>JAQPPZ010016751.1:0-10000000 GCA_028583015.1 Wollemia nobilis | reverse complement strand
ATTCTCAAACCAACCACCTACATGATTGTAATAGGGTTAACTAAACTTATAGGAATTAAATGAAATACCCAATGAAAGGTCTCCAAACCCCTAAAATTATAAAGTAATATCTTTACAGCCACAAATAGTAATTCTCACAAAACTCTAGTTATAAAGAGGCTAACACCATAGGAAATAAAAATTTGTATATCCAAGGGACTTTGTTATAACTATGATGAAAAATAGTCCATTAGGTATCTCTACCATCTAGATATAAGTATTTCTTCATCCTCTTTCACAAAATTATGGGAAGAATTTATGGAATCAATTGAAGAACAAACTGATTCAGTGAATGATGAATCTTTTATCTAATGGACCCATGGAGGAAGCACATAAACTTTCATTAAATGCTATTGTATGAATATTGACACCGCAAGGCATGATAGTCCAAGATTTTGTTAAGGGAAACAAGGTATTAATACTACTAGACTTTGGCAATATAGATAACTTCATAGATCCTAGTGTAGCAAAAATAAAAAATTATTTCATCTATGGTTGAGACCAAATTAATTTTAATATTACTAATGGATACATCATGACCTATTATAGGTGGTTCTAGAATGCTTTTCTATCTATAGGTGATTACCAATTTCAAACTAATATCTACATAGTTACCTTAGGAGGCATGTACATTATGTTGGGATACCTCTTTTTGAGGAATATAGCGTTGATGTTGTGGAATTTATTGAAACTTTAGAATAGGTTCACCATAAATAATAGGACACACACCATCTAGGGGATATATGATGGAAAACCCATGATCATAACATATCATAAAATATAAAAGTTGATAAAAGGGATCATAGGGTAGTAGTTTGAAGATTATTTCAAATGTATTTATGTTCTCTACAGGTTGATAAGGTATCACCAAATTTGTCATCCATAATCACCAAGAATCAGGAAGTATTTAAGGAGACAACGTATCTACCTTCTAGTTGTCTAGATGTCCATAGGATCAATTTGGTACCATGGATCTGTATCCTAAACATATGGTATTATAGATACCCCTACCATCAAAATAATAAAATCAATAATATGGTGAATATATTATTGGATGTAGGACTTATTTTCCCTAGTAAAAGTTATTTTTTAGCCCCAATATTGTTAGTATGCAAGAAATATGGATCATATAGGAGTGTGTGGATTTTTATGAACTTAACAATATCTCCATCAAGGATAAGTTCCCAATACCTATGATTGGCGACTGTCTAGATGAGCTACATGGGAATAAATATTTTACCAAGTAGGATCTCCTATCTTGGTACTATCAAATCCACATCCATGAGAAGGATATAGCTAAAATAGCATTCAAGACTCATTAGAGTTATTATGATTTTTTTATTATGTCTTTCAGTCTCATAAATGCACATTTTACTTTCCAAGGACTGATGAATAGCATTCTCAATCCATATCTATGGAAGTTTACCTTGATATTCTTGGACGATATTTTGGCATATAGTAAGGCATGTAATGAACACATTCAACATGTTGGCCATATTTTGAAGCCACTACAAGACAATTAACATTATGTCAAATAATACAAGTGTGCCTTTGGGATGAAAATACTGGAATATTTAGAACACATTATGGCCAAGGATGGTGTGCATGTGAACCTTGCAAAAATTGATGCCATGAAGGAATGGGCTTAACCCAAAATATTTAATATAATTTAGGGATTCCTCAAACTTATAGGATACTACCATAAGTTTTTCAAGGCTTATGATAAGTTTATCATGTTCTTGATAGCTATGCTCTACAAGAATATATTTGTGTGGAATAAAAAAGTAGAATATGCCTTCCTTACTCTAAAAATGTTATGTGACACACCGTTGTTTTAACAATTTCTAATTTCTCCAAGTCTTTCATGATAGAGAGTGATGCATTAGAGGTTGGATTAAGAGTTATACTTAGGAAATAAGGTAGAACCCTTACATTTATCAAAAAGGCATTATCAGGATGTAATTTAGCCAAATCAACCTCTGAGAAATATATGATAACCATTACCTTTGTGGTTCTCTATTGACAACCATATTTGATGGGATGGGATTTCATAGTTAAGAATATGGAACTAATTTTTTCTTTCCTTGAGTAGAAAAAATAATTTACTAAGCTCTTAGGGTTTGACTATGAGATTGTCTACCACAAGGGTAGGAAGAACATGGCATTAGATTCCCTTTCTAGACTTTCAATAACATAGGACACTCTCTATGTAGTATCCATCCTCCAAGTTAATTGGCTAGAGGATCTTAATTTAGAGTGGTAAGGTGATCCCACACTTTCCAAAATTATTTAGGACCTCTAGAAAAATATAAAGGATCATCCTAATTATACATGGAGGGAGGGGATACTTTGCTACAAGAAAATTATTGTTATTCCATCCACTTTAGAGATTAGACCTTGAATTAATTCTTCACCAATAGGACACACAAGCTTCTTGTGTACTTATGAATGGGTGAAACCAAATTTTTATTGGCCTAGTTTAAAAGACTAATGTGAAGTAATTTATAGAAACTCGTGATATATGCCAAATCTAAAAAGAGAAAATAGTTAAAATACTAATAATGCTTCAATCCTTACCCATTGTTGATTCACTATGGATAGATATATTCAATAAATTTATTAAATCACTAACCCAGTTAGGTGGAAAAAATATTGTCATGGTGGTACTAGATAGGTTGACTAAGTATGCTCTTTTCTACCCCTTGGGCCATACTTGTACTATATTGATAGTGACATAAATTTTTATGGACCAAATCCTTACTCCATAGTTATTTACTACAAAAAGTTGCTCATCAGTAAGATTTAGAAGGATATCCATCATATTTAGGAGATAAAGTATGTCTTATAGTCCACAAACTAAAGGTCATATTGATGTATTTAATAAATGTCTAGAAATATGCCTTAGATGTTTTACCCCTAATTAATAATCCAAGTGAAACAAATGCCTTCCATTAGAAAAGTGGTGGTACAACACCACTTTCCATACAACCACTAAGATGACTCTATATGAGGTAGTATAAAACCAATTACCTTTGGCACTTACCTATTATCTTCTAGGCACTTCAAAGGTCAGGATCATTGATACAATCCTCACTTGTCAACAAGAGATCTTAGATACCTTGAAACAAACCTTAACAATCACATGAAACAATAGGTAAATCAACACAAGTTTGAGAGGGTGTTGTTGGCAATTTTGGGTTTGAGATCCTAGCTTCTTGTCTATGAGTTGTCATTGACGTCAAAAGGAACTGACATTAATGTCAAGAGGATTTATTGGCTTCAAAGGTTGAAGATTCCAAAGAATATTTTCTAGAATATTTCGGAGAGATTCCATGTGGCAGATGAAAAGGTTTTTATCAAAACCATGGCAGGTTTAAGGGTTTTTATTAAAACCAAGTGGATGCATTAAGGGTTTTTCTCAAAACCACTCTCAACATAATGCAAAGGTTGGAGACACTTATTAATTAAATAACTTAATTAATAAAACCTTTTTAAGGTTTTTTAATTAATTATTTATTTGATTTAGTGATTAAATTATTTTAATAATTTAATGGGTTCTCCACCTAAGGTCTAAGATCTAAAAGACCTTTGATTATTTTTTAAATAATCAAAAGGGTTTCATAAACCCTAAAGTTGTTTCAAAGGTGCCAAAATAATATTAATTCGAAAAGTTCGAATTATCCTCCCACCGACGTCGTGCATAGCATGGAAGTTTGGCTATATAAGCCATAACCTATAGTCCAAAGCAATGGAGTAAAAGAAATTGGAATTGCGCAAAGGTTGGGAAGTAAAAGCTATGGCTATCATTTTTTCACCACGTTTATCCACCGCCAAAGGGTTAAGGAGAAGGAGACTCTTGCTAGCCTTCAAGCTAGCGTCGTTGGCCTAGTGGCAACGACTGTTCTGTGAAGGCGCTTGAAGGGAGGTCAAGTGTTCGACTCCCGTCGTAGAGTGCAAGAAGGGTTTTTGCGCTCTGATTTTTTCGGAGGCACTGTTGACCCACAATTTTTGAAAGCATTTTTTTGGTAAGGTTTTTTTAAATAAAATCTGCATTTTGTTAAAGAATAAGTGGTTGGGCAGATTTATTTAAAATTATTTTTGAGGTTAAATGCTTCTTTGGAGATATAAGGTTGATAGTGTGTGGTTGAGATTTTTGGCTTGTTTGTTGAGTGAGATTTGTTAGAAGCTATTATTCCTTGAGCATGGTTTAATTAATTTGGAGAAATAAGGTGTAAAAGGATATATTTTTTGTAAGCTTTATATTTTTGGTAGTTGACTTCTAAGGATTGAAGTCATAAGGTGTTTTATGGAATAAATATTTTTGTGGTTACTTTTATGATCTAACCCTAACTTGGTGGAAAATTTGAGGGTGGTGTTGGTAGCAGGTTGAAGAACTATTCTCTTCTTCCTCAAACAAAGGTATGGGCAACTTCTTCCATGTATATTGTTGATGGTGTATTTTCTGAAATTGAGTTTGGAGTGAAAAGGTTGTCTACTAGGTATTCTTGTTGGTGTAAATCCCATTTTTTGGATATTGAAGATTGTTTATGCATTAAAATCATTGATGAGTTTTTTGGGTGAATGCATAATTCTGGTTGAGGAAGAGGAAGCATTTTTGCACTAGGGTTTATGTTAGTAAGTCTTGCTACTTGCTTTAAGTTGGTGAAACCCTTAGTTGGCTGTTTTGAGATTGATGGTTGAGTTGCTTCCATAGAGGTTGTTTTGATCAAGTTAATGCTTTACTTGATACATGATTTGGGATTACTCCATTGAGATTGATTTAAGCAAGTTATTCTTTGCATTGGTGATTTATGTTGGTGGTTGTTTTGTTCAAATATCTTTGGAGGGAAAAGTATGTCTACTAGTTTCCTTTCCATGTAGTGATTGGTTGAATGCTTCAAGGTTAATGTTGAGTTGAATGATGTTGGTTAAACCTTATATATAAGCATTGTTGTTGAAGCCCTAATTGGTTGAGAAAAGATATTGGTTGTGGAAATAACATGAGTATCATTATTATATGAGATATTGCATGGTTGGCAATTGTTGGGTTGTGTTTCATGTTCTTGAGAAAAGCATACTACATCTATCTTATTCTTTTGAGATTGAGATTGAGTTGAGATTGAGATTAGGAGTTAAGTATAGAACATATTGAGTCTCTAACAATTCTCTTTATGTTTCTATGATATTTGAGATTGAGATTGGGAGTTAAGTATAGAACATATTGAGTCTCTAACAATTCTCTTTATGCTTATATGAGGTTGATGAATCACATTGGGTCTCTAACAATTCTCTTTGTGGGTTCATGCTAAGCAAGTTTTTCTTGATGAACTTGTGAGCTGATTTGGACAGGTTCTAGTGAAGACTTGTGAGCTGATTTGGATAGGTTCTAGTGAGGACTGGTTAGCTGATTTGGATAGGTTCTAGTGAGGACTTGTGAGCTCATTTGGATATGTTCTAGTGAGGACTTGTGAGTTTATTTGGACAGGTTCTAGTGAGGACTTGTGAGCTAATTTGAACAAGTTCTAGGGAGGACTTGTGAGCTGATTTGGATAGGTCCTAGCAGAGGACTTGAGGACAGAGTTGAAGTGGTTCTTTGAGAAGAACCTAAGGATAGTTTTGACAAGTCTTTGAGAAGGCTTGTGTGTAGTAGAGATTGATTTGTTCAAGCTTTATGAGTTGAGCTTGGGACAGATTTGACAGAGTGAGGAAGACTTGTGCTGGACCGACTGACTGTTTTTATTACAGGTTGATGAGTTGTTGTGGAGGTGATTAGTGAGGACAAAGGTCTCTTGATACTAAGCATTGAGGACAAGAGGTCTTCTATGGAAAGGAGTTCCAAATGCTAGCAGAATAAGAGGTAGGTGATCTTCTGAAGTATCATTTCCAAAGCTGAGGGGAAGGATTCTCCTTTGGGCAGGAGGCTCATAAATTCATGAGGAGGGGAAGGATTCTACTTTGGGCAGAGGCTCATAAATACTTGAGTAGGGAAAGGTTTCTCCTTTGGGCTGAGGCTCATAAATATTGTAATTGGGAAGGATTCCCAAAGAACTTTGAGAAAGCTTTTTAGAGAAAAGTTTTGTGGATGTAGCCTATGTTGGGTGAACCACATTAAAATTGGTGTCTCATTGTGTGTTGCTTTATGCATTGCTTTGATATTGCTATTGGTTCATTGCTTTGTGAAGTTGAAGTTAAATAGATAAAGTAAAAAGAGGTCTTATATTGTTCACCACCCCTCTCAGTATAAGCTTGTGTTCTTCAATTGGTATCAGAGCGGGTTCCTTCAGAAAGTTTAACAGCTTGAAGGAAAAGATTGTAAAGAACACAATGGAATCTACAAGTGGTAATGCAACACCTATTCTTTATGGGGAAGATTTTGGGCTTTGGAGTGCTAGGATGAAGGTTCATCTTATGGCTCTTGGAAATGAAGTTTGGGAAGTGATTGAGGATGAGTATACCATTCCTGAGCATGGTCCTTCTACTAAGGAAGAGAGGCTCCTACATCATAGCAATTCAAATGCAATGAATGCAATCTTGAAGGGTTTATAGAAGGCAGATATTACCAAGGTGATTCACTACAAGATAGCTAGTGAAATGTGGAAACAGTTGAAGGTGGTTCATATAGGTGATGCAAATGTATGAAAGGCCAAGTTGAGACACTTCAAAGGTATGTTTTAACAACTCAAGATGAATGATGAAGGAAATATTAGTGACTATATGCTTCGTATGGATGAGATTGTTAACTCTATGAAGGAACTAGGTCTTGAGCTTATTGAAAATGATATTTGTGATAAGATTTTGAGGTCTCTTCCAAATAGATTTAGTGAAAATATTTCTGCTATTGAGGAAGCTAAGGATTTGGATAAGTTGAAAAAGTATGAGCTTCATAGTATACTTGCAGCATTTGAGTTGAGAACTCAAGTGAAGGTTGATGTTAAGAAGGAGGCAGCTTTCAAGGCTACCAAGAAATCCAAGGGTAAAGAGCTTCAAGATAGTGATGAGTCTTCTAGTGATGAAGAGGCATATTACAACAAGAAGGGCAAGTTCTCAAGAAAGCACAAAGGTATGAAATATGTCAAGTGTTTCAATTGTGGAAAGTTTGGTCATTATGCTACTAACTATCTCGCTGCCAAGGATGAAAGTGATGAAGATAAACAAGATTATAAGAGCAAGGATTCTGAAAGGCACAGGCATCAAAGGAAGAATAAATATGAGCAAAGCAATCAAGGAAAGAGGTACTCTCACAAACACAAGAAAAGTTTCTACCTAGACAAGGCAAGTAAGTGTTCTAGTAGTGATAGTGAAAGTTCTTCAAGTGATGTTGGAAATGAGATGTTGTTCCTAACAGGAAAAGAAGAAGAAAAGAAACATAGATTTGTCCTTATGAAATGTTTTAGATGTGGAAATTTTAGACATCTTGAGGATGATTACACAAATGATGGATTGATTTCTAGTTATTCTATGTATGAGGATGCTTCGAAAAATTGTGAGGAAGATATTTGTATGGCTTTAGAAAAGGGTAGCACCTCTAGTGATAAGAAATCTGAAAAAGTCATTGATGTTTCAAAATGCAAACAAATAGAGGAAGTTATAGAGGATGGTGAAGTAGATCTTGAAGCTAAACTTGTTAGTGCTCTTAGTGATTTGAAAAAGGAAAGAAATAAGAATGCTAGACTCAATGATAAATTGGATGAATGTTGTATTGAGAGATATGAGCTTATAGAAAGTCTTGACTTCTCTATAGCTAAGACACAAAAACTTAAGGATAAGTTAGAGCCTAAGGTTCTTGAGTGTAAAGAGTTGGAACAAAAAGTGACTTCCTTGAAAGAGGAAACTAAAGAGTACAAGGAGAAGCTTTACAGGTTTGAAGATAGCACCAAAAAGGTAAAGTCAATCATCAAATATCAAAGAAGGACAACAGATAAAACAAGTCTTGGTTTTGGTAAGAAACACATGGAACAGGTTGGGGAATCTAGTACGAGATTTCAAAAGGAAGAGAGTTCTGATGAGGAAAGTACTTCAGAAAAAGAGTCCTTGAGTGATAGATGCACAGAATAAAAAAACAGGAATAAAAAAAAGGGGAGAAAGTTTACAGGACCTAAGAGGTCAAATCAAGGAAATTTTAATGATAGATGTTTTGCTTGTCACAAGTTTGGTCACATGGCTTCACATTGCATGACTCAAGTGAGGAAGGTAAATGACAGATTCAGAGGTGGTAATTTCTTTCAAAGGTATTGCTACTCTTGTAAACAGTTTGGGCACAAGGCTGTTTATTGCAAGGCTAATAACGAGAACAGGGTTGGTCGAAACAGATGGAGTCAAAGATCAGGTATGCCTCAAAGAAATAACATTGTTAGTTGTTATAAGTGCAACAATGAAGGTCACATAGCTAGACAGTGTAGAGCTGAAATTCCAAGGTACAGGAATAGGAACATGGGTATGAATAGGCATAAGAATCAAGACATGGATAAGAATAGGAATGATAACAAGAACAACAACAGTGACATGAACAGGAACAAGAATATGGACAAGGAGAACAAGAGAAGACATGGTAAGACAGCTATAGACACTGATGAAGATCAGTGCTTAATGGGAGTTTTACTCCCACACCAAAATTAATCACCTCAAAATGAGGTGGGGGAGGGACTAAGCTAAGAGGCTCATTCTTAGTCCCAAGCCCCAAAGGTGACCCTTAACCATTGATGACAAAGGGGGAGAGATATGAGTAAGGGGGAGAGCCTCAAGTCAGGGGGAGATGATTTATATATAGCAGTTTTGAGTTTCAGTGTTGTTGAGAAGTATGGTTTGCCATCAATGACAAAGGGGGAGATCATTGGCAATTTTGGGTTTGAGATCCTAGCTTCTTGTCTATGAGTTGTCATTGATGTCAAAAGGAACTGACATTAATGTCATGAGGATTTATTGGATTCAAAGGTTGAAGATTCCAAAGAATCTTTTCTAGAAGATTTCAGAGAGATTCCATGTGGCAGATGAAAAGGTTTTTATCAAAACCATGGCAGGTTTAAGGGTTTTTATTAGAACCAAGTGGATGCATTAAGGGTTTTTTTCAAAACTACTCTCAGCTTAATGCAAAGGCTGGACACACTCATTAATTAAATAACTTAATTAATAAAACCTTTTTAAGGTTTTTTAATTAATTATTTATATTTTAGTGATTAAATTATTTTAATAATTTAATGGGTTCTCCACCTAAGGTCTAAGATCTAAAAGACCTTTGATTATTTTTTAAATAATCAAAAGGGTTTCATAAACCCTAAAGTTGTTTCGAAGGTGCCAAAATAATATTAATTCGAAAATTTCGAATTATCCTCCTACCAACATCGTGCATAGCATGGAAGTTTGGCTATATAAGCCATAACCTATAGTCCAAAGCAATGGAGTAAAAGAAATTGGAATTGCACAAAGGTTGGGAAGTAAAAGCTACGGCTATCGTTTTTTTTCCACGTTTATCTGCTGCCAAAGGGTTAAGGAGAAGGAGACTCTTGCTAGCCTTCAAGCTAGAGCCATTGTGGTAGTGGCAACGAATGTTCTGTGAAGGCGCTTGAAGGGAGGTTAAGCGTTCGACTCCTGTCATGGAGTGTGAGAAGAGTTTTTGCACTTCGATTTTTTCGGAGGCACTGTTGACCCACGATTTTCGAAAGCATTTTTTTGGTAAGGTTTTTTTAAATAAAATCTGCATTTTTTTAAAGAAGAAGTGGTTGGGCAGATTTATTTAAAATTATTTTTGAGGTTAAATGCTTCTTTGGAGATATAAGGTTGATAGTGTGTGGTTGAGATTTTTGGCTTGTTTGTTGAGTGAGATTTGCTTAGAAGCTATTATTCCTTGAGCATGGTTTAATTAATTTGGAGAAATAAGGTGTAAAAGGATATATTGTTTGTATGCTTTATATCTTTGGTAGTTGACTTCTAAGGATTGGAGTCATAAGGTGTTTTATGGAATAAATATTTTTGTGGTTACTTTTATGATCTAACCCTAACTTGGTGGCAAAGTTGAGGGTGGTGTTGGTAATAGGTTGAAGAACTATTCTCTTCTTCCTCAAACAAAGGTATGGGAAACTTCTTCCATGTATATTGTTGATGGTGTATTTTCTGAAATTGAGTTTGGAGTGAAAAGGTTGTCTACTAGGTATTCTTGTTGGTGTAAATCCCATTTTTTGGATATTGAAGATTGTTTATGCATTAAAATCATTGATGAGTTTTTTGGGTGAATGCATAATTCTGGTTGAGGAAGAGGAAGCATTTTTGCACTAGAGTTTATGTTAGTAAGTCTTGCTACTTGCTTTAAGTTGGTGAAACCCTTAGTTGGCTATTTTGAGATTGATGGTTGAGTTGCTTCCATAGAGGTTGTTTTGATCAAGTTAATGCTTTACTTGATACATAATTTGGGCTTACTCCATTGAGATTGATTTGAGCAAGTTATTCTTTGCATTGGTGATTTATGTTGGTGGTTGTTTTGTTAAAATATATTTGGAGGGAAAAGGATGTCTACTAGTTTCCTTTTCATGTAGTGATTGGTTGAATGCTTCAAGGTTAATGTTGAGTTGAATGATGTTGGTTAAACCTTGTCTATAAGTATTGTTGTTGAAGCCCTAATTGGTTGAGAAAATATATTGGTTGTGGAAATAACATGAGTATCATTGTTATATGAGATATTGCATGGTTGGAAATTTTTGGGTTGTGTTTCATGTTCTTGAGAAAATCATACTACATCTATCTTATTCTTTTGAGATTGAGATTGAGTTGAGATTGAGATTGGGATTTAAGTATAGAACATATTGAGTCTCTAACAATTCTCTTTATGTTTCTATGAGATTTGAGATTGAGATTGGGAGTTAAGTATAGAACACATTGAGTCTCTAACAATTCTATTTATGCTTCTATGAGGTTGATGAATCACATTGGGTCTCTAAAAATTATCTTTGTGGGTTCATGCTAAGCAAGTTTTTCTTGATGAACTTGTGAGCTGATTTGGACAGGTTCTAGTGAAGACTTGTGAGTTGATTTGGACAGGTTCTAGTGAGGACTTGTGAGCTGATTTGGACAGGTTCTAGTGAGGACTTGTGAGCTGATTTGGACAGGTTCTAGTGAGGACTTGTGAGTTTATTTGGACAGGTTCTAGTGAGGACTTGTGAGCTGATTTGAACAAGTTCTAGGGAGGACTTGTGAACTGATTTGGACAGATCCTAGCAGAGGACTTGAGGACAGAGTTGAAGTGGTTCTTTGAGAAGAACCTAAGGACAGTTTTGACAAGTCTTTGATAAGGCTTGTGTGTAGCAGAGATTGATTTTTTCAAGCTTTATGAGTTGAGCTTGGGACAGATCTGACGAGTGAGGAAGACTTGTGCTGGACCGACTAACTGTGTTTAGTACAGGTTGATGAGTTGTTGTGGAGGTGATCAGTGAGGACAAAGGTCTCTTGAGGCTGAGCATTGAGGACAAGAGGTCTTCTGTGGAAAGAAGTTTCACATGCTAGCAAAATAAGAGGTAGGTGATCTTCTGAAATATAATTTCCAGAGCTGAGGGGAAGGATTCTCCTTTGGGTAGGAGGGGAAGGATTCTCCTTTGGGCAGAGGCTCATAAATACTTGAGTAGGGGAAGGTTTCTCCTTTGGTTTGAGGCTCATAAACATTGTAATTTGGAAGGATTCCCAAAGAACTTTGAGAAAGCTTTTTAGAGAAAAGTTTTGTGGATGTAGCCCATGTTGGGTGAACCACGTTAAAATTGGTGTCTCATTGTGTGTTGCTTTCTGCATTTCTTTGATATTGCTATTGGTTCATTGCTTTGCGAAGTTGAAGTTAAATAGAGAAAGTAAAAAGAGGTCTTATACTATTCACCCCCCCCTCTCAGTATAAGCTTGTGTTCTTCAGGTGTTTACAAAATAGTACATGGTTTTTATTCATCTTAATCCCTACAAGTAGGTACCTCATAAATAAAAGGGATACCACAAGTTGGTTCCCAAGTTCTATGGGCCTTATAACGTAATCTAGTGGCATACTATGAACCTTACTCAAAAATAATTTTGGGTCCTCATGATAGTGCTTTTAAAGTAATCATGTATGTAGAAGTTGTCCAACAAATGTTGCAAGTACCAAAGGGTTTTAAAATAAACCCAAAAATTGTAATTTTATACTACTGTAAGTTGAGGTGTTTAAAATAAGAACTTATAAGGGTCACAAAGAGCATGATAAAGTTCTCTCTAAAGAGGGATATATTTGCATAGTGGAATTTTTCATCTTCAGATATTTTAATGATGTAAAATTAACAAAAGAGAGTTTGTTCATCATCCATTTGTTTTTTTTTAATTTACATGGTGTAATTAGTAGCTACCATAATCTAGGTAGGTTTTCTAGATTTTATGGCCACCACAATATTATGAATCATCTGTTCTAAAAGACACCATAGTATTATGTGCTATCCACCATGAAATCCACCACCCAAATTGTCATGCAATCCACCCCTATAACCACCATCCCAAAATAATTTTAAACATTTTACATTGCTAAAAGCACTAGGAAAGGGACAAGCGTTCAGTCTAGCGAGCATCATTCATATGTTAAGGAACAATAAAAAGATAAATTCATTTTTGGTACACCTTATTTTATATAGTTGGAAATTTGAAAATTTGAATATGAGGGAAAATGAGAAAGGGGAAGCAATACCTATAGCTATTTGGATATAAATTTTATATTTGAGTTCTCCCTACTGTATATTTTCAAATATATTCCTAGTTCTCACAATAGCTATAATTAAGGGAGAAAAAACTAAATGAATATCAGGGGACACCATGGATATCTTGAAAGTAAAAATAAAAGGAGATTGGTATTTCTTGGAGGAAGGAACCATAATTTGCATATTTGATTTTAGTAGACCAATCTTTATTTTTTCAACATATGTAACCAATAGAGTGACATACATCAAGATTTTAAGACAAGTGGATTTGGTAGATTCTACCTATGCAAGTGGGTAAAATATGATGGGAATTTATAAAAATTTATATCAACTAGTGAAAATAACTCAAAATAAGAGAATATTGGTTGAGGAGTTAGAAAGAAAGCTAAAGTGGATAGGGTTAGAGATTCTAGAAGACACATGGAGTTATAAACCTAATGGAAAATTTGTTGCATGGCTAAAAAATTCTCTTATCTCCAAAAAAATTGAACATGAATCAAGGCTTAATGTTGAAAATTTTAGAAGCAAATAGGAAGGGGTCTTATTTCCACTCAAAGAGATATTTTCTTACAATAGCATACTTTAAAGAGATTATATGAAAATTTTTATAAAAGAGATAATTTGACCCTTTGCTCATTATCAATGTCTCCATGTGAAGGGACATTAAAAATCTAAAATGGAGTGATAACAAGATCCAAGCATGGTGATATTAGTGTGAGAATAGCTAGGAGTGAATGCAATCAAAAATTATTTCAAGCACAAGCGAGGAGTAAGTGTAGCCAGGAGTGAGTGCCAGGAGTGAGTATAGCCAAAAAAAGAGTGTGAGTGCAAGCCAAGAGTGAATGCAACTAAGATTTATTGCAGCTTGAGTGTGAACATAAGCTAGGAGTGAGTGTGAGCATGAGCTGAGAGTGAGTGTGAGTACGAGCTGAGAGTGAGTGTAGCAAAGAAAAAGAGTGTGAGTACAAGTTGGGTGTGTTGGAAGTGAGTTCAGTTAGGAGCAAATGTGAGCATGATCCAAGAGTGTGTGTAGCCAAAAACAAGAGTGCAAGTGCAAGTTAAGAGTGATTGCAAGCGTGAGCTGGGAGTGAGTGCAACTAAAAATTAGTGCAACCATAAGCCAAGAGTGAGTGCAGCCAAAAGTGAGTGCAAGAACAAGTTGAAGGTGAGGAGAAAGTATGAGGAAGAAAGTAGAAAGTAGAAAGTAAATTTTGATCAAGTAACAAGTGCCACTTCTTGTTCCATATCCTAGGAAAATTTATAGGATTCAATTGAAAAAAATCTAGGTAACATGAAAATAAAGTCATTTGTGGAAGTCCTTACTTAAAATATGAATGACCAAGTTGGGTAGACTGAAAGAGTAAATTATGTATTAGAAGATATGTTAAGAATATACTGCATGGATCAACATACAAAGTGGGAAGACTACTTGTACCTAGTGGAGTTTAGATATAATAACAGTTATCATGCATCACTAGGTATGACACCTTTCAAAGCCCTATATGGAAGGAGGTATCGAATTCCCTTGTCTTGGGATAATTTGGAGTATCGAGTAGTGATTAGACCTAAAATGATACAATAAATGGAAGAACAATTGAAAATAATTTAGCAAAAGTTGAAAGAGACTGCAGATCGCCATAATAGCTATGGAAACCTAGAAAAAACACCGTGGGAATATTATTTAGGAGATAGAGTATTATTAAGGGTGAAACCAACTAAATTTTTTATAAAATATTCTATATTGGACTCCAGATATGGAGGTCCATTTCAAATTATGGTCAGGATAAGTCCTGTTTCTTACAGACTTGCTCTACACCAAGCCTGTCTAAAATTCACAATGTCTTCCATGTGTCCCTCTTTAGAAAATATATTTCTGATCCACTCATGTCTTAGATGTGTCTAAATTGTAGATGACCAACCTACTCAAAATTGAAATTTGACCTATTCACATGCTTGGTTTTATAACCAAGAACCTAATAAAGAGGAATATAGGGCAATGTCAAATCCAATGGGACCACTACTTAAATAGAAACACCATGTGGGAGGATATGGAAGATATATTTTTAGTAGTTTCCCTATCTGTTTGAGTAGATTTAGACTTTTTTTACAAATTTTATGTGATTTTATGATATATGTATATTTACAAATAGATATGTGACTGGATACTGAGTAGAGTAGATTATGTTGGTTTGAGTTATTGAGTAGAGTATCTTGTATGTGATTTGCATAGCTTGAAGTTAAGTGGTTTTGAGCATGTGTTGGTATATGTTTTGAATGAATACAATATGACATGTTATATGATTTAGATATATTCCAAATAAAAGTAATTGTGATTTTATGATGAATATGATGAATGGGATATTATGTGTGAAATGGAAATCATAGATTTATTTAAATACTTTGGCATTTACTAAATTCTTATGCAAGATATATCTTGTTTAATTTTTCATGAAACATAGGGACTGTGTTTGTCCTAAGTGGGGGAAGATGTAATGACCCTCCTCACACAGATATTTGTAGATAAGAAAAATTATAATAACCCCACATTTTATTGTGAACTATGGTACTGTTGATAGCTATTATGAATGCAGGACCAAGTTCAAAGTCATCAAGGAAGGGAAGTTAGTCGAACGAAAATTTAATAAAGGAAGTGATGATTCAGCTCATGAGTACATGAACACTCGTATACTTGCATATCATGTAGATGCCATGTTTTATTGGGTTTTGTGTTTGGTTTGAACGGTGATGATGATGGGATCCATTGATTATTTCAATATGCACATAGTTTAAATTAAAATATAGTAGATATAAAATAGGAATGCAAATAAGTGGATGTATGCATGGTTTAAATAAGTCAAAATGCAAGTGTATTATTGTGGACATCAATTACTTAA
This sequence comes from Wollemia nobilis, assembly GCA_028583015.1. Lineage (NCBI taxonomy): Eukaryota > Viridiplantae > Streptophyta > Pinopsida > Araucariales > Araucariaceae > Wollemia > Wollemia nobilis. The sequence continues at coordinate 9,984,381 of JAQPPZ010016751.1, read as the reverse complement.
AGAGTAGGTAAATATTATATTTAAAATTTCCTTCATATAAATGTTTTGAGCTATGTTTAAAAAGTTAGCAAATATATAAAATTAAAGAAATGGTTTTCTTCATCGTGGAATGGATGATCATGGTGTGGATTAGTGGTTAGCTTAACCACATTGGTGCAAGGTTTTAGAGGTCATAATTATTTTAACCCTTTCCATAAACGAGAACCGAGAAGGGAGGAAAAGGAATTAAAAGCAAATTTGTTGGACATAGTCGAGGATTGAGAACCCTCTCAATTATCAAACATTCATTCTCTCTTTATTTAATTTCCTTATCTTATTATGTCTCCTAATTTTTTTGATTGATGGGAAAGGGTTTTGAAAGGGACCACAAAATTTTTACAAAGTATAAAGATAAACAAGGTAAATAAAAAAGATTAACCCAAAAAGAAAAAAAAAGGAGCAACCAAACCAAATGGAGAGAGGAAATAAACTAAATAAACCTAATTGCAATGAATTCCAAGAACTGCAAAAATACCAAAAGGCAATTTAGAGTAAACAAATGTCATCGTCCTTATTGGCAGACCTGAGGTTCTGATGGAAATTTGCATGCCAAACCTAAAGGGTCTCTTTATCAATGCCTCTATTAGCAAGTGAGTTAGAAATTTTATTTCCTTATTTTAACATGTGCTGGATAATGACATTAGAGTACCTAACAAGCCTCCTACATTCATAAATGATATTGGAAAGGCTCCACAAAGAGGATTGATAAGATTTGAGACAGTTTATGATCAGCAAGGAATCTCCTTCAATAATTAAGTTGTTGGAGCCAAAGCCTTCTAGGACAAGTAAGCCTTAATAAAGATATCTCACCCCAACCAAGTTGTTGGTTTGAACTCTATATTCTCCGCATAGGCTGCAATTATTTTCCCTTTGTCATTCTTGATTGTCTTCGCTCCCAACCCTTCCAGGATTTTCTTTAGCCATTCCATCGAAGTTGAGATTTATCCACCCTATAATAGGAGGGGTCCAAGTAATGCTTGATCTATAAAAAATAGGCCAAGGAGTTCCTACAACACAATTTATTAGATTAAAACTTACAAATAGGTGATATTCGAGACCAAGTTTGGGGGCCACATTAGATGATACAAGGTGGGTATTTTTAGAGGTGAAGGTGGTGATGCAAAGGAGGAGATATTGAGAGTCTTTGGAAACTTCTTTGAAAACTCTGTTGTTACGTTTTAGCCAAATCTACCAAATAAAGTGGTGTAGGCATGTGGACCACATGAATTTTAACTGGGAATCAAATAAGGGGTTAGGCTATTTCTCATACAAAAGTATGATGGAATATGGTTGAACGTAGGTAATATTGACTAAATCAAACATATAATTCATAATGGAAAGAGAAAAATTACATTGTAGGAAAATATTGATGGTTGATTTCTAGTTGGAATTGCAAAAAGGGCAACAGTTGGGGATAAAAAAGTCTCTAATAATTAAATTATCCATAGTTAAAATTTAATTTTGAGAAGCAAGCCAGGAAAAGAAGCCAATTTTTGGAATCAGTTTTTTAATCCAACCATACTTAGTAGGGGTCCAACTAGGTGAGGGGTATATTGAATATAGTAAGCAGATTTCACCATGAACTTCACATCCTCACTAAGCTTCCATATGAGGTTGTATTTTGATTGGGAGTTCAAAATAACAAAGACTAGCAGTAAATTTTGAAGTGTTCTAGAACTAGAGTTGGAATTGAAATCCAAATCATTTATGGAAATGGATTTACAGAGGTGCCAATTAGGAGATTGAGAAATAAAGTTAATCACTTTCTTTTGAAGGTTTGGTCTATGAAGGATTTGATAATTGCTATATTTGGATCAGATATCAGGAGGTGATCCTTAAGCCAAACATATTCCCAGAACTTGATAAAATCGATGTAGCGAAGTTTCCATATCATTCACTTCTTGATGACATTCGTGCATTGAGTGATAGAATTCCAAAAGTATGAACCTTAAAAAATAGGTTGGTTATCCATGAAAGAGATTTTTTGGAGATATTTATGTTTTTACTATATCAATTCAAGTAGAATGAGCCTTAGTGCTAATTATCTAGGCTTGCTTTGCTATGAATGCTAGATTTATTTTGTGTATTTCCCTAAATCCTAACCCTACCAAATTCTTGTTGATTTTCTCAATGACATTGCTCCATAATAATTTTGAAGGATTGCCATGAAAAAAAGGGAGTCCAAGGTAAGTAGAAGGAATATGATAAATAGTACAACCCAAAATCCTAGCAATATTAAGCTACCTATGAATGGGAGTGTTTAGAAAATAGATTCTGCTCTTCATAAAGTTAATTTTTTGCTCAACAACTTCAAAAAATTTAGAATATATTTGATTATTTTAGCTTCATGAACTGAGGACAGAGTTGCTAGAATAATATCATCCACAAATTGTTGATGAGTAATGGACCTGGAAATAGATGAGGGCTTGATATAAGAAAAAATATCCAAAGAACAAGCATATTTAAGGAATCTCCCAAGTGATTCAGCCATGATGATGAAGAGGAAGGCCGACAAAGGGTCACCCTACCTGAGTCCTCTAAAAATTTTAAAATAATTCATTTCTAAACCATTAAAAATGATTAAAAACCAAGCAGATGTTAAGCATTCCTTGATTAAAAAGAACCTCTCGTCATCAAAAAAAAAATTCTTTAAAACTGCAAAGAGGATGCCCTAAGAAACCCTATCAAAGGCTTTATTGATATCAAGTTTTAGGAAGAGGTCAAGTTTCTTGCTCTTGGAAACAGAATGAATAAGTTCATGTATAGTAATTATACCATCTGTTATGAATCTACCTCTAAAAAATCTCGCTTGGTAGTGATCTATTATATTTAGAAGGATAATGTTGAGTCTATTGGCCAAAACCTTGGATATGAGCTTGTAAATGACATTACAAAGGCTTATCGGTCTAAATTCAGATATGGATTTACTTACTTGGAACTTAGGTATAATATCCAAGAATGTTGAATTAACATCTCTAGGAATGGATTTTGATTGTTGAATGTATTGGACAACATTGGTTACATCGTTCTCAATAATATCCTAAAAGTGCTAGAAAAATCTAGGAGAAAATCTATCAAGTTCGGGAGCCTTATCCAGGTGCATAGAGAACAAGGCATCTTTGATTTCTTCTTTTGTAAAATTCTTAATATATCAAAATTTGATTCTTATGAAATAAGGCAAGGAATATTTTGAAGAAGAACATTATAGGCTTAGAGGGAGAATGGTGTGCTAGGTCTTAAAATATTCTCAAAATGAGAAACAACTTTGGACTTGATTTCATGAATCAGGTCCCAAAATATCCCAAAATATTTTTGAAAAGGTATTCCAAAATTTGAAGTATTTAATAGAAGGCTAGAAATGTAACCCATCAAAAGTTCATTTGCGAAGTAATTCAATAAAGAAAACTCATCAAAATAATAAATATTCCATACGATAAAAAAAGAAGCTAAAGCCTCTTGAATAATTGTATATTTGAAACACAAAGAAATACCTTTTCCAAATAACACTTTGACATTTGGAACAAAAGAAAGAAGTAGATTATTTGTCTCAAAAGTTTCAAAGTAAACTAGTAAAGCAAAGATAGAATGTGCAAATTTTTAAGGGTGCATTTACAAATTTGAATCATTACTCTAATAATAAAGACATAGCATTGAACAACCAATAGTAAAAAAAACATTTGGTTTCATTTGAAGCCTTGTTTGTTGAAAGTAGTTAAAGAATGTAGAATATTATATATGCAACTCAAGAAACAAGCCCGTGAAATACTAGAAGCTCATGTTTTGTAAGGATATAACAATGTATATACAAGAGTGTATGACCAAGATGTCCAAATGTTCAAAATCCTAGATGATTGTGGTCCAAATGTTGAGCAACTCAAATATTCAAGTGAAGCACAAAATGGGTATCATCCAAAATAAAGTGTTGAAATATTTATAAAAAGTATTTAGTAAATATTCATTTATTCAAATCCAAAAATAAATACAAAGCATCTACTCCAAGGAAGTAGTGTAACATCCCCACTATTTGATTACTATCTTGCTGGAAGAATGTGATACTGCTGAAAGTGTTTGTGAATGTAGGTGCAGGTCTTCACTCCATAACAAGCAAGCCGGATGAAAAGAACACCCACCCTTGGTAGAGACAGTGGTTGGAAGCGTCAGGTAAGGTGGGATATGATGTCGTGCTTTACGCACCATGGCTCATGGGTACATGGAAGCCCACCAAAATCAAAAAAATCATATAGGAGCATTTATGCTTGTGATCGCATGTTGTATGTATTTGCATAATTGGTTTGATAGTTGCATTCAATGAATGCTTAAGAGTATTGTAAAGAAATAATAATAAATTAAATAAAATTTAAATAAAATAAAAATATATATAAAATAATAATAAAAATATAAAATATAATAAAAAAATTATTATTAATTATAAAATGAAATATAAATAATAAATCATGTTACTACCTATATTAAGACAAAATAAAGAATAAGATTTTGTTTGGAGGTGCCATGAGTTTTGACACTCGTCGACTCTTCAAACATCTCATGTAAAAGCTTATGTGTCATTCGAAAAAAGTTTTCATTTCTTTTAAAAGAGAATGTCGGGCTAGTAGTGAAGCATCCGACTTATTTTATATCTTCTATGTGGTTTTATCTCTAGTTTTTAAGGGCGAGCGTCCATCGATAGAGTAGAAGTGCTGCAATAACCAGGTCGGGTTGTTGTCTATCTTTTTGGTTTGGTCTGCTTGCATGCTTCGTGTTATTGGTTCTTTTGTTTGACTCTTTAGAAATATTGAAATTTAAATCTTTATACAACTTTGTACCAGTGAAAATGGTAGTGTGTTGTGGTATGTTTAAAATATAGAAATATTGAAAGTTTACACTTTACCCAACTCTAAACCAGAGAAAATGGTGGTGTGTTATGGTAAGACTTAATTAAAGAAGTGTAGAATTTATACTTTATTCAACCCTGAACCAGCAAGTAGGGTAGCTTGTTTAAAACAAATAAAATTTATACGATAAGTAACCCTGAACCAGTGGATGGGAAGTATGCATTATGGACTATCTAAACAAAGGAAACAATGGTATATAAATATATTGAAAAATAATAATGCTACGCTAACTGCAAGAATAGGGTGCACTATGCATTAGAGAGTGATTGTATGCATTAGACTTTCATGAGCCATGCTGATCCAAAAATAGTGCTTGAACACTGTCATTCACCGAAGGGTGGCTAGCCGAAAGGTTAACGGGTAGATTTGGACCAGTGCGGTGAATTGCAAGCATCTCTAAGTAGACCGACGTGATAATTCTTCAGTGGTTCAATGCTCATGTTTGGCTCTCTTTTGGCTGAATAATGTATTTATGAGAAGTCACTTTATTTCTATGATATATCTTTTATTTTAAGAAAAACGTATTATAACTTTTATATAGAAAGAATTTTCAGAGAATTTATAGCTGAAATATTTTAGTCAGTCAAGTCTTAAACATAGTATGTTTATGTTTATAAAAAAAATTAGGTCCGGTGGATGTACAAGTTGTGAAGGGAATGCAATACTATTCATTAGTCTAAACAAATTGTTTCCATGACCTTTTACACAACCTGAAGCACGTTGATAGCCATATTTGGTGTTTTCCCATCTAGCGCTATCTATTCTGTTATCAAATAGAGTAGCTGGTTTTGTAGCAAAAATTTATTGGATATTAAAATACTTTGGGTATTGGAGAAACCCATCAAAACATGTTTTTAACAATGCTATGATTTATGGAGGATTTACTTTAAGTAATAATGTCGCTCAAACATTTGTGGTGATCTCTTATTAAAACATAGAATGTGTACATGAAATCTTGTACTTCTTACAGTTGATTTATGAACAGTCACTTCACTTTTATCATAAATTTTCAAAACAGTAGGTAAACTCTCTTAAATATCTTGTTTAAAACTACCAACATCTTCTCTGAACATCGACAATTATTTTATTAATATCAAACTTAGCTTTGGTTGAATATGAGTCATCGATGCGACATTAAGTGTTTAATGGAAGAATGAAAGGTAGAGACTTTGATCACTCACGACTATATTGTAGGGAAGAAATTCTTTGTGAAGTCGTTCATATTTGGTTATCGATCTGGATATTATGTCTTTAAATAATGTTTTGAGGTAGCGACATCATTAGTTAATGAAGAAAGGTTGAACAAACTAAAAATAATTTTTTTTTGGAAGTATATAGTAGTTGGTAGCCTGATTAATGTCATTATGCTTTTTGGAATGAACACAAATATTAGAACGTGCATTATACATTATGTTATCACAAATGATCAAACAATAATAATCGATGGCTAATATAACCTTCAATTGGGATTAGTTTCTTTCTTAGCTTACGAATTATTGTCACTGTTGAGTACACGTATCATGACATCTTTAGGTTAAAGCATATAGAATGTAATATTGTCAACTTAGAGTGTAGTAGTTTGTATTGAGTTTTATTTAGATCAAAGCTTTATTAGTAAAAGAATTTTAATTTGGTTTTATTAAATGATAAGGTGATATGATTTATTTATCATAGCTTTTAGTTTAGGAGGTTATAATTAGAATTTCTTTTAATTAAGTGAGTAAAACTCATATAATCATTATGTCTTTTAGTGTAATCTACATAGTTTGATAATAATAGGTGTTTATATGAGTTTTTCATTTATATGATAAATTGCTTTATTGTCTATATTTTTATGAGAAATATTATGATTTAAATTCTTAAATGGTATTAAAAGAAAAACTTGAGCAAATTCCATAACTTAGTATGATCGAAACCAAATGACTAAACGAGGATTAGAATTATGAAGAAATCACATAATTACCGGAATTAACTCTACATTGCCATCAAGGAGGATGAAATAAGATTTTATGCCATCGAGGAGGATGAAATAATATTTGATGCACATCGAGAAGGATGGGCATCCACCCAACTCCAATAGTTCATAGTGGTGGCTATTGTGATTCGGGGATAACCATTCTCTAGCAATAATAAAAAGGGTCAGTGGACCTTATGCTAAGGGAGTAATGAATGATGGTATGGGACATCGTTCCAAGTTTTCGTATGAGGTAGTACATGAGGGTTCTCATGATTTTGTAATCCAATTATGGAATAGCCAATGATAACTCAAGACTAGGGAGCTAGTCCTTGGGGTTGGAAGGTCCAGCGATAGATGGTATGGGTAGCATTATCATCAACTGGGTTACATTCTGAGATACCTGGTCCTTATAGCCAAAGTGTTGGTGGGCCTTGTAAGCATTCATAGAAAATATGAATAGCTAACAAGCACAGGCATAATACGCTAACTCTAGCATGGGCTTAAAAGCTTGTTCAAAATGAAGATAAGGTCAATGGATCATTAGGATGAAGATAGGGTCATAGACCAATGTCCTCCATGCTATGATATGGGGAAAATATGCATCCACCCTTCCAGGTGTTATGGGCCCTGGAAGGGCAACCCCTTGCCGAGAACCCATAACTCGAGCTAGGAGAAGGTGGGTCTCATAAATGGCAGTCTATTGTGGGAAGTTGGCCGGTCCCGAGCACTCACGATTTCATCTACAACGGTATAAGATCCTGGAGTGTGAACATCTATGCCTAAGTACTAATACAAAGTTGGGTGTGCATTCATCAAATTGTGACATTTGTTTTAAAATGAATCGAATTTTTTTGAATTTGTATTTTTGACAACCAGGTGAGTAGACCTAGGTTGTTACAGTTGGTATCAGATCCTAGGTTGCAAAAACCCTAGGTTGCAAATATGCTTTGTTGAATCAAAAAATCTCTTTTGTCACCAGGTATAATGGTAGGGACCTTAAAAAGAGCAAGTACTAATATACAAGAGGGGATTGCAAAAGTTTTGAGAAAGGTACTGAGATGAATTGTGAGAGAGTTAGATCATGTATAGATAGCCAAGATACCTTATTTTGTTTTGAGAAAATAAAAATAGCCAGCAGTAGCAAGGAATGCTTATACTGGTGATAATATGACTAAAATAATTCAACTAATGTAGGAATAGTTCAATAAGCAAAGGGAACAAATGGACACTCAAAGGGCTCAAATGACTGAGCACATGGAACAACAAAGGTCATAGATGACCCAACAATAGGAAATTATTACTCTATAATAGAAGGTAATAGATAATATGACTAAAATTAAGGAGTTAGAGAGAATAAGTGAATTTCCTAAGGAATATTTGATAAGGAAGGTCGGTGTGGAATTGCAGAAAAAAATTAAAAAGTTAGACATTTCTAAATTTTATGGAAAGGGAGATGGTGAAACAGTCATAAACTAGTTAAGTGAAGCTGAGGGGTACTTTTCCATTCAATCCTTGTGCACATAATCTAAAACTACATGGGCAGTGGCTCATTTAATAGGTCCAACCAGGGATTGGTGGACCACATACAAGAAAATAAGCCAAAAGGAGGTTGCTACTATTCATTGGAATGAGTTTGAGAAATAATTCAGGGATAGATTTCTTACACCATAATTCTACATTGAGAAGTACTCTAAATTCACCAATCTACATGAGGAGAACATGTTGGTGATAGAATATTATCAAATATTTGTCCAACTATAGAAATATGCACTAGAATATGATAAATGAGAAGAGTTTAAAGCTCAAAAATTTGTAATGGGATTACATCCAAGAATTGGAACTCCTATAGGATGAGTTAAACCTAAAAATTTGATAGAAGCTTTTGATGTTGCACATTATGAAGAAATAAGCTAGAAAAATAAAAAGGCTTATTTCCAAAAATTTGAAAAGGATGAAACTAAGAAAATAAGATACCCAAAACCCATTAAGGAAAAGTATCAATATAAGAGAAGAAGATATAGTGACCAATTCAGAAGAGACAACATGAATAAAGGGAAATATCAGGGTTGCAAAGGATGACAGAATAGGAGAAACTTTCCCAAAAAGCGACACAAAGAAATGCAGTACCAAAAAAAGGAAAGAACACTAAAAATTATAATAATAATGGGGAAAGGCAAATGAAAAAGGGTCCTAATGTATGCTTCTTTTGTGGAGCTATAGATCATTATGCAAATCAATACCTAGAGAGAGCAGATAAAAGAAATCCAACTGAAGAAGCTCCTCACCAAATTTATGTAGCTATAGGTAATCCCAATATTTTAGGTCAAGCCACTCCTTTTCTTCTAAAAGGAAAATTAGGTGAGAAGGAAGTTTGTATTTTTATAGATAGTGGAGCAACCGATAGTTTTATATCCTCTAGTTTTGTGGTGGACATATCGATAAAACCAAGGATTATGGCAAATGGGTGGCAAGTTGAATATGGTTCAGGATAAACCTATATGGTCAATAGGTTTTTATTTGACTCCCAGATAGTTATTCCCCAAGGAAAAATAAACCGGTACCTATATGTAGCCCCCTTGCATGCTTTTGATATCATCCTAGGTGTAGATTGGCTAAAAGCTCACAAAGCCTTGTAGAATTTTGAAGAAATATGGTTGGACTTCATAGATGATTCCAAACAATGAATTCGAGTCCATTGCAATTGAGTGAACCTAGAACCTCACTTAATGTCTACTATGCAAGTTAAAATAGACTCAAGGAAGGTTTGTAAGCTTTATGTATTCAAAATGAACAAGGAACTTAGTCTAACTCTACTCTATTTCAACAGTATCCAGTATTAAATGAGTTTAGGTATATTTTTTATTAATATTTGCCTAGACTCCTTCCAAAAAATGAATTTTACTTTTCTATTGAGCTTGTACCAAGAGAAACACCTATATCTAGGACCCCTTACCGAATGACTCCCCTTGAATTATAGGATCGCAAAACCTAAATTCAAGATTTATTAGAAAAAGGACACATCAAGCCTAGTGTTTCACCATGGGGAGCACCAGTTTTATTTGTCAAGAAAGATGATGGATCCTTGAGACTATGTATTGATTATAGAATGCTTAATAAAATAACAATGAAAAACAAGTATTCCTTACCAAGGATTGATGATCTTTTTGATCAATTGAGAGGAGCAACTATCTTCTCAAAAATAGACCTTCGATATGGATACCATCAATTGAGAATCAGAGAGGAAGATACTTTCAATACTAATTTTAGAACTCGTTATGGGAATTATGAATTCATAGTGCTACCTTTCGGTTTAACAAATGCTCCTACTACCTTCATGAACTTGATGAAAAATGTGTTTCAAGAACAATTAGATCAGTTTGTATTGATATTTTTGGATGATATATTGATTTATTCTCAAAGTAGAGAATAACATGACCAATACATGAGAATAATACTGGAAATACTCAGGAGAAGCCAATTGTATGGAAAAATATGTGTGAGTTTTATACACCACAAGTGCAGTATTTGGGGCACATAGTCTTAGTTGATGGGGTTGTAGTTGATCCAAAAAAGATAGAAGCCATAGTAGATTGGCCAACTCCCACCAATGTAATTGAAGTAAGAAGTTTTATTGGAATGGTTGGATATTACAGGTGCTTTGTAAAAGGGTTTTCAAAGATTGCTTTTCCTATCAACAATATGTAAAGGAAGGGAAAGGTTTTTAAATGGACTACTCAGTGTGAGGAGGCATTCAGAGTCCTTAAAGAAAAATTGATCACCACACCTATTCTTCAAATTCCAAATCCCAGTAAACCATTTATAGTTTGTACAAATGCCTCCCTAGAAGGGCTAGGTGGAGTCCTGATGCAAAATGAGATTGTTATAGCATATGAGTCAAGAAAACTTAAGAAGCATGAAGTAAATTATGCTACTCATGATCTAGAACTAGCCATCATAGTACATGCTCTTAAGATGTGGTGACATTATTTATTGGGTAAACCCTTTGAATTAAAAATAGATCATTAGAGTTTGAAATACATCTTTACTCAACCATTATTAAATGCTAGACAATGAAGGTGGATGGAATTTTTGGCCGAATATGATTTTGGGATTGAATATATAAAGGGGAAAGAAAAAATCTAGCTGATGTACTTAGCAGAAGATGATACATAATTGCTTTAACATGATGCTAGTATGGGTTAAAGGAATAAATCAAAGTATTGCATAAAAATGATGAATTATGTAACCAATGTCGTATTAAGGTCGAGCAAGGACCAAATCGGCATACAAATTTCCAAGTTAAAGAGGATCTGATCTATTTTAGAGATCGTATAGTAGTTCCAAATAATGATGAGATAAGAAGAACAATATTGCAAGAAGTGCATTGTGCTCTGTATTCTGCTCATCCAGGAGTGGTGAAAATGAGGGAAAACCTGAAAAAGGACTTTTTTTGGCTTGGAATGAAGAAAGATGTGATTCATTTTGTCACCAAGTGCCTTGAATGTGTTGGCAGTTTTGTAATATGCCACATTGAAATATTTTTGATGAATATTTGATTGTAATGCAAAAAAATATATTAAATTTAAAATACAATATTTTGAACGACATAATATGTTGCAGTTATATTTTATTTTTCTTCTTTGTTTTCATGCATCCTTTTGAATTGAAAATAATGGTTGTTTTAAGGAAAATAATTGGGGGAATGGATTGGAGACTTTAGTTTGAATTTCCTGTAAAAAAATTGGAAAATACTGCTAAAACATTAAGTGTATAAATTATGGGAGCTTCATCAAAAAGGAAAATCGCAATTGACTCAAACATTGGGTGAAAGACCCGTTCACCTCACTTAAGGTGAACATAAGGAAAAGGAATGGTAAAATTTCGTAAAAACGTTCACCCCAATTAAGGGGTGAAAGTCCTTTGCATTCCTCGTTGAGGCAAAAGAAAAAATTCAACAATGAAGTTTCAAAGATTAGATAAGTGTCAAATCTGGGCAAAAGTTAAAATGTAGTTAAAAATTGTTCACCCAAGAATGGGGGCGAACAAGTCATTCTCCCCTATTTGAGGTGAATGTCCTAAAAAATATGGAGAAATGCACCCACCCAACATATTTGTCAGTTGAATGTGTAATCGAAAAAAGTTCTTTAAAGCATGGTTAAACTTAGCAAAAATTGGCAACTTACAAAAGAAGGTGTGTTCGCCCTAAGAATGGGGTGAAAGCTTCGTTCATCCCAAGTCAAGGCAAAATTTTTTGGGAATGAATTGTTGAAAATTCAAAAATGCGTTCACCCTGATTGAGGGGTGCAAGCTCCATTCACCTTTCCTAGAGGCAAACGCGCTATGGACAATGAAGTGGGTAAAAGGTCAGAAGTTCAAAGTGACTTTGAAAATTCAAATTCGCATTCACCCCAAGATGAAGGTGACAACTCCTTTCACCTTGTTTTGGGATGAACATAGATTTTCATGGAGTAAGGAAGCTATTTAAGGTGCTTTCACTTGAAGTATAAAAGGTTGATGACTATCATGATTAGGGAATACATAGAGATTATTAAATCAATAAAGGCACCCTTTTCACCCATAAACATGACTTAAAAAGAAAATATGTGTTCGCTTATTGCTAAGTTCAGGTGAGTTGCACTGTCAATGATGTCAAAAAATTTCTAGAACTACCAAGACATGTGAATGAAAAACATTAAATGTTTGTGGCAAAGGGTAACTCAAGTCGTGGATCTCGAGCAAAGAGAGTAAAAATATTAAAAACACAAGGCAATTTTCATAATTTCCAAGTAGAAGTGTATTTTTGAAGATGACCAATGCCCAAAAATACCAATTTCTTAGAAGAATTTTTGTAAAAATTGGATCACCGCCTCAAAAGAAATATTTTCAATGACTTCAAGGAGGAATTGTCTCACCAAGGTTCATGATTTGTGAGCATTTTGTCTTCATGTGTATTTAATGAAATAGGTGAAATCATCTATAAATACTAATCAGTTTTCAGTGTAAAAGAGGTTAGACATTTTGCAAAAAAAACTATTCATGTTCTCTACATCAATAGAAGATACTTGCCTTCTAAATTTGCAAGTGATCTTGTGTGTGATTTCCTTATATTTTATGCATTTCTATTTTATGCTCATATTCATTGTCTGTTGTTAAGTTCAAATTTGCATATGAGTTTGAACATTACTGGTAAGGGACTGAGTTTTGGAATGTTATCCTAGAGTTTGTCTCTACAAGGTTGTAAGTAAATTATATTGCCTTATTTTATTAAATGATGTTTTAATGCTTGGGTGAAATTCTTGCTGCTAATCTATCCCCAATCCTACACCTTCGACTTGTGGCCCTATTTCCCATATATTTCTATCATTTCTAATTTTTTTTTCTGCAATCTTAGTCTTAAACTAGTGTAGGATTTAGTAAGGAAGCCATCTCTCTTTGGATATTGGCATGGAGGACATTACTTTTCTTCGGCCTTTCAATGTTGGCCATGTATAGGGTGCACAAATGCATGTTTGTATAATTAGGTAGATATTTTACCAATAGTTTTTAGAATACCTGATGGGACATCGAAAGTTCTATTTTCAACAGTATTGAGGTTTGATATTCACCTTCGTGTTGTATAGTTAGAACATCTGGCGACTCGATTGTACCAAGAAATATCTGAAGGTGAGGACAACAACATCTATGCTTCATGATTATGAGATTGAAGGCCAAAAATCCCAAAAATCCCATTGAGTTCTACAAACTTGATACCCAACGCTTAGGGGAGCATCCTCAACTAGTCACTTTATACCATACATCGTCGTTACCTCATATCCTATGCCTTATATGTACCCAGTTTCCTCATGGAGCTTGATTCCAACTCAAGTCGTTCTAATTTCTATCCCATAACTTCCTACTCTAAGATTTCCATAGTTATCTTCTCTAGTAACACCACAATTACCAGCACCCGTTCCTTTCCTAGTGTTACCAGCACCACCAGTTCCACTATCGTTGTCTGCCCCACCAGTACGTCTACCTTTATCGGTACCTTTTGCACCCTTAAATCCTTATCCCTACATGAAATTGTTACAAGAGGTGCAATCTGGTAATTCAACCATAATAACAATGTCAAACGAACACACAATAGTAAGGAATAAGCAAGCTAAAGTTTATTTTTGATCTAGGATATTTAAAACACCACTGATTACCATAGAGCAAGCATCTACTAGTTAGGGCCCTAAGAGGAGCACAAAAAATTTGACAAATGAAGAAGCTAGTACATCAGAAAAAGCGTACTGATGCTCAAATTGCAATTATCCTCATGGAGAAGACACATGCATGGTTCATATGAACTATGTACAGATGTTAGCAGAACATTTTGTTAGCAGCCAAGTTAATATGATAATGGAAGCCAATCATAATTTGATGGTACCATATTTGGAGAAAGTCTCAATTCTTATCAGATATGGGAAGAAGTCGATGATTGTAGATCTAGTGGAGTTGGAGCCTTTGAAGGTTACTACAGAACCAAAGGTGCAAAATGAAAAAGTACAACCACCAGTGCAAGTGCCTGGTGTGATCTAAAAGTAGTAGCATTATGTCCTGTTAAAAGATCTACTACCCAAGCAAGCTTAGGAGAAGTCACAGACAAAAGTGTCAGCTTGTCACCTTGCAGCTACTCTAGAATAAAATAAATTAAAATAATAGGTCAAGGAATGCCTTTGCTACCCATCATTGACTAAGTTGCAAAGGGTGGAAGCTAATCAACAATACCAGGACAAGTATGAGTAGGTGATAGAAGAAAAGGCTCCTAGGGTGTCTGATTATAACATCATGGAATAAATGAAGAATATACCTATGAAAATAAGTTTATATGATGCACTACAGTTACCTAGGCAAGTTGACCTAATGTAAGAGTCTCTTAAGACTACAAAAAATTAGAAGAAGAGTAATTTCCAAACTGTGTTAGCATAGACATTGCTGATATCTTCCACTAAAAATAATAGGACACCCCCATTCTATTTATCACTCGAAATGAAGGGGTGGATTATGTATAACTGTATGATCAACTCCGGTGTAGTATCTACTGTCATGCCAAAGGCAGTATGTGAAGTAATAGAAATGAAATATACAAGAAGTAGTCTAGGATTGTTGTATTTGTATGGGACCCCAATCAAAATAGTGGGAGTAATCATGGATATTCCTATTGTTCTACATAGCATGTCGTAAATCACTGTTATCCAAGAAGTAGTGGTGGTTGACTTGGAGCCATACTTCAAAACATGTCTTTCATGGGAGTTCACAATGAAGCTAGGAGGATACCTTTCCTTGGACTATTCACATTTGAAGATACCATATAGGGAACGAGAATTCGTATTTATAATGAGAAGCCATTTGCTTTCCACATAGAAAAATTAGAAGAGAAAGAAAAATCCACTGACACAGTCAATATGATGAAAGAAGAATTAGAATAAGTTGACTTGATGGAATAAGTGCTTGGTGAACTCCACCTTGAAGATGAATTCTCACTCACGATGGTAAAAACTGACATTGGTTGTTATACTATAACCAAACCTAAGCAGATCAAAGAAAAGGTCCCTAAGTCCCTGGTATTATCTTGGTTTCTTCGTCAAGATTGCATAAGACCTATTCATATAGACTAATTTGGATTTACATGTATAATGCAACTGAATATGAAGCAATGTGTGTTGGCTTGAAAAAGGCTGAAAAATCAGGCATCAAACAACTATGAATCTTTGGATATTATGAGCTCATTTTCAACCAGACCACAAACAAGTGTGTATCAAAGTAGAACTACTTGAAAGCATATCGTAACAATGTATGGGATTTTTTTGAGACCTTTACAGTCTTAAATATTTAGGCAATTTCATGTGAACATAATAAACATACAAATATTTTAGCCTCTCTTGGTACCAATTACTCTCCCATGGAGAAATTAGTTAGGAAACCTAAGATTGTTAGGGTAATCTATATACCCTAAATCCTTGATAAGAACCTTTATTGGCAAGTGTTCAACAATGATGAGTAAATAGTCAATTTTATGATTAAGGAAGCTACAAGCATAGATGACCGAGTATTTTTTGAAGATAAAATAGAAGGGATGATTCAACTAAAAAATGATCACATTCCCAAGGGACTGATATCACTGGAAAGTCTATTAAATCAAAATGATAGGGTTGAGAAGCACAAGATCAAGCTGGATGTGAAGGAATATAAGGAGTTGCAGTTGGAGCCTAAGAAGATCATCAAAATAGAAACTAATTGCACGTCAGAAGAATTAGAATATATCAAAAGCTTGTGTTACAATTTCATTGTCATTGTTGCATGGAGCTATCATGATTTTAAGGGATATGAAAATAATATAATATAGAATACCATCGAACTGTAGGAAGGAGTAAAACCTTTCGATAGAAACAATGGCTTTTCAATCCTAAAATTGAAATGATCATGAAGGTGGAACTGTTAAATATGCTGTAAGTGAAAATAATATATCCAATTAAGCACTCAACATGGGTGGTGAACCTGGTGCCAGTTCATAAGAATAATGGGGATATTCATCTATGCGTGAATTTTTGGAGCCTGAACTAGGCATCACTAAAAGATCATTATCCTCTATCGTAGATTTATCAAATCCTTCATGTGGTTAACAAATCATAGAGATTTTTTTTGCTATATGGTTTCTCTGGTTACAACAAGATCTAGGTAAAATATGAGGACCAACATAAAATAGTGTTCACTACAAAGTGGGGTATGTTTACCTATCAAAGGATGTCGTTCGGTATTTAAAATGCTAGCACTACCTTTCATAGAGCTATGGACATCACTTTCGGTGAATTTTTAAATAGAATTATTGTGATTTACCTTGATGACATGATTGTGTTTTCATATCGTATAGAAGAGCATGTTTCTCATTTAAGGTATGTGTTCAAAAAATACCAAGAATTTAGGATTTCCATTAACGCAAAAAAGTCTATATTTATGATCAAAGAAGGAAAATTGTTAGGTCATTTGATATCACAAGAAGGGCTAGAAATTAATCCTACAAGGGCAGAAGCACTCTTGAAACTACCACTACTAGTTAACAAGAAGGACTTGTAGTCATTCTTCGGTCAGATAAATTTCATCTGAAACTTCATTGCTGATTTTGCTTAGGTGGTGAAACCCATGACCGAGCTCTTAAAAAAGAATGCTGATTTTAAATGGACCGAGGCAAGAAGACAGACATTTTGGGATATCAAGGAAAGAATCACCCAAGCACCAGTGTTAATCAATCCAGATTATTCTAAGGACTTAATTCTCTATGCAGTGGGTGAGAAAAAGAGTTACACCACTGTTATGACATAGGAATAAGAAGATGGAGATGAAAAGCTGATTGCATTTCTGAGCCAAGTTATTGTGCTGCACTAGGAGAAGTATAATTTCATCAAGAAATATGTGTACACAATGTGAAATCCTTGAATAAATTCTAATACTTTGTCTCACAAAGCAAAATAGTCATTTATGTTGTATACCCAGATATTAGAAACTCCATTCTCCAAGGGGAACTAGGTGACAAAAGAGCAGGTTGGGTGTTAAAGATTTAGGAGTATGACATTGAGATCCAACCAATAAATATAGTTCATAGACGAGCTCTATCCCAGGAATTAGCCAAAAGTGTAGGATCTAAATCATTTACTGTGGTACAGAAATATGGGATTAGTGAAAGCGTTTGCGTAAATCATGCTATGATAGGTCATGAATAGACATAGGACCTTATTGAATTCTTTACCTCAAGGAAATTTCCATCACATCTTTATGCTTCACAATGTTGAAGATTTAGACTTCAAGCACTTAAGTATGTTCTATTGCCAAGTGGGCTATTCCACAAGAATATCGATGGAGTTCTCCTCAAATGCATGAAGGAATCAGAGAAGTAGAAAATATTGGAAGAGTTTCATTGTAGTTTATCTAGTGGTCATTATGTAGGAAAGCCCATGGCCTTGAAAATCATTCAGGATGACTATTTTTGGCCTACCCTTTTTGCAGATGCACATAAATTAAGTTGACACTGTGATAATTGTCAATGGTATGTTGGAAAAATTAGGAAAGGATCATTGCCCCTCCATTCGATTCAAGTAGAAGCACCATTTCAGCAGTGGGGGCTTGACTTAATTGGAGTTATAGACACATACTCTTTTGTAGCATAAATACATCTTGATAGCAACATATTATTTCACCAGGTGGGCAAAGGCCATTCTTACCAAAAAGGTAGATCAAGCTACGATCATCTCTTTCCTAGAGGGTTTGATCATTTGTTTTGGTGTTCCAGATGCCATTGTAACAGATAAAGAGACTCTATTTATTGGGGCCAAGATCATCGAATTTACTAGTATGTACAATATTTACCTTGATGTATCATCCAATTATTACCTGTAAGGGAATGGCTTGGCCCAATCCACCAACAAAAACTTGCTACGAATCTTAAAAAGAATACTAGGAAGCAACAAAAGGAGTTGGCACTAATTTTTGAATCAGGATTTGTGGTTAGACCACATATTCATGAAGAAGGCTATTAAAGCTTATCATTATTCTCTTGTGTATGTAAAATAAGCAGTTCTACCCAATCATATTGAGCTCCCTATCCTCCAGACCCTGTAGTTGTTCAAAGATGAATATGGGGATAACTATGATCCAATGAGCATAATGTTAGCTCAATTATTATAGCTGGAGGAAGAAAGAGAAAAGGTGTATCAAGACTTCACAGAACACACTAAAGCAATGTGGAAATGGTTTGAAAAAAAAATAGAACACAAGTTTTAGGTGGGAGACTTAGTCCTTAAATGGAACGAGAAAAAGTCAAGGAAGCACCACAAGTTTGATGCGATATGGGAAGGTCCATTTCAGATCTCTTCAGTAAATTTAGAAAATGCGTATCATATTCTAGACATGGATTGTTGGGATATACCAATCCCGGTTAATGGCCTTCATCTAAAGGCCTATGTTCAATGATTTAATTAAAAGAGGTACCACTTTGTAAATATGTACATATTTTTTTTTTCAGTATTTTATTTGCTTTATAAAATAACATAAAAAAAAAGAGAGAAGAGAAATGTTCTTTTTAAAATTAGTTTTGTCTCGATATTCTCTTAAAAATTTATTATTGTGTTGAAATAATTTGGTTAGTTCCAAAATACAGCATTACAAAGCCCCTAGGTAAGAAGGTGCCTTCGAGAAAATATTGTTTTTCATGTCCAAAGGCATGCAATCAAAACATAGGGTCATTCTAAAACATAAGACAACAATTACATGGAAAGGCACTTTTACCCAAGGGAATGGGTGAAAACCCCATTCAACCCCTTTGAGGGCAAATGAACAAAGAAGAACAATAGCACCAAGTCAACACACTATGAAAGTGGTCAAAATGACTTTCACCATAAATAAGGGGCGAACACGTCGATTAAAACACATGCTGCCAATTCAAAGGTAATTGAAAAGGTGACCAAAGGTGCTTTCTCCTAGTGTATGGAAAGACAAGGCTTTTAATGTGTGAAAGGCATGCACGCCTTGTTTTTTTTTTTAGACGGAGGTATTAATATTTCAAGGCAAGGTATGAATGAAAAGGAAAAAGAAAAGAAAATCTAAAAAAAGAGAAATGCCCTAAAAAACAATTGAGTTTTTTTTAGAAAATCATGCTTTTTATAAAATTCGGCAAAAAATAAAAGTAGAAGTCATTTTAAAAGAAGGATATTCACCATGGAATTATACTAAGCAAGCAGGGAACGTTTTTGGAATGAAAAGGAAAGAAGACAAGTGCACCTCAAGGACGCTTTCGCTTCCATTATTTTCAGAGCGCAAGCATAATAAGAATTTTAAAAGTGCTATTTTGAAGAAATTTCACTCTCCGATACATGAAAAATCTTGAGAAGCATGCATGCAAGCTAAGGCACATTTCTAAGGTATTTAATTTAAAATGTGTGCTCAAATTTGCATTAGAGGGAGTTTTGAGGGTTTTGAGGAGCAAAATCTCACACTATCAAAAGAGAAGCATTTATTGGTTCATAAGTGGTAGGGTTATTATCCCAAGGAAGCTTTAACAACCAGGGCACATTTTTTTTATGAAAACACACGGTAAGAAGGGCACATGTTCCAAGGACAATTTTGTAGCGAGTAACAATTAATACCATTTGAACATCAAAAATAGTGTCAAGTGGGTGAAACAAAGCACACATTCTTTCGAAATCACCTGAGGGAGATTCAATATTTACTACGATGGTTGGAAGGGTCCTTTATATAAAGGAACAGGTAAAAGCTACGCATTTTAATTTTAAATTTTTAATACCATTGTGTTTCCGACCTATTGTTGTAAAAATTACAATGTGATTTTAGGGTAACCACCAGAGACAAATAATGGGAAAAAGAAGAAAAGGGGCAATAGAAGCTACAAATCCCAATAAGTCTAGAAAGAAAGAAGATGGGTCAAAATCCAAAAAGGCCTGAAGGAACGAAAATGTGGATTTGGACCAGTACACTGACACAATGGCAAAAATTGGAGATTGTGTAATCACTAACAAGGGCATGGAGAAACTATGGTAGGATGTGTAGTTCACAGTAAATTAGGGGTTAACAATAGGAATCCCATTGATGGTGCCATATCACTCACAATTATTTTGGTATCTATGTACACCCGTACACCCTTGTACAGATTTGGTGAAGATAATTGCTCGATTTGATAATATGGTTACCAGGACGATGTAGAAGGCAAATAGAGAAGCACTTTTTCCTATTTTTACTGATGAAATATGGGAAGCATTTGCCTGTGGTTTGAAGCCTCCTTCATATGTGATTATTAAGAAGCTACATACCAATGAGCAGGAAGATAAATACATGTCCACTGTAATGATGCATCAAGTCATGGAGATGCAGTTGATTAAATAACCATAGCTTGGGAAAAATTTGAACCTATTAAAGCTCCTCACAAGAATTCAAGATCCTAGACGTCTATTCAATGTTGGTATGGATGGTTGGCTTACCAATAGATTCCACCATTCATAAGTGGTAAGCAGCTCTAGAACAATGCTTTTTATAGGTAGAATTTTACTTTCCACCAACCATGAGGTAGGGCATCAATCCAATTTACTTTGATTAGGCCAATTTCATATCTCAAAAACTGCATTTTCAGTTGAAGATATTGTAAACTAGAGAAGAGACGTCGTTCATGCACACTTATTTTCTAGTATGATATTTCTTATTTCATCTACACCAATATTTCTCGTTCATCACAGTGAAGCAAATGGATGAGAAGGATGAGATTTTGCCAGTATACATGTGGACTTCCACTTTGTTGAGTAGGGAGTCATTTTACAGTTTTAATCATTTATTTTTAGGGTCTGCAATAGAAATGCTTTGTGGTACATGTGAAAGAGTGTTGTGGGAGATGAAAGAAGTAGTAGTTACAATAGAAAAATGGAGACATATTTTTGCTTACTAAGGGCATGGTCGTAAGAATTTTTGGCTTCACAGGTAAGCCATTCCTGCTACCATACTTTGCCACTGAACATATTTTTTCCATGGATGTGGTGCACCAATCACACTATATTAATGATGTATATGGAGTGAGTGTGGTAAGAAGATGACTTGCAATATGCCTTTCAAGTTTGGTAGTATAGAAGTAAGTTAGGTAGGGCAGAACAAGCTACTCATAGTAACATTTTAGGACTTGGGATTTATAGAACTACCACAATGGTGGAGGTATGACCCATTGGGAAAATTTATAGAGATAATCAAGGCTAAGATATTTCATTGTTGTCCATGGTCCGACATTGAAAAAAGGTAAAATAATTTTGATGGACCTGATTTGGAGTGGTACAATGATGATATGACGTCGCCTCCACCCTGATATGACTACTATGAATAGGAGGCTGAGTATAATATAACAAAGTACAAAAATCATATTCCTCCACTCATTTTGTTTAGTCAAGTAAAATAAAGTCAGCCCTTATGGACCGAGGAGAAAATTATGAACTGGTGGATAATACGGTTCCATTGAGGAAAAACCATGTCTCCATATGGGTTAAACATGGATGAGGTATTTTTGAATTCCTACGATAAGTTTGTTAAATCCTATCAACCCATAACTTTTGCTAAGATCTTGCCCTAAATTTTCCAACATTCCAACAATGGCGAAAGCAAGGCAAAGGGAGAGCACCCGACAGTTGAAGAAGAGACTCCAGAGGATGAAGAACAATAATATCTATTTTAGTGAAGGTCATAGTGGATGAAGCATAATTTTGAAGAGGCACCTTTGTCAGAGAAGAAGACTTTTTGAGATGCACCCCCATTTCCCAAAGCTACAAAGAAACCAAGGACCGATACCACTTCCTCCTCTACTGCTAAAGTTTTGGTTGCTCCAGTTCCCACAGGTCTAGTTGTTTCAGTGACTGTTATTTCCTCTCTATCGATGAGAGATTCTTAGATGATGGTTGCACACAATTTTTTGATGATTCATATATAGGACGAGGACAAGCAGATGGAGAGCCCTTAGGTGGATGTCATGAACATTGAGGAGGACATGAATGTTGAGGAGGAAGTGGAGAAGTAACAAGAGGAAATTATTTCATAACCGCTTCCATCACCATAGAATACAGTGCATGTGCCTGAAGGTATGTATTTATTTCTTCCTTATTCTTCTTCGGAGCATGTAGTGGATGTTAGCCTATTTTCCTCAATTTCTATGTCTATATCTCCATATTTTGGTATGCCCTCCATGTCCATTTTGCTTCCCTCTTCTTCCCCTTTGCAAGTCACTACTACTCCTTCTATTCCCCTTTCTTCAACCTACCTTTCTTTCAGTTTATTTGCATCAAGGCTAAATCCATTTTCGTGCCCTTCCTCTTCCATTGCTGCTACCACTCTTATAGAGGTTGCAAGTACGCAAGCTCCTCCTAGAATAAGCATAACTATAGCCAAAAATGGTTCCTCCACCAACTCCATCATTTCAATCCCTCCCCTTCTAGCCATCTCATTCACTTCCTTTGAGCCTAATCGCTCACAAGTTTTTATACCTTTCACACCATTTTTGGAGTTGCAAGCATTGCCCAAAGTTTAGGTGGTACCAAAATAGCCTGATGTAGAGAAAATAAATCGAGCGTACCTCAGTTCGTCATAGTGGTTGAAAAGAAAAATACAGAAAGAAGCACTGGCTACAACTTGGTTGCTCAAGAAGGTTGCTTTTGATCCAGTTGCCATGGAGGCCCATACAACTAAGATCACTCCCATAGTCCAGAAGCCACAAGGATAAATGATATTGAGTGATTATATTTGTGAGACCATAACAGAGGACCTAACCAAGATTTATCCCACAGAGAAAATGAGTAACATACAGGTTGATATGAGTTCGATATACTTGCATGGTAAGTATTATAAGAAGAGATATTTTGATCATGAAAATAAAATTATCAAACTCAAAAGTGCCTTGGCCAAAAGCAGAGTGCAAGAGGAAAAGATAACAATGGAGAATAAATATTTCCACCAATAGGTAGTAGTGTAATTGAAATAAAGGGACACAACAATAATAGAGATGCAAGCACTCAAGACGCAACTAGAAACAATACAGAATCAACTGGTAGAGAAGGCCACACAGGTTGTAGGATTTTCCCTGAACAACATCAATAAAGTGTACCTTCGCTTGGCCTAGAACTAAAAAATGATGGTCGTACAAGCAGTTCAAGTATTGCATTACCTCTGGGCAGCCTGAATACATATTCAGATGGGGAATCAATTGATAGATAATATTGAGGAGATGTTGGAGCCCTATATGGAGATGGCTGTGAAATCCAAGCTTTGGATAACTACAACATGTACATTCACCCCCTTAGTGAGATGGATCATGCTTGGTCAGCTTCCAATGTCACATTATGTAGCTATTTTTAGAGGATGGACCTGGTGCGATAAGGCCATAAAATCCTTAGCACCATAGAGCGGGAGCACACTATTTCCATGATTCATTTTGATGCTCTTGCAAATATGGGTTTTCCAGGTTTTACCAATGAGTGGGGCGAACCTCTACCATAGGAATAATTAGAAGAATCTTGGAAGAAATTCATGGAAGACACCTTGAATATTGATACATGGGAGGAGCCCATCATGGAAGCATAGGTGCTGCCAATTATGCATAAGTATACCCACATGGAGCTTTCACTGTTCGAGCTAGCCGAGAGAGCAAAGTGCCTTGGCCTAGAAGACATCCAAAATCTGTATTTTGTTTACGATTCATTAAATGTTCCCTACTTATTCACCACTAATTCCTGGGAGGCAATGGTCATAGTATATGAGGTCATCTCTAAAAGCCTCAAGGAACAAGAGGAGTGAGTTGCGGTAGACAGGGCCACGATAGAATAGGTAGCAGAAGAAGCAGAACGGGTAGAAGTACTTCGAGTAGCAGCAAAAAATGAATATTTTGAGGTAGAAAAGTAGGTGCTAAGAAAGGCGTCTACATCAAAAGCGCCAGCTAAAGTACCCGGTAAGAAGGATCAATGGAAGACCAATGGATAAAATCTTGGGATAACTTACATCCATACGAGATAGATACCCCATGAGCCGTCAAAAATATTGGTATTTTTGTAATATGCCACATTGAAATATTTTTGATGAATTTTTTATTGTAATGCGGTAAAATATATTAAATTTAACATACATTATTTTCACCAACATAATATGTTGCAGTTATATTTTATTTCTATTCTTTGTTTTCGTGCATCCTTTTGGCTTGAAAATAATGGGTGTTTTAAGGAAAATTACTGTGGGAATGGATTGGAGACGTTGGTTCAAATCACTAAAAAACAATTGGAAAATGGTGCTCAAAAATTAAGTGCATAAACTATGGGAGCTTCACCCAAAAGGAAAATCATAATCACCTCAAATATTGGGTGAAAGGCCCGTTCACTTCCCTTAGGTGAATGTAAAGAAAAGGAATGGTAAACTTCGACAAATGCATTCACCCCAATTAAGGGGTGAAAGTTCTTTGCATTGCTCATTGAGGTGAAAGAAAAAATTCAAAAATGAAGTTTCAAATATTAGATAAGTGTCGAAGATGGGCCAAAGTTAAAATGTAGTTAAAACTTGTTTTCCAAGAATGGGGGCGAATGAGTCATTCACCCCACTTTGGGGTGAATGTCCTTGAAAATTTGGAGAAACACGCCCACTCAACACATTGTCCAGTTGAAGGTGTAATCAGCGAAAGTCCTTTAAAGCATGGTAAAACTTAGAAAAAATGGAAACTTACAAAAGAAGGTGTGTTTAACCCAAGTCGGGGCGAACGTATTTGGGAATGAACTATTGAAAATTCAATAGTGTGTTTGCCCCGGTTGAGGGGCGAAAGCTCCATTTAACTTTCCCAGAGGTGAACACACTATGGACAATGAAGCACGAAAAAGGTTAGAGGTTCGAAGTAAATTTGAAAAGTCAACTTCGCATTCGCTTCAAGAGTAAAGCGATGACTCCTTTCACCTCTTTTGGGTGTGAACATATATTTAAATGGAGTAAGGAAGCTGTTGAAAGTGATTTCATATGGAGTATAAAAGTTTGATGGCTGTTGTGATCGGGTAATGCATAGATATTATTACATCGATAAAAGCACACTTTTCACCCATAAACGCGATTGAAAAAGAAAATATGTGTTCACTTATTGCTAAGTTTGGGTGAGTTGCACTGTCAATGATGTCAAAGAATTTCCAAAACTACCAAGACAGGTGAATGAAAAATATTAAATGTTTGTGGCAAAGGGTAACTCAGGTTGTGGATCTCGAGCAAAGAGAGTAGAAATATTAAAAGCGCAAGGTAATTTTCATAATTTCCAAGCAAAAGCATATTTTTGAGGATGGCAAATTTACCAAGTCAACAACCAAGCCTTCATGCACCGACACCCAAAAATGGTGATTTCCTAGAAAAATTTCCTTAAAACCTGGATCACCACCTTAAAAGAAATATTTTGAATGATTTCAAGGAGGAATTGTCTCACCAAGGTTCCTGATATATGAGCATTTTTTCTTCATGTGTATTTAATGAAAGAGGCGAAATCCTCTATAAATACTAATCAATTTTCATTGTAAAATAGGTTAGACATTTTGTATAAAAACTATTCAAGTTCTATGTATTAATAGAAGATACTTGGATTTTGAATTTGCAAGTGATATTGTGTGTGATGTCCTTTTATTTTATGCATTTCTATTTTACGCTCATATTCATTGTCTGTTGTTAAGTTTAAATTTTACATCTGAGTTTGAACATTGTTGGTAAGGGAGTGAGTTCTAGAATGCGATCTTGGAGGTTGTCTCTACAATATTGTAAGTAAATTCTATTGCCTTCTTTTATTACATGTTGCTTTAATGCTTGGGTGGAATTCCTCCTGCTAGTCTATCCCCAATCCTACACCTTCAGCCTATGGCCTTATTTCCCATCTCTTTCTATAATTTCTAATTTCTTTCCTGCAACCTTAGTCTTAAACTAGTGTAGGATTTAGTAAGGGAGCCAACCCTCTTTGGATATTGGCACGGAGGACATTCCTTTCCTTTGGCCTTTCAATGTTGGCCATGTCTAGGGCGCACAAACACATGTTTGTATAATTAGGCATATATTTGACCAACATAATGCTAGAAGGTTAAATATGAACATCAGCATCCTGGGGGACGTTTATATTCTTTTGATATACCAACACAAAAATGGCAAGTAATTTCTATGTATTTTATAATAGGTCTCCCTAAGAATCATTTTTAGCATGATGTAATTTTTTTTTTGTTGATAAATTAACTAAAGTGTCATATTTTATACTAGGTAATGTTCATGATGATGCTCCTACAATAGCACAGAAGTTTGCTCAAGAAATTGTAAGGTTGCACCGTTTCCCTGAAATAATCATCTTGGATAGGGATTCACGATTTAATTCTAATTTTTGGTAAGCTTTATACCGAGCATGGGGTACAAATCTTAACATTAGCACAACCTATCATCTTGATATGGATGGATAGACCAAGAGATTCAATAAAGTGCTAGAGGATATGCTACTTATATATTGTATAGACCACCAGAGTAAGTTTGAAGATTATCTCTTCATGGTGGATTTTTCTTATAATAATAGCTATCATTCCACATTGGGCATTACCCCTTTTGAAGCCTTATATGGGTGTAAGTGTAGAACACCGTTAACTTGGGATAACTTGGATGATCGAGAAATGATTGGTCTCGATGTTATAAAAAGAATGGAGGTCTAGTTGAAAGAGATCCGCTAGTGACTTTGAGAATCCATAGATCATAAAAAGAGCTATGATGATTTAAAATGAACTCCTCGAGAGTTTGTTATTGGCGATACAGTCTTTTTGAGAGTTAAACCTACCAAAATATCCATCAAGTCCACCAAAATTAGCCCCATATTTGTAGGACCTTTTGAAATCATCACAAAAATTAGTCATGTTGCATATAAATTATATTTACCATCTAATTTTTCCAAGATCCACAGTATCTTCCATGTGTCCCTCCCTTGTATATATGTGGTTGACCCTTCGCACATACTGTATGTTTCTCATTTGTAAACTTTGAAACCGCAACTCAATGAGGTTTGACCTGTTAGGATTCTGGGATATAGAACCAAACATTTAAGAAAAAGGACTATTAGTCAATGTAGAGTCCAGTAGGATCTCTACTCTGAAAAGAATGCCACATGGGAATATGTGCAAGAAATAAAAAGACAATTTTCTTTTCTATTTGAGAACTAATATTTATATGAACATTTGAATGTTTTATGTATCAATATTTGTATATTTTGTATTTATGATATATATTTTGGTATACCAATGTTGTAATACATGCATATTTTGATATATTACATAATGTATGACTAATTGTTTATATTCAATTATCTTGAAACTTGCAAAATATGTTGGCTAACACAGGGACTGTGTTAAATTCTAGTGGGGGAGAATGTAACATCCCTACTATTTGATTACTATCTTGTTGGAATAATTTGATATTGCTGAACGTGTTTGTGAATGCAGGTGCAGGTCTTCACTCCATAAAAAGCAATCCAGATGAAAATAACACCCACCCCTGGTAGATATAGTGGTTGAAAACATCAAATAAGGTGGGATATGATGTCGTACTTTACGCACCATGGCTCGGGGTACATGGAAGCCCACAAAAATTAAAAAAAATCATATAGGAGCATTTATGCTTGTGATCGCATGTTGTATGTATTTTCATAATTAATTTGATAGTTGCATTCAATGCATTCTTAAGAGTATTGTAAAGAAATAATAATAAATTAAATAAAATTCAAATAAAATAATATATATAATAATAAAATATAAAAAAAATATAAAAATTATTATTAATTATAAAATTAAATATAAATAAAAATTCATGTTACTACCTATATTAAGACAAAATAAAGAATAAGATTTTGTTTGGAGGTGCCATGAGTTTTGACACTCGTCGACTATTAAAACATCTCATGTAAAAGCTTGTGTCATTCAAAAAAGCCTTTCATTTCTTTTAAATGAGAATGTCGAGCTAGTAGTGAATCATCTGGCTTATTTTATATCTTCTACGTGGTTTTATATCTAGTTTTTAAGGGTGAGCACTCGTCGATAGAGTAGAAGTGCTACAATAACCAGGTCGGGTTGTTGTCTATATTTTTGGTTTGGTCTGCTTGCATGCTTCATGTTATTGGTTCTTTTGTTTGACTCTTTAGAAATATTAAAATTTAAATATTTATAAAACTCTGTACCAATGAAAATGGTAGTGTGTTGTGGTATGTTTAAAATATAGAAATATTGAAAGTTTACACTTTACCAAACTCTGTACCAGAGAAAATGGTGGTGTGTTATGGTAAGACTTAATTAAAGAAGTGTAGAATTTATACTTTATTCAACCCTGAACCAGTAAGTAGGATATATTTTTTTTTTAAAAGGAAATTTATATGATTAGTAACCCTGAACCAATGGTTGGGAAGTATGCATTATGGACTATCTAAACAAAGGAAACAATGGTATATAACTATATTAAAAAATAATAATGCTATGCTGACAGCAAGAATAGGGTGCACTATGCATTAGAGAGTGATTGTATACATTAGAATTTCATGAGCTATGTTGATCCAAAAATAGTTCTTGAACACTGTCATTCGTTGGAGGGTGGCTACCCAGAAGGTTAACGTGTAGATTTGGACCAGTGTAGCAAATTGCAAGCATCTCTAAGTAGAACGATGGGATAAGTCTTCAGTGGTTCAATGCTTGTGTTTGGATCCCTTTTGACTGAATAATGTATTTATGAGAAGTCACTTTATTTCTATAATATATCTTTTATTTTAAGAAAATCATATTATAAGTTTTATATAGAAGAATTTTTAAAGAATTTATAGCTGAAATATTTTAGTCAGTCAAGTCTTAAACATAGTATGTTTATGTTTATATAAAAAAAAATTAGGTCTGATGGATTTACAAGTTGTGAAGGGAATGCAATCTATTAATTAGTCTAAAATAATTATTTCCATGGCCTTTTACACAACTTGAAGCATGTTGATAGTCATCTTGGTGTTTTCCCATATAGCACTATCTATTATGTTATCAAATAGAGTAGTTGGTTTTTTAGTGAAAATTTATTGGATATTAAAATACTTTGGGTATTGGAGAAACCCATCAAAACATGTTTTTAACAATGCTATGATTTGAGGTCCGAGGTGTAGACCAATTGGTTCATCCAAACCCCATAAGGGGGCGGAGGTCTAAGGTTCAAATCTCGAGCCTCGCCGGACTGAACGCTTGTCCCTTTCCTGGTGATTTCAGAGGTGTAAAAGGATTAAAATGATTGTGGCATGGTGGTTATAGGGGCAGACTGTGTGAAGATCTGTGTGGCGGCTTCTAGGGCGGACAACGCAGAATACTGTGGCGGCCATAAAATCTGGACAGCCTGTTCGGATTTGTGGCGGCTACCGATTCTACCATGTAAATTAAAAAAAAAAAAAAAACAATGCTATGATTTATGGAGGATTTACTTAAGTAATAATGGAACTCAAACATTTGTGGTGATCTCTCATTAAAACATAGAATGTGTACATGAAATCTTGTACTTATTATAGTTGATTTATGAACAATCACTTCACTTTTATCATAAATTTTTAAAACAATAGATAAAATCTCTCAAATCTCTTGTTTAAAACTATCGGTATCTTCTCTGAACATTGATAATTATTTTATTAATATCAAACTTAGATTTGGTTGAATATGATTCGTCGGTGCGACATTAAGTGTTTAATGAAAGAATGAAAGGTAGAGACTTCGATCATTCACGACTATATTTTAGGCAAGGAATTCTTTGTGAAGTCATTCATATTTGGTTATCAATCTGGATATTATAGCATTATATCTTTAAATAATCTTTTAAGTTAGTACCATCATTAGTTAATGAAGAAAGTTTGAAAATACAAAAAGCATTTTGTTTATGGAAGTATATAGTAGTTTGTAACCTGATTAATATAATTATGCTTTTGAGAATAAACACAAATATTAGAACATGTATTATACATTATGCCATCACAAATGATCAAACATTAATAATAGATGGCTAATATAACCTTCAATTGGGATTATTTTCTTTCTTATCTTACGAATTATTGTCACTGTTAAGTACACGTATCATGACATCTTTAGGTTAAAGCATATAGAATGTAATATCCTCAACTTATAGTGTAGTAGTTTGTATTGAGTTTTATTTAGATCAAAGCTTTATTAGTAAAAGAATTTTAATTTGGTTTTATTAAATGATAAGGTGATATGATTTATTTATCATAGCTTTTTGTTTTGGAGGTTATAATTATAATTTATTTTAATTAAGTGAGTAAAACTCATACAATCATTATGTCTTTTAGTGTAATCTACATAGTTTGATAATAATAGGTGTTTATAGGAGTTTTTTCATTTATATGATAAATTGATTTATTTTTTATATTTTTATGAGAAATATTATGATTTAAATTCTTAAATGGAATTAAAAGAAAAACATGAGCAAATTCCATAACTTAGTATGAGTGAAACCAAATGACTAAATGGGGATTAGAATTATGAAGAGATCACATAATTACTAGAATTAACTCTATATTACCATCGAGGAGGATGAAATGAAATTTTATGCCATCGAGGAGGATGAAATAAGATTTGATGCACATCGAGAAGGATGGGCATCCACCCAACTCTGATAGTTCTCATTGGTGGCTATTGTGATTTAGGGATAACCATTCTCTAGCAATAATAAAAAGGGTCAATGGACCTTATGCTAAGGGAGTAATGAATTATGGTATGGGACGTCGTTCTAGATTGTCGTACGAGGAAGTACATGAGGGTTATCAAGATTTTGTAACCCAGCTACAAAATAGTCAATAATAACTTAAGACTAGGGAGCTAGTCCTTGGGATTGGAAGGTCCAATGATAGATGGTATGGACAACATTATCATTATCTGGATTACATTATTATAAACCTGGTCCTTAAATCCAAAGTGTTGATGGGCCCTATAAGCATTCATAGAAAATATGAATAGCTAACAGAAAGAGGTATAATAAATTAAATATAGCATGGGCTTAAAATCTTGATCAAAATGAAGATAAGGTTAGTGGACTATTAAGACAAAGATAGGGTCAGACCAATGTCCTCCATGTTATGAGATCAAGAAAATATGCATCTACCCTTCTCGGTGTTATGGTCCCTGGAAGGGCAACCCCTTGTCGAGAACCCAGAACTTGAACTAGGACAAGGTGGGTCTCATAAATGGTAGTCTATTATGAGAAGTTGGCCAGTCCCGATCATTCGCAATTCTATTTACAATGGTATAAGATCCCATAGTGTAAACATATATGCCTAAGCAATAATACAAAGTTGGGTGCACATTCATCAAATTGTGACATTTTTTTTAAAATGAATCATTTTTTTTTAATTTGTGTTTTTGAAATCCAAGTGAGTAGACCTGGTTTGTTACAATCTTCCAGAATAGTAAATTAGTGGATAAGTATTGAAAAGAACAAAAATTGAGTCTATGAAGAATGTGAAAAAATCTCTACCTATGAAAAGAAAATAATCAAAGAAGACCAATGTGGATTTGGAGAAACATTATTTGTCTATAAAATCTTACCAAGATTGCATATAAAATTGAAAGGTATTTTTTTGAAAATTTGAAATTATTTGAGAGAAGAAAATATCTCCCACGTTGCTAGAAAATGATGCAGGAGCATTCGGTGGCAGCAGAGCAATCTTGCCTCAACAAAAAAAAAATCTAAGTGTTTGCCTTGATGTCGCGATATCGCGACAGAGAAAAGCATCACGATATTGTGACATGTCACGTTTTCGCGACTCAAGAAGGAGAGAGAATGCGTAGAGCAAATATGTCACGATTTCACAACATGTCATGAAATCGTGACCGAAATAAGAGAGAGGAGGCACGGAGCAAAAATGTCACGATTTCGCAACATGTCGCGAAATCACGACCGAAAGAAGACAGGAAAGGCTAGAGCAAAAAATGTCACGATTTCATGACATGTTGCGAAATCGTGACCGAAGGAGCAGAAAGAAAGCAAGGAAGGAAACTGTCGCGATATCGTGACATGCCATGTTTTCACGACCCGAAGTAGAGAGAGAAAGCAGAGCCAAGATGTCGTGATATCGTGACATGTCATGATTTCGTGACCCAAAAGGCGAGGAGGAGGCAGAAAGGAAAGATGTCGCAATATCGTGACATGTCGCATTTTCGTGACCCATGGACGAGAGAAGACGCAAAGGAGAAAAAGTGTCGCGATATCGCGACATGTCGCATTTTCATGACAAAAAGATGAAATAAGGCGCTAAAGAGAAAAAGTGTCGCGATATCGCGACATGTCGCATTTTCGTGACCAAAGGACAATGGGAGGCGCAAGAGAGAAAAGTGTCGCAATATCGCGACATGTCATATTTTCACAACAAGAGGATGAAAGAAGGCGCAAGGGAGGAGAAGTGTCACGATATCGCAACGTGTCGCATTATCATGACCAAAAGCCGAGAAAAGGTGCAAGGGAGAAGTGTCGTGATATCGTGACATGTCGCATTTTCGTGACCAAAAGGCAAGAGAGGCGCAGGAAGGGAAAGGTGTCATGATATCGCGACATGTCGCATTTTCACGACTCGAGAAAGGCAGGAAGACCGAAAAGCAAAAGTGTCGCGATATCGTGACATGTCGCATTTTCATGACCCGAACAGGACAAGAAGGCAAAGAAGCCAAAAGTGTCGCGATATCGTGACATGTCGCATTTTCATGACTCGAGGAAAGTAGGAAGGCAGAGGAGCCGAAAGTGTCACGATATCGCGACATGTCGCATTTTCACGACTCGAAGAGGACAGGAAGGTGGAGAAGCCAAAGGTGTCACGATATCGTGACATGTCGCATTTTCACGACTTGAAGAGGGCAGGAAGGCAGGGAAGCCGAAAGTGTCGCGATATCACGACATGTTGCATTTTCATGACAAAACAAAA
The DNA here is from genome assembly GCA_028583015.1 of Wollemia nobilis. Lineage (NCBI taxonomy): Eukaryota > Viridiplantae > Streptophyta > Pinopsida > Araucariales > Araucariaceae > Wollemia > Wollemia nobilis. The sequence goes on along the minus strand of JAQPPZ010016751.1, from coordinate 9,950,975 downwards.
GAAAAGAAAGCACAGGCGGTTACAAGAGTAGTTATAGAGGAAACGATCGAGCGACGGTATACCGAACATCATCAATGGTTGACAGGTGAACAAAGTCTATAGTGGCAACACTGGACAAGCACGTGGCACCAAGGTGCAGTGAAAGCAGATGAAGACAAAGAGTCGAAACATTTCAAAAGCCAGAACAACGAAGAGGCACGGGAGATGAAATGGAAGCGTCAAAAAAGGGAGACGGAGAGTCATGCTAGAGATTTTAAAAGGGGAAGCGAAGGCATGCACAAGGGGTTGGAAACGGCTGAAACAGAGTTGCAGACGTGAAGGCCAGAGGGCCATTCTGGACCTGTTTGAGCTGTTTTCTTCCAAATTCAGAAAACAACAGAGACGGAGTTGCAGTCAAAAAACTACAGAGGCAGAGTTGCAGATGTCAAGGCAAGAGGCCCATTATATGGACCTGTGTAGGCTGTTTTTCCTTCCAAAGTTGGAAATGTTGTAATAGAAAAAGAAAATAAACTACCTTTTGGGATAAAGGGGTTTATTTGGCAGACCGCTGCCATTATTGTAATTTTTCCAAGTTTAATCAATGAGATTTGAAAATTTGGGTGAGCAATTTTGGCTCCCCATCACTAGGATTTGAGTGTTTGGGGTGAGCGATTTTTGGTGTCCCCATCAAGTGGTATCAAAGCGAGAGTTTCTGAGTGTGTAAATAGATTGCTGGACGTGAGGCAGTTTGCACCAGGATCTGTGGAAGAGCAGGAGTTCCTGAGTGTGTAAATAGATCATCGGACGTGAGGCAGTTTGCACCAGGATTTGTGGAAGAGCGGGAGTTCTTGAGTGTGTAAACAGATCATCGAAAGTGAGGCAGTTTGCACTAGGATCAGTTGAAGAGCTTAGAGTTCCTGAGCATGTAAACAGATCACTGAAAGTGAGGCAGTTTGCACCAGTATTAGTTGAAGAGCTTAGAGTTCTTGAGCATGTAAACAGATCACCGAAAGTGAGGCAGTTTGCACCAGGATCAGTTGAAGAGTGAGAGTTCTTGAGTATGTAAACAGATCGCCGAAAGTGAGGCAGTTTGCACCAGGATCTGTGGAAGAGCTTAGGGTTCTTGAGTGTGTAAATAGATCATTGGACGTGAGGCGATTTACACTAGGATCTATGAAAATATTATGAGAAGAGAGCGAGGAAGAATGCCTCCATGAAGAAACCATGGTGGTGGGAGAAATGTGGTACCTGAAGAAGATTTCAGAGCTTTGCAGAGGCAAGTGCAAGCCCTACAAGAGGAGTTGCGAAGAGGGATTGAGCGAGGAGAAAAGAGTCGTGCTGAGGTTGAAGATTTTGCAAGAATTGAGATGTTGAAAAAGAAGGTGACAGAACAGTCACTTCTCAATCCACCCTAGTTGTCTGATTTAGGAGCATTTGGTGGTAGAAGAGCAATCTTGCCTCAACAAAAAAAAAAAAATTAAGTGTTCGCCTTGATGTCACGATATCGCGATAGAGAAAAGCGTCGCGATATTGCGACATGTCGCGTTTTCGCGACTCAAGAAGGAGAGAGAAGGTGTAGAGCAAAGATATCGTGATTTCGTGACATGTCACGAAATCATGACCGAAAGAAGAGAGAGGAGGCACGGAGCAAAAATGTCACGATTTCGTGACATGTCACGAAATCACGATCGAAAGAAGACAGGAAAGGCCAGAGCAGAAAATATCGTGATTTTGTGACATGTCACGAAATCGTGACTAAAGGAGCAGAAAGAAAGCAAGGAAGGAAAGCGTCACGATATCGTGACATGTCGCGTTTTCGTGACCCAAAGCAGAGAGAGAGAAAGCAGAGCCAAGATGTCGCGATATCATGACATGTCACGATTTTGTGACCCAAAAGGCGAGGAGGAGGCAGAAAGGAAAGATGTCGCGATATCGTGACATGTCGCATTTTCACGACCCATGGACGAGAGAAGACGCAAAGGAGAAAAAGTGTCACGATATTGTGACATGTCGCATTTTTGCGACAAAAGGACGAAAGAAGGTGCTAAGGAGAAAAAGTGTCGCGATATCACGACATGTCGCATTTTCGCGACAAGAGGACGAAAGAAGGCACAAGGGAGGAGAAGTGTCGCGATATCGCGACATGTCGCATTATCGCGACCAAAAGCCGAGAAAAGGTGCAAGGGAGAAGAAGTGTCGCGATATCGCGACATGTCGCATTTTCACGACCAAAAGGCGAGAGAGGCGCAGGAAGGGAAAGGTGTCGCGATATCGCGACATGTCGCATTTTTGCGACTCGAGAAAGGCAGGAAGGCCGAAAAGCAAAAGTGTCGCGATATCGCGACATGTCATATTTTCACGACCCGAACAGGATAGGAAGGCAGAGAAGCCAAAAGTGTCGCGATATCGCGACATGTCGCATTTTCGCAAGTCAAGGAAAGCAGGAAGGCAGAGGAGCCGAAAGTGTCGCGATATCGCGACATGTCGCATTTTCACGACTCGAAGAGGACAGGAAGGCGGAGAAGCCAAAGGTGTTGCGATATCGCGACATGTCGCATTTTTGCGACTTGAAGAGGGCAGGAAGGCAGGGAAGCCAAAAGTGTCGCGATATCGTGACATGTCGCATTTTTGCAACTAAACAAAAGAAAAGAAAGCGCAGGCGGTTACAGGAGCCGTTACAGAGGAAACGGTCGAGCGATGGTATACCAAACATCATCAATGGTTGATAGGTGGACAGAGTCTACAATGGCAGCACTGGACAAGCACGTGGCACCAAGGTGCAGTGAAAGCAGACGAAGATGAAGAGTCAAAACGTTTCGAAAGCCAGAACAACGAAGAGGCGCGGGAGATGAAATGAAAGCGTCAGAAAAGGGAGACGGAGAGTCATGCCAGAGATTTTAAAAGGGGAAGTGAAGGCATGCACAAGGGGTTGGAAACAACTGAGACAAAGTTGCAGACGTGAAGGCCAGAGGGCCATTCTGGACCTGTTTGAGTTGTTTTCTTCCAAGGTCGAAAACGACGGAGACGGAGTTGCAGTCGGAAAACTGCAGAGGCAGAGTTGCAGACGTGAAGGCAAGAGGCCCATTTTGTGGACCTGTGTAGGCTGTTTTTCCTTCCAGAGTTGGAAATGTTGTAATAGGAAAGAAAATAAACTACCTTTCGGGATAAAGGGGTTTATTTGGCAGACCGCTGCCATTATTGTAATTTTTCCAAGTTTAATCAATGAGATTTGAAAATTTGGATGAGCAATTTTGGCTCCCCATCACTAGGATTTGAGTGTTTGGGGTGAACGATTTTTTAGTCCCCATCAAAAAAGAAGGAAACCAAGAGGTATAACCAATATAACCAAGAGGCCTTCAATTTTCTATGGTGTTACTCCCATACCTCTCAAAGCTATATAATGGAATATAGTCTATTTCCTGTTTCAAATTTTTAATTAATATTTGGTTTTATTTTTATCTAGTTGACAATTTTATTAATAATTTTTATTTTTTTAATGTCATCAGTGCTAGTACAAAATTCACATATGAACTGTAACCTAGGATTTTATAAAAGATTATCTTTGTTATCTTCTATGTTTGGTTGTGCTTATAATGGAAGTATAAACTTAGGAAGGTCTATTAATATCTTGCCCAGGATGTCGTCAATAGATGCTTTGATGCAGTAGTAATTCTTTAATATAGAAAGTACTTTATTTTTTTTTACAGGTTTGTCTTCATATTTGTCTAACCGTGAAGATCAAAATTAAAAGTTGGAGAGAGAATGTAGTTTGACTTTCAACATTATCACCTTCTATATATTGGTCCACAACTTATATAATTTGAAATCGAAATGGGCCATCGTTTGATAAATTCATCTTAATAAATTTATCACAGCGAAAATTGAAATATTGTGTTGGTGGGAAACACATGCAGTGCCTCTTCTGATTTTTGTTGGTTGGAAACACATGCAGTGCCTCTTTCGATTGTTCATCATCATCAAAATCAGTGTCAGATAGAACTTCATCATAATTCATGTCAGAGACAATGCTATCATACTCCAATTTTTTTCATTTCAACCAAGTTTAACCTTTTGCTAGGATGGAATCTCTATGACAGAAGTTAATCGGAAGGATTTTAAGCCACTCAAGTACAAAGAGTATGATGAGACTTTACTTTGTAGAATGGATATTTATATGGTAGTCGTGGTTTTGTCTTTGAATGTAGAAAGTCGATATTTATTTGATTGAAGTACTAGTAAGCAACTCTTTTTTAATGTGAAAAACAAGCATTTAAAATTGAAAATCAGATAATATAACAGTGTCCACATAAAAATGTTAAAACCACCAAATGGTTTATAGATGATGGGTAGCTGGATGACCTTGAGCTTGTCCCAAATAATATTTACATTAATCACCAAATATGAGAAAGAGATGTATGGATTTATTGCTCATATGTTCGAAATCAAACAAAGAAGTTTATTCTTATTTTATAGGTACAAATATCACTTTCCGTTGGGGATAACCCATTTAAAAATCTTGAAGCTATTTTTTAAAACCATTAGTCTTAAATTCCCGTTAAACGGTTGATTGTGTTTTTTTATATATTTTCTCAATAAAACCTTAATTCATGAGTTCCTATGAAGTTATTAAAATTTACCATCATTTCTACTTAAATTAAGATGTACAATCATTGAATTACATCTCATTAGTCATAAAGGAAAGTGTTTATCATTTTCTAGAATGTAGAATAGATTATTGTTTCACATGAGATGATAATTAGAATTATAATTTTTTTTTAGATTTTATCATTTTTTAATGTAGAATAGATTATTGTTTCAGAATTATAAATTTGGATTAATTATACAAGGCAGTATTAACTACTTTATAAGATTCATTTCTCTTTAGGTGCAAAGGTAATTCATAACTTGAACATGTGTCAAGTAAATTTCATAAGTGTTTCCACACTAAGTAGATAAACCTAAAATCCTAATATAATAGGATAGAATTTGAGATGTAAAAACAAATAAAAACATCTATGTTGCTTAAGTAGCATTGAAAATTTTATTTCATAATATTATGATAGTACTTTTTAATAAATTAAGAACCATGATAAAGGTGCAATAATTCTATTTATTGGTTGGAGGTAGAGCTAAAATAAAATCCATTTTGATGGGTTTTGAAGGATTTCCCATTAGGTGGCTTGTTGATTTACTAATACATGAAAGAGAATTTTTTGTTTAGGCTCTTCTTCAACCTACAAGTATAAGCAAATTTATAAAGAAAATCCAATAATGTTATTTTTTTGGTAGGTAAAATTGATTAAGTGCAGGGTTTAAATGGGCCCCAAACCCAAGTACATACACTAGTAGTTAAACCAATAGCATAAGATAACACATACCTACATATTGGCCATCAAAAACCTGAACAAAAAGGTCCAAATAGCAGCAGAGAAGGCTGAATGGAATGTTGACATCAGATAAATAAAAATACAGTCCGAGCAATACCCATGTAGGGGTTGCTTAAGAAAAGTAACTACCTAAAAAACCTGTAAAGGAGCAATGACAAAAACCCTCACAGGAAAAGCTCATAAAAGATCCATAAAAACTATAATAGACACATGTACATAAATAAACACATTGCTCAAAAAGACCCACGCAGGGAGCACTATAGACTATAATTAAAATACCATGTAGGGGATCAAAAGACCAAAAATAGAGAGACCCAACATGAGAACAAATAGAGTACTCAATAGACCTAGACCTAGACCTCTATAACATCTTCATTTGCAGGAGCATCTCTAGGATGGTTCAAAAGTAGCACCTTAAGAGTCTCGTTGATCTTATCCACGGTGTTGATAATGCTGCTAATAATGGTAACATGGATTGTGTTACAGGTAGTAATGCAAGGATCATCCATGTTTTCATCTAAAATGTGGTATGGGGAGTTCTGACTAGTATCAACCCTTGATTTCTTAATCTAGGCTAACCTCCTAAATTGAGGTGGATAAAGGCTTCAGTGATATATTGCTCATCTCCTTTGAACTTGCTTAGTATCATAATGATACCATGAGCTTCCATAAAGGTGTGAGATAAGGGATCAAGCTGAAGGAAATATGGCTCAATCAAGGCCATGTTGGCAATACTGAGGATAAAAGACGACCACAAAAACTTATTACTACCTAGGATACACAATGGTGAACAAAACCAGATGATAATGGACTGACATAGACCAAAGATGTAAATATAATTTTTTTTGTCACCATAGATGCCCTTTCTGAAAGCTTAGTTGGTGTGATTGATAGACCACATAATAATTCTCCTTAGGGAACCGACATAAAAAAATAGACATGGCACATGACAGACTTCACGTATGATAGGGTCGAGAAAGGATTGAGAGTGCCAAATAAAAATGAATCTTAAAATTCACAAGATATAATATTAAGCATCTTGAGACTTGAAATATATTTATATTGTTAGATAACATCCAATTGCATAGCCTAGACCTACTCAGGGACTTGACATGCTTGGATAAGACAACCACGAGGTAAACCCACTAATATGGTCTATCTTGGGACATTGTATACTTCACAGAAGGGAAACGAGAGAACCAAAATCTAGCATTGATAGCAATATAGAGAGTCATGCTAATAAAAAATTTCTACCATAAGAACTAGAACCAAAGAAACACATCATGCTAAAAAGGGTAGAGTCAACATTGGAGAAGTTGACCTGCCAAAATTTGTGACCACATATTTCAAACCAAATAATTATTAGTAGCATTTAAAACTTCTTGGGGAAATATTTCTTTCCAAATGGATAAGTCCCTAATTTGCAAGAATATCTATAGGTATGTTAGATTCGTGGTACACATGGTTAATAGAGATATCACTGAAATTTTGGGGCAGCTTCTTAGCCTCCTAAACAATAGTTCTGACATTACAAGAGGACACCCTATTGTTTTCAAGAGCATTTATAATGTTCAAAGAATATCCCTCAATAAAAGGTTACCTTTATAAACCTTGAGAAGATCTAGCCCTCTCCACAGTGCATGACCTTTAGCAAAATGATTATTTTGGCACCCCATATACTTAGCATAAGCTCTAATAACTTGTCCATTGCTACCTTTTACTAGGCCACCTATACTAGAATCTCGTGGGTTTCCTTTGGAGGCACCATAAAATTTAAGTTTCATCCACTCACTTGGGGGAGAAATCCTATGGGCACCCACTCTAGGATGGGGGGATGGTAAACTAGAACTAGATTTGCAAGGAATATTTAAAGAAGAGAATATAATAGACTCCAATCTAGAATCGGTGGGACAAGGGAAGAGATAGGAATTCTTGACAGCAAAGGCAATAAATTTGTTGGCAACATATATGGGATCCTTAGAGGAGGAAGAAAACACCTTGTTGTTTCTTTAAAGCCATAATTGCCATAAGATATGATGAAGGTTCACTTTCCATAAAGAAGATAATCTAGTATTTTTGAATGGAGTAGGCCATTGGGTGAAAAGGTAACTCAACAAATTAGGAGGAACCTAAGATATATGAAAAATGGATTTAAGGTGATCCAAAGCTATCTTGGAGAAAGGGCACTTTAGAATGAGGTGATTGGTAGATTCCTTGGCATTCATGCATAAATAGCATCTATTGGGTACAAACATACCCTTTTCATAATGTTATCAATCATTAGAATCTTATTTTGAATGGCCAACCAGATGAAATGAGCAACTTTCGGTATGAGGTATTTAATACACACTTGATCATAAGGGATATGGACCACTTGATATTAAATAGTTAGATCATGAGCATATTTAATAGTGAACAAACCGAAATCAATTTCTTTCCAAAAAGGAGAGTCAGGGAAATTGCCAGTGGGGATGACTGTTGCTTTTAGGATGGTTTTGACAACTTATGAGGTAGCATAGATTTGACCATTAGCACATGGAATATGAAAATATTTCCAAAACTTGGAATATGATGAAATATAAATAAAATATTCAACCTTGTTGCCAATTAATGTGTCCAAGAAAGGTTGTAAGACAATAATTTCATTGTTCTCTAAAAGAGGTTGATTAGAAATCCACCTGTCAGTACAAAAATTAATTTTTCTCTCTATGCCTAGTTTCCACTTTATCCCCTTAAAAAATAGAGATCTAAAATGGGTAATTGATTTCCAAAAAGTGGATCCATCTTTGGGAATATCATCATTCAGGAAACAACGATGTTGAAGATATTTTCTATTGATAATTGAGAACCATTCAAGGTTGTTGTTGGTGAAAACCTTTCATGCTTGCTGGATAACAAGGTTGTGTTCATATTACAAACTCTTTTGAGCCCCAATACCCCTTGAATTTTTTGGGAGCACACCTTGTCCCAAATGACCAGATGAAATATTCTCCTGTCCTTGGCACCTGACCACAAAAATATTTTTTGGATTTGCTCAATTTTCATGTAGACAACAATAGGAACTTTGAATACGAACATGAAATAAACACGAACACTTTGGAGATAAGCCATTGTCAGGGTGGCTTTGGTTTCTTGATAGAGGAGGATACCTTTCCAACCTGTAAGATTTTTGTTAATCCTCTTAATAAAATTACTCTACATGGATTCCTTCAGAGCACTGATGAAAAGAGGGAGGCCCAGATATGTAGTAGGTAACTGAAATATAACACATTAAAAAATACATGCAATATTTGTTTATCTATCTTGGGGAGTGTTAATGAAATATATTTTGATTTTAATATAATTTATTTTCTGACCTACAGCCTCCTCATATGTATCAAAAATACTCTTAATGGTTTTTTCTTCCCACATAGAAGCATGAGTAGCAATGATGGTATCATCAATGAATTGTTGGTGAGACAAGGCTCTTAAATTGGATGTAGCCTTAATGCCTAAAATTATATCATTGGAGCAGGTATTTTTGAGTGCTCTACCCAAGGATTTAGCAAGAATAATAAAAAGGATGGGGGAGAGAGGATCTCCTTATCTGAGGCCCCTCTTACTAGGGAAAATCCTGTTATATAACCATTTACCAGGATTGAAAACCAAGGATTAGGAATGCAATTGTGAACAAGATCAACCCATTCCCTATGAAATATAAATTTGAGAAGGACAACAATAATAAAATATCTGTTAACTTTGTCAAATACCTTATTCATATCAATTTTGAAAAACATGACAACTTTTTTTAAGGTTGGTAGAATGAAGGACTTCATGTAACGTGATAACACCATCAATAATATTTATTCCTTTGATAGAGCTACCTTGAAAAGGGTCTATGATCTAATTAAGGGTCTCCATGAGTGTTGTAGCCATGGCTTTAGTGACATTTTTGTAAAAAATATTATAGAGACCAATGGGTCTACAATCTGACATACATTTGCAAACAAGCCCTTTGGGAACCAAGACAATGAAAGTGAAGTTGATACTTCTAGGTATATATTTAGTTTGCTGATGTTCAATGATGGCATTACATATGTCAAGCCCAATTATATCCCAAATTTTTTGGTATAACCGAGGGGAAAACCCATCAGGGCATCAGATTTTATCAGGGTGCATAGAAAAAAGGGTCTCTTTAATTTCATCAGAGGTGAGGCATTTGATAAGATCTAAACTAAAGTGACCAAGCTAGGAATATGGTGGAGCAATTGTCTACCATCCTGGTAGTATTTTGGGGGTTTTCTCCCAAAAGGTCCTCAAAGAAAGGCGATACTTCATTTTAGATCTCAAAAATATCCTTGGTGATGGTGCCATCACTTTTGGTTGATTCTTTAATTTTATTTGAACTTTAGTGCCTCATATTAGTGGCATGAAAGAATTTTTTGTTAGAGTCCCCCTATTTGAGCCAAAGTATCCTTGATTTTTTCCTCCAAAAAGTCTTCTCTTTAGCTAGTACATTGTGATAGTCTGCAAGAACCTGTGTCTCTTCATTTCTAAGTTGTTTATTGAGCTACCCATTCTGAATTTGGAGTTCAATACTTTTAATATTTTGCAAAATATTTTCCTTATTTTCAAAGATGTTACTGAAAAATTCTCTATTCCAGACTCGGATATTTTCTTTGACACACTTATTTTTTTGAGAAAACCTAAAAGTAAAGGACCTATGATAGTCAAATTACCACCAGTCAACAATTTGCATCCACAAATTTGGGTGCTAAGTCCACATAGCTTCAAATATGAATGGGATTTTGAAATAAGGACCTTTATTAGCTTCAAACAATAAAGGACAATGATCAGATCCAACTTTGGGAAGACAGATAAGAGTGTGACCACCCATCACCACTATATATTCTTGAGATAAAAAACCCTATCAAGTTTTACTTGAATGTGTTGTTCCCAAATTCTCCTATTGCTCTAGGTTTATTTTACCTCTTTAGTCTGAACATACATCAACTCACAATCAGTAAAAATGTTATGAAAATCCTCAATGATCTTGGAGAGCATCATGTTCCCTCCTTGCTTGTTAGAAGGAAAAAGGGGAGAGTTGAAATCTCTAGTGATAATCCATGGAAGGTTTAAGAAAACACTTCTCATTTGATTCAAAGTATCCCATAGGCCCCTATGGTTGAGAGGATTGTTAGGGGCATAGAAATTGGATAAAACCCAAGAGAAATTACTGATTTTACAAAAAATATCATATTTAGGATCCTATCGGAAGAGGAAATGATTCTGCCTTCTATCTTGTTTGAGTCCCAAATATAGATAAGTCCTTCAGATGTACATTAAGTGGGGCAAAAAATAAACTCACCATTTTTCCAAATAGAATTTGTGATTTTGTGGATTTTATTTTGGTCAATATTCATTTCTTGCAGACTTATGATAGTGGGTATATGTTTTTTCCTTGGAGTGCAAACAATCCTTTGCTTGACAATACTATTGAGGCCTCTCACATTCCATGAGAGGATACTCATTTAGAATTTTTGGAAAGTTTTCAGCCTCCCTTAGATTGCTACAAGGGATCTTTGGGTATTTTTGATTCATCCTTCTCCTATCCGAGAAGATCTTGGAATAGGGTTTTATGGGTACCATTTGCAATATCATTTTCTATTTCCCTTTTCTTCTGATCACTTATAAAGGGTCTTCCCTTCTTTTTATTTTCACTGTCGATATCAACAAAATGTTTCTTGATACTTCTAGTGCCAATGGGGCTGAAAACATATTTATCTTATTTCTCCACTTTGTTTGAGATTGGACTACCAATTTCTATATGCCCCTTAGGGGTGGATGGAGGTTTTGAGACAATATTGGAGGACCCAGATCTGGACAAGGATTGAGGCTCCAATATTGTTATTTTGACCCTTATTAGATTTAATATTATAAAGTTTATCATTTTTTTTTAAGTTTTCCTATGATTTTCAATCGAAGTAAAAATGATTTTTAAGTTTCTTCATATTATGTATGGTATATAAGACTTGATCAATAGCTCTTTGGCAAGTAAATATCTATTATATAATTGTATCTTATTAATTGAAGTGTATGGTTACTTTTAATTAGTATTACTTTCATAAAAATATATTGGAGGGACGCATCATTTTAGATATGTTTATAATGATGTAATAATAAAGTTCATTATTGATATAGCAATCAATTATTGGTTTTACCTATATAACCTAATAGTGTATATGAGTCAAAGCACAATTGTTTCGATAGGGTGATGTCCAATCATTGAAGTTATGCCCATGAGCATACACTACTATGAGATAATTTTATATTGATAGACATATAATATAATCAATTACATCATTCTCTTTGACCTTGTAATACCTCATAAAAATGTGGAACTACTACAAATAGGTCATCTTTTATATTTTCCATGCATTCTTAAACTTTATTTGAGTGTACAAAAACTAAATAGGATTTGTGTTCCGTATCCCACAAGTGTAATCCATGTTGGCTTATATTATTTTACCATATGGTGGACATGAAGAAGACTACATGTCAAATTAGGAATATGTCAAAGATATTGTCGAAAAATCATTTATTTAATTATCTTAGAATCATATTTATAATTACCATATAATCATATATGTGATTGTCATTAGAGTATGTAGTTAGTATTTACTACCATAGAATATTATCATAGGATAGTTAGGAAATATACTTGTAAGCGTATCAAAATACTAGGATGCAACCTTCACAATGAATAAGATTAGAATTTATTGTTAAGGAGGTTTCTCCCTTGAAGAGGTAAGTGATATTAATATAATTGCTCTTGCTCTAAATTTTTATGTATCACTTGTTTAATACTTTTGTTGTTGGAAATATGGTACTAATCCTTACTTTTTTGCTAGTCCTTGTATTTATAGTTAGAATTATACTTAGCATAAAATTTCTAATCTCAATACAACTTAGATCTAGAAAATTCTAAGTGAAATACTCACATCAATAGAAGATGTTCATTATAAGTGGTATCAAATCCATTTCCAAGTTGTAGTATGCTTTTATTTTGTTTATTTTTTTCTTTTTAATCCTATATCTATAGTTTAGAAATGGTGTTTTGGATATTTTAAAATGTCATGGAGGAGCTATCATTTTTTGTTAGGTTAGATTGCTCATAAAATATCTAGTAAAATGAGGGGTGCTCAAAATCCAATACCCATACCTTAGACAAAACTCATACACATAATTGAGCTCCCATGTACCTTGCATGTATCAATATATCATTATTAAAAACCATGAGCCAAACCTCCAAACATAGAAGTTGGTTGATTTAGTCATATAATTATCCATAGTGTATAGAGAATAACACTTTGGAATATTTCCCTCACATACTATAACAATATATTAGAATGCTATGGAAATTACATACACCTTAGCCTATATTACCTCCCTTCCTTAAATTTTGTTTATGTTAGTTTCATAATTACATTGAACATATCATTAGTAGGACAAAGAGTTAAAGAGCTCAATCCAGCTTGAGATAGTGTGATCATAGTCAAAGTTTTCACTCAATATAAAGCATTTTGAATGATATATGTAACACCAAATCTTTATAAGTATAAAATAATAAAAATTTCTATTTTGTATTATAGCCCATTTTGATCATCTTCTCGAGCTAATTTTTTTGGTATATAACATCAATACACTTTTTTAAGTACTCCAAAATATTGTTTTGTGGTATAGCCTATTTCAAACATCATTTTCAGCTAAGCATTTTGGCATGTAACACCCATATACCTTTTGAGACTATTACTAAAAATAGTAACCTACTAAAAATAACAATTCTAATTTTAGTAAATGTCACCAAAGACTAGAACTCAAGAAATGGAGGCTAGAATGCATAATATGGAGGAACAAGTCACTAAATTGGATGCCATAGATGAAATTACTACCCAAATATCTATAGCATGATTATAAGTTTAAAATATATACAAGAATTAAATATTCAATACATCTAAGTGGTAAGCTTAACAATTCAAATTTTGAGGGTCACACTAAAAATAGTCCCAATGTTCATAAAGGGAAAGCTCTTGATGGGTAAAATATTTATAGGGACGTGATTAAGGATAAAAATTGATAGTGAGAAGACCACAGAGACATGACTCCTATAGTGCCCAAGATATATTTTCCAAGGTTTGATTAAAAATATCCATAAAGTTGGTTAATTAAGGATGAACAATTCTATGAGCTATATGAGACACCCATCAACCAGTAGATTTTTTGGTTACCTTCTATTTTGACCTTGAAGTATTCCATTGGTATTAATATTTGTAAAATAAGTACCAAATATTGGTTGGACATAGTTCAAGAATTAACTCCTTGGTCATTTTGGTCTTTCTAAATTTTAAGACTTTATTGGATCCCTCGCCAAGCTTTAACAAAAAAGAATAGTACCTAAGTATATTATAATTTTTGAGAAGTAAGCCAAAATAATAGAAGACCATTTTTAACATGTTTTTAAAGAGTTATTTCATTAGTGGTCTTAATGAGGAAATTATAACTGAAGTGCAAATGCTCAAACCAACCACTTACATGACTGTAATAGGGTTAGCTAAAATTACAGGAATAAATGAAATAACCAATAATAGGTCTCCAAAGCACTAAAATTCTAAAGTAATATCTTTACACCCATAAATAGTAATGCTTCCAAGACTATAGTTATAAAGAGGCTAACACCATAGGAAATGGAAAATTGTAGATCCAAGGGACTTTGTTATAACTTTGATGAAAAATGGTCCATTGGACATCTCTACCTTCTAGATATAAGTAGTTCTTCATCCTCTTTGGAAATACATATGGGAAGAATTTATGGACTCAATTGAATAACAACTTGATTCAGTGAATGATGAAGTTTTTACCTAATATACACATGGAGGAAGCACATACACTTTCATTGAATGCTATTGTAGGAATATGATAGTCCAAGATTTAATTGAAGAACAACTTGATTTTGTGAATGATGAAGCTTTCTTGAAGCTTTTACCTAAGGGACACAAGGTGTTAATACTTCTAGAATTTTGCAAAATAGATAACTGCATAGATCCTAGTGTAGAAAAAAGGAAAAATTGTTTCATCTATGGTTGAGACTAAATTAATTTCAATATTGTTGATGGAGACATCATGACCTATTATAGGTGGTGCTGGAATGCATGTTGATCTATAGGTGATTACCAATTTCCAAATAATCTCTATATAGTTTCCTTAATAGGCATGTACATTGTTCTAGGATGCCCCTAGTTGAGGAATCTTGGATCGATGTTGTAAAATCTCTTCAAAATTTAGACTAGGTTATCTATAAATAATAGGACATACACCATCTAGGGGATAAATTATGGGAAACCCAAGATCATAACATCTCATAAAATATAATAATTGATAAAAAGGGCTCATGGGGTAGTATTTCTAATATTATGTCAAATGTAATTATGTTCTATATAGGTTCATAAGGTATTCCCCGATTTGTCTTCCATCATCACCAAGAATCAAGAAGTATTTAAGGAGCCAACTTATCTACCTACTAGTTGTCTAGAGGTCCATAGGATAAATTTGGTACCATGGATTTGAACCCCAAACATATGGTCTTATATGTATTCCTACCATAAAAATTATAAAATCAAGAATATGGTGAACATATTATTGGATGCATGACTTATTTTCCATAGTACGTATTTTTTTATCCCAAATATTATTATTATAGGATAAGTATGGATCATAGAGGATGTGTGTAGATTTTTGTGAACTTAAAATATAGTCATGAAGGATAAGTTACCAATACCTGTGATTTATGGCTGACTAGATGAGCTACATGGAGATCAATATTTTACCAAGTGAGATATCCTATCTTAGTACTATCAAATTCACATCCATGAGAAGGATATAGCTAAAATTACCTTCAAGACACATAATGGGCATTGTGATATTTTGGTTATCTTTTAGCCTCATAAATGCACATTTGACTTTCCAAGGACCGATGAATAGGGTTCTCAGTGTATAACTATGGAAGTTTACCTTGGTCTTATTCGATGATATTTTGGTATATAGTAAGGCATGGAATGAACACCTTCAACATGTTGGACATATTTTGAAGCTACTAAGGGATAATTAACATTTTTTTAAATAATCCAAGTTTTCTTTTGGGATGAAAAATTTAGAACATTTAGGACACATTATGGCCAAGGATGGTGTGCATGTAGACCTTGAAAAAATTTATGCCTTGAAAGGATGGGCCTAACCCAAAATATTGAAGAGACTTTAGGGATTCCTCAAACTTATAGGATACTACAATAAGGTTTTCAAGGTTTATGATAATTTTGGCATGTATCTAATAGATATGCTCTACAAGAACATACTTGTGTGGAATAATGAAGTAGAATATGTCTTCTTTACTCTAAAAAGTGTTAAGTTCCACACCTTAATTTTAGAAATTTCTAATTTCTCCAAGTATTTCATGGTAGAGAGTGGTGCATTAGAGGTTGGATTGAGGGTTTTACTCATGAAATAAGGTAGAACCCTTACATTTATCAAAAATGAACTATCATGATGTAATTTAACCAAATAAACCTATGAGAAATACATGGCAATCATCATCTTTGTGGTTCTCTATTTATGATCATATTTGATGGGGTGAAATTTCATAGTCAAGATGGATCATTGAAGCTTAAAATATATTTTGGAATAATATTTTTATTTTATTTAGTAACAAAAATAGGTTATTATGCTCTTAGGGTTTGACTATGAGATTGTCTATCACAAGTGTAGGAAGAATGTGGTAATAGATTCCCTTTCTAGATTTCCAAAAATATAGAACACTCTTTATGTAGTATCCTTCCTACAAGTTAATTGGCTAGAGGATCTTAAGTTAGAGTGGTAATGTGATCCCACAGTTTCTAAAATTATTTATGACCTCTAAACAGACATAAGAGATCATCCTAAATACGCATGGAGGTAGGGGATACTTTGTTACATGTAAAGGGTTGTTATTCCATCCACTTTAGAGCTCAGGTCTTGAATTTTAATGGACTTTCATTCTTCACCAATAGGACACACTAGCTTATTTTTTACCTATGAATTGGTGAAACATAATTTTTATTGGCCTAGTTTTAAAGACTAATGTGAAGCAATTTATAGAAACTAGTGATATGTGCCAATGTCAAAAAGGAAAAATAGTTAAAATACTAATCCTGATTCAATCCTTATACATTATTGATTCACTATGGATAGATATCTTCATGGAATTATTTTAAAGTCTAACCCAATTAGGTAAAAAATGATTATTATGATGGTACTAGAAAGGTTGACTAAGTATGCTATCTTCTACCCCTTTTATCATCTTTGTACTATAAGGATAGTGGCATAATTTTTTATGGACAAGATGCTCACTCCATAGTTATTTACTACAACAAGTTATTCACCAATAAGTTTTGTAATGAGCTCCATCACACTTAGGATATATAATATGTCTTATCATCCACAAATTAAACATCATACTGATGTGTCTAATAAATATCTACAAATATACCTTAGATATTTTATCTCTAATCAATAATGCAAGTGAAGCCAATGGATTCCCTTAGCAAAAGTGGTGGTATAACACCACTTTCCATACAACCACTAAGATGACTCTATATGAGGTACTATACAACCAATCACCTCTCACACTTACCTCTTACCTTATAGGTAGTTCTAATTTCAAGGTAGTTGATACAATCCTCACTTGTTATAAAGAGATCTTAGCTAGTTTAAAACAAACCTTAGCAATCACATGAAACAATAGAAAAATCAACACAATATTGAGAGGGAGTTTGTAAAATAGTACATGATTTTTCTTTATTTTAATCCCTACAAGTAGATGCCTCATAGATAAAAGGGATAATACATGTTGGTTTCCAAGTTCTATGGACCTTATAAGGTACTCTAGTAGGACACTATGACCCTTAATTAAAAATGATTTTAGGTCCTTGTGATAGTGCTTTTCAAGTAATCATATATAGATAAGCTATCCAACAAATGTTGCAAGAACTAAAGGGTTTCAAAATTAACCTAGAAAATAAAAGTTTATACTACTTAAAGATAAAAGACAAGTTGAGGTGTTTAAACCAAGAGCTCATGAGGGTCACAAAGACCATGCTAAAGTTCCATCTAAAGAGGGATATATTTGCATAATGGAAATTTTCACCTTTAGAGCTTTTAATGATGCAAAAGTAACAAAGGGAAGTTTTTCCATCATCCATATATTTTTTTATTTATTTCACATGGTGGAATCAGTAGTTGCCATGAATCCAAGCAGGCTATCCAACTTTTTATGGCCACCAAAATATTTGTGTTGTCCACCCCAAAATTTACCACATATATCTCTACGTAGTCTGACCCTATAACCACCATGCCATGATCATTTAAAACCTTTTACATTGTTGAAAGCACCAAGAAATGGAAAAGTGTTCATTCTGGTGAGGGTCGAGATTTGAACCTTGGACCTTCATCCCTCTTACGAGGTTTGGGAGAACCGATTGGCTATCATCCATATGTTAAGGAAAAATGCAAAGATAAATTCATCTGCTATTGATTTTAGTGATTTTATTGCTTTGTATATCCATGAGGGGATAATCAATTTAAGTGAAAAATAAGAATTTAGGTTATTTTCATTTTTGGTATACCTTATTTTATATCAACATCGTTGGAAACTTAAAAATTTGAATGTGGGGGGAAATGAAAAAGGGGAAGCAAACCCTATAACTAGTTGGATATAAATTCTATCCCTTAGTTCTTCCTACTATATATTTTCAAATAGATTCCTAGTTACCACACTAGCTACAATTAAGGGAGAAAAAACTAAATGAATATCAAGGGACACCATGGATATCTTGAAAGTAAAAAAAGAAGGATATTGCTATTTCTTGGAGTAATGAACCATAATATGAATATTTGATTTTAGTAGCCCAATCTATTTTTCAACATATATTCCCAATAGAGTTAAGACAAGTGGATTTGGTAGATTCTACCTATGCAAGTGGGCAAAATATTATGGGATTTTGTAAAAACCTATACCATATGGGGATAATAACTCAAGATAAGAGAATATTGGTTGATAATTTAGAAATAAAGCTAAATCAACTAGGGTTAGATATCCTAGAAAACAAATGGATTTATAAACCTAATGGAAAATTTATTGCATGGCTGAAAAATGGTCTTATCTCCAAAAAAAATTGAACATGAACCAAGGCCTAATGTTGAAAATTTTAGAAGCAAATAGGAAGGGGTATTCTTGAAACTCAAAATGGATATTTTATTACAATAGGTTATTTTAAATATATTATATAAAAAAAAAATTATAAAAGAAAGAATTTGACCCTTCGCTCATTATCAATGTCTCCATGTGAAGGGACTTAAACAATCTAAAATGGAGTGATAACAAGATTAGAGCATGGTGATATTAGTGCAAGCGTAGCTGGGAGTGAATACAATTAGAAGTAAGTGTGAGCAAAATCTAGAATTGAGTGCAGCAAGGAGTGAGTGCAAGCACAACTATGAGTGAATGCAACTAGAAGCAAGTGTAAGTGCAACTAGAAACAAGAGTGTGAGTGAAAGCCAAAAGTGAGTGTAGTCAGGAGTGAATGCAATTAAAGTGAGTGCAATAATAAGCCAAGATCAAGTGAAAGCATGAAATAAGAGTGATTGCAGCCAAAAATAAGAGTGTGTCTATGTTGAGTATGCTAGGATCAAGTGCAACTAGGAGTGAGTGAAACCAAGAGCGAGTGCGAGCATGAGCCAAGAGTATGGGTAGCTAAAAATAAGAGTGCAAGTGTAATTCAAGAGTGAGTGCAATCAATAGTGAGTATAAGCGTGAGCTAGGAGTGATTGCAATCAAAACTAAGTGCGAGCACAAGCTGAGAGTGAGTGTAGCCAAAAGCAAGTACAAGTTAAGCTAGTAGTGAGGAAGAAGTGTGAGTAGGAAAGTAGAAAGTAGAAGGTAAAGTGTGATCAAGTTATAAGTACCACTTCTTGTTCCAGATATTAGGAGAATTTAAAGGATTCATTTGAAAAATATAGGTAACATGGAAATAAATTCATTTGTGGAAGTGCTTACTAAAAGTATGAATGGCTAAGTTGGAATTTTGACGCCCTAGTTAGCAATAAGAGAGAGATTCTATGGAAAACCTAATCTAGGTATTATATTCTACACAAAAAGTGATTATCAAGGATGAGACGAGTGAGCATGATATAATGATTCTTAAAACAAGAGGGTTAATTTATAAGTTTAATAGATATTGGTCAGGTTTTTCTAAGATTAAAAATTAGATTAAGTGGAAGTGGGAATTGAACTCAAATTACTCCATGACATTTCTTCCAAAAGGATTTTTTCTCATTATTTTCTCCAATTTAGAAATAAGGTAGAAAATAATGGATGGAGACTCATGGTTTAGGGGAAATATGCATTATATTTAAGACCTTGGTGTGATATTTTTTTGTGGACACAAAAACTATTAAATTATTCAAGTATGCATTAGGCTTTTTGGAATTCGTTATCAAATCATTAAGAAGGAGGTTTTAGAAAATATTGGTAATACTCTAGGTAAATTCGTCCAAGAGGTACCAACTACTAAGTAGAGAAGGCATGTTATTTACACTTTAATATGTGTTTCCATGAATATTTCTAAACCTTTACCTTAGTTTATTAGGATTAAATTTGAAACAAGAAAATGGGATTAGCAAGTGGGTTATTAAAATATTGCATTTTGATATCGTAAATATCATGAAACTGGGCACATGGTAAGATATTGCAAATTTAAAATTGAGGAAGAGATAATTTTTTGGTTATGAGGGTAGCTTCAATTAGAAATAATGAGACCATATCATAGGAGAAGTTAGGTCAAATAAAGGATTTTCCACTCCTAAGAAAGTGGTTAGAAAAATATATCTACATCATGAGATAGAAAAGAGCATTACAGTTCACTCAAATCATTCATTAGAAAAAATATTGATATAGTGTATGAGGAAGTACAATGCACAAGTTCAAATATAGAAGGATCTAAAGGTGTGAAGGAAGAGGGGAAGGTAAATTTTAATACAAAGGAATATGGGGAGATAAATTTTAAAATAAATGAGGTGAAGAAGGTCAAGCTTAATCTAGGTAAATCACCTTTATTATCCTCCTGTAGCTTAAAATATTCTCTTTACAATAAAAAATAAATTAGTATGAAGTGTACTCCTTGCACTTTAGGTTTTCAAGAGTAATATAGTAAAGAAAATCTTATGGAGGATATCCAAGGAATTTAGGGTTTTTAAGATAACATAATAAATTGATAACTATGGAGGGTCATCTATACAATTTAGAGTTTTTAGGGCAACATAAATAATAAAACACTAATGAAGTTATTCCTTGCACTTTCAACTCTTTAGGGCAACATAAATCTTTATAAGATAAGTCTCATTTTGAACAATATGAAAAAATAGAAGAGATTGATGAAGATGAGAGTGTTGGAGGGAATGGAAGAAGGAGAGGAAGTCCATCAAAATAATAACTAAGAAGAAAATAAAATCAAAAGGATATTGCTATAGGAAGCCAAATAAAAATATCACAGGTGATAACAAAAAGTGGGGCTAAGCCCACTAATAAAAATAAAAAGTGTTGATGAAGAAAATGATATCATGGAATATTAGTGGTATGAATAAAACCCATAAAAAGAGTTATTAAGGAACTAATAAGTTGTTATAACCTTGAGTTTATTTTAAGTCAATAAATAAAATTAAAAAGTGAGGAATGTAAGGATACTTTTAAGAATATTTGGAAGATAGGTGATTGTTTAGAACTTTCTTCTATATGAGCTTCAGGTGGTATTGCAATACTATGGGATAAATACAAATGGTATGGACAACTATTAGAAGCAAAAATTAATTGGGTTGCTAGATTATTTTGTAGGAAAGAT
Organism: Wollemia nobilis; assembly: GCA_028583015.1. Taxonomy (NCBI): domain Eukaryota; kingdom Viridiplantae; phylum Streptophyta; class Pinopsida; order Araucariales; family Araucariaceae; genus Wollemia; species Wollemia nobilis. Next base: position 9,929,647 of record JAQPPZ010016751.1, on the reverse strand, counting down.
AAAAATATCAAAGTTGGGGTTATAAATGTATATGCTCTAAATATAGTTACTCCTTGTGAAAGATGTTGGAGGGACCTTACTATATTTTTGTCAAATACAATGATGATTCATTGTGATCTATGGATTCTTGGGGGTGATTTTAATATTTTTATGTATCCTTTAAAAAATAAGGGTGGCATTCTAGGATGGTATAAATAAATGCAATATTTTGATTCATTTGTTAATTCAAATGACCTTTGGGATGTTAGTCCTTAAATCTTTCAATACATTGAAAAAATCATATAGCAAAAAGACTGGATAGATTCTTGTTATCCAATAAATGGTTACAAATAAAATATACAATCTCTTTAGATATTTTATTACGAGCAGGATCAGATCATAAACCTAGTATTTTGACTTGTGAGTCACCTAACATTGGTCATACAAAGCCATTTTGCTTCCAATCTATGTGGCTTCAAGAACCTATTTTTTTCCATATGGTTATGTTATGGTGGTATGAATAAACATTTGAAGGATCATGTATGTACAAGTTTGTTAAAAAGTTCAAATATTTAAAGGAGCAAATGAATATATGGAATGCCAAATATTTTGGTAATATTTTTAAAGAAAAAAGAAAGAAATTGAATCCAAGCTCAAAAATTTACAAGAGAGTAGAAATTAATAGAATGGACCAACATTCTTATGTGAAAGAAAAATAATTACTTTTAGATTATCATAATGCATTGAAAAATGAGTCATATTGGTTCCAAAAATCTAGAGAGAAATGGTTCAAGGAAGGAGATAGAAATACAATTTTTTTTTCATGCTACAATAAAAATAATTTTTTATGTTTGTCATACAAAAAATATTATAATTTCAGGTGGAAGAAATATTGTGGATGAAGAAGATATATAGAAGGAAGCAATAAATATTTCAATTTTTTTTTGTTAGATTCTAGGCAAGATAAGGAGGCATGATAAAAACTTCTACAAAATATTCCATCAATTATCACTCATGACAAAATGAAGGCTTGATGAAGAAGATATTTATGGAATACCTTGATGAATAAGTTTTCTCTTTCCATCCTAAAAAAGCACCTTGCCATGATGGATTTCCTACAATTTCTTTCAAATAATTTAGGATTTATTTAAGAGTGATATGTTAGATGTGATTTAAGAGGCCTAAAAAAGGAATGATATAATAAGTGAGATCAATGCTACTTTTATTACCTTGGTTCCCAAGAAAGGTGACACAAAATGTTTTGATAATTTTCATCCAATAAGCCTTTGTAATATGATTTATAAGATCATTTTAAAAATTATGGTAAAGAGTTTGAAGGGCATTCTAAGGTGTCTTATCTCAGAGGAACAAGGTGGCTTTGTTTAAGGTAAAAAAAATCTTGATTGTATAATTATTGCATAAGAGGCCATACATTATATTCATTCCATGAAAAAACATGTATGCTTTTGAAATTAGATATGAACAAACCATATGGTAGGGTATCCTAGAAATTTCTACATGCTATTATCAAATTTTTTGTCTTTGATTATAGTTGGTGTGAGTAGATTAAATGTTGTTATAGCATTGCAAAAGTTTCTATTTTGATCAATGGTTCTCCTACTAGGTACTTCAAGTCATCTTGTGGACTTTCTCAAGGTGATCTTGTTTCTCCTTATCTATTAATTATTATGGTAGAAGCATTATGGAGAGCCTTTTCAAATGTAAAAATGGAATAAAAATTCAAGGGTATTCAAGTTGCAAAAAATGGTCCCTTTGGATCTCATCTCTAATTTTTTGATGATACTTTTATTTTGGGCCATACCTTAGTTACTGAGACCATGGAATTTAAATCAATATTATCATGTTATGTAAAGTCTACTGGACATTTGGTAAATACTTCAAAATCTAGGATTTTTTCATTAATAGTGCCCTAGATTTACAATAATTTATTGTGAATAATTTAGGGTTTAAAATTGAAACATTTCCTTCAACCTACTTTGGTATTCCTTTGTATAAAAAAGGAAATAAAAAGGAGCTTTGGATCTATTTTTTAGATAGAATAAAATTTTTCTTGGCATGTTGTAAAGGTAAGATCTTAACCATGGAAAGAAGGCTACAACCCATAAAGACTACTTTGTAATCCATTCCTCTTTATATGATGTCACTTTCAAGACTACCAACAGGCATTGCATCAAAAAATGATAAAATTTAAAGAGAATTTCTATGGAAATGTTGTGAGAAAAATTTTAGGTTTCCTCTTTGTAAGTGGGATAGGGTTTGCAAAGGAAAGAATATTTGAGGAGCAGGTTTACAAAATTACAGGCTTATAAATTTTTCATTAGAAGCAAAGCTTGGGTGGAGATTATTCATATATCAATGAAATAATTGGGCAAAAATATTACTTAAAAACCATTTAGGTTCTCTTTATGCAATGAGGAAAAGAACTCTACCCAATGGATCGTCAACATGGAACTTCATATCAAAGAGTTTACAATTGATAAAGATACATATTAGATGGCCAAACGATGAGGGGAGTTAAGAAAATTTTTTGTATGATGATTGGTTGAAGACTTATCCTCTTATCTATAAATCAAAATAGAAACCATCGGCTCAAGCATGCCTAGCATGTAAAGGTCCAAAGGTCAAAGCTTATATTATTATGAGCAAAAAATCTAGCTCATGGTTTTCTTTTAGTAACCTGGTTGAAGGAGAGGAACTCAAAGAAATTATAGGACTTCAAAATGTGCTTTGAGAATTTTATTTACCAATTTTTATACGAAAGGATGAGTTGGTTTAGAATTTAGAAAAAGATGGTGGATACTTGGTCAAGTTGGGATATGATATTTTAGAACAATCAAAATTTCCTTCTCCCAAATATTTTCCTTGGAAGAACGTTTGGTAATTAGAGGCTCTCCCTAAGGCCTCAACATTGTTTTGGTTAGCAGTTCAAAGTAAAATTTTTACAGGAGAGAGTCTACAAAGAAGAGGATATTATGAACCCTTCATATGTACCTTGTGTGAGAAGTATTTATAAATGTTTGACCATTTACTTCTTCACTGTCTATTTGCTCACATAATTTGAGGTTATTTAAAAAAATATGAAATTATATAGGGTAGCTCCATAAACATTAAAATATTTGATAAAATGTTAGGTAAATTATTTCAAAGCTAAAGCTTATGTACTTGGAGGATTGACCCTATCATTATATTTTTAAATTTATGGATTGAAAGGAATAAAATAAATATCAAGCTTGGAATCGTATTAGTGCTTCTCTTGTACAATATCTAAAAATATGGTGCTCATCATGGGAAGTCTCAATTGTAGAAAAATATGTGATAATAACTTGGTTATAGGACTTGAAAATACATGGAAGAGTCATATACAACAATGAAATTAAAACAAATGATCTACTTCGATCTATGGTAAAATGAAAATGTCCAAAAATTGGGTTTATCAAGATTAATTTTGATGGTGCTTCTAAAGGAAATCCAAGAAAAGCTAGTTGAGGTGGTGTTTTTAGAAATAGTGAAGGCAAAATTCTCCTCACTTATTCAGAATCATATGGAACTCGAACTAACAACTATGCAAAGGTTATGGAACTTCTTATAGTGACTAAAATTGTAGTAGGTAAAGGATGGAAATATATTTCAATTAAGGGGGACTCAAGAAATTATCATCAATGCTATTAACAAAAATAGATGTGGAGACTAGATAAAAAATAATATTATTGTTGATGTTCATCATATATTACTAGAGGCAATCTCTTGAAAGTGTGAGCATATTTATAGAGAAGGAAATTGAGTAGTAGATAAATTAGCAAATTATGGTGTTGATTTTCATCCCAGTGAAATAAAATTTTAGAAGGCAAATAGCCAAGTGATATTTTATGTCTTAATTAAAATGATGTCAAGGATTTAATTGTATAAACATAGCACTTTGAGAAAGTTGAAGAAAATATTTAATAGAAAATAAAATTAAAAAACTGTGATTAAAATATTTTCTACAACAAATGTAATATTTATGTATTTTTATGGGAGTGGGACCCAATAGAAGCCACCTATAACCTGAAAAAAATAGATCAAATCAAGGTGGAAATTTCATCAAGAAATTGATCAAATTAAGGCACCTTTTGGAAGCCTAGATCTGGATGAAGGAGTTTTTAGTATGAGTTATGATTAAGAACACCTAGAAGAAGTCTTAAATAAAAATAATAGAGATGAGGCTATGAATATTAATCCTACTCAAAACAAGGCTATAAGGGTTTCATAAAACCATTTAAACAAGGGCATAACATAGTAGAAATCAAGAGGTGAGCCCTACCAAGGAAATGAAATTTATAACTTAATAGGAATCATCAAAGAAAGAGGAGAGACATGAAGTTAAATCCTAGAAAATTATTTTCCAAATCAAAAAATATATAGTTAAATTTAATAAAATAGTATAAGAGGAGTTATTAGTGGAATATAATGCAACAAGAACATTAATAACCATATCAAATAAAATTGCCAGACCAATAGAAATAAGAAAAGGAAAAGGAATTAAACCTTTGAATACATTTTTAATCCCCTTTTAATAACATCCAATAACTCAAAATATTAAAATAAAACTTGTTTGAGATGGTCCTAGATGTAATAATAGTAGCAATTGATAGGTCTAAGAAGCCTCCTATCATCCTAACTTGTAAGACTAAGATAAACCCATAACATTTTGTTGGTACATTATTCATATCATTAGAGATCTTGTTAATTAAATATCATCTCACACAATCCCAAGGATTATAGGATACACAACAACAAGCAAAACAAATTAATTAGCAAAAGCAAATATTATTGGCAAGATTGCAATCCTCAACCCAGACAGATTTTTATTTTGTTCCTTAGTATGAAGCTCTAGTAATCTCAAGAAAATATCCATTGGTGTAAAAACTTGAATATCAAATGATGTAGTAAAATTAGGAAATAGTAATGGAAGAACTCAATTTGAAAAGTATCCACACCAAATATAAGATACAATTTGCATAGGAAACTAAGAAAATAGTTGCATAAAAAAACTAAAATAGGTAGAAATGGAGCTTGATATGGTGAATAATACCTTGAAGGAATCCAAAGTAGAAACAAAGGGGCTCCACAAGTAGATATATATATAGATAGATTAGCTAAGCATTTGGAAATCAAACCTGTAGACCCCATCATAATGGCTAAAGAAGATCATATTGAAAATCTCTTGAGATAATTGGTGGAGCAATATGTTTAATTATATTTAGAAAAGGAGAACATGTGCAAGAATAGGGATTATATTAAATGAAAATGTAAAGGAGAACATAAACAAAAAATTAAAAACCTAATCAATATAATTAATAATATCTATTGGGATTAGATTGTCAACATGGCTCACTCACTCTACCAGATATTCAAGTTTATCAAGATGGGCATTATATTGGAAGCATTGGTAAAATAAGATATCAAGACTAGGATGGTTGAAATATCTATAAAATTAATAGAGGCTAGAGTGTATTAAGAAAAAATAATTATGATAACAAACTTTGAATTGGAGACCATGAGAATTCCTAACAGAGGGGTAATAATGCCATAAATAATGGCTTTCATTCACAAAGAGCAAATCACACACATGTATGAGGTTTATCTTTGTGCATTAAATAACATTATCATATGGTTCAGGAATGAAATTGATATTCTATTATAAAAATAACTTCCTTCTGGTTATGATGAAAATAATGAAATGATGATAGAACAAGAGTATGTACAAATCCTAGAAAATTGCAAACAAGTCAATTTGCCTTAGAAAATAAAACAAAATCAATAAGACCAAAATATATTATGGGCTTAATCAAGCCAATGCTTAAGCTAAAGGATTAGGCACATCTGATTTTTACAAGAGTAGGAAGTCTCCCCAAAGTTTGTCAAATTAAATTAGAGACAACATGCAACCAATTCAAGATAATCCAATGCCCATCCAAGGAAAAATGAATGAAGTCAAAGAAGCATTGCAAAGGTTACCAATATTATAATGTTGTTTTATGTTTTATTTTCTTATATTTTCTTTTGCAAGACTTTTAATTTTTGAATCCATAGCCAAGTATAAAGGCAAAGATTATAGGTTCCCCTTCAAGCAAGCTAGAAGATCCGTATGAGCCATAAAAACTATAGTGACTCCTCACTACTAATTTTTGCTTAAGGTAAACTTTTGATGGGAAGAAAATTTATGATAAGAGATAACCACATTTTTTGGAAGTCACAAGTGAAGAAAATAAAACAATATCTTGAGAGTGCATGATATATTTCAAAATCAAGGAGTTGAGAGGTCCTAATAATTGAAATATTTTGGATAAAGTCAACTAAGATAAAATATAAACTTCAACAACATCATCAAAAGCCAAAGGTAGTGTGATTGGGGATTTTATATATTTTGAGAGATAGATAAAGTAAAAGACTCAAAAATTAGATGCTATGAAGAAAATTATCAAAGAGAGAGGTATGCAAAGTTTTTGAGATAGATGCTTTAATAGGAAAAGCACATTGGAACAAACAGGCAACCGTGAGTAATGACACACAATTCCTATAAAAGGTAGATGTGATAGAGTATTATTCCATTATTGAGGATATGACTACCTATCAAGGATGCTTTAGCTTAGTTCAAAAAGGGGTAGTTGGTAAATTAAGGATGACAATAGTAGCCTAGGGCTAACAAAATTAATGGCCACAAACATCTTCATTTGATTTTTAGAGTTCCCAGAAGAAGTAGTTGAAAGAGTCAACTCATCCTACACAATTTTGAAGGGAAATTCCACTATTTGTAATTTGTTGTAAAAAGGATCAACAAGCTTTGTAAAGGTTTCCTTTCATTTCTTTCTATATAGTAGTTAGTAGAATCTTTAAGTGGTTTGAGGTCAATAAAAACCTTAATTTTAGCACAATATTTGTAATATTGTTTGTATATATATCAACATACACACACATTAGAATATTATGCATTTATTTTGGGTAGCCATATATGGTTATCATGCTATGAACAATCTCAGTTATGTATATGTGTTTGCAATATTTATATTTATGTATATAGGAGGCATACATGTCTATTTTGAGTATCCATATATGGTTCTCATACTTTGACCTATCTCTTTATGTGTGTGTATACTTGTAAATTTCATACGGTCTCATCTATGTTAAGAAGAGGAAGTGTTCACACTATCACATAGCATTTATGACTATTGTGTAGGAGGATCTTATTTTATATTTGGTGCATCACCACTTTATTAGCTTAGGACATTTTTTTTTGTTGCTATATTTGCTTTTCTTGTTTGCACTAAACCTTTTTCCTCCAAATTATTGGATTAGGAAGGTTCATCCAAAGATCACATATTAACAAGGAATCAACCATATAAAAAACTCTTGGAGACCCTTGATTAAGTCAAACTCCATGAGATTGGCCTTATTGTGTTACTTTGCATAAGGCACGATTGTCTTGACTCTCTTCCTTAGGATAATAAAATAGGACAACACTTTTTATGGATCCCTTTAAATAATTTATTCAATTAATTTTTCAACAACAAATTTCTTCTCAATTATTCAAAAATCCATTCTCCCTTTATATATATTTTTTCTCTTATTATATCTCCCAAAATTTTTATTCTTCAAACAATAATTATCAATCTTCAACTTATTCCTCCTCCTTCACATTAAACATTCATTAACTTCTTATATCCCCTTAAAAATTAACTTATCTCTCCTTTTAAAATATTCAACTTTAGAAGGTGGCTAAAACCTTACCTTATTTTATGTCAAATTACTTTCAATATCAATTTTGAGCCAATTATATATTATGAATGTTATAATAGATATGTAACCACATATTCTAATGCTATATTTCCTATCTTGTATGCTTCATGTTCTCAGTTCTACACTCTATCCTTTAGAGATATAGTCACCTCATTTATCTCCGCTCTTATCTTAATGTAATAGATGTTACTTTGAATGCAAAGAACAATCCCTCCTTTATGTGGATGTCATCTCTAAATTTTGTGCTCTTAAAATGACATGCTCTCTGAATAATGTTGTGTCTCGGTTATCACCAAATCCAATGATTTTAAAATAATGTGTTCTTTTTCATATCAAATATTTTTTACTCATTTTTCATCTCTAAGAATAATGCATTCTCAATGTTGTAGCATACTTACAAGAATGTTTTATCCAAAATCTTACTTTTACATTTGAGTTCTCTGAATAATGTTCTTACAAGAATTTTTTATCCAAAACGTTACTTTTACTATAACATCATAATTTAATGTATCTAAATAACGTTATTACATGAATTTTTTATCCAAAATATTACTTTTACTATAACATCATAATTTAATGTCTCTTGCACTAGTTGTAGACTTCACACTAGATCTTCAAATGCAATCATTCTCTCCTTATCTCCTCCTCTCATCCATTCGTTTCTCTAACATAACTCCTCTACTTAGTTGCCTCTCCATCATATTTCTTCCTTCACTCAAATGCTTCTCCAATGTAAATACCCCTTTTCCTAGTTGGTTCTCCGTTGAATTTCTAACCACACTTTTGCTTCCTTAAAATCTGCTCCTCATAATAAAAAATATATCTTCCCTCCTCCTTATAGATCCTCTTCTTCAATAACATATCTTTCTTAAAATCTATATGTAAAGATAATTCTTTGTAAATATTGATTTCTATACTCACTAAACCTCTTCCTCTTCATCTATAGCACTCTGATACAACAATTATAAAATTATCAATATTATTTCATAGGATAAAATCATAGGACATTGCCATAGCATGCATAAACTAATGAACATTAAAATCACATAAAAATTTATTGAAAATACATCTACTAAAAGCATGCACTCTTGATCTTTTATCTCATAAAAATCATGGGATATCCAACTCTTCATGTTTCCCTTTTACATAATAGATCTCGCATATTACACGTAAGACACCTCACACTCATAACTCCACACTTAATTATATAACACATATTCACACTTAATAACTTGGCACATACTACTGAATCAAACATTTTACACACATCCTAATATAAATATTTACGAAGGGATTAAATAATGTAATACATCCAAAAAAGGAGGCCATAGAAAATCCTATTTTGAAAATTTACATTGAAGCCACTTGAAAAAGTATTCAAAAATTTAAAGTATTTAATAGAAGGTTAAAAATGCAACCCATCATTTTGGCGAATGGATACCCCTGCCTCCTTGGGTCTTACCCAAAAGTGGTATCCCTTTTGGGATGGTTTCCACAAATAAAAAAAAAAATGCAACCCATCAAAAGGCCATTTGAGAAACAAATCAAATAAATAAAACTCACCAGAATCATAAAATTTCCATAAGAGAAAAAAAGAAGCTAAAACCACTTAAAGGATTGTTTATTTGAAACACAAAGAAATACCTTTTCCAAATAACATTTTGATATTTGGAACAAAATATAGAAGTAGATAAATTGTCTCAAAGATGTCAAAGTAAACTAGTATAGAAAAGATAGAATGTATAAATCGTTAAGAGTGCATTTATAAAATTGAACCATTACTCTAATAATAGATTAAGGCAATTCATTGAACAACCAATAGTAAACAAAAGTTTTGGTGTCATTTGAAGCTCTGTGTGTTGAAATTAGTAAAAGAATGTAGAAAAATCTATATACAACGCAATCAACAAGCCCATAAAATACTAGAAGCTCATGTGTTGTACGGATATTTAAAAGTATATACAAAATAGAGAAGATAGTGAGTAAAGTGAAATAAGAGTGTATTCCCAAGATATCCAAATGTTCAAAATCCTACATGACTGTATGGTCCAAACATTGAAGTGAAGCACAAAATGGATATCATCCAAAATAAAATATTGAAACAAGTTAATGAGTACATCGAACATAGTCTCACAAAGAAGAAAAAGGAAGAAATATTTTCATATAATGTTTTATTAAAGATTCATTTGTTCAAATCCAAAAATGAATACAAGGAACCTACTCCAAGAAAGTAGACCCTACTCTCTACCAAAATAGTAAATTAGTTTATAAGTATTAAAAAGATAAAGAATCGAGTATACAAAGAGTGTGAATTGATCTCTACCTATGAAAAGGAAATAATCAAAGAAGACAAATATGGATTAATGTTGTAGAAAAATTATCAAAGAACCTATAAACATTTCAATAGAAAGTTCGGGAAGACCAAGGATAAATAAAAAATTAACAAGTGGAAAGCTACAAAATATTTGATGAAACAATCATTTTTTTTAAGTTCTTGAAGGTATAATTTTTTTTGAAATATTTTAAGGGAAGTATAAATTATTATTTTGAAAAAGAAGGAAAATTTTGAAAGAATAAAAGAAAGTACTATTTGAAGTTTGAATATCACATCCATATGAAGAAGAAGAAATAAGGGAACAAAAAGTATAAGGTAATTTGTTTTTAAATCATCTAGTGGACTTTACCTTGTTTTCCACTATCCCATGTATGTCCTTAATAATGGACTCAATTTTCTTTTTTTATTTTATTTTATTTTAAATATGTTACTAAAGCATTTCAAATTGTAGATCTTGATATTTTCCTTTATATATTTCATCTTTTGAAGCCACCGATATTCCTATCAAATAGTTGTTTTATGCAAGTGCTTATCTTAATCATATAAACCCCATAAAAATTTACTTCATCATAGCATAATGAAACCATTTGAAATATATCAAGGGTCTTGTAGCCACATTAAAAAAAATAACAACATTTTAAAAAACATTAATTAGTAGATTACATGTCAAACATATTGATTTATGATTTAGTTAGATTATAAACAAAATATTTCAAAAAACTATATATTTAGTTTGGATTAGAATATTACCATTATTAGAGTATTATTTAAAATTTTATAATATAAAATATTTTTTTAATTATTTTGCTTTCGATGATTCATTGGCTGCCCATATTTCATAATAATGTTGATATCTCTTCAAGTACTATTTGAGCACCTATCTCTCTTGATCCTCCTCCTTATAACATCCTTATTTCACTGCATTTTCATATCTATTGCAAGAATAGTTGTCACCTGTGCTACTACCGTGCTCTAACCAATCACCCAAACATAGCTAGAAAATTTTATAATCACATGGTTGTGCACGTCATGTGCATACGCCCTTGATTCTTTTCTATGTATCAACTACACTTTGGACATGACTTGGAATTAACATGGATCCACTTATCTGTTTTCAGCAACATCTCTATTATTTATGGCCCACTTTATTAGCATCCTACAGAATGTATGCAAGTATTTGCAAACAACAACATAACACTCTCCCACCAAAACATTCCACAACATACTCATATGAAAACTCAAAATATCGCTTGAACAACTTTCACATTCAACAAAATTCTTCAAAAAAATCCAGCGCACTTATGGATTATAAAAGTCATAAGCCTTAGAAGAATGTAAGTTTCCCACATGAATGCAATGATGAATATTCACATCAACAAAAGTCCCACCATATAAAATGACAAAATATTTATTGATTGGATTATAAAAGTGATCAGCCTTAGAAGAATGCAAGTAGTTATTTAGTAGTATGAACCCATGCATTTAAACCAAATATTTAGAGTTAGAAAACATCAATATTATCTTATTTGAATCTCTCAAGATATATCATACACTAGACTATCTCAATTACTATTTTATTGAAAAAATATATAGAAGTAGTCATTACTTCATCCTAAAACCTAGGATCCATTTACTTGACATATAGCATACACCTAGCCATCTCAAAATTTACCTTATTATTTCAATTGATACTTCATTCTACTTGGGTGTATAATTAATAGTACTATGAAAAGAAATACCATTATGGACCAAAAAACTCCTAAAGGAATAAATAACAAAATCGCCCTCTCCATGAGTTTGAAAATACTTCATCTTCTCTTAAACTAATTCTTCATGAGAACTCTAAAAATACTAAATTTTATAAATGCTTCATGCTTGATATGAATGTTGTAGATACATACGTACTTAGAGAAATCATCAGTAAATATGGGAAAGTAGTTGTTGTTGGAAATATAAGGAATCCACAATTTTCAATATGAATGAGCTCTAATGATCAAGTGGTCTTTCTAGCTTTTCCTTCTAGAATACTCTTGATGACGCTTCATTAAAACATGCTCCTCATAAATACTACAAGGGAAAGTAATAGAAGGAAGGTCAAATACCATATGAATCCTACACATGTAACACAATGATCCATAGTCAATATGTCTAGGTATTTATATCCAATATCTCATTTAAGGAAGAAGAAGAAGAAGATCAATCTCATCACCTGTTGATGTGGCTAAGGATTTAACATGGACACCATAGAAAATAAAACCTTTATTCTTGGAGTAAAAAGAGGATGGATCCTAATCAATATTATACATATAATTAGTATAATCACATAACCACTTTACCTATGAATAAATTTCATTACTATCAATAACATATTCACCTTGATGCTATCTATTATAGTTAATTAAGAGATGATAATGATTAGTCATGCACAATTTCTCTTGCATCTATAATTCATTCTTAGTAAAATATAGAAATACAATAGGATGAATAAATTGACATATATGTGTGTGTGTGTGATATTGTTCACATGATTAATGATCAAGTATATTTCTAAAAATATACTCCTACATACAAATCTAGCTAAGAATAGAAATATCATAATAAAGAGTTTGAAAATCATGAAATTTGTAAAAGGAGCTTAGAATGCTTCCATATGCATAAGTTATGTCCTTGGAATATTATAACAAAAACTTTCCTTATATCACAAAAACCATTAAAAAATTAAAAAGAAAATAAACTCACATCCAATAAATTATCTATTGGTACAAGATGATAATTGGAAACATGAAAACATCATATTTTTAGTAACTCTATTGTTGACTAGATAAGTTATTGGAAAAATTAAAATCCTACTATGTAATTTGGTTATTTGATTTTTCTCCTATAACCAAGTACCATAATATCTGCATCATCATAATACAAATACCAACTCAAACCAATATTAAGGGAAAGATATTTGAACTTATAACTTCTAAATATTGATTCTCAAAGCACACCTAGCTAGCCAAATAGACCACATGTCCAAAGGTAACAAGACATCACAACATAATTATTAGGACATTGACCATGAAGACTGAGGACATCAAATATTTTCAATGCCCTTCCCTTGGACCATGCAACAACCACACTGCATATGTTGCATCCTAATAGTCTACAACATAAATTCCTACTAAAATATTTTTATATCATAATCAAATCCATACCTTATAGTCTTATAGGAGCCTACATATGTCCTAGTAATCACCACATCCATGACACCATAAATAATAAAATAAAAGACATACCTTATTGAAGTGAATGCATTAGTAGAATGGAGACTCTTGATATATGATGTCAAAGTCACAAAAAGTATCAAAATAGGATCCTAATATATTTCATAAAGAATAATTATTTTATGGTTCATAATTATTTTTTATTATTTTCCTATATAATATTTTTATGGAACACAACCATTCAAACCTCTCTATCATGTAGCATAAAATTTTTCAAACCATATTTATAACTTCAACAAGTTTCTTAGAGGTCTCTTCCAAGCATTACAATTTGTCTAATACACTCTAAAAATTCAATCCACTATTTTTTAAAGAAATTAGTTCAATTCTCCATTACAAATAATCAATCAATAAAAAAATGCTGCATAGAAAATTATAATTTGTATATCCAAGAAAATTTGTTATAGCTATGATAAAAATGGTCCATTGGGCATCTCTACCTTGTAGATATAAGTAGTTATTAATCCTCTTTGGTAGAGATATGGGAAGAATTTATGGACTCAATAGAAGAACAAATTGATTCGGTGAATGATGAAGCTTTTACCTAATATATCCATCGAGGAAACACATACAATTTAATAGAATGCTATAGTAGGAATATTGACACAAAAATGGATGATAGTCTAGGATTTTATTAAGGGATACAAATTTTTAATACTACTAGACTTTAGCACCATAGACAAATTCATAGATATAAATGTAGAAAAAGGGAAAAAATGCTTCATCTATTGTTGAGACCAAATTAATTTCAATATTGCTAATGGAGACATCATGACCTATTACAGGTGGTGTTGAAATGCTTGTCTATCTATATGTGATTACCATTTTCATACTAATCCCTACGTAGTTCCCTTAGGAGCCATGGACATTGTGTTAGGATACCCCTAGTTGAGGAATCTAGGGTCAGTGTTGTATTTATTGAAACTTTAAATTAGGTTCACCATAAACAATACGACACACACTGTCTAGGGAATAAATTATGGGAAACCCAAGATCATAACATCTCATCAAATATAAAAACAGATAAAAAGGGATCATAGGATAGCAATTTGAAGATTTTGTCAAATATAGTCTTGATTTAGGTTCTACATAGGTTGATAAGGTATTCCATGATTTGTCATCCACCATCACCAAAAAATAGAAAGTCTTTAAGAAGCCAACTTATCTACTTACTAGTTGTACAGAGGTCCATAGGATCAATTTGGTACCATGGATTTGAACCCCAAACATATGGATCATACAAGATGTGTGTGGATTTTTATGAACTTACTTGCCCTAGTACAAGTTCTTTTTTAGTCCCAATATTGTTAGTATAGAATATTTATGGATCATATAGAATGTGTGTGTATTTTTGTGAACTTAACAATATCTCCATCAAGGATAAGTTTCCAATACCTATGATCGATGGTTGACTAGATGGGCTACATGGGTATCAATATTCTCTCAAGTGTGCCTTTGGGATGAAAAATGGAATATTTAGAACATATTATAGCTAAGGATGGTGTGCAAGTGGACCTTGCAAAAATTTATGCCATGAAGGAATGGACCTAACCCAAAATATTGAAGAGACTTTAGGGATTCCTCAAACTTACTTACTCTAAAAAGTGTTATGTTCCACACTCTAGTTTTAGAAATTTCTAATCTCTCCAAGTCTTTCATGATAGAGTGTGATGCATTAGGGGTTGGATTGAGGTTTGTACTCATGAAATAAGATATAACCCATGCATTTATCATAAATGCATTATCAAGATGTAACCTGGCCAAATAAACCTATGAGAAAGAGATGACAACCATCATATTTGTGGTTCTCCATTGATAACAATATTTGATGGGGTGGAATTTCATAGTCAATATGGATAATTGTAGCTTAAAATATATTTTAGAAGAACATTTTATTTCCTTGAGTAAAAAAATTGGTTATTAAGCTCTTACGGTTTGACTATGATATTGTCTATCACAAGGGTAGGAAGAATGTGATAATAGATTATATTTCTAGACTTCTAAAAACATAGGGCACTCTCTATGTAGTATCCATACTCAAGTTAATTGGATAAAGGATATTAAGTTAGAACTATAAGGTGACAACACACTTCCCAAAATTATTTAGCACCTCTAGATAGACATCAGGTATCATCTTAACTACACATGGAGGGAGGGGATACTTTTCTACAAGCAAATAATCATTATTCCATCCACTTTAGAGGTCAAAACTTGAATTTTAATGGAGCTTCATTCTTCACCAATAGGACACATGAGCTTCTTTTCTACCTATGAATAGGTGAAAAACAATTTTTATTGGTCTGATTTTAAAGAATAATATGAAGTAATTTTAAAGACCATTGATGTCCAAATTTAAATTAATTTTAAAAAATACTTGAAAAAAAACCCTAACCCTGAAACGTTCTACAAGTAACTTAAAAATAAACTCATCAAACTATTTTTCAAAGAGAACCTAATCCCCAACAAAACAAAATTTAAAAGTGGGTCCCCAAGCTTTGGGGTGTGTTGTACAACAACCACAATAGGTCAACTACCATATAAATACCACACACGTAACACAATGATCTATAGTCAATATATCTAGGTATTTATATCCAATATCTTCTTTAAGGAAGAAGAAGAAGAAGATGATCAATCTCATCACCTGTTGATGTGGCTAAGGATTTAACATAGAAACCATAGAAACAAAAACTTTCTTCTTAGAGTAAAAATAGGGATCCTAACCAATCTTATACATATAATTAGTATAATCACATCACCACTTCTAAAATACCTATGAATAAAGTTCATTACTATTAACAACATATTCAACTTGATGTTATCTATTATAGTTAATTAAAATATGGCAATGATTAGTTATGCATAGTTTCTCTTGAATCTATAATTCATTCCTATTAAAACATGGAAATGCAATAGGATGAATAAATTGATATATATGTGTATGATATTGTTCACATGATTAATGATCAAATGTATTTCTAAAAATATACTCTTGCATATAAATCTAGCTAAGAATAGAAACACCATAAAAACGTGTTTGAAAATCATGAAATTTGAAAAATGAGACTAGAATGTTTCCATATGCATAAGTTATGTCCTTGGAATATTGTAATAAAAACTCTCATTGAAAATTTAAAAAGAAAATAAGGTCACATCCAATAAATTATCTATTGCCACATGATGATAATTGGAAACATGAAAAAATCATCCTTTTAGTAACTCTATTGTTTATTAGATAAGTTATTGTTGATGATAATATGGTTATTCTATTTTTATCCTATAACCAAGTACCATATTTTATGCATCATCATAACACATATACCAACTCAATACAATATTAATATTGATTCTCAAAGCACACCTAGCTAGCCAAATGGGGCACATAGCCAAAGGTAACAAGACATCACAACATAATTATTAGGATATTGACCATGAAGATAGGGGACATCAAATATTTTCAATGTCCTCCTCTTGGACCATGGAACAACCACACTCAATATGTTGCATCCTAATAGTCTGCAACATAAATTCCTAATAAAATATTTCTTAGATCATTATCAAATCCACCTTCTAGTCTTAAAGGAGCCTACATATTTCCTAGTAATCACCACATCCATGGCACCATAGAGAATGAAATAAAATATATACCTTATTGAACGGAATGCATTAGTAGAATGGAGGCTCTTGATCTTTGATGTCAAAGTCATAAAAAGTATCAAACTAGGACCCTAATTATTTTATGCTTCATCTCTCTCTCCCATATTTATAACTTCAACTTCAACATGGTCTCTTTCAAGAATTACAATTTATTCTCTCATTCAATCATAAAGAATAATCTTAAAGAATAATTATTTTCACTCTCTCTTATTTATAACTTCAGCAAGGTCTTTTCCAAGCAACTCTAAAAATTCAATCCACTATTTAAAAAAAAAAAAATTAGTTCAATTCTCCATTGCAAATAATCAATCAATAAAAAAATATAATGAATGTCAAAATATAAAATCTATCATTCAATATTTCTGATGGACTCCCTCTCATATTTATAACTTCAACAAGGTCTCTTCCAAGCATTACAATTTACCTAATACACTCTCCCTCTCTCTCATATTTATAACTTCAACAAGGTCTCTTCCAAGCATTACAATGTACCTAGTACACTCTAAAAATTCAATCCACTATTTTTTAAATAAAAATTAGTTCAATTCTCCATTCCCAATAATCAATAAATAAATATAGTGAATGTCAAAATAGAGAATCTATCATTCAATACTTCTAGTAGAATCTTTCTTTTCAACCCAATCTAAAGAAAAAATTAGTTCAATTCTCCATTGCAAATAATCAATCAATAAAAAAATATATACTGAATGTCAGTATAGAGAATCTATCACTGAATATTTCTGGTGGACAACTAACTTCTAGAAACATAGTTATATCCTCTTGATCTAAGCTCCAATAAGAGATTTTGAAGAAACCCTAAAAACTATTATTACTGTAATTGTGTTAAACGTAATATTAAGGAACAATATTATTTAACTACAGGAAACAAATCTGAAAGGCTATATAATGCTATAGAGAAATATTTCAATTTGAAAAACATCCTTCGCATTGTGTGCTAAGGATAATTGAGAAATAAAATACTGAAGACCCCCATTACTTCATAACATCTCACTCCAAAACTCATAGGAGAAATTTGGAGAAAAAAATCTACACACCGGATGTGAAAAAAAGGAGTAAAAAAACTAAATCCACATCCCAGTGCAAAACTCATATGAGGAAAAGGGAGAAAAAAAGAAAGAAAAAAACAACAGAATGGATATGAGAAAAAGGAGTAACCCATGTCCCCTCTATTTATAGGATGGTTTCCACCTTTTCATCAGATAAGCCATTCTCCAAAGATTTAACCAGGTTCTCAAAGAATGTGCGGGTGGCATTGGTCCTGCTTTCGAGCTTCACACGAAAACTCAGAAAATCGCTTGAACTACTTTCGTCTTCAACAAAATTCCTCAAATCTGTTTCAGCGCACTCATGGAGTTGTTCCAGAGCTCTTTCAGCAAAACCTTGCGAATACTCAAAAACATTTTTTTTTCTAACATCACTGTCAGACAAGAAAAACCCATACGCATATGTCCATTTCAATACCCGTCTACATTCGATTATCTGCAACCATGCGTCAATCACAAACTTCAGTTGATTAAGAGTCTGACAATGTTTATCGCTCAATATATGAATCTTTACATCCTTTATCTGCTGGAGATCTGATACTGCCTTTGCTTTCGACGATTCATTGGCTGCCCATCTTTCATAATAATGTAGATATCTCTTCAAGGACTGTCTGAGCACCTCCCTCTCTTGCTCCTCCTCCTTATAACGTCCTTCTTTCACTGCTTTTTCATATCTATTGCAAGCGTAGTTGCCACGTGTGCTACTATTGTGCTTTTTCCAATCACCCAGACATAGCCAACAAAATTGATACTCGCATGGCCGTGCACATGTCATGTGCATACACCCTTGATTCTTTTCTATGTGCCGATTACACTTTGGGCACGGCTTGGAATTAACATGGATCCACTTATCTGATTCAGCAGCGTCTCTATTCTTTAAAGCCCACTTTCTCACCGTCTCGCAATCAACTGGACGGTGCACTTCCTCCAAACAATTCCAGCAGAATATATGCGAGCATTTGCAAACAACATCATACCACTCTCTCCCACCTACAAATTCCACAGCATACTCGCAGCCCGGAGCTGGACACCACTTGGTGTTTCTGTTCTGTTCAACATATGATCTAACAAGATACCCTTCAAACTTGGCCCTATATTCTTTATCAGTTACGAAAGACAGCGCCATGTCTTCACCAACTATGACATCACAATCTGGATGAGGACATCGCAGACTAAGACTTCCAAGACCGTCATTATCAATGGAAGTGCGAATGTACTGCTTCCAACACTCACAGCAAAAATAATGCCCACAAGCAAGGGCTTTCATATTCTCTCTAGATAAGAATTCCCTGCAAATCTGACAGAATAACGTCTGATCTTCGCTGGATTTTGTTATTGGAAAGTTCTCCAGAAGTCCCGTGGCTGATCTGACTTTCTGCTCGTGTGCAAACCATTCTTCCGTCAGACTGGCAACGCACCACATGAAATGGCGCAAAAGGATGGCGGCCTTAGAAGGGGATACACAGCACAACGAGCAAACCTGTTCTATTGCACTCTCTTGGCGCCTGCGAATGTCATCGAAACATAAAACATTGAAGTGCTTTATTTCGGAGGCAGAACCGAGATCTTTGTTGGTGGGAAACGCATGCAGTTCCTCCTCTGATTGTTCATCGTCAGTGTGAGACAGAACTTCATCATACTCCATGTCAGAGGCAGCGCTATCAAACTCCATTTTTTTTAGTTCAACGAAGTTTAACCTTTCGCTAGGATGGAACCTCTAATGACAATAAAATCGAAAGGATTTTAAGCCACTCAACTACAAATAGACTGTAATTTGTAGAATGGATATTTATATGGGAGTCGTGGGGTTGCCTTAGAATGTAGAAAGCCGACATTTTATTTATTTGATTGAAGTATTGTTGATTTGGTGTCCAAGAAAGTAAAAAAAAAAAAAACAAAAAAACATAAAAGTAAAAACATTACACATAGGAAATTATGGGTTGTTATTGTGATTTTATATATTAACGTTTTTTTTTTTTTTTTTTAGTTTTCCTATCCATCCATGCTCATTTAGAGGGATTATTCAATCTATACATTATTAATATTTGGATTAGATTAGATGTGAGCACCAAAATATTCATAAATATACATATGAATATGAATAATAAGGAAGAAAAATAAAATAAATGGCTATAAATATGAATAATAAATAAGAAGAGTAAAAGAAATGGTTTTGGTTTTTAATTTTCTTTTTTTCTAATGTGAAAAACAAGTATTTGAATTTTTTAAAAACTATGTGATATTGCACAATTCCACGGAAAAAAATTCACATAATATATAATGTTGTTACACAAAAAATTATAAAACCACTAAATGGTTTATAGATGTAGTTGGGTGGGCTTGAGCTTTGAGTAGATGAAATGTTAGATTAATTATTTCAAAGCTGCAGTATTATGTATTATACAGAGATTCGCCTTGTCATTATTTATTGCAATTTATGACTTCAAAGGAATAATAAAGTTGAAAAGATGAATAAATATTTTCTAATGTTAACACTTGTAAATGACATCGTCTACAAATATATATTATATTTGAAGAGGACGTATTTAGAAGAATGCATGATTATTTTAAAATATAAACAAAGGAAATGCTTATATAGTGCGACAAAGTAAAATATAATTTAGATTGTTTTGGGTAAGTTGAAAGAATTAAATTAGAACAGGGTTTTGAAACGGGACCCCAAAATTGTGGTACATAAGCAACAATGTTGCAGTAATACAATAAAACCAAAGATAAAGCTCATGACCAGGGGGTAAGTCCCTAAGAAGTAGAATGGGGGTCAAAAGACACCACAACTACTAGAACACTGAACCAAAGATAAAGGAGGCCCCAAGCCCTCCTACAAAGGCAATGAGTAGATAGCAAAACTAAGAAATTACAACAAGAGAATTCCATAGCAAACAAAATTTGAAAGGAGAAATTGAGTGTAGAATTTTCTCCATGTGTAGGTTCCACTGGCTATTTTTCCTCATGGACCCCATGTTAATTCTAGGGTCCACTATTCACTACTCCCGTACTGCCCAATATCATAATTTCTCAAATAAAAAATTATTAAAAAATAACTTGAGCAATGTTGCGAGAGTCTTGAGCCATTATCCCATATTTATCCCACAATGTCCTTCATGGTGGTATATAAAGCACAACACCCACATAGAGATTTACAAATTGAGAAGTAGGATTTTGGGTGAAATGCCCAAGTGGAAGTACGCAAACCATGACCTAGCCCCTCAAACGAGCAAATCATGGCCCAACAATATGCTCCATCCTCTCTTGTGGGAGCATCACTCAATGGTGGTGAGTGTGGAATTTTATCCATGTGTGGTTTCCATTGGTTATTTTTCCTTATGGGCCCCATGTTAATTCTAGGGTCCATTATACTACCCAGTCTCATAATTTCTCAAATTAAAAATTATTAAAAAATGAGTTGAGCAACATTGCGAGAGTCTTGAGCTATTATCCCACATTTATCCCATAATGGCCATAATGGTTGTATATAAAGCACAACCCTCACATAGAGCTTTGCAAATCAGGAAGCATGTTTTTGAGTAAAATGCCCAAGTGGAAGCATCTGAACCATGACCCATCCCTTCATATGAGTCAATCATGGCCTAGAAATATGCTCCATCCTCTCCTGTGGGAGCATCGCTCAATGGTGGTGAGTATGGAATTTTCTCCATGTGTGGTTTCCATTAGTTGTTTTTCCTCATGGGCCCCATGTTAATTCTAGGGTCCATTATTTGCTCCTCCCGTATTGCCCAATCTCATAATTTCTCAAATACAAAATTATTTAAAAAAATTGAGCAACGCTACGAGATTCTTGAGCCATTATCTCACATTTATCCCACAATAGCCCTCATGGTGGTATATAAAGCACAACACCTACATATAGTTTTTTTGGGTGAAATGTTCAAATGGAAGCACATGAACCGTGAACCATCCCCTCAAACGAGTGAATCATGACCCAACATTATGCTCCATCCTCTCTCGTGGGAGCATCACTCAATGGTGGTGAGCGTGGAATTTTCTCCATGTGTGGTTTCCATTGGTTGTTTTTCCTCATGGGCCCCATGTTAATTATAGGGTCCATTATTTACTCCTCTGGTACTGCCCAGTATCATAATTTCTCAAATAAAAAACTAATTTTGCTTTCACAACCTTGAATAAAAGAAACACCTCTCCACAGGACATAATTTTATGCAAAATAATTTGTTTGAATTCCTAAGAACTCTGCAAAATCCAAGATGATATATCCCTTATAGTCTCTGAGAACTTTGCCTAAACCAGCTTTGCGTGGGTTCCCTTTGGAAGCACCATCAAATTTGAATTTCATCCAACCCTAATGTGGTGGCTTCCAATGGGAAGTGTTCCTAGGGTTGGATTTTGAGTGCAGACAAATATAATCCATAGGAATATGCAAATATGAAAACAAAGGGAGTTCAGGGGAGTTGGTAGGAATAGGAGGGCAAGGGATAAGGGAGGCATTTTCAATGGCATAGCTTAATATTCTATTAGATACCGAGAAGGTGTCCCTTGAAATATCTGTAAAGGCTCTACTATTTCTTTCCAGCCAGATCTACCACAAAAAATGATGAAGGCAAGACTTCCAAAGAAAGGTAAGTTTGGGATTATGAAAAGGAGAGGGTCATTGGTCAAAGAGTTCAGGCAGAGTGGGGGGCTTGGCCCATTGGATGTTGAAGAGGCTAACCACATTATTTAGCACAAGACTAGAGAAGTCACATTAAAAAAAAAAGGTGTTATGTCCTTGATGATGGTGTCCTTGTCCAAGATGTAGTGCTTCCACTATTTACATGCTTGGGTAATGGCATAGAGATTTTTCTCGTACATGGGGATATTTTTAATTTTCTTCATAGAATATTTCAATGTGATAGACAATTGGATGCCATGTGAGAACAACTACCAACACATTATGATGCATCAATCATTACCTCTAACAATTGATTCAAATCAAATAAAAATTAAGCAAAATTGAAATACAATTTATCCTTCAACCTTTCAAATGCTTTCTATTATATATCTCCCACTTGTTTTAATCACTTGATATAATTATCAAACAATGTCAAATTACCCTAACACAAACCTTTTATAAAAATTTGTAAGACTTAAAAAAACTACAAAACTCTTTCGTAAAATATTTGGGTAGACCACTTTATAACTAATCCAACCTCGAAAAGAAATGGATTTATTGCTGGTATGTTCAAAATGAAATAAGGAAGTTTATTCTTATTTTATACGTACAAATATCACTTTTTTTTGTGGATAACCCATTTTAAAAATCTTCAAGTTTCATCTCTTCTTTTAATATGTTTTTTACAACTATCAGTTTTAAATTCCTCTTATAGTTGATTATGTTTTTTATATATATTCTTCATAGAAACTTCACTCATGCATTACTATTAAGTTACTAGAATTTACCATTGTTTCTACTTAAATTAATATGTACAATTCATTGAATCACATATTATTTAAGAAAAAAGTTTATTATTTTTTAGAATATAGAATAGATTATTGTCTTACATGAGATGATAATTAGAATTATAAATTTGGATTAATTATACAAAGGTATTATTAATGACTTTATAAGATTCATCTATCTTGGCATGCAAATATATTTGGTAACATGGACATATGTCAAGTAAGTAAATCCCATAAGTGATGTCAAAACAAGTAAATGAACCTAAAATTCTAATATAATAGAATACACTTTGAGATGTAAAAAGAAATAAAAACATCTATGTTGTTTAAGTAGCATTGATAATTTTATTTCATGTTTTTTTTTTCTTAATAATAAGAGGTTGTACTCGGATCCCCCACCCTTGACAAATTATATCTCTCTTCTTTAGAGCTTGAGAGTTTACAAATAGATACACTTATCATCTCAATTGAGATGCTATAGCAAGAAACCTATATCATTTTACATAAAATGCTTGAACTCTTGATTTTTATTTTTTGGGTCTTTTCAAATCTCTATTTGAATACAAATACTTTAGAATTTAGCATCTTTCTTAATATTATCCTATAGCAGCTTTCACAATGCTAAAAAATCACCTCTACTATCTATGCCTTGTATCTTAGTAAAGTAATATTTCCAAAACATCAAACTATCATAGTTCACTTTACCAAATATGGATTGTTAGTTTCCTTCTTGAAACACAAGTGCAACCACAAAAATTATAACAAATATTCAAAATGAAAACACATTGTTACAAAATAAAATAGGTATTACCAATGGAAAACATAAAGTAAAACTTAATCATTAATTGATTTAGGCAATCAACATTTTTTTTCAACTTCAACTAAACTTTCTACTTTCTCTAACCATGGAAAGGAGAATTTAACTTCACAATCATCAATCAAAACCCCTCTATTGGCTAGCTTATATGCACATTTTTTTCCTTCCCTTAATATATGAGTAAACATGATTTCTTCAAACTCTTTAACAAGATTTCGAATTTCCACAATTATCTCGTGTATGTTCCATGGAGCCTTTGCTTTCTTCAAAAATTACATTTATTACTATGATAGAATCACCTTTCATCCATACTCTATTCCATTTCATTTGTTTTCATATAAAAAATCCTTCTAAAGTTGCCCAAGCTTCAGCTTCATTATTTGTCTTAAATCCACTATTGAAAGCATAATCAAATAAAATCTCTCCTCTATTATTTCTAATTATTCCTCCTCTTGTTGGTCCTATATTTCCTTTAGATGCTCCATCAAAATTCAATTTATCCACTCCATATCTAGTGGTTTCCACTTTAAATTCTTTACCTTATTTTTTCATCTCTTGTGCCCAACATCATAATTGCATTTAATTACTTGTATCCATCTATCAAGACTCTCTGCTTACAAATTAGGAATTGGGTGAGTTAGACTCCTCTATGGCTAAACAAATCTTCTATTTTTTTTACCTCTAAACTGCTTTTCCTTTCTTTAAATATTCTTATATTTCTTTCTACCCACATAATCCAAAGTGTTGTATATTTTGATAGATCCCATATTATTTGTAAATTTTCACTTTTATAAGTGATTTGTCATTTCTTTAAATAATCTTCAATTCCTCTATTCATCACCATGCATTTACCAAACATATTAAGAATCCATTGCAATAGATTCCAGACTATTAAGCAATATCCCAAGAGATGGTCAATACTCTCCTCCTCCTTATTATAGAAAAAGCATTGAGAGGGGCCATGAAAACCCCTTTTCATAAGGTTATCCCAAGATAAAATTATTCTATGACCTACTAGCCAAACAAATATTTTAAATTTAGGAATGCTTGGGCTATCCCAAATATCTTTCCATATTCTAGTGATATTATTATTATGTTGGTGTTATCCACTTCTTGTTGTGTATTTTCCTAAGCTATTCAACTCCCAAATCAATTTATCCTTGGCACCCCTCAGAAAAAATCACAGTTGTTATATTTCTACTCAATTGCCTCTTAGCATCAATGTCTTGTATACTTATAAAAAATCTTCTTTCCATTTGTATCTTACTTCTTGATTCATGTAAAAAATGTTTGAAACCCTATCACCATATTTATCTTGAGGCAATATCATCCAAGGTTTCAAAATAGGATCTAAATTGAGTGGTTTTTTATCACACCAAGTATCCATACAAATAAAAAAAATTTCTCCAGTTCCCACCACCCATATTAAACCTTTAATCATAAGATCAATAGATTTTTTTAAACCATTCCAAAGAGAAAAAGCATTTGAAAGATAAAATGTATTACATATTAAACTTGGGTCATTTGGATCAACATACTTAGAAGAATTGTTTTCCATTATCTTTGAATATCTTTGTACAATATCTAGATAACTTTCCCCTAAGAGCTAATTTTGCATCTCTAAGAGCTCTTAAACCAAGACCTCCCCTAGTTTTTTCATCACACAAATTGCTCCATTTAACCAAAGGAAATTTTCTTTAATCATGTAAACCTGACCATAAAAAGGATCACATAATAAAGATTAAAACTTTTTCAATTGATTTTTACATAGAACACAAAAACATATAATATGTTGGAATTGCTTGTAATACTGAACTAATTAACTACACTCTTCCTGCTAATGATAACCATCTACCTTTCCAAGCTAGAAGTTTATTTTTAACTTTACTAATAAATAGATTCCATAAATCCATCCTCATTCTCCCTTCAAATAAAGTCATCGCTAGATAATTTGTTGGTAAATTTGCCTCCTCCATTTGAAGCAACCTATAAATTCTTGCTTTGATATTAGGAGTGTAAAGGAAGTAAATTTTATATTTAGTCCTATTAATTTTTTGCCTTGAAGCTCTTTCATACTCTTTTAAAAAGTTATTCAAATATTTGGCCTCATTTATCCTTGCCCTTCTAAAAAGGGTTGTATCATCTACAAAATATTTATGGATGATGCTATTGATGTTATTAATAACCTTAAGTCCATTTATAAACCCATATTTGTAAGCTTCTTTAAGTTCCTACTCAAAAATTCTGCCATAATAATGAACAAATAAGGATATAGAGGATCTCCTTGTCTAAGGCCTCTCTTGGATTTAAAATATTTTATCACTAACCCATTGACCAACACTAAATAAGAAACTGTAGAGACACAAGCTTTAATATATCTAATCCATTTCTTTCTAAAACCAAACTTATCTAAAACTGCAAAAATAAAATTCCATTTAACCCTATCATTGGCTTTACTCATATCAACTTTTATATATCATAGCTTTCTCTTTTCTTGAAGCTATTGAATGTATAACTTCATGAGCTACTATGATCCCATCTAGAATTTATCTCCCTTTCACAAATCCTCCTTACTTTTCTGAAATAATTTTTTCTAACAATGGCCTTAATCTATTCACCATCACTTTGGAAATAATATTATATGTCATATTACATAGGCTTTTGGGTCTAAAAGAGTCAAATAATTTAGCATCCTTATTTTTTTGAAATTAGGGTAAGATAAGTTGCATTTATTTTCTAAGGAATGTATTATTTTACCCTAGATTTTTCCACAACCACTAATATAGAATCCTTCACTATATCCCAATTATGTTGGTAAAAATTTTTGGAGAGCCCATATGGACCTGTAGATTTATCCTTATTAAAAGATAAAATAGCTAAATGAACTTCTTCTAGAGTAATAGGCTCCATCAGTTTCCTATTGTTTTCATTTGTTATAATTGAAGGAGCATCTTGAAGAATTTTATCATTAAGAAATTACGTCTCCTCTGAACCTAGAATATTTTGATAAAAAGACTTTACATATTTTCTAATTTCACTCAGATCTTCAATCCAAACCCCTTATATTGATTTAATTCTATTAATTCTTGAATATGATGTTTGTACTATAGCCATCCTATGAAAAACTTTCTATTATTATCTTCTTATTTTAACAAAGTTTGTCATGATTTTAATCTCCAGAATTTCTCTTCCTTACTCAAAATATTATGCTATTCACTAAGAAACTCTCTTTCTTATGAGCTTGTATAATTTTCATCACCTTTTTGAAATTTTGAAAGTTTATCTTTTAGTTCTATTTTCTTATTAAAAATATTTCCAAAGGTGTTCTTGTTCCATTCTCTTAATCTAGATGGAATAGCTTTATTTTGGTTTGGAAGAGCATACAACCTACCATTACCTAAATAATTCCATTTTTGAGCTATCATATTATAAAATTAAGGATGGTCTTCCCACATCTACTCATATTTAAAATATGATCTTTTTTGAATTCACTTACCACTATTTTAACTCTTATTGATCAATGATATGAACAAATTCTTGTTAAGGTATTAAGTTTACCACAAGTACCTTCATCAAGCCAATTATCTGAGAGAATACATCTATATAATTTTTTTTTCTATTAGATTTTGGCCTCTTTTGTTGTTGGTCCAAGTATAGTTGTCTTATTTAAACTCAACTTCCCATAGGTTGTTGTTTTGAATAAAATATGAGAGATATTTTATTCTTTGGTTCAATTTCCTAATTCCCCCAAATTTTATGTTTATCTTGGTTATGGCATTAAAATATCCAATGATCATGAATCAAGTTTCTTGGTCTTTATTTCTCATAAATTATTCAATCCCACTCCAAAATTCTAATCTACACGACTGAGTTGTAGGTCCATAGACATTGATAAGGATGAAGTGAATATCTACAAAGTAGCAAGTGACTAAATAGGTTATCCAATACCTAATTTTATGAATGGTTACACAAGAGGTTATAGAAGGATTTCGACAAGTTAGAATTCCCCCTACTGATCCTTTAGAATCCATAGCATCCCATTCACATCTTGTCCAAAGTACTTTCAAAGTTTTTGAAACTTCTTATTTTATCATTTTAGTTTCATGGATACATATAATATCAGGTTTATTACTTAAACATAGGTCCCTAAAACACCTATGATTTGAGGGGGTATTAGCAACCCTTATAGTCCATGATATGATAATCATGTCTCATTAGTGTATTTTGGACCCTCTTGCGTATTACCAATATCATTTTGTTGTTTGATAAAGATAATTTCAACCAACTTAGTTTGTGTTCCTTTCTCTATGTTAGCTCTTGCTTCCCTGGATCTTGCTTGATAATTTGAGGGTTTTCCTCTCTTTTTTCTTGCCTATATTAATATTTGGTCTTATTATTATATTCCTCAATATTCTTTCACAATTTTATTTTTCAACATATTTATCCTCTCCTGGCTCTATTATAGAAGCTTTTGACTTCTCCTGCTCATTTTTTGGTATTTTATTATTAATGGCATAGGTATTAACTTCTAAAACTGCATTTTTTTACCAATTATTTTCTCATGAATGGTGCATGGCACTTCAAGAGAGTCTTCAAAATATGATGAGACACTTTCCTTAGGTTCATCGAGAATATTCTTCCTTAATTTAGGATGATATTGAATAGATGATTCCTTGGTAATATGTTGAAATTTTTTATTGTGTCCTCTAAGTTTTGATCTATACTTCATCAAATAAAGCCTCAAAATAATTGGAACTTCTTCCAGTAACCTTCCTTATTTGTCTCCATTGTTCATTTTCTTTTATTTTTCTAGATCTTTTTTTTGGAAGTTGAAAACCATCTTTATCCATAACCATTTGTAAATTTCTCTTACGATTTTCTACAAATTATTTTTTTGGGCTCTTCTTAGGGCATGATCTCTCAATATGCCCCACCTTATGACATCTTATACAACTAAAATATATGTTTCCATAGTTTTGTCCACATATTATCCCCATACTTAAGAATAACTAATTTTGGTAAAACTTTACTTATATCAATCATGACTAGTATTCAAGCATAAATAGCCAAAAATTCATCTTTAGTTGTATCTAAAATCTCAAGAAATTTTCCTAGAGTGTAGTATATTTTCTTGAAGGTATATATTTCCTAAAATTCAATGGGTAACCCAAACATCCTAACCCAGATTGGTACTAGGAATAGATTAATATTTTTAGGTGAAAAACCTTCATACCAGTGGGTTAGGAAGACTCCTAGTTTTCCCATAAACCAAGGACCTCATTTTAGTATTATTTTTCTTTCTTCCCTAGAACAAAAAATGGCTAGGAAAAAACCTTTGGGAAAAAATCCTACCAATCCATTTTCTCAAGGCTGAAGTCCCTAGCCAATACCCATTAAATTTACCAAAAACTACCCTTTATTGGAGTAATGAGCATCTCTCTAAGGTGCGCTCACTAATTTCTACCACTAGGGATGATTCTAAGGATTTAAATATAAATCGATCAATGGAAAGGAAACTAAAAATCAAAATATAATGAAATTTATCTAAAAATCCTATAGCCAATATAATATTTGATGAAAATTTTTAAAATATTTCATGCACAATTTCTAAGATAAAGAAAGGGAAAAAGAACTCAGCTAGAATATTCTTTGTCTAGATAGAATATCTTACCTCACTGAAGTTCTAGCCCTTCATTACTCTTCCCATCATTCGAACCCTAGTTGTAAAATATTTAAATTTTTTTTTTCGTGACTTAAAAAATTGTCACTGCCCTTATTTCGAATTTTTGACTTCATAGGGTCGTATCTCCCTCAATATTGCTTAAATTTTTTCATATGACCACTCATTTTAAAGCTATTCAAATGTTTCACAAGTTGGTCCAAGAATTAGTTGAATTGGATAACTCTTCATGAAGATATAGCTCCTAAAATATGAGAAGTTGTTTAGAAAAAAAAATCCTTTGTACTTTGTAAATTTGTTTTTGGTGACTTGAAAATTATCACTATCCTTGTTTTGAATGGTTGACTTAATAGGATCATATATACCTCAATATTGCTCAGATTTTTGCATATGATCACTCATTTTAAATCTATTGAAATTATGCACAAGTTGGTCTAAGAATCAACTAAATCGGACAACTCGTCACGATGATATGACTCTTAAAACATGATATGTTTTTCAGGAAAAAACCCTTGGGAAAAATTAATTTTATTTCATATTAATTTGATGGTCCTAATTAATAAATTATGCACCAAGATAAATATTCAATTATGGGAGAAAATTATGGATAAGTTGTTGATTCCCCTATGTAACCAAAAAAAAAGATAAAGGTGCAATTATTATGTTTCTTGGTTGAAGGGAGATCTAAAATAAAATCTATTTTGATGGATTTTGAAATATTAAAGGATATTAATAATGGTGAATAGAGTCTTAATTTCCCATTCGGTGGCTTGATGATATGATATTACATGAATGTGAATATATTGTTTAGGATCATCTCCAATCTATAAATACTAATAAATTTATAAACCGATCACATTTAAGTTAGTTTGAAATTTATCCAAATTAATTTTATAAATTTTACCATGTGTTATTTAATATTTTAATTTTTTCTTATGATATTTAGTCTAAGTGAAAAATATTTTAGAGCATATTCACATTATGTACGATGTATAAGACTTGATCGATAGCTCTACATCCTAGCATAACTTTAGTTAGAAAATATCTATTATAGATATATGTCTCATTAATTGAACTATATCGTTACTTTTAATTAGTATTCCTTCCAAAAATAAGAAATTGGAGGGACCCATCATATTAGAAATGTTTATAATGATGCAATAATAAAGTTTATTATTGAGATAGCAATCAATGATTGGTTTATACTATATGACCTAATACTGCATATGAGTGAAATCATAATTGTTTGGATAGAGTGATTTTCACTCATTGAAGTAATGGTCATGACCATAAATTACTATAAGAAGATTTTAGATTGGTAGACATGTATTATAATCACCTACATCATTCTTCCTATATGAAAAACTACTACAAATAGGTTATTTTTTACATATTCCATGCATTCTTTAACTTTATTTGAGTGTACAAAAACTAAATTGAATTTTTGTTACATACCCCACAAATGTAATCCATATTACCTTATGTTATTTTACTATATGGTGGATATGAAGGAGGCTTCCTATCAAACTAGGAATATGTATGAGAATATTATCATAGAATAAAATAAGTAATTGTCTTATATAATCATATATGTAATTATTATTAGAGTATGTAGCCAGGGAATATTGCCATAGAATATCATAATAAAATAGTAAAGAAATATGCTTTCGATAATTATAAAAATATAAGGATGCAACCTTCATGGGGGAGAAGATTAGAATTTATTGTTGAGGAGTTTTCCCCATTAAAGAGGTAAGTGATATCAATATAATTGCTCTTATTCAAAATGTAAGTGATATCACTATTTTTAGTAACTAACAAGTGCAGGGTTCAAACCATAGGGGCTACTTCCACCAAACCTAATCTGCTTCATTATTATTTACCCAACGTGAATGGGACCATCGATCACTCAGGATTCATACCATCATCATCGATCTAGCGTGCTCTCAAAGGATTCAGATCAGACTAGTACCTTTGCAAATAAACTACCCTTGAGGTTTAAACGTGGGTGTCTTCTTGGTAAATGCTTAGTCAGAAAAGCACTTACCAATCCACCTAGCCCTCGGGTGCTATCACATCTCATTATTTATGAAGAAAAAAGTTTATATTTTTTAGAAGGTAAAATAGATTATTGTTTTAGAGATAAGACAATGATTAGAATTATAATTTTAGATTAGCTACACAGGTATTATTAATTATCTTGTTATAATTTTAGATTAGCTATACAAAGGTATTATTAATTATCTTCTAAGATTCATCTATTTTGAGATGCAAAGATGTTTGGTAATATGGATATGTGTCAAGTAAATCCCATAAGTGTTGCTAAATTAAGTAGATAAACATAAAATCCTAATCTAATATGATGGACTTTGAAATGTAAAAACAAATAAAAGCATCTATGTTTTTTAAGTAGCATTGATAATTTTATTTCATGTTATTATGATGGTCCTGTTTAATAAATTATGAAGGTGTAATTATTCTATTTCTTGGTTGAAGGGAGACCTAAAAGAAAATCCATTTTTATGGGTTTTGAAGGATTAAAAGAAATTAATAATGGTGAATAGAGTCTTAATTTTCCATTTGGTGGTTTTATAATATACTAATACATGAAAGAAATGTTTTTCTTTAGGCTCTTCTTGAACCTACAAGTATAAGAAATTTTGTAAAGCAATTCCAATCAAATTATTTTTTACCCTTATCAGATTTAATTTTATATATTTTACCATCTGTTATTTAATTTTTTGAAAGTGTTCCTATGATTTTTAGTCTAATTAAAAAGGATTTTTATGTGTCTTCATATTCTGTATGGTATAGACTTGATTAATAGCTCTACATCCTTGCATAACTTTGGCTAGTAAATATCTATTATAGATTTGCATCTCATTGATTGAAGTGTATGGTTGTTTTTAATTAGCGTTACTTTCATAAATAATAAATTGGATGGACACGTAATTTTAGATATATTTATAATGATGTAATAATAAAATTCATTATTGAGATAGCAATCAATGATTGGTTTTCCCTATATGACCTGATAGTGTATACGAGTGAAATCATAGTTGTTTGGATAGGGTGATTTCCACTCATTAAAGTTATGTCCATGAGCATACACTACAATGAGAACATTTTAGGTTGATAGACATCTAATATAATCAATTATAATCAACTACATCATTCACCTTGCCCTTGTAGTTGTAGATGCAAATCAAACAACATCAAATAACTAAAACTAAACAAAATGAACAATAAAAGCAAGATAAACACATGTGATTGCACAAAAATAAATTTAATTTTATTATTTTCGAGTGGATTCCTAATATTACAACCAAATATACCCCAAATTGGGGTTTTTACAATGCTTTATTTCTCAATACAATAATATCAATATGTTAGGGTTATTTGAAACCCCAGCCAACAAATCAAGATGGTGTCTTTAAAATTGATTTATCCCAACAAAAGTGAGTGGGCTTCATATATCCTTTGGATAGACCACTCCAACTTAAACAGTTGCTCAATGATTGTGTATCTCCAAACCTGCACATAGATAATGACATAATAGGATTAGTAGTAACTATGAAGGATCCATTATGTGAGACCCTCAAAAATCAATAAAAAAAACCCTAAATGACAGGTAATAAACAACATACAAATGTGAAAATAATGAAAGAAGTTTTACAGTGAAAGATTTACCTTGTTGAACTCACAATTTTTTGATATGTTATAGTTGTTGCAGGGAAATGGTGTACAGATTCCCTAGCAACACCCGAGGGCTTCGCTAGTATTTAGAAATAAGTTTTGAGATACCTGTAGGTACTCGATAATAGCATGAAACTCCCATGGGTGCTTGGGGATGATGAAATATGACCAACGGTGCTTGGTGGTGGAAGGAAGCACCTAGAGGTACTTAGCGACAATAGAGAGCACCCGAAAGTATTCAGGAATTGAGGTGAAGATATGTAGAGGTAAATTTGGTTGAGAAAAATGGGTGGCGATAGATACGAAGGCTAGGAAGAGCGAGGAAGAATAACGAAGGTGCTTGGATAGACTCAGACTGCGTAGGGTCAAAGACTTAGTGAATTAGTCAGGGAATTCAAACTTGAACTGCTCAGGGGTTGAGCCATAAAAATGGCTCCTGTTAATAATCGACGCTAGGGCATATTAGGATTTAAGCAACACAAATTGTATGGCTCAGATTAAAACATATCAAAGTGTGGATATTAATTCTAGGTGTATGGCACATATTCATGTGGATGGATGGCTAGTATAAAGTAAAATTGGATGGTTGGGATTTATTTACATATATAATATTAAACATATTTTTAACAAATATGCCTAAATGTATAAATAAATGTGTAAAATGGTGGGAACACTTGGATGGATGATAAGTGGCTAAATTTTGGTGTCTATAGTAATACCTCATTAAAAGGTGGAACTACTATAAATAGGTCATAATTTATATTTTCTATGCATTCTTTAACTTTATTTAAGTTTACAAAAACTAAATGGGATTTGTGTTATGTACCCCACAAGTGCAATCCATGTTGGCTTATGTTATTTTACCATATGGTGGATATGAAGAAGGCCACATGTCAAATTAGGAATATGTCAAACATATTTTCATAGAATCATCTATGCAATTATCTTAGAATCATATATGTAACTACCATATAACCATTTATGTGATTGTCTTTAAAGTATGTAGTTAGAGAATATTGTCATAGAATATTATCATAGAATAGTTAGGAAATATACTTTTAAGCATATAAAAATACTAGGATGCAACCTTCACAATGAAGAATATTAGAATTTATTGTTAAGGAGGTTTTCCCCTTGAAGAGGCAAGCAATATCAACATAACTGTCCTTGTTATAAATTTTAATGTATCACTTATTTAATATTTTTGTTGTTGTAAATATGGTACTAATCCTTATTTTATCATTAGTCCTTGTCTTTATAGTTAAAATCATCCTCGGTATAGAATTTCTATTCTCAATACAACTTAGAACTAGAAACTTCTAAGTGAAATACTCACATCAACACAAGAGGTTCATTCTAAGTGGTATCAAAGCCCTTTCTAGGGTGTAGTAAGATTTTGTTGTGTTTTTTTTTTTTCTTTTTAATCCTAGGACTATATTTTAGAAAAAAAAATTGGATGTTTTAAATATCATGGAGGATCTATCATTTTTGGCTAGGTTAGATTGGTCATACAATATCTAGTGAAGTGAGGGGTGCTTAAACTCCAATACCCATGCCTTAGATAACACTCATACAAATAATTGAGCTCCCATGTATGTTGCATGTATTAAGAGACCATTATTAGATACCATGAGCTAAACATTCAAACATAGAAAGTTGATTTATTTAATCATATAATTATCCATAGTGTATTGTGAATAACACTTAGGAAGATTACCCTCACATACTACAGAAATATATTAGATTTTTATGGAAATTACACACACCTTAGCCTGGATTACCTCCCTTACCTAATTTTTTATTATGGTAGTTTCATAATTGCATTGGACTTATCATTAGTAGGACAAAGAGTAAAATAACTCAGCCCAACTTGAGACAATGCGACCATAGTCAAAGTTTTCACTCAATCTAAAACATTTTAAAGGATATATGTAACTCCAAAACCATTATAAGTATGAAACATTAAAAAAAAATCATTATGTGCTATAGTCCATTTTGATCATATTTTCAAGCTAATTATTTTTGTATATAACATCAATAGACTTTTTTAGAACTACAAAATCCTTATTTTATGGTATAGCCCATTTTGATTGTCTTTTTCAGTTGATTATTTTGGTATATAACACCCATATACCTTTTTGGGACTATCATTAAAAATAATAGCCTACTAAAAATAGCATTTATACTTTTAGTAAAGGCCACCAAAGACTAGAACTCAAGCAATGGAGGTCAGAATGCACAATATGGAGGAACAAGTCACTAATTTGGATGCCATAGATGAACTTACTATCCAAATATCTATAGAATGATCATAGATTTCAAATATATATAGGAATTAAAAATTCAAGATATCAAAGTGCTTAAGATTAACAATTCAAATTTTGAGTGACACACTAAAAATAGCCCTAAAGGTCATAAAGGGAAAGCTCTTGACAGGTAAAATATGTATAGGTTCATGATTAAGGATAGCAATCGATAGTGAGAATATCATAGAGGCATGACTCCTATAGTCCCCAAGATAAATTTTACAAAGTTTGATTCGAAATATCCATAAAGTTGGTTAATTAAGTATGAACAATTCTATGAGGTATATGAGACACCCAACAACCAATAGTTTTTTGTGGTTATCTTCTATTTTGACGTTGAAGTATTCCATTGGTATTAATGATTGTAAAACAAGTACAAAATATTGGTTGGACACAGTTCAAGAATGAAATCCTTGGTCATTTTAGTCCTAAGTTTTAAAGACTCTATTGGATCCCTTCCTAAGCTTTAACAAAAAATAATAGTACCTAAATATATTATAATTTTTGAGAAGCTAGCCAAAATAATAGGACATTTTTAACATCATTTTTAATAGTTATTTCATTAGTGGCCTTAAGGAGGAAATTAGAACTGAAGTGCAAATACTTAAACCAACCACCTACATGACTATAATATAGTTATCTAGACTTATAGGAATTAAATAAAATATCTCCAAACCCCTAAAATTCCAAAGTAATACCTTTACACCCACAAATAGTAATGCTCCAAAGACTCTATTTATTAAGACGCTTACACCATAGGAAATTATAATTTGTAGATCCAAGGGATTTTGTTATAAATATGATAAAAAATGGTCCATAGGGCATCTCTACCTTCTAGATACAAGTAGTTCTTAATCCTCTTTGGTAGAGATATGGGAAGAATTTATGGACACAATTGAAGAACAAATTGATTCGATGAATGATGAAGCTTCTACCTAATAGATCCGTCGAGGAAACACATACACTTTAATTGAAAGCTATAGTAGGAATATTGACACCAAAGTGGATGATAGTCTAGGATTTTATTAAGGGATACAAGTTGTTAATACTACTAGACTTTGGAAACATAGATAACTTCATAGATATTAGTGTAGCAAAAAGTAAAAATTGCTTCATCTATGGTTGAGACTAAATTAATTTCAATATTGCTAATGGAGACATCATGACCTATTACATGTGGTATTGGAATGCTTGTCTATCTATATGTGATTACCAATTTCAAACTAATATTTACGTAGTTCCCTTAGGAGGTATGGGCATTATGTTAGGATGCCCCTAGTTGAGGAATCTAGTGTCAGTGTTTTTGAATTTCTTGTAACTTTAAATTAGGTTCATCATCAATAATACGACACACCGTCTAGGGAATAAATTATTGGAAACCCAAGATCATAACATCTGATCAAATATAACAACAAATAAAAAGGGATCATAGGATAGTAGTTTGAAAATTATATCAAATGTAGTCATGTTCTACATAGGTTGATAAGGTATCTAATGATTTTTCATCCATAATCACCAAAAAATGGGAAGTCTTTAAGAATCTAACTTATCTACCTTCTAGTTGCCCAGAGGTCCATAGGATCAATTTGGTACCAAGGATTTGGACCCCAAACGTATGGATCATATAGGATGTGTGTGGATTTTTATGAACTTACTTGCCCTAGTACAAGTTATTTTTAAGTCCCAATATTGTTAGTATAGAAGATTTATAGATCATATAGGATGTGTGTGGATTTTTGTGAACCTAACAATATCTCCATCAATGATAAGTTTCCAATACCTATGATCGATAGATGACTAGATGAGCTACATGGGGATCAATATTCTAGCAAGTGTACCTTTGGAATGAAATTTTGAATATTGAGAACAAATTATAGTTGTGGATGGTGTGCAAGTGGACCTTGCAAAAATTGATTCCATGAAGGAATGGGCCTAACCCAAAATATTGAAGATACTTTAGGGATTCCTCAAACTTATAGGATACTACAATAAGGTTTTTAAGGTTTATGATAATTTTGGAATATCCCTAATAGATATACTCTACAAGAACATATTTGTGTGGAATAATGAAGTGGATATATCTTCCTTACTCTAAAAAGTGTTATGTTTCACACCCTTGTTTTAGAAATTTCTAATTTCTCCAAGTCTTTCATGATAGAGAGTGATGCATTAGGGGTTGGATTGAGGTTTGTACTCATGAAAGAAGGTATAACCCATGCATTTATCATAAATATATTATCAAGGTTATATTATCTTGGTTCATTCCACTATAGTGATGAGTGTGTTTGTTGGTACTTAGTACTTATTAGATACCACATAAAGCTTTTCTAGTATACTTGCATGTATGGTTGGAATATTACCTCATATATGGTTATTACTGAAGAGAGGCAGTGTATAAAGAGCACATCACTAAATTTTAGCTAAATATTTTATTCTCCAGATCAATCAAAACTCATGATGCATGACATTAAATGCTACTTAAATTACACATGCAAAGTTAGAAGTAAAAATTCATTGAATGTTAAACAAATATTAATTATATTTCATACAAATATTGGCATGTCATCACATGCTACACAAATCATAATTTATATCATAAATAAGTTGGCATGTCTTTGAATGCTACACAAATCATAAATATTTTCCCTGGAAGGTAGTAAAAAAATCATTATGTAAATAAAATAGTGCAATTAATGTCAAGAAAATTTGAATATCATTTACATATGGGTATGATATGGTACATGGGGCACTAAGTGCCATTATTCTAAGCTACCCTATGTCTTGATTTTAAATATTTTTACTATAAAAAATATTTTATAGGTAATATTTTACGAATTTTTGCAAGGATATCATACGAATAATGCTTCTAGGGGTATTAGTAAGCTCTAGGATCACATGTGCACTTTTTTTTTACTCATTTTGTACCTAACTAATTTTTTTCAAATAATTGAGTAATTTTATAAGTAAATTCATTTTGTGTCACATGGGGCAAGAAAAAACCATTTTCTATCAGTCAAAATTTTTAGGGTCATGTATAAGTATCAAACATGTTTCCATCTACTTTTGTATTTTGGCTATGTACTTTTACATTTTTCACTGTCTATTTCAAGTTTTTTACATTTTGCATGGACAATGATATAAAAAATAAAAAATTGATTTCTACTTTGTAACATATAATGTTCATTTATGTTACTTTGCATAATATTTTTTCTCTTTTTTCCCTAAGAACTCATGATTTGGCATCCCTTAGTGTTATTTGTAGTCCTTAGTGAGATTCAATATGTATTTGTAGATAGAGCACTAATGAGTAATTTTGTAAGTGGTGGAGAGTCTTGTAGAAAAAACCAAAGGAATTAACCAATGGTTTGAAGCCTTCATAGAGAATGATGAGACACTCTTCTAGTATTTATAGCCAAATTTTACTAATTTCTACTTGATACCTAGTTACTAAGGGAGGTCAAACCCTTTATATATAGTCTAGGTGTGATCTCTTACTTATTGTGGATACTTTATTCCTTTATGCCCTAGGCATTAAGTAATTTATTTCATTGCATAAGTATTAGCCCTAGTATTTTCCTTTTTATAGATCATATTAGTGTAGTTTATTTTTTAATGCTTATGCTTAGATTATGATAGTTTTATATTTGATTGTGAAATTATTGCTTTATTGTCTAAGTTTATACATTTTAGTTATCTTCTATTAACTCATGTAATTGTATGAGATGCCTTTTTTATACAACAAATATATACATAATTAACATAAAACTAAAATTTTTAAAATGTCACGCAATGCATAAGTAGTTGAAATTATCATAAGGATGATCCATATGTAAAATATATGTCAATAAATAATTTGGAATGATAATAACTATACCACTAGGATACATGGAAGGACTCATACTAGTAGGACAAGAATTTGGAATCATTGGGATAGATCCATCAAGAATCTATATATAATAAGAAGTAACAATAGGATTCTTTGGATGGTGGAAGCATCTACAATCATAAGGATTCATCTACAAAAAGTATAAAATGTGCATTAGAATAATTTCTTGGAAGAATCCCATCAAATATCACACCATGTCAAATGATAAAATCTTGCTTGATTGGATTATAAATGTAATAAGCCTTAGAATAATGGAAGTTTCCCACATGAATGCAATGATGAATCTTCACATCAATCTTATGTTATTGTTATTTAGTAGTATAAACCCATACATTTAAACCAAATATTTAGAGTTAGAAAATATCAAGCCTATATTATTTGAATCTCTCAAGAGATATCATACATTGGAATTTTTTTATCTAGTTAATATTTTTTTGATAAAATATATAAAACTAGTCATTACTTCTTCCCAAAATCTAGGATCCATTCACTTGACATATAACATACACCTAGCCATATCAAAAGTTACATTATTCTTTTCACTTTATATTTCATTCTAATTGGGTTTCTAATGATAGTACTCTGAAAATAAATACCTTTATGGACCAAAAAACTCCTAAAAGAATAAATAACAAAACCATCCTCTTCATGAGTTTGAAAATACTTCATCTTCTCTTAAACCAATTCTCCATGATATATCTAAAAATACTAAATTTTATAAATGCTTCATCCTTGATATGAATGTTGTAGAGCCATATGTACTTAGAGAAATCATCAATAAATATGAGAAAGTAGTTGGTATTGGAAAGATAAGGATAACACATTGACCCACAAATTTCAATATGAATGAGCTCTAATGGTCAAGTGGTATTTCTAGATTTTCATTTTAAAAAAGGCTCTTGATTATGCTTCTTTAAAATATGCTCCTCACAAATATTACTAGGGAAAGTATTATAGGTAAGGTCAACTACCATATGAATCCCACACATGTAACACAAGGATAAGTAGTCAATATGTCCAGGTATTTGTATTCAATATCTCCTTTTAGGAAGAAAAATAAGACAATGATCAATCTTATCACCTATTGTTCTGGCTAAGGATTTATCATAGACACCATAAAAATAAAACCTTTATTTTTGGAGTAATAAGAAGAGGGCTCCTAACCAATATTATACATATAATTAGTATAATCACATCACCACTTCTAGATACCTATGAAGAAATTTTATTACTATTAACAACGTATTCACCTTGATGCTATCTATTATAGTTTGTTAAGAGATGGCAATTCTTAGTCATGCATAGTTTCTCTTGAAAATATAATTCATCCCTATTAAAATATGGAAATACAATAGGATGAATAAATTGATATGTGTGTGTGTGTGTATGTGTGTGTGATTGTTCACATGATTAGTGATAAAGTGTATTTTTTAAAATATACTCTTACATACAAATCTAGCTAAGAATAGAAATACCATAACAAAGAGTTTGAAAACCGTGAAATTTGAAAAAGTGACTTAAAATGCTTCCATATGCATATGTTATGTTCTTAGAATATTGGAAGAAAAACACCCGTTATGTCAGTAACACCTTTGAAAATTTAAGAAGAAAATAAATTCATATCCAACAAATTATCTATTGGCACATGATGATAATTGGAAACATGAAAATATCATCTTTTTAGTAACTCTATTATTTAATAGATAATTTATTGGAAAAATTAAAAGCTTACTATGTAATTTGGTTATTTGATTTTTATCCTATATCCAAGTACCATATTGTCTACATCATCATAACACAAATACCAACTCAAGCCAATATTAAGGGAAAGGGATTTAAACATAGAACTTCTAAATATTTATTTTCAAAGCACACCTAGCTATCCAAATGAACCACATACCGAACGGTAATGAAACATCACAACATAATTATTAGGACATTTACCATGAATATAGGGGTCATAAAGTATTTTCAATGTCGTCCCCTTGGATCGTGCAACAACCACACTGCATATATTGCATCCTAATAGTCTACAACATAAATTCCTACTAAAATATTCCTTATATGAGTATCAAATCCATGTCTTCTAGTCTTAAAGGAGCTTGCATATGTCCTAGTAATCACCACATCCATAGAACCATAGAGAATGAAATAAAATATATGTCTTATTGAAGAAAATGCATTAGTATAATGGAGGCACCTGTATCCACACTACCCAACATAATCATTACTACACATGCCATCTATGCACCTAAGGATCCAAGACTTATACACCCAAACATGTCACTACCTTTGCACCATGATTTATTTTGTCAATATAAAATAAATATTCTTTGAAATATCTTAAAATTAAAATTTAAAATTTTTAAATATAGAGAGAACGAACACATTTATTCTCATTCAAGAATGAGATATTTGATGTCAAATTAATAAAAAGTATCAAACTAGGACCCCAATATATTTCATAAAGAATAATTATTTTATGGTTCATCAATATCCTTTATGGTTTTCTTATGTAATATTTTTATGGAATACGACCATTCAAACCATCCTCTTTATCTCTCTCTCACACACACATATGTAGCATAAAAAAATTTGAACCATGTTTATAACTTCAACAAGTGGCTTAGAGGTCTCTTCCAAGTATTACAATTTGCCTAATACACTCTAAAAATTCAATCCACTATTTTTTAGAGAAATTAATTCTCCATTATGTAAGGTATGGCTGCAATTATCTATTGTAAATAATTAGTCAATAAAACAATATGTTGAATGTCAAAATAGAGAATCTATCACTACATATTTCTCTTAGGGAGTTAAAAGGAGTTCAACACCAATTTAGGTTTTTGAAATTTAGAAACGTTACTATTAAAAATTTAAGCACTACATAAAATTATTAAAAATTTGGAAAACTACATTGAAATTAGTCTCTTGCTCAAATTAATGAGACATAAGAAATTCAAATCTAAATTCTTGAAGATAGAAAATTTTATCAATTGAAAGTGCATTAAAATTATCTTTAGCTTTCTATTCACAAATAGGGAGAAATAAGGTGAAGAATACGTTTTGGACATTAGGGAGATAAAAGGGATTCAACACAAAGGAAAACTAAGAAAGCTAAGCACTTTATCAAAAACCTAAAAAATGGAGAGTCATAAGGTAGTCAACCTCAAAGGTTTAGAGATTTTAAAATTCTACCAAAATTGTTCTTTTTAAACCAAAGAGTTACAAGAAAAATTACTTTAAAAAGAACTATGGAAAAAATTATTAAGTATATAGGATTCAAGGAATAAAAATGGTTCAGAAACATACTTGATTCTAGAAATGATAATAGAAAAAAATGCAATTAGAAGAGAAGAACCAACATGGCTAAATAAAATTTTTAGAATTCATGAGTTGATAATTTTTCAAAAGTATATTCTACAGATATATTCCAATGACATGATAAAATGAAATGATGACAACTGTGTTAATCGAGATAAAAGGAATTTATGATAACTATGACTCAAAAAGTAGAAAAGAATATTGATAATAAAGTCATCCTACAAATCTATGAAATAAGTAAAGGTAGATTAGCTTCTATTATACACAAATGGTAGAGTAGATCACTATGAAATACAAAAAAAGTAGTGGAATGAAGATAAGAAAAGACAACATGAGCTCCAAGAATAAAATGAAGAATAAACCAAAAAATGGATAGGGACTAGATTGAGTTAAAGAACATATGAAATATGAAGACCATGTTGAAGACTAAAGTCTTC
This sequence comes from Wollemia nobilis, assembly GCA_028583015.1. Taxonomy (NCBI): domain Eukaryota; kingdom Viridiplantae; phylum Streptophyta; class Pinopsida; order Araucariales; family Araucariaceae; genus Wollemia; species Wollemia nobilis. The sequence goes on along the minus strand of JAQPPZ010016751.1, from coordinate 9,885,967 downwards.
AATAACCAAAGAATGTAATAGAGGGGGTATTGGAATATATTACATTATTTGGTACATACTAATGTACCACCTTGGGTACATCTCTATATTAGGAGTTTGATTAGTATTTACATTATGCAATGTAATAAATGCACAAGTGTTGTTAGAATGTGCAAAGTACTTGATGATGTAAATATACATGTATTCCATGTGTACATGAGTCATATAATAGGAATATGAAGAATCATAGGTAGGTAAAAGGCCAAGAGACATATCTCATTATATATAGGCCTTTTATAGAGGAACATAGAGGATATTATAGAATAGATATGAGAGTAGAATACAAGTTAGATACAATGTAGAACTTGTATGAAGGATGGAGCATTTTAGATCTCTACATTTTGTATGAATATCCTATTTTTGTGAGATTTCATTAATGGTAGTTTTATGAGTTATTACAGAAGTTCATTATGAGTTTTTCCTTCTTAGTATAATACCATTATCATATATTTAATATTGCATGACATCAAATGCTATACAAATCATAATTTATATCATAAATAAGTTGGCATGTCATTGAATGCTACACAAATCATAAGTATTTTCCATTAAAAGTAGTAAAAAAATGATTGTGTAAATAAAATAGTGCAAGTAATTTCAAGAAAAATTAAATATCATTTACATATGGGCATAATATGGTACATGGGGCTCTAAGTATTGTTATTATAAGCTACCCTATGTCTTGATTTTGAATATTTTTACTATAAAAATAGTTTTGTAGGTAATATTTTATAAATTTTGCAAGGATATCATAGAGATAATGCTTCTAGGGGTCTTGGTATGCTCTAGGATCACATGTGCACTTTTTTTTACTCGTTGTATCTACCTAGTATTTTTCAAATCATTGAGCATTTTTATAGGTAAATTCATTTTGTGTCGTATGGGAAAGAGAAACTCATTTTCTATCAATCAAAATTTTTAGCGTCACATACAAGTATCAAGCATGTTTCCCTCTGCTTTTGTAGTTTGACTAGGTATTTTTACAATTTTCACAATTTATTTCAAGTTTTTTATATTTTGGATGGACAATGATATAAAAAACAAAAAACAATATTTCTACTTTGTAGCATAAAATGTTTATTTATGTTACTTTACATATTGATTTTTTCTTCTTCTTTTTTTCCTTTGAACTCATGATATGGCATCCTTTGTAGTGTTATCTATAGTCCATAGTGGGAGGAAATATGTATTTGTAGATAGAGCACTAAATTTGTAAGTGGCGAAGAGTCTTGTAGGAAAAACTGAAGGCATAAACCAATGGTTTGATGTATTTCATATAGGATGATGGGACATGCTTATAGGATTTATAGCCAAATTTAACTAATTTTACTTGAGAACTAGTTTCTAAGGGAGGTCAAACCCTCTATATATAGTTTAGGTGTGATCTCTTCTTAATTATTGTGTTTATGTTCCAAAAATGTTATAATATAAATTAGTATTTTCTCATGTATATTAGTGGATTATTTGTTCCTTTATGCCCCAGGTATTAAGTAATTTATTTTATTTCATAATAATTAGCCCTAGCATTTACCTTTATATGGATAATCTTAATGTAATTTATTTTTGAATGTTTATGCTTAGATTATGGTAGTTTTATATATTATTGTGAAATTATTGCTTTATTGTTTTAGTTTATACACTTTGGTTTTCTTATATTAACTCATGTAGTTTTATGATATATCTTTTCTTTACTAAAAACAAATACATAATTAACATAAAACTAAAAATTTGAAAATATCACACAATGGATAAGTATTTGAGATTATCATAATGATGATCCATATGTAAAATATATTTCAATGAAGAATTTGGAATGATACTAAATATACCACTAGGGCACATGGAAGGACTCAAATTAGTAGGATGAGAATTTAGAACCATTGGGATAGATCCAACAAGAATCTATGTAGAATAAGAAGTAACAATAGGATGCTTTGGAGGGGGAGAAGCATCTACAAGAATAAGGAGTCATCTACCAAAAGTATAAAAAGTGGATTAGAAGATGTTCTTGGAAGTACCCCATCAAATATCACACAATGTCAAATGATAAAATATTGCTTGATTGGATTATAAATATGATTAGCCTTAGAAGAATGGAAGTTTCCTACATGAATGCAATGATGAATCTTCACATCAATCTTATGTTATTGTTATTTAGTAGTATGAACCCATTCTACTAAAACATGGAAATACAATATTATGAATAAATTGATATGTGTGTGTGATTGTTCACATGATTAGTGATCAAGTGCATTTATAAAAAATACTCTTACATACAAATATAGCTAATAATAAAACTGCCATAACAAATATTTTGAAAACCATTAAATTTTAAAAAGGGGCTTAGAATACTTCCATATGCATAAGTTATGTCCTTGAAATATTGAAATAAAAACTCTCCTTGTGTCACTAAAACCATTGAAATTAAAAATATATATATAAAGTCACATCCAAAAAATTATCTATTGGCACATGATGATAATTAGAAACATGAAAAAATATTATATTTTTAGTAACTCTATTGTTGATTAGATAATTTATTGGAAAAATTAAAAGATTGTTATGTAATTTGGTTATTTTACTTTTATCCTATAACCAAGTACCATATTGTCTACATCATCATAACACAAATACCACCTCAAGCCAATATTAGGGGAAAGGGATTTCAACTTAGAACTTCTAAATATTGATTCTCAAAGTACACCTAGCTTGCCAAATGGACCACATACCCAATGGTAATGAGACATCACAACATAGTTATTAGGACATTTACCATGAAGATAGGGGCCTAGATTCTTTTCAATGGCTTCCCCTTGGACCACACAGCAACCACACTGTATGTTGCATCCTAATAGTCTCCAACATAAATTCCTACTAAAATATTCCTTATATGAGTATCAAATCCATGCCTTCTAGTCCTAAAGGAGCTTGCATATGTCCTACTAATCACCACATCTATGGAACCATAGAGAATGAAATAAAAGATATGCCTTATTGAATAAAATGTATTAGTATAATGGAGGCACCTATATCCACACTACCCGACCTAATAATTACTACACAAGCCATCTATGCACCTAAGGATCCAAGCCTTATACACCCAAACATGCCACTACCTTTGCACCATGATTTATTTTCACATCATAAAATAAATATTCTTTGGAATATCCAAAAATTTAAATTTAAAATTTAAAAAATAGAAAGAAGAACACATTTGTTCTCATTCAAGAATGAGATCTTTGATGTCAAAGTCATAAAAGTATCAAACTAGGACCCCAATATATTTCATAATGAATAATTATTTTATGGTTCATCAATATCTTTTATGGTTTTTCTATATAACATTTTTATGGAACACAACCATTCAAACCATCCTCTATCTCTCAAACACATGTAGCATAATTTTTTTTTTAAATCAAACGGCTTAGAATTATCTTCCAAATATTACAATTTGCCTAATACACTCTAAAAATTCAATCCACTATTTTTTAGAGAAATTAGTTAGGCTGCAATTATCCATTGCAAATAATCAGTCAATAAAAAATATACTAAAAATCAAAATAGAGAATGTATTACTGGATATTTCTATTTAGTTAACTAACTCCTTGAAACATAGTTATATCCTCTCCATCTAAGCTCCAATAAGAGTTTTTAAAGAAACCCTAAAAACTATTACTGGATATTTCTATTTAGTTAACTAACTCCTTGAAACATAGTTATATCCTCTCCATCTAAGCTCCAATAAGAGTTTTTAAAGAAACCCTAAAAACTATTAAATGTAGAATTTCTCCCATAATTTTATTCAAAAATTCATAGTATTTATGGAATATTTATAGAATGATGTATGCTAAAATTTGAGTGCAAAACTCATATGAGGAAAAGGGAAAAAAACCAAAAAGTAAAGAAAAAAACAACAGAAGGAGTAACAATGTTTTGTGATTTACTATGAAATTGGACATATAGAAACTTCTAAGTGAAATACTCACATCAATAGAAGAGGTTCATTCTAAGTGGTATCAAAGCCCTTTCTAGGGTGTAGTAAGATTTTTTTATGTGTATTATTTTCTTTTTAATCCTAGGCTTATAGCTTAAAAATGGTATTCTCACCATTTTAAAATATCATGAAGGAGCTATCATTTTTTCCTAGGTTATATTGCTCATAAAATTTCTAGTGAAGTTAGGGGTGCTCAAACTCCAATACCCATGCCTTAGACAACACTAGTACACATAATTGAGATCCCATGTATCTTTCATATATCAATTGATCATTATTAGAAACCATGATCCAAACCTTTAAACATAGAAAGTTGATTTATTTAGTCCTATAATTATCCATAGTGTATCGATAATAACACTTAGGAATATTTCCCTGACATACTACAAAAATATAGTAGAATGCTATGAAAAGGACATACACCTTAGCTTATATTACCTCCCTTGCCTAATTTTTGCTTACAGTAGTTTCATAATTGTAGTGGATTTATCTTTAGTAGGATAAAGAGTTAAAGAGCTCAGCCTAGCTTGAGATAGTGTGATCATAGTCAAATTTTTCACTCATTCTAAAACATTTTGAAGGATATATAACAACAAAACTATTATAAGTCTGAAACAACAAAAAAAAATCATTTTGTGCTATAGCCCATTTCGATCATCTTTTTGAGCTAATTATTTTAGTATATAGCATCAATACACTTTTTTAGGGACTCCAAAATCATTATTTTGTGGTATTAGACCATTTCAATCATATTTTTGAGCTTATGATTTTGGTATATAACACTCGTATACCTTTTGAGACCCTTACTAAAAATAGTAACCTACTAAAATAGCAATTCTACTATTAGTAAATACCACCAAATACTAGAAATCAAGCAATGGAGGCTTGAATGTACAATATGGAGGAACAAATCATTAAGTTGGAATCCATAGATGAACTTCCTACCCAAATGTCTATAGCATGACCATAGGTTTAAAATATATACAAGACTTAAAGATTCAAGATATCGAAGCACTTAAGCTTAACAATTCAAATTTTGAGGGACGCATTAAAAATAACCCAAAATGTCATAAATGGAAAGCTCTTGACATGTCAACCTTTTATAGGGCCATGATTAAGGATAACAGTTGATAGTGAGAAAATCACAGAGGCATGACTCCTATAGTCTCCAAGATAGATTTTTTAAGTTTTGATTAGAAATATCCATAAAGTTACTTAATTAAGGATGAACAATTCTATGAGCTATATGAGACACCCATCAACCAATAGATTTTGTGGTTACCTCCTATTTTAACCTTGAAGTATTTCATTGGTATTAATGGTTGTAAAACAAGTACAAACATTAGTTGGACATATTTTAGGAATTAAATCCTTGGTCATTTTGGTCCTTCTAATTTTTAAGACTTTATTGGATCCCTCACCAAGCTTTAACAAACAAGAATAGTACCTCAGTATATTATAATTTTTGAGAAGTTAGCCAAAAGAATAGAAGTTCATTTTTAACATATTTTTCAATATTTATTTCAATAATGGCCTTAAGGAGGAAATTAAAACTAAAGTTCTAATCCCCAAACTAGCCACCTACATGATTGTAATAGGATTAGCTAAACTTATAGGAATCAAATAAAATGCCCAACGAAAGGTCTCCAAACCCCTAAAATTCTAAATTAATACCTTTATATCCATAAATAGTAATTATCCAAAGACTCTAGTTATAAAGAGGCTAACACCATAGAAAATATAAATTTATATATCCAAGAGAATTTATTATAAATATGATGAAATGGTTCATTGGGTATCTCTACCTTCTTGATATAAGTATTTCTTCATCCTATTTGGTAGATATATGGGAAGAATTTATGGACTCAATTGAAGAATAACTTGATTATGTGAATGATGAAGATTTTACCTAATGGATCCATGGAGGAAGCACATACACTTTTATTGAATTCTATTGTAGGAATCTTGACACCACAATGCATTATAGTCCAAGATTTTCTTAAGGGACACAAGGTGTTAATACTACTAGACTTTGACAACATAGATGACTTTATAGATCCTAGTGTAGCAAAAAGAAAAAATTGCTTCATCTATGATAGAGACCAAAATAATTTAAATATTTCTAATGGAGACACCATGACCTATTATAGATGGTTTTGGAATACTTGTCTAATTATAGTAAATTACTAATTTCAAGCTAATCTCTATGTAGTTCCATTAGGAGGCATGGATATTGTGTTGGGATACCCCAAGTTGAGTAATCTAGGGTTGGTGTTATGGAATTTTTTGAAACTTTAGATTAGTTTCACCATCAATAATAGGACACAAATCATCTAAGGGATAAATTATTGGAAACCCAAGATCATAACATCTCATAAAATATAAAAATTGATAAAAAGGGATCATAGGGTAGTAGTTCAAATATTACATCAAATGTAGTTATGTTCTATATAGGTTGATAAGGTATCCCTTAATATGTCATCCATCATCACCAAGAATCGGGAAATATTTAAGAAGCCAACTTATCTACCTCCTAGTTGTCTAGAGGTCTATAGGATCAATTTGGTACCATGGATTTTGACCCCAAACATATGGTCTTATAGGTACACCTATCATCAAAAGAATAAAATCAAGAATATGATGAAGATATTATTAGATGTCTGACTTATTTACCCTATTACAAGTCATTTTTTAACCCCATTATTATTAGTATGGAATAAATATGGATCATAGAGGATGTATGTGGATTTTTGTGAACTTAACAATATCTCAATCAAGGATAAGTTCCCAATACCTATGATTGATGGCTGACTAGATGAGCTACATGGGGATCAATATTTTACCAATTTGGATCTCTTATCTCTATATTATCAAATCCACATCCATGAAAAGGATATAGCTAAAATGGCCTTCAAGACTCATAAGGGGCATTATGATCTTTTCGTTATGTATTTTAGACTTATAAATGCGTATTTGACTTTCCAAGGAATGATGAATAAGGTTCTCAATCCATATTTGTGGCAGTTTATGTAGATCTTATTCGATGATATTTTGGTATATAGCAAGGCATGGAATGAACACCTTAAACATGTTGATCATATTTTGAAGCTACTACAGGATAATTAACAACATGTCAATAATCCAAGTGTGCCTTTGGGATGGAAAATTTGAAATATTTAAGACACATTATGGCCAAGGATGGTGTGCATGTAGACCTTGCAAAAATTGATGCCATGAAGGGATGGGCCTAACCCAAAATATTTAAGAGACTTTAGGGATTCCTCAAACTTATAGGATACCACCATAATTTTTTCAAGTCTTATGACAAATTTATCATATACCTAATATATATGCTCTAAAAGGACATATTTGTGTGGAATATTGAAGTAGAATATGCCTTCCTTACTCTAACAAATGTTATGCGCTACATCCTAGTTTCAGCAATTTCTAATTTCTCCAAGTATTTCATGATAGAGAGTGATGCATTAGGGTTTGGATTGATGTTTGTACTCATGAAAGAAGGTAGAACCCTTGCATTTATCATAAATGTATTATCATGATGTAATTTATTCAAATAAACCTATGAGAGAGATGACAACCATCGTATTTGTGGTTCTCTATTGATGACCATATTTTATGGGGTGGCATTTCATAGTCAATATGGATCATTGTAGCTTAAAATATATTTTGGAACAATATTTTTCTTTCCTTAAGTAACAAAAATAGTTTATTAAGCTCGTAGGTTTTGACTATGAGATTATCTATCACAAGGGTGGCAATAATGTGGTAATAGATTTCTTTTCTAGACTTCCAAGAATATAGGACACTCTCTATGTAGTATCCATACTCCAAGTTAATTGGCTAAAGGATCTTAAGTAAGAGTGGTAAGGTGACCCCACACTTCCCAAAATTATTTAGGACCTCTAGACAGACAGAAGGTATCATCTTAACTACATGTGGAGGTAGGGGATACTTTGCTACAACTAAAGGGTTGTAATTCCATCCACTTTAGAGCTTAGGTCATGAATTTTAATGGAGTTTTATTTTTCACCAATAGGACACACTAGATTGTTTTGTACCTATGAATGGGTGAAAAATAATTTTATTGGCTTGGTTTTATAGAATAATGTGAAGCAAATTGTAGAAACTAGTGATATGTGCCAATGTCAAAAAGAGAAAACAATTAAAATACCAATCCTGCTTCAATCCTTACCCATTGTTGATTTACTATGGATAGATATCTTCATGGAATTCATTGACGAGCTAACCCAATTAGGTGGTAAAATTGTTATCATGGTGGTACTATATAGGTTAATTGAGTATGCTCTCTTCTACCCCTTGGGTCATCCTTGTACTATAAGGATAGTGATATATTTTTTTATTGACCATATCCTCACTCCATAGTTATTTACTACAACAAGTTGTTCACCAGTAAGTTTTGAAAATATCTCCATCACATTTAGGATACAAATCTAAAATAAATTTTATCTTATCATCTACAAACTAAAGGTCATACTGATGTGTTTAATAAATGTCCAAAAATATACTTTAGATGTTTTATCTCTAATCAATAATCCAAGTGAATCCAATGGATTCCCTTAGAAAATTGGTGGTACAACACCACTTTCCATACAACCTCTAAGATAACTCTATATGAGGTAGTATACAACCAATCACCTTTGGCACTAACCTGTTATATTTAGACAATTCAAAGGTCAAGGCATTTGATACAATCCTTATTTGTCAGCAAGAGATCTTAGCTACCTTGAAGCAAACCTTATCAATCACATGAAACAATAGGTAAATTAACACAAGACTAAGAGAGTTTGCAAAATAGTACATGATTTTTCTTCATATTAATCCCTACAAGTAGATGCCTCATAAATAAAAGGGACAATACAATTTTGTTCCTAAGTTGTATGGGCCTTATAAGGTACTCTATTGGGACACTATCACCCTTACTCAAAAATTATTTTGGGTCCTCATGATAGTGATTTTAAAGTAATCATATTTGGAGAAGTTATCCAAAAAATGCTATGAGTACCAAAGGGTTTCAAAATGAACCCCAAAATTGTAAGTTTATGCTACTTAAAGATAAAATATAAGTTGAGGTATTTAAACCAAGAGCTCATAAGGGTCACAAAACCCATGCTAAATTTTCCTCTAAATAGGTATATATTTGCATGAGGAAATTTTCATCTTCAAAGCTATTAATTATGCAAAAATAAAAAAAGAGATTTTGGCCATCATCCATATGTTAAGGAAAAATTCAAAGATAAATTCATTTTCTCTTGATTTTAGTGATTTTATTGCTTAGTATATCCATGAGGGGTTGATCAATTTAAGATAAAATCAAGAATTCAAGTATTTTTATTTTTTGGTACACCTTATTTTATATCATCATAGTTGGAAATTTGAAAATTTAAATTTGAGGGGAAATAATAAAGGGGAAGCAACCCCTATAGCTAGTTGGATAAAAATTATATATCTGATTTCTCTCTATTGTATATTTTCAAATAGATTCCTAGTTTCCACAATAGCTACAATCAAGGGATAAAAAACTAAATGAATATCAAGGGACACTATGGATATGCTAAAAGCAAAACTAAAATGGGATTGGTATTTCTTGGAGGTAGGAACCATAATATGCATATTTTCTTTTAGCAGGTCAATATTTATATTTTCAACATATGTAACCAATAGAGTGGAATGCATCAAAATTTTAAGACAAGTGGATTTGGTAGATTCTACCTATGCAAGTTGGTAAAATATGATGAGAATTTATAAAACTCCATACCAACTAGGGATAAAAACTCAATACAATAGAATACTGGTTGAGGAGTTAAAAAGAAAGCTAAAGCAACTAGGGTTAGAAATTCTAGAAGACACATGGAGTTTTGAACCTAATGGAAAATTTATTGCATGGATAAAAAATGCTCTTATCTCCAAAACATTGAACATGAACCAAGGTCTAATGTTAAAAAATTTAGAAGAAAATAGGAAGGGGCCTCCTTGCCACTCAAAAAGGATATTTTATTACAACATGATACTTTAAAGATATTATATAAAAAAATTATAAAAGGGATAATTTGACCCTTCACTCATTATCAACATCTCCCTATGAAGGGATATTAAAAATATAAAATGGAGTGATAACAAGATCAAAGCATGATGATATTAGTGTTAGCATAACTGAGAGTGAACGCAACTAGAAACAAGTGCAAGTATAAGCCAAGAGCGAGTGCAGTCAGGAGTGAGTGTGATCATAAATAGGAGTGAATATAGCTGGAAGTGAGTGTGGGCACAAGCCAAGAGTGAGTGCAACAAGTAAGTTCAACTAGAAATAAGAGTGTAAGTGTAAGCTATGAGTGAGTGCAACCAAGAGTGAATGCAATCAAAAGTGAGTGTGAACACAAGACAAGAACGAGTGTGAGAATGATCTAGGAGTGAGTGTAGCCAAAAACAAGAGTGTGAGTGCAAATGAGAGTGAGCATATCTAGGAGTGAGTGTGAGCATAGGCTAGGAATGAGTGTAGCTTGAAATAAGAGTGTGAGTGCAAGTCAGGACTGATTGTAACCAATAGTGAGTGCAAATGTGAGCCAAGAGTGATTGCAATAAAAAATGACTGTGAGTGTGAGATATGAGTGAGTGTAGATAAAAGTGAGTGTGAGTGCAATTTTGGAGTGAGGAGGAACTATGACCAAGAAAGTATAAAGTAGAAAGTAGAGTGTGATCAAGTAGCAAGTGTCACTTCTTGTTCTAGATCTTAGGAGAATTTAAAGGTTTAATTTGAAAAAAAAAATAGGTAACATGGAAAGAAAGTCATTTGTGGAAGTCCTTATTGAAAGTATGAATGGCCAATTTGGAATTTTGTATGCCCTAGATAGAAATAAGAGAAAGTGAGAATCTATGACTAACCCAATCTAGGTAGTAGATTCTACACCATAAGTTATTATCAAGGATGAGCTAATTGAGCATGATATAATGATTATTAAAACTAGAGTGTTAATTTATAAGTTTAATAGATATTGGCTAGGATTTTCTAATATTCAAAATTATATTAAGTTGAAGTGGATATTGAATTCAAATTTATCCATGACATTTCTTCGAAAAGGATTTTTCCTCATTATTTTCTCTAGTTCAGAAATAAGGGATAAAATAATGCATGGAGGCCCATGCTTAAGGGGTAAAGATACATTAAATTTAAGACCTTGGAGTGAGAATTTTTTTGTGGACATAGAAACTATTAAAAGGCTTTCGTTATGGATAATGCTTTTTGGACTTCCTTATCAACTCACCAATAAGGATGTTTTGAAGAATATTAGTAATACTCTAGGTGAATTCATCCAAGAGGAATCAACTACTAAGAAGAGAATACATGTTGTATACACTTGAATATGTGTTACCATAGATATTTATAAACCTTTACCATAGTCTAATATGATTAAATCTGAATCAAGAGAATGGTATCAACAAGTGGATTATGAAAACATTGCATTCCGATGTCACAAATGTCATGAAATTGGGCACATGGAAAGAGATTGAAAAGTTAAAATGGAGGAGAGATGGAATTTTTGGGCATGATATTAGCTTCAATTTGAAGCAAGGAGACCCTATCATAGGAGAATCTAGGTCAAATCAAGGATTTTCCACTCCTAAGAAAGTGGCTAGAAAATTTCCTCTACATCATCATATGGAAAAGGCTTACAGTTCACTCAAATTAGTCATTAGAATAAATAATGATATGGGGGATGACGAAGTACAATGCACAAGTTCAAATATAAAAATAAAGCTAAAGGTGCGAAGGAAGAGAGGAAGGTAGATTTTAGTACAAAGGAATATTGGGAGATGAATTTTAAAGCAAATGAGGTGAAGGATGTTAAGCTCAATCTAGGTAAATCACCTTTATTATCCTCAAGCAGCTTTAAATCTTCTTTGCACAATAAAAATTAAAGTAGTATAGGGTATATTCCTTGCACGTTAGGTTTTCAAGAGTAGTATAGTAAAGAAAATATTATGGAGGATATCCAACGAAATTTAGGGTTTTTTGGGTAACATAAAGAAGAAAATTCTAATAAGGCTATTATTTGTACTTTTAAATCTTTAGGGCAACATAAATCTATAGAAGATAAGTCTCATTTTGAACAATATGAAAAAAAGAGATTGATTAAGATGAGAGTGTTGGAGGGAATGGAAGGAGAGGAAGGTCATCAAAGTAGGAACTAAGAGAAAAAGAAACTCAAAAGGATATTGATCTGGGAAGCCAAAATAAAATATCATAGGTGTGCCCACTAATAAAAATAAAAAGTTTTGATAATAAAATTGATATCATAGAATATTAGGGGTATGAATAAAACCCTTAAAAAATAGTTATTGAGGAATTAATAAGTTGTTAGCCCTAAGTTTATTTTAATACAAGAAATAAAATTAAGTAGTGAGGAATGTAAGGGTGCTTTTAAGAACATTTGGAAGACAGGTGATTGTTTAGTAGTTTCTTCTATAGGAGCTTCAGGCAGTATTGCAATAATATGAGATAAATGCAAATAGAATGGACAACTATTAGAAGAAAAAATTAATTGGGTTGCTAGATTATTTTGTAGGAAAGAGGAAAACATCAAATTTGGGGTTGTAAATGTATATGCTCCAACTATAGCTTCTCCTCGTGAAAGATGTTGGAAGGACCTGAGTATATTTTTATCAAATACAGTGACGATTAATTGTGATCTACGGATTCTTGGAGGTGATTTTAATACTCTTATATCTCCTTTAGAAAAGAAGGGTGGAATTCTAGGATGGTCTAAATCAATACAATATTTTGCTTCATTTATCAATTCAAATGACCTTTGGGATGTTAGTCCTTCAATATTTCAATACAAATGGAATAATAGACAAATTGGAAAAATCATGTAGCAAAAATACTGGATAGATTCTTGTTATCCAATAAATGGTTACAAAAAAATATACAATCTCTTCAAATATTTTATTGTGAGAAGGAACAAATCACAAAAATATTATTTTGACTTGTGAGTCACCTAAAAATGGTCATCCAAAGCCATTTTGCTTCCAGTCTATGTGGCTTCAAGATCCTAATTTTTCTAGATGGTTATTTTATGGTGCGATGAATCAAAATTTGAAGGATCATGGATGTACATGTTTGTTCAAAAGTTGAAATATTTAAAGGATAAAATTAATATATGGAATGTCAAATATTTTGGTAACATTTTTAAAGGAAAAAAATAAATTGAATCCAAGCTCAAAAATTTACAAGAGATAGTAGAAATTAATGGAATGGATCAAGGTTCTTATGTGAAAGAAAAACAATTACTTTAAGATTATCATAATGCATTGAAAATAGTCATATTGGTTTCAAAAAAATAGAGAGAAATGTCGTAATGAAAGAGATAGAAATACAATTTTTTTTCATGCTACAACAAAAAACAAATGTTTGTCATATAAAAAATATTGAGAATAAAACGTAAGTTTGTACACCATTTCTTCATTATCTTCATTGAATGAATTTTTAATAATTTCTTCTATAGTATGAGTCAATTCAATGATTTATTTCCTTTTTGAAGTAGTAATCATTATATCTCCCTAGATTCAAATATGAATTTTGCTAATGATTCCTTTGAAGTAGTAAACCTTATGACTCCCTAATAAAACAAAAAAAAAACAAATAACATAAATTTTACAAATTTTTATTTTCTAACCTTTGATGTAGGAAACCTTTTAGCTCCAAACTTAAATTTGCAAAATTTCAAGAACTTATAATAAAAATTTTAAATTCAATTTTGAAAAAATGAAAATACTCAAAATAAAACCTTCTATAAAAAATTGTTTTAAAAAACTTGAAATAACCAAACAAAATAACTAAAGTAGAAATCCTTATCACTCCACACTTTTTCAAAAATAAAACTTTAATAACTTTTCAAAAACTTTAAAATAATCCTTATAACTCCTAAGCTTTAAATTTATCAAATAGCTTCTATCTACTTCCTTATAACTCCTAGGCTTTAAATTTGTCAAATAAATTTACTAATTATTTCTACCTCCTTATAACTCCTAAGTTTTAAATTTATCAAATAATTTTAGTAATTCCATATGCCTCCTTATAAATCCTAATATGTAAACAAAACTAATTAAATATGCATGGCTTATTTTCACATTAAGCTCTTCATAATGTTCCCTCCAATGTTTGAACTCCTCCTTGAATGGAATAATAGATTATCGCTATTTTAACTTCACTTTGACTAAATTAAAAAATGCTTAGGGTGAATTTAATGAATGCTCTTCATAACCCTAACATTCTAATACACCAATGACTGCCTAAATATGTTCATTTCCAATCATTGAATTTGCACTAATTCCAATTGAATGCTTAGTTTGTTCACCAACCAAATACATTACTCTAGATGTTAATTCTGATGCTTACTTCCTTTTTTCAAACATGATATTCACATGTTACTTGAGCATTTAATCCTATGTTTCCTTCTATTACTTTAAGAATGCTATTCCATCAGATTTATATGTTACTTAGAAAATTCTACTTATTCTTGACTCTTGAGATGCATCTTCCTAAATTCTTTGAGTGTTGCTTGTACCTCTAATGGGATTTTTATGCTTTCAAACACCTTATGTGATGTAAATGTTTCTTTACTTCCTTGAGCACTTTGATATCACTTATCTTAGCTCCTTACATCTCTACATATTATACTCTATTACATTGTTCCTACTTGATAATAGACTCTATTATACCTCTATAGATTTCATATATGCATTAGAATATTTCTCCATATCATTGTGATGCTTCACTATACTCCTCCAAACACTTCTAGACACTATTACACTTTGTTGTATTCCTCCAGTTCGCTATTATACATTTCTAGACATTGTTTTTCTTTGTTGTATTCCTCCAACTCTATTACACTTTTCTATATTCCTCCAATACACTATTACACATTGATAGGATCCTTCCCTTTATTAGAAATTGCTAGGAACCTACTAGGCTTGATTGAATTACTATAAATCTCCACTAGCTAGCTATAAAACTCATTATTCATTGTAATACTTAACTACCTCTACTTATTTCATTCTCTTTAATCTCTTTCTATTGATATTCGATTATACTTTGTTGCTAACACACAAGTGTGCAATGTCAGTGAATATAGAAGACTATTCGTGTTCATATATCTTCATAGCCTACTTTAGCATGTGACTCTTCTGTGTGCTTTAGTAGATTGAACTTATTTCTTCGTATATCCTATTTTCTTATTTCTTTCTAAAATATTAATATCTTCTTCTTTCCTTTAGTTTCTTCCTCTTCTTGGGTTCCTGAGTTGAATCCTTATAAGATCTCTTTCTCTTTCACTATAATGTCTTCTTTCTCCCTATTGACTTTTTTGGCCAATATCAAGGTCTTTATAACTTGAATATTTTTCCTTCTTTAAAAACTCTTGAATTAATGTCAAATTCTATTGACCTAGATATCTTTCTCTTGTATTTTATTCATATAATTATATATTGAATAAACGTTAAGTTCTATATGACTTGAATATATTTCTCTTATCTTATGGCTTCTTTCTATAATAACCTATTTATATTATGTCAAGGTCAATAAGACTTGAATATTCTTTCTCTTATCTTATAGCTCCTTTCTATAATATTATATTTATGCTATATCAAGGTTAATAAGGCCTTAATATTATTTGTCTTATCTATTAACTTGTTTTTGTAATGGCCTTTTGAGCCTATGTCAAGGTCAGTATGACTTTAATCTTCTTTTTCTCTTAATAAAATTTCCTTACGAAGCTTTGAATATTTCTCAATCCATTGCAATTTTTAATTCTTTTGTACTATACACTTAGAAGCTAAAATTCTTCTCTATATTTTGTAGGAATATTCTCACACTTCTATTATTTTCTCTTCTATCCTTGAAATATAAAATCTAAAGTCTTCCAATATATTATCAAAGTGACTTTAAAGTCCATGAATCTTCAAATTTCTTCTACAATTCTTTAATCTATAAATATTCAATATCAAGGGTTGGCTATATCCTTGAATTATCAACTATATCAAATTTAATTCATATTTCAATAAATATAGATGAGTCCTAGTCTTAATTTTTTATTATTCAGTCATGAAAAGACTTTAGCCTTCTACTCAATATGATCTTTAAAGTTTGAGTCCTATTTCCTTTAAAGTAGACAAAATATTAATCAACCTTCTCAAATGTGGATAAATTTAATTTATAATAGTGGCTAAAAATAAACTCTATCAATCTAGATAGAGTCTAGTGGTAGCTATGATACCACTAATGGCTTTTGAAGCCTTATACTACCACAAAATATCATAGGTTATATCTCATAGTACCTAATATAAAACAACCACAATATATAAAGATCAATATAATAATAAGATTATAATAATATGAGCAAACTAATATGTATATCAAGGCTTAAAATAAATCAAAATATGTTGAAGTATGAATGTAATTAGCTTGAATCATTCATATACTATGCATGAAGAACAACTTACAATATTAATGCTCAAAATGTATATTAAGCTCTATTACTCTATTTCTTACAATAAGATAATAATATCTATGAATATGATCTTTTCTATATGTTCCTATGGAGCATTACCTCCATAATATAGCCATATTAATGTGACTCTTTGGATACTTGACTATTACTCTTCATATGCCAAGTCTCATGACTCTTGGCTTATCTACTTGTCACTTGCATACTTTATGAACACTTGACTCTATAATACTTGCACACCTTTACATGAATCTTACTCTTATACAACTTGCACACCTACCCTAGGACACCTGTACACATATTTGCATTACATATTTACACTCTTGCATAAAATATACTTGTACACATTTACTCAACCTACACTTGCACTCTGACTAACATGACACTTGTGTATTTCCTGCATATTATAACTATACATGATAATTGTACATTTCATATACATTCACAATTACATAAATATGAAAATATAAATCACACTCTAAACTAAAGTCTCAACCCTAATCTATTATTTATAAATATACTTGAACATGTACCAAATAATGTAATATTTCAACACTTAAAAGGATCTCACTTTCTATAAAATCCTAGAGGCACCTACTTGACCCATACCTTGTGCTCTCATAGTTTCCCTATTATGTCCTTCCTTGTGAAGTGTGATAGTCTTGACCATCTAATGATTGAGACAATTGAAGAGGACAATAGTACCAAGACCAAATATCCAAATCGGTAAAATATTGGATCTCATGTATCTCATCCAATAAGCCATTGATCAAAAGTATTAGGATCTTATCCTTGATGGTGATATTCTTAAGTTTACAAAAGTACACACACATCATCCATGATCCATATTTCTTCCATAATAATAATACTAGGGCTAAAAAGTACTTGTATTGAGGTAAATAAGTCCTACATCCAATAATTCCTTCATCATCCTCTCAATTTTATTTTTAATAACAAGGATACCTATATGACCATATGTTTAGGGGTCAAATCCCAAGTACTAAACTAATATTTTGGTCCTTCGAATGACTAGGAGGTAGCTAAGTTGTATTCTTAAAGACTTCTTGATTCTTGGTTAGGATGGTTGATAAATCAAGGCGTACCTTATCAACCTACATAACTCACAACTACATTTAACATAATATTTCAACTATTGTGCTATAGTCCCTTTTTATCATTCATTGTATTTGATGAGATGTTATGGTCTTAGGTTTCCGGTCATTTATACCTTGGATGGTGTGTGTCCTATTTTTTAAGATGAAACTCATCCAAATTTTCAACAAATTCCATAACATTGGCCCTAGATTTCTTAGCCATGAGTACCCCAATACAATAACCATACCTCCCAAGGGATCTGCATAGAGATTAGTTTAAAATTGGTAATCACCTATGGACAGGTAAACATTCTAACACTACTTGTTATAGATCATGATGTCTCCATTAGCAATCTTAACATTAATTTGGTCCTGGTCATAAATGATGCAATCTACCCTTTTACTACACTAGGATATGTTAAGATATATGTGCTACCAAAATCTAGTAGTATTAACACTTTGTATCCCTTGAGGAAACCTTCGAATATTGTGCATTGTGGTATTGATATTCTTGTAATAACATTTAATAAGAGTGTATGGGATTCCTCCATGGAGCTAGTGCATAAAATCTTTATCATTCACCAAATCAAGTTCTTCAACTGAATCCATAAATACTTCCCTTATCTCTACTAAAGAGGATGAAGCATTGCTCATGTCTAAAAGGTAGAGTCATTATGCTTTATATTTACGTATATTGACCCATTTTTTATCATAGTTATAACAAAATCTGCTAGCTCTACATTTTCTATCTCCTCCAATGTTAGCCTCTTTACTACTAGACCCTTTAGAGTATTGCTATTTATGGGTGCAAAAATTATACTTTAGAATATTGGGGGTTCAGAAAGGTTTTTTTGGATATTCCATTTAATTTCTACAAGTTTAGCTAACCTTGTTGTAGTCATGTAGGTGGTTAGTTTGATAATTTGAACCTCATTTATAATTTCTTCCTTAAGGCCACTAGTGAAACAAATATTAAGAAATATGTTAAAAATTCCTTCTATTCTATTGGATAAGTTCTTGAAAGCTATAATGTACTTAGGTATTTTTCATATCTTTTAGCTCTTGGTGAGGGCTCCAATAAAGTCCTCAAACTCAAAGAACCAAAATGGTAATGGAATTCATTCTTGAATTGTGTCCAACCAATGTTTGGTACTTATTTTCACAACCTTTAATACCAATGGAGTTTTTCAAAATTATAATAAAAGAAAACCATAAAAAAATGGTGGTTGATGGGTGTCTCATGCATCTTGTACTATTATTTTGCTTTAATTAACCAACTTTGTAGATCTTTCTCATAAAACCTTGGAAAATCTAACTTGGGAACCCTATGAGTCATGATTCTATGGTTTTTAACTACCGATAATTATCCTCAATCATGGTCCTGAAAATTTTTAACCTATCAAGATATTTCCATTTATGACCTTCGGGGTTATTTTTAATGTGTCCATTAGAAATTGAATTGTTAAGCTTTAGCATTTTGATGTCATACTTCATTGAGCTTTGTATATGTTTGAAATCTATGAGCATACTAGTGAAGGTAGGTATCTAGGCAGTAACTTCATTTATAGCATCTAAATTAGTGAGTTTTTGCCCCATATTGTGCATTCTAGTCTGCATTACTTGAGTTTTGGTCTCTAGTGACATTTATTAAAAATAAAATTGCTATTTTTACTAGGTTACTATTTTTAGTAATAGTCCCAAAGGGTATATGAGTGTTATATACCAAAATTATAGGCTCGAAAAGATGATAAAAATAGGCTATACCAAAAAATAATGAATTTAGGATTTCCAAAAAAGTATGGGTGTTATATACCAAAATGATTAGCTCGAAAAGATGATCAAAATAGGTTATACCACAAAATGATAATTTTTTTTTGTTCTTGAATTTTTTTTTGGATGATGGTTTTGGTATTGTGTATCTCCTTTAAATTATTCTAGATTAAAATAAAACTTTGATTGTGATCACACTATCTTGAGTTGGGTTGACATATTTATCCCTTTCTCTATTTTTTGTCCTACTAAAGATAAGACTAGTGTAATTATGAAACTACTAGGGAAGGGAGGTCATAGGCTAAGGTGTGTATACTTCCCATAGCCCTCTAATATATTATAGTTGCAGTACATGAGGGTAATCTTCCTAAGTATTTTTATCAGTGCATTATGGATAAGTACATAGTTAACTTGATCAACTTCCCATATTTAAAGGTTTGGCTCGTGGTTTCTAATAATGATCTCCCAATATATGTAAGGTACATGAGAGCTCAATTCCATGTATGATTGTTTTCTAAGTCCTAGGTATTGGAGTCTAAGCACCCCTTACTTCAATATATTTTTATGAATAATCTAGCTTATCCAAAAATAACAACTCCTTTGTGATATTTAAATAAAACCATAACACCATTTCTAACCTATAGACCTAGGTTTAAAATGAAGAATTACACACAACAGAAGCTTACCACATTCTGGAAAGGGCTTTGATACTACTTGGAATTAAACTTTTTTGATGATGTGAGTATTTCACCTTGAAGTTATTGGATCTAAGATTTATTGACATGAGAAATTCTATACTACGGATGATTATTGATTCTAATTATAAATACAAGGACTAGTAATAAAAGAAGGATTAGTATTGCATTTCCAATAACAAAAATATTAAATAAGTGATACATGGAAATTTAGAACAAGAGCAATTATATTGATATCACTTACCTCTTTAAGGGGGAAACCTCCTCAACAGTACATTCCAATCTTCTCCCCTTGAAGGTTGCATCCTTATATTTTTATAATGCTTGCAAGCATATTTTATGATTATTTTGTTATGATATTATATGGCAATATTCCCTGACTACATACTCTAATGATAATTATATATATGATTATATGATAATTACATATATGATTATAAGATAATTACTTATATGATTCTATTATAATATTCTCCTACATATTCCTAGTTTGATAGGTAGCGTCCTTCATATCCACCATATAGTAAAATAACATAAGGCAACATGGATTACATTTGTGGAGTATGTAACAAAAATTTCATTTGGCTTTTGTACACTCAAATAAATTTAAATAATACATGGAATATGTAAAATATAACCTATTTATAGTAGTTTTTATATAGAAAGAATGATACACGTCTACCAATCTAAAATCATTACTTCAATGAGTGAAAATCACTTATCCAATCAATTATGATTTCACTCATATGTAGTATTAGGTCATATAGGACAAACCAATCATTGATTGTTATCTTAATAGTAAACTTTATTATTACATCATTATAAACATTTCTAAAATGATGGGTCACTTTAATTTCTTTTTTAGAAAGAAATACTAATTAAAAGTAACCATATATTTCAATTAACTAGACACAAGTCTATAATAGGTATTTTCTAACCAAAGTTATGCTAGGTTGTAGAGTTACCTATCAAGTGGTACATAATGTGAAAATACTCTAAAATCCTTTTCACTTAGACTAAATCTCATAGAAAAACTTTAGAAAATTTAAGCCAACCAATATATTCACATTCATGTAATATCATATCATCAAGCCAACAAAATGAGAAATTAAGATTCTATTCACCATTATTAAAATATTTTAATCCTTCAAAACCCATCAAAATGGATTTTCTCTTATGTCTCCCTTCAACCAAGAAACAAAATAATTACACCTTTATCTTTTTCTTTTGTTAGATAGGGGAATGGGTAAGGTCTCCATCATTTTATTCCATAATTACACCTTTATCATAGTTCATAATTTATTAACCATCATATTAACATGAAATAAAATTATCAATACTATTTAAATAACATAAATATTTTTATTTATTTTTAGATCTCAAAATCTATCCTATTAAATTAGGATTTTAAGTTTATTTGTTTGTTTATTTGACACATATCTATATTATCAAATATTTTTACATCTCAACATAGATAAATCTTATAAAACCATTAATAATACCCTCTTATAATTTTTTTTTTTTTTTTGGTGGCCACAAGGGGTAAACAGACTGTGACCACGAGGGAACCATTACATAACATATCCACAACATGTGATAATACCCTCATATAATTAATCTAAGTTTATAATTCTAGTTAATAATACCCTCGTATAATTAATCTAAGTTTATAATTCTAGTTATCATCTCTAAGAGAATAATCTATTCTACATTCTAAATCATTTACAACTAATGAGATGTGATTCACTCGATTGTACATCTTAATTTAAGTAGAAACAGTGGTAAATTTTAATAACTTAATAGGAACGCATGAGTGAAGGTTCTATTAATAAAATATATAAAAAAACACAATCAACTTGAGGAATTTAAAACTGATGGTTTTAAAAAATATATTAAAACAAAATATGAAACTTCAAGATTTTTAAAATGGGTTATCCACAACAGGTAAAGCGATATTTGTACCTATAAAATAAAAATAATTTTTTTTATTTGATTTTAAATCCATTTCTTTCCGAGGTTGGATGCTTAATGTAAAGATTAGTTGGGACGAGCTCAAGACTATCCAGCTACCATTCATCTAAAAACCATTATAATTTTGATGTAAACAGCATTATATTATCTGAATTTGTTTTTGGTCGAATTGCGCAATATCGCATAGTTTTTAAAAAATTTAAATACTTGTTTTTTTACATTAAGTTTTTTTTGGTGGCTAAAAACCCAAAAAAAACAAAACCACTTCTTTTATTTTATATGTATATGGTGCCTTGCATATTGCATCTAATCTAATCTGATTATGAATTATGTATAAATTAAATAATCTATCAAATGAAAATAGATAAAGAAGTTAAAGTAATAAAAAATACATTAATATATAAAATAATAATAATTTTTTGAACTATAAATCATACTTTTTAATCTTTTATATATATATATTGGTAAAAGGGGTTTTGAAAGGATTTTGTAACCTTTTACAAAGAGAAGAAGGTTGCAAGAAGAGTTCCCAACCAAAAATAGTTGAAGAAACAAATCCTATGTGAGTTATTGGAGAAAAATAGTTAAACCAGTAAAATTTGAATGAGGGCCATCCTGCCTAAAACCAAACATAGGATGGAAATTTTGAATTAGGGCCATTTCACCCAAAACCATACAAAGGATGGAAAATTTAAAACAAGGTCATCCTGCCCAAAACCATACAAAGGATGGAAAATTTTAAATAGGGCCATCCTGCCCAAGATTTAAAATTGAAATTTGAAAATGAAGTGGGAAAAATGAAAAAAATTGAAATTTAAAAATCGTTCCCGCCCATGAGTGACCAGGGACGCAGCTATAGGACACAGACCATAAAGCATATGTGGGATGCAAACAAGGACGTCGATTGGGATGCAATCTATGAAACAGCAACTGGCCAAGATGCCAATCAGGATGCAAATCGAGAAGAAACTACAGGAAAGCAGATAAGATGCAGCAACAAGACACGATCTAGGAAGCAACAGGAACCCAGGGATGCCACAACACAAGCCTGAAAAGTGGAACAACAATCCTAAGGATCTCCTCAGGCTAGGAAATCCTCTTGCACATAGAGGTGAACTTCAAGGAAGCCAAAAGACCCAAGGAAATGAAGGCCCGCAAAACCCAGGCGAAGAGTAGAGATGGGCAGGAAGATTCCATGGATCTAGATCTGAAGGAGTTAGGATAAACCAAAGATATCGATAAAGCACAGGTCCACTTTCCATGTTAGATTTACTATAGTAATTCTTTATTATTACTTTATTTATAGGGTAGTTAGTTAACTACCTAGGTTAGTTACGCTATTGTTAGCGTATATAATATTTGGTCTATTTTTATTATTTTATTTTAGACCTAAGTTGTTGATTAGATCCTAGGATTACGAGCTAATCTGGGCTCTACAATGTATTATTTATACTGGTTCTAATCAATGAAATATTGTTCGTTTACTTCAACATGGCATCAGAGCCAGTTTGATAATAGGGGGCGACAATATTTTTTTTGCAGAGCTGGTCTGAAAAAAAAAAAAAAAAGCAAGGAAGCTTGCCTGGAGAAAGCGGAAGCTTTTTTTGGAGGAAGCAGAAACACGGCTGGAAGCGGAAGCAGAGCAGGAATTTTTTTATTCTAAGGTTCCGAACCTTAGAAATTAAAAAAAAAATGTGTCAATCTGTGCATTTTTTCCTATGCACGCACTTCCACAGATCCTCGACACGCCCTCGCACACGCGTGTTTTTTTTTTCGCGCCCCACGCGACTCCCTGGACCACTACCCCACCCCCTCGACATCGCGCGTGATGTGCGATGCAGGCGACACCCCCCCGATGTTGCGCGCGATGCACGATGCAGGCGACGTCGCGCGACTTTCGTTGCGCGACACAACAGAGGCAGCCACCCAGTCGCTACCAGCAACGAAGGCAACCTGCCACCGCCTGCAGTCGCAGCCACCTACAGCAGCGGCCACCTGTCGTCGTCTGCAGCAGGAGCAGCCGCGGCCACCTGCCGCCGCCTGCAACAGTGACAGTCATGGCCCGCTGCCCCTGCCAGCCATGGAGGAAGCAGTAGCCAGGCGACCGCGATAGGAGCGGGCTTTCGGGACCCTCCTCAAATACGAGGGGGTCCCTGATCCTTTCGGATCAGCCCGCTAGTCCACCTGGTGGTGGACTGTGCGGTAAGGCTCAGGGAGCCTTCAGGTCGCGGGTTCCAATCCCGCAGACCCCCCCCTTGAAAAAAAAAGGTAAAAAAATTTTATAAAGTTTTTTTTAATTATTATGTTTTTTAGTTAAATTAAAATATTTGATTTTAATTTATTTTACATAGTTTTAAAACTATATAAATTAAAATTTAATTTTAATTTATTTTTTAATAGTTTTTTAACTATATAAATTAAAATTAATTTTTTTTTAACTTTAAAACTATATAATAATTATAAAAATGCTTTGTTAAGAGATTTTTTTTAAAGGGGGGTATTTTTTTTCAAAAATCAAAGGGGGAAAGTGAGTAATTTTTTGAAAAGCAAATTTGGCATTATTGTAAAGGTGCATTTTCGGCTGCGCCCGACACCTAGTGGGTCATTCCTGTGGGCACTTTTTATGTTGTAGGTTGCATTTTTTTTCTATTTTGCACTACTTCATTAAAAGTTAAAAAAAAATCAAATTCACTCCCTAAGTCCCTGAAATAATTAAAACCCATCCGTGCAATTTATTGCACTGCAACGTTCGGTATTTGTGATACCTCTGGCCAACACTTACAGGTAAAGTTGTCGTGATTGCGCTACTGTATCCGCCGCCTAATATAGCTGCCAAAACGACGTCTGAGCTTGTTCTCTATAAATCGTCGGGGAGAGATAAGTTTGCCATTTTGCATTTTTTTACTCCATCCATTACCCTAATAGTTCTTGTGTTTAGGCGTAAATCCTGACGAAAGTTCTGAAATCCAAAGTGTTTAGGGGAAGTTACGCCCCACGCATGAGGATTGGAGACTTTCTATGGTAGGTGCCATCAACAAGACTATTCCCTTTCAGATCTTGCTTAAGTACCACGTATCGTATGATCTCTAAAAATTACCTATAGTTTCCCTCACGTAAGGGCGGGTGATTTTTTTTTATCTTTCTAAATACCTATAGTTTCCCTCACGTAAGGGCGGGTATTTTGTATGGTATAACGGCCTAGCAAAAGGTATATCGAAAGGGGGACCAATTGGTGTTATAAGGAACCTTCACCATGTCTGCAAAATTAATGACTGATTCTCATCAGTTGTTGAAAGGTCCTAATTACACACCATGGAAAAACAAGATGAAGGCTATCCTAGTCATGGATGACTTATGGGATGTTGTATCTGGAGCAACAACAAGACCTTCATCTGTTGTTGGTGCTACAGCTCCATCTACTGCTCAAAAAGACTTTGACAAGACAGACAACAAAGCAAAAGTGCTCATTTTGCTTGTTGTGTCTGATGAAGTTCAACCCCATATTGTTGACTGTGAACATAGTAAAGAGGCATGGGATGCCCTTAATACTATATATGAGGGAAAGAATGATTCCACTATTCTATTTCTTCAATCTCAATTACACAGTCTAAGCATGAAGCAGGGGGAGACAGTTGAATTTTTCTTTGCAGAGTGTCTGAATTGAAAGCAAAGTTGAATTCTTTAGGAGAACCAGTTGATGACAAGCTCCTTACCTCAATTGTATTGAGAGCTTTACCTGATTCTTATCGGGTGTTGATCACTTCCCTTCAGGTATCGCAATGGAAAGTTACTTTTGTAGAATTGGTTAATATGCTTCAAGAGGAGGAGGCACGCCAACTACAGCGAGATGATTCTTCTAACACTGCCCTCTACATCAACAGGAAAGGGCAGAACTAGAAGAAGGGTAATTTTTAGAAGGGAGGGAATTCACAAAAGGATTCAAAAGGGAAACAAACTCAACAACCTCAACATAAAAAGCGATATTGCAAGATCTGTGACAAAGAAGGTCATGATACAAACAGATGTTGGCATAAGAATAAACAATCAAAATAGAAAGGCCGAAACAAACCACAAAAGAACAAACAACAAGTGAATGTTGTTGTTGAAGAATCCGACATGGATTCTGAGAGAGCCCACAAAGTTCTCATGACTACCAGAGTGTCCAAGCAGACGGATCCTATCTGGTATGTTGATTCTGGAGCCAGTAAGCACATGACTGGTGACAAATCATGGTTTGAGTCTTTTGAGGCCAAAGAGGGCAAACCTGTCACTATTGCTGATGATAAAACCTACAAGGTTCAGGGAGAAGGTACTAGTTTCGAGTCACTCTTCCCGATGGCAAGTGTCAGATTGACAAAGTTCTCTATGTTCCAGGATTGGCAAACAATTTGTTGTCGGTCACACAAATTCTGGACAAAGATATGGTTGTGAACTTTAGTGTTGAGGGAGGCAAGAAGTGTTGTTCTATTACCAGGAGGGGTAAGAACATTGCAACTCCTTCATATAAGCATGGCTTATTTGCCTTAGATGCTATCTCTACTCCACATGTAGCCATGACAGTCTCTACAAAGGAGGCAACTTCCCTATGGCACAAGAGATATGGACATTTGAGTTCTGGTTACTTACTTGAGTTAAGTAAGTATGAAATGGTAAAAGGTCTTCCTTCCCTTTCTACCACTTTACCAGTTTGCTCTGACTGCTTGGCAGGAAAGCAGCATAGAGTGCCTTTTGAAAGGAGCTCTACAAGAGCAAAGAAACCTCTGGAGTTGATTCACACCGATCTGTGCGGTCCCTTAACTCCCAACAGTTGTGGGGGTAAGAGGTATTTTCAGTTATTCATGGATGATTACTCACGAAAGATGTGGGTATTCTTTCTTCAACTGAAATCTGAAGCATTTGGCTTCTTTCAGCAATTCAAGAAATCTGTTGAAAAGGAGTCAGGGACTTCTATAAAGACCCTCCGCTCAGATCGAGGGGGGGAGTTCACCTCTAAATAATTCTCTGAGTTCTTGAAAGAAAATGGGATCACACGACAGTTAACTACTGCTTATACTCCTCAGCAAAATGGAGTTGTTGAAAGGAGGAATCGTTCCATCATGGAAATGGTTCGTTGCATGCTCACAGGAGCTAGTCTTGAGCAACTATATTGGGCAGAAGCTGTCACCACAGTAGTATATCTGTTGAATAGGGCACCCACAAAGGCTCTACAAGGAATGACTCCATAGGAAGCATGGAGTGGTAGGAAACCCTCCATTTCTCATCTACGCATTTTTGGATGTAAAGCTTTCATGCACATACCAAAAGAGAAAAGGAAGAAGCTAGATGAGAAGACATTGAAGTGTATTCTTCTTGGGTATGATGAGCACTCTAAGGGTTATCGTTTGATTGATCCCTTGACCAAGAAGATACACATTAGTAGAGATGTAGTTTTTGATGAGGCTTTCACATCAGAAAACACATCAGATGTATACCTAGACCTTGTGGAAACTAAGGTTGATAAATCTCCTTCATCAAAGGTTGGAGGTCCGTCTTCATCTTCTTCAACACCTCAGAAGAAGAATCCAAAGTGGTATACAAATACAATCAAAGACTCTAAGCTATCCACTCCACCATATTTGACATTGGATAGGCCTCGTACTCGCAGCATGGCTCGACAGGAGAAAGCTGCAACAGAGAATACTGGGGTTGATGATCTGTGTCAATATTTTGAGGAACTTTCTGTAGATCCAGAGAGAGATACAGAAGATATGGATATTGATAATGATAGGGTGTTTATGTCTTCCATAGATGATCTTGAACCCGCATCAGTGCAAGATGCTCTTGGTGAGCCTCAGTGGAAGGCCGCTATGGATGCAAAGTATAAGTCTTTGATGAAAAACAAAACTTGGAAGCTTGTCGATCTGCCATACGAAAAGAAGCCCATAGGCTGCAAATGGGTGTATAAAGTTAAGTATAAGGCAGATGGGACAATAGATAAGCATAAGGCCCGACTTGTTGCAAAGGGCTATGCTCAAAGAGAAGGCATTGACTACGAGGAAACTTTTGCACCTACTGCTCGGATGACAACCATTCGAGTTCTTTGTGCTATGGCAGCACAATATGGGTGGAAAGTACACCAAATGGATGTCAAGAGTGCTTTTCTAAATGGTGATCTCCAAGAAGAAGTCTACATGACTCAACCGAAAGGATTTGAAGTGGAAGGCCAACAACAGAAAGTTTGCAAATTGGTAAAATCCTTATATGGTTTGAAACAGGCCCCTCGGGCTTGGTATATAAAAATGGATAATCACCTTCTGCAGCATGGTTTTAAGAGATGTCCGTCAGATGCAAACCTCTATTTTAAGAAACAAGGTTCTGAAATAGTGTTGCTTGTACTCTATGTTGATGATCTGCTCATTACAGGGAGTTCAGAAACTATGATTTCTACTGTCAAAAGAGACTTGTGTCAATATTTTGAGATGTCAGATCTCGGACTTCTCCATTATTGTCTTGGTCTGGAAGTCAGCCAGAAGGAGCACTACATCAAAGTGTCTCAGAAAAAATATGCCAAGACCCTATTGGAAAAATATCGCATGACTGATTGCAAGCCAATGTCAACTCCGATGGAAACAGGAATTCAGTTATCGTGATATGATGATTCACCTCAGGTAGATGGTACTCTCTATCGACCAGTTGATTGGGAGTCTCATATATCTGACCAACACTAGGCCAGATATCGTATTTGTTGTCAACTATCTTTCGAGGTTCATGCAGGAGCCTAAGACTACACACTGGAAAGCAGCAAAGCACGTTCTTCACTATGTCCATGGCACAATGGAATATGGCCTAGAATATAAGAGGAACAACAAATTCTTCTTACAGGGATACACGGACTCCGACTATGCCGGATCATATGATGATCGTAAATCAACTTCAGGATATTTGTTTCATCTTGGATCTGGTCCTGTCTCTTGGCACAGCAAGAAGCAACAGGTGGTTGCTATTTCATCAACAGAGGCAGAATATCGCACCGCACGTGAAGCTATGTGCGAAGTGATATGGTTGCGTCGCATCCTAACAAGTATGGGTCTTCCATCAAAATCTCCAATACACTTGTTCTGCGACAACATGGGTGTTTTGAATCTTGTCAAGAATCCAGTACATCATGAAAGAACCAAGCACATTGACACACAATGTCACTTCATTCGAGACGAAGTTCCAAGGCACCGAATTCAGCTTCAATACATTCCCACCAATGCTCAAGTTGCAGACATTTTCACTAAGGCACTTGCACGTGTCAAATTTGAATTGTTTCGCAGCTCTCTTTGTATTACCAAATGATGTAATCAGGGGGGATGTTAGTAGTTCTTAAATTACATAAATAATGTAATAAGGGGGGATGTTAGATTTACTATAGTAATTCTTTATTATTACTTTATTTATGTTGATAGGGTAGTTAGTTAACTACCTAGGTTAGTTACGCTATTGTTAGCGTATATAATATTTGGTCTATTTTTATTATTTTATTTTAGACCTAAGTTGTTGATTAGATCCTAGGATTACGAGCTAATCTGGGCTCTACAATGTATTATTTATACTGGTTCTAATCAATGAAATATTGTTCGTTTACTTCAACATTCCAAAGATCGAAGGATGCAATATGGTACCTCGAGCAACCAAAAAAGATCTGGGACCCTCTATCCATGCAGACGAATAGCTTGAAGGACTAAACCTAGGAAGCCAATGAATCGACTCAATAGAAGTCAAAATGCAAGGCCATGCTCGAAGCCAAGAAGAAATATCTGAGTGTACACCCAAAGGATCAGGTCCAGCAGCAAGAAACCCTCGAATAGGAGCCCGAAAACAAAGCCCACCCACTAGAGCGAGATCCAACCAAGGGATCAACAACCATAAATTTACATGGAGTCAAAGGCATTCAAGGGAACACCCTCAGATAGCTGCAACAAATAACCATACCACTGTTCATCCCAATGGGTTTGGATCAGTAGATGACCCTTTCCCCTCCTTGGAAAGCCAAAAAAACATGAAACTACTGAACCTATAAGAAGTGTTGCACTATCCAACCAAGTCCCCGAAACTGACAACGACCCATGAAACGCAACCAACAAAACCTCCAACAAACAAAACACCCTGAACACGGGCCAGAGCAGAAAACTAAGCAAGTGTTCTCCTTTGTGAGCGATCTCTGCTACAAATACGAAACACAAAGGTCACAAATGAAGCTTTGATTGTTTGCGTGCTCCTGCAAGTTCGTGCAGTTAAGCTGCAAACATTAGAGTCCGATCTAAACCTATACAACTTGGACAACCCCCACTGCCACACCTACCTGCAACGGCCACAACATATCTCCTTAAATATATATTTTTACTTTTTATATTTTGTATTTTATATTTTTAATTTTTAAATACAAAATCCAATAAACAATACTTCAATCAAATAAATAAAATGTCGGCTTTCTACATTCAAAGGCAAACCCACTACTACCATATAAACATGCATTCGACAAATTAAAGTCTCAACATATTCTTTGTAGTTGAGTGGCTTAAAATCCTTCCGATTTTATTCTGTCATTAGAGGGTTAAAATCCTTCCGATTTTATTCTGTCATTAGAGGTTCCATCCTAGCGAAAGGTTAAACTTGGTTGAACTAAAAAAAAATGGAGTATGATAGCGCTGTCTCTGACATGGAGTATGATGAAGTTCTGTCTGACTCTGATGATGAACAATCGGAGGTGTTTCCCACCAACAAAAATCTCGGTGCTGCCTCCCAAATAAAGCACTTCAATGTTTTATGTTTCGATGACATTCGCAGACGCCAGGAGAATGCAATTGAACAGGTATGCTCGTTGTGCTGTGTATCCCCTTCTACGGCCGCCACCCTTTTGCGCCATTTCATGTGGTGCGTTGCCAGGCTTACGGACGAATGGTTTGCAGACGAGCAGAAAGTCAGATCAAACACGGGACTGCTGGAGAACTTTCCAATAACAAAATCCAGCGAAGATCAGACGTTATTCTGTCATATTTGCATGGAATTCTTTTCTAGAGAGAATATGAAAGCCCTTGCTTGTGGGCATTATTTCTGCTGTGAATGTTGGAAGCAGTACATTCGCACTTCCATTGATAATGACGGTCTTGGAAGTCTTAGTCTGCGATGTCCTCATCCAGATTGTGATGTCGTAGTTGGTGAAGAGATGGCACTGTCTTTAGTAACTGATAAAGAATATAGGGCCAAGTTTGAAGGGTATCTTGTTAGATCATATGTTGAACAGAACAGAAGCACCAAGTGGTGTCCAGCTCCGGGCTGCGAGTATGCTGTGGAATTTGTAGGTGGGAGAGAGTGGTATGATGTTGTTTGCAAATGCTCGCATACATTTTGCTGGAATTGTTTGGAGGAAGTGCACCGTCCAGTTGATTGCGAGACGGTGAGAAAGTGGGCTTTAAAGAATAGAGACGCTGCTGAATCAGATAAGTGGATCCATGTTAATTCCAAGCCGTGTCCAAAGTGTAATCGGCACATAGAAAATAATCAAGGGTGTATGCACATGACATGTGCACGTCCATGCGGTTATCAATTTTGTTGGCTATGTCTGGGTGATTGGAATGAGCACGGTAGTAGCACAGGCGGCGACAATGCTTGCAATAGATATGAAAATGCAGTGAAAGAAGGAGTTTATAAGGAGGAGCAAGAGAGAGAGGTGCTCAGACAGTCCTTGAAGATATATGAACATTATTACGAAAGATGGGCAGCCAATGAATCGTCGAAAGCGAAGGCAGTATCAGATCTCCAGCAGATTAAGGATGTAAAGATTCAAATATTGAGAGACAAACATTGTCAGACTCTTAATCAAGTGAAGTTTGTGATTGACGCATGGTTGCAGATAATCGAATGTAGACGGGTATTGAAATGGACATATGCTTATGGGTATTTCTTGTCTGACAGCGATGATAGGAAAAAGAACATTTTTGAGTATTCACAAGGTCTTGCTGAAAGAGCTCTGGAAGAACTCCATGAGTGCGCTGAAACAGATTTGAGAAATTTTGTTGAATGCGAAAGTAGTTCAAGCGATATTCTGAGTTTTCGTGTGAAGCTCGAAAACAGGACCATTTCCACCCGCACATTCTTTGAGAACCTGGTTAAATCTTTGGAGAATGGCTTATCGGATGAAAAGGTGGAAACCAAGGGGACATGCGTTCCAGAATATCCAATTGCATAGTCCATCACAAAACATCGTTACTCCTTTTTTTCACATTCATTCTGTTGTTTTCTTTTTATTTCCCTTTTTCTCATATGAGTTCTTCATGTTATGAAGAAAGGATGTTTTTCAAATCGAAATATTTCTATGTAGCTTTATAAAGGCCTCTCACAATACTTTGTATTTAACATGATAATCGCTTCAAATAATATTTTTTTTTGGTAGGCTTAATACATTTACAGTAATATTATTTTATATATATATATATTTTTTTTTAGTGAAAGTTTATTATAAATGTAAGGGTTTTTGTTTGAAAGTATATATATTTTGGTGTAAGTTTACTGTAGAGATATGGTTTGTCTTTAAAATCTTTAAGGTTCAAAATCCATTCACAAGAACTAAAACCCCTCATAAAAACCTATGTCAATTCATTGTAATAGCTTGAGCTTACTACAATGATAAGGACTTTGGCTTTAGGAGGTCAAAGATTCAAACACCACTCAGTAAAGAGAACAAAACCCTTATAAAAACCTATATAAACTCATTGAAAAATAATTAAAAAATATTTTATATTTTAAAATTTTAAATAATAATATAATAATGATAATATTTTAATACAAATATATAGCTTTTTCAAATATTTTGTTTAGAATCCAATAAAATCATAAATCAATATCTTTGACATGTAATCTGGTTATTTAAAGTGGTTTTTTTTTTTTAATTTATGTGGCTACAAGACCCTTGATATCTTCCGAATGGTTTTATTATGCTAAGATGAAGTAAAGTTTGATGGGGATTATGCGTATAAGATAAGCCCTTGTATAAAACAACTACTTGATAGGAATATCGGTGGCTTCAAAAAGATGAAATATCTAACGTAGAATATCCAGATCTACAATTTGAAATGCTTTAGTAATATATTGGTGTCAGTAGTAGTAGTCTGTTGTGAATTTTTTGAGTGTGTGCAAGTGACCCGAAGTTCCCATCTCACCCTGGGTCAACAAATTAAGGAGACGTATAAATTTGGTGGTTGTTGTAGTTCCTATAGTTTAAACCCTGCACTGGCCAGTTACTAAAAATAGTGGTTGTTACCAACTCTTCTATATAACTTTTATATATATTTAAAAATTATTGAATCCACTATTAAGGACACAAATGAGACCGTGGAAAACATTGCAAAATCCACTAGATGATTTGGAATATCTAGTGAAGGATCCTTTAGTAAAATTAGAATATTTGGAATTGATATAAGCATTAAAAAAAAAATCCTAATCTAATAGCTTGGAGGGAAAAGGGTTAGGGGAAACAAGGAAAGAAAAGATAGAAAAAAGAAAAAAAATCCTAAGCTAATAAAGTGGTGATGAACAAAAGATAAACTAAGATCCTCCTACACAATAGTCCTAAATGCTATGTGACAGTGTGAGCACTTCCTCTCCTTAACATAGATGAGACCATATGAGAGTTACAAGCATACACACACATAAAGATATAGGTCAAAGCATGAGAACCATAGATGGATACTCAAAATAGACAGTATGCCTCCCATATAAATAAAGATAAGATAAAGATAAAGATTGCAAAAACACATACATAATTAAGATTATTCATAATATGAGAACCATATATGGCTATCCAAAATAGAATGTGTGTGTGTGTATATATACAATTACAATTTATATTGTGCCAAAATTAGGGGTTTGATTACCCTCAAACCACTTAAATATTTTTCTAACTACTATATAGAAATAAATGAAAGGAAACCTTTACAAAGATTTTTGATCCTTTTTACAGCAATTTACAAATAAAGGGGTTTCCCTTCAAAATTGTATAAGATAAGTTGACCCTTTCAACTACTTATTTTGGGGAATCTAAAAATTGGATGAAGATGTTTTTTGCGATTACTTTTGTTAGCCATAGGCTACTATTATCATACATAATCTACCACCTACCCCTTTTTGAACTAAGCTAAAGCATCCTTGATAGGTAGTCATATCCTCAGTAATGAAAAATTACTCTAGCATACCTACCTTTTATAGGAATTTGTGTGTCATTACTCATGGTTGCCCTTTTGTTTCAATGTGTGTTTTTTTATCAAAGCATCTAACCATCTATCTCAAACAACTTTGCCTACCTCTCTCTTTGATATTTTTCTTCATAGCATCTATTTGTTGAGACTTTTACTTTATCTATCTCTCAAAATCTATTAAAGTCACGATCACACTACCTTTAGATTTTGATGATGTTGTTGAACTTTATATTTTACCTTGGTTAACTTTCTCCAAAAAAAATTAATTATCAGACCTCTCAACTCCTTGCTTTTTAAATATATAAGCACTCTCAAGATCTTGGTTTATTTTCTTCACTTGTGACTTCCAAAAATATGTAGTTACCTATAATCATAATTTTTATTCCCATCGAAAGTTTACCTTAAGCACAAATTAATAGTAAGGAGTCACTATAGTTTTAATGGCTCATAGGTGTCTTCTAGCTTGCTTGAAGGGGAACCTAGAATATTTACCTTTATACTTGGGTGTGGATTCAAAATTAAAAGTCTTAAAATATATATAAGTAAATAAAACATAAAACAACATTATAAGGTTGGTAACCTTTGCAATTCTTCTTTGAATTCATTCATTTTTCCTTAGATGGACATTGGATTATCTTGAATTGGTTACATGATATTTCTAATTCAAGTTGACTAACATTGGGGAGACTTCCTACTCTTGTAAAAATCAGATGTGCCTAATATTTTAGCTTAAGAATTGACTTCATTAAGCCCATAATATATTTTTTATATATACTATTAAGATAAGAGGGTTTTGAAAGGGGCTCCACAACCTTTTATAAAACCTCAAGGAAAGTTGGAGCAACACCAAAAGCAAACCTAAACCAACTAGAAACCACCCCCTAACAGGGAGGATCCAAAGGCACCATCAAAAATAGAAGAACAAACTATCATAGAGAAATGGAGAACTCAAGGAACAAGGAGAGTATCGAGGAAGTTCTAAACCAGTGAATAAACTTCCAGAACTACATCACCTACAAACCTAGATACTTCCTCTAAGTAGTCAATTTATTCATCCTCTTTCAAGGTATAAACATCTTTCACCAGCTTGTCCTTATGGAAATCTCTAGGCAAGAGCTTCGAGTAAGAGGGGAGAGATATAGGAGATGATCCCTCCTCATATTTATTCTTACCAAGTAGGCACTTCGATTTCCTCCTACCACTACCTTTCGTCTTGCTCGCAGATGGAGCACCTACCATCTTAGGTCTGATCTTGAGTTCATTGGATGAGCTCTTTAGAAAATTATTACTTAAAGCATTGCTATGAGATGCTTTACCTTTTATCCCTTTTGTCAAGACATAAATATTTCTAGAGATTCTGTCAACTCTAGAATCCATGGAAAATGAATATAAGTCCTCATTACCATCACTCAAACCCCTAAAATCTTTCTTGGGTAAACAAGGCTCAGGAACTGGCTGATCAATGATAGGCTTCAAGAGCTCCTCAACAACCAAACTATTCTCAGAGGTGGCCTATTCAAATACTAATAATGCTAAACCTTGATTCAAAGGAACCTAACCTCTACCTCCTTGAACATCCAACATAGACTTCTTCATTGACTAAAAAAAAACATGGGGATGTTCATCCAAAGCTACCTTCATAGGTGATTAAGAAATATCACATAGAAATTACGAATCACTTCATACGTAGAATACAAGGTAAAGTAGTCCATGATTACTTTAGCCACCCTATCCCATAGAGGAGACAATGCCTTGGCACTAAAACCATTATGCATTATGGGGAGAAACTCGTCAACATCCAAGAAAAAGCTAATCTCCTTAAGAAGTGAATGCTTATCTCTATTGTGGTAAGCTCCATGTAACATAAGGCCCATGGTCCTACTTATAAATTTAGATAAAACCTCAAAATACTAGTTGCCCACTCTCACCCAACCATCATTCCATGTCGAAGCCATCCGTTTCAATAGGACTGAATTATGGCCGTGAAACTTTTGAATACAATTCAGAAGACCACCATTCATAAAAATTGATTTCACCTCATCATCGACCAACAAAAAAACCAGTTCCACACGGGGTTTAGACAAATGCAACTTGGGACTATATATTTTTGCCTTACCCATCGATAAAATTATAGCAAACTCTTCCCTCTTCTACACAACAAACTCTCCCACACAATAAGTAGAAAACTTTGAACAAAGTCTCTCGGAACCCAAAAAAATTGCCAAGAGTGAAATAAAGAAATTACCTTCATCCAAAGCTACCTTCATAGGTGATTAAAAAATATCACATAGAAATTATGAATCACTTCATACGTAGAATCTAAGGTAAAGTAGTCCATGATTACTTTAGCCACCCTATCCCATAGAGGAGACAATGCCTTGGCACTAAAACCATTATGCATTATGGAGAGAAACTCATTAACATCCAAGAAAAATCTAATCTCCTTAAGTAGTGAATGCTTATCTCTATTGTGGTAAGCTCCATGTAACATAAGGCCCATGGTCCTACTTATCAATTTAGCTAAAACCTCAAAATACTAGTTGCCCACTCTCACCCAACCATCATTCCACATCGAAGCCATCCATTTCAATAGAACTGAATTATGGCCATGAAACTTTTGAATACAATTCAGAAGACCACCATTCATCAAAATTGATTTCACCTCATCATCGACCAACAAAGAAACCAGTTCCACATGGGGTTTAGATAGATGCAACTTGGGACTATATATTTTTGCCTTACCCATCGATAAAATTATAGCAAACTCTTCCCTCTTCTACACAACAAGCTCTCCCACACAATAAGTAGAAAACTTTGAACATAGCCTCTCATAACCCAAAAAAAATTGCCAAGAGTGAAATAAAGAAATTATAGAAGTCCATGCCTGATCAATCAATCCCAAGCCACAACATCCGCTCTCAAAAAAATATGGTCAAAAAACCCCAAGCACTCCCTAAATCACCATCGAGGTGAATTCAACCATCATGCAATTCCCCATATTGACAATAACACCTTGGTGTAGAAAGTAGATCCTGTCCCTCTGGAATTCCAAAATTTTAAATAACTCATGATTGAAGGAGATGAAAAACCATGCCAACTTCCTTACGTAAAACTCCCTCCACATAGAGATAATAAGGTACCTGAGAAAATACTCCATCACGTACCACAACACCCTCCATATCTCAAAGAGACCACCTTTTGAGAGACACCCACTCACCAAACTGAGAAGGAGACATGTGACGAAAGAAAGGAAACTATGAGAAGCCCCCACGCTCATAGAGCTTCAAAAAATCATGGCAAAACCAAAAATAAATATAAAATAAAAAGGTAGGGCCTGTAAAACCTATCGTAATCTACTCAAGTCCACAAGCCAAGGATAGATGCAATCAAAGAACTAATAACCTTCCATCGAATCTTCAAAAAATCCCAAGATAGCAAAATCATGAAGCCTTTATAGGGATCTAACAACGCCAACCATACAATGACCATTGGAAACCTGATCACCAGCTTCCCCATACAAAAATTTAAAGTATTTCTATTCAAGCAAACTATTGTGTTCTAACACAAGGAATTCATATTTTGAAATAAAAATCACGAAGCAACTGACCTCAATCATCCCAAAAACTAATGTTTATTTGATTTAAAAATTGGCCAACCAACAACCACCTCAGTTCTATGAATTAGGAGAAAGAAAAATATGAAAAGCTACCATCCTTCCAATGAGGCTTTAAAAAAATCAAATAAATAATGAGTTTGGAGACTTTTCAGAAATCTGACAGTGTCAACCCAATAATGACCATTAGAACCCCAACCACCACAATCCCAAAACATCAATTTAATGTCGCTCTAAGATAAAACGAATAATGAGCAGGGTTCTAACACAAGTAATTTAAATTTTGAATATCCTCCATCTGACCTAGATAGCTCTTCATGGCCTTTGAACCACCTACCAAAATCTTGATCTCATCTACTTTACCCCACCTACGCAATGCCTTGCTCCAAAAATTAAAAATCTGAGCTACCTCCTAACAAACGTTAAGGTTTCTCATCATTGGAATGCTGCAACACCTCTACTAGAAAATCCCTTTGCTAGACCTAAATCCTGAGTGAGATACACCAAGATTCACCATAATATCTACTAGAGAATTACCCTCCCTCAACACATGAGAAATTGAAACTTAGTTTAAGGATCGGATGTTCCATTTAACCTCTTCCATTAGATTTATCACCCTCTAAATAGCTTGAACCGATCCGTTGAGAATTTTAATCACATATAAGGAATCACCCACGATGATGGTATTATGGATCCCAAGATCTTTTAGAAGTGAAACTCTTTGGAAATCTGCCCTAGCTTTTACAAACTGAGAGGATTGGAAACCTAGATTCTCAGAAAACACTAAAATTAACTCTTCATTACTGTCTCTTATCACACCACCGACATCGGCCATACCTGGATTGCCATGAGATGCACCATCAAAATTTAATTTGAGCCAACCGTTATGTATAGAGGCCCACTTCACCAATCTTCTCTGGTTAGGAACTAATGGGGCTTGGATGATCGAATAAAAACCTAACTTGTCCTCAAGATGCTTCTCATTTGGATGACAGAAGAAACTAGAATTACCAAGTAACTTGAAAGTTGAGGAAATGTTCTCCACCACCTTCCAAATGATCCTGACACTCACTCTTTTGAATTTTTTTTCTGATTTTTGAAAACTCTTGCATTTCATTATTTCCAAACGCCCCAGAGCATATGCGAGAGAAAAAAAATCTAGAAGCACTTGAGTTGGGAAAAAATAAAGGGAGAAGACCACTGAATAACATAGTCCACCATCGAATTAGGAAACACCCAATGGACTCCAATAAAATTGAAAATAAATGACCACACCTTAAAAACTTGGTACTTGAGGATAAAGTCAAACGTTGACTCCAAATACACTTCACAAAGAAGCACCTATTGACTAAATTAAAGTCTCTATTCAAAAAAAAATTGATAGTCAAAATTTTATTTTGCACTACTAGCCAAAAAAATATATTAAATTTCGGAGATAAGTTTTTCATCCATATCTTTCTTGCTGGGAAATGGAAGTCAACCACGGGGTCCAATAACTTGTAGGTTGATTTCACAAAGTAAGAACCTTCATTGTCCCTAGACCAAACTATATTGTCTTTGACGTCCTCCTACCTAATAGTATAAATTTGAAGCTCATTTGCCAAAACACTCTAGGCTTGTTGAACAAACCCATCCCCCGCTAAAGGAATATTAAATCAAACATTTTTACCATTTTGAATCGAAATTAAATCTGCCACCTTGATCATACTACAATCTCTGGTGATTGGTATTAGATGATTGAAATGCCAATCAACTAAAAGTGAATGGTCCCTCAACCAATAGTCATTCCAAAAGTCAACTGATTTTCCATTCCTTATCATCCATTTGCTATTACCTCTAAAAAACTCCTTGGTTTTGACTAAACTTTCCTAGAACATAAAACCACCATTGGGAAGGAAATCAGATAGAAAATTATTGAAGTTATATTTAGATTTTAGGATCTCAATCCATTGGCGATCAACACTGGATGCCACCTGCCATCCTAATTTGGCCACTAGGGCCTTGTTCATCTAAGTTGCACCTTTCAAATTCAAACCTCCCTCATTTTTACTTTGGAAAATCTACTCCCACGACACTAAATAGAATTTCTTTTGAATCTCTGGGCTGGACCACAAAAAGGACTTACAAATACTATCAAATTTTACTGCTAATCTACATGGAAGACTAAAAAGAGAAAAAAAATATTGGGATACTTTGCAAAGTGCTTTGGACCAACACAATATTACCAACAATCTAAAGGTCCCCTTTCCAAGATGTAAGCTTCCATTGCACTCTTTCAACCACCAAAGTCCAAAAGGAGTCTTTAATTCAACCTAAGAAGAGCGGAAGACCCAAATAGGAAGCTGGAAGAGAAGCAATCCTGTAGTTCAAGATTCTGGTAATATTTCGTTGATGATCCACCAAAGTGTTGATGAAGAAGATATTATTCTTTATAAAGCTAATTTGTTGATTGACCACCTTCTCATAGTAGTATAGAAGGGATTTTATTACTCTAGTGTGAATAATCTAGGTAACACAAGATAACAGAGTATCATTAGCAAACTACTGATGGGATATCGATCTACACTAAAATGTAGGTTGGAGACCCATAATGTTATAAAAAAGCAACAATGACCACCCCAAAGCTTTCGCCATCAGAATAAATAGGGAATGCGATAAAGGGTTGCCTTGGCTGATACCATGACAAGATTTGAAGAAATCCGTAGACGATCTATTTATGAGAATTGAGAACCATACTGATGATATACAAGCTTCTACTAGCTTAATCCACATGGGATTGAATATGAATTTCCTCAAAGCTCTAAAAATAAATGACCAAGATACCCTATCATAGGCCTTGTTCATATACAATTTAAGAATGAATCCAGCCCTACCACTTTTATGAGTTGAATGCATCAGCTCATGGATCACAATAGCCTCGCCCAAAATCTGCCTACTAGGAACAAACCCACTCTGAGTAGTGTCAATCAACATCAAAAGAAGAGGCTTAGTTTTATTTTCTAAAAATTTAGTGAGGATTTTATATATCATATTACATAGACTGATCGGACTATAATCATTGAAAGAAGAGACCACCAAGTTCTTGGGAATAAGAGCTATAAATATAGAATTTAGCATCTTCAAAATCAACATAGATATTTAGACATCTCTTAGAGCGATACACAGATCCTCCCCACAAGTATACCAAAACTTTTAGAAGAACAACGGATGAAATCCATCTAGCCTAGGAACTTTAAGAGGCCCCATAGATTTTAATGCCTTTTGGATTTCATCATTCAAGAAAGAAACTTGAAGACTAGAATTCATGTCATTCGAGACAAGCCTTGGACTAGATTCCAGAAGCTCATCCTCCACTTGCATATCTCTTACCAAAGCTGAGCACAACAAAGAACTAAAAAAATCAACCACCTCCTCTCTAATCACCATGATTTTCAATTTAAAAGAACCATCAAATTTCACAATCTCCCTAATTCTATTATGAATTTTACACCATAAAGTTGAAGCGTGAAAGAATTTATAATTACAATCTCCCTCATTCAATCATGAGTCCCTTGACTTCTACTTCCAAAATAGCTCTTCCTCTACCAGTTTAATGTGCAACTCTGATAGGAGGACTTTCTCCTCCCTTTCAAGACCTCAGAACAACCCCAAGTTTTCATTGGGTCTTCAATACCCTTGAGCTGAGATTTAAGACGTTCTTTTTCTATGAAAATATTACCAAAAGTAAATTTATTCCATAATTTGAGATTAAATTTGATATTCCTCAAAATTCCAATCAACTTTTCCATCCCTTCCTCTTGATAATATTCCTCCAGCCATTCCTCACATGCTTTTCAAAATCTGGATGCAAACACCATATGGCCTTAAACCTAAATGACCTCAGGAGAAAAGGGAGATTGATTGGAACTTCTAACCACAAAATATTATGGTCAAAACCAAACCTGGGTAGAGTAGACAAATATGTGTCACTAAACAGATTAACACTGGAGTTAGAGACGTGAATCCTATCCAGTATTCTTAAGATGAGGTTGATGCCTGACCTGTGGTTACTCCACATAAAATTGGCCTCTTTATAATCTAAATCATGAAGCTTAGAATTATTTATGAACTTAGCAAAATCATCCAGGCTTCTTTCATCAACATTGTTACCTCCACTCTTCTTTGAAAGAAATAAAGA
Source organism: Wollemia nobilis (assembly GCA_028583015.1). Classification (NCBI taxonomy): domain Eukaryota; kingdom Viridiplantae; phylum Streptophyta; class Pinopsida; order Araucariales; family Araucariaceae; genus Wollemia; species Wollemia nobilis. The sequence continues at coordinate 9,843,857 of JAQPPZ010016751.1, read as the reverse complement.
GGAATTAAAATATGTCACCAAGATCCAAGCTTCATTCAAAAAATTGTCTTCATCTCGAGCAATTGTAGCCAAAATAGATGCCTATCAGAGCAAGAGTTAGGGGCATATATATTCGACATCACCCACCTTCTTCTTGTTGATTTACACCAAAAAAGGATATTTATCACCCGATTGGATGATGAAATAACATGGCCTTCAAACTTTGAACAATATCCAAAAAATAGCAATCCCCCTACATATCTTATAGCTTCACTCGTTGCAAAACTTACTTCTTTCCACACTACTTTATGAACAATCTCCCAAGTTTCTTCCTCTAGATTGGATTCTTGAATACACAAAAAATCAGGAGACTTTTCCCTCCTCAACAACACCAATAGTCATTTTTTGTAAGAGCTATTGAGCCCTCTCACATTCCAAGAACACACTTTCATTAAAAAAGTTTAAAGAAAGTTTTTTTCCTGTCCCCTCGAACTGAGGATATTTGAACCCATCTAGTTTTAGTTGACTATCCCCATTCCCTTTCTCCATCACTAGAAGGACCTAACCACCATTGGCAATCATATCCTCCATAACTTTCTTTCTACCAGACTGATTCAAAGGTCTTCCCACTTTTTTAACTATACCAGTATCAATTCGCTTACTCTGATGACTCCTAGTCTTCAAACCTTGAGAGTCTTTCTTTAGATTAGGCTTGGGGGAGGTCAAGGGATTTTCCAGGCTAGACACAAGAGATTCAAAGCCTCCCTTGGGATATTATGACTATATTTTAGAATTAGTAGTAGATAAAGCCATTCCATCCTCTAACTATTGGATCACAACATCCTCCGTCGCCAGAAACCCAAAGGAATTTTGGAGAGGAAGCTCAACACCTTTCTCTGACCTTCCTAAGTTTAGGACTACTTCAATATTACTAATAGGATCCACCATAGGCTCCTCAACTGAGGTTGGAACAACTTATCCTGAATAGGTAGCTACTTCCTAACCACGGGAACCTCCCTCATTCTGAGAAGAGGTCATTTCCTTACCTTTAGAGCCACCCTAGCTCTTATTATGCCAATTTTTTTTTTGGGTTATTTTGAGGATTCCACTTCTCTTCTAAGGCTAGGTGCTTCACTACTTTTAGATTTTACTTTTGAGAATAGAAGTTTTTGTGATGGCCACCCATCCCACACTCTTGACAAGCCTAGGGTTTATTCTCATAAACAATAGCCTAAACCCAGCTTCCAAGGTGGGAGATTAGCTCAACAGAGCTAGGAAGATCCTTCTTGATGTTTTCCATGACACACATTTTGATAAACTACCTTCGCTCAGAAAAACAATAAGCTCTATTAAAGGAAACAAAGTCCCCAATAGACTTTGCAACCGCCTTGAAGACACTCTCATGCCAAAGAAAGGAGATAAACTCTATAATATTAACCCATATTGAAACCAGATTAACACATTGAAGCATTGGGTTAAATTTTGAGCCCCATTTTATGGTAAAAAATACCATGTTTATCGAAGAACAAAAATCCTCCCTCTAGGATTGTCCTCGAATATTCTTCACAAGATGTCCTAATCAGGAAGAAATTATGAGGAAGGGTCACAAATTCCAAAGAACCACTTGGCCGCCATCTAGCCACAAACCAACACTTCAAGGCATCCAAATCTAGCCTACCCCCAAGGAATTTACCAACCATATCCCACAATCCCTTTCCTAGAATATTATTGTTAGTACTATATGGGATGTGGATCTGGAAAGTCTCCAAATTAACATCACAGGGAGCAAACTCATCACCATCCTCCAACCCAACCATCACTTTGGCATGGAAAATGGAAGGAGGAGATTTCCCAAAATGAACCAGGCCAGACCTAATCTTCCCTAGATCCCACAAATATGGAGAACCACTGAACCCACTCTTACCCAACCAAAAAGTATCACCTTGGTTAATTTATTTTAGGGACTCATCCACCGTTGAATCCTCACCACTCGCTCTTGAATACCATATCGCTCTAGAAGTTCCATAAAAATTCAACATAATATATTTTGGTCTTATTAATTTTGTATTATTTTAAAGGCAAATTGACTTGCTTACAATTTTCTAGGATTTGTACATTTTTTTTTTCTATCATCATTTCATTATTTTCATCATAAGGAGAAGGAAGTTATTTTTATAATATAATATCAATTTCATTTTTAAACCACATGCTAATGTTATCTGATGCACAAAGTTAAGCCTCACACATATGTGTGATTTACTCTTTGTGAATGAAAGCCATTATTTTTTGCCTTATTGCCCCTCTGTTAATAATTCTCATGGTCTCCAATTCAAATTTTGTTATCATAATTATTTTTTCTTGATACGCTCTAGCCTCTATTAATTTATAGATATTTTAACCATCCTAGTCTTGATATCCTATTTTACCAGTGCTCCCAATCTAATGACCATCTTGATAAACTTGAATATTTGGTAAAGTGGGTGATCCATGTTGATGATCTAATACCAATAGGTTTTAAAAATTATATTTATTAGGTTTTTAAATTTTTGTTGATGTTCTACTTTACCTTTTCATTTAATCTGTTCCATCTGCATTCACATGTTCTCCATTTCTAAATAGAATTAAACGTCTTGCTCCACCAATTACCTCAAGAGCTTTTCAATCTACTCTTATTTAGCCATTATGATGATGTCTATAGGTTTGATTTCCAAATTCTTAGAAAATATATCTATCTACTTTTGGAGCCCCTTTGGTTCTACTTTGGATTCCTTCAAGGTATTTTTCACCATCTCAAGATCTCTTTCTACCTCTTTTAGTTTTAACTTTGAAGTATCATAATTGTATGCAACTATTTTCTTGGTTTCCTATCTAAATTGTATCTTATCTTTGGTGTGTATACTTTTCAAATTGAGTTCTTCCATTACTATTTTTCAATATTACTACATCATTTGATCTTCAAGTTTTTCCACCAATGGATCTTTTCTTGATATTACTAGAGCTTTATCCTAAGGAACAAAATGAAAATATTTTTGGGTTGAGGCTTGCAATCTTGCCAATAATATTTTCTTTTGTTGATTTATTTGTTCTACTTATTTTTCTGTATCCTATAATCCTTGGGATTGTGTGATATGATATTTAATGAACAAGGACTCTAATGATATGAAGAATGTACCAACAAAATGTTATAGTTTTATCTTAGTATTACAAGGTGATATGATAGGAGGCTTCTTAGATCTATCAACTACTACTATTACTACATCTAGGACCACCTAAAAAAAGTTTTTTTGATCTTTAGATATGTTGGATGTTCTTCAAAGTGGATTAAAAATGTAGTCAGAGGTCCAATTCCTTGTTCTTTTCATATTTTTATTAGGCTGTCAATTTTATTTGATATGTTTATTAATGTTGTTGTTGCATTATCTTCCACCAATATCTCCTCCTCTTATACTTTTTTGTTAAATTTAACTATCTGTTTTTGGGCTTAGGAAATACTTTTCTAGGATGAAACTTCATTTCCCTCCTATTTCTTGATGATTTCTATTAAATTATAACTTTCATTTCCTTGGTAGGGTTCACCTCTTGATTTCTACTACATTATGTCCTTGTTTAAATGGTTTGATGAAACCCTTATAGCCTTGTTTTGACTATGATTAATCTTCATAGCCTCATCTCTATTATTTTTAGTTAATACTTCTTCTAGGTATTCTTAATCATAACTCATACTAAACACTCCATATTCATCTAGATATAGGCTTCCAAAAGGTGCCTTAATTTGATAAATTTCTTGATGAAAATTCCACCATGCTTTGATCTACTTTTTTAGGTTATATGTGGCTTCTATTGGGGGCCACTCCCATAAAAATACACAAATATTACATTTGTTGTAGCAAATATTTTAATCATGATTTTTTCTTTTCTTTTCTTTAAATATATTCTTCAACTTTCTCAAAGTCCTATGTTTATGCAATCAAATCCTTGACATCATTTTAATGAAGATATAAAATCTCACTTGGCTAGTGGCCTTCTAAAATATTAATTTCACTCGGATGAAGATCAACACCATAATTTACTAATTTATCTGCTACTCGATTTCCTTCTCTATAAATATGCTCACACTGCCAAGATATTGCCTCTAGTAATAGATGATGAACATCAACAATAATATTATTTTTTGTCCAGTCTCCACATCTGTTTTTGTTAATAGCATTGATGATAATTTCTTGAGTCCCTCTTAATTATAATATATTTCCATCCTTTTCCTACTACAATGTTAGTCCTTATAAGAAGTGCCATAGCCTCTGCATAGTTGTTAGTTGAAGTTCCATATGATTCTGAATAAGCAAGGATAATTTTGCCTTCACTATTTTTGAAAAAACCACCTCCACTAGCTTTTTGTGGATTTCCTTTAGAATCACCATCAAAATTAATTTTGATAAACCTAATTTTTGGACATTTTCATTTTACCATAGATCAAAGTAGATCCTTTAGTTTAATTTTATTGTTGTATATGACTCTTCCATGTATGTTCAAATCCTATAGCCAAATTATTGGCACATATTTTTCTACAATTGAGACTTCCCATGATGAGCACCATATTTATAGATATTATGCAAGAGAAGCACTAATATGCTTCCAAACTTGGGCATCATTTTGATATTTATTTTTAAAAATTATATTATTTCTTTCAAGCCATAAATTCCAACAAATAATGATAGGAACATTCCTCCAAATAATACATATGCTTTAGCTTTAAAATAATTTACCTAGCATTTTATCAACTCTTTTAATGTTGATGGAGCTACCCTATATAATTTCATAATTTTTTTTAAAATAACCTCAAATGGTGTGAGCAAATAAACAATAAAGAAGTAAATAGTCAAACATTTCTAAATATTTCTCACACAAGCAACATCTGAAGGGTTCATAATATACTCTTCTTTGTAGACTCTCTCATATAAAAATATTACTTTGAACTTCTAACCAAAGAAATTTTGAGGCCTTAGGGAGAGCCTCTAATGACCAAACGTTCTTCTAAGGAAAATATTTGGGAGAAGAAAATTTTGATTGTTCTAAATTCTCATATCCCAACTTGACCAAGTATCCACCATCCTTTGATAATTTCCAAACCAACTTATCCTTTCGTATAAAAAATGGCAATTAAAACTCTCAAAGCACCTTTGAAGTTCATCTACAATTTCTTTAAGTTCCTCTCCTTCAACCAGGTTACTAAAAGAAAACCATGATCTAGAGTTTTTGTTTATAATAATATAATCTTTGATATTTGGACCTTTACATGCTAGGCATGCTTGAGCAAATGGTTTCTATTTTGAGTTAGAGATAATAGGATAAGGCTTCAACCAAGCATCAGACTAAAAATTTGCATAACTCCCCTCATCGATTGATCATTTAATATGTTTCTTTATCAATTGTAAACTCTCTGATATGAAGTTCCATGTTGACGATCCTTTGGGTAGATTTCTTTTACTAAAAAATTTCATTGCATAAAGAGAACATATATGTTTTTTACATAATATTTTTGCCCATTTATTTCCTTGATATCTGAATAATATCCACCCAAGCTTTGATCCTAATGAAATATTCATAAGCCTACAATTTCGTAAACCTACTCCTCAAATATTATTTCCTTTGCAAACCCTATCCCACTTATAAAGAGGAAACCTAAAATTTTTCTCACAACCTTTCTATAGAAAGTCTCTTTGAATTTTACCATTTTCTGATGCAATACTTGTTGGTAGTCTTGAAAATGACATCATATAAATAGGAATGAATTGCAAAGTAGTCTTTATGAGTTGTAGCATTATTTACATGGTTAAGAACTTACCTTTCCAACCTACCAAGCAAACTTTCATTCTATCCAAAAAATAGATCCAAAGAATTTTTATTTCCTTTATCAAACAAAGGAATACCCAACTAGGTTGAAGGAAATATACCCCATACTTGGTCCATTATATTCTTATATCCTCATGTGTTTCTCAAGTGGATGATTTTCTCCAATAGTAATAGATGGTTATCTACCTCCTAAAGGATAAAACTTATTAGTATTAGAATCATATGAAGTAGAAATAGTATTTGGACAACTCTTAATGAAAATTTGAGGTTGGTGATATGATATTTTTTTGCTTCATCCATATAAGTAATTTTCTCTCAAGACTAGGTCAAGCCAAAATATTACACCAAAACTTTATGCTTTACATAGGGTGATTCATTAAATTAGGGATGTGGCATAACAATTGTATCTCTCATATACATCCAATATACACCTAATATTTCATGTTGCTTATTTTAATTAGGTACTTGTTCAGAAGGTGTAAAGACAAACAAATATTCTAGAGTTGTTTGGAGAAGATCACGTTGAACTGAATTTGGAAGCAATTTTGTAATGAAGAGTACAATAATCTATTGTTTCACTAGGTGTAGGATATACTTGTCAAGTGCAAGGATATTTCTAAAGAAGATTTAAAATAATAACCAATGATCATTATCTAGAAATTGTTAGTATTAGGGATAAAGTGTTTTAAGTAGGGAGCCATATCATGGATTAGATGTATTTTTAATGATTATCATTATTTTTATTAGCTTAGGCCCTTATACTATGATAATAAATGCTTGAGAAACAAGGTTAGATTTTTTACTTTATTAGAATATAAATAGAAGAGATGAGATCTACTTGGATATTCATTTATTCATATAATTTATATCACTTATAGTGTGCATAAGAGACTTTGCCCTTTTTAAGTGGTTATGATAAATTTTCCTCTCCCAGTGTCTTGGACTATTCTAAGATTTGGAATCTACATCTAAGATACTTACTAGATTTATTGTTTCAAAAATATGATTATAAAGTGAATATTCTTATGTATGGTATTTTTATTGTTAATATATATATATATATATATATATATATATATATATATATATATATATATATATATAGGTTGAAAAAAGTTGGGGGCACATCAAGGGCCACCCTCCCCATGAATTGAACTTGGATCTCCACTAGGAGAGCCCAATGCCTTTTACCATTGCGGTGTCCTTGTCAAAACTTTTATTTTTCAATGAGTTTACACATGTTTTTATGAGGGGTCATGGTCCCCTCATACTAAGTGGGGTTTTAATATTAGACCTATAAAAGAGAAGCCAAATCCTTTACCACTATAGTAAGCTTACAACTCTTATTAGGAGTTTTATTGCTAATATTTTAGAACTTATTACTGAATTATTATTTTAGTAAATTTGTATCATTACATCTAAGTCATGTGTGATGTAGAGAATACCTTATATGGATCAGCAACTAATAATTTGTATTTGAAGAACTAAAAAGACCTTTATACAGGGCTAGTTCTATTTATGTTATATATCACATAATATTTTGATTCAAAGGATAATCCATCCAACTATGCATTGATATAATTTTCATCTAATATGGGCATCCTATTGATTATCATTAAAATACTCTTAGTGATGAGGTGTAATAATAACCTACATATGATAAATAACTATATATCACTATATAATATTTTATAATTATTGTCTCCATATAATAAGTACAGAGAATATCATCTACTATGATAAAATAGGAATTAACCTATTTTTCTACCGTGACTATTTCACCTAGAAGTTCTTGGTTCTAAATTGTATTGAAATTATAAATTTTGTACCAAGGATAATTCTAACTATAAAATCAAAGATTAATATTGCATATATAATGATATTATATACGTGATACATAGAAATTTAGAATAAGAAAAATTATTACTATCATTTACCTCTTTGATGGTGAAATCTTCTTAACAATAAATTCCAATCTTCTTCCCTATCAAGGTTGCATCCTTTTCGTTTTATAATACTTACAAGTATATTTATTGACTATTCTATTACAATATTTTATGGTAGTATTCCCTAGCTACATACTATAATGAAAATTACATATATGATTATATGATAGTTACATATATGATTCTAATAAATTGCATATATGATTTTATGACAATATACTCCTATCTATTCCTAATTTTACATGTGGCCTTCTTCATATCATCATATAGTAAAATAACATAGGCCAGCATGGACTACATTCATGGTATATGTAATATGCCACTCCCCTTAGATAAGCTTTATACTTAGAGCTAAGAATTAGAACATTACTATTGGAGTTATTGCAATGGATCCCATGTGTCATCTTCTAGTTGGAGCCCATACCAATGTATAAGGACTTTAGTATTTCATGGTAGTGAAGGTTCCAAGTTCATTGATCAAGGATGACTTCTAGTTTAAGGAGAATAGATCCTTCTTTGCCTAGTTCTAGAAGGAACATCTATATTGGGGTATGTTTCCCTACCATATTATTTAGGCAAGACACATGGAAAAGTAGATGGAACTTAGATGACATCGGTAGATCCAATTTATAAGTAACCTCCAATTCCCACTAGAGTACCTTATAATACCCATAGAACTTGGGAACCAACTTGTGTTGTCCCTTTTATTTATGATCCATCTACTTGTAGGGATTAAGATGAAGAAAAATCATGTACTATTTTGCAAACTCACTCTTAATATTGTATTTATTTACCTATTGTTTCATGTGATTGCTAAGGTTTGCTTCAAGGTAGCTAACATCTCTTTCCAACAAGTGAGGATTGTATCAACTATATTGACCTCTGAATTTCCTAGAAGGTAAGAGGTAAGTGTTAGAGGTGATTGGTTGTATATTGCCTCATATAGAGTTATATTAGTGGTTGTATGAAAATTGGTGTTGTACCACCACTTTCCTAAGGGAATCCATTGGATTCACTTGGATTATTTATTAGATATAAACCATCTAAGATATATTTCTAGACATTTATTAAACACATCAATGTGACCTTTAGTTTATGGATGATAATGCATAGTTTTTTTTAGTTTTATTTCTTAAATGTGATGGAGCTCCTTATAAAAATTACTAGTGAACAACTTGTTGTAGTAAACAACTATGGAGTGAGGATTTGGTCCATAAAAATTTGTGTCATTATCCTTACAGTACAAAGATGACCCAAGGTGTAGAAGAGACAATACTCAGTCAACCTATCTAGTACCACCATGATAATTATTTTTCCACCTAATAGAGTTAGCCCTTCAATGAATTCCATGAACATATCTATCCATAGTGAATCAAAAATGGGTAAGAACTAAAGTAAGATTAGTGTTTTAACTCTTTACCCTTTTTGACATTGGTACATATCACTAGTTTCTATAAATTACTTCACATTAATCTTTGAAACCAGGCCAATATAAATTGTATTTCATCCAAGTATAGGTACAAAAGAAGCTAGTCTATCCTATTGGTGAAGAATTAAACTCCATTAAAATTCAATTCTTGAGCTCTAAAGTGGATGGAATAACAACCCTTTGCTTATAGCAAAGTATCCCCTCCCTCCACATCTAGTTAGGATGATCCCTTATGTTTTTTTGGAGATCCTAAATAATTTTGGTAAGTGTGGGGTCACTTTATTACTATAACTTAAGATCCTCTAGCCAATTTACTTGGAGGATGGATACTACATAGAGAGTGCCCTATGTTTTTGGAATTCTAGAAAGAGAATCCATTACCACATTATTCCTATCCTTGTGATAGGCAATCTCATAGTCAAAACCTAAGAGCTTAATAACCTATTTTTGTTACTCAAGGAAAGAAAATGTTGTTCAAAATATATTTTAAGCTACAATGATACATCTTCACTATGAAAAGCCACCCCATAAAATATGTTCATCAATAGATAACCACAAAGATGATGGTTATCATATCTTACTCATAGGTTGATTTTGTCAGATTACATCTTGATAATGCTTTTATGATAAATGCAAGGGTTCTACCTTCTATAATGAGTACAAACCTCAATCTAACCCCTAATGCATCACTCTCTATAATGAAATACTTGGAGAAATTATAAAATGCTAAAACTAGAGTATAGCACATAACACTTTTTAGAGTAAGGAAGGCATATTCTACTTCATTATTCCATGCAAATATGTTCTCGTAGAGCATAGTTATTGGGGACATGCCAAACTTAACTTAAACCTTTAAAAACTTATGGTAGTATCCTATAAGTTTGAGGAATCCCTAAACTCTTCAATATTTTGGGTTAGGCCCATTCCTTCATGGCATCAATTTTTCCAAGGTCCACATACAAATCATCCTTAGCCATAATGTGTCCTAAATAATTCAAATTTTTCATCCCAAAGGTACACTTGGATTTCTTGATATAATTTTAATTTCCTTGTAATAGCTTCAAAATATGGCCAGCATGTTGAAGGTGTCCATTCCATACCTTACTATATAGAAAAATATCATCGAAGAATACAAAGGTAAACTTTCATAGGTGTGGATTGAGAAACCTACTCATTAGTCCTTGGAAAATCAAATGTGCATTTATGAGGCTAAAAGACAACCAAAAATTTAGAATGCCCCTTATGAGTCTTGAAGGCCATTTTAGCTATATCCTTCTCATGGATGTGAATTTAATAGTACAAATATAGGAGATTCAACTTGGTAAAATATTAATCCCCATGTAGCTCATATAGTCAATCATTGATCATAGGTACTGAAAACTTATCCTTAATGGAGATATTACTAACTTCACAAAAATTCACACACATCCTCTATGATCCATCTTTGTTAGGACCCCATCCTAACACTTGATGTAATAGTCCTTGTAGAACATGGGTAGTACCCATGTTAATATTTTGTAATGTTTTATTATAGTTTTGGATTAAGAAGCACCTATACCAAATGGTTCCATTCTATGTAACCATTTTTTCAAGAATGTAACTGATTGTAGGTAGGAGATCCTAGCTCGGGTGGCATTTTACATATAATCCAACCTTAGGAGTTAGGTGCCAAAGGAATTTCTTAAATTTGTGAGAGGCAATATTGTATGTATCTTTTTACATAATTGAATGAAGTATTGAAGGAGGGTTGCCCCCTCAAAGAGGCTTGTAATTCAGTGCTATTGTGAGATTATTCTAATTTTGTAATTTGCTTTCGTATTGTGCATTTTATTTCCAAGTGTGTTGTGAGCATGCGTGTTTATTTTCAAGTATTTGTGTGAGAGTGTTATTTTTAATATTAGGTTCCTACAAGTGGTATTATAGTGCTTTATAGGTTTGTGTTCTACTATGACTACAACAGATTATACCAATTCAACTATTAGGTATAATATTTCAAAGTTTTTCATTTGCAAGTTTTCCTTATAAAAAAAATATTAAAAAAATTATATATCTAGAAAAAGGCCAATTTTTTTTTTTACATTAGTTGAGTAGGTTAGAAACCCTATGCTAGGGGTTTTAAAATATTGTGAAGGAGCTATCATTATTAGCTATGGTAGATAGCCCATAAAGTATCTAGTGAAGTGATGAGCGATCAAGCTCCAATACCCAGGCCTTAGACAACATTCATGCATGAAATTGAGCTCCCACGCATATTTCATGTGTATCAGGAGACCATCTAGGATTTAACAAAATTTTATCACTAGGAATATTTTTTAGCCTTGTATTTTCCATAGTGCATGAGACATAGCATCTCGAAATACTACCCTCCCGTACTATCAGAGAGGTATATAGTGTGCTCAAGGGTATATGTGGAATCCTCCTTGAGTAGTGGCCTGAAATATTTGTCCGAGCACTATTGTTCATCATTGTGGTATAACAAAGTGCCTATAGATAGTATATACATCCTTTCCTAGAGTACCCTAATCTGTTTAAACCTACAAACAATGTTTGTTCTTCAATTATTTTGTTCTACTTAACCTGCAACCAAAAGACCAAACCTGTTACTATATCCTACATAGAAGTTGAGCATACAAAGAAGACATTCCTATTCCATAATTCCTACATGCACAATAGGTAATACAAACTCTAAAAGAATAATAGACGAATCAAAATCTTCAAAGTTTGAAACAAGGGATCAAATTCAATTACAATTAGAATTTTTTTAACAATAATAATGAATACAGGGTGGTCAGGATAATAGTGTCATAATAGTAACCTACACAGTCATAATAGTAAGGGAATATTGGTGACAGTCAGAATCAAATAGGGAATAGAACAGTGTTAGAAATTAGTCAATGGTTAAATAGTCCAAAAAGGGAATATAACAGTATTAGTAATCAGAACATACAGGACAAATACAGCTTATAGAGTTCTCAAAATGAATCTCCAGATGTAACCCAACCTCACCAGTAAAAAAAACATTGAATTTTTACTAAAATATGGATATCTCTTCACTCAGAGCTTAGATTGACTCAAAAATTAGCAGATAATTCTATGTTCTATTCCAGATAAAATTGTCCTTGGCATCTCCTGGTCAAAGTTTACACCAATTTTCTAAAATTGGTAATTTTTTATTTTTCTTGTTAAGGTCATGACTTCTCAATTGTCCATCAAATTGATCCAAAATTTTAGGAATAGAAATTACTTGTTATTATGCACCAAAGATCCTCAAGGACTCACTTGTGAAATTTTAAGTCCATATTGAAAAAATTACCCTAAAATCGGCTTGCAACCAACCAAGAGATCATAAAAAGTCAAAGAAGTCAGTATATCTCCTCATTGAGAGCTCAGATCAAGCGACTAGCGAAGTGGATCCTATCCTAAAATTAGTGTGGCAACCTATTTTCCAAAAATTTTGGACCCTTACTAAAAATAGTAAATCCTAAAAGCTACCTATCTATTTTTATTAAGTCCCACAAAAAGCATCCAAACCTTCAATTATGGATGAGGGAACTCGCCAACAAGTAATAAAAATGGATATTCAAAATAAAGTGGACAATATGGGCAACCAAATGTAGTCTATGCTTAACAAAAGTATACAGGAAATACAATCACAAATCCAATCTTTCCAAGTATCGATAGATGATATCACCCATGCACAAAAAGCAATGAAGGTTGAATTAGAAAGTAGAGCCTCTATTGATTTTGCAGTTCCACATGACCAAGCAAAAATTGGTACAAGCCACCACCAACGAGCTATACCCAACCACAATGGGATGAGGTTACCCAAATTAGACTTTTCCAAGTTTGATGGAAAAGATCCTGAGGGGTGGATTTGTAAGGCAGAACAATATTTCACTCTTCATAATGTTGATCATTTCATATGGTTGACCATCGCTTCTTTTAATTTTGAATCGGATGCACTCCATTGGTTTTTGTGTCCTAGAAAGGCTGAACCTAACCTTTCATAGTCTGATTTTGGTCAATGTCTACTCACTTGCTTTGGTCCATACAAGTTTGAATATTTTACAAGAACCCTTTTTAAACTCAAACAAACTTCAATTGTTTGAGAATACCAAACTCAGTTTGAAAAAATTACCAATTGAACAGTAGGACTAAGTGTTGATTATTTCAAGAGTTGTTTTATGGGTGGATTGAAGGATGACATCAGGGCTGAGGTTAAATTGTTGTGACCTCAATCGCTACCATAAACCATACAATTGGCCAAAATGGTAGAGGAAAATTTCAAGGCTCTTGGTTGAACTTCTAAATTTCCTCCATCTAAGTCATATTTTTTGAACAAACCAATGCCAATTTCAGTTAATAAATCTCCATCTATAAAAAATTGAGTCATGAGGAGATGGAGCATATGAAGGCACAAGTATTATGTTACAATTGTGATGAAAAATATACCCGAGGGCATATGTGTGCGCAACAAAAATTGTACTTTCTAGATATGGACAAAGTTTCCACTTCAAACTCTTCTAAGGATGAGGAGGATCCTCAAGAGATAAAAAACACATATCAACTGATCGATCAAGAGGAATCCCAATCAAATATTTTTGTACATGCTCTAGAAGGAATATCTACATCTGAAACCATAAAGGTGATTGGCCATTTCAAGGGACAAAGAGTCATCATTTTGGTTGACTCTTGTAGCACATATAATTTTATTGATCCACATATATCCAAACAGGGAAACTATTACATTACCACATGCAATTCCTTTGAAGTTATGATTGTTAATGATGGTACCCTACCATGTAAAGGAAAATATCATAATGTTAAGCTAAAATTTGGGGAATATAATCTCAAGTCTGACATGTTTGTTTTACCCTTAGGAGGGTGTGATATGGTTTTGGGAGCACAATGGTTACAAATATTAGGACCAATCCTATGGGATTTTGTAGAATTATAGATGAAATTTAGTTAGGATGGGCAGGAATATACCTTTCATGGCACAAAGGCAGGATCACTTTAATTTATTTCTTCTTATAATATGGAAAATTTGTTAAATAAATCTTTCCATGGCATGGTAGCTTGACCTTTTGCTATCACCACTCCTAAGCAAGGGGATTCTAGTCATCCACAATAATTAGAACATATATTAAACATGTATTCTCATGTCTTTGAGGAACCCAAGGGACTTCCTCCTTAGTGCTCACATGATCATGCAATACAACTTGTTCCTGGAAATTGACCTCATAATGTTTACCCTTACCGGTATACTTATGCTTAAAAAACTAAAATTGAGAAAATTATATAGGAAACTTGAGCTTATGAAATTATTCGTTCAAGTGTTAGCCCATATTCTTCATCGGTGTTGTTAGTCATAAATAATGATGTCACTTGGCGCTTGTGTATGGATTATCGGGATCTTAATAAAATTACCATAAAGGATGAGTTCCCTATTCCTATTATTGATGATCTCTTAGATGAGTTGCATGGGACTCAATATTTTTCCAAGTTGGATTTACAATCAGGCTATCACCAAATCCATATTAAGAATGAAGATATTCCCAAAATAGCCTTTAGAACTCATGAAGGGTATTATATTTTTTTGGCAATGCCTTTTGGATTAACCAATGCACCTTCCACCTTCCATAGTTTGATGAATTCTATTTTTTGACCTTATCTTCATAAATTCATTCTAGTATTCTTTGATGACATCCTGATTTATAGTCGCACATGGAAGGATCATTTTCACCACTTAGAAGCAACTCTCAAACTTTTGTTTGACCATAAAATTTATGCAAATGAATCAAAATACTAGTTTGGTCAGTAGGAGGTTGAATATTTGGGGCATATAGTCACTAAAGAAAGACTTCAGGTAGACCCTAATAAAATTCAAGCAGTGCAAGAATGGCCTCAATCTCATACCTTGAAGGGAATTCATGGATTCTTGGGTCTTATAGGATATTACAAAAAATTTGTAAAAACCTATGGAAAGATAGCAACTCCCTTCACAACCATGTTACAATAGAATTATTTTGTGTGGACTGAATTGGTTGAGAAGTCTTTTGTTTATTTGAAGCATGTTATGACCAAAACCCTATTTTTGCAATACCAAATTTTTCTAAACCCTTTGTCATCGAGAGTGATGCATCAGGTACAAGTATTGGAGAAATTTTAATGTAGGAGGGTCGACCATTGGCTTTTACTAGCAAGGCACTTTTCCCTCAAAATTTGGGCAAGTCCTCATATGAGAAGGAAATGCTTACCATTTTACACGCAGACACCCATTAGCATCCATTTATTATTGGTCGATATTTTTCAATTAATAATGATCATCAAAGTCTAAAATAATTTTAGAGCAACGGGTGGCTACTCCAGAACAAAAAAAATGGATCTCCAAATTATTGTGATATGACTATGACATTTCTTATAATAAAGGTAAATATAATATGGTGGCTTATGCTTTGTATCACCTACATGGATATCAAGCCATGCTACATGCCCTCTCTACTCCTCTTCCATAATGGCTTCATCAACTTCATGAAGATCTGGCCAAGGATTCATCATTATAAACTCTCCTCTTCCATCTCCAATAGGATCCTAATCACACCCTAATTATGTTTGGGATGATTAGGATTTACGATTTCATGACCGATTCGTTATTCCATATGAGTCTTAAATCAAGTACCTCCTCCTTCATGAAATGCATGCATCTCCCACAGATGGTCATTCGGGTTTTCTCAAAATATATACCCGAGCCAAGCATACATTTTTTTAGAAGGGCATGAAAAATATATCAAAACATTTGTTGTTGAATGTGATTGATGCCAACGCATGAAAAATGAGACTATGTGTTCTCTAGGAACACTTTAACCTTTTCCCATTCTTGAGTAGGTTTTGATAGATATATATATGGACTTTATCGAAGGGCTACCAAAATCAAGAGGCAAATTAGTTATTTTGGTGATAGTGGATCTTCTCTCGAAGTATGCTCATATTTGTTCCCTATCCCACCCTTATACTACATCCATTTTTGCTCAAATATTCCTTGACTCCACATTTCGCCTCCATGGAATGCCTACATCCATTTTCTCTTATCGGGATCCTATCTTCACCATTTGCTTTATCCAGGAACTTTTCAATTTGTAGGGGATCCAACTCAAGATGAATTCGGCCTACCATCCTCAAACTAATGGCCAAACCAAAATTATCAATAAATGCTTGGAAACCTACCTTCGTTGCTTCACTTCTAAATATCCTACTTAGTGGGCTAAGTGTCTTCCTTTGACTGAATGGTGGCACAACATCACCTATAACTATGCCACTAAGGTGAATCCATTTGAAGTAGTTTATGATCAGCTTCTACAATCTCTAACTTCTTACATTCTAGGTAGCTCCAAGGTTCAGGCCATGGATTCCACTCTTCATTAGCATGACTTTATTCTTCACCAACTGAAGCTCAATTTGGAAATGGATCAGAGTCATATGAAACAACAAGTAGATCAATATAATATTTAATGCATATTTGTCATTGGTGACATGGTCTTCCGCTTACAACCATATATACAATCATCTCTCTAGTTGTGTGGTTATCAAAATTTTACTACTAGATACTATGGTCCTTACCAAGTGTTGCAGAGGCTCAGGGTGACGGCATACAAACTAGCCTTTCTGGCTAGTTCCAAAATTTATCCAGTCTTCCATGTTTCCTCTCTTAAGTAGGTTATTGGCAACAAGGTGTAGGTGCAGTCTACACTTCCATAGTTGGATGAGGAAGGGTCCATCATTCTTGAACTTGAATGTATTCTTGATCACAGATCATGTATTATTTATTGGTGGGTTATCACAGATTTATTGGTCTAGTGGTGCAGCTTACAACCAGAAGATGTGACATGGGAACCTCTTCACCAAATCCAACAATAGTTTCCTCACCTTCAATTTTGAGGACAAATATTTTTGAAGGGGAAGGGCATGTTAGGACCCCATTCTAACACTTGATATAGTAGTCCTTGTAGAATGTGGGTAGTACCCATGTTAATATTTTGTAATATTTTATTATAGTTTTGTATTAAGAAGCACCTATTCCAAATGGTACCCTTCTATGTAACCATTTTTTCAAGAATGTAATTGATTGTAGGTAGGAGATTCTAGCCGGGTGGCATTTTGCATGTAAGCCAACCTTGGGAGTTAGGTGCTAAAGGAATTCCTTAAATCTATGAGAGGTAATATTGTATGTATATTTTTGCATAATTGAATGAAGTATTGAAAGAGGTTTCCCCCTCGAAGAGGCTTGCGATTTAGTGTTATTGTGAGATTGTTCTTTTTCTACAATTTACTTTTGTATTGTGCATTTTATTTCCAAGTGTGTTGTGAGCATGTGTGTTTATTTTCAAGTATTTGTGTGAGAGTGTTATTTTTAATATTAGGTTCTTGATAATATTTCTTCTATACTATCAATATTGGGGCTAAAAAAGGACTTGTAATAGGGAAAATAAGTCTTACATCCAATAATTTATTCACCATATTCTATATTTTATTATTTTGTTGGTAGAGGTACCTATAATACCATATGTTTAGGGTCCAAATCCTTGGTACCAAATTGATCCTATGGATCTCTAGATAACTAGGAGATAGATAAGTTTTCTCCTTAAAGACTTCCAGATTCTTGGTTAGGATGGATGACAAATTAGGGGATACCTTATCAACCTATATAGAACATGACTACATTTGACATAATATTTGAACTATTACTCTATGATCCCTTTTATTAGTTATTATATTTGTTGAGATGTTATGATATTGAGTTTCACATCATTTATACCCTATATGGTGTTTGTCCTATTATTTATGGTGAACTTAGTCTAAATTTTCAAGAAATTCTATAGCATTGACCCTAGATTCCTCAACTAGGGGTATCCCAACACAATGTCCATGCCTCCTAAGGTAACTACATATAAATTTGTTTAAAATTGGTAATCACCTATAGATAGACAAGCATTCCAACACCACCTATAATAGTTCATGATGTCTCCATTAGAAATCTTGAAATTGATCTGGTCATAACCATATATGAAGAAATTTTTTCTTTTTACTACACTAGGATCTATGAATTTATTTATCTTGCCAAAGTCTAGTAGTATTAACACCTTGTATCCCTTAATAAAATCCTAGACTATAATGCATTATGGTGTCAATATTCCTACTATATATTTCAGTGAAAGTGTATGTGCTTCCTCCATGGGTCCATTAGGTGAAAGCTTCATAATTCATTGAATCAATTTGTTCTTAAATTATATCCATAAATTCTTCCCATATCCCTACCAAAGAGGATGAAGGACTACTTATATCTCAAAGGTAGAGATACCCTATGGACTATTTTTCATAAAAATTATAACAAAGTCCCTTGTATCTACAAATTGTGATTTCCTATGGTGTTATCCTCTTTATAACTAGTGTCTTCGGAGAATTACTATTTGTAGGTGTAAAAGCATTACTTTAGAATTTTAGGGGTTTGGAGACCTTTCATTGGGCATTTCATTTCATTCCTACAAGTTTATCTAATCCTATTACAATCATGTAGGTGGTTGGTTTAAGCATTTACACTTTAGTTATAATTTCCTCCTTAAGACCACAAAAAGATGTTAAAAATGGCCTTCCATTATTTTGGTTAACTTCTCAAAAATTATAATATACTTAGGTACTATTCTTCTTTGTAAAGCTTGGTGAGGGATCCAATAAAGTCTTAAAACTTAGAAGGGCCAAAATGACCAAGGAGTTCATTCTTGAACTGTGTCCAACCAATGGTTGGTACTTTTTTTACTACCATAAATACAAATGGAATGCTTCAAGGTCAAAATACAAGATAACCACAAAAATTATTGGTTGATGGTTGTCTTGTATAGCTCATAATTTTTCATCCTTAATTAATCAAAATTATGGATATTTATAATCAAACCTTAGAAAATCTATCCTGAAGACTATAGCAATCATGCCTCTATGGTCTTCTCACTCCGATTGTTATCCTTACTCATGGCCATATAAAATTTTGACTTATCAAGAGCTTTCCCTTTATGATATTTAGGGCTATTTTTAGTGTCCCTCAAAATTTGAATTGTTAAGCTTAAGCACTTTGATATATCAAAATTTTAAGTCATATATTTGAAATCTATGATCATGCTATAGATATTTGGTTATTAATTTCATCTATGGAATCCAACTTAGTGACTTGTTCCTCCATCTTATGCATTCTAGCCTCCATTGCTTGAGTTCTAGTCTTTGGTGGCATTTACTAAAAGTAGAATTGTAATTTTTAGTAGGTTAATATTTTTGTAATGGTCCCAAAATGTATATGGGTGTTATATACCAAAATCATCAGCTCAAAAATATGATCAAAATGGGTTATACCACAAATTAATGATTTTGGAGTCCCTAAAAAGGTATTTTTTTTGGCTAGATAATAAGGGGTTGTACTCGACTCCCACCCTTGAAAAATTACAACTCTCTTCTATAGAGCTTTAGATTTTATAATAAATATACTTCTCATCTCAATTGAGATGCTATTGCTACAAACCTACATCATTTTACATAAAATGTCTGAATTCTTGATATTCATTATTTGGATCTTTTCAATTTTCCGTATGAATACAATTATTCTAGAATTTATCATATTTCTTGATATTTTTCTATAGAAGCCTTCACAATTCCAAAAATTCACCTCTACTATCTATGCCCTTTATCTTAATAGAGTAATATTTCCAAAATATCATACTATTATAGTTCACTTTATTAAATCTGGATTGCTAGTTTCCTTCCTCAAACACAAGTGCAACCACAAAAATTATAATAGATTGTATAAATAAAAATATATTATTGTTACAAAATAAAGTAGATATTATCAATGGAAAACATTAAAGTAAATTTTAATAATTAATTGAATCAAACAATCAATATTTTCTTGTCATCTTCAACTAAAATTACTACTTTCTCTAACCATGGAAAGGAGAATTTAAATTCATGATCCTCAATTAAACCCCTCTATTGGCTAGCTTATCTACACATTTATTTCCCTCCCTTAATATATGTACAAACCTGATTTCTTCAAACTCTTTAGCAATATCTTGAATCTCTACAATTATCTCTTGTATGTCCCATGGAGTCTTTGCTTTCCTCAAAATTGTATTTATTACTATGATAGAATCATCTTCTATCCATACTCTATTCCATTTAATTCGTTTACATATCTTTAACCCTTCTAAAGCTGCCCAAGATTCAATTTCATTATTTGTCTTAAATCCACTATTGAATGCATAATGAGATAAAATATCTCCTCTATTATTTCTAGTTATTCCTCCTCCTCTTTCTAGTCTTGGATTTCCTTTAGATGCTCCATCAAAATTTAATTTAACCCACTCCACATTTGGTGGTTTCCACTTTATATTATTTACCTTCTTTTTGTTTCTCTTGTACCCAACATCATAATTCCATTTAATGACTTGACTCCATCTATCAAGGCTCTCTGCTTCTAGATTAGGGACTAGGTGAGTTGATAGGGTTTTTTAGACTCCTCTATGGCTAAACATATCTTGTTTTTAATTACCTCTACATTACTTTCTTTTTATTTTAAATATTCTTCTATTCCTTTCTATTCATATAGTACATAGTATTGCATATTTTGATATATCCCATATTGTCTGTAAAGCCTCACTTTTATAAGCACTCTACCATTGCTTTAACCAATCTTCAATTTTTCTATTCATCATCATGCACTTACCAAACATATCAATAACCCATTCCCATAGATTCTAAACTATTGAGCAATGTCCCAAGATATGGTCTATACTCTCCTCCTTTTTACAAAAAATACATTGAGAGGGGCCATAAAAATCCCTTTTCATAAGGTTATCCTAGGATAAAATTATTCTATGACCTACTAGCCAAACAAACATTTTAATTTTAGGAATGCTTGGGCTATCCCAAATATCTCTCCATTTTCTTGTGATATTATTATTTTGTTGGTGTTGTACATTATATTTACTTCTTGTTGTGTACTCTACTAAGCTATTCAAATCCCAAATCAATTTATCCTTGGCTCCCTTAGAATAATCACAATTGTTATCTTTCTACTCACTTGCCTCCTAGCATCAATGTCTTGTATATTTATAAAAAAATCTTCTTTCCATTTGTATCTTCCTTCTTGATCCTTGTAAAAAATGTTTGAAACCCTATCACCATATTTGTCTTGAAGCAATCCCATCCAACGTTTCAAAATTGGATCTAAATTGAGTGGTTTTTTTATCACACCAATTATCCGTCCAAATAGAATTTGTTTCTCGAGTTTCCACCACCCATATTAAATCTTTAATTATAATATCAATAGATTTTTTTAAACCATTCCAAAAAGCAAAACTAGAGAAAATATAGTAAATATTAAACTTGGGTCATTGGGATCAACATACTTAGAAAAATTCTTGCACATTATATTGAGATCAACATACTTCGAAAAATTCTTGCACATTGTATTTTTCTCTCTTTGTATAATCTCCAGGTTAATTTTCCCCTAAGTGCTAAGTTTGTGTTTGTAAGAACTCTTAAACCAAGACCTCACCTAGTTTTATCATCACACACCTTGCCCCATTTCACAAAAGAAATTTTCTTTTTATCACGTACACCTAACCATAAAAAGGATTACATAATACAGATTAAAAAAATTTCAACTGATTTTGGCATAGAATACAATGACATATAATATATTAGAATGGCTTGTAAGACTAACTTAATTAACTACACTCTTCCTGCTAACAATAACCATCTACCTTTCCAAGCTAGAATTTTATTCTAAACTTTACTAATAACTAGATTCTATAAATCTATCCTTATTCTCCCCTCAAATAAAGGCATCCCTAGATAAGTTGTTGAAAATTTTGCCTTCTCCATTTGAAGCAACCTGCAAATTCTTACCTTGATATTAGCAAGAGTGTTAAGAAAGTAAATTTTAGATTTAGTCCTATTAAATTTTTGCTCTAAAGCTCTTTCGTCTATTTTAAAATGGTATTCAATGCTTTGGCATGATTTATCCTTGCCCTTCCAAAAAAGTTGTATCATGTACAAATTGTTGATGGGTGATGTTATCGATGTTATTACTAACCTTAAGACCACTTATAAGCCCATATTTGTAAGCCTTATTTAAGTTCTTACTATCCCTAAAAATGTGTATTAATGTTATATACCAAAATAATTAGCTCAAAAAGTAGATAAAAATAAACTATAGCATAGAATGAAAAATTTTCTATTGTTTCAGACTTATAATGGTTTTGGTGTTACATGTTTCTTTCGAAATATTTTAGATTGAGTGAAAACTTTGACTATGATCACATTCTCTCAAACTAGGTTGAGCTGTTTAACTCTTTGTCCTACTAATGATAAGTTCAATGCAATTATAAAACTACCATAAGCAAAAATTAGGGAAGGGAGGTAATCTAGGCTAAGGATGTGTGTACTTTCCATAGCACTCTAAAATATTATTTTAGTGTACAAGGGTAATCTTCCTAAGTGTTATTCTCAACACACTATGAATAATTATTATGGATAAGTGTTATTCTCAATTGTTGTTATATAATTATGTTTGAAGGTTTAGCTCATGGTTTCTAATAATGATCTGTTGATACATGCAACTTACATGGAAGCTCAATTATTTGTACAAGTTTTATCTAAGGCATGTGTGTTGGAGTTTGAGCACCTCTCACTTCACTAGGTATTTTATGAGTAATATAACCTAACCATAAATGATAGCTCCTCCATGATATTTTAAAATAGCCAAAACATCATTTCTAAGCTATAGGCCTAGAATTTAAAAAAAAATACACACAACAAAAGCTTACTGCACCCTAGAAAGGGCTTTGATATTTCCAACAAAAAAAATATTAAATAACTAATATATAAAAATTTAGAACAAGAGTGGTTATATTGATATTGCTTGTCTCTTCAAGGGGTAAACCTCCTTAAAAATAAATTTCAATCTTTGTCATTGTGAATGTTGCATCCTAGTATTTTTATATGCTTACAAATATATTTCCTAACTATTCCATGATAATATTCTATGATAATATTTCCTAACTACATACTCTAATGACAATTACATATATGGTTTTATTATATATATATATATATATATATATATATATATATATATATATATATATATATATATATAATTCTAAAATAATTACATAGGTGATTCTATGACAATATCTTTAACATATTCCTAATTTAACATGTAACCTTCTTCATATCCACCATAGGGTAAAATAACATAAACCAACTTGAATTACACTTGTAAGATACATAAAACAAACTCCATTTAGTTTATGTACACTCAAATAAAATTAAAGAATACATAGAAAATAGAGAATATCAAACGTTATTCTGTCAAATTTGCAAGGAATCTATTTCTAGAGAGAATATGAAAGCCCTTGCTTGTGGGTATTACTTTTTTTGTGAATGTTGGAAGCAGTGCATTCGCACATCCATTGATAATGACGGTCTTGGAAGTCTTAGTCTGCGATGTCCTCATCCAGAATGTTATGTCGTAGTTGGTAAAGACATGGGGCTATCTATTGTAACTGATAAAGAATATAGGGCCAAGTTTGAAGGGTATCTTGTTAGATCATATGTTGAACAGAACAGAAACACCAACTAGTGTCCAGCTCCGAGCTGCGAGTATGCTGTGGAATTTGTAGGTGGGAGAGAGTGGTATGATGTTGTTTGCAAATGCTCGCATACATTTTGCTAGAATTGTTTGGAGGAAGTGCACCATCCAGTTGATTGTGATACGGTGAGAAAGTGGGCCTTAAAGAATAGAGACGTCGTAGAATCAGATAAGTGGATCCATGTTAATTCCAAACCGTGTCCAAAGTGTAATCGACACATAGAAAAGAATCAAGGGTGTATGCACATGACATGTGCACGGCCATGCAGTTTCAATTTTTTTGGCTATGTCTGGGTGATTGGAAAGAGCACAATAGTAGCACAGGCGGCAACTGAGTTTCTATAAACATTCCATAAGATTCATGACTTTTTGAAGTAAATTATTCGAGAACTTCTATATTTAATAGTTTTTAGGATTTCTTCAAAAACTCTTATTGGACCTTAGATCAAGAGAATATAACTATATTTCTAGAAGTTAGTTGGCTCAAGAGAAATATTCAGTGATAGATTATCTATTTTGATATTCAGTATATTTTTTGTTGACTGATTATTTGCAATGGTGTAGTTATGCTTTACCTAATGGAGAACTAATTTCTCTAAAAAATAGTGGATTGAATTTTTAGAGTGTATTAGGCAAATTGTAATACTTGGAAGAGACCTCTAAGCCACTTGTTGAAGTTATAAATACGGTTTAAAATATTTTATGCTACATGAGAGATAGGATGGTTTGAATGGTTGTGTTCCATGTTGAGCAAGGTGCAGCAACAGTATTGTCATTGTTGTCAACACAGTCAGATAGATCTATTGATGCAGTGGACAGAAAGTTCAAAAGCTATTCAGATGCAAAAGACAGGAGTTCAAAGGTTATTCAGAGTATGTACAATGATTTTCCAAGAAGACCGAAGTGGCCCATATGCAAAAGATCAAATAAAAAGACAAGTAAGAAAAGTGTCGCAATATCGTGACATATACAGCAGGCAAGAAAAACTGTCGCGATTTCGCGACATGTTGGAAGAGAGAGAAAAAGCAGGAAAAACTGTCGTGATTTTGCGACATGTTGGAAGAGAGAAAAAGCAGGAAAAACTGTCACGATTTCGCGACATGTTGGAAGAGAGAGAAAAAGCAGGAAAAACTATCACGATTTTGCGACATGTTGGAAGAGAGAGAAAAGCAAGAAAAACTGTCACGATTTTGCGACATGTTGGAAGAGAGAGAAAAAGCAAGAAAAATTGTCGCGATTTCGTGACATGTTGGAAGAGAAAAAGGCAAGTGGAAAAACTGTCACGATTTCGTGACATGTTGGAAGAGAAAGAGAAAGCAGGAAAAAGTGTCGCGATTTTGCAACAAGTTTGAAGAAAGAGAACAAGTAAGAAAAGTGTCACGATTTCACGACATGTCGCATTTTCGTGACTAAAATAGGAGAGAGAAAGTAAGTTTGAAAAGTGTCACGATTTCACGACATGTCGCATTTTCGTGACTAAAATAGGAGAGAGAAAGTAAGTTGGAAAAGTGTCGCGATTTTGTGACATGTCACATTTTTGTGACTAAAATAGGAGAGAGAAAGTAAGTTTGAAAAGTGTCGCGATATCGCGACATGTCGCATTTTCACGACAAAAGAAAGAGAGGAAGCGTACGGAAGCAGAACTGTCACGATTTCATGACAAAAGTAGAAAGTAAGACTTCGAAAGCAGAAGTGTCACGATTTCGTGACAAAAGCAAAGAAGTAAAGTACGAAAGTAAAAGTGTCATGATTTCGCGACAAAAGCAGAGAAGAAGACTTCGAAGGCAGAAGTGTCGTGATTTTGCGACAAAAGCAAAGAAGCTAAGTACGAAAGTAGAAGTGTCACGATTTTGCAACAAAAGCTAAGTTGAAGACTACGAAGGCAGAAGTGTCGCGATATCACGACAAAAGCAAAGTCGAAGTCTATGGAAGCATAAGTGTCGTGATATCGTGACAAAAGAAAAGATGAAGTCTGTGAAGGCAGAAATGTCATGATATCATGACAAAAGAATAGAGAAAGCGTACGGAGGCAAAAGTGTCACGATATCGCGACATGTATTTTCGCGGCAATAGCAACAAAAGAAGCTACAGAGGCAGAAATGTCACGATTTCGTGATAGGTCATAAATGTGCAAGTCAAGAAGGAGAACCCGACTGAAATGAGAAGTATGACAGTGGACCGACATCACTACGGCATTTACAAGGGCAGTTATAAAGTGATTTCATACTGCTGAAATACGAAGAGTGATCAAAAGTCAGTATGGCAGTTACAGGGTCTGTCTAGAATGAAATCATCAAGCGATGGATAAACTAAACATCTTCTTCAGTTGAAGCCGATGAAAGCCGACTAAAATTAGGGTTTACAGTTGTTATGAAATCCGACTAAGATTAGGATTTATAGCCGACTAAGATTAGGGTTTTCATCATAAAAATATTATTATAAAAAGAGGGTTGTTTGGAGAATTGATAAAGTATCGAAGGTGTGTGAAATACGGTCGTTGTGTGCAGAGAGCAAGTCGTGTCGAATCGTGCTAAGTGCGAAATTCGCAAAGAGATCAGAGTGCGCAAAAGGGAGAAGATGATCATGAAGTTTAACTGTAACGAAGTAGAGTGTGCGAAGTGATTGCGTAGAGAGAGCATAGTGCACATAGAATGCAAAGGTGAAGAAGACTAGTCAGGGTCTTGCAAAAGCAAAGGTATCTTAATATCAAACTTATAGATTCAAATTGAAGTCCAGGTTGCAGCTTGGCATCAGGGGTTGGTGCTCCTTTCTGTTGGTGCAGATAAATAAGGGGTTGGTGCTCCTTCCAGTTGGTGCTTCGGTAAATCGGGGGTTGGTGCTCCTTTTTGTTGGTGCAGATAAATCGGGGGTTGGTGCTCCTTGCAGTTGGTGTTTGGTAAATTGATTATAAAGTTGGTGCTTTGCAAAGGCTGGATTTGGATGGTAGTCCAAGCAGTCAATTTTTGAGGAGTAGCCACTTTAGTGAACCTCGTTAAATCTTGTGTTGTGTGATGCTCTTTTGTTATACTTGTTGTATCTAGTAATAAGTTTTAATTGTTGCGGTATTAAGAGTCTATAAATTTAAGTTTATAGAGCTACACTGATTCACCCCCCTCTCAGTGTCATTGTAAGACTAACAATTGGTATCAGAGCTAAGTTCTTGTACAAGCTTAACCGGCTAGGGTGATCTTGGAAGTAACACAATGGGAGGTGATGAAAGCTTCTCATCAAATAAAGCACCATTGTTTGATGGATCTAATTACGCGTTCTAGAGAATCAGGATGCAGACATATCTTTGTGCTTTGGGATACAACATTTGGGATTCAGTAGTTAGTGGATACACAATACCCATCACTCCTCCAAAAGAGGCTAAGGAAAAAAAATTGTTTGAAAGTAACTCAAAAGCAAAGAATGCTATCATGTGCGGATTAGCAGATAGTGAAGTAGTAAAGATCATGAGCTGTAAAATAGCAAAAGAAATATGGGACAAATTGAGGAGTATTCATGAAGGAGACGATAAGATCAAGGAGGCCAAGTTACAGACACGTCGAGCTTAGTTCGAAGCATTAAATATGAATGACGATGAAAACATTGAGGCATATATGCTTGAGAGTTAATGGAATCATTAATGCGATCAGAGGACTCGATGAGGATATCGAAGACTCTACCGTCATGAAAAAGGTATTAAGATCTCTTCCTCAAAGGTTTGATTCTAAAGTCTCAATGATAGAAGAAGCTAAAAATCTAAATTATTTTAGTATAGATGAGATGTATGGTTCTTTGACTGCATATGAGATGAGGATAGGAAGATCTAAACCCATAGACAGAGAAGTTGCTTTTAAAGCCCATAAAAATATGAAAGCAAAACAAGAATCCGAGGAAGAAGAGACATCAGATGAAATGGAAGCAAACTTTGTTTGAAAACTAAAAAGGGGAAAAGGAAAATACAGAGGAAAGTTACCGTTTAAATGTTTCAATTGTGGAGGCGTTGGGCATTTTTCAGCTAAATGTCCACTTAATGAGAAGAACAAAAGTGATGAAGGATCGCACCAAGAAAGAAGTGACTGGAAGAAAAAAACAAATTTCAGAAAAGGCAACTTCAAGAAGAAAATTTTCATCTCCAAGAATGTTAGTTCATCAGAAGACAGCTCCGGTGAGGATTTTGAAAAGGAAACAGGTGAAGCTCTTTTCATGGCACTCAAAGAAGAAAAAATAAAAAAATAACAGGAATGTGATGAAGAAGAAATTGATGCAGAAGTAAATTTGGAAGAGGAACTAATTGCAGCTCTGGATGAATTGAAGATAGAAAGAAAAAAGAATAAGAAAATTTCAAAAAGGCTTGAGGATGCAAACGAAATCATAACCAGTCTGAAAGTACAGACAGAAGAATACAAGAAAATATCTGAAGATCTCGAAGTACAAATTACCATGAAAATAGATTATTGTTGCAAACTAGAAGAAGAGAATGTTGGTTTACGGACGCAGATAGAAGAGATGAATCACAAAATTAGTTGCTATCACAAATGCGAAGAAAGTTCTATGAAGCTGGATAAGATTATAAATGACCAAAGGCCTGCAGGCATAAAATTTGGTCTAGGTTTCATCGAAGGAGAATCATCAAATGGATCAAAGGCCAAAAATGTAGAATTCATAAAGAATGAAGATAAGAAACAGGTTGATCAAGGAAAAATGTCTCATGCAAAAGAAAGCAATAATGCCAGGCACGAAAGGAGAATTGACAATGATGGATTCACCAATGTCACACATCAAAGAAGAAGAAGACCTATGGCTCCTACGGCAACATGGCAAAGACCATCACCCAGGTTCAATTATCCCTTTTCTGGTTTCTATTTTAAATGCAATGGCTATGGACATAAAATCTCAGACTACAAATATAATGTAAGACCAAGGAATTTCACTAGTAGAAATGCTTTTTCTCCTCTGATGAATTATACAGTAGAATGTTATAACTGTCATAATTTTGGGCACATTGCAAGAAACCGTAGAAGTACATTTGCATCAAATCAGTTTTAGGGAAGAAAATTTCAACCAAATAGGATGAGACAAAATAGAAAACTTCCCGAAAAACATGCACAAGCTATTGATAAGGGAAAGGCAAAACAAGAGTCCAAAACTACTATCAAAATGGAGTGGAAAGAAAAAGAGCGACTTAAGGAAGAAAAGGAATCCTTAATCGTACAAACAACATTTAAAGCACGAGAATAAATATGTACCATGGATACTTGATAGTGGATGCTCCGAGTCATATGACGGGTGACAAACAGAAATTTGAGAAGTTACAAAAATATGAAGGTGGTTCGAGTAAAGTTTGGAAATAATGATGGAGCTAAGATAGTTGGCAAAGGTTCAGTTAAAATTAGTGACGAAAAAATTAAGTCAGAAGAAGTCTTGTTTGTGGATGGTTTGAAACATAACTTGTTGAGCGTAAGTCAGATTTGTGATAAAGGTCATGAAGTAGTTTTTATGAAACAGGGTTGTGAAGTCAAAAAAACAAACAGTGGAAAATTGATAGCAACTAGATCAAGGACATCTGGAAACCTATACACGCTCTCAGAGACTTCAGAAGGAGCTTGTTTTATTAGACAGGAAGAAGAAAATTGGTTGTGGCACAAGAGACTCGGTCATATCAGTTTTGATAATCTAGTAAAAATCAACTCAAAAATGGCAGTGAGAGATATTCCCACCATCAGCAAACCTACAAAAAACATTTGTGCTTCATGCCAAAAGGGGAAGCAAACTAGAGTCACATTCAAAACAAAAGAGTACTACACAAGCAAACCTTTGGAACTAATACACATTGATTTATGTGGACCCATGAGAACACAAAGCATAAATGGTGACAAATATTTTATGTTGTGCATTGATGACTATTCCAGAATGACATGGATATTTTTCTTGAAGCATAAATCAAAAGCTTTTGAAATGTTCAAGATTTTCAAAAACCATGTTGAGAATGAAACAGGAAAGAGGATCAAATGTTTAAGATCAGATAGAGGAGGAGAATTCATTTTAGAGGAGTTTACAGAGTACTATGAAAAATATGGTATTAGGAGACAGTTTTCAGCGACCAGGACACCTCAGCAGAATGGAGTGGTAGAAAGAAAGAATAGGACAGTGCAAGAAATGGCACGGACTATGTTGGCTGAAAGTAGAGTAGCAGACAGATTTTGGAAAGAAGTAGTCCATACTGTGATGTATATCCAAAATAGGTACATGCTGAGAACACATGAAAGTAAAACTCCTTATGAGTTGTGGTTCGGTAAAAGGGCAACAACAAAATACCTCAAAGTTTTTGGCAGCAAATACTACATCAAAATAACTGAAGATAATCTTGGTAAGTTTGAAGATAGAGCGGATGAAGGTATTTTTGTTGGTTATTCGATCAAAAAGCAAAGCTTACAAATGCTACAACAAGAGGCTAAAGAAAATTGTGGACAGTGCCGATGTTAAATTTGATGAAGGTAGAGAATGAGTAATTAGCTATGAAGAGAACTACCCAATTTATGAAGAGGTTATTGAAGGAGATGAGGAAAAAAAAATAGAAAAGATACAGAAAATTGACTCAGATGATTTAAGTTGTGATTCAGAAGTGGAAGAAAATAAGAAATTCAAAACAGGCAGCTAGCAGAAAAATCATCCTAGAGAGCAAATAATTGGAGACCCCAAAGTTGGTGTTCAGACAAGAAGAAGAGTAGTAAGTAACTACTCTCTATTATCCAACATTGAGCCCAAAAATGTTGTTGACGCAAGAAAAGATGAAAGTTGGATGAAGGCAATAAATGAAGAATTAGATCAGATCGAGAAAAACGAAACTTGGGAGTTAGTACCTAGACCTGCAAATAAAAATATAATCGGGACTAAATGGATTTTTTGAAATAAATTGAATGAAGACGGACAGGTAGTTAGAAATAAAGCAAGATTGGTATGTAAGGGTTATGCACAAGTTGAAGGCATTGACTTTGAGGAAATTTTTGCACCAGTAGCTAGACTAGAGGCAATTAGAATGTTTTCGGCTTTAGCAGTCTACAAGAATTTCAAAGTTTATCAAATGGATGTGAAATCAGCGTTTTTGAATGGGAAACTTGAAGAAGAGGTTTATATTGAGCAACCGGATGGTTTCCAACTTGGTGATGATCCCAACTTGGTTTGCAAGTTGAAGAAAGCATTATATGGCTTAAAACAGGCACCTCGAGCATGGTATGCAAGGCTAGACAACTATCTCACTCAACAAAGGTTTAAGAAAGGTATGGTGGATAGTAATTTGTATGTCAAAACAGAAAATGGGCATCTTATTGTTCTTGTTGTATACGTAGATGATATCATATTTGGCAGCAACAAAGATGAGTCATGTAAAGATTTAGAAAATAAGATGCAGAAAGAATTTGAAATGTCAATGATTGGTGAACTTTCGTATTTCCTCGGGTTGCAAGTTAATCAAAATAAGAAGGGCATATTTATTTCTCAAGTTAAATATGTGAAAGAGATGTTAAAAAAGTTCACAATGGAGGATTGTAAGCCAGTTAGCACTCCCATGACGACAGGTTGCAAGTTGAGCAAGGATGACAAATCTCCACCTGTTGATCAAACCATGTACAGATCTATGATTGGAAGCTTACTCATGCACTGATAGCTACCAGACCAGATATTTTGTAGGTAGTATGCATGGTAGCACGATTTCAGGCTAATCCCAAGGAGACTCATGTGATAGCTATGAAGAGGATTCTTCGGTACCTCAAGGGTACTATGGAGTATGGGTTATGGTATCCGAAAGGTAAATACTTCACCCTTATTTTGTATTCAGATGCAGATTGGGCAGGATGTGTAGATGACAGAAAGAGTACCAGTGGAGGTGCATTCTATCTTGGAGATAGATTGGTTGTGTGGCACAGTAAGAAACAAGAGTCAGTTTCTTTATCGACAGCAGAGGCAAAATATATTGTAGCGACA
Organism: Wollemia nobilis; assembly: GCA_028583015.1. Classification (NCBI taxonomy): domain Eukaryota; kingdom Viridiplantae; phylum Streptophyta; class Pinopsida; order Araucariales; family Araucariaceae; genus Wollemia; species Wollemia nobilis. The sequence continues at coordinate 9,811,987 of JAQPPZ010016751.1, read as the reverse complement.
ACATGTTGTACGCAGGTATTGTGGATGAAACAAACCCTAAAAGATCTTGGTATTAGCTTCAATGAGCCAATATTAGTTAAGTGTGATAACACCAGTGCCATTAACATCTCCAAGAATATGGTTATGCATTCATGCACAAAACACATTGCTATCAGGCATCACTTTTTGAAGGAGAAAGTTGCGGAAGGTGAGGTTAAGTTGGATTTTGTTTCCAACTACGGAGCAAGTAGCAGATATCTTCACAAAACCATTGCCCAAGGAAGTTTTTGAGTACCTTCGCAATAAATTGGGAGTGGTCACACTTCCCAAGAATTGACTAGCTACGGGGATCACATTCTCGGGGGGAGCATTTAAGTATTTGATTATCTTTTTGCTCATGTTCATGATTTTTGCTAAGTGTAAAAAAATTTGCTTGAGAATGTTGTGCATGGACTCAGGGGGAGTTTGCGATAGCCCTTTGGTATTATTGTCAAAGGGGGAGAAGAGTTACAGGAAATTGCACATGTTGCCAACAATTCCAAAGGAGATGATTGTTGAGCAAGGTGCAGCAACGATATTGTCATTTTTGTCAACACGATCAGATAGATCTGTTGATGCAGTGGACAAGAAGTTCAAAAGCTATTCAGATGCAGAAGACAGGAGTTCAAAGGTTATTCGGAGTATGTACAGTGATTTTCCAAGAAGACCGAAGTGGCCCATATGCAAAAGATCAAAGAAAAAGACAAGTAAGAAAAGTGTCGCGATATCGTGACATATATAGCAGGCAAAAAAAACTGTCACGATTTCGCGACATGTTGGAAGAGAGAGAAAAAGCAGGAAAAACTGTCATGATTTCGCGACATGTTGGAAGAGAGAGAAAAAGCAGGAAAAACTGTTGCGATTTCGCGACATGTTGGAAGAGAGAGAAAAAGCAGGAAAAACTATCATGATTTCGTGACATGTTGGAAGAAAGAGAAAAAGCAGGAAAAACTATCGTGATTTTGTGACATGTTGGAAGAGAGAGAAAAAGCAGGAAAAACTGTCGCGATTTTGCGACATGTTGGAAGAGAAAAAGGCAAGTGGAAAAACTATCGCGATTTCGCGACATGTTGGAAGAGAAAGAGAAAGCAGGAAAAAGTGTCACGATTTTGCGACAAGTTCGAAGAAAGAGAACAAGTAAGAAAAGTGTCGCGATTTCACGACATGTCGCATTTTTGTGACTAAAATAGGAGAGAGAAAGTAAGTTTGAAAAGTGTCACGATTTCGCGACATGTCGCATTTTCGTGACTAAAATAGGAGAGAGAAAGTAAGTTGGAAAAGTGTCGCGATTTTGTGACATGTCGCATTTTTGTGACTAAAATAGGAGAGAGAAAGTAAGTTTGAAAAGTGTCGCGATATCGCGACATGTCGCATTTTCATGACAAAAGAAAGAGAGGAAGCGTATGGAAGTAGAACTGTCACGATTTCACGACAAAAGCAGAAAGCAAGACTTCGAAAGTAGAAGTGTCACGATTTCATGACAAAAGCAAAGAAGTAAAGTACAAAAGTAGAAGTGTCACGATTTCGCGACAAAAGCAGAGAAGAAGACTTCGAAGGCAGAAGTGTCGCGATTTCGCAACAAAAGCAAAGAAGCTAAGTACGGAAGTAGAAGTGTCACGATTTCGCAACAAAAGCCAAGTTGAAGACTACGAAGGCAGAAGTGTCGCGATATCGCGACAAAAGCAAAGTCGAAGTCTATGGAAGTAGAAATGTCACGATATCGCGATAAAAGAAAAGACAAAGTCTACGGAGGCAGAAATGTCGCGATATCGTGACAAAAGAATAGAGAAAGCGTACGGAGGTGAAAGTGTCACGATATCATGACATATTGTATTTTCGTGGCAACAACAACAAAAGAAGCTATAGAGGCAAAAATGTCACGATTTCGCGACAGGTCATAAATGCGCATGTCAAGAAGGAGAACCCAACTGAAATGAGAAGTATGACAGTGGACCGACATCACTACGGCATTTACAAGGGCAGTTATAGAGTGATTTCATACTACTGAAATACGAAGAGTGATCAAAAGTCAGTATGGCGGTTACAGGGTCTATCCAGAATGAAATCATCAAGCGATGGATAAACCAAACATCTTCTTGAGTTGAAGTCGATGAAGACCGATGACAGCCGACTAAAATTAGGGTTTACAGTTGTTATGAAAGCTGACTAAGATTAGGATTTATAGCCGACTAAGATTAGGGTTTTCATCATAAAAATATTGTTATAAAAGGAGGGTTGTTTGGAGAATTGAGAAAGTGTCGAAGGTGTGTGAAATACGGTCGTTGTGCGCAGAGAGCAAGTCATGTCGAATCGTGCTAAGTGCAAAATTCGCAAAGAGAGCAGAGTGCACAAAAGGGAGAAGACGATCGTGAAGTTTGACTGTAACGAAGCAGAGTGTGCGAAGTGATTACATAGAGAGAGTAGAGTGCGCAAAGAACGCAAAGGTGAAGAAGACCAGTCAGGGTCTTGCAAAAGCAAAGGTATCTTACTGTCAAACTTATAGATTCAAATTGAAGTCCAGGTTGCAACTTGGCATCGGGGGTTGGTGCTCCTTTCTGTTGGTGCAGATAAATAAGGGGTTGGTGCTCCTTCCAGTTGGTGTTGGTAAATCAGGGGTTGGTGCTCCTTTCTGTTGGTGCAGATAAATCAGGGGTTGGTGCTCCTTCCAGTTGGTGCTGGTAAATTGATTATAAAGTTGGTGCTTTGCAAAGGCTGGATTTGGATGGTAGTCCAAGCAGTCAATTTTTGAGGAGTAGCCACTTTGGTGAACCTCATTAAATCTTGTGTTGTGTGATGCTCTTTTGTTATACTTGTTGTATCTAGTAATAAGTTTTAATTGTTGCGGTATTAAGAGCTGTAAATTTAAGTTTATAGAGCTACACTGATTCACCCCCCCTCTCAGTGTCATTGTAAGACTAACATTCCATAAAAATATTATATACTAAAACTATAAAAAATATTGATGAATCATAAAATAATTATTCTTTATGAAATATATTAGGGTCCTAGTTTGATGCTTTTTATGAATTTAACTTCAAAGGTCTCATTCTTGAATGAGAATAAATCTGTTCATTCTCTCTTTATTTGAAATTTTTAAATTTAAATTTTAGGATATTTCAAAGTATATTTATTTGATACTAGGACATATGCAGGCTCCTTTAAGACTCAAAGATATGGATTTGATACTCATCTATGTTAGGAGCGAGGTAAGTGAACATTAGAAAATATTATTAAATAGGTAGGTTTATATACAAATCAAATTAGGCTATGAATAGCCTAATAGGTAATTTCCCCATGAAGGTAGCTAACTAACATGCTTAGCAAACAAAGCGCCTAACAACTAACCTATCAACTAACGTAGTCAATTTGACTACTACTTACCACAAGATATTCCACAATGAATATCTTCGTGGTAGAAAGTAAAATTAAAAGTAAATTTAAATACTATTTTTACCATGCGATAAATAACATCTAGCTAGGAGAATCTACTAATAACCAAATGAGGTAATAATCATAAAACTATAGCATAGTAACTCTAACATCCTCCCTTACTGGCTCTTGCTCTGGCTTGGGCTTTGTCATAGTGCTTTGTATGCTCTAAGTAAAAAGTGGATCATTCCTCACTTTGTTTTCATATCAACAAATGTCTTTATTGTAATCTTGTCATCCAATCGGATTGCATGGATAACCAGTCACTACAACCGCTAGGTGTACTAGAGTAGATCACTACATACGAGGTTCATTTTGTTTACAATATTATTATATAAAATTTTTGATAAGGTAGCTAAGGTGTTGGTCGCTGCCAAAAATGCACCCTTATATGTTTCCCTCCTTGTTTCAAAACATGTAATGGAATTTTTAATACTATTTTTACCATGCAGTAAATAACATCTACCTAAGAGAATCTACTAATTACCAAATGAGGTAATAATCATAAAACTATAGCATAGTAACTCTAACATCCCCCCTTATTACTTTATTTGGGTAATGTATATAATTGCCCCAATATAGTGAAAAATATACTGATATACTAGCTCTTGCTCTGGCTTGGGATTTGTCACAGTGTTTTGGATGCTCTAAGTAAAAAGTGAATCATTCCTCTCTTTTTTTTCATATCAACAAATATCCTTATTGTAATATTGTCATCCAATCGGATTGCATGGATAATCAGTCGCTGCAACCACTAGGTGTACTAGAGTAGATCACTACATACGAGGTTCATTTTTTTTACAATATGATTATATAAAAGTTTTGATAATGTAGCTAAGGTGTTGGTCGCAGCCAAAAATGCACCCTTATAAGTTTCCCTCCTTGTTTCAAAACATGTTGTAATGGAATTTTTGCAAGAAGTGTGACTAAGGTGTCGATCACGACCGAAAATGCACCCTTATAAGTCTTACTCTCTTTTTACAAAAATTGTGTGAAGTAGGAAAAAAATGTGTATCCTTCTTAATTGCAAAAGATATAAAACTCATGAAGATTTTTAAGGTTTTTGTTACAGATATTGCCTCCTAGGAAAATTTCAAATGTTAAACCAGAAAATCCCCCCCCTTTTATTACAAGTATTTCAAACAAAAAGAGTTTGCTATTTTATGAATCCTAAAAAGAGGTACAATCACCCCTTTATTGCAAGTACTTCAAACAAAAACATTTACTATTTATGAAGCCTAAAAAGAGGGTTTGGAATGGTTCTTACCTAGGGTGACAATTTTATTTCCCTTTACAATGTTTGTTGAGCCATGAGCACCTTGTGTGCTCTTTCTAAACTATAATCAGAATCAAAATCAGACACTTCACTAGCAACATGACCTATTTTTTGTCTATTTTACCTTTGTGATGTGCCTTTGCCTTCTAGGTAATTTATCAAAAAAGTTCACCAAACAATCCTTCCTTATTGCAAGTACTTCAAGCATGGTTGCTATTATGAAGCCTAAAATAAAAGGTATAATTTTTATGAACTTTGTTTTTATGATTGCCTTTACAAGTTTTATCGTCCTTTTATCAAAATCTATTTTTAAGGAAGAAAGGAATTATTCCCCCTCAGTGCAAACAATTACTACTTTCAAGGTTCCTTATTTTACAAAAACTTTTTCTTTATTTTGATATACCCTTAAAAGAGTACCAAAAGATAATTCACTCAAAAAAATATTTAATGGCACCTTCCTGAAAATCCTCCTAAAGAAGGATAATCAGTTTGAGGAGATTAAGTCAAAAAAATAAGAGTGAATTAAGGTTCTTGATTTAAGAGAGAATATCAATTTTTAAATTGGCTTATACTTTTGTAATGAATTACACAAATTAGGGTGTTTTTTTTTTTTTTTTTTTTTTTTTTGACCATATTCTATTATTTTTATATGGGCAAGCTACCCCGGTGCTTGCGATTAGTTTTTTTTGTTTTTTTTTTTTCTTTTTTGGGCCGTATTTTCTTACTTACCAAAAAAAAAAAAAAAAATTACACAAATTATTGTAAAATTTTAGGAATTTGAGTGCTCTTGATTTTGATGACTTGTAATTACAAAGAACAAGAAATTAAACTCAATAATCAATCAAATATTGCCCACCAAATTTTTTTTACATAGGTGTCAGATGCAACCGAAAATATACCTAATTTTCCAATTTAAAATAAAGGTGTCAAATAATATCGAAAATGCACCTTATTACTAATTTTTGCAAAAAAAAATTATTTGCTTTGTGCAAAAATTTGATATTCAAAGTCTCCTCTTGTTTTTCAATTTTGCAAAGAATGTGGCATAAAACAATTGTCTTTCCTTTTTTATTTTGCAAAATAAACAAGTTGTAATTTTTAAGTGCTCCTCACTTTGTGTTACTATTTTGCAAAGAAATACAATTGCTTGTCTTCCCCCTTTTGTTTTACAAAATTAACAAAGTAGCACTCCTTTCAAGTCAAGTCGACACACGACCCGTATTTGAAAGGCTTTCTAGAACCAATCGACACATGACTTGGTTTTAGTGGACCCAAGGTCTTCAATATTTTCTCGGTTTTGCAAAAAAAAAAAAATGTGTAATTTATTTTGTTATATTCCTCCTTGGAGAAAGAAATGCACAAATTTTAGCTTTGGATGTTGTAAATTTAGTGTCTTCTTGTGTTACAATTGTGAAATAAAGAATCAATGTTCTTGATTTTGTCCCCCTTTGATTTTGCAAAATTAACAAGGTTTTGAGAATATTTTAGGGCTCCCTAGTTTTGTAAAAATAAATGGTGCTATTCTTGGTCTTATATTCCCCTTGGAGAAAACAAATGCACACTTCTCCTTATATTTTGCAAAAACAAATAGGCCTTTAATTTTCTATTTTAATTTAATTTGCAAAAATAAAAGATTTAGTCAACTAATTTAATTAATAATAAAATAACTTTGTTAAATTAAAAATCAATAAAATATAAAATTTAAATTGATTTTGTTTAAAACAAATATTAAATTATATTATTAAATAAAAATGACAAAAATTTTAAATAAATTGCAAAAAAAAATTACCTTAACCCCCTTTTTGCTTGTCTACCATTTACCAAAATAAATGGTAGGGAGGATGCCTGATGGGAGTCTTACTCCTGACCTCTCATCTAGTGACTTACCACTGGCGGATCATACAGTAAGGCTATATAGCCTGACGGGTTAATAAAGTACCCACCTTCACTTTGAAGGCAAAATTATCCCACATGCGTTGTGAAATCACATTCACAACACCTTATAAATGATACGTCTCCCTATCTATTTTGAATTCCTGAGGGTAATCGATGACATTCGACCACCCTTCTCCTGTCTAAACCAACCAATAGAGATATGTCACATTCACTCAAGCCAAAAAACCAAAATATGCCACATGTCCAGATGCAGCGATCCACCATGTGTCCTATCCAGATCAGTGCCAATAGGAGTCCACCACATCAACATCGTGTTTTGTGCCAGTATAGCTCAACTTCTCCATGAGAGCCTCCATGCATATTCCACATGTTCACCAGGTCAGTAGGGGTTTCATAATACGCATTGGTCTAGATCAGCTTTAGGAATTTATATTATAGACTATTAGAATGCAACATATGTACTATGGTTGTTGCATTGTCCAAGGGAAGGGTATTGAAAAGACTTGATACCCCTATCTTCATGTTCAATGTCCTAATAATTATTTTGTGATGTCTTGTTACCATTGGACATGTGGTCCATTTGGCTAGCTAGGTGTGCTTTGAGAATTAATATTTAGAAGTTCTACGTTCAAATCCATTTCCTCTAATACTGGTTTGAATTGGTATTTGTGTTATGATGATGCAGAGAATATGGTGTTTGATTATAGGATTAAAATAAAATAACTAAATTACATAATGAACTTCTAATTTTTCCAATAACTTATATAATAAAAAATAGACTTACTAAAAATATGATATTTTTCATGTTTCCAATTATCATCATGTGCTAATAGATAAATTGTTGGATGTGACTTTATTTTCTTTTCAAATTTTCAATGGTTTTAGTGACATGATATTTTTTCTTCCAATATTCCAAGCACATAACTTATGCATATGGAAGCATTCTACACATCTAAGCTAGAAATACCACTTGACCATTAGAGCTTTTTCATTTTAAAATTTTATGGTTTTTGAACTCTTTGTTAGGGTAGTTCTATTCTTAGCTAGATTTTTATGTAAGAGTATTCTTTAGAAATACACTTGATCACTAATCACGTGAACAATCACACATATCAATTTTTTCATCCTATTGTATTTTCATGTTTTAATAGGAATACATTATAGATTCAAGGGAAAATGGGCATGACTAAACATTGTCATCTCCTAACTAACTATAATAGATAACATCAAGGTGAATATGTTGCTAAGAGTGATAATATTTCTTTATAGGTATCTAGAAATGGTGATGTGATGATACTAATTATATGTATAATATTGGTTTGGATCCCTCCTCTTCTTACTTGATAAGAAAAGTTGTGTTTCAATGGTGTCTATGATAAATCCTTAGCCACATCAACAGGTGATAAGATTATTCATCTTATTCTTTATCTTTCCTTAAATGAGATATTGGATACAAATACTTGGGTATATTGACTATGGAACCTTGTGTTACATGTATGGGATTTATATGTTAGTTGACTTTTCTTCTATTACTTTCCATAGTAGTATCTGTGAGGAGTGTGTTTTAAATAAGCATCATTGAGAGTATTTTCCCAAAAGGAAAAGCTAGAAATACCACTTGACCATTAGAGCTTTTTTATTTTGAAATTTGTGGGTCAATATGTTATTATTATATTTCCAATAACAACTACTTTCTCATATTTATTGATGATATATATAGGTACATATGGCTCTACAACATTCATATCAAGGATGAAGCATTTAGATAATTTTGTATTTTTAGATATCTCATGGGGAATTAGTTTAAGATAAAATGAAGTATTTTTAAACTAATGGAGAGGGTGATTTTTTAATTTACTCCTTTTTAGGAGTTCTTTGGTCCATAACGGTATTTTTTTTCATAGTACTATTCATTGTACACCCAAGTAGAACAAAGTGTCAAGTGAAAGAATGAGGTAAATTTTGATATGGCTAGGTGATTGCTATATGTCAAGTGAATGGATCCTAGGTTTTAGGATGAAGTAATTACTAGTTCTATATATTTTATCAATAAAATATTAATTGAGATAGTTAAATGTATGATATCTCTTGAGAGATTCAAATAAAATAAGCTTGATGTTTTCTAACTCTAAATATTTAGATTAAATGCATGGGTTAATATTACTAAATAACAATAACATAAGGTTGATGTGAATATTCATCATTGCATTCATGTGGGACACTTCCATTCTTCTAAGGCTTATCACCTTTATAATCCAATCAAGCGAGATTTTTTTCATTTGATATGGTGTGATATTTGATAGAGTGCTTCCAAGAACTTATTCTAATCCATTTTTGATACTTTTGGGAGATGAATCCTAATGCTTGTAGATGCTTCTCCTCCTCCAAAGGATCCTAATGATACTTCTTATTCTATATAGATTCTTGTTGGATCTATCCCAATGGTTCTAAATTCTCATACTACTAGTTTGAGTCCTTCCATGTACCCTAGTGGTATAGTTATTATATTCCAAAGTGAAATATATTTTACATATGGATAATCCTTATGATAATATCAACTACTTATGCATTTTGTGATAATTCCAAAATTTTAGTTTTATGTTAATTATGTATTTATTTGTAGTATAAAAAAGATATCTCATACAACTACATGAGTTAATAGAAGCTAACCAAAATGCATAACCTAACATAATAAAGCAGTAATTTCACAATCAAATATAATACTATCATAATCTAAGCATAAGCATTAAAAAATTAACTATACTAAGATTATCCATAGAAATGTAAATGTTAGGGCTAATCCTTATGCAATGAAATAAATTACTTAATGCCTAGTGTATCAAGGAACAAAGCATCCACTAATAAACATGCTAAAATAGTCATTCCTATTCTAAATTTCTTGCAACATCACCATAATAAGTAAGAAGATATCACATCTAGACTAAATATAGAGGGTTTGACCTCACTTAGAAACTAGTTCTCAAGTAGAAATTATTTCACTTTGGCTATAAATCCTAGAAGAGTGTCCCATAATCCTCTATGAAAGGTATAAAACCATTGGTTTATGCCTTTGGTTTTTTATACAATACTCTCCACCAGTTACAAAGATAGTTATTAGTGTTCTATCTACAAATAATATTACCTCTCACTAAGGACTACATTTAACAGTATAAGGGATGCCAAATCATGAGTCCTTAGGAAAAAAAAAAAAGAGATAAAATAATATGTAAAGTAACGTCAATGAAGATTCTATGCTACAAAGTAGAAATTATTTTTTGTTTTTATATCACTCTCCATGCAAAATGTAAAAATACATATCCAAAATTTATAAGTAGATGAAAACATGCTTGATACTTGTACATGACCCTTAAAATTTTGATCGATAGAATATGATTTTTTCTTGCCCCATGTGACACAAAATGAATCTACCTATAAAAATGCTCAATGAGTTGAAAAATACTAGTTAGGTACAAAATGAGTAAAAACAAATTGCACATGTGTTCCTAGAGCATACCAAGACCCCTAGAAGCATTATCCCTATGATATCTTTACAAAAATTGTAAAATAATACCTATAAAACCATTTTTATAGTAAAAATATTCAAAATCGAGACATAGGGTAGCTTAGAATGATAGCACTTAGTGCCCCATGTACCATACTATACCCATATGTAAATGATATTCAATTTTTCTTGACATTATTTACACTATTTATTTACACAATGATTTTTTTACTACCATCCATGGAAAATACTTATGATTTGTGTAGCATTCAATGACATGATAACTTATTTGTGATATAAATTATGATTTCTATAGCATTTCATGATATGTCAATATTTGTATGACATAATTAACATTTTTTTAGCATTCAATGACTTGTTATTTCTAAATTTGCATGCATAATTTAAGTAGCATTAATGGCATGCATCATGAGTTTTGATTGATATAGAGTATAAAATATTTGGGTAACATTTAGTGATGCGCTCTTTATACACTACCTCCCTTAAGTACTAATCATGTATGAGGTAATATTCCAACCATGCATGCCACTATAGTAGAAAGGCTAGATGTAGTATCTAATAAGTTCTAAGTACCAGCAAACACACGCATTACTATAGTGGAATGAACCAAGACAATCTAACTCATAACACGTATAAATGTAAGTATTTACCCTCCAATATAAAAAAAAAACTACTAGATAAACATAGATGACACCATGGTAGTAAATTATATCCATCCACTATTGTGGGTTGGCCTAGAGGATTCCAACTTATTCCATGAATGGTATGCAAATATATATCCCTAAATATAGCTCATGCATTATTGTTGATGGTGGACACATTGTTCGATAAGGCATACCCACAATAACATAGGGATAATAAAGAGACAATAAATAAAATAAGCTAGATACATGTTACAATATGCCCCAAGTGAGGGATATCCTATGGGAGGGAAAATCACCATAAATCTACTCCAATAATAATCACATACTATAGTATTTGATCAAGTGCATTATTCAATAAGGTAAGCTTTTCACTACAATAGGTGTTGGAAATTTTGAGTATAGTGTTGTCATTGATGTTAAAGGTTTGATGTCATTGGTTGTCATTGGTGTCAAAGGTGAAAATATTGAGTTTTATCTTCAAGGTTGAAATAATAAATGCAAAGGAATTTTCCATTGTTGTGAAAGCAATCAAAGAGAAAAGGATTACAATATTTAAATTTTAAATTTAAATACTATTAAGATATTTTGAAAGTAACAAGGGCTTCATTTGGTAAATAAAAAACAAAGGGAGATTTTAAATTGCAAAGAAAAGATAAGACTTCTCATTGGTGGAAAAGACCCAAGGCAAAAGGTTTTATTATAATATTTTTTTTTAAATATTATAATACCTAAGTATAAAGTTACATGGCACCAAAGATAATTCAAATTATTAAAATAAATTTGAAAGAGGGCCAACGTCTAAAAACATGCATGGAAACATATAAATACCCCTTAAGACTTTGGAAATGAAAGTGTGCTTGATTTTTTATTTTCATGCGAAGTGGTGACAATGAATGAGGAAGAGGGGACAATGTTGATTAAAAAGCGCAATAGGAGAGAAAATAAATATTTGTGTTCACTCCTTGACATCATCCGGATAGGGTAGGCCAGACTATGGCTAGATTCATGCTAAGTCATTTGAGAGGGAGTGGTTCACGGTTCAATTCTTCCTAGTGCCAATTTTGAAGGGATTAACTTTTTTAGCAAATGTGCCAGATGGAATAAAGGTGGATGCCTATACGTTAGGTCTAAATCACTTGCCTAGCACAAGCGGTCATGCACTACATTAAGAGGTTGAGGTTAGAGGGTCAATTCCTGTCCACGCCAGTGATAATATGTTTATTAAAAGGTATGTGGTAAGGTTGTTTGATACTTGATTTACATGGAGTTTGAGGACTGTGCTATGGTGTAAAGGTTTTTGGCATATAGGAGGTATAAGGGTAATTTATTTTTTCCAAATATTTTTGAAGATATTGCTATCATTAAGTTTTATTTCTATATATGCAAAAGTAGGAGTGATAAGGTGTAAATGGTTGATTTAATATTGTAAATATGTGTTATGGGTCATTAAGTGGTTTGGAAATTATTTTATGAAATTGGGAGATAAAAGGTGTAAAATGTGTGTTTATTGTTTGTAATATTTTCATTAATATTGAAGGACCTGGTTCATGATTTGATGTTTTATTTTGAAAAACTAAGAGAGTTATAGAGCATTTGTTCAGAATAAAATAGTGCACACATTTTGAGAAAGGTTTTTCAAATATATGAAAAGGTGTTGTGCTAATCCTTTTTGTAGTTGCAAAAGATATTAGTTTTGAGACAGGTATTTAAGGGCACATCTTCACCAAGCACTTTGAGGTATGGTGATTCAACCTTTTAAGCTAAGTGGTTGTGTTTTGAGAAAGTAGTTTTGAGGTGGAGTTAAAAGGGTTGATTGGTATGCATTGTTGGAAATATTTGAGTTAGGGTTTGTACTTCATTATTGAATGGTTTTGGAAACATTTGGAATAAATTTTGAGAACAATATTGTGCTTCTATTGTTGAAAGCAATTGAGACATTTGTGCTAGAAATTGTGAACTACTTGTACTAGGTTTGAAGACAAGTTAATGCATCATTGTGAAACCTTTTGAAAATTGGTTTGAGAGATATTGAAATCAATTGTGAAAGTGTTTGAGATCAATTTTGTGAGGGAAATTTGTACATTAGTGTGATTGATATTTGAGAGAAATTTTTCAAGAAATATAGACCAATTTTGTAAAACAAGTTATACACTGTTTTAAAGTTGATTGAAAAGAGATTTTACAAGAGATAGAGATTGGATTAATTGAATGCAAGATTTATGAATGTGAAGAACATATTGGTTTTTTGATAGAGCATATCATTCTATATATGTTCCAGAGGTTAAACGAATTTTAGGTAGAATATGTCTAAATTACCTAGTTGAAGAAAAGAGATATAAGTATTTGTTTGTATGCAAGATTTGGAAATATTTGAGAAGGTTTTGTGAGAAACATTGAAGGCATATTTGAGCAATTCTTTTGAGAAGGCTTGAAGGATTTAGGTAAGTCTTTTGAGAAGGCTTGAAGGTAGATTTGAGAAAGTCTTTTGAGAAGGCTTGAATTCAAATTTGACCAAGTCTTTTGAGAAGTATTGAAGGTAAATTTGAGCAAGTCTTGTGAGAAGACTTGAAGCAACCTTGAGGTAGGTTTGAGCAAGTCTAGTGAAGAATTGAAACAACATTAAGATATATTTGAGAGTAGGTTTGGTTGTTGATTTGATCAAGCTTTGTGTTAAGGCTTGGGGAAGATTTGATACTAAATTAAGAGAAGGTTTGTTTGCTGATTTGATCAAGATTTGTGTTAAGGCTTGGGGAATATTTGAGATAGAATTGAGAGTAGGTTTGGTTGCTGATTTGATCAAGCTTTGTGTTAAGGCTTTATGCAAATTTAAGTAGAGTTAGAGTAGATTTGTGCTAGGCTTGTGATGAGGTTTAGTGTAGATTTGAGATAGATTTGAGAGCAAAATTTGGAGGTTACCAGAGTAGAGAGGATAGTGGTATCCATTGGATAAATATCCATCAGCTATTGCAGTGGGGATAGAGGTCTCCTTTGGAGAGATATCCAAAATCCAAAGTAGTAGGAACAAAAGCCTTCTAGAATATCACCACCCAGAGTAAAGGGGAGTTGGGATAGTATAGGACTAAAAATTTGGAACAGTAAGCTAGGGATCTCCATAGGCCATGAAATCCCCTTACAATGAGGAAACTATGAAGACACTAGCAGAAGTAGAGGTAGCAATGAACACAGAATAACAAGCCACAAGAAAGAGGTAAAAAAAATCCTAGGGAACCCAAAAGGAAGGAGCCATGAGGTGAAACAACTGTAGACGTTAAGCATAAGTCTTCCTAGACTAAAAATATGTAGTAATAAACCTTAGAAAACCTTTAGCACTACCAAGAAATAGCTTCAGGAAACTAGATGAGGAAGTCCAACAAGATCACAGTAGCAAGCAATGTAGAGGCCCTTCCCAAAGCCATGAAAAATATTGAGAGCCCACCAAGCCCACATCCATGAACCCAAAGAGTAGAGTCATAGGAAAAAGCATGTGGTCCCTTCCCTAACCAAAAATATGCTATGCAAAACTACTCATGAAGCAACTCTCCCATAGCCACAACATACCACACCTGCATAACCACTAAAATTTGGCACCTAGTAGAAACCTGCAAAAATCCTGGGACACACTGAGAACACCAGGGAAAAGGATCCCTGAAACAACCCAAAAATCCTAGGTAAGGTCCCAGGGACATTCCAGACCAGAGGCACACAAAATAACCCTTTAAAAAGGTAAGCAAGGGAGCAGACAAATGGAGAAATGAACTCCCACCCCAAGGAGATCATATGCCAAGCCAACCAACCAAAAATAAAGGGCCAAGAAACTAGGATAGGACCAGGGACCAAGGAAGGGGGAAGCAGGGAAGCAGAATAGGACTTCCCAAGGAAGTCCCTTGCAATCCCCCTTTTTTCTAGAGATCCATTAACCTTTAATATTATGACTATGTTATATTGGGACCTTAATATTGTGGAACTGACCTTTGAATACTATTTTTATTGATATTTTGTGGTAGTAAGGCTTAGAAAATCCAACAATAGTATCAGAGTGACCATCTAACTATGTACATTTTTTATAGAGTTATTTTATTAGCCACCATTATCAATATTTAACTTTATCCATTTTTTTTGGTATTGATAAAAAATAAGGAGTTGAAGGGCCCCGATCCTTTACACAAAGCTCGAAATATATATAAGAAAAAAATAAGAAAAGATCATACAAATGCAAGATAGCCCTATCTTAGTAAAACAAACAAACCTGGGCTAAACTTGTTGATGGAGAAGCTGAAATAATATTCCTCCTACTATCCTTCTATTTAACGTAGTTGATGTAGTGCTCAATGCTTTACATAACTGATAAAGAAACTGCTAACAATAATGTAATTTAGTGTGCTCAAATCCTTCATCGCATGATCCCAATAAGTATTTTGCTTTGCTTTGCCCTCTTTATCTACTAGCTTCATTATCAATTCTTATAATCTCTTCCAACTCCATGGGGGCATATGACCAGACCTTGAAATTCTCATATTTAACTACCATGTTTACCATTTTATCGGTAGCTTTATTTCCCTCTCTATAAATATGTTTAACTTGATGTTCCCCAAAAGACTCCTCGCATCTATAATTATTTGGAAAATACTAGAATTATTTAACTCCCCTTTTTGAAGGGAAGTTTTAATATTCTTGGAATCCCCCTCAAGAACAATTCTCCTAATATCCAAATTCACTGTAATTCGGAGGCCTGTAAGCATTGCCCTTGCTTCAACTTGGTGATTTGTGGTAATTCCTAGATCATTAGCATATGCAACCACTACCTGATCTCTGTCATTCCTAATTAGGCCCCCTCCACCAGCATGACCTGGATTAACTTTTACATCTCCATCGAAGTTAATTTTTACCCAGTCTTTGTGGGGACGTTCCCATATGGTATCTAGTCTCACGTTATTTATTTTTTTCATATTTAAGATATATTTTTCTCTAGAGAGGGTCATTGCAAGATTTTTCTATCCAACAATATTTTTAATACAATCCTCCAATAAGATTTTTTTTTATCCTGGCATAAACCCCAATAATTCCTCTGGTTTTATTTTTTAACACTCATCTATTTATTTCCAACAAAATCTCCTAGAAAATATGTAGAATGCATTTTTGTAAAAAAATATTGCTTCCTAAGTGCCACTGTTCCCAAATCCTAATTAAATAATCTGGAATGACCCAAGCAACATTAACTTCTCTCAATAACATATTTAAGATATCACAAAAAAACCACAAGTTCCAAAAATGTGGTCCACATACTCATCCTCTTTGTTACATAAGACACAAACAATTGGAACTACAATCCCTCTTTTGAACATATTGTCTTTTGTAAGAATCTTATTGAGAATGGAAGTCCAAAAAAACATAGCAACTTTAGGGATGATGTTTAGCTTCCAAATTCTTTTAAGCTTGGGTTTCTTTGAGGTTACTTTACCCAAGACTCTATATCCATCCTTCACTAAGTATTGACCTTGTTGGTTTCTTCCCCAAATTATTTGATCCTCCTCTAAACCTCTACCTAAATAATAACTCCTTAGGAGGTTTTATAGATCTTTACCCCTCGAGCCTTTCATATATTCTTGTACTATTTTCCACTCCAGAAAATCACCCACCCTATGAATGTAACCATTGATTTTTTTTACCATAGGTTCTAGTTAAATGTTCTTTAATATCTTTGAACTTTCTTGAGTTCGCTAAATGCTCCTATTGAATCCAAGGGTCTTTCCAAAATTTAATTTTGTCTCTCTTTCCTACTCTCCATTTTAAACCTTGCCATATAAATTTCCTGCTATTGATTATATTTTGCCAAAAAATAGACCCATGTGGAGGATTAGAACAACTGATAAAGTGGTTTCTACCCTCCAATAATTTTTTTTGGATAATGGTAGCCCATTTCCTTAATTCTCTAGTGCAAAGCCTCCAACCATGTTTAGCTAGAAGGGCTCTATTTAGATCTATCAACTTCCTCAAACCAAGACACTCATTTTGTAAAGGTTGGCAATAGGTATCCCATGCTACCAAAGCTTCTTCCTCTGTATCTTTCCCAAGAAAGAAAGTATCATCCACAAATTGTTGATGAGATAAAGCTTCACCAATAGATGAATGTTTTAGACCTTTGATATTATCATCCTTTATCTTTCTTTCCAAAGTTCTTCCTAGGGCATTTTCCATAATGATAAAGAGATATGGAGACAATAGATCTCCCTACCTAATTCCTCTGCTAGAAGGAAAGAACCTAGTAGATTGTCCATTGATCAAGATTGAAAATCTGGGGTTAGAAATACACATACCAATCCATGCCCTCCATTTTTCACTGAAACCCATTCACTCCATTATTTTATCTAAGAAATACCATGAAACTCTATCATAGGCTTTTCTTTCCAAAGTTATTCCTAGGGCATTTTCCATAATGATAAAGAGATATGGAGACAACAAATCTCCCTACCTGATTCCTCTACTAGAAGGAAAGAACCTAGTAGATTTTCCATTGATCAAGATTGAAAAGTCGGGGTTAGAAATACACATACCAATCCATGCCCTCCATTTTTCACTGAAACCCATTCACTCCATTATTTTATCTAAGAAAGACCATGAAACTCTATCATAGGCTTTTCTTTCCAAAGTTCTTCCTAGGGCATTTTCCATAATGATAAAGAGATATGGAGACAACAAATCTCCCTACCTGATTCCTCTACTAGAAGGAAAGAACCCAATAGATTGTCCATTGATCAAGATTGAAAATCGGGGGTTAGAAATACACATACCAATCCATGCCCTCCATTTTTCACTGAAACCCATTCACTCCATTATTTTATCTAAGAAAGACCATGAAACCCTATCATAGGCTTTGTTCATGTCTAGCTTAAGGAACATGCCTGACCCTTTCCTCCTTTTAAGAGAGTGTGTTGTTTCATAAATGGAAATGATGCTTTCAGTAATCTGCTTACCTTCCACATAACCTCCTTGATCTTCATTAATGATTGAAGGGATGATGTTTTTCAATCGATTGGCCAAAACTTTAGTAAAAATTTTGTAAATTGTATTACATAGGCTGATTGGTCTAAATTCCTACAATGTATTTACCCCATATTTCTTGGGAATTAGAGAAATTAAGGTATTATTTCATTCTTTCTATAATTTACCATATTCTTGGGCTTCTTGGATTGCATTGACTACATATTATCTAACAATATCCCAATGATGTTGAAGAAACCTGGTGGAAAACCATCTGGCCCCAGAGCCTTGGATGCTCCCATAGAGAACACAACTCTTTTAACTTCCTCCTTCGAGATTACCTTGCATAGATATTCATTCATGCTATCATTAACTCCTTTGGGAACATTGTTAATGATGCTTTCTATTTCCATTTTGCAATCTATTTTTTCTTTTCTAAGAAGGTTCTGAAAGAAAGTAATGGTTAAATTTTTAATATAATTTAAATCCTCATAATTTCTTCCATATTCCCCCATAAGGTAGAGGATTTTATTGTTGTTCCTATGTTTCATAGTCGAAACATGGAAGAATTTAGTGTTTCTATCAACTTCCTTGAGCCACAAAACTCATGATTTTTGTTTCCAATGAATTTCATCTTGGGTAATGGTATTATGATACTCCTTGAGGATTTGTTTTTCCTTTTCATGCCACTCTGGTTTTCTACATTCCCTTTCCATTGTTTCCTCTATATCTTGGATATCCTTTTTAAGTTGTTTTCTAAAATTGATGATACCAGAAACCTCTTTATTCCATATTTTTATTCAATACTTTATATTCTTTAATTTTTGGGTAACTCCATACATTGTTGATCCTTGAACCTCCTCCTATAACCAAGATTGAATTTTATTAATTTTTGGGTGGATATTCCACATGATCTCATACCTAAAGGGTGCTCCTCCATGCTTCCCCTCCTTTTCCATATCGAGCAAGAGAGGATTGTGATCTGATCCTATTTTGGGTATACATGTAAGTCTATGAATAATATTTATACTTAGCCAACTATCAAATATAAGAACTCTATCCAGATGCCTTTGAATGTGATTATCCCCCATCCTTTTGTTTATCCACGTAAACTTACCTTTACACATATCCATGTCAATTAGCTTATTTTGTGAATAAAATTATTAAAATATTGCATACCTTGAGTGATGTTAATCCTCCCTCCATTTTTGTCCTTTGTTCTTAAAACTCTATCGAAGTCACCCAAAACCATCCAATACAAATTAATGAAAATACTCCTCTAAAAAGATAGCTTATTTTACAAATGGAATCTCTCATGATCATGATTTTGAGCTTAAACCTTTGACATTACCCAATAGAAGCTAGTTTTATTGTTCTTAAATTTGACTGTGCAGAATCTCTCTTCTTGATCAATTAAAGTGCCCTCAAAATTCATTCTATCCCAAAAGATGCAAATAACTCTAGAAGTATCTTGTACTACACTTATGATCCATTCAACATTCGACAAGACCTCTTTCTGAATAATGTCAAGTTTTTTTGTGTCAATTTTAGATTATTAAAGACAAAGAATATCAGGTTTTACTTTCATGAGTAGATATCTAAAAAATCTTCTTTTCCCAAGGGAATTTAGCCCCCACACATTCCAAGAAAATATTTTCATTTTTTTTTTTTTATGGGATTTTACCCTTAACAATACATTCTTCATTTGGATCTAATTCTTGTCCCCTGTTCTCTGGTACTTTTTGTTCTTCTTGTTTTGGGGGTATTCCTTGCTTTCTTTTCCCATAATTACCTATATTCTTTGTATTTTTATATGTTTTCCAGGATGATCATTCTCTCCCATTTGATTACATCATATCGAAGATTCTTCTGTTGTTGATTGAGTTGTTTTACCCAACTCTAGTCTTTTGTTGAATCTTGTTTGCATACCCTCCTTAGACTGCTTTGAGTTTTTTATAATTCTTAGATCCTTTTGTTCCTCAAATTGATTAGTTTCTTTTTTTTTTATTTGTGGAAAACATCCCAAAAGGGATGCCACTTTCGGGTAAGACCCAAGGAGGCAAGGGTATCCATTCCACCAAAAACGCCCAGGACTCGGACCTGGCCTACCACCTTTGACATACTCAAGGAGCAAACAAACACACAAAACCAAATTAAAAAAAGTAAATAACAACAAAATTAATAAAATAAAATAAAAAACATGCTCCTTGAGTGTGTCAAAACCAAAAGCACAACCAAACACGCACAATAAGATAAAAGAAACCATAACACAAACCACATAGAAAAACACAAGAACCACATAACAAAACACAAACAAGACAAAAACAACAGAACACTACAAAGACATAACCCCAAAAAACATGAAAAATAAACACAACCAAAACCTAAAAATAAAATAAATAAAATAAAAATAAAAACAACCAACAACAGACAATAAACAAAAATAAAAAACATAGAAAACACTCACACATAAAAAAATGAAATTACACAAACAAAGAGAAACCCAAGAACAAGAACTAAAAAAACACAAGAACAATAACAAAAAACATTAAAAAAAACAAAACAAAACAACAAAAAACAACACAAAGAACACAAAAACAAAAAAAAAAAACAAAAGAACCCACCCACCTTAAAAAACTAAACAAAAAAACAAAGAAGACAAAAGAAAAAAAATGAACAAAACAATGACCTATCTAGACCAGAAGACTATTAATGCAATAATCAACATAGGAAATAAAATAAAGAATAGAATGAGCTAGGGAACTAAAAAAACTGAATGAACCAAAGAGAAACAAAAAAAAACAAGAAGAAACTAGGTACCTTCAAAATTGGAGCCATCCAAAGAAATGATAGCTCAAATTGTTTAGTTTCATTGAACTTAAAACTTGATCTAATCATTTCCATCCCTTTATTTATTTTATTTTAAACCCTCAAACTCCTTCAATTTGATCCTTCTCCTATTTTGAGTCCATTTTAGTGGATGGGGTATCCTCTACAATTTTAGAATCATCTACTAATATTTCTTCTTCAACTTCCAAATTATCATATGCATTCTCTATGTTGATTGCAATCACATTTTGTTGTTGTATCTTGGTATCTAGATTTATATGATTTTCAATAATATTTATTTTTATCTTATGGTTACCTTCTTGATAATTATTTTCTTTTGCTTGATTGAGACTATTCTCTTGTTGATTAGTCTTATTTCCAAAACCACTCAAGTTTTGTTTCTCATTATGTTCTTCATTTGCTTGTTGGTTTAACTCTGTGCATTTACTTGCATACTCCATTATCTTATTAGGATTATGTTGTTCTTCTTTGTACTATATAGAACATCCATTACTAATTTCACTTTTTTTCTCTTCATCTACCTCTTGGTAAATTTCTTGATATTGTTCCTTTTCTTGTGCCCTTTCTTGTGGGCTATAAGTTTTCTTTTCCATGCTTTTAGTCCTCTGGTTTATTTGATTCTCCTTTTGTTACCACTTTTTAGTAAATTTGGTTTATATTTGTGGATGACATTTCCCCTCCACATGTCCAAACACTTTACATTGCCTACAATATACCAAAAAAAATTCATATTCAACTTTTTGTTCCCATTCCCAAAGCATCAATTTGATACTCACTTTTTCCACTTTTTCTTGTTCTAGCATCACATTAACATAGACTCTTGCACACAATATTCTTTTTTTATTGTGGTTGGGTGGATCTATGGTTATAAACTATCCAATTTGTGTTCCCAGGACCTTAATAATTTGATCATCCAAATATTCTATAGGCAGATCTAGAAACCTAATCCAGATGGGAACGGAAAAAAATTCTATCTTTTTACCAAAGTAAAATGGACCTCGTGATAAATTTGACACTAGATCCTCCTCAATATTAAATTGTATTAATAAGTATCCCTTTCATATACCAATAACATCCATTGAACTCTTTGTTTGAATTTTAGAATGAAGCCATATCCTAAGCACATCTAAATTTGGTATGGGCCCTAGAAATTTGCCTACCATGCTAAACTCATTATCCCTCAATATTTTTTTGATTAGGGATTCAACAATACATACCTTTCCATTTTCATGAGATATCTTTGTACCAACTTCTCCTTTAATCGCTTCCTTGCTTCCTTTGAGAATCGATGCCCAAGAATCCTTTCCTTATACTCCCTATAGAACATTTTTTGCATCTATTATTTCTTTTTCTACACATCAATCAGCATTTTGTAGATCCATAGCTCTCCCATATGGATCCCTAATTTCACCATTTTGCCCTAACAAAGGGAAGTTTTTATCATTCAAGGAATCCATCCAAAACTCTCAATACTCGTAGTTTGGAAACCATCCAAAACCCTCAGCGTTCACAGCTCAACCTACATTCAAAATCCTTAGTGTTAACAACTCGACATCCATCTAAATCCTCGATGCTCACAACTCAGCATCCATGATAATTATTCAAAATATTTTATATATAATATAAAATAAATGTCTTATCCATTTTTTGATAAAGTGAATTCAGATTTTTTCTACTTTGAAGATAATGAAGACTTGGAATCTATTTTTTAAGATCTAATTGAGCAAAATATTGAGGGTATTAGGATAATTCATCGTTATTTGAATGCTAGGGTCTTTCCACTTGGTTGAAGGAAAACCAATGAAGACTAGGAATTAGCTATATTGATAGAAAGGGCCAACTTAGGAGAAAAGTTGGACATTTGATAGAGAAATCCAACTCAAAATAAAGTTGGATATTGATTGATTGGAAACCAACTCAAGATATAGTTGGAAATTCGAGACATACAAAGTCACCCTGATCATATTTTGGATTCTCTAGAGAAAGAGGAGAATCACTATTGAATATTGAGGAAGAACCAACTCAAAAGATAGTTGATCATTCAGGTACATTCATAGTCATATTGACATTGATATTTGATTCTCTATAAAGGAGGAGAATCATATTGGATTCTTATGTGTGACCTAATACATTGAAGAATATTTTAGATACATAAAGGAGCAATATTGCTACAAAGATTGAGAAGCATTCAGATCTTCCTAAGTATAGATATTTAAAGCAATAGTATATAGTAGTATATAAATTTAAGGATTGTACTAAGAAGTATAGAGAAGAAGCCTCCAAATATAATGAAAAATAGAGGTGTAGAGAATTTTTGGTTATTCAAAAAACCAGAAACACCATGTTGACTAAAGCAATATCGTTCTTGGCCTTGATATTTTTTTGAGTTTTATAGCAGTGAATAGCATTACTAGAGCATAGTTTAAGATACAATTAAGTCACAATAAGTGTCTATATTTTGGATCTATTATCCACATAAAGGAAGCAACCAAAACTCTAGTAACCATCATAAGAAGAATAAGCCTAAGTGGAAAACCTAGAGGAAGAGATATAAGCCTAGCTATAAGGAAGAAATGATAACTATAAGGTAAGGTATCTATGTGTTATCAGTGCAACTAATACAAAACCACATCAACTAATTAAAGGTATGCTATAATAAGCAATTCAAGTGTTATCAAAGATGATAATATAAAATAAAATAAGGAAAGTCACATAGCATAAAGAAACAAAGAACTTCAAGAGAGCCATCTAGACATGAGGGCTAGTAGTGTTCCATTATCTAAAAGACTTTTAAACTAAAAGAACCATCTAGACATGATCACTAACAGAGCACCACTATCTATAAGACTTTCAAACCAGAAGAGTAATCTAGACATGAGTGCTATTAGAGCACCACTATCCAAAGGAAATTTGAACCTAAACTATTCAAACATGAGTGCTAGCAATAGTCTAGAGACATTTGGATAATATTTGTTTAAACTTGAGCAGTAAAGTGACATAGCCCAGAGGTAATAAAACCTAATTTGCGATATCGCGACATGTTGCACCGTCGCGGCCATAAGATAAATTGCGACAAGATGCAGCATCGCGGCCGAAGGAGAGAAAGTGTCGCGATATCGCGACATGTTGCAAAGTCGCCGCCAGAAGAGAAGAAGTTTCGCGATATCACGACAAGTTGCGTCGTCGCGGCCAGAGGAGGAAAGGTGTTGCGATATCGCGACAAGTTGCGATGTCGAGGCCAAAAAAGAAAACATGTCGTGATATCGCGACATGTTGCATTGTCGCGGCCAATGGATAAAAAGTGTCATGATGGTGCAACATGTCGTGATATCGTGACACCGTTCTTCTTGTGGTGTTTTGCTTTTTCTTTGATTTTTAGCTCTTGGGCTTCTTCGGTCGGTTTGAAAAACATGTAAAAAATACTTGTACAAGGTTCAAGGACCTTTCAACACCCTTTCAACCAATAAAAAAAAAAAAAACCTAATTTGTTTGGATATGAGTACCAATAGCAAATCATCATGGTCTAGATATATTTAAATGAGAATAGAGTACCACTATTCATAAGCATCTACTCAAAACTTGCATTGAGCCAAGTGTTATCCTATAATGCTACTCTAGAGATGCAACAATAGAATAAGTTTCCACCTAAACAAGAAAGCATTACTATCACTTAACCAAATCAACAATACCAAAGGAAATCACCATCAGTCTTCAAGTGAGCAAAGCATAGAGCAAGCAAATGGGCAAAGAGAAGTTCAAGAATAAAAAATATAAATAGTTACCAGGTTAGAAACAACACACTATCCAATAGAAGGAGTGCAACGTGGATATCACTAAATTATTTAGTAACATTATCTAGGTAACATCCAATGTTAATAAATAATTTGATGTTCCATTCTAGTATTTGAAGGGAAAAATTTGTTTGACTTTTTGAAATATCAAAAAGAAGTTATAAGGTTTCATGCATTATTTTATTAGTTAAATATTGAAAGATATGGAGTAATAAGATTTATTTAAGGATTTGATTTATTAGTGAAGGAGTTAATTTTTTTTAGTTTTAAAAATTAATATTTAAAGTTCTTTAGTTTTTTTTTTTTTTTGAATTTACATGGTGGAATCGATTCTTTAGTTGGTTTTTAAGATTTGATTTTTTAAAGGATTTATAAGGTTTGAAGTTTTTGAAATTAGAAAATTTTTTATTTAAATTTTTTTGAAGATATTTTATTTATTTGAAATTTTACAAATTTAATTTAATAGGCAATTAAAAGGTTTTCTACTTCAAAGGTTAGAAAATTTGCAAATTTTATATTTGAGTTATTTCTTAATTTGGAAGATATAAGGTTTACTACTTCAAATATTGCTATAAAATAAATTATTAGAAATGCATTCAATGATGATAATGAAGAAAAATTGAACAAATTAGAGTTTTATTTTCAATACTTGATATATGATCTTGATAAAAAGAAGAAGATAAAAAAAACTTAGTAATACACTTGAGAACTCAAAGTTAGATCTTGTTGCTACTAAATATCAATCTGGTAGTTTAACAAAAATAAATTCTATCACATAAACTATAACTACTCAAATTGTCATAGGTTACAAAAATTTGCAAATCATCTATAAGAAAAAAAAAGGAAGAATGGCCTTATTTGTGCATAAATGGCTAAAATTATTTTCTTCAGAAAATAGAAGAACTTGAGATACTTGCAAGGAATAATAATAAAGGATATTGCATTAAGTTAAAGTGTAACTATTGCAATAGAATTAGACATGAAAAACCAATTGCTGGAATCTTTATTCATGTAAATTTTGTGGAAGAAAATCTCATTCTTTAAAAACAAATTGGTACAAAAAAAGTATTAAGCAATATTTGAAAGGATTCTATTATTTAGATTAGACAACTTTCTTCAAAAACTTATTTCTAAAGAAACTTCTAAAAATAGAGCAAAGTGTTCTATTTCTAAAATGTAGGATAAAATTGAAGGTAAAACATTTAATGGTTTGGAAAATACGAAAAAGGAAAATGGACCAAATATGGTCCAAATTTATCTTACATAGATTAATAAGGAATGAACCATATATATCATATGTTAAAGAATATTCTCAAGCAATATGTGATTCATATCATGAAGATAAATAAGAAATCAAAGTGGAATTAGAAAAGACTAAATAGAATCTCTAACAAAGGTTCATGAACAGTGCAAGGTCACTTGAAGATTGAAGACTAAAGTCCTCAGTAACTAAATAATGTAATACCTGGGATTGTTGAGGAATATTACAATATTTTAAAAATGCTAATGTACCCCCATGGTACCTTCATGGTAAAATTGTAAATATGTAATAGATTAGGTTTGAGTCTATATTTTAGATGTATCTTTTATATTTCCTCTTTTATGTAAGTGTAAATGTGCAAGAATTGTAAAAGTATTATGTAAGAGTGCAATGTATAGAAAATGCACAAGTGTCATGTATTTAAGTGTAAAATATGTAATGTTAGTATGTGCACAAGTAGCTTATATTAGGATTGCATGTAGAAGTGTAAGATTCATGTAGATGTGTGCAAGTGTCATAGAGTCAAGTGTGCATGCAAGAAGAAAGTGAAGAGTTTGGTATGCAAGTGGAAAAAATGATAAGTCAAAGGTCATAGGACTTGTCATATAGAGAGAAATAGTAAAGTATATGAAGATTCATATTCTATGTCTATAGTATGGAGATAAAGCTCCATGGAAATATAATCAATTCTATATCTAATTATCTAATTGTAAAAGAGATACAATTTGGAATAAAGCTTGTATACAGATTCTAAGAAATTAATATTGTAAGTTTTATTCATGCATAGTTCATGAATAATTTATATAATATGCATTCATAATTGATTATATAAGTGAATGTTATTTTCATTATTATACTAGCCTTGATATACATTATAAATTGTTCATATACTATTCTACTCTTCATTATTGATATTTTGAACATTAATATTGTGGTTATTTTATATTGAAACCTATGATATTTTATGGTAGTAAGGCTTAGAAAAGCCAACACTTCTTTCCTCTCTCATCTTTTATCCTCTAGGGGATGCATGTGAGGACCAACAAGGTCGATTGGTCTCATTGAGTCCTTACTTGAATAATGCAATCCTATTTATTATTTTTCTCCAAGGCCCTTGGGCTTCCCCTAATGGGTATGTTGCTTGTGCCATTGAGAAACTATCCTTAGGTATATGGAGTGTTGCAACTCAATTACTAGAGGAGGGTGGATCAATTTTGGAATCCTTCTTCCAATTAAGCAGGAGGGTCCTAGTGAACTAAGCATTTGGATGCCTTATCATTAAAGGAATCCCTTTAGACACCATCAAGAAGGTTTGGGGGTTCCTCCTAATGATGGAAATGGGCCTAGTCACCACTAAAAATGGTGGAATCCTTAATTGTCTTGATTTAGGAATTGGGTGAATGACTTTACCTCATGGTGAGGGGAGTTTAGAGAATGATTTCAATATTTGATATAGACTATCCTTGGATGTTGTCTTCTTCAAATCAACTATTTGATGTCTAGGTAGAGATTAAGGGTCCTTCATATGATCCATTTTGATGGCTACTTTGCTTGATTTCCCTTTGGGGCAAGGAACTACCCCACTATAGTAAAATATTTACTTTAATTTTGGCAACTCACAAGGGACTTCTATGTGTACAGGTGTATACTTCATCCCTAAGTGTGGTTTAGAATTAACCTTTATCTTGGCCCCATACAAAGTCATCAAGAATATATGATACCAATATAGGGAAAGATACCCACCAATATTTGTGGTGAAATATTGGGAGAGGCAAATAACAAATGAAGTATGTAAATCAATTACTACCACCTTTTAGATGATAATAATATTGGGGTATGTGTACAAAGAGAGCTACAAATATCTCAAAATGTCAAGTATGGGTATTAGGATCCCATATAATTGCACTACCCATTGTTTGACTAGTTCATACATCAACTCCAATGCATTAACCACCCTCTTGGACATGATAAATGTGATTACTCCTGAATCCAAAAAGAAATTATGGATGAGCTTGTTGTTGCATATGAGTGTTATGTAGAATGGTTACAACTTAGGCCTACTTGGACCAAATATCTATAAGATAACTTATTCTTATTATTGCCTAGCAATATTTTATTTCTCCAAGGCTTGCCTTAGATGCTTCATCTACTCTAAGAGGGTGAGGATATCCTATATTGGCATAAGCATGGTGGAGTTATTAATATTATCAACCATGTTGTAAGATTCTACTGGTTGGGATTTTAGTGTGTTGTTTAGGTCCCACTATGTCCTAGGCCTCTTAGTATCGAAACTCATTTGAACAAAGTCTAATACTAGCTACCTTGATATCGGTGGCCTCTCCCAAGCTTGGCTAGTTTTTTGTTGTTAGCTTTTTGTTACTAGTTGTTACTACCCTTAAGTCTCATTTGTTGTCCTTTTATTACTCCTTGTAGTGAACCTAGCATTTTTTCGTCTAGGGGTGGCATAGAATTATTTTTCCCAAGCTACTTAGGTCTACTTCAGTGTTCTAGTATCTAGTAATGAGAGAATATCTAGTGGAAAGATTTGAGTAGTTGGGATCAGTACTTGGGTAGCATTATTTTGTTATGTGGGTGAAGGCATTGAATATATGCCTTGTTAGAGCATTTTTTAATCTATATAATGGTGATTTGGGTAGTAACATGATCAACCATATGAATATACTATACAATTATTCTAGGCTAGGATTATATCTCTTACCCGATTTATGAGAGTCATATATATAGGAACTAGGATGGGCACCATTTGTCTCCTAGAGTCTTGTAAATGACTAGATTCTCTTTTGGATAGAGTAGGAAATATTTAAAATCCATCAATGAAGGTTGGTATCTCTGATTTGTTTGGTGAAAATGAGGGTGAGGATAATTTCGATAGTCAAACCACTAGAAGATCTATTGATGCTTAAGGGATATTATCTCATTTTCATGTCCCTCATAATATTTTTTATTCTTTCCATTTTTAAAGATTGTGATATTAGGGGATAGTAGTAGTTTTAGATGAGAATGCTAATGAAAGGTATTGATTGAGCATAATAGTTAGTTGGAAGGTGTTTGGTTGAACAAATGAAGGGGGTTGATATGATGACTAGAAATTAGGAAAAAATAGGCATAGGTGGTCTAGGGGACAACCTCCCAATATAAATGCAATATATTTCTACTTGAGTGGCTATCCTATTGGCTACTAGAAATGAGTTGCCTCCCTCCATTTTCCCCATCATGGCTATTTTAAAATTGATTGCTTTAAGGCAGTATATAAAAGCCATACTTGGTATAAGTTAGATTTATTCTAGAATTCTATGCCAAGAATTTTAAAATCTAGCATTGAAATAATTCATGGATTCCATATAGGCCCTCTCAATGGTTACTATTTTTTCTAATAGTGATACCCCATCAGTATTCTTCTTCAAGTGATCAACAAGCTAGTTTTCAAGATTATCGTAATAAATGATAGAGTTAAGAGTGAGAAAGATATACCAGTCTCTTGCTTTTTCTTTGAGGAAGGGTACTATTAGTTTGAGGGAAATGTCTTATTCTCCAATATCATAAAGTGTGTACAAACTAACCATGTATTGGAGATGCTCTATTGGGGTGATAACTTATTCTATGATAAAATATAATGAGAATTTCACCACAAAGTCCAAGACTTGATTCTAGATAGCCAGTGTTATCGACGGTTGTAGGAGATGCCCATAATCCCAAGTTAGGAGCTTTCTTTAATTTTTTTTAGCCATGGAATCCATATTTTATCTTTGCGTCCTCCATAAATTGATAAGATTTAGAGGGAGGAGGATCAATTGAGGGTTCACTATTGCCATTGAGCTAATTATAGGTCTTATGGTCATGAATCTACAAGTCTATCATCAACTACATTTTTAAAGACTTTCTCTATTCCTTGTTAGCAAATTCACTAGGTGGTTATGGTTTAGGTGGTGATTGTTTAGCCAAAATAAGGTTCCCACTATATCCTCATTCAAAAATGGTAAAAAAAATTGGTATTCTTATTTTTTAGCAACAAAGGCATTAGGTGAATTTCTTGGAAGCTTTATAAAGTTACCATAACCTTCATTAGAATCATGTTCTCGAGTCCTTTTGAGTTACTTCTTTGGGTTCTTATTTATAGTTGAGTCTTTAGATGAATATTCAATATGCTTTAGTAAGTTGTTGACCATAACCTTCATCAAAACCATTATCTAACATCTTGATCAAGGGATCAATTTTTGTAATATGGTCTCATTGGCCATGTAGTTTGAATTGTTGGGGGCTAAAATGATCCCTACACCTTAGGAACTATGACCTCCCATGGTTGTAAATTACTCTTTGTCTCTCCAAGCATGTGCATCTGGTGCCTTACACCTCATTTGGAGCACCAATCCTAGGAATTTTAGGAAAGCATGGGATATGACTACTTTGAATTATCTTTGAGATTTTTTATCAAGGCTAGATCTTTGTTGTAATGTAGTATTTTAAAACTTGTTCCTCTTTTGAACACTATCCTACTCTATTAGTATTCTCCAAGGAAAATGGGAAGGAAGAAAATACAAAATAACGTGAAATATAAATTGTAAAATTTGAAGTCTATCTAGCCTATTTAAGGATGGTGATATGCTAATAGAATGTAGTTTCCATATTACAATTTATTGGGATGAATGAACACATGAAAAAAAAAATATAGTGAAATTGAATATAAATTTGGCCATACAAACATGCAACTTCAATGACTATCTACAAAGGTTAGGATAGAAACACATGAATTGTTACAATCCCATACAATGAGTATATGAATGCTTAGAATAGGAAAAAAATGGTAAAGAAGTCACAATCCCTTGAATTCATATTAAAAAGTATGTATTACATATATGTATAACCAAAAGAGGTTTGATGGCTTGTGCATGTAGCTAGCTCAATCCTTGAGTCTAGACTAAGAAATAAGATGAAAAAGAGAGAGAAAATATAATAGGTTAGATACTTGACACTAAAAAATATAAAATCATATCTTTCCTATAAGGGATTCTATTTATAATATTTACAAAAAAATTGAAATTCAAAATCCCCTCCAAAATGGGTATGGGTAGGAGTGTCAATGTCCTTTTTTATTGTTGAACTAGGAGTCCCATGTTGCATTAATTTCTAGGAGGTTAGGAGTTGGTTGAGAAGTTAAATCATCATAAATGCCTCCATGGGTGGTATAGTCCTATTTTTAGAGGTGTCATTAATGCTTTCAACTTCCACCATGGAGGTATGAGTTTGGGTGGTGGTATACAAGGTCGGTGCTCCACACGGTTGGTTTAATTATGATCCTCATGTCAAGGCTAATTTCTATTTTAAGAACATTAACCTATCATAGATCAATTTGAATAAGGAATAACATGAATTTTTATCCCCCATAGATATAAATAGAGGTTCTCCTAAGCTTCCATTCATAGTTAATATTATGACTAGTCTATCTATTAAGAAATAGGTTGCTACAACCCTAACATAATCGACTATGTTAGGTTCCAATTGAAATAATAATTTTCACTATTTAGATTAGGTTGAATTAATAAATTTGATCATCTATATTTTCATATATTCATCTGTGCTTGTGCTATTGCATTACCCATTGGTGGCAGGGATATGCCCTCATTAAGAGGCACCACTTATTAATTGATTTGCTCATTCATTATTTTGTTGCATGTATGTGAATTAATTATTACTGTGATTTGTTGTACTTTGGAGAGAGGCAAGGAGGGACCTTGCATGTGGTATCAATATCTAGGTTTAGAGTGTGTCGGGAGGTGCTATGACCATCATTTGATAGTCCGCAACATTCATAAGAAGCATCCGAAGAATGGAGTAGAGTAGTTGTAATATATTTTGATTCCTTCATGTTATTCGATGTAATTTTACATGCCATTTTCGATACACCTAGGATGGAATCCAGATACTAGTTACAAAGTTGTTTTATATATCGAGCATCCTAGCTATCCAACAGTGGGTGCATCCGAGCAGATTGCAGAGGAAGTTACAAGATTTCTCAGTGCAAAAATTTAAAAATTCATCGAAAGCATCCCAATGAAGCAGTAGAACGTGTTGATTCCTAGATAGGGCATGCAATGGGGAAGGACAGCTGAATCACCATGTAAATCATAGTAAATCCATCATAATATAGTAAGGGCTCTCGACCAATCAAATTGCATGATATAAATTTATTCATCATATAACCTAAGGATAAATTTATTCATCATATAACCTAAGGTACACGTAATTTTTTTATTTTCTTGGGATATTATCCCACATTTTTTGTGTAAGGGCGGGCTAGGTATTTATATGGGGATAGCCTCACCTACAGTGTTGTGACTTCGATCACACGTCTGCTAGCATCTTCCCACATGCGTAAAACCTGGTGGTCATACTTCATTTGGTTGTCTTAGTTGTGTGGTCTTGTCAGCTGGTCTTCGGTCCCTGATTTCCATGTCATCTTGAGTTGTTGTGTTGATCCTTATCAGTTTGCCTCGCTGTCTTCATCATATCCAATTGTTGAGAGGTTTGGTCGTGTCTTGCTTACCAGAGTCGTATTGTTTGTTTAGTCAAAATCCATTGTCTTATGTAACCAGTATCTTGTTCGAGTTTGTAGTGTCATCTCGTTGGTTGTAAATTCAATTTTGGTCTTCATAATTAGTTTCCCCATCAAATCGTCGCATAGTGTGTCATTATTTGTCACTATTGGTCAGTTTCGCAGTGTATCCTCTTTTTTTTGGGTTGTCAAAGTCATTTCAGTCTAATTATCCATAGTACCCAAGCATTGTTCTTGTCATAAATGGTCGGGGTCTTCTGGTAACTAATAGACCAGTGCCTTCTGCTTCTTCTTCCTAGCAGTTGGGGGTTAAATCCAATAATAAATAACCTTATTGAACTAACCTTTATAGGAAGGCCTATCCGCACTATTCATTGAGGAGTAACTAGTTGTTGGTCTCATTGGTTGTATTTCAAGTTAAATCAAATAATAGCCATTGGAACTAGCCATTGGACCTCATCGTGGGAAGAAATTAGCTATTGACAAGCAAATTCATATCTATGTCATAGTTGGAGCGACAATACAAGTAGAAACTAAACCAATTTTTTTTCCCAAATTCATCAAAATTTTGCAGAATCATAAGCGAGATTGGGCCAAAGCAAATGGATGGACTAGAGCATGAGCAAAATGTGGACAAAATGACCAAACGGGTGATTTTAAAGTTTGGATAACTCAAACAAAGGGAGCCTCAAATAACCAAGCAAGCCTCCTAGAAGCAAAGGTACACAAAATTCTTCTTCTCCTTTCGGAATTACTAGTTTTAACCCAGGTCATCCATTATTTAACAAAATGGCATCCAATACCTCCCCAAATTCCTCCCATGATAACCTCACACAAGAGGAAACAAGAAGCCCCAAGGTCACTAATGAAACCTTACTAGCCTTAGTAAATAGTATTAATACCATGAATGCCAACATGTCCCAACTATTCGCCAGACAACCCCAACCAAATCCTTCTAGCCCAAACCACTAGAGTACTGAGCATCAGTATGAAGACTATACACACCAAAGAGGTCATATTGATCTCAATGGACAAAGAAATAATGAGGATCTAGGAAACAAAGAAGTTTCTGAGCAACAAAAGGGTTTTGGTAGACCTTCCCAAAATCGCATCCATACATAGGGGAATAATGAGGACCAAGATAGGCACAACGTTTACCACCAAAGAGGTCCTACTAGAGTCAATTTTCCATGCATTGACATGCCCACATTTGAGGGTCATGATCCACGTGGATGGATAGCCAAAATGGAAGGTATTTTAGAATTATACCAATTGCAGGATTCAGAAAAGGTTCCTTTTACTGCAACCAAATTTGACACTGAAGCTTATCAATGGTTTACATGGTACAAATGCAAGATGGAAAACAAACTCTAATGGTAGGATTTCACCAACACCTTTCTTCACAAATTTTATGAAGGTCCCACAACTTCCTACGCAGTGTGGTTGTGTCACTTAAGTAGATGGGATTGGTAGTGGACTATATCTCAAAATTTACTAGTATGCTTCACTATGCAAGATACTTACAACCAGATGTGGTGGTAGCTACTTTTAGAAATGGGTTGAAAGTGAATATTAAAGTTAAAGTGGACTTACAAAATCTATCCAAGATAGATGAGTGTATAAGGGTCACCAAGTTGGCTGAGAAGAAGGTGTAAATGGTGACATCCATATGACGTGACTCATATGGTCAACCTCAATATCACAACAGCTCTTTTCACATACATGATCAACCATCAAGATATTTTTGCTATAAATGTTACAATTACCATCCAAAATATCAGGCATGTGTTCCACAACAGAGATTTCAAATTGAATATTCTGACAAGGAAGATGAAGAAATATAGGAGCACAACTCACCTGATAATTCCCTATACAATGACCAAATTGAACACAAGGTGGTTGTAGTTGGGGAAGATACTATGGAAATTTTAGTACATGCTCTTATGGGGTCATCAACTCACCATACAATCAAAGTAGAAGGATTCATTCAACTAAATAAGGTAATTGTATTAATTGATTCAGGAAGTACTCACAACTTTATTGACACAAGGCTTTCTAGGGCATTAAACTTACCCATCAACTCCTCCAATCAAGATAAATTTCTAGTTGGAAATGCAACTGGGAGTAGCGATCAATGTATAGGTAAAACATCTTCAATTTTATTACAAATGGTAAGTTATACTTGGCAGGGTCCTCTTTTTATTATGAATTTATGGAATTCAGAAGTTATCTTTGGAGTCGCATGGTTAGAACAAACGGAAACCACAGTCGGTTTTAATTACAAAAAGTGCTTTTTTGAATGGAAATAAAATGGGAAGACCATTAACCTCCAAGGAATTCCAACACCTTCATAAAATATAGTAATTTCACATAGCATGGAAAAAATACTAAGCAAAGGTAGTCATGGATTCTTTGCTCAAATTAATTGTACGGAAACACAAGCACAAGATATGCCAAAAATCCAATCTGAATATCTACAAAACATTATGGTCACTATGATGATGTCATCTAAGAAAAAAAGGGACTACCTCCCAAAATATCCCACGACCATGCTAGACGATGTCTCAAGAAGGTGATCGACCAGAAAGTGAAATCTTAGTCAGAATTACCAATACTAGATGCAGACGGGCGTATATATCTCCAGTTGGAAGCCATTATACAAATTAGAACACGCATCTTGATATCTCATCACATCCATGAATTTCTCATCAAACGGTAGGGTCTACCAGAATAAGAGGCTACATGGTAACTTGAAAGTATTCCAGCTTTTAGGACAAAGCTTTTCGAGGAGGGGAGTCATGCTACAACCCTAACATAGTCGACTATGTTAGGTTCCAATTGAAATAATGATTTTTACTATTTAGATTAGATTGATTTAATAAATTTGATCATCTATCTTTTCATATATTCATCTACGCTTGCGCTATTGCATTTCCCATTGGTGGAGGGGATCTACCCTCCTCAAGAGGCACCGCTTATTAATTTATTTGCTCATTCATTATTTTGTTGTGTGTATGTGAATTAATTTTTAAAGTATATGTTTTAATTACTGTTAATTGATTGTATTTTAGAGAGAGGCAAGGAGATGCCATGCGTAGGCTATATTTACTACTTTACTCAAGGAGTACAAATATGTCTTTGCCTAGGAATACTCTAACTTACCCAGATTGGATGAGGTTCTTGTTGCTCATATTGTAACTTTTTATAATACAACTTATGTTCATAAAATGTAGAGGGGGTTCTCCCTTATCATTCAATACATGTATGATAAAAAATTCAAAAACTATTTAATGCCAAATTTATAAGACTCGTTAATTATTCAATATAGGTGTCTAACATTGTTCCTATAAAAAAGAAATAGAAGAATAATATCTAGATTTGCTATGATTTTAGTGTTGGAGAATATTACATTATTTGGTACATGCTAATGTACCCCCATGGTACCTTGTTGGTACAATTGTAAATATGTAATATATTAGGGTGTGAGTCTATATTTTAGGAGTGTGATTTATATTTCCCCTTATGTATGTGTTCATGTGTAGGATGTGCACAAGTGTCATGTAATTATGTGTGCAAGTGTAAAGAGTAAGAATGTGCACAAGTGTTATGTAATAGTGTGTGCAAGTGTGTGCACAAGTGTCATATAGTAAAGTGTGTAAGTATGCAAGTAGAAGTGTGAAAGTATCATAGAATAAAGTGTGCAAGAATAAATAGAGTCAAGATTCGTGTACAAGTGGGAGAAAGAGAAGCCAAATGGCATGAGAGATTTATCCTATGCATGGAATAGAAAATGTTACATCTCCTAGATGCATGATGAAAGCAATAGTCAAAGATTCCAAGAGTCACATTTCTAAGGTTATATTATGGAGGCAAATATCCATGTATGATGTCATCAAAGAATATCAAGATATTGAATAAAAATTGATTAAATCTTGTATACATATTTTAGAGCAATATTATTGTAAGTTTTCTTCATGTTATTACATGAATGATATTGACCATTTATATCTTATTATTTTTATTTTCACTAATGTTATGTTTATTGATTTTAGCCATTAATATTAATTTTATCTAATATTTGAGATTACTCGAGATCTTAGATATTTGGGACTTGTGATAATTTATCTAAAAAACCTATGGTGGTATTAGAGCTACATTACATAGACTCATTTAGAGCTACTTCAAGTAGTCTCTGTTGCTAGCATCAAAGGAAAACTTTGGTGTGAATTTGGAGGAAGATCCACGTGAAGAAAACATAGGCCAAGATAAATTTTGGGTTACTAAATATGTTGACATTATTTTTTGAAGAATTGATATTGTGTAGGAAAAATTTGTGGAGTCCATTAAAATGTAGATGGGATAAAATATAAGGAAAAAAATCAGCTTTGAAGAAGTTGTTGTCATAAGAGAACAAAAAATTGAGAGTGGACAAGAGCTAATGTTGTAGTTATATCC
The DNA here is from genome assembly GCA_028583015.1 of Wollemia nobilis. Taxonomy (NCBI): domain Eukaryota; kingdom Viridiplantae; phylum Streptophyta; class Pinopsida; order Araucariales; family Araucariaceae; genus Wollemia; species Wollemia nobilis. Next base: position 9,775,295 of record JAQPPZ010016751.1, on the reverse strand, counting down.
TTGAGATAGAATAGCCTGTTATATATAAGAGAAGCTGAAATATAGTGCTGGTTAGAAATTATAGTATAAAGAAACAAAGGGATCTTATAACTAAGCAAAAGAAATAAAAATAAGTAGTCAAAGTTGGAGTGATGTGAGGAAAAGTTGTATGAGTTGGAGTATCTCCAAACTCTTCCTACCTAAATGAAAAGTGAACAACAAAGAAACATTCCAAGAGAAAGTTGAATATTCAAGTTCCATTGGAAGTACTACATTAAGTACTAAGTCAAGTTTAGACCTAATAGAAGCAAATGTAGCATTGTTACTTAGGAGTTATACTTCTAAAGAGATAGGAGAAAAGGTAGTATCATTAAGCAAGGATCATAACCCTAAGAAAAATAAAAGAAAATAGCAAAAAAATTATGAAAATAAATTTATAGCAGAGTCTAATTTGTCTAGCAGCAATGATTTATAATGAGAAAATAGTCCTCAAAACATATTGATAGTAGTAGTGTTTGGTAAAGAAAGTAGTCCTCAAAATTGAGAAAGTAACAAAATCTAAAAGAAACAACATAAAGTTGAATTAAATTGCATGCACCAGAGAGAAACATTAAGAATAGGAAGGTGTAACATATTCTAATTTTGCTTATGTTATGTTGGCTTTGACATAAGCCCTGATGGAGCATCATGTTTATGACAAAGGTGAAAGGTATGCATCCAACTTGAAGTTTGGGCAATAATTATTTTTTTGGAAGGCACAATAGACTTTAGTGTCTTTTATTTATTAAGTAAAGAATGATGCTTAATTTAGTTTCTAAATTGTTATAAATATTTTTTTTTTGGTAAGTAAGAGAATATTATAATTAACACGGGTTTTAACTGGTTGACCCAAAACCATTTTACAAAATAGGGTCCACTGACCAACTGGACAAAGGCCAAGCCCTAAAAGTTTAAACCGACAACAAAAATGGCCAAGACCTACTCTTCCATTAGAATACGGCAAACTAAACTATGGAAGCCTAATATTATGGCCATCGAAAAGAAAGACGCAAAAAGAACTAACAAAGACAAAAACTAATCATGCAAGCACCATGCCGAGTAGCTTGTGCCCATATAAAAATAATAGAATATGGTCAAAAAAAAAAAAACATCCCATAGAATGGACAGCCAAGAGGCCAAGCAGTCTTCCTTGTAGTCCTCATCTAACTTCTTATCATCGTTCTTGCCATCATATTTAGATTTTGCCTTTGACTCCTTGTGCCCCTGGAACTGCGGCTATAAAAGAAGATTTAAGGAATCACACAAATCAACAACGCGATGAGGCCGACGGACTCTTCAAGCGGTTGATCTCGTTGGAGGGATGAAATTGTCATCTTCTCCAAGACTATTATGGTGGGGTCTCGTGCCTCATTGTCAGGGATCTCCAACACTTTGTTATTTCTTGCTAGGGCCCTTTTGCGACATCGAATCCAAACACACCTTGGGAAATACTTGAGGCCAAAGTAGATTTTTCCCATGCATGAATTTGTAGATAAAAACCTATATCAGTGCCCCACAGTTGAAAAACACTAGTCACATGAACAAAAAACAAATATGACAAAATTCATTATAAGGTTCAAAAAAATTTTTTAAAAAAATGCCCCCATTTTCTGTCATTGATCCACTTTGAGCCTTCCAATCTAAAGTTTTTCATTATCTATCACCATTGAGACTGCATGAGGAAGATTTTTAGTCCACGTGATCAAATTTGCTGCTACAATGCCTTCATTTGCCGACCTATCATCGCCATGTTTGCTTCCGGAAGGTATGCAAAATTATGGCCTCGGTCGGTCATGAATTAGAGCCCTTGCTTCATGGATGTAGTCATCAAATCTCCAAGGAGCTCTCTTAGTGTTCTTTAGAAGATTTATAATAATAAGAGAATCACCTTCCACCAACGGTTTCCCTGGATAATTCTCCGCCACCTTGAGGCTCCTCCAAGCGCCCTTGCTTGACCACATTGTTAGTTTGAGCTCCAAGATGTTCCAAAAGCTACAAGCACCTCACCCTTGTGGTATCTAAGTAAGCCACCAGCCCGACTTCACACGGTTGCCCCTAGATGCCCCATAAAAATTTAACAATCCACCCTAGGGGGGTGGGGTCCATGTGATCATGGTTCTAGGAGAGACTTGAGGATGATTGAGGCCATCGGTGAGAGGTAAGTTTAATGACTGGCCTAATGAAGCTTCAAAAGGATTTGGAGGTCTAGATGCTGCAGGCACTAAACAAGTATTCTCATTAGCATATGCTAAAATTTTTGACAGGACAGAGTGATAAGGTCAATTGAATTTTTTCAATTTGATTTTTTTTAGAAAGAGGGAATTTTGATTTTTGGAAATTTTGAAATTTTGGGAAAGCAAAAATTTGAAAATTGAAAATTTATTAAAGTTGGGAGTTCAAAGGAATTCAACTTCAATATTTTATTTTTGAAAATTAAATTTTCAAATTAATAAATTAAAATTTCTAAAATTTTGAGAGATAAGGAATTCAACTCCAAAAAATCAATTTGACAAATTAAAAGTTGTTTAATTGAAATTTTGGTAACCATAAGGTATCCAACTCTAAAGGAATTGATTTTGTAAATTGAGAAACTTAAGAATTTTTAATTTTTGAATTTTTTTACTATGAAGAATTTGATTTTAAAATTTTGTTCTTGAATTAAACTTTGGAACTATAAGGAGTTTTAATCCAAAGGAATTAAGAATTGAGGAAATGGATGAATACCAAAGAAAGATAAATGGGAGAAATTTTCAAAAAAATTATAAAGGGACAAATTCCATAAGAATATTTCAAAATCAAATATTTTATCAAAATCATGAAAGTAGATAACTTAAATCTCATCAAAACATGCAAAAAGAAAAAAGATTCATGGTATATGGATTCAGGTGCCAATCATCATATGACTAGAAATTTACATTGGTTTGACTCAATAGAAGTCAAATATAGCATGCTACTAAAAATTTAATATGATAAGGTTTATCAAGTTCAAGGAGTAAGAAAAGTTATATCTAGCATGCCATTTTCAGATTTTGTACTAGATGATGTTTTATATGTTCTAGGATTATCAAATAATCCTATATATATTGCTAAACTAGTTGAAAAAGGCATAACTCTAAAATTAAAATATACAAATGAACACAAATTTTTTTTATCAAGAATCAAAATAAAAAAGAGGCCAAAGTTTCTATAAGAATGGAATTTTTGCTCTAGACACAATGGTTTTTTCAGATTAAATATTAAATCATATTTTACATCAAGAAAGGACTAATGATGAATTTTTTGATTTACCCAAAAGGCAAGAAATAAAAAAATGGACCAAGCATAGTCCCAGGTTGTCTAGCATGGAGAATAGATAGAGATAATGGATGAACGCAAGAAGGCAAAGAACAAATGTAGGAATCAAATATTAAGGCTAAAGTATTCAATAACCAAATAATGTAATACAGGGGTTGTTGGAGAATATTACATTATTTGGTATATGCTAATATACCCCCATGGTACCTTGTTGGTAAATTATAAATATGTAATAGATTAGGGTGTGAGTCTATAATTTAGGTGTCATTTATATTCTCCCTTATGTATGTGTTCATATGTAGGATGTGCACAAGTGTCATGTAATTATGTGTGCAAGTGTAAATAGTAATAATGCACACAAGTATCATATAGTAAAGTGTACATGTGTCATAGAATAAATTTTGCAAGAATAAATAAATAGTCAAGAGTCGTGTACAAGTGGAAAATGAGAAGGCAAAAGGCATGATAGATTTATCCTATGCATGAAATAGGAATGGTTGCATCTCCTATATTTGTGAGGAGAGAAATAGTCAAAGAGTCCACGAGTCACCTTTTCAAGGCTATATTATGGAGGCAAAACTCCATTTATGATATCATTAAAGAACATCAGGATATTGAATAAAGATTGAGTAAAGCTTGTATACAAATTTTAGATCAATATTATTGTAAGTTTTATTCATGTTATTACATGAATGATATTTTCCATTTATATATTAATATTTTTATTTTCATTAATGTTATGTTCATTGACTTTGGCCATTAATATTAAGTTGTTTTTATATTTGAGATTACTCGAGTCCTAGATGTTTGGGACCTATGATAATCTAACTAAAAATCTAACATTTATAAACATCAACCTATTCCATATTAATGATAATTTCCTTTACCTTCAATAGATGCTAACTTTTATTCTACCATGAGGTATGAGATGTTATTCCTTATGGATGACAATTTAGGGTATAATCAAATTTGGATTACCCCTAATAATAAAACTAAAACAACCTTTACTACACCCTAGGAAACCCTTTGGTATGATTTCATGCCATTTGGATTAATAATGATATATTTACTAATAAATGGGATATGATAAGATTTTTTCATAATTGTTTTGCGAATACAATGAAATCTTATGTTTATGATATTTTGACCAAGTCTAACAAACTAGTTGATCTAACGTAAACTAATTTAGAATTATGTTGATCTATGTATCATTTTTGAGCAATTAAACCATTATAAGGCTAGGATTAATCCAAATAAATATATTTTTGGTGTCACAAGTTACAAAATTTTAGGATCCATGGTATCTTATAGGGGTATAGATATAGACCACAAAAAATTAAAGGCCATTAAATCTATACCTCCATGTACTATCAATGATATCAAATACTTATTAGGTAAGCTTAGAAATATTAAATGGTTTATGCATAATCTATTATTCAAATACTATACACTCAATCAATTGCTTAAAAAAGTTGTAGATTTTAAATATATATTTTAAATAGGATGAATATTGTGACAAGGTTTTTCTTAAGGTTAGTAAATTTCTTTTGAATCCCATAACTCTTTACATAGTGAAAAATATAAAATTTCTTTATTATGCATGCATCACCTACTCAATTATCCTAGGGAGTGGTCCTTTATTATTCATGTAAATTTCTTAACGTTAGCAAGTGAAGTGGTACAAGGGTTAAGATTATTCAACCATTGAATATTGGAAAATGTAGTGTCATATTAAAAATTCCAACTAGCGACATCAACCAATGTAAATTAGAGGTGTCATTTACAACAAAGGAAATTAGAAGAAGTATCAAGTGTTACTAAGAGAAGAGAAGATGTGTTTCAAAGAAAATATCAAATGTTATAGAGGAGCAGTACATTATCAAATAAATTAGAACAAAAGAGCATTATAAATCACCATGTAGAAGGAGCATAATATAGAAAAGTAAAACACCATGTAGAGAAGATATAGTGCATGAAGGAACATTACAAAGAAAATGAAAGTGCCACATAAAGAAGAGACAATGTATTACCAAGCAAAGAGGAGTGAAGGAACATTACATAGAAGAGAAGCACCACCTTTTGGAAGGACAAGGAAGTGAAGAGTTTCTCTACCAAGTGTCACAGTGCAGAAGGTAACTCCTAGGGAAGATAAAACATCTTCTTTGCATGAGAGACAAGTCATACAAGCCATTCTTGCAATAAGAATGCAAGGCAAGTGAATGCAACGTAGCATAGTTGAAGGTCAATGAAACCAACCAGCATTAGAAGGGTAGTCAATGTCTTAGAAGATGCTAAAAGGAGGAGCATTAAATGTTGTAAGAAAGGTGTCATATTGCATTGAATTCAATGAAGAGGACAACACCTTATTCAAAGTGCAAGTTGCAAAATAGAGAAGTCAAGAAGAAGACCGAATATATAGCACACCATAGTCAAGAAGGTATTTGAAAGTATTTAAATTAATTTACATTTTTATAAAGGTAAAGGAGAAATAAGGAATATTAATGCTAAGGTTAAACTTGATTAATCTTTTATGCTTGAGATTAATTAAATAAATGGAGGTATAAGAAATTGCATTGATATACTATAACCTTAGATGCATTATTGAAATATTTGAAAGCATTTGGAATTACTTTATTCAAGCATAATAAATATTTGCAAATAACTTAATTTGGAGGAATAAGGAATTCTACATAGAAATTGAAACATTAAATTTGTAAATATCTATATTTTCTAAATTTCTAATTAGGTATTTATAAGGATTTCAACACCAACATAGATTTTGAAATTTAGAAATTATATTATTGAGAATTGAAGATACAAGAATCAAAACATAGAGCTATTTAAAAGTTGGAAAACTACATTGGAATTAGTCTCTTGCTCAAATTAATGAGACATAAGGAATCCAACTCTAAAGTCTTGAAGATAGAAAAATTTATCAATTGAAAGTGCATCAAAACTATCTTTAGCTTTCTATTCATTAATAGGGAGAAATAAGGTGAAGAATAGAAGTTGAACATTTAGGGATTCAACTCAAAGGAAAACTAAGAAAGCTAAGCACTCTATCAAGACCATAGTATATTCAAAATATTTTGTAGATACAAGGTATTCTATAAAACTTGAGAATTGGAAAGATCATATCAAATTTGATCCTATACTCAAAGTACTATGGAGTTAAAAGGAATTATACCTAGATATTTCAAAAATTAAACCCTTGTCAAAACCATTGATTGAACATTAGAATTTTTGGGTATCTTACAAATTTGAGAATTGAAAAGAGTTCATTGAACGTCATAAGGTAGTCAACCTCAATGTTTTTGAGATTTAAAAGATTCTATCAAAACTATTCTCAATACATAATACTAGGGAGCTATAATGATTTCTACTTCAAAGATCAAATTAGAAGAAGTATGGATGAAATATTAAGGAATGCATTCAATAATGAAGAACTATTTCATGAGTTGAAGTTTTGTTCACAAAACTTAATAAGTACTTTTGATGGATATAAATATTTGCCTACTAGTTTAAAAGAAATATTTTCTTCATTTCTCAAGGAAGCAAAAGAAGGAAATTTCATGACAATAATTGGTTATCTTCATGAAGTAATTTTCAAAACTTGATAGAATACTCAAAATATAGTTATGCTTACTTCAGAAGATTTTTTGATGATATATCTATCATTGATTGTTTTTTAATTCTTTCAAAATATGAATCAAAATGAACATATTAGCAATGAACTACTGAATCTTGGCCAATACTATTGTGATGATATACTAACTCACCATGAAGAAGATATATCACTAGTAATGCTACAAAAATAAATAATAAGAAGATTAAGAAGAAGAAGAAGAAGAAGAAGAAGGAAGAGGAAGCATGATAGAAAATAAAAGATGAATATTAAAGAAAACAATTTCAAGTTGAATATAAATCAAAATAAACTAAAGGAACAAGATACTAATTATCTACTTAATTAGGATACAAATAGGGAGCAAAATAAAGAAAGAAAAAAAGAAGAATTCAAGTTCCAAAACGAGAATGAAGACCATATTGAAGACTAAAGTATTCAATAACCAAATAATGTAATATAGGGGGGTGTTGAAATATATTACATTATTTGGTACATACTAATGTACCATCATGGGTATATATTTAGATTAGGAGAGTGTCTTGTATTAGGGTTTGAGTATTTATTTTATGTAATGTAATAAATGCACAGGTGTTTTTAGAATGTGTGAGGTATTTAATGATGTAAATGTGCATGTTTTCCATGTGCACATGAGTCCATAGAATAGAAATATGAAGAGTCATAGGAAGGTGGAAGGTCAAGAGTCGCATCTCATTATATATAGGATTTTGAGATAGAGTGAAAGAAGAAGAGATAAACATAAGATAGATTAGAGTAGAGTACAAGTTAGATACAATGTAGAACTTATGGACTAATTAAGATCTCCACATTTTATATGAACATCATATTTTCATGAGCTTTCATTAATGGCAGATTTATGAGTTATTGCAAAAGTTTTTTGAGTTTTTCCTACTTAGTATATTGTCATTATAGTTAATATTTCATGCTCATTTTAGTCCTTGTGGTTGCATTTCCTTTAATATATAGCATTAAAAACTAATATAGAAGAGAATATTCTTTGATTTTTTTAGACATAAGTGGTATCCTATTAGATAACATTGTTATAGATAACCAAATCCTCGTTCATTCAAGGCATATTAGAAATTTTCCAAACAAATAAATCTTGGTACTCCTAAAGCAAGGTAGTAAAGATGGCTTACTCTTTGGTGGATATTCTAGACCTAATTTTTGCTATATGTGGTTGCTTAAGGGTACCTATGTTTTTTTGGTAAGTTAACAAAATTGTATTGATGAGGGCATTTGAAAGGTACCCTAACACCTTAGTACAAAAGCATAATTAAAGGATGCAACATCCACAAAAACCTAATGACATCCACACAAAGCCTAAGACTTTCAGATAAAATAAAAATTGTCCAAAAGGACGAAACAGGAAACAAAATGTTCCAACTAGATAAAACCTAGAGATAATAGATAATCTGCAAGGGTATTACACATTTGCAAAAAAAATTGGTGTCATTCTTTTCAACATCCTTAGGATTTTTCTTGAACACTTCCTTTGCAATTTTGACCACGTCATCCTCCTTGCTGCTAGTGTTGGCTCTTGCGATATTCTTTCCTGGGTGATCCTTGGAGTAATTGTTGCAAAAAATAGCAAATATAGACCATTTATGTGCTCCTTCATCTGGACAATGGCCATCATGCTCATGGTTACTACACTCTCCATCTGAGCTATGGTAGCAGTAGTAGTCTTTATGATGTATGCCAGAAGTAACTTGACCGCAGGATCCTTGAGCTCATCCTCAATGGAACCATGTATTTTTCTTGATTCTGAATGAATTTATCCTTTAAGAATTGGGAGCTTCTTGATGGGATGGGGTGATCCTCCACCTTGACCTTCTTTCTTATCAATTTCTCAGTTTCTTGAGAGCTACCTTCTACTTTCCTCTTCTTGGAACCATGAGCACTTGAGGATGGGGTAAAGGATGTATCCTCCTCCATAGTCTGTTTAGAATCTGCTTTTTGCTCATGTGAAATGATTTTTTTGTCACAACCATGGTAAACTCACATTTTTACAACAATTTTTTTCTCAATTAACAAGCAGTCATATATATTTTTGACTTTAGATACCCAGCTAATTCTATAGAACATGGCATAATGTTCTTCACACTTCAAGAACAATCACCACTATAGCTGGTGGCTTAAGTGCTCAAGATTTGCCAGCTTCTTGCAAAGTTCGCCATTTAATATCTTAACTCCTCTCTCAAGTTATTACTTTATCTTGGTGAGGGATTGTCCTTCCAGGGCCCATAAAACTTGAAATGATAGACAATGTATTTTACCTGATCCAAAAATATGAGGTTGAAATATTCACAATCCTTTCTATTGCCTGTTTGGTTTACTGACCAAATATTTTGGATCTAGTGTAACTATGCCAGTGACAGATCATTAACCCTCAACTAAGATTTGATCAAAGTCCTCCCATGGATTTTAGACAAGATATCCTCAGCTCCGGATTTGATTGACAGTAATGCTTCCCATACCATCTACCTTTGGTCTTTCCAACCCCACAACCAACCCTCTAGTCTAAGTCCTTTTGGCAATTCCACAATCGATCTAGAAATGTGAGTATCCTCAGTACTTTATGTATGTTAACCAGAGGTAGTGTCCCATACCACTGTCTCTTACCCTCATAGCGTAGATCCTCTGATATTAGACTTGGCTGATGGGTAACACTAGAATGTGGTAGCTACCACTAAACTTGTCAAAAATTCACAGTGTTTTCCATGTGTCCCTCTGCAAATATATAGCTGACCAGTCCCATATTTTAGATGTATCTCAGTTGCAGACGTTTAGACCCACAGCTCATTGAGGTTAGACCAGTAAATATTTTAGGCTTTAGAACTAAACAACTGAGAAAGAGGACAATGGAGCAGTATAGGGTCCAGTGGGACCACTAATTCGAGAAAAATACCACCTGGGAAAATGTTACTGCCATGAGAAATCAATTTCCTTACTTGTTTAAAAATTGATGATCAAAATACAAAAACTATATTTACATGTGAAATGACATTTTGCTTGGCATAATGAGATTTAACAATAGAATTTGATATGTTGTATTTGACTATTGTATATTGTTTTGTTATATATCTCTGATCAGATATTGTTATATGTTTTGGTGTCTATGATCGAATGTAATGGGAACCTGCATTTGTATTCTTAACTAACATAGAGATTGTGTTAATTCCTAGAGGGGTAGAATGTAACAACCCCAATGTTGGATTAAAAATTGACTCTTGACAATCAAAATTAGTTCTGACCAAATTTACCACTCATACCAAATTTTCTACTAGTGAATTTTGCTAGTGTTAAATTTGGCAAATTTTCAAATTTCAAGCTCACAAAATCATATTTTGGCTCCTTGCCAAATTTGCCACTTGGGTCACCAAATTTACCACTCCTTACCAAATTCGCCACTCAGGTCACCAAATTTTCCAGTGGAAAATTTGGTTGATAGTGGAAAATTTGGAAAAAATGACTAGGAATATTCCACACAAACCAGAGAGGTATAGATTGACCTCTATTTCACCTCTTCCATTGATTTTGCAAACTTCAGCAAGGCCTCAAATGTAATAGTTTGAATTTGGTCTTATCCTTTGTCCCTCCAACTCGCCTCCCAAATCCTATTTAAGGAGGCTAGGGGGGAAGCATTCCACAAGGTTTTTCATTGTAACAAAGCTATGCCAATATTTTCTAGCATCCTCTCTCTCATATGATTTTCTATTCCTAAGCTTTCCTCAAGCATTTCTAAGTTTTCATCAAGCATTTGGAGCATTTTGTGAGCATTGAGAGAAAGTCAAGCAAGGCAAGGAGGATTTTGGAGCAAGGAGGTCACCATTGGAGGTAAGAAAGAGAGCTCTCCTAGCTTCTTTCTTCTCTCCTCCCACCTTAGCTTCATTGCATTTTATCCTCTATAAATCCTTTGATATTTTTATAAAATGAGTTATGGAGGTGAGCACAAAATAAGGTAATAAATACATCAATGATAACTATTACACACCAAATTTAAAATATAATTTGTGTAGTGTTGAACAAGTCTATGAGAATAATTATAGGGTTGTGTTTGATAATAAAAAATGAATTGTTTATCATAATAATTGGTGCAATAGATTTGTTTTTTTTAATTTAGCAAAAAATCCCTTGCAAGGTTGCCTTGGTCTGGAAAACCGTGAACATGGGATTCTACACCATCAAAATCACTCGAGAGTCGCACCCGAACCTAACCGTACCAACATAATAAACTGGATTTTGGGTACCCAATGTGCATTTGGTAGGGTGGAGATTCAAACTAGGGACCTCCCTTGGAGGATTCCCTACCATCTCCAACTCACCTATAGTACGTGGGTGGTGCAATAGAGTTGTTACAATTGTCCCAATATCAAATAATAGGGTGTTCCTATTTAAGTTTTGAGATAAAATTAGAAACCTCATAAATGTAACTTTTAAATACAAGAGGTATTTGTGGCATCTAAGGTATGACCACTTGAATTTTCAAATCATAAAGTTATTAACTTCATAAAAATTGATTTATGGCTCTCCAAATGTTGAAGAGCACACACAGGTTTGTAAAGGTTGTGTTAAAGGTAAACATGTAAGAGACAATTTTCTAAAACCTAAAATATGAAGGGCCAATTATCCAATTTAGTTGATTCACTTTGATATATGTAGTTTGATGCAAACAAATAGCTTGGGTAAGTCATCATGTTTCATCATTTTTATTGATGATTTCTCAAGAAAATATTGGGTTTGTTTTTTGAAACATAAAGATGAAGCATTTGATGCATTTAAGGGGTTTAAGTACCTAATTGAAAAATGAAAGTGGATGTAGAATAAAATATTTAAGGACTAGCCATGAAAACAAGTTTTTCTTATGAGTTATTGTGATAATTTTGGGATTATAAACTTATACACCTCAACACAATGGACTACCAGAAAGGAAGAATCATACCATTGTTGAAATAGAAAGACGTATGTTACAAAAAAATGGATTAAGCAATAGTTTTGGGATAAAATTATTGTTGTAGTAGTTTATATTCTCAATCAGAGTTCCACTAATGCACTTGAGAAGATGACTCCATATGAATCATGGTATGATAAAATACCTAATGTCAATCATTTCAAAGTTTTTGGTTGTTTATATTATGTACATATTACTAATTATCATTGAAATAAATCATATGCAAGGAGTAAAGCATACCTATTTTTTGGTTACATTGAAGAAAAAAAATCCTATAGGCTTTACAATCCCATCACTAATAAATTTGTGTTAAGAGATGTAATTTTTAATGAAGGGGGAGTATTTGATCAAAAAAAACACATGTTGATAAGTCTAAAATAATAGTTAATGAAGGCTTAACTGAAGCTAACTTGAGCATGATACTTAACTTAAGATAATAGCTAACAACTAACTTAAGATAATAGCTAACAACTAACTTAAGCTAATAGCCTAACAACCTAGAAACTAACATAGGTTTCTAGAAAACTAACATGAGCTAAAGTTTATGCTTGAGTTTTACATAAGAAATAAGAATAATAAAAATAATAATAAGAATGGCTAAAAGCAATACTCATCATGATAAATAAATGAAATATCCCTAGAGAAAATATTATTTTCTAGTAGAAGTTGTTGCTATGACTATAAGGGTAGGCCATAATATTCTACAGTTTTATTTGGTTGCAAATCTTAGTTGGACCTAAATAAGTAAGGGAATATTAGGGCATTTTATTTCAAACCAACTACAACATGTTATTGGGTAGACCTAGGACTACTAAGATGAGATTCATATCTTCCTCCACTTTTCAAGTGGTTAAATATATATGATGATACTATTTTTACCATAGAAGGACCCTTAGATCCTTGGAGGCCACATCCTCCAAATCATGATAGTTATTTTATTCTTTCTATGGATGACACAAAATTCTAATTTATGAACATTAGTCTTAGTAGATTTTGATAAGGAAGTTATACAAGGGGAATCCTAAATTTCATTGTAAATACACTCAACATAGGTATGAATTATATGATGATCAACCTAAAATGGGTGTTATTACTTCCCTTCCTCAAGAGGTTTGAAATATTGCCACCACAAATAAAGTCCAAACAAAGAGAAGATCCTATTTTGTTCTATCAAAGGTTGGAAAATTTACACAAAGAGAATGATGATGCTACCAAATTAAAACAAGTAATATTATGTGTAGATAATGACAACATGAGAGGAGGAAATAAATAGTGATGCATATAGTGATTTTAACAAATCATTTAACATTGGAATTAATAATTATCCAACTATACCTATTTATGATATGGATGTTGTGCATTACAAAGTAGGATCAATAGAAGTACCTATTTTATATGTGGATGATGGTCAATTTGGTATATATATTTTTAATTTATAATAGTAATTTGCTTGCCTATTATATTCTTAGAAATGTTGAATATCATCAATACAAAGCTAGGCTAGATAGGCATAAAATATCTAATGTATATGTTTTCTCTACATCCAAATATTCATCTAAGATGAGTAAAATAGGAATTATTCCCCTGCCTAGGCATTTAACAAAAGCCAAAATCTATTATTTTTAAATTTTCTATGAAGATAGATCTATTGTTTATTTTATCTCTAAAAACATTATTTATGGTACTATTTCTATATTTCTTTAATTAAAATTTGCATGTGGCTAACCCTTTATTAAAATTTCTTTAATAGAATTAGGATCTGCTTTTAAAAGTGGTGATCCTAATCAAGACTGATTTCCCAAATGTATGCTTACTATTTTGACAATCCATGATAATTATTTGATCTATAAGAACCCTTTTATGCCTAGACTATATAGAATTATGGATGAAATGTTTGTGCAATAGATATTGCCTCTTAATGTGGCAATTATATTCTATTATATATTTGGAAAATAGTGAATGCCTAACCATTCACTACTGTCCATGATAGTTTATTAAAAATATTTTCTTGTTCAAGTAGGTTGTTTGAAAAGTTTCTTGATAGTTTGCTTGATCCTACACCCTCTCATCTAGCAATGTACTTGATCAAAGTCAAATTTTATTTTGAATTAAAAACTAGGGTTGTCATTAATGCTTTAATGAGGGTTTACAAGTAGTTAGAAAATACCCTAGTCCCTACATCCCTATCTTTCTAAATTCCTAGTCGCATGCTCACATCCTCTCTAGGCTTAAGAGTAAGGGGTATGTGGAAGAACTAATCATTCAAATTTTAATAATCTCCTCTTTCTCCCATAATTGCTTAAGGATTAATCCATTATAGAATTCCTATATGATAGAGATAAAATGATTCCTGAAAATCATAAGGAGGGCACCTTGAATAACCCATTCTTAATGAGGAGAGGTACAAGTGGTTTAATTAGTTTGTGAGGTTGAGATTAATTTATACATAGATAATATTCTCCTTTCTCCTAATAATTTTAAAAAATGATATTTGAATATTAAGGCTACTATAGATATTAACATAGGTACCCCTAAGGTGGTGGCGAAGAAGTTTCCAAAAACACCCAAATATTTCCTTTGATACTAAAGCACACCTCCGCTCTAGAATTATCATCTCCATTGATTGCTTGCCAAGGTTTCGAGAGCACTCTATTTTTTCTTCCATCCAACAATTATGTAACCTAGCCATTATGGGTTTCATTGAACCAAAGACACTTGAAATTGAACCTGTTGTTGAGGCAATCATGAATGTGCGTGGATTCATGCCTTTTCTACAACAATTCTTTGGGACAAACGAGGATGTGAATACTACCTTTGCTTCCACCTGGGAGAAAGGGTATGTTATCATCCATGGAGTGGAATTTCAGGTTGACATCCACATCCTTGCATAAATAACAAGCCAACCACTGGTGGAAAGAATAGTCCATAGAGATAAACATAACTGGGACACAAAGCTAAAGGAGTTCAAGCTAAGATCAAGTCTCCACAAGCTCATAAAATCAGGAATGGTCAGGGAGGATTTACCCACTCCCTAGAAGGAGATCATGAAATCAATGATGGAGTATATCACGGTCGATGACCCAGGTCCCCTGCTCAAGAGTTTTCAAATATCATTTATGAATCACTTCAAGGAAGTGAAACATCTCAACATCCCTGAATTTTTATTTTTATCTATGGAATATTCCATCAAGGCAAACCGATTGAAGAAGGACGAGGCTTGGCCCTCACATCAGGGAATATTTAAGGTAATCTACAAAAATTTATTGGAGAAGTTCCCAAAAGGAAACTATCATATAATGATACTAATATAGGCATGAAATCATATCCCACTTTACCTAATGCTTCTGACCATTGTCTTTGCCATAGGTGGGTTCTTTTACCTTGTTCGGTTTGCTAATTTCGAAGAGGTACCTACACCTATAGACACAAATAAGGTGTTGGAAATTTTGATTTTGATATTTACAAAACTTTACAAAATCAACCCAAATTTGAACTACATTCTATAAAAGCACTATATCATATTCCAAAATCACTAGGGAGTCATAAGGTATTCTACAAAACTTGATAATAATAGTATCTACCAAATATTATCAAGTTCTAAATACATTGGGAAGATATAAGCTTTCTACAAAACCTAAAATTCCATTAGTGAAAAGGATTGAAAATCCAACTAAGTTCATAATAACTTAGCTCCTTGGAGCTGATCTAATAAATCATCAATGCATGGTAGTGGATATCTATTTTTTATAGAAATTATGTTCAAAGCACGAAAATCAATGCACAATCTCCAAGTGCCATATTTTTTAAGAACTAACAAAATAGGTGATGCACAAGCAGAAGTACTTTCCTTAATGAAACCCTTAGACAACAAATCTTCTATTTGCCTTTTTATTTCTTCATTTTGCAAAATAGATTGTCTATACATGGGTGCATTAGGTAGTGAAGAACCAGGAATGATTTCAATGTTGTGATTAATTGTGCGAATTGGAGGAAGAGACTTTGGCTCCTAAAATATGTTTGGGCAATTTTGCAATATTTTATCCATTGAAGAGTGTTGCTTTGTAATGGATGTGGATTTAGGAGTGTGTTGAGAGCGAATGAAAATTAGAGCAACCTCACCACCATTTTTAATTGCCTTTTGTGTTTGCTTGGAATTTAGAATGATATTAGGAGTTTTGGTGCTTTTTATGAGGAAGACCTTACCATATTTTTGAAATGTGTAGGTTCTTTTGAAAGCATCATAAACAACTCTCCTATCATACTGAAAAGGTTGTCCAAGCAAAATCCCACAACAATCCATAGGAGTCACATCACAAGTGACTTGATCTATGAACTGTGGGTCAAGTGCAAATTTTAATGTGCAAGTGTGAGTAATTTCTGAGCCTCTTCCACTATCCTTCCAACCCAAAGAAAAAGGTTGAGGATGAGGCTCCATAGGTAACTTCAATCGCTCGACAATGGACCTCGCAATTAGATTTTTCTATGAGCCATTATCCACTATACAATCTATTGTAAAATTATGGAGCAAATGAGCTCGAGTGATGAACAAAGCATCACGAGCGCCCCCTGATGAACTTACATTTACCAAGGTAACCTCATTGAGCTTACCTCGTAATTCCGTGTATACTCTAATTTCTCCTACTGACTCAAGGGGACCTTTGGAAGCATCTTGTTCTTGAGTAGTGATGACTAAAATTTTCTTCTTAAGCTTAAAACAATCTGCTTTTTCATGACCTTTTTTCTTACAATAGTTACAAAACTTTTTAGAAGAAGAAGATTTGGAAGAAGAAGAAGGAGTAGAAGCAAAAGGATAAGGAGAAGAAGGAGATGGAGAAGAAAAATTCTTCTTTTGAGAAAAATTCTTCTTTTGTGAGAAATAACTATTCCATTTTGATGATTTTGCAACCACTTGAGTAGCAGGTGCGCGGAATGCCTGCGAATGTGCCTTAAACTTGTCCTCCACAAGTTGCGCCTGGTTGAAAATTGAATCCAATGTTTCGATAGAAACAAACATAATTTCCCTATACAAATGCTCCAACAAGCCACTTTGAAATTTGAGAATTAAAGCTTTAATATCTTCCTCCACATTCAAAAGTATCCTATACCTGTTGAATTGAAAGATATATTCCTGCACAGTCATATTAGGACCTTGTCGAAATCGAAACCACTTAATTACCAATTCCTTAGAATAATTGGAAGGATAAAAATTGGTCTTAAGACAGTCTACAAGCTCATCCCAAGAGATGAGTTCATCATGACCTTTTTTTCTTTCAACAAGTACTTTAGCTAAACCAGAAATTTTTACCTTAGCATATGGAACCATATCCTCATCTGAAAGCTAAGTGTAAGAAAACCAAGAACTCATGTCAAGAATCCAACTATTCAAGACTTCGGGGTTCCGGGATCCATCATAAAGTGGCACTTCACAACGAACTCTCAGGCGAGAATCATGAGTAGAAGTTGAAGCATTGTGGACAGAAATATCATTTACCTTCATTGCAAGGTTACCGAGGACTTCTGCCATGGTAGTATCATTAGCTTTATCGGCTAAAGCATTCACAACATGTGCAAGTTTTGCTACTTGGGCAGCCAAGTCAGAAGCCATGTGAAACCGGGTATAAGCCAGAAGTAACAAGGACAAAAATACTTAAAAATCAGGGTAAAATCTAAAAATACCCTGTTACAATGCAGTGCCTTGAAAATTACCTCTAAGGCTAAATAAAAAAAAAAATTAACTTAACCTAAGGTTTTAAAATTTCTTTTATAATTTATTAATTTAAAAATAACTTAATTAAAAATTGAAATTAATTAATCAAAAAGATTAATTAAATTTAATTAAGATATTTAAAGATAAATTAATAAATAAATAAAAACAATTACATGTAATTCTAAACCTTAGATAAAGTAAAATTTAAATAACTGAAATTACCCTGTCATGTCCAAGTTAACCTGTCACTGCACTCCCTGTTAGCCTACATGAAAATTTGCAAACTGCTATTTGCATGGTTTTTGAGGAGCTAAAATGCATGAACTGCAAGGTAAAAGGTAGTTTTGTTCTTCAAGGGGGAAAATCCAGCAACTCCTCCTGAGGTCGGATGCAAGGCAGCCCCAACGAGGCTAACCGATGTAGCCCTTAGGCTGTGTGCAGGCTGCAGCTTGCCTGGCCAAAAAATTACTAGGCAGGGCGCTGACGCTTGTCAAATTCAATAGGCATGACAGCGCCTGCTGGTTGTTGGCCTATGACGCGACACGGCCGACATCCCGTCGGCTGTGTTGAACGTCAGCCAACGTCCGTCGGCAGTCGATAGTCAATGTCTGTCGGTCGACGGACGTCTAGTGGCCGACGTCGGCAGGCTTCGATGTTGTGTCAGCCGGCATGCCTGTAAATATTGGCCCTCGACTCCTACTGAGATGGGGCCGAGGGGCCAAAAATTTATATAGTTTTTTTTTTCTTATTTTTCAATAAAAATAAATATATAAATTTATGAAAAATAAAATAAATAAATAAATTATATATATATGAAAATATATATATATATATATATTTATATATTTAAATTTTAAATAAAAATTTAAATAACTTAATTGTTATTTTAAAATTTTAAAATTTAAATTTTACAATGATTTCAAAGAACTAAGGTAATTTGCCCTAAGAAATTTCAAAAAAATTTGTAAATTTTTCTTCAAACCAGCAGCAGGATTGAAAATCCTGTTATTCTTGACTTCAGTAGCACTCCTTTCAAGATCTAGTCGACACACGACCAGCGTTTGAAAGGCCACCAGATCCAAGTCGACACACGACCTGGTATAGATGCTCCTCAGTCTTCAAGACTCCTCAATGGCAGGAACAAATGGCTCCCTAATGCGTATTTCACCATAGGAGTAGTCCAAACCTGCCAAGGGATTTTTGTAAGAGAGGAATCGGGGTAAAATTTTCCTATACCTCTTGAGCATAAGTAAAAAGTTGGAACGAGGAGTTTGACGCCTAAGGAACTTCCTTTTGCGAATGGTTTTCAAGCTCCCCTTGAGCTTGAACCGAGTCCTCAATGAGAAATAATTTCTCATGAAAAACAATCTATCTCCTTCCCTCTCACCTCACAAGCCCTAGTGCAAACATAAACTAGGCTTTGATACCAATGAAAAGGATTGAAAATCCAACTAAGTTCATATTATTTACAAGCTCATTATATAGGCTCTAATGGCCCAAAATACATAACCAAACCCACTAAATCATGGATTTGATCCCAAATCCTCAACCATAAGCTACAAAAATGCAAGAAAGAATGCACGTAACTTCTAAGCTAGGAAAGAAGGGAAAAATGCTAACTAGAAGATCCTTTAGCTAACTTGAAGTTCACTCTTCCTACTTTGAGTTCACACTTCCTAACTAACACTCATAAGTGACAACTAGAAGACAACTAGTGCCCACAAGTGTATGTGAGAAGGAGACTCACTTACAATATTAATTTGCAAGAATTAAACTATGCAAACCTAGCTAGGAACTACTAGAGGGGTCATATGAGTGATCAAACATCAATCCTCATCAATTAGGTATATATACTTTCATTACTAGGGAGACATAAGAAAGTTTATAAATCTAAGGATTAATAAAGGTTTAATCAAATGAAGCTTATATACTTCAATTAGGGTTCATATGTCCTAAAATAGGGATTCATAAGGTAGACTTCAAAGAAAACCCTATCTCATTTCTTCAGATTCTATAGAGAATTCTACTTCTTCAAATGGGAAAAGAAATCTCATACAATGAATGTAAAATTTGCTCCAATAGGAACCAGTTTACAAAGCATTAAAATATGTGGTACATTGACTCAGGATCTAGTCATCATATGATAGGAAATAGACAATGGTTTTACTACCTTGAATTTGTTAAAGGCTACAGACTAAGAATTATGTATAGCCAAGCTTATCCTATACATGGATATGGATGTGTGACATCAAGAAATCACTTCCAAATTTTTTGCTAAAAAAAGTATTGTATATTCCTAGATTACCATTCAATCTCATTTCAGTAAGCAAGTTAGTAGAAAACAACTATATGATCAATTTCGAATATATGGATGGAATCAATACATGTCTCATCATGAATCAAGGTGAAATAAAAGCAACATGATCAATCCATGAAAATACATATATCCTAGACTCAATGGAAATCTCACAAGATATTGTGGTGTTTCAAAATGATACTAACATATTTTCAGAGTAACAGGTTGAAGAAAATGAAGAACTAGTACACCACAAAGGTAAGCATAGAAGAATCAAAATTAAGATGAGAGGATAATTGCACCATGCTCTACTTAGTCATCAAAAATCATAACCAAATGAAGATACTCACAAAGAGAACAATAAAGGTGGTTGGATAGAAGATGAAGATGATGAACCTGAACAAGCCAAATATCATCCAATGGAAGAATATCCACATTGAAGACTAAAGTCTTCAATATCCAAATAATGTAATACAGGTGGTATTAGAGATAGACTATATTACATCATTTGGGTCATGTAAATGTACCTTTCTAGGTACATACTTAGGACATCAGATTATTTTAGGGGGAATTTATCTAGTTACTTCATGCAATGTAATATATGCACAAGTGTCAATGTGTAAGTTGCATATGTGCAAGGTGTCCCTTGTACAACTAGGTAAAGTTTTGGCCAAGGAACCTATCTTCCTATATAAAAAGGACCTCATTGTAACAAGGATATAACAAGCTCGTAGCATATTCGTAGGTAGTATCATAGTGCTGTGTAGATCACCCTATATTTGTGATGGTTGTAATGTAGTCTAGTAGCTCATGGAGTTTTTGTTTCCTCCATAGCTACATTGTATTCATTTTTGTCATTTTATTTATAGCATATTTCATTCATCTTGCATATTTACTTTTTTTCATATTATTCTACATCTTGTGATTGTAATCTGTCATTGCATACTACATCAAAAGCTAATATTTTTATCTTCTCTAACACATATTAGGAGAACACCATCCAGGTTATTTCTATAAAGCCCTCCAGGTAACAACATATAGTGTAAGGCTTACAACCTATACCTTCTTCTTTGTGAAGCATTGAGATTTGGAGGGGATACCCCTATCTGGAAGTAGTTTGTTAGTTGATTTGTCCAATCCACTCCTTTTGAGAGAGTGTGATTTTTATACTCTGACTCTTAAATCAGGTATACTAATTCTTCTCTTGTATCAGCTTTAGTTGCAAATTCTTGATATAACGCTCTTCCTCTAACCAACTTGGTGGGATGAATCTCTATATCAAATTCTTAGATCTTCGTGATCCATCCAGCTCTCTTCTCACCAAGCTCACCTTGCAAGATAAAGGTTCTAACATCAAGGTGAACCACGTACATCAACATTTTTCTTTGAGCTAGGTATTTTCTAAATTTCTTTAGATATTTCATGGTTGTGAACACTTGGTTGTATTTTATCTGATACTTATGTAGATTCTGACTCTAAAATAATATAAGGTACTCGTTGCTTTCATCATCCTTTTGAGTTAGTACAACAACATAACTTTATTCAGCTCCATAAGCATATAAGATGAATTCCTTATTGAAATTGAGATTGACCAATATTGGAGCTATGGCAATGGCCTGTTTAATCAATTCAAATGCATATTTTATTTTATCAATCCATTTGAATCCAACATTTTTCTTGAGCAACTCTAATATTGGCTTAATGATCTGAGAAAAATCTGAAATGAATTTCCTCATAAAGTTAATTTATCCAAATAAATACTGAAGAGCCTTCCAATTCATTTGAGGAGGAAGTGCCAATATCACTTTTATTCTATTTTTATCAATGGATATTTCTTACTTTGACACCATGCATCCTACCAATTTCCCCTCGTTAACTGCAAAGATGGATTTCTTAGGGTTTAATGATATGTCAAACTCTTTGTATTTCTAAAAACCTTACTCCAAATAATTGATATGATCTTATTTCTTGTGAGAAAATACAGTCATATCATCTAAATATATCAATATTATTTTATTAATAAGCTTACCAAAAGCATAATCCATTGCTCTCTAAAAAGTGGCACCAACATTAGACAGACCGAATGGCATTCTTTGATAGGTGAAGGTACCCCACTTTGTAGTGAATGTAGTCTTATGTTGATCTTCATCCTTGATCCAAATCTAGTTGTACCTAGAGAAGCCATCTAATAAAGATAATATTTCTACCCCTACCACTATCTGTAAAATCTGATCATTTTTTTGTAAGGGTAATGATCTTTCAGAGATGCTTGGTTTAGATTCCTAAAATCTACATCGAGGCGAATATCACCATTCTTCTTCCTTATTGGGACCCAATTGTAAACCTAGGTAAAGTGTTTAATAGGGTAGATTATTTTAGCTTTCAATATATTTAGTAGCTATTACCTCATGATCAATTCTATTTTAGGATTCACTAGTCTCTATTTTTGCTTGAACAGCTTGGCATCAGGAACTAGCTCAATAGTGTGCTAAATTATGCTTTTATCATAAAATTTTAGGTCATCATAAGTACAAGCTATTATATACTAGTATCTATGACAAAGATTTGAATCCTTTGGCTTCACTTGTAGTGTATTGGATTCCAAACTTTAGCTTTTCTCCATTTTCTACTTCAATATCTTTGTAGATATTGTCATCTACTTTCATTTGTTTTTGTTGGCAATTTTGGGTACATTGGGTACATTGCCTTTGCTCAAGTATTGATGTTGTCATTGATGTCAAGAAGCGGAAGGGTTTTTGTGAAAACCAAGGCAGACAAAATAAAAGGTTTTATTTAAAACCATGGACAACAGATTTGAAATGGGTTTTTCTTAAAACCCAAGTTGGCTCTTCGTTTCGTTGAAAAATGTGCCCCGGTGTTGAAGATATTTAATTTTAAATAGTTAGTTTAAATTTTATTTTTAAAATTTAAATTAATATTTTAAAATTAAATTAAAGTATTTTTCGATGTGTTTGGAAATGCCGACGTGTTTGGTAATGCATCGAAGTACATATAAAATGTGGGATGGAGTTCGATATTTACTCTCTGTGTTTTTCGATTTCGGCATTAAGCTCCTGCGCCAGCGAAGGGATGGTGTGTGTGAAATATTAAGAAGGGGCATTTGATATTAATCACCGAGCTTTTCGTTTTCATTGAACCCCTGCGCTAGTGAAGTGTTTAAAGGGAGGAATAGTGTTCAACTCCCACGAGGTGTGAAGGCACTCACCATTTTGAATTGTGAAGAAGGCCACGTTTATGAAGCACCCTGCATTGCGATAATAATTTTGAGATATTCGGCGGATTCGATCGAAACCTTGCGCACGTGTTCTAATGACACAGAAATTCATGACTGTATGGAATTTAGAGAAAGCATCTTAGAGGGTTTCGAAGTAAGTGAATGAGTGTGCCAAGGACTATTTTGATCTACACGACGAGGAGTGTTTGAACTCCGTACCAAGAGTTATGTGATCTACGTATCGAGTTTCATAGGAATCACGAGTGTCGAGGTATGATTTAAAAATGGGTTTAGGTGCACATTCGAAGTTTATCCGCCCATCCAAGACAACACAGTGGTCAAAGCAAGACATTCGAAGCAGCGTTAGGTCTCGCAAGAGATGAGGTCAATCACGCCATCATAAAACACCAAGGTACATATTTTTGTCTATAAAACAAAGGGAAGTTATACATTTTAGTGGGTAAATTTTAATTTAAGGGAGTCATAAGGTTTGAGAAGTTTTATAGTATAAAGTTGGTTTTTGAGGCATAAGGTTTAGTAGGCTGTGGTGTTTGGTTTTGGGAGTTATAAGGTTATGCAATGTTGTGATTTATTTTATTTTATGGTACAAGTGGTTTTAGGAGAGATAAGGAAGTTGTGCAATTAAAGACCTTGGTGATGATTATTGAAAAGTGGAGTAATGTTGATTATGTTGTGATCTACTAACCTTTGTGAAGATTGGCAAAAGAATTTTGTGATGGTGGCAGATTTCCAAAGGGGTTCCTTCACTTCAATAAGGTATGGGCACATTCTTCTTATGAGTATGATTGGTGTATGTTTTCCTAAAATAAGATTGGAGTGAAAAGGTATTCAACAAGGTTTCCTTTGGTTGGGTATAAGTCCTAGTTTCTGGTTTGTTGAAGACTCTTATGCATTGTTATCATTGATGAGAGTTTTGGTGAATGCATATTTCTGGTTTGGGGTAGTGGAAGCATTGTGCACTAGGGTTTATGGTTGTGAGTCTTGATACTTGCTTTGAGTTGGTGAAACCCTTGGATGGTTGTGTTAAGTTTGATGGTTGAGTTGCTTCCATAGAGGTTGGTTGATCAAGTTATTGTTTTTACTTGATACATGATAGTGGGCTTACTTCATTGAGTTGATTTGAACAAGTTATTCTTTGCATTTGGTGATATTGTGTGGGTGGTTGTTTTGTTCAAATATCTTTGGAGGGAAAAGGATTTCTACTTGTTTCCTTTTCTAGTGATGATTGGTTGAATGCTTCAAGGTTAATGTTGAGTTGAATGATGTTGGTTAAACCTTGTCTTTGAGCATTGTTGTTGAAACCCTAATTGGTTGAGAAAAGATATTGGTTGTTGGAAAGAACATGAGTATCATTGTTATATGACATATTGCTTGGTTGGCAATTGTTGGGTTGTGTTTCATGTTCTTGAGAAAAGCATACTTCATCTATTTTATTCTGTTGAGACTGAGATTAAGTTGAGATTGAGATTGGGAGTTAAGTATAGAACATATTGAGTCTCTAACAATTCTCTTTATGCTTCTATGAGGTTGATGAATCACATTGGGTCTCTAACAATTCTCTCTGTGGGTTCATGCCAAGCAAGTTTTACTTGATGAACTTGTGAGCAGGTTTTGGATAGGTTCCGTTGGGGACTTGTGAGCAGGTTTTGGATAGGTTCCATTGGGGACTTGTGAGCAAAATTGGACAGGTCCTAGCAGAGGACTTGTGAAGCTGAGTTTGATAGTTCTATCAGAGAACTTGAGGACAGAGGTGCATTGGTTCTATGAGAAGAACCTGAGGACTGATTTGTGCCGGACCGAAGGACTGTGTTTGGTGCAGATCAAAGACAAAGGACGAGGACATTTGTGCTAGACCGAAGGACTATGTTTAGTGCAAATTCGAGGACCAGCTTTGAGGTGATAGAGTTTAGGACAGAGGTCTCCAGACAGAGTAGGGAAGATAGGTGTCTTATGTGGATAGAGTTCCATTTGCTAAAGGTAGCGGAGGCAGAGGTCTTTAAGAGGATCACCAGCCAGAGAAGAGGTAGGGGAAGGTATCTCCTTTGAGCAGAGGCTCATAAATTCAGATTGGGAGAAGGTTTCTCCTTTGAGCCGAGGCTCATAAACATTGTAATTGGGAAGGTTTCCCAAAGAACTTTGTGTTAGGACCCTCCTAACATATTATAATTATATATTTATTAGGGGTGCATCTTTCCAATCGCACCCCATCCTTCATATTTATGCACATCACCATATTCATTTTAGACATCAATAAAATATATATTCATTTACATTTCATTGGGTGGTCTTCCTCCAGTTTAATAGCGATTCATTCCTTTATTTCTGCATTTTACCTTATCCCTCCGATCGGTGTCCTAACATTTGGATCAGAGCCATCATTCGCCTGCCACTGTTTATCCTCCGCTGCCATACTCCAACGAACGCAGCAAATTTTTTTTTTTTCCATTCACCCTTCAACTGCATCCGTCCTGCTCATAGAACGGACAATTGAAATTTTTATATCTATTAATTGGTTTTCGAATTTAATATCAACTACGATTCCTTAAAAAAAAAAAGACGTTCCTGTCGTCCCGCTCTTGCTGTCGTCACAGTCCGCCCCGCTCCTGCCGTCATCACAGTCTGCCCCACTCCTGCCGCCGTCACCCGAGCTTTACCTGAGCTTCACCCACCTCCGTCCAGCTATCAGAGCAGTTGCGATCCAACAAGATCCAAGCTTTCGCCCTGACAGTGAACCAACACCCTTTGCAGATCTCAAATCGTTCTCAAAATATTCATTGCTATCGATCCGTGTCAATCCTTATTATTATCTGTGTGCGGTAGTTGTGAACCAAATTTACAAATTCTATCTCTTCAATAGTAGAGATACCATTCAAAAAGTTTGCCAAAGAATATCCCAGCCTCGCTGCCAAGGAACGAGGGAAGTGACAAAAGCACCCCGGCCTCATTGTCGAGGAACGAAGGAATTGACAAGTTTTCTGATATCTTGAACTCGATCCGCCACAACACAGAAAACTCAGGCGTGTTCATTCAACCTACAGGCAGCTCCTTGTACAAATCGTTGTTTTTGACGACTGCAGAGACATTCCAGCGGTAGAAAAGAACAATCGATTCAGTAAAATTACAATTTGAATCTTGCAAAAAACCGGCCAAGAAATTCTACCATAAGCAATAATTTTTTTTTTTTATTACTATGCAAACTGATTTGGGAGAAGGCGATAGTGAGAAATAGGTTTAAAAAATTCACCTGCAGTGTTTCCAAAGGCCTGTCAAAATTCCGGCGTAGTAAATTAATTAAAGGCTAAGGTTTTTTAATATTTTCGGCGTCGAAAAAATATTCCGACCCGAACTCTGTCGTCGACGCGCGAAATGAGCTAAGTTTTAAAAAAATATTATGGATTAAAATCCCACATTCACGGCACAAGTATTTCAGTGGGGTTTAAAAACAAAGGGGCACAATTATTTGGTTGTGACTATCACCGGTAGTCACGTGCCCGTGGAGTTTGCCTATCGCCGCTCCACCCCCGCTCGGTCCTTATCTCCCATCGCCATTTCTTCACTTGACCCTGCGCTCCGTGCGTTGCCCTCACGCATTGCCTAGTCTGCCTACCACCTCACCTTACGTGATGCCCAGCCTGACACCTAGCTTACGCATTGCCTAACCTGCCTGCCGCCTCAGTTTCCCTCCGTCGCCTTGCCTCGTCTGTCATTACTCATAGTTCTAACCTGTCAAAACAACAAAATACAGAGTAACTCAGGAATTTAAAACTATTAAGGGCAGTCGCCCAAACTTTTTATCAAAAAGTGCTCCTCAATTTGACAAAAAAAAAAAAAAATTGAAAATAATTTTTGAAACACTTTTACAAATTGACAAAAACAAAAAGTTGAAAATAATTTTTTGGATATTGTAAAAACAACTTTTACAAAATTTGACAAAATAAGCAACTAAAAAGTTGCTGACAACTTTTAAATCTTGCACTTTTCACCAATTTTTGTCAATATTGAGATTATAAAATCTCCAAAACCTAACCAAAATGGCCGATGGAAGAATATATCATGATACCAACCTAATTTTGCTGCTTAATCTCGCCCACCTACGTCAAATCACATCAGTGCATGTATATAAAATTCAATTCCAGGATATCGCCAATCGCATCACAGGGTTGGACGAATCAGTCCTCATAAGTGGGTTCATCAATGGATTGAAAGAAGAAATTAGAGTGAAGATCATGATGTACACTCCTCGCACCCTACAGGAAGCCATTGGATTAGCCTTGTTAGTCGACGATACATTCAATGTTCAACGTCAACATGGGGAGCAACCTATTGATAAATTGACATTCACGCACACTACTCCAAAACACAAACCCTTGCCAGTTAAGTACCTTAGCCTACAAGAAATGGAGGAGCGACGAGCGAAAGACCTCTGCTATACTTGTGATGAGCAAATTGGGCCCCTTCACTGTTGTGCTACACAAACATTGTATTTATTGCATAAAGTTGATCCCTGTCTCTCCATAGAGCAAGAAGATGAGGTAGTTGTGTCCGAAGCGACCAGTGCACCTACTCACTTCAATGAAGAAGGTGAGGAAGATGTGCACGACATGACCCAAGCACCTGACCATAACAATGAAGGAAATGAGGCCGATTTGCCAGAAGTGCTCCATGCACCACGAAATGATGAGGTAGACATCCATGCAGTAAATAATGAAGGCGAGACATACACTCTCAACGAACTACACACAAGTTCATCACCAATAGTGAGTTCTCATCGTATAGGCAACCTGATTGAGAAAGGAGGCAAAATAGTGAGTGCACCTTTATTTTCCCTTCATTCTACACAGGAAGAATCGGCTAAAGAGGAACCCTACCATCATCACAATTCTCATAAGGAAAATTTTACTATTTTTCCTGGAAATCCCCCACTAACACTCCGACCTTCACGATATCCTTGCCTTCGGAAAAGTGACATCAAGATAGTACAAGAAATTGCGCAAATTCAACTTGGAAAACAAGCAACGAAGCTCCTTACTTTGAGCTTTGAGGACAAAGCTCTTTTAAGGAGGGTGGCATGTTAGGACCCTCCTAACATATTATAATTATATATTTATTAGGGGTGCATCTTTCCAATCGCACCCCATCCTTCATATTTATGCACATCACCATATTCATTTTAGACATCAATAAAATATATATTCATTTACATTTCATTGGGTGGTCTTCCTCTAGTTTAACAGCGATTCCTTTATAACAGCGATTCATTCCTTTATTTCTGCATTTTACCTTATCCCTCTGATCGGTGTCCTAACACTTTGAGATAAATTTTAGAGAAAAGTTTTGTGGATGAACCATGTAAATTTTTGTGTCACTTTGTGGATGGTTTTGTGCATTGCTTTGATATTTCTTTGGATATATTGCTTTATTGTTTTGAAGTATAAAGGAAAAAGTAAAAAGAGGTCTTATACTGTTCACCCCCCCCTCTCAGTATAAGCTTGTGTTCTTCAATTGGTATCAGAGCCGATGCCTTCGGAAAGTTTAACAACTTGAAGGAAAAACTAGTAAAGAACACAATGGATCATTCAAGTGGCAATGCAACACCTATTCTTGATGGGTCAGATTTTGGTCTTTGGAGTGCAAGGATGAAGGTTCATCTAATGGAACTTGGGAATGAGGTTTGGGAAGTGATTGAAGATGAGTACACTATTCTTGAACATGGTCCTAATACTAAAGAAGAAAGGCTCCTACATCACAACAATTCAAAAGCAATGAATGCAATCCTGAAAGGCTTACAAAAAGCAAATCTCACCAAAGTGATTCACTGCAAGACAACTAGTGAAATGTGGAAACAGTTGAAGGTGGTTCATATAGGTGATACAAATGTTAGAAAGGCCAAGTTGAGACACTTCAAAGGTATGTTTGAACAACTCAATATGAATGATGATGAAAATATTAGTGACTACATGCTTCGTATGGATGAGGTTGTTAACTCCATGAAATACTTAGGTCTTGAGCTTGCTGAAAATGATGTTTGTGATAATATTTTAAGATCTCTTCCTAATAGATTTAGTGAAAATATTTCTGCTATTGAGGAAGCTAAAGATTTGGATAAGTTGAAAAAAGATGAGCTCCATAGTATACTTGCAGCATTTGAGTTGAGAACTCAAGTGAAGGTTGATGTCAAGAAGTAGGCAGCTTTCAAGGCTACCAAGAATTCCAAAGGTAAACAGCTTCAAAAGAGTGATGAGTCTTCTGGTGATGAAGAGGCATATTACAGACAAGAAAGGCAAGTTCTTTAGAAAGCACAAAAATATGAAAAACGTGAGATGTTTCAATTGTGGAAAGTTTGGTCATTATGCTACTAACTGTATTGTTGCCAAGGATGAAAGTGATGAAGATAAACAGGATTGTAAGAGCAAGGATTCTGAAAGGCATAGGCATCAAAGGAAGAACAAAGATGAGCACAACAATCAAGGAAAGAGGTATTCTCACAAAAACAAGAAGAGCTTCTACCTAGACAAAGCAAGTAAGTGTTCTAGTAGTGATAGTGAAAGTTCTTCAAGTGATAATGAAAATAAGATAGTGTTCATATTAGAAAAAGAGGAAGAACCAAAACATAGATTCATTATCATGAAATGTCTTAGATGTGGAAATTTTGGTCACCTTGAGGATGATTGCACAAATAATGAATTGGTTGTTAGTATGTATGAGGATGCTTCAGAAAATGATAAGGAAGATGCATGTATGGTTTTTGAAAAGGGTAGCACCTCTAGTGATAAGAAATCTGAAAAAGGCTTTGATGATTCTAAAAGCAAACATATAGAGGAAAGTGAAGTAGATCTTAAAGGTGAACTTATTAGTGCTCTTAGTGCTTTGAAAAAGGAAAGAAAGAAGAATGCTAGACTCAAGGATAAGTTAGATGAATGTTGTGTGGAGAGAGATGAACTTATAGAAAGTCTTGATGTCTCTATGGCCAATGCACAAGAACTCAAGAATGAGTTAGAATCTAAGGTGTTTGAGTATAGTGAATTAGAACAGAAAATGGCTTCGTTGAAAGAGAAAAATAAAGAGTACAAGGATAAGTTGTACAGGTTTCAAGAAAGCTCCAAAAAGGTTAAGTCTCTCATCCAAAGTCAAAGAAATCCAACAGATAAAATAGGTCTTGGTTTTGTTGAGCCTCACAAGAAACAAATTGGAGAGTCTAGTAAGATATTCCAAAAGAAAGAGAGTTCTAATGAGGAAAGTATTTCAGATCATGAGTCCTTGAATGATAGATGCATAGAAACAGAAAACAGATTTCGGAATGAGAAGAAGGAGAAGTTTTCAGGACCTAAGAAGTCAAATAAAGGAAAGTTTCAAGGCAGATGTTTTGCTTGTCACAGGTTTGGTCACATGGCTACACATTGCATGGCTCAGGTGAAGAAGGTAAATAACAGCTTCAAAAGTGGTGATTTCTTTTATGGGTATTGCTACTCTTGCAATCAGTTTGGGCACAAGGCAGTTCTTTGCAAGGCAAACAACAGGAACAGGTTTAGTTAGAACAAGTGGATTCAAAGAACAGGTATGTCTCAAAGAAATAACATTGTTACTTGTTACAAGTGCAACAATGAAGGTCACATAGCTAGACAGTGTAGAGCTGAAATTCCAGAATACAGGAACAGGAACAGTGGCATGATCAGGTCCAAGGATCAGAAAAATGACAGAAACAAGAATATGGAAAAAGAGTTCAAGAGAAGGCCCGACAAGGAAGTTATAGACGTTGATGATGATCAGTTCCTAATGGGAGTTTTACTCCCACTCCAGAATTAATCACCTCATCAGGAGGTGGGGGAGGGACTAAGCTAAGAGGCTTATTCTTAGTTCTGAGCCCCAAAGGTGGCCCTTTGCCATGGAGAGATATGAGTAAGGGGGAGAGCTTCAAGTGAAGAGGAAAGCTTCAAGTCAGGGGGAGCAAAACTTCAAAGAGAGTGATTTCAATTTTGGCACTTGAAGATGTGTTTTTAGTAAAGTTTTGCCATCAATGACAAAGGGGGAGATTATTGGCAATTTTGGGTACATTGGGTACATTGCCTTTGCTCAAGTATTGATGTTGTCATTGATGTCAAGAAGCGGAAGGGTTTTTGTGAAAACCAAGGCAAACAAAATAAAAGGTTTTATTTAAAACCATGGACAACAGATTTGAAATGGGTTTTTCTTAAAACCCAAGTTGGCTCTTTGTTTCGTTGAAAAAGGTGCCCCGATGCTGAAGATATTTAATTTTAAATAGTTAGTTTAAATTTTATTTTTAAAATTTAAATTAATATTTTAAAATTAAATTAAAGTATTTTTCGACGTGTTTGGAAATGCCGACGTGTTTGGTAATGCATCGAAGTACATATAAAAGGTGGGATGGAGTTCGATATTTACTCTCTGTGTGTTTTTCAATTTCGGCATTAAGCTCCTACATCAGCGAAGGGATGGTGTGTGTGAAATATTAAGAAGGGGCATTTGATATTAATCGCCGAGCTTTTCGTTTTCATTGAACCCTTGCGCTAGCGAAGTGTTTAAAGGGAGGAACAGTGTTCAACTCCCACGAGGTGTGAAGGTGCTCACCATTTTGAATTGTGAAGAAGGCCACGTTTATGAAGCACCTTGCATTGCGATAATAATTTTGAGATATTCGGTGGATTCGATCGAAACCTTGCGCACGTGTTCTAATGACACAGAAATTCATGACTGTACGAAATTTAGAGAAAGCATCTTAGAGGGTTTCGAAGTAAGTGAATGAGTGTGCCAAGGACTGTTTTGATCTACACGACGAGGAGTGTTTGAACTCCATACCAAGAGTTATGTGATCTACGTATCGAGTTTCATAGGAATCACGAGTGTCGAGGTATGGTTTAAAAAGGGGTTTAGGTGCACATTCGAAGTTTAGCCGCCCATCCAGGACAACACAGTGGTCAAAGCAAGACATTCAGAGCAGCGTTAGGTCTTGCAAGAGATGAGGTCAATCACGCCATCATAAAACACCAAGGTACATATTTTTGTCTATAAAACAAAGGGAAGTTATACATTTTAGTGGGTAAAGTTTAATTTAAGGGAGTCATAAGGTTTGAGAAGTTTTATAGTATAAAGTTGGTTTTTGAGGCATAAGGTTTAGTAGGCTGTGGTGTTTGGTTTTGGGAGTTATAAGGTTATGCAATGTTGTGATTTATTTTATTTTATGGTACAAGTGGTTTTAGGAGAGATAAGGAAGTTGTGCAATTAAAGACCTTGGTGATGATTATTGAAAAGTGGAGTAATGTTGATTATGTTGTGATCTACTAACCTTTGTGAAGATTGGCAAAAGAATTTTGTGATGGTGGCAGATTTCCAAAGGGGTTCCTTCACTTCAATAAGGTATGGGCACATTCTTCTTATGAGTATGATTGGTGTATGTTTTCCTGAAATAAGATTGGAGTGAAAAGGTATTCAACAAGGTTTCCTTTGGTTGGGTATAAGTCCTAGTTTCTGGTTTGTTGAAGACTCTTATGCATTGTTATCATTGATGAGAGTTTTGGTGAATGCATATTTTTGGTTTGGGGTAGTGGAAGCATTGTGCACTAGGGTTTATGGTTGTGAGTCTTGATACTTGTTTTGAGTTGGTGAAACCCTTGGATGGTTGTGTTAAGTTTGATGGTTGAGTTTCTTCCATAGATGTTGGTTGATCAAGTTATTGTTTTTACTTGATACATGATAGTGGGCTTACTTCATTGAGTTGATTTGAACAAGTTATTCTTTGCATTTGGTGATATTGTGTGGGTGGTTGTTTTGTTCAAATATCTTTGGAGGGAAAAGGATTTCTACTTGTTTCCTTTTCTAGTGATGATTGGTTGAATGCTTCAAGGTTAATGTTGAGTTGAATGATGTTGGTTAAACCTTGTCTTTGAGCATTGTTGTTGAAACCCTAATTGGTTGAGAAAAGATATTGGTTGTTGGAAATAACATGAGTATCATTGTTATATGACATATTGCTTGGTTGGCAATTGTTGGGTTGTGTTTCATGTTCTTGAGAAAAGCATACTTCATCTATTTTATTCTGTTGAGATTGAGATTAAGTTGAGATTGAGATTGGGAGTTAAGTATAGAACATATTGAGTCTCTAACAATTCTCTTTATGCTTCTGAGGTTGATGAATCACATTGGGTCTCTAACAATTCTCTCTGTGGGTTCATGCCAAGCAAGTTTTACTTGATGAACTTGTGAGCGAGGTTTTGGACGAGTTCCATTGGGGACTTGTGAGCGAGGTTTTGGACGGGGTTCCATTGGGGACTTGTGAGCAAAATTGGACAGGTCCTAGCAGAGGACTTGTGAAGCTGAGTTTGATAGTTCTATCAGAGAACTTGAGGACAGAGGTGCATTGGTTCTATGAGAAGAACCTGAGGACTGATTTGTGCCAGACCGAAGGACTGTGTTTGGTGCAGATCAAAGATAGAGGACGAGGACATTTGTGCTAGACCAAAGGACTGTGTTTAGTGCAAATTCGAGGACCAGCTTTGAGGTGATAGAGTTGAGGACAAAGGTCTCCAGCCAGAGCAGGGAAGACAGGTGTCTTATGTGGATAGAGTTCCATTTGCTAAGGGCAACGGAGGCAGAGGTCTTTAAGAGGATCACCAGCCAGAGCAGAGGTAGGGCAAGGTATATCCTTTGAGCAGAGGCTCATAAATTCAGATTGGGAGAAGGTTTCTGATGCAAGAGCATCCGGCAGCATCAGATGCAGAGGCATCCAGTTGCGGGAAAGCTAGTGCTGAAGAGTCAACCAAGGAAGAAGAAGCAGAAGGCAAGGAGGAAGTTCACAGTAGAAACTGTCGCGATTTTGCTATGTCACGAAATTGCGACGGTTTTTAGGAGAGAAAATGCCGCAAATCACGACAGCAGCAGCGAGGCAGAGGCAGAGGTCAGGAGAAGTAGAAAAATCGCGACGTCATGATTTCATGACATTGCAAAATCGCGACGTCGGAGCAGCAGTAGGAGGAAGGCAGAAGAAGTGTCGCGATTTCGCGACACGTCATGAAATCGCGACAGCGAAGAGGCATTCAAAGGGAGCAGCGGGGACGTCGCGATATCGCGACAAGAATCTGAAAGAGGGCAGTCAGCAAGAGTTGGTCGCGATATCGCGACCAAAATGAAAAAGGAGCGCAGAGAAGCTGGAACGTCGCGATATCGCGAAATGTCGCGATATCGCGACGGAGAGAGAAAATGGCGCGGGAGGAGAAAGAAGTGGCGGGAACGACATTTTTGAGGACCGTTCAAAGATGCCACATGGCACAAGCTGAAGTTAAAGCGAGGGATTACCCAAGAGTGCGAGAGACGAAGAGGATGGGCGCGCAGAATTTTTTTGACGGATTCAGAGATGACAGGGACCGTGCGGAGAGGGGTCTTTAATCGGGTTGGTGTCCCGATTTTTGTGTTTTTGTTTCAGAGGGTCAGGGCCTCTATAAAAAAACCCAGTTAATGTAATTAATTGGGTTGGTGTCCCGATTAATGCGTGGTTTAATGCGTGAGAGGGTCGGGGCCTCTATAAAAACCTAGTTTGTTGTTTTAGTCGGGACGGTGGATCGAAGAATGCACGTAGAGGTATAGAAGCGTGAAGCTAAGCCGGGAGCTAGCAATTGTAAGCCTGTGGGCAGTGTTATGTAAAGATTTTCAGAATTAATAGATGAAATTTTTTGGAACTTGTGAGTGTGAGTATGCATGTGTTTTTTGGTGTGCCATCAGTGGTATCAG
Organism: Wollemia nobilis; assembly: GCA_028583015.1. Classification (NCBI taxonomy): domain Eukaryota; kingdom Viridiplantae; phylum Streptophyta; class Pinopsida; order Araucariales; family Araucariaceae; genus Wollemia; species Wollemia nobilis. Next base: position 9,740,388 of record JAQPPZ010016751.1, on the reverse strand, counting down.
ATGCAGATGCATCCAGTTGCGGGAAAGCCAGTGCTGAAGAGTCGACCAAGGAAGAAGAAGCAGAAGGCAAGGAGGAAGTTCACAGTAGAAACTATCACGATTTCGCTATGTCGCGAAATCGTGACGGTTTTTAGGAGAGAGAAAATGCCACAAAAGAGGCCACGATTTCGCTATAGGTCGTGAAATCGTGACCATCATGAAATCGCGACAGCAGCAGCGAGGCAGAGGCAGAGGTCAGGAGAAGTAGCGAAATCGCGACATCGGAGCAGTAGCAAGAGGAAGGCAGAAGAAGTGTCGTGATTTTGCGACACGTCACGAAATCATGACATCGTGAAATCACGACAGTAGAGAGGCATTCGAAGGGAGCAGGGGGGACGTCGTAATATCGCGACGTCGTGATATCGCGACAAGAATCTGAAAGAGGGCAGTCAGCAAGAGTTGGTCGTGATATCGCGACATGTCGCGATATCACGACCAAAATGAAAAAGGAGCGCAGAGAAGCTGGAACGTCGTGATATCGTGACATGTCACGATATCGCGATGGAGAGAGAAAAGGGCACGAGAGGAGAAAGAAGTGGCGGGAACAGACATTTTCGAGGACCGTTCAAAGATGCCACGTGGCACAAGCTGAAGTTAAAGCGAGGGATTACCTAGGAGCGTGGGAGACGAAGAGGATGGGCGCACAAAATTTTTCTGACGGATTCAGAGATGATAGGGACCGTGCGGAGAGGGGTCTTTAATCGGGTTGGTGTCCCGATTTTCATGTTTTTGTTTTAGAGGGTCGGGGCCTCTATAAAAAAACCCAGTTAATGTAATTAATCGGGTTGGTGTCCCGATTAATGCGTGGTTTAATGCGTGAGAGGGTCGGGGCCTCTATAAAAACCTAGTTTGTTGTTTTAGTCGGGACGGTGGATCGGAGAATGCATGCAGAGGTATAGAAGCGTGAAGCTAAGTTGGGAGCTAGCAATTATAAGCCTGCGGGCAGTGTTATGTAAAGATTTTTAGAATTAATAGATAAAAATTTTTGAAACTTGTGAGTGTGAGTATGCATGTGTTTTTTGGTGTGTCGTCAGTGGTATCAGAGCAAGTGGTCCTGAGTGTGTAACAGATCGTCGGACGTGAGGCAGTTACACCAGGATCTATGGAGGGTTCTGAGAGAGAGTGAGTTAAGATCCCGGGCGTGTTAGCAGATCGTTGGACGTGAGGCAGCTACACCGAATCGTTGAAGCTTTGTAAGAAAAGCAAGAAAGATGCATTCCCAAAGAAGTCGTGTCAATAAAAATGATATGGTGTCGGAGAAAGAGTTTGAAGCTTTGCAGCGGTAATTAAAAGCCCTGCAAAAAGAGTGGCTCAGCATTAAATTGCGGGAGCAAGAAGAGCGGCAAAGAAGACGGGAAGAGAGAAAGAGGAAGAAAGAGGAGAAGCTGAAGAAGGCTGCAGAAGAAGTATGCAGCAGTGGGGAAATCTGTCCGGTGGAAGACAGAAGTTGTGTGGACCCGGAGAAGGGTTTGGAGCAGTCTGCAGAGAAGGCAGAGAAAATTCTGGAAGTGTTGCAGGAGGCAGCAATCGGACTAAGCAGAAGTGAAGATCACTTCTCCACTTACCCCGGGTGTCTGATGCAGGAGCATCCGACAGCATCAAATGCAGAGGCATCTAGTTGCGAGAAAGCCAGTGCTGAAGAGTCGGCCAAGGAAGAAGAAGTAGAAGGCAAGGAGGAAGTTCACAGCAGAAACTGTCGTGATTTCGCTACGTCGTGAAATCACGACGGTTTTTAGGAGAGAGAAAATTTCGTAGAAGGGGCCACGATTTCACGACATGTCACGAAATTACGACCCACGATTTCACGACATGTCGCAAAATCGTGACCGTCACGAAATCATGACAGTAGCAGCGAGGCGGAGGCAGAGGTCAGGAGAAGTAGCGAAATCGTGACGTCACGATTTTGCGACATCGTGAAATCACGACGTCGAGCAGCAGCAAGAGGAAGGCAGAAGAAGTGTCGCGATTTCATGACACATCGTGAAATCGCGACGTCACGAAATCACGACAACGAAGAGGCATTCGAAGGGAGCAGTGGGGACGTCGCGATATCGTGACGTCGTGATATCGCGACAAGAATCTGAAAGAGGGCAGTCAGCAAGAGTTGGTAGCGATATCATGACATGTCACGATATCGCGACATGTCACGATATCACGACCAAAATGAAAAAGGAGCATAGAGAAGCTGAAACATCGCGATATCACGACGGAGAGAGAAAAGGGTGCGGGAGGAGAAAGAAGTGGTGAGAACGGCATTTTTGAGGACCGTTCAAAGATGCCACGTGGCACAAGCTAAAGTTAAAGCGGGGGATTACCCAGGAGCGTGGGAGACGAAGAGGATGGGCGCACATAATTTTTTTGACGGATTCAGAGATGACAGGGACCGTGCGGAGAGGGGTCTTTAATCGAGTTGGTGTCCCGATTTTTGTGTTTTTGTTTCAGAGGGTCGGGGCCTCTATAAAAAAACCCAGTTAATGTAATTAATCGGGTTGGTGTCCCGATTAATGCATGGTTTAATGCGTGAGAGGGTCGGGGCCTCTATAAAAACCTAGTTTGTTGTTTTAGTCGGGACGGTGGATCGAAGAATGCACGCAGAGGTATAGAAGCATGAAGCTAAGCTGGGAGCTAACAATTGTAAGCCTACGAGCAGTGTTATGTAAATATTTTCAAAATTAATAGATGAAATTTTCTAGAACTTGTGAGTGTGAGTATGCGTGTGTTTTTCGGTGTGCCGTCAGTTTCTCCTTTGAGCCGAGGCTCATAAACATTGTAATTGGGAAGGTTTCCCAAAGAACTTTGAGATAACTTTTAGAGAAAAGTTTTGTGGATGAACCATGTAAATTGTTGTGTCACTTTGTGGATGGTTTTGTGCATTGCTTTGATATTGCTTTGGATATATTGCTTTACTGTTTTGAAGTATAAAGGAAAAAGTAAAAAGAGGTCTTATACTGTTCATCCCCCCCTCTCAGTATAAGCTTGTGTTCTTCAGCTTTAATTTCTTACTATCCTTGTTGTCAAACAGGATTTCTAGAGTGATCAACCCCTTCGGTATATGATTGTTTCTTAGCTATATAACCTCTTGTTGATCCATTTCTTGAGCTAAATCACCCTGTAAAAAAGCATAGATAGATTCCTTAATCAGGAAATAAATAATCTATTCATCGCTCTCAAATACCTGCCAATATATATGTCTATCTGGCATTGCTAGTATGAAAATGAGCTTAACTCTTTTGTTCTTATGTGATCCATAATCTGTAGTAGGAGAGAAATTGTCTCCTTTGACATCCAAAGCGGTAGCCAAACTAGTTTGCTACCTTGGAATAACATGTAAGTTTAAGGTATCAAAAGCTTCCATCAAGTTTCAGACTTTGTTCCTATAAGCCTTTAGATAATGATGCTTATTGCTATACTTTTATGTGACTTTATTCACAACCAGCTCTGAGTCACCATAAATGTTCATGCCCATCTCTTCTCCTTGCATTAGTCCTAGGCATAAAGCCTCATATTTTTTGGTATTGTTTGTGCAAGACGAAGTGAGTCTAAAAGAAAAAATTTTAACTCCCTCTGATGGAGACTTTAAGACTACACCTACTCTAGCTCCATTTTTGCATCTTGCTCCATAAAAATGCATTATCCATATTTTAAATTATCTCAATAATTCATTGGAAATAGCAGGGGTAATTTTCTCTATTTTAGATAATATGTTGTATGTCCTCATCACTATCTCAAGCAAATCATGAACATATCGAAATGGTAGTTGATCATCAACTTCTAAATCCTCAAGGAGTTCTACCAATTTTGGTTCTTCCATGGTTGAGTGATTATACATATCCTCCTCTATTTTCTCAATATGGTAAGTGACTGTATTTTTAGGAGTCAACCTTATCCTCTTAACTTTATGATGGATCATCATTCCAAAGTATTCTAAATACATATATCCCCCTAATTTAGTAGTAAATTCACTAGAAATACATAGGTAAAAGTAGGGATCATGATATACCACCATAATCTCTTGCACAATAATGATCTCAAGAGCTTTGTGTAATGTCATTAGTACATCCTTCATAACTCCTACAATATTGATTGGGGTTCCATCAAGTTGTAAAAATTTTGGTATGAGCATGTGTATTCCATTCCCATCTCATCACAAACTACCTTAGGCATGACTGTAGTGGAAGCCCTTGAATATATCATGCAGTTGTGAACTATCCATCCTTCCATTCTAAGAGAAATGTAAAATGGAGGAGGCTTATTCTTCAAGGTAGCAGGAGATATTTTTTCTTGGTCATGAGCCTGGTTAAGCATGGTAGTAGTCTCTTTTCCCTAAGACTTTTTATTAAGAGAAGCTTTCAGCAAGTCAATTTGACCAGGGAGGAAGAGTGTATCATAGAGGCTTTCCCTAGATGGAGTCTTCTTTAGTTCCTCAACAATGTTAAATTCAGGTTTTTCTAAAGGGTTTCTCTCTTCTTTATTTTCTATTTCACCAAATATTCTCCTATACTACTGTGTAACTTCAATTCTCTATCTCTTGGTGATAGAAGGGAATTACAATTTTTCTCTTACCTCTTCTTTGGAACGTGATTGTTCCTTATCCTTCTTCTTATCACTTTTATTTGGTGTATTTTTGTCTTTCTCTTGTTATGTAGGGACTAAATATCCTTTTATAGATGCCTATGGAATGGGGATGTTATCCTTGTTCGATAGCGATTGGTCCCTTTGATTTTGAGAAGGAACTTGAAATAAATCCAATTTCTATGGATCAACCTGCAAAAATTTCTTTCTAGATCTAGTCAATACAGAGATATATTATTGTTCAAAACATTTGGGCCCACTCATCACCTGTTCATTCTAACACAACATGTTAAATATTCCCTTTTGAGTCATTTCATCCTTTTCTATGGCCTGTTGCATGTGATTTTCGTACATATAGCAAGAATCATGATCATGGGGATCATTGCAGACCAAACACTAGACATTGACCAAACTAGTTTTAGGGTTAGAATCATATTCCTCTTGATTAGCATTAACCCTTGCCCTTGCACTATTACTTGCATTGGGATTTTATTCTCTATTAATATAAGAAAATATCATTTTCTAAGATCTTTCTATTTTACTTTTCTCTATAGCATTGACATTATGTTGATAGTCTTTAAATAATTCTGAAAATCAAGAAGTAATGGATACTCTTGATGTGTTTGAGATGGTAATGGAGGGAAAGGTACAGTAGCTGGTAACTTAGGAAGAGGTAATAGATTCATTGAAGTAAATTGAGTTGCTAATTAAGGGGGATTCATTACAGGAAAAAATGTAGTTGTAGCCTGGGGAGGATGTTGTGTGATCTCGGGAAAGTATGGTGTAACAATTTTAGGGGGTAATATTCCCACTAAAATCAAGATATCCTCAACATGGACCGTTATTTAATAGATACGATGGAATGTGGTTACCCCATATTATTGGGTTTATAATCCAATATTAGGCCCTAACACTCTAATATAATACCTGTAAGAAAGCTAATTTCATTGGGAATTCTCTTCCATGTTCTACTAAACCTGAGGTTGAAATCAGACACTAACTCTTGTGGGTGTCTTTGGATAACTATGAACTTAGTTAAGAGTGAAAATGGATTTATATACTTATTTAATTCTTCTACAAAGGGATGATCTAATCAGCCCAAGATCTTATGGAACCATTTTCTAAGGTTCTGAACCAATGTAGGATTTTACCTCTAAAGGAAAGGACCAACAATCTAAAAATAACATCTTTGTTCCTGATATTATGAATAGTTGCCATTGACAACACATCTTGGTAATTCTCATATGCAATTCTTCTAGTACTATCATAGGTGGGTATCATGTACAACTTGAAAATATAAGGGGGTTGTGATATTCCAATTGGGGTAGTTTTGATGAGCTACATTTTGTTCAAGATCCATATTGACTCGAGTATGGGAAGTATCAGTTTTGAAAGAGTCTGAGGAAGAGGATGATATTTGAAACTCTTCCAAGGTAGTTTCATAGGATGGATATCTTGAATACCTAGATTTTAGGAACAACTCATAAAAATTAGTAGGTTGTCCACCTTTCTTAGTAGCACTTCTAGTAAACATAAAAATGTGAAGATTATGAATAAGGTTTTACTAGATTTTATTCTTATGGAGTTGCCAAGTGAATTTACTTTCTCTTCTTGTGAGGTTAAGGCAATTCACTAAATCTTTATTCCTCTAGGTAAAACTTAAGAAATATATTTGGTGGAAATTGTCCCACCGTGCATGCTAAAAATTGTTGTAGTTTGGTTTGTCATCAAGCCAATGCTAGAATTGTGATCATTATCCTAAGATATTTGAAGGTGAGCACCCGCTAATCACAACCTAGACTAAACATTGGAAGAACCAAATTGCTTTGATTCAACCTCTAGAAAAGGTTGGTATACCTTGTCAACTTAGTAGGTGTTGACTCTTTTTAGCTCAAAATGATAAAATTTTAGGGATAGAAATGAAAGGGTTGGAAGTGTATGAATGAATTATGGATGGGTGAAGCTAATAACATAAACATCCATAAGGTATATTTCATCAAATCAATTTACAGAAGCAATGTTTGAGATTAACAACATTCAAAACTCAACAACACTCTATATCAATGGCCTTTGACATACTTAAAGAATTATTCCAAACATCTAAACATCAATTATCCAAATTAACAGAATAAGATCAATGCCTTCACTAAAAAAAAAAAAAGAATTCCCATAAGCATGCATAAAAGTATGAATTATTCAAATTTTCTCTAAGTCGGCAATACAAATCAACAAAATAGACTAACCATAGCAGTAGTAGCAAACGCAAGTTCAAGGTAAACAAACCTTGTAATGCTTCTTTCATTAATTGCAAAAAATATACATATTAGTGCAAGAAAACACTTCAAAGATAAACTTTTTAAAAGAGGTCACTACCTTTATTTATAGTTTTACAATGAGTTTCATTCTAAGCATTATAGAGAAATTTTGCATTTCTTAATTTCTTGGTAACTTGCCATCAATGGTGCTAGCCAGTTGTGTCTTCTTGATCGGTTACAACAAAATTTCAAACTAGAGTCACTCTATATTGTTCCTAGTTCTTACAACCTTATTTCATCCGATTATATATAACTAAATCTAGTTGAACAGAATATTTTGGAATTTTTTGGATTGTGAGTGATGATTCGGCTTCCATTATTTTTGGTTCATACTTCCTATACTTTGTGTAACCTACAACTATGTGAAAACGTGCTAGAGTCTTGCATTCATATAAGGATTAACCCTCACTGTTGATCTGATGATGCACATCTATGATTGATTATCACACAACCGCTCTTCACCTTTACCTTTGTTGAATCTATGCAAAATTAAACTTTTTCTGTCTTTCAGTTTAACCACGAAAACAAGTAAATACGTGAAATCAATATTTCACTCATACTTCTTTTTAGCTTGCTTTTCTTTTCAACTTAGAAATTTTTTTATTGGTGGGACCTCTTTATGTTTTGCATACAAATTCTTTTATTCACGATCCTTAGATTCTCTTTATGCATGACTTAAATTTGCGATCGCTCATTCATTGTCTTTCGAGCGTATTTTTTATTTTTGCATCGATATCAAAGGAGATAGGAAAGCACGCACACCTTTCCAACTTAAGCCATTTTTTTGCAAAAAATATGCTTTTCAATAGATTTAAGAAGCTTTGCCTTGCAAACCTTTTCCAACGCTTTTCAAATTTACGCGCAGCTAAAAAAGGAGTCAGGAAATCATGCTAGGAAGTCTTCTCCCGATTTTGATCTTTTCTCATGGAATCACATTTTTCAGTTATTTTATACTTTAGCCCTTTGAGACCCTTATTTTAAGTGCTTTTCATTTGTGCATGCTTGTCAAAGATGGCAGGTGGTCATGGTGCTTCGCTTGCAACTTAGAATTTGCACCTTTTATTGTGGAATCACACTTTTTAGCATATTGACATTTTCCAATGCTTTTCATATTTGTGCATGGATAACAAAGGCATCAAGAAATTGTGCTCCAAAATATTTCATATAATTTTGACCTTTTCTCATGGATTCGCATTTTCAGTAAAAATGAGAAAATGATCATTTTTGTATTTACTATCTCTATACTTAGCCAATATTGCAACATTTGAGCTAAGTTGAGATGTAAACAAATTTAGCCTACATATATTAAAGTTTTTGGCTTAAAGAATTTAAGGAATTTAATAGACCTTATATGTTCTTTAAACTTCAAGAATAAGGATTTTTGTACACTATACACAATTTTGTTGTATTGGTCTTGTTGCATTGTATTCTTGTTTTATAGATTTATCTTGTTTCATTTTATTATTGTTTTTTAGCTTTGTATTTTTGCTTTTTTACCCTTATATTTTGTGCTTTCCTCCTTTATCACCCAAAATAGTTATATGTAACTAACTTTTGGTTACTCTAAGGATGAATTGTTTCTACATAGTATGGAGATAAAGGGTCCTACTCTAAACTGAATGAAGTTAAGATTGGATTTATCATCTATTTGGTGTATATCCATATCTTGGGGTAAAATAAATTAATCTAGAATCAACACAAAAAATGTTTTAACTTCACAATAAAAATACTTCAAAGAGATTCTAGATTAGGAGGAATGAAACCATTGTGGTTTGGTTCTCAAGAAAAAACCATTCAAAACTTTACCCTATTATTTGCCATAGTGATCCCCAATCTAGAATCATACCCCAAAGCTTATAAATTGAGAAAAATAAATATATGCTTAAAAGAAAGGGGCACTCAATTGCTAGGGTGATTTCGAGAAACCTATCATAGCTAAGAATTTTTGAGTGGTAGTAGAAACATTTATAGAGTGGGATCATAGATAAATTCATTGGGGCTATAAACACCTAGATGGTAGTGGAGCAATGTTCAGTAGTTGGTGACTTGTTTTAATATGAGTTAAGCTCATGATTATTAGAACAATGTTTGCCCAAGGATGAACTAGCCTAATTTTTTAACTATGTTGGTGATTTCAACTAATTCTAGAATAAGAATAAATTCATATACACACACTTTTGTTGAAACAAAATGGAGTATTGCTTTTAGGTTAATTGCTTAACCCCATCCTTGGATGGATACCACATTTTTGGTTTTTAATCTTAAAGTTTTATTGTTTCAAAGAGGGTTTATTATATTCCCAAAATAATCAGGAGCATTTCCTAGTAGAATTTCTATTTGTTGTTGTGCTTGCACAACACACCCCAATCTACATGGACTAGGGATCCATTTTTTTAGTTAGGTGAATTTTCTATTACTTTACATAGGCTTGTGCATAATAGTCAAATATTTAAAAATCTTAGTTTCTCAACCAAAATATTTTCAATTATGGATGCCCAATTTTTGCATACCTTGAGTTTTCATGGTGCTTATTGTTATGATTGTGTATGATAATATATTCAAAATGGTAAATAACCTCCCCATTAAAATAGACTCAAAAAAATATTTCCAATGAGTACCAATATGCCTATGTTCCCATAGCCATAGCACCCAAACCTATTTAAATTTAGACACTACAAACTTGGCAATAACCCTAGCAACATGGATGATGTCACTTTCAAGGCCCATATCTCCTACAAATCTCAATCAAAATTCATGAAACCACCTCCATTAATTGTGTCATGATGAATATAAACTTACCTAGGTTTTGAGAAGAATTGACCTCCCAAATGGCCTATTTTTAGTATGTTGTCTAATTTCCCTATTGATCATGACGCCTAACATTTACCATAGTGTCACTTTCAAAGCCTATATATCTTGCAATACTCAATAAAAATTTATGAAACTACCTCCATTGAATGAAGCTCAAAAAGATATTTTTGACAAAACTAATTGTGCTTATGTTCTGAGGTTTAATGCTCAAAATTACTTGTTTTCTACATGTTGTCCAAGCTATTATGCCCAAACTTTACCATCCATTCAATCTCAAATAAATGGATCATAAAGATATCAAGAAAAGCATAAGGGCTAAAAATATTTAGTCAACCAGTTGATCTCAGATCAATGGGGGGTTTTAAAGGATAAACTCAAAGGGTAAAGCATTTAAAACTCTGTCAACCATTAAATCTTAGAATAATAGCTCATAAATATTCTAAGTAAAATTTAAAGACAAAAATATTTAAAAGCCATCCAACCATTCGATCTCAAATCAATGGCTCGTGGATATTTTAAAGAAAACATAAACCGTAAAAATATTTAAAAGCTTGTCAATTGTTTAATCTTATATCAACAACCTATACAAGATTTAAGATAAAACTCAAAGGGTTAAACATCTAAAAGTCTACCAACCATCTGATCTTAGATTAATGACTCAAAAATTTCAAGAAAAAATTAAAAGATAAAAATATTTAAAATCTAGGCAACCATAAGATCTCAGATCAACAACTTGCATGAATCAAGTAGATTTTTAAATAGTAAAGCATTGAGAAACCACACCAATAATCTAATCTTGGTAAATCAATGACTCACGAATATTTAAAGGGTAAAACATCTAAAAGTCTACCAACTATCTGATCTTAGATTAATGGATCATAGAGATTCCAAGAAAATTTAAAGGGTAAAATATTTAAAGTATGTAAACCATTTTATCTCATTGGATTGTATAAATTAAGAGAGTTTTGAATAGTAAAGCATTGACAAACCATGTCAATTATTCAATCTTGGCAAATCAACGACTCACAAAGATTCGAAGAAAAAAATCAAAGGGTAAAACATCTAAAACTCTACCAACCATCCAATATTAGATACATAACTCACAGATATTCAAAAAAACTTAAAGGGTAAAATATTTAAAATCCTAACAACCATCAAATCTCAAATCAATAGCTCAAGAAGATTCCAAGAAAAATATAAAGCTTAAAAACATTTAAATGCCCATCAACCATCTAATCTTAGATCAATGACTCATGGAGATTCAAAGATAAAAATTAAAGGGTAAAGCATTTAAAACTCTATCAACCATATAATTTCAAATCAATAGCTTATAAATATTCAAAAAAATAAATAAAGCCTGCTAGCCATTAGATCTAAAAACGATCGACTCATGTAAACTGAAGAAAGTTTTAGATCATGAAGCATTGAAAAGACACACTAGTCATCCAATCTCATATAAATGGATCACTTGATGAAAATATAAATGGTAAAGTATTGAAAAAATCCACCAACCATCTAATCCTGAAGATCAACATCTTAGAAAAAATTAAAATTAAGTGCAATCAATGAAACTAAAACCATAGAAGATTTCTAGAAAACACAAAAAAAAATGCCAAAAAGTGAAGACTATTGTTAGAAGCTATAGACAGGAGTTAGAAAACATAAAAAATTGATGAAAAATGTGGGAAGAAGCTAAAAAACATAGAAATTGATTGAAAAATATAGATAAAGTTTGGAAAACACTAAAATTTTCCAAAAAGTACAAATTATTGCCAAAAAATGTAGAAAAGAGGTAGAAAACATAGAAAATAATTGGAAAATGTGGAAAGAAGTTGAAAAACATAAAATATGATAGAAAAATATAGAGAATTATGAGAAAGATATTTTTTTTTGAAAAATATCTAAATTGTTGGAAAACACAAATAATTACCAAAAGATAAAATTAATGAAAAATATAGAATTTTACCAAAGAGGTGAAAAGGATAAATAAATAAATAAAAACTATTATTATTATAAAATAATAAAATTAAAAAATAAATGGTAGTGCCTACAAATTTTTACTTTTTCTAACATAAAATTTTCTATTTTATGTTATATAACATAGCTGCTTAACATTTAAATATGGCAGATGTGGGAATTTTAACGTCAACCAGGTAGACATAGATCTACAAAAATTGAAAACAACTCATCCCACTTGCTATGGATGTAGAGAATGATCACTTAAATCCAACCTAATTCAACCAATCCCCATATTTCTTAAAAGTGAAAATTTAATGAGGTATGGCAAAAACATGGTCAAGAGGTGATCCCAAGGAACTCACTTCATGAATGGGTAGAAACTATGGATGTGGAAGTTTTAATGTTGACCAAGCAGACACCAATTTACAAAACATGAAAGTGACATAAATTAATGTGTAATCCACTTGTTGTGTATGGAAGAGCAGAGAATCAATAAGCCTAAGATGTTAATGAATTTAAAATTTAAAGTGACATAGTCAAATTTCTATAGAAGCAATCCCAAGGAAATCACAATAGGAACACACTAAAGATAAAATTCAAAATCAAATACGCTCCATGAGAAGGAATATCATATTAATTAGAAATTGTAAAAATCTAGATATATGGAAAGCCAAAAAATTGTATAAATACCGATCCACTAAACAACTAGAAGAGTCGAAAATCATCCATCAACTAGCCCCTTAGACTGAGCTTGTTTTTCTGTTATCTTTTTAGTCTAGTTGGATGGATTTTTTGAACCAAGCCTTGTGTATCTCATAGGCTCTAATATTATAATTCCACTAAAGCGGATGAATCAAAAGTTGTATGTGTTTCAGATGTAAAGTAGTAAGGGTTTTGACCTCTCTTTAAAAGGTTCAAAGTTCAAACCCTACTGAGTATGATGGTACCAGGACCCCTCATATAACCTGTGTATACTCATTGAAAAAATTAAATTGCAAGTTTATTACAGTGGTAAGGGATTTGGCTTCTCTCTAAGAGGTTCAAGGTTCAAGCCCTACTTAGTATGAGGGGACTAGGATGCCTCATAAAAACCTGTGTAAACTCATTGAAAAACTAAATAATTATAGTTAAGAAAATTAATTATTTACCAATTGAACAAAATAGTTGTATGTGTTTCATGTCGTATCTTTAATAATAGAAGGCTTTCAAATTATGTGTTCAATATAAATGATGATAGGGTTTGCATTCAGTTTATTTCATTGTCTATTTTCCCTCTAAAGATTGCACCATTCTAGACCTTAGGTTGTGTGAGTATTGGTTAGATCAAGATTGGTTTTAAATCAGAATTACCACTTTTCCAAGTTGAAATTAAACTTGGAATAATATAGGCTTGTTTATTTATCTCTATCACCTTTAAATATTTGATTTGTTTTTAACCTGTTTATATTAGGGATGGATTATCTTGAGGGGTACAATGCAATGATTTAGGCTTTGGCTCTTCCTCTGGAGTTCCAAGGTTCAAATTGTGGTGTGGGCAAGTGTGTGACGGGTTGTGTGTGTGTATGGTTGTATGTTTAGCCCCTAAGCTTAGCTCTTGGTATTACGAGGGGTCATGGTTGGGATGGGAATGCCTAGCCTAAGTATCGATCATAGGGGTTTTTCACACTACCCTAACCAAAAAATGATTTGGGATCGATTAATTTCAATTTGAAAATATTAAAACTAGATTTTTTCTATATACAATTTAAACTCTATGTAGTTATAAGATAATCATTGTCATTGTATGTGATAATATAAATGTAATGAATGATATTGTTTGGTTGACCTAGTTTGCATAGATTAAACTCATTTTTGTTTTGCATAGTTTAAATTTTGCTCAATTTATGTATGTTATAATATTAATATAGTGGAATGGTTTTCCAAACAATTGAACATTTAATGTTAAAACATTTTACTTAGAAAGCCTACCTCTTAAATTCATACTAGCAAAGTCCCCTTGAACTAATAGCTATCATTGACATGTAGGTTTATCCATGTCTTCCAATACTTTGCCATACTAGAATCTTAGGGGAATTAATTCTCTTTCAAGAGGGAATATGATCTATTCCAAGTAATTTGGATTGTCCTTGACACACCCACAATTGGATTTTTCCTCTTCATGCCCAACAATGTTGGCACTAGGGGGATTCAGAGTGTGTCATTTGCACTATCAAGATGTTTGCTTTGTCTACCTATTGTATATTGAATTAAATAATCCACTGATATGCAATGATAATCCTAGTCAATAATAGATCATTTATGCACTGCACTTCCACTAGATGGCTAACACTAGTGGATCTCTAATCCACCATCTTTGCATTTCAATTTAAGGGCTCCTAGTCCCCCATCTTTGTAAATCTAAAATAGTAGTTCATGTAGTCAATCTATCCTCATCAATTTTCAATATAATCGAATCCATATCTATTCCTCCTAATTTAAAATATTATATTATTGTTAATCTAAATTTGTATTACTCTCAATATAAATAATCTTTATTATCTATTTCTCGATATCATGTTTTCCCCATCTTCTACATTATGACAACTTCCTTTTCATGTGTAGACCATTATAAAGTTTGTATTACTAGTGGTGAATCTTATCATGATTACCATTATGATAGCCTATGAGGATGATAACCACATCATCTTTGCTTTCCTTTTGTCCTATATTAGTTTACATTATTTGCCATCATGATGATTTTTTATGATAATAACTCTATTTATCTTATCTTATCCTTGCTAAGGTAACCTTCTTGTATGTGGGTGGGGTAAATCCCTATAAAGGTAAATATTTTCCTAATTGGAGGGCATTAAAATTTGCTCATCACATTGATGGTCCTTAAATAGATGAATCAACTCCAATCAATATATCCTTAAATTAGTTATGTACTTTTAAATAGGTCAATCATTTATGTATTTCATTTCAAAATGCTTAGTATATAGTTGTATATATTTTGTATCATAGCAAAGCTATCAAAATTTTATTTTAGAAAATCAATAAAAAAGTCCTCCTCAATGCAATCAAATTAAATATTGTTTAGATATTATTTATCACATAACAAAATACTCAGGCACCTCACTTGAGTATGGGCACTTATAAATATTTTAAATTGTACTTATACTATCATGAGATGCCATACCTCCCTACATGTAAGGGTAAGCAACCCATAACACATAGTTCTCCCTTAGCTAAGGGCATAAAATCTAAAAGAGATTATACAAATGGTCAAAATATAAAATTATGAATCTATAAATATGCCAATCCAATCATGTTTCCTTAAATAGACCAATCAAAACTATGATCATTTAAATAGGCTAGTCAAAACATGTATTCTTAAATGGACCAATCAAAATTATAATCCTTTAAATAGGCCAATCAAAGCATGTGTCCTTAAATGGACCAATCAAAATTATGTGCCTTTAAATAGGCCAATCAAAGCATGTGTCCTTAAATAAACCAATCAAAATTATGTGCCTTTAAATAGGCCAATCAAAATGTGTGTCCTTAAATGGACCAATAAAAAATCATGTGCATTTAAATAGATCAACCAAAACATGTCCTTAAATAGACCAATCAAAGTTACGTGTATTTAGATTGGCCAATAAAGTTATAAACTCTTAAATAAGACAATCAATTATGTGCTCTTAAATGAGCAAACCAACTTTGTACCTTTAAAAAGGCCAATCAAAAGTATATGTCCTTAAATGGATTTGTAGTGATAAATCACTACACTTTTTGAAAGCATAACTATGAATTTCAAAAAAGCACGTGAACAAAGGTCCAATCAAAAATACCTGATCAAGTATAGGTTAGATCCCATTTGAAGGTCAAAAGTTCCTAAGCTGCAAATAAAAGGTGATAACACAGTTTCGACATGGAATGGAAGATAAAAAGTCTTGATTATCTGAAGACAAGTGATCCTAAAGGATGAAGAAAAAGCCTCGAAGAAGAAAGTATCATTGCCTTAGAGGTCAAATCAATAAAGTACACATTCTTTAAGGAATATTTTACTTTCTATAAAATATATCCCATATCTCTAAAAAGGAAAAAACAACATAGAGCCATGATAGAAGTATCTCAAAGATCTAGAACATTAAATAGAAGCAATATTATACACCTAAATGATGGGAATCCCCAGAACCTGGGTAGATGGCAATTAAAAATGTAGTTACACATCCAAGGGCCAATATTGATTGATATTATATCTTTAGATCTAGAATATCTTAAAGGGATAGAAAATAAAAAATGACCTGAATCTGTGTCTAAAATGATGGCCACCTAGAGATCTCTACATGAGTTTTTGAGCGAAAATCATCCCTTGTAAATCTATAAATAGGAGCAGTATTAGCTTTGTAAATGATTATCATGTTTGCATTTCATGTCTTTATATATTTTCCTTTCATTTCTCTCTATAAAAATGATAGCAGCCTTGAGTGGCTTGTGGGCAATTCTGAATACCTACTTCTGGCATAATCTATGTAAAAAATTACTTGCATTTATATTTGGGTATCCTTTCCAATAACCTTTATGATGGGTATGGTATCCTCAAAGGCCTTTGTGAGGCTACTAAGGTTGGGTGAAAAAAGGTGTTGGTTGAATCTAACTCCCAAGTCACAATTAATCTGTTGAAAACTCCTTCTAAGAATCATAAGGCTGACTGGAGAATAAAAAGAATTATTGAGAAGGTTCAATTAATCCAAATGGGCTTTTTGAAAGTTGAATACAATCATGTGGTCAAATAGTAGAATAATATTATTGATAATTTAGCTAATTGGGTGTTGTACAAAGGTGATATTACTTGCTATGACCACCCTCCTAGATGGTGGGCTTCACAAATCAGGGGTGTTCTTCTATCTATATTTTCTTTGGATGGCTCTAGTATTAGAGGTACCTAGTTCCTTTTTACTTTGTATTAGATTCTCTTTGATTCAGTCAGGGTATTTTAGTTCCCCAACTCATAAAGATCATTCTTATGTTTCTTATGTTGATTCTTGGTTAAAATGCCCATTGGCCTAGAAAGGTCAAAGGTGTAATATGTTTTTTTCATCAATTTAATTTTTTGGTATGTATGGTTTTGTGTTGTTTTTTGTTTTGGTTTGTTTGTGTGTTGTTTTTTGTTGTTTTTGTGTTTTTTGTATTATTTTTTTCTTTTGTTGTTTTGTGTTTTGTGTTTTGTATTTTTTTTGTGTTTATTATTGTTGTTTGTTGTTTTTTTGTGTTTTTGGTTGTTTTTTGTGTTTCTTTTTTTTTGTTGTTATTTTTGTGTGTTTGTGTTTGTTTGTGTTTTTGCATTTGTTTGTTTGTGTTGCTTGTGTTTTTGTTGTTTTAGGCATTTTCCTTGAGTGTGTTGAAGAGGGTAAGCCAGGTGTGAGCCTTGGGCAATTTTAGCGAAATAGATACCCCTGCCTCCTTGGGTCTTACCCAAAAGTGGTACCCTAAAAGGGTGCTTTCCACAAAATAAAAAAAACAATACCCAAAGGTTCCAACCAAGGATATCCAAGAACAATATTTACTTCATCCATCTCAATGACATGAAAATTAGCATGCAAAATATACTTATCCATAGAAATCTTCAAGTCTTCAAAAATTTGACATCTCTCTCCCTGAAACTATCCATCCCTGATTTTTTTTGCTAGAACTTGTAAATTGTTAGCCAAGTCCCTATTGATGAAGTTATGCTTGCTACTAGGGTTTATGGAAACAATATTTTTTTTTCTTTTGAATGCAATCGTGAATCGATGGGATAAAATTTTTTTATTGAAGTAATTTTTTTTACTACTATTTTATACCAAAATCTAGCCATTCATCATCCATTCATATCCTCAAATCATAGCCATTCAATATATATATATATATATATATATATATATATTTTATATTATATTTATATTTATATATATTTAGTAAATATATATGTATTTATGTGAATAAATCCTAGCCATCCAACAACCTAACCTGAGCCACCCATCCATCTTAAACCATGTCACATACTCAAATTCAATCTCAACCCTTCCTCATGTTTCAATCTCGACCCTTTGTTGGTGTCGTCGAAACCCTAACATGATCAAGGGCATATTATAAAATATGAATCATTTTGATGAATCAAGGTCCAAAAATTTAACATTTGAGAGCATCTAAGCATTATATTCACTCCCAAACCGTAGCCATTTTTCTCTCATCGTTGTCATCGCACCTTCCATTTATATTGTTGCAAAACCTTTACAAACCAAATCTGCTATTGAGCGTTCTTGGAATGTTGATGGGCATTTGCAGTCCTCCTAGAATGCTTATGGGTGTTTCTCGTAGCCAATTTGCAGTCTACAAGCCCTCGGGTACTTTTGAGCGTTTGTGCGACTTCAAAACATAAGAACAAGAGTTTACTTTTATTTTTATGTATTTTTTGTATATATATTACAAAATTGTCCAGTGAGGTGGATCAATGAAGTAGAGGTGGTTCACCGGTTGGTTCAGCTCACTTCCTAAGGAGGAGCAAACGAAATATGGGCTGATGGATGGAAAATATTATGAGGTAATACTCATCATTTTTGGTGAATGGAGTGATGGGTGTCGATTCCTTATTGGATTCATTAGAATCTATCGATATAATATTATATTTTTCATATATTTCCTCCTCAAAGTCATCGGTGTGATGGGTTTCTTCTTCTGAATTCAATTGGAAATTTTGAAAATCTTGTTCAAAAGAAGTGGAAGAATGACAGTGATAGCCTAAACCTGAATGGTCATGCACTTCTCTATATGAAATATCGATGATCTCGTATATTCCCTTTTCATGTCGTCCTAGATCATATCCTTGCCAATTGACCCGATGAAAGTATCAGGATGGAAAACCCGAAATGTGTTGTCTATTGGTAAGGGTTGGTTGTTTGGGTTCATCTAGGAAAGATGGATTGGATGATGAATCAATCCCCCCATACATAAAATTGATGTTGTTAGGAATTGAACCCATGTTGTACACCACTCCTATGGATAAGGGTGGGTCACATAGGCGACCGTAATCCCTAGTGGTTTGGATGCTAAGCATTGTAACAATGATATCTTTGACCATGTATTCACCAATTCTTGTACTAGTGAGGTGTACCGCAACTTGGGATGATGTGGAGGTGGATGCAAAAGGCTCATGATTGACTTGTGGCTTTGATAATGGGAGAGGTGTGGGTTGGAATGACATCTCACAATCCGTTAATTCGACTTGTGAGACATCAATTGATGTGGATGAAGGTGGATTTGGCTAAAGTGTTTGATGAATGGGTGATGATGTGGAGGCAATAATGATGGGGGATGTTGATGTTGATGATGTGGACAATGTAGATTAGGCTCGACCACATGTACATGTAGTTGATTGTCAAAAGGATGGGGACTTGAAGGTGGAATCTTGATGTAGGGTAGTGATGGGAAGGTCCTCAGAAATAGGAGCTTTGGATGAAGAGATGTATGATGTGGCGGATGATGTGGTTTATGGGATCAAGAAAAGATGAGTCGATGGAAGAGTGAATTCGTAAGAATTTGAGATGAAGTTGTAATACTTAAACAGTTTGATATCCACTGGTATGCAATGAATTTATCCCTCATATACATATTTTAGACATTGATGGAGTATAGAGGTGACACATTTCATTTCCCTAATATAGGGGTATCCAAGGAGTACATTGTATGCCATAAATCCTTCGAAGATGTGGAACTTTACATGCAACATTTTTACCCCCACTTCGATGGGTAAAACAATAGTGCCAATTGTGGAACAAAGAGCATCATTGAATGCTTTTAAGGTGAAGGTGGATTTGGTTATATGAGATGGTGGAAGATCAAGATGTTGAATAGAAGAGGTGGTAATGATATTGATGGAGTAGTTGGTATCAATAAAAACTTGTTTGAATGGTTTTCTATCAATTTGAGCCAAATGTGTAATGGAGGGTCCACCGATTCTGATGATATTGATTTGATTTCAAAATCGTAAAATGTAATAGAAGGCTCCACACATGTTCGGATATTCCCCATAAAATTGCTAAAGGCATTAGTATCCTGATATTGGAGTTCAATGGATTTTAGAATATCTATTAATGCCTCGCTATGTGGGGGATATTGTTGTATTAGCTCATAAATAGATAGTTTGGCTGAAGCCATTTTAAGGCTAGTGGTTAGCCGACAACTTAGAGATACGATTGGCCTTTGTGGATGATTCAAAATATGAGTGCGTGGAGATGGATGGCTTAGAATATGAATTGGTTGAGAGAATTGACGAAGAACTGAATGGGTGATGATGAATTGGCAAGTTGAGGAGACACACTTGCCTAAGGTGCTATGAGAGATTGTATAATCTGCTATTGTATATTCTGTTGATTGGTACATTTTTTACCTCAGGTGACTACATAAATAGTTCCCAAAAAGCCTTAGTATTGTTACATATGATTGACCTGATTAGGAGGAGTCTTAATGATGGACCCTCCTATTCTTCCTCATTATGAGGAAGTGGTATTTGATAAATGCCAAGATTCTTATTTTTCTGAGCTAAGGGCTATCAAACTTGATGGTCCCTAGGTCAATTAAGTATTGCACTATATATTTGAAGTGATAGAAGTTGTTAATGTCATGCCCATTCTACCAATGATAAGGGCAAAAAATATGTTCCCTATAGCTTTTGCTACGCTTGGTAGGATCATTAGATTTAACCTCAAGTAAGACAAGCTGATTTGTGCCATACAACCTATGAAATATGGAAGCATATGATTCAGACAAGGGTTTGTAATGGTGATTTTGTCAAACAAATTGTCGACATTGAAATTTATCCATAATTGGTACTGTGTTATGAATTTTTTGGGGTGGAGGAACCGCTTGATATGCAATTTGTTATGGTTGTTGTTGCATTGAATGTTGTTGTTGAGCCATTTCCAGCTAACTCATGACCACTTGATTCACTTGATTCAACTTAGATTGGCCATAATAACTTCCTTTTTATTGGCCCTTGTTCTACCATTCTTTCTTCTTAGGTTGTATCACACCTTCTTGGATTTTTATTTCCTCTATTATGCTAGCCTAGGCAAGAGCTTCTTTGAATGATCTATATTATTTCAATTGCAATAACCAAGATATGGGTTTTAAGCAACTCTTGCTGAACATTCAAGTTAACTCTTCCATTGGTAGGGAGATTGGCAATTTTGTGATAATGACCCTCCAATGGTTGCCAAAATAATAGACTTACTAATCGTCAAATTTCTTAAGGTTATACAAGTCAAACATTGTGATTTTCTTAAAAATATTGAGGGAGAATATTTCTAGGAATTGGTTTACCAATTGTTCAAATGTATAAATATTGTGATGAGGTAGATGGTTATACCAATTCAAGGCATCCCCTCCCAATGTCTGAGGAAAGGTCCTGAGCATTAAAGCATATTGATATTGGATTTTGAATCATGAGTGGATAAATGTGCTTACATGCTCTTTAGGATCCTCAAACCCTTTAAATTTATCAAATTTTGGTACTATGAAATCTATCGAATATGGCAGTGATGGTACCAAAAATTGAATGGGTTGATTGATTAGCTACCTTAAGGTAGGCTCTTGGTTCATCATACCAAGAATGTGTTGTATCAAGCTATCAATCTATTATTGCATTACCTAAATTTTAGGCTCTTCCCCAGGTGTGTGGAAGCCCTGAATTACTTGGTAACTATGCAGATATGGAGTGGTAAAATGTTGAGGTGTGATGCGATATTGATGGCTTGATGGATTAGATTGAATTTGATGATGTTGGGCTTGATTAGGGAATGATTGTGGGTGATGGAATGGAGATAAGGTTTGGGGACTATGAATGTGTTGAATTATGGGAATGGAATGGGTGTGAGCTAATGGAGGTATGGGGATGAAAACCGTAGAAGATTGTGATACCCATGACAAATTTGAGGTAAAGAAGGTAGGTTGGGTTGGAATAGATTGGGACTTAAAATCTACCACCTATAATTTATGTTGGGGACAAGAATGAGCATCTTGTTGACCCATGAGAAATTTTTTTAGGTGTTGCCATGCTTGCTATATGGTAATTTCTAAGGCATATGGTGTAGATATGGTGAAAATGGATGAGGTGGATGGTTGCAATACGGATTGCAACTGAATGGGAGACATTGGGTGAAATGGAGACTAGCATCTATGAAGTAGAACTAACATGTGCTTCATAAAAGTATTTCCATAGGTGGTGGTATAGGAAGATGGGATGGAAATGTTTTGGCCACATGATTATTGCGAGAGAGACAAGTGATGGAAAGGTGTAGATGACACCTCAAAAAGAGGGTTGGTATACACCTGGTTGAAGCTGGAAGGATGTGAGTAGGCAAGTTCCTATTAAGAAGAAGTACGATGCCTATATGGGCTATTTATTTGCTCTAGAGTAGGGTTAGTGGATCTTAGATAAGCTCCAATGTTACCCATATCTATGTAGGTGATGGCAGGATTGGTAGGGGATGATGGCTCAGTTTTTGGAATGGAGGTATTGATGGATTTGTGCAGCACATTAGTATTTTAGGTATACATATCGTGTGAGGGTCCTACAGATAAACCAGGATAGCTTGTATGTATCACACTTACAGGATTAACCACAAAAGTGGTGGTAAAATATGTGGAATATTCCATGGATGAAGTGGTTTGGCTTACAGAGGCTTGACTCAAAATATTTGCTTGGCTTCAAGTTGAAACCATAATCTAATGAGTCGATTGGGGATGGTTAATGTATGGAATGTACAAAAAAATATGCAATGGAAATCACACATAATTAAACAAGCAACTCAATCCTATGTTTTGCAACATATTCTTTTTTTGTGGTTTTGTGTGTTGTAATGTGCAAACCTAAGCTAACATGCAAGGTGGACTCTTATGATGGATAGCAAACGAGAATCTTTCTGGTGATGAAATATAGAAATATTGCTCACTGGTTACTATGGTTTCTATGGGGCAATATGACAGATGGAGATGGAGCCCATCATTGCCAATCTTGAATAATGATTGGTGATGAAATCCAACTCACTCTTGTCAAATGTATGTCGTGCATAGTGTGTGATTAATTTTTTAAATTTACGTTGTCTATAGTGTTCACTCAATGCTAAAAATACCCTATTTCACCAGTCTAAACTAAAATCCAAGGATATTAACACCAATTTATCCAAAATAAATTAGAGAACACCGCTTAAGATCCACCCTAAATTATTAAGTGATTCCAACAACGGAGGGTTTGCCTAGTTCTTCCACCCTGAATCATCAAGTGATTCCAAAAACGGGAGTGTACTTAGGTATTATGAACTTGTTCTAGATTAGAAAAGCAAAAATGGAAGCCTTTAGCCCTAATATATAGCTATTTATGCTTTTATCATTTCAATTGCAAACAACATACAAAATAACAAGTGAAACACCATAAAATAATAGAAATTTGAATCAAATGTGATTATGCAACTACAACGAATGCACAAATGCAATTCTACCCTATATGTTGACTATATGAAAGATGAAAATACCTGAAATGAAAAGTGCAACTACTTTTTAAAACAGAAAATAGATGTTTTCCTATTAATTTCGATGTTAAAAAGCATAAGAATAAAAAAAATGGAGTTAGGGTTTGAACTAGGCTTACCAGGAAGCCTATGTATGTCTTCCCCACTCTCCTAAATGTAGACCAGAGTCTCTTGAACATTGTGAGGTATCTCCTAGACTCTATAGGGCATCCCTCAAATGTTGTAGGGCATCTGTGCGACCATTGATCGAACTCTACTACTTTTAGAAACCCTAATTTTCACAATTTCCATGCGACCGAACTTCTAAAAACCTACAAAATAAAAAGAGAAACATAAATTAGTGACAAAGTAAATCAAAATGAGGAACCCTTTGGGGTCCCACCATGATCACCATTTTGTAAAGCGAAAATTTGACTAACACCAATAACAATAATGTACCAAAAGCAATCAAACACAATATTGCACAAAAATGAAAGATTTCATTAATATATGACCGGAGGAGCCTGGATCTCCATAATGTACAATAAATATACCCCGAATATGGGGTTATAATGTGCTCTTATTTTTCTCTTGATATTGTATTACAAATGATAGGGTTTTGAACCCTAGTTACAAATAATAGTGGTGTGTCTTCATTGACTTTTATTCCAAACAAGTGTGTGAATGGGTTTGTCTTCATTGACTTTTATTCCAAATGATAGGGTTTTGAACCCTAGCTGCAACAACTTCCAAAAATGTAGTTACTGCACTTGAAAATATAAAACAACACCAAAAGGGTTAATAGCACCTGTGAGGGATCCATTGTGTGAGTCCCTCTAAATGATAAAAATTTACAAACCCTAAGTGCTACAATATTAAACTGTAAATAAAATAAAAATACATAAATAGATACAAATGAATATCTTACCTTGTCAAGAAAATAGTTGTGATGTTGATTTGTGCTCATGTTTCTGTGTTCTAAAGTCATGCAAATGCCTGAAAGCACCCAAGGGCTTATGGAATGCAAATTGGTTGCAAGAAACACCCATTAGCATTCTAGGAGGATTGAGAATGCCCAACAATATTCTATGAACTCTAAGAGGTATTCAGGGGTGGATGGGAGTGATGCAGAACCAATTCCGGTTCGCGAGGGTTTTGTAGTGGTAGAAACAGAAGGTGTTATGGCAGCAACGAGGGAGGAATATGGTAGCGAAATGGCTAGGATTTGGGAGTGGATATAATGCTCGGATGCTCTTGAATGTTAAATTTTTGGACCTTGACTCATCAAAATAAATCATCTTTTATAATCTGCCCTTGGTCATGTTAGGGTTTTGAAGACACCAATGGATGGTCAAGATTAAAACATGAGGAAGGGTTGAGATTGAACTTGAGCATGTGGCATGGATTAATATGGATGGATGGATGAGATTAAGTTGTGGCGAATGGCTAGGATTTATTCACATAAATACATACATATATATTAAATATATATATAAATATTAATACTTACACATATATATACACTGAATGACTATGATTTGAGGATATGAATGGATGATGAATGACTAGATTTTGGTGTCTACAATAATACTATTTCTAACACCCCTATTATTACATCAATTTCCTAACAGGGATAAGAATACCAATAGCTAGACTAGGATAAAAATCCAAACAACCACCTAATGAACTAGGAAAAACTCAAAATTTCACCAATACATAAGAATCATGGATTAGGACAAACTCTATAATCCATAATTTTACAACCAATTTGGAAAGGGACACACACTATATCCATAAAACTAGTAGACAAGGGTAAAACATTGTCTTCAACATTTTGTGACCAATGACCAACAACTAGTCACATATACAACATACCTCTTGTGAACATTGGACATACACAACCATTCACAAGAACATTTGTGAATAGGGACACACTACTATTCACAACAATTATGTGATCAACCAATCACATATACAACATCAATTTGTGAATAGGGACAAACACAACTATTCACAAGCACATGTCTTGGATTTTATTCAAAATAGATACTCCTACTCACTTTCCTCATAAGAAGTGTCTTTAACATTACTGTCATACATCATGTGCGGTGATGTTAATGGTCTATTATCATTTCTTGACTTGAACATCGCTTACTAAGGTGAGGTAAATCACCTCCCACTTTTCTTGTGCATCTTGACCTTTTTCATTTGAATAAGTTGTTTCCTATGATAAGCAATGTATTCATGTTTCCTTTATCTTGTGGCACGATGTACCATTAAATTGAAATTTAAGTCCTTATGCAAGAACTTTTGGTACTTCTTGCTAACCTCCATTTCCAATCTGTTTAGACTAGAATCTATGGATGAAAAGGAATCACATTTAGAATGGATATCTTTGACTTTGAGTTTCTTCATTTCTACTGCTTCAAAATCACATTTGAGTATAGGATTATCCCCCTTAATCAAAACAATCTATAAATGTTTAGTACCACTAATAATGCATCTTTATAACTCAATTTTAATATTAAGAGAATGACTTGAATTCAATAAGAAAAAATAACGACTTGACTTGACAGATTAATGTTTCTTGCTATAAGCAAACTAACTATTTTTTTTTTATTTGTCCACTTATACCCAATATTATCTTGGCATTACAAGGTGTTTTCCTAGTTCCCTAAAAATATAAAAAAAAACTAAATAAGCACACCATGTATAGAGTATTGATGTATTATAGGCATCCATAGAGAATTAAAAGAAATGGTCAATGGATGAAACTATTGAGTTGTGCGATGAATGGACTATAGACTGAGCCATGGATTTGAACACTTCATGATGCACATCCTCTACACATATATACAATTTTATCAGTTTATAAATAGGAAAGAATTTTACCCTTAAATTTTTGAATTAGGAGGAAAAGTTTGTTCCTTTAGGATATGATCTTTATGTTTCAAACAAGGAAACCAAGTGCGCTATAACAAAAAATGCTAATGGTAATTAGACAAGGAAGATGAAACCTATGAGGAAGTTAGCTCCAAACATAATGTCTTATGTGGTAGAGGTATAAAAAGAACCATAACTGCTATCAGATTCTAAAACTCCTGCCAAACTACTTGAGGGAGTCATGGATTCCATCGAAGGAGCTAATACAAGTGAAGAAGATAGAGCATTTATTATTGATGGAGAAGAACCCTCTGGCAAAGTCATATCAAGACCCTCTAATGGCAAGGAATATTGTACCATTGGCAATGCATGACTTGATAGAAAAATAAAACACTAAATCCTTTTGAAGAGTATTATGCCTTAATACTTTTCACATCTGACAAGAAAGCACAAAGACCCATGGCTCTAATACTATGTTGGAAAATGTAATATTACCACATGTTATTCATATATAGGAGTATTTATATATTATATAATTTGTTATTCACAACCAACTAAATTGTTTTCAAGCTATTACTTGGAATAATAAACACTCTTGTTAGACACCTATAAATAGACTTAAACAAACAACTATAATACCTTTAAACATGGGTTTCCCCCTAAGGTACCTGGAAAATAGTCTGGTGCTTTAACGATCAACAAATCTTAAGGCTAAAGGAGTGTGGAAGGCTAGAGGTTGAAGGAGCGTGGAAGGTTGAATGATGAATTGATCTTTGGAGCGTTAAGTCTAAAGGAGCGTGGAAGGATGGGTTGGCTGAAGGAGCGTAGAAGGTTGGACTAGCTAAAGGAGCTATAGTAAAAGGTTGGGATGGTTGAAGGAACATGGAAGGCTAATAAGGCTAAAGGAATGTGGAAGGCTAGGCCGACTGAAGGAGCTGCAATTAAAGGTTGGGATGCTAAGTGGAAGGCTGGGAAGGCTAAAGGAGCATGGAAGGTTACTTACAATGAGAAAAACAAAATTGTAAAGTGCGAAGGATTAGGGTTTTTCTTGAAAAATATCTCATATTTTAGGATCCATATCTTTGCAAAGAGTTATATGATTCAGCTGATTCTTGGATCAACTTATGCAGAATTTGAATAGCTTTAAAATGAGTGGTCATATGCAAAACACTTAGCAATATTGAGGGATATACGACCCTATGAAGTCAACCATTCGGAACAAGGGCAGTGATGATTTTTCAAGTTGTGAAAAATAAAATTGCAAAGTGTGAAGGATTAGGGTTTTTTCCTAAAAAACGTCTCATATTTTAGGAGCCATATATTTTTTTTTTGTGTGTGAAAAACATCCCAAAAGGGATGCCACTTTCGGGTAAGACCCAAGGAGGCAGGGGTATCCTTAGGAGCCATATCTTTATGAAGAGTTATCTGATTCAGTTGATTCTTAGACCAACTTGTGCAGAATTTGAATAGCTTTAAAATGAGTGATCATATGCAAAAATATGAGCAATATTGAGGGATATACGACCCTATAAAGTCAACCATTCGGAACAAGGGCAATGACAATTTTTCAAGTCATGAAAAATGAAATTGCAAATATTTGCCAACTAGGGTTTGAACGATGGGAAGAGCAATGAAGGGCTATGACTTCAGTGAGGAAGGAAACTAGCAATTTAGATTTGGTAAAGCAAACTATGATAGTGCGATGTTTTAGAAATATTACTCTACTAATATGCAAGGCATAGATAGTAGAGGTGAAGTTTTGGCATTGTGAAGGCTGCTATAGGAAAATGTCAAGAAAGATGCTAAATTCTCGAGTAATTGTATTCATACAAAAATTTCAAAAGATCTAAAAAAACAAAAATCAAGAATTTAGACGTTTTATGTAAAATGATGTAGATTTCTAGCTATAGCATCTCAATTGAGATGAGAAGTATATTTATTTGTAAACTCTCAAGTTCTAAAGAAGAAAGATGTAATGTATCACAGGTGGAGGACCCGCGTACAATACCTTATTATCAAGCAAAAAAAATACCTTTAAACATTATTCTATAATATAATACTATTTCTAACATGCACACCTATAAATTTTATATTAAAAAATACTAACATAAAATAATGTTTTAAAGGAGGAAGTGTGATAGAGATAAAGGTAGTAAAGGCTTTTATATTTAATCACACTCATGGAACACGTGTCATTGATAAATGTACCATGTATAGTAAGCTTCCATCATTTTATTATGGTTACTTTCTTCCCATTTCATGTGATGGAAATACTAGGTGTAGGGATTACTCTTTCTCCTCCCTTCAAATGGAAGTGAACATACAACCCAACACTCCCATCTACCTCTTTTAAAAAAAGTGATGATTTTGTTTTCATCCCACATAAACCATATTGATGTTGCATTAACGCATGCAACACACCAACATTAGGTGAAGCCTAATTTTTCAATTATTTTATGGCATCCATGGATTTAAGTCCACCCCATGTAATGGGACTTATGTGCATACACCCTATATTGTCCTAAACCTAATATTGAATATAAATTTTTACACTAACTTTACACGTCCACATTATCAAATTTTAAATTTAAATGTTTTTGTTTGATTAAAATATAAAACAATAAAAAATTTAAGTATTTTAAAAATATATATTATAGTATATTAACACAACAAAAATAACTTAAAATAAAATAAAAGTAAAATAGTTTTAAGGTTTACATTATTATTTATTATATATATAAACAAAAACATTAATTCCATATATATATATCGGATATGGGATATTGTAGTGGTTTGGGCTTTAGGTTCTCTTTAACGAGACTCAGGTTTAAACCACAGTACAGTATGTGTACATGTGTATGAGAGAGTGAACTTTTTACCACACATATATAATAATTTTTTTTGAAAAAAATAGAGCAAGATTATTTACAAGTTGGGACAGGACTCCTTCCAACCTTAGTTAGCAAGAGCACATTTTTCACTTTTTAAAAAACTTTCATGACTCTAAAGTCCAAGATCCTAAGAACCTTAGTGAACTTTTTACCACACATATATAATAAATTTTTTTGAAAAAAATAGAGCAAGATTATTTACAAGTTGGGACAGGACTCCTTCCAACCTTAGTTAGCAAGAGCACATTTTTCACTTTTTAAAAAACTTTCATGACTCTAAAGTCCAAGATCCTAAGAACTAGCCATTTTTATCATGACACTAAAATGAGATTTACATTAGAGCCAAATATCCTAAACCATATCTACATTGACTATCCAAATTAGCTAAATGTTGGATTTGTTCACCAACCTACCCAATCCTCTCGTCCTCAGTAATGCCACTAAGTCACTGAACCCCAACCTCCTCTATACATGTCTTAGCTAAGAAGTTTGCCATTGTATGCATATCTCTACCCACATAAATAGATATCATATCATCTAATTCCCTTTAAAACTCCTTAATTTTGGTGATAAGGATCCTCAAACTCCATGTCTCCAAAGCAAAGTTCCTCATGCAATCTACAGCTCCTAAGATTTGAGAATTTGATTCTATGATTATCCTCTTATGACCCTATCTTACCACCTATATAGAATCATATTTGATAGCTAAGGTGCTTGATTCATTGTTTGTGGCCTTGCCTAGGCCCTATAGTTCCCAATAGAGCATTGTCCCACCGTGATTCCTGTAGACCACTCCAATTCCAATTCCAATTCTATCCATATTACCTTTTGCATCTCTATCTCCTACACTTCAGCTTCCTTCTCCTTCTTCCCTATATCAACTTGAGTTTCCTCTTTAGCATACATTGTCATAGTTTCCATGAATTTGCTCCAAATGACCTACTATACACAATCCAAGGATGAAAATTTGTCTCTAAAAAAATTTCTATTTCTCTCTAGCCACAATTACCACCAAATAAATTTTTACCTAAGCTTCTACCCCATACAAAGAGCTTCAGATTTAAATCTCACCCTATTTTATATTTTCCAAATATTAATCCAATTTAGATCATCGTTGGCTTGGATTTTATAAGCTAAGAGCCATCTCTCATAGATCTAACACATGAACGGGCACTCAAACATCAGGTGGTTAGATATTTGTTTATTTATTTTTGTAGCATAAAACACACCAAGATGGGCCAATGATTCCTCTACATGTAAAAATATAAAAGGTAAGAATTTCATTATGTATGAACTACTAAGCAAAGAAGATTACTTTCGACCAAACCTTGGACTTCTAAATCATTCTCCAATCCTCAACTTTATATGCATGCAAAGGAGGTTTAGGTTGGATCTTTTCATATCCATCTTTCACCATGTAAACTCCAAGGCTCCAATAACCCCAGGCCAATTCATCCTCCTCATCCCTACCTATAAAAAATCTTTCTACCAAGATTTTAGTTATGACAGGTGTCGATTCTATAGGGATTGGAATTGCCCACTCATCCAAATTCTTAAGCTGGTTAAACATATAATCCCCTAGTTGGCTAGTGTTAAAATAACTTTCAGTCTTGATCCAACCCCTACTTTCCATGGTTGTTTTTACTAGTTGTATCTTTGGGAATTTGATAATGATAGGTAGGTATTCATCCCATGAATCTATCCAAAATCGTGCATTCTCCACTCTCCCCACTTTCCAAAATATACCATCTTTCACTACTTGAGCTCCTAGCTTCAGTGCCTACCACACCAAGGACCCATTACCATCCAAAGGGAAATGACTTGCCTCATTCATGTTCACCTATCCTAAATATTTACTAGTTAAAACTTTGTTGAATAAAGAATTTGGTTAGGAGATCCACCTCCAATAAAACTTTCTAGCCAAAGATTTATTATTTAGCTCTAAACTCCTCAAGCCCAAGCCTCCCTTTACCTTGGGTTGGCTTACTTTATCCTAGCCTACTAACACCCATTTCCTCTCCTTTTGCTCCTCCCCATAAAATTTTTCTGGTCATCTTGTCCAACTCTTTTCATATGGTATGTGGGGCAACAATGATAGAAAATTTGTAGATTGGCATGGCCTGAATGACTGACTATAAAAATATTATTCTACCCCCAAAGATTAACCATTTGTGAGACAAATGGTTAAAGATTTCTTTGATAAATTAGTCCAAATGATTCCTCCAAATAACTATATTTAGTTTTTAAAATGTTGAGGGACCTCCAAGTAGACCATTAGGAGGTAAGTCCTCATGATTTCCAAGATATTTAGAATTTTGTCCTAAATCCTTCAATTAATGTTGAAGAAAACCACTTTGGATTTCTGATCATTGGTGACTTGGTTTATGGCCCTAAGATAAACATTAGGAGTATCTCTAATCATTCTTGCTTTCATGAGGTTGGCCACTCACATCAATCTTGTGTCATAAACAAACTGTAGGTGAGTCAAAACCTCCTCACCCACCTTGATACCTATGAGCAAACCCTATTATCTTCTCCTCAAGATAAGTTTACCCAAGCCTTTAGCCAATATGAGAAAAATATAAGGGGAACAAGGATCTCCCTGACAAAGGCCTTTGATGGCTCCAAATGGTTGCGAGGGAAGACCATTGATTAATATTGAGTATGGTTGAGTAGAGACACAACTCATGACCCACCCTATCCAATCTTGAGAAAATCCAAAGGTTGCCATAATCCTTGATAAGAAGCTCCACTCCACCCTATCATAATCCTTTGACATATCCAATTTTATGAGCATTCCTCTATTTCCATATTTTTGCATTGAGTGGATTGCCTCTAGAGGTAGAACCACACCATCCAAGATGTATTTTTCTTCTACAAACCCCCTTATTCTGAAAGGATAATGTTGTCTAGGATATTATCTTCATGATTATTTTGTATATGACATTGCACAAGGTGATAAGTCTATATTATGAAATATGAACCCCCTTCTCTCCTTTTAGAATTAAGGCAATGAATTTTTGATTTAATTCTTTAAGCATTCTTTTACTACCCCTATACTCTTGTACGACAACCATCGCATCCTCCTACAAGCTATCCTAGAAGGTCTAAAAAACACGATTGGGAAGTCGTCTGGACTTGGAATTTTCTTTGTCATTCTAAATACTACCTCCTGCAACTCCTCTCTATCAATGAGTTTAAGGCTTGGTTTTGTTCTTAAAATATGATAGAGGGAATGTTAGCAAGAATTTCTTTTTGAGCCTCTTCATCCTTACACTAGACCTTCCTTAAAACAATTTGGCAAGATAATCCATTTAATGGGAATGCATGCCTGGTATTGTATCAAAGGAGAGCTCGTTCTCATATTAAAGAGCTTCTATCTTGTTCATTTATCTCCTAGCACAAGTGATATGATGGAAAAAACTAGTGTTTTTGTACCCTTCCAATAACCAAGGGGTTCTTGCTCTTTGTTTTTAATAGATCTTTTGGTTTTCAATGTCCTCTATCAATTTAAGCAGCTCATCATCCTCTTCTTTGAGCTACTCCATAATTGTTCTCTCCTTGAAGAGGTTCTACACCTCATCCCATCTGGCTACTAATGGATCTCTTTGGACCTAAAATTCCAACTTATTAAAACACCTTCACCATTTTAGTTGATCCTTGACATAGTGAAGTTGTTTATGCAAGCTAAACATTATTGTCCCATATTTTAGGCATCCCTCTTCCCACCATTATAGGATTTTTTTTAAGTTCCTCTTTTTGTAACCAAAAGTTTTAAAATCTAAACATTTTTTGATGTTGCCTCATCTTGATCCCCTACAACATAAAGGTAAAGTGATCTGAGATCGAATCCTCCAAAATCTTAAATTTCATATTCCATTTCATTAATGCCTAAAAAAAATAAAATGATCTAACTTCACCTTTTTGCTATGTGGCTCCCTCCTCTTGTTAGTCCAAATATAGTTGGTTCTAGGGCATTTAATATCCACCAAGTGTAATGCATGGACCTGGGTAATCATGAGTCGATCCCCCGAGTCCAAAATGGGAGTTCCCCCTTCTTGATATCTAGATGATAGTTTGGCACTAAATGACAATCCAATCTAGCTCCTCCCTTGAGACTCTCACATTATGCACCACTCTCCATTGACAAATATGTTTGTCTAGGTTTTGAGCCCCATAAATATTTGTGATTAAAACCTACTTAGCTATCACATTATTCTTAAAATGAGATGTGAGGACACCCCTCCAAGCTATATGCTCTATTATCATCCATTCAAGAGAGTTCCAAAAGGTAACTATCCCCCCAAGGCTTCTTAGGCAGCCACTTCCATATGATCAACACCCCTCCAAAGTTTATTTATTGTTTTGTACATGAGATCCAACAACATTTTGGTCTCCTAGATAAGCAAAAAAATTGTTTTACTTTTCTTTAAGAGTCTCTATACAACATATTGATTGGTTTTGTTGTTTAAACCCCTAATATTCCATGATTATATAATCATTGGTTACCTTGAGACCAATAAGAGTCTATTATCCTCATAGATCCCTTATTGACCAATTTGTATCCTCGAGATGTTATCAATTCCTTGCTTGATTTTCTACCTACTAGTTGAGAGTTGTTATTCCTTGATGTCTTCTCCACCTAGATGATCCCCAGAGTTGGCTTCTCTATGTTCTTTCATGCCACACCCATGATAACATCCTTTATTATTTGTTGCTCTTGATAATGCATTATCAATACCCTTGCCATCTCTAGTTGCAGTCACTCATTCCACTCTATTACCTACTATAGGATAGGAGTTGAAGGAAGGACCTGAATGTTGGATATTTTGAGTTGATGAAAGTTGTCATTGATTTCAAGGAATGAACTGTCATTGATGTCAATAGGTTGATCATCATTTAATGTCACCAACAAGGTATTCCAAGAGGAAAAGAAAACAAGTTTAGAAAAAATAATATTATAATGATCTACATTATAATAGATGGATTAAAAAGCTATTTAAGTTAAGGTTTAAACTATTTAATATTTAAATTATTTATATTTAAATAATTTAAAATTAAATAACTTAACACTTTAATTTAAAGTGATTGCATCGATGTATGAGGGTAAAAGTTTAGAA
This sequence comes from Wollemia nobilis, assembly GCA_028583015.1. Classification (NCBI taxonomy): domain Eukaryota; kingdom Viridiplantae; phylum Streptophyta; class Pinopsida; order Araucariales; family Araucariaceae; genus Wollemia; species Wollemia nobilis. Next base: position 9,706,267 of record JAQPPZ010016751.1, on the reverse strand, counting down.
ATCATATTATGTAAAAGGACCTAAACAATAATTAACTAGTGGACCTACCACTAGTTTCGTTGACCTCGACGTTCACGTCATAAGAACCTATAAGCGCCGACATCTCCAAGTACTCACGGATTTTAATTAAAAATCCATACTATATAAGGGAGCTTTCGAAAAGTTTAAATGATATATTTTTTCTTGCACATAACAGAGAATAATACGATCAGTGAAGAAGTTTAAAATGTGATGCATCGTTTTCGACGATAGTGAAGAGGACGGAGGGTTTCACATTCACCGAGGAGAGTAAAGAAAAAATCATTCGAGCGTAGAAAGCAGACGCCTTCGCCATATTTTTGAGACTCTGTGACTACTGCGGAAGGATGAGTCAGAGATCACAATGAGGAGAAATATCTTGATCAGATGAGAGCGATCAGAAGCTGATAAGAAAATGTTCTGATGTCGTTTCGCTACCTTCGACTATGTTGGATGACAAAACACAGTTCAAAATACATCGCTGATCACCGAAAATCTAGAAGTATCATCTCGCCAAAGATTTTAGAAGAGATAAATGACACTGTTGAACTAAGTACATTCACCAAACGAAAGCATTACACGAAGATCAACGAGAACCTTACGGATGAAATATCCTTTGTTGGGCATTCGATTCACCAGGAAGAGTTTCGATGATTGAAGAGTTATCATTCGTCGATGAAAGCATAAGGAAGGGATAGTGCGTAATTAATTCTGTGTGGGTCGGTATCCCATGTGGTTGTTTCCACTTGAGCTAGGATGCAAGCAAATCGTGAGGCGCATGATCAATTCACAACAGTGACGGCGGTGAATGCATTTAAGTACTTTTGTCGAGAATTAATTAAAAGTAATTTGATCTAAGGAGTTATAAGGTGTTGTTTAGACAATTGTGGTGCATTCGTGTGTGATGAGCGTCGTTGACCTTGGGAGACATAAGGATTGTTTTTCAAATTTTTATTTGGAATTAAGTTTTTAAAAATAATTATTGTGGGTATTGTAAAAGAGATTCTTAGGAGTAATAAGGGTTATGATAAAATTGAATTCTTAAGATATTCTTTTGATGAGTCAAAGTTGTGAAGGAAGTCCGTGGGTCTAGGTGGATTGGTAAGTTGGGGCGCTTACCGAGAGGAGACCTAGGTTCCAATCCCACGGGCTTGCCCATGCACATGAGCAGATCGAGTCCTCAAATGTCAGATTGATGACAACGGTGCAACCCTTGTGCGTCCGACGGTCCCCATCTCACGTCGGGTTACCATGTATCGAGACGGTGGAAGTCCTGGGAGCCTTCGTAGATAGTTTGAACCCTACCAGTTGTGTTGGTAGTTACTAAAAATCGTGATTGTAACCATTGCTTCTATATATCAAAAAAAAAGTTGTGAAGGAAGAATTTTGATTAAAGGGTTATGATGTTGAGGTGTATTTGAGATTTGATTTATCTTTGTGACTAAGGTATATTGTGAAGAAGTGTTAGAGTGATAATTCTTGTCATCTAACTCTTTGTGCTTGGCAAGGAAAGTGGTTATAATTGAGACAGGTTTTGAAGTCCATTCTTCATCAAGAAAAAGGTATGGGCATATTCTTCCTTGGGTGAAATAGTTGATTGATTGTGAATTTCTAAAAACAAGATTGGAGTGAAAAGGACTTGGTTAAGTTTTCTTTATGTAAGAGTAGCATTGTTTTTGAAGTGATTAATTGAGTGAAGAACTTGAACTAGGATTTGCAAAGATCATGAGTATCATTGTTATGTGAGATTGATTGATAAGCATTGTTGGAAACATTTGAGTGAGTGTTCGTATGCTTGGACTAGGGTTTGAGTGATTTGTTGAGTAGAGTTGGTTGAGCCTAGTCAAGTGGATGTGTTAAAGTGATAGTTCAAGTTCTATGAAACAAATTGTTCTATATTTTAAATTTATTTGAAAAAGAGGTTGAGTGTTGATGAGTGTGAAACATATTGAGTCTCTAACAATTCTCTATATGTTTCTGTGATAAAAGAGTGATTGAAATTAATTGATTATTGTGATGAATGTGAAGCATATTGAGTCTCTAACAATTCTCTATATGTTTGTAAGAGAGTGATTGAGCATTGTGATGAATGTGAAGCATATTGAGTCTAACAATTCTTTTTATGTTTCTATGAGTTTGGACAAGTTCTAGTGTGGACTTGTTAGTATATTTGAGGCAAGTCTTAGAGAAGACTTGTGGACAGATTTGTGTGAGCTTTTGTGGAAGCTTACAATACAGTTTGAGGAAAGAGATTGAGAACAAATTTGGACAAGTTCTAGTGAGGACTTGTTGAGCATATTTGGACAATTTTTTAAGAGGACTTGTGGACAGATTAGTGTGAGCTTTTGTGGAAGCTTACAAGGCAGATTTGAGGTAATTCTTTGAGAAGACTTGTGAGCAGAGGTGATTGACTGATTTGTTCAAACCTTGAGTTAAGGTTTGGGGCAGATCTAGTAGTATTGATTTGTGATTAGATCAAGATTTGTGTTAAGTCTTGAGGATAGATATTGAGGATAGGTTTGTGTTAGATCGAAGGATTGTGTTTAGTATAGATCAGAGGACAAATATTGAGAACAGATTTGTGCTAGACCGAAGGACTATGTTTAGTACATATTTGAGGATAGAGTTTGGTGCAAATTTGAGGATAGGTTTGTGCCAGACCAGAGACAGATATTGAGTAAATTTTTGCTAGACCAAAGGACTATATTTAGTGCAGATTTGAGATAGAGCTTTGGAGGTGATAGAGTATAGAGGACGACAATCTCTAGTGTATAGAGATCCATTAGCCAAGGTAGTGAGGACATGTGTCTTCAGTGGATAGAGATTTGTTATCCAGAGCAGTGGGGGTAACATTTCTTCTAGAAGATCACCAGTCAGAGCTAAGGAGAAAGTAGTTCTCCTATGGATAGAGATCTACGAACTTGATTAGGGGATTGGTGTCTCCTTTGGACAAAGGTCCATAAAAATTGTAATAGAGAAAGGATTCCCAAGAGATTTATTGAGAAAATTTTAGTGAAATATTTTCTCCGTGGAGTAGCCCACATTAGGTGAACCACGTTAAATTGGTGTCTCTATTGTGTGTGATAATTTGTGCATTGCTTTGGTTATTGCTATTGATATTACCATTGATTATATTGGATAATATTGTTTGGAAAAGAAAAGTAAAAAGTGATCTTATACTACTCACTCCCCCCTCAGTATAAACTTGTGTTCTTCAATTGGTATCAGAGCTAGTTTCTTTGAAAAATATTTAACAGCTTGAAGGAAGATCTTACAAGAACACAAATGGCAAAGAAAGGTAGGAAGACAGGTCACCTTACAGCTCATTGTTCACAAGAAGGTGAAGAATGTTTTGTTTGTGGTCAACTCTATCATGATGCAGGTTATTGCAATGGTTTTAATAACGATGAATATGAAGGTGATACTTTCAGAATTGAAGTTCTAGAGGATGGTTCAAAAAAGGATAATAGGGATAGTCAAAATAGGTATGAAGAAGAAACTCTACTTTGGACAATAGAAGAAATTGAAGACCAAAGAAAAGAGAAAAATTTAGAAAGAGAAAGGAAGTCACTCTTAAGGAACTTTTTGAGTTAAAAAGGGGGAACTTAGAATTAAAGGCTCAAATACAAGAGGATGAGAAATATAAGACAAAGCTTCCACAAGATCTCTATGACTTGAAAGATAAGGTTGAAAAGGCAAAGAAAGTTGAAAAAGGTATGGTTGAACAATCAAAGATAAAAGAGCTAGAATGTGAAAGACTTATTGTTGATATTAAAGAATTAAAAAGGGATAACTTAGGTTTAAGGGTTCAAGCTCAAGAAGATGAGAAAGCAAAAGCAAAGTTTCTACAAGAACTTACTAACTTCAAAATTAACGTTGAAGAAGCAAGGAAAATAGAAGAAGGTATGACTGAATAATTAAAGACAAAAGATATAGAACGTGAAAAATTAGAACATGAGATAATTTCACTAAGGATGGAAGTAAAAAGCTCCAAGGACAAGCTACACAAGTTTGAGAAAAAATCAAAGACTTTGGATAGGATTATCAATGCACAAAGATCATCAGTCACCAAAATAGGACTTAGTTTTGAAGAAGAACAAGAGAAACAAGAAGCATAAAAAGGAGATTCAAGCTCAAGCACCAGAGAAGAAGAAGCATCAAAAGAATTAAGTAAAAGAGAGAGTGAGACTTCTAAGAATAAGTTGGACAATAAAAAGTTCAACAATGAAAGGAACAATATACAAATAAGGAACAAAAGGAACAGGAAATAAGACAAGGTAGAAGAGACTAAGATACCAATGCAGTCAAGGCAAGGTTTATTCAATGGACAACGCTTCTCATATCATAGGTTTGGGCACAAGGCTACACAGTGCAGAACACATGAAAAACAAGAATTTGAAACTTTTAGAAACATGCAACTTTTTCATGGGTATTGCTACTCATGTAATCAGTTTGATCACAAGGCAATGAATTGTAGGGTTCATGATAGAAATAAATATGGCTTCATCAGGAGAAATCCCAAGATATTTACACCTCCAAGGAATAATAACATTAAGTGTTATAAGTGCAATAATGATGGACATACAACAAAGTGGTCTAGAGCAGACATTCCAAAATCAAACATGAACAAGAATAGGAATATGGACATGGACATGAACAAGAACAGGAATATGGGCAGGAACAGGAACATAGATATGAACAGGAACAATCAAAGGAATCAGAAGGAAAGAGGACAAAGGTAAAGAACAGTGTATGTTGGGAGTAGAAATACTCCCACCCTAGACTTAACCACATCAAGAGGAGGTAGGGGAGGGGCTAAGCTAAGAGCTCTATTCTTAGCCCCGAGGCCCAAAGGTGACCCTTTTTCATTGATGTCAAAGGGGGAGAGATTTGAGTAAGGGGGAGATATCTATGTTAAAGGAAAACATTCAGTCAGGGGGAGCAGAAAAGAAAAAGGTCAAAGAAATGGTAAAAAGAAGTTGGGTTACCATCAATGACAAAGAGGGAGATTGTTGGACATTTTGAGTTGATGAAGTCGTCATTGATGTCAAGGAATGAAAATGCCATTGATGTCAATAGGTTGATCATCATTTAATGTCACCAACAGGGTCTTCCAAGAGAAAAAGAAAACAAGTTTAAAAGAAATAATATTATAATGGTCTGCATTATAATAGATGGATTTAAAAGCTATTTAAGTTAAGGTTTGAACTATTTAATATTTAAAATTTTTATATTTAAATATTTTAAAATTAAATAACTTTAACACTTTAATTTAAAGTGATTATGTCGATGTATGAGGGTAAAATTTTAGAAATCATATTATGTAAAATGACCTAAACAATAATTAACTAGTGGACCTACCACTAGTTTCGTCAACCTCGACGCTGACGTCATAAGAACCTATAAGCGTCGACGTCTCCAAGTACTGACGACTTTTAATTAAAAAGCCATACTATATAAGGAAGCTTTCAAAAAGTTTAAATGATTTAATTTTGCTTGCACATAACAGAGACTAATACGATCAGTGAAGAAGTTTAAAATGTGATGCATCGTTTTCGATGACAGTGAAGAGAACAGAGGGTTTCACATTCCTCGAGGAGAGTAAAGAAAAAACATTCGAGTGCAAAAAGCAGACATCTTCGCCGTATTTTTGAGACTTCGTGGCTACTGCAGAAGGATGAGTCAGACATCGCAATGAGGAGAAACATCTCGATCAGATGAGAGTGATCATAAGCTCCTTCAATCCACTCCTTCCATAAGTTGTTTTTCTTCTTGTTCCACCAATGCCTTGAAGAACTCATACCTCTTTGAGGGCTTGGGATGGGTTTGCTCCTTGCCATCATTTTTCTTATATCTCCTCCTTTTGGGCTATTCAAAACCATCTCCCTTTGCTTCTCCTCCCTAAGAAGTGTTGGCTGCTCCTTTAGTGATTGTAGACTTACTCTCCTTAGTGTTAGAGTAATTATCCCATTACTTGGGTAATTACCATAGGTTAGATTATTTCTTTATCTACCTAGGTTAGTAGTTTACCGACACTTTTTTTGTCGATAAATATTAGCATCTATTGGTTAGCATATTATTGTTAGCCTAGTTTATTAAGGGGTCTAATCTATTTTCTAGATCCTATAACTACGGGCTAATTTAGTCCTAAGTATTGTATATATCCTATTGCATATTAGTTCAATTATCGATTATTCAGCTCTGATATTATGGTATCGGAGCTTTATTGCTTGGAGCTCATCTATAGCTTGAGAGCCGAGGTATCTGATTGGAGATGTTGACCAAGAGATATCTGACTGGAGCTGTTGACCAAATCAAGTGCTTGTTGGACACTTGATTTGGATATGACAGATCTAACTGTCAAGATCTCTAAGGTTAGAAGAGAGGACACCACACCTAGCCGACATGGACCTAGGAGACTGGTCGACTTAACCAGGGTGGACATCCTAGCTATAACTACACCCTGATCAGAGTGGAGGACCTCGGAGTGCGGAAGGACTAACGTGGAGGACCTTGAAGTACGAAAGCACGCCTGTACACGATGGACCTAGACCTAAGGGCATGACACCTAATATGGTGTAGTCTGACAACATATCCGATGGATCTGATCACCAGATCAAGATGCAGACCGAAAATCCATAGGATCGAAGCTCACTTGGAGCGCACACGTAACGATTAGACGAACTCAACTAACTACACGTCGGACACCCAAACCCCTGACGTAGATAGGACAAACGCAAAAACGTGTGCGAGCTAGAATTAGAAGGGACGGATGATGTGGCACATTATATGTGGCAAACCGCGATTGGTAACTCATGTGAGATAAAAGCTTGCAAAGGACTGATTGCCCCAGGAAATCGATGTGAATTATGTGTGTTTATATTTTTATTTTACGCATAGTTCCACTTCCTCCCACATGTAGGATTATTATCTAAAACACTTTTGTAGATCAGACGTGTTCGTGATTGTTAGCTACGGCCCATCATACCAGCTCAAAAACCCTTGTTGTGCACCATCGACGACGCAGAACAAGAGTTTTGCAGAAGGAGCATGTTGTAGGTATGCAGCCAATATGATTGACGTGCAGTTCGTAGATAAAATTCGATCGAAGCGTTTTAGCATCATTGACAACACATTACCGATTTCGCTAATGAAGGTGTGAGAAGATGTTCCCGTAGATCGCGCTACTAGTGAAAGCAGTCGTCACCATTTTTTTTTATCGCAGTTGATAAAACAATTCTTACTATTCAATATTTTCTAGCGTAAGCCGAAAGCGATAGTTGCAAGTTTTGCATCTGTCGGTTGAAAGCCTTATTATGACCGCAACCACGCAGAGCTATGGAAATAGTCTAAAAGCCAATTTGTAGAAGAAGAGGTTCAATCCCGGTTCAGATCTATGTGATCTAGTGTGCACAGCGCCACCGAAAGTGGAGAGGAAACGAGCCACTATGAAGTGTCATGGTTGGACATCCTCTGAACAGCTCAATTCTTGTAGCACCTTGATTTGCAACGATCTAAAACCATCATGCAGGTTCTGTGTGCTACTACATCATTAGGAAATCACTTGCATTATCTTGTTACGTCCTGCATCTCTTTCACAGAGTGGAGCATCATTTTCATTTGCCCTGTACACTGTGTTCACAGCAAAAATAGGTGGTGCATCGCTTAGCATGATGGAACCACCAGAGACAGAAAAGCCACCATCGCGGAGGAGGTGGTCGTCGTGGATAAGGTACCGTCGAGTGCCACCGACGCATAGCGAGGATTAAAGATTAGGGCATAACTTTTTGCTTCACCGGTGGTTGGAGCCGAAGTGGTCAAGTAGCTAGGTCGCTGCCAAGCCACAATACGGGAGTTCAATTCTCATGGAAGAATAAAAGGTAAAAAAAAAAATTGATTTCTTTTTTTATGATTAATATTTTTTTATTTTAATGAAAATATTTTTTTAATATTAATTAAATTATAATTTCTTCACTTTTATTTTCTTTTAAGAAATTTAATTGAGAAATTTATATTTAATTAGTATAATTTATTTTTATTAAATTTTATTTAAAGCCTTCATATAAAGATCTCATTTAAATTATCTTTGAAAGTACCAAGTTTTTCAATATTTTTTGCACTAAGGGGATAACATTTTTCTCCAACCAAGGGGGGATATCATTTTGCAACAAAAGGGGGGGATAATCATTAGTTTATCTCTTCAAAAAAAAATTTGCAAAAATGAGGGATAAGCTTGTAAAGGTGCATTTTCGGCAGTGATCGACACCTTAATCCATTATTTTGCAACATTTCATTATAAAAGGTGCATTTTCGGCAGAGACCGACACCTTCAAAAATAGGCAGATCAAAGAAAAAGAAAACCCCAAAACCAACTGATGTTTTTGTTACATCAGTTAAAGGTCCTTATTTTCCACCAAAGATGGATGGACCTGATTTTTATGAGAAGGGCACATTTATCACACTAAACAATGGTTTAGTAGCCCTACTCGAAGATTTTGAGTCTTCTATAGACCTTTAGACAAATGGTGCTAGATTTCCTATTGGTGTTATAAGGGGCATATACATGTCATTGGTTGCTCTTGACCTTGCCCAACGCAAAGTGAAAATGGAAATAAATGAGGAAAAATGGGTCCTAATGGTTGACGCTTGTTGTGACACAAGTGACCTTCAGCCCATTGTGGTGAATGCTTGTTGTGACACGAGTGACCTTCAGCCTATTGTGGCAAATGCTTGTTGTGATACAGGTGACCTTCTACCTTCAATGGTAGATATCAGTTGTAGCACAGGTGATCTCATTTTAGTAGCATATTTTATCTGCGACACCAGTGACTTAAAAACTGAAACTCCTCAAAAAGAGCTCCATAATCTCATCAATAATGACAAATTTCATATTGTTAAAAACATTGATAAAGATGACGAAATTGGATGTTTTGAACAACACACCAAAGGATTTGGTTTCAAACTAATGAAGAAAATGGGATTCAATGGTGAGAGATTAGGTAAACATGAACAAGGCATTAAAACTCCAATAATGCTAAATGTCAGCGCAAAGAATGAAGGCCTTGGCTATACTGGACATGCAAGTACCAGTAATACCATGTTTGTAAAACCTAAATCTCCTACAACTCCTAAAAAGCATTGTTGCAATCATTGTGGAAAGACAGGACATGTTGCAGCTAGATGTTGGAAATTACATCCTTGTGATTCATGTGGATGTACGAATCACTCTTCTTCCAATTGTTGGTACAAAGTGAAAATGGCCAACAAGGTTCATATAGATTATAGATGGACAGATCTCACATAATGGACCATGATGAAAGAAATATTGTATGGCTTCTACCGAAAAAGGTAAAACCTATGGTAGACCTCGGGGCAAATCCAGAGACAGACCTAGTGGCAGTCCTAGAGGCAATGATCCAGAGGCAGATTCACAGGCAGATCCCGAAATAGACCCAGAGGTACAAATCCAGAGGTACACTTAGAACCAAAGACAAAGCAAGAGCCAACATTCTTTCATTTCTCTTCTTCTTCTTCACTGTATTGGGGCAGTTATATACTTTACCCAAATATTGTTGTATAGGAGGATGTATATGTATTACCCAAATAATGTAATAAGGGGGGATGTTAGAGTAATTATCCCATTACTTGGGTAATTACCATAGGTTAGATTATTTCTTTATCTACCTAGGTTAGTACTTTATCGATACTTTTTCTATCGACAGATATTAGCATCTATTGGTTAGCATATTATTGTTAGCCTAGTTTATTAAGGGGTCTAATATGTTTTCCAGATCCTATAACTACTGGCTAATTTAGTCCTAAGTATTGTATATATATCCTATTGCATATTAATTCAATTATCAATTATTCAACTCTGATATTACTTAGGAGGATCTGACTTTTCTAGAGGGGCCCTCATTTCAGTGATTATATTGTTTGGGCAAGACCAGGCCAAATGTCCATATTTATGGCAAACTCTACACCTAAAGGGCAATACCTCATAATCTAGTTGTTGAATCCAATATTGTCCTACAAGTTCAAGTTCCACTTTTGTTGGAAGAGGTTGGCTAAGAACCATTTCAACATATGATCTAGCATAGATGACTATATTTCCTTCCATTATGTCTCTAAAGACACCCAAATATCTTCCAAGGAAGTTACATATGGTTTCCAATATTTGTTCACTATAGAACTCCAATGGAAGTGCATACAATCAGATCCAAACTGGGATAGTAGTGGGTTCAATTCAGGGATGAAATCTCACTCTCCATGGCTAGATAAATAATTCTATCTGACCATGGTTCCTCTTTTCTTATTCAAATGCCTTATTTATGTCGGTTAATGAGGAAAAACTAACAATAAAATATTCCTTACTAATAAAACACAAGGGATTCTCACCAAGAGGCTCATAGTCTTGTCAAACCCACAAATGCAAGAAGTTTAAGGTAGGATGAATACCCATAAATTTGTAGATCAAGTCATGATTGGCTCTATATAAGACTATTTCTTCTACTATACTTTGCTTAATGATGATCTTTGGTCTTGATTCAAATTGTGGCAAACATCCATTTACTCTTTGAGGTGCCTCCTTGCTCATTGATATTTTTTTAGTAGCCACAAAGAGCATTTTCAATGTTGTTTTTTGTGCTTCTTGAGTCTCTATTTGATGTTTCTCCTTTAACAAATCTATAAACAAACTCTATTTATCTGATAGGGGATCTCAAGGTGCCCCCATTAAACCCTTTTCGGACAACATTCTCATCTAAGGTTTCACATTCAACCTTGAGTCCTAGAAATCCAAAACCCATAACAATCTTTACTACAAAGTTCTATTTATTCTATGTTTATTTATTAATCCAACTAAAAAAATACATTCGAAAGTTTAATTAACAATTATACATAAAAGATCAAGTGGCATTAGCTCAATCGATTAGATTAATCAACATTTAAAAAAGAAACTAAGATTGACATATACATCAATAATATCTAAACTTTGTTATGATACTCTATATAATATGATGTAATAGAGATAAAAAAATAATTATACCTAAAAGTAAAATCAAGCATGTTCAAGGCGATGACCGGTTAAGGGATATAAAACAGGTAAAAGACAACAAAGTAGAGTCCATGAGTTCATGAACTTCTCAAGATAGTGAATGGTGTATATTTAATTGTAAGCTATTACAGAATTTTTACAATAAAAATATTGAAGAGTGAAGTTTTCATGACATTTTATAACATCCCTTAACGAGGAAGAAACGTAAAGATTCAAAATACCCTTCCCTTCGATAATATCCTAATAATTTCAGGACCCTCAAACATTATCAAAATAAATAAATAAATAATTGGCTACTGAACTCTCAGCCTTGGAAGGCATCCATATGTCTTTTATAAGAGCTTATATCAAGATATTGAATATCTTAACCAAAAATTGACAAGCTCAGCCTACCTCGCAGTTTCTATTTGTATGGCAATTACTGAAAATTGTTCTCTTCACCTGTCTCTTTTCACGGATGTCCATTTTCCCTTCCTTCCCTCTGTTTGCCAGTTCCTCACCCTCCTTATTTAGCAAAAAGTTCTGCAGTAATCCGTTTCTTATTTAGCAAAAAGTTCAGCAGTAATCTGTTCAACTCTCCTGATTTCTCCAAAGAAGGAACATGCCCACACTCCTCTATCACCGCCAGAGTAGCTTTCTCTCCAAGGTGCCTATATCACGTACAAGAAAACTCCCACGTCACAGACTCAAGTGCAAATATCAAAGACTGACTAACAAATTGCATTCAGAGTTTCTTAACTACTGAATTTTGCTACCTTTGCAGAGTATAGGCCTCTTCCAACTTGAAAATTCTGTCATTCATTCCCCAGACGATCAAAACGTTCTGCCAAATCAGAATAGTTAGTACATCAAGCAATGATTTAACAAAAATTACAGAGTGAATAGCACTCATACTTTGGGATTTCGCCTTAGAAAGCGCGCGTAGACATTTGTGTACATAATATTTTCGGCCTGTATTTGAAAACTTGGAAAACAGAGATGAGACAAGATTCCAGTTGGAGGTTAAAAGGTAGATTCCGGTCAAGATTCATACTCCCTGTCTTCGCCCATGCTTCTGCCATGTGACGGCAATTTGTAACTTCTATAGGAAATTTTAAAAGATTTAGGTCCACAAAGAGCAAAATTACCTGTGTCAGTAAAGGGAGTGGCTGCGAATTCTTCGATCCAATGACAATAGCATCCACAAGCTGTGCCTTCTGATCTCTGTTCCCGCCTGTAGTCTTCCTTGCATTCAAAGCCGCCAATTACACTGTTAAAAAACGCAATCCGACTAAAGAAACTCCAAACCCTAGGTAAAAACAAATTCAACAGAATCTAACTTTCAAGAATCAAGGCGAAATAAAAACTAAACCCTAATCTTTAAATAAAATCAAGTCGAAACAGTTCCCCTGGTAAGCACTGCTGCTACTAAATATGTAAATTTACCTCCATGAAGTCTTTGTAGATGAAGTCGGGAAGCCACGGCATCTTGTGGATGGTAAGATTCATCCCCCTCTTAAAGTCTTGGACGGTGGTGGGAAGAAGAACCTCCTTGATGTCAGAGGCGCCGAACTCTTTGAGAAGCTCATCGTTGCTCGACGGTGTGCAAATCCCGGAGCTCACGATGACGAGACGGCGGACGAGCTCCGGGTAAAGGTGCGCCATCCAGAAGGCGACGAAGCCGCCGTAGCTGTGTCCCACTGCCACCACGCTCTTCACTTTCAGGGCGTCCATCATGCTCTTCATACACTTCGCTTGAAAAATATCCGACCGCTCGGAGCTGCGGGTGCTCGATTCCCCGAAAAATAAGAGGTCCGGGATATACAGGTCAAAGTGTTCCCCCACAGCAACGATTTGATTGCGCCATCCGGTCAGGCTGTCGGCTCCGAAGCCATGGATGAGCAGAACAGCGGGTTTCTCTGTTGAAGTGGAAGATTTTCCCTTGTACACCCAGCAGTGCATGGTGGTGCCATTGCTGAGCTCAATTTGAATTGATTTGAGGCCCCTACAGATCCAACAGAGTCGCCTCAGATTGCTCACGAGTTTTACTATATTGAAGAATCCCATTCTTCAGAATAGAAAACCAAGCATATCCCTCCAGAGTATAAATTATTTAAGAAACCCGGAGCATAATTGTCACGTTTGCAAAGGTAAATAATATTTTACGGTTACCTGATTAGACTTGGATTCAAACCTTGGTGGTGTCAGTTTGCAAAGGTAGTAGTTTGTTCCGGATTCTTTAAGTGCACGACGATGACAGTACAACGATGACAATCCGAACCCCAAGCAACAAAAAGAATCGAGGGAGTGAGGCAATGCGTGACCGATTGGATTATCTTCTGTTCACATTTGAACCAGCTATTTTTTTTTTGTTTAATACGTAAAAGTTAAATAAGAGTTAAGATTTTTTTTGTTTTGGATTAAAGTTATATCAAAGATATTTTGATTGGGTATTTTTGTCTTACCTTAAATTTTCATAAGGGGAATGAGCTTATCAATATGATTTAACACAGCCCCACATAGCCTTATACACATGTTACGCAGCCTCACACATATGCAACAGTTTGAACCTTGGACCTCCCAAAAAGAGCCCAACCCCGTATTGGTGTGCTGTCTCCCAGGACTTAAAAAATAAAGTTTTTTTTTCAATGAATTTACGGGTTTGAACTTTAATGTAAAAACTAAGATTTTATTATGTAATAAATAAAATATTATAATAACACCTTCATAAATAAATAAATTGAGGTAAATAAGAGGACTAAAACATCCGTAACTAAGTATACATAAGACTAAAAGCTAATAGTAACAAAGAGACTATACTATAGCTATATCCAACAATATGTTAGTTATGTGAAAACTTGACATCTAGTGTTATTGGCATGGCCTCAGTTATATCTTTGGAAGTCTTCAAGCAAGAAATAAAAGCAATGAGTGTTTGAACTAGTGCATCATTATTTACTACTTCTTTTTTTGTTTTTTACTTGACCTTATATTTATCATTGAACTCTAAATTTAATATCAACTGATTCAATGGTCATCTCTTGCTACTCGAATTTGAAAAATTATTATTGAATCCAAAACTCAGCTTTTTAGTTGGTAAGTTCTCCATCAAAAATTATTAACTTTTAAAGTCTAGCTCTCACTTTACATATTTCCTTTCAACGCAGATTTTGTAATGTTTCATAAACTCTTATTCACTTGTCTTGGTTTTAAAACATGGCTAATCAATTTTGGATGTCTTTTACATTTTTTTAATTCTCCTCCTCCTCTAGTGGCATATTCCATGATCGGAATTTCAATCCACGTTAATACCTATCTATCTCTTAGATCTTGAAAGCTTTCTTTATTTGGTTTTCCCAACAGCAGGATCATTGGTTCAATATTTCCCATGTTTGAAGAGTTATTCTTCTAAACATATTCAAAAATTCAGATGTAAAGATGTTTACAAATTCTACTCTTCCATAAAATATAGTTTTAAAAAATTTAACTTTTAATTTTTTATTACATTTAAAATACATTTATAAAACTTCCAACACAAAATGTTATCATAATCAACTTTTTCACGAAGTTTTGAAAAGTCAGATTATAAAAAATACCTTTTACTGTCTAAAAACAGAAATTTTAAACCTCTATATAACAAACCAAACCCTTAACCTTTAACGTCTATGCTGATTTAGTTTACTTTTATCTTTTGGGCCGCTGTCCCCTCTCGGCAGGACATTACGAAAGACTCAGATTTTTGCTTTAAATAGAATACATTGGAAATTCACTGTACCATAATGTTTTTTTAAATAGGTTGGAAAGTTATAGGATTTTTTTTTATTGAATTTGGATATTTTTGAGAGAGTTTTATGATTTTTATTATTACAATGTTTTTATAAAAAAACATTTTTGTGATTTTTTTTTTTTAATATTTGGTTAAAAAATCTTTACCACTGATATTCTTATAAATAAAAAATTAAAGACATAACTCATATAATCTTTGTTTAAACTTTGAACATTTCCAATTCTAAATGTTACGAGTATCATGTCTATAAGAAATAATATAGACGGTAAATTTGATTTGTTGGTATTAATTTTAAAAAATAATTTAAAAGAGGAAAATTAATAAAGCTAAAATTTTGAAAATTAAATATTTTTTTAGAACGTTTTTATCCAAAAGTTTTGATAAACAAAAATTTTATAAACAAAAAGTTAAATATAAATTTATAAAATTGGTTACCATAGTTTTTTTTAAGTAATCACTTTTATATCTATGATTGAGCTAAGATATTGACCATGAAAAAGACGTGTAACCAATTTCATGTTTATTTGCTTGATCCAGAAAAAATGATGCACGTGAATTTTCTTTATACACAAACGATAGTTTTATTTATAAGTATCAATATCATTTAGTTTGTTTTATTTATTTATTTCTAAAATTTAAATTTAAGGTTATGATAAGATATTTTGTATTATTTTTGTTGATAATATTTTAGTATAAATGGTTTTGTCTTTTAATATAGATTCTTAATTATTTATGTAATTTTCTTTTTTAATAATATAATGAATCATTTTTAAAAATATTAATATTTTCTTTTGGGGGATATATTAGGGAGTTGGTTACATTCACATTATTTTTACTAAATGCTAAGTGTAGGGTTCAAATTATATGGGTTGCTCTCAACAATTAGGGTTCAAACACATAGGTTGCTCCCAACAAGCCTATACCACCTTGTTATTGTTGACTTGATATAAGGGGGAACACCAGTCGCTCAGGATTCGTGCCATCATTGTCATCTGACATACACTCACATGATTCATATAGACTACTACCTTTGCAACATGCATGTCCTTAAGGTTTGAACCTAGGTCTCTTCTTAATAAGTGCGGCCAAACAGACAATTACCAATCCACCTAGCCCTAGGGGATAAAATATTAATATTATTTTAAATGGTAAAAAAAATAATATAGATTTTATTTATAACACTTTAAGCTAAGAGAGAATTTATGTGACCAAAGGGAGAGTTATGGATTTCTACATTGACCTTCTATTGGTAGTAATTTATCTCCTATCTTATGGTTTTGATGGGATCAAATCATACTTATAATTGTTTGTTGTAAGCTAGTTCAGATATCAACATCTAAATGAAAGAAAATAAGGGTTTTCCTATAATTAATACTAATTTAAGATGTCATTATGTATTCCCATATATAATGTATTCATATTCCTTATATAAGCAAACATAAAGGTGGATTCAAGCTTAACATTGTGAGAAATATTAGTCTTATACTTATCATTATCTTATTATATGCTGCAATAAAATACTAGTAAAAAATACAAGCCTATTAAAATATTCGTCACTCACATTACTTGATTTAGGGTCATTCCTTTGTACAAAAAAATATAGATGTCATAAATATAAGTATACGATGCAATTTAGATTCATTGTTATTAGATAAATATAGAGGGAATAAAACAAAAAAAAAAAATTAAGAAAACCTCCTTCATACCACATTGGAGAAGTAAACCTCCTTCAAAGTATCATATCTCTTTGAAAAAAAAAAATCTATCCAAAGATTTAAACTTCAAATAATGACACATCTCTAAATAATAAAACCTTATCAAAGATGAGATTGAAGGATTATGATCAAAAGTTAGGTTTATTGCTCACTCACAAATCTTTGCTTGCCCACATCTAGCACATCTAGAACTTGGATCCACATCCACTTATGACCAACAAGTGGATTAACTAGTGGAATAGTGTGATCAAATACACCACTTTCTTTCTTCACACTTATGGATACCAATTGGCCTTCATTCGTCATCACTCAAACAAGGCCACCACCTTGGACCTCCATCATGCCACCCTAGAGCTAGAAGCTCAGTCGTTCTCTCCATCTCTACAACTTTAGGTAGCCAAGATTTGATAACAACTACAGATAGTTGATGCTCATGGAACCTGAGGGGCCAAGATTAAAACCAAATTCCATTAGCTTAAAGTTGGGGATAGGCTTTTGAAGGAAGTTTTTTAGTCTCTTCGAGGAAGAGACACTTCCTAAAAAACCAAAAGGATATTTGAAGGACAAAACATTTTAACCGAGCTACCTAATATCTTGCAAGCCTTTATCCAGTATTACCAACAGGTTTTTCAAGCTCAAGATCCTTTCCTAACCCAAACCAAAGCCCTTCAATAGTGTTTCAATGTGGTTCCATGTTGGCTTTCTACCTCCTAGCAAGCCCTTTGTGATAGTTTTCTATCATAGGATGAGCTCAAGGTTGCGGTCTATACCATAGCCAATGATAAGGCTCCAGTATGTGATGGGTTCCCTTGTGAATTATATAAAGCTCTATGGGATACTATGGGGCTAGATCTATACTAGGTCTATCTCGAAGCTCTAATAACCAAGTCCTTAGTCCATTTGATAAATAGGGTTCAAATTAAGCTCCTTCCCAAATTTGAGGACCCTGAAGATATTTGTAATTGGTGATCCATCACCTTGCTTAATATCTCTTATAATATAATAGCCAAAGCCCTCGCTCTTATGGTCAAGAATTTTTTCCTTCTAATCATTTGACTAGAGGAGACTAGTTTTATTAAGAGCGGATATGTTCTGGACAACATTATTTTTGTTCGCAAGGGATGAAATGGGTAAGATAATCACAACAAAAGGTCATCTTCCTAAAGATAGATTTTTCTAAATCTTCAGAGGATTGACATCTAGTCTACTACAGATAAATCTCTTCCATCCTCAACACACTTCTTAATTTGAAGGTTGGGAAAGATGTTTGCCTTAAAATAAACACAAAGTTAGGCTAGATAAGATGGATATAAAAAAACACCCCCTTGATCGAACCCTACTAGTTGTTCATGGATTTTGTGAGGAATTTGGACCAATCAAAATAAATAGGATTATGGGGTCTAGTAATGGCATAGGCCATGGCTATCTAATAGTCATGTACTATTTTGTCTGATTCTAGACCAAAAATGATAGCCAACATAGCAAACATCTCTTGAATATAGGTCAAAAAATTATTTATTCGAGCTAGAATTTTAGGAAGGCTACTTACATTTTTATCTAATTGTTTACTTAGCCAGGATTCTACTTTCTTTGTATAATAAGTAACTTGACCTTCCTTGTCAAATGCTTTAGGCATGCAAGGGGGAAAGGCTCTAACAAAGGCTTCTATAAAAACTTTAAGAAGAATAGTAAAAATTACATGGCCTTGAGCATCCCTTACCATCTTGACCCTACGTCATAATTCTCAGCAATTGCTTCCACTAGTTCTAGGTAGGGATGCACTTTTTTGGGTATGAATTATCCCAAGAAAGAGTAGCAAGTAGTTGAGTTCCTATGGCTCTTTGAAAATATCATAGCATTTTGCTTTGTTGTATCTTTGAGATGTTTTGCCTTGATAGTAAGGGTTGTATCAAAAACATTCCCTAGGTAGTCAACCAACTTATCAGACTCCATGATTACTCTTGCAAAGCTTTCTTGGTTAGAGAGAACTTGTGCTTATTCTTGGCTTCTACTCAGAAACTACTAAGTGCTACAATGCTCACTATACATAGTATAGAGTGGGTTAGTGCTTCTTATATATATTTTCCAGTGGTTAGCACCCAAAGTGCATTAATGCATACATGCAATTATGCTTTAACTTGAGTGCTTTTCCCATGGTTGTGGTTGGTGCAAGCACTCAATTTCACTTCTTGCTAATTGTCATTGCCTATTTCAACCAATAGTATTTTGCAAGATTTTGATTTTATTCAAATGCAACTTTAAATTTTAAACATACACTATATTTACAATATTTTACATAGCTTGGCACACTTTTCTATGCCAAATGTTTCAAATATTTCCATTCACCAAATTGGCAATTTTTTGCCTCTAATTGTAGTCAACTCAAAAGAGTTAAACTCCCTAGCTCCAATGATTTGATATGGACTAGACTAGAGTGAGTAAAAAATTATGGTATTTTTTGAGCTTAGCTCTATCTTCATCCCATTTCAGCACCAAATATTCAACTTTAAAATCTTGAGGAGAGGTTTTCTTATCAAAACAACGTTTAACTATTTTTTGAAGTTACCAAAAATTGTTATAAGCCTCTTTTCTTTGTTCTTCTAAAAGCAACAATTCAACCATTCTTGCTTCTAGAGGTTCTATATCTAGGAAATCACTTAAGAGCCTCATTGTTGAAAGCTCTAGATGTAATGGAAGCATAGATCCTTTAGCCATACACCAAAGAGTATGAGGATGTCTTTAATGCTCCTTTTGGAGTAATATGGTCTACCTAGAGTGCATGATCTAGCATCAAATGCCAATTTATTTGGTTTTTTCCAATAGGTTTTTTTATAATTCTCAACTTTTTGTTTGTTGACTTAGCCAAATTATTACCCTACGAATAGTAATTGGAAGAAGATTTTAAGTAAATACTATATTTGGAATAAAAATCAATAAGATTATTACCTAGAAACGTAATCTCATTATCTGTTGTGATTGTCTCAAGAATCCCAAGCTTGGTTATCAACTCCAAAAATTTTACCACAATGTCTTGGTATATTTTCTTTGTAGTTATTACTTTAGATCGCCTTGTGAAATAATCTATTATAGTAAGGATAAATTTATGTCCAGTAGAGGATTTTGGAGTGATGACCCCAATGAAATCAAGCCCCCATTATTGAAAGGGATCATCTACTATTACCAACCAGAGAGGTAGTGTTACATTTCTTCTCCTTCCAACAAACCTTTGGCAAGCTTCACAGGCTTTTACAACTTTGAAAGCATCCTGAAAGAGAGTAGGCCAATAATATCTATCTTATAGGATCTTTTTTTTTGTTGTTTGGCCAAAATAATGCCCTCTAGAGAAACTTGAATGAAATTCATTTAGCACTTCCTTTGCTTCCTCTGGATGGATGCAATAAAGAAGAACTCCATCAAAGTTATTTCTATATAGACTATTGTCAATCATGACAAAATTTAGAGCCTAAAGCCTATATCTCCTTCTTTGTGAAGAAGTAAGATTCTTTGGACACTTACTTATCTAGAAGTATTTGACTAGATTTAAGATCTAGTCACTCCTCCCTTCTGGGTCCTCCTCCCATTTTGGCTCATGGAACTCTTCTAGAAGTAGATTTTTCTCAGATGTTGCAGAATTGGCAAGTTGTTCACATAAAGCTCTCCCTCTGATTAGCTTGGTTGGATTAATCTCTATATCATATTCTTGGATCTTAGTGATCTATCCTACTCTCTTTTCACCAAGCTCCCCTTGTAAAATAAAGTTTTGGACATCTGGATGCACAACATATACAATGGTTTTTCTTTGTGAGATATAATGTCTTAATTTTTTTAAGGACTTCATGAGAGAAAACACTTGTTTTTCAATGAATTTATATCACTCCTCATAGTTGTGTAGTGTTTGGTTGAGGAAAGCAATGGGACACTCATTTTGATCTTTATCCTTTTGTGTAAGCACCATGGCTATACTTTCTTCAGCACCATATACATATAGAATGAAATATTTTTGATAGTCTAGATTTGCTAATACTAGAGCTTCAATTATAGCTTGCTTAATTTTTTTAAAATTTCTTTCCTTTCTTTTGTCTAGGTGAAAGGCACCTCCTTTTTAGTAGCATAGTCATAGGCTTTACAATCTAAGCAAAGTCTGATATGAACTTTTGGATAAAGTTGATTTGCCCAAAGAAATATTGAAGACCCTTCTTATTAATTGGAAGAGGTAGTGATAATATTACTTTTATCTAATCTAGATCAATGGATAATCCTTGCTTTGAGACAACATGACCCAACAATTTTTCCTCCTAGACTACAAGGATAAATTTCTTGGGATTTAAGGAAATTCTAAACTCTTGACACCTTTCAAATACCAGCTTTAGATGATCCAAATGCTAATTTTTATCATGGGAGAAGACTGTCATATCATCTAAGTAAATGAGAATCACCTTATTTACCAATTCCCCAAAAGCAAGGTCCATAGCTCTCTGAAAGGTAGCTCCAATATTGGATAAACCAAATGATATCCTCTAATAAGAAAATGTTCCCCATTTTTTGGTGAATATCATTTTATGTTAGTCTTCATCCTTGACCTAGATTTGATTGAAGCCTAAAAATCCATCCAATAGAGAGAATCTCTCAACTCTAGATATTGTTTGCAATATCTGATCTATCTGAGGTAGGGGATAGTGATATTTCAATGAAGCTCTATTCAAGTTTTGGAAATCAACACATAATCAAATATCACCATTCTTCTTTTGAACCAGAACTAAGTTAGCTACCCAAGTTGAATGCTTAATGGGATATATTATCTTAGCCTCTAGTAACTTTAATAACTCTTGCTTCATTAGAGATTCAATCTTAGGATTTATAACTCTTTGCTTTTGATAGAAAGGCTTGGTGTTTGGAAGTAGCTCAATTGTGTGTTGTATGATATTCTTATCATAAACCTTCAGATCCTCATAACTCCATGCTATCACATCTCCAAAATCCTTGCAAAGTGTAATAAGGTCATCTATTTCCTTTTGAGTACATTTTGTTCCAACCTTAATTACTTTTCCTTACTCCATTTGGACCTCCTTAAATTCCTTTTCATCAACATGTATCTTTTGACTTTTTAGTTGATCATTGTTATAAAAAAGGCTCTCTAAAGTGATCAGGCCTTTTGGAATATGATTATTCTTTAGCTAAATGATATCCTCCCTATCAACATGACTTTACATTTCTTCTTCCTGATTCACAACACATATAGCTTCTTGAGTAAGGAATGTTATTATTTGCTCATCATTATCAAATACTTACTAAAATTTATCCTTGTCTAGGACTGATGGCCTAAAAACCATCTTGACCTCCTTTTTTGCTTCCCTATCTCTAGAAACAAGGTTGAAATCTACTCCCTATGAAGCTAGCTCATCTACTAGTACATTTTCATTTCTAGGGATGGATTTTATATTAATAGCATCAAAGCTCTCTAACAGATCCCAGACTCTATTCTGGTAAGCTTTGAGGTAATGATGCTTACTATTATATTTTTAGTAACTTGGTTCACTATCAATTTAGAGTCACCATAGATTAAGATACATTTTATTCCCATTTTATCTACTTTCATCAAACCTAAGCATAATGCTTCATACTCTACAACATTATTTGAACAACTCCAAGTCAGCTTGTATGAGAACTTTTTAATTCCTTTGAAAGAGGATTGGAGGACTACTCCCACTTTGGCTCCATTTTTATGTCTTGCCCCATCAAAGAATAGCTTCCATATTTCTATTTTTTGGAGCATCTGATTTGTGATGGCCAAAATCTAATAATTGTTTGACTCCATCATGTAGTAAGTTCCTAGTCTAGTTTTAATTATTGCATTAAAATTACTTAGAGAGAACTCATCTTTTACCTATAATTCTTCTATCAATCCTTCAAGGATTTTTGGATCATCTTCTATTAGATTAGTGCTCTCTTCTTGGATATTTTCTATGTGATAGGGGCTTGGCTTTTCCACATAGATCCTCACCTTCCTTCCCTTGTAAGGAATTACCATGTGCATGTAATCCAAGGATAAGTACCCTCCAAGCTTGGCTATGAATTCCCTTGATAAGCATAGCCCAAATAGAGGAGGTAGATCAACCACTATCACTTCTTGAATTATAGTTACTTTTAGGATCTTATGCAACATCATGGGTATATCTTTGACTACTCCCACCATCTAGATTAGAGTTCCATCCAACTAAAGCATGTTGAAATTAGTCTGGGTGTATTCCATACCCATGGTATCACAAATAACCTTTGGCATGACTATTGTTATTTCTCTAGAGTCCACCATATAATTATGCATGATCCATACCTTCCATGCATAGGGACATATAAAATGGGGGAGGCTTATTCTTACCCATCCTAGGAGTTTGTTGATCTTGAGCCAAATTCATGTCTGGATAACCAGACCTACTTTTGGAAGTAGTTTTTAGTGCTACTCTAAGTAGATCAATTTTTCTGGGAATCATTAAGGCATCATACATGCTAGCCCTTGAAGGTATCCTTTTAAGCTCTTCAACAATGTTGTATCTAGCAAATTCTAGCAACTTTTCTTCCTTCCAAATTGGCTCATCTAACTTCTTCTGATATTATTGCATGGCTTCTTGCCTTTGCTTTTTGGTGATAGAGGGGTACCACAACTTTCTCTTGGATTACTCCTTGGATTCTTCATGAATGACCTTAGGTTATTTTAGCTTGATATATTCCTTGGGTAACTCTTTTCTTTGTTCCTTTTGAGGTTGAGAAGAAACCTCTAGACCATCAACTCTCTGGGGATCTGATATAAGGGGTATTTTTCTATATCTAGTCAATGTATGAATAATGTTAGAACATGAAACATCTTCTACCAAAAGGTCTTGATCTAGATTTGTAAGCATGCCAACTAGCCCTTTTGATTGCCTTTCAGCCTTTTGAGTTGCAACTAGCTAGTATTGGTGTTGATAAACCATATAGGTGTCAACATTATGTGGGTCATTGCAAGCCAAACACCAATAGTTCTTTAGGGCTATGGATACTTTTTATTGTTTTATCACAACAATCTACTTTTCGGCTACATAAGAGGTAGAAGCACCTTGATATTTTGAAATATAAGGGAATATTCTTTGTTGATATCCATCAAACCTCCTCTCAACATTTTTCATTCCATTATCATGATCTTATTTTTTAGATTTTTTACTACTTCCTTAAGCTCTTGCATATCCATGGATTCATTTTTCTCTAGAGTAGGAAGAGATAGTATGAGGGTGGCCGGTATAGTATTTTGAGGATATAGCCTATGTTACAGCATTTGGAGATAAGGCTTACTGAGAATTTTTTGGAAAGTATGGTAACATATTTTTTGGAGGTAAGTTTCCAACTAGAGATGAGGGTATTTTCTGTCGCTATAGCAGTTTGAAACATTTGAGGAAATCTCATCTCATTTGATTATCAAATCTATAATATTAGATCCAAAACAAAGGCATGGAGGTAATAGATGTAGGCTTGAGCTTGAGAAGGTCTTATATCTTGAGGAATTCTTCTCCAAGTCTTGTTGGACATTTTGAGTGATAAGTTGTCATTGATGTCAAGAGTGAGTGGTCATTGATGTCGAACTTTCAACACCAGTCAGTGGCAGTTTCAGTTGGCAACATCCATTTCGGTTTCAGTTTCAAGACCCGGTTCCAGGAAGTCAGATGAGGTCCAAAGTGCAAGAAAAAGCCCAAATAAATAATATTATAATATTCTTTTATAATATTATGCAAAGGAAGTTTAAAATTAATTATAAATTAATTTATTAGTTAATTTACTTAACTTATAAAGTTATTTAAATTAATTATTAATTAATTTAATTATTAATTATAAATTAATTTAAGCTAAGGTTAAATAACCCTAAGGTGGGTTATTAAAATTAAAATTCGAAATTAGATTTCGAATAAAATAGCGCTGACGTGAGGAGAAGTTTAAAAACGTGTATAAAAGGAGGAACTCCCACACTACCAAATATTACCATGCCTTTGAAATATATTGCGAGCTTTGTAATTTGTGCTGCGTCCAAGGAAGAGAGAAAGCGTGCGAAATTCATGAGAAACAAGACGATGACGGAGGCATAAGAGGAAGGACCTTATCCTTCCTTCACGTGGGCCTTAGTAGCCCACGCGGTGGGCTCCCAAGCGCTAAGGCGCTTAGGATAGAGGAGACGACGGATCGAATCTCGCCGAATCCCCTTTTGGGGAAGAAAGAGGTATGCTTTGATAATTGGTCACCAAAAATTTCGGAATATAGTTTGGGCATTTAAAAATTAATTTTTGCATATTTTTATTTGGTTCTAAGGTTGTAAGGGAGTTATAAGGGTTTTGCAAAATTAAATTTTTAATGTTATTTGCTCAAATGTTTTGAAAGGATTGTAAGGTGTTTGGTTGATATTTTATGGTGTTGGATATTATTTTAAGTTGGAGTTTATAAGGTGTATCAAGGAAATTATTTTTATGTATGGTATGATGAGTGTTATTTTTAAAAGGAAGAAATAAGGCATAAATTGAGTTGTGATTGTTTTATGTCAAAGGGAATATTTTTGAGAAAGTATTGAAGTAATATTGTTGTGTCTAACCATTGAAATTGGAAAGAAGGAAATTGTGATTAAGACAGGTTTTTCCAAAGGCACTTTGACATCCAACAAAAGGTATGGGCATATTCTTCCTAGTGAGTGATTGTTGAAAATTGTGAATGGAAAGTTGGAGTGAAAAGGATTGTTTGGTTAGCATTGTTGAGAGTGTTTTGATTTATTGCTTCAAGGTTTTCTGGAATTAAGAGTTGTTGATAAAACCTTGTTTTATAAGCATTGTTGTTGAAGTGAGTTGTTGAGTGAAGAACTTGAACTAGGGTTTGGAAAGAACATGAGTATCATTGTTATGTGAGATTGGTTGATAAAGCATTGTTGGAAATATTTGAGTGAGTATTCATATGCTTGGACTAGGGTTTGTGAGCAAGGATTATTTCATTGAGTGATTGGTTGAGTAGAGTTGGTTGAGCCTATTCAAGTGAATGTGTGAAGTGATTGTTCAAGTTCTATGAAACAAATTATTCTATATTCTGAATTGATTTGAGAAAGAGTTTGAGTATTGATGAGTGTGAAGCATATTGAGTCTCTAACAATTCTCTATATGTTTCTATGATAAAAGAGTGATTGAAAGTGATTGAGTATTGAGGTGAATGTGAAGCATATTGAGTCTCTAACAATTCTCTATATGTTTCTAAGAGAGTGATTGAAAGTGATTGAGTATTGAGGTGAATGTGAAGCATATTGAGTCTCTAACAATTTTCTATATGTTTCTAAGAGAGTGATTGAAAGTGATTGAGCATTGTGATGAATGTAGAGCATATTGAGTCTCTAACAATTCTCTTTATGTTTCTATGAGATTGGACAAGTTCTAGTGAGGACTTGTTGAGCAGATTTGAGGTAAGTCTTTGAGAAGACTTGTGGATAGATTTGTGTAAGCTTTTGTGGAAGCTTACAATACATATTGAGAGCAGATTTGGATAAGTTCTTGTGAGGACTTATTGAGCATATTGGAAAAGTTCTAGAGAGGACTTGTGGACAGATTGGTGTGAGCTTTTGTGGAAGCTTACAAGGCAGATTTGAGACAAGTCTTTGAGAAGACTTGTGAGCAGAGTTGATTGATTGATTTATTCAAACCTTGAGTTAAGGTTTGGGGCAGATCTAGCAGAGTTGATTTGAGATTGAGTCAAGCTTTGAGTTAAGGCTTGAGGATAGATATTGAGGATATATTTGTGCTAGACCGAAGGACTATGTTTAGTACATATTCGAGGATAGATTTTGGTGCATATTTGAGGATAGGTTTGTGCTAGACTAGAGATATAGATTGAGGATATTTGTGCTAGATCGAAGGACTATGTTTAGTGTATATTTGAGATAGAGCTTTGGAGGTGATAGAGTATAGAGTTAGGATAGAGATCTCATTAACCAGAGTAGTGAGGACAGGTGTCTTCTATGGATAGAGATCCATTAGCTAAGGGTAGTGGAGGTAATAGTTCTTCTAGAAGATCACCAATTAGAGCAAAGAGGAGATTGGTGTCTCCTATGGATAGAGATCCATGAACTTGATTAGGGTATTGGTGTCTCCTTTGGATAGAGATCCATAAATATTGTAATAGGGAAAGGATTCCCAAGAGATTTATTGAGAAAATTTTAGTGAAATATTTTCTCCGTGGAGTAGCCCACATTGGGTGAACCACGTTAAATTGGTGTCTCTATTGTGTGTGATGATTTGTGCATTACTTTGGTTATTGCTATTGATATTGCCATTGATTATATTGGATAATATTGTTTGGGAAAGAAAAGTAAAAAGTGATCTTATATTGTTCACCCCCCTCTCAGTATAAGCTTGTGTTCTTCAATTGGTATCAGAGTTGGTTCCTTCGAAAAAGGTTTAACAACTTGAAGGAAGATCTTACAAGAACACAAATGGCAAAGAAAGGCAAAAGTAGAACCATGAGATACAAGAAGAAAAGAACACACATGGTCATGAAAGAAAAGGAATATGAATTTAATATTGTTGTTTTGGGAGGAAGAATAGAAATAGATTCAAGAGATGAATCAAGTAGTGGAGAGATAACCATATTGATAAAGTTTTGTACCAGATGTAGGAAGATAGGTCACCTTGCAGCTCATTGTTCACAAGAAGGTGAAGAATATTTTGTTTGTGGTCAACTCGGTCATGATGCAGGTTATTGCAATGGGTTTAGTAGTGGTGAAGATGAAGATGATACTTTAGAACTGAAGTCCTAGAGGATGGTTTAGAAAAGGATAATAGGGATAGTCAAAATAGGTATGAAGAAGAAACTCTACTTTCAATAATAGAAGAAAATACTCCTATTGAAGACCAAAGAAAAGAGAGAAATTTAGAAAAAAAGGAGGAAGCTACTCTTAAGGAACTTGTTGAGTTGAAAAAGGAGAACTTAGAATTAAAGGCTCAAATACAAGAGGATGAGAAATGTAAGATAAAGCTTCTACAAGATCTCTCTGACTTGAAAGATAAGGTTGAAAAGGTAAGGAAAGTTGAAAAAGGTATGGTTGAACAATCAAAGGTAAAAGAGATAGAATGTAAAAGACTTAGTGTTGATCTCAAAGAATTAAAAAGGGAGAACTTAGGATTAAGGGTTCAAGCTCAAGAAGATGAGAAAGCAAAAGCAAAGTTTCTACAAGAACTCACTAACTTCAAAATTAAGGTTGAAGAGGCAAGGAAAATTGAAGAAGGTATGACTAAAAAATTAAAGACAAAAGATCTAGAGTGTGAAATATTAGAACATGAGATAGTTTCACTAAGGATGGAAGTAAAAGACTCTAAGGACAAGCTACACAAGTTTGAGAAAAATTCAAAGACTTTGGATAAGATTATCAATGCACAAAGATCATCAATCACCAAAATAGGACTTAGTTTTGAAGAAGAACAAGGGAAACATGAAGCAGAAAAAGGAGAGTCAAGCTCAAGCACCAAAGAAGAAGAAGTGTCAAAAGAAGAAAGTAAAAGAGAGAGTGAGACTTCTAAGGATAAGTTGGACAATAGAAAGTTCAACAAGGAAAGGAACAATGCACAAAGAAGAAATAGATGGAACAACAATCAAAATAGGTTAAGAGAGACTAAGAGACCAATGAGGTCAAGACAAGGAAATTTCAATGGAAGGTGTTTCTCATGTCACAGGTTTGGACACATGGCTTCATAGTGCAGGACACATGAAAGACAGGAAAATGGGAATTTCAGAAATATGCAACTTTTCCATGGGTATTGCTACTCATGTAATCAGTTTGGTCACAAGGCAATGGATTGCAGGGTTCATGATAGAAAAGGATATGGCTTCACTAGGAGAAATCCTAAGATATTTGCACCTCCAAGGAATAATAACATTAAGTGTTATAAGTGCAATAATGATGGACATACAACAAAATGGTGTAGAGCAGACATTCCAGAATCAAGCATGAACAAGAATAGGAATAGGAACAGGAATATGGACATGGATAGGAACATGAACAAATAGATGGATAGGAACAAGAATAGGAATATGGATATGGATATGAATAGGAACAGGAATATGGATATGGATAGGAATAGGAATAGGAACAATCAAAGAAATCAGAAGGATCAGATGAGAAGGAAAGAGGATAAAGGTAAAGACCAGTGCTTGTTGGGAGTAGAAATACTCCCACCCCAGAATTAACCACCTCAAGAGGAGGTGGGGGAGGGGCTAAGCTAAGAGACTCATTCTTAGCCCTAAGCCCCAAAGGTGACCCTTTGCCATTGATGTCAAAGGGGGAGATATTTGAGTAAGGGGGAGAGATTTGGTTTAAGGAGAGAGCATTGAGTCAGGGGAGCAGTTTCCCAGGGGGAGTAGAACAGGAAAAAGGTCAAGATTTGGTAAAAAGAATTTGGGTTGCCATCAATGACAAAGGGGGAGATTGTTGGACATTTTGAGTGATAAGTTGTCATTGATGTCAAGAGTGAGTGGTCATTGATGTCAAACTTTCAACACCAGTCAGTGGCAGTTTCAGTTGGCAGCATCCATTTCGGTTTCAGTTTCAAGACCCGGTTCCAGGAAGTCAGATGAGGTCCAAAGTGCAAGAAAAAGCCCAAATAAATAATATTATAATATTATTTTATAATATTATGCAAAGGAAGTTTAAAATTAATTATAAATTAATTTATTAGTTAATTTATTTAACTTATAAAGTTATTTAAATTAATTATTAATTAATTTAATTATTAATTATAAATTAATTTAAGCTAAGGTTAAATAACCCTAAGGTGGGTTATTAAAATTAAAATTCGAAATTTGATTTTGAATTACAAAGCATCGACGTGAGGAGAAATTAAAAGCGTGTATGAAAGGGGGGAACTCCCACCCTACCAAACTTACCATGCCTTCAAATATATTGCGAGCTTTGTAATTTGCGC
This sequence comes from Wollemia nobilis, assembly GCA_028583015.1. Lineage (NCBI taxonomy): Eukaryota > Viridiplantae > Streptophyta > Pinopsida > Araucariales > Araucariaceae > Wollemia > Wollemia nobilis. The sequence continues at coordinate 9,676,747 of JAQPPZ010016751.1, read as the reverse complement.
TGCATCCAAGGAAGAGAGAAAGTGTGCGAAATTCGTGAGAAACAAGATGACGAGGAGGCATAAGAGGAAGGACCTTATCCTTCCTTCACGTGGGCATTAGTAGCCCATGCGGTGGGCTCCCAAGCGCTAAGGCGCTTAGGCTAGAGGAGATGGTGGATCGAATCTCGTCGAATCCCCTTTTGGGGAAGAAAGAGGTATGCTTTGATAATTGGTCACCAAAAATTTTGGGAATATAGTTTGGGCATTTAAAAATTAATTTTTGCATATTTTAATTTGGTTCTAAGGTTGCAAAGGGAGTTATAAGGGTTTTGCAAAATTAAATTTTTAATGTTATTTGCTCAAATGTTTTGAAAGGATTGTAAGGTGTTTGGTTGATATTTTTATGGTGTTGGATATTATTTTAAGTTGGAGTTTATAAGGTGTATCAAGGAAATTATCTTTATGTATGGTATGATGAGTGTTATTTTTAAAGGGAGAAATAAGGCATAAATTGAGTTGTGATTATTTTATGTCCAAGGAATATTTTTGAGAAAGTATTGAAGTAATATTGTTGTGTCTAACCATTGGAATTGGAAAGAAGAAAATTGTGATTAAGACAGGTTTTTCTAAAGGCACTTTTACATCCAACAAAAGGTATGGGCATATTCTTCCTAGTGAGTGATTGTTGAAAATTGTGAATGAAAAGTTGGAGTGAAAAGGATTGTTTGGTTAGCATTGTTGAGAGTGTTTTGAATTAATGCTTCAAGGTTTTATGGAATTAAGAGTTGTTGATAAAACCTTGTTTTATAAGCATTGTTGTTGAAGTGAGTTGTTGAGTGAAGAACTTGAACTAGGGTTTGGAAAGAACATGAGTATCATTGTTATGTGAGATTGGTTGATAAAGCATTGTTGGAAATATTTGAGTGAGTATTCATATGCTTGGACTAGGGTTTGTGAGCAAGGATCATTTCATTGAGTGATTGGTTGAGTAGAGTTGGTTGAGCCTAGTCAAGTGAATGTGTGAAGTGATTGTTCAAGTTCTATGAAATAAATTATTCTATATTCTGAATTGATTTGAGAAAGAGGTTGAGTGTTGATGAGTGTGAAGCATATTGAGTCTCTAACAATTCTCTATATGTTTTATGGATAAGAGAGTGATTGAAAGTGATTGAGTTTGGGTGAATGGAAGCATATTGAGTCTCTAACAATTCTCTATATGTTTCTAAGAGAGTGATTGAAAGTGATTGAGTATTGAGGTGAATGTGAAGCATATTGAGTCTCTAAAAATTCTCTATATGTTTCTAAGAGAGTGATTGAAAGTGATTGAGCATTGTGATGAATGTAGAGCATATTGAGTCTCTAACAATTCTCTTTATGTTTCTATGAGATTGGACAAGTTCTAGTGTGGACTTGTTGAGCAGATTTGAGGTAAGTCTTTGAGAAGACTTGTGGATAGATTTGGGTGAGCTTTTGTGGAAGCTTACAATATAGATTGAGAGCAGATTTGGATAAGTTCGGGTTTGGTGAATTTGGATAAGTTCTAGTGAGGACTTATTGAGCAGATTGGACAAGTTCTAGAGAGGACTTGTGGATAGATTGGTGTGAGCTTTTGTGGAAGCTTACAAGGCATATTTGAGACAAGTCTTTGAGAAGACTTGTGAGCAGAGTTGATTGATTGATTTGTTCAAACCTTGAGTTAAGGTTTGGGGCAGATCTAGCAGAGTTGATTTGAGATTGAGTCAAGCTTTGAGGTGATAGAGTTGAGGACAGAGATATCTAGCTAGAGCAGGGAGGATAGGTGTCTTCAGTGGATAGATATCCATTAGCCAGAGCAATGGGGGAAATAGTTCTTCTAGAATATCACTAGCTAGAGCTAAGGATAAAGGAGTTCTCCTGTGGATAGAGATCCATTAAATTGGAAGAAAATGAACACAAAAAAATATCAAAAGAGGCAAGGCATTTAACATGGTGAAAAGCAGAGTGGAGGAAAAGGCACAGGGGCGCAACTGACAAGAACAAAAGAGGAAAACTAGGAAAAGAAAACAAAAAAGGTAGGATCGGGGCATCCATCATAGAGAGAACTACTACAAACAAGAGTAACAAGAAGACAAGTAGTGGAAACAACAAGCAAATGCTCAAGAATATTATTGTAAGAAGCACATAGAAGGGAAGGGGAACAAGAAATAGCAGAGATGATGAAGCATTTGTTACCAACTGGAAGAGTTATAGGTAACAAAGAGGATAGGAAGGCGAATGGGAGGAAAGGGCAGGGGAAAAGGGAGACACAAAGGAAAAAGCAATACAAAACCTATCAAGTGAAACCGATGGGGAATAGACCCTTCTTCACAAGACATGCTTATAGATTGAATCACCCTAAACGTAACCCACCAAAGACCTGGGACATTCCAAGAGTAGACAGATTGCCAATGTTCCTTATCTCTTCTATCCTAGACCTTCTTCTTCACACAATCTAGCAATGATCCTCTTTTACTGGATTTTATCAACCAAGAGGTCATTTCACTTCAACCACGATTTATGGTCTGTACTTTATGGACTCATTTGTATCTTACCATAGAGGATATTTATAGCATACTCGCCTTTCCATGTGCCTACATATATGAGTTCCAAGGATTGCTATAGCTCTTGGGGATGAGTTAAGAGGCCTTGAAAATTGTTGAATGTATCCATTGGGCTACGGGGTCATGACAACAATGGATAGAAGAACAAAGAACAAGGAAAAAAACACAAATATGAAGGAGAATATTACATTTCCTAAATAATTTTTAAGGAAATCCTTACTGATTCTTGACCAAGTGGTAACTTTTCATAGGACCTTGTTGTGCCAATGGTCGATGATAAAAATTGTGATTCCCAATGCATTGGCCCTGCATAATGCAAGGTTTTATTTACCAACCACAAAATTAGGGTGTGACAAGAACACCTGAGCTAGGATGTTATCTATAAATCATCCTCTAAATATACAGTGGCTAGACCAGATCATATTGGCTCAGAATTACGATAAAATCATAATTCTTATTTTTCCTGAGAATATGAACACTCAGGCCTTTGATTCCTAGGGTGGCAATAACTTTTGCCACCATATTCTACCTTTCAGGTGGTGAGCTATCAGGGACTAGATTTTCATGTTGTTCCTCTCTAATATTGGCCAATTGTGCCAATCATGTGTTCGACTCTTCTTTCAACTTAAGGCACTCCTCCCGCTTATGGGTATCCACATCGTCATCTAGATCCCATTGAGTCTAGGGTTGATATATTTCATTACTAGCATGGATGTGGTCACTATGGTACACTTTCTCTTGGTATGTGCCTACTACATGATTCAACACCAGCTCCTGAAAGGAACTAATAAGGTGGAGCCTCCACATCAGAACTTGCTCAGCTTTGATAGCTTCAATGTAGATTTGTAGAAAATTGGTTTCCCCTGATTGTTGCAGAAGGAAGCTAATCCCAGGACCAAGATCCTGGATGTATAATAAATACACATGGGTAGAGGTTGAGAGGATTTGTCATGAAATCCTCTTCTAGCTCTTCTCAAAACAAACATTGAAGTCCATCATAATTTCAATAGGGTTCCTCTTGATAAATGTGAATTTGTTCAGAGACTAGAAGGGGTCCTCCATTTTGCCAAATGTATCCATGAGAGTATATGCTAGATCTGCCCATGTAGATATAATTCTAGGCTATAGGGTTTTTTACCAGAGCCAAGCTTTGCCTTCGAGGGAAGTACCCAGTAGCCTAATCATTGCATATTCATGCAGGATGTTGTGAAGGATGGTTATAGAAGACACATTTTCAAGGTATTCATTCATAGCTCCCTTGAAACCATTTTATTTTATTAAGGCATCAAAGGCAGATTCTAAAATATCATGCCAATGAGGGATATTGAGAGGATTGGAATTGTTCCACTAAGGGAACAATGGCTGAGTCATTAAGGCACCAATATTCAAAGGTCCTAGCTATAATTTTAGAGTCAAATTTGGAGTCACCAGATGAGCATGTTATCTCCACTTGTGAGGTCAAGGCTACTCATCATACCTTGAGTCCTCCAGGAGTTTAGATCTTTAGTGTGGGTGGGTGACTGGTCTCATGATCTGGATGTTCTACGTAATCAATGTCACCAGGTGAATTTGAGAAGATTTGGATAAATCAGAGAGCTACCAAAATCTAATTTTCTAAAACATGGGGACTCAATGAGTTCCCCAATAGAGTCACCAAAAATTATTGGTCACCAATATGACACTATGCATAGGGCAAGGATGGTAGATCGATGCCAAGCATAGAACAACCATCATGTCAACACAAGTTATACGATATTCAAAGGAGGTTGGTTCCTTTGAGGATGGTTTTAGCTATCTCTACACCACAAAACAAGGAAAAGAGAAAATGGGAGGAAAGAAATAAAATAAGGCCATAGCCAAAACTCATAAGGATGGGTATAGCTACATCAAGACCTATGCAGGTAACATACCCCGTATGAACACAAATCATGCACCTAACAGATCATCCAACTATGCCTTAGTTATATCTCCTATAAGTAATGGGTTGGAGGTGAATTCTAGAACCAATGGATAGGTGCATGAGATCCAGGATGTAAAATTAGAGCACTCCTGTTCAACTGGATTTAGCAAAAATAAACCTTAAACCCATATTCATGAACATGCACTCCTAAGCCACTCAAGTAAATCCCATAAAATCCAGATAGTAGAATAACATGGGATAACTTAAATGACTAAACAACAATGAGCATTCACACATTCAATAAAGAACAAGAGGACAAAGCTAGAGACCAAACAATGTAGAATTTGTATTTACATAGAGGTAAACCTTACATAAGAATTATAATGGCTAAATAGATGCCCTTAGGAATGGCCAGTATTTTGCTATTTATAGGCACATTTTCATCAATTACAAAATTAACCATTAATGGTGGAATATAGGAAGACAATCATTGCAGCATAAAAGCACGACACTGGTACACTATTCCTCTATACAATGCTAATCCTCTAGAAGGAGGTAGATGTACCTGGTCCAATATGGGCCTTTAGATCTTCTAATGCTTTTGTCCAATTGTCAATTCTTAGCTATCTCATCCTTCCCCTCGATTGGTGATCCTCTGGTTATGTAGTGAGTGCTAGGTTTTGAGATGTCTCAAGAGCAACGCACTGGAAATCCGTTACATATACTTACATTGTCAGGTACCCAAATTGTTGCAATCACGTTTACATCTTCATCTCCAAAATTCAGGTGATATTTGGAGTTTTGCACACCGGGTGAGAACTTCCTTTGCTCTTATTTCACTTATAGAGGCACTAGAGATAGGTTAGGTATTTCTCCAAAAAATTTCCCCGTTTGCACCTTGCATCTCCCACCCAGGATGGGTGGGGTTATTTCTACTCCCCAAGGGTGAGCTCTTACGATTTCCATGCCTGTGCTAGACCTTTGAAATATATGACCAACCAGTTGGCTAGGTATTTTGGGAAGTTCCACCCAAAGTTAAGGGCGGGTGTATGCCCACTCTCGTTGCTCATATTGCTTCATTCTACCATCCACCCAAAGTTTTGGTTCACCCGCAACTACTGCTACTACCACTTGATATCTTTCGCCCATCCATAAATACCTAAAAATCTAAAAAAAATCTTTCAAGAAAAGGTCATCACTTCTTAAAGGTAAGAGTGGGTGAAGTATGTAAAATTTCACCTATAGGAATACCAAACCAGGTCATAGAAGTAAGATAGGGGCTCTTCTGGCCCTTATTGATACTAATGGGTTTGTCAACTCCAGAACATAGAGCTAACAACCCAAACATCACCATCACACTAAGGTGGAAGGAGAGAGTCGCTAGAGGAGCTCTCACATGTAGTAGAAACATCAAAGGCCTAGCTAAACATTGAGGATAAGAGATATAGTAGAGATAAGCTAAACCAAACTGAGTTAATCCTAAGAAAGAGGGCTAAGAGGCCGACCAATCGAGGTGAGCCAAACCAAACCAAATTGAGGGAGAAATGGGGCTGAGAAGCCATACCAAATAAGGTGATCCAAATCAAACCAAACCAAACCAAATTGAAAATGATGTAGGAAGGAAACCTCCATAGAAAGTAGAAGGCTAAAGAAGGGGAAAAGGGGAAGATTTGGAGATTGTTTGACTAAAGAATGGCCAAGAAAGAGCCTTTAGAAAATATTTCGAATGTAGGCAAAAACAAACCTAATTTTGGTAGGCTCCAGACCAACTGAGACCAAGGAATAAGAAATGGTAGAAGAGAACCACAATAGAGGATAACTCCTCCAATCAAGGTTGACCCTAAAAATAATCTCGCTTCCTCACACGCCAGCTTCTCCAACTTCTTCCATCACTGGATGGTGGTTACATTAATGCTTATTATTACAATATTAAAGTAAAATAATTTTGAATAAAATAGAATGGTCATCTAGGATGACTAACCATATAGCAATGTCATTTGATCCATCTTTCTAGAATTTCCTCCTATCACACAAATGATAGAATAATTATCTAGCTTATAGGATACTTTATTTGGTTGTCTAGAGCCAATTGATAGTTTTCAAGTAGAGTTGTATGGTTGTATAAATACTTGTTAGAAGAGGATCTATTTGGAAGGAATCTGTCCAATATGATGCCATCTAGTAAGAGGTTATCCATCGATAAATTGTCTAACAAGGGGTTATGAGAGGATAAACCATATAACATAGTGTTGTCTAGCATTCATCTATCTAAAAATTTATCATCTAAGACATTATCATCTAGTAAGAAATTGTCTATGATAATATAGTATTATAAAATCTATAAAATACAAAGAGAATCTATATTATGATGGTTATTCTTGATGGATTGATCCACCTAGGTATACAATATGTGCCTAGATCAAGGTCAAAATTGGATGATCATAATTGATTTTAAATCAACCTCCAAACAAGGGTGATTTATTAAAAAAATTAAACAATAATGGATAGGGTTAAGAAATATAAGTGTAGAGAGAAATATATAGGGTTAGAGAGAATATTTAATGCAACCTAGGCTTCAACTAACAACATTGCTTTTAGCTAGATGAGCATTGGCTATGTAGTGCAATCAAAGCCTAACAGGTTATTCAATCAAAATTGTGACCAATGTATTAAGCATAACTACTATAACATTCAACATCAAGCCTAATAAATAACAACTCAAATTATTTAGTATACCAAACAACTTACCTCTAATATAAAGACCCCAATTGAAGCATACAAATAAATACTAAAATTGTATATTATCACAAAAATGAGCAATTCTTCATACTCAATTGAGGTAAGTCAAACAACTCTTAATTGCATTAGAATAACATAAAAAAATATCCTATGATAGTAAAACACTAAAACATTTAATGCTTTACAATGTGGGGTATTCCCTTATTTATAGTTTTTGCTATGTTAAAATAAAGATAACTACTATGCACAATTATTTATAAAAATAGCTTGAACATGATCTTAGGATAAGCTAGCATCAATCGACATATATAACACATGTTCTATTAGGCAATTATTATTTGTAGATAAATAATTATAATTAGAGGGAGTGGTTATTACTTTTAGTCTCTAACAATTGTCATGTGGGCTTAATTGTTTTCAGTCGAAAACATACCTTTTATTTGAGTGATGTTACTTTATAGGCATGTCAGACATTATGTATGTTGACATCATTCTTCTTGCCTAGAACCTCTGGTCCAATATGTTGCCCCTTTTCCTTACCTTCTAAATCTCCCTTCATGCTCAATGTAATCCTTTTCACATGCCAAAAACCTTTTGAAAACTAGGTTGATGCTATTGTGTAAAATTCTAGCCTCCTACTTTCTGGACTATATCTAAAAGGCTAAGTGACGCTTAGCCATGCCATGCTTTTAAAAGTGCTTTGATAAAATTAGTAGGAGAGGATTTGTCATTTTTTATCTCAAGCCTTGAACATTCTTATATCTTTAGATTTTTATCTTGTCAAATATTTCAAAGTGCCTTGCTTATGTTAGGGTAAAAAAGTTCTAGTTTGCCTACTCTACAGATCTGATGTTAGCTAGTCTAGTCAAGAGTTTTTGGTTGGAAACAATATGAAAACCTTAAGTAATTTTAATCTTGGACTTGTTTTCTTAAGCTTTCAAAACTTTTTTTGGAAAATTTATTGGTATGGATAGGTCCTTCAAGCTTGAACGCTAGCTTGAGTTCTAACTTCCACTTTATTGAGCTACTTCTGGTCCTATTTTGCTACTTATCCACTTCTTGCTTTTATCTAATGCTCCAAATTTTCCTAACTACTAATATTCTTATTGTGCCTGAGCTATTCTCTTTGTATATTTGTCTAGTTTTGGCCACTTTGATCCCTTTCTTACTCTTTACCATGATATTTTGGAATGTTCTTTGTATGGACTAACAAGCCTAAATAATATATGGAGGTTTCAAAACTTGAAATATCTAGGATGCTTATGTTTTTATAGATTGATAAGTACTAAGCTCTTCTTGATAAAAATAATATTTTATCTTATTGATCTCTTAACTAAACACCTTGGGTCCATTTTCTTCCTCCAGGGTTCCTAATTTTCCTTTACCAAGAGCCCTTGTTGGACAAGTACTATGGGCCCTATCAAATATGGAGTGAAGTTTGGTTTGTGAACCCACCCACCTAGATGATAGGTGAGTCTACAACCACTATAAGGGATAAAATACTACAAAATATGGAACTCTTTTAGCTATCACTAGAAAGGCTTTAAGAATCTTACCAATAGCAAGGTTTGGCCTAGCTACCATCAGAAAAGCTATGGGCCTTTATTTTTTTGGTTTGGTTGGTCAACATTACCTCATGTCATAGGGAGTTCAGAATTCACTAGCAAGTTTCAGTGAAGTCTTTCTCTTATCAAACTTTTTAGCATTTTCATAGCACCAACCACTTGATAATTGGATGAGGCTTTATATCCTCTCATCTTGTTTTACTTTGGGTAGTAATTCTACTCAAAATTCCTTTTGATGAGATTTTCCTAGTGTAGTAAAATCTCACTATAGTTTGGTGACTCATAAAAGGCAACGAATACAAAAACAAAAGTCTTATCTATTAGGCATGGAGTCCATAGAGAAAAATACTAGGAATTTTGGGTGTTAAAGGAATGGAATAAAAATTTCTTCCTTGAAGTACAAATTTGCTTGGGAGTTCATAGAATACTTTCAAGGAAGATCTTATTTTATAGGCCTCTCCCATGAGTGAAGTCATTGAATCTACTTATCTAATCAATATTTCTTTTTATCAATTAATTTTTTGGAAAGGCCATGTGAAAGGACTCATTTCACATAGCTAAATGAGAAAAGGTATGATAATCCACTATTTCATCTTAGTTTAGTCATGGTAGTTGTCTCCTCATTAATCTAATGACTGAGGATAGTCTAGAGGAGGCTTATCTCTAGCTATTTTGTTGACATTAAAACTCTCTTAACTTATGCATGCTTCATAGTTTGTGCAAGCTCTCCTTTGAACATGTATGTGAATTACTTGGTACACTTTCCCAAAAGGTTGGTTTGTGTGAGTGCCTTAATCTGTTTCCTACTTCAGTAGCATTGTTATTCATAACCAATGATCTTCCACCAACTTGGATTTTTTAAATTTTGTTTATTTAAAATATAATACAAGCTTTTGGCATATTTTACATGCCCTGTGTTTCAAAATTTATTTTTGTTCACCAAAATCAATAATTCCTAGACCAAAGTGATCCAGACTTCCATTTATTTTTGTGTGTGTTCTCTAGAATACCTACTTTGTTGTAGATGGAAGCTTATGGCTACTTGGATTTGGTATGTAATACATTATTAGGTATATATGCATTACAACAATAAAATAAAGCATAGAGAACTCATATTCTATTTATAATTCTTCTATTAGCTCATGTAGATCCTGTGGTTGTACTTCAATCATCACTTGAGTGCATTCTAGATTATATTTAGGTAAATTGAATTTTTTCTCCTCAAGTATTTCTATGTGATATGGGATAGTCTTATCCACATAGATATAGACCTTTCTCCCTTTGTAAGTAATCACCATGTGTGAGTAATAAAAGGATAGGTACCCTCTCAACTTAGCAGTGAACTCTCTTGATACGTATAGCCTAAAAATTGGGTGAAGATCAACCATGATTATTTCCTATATCATAGTGACTTTTGATATTATATGCAACATAATTGACATATATTTGACTACTACCATCTAGACTAGGGTCCCATCCAACTGAAACATGCCAAAACTAGTATGAGTATACTTCATGCCCATTGTATCACATAAATCCTTAGGCATGACTATTGTAGCTACTTAAGAATCCACCATGAAGTTATGGAAAATCCCACCCTCCATATGTAAATACATATAGAATTACAAAGGCTTATTTTTTCCCATCCCTAGAGTTTGGTTATCTTAAGCCAGGTTAAATTCTAGGAAGCTAGATCTTCTTGATGATGTATTCTTTAGGGTCACCTTGAGAAAATCAATCTATCTAGGGATTAATAGAGCATCATATATGTTGGATATCAAAGGAGGTTTTTTAGTTCTTTAAAAATACTATAGTTGGATGCTTCCACCAACATCTCATCCTTTTGGACAGGCTCTAAAAATTTCCTCTAAAATTGCTACATCACTTCCTTCCTTTTATTCCTTATGACAGATAGGTAATGAAGCCTTATTAGCACTTTATCCTTATATTCATATTGATCAAGTTTAGTTAATTTTAGTCTTGCTTGCTATTTATGTTTCTCCTTAGGCTACTCTTTAGGTTATTCCTTCTATACTTGAGTTGAAGCTTATATACTATCAACCTTTTAGGGATCCAACAAGAGCGGACTCTTCTTGGATCTAATCAGAACATGAATAACATAAAACATTTTAGGCTCTTTAGCCATTATATGGCTTCATATATTTAGCATGCTAACTAGTTTTTATTACCTTTTAACTTTTTGAGCTACAAACAACTGGTATTGATGCTAGTAGACTATATAGGTATCAACATTGTGTGGATCATTGCAATCCATGCACCAATAATCATCCTAGAATTTAAATGTCTCTTCTTCTTATATTATGGTAACAAAAATATAATTTCTAAAAGCATTTCTAGTTGAGGCTCATTTATCCCTTATGAGGTAGGGGTATCTTCTTTGCGGGTACCTTTCAAATTTTATTTCATTATTTTATCTCTCCATTACCTTAATCAAATTATTGATAACTACCTTTAGCTCTTGCATATTTGTAGATTCCTTTGGTTATATAGTAGGCATATATTACATTATGATAATTGGGATAGTGAGTTGAGGAGAAGCCTTAGGTGCAAGCAAACAAAATAATGAATGATTAGAAGGAGTTGAAAGTAAAGCTTATTGGTTGTATTGGGGAATATCTAGAAATTATGGCATCACAATATTTGGGGGTAGATTTCCAAATAATATGAGTGTGTTATTTGCTACCATAACAACTTGGAAGATTTTTGGAAATATCACCTCATTCAAATTCCCAACCTATAGGCTTAGATCTAGAGCAAAGCCCAAAGGTAGTGAATGTAAGCCTAATCTTAGGAAGACCTTATCTCTTGAGGGATTCTCATCCAAGTCTTACTAAACTAGATGTTTAAATCTATGATGTTCTCTTGATTATGACTTTGTATGGAGGTAAATTATGTGAGTGAGAAGGAATCCCCTAAATCATTACATTCTAGGATAAAGGGTTCAACTAGATTGGTCCATGTACTTATGTTTCCTTCTTCTAAAGAGTGATACCATGCTAGTACCTTCTCTTTAAAAGATAAGGCTAATAGTTTGACCATTACATCTTCATGAATGATATTATGAATGGTAATTAAGGTGGCTATATTTTGATAATGTTCATAAGCAATCTTCTCATTACCATCATAATAGGGCAAATATTTTAATGCAACTTATGGAATATCATGCAAATATAGGAGATTAAGGGCTTTGATACTATTCTAGCTAGGATAGATTCACTCAACCATGGTTCTAAGCAGGATCTAGTGGGTGGTTCTTAAGATAAGGCCTATAGAGAAGTTAGTATTTAGACAGAGGGATTCTAGATAGGTGACAGTGATATACATTTCCTATATTTTTTAAGGATGCTAGATAAACAAAATACATGGGCTCTTTCAACTTATTGGATTATAATTTTGTGATCATATGATTATGGGTCTCTATCTTCTAGAAGAATTACCAAAACTCTTGGATTGTTCAAATACGGAGTCTCCAAGTAAAGGGATACTTATCCACTTGTGAGACCAATATCTTCACCATAATATTAATCATTTGAAGATGTGGACATGACAAGGCTCTTAAGCACACAATAGATTTGAAATTATTACTTCTAATCAGGAAATTGATGTGCTCATTCCACTGATGATTTTGTAAGGAAATCTAAACTTTTTTGGTCCCATTGGCCATGCCAAAATGCTTGATGTCTCAACCTTCCTAGGTATGAAATATGCACCCAAGACCAAGGTCAAGATTGGATGACCAAAATTACTTCTAAATAAACCTTTGAAGAAGGATGATTCCTTAAAAATAATTAAATAATAATGGGATATGATTAAGAGAAATAAGGGTAGAGAGAAAGATATAGGGTTAGAGATAAATATTAAACCCACTCATGGCTTCAACTAACAACATTAATTTTAGCTAGATGAGCATTGGATATGTAGTGCAAGTGAAGCCTAATAGACTATTAAATTAGAGTTATGAACAATGCATTAAGCATAACTACTAAAACATTTAGCATCCTAAGCAACCGAATAAAAGAATTACAAATAACATCAAACCTAATAGATAACACCTCAACTTATTGAGTATGCCAAATAGATTCGACCCTAACCAAAATATCTTAATTGAAGCATGCATAGAAATTCTAAAACTACATATTATTACAAATATGAACAATTTTTCATATTCAATTGAGGTAAGTCAAACAACTCTTGATTGTAGTATATTAGCATAAGCAAAAAACCTATAGTAGGAAAACACTAAAATATCTAAATATTTACAATGAGGGGCATTCCCTTATTTATAGTTTTTGCTATGCTAAAATAAAGCTAACTACTATGTACAATTATGAGAAAAAATGTCTTGGGCACAATATTAGAATAAGTTGGCACCAATTAAAATCTTCAACATGTCTTGTGTTAGGTAGTTATGATTTGTAGATCAATCATTATGCCTAAAGGGAGCAACTATTAATTTTAGGCTCTAACAATTGCCACATGGGATTAACCACTTTTATTTGAGAGCATATATTTTCTTTGAGTGATGTTTCTTTATAGGTATGGCAAACATTGTTGATGCTAACATCATCCTTCTTTCCTAGAAACTCTAATCCAGGATAATGCCCCTTTGCCTTACCTTCCAAATTTCCCTTCATGCTCAATGCAAGCCTTTTCATCATGCTAAAAAAATTTTGGAAGCTAGGATGATGTTATAGTGTAAAATTTTGGCCTCCTCTTACTTTTAAAACTGCATCCCAAAGGCTAAGTGACTATTAGCCATGTTGGGCTTTTGAGAGCACTTCACTGATATTAGTAGGGGAGGATTTTGGAGCTCCAATTGCTACTTTATTGATCTTATTTCTATATGACATTGTTGGCCCACTCCTTGATTTTTTATGCTCCAAAGTTGCCTAATTACCAAACTTATTATTGTTCCTAATCTATTTTCTTTGTCTCTTTGTCTAGTTTTGACCATTTTTCTCTCATTCTTGCTCTTTTCCATAATATTTTGAAGTGTTTTTTGTATGGACCAAAAAGCATAAATAATATATAGAGGCTTCATAACTTGAAATATCTAGGATGCTTGTGTTTCTACATATTGCTAAGTATTAAGTTCTTCTTGATAAAAACAAGAGTTTATCTTACTAATCTATTGATTGGACACCTCAGGTTCCTTTTCTTCCTTCATTGTTCCTAATTTTTCTTTACTGAGGGCCCTTATTGGACAATTACTATGGGCCCTCTCAAATATGGAGTGAAGTTTGGTTTATGAACCCACCCACTTGGATGTCAAGTGAGTCTACATCCATTGTATGGAAAAAATATTTCCAAAGGTAGAACCCTTTTAGATATCACCAAAAAGGGTCCAAGACTCTTACCAATAGAGAGTATTGGGTTAGCTACCATAAAAAATGCCATGGGCCTTTGTCTATTCAGTTTGGTTGGCTAGTATCACCTCATGGAATAGGGAGTTCAAAATTTACTAATAGCTTTCGGTGAAGGCTTTCTCTTGTTAGCATTTTAGGCATTTTCACAATACCAACTACTTGGTATATTGGTGAGGCCTTAGATCCTCTCATCTTGTTCAGTTGTAAGTGGCAATTTTGCTTAAAATTCCTCCTTTTAATAAGATTTTCCTAGTGTAGTGAAATATCACTATAAGTATCATCATGGATTTTCCATTTGGATAACTATTTAGAATTGGTTAAACATCTAGAATTGAACAAGGACCACCACCTAGGGTTTTTCATCTAGGATTATTTCTTGGAGTAGGCTAATAGTATTTGTCATCTAATGCTAGCTATTTAGACCTATAATCTAAATCATGTAGCATAAAGCCACAACCTTGGGACTATCATTGGGGTCATCTATTAATAGTTGAATGTTTAAACAATGATTTGAGTGTTTCACTTGGATCAAGAAAAACCACCAAAAATCCATCCATGAAAATTTTTAGCTTAAACAGTGAAGGAAGTATTTAGACTACTTGTTGACCCCTATAAGAGGGATTCTACCCCCTTGACCCTCCATAGAAATTATGAAAGGCATTGCATTCCATATTGGTGATGTGGTAGGTGGCACAAAGTGGGGCAATAAATCTACAATGTTTTATTAGCCATGGTTTGAGTTGCAACTAATTGATAAAGACATATAGAATAGAAGGATGTTGTAGGAGTGCATCAAGTATTCAGCTACCATATTTAGTGCTTTTACCCCTAGTTTTTAGTTGTTGCATAACTTTATTATCATTAACATAAACCATTCACCAAAATGCAAAAATATCAAATCAGTCATCCACAATACATTATCCACAATAACAATCCACAAATGAGAGAGAGATAGATAATACCCTTAAGGTAGGGAAACACCAATAATAATCCTTAAGGAAGGAAAAACTCCACAAGATATCCCAAGATGAGAGACCACTTAGTGGGCACAACGATTACATAAGATTCTTCTTCAATGATATGAATCATTACAATGACAAATATCTCTTCTTTATATATCCATATTCTTATTCTACTTTGGAAAGCCTACTACTAATATAATATTATATTATAATATAATATAATATTATAATAAAACAATCAACCTTGGGTTATGTGTGGCCCATGCCAACCCTTATACAATATAATAATATATCCCCAAATATCTATTCCTAGGTACCCTACCATGCCACCCTCCTTACAAATGTTTCATCCTCAAAACATATGAAGAAACCAGATAGTATTATTTGCTAAGCAATGTTAGCAATTGGTACCAATCTCGATCATCCATCCATCCAAGTGAAACCCGATGATGCTGATACGCCATTTTGTTACTTGAGTATCCAAATCTGCTTTGTTGGCTCCATGCTTCTGCTACTGTATTTTGATAACTTGAATTATGGGTCCACTTGTTCCTTAATGCTGATGAACCATGTTGAAAACCATGATCACTATGCTTTCTTTGCCAAACACTGCCATAGTTGGTGCCCTTCTGATTCCATGTAGAACCATAATATTGTTGCCTTGAACCATGCCTCCAATATTGTTTTTTCTCATGGTGGTGTGGATGGCAATATGGTGCAACCTTTACTTGATGTTCTACCTTCTTTGACTTTTCAACCTTTGGATCCATTGTTTTAAATTCTTCTACACCATGTTCTTTCATGTTCTATTTGTTTAGTGTGTCCTTGTGTTCTTCTATCAAAGCTTCCTTGGAATCTATTACTATTATTTCCACTAAGTTAGTTACTGCTACTTCTTCCATTGACTCTGTTGTTGCTATTGCCTTCTTGGATTCTATTTTATGTTCTTCAATTTGTTTTTCTACAACTACTTCTTGATTTTCCTTATATCCTTGCTCCTTAAGCTAAGAAATATCCTACAATGTTATCTTCTTTTCTTGTACCATAACTTCATAAAATTCTTTTGCACATTAATTTTAATAGTACCCAAAGAATCTAACCAAGGATAACCAAGAACAATATCCTCCTCATCCATCTCAATAGCATAGAAATATAAATGTAAAACATATTTATCGATGGTGATCTTCAAATCTTCAAAAATCTGAACATGCTCACCCTCTAGCTATATGTCCTTAATTTTTGTTGCTTGAACTTGCAACTTCTTATCCAAAGAAATATTAATAAAATTATATCTGCTACCAGGGTCAATGGAAATAATAACCTGTTCCTTTTGAATGCTTTCATGAACCTGCAAAATAGACTTTTTAGATTTAAACAAATTCCTTTGTCCATTTTCTAATTTATCTTCTGCCAGGGGTATGGTTTCCTCTATCTGCATACTGACATATTTTTTATCTTCCTTGACCTTTTCCTCTTTCTTCTTGAGTAATTTTATTTCTTTTTCATAATCTCCATTCTTTTTCTTGAAAACTTCCCATTCTCCTTTCATTTCATTCCGCTCATTTTGAAATCCTTGTAGTTTCTTTTTAAGGTCTGTGATGACATCCATCAAGCTATATATCTTTTTATCCCTTCCTTCAAGTTTTCTCTTACAAATATCTAACTTTCTTTGTAATTGAATAGGTACCCATGTTCTCAAGAATTTTGGTTCAATTTGATCCCAAGTGCACAAGAATTTACCATATTTAAACTCTTTTATCCATTGTAAAGCTTTCCCCGTAAACAAAGTATGACAACCATATTTTAACATTTTTTCACTAACTTGAGATTTTACTATTTTCAACCACTCTCTCACATCAATATCATTTTCTCTATTAAACATTTCCACTCTCACATCAATATCATTTTCTCCATTAAATTTTTCTAATGACATAGTTGATGCCCTAATGCAACTAGGGTTTTATGGAAATAAATATCTTCCCACTGAATCTACAATTTTTTTTCCAAACAAAATAAAGTGGAACTAATTTGATTACCCGAACTAAACAAATTTTGTCTTTTGAAAAATTTACTACCCTTGTTCTAGATGGCGGACTTCAGAAGGTCATATCTCCCTCAATACTACTCAGATTACTTCATATGACCACTCATTTTAAAGCTCTTCAAATTTTGCACAAACTGATCCAAGAATCGCTTGAATCGGATAAATGTTCACAGAGATATAGCTTTTGAAAGATGAGATGATTTTCTAGAAAAAAACTACGAAATTTTTCACTATCCTTGTTTCGGATGACTAACGTCAAAAGGTCATATATCCCTCAATACTTCTCATATTCCTTCATATGACCACTCATTTTAAAGCTCTTCAAATTTTGCACAATATGATCCAATAATCGCCTGAATCGGAAAAAATTGCGTAGAGCTATGGCTCCTGAAAGATGAGATGTTTTTCTAAAAAAAAAAAAATTGCCCTAATTTTCCAATTTCACAAAAATCCCCACTTTGCCAAAATTGTTGCTTTGATACCACTTGTTGCATAACTATATTATCATTAACATAAACCATTCACTAATATGCAGAAATATCAAATCATTCATCCACAATACATTATCCACAATAATATATCCCCAAATATATATTCCTAGGTACCCTACAATTAGTTGTTTTATCAACAAGAATATTGATGACTCTAAAATATGGGATAGGTGTAGGCAAATTATTTAGCATGTCAACATAAATATATGTT
The DNA here is from genome assembly GCA_028583015.1 of Wollemia nobilis. NCBI lineage: Eukaryota > Viridiplantae > Streptophyta > Pinopsida > Araucariales > Araucariaceae > Wollemia > Wollemia nobilis. The sequence goes on along the minus strand of JAQPPZ010016751.1, from coordinate 9,658,890 downwards.
ATTTTGAATGTGAGAGCATACAAGTGACATGCATGAGCATATGAATATGTGCACATGTAAATGCATGTAAACAAGTGGATAATATATGTAAATGAGATTTATTGTATTATATGCAAGTATTATGCATTGTTCCATATGTCTATGCTAATATGTATTTGAAAAAATTCTACGTATTATTGGGTTATTTTCATGTTTTAATTGTACACTAGTAGTACAATGGTAGTGGGGAAGTTGGCAATTGCCTAATAGTCCTATCATACCAATATGTATGTAGTTAGGGTTGTTTTTTCATAAAATGAGAATATATTAGGCGGTCCATAAAAAATGAAATAGTTGATGAAATATTCCAAAGCTAAAATATTATTCATTTTGTGGAAGATTAGTATTACCATTTCTTGTTAGAATATATGACCTAAAATGAATAATAGAATTTTAAAACACACATATGAGAGTCATGCCCAAGTTTAGAATCATATTTTTCCCTCTCTTGGAGAATGTTTACAAGCATGATGATCATCATGGGGAGCCTTTATGTAAAAAAAATGTGATAACCTTTAAGTTATGGGATTTAAATATAAATGCAATGGACATCTATGATAATGGAGTTAACACAAAATATCTACATTGATATATGGTAAAATTAAAATGTCAAGAAGATGAATTTATTAAAATTAACTTTGATGATGATTCAAAATATAAATAAAAAAATCTAATGGAGGTGGTATTTTTTAGAATAATGCAAAAATATCCTCACTTACTATAAAATCATAGAGAGCTTCAACTAAAAACTATGTAGAGTCTAGGGCATTTTTTACTAGGATTAAGATTGCTATTGAAAAGGAAAAGGAATTTTTTCAATTGAGGAAGATTTACAAATTATTATTAATGCTATCAAAAAAGCCTATATGGGTATTGGAAAAATAATAACATTATTTTCTATCAACCAACTTTTGTTAAAAGTGTTGAAGTATGTGTAATCTAATCTTGTTAGGCCAAGGCCAACAATGTAGAGTGATTATGAACACAATTAATATAGCCAACAAGTGTGTATGTAATCCTATGAGTGTTCTTCATATATATCCTTTGGACATCATTTAGAAAAACCTATGGGAATGTTCATGTAAGCCTAAGGACACCCTTCATATTTCACCCTTAGTGATATTTGTTAATCCACCTTTATGGATAACCTTGATTAAAGGGTGTAATTTATTTATTATATTATAATTTAACCTCCAAGTCATGTTGGCTTTATGTTAACAACTAAATGAGGTTTTGGTATCACGATAAATACTGCCAATGACTGATCCATTATATTAATATGAGATATATGTGAAATATTATGGGGTGTCTATAGGTGCCCACTCGTTATTCCTCTTATGTCATTTATTCTCTCTCTTATTGATCATTACTATCTTCAAATCACTCTTGCATATTTTATTATTATGATTATAGTGAATGTATGTTTTGAAATATTTTTGAAAAACATTATGAATTTCAACATTGTATTAGAGTGAAGAACAAAGTTGTATCACTCAAAAGTAAAAGAGATCAATATTCAAAATTGATAGAAGTTTCTTCAAGGTATATTTTGAGAAAGCACTTGCTTGGAGATCTCAAATTTTCTTTGAAAATTTTAAATTATAAATTTGTTGTGTGCCAAGCTTGTTTCCTTCCTTCCATGCTTATTTTTTTACATGCATATTGTGGGAACATTGGTCCTTTATTTTTTTTTGCATGTGCACATATGCACATGCATGTTGTTCCTCCATCATACCCATCCATCTCCTTCTTCACTAGGGCACGCCTCTTGGAAAGCATTTCAAAGAAGAGAAAATGATAAGTACATTCACTTTTACGGTCTTAGTTATGGGTTTGACATCCACCAATGTCCTTTCTTATTTTTAAACTTCTCTTTCACCTCTTCTATTGATGGATTTTTTCCATCCATGTTTAAGAGAGTACTATGGTGGTAAGGTACTTAGTTGATGGGATTCTACCTGTAGATTTAAATTATAGGGTTAATATTTTAGTGAATACTCTAAGAGGGAACCTTATATCAATGACATAGAAATTGACATATGAACCCTCTACGACCCTTAACATGATGTCATTTTATTTAAAATAATCAAGGAATACTATGGCATAGTGGTTGGTGTAAATCCTTGGTGGCAACACATCATTGGTTTCAAACCCAAGAAAGCCCCTTTTGTAGCTATTTTAGGGTATGTTATTTTTTGTTTCATCTAAGACATTTATTATGTTAGACCTAGTGCATGCAAATGGTTCAACAACTAGTCACCATACTTGCTTTGAAAAGGGTGTTGGTTCAAATCTCCAAAGAAAATTTTCCTGAGGAGAATAGTACAAGATAACCAACTCATAGGCCATGGGATAATGTTTGTATGCAACATGAACACTTTTTTACTATTAGAATATATGTTTTCCATGCCTCAACCACAAGCCAACTAGCATATTATAGTGGTTAGAGAACTATTTTAAAGATACTAGGTGAGGATTTTGAATCTCAGTGCATCTTTGTTGACTCACTCAAGGAATAATTTTTAAGGAATTCTTACCACCTCAATTTTAAACATCATGCCTAGTGTAATGACTTTCTTGCTCACTTGATGGAGCAAGGTGCAAGGTTCAAGCCTCGTAAACTTTAAACATATATATATATATATATATATATATATATATATATATATATATATATATATATATATATATATATATATATATATATATATATATATATATATATATATAGTAGTTATATCCTCCAATCATATAAATCAATTAATCAATATGTGATTCTCCAATCGAAAACTTAGTATTCATTAAGAATCAAACAAGTGTCAAAGATAAATTATACTAAATTATTGAATTTGATTTGTCAATTTGATTTTAGTTTTTATTTAAGTGCTAATATACAAAATATTTCAAAGGCTATAACTTTAGCATACAAAAACATTTGAAGCCCATTTTTTTTAGATTGCTTGTGTTTCAAGCTCTACGTAGTGGTGACATTAGTTTATTGATCTATTATATTTTAATATAGGTTTTTATACAAAATAAAATCCTTAGGATAGACTACTCACCTCAATCAATAAAATTATAGCACTTGGTCATTTCAAATGGTAGGATTACTTAAAATCAAGAATTTGTGGTTTATATTTAATGAAGAATCAAAAGAAGACCTTAGTGATCATGAACTTGTTAAGAAAAAGAAGAAAATCCTTGGTCTCTTTTTCATGTTAGTTGAACTGGATGTACTTTTCACATCAAAGAGAAAACTAATGCTATTTAGGTATGGACCATATTTATGGAACGCTATGGAAAAATAAGCGCTAGTGAAGTTGATAGAATAAATATAGAGCTTTCCAATATTAAAATTTTAGATTTTAGTAGTGTTGAATATTACATACCACACTTCAAATCCCTAAAATTTGGCCTAGCTATGACAAGATGCAAGGTAAAAGGTGATGAAGAGTATACCAAATCTATTACTTCAAATATTTATGTTCCTTTTTATACGATTGGATTGGTTCTTTATTTGAATGTTATGATTTTCAAGGATCTATAAACTATTTCTCTTGAAGTATTTTTAAAGCTTTTTATCCATTATGAAGTTGTAATTAAGAATTATGAATCTCCTTCTCATACATAAGATTATCTAAAGGACTTTAAATTAGTGGAATCAAAGGGTCAGTTTCCCAAAGTAAAGTCTATAGTATCAAAGAATTCAAACACTTTTGAGTATTATAAAAGAGAAGGACACTCCATAAAAAATGTATAACAAGACTGAAGAAGATTGAGATAGAATTCTTGAGATTTGGACATAAGCTTTTTTATTATGAAGAAGAGGGTGAATATGGTAAAGTAGAGGTCTACTAGAGCATATATTATAAGGGAGATGTTACCTCTAATGTCTTCTCTCCTTGGTCCCTTAGCTCATATTATATGGAGTGTTGAAGTATGTGTAATCTGAACTTAGTAAGCCAAGGTTAAAAGTGTGAAAGAGTGCTTATGAGCACTATTAATATAGCCTATGGGTAAACATATATGTAAGCCTATGGGTATTATTCATATAAATCCTTCAGATATCATTTATGTAAGGCTACATGTAAGCCTAAGGGAACCCTTCATATTTTACCCTTAGTGATATTGGTTAATACATGTTTATAGATAAATTTGATTAAAAGGTGTAATTTATTTATTATATTATGATTTTATCTCCCAGTCAAGTAATTTTGGGTCGAACTTAACATCTAATTAGGGTCTTAGCATCACAATAAATACCTCCAATGATGGATCCATTATACAACCAGTATGAAGTATATGCAAAATATTATGGGGTGCCTACAGACACCCACCTTTATTTCTCTTGTACCATTTATCCTCTCTCTCTCAACATAACTATCTATCGATATATGTTATTTATCATTACTATCTTTGGGTCGCTCTTTCATCTTTTCTAATTATGATTGTGGTGAATGTATGGTTCAAAACATTTTTAGAAAATATTATAAATTTCAACTTGAAGTAGAATAATGGGAAAGTTAGCTTGTATATAGAGAAAGAAATACAACAATAGATACTTTAAACAATCATAGTGTTTTTCATTGTATCGAGGAAACTCAAATTTTAGAAAGCAACTAGGCAAGAAAGATTTTATCTCTTATTGATAATGATATTATAAAGCTAATTGTGGAAACATAACAATTGAAAAAAGATGAAGAATATATTTAATAGAAAGGAAAATAAAGAGTACTTTGGTAAAAAATCAAGATAGATATGATCTTTAATTGACATAACAACAAACATAATATTTCATCATTTTGATGGAAGTGGCACCCAATTAAATCCATACCAAACTTATTAAAAGAACAATTTTTAAGTTAATTATATATGTATAAGTAATAGGATAGTGTGCATTTTGAGGTAGTGATAACTCATTTGGGATTAAGTGTCAACCAATTTTGCACATAAGACCTCTTAATAGTCTATACCTATTAAGACTTGAGTCTAAGCCTTTACACACAAAGGTCTCTATTTCCATCAAGGTTAAGCCTATATCTATTTCCATTGAAACTTGAACATGAGTCTTCTATATGAGAAGGGTAAACCCTTTCTTTGTGTATGAAATCAATGTTTATCTCCTAAACAGCTAAAATTGTGACAACATAATTGGGGTAGTTGACCTTTTCCTTTGATCAAACTCGTATAAGGTTGAAGTGAATAAATTCTAGCGTAGTATAGGTTGCAATGATTTCTCCTCTTCCAAGGTGTGATTAAGGATTCACCAATTATTAACCATGTAAAAATATGGATTAGATATTGGTAAGCGTTGTAGGCTTTTATATAAACAAAAAAAAAAATGTTCTATACACACTTGTCTCGAAAGTGTAAGAATGAAGTAAAAAATAAAATTATAACAAGAATAAATTATTTTATATATATAATTGATCTAAAGAACAAGCCATATCAAACATGAGGCGAGTAAAATGATTTGTCGTTTCATTTTCCATTAACATCGATGTAGACCTAAACATTTTAATAAAAAAGTAATTAAAAAAAATCATTGTTTATTACATGAAAAAGTGAGATATTTCAAAAACATTTTAATAAAAAAGTAATTAAAAAAAATCATTGTTTATTACATGAAAAAGTGAGATATTTCAAAAACGTTATGGATTCGAATTCTTTGTCTAAAGTCCTTTGGTTTTTTAATATTGTCTTTCCACATTCCGTCCAAGCGAAAGCTGCCTCTCACATGGAGCCTGATAAAACTCTATGTGACAGTGGCTATTCAAATCAAGAGGAAGCTTTCTTTGACGATGAAAAATGGCAAGAGGCAGTGCAGATGCTCCTCACCATATAAATATCCATTCTACAAATTAAAGTCTTATCATACTCTTTGTAGTTGAGTGGCTTAAAATCCTTCCATTTTCCTTCTGTCATTAGAGATTCCATCCTAGCGAAAGGTTAAACTTGGTTGAAGCAAAAAAAATGGAGTATGATAGCGCTTCCTCTGACATGGAGTATGATGAAGTTCTGTCTGACACAGATTTTTCTGATGATGATGAACAATCGGAGGAGGCACTGCAGATGTTTCCCATAAAACACTTCAATGTTTTATGTTTCGATGACATTCGCAGACGCCAAGAGAGTGCAATAAAACAAGTTTCCTCGTTGTGTTGTATATCCCCTACTGAGGCGGCCACCCTTTTGCGCCATTTCATGTGGCGCATTCACTTGCTGGCGGACGGATGGTTTGCAGACGAGCAGAAAGTCAGATCAGCCACGGGGCTGCTGGAGAACCCTCCGATAACAACATCCAGCGAAGATCAAATGTTACCCTGTGAGATTTGTATGGAATTCTTTTCTAGAGAGAATATGAAAGCCCTTGCTTGCGGGCATTATTTCTGCTGTGAAAGTTGGATGCAGTACATTCGAGCTTCAATTGATAATGACGGTCTTGGTAGTCTTAGTCTGCGATGTCCTCATCCAGATTGTGATGTCGTAGTTGGTGAAGATATGGCGCTGTCTTTAGTAACTGATAAAGAATATAGGGCCAAGTTTGAAGGGTATCTTGTTAGATCATATGTTGAACAGAACAGTAGCACAAAGTGGTGTCCAGCTCCGGGCTGCGAGTATGCTGTGGAATTTGTAGGTGGGAGAGAGGGCTATGATGTTGTTTGCAAATGCTCGCATACATTCTGCTGGAATTGTTTGGAGGAAACGCACCGTCCAGTTGATTGCGAGACGGTGAGAAAGTGGGCCTTAAAGAATAGAGACGCTGCTGAAGTAGAATCAGATAAGTGGATCCATGTTAATTCCAAGCGATGTCCAATGTGTGATCGGAACATAGAAAAGAATCAAGGGTGTATACACATGACATGTACACGGCCATGCGAACATCAATTTTGTTGGCTATGTCTGGGTGATTGGAAAGACCACAATAGTAGCACAGGCGGTAACTATGCTTGCAATAGATATGAAAATGCAATGAAAGAAGGAGTTTATAAGGAGGAGGAGCAAGAGAGAGAGGTTGTTAGACTGTCCTTAAAGAATAGAGACGCTGCTGAAGTGGAAGAGGAAGAGGGGAATCAACATTATTACCAAAGATGGGTAGTCCATGAATCGTTGGAAAATAATGCACTATCGGATCTGAAGCAGATTAAGGATGTAAAGATTCATATATTGAGTGACAAACAATTTGAGAGTCTTAATGAGCTGGAATTTGTGATTGATGCATGGTTGCAGATAATCAAATGTAGACGGATATTGAAATGGGCAGATGTGTATGCGTATTATTATTTGTCTCATAGCGATGATAATAAAAAGAGCTTTTTTGAATATCAGCAAGATCATGCTGAAGGAATTCTGAAAAAACTTCATGAGTTGGCTGAAAAAGAGTTGGGGACTTTTGTTGAAGGCGAAAGTCGTCCAAGTGATTTCCGGAGTTTTCATGTGAAGCTCGTTGACTGGACCAGAGCCATCCGGACTTTATTTGACAACCTGGTCATATCATGGGAGACTGACTTGTCTGATTAATAGGAGCAAACAATGTTAATGGAAATAGGGAACATGGGATCCAGAAAATTCAGTTTTATGGTCAATCACAAAGGGAATTTAAAATTAGTCCTTTTTTCATATTAGTCATGATTCATTTCTGTAGTTTTTACCTGTTATTAAATTAATAATTACACTAAGTTTCGTCCAAAAAGTTTTCATTCTTGATCAATTGCTGGGAAGTACAACTTTTTACAGCCATATTAAATATAATTTTTTTTTTTTTTTCTAGAAAACATGATTCTAGAAATATAAATTATATTGATCAAGAAAGTGCATGGGTAGTAGAATATTAGAGGCATAGTCTTCAATATTTGTAAAGTGCATGGGTAGTAGAATATTAGAGGCATAGTCTTCAATATTTGTAAAGTGCATGGGTAGTAGAATATTAGAGGGATAGTCTTCAATATTTGTAAACTTATGAGTTTAACACTAGAGATAAATTTTGATTAGATGTTTTTCTTTTCAGAGGTTAAAAATAGGTTGGGTAAAATATTATATAGAAAATTATTAAAAAATAAAAAAAAAATTATATTAGAGAGTTTATATTATATGGTGATTTAAATGAAGATTAATTTCAGAATTTTTATTGGATGTTTGTTTAAGTTTTTTTATTTAAAATGAGAACCATCAATTTGGGTCTCTTTAGCTTCTAGACATTCAAATGTTAAATTGTATTATTATGAAAAAAAAATTAAAATTTTAGATTTTTTGTCATAAGATTAAAGAAAACAATTTAAAATAAGTATAATTTAAGCTATAAAAAATGATTTAGGAGTTATGTTTCTTATGGTGATAGTAAGAAAAGAAGAGGATATTATGGACCTTTTATGTGTATCATTTGTAAGTAAGATCTAGAAACATTAGATCATTTACCTATTATCATTCATTTACTTCAAATATTTTGGGGTTATTTTTCACAAAATGGGAATATATTGGGTTAATGTTAGCATGGACCTAAGTAAGATGGTGCCACCCCTACATTAGTGACATAGGTTAGCACTATTGTACAAGGTGCCATATTTATGTTAATAGTTGGTGTTAGATTAGTTAAATTGGCACCAATAGTTTTATGATTGGCCAAACAAGTAAAATTCTTCCAAGGATTATTTGTCACCCCTATATATGGAGGAATAATTCATTTTGTAGAGATGGTAGGGAATTTTTAATATAATAGGATATTAGTATTGATATATTTATGTGTCTATGTGGAATAAAATTATGCATAGAAGTTATATATTGGAAGGGGAGTCTCCATATTAGTCCTATAAAAAGCTAACATTTAATGTACTAGTAAACCAAATTATACCAAATCTAGAATTATGATGGTGAACCCATTGTAAACATAGGCTAAGAAGAACTCATGGTAAACATATGAAAATAATATTTGGAAACCAAAAAATATCTAAAATTGAGGAGTGGTGGTTCTAGAAGTTAGATAAATATAAGTACTAATTACAAAAATATTTGATCAAGGTCAAACCCACATATAGGCCCAATATATTGGTGATAACCATAATAAATTTTGGGTAGTTTTTTTTCATGTATTATAAAAGTGATAATAAAGCAATCATATTTTGAGAAGTAATTTCATGTTGATATTAAGTGGATGCAAACATTATTATTCAATATATTTAAAATTATATGTGTATTTCTATCTATAAGCTAGGGGTTATGTTGGTGATTCTAGCTTTAAAAAGCATGCATATATGTGTAATTCTAAGAGGGTAATTCATATCACATCATAAATATAAATGATGAAAAAAAGGTTGTGAAGTCCACAAATATGGGAAGGCTAGAAAAATTTAATACGATGAAGAAAGATCATAAAAAAGATGTTAAAACATAAAATAAAATTTAAAAAATACCATGTTGATGCTTATATCAACATATAGAAGTTCATAATAGAGGTGATTGTGGATTCTAGGAAGACTGGAATAGGAGATATGGTAGTGCTACCTAAGGGGTCTAATGAGATCAATGATAGTCGAGTGGTTGATGTTAGGGAGACCCAATGACTTGAAATTGTTCAAGAAGAGGAAGATCATGATTGTGTCAATAATTCATCAAAATCTCAAGAAATAATAAGGAAAATAATGAACACAATGATAGAGACAAATATTACCTTAAACCTACCAAAAATCATAAGGATATTTCCTCTAAAAGAGTTAATATAAGAACCTACAAAAATGTGATCCTTCACCGATGGAGCCATCCCCCATGATATACATAAGGATTCTCATACCCAAGTTCATTTCAAGGAAGATAAGCTATAATTCATATTGCAAGATAAGCAATTGAAATGTTTAAGGTTAAATAAAAATATAAAATAATATTTGTAATGTTGTAAGAGGTTTTAGGGGGGAATAAATTAATATTTGTTTAGGGGAAGATAACGGGATATCATAAAATCCTACACAACAATCACATAAACTAAATAAATCAAAGGTGGCAAGTGATAAGGCACCAATACTAGTATCAAATACTCAATAAGAGAGGACCATGATTGAATCTAATAAAAATAGCTTAGGCTAAGATGAATGGATTTTTCATATTTGGGAAGGATACCAAGTATGTTGAGGGAATATATTGTTAATGAATAATATATAGATGAGAATACTTATAATAGATAAAGATTCAAAAATTTAGGAATTGATATACCTTTTAAAATTATTTTTTACAATAATAAATTCAATTTGGTCAAGATATGATTGTTTCCCTAATATAAGATTCAAGAATCTTGTAAAGTATTAATTTCATTTCCCAATAATTGGTACTAAAAACATAATCAAGTTGAGATACATGTTTTAATGCTTGGATAAATCTATGGTAGAATTTTTAAGAGATATAAGATAACCTAGTCAAATATACAACAAACCTTCAATAATAACCATATAATCAAATGGTTCATCTCTAGGTTGAAAACCCTCTTTTATAAAATTAATAATTAGAAATAAGTTTTACAAATATCTGCAATGAACCTCTTCTCATGTAAATTTTTCACCTCAAATTGCTTAGTGTGGAGCCATATTGAGATAAAAAATTCAGTGCCAAAGATAATCTTAACTATTTTTGCATAGAGTATTGATAAAAATAGTAATGATATCATATATGCAATAAGAGAAGCATTAATTAATTGAAACATGGAAACATAAATAATAGTAATTACTAGAATTCAGGCAAGAAATATTACTATCACTAGCCACTGTGAGGGGGCAACCTCCTTACAAAATATGCAAATTTTTCTCTAGCCCATGAGGGTTATATCCTTCCTATTTTATTATATTTACAAAAATATTTTTTGACATTTTTTGATAATATTCTATGGCATCCTGCTATGATAGCATTATATGACAATATTCTTGACTTACCTAATTTATGATAGCTACATTCATGATACCAAGTAGTTACATTCATAATTCTATAAAAATAAATATTCTATGATAAAGCAGTTATATAATGATTCTATGACATACACTCTCCTAACTTAACATGTGGTAGTTACATTCATGATACCAAGCAATTACATTCAAAATTATATGACAAAAAAGAGATTCTATGATAAAGCAATTATATACATGATTCTATGACACACACTCTCCTAACTTAAAATGTGCTCCACTTATAACATGATATATGGTCCACTTTATATACAATTATATATATACCCTTATGAGTTATAAGTTTTGGGTATGTAACATGCCACCCCATAAAGAAGCTTTTTCCTCAAATTTGGAAGATGGGGAATTGTTGTTGAAAGTCTTACAATAGATCCCATGTAGCATCTTCTAGTGGTAGCCCTTGTCATTGCACTAGCACTTTAGTGATATATCAAGAGTGAATATATTGATTTTGATAATGCAAAATGGTTACAAGTTATAGAAGAATGGATCTCTTTTCATCTAATTAAGGAAGGGAAACCTATACTTGAGTCTATGTACCCATCACTTTCTTCTAGCAATATACATGAAAATATAGAGGAATATTAGACGTTATCGATATCTCCAACTTGTAAGCAACATTTCCAATTCATTGTAGTATCTTGTAGGATCCATAAAACTCGGGTGTCAACTTATGTCAACCCTTTTATTTGAGGGATATTTGCTTATAGGGTTGAAGACAAAGGAATACCATATCATCATTGATAAATTCCCTCTTAATTTTGTGTAAGTTTACTTGTTGTTTCATGTAGTTCTATGTGTTAGCCAAATTCTACTTGAGGGTTGCTAAGACTTCCTACATGTGGTTAAGGACTATGTCAATTCCATCCACCTTTGAGTTGTCTGGTAAGTAAGAAGTGAGTGTTAGAGGTGGATGACCATACACTACTTCATATGGTATCACCCTTGTGGTTGTGTGAAAAGTGGTATTATACCACCATTCAACTAAGGTAAGCCATTGACTCCATTTGGATTGATTATCTAAAACAAAACATCAAAGATATGTCTCAGGATATGTATTCACCACCTTTGTTTGACCATTTGTCTATGTGTGATAGGACGTGATTATTTTCAACTAAGTCCCTTGAATGCAATGTAGCTCCTCCCAATATTTACTAGTGAATATCTTATCATGATCACTGAGTATGGAGTGTGGGATCCTATGGAGTCTAAAGATATTATCCATAAAAAAATTGTACCATTGTCTTGGAAGTAGAGGGATGACTTAAGGATAAAATTGAGCATATTTGGTTAATTGATCCATAATTACCATTATAACTAATACCTCTAGATAGAGGAAGTCCTTAAAGGAAGTCCATGAAGATGTCTATCCATGGAGACTTTAGAATGGGTAAAGATTGGAGTAATCTTGGTATACTAATTGTTTCCCCTTTTAGCACTAATAAATATCACAATTATCCACAAATTGTTTGATATCTAACTTCAACCCAGGCTAGTAGAAATTATGCTTTATCCATTCATAGATTCATAAGAAACCCATGTGTCCCCCTATTAGAGATGAGTGAAGTTCTATGAGAATCTAGAATTTGAGTTGGTAAATGGATGGAATAACAACCCAATACTTATAGCGCAACTCCACCTAATTCCATGAATAATTAGGATTGTCCTTTTTGTAGATGCCTAAAATACATCATCACATGGATACTCTAAAAAATTCTCCTTTCTAGCTCACACCATCCATCTAGGGTAGATTTAGGGCTAATTTAGTGTATTTATCCAACAAAAGATACTTTTTCCCATGGTAAGAATGATCATCTGGACCCGAGATGGTCTCATAACGTGACCATATCAACCCAAGATGATCTCAAAGTTAGGACCATCTTGACCTGAGACGGTCATGTGTGTGCAAAAATTTAAAAAAATAATCAAGTAGTGGGACTGCCTATTAGCACGATAGCTAATTTCTCACCATGCTAGATGACCTACAATTGCATCTACCACCTTCTGACTAGAAATCAGGTTTCTCCTAATTGCCACTTGTCTCTTTGGCTATATACCAAGGAGACTATAAAATAGAGATACCTCCTATTGGAAATTTGAGTTAATTTGAGGTATTTTATATTGTCACTGATGTCACATGGATCATATTTGGTTTTAGTGGCAAAAGCACTTCATAGATAATCATCTATGATATTTTGGAGAGCATGGATATATACAGGGTTTTTATAAAAACCAAGGTAGGAAAAATAAAATATTTTATTTAAAACCATGGTGGGATTATGTGGAAAGGACTTTTCTTAAAAGCCAAGTGGAATTTTGTTTCATCGAAAAAGGACCTCCGATGATGAAGATATTAAAGTTTAAAGTTTAAGTTTAAATTAATGGAGGGCCGACCTATGTGCAATTAATGAAGGTTGGCATATATATATGTAAAGGTTTCAATTTATTTTAGAAATGGGGCATATTATATATCATCAGAAAGCTTATTTCGAGGCCTATTTTAATAACTTATTTAGAAGGATAAATAAGGTGTGTCTAAAGAGATATTTTTGATTTTGCAAAGGCGTTCCAAAAGTGAAGTTTACCTTGTTCTTTTTCAAGAGGATTAATTATTTCATGAGGTGACAAGGTATGCAATATTGTGATTTATTTTATTTTATGGTATAAGTAGTTTTGGGAGTAAAAAGGTTATGCAATGTTTTGATTTATTTTATTTTATGGTACAAGTGGTTTTAGGAGAGATAAGGAAGTTGTGCAATTAAAGGCCTTGGTGATGATTATTGAAAAGTGGAGTAATGTTGATTATTTTGTGATCGACTAACCCTTGTGAATATTGGCAAAAGAATTTTGTGATTGTGGCAGATTTACAAAGAAGTTTTTTCATATCCATAAAAGGTATGGGCACATTCTCCTATTGGCTATTTATGGTGGTTGATTTCTGAAATATCATTGGAGAGAAAAGGATTTATTGTGGTTTCCTTTTCAAAAGTGATTGGTTTAATGCTTCAAGGTTTTCTAGTTTGAGAGTTGAGGTTAAACCTTGTTTTATAAGAATTGTTATTGAAGCCCATTGGTTGTGAAAGAACTTGAGTTAGAAAAGAACATGAGTATCATTGTTATGTGAGATTTTTGGTTGAGCAGTGTTGGAAACATTTGAGTTGGTTGATACATACTTGGACTAGGGTTGTGTGATAAAGAGTTATTCCTTGTGATGATTAGTTGAGTTGAGTTGATTGAGCCTAGTCAAGTGATGTATGAAGTGATTGTTCAAGTTCTATAAAACAAACTATTCCATCATTCTATATTGAGTTGAGATTAATGTTAGAACATATTGAGTCTCTAACAATTCTATTTATGGTTATATAATACTTGAATTGAGTTGAGGTTGATTTGAGTTTAGAGTGAGATTAGAACATATTGAGTCTCTAACAATTCTCTTTATGCTTATATGAGTTTATTTGAGTTGAGTTGAGATTGATTTGGGTTGAGAGTGAGTTTAGAACATATTGAGTCTCTAAAAATTCTCTTTATGCTTCTATGAGTTGAGTTGAGATTGATTTGGGTTGAGAGTGAAATTAGAACATATTGAGTCTCTAACAATTATCTTTATGCTTCTATAAAGTTAATTTGAGTTGAGATTGCCATTCATTGTTGAATTCATTTTGAGTACTACTTGAGAATGATTGATTGAGCCTTTGAGAAGGCATTTATGGACAGTTTTGAGAAAGCTTTGTGGATAAATTTGTGGATAGTTTTGGGCAAGTTCTTGGTGAGCTTGCTAGAGCATATTTGGGCAAGTTCTTGGTGAGCTTGCTAGAGTAGATTTGGACAAGTTCTATGTGAGATTGTTATTTAGTTTTGGACAAGTTCTGTGTGAGCTTGTTATTTAGATTTGGGCAAGTTCTTGGTGAGCTTGCTTGAGCAGATTTGACAAGTTCTATGTGATCTTGTTAAGTAGATTCTATGTGAGCCTATTGAGTAGGTTCTTAGTGAGCCTATTGACAAAGCTTTGGAGGTGACATAGTATAGAGGACAGAGTATCAGTGGATAGAGATCTAGTAGCAACATAGTTGAAGAAAAATCTGAGTGAGGAGTCTTCAAGTGGAGAGATGTCCACCAGTCATTGCAGTAGAAATATAGAGTCTTCTATAATATCACATAGCCAAATAAAAATAGGAAAGAGTTCTCTTGTGGAAGAGATCCATGAACTTGAGATTAGGGGATTAGCATCTCCTTTGGACAAAGATCCATAAACTTTGTAATTGGGAGTGATTCCCAAAGATATTGATTGAGAAAGTTTTAGTAAAATATTTTCTCCATGGAGTACCTCACATTGGGGGAACCACGTTAAATCTTGTGTCTCAATTATGTGTGGTGACTTGTGCTCTTTCTTACTACTGCTATCTGAGTTATTAATGCACACTTCTATATTTGGTTATTGCAATTAAGGACATTAATTGATATTGGTTTGGAAATAAAGTAAAAAGTGGTCTTATATTGTTCACCCTCCCTCTCAGTATAAGCTTGTGTTCTTCAATATCCCTCTATTTGAATATTTAAATTTTAAACACCATCTCCAATGCTGATAAAATCACTTGCCAAACCTTCTCATTATCGCCATGCTATCAAATTACCATGCAAGCTTCGATGTTTCCTTCCTCATCCTTGCTTGATCAACATCGCTACTCTAGATCATTTGAATATGCAAGCTTGCACCTATGTTCATAAGAAAATCTATTAAAAATACCTTTTGTATCACCACAATGCCACAGGACCTAGTTTCATATAGTTGTAGGTTTGTGATAGTGATCGTCTCACACTGATATGGTCTACATATAGAGACCATCTCGATTCGATATAGTCTCAGTTAAGTGATCAATATTCATTATTTTTCTACATGTTAGCCTAGGTTCATATTTTTCTTGGTTATTCTAGCATATGATTCTTTTTTTTATGCATTATATCTTGTTGTAGTAGCATAGATTTCCTTTATTGCATGCAGGTATCCACTCTTTATATGGTTTCACATATTTGGTTTTCAATATAGGTCCAACCTTGGTGGGCCTTGCAAATGTTATTGATCTAATTTTATTTCTATTGTGTTCAGGTTACAGGCTTCAAAGATAGTGTAAAATTCTATATCTAACTCCCAAGTAGCGATCTCAGAAACCTGCTCCCCAATGACTGTGCTAGCACAAAAATTTTCCACATTGCACCAAGATCCTTTTTGGATAAAAAAGGATAACACCCTTCATTGTATTGATTGTATCACTGAATGAAATCCCTCGAGGGGATTCTCTTGTAACACCTTAAAACTATCAATTAATAAAAGATCTATTTTATTGATTATCTATTGTGTTTCAATTATACATTTGCTTTAGGTCCTAAGTGTAGACCAATTGGTTCATCCAAACCCCATAATGGGGGTGGAGTTCCAAGGTTCAAATCTCGAGCCTCTTCGGACTGAACGCTTGTCCCTTTCCTGGTGCTTTCAGCGATGTAAAAGGTTTAAAATTATTATGGCATGGTGGTTATAGGGGAGGATTGCATGAAGATCTATGTGGTGTATTCTAGGGTGGATAGCCCAGAATACTGTGGCGACCATAAAAATTTGGACAGCATGCCCGGATTCATGGCGGCTACCGATTCCACCATGTAAATTCAAAAAAAAAAACAAAAAAAAATTATACATTTGCTTTTGCATGGTGCAAGTTTTCATGCTTTCAAATGATGATCACGTTAGAGTAATATTCCATTATTTGGTATATTTACCCTTTTAATCTGATAGGTACAATAGCTAGTATATTGCATTACACTAGTTGAGTAGATTATTACATTTACTTTTCTACTTTTACCATGTAGATATTTATTGTCTTAAATATCTAATGGTTGATTTGGTAAATATCCTAGGTGGAAGAGTTATTTTTAGAATTCTCTTCCTCTCAAAAAAATAGTTAGCGTGATTTCCTATTATTCAATTTTCAATACTATTTTGTAACCTATTTAAAGGCTATAGTTTCAAAACTATAAGTTAATGAAATATTTGTAATTTGATTGAATCCTGAATTCCTGTTCACATTGGCATCAGAGCTAGAGGAGGGAGTTGGGAGGAGGAATTGATTTTTTAACTTGTTGGAGAAATCGAGCGCAAGAAGCACAATTTGGTGACTTCATTATTTTTTTACTCCTCCGATTCCCTAAGTTTTCCTATAGTTTTTTTAATTGCATTTCATTAATTCATTACCAAATGCAGAGGAGGTGGTGAAATTATCCATTTTTTAAGGTCCACATCACCCCCCTCGGCAGGACAAGGTCACAACCAGGCCCATAGGAATTTTTACCGACCAGATTTATTTCCCCGGCTAGGCCATGCCCAGGCAGACGATCGACCAGGCAGCTCTTTACTACCGACGATCGCGCCTACGAATGAGACAGATCTAAGCTGCCAGCCCGAGCATGCCTAGCCCACAAAGGATATTATGCCCAAGGGTCTGGGAGGAGCCTTTCTTTGGCTCTTGTCCACAGGGCCCACACCCCTAGGAAAGCCAATGAGAGCACTTCGAGGGCAGGAGCGCCCTCACGCTCCCACATGGCTTCTCCAACTCAAGCATGCTTCGAGGGTATGAGTGCCCTCACACACCCAGGATATTCCTCTGGACATGTGGAAAAATCACATCAAGCCACCTAATCTCAGCAGCTGGAATTCTAGATTGACTTAGTTCGACATGTGGCACACACATCGAGGCAACACATGGCAAGGTCAAACAACTGACATGGACCTACTGGATGAGACACATGGCAAGGACCAACTAAAAGGTGACACATGGCACATCAAGCAAAGGGAGCGAGACAACCTAGTGAGAAGTGGCATCATCTGGCCATTGACATGTGTGTGAGAAAATTTTAGTTTTTCGGTAGCGACCGACACCTTAGCTACCTTCCAAGACAAGTCGACACACATGTCAATGGGTCTCCCTTTTTTATTATTTGTTGTTTTGTTACATCAACAAAATGGCTAATTTTTGCTCATTTTTTATTATTGCAAGTATACAATATTAACCATCTTGGGTAGAGAGGACCACATTTTTGCAATCATCTCAGGTCAAGATAATCTCTAGCCAAATATAATACAACACTGATCTGCAAGAATCTACATCAAACTAAGGTTTTTATGTTATAATTTCATGCCTTAGGATAGTTTATTTCATGTTTTGAATATGAAAAACAAAAGAAAATAAGAAAAACACATAGCCTAGTTGCATACATGTTCCTTTGTTTTTAGTTTTAAAACTGTCAAATCGTGATTGTATTAGGTCAAGACGGTATCTGGTCTATGATCATATCAGGTTGAGATAGTCCCTATTTATAGATATCTTAGGTTGAGATGGTCTCTATATCCTCACTGGTTTTTTGCATTGTTATTTAATAAAAATATGGATCATCATGTAGTGAAAATAGATGCATTTTGCTTCATAATTTGCATTAGTTAGAATTATTTGTGTGCTCTTCATTTCCCTTTTCAAGAAATAAAAATAACATCACACACTCATGTATCACATAAACATTGGTAAGGTTAGAATTCATCACCAATCTCCAATCAAGACTAGCAACATTGGAATTCATCTCCTTTCGCTAGCTCACCCCCTAAACACCATAGTAGCCCTCACAAGAGATTTCTCAAACTTCATCACTAAGATACCCCTTGCTTTTGGGTACATCCTAAAGTAGGCTAGGTCTAGATACCCCTTAACCATAGGGCTTAATAATATATGGAATGCAACTATCATTTGTATTTGAGCATGCCCAAGTGTGAAGCGAAATTCTAACTAGACAAGTAGCAAGGTTTAGACAATGTGATCCCTCCTTGGAGGGGTATTATTCTTATAGAATAACCTATCACCCATATATTGCCTATAGGAAACCATTTTTACCATTTTTTTTACATTCCTCATCAAAGGTTGTGCACAAAGTACCTTTATATAGCGATCATTTCATCTTCCTTAGTTTCTTAAGAGTAGAATTACAAAATAAAAACACAAAAATAAAAAATCAAACCAAAAAAAGAGAGTGCTTTCTTGATTATTTGTTTGCATAGTTTATAAAGTTATTGAATGTATTGGCATAGCTCTTTACACATCATTTTCCTAGCATATGGGCATAACATGTAGTCAAAATAATTCATAAGAATACACTATTGATCCATCACCTAGAGCCATGGATTATTTTTTAATTTATCCATAGGATCTGGTCATCCCTAAGTGGAAATGCAACTATCCTAGCTTAAGTGAAATCCATCACTCCATCAACCATGATACATTGGGCGTCCCCATTCACAGTTCACCCATAGGTACTGACTATGATCAATATATGGATTATCCATATCAGGATACCCTGCACACTTTTTATAGGGATAACTACATCCAAGCTAAAACATCTAAAAGTCCCTACCATGCATTTATATCATTATTTGACCTATGAATCCATTAGATTAATATTAATAGTGTACACCATAATAAGATAGGGGCGTTCAATATACCCCAGTTGATCATCCTTGGATGAGCTATAAATACGATCATTGGAACATGTACACCACTCAGGGTCATAATAATTCTACCACGTCAACTCATGCAATTATCATGTCAACTCAAGATCCAAGGATGGATATATTAATCCTCTCACTACACCTTATGATAGATAGTATGGTCAAGGATGGTGCACTTTGGTACCTCTTTATTACACAAAACCCACCCTTTGATAGCAATATCAAATTAATGCAACCTCTCATGACCCCAAAAAACAAGTGATCGATATTTTTTGGGCTGAAGTGCAAAACATGGTTATTTGCACCACTCACACAAGTGTGAATAGACCCTACACCACTGACTAAATAGATCGAACCTAGGTGCCCAAGACATCCCTGGAACATCAATGCAGTGAGTGATGCATTAGAGGGTGCCCACTCCTATGCAACAAGGCAACTGATCCAACAACACCTAGGGTGCCAAACACAACATCACAACCTTTCACCATACCCAAATCAAAATCTTCCACCTCATCCATGTCCAAATTAAATTCACAATCAATATTATAGACTGTCACCCATCCATCATCACCAATATCATTCATCATAATACTATCAATCATACCCCTATCAACAGGACCATGAAGCCTATGAGAAACAACAATTAAAGTATAAAGAATAAATTGATATGTACCCTGAGGCAACATATGGTGACATACCTATTGAAAACACTCACCAACCACCTCCTCAATAATAGAACCTTCAAACTCATCAAGTTCAAAGGCGAACGCATGTCATCATCTCACCAGATACCTATAAATTGTTGATAGAGCACCTCAAATGTTTAGAAAAGCAAGCCTCGATATTGGGTTACCAAAAACCTACCCTATGGTATCTCACCAATTAGCCTCTCCATCCATCCATTTTGTCACCACCCTATCTTGAGCACTTTGATACGCCAAAGTTGGATAAGTTCAAGGGTGATAAATATGCACAGGAGCATGTGATGAGTTTCTTGAACAATTGCTTTTATCTTTAAGATAGTGATTCTCTCATCCTACAAAAAATTCTCATAATGCTTACTGAGGATTCTTTGGAGTGGTACAACCATCTACCATGCCATAGTATTTTTACTTTTGAACAATTGGTGGATGCTTTTTTGGAACGCTTTGCCTTTAGAATCAAGAAAAATACCACCCTAACTGATCTATATAATCTTAAAATTTTGAGAATGAACCATTCATGGACTATGGAAATAGGTGGAGGGTCATCATAACCAAATTACCCTTCAACCTACCCACCATAGAGCTAACTTGAATGTTTACTAGAAATTGCACCAAATATATCTCATTATTATTACAACTTTAGTAGTGTAGGACTTTCAAGGAGGCCTTAACCTAGGCAAAGGTAACAAGGAAATCAAGGTCCAGGAAGAATAAATCAACTTCGTAAGAAGGAATGATCCAATAAAAATGTGAAGGGTGGCCAAAATTAGCTTCAATGAACTAGGTTGTCTTGAGTTCCCTTAGGCCCTCAAACCGAGCTTCAGCACCATCGTGTAACTACCAGGACCAACCTCCATCAACATAGCACCATACTCAATTAACCAACCCACAATAACAATAAAAGTTGAAAACTCAACCTCATCAGTCGCCTTACCAGTACACACCATTATCAAAGTCTTTGGCATCAAATTTTAATTGATTATGCAAGGAACAAGTGATTACTCTCCTTGATATCTTACCACTGGATCTGAATCATCCCAAATCTAGATCTTACATGGAGGATCAGTACTACACCTATCATAGATAAAAGGGTCATGATATTCATTCATGCTACTCATTTAAAATATAGTGTAGGACAGGATCGAGAGACAAGATATTCAAATTGATAATCCTCTTACCTCCAACAACAAGAATATAGGTGTCTTCCAAGACCCTTTATCCCAACGTAAAATAAACACAACACCTACTATCAAAATAAAATAACCTAAGTAGGTTAATCAAGTGCATACCACCCCACCTAACCAAGGTTTCATGGGAATGATCAACATCGTGATGAGGAATAGACAATACCCAATGCAACCCACACAATCTTTGGATCCCACCAATATTTCTTCAACATCATAGGTACCACCAATATCAAACCTGGTCATGCCTACTTTACCTTAGCTAATGCTCACATTAAGAAAAATTTCATCAATAAGACTCTCCATTTATGAGTTAATTTAGAAATAAACCCCATATCGAGAGGTTCTAATGGAGATCTTAAGATCTATTGAAATGCAACCACAAGACATCAATTCTTTTATCAATTTTGTGGAGCATGTTCAAACTTGTCAATATCCTATGATAACATTTACGGATCATGAAATTCAGATGATACCCATCGAGGTACATAATCCACCATTGCATAGTATCACTAGTGTGGATAGGATCCTCTTTTAATGTGTCTTGATTGAAACATGATCTTCCATTAATATCATCACCTCTATTGCCCTCCAACATCTTAACCTATTGATCTAGAAATTAATATAATGAAAAGGTCGTGCACCCTCAAACCTTGACCAACATTGAGTGACCAAAAATTTGTGAGGCTTTGGTGGTCAATCCTCAGATAAGGTCGGTCCTTTGAAGTTCAAGCTAACTAATCCTAAAGCATGGGGGAAAAGTGTGCTAAAAAAAGTAAAAATGAGTTGATTCTAGAAATTATATTGGTGTATATTAAGCCACATCAAGAGGCATATGAAATAGAAGACTATGCAAATAAACAATAAATTGCCTAACAAACTCAATTTTTCTATCAATCATAGAACACTTAATTTCAATACAATGTAGCTTATTAGACTAAGAAATCTAAAACCAGTGAATGAACATAAGCATAAATTTAGAAATCAAAGTAAATACTATGAGCATTCAATAGGCTAAAAATAGATATAAGCAGTCATCCATACATACATGTTCTATAAATGAATTAAACTAGAGGTCAAACAACAATCTCTTATATTAATATGTAAATATTTTGTTCTTATATATGAATTGTAAAAGCCTAAGAGCTAGCCTTTTTATTCTATACTTTAGTATTTATATATTTTTTATAATGTTACAATTGTTAAAGAATTATTTTCATAGATATGAATTATTGTTATGTCAGAGAGTGTGCCAACTTATTAAATCACTTAGAGGTATGGCTGCTCCTACTACTCAATCATGGTTTACAAATGTAGATAGTATTTGTGTCCTCTCGAGTCATGTCCACCTAGCTACTTGCATATGGTCTATCAATATCTACTAACTTCTTTAGTTTAGTTTTCCTATCATTTGCATTATGGTTTATGTTGTTAATATCATCTAATAAGAAATCCTGCACAATAAGCATTGTAGGATGAAGACCCTTTTATGTTGGAAGGTGGTTGTCAGATTTTTTGCACTCCTATCTCCTCCAAAGGAGTAGTGCACCTTTAGCGTCCTGATAGAATTTTTCCATGTACATATTCTCTAATAGCTCCACCACTTAATTGAATGCTTCTTTCCTACTCCTGCATGTGCCAAAATTTTAGCACCCTATCAATTTTTGGTAGGGTAGAGATGTTTCGTTGTCTTGGACACTTAGCAAATTTTCTACTTCTAAGTGTGCTAAAATTTTGTGAAGATATTTATAGAAAATTATTCCAGAAATAATGCAGAAATAAACAACTTAGAAGAAAATGACAACACACAATGCACATAGAACACACGAGATTTACCTTGGTTCACCCGATATGGGCTACTCCAACAAAACAAGAGCCACACCTCCTTGATATTATTATTCACTTCCTTACCCAAAAATGGGACATTAAAATAAATATAAAGGAAACTCTTCCAACCCTAAACCACTATGTGGTATTAGAATACAATGGACATAACACTATGGGATAAACCACCCACACCCACCAACCGTGTTAATCCCGAAAGTCGCTCCGCTCTACAAATCACTCCAAAAAAATGGGTTAAAGTGTCCAATATGTAAGTGTGTACATGTGTCCTTAGATTAGGAATATTTATGAGAAGATTCAAGCCCAAGTGTGCATACAATATAGTGTTGTATGTATGCATGTGTCAAGTAGAGAAGCCAAGAGTCATAAGGCTTGGAATATATAAAGGAAGAGTCATGGTAACGAAAGAGTCACCCTAGAAAGGCTTTATATTACTCCACAGAGGATTTTATATCATAGTCTAAGTTATCTATAGAGAGAGTTTCTATGATATATTGTAACAGAAAGAGGAGTAATACAATTTTACATACATTTTGAGCAACTAGTATTATAAGTGTTGTTATATTGTATATTTTAGGCTTTACATTCATATTTAAGCATATTATTGAATATTATTTCACATCTTGTTAAGCCTTGATAATACATATTAGTTGTCTCATTTATCTATGTTACAATATCATTATTGGATCCATTATATTGCAACTTCATTATATTTGATCATGTGATTATTTTCCTATGGTGATTTATATTAAGTATTATAGCATCAAAAGCTAACAATGGTATCAAATCCATAGCAAGGTTGCTTGCATAGGATTTGAAAGTTGCAAAATTTAAGAATATTAGCACTGGATAAGAAAATCCAATGAAGATAAGTGTTTCCACTGAGTTGAAGAAAAACCACTAAAGTTAAGGATATTACCACTAGGTAAGGAAAACCAGTGAAGATAAATATTTCCACTACGTAGAAAAAAATAGTGAAGATAAGATTATTTACACTAGGTTGAAGGATAACTAGTGAAGAATAAGTTTCAAATTAAGAAATCTTCAATGTACTGGATTCTTAAGTTATGCTAGAAAAATCTAAGATATTTGTTGCAATGAAAATTAATCTTCAAAATTTGAGAAGCTTCCTACAACAAATAGAGAAGAATTTCATATTCTATTTCTTAAAGGTCGTGAGCTTTCCTCATGTAGGGATTGACTCGAGTTGTAATTAAGTCTCAGATATAGATCTTGATAAAAGTTTTAGGTCATTAAGATATAGACCTTGATAAGATAGATTGAGTTAACCTATTATAAGAAATCTATTAAAAATTGAATGTAATCTATAATATAGATTTAGGTCTTAAAGATAGAACTTGATATTGACAGAGATAGGAGACCCAAGAGAAAAGATCCCATTGAAGGTGAATATTTGTGACAAGCTAAAGATGGTCCCATCAAATATTAAAGTCAGAGATATAAAAGAGACTCAAGAAAATAGATCCTTTCTATATTGGTCCCTAGTAATAAAAAGAGACCATTGATAAAGCCTTCTCTATAGAGATAGAAAACAAGGAAGAAAAATTAAAGGTTTCAAGAAGACTTCAAGAAAGAAATAATTGAAGGTAGCATTTTTGGAAAGCAAGTATCTTGCCAAAATTTTTGAAAGGAATAATAGACTTCAAGATAGCAAGAAGTCTTAAGGGCAGTCCATGTTAAAGGACAAGTTTTGGATATAGAGATAGAGTATTAATACAACATCATAAAAGACCACATCGATAGCAAGTTTTGAAAGGTAACAAAGAAGACTTAAAGGCAACAAGTTAAGAGAAGAAGATAAGGCTTTCAAGTAATAAAGCGTTGATAAAAATAGAGATCTACGACCATTGAAACATAAGAACAACACAAGGTAGGACAACATTGAAGGGTTGCACAAGGTAAGACATCATTCAAGATAAAGTAAGCAAGAATGTCTAGATAGGACAACAAAATGAAGATTAAATATATAAGGCTAAAAGAATATTGGTAAAATAAGAGAGCCACCATTAAAGTATTTTAAAGTATCTTAAAAATGGTGAAATATCTAAAGTTAAAGCTACAACAAGATGAAGTGTTTATGATATAGGTGTAAGTATTGTATTTATTAAGGACAAATCCTTAAACGTCGAAAGTGCACCTAAATCTACATAGAAAACAAAGAGTAAAAGATATTTGCCCTGCAAATTGATGCTTAGAATTTAACTGAGCACAAGGAGGAAGATATTAAAGTATAAAAGAAGAGATTTGATCAGATATTTCACAAAGCAAAGCATCAAGCTAGAGAAAAGAGGAAGCACCATAACATCATATGTAACAAATAAAAAAGGCAACACCATAGCAATATAACTTGGACAATGTATCTTCTACCTGAGTACATAGATAGAGCCAAAGGAAGCACCATTCGAGATAATCTAGCATAGGTGCCAACCTTGTCCAAGCAAAGAGAAATGAAGCAACAAACCTAGAGTCATTCTGATAATGCCTATCTAAGAGGAAGTGCAAGAGATAATTCTTCTAAGGAGAATGAAATGAAGTTATAGCAATTTTAAAGTCAAGTGTTGTGGTTTGGAGAATCAAGCACCAACAACCAAAGAGCCAAGTGCCATATAGAGTTAAACAAAAAATGTTGAGTAGCTAGCAAGGAGATGTTGAATAGCAAAGCTCATTATTCAAGAATTATGCACCAATCCAATAGTTACGAAGGAGCACTCAAGTGTAACAACAATGAAAATTCTTTGAAAGAAGCATCAAAGACCTAAGCCAAGAATCCATACAAGCTAACGTGCACCACAAAAGATAAAATGATAAACTTGAAATATTTTCTTGGCAGTATAAATTCATGCATAAGCTTCCACTCACATGTAAGTCATCCTAGTTCAGAGGAGACAGTGAAACACTTGAAGAACCCTCATGAGTGTGCAACACCTAATTCACTTCAAGCAGCCACGGATAGAGAAAGGTGACATCTTATATTTTGGCAAAAAAAATTCCAATCTTAATTTTTTCTAAAGTTAATAAGGAGGAATAAGGTTTAGTAATTTAATTATTGATCTTTCTAAGATTTAATGAGTTTAATAGGAGAAATAAGAATTCTAATAGAATATTAATAGCTTAGATGCATCTCTAAAGTTATGAAGTAATGCGTAGAAGTTATATTAATTGCTTCGTTAAGTTTTGGGAGTGATAAGTAGAAATAGAGTTTATTTATTTAAGTTTTTCAAAGTTTTTTGAAAGGTTTACTTTTTTATATTTTTTAATGTTAAAGCTAATATAATTTTTGCATATGATTTTGGAGATATAAGGAATTCTACATCAAATTTAGGAATATTCTATTTGCAAAATTCTTATTTTATAGTTTCTAATTAATTAGGGAGCCATAGAGAATTCAACTTCAAAGTTTTTTTTAAATTAGAAACTTGAAAAATTATTCAAAAACTAGGAAGACATAAGGTAGTCTACATCAATTATATTCTTTATAGTTTTTTGCATATCATGGAAGAAATTGTTAAGAATGCATTTAATGAGGATAGTAAAGAAATGTTACATGCATTTAGATTTTACTCTCAAAACTTAATAAGTGACTTTTACAAAAAGAAACAAATGTTTAATATTTTAAAAGAAAAATTGACTTTGTTTCTCAAAGAAGCAAAAGAAGGAAATTTCATATCTCTTATAAGCTATCTTCACAAAAAAAAAAATTAGGACATAATGGGATTTCCAAAATACCATTATATTTTCTTCAGAAGAGTTTTTAGTGATGTATCTATTATCAATTAGTTTTAATATTTTTCAAAGAAAGAAACAAGTTGAGAAATATAATGTAGCATGAGGAATCATTGAGATAAAAGCTATATTATTGTTATGACTTACTAAATGAATGCTTAGGAGGTATATCATCAGATATATCATAAATGAAATTGTAGAAAAAGAAAAGAAGAAAGAGGAAGAGAGAAAAATCATACTAGAAAATATTAATCTAAAGGCAAGGTTAAGCAAGGAAAAGAAGAAGATAACAAAGGAATCTCAAGCTCCAGGATTAGGACGAAGACCATATTGAATACTAAAGTCTTCAATAACTAAATAATGTAATACAAGAAGGTGTTGGAGAATATTACATTATTTGGTACATGACAATGTACCACCTTGGTACATTATTGTAAATATTATATTAGGAGTGTGTCCTAGATTAGAGTGTGATTTAATATTTTATGTAATGTAATAATGTGTAGGAAATGCACAAGTGTCATGTAAATATGTGTGCAAGTGTTATGAGTGTAGATGTGCACAAGTGTCATTATATTAGGAAGCATTATGTGAAGAGTCAAGTCCAAGTGTGCATACAAAATAGTGTCATGTGTATGCAAGTGTCAAGTAGAGAAGCCATGAAGCATAATGCTTGGCATATGGAGAGGACGAGTCGTGATAACCAAAGAGTCGTCCTAAAAATACTTTATATTACTCCATATAGGATAACATATCATAGTCTACATTGTCTACAAAGAGAGTTTCTATGAGATATTATAACAGAAAGAGGAGTAATACAAGTTTACATACATATTGAGCAACTAGTATTGTAAGTGTTGTTATATTATATATTTTAGGCTTTACATTCATATTTAAGCATATTATTGAATGTTATTTCACATCTTTTTAAGCCTTGATAATATATATTAGTTGGATTATTTATCTCTACTACAATATTATTATTGGGTCCATTATATTACCACTTCATTATATTTGATCCTGTGATTTTTCTGTGGTGCTTTATATTAAGTATCTTAGCATCTAAAGCTAACAATGGTAGTAGAGCCATAACAAGGTTGCTTGCATAGGATTTGAAAGTTGCAAAAGTTAAGAATATTACCACTAGGTAAGAAAATCCAATGAAGATAAGTATTTCCATTGAGTTGAAGAAAAACCAGTGAAGTTAAGGATATTACCACTGCGTAGGAAAAACCAATGAAGTGTTGTTGCATAGTACAACTCACCCCAATTGGGGACTCCACTTGAAAATTTTAGAATTTTGGTATAAATTTTTGTTTGCATGGATGCTTTTATTATTGATTACATTAATTTCTTTGATGGATTTGGCTTGCAAAACTACATGGTCCACTATATTTCATTCAAAAATGATTTTTCTAAGAATGAATCAATGGCAGCAATATTTTTTTTTCTTCTAGGTGTAAAACCTTAGGAATGAGCAAAACATTTTACAATTTATTGACCAATGAGAGCTCAGTTTTTATAGGCATATTAATTTGACAAATTGCAATGTTTCATTTTAGAGACCACGTATGATTTTTTAAGAATGCTTTAATGAATTATTTTATGCCAACAACCATGAGTAAGGTTAATGAATGAATTATTTTATGCTCTAATAAGTTATTTAGCAAGATAGTGGATTTCTAATGGAATTAATTATTGCACATTACCATGAAATTGATCTTGCACATTATAAAGAAGGTATTTGTGGGAGCATGATCCTAAATATGCTAGCATAATTGCAAAAGTGGATTTATGGATAATTATATGCATTAAAATAGAAACTTGGTGGAGGCAATTTAATGCTTTATAACTACAAAAATTACTTCACCATACTTGATTTTTTTTTATTAATTAAAATGTGAGTTTTGAAAGGATCCCCACAACCTTATACAAAAATCTCCTAGACGATCCAAACAACTAATGACCCCGAAGAGGTCACCCAACCAAGAGAAAATACATAACTAGAAATAGGCCAATAGAATCCAGCAAACTTACAAACCTACTTACAAGGTTAAAAACCATCCGAACAGGGAAAAATAACCAGCAACCTAACCAAAAAGGACCCATCAAGAAACATGCATAGACAAGAAGCTAGCCAAAGTCCAAACCTAGGGCTTAACTAACGTGTCCCCAACATCACTCTTTCCAGTGACTGAATCCTCTAGGATCCAACTTGATTCACCATACCTGATTTAAATAGGTTTGTTATGAAGCATAATGTGAGAGTAATTGATTGTAACTACAAATGTAATGGAAATATATGGCCATAGTTGTATAAATAAGAGCTCTTGGGATTGCTCTAAGGGGGTCAAAAATCTAGCACTTAGCATGTTTTAGGATTTTTTCTAGGCTCTTTGTAGTTCATTGGTTTTTGAACCAAGCATTGTACTAAGTTGAGTTCTATGTTTGTAATCCACTTGAATGGTGAATTTGTGAAAGTGCTTCAATATTATATTATGTAATTCAAGGCTTTGGAGTTTTTTGTGGTGCATGTTGATGATGGTTGTATTCAGTTGCTTCATATTCTTAGCTCCCTAAAATATTACACCGTCTAGATCACAGGCTATGTGAATTTTGGTCAAATATAGAGTGGTTATTTTTATATAGGTTTGCTACTCTAAAGGATCAAGATCAAATTTTTGGGACAGTAATGCTTTATTTGATTTTTCTTTATTTTATTTCTCTAACCCTAAAATTTTATTTTTTATTTTTGGAATATCAGGTAGATTAGGAATGGTTTATTTTAGTTTCCAAGCATTGGATTTTAAACTATAGTTTTCTATTCTTACTTCCATGTCACTTCAATGTCAGATGTTGTGGTTGGAATGAATCTAAGAAGCTTTCATTTTGAAAATCAATTTTAATCCAGCTTTGTTTAGATTTAACTGTAATTTATTATATTTTCCAAGCTTTGGAGTTTAAAATACAATTTTCTATGCTTAATTCCATGTCACTTCAATGTCGGTTGCTATGGTTGGAACGAATCTAAAAATATTTTATTTTGAAAATCAATTTTAATCCAACTTTGTTTAGATTTAATTGCAGTTTATTTTATTTTCCAAGCATTTGAGTTTAAACTGTAGTTTTCTATGCTTACTTCAATGTCATTTAAATTTTTATTGTTATGGTTGGAATGAATCTAAAAAGCTTTTATTTTAAAAATCAATTTTGATCCTATGACAACCTAGGCCTACTCATCTAGTTGTCAAAAACACAAATTCAAAATTTTGTTAAAAATCATATTTTGACGTGAACTCACCCAACTTAAAATTAGTACTTAGGCATAGGGGATTCCACTTCAAGATTTCTTACCATTGCATATAGTATCTTATGTGCTCGGGACTAGCCAACTTCTCGCGATAGTTTATCATTTCTAAGATCCTCTCTCCTTTCTCTAGTTTTCTATATCTTGGCATGGGGTTGCCCTTCCAGGGCCCATATCACCTGGAAGGGTGGACCCACTAATTCCCCACATCACAGCATGGAGGACTAGGATATATGATCCTACACTCATCCTATTGTTTCCACTGACTCAAAATAATTTAACTTTAAGAACCATGCTTAAGTTAGCATATCCAAACCCATGTCTAATGATTGACCTTCATCTAAGGTATTGTGATGGTCCCCAAATACTCTATACTAAGCACCAGATGTCTTATTCCAAGCTCCAGTTGACGGTAATGCTACCCATACAATCTACCGTTGGACTTTCTAGACCTAAGATACTACTCCCCAGACTTGGGCTTGTTTAGAAATTCATAATCAGAGTTTGATTCATGAACATCCTCATGTACTACTCATATGGTAACCTAGAATGATATCCCATATCATCATTTTTTACTCTCTACAGTGTTGGACCTTCATCCCTCTTAATTTTTTTGGAGAACAATTACCTCCAAATCTCAATGGTTGCCACTGCGAACCATCGGAGTTGGGTGGATGCACATCCTTCTCGATGGAAACATAAAGTTTTATACCATCCTTCCCGATGGATTATTAAGGAATATTTGGTTTACCCTTCTCAGTGAGTTATAAAGCTAATATGACATATTTTTAAAAGGCCCTCATATCATATGGTAAATATTAACATTGCATGTCCAATATAAACTACTTCATTTTTTTTTTTAAATAATACAACAATAACCATGTTAAAAAAATCCATATATAGAAAATATCAATCTATAACAATTTATCATTAAATAAATAATTATTTTATCTACTTTTAAAAAAAATAAATTTAGCAAGCTACAATTGCAATCTTAATATAACCTATATTCTAAAAGGAATTCAAGTGACGAATTTTTTTAATAGCTAGGCTACTTCTAGCTTAGGCTATTAATTGAATGGACTAATATTTTAAACAATAACTATAGCATTATACAATATCATATTAAAATCCTAATTAAAAAAACTATAGTGTCCACCAGTTTTCAAAAAGTCTACTAGCTTCTTTTTGACTTAATTTCATTATTTTTATTGATTTATTTTGACTATATAATGGTATTGGGATCCAATTAACAGGTCATGCATCATTATCTCAATGTTTGAATCATATAAATTTACCAGCTAATCCAAAGTTATTTTTAATAAGGCATTACATCTATTTTAAAAACATCGACCTCATAGGAAAGATAATATTTTAAAACTATTTAATCTTAAATTTAATTAAATCTAACAATCTTGTAAAACCCATCAAAACCCAATGCATAGATATATTATTTGTTTTAATACGTAATTCACATCTAAGGTTTTTGAATAGGGCAAACACATCGTGAGTCTGTTGTTCCTAGCATACATTAGGCAATATTCTATAAAAGAGACATCATATCGTTCTGCGTAGCTCAACAAGATATGTAGAAAAACAAGAGAAAGACTTCCATTTCGAAACTTGTTTCATAATGCCTACAATTTCAGGATTGAAGGTTTGGGAATAGGAAATGTTTCGTTGGGCATATTTCACAGTTGAGAACCAACAAAAATTAATCACACAATATCGTTTTCCCAAAAAAAACACATTCTAGCCTAAGGTATATTAATATCATTTATATTTAATGGAAATCTTATGTGTTTACCTATCAAATACTACAATGTGTAATACATTATGTTATACAAGGTTCAAACTCATGATGTTGATTCATTTCTTACAATCAATAAGGAAGACATAAAACAATTGAATTCTTACATAATAAATTGAATTAATTACCCTCTACCCGAGCTAAAAATCAAGCATGTAATGCTTTTTTTTTTTACAATCGAGGTGTTGGAATAAGATGAATTGTAGGTAAATTTCCAATACAATTGTTATTTCACTACTATTATTTTCTAAATATTGTGTCATGATTTAATCTGGGTTTTCCTATTGATAGTTTAATTTGAATCAAGGAAAAAAGTATCTAAGTTAAACGAATGCACCAAAACTATTTACGAAGGAAAGCTCGTAAATTATTCTAGCACAAGTATATGTATTGAAAACCTTAAATTCTTTGAAGTTTACACTCTACATCTGATCGTCATTGAAGACTGCAAGCTGTGCTTAAATAAATTGACCAAATATTATAATGGAGTAAGCCAAACGTAGTTCTTAGCATCTTATAAACTATTTTTCCAAAATAAAACAAGCATTGTATACGCCATAACTAGCTTTACACAACCAAACTTATAAAAAAGAAAAATAGACATGGTTTCACTCAACTATTCATCACTACGATAGTCGAACGGACATGCAATTAACGCAAATTCAAATGCATCCACAACATAATCTAATTAGGAGCAATGAAAGTTCTGGAAAGATTATAAAATATATATTTTACATAATTTTAAAAGCAATTAAGTTTTTTAATCTGATTACAAGTCTCTGACGGACATGAGTTTCATTTTATTAGATAAAAATACATAAGTGTGTCTATCATTGAAGATAAAATGTGCTATAATTATCGAATCCAATTGGATTTTATTACCGTGAAGCTCCTCATAGTGATACCTCCTCAAGCAGATGGATTGGCAGGGTTGAAAGACATAGTTTTGGGTCATCTTGACCCTAGTATGAATGCAATCCTAATGCTTTAATGAAAACATACAGGAGTGTAGTAGATAAACCATGCATTCAAATTAAAATTTCCCAGATCTAGCTTTATTTCAATAGGAATTTGGATTTTGAGAAACCTCATACAAGGGTTCTAATTATCAACTAGGAAGAAAAAAGCTTTTCAAAGGCTTTCCAATTAATCATTCTCAAGCCCCCTGATAAAAAGTTTCTATGCATTCGTTATTCTATATTTTTAAGACCAAAATTTTAGTATAAAAACAAAACCATAAAAAAATAAATTTCACCCCATGCATTATACCATAACATGCCATTGCATAAAAATACCCCTTTTCCTAACAGACACACACATAACATTACACAATACAATGGACGAACACCAACCTAGTGATGGGTGGACGTTCACAAACTGATAATCAGGCTTCCTAATTCATCGGACAACAGTTTGCAAGATCTATTCAAACACTAACCACTATTTTTTTTGGAGTGTTTCTCCTTTTTCCCTACCTTCATGATCCTCCAAAAGAGACTTCCTCACTAATAAATAGATATCAGTTCAATTGATATGTTGGCATGTAGAAGCTTAGTCATGCAACAAAGTTAGCTCATCATCCGTCGGATGGTGATGTCTTGCTTATGTCCACTTAGTGGATGAAAAATTATTTGATATTTATTTATATTAATTCCTTTTACGCATATAGAAGAATATTTGATTAATTTTTTTGTATGTTTTTACATTTTAATTATTTATTATTGTATTGTTTATTATTTATATAAATATTTATATTTATTATAATAATGTATATATATTTACTTTAAAATAATAATTTTGTTTACCAATTTTACCTAACAAGCCAAACAAAATATACAATTGTCACAACCAGACATATGCACAAAATGTAGTAGCAGGTAGAATGACCTATATGATATTTTTATAATGGGGTTCCATGTACCCACGGGCCAAGGTGTACAAGGCACGACATCATATCCCACCTTACTTGATGCTTTCAACCTTTGTCTCCACCAGGAGGTGGTATTTGCCTCATCTGATTTCCTTCTTCATAGTGGAAACCTACACCTACAATCACAAACACTTACAGCAACATCACATTCTTCCAATAAAATGATAATCAATTAGTGGGGATGTTACATTCTCCCCCACAAAAATTTAACATAGTCCCTATGTTAACAATAATATCATAGTATTTCAAAATAAATTGAATGTAGATTTAAAAGCAATTAGCTATGAAGTAATATCTCAAAAAAATTCACAAATAGCATTAAAATATTAATATTTCATATATGTATCACAATACCAAAATAAGTATTATAATTTTCAAATAATTAAATTGTTCATCTGAATGTCAATTTTATAACAAGAAAGAAAATTGTTTTTTCATCTTTGCTACATCCTCCTAGGTTTTCTGAGTAGAGATCCCATTGTACCCTACACTGATAAACTGTTATTTTTCTTAGTTGTTTAGTCCTATATCCCAAGACTTTAATTGGTCGAACCTCAATGAGTTATGGGTCCAATGTCTGCAAGTGAGATACATCCAAAATGTGAGATGGGTCAACGATATATTTGTGGAGGAGAGACACATGGAAACTGTTGTGGATCTTAGACAAATTTGGTGGTAGAGTGAGCTTATAGGTAACAGGGCTTATTTTGGCAATGATTTCAAATGGATCGATAAATTTGAGGTTCGGTTTGGTAGATTTAATAGAGATTTTGGTCGGTTTGACTCTGAAGAAAACCTTATCACCAATGAAAAATTCTTGAGGGGTTATTTTAAGATCCACATAACTCTTCTGATGGTCTACAACTTCATGAAGTTATTGGTAGATTTCTTTCAATTGGACCTTCATTTTCTTAACAACATCAGGACCAATCACTTCTAGATCATCTAAATTATCCTACGTTAATGGTATCCTGCACTTGCATCCGTCTAGGGCCTCAAAATGGGCCATGCCCAATGTGGTATGATAGTTGTTATAAGAAAATTCCACTATAAAGAGATAATCTTCCCACTTACTTTGGTGGTCTATACAATACATGTGTAATATATCTTCCAGTACCCGATTGACCCTCTCAATATGCCCATCCATATTAGGATGATAGGTTGTGCTGATCTTTAGATTTGTGTCCCATGCTCGGTACAAATCTTATCAAAATTTAGAAGTGAATCTCGAGTCTCTATCTGAGATAATTATTTCAAGGAAACCATGCAACCTCATGATTTCTAAAGTAAACTTTTGTGCTATTGTAGGGGCATCATCATGAACA
This sequence comes from Wollemia nobilis, assembly GCA_028583015.1. Taxonomy (NCBI): domain Eukaryota; kingdom Viridiplantae; phylum Streptophyta; class Pinopsida; order Araucariales; family Araucariaceae; genus Wollemia; species Wollemia nobilis. The sequence continues at coordinate 9,623,520 of JAQPPZ010016751.1, read as the reverse complement.
TTTTCTAGTATAAAATGCACCACTTTAGTCAACTTATCCGTAGATACAAAAATTGCATCATACTGGAATTGATTCATGGGAATACCAACTATAAAATCCATGGAAATCACTTTCCATTTCTGTTCTAGTATATCAAACAGGCATAGTTTTCCCCTAGGATGATGATTTTCAACCTTGATTTTCTGACATTCCAAACACCTTGCAAAAAATTGAACCACATCCTTATTCATTATGGGCTATAAAAAGTCATTTTCCAAGATTTCCTCTCATTTTTATCACACCAGGGTGAGCAAAATATGGAGCACAATGGGCTTCTTGTAAGATCATTCTTTTTATCCTTTCATCATTAGGTACTATTATCCAGTTTCAAAAATGCACCAGATCTTGTTTGATACTTAAATTTGCATGTCGATATGGTTCTTGCTCGACCTTAGAACAACATTGGTTGCAAAACCCATATTTGTTTTGCATATCCTTGATTTTCTCCTTTAGTTCATATTGACATTTTGTGAGAGAAGCTATGTGTCTTATTTGACTAAGGGCATATGCTAGTTTATTTTCCTTTCCTTTGATGTATTCAATTTTGAAATCATATGTGACCAAGAATTCGATCCATATCTGTTGTTTGGCATTTAGTAGAGGTTGGATGAAAATATACCTCAAAATCTAATGATAAGTCTTTAACTCAAATGATTTTCCCAACAAATTTGTATTACCAAATATTAAGAGAATGGACTATAGCAGCCAAATCCAAATCATGAGTAGCATAATTTATTTCATTTTTCTTAAGATTTATGGATTCATATGCTATAACTGCCTCATCCTGCAATAAAAAACCACCTAATCCTTCTAGATAGGCATCAGTACAAACTATAAATGATTTTTTGGGATCAGGTATTTGAAGTATAGGTGTAGTTGTCAACTTTTCTTTAAGGATTCTGAAAGCATCCTCACATTGGGTTGTCCAACTAATTGTTTTTCCCTTCCTTTGCAGATTGGTAATAGGAAAAGCTATTTTTGAGAATCTTTTAACAAATCATCGATAGTATCCAACCATCCCCATAAAACTTCTCACTTCAAAAACATTGGTGGGAGCTAGCCAGTCTACTATGGCTTCAATATTTTTTGGGTCAACATCTATTCTTTTGGCTAAAACAATATGCCCCAAATACTGAACTTGTGGAGTATAAAACTCACACTTAGATAATTTTCCATATAGCTAGTTTTTCCTAAGAATTTCCAAAACTATTCTCATATGTTGATCATGCTCTTCTTTATTTCGAGAGTAGATCAATATATCATCCATAAATATAAAAAAAACTGATATAATTGTTCCCTAAAAATACTATTCATTAGGTTCATAAAAGCAACTGGTGCATTTTTTAACCCAAAATGTAACACTATGAACTCATAATACCCATAACGAGTTTTGAATGTTGTTTTGTAGGTATCCTCTTCCCTGATTCTCAGTTGATGACAACCTGACCTAAGATCGATCTTGGAAAAGATAGTTGCTCCTCTTAATTGATCAAATAGATCATTAATCCTAGGTAGATAATACATGTTCTTTACTATCATTTTATTGAGCATCCTATATTCAATACATAGTCTCAAAGAACTATCCTTCTTCTTCACAAATAGAACCGATGCTTCCCATGGTGAGACACTAGGTTTAATATGTCCTTTCTCTAGCATATCTTACAATTTTTTCTTGAGTTCTTGCAGTTCAAGGGGTGTCATTCGGTAAGGGGTTCTGACTACAGGAGATTTTCTAGGTAAAATCTCAATGGAGAAGTCAAATTCTCTTTTTGGAGGAATTCCAAGTAGATCTTCAGGAAATACATATTTAAATTCATTCAAAACGGGATTCTATTGAAATAGAGCAGAGCTAGACTAATTTTCTTCATTTTTGTTTAACTTGACCACATAAAGTCTACATCCCTTCCTTAAGGCTCTTTTGTCTTGCATAGCAGTCATCAGGTGGGGTTCAAAAGATGCTCTATTACAATGGTCTCAAATTCGTTGGTTAGAATCATCAATGAAATCCAACCACCTTTCTTCAAAATTCAATAGGACTTTATGGGCTTTTAACCAGTCTACTCCTAGGACTATATCAAAGGTATGTAAGGGAGCCACATATAGGTGCCAATTAATATTTCCCTGGGGTATATCTATTTGAGGGTCAAATGCGACCATATAGGTCTCCCCTAATCCATACTTGACTTACCAGCCATTTACCATGATCCCAGGTTTAATCGTTGTCCCTCAAAATACCAGTTGAAATAAAATTGTCAGTAGCACCACTATCTATCAAAATTTGAACATATTTCTTGCCTATTTTTTATTTAATAAGAAATGGAGTAGCTTGTCCTAAGAGGTTAGATTTTCCTATAGCAACATAGATCCTATATGGGGCCTCTTTTGTTGGAGTCCTCTTATCAGCTTGTTGTGGATATTGGTTTGCATAATGATCAAAGGCCCTGCAAAAAAAACATATATTTGGTCCCTTGTTCTTTTTTTTGTCTCCTTCATTATTCTAGTTACTAATATTACCCTGGTCCCAATTATTATTCCTCTTTTCTTGATAATTTCTCCTATCTGTCTACCCCTTATTTCCCTAGAACTTTCCCTTGTCTTTGTTATCATTTATATAACAACCACCATATCTAAATTTCTTATATTTATCCTTACCCTTATCTGGCTCTAGATATCTTCTCTTTTTAGGATCTTCCTTTTCAAATTATGGATAATAAACCTTTGCATTCTTTTGGCTTACCTCCTCATAACAGGCAGCATCATAAGTAATTGTCAAGGTTTTGGGTACTTTTCTTCCAATAGGTTGTCCATATTTGGGATGTAGTCCCATTAGAAATTTTTTAGCTTTGAATTCTTCATGCTTATCGTATTTTGGAGCATACTTCAATATTTGAAAAAATATTTGATAGTATTCAATTACAGTCATGTTACCTTGACATAAACTTGTGAATTCGACATATTTATCAATATAAAATTGTGGTGTAAGAAAATGATCCTTAAATTCCCTCTCATATTTCTCCTAAGGAATATCAGTAGCCTCCTTCTGGGTTACTTTATTATAGGTGGTCCACCAATCCCTGGTTAGACCTACTAAATGTACCACCACCCAAGTTGTTTTAGACTCCGCTCAAAGGGACTGGATTGAGAAATACCCTTCAGCTTCACTCAGCCAATTGATGGTTGTTTCACCATCACATTTTCCATAAAATTTGGAAATATCTAATTTTTTTATTTCTTTTTACAACTCAAATCTGACTTTTCTCCTTGAAGACCCCTCTAAAAACTCACTCTTTTAGTTTCCTTACCCTTAGTCAAACTTTCAATGACTTTTTATTGTTGAGTAATTATCTCCTACTGTTGGTCCATTTGTGTCCTTTTTTGATCCATGTGCTCACTCATTTGAACCCTCTAGATCTCCATCTGTTCTCACTACTAATTTAGTTGTTCCTACATTAACTGAATTATCTTTGTCATATTTTCATAATTTTGTGTAGCTCTTGCAGCTACTGGATCTTTCTCTTTTCTGACAATACGTTGAGGCACTTTGACTATTTGTAATATTTCTGACTCCCTCACGAGTCTTCTTAGTCCCTTCCTTGGTACTTCTACAATATCCTCTTGCAGATTAATATTTGTTATTTTTGAGGTCCCCACCATACCTGGTGACAAAAGAGTTATGTCAGAACATTAATTCATATTTTATACCCTAGGGTTTCACAACCTAGGCTCTGATACCAACTGTGACAACCCAAGCCTACTCACCTAGTTGTCAAAAATACAAATTCAAAATATTGTTAAAACTCATATTTTGACGTGAACTCACCCAACTTAAAATTAGTACTTAGGCATAAGGAATTCACACTTCAATATTTCTTACCACTACAGATGATATCTTAAGTGCTTGGGACTGGCCAAATTCCTGCGATAGGTTACCGTTTTTGAGATCCTCTCTCCTTTCTCAAGTTTTTTGGATCTTGGCATGGGGTTTCCCTTCTAGGGACCATATCACCTAGAAGGGTGGATGCACTAATTCCCCATCTCACAACATGGAGGACTTGGATCTATGATCTTACACTCATCCTATTGGGTCCACTGATTCAAAGTAATTTAACTATAATAATGATGCTTGAGCTAGTGTAGCTATGCCCGTGCTCGATGATTGACCTTCATCTAAGGTATTGTCAAGGTCTGCAAATACTCTAAACTAAGGACTAGATATCTTAGTCTAATCTCCAGTTTATGGTAATGCTATCCATACCATCTACCACTGGACTTTCCAGGCCCAAGATATAGCTCCTCAAACTTGGGCTTATTTGGCAATTCCACAACCATATTTTGAGTCATGAGCATCCTCATGTACTACTCGTATCGTAACCTGGAATGATATTCCATACCATCATTCATTACTCTCTATAGTGTTGGACCTTCGTCCCTCTTAATTTTGATGGAGAATAGTTACCTCCAAATCTCAATGGTCGCCACTACGAACCATCGGAGTTGGGTGGATGCACATCCTTCTCAATGGCAACATAAAGGTTTATACCATCCTTCTTGATGGATTTTTAAAGAATATTTGGTTTACCCTTATCGGAAAGTTATAAAGTTAATATGACATGTTTTTAAAAGGCCCTCATATCATATGGTAAATATTAATGTTGCATGTCCAATATAAACTACTTCATTTTAAAAAAATAATAATACAAAAATTACCATGTTAAACAAGTCCATGTATAGAAAATATCAATCTAAAATAATTTATCATTAAATAAATAATTATTTTATCTACTTTAAAAAAAAAAGTTAACAAGGGACGATCGCAATCTTAATATAAGCTATATTCTAAAAGGAATTCAAGTGATAAATTTGTTTAATAGTTAGGCTACTTCTAGCTTAGGCTATTAATAGAATGGACTAATATTTTAAACAATAATTATAACATTATACAATATCATATTAATACCCTAATTAAAAAAAAACTATAGTGTCCACTAGTTTTCAAAAAGTCTACTAGCAATTTTTTTACTTAATTTCATTATTTTTATTGATTTATTTTGACTATAGAATGGTATTGGGCTCCAATTAACAGGTTGTGTGTCATTGTCTCAATGTTTGAATCATATAAAGTTACCATCTAATCCGAAGTTATTTTTAATAAGGCATTACATCTATTTTAAAAACATCGACCTCATAGGAAAGATAAGATTTTAAAATTGTTTAACCTTAGATTTAATTAAATCTAACAATCTTGTAAAACCCATAGAAACCCAAGGCATAGATATATTATTTGTTTTAATACATAATTAACATCTAATATTTTTGAACAAGGTAAACACATCGTCAGTCTATTGTTCCTAGAATACATCAGGAAATATTCTATAAAAGAGACATCATGTTGTTCTACGTAGCTCAGCAAGATATGCAAAAAAACAAGAGAAAGACTTCCATTTCAAAACTTATTTCATAATACCTACAATTTCATGATTGAATGTTTGGGAATAGGAAACATTTCTTTGGGCATATTTCACAGTTGAGAACCAGCGAAAATTAATGACACAATATCGTTTCTCCATCAAAAGCACATTCTAGCCTAATATTCTAAGGTATATTAATATCATTTATATTTAATGGAAAGCTTTTGTGTTTACCTATCAAATACTGTAATACGTAATTCATTACATTATACAAGGGTTAAACTCATGATGCTGATTCATTTTTTACAATCAAGAAGGAATACATAAAATGATCGAATTCTTACATAATAAATTGAATCAATTACCCTCTACTCGAGCTGAAAATCAAGCATTTAGTGCTTTTTTTTTACATTCTAGGTGTTGGAATAAGATGAATTATAGGCAAATTCCCAATACAAAGGTTATTTCATTACTATTATTTTCTAAATATTGTGTCATGATTTAATCTGGGTTTTCCTATTGATAGTTTATTTTGACTCGAGGAAAAAAGTATCTAAGTTCAACGAATGCACCAAACCTATTTATGAAGGAAAGCTCTCAAATCATTCCAGCACAAGTATATATGCTGAAAACCTCAAATGTTTTGAAATTTACACTCTACATCTGAGCATCATTGAAGACTGCAAGTTGTGCTTAAATAAATTGATCAAATATTATAATGGACTAAGCTAAACATAGTTCCTAGCATCTTATATACTATTTTTCCAAAATAAAACAAGCATTGTATACCCAATAACTAGCTTTACACAACCAAACTTATAAAAGAGAAAACAAGACATGGTTTTTCTCAGCTATTCATCACTATGGTAGTTGAATGGACATCCAATTAATGCAAATTCAAATGCATCCACAACATAATCTAATTAGGAGCAATGAAAGTTCTAGAAAGATTATAAAAAAATACTTTACATAAATTTAAAAGTAATTAAGTTTATAATCCAATTACAAGTCTATGATGAACATGAGTTTCATTTTCTCAGATAGAAATACATAAGCGTCTATCATTGAAGATAACATGTGCTATAATTGTCGACTCTGACCGGATTTAATTATCATGAAGATCCTTGTAGTGATACCTCCTCAAGCAAGCGGATTGGCAGGATTGAAAAGCATAGTTTTGGGTCAGCTTGGCCCTAGTATGAATGCAGTCCTAGTGCTTTAATGAAAATATACAGGAGTGTAGCAGACAAACCATGCATTCAAATTAAAATTTCCCACATCCAGATTTATTTCAATAGGAATTTGGATTTTGAGAAACCTCATACAAGGGTTCTAATTATCAACCAGGAATAAAAAATATTTTCAAAGGTTTTCCAACTAATCATTCTCAAGTCCCCTAATAAAACGTTTCTATGCATTTGTTATTCTACATTTTTAAGACCAAAATTTCAGTGTAAAAACAAAACCATAAAAAAAAAAAAAATACACCCCATGCATTATACCATAACATGCCATTGCATTAAAATACTCCTTTTCCTAATAGGTGCACACAGAACATACAATGGACGAACACCAACCTAGTGATGGGCAGACATTCACAAACTGATAATCAAGCTTCTTAATCTGTTAGACAACAGTTTGCAAGATCTATTCACACACTCACCACTAATTTTTTTAGAGTGTTTCTCCTTTTTCCCTACCTTCATGATCCTCCAAAAGAGACTTCCTCACTAATAAATACATATCATTTCAATTGATATGTTGGCACGTAGAAGCTTAGTCATGCAACAAAGTTAGCCCATAGTCTTTCGGATGGTGATGTCCTACTTATGTCCACCTGGTGGATGAAAAATTATTTGATATTTATTTATATTAATTCTTTTTACGCATATAGAAGAATATTTGATTAATTTTTTTTGTATGTTTTAATATTTTAATTATTTATTATTGTATAGTTTATTATTTATATAAATATTTATATTTATTATTATTTTTATTATAACAATGTATATATATATATATATATTTACTTAGAAATAATAATTTTGTTTACCAATTTTACTGAACAAACAAAACAAAACATACAATTTTCACAACCAGACATATGTACAAAATGTAGCAGCAGATAGAATGACCTATATGAGATTTTAACGGTGGGCTTCCATGTACCCATGGGCCAAGGTACACGAGGCACAACATCATATTACACCTTACCTGACACTTTCAACTGTTGTCTCTACCAGGAGGTTGTATTTGCCTCATCTGGTTTCCTTCTTCATAATGGAAACGTGCACTTGAAATCACAAACACTTACAACAACATCACATTCTTCCGATAAAATGATAATCAATTAGTGGGGATGTTACAGATCTAAATTTTTTAGATTTAACTATAGTTATAACTTTATAACAAATTAATCCCCTAGGTAATCAATTTTGAGCTATAGTTACCAATAGGAAAGCTAGTGAATTAACTAAAGAATCAAAAACATTGATTCCTTGGTGGAATAAAATACAACAACCTCTAAGTTCATCCCAGTCAACCAAGACCTAGCTTACCCGAACCTTAGGGAATCAAACTTCATTTTCAAGAGGGAACAAAACTATTATGTTCCACATGTTGAGTAGCCTTTGGCAACTATGTCATTTGCTCACTCAACTGAATTGGTGCTAGCATAATGGTATGAACTGTCTAAGTCTTCAGTTAATTTTTTATCTCATAAATTCATATTCTTCTAAGTTTTTTTTCTCCTCATGCAACAAATTTGACATGGAATAAAGCACTTAGTATTTTTTTCCTATCATTTAAGTTTTGTCTTAGCTTGATTGTCTGCACTAGAGCTAAGAGTTATTGTCACAAGATCTAAGTCAACTAGTTGTAGTAGCATTGATTTCCTTAGTATTTCTCTAACAAGAATATCTAAAACTCCTAAGGAAACACCAAATACACCTCTAGCTTCCCCAAGTTCTCTTCAAGTCATTATACCTTTGGTCAATTCTCCTCAAAATCCACCAATGGTTGGTCTAGCTCCATGGTTAGTAGGAAGTAGCCCTTTGAATATTCTAGGGCCTACACATGATATGCCTAAGAATTTTGAGAGATACCTTCCTAAGTACAAGCATGATGGGACTAGACTAGCTGAGGAGCATATACAAGCATACAAATATGCTTTTATTTAGTTGCAAATCCAAAATGAAGATGTAGCTTGTAGGATGTTCCCTCACACCTTAGATGAATTGGCCTATGATTGGTACATTAGCCTACCTTTTGGTTCAATCACTTCATGGGCTCAATTAGAAGATGCTTTCATTACAAAATTTAGGTTTTCTATTGATCCAACAGTTATCTACCATTAATTTACTTTAGCTAGGAGAGAACCTAATGAGCCATTAAGGTTGTTCAATACTAGGTTTCATAGGTTGTATACCAGGTTGATAACACCTTACACCCTTCCACCTGAAGTTGCTATTCAAATGTATTTCATTTGGATCCCTTAACCTCTATGTTTGTGAGAAGAGTAGCTTAGATTACTACATTACCTATGGCTTATAGTGAATCTTTGACTATTGAGAAATAATTAATGCCACAAGATTTTGGAGTAGGGTAATTACCCACACTTTGACTACCATGGACCTATAATCAAATACCTTTTATTAATAAATCTCTTACTCAATAACTTCCCATGCTAAATAAATTACCAGGAGTTATTTATCACAACCAGTACCAACCTTTTAATTTGGTAACCTTGAATTAGATGATACCTAATGCGAGCAATCAACAGACCATCCCAACACATTTGGAAAATCAAGTGACCATGGTAAAAATGTTTAATCATACACCCCCAACACATAGTCAACCAAATGACTTAAATATTAAGATAGACAACATAAAGAGGATGGTTAAAAAATTGAGCAATGATATGATTCAATTACAAAGGCAAGTTCCTCAAAACCCACCTGCAAATAACATTCAGAATAGGAACTTCAACTTCCAAAGGGTTACCCAAATAATAGAGGAGTCTCATATACTATTAACAACCAAACTTAGAGCAATGATAGCCCAATAACTTCCATAAATTTGGTTGATATTTCTCTATCCAAGTGATGCAAGGTCCATTCCACTACTCAAAATGGTGAAACTAATTATCTAGAGTTTAAAAATACATTGGATATCATCCAAAAAGAAATGAAAAATTCAGAGCTAGTGTCCACCAATGAGTATTATAGGAATCAATATAATTATAAGGAGAGGATAACCTTAGTTTTAGAAACATATGATATCTCAAGAATGGATGAAGAGAAATCTAAAGAGGACCTAGAAGAAGAGGTGCAAACTCACCAACAATTTAAAAAAGATAACAATTATATTCTTCAAAGTAAAGGGAAGGAATCATTGACTTCTTCCACACCTCCCAACAAAACTTCTATCCCACCTCATGAGTAGACCTACAAAATCCTTATCCCACCTAAGGATCTCACAATATATATGTAGCCAAAAATTAATATACTATTACCATAGACAAAGAAGATATTAGAACAAAATAAGTCTAGATATGAAACTATTGAAGCCATCAAGAAAACTGAGGCAAACATTCTTTCATTTGAGGTAGCTCAATTGAATGATCAGAAAGATTTGTTGCTTGAAAAAGAAGAGACTAAAAATATTGTTGATGCTCATATGGTTGTATACAAAGAAAAAATAGAATCTCCATATTTTTTGTTGACTACTAGAATTATTGGTAAAATTTTACATAATTACCTTATGGATTTAGGTTTTTTTGGCAATGTGATGTCATATGTTGTTAACAAGAAATTAGGGTTGACCCCTGCTCACTCAAATAAGAAGGTTGTTCAACTAGATAAAACAAAGGTAAATATGGTTGGGGTGTTAAATCAAACTCATATATAGTTGGTTGATCAACCCAAGATACAACAGTGCACTAATATTCAGGTTGTGGATATTCCAAATGCATTTGGGATGTTGCTCAACCATGATTGGTCTAGAATATTGAATGGCTATATGGCAATTGAATTTTTAAATAGAGAGCCAAGGCTGAAGGAACTCATCATTGAGCACAAGAATGATAATGATATTCTATATGCTAAACCAAAAGTGGGAGTGTGCATCGTGCTAGTGGAAACTATAATTGAAGATAATTACTTAGTAATAGATACCCCATAAAATAAACAAATATAAATTAAAGTACAGTTGTGGACCCTTAAGTTTAATGGATCAAAGTCTAAGTATGGTAGTGGTGATGGGATTAAATTGAGTTTGTGGGGTGAGAGAGGTAAGATAAAGGTCTTTAAGATTCTATATTTGATGTAACTATGAGATGAGGTCCATAAAAACCTATATGCCTGTCAATATAAATATTTTCCAAATTACTGTAATCATGTTTGGAACCCTGGGAAATTTGACCATGCAATATTTGACCCCATTTGGTAAGATCTCTTTCTAGTCCTACCTTGTAAATAGTCATTTTGGTGTGATTTGCTTGATTTGATTATGATTAGTTGGTTTTGTTTTAATTTCCTTAATGCATTCATGCTATCCTTAATTTAAATTTTTTGGCTTTCAATTGGAGTTTGATTACTACCTTCATCCCCTTAGTTTTGAGTATATTTCTAGTTTATACTATTCTATTGAAGTATTTGAAGCAAAAACTCAAAAAAAAAAAAGAAGCATAAACTCAAGTGCTTTGGGTGAGTCAAATAATGTCTATCAGGGCTATAGATGCATGGTTGGCAATAGAGCAAGGTCTTGAGAAGGATTAAGGACATATCTACCAGGGATATAGATGTTTGGATGGCAATGGAGTAATGTCAAGGAAAATTTAAATAAAGACTAATCCAAAACAACCTAAGTTCAAGATTAATTGGTGAAGTTTTTATTGATTCAAGAATTTGAATGAATGCACTTACACACACTTGGAGCTAAGATAGAATGAAGCATTATTTTGAGCAAGATTTGTATAACTCTAGCTATGGATGCATACAAGTTTGTTGTTTTTTTTCTAAACAAAGGTTTCACTGGTTTTAGGAAGGGTTCTTCATCCTAAAATGGTCAGGAGCATTTTCCATCAAAGTCATCATTTGTTGTTGCATATCACAACTCACCCCAATTGAGTACCCCACTTGAAAAAATTTTATTTTGGGTATAAAGTTTTGTTTTCATGGATACTTTTATTCTTGATTGTATTAATTTCTTTGGTGGATTCAACTTGCAAAACTACATGGTCCATTGAATTTCATTCAAAAATGAGTTTTCTAAGAATGAATCAATGGCGAAAATATTTTTTCTTTTTTTTGGGGCATAAAATCTTATAAACGAGCAAATTACTTTCCATTTTATTGACCAGTGACAGCTCAGTTTTTTTAGGCATACTAATTTGACAAACTACAATGTTTCATTTTAAAGACCACGTGTGATTTATTTATTTATTTTTTAATCAATTATTTTATGCCAACATCCACGACTAAGGGTAATGAATGAATTATTTATTGCTCTAATAAGTTATTTTGCAGGATAGTGGAGTTTTAATGGAATTAATTATTGCACATTGCCATAAAATTGATCTTGCACATTATAACTTTAAGAAGGTATTTTTGGGAGCATGATCCTAAATGTGCAACCATAATTGTAAAAGTAGATTTATGGATAATTATATGCATTAAAATAGGAACTTGGTGGAGGCAATTTAATGCTTTATAACTGCAAAAATTATTTCACCATACCTAATTTAAATGGCTTTGTTGTGAAGCACAATGTGAGAGTTATTGATTGTAACTGCAAATGTAATGGCAAGATATGACCATAGTTGTATAAATAATAGATCTTGGGATTGCTCTAGGGAGGGCAAAAATCCAGCACTAAGCATGTTTTAGGATTTTTTTCTAGGCTTTTTGTATTTTGTTAGTTTTTGAACCAATAGTTGAGTTCTATGTTTGTAAACCATATAAATGATAAATTTATGAAAGTTCTTCAATATTATCTTATGTAATTCAAGGATTTGGAGTTTTTTGTGTCTAATATATGCATTTTGATGGTGGTTGTATTCAGTTGCTTATAGTCTTAGCTCCTTAGAAGATTGCATCATCTATATCTCAAGTTGTGTGAATGTTGGTTGAATATAGATTGGTTTAATTTCATAAATTTGTTACTCTAAAGGATCAAGATCAGAATTTCAAGGTAGTACATGCTTTATTTGATTTCTCTAACCCTAAACATTTAATTTTTTTGGAACATCAAGTAGATTAGGAATAGTTTATTTTATTTTCCAAGGATTGGAGTTTAAATTGTAATTTTCTATGCTTACTTCCATGTCACTTCAATGTTGGTTGCTATGGTTGAAATGAATCTAAAAATATTTCATTTTGAAAATAAATTCTAATCTAACTTTGTTTAGATTTAATTGTATTTTATTTTATTTTCCAAGCATTGGAGTTTAAACTACAATTTTCTATGCTTACTTACATATCACTTCAATTTCAGTTGCTATGGTTGAATGAATCTAAAAAGCTTTCATTTTAAAAAATTAATTTTGATCCAACTTTGTTTAGATTTAATTGCAGTTATCACTTTATAATAGAGTAATCCCCTAGGCAATCAATTTTGAGCTACAATTATTGATAGGAAAGCTAGAGAATTAACTAGAGAATAAAAAATATTGATCCCTTGGTGGAATAGCATACAACAACCTCTGAGTTCATCCTGGTCATCCAAGACCTAGCTTACCTAAACCTTGGGGGAATAAAACTTTCTTTTCAAGAGGAAAAAAAACTATTATGTTCTATTTTGAGTAGCCTTTGATGAGAATGTTATTTGCTTGCTCAACATGAAGATAAGTATTTCCACTAGGTTAAAGAAAAACCAGTGAAGTTAAGGTTATTTCCTCTAGGTTGAAGGATAACCAGTGAAGAATAAGTTTCAAATTAAGAGTGAACCAACTCAAAATAGAAGTTGGTCATTGCCATTTTACTTTAGTAATTTGAATATACTAGATTCTTAAGTTATGCTAGAAAAATATATCTAATATATTTTTTGTAGTGAAAATTAATCTTTAAAATTTGATAAGCTTCCTACAACATATAGAGAAGACATTCATCTATGATTTCTTGAAGGCCATGAGCTTTCCTCATGTAGGGATTGATTCGAGTTGTAGTTAAGTCTTAGATATAGATCTTGATAAAAATTTCAGGTCATTAAGAAATAGACCTTGATAAGATAGATTGAGTATACCTATTCCAAAAAATATATTCATAATAGAAGGTAATCTACAATATAGATTTAGGTTATTAAATATAGACCTTGATATTGATAGAGATAGGAGACCCAAGAGAAAAAGTCCCATTGAAGGCGAATATTGGAGACCAGCTAAAGAAGGTCATATTAAATATTAAAGTCAAATATATAGAAGAGATATGAGAAAAGAGATCCTTGATATATTGGTCCCTAGTAAGAAAAAAAAACCATTGATAAAGCCTACTCTACAGATATATAAAGTAAGGAATAAAACTTGAAGGTTGCGATAAGACTTCAAGCAAGAAAGACTTGATAATGTTTTTTGAAGGCAAGTATCTTGACAAAAGTTTGAAAGTAATAGTAGACTTCAAGACAAGAAGTCTTGAGGATAGTCCAAGTTAAAGGACAAGAATTTTTTGAATATAGAGATAGAATATTAAGAAAGCATCATAAAATACCACATGGGCAGAAAGTTTTGAAAAGTAACAAAGAAGACTTAAAGATAGAAAGTTAAGAGAAGAATATAAGGCTTTCATGGAAGAAAGCATTGAAAAAATTAGAGAGCTACAACCATTACAACATAAGAACAATACAAGGAAGGATAACAGTGAAGAAGTACACAAGGTAAGACATCATTTAGGTGAAAATTAGAAAGAAGTTCTAGATAGGACAACACACCAAATATTAAAGATATAAGCGTTGGAAATTTTGAGTATAAAGTCATTGATTGTCATTGATGTCAGAGATGAAAAATAAATGCAAAGGAATTTTCCATGGTTGTGAAAGAAAGCAAAGAGAATTCTAAAGAAAATGATTATCATATTTAAATATTATTAAGAGAGTTTGGAAATAACAAGGGTTTCATTTGGTAAATAAAAAAGGAAAGGGAGATTTTAATTGCCAAGGCAAAAGGTTTACTTCTCATTGGTGAAAAAGACCAAAAATAAAAGGTTTACTCCTCATTGGTGAAAAAGACCCAAAGCAAAAGGTTTAATATAATATATTTTTTTTAATATTATAAAACCTGAGTTTAAAATTGTATGGCACCAAAAAAAATTTGAATTATTTTTAAATAATTTTGAAATGTGTGCTGACGTCTAAAACGTGCATGGAAAGCATATAAATACCCTAAGCTCTTTGGAAATAAATGGTGTGCTTTGTAATATTTGCATTAATATTTGGAGGACTTGGTTCATGATTTGATGTTTTATTTTGAAAAACCAAGGGAGTTATAGAGCATTGGTTTGGAATAAAAATTGAGCATATCTTTTTTAGAAGGAAATTCATGTGGATGGTTTGAGAAAGTATTTTCCTATCTAACCTTTGAAGTGGCACTAGAAAAATCAGGTGTTTGTGAGATAGGTTTTTGAAGACATATCTCCATAAGAGCAAAATCAAGAGGTATGGGCACATCATTCCTTATTTAAGGTGTTTTGTTGAGTAAATATTTCTAAAATATAAGGTGGAGAGAAAAGGATTATTTGATAAGCATTGTTGGAAATATTTGAGTTAGGATTTGTGTTTCATTGTTGAGATTGGGACATGTGTGCTAGAGATTATGAGCTACTTATGCTAGGGTTGAAGACAAGTTAGTACATCTTTGTGAAATATTTTGAACATTGGTTTGAGAGATATTGATAGCAATTGTGGAAGTGTTTGAGATCAATTTTGTGAGAGAAAATTGTGCATTAGTGTGATTGATCTTAGAGAGGAAATTTACAAGAAAGATAGACCAGTTTTTTTATACACTATTTTGATTTGATTTGAAAGAGATTTTGCAAGAGATAGAGATTGGCTAAGTGTGTACAAGATTTGTGAGTGTGAAGAACATATTGAGGTTGTGATAGAGCATATCATTCTCTATATGTTCTAGAGGTTAAACAAATTCTAAGTAGAATTTATCTGTGTAAAGAAAGCTTTTTTGAAAGAAATTTAAGTTGTGTTTTGTATGCAATATTTGGAGTTATTTGAGCAGGTTTTGTGAGCAGCATTGAAGGTAAATTTGAGCAAGTCTTTGAGAAGGCTTGAGGGTAGATTTGAGCAAGTCTTTGAGAAGGCTTGAGGGTATATTTGAGCAAGTCTTTGAGAAGGCTTGAGGGCAGATTTGAGCAAGTCTTTTGAGAAGGCTTGAAGGCATATTTGAGCAAGTCTTTGAGAGAAGACTTGGGATAGTTTTGGTGCAGATTTGTGAGCAGAGTTAGAGCAGATTTGTGCTAGACTTGGGACAGAGTTTGGTGCAAATTTGAGATAGATTTGAGAGCAGGATTTGGAGGTGACAGAGCAAAGAGGATAGAGTTCTCGAGTGGATAGAGGTCCATCAACTAGTGTAGTGGGGATAGAGGTCTCTTATGGAGAGAGATCCACAAGCCAAAGTAGTGGGGACATAATTATTCTAGAAGTTTATCCCTAGAAGAGTTCATCCTATACGGTAGATATTCACAATAGAGGGTGAGAGTTCTCTTGTGGGTAGAGATCCATGAACCAGAGCAAAGGGGAAAGAGTTCTCCTATGGAGAGATATCCATGAACCATCTGGGGAGATAGAGTTCTCCTGTGGAGAGAGATCCACGAACCAGTTGAGGAGATAGAGTTCTCCTAGATCAAGTTCCATGAACCAGAGCAAGGGAATAGAGTTCTCCTATGGAGAGAGATCCACGAACCAGAGCAAGGGGATAGAGTTCTCCTATGGAGAGAGATCCACAAATCAGAGCATAGGGGATTGGTGTCTCCTTTGGATAGAGGTCCATAAACATTGTAATAGGGAATTGATTCCCAAGAGATTTGTTGAGAAACTTTAGAAGAAATATTTTCTCCATGGATGTAGCCCACATTGGGTGAACCACGTTAAATTTATGTCTCTCTTGTGTGTGATGATTTGTGCATTGCTTTGATTACTACTATTGATATTTCCATTGATAATATTGGATAATATTATTTGGGAAAGAAAAGTAAAATTTGATCTTATATTATTCACCTCCCCCTCTCAGTATAAGCCTATGTATTCTTCAATTGGTATCAGAGCGGGTTCCTTTTGAAGAGTCTAACAACTTGAAGGAAGATATTACAGGAACATAGATGGCATCTCAAAATGGATCTTCATCAAATAAGGCACCATTATTTTATGGGAACAATTATGCTTTCTGGAGCATAAGAATGAAGACTTACTTGATGGCACAAGGATATGAGACATGGCAATCATTTGAGGATGGGTTCACACCTACAACTAATCCTCCCATAGATAAATATGGTAAGCTATTGCATGTGAATAATACTAAGGCTATGAATGGAATATTGAGTGGTTTACGTGAAGCAGAATTTGTGAAAGTTATGCACTGCAAATCAACAAAAGAGATATAGGATAAATTGAAGCAAACATATGAAGGAGATAAAAAGGTCAAGTTGGAAAAACTACAAAACCACAAGAAAAGGTTTGAATATTTAAATATGGAATATGAGGAATACATTGCTACATACTTACTTCATGTGGATGAGGTTGTTAATACCATGTGTGGACTTGGATTTGAAATTGAAGACTCTAGTGTTGCTCAAAAGGTTTTAAGGTCACTTCCTATGAGGTATGATGGAAAAATTTTAGCTATAGAAGAGATGAGAGATATTGAAAGTTTGACTATGGATGAGTTACATGGAATTCTCACAGCTTATGAGATGAGAATAGTGAAGGATCCCAACACCAAGAAAGAGATAATTTTCAAAGCATCAAAGAAGATAAAAGATATGAAACCAGAATCAAGTGGTGAGTCAAGAAGTGATGAAGAAGCTAACTATGGAAGAAGAAACAATGACTCAAGAAAGCACAAAGGTATGAAAACAATGAAATATTTCAACTATGGAAATTTTGGTCACCATGCATCTAATTGTCTATAAACTGAATGCAGTAGCAGTGAAGAGAAACAAGATCATAAGAAAAAGAAACCAAGAAAATCCAGGGATGAAAGTAAAAATAGGTATGGTCAAGGTAAGCATAAAAAGAAGTTATTTCAAAGGTACAAGAAGAGTTTCTATGTTTACAAGGCAAGCAAGGCCTCAAGTGACAGTGATGAAAGACTCCTAAATAGTGAAGAAGAAGAGATTTTATTTTTGGTAATAGAAGAGGAAAAAATGCTCCTGTTGAAGATAAAGTCAAAAAAATTGAAGATGCTCTTGGAGACAAAGAAGTAGAAAAAAATTCAAAAAATGAAGAGGAAGGCGTAGTAGATCTAGAAGAAAAACTTATTTTTTCTCTCAGAGAATTGAAAAAGGTTAGAAAGCAGAATTCAAGACTAAGGGCTCAAGTTCAAGAATGTGAGGAAGAAAAAAAAAGCTTATACAAGACCTAAAAAACTCAAAATCTAAGGCAAGGATATTTGAAGAGGTCATGAGTGAAAATTTAGAGGTAAAAGAGTTAGAATGTAAAAGACTAGAACAAGAAGTAGTTTCACTAAGAATAGAAGTGAAAAATTCTAAGGATATGCTACAAATATTCAGGAAAAGTTCAAAGACTTTGGATAAGATTATAAATGCACAAGGATCATCATCTATCAAAACAGGATTTGGTTTTGAGGAAGGACAAGGGAAACAAGAAGAAGGGTCAAGCTCAAGCTCAAAATAAGAGGAAGTTTTAGAGGAAGAGAGTGAAGAAGAAAGTGAGACTTATGCAGATAAGTTGAAGAATAGAAGCTTCACTAAGAACGAAAATAATGCATAAACAAGAAACATGGATCATAAAAGAGAAGGCAAAGAAAGGACTAAGAGACCAAAGGGTTCAAGACAAGATTTCTTCAAAGGATGTTGTTTTTCATGTAATCAATTTGGTCACAAGGCTATGCATTGCAGGACTCATGGAAAGGAGTATGACCTCACTAAAAGGAATTTCAACTCTTTCAAATATGGATATTTATTTCAAGGGTATTGCTACTCTTATAATCGCTTTGGTCATAAAGTAATCCACTATAGGGTTCATGATAGAAATGAGTATGGCTTCATTAGGAGGAACTTCAAGAAATTTGCACCTTCTAAGAACTACAACATTAAGTGTTACAAGTGCAATAATCTTGGGCATAAGACCAAGTGGTGTAGAACAAAGTTTCTAGAACTTCTAGAGACAAGCAAGAACAGGGACACTCAAAAGGATAAAAAAGGTATGCTACAAAAATATTGAAAAAGAAGGTTGATAAATAAAAAGAGCATTGTATGGTAGGAGTAGAGCTATTCCCACCTCAAAATTAATCACCTCAAGGAGAGGAGGTGGGGAGGGGGCTGAGCTAAGAGTCTTATATTTAACCCAAAGGAGTCCCTTTGTCATTGATGTTAAAGGGGGAGAGATTTGAGTAAGGGGAAGAACATTCAGTCAGGAGGAGCAGATTTGGATTTCAATGGTAGGAAAATAAATTTTTAGAGAGGGTTGCCATCAATGACAAAGGGGGAGATTGTTGGAAATTTTGAGTATAGTGTTGTCATTGATGTCAAAGGTTTGATGTCATTGATTGTCATTGATGTCAAAGTTGAAAAATAAATGCAAAGGAATTTTCCATGGTTGTGAAAGCAAGCAAAATAATTTTGAAGAAAAGGATTATAATATTTAAAAATTATTAAGAGAGTTTGGAAGTAACAAGGGCTTCATTTTGTAACAAAAAGGAAAGGGGGATTTTTCATTGGTGGAAAACAATTCAAGGCAAAAGGTTTACTTCTCATTGGTGAAAAAGACCCAAGGCAAAATATTTATTATAATATTTTTTAAATATTATAATACCTAAGTTTAAAATTATATGGCACCAAAGACAATTCAAATTATTTTTAAATAAATTTGAAATGTGGGTCGATGTCTAAAATGTGAATGAAAAGCATATAAATACCCTAAGTCTTTGGAAATAAATGGTGTGGTTAATAATTCAATTTTTGTGCAATCATGCAAGTGGTGACAACAAATAAATAAAAGAGGAAAGCATTGATTTCGAAGCATAGAAGGAGAACAAAATAAAGTGAATTTCATCCATCCCTTGACGTCATCCACCAGGGTGGCCTAGCGATGGCTAGACTCATGCTAAGGTGTTTGCAAAGTGGAGGTTTGTGGTTTGATTCTCCCTAGCACTAGTTTTGAAGGGGTTTTATTATTTTTGATGAATGCACCAAGGAATAAAGGTGGAGGCCTACACGATAGGTTTTAACCGCTTGGCTAGCACAAGTGGTCATGCACTATGTTAGGAGGTTGAGGTTGGAGGGTCGATTCCTATTCGTGCCAGCATTAATAATTTTTGGTAAAAGGTATGTGCTAAGGTTGATTAATATTTTCTTTGCTTGGTGTTTGAGGGGTGTGCTATGGTGTAAAGGTTTTTGGCATATAGGAGGTATAAGGATAATTTATTTTTGCCAAATGTTTTGAAGATATTGTTGTCATTAAAATTTATTTTGATATATATGCAAGAGTAGGAGTGATAAGGTGTAAATGGTTAATTTAATATTGTAAATCAATATTATGAGTCATTGAGTGGTTTGAAAATTATTTTATGAAAGTGGGAGATAAAAGGTGTAAAATGTGTCTTTATTGTTTGTAATATTTGCATTAATATTTGAAGGACTTGGTTCATGATTTGATGTTTTATTTTGAAAAACCAAGGGAGTTATAGAGCATTGGTTTGGAATAAAAATTGAGCATATCTTTTTGAGAAGGAAATTCATGTGGATGGTTTGAGAAAGTATTTTCCTATCTAACCCTTGAAGTGGCACTAGAAAAATCAGGTGTTTGTGAGACATGTTTTTGAAGACATATCTCCATAAGAGCAAATCAAGAGGTATGGGCACATCATTCCTTATTTAAGGTGTTTTGTTGAGTAAATATTTTTGAAATATAAGGTGGAGATAAAAGGATTGTTTTGGTAAGCATTGTTGAAAATATTTGAGTTAGGATTTGTGTTTCATTGTTGAGATTGGGACATGTGTGCTAGAGATTATGAGCTACTTGTGCTAGGGTTGAAGACAAGTTAGTACATCTTTGTGAAACCTTTTGAACATTGGTTTGAGAGATATTGATAGCAATTGTGAAAGTGTTTGAGATCAATTTTGTGAGAGAAAATTGTGCATTAGTGTGATTGATCTTAGAGAGGAAATTTGCAAGAAAGATAGACCAGTTTTGTGAAACAAGTTATACACTATTTTTATTTGATTTGAAAGAGATTTTGCAAGAGATAGAGATTGGCTAAGTGTGTACAAGATTTGTGAGTGTGAAGAACATATTGAGGTTGTGATAGAGCATATCATTCTCTATATGTTCCAGAGGTTAAATAAATTCTAAGTAGAATTTGTCTGTGTGAAGAAATCTTTTTGAAAGATATTTAAGTTGTGTTTTGTATGCAAGATTTGGAGTTATTTGAGCAGGTTTTGTGAGCAACATTGAAGGTAAATTTGAGCAAGTCTTTGAGAAGGCTTGAGGGAATATTTGAGAAAGTATTTGAGAAGGCTTGAGGGTATATTTGAGAAAGTCTTTTGAGAAGGCTTGAAGGCATATTTGAGCAAGTCTTGAGAGAAGACTTGGGACAGTTTTGGTGCATATTTGTGAGTAGAGTTAGAGCATATTTGTGCTAGACTTGGGACAAAGTTTGGTGCATATTTGAGATATAGTTGAGAGTAGGCTTTGGAGGTGATAGATAAAAGAGGATAGAGTTCTCCAGTGGATAGAGGTTCCATCATCTAGTGTAGTGGGGACAAAGGTCTCCTATGGAGAGAGATCCACAAGCCAAAGTAGTGGAGATAGAAGTCTTCTAGAAGTTCATCAACTAGAGCATAAGGGGATAGAGTTATCCTATGGGTAGAGATCCATGAACTAGAGCAAAGGGGAAAGAGTTCTCCTATGGAGAGATATCCATGAACCAGTTAGGGAGATAGATTTCTTCTATGGAGAGAGATCCATGAACTAGTTGAGGAGATAGAGTTCTCCTGGATCAAGTTCCACAAACCAGAGCAAGGGGATAGAGTTCTCCTATGGAGAGAGATCCATGAACTAGATCAAGGGGATAGAGTTCTCCTATGGAGAGAGATCCACAAATCAGAGCATAGGGGATTGGTGTCTCCTTTGGATAGAGGTCCATAAACATTGTAATAGGGAATTGATTCCCAAGAGATTTGTTGAGAAAATTTAGAAGAAATATTTTCTCCATGGAGTAGCCCACATTGGGTGAACCATGTTAAATTTGTGTCTCTCTTGTGTGTGATGATTTATGCATTGATTTGATTATTGCTATTGATATTGCCATTGATAATATTGGATAATATTATTTGGGAAAGAAAAGTAAAATTTGATCTTATACTATTCACCCCCCTCTCAGTATAAGCTCGTGTTCTTCAATAAGGCAATATTGGTAGAATAAGAGAGCCACCATTAAAGTATTTTAAAGTATCTTAAAACTAGTGGAACATCTAAATTCAAAGCCATTACAAGAGGAAGCATTTATGATAACTTTGTAAGTATTATATTTATTAAGGATGAAGCCTTGAACGCCACAATTGCACCTAAACCTACATAGATAACAAGGAGTAAAAGATATTAGCCATGTAGATTGATGCTCAGAATTGAACTAAGCATAGGGGGAAGATATTAATGTATAAATTAAGAGATTATATTAGATATTTCACCAACAAAGTGCCAATATGGATAAAAGATGAATCTCCATAGCAGCATACATAATAAATAAAATAGGTAGCACCATGGAAATATAACATGGATAGCATATCATTTCCCAAAATATGTAAACAATGACAAAGGAAGTGTCATTCAAGATAGTCTAGCACAAGTGCAAACCTTATCCAAGAAAAGAGAAATGAATCATCAACCATAGATTCATTCGGGTAATACCTATCTAAGAGGAAGTGCAAGAGATAGTGCTTCCATGGAGAAAGAAAAAAATACTAGCAATTAGAAAGTCAAGCATTAGGGTTTTGAGAATTAAGCTCCAACAATCAAAGATCCAAGCACCATATGTAGTCAAACAAAAAAGGTTGAGTAGCTTGCAAGAATATGTTGAATAGCCAAACTTATTATTCAAGAATAATGCACTAAGCCAAGCATTACGAAGGAGCACTCAAGCATCACAAAAATGAAACATATTTCAAAGGAGCATCAAAGACCTAAGCCAAGCATCCATACAAGCTAACGTGTGCAATGAAAGATAAAACAGTAGACTTAAAACTTTTCTTGATAGTATAAATTTATGCATGAGCACCCACTCACATGCAATCCATCCTATATTAGAGGAGATAATTAAATACCTAAATAACCCTCATGAATGTGCAATTCCTAATTTACTTTGAGCAATCATGGATAGAGAAAGGTGACATGTTAATTTTTGGTGAGTATTTTTCCAATATTATTTTTTTCTAAGTTTATAAGGAGGAATAAGGTTTAGTAAGTTTAATTATTGATATTTCTAAGGTTTAATGAGTTTAATAGGAGAAATAAGGATACTAATAGAATATTAATACCTTAGATGCATCTTTAAAGTTTTGAAGTAATAAGTAGAAGTTATCTTAATTGCTTCTTTAAGTTTTTGGAGTGATAAGTAGAAATAGAGTTTATTTATTTAAGTTTTTCAAAGTTATTTGAAAGGTTTAATTTTTTATATTTTTGAATGTTAAAGCTAATAGAATTTTTGCAAATTATTTAATTTTGGAGAGATAAATAAGTCTACATAAAATTTAGGAATATTATATTTGCAAAATTATTTTTTTCTTGTTTCTAATTAATTAGGGAGCCATAAGGAATTCAACTTCAAAGTTTTTTTTTAAATTAGAAACTTAAAAATTATTCAAAAACTAGGGAGGCATATGGTAGTCTACATCAAATATATTCTTAACATTGTTTTGCATATCATGGAAGAAATTGTTAAGAATGCATTTAATGAGGATAGTGAAGACATATTGCATGCACTTAGATTTTACTCTCAAAACTTAATAAGTGAATTTGATGAAAAGAAACAAATGTTTAATATTATAAAAAAAAAAATTGACTTTGTTTCTCAAAGAATCAAAATAAGGAAATTCCATCTCTCTTATAAGCTATCTTCACAAAAAACTTTTCAGGACATAGTGGGATTCTCAAAAAAAACATTATATTTTCTTTAGAAGAGTGTTTAGTGATGCACCTATCATTAATTAGTTTTGATATTTTCAAAGGAAGAGACAAGTTGAAAAAGATAATTTATCATATGAGGAATCATTGAGATCAAAGATATATTATTGTGATGACTTTCTAACTAAATGCTTAGGAGATATATCATTAGATATATCACAAATGAAATTGTAGAAAAAGAAAAAAAGAAAGAGCAAGAGAAGAAATCACACTAAAAAACTTGAATCTAAAGATAATGTTAGGCAAGAAAAAAAATATCAAAAAATCTAGAAGAAGGTAAAAAGAGAACAGAGGAAGCTCAAGATCGAGGATTAGGATGAAGACCATATTGAATAACCAAATAAGGTAATATAGAGATATTGGAGAATATTACATTATTTGGTACATGACAATGTACCACTTTGGTACATTATTGTAAATATTAGATTAGGAGTGTGTCCTAGATTAGAGTGTGAGTTAATATTTCATGTAATGTAATAATGTGTAGGAAATGTGCAAGTGTCATATAAATATGTGTGTAGGTGTTATGAGTGTAAAGGTACACATGTATCCTTACATTAGGAATATTTATGTGAAGATTCAAGTCCAAGTGTGCATACAAGATGGTGTCATGTGTATGCAAGTGTCAAGTATTGAAGCCAAGAGTCATAAGGCTTGGCATATGGAAAGGAAGAGTCATGGTAACCAAAGAGTCATCCTAGAAAGGCTTTATATTACTCTACATATGATATCATATTATAGTCTACATTGTCTACAGAGAGTTTCTATGAGATATTATAACAGAAAGAGGAGTAATACAATTTTGCATACATTTTGAGTGACTAGTAATGTAAGTGTTGTTATATTATATATTCCAGGATTTACATTCATATTTAAGAATATTATTGAATTTTATTTCACATCTTATTAAGCCTTGATAATACATATTAGTTGGCTCATTTATATTTGTTACAATACCATTATTGGGTCCATTATATTGCAACTTCATTATATTTGATCCTATGATTATTTTCTATGGTGATTTATATTAAGTATTATAGCATCAAAAGCTAACACATGCAATTATTATAATACAAAAAAAATCCTCAATTTACACTAATATCTAGCAAAAATTTTGATTTTTTTTATCTGCATCAAACTTTTTGCTACCATTTGTTGATTATTAAATGGTCAAACAAAATCTGCTTGTATGTTGATTGGGTATAACACTATATGGTGAATAAATGAATCACCTACTATAACATATTCTCAAGACCATGCAATCTACTTGGTAAGCACTCAATAAACCATAAACTACCATATATTGATACTATAAGAAAAGGGTTTCCACCTAAATTCATAATTTATTATTAGTTGATCAATAATGTGTCCTCAATGAATTGAGTTAGTCTCTTTATCTATAAGAATTTGCCTCAAGCACTTCCACCAAGATGCAATATCATTTTATTGTGCCAATTATGAACAATTTTATCCTCAACACAAAAATTATTCAAGGAGGCTATGTAAGGATTCAAAATCATAACTCTTGGAACACAAAACCTACACATATCCTTTGCTAGTCGTAAGGCTTATAGGCCTCATATTATGAAAAACATCACCCTTGAGTGAGATACAAAGGAAGTAGGATGGACTTCTTGTACCTTTTATTCTTTGCATTTACCAAAAGTATATGTCCAAAAGTTGAACCCATTACTGGTTTCCTATAAATAGTTAATGCCCAATGCCATAGAATTAAATCCATACCTTATCGTAGTTTCAAAGAGACTATTCATGCTATAATTTCATATATGAATAACCCTAGGATTTCATTAGGATTAGTTTTGTCCCATTCAATACATAGTCAAGATTCAATATTAGGTGTCATGTTGCATGTTGTCACTATTTCCATGGAAATGCATACACCCATACATTCTATTATTTGACAAAAAATATCCACGTGATTAAATCTCAATACTTCTACAATCAACCAACACTACTTTTGTTATTATAGCCAATATGCCCTCCTCATAGCCAAATTAGAAAATTTTGGAGCTACTATGCATGTCTCAATTATCATGGTGGGTAGGATGCATTCATCCTTGGGAATCTACATAGCCCCATTTAGTCTTGCAATGTAGTAATCCTAAAATGACAAAGGATCCTTCTATTAAAATCCATGGGGGATTAAATTAGTAACATCACAAATTACTTTTAAAAATAATTTTTGTTGATCCATGACCTTTAACATGGATTCAAGACCTCTATAATGCACTTATTTCTTAGAAACATGCTCAAAAAGTGCATAGATCCTCCATTGCATTTGAGTTGTCATAGTTGAATTATTTTTGTTGGTTAATGGAGATTCAAACTCACTCTAAAACCATGTTATCTTAACTACTACTTTCCATATATGAATGGAAACATGATACCTAGATGGAAAGAATATAATACAAAAGCAAAAAATATAGAGGGTGTTTATAGATATTAAAATAAATTGGAAATCTACTTGTTGTGGTGCAGTGGTAAATGCCCTGGGTGCTGGCAGAGGCCAACCCAGGTTCCATTCCCCTTGTCTCCATCCTATAGATATATGGTATAGTTAATAATGTCCTATGTGCTGGTATAGGTCGACAAGGCTCCATTCCTCCTATGCCCAACCTGTTGAAAGTGGCACCTCGAAAGGGGTGTTTTCCACTATAAATTAAATTTAATTTGCTTGTTGTGGTGCAGTGGTAAATGCCCTGGGTGCTGGTAGAGGCCGACCTAGGTTCCATTCCCCTTGTCTCCATCCTACAGATATATGGTATAGTTATAAATGTTCTATGTGCTGGTAGAGGTCGACAAGGCTCCATTTCTCCTATGCCAAAACTGTTGAAAGTGGCACCTCAAAAGGGGTGTTTTCCACTATAAATTAGTTTTTATCTGCTTGTTGTGGTGTAGTGGTAAATTCCCTAGGTGCTGGTAGATGCTGACCCAGGTTCCATTCCAATTATCTCCCCTTGTATCCATCTTGTAGATATATGGTATAGTTAGGAATGTCCTATGTGATGGTAGAGGCCGACAAGGCTCCATTCCTCCTATGCCCAACCTGTTGAAAGTGGCACCTTGAAAGGGGTGTTTTCCACTATAAATTAGTTTTATCTGCTTGTTGTGGTACAGTGGTAAATGCCCTGGGTGCTAGTAGAGGCTGACCCAGGTTCCATTCCCTTTGTCTCCATCTTGCAGATATATGGTATAGTTAGGAATGTCCTATGTGTTGGTAGAGGTCGACAAGGCTCCATTCCTCCTATGCCCAACATGTTGAAAGTGGCACCCCAAAAGGGGTGTTTTCCACTATAAATTAGTTTGATCTGCTTTTTGTGGTGTAGTGGTAAATGCCCTAGGTGCTGGTAGAGGCCGACCCAGGTTCCATTTCCATTGTCTCCATCCTACAGATATATGGTATAGTTAGGAATGTCCTATGTGCTAGTAGAGGTCGACAAGGCTCCATTCCTCCTATGCCCAACCTGTTGAAAGTGGCACCTCGAAATGGATTTTTTCCACTATAAATTAGTTTTTAATCTGCTTGTTGTGGTGCAGTGGTAAATGCCTTGGGTGTTGGTAGAGGCCAACCCAGGTTCCATTCTCCTTGTCTCCATCCTATGGATATATGGTATAGTTAGGAATGTCCTATGTGCTGGTAGAGGCCGACAAGGCTCCATTTCTCCTATGCCCAACCCGTTGAAAGTGGCATCCCAAAAGGGGTATTTTCCACTATAAATTAATTTTACCCAGGTGTTGTAGGTGAGTTGGAGAGGAGAGGGCAATCCTCCAAGGGAGGTCCCAGGTTCAAATATCCACCCTACCAAAAAGCTGAATTGGGTATCCAAAATCCAATTGATAATGTTAGTGTGGGCAGGGTCGGGTGCAACTCCTAGGTGACTTTGACGGTGTAGAACCCCCTGTTCATGGTCTCTCAGACCAAGGCGACCCCGCAAGGGGTTTTTCGCTTTAAAAAATAAATAAATTGGAATCACGTTAATACCAAATTACAAGTGAGCTTAGGTTAACATCAATAGATGACCTTGGGGTTTTTAATAAGATATTATATTAAACACACATTTAAAATGTGGATAGGGGGCCATAGGGCTATACAAGTTAATTCAACTTATCATATTATAAAAGGTTTGGTCATGGCCTCAAATGAATATTAAATAATCACACAAAGATATTTCAGCAATACTCATAATTACATGAAATTCCCCAGTTTAATGGAATATATGGAGAATAATAAGCCAACACTTATAGGAGTAGGAGTAAACAAAAATGCTAGACACCTGAGGAACATACTAATTAATCATAAACAATAGGATGATCAAGTTTTTAGATTATAAAATAAGAGAATGCAAAGATAAATTGATGTTCCCATATGAAATAAGGGAGGAAATATGCCTAACCATAGATTTTGGAATTAATAACATGAAAGTTACAACCTAGTTGAGCACTAGTGCTACCTATAGGATGAATGGACTAGTTATATTGAATGTAGTTCAAACAACAAGAGTAAATATCCAAATTATAAAATTCATAGTAAAATAATATAATGACACAACAATGGGTACAATGCATCAAAGATCTAAAGGTCATGCTAGCACCATAGGAAAACATCACCATAGTATTAGCAAAATTTATAGGTAGTAACTAGGTAGATTTTGATATGTCGATGTCCATATCTAGTAGATCATATATAGATTTAAGCATATATGATGTAGAGGTACTAAAAGAAATTAAAAAATACTTAAGGGGACCCATATTTTAACTAAGCTAATATAGTTTGATATAAATAAAAATTACAAAGACAATCATAAACTAATGACACCAAAATAATAATAGTCTAGTTGAGTAGAAATAATTATGATAAATAATCTAAGCAAAGTCTATGTAGTTGGAGTAAGTCAAGGGAGCGAATACAATTAAATAGAAATCATTAATGGAAGAAAAGGTAGTGTTGAAAAATACCCAGATCAATAGTTTCATGATGAAAAATATTACTATTTATTTAGGCATCAATGTCAATGTGATACCTAGAGATACATGAGAGTAAATAGGTAGAACACCTTTAAAAGATCCAAAATATAAAATATCACTAGAAAATGGAAAACCAATGAGATTTGATGGTATTTTAAAGGAATTGAAAGTAAATATCTTGGGAATAATATCTATGCATATGCTTTGATTCTATACATATTTTTATATGAAGATTCAATATCTTACACAATCCTTGTTAGTCTATAATGGGTTATAAATCATAATGGAGTTCTAGATTGTAAAAATGAAAATTTTCAAGTGGTTAGTCCATATACCTATGAATGCATAAATGAGTGGTAGTTGTCTAGAATATGTTGTGAAAGATGTGAAACTGGGTAATGAAAATATAAGAAATTTGTATAAGTTTATAATTTGAGTTGGGTATTCCAAGGTAAACACATTAACACCATTGATGATGGACAACTAATTTGTAGAAACAAATTGCTAGACTTAAATATATCATTGTAAAAAATGGATATCAACTTTGGGATTGAGAATTGTTGGATTTTAAGCCTTACTATGCCAAAATATCATAGGTCTAAAAGTAAATAAGCCATAATATTTAAGGTCTAAATATTAATAATGAACTATAGAATTATATATGAGCAATAAAATATATATCTAGGCCAATATAATGATGAAATAACATTCACTTATAATATCAAATATGAATGTAAAATGACCAAAATCATTCATGTACATACATGAAGAATACTTACAATAATAATTGTTTAAAATATGTATACAATCTTTATTTTCTAATGCTTTCTATATGGTGATTTTTATAGATAATTTTCCCTTACTCACCTCTTCTATCTTGTATGAAGCTTTATCTCCAAAATATAGACATAGTAATTTGACTCTTTAATACTTGTCTATTACACTCCTCATATATCTAGGAGATGTGATATTTCCTATACTTGACCTTTGGCTTCTTATCTTGCCATTTGTATACTAGAGTCTTCACTCTCTTCTTACACGCATACTTGATTCTCATACTTGCACACTTTTGCATTAATCTCCTACATGCACTCCTAATATAAGACACTTGTGCACATCCTCACTTTACATATTTTTCACTTACATACATGACACTTGTGCACATTCTCTCAATACACTCTTGCACTCTTACTTACATAAATCTTGTGCATATCCTACACATTGATACTTACATAAAATGGAAAATATAAATCACTCATCCAAACTATAGACTCAACCCTAATTTTCCTAGCAAGGACATCACAGTGGCAAAGGTAATTGGGCTTGCTTAATAGATATCCAAGTTGAATTCATGTGAAGGGTGGTCCCTGATATGCCCTCACTTTTCAACCTCTTCAAAAAAATAGACTCAATGCTAATCTATTATATATTACATTTGTACCATGAACATACCATGGGGGTATATTTTCATATACCAAATAATATAATATTCTTCAACACCCTCCTTATTACATGATTTGGTTGTTGAATACTTTAGTCTTCAATCTTGGTCTTCGTCTTTATCTTCAACTTCAATTGTCAAGTTTGCTTCTTTCATGCTTTTGCTTGATTCTTCAATATGTGATCCTGTATGAGGTTCATAAAGTTCTTTATCAAACACTTTCTTTTGATTTGTAACTCTTTTATCTTTCTTCCTCTTTACTTCCCAATCGTCTTCCTCTATTTCTTATTATGTTCTTTTTAGTCCTTGTTTTTATCTTGCCATGTCATATTTCTTAAGTCTTTTCTCCTATATATTGATGTTCTATAACATTTGCAACATTAGTATCATCAATAATATTTAAATAATAAATACATTCATTAACCAAGAGTTTTTTCGAAAACACCCCAATTGGGATGCCACTTTCTGGTAAGTCCCAAGGAAGCAAGAGTATCTTTTTTGCTAAAATTAGCTAGGGCTTGAACCTGTGTTGCCCCCTCGGCACACTCAATGAGCATGCCTAAAATAAAATAAGAACAAACAAACACAAAAAACATAACAACAACAACAAACAAACAAACAAACAAAAAACACAAAGACAACAAACAAAACACAAAAACAACAAAACAACATCCAAAGACAAAAAAATAAAAACACAAAACATAAAAAATAACAAAAACAACACAAAAATAACCAAAACAAAAATAATACCAAAAAAACGCACACCAAAAAACTAAAGAGAAGAAAAAAATTAATAACAATTTTGGCCTTTCTAGCCCAAAAGACTATTTAGGCAAGATTCAATAGAGGAAACATAAGAAAGATCTGTGTGAGCTAGGGAACTAAAATACCTTGATTGAAACAAAGAGAAGCAAAAACAAAGCAAAAAGGAACTAGGTAACTCTAGTATTAGAGCCATCCAAAGAAAGGATAGAAGGAAGAGTTCATCTTATTTGTGAATCCCACCATCTAAGAGGGTGGTCATAGTAAGTAAGACCGCATTTATTCAATTTTTAATTAGCTAAAGCATCAGCACTCTTGTTCTATTCTTTGACCACATTATTGTATTCAACTTTCAAAAATCCCATCTAGATTAATTGAATCTTCTCAAAAATTCTTTTTATTGTCCAATCAACCTTGTGATTCTTAGGAGTATTCAATAGATTAATCATGACTTGAGAGTAATGCTCAACCAACACCTTTTTCCATCCAACCTTAAAAACCTCTTGAAGGCCTCTGAGGATACCATACCCCTCAATAAGGTTATTGGAAATGATACCCAAATTTTTAGCAAAAGTCAACCATATGAAAGTCTATCAATTCCTCCCACACTAGCTTTTCTAAGGTTCCCCCTAGAGGATCCATTAGTTAACTTTTCCAAAATCCTTAGGAGGATACTAATTCCTTGTTCTATCCATATTTTTATTACTCACATTACCTTTAATTTGGTTTCCCTTAGAAGAGTTAATCTTTTATATTTGCATCACTTGATCCCATATTTGGTGAGAGTTCTAGGAGTGATTAAAGATTTTTTGGACTGATTCAACTAAGTTAGCAATGGTAATTTGCTAGATATAGTGAATATCCTTTATTTCTTGATTATAAATCTAGTTGTTCCTTTTCTTCTAGATATTCCAAGGTAGAATGGTAGAACCCATCCAAACTAACCTCCTAATAAAATGATCAACACCGTTCTATTTAGGCCAATCCCTTCAAAGTTGTTCAAAAGTAAAAAAAAATGAAACATTGTAAGCCAAGTAAGATGGTCATTCTCCTCCATATCTCAAAGGCTAAGGTAAACTCAATAAAAATATGGCTAAGAGTTTCCACATTCTCTCCATATATTTCGCATCTAAACAGGCCATGAAAACCACATTTCATAAATTGCTCACCAGTTAGCACCCTATGATGCAATAAAATCCAATTAAAGTACCTCACCTTAGGCTAGATTTTTTGAGCCCATGAGTAAATATGTCATATTATTGGTTGTAATTATTATGGCATAAGTCAAAATAACCTTGATCAACTAAATACTCACCCTTAGTATTGTTGTTCCATCGAAAACAATCTTTATCATGGGACCAAGAGAGATATCTCATATGAAAGATGCTTTGGATATATTTTCTTTGTCTTTCTATAAATTAAATAGGCCAATCCTCAATAGGGATCCAATATCTACCAACCTCTGAATTACTAGTATGGTACCAATAGTAATTAGATACCTTTATATTGTTAGCTAAGTGAAGCTCCTCCATCTAAGGCGTCTAATCAAGAAACTAAGTTATCAAAGGTTGGTGACTATCCCAAGAATATTTCCAAAAATTTACTTGTTGACCATTATGAATGATCCAAAATAGCTATTTCTTTATCAAATCCTCACCAATATTAAGAACCACTAAAATGGGAGAATATTTGGTAGGCAATTGATAGCAAACAAGATCTTTAGGACTTTTGTTCTCTGCATATTTAGCATGAACATTTTTAGTCCAAAGAGATCTGGGGTTATGCAAAATCCTCCAATACAATTTAGCATCTAAAGACATATTATTATTAATAGTATATTAGTATCCTAACCCCCCTTCATTCTTGGGAAGGCATAAAGTATCCCATTTCACCAAGGCTCTTTTTCTTTTCTCCTTAGTACCACCCTAGAGGAATCGATGATTGAATTGATCCAATTCTTGTAGAATAGTCTTTGGGATATTCAACATAGTAGAAACATAAATAGGTATAGCTTGAAGTACTGATTTTACCAAGGTAATTCTACCCCCAAAAAAATCCACCTATTGGTCCACTTTCCAATTTTCTTCTTAACTCTATCCAACAACCAATTCTAGTCTTTATTTTTCTATCTTTGAATATTGATAGGAATACCTAAATAAGTGATCAAAATGGAGGTCTTATTATATCTTAATTTATCCAAGACTATGGATTCCTATTTGGGAGAGCAATGAAATAAAATGACTTTAGATTTGTCTTCATTGATCAATATTCTGGTAGCCTTAAAAAAATAACTAATGATTTGCTTAATTTTAGAAACTTCCTTAACAGTAGCTTTATCTAATAGGGTAGATTCATAAAAAAAATTAATATGATAGACAGGCCTAGCTCCATGAGAAATGGTAACTCCCTCAAGGGTTCTATTTTTTCTATTTTTGCTATAGTTCTACCCAAGCATTCAGCAAGAATGACAAATAAATAAGGGGAGAGGAGACCACCTTTCCTAATACCTCTGGAAGCCAAAAATAGCTATGAAGGCCTACCATTGATAAGAACTAAGTAGGGAATTGAAGAAATACATTCCATAATATAGTCCATCCAATCCTGAGAGAAGCCAAATTGCCTCAAAAATTTGACAAGGAAGTGCCAATCCACTCTATCATAAGCTTTGGATAAGTCTAAACGAATGAACATAAAATAATTGTTTTCATTTCCATGGAATGGATGGTTTCCTAAGCATGAAATACCTCATTGAATATTTGATGCCCTTACACATAATCACCTTGTTCATGAGAAATAATCTTATGCAAAATAGGCTTCAACCTTTCTACCATGATCATAGTAATAATTTTGAGAAAAACATTACTTAAAGCTTTAGGTCTAAAAGCTATGATATATTTTTCCTCTTGATATTTTAGGACTATAACTATATAATTTTTCTTGATAATATTCAAATTTTCTTTAGCTTTCATGGCTTCTTCCACCACCTCTAATAAATTAGCATGAAGGATATCCTAAAAATCTTGGTAGAAGTTAATGGGAAAACCATTAGGACCTAGGATTTTTCCTTTTTATATTTTAAAAACCACCTATTGAAACTCATTGATAGTAACTAGAGCAGTCAAAATAGAGTTCTCCTCAGAAATTATAAGAGTAGGAATCACTTGAAGAACATTATGTTGAGAAGTCGATTCAATAGTAGCAACAAAAATATTGGAAAAGCAATTGATAAAAATAGAGTTCATGTCATACCAAGTGTAGACAACGTCTCTAGAATCTGATTTTATGGAAGAAAAAATAAATTTGTGGAGATATTCAAGCTAGAAGATATTTGTGGAAGAAATTTTTATTTTGATCTCCTTCTTTGAGCCATTGGATCTTAGATTTTTGCTTCCATATGAGTTCTCTTTTTTCCCATTCCTCTAACTGAGATATGAGTCTAATTTCATCTAGACTTGTACTCTCTGTAAGGCCATCTAAAAGTATTTTCTTATTCAAATTTTCAAGTTGAGCAATCACTTCATATTTTTTGTTGGACATCCCCAAACTCCTTACAATTCCAAATATTGATTTTGGATTTAATGTATTGTAACCTTTTGTAAAAATAGAACATCTTAGTCCCATACCTTAGTTTACCTTCCTTCCACCATTATTGCACTCGATGTCTAAAGGAACTATCTCTAATCCACATTAACTAAAATTTAAAATATGAGAAACTCATATTAGTTTTCCAAATTTCCACCATGACTAACCAATGTACTGAACTAGCATTGTTAAGAGTCTTCACCCTAGGAATGTGACCATGGATTAAGAAATTGCTATAGAGCAATAACCTATCCAATCTCTCCATGATACAAGCTAAGGCTTACCTTCTGTTAGACCAAGTCATAAGGTCATTATATGGCTGGATGTCTACAAGATGAAGGATTGCAATATATTCACTCATGAGGTCAATATTGTTAACTTTTGAAGATAGATAAAGTAATCACATGATCTAAAATAAAGTTGCAATATGAAATATATAATAATGGCAATCTATGAAGCATATAAAATTCATAAATAAATTTATAAATGAATCATATAAATACCACTAAAAATTCTCATGAAAATATGATATTTATTGAATAAAGACCTCAAATACATCATACTTCATCACTCTCTATTATGACTGTATATGACCAATCACTCTATATCTTTCTAAAAATTATGATTGATATATTATTTGTAGTATAACTTATGACTCCCTATTTTAATTTATCAAATAAGTATTTGAAGCAATATCAAGTTTTCAAGTTTTCAATTATTTATCTCTCCTTAGCTTTGAATAATAAACTAAGGATAATTTCCAATCTTGACTTTATGTTGGCAAACTTTTATCTCCATAGTTTCTTTCAATTTTATATTTTGTAGAACTCCTTGTATCTCCCTAATGAATGAATATGACAATATAATTTTTCAACTTCTATTCTTCAAAAATAACAACTTTACTTTTCTCTTATCAATCAATTATTTGAATGCAATTTAAATATTGCAAATCTTCAAATTTATATCTCTAATAATTTTGGATTAGAGATTAATGCAATTTTTTTCTTTTTCAAGTACTTCTATGTTGAATTCCTTTTATCTCCCAAATTTAAGAATATAATTTTCCAATTCTAAATTTCATAAAACTATGTTGATGTTGGATTCCTTATAACTCCAACTTTAGAAATTTAGAAATTCTAAAAATAATATTTGCAAGTTTTGTGTATTCCTAATTTGATGTAGAATACCTTATTTCTCCAAACTTATCAAATTGCAAATATTCTAATTTGTTTTGTAAACTCAAATGTGCAATTTTACAAAACTTCAAAATTAATGCTTTAATTCTCAAATCAATCTTCAATATTTTGTAAAAGCTTTCAAATTGCAAAATTCTGATTTCTAAGGTTTAAATAATACTTATCTCTCCAATAAAATACTTTCAACTTTAACCTTAGATAATATATTCCTTTACTCCTTATAACTCCTACTTATAAAATTAATTCCAAAAAGTAATGAATATTACCTTTAATATTCCAGGTGCTCCCTCCTTAATGCTATGCTTGGACTTGCTTGAAAATTGGGTGCTCTTACTCCTCTGGTCAACTTCCTTCAATCTGGTCAAGGTGCTTCACCTTCAACATAAATGACTCCTTGTTGTAATTAATGAGACACTACCAAAGTAAATTCATCTCATGCACTAAATGGGCACTCAAAAATGTTTCACCTTCCTTGGTAACATTTTATCTCTTGCAATATGAGTGACAAGTGTCACTGAAGTGCTTCCTTTATCTCTTTAACATAACCTGTAGCTTCTTCAAGATGTGTAGTGCTCCTCTTTTGTGACAAATGGCACAAGTACTACCAACATAACCTGTAACTCTTGGATGACTTGTAATGCTGCTCCTTTCTTGTGACAAATGGTACAAGCTACCAACATACGTTACCTCAAGTAAGATATATTATTCCCCAACCTTATGGATGAATGTGTAATGCTCTTTGATGCTTTGTCTTCCCTAGTTGCATTACGTTCTTCTTTTGGACACTTGGCTATGCATGTAATGAGTTAGTGCAATGTTGCACAATACGTTATGTAATACTCCTCTTCATTTTCCTTCTTGGTGGTTGCAAGAACTTGACCTTTGGTCTCCCTTAATGCCTTTCCAATATCTTCTTTCATTGTTTTATATTTCTAAATTTGTAGGTGGTGCTTCAACTTCTCCAATGGTGGCTCTTTCTCTTCCACTTTGGTGCTTCTTTTTGGTGGTTCTTCCATGGTGGTTCTTTCCTTTTGATGGTGGCTCCTCTCTTTTCTGATGGCTCTCTTCTAGACAATGCTCAAGTTCTTTCAATGGATGTTCTTCTAGACAATGCTTGGGAACTTTCCCTCCTGTGCTGAGTTATCACTTTTACACTTATCTATGGTGCTCAACCTATGCAACTCGGTGGTGATTTGAGTGGTGGATTTACCACTCCTCTTTGGTGGTTTCCTTCACCAATGTATTCTAAAATATTTATGCTCTTCTTGGTGTCTTTTGACACCTTAAATCAACCTTCATTTTGAGGACTATTCGACCTCAATATAACTTAGAATAAATCTGCCTTTTTATTATATAAAAAACAGCATATACTAGTTTTCTTATCACTCCTTTTAGCACTTTACAAACTTTAATTCTTGTTGTTATAATTTATAGATTTTATAATGACAATGGTGTCTTTTTCTTGGCTATACTAAAACTCCTTTTTGCTAGCTTTAAATAGCTCTAAAAATGATGCTTTAAAAACTTGTAATATCTACTTTCAAAACTTGTAAAATAATACTTTTTATAGCATCAATTTTGCACACCTTTTATGAACTCTTTTGTAGATTTTCTTCTTGATAGCTTGTTGTCTTGAATTTGCAGCAATACTCCTCTTCTTTTGTTGTTTGTAGAATATTTATCTTGCAGCTGAAGTTGCTGCCCAAAACTTTGCTTTCTTGTTGTACCTTTTCCTTCTTATTTTCTCTCAAATGTATGCTATCACCTTCTATATTTTGAAGCTACAAATATTGCTCTCTTGTTGTCCAAATCTATAGTAATTATCCTTCTTAGGCATTGTCAAAATATTCTTGTGCTTTTTTGTTCAAATATTTTCCAAATATGTCCTTAGACTCTTTCAAAATATAACTTGCTTTACTCTTTCAATGCTGCCCAAATTTGCAGCTCAAATCTCTTGAATCGCTGCTTACAAAATCTGATTCCTTGGTGTCCATGAATATTCAAATTTATTGCTCTCTTTTATTGTCAAGCCTTCCTTTAATTGGCTATCCAAAAGTACTCCAAAAGATTTCCAAAGCTTCTTAAAAACGTTGTTCTATGCTTTCTTCAATTTGTTGTCCTGTGACCTTTCAACTTCTCCTTTGAAAATCAGCAAATTCCTCTTTTATAAATCAGCTTACAAAACCTTCGTGGCTGTTCTCAAATCTCTCAAATTTGTGGCCTCTTCAATATTTCTTCTTTCTTCAAGCTTCTTGTCAAATTTTGACTTCAAATCTGATCTTGTTCGTTGTCTTCTTCCTCAAGAATCTAGATGTCTTGAGATCTTCAAAACCTTCTCAAAATTTGGTAAACTAATTTTTCCAAATCCTTTTTCCCTTTTTTGGGATTGTTGTCAGATGGAGAAAATTGTCCCAACTTCCTCTTATCAAGAACTTCTCCTACTTGCAATATTTTGACACAAACTTTTCTTCAAATCTCCTCCAATGGCCATTGCTTCAATTTTGCAATGAGGCTTTCTCTAGCCTTCTTTTCTAAAATCTTCTTGAGACCTCTTCTCTTGGGTCTTCTAATTCTACAATGAGGCTTTCTCTAGCCTTCTTATTCTTCTCCAAAATCTTCTTGAGACCTCTTCTCTTGGATCTTCTAATTCTACAATGAGGCTTTCTCTAGCCTTCTTCTTCTTCTCCAAAATCTTCTTGAGACCTCTTATTTTGGGTCTTCTAATCCTGTAGCTACTCAAATATTCTTAATCAATTATTTAATGAAACCTTACCTTGGTTTCTTCAATCTTCCAATTATGGGAATTCTACAATGAGATCTCTTTTCTTGGATCTCCAAAATTTGTTGCTTCTCAACTCTACAATAGGACCTTTTGTAGTCCTCCTTTATCTTCAGTCTTCAAACTTCAATCTTCAATCTTCCAAATCTTGAATTTCTTCAATGTGACCTCTTTTTTGGATCTCTTCAATATTTAATTTATAGTCTACAATCTTCAATGAGGACTTCCTTCTTGGTTCTCAATCTTCAATGGGGTCTTCATTCTTGGACCTCCTTAATATTCAATGAGGCCTTCTTTCTTGGACCTCCTTAATCTTCAATGTCTACTTTTATACAATAAAGAGTTAATCCTTATACTAGGAAAGCACATAGACTTTCAAGAAACCGAAGGTGAAATTATTCTCTATCTATTGTAGGAAGCTTCTCAACTTCTGAGAACTAATATTCTGCAAAAAAAAATTAGATAATAATAACCAAATATATTCAAATTTCTAGAATTCTAAAATCAATAATCTTCACTAGCTATTCCCAAAACTAGTGGAATCAAATCTATGTTGAGTCCTAGTCTTCACGAGTTTTCCTTCAACCCTGTGGAAAGACTCTAGCCAAAACTTAATATGGAATATTTTTCTCTCTTTTCAATAGGACCTCCTTCAAGGGTCTCTTAATATCTTCAATGTCAAGGTCTATCTTCAAGACCTATAAATCTTCTTCTATTCCAAATTTGCTCTTGGAATAGGTAAATCTTCAACTTTCACTAGTTTTCCTTCAACACAGTGAGAAATCCTATCTTCTTTGGTTTTCTTTTCTAGAGGTAATTTCTTCAAATTTATTGGTCTCTCCTTAACTAGTAGAAATATCCTTTGCAACCAAAAACTTATGCAAGACAAAATCTTGTTGTGGCTCTAATACCACTGTTAGCTTTTGAAGCTAGATAAAGTAACCACAAGATCTAAAATAAAGTTGCAATATGAAATATATGATAATGGTAATATATTAAGCATATAAAACTCATAAATAACTTTAAAAATGAATCATATAAATACCACTAATAAATTCTCATGAAAATATGATATTTATTGAATAAAGACCTCAAATACATCATACTTCATCACTCTCCATTATGACTGTATATGACTAGTCACTCTATATCTTTCTATATCTTGCTATATCTTTCACACCCTCATATACACATATATACAAAGGAATGTGACTCTTCATATGGAGCTTTCTTGGCCTTCACTCTTCCTATGACTCTTCATCTTCCTATTCTATGACACATGTGCATGTGGACAACTATGCACATTTACATTACCAAAATACTTTGCACACTTGTGCATTTATTACATTGCATAAAGTAAATACTTTCATTCTAATCTAAGACACTTTCCTAATCTAAAGATGTACCCAAGGTGGTACATTAGCATGAACCAAATAATGTAATATATTCCAACAAGTGCTCCTATCCAATTTTCTATTTCCCCCATTTTCTCATCCAAAGAGAGGATGGTATTGAAATCTCCTCCGATCAAGATCCAAGCTTCAAGAAAATGAGAGATAATATAAGTTATATCCTTCCACTATATTATCTTTTCCTCCAAATTAGTTGGAGTATAAACAGTTATGCATAGCATAATTTTGTTGGAATGTCTACTTTGAATATCTATAGCCAAAAGACCCTAGTTTCCAACCATATGGTGAATAAGTACCTCTTTTGGGTCTCAAATGTAAGCAATGCCACCAAAAATCCCCTGGGAACAAAGAGAAGCATATTTTTCAGCTGGACAAATTTTACTAGAAATTGATTCCATTTCCTCTATTGACATATTTTTTTCTTGAAGGAAAACAAGATGTGGATGGTTTTTCTGAATCATTCTTCTAATTTTATTTTATTTTAAAATAATTCCTTTGAGTGTTCTAATATTCCAAGTGATTATATTCATTAATACCAGGGCTAAAAAAGTTGGTAAGGGCATTAATATTACCTTCCTCTACAAGCTTTTCACCTTCTTTTACCATATGATGTTGATTGGTCTTACAACCTACCTTTTGGTTAGAATCCATCTTCAATTTTTTCCCTGTTTCTTTACATACCCTAATTGAATCTAGGATGGCTTCTAACCTTTAAGAATGCATGTATAAAGCCAAAGTATTACTGGAAAGTTAAAAATATTCTGTCTTGGGACCTGTATTATTTGGAGTTTCAATATTTAAAATATTATTTTTCTTGTGTATATTTTATCCCTTTTTCTGTTGAAAACCTTTTATTTGTTGTTTTTTCTCTAATTTTCTCTCCATCATTAAATTACGTTTCTAAGATTTTTGTTTCTATTATTTCCTCTTCCTCACCTGGGACATCATTTATGGAAATAATTTAAAACATCTTAGCTGATAACATTGATTGATGCTTCACGACTATTTTTTTAGTGTTCTTCTTCTTAGGCATTTGGAAACCTGCTAAGTGTGTATCCTCTTTCTTTTAATTTAGAATTTTATTTGGGCAAACACTAACCAAATGACCATATTCATGGAAAATTCTATAACAAAAAGGAATGTTCTCATAGTCCACCACTTACTCCCAAGTGTCCTCCCTAAATTTTAATGAAATCTTTTAGGTAGGGGTTTGTCAAAATCCATTAAAACACAAATCCGAGCATAAACAATATGTTCAATTTTTTTAGTACGGTCAAAAATCATCATAAAAGTTCCCAAAGAGTTTCCAATTGAAGAAAAACTAGACAAATTCTAGAATTCAACTGGGAGGCCAAATATTCTAATCCACACAGGACCTGTAGAAGGCATATCTTCTTTGAATTTAAATTTAGTATGCCAAGGCTTCATGAAAAGCCCTTCCTTCTAAAGAACAAGGGACCCCCTTGAAATGTTCTCTCTATCACCATTATTAGAAAAGAAAATAAGAAAATAGCCATTTGGATAAAAATAGATTTGTAATTCACCTTTTGTTTTCCAATTTTTTGCATCCCAAACTTTGAAAATAGATAGGCTCAAAAAATTTACCCAAGAAACAATAAATAAGTCCTATTTTTTCCATATCTTCTATGTCAGTCTAAATTTCGCCCATATCTAGCTTAACAATTGGAGTTCCTTCAGTTGCCCTAAGACATCCCAACATAGTTTTCTTAGGATCAATATTAGGCATTCTTAGAGGTTTACATGAACTTCTAAGATTAATTTTAGCATTAGGCTAAGGCTATCCACCATGGAGGGCATCCCAAAAAATTATTTTTGGGGTTGAGTCTTGGAAATATTTGCACTTGAAAGGGGTTTACATAGTGGATTTATTTTGGGGGTACTCCTTAGAGCCAAAATTTCTTAAGATCTAAACCTTTTTTTGATCAGCTACTTGAAACTTGTTTTGAGATCTCTTTAATCCATGTCTTGGACATCAAGGAAAGGTATTGTTTTCACTTTTTGTTTGTGTAGCAAATTGGAAGCCATTTTCAATAAATTTTTTGGTATGAATATATGTTTAAAGATATATTTCTAACCCATATTGGGTCCCCCTATAACATATCTCACTAAAATCTTGAGAAAAAACCACAATAATGTTAGCCATTAGGGTTTGAAGGCCCTGAAAAACAATCTCTAGAGCTTCTTTCACTCAACACAAATGAAACCCTTACACAGTCGCTCACTTCTTCAAAAAATCCCTCATATCTATTTGATTCATCTTCAAACCTCTATTAACCAAGAGTTTTATTGTAAGAGCTTTGAATTTATTTCCTTTTGATGTTTCTTCTAATTCTTAAATTTCTTGAACTAAGTTTTCTTTTTTATTTACTTCTCTATATTGAACTTGATGTTGTTGTGGATGGCCATATTGATACTAAGGCTAATATTGACATTGTTTTTTTTTATTATATTGATATTGAGGTTGATTTTATCATTTATTTATTTGATTTTCTAAATTCATTTGATTTCCTTGATTATATCTACAAAATATGTACTATGACCCTTTCTCTTACATATATGACAATATCTTGAATTTCATTTATATTTATACTTAGATGTTGTAGCAATATTACTTGGTACATTTATTTAGATATTAAGGCATTATTAGTCATTTCATATTTGACTAAATTTTCTACTTCATATTCCTAAATAATATTGACTAAATCATCAAATGTAGTCTCCTTACTTAGAACTTGTAAAGAAGTAACTAAATGTTTATAAATTTTTGGAAGTGCTCTTAATGTAACTTGAACAAGAAATTTGTCTTCTACATTTTCTCCCATAGTCAAAAGTTTTTCCTTCATATCTAAAATTTATTGAAGAAAGAATTATACACTTTCTCCACTATTAACCTTTAGAGAAAAAATGAGATTGTAAATTCAGAATTATTGCTTTGTTTTTCCCTTCAAATATTTTGCATAATGTATTCCTTGTAGCTATAGAAATTTTTGTTCCACTTAAGTATGGTTGTATTTCATCAATTATTCCAAATGTAATTAACATAGTGCCTTTCCATCACTTTCTTCAAAGTTTTGTATTTCTCTTTCATTCTTACTAGGTTTTTTCTTTGTTATATTTACTATATCCCATAGTTTTTCTACAATAAGAATTGATTTTATTTTGATCTTCCATGATGCAAAATTTGGTCCTTTCAAAATTTTTAATTTAGAAAGGAAAATTGTATTGCTTGACATAATGGAATCATTCAAAGACCTTTTGAGTAGTAATTCTTATATCTCAAAAGTTCAATAATAACTCAAATAAGAAATTTAAAATTTTTAAAATTTTCTAAACCTTTTAACTCCCTAGTTGAATTAAATTTGCAAAATTTTAAAATTTCTTCTAATTTCAAATTTTCTCAAAATTTAAAAACTTCAAACAACTTTAAAATATTCAAATATTAATAATATACCACTAACTCTTCAAACTTCAAACTTCAAAAACCAAATCCAAATCCAATAAACATATTTGAAGTAGAAAACCTTATTACTCCAAACTTTAAAAATATTAAAAAACTCAAAAATTTAAATCCTTGACAT
The DNA here is from genome assembly GCA_028583015.1 of Wollemia nobilis. Taxonomy (NCBI): domain Eukaryota; kingdom Viridiplantae; phylum Streptophyta; class Pinopsida; order Araucariales; family Araucariaceae; genus Wollemia; species Wollemia nobilis. The sequence continues at coordinate 9,579,956 of JAQPPZ010016751.1, read as the reverse complement.
ATTAAATTCAATCTATATTACAAAAATCCTTATATCTCCATCCTAATTAATTAAATAAAAAATATCTTATAACTCTGATAATTAAAGTACCTAAGATACCAACTCTCTAACTTAGGAATTTAATTTCATTATAGCAATATTACTTACCTTTCTCCTCATATCTGGCTTAATGTTTAACGTCTCTTTTCTATTACTTCTTATATCCTCTTCAATGCATGTTAATCAAAGTCTACAAGTATTCAAAATATGCATGAGAATAGATATCAAGTGAAAACATATTTTATATATATATATATATATATATATATATATATATATAGATAGATAGATAGATAGATAGATAGATAGATAGATATATTTCTTTAAGGTGTTATATTTTGCACTAGTTACTTTGTAGACACCATGTTCCATGTTGTGCTATCTCTTTGATGAACATAGACACTATGTTCCACATTATGATGGTCACTATGATGTAAGTAGGAAATGTACTTCATATTACATTGACCCCTCTAATGAGATATTTCATATTGCACTAAATGTTTTAAAGACTTCTAAAAAATGATTGCTTCTACATTCTAGAATACTACTAGGCATTGCTTTGACTACCTTTTGTTCGACATTTGCCTCTTGAATTGCCTCACTATTTTGTTTCTCATTGTTCTATATTTATGTTTGTGTCTCATATACATTTAGGCTACCTCCATAATTTGTGCTAAGTTTGTTTGGTTATCTCCTCACTACTTTTTGTTGTGTTTGTTAAGGCTCACCCACTGCTTTGTGCTACATTTGTCTTTCATAGACGTTTGGATTACCTCACTGCTTTATGCTACATTTATCATTCATAGAAATTTGGGCTACTCAATGTACTTCCCTATCATTACCTACTTTGGATTGTTGAGAAGATTTATTGATGCTTGGATGCTTTCCTTTCATAACCTACTTTGGGCTACTTAGAAGCTTTCTTCTTATAGTATACTTTGTATTAGCTTGCTCATGTCTACTTAGGAGCTTATCCTATTGCTTATATGGGTGAGCTTATCTAGACACTTGCATATCTTTACCTATGATCTCCTTCAGTGAGCACTTAGGGTTCTTTCTTCTTTCTTCATGTATTCACTTCTACGAGTGTTTTGGGTAAGCTTTTTATGAGTGCTTCAAGGAAATATTTTGTTAGTGCTTTGAGGATCTACCATATACTGGTGTTTCTCTAGTTGACACCATTCAAATACTTTGTATCTAATCTATGCTTGAGCATTTTTGGACTAAAGTGCTCCTACTCTATGTTTGGTCACCTTCAAGCTTGAATGTTTTTGTAATACACTTGGACACTTTCAAGTTTGGATACCTCTACAATATTCTAGAAATTTATCATGCTCGAGTAATTCTACTCTTCGCTTGAGCTTTATTAGGCTCGAACAATTTTGCTCTATACTTGGGCACTACCAAGACCCTTTATTTCTTTCCCTGCAACTTCTTCCTTTCTATAACTTGATAAAATTATTTTTTTATTTATTCTCTTAGCTGCAAATTAGTATTTCAATATTAGTAGAAATTTACAATTTTTATTCTTTCTAATACTCTCTAGATTCTTTCAAAACTATCTTAAAAACTCTATATCTTTGAAAGCTTATCTTGCTTCTCAATCCTATGAAAGCTATGATGCTTCTCAATCATATGAAAGCTTTGATGCTCCTTAGTCCTATTATTTCTTAGGTCATACCTAATAATAATATGATCCTCCTTTTTAGAGAATCAATATTAGGGTGAATATAAATTTCCCCTCACGTCCAACTATCTTCTAAGTTGGCTCTCTCAATCAATTCAATTTGAGTCCAAGTCTTAACTAGTTTTCCCTTGAACCAAGTGGAAAGACTCTAGCATCCAAAACAAAATGACTTATCCTTGTCCCCTCAATATCTACTCAACCAAACCTCCTAAAATAGAGTCCAAGTCGTCACTACTTTCAAAGTGGATAGACTCTAATATAACTCTATTAAGAATGAATAGAATTAATTGGTGGCTTTGATACTATTGTTGGCTTTTAAGCCTTACTATCTCAAAATATCATAGGTCTAAAATTAAATAAGGCACAATTTTAAAGGTCTAAATATTAATGATGAAGAGTAAAATTATATATATGAACAATTAAATATCTATCCAAGCCAATATAATGATGAAATAACATTCACTTATAATATCAAATATGAATGTAAAATGACCAAAATCATTCATGTACATGCATGAAGAATACTTATAATAATAATTGCTCAAAATTTGTATTCAGACTTTATTAGCAAATGCTTGTTATATGGTGATCGTTACAGATTGTTTTCCCTTACTCGCCTCTCCTCTCTTGTATGGAGTTTTATCTTCATAATATAGACATAATAATGTGACTCTTTAATACTTGTCTATTATACTCCTCATATATCTAGGAGATGTGACATTTCCTATACTTGACCTTTGGCTTCTTATCTTGCCACTTGTATACTAGACTCTTCACTTTCTTCTTATATGCATACTTGACTTTATGACACTTGTGCACATCCTCGCTTTACATATTTTCTCACTTACATACATGACACTTCCAAAAGTGCTCTGAAAATTGAGGCATACATGACACTTTACATTCTTAGTGCATACATGCTCTAAAAGTGCTCTGATATTATTAGTGCTCTAAATATTTTTGTGATGCCTCACTTCTAAAAGTGCTTTGAAAATATTTAGTGGGGCACCTTCAAAATTGAACTAAAAATATTAATTAAAATTCTTGAGGATCGAGAGATGCATTTTTTATTTATATTTTTGTTTCAAATTCATAATTTAGGTTATAAATTTAGATTTTTTTAATTTGAATTTTTTATTTTGACTTTTTTAATATCAATTTTTAATTCAAAATTTAAATTTAGATTTTTTTTAATTTAGTTTTTTTTATTTTTTTTTAATTTACGTGGTGGAATCAGTAGCCACCACGAATCTAGGTAGGTTGTCCAAATTTTTATGGCAACCATAGTATTCTGCATTGTCCACCCCAGAAGCTACCACACAGTTCTTCGTGTAGTCCGCCCCTATAACTACCATGCCACAATTATTTTAAACCTTTTACGCCACTAAAAGCACCAGGAGAGGGACAAGTGTTCAGTCGACAAGGCTCGAGATTTGAACCTTGGACCTCCGCCCCCCTTACAGGGTTTAGTCGAACCAATTGGTCTACACCTCGAACCCTTTAATTTAGGTTTCTAATTTATATTTTTAGTTTAAATTTGTGCTCTTGTTTAATTAATATTTTTAAAATGAGTTTTAGTGTGGGTAAATTGTATGTGATAAGTGTAACTACTTGAGCAGATTAGCTAAAATAATAATATTAAAAGGGGGTTGGAGTATAATGAGGTATGATCAAGGTAATCCTGAGGAAATGTATCAACAATTAAATATTCTAGAATGTTGTTGCATGAGAAAAGAGCAATTAAATATTATAAAAATTTATTGAATGAGAGGAGTAACAATTAAATATTAAAAAATGTTGTTGCATGAGGAGAGCTAAAAATATTTAAATAAGAAAATCTTAATGGTTGAAAATTCTATAAACAAATTACTTGAGGGAGAAAGAGGGAGGCTTGGGATTTTCTAAGTTCTTTGCTTGCAATTCATCAAAGTGAGAGGAATTTTATCATGGATGTACTTCATGATATATCTTTGATAATTAAGAGACTTTGGAATTTTGCAATCAATTTGAGCATGCTAATGGTGGTTACATTCAGTTTACTTCATAGTTTTTTCTTTGATAATTACATCATTTTAGGCCTCAAATTATGTGAATATTGATCATGCTAGGACTCATTTTGAATCATATTTTTTATTTTACCAAATCAGAATGGAATTTAGGATAGCACATGCTTGCTTTATTTTTTTCTCTTACCTTCAATATTTTTATTTTTCTTTAAAATCTATTTAGATTATATTCTTGCAGTTAATATCTAATCACACTTCCTAATTTATAGAGTTAAAATTCATTTGGCTATAAGTTAATTATCATTAGTTTGTGTATGTTTATAATATGAAAGAAACAAAATTATAATTTAGATAATTATATACAAAATATTAGGAATTTATGCTTAAATAATCTATCTTTTAAACCCACATGAGTAAGGACCCTTGAAGGAATAGTCATCATTAACCTCTAAGTTTATCTAAGCTAGCCAAGACCTAGTCATGCATAAACCTTGGGGAAACAAATTCCCTTTCAAGAGGGAACAAGATCTATTCCAAGTAAGTTGGCTTATCCTTTGACCTCAACTCTATATCACCTAAGGTGTATTATATCATTTTCTTTCTCAATAGAACTAATACTAGAAGAAGGATCTGAACACTAAGGGTTAGAAATTTCTAGTTATGTTATCCATTTTACAAATATTAACTATCAAACTAAAACCAAAGATCATTGTCACTAGGTCTAAATCATCTAAAGGTGAATTTGACATCTCAACCTTACCCAGCATAGAAAATCCAAATCTAACAAAGGTAAACCCAAACCTAGACCTACTTAGTCTACTAGTAGTTTTCCTAGAGCTATTATCCCTTTTGTTAATCCTGTTACCATCCCCCAAGGTCAACCAATGGTAAATTTAGTCTCATGGTTAGCAGGAAATTATCCCTTGAATGTACCAAAATCTGCTTATGACATGCTTGAGAATGCTAAAATATATCTCCCTAGGTATAGATATGATGGAACAAGGATAGTTGAAGAACTATTATCCATACAAATATTCCTTTATCTATTTAAAAATTCAAATTGATGATGTTTCTTGTAGAATATTTCCTCTCACATTAGATGACTTTGCATATGACTAGTATATCATTCTACCATCAAGCTTAATTACTTCATGGGATTTTTTAGATAATGTATTTATCGATCATTTTAGACTACCCATTGATCATGTTGTGATATACCATTAGTTTTCCTTTGCTCATAGAGAACCTAGTGAACCTTTGAGACTCTTTAATGTAATTTTCCATAAACTATACACCATATTAGTAGCACCTTACACCCTTATAGAGTAAGCAACTACCCAAATGTATATTAGATCCTTGGACCTATTAACTTCCATATTTGTAAGGAGAGATCTTGCAATCACATATTTGCCATTGGCATACAATGAGGCTATGAATGTTGAACAATAATTAATATCTCAAGGTCTTAGCTTAGGTCAATTATCCTTACTTGGGAAACCAGGAGCTTATAACTAGATGCCACTAATCAACCAAGCCTTTACATAACATACTTCAATGTTGAACCCTATACCATGTGTCATGTATCCTAGTTAGAACCAACCCTTCAATACTACACCATTAAATCAAATGATGCTTCATGCAATAAATCAATAAAGCATTCCTACATTCTTGGATAACCAAGTAAATACAAATAATATTCTCAATTATACAAGCCTTAACCGCATTCCTATGCTTAACCACATCCACAAATAGTGAAATAGTTTAATCAGAACAAGATCAACCTTAAACCTTGAATATTGAATTAGACAATATATAAATGATGGTTCAGGAATTGAGTAATGATATGCTTAACCTATAACAACAAGTTCCCTAAAACCAACCCATGAAAAAAAATCAAAATAGGAAATTTAAATTCTAGATGACTAATCATTAGTGGAATAATTGACCAAATAATGGAGTCCTCCCAAATCCTTCCAAAAATCATAATCAATCTAACAATAACTTGAGCACTTTAATGAAATTGGTAGATCTTACTCTACCCAATTTGTTTAGGATTCATTATACAACTAAACATTGTGAAACTAATTGTTTAGAATTCAAATCATATTTGGACATAGGCTAAAAAGAAAGAAAATTTAGATTTAGTTCCCATAAATGAGTACTATAGAAATCAAGCTAATCAAAACCCAAGGAGTGCTCTAAATTTAAATATTTATGAACTCTCAAAAGTGGATTAAGAGGAACCCAGAGAATATTTGAAAGAAGAAGTACAAGCTTCCACACCCCCTAATAAGACACCATTGACTTCTTCCACACCCCCTAATACTACCTCTATCCCATATGATATGCAAGCCAATAAGAAACCAGTCCCACCTAAGGGTGTGATAGTTCCGACACAACTAAAATATAATATGCAACCACCATAGATAGAGAAATCCCTAGAGCAAAATAAGTCTAGATATAATACCATTCAAGATTTTAAGAAGACCAAGGTAAACATTTATCTCCTTGAGTTCAAATTAGTTGACTAACTAGAAATATTTATTGTGTAAGACTCTTTTTGATCAAAATAATAACAATATTAAGAAGGTTATTGATGCCCAATTGGTCATTTATAAAGAAAATTTGGATTCCCCTCCTTTCCTTTTAACTATTAGGATTGCTAGTAAAAACATATAATTGCATTGTGGATTTAGGTGCTTCTAGAAATGTGTTACCCTACATTATCTACCAAATATTAGGGTCGATCATTGTTCCGTTAAATAACAAGGTGGTTAGGCTAAACAAGATGGAATTAAACATGGTTAGGGTGCATTGTTATATCTATATATAGCTACATTCTTAACCCATGATACAATAACACATTTATATCCAAGTGAATATCCTAGATGCATACAATATATTTCTTAGTCATAATTGGTATAAAATATTCAAGAGCTATATGGTACTAATTTTTTACATATGTGGCTTCCCTAGGATGGCTTAGCTAATCAGATTCAAATAGAAATGGGGGCTAGGATGAAGGATATTATCATTGAGTACAACATCAATGAGATTATTGTACATTGAATCAAAATTAGGAGTTTACATTGTAAAAATTAAAATCAAACCTAACAATGATTCTCTTATAGTGCTTTCCCTATAAACTAAGAAAATAACAACTAAGAATCGATTATGAACCCTTAATATTGATGGATCAAAATCAAAACATGATGATGACATCAGGATCAAATTTATCAATACTAGAAACAAATCCTATCTTGCAACCTACCAACTATAATTTAATTATACATGTAATATTATTGAGTATGGAGCATTAATTCATGGACTGTAGTTCATGATCAAGAAGGGAGTTATGTACATACAAGTCCTTGGAGACTCATGGTTGATGATCAAATAGGTACAAAATAATTATGCTTTTTGAGATAGGTGTCTTTCAAAATACCATATCCATATCTGGAAATTAATTGAATACCTTGATATTTTCAACATCCAATCCATTCCATGCAAAAGAATAATATTATAGATTTACTAGTAGTAGCAGCATGTACCCTAGAACCAGATGCTCATTCCAAGATAAATTGATTCTCTATAGATTTTATTTCAACCCCTTATATACCAAAAAATATCAATAAATTTTAGGTGTTTGAATATGATCGACATATAACTGGTTTAATTTCTAATTCTAGTATATTTGAAACATATATGATAGATAAAGAGGATAGAGATAGTGTAAATTTATATGAAGGTGTAGCAAGATTGAAGATAAAAATTATTCTTAAAGGTATAATTTTTTAATGTTTGTTTGATATGGATTATCAAGACCACAAAACATAGACTACATCTAAAGATGGGTTGTTTGAGGCATGTAACCTAGGAGATGTTGACAATCCATAGAATGTCTTCCTAGGAAATACCTATACTAATAAGGAGAAAGATGGAATAACTCACATTCTAAAGGATTATAGATATGTTATATCCTAGGGTGGGGAGATCAAGGGACATCCCATGGGATGTCTTGATCCACTTCCCTGCTTCCCCCTCCCTTGGATCTATCATAGTCCTTTAGCATGTTTTGGATCCTCCTCTAGGCTGACTATGGTTGTAAACAATCTCCTTGCGGTGGGAGGTCTATGTTCCACTTGCATGCCCCTTTCCTTACTATTTTGAGGGTTTCCTTCCTGTGCTTCTGTACTTTGATGTCCCTAGGTCCATACCAGTACACTTTGTTTGTGCTTCTGGGATTCATTTTCCCTTCTGCTCTTTGGAGCGTCCCTGGGTCTATCCCTATGTTTGTTTTTGTGCTTTAGAGAATTTTCCCTTCTGCTCTTTGGGTTGTCCTAGTTTTTTGTAGGTTTCCTTCATGGTGTGGCTCAGCTCTGTCCCAATTCCTTGGTACTTCTTGTATCCTTATCTCTTGGTTTTCTATGGTTGTAGATGATCTCCTTGGGGTGGGAGGTCACTTCTTCGCTTGTCTACTCTTTTCCCAATTGTTTCAAGGATTTCCTTCCAATTCCTATATTCAAGAATTCCCCTGGATCCCTCCCTAGGTTTTTTGTGGTGATTATGGGATGCCTTTTCCCATTTGGTCTCATATCTAACCCAGATCTATTATAGGTTTCTCTTGGAGCTAAGTTTTAGTGGTTCTTCAAATGCGTTGTCACTCTTTCCATGTTGCTTCCTCTAGTTCTTCTATCTTCCTTGTAGATCTACCAAATATACCTCATGTGAAAGGGGATTTCATGGCCTATGGAAATCCTCAAATTTGCTACTCCATATTCCAGGCCTTGTACAGGATGCTATTCTTGTCTAGCTTTTCTATGTCCCTACGTACTTCCCTGGGTAGGATAATCCTTCTTGGTGGTTTCTCTGCTCCTTCAGCCTTCTTAGGGATGTTTTCATTTGGTGGTTTTAGGCATTTTTATGTGGAATCCCTGGGTTCTTATTATTTTTTGGTTTACATCCTACTACTACATCCTTTGATGTGCTTCCTGGTTTGCATCCTTCAGCTGCATCCAATGACATCCTTAGGCAGGAATGATTTTTTCAAATTCCTATTTTTTGCATATCCCACTTTAATTTTGAATTTAAATTTTAAATTTTAGTGGTGGGTGGGATGGTCCTGATTCAAAATTTCCATCCTTTTATTCATGTGTTATAATTTGCAAGGATGTTTTGTGCGGGATAGCCCTGTTTTAAACTTTCCATGCATGTGTTGTTTGGGCAAGATGTCCTTGATTTATTTTCCATCTGTTATGCATATGTTGTGATCTATAAGGATGTTTTGGGAGGGATGGCCCTATTTTAAATTTTTAATACATGTATTGTGTTCTTTGAGGATAGTTTTGGGCAGGATGACCCTGTTTTATTCCTTATGCATGTGTTGTGCCTTACTCGTATGGTATTTTGTAAGGATGTTTCCATCCCACTTTTTTCATAAGATCTTGCTAGTCCCACTTGTTGTGTGGGTGGTTTTTTTACCTCCTTTGAGGAAGGATTTCATGTTGTATCCTTAAGGATTTACAACATTTTCCATTGTTGTTGTAATCAAGTTTTGGGTCCCTTGATAAAAATCCAGTTAAATTATAACTATAAAAAATATATATGTTATAGCCTAGAGTTATTAATATTTGAAGGTCTATGATACATCTATCATTACCCATAACATCCCCCTCAAACTCCATATAAATCCCTTTCACCAAAGGCAAAGACCTATAAAAACTATTGGATCTTCTCATTCTCAAAGAAGTGCAAAAATTATTATCATCCCACATCATTTTTCTTGTGATACATTCTGCTTGGGTTGCAATTTGGGTACTAGTTTGGAAGAATGGAGAAATATGCCTATGTGTAGACTTTAAAAATCTCAACAAGATATTTTATAAGGATGACTATCATATCTCTTCATTAGATGAAGTGATATAAATGGTTAATAAATCTTATATGATGTCCCTCTTAGATGGTTACTCCATATATAATCAAGTAATTATAGACCCCAAGTAAAAGATCAAAACTACATTCACCATAAAATGAAGAATGTTCATATATAAGAGGATGTCATTTGGCATGATCAATCCAAGAGATACTTTTCAAAGAGCTATGAACATTCCCTTAAATGAACTCATTGTAAAGTGTATTGTGATCTACATGAATGACCTTGTTATCTTCTCTAAAAGATATGGAGACCATATAGAAGACTTAAGTAAAGTACTATAGATATGTTGAAAGCATAGAATTTCTTTAAATCCAAATAAGTGCATCCTTGGAGTTACCAAAGGAAGACTCTTGGGCATGTTATTTCAGAAGAAGGTATATAAATTAATCCAAATAGGATTGAATTCATTCAAATAATATATCTCCCTAGAAGCAAAAAGAAGCTAAAGTATTTATTTGGCAAGATTAATTTTTGGAGGAAGTTTGTTTCTAGATTTACAAAAATAGTCCAACTTTTGAATGCAACGCTTAAAAAATATATCAAAATTACATGGGTTGGAGAAGCTCAAATTGCTTTCTAAGAACTAAAAAAAGAATTTGTGAATGCTCCAATATTGGTTAGTCCAAATTATACTCAGTATTTTTACATATATTCATTTGCATCAGAACATTTGATTTCTAGCATTCTAACTCAAAAGAAATAAGTTGGAGATGAGAGACTAGTACTTTTTATAAGATAAATTTTGAGGGATGATCAACTTAGGTATTCAAATATTGACAAGCATGTCTTTTCTCTAATAAAATTTGTGAAAAAAATCAAACATTATATCCTACATAGTAAAGTGTTTGCAATAGTGTCAAATGTTGTTATAAAGATAATGTAGTTGTAAAATGAGTTAGAAGAATATAGAAGAAAGTGGATGTCTATTCTAGAAGATTTAAATAAAAAAATCCAACCTATAAAAATCATCAAAGGAGAAGGACTAAGTAAGACATTCGTTGACATAGACTTCTAGATTTCATGTCAATACTATTTTGTGGCAGAGGTCTCTAATGATGAGTGGTATTAGGATATAATTTATTACTAAGAAATGTGTGTCTTGGTCATTTGAATTCAACTTAGAGTATATCCCTATGTCTCATAAGTGTAAACGTTATAATAAAATTAGGATAGAGAATAAATCATGAAGGTATTTATCTAAGGTGTTTAAGTAAACAATAAATAGTTAAAGTCCTCAAGGACTTTCATGGTAAATATAGAATAGGATATGGTTAATGGAATGCCACAATACATCTAATACTAATATCCAATTACTATTAAATATGCATATGCATATGTCTTATCATGCCATGTTTATCTAACCGTAGCTTGTCAAAAGAGGAATTCCTCTATGCCACTACAATAGTGATTGAAGCTTATCCATTTGCACAATTAGAATTGGAATTTGTGTGTCATTAATCCTAATTAATTAATGTTAGATTTTTTAGCCTTAAACATAAAGGAAATGCATTCACAAGTACTAAAATAAACATAAAATAAAGTAACTATGATAATAACAACTTAACATGTATGAAAATATGATAGAAACTTGATACAATACTCTAGAAATAGTCATATAAGAAAGCTCATAAAAATTTCAATGCTCCTCTCATGGAGTTTGCAACTCCTTCATGATAGCAAAATTATGGGGAATAGAAAGAACAACGCTCAACCAAATCCAAATTTTCACGTAGAAAATTGGAAACACGCTTTACAAGAAATAGAAATCCCAATGTTTCATTAAATAACTTGCAAAGGTTTACATTTACAGCCCGCAGGCTTTACAAAAACTGGTGCACAGGCACAGTTCTTTCACTCTCTATTGCAAAGATTCCCTAACTCTGCAACTCTAGAAGGAAAACACACTCCAAGCCGGTCCGAGTGGCCCTCTGCCTTCGACTCTGCAACTCGACTGTGCAACTCTACAACTGCAGGTTTTCCAACCCCTTGTGCATGGCTTGGCTTGCCCTTTTATAACTTTCATGTGACTCTTCGTCTTCCATCTGGCAGCCCTTCGATTCATTTCTGCCATGACTATTCATCTTCGTCTACTCCATAACTGCAATCCGTAAAGTCCTCTATAACTGGCGCAACGACTTTCGTTAACTATCGCACTGTCGTTCTGTAATGGCCTCCGAAGATGCCACCTGTCACTCTGTAACGGCCTTCGAAAATGCCACCTGTCACTCTGTAACGGCCTCCGAAAATGCAGCCTATCATGATTTCATGACATCTTCTTCCTCTACCTCTTCCTCTTCTCTTCTGGTCACGATATCGTGACATGTCGCGATATCGCGACATTTTTGCTCCATCGCCTTCTCTCTCCTCTTCGGGTCGTGAAAACCCGACATGTCACGATATCGCAACATCTTTCCTCTCTTGCTCATCCTTTTCTCTTTCGGTCACGATATCATGACATGTCATGATATCGTGACATTTTTCTTCCTTGTCTCCTTTCTCTTCTTCGGGTCACGAAAATGCGACATGTCACGAAATCACATCTTATCCTCTCTGCTTCCTCTCGCTTCTTCGGGTCATGAAAATGCGACATGTCATGAAATCATGACATTTTCCTCCACTGGCTCCTTCTTCGCCTCCTGGTCATGAAAATGCGACATGTCACGAAATCGTGACATTTTCCTCCGCTGGCTCCTTCTTCGCCTTTTGGTCACAAAAATGCGACATGTCATGAAATCACATCTTCCTCCCTTGGCTTCTCCTTCGCCTTCTGGTCGTGAAAATGCGACATGTCACGAAATCATGACATCTTCCTCCCTTGGCTTCTTCTTCGCCTTTTGGTCATGAAAATGTGACATGTCGTGAAATCGCGACATCTTCCTCCCTTGGCTTCTTCTTCGCCTTCTGGTTGCGAAAATGCAACATGTCGCGAAATCGTGACATCTTCCTCCCTTGGCTTCTTCTTTGCCTTCTGGTCACGAAAATGCGACATGTCATGAAATCATGACATCTTCCTCCCTTGGCTTCTTCTTTGCCTTCTGGTCACAAAAATGCGACATGTCTCGAAATCGTGACATCTTTCTCCCTTGCGCCTTTTCTCGTCCTTCGGTCGTGATAACGCGACATGTCACGATATCGCCACATCTTCTCCTCTGTGCTTTCTCTCTCCTATTTTTGTCACGATATCTCGACACTTTTTTTTTCATGATATCGCGACAGCTTTCCTTCATTGTCTTCTCTCTCCTTTCTCGGTCGCGATATCGCGACACTTTTCCTATCGCGATATCGCGACAGTTTTTCTCCTCGCTGCCTTTTCTCTTCTTCGGGTCGCGATATCATGACATCTTTTCTTCATAGCTTATCTCTCCTCCTTTGGTCGCGATTCCATGACATGTCATGATATCATGACATTTTTATTCTTTATCTTCTCTCTCTTCATTTGGGTCACGATATCGCGACATACCACTTGATGGGGAACAGAAATCACAATCTACCAAATCCAAATTTTCATGCAGAAAATTGGAAACACGCTTTACAAGAAATAGAAATCCCAATGTTTCATTAAATAACTTGCAAAGGTTTACATTTATAGCCCATAGGCTTTACAAAAATTGGTGCATAGGCACAGTTCTTTCACTCTCTATTGCAAATATTCCCTAACTCTGCAACTCTGGAAGGAAAACGCACTCCAAGCCGATCCGAGTGGCCCTCTGCAACTCGACTGTGCAACTCTACAACTGCAGGTTTTCCAACCCCTTGTGCATGGCTCGGCTTGCCCTTTTATAACTTTCACATGACTCTTTGTCTTCCATCTGGCGGCCCTTCGATTCATTTTTGCCATGATTGTTCGTCTTCGTCTGCTCCATAACTGCAATTCGTAATGTCCTCTATAACTAGCGCAACGACTTTTGTTAACTGTCGTACTATCATTTTGTAATGGCCTCCGAAGATGCCACCTGTCACTCTGTAACGACCTCCAAAAATACCACCTGTCACTCTGTAACGGCCTTCGAAAATGTAGCCTGTCGCGATTTCGTGACATGTCGCATTTTCACGACCAGAAGGCGAAGAAGAAGCCAAGAGAGGAAGATGTCATGATTTTGTGACATGTCGCATTTTCACGACCAGAAGGTGAAGGAGAAGCCAAGGGAGGAAGATGTCACGATTTCGTGACATGTCGCATTTTCGCAACCAGAAGGCGAAGAAGGAGCCAACGGAGGAAAATGTCACAATTTCGTGACATGTCGCATTTTCGCAACCAGGAGGCGAAGAAGGAGCCAGCGGAGGAAAATGTCACGATTTCATGACATGTCACATTTTCACGACCTGAAGAAGCGAGAGGAAGTAGAGAGGATAAGATGTGATTTCACGACATCTTCCTCCCTTGGCTTCTTCTTCACCTTCTGGTCATGAAAATGCGACATGTCACGAAATCGTGACATCTTCCTCCCTTGGCTTCTTCTTCACCTTCTAGTCATGAAAATGCGACATGTCATGAAATCGCGACATCTTCCTCCCTTGGCTTCTTCTTTGCCTTCTGGTCGTGAAAATGCCATGTCACTCTGTAACAACCTCCAAAAATGTAGCCTATCATGATTTCATGACATCTTCTTCCTCTACCTCTTCCTCTTCTCTTCTGGTCGTGATATCGTGACATTTCTACTCCATCACCTTCTCTCTCCTCTTCAGGTCGTGAAAACCCGACATGTCACAATATCGCGACATCTTTCCTCTCCTACTCATCCTTTTCTCTTTCGATCATGATATCATGACATGTCGTGATATCGTGACATTTTTCTTCCTCGCCTCCTTTCTCTTCTTCGGGTCACGAAAATGTGACATGTCACGAAATCATGACATCTTATCCTCTCTGCTTCCTCTCGCTTCTTCGGGTCACGAAAATGCGACATGTCACAAAATCATGACATTTTCCTCCGCTGGCTCCTTCTTCGCCTCCTGGTCGCGAAAATGTGACATGTCACAAAATCATGACATTTTCCTCCGCTGGCTCCTTCTTCGCCTTCTGGTCGCAAAAATGTGACATGTCACGAAATCACGACATCTTCCTCCCTTGGCTTCTCCTTCGCCTTCTGGTCGCGAAAATGTGACATGTCATGAAATCGCGACATCTTCCTCCCTTGGCTTCTTCTTCGCCTTTTGGTCGCGAAAATGTGACATGTCGCGAAATCGTGACATCTTCCTCCCTTGGCTTCTTCTTCACCTTCTGGTCGCGAAAATGCGACATGTCACAAAATCATGACATCTTCCTCCCTTGGCTTCTTCTTCGCCTTCTAGTCGCGAAAATGTGACATGTCACAAAATCACGACATCTTTCTCCCTTACGCCTTTTCTCGTCCTTCGATCATGATAACGCAACATGTCACGATATCGCGACATCTCCTCCATGCTTTCTCTCTCCTATTTCGGTCACGATTTCTCGACACTTTTTCTATCGCGATATCACAACAGCTTTCTCTCCTTTCTCGACCGCGATATTGTGACACTTTTCCTATCATGATATCACGACAGTTTTTCCTCCTCGCTGCCTTTTCTCTTCTTCGGGTCGCGATAACGCGACATGTCACGATATCGCGACATCTTTTCTCCGTAGCTTCTCTCTCCTCCTTTGGTCGCGATTCTGCGACATGTCGTGATATCGTGACATTTTCATTCTTTATCTTCTCTCTCTTCATTTGGGTCGTGATATCGTGACATGTCACGATATCGCGACATTTTCCTTCTTCACCTTCTCTTTCCTCTTTTGGTCACGATTTCGTGACATGTCACGAAATCGTGACATCTTCTTTCCTTAGCCAATTTTTTGAAAATGGATCTGCTGCCAGTGGATGCTCCTGCATCACAAAATGAAGCTAAATTGTGTATGCTACTACTCTCACCTTTGCACCCTTAAAACCTCTCACAATCACTCACAATGAGGTCTTTATATAGAAAAATAGATTCATTGCCTCTCACTCAACCCTAAGACTCATGTACATGTGGGCTACATGCACATTTACATCATTGCACATTCTAACACTTGTGCATTTATTAAATAACTCTAATAAACTATTTATCTCCTAATATAATCCTAACCTACATATGTACCCATGAAGGTACATTATTAAAGAACCAAATGATGTAACATCCATATTTTCCAACACCCACCTGTATTACATTTTTTTTTATGAAGACTTTAGTATTCAATATGGATTTGTGTCTCTTGAATAGTCTTCATCTTGATGAGGTTACCTTTTTTATATTTTAAGTTTACCTTGCATTGTATTCCTCCTTTATTTTATACCTCTTTTTCTTCTTCTTCTTTCTTGTAGTTTTTTCTGATTATTGTACTTTCATGTGTGGTTGCGCTATCACCCGATTCCTACAATAGTATTTTCCTTTTTCCTTTGTATTTTTGCTACTATCCTTGTTGTGTATAGAAACTTCTAAAAAAGCATCATGATAAACTTTTGTATTAGTGTTTCTTGAAGTATTAGTACTGCATTATGCTTGAAACACTTTCTCTAGGAATGATTCATCTATCTTTGTTTTTACTTTGAGTAGATAAATTAGTTATTTTTCTTTGCAACCACTTCTTTGTGAATTTGAAGTAAAAGTAATGCCATGTATAGAATGCTCCCAAACTCTAAAGGTACTAGAACATATTTATTTTCATTCTCATTTGCTTTAGTAAGCCTAGCTTGAAGACAAAATTCCATAGTAATGAAATCTTCTTTTAGCACCTCACTATAGATCAATATTGAACCAAGATCTAAGTTCTTGGTTTTATTCAGTAGATTCTTGATTTCTGATTTAATAACATTAATATTTTTCCTTCTAATAGTGTTGTTCATTTCATTGTTTATTTCACTCTTTGAGGTTGACATCTTTATTTTCCCCCTTTTTTTTGTTTGTTTTTTGTAGTATTAACCTTTGTAGTAGTCTTCCTTATAACTCCCAAGTAATGAGATATGTTATATATATGATTCACCTCTATCACTGGCAATCAATTATTTGTAGAAAGCTATTAGAAATATAATCTTCAAAAATAAGAATTCAATATATTTATTTGGATTGTCTAAGTCCTATATTAATATTCCAACTATAATTATGATGCAATGATAGTTCCTAAACTTCTATAAATTCAATTGAAGTACGATTCATTATATCTTCCTAATTATAATTTTTAGAAATACTAAGTATTTGCAAACTATATTTTTATAATCCTTATATATCCTTGTGTTTTTAATGTTTGCAAATGTTCTTGAAGCAATGGAAATGGTATAAATGCTTCTATGTTTAACCAATACCTTCTATATTACCAATATTATTTTCTAGAGATCCTTTCAACACCTTATTACTCCTATTACTAATATCTCTAGAATATATAATGTGCACTTGATATGAAACTTGCAATATGATTATGAATATTTCTCACATTCTTGATGTTTGATTCTGGTTTGCAAGTTGCTTGGAATATATGTTTTTTACAAGGCTAATTATTCTTGTTACTCTACACTTTATCCTTCTTGTATATGGGTTGGTTTGTCTTCCTTTCTCCAACCAAATTCTTGTTCAATATGTGCTCTAATATGGACTCTTTATTCTTGTTTGTTATGTGCACTATATGAGGCTTGGACTCTCTTCAAATCTAGTCTTCCTCTTGTAAGTAGTCATCTCTCTATTGCTGGTTTCTACATACTCTTCAAAAAATAGCAACCTTTTACTTACCTTCAATATTTCTTTTTCTCTCCTCCTTTGTGTTTATGTTAATGGATGCCTTCTTAACTTGATGCAATATGAGATGGAGGTTCCAAGTGGCACTTTTCCTTTTCAACCTTCTTGAAAATGTTCCTTCTTACACCTCCTTGTAGCACCTACGACATGTGGTGTTTGTCTTCTTCTCCCTTATTGGAAACATTTATTGTAGCTCCTTATTTTAGCACCTATGACAAGTGGTGCTCGGTTTCTTACTTCTTAGTGGTTGATGATTGTTATAATTATTTTTACCTTCTTCCTCCACATTGGGTGCTCATTTGTATTGTCTTTGTTGGAGTTTCAAATATAAGACGTTACACTATGATGTTGGGCACTTAACCTTCCTCTTCAACATGACACTCTTAACTTTGGATGCATGGAACAACTCCTTCCATGTGGTAATAGGTTTCTAACTCCTTTTTCAATTTCCTTGGATATTTCCAACGATTTTCCAACTCTCAACTCTTGTAATTTCTCTTTGTTGTCTACGTATTTCCTTGATATAATGATTTGACTATATTCTATGGAACTATTGGACATGCAAACTTGTTATTTTCCAGCTAGCTTCAATTATTATGGCACCTCCTTTGTGATGATAGATGACTTGCACTATGACCTCAACTTTTACCCTTGTATTTTCACTTGTATTCTCTCTTTTGTAGGTCTAGTTTTTTCCTCTGTGTAGGCAACAAATTTTGTGGTTATGGTGCTCCGTTGGGTATATTTTGACACCTCAAATAACTATAATTTTAACATATTTTAATGGCTTTTTTATTGCTTCCCGAAGGCTGTATTTTAGGGCTTTGTAGAATACCCTTTTTGGAGTTTCTAATAGGTCTATTTTTTTTAGAAAACCTATATTTTTAAGCATTTATGGAGTCCTTTGAATGACTCTTAAATGTATATTATGACTACCCCCCTATGGTTGGAAACCTATCCTTTACTTTTCTCAGAGTGTGGGCTTCAATTTTCTGATTTGGGTCTTTATTTGTATGGTCCAATATTGCTTCCAAAACTTGTTATTAATCCTCTCCAAAATTATCCGCAAAATCTGTTTGGAGATGTGGCCTTTAATTGTACCTTAAACTTGTAATTCCTTCTTCCTTTCAAGCTCTTTTTTTTACTATAATTTTTTGGCTTTCTTCTTCAAATTTTTGAGGTAATGTTACCCTTTTTGGTGGCTATTCCTTGCCACAAAATTCTGCCTTTAACTTCTTCAAAAGAGCTGTTGATAAATCTGCATTTATTTCCTTGACTAGGCTTAAATGAATATGGTATTATTATTGCCTTTGATCATTGGAAATGTCTTCATTGCTTGGCTATTATTTCACTTATAAATCCAAGCTACTTAATGTAATATTTTGCACTCTACAAGTATATTCTTCTTCTCTTTAGAATAGGCAATATAATGTTGCTATATTTCTTTCACTTGAAATATGTCTAACTTTTATTTTCTACTATGTGCAGGTTTGAACCTTGTAAACTATAACTTCTACACTATTTTGAAGACTTGAAATGAAACTATTTTATGCAACTCTTTAAGATTTGTAATTAGTGCTTTTAAAACTTTAATAGAAATCCAAATATAAAAATCTCAACTAATGAACTTTTTCACATTTATATTGCATACCTTTTCAATATTTTAGATGATGAGGATGATGGTGATTCAACTCACCTCAATGGCTTCCTTTTGTAGATGTTATTGCAGATCTTACAGGTTATCCAAAATAGCTCATTTGCTCACATTTTTGCAGCTTCAATACTTGACTAATATGTTTCCCAATAATATAACTCGGTGGCTTAAAAACTCCTTCATAATGTACCTCTAAAAACTGATCTTAAGGAGTCACTAATGCTGCCCAAATTGCTGCATTTTTCTATCCTCAAATATGAAAATTTTTAGATTTTAAATCAGTTAATACCATCACTAAAAACTTTTCCTTGAATCCTAAAAATTTGGTAGGATTCTTCCCAAATCTCAGCTGAGATTTTTGTTCAATAACCCTTCAATGATGGTCCCCAAATCTCTCATATTTGGTGGTTCTTCTATCTCTTTTCTCTTGCTGAATTCCGACTTAAAAGTAGATCTCTTCCTCAAGCAATCTATCAATATTGTTATCTATTCAATACTACCTTTTGATTTGATAATATTCTTGCCAAACCTTTTCCTTTGGACTTGTTGTTGAATGGTTATAATTGTCCCAATTCCTTAGCTTCTTCTTTGGTAGTAATTTCTCCAATGAGTCCTTCTAGGGACTCCTTCAATAAGGCTCAACAAGCCTTTTTCTTTTTCTCCTTGAGACCTCTCCAAGGTTCTCAATCTTGTAGCTTCAAAAAATATTTAATGAGACCTTCCTTGGCCTCTTCAATCTTCAACTATGGAAATGATATCTTCTTCTAGGATCTCCTGAATCTACTACTACTAAAATCTGTAATAGAACATTTGTTAGTTCTTCTCAATGCTCAATATTCCACTATGAAAGTTATTCAATAGGGCCTTTAATGGACCTCTTTTTTAATGTGAAGTTTTTAGACTTCAATGGAGATAACCAATCTCCAATATTTTTCTAGGATTCTTCTCCTTGAGTCTCTTTGATCGTCAATGGGGTCTTCTTCCTAAGACCTCCTTCCTATATTTATAATCTTCAATGTAGCTTCCTTGGCCACTAGCTCTCTCCTCAATATTTCAACTAGGGGTCTTCAATATGTAAATATTTCAATGAGACCTTTCACCTTAGGCCTCCAAATCTTCAATACTTATTTTTTTACAACAAAGAATTAGTCCCTACACGAGGAAAGTAACTTCAACTTTCAAGAAATGAAGATGAAGTTCTTCTCTATCTGCTATAGCAATATTCCCACCTTCTAAGAGTTAATTTTCTGGAAAAATAAAAACTTATATGATAGTAACCCAATGGTTTTCCTAAAAAAATATCTCTTGCAATGGAATATTAGAGATAATAAAATTCCTATGACTCTATGAAAAATAATCTTCACTAGTTGGATTGCCAATCTAGTGGATACAATACTGAATTCTAGTCTTTAAAAGTGTTACAACTCTTGTGGAAAAACTCTATCCAAATCAATCATGTGGCTTTCTATATTTTCTATTATCATACCTAGAGCTACTTCTATCAAAAATCTATTATGATGGTATTTGCAGGAAACGGTGCATAATGGCTGATCTGGTTTGCAAATATTCAACAATAACAATGGTGATCACTTGTGGCTTTCCTTTGATCCATCGTGGCTTTAATACCACTATTATATTTTGAAGCCTTAAACATAAAGGAAATGCATTCACAAGATTTGAAATAAGCATACAATAAAATAACTATGATAATAGCAACTTAACATGCCTTAAAATATGATAGAAACTTGATACAATGCTTTAGAAATACTCATATAAGAAATCTCATGAAAATTTCAATGCTCTTCTCATGGAGTTTGCAACTCCTTCATGATATCAAAATGGAGCTAAATTGTGTCTACTACTACTATCACCTTTGCACCCTAAAATATTCTCACAATCACTTACAATGAGGCCTTTATATAAAAAGATAGATTTCTTACCTCTCACTCAATCCTAAGACTCATGTACATGTGGACTACATGCACATTTACATCATTTCATATTCTAACACTTGTGCATTTATTAAATAACTCTAATAAAATATTTATCTCCTAATATAATCCTAACCTAAACTAAATGATGTAATATTTATATTATCCAACAATCAACAAGTCACAAGTTCATCCTAACTACCACAAACTACTATACCCATTGGATAGAAGCTCAAGAATCCAAGAGCTACACAATGAAGGTTGTCAAGTTCCTTAAGGATCACCTTGTAAATAGGTTTGGTATGCCTTATATTTTGGTATGTGATAAAGTCCCACTTTTGTTCTTTATAATTCACAAAATGGACTTGCGACAATAAAGTGGTTTTCAAATTTTCTTCTAATTACTATCCTCAAAGTAATGGAGTAGTCAACTAACAAAAATATTTTAGAATTAATTAAGAGAATTTTAGATAAAAATTCTTGATATTTGCATAAAAATATAAAATATACTTTATGGTATGATAGAACAAGAATCAAATCCTCATTAGGAACATCCTCTTACCATCTAGTTTATGTCCTGGATCTTGACTTTACCATTAATATTAAGATCCTTACCCTAAAATTCATCAATGATTACATAGAGACTAATAATAATATTGAGGTCTAATTATCCAATTTCATGTGTTTTGAGAAATGGAATGATGCACTACAAAATTTAAGTAAACATTAGGGAGTGGTAAAATAATAGTTTGATAAGATATCCAACATAATGATCTTTAGGATTGCAAACCGGGTGTTACTATGGAATAAGGAACATGAAAAGAAGAGAAATTATGAAAAATTTAACCCCCTTTAGTCAGGTCCCTTTTAGTTATCATAGATTCTAGGAAATAATACCTTCAGGCTAAAAGGTCTCACTAGAGAGGATGTCCCAATTCCAATGAATGGACAATTTCTCACACATTACTTCAACACTTTAGAGTATTCTAGTATTATAAAAAGGAATAATTATCTTGTAAGTAGCCATGTATATAGTTTTGTTGTTTTAAAATTATGATGTGCTTGTCATGTGTTGTTTTAGTT
Organism: Wollemia nobilis; assembly: GCA_028583015.1. Lineage (NCBI taxonomy): Eukaryota > Viridiplantae > Streptophyta > Pinopsida > Araucariales > Araucariaceae > Wollemia > Wollemia nobilis. The sequence continues at coordinate 9,557,890 of JAQPPZ010016751.1, read as the reverse complement.
CTTGTCTTACTTATATTTTGGGTTTTAATCATGTGTTGTTTCAATTTATCTTGGCTTTCTTATATTTCAAGTTTTACTTTTGCCTTGTTTTGTGTTTTTCCTTTTTGATTCTGACATTCATGTGCAACCAACTTTCGGTTACTTTGATGATGAAGTGTTCCTATATATTTTAGAATTGAAATTCCTATTAAAAACCAAGAAAATTATAATCAGCTTAATTAGTCATATGATATATATACATGTCTTAGAAAAAATCAAGTCAATCTAAAAGTAATATAAAAGGTTGTTACGACTTTACATTATTGTTTTTAAAGAATTTTGAATTGATAGAAATAAAACTATTATGGATTAGTCATCATGTGAAAACCATTTTTATGTTTACCTTCTTATTCTCCATAATGGTCCCCAACCCAAAAAATAAGCTTCGGTATCTATAATTTAAGCAAAAAGGTAAACAAAATAAAAACTCAATTGCCTAGGTGTTTCAGATAAACTCTATCGAGGTTATGGATGTCTGACAAGCACTAGATAAAGGTCTAGAGTGGGACCAAAGATAACTTTATCCTAGCTATAACTTGATTGGAAATAGAGCAATGTCTAATAGTTGGTGACATGTCTACCTATGAAGAAAGCACACCATTAGTAGACCATTGTTCGCTTAGGGGTGAACTAGCCTAATTTTTGGACTATAATAATAAATTCTTATTAATTCTAGAATGGGAATGAAATCATATGCACACACTTTAGTCAATGTAAAATTGAGTATTTCTTCTGAGCTAAATTGCATAGTCCCAACCTTGAATAAATATCAAGTGTTTGATTTTATTGTAGCCCCTTTTATTTTGGAATGGTACATGTTATTCTTAAAATATTCTGGAGCATTTTCTAGTAGAGTTACCATTTTTTGTTGCTTGCACAACATGGCCTAGTTTTCCTGGACTAGGGACCCACTCTTCTTTTTTATCCTTTTGATTTTATTTTGTTTTTGTAATAACTAATCTAGTGTCTTTCTCAGGTTAATTTGTGCATAGTAGTTTGTTCTTTGAAAATTTCTAGTTCCCTATTTTTTTTGCATGGCACAATCCATCGAATTTCTTAAATCTCTAATGTAGCACCTTCAAAAATAACTTTAAAATATTAATTAATATTCTTAGAGTTGGGACATATTTTTAATTTAGATTTTTATTTCATTTTTTTAGTTTAGATTTTTATTCTTAATTCATATATCCAATTCAGATTTTAAATTTGATTTTTTTTTAATTTTGATTTTTAATTCATATTTTTTAATTTCGCTTTTTTAATTTACATTTTTAATTCAATTTTTAGTTTAAATATGTGCTCTTGTTTAATTCAGATTTTAAATGAGTTTTAACATGGGTAAAGTTTTTATGACAAGTGTAACTACTCAAGAAGATCAACTAGAAGGCTATGATTTCATGGGGATTGGAGTTTAATAAGGCATGATCAAGGTAAACCTAAGGATATTGCATCATGAATCGGATCGAGAACAAAATATTAAATTCAATACACCCTATTTAGGAAAAGTAGCAATAATTAAATATTGTAAAACAAAACATTGCTACTTGAGAGGAGCAACAATTATATATTATAAAGCATTTCTACTTGTGGAGAGATAAAAAATCCTTAAGGGTTGAAATTTTGTAAATAAAAACCTCAAGGAAGAGAGAAGGAGGCTTGGAGTTTTTTCTTTTTTGAGTTCTTTTCTTACAATTTATCAAAGTGAGAGGAATCAGAATCTATATGTCCATGATATATCTTTGATAACTAATAGACTTTGGAGTTTTGTGTACAATCTACGCATACTAATGGTGGTTGTATTAAATTTACTTCATAGTTTATTTTATTTTGAATATTGTATCATTTTAGGCCTTATATTGTGTGAATACCGATTGGGATATGATTAAATTTGAATAAGATTTGTTGTTTTATTGAATTAGAACTAAATTCGGGACAACATAGACTTGCTTTATTTTTTCTCTTACCTTTAATATTTTGATTTTTCTTTGAAATCTATTTAGATTAGAATTAGATTAGCTTTTAGTTGTTAATATTCAATCTTACTTCCTATTTTATAGAGTTAAAATTCATTTGGTTGTAAGTTAATCATTGCTAGTTTGTACATATTTATAATATGAAAGCAATAAAATTATCATTTAGATAGTTACATGTAAAATATTCGGATTATATGCTTGAGGAATTTATCTCTTAGACCCACACCACTAGGTCTCTTAAAGGAACAACCATCATTGATGTATGATTTTATCTAATCCAAGTAAGACCTAGTTACACATAAACCTTAGGGGAAACAAATTCCTTTTTCAGAGGGAATAGGATTTGTTTGAAGTAAGTTAGTTTATCCTTTAACATCATTGACAAGTTGGTTGTGTGCCACCTAAGTTGGACTATGTTATTTGCTTTCCCAACGGGTATAATATCTAACCCTTCCCTTGTATAATTTTTTTCCATAATATAAGTGTACCAAGGACTTAAATAAGGCAAGCCTGCAAATGAATATGATCCATTTTTCTCTAGTGCATAGGTTTGCAAAGCTTGATCAAATAAGAGAAATATATTAAATTCTCATATGACATTTGAGAAGTTAGAAACACTTCTAACCATAAGAAATTAGATATGTACTAGCCTTTCTCCCTTATATGAATATAAGAGTATTTCTATGTATGCTTTAGGTCTTTCTATTAATATAAGTGTATCAATTTTTTTAGTTTATATTTAAGAAAACCATAAAAGGCATACCCTCAGACTACATCATAGGTGTCTTATTTTGAATATATTTATCTACATATTTTTTAAATACACTATTAGTATAGCTACTATCCCACCAAAATGTATTCATGTAGGTTTAATTTAGAAAAAAATATTTTAATAGTAGCATTACTCTATAGTAGTGCTTTGTTACAATAGTGTCACTATGAAGCATCACTTCTATTAGCAAGCTAACACTTTTAATATCATCATATGTCTATGGAACTTTTGTTATATTTAAGATAGAATGAGATTTAATTACAAATATTGATTGGGGGTCATCTAGGTTGCTTGTGTAGATTGTTAAAATAAAATTATTCTATTCAATTGCATTAAAAAATCTAGTTTGCACTTGTCAGGTGGAATTAGCTCAACCGATTAGATTCCTCAACATTTCAAGGAGATACATGTTCAAATTTTTCCAAACAATACATGTATAATATCCAAGCTTTGTTGAAATACCACTATGTGGTGATGATGTAATATGGGTGGGGCACATTTCAATCCCATATAACCCATTTAAAAAAAAACCTAGTTTGCACTTTAAGAAACTAAAATTCATATACCTTGTGTTCTGTATTATTTATTAGTTACTATAAAGGATACATTTGTATAGGATCTTTCTACTACCTCCTCTTCTCAATTGCATATTTTTCAAAAATATCGGATTAAATAAATAATTTGTGTCTTTCTTGCTCATTAGTTAAATATGAGTTTTGCTTAAATAATGGAATTACAAAAGGAATTTATTCATGGTCAATTTTATTAGCCTAATTAGGAAACTTAACATAGATTATTATCCCATCTAGTTGAGTTGTGAGACCACACTCATGGAAATGTATTCCAACAAAATTGTTAGCCTATACTTATATCAAATACATAAATACTTCCTTATAACATGGCTCTAATACCACTATTAGCAATCCAATACACTCCATAGGATCTCATAATATATCAATATAATCACACAATAGATTCAATCCATGATAATAACAATGAAGAATAACTCACTATAATATTCTTGAGAAATATATCTACTAAAGCAATGCAATACATCGTAATGCATAGCTTATTCTTCAATAACCTATTACAATGCTTTATCTTCAATATATAAATACATGAGATTCTTCACATTCACAACTCTTGATCTTTCTACTTACACAAACTTTTCATCTCCTCACACACACGGGATATCTAACACTTCATATTTATCATGGGAGAAATACCACATAATAATAAACCTATTATTGACCCTCCATATCCACATAAGGACAAAGACTCTCATGATTACACATACTAAATTATAAACTCTTTCATAACTCATAACTCTACACTTATTTACATGACATCTTGCTTACATACTCTATGCTTACTTGCATGACACCTACTATATACTCAAACTATAATAACACTTTAAAATAAACTAATTATATGGTACTTGCATTTATATCTTAAGGTATCAAATAATGTAATACTTCCAACATGCACCCCCTACTCAACCAATGTATTCACTTAAATGAACAACAAATTTCTTTTCATACTAAATAGTATTGAGGATGTAATGTTTTTAGCGCATGGTGTAAGGTGTTTGTATCCTAGAGGGTTAGGGTTGAACCTCATGCAATCCCTTTCATAGGGAAGGCATGGTTTCATATATTGATAGGCATCATATGGTCATTTTGTCATGCATATGTGGAATGGCCTTTGGTAAATGTCATGTGGAGGAGAGGTATGAGAAGACCTAATAATCCTCATATTTTTGAAGAGGTTTATGGTATGTGTTGGGCATTTTAATGGTATGTGATCCATGGATCATGTGGCTAAAGAAGGCACATAGATCCATGGTGCCCTAAGGATCTCTAATTAAAATATTTATCTCTCAAATTTGATTAGTGTGGCTTTGTAGTATGGTATATGTTGGCCTATATGGCACCTAGGTGAAATAATCCAACATAGTTATTTAATTATTAAAGAAGGACAAACCAATTATTCTAAGAGACCCAATTTTAAACCATTGCACAAGGGATTGGGACCCTTTCAAAAACTTTTGCTTTATCCTAAAATTATGTGGGTCTTTTTTATCTTGAGTTAAGTGGGAATACTTATACCTAGAAAATATGATATTAGAGGATAATTTGATCCAAGTGAGATTGGATAGAGTGTTGCTATCTATGGAGTGGTTTGAGAAATATTGTAAGCACTCATTAGTACCAATGCCAAGGATGGGATCAAACCATAATCCTCTCATTTTTTGGTGTAATTCAAACATAAATAAGAGTAGAAGTATATTAAAATTTGAATATATATGGCTTCAACAGCTAAACATTTATGAAGAAATAGAGACATTGTAATGGCATCTGATCCAAGGATCTAAGATGCATATATTGGGTGGAAAACTCAAATATGTGAAAAGAGAGGTAAAAAATGGAACAATTTAGTATTTAGAAATATCTTCAAACAAAATGAAATCCTAAGGTAGGAACTAAGCTTGCTAGAGGAGGAAGTAAGTAAAAATATAATAGACTTAGTCCTCTACATGAGAGAGAAGGAGATCCATTCAAAAATGCACTTTAATGACTCAAGAGGAAACTTACTAGACATAGAATTCTATGAATAAGTAACTTATGGAAGGATATAGAAACACAAAAAAAAAATCATTTCTCAACCATAAAATATAAAAAATTTGGTAAGACCTTTAAAATCCTATAAGAGAATAAAGTAGTCAAATATGAAGAGTAGATCAGACAAGGGGTAGTTGACTTCTTCAACTTTTTGCTAACGAATTTTAGGGAGGATGACTAGGAAGCTATGGAAGATATACTTCAACATATCCCAACATAGATAACTAGATATATGAATGCAAAGCTTGAGAAATATGTGAGTGAAGAGGAGGTGAAGGAGGTGGTTTTCTCCCTAGGTCAAGACAAAGCTCTAGGTCTAGACGGATTCCAAGTAGGATTATTTTAGGCCATTTTGAATATAGTGAATGAGGATGTAATAGCAGTAGTCCAATAACCGCACCATTCATATAAAGTGCTAAGAGAGTATAACAATAGTTTTTTAGTGCTAATTCCTATGAAATAGAGGGTGAAGGGTTTAAGGAATTCATACCACTTAGCCTATGTAGTGCAGTATATAAGATCATATCTAAATTAATAAACAAATCACTTCAGGTTTTATGAAGGGAAAGTATATTTTGGATGGAGTCATTACGCATCATGAAACTTTACACTTTATGGAAACATACAAGAGGGAAGGAATGGTGCTCAATATAGACATGAACAAATCTTATGATAGGGTTTATTGGTGATTTTTAGACAAAATTCTTGCTAAGTTTAGGTTTAGTAGGAGATGGAGAATATGGGTCAGTAACTATTTTTAAGAGACAATATTCTCAATCATTCTAAATAATTTTCCAATAGGGTTATTTGGGAGCAATAGAGGTCTACAACAAGGTGGTCCTCTATCTCCTTACCTCTTTATAATTATGGTATAATATCTAGGTAGATGTATAACTATAGATAAAAATTTAGGAGTGTTAATTGGGCTAAAATACTCCATATCCATGAGGGGTTTCACTCACCAATAGTTTGTAGATAACACAATTCTACTTGGGAAACCTTCAATGACAAAATCAGATAGTTTAGGAGGATTTTAAATCTATATATAGAGGCATCCCACCAAATTATTAACATGAAAAATATTAAATTCTTCTTCATTAACACAATATATAATCATCAAATAAGGGTATTAGAAGTACTTAGATGTAATATACCATCTCTTTCATCTATATATTTGGGAATGTCGATGTTTATTATTGTGTGCAAATATCAAGTTTGGGACACATTAATAGATGAGTTTCAACATAATCTAGTGGGGCAATAAGAAATTTATTAATTTAGGTAGGTAGCTTGAAGTTGTTAAAGATAACTCTCCAAGCCATACTAGTATATCTCATATTTATGTTTAAGATTCTAGCTAAATTTGCAAACATATTAGAAAGTATTAAAAAATTGTGGTTAGGATCTGAGAAGAGTAGAATCCTCTTGTTCCATGGGATAAAGTGTGCAAGTCAAAATAAAAAGGAGGGTTTGGATTAAGGGTAATAAGAAACATAAATAAATTTGTAGCCACAAAAGTAGGATGAAGGATAATGAAGTTCATTCAATCACTATGGGCTAGAATTCTAAAGTATAAGTACTTAGACAACTAAAAAGAAATAAGATTCATAACCACACTAGATCCTTGTAGTGGATCTTCTATATGGAACCATATGCTAAAGGGAAGAAAGGTGATATGGAAATATGTCCAATGGATAGTTTGTAATGGAAGGTAAGTCCATTTTTGGGAGAATGCATGGTTGGAAAACCACCTTCCAAGTAAGGATGAGGAGATAGTGAAAATCTAAGAAGATCTAGAGCAAAGGTATGAGAGTGTGGTTAGCAATTACTTAGATCATAAATATGGAGAGATGAGGTGAAAGGAACTTATGAGCAATAACTAGAATGTGGAAGCATTAAGTAAGCTCAAATCCAAACTAAGGTCCTACCATGTAGGTTTTATTATGGGGTAGGACAACATAGTATGGGAAGCAACTTAAAAAGGCTCCCTTAGTGTTAAATCGACCTATGAATTACTAACATCAGATCAAGAAGGGGGATTTCAATAGGGAATACTATGGGGAAGGAAGGTTACGTCTAATATATCAATATTTCTATGGATGGTCGTACAAAATAACATCCTTACAATAGATAACTTGCATAAGAGAGGGTTTCAATTTTGAAATAGGTTTTACCTTTGTGAAGCACAATAAGAGAGTAAAACACATTATGTTAGATTGCAACTACTCCCTCAAGATACTTTAAATATTAATCAAGGATATGGGGATTAAATGGATTATGATAAACAATACGATAGGATGGATTGAGTAGTAGGAAAAGCTCTTTAATAATACTATAGATTGAATTAGATATGGGACTTGATTCCTTTCCATTATGCATGGGGTCTATGATTGGAGTGAAAAAGAAGAATATTTGAAGATGAATAGATATATACATATAAAAATTGAATTAGGAAAAAATGGTGCACCAAATGAAGATAAAAAATACGCATATCTATTCCCTATCGCTAATGAGCACCAAACGGAAGCATGCAAGTAAAGATGGAAAGATAATGAATAACAAGAAGTAGAGCAAAGCAAGTAGTTTTCTTATTAATAGAACTGATCAAATTCTAGGTTACAATGCATCCCCTTGAGGGCTCAAAATGGGTGATACAATTTTTTACAACTCAGGTGCCCAAGGATCAAAATCCTTCAAGAAATTTGGGTGCACATCCAATGTCTTTCCTCGTACCCATAATCAAATTGGGCAGGCCAAGGTTTCCGCCACTTTTGTATTTGATCTATGATGTCATAGGCTGCATCCCAATGCATTGTAATGACCTGCACCTGCACACAAGGAAACCAAAATCATCAAATAGTGAGTGCGTATGATAAAAAGCATGCAATCCCCACAAGGGCAAAATGGTTAATAATGAGAAAACATATCAAATAAACTTCAAATAGCACAAAATTTTATAGGTATGTAAAAATAATTTTTTTGGGAAGATATCAGCAGAAATTGCATCAAAATTGCATCCGATGGGGCTTTGAAACTCGAATGACCATTCGCAACCTGCAAAATCCAAAGCAAGCAAATTTTGACCCTACACATATCCAAAATGCATGAAAATTTGACATAATATATGAAATACTATTATAAGAAAACCCATTTGATTATATTTGTTATATCAATCATATTTTAGGTGTTCTATCAGATGACGATCGGATACCTGCACGAGACCCTATAAAACACTAAAAATGTAATATCTCGAATAATATAGCTCAAAATGACATGAAATTTGAACTGCAACATCATATAAGTATGTGTAAAATATCTAATTAAAAATAGTCAAGAAATTATGCACATATATTTGTTCTTCATAGGGTAGTATGAATAGGACTATCACAGATTGGGGGGCGCTCGGGGGTGGGATGCCCACAAAATATGCCTATATTTTGCCACAAATTCCACTTGGGAATGGTGCAAAACCCTATGGGATGTGTTTTTTTCAAATTTTGTGAGTTAATTCACTCAATTGGTTCAGTTTTGTGACATATTACACCTCCTAACTCACTCGCAAACCTCCTTCACTAGGTAGATATTTTGAGGGAAAATGGGCACAAAAGGGTGGAAGGAAATCTTGGCAGCACTTCGTTACTTTGTACTCCAAAAATATCCTCTCTTTTGTGTGTGTAAAATTTATCCACTTTATATCCCAAGGAGGCTTCATGGGTCAAAAGGCATGCGAGGGGATGCAAGGCAAGGGGCGCCACTTAGCCATCAGGGCGACATGCTCTAGAGGGAGAAGAGAATCTCCCAATTTGGCCTCCCTCATGGGTTGGAGCATTAATATGCTATGTGTACTAGCTTTATGGCTGTTAGGAACTAGAAAATTAACTGTTGGCAGTCACCATTTGTCAAGATTTGACTTTTTACCAATCAAACCTACTATTCGTTCTCCTTGGGATGAATACAGCTATTCGTCCCAAGGTGGGATGAATAAGTTTTGTATTCATCCCAGGGTGGAACGAATAGTAGAAGGGTGTCCAAAATGTACCAAAAGTTGCCTAGAAGCTTTCAAAACCCTGTGCCAAGTGGTTAGAACCACTGTATACCTCCTTAGGGCTGCCCTAGGGGCTCTTGTGTGTCGCGAAGCTACTTTTCATGGTAGCATAATCGGATTGACCATATTTTAGGGTCTACAAATACCCCTTTTTGGGATGTGTTGTGTGCAGCACAACACCGAGTAAAAATAGATGACTAAAATGTTCAATGATTAGGGTTACTCAATAACCTAACCAACTTTAGATGCCCCAATCCTGGAAAGAGCATGCGTTCTTGAATCCTTGCTTTTGACGAGCTAAGGAAATTGCTTTAGGTTAGACATTTTCTATCATGGAGAGGCAAGGCCTACAGTTCCATGATGCTAGCAATGTTGAGTGTTTTAACTTGATACTTTATGTTTGTTTGCTACCCCAAGCAGGAGCACAATTGTCTTTGTCAAATATTCGTTGAACAAACGCAAATTGCATGATTGAGTGTGTGCTTGTTGGTTTGACTTGAGTATGACTACCTCCTCAAGTGATGAGTCGATGAGGGAATGACTCGTGATAAAAATTACGAGTCGCTTGACCCAGATGACTTTTGTTAGGGTTGCCTTCAGTGATACTCATTGAATAATGGCACAGTTTTGATTGGATTTGAATGATGCTATGGAGGTTTCTTGGAAGCACGAAGTTGAAAATGTTATTCCCATGGGGTGGTCCGGCCATAATGGCCTTATTAGGGAGTAAATTAGTAACTTTTCCATGCATCCAAGAGAAATTGTTGTTCCATATTGACCCTGAATGAATTCCATCATATTTGACTTGTTTTTGGTGGGTTTAGAACCCTTTTCTTTGTTGCTCCCTAGAGGCAAAAGAATGAAAAAAACTCATTCCTGTGGGGTGTTCTGACCATAGTGTCCTTATTAGGGATTTAATTAAGGTTCTTTCTATACATCCACGAGTGTTATTATTTGCCTCTAGATTGAGATAAAATTTTGGACCGAAATAGAGTTGTTTTGGGGGGTTTTTGGACCCTTTTGGTGCATTTTGAAGCTATTTTGGCCTATGAAGCCTTTATTCATCCCAGGATTGAATGAATACAAATTTGGTATTCATATTAGGGTATATTGAATTGAAAAAAGTGTTTTCATCCCACCTTGGGATGAATAGGACTGCGGTAGGCCTATTTAAACTCCAAAAACTAGTTTTGGGCTCATTATTGCATGTTTTACTTTGTGGTTTGAAAGGTGAGGAGTAGGAGAGTGATTTTGAGTAGGGAAGTGTTGTCAAAACCATCCCACTATCATCATGAGTTAGCAGATAGAGGTATCCAATTAAGGGGCTAGTGTGAGGATGGTAAAATGCTAACTCAAAATGACCTCATTTATTATAATTGTAATCTCTATTGTATTGCTTTTTTTTTGTTTTTTGTTTTTGTTTTTAATTTGTATTTTTTATGTTTTTATGTGTTTTTATGTTTTTATTAGGTGGTGAAGAGTCAATATCACAAGACAAAGCTCTTTGGGACCACATGGGATGCATTGACTTAGGAGGACTAGGAGTGGCTTGATGCCCTAGGGATCAAGCAAGTCACTCGGTTGGAGCCTGTGGTCAACGACTGGGCTTATTTGACTGCATTGATTAGCCTATGGGACCCGTGCACCAATAGCTTCCATCTATCAATGGGAGAGATGATGATGACACTAGAGGACATCTATCATATTCTAAGGATTTCAATAGAGGAGTGACCTATCCAATCATCGCATCATGACTTGAGGGATGCAGTGTTGATGAGGTACTTTGGGGAGGACTTAGATGTAGTAGAGCTAGACTCCTAAACATGAGGTATACTAGTAGGGTACTGGTATGAGGAGGGGGTTTTGGGGATGAGACATGCACAACTGATGACCCTTATCTCCAATATGCTCCTCCCAGACTCATCAAGAGCTAGGTTCTCTTTGAACCTTTTAGAGCTGGTGTATGCCCTGGAAGGATGCACCAAGAGGAAGCCATTGGTGATGGCATGAGGGACTACCCTACTAGCATAGCTCTATGATGATATGTATGAGATCCACTGTTAGAAGCATAAGGGTTTAGGATGTATTTTTCTATTGTAGTGTTAAGGGTGGCAACACATAGTTGTGGGATGACCACAGGGTTTACCCTGGTTGACTCGGGTGTACCTAGCAAACTGAAAGATAGGATATGGCATCCTATGGTAGACGACATAGGAGAGAGGGTAGATTCGATGGTTCATGGGTGATGTGGATCACTATGATTATCTCTTCTCTCATCTGGTGCTAGGGTAGGTGCTATGGTGACCATATAGGGATTTTTTGGTCTATGTGGATGCCAGAGAGTAGTTTTGGTGGGTGAGGTAAGGTAGATGGGTGATTGCCCAACATGGGACCGAGTGGGAGTACTTCCCATTTGGTCATGTCATGCGATAGTTTGGGCTATGGTAGGGATTTCCTAGGGAGCCAGTGGTGTACCGGCATCATGGGGATGAGAGGACACTGGTATGGCCTATCATGGAGGAGGTGGGTGACGAGGTGGACCCTACGATAGCTATTTCTAATGTGGATGATGTCATGACTATAGAGGAGTATGACTCATGGTGGGTGATGTGTCAGTGGCAAGGTTTAGGGGCCTTAGGGGGTGAGATGGCTAGGGCAACCGATGAGAGGATGTCAGATTCTTTAGAGGAAGATCGGGTGGATGGCGGTGATCAAGGAGATATCTTGGACTTGGGAGATCAGGGGGACTACATGGATGTAGAGGATCCTGGGGCACAAGTACCACAGGCTACATAGGGTGGCCATTATGCATAGTTTTAGGCTAATTTGGCTAGGGTTAGGTAGGAGAGGGATCTCCTGTAGGGGCAGACACGGGAGGATCAGGTCGAGATAGCCTCCCTGTGGGCACAGATGAGAGCTCAGGGTCTAAGGTAGGAGGGATCTAGCATTGGGAAGACTGAGAGGCTATGGGCTGAGGTGTTGTAGATATATTCAATAGTGGATACCTATCAGGTGTGGGGACAATGAAGATAGGATTATGTAAGTTGATTGGATATGGAGGTAGTGCACCTTGGGGGGTGACTACTGAATGATGGGGAGAGCAACTGATCACACCGATCTCGATGGAGCAAGACGATATAGTCCTCTACTCAGCAAAGGGAGGATAGGGCTGGTGGTAGTAGGCATGGGGGGTCTCAACGGACCCAGGATACTAGGAGCAGTGTGATTCATAGCATTGATCCTGTGTAATCATGGTGATGGAGACTCATGGGACTATTTTTGGGTTTTTGGGTGGTGAGGTCTAAGGGCCCACTTTATTGTAGCCTACGGGAATTTTGGAAACTCTGATGTACCATTTTTTTTTGCCCCATATATATATATATATGAGATTTTTTTGTGATCATCATGTGTTTTGTTTATTGCTTTATTGTATGAATGCAATGTGTGTACTGATTTATGCTTATAGGTTAAATGCTTAGTATGTATGCATATGGAAGCAATGAGATGGTGATAGATAGATATCATGTATGCATGTTTATTGTGATTTTTATTTGATGCTATCTATATTCATGGATGCATAGTTGGGATGTGCTATTTGATTGATTTATAAAAATTAATTATGGCTAATTATGTGTCACACTATGTTAGCACCAGGGAATGTATAAAATATATTAACGCTCTCTTTTGTTCCTTCTTGTTTTTGTGTTGTTTTTGTGTAATAGGAATGTGGAAATGTATTATTGCAATGTGGTAAAAATGGAGTGATTGACCTAATATTTTAGAGAATGTAGATGAGGTTTTAATGAGAATCAAACAATCTAGCTAACTTGATAAAAGGTTGTATACTAATTATGCAAGACTTTTTGACGAGGTATGAATCTGCTAGGATGACCAAGGTACTTCATATCCCTATGTGTGCAAGTGAGTTCATTCCTGTGAACAGCATAAAGATACCACCATTTCTAGATAGGCTATCCACCAAACCTGAAATGAGGATCACCCTATGAATGTCATGATATTGGGTTCTGTACTTAGTAGGACTACACCACTAGGCAATCTAGGTAACAAAAGCCATATCATCCACATGCAAACATTGGTCTGCACACATGTAAAATCTAATGTGACAGACATATCATCATGTGAGAGTCTACTGTCATTGGCAGGTAGGCTATCCACCAAACCTATATAGAGGATCACCAGATGGTTTTTTGAATGCTGAGAATTCCAGGGATTCAAGTTCAACTCCCTTCTTTTCTTCAATTTTATTGGGATAATTACTCATGTGTAGTGATGAAAATCACTATTTATTTTATATTTTTTTTCTCTTTGAGCAAGGGATTTGGGAAGTGGTGATGACCACTATTATCTTTGATTTTGATTTTGACTTTGAAATTTGAGGATTTTTGGAAATTGGGATTTTTGATAGTGGTGAGAACCATTGTTTATTTTTGGGAATTGGGTAGGTAAGAGCTTTTCCTTTTGCCAACGCTCAGCATTCTTGAACCATTCGCACAGGGGGATGAGTAGGATGACCTTTTCTCTTAAGGTAACCTAGACCACTTCATGGATTTCATATTTCTTCATGCAAAACTTAGATTTATTAATGTGTAAGCATGTTTGGGATCTGATGTACACAAGGCATAATCAATGCAAGACTCTACCTCCTAAAAATAAATCTAGCTTTCTACAAGATCTGAAAAGAAAACTAGATATGGTTGAGTGACCAAAAACCCTAATAACATTCTAGAACAAATGACTAAGTGAAGGGGTGGACACAAATATGGAACATGGGAAATGTGGGTGAAAATGATAAGTGAAACATTAAACTATGATTACTTTCACAACATTGATTTTGGGCGATAAGTAGTGTACCATCATGGTGCTTAGACATGTGTGAGCAACTCTAAAATTTAAAGTGTAAATGGTGAGTATGCCTAAATGCAAGCAATGATAGAGTGCAATGGGATGTGATGTTATGCATGTTGGACATTTTGAGTCCTCTAAGTCAAAGTTGTCATTGATGGCACCTGATAGATTTATCACTCTTATCAAGGAATTCGACAATAAATAAAGTCGCCCAAGTCATCCAGGAAAAATATTCATCAGTGCAGAAGTGAAAGGAAAAGGCTCCATAATATTTTAATATTATTGGGAGCACAAGTTAAGCGATCGGTTTATAAAAACCTAAGATGGGTTATTGCAAAGGTTAAAAAAGATGTTTAATAGTTATTTATAAATTATTTAAATTCATAAGGAATTTAAATTTTATAAATAATATTTAATTATACCAAGGTTTGGCATTAAGACAAGGTTCTAAGGTTTAATTAAATTAAACTTAAAGTTGTTTCCTTTTAATTTATAATATTTAAATTTATATTAATTATAAATTAAAAATCACGTCGACCTCAAAATTATTTGAAGCGTCGATGTGATTGCAAAAGAGGACAAAGGCATTATATAAATGCCATCAAAAACATTTACCAAGGCATCCCTTGCAATTAATTATTCGAAGCGCATGCGAAAAGGTTTTATTTTTCGAAGGCCTTACGATTTATGTAAATGCTAAATGTGTGAAGGTTCGGAGGCTCTAAGCGCAAAGGCTAGTGTGACCTAGTGGTATATTGGCTTGGTACTAAGGAGGAGGTCCCACGTTTGATTGGTGTGAGGCCTTTTGGATTGCAAGGAAGAAGCGCTTGTTGTTTTTGGAAGAGCATTTTTTGCGGAAACTTTATAGTGGACGCACCATTTTAGACCCGTCAGGGCACATGGCCCAACGACAGCTTGGCTATAGCTAAGGTGTTGGTAAGGAGGACATTGATGGATCGAATCCCATCGATGGCAAGGCAAGTAAATTTAATTTTTGATGTTGTTTAATATTTTAATTTTTTCCAAGGTTGCCTAAGGATAAATAAGGATATGGTATGCCCTAGGAAAGATAGATATTTCTGTTGATTTTCTTTTTGGAAGTATATCATATTATATATCATTGGAAAGCTCTTTTTGAGAGCTATTTTTTTAGATTTCTTAGAAGGATAAATAAGGTGTGTGCAAGGAGATATTTCTGGTTTTGTCAAGGAGTTTCAAAAGTAATTTTGATTCATTCTTTTGAGGGTTTATTTCTTACATAAGAAGGTATGGTGCATTTTATTGAGTACAAGTAATAAGGTGTTATTGAGATGTTATTTTTATTATTTTGTTATTACTCAAGACCTCTAACCCTTGTTGAGATTAGAAAAATAAAATGTGTTGAGTGTAGAAGATTTAGTGGATAACTCATAAAGCATCAAAAAGGTATGGGCAATATTCTTCATTAACTTATTTGGGTGATTGATTTATGAAAATATCTTTGGAGAGAAAAGGATTGATTGTGGTTTCCTTTTTGAGGAGTTATTGGTTTAATGCTTAAATGTTTCCTAGTTTGAGAGTTGTGATTAAACCTTGTTTTATAAGCATTGTTGTTGAAGCCAATTGGTCATGCAAAGAACTTGAACTTGAGTTAAGAACATGAGTATCATTTTTATGTGATATTTGTTATTGAGCATTGTTGGAAATATTTTGAGTTGGTTGATACATGATTTGACTAGATTTTATGGAAAGGATTGTTCCTTGAGGTGATTGGTTGAGTAGAGTTGATTAAGCCTAGTCAAGTGATTGTTTGAAATGGTTGTTCAAGTTCCATGAAATAAACTATTCTATATTCTGATTTTAGTTGAGATTGAGATTTGAGAATAGAACATATAGAGTCTCTAACAATTCTCTTTATGCTTATATTATATTGATTTGAGTTGAGATTGAGATTTGAGAATAGAA
Organism: Wollemia nobilis; assembly: GCA_028583015.1. NCBI lineage: Eukaryota > Viridiplantae > Streptophyta > Pinopsida > Araucariales > Araucariaceae > Wollemia > Wollemia nobilis. The sequence continues at coordinate 9,541,630 of JAQPPZ010016751.1, read as the reverse complement.
CATATAGAGTCTCTAACAATTATCTTTATTCTTCTATGAGATTGAGATTGAGTTGATATTGGGATTTGAGTATAGAACATATTGAGTCTCTAACAAATATCTTTATGCTTCTATGATATTGAATTGAGATATTGATTGAGCATTGAGTATAGAACATATTGAGTCTCTAATAATTATCTTTATGATTCTATGATATTCAACAAGTTATGTGTGAGCTTGTTAAACTGATTTGAGGTAAATCTTTGAGAAGGCTTGTGGACTGATTTTGTGTAAGCTTTTGTGGAAGCTTGCTATGCAGATTTGAGAAAGTCCTAGAGAGGACTTATTGAGGAGATTTGGACAAGTCCTAGAGAGGACTTGTTGAGCAAATTTGAGCAGGTTCTATGTGGACCTGTTGAGCATATTTGATCAGGTTCTGTGTGGACCTATGGAGTAAATTTGAGCAGGTTCTGTGTGGACCTGTTGAGTAGATTTGAGTAGGCTCTATATGAACCTATTGATCAGATTTGAGAAGGTTCTATGTGGACCTATTGAGAAAATTTGAAAAGGTTCTGCGTGGACCTATTGAGCATATTTGTGCTAGACCGAATGAACAATGTTTAGTGTAAGATATTGAGAAGAGTTGTGATAGATCGAATAAACTATTTTTAGTACAAGATATTAAGTAGAGTTGTGCTATACCAACTAGACTATGTTTAGTACAATATTTAGACAAAGTTTTGGAGGTGACAAAGTATAGATGACAGAGTCTTAGTGGATAGAGATCCAACAACCAAGACAATTGAAGATAGATTTGAGTGAGGAGTCTTCAAGTGGAGAGAGATCCACAAGTCAATGCAGTAGAGAGACAATGTCTTCTAGAAGATCACTATCTAGAGCAAAAGGGTAAAGAGATCTCCTATGGAAGAGATCCATGAACTTGAGATTAGGGGATTAGCATCTCCCTTGGACAAGGGTCCATAAACATTGTAATTGGGAAGGATTCCCAAGATATTGATTGAGAAAATTTTAGTAAACTATTTTCTTCATGGAGTAGCCCACATTGGGTGAACCACGTAAATTGTGGTGTCTATATTGTGTATGGTTTTTTGTGCATTTCTTTGGTTAATGCTATTGATACTGATATCTATACACTACATAATATTAATTTGAAAAGAAAATTAAAAAGTGGTCTTATACTGTTCACCCCCCTCTTAGTATAAGCTTGTGTTCTTCAATTGGTATCAGAGCGGGTTCCTTCATAAGAGTTTGACAGCTTGAAGAAAAAGTGGTCTAAGAACACAATGGATCAAAAGGATCAAAGAGATGGATTCTTTAATAATGCAGTACCAGTCTTTGATGAAAGTGACTTCTTGTATTCATGTATGCTGATGAGATTTTACTTGATGGCACATGGAAATGAAGTTTGAGATGTAGTGGAACTTGGATATGATTCAGTAGTCAATCCTCATACAGATAAGGAAGGTAATATTCTAATGCATGCAAAATCAAGAGCTATGAATGCAATTATAAAAGGATTGCATAGATTAGAATCTATTAAGGTTATGGATTGTAAAACAACAAAAAAATATGGGAACTTCTGCATGACAAATATGAAGGAGATAAAGGAGTCGAGAAAGCTAAGATTAGAAATCTCAAAGGAGAATTTGAGAACTTAAAAATGAAGGATGATAAAAACATTTGTGACTATATTAGTAATATTGATGAACTTGTACATGAGATGAGAGGTCTGGGAATGAAGGTTGATGAATTTAATGTTTGTGATAAGACCTTGAGAACTCTTCCAAAAAGGTACAGTGAAAAGGTTTCTACTATAGAAACATCAATTGATAGTGATTCTTTGACAAGGAATTCTTTGCTTGGCATGCTTACTACTTTTGAGATAAGAAAAAATATTGTATTCCTCCGAAAGGAGTTGCTTTCAAAGTAGATAAAAAGAAAAAGGGAAAGAAGATAGAATCAAGCAGTGAGTCATCCAGTGATGAAGAAGTAAATTATGAAAAAAGAGATAAAGGTTCCAGAAGACCCATAGATACAATATCTATCAAATATTTCAATTGTGGAAGGTATGGACATTTTGCAATAGAGTGCAAGGAGCCAAAGAACAACAATGATGAAGAAAAATAGGATCACAGGTACAGGGAGTCAAAAAGATACAGGTACTAAAAGAAAAGCAAGGATGGGAAAATTAGACAAGAAAAGAAGTTCTTCAAGAGACAAAAGAGAAGCTACTATGAGGATAATGAAATTTTAGTGATGATTATTTTTAATATGCACTTGAAATACCATATGAAAATCTTCTAATGGCATTAGAAGAATAATTGAGTGACCCCATAGAAGACAAGTCTAAAGGTAGTAGAAACTCGGATAAAGGTAAAAAAATAGAGGATTATTCAGTAGAGAATGGTTATGATCTCAAGGTAGAACTTATCTATGCCCTTGACATAATAAAGAAGGTAAGAAAGCAACACTCTAAGCTTGAAATTCAGTTTTAAGAATGTGATAAAGAAATATTATTGCTCATAGAATATTTAGAGAAATCAAAGGCTAAGGCAAGCAAGTTTAAAGATAAATTAGAAGCAAAGATCTTGGAATGTGAGAAGTTAGCACAAGAAGTAGCTACTTTAAAAATAATACTTAAAGGACTCCAAGATCAAGATGAAGAGTTTCAAAAATAGCTCTAGGAACTTGGATAAGTTCATCTGTGGACAATAAAAAACATCATGTTCAACAAGTATTGGATTTAGAAAAGTTCAAAATAAATAGGAAGAATAATCTACCTCAAGTCTTGAAGAAGAAGGAACTTCAGAAGAAGATACTTCAGAAGATGACAGTATAAGTGGGAATGAGACATCAGAGGATGAGTTGGACAATAGAGAGTTCAACAAAGATAAGAACAATACACAAAGAAGATACAGATGGAACAATAATCAAAATAGGAGACCAATGAGGTCAAGACAAGGAGGCTTCAATAGAAGATGATTTTCATGTCACAAGTTTGGGCACATGGCTTCACAATGCAGGACACATGAAAGACAGGAATATGGAAAAGGATTGATTTTCCAAGGGTATTGCTACTCATGCAATGATTTGGTCACAAGGTAATGAATTGCAGGATTCATGACAAAAGAGGATATGGCTTCACTAGGAGAAATCCTAAGATAGTTGCACGTCTAAGGAATAATAACATTGAGTGTTATAAGTGCAATAATGATGGTCACATAGTAATATGGTGTAGAGCAAATATTCCAGAAATAGACATGAACAGGAACAGGAACATGAACATGAATAGGAATGTGAACAAGAACAAACATATGAACAGGAATAGAGGTATGAACAGCAACAAGGATGAGAATCAAAATAGGAACAGGAACATGGATGAGAACAAGAAAAGGAATAGAAACATAAGTAATGACAAGAATAGGGATGATGACTTGGAAAGAAACAGTTAGAGGATTCAAAAATTTAGAAAATAAGAGAGAAGGATAAAGGTAAATAGCAGTGTTTTCAATGAGTAGAAATGCTCCCAACCTAGAATTAACCATCTCATGTGGAGGTGGGGGAGGGGCTAAGCTAAGAGGCTCATTCTTAGACTCGAGCTCCAAAGGTGACCCTTTTCTATTGATGTCAAAGGGGGATAGATTTCTGTATTAGGGAGAGATTTGATATGAGGAGATATTTGATATTTGAGAGAGCATTGAGCCAAGGGGAGCAAAGACCCAGGGGGAGCAGAAAATAAGGTCAGGTTTCAGTAAAAGGATAAAGGTTACCATCAATGACAAAGGGGGATATTGTTGGACATTTTAAGTCCTCTAAGTCAAAGTTGTCATTGATGTCACCTGATAGAGTTATCACTCTTATCAAGAAATTCGATAAGAAATAAAGTCAACCAAGTCATCAAGGAAAACGCTTCATCAATGCAGAAGTGAAAGGAATAAGGCTCCATAATATTTTAATATTATTGGGAGCATAGGTTAAGCGATTGGTTTATAAAAACCTAAGATGGGTTATTGCAAAGTTTAAAAATGAGGTTTAATAATTATTTTATAAATTATTTAAATTCACAAGGAATTTGAATTTTATAAACAATATTTAATTATACCAAGGTTGGGCATTAAGACAAGGTTCTAAGGTTTAATTAAATTAAACCTAGCGTTGGTTACTTTTAATTTATAATATTTAAATTTAAATTAATTATAAATTAAAAATCACGCTGATGTCAAAGTTATTCAAAGTGCTGACGTGATTGCAAAAGAGGATAAATACATTATATAAATGCCATCAAAAACATTTATCAAGGTAGCCCTTGCAATTAATTATTCAAAGCGCATGCGAAAAGGTTTTGTTTTTTGAAGGTCGTATGATTTATGTAAAGGCTAAAGGTGTGAAGGTTCGGAGGCTCTAAGTGCAAAGGCCAATGTGGCCTAGTGGTATGTTGGCTTGGTACTAAGGAGGAGGTTCAGAATTCGATTCAAGTGAGGCCTTTTGGATTGCAAGGAAGAAACGCTTGAAGCACTTGTTGTTTTTGGAAGAGCACTATTCGCAGAAACTTTATAGTGGACGTGCCATTTTAGACACGTTAGGGTGCATGGCCCAACGATGGCTTATCTGAGGCTATGGCATTGGGAAGGAGGACATTGGGGGATCGAATCAATGTTAGTCTTACAATGACACTAAGAGGGCGGGGTGAATCAGTGTAGCTCTTTAAACTTGAATTTACAGCTCTTAATACCATAGTAATTAAGACTTATTACTAGATACAACAAGTATAACAAAAAAGCATCACACAACACAAGATTTTAACGAGGTTCACCAATGTGGCTACTCCTCAAAAATTGACTACTTGGACTTCCATCCAAATCCAGCCTTTGCAAAGCACCAACTTTATAATCAATTTACCAGCACCAACTGGAAGGAGCACCAAACCCTGATTTATCTACAACAACAAAAAGGAGCACAAACCCCTAATTTATCTGCACCAATAGAAAGGAGCACCAACCCTTGATTTACCAGCACCAACTGGAAGGAGCACCAACCCCTGATGCCAAGCTACAACCTGGACTTCAATTTGAATATATAATTTTTACAGTAAGATACCTTTGATTTTGCAAGACCCTGACTGGTCTTCTTCACCTTTGCGATCTCTACGCACTCTGCTCTCTCTACGCAATCACTTTGCACACTCTACTTTGTTACAGTCGAACTTCATGACCATCTTCTCCCTTTTGTGCACTCTGCTCTCTTTGCAAATTTTGCACTTAGCACGATTAAACACGACTTGCTCTCTACGCACCATGACTGTATTTCACACACATTCAACCTATATCTCACTTCTCCAAATAGCCCTCCTTTTATAGCAATATTTTTTATGATGAAGATCCTAATCTTAATCGGCTGTAAACCCTAATCTTGGTCGGATTTCATAACAATTGTAAACCCTAATTTTAGTCGACTGTCATACTTCTCATTTCATTCGGGTTCTCCTTCTTGACTTATGCATTTACGACCTATCGTGAAATCATGACATTTTTGCCTCTGTAGCTTCTTTTGTTGTTGTTGCCGTGAAAATACATGTCGCGATATCGTGACACTTTTTTCTCTCTCCTCTTTCTCTTTGCTTTGGCCCGCAAAAATGCAACATGTCGTGATATCGTGACACTTTTTCTCCTTGCTCTTTTTCTTTGCTTAGGCCCACAAAAATACATGTCGCAATATCGCGACACTTTCGCCTTCGTATACTTCGTCTTTGCTTTTGTCACGATATCGCGACACTTCTGCTTCCATAGACTTCGACTTTGCTTTTGTCATGATATCGCGACACTTCTGCCTTTGTAGTCTTCAACTTAGCTTTTGTCATGAAATCATGACACTTCTGCTTTCGTACTTAGCTTCTTTGCTTTTGTCATGAAATTGTGACACTTCTGCCTTCGAATTCTTCTTCTCTATTTTTGTCACGAAATCATGACAGTTCTGCTTCTGTATGCTTCCTCTCTTTCTTTTGTCGACATGTCGTGAAATCGTGACACTTTTCCAACTTACTTTCTCTCTCCTATTTTAGTCACGAAAATGCGACATGTCACGAAATCATGACACTTTTCCAACTTACTTTCTCTCTCCTATTTTAGTCACAAAAATGCGACATGTCACGAAATCGTGACACTTTTCCAACTTACTTTCTCTCTCCTATTTTAGTCACGAAAATGCGACATGTCACGAAATCGTGACACTTTTCCAACTTACTTTCTCTCTCCTATTTTAGTCGCAAAAATGTGACATGTCGCGAAATCGCAACACTTTTTCCTGCTTTCTCTTTCTCTTCCAACATGTCGCAAAATCACGACAGTTTTTCCACTTGCCTTTTTCTCTTCCAACATGTCATGAAATCGCGACAGTTTTTCCTGTTTTTTCTCTCTTCTAACATGTCGCAAAATCACGATAGTTTTTCCTACTTTTTCTCTCTCTTCCAACATGTCGCGAAATCGTGACAGTTTTTCTTGTCTGCTGTATATGTCGCGATATCATGACACTTTTCTTGTCTTTTTCTTTGATCTTTTGCATATGGGCCACTTCGGTCTTCTTGGAAAATCACTGTACATACTCTAAATAACCTTTGAACTCCTATCTTCTGCATCTGAATAGCTTTTGAACTTCCTGTCCACTGCATCAACAGATCTATCTGACTGTGTTGACAAAAATGACAATACTGTTGCTGCACATTGCTCAACAGCCTAGTGGTATGTTGGCTTGGTACTAAGGAGGAGGTTCGGAATTCGATTCAAGTGAGGCCTTTTGGATTGCAAGGAAGAAACGCTTGAAGCGCTTGTTTTTTTGGAAGAGCACTATTCACAAAAACTTTATAGTGGACGTGCCATTTTAGACACGTTAGGGTGCATAGCCCAACAATGGCTTGGTTGAGGCTAAGGCATTAGGAAGGAGGACATCGGGGGATCGAATCTCATTGAGGGCAAGGTAAGTGAATTTAATTTTTGATGTTGTTTAATATTTTAATTTTTTCCATGGTTGCCTAAGGAGAAATAAGGATATGGTATGCCCTAGGAAAGATAGAAATTTTTGTTGTTTTTCTTTTTGGAAGTATATCATATTATATATCATTAGAAAGATATTTTTGAGAGCTATTTTTTTAGATTGCTTAGAGGGAGAAATAAGGTGTGTGCAAGGAGATATTTCTATTTTTTTCAAGGAATTTAAAAAGTAAGTTTGATTCATTCTTTTGAGGGTTTATTTCTTGCATAAGAGGGTATGGTGCATTTTATTGAGTAGGAGTAATAAGGTGTTATTGAGATATTATTTTTATTATTGTGTTATTACTCAAGACCTCTAACCCTTGTTGATATTGGAAAAATAAAATGTGTTGAGTGTGGCATATTTAGTGGACAACTCATAAGGCATCAAAAGGTATGGGCAATATTCTTCATTGACTTATTTGGGTGATTGGTTGTTGAAAATATATTTGGATAGAAAAGGATTGATTGTGGTTTCCTTTTTTAGAAGTTATTGGTTTAATGCTTCAAGGTTTTCTAGTTTGATATTTGTGATTAAACCTTATTTTATAAGCATTGTTGTTGAAGCCAATTGGTCATGCAAAGAACTTGAACTTGAGTTAAGAACATGAGTATCATTGTTATGTGAGATTTGTTGTTGAGCATTGTTGAAAATATTTTGAGTTGGTTGATACATGCTTGTACTAGGGTTTGTGGAAAGTATTGTTCTTTGAGGTGATTGGTTGAGTAGATTTGATTAAGCCTAGTCAAGTGATTGTGTGAAGTGGTTGTTCAAGTTCCATGAAACAAACTATTCTATATTCTGATTTGAGTTGAGATTGAGATTTGAGAATAGAACATATAGAGTCTCTAAAAAATCTCTTTATGCTTATATGATATTGATTTGAGTTGAGATTGATATTTGATAATAGAACATATAGAGTCTCTACCTATTCTCTTTATTCTTCTATGAGATTGATATTGAGTTGAGATTGGGATTTGAGTATAGAACATATTGATTCTCTAACAAATATCTTTATGCTTCTATGAGATTGAATTGAGATATTGATTGAGCATTGAGTATAGAACATATTGAGTCTCTAACAATTCTCTTTATGATTCTATGAGATTGGACAAGTTTTGTGTGAGCTTGTTAAACTGATTTGAGGCAAGTCTTTGAGAAGGCTTATGGACTGATTTTGTGTAAGTTTTAGTGGAAGTTTGCTATGCAGATTTGAGAAAGTACTAGAGAGGACTTATTGAGAAAATTTGGATAAGTCCTAGAGAGGACTTGTTGAGAAAATTTGAGCAGGTTCTATGTGGACCTATTGAGCATATTTGAGCAGGTTCTATGTGGACTTGTTGAGCATATTTGAGCAGGTTTTGTGTGGACCTTTTGAGCATATTTGAGCAGGTTCAATGTGGACTTGTTGAACATATTTGAACAGGTTGTGTGTGGACCTATTGAGCAGATTTGAGAAAGTTCTATGTGGAACTATTGAGTAGATTTGTGCTATACCAAATGAACTATGTTTAGTGCAAGAGATTGAGAAGATTTGTGCTATATCGAATGAACTGTGTTTAGTACAAGAGATTGAGTAGAGTTGTGCTAGATCGACTAGATTGTGTTTGGTATAGTATTGAGATAGAGCTTTGGAGGTGATAGAGTATAGAGGACATAGTCTCAGTGGATAGAGATCCAAAAACCAAGATAATTGAATACAGATCTGAGTGAGGAGTCTTCAAGTGGAGAGAGATCCACCAGTTAGTGTAGTAGAGAGATAGAGTCTTCCAAAAAATCACTAGCCAGAGCATAAGGGGAAAGATTTATCCTATGGAAGAGATCCATGAACTTGATATTAGGTGTTCAGTATATCCCTTGGACAAAGGTCCATAAACAATGTAATTGGGAATGATTCCAAAGAGATTGATTGAGAAAATTTTAGTAAAATATTTTCTCCGTGGAGTAGCCCACATTGGGTGAACTACGTAAATTGTAGTGTCTCTTTTTTGTATGGTGTTTTTTGCATTGCTTTTATTACTACACTTGATATTTCTATCTATACACTACATAATATTGATTTGAAAAGAAAAGTAAAAAGTGGTCTTATACTATTCATCCCCCCTATCAGTATAATCTTGTGTTCTTCAAATTGGTATTAGAGTGGGTTCCTTTAGAAGAGTTTTATAGCTTGAAGGAAAAGTGGTCTAAGAACACAATGGATCAAAAGGATCAAAGAGATGGATTCTTCAATAATGCAGTATCAGTATCTTATGGAAGTGACTTCTTGTATTGGTGTATGTTGATGAGATTTTACTTGATGGCACTTGGAAATGAAGTTTGGGATGTATGGGAACTTGGATATGATTTAGCAGTCAATCCTCCTACAGATAAGGAAGGTAATCTTCTAATGCATGTAAACTTAAGAGCTATGAATATAATTATAAAATGATTGCATAGATCAGAATCTATGAAGGTTATAGATTGTAAAACAGTAAAATAAATGTGGGAACTTCTACATGACATATATGAAGGAGATAAAGGAGTCAGGAAAGCTAAGATCAAAAATCTCAAAGGAGATTTTGAGAAATTAATAATGAAGGGTGATAAAAATATTCGTAACTATATCAGTAATATTGATGAACTTGTACATGATATGAGAGGTCTGGGAATGAAGGTTGATGAATATGATGCTTGTGATAAGATTTTGAGAACTCTTCCAAAAAACTACAGTGAAAATGTTTCTCCTATAGAAACATCAATTGGTAGTGATTCTTTAACAAGGAATTCTTTTGTTGGCATTCTTACTACTTTTGAGATAAGAACAAAAGATCATATTCCTCCAAAAGAAGTTGCTTTCAAAGTAGACAAAAATAAAAAGGGAAAGAAGATAGAATCGAGCAGTGAGTCATCCAGTTATGAAGAATCAAATTATGATAAAAGAGATAGAGGTTCTAGAAGACCGATAGATCCAAGATCTATCAAATGTTTCAATTGTGGAATGTATGGACATTTTGCAATAGAGTGCAAGGAGCCAAAGAACAATAATGATGAAGAAAAATAGGATCACATGTACAGGGATTTAGAAAGGATACCAAAAGAAAAGCAAGGATGGACAAAGTAGACAAGGAAAGTTCTTCAAGAGACAAAAGAGAGGCTACTATGTGGATAATGCAATTTCAATGATGATGATTTTGAAGATGAATTTGAAATACTAGATGAAAATCTTCTAATGGAATTAGAAGAAGAAGTGAGTGACCCCATAGAAGATAAGTATAAAGGTAGTAGAAACTCAAAAAAAGGCAAACAAATAGAGGATTATTCTGTAGAGAATGGTTATTATACTAAGGTAGAACCTATCTATGCCCTTGATAAAGTAAATAAGGTAAGAAAACAATACTCTAAGCTTGAAATTCAGTTTCAAGAATTTGATGAAGAAATATTATTGCTCATAGAAGATTTAGAGAAATCAAAGGCTAAGGCAAGCAAGTTTAAAGATAAATTAGAAGCAAAGATCTTGGAATGTGAGAAGTTAGCACAAGAAATGGCTACTTTAAAAAGAATACTTAAAGGACTCCAAGATCAATATGAAGAGTTTCAAAAATAGCTATAGGAACTTGCATAAGTTCATCTGTGGAAAACAACAAACACCATGTTCAATAGGTCTTGGCTTTGGAAAAGTTCAAAAGAAATAGGAAGAAACATCTACCTCAAGTCTTGAAGAAGAAGGAACTTCAGAAGAAGATACTTTAGAAGATGATAGTATAAGTGGGAATGAGACATCAGAGTATGAGTTGGACAATAGAGAGTTCAACAAAAATAGGAACAATGTACAAAGAATATACGAATGGAACAACAATTAGAATAGGAGACCAATGAGGTCAAGACAAGGAGGCTTAATTTATAATATTTAAATTTAAATTAATTATAAATTAAAAATCACGTCGACGTCGAAATTATTCGAAGCGTCGATGTGATTGCAAAATAGGACAAAGACATTATATAAATGCATTAAAAACATTTACCAAGGCAGCACTTGTAATTATGACGGCACATCGAAAAACACATGCATACTCACACTCACAAGTTCCAGAAAATTTCATCTATTAATTCTGAAAATCTTTACATAACACTGCCCGCAGGCTTACAATTGCTAGCTCTCGGCTTAGCTTCACGCTTCTATACCTCTGCGTGCATTCTCCGATCCACCGTCCCGACTAAAACAACAAACTGGGTTTTTATAGAGGCCCCGACCCTCTCACGCATTAAACCACGCATTAATCGGGACACCAACCCGATTAATTACATTAACTGGGTTTTTTTTTTTATAGAGGCCCCGACCCTCTAAAACAAAAACATGAAAATCGAGACACCAACCCGATTAAAGACCCCTCTCCGCACAGTCCTTGTCATCTCTGAATTCGTCAAAAAAATTTTGTGTGCCCATCCTCTTCGTCTCCTGCACTCCTGGGTAATCCCTCGCTTTAACTTCAGCTTGTGCCACGTGGCATCTTTGAACGGTCCTTGAAAATTTCGTTCCCACCATTTCTTTCTCCTCCCGCACCCTTTTCTCTCTCCGTCGTGATATCGCGACGTTCCAGCTTCTCTACGCTCCTTTTTCATTTTGGTCGCGATATCGCGACATGTCGCGATATCATGACCAACTCTTGATGACTGCTCTCTTTCAGATTCTTGTCACGATATCGCTACCAATTTCTACCTCCGCTTCCGCCTTTACGCCATGATTTCGCGACGTCACAAAATCATGACGTTGCGATTTCGCTGCTGCTTTCTACCTCCCTCTGCCTTCCGCTTCGATGTCGCGATATCGCGACATGTCACGATTTCGTGACGTGTTGCAAAATCGTGACACTTCTTCTGCCTTCCTCCTACTACTGCTCCGACGTCACGATTTCACGATGTCGTGAAATCGTGACGTCGTAATTTCGCTACTTCTCTTGACCTCTGCCTCTGCCTCGCTGCTGCTATCGTGAATTTGCGACGATCGTGATTTTGCGACATGTCACGAAATCGTGGCCCCTTCTGTGGCATTTTCTTTCTCCTAAAAACCGTCGTGATTTTGTGACGTAGCAAAATTGCGATAGTTTCTACTGTGAACTTCCTCCTTGCCTTCTGCTTCTTCTTCCTTGGTCGACTCTTCAGCACTGGCTTTCCCGCAACTGGATGCCTCTGCATCTGATGCTGTCGGATGCTCCTGCATCAGACACCCGGGGTAAGTGGAGAAGTGATCTTCACTTCTGCTTGGTCCGGTTGCTGCCTCCTGCAACACTTCCAGACTTTTCTCTGCCTTCTCTGCAGACTGCTCCAAACCCTTCTTCGGGTCCACACAACTTCTGTCTTCCACCGGACAGATTTCCCCACTGCTGCATACTTCTTCTGCAGCCTTCTTCAGCTTCTCCTATTTCTTCCTCTTTCTCTCTTCCTATCTTCTTTGCCGCTCTTCTTGCTCCTGCAATTTAATGTTGAGCCACTCTTTTTGCAGGGCTTTTAATTGTCGTTGCAAAGCTTTGAACTCTTCCTCTGACACCATATCATTTTTATTGACATGGGTTCTTCGAGAATGCATCTTCCTTGCTTTTCTTACAAAGCTTCAATGATCCGATGTAGCTGCCTCACGTCCGGCGATCTGCTAACACGCCCGGGATCTTAACTCACTCTCTCTCAGAACCCTCCACAGATCCTGGTGTAACTGCCTCACGTCCGGAAATCTGTTACACACTCAAGACCACTTGCTCTGATACCACTGACGGCACACCAAAAAACACACGCATACTCACACTCACAAGTTCTAGAAAATTTCATCTATTAATTTTGAAAATCTTTACATAACACTGCCCGCAGGCTTACAATTGCTAGCTCCCGGCTTAGCTTCATGCTTCTATACCTCTGCATGCATTCTCCGATCCACCGTCCCGACTAAAACAACAAACTGGGTTTTTATAGAGGCCCCGACCCTCTCACGCATTAAACCACACATTAATCGGGACACCAACCCGATTAATTACATAAACTGGGTTTTTTTTTTTTATAGAGGCCCCGACCCTCTAAAACAAAAACATCAAAATCGGGACACCAACCCGATTAAAGACCCCTGTCCGCATGGTCCCTGTCATCTCTAAATCCGTCAGAAAAATTCTGCGCGCCCATCCTCTTCGTCTCCCGTGCTCCTGGGTAATCCCCCGCTTTAACTTTAGCTTGTGCCACGTGGCATCTTTGAACGGTCCTCGAAAATGCCGTTCCCACCATTTCTTTCTCCTCCCGTGCCCTTTTCTCTCTCCGTCGTGATATCGCGACATGTCACGATATCACGACGTTCCAGCTTCTCTGTGCTCCTTTTTCATTTTGGTCACGATATCGTGACATGTCGCGATATCGCGACCAACTCTTGCTGACTGCTCTCTTTCAGATTCTTATCGCTATATCGCTACCAGTTTCTGCCTTCTCCTCCACTTCCGCCTTTATGCCACGATTTCGCGACGTCGTGAAATTGCGACGTCGCGATTTTGCTGCTACTTTTTGCCTCCCTCTGCCTTTCGCTTCGGTGTTGCGATATTGCGACATACCACTGACGGCACACCGAAAAACACACGCATACTCACACTCACAAGTTCCAAAAAATTTCATCTATTAATTTTGAAAATCTTTACATAACACTGCCCGTAGGCTTACAATTGCTAGCTCCCGGCTTAGCTTCATGCTTCTATACCTCTGCGTGCATTCTTCGATCCACCGTCCTGACTAAAACAACAAACTAGGTTTTTATAGAGGCCCCGACCCTCTCACGCATTAAACCACACATTAATCTGGACACCAACCCGATTAATTACATAAACTGGGTTTTTTTATAGAGGCCCCGACCCTCTGAAACAAAAACATGAAAATCGAGACACCAACCCGATTAAAGACCCCTCTCCGCATGGTCCTTGTCATCTCTGAATCCGTCGGAAAAATTCTGCGTGCCCATCCTCTTCATCTCCCGCGCTCCTGGGTAATCCCCCGCTTTAACTTCAGCTTGTGCCATGTGGCATATTTGAACGGTCCTCGAAAATGTTGTTCCCGCCATTTCTTTCTCCTCCTACGCCCTTTTCTCTCTTCGTTGTGATATCGCGACATGTCGCGATATCGCGACGTTCCAGCTTCTCTGCGCTCCTTTTTCATTTTGGTCATGATATCATGACATGTCGCAATATCGCAACCAACTCTTGCTGACTGCTCTCTTTTAGATTTTTTTCGCGATAGCGCTACCAGTTTCTGCCTTCTCCTCCGCTTTCGCCTTTACGCCATGATTTTGTGACATCGTGAAATCATGACGTCGTGATTTCACTGCTGCTTTCTGCCTCCCTCTGTCTTTTGCTTCGGTGTCGCAATATCACGACACTTCTTCTGCCTTCCTCCTGCTGCTGCTCTGATGTCATGATTTTGCGACATCGCGAAATCGCAACGTTGCGATTTCGCTACTTCTCCTGACCTCTGCCTCTGCCTCGCTACTGCTGTCGCGATTTCGTGACGGTCACGATTTCGCAACATGTCGCAAAATTGTGGCCCCTTCTGCGGCATTTTCTTTCTCCTGAAAACCGTCACGATTTTGCGACGTAGCAAAATCGTGACAGTTTCTATTGTGAACTTCCTCCTTGCCTTCTGCTTCTTCTTCCTTGGCCAACTCTTCAGCACTGGCTTTCCCGCAACTGGATGCCTCTGCATCTGATGCTGCCGGATGCTCCTACATCAAATTAATTATTCGAAGCGCATGTGAAAAGGTTTTGTTTTTAGAAGGCCTTACGATTTACATAAATGCTAAAGGTGTGAAATTTTGGAGGCTCTAAGCACAAATTCCAGCGTGGCCTAGTGGTATGTTGGCTTGGTACTAAGAAGGAGGTCTCACGTTTGATTCGCGTGAGGCCTTTTGGATTGCAAGGAAGAAGCGCTTGAAGAGCTTGTTGTCTTCGGAAGAGCATTGTTCATGGAAACTTTATAGTGGACGTGTCATTTTAGACACATCAGGGTGCATGGCCCAATGGCGGCTTGCTTGTGGCTAAGGCGTTGGAAATGAGGATTTCGGGGGATCGAATCCCACCAAGGGCAAGGTAAGTGAATTTAATTTTTGATTTTTTTTAATATTTTAATTTTTACCAAGGTTGCCTAAGGAGAAATAAGGATATGGTATGCCCTAGGAAAGAGAATTTTTTGGTGATTTTCTTTTTGGAAGTATATCATATTATATATCATTGGAAAGATGTTTTTGAAAGCTATTTATTTAGATTACTTAGAGGTAGAAATAAGGTGTGTGCAAGGATATATTTTTGGTTTTTTCAAGGAGTTTCAAAAGTATGTTTGATTCATTCTTTTGAGGGTTTATTTCTTACATAAGAGGGTATGGTGCATTTTATTGAGTACGAGTAATAAGGTGTTATTGAGATATTATTTTTATTATTTTGTTATTACTCAAGACCTCTAACCCTTATTGAGATTAGAAAAATAAAATGTGTTGACTATAGAAGATTTAGTGGATAACTCATAAGGCATCAAAAAGGTATGGGCAATATTCTTCATTGACTTATTTGGGTGATTGATTTTTGAAAATATCTTTGGAGAGAAAAGGATTGATTGTGGTTTCCTTTTTGAGGAGTTATTTTTTTAATGCTTCAAGGTTTTCTAGTTTGAGAGTTGTGATTAAACCTTGTTTTATAAGCATTGTTGTTGAAGCCAATTGGTCATGCAAAGAACTTGAACTTGAGTTAAGAACATGAGTATCATTTTTATGTGAAATTTGTTGTTGAGCATTGTTGGAAACATTTTGAGTTGGTTGATACATGCTTGGACTAGATTTTGTGGAAAGGATTGTTCCTTGAGGTGATTGGTTGAGTAGATTTGATTAAGCCTAGTCAAGTGATTGTGTGAAGTGGTTGTTCAAGTTCCATGAAACAAACTATTCTATATTCTGATTTGAGTTGAGATTGAGATTTGAGAATAGAACATATAGAGTCTCTAACAATTCTCTTTATGCTTCTATGAGATTTATTTGAGTTGATATTGAGATTTGAGAATAGAACATATAGAGTCTCTAACAATTCTCTTTATGCTTCTATGAGATTGAGATTGAGTTGAGATTGAGATTTGAGTATAGAACATATTGAGTCTCTAAAAAATCTCTTTATGCTTCTATGAGATTGAATTTAGATATTTATTGAGCATTGAGTATAGAACATATTGAGTCTATAACAATTCTCTTTATGATTCTATGAGATTGGACAAGTTCTGTGTGAGCTTGTTAAATTGATTTGAGGCAAGTCTTCGAGAAGGCTTGTGGACTGATTTTGTGTAAGTTTTAGTGGAAGCTTGCTATGCAGATTTGAGAAAGTCCTAGAGAGGACTTATTGAGCAGATTTGGACAAGTCCTAGAGAGGACTTGTTGAGAAGATTTGAGTAGGTTTTGTGTGGACCTATTGAGTAGATTTGAGCAGGTTTGATGTGGATCTGTTGAGCATATTTGAGCAAGTTCTGTATGGACCTGTTGAGCAAATTTGAGCAAGTTCTATGTGGACCTATTGAGAAGATTTGAGCAGGTTCTATGTGGACCTATTGAGAAAATTTGAGAAGGTTCTATGTGGACCTATTGAGCATATTTGTGCTAGACCAAATGAACTATGTTTAGTGCAAGATATTGAGTAGATTTGTGCTAGATCGAATGAACTATTTTTAGTACAAGATATTGAGCAGAGTTATGCTAGACCGACTAGACTGTGTTTAGTATAGTATTGAGATAGAGCTTTGGAGGTGACAGAGCATAGATGACATAGTCTCAATGGATATATTTCCAATAGCCAAGACAATTAAAGACAGATCTAAGTGAGGAGTCTTCAAGTGGAGAGATATCCACTAGTCAGTGTAGCAAAGAGAGAATCTTCTAGAAGATCACTAGCCAAAGCAGAAGGGGAAAGAGTTCTCCTATGGAATAGATCCATGAACTTGAGATTAGGGGATCAACATTTCCCTTGGACAAATATCCATAAACATTGTAATTGGGAAGGATTCCCAAGAGATTGATTGATAAAATTTTATTAAAATATTTTCTCCATGGAGTAGCCCAAATTGGGTGAACCACGTAAATTATGGTGTCTCTATTGTGTATGGTGTTTTGTGTATTACTTTGATTATTGTTGTTGATACTACTATCTATACACTATATAATATTGATTTGAAAAGAAAAGTAAAAAGTGGTTTTATACTGTTCACCCCCCCTCTCAGTATAAGCTTGTGTTCTTCAACTGGTATAAAAGTGGGTTCCTTCAGAAGAGTTTGACAGCTTGAAGGAAAAGTGATCTAAGGACACAATGGATGAAAAGGATCAAATATATGGATTCTTCAATAATGCAGTACCAGTATTTTATGGAAGTGGCTTCTTGTATTCATATATGCTGATGAGATTTTACTTGATGGCACTTGGAAATGAATTTTGGGATGCAGTGGATCTTGGATATGATTCAGCAGTCAATTCTCCTACAGATAAGTAAGGTAAGCTTCTAATGCAAGCAAACTCAAGAGCTATGAATGCAATTATAAAAGGATTGTGTAGATCGAAATATTTGAAGGTTATGGATTGTAAAATAGCAAAAGAAATGTGGGAACTTCTGCATGACATATATGAAGGAGATAAAGGAGTCAGGAAAGCTAAGATTAGAAATCTTAAAGGATAATTTGAGAACTTAAGAATGAAGGATGATGAAAATATTCGAGACTATCTCAATAAGATTGATGAACTTGTACATGAGATTAGAGGTCTGGTAATGAAGGTTGATGAATCTGATGCTTGTGATAAGATCTTGAAAACTCTTCCAAAAAGGTACAGTGAAAAGGTTTCTGCTATAAAAACATTAATTGATAGTTATTCTTTGATAAGGAATTCTTTTTTTGGTATGCTTACTACTTTTGAGATAAGAACAAAAGATCATATTCCCCTGGAAGAAGCTACTTTCAAAGTAGACTAAAAGAAAAAGGAAAATATAGATCAAAGATTGATGATGAAGAAGCAAATTATGATAGAAGAGATAGAGATTCCAGAAGACCCATAGATCCAAGATCTATCAAATATTTCAATTGTGGAAGGTATGTACATTTTGCAAAAAAGTTCAAGAAGCCAAAGAACAACAATGATGAAGACAAACAGGATCATAGGTACAGGGAGTCAGAAAGATACAGGTACCAAAAGAAAAGCAAGTATGGACAAAGTAGACAAGGAAGGAAGTTCTTCAAGAGAAAAAAGAGAAGCTACTATGTGGATAATGCAATTTCAGTAATTATGATTTTGAAGATGTACTTGAAAGACCAGATGAAAATATTCTAATGACATTAGAAGAAGAAGTGAGTGACCCCATAGAAGATAAGTCTAAAGGTAGTAGAAACTTTAACAAAGGCAAAAAAATAGAAGATTATTTAGTAGAGAATGGTTATGATCTCAAGGGAGAACTTATCTATGCCCTTGACACAATAAAGAAGGTAAGAAAGATACACTTTAAGCTTGAAAGTTGGTTTCAAGAATGTGATGAAGAAATATTATTGCTCATAGAAGATTTAGATAAATCAAAGGCTAAGGCAAGCAAGTTCAAAGATAAATTAGAAGCAAAGATCTTGGAATGTGAGAAGTTAGTACAAGAAGTGGATAGTTTAAAAATAAGACTTAAACAACTCCAAAATCAAGATGAAGAGTTTCAAAAACAGCTCTAGGAACTTGGATAAGCTCATTTGTGAACAACAACAAACATCATGTTCAATAGGTCTTTACTTTGGAAAATTTCAAAAGAAATAGGAATAAGAATCTACCTCAAGTCTTGAATAAGAAGGAAATTTAGAAGAATATACTTCAAAAGATGACAGTATAAGTGGGAATGAGACATCATAGGCTGAGTTGCACAACAGAGAGTTCAACAAAGATAGGAACAATGCACAAAGAATATACAGATGGAACAACAATCGGAATAGGAGACCAATGAGATCAAGACAAGGAGGCTTCAATGGAATATTATTTTCATGTCACAAGTTTGGGCACATGGCTTCATAATGCAAGACACATGAAAGACAGGAATATGGAAAAGGATAATTTTTCCAAGGGTATTGCTACTCATTCAATGAGTTTGATCATAGGGCAATGAATTGCATAATTCATGACAGAAGAGGATATGGCTTGACCAGGAGAAATCCTAAGATAGTTGCACATCCAAGGAATAATAACATTAAGTGTTATAAGTGCAATAATTATGGTCACATAACAAGATGGTGTAGAGCGAATATTCCATAAACAGGCATGAACAATAATAGGAACATGAAAAGGAATAGGAATGTGAATAGGAACAGGAATATGAACAGGAATAGAGGTACGAATAGGAACAAGGATGAGAACCAAAATAGGAACAGGAACATGGATGAGAACAATAAGAGGAACATAAATAGAAGTAATGACAAGAACAGGGATAATGATTTGGAAAGAAACAGTCAAAGGATTCAAAAAATTTAAAAAAGAAGAGAGAAGGATAAATGTAAAGAGCAGTATTTTCAGGAAGTAGAAATACTCCCACCCCAGAATTAACCACCTCATGTGGAGGTGGGGGAGGAGGTAAGCTAAGAGGCTCATTCTTAGCCCCGAGCCCCAAAGGTGACCCTTTGCCATTGATTTAAAATGGGGAGATATTTGTGTATTGGGGAGAGATTTGATATTTAAGAGAGCATTGAGCCAGGGGGAGCAAAGACCCAAGGGGAGCAGAAAAGAAGTTTAGTTTTCAATAAAATTATAAATGTTACCATCAATGACAAAGGGGGAGATTGTTGGAAATTTTGAGTCCTCTAAGTCAAAGTTGTCATTGATGTCACCTGATAGAGTTATCACTCTTATCAAGGAATTCGGCAAGAAATAAAGTTGCCCAAGTCATCCAGGAAAAAGCTTCATCAGTGCAGAAATGAAAGGAAAAAGGCTCCATAATATTTTAATATTATTAGGAGCACATGTTAAGCGATTGGTTTATAAAAACCTAAGATGGGTTATTGCAAAGGTTAAAAAGGAGGTTTAATAATTATTTATAAATTATTTAAATTCACAAGGAATTTAAATTTTATAAATAATATTTAATTATACCAAGGTTGGGCATTAAGACAAGGTTCTAAGGTTTAATTAAATTAAACCTAAGGTTGGTTCCTTTTAATTTATAATATTTAAATTTAAATTAATTATAAATTAAAAATAACGTCGATGTCGAAATTATTCAAAGTGCCAACGTGATTACAAAAGAGGACAAAGGCATTATATAAATACCAAGGCAGCCCTTGCAATTGATTATTCGAAGTGCATGCGAAAAGGTTTAGTTTTTTGAAGGCCTTACGATTTACGTAAAGGCTAAAGGTGTGAAGGTTTGGAGTCTCTAAGCATAAATGCTAGTGTGGCCTAGTGGTATGTTGGCTTGGTACTAAGGAGTAGGTCCCATGTTTGATTTGTGTGAGGCCTTTTGGATTGCAAGGAAGAAGCGCTTGAAGCGCTTATTATTTTTGGAAGAGCGTTGTTCACGAAAACTTTATAGTGGACGTGTCATTTTAGACATGTTAGGGCACGTGGTCCAACAATGGCTTGGTTGCGGCTAAGGCGTTGGGAAGGAGGACGTCGGGGGATCGAATCCCACCGAGGGCAAGGCAAGTGAATTTAATTTTTGATGTTTTTTAATATTTTAATTTTTGCCAAGGTTGCTTAAGGAGAAATAAGGATATGGTACGCCCTAGGAAAGATAGAGATTTTTGTTGATTTTTTTTTGGAAGTATATCATATTATATATCATTGGAAAGCTATTTTTGAGAGCTATTTTTTTATATTTGCTTAGAGGGAGAAATAAGGTGTGTGCAAAGAGATATTTTTGGTTTTGTCAAGGAGTTTCAAAAGTAAGTTTGATTCATTCTTTTGAGGGTTTATTTCTTGCATAAGAGGGTATGGTGCATTTTATTGAGTATGAGTAATAAGATTTTATTGAGCTATTATTTTTATTATTGTGTTATTACTCAAGACCTCTAACCCTTGTTGATATTGGAAAAATAAAATGTTTTGAGTGTGGCATTGTTATTGCATAACTCACAAGCCATCAAAAAGGTATGGGCAATATTCTTCATTGACTTATTTGGGTGATTGATTTTTGAAAATATCTTTGGAGAGAAAAGGATTGATTGTCGTTTCCTTTTTGAGGAGTTGTTGGTTTAATGCTTCAAGGTTTTTTAGTTTGAGAGTTGTGATTAAACCTTGTTTTATAAGCATTGTTGTTGAAGCTAATTGGTCATGCAAAGAACTTGAACTTGAGTTAAGAACATGAGTATCATTGTTATGTGAGATTTGTTTTTGAGCATTTTTGGAAACATTTTGAGTTGGTTGATACATTCTTGGACTAGGGTTTGTGGAAAGGATTGTTCCTTGAGGTGATTGGTTGAGTAGAGTTGATTAAGCCTAGTCAAGTGATTGTTAAGTTCCATGAAACAAACTATTCTATATTCTGATTTGAGTTGAGATTGATATTTGATAATAGAACATATAGAGTATCTAATAATTCTCTTTATGCTTCTATGAGATTGATTTGAATTGAGATTGATATTTGAGAATAGAACATATAGAGTCTCTAAAAATTCTCTTTATGCTTCTATGAGATTGATATTGAGTTGAGATTGGAATTTGAGTATAGAACATATTGAGTCTCTAACAATTCTCTTTATGCTTCTATGATATTGAATTGAGATATTGATTGAGCATTGAGTATATAACATATTGAGTCTCTAAAAATTCTCTTTATGATTCTATGAGATTGGAAAAGTTATGTGTGAGCTTGTTAAACTAATTTGAGGCAAGTCTTTGAGAAGGCTTGTGGACTGATTTTGTGTAAGCTTTAGTGGAAGCTTGCTATGCAAATTTGAGAAAGTCCTATAGAGGACCTATTGAGAAAATTTGGACAAGTCATAGAGAGGACTTGTTGAGTATATTTGAGCAGGTTCTGTGTGGACCTATTGGGAATATTTGAGTAGGTTATGTGTGGATTTGTTAAGCATATTTGAGCAGGTTTTGTGTGGACCTATTGAGCAGATTTTAGCAGGTTTTGTGTGGACCTGTTGAGCATATTTGAGCAGGTTTTGTGTGGACCTGTTGAGCATATTTGAGAAGGTTATGTGTGGACCTATTGAGAATATTTGTGCTAGACCGAATGAACTGTGTTTAGTGCAAAATATTGAGCAGATTTGTGCTATACTAAATAAACTATGTTTAGTACAAGAAATTGAGCAGAGTTATGCTAGGCTGACTGGAATGTGTTTATTATAGTATTGAGACAAAGCTTTGGAGGTGACAAAGTATAGAGGACAGAGTCTTAGTGGATAGATATCTAGTAGCCAGGACAATTGAAGACATATCTGAGTGAGGAGTCTTCAAGTGGAGAGAGATCCACCAGTTAGTGTAGTAGAGAGATAGAGTCTTCTAGAAGATCACTAGCCAGAGTAGAAGGGAAAAGAGTTCTCATTTGGAAGAGATACACAAACTTGAGATTAGGGGATCAACATCTCCTTTGGATAGAGGTCCATAAACATTGTAATTGGGAAGGATTCCCAAGAGATTGATTGAGAAAATTTTAGTAAAATATTTTCTTCATGGAGTAGCCCACATTGGGTGAACCACGTAAATTATGGTATCTCTATGGTGTATGGTGTTTTGTGCATTGCTTTAATTACTTCTATTGATACTGTTATCTATACACTGCATAATATTGATTTGAAAAGAAAATTAAAAAGTGGTCTTATACTATTCACCCCCCCTCTCATAATAAGCTTGTGTTCTTCAATGTGATGCAGTATTTTTGATATTTTGATGATGTTTTTGAAATGCAATGTGATGCAATGCAATATTTTTGTATTTTTGAGTGATATATATGATGTTTTTTTATTTTTTATGATATATATGTACATGTGACCAACGGGATTATTGGGGGCCATTGGGGTATTTGGGGTGACCAAAGGGCTTATGGATGCCTTTGGGAATTTTTGGGGTGACCAAAGGGCTTATGGATGCCTTTGGGGAATTTGGGGTGACCAATGGGCTTATGGATACCTTTGGGGATTTTTGGGGTGACCTAGATGGTTCTAGACTGCCTAGGAGCATTTTTGGCATTGACCAAGCGGGATGTAGGCACCCTTGGAGCATTTTGGGGTGACCTAGATGGTTCTAGACCACCTAGGAGCATTTTAGGCTGACCAAGCAGGATGTAGGAACTCTTAGAGCATTTTGAGGTGACCTAGATGGTTCTAGACTACCTAGGGGCATTTTAGGTTGACCAAGCGGGATTTAGGCACCTTTGGAGAATTTTGGGGTGACCTAGACAATTCTAGACTGCCTAGGAGCATTTTAGGTTGACCACCATGCCTTAGGCATGGAATGGTCGTAAATGAAGTATTTTCAAGGATTTAGGATCCTTGACACCTTCAAGGGAGGCTAGGTGATACGTTCTGGGTCCTATCAGATTAGTAATGATATAGGGACCTAACAAGTTTACCTTGAACTTGTCCCTTAGATGGGGCAACAAATTAGAATTTTTTTGGTTCTCCTTCAGAATGAGGTCACCAACTTGAAATTCTCTTAGGTGGACCTTCATATTGTAGTCTCTCTTAATTCACTCTTGATAGATGTGCAAGTGCTTGAGGGTATTAATGCAACATTTATCAAGTAGTGTAAGATGATCTAGGTGATCCTATCGCATGGTTTCATCATCGATGAACTCTTGCATGGATATGCACAGCGATGGGATTTCAAGCTCTAGAGGCATGACCACCTCGATGCCATACACTAGTGAAAATGGAGTAGCCCCAGTGGGCATCCGAATACTAGTGTGATAGGCCCATAGAGCAAGGGATATTTGCGTATGCCAATTTGTGTGATTCTCTCTAACAGTTTTTTTGAGAATGGCAATTAATATTTTGTTGGAAGTCTCTCCTTGCCCATTTGCTTATGGATAGTAGGGTGTCAAAAAAATGTGATGGATATTATACTTTACTATCAAATCATGCACATATTTGTTCTTAAATGATGTCCCATTATCCAAAATGATCTTGGATGGAATGCCAAAATGAAAAATTATATTGTGCAATAGGAACTCCGCTATGCGGGGTCTTATCGTAGTGGTAAGGGGAATTGCTTCCACCCATTTAGTGAAATACTCGGTAGCTGTTATAATAAATGTGTGATGGCCCAAGGATAGCAGAGAGATTTTCCCTATTAAATTTATTCCCCATGGTGAAAATGGCCACATCGATTGGATCGGTTGTAAGACCTAAGAAGGTACGTGTGTCAAGTTAGCATGGTGTTGATAATTCATGCACTTCCTCACATATGCACAGCAATATCATTTTAAATTTGGCCAATAATAGCCCATGTGAAGAATGTGTTTGGCGATGGCCATGCCACTAAAATAGCCACTGCATGTACCGTCATGTTCTTGGGCAATTGCCCAAGTTGACTCTTGATGCTCTAAGCAGCAAAGGAGGATCCCTTCGTAGCTTCGACGATATATAATGTCTCCTAGCAAGACATATTTGGTTGCCTTTCGTCTGAATGTTATTTTAGCAATGTGCGACAATCTAGGAGGGATACTACCAAGATTTAGGTATTCCCTAATTTGTGTTGACCAGTCTTCTTATGAAGAAGCCCCAAGCGCATGAATGACTTTTCCCTTTCGAAGTTCATCCCTAGAAAAATTTGATTGGGATAGAACATGTAATAATAGCATTGCGCTACTATCAAAAGGGGCTTGAGGGAACAAAGTCCCCCAATCGGCCTAGTTCAAGCGTTTGTGAATGTGCGAGAATCTCTCCTAATGAGGTTCAATTTGAATCAAGTGGACTTTCGGCATGACTTGATTGTTCTCGCACTCAACCACATATTGTGAGAGCATTTTGACCTAGATGGTAGTCATCTGATCCGTAGGGTCTTGCGGGATCAAGGACCCCAGAGAGGCCATTATATCTACAAAATTATTATATGATCTAGGGAGTTCCTCGATGTTATACCATTCAAATTTTACCAGGAACTTATCCATAAGGGCTTTATAGGCTTGCAGAACTAGGCATTTGCACTGGTAGATCCCCTTGACCTGGTTAACAATGAGAAAATATTCATCGAAGATGTTGAGCTTTATTATTTTCATGGTGACAGTCTTTTAAAGGCCTATGACCAGGGCCTTTTACTTGGAATTATTGTTTGTGCATGGGAAATTGAGTTTAAAGGACAAGGGTATGGGAGCCCCATGCGGTGTGAAAAACATGATTCTTGTGCCACCCCCTTGCTCGCATTTGGAGCCATCAAAAAATAGGGTCATATCTACCTACATATCAGGGTCATCATAATCTGGTGATTTTGATATCTGGAAGACCCCATCATCAGGGAGCTCCATGCTAAGAGTTTGATTGTCTTGGAGAGGAGCCTCTACGAGTTGATCAACGATGACCTGACCCTTAATTGATTTTTTTCCAACAAACTCAAGGTCAAACTTCATAAACAACATGATCCATTTCATCGTATGACTACTATGATAAGTGTGGCTCATCATGTAGCACAATGGATTCTCTTTAGATACAATATACGTGGTATTTCTAAGCATGTAATGTCATCGCTTCTTGGTGGCAAAAACCATTTCTAGGCATAATTTCTCAAAGTATTCATACTTGATCTCATAACTAACCAGGGTGTGGCTAAGATAGTAAGTAGACCGTTCCTTATGAAATTCATTGTTCTGGGCTAACATGGTGCGCAATGCAATATCAGTGGTTGAGATGTATAAGCAGAATGGAACTCTCGGTCTAGGTGGTGCTAACACTGGCGGTGGAGCTAGGTATTATTTTATTGTGTCAAAGGCCTCTTGAAACTCGTTGTCCCAATGGAATGTGACCCCCTTGTGCAAAAACTTGTTCATGGGGCAGAACTTGTCTGACAATTGTGCTATGAAGTGTTTTATGGATGCGATCTTATGCTACATACTTTGGAGTTGCTTAATCGTGGTTGGAGGAGGCATCTTGAGGATGGCCTTGACTTTATTGGGATCCACTTCAATGCCTCACTTAGAGATGATAAATCCCAATAGCTTTCTATAAGTGATGTCGAAGATGCACTTCTTAGGGTTCAGTCTCACGTTATGTTCAATGAGGCGGTCTAACACTTTGCTCAAGACCTCAAGATGCTCATGGTGTAATAATTATTTAACTAGTAAGTCATCCATGTAATCTTCTAAAATATTATGCATGTAGTCATGGAAGATGTATGTCATTGCACGCTGGTAGGTGGCATCAGCATTTTTAAGGCCAAAAGGTATGACCTTGTAGCAAAATGTCCCCTAGGGTGTTGTGAATGTCATTTTGAGTCGATTCTCTAGGTTAATATGAATATGATTGTACCCAGATAAATCATCCATAAGGAATAACATTTCATGGCCTACTATGGCATCTACTAGGGCATCGATGCTTGGCAAAGGGAAATCATCCTTAGGACTCGCTTTGTTTAGGTCTCAAAAATTAGTGCAAATGTGAATCCTCTCATCTAGCTTCTTGACAGGAACCATGTTAGACAACCATGGTAGATAGTCTATATAAATGACAAACTAGGCATCCAACAGATTTTGTAGCTCATATTTGACCATCAAGGCAACTATTGGATGCATCTTTCTTAGATTTTGCTTGAAAGGCTTGGCCTTTGTATCAAGTTTCAAATTGTGGGTGACTAGATTTGGATCTAGCCTTGGCATGTCTTTATAGGACCATGCAAAAGCTTCCTTCTTCTTAGTGAGAAGAGCTATGTAATTGGCTTGCTCTTCAAGGGATAGAATTTCCCCCAGCTTGATGCACTATGGATTCTCTAGATCTGAGCCAATATCTTTGTCAATCGTAGGCTCAATTGACATATGCGACCCCTCCTCCAGTTGGTTTGGGGTAGGGATCAAATGGATGTCATCTACTAGATTTAGATCATCAATGGGAATCTCAGGTTCCTCATTAGCATGGAAGACATCATGAGCTAGCCCTAAAGAGAAATGAAATTGATGTAGCATCTCATCGCAATGCCAATACTCAGAGGGCGACGGGGATGAATCTCCTCGATAAAATTCAATTGCCCCCAAGTCGAGGTGCAACGACTTTTATGGGTTATTCGAATCTTGCAAGGGCTCAAATAGATCTATGGAAATCATATTTACGAATGGATGATTTCCCCTAAGTAGTTGGTGGTGACCATGGACCTCTGGATGCAGAATGACCTACAAATATGGCTATGAAGGTGGTGGAATGATAGACGGTGGTCGTTGTGGTTGTGGGAAAACTTGATTTTCATGAGGTAAAAGTTGTCTCCAAATGGAATATTGAAATGGGAACATGCGCATATAGTATTCATCTTCATCATCCCAAGGGATGACCTACACGTATTCTCCATTAGAGCTATCAGAGTCAATCGGTGTGACTCCATAGTCTGATTCATCATCTAACATCCACTCATAAGGAGACCCTAGATCTTCTTCCTCACTATTAGGGGCAAGAGTGCGTGAACCTTCACCTCTCTTGTAGGATTGGATACCATCGCGAGGTGGTTCGTCATCTCCCAAGGGCATAGGGAAATAGTCTCCCAGTGAGTAGACGCGATTATGGTTGACGAAGGGATATTCGACCAACTCATCTCTATAGTTGAGGTATAGGCACTCCATGACCTTGATGAGAATATCCAGGGGCAAGGGGTGATTATGTCCCAATCCTAATTTATCATATGGCATCTGGTACTAAGATTGAAATGGAACTTGTGTGTCTTGCTCATACAAGCCTAACCCATAACCATGCCAATTGCATAGGTCAAGATACTTTAGGTCGAAGTTAGGGTTAGACAAGTAGTGGATGTCTTCAAGGGCTCCTCATTCCCCTCCTACTGTTGATAATATTTGATGTCATAGTCTAGTCCCCCATAGATGAAATTCATTTAATTAGGAGGGGCACCTAGGGGTACGATAGTGCCTATGGGAATATGGGGTCAACCCATGTCTTGCACTGACTCTATAACAGGGGTATTTATGACATCCCTAACCATGTATTCTCATAATCCAATAGAATCCAAGTGCACTATCACTTGAGGCTACGGATAGAAGAGTGATGAGAGCGATATCTGATCTGATTCATCATTTATCACTTGTGGTAGCTCTTTTACATCTAGGCTAGGTATCTCTTCTATGGATATGGTGGATATGGTTGGTTTTACCTCATCAATGGGCTTCTTCTCTAGGTTCCTCAACAATAGTTCCACTGGTCCTATGGGCATCGAAGGAGGTGTCTATGATGAGGAAGGTATGTCATGTGATGAGGGGGTCAAACCTTGTTGGATTTATTCGGTTGAAAATCTAGATGTGTCGATTGCAAGGTTGACTTGAGGATCAGTTGCACCATGTTACAGTACTTGTAGGGCTCTAGGTCTGTAGGTATGACATGAACTTGCCCTTCATGAGTGTACTTGAGGCACTGGTGAGCAATGGAAGGGATGCACTTCATGTCCCTAATCCATGGTTTTCCTAATAGGATATTGTATGCCATCTCACCCTCCAATATGTGGCATAGCATCGAGATGGTCTTTTCTCCTACCTAAATAGGCAAGACAATCATACCAACTGTCGAGCATATGGCATCATTAAATGCTTGGAGGGTGTATGTAGATGCGACAATATGGGATGCTAGGAGCTTCAAGTGCTTGAGAGTGGTTGTAGTGATGATATTGCTAGAATACCATGTGTCTATCAACACTCTCTTGTATGGTGTCCCATTTACACATGCAACGATGTGCAAGGGAGGGTCCACCATATCATTTGGGACCGGTTCTGGAAAGGTGATCATCAATTTAGTGCATTGTCTGACATACCCTAAATAATTTTTTAAGGAGTTGGACTCTTGGGGCTGAAGCTCTATGGCCTTAAGGATCTCCATCAAATCCTCTCTATGAGGTTGTAATTTTTGAATTAGTTCATATATAGAGATCCATGCATTGTTCTTAATATCTAAGCGAGCTTACTCTTGAGGGTGGCCACAGGCCTAGGTGGAAGGCTCGACAGAGGAGGTGGTGGTTGTCATGACGTCAAAGGGACATCACTCTAAGCCATAGTTGGTGCGACTGGTCTTGGGTACCACCTATTCCTTGTGAAAATGCTAATCATGCCGACATACCCCTATTAAGGAGGGGCATGGTGAACTTCATTCACCTGGGGCATTGTATTAGCTTGATCCACATGGGTAGGCAAGGGATATTTAAATATCTCCATCTACTAGTTGTTTGGCATGATAGGGTTGTCTACTTGAAGGTCCTTCCTATAGATCATATCTTGTACCAATTTTTAAAACTTGTAGCACATGTTCACATCATGCTCATTTTGCCTATGAAATTTACAGTATAGGTCTTCCCTGTACCCTTTGGGCTTGGGGTCATTCGGGCCGATAGGTCGACTCTCAAGTAGATTGATCAATTTACCACTAATAGGCATTCAAACAATGATTCCATGAACTCTACAAGGGGTGTAAACTACCACTTTGGGTAGCACTATTGATTCTGCCCTTGACTATTCTGATTATCCTTAGTATAGTCCCTATGTGTGGCCTGATAATTGGGCTTTTGAGGTGGCACAGATTGCGCTGCCCCTGAGACGCTAATGGAAACCTGATTCACTACTTCTGGATTAGACTATGCTGGGGTGCTCTTATTGTTCTTGCTCCACTCCTTGTGATGTTTCACAATTTCCTCCTCGTGAATCTTGATTTCTTTGATGGTCCTAGCTTATGCTAGGGCATCTTCAAGAGTCAGATACTATTGTAGTTGCAAAAACAAGGAGATTGGCTTCAGGCAGCTCTTGGAGAACATCTAAGTTAGCTTCAACATGGGGAGGAGATAAGATAGTTTGGTGAGCAAAGCCTACCACCTATTGCCATAATTTGTTATTGACTCATCATCATACTATTTTAAACTAGCTACGTTGGCTAGTGTCACCTTCTTCTTGGTATTGAAGGTGAAGCATTCTAGGAATGCATATGCAAGTTGATCCAAAGTGTGGATGTTGTGCTTAGGGAGTTGGTAAAACAATTCCGTAGTAGGACCCAAAAAGCAAAGCATCATCATCATGAATGCCAAAGGACTGGCCCAAAAATTTTGTGATATGCTCCTGCACATCCTCTTCTCCCTTAAACATAGCCAACTATGGAAACTTATACTGCTCTAGATAGGGAGGCATAGGCACTAAAGGATGGATGGGCTGATTACACAGTTGGCGCATAGTGGGCTTCTAAGATCTAGAGCCAAAGGTCTTGTGCTCCACTGAATCTAGGCACTCTAGAAGCTCTTTGTATGGGTCTGAGAACTTAATTTTCTCATCCTTGTTTACATCTTGTGATGGAGGTCTAGGATCCTCCAACCTATTACAAGCTGGTGGCCTGTCATCCCCTTGCCTTGATAAGGCATCTCCAAATACTCTACTTTCAGATTATGCTCACTATAGTCCCCATAGGGCATCTCTCAAATTGATCTATAAAGAGAGGTATATGCCCGTTATGGGCACCCTGTATCTGGACTATGAGGTAATTCCTGATTCGGCCTAGGAGGCTGTGAAGGCAATGCTAGATAAGGCCTAGGAGACCATCTCAAATGAGTGTGGGTTGCCTCAAGGGGACTTCCTACATATGGGTCTTAGGGGTAGGGACCCTCTTCCATAGAGTTTGTTGTAATAGCTCATTGGTCTGTCGCCCAATCCTCTCTTTCTCAAGCTGATGCAAGTGGTCTAGTTGATCTTTGTCGTATCGAAGCTACTTGAACTAATCTTAGTGTTCCACGTATTTTGCAACTACTTGCTTGATTTTTTTCATCGTTTGAGGCCTAGGGGTTCTAAGGGCATCACCTTGGGGCCGACCTCATTCAAGATAATTTGTGATATCTATTGAGAACTTGCCTCTTTCAAGGTTTGTCACATTGACTTGAGGTTCAGGTTGGAACATCTACTCATTATACTCAGCAAGCGCAAAGGCACATCTGGCATGCATAGAATACTGCTCTTGAGGAAAATATGGGATTTCCTCGTGCCTTCCATCATGGATGAGGAAGGTTAGGGCATAATTGGCCCACCTAGAGTGACAAGTGTCATTCCCTTTAGGTTGCATGAGCTTTTGTATCCTATCAAGATGATGCAGAGGTAAAGTTATATCTACTTGCTCCAGCTAGTGTGTGAAGTCGTGCTCTTGCCTATGAATAGTCTTGTCAGCCCTGATAGGTACATGGATGCATGGCACCACTCTATATATTAGTGCCTCAACACTTTGTTTTCTTTCATCAAGGAATACATTTGATGCATCTACATACCAGGAACACTCTCTTAGGTAATGTTCATCATCCTTTAGGGTGTCCGTAGAGGGTCCCTTCGAAGATCAGGCTCGTGCCCTGCTATCTTGGGACTAGGTGGAGTAGAAGCTCACCAGGGAGGTATAACCAAGTCTCTATGGCTATAAAGGAAAGTATTCATGTCTCCTAATCCACTCTTCGTAGATTCCACCCATGTTTGGGCTTGGCTTTGGGTGCACACCATTGCGCTTCTCTATCAAAAACCCAAGTGATTATCTTTTTTACAAATTTTCAATGAAACAGCAAACAAGAAAGGAAACACTCAATAAGATAGATGTTTATCTCTTTCAAGTTTTATATATGAATCCCTAAACTGTTTGGAGTGTTTCAGATGTGTTTCTTGTAAATAATGGCCTTGTACCATGTATTTGAAACATTTTTGGATGATGCATTAAAATTTTTAAAGGATTTCACCTATATACTCACACAAGCTGAATATGGTGATGAAATCCATATCCAACGAGGTATCATAGGTACTACTAACCCTCACCCAGCACCCCGTACGTAGCGATCCACCCATCCGAATAGGAATGTGTGCTATTTTGCATGGTTAGGATAGATCTTGGGTCGGCCTTGGCCACGAATGGGTCCCAGTGATACTCTTTCACATGAGCCAATCAAGTAGTAATGACATCCACTATTGGTATCGATTGACGGGTTGGATGTGATATATCAACGCCATCCATGTTAAAATGAAACGTGATGTGTGGGGTTCCTTTTAACTTTGAAGAAAGCAAGCAAATAAGCATTCAATGATCATTCACTAAATGCATGTGTAAGGTGCATTTTACTTTCAAAAAGGTTAGTATAAAAGGGAACTCACAAATGCATCTAGAAATGCAAAACCCTAAATGTTAGCCTACCCATTGGGCAGGCTACAAGCACGCAAACCATAGAGATGCATTCCTAGTCTGAATTTGTTTTGATTTTTTGCTTTTATGTGTTTTTGTTATTTTGTGTTTTAGAAAATGAAACTAACTTCTAACCTTTCTAAACAAACAAATATGTGAGGAAAACCAAATAATCTAAAAAATAAATAGTTTCTGTAAATGCAAAACATAGATGAAGGATTGATGGACCTACCTCATCACTGCCAAAACTTCTTATTTTTGTAATTCTGCTCTGAAATCTCTCTATTTTCTATTCACTCCAGGGTGTGATGAATAATAGGTATGTATTTTTCCAAGGTTAGGATTAACTCACGTTCATCCTAGGGTGGCACGAAGTAGGTCAGGGTTCATTTCAGGCCAGGACGAATAGCACCTGTAACATAAAAAGATGAAAAATGAGATCCAAATTTCACCTAAAGCAGAAGGGACTAGGTCCCCCTATGATCACCACTAAAGTAGGAAAAAATGGTGCACCAAATGAAGATAAAAAATGCATGTATCTATGCCCTATCGCTAATGAGCATCAAAACGGAAGCATGCAAGTAAATATGGAAAGATAACGAATAACAAGAAGTAGAGCAAAGCAAGTAGTTTTATTATTAATAAAACTGATAAAATTCTAGGTTACAATGTGTTCTATCAAATGATCTTCAGATACCTGCAAGAGACCCTACAAAACACTAAATATGCAATATCTCAGCCAATATAGATCAGAATGACATGAAATTTGAACTACAACATCATATAAGAATTTTTAAATTATCTGATTAAAAATATTCAAGAAATAATGCACAAATCTCTATTTTTCATAGGGTGGGATGAATAGGACTGTCACAGATTGGGGGGCGCCCGGGGTGGGATGCCCACAGAATCTGCCTAGATTTTACCACATATTCCACTTGGAAATGGTGCAAAACCCTATGGGATTTTTTCTCATAAAATTTGGTGAGGTAATTCACTCAATTGGTAAGGTTTTGTGACAAATTACCCCTCCTAACTCACTTGCAAACCTCATTTGCTAGGTAGATATTTCTAGGGAAAATGGGCACAACAAGGTGGAAGGAAATCTTGGCAACACTTTGTTACTTTGTCCTAAAAAAATCTCCTCTCTTTTTTGTGTGGAAAATGTATCCACTTTATTGCCCAAGGAGGATTCATGGGTCAAAAGGCATGCGAGTACATGCAAGGCAAGGGGCACCACTTGGCCATCAAGGTGACATGTTTTGTAGGGAGAAGAGAATCTCCAAATTTTACATTCATCATGGGTTGGAGCATTAATATGCTAGGCGTACTAACTTTCTAGCCATTAGGAACCAAAAAATTAATCGTTGGCAGTCACCATTTGTCGATATTTGACTTTTTTCTA
The DNA here is from genome assembly GCA_028583015.1 of Wollemia nobilis. NCBI lineage: Eukaryota > Viridiplantae > Streptophyta > Pinopsida > Araucariales > Araucariaceae > Wollemia > Wollemia nobilis. The sequence goes on along the minus strand of JAQPPZ010016751.1, from coordinate 9,507,909 downwards.
GTCAAACCTACTATTCACTCCCCTTAGGACGAATACAGCTATTCATCCTAGGGTGGGACAAATAAGTTCTATATTCATCCCAAGGTGGAACGAATAGCATAAGGGTGTCTAAAAGGTACCAAAAGTGGCCTAGAAGCTTTCAAAACCCTGTGTCAAGTGGTTAGAACCACTGTATGCCTCCTGATGGTTGCCCTAGGTGCTCTGGTGTGTCATGAAGCCACTGTTCATGGTAGCACAATCAGATTGACCATATTTTAGTGTCTACACAAATAGTTATATTATCCAAGCTACTATAGTGGAAAATGTGGAATCCCTAAGGATAAAAGTAAAACCAAAATCAGTATAGGAAGCGAGGATAAGTGAACAATGGGATCTAAGCCTAGTAGGGATGGACAATAATCATTTATTAGATCTAAGAACTATAAAATGGTATGCACCCATGGAGGGATGGCTAAAGCTCAAATTTAATGGTGCATATTAAGGGAATCCTGGTAAGCCTAGGGGTGAAGTAGTGATAAGAGATAGTAGGTGAATAACACAAGATTATACTGAGAGGGGGGTGAACAGTATAATACCACTTTTTACTTTTCTTTCCAAATCAATATTATGCAACATATAGATAGCAATATCAACAGCAGTAATAAAATCAATGCACAAATCACCACCCTCAATAGAGACACCAATTTAATTTGGTTCACCCAAATATGGCTACCTCCACGGAGAAAATATTTCTTATAAATTTTCTCAAATAAATTCTCTTGGGAATCCTTTCCCTACAATGTTTATGGACCTTTGTCCAAAGGATATGTTGATCCCCTAAATCAAGTTCATGGATCTCTATCCATAGGAGAACTCCTTCCCATCTACTTTGGTTGGTGATCCTCTAGAATACTACTACCTCCACTACACTGGCTTGTGGATCTCTCTCCACTGAAGACTCTTGTCCCCACTCATAAGACCTATCCTCACTGCCCTAGTTGATGGATATCTATCCATCGAAGACTACTATCCTCTTTGCTCTATCACCTCCAGAGATCTATATCAAATCTGCTCAACAAGTCCACTCAAAATTTGCTCAAATCTGCTTAACAAGTTCACTCAAAACTTGCCCAAATTTGCTCAACAAGTCCACTCAGAACTTGCTCAAATCTACTCAACAAGTTCACTTAGAAATTGCTCAAATATACTCAAAAAGTTCACTCATAACTTGCTCAAATCTACTCAACAAGTCCACTCATAGCTTACTCAAATCTACTCAACAAGTCCACTCAGAACTTGCTCAAATCTACTTAAAAATTCCACTCAAAAATTTCTCAAATCTGCTCAACAATTTCACTCAAAACTTGCTCAAATCTGCTCAACAAGTTTACTCAGAACTTTTCCAAATATACTAGAAAATTCCACTTATAACTTGCTCAAATTTGCTCAACAAGTTCACTCAGAACTTGCTCAAATCTTCTCAACAAGTTCACATAGAACTTGTCCAAATATTCTCAATAATTCCACACAAAACTTGCTCAAATATACTCAACAAGTTCACATAGAACTTGTCCAAATATTCTCAATAAGTCCACACAAAATTTATCCAAATCTACTCAATAAGTCCACATAGAACTTAATCAAATCTGTATTGTAAGATTCTACAAAAATCTCACACAAAATTAGTCCATAAGTCTCCTCAAATACTTGCCTCAAATATGCTTAACAATTCCACACAAAACTTGTCCAATCTCATAGAAACATAAAGAGAATTGTTAGAGACTCAATATGTTCTACACTCAATTCTCAATCACTTTCTCAACTCAAATCATAGTATAGAATATATTATTTTATGGAACTTGAACAATCACTTCACACATCCACTTGACTAGGCTCAATCAACTCTACTCGACCAATAACTCAATGAAACACTTCTTTATCACAAACCCTAGTCCAAGCATATAACCACCAACTAAAAATATTTCCAATAATGCTCAACAACAAATCTCACATAACAATGATACTCATGATCTTTCACAAACCTTAGTTCAAGTTCTTTGTACAACAACTCACTTCAAAAACAATGCTTATAAAACAATCTTCACATAACAATGATACTCATGTTCTCTTGCAAAAATCTAACTCAAGTTCTTCACACAACCAATGGCTTCAACAATAATGCTTATCAAACAAGGTTTTAACAACAACTCTTTATTCCAGAAAACCTTGAAGTATTAACTCAAACACTCTCAAAAGGAAATCCTAATCAAGTCCTTTTCACTCCAAACTTATTTTCCAGAAAACCAATCAATCAACTCAACTATGGAAGAATGTGCTCATACCTTTTTATTGAAGATGAAGGGATCTCATAAATCTGCCAAAACCACAAAAACTTCTATGCCAATATCAAAGAGGTTAGAAGATAAATATTTCCAACAATATAATGTAAATACTTAATTACACCTTATTACTCCAACTTTCAAAAACAACCATCAATATACATAAAATATTTATCCAATAACACCTTATAAACTCCCAACTAAAATAGAATTAACATCCACCAAAAATTAACTCAAACCTCTTTAATTTAATTTAATGGCAAGAGAAACTTTGATAAAAATTAAATCAACTTTCTTTATAATTCCAATGATATAAATCACTCATAAATAAAACAACCTCTCATTAATCCTTATTACTCCACAATAATAAAAATCAATTATCAAATAAACAACCTTCTCAAACCCTTATAACTCCAAAAATAATATAAATCAAAACACAACTTTTCACAGACCCTTCTTACTCCACATTATCCTTTATAAAAATAACCTTAGGCAAAAATTAATTATTAAAAATACCTTTGCCTCTTAGTGGGTTTTGAACCCATGATCTCTACCTCCGTGAGTGCTCTAGCCGTGGCTTTGACCACCATGTGCGCTAGATGCATGGTTAAGAGCCTAAGCACTCTTTGTCCCCTTTTTCCTCGGTTGGCATGCAAAAACCAAGACACATGCAAAAAGTAACTTCCCTTGGTGCTCAAGACACACCACTCCACACGAATCGATCATGTGCCTCTCAACTCTCAATGCCTTTGCAAAACATGCACTGCCAATGGACCATCGTGTCCTTTATGTTTCAAATAATTTGCACTCTCTCTTATCTCTTCTATTTGACGCTAAAGACAAGTGAAATTCTTGTCTTCTTCCTCAATGAATAACAAATGCATGAAAACATTTCACTATGTCGCATGTAAAAAATAATGCCGAGGGGTTAGTTTTTAATACCTCTTTGGCATTTATTTATACATGAAAATCCCTTTGCTTCTTAGACATCGGCGCTCCCACTTTTTATGATGTCGTCGCTCCCACCTTTATAATTTATAAATTGTTTAAATTCTAATGAATTTAAATTTTATAAATTATACTTATAAACTTTAGCTTTAAAGATATTAAAACCTTCCTTGTGTTTAAACTTAAACCTTTAACTTGTAAAATATTCTGCCATAACTGCCATCTCAATGTGTGAGGAGATTTTTATATCCTCATAATGATTTTAATAAAACTATTTAATATTCCACCATGGGTTTACCATAAACCCTCATAAAATATTATTTTGCCAATTTTCTCTTCAACTCTTCACATTGTTCCTTGTGCTATTGATGGTGTGCTCCATGGTATTAATGACGACTTTTCACCTTGACATCAATGACAACTAAATGAACTCAAAATTTCCAACAAATAGGGGAAACCTAATTGGAGTTATCAGTGAGTATTTACAAATTATGACAAGTCATCAAGCAGAAGCTAGAGAGGTATTGGATGGAGAAAAATAGGTGAGGCAACTAAGAGTGAGAAATTTGATAGTGGAGGGAGATTCACTTAACATAATCAATTACCTTAATAAGAGGGGAATGATGTGTTTGGGGTGTCAAGTTCAATATGAGATACTTTGAGGATTCTAAACTCATTGGAGAACTTTGAAGTGTCCCATGTATTTTGAGAAGGAAATGGAATAATAGATTAGCTAATTGGGGGGATTTTCATGAAGAGGATAAAAAATGGGTTTCCCTAGATACTATTCATCCAAACATAATTCAGCTAGTGTAAAGGAAAATATCTAATATCAAGGTTTTTGGGTATCTTGCACAAGAGATTGAAACTTAAGATACAAGGACTTTCAAAACTTTCTAGTGATTGGTCTACAATTGCTATGAAGGCATGGAATTATTGCATCATATGTTCTTGGATTCAACATATTTTTTGCTTTAGTGGAGAGCTCAATCGGTACTTAGCTTACATTTTTTTCCTAGTTCTTCAATTTTTATGGAAAATATAGAACATGTTCTAAATTTTGTATTATTTGATCTATGTTCCCAAGCAAAACAGTTTAGTACAAACATTGGCTTCTACAAAATCTTTAGAGTAGCAAAGTGAGAACTAAGTGTTGACTTGTAAATAAAAATGAATTTTCATCTTGTGTAGAGTATGGAAGGTAGTACTATCATTTTTATAAGCTATTTTTCTTAGGCCTGATAGGATTTGATTCTTTTTTTAGTAGTGTGCTATTACACAAGCATACATAAAATTGCATTGTTATATTAAGAAATTAAGTGTGGCAGTAATATCTATCTTATAAGTTTATCATAATACATTAAGTAGAGTTCCTTAGAAAATTTACAATAGGGATATTCCATGGTATGTTGCAGTGCTTTTATGCCAAAATAAACTAAAGTTTTGATGCATCAAAATGTATTAAAATTTTGGTAGTTGAGGAAAAAAAAAATGTAGGATTGAATAGACTAGTCTAGGCTTGTAAAAGGGTCCAAGCCCTTTCAAAAACCTTGGTATACCAATATCAAAAAAATATTTCAAGTCATATTGAAAACCGTTCTTTCTTATTCACCCAAACACTTATCTATTTAGCAATAGATTAAATGAACAAATTAATTTGCTTCATTCACCAAATAAATTATGAGTGGTAGTAGTATATTGATTGATGTTCTACCTAATATATTACGTAGTTAATGCATAAGTGGCACCCCCTTTGTTTCCAAGTCCATGGCCCTTGGTCATAGTAATTTTATTAATCCCTTCCCTAGTGTTATGTATAGTTAGTGCATAGATAGTACCACCTAGACATTAGATCAAATACACCTGATATATATGGATTCGTTGATAAATGGTATACTATGTATTAATGGGACCAGATTTTTGGGTACATAACTTTTACATATGGAATCATTTTAAGCCATTTTTCAAGCTTCTTGCTATGGTAATGTTATTCCTAGTCAAACCTATGTGTAAAAGACTATATTTTTATGAGAATACAATGGACCATTCATTGCATGTACCCTTTTTAATTAGACCAAACTATGTTGCTTGGAGGATAAATATAGATGCTCTTTTACTTAGGATATTGTAAAATATGTTAATGAGGATGAAATTTATATTGATTCTATAAAGAAGAAACTATATAAGGACAAGAATGAGGAAGCACATGGTGTGATTTCTCTTTATATGGATAAAATATATGATAATAATATTATAATACTTCTAACCCTAAGCAATTTTTGGATAAATTCCAAAATATGTGTCACCATGCTAACTCCACTCAAATCAGTAGATTGGAAGTAGAGCTTACTACCTTGGCTATGGCTAAATTTTGGATATTTTAAGTATATATCAATAATTTCAAGAAAATACATAAATTCATATGTATTTCCAAAGTAATAATTTTTTTGATTAAGTAGAAGGGGTTTTTAAAGGGATCCCAAACCTTTTACAAATATACAACCAAGACAAGAGAAACTAAACAACAAAGCCTAAGACTAGAAGTAGGACAAGAAGAACAATGATCACATATATCTAAACTAAACAAGGGACAAAGAAAGGAGGAAGGTCCTCCAAACAAAACTACTCCAAAGACACCAAAAACACCAAGGCAAAAGAGTAACCTTTAAACTAGGGAATCATCCTCTTCTTTTGAGAGTTCTTCCTCCATATTTGAGGAGCTATAATTCTGCTCATGCTTCAACTTCCAAGATATCTTATTTACATAAAATATAGACCTTTTGACTGTCCTTCTAAGGGACTTCACAAGATCCTTAATAGACTTTGCCTCCTTACATGGAGTCTTGAGGCCATCCTGAGACTTTATAATTTTATTTTTCCCATAGATGTTCCTAAATACCTCATCTTCCTATTTCTCTTTTAAACTAGAGAGGACTCATATGACTCCTTGGAGTCCTAAATAACAAGTGTAGACTTATATTTTCTCAATATCTTGGATTTTAGGCAAGTTGAGTGCTTGGAATTTTTACCATTTTCCTTAGGAATATTTTGGATCTCAACCTTAACCAATGACCTCTAACTTGGTTCTTTGATCTTCATCATAGAAGGAACATAATTCTCCATGAAAATTTGTTTTAGAAATAATAGGGGTAGGAACTTCACTACTAGCTTTGAACGTATTTCTAGACATCATGTTGCCAAGATCCATTTTTACATTCATAGAATCCACCCTACTCTTCTTCATAACAACATAGTCAAAGATCAATTTCATTAATGCTTGATGATTAGGACTAGAAGAATCATATTTCTATACATGATTCACTACTCTTTCCATAGATTTAAAAATAAAATCTATAACATTCATAGTTTTCCCCTTGAAGATGATTTACAATTGCTAGATGAAAACTTCTCACCACACCCCTATTACAATCAAGGGTAAAGTAATCCATAATAGTAAGGATAACTTTGTTCCATGTGGCTTTAAAGGATCTCCTTAAATAACCATTTTGGAAATTCTTAGGGTATTTTCAAAGTAGGATGAGAAGAACAAGGAAGATTTAAATTATATCAATATGGTCTATAATAATGTTTCATAAGGCCATGATATGTTAGCCACTTTTTTCCTTCTCATCCAATTCTATGCTTGAATATGTGTTCACCTATCTTCTTCGTTAGAAAGCTTAGAATATTTATAGAAGAGGTGGCTCTTTCTATTCAAACTCATATAAAGGAAGCATCCAAGACAAATTTAGAGGAGCACAAATAGGGAGAGAAGAAAGCTAAGAAATCCTTCAAGAATTAAATTTTAGGTTTCTACAAAAAAGAAAGGATATATGACAAAGTTTTATTGATAGGAAATGAAGAAGCTTAAGGAGGCATCCAAGGAGGGGGATGGTGATGCTTCTATTTTCTTTGCATAATGTTAGTATGAGCATAAAGGTAGTACCTTGCATGCACACATTATTAATTTATACTATTGTACCTCCATGTATTTAGAGGATTGAATAACATATTCAAGGGCAACATGATACATGATGAAGCATCATGTTTTTATTGACTAAAATAGATAACATATTGATGAGTGTGTGGTAATTGATGATGATTCCTCTTCATATATGGGTAGGTGTGATGAGGCAAATCTTGTTTCCTCATCATTTATGGAAGTCCATGAACCAAGTGCAAGCCCTAGTTTTTTGTGTTTATCACATCATGCATACTAATGACAAGGTGAAAATTTGACCTAATATATGGGTGATTAAGGATATTGATGATAGTTTTAAGTTAGTATCCTTAGAGTATTATGATCATTTTTATCATATGTATCAGATTTATGAGCATATTTTTCTTCTTTTTCCTCTTTGAATAAGGCTTTGTTTTTGTGGTAGACAAGAAAAATAACATCAAGTGTTGGCATCATAGTTTTGGGCACAAAAAGTATACATCCTTGAGGTACATGAGTCAAATTTAGATGGTAGAGGGTCTTCCTTCCATTACTCCCCCTATTTTTATTTGTAAAAAGTTTTTTTTTGGGAAGTACCATAGAGATCCTTTCACAAAAGATAAATATAGGCATGCTACTCAACTATTGGATCTTATTCATAATGATATTTATGGATCTATGGGTGGTGGTTGTATTTTTTAAATTGGTTAATTCCTTACATTTATTGATTATTTCTCTAGGTATGTGTGTATATATCATTCACACCAAGAATGAGGATCTTGGTAAATCAAGACTTGCAAAAATCTTCTAGAGAATTGGATTAACAAAAATATCAAGTGCCTTTGGATGGACGATGGAGGTGATATTCCTAGTTATACCTTTGGTGGTTTTTTTAGGATATTTATTTTCATAGGATTGTTGATGATACCCATAAATAGAATGGGGCTTTTGAGCATAAAAATAAGGTCATTTTGAGATAAATTGACCCAATCATGTGACCTTAAGTCATGGATTTATGATCAAGAATGCCTAAAACCCTATTTTTTATCCTAAACATACTATTAAAAGCATAAAATTATGCTTGCTTGCTACTTTGTTTTGATCCATTCAAAAATATTGAAAACCCTATTTTTGAATTGTATACTTTCTTGATCTTCCTTAACTCAAAAATTTGAGCATTAGATTTGTGGTGTTAGAGCAATTTGTATTTTTAGTGTGTATCAGTAAAAAAAATATTAGAATATTAAAATTTTAGGTATTAGATGCAATATCCCTTTGATTACCTCCCTTGTCATTCCAAACAATCGCATATGGGAATTAGAGTGGATAACACTAAGACAGTCATGTAACATTCCTACCAAAACCAATGAATCTTAGAGAAAAAAAAATTGTATTTAATATAATATTATCTAAGTCATTGAACAATTAGTGATTTAGAAGAATCTCCATGTGGTTCTCTTATAGATGAGTATCCAAGTAAGTCCAAGGCTACACTTCACAGGAATCAACATGGTCAGTGTCTATCCCATGGATAGGAGTGGCCAACCCCTATAATGACCTGCAGGTAAGTTTATTTACCTTGCAATTGGAAATTCTCCTATCTAAAATAGGAACGCCTTTTTCCCTACTAGCTTAAATCAACATTAAGCTAGCCTTATGTTAGGTCTCTTTCAACCCGTACATTAGGCATATGCCTTGAAGATTAGTTTGTTCTTTCTTAAATACAGAACATCAATCATTGCGATTATTAACTCTCCCCATATCAACAACGGGTATTTAAGGGGGTTATCACACAAACCCTCATAGACTTTTTAATGTCTACCATTATACCTTACTTGCTTTATTCAACTATAATCTCCATGAAATGAGATAACATTCAAATTCTCCCTTATGATCATTCTCATATTTAACCACTAGAGATACATCTTTAAGTGTCATGCATGATTTATACATTCTCTTTAATTTAGGGTTACTCTATGTCATCTAGACACAATCTTTAATTCTCATTTAAATATCTAAGCCCTAACATATGATAACTTCATGCCATGACATAACTTTACATCTTTTTTTGTAGACACAAAAAATTGACCCACTTTCAGTGGGCAATCTTCCTTAGAGCCCCTAAGAGGTCCCTAACCCCTGCCCAAGGCAAGGGAGGGCCTCTTTTCCCCTGCCTTGCCTCCCTTAGCCTTTTTAGCGAAATCATGCCCGATTGCGATGGGGCACGATTTCGTGGAAGCGATATCGCGCCCCATCGGCATGGGGTACGATTTTGCTATTTTAGGGTTTTAATTATTAAAACCTAGGTTTAAACCTTTTCTAGCATGTTTTGCATCGGCCTATGTTGTTTTCCCACTCTTTTCACCTCGATTTTCATCTATAAAAGGAGGGGTTAATCTCACTCTTTTAACACAATGATTTTAGACACATGATTACCAAGCTCAAAATTCTTATGATTGATTTATGCTCGCATTTTTCTTTTGCTCTGCTCCCTGTTTCTTCTGCAAGCTAACCCCAAAGTGCGAATTTTAGATTTGATCTTCTACTGCATTGATTGGATTGTTGTTTGGGTTGGTGGATTCGTGTTGTGGTTTAGATGGAGAAAGAGTGCCTATCCGGATACTTCGATCTCCTCTGTCTACTTCTGCATCATCCATCAGGTTCTGTGTGCTTTATTTCTGTATTTATTTTGTGTTGCATTCATATTTTATTTTTTTCCTGTCTTCAGTGAAATCATACCTGGTATTAATGAGGTGCGACTTCACTTGCCCATATTAGGGTAAACTATTTGTAGAAGCGAAATCATGCCTGGTCCAGATAGGGTGCGACTTTTCTATTGCGTTATCATGCCCACTTTAGGCGAGGCACGATTTCACCTGGGAGTAAACCAGTGGTAATTTTTGGTTTCTAAAAATTTAGATAGGTTCATTTCTATTTCTTTGTTGCTGCATTACTATTTTATGATTAAATCTCCAAAGGTCAATTTTCACTTTTGTTTTCAAAGGTCATCTAAAGGACCTAGGGGGCTTGACTGCTGCACCTCCAAGCATTACTGTATAGTGGCCTAAGTAGGCCCCCTAACGCTGATCATATTTTTTTAGTGTTTCCTAAGTTATCTTGCAGAAATAGGTATTTCTGATATCATTGGACAAGAGGTAAAAAAAGGCTAGGATCAACCACCGATCAAGATAAGTGTTCTATTTGTTCTATTGGTTATAAATCTGATTTGAATATCCATTATAGGCATCTAAAAAGTGAAAAGCATATAGTGTGCATCTAGGGTTAATATTGTGCATTTATCTTGTGCCCTTGCTTTAAAGGTTTTTTGGATAAAACCCTAGGTTAGCAAACATTCAAAGAAAGAATCATATTAGGTTAGCTATTGTATTCTTGCATTCTATTTTCTGCATTGTCCTTTATCTTTCATAGCATAGATCTAGAAAGGCCAAACTTAGGTGATTGCTTGAAACTGAACACATCAAACATCCTAAAAATCTTGAGGACTTGGAGTGAGTCCTTAAACCATTCCTGGTGAACCCATCCCCCTAGCACCGAGTGTAGAGAACAACATACCCCCGTGGTTCACCCCATAAGGCTCTCTTCTTATGGATCCAGCCTTTTGAGAATTGTATGCGGTAGGGCAATTTTCTCCCTCTACATATTTGGTGAACCCGATGTGAACACCTCCTTTCTTTTGAAAACTCTAAGCAAGATCATTAATTCTATTTGAAAACTCTTAAATAGATTAAAATCTATGTGTTAGTGTTTTTCCCTAGCTATTTTCACTACTTCTAATGGCTCCCTTCCTTAGAAGTCAGAGGAAACAATTAGAATCTGATTATGTTCCTTTGGAAGATGATCATATTGATAGGGAAGACCCTAATGTAGGTCTAGAAGAGCAAGAAGAGGTAGATATGGAAACTGATACCAATCCTGATCCTTATGTTGGACCCAATGGTAGCTTTGTCTTTTCATCATTTGATCATATTTGGGAATTCATGAAAGCTCATAAGGAGAAGCTATTGGAATATGTAGAATGAGAAGCCCATATTGAAAAAGAGGATGCTACTCCTTCTCCTCCCATTGGGTCTCCTGTGCTTAATCATGATAATCCTACATCTCAATCCATGCATCTCAACAATCTGAAGAACCAAGTGACTTGTGCTACTACTAATACCACCAATGTTGGAAGGAATCTGCAAGTCCCTCTAACTAGTAGTGGCACACAAAATTGCTTTCAATTTCCTCCTTCATATTCTAATGTCAACACTATTGCTTCTATTCCACCAAATGTTAGTTGTCCATTTTCACAAAGTGCCACATATAACCAAAGTATCCAAAACTTGAATCAAACATCAGGACTTCAACATACATATACTTCTCCTTTGGGAAGTTTGGGAAACATACACAATAACAATCCAAAAATGTAGAATTTGGCAAATATGGTGAATCAGTTGGTTTCAAGGATGGATATGATTCAGCCTTCAGGGTTTACATACAGTTATAAGGAAATGTGTAGTCAACCATTGGATCCTATTGTTGCTGCTAGACCTTATCCCAAGCATTTTCCTATGCCAGTTTTACCAATATATAAAGGGATAGAAGATCCAATAGAGCATCTAAGAGGATTCAGGATAGCTTACCATGATCTTGTTTATGATGATATGCTTCTATTGAAAATATTTCCAAAGAGTCTTGTTGGAGTTGCATTAGAATGGTATTATCGGTTGCCCAACTATTCTTTGAAGAGCTTTGAGAAGACTGCAAAGATATTTGTTCATCAATTTAGTGCTTATATTGAAAAGGAAGTGACAATGAGAGATCTATATGATCTAAAGCAAAGTAAGGAAGAAAGTTTTTCAAAATTTCTAGCTCGTTGGAGAAGTTTAGTTGGTCGATTAAGACAACCTGTGTCTCAGAAAGATATGCTTGATATATTCATTGGCAATTTACAAGAACATATATCTTATGCATTAGAAACTACTACTGTCACATCTCTTGATCAAGCAATTGAGTTAGCAAGAAAAGTGGAACAAGCTCTCATTAGAAGAGGTCAACTTAAGACTAAAGAAGAAAAGCCTACTAAGTCTCAACATAAGAATAAGCATATAGGGGGTGATAGTGATAGTAGGCCTGTTAATAATGTCACTAACAACCTACAAAATATTGTACTTCAGAAACCTCCTCAAAGGAATTTTACCAGACTTAATATGCCTATGGAAGCAGTTTTGAAACAACTATTGGAAGCTAAGGTAATTGAACTACCTCTTGTAAGACAACCAGATACTACAACTCATTGGTATAAGGTAGGTCAATATTGCACATATCACAGAGTAGAAGGACATTGGACAAACTCTTGTAAGAAGTTGAAGCATGTGGTTCAAGATTTGATTGATGCAGGATGCATTGATTTAGGAAATTCCTAAACTTCAAGTAATCAGGCTCCTACTCAACAAGCTCCAACAACAAATCAAGATATGGGAATATTCAAGGATCCATTACCAAAGCATGATCAACAAGTAGCCAATCAGGTGGCTCATCAAGATGATTCCCCATGCCATAATAATGTGGTTGGTATGGTTGGGGTAACTACAAGGAAACAAGCTCAGAATCAGTAGAATCAGCAAGGACAGAGTTCAGCACCATAGCCCAGTTCAGTTTTGAAGGAGAATCAGAGAAAATATTCAGCTACAAGAATTCCACCTATAGTGTTGAAACCACAACCACAGATTTCATTTGATCTTCAGAAATAGTTAGCTAATACTCCAACAAAAATATCAGTTTTAGAACTTTTGCAGACTTCTCCTGATCATAGAAATGCTTTAATGGAATTTTTAAAACAACAATCTGTTTCTTCAGACATTGCCCCTGATGCCATAGTTGATGTCGTAGGTTCTTTTGGGATACATCATGTCTCATTCTCAGATGATGATAAACCTTCCTCAAACTTACATGGAGATTCATCACTTTACATCACTGCACTTATTGGGGATACCCTTATCAAGCGAGTTTTGATTGATAATGGCTCATCCCTCAACTTGTGTACATATCAATTCTTTCAAAAATTTGGATTAAAAGAGGAAGATTTAACAAAATCTGATATCATTATTAAAGCTTTCAACAATGAGTCCCAAGAGGCCTGTGGTGTCATATCTCTTCCATTAAAAGTGGGGCCTAGAATATTGGATACTTTGTTTTATGTGGTTCATTGTCCTACATCCTTTAATCTTCTTCTTGGGTGACCTTGGATTCATGCAATGAAGGTCGTCCCTTCTACTTTTCATCAATGTCTCAAATTTGAATTCAAGAATCAAGTTGTCACCATTCCGGGTGATCCTCGACCATTTGAATTTTGTTCAAATATAGAGTTAGCTCAATCTGAATCTTACTCCTATCCTTCTATTTCTTCAACAATTTCTCCATGTTCCTCATCTCAAATTTTAGAGCATCTTCAAAGTTTAAAAGTGAGTGAGGAACGTAAACCCCATTCTTCATCCTTGGATCATGATAATCAGTTTCTTCAAGAGCCTCTTCTGGATCTAGCTAAGCTACCACCATCACCTCAAACTATGGGTTTGCCCCATAAGAAGGGTGATGTTGTACACATTGGCATGTGTACCTTTGTCTTTGAAGGGACTGCCTTCGAAGAAAATATTCATGGTAGCAACCCATCTCCTAGTGAGCGCTCTTTTGCTCAATGTTATCTCACTAATGATTATCCCCTTCCTAAGCAGATCCTATCTAGTATGGGATATGCAGGTAAAGGATTGGGACCACAACAAAAAGGTATTCAAGAACCTTTGGATGTTGATATTTGGCTTGGGAGATGTGGTATAGGTTTTATACCTAATAAAAATCAACCTTTGCCTTTTGAGGATGATGACCATCTTATGACTTATGCAGAATATATAGAATATCAAAAGATGATAATAGCTAAAAATAAAAGTGTTAATTTTGCTTCTCCTCCAAAGCTAATGTCTTGTAATATGATTGATTCTATTTGTTCTAAAAATAACATTACTTCTATGCAAGAGAGTGGTGGATCTTTATATAATGTTTGTTTTGCTAAAAAGAATGGTGTTGTTAGAAAATGTAGTGATTATCGTGCCATGGATGTCAAAAGAAGAGCCCTAGAGGAACTTTCCCATGATTTTTATCATCGATAAAATGCACTCCTTGGGGATATCTTCGATCCGACACCCCATGGCATGCTCATTTATTTTAATAAGATGAATGGTGCATTTAGATTTTGCATTGATTTCAATTTATATAAAAAATAAAAAAAATTATCATGTAGTTGCATTTGCATTTCCATTGCATCCACCTGCTTGCTCATATTGCATTGTTGCTTGTCATCCTTGCATGATTGCTTGACATCTAAAGAACACCTTGCATGTTTGCCTATCATAATTGCATGATTGATTGTTCATGACTGCTTGCTCATATAGATTTTTGGGGATTTTGCGACAATGGCATGTGATGATACCTAGTTAGGACATAGCTCACATGCATTGCACTTCTCACTAGGACTCTGATGCCTAGCAAGATCCCCCCTAGGGACTCTTCCCTTCTTATGATTGCTTCTTCTCCTTCTCTCGATTTCTTTGTCATAATAATGCTTTCATTCACAAAGTCTTTTTAAGATCCCTATCCGGGATAGCACTTGCATACTATTTATCTACATATTACACCCCACATGGGATACTTATACATCCTAGTAGGTATTGCATTGTCTATGATCTTCTATCGGGTCATACTCTCTTTTGACTCAATAGGCTTAACACCCCATTACAGGATAAGCTCCTTGGTCAGTTTTAGTAGACCTCGACATACATCCTAGTGGGTAAACACCTCATAGCAGTCAATAAGGGAGCAACCACCCATAGTGGGTCAGACTCCACACATATTTTTACACTATTGCAAGTGCTAAACCTATAGCGGGTCTAGCTCTCTTTTTGAAATGATCTATGGTATCTAACTACACTGGTTCCTCACAACCTACGCTAGTTCCATACTATGGGTCATTAGTTCTTCTCCTTTTCATATGGTTGACCTTTGGATCCTCTTCTTCTTCTTCTTCCTCTTCTTCTTCCTCTTCCTCTTCTTCTTCTCCCTCTTTTTCTCTCTTCTTCTTTCTTCTCCTCTTTCTTTTTTTTGATTTTCTCCTTCGTCCTTCTCCTTCTTCTCATTTCTTTCCTTTTGCATCCATCCATTTTCATATAGTTTGCATTAATATAGTTTGCATACATGAAAACACATAAATAGAAACACATAAAAACATGCATTAAAAAAATTACACATATTACACATACAATAAAACAACAAAAGCAGCTATATATTACTCGAGAGAAAAAGAGTACATCATCATCATGTCAGGTTGGTGTACCACAATCCAGACTCGGTACACTCAACCTAGGGATGCACACCACAATCCAAAAATTGGTGCATCATCCCAATCCCCAGATCCTATCCTCAAATTCATGAAAAATAGAGAAAAATTTGCATGAGGGAGAAATTTGGTACTTACCCACTCTCGTGCCTCGGCTTCACCCCTCGCAACCACTGCTCGATGAACTGGTAATGCCATTTCTTTTTCTCCTCAGAGCCCTTTCTCTACCAATGTGCGATGAAAATGAATTAGGGTTTTACCCTTTTTCACCCTTTTTAAACCCTGGTTGTTACCCTTGTTTTCTCTAGTTTTCATTCTTTCTCTCTCTTTCTTCCTCTGCATCAGTTCTTTTGAGTTTTTATGAGATATGTCATCTTCATAAAAACTCGAGGGGGCACCCTATCCTATAGAGGCATTAATGTCCCTAATGCCTCGATTTGTGTATGCCAAACAAGAAAGTGTCTGGAATGACACATGTTTTGCACCACCCCTTTCTTCTAAACTGGCCATCCCATTTTTTCTTGTTGTCTTCTTCTAGTGAGTGTGCCTACATCCTTTCTTTGATGCATTTACTTGGCCTTAAATGCATCAAAGAGGGGAAAAATGTAGACATAGAAAATTGACCCACTTTTAGTGGGCAATCTTCCTTAGAGCCCCTAAGAGGTCCCTAACCCCTACCCAAGGCAAGGGAGGGCCTCTTTTCCCCCTACCTTGCCTCCCTTAGCCTTTTTAGCAAAATTGCACCCGGTTGCGATGGGGTGCAATTTTGCAAAAGCAATATCGTGCCCCATCAGCACAAGGTATGATTTTGCTATTTTAGGGTTTTAATTATTAAAACCCAGGTTTAAACCTTTTCTAGCATGTTTTGCATTGGCCTATGTTGTTTTCCCACTCTTTTCGCCCTGATTTTCATCTATAAAAGGAGGGGTTAATCTCACTCTTTTAACATGATGATTTTAGACACACAATTACCAAGCTCAAAATTCTTATGATTGATTTATGCTCGCATTTTGCTTTCGCTCTACTCCTTGTTTCTTCTGCAAGCTAACCTCGAAGTGCAAATTTTGGATTTGATCTTCTGCTACATTGATTGGATTGCTATTTGGGTTGGTGGATTCGTGTTGTGGTTTGAACGGAGAAAGAGTGCCTATCCGGATACTTCGATCTCCTTTGTCTACTTCTGCATCATCCATCAGGTTTTGTGTGCTTTATTTTTGTATTTATTTTACGTGTTGCATTCATATTTTATTTTTTACCTGTCTTCAATGAAATCATGCTTGGTATTAACGAGGTGTGAATTCGCTTGCCCATATTAGGGAAAACTATTTGTAGAAGCAAAATCACACTCGAAGGTGTGACTTCGTTGTTGCATTATCACACCCACTTCAGGCGAGGTATGATTTCACCTAAGAGTAAATCGAGGGTAATTTTTGGTTTCTAAAAATTTAGATAGGTTCCTTACTGCATCTAGATCATATTGGTATACTTCATTTTCTATTTCTCTGCTACTACATTATTATTTTATGATTAAATATCCAAAGGTTAAAATTTTGTTTTTGTTTTCAAATGTCATCTAAAGGACCTAGGGGGCTTGATTGCTATGCCTCCAGGCAACAATGTATAACGGTCTAAGCAGACCCCCTAATGCTGATCACATTTCTTTAGTGTTTCCTAAGTTATCTCATAGAAATAGGTATTTCAAATATCATTGGACAAGAGGCAAAAAAATCTAGGATCAACCATCGATCAAGATAAGTGTTCTATTTGTTCTATTGGTTATAAATATGATTTGAATAGCCATTATAGGCATCTAAAAAGTGAAAAGTGAAGAACACAAGCTTACTGAGAGGGGGGTGAACAGTATAAGACCTCTTTTTACTTTTTCCTTTATACTTCAAAATAGTAAAGCAATATACCCAAAGCAATATCAAAACAATGCACAAAATCATCCACAAAGTGACACCAATTTTAACGTGGTTCACCCAGAATGCCTGGGCTATGTCCACAAAAATTTTCTCTAAAATTTATCTCAAAGTTCTTTGGGAAACCTTCCCAATTACAATGTTTATGAGCCTCGGCCCAAAGGAGACACCTTCCCCCAATCTGAATTTATGAGCCTTTTCTCAAAGGAGATACCTTCCCCTCAACTCTGGAAATGATCCCTCAGAAGATCAACTGCCTCTACCTCTTGCCAGCACGTGGAACTCCTTTCCACCGAAGACCTCCTATCCTCAATGCTTAGCCTAAGAGACCTCTCCCTTCTATGATCACGTCCACAGCAGCTCGACCTACTTGTACCAAACACAGTCGACCGATCTAGTACAAGTCTTCCTCTGTCTGTTAGATCTGTCCAACTCTATGAACAAATCAACCTCTGCACACAAGCCTTCTCAAAGACTTGCCAAATTTGTCCTCGGGTTCTTCTCAAAGAACCAATGTACCTTTGTCCTCAAGTTCTCTCGATAGAACTCTCAAAACTCAGCTCACAAGTCCTCTACTAGGACCTGTCCAAATCTGCTCACAAGTCCCCACCGAAACCTGTCCAAAACCTGCTCACAAGTCCCCACCGGAACCTGTCCAAAACCTCAGCAAGCTCACCAAGAAAAACTTGCTTAGCATGAACTCACAAAGAGAATTGTTAGAGACCCAATGTGATTCATAAACCTCATAGAAGCATAAAGAGAATTGTTAGAGACTCAATATGTTCTATACTTAACTCCCAATCTCAATCTCAAATCTCATAGAAACATAAAGAGAATTGTTAGAGACCCAATATGTTCTATACTTAACTCCCAATATCAATCTCAACTCAATCTCAACTCATCTCAAAAGAATAAGATAGATGTAGTATGCTTTTCTCAAGAACATGAAACACAACCCAACAATTGCCAACCATGCAATATCTCATATAACAATGCTACTCATGTTCTTTCTCAACCAATCTATTTTTCTCAACCAATTAGGGCTTCAATAACAATGCTCATCAAACAAGGTTTAACCAACATCATTCAACTCAACATCAACCTTGAAGCATTCAACCAATCATCACAAGAAAAGGAAACAAGTAGAAATCCTTTTCCCTCCAAAGATATTTGAACAAAACAGCCACCAACACAATATCACCAAATGCAAAGAAAACTTGCTCAAATCAACTCAATGGAGTAATCCCAAATCATGTATCAAGTAAAGCACTAACTTGATCAAAACAACCTCTATGGAAGCAACTCATCCATTAATATCAAAATAGCCAACTAAGGGTTTCACCATCTCAATGCAAGTAGCAAGACTTACAAACATAAACCCTAGTGCAAAAATGCTTCCTCTTACTCAACCAGAATTATGCATTTACCCAAAAAATTCATCAAATACTTTAATGCATAAACAATCTTCAATATCCAGAAAATAATATTTACACCAAAGATACCTAGTAGACAACCTTTTCACTCCAAACTCAATTTCAGAAAATATACCATAAACAACATACATGGAAGAAGTTGCCCATACCTTTACTTTGATGAAGAAGGAGAACTCAAAATCTGTCACAACACTAACTCTCAATTTGCCACCAATTAGAGTTAGCAACTATACAATAATACACAATAATAAAGATCCAAATATAACACCTTATTTCTCCAACTTAGTAAAAACCACCAAAGTACAATAACATACAAAGTAAAACCTCTTTACACCTTATTACTCCACATAAACATTAAACAACAATAAACCAATGTCAAAATAAAAAAATGATACCTTAACCTTATACCTCCCGTGCAATCACAACCACCATTCTTTGCACACCGCGACCAAAAGGAAATTCCCAACGAAGAGAATCGAACTCGGCACCTCTGCCGTCTAGCGCTTTCGCTTAAACGCCACCGCCGTTGGGTCACAAGTGCCCAACGAAATAAAAAACCGCTGCCCTCTCTTTTATCTTCCTTTGATGCCAAGAACCTGGAAAATGTAAACGTCTTCCACAAACCGCATGCAAACAAACCACTGTCGTCAAGCCAAAAGGTAAGGATGCAGCCCAAGCTCAAAACCGAGTTTGCCAAGCACAGTCTCCAAGACGCAGAACATGCACGATCTCAAGGACGTCAATCGAAGATCAAAAACACAGAGCAAGCTCAAACAAAGACACCAAGCGCTTTTCGAAGGATATAGAGCAATGCAAGTCACAGACGCCAAGCGCAAATCGAACGAAATAGTGCAAATGCAAATCATAGATGCCAAGCGCAAATCGAACGAAACGGTGCAAATGCAAATCGTGGATGCCAAGCGCAAATCAAATGAAAACAGAGTAGCCACAAGTCGTAGATGTCAATGTCAAATCGGAGGTGCTCACTTTTGAGAATCATCCCCCCTTAAATAGCAATTTTTCCTTCACTGTTTGACGTTGGCGCTCCTCCAAAGGAAAAAAAATTTTTGTTTCTCGTCGCTTAAGGGTTGAAAGACCCTTTAATAATAATTAAAATAATAATTATTATTATTTTATTAATAATAAATTAAACTTGGACCTTTGACAAAGGTTTGAGTTAATTTAATTATTAATAATACACATGGACCTTTGCATTAAGTTAAGCTTGGTTTTAATAAAAACCCTTAATGAGTCCAAATGGTTTTAAGAAAAACCTTTAGCCTTGCCACCATGGTTTTAATAAAAACCCTTTACAAACTTCTCAGATATTCTTGACATCACACTCTTTTGAAATCAACACAAAAATGCCTTTTGACATCAATGACAACTTATACATTTGAGCAAAGGCAATGTACCCAAAGTACCCAAAATTGCCAACAATCTCCCCCTTTGTCATTGATGGCAAACCTTTACTGAAAACACTTCTCAAGAGCCAAAACTGAAACCAATCGTGCTAACAACTGAGAATCTTCCTTTGAAGTTTTGCTCCCCCTGACTTGAAGCTTTCCTCTTCACTTTGAAGCTCTCCCCCTTACTTATATCTCTCCCCCTTTGTCATCAATGGCAAAGGGCCACCTTTGGGGCTCGGGACTAAGAATTAACCTCTTAGCTAAGTCCCTCCCCCACCTAATGAGGTGATTAATTCTAGGGTGGGAGTAAAACTCCCATTAGGCATTGATCATCATCAGCGTCTATAACTTCCTTGTCGGGCCTTCTCTTGAATTCTTTGTCCATATCCTTGTTCTCGTCACTTGTTCTTGTTCTTGTTCTCATCCCTATTTTTATCCATGCCTTGATCCTTGGACCTGATCATGCCACTGTTCCTGTTCCTGTATTCTAGAATTTCAGCTCTACACTGTCTGACTGTGTGACCTTCATTGTTGCACTTATAACAAGTAACAATGTTATTTCTTTTAGGCATACCTGTTCTTTGAATCCACCAGTTCTGACCAAACCTGTTCTGACCAAACCTGTTCTGACCAAACCTGTTCTGACCAAACCTGTTCTGACCAAACCTGTTCTGACCAAACCTGTTCTGACCAAACCTGTTCTGACCAAACCTATTTTGATCAAACCTGTTCCTGATATTTGCCTTGCAATAAACTGCCTTGTGCCCAAACTGTTGACAAGAGTAGCAATACCCTTGAAAGAAATTACCACCTCTAAAACTGTCATTTACCTTCTTCACTTGAGCCATGCAATGTGAAGCTATGTGACCAAACCTGTGACAAGCAAAACATCTGCCTTGAAACTTTCCTTTATTTGACCTCTTAGGCTCTGAAAACTTCTTCTTCTCATTCTGAATTCTATTTTCTGTTTTTGTGCATCTATCATTCAAGGACTCATGATCTGAAATACTTTCCTCATCAGAACTCTCTTCCTTTTGGAGTCTCTTACTAGACTCTCCAACTTGTTCCTTGTGAGGTTTAACAAAACCAAGGCCTATTTTATCTGTTGTCTTTCTTTGACCTTTGATGAGAGACTTAACCTTTTTGGAGCTATCTTGAAACCTGTGAAGCTTATCCTTGTACCCTTTAGTTTCCTCTTTCAAAGAAGCCATTTTCTTTTCTAACTCACTATACTCAAGAACCTTAGACTCTAACTCATCCTTGAGTTCTTGTGTCTTAGCTATAGAGAAGTCAAGACTTTCTATAAGATCATCTCTCTCCATACAACATTCATCTAACTTATCCTTGAGTCTAGCATTCTTCTTTCTTTCCTTTTTCAAAGCACTAAGAGCACTAATAAGTTCACCTTTAAGATCTACTTCACCTTCCTCTATATGTTTGCTTTTAGAATCATCAAAGCATTTTTCAGATTTCTTATCACTAGAGGTGCTACCCTTTTCAAAAACCATACATGCATCTTCCTTATAGTTTTCTGAAGCATCCTCATACATACTAGAAACCAAATCATTATTTGTGCAATCATCCTCAAGGTGACCAAAATTTCCACATCTAAGACATTTCATGATAATGAATCTATGTTTTGGTTCTTCCTCTTTTTCCGATATGAACAACATCTCATTTTCATTATCACTTGAAGAACTTTCACTATCACTACTAGAACACTTACTTGCTTTGTCTAGGTAGAAACTCTTCTTGTGTTTGTGAGAATACCTCTTTCCTTGATTGTTGTGCTCATCTTTGTTTTTCCTATGATGCTTGTGCTTTTCAGAATCCTTGCTCTTACAGTCTTGTTTATCTTCATCACTTTCATCCTTGGCAATAGTATAGTCAGTAGCATAATGACCAAACTTTCCACAATTGAAACATCTTATGTTTTTCATATTTTTGTGCTTTCTAGAGAACTTGCCTTTCTTGCTGTAATATGCCTCTTCATCACTAGAAGACTCATCACTCTCTTGAAGTTGTTTACCTTTGGATTTCTTGGTAGCCTTGAAAGTTGCCTCCTTCTTGACATCAACTTTCACTTGAGTTCTTAACTCAAATGCTGCAAGTATACTATGGAGCTCATCCTTTTTCAACTTATCCAAATCTTTAGCTTCCTCAATAGAAAAAATATTTTCACTAAATCTATTAGGAAGAGATCTTAAAATCTTATCACAAACATCATTTTCAGCAAGCTCAAGACCTAAGTCTTTCATGGAGTTAACAACCTCATCCATACGAAGCATGTAGTCACTAATATTTTCATCATCATTCATCTTGAGTTGTTCAAACATACCTTTGAAGTGTCTCAACTTGGCCTTTCCGACATTTGTATCACCTGTATGAACCACCTTCAACCGATTCCACATTTCACTAGTTGTCTTGCAGTGAATCACTTTGGTGAGATCTGCTTTCTGTAAGCCTTTCAAGATTGCATTCATTGCTTTTGAATTGCTGTGATGTAGGAGCCTTTCTTCTTTAGTATTAGGACCAAGTTCAGGAATAGTGTACTCATCTTCAATCACTTCCCAAACCTCATTCCCAAGTGCCATTAGATGAACCTTCATCCTTGCACTCCAAAGACCAAAATTTGACCCATCAAGAATAGGTGTTGCATTGCCACTTGAATGATCCATTGTGTTCTTTACTAGCTTTTCCTTCAAGTTGTTAAACTTTTCGAAGGCACCCGCTCTGATACCAATTGAAGAACACAAGCTTATACTGAGAGGGGGGGTGAACAAGTATAAGACCTCTTTTTACTTTTTCCTTTATACTTCAAAATAGTAAAGCAATATACCCAAAGCAATATCAAAACAATGCACAAAATCATCCACAAAGTGACACCAATTTTAACGTGGTTCACCCAGAATGCTTGGGCTACGTCCACAAAACTTTTCTCTAAAATTTATCTCAAAGTTCTTTGGGAAACCTTCCCAATTACAATGTTTATGAGCCTCGGCCCAAAGGAGACACCTTCCCCCAATCTGAATTTATGAGCCTCTGCTCAAAGGAGATACCTTCCCCTCTGCTCTGGAAATGATCCCTCAGAAGATCAACTGCCTCTACCTCTTGCCAGCACGTGGAACTCCTTTCCACCGAAGACCTCCTGTCCTCAATGCTTAGCCTAAGAGACCTCTGCCTTCTATGATCACGTCCACAGCAGCTCAGCTACCTATACCAAACATAGTCAGTCGGTCTAGTACAAGTCTTCCTCTATCTGTCAGATCTGTCCAACTCTATGAACAAATCAATCCTCTGCACACAAGCCTTCTCAAAGACTTGCCAAATCTATCCTCAGGTTCTTCTCAAAGAACCAATGTACCTCTGTCCTCAAGTTCTCTGATAGAACTCTCAAAAACTCAGCTCACAAGTCCTCTGCTAGGACCTGTCCAAATCTGCTCACAAGTCCCCACCGAAACCTGTCCAAAACCTGCTCACAAGTCCCCACTGGAACTTGTCCAAAACCTCAACAAGCTCACCAAGAAAAACTTGCTTAGCATGAACCCACAAAGAGAATTGTTAGAGACCCAATGTGATTCATAAACCTCATAGAAGCATAAAGAGAATTGTTAGAGACTCAATATGTTCTATACTTAACTCCCAATCTCAATCTCAAATCTCATAGAAACATAAAGAGAATTGTTAGAGACCCAATATGTTCTATACTTAACTCCCAATATCAATCTCAACTCAATCACAAAAGAATAAGATAGATGTAGTATGCTTTTCTCAAGAACATGAAACACAACCCAACAATTGCCAACCATGCAATATCTCATATAACAATGCTACTCATGTTCTTTCCACAACCAATATCTTATCTCAACCAATTAGGGCTTCAACAACAATGCTCATAGACAAGGTTTACCCAACATCATTCAACTCAACATCAACCTTGAAGCATTCAACCAATCATCACAAGAAAAGGAAACAAGTAGAAATCCTTTTCCCTCCAAAGATATTTGAACAAAACAGCCACCAACACAATATCACCAAATGCAAAGAATAACTTGCTCAAATCAACTCAATGGAGTAAGCCCAATATCATGTATCAAGTAAAGCACTAACTTGATCAAACAACCTCTATGGAAGCAACTCATCCATTAATATCAAAATAGCCAACTAAGGGTTTCACCATCTCAATGCAAGTAGCAAGACTTACAAACATAAACCCTAGTGCAAAAATGATTCCTCTTCCTCAACCCAAAATTATGCATTCACCCAAAACTCTCATCAAGGACTTTAATGCATAAACAATCTTCAATATCCAGAAAATAAGATTTACACCAACAATACCTAGTAGACAACCTTTTCACTCCAAACTCAATTTCAGAAAATATACCATAAACAACATACATGGAAGAAGTTGCCCATACCTTTACTTTGATGAAGAAGGAGAACTCAAAATCTGTCACAACACTAACTCTCAATTTGCCACCAATTAGAGTTAGCAACTATACAATAATACACAATAATAAAGATCCAAATATAACACCTTATTTCTCCAACTTAGTAAAAACACCAAAGTACAATAACATACAAAGTAAAACCTCTTTACACCTTATTACTCCACATAAACATTAACCATCAATAAACCAATGTCAAAACAAAAAATGATACCTTAACCTTATACCTCCCGCGCATTCACAACCACCATTCTTTGCACACCGCGACCAAAAGGAAATTCCCAACGAAGAGAATCGAACTTGGCACCTCTGTTGTCTAGCGCTTTCGCTTAAACGCCACCGCCGTTGGGTCACAAGTGCCCAACGAAATAAAAAACCGCTGCCCTCTCTTTTATCTTCCTTTGACACCAAGAACCTGGAAAACGTAAACGTCTTCCACAAACCGCATGCAACAATCCACTATCGTCAAGCCAAAAGGTAAGGATGCAGCCCAAGCTCAAAACCAAGTTTGCCAAGCATAGTCTCCAAGACGTAGAACATGCACGATCTCAAAGACGTCAATCGAAGATTGAAAACACAGAGCAAGCTCAAACGAAGACACCAAGCGCTTTTCGAAGGATATAGAGCAAATGCAAATCACGGATGCCAAGCGCAAATCGAACGAAATAGTGCAAATGCAAATCATGGATGCCAAGCGCAAATCAAACGAAATGGTGCAAATGCAAATCATGGATGCCAAGCGCAAATTGAAAAATACAGAGAAGCCACAAATCGCAGATGTCAATGTCATTAATCGGAGGTGCTCACTTTTGAGAATCATGCCACCTTAAATAGCAATTTTTCCTTCACCTGTTTGACGTCGGTGCTCCTCCTGTTCTCGTCGCTTAAGGGTTGAAAGACCCTTTAATAATAATTAAAATAATTATTATTATTATTTTATTAATAATAAATTAAACTTGGACCTTTGACAAAGGTTTGAGTTAATTTAATTATTAATAATACACATGGACCTTTGCATTAAGTTAAGCTTGGTTTTAATAAAAACCCTTAATGAGTCCAAATGGTTTTAAGAAAAACCTTTAGCCTTGCCACCATGGTTTTAATAAAAACCCTTTACTAATGTTCTGTATTCTTGACATCACACTCTTTTGAAATCAACACAAAAATGCCTTTTGACATCAATGACAACTTATACATTTGAGCAAAGGCAATGTACCCAAAGTACCCAAAATTGCCAACAAAAAACATATAGTGTGCATAAAGGGTTAATATTGTGCATTTATCTTGTACCCTTGCTTTAAAGGTTTTTTAGATAAAACCCTAGGTTAGCAAAAAATAAAAGAAAGAATCATATTATGTTAGCTATTGTATTCTTACATTCTATTTTCTCATTGTCCTTCATCTTTCATAGCATAGATCTAGAAAGGTCAAACTTAGGTGATTGATTAAAACTAAACACATCAAACATCTTGAAAATCCTAAGTACTTGGAGTGAGTCCTTAAACCATTCCTAGTGAACCCATCCCCCTAGCACTGAGTGTAGATAACAACATGCCCCCGTGGTAACCCTGGCTCTCTCTTACGAATCCAACCAAGAATTTTACGCGGTAGGGTAGTTTCCCCCCTCTACATTTTCCATAATTGTTTGCAATTGAGAATTACATTGTTTACAAATCCTCTTAAAGAATGATACAATCAATTTACAAATAATTCTCAATAGAGATATTTTTACAATAAAGGAGGTCTTACATTAACGAGTTTTTGTTACAACATATATACACATTCAATAGAATTTGAATATATCCAATCTTCACTTGATTCCAATTGAACCACCAGTACTAGGTTGTAGGTATTTCAGGATCGATACAACCCATTACATGTATATGAAAATGCATTCTAGACAAACAATAGCATGTAATAATCTCCAATAGAATGCAACTAAATACAATACATTTCTCATAATGTAATTTTCTAAATCATTCCCAATATTCAAAGGAAGCAAATCCCATACTTTCTTAAGAATGAAATCCACATTTTCATCCTATATCATTTTCCAATAGATATGCCTTTGAAACAAACACTATTACAGTCAACTATTTCCAATCATTTTCAAATATAATACCATAAATTCATTTGTGAAATGAATTCTTTTCATGCATAAAATAGATAATACTTTCCCAAGTAACTCATATTTATTTCAACTATAAATAACATTTAAACAATGGATTCAATTATATATTTGCAAATCATTCCATAGGTTTTTTCATAATCTACTACGAGATCATATACCAAATTTGCTCTACAACCCACCATCATGGTCACACTATAGTTCTTTCATAAATATATTTACTAATTTGTCTTGTAGTCTATAGTTTTTCACAAAATTAGCTACCAATTTGTCTCATGATCTATCAACAAGATCGTACTATAGTTTCACAAATTTAGCTACAAATTGTCTTGCAATCTAACACTAAGATTACTCAAGTTTAGCTATAATTTATCTCATAATCTACCAACAATATTACATTCTAGATTTGAAAATTTGGTCTTAAATTTTTTCAAGGAACGCACTATAGACTCACAAGATTAGAAAATAACTTTGTTAACAAATCTTCCATCAAGATTAAACTATAGTCTATAATAAGGTATTACATATTCTATCCACAAGACTATTGCTTAGTTTATACAAATCCTTTCCCAAACTGTCCTCTAAGGGTTTATCATGGTTTACACAAATTTTATCACAAATTTATGTTTCACAATCAATCAACAAGATTGTCTCATAAATTTATCCTTAAATTTTTTTTATAACCTGTTAGAAATATTATCAAATGGTTTCTACAAATTTCGTCTTAACTTTCCCATAGTAACATTTGCAAATTTTTCATCAAATTATACTATAGGTTATTGGTTGTATTATTGCTATGATTCATTGAAGTTTCCTTTTAAAATCAACCATTTCTTCATGTACCTGAGTTCATTTGACTAGGTAAGAAAAATGATTTCATTTAAATTATATAACTTTAAAAGAAGATTTATTAAGGGCAAGGGGTACATTGACCCTTAGTCTGTAAGATTATTTCAAAGGCTTATGCCCATAACAACCAACAATACTACATTCCCAACATGGCATAGCCATCGAAGAGCAAGTCAATTAGGTGTTAGTCACATCACGCCCAAGCAATATTAAGAGGAGGTTTGAGCAGGGCTTATAATTATAATTCCCTACATATCCTACTCATTACAAAAGGGTCTCAATCCCACCCCATTATGAATGTGGGACACAAAACCTATGCCAATTTCAATACTTTATGACACTAGTATGACACCGAATTCATGTCATTGTAAGGAAGAACATCGTGGGTCTCAAACCTTACCAATAGGATTTGGCTAATACCACATGGTATTTCAAAAGGGGTGCACACCATCATTGTGTCATTTGGTATATGGTAATCAATGAAAATAAAAACTAATAATCTTGATGTTAGACACACATCAAGATAGATGGCTTGGTTTTAGTATAGCCTAGCACCAAAGGCCTTCCTCACTTGGTTATCTTCTAAGTGGGTACTAATTATTGTAAATCCTTATGAATTTAACATACCTTCTATATGGTACTGCTATTCCCTAATAGTCTCACCATTGCTACCAATCATGTATTAGTTGTGTCATGTTGTAAATAATCCAATAATTACCAGGTGTAATTCTATGGCATCAGAGGCTATGTTTTCTTTTTTATATGTTAACACATAAATTCTTCTCCTTTCTACTGGTCAGTATAGTACATGGTCCATGGGGTTCGCTTACTGGGAGGTAGCATCAGACCTATATGGTAGTATGCAAAACTTCTTCAATGAAAGAAACATGACTATGATGCAGGTGCCATGTAAGAGCATAACGGTTTCATCCAACGAGGCTTATTGGTATTATTAACCACCATTTTTTTATGGTGTACATTCAGAATCAAATATTAATAGTCCAATGGAGTTGATCTTGGCTAGACACAGGGTTCTAAGCCCCTATAGTTTGAAGTCATTGTAGGCTAGTATGGTAGTTTATTAAATAATAATAGTAGTCCATAAGTCAAACTATAGTGACAAGAATAAATCCAGCATTTATTCATAATTTTGAACCTAAACATCCTAAATTCATTGTCAATAGATAAAACTAGTCTTAACACACATAGGATTAACATCATCAAAATTCAGAAATCTATGAGGGATGCCCAATTCCTTCCTATATTCGATTAATGGAGTGATATTACTATGTTCTAAATTCACACATATGCAGGGTCAAAAAATAATAACAATATCACCTATGCAATGGCCCATAACAAAACATTAAATTAATGGTCCAAATCGATAGAAAGAAAAAACACCAAAACATCTATGAGTTAAATTTGGAAGATTGTACTTGGGCACTAAGATTGAAAGGGGGTGTCCCTTCTAATCCGTAGGTAAAAAATAACTTATAATTTTAACCAAAAATAGACACAACATTTATAATATTCACACTACCATTATAAATTAGCATTCAAACCAATAGTAGGTTCTACTCTCATAAATTGATTCAAGCAATCTATATAAAACCATAAAACAACCATCAAATCTTGTTAAGTTTAAAAGGGATCTAAACTTATTAATCCTCCTATTGAAGCCTCTTAGTCTTCTCCTTATTGCTTTATTAGTCCACAAGTCCTTCCTTTTTTCGCCCCTCTTGATATCAAATGGTGGCTTTTATAGCATTTTGAGGGTGCCTTTTCAAATGGTGAAGGGCAAGTTAGGTAATGACCTGCTAGAGGGGTCATTTGGAAGTGCAGACCCACTAAAGTGGTGATGCACATAATATGGATAAATAGTTTTTTATAATACCCAATGACATGGTGATTCATGTAAGGTGGAGTAATAGTGCCTTAGAATACCTAAGGATATAAATTTAAATTCATCCTAGTGCCTTATAAATCCATATTCTTTTCCCATGGCATGTTTTCTTGCTCTAAAATTTAGCTCCACATTAATATGCAAAATATTCTAATAATTTAATTCATAAGTAATCCTCTTTTCTTAAAATAAATATATTTTTCTTCTAGGGTGCATTTTTCAAAAGCATTAAATAAATCACCACAATTTCTAAAATTTTAAAAAATTCCAATACCTTTTTAAGATTTCACAAAAATAAGCATTAGTTCCTTTTTTCTTTTTCAAGCACAAGGGCTCAGTAAATGTGGGATGTGACAAGTCAACCCTTTCAATAAAATGTTGAAAAAAGCCCTAATAAAATAGAGGAATAAGAATATAGGTCAATTTACTAAAACTATTTAATGGTTCCTTACTACAAATTCTACAACCTCATCTACACAACCTCTCACTACCCTATCACCATTCAATGCTCCCACACCTTTTAAGGTGTAGGTAAATTTTTATATTCTTATTTTTTTAAGGAAAAATTAATGTTGATGCCCTATAAAATTGGTTGGATCAGTTATCTTCATATTTCTTTATAAATATATTTAGCAATAGTGATAAATTTACTTTTGCACTTTTGAATGCTTCATTACCTATTCAAAATTTATGGGAAGTGTATTGTAACAAGGTCAACAAGAATAATGAAGATAAAGTAGTATTCACATAGGATTATTTCATAGAGGTTTTCAAGGAAGAATATTATCCTGTGGTAGCCTATGAAGACCAAAAAATATCATGGAAATAATTGCATCAAGGTGAATATCAATGTGTTCAATATTATATTGATGTTATCCATTACGTGGAAACAAAACTAGGTATTTAAGATAAATAAATGCACTCAAGTACTATAGTGGGATACAATGGTACATTTGAGAGGACATGGACCTCTTCAAATTCAATATATTAGGATAGGCATACAAACTTGTTAAATTATAATAGAAGCGTAAAAATAAAAATAGAAAAGTAAATAACAAGAAATATAGCACTAAGTATCAACAAAACAAATACAAAAGTGATACTCCAAAGAATTAATATGAAGGGATTTAGACCCTTAATAAAAATTGGAAGCATGAAAAATAATCATAAGAAAATAATCCCTCAAAAGCCAAGACTGGAAAATGTTGTGATTATCACAAGAGCAACGAACATTAAAGGGAGGGGATTCAAGTAATTTAGTCATTGCTTGTTAAGTTAAAATCCTCTACATCCACTGCACTACCATAACTATATCCATAGGCTAAGGATAAAGGGAAGCAGTTGTGGAGGTTGAACTAAATGTGGCCATTGCCACCATATATGTCACACTAGAGGGGTCACAAGAGGAAGGATGTTTAATTCACTCATAAATATAAATCATTAGTAAATATTTTATTATTGATAGTGGGAGTAAAAATAATTTGACTTCTACTTAGATTATGAAGGATTTGAATCTTCCTACCACACTGCACCCATAACCATATAATTTTGGATGGTTATAATAGGGAAGAGATATTTGTATTACTCAAAAATATCTCTTATCTTATCTCATTAAATATTTCAAATATGAATTTATTTACGATGTTGTGATTTTGGTCCAACCATTCATATAGAAGAGGAATGGCGTGTAAGAGTCTAAGCCCCAAAGTGATATCATATTTATTGGATATCAATGATTTTTAATACCATATGTATCTCTTCCTACCTTAATTTCATAAATTAGTGTCAAACAATACCAAAATATGATAGCCAAA
The DNA here is from genome assembly GCA_028583015.1 of Wollemia nobilis. NCBI lineage: Eukaryota > Viridiplantae > Streptophyta > Pinopsida > Araucariales > Araucariaceae > Wollemia > Wollemia nobilis. Next base: position 9,476,408 of record JAQPPZ010016751.1, on the reverse strand, counting down.
ATAAGGAAATTTTGTTGATGATCACGCCATAAAACAAAAATGTCTATTACTATATTGATCATAGGTTGTGTACAATAGAAGCAAATGGATCATACTGTAGTAGAGTATGATGACTTATTCAAGTCACCAACATAAATTCTATATCCTTGTGAGGTAAATCATTCCATTTATTTATTTATCTTTTATCCTTTTTCTAATGCACATGTTTATCATAGATCCATCAAAAATGATAAAATCATGAGGTAGATCTAAGAATTGATTCAAAAGGGCTATATCAAACCAAGTGCTTCACCATGTGGTAATATAATTATCTTGGATTGAAAGAAATATGGAATGTGGAGACCCTATGTTAACTACAGATCTTTGAGTAATATCATTGTAAAGAACCACTATCCACTCCCTTAAACAGATGACTTGTTGGACCAACTCCAACGTGCATAGGTCTTCACAAAAATTGATCTCAATATTAATTATCATCAAATACCCATAGAGATCATTGACACATGGAAGACATTCAAATCCAAGAGCTTCTTTAAGTGGATGGTTATACCTTTTTGCTTGACCAATGTACTTGTCACATTCATGAGGATGATGGATAACATATTGTATCCCTACACCAACTCATTTTTGGTAGTCTACTTAGATGATATTCTTACCTATAGCAAGATATAGGAGAAAAATCTAGAACATTTTTTAGAGGTATTTTAGACTCTTTAAAAATAAGCTATATGTAAATTTGGAGAAGTGTTCATTTTTCATGATGAAAACTTAGTACCTTGATTATGTTGTTGACAAAGAGAGAGTCCATGTTGATCCTAAGAAAATTCAAGTAATTAGAGATGGCCTACCCCAAACACTCTAATAGATATTCATATTTTTTTGTGTCTTGTTAATTTCTATCAAATATATATAGGGGTTTACACACATTGATTGATCACTGCACCAAGTGACCAAAGGAGGTTCCAAATCCAAGTCCCATTGTAGAGATACAAATGAGAGGGTATTTAAGAAGTTAAAGGATCAATTGTGTTCAGATATTACTCTTTTTTTATTTAATGATTGGTGCAATATAGTACACATTGGGAATTTTTCTTAGATAGCATGGGCATCCAATTGCCTATCATAATAAAACATTCAATGGTGTAGTTTGAAAATACCCCACATATGAAAAAGAGCTACATGTTATTTTCCAAGCATGTAAATAGTAGAAGCACTACATCTAGGTCAATAAAGCCATCATCCATATATATCATAGGCCTATGGAGTTCATTTAGATGCATACTATGCTAAGGAATGAAAGGTATCAAAAGTGGTTGCATATCTATAGCAATTCCATATAATTATCAAGAATAAGAAATGGAGCACTTTTAGCAACATATTGTTTGTTTCAATGTCCAATAATAGCACTCACCACCATTCTTGTTTCCTATGGGCATGATACTTCTAATTGGTCTACCTTGTATGAAGTAGATTTTGATTTTGTGGATATATACCAAGCTCTTCATGTGGGTAACTATGTTTCTAATTTTTATTTGTAAAATAACCTCCTTTATCACATAGGATATATTTATGTACCAAATAGTGAGAGCTCAAAGATAATTTAAGAAGTGCACTTCAGTAACATAGTAGGTCACTTTGGTGTGGAAAAATTGCTAGTATTCCATCAAAAGTACTTATATTACCCCAAAATGAGGAAATATGTTGAGAGTTACATCAAGTAATATAACCCCTATGTTATTTCCAAACCAACCAACAAGAACTAGGTATTGTGTACATCATTGTAAATGACATACAAGACCTAATAATATATCTCCATGGATTTCCTCTCATGTGTTCCCATGTCTAAACATGGTAATGATTTAATTTTTGTTGTAGCTGATCATTTTTCAAATTTAGTTTTCATGGTTCCATGTAAGAAATTCATTTCAATTTAGAAAAATACTAACCTCTATTTTAGTCATGTTGTTAGCTTTTGGAGCCTTAAACTTAAATTAAATGCAATCACAAGTATTGAAATAAGCATGCAATATTATAACTATGATAAAGGAAACTTAACATGCATGAAAATATGATAGAAAACTTCATACAATGCTCTAGAAATGCTCATATAAGAAAGCTCACGAAAATTACAATGCTCCTCTCATGGATTTTACAACTCCTCCATGATATCAAAATGGAGCTACATTGTGCCTACTACTACTCTCACCTATGCACTCTAAAAATCCTCACACAAACACTCACAATGAGGCCTTTATATAGAAATATAGATTCCTTACCTCTTACTCAACCCTAAGACTCATGTACATGTGGACTACATGCACATTTACATCATTGCACATTCTAACACTTGTGCATTTATTAAATTACTATAATAAACTATTTATCTCCTAATATAAATATGTACCCATGAAGGTACATTAGTAAAGAACCAAATGATGTAATATATTCCAACACCTCCCTGTATTACATTATTTGGTTTTTGAAGACTTTAGTCTTCAATATGGATCTTTGACTCTTGTATAGTCTTCATCTTGATGAGGTTATTTTCCTTCTACTCCTGTCTTTATGTGGTTTTTTCATGTTCCCTTTGATCCTAGATATTTGATAAAATTCTTGAAATCTTTTGGATATCCTTGATAAACTAAATATCTGATAATATTGCAAGTCATGAAAGGATCATGATTGTTTTATTTTCTTTCCTTTGGTTTTTTGTGTGACTTGTATCTTTGATCTTCAAAAATATCAAGCTTGAATTTGTCATCAATAGATATTTCTGAAATAAGAACTTGAAGAAAGCAATGTAATCTAAATATTAAATTTTCTTCAATTTTTTTTTAGTATTTATCCTTGTAGTAATAGAAATAGGATGAATGATATTTTCCTTCATAATATTTACATGGGTGTAAATTCTAGCAATCTTCCTTCTCATGACCAAGTTTTTTTTAACGAGAAAAAAGTAAATATATCTCCATATCCTTGTCATTGGTGTTAGGAATATCATGTTTGTCAATTTATTTGATGAACTGATTAAACCATGTGTGAGAAATTGTAGCTATTCCTTATTTTTATTTTTCATAAATCTGCATGAGATCCTCTGTTTCAGCATTTTGGATATTGATGTTATCTTTTACTATCTCATTGGATGATATTTCTGAAGGATAAACTTCTATCAAACATTCAATTCTATGTTCAATTGATTCTTCTTTGTTAACTTCATCTTTCTCTAAATTACTAATCATGCTTTCTATTGAGTCAAGTTTATCTCTAAACCACATTGGTATTTTCCTTCTAATTGCATTTTTTAATATGTTCTTTTGAGTAGACATCCTTGTGTCTCCTTAGTAATGAGATATGCTTATAAATATGATTCACTTCTATTACTTGCAACCAACTATTTGTAGAAAGCCTTTTAGAAATGCAAAGAAAACCTTTTAGAAATGCAATTTTAAATATAAGAGTTCAATATCTTTAGTTGGATTGTCTATGTCCTTCTATCTCAATCTTCCAACTATAATTTTGATGCAAGCAATATCTTAATCTCTTCAACTATGATTCAATACTATATTAGGTTTCTAAACTTCTAGAAATTCAGTTGAAGTAGGATTCCTTATATCTCCCTAATTAGAAGTTTTAGAAATACTAAGTATTTGCAAATTAAGTTTTACTAATCCTTTTATCTCCTTGACTTTAAGATTTGCAAATATTTTGAAGCAATAGAAATAGTTTAGATGCTTCAACTTTTAACTTCTTTCTTCATGTAATCAATAAGCATTCTAGAGATTCTTTCAACACCTTATTACTCCTAAAACTAATATCTCTAGAATATAGAGCGTAGTTGATATCAACCTGAATAAACTTTTAGTATGACTTATGTATAATTCTCACCTTTCAAATGCTTGATTCAGGTTTGAAATTTGATTGAGATGAATATAGTTTACTTCATATTTATAATGGTTGACTACTCCTTATCTTATCTTAAATGCTCCTTGTAGTTTTCACTTATCTTGCACACTTCTCTTAGACGTAAACACGTTGGTCTGCATTCCTTTCTACAACATGAGCTTTCTGAATATGTGCCTTGAACTCACTCTATGTCTTTGACTATTATGTGCGCTATTCTCCACTTCAATGTTGGTCTTCTTTTGGTGATTGGTCGTGCCTTTCCTCCTTGTTAATTGTGCCCTTTTTTTTTCTCTGTCACTCTATGTGCTCTCTAAAATAGTGATTCTCTCCTTGCTTTCAATGCTCTTTGAGCCTTTTAATATCTATGTACGTGAGCACCTTCTCTTAAGCTCAATGCAGTGTAGAATGGGAAGTGCCAAGTGGCACTTAATTTATCTAACGGGTATTTTTGCACCTTCTCTGAACATCTATGACAAGTGGTGCTAAGTGTCTTACTCTTGCTTCCTCAATGTATTCATAATTGGTGTTGTTAGCAACGCTTCAAAGAGAGCGTTATCAAATGATATGCTTCAAATATTCTTTTTCCCTGGGTGCTCAAATTGGTTTTAACATGGCAAGCTTCTTATTATTTGCATGTGATGGCTCCTTCCAAGTGGCGTAATATTCCTACCTCTTTTCCTTATCTTCCTTGGGCTTGTTTAACATATTTTCCAGCACTCTTTAATGCTCACTTCTTGGTGATATTCCTTACTATTTTTATCTTCTTCTTAGACAAAAACTTAGGTGTTTGGTGGCTATCTTCGAATGGCATTATGGAATGTGAATATTCTATGTGTTCTATGTCACTTTCCAGCCTGCTTCTACCATGGTGGCTCCTCTTTGGTGGAGATAATATTTATACCAAACTACTTGCACTTCATCCTTAGTTCTAATCTTGTGTTTTTCACTTGCACTAGCTCTTTTTTGAATATGCAGGTTGGGTTCTTGTGCTCCTTGTAGGTGGTAACTCTGGTGGCTCTTGCACTACGTTGGGTGTCTTTTGACACCTTTAATGACTATATTTTTGAGTCTTTGGATGGCTCTTTATTTTTCTTCCTGAGGCTTTCTTTTAGGGTGTTGTACGGTGCCCACTTGAATACTTTGATACATCTTTGTATTACTATGTAATTTGCCTCTTGATCATGCTTGTAGAGTTCTCCTGAATGACTCTAATATGTAGACTATGATTACCCCTCTGTTCTTGTAAACCAAGTCTTTATCTTATTCAAAATGTAGGATTTAATTGGCTGATATTGCTATTCGATTTCTTTAATTGTTTTCAAAGACTATTTTAGCCCCTTTTCAAATCTATCCAAAAAATGCTTTGGAAATGTAGCCTTTAGTTGCATCGTAGACTTGAAATTTTTGTCTTCCTTTCAAGCTCTCTTCCTACTTTAATATGGTGACTTTCTTCTCCAACATTTGGAGGTGATATTAAACTTTTTGGTGGCTGCTCCTTGCCATAAAATATTGCAAACAAACTGTCTTCAACTCCCTTATTTGGCTAAGATAAAATTGATATTATTATTGCCTTTAACCCTTGGAAATACTTTCCTTTCTTGGCTATTCTTTAACTTACCAATCTAAGCTTTTCAATAAAATATTTTGCACTATAGATTATGCAAAAACTATAGTCTTCTTTTCTTAGAATAAACAATAGAATGTTGATATGTTTCTTTCTCTCAAAATATACCTATATTCAATTTTCTTCTATAATTTTTGCACTACTTTTAAAGACTTGAAATGAAACTTTTGATGCAACCTTAAATTAGAATCCCAATAATTTAGAAGGATCCTCCTCCAAATCGTAGCTGAGATGTTCACTCAATAAACCTTAAATTATGGCCCCAAAATCTCTTATATTTGGTGGTTTTTCTATCTACTTTCTCTTGCTGAATTTTGACTTCAAAATAGATCTCCTCCTCAAACAAATTGTCAATCTTGAGATCTATTCCAATCTACCTTGTAATCTAAAAATCTTCTTGTCAAACCTTCTCCTTTGGGCTTGTTGTTAGATGGAGATAATTTTCCCATTTCCTTAGCTATCACGAGCTTCTCCCTTGGTAGTAATTTCTCCAATGAGTTCTTCTATGAACTCCTTCAGTGAGGCTCACCAAGCCTTCTTCTTATTTCTCTTTGAGACCTCTCCAAGGTCCTCAATCTTGCAGCTTCAAAACCTTCATTGAGACCTTCATTGGCCTCTTCAATATTCAACTATGGAAGTTTTGTAGTGATATTTTCTTCTAGGATCTCCTGAATTTGTTGCTATTGAAATATGCAATAGAACCTTTTGTCAATTCTTCTCAATGCTCAATATTCCACTATGGAAGTTCTTCAGTAGGGCCTTCAATGGACCTCTTCTTCAATGTGAAGTTTTCAATATTTAATGGAGATCACCAATCTCCAATATTTTCTAGGACTCTTCTCCTTGAGTTTATTCAATATTCAATGGGGTCTTCTTTCTAGGACCTCCTTCCTAGATTTAAAATCTTCAATGTGGCTTCCTTGGCCACTAGATCTCTCCTCAATATTTCAATTAGGATTCTTCAATTTGCAAATCTCTCAATGGGACCTTTATCCTTAGGCCTCCAAATCTTCAATCCTTATTTTTTTGCAACAAACAATTAATCCTTACATGAGGAAAGTAACATCGACCTTTAGGCAACGAACATGGAGTTCTTCTCTATCTATTGTAGGAAGCTTCCCAACTTCTAAGAGTTAATTTTTTACAACAAGAAAAACTTAGATGATAGTAACCCAATGGTTTTCCTAAAAAAATATATTTTCTCTCTTGCAATGAAATATTAGAGATAATAAAATTTTCTATGACTCTATAGAATCTGTACTAGTTGGATTACCATTATAGTGGATTCAATGTTGAGTTATAGTCTTCACAAGTTTTTGCAACTTTGTAGAAAAATTCTAGTCAAATCAATCATGTGGCTTTCTCTACTTTCTATTATTCTACCTAGAGCGACTTCTATAAAAAAAAATTGTGATGGTATTTGCATTCAGCGGTGTACAATGGCTGATCTAGTTTGTAAATACTCAACAATAGCAATGGTGATCACTTGTGTCTTTCCTTTGATCCACCGTGGCTCTGATACCATTGTAATATTTTGGAGCCTTAACCTTAAAGGAAATGTGATCACAAGTATTGAAATAAGCATGCAATGTTATAACTATAGTAAAGGAAACTTAACATGTATAAAAATATGATAGAAAACTTCATGCAATTCTGTAGAAATGCTCATATAAGAAAGCTCATGAAAATTACAATACCCCTCTCAAGGATTTTACAACTCCTCCATGATTTCAAAATGGAGCTATATATATCCTACTACTACTCTCACCTATGCACTCTAAAACTCCTCACACAAGCACTCACAATGAGGCTTTTATATAGAAAAATAGATTCCTTGCTACTTACTCAAGCCTAAGACTCATTTACATGTGGACTACATGCACATTTACATCATTGCATATTCTAACACTTGTGCATTTATTAAATTACTCTAATAAACTAATAATATCCTAATATAATCCTAATATAGCTATGTACCCATGAAGGTACATTAGTAAAGAACCAAATGATGTAATATATTCCAATACATGTATGGCTCAATTTTGGTTTCCTAATTTCCATTATATCTAACAGTGATAGTAGATTTCTAAGCATTTTTTGGTTGATGCTAAGGATGGACACTAAGTTGACCATGTTAAAAACCTTCCATTGGTAGTTTTATGGTCAAATAGATGTTGTGAATTGATTTATTTTACAACTTTAAATGTATAATTCGAAGCATCCATGAATACAATATGAGATCCTCTCCTATGTTCAGCATGGGTACAATCAATATTTACATAGCTCTACCAACTATAACCCATTTCATGTTTGTTTTAGGTTTTAACCTTTCACACCCCATGATGTAGTTCTTATTATGCAATCCATGGAGTACTAACCTCATGGATAGAGATACATAGAAAAGGTATCATGGTTTGTGGAATACAAGAAATGACATGATCAACATCAGGTCCCACATCAAGTCAAGGTTGGAGATAAGGTATGGTTGTGTAGACACTTTAAATGCATAATAACAATGAGACTCTCCAAAAGGCCTCTTTCTATCCTATTTAACTCACCTAGGGCAGCCTCAAGGCTAATTTGATATTTTTCAATAGAAAAAAGTATGTTTCCCTCATTGGAAGCATGATTATCTTAATCCAATATGATCTCCAAGTTAGGACCATCTTGACCCGAGATGGTCATGCACACGCAAAAATAAAAATAATAATCAGGTAATAGAATTTCCTATCAATGCAGCGGTTGATTTTCCAATGTGCTAGATAACCTGCAATCACCCCTACCACCTACAAATTGGAAATCAGGCTACCCTTGATTACCACTTACCTCTTTGTTTATATGCCAAGGAATCTAAAAAATGGAATTTTTCTCCATTAAAAAATATGATTTTTGAACTCTCTTGCAATGAAGTGTTACCAAAACAAATTTCTAAAGCTTTATTGTTGTTTCCATGTTGTCATATTGCCATACGGGCCTCGATGTTGCCTTCCATTACCTCATTTGATCAACACTATTGCTTTAGATCATCTGAATTAATAAGCTTGCATCCCTATTTGTGATATAATCCATTGATAAAACATCCTTGGATTACCCCAACACCTTTGGACCTGGTTTCCAAGAGTTACAGGTATGTGACAACGATCGTCTCACCCTAAGATGATTTGTATATAGAGACCGTATTGATCCGATATAATCCCATTTAGGTGACCAATTTTCATAGTTTTTTACATGTTAATTTAGATTTGCATGTTGCATGGTCATTCTAGCATTAGAACTTTCTATTTTACGCATGTTATCTTGTTGCATGGATGCATTTGATTTTTTAGTTTACTTTATATTCCCTAATTAAACATGGGTCCAACCTTTATGGACCTTAAAAATACTACTAATTCTTATTTTGTTTCATTTTTTGTAGGTAATAGGATCAGGTATTGTAAAAAATATTGGATTCCAATCTCACACGGTGGTCCCTGAGAAACCTGCCTCTAGAGCATTGTGCTAGCATGGATATCATAAAATATTGCACCTAGAGATGTTATGTTAACATATTGTATTTGTTTTATCATTGGATAATATCCCTTAAGGGTATTCTCTTGTAATACCTTGGAAAGAACAAATTAAAAAAGGATTCATTTAATTGTTATTTCATCATGTTTAAAATTATATCTTTTGTATGGTGCAAGTTTTCGTGCTCTCAAATGGTGATCATAGTGGGACATCCTATGGGTCTCCCTTTGTCATAATTTGTTGTTTTTATGAGTTAACATGACTAAATTTTGATTGCCTTGATGATTTGCAGATACACAGTCCTAAACATATTGGGTCAAGATGATCCCTCTACTACAATCATCTCAGGGTGAGACAACTTTTGTTCTACAACTGTATTAGGGCGATATGATCTCTAGCCAAAGACATAATATCTATAGATCTGCAAGAATATATATTTAGTGGAAGTATTCCAGATTACATGTTCATACCTTAGAATATTTTTGTTACATGTTTAATAGAGAAAACTATGAAAATAAGAAAAATATATAATCTAGTCGCATACATCTTTCTTTATTTTTAGTTTTAAAGCTATCAAACCATGACCATCTTAGGTCGATATGGTATTTGGTCTATTACCATATTATATTGATATGGTCCATGTTTTGCAACCATCTAAAGTTGAGACAATCTTTGTGTCCTTGCTATTTTTTTTGCATTGTTGTCTGATAAAAAAATAGATCCTCATATAATGAAAATAGATGCTTTGCTTTATAATTTGCATTAGTTAGAATTATTTGTGTGCTCTATTTTTCTCTTTTCAACAATAAAATGAAAATCACACACATGTATCATTTAAATATTGGTAAGGTTGGCCTTCATCACCAACCCCCAATCGAGACTACCAATGTTGGATTTCACCTCCTAACGTTAGCTTATTTCTCTAAATACCATAGTAGCCCCATGAGCGGTTATCAAACTTCATCATCGAGATACCCCCTACTTTTGTAAGCATCCTAAGGTAGGTTAGGTCTATACGCACCTTAACCACAAGGCTTAATAATCTATGGAACACAACTATCATTTGTGTTCGAGCATGCCCAAGTGTGAAGTGAAAGCCTTGTTGGGCAAGGAGCAGGATTTAGACAGTGTGACCATCCTTGAGGGGGTATTATTCTTATAGCATCACCTATCACCCATATATTACCTATAGGAAGTCCTTTTACTATTTGTTTTTTATTCCTCGATATAGGTTGTGCACAAACTACCTTTCTATAGTGATATTTTCATCTTCCTTAGTTTTTTAGGAGTAGATATAAAAAAACAAAAGCACACAAAAATAAAATCAAAAATAATAAAAAAACACTTCAAAATCAAAACAAAAAATACTTTCTTGATTGTTTTGCCTTGCTATTTTTTTGCATAGTTTAGAAAGTGCTTGAGAGAATTATCATGGTTATTTACGCATCATTTTCTTAGTATACGGTTGTAACATGCATCTAATCTCATTCACGAGCTTAATTTTCTAATCCATCACCTAGAGCCATGGATCATTTTCAAATTGATCCGTAGGACCTCATCATCCCTAAGTGGTGATGCGACTATCCTAGATCAAATGTTATCCATCACTCCACTAACCCTAACACATTGGGTGCCAACATTCACAATTCACCCACAAGTCTTGATTATGAGCAAGATATGGATTATCTAGATAAATATACCTTGTGTGCTTTTTATAGGGATAATTACATCCAAGTTGAAACATCTAGGAGATCCCTACCATGCATTCATATATTGACTCGACCTATGACTCCCCTTAATCGGTATCAAGAATGCACCCCATAATAATATAGGGATGTTCAAGCTACTCTAGTTGATCATCCATGGATTAGTTGTAAATACGAGCACTTGAACATGTACAATGTTAAAGGTAATAACAATACCACCATGTCAGTTCAAGCATTTGTTATGTCAACTCATGGGTCCAAGGATGGTGATTTTCATCCTCTCACTACACCTTATGATATGCAGTACGATCAAGGACGATGTACCTCAATACCTCCTTATTACTTGGAACCTATCCTTCAATAGTATTACCAAGACAATGCAACTTTTTATAACCCCAAAAAGGGGCAAAATTGTAAAACATACCTATTCGTGCCACTCACACACATGTCAATAGGTCCCACACAACTGACCTAGTGAACTAAAACTAGATACCTAGGATAACCATGGATCATCAATTGCATTAGAGGTTTCCCATACCTACACAATAAAGGCAATCAATCCAACAACACCCAAGGCACCAAGCACAACAACATAACCTTCCACTGCACCCAAATCATAATCTTCCACTTAAACCACACTTGAATCAAATTCATCATCAATATCCAATACCATCACACATCATCATCATCAACCTCATTCACCAGAACATTATCAATTTTACCCTTATCAACAGAATCATGAAGCCTTTTAGGAACAACAACCTGAGTATCAAGAACCATTTGATAAGTACCCTGAGGCAACATATGGGAACATGCCTATTGAAAACACTCACCAACCACCTCATCCATAATAGAATATTTAAACTAATCAAGGCCAAAGGTGATTTAATACCATCATATCACCAGAGGCCTATAAATTTTTGATAGAGCACCTCAACTCTTTAGAGAAGCAAACCTCAAATTCAAGTTACCTAAAACCTTCCCTACGATAGCTCACCAATCAGCCTCTACACCCATCTATTTTATCACTACCCTATCTTGATCACCTTGAGATACCAAAATTAGAAAATTTCAAGGGTGATGAAGATGCCCAAGAATATGTGATGAGTTTCATAAATAATTGCCTTCGTCTTCAGGAGAAAAACCCCTCATGCTACAAATGTTCCTTATAACACTTTTTGGGGGTGCTTTGGAGTGGTAAAACCATTTACCACACCATAGTATTTTAACCTTTGAAAAAATTGTAGATGCTTTTCTAGAATGCTTTGCCTTCAATGTTAAGAAAAATTCCACCTTGACTAATCTATATAATCTTTGCCAAGGAAGAACTAGTCATGGGCTATGGGAACAGGTGGAGGGCTATCATAACTAAATTACCCTTCAAGCTACCCATCATTGAGCTAACTTGAATGTTTGCTAGAAGTTGCACCAAAAAAATCTAATTATTATTGCAACTTTAGCAATATAGGACTTTCAAGGAGGTCTTGGCCCAGCAAAAGGTAATAGAGGACATCAAGATTCAAGAAGGAGAAATTAAACTCTAGAAAAAGAAATGGCCCAAAAAAATGTAGAGGGTGGTCAAAACCAACCAAAGGTAACTTCAGTGAATCATGTTTTCTTGAGTGCTCTCGGGCCCTCAAACTGAGCTCCAGTACCACCAACTAACTATCAAGCCCAACCTCCACCAGTGTAGTATCACCCGCTAGTGGTCAATTCACCACAATAATAGCAATCCCAAACTCAACCTCATCGGCCACCTCACCAATATACACCATTGTCAAAATCCTTAGCATCAATCTTCAATAAATTATGTGAGGTGCACGCAATTACACTCCTTGATATCTGACCACTAGATCTAAATCATCCTAAAACTAAATCTTATAGGGAGGATCAATACTGCACTTATCATTGACAAAAGGGATATGACATTCAACCATGCTACGCATTCAAGAATATAGTGTAGGATATTATTGAGAGGTAAGATATTCAAATCGATAATCCTCTTACCTCCAACAATAAAATATAGGCATCTTCCAAGACCCTTTACCTCAGCGTAGAGAGAAAAACACCTACTATCAAAATAGAATAACCCAAGTAGGTTAATCAAGTGAATACCACCCTACCTAACCAAGTTTTTGTGGGAATGATCAACATCATGACGAGGAATAGATGATACCCAATGCAACCCATAAAATCTATGGGTCCTGCCAATATTTCATAAATGTCATAGGCATTTTCAGTATCAAATCTAGTCATACCTACTCCACCTCATCCAGTGCTCACACTAAGGAATAAACTTGCTCAAAGTCTAATAATCTCATCGATGAGGCTCTCTATCTATAAGTTGATTCAACAATCGATGTCACATAGAGAGACTCTTATGGAGATCTTAAGATCTATTGAACTGTAGCCACAAGACCTTATGTAGGAATTAAACATTTGTTTAATCCATGAGTGTGGAATATATTTACATATGAGAGCTCAAATTAGCCTATAACAAATGTAGGTAATAGGAGCGAATAAAATATTCTCCCAAGAATAAGACTCCTAAATTTAGCCTTAGATAAACGTTACAGATATGCACATTAATCTAGAATGGCAATATCACATGTAATATATGTTATCAAATAATGAAATAAATATTAACTATAGCCTAACATCCCCCCTTATTACATTATTTGATGTACATAGAGAGTTGCGAAACAACTCAAATTTGACACGTGCAAGTGCCTTAGTGAAAATATCTGCAACCTGTTCATCGGTGGGAATGTACTGGAGCTGAATCTTGTGCTTTGGAACTTCATCTCGAATAAAGTGACATTGAGTGTCAATATGCTTTGTTCATTCATGGAACACTAGATTCTTGACGAGTTTCAAAACACCTTGGTTATCGCAATTCAAGTGTATTGGAAGATTCTTTGGAAGACCCATACTTGAAAGAATGCGACGTAACCATATCACTTCACACATTGCTCCTCGTGTTGCATGATATTCTACCTCTATAGATGAAAGTGCAACAACTTGCTGCTTCTTGTTGTGCCAAGAGATAGGACCAGATCCAAGATGAAATATGTATCCTGACGTTGATTTTCTATCATCTATAGATCCAACATAATCTGAGTCCATGTATCCTTGCAAGAAGAACTTATCATTCTTCTTGTAATCCAGGCCATATTCTGGTGTGCCACGGACATAGTGAAGAACTCGCTTTACTACCTTCCAATGACTGACCTTAGGTTCCTGCATGAACCTCGAAAGATAGCTTACAACAAAGCTGATATCCGACCTGGTATTCATCAGATATATGAGACTCCCAATCAACTATCGATAGAGAGTTCCATCTACCTGAGGAGATTTGTCGTATCGAGATAGTTGTAACCCTGTTTCCATTGGAGTTGCTTTGGGCTTACAATCTATCATTCGATATTTTTCAATTAATGCCTTGGCATACTTCATTTGTGTAACCCTGATGTGGTTCTTTTTCTGCACAACTTCCAAGCCAAGACAATAATGGAGAAGTCCTAGATCTGTCATTTCAAATGACTTTTTCAAGTCACCCTTCACTACTTCAATCATCTCTTCTGAACTACTAGTGATGATCAGATCATCAACATAGAGCACAAGGATCACTATTTCAGAACCAACTTTCTTGAAATAGAGATTGGCATCTGAGGGACTTCTCTTGAAACCATGTTGCAGAAGGTGATTATCAATATTTATGTACCAAGCTCTCGGAGCTTGTTTCAACCCATACAAGGACTTGATCAGTTTGCAAACTTTTTGTTCTTGTCCTTGTACAACAAATCCTTCAAGTTGATTCATGTACACTTCTTTTAAATCACCATTTAAGAAGGCACTCTTCACATCCATCTGATGAAGCTTCCATCCAAATTGAGCTGCCATTGCATAGAGTACACGAATGGTTGTCATTTTTGCAGTTGGTGCGAATGTCTCTTCATAATCTATGCCTTATTTTTTAGCATAGCCCTTTGCAACAAGGTGGGATTTATGCTTATCAATAGTTCCATCTACCTTATACTTGACTTTGTATACCCATTTGCAGCCAATGGGTTTCTTACCAGTAGGCAGATCAACTAACTCCCATGTTTTATTCTTCATAAGAGACATATTTTCTACATCCATAGCTGCCTTCCATTGAGGCACACTAAGGGCTTCTTGCACTAAAGTTGGTTCATGCTCTACAACTGTAGTCATAAAATTGTAGTCTTCCTCTTCACTCCTGTCTTCTTCTTCATCATCTTCTGCATCTTTAGCTTCTTCTCTTTCTTGATGAGACATACTTTGAGTACGTGGTCGATCTGAATTGAGATCAGGTGGTGCATCCAATTTTGCATCTCTTATAGTGCTAGTATACCATTTTGGAATTTTCTTCTATTTTGGGGGAGTCCTTGCCTTAGGCTCCTCAAAATCTAGGTATATAGCAGGAGATGTGTCTTTGCTAGTTTCTGGTGTATCCAACTTGGGAGCTTCATCGAATACCACATCTCGACTTATATGAATCTTCTTGGTTTTAGGGTCAATCAATCGATACCCCTTGGATTCTTCATCATAACCAAGAAAGATACATTGCAGAGTTTTCTCATCTAACTTGTGCCTTTTCTTCTTTGGAATGTGCATGAAGGCTTTGCATCCAAATATCCTTAGATGAGAAATGGAGGGCTTTCTTCCACTCCATGCTTCTTGTGGTGTGACTCCTTGAAGAGCTTTTGTTGGTGCTCGATTCAGGAGATACACAACTAGTAGTGACAACTTCTACCCAATATTGTTGCCCAAGATGTGCACCTGTGAGCATACATCGAACCATCTCCATGATGGAACGATTCCTCCTTTCAGCAACTCCATTTTGTTGAGGAGTATAGGTTGTAGTAAGCTATATTTTTATCCCATGTTTAGTGAGATATCTTGAAAACTCATTGGAGGTGAATTCCCCCCCTCGATCTGAGCGGAGGGCCTTGATTGAACATCCTGATTCTTTCTCAACACGCTTCTAAAACTTCTAAAAATACAAGAATGCATCTGACTTCAGTTGTAGAAAGAAAACCCACATCTTTCGTGAGTAATCATCAACAAACAATTGAAAGTACTTCTTTCCACCATAATTATTTGGCATTGGTCCGCATAGATCGGTGTGTATCAACTCCAATGGTCTTTTGGCTCTTGAAGAGCTCAATTCAAATGGTACTCGGTGTTGCTTCCCTGCTAAGCAATCCGAGCATACAGGCAAAGTATGGGAAAGGTTGGGCAGACCTAACACCATATCATGCTTACTCAATTCGAGTAGATAGCCTGAACTTAGATGCCCATACCATTTGTGCCATAAGGAAGTAGCTTCTTTTGAGTTGGCAGCCATGGCAACATGAGGGGTATAGATAGCATCTAATACAAACAATCCATGTTTGTAGGAAGTCATTGCGATATGTTTACCCTTCTTGGTAATGAAGCAACGCTTTTGTCCATTAACAACTTTGAAGTCAACCACCATATGTTTGTCCAAGATTTGAGGCACGGACAACAAGTTGTTGGCCAATCCTGGCACATATAGGACCTTCTCAATTTGGCATTTTCCATCGGGAAGAGTTACTGAAACATTACCTTCTCCTTGGACTTTATAGGTCTTATCATCGACAATTGTTACCGGTTTGCCTTCTTTTGCCTCAAATGTGTCAAACCACCTTTTGTCACCAGTCATGTGTTTGCTAGCACTAAAATCAATATACCAAACATTATCTTTCTATTTGGGATTAGTTTGAGTCATGAGCACCTTGTGTGCCCTCTCAAAATCTGAATCTGATTCTTCAATAGCAACATTTCCCTTTTGTTGTCTATTTCTTCTTCATGGTTTGTTTTGGCCCTTTTTCTATTGTGGTTGCTTATTCTTGTCACTTTTGTTGAACCAACACTTGTTGGTGTCATGATTGTCCATATCACAAATATGGTAGTACCTCTTCTATTTTTGAGGTGTCTTTTGTGAGGAAGTGGTGTTTGAACCCTTCGAGGAAGATCCCTTCTGAAAGTAGCCTTTTTGCTTAGCTCCATATTTCTTAGAAAAAAGTGCATTGTTGGACACTTCATCTCTTTGGTTGTTATCTGCTTCATGTTGTTGAAGCAAATTAACTAACTCTTCAAAAGAGACTTGTCTATTAGACACTTGAAGGGAAGTGACCATCATTCTAAAAGAATCTGGTAAAGCTCTCAAAATGATTGAGGTTAAGAGCTTATCTTCTACTTTCTCACCCATTGCATGCATCTTAGCTCTCAGTTCAACAACTCTACAAAGAAACACTTCTACACTTTCTCCATTTTTCATGCTAAGAGTGTGAAGTTGGGATTGAAGGTTAAGGATCATGGCTTGATTCCTTCCCTCATATATTGTTGACAATGTATCCCATGCATATTTTGCATGCTCCTTTTCACAAATGTGCGGTTGAACTTCATCAATAGTGGCAAGAATTATGATCATCAATGCTCTCGCATCGACATCATCATATGCTTCTTGTTTATCATCTATTGTAGTTGGGTATTTGACTTTTCTAGTCACAATGTCCCACATCTTTTCAACCTGCAATATTGCTCTCATATTTGTCTTCCATGGAGCAAAATTTGGACCTTTGAGTAGTTGTGAATCTGACAAGTATGCTTTTGCAATGGCCATTGTGAGGGTTCCTTATAACACCAAATGGTCCCCCTTTCTTTATACCGCTAGACCGATAGACCTGATCTATTGAATATACCTACTTTTCCTATAATACCCATCGGTACATGGAATAAGCTTGTCCCCTCAATATACGTGATCGTACGTGAGGAGGACTTGAAGGTATTGTATATAGATCGATCCATGGCACATAAGTAGTATTGAAAGGGATTCACTCTATCTTTGACACCTACTTAAAAATCCTTCCACATACGTAGGGCGCCAAGTCCCTTAAATACTTGGAAGAACTTAATTTCAGGATTTACGCCAAGCGATAGTAGTGAATGGGGTAATAATGGAGTGAATATCAAAAATTGGCTTTCCTTATTTCTCCCTAACGGTTTATAGGGAACAATAGCCCAGACGTCATTGTTGCAGCTATATTAGGCGTTAGATACAGTAGCCCAAAGCACGACAACATCACCTGTAAGTGTGGGCTAGAGGTACCGTAAATACCGAACGCTGCTTTGCACAATAAATTGCACAAAAAATAGGTATAAATTTGGGGTCTTTTGCTGCCACAATATGTATATTTATCAATGCATAAAACAAAAAATTAAATGCATTCATACATCCATTTTTGCCCACAAATTTATAATTTTTGAAGGTGTCGGATTCCACCGAAAATGCACCTTTTACAATGCCAATTTTTCAAAATATTTTTGCAATAGAGTTTGATTTGCAAAAAAATGATATTCACAAACTTTTGCTTTGCCCTTGTTTTGAGTTTGATTTGCAAAAAACAACAAAATTTTGTGTTGCCCCCTTTGTGTTTTGGTTTTGCAAAATAACAAGGTTTTTTGTAGCCCTCTTTTGAATTTTGATTCGCCTTAATTTTTGCAAAAAATCATGTCAATGTTGTTTGATTTTTGTTTTGCAAAATAATTGTGCCTCCTTTGTTTTTGTTTTGAAGCCGATCTCTTTTAATTTGTTTGATGGTAAAAAAAACAAATAATATGGCCCCCCTCTTCTTATATAAAAAAATGCACTTTAATTTTAATTAAATAAATTAATTAAATTAAATAATTAATTGCTTTATCTAATTAATTAATTAAATTAAATTAAATAAAAAAATTATTTAATTTATTAATTTAAATAAAAAATAATAATGCAAATTTTTTTAATAAAATAAGGGTTTTTGTTTTTAAATATATAAGAGGCTCCGACTCCTCCAAACTTCAAAAAATATATACCCATCGTGAATTGAACTCAAGACCCTATGGAGAGTGTCTTATATTCCATGCACTAACCAACTACGACGAACCGTCTGTCGAGTCTTAAAAATATACAATATTGTATTTAAAACTTTGCTCCTCCGCTTGTACCTTTTTGAACGTGCACAAACAAATAGCTTATTGCCACGTATTAACTTTTAAATGGAGGTTGTGCATGAAATTTGATTGGTGGACACTAAACCTTAGAAAAAAGGTAAAAAAAAAATCATTTCAATTTTTTTTATTCCAGCACCACAACGTTGTTTTCTGCCTCGATCAGTTGTGATAGAAGCTTATTTCTGAGTTGTAATTTCTTTTCTCTCACGTTGTGCAATCCCTTTTCTCTCACACTATGTAATCTGCCTGCAATTTGTTTTTTACGATGATGCTTTTCTCACGTTGCACGATAGACCTATGAGGAGGGGTTTGGTTCATAGCTACAAAACTATAGTCGATGCTTGTGTGAGCAGATCGTGGTTAGTGTCAAGTGTGCATGATTTTTAAGACTATGAGCAAGGAGTTGATTTGATCAAGTAAGCAATGATCAGGATTTGATGTGCAGCACTACAATCACAAATCCCATAGCTACGATCGAGATTCTTAGCAATCCACTATAGATCAATTTTTTTATTTTCTTTGTATTTTTTTTCTTGTTGTGCTAGATCATAATCGATCTGTAATAACCAATCTAGGGCCAAATTTGGCCATGGTTGTACAATATTCTACATGGTCATGGGTAATCTTCATCTGTAAATTTGAGTCTACATTGCACTATTCGAGCGCAAATCTTCCTGATCTACTACTATAGATCTTGGTCATTGTTGTATAGGAGCGATCGAGCCTGATCTCGCCTAGATGGTCGCATCCTCTCTTGGTCATGATTGTGCAAGGGCCATGTGGCCACTCCTAGCCTACGTGCTGGCTTAACCACGCAAGTTGTGTGTGGTCCATGCGTACGGGTTGTGCTACTGGAGGCTACATACAACATCCTGGGATAGCATTGTATGGGTTGCAATATTGTACTCTTGCGTGGCTCTTGGGTTGGGGCTATAGTTGATGGCTATGAAATTATATTTTTTTTTATCTTTGTACTAAAATAGGGGTACTAACTAGGTAATAAAAAAACAGATACATAGGAAGCATGCTAGGTGAACAGGGGTAATAAGAGAATTATATTTTTTCAAATCCTATCTAAATCCTTTGCCTTCTCTACCCAATAGACATATTTTTTGATGCTTTCACTGTCCAATTGCAGGCTTTCCAAGATGAGTATACAGTCAATTGAATACGGGTATTCCAGAAAACAATAGCCATTAACTATTTCTCACTCTGATACCAATGTAGGAATCAAACATTTGTTTAATTCATGAGTGTGGAATATATTTACATATGAAAGCTCAAATTAGCCTATAACAGATGCAGCTAATAAGAGCGAACAAAATATTCTCTCCTAAGAATAACACTCCTAAAGTTAGCCTTAGCTAAACATTACAAATATGCATGTTAATCTAGAATGACAATATCACATGTAATACATATTATCAAATAATGAAATAAATATTAACTATAGCCTAACAATTCTTTCATCAATTTTGTGGAACATGTTAAATCATGTCAAGATCCTGCAATTACATTTTAGGATCATGAAATTCAAATGATACTCACTAAGGTACCTGATCCACCATTGTATATCCTTGCTAGCATGAATAGGATCCGCTTCAAGCTTGATTGACATGAGATCATTAATTAACATCATCACCTCTACTACCCTCCAATGTCTCATCCTTATACCATCATGCATTATGTCATCCAATTTCACCCTCCGAGCCTTTAATGATGCCCTATGTTCCACTATTGTCATAGTATTCCTTCCTATTAAGGTTGGAAAAAAACTATTTGTGTACTATATCACATCTTGGAAGGTGCCATGCAATACAACATATTACTTGATTGACCCTGTATTCGAGACATGAAATGCGTACCTTCTATATTGCATCAGTGCATAAAGTATATACATGAAGGCCAAGTTCACTGCATCCCCATAAACTTAGAGCCCTTCAAATTTTACATTCCACACATCTAGATATTTAGTCCAACAACCTCATACAAACCACAAATTTTATACCACAATCATCCATCACTCCACCACCACCACCTCCATCTCAACCCTCGCCATCGATTTCATCAAAAATTCCTTCATCATCATCAAATCATTCCCCTAAAAATATATAGAAGGCACTTATGCCATCACCTTCATCTCCACCTCCACCAACACACACATTTACACCTCAACCATCTATCACAACTCTCACACCTTTGATTTCAACCATATCTACAACTTCTACCCATGCTTCCCCCATAAAGGAAGAACCACCTATCACCACACAGATTTCATCACAGCCCACATCTTCATCATCATCTTTCCTAGTAGAGTCACCATAAATCATAATTTGCATGACAAATCTAAGTATTTGTGAATATCTAGTGCAAGATATTACATTCACCTCACTCGTAGAGTCAATCATAGACTTTGGTTACCCACACAACACACCATTACCCATAGGTACCATAGTCCCCCTTGGGTCCTGCCCAAGCCAAAAAAAAATTGTCTATGGTGGTATTTATGCCTCCATAGACACTCCTCCTGTACTAGAGGAGGAAGAGTCATTTCAAGAAAATATTGTTTATCTCTCAAACTTATCCTTTGTTATGCGATGTTTTTATCACCATCATTGGCATAAAAATAGCTTAGGGTGATACGAGTAAGGTCTTTGGATCCCTCTGGAACCACATTATCAACTTCCAATAGATGAATCAGGCTTGGGGTACCATACTAGTATGCTTGATGAGGTTATTGTTGATTCTCTTCAATGCCTTAACTTAGGCCTAGAGGGAGATATCAATGGTAATAAGTACACTGATATTGGTAATACTCATTTTCTTAGCGATCATTTGCATATTGCTATATTATTTATTCCTAACTTTAATTGGTCAAATGATGAGTCAAGAGATGATCAAGAGCCAGAACATGATTGGGGGTCAGAAGATGATTGGGAGACCTTATCCATCACCTTGTTTAGATTGAAATAATAGTTCTCTCCCATAGAGCCTCTCATAGATTTAGATGAATTATATCTTCATCTTTTCTCAAGATTATCGCTACCCATATGGCACCAGCGTCTCCCACTCAAATATCTAGTCATATTAGTCCCACCTAGGGGACACCTCATCATACCCATTTCACCACAACTACCCCCTATACATTTGTGTTCATCCATATTTTATCGTCTCTTCCCATCCATGAATGGAGGTCACCCACCAACCATCAACATGATCTTTATTGATCTCACCACTCCACTCCATTATCCTGGTAACTCTTCTCAATCATTGTCTCAATATCGAGGCTATTGATTTTGATTTCACTACCCTCTTTCCATTACCAAATGAGTTTCTTCCTTCTGAGGACATATTACAACCATTTCTTGTTACATTCTCATTTAGATGTCTCATAAGCTGAGATTGAGTCTAACAATGTATCTGACTCATTCAATCCAACCAATTACATTCACTTGATCCCTACTCCTCATCAATTAGAGGAGGGATCCCATATGTTAATAGAAGAGATAGTTGATATTGATGTCAATTATGATCCTAGATGCCCCTATATTTTTAATTTGGGGAAGGGTCTTTCAGCCTCAGAGCGCAAGGCATTCTTTGCTCTTCTAAAGAAGTATAGAAATTTTTTTGCTTTGTTGTATAGAGATATGCTTGACCTGGATCCAAACCTAGTTGTCTATAACTTGATACTAAATCTAGCCATTAAATAGTCAAGCAAAAACTTTGAAATTTGCATCCAACAATTGCCATCATGATAAAATATAAATTACAAAAATTTCTGGATGCAGGATTCATCCAACCTATCGATTATCCCAATTGGCTTTCCGATATGGTACCTATTATGAAACCAAATGGGAGGGGTGTGCATATGCACTAATTTTTGTGATCTTAATAAAGTGATCCCCAAGGATGAATTTAAAGATACCATTGCTTCTTTGGGATCCCTAATTCCATAAAACCCATCAAATGATGTCACCACTATCTATGTCAAAATGCTCTCATAATCCATGATTTCATGAGATTCTTGTACAATAAAGCAAAACATCCACATGGTACAAATTGAACCACATCAAGATTGATTCTTACAAATTCAAGACTTCTTGAAACTTGCTTCCTAGGGATCCTTAATCCCGTAGGTTCCTTATGATAATATCACAACCATTTATCTTAAGGTCCTCTCTCAATCAACATTCTTGCAAGATACTTCTAGAGAGGAGCAAGCTATTCATTTAGTTCAAGTTGAGCAATATCAAGATTGGTTCTTCCATATTAAATATTTCTTGAAGCTTGGAAGCCCTCATATGGGCTTATCGCATGCTACAAAATAAATATTCAATAAAAAAAGTGACTAAATATGCCTTTCTAGGATACATATTGTACCATCAAAGTTATGATGGTATCCTCCTTTGATGTCTAGATCCCCAAGAGTCTACTTGGGCCATTTTGCAAGTTCACGATCATACATATGGTGGCCACTTTAGTGGTATGGCCATTACAAAGGCATCCTTCACATGGGCTATTACTAGCCTATGATGAAACATGAGTGTTGTGTTTGTGTCAAAAGGTGCATCAAATGTTAACATCATGCTAATTTATCCCATGTACCTTTTCAAATGCTACAACTGATACACTCATTGTGGTCTTTTTCACAAATGGGATTTGATCTAATTGAAAAAATCTCACCCCATCCTTAGGTTGACACATTTAATCTAATGACCACTAAGTATTTAACAAAGTGGGTTGAAGCTATCCCACTTACCACTATGACATGTGCATGTATCATGGAGTTCTTGCTCCATAATATCATATGTTATTTTGGTATCCTATCCAGAATCATCTCAGATAATGGTCCATCATTAAAATAAGGATGTTTGAGCTTTGTGCAACAAGTATCATATCCTGAATAGTTTTTTGACTCCTTACTATCTACAAACTAATTGGAAAATGAAGGCATTGAACAAAATAGTTATCGCCATACTAAATAAAACAATCAATAATCATCACAAGGATTGTCATATTCAACTGCCTCTAGCACTTTGGGCTTATAGAACAAGTATTAGGATGCCAACAGGGACAACTCCATTCTCACTAGTATATGGTATTAATTTCATTATGCCCATAGAGCTTTAAATTCCCTCATTGCGCATCTCATTACAAGAATTCATCAATGACAATGTTGCATGATAGGCTCACCTTGATCAACTTACACTTCTTGATGAAAGGCGAATTCATGCTGTTGAGCATATTCGTGTTTATCAAGATCATATTAAATGAGCTTATGATACAAAGGTTCATCCTAGGGAATTCCAAGTTGGTGACCTTGTGCTCAAGGATAATCAGCAAAACTCTAACTTTCCTAGCCATTTGTGTGATAAATTTACCATAAATTGGTTAGGCCCATTCATAATAAAGCAGAAGGTGGGATCGGTAACTTATTAATTAGCTTCACTTAAGGGTTTTGAGGAGCTTGAACACCTTAATATTATCCACTTGTAGGTATTTTATACATAAAATAAAATAA
Organism: Wollemia nobilis; assembly: GCA_028583015.1. Lineage (NCBI taxonomy): Eukaryota > Viridiplantae > Streptophyta > Pinopsida > Araucariales > Araucariaceae > Wollemia > Wollemia nobilis. The sequence goes on along the minus strand of JAQPPZ010016751.1, from coordinate 9,452,104 downwards.
TAATAATATAAAAATCATAAAAACACAAAAACAAAGCATCTCATTGCACCTTGCATTACATATCATTGCACATTACCATTGCATTGCATATCATCATTTATTGCACCATGCATTTTGATATATTTATTTTTTGTATCTTGTAATATCTATTTGCATTTGTTATCTAGTTGCATTAGGAATATATTTCATTACACTAACATTAGTCCATCTTGGTTCTTGCACAATAAGCGTAGCACCATGTTTGTATGCTTGTCATTCATCTTGATCAAGCTTTTTCTCTCATTATCGCTTATAATTTCCCTTGTGGTATTTTGACTTTAAGCGATCTACATAAGATAGGATAGATATCATATGACCATAAGAAATGGTGTTCATACAACCACTAACTATATTACACACACCTCTTAATTTTTTAAATTTCATAAGAAAAACACCCATCTCATTGTTCATTTCCTACCACATTCACTTTTCTTGATTTTTGTTTCACTCTTTTCTACTTTTCTTTAAGTAGTTGTCATAAGGTATCCAATAAGGTATTTCAATAATTCAGTCATCCCTATTTTTCTTTCAAATTTTATGGAAAGCCATCTATATTTTTGGTAATAGGGTCTTGCTTTGATTGTACCTTTCTTATCTCAAAATCCCAACACATCTTCACACTCTTAATCACGATTTTTAAACAAGGAAATATAAAACTATAAAGTAGTTATTGCCTCTTAAGCAAAAGGTTTCACATGCCTTCCTATTATGTGCATGGTCTAAAAATGTAGGAATTGAAAAAAGGACAAGCTCGTTCGCTTCTGCCCCAAAAACAAATCCCTTTTGCTCCTCTCCAAAAATGAGAAAAACCCTAAAAAAGCAATAAAAATCCCTTGTTCCCCTTCAAAATGAGCAAGTATCCCAAAAAAAAAGAGGACAAAGAGCATGATTCCCTAGAATTCTCATTTTTTCAAAAACCATGGGACAATCTCCATCTCTAGCAATGGGCTATAGACATCGAACAAGCAGTGGAGTAGCCTTTCATGTGGCAACACATATATCACATTAGTGACCTTTTGTATAGACCAATGTCAGCTTACATATGAGCTAGCTTTTGGTGGCTTGCATTATAGAGTAGTTAAGTCCAACTAAGTACAAATTCGGAGTAATGAACTTCACTATGCACACATAGGGATATTGAATATCTTGGTCTTCCTAGCAGATTCTTATCTTTTAGGTTCTTGCATGGTTAGTATACAACTTTTGATTGGTCAACTAGGGTGTTTGAGTCTCCTAAAATTCTTATTGTTTCCTTGTGACTTCTTGCTAATCATAATCTAATACATTCACATATTATTTTCATATTTTATTTCACTTGGCATATGTTTCAGTGTATGCCTTAGATGAAATTGTTTCAATCTTGATTCATAATTTTTATACATTCAGTGGTGCTTACACTTAGTTGGTTAGGACATCTTAGATTAATTCATTATGTTTTATCATTTAAACATACATTCATATTTCATACCATTTAAAATCATCACATGTCATTAGTACATCACATACATATCTAGGTCTATGCACAAATAAATCATATCCCAAAGCATCCATCTAACATATATGCATAATCATAACTACAAGTCTAGGTATACATTCATAATCATACATCATTTCATTCATCATTACATAAAAGCATAAACCATAAACACAAGTATAGGCATCAATAAACATCATCTCATATATATATATATATCAAAATCAAAAGCACATTATGGTACAAAAATACCTCCAGGTTATAATAATAAGTGGGTCAAACCTCACATCCAAAAATACAAGCTAATGAGGAAGATCCATCCTTAGGTTTGCCCTACACTACCACTCTCACCTCTCTCTCTGTTACCCTCAACATCATCTCTATGGTTCTACCTAGATCCACTAGCCCCTAACATTTGAGATGTCCTTGGTGCTACAAATCATGTCACTGGCTATATCATGAATGGCTCTCTCAAGGATTTTTTGCATTTGCATTGATGTGACTAAGATGATGACCCTCATGAGGGAAGTACCCCACCAAGTCTATCTATCTCATCCTCTAGCCATCCCAAATACTCCCTATCTTCTTGATGTTGCAATACATATCTATCTATCCTAGCCTACATCTATGCCACCTTTGCTTGTAGTCTAGCAACCTTATCTATATTTTACCCCCCTACAAATGGTTGGCCCTACCTAGCTATTTATCCAATCACTTGAGTTTGTATATCATCTCACTCTACCACAAGTCTCTCTCTCCTCTTGTAGGCTCACTACTTGGGCTCGTAGTGTATCCCTCTCCTCTGCCTAACCATGCCATCTCTATCTATTTGTGTCCCGTTGGCTCTAGACTATGGCATGGGTTGTGTCTCGGTCTATTATCTATCCTTGAATAATCTAGACTTACTCTCTTAGAGAAACAATATACTTTTGATGGTCATCCTCATCTAGCCACTCACACTCATCTCTCTCCTTGATCCTCATAGGAGCCTCCCTAGTAACTCTTTGATATCCACCCTCATCCACTTGATGATGTACTTGTTACTAAGATAGGTCTATTGTTGCCTCAGTGTCCCCACCATTTGCACCCTTCCAACTACCTTAGTCTCCCATCCAGTCATTGCATGTTTCTAAATTTGTTGGGCAGTGAACTAGGTATCATACTCAGGTGTAGTGCCAAGGTCCTCTATATTTGGATCTACTAAAGCCTCATCGACCTCCTCCCCCAAAGTCTCTACTCATGAGCATGCAAGTTGAGTCTTTGTAGTTATCTACCTGTAAACCATCATTTCCTTAGGCACATCCTACCTCACTCCAATTTGGCAGGTCACTTGTGAGTACTAAAAGTACTCATGCTCTATCCCATGTCACCCTGTAAACCATATTCCTCATCTCACCTACCTTAGTTGCTCATATACCTCAATCTAGGCTGGTGCTCCCCTCCATGGTCTCCATGTCACTTGGCCTAGTTATAGTCCAATCCAAGAGTCTATGTAGTGTTCTAGGTCACCCTACCAAGGGTGGATCCTAACCCACTCTTACTCATATAGCCATCACATGGCATAGGTAATATCTCTATCTACCATGTCCCTCCATGCATGCCATGATAGTCCATATGGTTGATCCACATTGAAATGCTCCCAAACCCAAACCTAAATAAGGAAGCTACATCCTATGCCCTATCAGCCTCTCTCTTGAACATCATATAGCCCTCTGTAGAGTTGTTCTAATATAGTGGGACCCCATACCATGATTTATGGTTTTTCCACCAAGTCTTAGATAAGGCCTAGAAATTTCTAATGAAAAATACTGTCAAAGGAGTCTAGAAGGATGAAATCAGATATTATTTTCATCAACACTACATGTCTGGTTTTTAGTAGTTGTGTGTAGTACCCAACCTCAATGTGCATGTCATTGCTATCATCATCACAATCCACAAGCCTCCACTACTCTCTGTAGACTCGTCATAATACTACCTCTCACTGAGTAGTCATAGTAGTGTAGATAAGTTCTCCCTTGATGGTGATATACATTTGCTATATCACCATAATATTTGATAGATGTTCTAGAGTAATGGTGATCTCACCAATTGATATAGCAAAGGTATTGATCTATGGGTTACATCTATCTATCAGCATCATCAAATGGGCCTGATCAGCATGCATAAATTCCAATTGATATGTGTGCAAACGGCCCAGGCCCTTTAGCCACTTCTAGTTATCCTCACTATCCAACACGGTAGCACGAGCCTCCTTATAATGGTTTGGGAAGTGATGTTGAGCTCTAATAAGGTAATAAAAATTTAAAAAACTCAATCAAAATTAAAAAAAAAACACAACAAAACAACACCACACATGACCATCTCATGTTTATATGGCCCCACACATGATCATCTCGAACCGAGATGGCTCCCACATACGATCGTCTTGAGTTAAGATGATCCCAAAAAATTATCATCTCGACACAAGATGATCATGGCATAATACCATATAAATGTAATACGATTCCAAAAATAGGTCATATCAAGCAAGAGAATCACAAAATGGAACCATCTCAGCTTGAGACGATCCCCCAACCACATTAACAAAAGCATAAAAATTCAAAAACTCAAAAATTCAAAAAAAATCAAAAATTCAAAAAATTAAAAAAAAACATAAAAGCACACAAAAGCACCAAAAGTAAAATGCATTAAAAATACTAACTACCCATCACCCATCCACTTTTCATTCATATAACTATACCCACCTCGCCTTGTTCGTTTCCATTTAATTTAGTTTGGTTCATTTTATTTTTAAAATAAATGTTTGGATTTGCATCCTTACCTTTCATGTTGGCTCCTTCGCTCATTAAAGTACTAGATGGGTCCATCATAGTCGTAGGTGGGTGTTTTGACAATGTTTTGCTTCACAAAATTGGCTCTCCTCCTCTCTGTCTCGCTCTCCTCTCATCTCATGCAGTGAAAATAACCCAGTTTCTAGATTTTTCGATATTTATAATTTTCAGCGATCAAGACCATTTGATATGATCGTGTGGTGCCACATGGATGTCTAGGATGATCATGTTTTTTTGAAAAAAAATAAAAAACTAACCAAATGAAAATGTCTCAGGTCTAAATGATCTCAAAATGGTACTTTTTCAAATATAGCTATGCTAACAACTTCATTCTTGTTGAGCGCCTCGTTGCTATCATCAATGTTTCATCTCCTCTATTGACTCATCACTCGAGGGAGTAGTCAATAACTATAAAACTTAAATTACAAAATCAAGTCAATAATCAAACACTCAAAAATAGAAACTACGTTTGTTCAAGAATCATTGCCAAAGACTATCATAAGCCCCTTTTTTTGGGGCAAACAACAAGCAAAATTTAAATCAAACACTTGATATACCTAAAACTTGAAGAGTAGACTCAAGCTTGTCTACCCACGGCTAAAGGGTTACCAATATCAAATCAAATTCATAAATATTTTGGAAGCAATGAGTCAAAGACGTGCGCCCTTTTTATGATTGGGGTATTTCACAGTCTTTCTCAAGTTAACATCATCCATCATCAACTCAACCATTTTAGGTCATTTATTTTTGCTTCACATTGTGCTTAGGCACAAAGTGTTTCAATAAGGGGTATCTGTAGACACCTAAAATGCATAATCATGAGGAGACTCTCCAAAAGACCTCCTTCTAGTCCATTTAACTCACCTATGAAAGCCTCAAAGCTAATATGGTATTTTTCTATATCAAATACCACTTTTCCCCATGGGAAGCATGATCGGCTCGATCTGAGACAATCAAGCATGTGCAAAAATAAAAATAATAATCAGGTAGTGGGATTGCCTGTTAGAACGGTGACTAATTTCTTATTGTGCTAGATGACCTACACTCACCCCTACCACCTAAAAACTGGTAATCAGGCTACCCCTAATTACCACTTACCTCTTTGGTTATGTGTCAAGGAGGCTATAAAATGGAGGCTTCCCCCATCCATTTAAAAATCTAATTTTTGAACTCTCTTGCAATGAAATGCTACCAAAATAAATTTCTAAAGCTTTCTCAATGTTCCCATGCTGCTATATTGCCATGCAAGGCTCGATGTTCTCTTCCATTACCTCATTTGATCAACAATACTACTCTGGATTACCCCCAACACCACCAAACCTGGTTTCCAAGAGTTGTAGGTCTACAATAGATGGTCTGTAGATAGAGACTGACTCGATCCAATATGGCCTTATTTAAGTGACCAATTTTCATAATTTTTTACATGTTAATTTAGATTTGCATGTTGCATGATCATTATAGCATTATATATTTTCATTTTATATATGTTGTCTTGTTGCATTAGCATAGATATTCATTTTTATTGCATGTATGCATATTGTTTTTCAGTTCACTTTATATTCCCTAATTGAACATGGGTCCAACCTTTGTGGACTCTACAAATTCTATTTCTTACTCTTTTATTTCATTTTGTGCAAGTTATAGGATCAGGTATTGCAAAAGGTATTAGATTCCATTATCATGTAGTGGTCATTGAGAAAACTACCTTTAGAGCATTATTCTAGCACAAAGATCATAAAATATTATACTTGGGACATTCAAGCTACTCAAACTAATCATCCATGGATGAGCCATAAAAATGAGAACTTGAAAATATACAATGTTCAAGGTAATAACAATGCTACCATGTCAACTCAAGTGTTTGTCATATCAACTCAAGTGTTTGTCATATCAACTCAAGGGTCCAAGGATGATGATTATCCTTTTGTTACATCGATCAAGGATGGTGTGCCTCAGGACCTCCTGATTACTCAAAACCTATCCTTCAATAATAGTATCAGATCAATACAACAATCTAATTATCCCAAAAAACAAATTATCGATCTCTTTAGGGCCAAAGTATAAAACATACCTATTCATGCCACTCACACACATGTGAATAGTCCCCACATAACTAACCTAGCAAACTAAAACCAGGTACCAAGACAACCATGGACCATCAATTACAATGGGTGTTGCATTAGAGGTTTTCCCACACCTATGCAACAAAGGCAACTGACCCAAAAGCACCCAAGGCACCAAGCACATCAATACAACCTTCCACCACACCCAAATCAAAATCTTCCACCTCATCCATGCTCTAATCAAATTCATCATCAACATCCTAGATCACCACCCATCCATCATCATCAACCTCATTGACCAAAACATTATCAAGCATACCCCTATCAATAGTATCATGAAACCTATGAGGAACAATAACCTAAGTATCAAGAACCAATTGATATGTATCTCGAGGTAACATATGGTGACATGCCTATTAACAACACTCACCAACCACCTCATCCACAATATAATCTTCAAACTAATCAACACCAAATATGAGAAGATGCCATCATATTGCCAAAGACCTCTAAATTATTGATAGAGTGCCTCAACTCTTTATAGAAGCAAGCTCCAATTTTAGGTTACCAAAAACCTACCCTACGATAGCTCACCAATCAGCCTCTCCACCCATACATTTTTCACTGCTCTATCCTGAGAACTTTGAGATGCCAAAATTGGATAAGTTCAAGAGTGATGAATATGCCCAAGAGCATGTGATGAGTTTCATGAAAAATTGCTTCCATATTCAGGACAGCAACCCCCTCATGCTACGAATTTTCCTTATAACACTTACTAGGGGTGCTTTGGAGTGGTATAATCATTTGCCACACCACAGTATTTTAACCTTTGAATAATTGGTAGATGTTTTTCTAGAACACTTTGCCTTCAGTGTCAAGAAAAAGGCCACCTTGATTGATCTATATAATCTTTTCCAATTTGAGGATGAACCAATCATGGACTATGGGAATAGGTGGAGGGTCATCATAACCAAATTACCCTTCAACCTACCCATCATTGAGCTAACTCGAATATTTACTAGAAGCTACACCAAAAAAATCTTATTATTATTGCAACTTCTACAGTTTAGGACTTTTGAGGAGACCTTGGTCTAGGCAAAGGTAATAGAGGACATCAAGGTTGAGGAAGGAGAAATTTAACTTTGAAAACAGGAATTGACCAATAAAAATACAAAGTATGGTCAAAACCAACCAAAGGCATCTTCGATGAATCAGGTTGTCTTGAGTGCTCCTGGGCCCTCAAATTGAGCTCCAATACCACCACCTAACTATTAGTCCCAACCTCCACTGGTGCAGTATCACCTGTCAATGGCCAATTCACCACAACAATAACAAAAACTTCAAATTGAACCTCATTAGCCACCTTACCAATATATGCCATTACTAGAATCCTTGGCATCAATCTTCAATCAATTATACGAGGTGCAAGAAATTATTCTCCTTTATATCCAACCACTAGATAAGAATTTTCCTAAAACTAAATCTTATAGGGAGGATCAATATTGCACTTCTCATCAACAAAAGGGGTATGAAATTTAGTCATGCTATGCATTCAATAATATAGTGCAAGAAATGATCGAGAGGTAAGAGATTCAAATCGATATCCTCTTGCCTCCAACAATAAAAATATAGGCATCTTCCAAGACCCTTTACCTCAGAATAGAGCAAACACAATACTTGTTATCAAAATAGAATAACCTAAGCAGGTTAATCAAGTGCATACCGCCCCACTTAACCAAGGTTTCATGGGAATGATCAAAATTGTGATGAGAAATAGATGATATCCAATGGAACCCATAAAATATATGGATCCTACCAATATTCCATCAATGTCACAGGTACCATTTGTATCAAACTTGATCACGCCTAATCCACCTCATCTAGTGCTCACACTAAGGAACAAACTTACTCAAAATTTAAGAATGTCATTGGCAAGGTACTCTATATATGAGTTGATTTAGCAATCGACACCACATTGAGAGGCTCTAATGGATATCTTAAGATATATTGAATTGTAGCCACAAAACGCTAATTATTTTATCAATTTTATGGGGTACATTCAAACATATCACGATCTTATGATTACATTTCAATATCATGAAATTCAAATGATACTCACTGAGGTACTTGATCCACCATTGCATATCATCGCTAGCATGGATAGGATACCCTTCACATATATCTTGGTTGATACGGGATCATCAATTAACATCATCACCTCTACCACCCTCCAACATCTCAACCTTCTGTCATCATGCATCGCGTCACCCACTTTCATCCTTCGAGGTTTCAATGATGCCTTATGTTCCACTATTTGAATAGTAGTCCTTCCTATTCATGATGGAAAAAATACTATTCATGTACTGTATCACATCTTGGAAGGTGCCATGTAATACAACATATTACTTGGTCAACCTTATATTCAAGATATGAAATGTGTTCCTTCTACATTTCATCAATGCATAAAGTATATGCATGAATGCCAAGTCCACTGCATCCTTGTAGACTTGGAACCCTTCAAATTTTACAATATGGTTTCGCATCCCTAGGATTTGACCTTACCTTCCATAAATCTGGACATTCAACCCAACAACCTCATACAAACCACATATTTCACACCATGATCATCCATCACTCAACCACCACCACCTCCATCTCAATCATTGCCATCGATTTCATCCTAAATTCCTTCATCATCATCAGATTCTCCACCTCAAAATTTGGATAAGGTACCTATGCCATTACCTTTATCTATAACTCTATCAACACACACATTTACACCTCAATCATCCATCACAACTCTTGCACCTTCGATTTCAACCATCTCTACAACTTTCATCCATGCTTCTCCCATGGGAGAAGAATCACCCTTCACCACACAGATATCATCATAGCCCACATATTCATCATCATATTTCCTAGCAGAGTCACCATAAGTCATAATTTACATGATGAACTCGAGTATTGGTGAATATCTAGTGCAATATGTTACATTCACCCTGCTCGTAGAGTCAATCAGAGACTTTGGTCACCCATATAGCACACCGTTACCCATAGGTACCTAGTCCCCCTTGGGTCCTACCCAAGCCAAAAAAAATTGTTTATGGTAGTATTGATGCCTCCACAAACACCCTTCCTACACTAGAGGAGTAAGAGCTATTTCAAAAAAATAGTTATTATCTTTCAAACCCATCCTTTACTATGTGGCATGTCTATTGCCATCATTGGTATGAAAATGACTTTGGGTGATACAAGAAAGACCCTCAGATCCCTCTAAAATCTCATTATCAACTTTTGATAGATAAATCAGGCTTGGGGTACCATACATGCATACCTAATGAGCTTCTTGTTGATTCTCTTTAATGCCTTAACTTAGGCTTAGAGAGAACCATCAATGGTAATAAGTACATTGATTTTGGTAATACTCATTTTTTTAGCGACCATTTGCATATTGCTACATTATCTGTTGCTAACTCTAACAAGTCAGATGATTATTTATGATATGTTCAAGAGCAAAAACATGATTGGGTGTTAGAATGTGATTGGGAGACCTTATCTATCACCTTTTTTAGCTTGGAATAAGAGTCCTCTCCCATAGAACCTCTCATGAATCTATACGGATTTTATCTTCATATCTTCTCAAGATTACCACTGCCCATCTAGTGCTAGCTTCAACCACCTGAAGATCCATTCACTCTAGTCCCACCTAGGGGACACCCCATCATACCCATTCTATCACAACCAGCCCCTTTCCATTTGCATCCACCCATATTTGATCATCTCTTCCCACTCGTGAATGGAGGTCATCCACCATCCATCAACAAGATCTATGTTTATCTCACCACTGCACTCCATTATCCTAGTAACCCTTCTCAATCATTACCTCTCAATCTTGAGCTTATTTATTTTATTTGTGCTACCCTTCCATTGTTGCCATATGAGTTTCTCTCTTCTAAGTACATGTTGCAACTATTCCATTTCTTATTGTGTCCTTTTTTAGATGTATCATAAGTTGATATTGATTCTAATAATGTATCTGACTCATTCAATGCAATCGATGGCATTCACTTGATCCCTACTCCTCATAAATTAGAGGGATCCCATATGTTAATAGAAGATATAGTTGATATCGATGTCAGCGATGATCCTAGATGCCCCTAGATTTTTAATTTGGGGAAGGGTCTTTCAGCCTTAGAGTGTAATGCATTCTTCACTCTTCCAAATAAGTATAGATGCCAAAAAAATGACAAACTACTCCTCTCCCAAAAAAATCCCCTTGCTCTTCTACAAAATGAGCAAAGTTCCAAAAGCAATAAATTCTCTTTTTCTCCTCTCCAAAAATGAGAAAAATCCTCAAAAAGCAATAAAAATCCCTTACTCCCCTTAAAGAGGACAAAGAGCTTGAATCCCTGGAATTCTCAATTTTTCAAAAACCATGGGGTAATCTTCATCACCAACAATGGGCTATAGACACCAGAGTGGCAATGGAGTAGCCTTACGCATGGTGACATGTCTATCACATTAGAGATCTTCTTTTGTATAGACAAATATTAGCTTACAGATGAGCTAAATTTTGGTTTCTTGCATTATAGATTAGTTAAGTCCAAAGTTGTAGTAGTGAGCTTCACTATACACACATAGGGATATTGAATATCTTGGTATTCCTAGAAAATTCTTATCTTTCATGTTATTGCATGGTCAGTATACAAATTTTGACAAGTCAAATAGGGTGTTTGAGTCTCCTGAAAGTCTTATTGTTCCCTTGTGACTTCTCGCTAATCACCATCCAATACATTCACATATTATCAATTCATATTTTATTTCAATTGGCATATGTTTCAGTGTATACCTTATATGAAATAATTTAAATCTTGATTCATGATTTTCATACATTTGGTGGTGCTTACACTTAGTTTGTTATTGCATCTTAGATTAAATCATTATGTTTTATCCCTTAAGCATACATTCATATTTCATACAATTTAAAATAATCACATATCATTAGTACATCGCATACATATCTAAGTCTATGCACAAATAAATTATATCCCTAAGCATCCATCTAACATATATGCATAATCATAAATACAAATCTAGGCATACATTCATAATCATACATTATTTCATTCATCATTACATAAAAGCATAAACCATAAATACAAGGATAAGAATCAACGAACATCATCTCATATATACATCAAATTCAAAAGTAAATTATGGTACAAAAATACTCGAAGGCTATAATAATAAGTGGATCCTCAGATCTCACATCTAAAAATACAAGCTAATGAGAAAGATTCATCCTCAATATGTCCCTACATCATCGCTCTCACCGCTCTCCCTGCTATCCTCAACCTCGTCTTTGTAGGTCTACCTAAACCTGGTGGCCCCTAACATTTAAGAGGTTTGTGGTGCTACAAATCATGGCACAGGTTATCTCATGGATAGCTCTCTCGAGGATCTGCTACATCTGCTCTGGTGTGATTGATATGATGACCCTCACAAGGGAAGTACCCCATAAATTATGTCTATCTCATCCTCTAGCCACCCCACATACTCCTTATATGTCTAATACCATGATATGTATCAGCTACCCTAGCCTACAAATGTGCCACCTCTGCCTGTAGTTTGGCAACCTCATATGTAGGCTACCCCCTATGGATGGTTGGCCTCACTTGAAAATTTGTTCAGCAAACTAATTTTGTAGAGCATCTCCATATTTCATAAGTCTCTCTCTCTCCTCCTATAGGCTTACCACCTATCCCCATAGTTTGTCCCTCTCTTCTTCTCAGTCCCATCATATTTATCTATTTATGTTCTACTGGATCTATGGTGTGGCATGGGATGTATCCCATTCTATTAGCTACCCTTGGAGAATTCAGACCTGCTCTCTCAGAGTAGTAATCTACTCCTAGATTTCATCCTCATCTGGCCCCTTAACCCCATCTCTCTCTTCTATATGTCATCCACTCCTACATTTCATCCACTCGATGATGCACTTGTCACTGAGATATGTTCACTACTGCATCAGTGTCCCCACCAGCTACACCCTCCCCTACTACCTCAATCTCCTCTCTAGTTGATGCATCTCTTTGAAGCTATGGAGCATTAAACCAAGCATCATACTCAGTTGTAGTGCTAGGGTCCTCTATCTCTGGATCTATTAGGACCTCATCAACCTCCTCCACCAAAGGCTCTACTCATGGTCATGCAAGTTGAGTCTCTAAAGTCCTTTTCCTGTAAACCATCGACTCCTCAAGCACATCTTACCTCACTCCAAGCTGGTGGGTCACTCGTGAGTATTGAAAGTACTCATGCTCTATCTTGTATCATCTTGTCAACCATATACCCTATCTCACCCACATCAACTTCTCATCTACCTCAGTGCTCCCCTCCATGATCTCCATGTCATTTTGCCTGGTTGTAGTCTAGTCTAGTATTCTATGTAGTGTTCTAGAATACCCTACCATGGGTGGCTCTTGCCTCGCTCCCACTCATATAGCCATCGCATGGCATAGAAAAATGCTCTATCTACCATGTCCCTCTACGTATCCCATGATAACTCATGTGGTTGATCCATGTTGAAGTGATCTCAACCCCAAATATGAAGAAGGAAGTTGCATCCTAGGCCCAATCGATCTCTCTCCTAAATATTGTATAGATCTCTATAGATTTGTGCTAATAGAGTGAGACCTGATGCCATGATTTGTGGTTGCTCCACCAAGTCTTGGACAAGGTCCAGCAAGTTCTAATAGAACCTGCTATCGAAGGAGTCTGGAAGGATAAAATTAGATATTAGTTTCATCAATACTACATGTTTAGCTATTAGTAGTCATGTGTGGTACCCAACCTCAACATGCACACCATCACTATCAACATCATAATCCATAATTCTCCACTGCTCTTTGTAGACTCATCACAATACTACCTCTCTCTAAGCATTCGTAGTAGTATAGATAGGTGCTCCCTCAATTGAACATTGCAAGATCTGATAAATGTCCTCTAGATTAATGGTAATCTTATCATTTGGTATAGCAAAGGTGTTGGTATGTGGGTCCTATTTGTCTATCAACACCACCAAATAGGATTGATCGACATGCACAGACTTTGGTAGAGCTATGTGCAGAAGTTCCAGGTCCTTCAACCACTTCCAATCATCCTCACTCTCTTACACAATAGCACGATCCTCCTTATAATGGTTTGAAAAGTGTGTAAGGCTCTAATAATCTAATAAAAATAAAAAACACTCAATCAAAATTTAAAAAAAACACAACAAAACAACACCACACACAATCACCTCGCGTTGATATGGCCCCCACACATGGTCATCTCAAGCTAATATGATCCTCAAAAATTACCATCTTGGTACGATATGACAGTGGCACGAGACCATCTCGATGTGATATGGTTCCCAAAAGAGGCCATCTCAAACAAGATGATCATGAAAAAAAACTGTCTCAACTTGAGACGATCCCCCAACCACATAAACAAAATAAAAATTCAAAACTTTGAAAAAAAAACACAAAAGAACCAAAAGGAAAAATGCATTAAAAATACTAACTACCAATAACCCACCCACTTTTTCATCCGCCTAACTACCCATTTCACCCACCCTGCCCCATTAATTTCCATTTAATTTAGTTTGGTTTATTTTACTTTTTAAAAAATTTGAATTTTCATCCTTACCTTTCTCACGCTAGCTTCTTTGCTCGTTGAAACACTAGATGGGTCCATTGTAGTCATAGGTGGGTGTTTCAACAATGCTTCACTTCATAAACTTAGCTCTCCTCCTTTATATATCTCCCCTCTCATCTCACATAGTGAAAACGACCCAATTTTTGGATTTTTTGCTATTTATAATTTTCATCAATCGAGACCATCCGAGACAATCATGTGGTGCCACATGGTCATTCGGTACGATCACATTTTTTACAAAAAACTAACCAAATGAAACCATCTCGGATCAAGACGGTCTCAAAGGGCACTTTTTCAAAGACAACCATGCTAACAACTTCATTCTTGTCGAGCGCCTCATCGCTATCATCAATTTTTCATCTCCTCCATTGACTCATCGTTCAAGGGGGTAATCAATAACTGTAAAATTTACATTTCAAAATCAATTCAATAATCAAAAACTCAAAATGGAAACTATGTTCATTCAAGAATCATTGCCAAATACTATCATAAGCCCCTTTTGCTAGGGCAGACAACAAGCAAAATTTAAATCAAACACTTGGTATGTCTAAAACTTAAAGAGTAGACTCAAGCTTGTATGCCCATGGTTAAAGGGTTACCAAGATCAAATCAAATTCATCAATGTGTTGGAAGCAATGATTTAGATACATGCACCCTTTTTATGATTGGGGCATCTCACGTTGGCTTTTTCAAATTCATATCATCCATCATCAACTCAACCATTTTAGGTCATTTATTTTTGCTTTGCATTGCGCTTAGGCACAAACTGTTCCAAAAAGGGGCATTTGTAAACACCTAAAATACGTAATCACACGGAGACTCTCCACAAGACCTTTTAACCCATTTAACTCCCCTAGGGTAGCCTTAGGGCTAATTTGGTATTTTTCTATAGCAAAAATCACTTTCCCCTATGGGAAGCATGATTGTCTCAACCCGAGACGGTCTCCAAGTTGGGATCATCTCGACCTGAGATGATCGCATGCATGTAAAAATAAAAATAATAATCAGGTAGTGGGACTGCCTATCAGTGTGGTGATTGATTTTCTACCACACTATATGACAGTTTCCCTTATCACCTGCAAATTGGGAATCAGGCTGCCCTTGATTACCACTTGCCTCTTTAGCTACATGCCAAAGAGGCTATAAAATGGAGACTTCCCCCTTCATTTAAAAATTCAATTTTCAAACTCTCTTTCAATGAACTACTGCAAAAATGAATTGCTAAAGCTTTCTCGCTATTTCCATGTTGTTGGATTACCACACAAGCCTCGACATTGCCTTCTATTACCTTGTTTTATCAACACTACTACTATGAATCATCTGAATCAACAAGCTCGCATCCCCATTCTTGAGATAATCTATTGACAAAACATCCATGTATTATCCCTAATGTTGTCAGACTTGGTTTCCAAGAGTTTAAGGTCTACAACAACAATTGTCTCACCTCGAGACGATCTGTAGACAAAGACCATATCAATTCAAGATGATCCCGTTTAGGTGACCAATTTTCACAGTTTTTTGTATGTTAATTTAGATTTGCATGTTGCATGATCATTCTAGCATTAGATTTGCATGTTGCTTGGTCATTCTAGCATTATTTTATCCTTTAAATTATGCTCTTGTAACACCTTCAAAATAATAAATTAATAAAATGATTCATTTCATTGTTATTTCATCATGTTTGAAATTTTTCTATTGTATGGTGCAAGTTGTCATTCTCTCAGGTTGTCTTCAAAAAGAGATATTTTAAAGGAACCCATAGAAAAATCGTACCTCTTCTTTATGGACCATACACCATAACCAAGAAGGTGGGAGAAATGCCTTTGAACAAAATCTTCCATCTTATGTTGGTTTACATCCAATATTCAATGTTGAACTTCTAAAGCCCTATCATCCAGCTCTGTTGGACACTTTTTTAATAATAGAATAGTTGAACATTGAAAAACATAATCCAAATAGTTCAGCATCATCAAGTTGTTGATACATGGACTAAGACCACCAAAAAATAATCCATCAAATGTACAGGGTGGTCAAGGTAGGACAACTTGGTCACCAAGAGGAGTGGCTCACAAAAAAATGAGATAATAAAAATTCAATGTCTAATGTCAAAAGTTGTTGCAATGGGGGCATTGCTTTCCAAAATCTAAGCATGTGATATTTTTGAGGAATAGCTTTATGCCTAAAAATTCCTAAAATCTTCTTTTTGATTCTTACCACACTGTCATGGGCATAACTTTACGCTTTGGACACCATTGGAATCCAATAAAGAAGTATTTGAAATATAAGAGGGAGAACAAATTTAGTAGTAAATATTGTCATAGAAGAATTGTTAGCAACTACATAAAAAAAAAACTCCAAAGGCCCTCAAAATGTAAAACAAAATATTTACTAAAAATAGAAGTATTATATTTTTAGATTTTTATAGCCAAAGTGCATCTCTAGCCATGTTGACACATCAACAAAAGATAAAATACAAAAGGACAAGTCATATGTATGTAATTTTTATTTGATATGTACTTTGTAACCCATGGAAGATGAATCACCACATTTTCATATGGATGGCCTTCTAACTCATGGAAGGAGAACCACCACATTTCCACATGGGTGACCTTCCATATTCAATACAGTATATTTCCAATACATGAAATATTGTATAAGAAGGGATGCATCCCTAGCTATAAAAAGCAATAATAATAGATTCAATATGATAGCCTCACATTCCTTATCAGATATTACTTACATAGTACTAGTAATAATATAATTATGCTATTTTTCTTATATATTTTTATGTTATGGTTTATTATACTCTATTATTTATGAATTGCACTCTTTCTTGATCTTTCTTAACTCAAAATTTTGAGCTTTGAATCATAACTAGGTGTATGTTGTATGCCAAGTAGATTGAACCCAAGTTCTAGGATGAAGTTGTGATTTATGCTATGCATATAATCAATAGGATTGTAGACACTCAATTTTGACATGCCTAGTGATCCTTAACTCTAGGAAAAACACCAAGCATCACACCGACAATCAAGCATCTCAACCCAAGAAATCTAGACATCAAATCAATCCTTCTATCAAAAACACCACTCCTATCAAAAGCACCATTGGTGCTTTTGCAAACATAGTGGTATTTTTGTAAACATAATGGCACTTTTGCAAATAGTCATTTTTGGTCCTTTGACCAATCAACTTGACCATTGGTCAAAATTGCCAATCGAGTGCAAAAATGGTAGTGGCACTTTTTCCAACATGATTAGAATCTCCTAGCATGAGCCAGAAGCACATGGATTTCTTCATCTCACTCCCTTCTCTAATCACACATGCTCCAATCTCAAATTAGTCCTGTAAATTTGAATTTTAGTTTTTCCATTTTCTCTCCTTGATCATCCTTCTCAAAATCATGCATATTAGACTCCATTTTCTCTCCTTGATCATCCTTCTAGAAATCTATAAATAGATCCATTGGGAGGGATATTTGATGACCAATTCTAAATAGTAATACTCCATTGAATATCTTCCCTATTCTCTATTCTCATTCTCTCATTTCCTTGCATTTGTAGCATTTGAAGCTAGCATTAGGGCAAGTTAAGCAATGCACAGGGGTATTGGAGCAAGGAGAGCACATTAGATCCAAAATGACGTACTTCTAGGTAGTAAAATCTCTAGCTCCCTTCTCTTTCCATCTCTCTTGCATTCATTATTTACATTTGTCTCTTATTCCACGCCTTGTTAAACTTGTTGCTCTCTTTTGTAGCTACTAATATTCATTGTCTTGTTATTTTATGCATCTAATCTATATTTTTAATCCTCCTAACAAATTTATTATGCTTCTCTTATGCTATTTACATCATTAATCATCTTGTGCAAGGCTTCTTTTTTTTGCTCTCTAACATACTTGTTTCCTCTCATTTTATAATTTCCAACCATTTAGTTTTGTTATTTTGTTCATTTCCAATCATATACACTTTATTTTGGTTAACATAATATCTATTGCATATTTGAATCATGTTTTAATGATTTCATATGCTTTAAACATCATGTTTGTAGGCTATTGCATCTTCTTTACAATTTTATTTGCACTTTATCCATGATTTTATTATTCATCTCTGATATACATGCACTTTATCTCTTGTTGGTAGGTTATATACTTTTTTAACTCACATTGATCTCTATTACAGGTATAATATTATTCTAACTCTTTTATTGCAGCATCTCATATCATTTTGTATTTTTGGTCATCCTTAAGCATCAAAAATCTCCCTAATCCTTATTGTAAGATTTTCTTTAACCATAGCAATAACATATACTCTCATTTGTCTTATTTTCATCATCTCCCAACATCTAATTTGCATTATCCTAAGCACAATTAGTATTTTTAGTCTCTGTATTACCTTTTGCAGTTACTTTAGGGGATTTTCCCACCATCTTAGGCACCCTTGACCTCGTCTTCAAGATATTTCACGCACCCAATATCCATATAGTAGGTCTTTATGGCTTAATTAGTTATTTTCATAGTTTTTGTGAAATTTGGTAAGCTTTTTCCAAGTTTTTTTGAAATTATTGATTGGTCGACCTTGGGAATTAGGGTTTTTACACTTTACCAAGTTTGACAACATTTAATCTCCAATTTCCCTAAAATTTCATTCAAAATACCTTTTATTTAAAATTATAATGTTAATAGCACCACTCAACCTAGCAATCAGCGATTTTGACTCTATTTTTACATAGTACAAAATTGCCACTCCTCGTCAAAAGTGCCAGTGGTGCTTTTGCTCAAGTGTGGTGAATTTTACAACTCACTTTCTACTCCCAATCCAAGGCATATTTAATTTTTTCCATACATAAATTGGTTTTATCATCTAGCAAGATAGTTTACTATCTCCCTGCACTCAAAAAAGTCCCTAAAATAGACTCATTTAAATATTTTCCCTCAAGTTGTGCAGGTTTCAAAACCGCCATTCATTTTCAAATGTGCCAGTAACGTTATTGCTTCTCTATGGATATTTTATTCAATATTACAAGTAGGCAATTATACTCCTGTAACCTTTTACTTATTGTTATTATTCTATTTGTTGTGGTTTGTTTCTTTGTTTTCGACAATTTAAGATTAAAAACACTTTTTTTAGAAAATCAAGGAACCTTTTAGTCTAGTTCAAATATATCCATTTCAAAGCACTTAGGCAAGGAATTAAATTCATTTAATTTCATCCTAGGCTAACTTGTTTTTTGCCTAATACCTTGTTTGCTTTGGAAATGAAACTCTCTTTAGTTTAGCATATCATTCAAACTTGAAAAGCATCCTAGGTTAAAAAGCTTGTTTTCTTGCATTATTGTTTGATTGCATTTAGCTTACAAGTTTATCAATCATCTTGCTTAAGTTTAGTAAAATTTTATATTGAGAAGACCATTAGAGATAAAACTTAGGTGTTTGTTGAATTAACTCATAAAACACTACATGAACTTGAACATAAACATAGTAACATAAAGTTGGACTTGGAGGTAGAGCCTACGTGCATGAAGGTAAATCTTCAAGATCTCCTTTGGAAAGATTCAAAGAAGTTCTAGCATATCTCTCCCCATGCATGCAATGTTTTGAATCTACAAGGATCTCCCCACATGTGCGAGGTTCGGAATCTACAAGGATAACAACTTGAGTAGTCTAAGGTATGATGGCTCTTGAGATATTAATAGGAGATAATCCTAATATGTTCTAGTTTCACATATTGAAATCAAATGCATGGGCTTAAATTCCCAAATATACATAGCACAAGATTGTTGCATAGAGTCATCATTGCATTCATGTGGAATATTTTGATAATTCTAAGGCTTATTGTCTTTATGAACCAATTAAGTAGAATATCATCATTCGACATGATGTGAGATTTAATGATGTGCTTCCATTAGCTCCTTCTTTTACACTTCTCATGTTTGGTATATAATCCTCTCCCACTTGTAGATTCTTTTTCTCCTATAGAGGTTTTTGTTGCTTCTTATTTTTTCCAAAAAAATCTTATTGATTTCTCCAATGGTCTCAACTTGACCTATTAGTTTAATTTCTCTAGTGAGCCATAGTGATATGGTTCTTTTCATTCCAGACTCCTCATCAATTGTTGTTTTAGTTATATACCCTACTTCTTGATTAGCTTGATCCTCCTATGTAGTTTGCGATAGTGTTAGATGTTGAGATTGATGATGAGCATGTGTTGGATGATTTAGTTCCTTCTTCTAATGGTGTACTTGTGTAGGATGTGTCATAGATTGTGATGGATCGTCTAATGCCAATGTGGGATCGAACCCTCATTTAGGATGCTTAATCATTCTCTCTCATCAACATCATGGAAAGGCCCTCTCTAGAGCCTTAGTCTAAAACATTGATAATTCTATAGATCCTCTCACTTAATCATATACCAATGGGTGTCCTAAGCGTATAGAAGTCATGTTGGAACAATATGATTCGGATGAAGAATCAAACATCAAATCTTATTCCTTTACCTAAGGGCAATAATGTTATTGTGAGTAAGTGGGTTTATAAGACCAAGTATACCTTACATGGCCAAGTGGAGAAGCATAAGGTAAACATTGTTGCTAAGAAGTTCTCTCAAAAGGAAGGAATTAACTATTCAATGAATTTTATTCCTGTTGCATAGGTGGTTTCTATTGAATGTTTTTTCTCTATTATCACATCTTATAGATGGAAAGTACATCAAATGGACATGAAGAGTGTCTTTCTTCATAGGGATATTTAGGAGGTGATCTATATGTTGTAGCCACCCAATTTTAAGCTTAATGGACACACTCCCTTGAGTTGTTGTCTTAATAAGTTCTTGTACGGGCTTAACTAGGATCCTCATGATTGGTATGATATGATTCTTTCTTTCTTAATTGTAGCTTTCAGTGGTGTAAGACATAGCATAATGTCTACATCAAGCATTAGAATGGATAGTTTTTTATCATTGTATCGTCTATTGATGATCTTCTCATCATGAGAATCTCAAGATCATTTGATATAGGATATGAATCCATCGCTTCCTGAAACTATTGAGATGATAAATGTAGATCTCCTTCATTATTTTTAGACATCTAGATTGATTAGTCTTCCTCTAGGATCACTATTTATCAATCCAACTATGCCTTGGATTTGTTGTGGTGGTTTTAGATGGAGGAGTGTAAGCCTGCCCAAACTTCCTTTTCTTTTGGCTTGAAGCTTTGAGTAGATTGTACTAACTTCTCTAATGGATACCTTTTCCTTTGATGGATACCACCCTATACTAATAACTTATCAAGGAACTTCTCTACCTCATGCACACTCAGTTAGACATTATTTTGTTGTTAGTTAAAATTCCAAGTATATAGGCACCCTCAAGAGAATCATTGGATAAATGGCCAAATGGATCTTTTGGTACACCAAAAGTATAAACCACATGGGCATTCACAATTCAATTAAGGCTCCTTTAGTTTTGACAAGGTTCTCTAATATGGATTGAGTAGGTGATCTAGATCAATCAAGCTCAACAGTAGGCTTTATCTTGGTTTTGGGTCGATCTATTGGTGTTGTAGAGGAACGTCCACCATATCCTAGTCTTCTATAGAAGTTGAAAATTGTGTTGCTAATGAGGTCGCCAAACATCTTTGATGGATACTCATGATTTTGGAGCAATTAGGTCTTCCTCAAAAGTTTCCAATGGACCTCTATTATAATAAGCATAGTTCCATCAAACTTGTTTGCAATCTAGTCTTTCATGAATGAAGCATAGAAGTTTTAGATGCATTATGTTTGATGGCTTTATGCCCATGGGATGCTTGATCTAGTCTAATAGAGCAAAAAATAAATATTTGATTAACTTCATGTTGGAGGTGCCATTTGTGTGACTATAGGAGCATCTTAGAGTAGGAGTGTCCTTTAAGAGGGTATTTCTAATAAGGGTCTATGTCCCTTGTTAAGCTTAAGGGGGATTTTAGAATAGATGGTGTTCACCTTCACTTGAGGTTGTAACCAACCTTTGTATTGCATTCACTTGCATTACCATGTGGGTCATCGTACACTTTGTATAGGTGGTTTTATTATAATATTATAATAATAAACATTAAGGTCGGTTCTTTAACCTTAATCTAAGGTCGCTTGTAATTTGGGTATTTGTACCCCTTAAGACCAATCATTTCTTCATTGATTGGTAAAACTTATTCTTTAGTTAGTGATATTATTTGGTGTCCAAGGATACCTTTTTATGTTTATATGAGATTTAATTTTTCCTTGTTGGATAATATATTGATTTTGTTTGTTCCTAAATATAATGATAAGTATAACAAAGACATTATATCGAATCTTTTAAGCTCTTTTTCCCATGTACATGTTTCATTTTTTGTCTTGTTTGCATATGAGTGATGATTTGTTTGATTCAATTTGTTTCTCTTAGTTATGATTTTCTACAAGATCACTTGAGTTAATCATTCCTATTTCAAAAAAATTGTTCTTTTCTCAAATCTCTCTTATTTTCTTTCAAATAATTTATACTTTGAAGTGTATGGATTCCATTATATCATAAGTAGTGTTTATACTCCCATTCACCCTTTTTCACATTAGTTGGAGATCATTTCATTGTTGGTGAATATTTTGTGTCCAAAGACACAATGTGAAACATTTCATGTTCATTCATCGATATCCATGTTCCATTTTTTTTCTATTTTTCATTTATGTGATGAGTTGATTCAATTTGTTCTCTACGTTTTGATTTTCTATAAGATCGCTTAATTTATTTGTTCGTTTTTCACAACTTAATCCAATATTTATCTCATTTTTTTTTAAATTCGCTTTCTACTTTGGAATGTATGGATTCTTTAACTAATAAATTATCTCATTTTTTGTCAGTTTTATCTTTAATTCTCCTCTTGATATCTAGTTCATCTAGGTCTTCTATTGGTACAAATTCCTATCCTTGGTTGTGAAGATGGAGGTCATTCATTATAATATATGTGATGTTAGAGATGCTCAAACAACTCATAGTCAAAATTAATAGGTTCACTTAATGTTCATGACAAGCTTATTAAAACTTGTGATATCTGAGCTTGTGAAGTTTTTAGTAAGCAAGAATAAGGGAATGCTATGGTAGAAGTTCAAATCCATCAACAAAAACAAAACTTGAGATTTTATTCCTTTTCTCCATAGGAAGAGTATTCTTAGATACAAATGGGTCTATAAAACTAGATTCTTTAGCTAGTTATGTTTAAAAAGTATGATAATTGAGTAAAAAAACTTCTCTTTAAAGGAAGGCATTGACTACACTAAGGTCTTTACACCTAAAACTTAAGATGGATAAAAATCAAATTTGTTCTTTTTATTAGTGATAGCTTTCAATGAGAAGTGTACAAAATTGATGTGATACATATGCTTCACTCATAAGTGTTTTGCACAAAGGCATTTATGTATAGTGGCCTCTAAGTTTTGCTTAATCTTGCAATTCCCCACTTGTAAATCGAGGAAATGCTTTTACAGTTAATGCAAGTTCTTTAAAAATATAGTATGAAAATTATTATTTTCTTATTATTATTCTATATTGCATTAATTTGACTATTGCAATACAATGTTAGTATGACAAATGGTGAGAATCAAAATCTCAAGGCAACCTTTTTTCAAATTATATCAATGCATTCTTTGAAAGCTACAATGTAAACCAATGCACAAGATGTTGTCACACCAACCAATTACGCTTATTACATCAAATAATTAGATAATAACCTAAGCTACTAGCCAATTCCATAAGGAAGACATGCATACATATAAATACATGCATTTAAAGCTTACTCACCAAATCTAAATATGGATATCTTAGCAACATGTACTTTAACTTATTATTCCATTTAACAAGTATTATGGACTTAGGTTGGTTGTATATTTTTCTTAACATTTGATATTGTGTTACCAAATAATGTCATTTTTTATTACAATATTTAATATTCTTGAGATATGATGAGATTTTATTCTAAATATTTACAACCAATTCATCTTCATAATATAATGGAAGGTAAATATCACTTCATATTGTGTTCATTATTTGCATCATTTTCAGACAAATCAAAATCACCTTTAACATATATCTTGTTGAAAGATGTAATACTCTCGTGAGGGGAAGGTTTCTTTGATTCACCACAAAAAAATCCAACTAGGGTGTAGACTAGGATAATTGTTGGACTATGTTTTGTATGTCATGTCAATGTAATGGTTCACTAGCACAATGAAAGTAATCAATAGACATTGTCATAAGAAAATAAAAGGTCTTTTTTATTCAAATATTGTTGAGACATGGAGATTTGAATTTTTAATAGCCTATTTTTCTCGTTTGATTATTTTAGTGTCATCCAAAATTACATCTAACCTTGCATAACATGCTTGAACAAAACACATTGCAGTATGCCAATTTAATAGAAGCCAACTAATCCAAAATCAAGCTAGTTAAGTATTTAGCACACTAAAAATTAGTTTGTAGACCACTTATATAAACTACATTTACTGAATTTGCATTTCTTTAATATATACAAAGTTGCCATTGTGAGTATAAATTGGCATGTCACCTTAAATGCTCCAAATAAACTTAAGAGAAGATATCATTATTATGTAGCGTGCTCTTCCAACATAGAAAACCTCATCAATCAATATCGAAGGTCAAGTCTTAGCATTTGTTTTAGTTATCACTTTTAAGAGTAAACTTGCGTTAACTTGCATTATTGAAATTCCTCATTTTCATTCATAAAAATGTGATGCCTCACCATTTAAACAAATATTCCTCAAAGGAGGGTTATAGATCCTCAAATGAACTTCAAATGGTGGAAAGTAGCATGATTGAGCTTGATGATACCAAAAGAATCCAACACATGGACACTCATTTTAGACTCATTTTAGTGACTAGTTTTAACCTTGTTAAATAATTTGATATATCATACCTTAACAATCACATGTCTCTTTTATGTGCATTGTTAGATGGAGCTTACTCTTGTTATAAGGAAAATAAACTTAATACTCTTCTAACTTATTTTATATTGAAAGTCAAAAATCTACTCAAAAATTGCCTACCTACCTAAAGCTATATTGTGAACTACACTATTCAACATGAACAATTTTTATTATTTCAAAACCGGCTTTAATATATTTTATGTTACAGTTTCAACATAAATCCAACTCAAGATTTTATAACACTTGTATATTTGGTGTCCTTTGACCTTAATACAACTCATCTCGCTTTACATTAGATATCTTGATTTCTAACCCTCCATCCATGTAATATATGGAGTCCATTTCTTTTCGTTTAAAAATCAACCCAACCATGTCCACGAGGTCTAGGTGGATTGGTAAGTGCTTGTCACGCACTTACCAAGAAGATACCTAGGTTCAAACCTTGAGGGCAGCCTGTTTGCAAAGGTAGTAGTCTGATTTGAATTCTCTGTGCGCGCGCCAAACTGACGATGACAATACGAATCCTAAGCGACCAATGGTCCACTCCACGTTGGACCAACAATAACGAGGTGGAATAGGTTTGGTGGGTGCAGTCCTTGTGGTTTGAACTATATACTTGTTAGTTTGTTAGTTTACTGTTGTGACCAACTCTCCTATGTAATAAAAAAAATCAACCCGACAATTGGTCATTATTGTTATCATCATTATCACCACAATGATATCAGACAATAGGAGCCCCTCTTTTTGATCATCAATTCTAAATTTTAGCACGCTAGAAATACATATATAAATAGTCAACATTTATAAGTGTGTTCAAAAAAATTCAGGAAATTGACCACTTGTACACTTCTGTCAAAAAGAATTTGAAGTCGTCAATCTCAAAGTTCAAACAAAGGCATGTTTAAAAAGACTTAGATTTTGATGTCTGATTGTTCTGGAACATTCAGCCCAGTGAAGGAAACAAAGACATGTTTAAAATTATTTGGATATTGATGTCTCATTATTCTGGAACATTCAGCCCAGTGAAGGAAACAAAGACATGTTTAAAATGATTTGGATTTTGATGTCTCATTATTCTGGAACATTCAGCCCAGTGAAGCAGTCTAAAGAATTAAAGAATTTTAGCAGGTTGGTCGGTGCATTATTGTCAATTTCCATTATTTCCACTTCATATCAGTCACTTTCCTTGACTTAAATACATTGATTAGTCATCCTCAATTCATTCAAGAGAAAAGTTCATTTCTTTAAAAAAAGAACCCGCCTATTGGTGGTGATTACCACAATAATATTGGATAAGAAAAACCCCTTATCTCTGGGTTTTAAATTTTATGATACTAGAAAAGCATTTACAAATAGACCACATTTATATGTGTATGTTTGTATCCACTTCATACTTTCAATTGGTCAAGCCAATTGCTCAACAGAGATGATCAAAATTGACTTGGATTTAGATGTCTTCGCCATGGAATATTCAGCCAAGGAATGGAGTTAATGTTTGTATCCACTTAATACTTTCAATTGGTCAAGCCAATTGTTCAACAGAGATGATGAAAATTGACTTGGATTTAGATGTCTTCACCATGGAATATTCAGCCAAGGAATGGAGTTAAAAGAAATTGAGCTTATTGTTTGAAGGTCCATTCTTTTGCCTGTTGTGGTTTTTTTTCCTATCACATGTTTAGGGTTCTAAATTTGCATTGTCTTCCATTTGAGACTATTTGAAAAGAGGTGAGAGTCCCAAACACCATACTCCCCATACCCTGATCTTGTTTGATGAGACAAATGGAACGACTATGATGCCAATACTAGAATTAGATGAGACCTTCCAAATATTAATTGGTCATGTGAAAGCCTGATCGTTTGACGAGATATAAACAGAGTGACTATAGCAATACTAGAGTCAGATGAGCTCTTGGAAAAATACAATTAGAAAACTTACAACTAGACACTAATTTCGAAAATTTCCTTGGCAACTCGAGAAAGCTCAACCAAAACTTGATCAACAAAACATTGAACAAAACAATTTAATTATTTAAAAGAAAAATTAAAACATAAATTAGAGAGCAGAAGTTGTGATTTTCTAAAAGATTTTCATGATTAAGCTCATAAGAAAGATGTGAAACAAAATAGTAAAACACAACTTAAACTAGGCGGTGTACCCATGAACATACTGTAAGCTCGTGGATGAATTATAGTAGCCAATGATTAACACAGCTCCAACCTTGTAACCCAATAATATAATAGTTACATACTAAATCCAAAAAAAACTTTAAATTTAAACAATTTAATAACCTTTGTCCTTTGTCTTAAATTATTTCATAGAAGTTTCCCTAATTAGGTATGTATACTTTGTTTATGTTTAGTTCTCAAGTTTCTTTAATTAAAAGAATTTAAAATTGAATAACATCTTCATTTGTTAAGTGAAGATCTCGCGGATATACTACTCATTACAAAGGACTGCCTTGACCACAACAAAAATCATAGAAGACTTTCACTAAATTTAAGAACAGAAATGTTTCCATCGATTCAAACCTCAATCCATCAATCCATTGTATATGTAGTTGTAGCCTTTACCTCAATCCATTGTTTATGTAGTTGTAGCCTTTCTTAGACATAATAAATTAATAGAAAATTTTAAAAGCTTATTCACCAAAAAAATTCGTGTCCCGGTCTACATATGCAACTTTTGCTGAGTTTTTGCCAAGAAATCGACAAGTTTTGACCAAAAAAAAACTAGCCAGGATCCTGGAATTTCTCGGCCCTGGGATTTTTTTAAAAAATCTCCAAGTTTTGTGAGAAATCCCAATTTCCCCACAAGATTTCCAACACTGATGCAAATCGCCTGCATAGCATTGAACAGCAAAATGTGAACTAAATATATCAAAATGTACACTGAAAGCACATTGCTTGAACAGAGGATAAAGGTGTTTCAGATACTCCATGTTGTCCTTCACGCTCCAACCCAATCAACACGAATAAATATAAAGTTGATATCAACATCACTTTTAAGGAAGATATTTATGAATATGGATGTAAACCCTACAGTAAATTTACAAGGATTAAGGGAGATAAGAGACCATTTTCAGGGTCTTCAACCATAGGTTTGCGGAGCATATATTTAACATGAAGTCTAAGGATAATAGCAGTACTAAAGCTATGGCACAGGCCGCGAGAAATGTCACAATGAACAAAGAGCCTTGGGCAGCTCTACAAGCAGCCCTAGAATGTACAGAAAATAGTGCTTTATGGTGTAAACACAGAAGGGCACACTACATACAACGTAATAGCAGCACGACTCCATCTTTCCAACATTGGAAACTTGAAGCCCTCTAGATGATAACCATAATGCAGGAAACAGTAAACAAATACTGCCCACAAAGACGGAAAAGTTAGCACTTCAATTTGCATGTGGCATTGACTTCTTTTGTTCAGATGATATAGCTTGGGGAGTTGAAAGAGTAGACTTCTCATTGAAAATGAGAAAAGGGGGCCAGCAGCACATCTATAGTTCTGCATAAATGCATAAGATATGCTACTAAATTAGCACAATAATACACTTTAGCCCCATTTGCAAACTTTCCACAATAGGAACTGTACAGCAGTCACAAATCCATGCTCAGGCTGAATCCCATAAAACCAGGAGGAGGTTACTGCTCTTCCTTTGGTTTAATAGTCTCCAAGGCTTGATCTGTTCCCGAAACAGCAGCATTATCACTGTTACCAACAGACCTTCCTGCATTAGTCGGACATGTCAATGATGGCATGGATCCTGAAGGGGCAGCAGTTTGCACAATTCCACTGTGGCTGCTATTGCAAATGGGCAGCGTCTGTTCTCCAACTCCACCTTGTGTATTGGCATCATTCTTTCCTTCAGACCTACTTTCTGAAATCCTGCTGAATGCAGACTGTTTGTTCCCTATCTGTTGGCTATTTACCAAATTTGTTACAACAGTGCCGCTGACAGACGTATTTGCTGATTGAGCTTGTGAAACTGTGCCTACTACATCATGGCTGCTATGCCTAGCAGCTGGCACATCATGGTTATGTTTTCCTTCATAGGTCGTAATGACTGCCTTTGCATCATTTGATGCCCTCTCCACATGCTTACGCACAGGGCATCCAAGATTAGTGCACTTGTAATAACTCCTGATACACATAACACAAAGGGTGTCAAAAGGCTACTCCTTTGAGGTACTAAATTTTTTAAAAATTGAAACCCAATTGAGTGGAAATGATATAAAGTAAGTAGTGCCTTGTAAGCAGCAACTCTTATTGTTCATTAGAGCTAGCCAATTCCTTGTTGAAAACAAAACTATATTAGAACTATTAAGCATAGGCATTGAAACATAGAAAAATAATTTCTCCTTCAAAAATAGCTGTCACAAGTTCTTGCTGAAGTGAATTAAGAATGGTAATAATCTATTGTGACTTGAGAATGACAGCAAACAGCAAACAGCAAACAGCAAATCCAAATTTATCCTTTCTAACATACACGACCACCTCAGACAACATATTGTAACCTCTGAAATACCATGAACATGTTGAAGAACAAACTGCTTCCTGAGAAGTACATCAACTTCATGGGAAAATTTTAATAAATAGTCCCTATTTGCATATGATATTGGGGAAAGTGGTGCAAATAATGAGAACTCCATGGGCAGAGAGAAAGGTGTGTGTCCCGCATGTGTGCGCAAGCTAGAGAGAGAGAGAGACTTGGGGCCTAGCAAAGCTCAGAAAACATGATTTGAATCTCAAGCAATTCCACAATAAGATGTCATTTATCATCTTGGCATACCCTCATTTGCATGCATCACACAGGTAAAGATGGCTGATTAATCAAGGATCCAGATCTTTAAGCATAAGTCCTAGAAATTTGCAGAATCTTTGAGGATTAATCATTACAGATAAAACATTAGTCTTTTTCTCTCGGATTGTTAGAAAGGGATTAAATAGTTGCACTTCTAATTTATTAAAAGCAATTGCAGATGTTCACGTAGCCGGAGGTATATTGTTCACTGGTAATCCTAGGACACTTACCGTTTCTGGAACAGGTTCAATTCTCAGGGGTGCGTGCAAGCTGAGGCCCCCTGATATGGCACCACTTCTTGAGTACCAACCAAAATATAAAAAAACATATGTTTAAGTAGGACCAGTCTAGCTAGCAGATCAGGTCGTGATACTTTAAGTAAATTGAAATCGGCAGAACCAACAAGCTTTGTTATGATCATATCATAACTACAGATTCAGACCCCAACACTATAGGCATAAAGGGTGGGCCCAGCAAAGGTAAAAAGTAAAGTTGTTGGTTATCTGCAGAGGCCATGTAGGCCCATATTAAGGAAAGCATATTATGTATAGATACAAGGCAAGAGGAATCTAAGGGAGCTTAAATCACCACCTGATTATTATTATTAATAATAATTTATTATTATTGCTGTATCAGAGTGGGTAAAGATCACCAATTTCTGGGTAACTAGGATGCTTCCTTTAATTTTTTGATAGTCGATTATTCTTATCGCTCTTCTCAAAGCTGTCTCTTCAGCTTTACGTGAATCATTTCTACATTCATCATCATTTTCTTTCTTCTAACTAGTTGAACATAAATATTTTGAACTAGGCTGTTAGAGACTGAAACATAACATGGGTATTGAACCAAAGAGAAACAACAGACTGTAAAAGATTAAAGTAATCATTTCCAAATTTACTGACTATTTTTCTTCAGAACCCACTAATCATTTTATCTTTCTGCAACCAAACTAATTCAGCTTCCAAGAGTAGATATTTTTGCCAAAAGGATAAAGTTATTGAATCACCCTAAATTTTACTAGCAAATTATCCTAATCCTCCAGATCACTTTTCCACAAACAAATTTTACCAAACCTTTTT
Organism: Wollemia nobilis; assembly: GCA_028583015.1. NCBI lineage: Eukaryota > Viridiplantae > Streptophyta > Pinopsida > Araucariales > Araucariaceae > Wollemia > Wollemia nobilis. Next base: position 9,421,168 of record JAQPPZ010016751.1, on the reverse strand, counting down.
CAGTGTCACAAATTCAAGTCATCCTAATCAGCCTGAATATTTTCCTAGAAATATATCTCAATCTCCTGATCAACTATTTTATACCAAAAAAGGATTTAGAATCTACTATTTTAAGTGGCCTCTAAAACTTGATCTTGTGGAACTATTGTTAATATCAAGAACTAAGGCCATTTGGAGGAGATATTTAATTGCAACTCATTGAGGCTTTAAAATCCCAACAATGAGATTAAAATAAGAAAGATAAAAAGATCTATAATTGGTAAAGCGTTGCATTGAAAACAATTAGTATACTTGTTATGCAAAGAAACTTGAAAATATGATGCACAAATGCTATTCAATGGAAAATATCAAGGAGTACCAAGAAGAAAGATATGATGCAGATCATGAAGAATTTGAAGGAATCTTGAGAAACAAATGATAGACAACTTTAAGTATAACATTTCATATCTTGGTACTGACTAGGCTGTGATAAAGAAATTGAATTAAAATTTGAAAAAAACCAAGGAAAATCTTGCACAGGTAAAAAGTACATAACCTTCAAAGCATAAATCAGAGGCTTAAGGAAACAAATATGTAAAGGGTCAAAATCTATTAATGAACAAAAAGATGCATTCAAACAAGAACTGGAAGAGTATGGCCGACAATTATCATGGCTACAAAATCACAACCAAATTCTTGTCAATTAAATCAGAAAATTGGAAGAAGAAAACCGATAGCTTGTCAGCGAAGCAGAATTAAAAGTCACAAATAAGTAATCAAGTTCGAAAATTAAAGAAATTATTTACATGAAGATTGAGAGGGCCTTGAATTCAGCCAATATCAAAGTTGAAATGCATAAGAAAGTTGATGTAGATAGAAATAAAATCCTACAAAGAATTGCAATAGAGTTCAAAAGGCAACGATTAAAAGAAGGCCAAAGAAACTAGCAGATAAAGTTCAATAAATTGGAGATTAAAAAAAACTAAGGAACAAAAACATCTCTAGGAGACTTGACAAGCAAAAGATGAAGAAACATCCAAATTAGGACAAACTAATCAATCACTTCATCAGCAAATAGATAAAGACGAAAATATTGGAATAAGAAATAAAATGGCACAATTGAAAACAAATCTTGAAGATGCATCAGCAAAAGCCAAGAAGATTTCAAGTTTGAGGAATAAAAATTAAAGTTTACTTGATGAGATTTAAAAAAATAAATAAATAAAAAAAATAGAGCAAAGCCTAACAAACTAAGACTGTTGGAGATGAATCTCAAAGACATAGAATCTAAAGACAATGAGATCAAAAGGCTTGGGAGAGGACCAACAAACATGATAAGATCAAAGAACTTAAATCAGAAAAAAAAGATCTGCCTGGACATTTTAAAGCTATGGTGAAAGAAATCTTTAGAAATCAAAAAGATGAAGGGAATATCAAAAGCCTTGGAATTAAAAAGATAGGTTACACAGGAGAAGGTCTTAAAGGGTTGAACAAGTTGTTATAATTCCCATCGAAGCACAAAGGACCAAAGCATACAAGATTTGGTACAATGAAAATGATTCTTATGAAGGCCAAAAATCAACCCAAGTTGGCCCCATACAATGAAAATGATTCTTCTCAAAGGAATTTTCCTCATCATTTTCACCAATGGGTGGTCGTCCATGGTTTAGGGGGAGAGAGACTATATTTAAAACCATGGAACAAGGACTTTTCTGGGGAAAAGTAAACTATTAAAAGGCTTCCAGTATGGGTAAAAGGCTTCCAATATGGGTTAGGCCTTTTGGACTTCCATATCAACTTATCAATAAAGAGGTTTTGAAGAATATTTGGCAATACTCTAGGGGAGTTCATCCCACAAGGAGGCATATTGTAAATACAAGATACGTTTTGCCATGGATATTTCAAAACCTTTGCTACATTCCATTAAGAATATGAAAACATTGCATTTCAATGCCGCAAATGTCACAATAGTCCAATGTGAAGCAAGGAGATCATACCATAGTACAAGCTAGATCAGATAAAGGATAAAGGATTTTCCATTTCCAAGAAAGTGGAAAAGAAAACCCCTTTGCATCATCAAATGGCGAAGGCCATTACAATTTTCTTAGATTAACCATTAAAAGAAACAAGGGACACAACGGATGAGGATGTACAATGTTCAAGTTCAAATTCAAAGGGAATTAGAGGTGCAAAGGAACATGGGGAGACAAATTTTAAAGCAAAGGGGGTGAAAGACGTCAAAGTTAATCTAAGCAAATCATCTTCATTTTCATCTAGTAGTATTAAAATCTTCTCCTTGCAATAAAATTCAAAGGGAATTAGAGGTGCAAAGGAACATGGGGAGACAAATTTTAAAGCAAAGGGGGTCAAAGACGTCAAAGTTAATCTAAGCAAATCATCTTCATTTTCATCTAGTAGTATTAAAATATTCTCCTTGCAATAAAAAGGATAATGTAGTGTGTATCCCTTGCCCTTTAGGATTCCAAAAGGGCATAATAAAGAAATAAGTATGGAGGATATTGATGGAAATTTAGGGTTTCTAGGTCAGCATAAGAAATTAATTACTATGGAGAATAATCCTTGCACTCTAGAGTTTCTAGGGCAATATTTAGGGATTTCAAAGCAGCATAAGAAAGTACCTACTATGGAGGATCCTCCTTGCTTTTTATGGTTTCCAAGAAAACATAAAGAAACAATTTGTGAGGCTATCTCTTGCATTTCAGTTTCTCTAGGATAGAATAAACCATTAAAAGATAAGTCTCATTATGAACAATATAGAAAAATAAAAGTACTGATGAAGATGAAAGCATGGATGGCATGAACTCTATTGTTGTCAATTACTTTTCCAATCTATTTGCTGCTGCACCCCTCTTGACTCGGCTTCTCAACACAACGTTCTTCAAGCAATCCCTACTCTTATCACTTTTGACTACTTCAGTTACTATCAATGAGCTTCAACAGGTGCTTTTTAAAATGCAAAAAGGAAAAACCCCAGGTCGTGATGGTTTTCCCATTGAGTTCTACCAAGAGTTTTGGGATATCCTTCATGCTGATTTATTAGAGGTGGTGGAAGAAGCTAGGAAAGCCAAAGAAATTTTGAAGGTTATCAATAAAACTTATATAGCTCTAGTCCCAAAAGCTCAAGAGACGGAACATATCTCAGCTTTAAGAACTATAGCTTTATGTAATGTTCTTTTTAAAATAATTACAAAGATCATGGCGGAAAGGCTAAAGCCTCTTTTGCATAAGATTATTTCCCCTGAACAAGGGGGTTATGTGGAAGGGCGTCAAATAGTGGATGAGATAGTTCTTGCTCAGGAAGTCATCCATTCCATGGAAATGCAAAAATCTCCATCTATGTTCATTCGTTTAGACTTATCCAAAGCTTATGGCAGAGTGGACTAGCACTTCCTTGTCAAAGTATGACAGAGTGGACTAGCACTTCCTTGTCAAAGTTTTGAGGCAATTTGGCTTCTCTTTGTAGACACCAAATTTTAGTCATTTGCAATCAAATTTCCACAAAACCACCAAAACACCCCTCAAATCATTACAAATTCACCAAAATCCCCAAATTGTCACCAAAATCCCCAAAGTCTCCTTTTCTAATTTCCCCAAATTCTCCTCAATTCCCCTCTTTTCCTCAAATTTCTTCTAAATTTCCCCCGTCCCTTCTAATTTCTCCTAAATTCCTCTAATTTCCCCTCTTTCCCTCTTATTCCTCCTAATTTCCCTAATTTCTTCTAAATTTTCCTTAGCCTTTCTAATTCTATTTCTTCCCTCTAATTTTCCCTAAATTCTTCTAAGGTTTCCCTAAAGTTCTTATTTTCCCCCAATTTTCCTTTTTCCCCTAATTTCCTAAATTCTTCAATTTCCCCTAATTTTCTCCTACCCTGCAACCGTGCTCAGACCAGTTGATATTCTGCCACCACACCTACACCAGAGAACACCCAGACACCACCAAAACCCTCCAGCAAGAGCACCTAGCCTCATCGGCCACTTGGTCCCAACCATCACCTCCAGTTGCACAGTACTAACTATCACTGACGCTCACCAACCATCACCTCCAAAGCCAACCGTCACTAATGGTTACCCAAACACATACCAAACAAAGCATCCACTCAGCAAGCAGGTAAATGAAGGTATAAGGCATTACATTTCTCAATTTTGTGAGCTTTTATTGAGATTTTGTGAACATCTAAATAGGTTTTGTAATGTTTTGTTATCTTTGTCTTGGCAAAGGTCTCATGCAAAGGGCCCATCAGATGTTATTAATCCAATCTGGTTTGCATGTGTTTTGAGAAGAGATTGCACCAGGACATTGTTGTAAAAAGGGTCATCCCCTTTTCATTTCACAAATATTATACATTGTTTAAAAGCCCTTTGGCATGGTTGTGTTGTATTCAAAAAGACTCTTTATTGATTATGCACATTACTTGCATCTTTTTATCTTTCACTTGCACAGTGCAATTTCATGTCTACACTCTCAGGATTGGATGGACTGGATTATGGGATGTATCTCTTTGATGTCCTACTCAATTCTTATCAATGGCAGGCCTTCACAGTTGTTCCCATCTTCCAGAGGTATTAGACAAGGTGACCCCCTCTCCGCTTATTTATTCATCATTCTGGCTGAATGCATGGGCAGGACTATAACCAAAAAACAGAGAAAACAGAACCCTTGAGAGTGTTACCATTGCTCATAGAACTAGACCTATCTCTCGTCTTCAATTTGTTGATGACTCTACTCTGTTAGGTAAAGCTACAGTTAAAGAAGCTTCTAAAATTAAGCAAATCATTAGCTGTTTTTCTAATGCTACCGGGCAATTGATCAATGAAGACAAATCTAAAGTCATTTTCTTTCACTGCTCTCCCAGAAAGGAATCCATGGTCTTGGATAAATTAAGATATAAGAAGACCTTCCTTCCGATCACTTATTTAGGCATTCCTATCAATATTCAAGGACATAAAAAAAAAAAAAAACTGGAATTGGTTGTTGGACAGAGTTAAGAAGAAAATTGCAAAGTGGACCAATAGGCGGCTTTCATGTGGGGGCCGAAATACCTTGGTAAAATCAGTCCTTCAAGCTATACCTATTTATGTTTCTGTTGTGTTGAATATCCCAAAGGCAGTTCTTTGAGAATTAGATCAAATCAATCATTGGTTCCTCTAGAGTGTTACTAAGGAGAAAAGAAAATGGGCATTGGTGAAATTAGATACTTTAAGCCTTTCCAAGAATAAAGGGGAGTTAGGGTCAAAAATCTTCGTGCTAAATATGCTGAGAACAAAAGTCCTAAAGACCTTGTTCCCTATCAATTGCCTACCAAAGGTTCTCCCATTTTAGCAATTCTTAAGACTGGTGAGGATTTGATAAAGCAAAAGTTATTTTGGATCATTCATAATGGTCAACAGGCAAATTTTTGGACAGATTCTTGGGATGGTCACCAGCCTTTGATTACTCAGTTTCCTAATTGAAGGCCTTGGATTGAGGATCTTCACCGAGGTAACTGGATAAAGGTAGCTAATTACTGTCGGTTATATTCTGGTAATTCAACGGCTGGTAGATATTGGATCTTTGTTGAGGATTGTCCTATTCAAATGCCAGAAAGGCAAAGAAAAAACATCCAAAACATCCTTCATATGAGATCTCTCTCTTGGTCCCATGATAAAGACTGTTTTGGATGGAACAACACTACTAAGGGTGAGTATTCAATTGCTCAAGGTTATTTGGCCTTATGCCATAATAATCCCAACCAATCATATGACATATTTACTCAGTTGTGGGCTCAAAAGCTCTAGCCTAAGGTGAGGTTCTTTACTTGGCTTTTATTGTATCGCATGGTGCTAACTGGTGAGCAACTTATGAAACGTGGTTTTCATGGCCCGCTTAGATGAAAAATGTGTGGAGAGAATGTGGAAACTCTCAACCATATTTTTATTGAGTGTACCTTAGCCTCTGAGATATAGAAGAGAATGGCCATCTTCCTAGGCTTACAATGCTCCAATGTTTTTACTTTTAAACAGCTTTGGAGGGCTTTGGAGGGATTGGCCTAAACAGGAGGGTGTTGATCATTTTATTAGGCAGTTAGTTTGGATGGGTTCTACCATTCTACCTTGGAATATCTGGAAGGAAAGAAACAACCAGATTTTCAATCAGGAAAGGAAGGACATTCACTATATCTGGCAAAATAGTTGAATCAATCTAACAGCTCCTTAATCACCCCCAAAACTCCCACCAAAGATGGGATCAAGTGATGCAAATATTGAAGATTAACTTTTCTAAGGGCAACCAGCTTAAAGGGAATGTGAGTAATCGAAAGATGGATAGAACAAGGAATTGGCAGCCTCCTAAGGATTTTGAAAAATTCAATACTAATGGACCCTCTAGAGGGAACCTTAAAAAAACCAGTGCAGGAGGAATTGGTATACTTTCAGATGGTTCCGTGGTTTCACTTTTGTTGAGAATTTGGATATTGAATCCGACTCTCAAGTCACGATTAATTTGTTGAAGACTCCTTCTAAGAATGATAAGACTGATTGGAGAATAAAAAGAATTGTTGAAAAGATTCAATTAATCTAAATGGGCTTTCTGAAAGTTGAATACAATCATGTGGTCAGAGAACAAAATAGAAGTGTTGATACTTTAGCTAATTGGGCATTGGACAAAGGTGATCTCATTTACTACGACCACCCTCCCAAATGGTGGGTTTCACAAATAAGGGGACCTCCTCAATTGGCATCTCTGGGCAATTTTTGACAGCGGTTACACGGTTATATGAGACTGTGAAAGGTCTGTTTCGCTCCCCTCAAGGGCTTTCAGACAGTATTCTTAGCACCATAGGAGTGAAACAGGGGTGCCCCCTTTCCCCAACACTTTTTGGGATCTTCATCGACAAGCTTGAGACTTTTATTAAGGAGAACGCTCACGCAGAGGATGGTTGCCTTCTTCACTATGTGCTGATTTCTATTCTCCTCTTTGTTGATGATATTGTTCTTTTGGCCTCTTCCCCTGAGGAGCTTCAACGCCATTTTGACAAGCTTGCCGCATTTTGTGACTCGAGGCAACTAACGATGAATTCTTCTAAAACCAAGGTTATGGTATTCAATACTACCAAAGAGGCTCCATCTCATCTCCACTTCTCTTTCCAAGGTCGGAGGTCGAGATCACCACCTCTTCTGTGTACTTGGGGGTTCTTTTCACCGGTCCCACTTTTAGTATGAAACTCGCCGCCCAGGCCCAGGTGTGTAAGGGATATGCAGCTTTGTCTTTGCTAGAGAGGAATTGCTTCAAAGCATATTTTCAGGATATACCTAAGAAGATGAGGATTTCTGATGCCTTGGTCAAACCAACTATTACTTATTAGTTAGTGGTTTGGGGTCCTAGCCTTGGCCCGACTGAGTGGTCACGGGTTGTACGAGTCCAGACACTCGTTCTTCGACGATTCATTCATTGCAAGGGCACAGTCCCCCACTCTGCTATTCCGGCAGAGTTTGGGGCTTCTCCTCTCCAACTTGAGATTATCTTCCTGATTATCGATCATCTTCACAGGATCCATACTTTTGGAGATACCCCTGAGGGTTGCAGGCGGTACCCTTATCTCGCCCTTCGCTCCTCGATGGAACTCTCTTCGAATTCTCGAGGAGGCCGGAGGAGCTGGTATTTTCAGGTTTTCGCCCTCCTGGCCAACATCCAAATACAAATAGACAGGCTCCCCCCTTATTCTTTGGGTGTTCTCCCCCGCCGCCTGGCTTAGTAAGGAGAGGATGCTCCACGAGATCAAAAAGGATGTTAGTCTCCAGTACACCAGATGCACTTGGATCTCTCATGTTGCCCCTCTTTCCCCCAAGTCATATTTCTACCATGAGAACTTCTTACAGATACAAGAGGGCAAAATAGTTCCTCCACAATACCCTCAGCAACACACAATGCATAGTCTTCAAATCACTATTGGGCAACTCAAGGTGTATTCTCACCAAATCCAGATTGAGTCAGATCACCATCTTCCAAGGGAGGAGCAGATTTGCTTGTTTTGCCCCTTAGGTGAAGTTGAAACCCTTCATCACTTTATTTTTTGTTATCCCATTTATTATGAGATCCGAGGTAGATTCCATTGCCTTTTCAGGGACAACTCTCGATTTGTTTCTACCTTCTTCAAATACCCGGACTAGCAGTGTCTCACACTCTTTCTTAGAGAGATAACTCAGCTTCGACGGCATAAAAGTTCTCCTCCAGATGGATTTCACCCTCCTCAACATCGGCTCATCACAACATACTTCACTACCTCCGATGGACCTGGTGACTCCAGACAGAAACGCCCCTCATCATCCAGTTCAGACGGAAGCAGGGTCACTAGACAGCACACCCACATTCTATCAAGGTTCCAAACTAGCGCTGGTTAGAGACATATCAAGACTTCTATAGCTCCAGTACTTCGGCCTCGACTATTAGGAGAGTTTAGTTTTTGGGAGGTTCTTGGAGCTTGCCCCTCTTGGGCTGCTCCCTCCCCCCTCCCTCCTCTCTCTCCATTCTTCTTGGCATGCACTCCTCTCTTCTGGGCTACAACCCTCCCCCCCTCTGCTCTCCTTTTCTCTTCCCTTTTTCTTTGGCCCGGTTGTCGGTTTTCGCGTTGAATTTATCTTAGTTCTTTTCTTTGTTGGGCTTTTTAGCCTACTAGTTGGAAGTCATTATTGTCCTTCTTATAGTCCCTTGGGTCTTATTTTGGCCCACTGCAGACATTAATAATATTTCATTTCATTTCATTTCTGTAGATGGCTCCAATACTAGAGGTACCTAGTTCCTTTTTACTTTGTTTTTGCTTCTCTTTGGTTCAGTCAAGGTATTTTAGTTCCCTAGCTTAGACAGTTCATTCTTATGTTTCCTCTATTGAATCTTGCCTAAAAAGCCTTTTGGCCTAGAAAGGCCGAAGTTGTGTTCTGTTTTTTTCTTCTTTTTAGTTTTTCTTTGTGTGTTGTTTTGTATTTTTTTCGTTCTGTTGTTTTTGGTTTTTTTGTGTTGTTTTTGGTGTTTTTGTGTTGTTTTTGGTGTTTTTTGGTGTTTTTGTAGTTTCTTTGTGTTTATGTTTTTTGTGTGTTTTTGTGTTTTTTTTGTGTTTGTGCTGTTTTGTTGTTTTTGTGGTTTTTTTTGTGTGTTTTGTGTTTTGTTGTTTTCTTTTGCGATTTTTGCATTTTTGTTGTTTTTGTTGTTTTTTCTGTTGTTGTTGTGTTTTTTTGTGTTTTTTTGTTTGTGTTTGTTTGTGTTTATTCATGTTTTTGTTGTTTTAGGCATGCTCTTTGAGTGTGCCAAAGGGGGCAAGGCCAAGTGCAAGCCCTGGGCGATTTTGGCGAAATAGATACCCCTGCCTCCTTAGGACTTACACGAAAGTGGCATCCCAATTGGAGTGTTTTCCACAAACAAACCAAAAAAAAAGTGTAGGTGGGAATGGAAAAAGACAAGGACGACCCTCAAAGCAAGAACAAAGAGAAATGGAAATCAATTTGGGAAACCAAAAACAAATATCACAGGTGTTAACATGGGCTAAGACCACAAACAAAAATAAAAACTGATGATGAAAATAGTATCGTGGAATATTAGGGGTACAAATAAGACCCCTAGAAAATAGTTATTAAAGAATGAGTAGGTTATTATAGTCCTTAATTTATTGAAAACTCAAATGGATGGACAATTCCTAGAAGCAAAAAGTAATTGGGTTAGAGAAAAAGAAAATACCAAACTTGGGGTTATAAATGTATATGCTTCAACTAATTGTGATCTATGGATCAATAAATGATTCATAATTGTGATCTATGGATTTTTTTTTGTGTGTGTAGAGGTGGGGGAGGGACTTCAACACATTTCTATCTCCTTTGGAAAATAAGGTTGGTACTCCTAGATGGTCTATATCAATGAAGGATTTTGCTTCATTTGTCAATTTAAAGACCCTTTGGGATGCTATTCCTTCAGGCATTCAATATACATGGGATAATAGACACCTTGGGCAAACTCATATAGCAAAAAGATTAAACAGATTTTTGTTATCCAATACATAGTTACAAACAAAGAATACAATCTCTTCAAACATTTTAATGTGAGCATGATCATATCACAAACCCATTCTCTTGAGATGTGATTTACTCAATAATGGTCATCCAAAGTTATATCGATCTTAGTCTACGTGGCTCCAAGACCCTCATTTCTTCCAAATGGTTATGTTATGGGGAGCTAAAGATAAGTCTCAAGGATCATATTTGTGCGAGTTCGTTCAAAAGCTAAAATATCTGAAGAGGCAAATGATGATTTGGAATGCCAAATCTTTTGGTAAAATATTTAAAGCAAAGGATGAAATTGAATCAAAGCTCAAAAATGTTATGTACCTAAAGTTTGTCGTCTTAGTGAAAATATCATCTGTAGTTTGAGAGAGAGCAATATGTAGACTGAAGAAAACGTTGTTAATAGTCTGAGGAAGAGCAAACTGCCGACTGAATGAAACGTCATCTGCAATCTGAGGAAGCGAAATTTGTTAACTGAAGAAAATGTCGTTTGAAGTCGAAGGAAGAGCAATCTGCCGATTGAAGGAAACATCGTCTGCAATCTAAGGAAGAGCAATCTGTAAAATGAAGGAAACATCGTCTGCAGTCAGAGGGAGAGCAATCTGCCAACTAAAGGAAACCTCATCTACAATCCGAGGGAGAACACTCTGCCGACTACAAGAAAAGTCGTCTGCAATCCGAGAGAGAACACTCTGCCGACTACAAGAAAAGTCGTCTGCAATCTGAGGGAGAGAAATCTGCCGTATACAATACAACGGAAGAGCAATTGCAAGGTCATGGACCTCATGTTGTGCGTAAAGGAGCAATACAAACTACCACTATCAAGGTTAAGCCAACTTGTGAAACTAAGGGACAATTTGGACATCGTGTAAATGTCCATTATTTCATGGAGAAGTAACAGAAGACCTACTAAGGCATTGGAGAATCTGTCGCATGATGTGGAAAGCAAGTGGACAAAATAATGAAGCAGATTGGAGGTGGTTGTTTCCCACGACAATTCATGGATTAGCAATGGACTAGTACATGAAATTCCCAAAGGACAAGTACCAAACATGGGAAGAGTTGCGCAATGCATTTGTGCAAAAATTTCGATTGTTTGACAATGACGATGCAATCATTGCTGAAATCTATAAATGAAAGAAGTTGAGAACGATTCTGTTCATTCCTATAACAAGAAGTTGAGTGGGCTCTTTGACATTTGAAGGAAGACCAATCAAATGCATTGAAGAGGAGATGGTTCATCGGTGGACTTCTTCCTACGTATCGAAAGAAGATGAGAATGGTCCCTCCGACGTCATACCAAGAGGCTTTGAAATACGCCTTGATTTGGAAAAGTGATGCAAAAACATCACCAAAGTATGGGTGTCATGTTAATACATACGAGAGTGATCCTGAGGATGAAAGTGATTATGATAGTGAGAATAATTCAAACATTGAGAATGATGATTTTTGGCAAGAGAGTAGTTCATTGTTAAAGTGTTGGGGTCAAATAGTCAAAGGAAGGAAGCGACTCCCAACAAACGAATGATGACTCTGAGGACAAGTATGACTCAAAGAGTGCAAGATATTTGTTACAAGTATATGCAACACCAAGGGAGATTGTGCAAGGGAGGGAAACCACAAGTGAAACAGTCTATGACAACCGTTGGATAAATCGCAGACGAAGACTTCAATATGATTCTGAGGGTAGACCTATTGTCCAATGTCGGCAATGCCAATTGTGAGGGCACTTTGCACGTAATTGTCAAAGTGTTGCAAAGCGAGATGAACCAATGATTCATCAAGCGTTTGAACAGCCGAAGAAGGGTTACAGCCTTTGCCAAGAAGTAGAGATGGTGAAGCCAATTGCATTTGAGGAAGTGAACCTGCTTGAGATGGTTAACTTGATGAGCTTGATTCAAATTGAGCAAGTGAATTTGATTTAAATTGAGGGAGACTTCCCACAAGAAGTTGAAACGGTTCAAGAAATTGGTCCGACCACAGAGTACAATCAACAGGGTGATAGGACAGACAAATGTGATCAACCAAGTCACTAGACAGAAGAGTGCAGTTAGTAGGAGGAAGGCCAAACGACATGATGCCATCAAGAAGGCCAAACGACATGATGCCATCAAGAAAGAGGCTAGATGACAAGATGTTATCAAAAGGATGGTTAGACAGATGAGGCTAGGATGGCTGAAGACCGCAGTCCTATGACGGAGGAGGGGGTGTCGTCTGAGAAATTGTTATCTGAGGAGTTGCCGTTAAAAGTGTTGTCATCTGAGGAGTTGCAGTCAGAGGGGTTGTTGTTTGAGAAACTATCGTTTAAGGAGTTGCCATCAAAGGGGTTGTCTAAGAAACCATTGTCTGAGGAGTTGTCATCATACCTGTTGTCGTCATACATGTTGTCATCATGGGTACTATTGTCATGGATATTGTGGTCAAACCTGCTACCATCATGGGTACTATCGTCAAACATGTTTTCATCATGAATATTGTCATCATGGGTATTGTCGCCATGGACACTACCATCATACCTGTTTTCGTCAGAGGTGTGCCATCAAAAGTATTGGCGTCGCAAGTGTTGCCATCTGAAGACTTGGCGTCAAAGGTCTTGCCATTAGAGGTCATGTCGTCAAGGGAGCTGTCATCAAAGAAGTTGTCTGAGAAAGTGACGCCAAAAATGTCGTCGCTTGAGGCCGTGGAGTTAGAGTTGTCGTCACAAATACTGTCCGACAGGGGAGATGTCTGTCAGAGGCTAACAAGTAATCAGTTGGATCAAAAGAGTAATCAATTGGAGCTTAGAAAAAGTTGTTCCAATGGGTCGAGTGAAAGCTCCCAAAATGTTGACAAGAAAAAAAAGTTTAGTTCATGCAGTGATTCAGTGGTTTCTCGCACTATCCCTTGACCCCCGACACTTGGTGGCAATGGGTGTTGACCGTCATGTTTTATTATGTTGATGTTGATTAAGTTGATGACATGGTTGATTGCAAAAAGTGAAGTGTACAATCAAAGAATAATGGTCATGTTGATCAAGTAGATGTAAAACCTAATTGTAGCAAGTGGAATGCCCAATCAGAAAAAAAAGTGTTGCGAGAAGCAATCTAAAGTGAAGTTTGATGCAAAAGATGTATGGAAGAGGAGAGAACGGAAGGAACGCGACATGAGATTATGTTACACTGTTTAGTACTTCTATTCCCAATGTTCAGCTCGTGTCGTCGAGGACGCCGACTAGTTTAGAGGAGGGAATAGATGTAGGCAAGCAAATTGATATCTATAATTAGTGAACAAGTATTATCAATTTGTGTTATTTTGTAGTTGTACGCAAAGTGTTTGACAAAATGTGCGTACATATATTTAATAATGTTATAAAGTTGTGATGTAATATTGTACATAATAATAAAACGTTATGTTGGTAATGTCATAATTTATTAGTTTGTCCTATAGTGGGAAATGCCATGTAAATGCAAGTTAAATGCATATGAAATGTAATTTAAGAAATGATAAGACGTTATATAGTTGGAGAGTGCAACTAATTTTTAGTTGTATAAATAAGACCCTCCCCTCATTTTTTCGATATAGCATGTTGGTGCATAGGGTAGAACGGATGTGTGTAGTGCATGATTCAGTCAGGTCATGGATGCAATCCTGAAGAGGATTTTGCATTATGTTTGGACACTATAATGTTGTAACCTATATATCATTGTTAATACAAATCTGCTTATTTATTTGTCATCTGCTATTGTTGTTGTTTTCTGTGTATTATTATTGCTAATGGCTGCAGATCTGTAGAATTATTAAAGTAGAAATGGAATTGTGTGTATGTATGTCAAATTTCATTTCTACAATGCTTGAGAATGGTGGAAAAATTTGAAGTCTTCAAATTTTTCCAATGTGTCATAGAGACATAACATTTTGGATTCTTTGCAAGGGGAAGCTTTAAATTGGTATTGAAGCTTTAGAGATAACCATGATCTTTATATACAAGTAAAGAATTTGAAGTTGCATTTTTTAGCCAATAGAATTTGGAAAAAAATGAAAAGATAGGTAAGCTTGAGGATGAACAAAAGGAATAGAAAGGAGAATTGAAAACATTGAAGTGCAAAAAAAAAAGAGGGAATAATATGTAGGTAGAAGAACGCACATCTTTGATGTTAGATAAGTCAAGCAGTGACCAAGAATATTTGTTTGAATTAAAAAAAATTACTTTGCAAGTTTATGGTTGCATCCAAAAGGAAAATGTTATTATTTCTATAATCCCCAACAATAGATACAATGTCATTAATATGTCTTTGGCTCAGAGGTTACAGGTTTAGACAAATAAAATCAAAGACAAACGGCTTAAAGGTACAAATGTTCAAATTTTTTAAGATCGGGGGATCACCATGTACAAATACACTTCGAATTCAGATTTTTATGCTATTGAGATGGATGATGCAAACATTGTTCTTGGTTATCCTTGGTTAAACTCTTTGGGTAGTGTTAATATTAATGTACAAAGGATGTTCACAAAGTTCCAGTACAAGAAAAAGAAAATAACAATACAAGATATTTCCGAATGTAAGAGGTAAGGATTTGAGGAAAAACAAAAATCTCTTTTCATGGTGGAAAATAAGGAATCTATTGTAAAGAAACAAATTGAGGAAGAAGCATCAAAACCTATATAATGAAGTAGTAAAACCAAACTCCATGAAAGAAACAACAACAAAGTCTATGGAGAAAACAACATCAAAGTCCAAGAAAGACAAAAGAACACAAAGCGACATCGAAAAAAGGGCACATGAGAGAACATCACGCAAAAGAAATTAAAATATAGGAGCAAAATGTGGAGACAAAGAAGGTAGAACATCAAGTTAAGGTTGTAGCATATTGCCATCCACACCACCAGAAGTGGTAACAATCTTGGAGGCATGGATTAAGACAACAATATTGTGGTTCTACATGGAATCAGAAGGGCACCAAGTATGGCAGTGTTTGTCAAAGAAAGCATAGTGTTTTTAGTTTTTATAGTGGTGCAGCAACATCAAAGCACAAGCGGACCCATCATTTGTGTTACCAGAGTAGAGCAACAAAAGTGTGGAGCCAACAAAGCAGTCTTGGGTACTTAAGTGGCAAAAGCAAGCATGGATGAAAAAAAGTGATATTTATTGCCAACAGAAACATGCCTCCAACGCATGGAACCAAAGGATTTTTTCCAAATATTCAAATAGCATAATGGCATATCGACATCAACAAAGACCACCACAAATCAAAGTTTCATTGGGATGGATGGATGATCGTGATCGATACCAATTCACAACAATCTCAAAAGATTGTATTATTTAGTCTCTTCTTATGTTTTGAGTACGAAACATTTTAATAGGGGATGGAATGTTAGGTGCTAAGTTAGGGATTCAATATTAGAATATTGTACTTAATATTATAATATCATATTATATGTAATTATCCCACGTGTGGAGAAGTGGTAGTGGTAGGTAGTTGAGTACTATATAATGTGGACAAAAGACTCATATAGGGGAGAGAGAAAAATATTGTATTCAACTCAAGTTGAGATAAATTGAAGAGTGGCTTCCTTCTAATAAGGAGGATTGTACACTATTGCCCTACCGCAAGGGTTTGATTTATAATTGAATAAATTGGAGAATTTGCATCTTTTATCTTTGATGAGTTGTTCATGAATAAATTTAATTATTTTCTAGCATACATGTGAATGTTCTTTTTTTTGCTTGATAATAAGGGGTTGTACTCCAATCCCCCACCCTTGATAAATTACATCTCTCTTCTTTAGAGCTTGAGAGTTCACAAATAGATACACTTCTCATCTCAGTTGAGATACTATAGCTAGAAACCTCATCATTTTACATAAAATGTCTGAATTCTTGATTTTCATTTTCTAAATCTTCTCAAATTTTTGTATGAATATAATTACTCTAGAATTTAGCATCTTTCTTGACATTTTCTTATAACAACCTTCACAATGTCAAAACTTCACCTCTACTATCTATGTCTTGCATCTTAATAGAGTAATATTTCCAAAACATCGCACTATCATAGTCCGCTTTACCAAATTTGAATTGTTAGTTTCCTTCCTCGCTGAAGTCATAGCCCTTCATTGCTCTTCCCATCATTCGAACCCTAGATGGCAAATATTTGCAATTTCATTTTTCAAGAATTGAAAAATCGTCACTGCCCTTATTTCGAATGGTTGACTTCACAAGGTCGTATCTCCCTCAATATTGCTTAGATTTTTGCATATGACCACTCATTTTAAAGCTATTCAAATTCTGCACAAATTGGTTCAAGAATCAGCTAAATCGAATAACTCTTCGCAAAGATAAGGCTCCTAAGAGATGAGACATTTTTCAAGAAAAAACCCTTATCCTTCACACTTTGCAATTTCGTTTTTCGCAACTTTAAAAATCGTCACTGCCCTTGTTCTGAATAGTTGACTTCAGAGGGTCATATCTTCCTCAATATTGCTCGAATTTTTGCATATGACCACTCATTTTAAATCTATTCAAATTCTGCATGAGTTGGTCCAAAAATCAACTGAATCGGATAACTCTTCGCAAAGATATGGCTCCTAAAAGATGAAACGTTTTTCAAGAAAAAACCCTAATCCTTCGCACTTTGCAATTTCGTTTTTCTCATTGTAAGCAACCTTCCACTCTCCTTTAGCCTTCCCAACCTTCCACTCAGCATCCCAACCTTCTGTTGCAGCTCCTTCAACCGACCTAGCCTTCCACACTCCTTTAGCCTTATCAGCCTTCCACGTTCCTTCAACCATCCAACCTTCCACCCAACATCCCAGCCTTTCATTGTAGCTCCTTCAGCCAGTCCAGCCTTCCACGCTCCTTCAACCAACCCAGCCTTCCACGCTCCTTTAGCCTTGACACTCCAAAGATCAACTCATCATTCAGCCTTCCACACTCCTTCAGCCTCCAGCCTTCAGGCTTGTTGATCGTTAAAGCACCAAACAATTTGCCAGGCCCCTTAGAGGGCAACCCTACATGTGAATGTTCTTATATTTATTGAGTACAAGTTTTAATATTTTTGTAAATTAGTACTAATTCCCGTGGATGAGCAAAGAGATTTATAACAGAAGAAGATAAGTTTAAAGAATCATATATATGTGCAGGTTTGTTCAAAAGCTAACATATCTGAAAACGCAAATGAAGATTTGGAATGCCAAATCTGTTAGTAACATATTTAAAGCAAAGGATGAAATTGAATCAAAGCTCAAAAATTCATGAGATGAAATCAATGAAGTGGACCAAGATACTTTATGTGCAAGAAAAACAATTACTTTTTCATTATCATAATGTATTGAAAAAGGAGTCATATTTGTCCCAAAAATCTAGGGAGATGTGACTAAAGGCAGTAGATAGAAATACCAAATTCTTTCATACTACAGCTAAAACAAATTTGTCTTTTTGTCGCATTAAAAAAATTCAACTCCAGGTGGAAGATACATTGAGGAAGAAGAAGATATCAAGAAGGAAGCAATTAATTATTTCAAAGATATTATGTCGGATGTTGGGCAAGATAAGGAGGCTCAAGGTAAGCTTTTCCAAAAATATTCCATTAATTATCACACAAGGACAAAATGAAAGCTTGATGAAGATCTCTATGGAGGAGCTATATGAGCCAGTTTTCTCTTTCCACCCTAACAAGGCACTTGGCCTCGATGAATTTTCTACAAATTTCTTTCAAAAAAATTGGGATTTCTTGAAGAGTGATATGTACGCTGCAATTGAAGACGGCAGGAAAAAAGCAGCCATAATAAGTGAAATACATACACCATTTATTGCATTAGTTTCCAGGAAAGGCAAGACAATATTTTGGTAATTTTAATCCAATAAGCATTTGCAATGTGATTGATAAGAACATTTCAAAAATTATGGCAAACAGATTGAAAAGTATTCTAAAATATGTTATCTCAAACGAACAAGGTGATTTTGTTTTTAAACAAATTCTTGATGGTGTAATCAGTGCACAAGAGGCCATATGTTCTAAGTATTGCTTATAAAATTAGATATGAACAAAGCATATGATAGAGTTTGTTGCAGTTTTCCACATGATATTCTCAGCAAAATTAGTTTTGATCAAGGTTGGCGTGAATGGATTAGATGTTATTTTATTACTCCAAAATATTCTATTTTGATCAATAAAGCCCCTATTGGACACTTTGAATCATCTGGTGGACTCTGCAAAGGTGACCCACTATCTCCTCATCTATTTATTATTCTTACAAAGGCAATGGGGAGAGCTTTCTCAAAGGAAAAAATGGATGGAAGAATCAAAAGGATTCAGGTTGCAACAAATGGTCCCTCTGAATCTCATCTCCAAGTGGTTGATAATACTTTTCTTTTAGGTCATCCCTCGGTCAATGAGGCCATGAAGTTCAAAACAATATTATCATACTATGATAAGGCTGCTAGACAATTGGTGAACACTACAAAATCCAAGATCTTTTTAGTTACCACTACCCTAGATTTACAAAAGATTATTATGGACATTTTAGGGTTTAAAGTTGGAAATTTTCAATCAACATATTTGGGTATTTCATTTTCTAATAAAGAAAAAGAAGGAGCTTTGGGGCTCAACTTTGGATAGAATGAAATCTTGTTTGGCAGGTAGGAAAGGTAAGTTCTTAACCATGTCTGGTATATATTGCAATCCATCCCTATATATATGATGTCACTTTCAAGATTACTAGCAGGTATAACATCCGAATTTGATTTAATTCAAAAAGATTTTCTTTAGAAGAGGTGCGAGGAAAATTTTAGGTTTCATCTTTGCAAGTGGGATAGGGTTTGCATAGGAAAGAATATGGGAGATGCATGCTTGCCGAAATGTAGACTAATGAGTTTAGCATTAGGGACAAAACTTAGATGGAGTTTGTTCAAAAATCAAGGAAAGAGTTGGGCAAAAATGCTACTTTAAAAACATATAGATACTATAATGGAACTGTTCAGAAAACGAATCCTACCTAGAGGATCGCCAACATGGAACTGTTCAGAAAACGAATCCTACCTAGAGGATCGCCAACATGGAACTTCATCCAATTTTTAATCCGATGCTTGGTTGAAACCTTATCCTCTTATTTCTAATCCAAAATGGAAACCGTTGGCTCAGGCATGTCTAGCTTGTAAAGGTCCAAAGGTCAAGGAATATATTGATATGAGCAATAATTTAGATCATGGATTTCTATTAGTAACCTGGTTGAAAAAGAGGAACTCAAACAAATAGTAGATGAGTTTGTTTGGAATCTATCAAAAGATGGTGGATACTTGGTCAAATGAGATATGAGGATTTATGGTAATCAGAATTTCCCACTCCCAATGATTTCCCTTGTGTGGTCTTTCACAAATTAGATTTAGAAGATGCTCCAAGGTTTTTGTTTACCATTTTTACACAAAAATATGAGTTTGTTTGGAATCTATTAAAAGTTGATAGATATTTGGTCAAGTTGGGATATGAAGATTTAGAACAATTAGAATTCCCTACTCCCAATTCCTTTGGAAGAATGTTTGGTCACTCGAGGCCCTCCCCAAAGCCTCAACATTCCTTTTGATTGGCAGTCCAAAGCAAGATTCTTATATGAGAGAACCGGTAAAGAAAAGGATATCATGGACCTTTCAAGTGTGCCTTGTGTGAGAAGGATCTAGAAACATCAGATCATTTACTTCTTCATTGTCCCTTTGCTTACACCATTTGGCTTTTGCAAAACTATGAAAATATATTGGGCAGCTTCATCATTGAAAGAGTAGATGAAATCTTGGACTAATTGTTTCAAAGCTAAAATTTTATGCGTTTTGTGGAGGATTGGTCCAATTATAATTAGTTAAAATTTATGGATTGAACGGAACAATAGAATTTTCTAAAATAAATCTCAAAAATCATGCCCAAGTTTGGAACCATATTATTGTCTCTCTAATAGAATGTTTATAGACATGGAGCTCATTATGGTAACTCTCAAGTGCGGAAAAAGAGGTTCTAGCCTCTTGGTTACAAGATTTGAATATATACATGAAAGGGTCATCTATGACGATGTAGTTTAACACAAAAGAACCTACTTTGATCAATTTGAATGTCCAAAATTTGTGTTTATCAAAATTAATTTTGATGGTGCTTTGAAAGGAATCTAGGAAAAGTTGTTGGAGGTGGTGTTTTTCGAAATAATAAAGGCAAAATTCTCCTCACTCATATGAAACCTCAACAACTATGCAAAGGCTAAGGCACTTCTTATGGGAACCAAAATTGCAATTGAAAACGGTGGAAATATATTCCAATTAAGGGAAATTTACAAATTATAAATAATAATATCGACAAAAAAGGATGTGGAGATTGGATAAAAAAATAACATTATTGCTGATATTCATAAACTATTATTGGAGGCAGTCTCCTGGAATTGTGAGCATATCCATAGAGATGAAAACTAGGTAACAAATAAAATTTAGCCTATTGTGTTGTTGATCTCCATCTTGGCAAATTTCAAATATTAGAAGACAATTGTACAAGTGACATTTTATCTCTTAATGAAAGTAATGTCAAAGAGTTGATTGCAAAAACACTGCAGTTCGAGAAAGATAAGAATGTATTGATAAAAATGCAAGTTGCATATGGTTTAATTGACCTAACAACAAATGCAATATTTTGTTATTTTGATGGGAGTGGTCTCCAATAGAAGCCGCACATAGCTTACAATGGAAAAAAAAAATTGCACCTTAGTTTTTTCTCAAAAAACCTAATCTTTTCCTCGTATAAACTCTTAAAGAGACCTTTAAAAAAAACTATGGAACAAGAAAAAAAGAAGACATAGAGAACAAGGTCTTAGAGATTGCAATCAGTGTCTCCACATACTGTTGCCTTCTGAAGGCTGCTAGACACACACAGGACAATAAGAGAAATATCAACATCTGCTTTGTTCATGGTAAACACACAATATATAAAATTGTCTGCAACTTCTCTAAACTAAATCCATTCTTGTCATGGAGAGCAATATAATAAGCAGGCCACTGTGCATGCACAGATAGAAATCAAATTCTCTAGGATGGACAACTACTGTGTCCACAACCATGCCAGGAGGCATATTGCAGGATTGCATTTGCTTCTTTCCTAGGAAATGGATGAATCTGGTATGCCTTTTTGAACAACAATGAAGGAAATATTTGGATGCTAGCCTCAAAATTATAAACGTTGACAATTGTAATGCCCTTCTAAAGCTGAGCTCTCTTTCCTTGGTGGGAAGACACTGTTACAGGAAGAACAATCCCGAGGTCTGCAATCCTGCTTTATCTATTTGTTCAAGCGTTATCTGCTGAGCATGAGCCAAACGTTGTCATTAGGGTTAAGGCCATTTACAGTTTGTTATTTTTCTTTTTTTTAATTTATTGTGGGAGATGCATGTGTTAGGGTTAACACCAATTAGGATTTTTTTTTTTTTTTTTTTTTTTTTAGTTCATTGTGGAAGATGCAACAAATCCCCATGGGCATGCAAAAGGAAGCAACCATAGTTCAGAAAATCTGCAAAAAATCCCGATTTTGCCGATTTTTTCCCGACTCATAGGCTAGCCGATTTTTTGCCGATTTTGCCGATTTTTTCCTGAAAAATTCTGATATGCATGAAAAAGGCTTTTTTTTCAATGAAAATTTGCTTTTTCTTCGGTTTTTTCAATAAAAAATGCCAATTTTTTGCCGATGTTTTGCCGATTTTTAAACCAATCGATTTACTACCCGATTCCGATTTTCTCAACTATGGAAGCAACTAGGTGGGGACATCCCTTACGCATCTCTTCTCAAAGGGTATATCTGGGGGACATCCCTTAAGCATCTCCTCTAAAAGGGTATATCTGAGGCACATCCCCACCATGTGCCCATCTCCTTGGGAAGGCATACCCCAAGGCATCAAGGCCCAGCTACATGACCCCATGGAACCTAGCATAAAATTTATAAAACAAAACATATGTCAGCACCCACATTACTTTGGAGGTCATCAATCAGATATGTACTAGCACAATTATCACAAAACATTTCAAAGACAAGATAAGATAATTCCATTAATGTCCATAGATGGCCAAATAAGGCCAATGGGACTCGTTAAAAAGAGCTGTTACAGATTACAATGCACTATAGTAACCTAAAAGTGCTACGAGAGTAAGCTAAATTAGAATAAAGAATCTAGCGTAAACTACTCTAAAGTGGAACAACAGTATGTCATGAAAATATACCCTCGAAGGTTACCCAAAATGAATAAACCCTAACAAAGTAATGATTAAGAGAGAGCTAGAAGTCGAGGTATAAAAAAGAACGACAAAACAACCAGTGAAGCCAAGCTCCAACATTAATCTATAGCGGCATGTAAAGTAGAAGCACAATTGTCGTCATCACCCACTATCCCAAAAGGGCCAACACAAAATCTAATGATGCTCCCAAGAGAAAGGCCAGAACTAGCAGGACCTGGTTGGATAATCCTAGAAGGACATGGAGTTCGAACCCTCAAGACTCTTCTAGCATCCACGGCTATAGAACAAGCATAAGAATGCAATGAACTAGTAAGTCGTGTCTATCTACAACTCCTCAGTATGTGACGGGTAGTCAAAACCCACCGTTGATGAACTGCAGTCTTGTCTAGTAGCAAGCAACAAAAAAAAAACTCAAGCCCTAGTAGCCACTCTTGCATACAAACAAGGGCACAAATCTGTCATTGAAATAGAGGATAGTTGTAGCTTCAAATAAGTGCTTATTACTCTCGACTACAAAGATAGAGTGAAAGAATGAGGTGATTAGTCAAGTAGCAGTCTATCTTCCCAATAATAACTAATGTTGAAGAGTGATGGCTTCCTTGAGGTAAAGAGTCAAGCATCTTTGGTTAGGATAGCTTAGAATAGTGGCAACTAATCCAGCTGAGTCTTTATACAAGCAATAGTAACTTCCTCGAATCTCATAATAAATAAGACACTTTAAGATGAAAACTTCTTTAGCCTCCACCTCTCAAATAGAGAAAATACTATCCTCTTCATATGAGATAAGGTAAGATAATTATATTAATGTCTACAGAAGGCCAAAGTAGGCCAACAGGACTCATTGAAAAAAGCTATTACAAATTACAATGCATTGTAGTAACCAAAAAGTACTACGAAAATAAGCTAAACTAGAGTAAAGAATCTATAGTGTAAACTACTCTAACATGGAACAACTGTATGGCATGAAATTACAACCTTGAGGGTTACCCCCTAACATGCTAAAAGTAATGATTAAGAGAGATCTAGAAGTCGAGGTACAACAAAGATAGAAAGGAGTTCCAATGGACCCAAGCAATCAAAAACGCAATTGTTGTTGTCACCAACTATCCCAAAAGGGCCAGCACAGGATCTAATGATGCTCCCAAGAGAATGGCTACGACTAAGAGGGCCTAGTTGGATAATTCTAGGACAACATGGAGTTTGACCTCTCAAGACTCTAATAGCATTCATGGTTGTGGAACCAATAGAAGAGGACAAGAAACAAGTAAGTTGCACTGTCTACAACTTAGTATGTGAGGGGCGGCTGACACCCAACGTCGAAGAACTATAATCTTATCTTGTTGCAAGCAACAAGAAAGAACTAAAGCCCTAGTAGCCACTCTTGTACACAAACTATAGACACCCAATTTTGAGCACCTTAAAACTTACCAACATCTGCATCACTAAACCAATCAAAAATCCAAATCAAATCAACATCTATAGACACCATGAACAAGGTAGTAGCACCAGTAACGCTTATGCATATTCTTATAGTTCCATCACTTCCCGCCCAATTTGCCTGGCAATTATCATTTTAGCATTAGCGTAGGGTCTTTAGCACCACCAGCACGCTTGATCCCACAACACTATTGATTGTCAAATACAAAAAGGAAATGTAGGCAGCTAGCAGCCGCCAACTCCCAACTACATCTAGATCTGATCATGCCAATCTAGTTCACCACCTCAACTGTGCCTTAATTGGCAATCAAAAACTTCAACTTGCCAATCCTATCTTCCATATTTAGTTGAATGTCAAGCTTTTTTTGAACTTGCCCTCAATCAACTCCATGAAATCATGCCACCTTTCCAGCTTGCCAATCTTGGCAGATCCTCCCAAGAAGTCATGGCTTCCTATAAAGCCAGCCCTTGGGAAGGGCAATCAATGAATTCTAGCAATAGCCGAAGCCCTGCCAATACAGAAGTCATCCCTTATCATAAGCAAGAGGTCTTCTTCCATTTGGTGATCTCCTCTCA
Source organism: Wollemia nobilis (assembly GCA_028583015.1). Classification (NCBI taxonomy): domain Eukaryota; kingdom Viridiplantae; phylum Streptophyta; class Pinopsida; order Araucariales; family Araucariaceae; genus Wollemia; species Wollemia nobilis. The sequence goes on along the minus strand of JAQPPZ010016751.1, from coordinate 9,396,905 downwards.
ACAATAGCAAGCTTTCATCACGACAAGAGGCACCCATCAAGGCTCTTGAATTTGCAAGCTGAATCACATCCGATTGGATTCTACTCTTTTCATCCCTAAGCTTTTTGTTATCCTTTTACTTTTGTCATTTTATTATAATTTCACCATGTGAGCCTTTGCATAACAACTGCCCTTGTCCTCAAGGTGACACACCACGGATTTGATACCCTACTGGAACAAGGGAGCCAACGCACCTAATCCCACAAGTCCAACATGAGGCCCTCTGCAATTTTCCCTCACACTGACAAGGGCACGCATATTTGTCATTAATATTTTGGAAACTTGAAGCTTCCAATGAGAACTTACTACTCTCGAACACAAAGATAGGGTGAAAGAATGCAGTGATTAGTTGAGTAGTAGTATCTCTGGATTTGATACCCTACTGGAACAAGGGAGCCAACGCACCTAATCCCACAAGTCCAACCTGAGGCCCTCCGCAATTTTCCCTCTCACACTGACAAGGGCACGCATATTTGTCATTAATATTTTGGAAACTTGAAGCTTCCAATGAGAACTTACTACTCTCGAACACAAAGATAGGGTGAAAGAATGCAGTGATTAGTTGAGTAGTAGTCTCTCTCTCTTGTAATAATTGACGTCAAAGAGTGGTACCTTCCCTGAGGTAAAAAGCCAAGGATATTTGGTCGAGATAGCTAGAAAAAACGGCAAGCGATCCACTTGTCTCTATACAAGCAATAGTACCTCCCTCGAATCTCATAATAAAGAGGACACCTGAAGATGAAATGTTCTTCAATCTCCACCACTTATCGACATACCCTATCCTCTCGAAGTCGTCCATCTCCACCTACAACTGATGTGAGCATAGTTTGAGTTGACTAAGAGGAATCCTAATGTTGTGTCCATTGTTGTTCGACATAATTAGGACGAGTAATAATATTATTCTTAATCCTCATGAAATGCTTAGTGTATAAGGCCAACTTAGGACTACGAGATTGAGATGGAGCGACCCAAGTGATTTGAATATATTATCGACAAACATCATCTCTGACTACTTGATTAATTACCCTCTTATCAAGAAGAAGGTGGGGAGAAGCATTTAGAGAGAATTTGAAAGGAGGTAACCAATCTATCGAGATGCCAACTAACTAAAGAAAAGAAATATAACTTCTAAGTACCATCCACAATGAAGACCAAAATAACCCAGAGGGGCAATGCATCCTGTGGAGAAAAAGCACCAAATATTGGTCTCTCTCGATGCAACCACCCATAGATATAAGGCCATGAAGCTGAAAAACAATTTTGAAGATGCTCTCAAGACAAAGAGGATGAACGCCAAACTCAACCTAAAAAATACATTGGGGAATTGTTCATTTACATTGGATAAATCATTGAAGCAAAATAATACATTGGGGAATTGTTCGTTTACATTGGATAAATCGTTGAAGCAAAATAGTTTGGACCCTTTGAGAGCCCAATCAACACACCCTAGGCTTGGACGCCAAATCTCAAATCCATAAAGGATTGTGGGTTTGATGATGCAATGAAAGAGGTGCATTTTTATGGGTGTTTTAAGAGTGTTGTTTCAAGCATTGGCATCCCAAGACTGAAAGAGATGTGTCCCTTGCAAATACGTGACTATGAAGCTAGTCGAAGATCAAGGGAAGAACCTATGAACTAAACCCAAAATACATTGGGGAATTGTTCGTTTACATTGGATAAATCGTTGAAGAAAAATAATACATTGGGGAATTGTTCGTTTACATTGGATAAATCGTTGAAGCAAAATAGTTTGGACCCTTTGAGAGCCCAATCAACACACCCTAGGATTGGACGCCAAATCTCAAATCCATAAAGGATTGTGGGTTTGATGATGCAATGAAAGAGGTGCATTTTTATGGGTGTTTTGAAAGTGTTGTTTCAAGCATTGGCATCCCAAGACTGAAAGAGATGTGTCCCTTGCAAATACGTGACTATGAAGCTAGTCGAAGATCAAGGGAAGAACCTATGAACTAAACCCCCAAGTAACTGTAAGCAGGGATGATCTCAATGAACTCTCCCTTATAGAGGAACGGAAACTTAGATAGGGTACTCTTTAATGTGTTAAAGATCATCACCTTTAGTTTTGCTAAGATTGATTGCCAAATGTTTTAGGTCACAAAAACAAGCAAGAGCATCCAACTGTCTTTGTATGAACAAGAACAACGTCTACAAAAAACAATATAGCTATCAAGTCATTATATAGACGGCAACCATTGTCAACATGTGTGTATTAACAAATAAATTCTTCAAGGTCATCAATGTAAATCTCAAAGAGTGAAGGAGAAAGAGGACAGCCTTGTTTGATGCCAATGGTGCTTAAGACATTCTAAGAAACCAAAAGCTGTCCGAAAACAGCAAACAACTACCTCATATGGTCTTTGAAATAAAATATGCCTCGAAATGGTGTCAAAGGCCTTTCTACAATCCACGAAACAACAGAACACTTTGCAGGACCATTGGTGAGCCTCCTCAATAATAGCCTTGATAGTGAAAACATGATCAATAGTCTGATGATCCCTTCTAAAACCAGCCTGCCCTCTCGGTCTAAGCTTGTCTTCATCCAACAATTCTGAGATTTTCATATTCCAAATTATTGCGTAATGCTTAGCAAATGTGTGCACAATCATGATAGTTCCGTAGTTATTCGTATCTGAATAGTCCCCAAATTTGTGGGTGGGGTGGCTAATATGTTGTGACCAGGAGACAAGGAATCCATAACAAACAACCACATTGAGTAATTCTGCTATGGGATAGTCAACAGCTTCAACACTGTACTTCAAGAACTCAGCCTGAAATCCCTCAAAATCAACAGCCTTGCTAGTGCGTAATTTATACATAGCTCTTTTGATGACATGATGTTGAGGGGAAGAGATAAGATTAGCAAGGGAGACCCAGGACTTGTCAATAATGCATATGGGATGGGGATTCGTAGGAAGAAGAGTGTGCCAAAAGGCTTTGGGAGAGTGATGAAAAGCATCTAGAAGCTCACAACACGTACCGACAAGAAACTCTCGCTTCTAACATCGAATGAGGCATTTATATTCCTTTCGAGCGGAAGATGTAGTTGTAGGCTCAAGGATAATGGTGGTCTGTCTCCACACGCAACTCATGTAAGCATATTCTGAGCTGACCAAGAGGAATCCTCGGATTTTACATCCAAAATTAGAATGAGTAATAATGTCATTCTCGATCCTCATAATATGTTTAGTGTAGAAGACCAACTTAGGACAAAGAGATTGAGATGAAGTGACCCAAGTGATCTCAACATATTGTTGATGGAAGGAAAAACAAGCAGAATGCAACAAGGGGAAGATGGCCAAACAATCTGTAACAGAAATGCATCAACCGAATGGATGGATGATTAAAAAAATGGTGACAATTAAGCTCAAACATAAGAAAGGCATACTACCTGGTTTAATCATGTTCTTTGAGGTTGAAGGAGTATAAAGGGAAGCAAGTGTTGTGCTCCTATTACAGGTCCAGTTATTACTTATGAATATATACCATGGAGGTTAATATCAAACAACGAATATTTTTTTGATTTTTATACATTAAAGGCAAGAAGCATTCTAAGGGATATATCTAATATCTCACTAATTCATTATTACTATATTATTCTGGGGAACCTGACTTTTCGGGTAAACAAATTCCACAAATTTTTGGGTAAACAAAATGCTTCCCTTCCTACTTTGAAGCAATGTTCCACTAATCAGCATTATCTTCCTTTCTAACTATTCACTTGAAATATTTAGAACTATGCTATGTAAAGGATAAAAAAAGTGCAAACATCTAGACAGACAGATAGAAATATCTGCAGCAAACAAACCAGCATGTACTCATATTGAATTTCATTTTACTACACTCAAAAATAGTTGATGTAAAAAAAGGATTGTTATAAATCCAAGTTATCAAAGTAACAGAAAAAGATACATCACTATTCCTTGGTTTATACATATACAGTTCATCCCCTTGTTCTCCACGAAAAAAAAAAAAGGTGGAACAGAATAGTGCAGAGAAAAGGATGAAATTTATCCATAGTTAATAGAGCCGAAATTTTTGATTCATTTGGGAAGTTTGAAAATTTTGAAAATCCAGAATCTTATTTAAAGTTCAAAAAAATCCAGAGAGACAAAATATATATAAATATATAAAACTTTACAATAATTCATGAGCAGAAGTATGTTAAGACAAAACACGTATGTGTTTAAAAATTTGGTAACCTTAAAATATATAATAATATCCATCAAAGATTCAAGGCTAAGCTTGAATCGAAATGAATTTTTAAGTGTTAAATGTCACAAAAGCAAACTCTACTAGAACATCAAAATCTGTTTATTATTTCTAGATTTATTTTACTGTTAGATGGGCAGTGGTCTGAGCCAAACGTGCAAATCCAGCTTGGTCCAAAAATCCATACCAGCCCAGATTTTCTCTAGATTCAGTCAGACTTGGTGACTATGAATTTATCACTTGAAGAGTGCACTGTCTCCTTGACATTACTGTAGACAATTGACACCAGTCTTCCCAAGAACCAGTTTTGGCATCTGAGAACTAAAATAGGGAAGCAATGCCACCCGAATAGATAGAAAATGCTGACAATACTTCAAGGATGTGAAATGTACTGTCTTGCGGGGGCATATCCCCCCAGCATCTGCTTTTGGAGGACTTACTAGTGACTGTCCTTGGGACATCTCCACCATTCCCAACAGCATCCTGGAAATGGGGCTGTTCAACATAGTGTACCTAGGCCATGTAGCACAGTGGTGGTGTTCCACTCTTGGAGGAACAATTTGGATTGATAGATCAACTATCTACAACTTGCAGTGATGCAGTTGTACGGCCTACACCATCTCCTTATCTCTAACAGCTTTGTTCACTAGTGCTAGACGGCCCAATCTGAGAATCGGACGACCTACACTCTTCCCAAACGACTGGCACTAGTCGGACAGCTTGTGTTCACTCTTGACGACCTTACAACTACACTCTACTGCTTGCCTTCAGTCTTGACGACCTAGCAACTGCATTGTAGGGCAGAACATGGAAAAGAATACAAAAGACAAGATTGAATCTAATCTACTACAGCAATCAAACAATAGCAATACATGCAGATCACACATAATAGCAATAGCAAATGATGAACAAGTATGAACAGATATTGTATTAATGATCACCAGTTACGGCATTCTCTCACATACACTATCTGATCCTATGCAAAATACCTCCAAAGCACTCTACACTACCTCTTGGCATACACAATGCTACTACAATGGACTCTCTCCGGCATATACAATGTCTCCCTTATGTGCGTATATATGTAGGTACCCTTAATGGACCCAATGTTCTGTGTACACGCTCAATTGAATGAGGGGTCTATTTAAACTCATGGGGAGGTAGTTACAAACAACTACCACCTCTGACACCTCACCTCTTAACTACAAGACAAACTAGGTGCTAACTATCGTTGCATGACTATGTTTGCACATATCTCCAACCTGAGTCCTTATTACATGTATCATTACAACATATAATTTTATTCAATTTACAAAACTTTTGTATATGCGTACTTGACTTCCAGCTAGTTTACTTTCTCTACCAAGGTGACGCATTACAACTACCACCTATATTTGCCCTCCCCTCTAAATTGGTTAGAGTCCTATTCAACAACTGTTGTTCTCGTGGACTCTAGCTCTGTTGAGGTTGAGGCGATGGAACAAGTACTCCTCCAAGCTCCTATATCTGCAACTATCAAAGCTTCGTTCTCCCCCTCGAGTCTTTTGTCATAGGCTTGGAAACGAGCCCATTGAAGCCATAGTGATGTGACTACTCGACTTCTCCTAGTCTAGCCTTCAACTCGGCCTCCCTCTTCACTGCTTTAGCTTCCTTCCTCACTACTTTGCTCATTTTGTTCCATGATCAGTTGATCTTTATGAGCAACCTCCTTTATCTTGACTTCTAGAGTTTGCTCCCTCGCCACACATTCAGACTTCAGTTGTCCTATCCATTGATCTTGTTGTTCTAGCATTTGCCTCATAGCCTCTATTTCCTTCCTCTGCTAGTTCGGCTTCAACATCCTACCACACTTGCCAAAGTTGTCCTACCACCATATGTACTTGGTTAGCCCACTCTTCCTCTTTTAGCTTTAGGCTACAAACCATTTACTGAAACGTTTCTAAAACTGTTACTAAGCATTGAATAACATATGCCAAAAAGTTCATCCTGGCATACGATTTTACCAACTCAAGTGCCAACTTCACATACTTGACACCTAGAAGTTCAAGATAGGATGCCATATTTCCTTCATCAACACAAACCCACAGTGGATACCGATAGATTACTTGAGTTCTTTTTGGCAAATTCCTAATCTCCAATATCGAATTGACAATACTATTGCTAGTTGCTAGCTCCCATGGCTGCATTTGATATATTTCTACAAACTTCTTCCTACGCTGTAGACAGGCAAATTGATATCCTTTGACGAAATGTCTAGAAGAAGATAGCAATTTTGATAATGTATTGAGTCATTTGATGAAATGTTGTGGCAATGTAAAATCATCCGATCTAATGAATGCAAACTGATTATTTTAACTGCACAAAAGGACTAACGTAGCCGTCATTGTTTAGATGTCCTGATTTGTTAGACGTCTAGATTAGTTAAGACGTCTAGACTGGTTGAGTTAGACATCTAAGACAAGTTATTACGTTGTGTTAAGCATTAACAATAGGTTAGTTGGGACGGTTGAGTCAGGTTGGTTGCAGTAACCGCCTGGACTTGCCTATAAAATACCCTCCCTATTTCATTTTGTAATCTATCCATACTTGTCCATAAATGTAGATCTGTTGTGCAGCAAGAACTATTTTGGAATGCATGTGTCATGTGATTGTGTTGTGAGAGTATTGTTGTGTTGCAGGTATTTATCAATGCTTGGTACGAGATAGAGGATCGTCGGTTGTGTTATGTTGTGTTGTGTTGTGCAATTGCAGGAACCAGAACGCAGGAGAAGTTGCAGGATGAATGCACGAACTGCAGACGTCTAGGCCCACCCGTCTAAACCTGTATGTTAGACACCTGATCCTAGACGTCCAAACTTGTCAGCAAACCCGTCATAGACATCTACTGTCTAAACGTCTAACACTGCTACCCTAGACATCTCCTATCTAGACGTCTATACCATTGTCCTAGATGTCTATTGTCCAAACGTCAACTTGTCGCCCTAGACGTCTACTGTCTAGACGTCTAACTTGTGTCCTAGACGTCTACTGCCTAGACGTCTACCCTATTGATGTCCTAAACGTCTATTGTCCAGACGTCTATCTTACAGTTGTCCTAGACATCTACCGTCTAGACGTCTACTTTGTTGCCCAGACGTCTCCTGTCTAGACTTCTGATCTTTTATCCTAGACGTCTGCCCTGTTGACTTAGACGTCTATTGTCTAGACGTCTACCAAGGTCTACTTGTTTAAGCTGAACAGTATGTCAAACACAATCAATCCTTCCTGATTCTTGTCATTCCCTCATCTCGGGAAAGCACTCACCCCTGTCTACATACGCTCATCATCAACTGCCCAATGCACCAATTTTCTCAACTCACATTCCATTTTCAACTGCCATAGACACCAATCTCCAACACACCCAACACTGAACTCACTACGAACTATGTCAAACAATCCACTCACTTTTTCAAAAAATGTATCAACCTCCTCATTGATATTTGCTCCCAAAACTGATGATTTCCTTAAGTTTTGTACTTCCATGATAAAATGCTCGCTTGTTTCCTCCTCTAACAGTCCTATATCTATGTCACCCTGGATGGTAGTCTCCTCCACATCCTCCCCACCATGACCTATCATGTTGATTTTTTGTTTGACTACCTTCCCTTCCTCAATCTCCCGAATCTTTTCTCCATCTTCATTATTAGTCTTCTCTATGTTTTTACCATCTCCTTACCTTTCTCAGGTTCTTCCTCCAACAACCGACTACTTTGGCTTTCCTACCATACTCTATGCTTTGATGCAGATTGTTTACCTTCTCTTGACTCTCCTCCAACACTACTGAACTTGGTGTCATATTCTACGTTGTTGTAGATGTAAACTCCATTGGTGGTCCCTAATCCAACGAAGGCTATCCATATTTATCCACATCTATCCACAGCATCTGCATATTGCCTAAGTGGTGTGATGTTGTAACTTTTTGGTGTATCAACATTTTTCACCTGCATTGAAACATTACTAGGAAAATCTCCTATACCTAGTTCTTCATCTATTGGTGGTGATGCTTACACTGCATCAACTGCAATCTAAACTTCATCATCTACATCAACTTTCATGGTTTGATTTCTCTTTTGCCGTTATATTTCAACACCAAGTCACTTAACTTTAAATCCATCTTCTTTAGGTGCTTGTCATGCCACAACTTCCTACGACGACAAGCAATCTCTATGGCCCACTAAACCAACACTCTCCTCTTGTCCAAAGAGATGAGTGTTGTTAGCCCTCCTTCCTGGCTCTCCTGATCACCTAGATGGTTTTGTACCACCACTCTCAAACTTGGTACCAAAAACTCCACCAACACAACTGCCTCTTGACCATACATCAGTTGGAACGAGTGTGATTCGTTATTGGCTTGAATGTAGTCCTATATGCCCACATGACTGCTAGCAATCTCTCCTTCCAATCAGCATCTTCAATTGCACGTCTTATACATTATTGACATTAAGACCTTATCTGTTATACGGACTAGACAATAAATGCAAAAATCTTAAATTTTGTGGTTCACTTCAGGATTATTTCATTGACAAAATGTCTTGCACGATCACTCGTTAATTAAAGAGGTATGTCGAATCTTATTATCACCTATTCATACAAGAATCGTGCAACACCCTGTGGAATTATCAAGCAACGCTCTTGCCTTGACCCACTTTGTCAAATATTATGTCGCTACCACAATGTATCTACATTGCTTTTTACTTGTCTTCAATGGTCCAACAAAATCAAGACCCCATCTTTCGAACAATTCTTGTGGTTATAGCGGATGCAATGGCATGAAGTCCTTCTTTAGCAGCTTCCCAGCTCTCTAGCATGCATCGCATGTTGTCACAAACCCCTTTGCATCACGATAGAGGGCAGGCCACCACAATCCTGCCATATGCAACTTCCTCATGATGCATCTAGTCCCATATGCCCCCTGCCAACCCCTCATGAGCTTCCTTCAACACTACATTCACTTCCTCATCCATCACACACCTCTGCAACACTCCATCGAGTCTGATCTTATACAGCAATCCAACTGTCAATTGAAAAGGGGTTGCTTGCACAATGATCTTCTCACTTGTTGTCAACTCATGTGGTAGTTTTCCCATTGACAAGTATTCTCCCACTTACTTGCACCATGTCTACAAGTATTCTTGACCGAATCCTTGACAACTAATCCACTATTACGTGCTTCTTCCCTGGTCTGACACTCGAAACATTAATTCCTACAATGTGACAAGCCACATACAAACTCGACTGTGAATATATATGGCAAAGCCTAATGGTCCACATAGAATGCAAAAGAATTGGCGAGCATATAGCGTCTAAACTTCTATACCACATACACCATCCACAAGGCTTCCTACTCTATAGTGTTGTAGTTTTTCTCTGCATGAGACAACAATTGACTGGAAAAATATATGGGTTGATCCAACCCATACTGCCCCTCCTAGGCCAACCCACATCCAATTGTAAAACTGGACACGTCAAAATGCAAATGAAAGTCCTTTTCCCAATTTGGAAATACCAGATTGGATGCACTAACCAACTTTGCCTTCAACTCCTCAAAGGCCTTATAATGCTCCTCTATCCATCAAAAATGAACATTCTTGTGCGTCAACACATCTAGAGGGTGTGATACATGTGCAAAGTTTTTGATGAAGCATCGATAATACCCAACATGACTCAAAAAAGACTTCAACAAACTCACATCATATGGCTCTTCCATGTTCATCACAACTCATATCTTGTCAGGCTCAGTCTTCAAACCCTCCTTACATACATGGTAACTTTACCATATGTTACCAAAAACTTACATTTCTTTGGGTTCAAGGACAATCATGGATTCACACAGTGTCAAGCATTCCTCCAATGCCTTCAAATGCTCGTCCTTCCTCTCATACAACAAGCAATCGACCAAGAATACTTTGAAATTTACATGTGGACATTTGTACAAAAATATATAGAATTATCCTCTGAAATGTGGTCGAGGCATTGCATAAACCGAAATAAATTTGATTATATGCATAGATGCCATTCTCTACTACAAAAGTAGTCTTCAACCTATCTTCCTCAGCTATTTTGATCTAGTTATAAACCAATATTCTCGTGTCCAACTACCTCTTCCAAGATGGAATCGGTAAAGGGTATCAAAAAGGGATCCTTAATAGTTACCGCATTCAAACTTTTGAAATCAACACAGATGCGGATCTAATTACTCTCCTTCAAACTAATCCCAATTGGTGACATCCATCCACTCATAGTCACCTTGAAAATGATTCTAGCATCCAGCATATTTTCAATGTCTACATTGACTATGGCCGCATGCTTTGGATTCATTCCGTACGGCCTTCTTCATTTTGGTTGTGCACCCAAAACCAACAAAATCCGATGCACACACAATTCAAGCAAAATCCCTTTCAAATCGTTATAGGTTCATGCAAAGACCTCCTTATACTACATGAATATTTTAAAAGTTGTTGCTTTCTAGACTAGATCCTAGTCGTCCCCGCAATTGATCATCATCTCCTTCACTGAGGTTTACCTGCACCATCTTAGGTCCTTCATATGGTATGGTATCAAGTTCTTTTGCCACTTTTCCTACATCAAACTAATGTGTTGGTTTTTCATCAATCAAGGCATCACAAACACTATATTATGTAAAATGTTGTGGAAAACTCCACTTCTCTTTTGCCTTGGTTGCAAATTTCATATTTTGACTGCATTCGTTGGTCTCATATACACCCCATACTGGTTCATCTTGGTCTTCTTCTTCTATGTTCATACACATACAATTTGGCTAAAAGAATTCATAGTCTTCCATTTGCCAATGGAAAAGTCCGTTGTCAAAGTGCACTCCTCATCTTCAGTGCATTCCTCCAACTCCAGCACACCTCTTTGTTTGATTCTCGTATGTCTTCATCCTCTGATGATGAATTCTCAGACTCATCGGATGTCACCAATTTTTCACTTACAAACTAATTCTTCAAGTTAATCACATATTGGTATTGGCCTTCCTTGAATGTCAAATAATCCTTATCGCAATTATGGTTTATCTTTGCCATGTGTAGCCAACCACGTCCCAACAACGCATCATAGGAAGGTTTTTGCATAATAATTACCAAAATAAAATCTATGATGAACATTTGACCAGCAATCTTCATTTTTTGTGTAGCCAATAGTCCCTTCATCTCTATCACATATTGGTCTGCGCCATACAACCAAAATTTTGGAGACCACAAAAATGATGACCCCAAATCTGTCCACATTTTTTCAGGCAAGACATTGACACTTGACCCTCGTTACTTAAATCAACTTGTGATTCAACAACTCAATGTGAATCACTTATTTGTGTTGCTTCTCGTTAGCGTTGCAGCTACTCCATTCTCCTTGTCTGCACCATCTCTCCTACCATTGTATATAGCTTCGGTATTACGCCTGGTAAACTGGATACTTTCACTTCAATACTTGTATTCAATACTTTTGCGACCAACTAGTTCATTACTATGTCCTCTTCTTCAATCTTGATGGGTTCAATGTAATAGAGCAATCTTGTAGACACCAGTTTTGGACAAAAGCCAAAGTAGACATTGTACATAGGAGTTTGAGTGCAAAATGCACTAAGTTTTGTAATGTAAATAAATGTAAATTCAAATGTGAGTCAAATAGTAGTGAAACGAAATGTCAATGTAATTCAAATTGGTTATAAGTTTGATAAATTGCAATATACAATAATGTGCATTAAGGGTGTCAAGTGTACATCCGAAGGAGGAGACAGTTGAGTGATGAGGTGTCCTAAAAGCTATTGTTGGCAACGATCAGGGCCAAAGGTTAAATAGGACCACCCTCTTAATTGTTCATATCAATATGTTGGTAGAAAAGCGTGAGCATTATATGTGCCAAAGAGTATAATGCACGAGATAGTGCAAGGATTCCATACTATCTTGTGGGAGGCAGCATTTTGTGTGCTGCAAGTGCAATCACATGTATTGAAAGTGCCATACAGGCAAATGAGATAATGCCAATGACATTTCATTTTCATCTTTGTGTGTGTGTTGTATGATCAATTGTTACTATAGGATTGTAGGTTCTGAACAACATGTCTTGTGTAAGTTGCAGGTTGCAAACAAGAGTTGCATGTAGGAACAACTTAGCATAATTGTACGAGAGTCGTCATACAAATAGTTGCAGTTGGACTTGTAATTAGGACATTGCCAGTGTCGTTCAAGGGAAGTTGTCATATGAGGAATGGGACATAGTAACTGAAGAGAAGCTTGTTGTAAGACAAGATTGCAATCATGCACAAATGGAAGTGTCGTAAAAGTGACTATGTCGTTCAAGTGTTAATGATGTGTGATGAGGGACCAGCAATGACTACAATCTTAGTTGGCTCCTAGAATCTGTTATTCCAATTGTTCCTCCAACCATCAGAATACCTTTCGTTGTCCTATAAATCTCTCTTGATTGTTCTTTTTTGTTTCTTCTTCAATCTGGACACATGCTTACTACCATCTCTCCTCTTTAGCAAGGTTTGGGTATCGTTCTTTCTTCTTTGCCTATGCCCGAGTTACCACTAGCACGTGTTTTTCCTTCTTTTGTTGGTCCTGTAAAGATTCCTCAATGTCAATTAAATTGACATTCTATAAGTTAATTGTACTCACTTTCTTCAAGCAATTTGCCTCCTTATGATTGTCTCATCCACACCATTGACACATCATTGCATTATTGTTTTCATTACCTCCTCCCGAAGCATTCTAACAATTGCGAGAGAATAGTCCCCACTCTTGACATCTCCAACACTCAATGATTGGCCTCCCATCCAAATCATATTGCAATCGACCCTCTCCACCTATGGATTGATTTCCTAGTTGTGGTTGCCTTCTTCCTTGGCGGTTATTTCGATATCTCCCACTTGTTGCTCTTTGTCCATTCTTTGAAGCGCTCAGCTTTTCTTCCATACTCTCCTACACCGTCAACATCTAGTGTCTGGCACTTTTGAGATTCAACGGACAATCAACAGCAAAATGCCCCACAATTTCACAAATATTACAGAAAGCTTTCATTGGACAATTGACATTGGTGTGCCCTTCTGATTTGCAATCAGTAATCTACTAGAGCAATCAATCAATAGCAATACATGCAGATCACACACAATAGCAATAGCAAATCATGAACAGGTATGAACAGATATTGCATTAATGATAACCTGTTACGGCATTCTCTTACATTCACAATATCTGATCCTGTGCAGAAAACCTCCAATGCACTCTACAATCTCTCTCCTGGCATACACAATGCTGCTACAATGGACTCTCTCCGGCATTTACAATGTCTCCCATGTGTGTGTTTGTGTATGTACTGACCCCAAATGTACCCAATGTTCTGTGTACCCGTTCAATTGAATGAGGGATCTATTTCAACTCATGGGGAGCTAGTAACAAACAACTACCACCTCCAACACCTCACCTCTTAACTACAAGACAAACTGGGTGTTAAATACCCTTGCATAACTACGTTCGCAAATATCGCTAACCCAAGTCCTTATTACAAGTATTATTTCAAAATACAACTTTGTTCAATTTACAAAACTTTGGTATATGCGTAGTTGACTTCCATGCATATTTAATTTCCAATTAGCTTATTTTCTCTGCCGAGGTGGCACATCAGAACTTGCGCCTACAGGCCACCCAGGAATCCTCAGGATGCTGTGGGGATGCCAAAGCTTCCCTATGACATCTCAGTGACATCTGCACATCTGTGGGACACCCATGAGATGCTGAAATGGACCCATGACTGTCACTGAGACAGTCAGGAATCGAGGATAATGCCCAGCCCTTTTGTGCCTTTAAAAATAATAATAATAAATCTGAAATTTATTAGGGATTCAAAAACATTATATCTTCATTCACTAATAACACCACAGACTACCAAGATTAATGACCAAAAGGATAATATTGTTGTCAGATACTTCTGATAGGCCCAAAAAGATTGCAGTCAGTTTGCAACATTGAATACTGATTTGTCTTTTGTGGCAGACTTGTGTATTCCATGCTTGCAACATTGAGTACTGATTTGTCTTTTATGGCAGACTTATGTGTTGCATGCATCTGCAAAGATGATTGCTTGGATAGATGCCTTGTGATTGTCACTTTGACAGCAGCATCCTTGTTTGTTTGATGGTCATGTGCGAAAGCAGCATCCTTGTTTGTTTGATGATCATGTGAGACAGCTACATAGACTGCAGCTTTTGCAATCCAGAACTTTTGATGATTGTTTGATAAATAACTTTGATTAGCTCTTCTAGAACAGAGGTTGCCTTGTCTCCTACATCTGGGAATATTTGCTTTAGCCTTACTAAGAAAGTAGAACTGCCATTAGATTTGGTTACATTGACATTACTAATACAGATGGCATGCAATACTCTGTTACTTGCCCTTGGCACTTATTTTGACACCAGCGCTATTGTGCTAGTAGAAGTTATCAGATAGTTTTCAAAGAGTTGATAAGATGCATTATCGTATGTTTTGTATGTAGTCTATTAACGTCTCTGTCAAGCATAAATTACAAGAAATTCAACAAATAAGTTGACTGTGCAATACTCTGTTACTTACCCTTGGCACTTATTTTGACACCAGCGCTATTGTGCTAGTAGAAGTTATCAGATAGTTTTCAAAGAGTTGATAAGATGCATTATCATATGTTTTGTATGTAGTCTATTACCATCTCTGTCAAGCATAAATTGCAAGAAAATCAACAAATAAGTTGACTGTCATGTATGTTAAATGTGGAAGCTTAGTGCATGAAAGATAAACGAAACAAGACCAGAAGAATCTTCAGAAGGGCCCAGATAATAAGATTGAGCTAAGGCACTCAGCCAGGCTTTTGAGTATCTCTCTAAATGATTTTCTAACAACTTGGGGCTATAATTTTTTTTTATTATATATATTCTTTAGATTATTTATATATGTTGTCCCCCAGCCATCCCACTTCTTAACAAGACCAATTGTCCAATAAAGTAGTTCTTTTTTTTTCAATAAGACATTAAGATGTAAGAATGAATAAAACCACTCGATAGTTTCTGCTTCCACACTCCATTTTACACAGGACAAATTTAGGTCTGCAAACTTGCAGAGGCCATGAATGCAGCAAGAAAACCAGGTCAAGTTGAAACCTAATAGATCTTTTTAGAAGTAACAATGTTGTAAAGAATCAGGAGGAGGAAAACAAATATAGAGACCGTTATCAGTAGAGACAGAGCCACCCTGATAGAAGGAAGAAAACGGCTGAAAGGCACTGCACTGTTATGCACAAGAATATACACATAAATAAGAACCTCTCTGACTGCAAATGGAAAAATGTAGTTTACAAAAAAGTGAACCCAATACAAACTGAAGCTAAACAGCTATGACAAAAATACATTTGGATAGCTCCTTAGACAGAAAGCAACACAGCAACAGATCAAAATTCCAAAACAACAGAAACTGCCAACAAATTCCAAACCATGGAAGAACTAAAATTTCGATCAGAAGATGCACTGAGAAAGCTACAAAAAGATACCTCATTGAATGCTGGTAAACAAGAATTTTTCAATTTCAAGAGTTGATATAAAGTATCCAACACAAATGCAAGGAGCAATGGAGCTCCATGGTAATAAACTTGAAAGGGAAAAAATGTGCAACTTCTGTTTGCTCAGAAAATTCATCATATAGGTATTCCCCCTTTCTCGGAAGTTTCTATCCATTTTCCTGTTTCTCTAAATGTTGGTATGAATTTCTCTTAATTCATTTGATGTTTGTTTACTATGTTTAACCCTTTTTGGAGAAGTATAATTCTTTTCCCCTTCAAAGGATCCACAAGCAATTTTTTGCTTGCCAAATTTGAATTTGTACTCAAACCTCGTAACTAAAAACGGATGTCCCTTTTTGTATTTTGGTTTGTCACCAAGATAAGTTTGAGTCTTAAGTTCCAGAAAACTGGTAGAGTTAATACATCTTATACTTGAATCCAGCCGGTTCCCAAGCTTCATTGCAAACACCGTTTAATAACAAATTATTTACATTACTTGTCCTTGGTCTCTACCAATGTTCCCTTTCCTAAATAACTTTATACTTTCTTTTTCAGCTCTTGCTTCAGAGTGGCAAACTAATCTCATCCCATCCTAAAATCATATAAACCATATAAGCAGTTGCCCTGCAATTGTCAGCTATATTATTAGAAAGGAATAACAGGGTATATTTCAAATTGTTAAAGGACCTGCATCTTTCTAAAATTTTCAGTTTTTCTAGGCTTTCTTTGAGAGGCTGTTACCTTGAATCCTGTATCTAAGAGGGGATTCAAAAGTAACTGATTACAAATAACCAGTTTCTATT
Organism: Wollemia nobilis; assembly: GCA_028583015.1. Lineage (NCBI taxonomy): Eukaryota > Viridiplantae > Streptophyta > Pinopsida > Araucariales > Araucariaceae > Wollemia > Wollemia nobilis. The sequence goes on along the minus strand of JAQPPZ010016751.1, from coordinate 9,380,250 downwards.
GTCTTCTCTGATCAGAACCATAAAATGAACAAGAACGTTCTTCCTTTTTGGGGGAGATGGATGATGTTCCCTTCATTTTTTATTAAGTTAATGGATGCTACTTTCTTCACTCCTAGTTTTTGATCCATTCTAAAGTTCAGAGCCATTCTATAAGCTGACTTTAATGACTGTATCTCACTGTATTCTGCTTTCAGAGTATTGAGTTTCTAAATTAAGAATAAGATATTGATCAAGAATTAGTGAAGATGTTCTGTAAGATTCTACATCATTCACAATTTTTTATGGCTTAAGCCTTGTTCTATTTTCTATCTTCACACTGAAAATACTATGTATGTCCCCATGCATTTCACTTCCAGTAAGTTACCCAAAAGTAACATGCACTCTAAAATAAGAAAACATCCGAGGAAATATTTGGCATGGTATCAGTTACTGAAAGGAAAACAATGCATACCGTGGATGAGGATTTCCCTTCACTACTTTCTGGCCATATTTGCGCCAACGATAACCATCATCCAAAATATCCACATCACTTCTTGTTTGAACCACCACACGGGGTTCACGAATAGTCCTGAGTGGTGCAACAACGAGCACTTCCTTTTCTTTCTTCTCCTTCTTACTTTAGGTGAAGAGAAAATATAAAAAAAAGCTTTGTCATGCACAGCAAAGAAATAACTAAATAAAAGCTTAGACAACGGGTTCAAAACAATCACCTTCGCTTTGAGTCAGGTTCATCATCATCTCCTTCATCTGCCACACCATGATCACCACTTGAACCAGATGTCTGTTCTAGACTGCCATTTCCAATGTTATTTACCTTCATCGATGTTGAGGGATCCGAACCCTCTCCATTCCTTTCACTTCTGCCACCAGGATCTCCAGAAAATCCTTGACTAGAGCCATTAGCTCTTGCTTTCATATCTCCGCCTCCTGAAACCTCTTGTGCACTGTTTGAGAGGTATTGATGTGAAACAAGAGCCATACGCCTCGTGGGTTGAGGTTTGGGGTGATTGTGCTCCCCTTTGTACACAATTTCAGTCACTTGCCCATTGTGAGAGCGCTCAACCTTTTTCTTCACTGGGCAGTTTGGATGAGTGCATTTGTAATAACTACGGGGATATTCACTGCCCTTCACCTGCTTCTGCCCATACTTTCGCCAATTATATCCATCTGCTGAGGGCTTCTCTACAACAGGAACTGGAGGGACTGAAACTGGAACGATTTGATTAGACTCTTTACTTGATGAACCTGGAGAGTATTTTGTTTCTGACTGACTTTCTGTCTTCTTTTCAGGTATTATTGCATTGGAAGTAGAAGCAATGGTACCACCACAAGATGATGTCATAGAAGAAGATGATGGTTGAATTGATAATGATGAAGCAGTTGACAATGAGGCAGGGGGTGGACAAGATACAGTATGAGCTTGTACTTGCCCATGTGCCTGGGCCTGGGCTTGGGCCAAGGCCTGGGCTTGAATCTGCGCTAGCACTTGCTGATGAGATACTTCAAAAGGTCCCTGTCAACAATACATTCCATTTAGCAACAAACACTAGTATATTTATAGCATGCCATTAGATTCCAACTATGACATTCTGGCAATTCACTGTTGAAGCTTATCACACAGCTTGACATTCAGATATAAATAATGGAGAAACTGCAATTAAAAAACAGGCAAACTGCTTACACTAAGAAGAAAATACATATCAAGTGTTGGATACAAATAGTACCATATCAGTTGCCATGTGAAAATAAAACTGCCAGAGATGAATTGCTATTTACTGAAACTTACAACAAGTAAAGAGGCACATAGAGGGGAGAGCAATGTAGGTCATAATTATAACAGCATTATAACAGGTGAAAACCTAAAATGACATGTACCATCAACACATGTGTGCAATTCCTAACAGAACAAGGATGTTTGAGCATACACAAATGGAACACTAAAATACTATGAACTGTCAGAACATCAGTGCAATTCCTAATAGAAGAAGTATAACGTCATCTCTATTTTGAGGCCAAAAAGGGAATATACCCAGACAACCCCCATGCACACAAGGAATAGTAAGCCCCAACTCAAAAATAGAAACGAAAATAACCAATTCACACATGCATACACACTTTTTAGAAAATATATCTTCAGAATTCTTACTTAATAAGCAGTTAAGACAGCTCCAACCCTAAGAGGGAAACTTGACAAAACAACAAATGTACAACTTTGGAGATAATCAGAGACCTCAAAAGAAGGCAGTGGAGAAAAATTGGAAGAGGTAGGAAGAAGAGAAGCTAACACATTGTGTGTGATTGTTTGGTTTCTCTTCTTTTTCCTCTCCCCTCTTTTTAGCATCTCCTTTAGTTTCTTCGGCCTTTAAAGACAAGTCCAAGACAACCAAAATAATTAGTTCTAAATTTTTAATAGTGAACAAGAGTATTATCATGGTTATGGAAACAAATCAGAGAGGCTGGAAATCAAATAGTAACCAGATAATGGCATTGATCCCCAGAAATTACTACTGCAACATAAGATCAAGAAATGCAACTTTCATGGGAAGGACAGAAACTGATCTAGAATAAAAGATCACCATCTGGAGTCGGTCGCTGTGATAGGCCAACCAAATTAAGAAATAAACAGCCAAAATTCTCACCATCAAAAAAGGAAGCGAAGGTTAAACAAAATAACAAAGAAACAGTGTGGGTCTCTGGTTCTCAGGATGCTGAAAAAAGATTCTCAGCCACCATGATAGAAATGTATGCCATACAACACCATGAAGATTCTAATAAAAATATTCATATTTATTTTCCCTTTTGGCAATGAAATCCCACTAATTGTTGCCCATTCTCCTCTGTACATGGAAATGTTTACAGGGGCTTTAGCTTTAGGGCCTTCATATGCACTGCCAAGTAAAAAGAGAAGCTTAGAACAATACCATTAGTGAAATAGGTACCTATGATTGCCATGCAGAAAAAGGATATGAAATAAACATGCATCATATGTTTGGTTGCCTATGGTGGATGAGGGGTCAGATATCCACTATTGTTTATGTTTTTCAGCAGGTACTTTCTTCCTCCAAACAGTTGATTCTGAGATCTTTTGGAATGCTATATGAGAAGCTTGAACCCTCCAAGTGATGCAAGTTTGACTTGGTAAGCAATGTGTCTCTTGCAACAATGTAATAAAGGGCAGTGGAAGGTTTTCAACTGCTAACAATATGCAAATGTTTAAAGGATATTCAGTATGCTACCAGAAACAAAAAATGAGAAATGTGAGGGCAATGGCAAAGGAAACATGGTTGGGAAAATTTTGATGTAAGAGAAATATAAACTATAATTTCATGTGTGCGCGTATGATGTTTACAATTATTTTTTAATCTGTCTATCTTGCGCAATATGCAAAAACATGTTTGTACATTGTCTAAAGTTAAAATTTAAAAAAAAAACAAAAAAATCATTAGTTCAAATTTTATAAAATCCAAGGTTGAAAAATCATGATAAGGAAATTTTAGGCAAAAGCCTGGAAAAGAATCAGATCAGCAAGTAACTAGGGAAAAATCAGCAAAGTAAACATCAACAGTTCAAATTTTATATAATCTGAGGTATGTAAATCATATCACAGTTTATAAGCAAGTAATAATAAATGGCATAAACAAACAAGTTTAAAAAATAATAATAAATCAGACACAAGTTTCAAAATAACAATTAGAAATTTCCCATTTGTCACTTTTTGTGAACTAAATAAACTTTCTCTAACTTATCCCCCCTCCTCCCACCAAAAAAAAAAAAAATTCCATGTTTTTGGAAATATTGACAATCTCCTTAAAGCCCGGCTACTTGTGAAGTGAATTTATTATCATTTTTTCAATGTGGTTCACAATAGCATGAATCAACGTCAAATTCAAGCACAAGGTGAAAGGATCGTCAAACTAGAACAGCTTAAACATCACTATATGCCTCCCACAAGTAAACTTCATCATCTTCAAAAGGCTGTTGTTTGTAACATATGACAAGCAAAATGAGATCCTCATCAACTATGAGAACCTTGAAAATGATAAAAATGCTCATCAACAATCACTTCAAAAGCAAGTTGAAGAACATAATTCATAGGTTCCAATGGTCAAGGACCAAAAAACTCCCCCTATATCGGGTTAGCAATGAAAGCCTAATTTCACAAGGAAAGGGCACGTCAGACCAAAGAATTCAGCCTCCATGTTCGCAGGCTCCCAAATCCTAGTAATCCCTTGAATGCAGGTCACGATTTCTTGCATGACACATTGGATCTCAAGGATATTATCTTTAATCATCTTGGATAGCCCTTATCGGCATTCTTCTCATCTAGTTCAACTTAGTTGGGAAACATTTGAGAGTTTTAAGAGCCAAGAGAAACCCTTCACTCTCTCCACCAAGATTTATCTGATAAGGATCTCATGCGTCTTCAGATGGAGGACCTACATAAAGCATGTGCACGTGATAGCTACTTGTGATGCCCCCTCCTCCAAGGTGTTCTCATCCTTGGCCTATAAAATTAAGATGTCCTTGAGTCCTAGTTGGTAGAAGTAGTCTCTTCGTTGCCTATTAGATCTTAAATCAGACGTTCTGGTCTTCTCCAAGTACAGTTTAGGATGTTAGTTCTTCGCAGGATCTTGTTTTCAACACAAAGAACCACGAGAGCCCTAAATGAACCCTCCACCTGGCAATGGTTACTATTGGGTTTCTACTTTTAGGCATGAGACATACAGATTAGGTGGTGTTTGTTATTAAAGTGTTATGGCTTGCCTTGGCTTGCCTCAATCATGACTGCCTTCACCAATATAATCACATCAGATGAATACTCCAGATATATGTGGTTATGGCCATGTCTTGATAGCTATAATGTATCTATGTCGTTCTTCAGTCATTTGATACTAGAAGAGTTTTGAGGGGTCAAACTCTATGCTGTCCCCACATTATACAACCATTTACCCTTAGTCTTGGCCATTCTCTTGGGAGCCCCATGTGTTTGCCCTTTTAGGATAGTTGATGAAGACAATAACTCTTTTACATTCCACTCCGAATTAGAATGCTTGGATCAGCTTGCGCCTTTCTCTTCTCTCTTTTACCTTGACTGCTAGTTCTCTCTTCTCTTCATAATTATTATTAGCATATTAGGGTTAGCCCATTTTTCAGTCCAATCTTCGAAGCTGTAATCTAATTTTGTTGACTTTAGTGTAGTTTACACTAGTTTCTTTGCTCTAGTTTACTTTATTTTAGTAGTACTTTCTTGGTTACTACAACGCATTGTTACAACTCTTTTCAGCAAGTCCCATTGGCCTATTTTAGTTATCCATGGACATTCCACTATCCCCCTCCCTCCCTACCCCTCTCCGCCTCCCTCCAGAAGCAAGGGGGTAATAAAAATTGAACACTGCAAATAATGTCTACTAACAAGATGTCACAAATAAAATATACAAAAAATAATGAAAATGATTCATAACTTGGTAACCATTGGTAATCAAAAATCATCGTTGGGGTTATCAAAATATTTTGGCCATGGCTTTGTAGTCCCTACTTTGCTTCAAGTCAAAGGACTAGTACTACTTTTGTTGCTTTGCCCTTTCTTCATTGAATATTAGGATCCTCCTCTATCTAAGAGGGACCTATGAACCTCCTCAACCACCTCAATCAGCATGTCCTTCCCCTGATCCAATAAGGCCCCATAATTCCACCTCCTCATAGGTTTTGGTTAGAGCTCAAGCATGGCTTGGGATAAATGGCAAAGATTAGCATGGACGAATAAGAGAAGTTTAAAATTGTTTTCTGTCAAGCATGTAGCATTTTATTAAATGTGTAAGGCATTTTCACTCCAATTTCACCCCCACAAAAAAACGATGTACACCTCATAAATGGAATAAATTTAAAATAATTAGCAATAATGTAAATTCCACAACTTGAATTGTTAAATTGATCATATCTAAGGATAGATGCAAATGGTTATCCTTTTTAGGATAGGTGTGTTCATTTTCATACTATTCTCAAAATTATAGTGCACTATTATGGACTCAGTCACATGCAACATAAACATGCTAGAATTGACCCCTATTTTGAATTTAAGTATAGTCATCTCTAATACAATGACATCCATTCACAAAAGTGGAACATCTATAGTCCACATTTGATCATGCTTTCTTATAAAACAACTTCGGATTAACTAAAAAGGCAACAAAGGACCATATCAAATTCGTCGCCTTCACATCACATGATAGCACCCTGGTCTTCAATATGTCATCTAGCCTGTCTCTCATCTAGTCAAAACTTTAATAAACATGAACCATATATGGTTTACCACCTAGTGCTTACTACCAAAATAGTATTTAATAATAATAAGAATCTCATTTGTTCCACTGCCAGTACTGGGAGGCTTCTTCCATCTACCCCATTCACTGAAGACTACCATTTCCATAAGTGATTGTTTCACTTTCAAGAAGCGATCAACTATGATGAGAACCAAAGAAAAGTATGAACCTAAAAAATGAAGCATCAACAAAGAAGCATGTTTTCTATATATCGCCTAGATTAGAGAATAATTAGCAATTTAATATTGTATGTTTTAAGGATTCTTGATTGGGTCACTAATCTAATTAAGCTCACACAAATGCCTTGACAATAAATTCATATAAAATGCATCCAAACTATGCTAGGATATCAGTCCTCGATCATAAGCATTACTTAAACAATATTTGTTACAATATCAAATAACAATTTGCAGTACAAATGAATGCACGGGGGGAGGGGAGGGAAGACGAGCCTCATCTTCAAATTTCTTCCTCCAGATCTTTAGGATAAATTCAAAGAATGAAGAACTCGCGTAAAGAAAAGATGAGCAGCAATTAAAAAAGTTTTTTAAGAAAATCATAGTTGAAAGTAAGGATGCCCTAGTTAAAAGAAGTAATATTTTTATTGTTCAAGAACCAAAGAAAGAGTGATTCTATGTCAATCCTCATCCAAGGTACCAGATTCATCAAAAGTTATTATCAAAGATGAGATAATTAAGCATGATATACTGGTCCTTAAAAGTCAAGGATTAATATTTGAGTTCAACAGATTCTAACCACATCTTTCAGAGATTCAAAAATTGATTGAGAGAAAGTGGGGATTAAATTCACATTATTCAATGTCTTTGCTTCTAAAAGAATATTTTCTCATCATCTTCTCTAGTACAAAAGCCCAAGGACAAAGTCAACAATGGCAGCCCATGGTTTAACCACATCTTTCAGAGATTCAAAAATTGATTGAGATCACATTATTCAATGACTTCGCTTCTAAAAGGATATTTTCTCATCATCTTCTCTAGTACAAAAGCCCAAGGACAAAGTCAACAATGGTGGCCCATGGTTTATGGGAAGGGCTCCATTGTATTTAAGACAATGGAGTGAAATCTTTTGTATAGACAAAAACTCTTTGTATAGTTCCAGTGTGGGTTAGGTTTTTTTGGACTTCTATATCAACTTATAAACAAGGAGGTTTTGATATATATTAGAAACTCAAGGGGAGTTCATCTAGGAGACATCAACTTCTAGAGATTGAAAGCTAGTTGTGTTACCTAGATATGTGTTTCCAAGGATATGTCAAAACCTTTGCCAAAATCCATCCTGATTAAGTTCAAATCAATAAAATGGGTTCAACAAGTGGACTATGAAAACAATGGAATGAGACCAAACACATTGAAAGAGATTGCAAAATGAAAATGGTTGAGAAAGAAGTTAAAGGTTCTAGTCAGGGGACCAAAAGGGAATCAAACTGTAGCAGATGGATCAGATCAAGCTTTTCCCACACCTATAGCAATGAAAGCCTATTTTCCTCATCAGACAGTTTGTTCAAAAACAAACATTAGAAAAAACCAAGAAGAATGCACAAGATGAGCAATTACAAAGTGTCGGTTCAAAATAAAAAAGGTATCGGACCTGCAAAGAAAGATTTGAAATCAATTTTCAAAAAAAAGGTGGAAGAGGTTAAGTCCAATTCCAGTAAATCGTCTCCATTTCCTTCAAAACATAGAAAACCATCTACTTGTAATAAAAATGAATGTAATATACACTTTACCATTTGGACTTCAGTGTTTCTAGGGCATCTTAACTTTTTAAAAAACTAACTTAAATGGAGGTTGTCCTTTACATTTTTAAGGTTTTATGAGCAGCATATGAAAGCAAATACCTTGGAGGCTTTCTCATGCATTTCACACACAAGGTTCTCCATGGCAGCATAAACCTCTTGGTGAAATATCATGGGCACAATTTAGAAAATTGAAAGAGTTAGAGAAAAATGAGAACATTGGTGGGAATGGAAAAAGAGATGAAGACTCGTAACACAAGATCAAAGACTAAAGGAAACTCGAAGAGAGATTGATATGGGAAGCCAAAAACAATTATCATAAATGTTTACGAGATGTGAGTCTAAGCTCACACAAGAATAAAAATGATTATAAAGATAGCACCTTCATATATACGAGGTCTGGATAAGGTCCCAAAAATGTAGTAACTAAGGAATGAATAGGTGGGATTTTAACTTTTAATATAAGAAATAAAACAAGGCAATGAGAAATATAAGGATGCATTCAAAAAAGTTCAGAAGATCTGGGATTGTCTAGCAATTTCCACTATGGGAGCTTCAAGAGTTATTGCAATTACATAGAACAATCACAGTTGGGATGGACAACTACTAGAATCAAGAAGCAATTAGGTTGCAAGTCTTTTTTGCTAGAAAGAAGAAAATGTAAAAAATTGAGATATAAATGTACATGCTCCCAATATAGTTATTGTTTGAGACAGATGCTATAAGGATAAGTAAATTCATGTCAAATTCAACAAGGATTCACAATTGTGAGCTTTAGATTCTTGAAGAAGATTATGTAACAAACCCTCACACCAAAACCTCGAGGCATCAGTGAAATCCAAATACACCAGGATCATAACATCCCACCACGCTTCCACAACCCGAACTCTGGACTGGTTGACCTCCTTGTTACCAGCTCCACTCAGGGCCGACAAGCCTTCTTGTCACCCGCTCCGTGGCTCGAACCCGAATGGTTGCTTTGATACCAAATATAACGAACCGTTACACCAAAACCTCAAGGCGTTAGTGAAATCCAAATACACCAGGATCATAACAAATTCAGCACAGTTCCTTCTGGTTCATAAAAGGAGGATGGTAATCCTAGCTGGTCTAGATCAATGGAGGACTTTCCTTCCCTTGCCAGTCTAAATAGCCTTTGGGATGCAATTACTTCAAGCTCTCAATATACATGGGATATATCATGTGGCAGAAAGATTGGGCAGGATTTTGTTGACGGACAATGGGCTACAAATAGAGTATACAATCTCTTTAGATATTCCGCTGCAAGCAAGATCAGATCACAACCCAGTTCTCTTGAGAAGTAAACTTCCCAATAATGTTTATTCAAATCCATTGTGTTTAGTCTATGTGGCTTCAAAAACGTCAGTTTCTTCCAAATTGTTATGATGCGGCGGGATGAAGCAAAGTTTGAAGGATCATGTTTGTCCAGGATTATCAAAATCTGAAATATCTAAATAGGGCAGTTGAGGATCTAGAGTATCAAATCCTTTAGTAACATAATTAGAAAATACGACAAGATTAAATCCAAGCACAAGGTTTTATAAGAGATAGAGGAAATCAAAGGAATGGACCAACACACTTATGTGCAGGAAAAACAATCACTTGCTGATTATCATAACATATTTGAAACAAAAAGTCATATTTGTGGAAAATGGCTTAAGAAAGATGATAGAAGTACCAAATTTTCCATGTTACGCCATAAAATTTGTCCTTTTGCCGCATCAGAAATATTTCAACTCCAGATGGAAGTAATATTGAGGAATAAGAGGAGATCAATAGAAGTGGTTAATTATTTCAAAGATATTTACCAAAAGTTGCCAAGATAAGAAGGCTCAAGGTAAGCTTTTGCAAAACATTCCATGAATCATGACACAAAGACGCAAAGAAAGCTTCATGAGGAATATTTGGATGAAGAAGATACAGGAGACATTTTCTCTTTCCAGCCTGACAAAGCGCCTAGTCATGATGGATTTCCTGTAATTTTCTTTTAAAAATTTTGAGACATTTGAGGCATGTTGAAGAGTGGCATGTTGGCTGCAATAGACAAGGCGAGGAAAAAATAAGGGTAAAATAAGTGAGACTAAAACCACCTTTATTGCATTAGTTTCAAAGAAAGATGCGACCAGATACTTTGATAATTTTTATCCGATAAGCCTTTGTAACATGATATAAACAATCATTTCCAAAATTATGGCAAAGAGATTGGAAGCCATTCCAGATTGTTTATTTCAGAAAGACAAGGCATTTTTCTTTATAATAAGCAAATCCTTAATAGTATAATCATTGCACAAAAGGCCATTTATTCTCTTCAAACCTTGAAAAAACCAGGTGTGATTGTAAAATAGGATATGAATAAAGCATATGATAGGGTTTCCTAGACATTTTTATATGATGCTCCCAGAAAATTTGGTTTTGATAAAGGCTTGTGCAAATGAACAAGATGTCGTTACTGCACTCCAAAATAATATATATTGCTCAATGCATCCCCCATTGAATTCTTTCAATCATCCCATGGACTTCACCAAGGTGACCCACTATCTCCTTATCTCTTCATTATTCTGCTAACGGATTGGGCAGAATTCTATTTAAAAAATAAGTGGAAGGCAAAATCAAAGGTATTTGGATTGTGACAAACAGCCCTTCCAAATCTCATATCCAATTTGTTGACGACACTATTCTTTTAGGTCATCCTTCGATCGATGAGGCCAAATACTTTAACTTGTTTATTTATTTCCAATTGTAAAACAACTAAAGAATTCTTATGACGAGGTTTTGACAGCACAATGTCTCTAGAATTTGATAATCATATTGACCCATTTGAAGGAAAATGTAAATGAATGGACCAAAACCAGAAAGAAATTCCAAATATTTCTCTCAATGCCATGCATGGGGCTGAAGTAATCACAGGGTGCAATGGCTTAAGACCTTTGGGTGAATTTCATATGCAGTACAATGAGTTGTAGCTGATTACAGTTTGGGGAATACAACACAATGAAAACTCACTGACTTCACCAAACAAAATGTCCAAAACACTTGCTAAAGGAAAAAATTTCACTTTTCAATGTAATTCTATGGACTGCTCACATGGCAAGGTTAAATCACAAAAAAAGAGCAGCACAATCACTAACAGATGAATTTACAGATGGCTTTCAACATCTATCAGATGGACTGCCGCCAGATAAAAGAAAAGAACAAACTCCAATCACTTTAGGGGCAAAGCAATTCAAGAAGGGAAAACTGGTATGAACCTTTCCGTTCCATCATGTCAGATTGTTACAGCACTAGATGAAATATCTTCAAGTAGAAAAGAAAGATTTCGTAGTGTTAAGTATCATTTACATACTTTAAAGGTGGTGTTTAGGGGTGGAGCTAATAAAATTGCTATGTGAATAAATTTAAAATAAGCTACAATCATAGGTAGTCGAGACAAATCTAGTCTTCGCCAAGTGCAGCACCCCTACTGCCCTCAGAGATTAATCAGCTTGAGTTGGAGCCCAATGCCTTCCAACAAAATTTTCTTTTATTTTATATGATGCCTAGAACTAATATTTAAACAATTATGCATTTATGTTTTTTTTCAAATTATTCATATTTTTCACCCTTACTATAATTTATAATTTTATTCTATTACAAAAGAAATTAAAAAAAAAAAAAAAACTTTTATTAAACATTCAATAATTCCATTAAGATATAAACTTTTCAATGTAAGTCTAAGGAGTGCTCACATGGCAATGTTAAATCACTTAAAAAGGAGCAGCACAATCACTAACTGATTAGTTTACAGATGGCATTCAACATCCACCATATGGACTGCCACCAGATAAAAGAAAAGAACAAACTCCTATTGCTTTGGGGGCAAAACATTTCAAGAAGGGAAAACTGGTATGAACCTTTTTGTTCTATCATGTTATATTGTTACAGCACTAGACTAAAATATCTTCAAATCGAAAAGAAAGATTCCGTAGTGTTAAGTATCATTTACATACTTAAAAGGTGGTGTTTAGAGGTGAAGCTAATGAAATTTAACTTATGTGAATTAATTTACAGCTAAGCTACAATGTTAGATAGTCAAGAAAAGTCTAGTCTTGGCTAAGTGCAGCACCCCTACAACCCTCAGAGAGTAATCAGCTTGAGTTGGAGCCCAATTACCAACTTTGTGCTGCTGGTACTAGCTTTGGGTAATTTCCGGCTAGTACCCTTTCCTTTGCCAAGAGATGCGGTTGGTCTTCAATCAGTCCTAACCATTTTTGCATCACAATTGAAACTCAAGAGTGCAGAAGCTAGACATTTGGCTTATTGCACCTGTTGATGTGAGGGTTTGTCTTGAATACCAGAAAACCCTTTGTTGTTTGAGGACCATTCATAGGAGAAACGCCCTCAAACACCAAACCCCTCGCAGTATTTTTCTTCATCTGGCAAGGCATCACCAAACAACCAAAAAACAAATTTTCAACCTAGCATTAAGAAACTTTGCTGCTGAATAAGAAGCCCTCCTAACATTCTAATAATCCATTGAACATATTGGGAAGAGCATTGAAAAATTAGTGTCATAAAATTTCACTGAACAAAATTTATCTTGGAACCTCCAAAGATCTTGAGTTCTAGGGTAAAACCTTAGAGGTGGCTGACCAAGATTTGGACCCTGTGACGTAGTTGGCGACATTGGTTTCCTCTAAAATGCAGTCTTTTCCCAAGCCGGCTCATGCATTTTCCATTGAAGGGACCATAGCAACTAGACAAGTGGTCGTGACATTACTTTGATTGTCCTTCAACATATTCGCACGACTTCTTAAATCTGAATTGACACAACCACTAATCCCCGAGCAAACCGAAGCACCTTGCAAAAAACCGTGCAAAGACCATTGGATTTTGCTAATTTAGAAACGGACCATTGGCCAAACGTAAGTGCAAGAACAAAATTCACCACACTATGGGCAATAGGGACGTTGTCGTGGCAAATCGAAAGTCGACTTGAAACCATGATGACTGGTTGAGTTTCGAGTCGAGTAGAGGTGAGGCATAACTGCAATTCGTTGAGCCCGAAGGCCGCGATGAAGATCTGAACACAAGACCAACATTCCAGTTTTCTCCATTCTCCTTGGACGATCTCTTGGCGGATGTGGATTGTTTCCCTCTATTCTGCCAAGTCCGAACAAAGAGTCCCTCCCTATTCATTGCTCACTGTAATCCCACATGCCAAGAAAAGGAGTAAATTTTACCTTTTAAACTTGCTTGTTCCCACCTAAAATATCGACCACAAGTGCAAGGTTCGGACATGCTAGCCCAATCAACAGTTGACCTTGCCATTTCTGACACATGGTGCGAGAAGAAGAGTTGGCTCGCTTTTGAGCATTGCACAGGTTTTGGCGCCTAGGAAAAGATGAAATTGAAATATTTCAACCTTTGCAAGAGGTACAAACATTTTTTTAATTAATTAAGTAATTGCACTTAATTTATTGATTATTTTGTGCTTTATATTTTACCATTTCATCAACATCAAATACTATTGAAGAAGTAAAATTGTCAGCGCTTGTAATTTGTACAAGACACCCTTGTAAAATTGAGTGGAAAGGCACAAAATATAACCCCCTATTGTGAACTCTGGAGACAAAATTGTAAGTAACCCTTCAAGTGGACAAGTTTTTGTAACTCTTAGTTCAAATTCAGGCACTTTTGTATTTTTAGGAACCCTCAAAATTTGATCCTTATAAGTACTTAGAAAAGGGGTAAACTTTTGCAAACCTTTTTAAGTGTTTTGATACCCTGGCTTATACCCGATGACCAATGGCTTCCGATTTGGCAGATCAAATGACAGCATTAGCCCAAATAGTTGGTTTCTTGGCTAATAAAGTTCAGGAAATAACAGTTCAAAGCACCCAAGTGATGTGAACATCTACAATAATGATCTTTGTAATAAGGCTAAATGTGAGGTTAAGCCTAATGATGGATCTAGGAACCCTGATGTCTTAGCAAGTTGGATCTTAAACATGGAGACTTGCTTCTCCTACACAGAGACTCTTATTGAAGAGAAGGTCCCCTTCGCTAAACTTAAGCTTTCAGGTTTGGCAAAAATCTTGATTATGGAAAGGCAACAAGGCCAAAATCCAATCAAGAAATGGGATGACCTCGTCAAGGCTTTGAAGAATACCTTCTATCCATTGAACTATGAGCATGATCTCAACATAAAATGGTACAGATCAAGACAATCTAACAATATGTCTATCCAAGATCACATTTTTCAGTTCAACAGGTTGAGGATTCTTCTTGGAGCGAAAGATCCAGCGGAGCCACTCATCACCAAGTTCACAAGTGGTTTGCATGAACATGTGTATAGAGAGTTGAAATTCACTCCCTTAGCCACATTGGATGCCGCAACCATGCGCTTCTTGCAAAAGAGAAAGTTGTTGCTCAATCAAGATCTCGGTCTTCTTTGTATGCAAGTACTTCCAAGGAGCCAAATCAACAACACGAGCAGATGGCGAAATTCTCTCCCCCTTCTCCTATTTCTCCCTCTTCATTCAATTCCTTTTCTTCCTCTTCTTCTTCGAAGAATTCTTATCACTCAAAATCTTCAAAAATATGTTACTGTTGTAAGAATATAGGACATAGCAAACACCAATGCTATAAGTTCAAGAATTTGAAGAAGAAATCATTGCTTGTATAGTCTACAAATGAGGACCCAAAAGATGGTCCCATTGAGACTACAAGGGAAGATGTAGTATACAATGAATTGAAGGGTAGACTAAACAATGTCATCCTAATGAATCATAGCTCCTCAATAGGTGACTGTGACTTCTTATTTGTCACAAGGGCATACCTAACACATGAGTATTCAGTCGATTGTATATTCAACAAAGGCTCACAGAAAAATCTAAATGCGAGATCCGTTGACTAGTTGAAGCTTTCCTATAAGCCCACATCCTCGCCCATGTTCACTTGGGTGGAAGGATAATGGGGCCACTTCTAACATCACACACACCTACACAGTCTCTTTTGCCTTTGGCACTAAATTTGTGGACAAAGTAACGTGGGATGTCATGACCATGGATTGTTGTGGTTTGTTGCTTGGAAAACCCTATCAATGTAATAGGAAAGACACCTATGATGCATACGAAAATACTTACACTTTGCAAAGAGATATTAAGCTATAACTAATTAGAGGCACACAACAAACCACCAATTTGTTTTTAAGCTTCAGACATCATAAGTCCATCAAGAATGCTTCACCTAACCAAAATTTGCAATCAGATGATCATGTGTTCAAGGGACCACCACTCTTCCTCCTGTGCAGGATATCAATATTGTCCCAGGTGCTTATGAGTTGCCTCTAAACAAACAAGATAAGGCAACCTCTTTCATGAAGCATTTGCAAAGCCTTTCAATCCAAGGTGGTACGGATCTTGCAGAAGACTCAACACCAACAAAAGCTAGCAAGGTATTGACATCATATTCCTCATATGAGAATGCCTTTCACCTGGCTCTTTTGGTTTATCTTGGCATTCATGACATCATC
Source organism: Wollemia nobilis (assembly GCA_028583015.1). Taxonomy (NCBI): domain Eukaryota; kingdom Viridiplantae; phylum Streptophyta; class Pinopsida; order Araucariales; family Araucariaceae; genus Wollemia; species Wollemia nobilis. The sequence goes on along the minus strand of JAQPPZ010016751.1, from coordinate 9,364,640 downwards.
AATGTGGATCTTCTCAAACAATGATTCCACTTTGGAGACTAAGCTCGTCATCAACCATCCAGCAAATGTGATACCTGACTTCTAGCTTTTGCTTGATACATAAAATGTATTTGACACGAAGACTCGTCAAACTCAACAGGGTTCTACTTCATACCTTGTCGCCTGCTACAGTCAGCTTCCACACCAGGTTCAATGGAAATCATGCCACCAAGTGACCCATGACTTTCCTTCTCTTTTGAAAGCATTGGGGTCAAATGCTTCTATGGTGGGGAGGAATGATGAGGAACACTCGTAATATTTTATGTAATTAATGTCAAGCTCCTCTGGCTTACGTTGCATTATGGCATATAATTTGTATTGCCCTTCATGGCTCACAATTAGTTAGTGATTAGCTAATCTTTGGCACATTAGGCCATTTAGTTAGCATGCTTCATGTGAAGCCCCTTAGGGCCCACATTGACCAGCTTGGGGCAAAGCTCATGTGAAAGCCCCTCATGGTTCACACCCTGCTATGGTTGTAACCACTTTGAGGTGTCTTGGTGCCTATTTAAGCATCCTCCTCCATGAAATCAAGAGCTTCTTTTGACACGGTTGCTTTTCCAAATACAAATTAACACAAAATTGTTTATATGTTACCATTTCTGTCTTTTGTGAAGTCCAAGGCTTCATATATTCACACAATACAATATTACACCCTCATCGATTGTGGTATATTCAAGCAGACCACAGTTCTTTACAAGTCTTTGTGATCTCAAATATTTCTCCATCTATGCTTCCTTTGTTAAGATAAGTTTACTTGCTCCTCTCCACTGTTTAATACTTTGTCGACCTTCCCCTTGGAGTTTATTATTGCTTCCATTGTGATATTCATAACAAAAGATCAAAATGAACATTGTACGTGTTTAAGAATCATTTTATTCAATATTGCCAAATGCCTTGAGCAAAAACATTGTTTGCATTCATTGTTTTCTTTAATATGATTTATTTGATATTTTGACAACAATATGAGTCACATTGGAATGCCAATCTCATTGTACTCCCTAGATGTGGATCATATTAGATATTGTTTATTTCTTAAAAAGCAATGGCAAAATTCTAATATTAGTTTCTTATGATTTGCATGATAACACTCACCAACCAACGACATACCTTTATGAATGGATTCTCCATTGATAAAACTCAAGAAAGTGCATTCATATTTAGGCAGAATTATGTTGTTCAATTGGATGCTCAAGAATTCCCCAAACTTAGAAATAATGAAGATTGCCCTACTAGCAAAGTGTGAAGTGGAATGCAAACTAAAAATTTTAAGAGAATTATTAAATATGAATAGAGCATCCCCGATGGCAAACGACACCCTTGTCCATGTAGACGACAACCTCCTCATTATATATATGGCACTTTCCCTCATGCAAACAACACCCAATTTCCCTCCAACGAGATGTTTGATGCCCCAAAAACAAGCTATAAAGCCCAAACGACTACCTTTACACTTTGGACGACTATCACTTCCACTCAAACAAGACCATCCTTGTTGTAAACAACACGTTCAATTCCTTGCATGACATAAATAAATTCAAAGCCTAGGGTTTATACCATAGTAGCAAAACTAGGACTCGAAAAGGTCGACTTGGAAGTCGGACTCGAGACTCGGCAAGACTCAGCAAAAACTCTGCAAAAGAAAAGAATTTAAAAAAAACAAATTTTTATTGAAAAAAATAAGTTTTTCATACATATTACTTATTAGTAGATTCTAACACACTCAACATTCAACATTATACAAATAAGAAATTAACATGACGAAGGGACATATTCCTTATTATTATTATTTTAATTATATTTAAAGACCTTTGGGGCCTTTGAAGGCCATGATTCTCTTGAATCTTGGCCACAACCTTCTCTATGTTGGAATTTCGTTCCACTTTAATACCTCCTCTTCTTCTAGTTCCCACGCTTCTTTCTTGTTTCTCTCATTGCCCCCGCATTTATTGCACCTAAGCCGGTCACCAACGAACGATAAATAATTCAATATCATAAATAATTATTTACACCTTTGTACTTTTCCCATGAATTTTAAGTATTGTTCGGAAAATAAAATAACTTATAATATTTTATTTACGACAATTAATCATGATGTTTCTTCTTAAATAAAACTATTTTTAGTTGAAAATAATTCAATGAACATCAATTATTTTCTATCAATTATTTTCTTTAAATGTTTAAGTTATAATTAATAAATTTTAATTTTTTTTTTAATTTGGTTCGTATGAGAAATCCCTATGATCGACGCACAGGGCTGAGCGAGTATCCTCCTAACCATGACCCCTCGTAAAGCCGAGAGCTATACTTATCAATAGGGAATTGAACACACACCCACCCCCTCACACACTCTTGCCCACGCGATTTGAACCTTGGACCTCTGTGAGAAATCCCTATGACTGACGCACAGGGCTGAGCGAGTATCCTCCTAACCATGACCCCTCGTAAAGCCGAGAGCTATACTTATCAATAGGGAATTTAACACACCCACCACACACCCACCCCCTCACACACTCTCGCCCACGCGGTTTGAACCTTGGACCTCCCGAAGAAGAGCCAAAGCCCAAACCATTGCGTTGTCCCCATGGGACTTAAATTTTAGGTTAGTGTGAGAAATCCCTATGACCAACGCACAGGGTTGAGCAGTCTCCTCCCAACCATGACCCCTAGTAAAGTCGAGAGCTATGCTTATCAATAGAGAATTTAACACACAGCCTTTGTGTCCCCCTTTGCATCGCAAAGGTTCGAACCGTGGACCTCCTGTTCAACGGGGCTAGGCTCGCCTTCTCCACTTGTGCTACAATAACATTTATATAATTTGTTATATTTTAAAAGTATATGTAAATATATTTAAAAAATTTATAATAAATTTATATTTATTTAAAACTTATATAACATTTATCGAATTTTAATCTTCGTAAAACTAAAATTACTTTTAAGATAAAAAGTTATTATTATTTATATACATTACAAAATTTTATTAAATATTTTTTAAATATTTCTTCTAGAAATATGAAAACAAACACATTTAATAATCAACAAATTATCTTTTCTTATTAAACAATATTTATAAATAATCAACTAACCAGGAATTGAATTTAATATTAAGACAGTTTCTTAAAGACTGTTTTTATGTTCCCGCAATAGTTTTTAGATGAAAATCAAACATACGGGAAAATTCCATCGCCAGTCAAAATAAAGGCAACGCATTTCAAGTGGTGGTTTGTGCAATTGCATCCTCTTTTCGCTGCAATTGTTGGCTGTCCACTATAAATCATTGACGCAGATTTCCTGTTTGACAACATCGTGAGCAAGTTGGTCTTTGATCAGCGCTCTTCTCTGCTTGGCTTCTAGAAATCTAATCTCTTGTGCCATGGCGGTCGCCTCGCCCTTAACAAGGATTTTCCTTTCGTTTCAATCGTCTTATCAAAATTTAAAAAATGGTCGAGTCCATTCCTAAGTCAATATAGGCTCAAATTTTATTTACGGGCAAAAGCTTCAACAGATTAAGGCGCAGAAAATGAGGAGGGGATCATTGCCGCAGCCCATCCGGAACATGGCAATCGAGTCCCTAACCAACATGCTGACGACGCTAGAGGAGAAAACGGAGGCGAAGAAGCCCAAGAGAAAATTGGCAAACGTGTGGCGGGGAATCCAGGGGCCAATAATAAGTTTTTTATTTTAACTATAATTTTTTTTGGGCCAGCCGAGTCTTGACGTCCGAACTCGCGAGTCCGTGTCGGACTCGAACTCGGCTCTTGGAAAAAAACGAGTCCAAGTGGGCTCGACACGGCTGAGCCCACTCGGACTCGAACGCGGCCAAGTATCCGGGAGTCCGGCCGAGTCTGAATACTATGGTTTATACCCAGATGACGTTCTCCACAACATCAACTATATGGACTCAATTTTATTCGTGTGTAAGCCCTCATATGATGTCTACCATGCAAACATCCTACTTACCTATCTGGACAAAGCCTCCATCATCCAGATGGTCTTTGTCCTCAATCTCATGGTTTACATCCCCATCCTAATAATAAGACATGGCATGCTTCATCATTGGGACTCTTTGCCATTACCAAAGAAGTGGTTGTTTGAATCATTGCTCTTGTTCTCTGGTTGGTTGTTTGAATCTTTGTTTTTGTCCTCCATCTGTAACTAAAAACATTCAAGGGAGCAAATTGTCAAGATTTTTGGAGATTTCCATTTCTTGCCCTGCAAATCCCCAGGTTACTTCCCCAATCACTCACATATTTCTTTATCTATCATAGCTAAAGATGTCTTGAATTTTTCCTTTACGAGACGACTTTTGTCTTATGCAAAGCACTTCAAGGTTGCTCTAGACCCATCACATTGATCGCATCCTTCCTCTATGTGGTTTTTAGACAGTAAAGACATCAAGCATCCTTCAAGAACAACAATTCATGGTACAAAGAGTGACAAATTTCTAAGATTATGCACCTCTTTGTCAATTGCCAACAAGATATCTCATCCTCTCCACCTTCAAATTAGGTAATTCAACTTTACTCAATCTAAATCTCATGCCCAGGCTCACATCACCAATTTCCTTTCTATCTCCAATGCTTGAAGAAGGTCCAACCCTAAACACACTTTTGGATCATCCACTTGATTTTACATTGAGGTATTTCTACTGATAGATGTTCTTACCTCCTAAATGTAAACTATCACTGCATATTTACAGCATACTACAAACATTATAGCACTGTTTAGGTACGCGGTCTTTCTTTTATTCCTTGCCCAAAATGGATTTCTCTTCCTACATGATTTATACATTCTGAATTCAAGCTATATTCTACGACCACCTCGATACAAGCAACCCCTAAATTGCTTTTTGGTTATTAGTCTTTTGTCTATTTGTTGGTTGTTCTTTGCGCTCCCGAGTAAGTAAGTTCATCTGATTGGTCTACGACATGAGCTCTTTAGTAGGCCTCTCATCTATACGGTATATCAAATTAACAGATATTTATCACCCCATAAGATATTTATCACGAGATAGAGATATTTAAGATTATTTAAGGTAGATATATTCAAGATAGAGGAGATATTTATTAAGAGCGGATTTTAGACCCCCCGGCCTCTAAAGGGCTTCTTCATGACCCTCTTACTTTTTTTTTCATATTGCTGCAATCCTTAGTCCCACTGACCTAAATTGGTCATGAATATAATTTCATTTCATCCTAAATACTTAAAAGGCTTTTATTTTTCTAGTAGTTAACCACCAACCCCAAAAGAAAAGAAAAAAAAAAAAATTCACCCTTTACATTACACCAAAGGATTATTTTTTTACAACAATGCATCATTATTTCACTCAAAGAACAAAGCCACTTACATCAAACATGCAACACCATTACAAGGAAATCCTTGCCTTGTGAAAGAAAGAAAAAGAAGCACTTCAGCCTTGCCACCAACTCATGGAGAGTCAATATCTCTATGAAAGCTAATAAAGATGACCTGAAAAGGCATGGATAAATCTCAGTTGAACAGATTCAAATCTCTTAGACTAAAGAGAGACGAATCACTTGGTTAAAGATCCTTACATCATGACTTGCACAAAAACTAAATGATGCAGCAAACAAAGGAATTTATAGCCCTCTTAAATTATAAGAAAAGCTTCTCACAAGATGGCTCCATGCCACAAGAGAAGATATAGAGTAATTGGAACTCACATTGTAAACAAAGCCAAAATATTCTAGTTGCATCACATCGTCACATGACATGTACAAATGTCTCCTCATGCCCACTTGAGTTGGAAAAACCAACCTTTTACAAAGTAGATCTGAAAATTGACCCTTCATGAATAAACAAGCATATGAAAATTTTGTGCTTATAGTTTGTTTTTTTTTTTTTTTTTGGTCTCCCTATATTAATAACTCATCATCGTAACTCTATTTCAAATTACTTTGCATTGCATTTTTATTGACTCTATCATTAAATACAATATTTTTAATACACACAAGGCATTTAACACCTGACATTCTAGTTCCTCTACTGAAAAGAACAAATCCACTTTTAGCTTCAACAATTCAATTAAAAGAAACAACCTTTTCTCTTGGCTAGCCATGAATCTAGTTTCTATTTACAAAAGACTTGTCCTTCATTCTCAAAAAGACACCTTAATATTGTTCAATACCAAGAACACAAACAGGGCGTGAATATTGAGGATGTCACAAATTGAAAAGAGATGATGGATGTGTTTCAGGGGCTTAGTTGGTGTCCCTATGTATCTCTAATAAGCTCAAGGCAGAGATGATATAGGGATAGTTGCACTAACAAGCACCAAGCATTGGTAGGTTACTTAAGGGAGGTAGTTGGCCTTTACCAATGATATTTTTTATAGTTTTCTATTGTAGTGATTCACTATCCTATGAAGTGTAATGATATGAGTGTGTGATCCTGATGTCCGCTGAATTGTTATATTTACATTTCGTCTCTGCTAAACAAAGAAAATTAATGATTTAATAAACCAATGTATTACACATTAATCCTCACACTTAAATGTCATATGACAATCATTTGATTTAATGTTTGTATGGCATTTTATCAATATCTCAAATATACAAGTATTGGAAAGCCATTTCTAGCATATGATCTCTAATAAATAGTCTTTAAGGTTCATCTCCATTGAAGGTTACCCATGACCCTCATCCTAAAATTTTGCTATACATATTGAAAGTGTGAATTCCAACATGGATTGCAAAATTTTATGCATTTTGGACAGGCCTTGTGATGAATATGGACTATTGAAATTTCAAATTGTAAGGAAGGAAAAACTTGATACATAAGCACTTGCTATATCTATTATTGTAACACAAATAATCTAGCAACAAACTTAAAGACGAAGTAACCAAGGTCATTCACACCTCCTAAGATAAATTAATATCTAAAAAAATTATTTTATATCAGCCTTACAATAACGTATAAATGTCTGTGCAACTAAAGTTGCCATGTTAGCTATCATATCCTATTTGAACATTGACAAATGCTTCCTACTAATGCAACAACATTAACAAACCTGCTTGTAACTTCACCCCATTAAAGTGGAACTTATAAGAATTTGTAAGTGCATGAAGGTCTCAAATTATACAGTAAAGCAAAAAGTAAAGTAGTTTTTAACATCTACAAGGCTGTAGGTCATATAGGACAGCGTGTTTATCCACCCAGACTCCGATTATCTAAGCATGGGGTACAACTCTTAACCCTTTTGGATTTGAACCTTGGACTGCCTACTTAGAGTTCCAAAGTCTGATCTGTTAGGACAACTCGATTTGTACCCCATATATGGAATCTAGATAACACAAGCATAAAACATATACATACATATTATGGGTATTTTTTAAAAGAGATCTACAAATTACACACAAAGCCCTTCTTAACATGTATTGCAGTAAAGCCCTTCTTAACATGTATTGAAGTTTATTGTAAAATCATTCAATGTCCCTAATTGACCTTAAGCACTTTTCACTGATTGATTCCAAACATAATGACTACAATTTTTTATTTTTTTTGGCTTTAAAAAGGATTGCTAAGAAGTAATTGTCAGTAACTACCTTTGGAAATGGTTTAAAGACAAAGTTCGATCCACCTTCCTTCTCTGCATTCTCTTCTTTAATAGGAACAAGCGGAAAATTACCTGTCGTTGGGGATGGCTCAACCTGTCAACATCCAACAGTCAATATCTTAATCAAACATTTTTTATTTTAAAAAGCAACTTCAAAAGCTAGAATGGACAAGATATCTGTTACGAGGCAACTAAAATATTCAACATTGAAGATGATTGTATTTGATCACAATTCAATACTCTAAACTATTTCACCTCTGTATAGTTCTCTGAACCATTTCACCTGTGTATGGTAGTACAAGCGATGGTCAATAGTCATCATAAATTCCCTTTTCCAGTAGTAATAATCCAAGAACATTCAGACTTTAAAGGGTAAAAAAGCAAAATAGGAAGTTTGACTACTTAGGTTTTAAATCATGAATTACTGAAAGCAAGCAAGATAAAATTGTGTTTGATAACAACTTATGGAAAATAAATCTTGAGTCTTGACCTTTGCTAATGTTAAAAGGATATTAAGATTTTCATTCAAGAACAATCGAACATTGATAACAACATTAGATGCAAACAGCATCCAAAGCTACAACAGTCCAAGCAGTATTTTCTCAAAAATAGTAAAGAAAAAAAATTATGTATTTATGCCATTTCTAAAACTTGCGGATGACTAGCAAGTTCCGACTCCCTCATATTCGAAGGCAAGTAATTTGCTTATGACCTGCCGAGACAGATCTCCTGCGAGTACCCACAAGTACTGAACCAGTTCTGCTGGCAAGTACCCGCAAATTTTTGGATCAGACTCTCCAACTGCAGGAAAAGGATGTTGCCAGCAGCTAAGACCCAGAAATGCTGAAACATCTCATTCCCCGCCCCCCCCTTCCCCTTCCCTTGTTGAAATGTGATTCAGGTAGATTCAATCATGTTTGACATGGATTCCATTGGAATTTATTGTGTTTAACATGGATTCAATTACTTGGAGTTCAATTTTCGGAAGTGGATTTTGAATTTTTTAAAGCAAATGCAAGGATTTTTTATCTTTTTTGGCCCTTTCTCTTTTATTTTCTTTTGAGTCCGCTAAATTCATTTTTTAAGCTTTTTAGATGTACTTTGCATGTTATTTGGGTTTCTTCTATGAATTATTTTTCTTAAATGTGGCTCATTATTGAGTTTCGGACAAGTTTTGTTTTTATTTTTGCTGCCTAGATTTCATGGAATCCAAGTTCGACCCATAATTTTGGAACACTGAATTTGTGCCAAGTGCAAGTTTTTGATCTATAATTTACCTCAACAAGTTAATTGCAGACAAGTGAAACTCAAGTTCATGGGACTAATGGGTCAAAAGCATTAAAATTCCTTCTAATTAAGTAATTAGTATTTATAAGCCAAGGAAACAAACACACACGCACATATATGAACAAAATTCTATGAGCAAGGTGAAAAACATTAAAATTCCTTCTAATTAAGTATTTAATATTATAAACCAAAGAAACAAACACACACGCACATATATGAACAAAATTCTATGAGCAAGGGCAAAAACATTAAAATTCCTTCTAATTAAGTAATAAGTGTTTATAAGCCAAGGAAACAAACACACATGCACATATATGAACAAAATTCTATGAGCAAACTTAATTTCACTCTCTTACACCCACTTAGTTGAATTTCAAAACTAAGAATCATATGCATAAAATAGAAACTTTGCAACTTCAATCCACCCAATGTATGTTTTCCAACTTTTGTTCAACTTCAAGAATCAACAAAAGGATAACAATCCATATATGCAAAGTGAGCCTACAAGAACTATGATAACCTTTTTCTTTCTCTCAAACACCTGAGCATCTTAGTCCAATGGGCCATGGTCTATGAAATGGAACCAATGTCATGATGATGACATGCGGCTTACAGGAAAACTCCATGTGTTAACATAACAATGTGCTCCTCATGTTAAATTAGAAGCATTAAAGCTAATCCCTCTTGGACAAGGGCAGGGGCAAGTCTTAGGTGAATTCTGATAGAAGATATATTACTGTTGCTATAAGATTGCAAGTATATTAACAACCTATTGTTGAGTGCGTGTCAATCACTAACAAGCTCTTGTTAGGTGTTTGTTAATAACATTGAAAGTGGGTACCTTCTGTTAATTACGATTTAACTTTTCTTGGGTGTGACTCAATAAGTTGGAAAGTGAGTACACATTCACTACTAGAGTCCTCCATGAATTCTAAGCCGATTGGTGATGATGTTTTTCCAATATTTCATGAGTACAAGGTTATGAATTCAATTCCTCCCTGCCGTGGCATTTAAAGTCAATTGGTGTTATGAGCTTGATGGTGTTTTCCCAAACTTATCAACAGCAGTGCAGATCGCATCGACTTTGAGATAGTATAAAAGCCCCAAATGGTCTACACTAAATCTCTTTGCTTTTCAAAACCTTCCCAAACGAAATGAAAAGCAAATGGGCAAGAACAAAGCTACTTTGAATCAGTACTTTCACACCAATTTGGCAAAACCCAGTTCAAGTCACCCATAAACACATTTAAAATTATATATATATATATATATATATATATACCAACCAACCCCATGAATAACACAGTATTGTACTAGTTTAAACAAAACCCAGTTCCAATTCACCAATAAACACTTCTAAAAAAACATATAATAATAATAACTAAACCTATGAGGAACTCAGTTATGTGCTAGTTTGCCCCTAGTCCCAGTTCCAAGTCATCAATAAACATATTTGGAAAAAGAATTATTACGATACAAACCAAACCAATCAAAAACATAGTTTTGTGCTAGTTAGCGAAAATGCAGTTTAAATTCATCGATAAACACTTAAAAAATAAAAATAAAAAATAATACTAACCAAACGATGAAAAACACAATTTTGTGCTAGTTTAGCACAAAACTCAGCTCCACGACACCAATAAACATATTTAAAAAGAAAGCATACAATAATACCAACCAAACCTATAAAAAAACACAGTTTTGTACTAATTTAGCCAAAACACAGTTTCAATTCACTGTTAATCATAAATCCGTATAATAATACTAACCAAGCCTATAAAATACACAGTTTTACGCTAGTTTAGCCAAAACCCAGTTCAAGACCCCCCATAAACACAATTTTTTAGTTTTTTTTTTTTTAAATACACATAATAATACCAAGCAAACCTATGAAAAAACACAGTTTTGTGATAGTCGAGTCAAGGCCCAGTAATTGCCATGATAATGCCAGAGTTCAAACATAGTATGCCCGTGATAGAATCGCCCAGACCAGATTGAAGCATAAAGTGAATTGCAGTATACCCAAGTCCAAACCCCAGCTACACAGCGTGTAAGCTCCATACCAACTCAATTCCCTCACGTTTACCTTCCAGGATGGCTGGTGTTACAACCCACCCACGAAAGAAGACACAATTCCATGCCCAGCCATTTTCTAAAAACAAGAATTTAAGTAAACAATGCACACTCCGAGGAGCATCCCCCACCACCCAAATTCTCAACCACAAAAACAAAACACACAAAATCACAAAACCACTGATTGAGCAAACTCGCCTGCGAATTAGACAGCAGCATGGGCGAGTCAAGAAGGCTGGAGGGGCTGAGCCCATGAGGGAGGCACAAAAAGGGGGACCTCGGTATAGGAATGCTCGTGGGAGGCATACACTTGAACTTGGCACTGCTACTGCTACCACTTGTACTAGCACCGCTACCGCTTTGCGCACTAGCCCCGCCCGCAACCGTGGGCTTACTCTCCCTCGCGGGCGGAGACGCCATGGCTCCCGCCAGCAGCTGCGAAAACGACTTGCACTCTGAATCTGGGTCGTGCTCCGCAAAGAAAGACGACACCAAGCTCATAGGACCGGGGCTATACCCCACGCTCATCATTCCCCCCTCCGTACGCGGCGGCAGCTCTATGGAGGGCCGCGAGGGCGCCGGCTTTGAGAGCAGCACGCCCCCTCCCTCCGCCATGCCCGACCTCTTCTCTTTTCCTTCCATGGAATTAAAGCCCCCTCCACGGCGGAACCGTGGTCAAATCTCGTATATTTATCTGATCAAAAAGACAGGCAACCAAACGAACTCGAAAGAAACCAGAGTAGAAAGATCGATTCCTGTCCGAACAGGCCGAGAAAATCCATGACCTCACTTCCGACTCCGGCTGTCCTAATTATTATTTTTCTACCCTAAATAATTATTATAATTACTTTTTTATCCTATTGCCTATTGCCGAGAACCGCCACGCTGTCACCACCGGAAGTGTTCCGGGCCGCCTACGTAAGTGGTTAGGGTTTGTGTTGCGTACTGCCTCGGGTTTCTTCCTGCTTAACCCTAGGGTCGGGTTAAGTTGCGGCTTGATTTGTATTGTCAACGATTTTGGTGCCTCCGAGAGGTCACCGCCAACCACCGAAATTCACCGATTTTGGTGTATTTATTTGACGGTTACGATATTTATTTGACGTTAGAAAGAGAGTGATGTGACGCAAAACATTTGATATGGATCGTCTCATTCAATGTGCGTGATAGGTCGATTTGGGAAGGTTTCGAGAGAGTTGACCTCTGCCACGTGTTTCAGACACATCTATGTTAATTAGGCTTTGTATGACGTGGCGGTTAAGAATTGAGGCGTGGAAAAGCGTGTGTTTTTTATAATGTGATGTGGGAGGGTCAGGGCCTCGAATTAGTGAGAGGCAAAGCGATGGTTACGAGGATGACCACCTCCTGACTATTGCGTGACTTCGAGGCTCACCGGCATGCAAACTCTTGAAGTAGGTGGCAAGAGGAAATTACCCATGCATAGAGTCGTTCACACTGAAACTCTTTAAAATCACAAATGGCATCAAAGTGGTATTATAATAATAGGGTTAATATATGTATGGTTACAAATTTTGTGAATCATTCAATTAAATGAAAAATAGTTTAAAATCACACTTTATCTACTTTTTTTTTTTATAACAAGGAACCTCCAAACATTTTATTGTAGATGCACAACCTCCTAAAAAAAAAAAGTTAAACATACTATGATAGTAGTTGTAAAAGGCTCTCGAATAATATCTATCCAATGTCATTTGAGTTCGCATAAGTCTAGGGAAGTAGTTGACTTATTAAGGATAGTAACTTGATAGCAACATGAGAGTTACAACGTAACAACCTCAAGTCTAAAGCATTGATTACAAAGAGCTTTCGTGTCCAATCTTTATAGATCCTCAAGGAGGGTAGTTGACAATAGTTTGTTGAAATATATTACATTACTTGGTACATGCCAATGTACCACCTTGAGTATATCTTTAGATTAAAAGAGTGTCTTAGATTAGAGTGTGAGTACCTCAAGTCTAGAGCATTGATTACAAAGAGTTTTCGTGTCCAATCTTTATAAATCCTCAAGGAGGGTGGTTGACAATAGTTTGTTGAAATATATTACGTTACTTGGTACATGCCAATGTACCACCTTGAGTATATCTTTAGATTAAAAGAGTGTCTTAGATTAGAGTGTGAGTACCTCAAGTCTAGAGCATTGATTACAAAGAGTTTTTGTGTCCAATCTTTATAGATCCTCAAGGAGGGTGGTTGACAATAGTTTGTTGAAATATATTACATTACTTGGTACATGCCAATGTACCACCTTGATTAAATCTTTAGATTAAAAGAGTGTCCTAGATTAGAGTGTGAGTATGTACTTTATGCAATGTAATAAATGCACAAGTGTATAAAGTATTTTGGTATTGTAAATGTGCATAATAGTCCATGTGATCATTAGTTCATAGAATAGGAAGATGAAGAGTCTCTAGAAGAGTGAAAGTCAAGGGTGCTCTATATGAAGAGTCACATACCATTATATACGTATCTATGTGTGAGTGTGCAAGAGATACATATTGTAGTACGAGAGTGTAAGTTGGTATGGGTACTTGAGATCTTGATTCAATGGAGATACAATTTTCGTGAGCATTTGTTAATGGCAATTCTATGAGTTATTGTTGAAGTTATTTATGAGTTTTATGTATTTAGAATATTGTCTTTAGTTTATATTTCATATTGCAACTTTATTTTAGATCTTGTGGTTATTTTATCTTTCATATTTAGCTTCAAAAGCTAACATTGTGGTGGTAGTTGCAAGTCCATAGGACCAAAATCCTTCCACACTGATGATTCTAGATCCAAAGACCTCGAGAAAATCAACAAACCAAATGCGGACAGATCCCCAATGCAACATGAGAAAAGGTTTTTAATTTTTGCATGATTTTTGAGGGAAAAGATCCCCAATTTTGCTCATAAATAATAGTTTTCAAACCCTTATACCGATTTTCCCAAATGTTCAACCTCCATATCAGCCTCCACTAGTTATTTAGCCTACAACCTTTTAGCCTGCTCTAGTTGTGAATTCAGTTTTGATCCAAACTTCTCTCCTTGCTCTTGAACACCCCACTACAAGTCCACGCTAGATGAAATGAGAAATTTGCTTAGAACTGTCTCTAACAAGGTCATAGCCCTCGAGAGACAACAAATTGCTCAAAAATTTAGTACTAGTACAATCTTAAACCATATTTTTAGAAAAATAATTAGGGATATATGCATCCTCCAAACGATTATCAAAACCCCAATTTCCACCCTAACAAGAATCCAAGTTAGTCATCAAGTTCAAAATAGCAGATAGTAACTATTTCAACTCCACTACGACAAACTCCACCTAGCCCTCTTAAAGATATAGTCACTATGCAAAATAATTATGTCGAATTCCTAGGCACATGGCATTGCCCATATATGTACCCTCCATGTGCTTTTTCTAAAGATGACCAACATCAAACCATTCAAGCTATACAAAACGAAGTTGTCTATGCTTAGTCGTCTACTTCTCGGACTTAAGCTCCTTAAGCCTCATCACAAAGCTCTCTCCCAAGTATAAGTACCACCCTCCTAAACAAACCTTGGCAACTTGGGACAAGGATGGGGTATATGTTGTGTCAGATGGAGCCAGAGCTTCAATACCTTTTGATCCACAAATATAATCAGACTATATGACCAAGGCCAAGCAGAAAGCAATAGAGGAACAAGGGAAGCCTAATTCAATAGGTCTTAATAGATCACCAAAACCTAGGAGGAATCCCTTCCCTACGACTATAACCCAAAATGTGCAAAATATTGTTGTGACTACTAAAAGAAACCCCCTTGAAGTCTCTAAGCAACAAGAGTTAGCCCTAGTACAAACTACTGCTCCTCAACTGCCTATAATGGAGAGACCCTCCAATGAGCTCCTAGCTCTTCTCGAAGGGTTCACTCTTTATAATCTTTTGATGTGGTAGACCATCTAAAAAATTTTACTGTGGTTGTGTTTATTTGGGATGTTATCTCTATGCTAGAATAGATGAAATGCCTAGAAGAAGCACTAGAAAGGCAAAGAGTGTTGGGTAAGCAAAAAACACCTATAGTTCTTCAAGTGTCAGGCCCTATAATAAGCAAAGTCAAACCAATGCCATTATATTTGACCTTAATCTATGGTGATAAGTTGATACACAATTGTTTGATAGATTTTGGGTCAAGTACTTCGATTATGCCTAGAAGGGTGGCAAACGCATTGGGATTAATCTATGAGCCTGTTAACCAAGGAGTAGTCTAGCTAGATGGAACCCTTGTCCAAATCTTTGGGCTAGCAAAAAAACTTCTTCCAATTCTTCAAGCATACCCAAATTTGATCATCCATCATGACATGGTAGTTATTGAGCTTCCAACCACTTTGGCATTTGTTTATCAAGATATTCGTTACAAAAATATGAGGGTACTTGTCCCTAGATTGGACATATATGTTGCTCATAACTCAATATGGTACTAAAGTGAAGATTCTATCAAAACCTCTCCATATTCACTATGTGGAGCATGTATTTGTGATGAAGTTGGATAATGAGCAAACATATGTTGCACAAGAAGAACAATTAAGGTCAGAAGCATCTACTAATAAAGTCCACTCTTCTATGCTTGACAATTAAATGGATCAGTGGGTTGTTGACATGTGGAATTTAGATCCTCATGAGGTTTGTGAACAAACAAGTGTAGGGACCTAATTGATTCAAGAAGAAAATCTTCATATCCCTCAAATCATGAGGACAAAAGAAGACTTCACTAACTCATGGAAGTCATACTTTGATAGCACCAAAAAAATAAAGGGAGTTGAAGTTGGTGTTTATCTCATTTCACCAAAATGGACAAAGATATTGTAGGCATACAGACTACAATTTAATTGCTTAAACAATGTTGTTGAATATGATTCCTCAGTTCTTGGCCTCCAACTGGAGGAGAAAAAAGGTATTAAGTTATTGTAAGTATTTGGTGACACTAAATTAATAATAAATTAGGTAAGATCTTAGTGTTTAGCAAAGAATAGATTAATAAATTCTTACGAACACAAGGTTTGGATCTAATTAAAGCCTTCAACTCCATAATATTCAATATCCTCCTAAGAACTCAAAATGTTGATGATAACCAAATGGAAGTTATAGGATCATAGTTTGACCTGGAGAGTGACCTAGTCTAGAACAAGGAACATGTGAAGCTAATAACTAGGCCAACCATTCTTGATAAGCAATCACATTAGCAAGTGTTTGAAAGTGATGAGCACCTTGTTCGTTTTCTTCAATAGACGAATGAATTCAAGGAACAAATGACCTTCCAAATTGAAGAATAATATAAATATTAGATTATCCAACTAAGCACCAATAAGCTTCTAAAGAGGGACTTTGGAATGAGAGGGAAAGTATAGGGGACATTTTTCGTAGGACTACCCAAACTATCGAATTTGTTTTGGCCATATTTCACTCATCCGAACTCGGATTGAGCTAAAATTTTGAGGGTAGATGCCTAACCAACCCTAGAATATCTCCACAAAGTTTTAGATAATTTGGAGCAACAAAGATCCTAGCACATACCTATGTGTGAACAAGATTATTGGCAAGCGACTGTGCGAGGGTTTCATCCAGGTTAAGTGCAAGTAGCTCTAGAGGTTGGTTTTCGGGGCCTTCGAGCCCTAGCGGCCAATATTTTTGTGGTTTTTCTCAATATTTTAGTAGGAAATATTGCAGGGGATCCAATATGAGTTAGAAATTTATATTTTAACAGATCTTCATGCTATAAATTTGAGTGACAACGGCTTCCAATTTACTGCATACAAGAAAAGTGAAAATCATACCTTTCCACGACATCTAGGGCATGGATTAAAGAAATCACAAAACAAGTTTCAAGCAGCTAATCAAAAAATCGCTCAGATCTCAAGTGAATTTGATGCTAAGGTGCACCCATAAAATAAATCTACTATGGAAACCCTTGTCAAGGGTAAGAATTTCAAAGAATCAGCCCCAAAAATATATTTTAGGGATGTCCTCCATGGTGGACAATCTCAAACTAATGCTAATATTAATCTTAGGGCTTCCTGTAAACCTCTAAGAATGCCTAAGATTTATCCCAAGAAAATGAAGTCAGGATGTCTTAAAGCAGTTGATGGAACTCCTATTGTTAAGCTTTATATGGGTAACATTCATACTGGCATTGAAGATCTGGAAAAAAGAGGATTAATTTGTCGTTTCGTGGGTTTTCGTCTGAGCCTATCTGTTTTCAAATTCTAGGCTGCAAAAAGCTAGAAAATCAAAGGTGAGTTACGAATCTCTATTTATCCAAATGGTTATTTTCTTGTTTTATTTGCTAATAATGAAGATAGAGAGAAAAATTTTCAAGGGGGTCCCTAGTTCTTTGGAAGGGCAAGGATTTTCATGAAGCCCTGACATACTAAAATTAAAGCCAAAGAAGAGATTCCTTCTATAGGTCTTGTGTGGGTTAGACTCTTTGGCCTCCCAATTGAATTATGGAATCCGATTGTTTTTCTTCAATTGGAAACTCTTTAGGAATATTTATGATGACTGCTGATTGTACTCAAAATTTTGAACATATTATTTATGCTCGGATTTGTGTTTTAATGGATTTTGACAAACCCCTACCTAAAAAGATCACTTTACAATTTGGGGAGGACACTTGGGATCAAGTAGTGGACTATAAGAACATTCCTTTTTGTTGTAGAATTTGCCACGAATATGGTCATTTGGCTAGTGTTTGCCCAAATAAAATTCGAGATCAAAAGAAAGAAGATATCAATTCAACAGGTTTCCAAATGCCTAAGAAGAAGAACACTCAGAAAAAACCAGTTATGAAAGATCAATCAAAGTTATATGCTAATATGTTTGAAATTCTTTTCACAAATGAGGTCCCAAGTGAGGAAGAGAAAATAATGGAAACAGAAATCTTAGAAACACAATTTAAATATAAAGGGAAGAACTCAGAGACAAACCAACAAATCAAAGGATTTCAACAAAAAAAAGGGAGAAAATATTCACAAGAAAAATAATATTTTAAAATTTTTAAAACTTCAAATAATACATGTCCCAATATAGACTGTTGAACCTTCTGGTAACATTTTGACTGTGTACAAGCATTCTTCAAGGCTAGAAGCCATCTCTGATTCAATTGAAGTAAGTCAAGAAACGGGGAAAAAAAACTGAAGATGGATTCTAATCAAAAGGCAGGTCGCAAGACTAATCAATATCATATGGTAAAAGAAGGTGAAAAGCTTGTAAAGGAAGGTAAGATTAATGTCCTTCCCAACTTTTTTAGCCCTAGTACTAATGAAGATCATCACTTGGAATATTAGAGGACTCAAAGGGAGTCTTTCAAAACAAAATGAAATTAGAAGAATGATTCAGATAAATCATCTACATCTTGTTTTCCTTCAAGAAATGAAGATGTCAATAGAGGATATGGAATCAATTGCTAGTAAAATTTGGCTAGCTAGGAAAGTGGTTTTCCTCAGATTCCAAGGGACTTCTGGTGGTGGAATTTCTTACCTTTGGGACCCAAAAGAGGTAGTTATTCACCATATGGTTGGCATTTGGGGTCTTTTGTCTATAGCTATTCAAAGCAGGTATTCCAACCAAATTATGCTCTGCATTACTGTTTATGCTCTAACTAATTTGGAGGAAAAAAGAAGACAGTGGAAGAATATTACTTATATTATCTCTCATTTTCTTGAAGCTTGGATCTTGATTAGAGGAGATTTCAATACCACCCTCTCTCTAGATGAGAAAATGGGGGAAATAGAAATTTGGACAAGAGTACTGACATCATGAGCGTATATATTACAAACCTCCATCTTTTGGACATCCAACCAGATAATGGCCTTATGAATTGGTCTAACAGAAGGCAAGGCTTACCTTGTATAATGGAGAGATTGGATAGGTTCTTGCTCTCTAACAATTTCTTAATCCATGGTCACATTCCTAAAGTGAAGACTCTTAACAATGCTAGTTCGGATCACTGGCCTGTCATGGTGGAAATGTGGAAAACCAATATGAGTTTCTCTCCTTTTTTATTTTAGTTAATATTACTTAGAGACAGTTCCTTTAAACCTCGAATGCAACAATGGTGGAAGGAAGGTAAACCTAGGTATGAGACTAAGATGTTTTGTTTTGCCAAAAGGTTGCAATACATTAAATAAAAAATCAAGACTTGGAACTAGAAGGAGTTTGGAGATGTTCATAAAAAAATATGAAGTTATTTCTCAACTTGAAAATTTGAATAAGAAAATTCGTTTAGATGGCCTTACAGAGAGTACAAGTGCAAATGAAATTAAACTCACAACTCAGTTAGAGGAATGGGAAAAAAGAGAAAAACTCTTATGGAAGCAAAAATCTAGAATTCAATGGCTCAAATAAGGTGATCGAAACACAAATTTCTTCCACAAATCTCTTCTAGCTCGAAGATCTCACAACTTTATTTCTTCCTTGAAATCAGATTTTGGAGATGTTGTCTACACTTGGGATGGCATGAACTCTATTGTTGTTAATTACTTTTCCAATCTTTTTACTACTACTCCTCTTGACTCGACTTCTCAACAAAATGTTCTTCAAGCAATCCCTTCTCTTATCACTTCTAAGGAGAACTCTATTTTGATTGCTCTTGTTACTATGAATGAGCTTCAACATGTAGTTTTTAAAATACAAAAAGGGAAAACCCCAGGTCCTGATGGTTTTCCCATTGAGCTCTACCAAGAGTTTTGGGATATCCTTCATGCTAATTTATTAGAGGTGGTGGAAGAACCCAGGAAAGCCAAAGAAATTTTGAAGGTTATCAATAAAACTTATATCACTCTTGTTCCAAAAGCTCAAGAGGTTGAACATATCTCAACTTTTAGACCTATTGCTTTATGTAATGTTCTTCTCAAAATCATTACTAAAATCATCGCAGAAAGATTGAAGCCTCTTTTGCATAAGATTATTTCCCCTGAACAAGGGGGTTATGTGGAAGGGCGTCAAATATTTGATGAGATAGTTCTTGCTCAGGAAGCCATCCATTCCATGGATATGCAAAAATCTCCTTCCATGTTCATTCGGTTAGACTTATCCAAAGCTTATGATAGAGTGGATTGGCACTTATCAAAGTTTTGAGGCATTTGATTTCTCTCAGGATTGGATGGATTGGATTATGGGATGTATCTCTTCAGTTTCCTACTTAGTTCTTATCAATGGCAGGCCTTCTTAGTTGTTTCCAGCTTCTAGAGGTGTTAGGCAAGGTGATCCCCCATCCCCTTATTTATTCATAATTATTGTTGAATGCTTAGGTAGGGCTATAACCAAAAATAGAGAAGACAAATTCCTTTAGGAAGTTACCATTGTTCATGGAGCTAGACCTCTCTCTCATCTTCAATTTCTTGATGACTCTACTCTTTTAGGTAAAGCTACAGTTAAGGAAGCTTCTACTATTAAGCAAATCATTAGCTATTTTTCTAAGGCTACCGGGCAATTGATCAATGAAGATAAATCTAAAGTCATTTTCTTTCACTGCTCTACCAGATAGGAATCCATGGTCTTGAATAAATTAAGATATAATAAGACCTTCCTTCCAATCACTTATTTAGGTATTCCCATCAATATTCAAAGACAGAAAAAAAATATTAGAATTGGTTGTTGGACAAAGTCAATAAGAAAATTGAAAAGTGGACCAATAGATGGCTTTCTTTTGGGGGTAGAATCACATTGGTAAAATCAGTCCTTAAGGCTATTCCTATTTATGTTTCTATCGTGTTGAATATCCCAAAGGTTGTTCTTCGAGAACTGGATCAAATCAGTCATCGGTTCCTCTGGAGTGGTACTAAGGAGAAAAGGAGAAAAGAAAATGGGCCTTGGTGAATTGGGACACTTAATGTCTTCATAAAAATGAAGGGGGGGTTAGGATTCTGATCTACTCTTAATAACAACAAAGCTTTAGCTGCTAAATTATATTGGAGGATTTTGCATAACCCCAATGCTCTTTGGGCCAAGAATTTGCATGCTAAATATACTGAGAACAAAAGTCCTGAAGACCTTGTTCGCTATCAATTGCCTTCCAAAGGTTCTCCCATTTTAGGAGTTCTTAAGACTGGTGAGGATTTGATAAAGGAAAAAATATTTTGGATCATTCATAATGGTCAACAAATAATTTTTTGGACATATTATTGGGATGGTCACAAGCCTTTGATAACTCAGTTTTTCGATTGGAGGCCTTGGATGGAGGAGCTTCACCGAGCTAACTGGATAAAGGTGGCTAATTATTGTTGGTACCATACTGGTAATTCAAAGGTTGGTACATATTGGATCCCTATTGAGGACTGGCCTATTTAAATCCCAGAAAGGCAAAGACAAGATATCCAGTGCATCCTTCATATGAGATCTCTCTCTTGGTCCCATGATAAAGATTGTTTTGGATGGAACACCACTACTAAGGGTGAGTATTCAGTTGCTAAGGTTATTTGACCTTATGCCATAATAATCCTAGCCAATCATCTAACATTTTTTCTCATTTGTGGGCTCAAAAGCTCTGGCCTAAGGTGAGGTTATTTACTTGGCTTTTATTGCATCATAGGGTGCTTATTAGGGAGCATCTTATGAAGCGTGGTTTTTATGGCCTTTTTAGATGTGAAATGTGTGAAGAGAATGTGGAAACTCCCATTCATCTTTTTATTGAGTGTACTTTACCCTCTGAGCTTTGGAGGAGAATGACCACTTTACTTGGCTTATAGTGGTCCAATTTTTTTACTTTTGAACAACTTTGGAGGGATTGACCTAATCAAGAGGGTGTTGATCATTTTATTAGGTAGTTAGTTTGGATGGGTTCTACCATTCTTCTTTTGAATATATGGAATGAAAGGAACAACCATATTTTTAATCAAGAAAGGAAGGATATTTACTATATTTGGAAAAAGACCATTTCCAACTTAGTTGAATCAGTCCATCAACTCCTTAATCACCCCTAAAACTCCCACCAAAGATGGGTTCAAGTGATGCAAAGATTGAAGATTAATTCCTCTAAGAGAAACCAACTTAAATGGAATGTAAGTAATCGCAAGATGGATAGAACAAGGAATTGGCAACCTCCTCCTAAGGATTTTGGAAAAGTCAATACTGATGGAGCCTCTAGAGGGAACCCTGGAAAAGCTAGTATGGGAGGAATTGGTAGACTTTCAGATGGCTCCCTGGTTTTTACTTTTGCTAAGAATTTGGGTATTATATCTAATAACCTTGTTGAGGGGTATGGTATCCTTAGAGGCCTTCAAGAGGCTACTAAGGTTGGATGGGAAAAGGTACTAGTTGATTCTAACTCTCAACTCATGATTAATCTTTTGAAGACTCCTTCTAAGAATAATAAGGTTGATTGGAGAATAAAAATAAATACTGAGAAGATTCAGTTAATCCAGATGGGATTTTTGAAAGTTGATTACAATCATGTGGTCATAGATCAGAACAAGAGTGCTGATGCTTTAGCTAATTAGGATTTGGACAAAGGTGATATTACTTGCTACGGCTACCCTCCTAGATGGTGGGCTTTACAAATAAGGGAAGCTCTTCTTTCTTTCATTTCTTTGGATGGCTCCAGTTCTAAAGGTACCTTGTTTCTTCTTGATTTATTTTTGCTTCTTTTTAGTTGGGTCAGGGTATTTTAGTTCCCTAGCTCAAACTAATATTTATTTTGTTTCCTTTGTCGATTCTTGCCTTAAATAGTCTTTTGGTCTAGAAAGGTCATTGTTGTGTTCTATTTTTTTTTCTTTTTTCTTTTCTATTTATGTGTGTGTTTTTTTTGTGTTGTTTTGTTTTTGTGTTTTTTGTGTTGTTTTTTGTTGTTCTTATGTTTTTATTGTTTTGTGTTTTTTGTTGTGGTTCTTGTGTTTTTTATGTTCTTCTGCTTGTGTTTCTGTATGTTTGTATTAATTGGTGTTTTTGTATTTTGGTGTGTGAGTGTTTTCTATGTTTTTATTTTTATCTGTTGTCTATTGTTGGTTGTTTATTTTATTTTTTATTATTTTTAAGGTTTTGGTTGTTTTCTATTTTTCATGTTTTTGTTGGTTGTGTATTTGTAGTGTTCTATTGTTTTTTGTTATGTTTGTGTTTTGTTATGTTGTTCTTGTGTTTTATCTATGTGGTTCATGTTGTGTTTTTTTTTTATATTATTGTGG
The DNA here is from genome assembly GCA_028583015.1 of Wollemia nobilis. Classification (NCBI taxonomy): domain Eukaryota; kingdom Viridiplantae; phylum Streptophyta; class Pinopsida; order Araucariales; family Araucariaceae; genus Wollemia; species Wollemia nobilis. The sequence goes on along the minus strand of JAQPPZ010016751.1, from coordinate 9,341,508 downwards.
GTGTGTTTGGTTGTGCTTTATCTTTTTGACACACTCAAGGAGCATGTTTTTTTATTTTTTGTTTTTTAATATTTTTGTGTGTTTGTGTTTGTGTGTTCTTGTTTTTTGTTGTTTCAAGTTTGCTCCTTGAGTATGTCAAAGGTGGTAGGCTAGGTGCGAGCCTTGGGTAATTTTGGCAGAATAGATACCCCTGCCTCCTTGGGTCTTACACGAAAGTGGCATCCCTTCTAGGATGTTTTCCACACAAAAAAAATCTTCTAAAGAGACTAGTGACATTAAAATCCTTGTTTAGCCTGAATGATCAATTCAAAGGGAAGAAATGAATCATTGTTAACAAGGAATATTATCAAGAAATAGAAGTTGCCCTAGGATAAATGTTGAAAATATGTAAAGTGGCTATCTAAGCAGAGGAGTCCCTCATCCACCTATGCCAAAAAAATAAGGAAGTGATGACATGGACATACGAGGACCTAAAAGGCTATAATAAAGATATTTTTAAACACATAATTAAGTTAGATCTTGAGGCCAAGGTCATGAGCAAAAGTAGAGGTCGATTAATCCCAAAATTGAGCCTCTTATGTGACATGAATTATGCAAGTTAATTGAATAAAAAATCATATATTCTATCAAGCATACCACACGTCTCCAACTTGGTACCTGTGAGGAAGAAGAACAAAATTAGATTGTGTGTTGACTTTAGAGATATGAACAAAGCCTCACTAAAAGATCATTACCCCTTGCCTTCCATAGATTAAATTTTGCAAACCATTGCATGCTTGAAAATATTTTATCTATTAGATGGATTCTCTAGCTTGAATTAGATTTGGATAAGGGATGAGGATCAACATAAAACAACCTTCACCACTAAATGGGAAACCTTCGCCACTAAATGGGAAACCTTCGCATATTAGCATATGCCTTTTGTTTTATTTAATCCTAGAGCTACATTTCAAAGAGCTATAAATATTAACTTCAAAAACCTGATTAATTGTATCATACTAATCTACTTGGATGACCTCACCATCTTCTCTAAGTGGAAGGAGGATCACTTTGAGCACTTAGAGGACTTTAAGTGATGTTAGGAGTTTTGGAGCTTGTATTAATCCCAAGAAATGTGTCTATTGTGTTCCTCAAGGCAAGTTATTGGGCCACATCATGTCAAAGGAGGGTATTACCATAGATCTAGATAGAGTCAAGGCTATTACCAACATTTCATTACCACAATATAGGAAATCCCTACAATCCTTATTTGGACATAAATTTTATCAAGAAATTCATCTTAGATTTTACGACCATTGTCAGGCCAATGTCTCCAATGTTGAAAAAGGACCAACCTTTCAAGTGAACAGAAAGGAAGAAGGCCTTTGAAGAAATAAAAAGGGCTATTGTTGAAGCTTTGGTGCTAGTAAATCCAAAATTTGATAAATACTTCATCATTTATGTGTATGGAGGAGAACTTAGCATTGTAGCCTTGCTTACACAAAAGGATGAAAATCAATATGAGCAACCAATTGCCTTCTTTAGTCAAAATTTGAAAGAATATGAGGAAAAATACAACTTTGTTGAAAAACAAGTGTTTGCTCTAATCAGAGGCCTAAAAAAATATTAACATTTGGTCTCAAACAATAAGATCACTTCATATGTCATTCATTCAAGTGTTAGAGAATTTATAATGGGTGGCGAAATCAATGAAAAAAGGGCTAGATGGATCGTTAAGATATTAGAATATGGCATTGAAATTAATCCCACAAATATGGTTAGAGGGAGAGCACTATGTCGAAGTTTGGTTGAAGATGTAGCTAAGGAAGAGACTAGAATGGACACAAAAGGATGGTGAGGAGCTAGATTGCATAGATTAGAGGATTGAATTTATGCAAACAAGCAAATATCCACTAGGCTTAGACTAGGATCAAAGGAGAGCATTATGTTTGTAGAATGTCCACTATCTACTTCTAGAGGATGTTTCGTTTTGAAGGAATTTTGATGGAGCTCTCTCGAGGTGTATTAAATGAGTAGACTCAACCTCTCCTCCAAGAATTTTATCAAGGATTTTCAAGAGGACATTTTCAATTCATACAACTACCACGAAGATCATGAAGGCTGACTATTATTGACCAAACATGTTTACAAATGTGCATAAATGGGTGAGATGTAACAAATGTAAATTATTTACTAGAAGGAATAAAATGCACCCATTCCTCTAAATCCCATAGTGATAGATAAACCATTATCACAAAGGGGATTGGACTTCATTGGAATGATTAACCCACCATCAAGCAAAGACCACAAATGGATCCTTACTCTACAAATTATTTCACTAGGTGGATGGAGGTAGCCCTAGTAAAAGAAGCTACTTAAAAGGTGATCATAGAACTTCTAGAAGAAATCATCACCAGGTTTGGAATCCCAAATATAGTCATCATAGGCAATGCCCAAGCATTTATGGGGGCCAAGATTACTCAGTCTACCTTTCAATATGGCATCTATCTTATGGCCTCTACAAAATACTACCCACAAGGTAATGGTTTGATATAATCCATGAACAAGAACCTGGTATAGATCCTCAAAAGGAATGGTTCAAAAATCAATGGCAATGGCACCTTTATCTTAGAAGAGCCTTATAGGTAGATCACATCACTTAGAAAAAAACTTTAGGATGTTCCCCTTATACTCTAGTCTATGGAAAAGAGGCTAAATTACCTGTATCTATAGAATTACTTGCACTTTTAGTGTTGCACCAAATAAAGATTTAGGATAATGATTCTATTTTTGTGAGGATGTGAGAACTCCTCAAGCTTGAAGAATTGAGGAAAGAAACTAGAGAAAAATTGTTGAGACATCACAAAATGGTTAAAATATGGTTCGATAAGAAGGATACCCCTCAAAGCTTTAAGGTTGGTGATCGAGTGTTGAAATAGGATGAATATAGAAGTAACCCAAATCATTTCATAAAGTTTGATGTCATTTGGAGTGGCCCATACATCATGTTTACCTACAAGAAGCAAAATATGTTTAAACTCTTTATTGTGGATGGTGACATTCTATAGATATCGATCAACGATATCTATTTGAAGAGCTACCCTTAAGCTTTGAAAAAATAAAATTATATAATATATTTTTTGTTTTTATTTTATTTCTTTTGCATATTTTGGTCTTTGGAAGTGTTGGCGGAGTCCCTAAATTGCAAAGGATTGAAGGGTGAAACAATTTTTATGTTCCATTAGTCATCAAATATCTTCAATCAATGGTGGACATTGTTTCGAGAAGTCAAAGGCCAAAGAACACTTTCAAGACCTCATGAACCATTGATCCCTCTTCATCAAGTGGTAAGCATTGACCCTAGAGAAACAAACAAAGGAGGACCTTCGATACCCGTAAAGATCCAAGGCCCACACTTAGGAACAAGTCCATCGTTGATCTTGAGATAGGTGGTAAATCAGGTGGTTCACGGAAGTTCAGAGAAAGTTATTAAAGTATAGGGTTCCAAAGTTTTGTGAACCATCTAATCGTAGATTAACAACCTATGCTATTTCAAGTTTTATTTGATAATTGCAAAAGAGTTTTGCAAATCATTCGATCTCAAATATCAATGGCCTACATTAGTTTGAGAGGATCCGATGAATGTTGATGAAGTAGAGTTATGTGAATCATATGATCTCAATGATTAATGATCCATGTTGATTTTAGATGTCCCGAGTAAGGATTGATCGTAAAAAGTTTTGCTATATGTTGGATCTCATAAATCAATGACCAGTACTAGATTAGCCAAGAAGAGCTCGACTAGGAGCTATGACTTCATAAACACCATCCCATTTTGTAGATATCGAAGTCATTGTATCACAGTCACTGTGTGGTAGATAGGTAGTAGGGTAGTGTGTGTGTGAGCTATAAGCTTAGATGGAGCATTAGCTTATATCATAGAGTGTCCATTTCCTCCATAGCTACTATTGTAATCTTTTTTGTCATTTCTATTTATAGCATATTTCAGTCATCTCGTAGATTTACTTTATTTATTTCTACATATTGTGATTGCTATCTCCCATTGTATGTGGCATCAAAAGCTAACAGTGGTATCAGAGCTATGATAGATTAATCCACAATAGGTCTATAGGGAAACCACCATTATAATTAACCCTGATTTTTTTGAGAACCTGACGTGTCATTGGACCAATCATTGTCAAAATTTCTTAGAAGATTCTAGGTGGTAGAATTAGGGAGAGTTACAAGTGAGGACTGAAATCTCAGTTTCAAAAATACTGAGATTACACAGGACTAGAGTCTTTCCACAGAGTTGAAGGAAAACTCAAGAAGACTAGGACTCAGTATTTGATCCACTAGGTTGATGAATCAACTAGTGAAGTTGAGAGATATACAAATACTTACCTGAAAGTTTCTTTTATTGTAGGGAATTAATACTCAGATGATTAGGACACCTCCTACAACAAAAATCTAGGAGACCTCAACTTTGTTGCTCGAAGGTCAGAGTACCTTCATAGTGCAGAGATTAGTTGTTGCAGAAAGGAGAATACTTCAGAAGAAACTTCTGGAAAAGAATCGTGGCAAATCCTGGAGATAAGAGATATCCATTGATAGATCGAACAACTTCACAAGAATAAAAAGCCCATAAAAGCCTTGATACAGAATAAAAAATCCATACAAGCCTTGATCCAGAAGAAAAGGCCATAGAAGACTTGATCTAGAAGAAAAGGCCATAGAAGCCTTAATATTGAAAAAAAGGCCATAGAAGCCTTGATATTGAAACATGCCACATATACCTTTATCCTAAAGAATATTCCAAAAACCTAGGTGTTGTAGGTGAGTTGGAGAGGAGAGGGAAATCCTCCAAAGGAGGTCCCAGGTTCAAATCTCCACCCTACCAAAAAGCTGAATTGGGTATCCAAAAACCAATTGATAATGTTGGTGCAGGCAAGGTCGGGTGCGACTCCTGAGTGAATTTGACGGTGTAGAACCCCTTGTTTGTGGTTTTCACCACACTTAGAAATATTTTACCCTAGTCAAATATTGTGAGGATATAATAACGGTAAGCCAAGTGGACAATGGAGGAAAAGTGTCAGACAAGTTTGGGGATTCTGCTTGTCATTGAATCTTCTTAATAATTAGCTAATGTTATTTTAAATATGGGAAGCTATGTTAGAGTAGGTTTTTTACCTTAGCTCATTTCACCTAGGTTATTTATTTCCTTTTTATTTAGTTATTCCATGTATTTTCCCCACCCACTTATGTGTGGATATTTCATTTATATTATTTAGATATTATGAGATGTTACATATTTATTTCTTAGATATTATGGGGATATTTTTAGGTTTGACTATTCCTAGGGGTGACATTTGGAGGGCTGATATTCTTTCTCCCATAGCGGTTACATATCTATGGACCATATCACATATTCCTTTTGTACGGTGGATATTTTTCCTTAGCTTGATCCTACGACTATGGTTGATCATCCTTACTTATATAAGCAAGGCACCTTCATTGTACTCAATGCTCCATTTTTAGATCTAATATATGATATTGTTGTTGTCTTGTTTGCATATCTATTTGTAATATTATGCTATCAATTTGCTTTCAGATTCTTGTTTTGGTTGAATGTGGTGTTTCCATTAACACTTGAGATCCTTGCAGCTTGGAATGATATGATTATCATTCCTTTCAAGCTAGTGAATAACTCCAAAAGTTTCACAAATTGTTCGATCACAACGGTATATGGCCCACACTATTTTAAATGAGTTTCAACAAAGAATAAAAATAAATAGTTTTACATATTGTTCGATCGTAGATTGACAACCCATGCCATTTTGAGAAACTCCAATGGTAGATGGTAAAGCAAAAGTTATATAGATTGTTAGATTCAATATCAACAACCCATGGAGTTTCAAGAAAAAATTTGAGGGGCGAGACTTCCAAAAATCTTCTATCAAATATTGACAAAGAAAGGTTCCAAAGATAGTTCAATTAAAGATCAATGACCCATGAAGTTTTAGAAGTTTTATAGTGATGAGGAAAATTTCTATGATGGAGATCAATGACCTGTACTGATCTTAGGAAAATCTGATGAAGATCAGTGAAGCAAAGTTCCATAGACTATACAATTCAACATCAACAACTTGCATTACTTTAGAGGACTGATAACGAAGTTGTCAAGAGAGAACCCCATTGTTGGCCAAGTCTAAGACACATGACAAATGCTTTGATGATTTGTAGAAGAGTTAGTTGTCAAAGATTTGTCGTCCATGTAGTGAAAGGAGTAGATCCAACTATATGCAGAGGTTCATAGGGTGAAATCTCAATTAATGACCTAGGAAAGGGTTCACAAAATAGGAGGAGATCTAAATAAATTTTGCTAACCATCCAATCAAATGAAATACACTCTAACATGGCACATCTTAGGGCTTGAAAAGGTACAAAAATGACCAGTCAAAATTTATTTCTCATTTTCATAGCAAGGAATATTTGAGCACTTTATTTTAGATGCACAACCTCCCATGAAACATAGTTGAACATATTAAGGTAGCAGTTGCAAAAGGCTCTAAGTCTACCTACTAGTGCCACTTGGGTACACAAAAATCTAGGGAAGCAGTTGACTTATTAAGGGGCAATAACATATGAACTATAATGTAAAAACCTTAATCTTGGAGCATTGATTACAAAGAGCTTTCACACCCAATCTTGAGGGATCCCTAGGAATTATGGTTGACAATTATGGTGTTAGTTGCACATCCATAGGATCAAAACCCTTCATCATTGATGATTCCAGATCTAGAGACCTCAAGAAAATTAACAAACCAAGTGCAAGCAAAGCCCCAATGCCATATGAGAAAGGCTTTTAATTCTCACAGTATTTTGGAAGGAAATGATCCCTAGTTTTTCTTCTAAATAATAAATCATTAGGCATTGTAAGGCATCAAAAGTGTTCTATTCATCCTGATACCTAGACTTGTAAGCATTTCCTTTCATATTCTTTTGTATATCAGTCTAGACTTAAGCTTTGAGTCATTATGTTTTCAACATCAAGCCTCTTTTGTTTTGGCATACATGTATATAATGTTGTGATATATATATATATATATATATATATATATATATATATATATATATATATATATATATATGTGTGTGTGTGTGTGTGTGTGTGTGTGTGTGTGTGTGTGTGTAGAGAGAGAGAGAGGTTGGCTTTTTAGTCATATTATCTTAGGTTTCAATATTATAGATCTTGAGTAGTCTCAAATATAAGAACAATCAATATATTATATGACAAAAATAATTAACAATAATATTCATAAAAATGACAATAATATGAATATAAATGGCCAAACTCATTCATGCAATAACATGAAGAAAACACCTTTATCGATTCAATTGATTCTTGGACCAACTTGTGTAGAATTTGAATAGCTTTAAAATGAGTGGTCATATGCAAAAATATGAGCAATATTGAGGGATATATGACCTTGTGAAGTCAACCATTTGGAACAAGAGTAGCGACAATTTTTCAAGTTGCGAAAAATGAAATTGCAAATATTTGCCAGCTAGGGTTCGTATGATGGGAAGAGAAAAGAAGGGCTAGGACTTCAATGAGGCAAGACATTCTATCTAGAATTTATGGTGGTTAATATTCTCTTGAGGTGAATATTCCTCATCAACTAACAACTCATGTCCCATAGATCATGAAGTGCGAAGGATTAGGATTTTTTCCTGAAAAAACATCTCATATTTTATGAGCTATATCTACGTGAAGAGTTATCCGATTCAGCTGATTCTTGGACCAACTTGTGCAAAATTTGAAAAGCTTTAAAATGAGTGATCATATACAAAAATCCAAGAAATATTGAGGGAGATACAACCTTGTGAAGTCAACCATTCGGAACAAGGGCAGTGAAAAATTTTCAAGTTGCAAAAAAATAAATTGCAAATATTTCCTAGCTAGGGTTTTAACGATAGGAAGAGCAATGAAGGGCTGGGACTTCGGCGAGGCAAGACATTCTATATGGACAAATATTTTTTTAGCTAAGTTTTTTTTCCTTTCTTTATCTTAGAAATTGTGCATGAAATTTTTATAAAGTTTTTATCAAATATTATATTTGCTATAGGATATTTAGATAAATTTCAATAGATTTTGAGTTTTAGTTTCCTCTCCATGGACCTATTTATAATTAAATCCTCATAATCATATCTAGTGGTAGAGGTTAGTGAGTGCATCTCAGAGAGATCCTAGTTGGTCCAAGATAGGGCAGTTTTTGGTAAATTTAATAGGTATTGGCCAGGGGCTTTAGCCTTGAGAAAATTGATTGATAGGAGTTGGAAGTCTATAGGAGTGATTCTATCATTTATTCCCAAAGGTTTCTTCCTAGCCATTTTTTTTAGGGAAGAAATAAGAAGAATCCTAAAATGGGGTCCTTGGTTTATGGGAAGAGCACGACTCTTCCTTACCCACTGGTATGAAGTCTTTTCACCTAAAAATGTAAATCCTTCCCCAGTATGGGTTAGGATGTTTGGGTTGCCCATTGAATTTTGGGAAATAGATACCTTCAAGGTAATAGGAAACACTCTAAGAGAATTACTTGAGATTTTAGATATGATAAAAGATGGATTTTTGGCTATTTATGCTCAAATATTGGTCATGATTTATATAAGTAAAGCTTTACCAGAATCAATCATTCTTAAGTATGGGGATAAGATGTGGATCCAAACTATAGATTATGAAAACATATATTTTAGATGTAGAAGATGTCATGAGGTGGGGCATATTGAGAGATCATGCCCTAAAAGAGCCCAACATAATCATTTGTAGAAACCACAAGAGAAACTTACAAATGGTTATGGATGAAGATGGTTTTCAACTTCCAAAAAATAGATCTAGAAAAATAAAAGAAAATAAATAGTGGAGACCAATAATGAAGGATATTGGAAGAAATACCAACTATTTTGAGGCTTTAGCCTATGAAGAAAAAGTAGATCAAAACTTAGAGGATTCAGTACAACAATTTCAACATATCAACAAGGAACTGTCTATTCAAAATGATCCTAATTTACGGAAGAACATTCTTGATGAACCTAAGGAATGTGTCTCATCATATTTTGAAGACTCTCTTGAAGTACCATGTACCATTCAAAAAATAATAATTGGTAAAAAAAATGCAGTTTTAGAAGTTAATAACTTTGCCATTAATAAGGAAATACTAGAAAATGAGTAGGACAAGTCAAAAGCGTCTATATTAGAGCCAGGTTAGGATAAATATGATAAAAAATAAAATTGTGAAAGAATAATTAGGAATATAATAATAATACCTACTCTTTATTTAGGTAAGGTAAAAAGAGAAAACCCTCAAATTATCAAGCAAGATCTAGGGAAGCAAGAGCAAACATAGAGAAAGGAACACAATCTAAGTTGGTTGAACTTCTCTTTACCAAACAAAAAAATGATACTGGTAATATTTAGGAGGGGCCAAAAGCCACTAATGAGACATGATTATCATCTCATGGAAGATAAGGGGTGCTAATGCTCCATCAAAGCAGAGGTGTATTAGGGACCTATGTTTAAGTAATAAACTTAAATGACAAAAGAATAAGTTTCGTAAAATATAAAAGTAGTATGGGCAAGATGTAAATGGGATGCAATGGATTCTGAAGGAGTAGCAGGGGGAATTCTAACTTGTTGGAATCCTTCTAGAACCTCTTGTGTAACCATTCATAAAAATAGGCATTGGATAGCCTCTTTGGTCACTTGCTACTTTGCAGTTCATTTCATCCTTATCAATGTCTATGGACCTACAACTCAGTCAGGTAGATAAAAAGTTTGTAGTGGGATTGAAGCCTTTATGAAAAGTAATGACCAAGAAACTCGATTCATGATCATTGGATATTTTAATGCCATAACCAAGTTGGATGAAAAATTTAGGGGAATTAGGAAATTGACCCAAAGTATGAAAGATTGAAGAAGATAACTATACTTAGACCAACAACAAGAGAGACCAGAACCTAATAGCAGAAAAATTAGACAGATGCATTCTCTCTGATCATTCGCTAGATGAAGGAACTTGTGCTAAAATTAATACCTTAACAAGTATTGGTTCAGATCACTGATCAATAAGAGTTAAAATGGTGGTAAGTGACTTCAAAAAAAGATCATATTTTAAATATGAGCAGATGTGGGAAGACCATCCTCAATCTGTTGATGTGATAGCTCAAGCGTGGAATTACTTAGGTAATGGTGGGTTGTATTCTCTTCCAAACCAAATTAAATCTATGACATATAGATTAAAATGGAACAAGAACACCTTTGAAAATATTTTTGAGAAAAAAAAAGAACTAAAGGATAAACTTTCAAGATTCCAAAAAGGTGATGATAATAATCCAATATCAAAGGAAAGGGAGTTGCTTAGTGAATATCATAATATTTTGAGTAAGAAAGAGAAATTCTAGAGATTAAAATCAAGATAGACTTAGTTAAAATGTGATAAAAATACAAAGTTTTTTCATAGGATGGCTATAGTACAGAGATCAACTTCCAGAATTAGTAGAATTAAATCAATAAAAGGGGTTTGGATTGAAGATTAGAGTGAAATTAGAAAAGAGGTAAAGTCATTTTATCATAATATTCTAGGTTCAGAGGAGACCGTAGTTCTTAATGATAAACTTCTTCAAGATGTTCCTTCAGTTATAATGAATGAAGATAATAGAAAACTGATGGAGCCTATTACTCTAAAGGAAGTTCATTTAGCTCTTTTCTCTTTTAATAAGGATAAATCCCTAGGTCCGGATGGGCTCTGTGCAACTTTTTACCAACATAATTGGGATATAGTGAAGGATTATTTATTGGTGGCATTGGAACAATCTAGGGTAAAACAATTCATACCTTATAAAATAAATGCAACATATCTCACACTAATTCCAAAAAAGAAGGATGATGAATTGTTTGATTCTTTTAGACCCATAAGCCTATGTAATATGGCATATAAGATTATTTCCAAATTTATGGCAAATATATTAAGGCAATTGTTAGACAAAATCATTTCAGAAGAGCAAGAAGGATTTATGCAAGGGAGACAAATTTTGGATAGGATCATAGTAGCTCATGAAGTTATACATTCAATAGCTTCAAAAAAAGACAAAACAATGATATTAAAACTTTATATGAGTAAAGCCTATGATAGGGTTAAATGAGATTTTATTTTTGCAATTTTAGTTAAGTTTGGTTTTGGGAAGAAATGGGTTGGATGGATTAAAGCTTGTGTCTCTCCAATTTCTTGTTCAATGTTGGTCAATGGGTTAGTGACATAATATTTTAAATCCAAGATAGGCCTTAGACAAGGAGATCCTCTATCTCCTTATTTGTTCATTATTATGGTAGAATTTTTGAGTAGGAACTTAAAGAAGGCTTACAAATATGGGCTTATAAGTGGACTTAAGGTTAGTAATAACATCGATAACATCACCCATCAACAGTTTGTAGATTATAAAACCTTTTTTTGGAAGGGCAAGGATAAATGAGGCGAGAGCTTTGAATAACTTTTTAAAAGAGTATGAAAGAGCTTTAGGGCAAAGAAGTTAATAGGACTAAATCCAAAATTTGCTTCCTTAACACTCCTGCTAATATCAAATGGAGGAGGGGAATTTGAAGCAAGCATTTACAGGTTGCTTCAAATGGAGGAGGGAAATTTGCCTACAACTTATCTTGGGATGCATTTATTTGAGGGAAGAATGAGGATAGATTTATGGAATCCAGTCATTAGTAAAGTTTAGAATAAACTTCCAACTTGGAAAGGTAGATGGTTATTATTAGCAGGAAGAGTGTAGTTAATTAAGTCAATCTTATAAGCCATTCCAACATATTATATGTCATTGTATTATATGCCATTGTATTATATGCCAAAATCAGTTGAAAAAAGTTTAATCTATATTATGTGATCCTTTTTATGGCTAGTTTTACATGATAAAGGAAAATTTTCTTGTTTAAGAGTTCTTACAGATGCAAACTTAGCTCTTTGGGGAAAATTTATCTGGAGATTGTACAAAGAGAGTAAAAAACAATGGGCAATAATTCTTCTGAGTAAGTATATTGATTCCAATGACCCAAGTTTAATATTTATTGCATTCTCTCTACCAAATGGTTATGCTCTTTGGAATGGTTTAAAAAAATCTAATGACCTTATGATTAAAGGTTTAAGATGAATGGTGGGAATTGGAGAAAAAAATTATATTTTGATGGATACTTGGTGTGATAAAAAACCACTCAATTTAGATCCAATTTTGAAACCTTGGATGAGATTGCTTCAAGACAAATATGGTGATATGGTTTCAAAAATTTTGTACAAGGATTGAGAAGGAAGATACAATTCAAGACATTAATGCTAGGAGGCAATTGAGTAGATAGATAGCAATTGTGATTATTCTGAGGGGATCCAAGGATAAATTGTTTTGGGAGTTGAATAGCTTAGGAGAATACACAACAAGAAGTGGATATAATGTTAAACACCAACAAATAATAATGTCACTAGAATACGGAGAGATATTTGGGATAGCCTAAGCATTCCTAAAGTTAAAATGTTTGTTTGGCTAGTAGGTCATAAAATAATTTCTCCTGGGATAACCTTATGAAAAGAGGTTTCCATGGCTCCTCTCAATGTGTTTTCTGTAATAAGGAGGGGAGTATAGACCATCTCTTGGGACATTGCTCAATAGTTTAGAATAAATGGCAATGGATTCTTAATATGTTTGGTAAATGCATGGTTATGAATAGCAAATTTGAATATTGGTTAAAGCAACAACATAGCACTTATAAAAATGAGGCTTTACAGAAAATATGGGATATATCAAAAGATACAATACTTTAGACTATATGGCTAGAAAGGAATAAAATAATATTTAAAGGAAAGAAAAGCAATTTAGAGGTAATAAAAAATAAGATATGTTTATCTATAGATGAGTCTAAATCAACCCTATCAACTCACCCAGTCCCTAATTTGGAAGCAAAGAGCCTTGATAGATGGAGTCAAGTCATTAAATGGAATTATGATATTGGGTACAAGAGAAGCAAAAAGAAGGCAAATAATATAAAGTGGAAATCACCTTATGTGGAGTGGGTTAAATTGAATTTTGATGGAGCTTCTAAAGGAAATCTAGGACCAATACGAGGAGGAGGAATAATTATAAATAATAGGGGAGAGATATTATTTCATTATGCTTTCAATAGTGTATTCAAGACAAATAATGAAGTTGAAGCTTGGGAAACTTTGGAAGGGTTAAAAATATGTAGATAAATGACATGGAATAGAGTATGGATGGAAGGTGATTCTCTCATTGTAATTCATGTAATTTTGATAAAAGCAAAGGCTCCATGGAACATACAAGAAATAATTGTGGAAATTCAAGATCTTTCTAAAGAGTTTGAAGAAATCAGGTTTACCCATATGTTAAGGGAAGGGAAAAAATGTGTAGATAAGCTACCCAATAGAGGGGTTTTGATTGAGGATCGTGAAGTTAAATTCTCTTGTACATGGTTAGAGGAAGTAGAAAGTTTAGGTGAAACCGACAAAAAATGTTGATTGCCTGAATCATTTTATGATTAAGATTTAATTTAATGTTTTTATTGGTATTATATTATTTATTTTGTAATAATAATGTGTTTTATTTTAGACTATTTATTATAATTTTTGTGGTTGCACTTGTGTTTCAAGAAGAACTAGTAATCCAGATTTGGTAAAGCGGACTATGATAGTGCGATGTTTTGGAAATATTACTCTGATAAGATGCAAGGCATAGATAGTAGAGGTGATTTTTTGGCATTGTGAAGGTTGCTATAGAAAAATATTTAGAAAGTTACTAAATTATGGATTAATTTTATTCATATAGAAATTTGAAAATATCCAGAAAATAAAAATCAAGAGTTCAAATATTTTATGTAAATGATGTAGGTTTCTAGCTATAACATCTCAATTGAGATGAGAAGTGTATCTATTTATAAACTCTCAAACTCTGAATAAGAGAGATGTAATTTGTCAAGGGTGGGGGACCTAAGTACAACCCTTTATTATTCAACAAAAAAAAAACTAGAGAAAACTTATAGTAGAATTGCTCAAAATATGCATACAAGCTTCAATATTAATGCTTGAATATAATCTTCAATATTTCATACATTTCATGGAGCTTTGTATCCATTATATAACCTTAGAAAGGTGACTCTTCAAATACTTGACTATTGCACTCCTCACATATACAAGAGTTGCAACCTTTCCTATTTCATACATAAGATAAACCTCACATGGCCATTTGGCTTCTCATCTTGTGTAAAGACTCTTCTTGGTAGGACTTGTTATTGATACTTGATTTATGTATTGATATGTGGATATCAAATGCATAATCTCAGTGAGCAGAAATTCATGTCCCGAAAAACATTCATTTCTCTTCCATAAATTATCAATCCGGTAAGTTCGTAAACTTATGAGTGTCATGCATAGTATATGCCTGCAGTGTTGGGGAACAAATCTGGTTGTACCTTATTTAGTTTGGTGGGGAGGTTTGTGTAATTGGATTCTAGCCAAACCAAATAAACTAAGTGCGGGAAATGAAATAAATAAATTATTAAACAAAAAGTAAAGTGCTGGAAATAAAATGCGAGGAAATAAACACACACAATTGAGATTAAATAAAGCGATGAAACTAATCTACAGAAAGCAAATGCACAAATTAAACAAGGGAGGACTACTGCAGGGAGTGGGCCCAAGCTCCCGTAGATAGTCCTCCCGGCTAGCTACGTAGAGCTTGCTCGAATAAGAGGAGTTGCACTCTTAATTAATTAAATAATAAAATAAAATAAGTTCTGTGTAAAATTAATCATTGATCTTTGATCTCCTCTGTTCATCTGGCCTACATCTTTATATAAAGCGCAGCCAGATATCATTACAATAACAAATTGGTCTATTTTAATCACGTGATGTGATTTAGTTACAATTGATTCTACACATATTTTATTCTTCTATTTTAAAGTATGTTTGTTCACCAAAAGGATAAATATAAATATACTTAGGTGTACGTAACAACAAATCCTAAACTAATGAATCCTAAAAATAATAATATGTTTTAAGAGCTTTACAAGGTCAACCGGCCAATCGGTTGATAATAACAAACACTTTATTCTATTTAATAAATGCATGATTAAAATAGATCTTCTTTGTCTTCACGTGCAACTTCCTCCATAGTCCTTGGTCAACCAATCAAAGTTGACTTGGTAAATCTTGTAAAGTATGAAGGCATGGAGGTGCCTTCCGGTTGTAGGGAGGCGCTCTTCTTCCGTTGGCGCCTTCCGGTTGCAGGGAGGCGCTCGTCTTCCATTGGCACCTTTCGGTTGTAGGGAGGCGCTCGTCTTCTGTCGACGCCTTCCGGTTGTAGGGAGGCGCTCTTCTTCCATTGGTGCCTTCCGGTTGCAGGGAGGCACTCGTCTTTCATTGGCGCCTTTCGATTGTAGAGAGGCGCTCGTCTTCTGTCGACGCCTTTCAGTTGTAGGGAGGCGCTCTTCTTTCGTTGGCACCTTCCGGTTGTAGGGAGACGCTAGTCTTCCGTGGGCGCCTTCCGGTTGTAGGAAGGTGCCTACTTCTGTTGGGCGCCTTCCTTAAAGAGGAAGGCACCTACTCTCTTGCCTTAGTATCTGTAAGCAGAAGTATGCCGGGTCCAAGTGGATGTAGACTGGAAAACACCATATTAGTACCAATACCTGCATTTATACACATTTCCCACTAAAAACACCAATCAAGCATAATACCGGATTTTCTATCAATTATATACATAAGTTATATAAAATACATTTCATATGCTAATTGAACTAGTGATAATTCTCCTTAACCGTGTATATAAAATGAGCATTTTTGGTGCTCATCAATCTCATTTTATGTTATCAAGATATGTTGATAGTTTCACTTTATTCTTTGTTTATACTACTTTTGGAATATGGTACCACTGATAAAATTTGTCGTTGGACTAGCTACTCATAGGGGTGGATTAGTATTGGACAAACAACAAAGTTAAGAGAAAAAAGGAAATGATAGATGACATTCTAATTGACATCTCAAGGGTAAAAGAAAAACCTTCATGTAGATGCATTTCATTTGTGTATGTTTGGTTGAATTCACCATTGGGCAAGGAGTTTGCTATTTGAGCAAAAGAACCATCCTTCATAGAATGGTGATAACGTTGCATTTATCGTAAAACCCTCTATCCAAGGAAAAAATTTGTTGTGTATATTATTGATTGCAACCTAGTTAGATATTGATGGTTGAGCAAGAGCCCTTAAGTTGTATGTATAATTTTTTGATATTGATGCTAATGGTTAATATTAGCATTCGATAATATTTAAATTAACTAGGAGTAGTTAATTTAATTGTATAATGTGGGTAACATTAGAAAGAAATAAATGTTAAGAAAGTGATTTAAATAATAGATCAAAGGGCATTAATTAAAGTAATGCAAGCAATAATAAACTTTGAGTATATTTGATAAAATATAGAGCTTATATTTGATTTTGGAAAGTTGGAAAAATGACAATGTTAGAAGAGTTTGCGTCTTGGTTCTTCTTCAACATAAATTCGGGAAAGAAGCATTACTATTGAGCATGATAAGCTAGCATGCAAAGGATGATTCTTCCTTGATGGTTCTTGAGAAAAATATATGTGCATGAGGATTGCCAAGTTTTGGCATGTTAATGGAGAAGAAAGAAGGACAAAAGGATGTAGGTGGATTGGAAAGGAATGCAGTGAAGCAAAACAGGAGAAAGGAAGGAGTTGGTAAAAATTTATGGTTTCTTCTCTTGTTTCTATGCATAACTCCTTTAATTTATTTTAGAGCAATGTTCTTGCATCTTTGTTTTTTGAAGCCTCAAGTTTTGTTTTAAGTTGGTAAGATAAATATTTCTAGAAGATCTAGAGTTCGATCTTTAGGAGTTTGAGCTCTATTAGCTCAAGGAAACTCAAAAAGGCTAATGCCTTATAGATTTTGTCCTAAGTTTATGTTTTAAGTTATCAAAGGGGAAATTAATTTGTTCTTTTTGGTGTTGGTGGTTCTTGTCACCACTGATGAAACGAGTTGGAATAATCGAGTATTTTTTATCACCATGTATGTTCTTATTGTTGTTAGTGCTTTCTGTTTGGTTTTAGATGAAAGGATAGTTTGTTCTAGGTGGTAGAATTGCCTTTGGAGCATCTTTACTTTTGTTGTATGGTGTAAGTTTTTCTCTGGAAGTTTGGTCACCTGATATTAGGGTAACCTTACGCTTATTTGGAAAGCAACACTTGTAGTGAGAGCTTAAGCCATTTGAAACTTCAGTTATCCCTGCATGAGTTATAGGGTTGTATGCTGGATAAAGATTGTTGGTTATTTTGTTTTATTTGTGCCTCCCAACATTGGATTAAAGTTCTATCTATTATATTATTCTCCAACTATTATGAGGTATTCATAGGGCAGTCAGTGTTTTGCTTGCTCCATTTGTTTTGTTTAGTGCATTACGTTGGTGTGCTATGTTGCTTTGGTGGTATTCCTTAGTTTCAAAGCTATGGAAGTTTGGTCATTTTGCTTTTATTTGTTTAATTATTATAAATCATGTGGTTAATAATGTTGGTTTCAATTGAATAATTTATTTTCAATGAGTTTACATAGGTTTTTATGAGGGGTCCTAGTCCCATCATATTGAGTGGGGTTTGAAACTTGAACCTCTCAAAGAGAGGCCAAATCCCTTACCATTGTAGTAAGATTACAACTTAAAAAAAAGATAGTGAGTTTACATAGGTTTTTATGAGGGGTCTCGATCCCCTCATATTGAGTGGGGTTTGAACCTAGATGAATAATTAATGTGAATGTTATATGGTAATAGAATATGTTGGTTAATTGAAAGAAGATTTTAACTAGGTTGGCTAAGTTGATTGATAAGACTTTGGCTTATATTATTAAAAGTAGTATGAAAATGGTCATTAGAATATTATTATTCATGTATTATTAATACTACTTAGACAAGTTGTTGATTCTTTCAATTTTAATTCAATAGTAGAAAATGGAACTATTGTTTGTTATTGATGGATGTTGAAGTTGGTAGTTTAGTAATATTTGGATTAGATCTATATGTGGGAATTAAGGAAATTATTATGAAGAATCAATGGATAAGTTTGTTAATATGGATGAGGGTTGAATTCATATTTGAGAGAAGTATGGGATTATCTCAATGTTTTGCATGAAATATGCTTATGATATGCATGTTATGCATTATTGTGTTTCTTTTCTTGCTTAGTGTATGTTAAGCTTGCATATTTATGAGTTGTCCTGATCCCTAAACTTCTATTCAAGTTCGTGGGAAGAATCTTTCAAACATAGGACCTTGAAGAAAAGATGGAACTATGGACCATTGATTTTTGTTATGTAATAATGTTATTGAAGAAGAGCTTAAATTTGGAAAGTATTTGTATTGAAATTATGAGGAAGAAAGGATGTTTTGTAAATTTACTCCTTGCACTATTTCAAGATTTTTTCTAGAATGAAAGATTATATGTTGATATTATGTTATGTAAGTTCTTGAAATAGTTGGATTGTGTAAATAATAAAAAGAATATGTTGTTGAAAGAAAGGATAGAATCTAATTCATAGATATGGTTATATTTCCTTTAGATGTTGTTTTATTCTTTCATTATTCATAAAGGAAATGCTAAACACTAATATTGTGAATTGGAAATATTAGTCCTTAGCAAAGTGTTAAGATGCATTGATTATGTTTTACTTTTAGCACTTTATTTCCTTTTGGGAGAGATGTTATTATTTTGTTAATATATATAGATAGATAGATAGATACATCTCTTGGGCTTTGTATGGGGGTTTTGGGCATGAATCTAGAGCCATATTAGAGAAACCCTTGAGTCAAAAAAATAACCCAATATTGGGAGGAGTTGCAGTGATGCAATAACCAAGTATTTGCAATTTTGGGAGGAGTTGCAATGATGCAATAACCATATAATTGTGAATGATACACCTTGAACAATGAGGCTTGGATAATGGTAACTAATAACTAAGGCATTACACCAAAATAATCCTACATAGATGAACTTATGTAGGGCTAGGGAAAAGGCATCCCCCTTTAAGTGTTATGGGCCTTAAAGGATAATTCCTATGTCATGGTCAAGTTGTCCTATACCGATGAGGGTATAGGAAAAGTGGGGGGACCACTATCAGAATCTTTTCTAAATGGTAAGGTTTAGAAAAGTGAACCCAAAAAGTATGAGATGTTGGCCACTCTTGTCCACTTGACTGTCATCTGCAGCGACTATAAACTCAAAATATGATTATGTCTTATAATGCTGGAAAATATTAGGTTTTATTTGTGAGTTATTCCTTGCATAAAAGAAAAAATCTCTCCCTTGGGTTGGTTTGGTGGGTTGTTACATTTTTCCACTTGTATACATGACTCTTGAATCTCTATCTACTTGCACACTTAACTCTATGACACTTGCATACTTGCACACTTTACTAATAGTTAGACACTTCTACATGCACACACTAATACATGACACTTGTACACTTTCTTACATTACACACTTAATTACATGACACTTGTACACTTTCTCACATTACACACTTGCACACATAATTACATGACACTTGTGCACATCCTACACATAAACACTTACATAAAGGGGAAATATAAATCACACTCCTAAACTATAGAATCAAACCCTATTCTAATATTTATATTGTACCATAGGTACCATGGGGGTACATTAGCATGCACCAAATAATATAATATTCTCCAACAATAAGATGCTATGACTAATCATTCTATGCATTTTTTCCTGTGTGTATGATTTTGTGTGAATGTTATGTGGAATCAAAATCATGTTCAATTTCAAGTTGTTAAAAGATGATGCATGTGTTTATTCATCCCGTAAATATGTAGAAGAATCTCTTGATCTTGGTGCATCGCCTCCTATAGCATAGGATTTTAATGTTCTATTATCTCTCTTCTTTCCTTAGAAGAATGCAAGTAGTTTAGGTTAGCTTAAGTAGATGAGTGTTAAATATCATATCTTATAAGGAGCTAAACTTGTAAAAATTATTGAAAGTCATCCTTAAATTTGTGTCCCATGCTATCTAGACTTTCGGTTGTGTCACTCTACGCAAGGCATGAGTGTGGGTGCATCCAACCACTACAACGAGTGACCATGACATTATGAGGTGACAACACATACAATCTAGGATACATCAACAAATACAATACTTTGGATTGTATGGATGGAAAGGGATAAAATAATATTTAAAGGAAAGAAAATCAATTTAGAGGTAATGAAAAGGAAGATTTGTTTAGCCATAGATAAGTCTAAACTAACCCTATCAACTCACCCAACCCCTAATCTTGAAGTAAAGAGTCTTGATAGATGGAGTCGAGTCATTAAATGAAATTATGATGTTGGGTATATAATAAATAAAAGGAAGACAAATAATATAAAGTGGAAACCATCTAAAGTGGAGTTAGTCAAATTGAATTTTGATGAATCATCTAAAGGAAATCTAATACAGGAGGAGTAGGAGGAATGATTTGAAATAATAGGGTTAAGCTTTTGTCACATTACACTTTAAATAGTGGATTTAAGAAAAATAATGAAGCTAAAGCTTGGGTGGCTTTGGAAGGGTTAAAAATATGAAGACAAATGAAATAGAACAAAGTATGGATGGAAGACAATTTTTTTTGCTGGATAATAAGGGGTTGTGCTCGGGTCCCCCACCCTTGATAACTTACACCTCTCTTCTTTAGAGCTTGAGAGTTTACAAATAGATATACTTCTCATCTCAATTGAGATGCTATAGCTAGAAACCTACATTTTATATAAAATATTTGAATTCTTGATTTTCATTTTTTGGATCTTTTCAAATTTTTGTATGAATACAATTACTGCAGAATTTGGCATATTTCTTGACATTTTCCTATAGCAACCTTCATAATACCAAAACTTAACCTCTACTATCTATGCCTTGCATCTGAGTAGAGTAATATTTCCAAAACATCGCACTATCATAGTCCGCTTTACCAAATCTTATTTGCTAGTTTCCTTCCTCGCTGAAGTCTTAACCCTTCATTGCTCTTCCCATCGTTTGAACCCTAGTTGGAAAATATTTACAATTTTGTTTTTCATGACTTGAAAATTTGTCACTACCCTTGTTTCGAATGGTTGAATTCATAGGGTCGTATCTCCCTCAATATTGCTCAGATTTTTGCACAAGTTGGTCCAAAAATTAGTTGAATCGGATAACTCTTTACAAAGATATGGCTCCTAAAAGATGAGATGTTTTTCAGAAAAACCCTAATCCTTCGCACTTTGCAATTTTATTTTTCATAACTTGAAAAATTTTCACTGCCCTTTTTCTGAATAGTTGACTTTACAGGGTTGTATCTCCCTCAATATTGCTTGGATTTTTGCATATGACCACTCATTTTAAATCTATTCAAATTTTGCACAAGTTGGTCCAAGAATCAGCTAAATCGTATAACTCTTCACGAAGATATGGCTCCTAAAATATGAGATTTTTTTCAGGAAAAAACCTTAATCCTTCACACTTTGCAATTTTGTTTTTCATGACTTGAAAAATTGTCACTGCCCTTGTTCTGAATGGTTGACTTCACATAATTGTATCCCCCTCAATATTGCTTGTATTTTTGCATATGGCCACTCATTTTAAAGCTATTAAAATTCTTCACAAGCTGGTCTAAGAATCAGCTGAATCAAATAACTCATCGTGAAGATATGGCTCCTAAAATATGCGGTATTTTTCAAGAAAAAACCCTAATTGTTCGCACTTTATAGTTTTATTTTTCTCATTGTAAGCAACCTTCCATGCTCTTTCAACCTTTCCAACCTTCCACTCAATATCCTCGCCTTCTGTTGTATCTCCTTCAGCTAGCCCAGCCTTCCACGCTCCTTCAGCCTTATCTTCCTTCCACGTTCCTTTAGCCATCCCAGCCTTCCACATTTCTTTAGCCATCCCAGCCTTCCACCCAACATCTCAGCCTTTCACTGTAGCTCCTTCAGCAAACCCATCCTTCCATGCTCCTTCAGCCAACCCATCCTTCCATGCTCCTTTAGCCTTGATACTCCAAATATCAACTCATGATTTAGCCTTCCACTCTCCTTCAGCCTCCAGTTTTCCATGCTTCTTCAACCTTTAGCCTTCCATGCTTCTTCAACCTCCAGCCTTCCACACTCCTTCAACCTCTAGCATTCCACGCTCCTTTAGCCTTCGACCTTCCATGCTCATTCAACCTTTAAATTTGTTGATCATTGAAAGCACCAAATCATTTGTCAGGACCCTTAGGGGGCAACCCCCTGACCAATAGTTTATTTATTGGATGAAAGACAATTCACTAATAGTAATAAATGCAATTTTGAGGAAAGTAAAAGCTCCATGGAACATACAAGAGATCATTAAGGAAATACAAGACCTTGTTACAACATTTGAAGAAATTAAGTTTACACATATGTTAAGGGAAGGGAAAAAATGTGCAAATAGGCTAGCAAATAGAGGGGTGTTAATAAAGAAACATGGAGTTAAATTATCTTTTCCATGGTTAGAGGAAGTAGTAAGTTTAGTTGAAGTTGACAAGAAAATATTGATTGCTTGAATCAAATAATGATTAAGATTTACTTTAATGTTTTCCATAGGTAATAATTGTTGTATTTTATAACATTAATATGTTTACATAAAAGCTATTATTATTGTTCTTGTGGTTGCACTTATGCTTCATAAAGGAAATTAACAGTCCAAATCTGGTAAACCGAACTATGAGAGTGCGAGGTTTTGGAAATATTATTCTACTAATATATAGTGCATAGATAGTAGATGTGAAGTTTTAGTATTGTGAAGGCTGCTATAGGAAAATTTCAAGAAGAAGGATGATAAATTTTGTAATATTTGTATTTATGAAGAAATTTTAAGAAGATCCAGAAAATGAAAAATCAAGAACTAATACTTTTTATGAAAACGATGTAGGTATTTAACTATAGCAACTCAATTGAGATGAAAATTGAATCTATTTGTAAACTTTCAAGCTCTAAAAGAGAGATTGTGATTTGTAAAGGGTGGGGGACTCGAGCACAACCTTTTTTTCTCCAAAAAAAAATAATGATTCACAACGCTTTGATAATGAAATTAGTGATGGTGGGTATTTATACCAATACCAAAATACACATACATAAATGAACTTAACCTTAAGTCGACATGAAAATAAATATTTTAAGGTTAATTACAAATTTATAAGGTGTCTTTAACCATAACAAGGTTAACCATAAACTATAGGACTTACATAGTAAAATATTACAATAAATTCAATGTATTGTATAATGAATGCCTATAGGTCTATCGAATATTACATCATACAAAATTGACCTTTAACATGAATTAGATTACACTGTCAACACCCCCTCGTAATTTAACTTGAGGGGCCAAGGAGATAAGACACTAGTAAAAATAATATCTTCCCACATAATGAATACTCTTGTGGGCATTTGCTTTTTGAGGTAGACTCATATGAATCCCCCTCATTGTTTGAACTCCATTACTGCAAAAATGCTTCTTGCACAAGAGTCTCCTTAGGATGGACTATAGTCATCATTGCCACTATTAGACACTCCTGCATACATCCAAAACACACTTATGCTAGGAATTTGAATGAAGAAGAGAAGTCAAGATCACCATCTCATTTAAACATAAGCTCCTTCAATCTTCCATAGTCACATAAGATATTTCTTGAAGGCACAACTTTTTTGTTAGTAGTATTGCATTATTTGGTACCATGAGATGCTATGAAGTACCATTGAGTACTATTGTAAATATTAGATTAGGAGTGTGTTTAATATTTGTCTAAAGTATGTGTCAAAGTGTGAAGAGTGTTTATGTGTTATGTAATAAAGTGTGTAAGGTGTCAAGAGTGCAAGTGTAAGGTGTGCAAGTGTGAGGTGTGAGTTATGAGAGTGCAATGTGTCAAGTGTGCAAGTGAAGAGTCATAAGTGATAGGTGTCAAGTGTGGAAGTGAAGAGTCATATAATATGTGTCAAGATGTGAATTAGGGGGTTATATAATGATGAGAGTCTTTGTCATAATGAGACATGTGAAAGGTTGCATCTCTTGTGAGTTAGAGAAGAGAAAAAACCATGAGTATTATTATATATAGGAGATAAAGCTCCATGCAATGTAATATTTTGAATGTAATCAAATGATTTTTAAATATATGAAAGTTTAGCTTGTTATTTTATGAAATATTGTTGTAAGTTAATGTGAATGTGATTATTTGATCCTGTGAATTTTACCTATGAGATCTTAAGGTATATTTACCAACATTTTCCTCTTATGACATACATCATCCTATTTGAAGACTTCCTCTTACCCTTGGGCCACTTGATTTTAGTCACCAAAAGAGGCTTTGCATGAACCTGCTTAAAATAAAGGTTGTAACAAACTTCCAAGAGTGCTTGGACAATAAATAGAAGAAGAAAGAGATCACAAAAAATAGATCTTCATGAATAAGCTAAATCAATTGTCCAAAGAAGTGAGAGAAATTAACTAAAGAAAATCCTAAATCCTTTTTGTCTAAGCCTCCAAAAAGCTTAAAATTTATTGCTATTGTCACAAATCCATCTATATCTCCCAAAAACTTAGACCAATATTTTTGATTACATAAAATGTGATAAATTTTCCCTTTAAAATTAGGGAAAAAGGATTTGAGGATTATATTGCACAATTTAGACCCTAACACTGCTACAAGTCCATAAACTATTATTATTTTTTGTTAAGTTGGAAAAGTGCATTTTTGAAAGGAATGCTAACCTTTTACATCAACAAATATGGTCAATCACTATCCATTTCACCAAGAAGGATTTCCCACTGGCATAAATCCTATACCAACCGTGTAACAACAAACACACTTCACTAACCACATCCAAAACTAGAAAACCAACATACACCATACATATCTAAATATCATATACTCTATGCTTTCCTAGCAACCTCTTCCTACTGATCCCCATTGTCAATTCCTGTGGCATTATCATTGTTAGCTAAATTATTTATGTGCACTGGGATATCATTCCCCCATTCCTTTTTGGCATCTGCCATAACTCCTTCGTTAGCAAGACCATCTACTACCTTGTTGGCTTCTCTATAAATATGATTGATAGACACATTCTCGAGTCTATCCAAAAGCACTTGAGCTTCCACCATAATTAATTCAATAGTCTAGGTGGCTGGTTGTCCTCCCTTTAAATGGTCATAATATTTTGTGAGTCTCCTTCAACTATGAGCTTATCTAGATTGCAATTTATAGCCAAAGAAATTCCTACATAAGCTGCTCTTACTTCAATAAAATGACTTGTCTGTTCACCCAATAGTTCAGCAAAGGCTTTAATTACCTTACCCAGGTGATTTCGGATCACCTCTTTATCTCCTACTAGCTTGGGATTACCTTTTGAGGCCCTATCAAAATTTAAATTGAACCATCCAACTGGTGGCGGTATCCATTTTGCATGATTTTTGGTATGAACTCGAGGTATTGGTAATTTCTCTTTGATTCCCCAATATTCTAATATCCACCTTTCCTGCTCTAATTCCCATCCCTCCTTGAAGTGGATAGTGTTAAAATTCTCCATAAGGAGACTTCTTGCTTGGTTTCAAACCATTTCCCAGGCCATCTTCAAGTCCTCAAATATTCTGTGGTTTCTTTCATTCCAAAATCTCCACCAGATATGTGGAAGGCTTAGAAGCTACAACTTCCTGATTCTTTTGCCTTTAAAAGGAGGCTCCCATTGCAATTTCAAGTATGAGATAGTTCTAGGGAAAACCCATTGAACTTGGAATTCACTACAGAGATGAACAAATAAGTTTTTGGTAAAGGAGCACTTAAGAAGTAGATGATCAATGCTTTCCTCATTTTCACATAAAATACATCTATTTGGTAAGGAGAAACCACATTTTTTGACATTATTCTGCTATGCATAACTAGCCACTAAAAAATAGTAATATTTGGGATGAGATATTTGTCCCAAACCTTTATATGGGGCCACACTACCACTACACATTCAGCTAAGTTATAACCATACTTCATAGAATAATCTCCACTCTTCGTTTTCATCCAAATAAATATATCATTCAGTCATCAATGGTTGAGGATATAGGGATTAAGGCATCTATTAAGACTTTTTAGGTGTGGATGTAAGTCCTCCTTGATGTTCTCAACATAAAGTCACTTCCACCTCTTGATGCCATTTTCTTCCACCATATAATACCGAACCAACAGTCCATAAATAGGAGTCAGGATTGTTCTTAAGTTTGCAAACCTTGGGATATCACAAAGGGGAGATTTAAAGAGCCAAGTATCCTACTAAAATCTCACATTAGCACCATATCCAATCTGCCATATACAACCCTACTGGATCAGAGGTCTTACCAGTTGAAGGCTATTCTAGAAACTAGACCCCTTAGGGGGGTTGAGGTTTTCCAGGAAGGAGGAATTACGTACATACTTAAATTTTATAATTTTGACCGAGGGAGTGTCTTCTTCCTTCGCCAAATTCCAACCCAAATTTCTCATTAAAGCTTTGTTCATTTTGGGAAGCGTTATAAGATTCTTCTACGTAAAATCAATCAAATACCAATACAAAGTATTAACAAAACACTTATAAAATATTACACCACTTAAGGAGGGCAAAGTCCTTATCCACTTGGAGAGGGCAGAGTCTCTTGTGATCACACAAATTGATCAAATGATGAATGATAATTTAAATCAAATATATTCTACCCTATTTATATGAACTGATGAATAAATAATAAAATTAGAATTATATAGTCGATTAAGCGATATTAGGGTTGCAACATGGCTCTCCTCATCGAAAAGCTTTGTCCTCAAAGCTTAAAATGATTGGAAAATGCTTTTTGATTCCCATGTAGCATCTTCTTCTGGAAGGTCCTGCCATTTAATCAAGAATTATTGAATCTGGTGAGATCTAAGATGACGTACTCTAGTTTGCAATATTGCTTCAGGTTGAAGAGTT
Organism: Wollemia nobilis; assembly: GCA_028583015.1. Classification (NCBI taxonomy): domain Eukaryota; kingdom Viridiplantae; phylum Streptophyta; class Pinopsida; order Araucariales; family Araucariaceae; genus Wollemia; species Wollemia nobilis. The sequence continues at coordinate 9,314,431 of JAQPPZ010016751.1, read as the reverse complement.
ATTCGTCCTTCTTCATCTAGTACTAGAATCTCTGTCTATGATTGCAGTTTCTGACCAATCACTTATTTGAGACAAGATACATGAAAAATTGGATGTATACGAGAAGAGGGTGGAAGCTCCAATTGATATACGACTTCACCAATGCAACGAACTATCTTATAGGGCCCATAAAATCGAGGATCCAATTTTTGACTGGACTTGATTTTCAAGGATAACTGCTTATATGGTTGTAAGCGCAAAAAGACCATATCTCCAACCTTGAATTGTCGTTCTAAACGATGTAAGTTGTGTTGTTGATTCATATGATTTTGTGCTTGGATGAAATTATATTTAAGAAGGTTGAGCATTATTTGACGATGTTGAAACAAGTCATCTATCTGAGCTACTGTAGAAGATCCTAGAACATAATCTGTGATTGCTGGTGGCTTCTGACCATACAAAGCCTCGAATGGAAACATCTTGAGGAAAAAATGGTAAGAAGTTTTATACCACCATTATGCTAATGAAAGCCATTGAATCCATTGATATTGCTTATTTTGAGCAAAGCAACAAAGATAAGTACCCAAACATTTATTAACTATTTTTGTTTGACCATCAGATTGTGGGTGGTATGCGGAAGACATGTTCAACTTGGTACCACTGAGACAAAATAATTCTTTCCAAAAGTTGCTAGTGAAGATGGGATCACGATTGCTCACAATAGTTTTGGGTATACCATGTAATTTGAAAATAGAGTTAAGAAATACCTTGTCCACTTTACTTGTTGAGTAGGGATGTTGTAAGGCACATAAGTGAGCGTACTTGGAAAAATGATCCACAACTAGAAAAATCATTGTTTTACCCTTTGACTTGGGGAGACCCTTAATGAAATCCATTGATATGTGTTCCCATTGACGGTCTGGAATCAGTAGGGGTTGTAAAAGTCCTGGAAATTTAATTTTTTCACCCTTATTCTATTGGCATATCTTACATTCGATAACAAATATCTTGACATCAGATTTTAAGCCTTTACAAGAAAAGGATTGTTTCAATTGCTGGCATGTTTTCAAGAATTCCAAGTGTCCTGCTGAAGGGGATGCATGCAATTATTGGAGGATCATAGATTTAATAGTGGAACCCTGAAGAAGGTAAATGCGATATTTCTTGTGAAGTACACCCTTGAATTACGAGAAGTAAGGATGCTTTGATGATCCCTTATTCATATCTTGAATAATTTGAGTGGTTTCAATTTCAACCAACCATTATTCTTGAAGGTGAGATAACCATTAGGGACAAGGACCCAAAATGACATTGATGGAGACCTCATCCTCATATTTGCCTTTCGTATACTCAATCATGAAATCATACCCCAAAAGTTTGGTCATCCATTTATTTTGTTATGGGCATGAGCAACGTTGTTCTAAAAAATGCTTAAGACTACTATGGTCAATATTAATGATGAAACGATTGCTTATTAAATAATGCCTCCATTTCTCTATGGCGTGTAAAATAGACAACATTTCCTTCTTATAAGTGGATCGCCCCAAATTCTTGCTTGAAAGATGCTTGCTCTCAAAAGACAAGGGATGACCTTCTTGCATTAAGACAACACCAATTCATGTACCCGAAGTGTTACACTCGATAACAAAAGGTTTGCTGAAATTGGGAGTAGCCAATACTGGGGTAGAGCACATAGCTTCTTTGAGTGATTGGAATGTCTGAGAAGCTACTTTGTTCCACTTAAAAGCATCATTTTTTGTAAGTGTCGTGAGAGGTGCTGCAATTTTCCCATAGTTGCATATAAATTTTTGGTAATAACATGTAAGGCCTAGAAATTACCTAAGTTTTTGAGGGATTTAGGTAGGGACCAATCTTGAATAGCTTTGATTTTTTGGGGTTCTACTTTGACTCCTTCATGGGATACGATATGACCTAAGTATTCAACTTCTTGGACCCCAAAGGCACATTTGGATCTTTTAACAAAGAGTGTTTCTTTATGTAGTAGATGAAGGACCTTGTCAACATGGATTAGGTGATCCTTCCAAGATTTGCTGTAAATTAGGGTATCATCAAATAAAATTAAGATGAATTTAAGAAAAAATGGCCTAAATACATGGTTTGTAAGGCTTTGAAATGTTGATGGAGCATTAGTAAGACCAAAAGACGTGACTAGGAATTCATTATGACCTTCAGGAGTTCAAAAAGCAGTTTTAGGTGTGTCTTCTTCCCTAACCCGAATTTTGTGAAAACTTGAACGAAGATCCAATTTAGTGAAATAATTGGCACCATGTAATTCATCTAATAAATCATCAATGACATGGATAGGAAACTTATCCTTGATGGTGATTTTGTTGAGAGGTCAAAAATCTGGACACATGCACCAAGAGCTATCCTTACGATGTACCATTACTATTGGTGATGAGTAAGGAGTGATGCTAGGATGAATGATGCCATGTTCTAACATTTCTTGGACTAACTTCTCTATTTCTATCTTTTGAGGTTGAGGATAGCGATAAGGACAAAAATTAGGAGGAAGAATTATAGGAATAAGATGTATGGTGTGGTCATGTGATCTTTTAGGAGGTAGGCCCTTTGGTTCATTGAATACTTCTTCATAATTATCCACAATAGTTTGAAGATCCTTTGAGATAATTGCAAGACTATTCACGGATTGAGCTTCCATGGAATTTATTTGAGCTATAAAACCATAAGCACCCTTCTTTAGTAACTTCTCCATGCAGTGAGAACTCACCACCTTGGATGGTGGAGATTGAATTCCTTAAAGACAAATAGTCTTCCCATTCTCTATCCACCTGATGTATAATCTTTGAAGATTAAGAGTAACATCGTCGAGTTGAGATAGCCATTCTGCACCTAAAATGACGTCTAAGATCCCTAAGTTCATAATGAAGAGAGTTCCACACCAAGTATAACTTCCCATTTGTATTGAAACTGGAGATGTTCTACCCACACATTGAGCATTACCTCCATTTGCAATCAATACTTAAAACTTATCTTGATTAGAAGTATTCATATACAAATTCAAATATTTGGCGGTCTTCAAATTGATAAAGTTATGTGTACTACTTGAGTCTATCAACATATTAACACATTTGTGTCTAATAACTCATTGTACCTTAATTGTATGATGAGTTTTTAAACCCATAAGTACATGTACTGAGAGAGCAATAATATCTTCATCTGGTGATACTTTACTAGTTTTTGTTGGTTGTTGTTTTGTATCAGTGAGTGACTCTGGTTGAACTACATCTTCTTCTTCATTGGTGTCATATTCCACTTGAAAGGTTTGATGTACTGCATAGGCTTGATCCCTTGGATGATAGGAATGACATTTAAAGTAGAAAAATCTTGAGGACTGTTCATTATTACGGAAAGGATGATGAAAATTAGAATCACGTTTATAGGGTGCCACATCTTGAAGTTTATTTTCGACTACTTGAGCTATACGAGTGGTATCATAAAGGGTGCATGGATCATGCATGTCAACTTCCTTTATTATTTTATCCTTGAGACCATGACGAAAAGCAGATACCACTATTGTTGGATTTAATTCATGTGTATAGGTAAGAATATTTGTGAACTCAGTGACAATATTCTACTAAACTGGTTTGCTAGAGTTCCATAAGACGAACCACATACGATGAACAAATCTTCTAAGAAAAAGTTCCTTAAATTGAGGCCACATAAGAGAGTGATTATGTTGATGAAGCTACCATAACAACCATTGATAGGCCTGGGTACCAAGTTTACAAGATGTGATTGCGACACGATAAGTTTTTGGAATATTGTATAGACAAAAAATACCATCTATTTTGGCTAGTCAACCTAGGGGATCGTATCCCTCAAAACTAGGCCTGTAAGTACAAGGTACTTGAACATCATGAGGCCATTCTAAGAATCAAGAGGCATCACCTGTTGAAGGATCAAAATCGGAAGAAGTTTTTGGGGGTACTAATGCTTGATGAGTATTTAAAGGTGGAGGGTTGACAATGGCTTGAGAGGCTTGATTATCTGGCTTGAGAATTTTAGCCATTGAATCCTTTATTTCATGTAATACTATATACATAGTAGCAAGGTCTTGTTGTTGTTTCCCTAAACACTAATGCACCTCGACATCCACCATGAGGGGAATTTTAGTGACAAGGTCTTCTCGAACAGAGACAACGTTTTCTAGGTTAGAAGAAGTGCCATTGTGGTCTAGAGTAGGGGGGTGGTGGAATTATCTTGATTTGGAGAAGCCATGGACCAGTGGTGAGGATTAAAGCTATTAATTCTAAAAGGATAATTATGTTGTGTACCTTTATTTTGTGGCTATCGCTTTGGTGTATTCAGGGACCCTTCATTTGGTCTATCTGTGCATTGTAATATTCCGTTTTCTCCTCTATTCCACTTGGTAGGAGTGGGCTGATCACTCATGCACTTTGAATTACCACAAAACTAGAATTGGCAAAATAATTTATCTTTTGTTGCCACTTTCTGCAAAAATTATTTTCCCAATGGCTAGTTCAAATTTGAAATAGTTCCTAATGACTAGTTCAGATTTGAAATAGTTAATAACGTTCGATTTCAGCTTTGTATTTGAAATTTAACTTCAATGACTATTTTTGAATTGCATAGTTTATTATAGATTTGCAACGGTTTGAAACTATTCCCAACGGTTAGTTCAAATCGGTTTGAGACTGTTCCCATTGGCTAGTTCAAATAAGTTTGAAACTATTCCCAACGACTAGTTGAGATTTGATAGGTTGTACAAAATTTGGTGTTATTTTCAACTAATTATGGATTTGACAATGCAACTATGAGAAGAACGAGGGACTGGATAACTAGGAGGTGAGCGAAATGAGAGACCCAAAGAACTAGATGACTAGATGATGAGTGGAATGAGGGACCCGAAGATGCGAACACACAAATACGAAGGACACGTGGGTGGAAAGCAATGAGGGACCCAAAGACTAGGACACGAAGATGAAGGACACATGGGCACTAAAGATGAAGGACACATGGGTGAAAAGCGATGAATGACATGGGAGGAAGGACAAATGTAGATAGGATGCACGTAGAATGGGCAGACCATTGGTTGGTAGTTATACTTCTATAGGATATGGGATAGTAATAAACCACTCTCCAAATATAAGCATGGTAGATATGGGATTTTATTCTCATAAAATTTTAGCAAACGAAACCCGCATGCAGAACTAGTGAATTTAAAAAAAATTAATATACATTTTTAAACCTTAGGAACAAGCATACCCTGTTCCACGTGGCAACGAGTAGTTGGAGGTTATGTTTTAAGATTTGGGATGGTGATTTTTTGTTTGCTCGAATCTCCTGTGACAATGCTTCTGCGATGTATTTAGACACCATGACGCTGATTGAATTTTTGGTCAAATTTTTTCCTGAGAATGATGAAATGTAATGTCAAGTTTCAGATATGAACATGCTTGTCAATTTTTAAATTCATGCTAAATTTCTTTTGCCAAGCCTTATTGTGCATGATTTTTTTTGGTTGCCCTTCACAGCGTTTGAACAATGCGTAGACGTGTAACAGATGTAATAAATCTCTCAAACTTAACAACATTTGGACAGTGCATAGGTGTGTGCATTAATAATGCTATCTGAAAGGAATTCTATAGAGGAAACATAAAGGAATATCTACCACATCCTCAATGATGACACTAGAGCCTTCTATAATTTAATAATAATTTCTTTTGTCTCTATGGCTTGTCATAGTAACCTTATCGATAAATTTAATTTAAATTTGCTTTATTTCATCTGATTATCTCCACGTCATCTGCTAATAACTTATTGATCTATGAACAGTGCAGTGCTTAAAATTGGATTTCCTTGATTTACGTAGCTCCAAAATGCGTTGCTCTGATACCACTTAATAAGAATATTCTACGTAAAATCAATCAAATGCCAATACGAAGTATTAATCGAAAACTTATAAAATATTATGCCACTTAAGGAGGGCAAAGTCCTTAGCCACTTGGAGAGGGCAGAGTCTCTTGCGATTACGCAAATTGATCGAATGATGAATGATGATTTAAATTAAATATATTCTACCCTATATATGAATTGATGAATAAATAATAAAATGGAATTATATAGCCGACTAAGCTATATTAGGGTTGCAACAAGTTCTCAGTCCCAATCCCCCATAGTGTTTAGAGGTACAAAATTTGTTCCAAGCAAGTAAAGATATCCTCTTGTTTTCCTCAGCCCTAGACCACAGAAAAATCCTTTGGATCTATTCAATATTTTTGCAGATCGATACTAGCATTTTAAAAATTGACATGAAGTAAATAGGTATACTTTGAAGGTAGGATTTCACAAGCTAGGCCTTTCCTGCTTGACTAAGAAGAGAGCCTTTCCAGGAAGACAATTTCTTTGTAACACATTCAATAATCAAATCCCATAAGGCTTAATTCATACTCCCACAAAATAAAGGCATCCCTAGATAAGTTGTTGGTAAATCACCTATGCCATAGTTGAAAATTCTTGCTATCTGCAGTTGGAGAGCTCTGGAGGTATTCAGGAAAAAAAACTTACTTTTATTAAAATTTACCTTTTGGCCTACTGCAAGCTCATAGAAATGCAAAATCATCTTAATATGTCTTGCTTGTGGAAGAGATGATCTTGTTGAAATTAGAGTATCATGCACAAACTATTGAAAAGAGACTAGTTCCAGAGTGGAAGTTGGCCTGATACCTTCTATGTTTCCTTTATTCATGGCTGTTGTGAAGGCTCTACCCATAGCTTCAGCTAAAATTATAAATAGATAAGGGGACAAGGGGTCCCCTTGTCTCAACCCCCTCTTGCTAGGAAAATAACCCACTACAAACCCATTAACTAATATGGAGATCATCACTGTGGAGATGCAATTTTTCATCATAGAGATCCAATCCTCATGAAAACCAAAATGTTGGAGCACTTTTATCAAGAAATCCCAAGAAACTTTGTCATATACTTTATTCATATCCAATTTAAGAAACATACATTCCTTTTTTTATGTAGATACAGAGTGCAGGATCTCATGGATCAAAATGATCCCTTCAAGAATTTGTCAACCCTAAACAAAACCCCTTTGATGTTTGTCAATAAGAAAAGGAAGAGCCATATTCAGTCGGTTTGCAAGGACTTTGGACACAATTTTGTAGAGAGTATTTTACAAGCTAATTGGATGGTAATCTGCAAAAGATTTAGCATCTACAATCTTCAGGATGAGGGCTAAGAAAGTACAATTCACATCAGAAAGGATCCTTTTAGAGGTCTAAAACTCCTTAACTACCAAGGTGACCTCATTGCTAATGATGTGCCAAAACTTATGATAGAAGAGCACCGAAAACCCATTTGGGCTAGGAGATTTGTCTCCCTTCATGGAGAAGACTACCTCTTTAATTTCCTCATCCGTAAAGGGGTTGAGGAGATAGTCATTTATTCAGTTTGTAATCTTTAAGGGAATATGGCCTAACAACAGGTTCATCGCCTCTTCATCTAGCTTCGAATCCACTCCTAACATGTCTTGGAAAAATCGAATAGCTTCCCCTCTAATTTGGAAAGGATCCCTTGTAGAAGAACCATAAAAATCTTGATATCCTAGATTTTATTAAAACTTTTATGCTTGAGAGTTGAAACATGGAAAAACCTCGTATTCATGTCCCCTTCCTTTAACCATAAAGCTCTTGATTTCTACCACCAAAAAGCATTCTCACATGCCAGAGTATTGTGCCAATCACATAGAAGATCCTTTTCTCTAGTTCAAACTTCCTTCGAATACTCCCCCATACACAAAGAGTTTTCTAACTCCATGAGCTGTTGTTGTAAAGTTGCCTTGTTAACCATAATGTCTCCAAACACCCCTTTATTCCATAGTTTTAAGTTTCACTTAACAAATCTTAGTTTCTTTGCTACTTGAGTCAATCTATCCCTAGAAAATCTTGTTGCCACTAAGATTGAATCTTGCTTTCTAAATCAGAATGAAGGATCCATATATTTTCAAATGGGAAAGGGGTAGTAAAGAGCCTTCTCCTATTTGTTGTTTTCCAAATCAAAGGATTATGGTCTGAGCCAGTTTTTGGGAGGGTTGTGAGAGTAATGTCCCCAAACAACACTAAGCTCTCCTGAGATATCAACACTGTCCATTCTAATCTAAATCAATTGAATCCCAAACCACATATTAGTCTAGGTAAAATTTGGTTGTCTAAGCTCCAAGTCCATCAAAGAATTTGAATTTATAAAATCACCAAACTCAGTCATACTCTTTGAATATAATTCAATGCCTCCCTTCTTATTTGATGGATATAGAGGGGTATTGTAGTCTTCTGCAATGATCCACAGGATACCTATAAAGATATTCCTGAGTTCACTCAATTTCCTCCATAATATTTGTCTTCCAGCCATAGTAGTGGGTGCATAGACATTTGTAATTAATCCATGGGAATTATCCTCCTTCGTAAAGAAGTGGATTGCCCAAAATATATCATTTGAGATAAATTTTGTCCTTCCAATTTATTTGGGTCCCAAATACACATCATTCCTCCTGAGGAGCTCATTGAGGGTTGAGCAACAAAGTTCACTTCTCTCCAAATATTGTCTTTAACCATTGCTAAGTTTGCTTCTACCACCTTTGTCTCTTGTAATAACAAAATGTCTAGGTGATTATCTCTTCTCAATGTTTATACTGATATATATCTTATAGTCCCGTTGAGACCTCGTACATTCCATGACAAAACCTTCATTTTTTATATTTAGATGATTTCTTCCCTCCCCCACCCAGATTAATGATAGTTTGTGTTTCTCTGGCTATCTCTATCATTGTTTCCCTCTTCCTTACCTAAATTAAAGGGGTCTACCTACAATGTGTTCCTTACCAACATCCAAGGGAGTTCTCTTTTCTTGATTCCTATTCACCCTTGAGGACGTCATCGGAACCTCATATGAACTGGAATTCTCCCGTATTGGAGCTACAGGCTTCACCTCTATATTTTTTAGGATATGCTTATCTTCCCTTAACGCTTTTCCAAATTCATCCTACGTATCCCTATTTGTAAGAATTGTGTCAATAGGGTTAACCTCTACATCCGCTTCTAGAGGTTTTACACTCTCCTGTTGTACCCCCTCATGATTCACCCATTGTGTCTCCTCCATAAATTCCACAACTTCGGTTGGATCTCCCATTTAATCCTCTTTAGCTCCTCTCAAGCAAGTAAAAGAGTTAGGGTCTACAAAGTCAAGGGGTTCCACAGCTCCAAGGGGGGTTGGACTACCACAACTCCATAAGAGGTATCTTCCATGTGTTCCTCCTCAACCACCATAGTCAATTGGTGTGAGGTGCTTACTTCCTTCTAATTATCCACCATGAGATATGTGCCTTTATCCTGCTCTGCATATTTACTCTCCTTCCTTTGCAAGACTTTCTTATAGGGAGCTTTTTTCTTCTTTGGGTAAAATATTGAGATATGACATTTCCCTTTACAAAGATCACGAAGGGGTAAAATATTTTCATACTCTAGCCTCTGAGTCTAGGTTCCCACTGGGGACGTTATGTCTATTGTTTCCACAAGCTTGCTATCCAAATCAACATTAACACAAATTTAAGCAAACACCATATGAGACTTCAGCCTGGTTACCCTATCAATGGTAACAAAGTTACCAATACCATTTGCAATAGCCATTAAAAATTTATCAAGACAGTATTGAAAGGGAAGGTGAGGTAATATTACCCAAACAACAGTTGTGTTGAGACTTTGTATGTAAGGATTAAAATCCACATCCCATTTTTTGAGAAACAGGCTACGCTTCCCCATCAACCATGGTCCTCCACCTAGATTTTTTTGCATGTCACTTACCTCAGTAAGTTTGATTATTAAGAACCCATTTGGGAGTGCCACAATCTCCATGTATCTCATTGGTTTCCATCAAGAGAAGGCCCACCTTTGAATAGTGTCTATATTTGGCCTTGCCCAAAAAAACTTGCCCACCAAATTGTGTTTCCCTTTCGCCTTCATGTTCAAAATTATCTTCGAGGGAATGTTGAGAATGCCATATTTAACTCTCAAGTTTAAGTGGATTACCAATGGAGGAAGAGAAGTAGCAGGTTTAGAACCATATACCACCTAGAACCAAGAGTGTTTTTGTACCACTTTTGGGGCTCGATTCTCCTGACCATTGTCTACCTCTGATTCATCCTGCACCTTCTCTGGGACCGCTTTGTTAGGCGGTTCTTGGATTTTTCTTCCTGGAAAGCCATTCTACATCTCTTCACACAAGGCCCCATCCATTGATGTACCTTCCAAGGCCCCAGTATGGCCCTACCCTACTCTGATTCCTACGCCAACCGCTCCCTGTCTGTATTCGATTGCTCCAAACCCTAGTTTGTCCACTCCTTTTCCCACTCGTTCCATTTTTTAACTCAAATACCCATTTATGGGTTGAAAATAATAAAAAACCATATTTTTTAGATTTTTATTTTTTCTCCTTTTTAGGTTTAAACCCCTTGCTAGTTATTCGCCCTGCCTGCTATCCCTATCAACTAGGTCTGAGCAAAATTTTACCATTGTTGTTGCTCTCGCCACCACTACTTCCAACTTCGTTTGTTGTTTTTCTACCTGTTGTGTGCAAGGGTTTTCATTGTGCAACCCACTACACACATGCATCTTGTGTATGCTTTCTGAATCTAACCATTGCAAGTCTATAAACTATTATCACCAATGCATAGGGCCTAAAAAATCATACAGTTTGGAAAAAAATAGGTTCAACATGCTTTTGTATGCAAAAGTTATGACCTTCAAAATTTTTGCTCTAATAATCCTCCAAAAATAAAAAATTAATTTGCCAAACCTCAAGAAAGTAGTTTCAAGTCACAACATGCCACATATCATCCACTCATTCATTAGAAGCCACCACTCATTCTATGCCACCTTCTAGAAATGATATGTTGGAAATATGGCACCTATTGTATCCTGATTGGTTGGAAAATATTTTAAATATAAAAATATAGCACATAAAGGTGACACATTTGCTGCCACATTAGCTAAGGAATTATTTGTTTGTAAGTATACCAAAAAAATAGATTCGAACTTGGTTCTCCTAGGAGTGAGGCGCCTTGTCCTAGCTAGGGGTCAATAAAGAATTTGAGAATCATGGGCTAGCTACAATGAAAAGATATATCATCCAATGCAAAGCATTAAAACAACTGTAACTTAGGAGGAATAAAACTTGGGTCAATATGTTTACCATTATCTTAGCAATGACCATATAATCAATAGGGCACTGAGCAATGTGGTGTCTAAAATGGCCATGCCTCCATAGAAAATATTATTGCCATCATCCACTATGCTAGAAAAGGACTTTTGTGAATCAAACCTTGGACCACTTCCACCATAAGTCCATTTTATCACTTAGCTGGTCAACTAGCCATGCCTCCACATAGAGACAAAAGTGGATCTTCTCCCTTATAGCTTGGTGCAAAATATGTTTTAATACTAAAAAGCAAGACTATGATTTCAACCCATGACTTTCTAAAAGAAGCACCCTAGTTTCCCTCTACACAGTCATCTTGGCATGCCTTCATATATGTTATAGAAGAGCCTATCCTCCATAAAGGAGAACATAGACCCATAGTCAGGTAGCACCAATGAATTCTACCAATAATACACGTGCTACAACAAAAGTGCATGAAATACAATCATGTAGAATAAAATTTGAATTTAAACACTTTGTGCATTTTATCTTTTCAACCAAGGCATTGTAGTAGCCTCGAGGAGATCATAAAATAAAGATACAATCTAAAACTAAATTTGATTCTACGCTCAAAATATTAAATATTCTTCGATGACAATGAAGAAAAGTCTAAAGTAGGTATAATGATACTCCTAAAAATAAGGACATAGTCAAAGACTGTGCTAAATTCAAAATTCAACATAAATGGTCAACACCATATTACCCATAGGGTAATGGGTATGCCGAGGCTTCTAACAAGACATTAATAAAAATCTTAAAGAAACTTGTAAGAAAAACTACAGGGATTGGCATTTATAGCTATAGCCCACTTTATGGGTATATTGCACGAGACTGAGAAGCCCGACTAGAGCTACACCCTATGCTGTGGTCTACAAGACCAAAGTCATCTTCCCCTTCAAATTAGAAGTCCCATCTCTTAGAATCCTTCTAAAGTATGCAACAATAGGTATTGCCATGCACGAGTTAGTCAACTTGAGTTGCTTGATGAAAAGCAGACTCATGACTTAGAGCACTTATGTGTGTTTTATCAAATATTAAAGAAAGACTATGGAAAATAAGTTTGACCTCGTTTCTCCGAAGTAGGGGACTCAGTTCTTAAGGAAAACCAAAAAAATAATAACAGAAAGGAAGACCTTAAGGGTAAATTTGAGCCCAAATGGTTAAGTACCTTCATCATAACAACAAATAATGGGTTAGGTGCATATCACTTAGTTGTATTAGATGGTAATGAACATAAGGAATCTATCAATATAGTGCATTAAAAAAATATTATGCTTAAATTTACATGTTTTCCTGCTCATATGCTTGATAGCATGATTGATTGTATGCATGATTACATTTGAATACATTTGTGCTTGCCTTCATATACTTTAATTGCATGTTTGCTTGTATCTACCTCTTCATCTCATAAAGTCATGAGGGGGCATCTCAGAATGAAGCGATGATGATCCTAGCTAGAAAATAGTGTCACTTGCATTGCACTTGTAGTAGGTCACTGAGATAGTGGGCTCCCTCGATGAATTCCTTGAAATCCTCTTTAGTCATTTGGATATTTTAGATCTTGGAAAAGAAACAGAGGTTGTGACAACATATAGCGATCGTCAATTATGACCCGACCATAGCTCGATACCTTGAATTCTCTTTCTAGAATCCAAAATTTCTATATGTGTATTGACTGGCTTGATCATTTGTTTGCTTGTTGCATAATCGAATAATAATTTCACTTGCTTATGTTCATATGCTTGTTGTTTGCATATGGAGTTGAGACGATTCGTCATGACTAGTGATGATCTTAGTTAGGATATATCGAATTATAGATTTTCATTTTAGTTAGGTAGCCGTGGTAGTAAATCTCTCTAAAAAATCCTTTTGGAATAGAAAACTTATCATTTCTACCCAATATATTCTTTATCTTACCTCTTCTCATCATATTCTTCCTCTAACTTATTAGCACTCGATGATGATGCTAATACTACAATGTCGAATTAAGGGTGGCATATAAAATGGTAAGCCTGAGCTAACAAGTTTTGCCCTAAGCTAAGTTATTTTTTAACTCTTTTTACAACATATTTTTTGACTTAACTCTATACCTAGGAAAAACAGACAATATTTTTCAATGATCAATGAATGTTTGAGAATTAAAAGCATTCATTTAATTTGAGTAATCTTATCAAACGTATTTCCTCTATGTAGGGATTTGTCTAAAATTTTAATTTCATCCCCATGTCATCAAGCATTGCTTTTCAAACACCATCTTCATCAGGTAATGATTCACTCTTATATTCAAATAAAAGGTTTGGTAGAAATATTTTCCACTTGGTAAGCATTAGAATACCTATATTACCAATGATCGAGGAATGATTTTGTCAAACATTATTCTTCGATATAAGGGTCCATCATAAATTTAAAAACAATAACCAACATAAATGTCTTCATTATGTCAAATATGCTCATCACAAACCTAATCAATTTGTGATTCATTCTTATATCCAGATAGAAGGCTAGATAAAATTATTCACTACTTGGAAAGCATTAACATTCCTATACACCCAAAAAGCAAGGAATAACTCTATCAAACCTTTTTCCTTCATATAAGGGTCTATCACAAATTTTAACTTTATAAATTATCGAATTTATCATTATACCTAAAATGGATAAATGAAATATGATTATCCAAATATTAGACAAAGTGTTTCAAACATCAAATAATATTGGATTATTTCCTATCCTGGTATAAACCTTTATCAAAATTATCATATAAACCTTTGATAAAGTCTTAAATTACTATATTGGATTGAAGGATTAAGACTTTTGAGTGTTCTTTAATTTTAATAAAGGGTTTTTTGTGTTAAAGAATATTATTGTGAAGGTATTGAATATTATTTGAGTTGGAGTGATAAGGTGTAATTTTGATATCATTTTGCATTGTGTTTTGTTGAGGAAATTATTATCTTCTAACCTTTATTGAGATTGGCAAAGAAGTAATTGTGAGTGTGGCAAATTTGTGAGATCAAATCCTTGTCAAGCAAAAAAGTATGGGCAAATTCTTTCTTGGTTGAGTTGATTGATTGCTTACTAGAAAATAAAGTTTGGAGTGAAAAGAATTTGATTAGGGTTTCCTTTTCAAAAGTGCTTGAGTTAATACTTCAAGGTTTTCTGGAATTAAGAGTTGTGATTAAAATCTTGTTTTATAAGCATTGTTGTTGAAGCCATTGGATTATGTGAAGAAATTGAGTTAGGGTTTTGAAAAGAACATGAGTATCATTGTTATGTGAAGATTGAGTTATAAGCATTGTTGTTGAAGTGAGTTGTTGTGCAAAGAACTTGAACTAGGGTTTGAAAAGAACATGAGTATCATTGTTATGTGAGATTTGTTGTTGAGCAATTATTGAAAACATTTTGAGTTGATTGATATATGCTTGGACTAGGGTTTGTGAGAAAGGGGAGTTTCATTAAGTAATTGGTTGAGTTGAGTTGGTTGAGCCTAGTCAAGTGGTTGTATAAAGTGACTGTTCAAGTTCCATAAAATAAACTATTCTATATTCTGATTTGAGTTGTGAAAGTGATTGTGCATTGAGAGTAGAACATATTGAGTCTCCAACAATTCTCTTTATGCTTCTATGAGATTGAGAAAATTGATTAAGTGATTATGCATTAAGAGTAGAACATATTGAGTCTCTAACAATTCTCTTTATGCTTCTATGAGATTGAGAAAATTGAAAAAGTGATTGTGCATTACGAGTAGAACATATTGAGTCTCTAACAATTCTCTTTATGCTTCTATGAGATTGGGACAAGTTCTGTGTGAGATTGTTGAGCAGATTTGGACAAGTTCTGTGTGAGCTTGTTGAGCAGATTTGGACAAGTTCTGTGTGAGCTCGTTGAGCAGATTTGGACAAGTTCTGTGTGAGCTTGTTGAGCAGATTTGAGTAGGTTTTGAGTGGACCTATTGAGTAGATTTGAGCAGGTTCTGAGTGGACCTGTTGAGCATATTTGAGAAGGTTCTGAGTGGACCTATTGAGAAGATTTGTGCTAGACCGACTGGACTATATTTAGTGCAGATTTGAGTGAGCTTGTTGAGAAAACTTGTGCTAGACCGACCAAACTATGTTTAGTACAGAGTTGAGAAGATTTGTACTAGACCAAATGGACTGTGTTTAGTGTATATTTGAATGAGCTTGTTGAGCAGACTTGTACTAAAATGATTGGATTATTTTTAGTGCAGAGTTGAAAAAATTTGTGCTAGATCGACTGGACCGTGTTTAGTGTAGATTTGAGATAGAGCTTTGGAGGTGACAGAGCAGAGAGGACAGTAGTCTCCAGTGGATAGAGATTCATCAGCCAGGGCAGTGAGGATAGGTCTTTTGAGTGGGGACAAGAGTCTTCAATGGAAATAAATCCACAAGCCAGTGCAGTGGAGGCAGTAGTCTTCTAGAGGATTACAAACCAGATTAGAGGAGAAGGAGTTCTCCTGTGGATAAAGATCCACAAATCAGATTCAGGGGATCAACATCTCCTTTGGACAGAGGTCCATAAATATTGTAATTGGGAAGGATTCCCAAAAGATTGATTGAGAAAAATTTAGTGAAATATTTTCTTCGTGGAGTAGCCCACATTGGGTGAACCACGTAAATTGTGGTGTCTCTATTGTGTGTGGTGTTTTGTGCATTGCTTTGATTACTGCTATTGATACTGCTATCTATACACTACATAATATTGATTTGGAAAGAAAAGTAAAAAGTACTCTTATACTGTTCACCCCCCCTCTCAGTATAAGCTTGTGTTCTTCACATAGCATAGTTTTTTTGAGGAGGAAGTGGAGAAGATAATTTCATGTTTGAGATAGCATCAACATAGAGTTACCTTCTAACCATCTTCCTTCTCCAAAAAGGCATAAGATCATAGCTTCTAAGGAAGTGGAGAACAATAATTACTTCATGTTTAAATAATTTTTGTAGCTTCAAAAAAATTCTAAAGGGAATAATTTTTGTTTCTCCTCTTTCACTCATAAGCATTGAGATATTAATCATATATTATCTATCATTTCATCATTGTTGTCATAATCATATGCTTGCATTTGTGCATTTACTGTGTGTGCATATAGAAATAAAGGGATCTTGTGATGAGGCCATGATGACTACTAGTTAGGATAGAATACACATGCATTACATTCATACTAGGTTTCTGATGCTAGCAAATCCCTACTCCTAGGATCATGTATATATTTTACATCTTCCATTGCTTTCATTTAACATCATTTACTTGTTGCATTTTAGCATGCTGTAACATCACATATCAATTTACTTGGTGGTTAAGATTCACTTGAGGCCATAGCTAAATTGTATTATATTATTTGTATATGCTCTTTGGGCCCTTGTACACCTTGTATAGGTGAGTATTTTATAATATTTTATTATAAACCTAGAGTTTGGTTCCTTAACACTGACCTAAATATTTCTTGTAAATGGGTTTAAATACCCCCTTATACCAACCACATTGTCATTAGTTGAAGTGTATTCTATTTTTCTTTAGTGAGATATTTTGGTATCTATAGGCACCCTCTTATATCACATATTTGGTTTCTATAAGTTATTTTTTTGCATTTTTGGGTAATGCATTGATTCCATTTGCTTCTAGAAACTTTTATAAAATCCAACACACATTCCTTGGTGTTTATAATATTCCCACTAGTTGCACTATATTTTAAACTATTGGGTAGATTTTTAGTCGAGAATGTCATCATTTGGCTCTAACTATTATTCATCTCAAGGGAGCATTCCTTTAATGAGTATCCCTCAATATCATAAATATTATAGAGTGGTCTCTTTGAATACATCATGTTGGTGTGTTCTTCCACTTTTTAGTCTATGCACCGAAGCATACCAAAGGCTACCATTTGATCAAGCAAATTAACTATAACAAATCAAAATGCTCAAAAGTGCTTTCAACTCATTTTATTAAGAATTTGATACAAGATTACAGGGTGAATCTCCTTTTCTTTCTCAACAATATGCGAAACACTCTGATGGTTTCTCTTGGGGCCCCTCGAATGTAGGTGGGCTTTGATGCATGTGTGCCACCATTGTGTGTTGTTGTTATTGTTGTGTTTGTTGTTGTGATGTATGTTTGCTACTATTGGAGGACCTACAAAATGGTGTTAGTTCATTTGGGGGCCTATCATGGATCAGGCCCCATATTGATGAAGACAAAACGACATTAAAAACATGAAATAAAGCCCAAAATGAAGTGTAAATGCTATAAAAACATGAAATAAAGGTTACCTAAAGTTTTTGCTATTGTAGATCAATTGTACGACCAACTCATAGGGTAGGGGATGATCTGGAACCTAGATTCATAGGTCAAGGGGTGAATCCAACTATAGGTGCCTTCTGGTGGAGATCCTTTGTTTGGATGGGCTCCTGGGATGCTTGGATGTTATTTGTACCATCCACAATCAAAATAAGGGATTCTGGCAGGATTTTGGTAGAGTTTCTGTAAGTTAGCTAAAAGGGAGAGAGAGATAATGAGAGGGGGGACCCTCTATTTATAGGAAAATCTAAGGTTAGGGGGTGGTTAGGTAGACCAAACCCTAGAGTCTATTCCATGCTAGGTTAGGTTAGGGTTTGGGGAGGTGTCATCTCCACATTCCCTAAAGGAATATCTCATCCTCACACATGTGTGAGGAGAGATTAGGGTTAACTAGGGTTAGCTAACTCCTAGGTTAGATTAGGGTTTAGTTAGGATTTCTAGGAAATATCCTAACTAACCTAATGTGCACACATGTGTGAGGGAATAATTAGGACTAATTTGGGTTTAGGATCCTAATTAACCTTTTTAAGTCATAAAGTACACTTAAGTGAAAAGTGACTTTACAATTAGAAATTCAATTAACTTAATTAGGAGTTTTGGGAAGTAATAGTCTCGTGGGGTCCTAATTAGGTGTAGGAAAGGGCTTAGGTTACCTTAGGGAGCTGATAGGTGACCTCTTGATAGATAGAAGGTGGTTAGGACATGAATTGTGTAGTTTAGTAGGGTTTCATGCCTATAGGCCAATGAGATGG
Source organism: Wollemia nobilis (assembly GCA_028583015.1). Classification (NCBI taxonomy): domain Eukaryota; kingdom Viridiplantae; phylum Streptophyta; class Pinopsida; order Araucariales; family Araucariaceae; genus Wollemia; species Wollemia nobilis. The sequence goes on along the minus strand of JAQPPZ010016751.1, from coordinate 9,296,126 downwards.
CCTACGTAGGTCTACGAAGGTCTACGATAGTCTAGAGTGGTCTATCTAGAGTAGTCTACAGTGGTCTACAATGGTCTACGCTGGTCTACAATAGCCTAGAGGGGTCTAGGATGGTCTATGCAAACCTACAAGTGTTCGGATAGATCTACAAGTATGTAGAAGTAGACATGTGTAACTTTTGGGTGTCTACATTTACCCCTTTTTGTACTATGTTGTGTGAAATATAGTTTAGTACAAAAATGTGATGGGAGAAAGTAGAAGATGAAGGAGGGAAGAGGAGAATAGAATCTAATCAAAGGTATGTAGTCGCTCGAAGCATGACCATACAACATTGATTGAGAATCTAGGAGAGAAGAGAGGAATAGGAATCCAACCAAAGGTATGTAGCCACTCGAAGCGTGACCATACAACATTGATCGGGAATTAGGAGAGAAAAGAAGAAGAAAGGAGAAAGAAAAAGGGAAAGAAGAAAGAAGAAGAAGAGAAAGAAAGGAAGGGGGAAGAAGAAAAAGAAGGAGAAGAGAGAAAAGAGAAGAGAAAGAAAATGGAAAATGTTGATGATGAATGCAAGTGGATGATTGCGGATGCAATGCGATGATTTTGTTGATTCTGTATGATATTTTGCAATGTCATACTAGTTGCTTGTGAAGGCAACTTATGACTACTTTGCTTTTGCGACCAATGCAAGATGGTCCAAAGTATGAATAGAACAAATGCCTATTCAAATTTTTGTTGTTGATTGATTGATGAGTGCATGGTGACATGTGTCAAACCATTTGAGCTAGTTAACATGGATTATTCAAACGTGTCATTCATTGTGTATCATGAATGCTAGAGTGACATCTCTGAATGTTGCACATGGATTATTCAAATGTGTCATTCATTATGTGATCATCGACATACATGAACGCTAGAGTGACATCTCCATTGTTGTGCATAGCTCTCGTGATCTAACAAATATCTGGTTGGTTGGGTTTAGTATTATCTTGAGATAATCTTCAGCAAAAATTTGTGTAGATAGATGTGATATCCATGATTTGGATGTTTGATTGTTTGGTTGCATGCAAAGCTGACTTTTGTATATGAATACCCCCTCAAATGAGGAATCAACAATGAGGTGAATGAAATGTGGTGAAATGATGATGAGTCGATTGATAGAAGAAAATGGTTTGCAAAATATGGAAAATTTACAAATTAGCATGAAGATGGAGGGGAAGAATCTTTTGGAATGAAGAAATTTTGAATTTTGTGTTGTTTGGTTCAAATCATAGGGTGACCTATGATTTGGGTTGAAATCATAGGGTGACCTATGATTTAGGGTTTTGAGGCATATAAAAGCCTTTTGGCGTGCATGTGGGATCATTTTCATGATGTGCGAGTGGAGGAGTGAGGTGTGAGTGAAGAATTTTGATGTGGAGCACTTGCGAATTTTGGATTCGACTTGATTATGGTGAGGGGTCAGACCAGTGTTGGCAGTCATCATGGGGAGCCATGGGTAAGTGTTCTAACCTTTTGTATTTGAATTTTGGAAATCATGTAATTGAAAATGAATGTTGTAGGGTAGCGTTTTTCTTGTTTTTGTTACTTGCATGTTTAATTTGATTAAAATTTAAACACAAAGTGTTAAACAAGCCAAATGGGTATTTGGAATGATTGCCCATTTTTTGTTTTGACCTATTTTGGTGATTATTTGACTATGTGATAAAAGACCTAGTTTGACCTTGATTTTCGTGCCAAATCATGTATTGTTTGCAAAGTGTTTTTGAACTTTCACCATGAAATAGCAAAATGGGTATCCAAATTTGTGATTGTTGTTTTGATTTGACTTGATTTGATGATGTTTTGAATTTACATGTTGTACGATGTAAATGATAAATGTGGATGTAGTTGTTTTTGGACAAATGGTGTACTGTTTTCCAAATGTTTTTGAACTTTTACCATGAAATGGTGAAATGGGTATTCAAAAATGTGATTGTTATTTTATTTTGATTTTTTTGGTAATTGTTTTGAATTAAGCGATGTAATTCATAGTTGTTTGATATATTGTTGGATGTTTTGGGAAAATGGTGTATTATTTTCCCAATGTGTTTGAACATTCACCATGAAATGGGGAAATGGGTGTTCAAAAATGTGACTGTTATTATGGTGTGATGTGATTTGGTAATGTTTTGAATTTCGTGCCATGATGGGGGTATGAATGCATGTGAATTGCTCTGTTTTGTGTCGATTGTGCACTATTTTTGAATTTTGTTCACACTTTAGCCATGAAAGGGTGAAATGGGTATTCAAAAGTGCTATTTGTTTTTCATGTTGAGGTATGGTTGAGGTTGTGCATTTGTAGTATCTCGAAATGCATGAAGATGTATTTTTTGTACATAGAATGCAGTTGTATGATGATTGTATTGTAATCATAGGGGTAAAATTATGTATTTTGATACTAACACAAATTTTATTGTGATGTTTGTGAATGAAATAGGTGAAGATGATTGAGCCTCATCATCGTGTGCGAATGATGAAGGTGATGTTGGTGAAAGTGTGGAGTGATGCTGATTTGGAGTGGTTGGATGTAGTATGGTTGAGAGGAGTGTGGGAGTGTGTTAGCATTCATGCTAACCAGGCCTACATATCAGCTCTGTGTGAGAGGTGGGATCTTGATAGGAACACCTTCCATTTGTCGATGGGTGAGATGATGATCACCCTAGAGGATATCTATAGGATTTACAAGTTACCAGTTGAGGGTGTTCTTATGAGGGTGGTAGATGATGGTAGGCATGATGCAGTACTGCAGCGTACATTTGGTGAGAGGTGGAGGGAGGTAGATACCAAGAAGGGCATTGATTATGAGTATTATTGGTATCATAAGATGTTGTCTAATCACCATTGTGTGGTGATGTTGATGATTTCGACATGGGCGCTTCCTGATGCTTTCAGGGTGAAGTTCACCTGGAACATGTTGGATGTAGTGTGTGATATGGTAGAGCACAAGGTTGTGTTCATATGGGCACCTGCGCTACTAGCCTAGGTATATAGGAGCTACATGATGTGGTGAGGATAGGGTGAAAGGGACTGAATTGGGTCCCTTTACTATAGGTTTGGGTATGGGAGCACATAGTAGTGGAGCGACCAATGCTATTGCCATACTTGGTGCATGAGAAGAAGAGTAAGGATTTACCGTATGCATTGAGGTGGTAGACGGATGAGGAGAAGGGCATGAAGAGACCACATGAGGGTGATTACTTATTTTGGAGGGTTACTTTTGGATAGTTGGAGCTGAAAGATATCGAGTGGAGGCCCTAGAGGGGGAGTGGTGTGGGAGAAGGATGATGAGTAGCTTAGGGCTATACGATGAGGGTGATGGGTTGTAGGATGATATACCCATTAGGTCGAGTTCTTTCCCTTCAGTAGGGTGATGAGGTAGTTTGGATTGTGGTAGGGTATGCTAGATGCACCTATCATGATCTACAGGTGGAGAGGTGATAGGGGGATGCATCCTATGGTACCTCCTTGGGATGGTGAGAGGGATCCATTGATGGTGATTCTTGATGTAGTTGATGTGGGTACCACTCTTGAGTATGATGCCTGGTGGGCTAGGTAGGATTGGGAGGTAGGTACTAGTGTTATCGAGCGTGTGATGGGACTAGTTGGTGGGGTGCCTTCATGAGAGGGAGAGGCGCTAGGTGGATCAGGGGTGAGGGCTGAGACATCTCTTCGATGGTCGAGGTGACTTTAGAGAGGGAGTCTAGTGCACCTAGTGAGATGGGTGGGGTTGCACAGGATGTGGTAGTTGGTGATCAACCCGTAGAGGGGGATGTGGTGATGGAGAATGTAGGTGTGGATGTGGATGTTGATGACATGATTGATTTTGGGGATATGGGAGATATCCCATTGGAGTAGGAGAGGAGAGATTCAAAGGAGGAGTTGATGATGTTGCGTGATCGAGTACAACATTTAGAGGGAGAGCTACATGATTGTGAGGAGCGATTGATAGTAGTTGATACTATGAGTATTATGGAGAGGAGATATCTAGAGCTTTAGTGTGTAGAGCTATGAGAGAGTTAGATAAAATATAGGTAGATGAGAGGGATCTAGAGTTATAGTGTGTAGAGCTATGAGGTAGACTTGCTATGGAGGAGAGGAGGTCTGAGTGTTAGAGGTTTTCTAGGTTGTAGTATAGTTCAAGATGGAGGTGGTTAGGGAGATGGGAATCTATATGAGATGTTCTTGTGGTTGAGGTGACTAATTTATGTCTAAGGTGGAGCGGTTATGGTAGGAGCTGGGAGAGGTGAGGGTTCCTATAGATGTGGTTACTCTTTAGGCTAAGATAGAGTGGTTGAGAAAGGGGAATGAGGATCTAGTGGATAGGTTGAGAGATGAGGTTTTGATGAGGTATGATTGTGAGATAGCCTTGATGGTCTAAGGGATTGCACTACTAGATTATGATAGGTCACGATCGAGGTCGAGATCATGGTCATGAGCATGGACTCAGTCTGAGTAGATTCATCAGAGTGCTACCTCCATAGGATGGAGAGATGTGGGTATGGGTAGGCTACCAGTGGTGTAGGTGGGTGGTGGTGCTCTAGGATTAGAGGGAGTTGTAGTAGTTGTAGGTACTGAGGCATCTAGAGTAGGTGTTGAGTCGAGCAGGGTGGCATAAGTGTATGGAGTGGAGCAGGTAGGTGGGGCTCATGAGGGAAGTGGAGAGACTCCTGGTGATCAGTAGGGGTGATGTTTATATGTATGGGTATTGATCCCTATTGTAGCCATTAGGTATTTTTGAGGATAGATAGTGGATATTATCTTATTTTGTAGCCTGAGGGTATTTTGATGATTATATATAGATATAAATTTTTGTTGTGGCTCTTATATGTGTGTGTGAATTTTTTATTAGCATTTTGTGTTGCTTTTGTGTATGATTGTTGTGATGTATGGATGTGTAATGTAGAATGTTGGTATGTACCTGTATGATAGATGAATTTATGTGTATGGGGTAACACATAGGAAAATTAGATCATTGTAACGTAGACAACATTGCTTAGTGATGTGACACTGATAAATGCATGTTGGAGAGATGTAATGTTGCATGATGGAGATTGAGATGTTGATATGTAATGCAATGTAGATAACATGTATGTTTGATAGATGTGATGTTGCATGTATCTTGAAATTTGAAATGCATCGAGGAAACACTTGTATCATAACATAAACCTATGTGGATGTGATCCGTACCATAATCTCATGGATATAATATGGTATAGGGGTATGTGTAAGACTCTTGACTAACATAGTTATTGCAATCAAACATCCTAAATAACTGAACTAGGTTTTTATTGACAACTTATGACTAACCTTGCTAGGTCAAAGTCTATCATGGACCAAGTGTGTGCAAATGAGTGATGTTCATTTATCCATTTTGAGGGAGGTAGGATGAACCCATTGTAAACATAGCCAAGGTAGCTAGCTCATCCACAAGCGCTCAGTGATCTATACAAAAGAAGGTCACTAATGTGATAGATGTGTCACCACTTGTAAGACTATTCCATTGGCAGGCAGGCACTTAGGGCCTATAGTTGGTGATGGAAATCATCCCATGATGTTATGTTAAACCTAAGGACCAAAGGTGATGAAGCATAACAATTGTGATATCTGGAGGCTTTTCCTTTTGTTTTTTGCCCCTCGATTATTGCTTGTATTTTATTTGTGCTCTTTTTTTTGTTTGTATGGGCATTGGATTTTGTTTTTTACCCGTATTTGTGATGCTTTGTTATGCTTATCCCTTTGTTTATCCCTAGATCATATGTTGATCATGCAAATGATAGGATGAGTAGGGGAAACCATTCGCTAGATGGTGATATCTATGCAAGGTGTTATCTTCCCTAGACTCAAAAGGTGCTTTAAATTTATGCCATGTGTGAATGGTCCTTGAAAGAAGTTGAATCAACAATGGAAAGCTATAAGGAGTGTAATAACCTATCAGCTAGAGGTGATGCTTGATTGGTTGTAACTATCAGATGGTCAAAACTTACACAATACCCTATAATCTATGATCTTGAGTGAAAGGTGTGGACATCCATGTGGTGATGCTAACAAGTGTGTATGTTATTTCCTATTATGAGTACATTTTTAGAAGGAGAATATACAAACTTGAATAAAATTATGATAGAAGAAGTGATGGATATATGCAATGAAAGATGGGATGTAAGAGGAAGATTTGATTACAAGAGGAATTTGCATGTAATGAAACTAGATGAACATTTTGAAATTCATATTTATAGATGATCATGTGTAATGATGGTGATGAGAATCACAAGATGTGGTGAGGTTGCCCTAATGTGTGGGGGATGTATCAAACCTGAAGAGATTATGTAGTTGTAGATGATGTATGTGATGAGAATGACCAAAGAAATGCTAACTAAAAAGGTGACATAGTAAAGGAAAAGAAATAGACATAGGAGGAAATAGGAGAAGATTAGAAATGTGAGAAAAGTAGAGGAAGAGTAGGAAGATGATAGAAGTAGCATAGGTATGTAGCCACTCAAAGCATGACCATACAACTATGCTTGATAAATAGAGGAAGAAGAAAGAGGAGAAGAAGAGAAGAAAGGTGAAAATAACCTAGAGATTTCAAAAATTGTGAGGGTCAGATCATGCTCGAGTTGGTGATGTGACAAGGTGACCTGGGTGTTGTTGAGTTGTATAGTTGGCCAACCATTGGAATTGGTATGATGATGTTGTGTTGGATTCATGGGGTGGCAATGGGTGAGATACCAGGTGATGTGGAGGGCTTTGAAGTTGGATGGATGAAGGGGTATCTTTGGGTGATTGGATTGTTTCTTCAAATAACATATCATTTACTAGGGTTTCAAAGGTATGACATATGTTGATGTCATGCCCTGGTTGGTGATGGTAAATGTAAAATTGATTCTCATGAAAGTTTCATGGCTTGGGGTGTAGTGGGTCCATAGGATGAATTTTGGGTAGGGCAATGAGGCCCTAGTGTAGTAACTGATGGAATGTTTGGTCTAGTGGTGCGGATCGTACTGGCATGGGGTAAATATAAGGTTTGGGTGGTGTCGAGTGGGGAAGGGGTGGAGTAGAGGTGAGTGTTTGGGAGGTAGATCAAGAATTTAGTGATGGTTGAATCCTAGGTCTAGTGGTCGGCCTAGGATGAGGTGCGAATATTTGGGTCATGGTAGGTTGGTGAGGAGAAGTACAACAAGGACAATGATTGAAATGGAGTTTAAGATTATCGAGGTGGGAAATAATGTGTTGGATATCAAGTGAAGAGGGTAATAGAATCGAGGGTGGTGGGGATCAAGGTTTTGGTGAATGTGTCGGAGTGTGGTATAACTATGAAGATCTAGGTGAAGAGGAAGGAGAGTGGAACTACACCACTGATGATGAGGTAGGCTAAAATGGAAGACCATGTAGTGTGGATGGTGGTGTCTATAGAATGGGAGGAGTGGGAGATGGCTCGAGATAGCATCGATGATGAGCTGGGATAGGTTTCCCAATGGTGAGTAGGGAAGCATGTGCTTGGAGGGTTTGAGTGTATGGGGACATACCACTCGAGAGGGGTGGAGGTAAACATGGAAGGCATGTTGGGTGAAAGGTAGGCCCCCTATTAGGTGGGTAGTAACCTAAAGGGGGATGATGGGCCAAAGATGGTGGTATGTAAGGGTCCCTCTCATCATGGGATGGAGGGGGTGGAGATCCTCGTGGGTGAGGATGTGGGTGCTCCTCCTTGTCATCAAAGGAGGATAATGAGACCTAACTATCACTTGATCGGGGTGAGTAGGAGGAGCCTCTATGAATAGGTGAATGGCACCATGGTGATGGGTGATGATCTGAGTGGGAGGATGGTGAGGATTTTCGAACATGAGTCAAGGTAAGCGGTCATGTAAGATCGGATGGAGTGATTGGAACTAGGGGTAATACTGGGAGGTCTTGCATGGTGAGATCTAGAGATGTTGTGGGTGTATGCATGGAATAGTGTATATCTATTGATGATGTGGTAGTCGATGATGCAAAAACCTACAAAAATATATAAATACCAACAGTATATAAATGATGCAAAAAGAAGTAAAATATTCCTATTATGAAATAGAAAGTGAAACACCGTATGTGAGGTGTTGTGTGTGATTTTGTCTAAATTGCAATTTAATGACAATGTACATAACCTATGATGTCACAAACCTAGGTAGGCTAGGCATTGAATGCACGTAGGTGGATGATGTTGATAGGTTCAGGTTCAGTATGTCCTTCCAAATTTTCCAATTGATAGGCACTAGAATTGAATCTGTGTGTAATAATGTATGGGCCAAGCTAGTTGGGAGTGAACTTGTCTCGCTATTGGTGGGGTTGACTCATGATTTGCTAATTTTCCTTGAGTACTAGGTCACCAATTTGAAATTCGTGCTGATGTACCTTACTATTGTAGGCATGATGAAGGTGATCCTGATAAACATGTGTGTTCGATGGTATGGATACGCCGCTCATCTAGGAGTGTTAACTGATCAAGGTGGGCTTGATGAGCAGTGTCATCATCAATGAAGTCTTTCATGGACACTCGTAAAGAGGGTATTTCGAGCTCGAGGGGCATGATGGCCTCAGCTCCATAAACTAATGAGAATGGGGTTGCCCTAGTGGGAGTATGAATGCTTGTGCGGTAAGCCCACAAAGCCAATGGTATTTGGTTGTGCCAATCATGGTGTGACTTTATGACTATCTTATGTAGGATAGAATAGATAGTTTTGTTGGTGGCTTCCACTTGACCATTACCTTGAGGGTAATATGGGGTAGAAAAGCTATGGTGGATGTGGAATTTGGCATAGAGAGCATGGATAGTTTTGTTCTTGAAGGATTTTCCATTGTTCAAGATGATTTGGGATGGGATCCCAAAGTGGCATATGATGTGATCAGTAATGAATACCATGATTTTGGCCCCCATGGTTTGGACAAGTGGGATTGCTTCGACCCACTTTGTGAAGTATTCTATGGTGGTTATGATGAACTTATGATTGCTTGATGAAGCAGGTGTGATTTGGCCAATAAGGTCAAGGTCCCACTAGGAGAAGGGCCACATGGACTAGATAGGCTGGAGCGCTTGCGAAGGGAGATGCATGAGATTTACATGTTGTTGACACTTGATGCATCACTTTACATACTCACAACAATCATGTTCCATTTTGGGCCAATAGTAGCCCATGCATAGGATACACTTTGTGATGGCCATGCCACTGAAGTGGCCACCATAGGTACCATCATGAGTTTCTTGCACTACTCATTGGGATTCATATGGTTCTAGGTAGTGTAAGAGGATGCCATCATAACTACGGTGATAGAGGATGTCCCCTAGTAATGTATAATGGATTACCCTTTGTTTGAATGCTCGATGATGAGCATGTGGTAAATCATATGGTAAGAAACCTAGTTTAATATAGTCCTTGATTTACGAAAACCAAGGATCATGAGGTTCGGTTTGGACAATGTGAATACCCTCATCATCTATGGTGAGTGAAGGTGCGATGGTAGATTGATTTAGGGTGTGAATAGACACATGTGTGGTGTCAAAAAGGGGATTTTGGGGTATGAGCGATCCCAATGAAGCCATGGTATCTATGAAATAGTTTGATGAGCGTGGGGTAGCTTCGATAACATACCACTCAAATTGGGTGAGAAGTTGTTGGGCAATTTGTTTGTATTGTTAGAGAACTGGGCAATGACATTGCCAGATCTCCTGGACCTGATTAACAATTAGGAGGGAATCACCTATGATGTGAAGGCATCGAATGTGCATGGAGTGAGCTTATTTCAATCCCAATATTAAGGCCTCATATTCCACATTATTGTTAGTGCATGGGAAGCCTAATTTGAAGGAAAATGGGAGTGGTTCCCCATCTGGTGTAAAGAAAATGATGCTTGCACCCTCGGTGTGAGTGTAGTGGGAGCCATCAAATAAAAGTGTTAAATCCATTGGCATTTCAAGTTCAACATATTCTTCGGCTTCTATGACATGGAAGATAGAGTCATCAGGGAGTTGGATGAGAAGTGGTTGGTCATCATGCAATGGAGCTTCAACCAATTGGTCTACGATGACCTATCCTTTTATGGATTTTTGTGAAATGAATTCTAGATCAAATTCAGTAAGAAGCATGATCCATTTAGTTGTGCGAGAGTTATGATAACTCTTGTTCATCATGTATCAAAGTGGGTTGTCACGAGCGATAACAAAGGTGGTATGGTTCAACATGTAATGGCATAGTTTTTGGGTGGCAAAAACTACAGCTAGGCATAGCTTTTCCATATATGCGTAATGCATCTCATAGCTAACTAGGGTGCGACTAATGTAATAGATGGCTTGCTCATGATTGAGCACATTATTTTGTGCTAACAATGTACCAAGTGTAAAGTCTGTAGTGATGATGTATAGAATAAAAGGTAGTTGTGGGTGTAGAGGAGATAGTACTGGTGAGGAGGTGAGATAGGCTTTGATCGAGTCAAAAGCTTGTTGATATTTGTCATCCCATTTGAAGGAGACCCCTTTTTGCAAAAGGTGATTGAACGACTTACATTTATCCGATAATTGGGTGATGAACCATCGGATTGATGTGATTTTACCTTACAAGCTACGTAATTGTTTAAGGTTGGTGGGAGGAGGCATCTCGATGATGGCCTTGAATTTGTTAGGGTCAACTTCGATGCCTCATTGAGAGATGATGAACCCTAAAATTTTATCGGATGTAACACCAAAGATGCACTTCTTTGGGTTGAGGTGCACATTGTGCTCTAGGAGGTGATCAAATATTTTACGTAAATCGGCTAGATGTTGTGAGCATTCTTTAGACTTTATGATGAGGTCATCTACGTAATATTCCATGATTTTATGCATGTAATCATGAAAGATATATGTCATTGCATGCTGGTAGGTTGCCCCAATGTTTTTGAGGCCGAATGGCATGACCTTGTAATAGAAGGTCCCCCAAGGGGTTGTGAAGGATGTTTTGTGTTGATCGGTAGGATTGATCTTAATTTGGTTGTAACCAAAAAATCCATCCATGAGGGATATCATTTCATGGTTGACGATGGAATCGACAAGGGAGTCGATGTTTGGCAATGAAAAATTGTCTTTGGGATAAGATTTGTTTAGATCATGGAAGTCAGTGCAGACTCGAACCTCGCTTGAAGGTTTGGGCACTGGCACCATGTTAGACACCCATTCGGGATAGTCTATGGGTTGAATAAAATCTACATCAAGGAGCTTTTGTAGCTTGAATTTAACTAACAAAGCAACCGTAGGGTGCATACATCATAGTTTTTTTCGATAGGCTTAGCATCTTTGTCCAATGTAAGATTGTGAACTACTAAAGATGGGTCAAGACCCGACATGTCTTTGTAGGACCAAGTGAATACCTTGATGTATTCTTTAAGGAAGGTAGTGAATAACACATGTTATTCAGGTGAGAGGCTAGCAATGAGTTTGATGATATGAGGGTTGTCAGGATCATCACCAATATCAACATCGATGGTTTCTTCTATCAACATGTGGGAACCATCACGAAGTTGCTCTAGGATTGGAATGAGGTGGAGGTCATCGATGACCTCAGGTATGTCGTATTCATCATCTAAATATATGTCCATGTGATGGATGCATGGAATGTGAGGTGGATTTGATGATGAAGGAGCATTTGCTGCATGTAGGACGTGTGGTGATAATAGGAAGTCTTGTGGAGAAGGTATTGATGAAATGTGAGTTAGGTCAATGAAATTTGGGTTGGGGATGTTGTCTCGATTTGTGTGAGATGTGTATCAAAGTGGTATGAAGAGGTCCACATCAACCATGTTAACGTAAGCGATGGAAGAATCTAATAGTGATGAATCTGATGATGAAGATTCATGAGTTCGTGAGCATCGAGAAAGGTGTAACGATGGATGCAAGACAATGGGTGGTGATCGAGGCCATGTTATGGATTTTTGGAGCTGGTGACACATGTGTGAGGGTCTAGCTAGATACATCAGCAACAAAGGGGGAAGTGTGATGTTGCACTATGGGGCTTCAGGTGTGAGGGACAATGCGGTGAATTGATTAACTAGTTCATCGATGCAGCATGAGGACGTGTCATCTAGGGAGGGGACTTCATGAAAGAAGTCTGAGGGAACCATGATCATAGAGTGGGGAGATGAGTTCTCATCGAAGATGTCCATATCAACATATTCTTCTAAGGTGTGCACAGGAGGTGGTATGGGATGCAAGGAAAGATCTTGCAGTTCATCCTCGAGTGTATGGATAGTTGTGGACTGGTATCCTAAACCTGATTTGTTCATGGGTAGTTGGACACGAGGATTTATGGGTGTGTGTAACCCTTGTTCATAATATCCTAACCCAAATCTATGCCAATGAAAGTATCGAAGATAACATAATGTGAATTGGGGTTGGACATGTGATCTAATGTACCATAAAAGTTGGACTATGATGGTGGAGGGACGATAGGGGAGTGAAGAATCAATGCCCATACACAAAGTTGGTATAATTTTTTGGGAAACCTAAGCACATGACTGTACCAATGGTAAGTACCAAAGTGGACGGGTGACCAAAGTCATGGGTAGACTGGATAGGAGGTGTGTAGGCAACAAATCCACCTCCTAGAAGAAGAGAAAGTGATCAAATGGATTTGCTCAATTTTGACAATTTTGATAGTTAGTACAAGTTTTGCAAATCGTACAAGTAGGAGTAAACCATACAAGGTGAAGACAAATCGTACAAGGTGAAGGTAAACCATACAAGGATGCAATGAAATGCATGGGAAATGTAATTTCAGGTTGAAATGGTGCATAGGTTTGATAATTAAAGTGTTAGACTTAGTAAAAGCCTTAATTAATGCATTCTGTTATGCATGGGCAGTTGTAAAATAACTAATTGCCTTAGGAACCACTTTGGAATGGCCTGGGAAATGTTATATAAGGCCCCATTTTCAAATTTGTAGGTCTAGTTGTTGTTGGATATTTGTTGGTGAGAATCTAAGTGAGTTAGACTAGTATGTTCTGAGTTATTGCAGTAATTATTGTAGATCAGCCATATTGTAATTGCATTGATGATAGAATAAGATAAAAATGAGCATGAATATGTTTGTTCTAGGTTGTGTACGATTCTGGCATGGATGAATGATGATTTATGGCTTAATCATGTTGCATGTGCTTTCTAGTGAATGCTTTGGTTAGTTTTATGCATTGTTGTGGTAGATTGGATGAGAATATGACATTGGTGATGCTTGTAGAATGATTATGAGATGATGGAAGCATAATTGAGGATGTATTGAACCTTGTTGTATGATTTTTGAATGTAGCCCTTGGAATTGCATCTCTCTCAAGCCCTATTGATATGTTTTGCATGTTGTAGGAAAAGGATTAATTGACATATTAAACCTTACAAAACCTATCTAAGAGAGATTGGCCCATTAGAATATCCAATTTAGCACTTGGTTGTACCTTCATTTTATACAAATCGTACACCAGAGTTCGTACAAATCGTACAAATATAATTTACCCGATTTGGCAATTCATGCGATAGAAGGAAACTTACCCGATTTGGCAGTTTTGTGGAATCGACTTATTAATTACAAAACTGTGTATGATAGCCTCCAAAACTGAATCTGATAGTTTGGATGAGTGTAGAATCATACAAGCCATGCCACTATATGATTTTGGATCGTACAGTGTGTCGAACTAACTTTCGTACAAGTTGTTCATTGGGCGTAAAAGGGTAGTTTTAGGGACTGTACGATCGTACGATTTGGTAAACAAGTTAAGGATAATACATTGATCATTATAAGCATTAGAAAATCACCTCCCCACTAGGAATACTACACCCCTATGCTACATTTGGTGTCATTGCCTTATCGAATCTAGCATTTTTGTTAAAACGGGTCAAATTGACAAAGAAAGAATACTACAAAATTGGAGGTGAATGACAGACACCAGTGTACAAAGGCGTAGGAGATGGGAAGTATGAGAGAAAATTATAGTAAGAAGGAGCATGAGGATTTCTCATAGAGAGAATGCAAGTAACTCAGACCATAGTACACATGAACCAAAAATAGAGCAAGTTTGGACATCTGAAGAAGGAGACTTTGAGGCGTTGTTGATAGAGATAGAAGATGAGGAAATAGAACCACCTAGCGTAGAGGTGAGAGTTGATAGAGAAATAGTGCAAGGGGATGGAGAGTGGATGGTGACACCTGAGAAAGTGATGGAAGGGTTGCAAGGGAGTGTAGAGGATGGGAGTCAGGCACCAGAGCAATAAGGCGCGAGGTCTCAGGAGGAAATACCAAGACCATCTCCCTCACATCAGTGAAGGAGGTCGTAGAGTGAAGACGCATGAGAGTTTGGTCAATGAGTGGTGGGATAGAACAAGATACCTTGAATAGAAAATTTTGATGATGATGGTAGCAAGACACCCCCAAGGAGGAATCAGATAGAAATTCCATGGGAGACCTCAAGTGATAGTGATGATTCTCCAAATATGGCTAACAAGGCAGCCAAACAGAGATGTCCACCATTTTTAGGTGAGGGTAAGGAAGACCCCACAAGACACATTGGAATTTGTATAACCATTTGGAGAGAAAATGGTGTAGATAGACCAGATGACTGGGTAACTTTATTTCCTGCTACTTTGAGAGGATTGGCAATTGATTGGTATTTGAAGAGAGAAAATACCATAGATTTTTAGACTTGGAATCAGATAAAGGAGAAGTTCATTGAAGAATTTTGACCTTTGAAGGATGATGGAGACATTGTTACTGAACTTTGCGTAACAAAGCAAAAATCTGATGAAGATGTGAAATTATACAACCGCAGACTAAAGCAATTAGTCGATAAGATGCAGATGCCTCTGGCAGATGTCCTGATAAAGTGATGGTTTGTTGATGGATTACTACCAAAATATAAGAAAAATATGAAGGCAGTACCATCAAAAACATATGAAGAAGCTTTAAAGCATGCAAAGAATTTTGAAAGTGAATCAAAATAGACATATACAAGAATTTTGTCTCACCCCAAGTCTAATGATTCAGATAGTGGAGAAGATGACACTATACAAAGGATAGTAGCATCATTTCATCAGGAGTTTGACAAGATAATGAAAGAACAAAGGAGCAAACCTGATAGGAATGATATTTGGTGCACGGAATGTAAGATGGAAGGTCATACAAATGTAAAGTGTCCATGCAATGATTATTGCCACATCTGTAATGTGATGGGACATGAGGTAATGCTATGTCCGTATAATGCAAGAGTACATCCACAGGTCCTATCAATCCAAGAGTAGGAAGAGAAACCAAAAGCCCAAGGGAGTGGGCAACAAGCAACAAGTGGTGGTTATAGGAATAGTAGGTGAGGTGGAAGGCCGAACTAGGGCAATCGACAAGGAGGCCAGGTCATTTGTAGTATGATTCGAAAGGAAGGCCGATCATACAGTGTCACAATTTCCAGGAATGGGGGCATTTTATAAAAAATTATCCTTCACCTCAGAGGCAAGAAACACCACAAGCAAGTACTACACATATGTGTAGATGGTGTGGTCCGAGGAACCACAAAGAAGTGAATTGCCCAAAGTAGGCAAGTTCAAGTAACCCATAGAATGTCAATTATTTAGACATTGAGGTTCCTCAAGTTAAGGAGGAAACCCAAGAAGTATTAGTCATGATGAGGAATCAGGCTAAAAAGGATAAGTATCCAGAGCCAACAAAGGAAAAGTAGCGCTGGCAAGTAGCAAAGAAAATATTATAGGATGAAGCACAAAAAGCTAAACAAGTGAAGTTAGTCAAAGGAAAGGAACTGGAAAAGCCATCAGAAGAGAAGGCGATTGTGCAAAGTCTGGTAGCACAAGTTCTGGACACCACAGTAGAGATTAAAGTGTTGAACCTATTGGAAGCTATTCCAACATTGCAGAAAGCAATGGTGGAAGAAATACAACCACATAAGGTGATGGAAGTACAGAGCCAACCAATTCAAGAAAAGGAAAGGAAAGATCAATTCATGGATCCAACTATATTGATGATTGATGTGGGAAAGAAACCCGCATTAGTTCATATGGAGATCCTAGGGCACAAATTAACACAAGTGATTATGGATGGAGGATCCAATGTTAATGTGCTACCTGAAAGAACTTGGCTAGAACTAGGTGCTCCATCTCTATGGGCATCGAGCTTCTGATTATATGGTGCTGACCAGTATGGTATCGAGACAAAGGGAGTCTTGATAGCACAACAAGTGGTGATAGCTGACCAAGAGTTTGTCTTGGATTTCATTGTGATTACAATGCAAAAGCTTGCATACGATGCTCTCTTGGGGAGAGGATGGCTATGAGTAGCCAAAGTTAATCATAATTGGGGAAAGAATCAGATCACTTTCAAGAAGGGATAACATAAATATATGATTAATCTAGCTAATCAAAAAGTCAGTGAGGATGTAGCTATGATGGATGAATCAAAAAATTCCTCAGGAGATGAAGGGTATGAACTTGATGGAGAAGGAATGTTGTACCTAGATGAATGTAGTGAAGATGAAGCTAGATCTGATAGCGGACTTCTTCATTGGAAAATGGAGGAGTACAAAATTTTTTAGCCCAACTGCCTCTGTATTGAGTCAGAGGAGATCAAGGAAAAACAAGATGAACCAAAAGTCAGTCGAGAACCTAAGAAGGAGGTAGAAGAGAAATGGACATTCCCAAAAAGTTTTGTAGAGTATATAGTAGGAGATGCGGAGATTGATACAAGGCTGACACACCCAAAGAATGTAGAGAAAGTAGCAAGTGAGCCAAAAAATATCAAATATGAAGGACCTCGGATAGTGGACATCAATCTAGGAATGGAGGAGGAACCTAGGATGATTCACTACGGTGATGATTGGAACCCTGTACTGAAAGCGATGACTTTTAAGATATTCTTGGAATATAAGGATGTCTTTGCATGGACATATAAGGATCTGAAGGGAGTACCACCAGAGTTATGTGTCCACAAGATTACGCTAATTCCTGGAGCTCAACCCGTAAGGAGGAGGCCATATAGAATGAATCCAAAGTATGCTGCATTAGTGAATGCGGAGATAGAAAAGATGTTGGAAGCAGGAATCATCTTCAGGGTGACAACCAGTGAATGGGTCTCACCTATAGTGATCACCTTGAAGAAGGAAGTAGACAAGATCAGAATATGCATGGACTTTAGGATTCTGAATGTAGTAACTATTAAGGACCCCTTCCCCATTCCCTTCATAGATTCCATCTTGGAAGAAGTCATCGGACATGAGATCTATTCATTTTTGGATGGGTTTTTAGGGTACAATCAAATCAGCATAGCCGAGGAGGATAAACTGAAGACCACATTCATTATGGAGAATGGCATCTATGCATACAATCGAATGCCATTCGGGCTCTGTAATGCCCTAACTACATTTCAGCGTATCATACTGTATATATTTGATCAGTTGGCAACAGGGAACTTTAAAGCATTTTTGGATGATTGGTCCATTTATGAGAAGATCAAGGAGCATCTTCCTACCCTCAGTGAATGTATGAGTAGGTGCAAAAATGCACAGATATCATTAAATCCTAGGAAATGCTACCTGATGGTACCATATGGGAAATTGTTAGGACACATAGTGTGCAGTGAAGGATTAAAAATAGATCTTGATAAGATCCATGTGATATTGCACATGGAAGAACCATATGATGTGAGTTCACTTAAAACCTTCTTAGGATCGATGGGATATTATCGAAGGTTTATTAGGAACTATGCACATGTATCCTACCCATTGGATTCATTGACAAAGAAGAATGTTCCTTTCAGATGGATGGAGGAGCACCAAGGAGCCTTTGAGGAGTTGAAGGCTAAGCTTGTGAGTAGTCCAATTTTGGTGTTCCCAAACTGGGATAAGGAGTTCCATGTCCATATTGATGCTTCAAATTTTGCAATTGGATGTGCTTTGGCACAAGAAGGGTAGTTTAGGCTAGATCAACCTATTTTCTTTGCTAGTCACCTTTTGTCAAGGCTAGAGAGAAATTATAGTACAATAGAAAGAGAAGCTTTGGGAATGGTATATGCAGTTCAAAATTTTAGGCATTACCTATTGGCAAATCCCTTTGCCTTCTATGTCGATCACCAAGCTCTATTGTACTTGATAAATAAGCCGGTGATACAAGGATGGGTCAGTAGGTGGCTTGTCACCCTACAGGAGTTCGTATTCTGAGTAGTAGTAAGACCTGGTAAGAAGCATGTCATTGCAGACTAGTTGTCTCGGATATGATCAGGAGAGCCTATAGGAATGGGAGTTCCGGATGAATTCCTAGATGCACAATTATTCACCATCAATGTTGTTCCATCATGGTACAAGTTGATTGGCCAGTACCTATCCACAGGTGAGTTGCCACAAGAAATGATGGCAACCGAGAAAAATAAAGTGATCATGAAGTCAACACCCTTCCAGTTGATAGCAGGATTGTTGTATAATATGGGAAGCGATGGTATCCTATGAAGATGTGTGATGGAAGAAGAAGTCAAAGCAGCATTGAAAGAAGCTCATGAAGGCTTAGCAGGAGGGCACATGGGACCAGATGCGATAGCTAGAAAAATATTACTAGCTGGACTATGGTGGCCCACATTGTATAATGATGCGAAAGAATATGTGAAAGCATGCGATACGTGCCAAAGGGTAGGAAAGCTGGTAAAGAGGGACTTTATGCCTTTGCATCCATCGCAACCCCAAGAACTATTTGAGCGATGGGGGTTAGACTTCGTTGGACCATTGAAAACATCTCGATGAAGGAAGTGTAGATACATCGTAGTCACAATGGAATACTTAACAAAATGGGTCGAAGCAAGAGCATTACCTGACAACTCAACAAAAAGTACAACAAGATTTTTGTATGAGCAGGTGATCACAAGATTTGGTATTCCACTATAGATAACAAGTGACCGAGGGGGACACTTTGTCAATGAAATTATCAAAATGCTGATGACGGAGTTCAAGATTTTACACTCATTGTCTAGTCCGTATTATCCCAGAGCTAATGGGCAGGTGGAAGCAACAAATAAAGTCCTGGTATCTACTCTGTATAAAACCTATGGAATAGAGGGAGCAGATTGGGAGGAAAGGCTACCATCTATTTTGTGGGTATATAGAACAACTTTTAAACCTACAATAGAACATACACCTTTCCAATTAATGTATGGACAGGAGGCAATGGTGCTAGTTGAATTCTTGATACCAAGTTTGAGAGTCACGGTAGAGCATCGCTTGGGTGATCAAGAAAGTTTGGAAGAGCGACTGACAACACTGATCAAATTAGATGAAAGAAGAGTCATGGCACAATGGGCGATTGAGGTAGCTCAAAAAATATGGAAGGCATGGCATGACAAACATTTGAGGAAGTTAGAACTTAGTCCGAGTGACTTGGTTCTAAAGTTTAATGGGAAGCGAGAAATCAAGCCCAGTAAGTTGAAGATGTTATGGCTTGGTCCCTATAAAGTAGTTGAAGTAATGAATAATGGAGTAGTCAAGTTATAGAACTTGAATGGGATAGAGGTGCCCGACATTGTAAATGGCTCAAAGTTGAAGCCTTACAAGGTACAATGCTTATTCATTTCTTCAGAAGAGATTGAATGATGAAGATGAGCAAAATCTCAAAGGAGAGCTCAGAGTGAGCTAGGTCCATCATAGGAGGAGCCTAATATAGGACTCACACACTTATTTTTAGAAGGGGAGGAGACACGACCAACCATAGAATAACAAGAGTTGGCACCTCAACCTAGAGAAAGAAGAAGATTGCGAGTACATGTCAGATTTGTGGATGGGATCGAATGAATAGAGGAAGAAGATGAAGATTGGATTCCTCCAAATGAAAGAGGACATCAGGAGATAGTACTATTACCCAGGAATAGGGGAAGGTGGGAAGAAGCACCTCCAGTAAGTAGAAATATGATGTATCCTCAGGTAGAATGGAGGGAACTACCCCAACAAGTGGAAGGATGAAGAAGGATATGATTAATAGTACGATATGAGGATAGAGTGGACACCTTTGAAATGGAAGTTCTAGAGGAAGACAGGAATGAGACCATTGATCAAGAATTGGTTGGACTTACTCCATTGGCTTAGATAGGGCTATTATAATAGAGAATGTGGTTACAGACTCAACAACTACAAGAAGAATATCAGATGTTGTGAGGTCATAATGCAAGGTTGAGAGAACAAATCATCTAAGAATTGGATAGTACAATATGAAGGTTGGATGAGCAAAGAATAGCTAGGCTACAAGAGCTAGAAGGAGAACCTGAGGATGATGAGGGGATAACTCCAAGGAGCAGTATAAGAAATGATGGAGCAAGCACAAGTTTGCAAGTACCACCAAGTGATCCACCAATGATGAATGAAGATGCAAAAATGTTGTGGTGAGACATTGAGGAAGCAACCACATCACCTGAATCACAAGGTAATGTACGACTGGATTTGAGTGACTCTAGTAATGAAGGAATGCCTTGGCTAGTAATGGAACCTAGTACAAAAAGTAGTGATGAGGATGATTGTCCAGAGAACCCCTAGAATCCTTGAGGTAATCATGATCCCCCAACATGTACAACAACACAATGACAACTAGGGAGATCGCAAGGCCATCAAACCAACCTTGACCCACAAGCATACATAATAGCCTATCGATAGTTGAGAAGACAAAGGAGAGAAGTACAAATATTGGAGAGATTGATGAATTTACCAATAGATTGGGTGGAATAGAGAGAAGAGAATCAAAATCACTCAAGTTCTGAGATAGACTTTTCTGATGCATATAGAGAGGTCTTGGCAACCTCATCTCCACAAAGAAGCTTTGAGGAAAGAAGATGGAGATATCACCTAGCACGTGCGGATCATAGAATCAAAGCACTATGACAATTATCACCAAGCACAAGAAGAAGTAGAAGTCCACTAGCCAACATTGAGTTGGTAGAGATAACTCCTGATACTCGAGCAATGGGAGGAAGAAATAGAGAAAGACCCCTAAGGCTTCAACCAGGAAGGGGAGGAGGTATTCGACTATGAAATGAGCAAGGACAAGGTGATGTTACAATCAGAGGAGGAAGAGGATGAGGAAGGTTTCGACCCCCTACTCCTAGATGGCTAGGAGATACACCTTTAGCTTGTATGAACTAGACAAGGAATCTATGAGGGTTACCATGGATGAGAGGAATCTTACCTAGCCTCACAAGGCAATATCCATTAGGATGACCACCACTAATCCGATGAGGACCTCAAAGAGTGGTAGGTGGTAGAGGATTACTCCAAGAAATGGAGGAATCACCATTAGCATAGAGAAACCCGATGTCAAGAGGAATAGGATGAGGAAGACACTCACGTGGGAGAGGCCTTGCTGGTAGAGGAAGAGTGCATTTTGTAGATGAAAGAAATTAGGGACAACTAAGGATCCGATCGCCAAGTCTAGATCTAGAATTGATCTGAGGTGATAGGTGGAGAAGTCACTTGAATGATAGTAGAGTAGTAAGGACACCGCTACCAAGGGATCAATCACCTATGCGACAAGGAGAAAGGACACTAGGTGAAGATACTCCAACTTGCAATTGTACAATTCCAAATTGTACACATGGAAGGGGAAGGCCAAGAAATTTAGTAACATCACAAGTGGAGATGAATCGACCTAGGGAGCAAGTACCGACAGGTGACACAACCACTCAAAATATCATAGTCGAACCTCCAAGAGAAGAATTCGATGGGATCGTACAAGTGAATGTCACTGTACGATTGCCACGATGGTAAGTGTAAATAGACTAGGATTGAAAAAAAAAGAAAAAAATAAAAAGAAAAAAAAAAGTGCCTTAATTGTGAAAATCCCTCGGGATGCAATTAAGAAGGAAGTGGGTTGAAAATCGAAAATGATGACCTCTTCAAAAAGAGAGAAAATGAAAAATTCTCTAAGTATAAGATCGTACAAGTCAAAATTAAAGATGAAAAAGGCACAACTATGAGATCGTACAAGTAAAATTGGCAAGGGACATGAGAAATCGTACAAAAGGATAGGTTGTATGATTTAGGTCATACACTGTACGATTTTGGGCATGTTGTACGATTTTCAACTACCCCATTTAATGCGACATGTGTGAAAAAAGAGTGGTTGGAGGAAAAAGTGGGAAAAGATAAAATTTTTAAAATGAAGTGTTGAGTTGTCAATCATCCAAGCTAGGAGGATGGAAAACATGCAAGGTGGCACAATCTAGAAAATAAATTAATTAGGGTTTAGTTAGGGTTTGATGAACAATTTAAATAGAGGATAAATTGGCAATTTTCTTTAAATCGTACAAAGAGAATTCATTTTTTTTTAGGAGGACGAAGGTGAAAAGTGTGCAACCAAATTAAGAAGACCACATGGATAGTAAAATTCATCATTAATATACAATAATCAAGGACCCATTTTAATTAGCACCAAGGAGAACTTTTCGCACTCGAAAAAATCAAATTGGAGAGGTAAAAGGGAGAAAAAGCTAGGGTTTGACTCCATTGAAGGGAAAATTTGAATTGCAGCCAAAAATAATGGAGGTTAGTAGCATAAGGTTCCCAAGTGAGAACTTGGTGGTGGAGAAATGTAAGTTAGGGTTTGGAAGAGTGATAACTTGGAGCCGAAATAGAGAAATTGCAAAAGGAAGGAATTTTAAACCCTAAATAGAACAAAAGCAACCAAAAATGAAGGAAAAAGGCAATGGGAAGAAGGAGAAGTTCGTACAACCATAAAATATAGCAAAAAAATTTTTTTTTGAAGATAAATTGTGCCAAGGGTGGAAAAGTTGGAAATTTGCTCTTGAAAAGCATTGAAAAGAGAGATCGGGGCAATTTGACAACTGGGTTGGTGAAGAATTCGGTAAAGGAAGTGAAAATCATGAATTTTTGACAACCTAGGGTTTGAAAATTTGTATTGTATGATTTTGGGGTAGTGTACGATCTCCAGAGAAAACTTGTGCAATTTTGGGTAGTTTTTGGATTTTTAGCCATTTTTGAGCAAATCATATGAAATCGATGAAGGGGAGTAGTTAGGGAGGAAGACTGTATGGAGTAGTATGGGCCTGTACGATTTCATGTGATAGTTGTATGATTTGAGGGAGATAGAGTAGTTTTAAGATCGAATAATGATAGTTTGTAAGATTGTACGATCTAGAAGAGGTGCTCCTAAAGGAAACCGTATAGGAGTAGGAAGAAGAGCAGATTGTACGATTTTTAATAGATTGTATGATTTGTAGTAGTTGTACGATTTCCAACACACTTCCAATTGTAGAATCGGTGATGTTCGATTAGCAAGACAACCAAAGGTATGGCAAGAAAATGATCTCAGTAGAAGAGTTTGGATACCGGTTGAGAAGGATTGCAGCCAATAGGGTGGAACGATCACCAAGACCTTTACACGAGAGAGAGTCATGACCATGATAGTACCAAGGGTGATAGTCTTAGTCCCATGATTGGCGTGGTACTCATCCTTGGAGAAGAGGAGGATATAGGTCATGGAGAGGTCAAAGGTACTGGAGGGCTGACATAAGAAGAACACCACCAAGATATCGAGAGGAGAGAATGGCACAAGAAAGGGTTTTGAGAAGGGAATTGAGGAGTGAAGTACATATTCTAGATTAGGATGAGGATCTGAGTAGTGGACCTGAGGAAGGTCAGGTGGAGATAACAAATATTTCATTCGTACAACATGGAGGAGAAACATGCAGATGATGGTGGAATGATAAATGAAACAAGAACCATCCATGGAGGAAATGGTTTGAGGAGGTTGGTGTAGCTGTAATAGCACAAGTGCCACCACACCAAAAAACCTTCTTTTATAATTATCTATTGTAGATGGTTTAGGTGTATAATCTTATAACTAGAACTACCTTTGTCAATGTGGACAAGAGGTCGGTGAAAATAGAAGTGATGGTAGATGCATTTAGGAAGACATTCAGATTGCTAGCATATGACATAAAGATAGTTAAGAAGTTGGTTGATCCGATTGAGTCATATCGTATCATCACTTCATTAACTGATGTGAAGTCATCGACTGCTGCAAAGATCTTGGGTGTAGGAACTCGAGGGATCAAACAGAGCCAGCTGAAAGGAGACGATTGGCCATGTGCTATGAATACAGTAATGGCTCGACTGTTAGGGGATACACGAGCCACGAAGATGCCAATATGGATGGCTCAGTATGTAGAAGGTATCACCCAAGGAATCTAGTATGATTGGGGTACCTATCTGGAAAGGAAAATGCATGAAGTACTAATGAAAAGATCAAAGAATTTTGGAATGACTTTCCATGCCATTGGATTGTTATTAAATGCTATCATAGAATTGGGAATCCACTTTCCAGGTTTGATAGAACCTTGGGAAGTTGGGGAAGGATAACCAACCATTTTGAGGTGGGCAAAGTCAGTACCTATTAAGAAGGAGACTTCGGAGAAGCCTCAAACAAAGAGGGAACAACAGGCCATGGAGGTACTAGAAGACACTCCTTCGGATGATGAGGATGTACATCCTCGAAGGAAAAGGATAAGGATATTGGAACCTGAACTGGAACAACAAGCAATGCAACAATAGTAGGAGCAACCATCAGTTTAGGAAAGGGAGGAAAATGTGGAGAGACAAGTAAGCCCAATTTGAATAAGAATGAGATGACAATGGGAAATAATGGCAAATAATCCCATTATAGAAAAGCAATATGAGTCTCCACAAAAGGATCAATAGGAGGAAGAATAATCAGATTCAAAAAATATGGATCTGGAAGACTGGAGTTGGGTAGAAGTAGAGAAGATGGTGGTATCTCCACAAATTTTCCAATGTGATGAATTTGAAATCTTGGATGCTTCAAAATTTTTGAAGAATATAGAGATGGGAAGCATAGGAAGTGACAACCACCACTCAGGAGGAAAAAGAGGAAACTGAAGTGAGAGTGGAAGCCTTAGAGGAAGAGTCTAGGAAAAAGAAGAAGCCCCATTACAAATTTGTGATGGGAGGAAGTTCAAAGCAAAATAACCCAAGTGATGCGCAAGAAGAGGCAAAAGCATCACAAGAATAGGAAGAACCTATTGTTGAGAAGGTCACAACAATGGGATACAATAGAATGGAGGAAGAGTAGGTGATTGAAGAGCAATAGGTGGGCTCCACTGAATAGGAAGAAGCCCAGGAATAGATGGAGCAACAACAATCTCAATAGGAGATTGTGAATATAGAAGATAATGAGGAGGAGAATATTGTAGAATGGACTCCACCTCGAGAAAATATAGACATAGAGAGAGCACTTCGAGAGCTTGGGGGAAGCTCTAGCCACCACATGGAGGAAGAGGAAGAATGAACTCCTATAGAAGAGGAATGATGGAGAATGAGGACAAGTTACCTTTTGAAGGTACCATAGTTTAGCAAGATTGAAATGGAAGAGGAGGTGAGAGGAGTAGAAGATGATGTGGAACATTTCTTCTCATAGATAGGCGATGCCATAGCTAATGCCAAATTATAGTTTTGTATTGGATGCATGGGAGAATTAAAGTTGTGGGAGGAACAAGTGTCTCTCGAATTGGAGAAAATAATAGAATGGGTGAGTAATAAGGAGCGTACAAGGAAAATCATAGATATTCATGTACAACACCCATGGAAGTTACCTAGGGAAGAGGTAACCACAATGTTGGGAAGAGATGACTTGCTAGAAGGAGTGATAACCAACTACAGGCAGTATCCGAGGTTGTACTTGGATAGAACCAATCACCCAACTTGTCCAATGAACATAGGAGAATTGGAGTACAAGAGGGTCACTACAGATTTGGCTATCACTTTGAGGAAGTTGAACTTTCTCACACATTGGATAGAGTGGTTGAGCATTGGATTGGAGCAGATTTATCAGCTCAAGGAAGCTCAGAAGGAGGAGATGAAAGCCACTCGAATAGAAATGATTGCAATGGAGGAAGAATTGCAAAAGTGTAAGGCTATAGTAGAGGAGAAAATAAAGAAACTGGAGGAAGATCTGACAAGCATAAAGGTTGAGTCTGAAACTAGACTTAATTTGCTTGAAGAAGAGAAGTGATAGATCTCCCAGATAGTAGAAGATAGGATTAAGGAGTTGGAGGCACAACTCAAGGCAAAGGATGAACATATGACAACCTAGTTGGCTGAGAAAAATGAGCAAGTGGTGACATAGGCCAAGCAGATAGAAGAACTTCAAAAGGACAACAAAAGATACAATGAATTGGTCCTGGAGAAGCAAGCACAATTGAAGGCTAGAGAAGATATTGTTCATGCCTTGGAGGCTGATATTCATCACCACCTAGAGACCATTGCTGAGAAGAATGAAGAACTTTAGGTGGTGACTCGAATAGAAGCCCACTTGTAGGAGAGGTTGAAGAGGAGTGCCACTGATCGAGAAAAGTAAATGATGGAATTCTTGAAGACTACTGAAGAGAAGGCTAATTTCCATGGGGTGAAAGTAGTGGAAATGGGAAGCTACGCAGCCAAGTTGAAGAATGAATATGCAATTCTTCAAACCAAAGTGACTGACTTGTAGGAGATAATTGTGGACTATGAGGCACAACTAAAGCAGAAAGGTCAGTCGATGAGGACATCGACCAAAGTAAAGGGGAGGGCAGATGTAGGCAGCAAATCCACCTCCTAGAAGAAGAGAAAGTGATCAAATGGATTTGCTCAATTTTGACAATTTTGATAGTTAGTACAAGTTTTGCAAATCGTACAACCAAGAGTGCAAACCATACAAGGTGAAGGCAAACCATACAAGGTGAACTGAAATACAATGAAATGCATGGGAAATGTAATTTCAAGTTGAAATGGTGCATAGGTTTGATAATTAAAGTGTTAGACTTAGTAAAAGCCTTAATTAATGCATTCTGTTATGCATGGGCAGTTGTAAAATAACTAATTGCCTCAAGAACCACTTTGGAATGGCCTAGGCAATGTTATATAAGGCCCCATTTTCAATTTCGTAGGTCTGGTTGTTGCTGGATATTTGTTGGTGAGAATCTAAGTGAGTTAGACTAGTATGTTCTGAGTTATTGCAGTAATTGTTGTAGATCAGCCATATTGTAATTGCATTGATGATAGAATAAGATACAAATGAGCATGAATACATTTGTTCTAGGTTGTGTATGATTCTGGCATGGATGAATGATGATTTATGGTTTAATCATGTTGCATGTACTTTCTAGTGAATGCTTTGATTAGTTTATGCATTGTTTTGGTAACTTGGATGAATCTAGAATTGGTGATGCTTGTAGATTGATATGAGATGATGGTAGTAGAATTGAGGATGTATTGAACCCTATTGTATGATTTTTGGATGTAGCCATTGGAATTGCATCTCTCTCTAGCCCCGTTGGTATGCTTTGCATGTTGTAGGAAAAGGATTAATTGACATATTAAATCCTTACAAAACCTATCTGAGAGAGATTGGCCCATTAGAATATCTAATTTAGCACTTGGATGTACCTTCATTTCATACAAATCGTACACCAGAGTTCGTACAAATCGTACAAATATAATTTACCCGATTTGGCAATTCAGGCGATAGAAGGAAACTTACCCGATTTGGCAGTTTTGTGGAATCGACTTATGGAGTTACAAAACTATGTACGACAGCCTCCAAAACTGAATCTGATAGTTTGGATGAGTGTAGAATCATACAAGCCATGCCACTGTATGATTTTGGATCATACAGTGTGTCGAACTGACTTTCGTACAAGTTGTTCATTGGGCGTAAAAGGGTAGTTTTAGGGATTGTACGATCGTACGATTTGGTAAACAAGTTAAGGATAATACATTGATCATTCTAAGCATTAGAAAATCACCTCCCCATTGGGAATACTACACCCCTATGCTAAAAGGTGAACGCAAACAAGCATCATGGATATTGTAGTCACTAGGACCAATGTTTGTCATGAAGATAGAAACTTGGGGTGATGTACACATGGGTGAACAAGATGGTGAGTCTAAATCAGATGATGATGATGCAAGTTGGGAATCTTGAATGGTGGTCGTAGATGATTGAAATAGTTGGTCATCAAGGTGGGTAGCTCATTGCTCCCAATCATGGCATTCAATAGTCGTAGATGGGATGGGTTGGTAAGCATGTGGGAACTATGAGGGAGGAGGGGTAAGTGTTGGTGGTGACCTACGAGGATATGTGAATGACCAAGGTCATGGGTGAAAAGGGAGTGGTGGCATTTGCGGTGTAGGTAAGAGAGGAGGTTCCATAGAGGAAGATGGATGCGAAGTGGGGGTCGACCCTAATGAAGATGATAAGCATATTGTCGATACTGGTGGTGGGTTTGTAGATGATGAGGGTTGTGAAGGTGGTGGAGGCCATGAAGAAGGTGGTGAAAAGGGTACGATAGTAGGATGGGATGCTATACTAGATGATGATGGTGGAATGGACATTGTTGGTTGTGAGTGCGTACATGTCCTGGATGAAGGTTGTGGTGAAGGCACTAATGAGGGAGGAGGTATGAATACTCCTGGTGGGTGAGGATTAGAGATGGGAAGGACCTGTGTCATAGATGAAGAAGGTCTAGGTGGGAGATCTATGATGTAAAATTTGAAAGGGTCTCCATCGGTAGGAACACAATGGACAAGCCCGTTGTAGACGTATTTAAGACAATGGTGTAATGTATATGGCACACACTACATATCTCTAACCCATGGATGTCCAAGCAAGATATTATACTGCATTTCACCCTAAATAACATGGAATAGAATCAAAATAGTACGTACACCTACACAAATGGGTAGGACAATGGATCCTATTGTAGGTCACATTGAACCATCAAATGCGTGAAGGTCCAGTGAGGGTGTGGAGAAGTGAGCAGGTGGAATGTGTAGGTGATGTAGAGCCATGGTGGAAATAATGTTGATTGAGGAACTAGTATCAACAAGAACACATTTGTACGTGATGTCATTGATGGTTGCTTGAATGTGAAGGGGAGGATCTGCTCCTTCGCCTATGAGTTTTATGATCTCATGGTCATGGAAACTAATAGATGGTTGAAGGCAGCATGGGATATTACCCACAAAGTTGACAAACACATTGGTATCATGGGTCTCGAGGTCTATAGAGTGAAGGATATCATTTAATGCCTCATGATGGGATTGAGATTGTTGTAGGAGGTCAAAAATAGATAATCTAGCAGGGATATTATGCAACTGATGTGTAAGGCTATCACAAATGGTAATGAAATTCTATGGGGGACGAGGTGGATCTTGAGGAGTTGTAGGTGCTTATGGGGAAATGAATGGTGCTGGTGTAGAGGTTACCATAATAGGATTATGTGAAGGATAACGTTGATTTTGAGTGGTAAGGTTGATCATGCCCACTACGTCGCATGAAGGAGGGTCACGATGGATATTGTTGACTTGTCTTGGTGGCCCTAGGGGGTTATTTTGAGGTGTTTGGGGATTAGTCCCCTGGTGTTTAGGTAAGGGATTCTGATATATCCCTAGGTTCTAGTTCTATGGTGTGAGAGGGTTTGAAACTTGAATGGTTCCTTGATCGATGAGATCTTGGACCATACCATGAAAAGAATGACATGATTCAATATCATGGCCATGTTGTCTATGGTATCCATAGTAGGCTTGCTCGATGTAACCCCAAGGCTTAGGTGCATTTGGATCGAGAGGTCAAATTTTTGGTAGGGTGATGTGACCTACCTCATATAGCCTCTGGAATAAGGTTGGTAGAGGCTTAGAAAGTGGTGTTAAGTTACACTATGGAGGTGGGGGATGAGGTCCTCGAGCCTACTGTGGTCTAGGTGGAAGAGGTGCATTGGTTTGAAATAGTTGTTGTTGTGGAGGAGGAGGTCATGGGACCGGTGTCAGAGCTGAATAAGTTGCTGCCACTTGGTTGGCTTGTGGTGGTCATGGGAAAGGTTGATTGGGTGTGTTTCTGTTAAAGCGAAAGTTGGAGTTGTATGAAGGCTTTTGTCTTAGTTTGATTTTTCCAGATTGGACTTTGATGTCCTCAATGACTTTTGCTTGAGCAATGGCTTCCTCAAAGGTGCGACTTTGGTGAAGTTGTAGGGAGGTGGAGATGTGTTTATGGCAACTCTTTGAGAAGAGTGTAACCAACTCCATAGATGGGAGGCTATGAGCGAGGTCATGTATGACCGATCTCCATCTAGAGATAAATTTTGTGATTGGTTCATCATCAGCCTATCATAAAGCATAGACATCAGAGAAGTTTATCTTCTTTTTGATGTTGATGGAAAAGTGCTCAAGGAACAAATTGGCTAGCTGCTCAAAAGTGTAGAGGCTGTGGCGTAGGAGCATGTTGTACCAGTCTAAGGCTTGTCCCCCAAGTGAAAGGGAGAAGGTACGTAACATGAGAGGATTGCTACTATGAAGCTGGTAGCAAGCTGAGCGATAGTTACTAACATGTTCACGTGGGTCCTCCTTGCTTTTAAACTTATCAAACTTTGGCATCTCAAAGCGATATGGGTAAGGAGGAATGGGAACTGAGGGATGTACTGGCTCATTGTAGAGCTCATCGTACGTGGGTTTCTATGGCCCATAACTGGTGGTGCGAAGGTTTAACATCTTAACTTCATCTCGTAAGAGTTGAAGTTTAGGTGTTAATGGTGTAGGAGATGGTGCTAATGGGGGTGAAGCTTGCAAATGTGGGGGGTATTGAAATTGTTGTTCTTCCCAATGTGGGGAGGAACATATTACAATAGATCCTAGGGATACTATTGCTGCATAGGATAAGATGTCGAAGCAACTGGTACAGTCTATTGTAGAGTAGGTGGTTGTTGAGGATAATAGTATTGTGGGTGCATGGTCTGAGGTTGTTGTATAGGGGTTTGTTGGAGAGGAACCTACTGCAATGGTTGTGTCATGGGAGGTGATGACCAAGAAGGAGGTGGTGTGAAAAATGTGGGTCCAATAGAGATAGGTGGATGTGAAGATGTCTGAATGGGTTATGTGACTTGTGGATAGGACGAGGCATCTAAGGATGATGTCTACGTCTGGCTAGGTAGAAATTATGGGAAAAATATTGGTTGGTAAGCTTGGGATGTTGGATACGTAGGCTGTGAAGGATGTCGAGGCTCGAACATGGGTAGGTAGCTCGAAGTTAGAATCTAAAATGAAGGAGGTGGAGGCAGCCGAAAGGGAGGTGTAGATGAGGATGGACTGGAAGAGGGTGTATCGTACAATCTCGATGGATGAGATGTAGGTGGTAGTGATGATGAGGATGGGACATAGGTCTCCATGGTAGGAACCTAGGGAGGTGGTGTGGTAAGTGTATTCACATCGACTTGAGAAGAGAAAGTTTGTTGACATTGTGGATATTGTGTTTGTTGGGATTGTAGAGGTGGTTGTGATGCGGTCTTGAACAATGGAAAAAGGATTATTGAGGAAGAGGTCACGGTGTTGCTTCCTCTATGTATTGATGTGTTGAAGTGGGTGGGGCCTATTGTTGTTGTAGTGGAGGTTGTTCTAATGGGGATGCATGTGCATCCATGATAGAGATCGATGGGTCTAAAATCATCCCTACAGTAGGGGTGAATGACACAATCTCTAGATGGGTGCGATTGAGTAATGAAGAATCACTCTCAAAAAGGGATTGAGCTAGGTTTTGGAAAAATGGATGAGCGAAGGTAGGGGATGTGGGATGAACCTCCTCATCGACAATAAGGGAAGGAGGTGGATGTCCTGGTACCATAGAGATTATGTGGTCACAAAATGTGGTAGAAGGATGATGTGATGGTGGATGGGAAAGGAGTGGATGATCCTCCTCAAATGATGTGGCAAAAGCATCTCTGGATGTAGAGGTCTCACCATGAGACATAGTACCGAATGGGTCTAGTCCTACAAAGAGGTCTACTATGAGCGTAGACTTACCCTTCATGGCTGAAGGGGGAGGATGGACTAGTTGGAAGGAGCACTAGTCACTTCTTCCCCAAGGTATGCTTGCTCATGCATGCCTGGCTATGGGTGATAATAGGTATGGTGTCATCTATCAGGGATTGGTGCTCAGAACTATACAAAAATAGAAATTTGGTGTTCTGGGTATGATCTATGTGGGGTTTTTATGCAACCTAGTAAGATCTATGAGGTTTCTATGTCTGAAAACTAAAATCATAGGCTAGGGGGTGATCTAAATAGTGAATTCATAGGGCAAGGGGTGAATTGGACTGTGAGTGTGAAAAAGACACAAAACTAAAAATGATAGGCTATAAACAGTCCCTAGGTGGGCTGCCAATAGGTGAATGTGCTAAAACTAGTTTGTGTGAGCATGCAAACAACGTATAACTAGAGTCAGTTCTAAATGCAAAAAATTAAAAGTGTTGCTTCATTTTGTGTGTTTTGATGTTAGAATCTCCTAGGAAGTATCATGGGTAGTGAGGTGAACTTCTAGATAAAATGGGAATGTTGTAAACATAGAACCTCCTACAACACCCAAATATGCACAAAATAGAACAATGCTTCAATAGGCGAATGGTGACCTAATGTAAAGGTACAACAAAAAGGATGCTAGAAGGGGGAGAACTCAAAATGCTAAAATGAGTTCACTGTATCCTCTCACGAGAAGAGGTGGTACTATCTAAGACTTGCTATCGACATACCCATGCTTTCGCTTCACCCTCGGGTGGGATTAGTCAAGAATGATAGTTACCATGTTCACTAATTATGTAAGCCTTGTGAATGAAGGCATCTAATCCTATCCCACTTCGAAGGCTCCTTTCGATGATGAATTCTAGAAGACCAATCTCAAAAGTGGGGGATTTTTTGGTGATGAAGTCTAGAAAACCGCTCCTGTGGGGCTACTAGGTGTCTAGGGGGGTGAGTTGGTGGAGGGTAAAACTCCTACCTCACCAGTCTCGAGTGATGGATTGGGGATGAAATCCAATCTCACCATTGTATGTACCATGTGAGTGTGTGGGTTTAAGTTGTTTAGCGATGATGTGAAAGTAAAGTGCAACTAATTAAATGCCTTTTCAAAAAGAAATCTAGGCCTAGATGCATATTTTGAAAAGAAACTAAGTGTCTAATTACCTTTTTGAAAAATAGAATCTAATCCTAGATGCCTTTCTGAAAAGAAAACTGATCTAGGAAAGCATGGAAATAGGTAAACTAGAATACATGAGAAGGAAGATGAACTATATACATGTATTAGAAAGAATTGCAAGTTCTACTTTAGATGTTTGAGTAAAGACAATGCAAGTTACCCTGAGGATTTGGAAAGCGAAAGAAAGAATTTCTTAACCTAGATGTGTTGTGAAAAGGAATGCAAGTGATGCAAGAAGAATTTAGCAATTCTATGTTAGATGCAATGTTTGAAAGGAGAAGGAAATTGGAAATGCCTTTTTGAAGAAAAGGAAATTTGCAAGGTGAAGTGAATAGATTTTGAATCTAACCCTAGATGCAAATTTGAAGAGAAAATTTTTGAATAATGTGAAATATGATTTGTCAATTTGAATTGGGACAAAAACCTGAAATCTAATCTTACATGTAGATGCAAAGAAAAGCTTACTCTAAATGTATTTGAAAGGAAACTTGAAAAGCAATTAAGAAAGACATCAAGCGATTTACAAAATTCTAATCTAATTATGTCTGAAAGTAATTCTGAAAATGAACTATTCTAACTGTGTTTATATCAATTTGAAACCCTAATTTGTTGTGTTTGAATTAGGATTTTGATATACTAACACAATACATTTGTTAGAAAACTAGTCTTGCAAATAAATGACATCACAGATGATTCTAAGGAGAATACCTATGTTCTGAAGTGAAATCTGACTTGTTTGAGTCCTCTATTGTGACTCCTTGCTGTCTTGGGGTCTGTAGAGCAGTTTTTTTAGAAATCATAGGTCAAGGGGTGATTTGACCCTGGATTCGTAGGTCGGGGGACGAACCATGTTTAGGAGCCTAAAACTCCTATTCTGATGACCTGAGAGGTGTCTCAGGGTTTTAGGGATCCTGTAACAATCATAGAAAACCAAAATTATATCAGATTCATAGTAAGATAACCTAATATAACCTATTGTGGGTGGTCCCATCGGGCGTGCCAAAATGAAGCGTACCAAAGGCTACCATTTGATCAAGCAAATTAACTATAACAAATTAAAATGCTCAAAAGTGCTTTCAACTCATTTTATTAAGAATTTGATACAAGATTACAGGGTGAATCTCCTTTTCTTTCTCAACAATATGTGAAACACTCTGATGGTTTCTCTTGGGGCCCCTCGAATGTAGGTGGGCTTTGATGCGTGTGTGCCACCACTGTGTGTTGTTGTTGTTGTTGTGTTTGCTGTTGTGATGATGTTTGCTGCTATTGGAGGGCCTACAAAATGGTGTTAGTTCACTTGGGGGCCTATCATGGATCAGGCCCCATATTGATGAAGACAAAATGACATTAAAAACATGAAATAAAGCTCGAAATGAAGTGTAAATGCTATAAAAACATGAAATAAAGGTTACCTAAAGTTTTTTCTATTGTAGATCAATTGTACATACAACTCGTAGGGTAGGGGGTGATATGGAACCTGGATTCATAGGGCAGAGGGTGAACCCAAATGGAGGTGCCTTATTATGGAGATCCTTTGTCTGGATGGGCTCTTGGGATGCTTGGATGTTGTTTGTACCATCCACAATCAAAAGAAGGGATTCTAGCAGGATTTTGGTAGAGTTTCTGTAAGTTAGCTAAGAGGGAGAGAGAGAGATAATGAGAGGGGGGACCCTCTATTTATAGGAAAAGCTAAGGTCAGGGGGGTGGTTAGGTAGACCAAACCCTAGAGTCTATTCCATGCTAGGTTAGGTTAGGGTTTGGGGAGGTGTCATTCCCACATTCCCTAAAGGAATATCTCATCCTCACACATGTGTGAGGAGAGATTAGGGTTAACTAGGGTTAGCTAACTCCTAGGTTAGATTAGGGTTTCCCTAGGAAATATCCTAACTAACCTAATGTGCACACATGTGTGAGGGAATAATTAGGACTAATTTGGGTTTAGGATCCTAATTAACCTTTTTAAGTCATAAAGTACACTTAAGTGAAAAGTGACTTTACAATTAGAAATTCAATTAACTTAATTAGGAGTTTTGGGAAGTAATAGTCTCGTGGGGTCCTAATTAGGTGTAGGAAAGGGCTTAGGTTACCTTAGGGAGCTGATAGGTGACCTCTTGATAGATAGAAGGTGGTTAGGACATGAATTGTGTAGTTTAGTAGGGTTTCATGCCTATAGGCCAATGAGATGGCCTACGTAGGTCTACGAAGGTCTACGATAGTCTAGAGTGGTCTACGCTGGTCTAGAGTGGTCTACACTAATCTAGAGTGGTCTACGCTGGTCTAGAGTAGTCTACAGTGGTCTACAATGGTCTACGTTGGTCTACAATAGCCTAGAGGGTCTAGGATGGTCTATGCAAACCTACAAGTGTTCGGATAGATCTACAAGTATGTAGAAGTAGACATGTGCGACTTTTGGGTGTCTACAGTACCACACCTTCTAGCATTCCTTCTTGATCTCCTTAAATTTATAGAATGTACACAACATATCATTATAAAAGATGTCTACCAATGTTTCTTTTCCATCACTTTCATTATTATATTCAGTCATTGATCAATCATATCCTCCTCCTAATGTCTTGGACTCACTCTCAAAGTTCATAACTTGGTAAAATTCACCTTGGTATAACGTCATAAGAACAAATTTCTTCTACAAACCATGTATTCTATAATACATTGGTTAATTCCTTTTCTAACTTGTTGACTATCTCCATCAATAGTCTATCATAATACCAAGTGATTTTCATCTTAACTTTTAGCATGTTATAAATCTATATGTACAATAATATCATTTTCATTACATAATAATTTAAACCCCACCTTAAGAGTTTCTTATAATTATATAAAATTGTGAAGTAGTTATCTAGTTAATCCCGTGTACTAGTGTATTGCAACTTTAATAATACCAAAAAATATCCTCCTCTAGCGTATTACTAGATCTTCCTTACTATTGCCATGAAGTTTTGAACATTACCACTTAATGATACCATTGTTCTCTTTATTTATTTTGAAGAAAATGATGATGATGATGTCTTCATCAGACTCATCCTTTGATATGAGAGGGTAATACACATTTAAATTTTTATCTCTTTATTCTTTTTATGCATCCTCTTTCTATCCTCACCATTGATGTCCCTTAGCCTTTGTATCTCACAATTAAACCCATGTTCCATAATAATATTTATACTTCATATACTAATGCATGTACTCCTCAATAGTTGTTCCCTTATCCTACTATGATCCTCTACATTGTTGGATGTACCATTTTACTATTTCTCACACATTAGACTCCTATTTTGCCCACCATTAAATACACCACTTATGTTGCCTATAATATGTTGGGAATATTAGATGCTGGCACTTTATGCTTTCTCTCGACACAATATTTTTGCTCCTTCTATATCAATAGTAACCTCTCTAATTAAAGTAAATAAATCTACTATGTACTTTTATCCTTGTTTTTTTATTTTATTTTACATGGTGGAATCGATATCCACCATGATGATCCGGGAACACAGTCTATCTTTAATGGCCATCATAATAATCTGTGTTGTCCATCTCGAAAGTTGCCACATAGTACTCCGTGCAATCTATCCCTATAACCACCATGCCACAATCATTTTAAACCTTTTACGCCACTAAATGCACCAGGAAAGGGGACAAGCATTTAGTCTGGCGAGGCCCAAGATTTGAACCTTAGAAGTTCATCGCCCTTATAAGGTTTCACTGCACCAATTGGTCTACACCTCAGACCTTACTTTTATCCTTGTTAGAGGACCACTAATCTAGGATTGAATATCTAAAAAATAGATTTTGTTATTTTAATGGGGTCAAACATGTTCTATTAATACAATAAATTTTACTTTTGGGCTATTTTCCATTCCTTTTTATTTATATCTTCATCATTGCTAAACATATACAAGCATTTTTATAGTCTCCCTTTCCCTTTAAAAAAATATTAAAGGAGAAAAACCCTAAATTTCCTCATTTGAGGGAGAGTTATAGAAGCATGCTTTCTACACTACATTTTGATCTATGAAAGGGTAACTCTTATAGAATGTTATAACTTCTTGTATAATATTTCATGCATGCTTCATTATTGACCATGCATGTTCTACTTTTGGACACATTTTGTGTTCTATGCATGATTTTCTTAGATTTTACTCTAGTCTATCCTTCCCATTTTCATAATTGTTTTCATAATAAATCAAGGTTTGGACTATCACTAATCAACTCAACAATTCATCAAGTGAAATCCATGTCAACCATAGTTCTAAGCATATATTGTGAGTGGGTATGAATGTCATGAAATACAATATTGTCACACAATATAGTAATGTAATAAAGTAATATATAATGAAATACTGTGCATTATAAATAAAGATAATAATAGATATCACTAGCATACATGACCAATTACATAGTATGTAATTAATATAGATATAGACACAAATCAATCTAATTTCCAAATAGTATCCAATACAAATTGAAAAATTGCTTAGTTGAGCATAGGCTAATAACTAAATTATTAAGCTATTGACTCTTTAGACCAACATATTGCAACTACTCATGTGTTAGACTCCTATTTTGTGTACCACATCAAACACACCACTCATGTTGCACATGACATGTTGGGAATTTTTGCTACTTGCTCTTGATGCTTCTTCTTTATTTCATATTTTGGCTCCTTGTTTGTCAATAGTAACCTCTTTAATTAAACTAAATCCAACTAGTACATACTGTTACCCTTATCATAGAATATTTACTCTAAGTTTGAATATCTAAGAAAGATATTGCATTGTCTTAAAAGTTCAAATGTATTTGATTAATACAACAACTTTTACTTGGGCTCTTTATCATTCTTTCTTACACATATATTCACTATTGCTAAGCATGACTAGGCATACGCATAGCCTCTCTTTACTTCAACATAATTTCTTAGAGGTAATGATGAGTTGTAGAAGACATGCCTTTGCCACTATATTCTAATTGACAAAGGAGCAACTCTCATGGAATGCTCTAACTTCCTCTTTAGTATTTTATGCATGCTCTATTATTGACCATGAATGGTCTACTTTTGGACATATTTTGTGCTACATGAATGATTTTATTAGATTTTATTCTAGGATAGCCTTTCTATTTTCATAATTTTAATATTTGTTTAAGGTTTGGACTCTCACTCATTGATTTCCAAGTCACCAAATTAAATCCATATCAACCATGTTGGTAATAGAGTAAAATATAAAAATATTTTATTATATTATATATTTTTAACATACATTTGCAAGTATATACTGATTCTTATATGTGAGTCCCATAAGGAAATAATCCTGTAGAAGCCATTAAAGTAATAGAATAATGAGAAAACCTAACTAGAAACTTCCTTACATTTAGTAGAACATAATATTGAAGGTATAATACATAAATAAGACTTTATGAAAGTATAGCCTAACATATCCCCTTATTACATTATTTGAGGGAACAAATTATGGAATAAGTGCTCCCCTAATTCATGAAGCTAAGAATAGCTGACCTTGTATCAAATTTTGACATCTATTTTGACCTTTTTGTATTCTTTGTGTCATCTCTATCATTTGCCTTCTTTGTGCTGTCTTTGTGCATTGCCTCTGGATCAATAGAATACAATTATCTTTAATGTGTCATCTCTTTTGATTACCTTTGGGTCAATAGAATACTAGGTTTTCTTTTATAGTGTCCATAAATCATCCCCTTTATTTGATTTAATTTCCAAATA
This sequence comes from Wollemia nobilis, assembly GCA_028583015.1. Lineage (NCBI taxonomy): Eukaryota > Viridiplantae > Streptophyta > Pinopsida > Araucariales > Araucariaceae > Wollemia > Wollemia nobilis. The sequence goes on along the minus strand of JAQPPZ010016751.1, from coordinate 9,257,301 downwards.
TCCATCCATTCACAATTCAATTGGATCTTTATGCAGTTTCTTTTAGGAATGTTCCAGTATTTTTTAGATTTATGTCCATAATATTTAAAATTTCTTATATGAGAAGACATGTTGTTTTGTGGAGTCAACTAATTATTTTTTATTTTCTTCTTGTCTTGAACATAAACCTATTCCATGATAACCCCTTTCTTTTATTATGTCAAAGCCAATTTTTATTATTGTTCTTCACAATGTTTATCATCAATCTGTTCAATCTAGTTTTTATTAGTGCTTATATAACTACTTTTTGCACCATTTTTGTCTTCTCAAACAACTTCCATATCACTAGTGTCACACATGAAATCCTTCTTTTGGATATTGATTGTATTACAACCAATTTATTCTTGTTTGATAAGATCATTAGTAACACAACATATATTTGTCAAAATGGGATTCAAATTGTCAATATTACAACTATCTGTTATCACAAGTCTCAAATCATCTATATTACAAGACACATCTACTCTTTGAAGATCACTTGTATCACAACATATATATTTCATTATGGGCTTATTATTAAAGATTTTATAATACTTCTCAAGATCATTAAGATTCATGTAGATACTCCTCATAACACCAATAGAGATTGTAACACCATCTTCAAAGTAATCTTCATAGGCATCAAATTTTCTAAGTATTGAATGTAAAAGATGCCTAAGCATTGGAAATTATCCTTCACTATTGTTTTGAAAAACACCTTTTGGACCTTCCTTAAAATTTTATGATGTATATTTTTGAATGTCAACAACTTGCTTCTCTTCTTCTTCACTTGTCGTTGATGATCCACATTGTTGAATTTTTCTCTCTACCTACTTTTTTACTTGCTTTATTTTTGCATTTTCCATGTTATGCTATTTTATTTTCTTTTTTTGTTGGAGAACAAGGGGTTGTACTTGGGTCCCCCACCCTTGACAAATCACAACTCTCTTCTTTAGAGCATGAGAGTTTACAAATAGATTCAATTCTCATCTCAATTGAGTTGCTATAGCTAGAAACCTACATCATTTTACATAAAATGTCTGAATTCTTGATTTTCATTTTTTGGAACTTTTTCAAATTTTTGTGTGAATACAAATATTCCAGAATTCAACATCCTTCTTGACATTTTCCTACAACAGCCTTCACAATACCAAAACTTCACCTCTACTATCTATGCATTGCATCTTAGTAGAGTAATATTTCCAAAACATCGCACTATCATAGCTCGCTTTACCAGATCTGGATTGCTAGTTTCCTTCTTGAAGCACAAGTGCAACCACAAAAATTGTAATAAATAGTTTATATGAAAGCACATTAATGTTATAAAATAAAGTATATATTACCAATGGAAAATATTAAAGTAAATCTTAATCATTATTTGATTTAGGTAATCAATATTTTCTTGTCAACTTCAACTAAACTTACTACTTCCTCTAACCAAGGAAAAGAGAATTTAACTTCATGATCCTCAATTAAAACCCCTCTATTGGCTAGCCTATCTGCACATTTGTTTCCTTCCCTTAATGTATGTGTAAACCTGATTTCTTCAAACTCTATAGCAAGGTCTTGAATTTCCACAATTATCTCTTGTATGTTCCATGGAGCCTTTGCTTTCCTCAAAATTGCATTTATTACTATGAGTGAATCACCTTCCATCCATACTTTGTTCCATTTCATTTGTTTGCATATTTTTAACCCTTCCAAAGTTACCCAAGCTTCAACTTCATTATTTGTCTTAAATCCACTATTGAAAGCGTAATGAGATAAAATATCTCCTCTATTATTTCTAATTATTCCTCCTCCTCTTATTGGTCCTAGATTTCCTTTAGATGCTCCATCAAAATTCAATTTGACCAACTCCACATCTGGTGGTTTCCACTTTATATTATTTGCCTTCTTTTTGTTTCTCCTATCCCCAACATCATAATTCCATTTGATGACTTGACTCCATCTATCAAGGCTCTCTACTTCTAGATTAGGGATTGGGTGAGTTGATAGGGTTGGTTTAGACTCCTCTATGGCTAAACAAATATTCCTTTTCATTACCTCTAAATTGCTTTCCTTTCCTTTAAATATTCTTCTATTCCTTTCTAGCCATATAATCCAAAGTATTGTATCTTTTGATATATCCCATATTGTCTGTAAAGCATCACTTTTAAAAGTGCTCTGCCATTGCTTTAACCATTCTTCAATTCTACCATTCATCACCATGCATTTACCAAACATATTAAGAATCCATTGCCATAGTTTCTAGACTATTGAGCAGTGTCCCAAGAGATGGTCTATACTCTCCTCCTCCATTTTACAAAGAACACATTTTGAGGGGCCATGAAAACCCCTTTTCATAAGGTTATCCTAGGATAAAATTCTTCTATGACCTACTAGCCAAACAAACATTTTGACTTTAGGAATGCTCGGGCTATCCCAAATATCTCTCCATATTCTTGTGATATTCCTATTTTGATGGTGCTTTATATTATATCCACTTATTGTTGTGTATTCTCCTGAGCTATTCAACTCCCAAATCAACTTATCCTTGGCTCCCCTTGAAATAATCATTGTTGTTATCTTTCTACTCAACTGCCTCCTAGCATCAATGTCTTGTATACTTGTAAAAAAATCTTCTTTCCATTTGTATCTTCCTTCCTGATCCTTGTACAAAATGTTTGAAACCCTATCACCATATTTATCTTGAAGTAATCTCATCCATGGTTTCAAAATTGGATCTAGATTGAGTGGTTTTTTATCACACCAAGTATCCATCCAAATAGAATTTTTTTCTCTAGTTCCCACCACCCATATTAAACCTTTAATCACTAGATCAATTGATTTTTTTAAATCATTCCATAGTGCAGAACCATTTGGTAGAGAGAATGCAGTAAATATTAAGCTTGGGTCATTGGGCTCAACATACTTAGAAGAATTCTTGCCCATTGTCTTTGACTCTCTTTGTACAATCTCCAAATTACTTTTCCCCTAAGAGCTAAGTTTGCATTCGTAAGAACTCTTAAACCAAGACCTCCCCTAGTTTTATCATCACACACCTTGCTCCATTTCACCAAAGGAAATTTCCTTTTATCATGTAATCTTGACCACAAAAATGATCATATAATAAAGATTAAACTTTTTCTATCGATTTTGGCATAGTATACAAGGACATATAATATGTTGGAATGGCTTGTAAGACTGATTTAATTAGTTGCACTCTTCCTACTAATGATAACCATCTACCTTTCCATGTTGGTAGTTTATTCTAAACTTTACTTATAACTGGATTCCATAATTCTATCCTCATTCTCCCCTCAAATAAGGGCATCCCTAGATAAGTTGTTGGTAAATTTGCCTCCTCCATTTGAAGTAACCTGCATATCCCTACTTTGATTTTAGTTGGGGTGTTTAGGAAGTAAATTTTGGATTTTGTCCTATTAAATTTCTGCCTTGATGCTCTTTCATATTCCTTTAATAAGTTATTCAAATCTTTGGCCTCGTTTATCCTTGCCCTCCCAAAAAGGGTTGTATCATCTACAAATTGTTGATGGGTGATGTTGTCGATGTTATTACTAGCCTTAAGTCCACTTATAAGCCCATATTTGTAAGCCTTCTTCAAGTTCCTACCCAAAACCTCTACCATAATAATGAACAAATATGGTGATAGAGGATCTCCCTATCTAAGGCCTCTCTTGGCTTTAAATGATTTTGTTACTAACCCATTGACCAACATTGAATATGAAACTGTAGAGACACAAGCTTTAATCCATCTGACCCATTTCTTCCCAAATCTAAACTTTTCTAATACTACAAAAATAAAATCCCATTTAACCCTATCATAGGCCTTACTCATATCAAGTTTTAAGATCATTGCTTTCTCTTTTCTTGAAGTTGTTGAATGCATAACTTCATGAGCTACTATGATCTCATCTAGAATCTGTCTCCCTTTCACAAATCCTCCTTGCTCTTCTAAAATAATTTTGTCTAACAATGGTCTTAACCGATTCACCATCACTTTGAAAATAATATTATATGCCATATTACATAGGCTTATGGGTCAAAATGAATCAAACAATTATGCATCCTTCTTTTTTGGAATCAGGGTAAGATATGTTGCATTTATTTTATAAGGTATGTATTGTTTTACCCTAGACTGTTCCACTACCACCAATAAAGAATCCTTCACTATATCCCAATTATGTTGATAGAATGTTGTAGAGAGCCCATCTGGACCTGGGGATTTATCCTTATTAAAAGAGAAAAGAGCTAGATGAACTTCTTCTAGAGTAATAGGCTCCATCAGTTTCCTATTGTCTTCATTTGTTATAATTGAAGGAACTTCTTGTAGAAGTTTATCATTAAGAACTTCAAACTCCTCTGATCCTAGAATATTCTGATAAAAATACCTTGCCTCCTTTTTTATTTCACTCTGGTCTTCAATCCAAACCCCTTCTACTGATTTAATTCTACTAATTTTGGATGTTGATCTCTGTACTATTGCCATCCTATGAAAAAACTTTGTGTTTTTATCTCCTTTTAACCAAGTCTATCTTGATTTTAATCTCCAAAATTTCTCTTCCTTACTCAAAATATTATGATATTCACTAAGTAACTCCCTTTCCTCCGAGCTTGGATTATTATGATCACCTTTTTGGAATTTTGAAAGTTTATCTTTTAGTTCTTCTTTCTTCTCAAAAATATTTCCAAAAGTGTTCTTGTTCCATTCTTTTAATCTAGATGTCATTGATTTAATTTGTTTTGGAAGTGTATACAACCCATTATTTCTTAAATAATTCCATGTTTGTGCTATCATATCAACAAATTGAGGATGGTCTTCCCACATCTACTCATATTTAAAATATGATATTTTTTGAATTCACTTACCACCATTTTAACTTTTATTGGCTAATGATCTGAACCAATCCTTGTCAAGGTATTAATTTTAGCACAAGTCCCTTCATCTAGCCAATGATCTGAGAGAATGCATCTATCTAATTTTTTGCTATTAGGTTCTGGCCTCTCCTATTGTTGGTCCATGTATAGTTGTCTTCTTCAAACTCAACCTCCCATAGATTATTGTTTTGAATAAAAGTTAAGAAATCTCTCATACTTTGGGTTAGTTTCCTAATTCCCCTAAATTTTTCATCTAACTTGGTTATGGCATTAAAATATCCTATGATCATGAATCAGGTTTCTTGGTCTTTACTTCTCATAAAGGCTTCAATCCCACTCCAAACTTCTAATCTGCCTGATTGAGTTGTAGGTCCATAGACATTGATAAGGATGAAATGAATATCTGCAAAGAAGCATGTGACTAAAGAGGCTATCCAATGCCTAGTTTTATGAATGGTTACATAGGAGGTTCTAATAGGATTCCAACAAGTTAGAATTCCCCCTATCGCTCCTTCAGAATCTATAGCATCCCATTCACATCTCGCCCATACTGCTTTCATAGTTTTGGAAACTTTTTCTTTTATCATTTTAGTTTCTTGGATACAAAGAATATCAGGCTTATTACTTAAATAAAGGTCCTTGATACACCTTTGCTTTGAGGGGGAATTAGCACCCCTTATATTCCATGAGATGGTAATCATGTCTCATTAGGGGCTACTGGCCCCACCTATGAATTACCAATATCATTTTGTTGTTTGGTAAAGAGAAGTTCAACCAACTTAGTTTGTGTTCCTTTCTCTATGTTTGCTCTTGCTTCCTTGGATCTCGCTTGATAATTTGAGGGTTTTCCTCTTTTTGCCTTGCCTGTATCAGGAGTAGGTCTTATTATTCTATTCCTCAATATTCTTTCACAACTTTATTTTTTCTCATATTTATCCTCTCTTGGCTCTACTATGGAAGCTTTTGACTTGTCTTACTCATTTTTTGGTATTTCCTTATTAATGGTAGATGTATTAACATCTAACACTACATTTTATTTACCAATTTTTTCTCTTGAATGGTGCATGGTACTTCAAGAGAGTCTTCAAAATATGATTTGACACATTCCTTAGGTTCATCGAGAATGTTCATCCCTAAATCAAGATCATATTGAATAGATGATTCCTTGTTAATATGTTGAACCTGTTGTACTGTGTCCTCTAAGCTTTGATCTACTTTTTCTTCATAGGCTAAAGCCTCAAAAGAGTTGGTATTTCTTCCAATATCCTTCCTTACTGGTCTCCACTATTTATTTGCTTTCATTTGTCTATTTCTATTTTTTGGAAGTTGAAAACCATCCTCATCCATATCCATTTGTAAGTTTCTCTTGTAGTTTTCTACATATGATTCTGTTGGACTCTTCTTAGGGCATGATCTCTCAATATGCCCCACCTCATGACATCTTCTACATCTAAAATATATGTTTTCATAATCTATGGTTTGGATCCACATCTTATCCCCATACTTAAGAATGATTGATTCTGGTAAAGGTTTACTTATATCAATCATGACCAATATTCAAGCATAAATAGCCAAGAATCCATCTTTTGTAGTTTTTGAAATCTCAAGGAATTCTCCTAGAGTGTTGCCTATTGCCTTGAAGGTATCCATTTCCTAAAACTCAATGGGTAACCCATACATCCTAACCTAGACTGGTACTAGGGATAGATTTACATTTTTAGGTGAAAAGCCTTCATACTAGTGGGTAAGGAAGAGTCTTGCTCTTCCCATAAACCAAGGACCCCCTTTTAGGATTCTATCTCTTTCTTCCCTAGAACAAAAAATGGCTAGGAAGAAACCTTTGGGAAGAAAGGATAGAATCACTCCTGGAGACTTCCAACTCCTATCAATCCATTTTCTCAAGGCTGAAGCCCTTGGCCAATACCCATTAAATTTACCAAAAATTACCCTATCTTTGAGCAACAAGGATTGATCCTCTATGGTTTTCTCACTAACCTCTACTACTAGAGATGATTCTAAGGATTTAGCTATAAATCGGTCCATGGGAAGGAAACTAAAACTCAAAATCTACTAAAATTTACTAGAATATCCTATAGTAAATATAATATTTGATAAAAAAATTATAATAATTTGCAAGCAAAATTTCTAAGATAAAGAAGGGAAAAATAAACTTAGCTAAAAAATTATATGCCTAGATAAAATGTCTTGCCTCATTGAAGCCCTAGCCCTCCATTGCTCCTCCCATCATCCAAACCCTGGTTGATAAATATTTGTAATTTTATTTTTTGCAACTTGAAAAATCATCACTACCCTTGTTCCGGATGGCTGACTTCATAGGGTCGTATCTCCCTCAATATTGCTCGGATTCCTTCATATGACCACTCATTTTAAAGCTCTTCAAATTCCACACAAAGTGGTCCAAGAATCAGCTGAATCGGACAACCCTTCACGAAGATATGGCTCCTAAAAGATGAGATATTTTTAAGAAAAAAATTGCCCTAATCCTTTGCGAAGTGTTTTTGACATTTTATTCTATTTAAAACCTTTTGGTATGATAAAATCTGGGTTGTATATAAAATTTGGGGTGTATATGAACAAATTTAAAAAATGCTCATTTATGAAGATAATATTTTTTTTATAAGGTGCCAAAATAATTACATAAAAATAAATTTATACACCTTTTTTTCTCCTTATTGTATGTAATACTAGAGTGGGAATACTAAAAAAAATGATACTTCATAGGCCTTATCACTCCTTTATTTTTATTCCTATAGTACAAAAAGGAAAGGCAAGTAATATTTATTTTATATGCCTTATGTCTCAAACAAAACTATTTTTTCTTCTTTTTATAACTATAGAAAATTATATTTTCCCTTTAAATAACTGCATTTGTTTCCTAATCCTTCTAAACATTTCTTATTCCCCCTATATATTCTTAATATATTTATACACTTCTTATACTTTATTAGAAAATTTCTTTTTGTTTTTCCTTTCAAAAGAAAACTTTGAACATGCACACTTATATGTAAAATTTTAACACTTGATGCACTATCCAATAATTTCTTTTTTCAATTTGCAACTTAAAAGGAATAAATGTACCTTTTATTTTAAAGGCACCACATATTATTTGATTTAAAAATACTTTGCATTTCATAAATTATTGTAGCTCACCTCCTTTGAAAAATAAATTTCCTTCACAACTTTGAACCTTAAAAAAAATACTTTGATGCATAACCTGTCTTTAAAACAAATATATCTTTGTGCACTCCCTTTTTAGAAAAAAAATATTTGCATTAGAGTATGCAATGTATCTCAACACTCTATCTTTAAAAATGTTTGATGTCTCTTTGTCTAGATATATAGTATTCACACAAGAAAAAGATGATCCTTTGTTGGAAGGGCATTTTGGGATGTCGTCTCACTATGACGTCACAGGTTTAACGCCAAAATTTAGAATTAAAAGGATTTCACATAACAACTCAAACCTTAGGTGTGCATTTTTTTTCTTTTGTTGGCCATGTCAATAATTTCAAATGGTTGGAAACTCTGTTGATCACTCTCAATTATAGAAAATGCTTTCATAAAATATTATAGCATTGAGGGTGAAAAATCAAAGATAGCAAAAACTATGGTAGGCAATGGAATGTGCATTGCAAATGCCTTAGAGTGTATTGTATTTTACCCTAAATACTAGATATGTAGAATTTACTGACCCTACTTTGGGTAGTTCCTTAGTATTTCGATTGCACACATGAGCTCATTGATTGATTTACTCAGGCACTCTTCTTTAGAAACGATATTTTCATTTATGCTTTACTTAGGTGCTCTTTTTTCTATTATTAAAGGCTTAGAAATTTTCATGTATGGTACTCTTTTATCTACTCATAAAGGTTTAGATACAACATTTCCATGTATGCTTTACACAAAATGTTTTTGAAGAAAAAAACAAACAACGTTTCCACATATGCTTTACTCTTGTGGACAAAGAATTTTGACCCTAAGTCATAATTCCCTCTCCCCTAACACACGTAAACCTACCCCTCACCAACCCACCTCACTTTCCATGCTAGAAAAACTTTGGCTAATCTTCACGTCCCATTTTTACTTATTTTTAGTGAATTCGCGGGCAACGAATCTTACCTGTGAATTCACAAAAATTAAAAACCTCACTACCCGCCAGGTGCCTATTTTTTTTCGATCCAAAATTGACCTAACAATCCATCTCTGATGAATTCATGGCATCCACGCTTAGGCCAAATATTTTATTAAATTGGGATTTTTTCCAATTAACCTGAATCGTCCCGATTTCATACCTTGAATCTTGTAATTTCTAACTTATCCTACGTCAATTGAAGTCTTTAAAATAGCAACTTGCCTCCCAAAATTAGGCTAATGGTGAATTTAATTTTTTTTGGGCAATATTGAGAGCAATTGTGATCTGATAGAGAGAAGTGGAAAGCTGATATTTTGTTGCAGGAACAGGTTCCTCTACTGCTTGGAGATTGCTTTCGGAGCTCAACCTCCTACGGGTAAACTTTGTCTTACTATTGTCACCATTACAACAATAGATGATTGAATCAGTTGTGTTTCTCACTATGAGTAATTTGTTTTGCGTTCATCTTGATATTTTTACTGCATTCCCTGCTTTGCATTATGTATATTTACACATCTAGCGAATTCGCAGGCTAGTCTCGACTTCATCCACAGATCATGAATTCGTGTGTAAGTTGCGAATTCACATAGATATATATCTGGGGGTAAATATTTGCTTTCAATTTTATCATTCTATTTCCATATCACACTTTCATCATTTCATAGTCCATTGCACTTTATATTTTGTATTATTTCATTATCTTATTTTAGTCTTTTATCCATTCACAAGTAGATATTTGATTTCCATTTTTTATGCAAGGTTTGTTAAAGAGACCTAGGGGATATGATTGCTGTATCACTAAGACCAAATATACAATGGATTAAGCAGATCCCCAAACACTAACTATAATTTTAGTGTTCTATCTTATCAGTTGTAGGTTCCTCATAAATTTGTGCTCAGGACAACAAATTCACTTCCAACTCGCTAAGATTCAAACAGGTCGCGAATTTTCTCACAAGCCATAAAATCACTCACAAGCTATGAAAGTGCCCTATTCAGTCATCCAACCCAGGTAAAATTTCTATCTGATCTTTTTCCTTTCATTTTTTTGCTTTCTATTAGTTCAAATCTATTTCATTTAAAAATTTATTGTCAAAAATATAAGAAAATACAAAAATCAAGAATCAAATTGCATTACATTTAGTTTAGATCAATTATTTGATTGAGTGTTGTTTGCAAGGAAAAATGAATTGCATATAGTTTAATATTAGTTGCATTTTATCCCAAACCTAGGTGCTTGTTAATTAAAAGAACACATTCAAACATACACCTTGGCCAGACATAGAAATAGTCTTTAAACGTTTCTTGGTGAACCCCAAATCAATCAACCATCACCAAAGGAGGTACGACACCAGGTACCCCTCACATCGAGGTGTAGGTTTCTAACTTCCCATCCCCTTCTAGGCACGGATCCATTAGCCTGAGGGAAAAAGGTGCAAAATTTTAAGCCTACATTCTTTAATGAACCTGACATGCAAGATCATGTGTTAAGGGTTTGAAATTGATCACACTTTTCATATTTTTATAATCCCCTTTCTTATTTTCTTATTGGTGGTCCATATTGACATAATTCCAATTCCATCCCACCCGTGGCACCAAGTGGTGTCTAGTTTTGGTGTGGGTTTAAGGTCGAACCCTCCAATTTGTAAAAGCTGGGTATTAAGAGGTGTACACCTTTTACTCCTGGGACAACTAGAGACTACTAGGATTAGACCACTTTGGGATAATTTAGAGAGAGGATTTTGATTAGAAGGGACCTCTTTATTTTTCACCATTATATTATTCCTTTTCAACTAAATCAAATATCACACTAAGAGAAGATTAGTTGGTAAGGCGAAGGAAGACCTTTGTGAGATATCCTCTTTGAGTGTGTTCTTTTATTTCAAAAAAAAAACAAGAACAAAAAAATAAAATAAAACCAATGACCATGACTCTAAGGAATGGTAAGAAAATTGCAGGTCCTCTAGGGGATGAACTTGACACTAAAAATCCTAAGGAAGAAAACACTAAAACAAAAGAAGAGAACAAGGAAGAACAAATTGAACAAATTGTACAAACTAAACAAATTCACTTGGAACCTTAAGTAGGACCTAATGGAGGTATTCAATTTCAAACCATGGAGTATTTTTGGGGCTTCGTGAGAAGTAATCGTATCGCTTTCACTCAAGCCTTCGAGGAAGCAGACCACCTCAAAAGGGGTGATATTTCAGGTGAAGCACCTTTGGATGAGACTTCTTGACCTCGCTTCACTTTCTCTTAATCTCTTCTTGAGATATATTTAGGTGAGACTTTCATTGACACCACTCAATCCACACAAATTGTAGATGTTTACTAATATATCCATACTCAAAATGTATTACAACACAATCCTATCTATGATACTGCTACAACTATCAATGTTGAGGAGATCCCACAGGTTTCTTTGACTAATAAATTTCATAATCCATATTCACAAGCTTCCACATCACAATTAAATCTTTCTTCTCAACCAATTCATTCACAAAATTTCAAATTAATCCCCCCATAAAATTCCATTCCATATCTATTGCAATCACAACCTCTTCAATCACTTCCACTCCAAAATTCATTTTCATCATTGGTGCAATCATAGCCATTCTTATATGTTCCTCATAATATGGATCAAACACATCAACAAGTTCCTATTTCTTATGTGAATCCTCTTCACAATAGCATCTCAGCTCCAAACATGAACCCTCACCACACATTGCAAAATAATTACAATATTCCTCTTAGGAATGTAGGGGATTTATATGGTAACAATCCACAAACACAACACCTTGAAGCCATTGTAAAGAAGCTGGCCACTTGGTTGGATCACATGGATCCATACTGTTCCACATATAGCTATAGGAAAATGTGCAATCAATTGCTAGATCCTATCATTTTGGCTAGGTCGTACCCAAAACACTTCCCCATGCCAATCCTCCCCATTTACAAGGGTGCTAAAGATCCTATTGTTGGCAATTTTGGGTACTTTGGGTACATTGCCTTTGCTCAAGTGTATAAGTTGTCATTGATGTCAAGAAGCTCTTGAAGGAATTTGATTTGATGTCAAATAATTTGTTTTGATGAAGGTTACGACATGACAGCTTCAAAGGTCTTTTGTAAACCCCAAGTTGGCAGGTTTAAAGATTACAGGTGGATGCATTAGTTTAATGCATTTGGGTCCAGGAGGAAGTATTTATTTAAATAATTAAAAACCTTGTTAAGGTTCCCTTTAATTATTTTTAAATAAATATTAAATTATTGTTTGCAATGGGTTCTCCTAACCCATGGCGCAAATGTCTTAACTATGTGGGCGCTATGTTTTAAGATTGTGGGCGCTAGCCAAGACCTCCACCGACGTGTTAAACTCCTCGCCGACATCAAGAGCTTATGGTAAAAATGCATATAAATCTCCCTCGATGAAAATCAAGAATTATCCCATCCGCATTTTTGAAAAGAGTTGCTCGATGTGAATTTGTGATCTGCTGTTCGATTTCTTCCTTGCTGTGATTTCGTGATCCACTGTTCAGATTTCTTCTTCGATTGTTTCTTAGCAGTTTTGGTAAACCCATCATCCGATTGTGTCTTCGCCATTTTCGTAAACCCGTCATTCGATTGTGTCTTCGCCATTTTCGTAAACCTGTTGTTCGACTGTGTCTTCGCCGTTTTCGTGAATCCACTATTCATTTTTTTTTGTACTCGTCGTTTGTCGTAAATCCGTCATAAGGTTTTCGTCTTCGTGTTCACGTCAGAAGAAAGGGAGGCACTATTTTTTTATTTAATCCCTGGCACAGAATGAACAAGGCTAACAGTGTGAGGTTTAAACCCCACCGGGAGCCTTTGGCGCACCGGTAGCGGCTAGGCTGTTGGCACGCTACCCGAACGGGAGGTTCCGCATTCGAATAACGCAAAAGGGTTTTTCATCATGAAGTGGACGCAATGGGTGGTGTTAGAATTCGTGCGCAATTTCTCCATAGCGCGATTTTTGATGTTGGCTAAGGTATTTTCGAAATTAATTTTTGCTAAGTGTATTTTGCAGATGGAGGAAGTTTATTAGAGGGAAAAACAACTTAGGAGTTATAAGGAGTTTAAAGCTTGTTTTATTTTGATAAAATATTCTTTTGAAGGTGTTGTTTGAAATATCTTATTGCATTCTTATGAGAGATAAATTTTATTTTTGATAAGACTATAAGGGAGAAATAAGGTGTATAAGGGATACATTTTTCTTGTAATGTTGAGAGTGCTTTTGGTTGATTATGGAAATGAAAGCATGATGTTTTAAGGTTAAAATTGCTTCTTGTGTGAAGTTGTGAAACCTTAAGTGGGCAGCTTTGAGATTGACATTTGCTTTCATTAAATTGGTAATAATCAAGCTATTCTTTACTTGGTTAAAGTGTTGGGCTTACTCCTTTGTTGATGATTTGAAAAGTTGTTTTGTGCTATTGTGATTTGAGTTGGTGGATGCTTTTTGTTCAAACAATATTGGAGAGAAAAGGAGTTCTACTTGTTTCATTTTCTAATGTTGATTGTGAAATGCTTCAAAGTTGTGTTTTGAGCTGAATGGTGTTGATTGAACCTTGTTTGATGAGCATTGTTGTTGAAGCCCTAATTGATGGTGAAAAGAACATGAGTATCATTGTTATGTGATTCTTTGCATAGTTGGAAATTGTTGGGGTTTCATGTTCTTGAAAGAAAGTCTATCCTATCCATTTCAGATATTGAGTTGAGTTTTTAGATTTGAGATTGAGTTTGAGCTGAGTTGATTTGAGTTGAGTTTTGAGATTGGGAGTTGAGTATAGAACATATTGAGTCTCTAACAATTCTCTTTATGCTTCTATGAGTTTGACAAATCACATTGGGTCTCTAACAATTCACCTTGTGATTTCATACTAAGAAATTTTTTTCTTGGTGAGCTTGCTAAGTTTTGAATAGGTTTTGGTGGGGACTTGTGAGCAGTTTTGGATAGGTTCCGGTGGGGACTTGTGAGCAGATTTGGACAGGTCCTAGCAGAGGACTTGTGAGCTGAGTTTGATAGTTCTATCAGAGAACTTGAGGACAGAGGTGCACTTGGTTCTTTGAGAAGAACCCGAGGACAGATTTGGCAAGTCTTTGAGAAGGCTTGTGTGCAGAGGATTGATTTGTTCAAGCGTTGGATAGATCTGACAGACAAAGGAAGACTTGTACTAGACCGACTGACTATGTTTGGTACAGGTTGCTGAGCTACTATGGACGTGATCATAGAAGGCAGAGGTCTCTTAGGCTAAGCATTGAGGACAGGAGGTCTTCGGTGGAAAGGAGTTCCAAGAGGTAGAGGCAGTTGATCTTTTGAGGGATCATTTCCAGAGCAGAGGGGAAGGTATCTCCTTTGAGCAGAGGCTCATAAATTTTGATTAGGGGAAGGTATCTCCTTTGGTCCGAGGCTCATAAATATTGTAATTGGGAAGGATTCCCAAAGAAATTTGAGATAACTTTTAGAGAAAAGTTTTGTGGACGTAGCCCAACCATTTTGGGTGAACCACATTAAAATTGGTGTCACTTTGTGGATGATATTGTGCATTGCTTTGATATTTTTTTGGGTATATTGCTTTACTGTTTTGAGGTATAAAGGAAAAAGTAAAAAGAGGTCTTATACTGTTCACCCCCCCCCTCTCAGTATAAGCTTGTGTTCTTCACCTATTGAACATCTTCAAATGTTCAAAACAATGGGCCATGACATAACCTTTGATGATATACTATTATTAAATATGTTTCCTAAGAGTCTTGGGGGTATGGCCCTAGAATGGTACTACCAGCTGCCAACACATTCCCTAATAAATTTTGAAGAAACAACTAAATTGTTTGTGCATCAATTTGGAGCTTACATTGAAAGACATGTGATAATCAAGGATTTATACAATTTGAAACAAGGAAGAGAAGAGAGTTTTGTTGAATTCTTGGTACGATGGAGGAAAGTTTTAGGGAAATTATATTTCTCCCTACCTCCTAAGGAAATGCTTGAAATCTTCATTGGGAACCTACAAGAGCAAATTTCATATGAGTTAGTGACCGCCACTCTTACCTCCTTTGATCAAGTCATTGAATTGGAAAGAAGAGTGGAAGAGACCCTTATCAGAAGAGGGCAATTCAAAAGAAAAAAGAGAAAAAACCATCCAAAAACCAATATAAGAACAAACACGTGGTAGGATATGGGGTTATGGATAATAGGTCTCCTATGAATGCCAACATAGCAAATATTTTGAAAAATATGGTGTTGAAGACACCCTAAAAACCTCGTCCTTGTAACTTCACAAAATTGAACCAATCATTATCCATGGTTCTATCATAATTGCTAGAAAGAGGAATGATAGTGTTACCCAAAATTCAGCAACCATACACCACCTCCAAGTGGTATGATCCTATAAAACACTATGAATTTCATAGAGGTGATGGATATGTAACAAATATATGTAAGAGGTTAAAACAATTAGTGCAAGATCTGATTGATATGGTCGATTAGAGGTAGAGAGAATTTCTACAAATCCTAACCCTCCACCAACCACACAACCTCCTACACAATAGGCACAAAATGTTAATCAAAATTTAGACATTTTTAAAATCCACTACCTAATCATCGTAAAGAGACGATGAATCAAGTTGATTATAAGAATATGCCACTACCAACATGGTATGTGGGCATGATTATAAGTGTTCTAATATCACAATATCCACCAAGTGCACCTGTGCTTGTTCAACCACCTGTTACAATTGAGAGTAATCAAGAGGGAGAATCTCAACCTTTGACTCTTGATTACTTTGAGAGTGAGTCAAACACTGCATTTGATATTAGTTCACTTGCTTTCAACAACTTAAAGGAAGAATCTAAGATTTTGGTGCCTATCACATATCTATTAGATCCTGAGGGACCATATGTGGGTTTATTACCAAATTTTCCACCTATGCATAAATTGATCCCCTTAGATAAACCCAACCATCATAAGGTCCCTCCAATCCAAAACATGCCACCTTTTTCCCCATTATCATTGAGCTTCTTCCATGACCTGATGACATAGTGGGCATGTTAGAGCTATAATTAGACAACAGGCTCAAGCCCAAGTATCACAACAAACTCAAGTACCAACAACTCATCCACAATATTCATCATCTCAACAAAGACTACCCTTTGACATTAAAGATCAATTGGCTCATACGCCAAACAAAACCTCTTTTTTAGAACTTCTTAAATCCTCCCCCATTCATAGGGAGAAATTGATGAATTCTTTAATACAAATGATGGTACCCCAGGACATCAATTTGAGTGCTATAATCGATGTTGTAGTATATCATGGAGTGGATCACATAGACTTTCATGACAAAGACACCCCTCCTTATAGTTTAGAGAGAGATAATCCTCTCCATATATCAAAATTGATCGAAGATGTTTGTGTTAAGAGAGTGTTTATTGATAACGAGTCCTCACTAAATATTTGCAGATACAATTTCTTCAAGAGGTTTGGGTTCAAATATGAAGACTTGAAGAAAATAGACTTAATAATTAAAGCTTTCAATGATGAAACTCAAGAAGCATGTGGCATGACGTTCATCCCATTACAATTTGGTCCTAGAATCCTAGACACATCTATTTATGTTGTACCATGTCCAACATTGTACAATATTCTTCTGGGGTGTCCATTGATTAATGCAATGAGGGCAGTTATATCTACCTTACACCAATGTGTCATATTTGAGTTTAAAAATAAAATAGTCATCATCCATGGTGACTCCAAACCATTTGTATTATGTACAAAAATTGAGCCCGTTGGTGTTCCTTTCTGTTCTTATTTATCATCAACATCACCTTCATCTCAATGATCATATTCATCTCATCAATATTCTTCATCACACCCTTCCACTTCTACTCATCATACACATTTTTCTAATAAAAATAATCCATCTACATCTTATTTGCTCAACAACCAATCATTAGTTGATGCATCCATAACACTACCTTCATCCAATTTCAATAATGTTTACATACAAGATTCTCTCATCTTGTCCCACCTACCACCATCTCCTCAAACTATGGGGTTACCCCACAAGAAAGGATATGTGTACCATGTTGGTAGCTGCACCTTCATTTATGCTGGATACACTACAAATGAGGTTATTATTGATAAAAACCTGATTCCTGAAGAAACTAATTTTACACATTGCTATTTATTAGATGAATTTCAAATTCCTAAGAAAATTATATGTAGCATGGGCTACAAAGGTAAAGGTTTGGGTCACCTAGAAAATGAAATATGTGAGCCACTTGATGTTGGCATTTGGCCAAAATGATGTGGCCTAAGCTACATCCTCTCAAAAAACCGACCCTTACCCTTTGATGATGATGACCGTTTGATCACCTACACTGAATATCTAGAGAGTCGTCAAAATTTAGAATATACAAGAAGAAGATGAGGGGCCCCCCCTTCTCCCTCAAATATTTACTGCAATATGCTTTCACTGGTTTATATTGAATTGATTGCAAGTCCTAAAGAGTGTGCTAAAGAGGATGTCCTTTGTGACATGGCACACGATAATATTATACATAATGGTTTTTTCTATGATGGTTCTATTCCCTATATAATACATATTGAAGCTTCTAGTTCACAAGATAAACGTGGTGATTTCTCTCTAGAAGACCTAAGACAAATGGGTGTTTCACCCACTCCTAATTTTGAGAGAGAATCTTAGATGGTAATCGAGGAAACTATAAAGATCAATATTGGCACTGAAGCCAATCCTTGCATGGTTAAAATAGGAGCTAATTTGAGCAAATAACAAAAGGCTAAGTTCGTGAAATTTCTTACAAAATACCTAGATGTATTCGAATGGACTTATGCAAACATGCCTCGTCTAGATTGGTCCATGGTCATGCATCACTGAGTGGTTCGTCCTGATGCAAAACCTGTAAAAAAAGCTCAAGAAAATGCACCCTAAAATTGCTTTTTTGGTCAAGGGAGACCTTCAAAAGCTCTTAGATATGGATTTCATTCAAGCCATCAATTATTCTCACTGGATATTCAACATCATTCTGGTAGCCAAAAAGGAAGCTACAAAAGTTAGAATATGCACGCACTTTAGGGACATTAATACCGCATGTCCTAAAGATGACTTCCCTCTTCCTAACATGGACCAAATAGTCAATTTTATGGCTAGGACTAGGATGTTATTCCTCATGGATGGCTTTTATAGATACAATAAAATCTACATAGCACTAGAGGATTAGCCCAAAGTTGCTTTTGTTACACCATGGGGCACTTTCTGTTAGAAGGTAATACCTTTTGGTTTGAAAAATGTGGGTGCCACTTATCAAAGAGCCATGAATTACGTGTTTCATGACATGATGTATGATATTATGTAGGATTATGTGGATGAAATTATTGGACATTCCATTTAAGAAGAAGACCACATTTTTAACTTAAGACTGATATTTGTCAGACTTCACGAGTATACAGTCCATCTAAATCCTAACAAGTGTGTATTTGGAGTCAAATATGGAAAATCGTTAGGATTTATTGTGTCAATACGAGGGATAGAAATAAATCCCACTAAGATCGTGACCATTATAGATATGATTTTTCCCACTAACTTAACTAAGCTACGAAGCTTACAGGGCAAGCTCTAGTCTATTTGTCACTTCATTGCTCAGTTATATTATAAATACCAACCCTTTCTTAAGTTACTTAAGAAAAGAACTCCCATTTTTTGGGATGAAGAGTGTCAAAAGGCCTTTGATGCATTGAAGCACTACCTTATAACACCACCTTTTGCTTATTTCACCTAAACTAGATCAATATTTTATTTTATACATATCTGCTACAATGCATGCATTGGGGGTATTTCTTACCCAACATGACAAGGAAAAAATAGAGCGAGTAGTCTACTATATTAGTAGAACCTTAGTGAGTTACAAAACTCGCTACACCCTTTGGAGAAGATTTATCTTGTAGTAGTGTTCTCTACTCAGAATATCTACCATTATATGCTTAGTCAAAGCACATTCATCATCGCTCAATTCGATCCACTACGATATTTGATGAATAAAAAGTACTTATCAGGATGAGCAACAAAATGGGTTCTCATCCTAAGCTAATTTGATTTAACATTTATAGGGACAAAATTTCATCAAAGGACATGTTATAGCCCATCAAATCGATGTTGCTCCTCTCCAATCCACCCATCCTTTAACAGTGGAATTTCCAGATGAGTGTCTCAACCTAGAAGTCGATCATTTTGACTCCTAGTCCTTGTTCTTTTATGGAGCTCGATGCATGACTGGTGCTGGTGTAGACATCATATTGGTATCACCTCAAAAGCAATTTATCCCTTTATGATTCAAATTACAATTTACTTACATCAATAATATAGAAGAGTACGAAGCTTTAATCCTTGGATTGTGTGTAGCCTTGGCATTACGAATTAAGATCTTGTCTATCTTTGGGGACTCAACTGGTGGTAAACCATATCAATAAAGTGTATCAAACTCATGATGAAAATATTCATCTCGATAAGGAGTATGTTTTAAAATTGATCTCCTTGTTTGAAAAAGTGATCATTGAGATCATTCTATGTTCTAGCAACTGTTCTACACATGCTATGACAACAACTGCTTCATTATTCCCTTGGAGTTGGAGGATGATCATGCTACCATCATCATTTGATAACTTTGAGAGCCCACTTCACTAGAGTCCAGTATCACACCCTTATATGTCTTTGCAATTGGACATATGCAATTAGAGCCATGGTAGAAAAATATTCAAAACTTTATTTAAAATAGCTCAATTATTGAGGGTTTTAACCAAAATGAGTGTTGAATCTTATGCAAAAGAGTCACCTAGTTTGTTATCCTGGGAAACACCTTATATCAATGCTCTTTCGAAGGGATTCTTTTAAGGTGTTTAAATGCTGAAGAGTCCAAGCCCGCTCTTAGCAAAGTCCATGAAGGTTCATGTAGAGGTCACTAGTAGAACCCTAAAGGTTCTAGCTAAATATTTAATAAATAAATAAATAAAATAACATTAAATTAAAAAGAATCACTTTGATAAAGAATCATTGTTGCACTGGTAAGGGGGATCCCTCCAATGGGTTTAAATAAATATTTTATTATTTCATCATGGATGGTTTCAAATGATCGATTGTACAATGATTTATATCTACCCTAACCCTAACCCTATGTCACTTCAATATGATGGTTCATAATAATTAATATATTTAATTATTATGACTATCTAACCCTAACCCTAATAATATAATAATTAATTAATAATTAATTATTATATTATTAACTATACTAACCTTAATATATTAAATTTATTATACTATTATTATTAATAATGAAGGTTAGGATGTGGGATCCTAACATGCCACCCCTCCTGGAAATAACTTTGTCCTCAAAGCTGGGAAAGACTCCAAAATAGGCTTCAAAAACTAAGGAACTACATCACTTGCCTAAATGGTCCATGAATGTTTTCATTATGTCCTCCAACAATTGTTGGCTCGTGACTTCAATTAAGTGGGATAGTAACTGCAAGCAATTTTCCATTAAATACATTCAGATTGAG
Organism: Wollemia nobilis; assembly: GCA_028583015.1. NCBI lineage: Eukaryota > Viridiplantae > Streptophyta > Pinopsida > Araucariales > Araucariaceae > Wollemia > Wollemia nobilis. The sequence continues at coordinate 9,236,658 of JAQPPZ010016751.1, read as the reverse complement.
TACAACTTCCTTTGTTCCTTATTAGCAACTAGTTGTAGCTTAGAATATTCAACCACAAAAACTAGAATTTGGCTCTTATTAGGTTCACTATCCTTGGGTATAACATATGTTGTCCAAACACAAGAATACAAATTGTGGCCATATACAAATGAACAACTAAGGATGGAACACCCATTTTTAAATTGATCAAGAGGATATGATGACCTAGTGTCAAAAGTCTGATCGCCCAATAGACGCGTGTGACGTGTTTCTGTCTCATCCATATTTGTAGGTGCATACTTAATAGTACAAATAGCAAATGTGTGAGAATATTCTTGATGGTAAATACGATGAGCATGCTCTCCTAGAGGGATTGCACGAATGTGAAGTTTTCGAATGTCGTAAATTGTCCCAATAGTAAGCAGGTCTTTCCTTGCAATCGCAAGGTAAGTTCGAGTTCTACCAATATTTATTGGGACAAATAGAATTTAAAAAGGTAGGGTGGCTGAAAATAGCTACAAATTTCAACCCTACCACTCCAAAGTCCAATATGTCGTCTCTACTTTTGAACAGACAACTTCGTATGGATGGTCAACTCATCTTGTGGCTCAAACGAAGGAAATTAAATGAATAACTAGATATGGGCTTTACGTTTATTAGTTTAAGAAGAATACATTTTTCATTGGTCATATGTAACTACCATAGTAGGTAGGGTGAGATATTTCATCATCCTTTCTAGATCCCAAGAACAACATTGAATTCGGTAATAATGGAGGAAGGAAGTAGCTGTTATGCCGTAAAGGAATTTGCTCACTATTGCAGTCCAAGCCTCCATTTCACTTTAGCGTGAAAGACATGAACTCCTAAGGGCTTGACTAAACTAGAGATAACATCGCATGGAGGCCATTATAATATCCTACGGTACTTCACGTATCCTTCAATGTTGTTTGACTCTTCCTCAACTAATTGTGTATGTCACAGGTTTTTGGTTGGTAATTATTTCTTAAGTGCTATTGTGCATATGATTTCTGAGATAAATATTCTTGGATTACATGTCTATGATGTAGATATGATTTTAATTTTTGAGATCGAAGCTCACTGAGACTATGATCTGATTTCTTCTTTTTTGATGTGTCTTTCAATGTAGTGAGGTTGATTCAAAGTGGGTAGCATATGTACTAGCGCATTGTGTTGAGCGATCAGGTGAGTGATATCGAGTTGCATTATAAAATTGATGTCCATGAACAAATGATCATTCCCTACTTTTGATTTTCCCTCCACTGCCATGTCAAATAAACTTGTATTCACTGGAAAGATAGCTATTGGTTTTCTCCCGTCGAGCCTTGTAGATGCCTGCATTGTATCTTGAGCATCTCAAGATCCTGGTTAAAAATCGACGTAGGTAGATTTTTTTTGGTTGTCGTTGTTAGTAGAAAGGTCATATTTTTGTTTAGACATTGCTAATACTCGAGTCATATCTTGAAGTAACATCAGCTCGAGTCTAGTGCTGGAGGGGGAGGTTCCCTGCAATAGCTCGTACAACCGCTCTTACAGAAATGGGATGGGATCATGCATAGAAGAAATGCCACTATAGATATTCTTTGGGTAGGTAAGACTTCTCCAGTAGATCCCATGACTTGTAGTGGTAAATTTCCACCTTTAGAATAATATCCACCTAAATCATGTGGCCATGTACTTTAACAGTAGAGCTGCCTTCTCTCATTCATTGCAAAACCTGATAGAACATGGTGAGAAAGTAAGAGAATAGAAAGCTCTTGCTTGAAGACCGGATATGATCGATCCTTCTACAATATTCTTTTCCATATTAACCATGTCAACCATATCATCAAAGAACCAAGCTAGATAAACCCTGCTAAAACCGCCCTCGCCTATCATCGACGTGAAATTATTTGTTGCCTTTTCCAACTCTTTCCACGTTAATTTCTTCACTTGCTGATGCACCAGCAGCGACAGAATCTGTGAATCCCATGGTCTGCTTGTCAAATAAATTAGTTGGTGTACACATCGATCATCTGGTTTCCTTGGTTGCTTTCTCATTCTTGATAGAAACAACCTATACACCGCGACAGAAACAAAAACATCTGCAACTACCTCAACCAATATAATGATCCATTTTGATGCAATGTGCTTTCTTGAAGATGAGGTTCCTAGTCTAATGGATCAATCAATCTAGGATAGAATTTCTTCGTGGATCACTGTATTTCACTAATCATGATGTTATCAATTACTAGTCCACAACTATCGTCGATGAGGCTCTAAAATGTCAAATTTGCATAATTTCCAAGTGTAGTGAATTCCAGGGGATGTGTTTGTTTCTATCCCATGCTATTCGGCTCGCTATTTGCTATGTCAAACCATAGAAGTTGAGGGGAAACCCAAGATGGAGTGATGGAAAATCTCAGAGTCTTGGTAGTGTTTCCACAAGTTCTATCAACGTTTCCGGCCAGATTAAAGACGAGAGAGTAATTGGAGTGTTTCTTCACAGGCAACATCTGTGCCAGGCTGCCGGGGCTTGCTATTATAGGAGGTGGCCATGGAGGCAGCCTCGAAGGAGGTAGAAAATAATCTTCTAAATTAAATGAGGTAAATAGGATGCCCTTTTTTATCTCTAATTTTAACTTGACAAGGATGTAAAATTTCAAAATTTAGTCCTACCTGATTAGGTAGAATATTTCTAGCTCCACGAGACTATGCATGGGACAAACAATCTCTCTCATGGGCTAATCTAAAATCATTATTTTCATATACCCTGTTACAGTGTTGCTGGCTAGTTTATAAAGAGGAATTTATTGTGGGATTGTCTGAATTTGATTTATATTCAATTGCAGATTTAAAAAATGCTCTTGCAGTAACACACGAATTCCAAGCAAAATGTGCATTCTCACCATACCTAGTTGCTGAGCTACCTGTAATTATTTCTTGCATTTAAGATTGTTTATGATTTGAATTATTTTCTTCTTTCTTTGCTTGAATTTTAATAGTGAAATCATGCATTGGGAGATCTTCCTTCTTCGAAAGTGTAATATGTACCACTTGGAAATCCATGGCTACGAGCTCCTCTAAATGTAAAAAATGTCTAGGGTTAGGAGCAATTTCTTCACTTGCATATGCTTCCACTTAAGTATTCATTAGATACTCGATACCGCTCAAAATACCATCAAGAAGTTCCATGCTTTTTTTATTGTGATCTTGTTTATTCCAACTTCTAAAATCAAAGGTGTCACTCCTAATTTCTCTGATTTCGCTTGTAAGCTTTTTAAGTTCTTCCTTGATTTTTATGAGCGCACCCAACCTGACTGGGTCAAACATGGCTCTGATACCAAATTATAGAACCCTAAAGGTTCTAGCTAAATATTTAATAAATAAATAAATTAAATTACATTAAATTAAAAATAATCACTTTGATAAAGAATCATTGTTGCACTGGTAAGGGGGATCCCTCCAATGGATTTAAATAAATATTTTATTATTTCATCATGGATGGTTTCAAATGATCGATTGTACAATGATTTATATCTACCCTAACCCTAACCCTACGTCACTTCAATATGACGGTTCATAATAATTAATATATTTAATTATTATGACTATCTAACCCTAACCCTAATAATATAATAATTAATTATTATATTATTAACTATACTAACCTTAATATATTAAATTTATTATACTATTATTATTAATAATGAAGGTTAGGATATGGGATCCTAATAGTCACTTCAGTGGTAGCACTATTTCTAAAATCTCCTTTGAATGGGCTACTACTAGCTCTCCATGGAAAAGGATGCTAACGATTTTATCCACAAATGTGACAAGTGCCAATGCCACACTGTTGGTCTGAGTTTCATACACACCTAGTAAAGAGTGAACATAAAACACAAGTAACACCTTAAGGAGAATAAATCCCTCTCACTTTAGGATCTAACTGGGTATCCAAGGTGTGAGTTACAGGGTTGGGTCGAATGCTTTCACTCTTTTATGCTTCTGGAATAGTTTTCAAGTGACTGCCTATTTTACCTGCAACGGGTTCAAGTGTTGTTTGCTGGTGTTTAATGGTGTTTTGCTGATTTATCATATTTTCATTAACTATTTGATCTGACTCCCAATTGAGCAAGTTAAAAGAATAAATAATTTTAAGAAACATAAAAATGGTTCACTTTAGAAATAAAAATAGAGAGGGAGAGTAAGGCAGAAAAGAGGGGTGAAATTCTGCAATTTAACCATCAACTACCTTTCAATTTCAACATGCTGCAAATGCTTACAAATTAGGACAAATAGAATAACAAACAACCCAAATTTCTAATATTGGTTCATTATCTAGCAAGGAGTAAAACGGGGGACCAAAACAGGGCAACTTATTTAAATCATAGTTCTCCCAGATTTAACAGGATGAATCTGTGGGTAGCAAAAGCTCATGCCCGCAGACCAGAATGATCCTTAAACCAAAGATTTAAATAACTTGTTAAAATAATTTAACATTTTTGAAACTTAGACTTGCTAGGATAATTTTGCCAGTAGCTCTGCTCACATAGCAAAATCAGGGCCAGAAGAGAAATAAATAAAATTTAGAAATGTAAAACTACAGTAACAACATATTAAAATAAAATAGATTCGTAGAGATTAAATTTACAGAAGTTTCTATGAAAACAAGAACAAGGAAGAGGGCACCGTAAAACTTGGAGAGCAGATTAAACACTTGGCTACGCAGCATCAAAATCACACCACCAAAATCCCATGTCAATAACAAAATTTTTTAAAGAAATAGTTTCTTAATAAAACTTCTATTACAAATTCCTGCCTCCTTGTAAATGAACCAAAAAATTACTTTTATAGACAAAGCATTTTTTTATTCATCCACTTTTACAAGCAGTCTAAAATATCCACATGAGATATTTTTTACAATAAATTTCCTCCATTACAGATATGAAGATTTCTACATATTTATTTTTGCTAACTTTTAGTTTTGCAAATATTTAATAAAATCAATCAGCTCATAAACAGGGGAGATTTCTATCTTTATTTCTGCTGACTTTTAGTTTTGTTATCTAGTGGAATGTGTTGCTTCTAAACACACGCCAACCTCGTTCATGCTCCTTATCAAGAGATTCATGTTATCTCCTCTCCTTGTCCCTTTTCCATGTGGGTCCTAGACATCATAGGGAAGGTCAATCCCATATTGTCTGATGGACAAAAGTTCACAATCACAGCAACTGAGTACTTCACAAAGTGGATCAAAGTTATGCCATTAGCTTCTTGTACAAGGGTTCAAGTCTTTAAAATCATTTGTTATCAAATAATTATGTATATTTGGAGTCCCTTCGACCATTTTTTTGGACAATGGAAATTGTTTCAAGAACAATGAAATTCGTAAATTGTGCATAAAGTATAAGATCTAGCATAAATGGTCTACTCCTTACTATCCTCAAGGCAATGGTCAAGCGAAAGCATCTAACAAAATATTAATCAAAATCCTAAAAATATTGGTTAATAAATCGAGTCGAGATTGGCACATTCAACTGTATCCAACATTATGGGTATACATGACCAGTGTACGAACCCCTATGGGTGCTTCTCCTTTTTTTTTGATCTATGGTGTAGAAGCAGTACTCCCATTTGAGCTTGAAGTACCTTCTTTAGGGATTTTGCTTCAATATATTAGAGTAGGAGATGAGTATTGTGCTGGACGCTTAAGTCAACTAGAAATTCTTGATGAAAAGTGCATCAATGCTTTAGAGCACCTTCACACTTACCAAGAAAAGCTTAAAAGGTCATATTTAAAGAAAGTTTACAATCGGTCCTTCGAGGTTGGTGATTTAGTTCTAAAAAAAATCAAAATAACACCAATGCTCGAAGAGACCTTAAAGGTAAATTTAATCCCAACTGGCTAGGACATTTTGTTGTAACAACTAAGTTTGGGTCAAGTGCATATTGTTTGGCTATGCTAGAAGGCAAAGAACTTAAAGAGCCAATGAATATTACATACCTAAAAAAATATTCTGCATGATTCAATTTGTATAACTGTACATAAAATATCTTGTATATATTGTGCACAAATCATCATTTTTCTTAAACTCATATTGTACATTAATCATTTCCTAGTTTCATATTGCATTGCATCATCATACAGTTTAAAGTTTACATTAGCATCCTATAATTTTAGTTTACACCTTGCATTTTGATTAGCCTAATTGCTTGCACCATATAGTCATACTTGTCCATCCTTCTTTTTCTAGACAAGTGCTGACACATTCATAGTTTATCTTGATTTTCTCAAGTGATTAAGGCCTCATCTTAAACCAATTGCATGATTCATATTTTAATAAAAATCTTGATCCGTGATATTGATTAAAAATATTTCTTGAAATAAAGTGCACTTTTCACTAAAGAAAATTTTTGAGTTTTGGGACTTGACCATGCCACTCTTGAACCAAACACTTATTACTTTTATTAATGAAATATTGCATCTGGGAAGATGATGCCATGATTGAATAGAACCTCAAAGCAAATAGATATTCTTGCTTGTCCCATTATGCATATAGTCCAACAATTAAAATACAAATATATATACATTCTTTACAAAAAAAATCACAAAAATGAAAAGAGTGGGTAGTAAGGATAGGGTACAATTCTCATCATAACTTGATTCAAGTGGTTGAGAATCCGATTCCCCAAAGCCCTAAATCTCTTCACAAAAACATATAATAATAAAGTGGGTAGTAAGGATAGGGTAAAATTCTCATCAGGACTCGATTCGAGTGGTTGAGAATCCGATTCCCCAAAGCCCTAATAATCTTTACAAACACATAATACTAATAAAGCCTCCAAGTAGTAAGGATAGGGTAAAATTCTCATCAGGACTCGATTTGGGTGGTTGAGAACCTGATTCCCTAAAAGTTGGAGATCTTAATATTGGACTATAATCATGCATGACAATACGTCTCTCTTGAAGAGGCCTCTGAATGCATATAAGGACAAGCTAGCTTCTTGGTTCTCTTTATGATTGGTTTACTCCTACCTTGCTCAAATTTGATTAATGAATTCACTTGCACACATTTTGTTCCTTATTGGCTTGTGGCATTACCTTACTTAAAATTGGTAAATGAACTCCATAACCACACACATTGGTTCTTAAACTATTTGCATCACATTCAAGATCAAGATAGGAAAAGAACTAACGAATCACACACCGGTTCTTGATGCAATCTGATCTCACATTGAGAAACATCCATTATTTTTGATGAGTTTGAATAGCCAATGTCATGATATATTCATGGGCATGTATGACCATTATCACAAGCATTTATCACCAAATAAATCATTAGTATTGCATTTTATATCCATCTCCATTGCATATAAGCATTTCCATGATTTCTTAGTCACATTGCACAATAGCTTGTTAGGGTTTAAACATTTTGCATACTTTGCATATCCATTTTTTGATCATATAGTTGCATAGGAACTTTGTGATGATGGCATGGGATAATACCTAGTTAGGTTTTTTCTCATATACACTTCATTTCATGCTAGGAGTCTCATTCCTAGCACAAGTTCCCTACATAAGACAAATTGCATTCTTCATGCTAAGTCATCTACATCATTCTTCACACCCTTAATTTTTAATCAAAATTAATTTTAAGGGTATACATTGTCCATCATCCACAATATCATATTGACCATCAAGTTCAATCATATTTTGGATCATATACCTATGATGTCAGCATAACAACATCCCTCACACAGGATTCACTTCATGACCACAAGCAAGGAGCAACCTCCATTTAGGTCTTACACAAGCATACATCCTCAAGGGTTATTGTTGAAAGCTCATAGTTGTAAGGATATGTCACCCAACGCATCATCTTTATAATATCCATTAAAATTCATTAAATCACATTCTATGTATGTAGATCACATTTTGATAAGCATGATAGATGTAGATTAGAAATCATTAATCATAAATATAAGCATTCCAATATGCATTACCATTTAGATCATTTACCATAATCATTCATAAAATATTAATTTTTTTTTTTTTTTGCATAAATACACATAAAAATACAAAAATGCAGTATGGTATTATATCTTGAGAAAAAAGTTACATCTGTGTAAGACAACTGGTATGCCACAATAAAAAAATTGGCATACTTAGTCACTAAGGAAGTATGCCACAAAAGATAAAATCTAGCATATCATCTCCTAGATCCCTGGTCCTCGCCCATATTCCCTAGTGGCATCAGTGGAGGTATGTTCCTGGACTGAGCCACCATCCTTGAATTGGAATGTGTACCACTCTGACTCTAACTTTAGCTCGAAGCCATATCCATTGGCAGAGGCACCCTCTATCCCAATGAAACTACCTAATAGTATAGACCTTGATAGAATACCTCTCATTGATGGGCTCTTGATAGCTCATCCTGGAAATAGCATTGCATGCTACTACTTGAAGAGTATGTTGGTTTGATCGAAGAGGGTGTAACCCTCACCTATTATTGTTATAGCTGGCCATATGCCTATGATAATTGAGCCTCGAGTGATTGGATGTGCCCTGCCCGAGTTTCCACCTAATCCCTTAGACCTGCTATCTCAGTATTCTAGGTAGCCACCTTCACCTCTAGATTTAGAATATTCTAGCCATCCCCTCCATCTCCTCCACCACCCACCTCACTCATATTTGCATCACCTTATGACCATTACGACACATCCTCCTGCTACAACACATCCTCCTACTACGGTATGTCCTCCTGCATTGGTGCTTCCTATCAAGGGGTCTCCTCTTGTCAAGGGATGTCTCCCCTCACTCTAGGTCTATGTATCCCTATCCATATACACCTAGGTACCTCTATCGATCTGGGTCTAGGTGCAACTCCTTGTGTCTCCCTTTGACGAGCAACTGCTCATGCTACCAATACTATCCATTGATATCCTACTGGTCATACCTAAGTAATCCTCTAAGGTCTAATACCCTCATACCACTAGTCGTACCCATCCTCAACCCCTACATTATCCATCCTAGGGCTCACTAGCAGTGGGTCATCCTCCTCTAGCTCTCTAAATTATGTTATATCAGGATCACATCCCACAATTAGAGAATCCCTAGTCACCCACTGACACTAGATATCTCTCACCACTGGTATCCCCTACTACAATCCAAATTGACATTGTATCCAATAAACATAGTACAACTCCATCTTTCCCTTATTTGACTATAGCCATAAAATTTTCCATAACTAAGCCAACTCCATCCCATCCTCCTCCCACCTTGGATGCATCCTCCAAGGTCTCCATGTGATCCGATGAGGCAACAAGTCATCTATCACCTGCCTTACAATATATAGCTTATTAGCTTGTATGCTACGTCCTCCTCTCATAGGAGCCCATCGATATACAGTCGACCACCCTGAATCCAACTTCCCCTAAGATAATATGTGAGGTCTCCTCACCACTATATAATCCCAACTCCATACATGGAGCAGATTAGTGATAACGATGCAACTATGTCCCTTGTGCATGATATCCCATAATATATTGTACAAGTGGTATAATGTGAAAGGGCCCCAAGAAAAATACCTTTCTCTATATCTCATCTTAGACACGACCCCAACCAAGGCCCATGGTAGATGTTGCATGCTCATGTGATAGGCTAGTAGTCTAGCAACTACTCCATTTAGAAAAATCGTTAGTGTAGAGATAGCCTATGTCACTACCATATGCTCTACATTGATCCTGCTCTAGTTGATCGAGATTAAAATTCCTAATTAGCTAGTCTAAGGCTTTGTACTATGTTGTAGATTGATATAATGCCATCCCTCTAATAGGAATATGGAGGATCCACCATACATCCTCCAGGGTCACAATCATCTCACCTGTAGGTAATCAAAATGCCGATAATTTTGGGTACCACCTCTCTACCAAAGTTGTCAATAGAGATGTGTCTACCTCGACTCTAGACATCTCTACTACATGGTGAAGTCCTACCTATTGTATCAAATTCCTCTCTGCCAGATCAAGCACCCTCACCTCATCCTCAAAATATCTACATCGCCACTCTCGATTCTTGAGAGTACCATATTGCAATAAAAAATAACAAAATTACACATCATCAGTCCATCATAATCAACAAATCATTAAACCATAAACAAGAAAAATTTGGAAAATAACAAGCCAAAAATATTATATTCATGGGTTTTTACAAATTCGTGGAGTTTCAACGATTTTGCGGGCTAGAAATCCTTGAATTTGATGTTCCCTATTGGTCGTTAATTCGTTGTGTGGTCGCAAATTCGTCGTGACGACCACACAAAAAATTCTTTGGATTTTTGGATAAATCCAACAAAAATTGTAAATCAACAATGAAATTAAAGCAAAAATATGATTTAATGCTCACCCGAATCCTTGGTTCAGCTTCGTCGCTGCTTGTTCGCAGGAATATACTTTGTGAGTTGGAAGTCCCATTTTCTCCAGAGCTCGAAACCAACAACTTGTGTAGTGACAATAAGTTAGGGTTTTACCCTATTTCTCATTTTAACCCCCTTATTTTCTTCTATTTTTTCACTTTTTATTTTTCTTCGCATCATTTAAAATTTCATGACGAATGTTCTATTCCTTATGAAGCTCAAGAGGGCACCCTATCTAGAAAATTTTCAATAATTTTTTGCATTGATTTGCATGTCAAAAAATAAAATAAATAAAAAATAAAAATTTCACATTAACTATCCGTTCAAAATCGTCCACCATTTTTCGACCATGTCGCTCATTGTCATTTTCACCCAAGCGTCTACATATTTCTTTGACACATTTACTGCTCATAAATATCTCAAAGAGGGGGCAAAATGTAGACAAGGAATTTTGACCCTAATTCATAGTTTCCTCCTTCCTAACACACGTAAACCTACCCCTCATCATCCCACCTCATTTTTCATGCTAGAAAAACTTCTTGCTAATCCCCACGTACTATTTTCCTCATTTTTAATGAATTCGTGGGCAACGAATATTACCTACAAATTCACAAAAATAAAAAACCCTACTACCTACTAGGTGCCTATTTTGTTTCGGTCCCAGATTGGTCTAACAAACCATATCTGACGAATTCGTGACCTCTACGCTTAGGTTATGAATTTGCCTAAATTGGGAATTTTCCCAATTTACCTAAACCACCCATATTTCATACCTCGAATCTCATAATTTCTAACTTACATTGTGGTGATTGAAGTCTTTAAAATAATAACTTGTCTCTCAAAGTCATGCTAATGGTGAATTGAACAAAGTTTTGGGTAATATTGAGAGCAATTGTGATCTGATTGAGAGAAGTGGAAAGCTGACATTTTATTGCAAGAACAGGTTCCTCTACTACTTGGAGATTGCTTTCGAAGCTCAACCTACTATAGGTAAACTTTATCTTTCTACTATCACCATTACAACAAAACGAATGTTTCTCACTACGAGTAATTTTTTTACATTCATCTTGACATTTTCACTACATTCCCTACTTTACATTATGCATTTTTACACATCTAGCGAATTTGTAGGCTAGCCGCAACTTTATCCACAAGCTCTAAATTCGCACGCAGGTCATGAATTTGCATAGATATAGATCTAGGGGTAAATATTTGCTTCCAAATTTATCATTCTATTTTCATATTACACTTTCATCATTTCATAGTCCATTGCACTTTGTATTTTTTATTATTCTGTTCTCTTATTTTAGTATTTTATCCATTTGCAAGTAGATCTCTGATTTCCATATTTTTTGCAAGGTTTGTTAAAGAGACCTAGGGGATTTGACTACTGCATCACTAAGACCAAATATATGGTGGCTTAAGTAGATCCCAAAATGCTAATTGTAATTTTTATGTTCTATGTTATCAGTTGTAGGTCTCTCACAAATTTATGCTCAAGATAGTGAATTCGCTTGTAGCTCGCCGAGATTCAGATAGGCCATAAATCCATTCACAGGCTATGAAGTTGCTCTATTTAGCCATCTAACCTAGGTAGGATTTTTTTCTGATCTATTTCCTTTCATTTTTTTGCTTTCTGTTAATTCAGATTTCTTTCATTTGTAGAGTACTGTAAAAAATATAAGAAAATACCAACAATAAGAATTAAATTGCATTGCATCTTGTTTAGATCAATTATTTGATTGAGTGTTGTTTGCAAGGAAAAATATTACCTATAATTGAATCTTAGCTGCATTCTATCCTAAACCTAGGTGCTTGTTAATAAAAAGAACACATTCAAATATACACCTTGGCCAGACATAGAAACGGTCTTCAAATGTTTCTTGGTGAACCCTAAATCAATCAACCATCACCAAAGGAGGTACGACACCATGTACCCCTCACATCGAGGTGTAGGCTTCTAAATTCTCACCCCCATTCTAGGAATGAATCCATTAGCCTGAGGGAAAGAGATACGGAATTTTTAGCCTACATTTTTTTTTTTAACAAAATAATAATTAAAATATGTTTAAACATTTCTAATTATTGTGCACGATTTTTTTTTTAATAAGTTATGTGTGGATTCTATTGGGGGCCACTCCCATTATAAAAATAAAACATTACATTGCTCTTATTACATTTCTAGCAGGTTAATTAAAACATGCCCAACTTTACCTTTATATCAAAGATATTCTTCATTTTTCTTTCTATCAAATATACTCTATATCTTCCTCAAATTACTAAGTTTCTATAATCAACTTCTTTTATATTAGATGCCTTTCGAAATGTAAATTCTATCAAGATGAAATTCAACACCATGAATGGATAAAATATTTGTTGCCCAACTTCTATATTTATAAATATCTTATCTATAACAACCTCACAATTAATTGATAAATAAAAAAGATAATGGTGGGTGGGAATGGTGCTTTGGGGGAAGAAAGTATTGCAGGTGGGAGTGGTATTGTGGGGAATTAAGTGTTGTGGGTGGGAATGACATTGTGGGGGTCAATAGTGGGGAGTTTTTTGGTGGTGTTGATGAGGTGGTTTTGGGTGGTAGGGTGGTTTTGAGTGGTTTATTGTTGGGTGGTGTGTTGGGGATGGTTTGTCAGGTGGCAAAGAGGTTATTGCTGCCAGTGATCCTATGGTGGAGTCTCAACCTTTATCAGGTTGATCTTGGTGAGACTCCATTGGGGGATTTTCAAAAAATCCTTTGATCTTGGTGTCGGTGCATCCTTTGTAGCAGTGGTCTCTTCTAGTTCGAGAAACCTTGGTTTAAAGTTATTTTTGATATTTCCCTAGTGGAAGACATTCTTAGTGTTTTGAAGGAGATGATAAAAATCATAATATAATATGGATCACTCAATTTGGTTGGAAAATTATTGGGGGCCTGTCCTGATCTAGATGTGGTCCATAGATGGGCATTTTCCAAATGGAGGCCTCAAGACCATTTGGAAATCGTGGCTCTCTCTAAAGCCTTCATAATATTTAAATTTAATTATGAAGAAGACTCTAGGAATGTGCTTAGTGGGGGCCCATGGTTCTTTGGGAAGTGAGGGCTCTTCCTATGAAGGTGGACTTTGAACTTTTGTCCTAATTCACAAAATATTAATGCAACCCCCTTTGGGTCAGGCTACCTGGTTTGCCTTTCCAGTATTGGCATGACGATATGTTTTGGGTATAGCAAAGCGAATGGGTGAACTCATCGTCACTGATGCAATTATAAGAGCTAGGTCAAGATTGATATATGCTAGAATGTTTATTAATGCAGGTTTGGAAGCAGATCTACCAGATTCTATCAAGTTGGTTTTGAGTTTGGGTACTTGAATACAAATATTGTTTATGAAAACTTCCTAGGTTTTTAACTGAATGTTAAGCTTCTGGCCACCTCTCAGACCAGTGTTTGATAAAGAAGTTGACAAGGAAATTTTAGACTAAGATTAATTTGAAGGATAAATTGGTCTATAATGAACCCTAAAATCAAATGAGCGTAGCTTTGACCAGGGGTTGGAACCGAGAGAATCTCGGTCCTTGGCTAGAAACATCAACACATGGGGCCAATTTTAGAGTAGGCCTCAAAAACTATACCTACACCCCATATCATAAGTTGGGAGGGGCGAACACTAATTTTTGAATGTTGGATTTAGACGCATGCTGAGCATGTGAGTGCACTTCCCTTTATAACCCCCCTTATTATTCAAAAATATTTTAATTTTCTTAAAACCCATGGTGAAGAGGAGCCGTTAGATTTAATATCGATAAATTTACCTTCTCCTCTTGAGATAATGACTTCCATTACTTTGGATAAAGGGTATCTAGGCCTAAAAACAAGAAGTCACAAAAAAAGGATTATGGATATGGGGATTGAGAGAAAATTTGGGAATCCCCAGACAACAAAAAAATAAATAGATTCAAAAATAGCCAATGGTACTCAGCTGGTGCTAGGAATGGATGAAGGATTGGTTCCAGGGGAAAACAACTAAATATAACATCCTTAAAAAATATTTCCCCTCACAAGTTGTGGGTGGGAAGAAACCCTCTTTCAAACAGGGTAAATGAAGTTCTTATCCTAGAATATTAGGGACCTTAATGGTCATTCAAAAAAAAGTTAGTGGCTTATTTTAGATTAAAACGTAGGTAAGATATTATTATTTTGTAAGAAACAAAGGTGGAGGATAGTAAAATAGATATACTTAGATTGGTTATTTGAAAAAATGCAGGTTTTTATGCTAGCCCAACCCATGGGGCGTCAGGGGGTTTGTTGTGTCTATGGGACTTAAAAAAGTCATATGGTTTGGTGTTGTCTATATCTGATAGAATAACTAATGTTATTTTTTTTAAAGAGACTAATAGGAGATGGATCTTGACCAATATTTACATCCCAAATTTCTATAATGACACAAGTTTTCTTTAGGAGTCATTGAGCTCTCTGAGAGAAAATATTCAAGGTGAAGCTTGGATCCTGGTTGAAGAATTTAACTCTCCTTTGTATCATGAAAATAAAAGAGGAGGGAATTTTGGCACATCAAGAAGAATGGAGGATTTTACCTCTTTTGTCAATACTAATGAACTAATGGACCCAGACCTTAAAAGCAACAAATTTACATGGAGTAATAAAAGGATTGGTAATCAAATTATCCATATCAGGTTAGACAGAGTTCTATTTTTGAAAGAAGCATGGTTTTTATTTGGATATGCCTACTTATATTCCCTTACAAAAGTGGGTTTGGAACATAACCCTCTTGTGTACAAATCTTTTCAAGGTAGTTTCAAATTTCCTAAACCCTTTAGATTCGAAGAAATGTAGTTGAAAGATATTAGGTTGGAAACTAATATTAGTAAGTTGTGGTCTTAAAAATTCTTTGGGCCATTAATCTCTCAAGCGGTTGAAAAATTAAGATGAGTTAAATTTAATTTAAATATTTGGAATAGATATATTTTTGGTCATGTGAATATGAAAAAGAGTCTTTGAAAACTCAACTTAAAACTCTAGAGATTGAGATTATAGCTAGAGAGCTTTGGGAGGAATCCAGATTGAAAGAAAAAATACTATTGTCTGATCTGCACAACACTTTGGTGTGTGAGGAACTACTATGGAAGTAAAAGTCCAAAGCTTTATGGTTAAAAGAAGAGGACAAGACCACAATTTTTTCCATGTGTCCACCCTAAGGCGAAGGATTATTAACAATATTAATGAAATTTTAAAAGTATATGGCCATAAATCTATTGATATTCATGAAATCAGAGGAGAAGCTGTAAAATTTTTTAAGTCTTTGCTAGGGGAGAAGGAAATTGGGGATGAATAGGTAGAAATCAAGTTATTATCTTGTATTTAGCAACTGGTAACAAAAGATATGAACTTTGTTTTGATTAACCCTTTTGAAGACGAAGAAATAAAAATGTAGTTTTTTCCATAAGGGGTTGAAAGATCTAGGGCAAAATGGTTTCTCTCCTATATTATTTTAAAGGCATTGGCACATTGTAGGAAAGGATATTAGAAATGCTTTGGAAGAGGTTCAGAGAATAAGGTATATTTTAAAGGATGTAAATTCCACATTTTTCATGCTTATTCCTAAGTCTCACAGGATCAAGAATTTCAATGATTCTAGATCTATTAGTCTATGCAACACTATGTACAAAATGTTTTCCAAGATTTTGACTAATAAACTAGAAATATTCCTTCTGGATATCATAGACCTAGCTTAGCCAGGTTTTATGGTTGGAAGATAGATATTGGATGGGATTATTATAGTTCATGAGATCATTCATTATGTGGATAAAAGTGGAAGAACATGATTTTTTCTCAAATTAGATATGAACAAAGCTTATGACCATGTCTCCTGGGATTTTTTTTGATAAAAGTTATGCATAAATTTGGTTTGAATTAGCGGTGGCTTAGTTTTATCAAAGAATGTATTTCAACACCATAATTTTTTAGTTCTAGTGAACATGTCAGTAGCTGGGTACTTTAAGAGCTAAATGGGGCTTTGGTAGGGTGACTTTCTCTCCCCCTTTCTGTTTATCCTACTTTCTGAAGTACTTGGTAGAGCCATAAAAGCTAAGTTGGGTATCTAAGGTATTAGTCCAACTTTACACTTTGATCGCATCTATCATAACCAATTCATGGATGAAACTCTTTTGTCCACCATTGTGTCTATTCCCCAAGTCAAAAAGGTTAAAGAGATTATGGCCTTCTATGAAAAGGTGACGGGTCAGGTGATAAATTTTCATAAGAGTAGACTCTTTTTCTTGAATACTCTCCTCAATAAGCAAAGGAAGATTACTAGAATTTTGGGCTGTGAGATTGAGGCTCTATTGTATTCTTATTTAGGTATGCTTCTTTTTAGTGGTAGAATGAAAGAGAAATTTTGGGACCCAATCTTAGATATAATTCAAAAAAATATCACTGGCTAGAAAGGGGCTCTTCTTAGCTAGGCTGGAAAGGCCTAGTTAGTTAAGGGAACTTTTTAGAGCATTCAAATTTATTTCCTCTCAATTTTTAAGGCCCTGATAAAAGTAGTTCTAAATATTGAGTAGCTCCAAAAACCTTTCTTATGGTCTGGCTTAGAGGATAAGAAAATATTTCATCTTATCTCTTGGGAACATGTACGTAAAGAAATCAAATATGAAATTCTAGGTTTCAAAGGGTCAAGTGGATGAATGAAGCTTTGATGGTGAAGTAGGAATGGAAGTTGCTTAAGAGGGAAAACTTTGGTTGGGTAAATATTATTTTGGCTAAATGTTGTTTTGGATAAATATGTATCTACCAATTTTAATTTCCTTAATGATCCTTCCATGGCCTCAGGATTAGCCTTTTGGCTTAGTATCTTGAAAATAAAAAGCATCATCCGTAGAGGTTATAGTTATATTATGGGCGATGGGAATTCTATTGACTTTTGGAAGGATCCTTGGATCCAGGATCAACCTCTAATTTCTTCCCAAGAGTTGGTTGTAGCTGAATCCATAGCTACAATAGTGATTGGTTCTAAGGTGGCTAATTATATGTAGATTCAATAAGGGGCTAAATGCAAGAAATATCTTAGACTACAAAATTTGAATATGCCGAAACAAAGGAGTTTCAATCTCATTGAAGATTTGTTAAGGCTTCAGGTTATAAAAAACCCAGAAGATGAAGATATTTTAATTTGGAAGAATGAAAGTGATGGGGTATTTTCAGTTAAGTCAGCTTATAAGATTGCTTCTAATGCCTCAGAGGAAGACCTTGCTTTTAGGAAAATCTAGTTTAAAGGTCTAACACAAAAAGTAAATTTATTCTTTTGGTTGGCATCTTAGGATAAATTTGTTATGGTGGATAATATGCAAAGAAGAGGTGTGATAATTACAAATTGGTGTTCCCTTTGTAAATTTTTTTGTGAATCCTCCAATCATTTGTTTTTCCAATGCCATTTTTGATGGATGTAATTTCTTTCCTGATGATTATTTAGGAGTTTCTTGGGTGTCTCCTGGCTCATTACCGAATGTTATTAAATAATGGGACTCTCCATTTGTCAACCTTGTCTTACGTTCCATTTGGGCCTTCAGTATCCCTCATATCCTTTGGGGTGTTTGGAAGGAGAGAAATATAAGTCTTTTAAAAAATGTGGAGAAAAATGTTGAGTCAGTTTGACTTCAAGTTTTAACGATAATTATTGAAAATGTGGGAAAGTTAGCTTTTATTCCTAGTCATGGATGGGTAGTAAATATTGCTCTTCTAGAAAATTTAGGTTTTAGAATTAGCACCAGAATGATAGATCTCTTGGATAATATTAGAGCCTCTATTAAATGACAACCTCCGCCTTAGGATTGGATTAAATTTATTTTTGATGGGATGGTGAAAGGGAATCCTAGGCCTGCAAGGGCAATGGCCTTTTTAGAAATCATAATGTGGTGATTCTCCTTGCCTTTGCAAAGAATCTGGGGCCTCAAACTTGTCATATTGCTAAAGTGATAGCATTGTACCAAGGTACTACGTTAATGGAGTCATTAAATTATAAAAAATAATTATTAAATGGGACTCTTTAAATATGATCAAGGCCTTTTTGAGTGAGCAAAATCCTAGCTGGAACATATCCAACTTAATTAAGGAAGCTAAAATATTCTATCAAAATTTGGAGGGAATTCAATTCAGACACACCTTTAGAGAAGGTAACAAAACTATTGATTTTTTAGATAATTTGGGGTTAATCCAGACTAGCTTTTCTATTTGGAGAGAAAATTTTCCCTTAGAAGTAGAAAAAACTATTTGATGCCTTTTTAAGATAGTTTTGAGTTTGTTTCTATTGGGGGATTTACCATTCTTTTGGTGAGTTCCATGATTTGTTTGAATTTGAATTCCAAGAGTGTAGGATCTCCTTTTTGTTTTTGGATAGCTCTCTTTATGCTCAGATAGGTTGGATGGTATTGGGTCCCCATGTGACTACTCTCTTTTCTTGTTTCTTTTGACAATCTTGTAAGCTTGGCATTGTTCTCTTTGTAAAATATTCGGGGACCTTTCAACAACCCATATATATATATATATATATATATACAACCTCACAATTTTTTAATACCTTTTTTTAGGGTTCTTATTCATTCCCTTAATATTCCAAAATATTATTTTCATTGTTATTTTTTATTTTTATTTATGGGTTTAGCCCCACTTATTATTAGCACTTGTGATATTTGCTTTTGTTTTTCCATATCAATATTCCTCTAGGTTTATTTTTCTCTTTGTTTTTGCTTCTTGGGTCTTCCTCTTTTTTTTCATTCCTAACAATACTTTTATCTTCATCAATCTCTTCAATATTACACTGCTCGTAGTAAGACTTATAATATTTAGGTTTGTCTTATTTTGAAGGATCTGAAGGCAAGGAATAACCTCCAAAGCACATTCTTCTTTATGTTGCATTAGAAACCCTAAAGTGTAAGGATCCTCTTCTATAGTAATTAGCTTTTTATTTTACCCTAAAAAACCTAAATTGTTATGGGTTTCCTCCATCTTCATTTATTTATTATGTTGCTCATGAAACCTTAAAGTGCCAGGGATAACATCTCCACCCCTTTCACTTTTATTACATGGAGAAGATTCTGTACTACTTGAGAAAAATAAAGATGATTTACCTAGAATAAACTTGACCTCTTTTGTCATATTTGTTTTAGGATTTCTCTCCACATCTTCTTTTGCACCTTTAATTCCTTCTAAACTTTCCAAATGATATAGTAGACAAGATTTCTTTACCTCTTATTTTAGAGTAGAATATCCTTAATCTAATCTAGATTCTATTACTGTATGATTTCCTTGCTTTGTCTTGAAGTTTATCTCATTGCTAGATTTTTTCTCTTTTTCTTCATAGTTTTCACTTTACAAACTCTTGCCATATGTCTAGTAATATAACAATTGTGGCAACGAATTGTGATATTTTCATAATCTACTCGTTGATCCCATTCTCTTGATTCAAATTTAATATTAATGGATTATGACAAAGGTTTTGAAATATCCATAGCAACACATATTCGAGTATATATAGTATATATAGCATGCTTTCACTTCTTAGTAATTAGTCCTTCCTTGATGAATTCCCCTAGGGTATTTTTGTAACAACCCAAATAAAACCAACCCAAGAGAGAGATATGTTTTATTTTTATTATCCCAAGTAAGGTTCTCAAGAGTCCCAATATTTTTCAAGATTCTCAAGGCTTCACCATATTTGAGTTCAATGTCGTTGCAAATGACACTCAATGGACAAGAGTGGCCAACATCCTATATTTTTTGGGGTTCACCTTACTAAATATTATCATTTAGAAGGATGCCAAAGTGGTCCCTCCATATTTCCTATACCCTCATTAGTATAGAACAATATGACCATAATGTAGGGATTATCCTTTAAGGTCCATAATACTTAAAGGGAAATATTTATTCCCTAACCTTACCATACATTCATCTTGATAGGTTATTTTGGCATAAAGACTTGGTGCTTAGCTACCACACCTCTATGGGCTAAATAAATTCATTACCACTCATCTAGCAATGAACGTGATCATTCAAATCTTCACATTCAAGAGACCACCACTGTTGTCTTGTGAATGATTCCAACAACGTCCTAGTTATGGAACATTTGATCCTCAATGTTTAAGGTGTATCAATTCACAAGAATCTGGCTATTGCATCAACTCAACTCCTTCTAGATTCATGAGTTCCTAGCTATTACATCCTTGCAATAGCTATGCAAAGTTGATAAGCTATGTAAAGAAGTATTTATTTGGAAATAAAAAATGATTAATCATAATGCTATCATTTCTTCATAAAAATTCACATAAAACATTCCATCAAAATGGATCACAAAATAACATTTATTTTTCCAAAGTAATAAGAACACCTTGCAAGATAATTATCATAATTCTAAATCATTCCTTGCTTTTGTTCAATAATCAAGTAAACTCCATCTTATAAAACTACCACACTTTCTAATAGCTATGGAAGATTCATCTAAGTAATACAAAGCAAACTCTCTTTTACAAAATAACTTTTCATTCCAAGGTACATTAAAGCCAATCTGCCTAAGTGGTCTCTACACCACCTGCTTTCCATGACCTTCTTCAATGAAGGGATTACTCGTGAACTTGAGGAACACTTAGGGATCAGGACAACTCTTTATGCAATGCATCTTATCATGCTCTAAGTTAAATGCAAGCAACCATGCATAAAACATTGATAAAAAAACAAGGAGAGAATCCCATACTTCTCTCTATAATGGCTCCTTTACCTACTCAAGTCTCAAGAACCATTATAATTATTTTTCCTTCTCTTTAAGCAAAAATAACCAAGCTATATTTTCTTTCCTTTTTCTAAAAATAACATTCACCCATAGCCAAAATAATGCTAACTCAACAAGAAAACACTAGCATAAGGCTTCATCTTTTATTTTGCAAAAATAACACTAAAAGAGATTCAAATTTTCCTTTTAAGAAGAAAAGAACATAAACAAACTCCTTCCATTAATTTTTTAACATCTAATACAAAAAGATTCAGCTCCTCTACAAAAGAAAATAACATAACCATTTTATCTTTTATTCCCAACTAGAATGAACTATAAAATTCCATTAATAAAATATACAAAGCCCTTTTAACCCAACTTCAAAGGATTTACTTCTTCCAATAGCCAATAACCAAGCTCTTTTCCTTTATAAAAGATAAATCAAAATAGAAGTGTATACCTCTCCTATGATTAATGAGCATAACAACAATATTGATCATTACTGGAGATTAAGAGATACACAACATATAAGTCTCCATTTATCTACATACCAAGCAAGAAGGATCTTAACATAGATTAAACAATCCAAAGAAAACCTAAACAAGACTAAAAAATTCCCATCACAATTAATAGGTGGCATGATAGAACACATACAACATGGTCATTATAGAGGCTAAAGAGCAAGGTATTCTACGCAGTACAAGCTATGGGGTGACTCTTAAAAGCACAACCACCCGAGAGCTTAAGGAAAAAAAATAAAATAACTTAACTCAAGCTTACTAAAGCCAACAATAGATAGCCAATACATGGATAGGAGCACAATTGACTTCACCAGGCAAGGAGAGCAAAAATTAACACACCAACTCAAACAAGTCACTCCTCAAATAGATATACCACAATTGAAAACAACCTCTAACACAGTGATGCAGGAGCATCCGGTGGCAGCAGAGCAATCTTAACTCAACAGAAAAATTTCTAAGTGTTTGCCTTGATGTCACGATATCGTGACAGAAAAGTGTCACAATATCACGACATGTCGCATTTTCGCGACTCAGGAAGGAGAGAGAAGGCACGAAGCAAAAATGTCGCGAAATCGCGACATGTCGCATTTTCGCGACTCAGGAAGGAGAGAGAAGGCACGGAGCAAAAATGTCGCGAAATCGCGACATGTCACATTTTCGTGACTCAGGAAGGAGAGAGAAGGTGCAGAGCAAAAATATCACGATTTCGCGACATGTCGTGAAATCGCGACCGAAAGAAGACCGAAAGGGCCAGAGGAGAAAATGTCGCATTTCGTGACATGTCACGAAATCGTGACCAAAGGAGCAGAAAGAAAGCAAGGAAGGAAACTGTCGCGATATTGTGACCCAAAATAGAGAGAGAAAGCAGGGAGCAAAGATGTCGCATTATCGTGACATGTCACGATTTCGCGACCTGAAACAGAGAGAGAAAGCAGAGAGCAAAGATGTCGCAATATCGCGACATGTCACGATTTCGCGACCCGAGAGGCGAAGAGGAGGCAGAAAGGAAAGATGTCGCGATATCGTGACATGTCGCATTTTTACGACCAAAAGCCGAGAGAAGGCTCAAGAGAGAAAAATGTCGTGATATTGCGACATGTCGCATTATTGCGACCAAAGGACGAGAGAAGGCGCAAAGGAGGAAAGATGTCGCAATATCGCGACATGTCGCATTATTGCGACCAAAGGATGAGAGAAGGTGCAAAGGAGGAAAGATGTCGTGATATCATGACATGTCGCATTATCATGACCAAAGGACGAGAGAAGGCGCAAAGGAGGAAAGATGTCGCGATATCGCGACATGTCGCATTATCGTGACCAAAGGACGAGAGAAGGCGCAAAGGAGGAAAGATGTCGCGATATCGCGACATGTCGCATTATCATGACCAAAGGACAAGAGAACGCGCAAAGGAGGAAAGATGTCGCGATATCGTGACATGTCGCATTTTTGCAACCAAAGGACGAGAGAAAGGCACAGGAGAGAAAAGTGTCGCAATATTGCGACAAGTCGCATTTTCACAACTCGCAAAGGGTAGGAAGGCCGAAAAGCAAAAGTGTCGCGATATCACGACATGTCGCATTTTCGTGACTCGCAAAGGGTAGGAAGGCAAAAAGCAAAAGTGTCACGATATCGTGACATGTCGCATTTTTGCGACTCAAAAATGGGTAGGAAGGCAGAGAAGCAAGAATTTCACGATATCGTGACATGTCACATTTTCGTGACTCAAAAAGGGGCAGGAAGGCAGAGAAGCAAGAATGTCACGATATCGCAACATGTCGCGTTTTCACGACCAAACAAAAGGAAAGAAAAGACAGGCGGTTACAGGGGCCGTTATAGAGGAAATGATTGAGCGGTAGGTATACCAAGCATCATCATTGTTTGATAGGCGGACAGAGTCTACAGTGGCAGCACTGGACAAGCACGTGGTACCAAGGTGCAGTGAAAGCAGACGAAGATCAAGAGTAAAAAAAAATACGTTTCGAAAGCCAAGCCAACAAAGAGGCACGGGAAATGAAATGAAGGGTCAGAAAAGGGAGACGGAGAGTCATGCCAAAGATTTTAAAAGGGAAAGCAAAGGCATGCATAAGGGGTTAGAAAAATGGCTAAGACAGAGTTGCAGATGTGAAGGCAAGAGGCCATTTTGTGGACCTGTGTAGGCTGTTTTTCCTTCCAGAGTTGGAACTGTTGTAATAGAAAAAAAAAGAAAATAAACTACCTTTCGGGATAAAGGGGTTTATTTGGCAGACCACTGCCATTATTGTAATATTTTTCTGAATTGTTGAATGAGAACATAGATTTGGCGTGAGCGATTTGGCTCCCCATCAAGTGGTATCAGAACGGAAGTTCCTGAGCATGTAAACAGATTGCTGAACGTGAGGCAGTTTGCACCAGGATTTGTGGAAGAGCGGAAGTTCCTGAGTGTGTAAACAGATTGCCGAAAGTGAGGCAGTTTGCATCAAGATCTATGGAAGAGCGGAAGTCTCTGAGTGTGTAAATAGATCACCGAAAGTGAGGTAGTTTGCACCAAGATCTATGGAAGAGCGGAAGTCCCTGAGTGTGTGAACAGATCGTCGACAGTGAGGCAGTTTGCACCAGGATCTGTGGAAGAGCAAAATTTCTTGAGTGTGTGAGAAGATCACCAAAAGTGAGGCAGTTTGCACCAGGATCTATGGAAGAGCGTAGGGTTCCTGAGTGTGTAAACAGATCACCGGACGTGAGGTAGTTTACACCAGAATCTACGATTAAATTTTGTGAGAGAGAGTGAGGAAGAATGCCTCCACGAAGAAACCATGGTGGTGGGAGAAATGTGGTACCTGAAGAAAGATTTCAGAGCTTTGCAGAGGCAAGTGCAAGCCCTACAAGAGGAGTTGTGAAGAGTAGTCCAAGGAATGCTTCTAAGTTGAGAACGATGGATAAAGGAGAGAAGAGCAGTGCTGAGGCTAAAGATTTTGCAAGTACTAAGATGTTGAAAAAGAAGGTGACAGAACAGTATAGAAGTGAAGGTCACTTCTCAATCCACCCCGGTTGTCTGATGCAGGAGCATCCGATGGCAGCAGAGCAATCTTGCCTCAACAAAAAAATTTCTAAGTGTTTGCCTTGATGTCACGATATCGCGACAGAGAAAAGTGTCGCGATATCGCGACATGTCGCATTTTCACGACTCAGGAAGGAGAGAGAAGGCACAAAGCAAAAATATCATGGAATCGTGACATGTCACATTTTCATGACTTAGGAAGGAGAGAGAAGGCACGAAGCAAAAATGTCACAAAATCGCAACATGTCGCATTTTCGCGACTCAAGGAGAGAGAAGGCACGGAGCAAAAATGTCACGATTTCATGACATGTCACAAAATCATGATCGAAAGAAGACCAGAAGGGCCAGAGGAGAAAATGTTGCGATTTCACGACATGTCGCGAAATCGTGACCAAAGGAGCAGAAAGAAAGCAAGGAAGGAAACTGTCATGATATCGCAACCCGAAACAGAGAGAGAAAGCAAGGAGCAAAGATGTCGCGATTTCGTGACCCAAAACAGAGAGAGAAAGAAGAGAGCAAAGATGTCACAATATCGTGACATGTCACGATTTCATGACCTGAGAGGCGAAGAGGAGGCAAAAAGGAAAGATGTCGCGATATCGCGACATGTCACGATTTCACGACCGAAAAGGAGAAAGAAGAGCAAGAGAGGAAAATGTCGTGATATCGCGACATGTCGCATTTTCATGACCAAAAGCCGAGAGAAGGCTCAAGAGAGAAAAATATCATGATATCACGACATGTCGTATTATCGTGATCAAAGAACGAGAGAAGGCTCAAAGGAGGAAAGATGTCATGATATCGCGACATGGCACATTATCGCGACCAAAGTATGAGAGAAGGCACAAAGGAGGAAAGATGTCATGATATTGTGACATGTCGCATTATTGCGACCAAAGGACGAGAGAAGGTGCAAAGGAGGAAAGATGTCGCGATATCGCGACATGTCGCATTATCGCGACCAAAGGACGAGAGAAGGCGCAAGGGAGAAAAGATGTCATGATATCGTGACATGTCGCATTATCATGACCAAAGGATGAGAGAAGGCACAAAGGAGGAAAGATGTCGCGATATCGTGACATGTCACATTTTCGTGACCAAAGGATGAGAGAAAGGCGCAGGAGAGAAAAGTGTCACGATATCGTGACATGTCGCATTTTTGCGACTCGCAAAGGGCAGGAAGACCAGAAAGCAAAAGTGTCATGATATCGTGACATGTCGCATTTTCATGACTCACAAAGGGCAGGAAGGCCGAAAAGCAAAAGTGTCGCAATATCGCGACATGTCGCATTTTTGTGACTCGAAAAGGGGTAGGAAGGCAGAGAAGCAAAAATGTCGCGATATCGCGACATGTCGCATTTTTGTGACTTGAAAAAGGGCAGGAAGGCAGAGAAGCAAGAATGTCGTGATATCACGACATGTCACATTTTCACGACCAAACAGAAGGAAAGAAAAGGCAGGCGGTTATAGGGGCCATTACAGAGGAAATGATCGAGTGGTAGGTATACCGAGCGTCATCATTGTTTGACAGGTGGACAACGTCTACAGTGGCAGCACTGGACAAGCATGTGGCACCAAGGTGCAGTGAAAGCAGACGAAGATCAAGAGTAAAAAAGAAAGAAGTTTCGAAAGCCAAGCCAACAAAGAGGCACAGGAAATGAAACGAAGGGTCAGAAAAGGGAGACGGAGAGTCATGCCAGAGATTTTAAAAGGGGAAGCAAAAGCATGCACAAGGGGTTGGAAAAATGGCTGAGACAGAGTTGCAGACGTGAAGGCAAGAGGCCATTTTGTGGACTTGTGTAGGCTATTTTTCCTTCCAGAGTTAGAACTGTTGTAATAGAAAAAAAAAGAAAATAAACTACCTTTTAGGATAAAGGGGTTTATTTGGAAGACAACTACCATTATTGTAATTTTTTTTCGAATTGTTGAATGAGAACATAGATTTGGTGTGAGCGATTTGGCTCCCCATCACACAGTCGGGATCAGATACCAGTAGGTCAAACCATGCTCATGATAAGGATAGATAGGAAGAATTCCACTTAAAATAATCAAACAAGGAAAGCATAAAGATCAAGCTTCAAATGCCCACCAACATAGGCAACAACTACATGAGAGAACTATGAATACATAAGCATTAAGTAGAGGTTTCATAAGATATTCAATCATCAAAGAAAAACAACCTTCAAAAGAAAAACCACCAGAGCTTGTACCTCTATCATAGCACTACCAATCCACCTTAGCTCCTCCAAGCTAACTTAGCTCGATCTGTTGTACGAACGTCTTGTGTTGAATCCTTCCAAAATCAACAACTCTCCAATCATTTTGCCCTCAAGAAATAATGTGCTCTCAAGAATGTTGGAGCTCTCTATTCTTTGTGTGTCACATAGATTATTCTACGTTATGATCTTCCTCATGTTTCCTCCTATGTAACATTCTAATAAATAGCCACCTCACTTAGCTCTAAGGTTAATTAATTAAAAAATCATCTAATAATAATACATTCAAGGCATTGTTATCCCCATAATGCTTTCTACATTTACAACTTAAAAAAAAATCATTTAAGAGATAAAGCTAATTAATCCTTTCATATTGAAGCTTTTCTAGACAAAGGAGAATATAAGTAATTAATCTAAATTCATCCACAAAACTATTACCTTTAACCATAGGTAAATTAGATTAATTACTTTTTGATTAATACCAAATGTTAATATTAGTTATTAACATTGATATTAATAGTGTAAGTATTAATATCACATGCCATATTAATACTTAATTGGATCCATCAGTTAAATGTTGGAAATTGATATTGACTAAGAAAAAGACAAAACCAAAAGTTCTCCCACAAATTTGAATAAGCCCAGAATTTTCTATAGGCCTTGAAGAGTCACTCTGACTGTTGGACTTCCTAGAATGTGAAATGAAGTGTTGTAACATAATTTTATCTCTTGTAAATAAAAATAGAGTATTATAGCTATAGAATATTATGGAGAAATCTTGGTAATACTTTTGAGTTCATTTAGAATGTAAAACAACATTCTATTACATTCATTTTATGAAAAACATGCTTGATGTCCTTGTTTTTCTAAAACCTGTAGTCAACTTTCAAAGCTCATAATTTTTTTTTACAGCTTGGGTTTGCATGTGTGATACACTGTTGGAAAGGTATTTTTGTGTAGAATTCACCCCCAAAATTTCATCAAATTTTGAGCAATTTTGATCCCTCAAATTTAGACTATCGTGTGCTATTACAAAAATTATTGCGTTTTTGTTGCACTTTTTGTGCTCTTCATTTTTGGGTCAAATACTTCATTTGGTATCAGATATTGGTTGGTTTTTGGGTTTGAGTGAACTTGGGTTTATGGTCAGTCTAAAATTTGATCAATTTTTTGGATAATTTTATTGGAGAAAACTTCATTTGTTGCTACTTGAGTCTAATGGCCAACTTTAACAACTCATTACCCATTCTAGAATTTAACGGGTAAGATTATGATTATTGGAGCATAAATATGAGAATATTATTAATTGGAAAACATATTTGGGAGGTAATGGAGAGTGGTTTTGAACAACCACATGATTGGAACACATTACAAGGAAATAATACGATAACAAAAAGGGAAACAAAGAAGAATTCATTAACCCTCTACCATATTCAATATGCTCTTAACAAGAGTTTATTTCCATGTATTATTGCTGCTACATAAGCCAAGGAGGTTTGGAAGTCTATTAAAGAGGCTTAAAATGGAAGTGACCAAGTGATAATGATAAAGTTGCAGACCATAAAGAAAGAATTTGACAATTTATAGATGAAAGAGGCTGAATGTGTGGGTGATTATTGTGTTAGATTGAATGATGTGGTGAACAGGATGGACACCCTTGGACATACCTTGAAGAAATAGGTAATTGTGAAGAATGGATTGAGAAATCTTACCCCTAAATGGAATCATGTTGCAATAATTTTTTAGAGTAAATATTTGTCTACACTTGAATTTGATTGTCTAGTTGGTTCTCTTATGTCACATGAGGAAAGACTAAGAGAAACCAGTAAAGAAAATGATGAGAATTATTTTAATTCTAAATTAGAAATTTCTAATAATGACGAAGCTGGTCCAAGCACAAGTAAAAAAGTACATGGAAGAGGAAGAAATCAGAATTACTCAAGAGGTAGAGGAAGAGGAGGAGGAGGAGTTGCTACTGGAAGAGGACATGGAAGGGTTGATAAAAAAAAATTGAATGCTACAATTGTCATAAAATGAGCACATTGCATGATATTGTAGAGTGAAGACCACAAATGGAGATAGAAGAGATCACTATGTATTTGAGGATGAAGTTGCACAAGGTAATTTATTTTTGACTAGTGACATGGTTGAAAAAACTAGTCAAGAAGTTTGGTATCTAGATTCTGGTTGTTCTAACCGCATGATTGGAAAGAAAGAGTTGTTTGCTAATGTGAATGAGGATTTCAAGACCAAGATCATTCTTGGGAACAATAATTCTTTAGATGTGGTTGCAAAAGGTACCATGGAGATTGGCATTAAATAAGGTACAAAGAAAATTCATGATATCTACTATGCTCCCAATTTGAAGAATAATTTGTTGAGTGTTGGATAGCTTATAGAAAAAACTATAAAGTTGTGTTT
Organism: Wollemia nobilis; assembly: GCA_028583015.1. Taxonomy (NCBI): domain Eukaryota; kingdom Viridiplantae; phylum Streptophyta; class Pinopsida; order Araucariales; family Araucariaceae; genus Wollemia; species Wollemia nobilis. The sequence continues at coordinate 9,207,299 of JAQPPZ010016751.1, read as the reverse complement.
AATAACAATGAATGTATCATTTATTATAAGAATAATAGGAATTGTATGGTCACCATTGTTCCTATGCTAAAGAACCAAATATTTCCTTTGAATTTTGCAGGAAAAGGCATATGAACATGACACACATGGCATTTGAAGATAAGAATTAGCTTTGGCATATCATATTTGGACACTTGAATTTTAAAAGTTTGGAATTTTTGTCTTCAAAAGATATGGTAAATGGACTACCTAAGGTTGGAGAGCACAAGGGTGTGTGTGAAGCATGTGTGATTGGAAAGCATGCAAGGAAGGAGTTTCGAAAAGGAAAAGCATGGTGGGTCTCATACCAACTCCAACTTGTACATTCTGATATTTGTGGACCTATGCAAACACAAAGTTTAGGTAAGTCTTCATATTTTCTCATATTCATTGATGATTTTTCAAAGAAGTGTTGGGTGTATTTTTTGAAATATAAGGATGAATATTTTGGCATGTTCAAGATTTTCAAAGAATTGATCAAGAATGAAAGTGGATATAAAATAAAGTGTTTGAGAATTAACCGTGGAGGAGAATTTGATTTAAATGAGTTCAATGATCTTTGCAAACAATATGGTGAGATACCAATGAGATACAAGCAAAGAGCCTCTTCATCCTCGAGGCTCTAAAAATAGTGGAAGGTTTAACCAACATATGGGTACCATAATTTAATGGTGCTAGGAGCTAAAGAAGGGTCACTTTTGGTACCTACCTATTTTTTTCCAAAAAGGTTGTTTAGGAGTCCCACTCTATTCTGGGTGAAGGTATTTCAAAAAAATAACTAGAATATAAAAAAATAAGGGCTTAATCAACAACTAAGGGGATTTTTAATGGATAAATTCCACCCATGTAAATCTTGTATATATGTCTTATACTAGCTTTATTGCAGGTCTTAGTATGAGTAGATATTGTAGATTGGAAGTAATTCTAGTTTTGTAAATGTCATAGAGATCTAAAGGTTACTCGTACCCTTAGTGTTTCTTTGTGATGCTATGCCCAATGGACAAGGCAAATTGTATTTTAGGGTTCTCCATATTCATCAAGATGAATATTCCTTGTGAGTCACCAGAATTGTAGTGAATTCTCACTAAATTTAATATTGCCTCAAAAAAATCCTAAGTAGAGAAGAAACAAGAAAAATTTAGACATTGGACAAGTGTAGACAAAAGTTCCAATCAAAGAGTTTCAAGAATAAAAAAAGAAAAAAATTCCCAAAAGGTAGAGGAAGGCTAAGCATCCGAAAGTTGAAAGTTATAATATTCCTAACTAAAAACCAAAGGCTAAATTTCCAATGTGAAAAGTTTCAAGGTCAGGTAGTGAGAAGAGCTATGAGACTGAATATGATAAAAGTTCCAAAGCCAAATGGTGATAAAAGTGTTAAATTTTGAAAAACACCCTTGTTCTAAAATTTAGGGGACCAAACTTTACTTTGGGAGGCTCCTATCTTCGAACCCTCGCATGGAGGGATGCTGGAACACCATACCGTAGTTGGGGTCATGACCTAGATCCCACAAATTGTGTTGAGATGTACAATATTATAGAGAGTAAAATACTTTTCTACAAAATAATATGGTGTATCCCTAAAAAAGGATAGCAACAACATAGAAGCCACAATGGATGTAACCCATAAATTTAAAGCATTAAATTCAAAAATCTTCTATGCTGAGACTTTGGAAATCCCCAAAAGGGGGTAGATGGATATAATGGTAGTAGTTGCTCATCCAAAGAATCAAAACCATTTGATGATTATAATTCTAGATCTAGAGACCTCAAGAAAACCAAAAACTTCAATGAAGACATGACTCGATACATATGGAACACTCATTCTTGAAATCTCTACATAGTTTTGGAGGGAAAATATCCCCTATGTAATCTATAAATAGAAGTAGTTTAGGATTTGTAAAGGATCAACAAGTCTATAAAACTTTACCTTCATTTTTTTCTATATAGTAGTACACATTTTTGGGCAGTCTTATGGGCATCTCTTTTATGTGTGTGTGTACATTTTGATATTTTTATCCTTATCTATGTTGAGAGGAAGTGTTCATATCAGCACATTATGTCCAAAGATGTTATGCAAGGGGGTCAAATTTGATCTTTGGCTCATTACCACCTTTTGAGCTTAGGTTTTTACTTTTATTTTTATCTCTCTTACCCTTTTCCTTCTCAAGATATTAGTTTAGGAAAAATGTGCACAAAAGATCTCATCCTATAAAGAAGCAATCCTTTATCAAAATATTAGAGGAAACTGAATGAGATGAACCCCATGCTCTCGAGATTGGCCTTGTTGTGTTGCTTTATGTGAGACATAATCTGTCCTGTCTGCCTAGTCCACACCACATATGATGACTAAGACAATAAAATAGGACAACCCATACTAAAAGGATGAATTAAATAATCCCTAGATTATATTTTAATTTGTTTATCTCCTCTACTATTTAGACATCAAAATTAAATCACATGTAGTTGTACACTAGGCTATTTTATATGTTGTATTTTATGTTCCTCCCTTGCTTAAGAAAGAAGAAATAAAATTTAATTTGTTGTAAATAGTAGTTTTCATCCAAAGCAAAAGTCATATAGATTATATCTTGTATGCATGCATTGTTTTATTGCATCTTAGTATAAGGTTATTTTTTTGCTAGCTTAAAGATTTTGTTTCATGACCAAACATAGTTGTTTGTGAAAGAATCCATCAAACTTAGACTGCTAGCATCCCAAACACAACACTTGTATATTGAGAGTAGGACCATCACTAGATAAGCTAATGGATCCTAATCTACAACATAACAAAATTTAAGAAATTTGCTTACCAAAGGCACCCCATCCATAAATATAAGAGAATCATTTGGATTTTGGCCATTCGAGTAGAGCCTCACCAAGGTACCCCACTCTATTGGTCTTGATTTAAACCACTTTAATCAAATGGTGATCATATACTAGCAAAAAATCCAAAATCGTTAACCTCAAAACTTTAATTGAGATAAGGTATCATCAAGTAAACCACTCCATTGTTGATTTTTTGCCTCCAAGAAGAACAACTAAGTCCCTTCCTTTACGAGTGAATCACTCAAGTTAACGAGTGAATTACTCATGTTAGTGAGTGAATTTCTCATGTTATCCAAAGCTTGCAAAATTGTCTTAAACGAGCAACTTGCTTGATTTTACAAGCAAATTGCTTACTAATTCAAACAAACTGCTCCATTATCCAAAATCAATCAAATCACTTCAATTTACGAGTGAATTGGTCCAAATTATGAGCAAATTGTTCCCTTTGCTAAGGTTTATCCAATTTCCACCCTTTTTGCAAAATTTTACCACTGCCTCTATTTTTTATCTTGAATCATCATGGATGCCACTTTTGCACCTTCCAACATTTCTTACCTAAAGCATGTCCCATTTTACCTCCTTCCACTATTGCCACCTCACCCACGTCTACTTTACCTTCACTAGTGCTAGTACTTCTAAAAAAGGCAAAACCATTAAGGAGCAAGTAGAAGAAGATGTGAGGGAAGAGAAAGAGACAAGACTCCCATCCCTAAATATACCCAAGAACTTTATGATGATCCCTAATAGAGGATCAAAGAGGGTAACTACACACACTCAATCGGGCAAGTTAGGAAGGATGTCCTAAGGAGGTTCAACCTGGGACCCCAAAATAACTCCTAGAGCATACATTGTATTTGGACATCAGGGCTAACAATGAACTTAGTTCCAAATGTATGGATCTCCCCTAAATTGGTTGAAACAATTGTGAAGAGGTGTGACCCCCTATGATGAAGTTTTAGACTCCCTCAATGGAGTGAAAAAGCCTTCTACATAAGAGAAGGATACATAAAAAATGCCTAAGGTGATAAATGACCCAACAATATGGGTGTCTTATAACTCCAAAATTCAAAAGGACTTTTACTACAATTACACAAGCACCTACTACCAGGGATTTTATATTCCATTCTTGAAAAAATTAAATCTGCCAACTAAATTCAATATTCCAGTAGGGTTATATTCGTTCAAATATGTACATATGGTGTTTTCTAGTATAGCCATGCTTTTGGGGGATAGAAGTGACCTAAATCTCTATGAATAGCATATTGTCCTACTTTACACTATCTAGACCTACCCCAGACATTCACAAATTATTGACTATTTTAGATACATTATTGACCATATGGATAGGGAGTTGAAGGCATTCAAAGAATAAAGGAAGATTAATTATACCTCTTGGTCGAACTCATTATGTTCTAGAAGAAACATTGGTTTTCAACCCTCTAGTTAGACCATGTAGGAATTGATGACCATCCCTTTTAGTAGTTGAATGCATAAATGTACCTTGCCAAGAAGTGGACAATACCTCCTACCACTTATATAATAATGTGTATGAGGTAATTATGGAAATTTTTAGGGGTAAAGCACTAAGGCTATCAAATGAAACACAAGATATCATAAAGGTAGAAGAATGGTCGAGTAGAAATTTATACCTAGGGAGGACTTGGTCCTTCATCCATCTCTATGGTTGTTCAACCATACCTTTCGAGTTGCCTAGACAAGTACCCAACTACATGTTCAATTTGGACTTGGAGTAGGTGTGGTAACTTGATTACATGGACTAATTTAGAAGGTAGAATAAAACCAATTTATACCCACTCAAGTAGCCAATCATGAAGATTACACCAAATATATGTGAGTTGCACCAATTAGTAGAGGTGATAATAAGAGATATGGGAATGGATCAACTAAGATATTATTGGTCTAATGATCCATAAGGAATATTCAAGAAGACAATGAGAAACAAGAAGTTGGATACCTTCTTTGCACATGGAAATAGATATAACATTCCATAGGAGGTAAATCCTAGAGAAAAGATGGCCCTTACCACTCTAGGGAGTAAGCATGGGTATGAATATAAAATCATGGATTAGTAAAACAACCCACTAGAGTGGTATGCATTCAACACCAAGGTGAAGAATTAATTCAACCAAAATATAAAAATTAACCATCAAAAGCTAGGGGTACTTGGAAAATTGAGGTATACAAATAGGAAAATCCTAGCATAAAAAAGGATGAGATACAGGATAGGCATAATCACAATCTTCTAGAGATGACATATTTGACAATGAGTTCCTCACAAAATGGGATAGAAGGCACCCAAATTTTTTGAAGAGGTCCAATATCATTAATGAAGAAATGAAAAACACCTTAACCTCTCAAAGACCAAAGAAGAAGCTAGCACCTAAAATAATTATCTCTTATAGCAATGGTCAATTTGATCGTAAGGAAGATAGTAATCAAGGGGAAAAGGTGTTTTGAGAGATATTAATCAATTTTGGCAAGGTTGCAATATCAAAGAGTAACAATAGTAGAATTCCTAGCTTAAGAATGGAAAATTCCCTCAAGAAGGCTCCTCTCCCAAGTTGGGAACAACCATCATCATGGCCACTACTACTACTCTCACTTTTCTACCAACATTCATTGCTCCTTATTTATATATTTGTTATTCTTTTATTCTGACTTCTTCCCTCTCTTCTCATTGTTTTGCTACACTTTTCTCCTCCACAAGTATAACTCACAGTGAAGGGGCATCCCACCCCAATAGTTTTTGTCATGGTTAGTACCATGTCTATCACCTCATTCCCATCACCTACCATATAAGTCACCACCACACAATACTTGGTACTATACACCACATCACCATCATCATCTATGCCCTTGTAAATAATATCACCACTAACTAATATACTAGTTGAGTTGGTGTTATATCCCACTCCCACTACTTCCACTCTATTCCCCTTCATAACCATTCAATTTGCTTCACTCACTCCACATTCCACTTCCATGTGTCCACCTTGCTTCCAATATTAAGCTAGGTAGCTCCTCCTATAGGTAATTATGTCTCCTTCCCCATCTTAAGGGGCTGAGTCTATAGGGGCACCTCCTCGAGCTAGCATGATTGCTATGCCAAGCAAGGCCTTTGCATGAAAATTATGTGTGATCCTGAAGAGATAGATGTCACCAAGGTATTTGATGCCCTTGCTACCAAAGAGAAAAATTAAAGAAAAAATACAAATGGCTCAAGGAAAATACCTCCAAGGATTCTATCCTGATGTAGTCACAATTGGTGAGAAGGGAAAATAAAATCTATATTGTGATTCTACAAAACTTGACCCTCCTAAAACGACAATAGTTCCTACCTACTTAACTGCCAAAATGTCTAAGCTAGACCTAAACAAAATGGACCTATACCCAATAGTCCAACTTGTAAATCAACTCACATTTAGAGTAGCCATGAATCTTGGTCATGTGTCAGTTGAGGATGAAGTTATTTTAAAGGAATAATAGGGAGCTCAACGTAGAAGTGGCACAACTAAAAAAATAAAGAGATCAACTCCCTCTAGAGAATGAGGCTCTAAGAGGAGGTATTTCAAAAAATACTAGTTGAAGAAGCAGGTCGAAGACCTTTTGTTAAAGCTTGAAGGAATCAACAACAAATAGAAGACCTCATAAAACAACTCACACAAGGGTAGAGTCATATTGAACAACTCCAAGAAGTCTTAAAAGAAAAAGATCGATAAATTGCATAATTGATAGCCTTGAGACATATGGAAATAATTGTAGACCCCAAGGTGAGACATAGTATTGAATAAGTTAAGTCCTTATGGGACATGATCAAGGATAGGTAAATAATGCTTATGATTACTTTCAATTGGCCTCCTTTGTAGAAGAGAATCTAGAAAAGGTAGCAAAAATGATTGACCAAGTAGAAAAACAACTATCTAGAAGGAGTGAATACCAGGAGGTCCTTAAACTCTTCTTCTCCATGACTACGTCATAGGCAAAGCAACTTAAGATGGATTAAAAGGACCTAGTCAAAAAAATTAAGGAAGATCCAAAATGTACATAGAAACCTCCAAGCTTACAAAGACAAGTTGGTATTGTTGAAGATCCAAGTGTAGGAAAATATAAAGAGAATTAGGAATTAGTTGCTACTAGAATGTTTGATATATTTGATTCAAAAATATATATTCTAGATGATGATGCTATTGATACTATGTTTGAAGAAGAAAATGGTCAATCCAATAAATGGGATATAGTTAAAACCTACAAGATGTTGGAGATAATATACGTCAAGCTATAAGATATAATTGGAAAAGAGGAGTAGTTATTAGCAAATTTGTTTGAAAACCTAACATTGGAAGTAGAGGACCTCACCTCAGTTCAGTTTTTGAGTAACAAAGAATGATAGAAATTGTTGGGAGTGCTACCTTAGAGAACTAGATAAGGACAATGGTCCCAATTTTGTACTTCATTCCCAAGGATGAAGGCATGATTTGGGATCTTATGTAAATCGAGCATGGCACCCCATGAAGATGCCAAAAATGTAGTACCTTAGCACTACCTTGGGATTCATAATTTTTAAAGAAGCATGAAGTAGAAAAACTAGATGGTCGATGCCTCACTAAACCTCCCAAAAATTTCCTAAGTCTAGCATAGGTACCAATTTACCTCCAAAAGAGGTTGATTGGCTCTAGGGAGTGTTTTTCTAGAAATAAGGACCAATTGATTCTAGGTAACGATTCACTCAAAAGAAACTAGTGATTTGATTGCAAATGCAATAAATTCACTTGTAAAAGCAAACAATTCACTCACTTAGTAGAGTTAATTGCTCGACAAGTCACAAAGAGGTAAATTTGAAGGCACAAATCTTGAGGTGAATCTTCTGAGAGTGACATTTTGGCATATAGTGGTGAACTAAGTCATTTTGAAGTCCTTTTAATCCTATTAGAAGCACAATTAAAGGAATGTAATATTATTTTTGCTAAAGATACCTCCAAATATTTATTTTTATTAGGAGTAATTATTTCTCACCCCAAGTAACTTAGGGGAAAATCCTCACTATAAATAAGATCCTAGGGCTCCATTATATTCATCTTTTGGCCATAAGAATTTTAAACTATAATATGAAATCCACTCTATGCTTTGACCTCATGAGATTATGATAAATTGGAAAGTCCTTATGCATTCCATTAGTGGCTTTACCCTTCTAGTTTGGTAAGTGTGTGACAATTTTGACATTGCCCTTTTAACCCATCTTGTCATTCACTTATCAATTCCATATCTAATAAATAGGTGGACATTGATGTTATTTGACTTCTCATGCTTTGAATGATCACATACTTTCCTCACTATATTTGTTTTGAATCACTTGCATCCTTAAACTTTCATGCATTTTTATTTCCATATTTTCCTTTCCAAACTTTAATTTTAATACAAGTTAGTGTAGGAGTGTTCCATGAGGATAGTCAACCTAAATCTAGAGGTTGGGAGAAGCCATTGGAAATTCATTCCCATTTTTTTGAAACTAGAATTGAGACACAAATCTTAATTAAGAAGTCAAGACAATTACCCGATTCAACAAGTAGTCAATGATGTATACCATATATTTGATTTTTGATATGAAAAAGATGTACTTCATCATGTTGGCTTATAATTTATGCTATTGTAAAGTGTCTATAACTTGCCACATGTGCTTATCACATTCCTTCCATTTATTATTATATATGTAAATATAATATAAGTAGAGAGAGATGAAGGAAATCGTGAACAATCTCAAAATATTATTCATTAGGTGGACGAATACAGTTGTTGTATGATCAAATTGAAAGGTATAACAACCACACAAGAAACCCATCCTTAATCTTGAATGTATCTTTAATATATATTTGGGATTAATGGAAACTTGATGGTAAGTTTATCTGAAGTCTTCTTTGGTGAAGTTTCATGCTTCTTGGAATCCATTTAAAGATCATCAAAATGGGGTAGTAGATACAAGTTCTTTATAGATATCTTGTTAAAAGCATAATAGGCTATACATAGATGACAAGTAACATCCTTCTTTGGTGATGGCTTAATGCAACTACTATCAAGAGATGAACTGGGTTGAATCTTCCCTTGGTTAATCACCTCTTGTATCTTATGTTATTTTTTATCATTCTTCCTTTCTGAGTAGTATTAGAGAGGATTGTGTGAACTTAAATCTAGGTTAATATAAGGCTTCAAGCATAGTGGAGATGGTCTCGTTATGTTTTTTTTTGTAAAACATCAAAATATATATGAAACAATATATTAATCTATGGGGATTGTTCAAAAGTGTCTAACCCATATATTGCAATTAAACCTTCTTGACATGAGTAGCCTTTGAATAGCCATGAGTAACATAAACTTATAAGCATGAAAAATAAGTTTCTTATACTTCTTATCAAAAACATGTTTTATTGTTTCAAAAACAATACTCTAAAATATTAAAAGAATATCTTTAAAATATATGTAATCTAATCTTATTAAAATACACGAAATCGAAGAAGAATAGGGTCCTCATTGGAGGCTCCCAGTATAGAAGAATGCTGGTTTGTCAGCTTAGCTCTGCTCCATCTGGTGATAGTTTTTGTTTTTCTATGTACTGGGGAAGGGGTTTCTTTGTGGGCATAGGTCTTGAATAACTATGTTGATGTTATGAATATGGTATGAGAGATATGTAGTATAGCTTGTTTTTATTGTCAGTGGTTTTTTGTGTATGTAAATATTGGTAAGGGGTCCCTCGGACGTATGTTCTAAGAAGGCTACTAGTAGCGATGGACAGACTGTCCCTAATAAAGCTTTAATCCGTAACAACATAATACTAATTTTTGTAATAAGTTTTGGGTTAACATGTAAAACCCGGTATTAATAATAATATATCTTAACTACACAAAAAAATCTTATTAAATTAAGGTTAACAGTGAGAAAGTACCTACAAGTGCTCTTTATCTAACCTATAGACAAATATTATGTAACTTATAGGTGTTCCATATCCTCCACCAAGATCGGAATAAGCATCATAATGGTAAAGACATTGTGTGAAAATCCCAAGGAATAAGCACCATAATAGCAAAAGCACCATAATGGTAAAGACATTGTGTGAAAACCCCAAGGGCATGCATTCCAAGCACGACATTACTTTACTTGTCGCCAATGTGTTGCAGATGCCTTGACGCGAGTGCACACTCAATTTCATGCATTGTAAAGGATACGTATGATAGAGGAAACCTGGTTCTTGTCTGTGAGCCATGCTATAGTAGTAAGATTATTGGCCCTTTTCTTGATTGGTCTCGAGTTCCCAGTCCGGGCACATATTATTTCATGTGTTAGTTAAGCTACTATAATTGATAGGTGTGTGTGGAGGCATCTTTGTATCTGCTACAAGCAACCGGTGCAACAGTCTTCTGGTTTTCTTTGGTGCCTTGGACTGTGTAATATGATCCAGGAAGCACGGTCCTTATTTCCACCCGTAGTTATAGCGTAGTGGTTGCACATTGGTATCGTCATTGGGAAAGATTGCATTCGAATCCTACTGGAGGGATTTTTCTAGGCTAAATTTTGGGTGATGGGTATCCTTAAGAGGAGCACTCCCCCTGTTTTGCACATATCCTTGAGCTGGGTCGGGTGGGAATTGCCAAAGTTTCACAATACCATTTTTTTTTTCTGGTTGTATAGAGAGTTGGTCACAACCATACTATTTATTTAGTGACGGATAAGTGTAGGGTTATAGTAGAGTTGGTCACAATCACACTATTTTTTTTTTAGTAACTGACAAGTGCATGGTTTAAACTACACTACAAGAGATGCTTCTACCGAACCTATTCTGCTTGATATTGAACCGGCGTGAAGGGGACCACCACACTATTTCTAGTAATTGACAAGTGCAGGGGCAGGGTTATAGGAGAGTGCAGGGTTCAAACTAAAGGGACTGTTTCCATCAAACCTATTCTGCTTCATATTGAAGTGGCGTGAAGGAGACCACCACACTATAGATATTGAAGCGGCGTGAAGGGGACCACCACACTATTTTTAGTAATTGACAAGTGCAGGGGCAGGGTTATAGGAGAGTGCAGGGTTCAAAACTAAAGGGACTGTTTCCATCAAACCTATTTCGCTTCATATTGAAGCGGCGTGAAGGAGACCACCACACTATATATATTGAAGCGGCGTGAAGGGGACCACCACACTATTTTTAGTAATTGACAAGTGCAGGGGCAGGGTTATAGGAGAGTGCAGGGTTCAAACTAAAGGGACTGCTTCCATCAAACCTATTTCACTTCATATTGAAGCGACGTGAAGGAGACCACCACACTATATTTAGTAACTGACAAGTGCAAGGGCAGGGTTATAGGAGAGCTGGTCACAACCACATTATTTTTTAATAACTGACAAGTGCAGGGTTCAAACTACAGGAGTTGCTTCCACCAAACCTATTAGTAATTGACAAGTGCAGGGGTTCAAACCACATGAACTGAGAGTGCAGGGTTCAAACTAAAGGTCTTCTTTCCATCAAACCTATTCCGCTTCATATTGAAGCGGCGTGAAGGAGACCACCACATTATATTTAGTAACTTACAAGTGCAAGGGCAGGGTTATAGGAGAGCTCTTCACAACCACACTATTTTTTAGTAATTGACAAGTGCAGGGTTCAAACTACAGGAGTTGCTTCCACCAAACCTATTAGTAACTGACAAAAGCAGGGGTTCAAACCATAGGAATTGAGAGTGCAGGGTTCAAACTAAAGGGATTGTTTCCATCAAACCTATTCTACTTCATATTGAAGCTGCGTGAAGGAGACCACCACACTATATTTGGTAATTGACAAGTGCAAGGGCAGGGTAATAGGAGAGCTGGTCACAACCACGCTATTTTTAGTAACTGACAAGTGAAGGGTTTAAACTACAGGAGCTGCTTCCACCAAACCTATTAGTAACTGACAAGTGCACGGGTTCAAACCACATGAACTGCTTCCACAAAACCTATTTTATTTCGTTATTGTTAACCGACGTGAAGAGGAAGAGGACTACCGATCACTCGAGGTTCGTATCATCACCATCCGTGTCGGTGTGATGCGCACTCAAAAGATTTAGATCAAACTACTACCCTGAGATTTGAACCTAACTATCTTTTTGGTAAATGCCTAACCAAACAAACACTTACCAATCTACCTAACCAAACAAACACTTACCAATCTACCTAACCCTCGAATTGATTTCACAACACCATTATCTCAACATGGTGCACAAGTGGTGAATGAGATACAATTTATATGTATCGATTTGGAAGCTATAACATTTGCATACAAAATTATTTTAGGCTCTCATTTTGTGCTCTACTAAGGACTTAAAATTATCCATTTAGTGTTTTAAATTCTTTTATGCATAACAATAAAATAGGCGATGGTATCAACATTACAAACAATTTGAAATGACATAGATTTAAATTTAATATACCCAAATTTCTAGAGGCTACAACTTATGCATATATAGGCATTTTTTTTTTTTGAAAAATTTGAAAAAACTTGTATTAAAACAAAGATCAATTACAATATGGGAAGAGACTCTTCCCAGCCGAATTCAAAGAGAACACAAGCTTACAATAGAAGAAGAAGACTTGCAATGGAGCCAAATCTCCTAAATCAATAACTAGCTAGCAGGGGATCGGCATGGACAGATGATGCAACTTGTCACGAAAACGCGACATGTCGCGATATTGTGACACCTTTTCTCCTTTGGCCGCGAAAAAGAAACAAATATATATAGGCATTTTAAACCTATAGATGGGTGAAATAAAATTTAAGTCGCCCAAATAAAGAGTTTTTATTCTGGAGAAGTTTTTTTTAATAATACTTTTTCTAAATATTTGTCGTAGGAATTGAATACAAGTCACATCACCGATAATACAAGTGATGTAATACAAGTGATGTATTTACCGGTAAACCATACTCATGAGCGAGGTTCTTTCAAATATTTAAATATAAAATAAGATGTGATACCTTCTTTAAAGACCATGAGTGTATATTAGCGAACATTTAACAGTAAATCAAACTAAAAAGATCAAAGTTATGTACAACAATATGATATAACAAATACTAAGATTAGGCTACATGTTGTAGGCACTAGGATCTAATGGGCGTTTTAAAATATTAAGACTGTTGTATTTCTTTCAAATTAGTTTTTTAAATCTTACTACATGTTATTCATGGTTGTTGTTGAAGAAGACGACTTTGACAATTACAATAGGGTCATAAAAAGTAAAAAGTGAAGCACAGATAAAAGTAAAAAAACATAAAAAGTGACAGTATTTTATTTTTCCTAAAACTAGAAGGTTCTCTGATCTATTCATGTGAATAAGTTGAAAGTGGGTCTAGTTTTTGATTGATATATTTAAAATATGACACAAGAAGCATCATCATTTTTTTTAAATTGTTCACGTGAAGAAAATGAAGGCTGGACAACTCACTTTCTAGATTCAAAGCATGCAAAAGGTGAAAGGAGTTACTTTGATAGGGAGGAATATTTTCGTGAATGTGAATGGTTGTTTGAAGAAGCTTATCAATTGGAATCATGAAGTTCATGTAGCAAAGCTAAGGTTTGCAAAAGAAAAATATTAACTTTTGTTTTTATTTGGTATTTTTAAAATGGCAATATAGTTTGGGAAATTGGTTTCTTGTTTTTATGGAGAATGAAGAGGAACATTTGGATTTCTTAGAGGACCCCTTTGAGGGTTAATGCATATTTTCAACTCCAAGGGTCAAGGGTCTCATTTCTGGATAGGATTTAGAAGTTGAGAACTAGGGGTCCTTGGGTTTTTTTAGTGGCCAAAATAATATTGTAAGGTATCCAACTTTAGTGGACAAAGGGGAGTCTATGTCAAAAGGTTCAAATTAGGCTGGTTGTCCTATTGATTGCTCACTCTCAGGTGTCTTAGAACACTCTACTCAAGTTATGGGTCTAATGAATGAGTAAGCATTTCATTGTGGGGAAGAAAAACTTGAGCAGACTCCAAAAAACACAAACTCACTTTATCTGATAGAGTTTTCTTTATTTGGTTCTAGTTTTATTGGTAAAAGTTTTGATTTAGAGGCCCTAAGTGGAGCGAGTCCAAACTTTAAATCAACACAGACTACAACTCCAATTACTAAAGTGTGTAAGGCAAATAAAGTGGTTAAAAATAGAAGGTCGAAGATCAGAATGGTACTTGGGGAAGACCTGAGGATGGAACAAGTTTTGGAGTTTTTGGGGAATGTCATTATTGGTGTTAGAGTTAGAGCATATTACATCATTTGGATCATGCAAATATACCACCTTTGGTACATAGTTAGAGTAGGAGATTACTTTAAGAGAAAGTTAGCTACTTACTTCAAGTGATGTAATAAATGCACAAGTGTCAATGTGCAAGTTGTAATGTGCAAGGTGTCCCCTTGTACAACTAGGTAGAGTGTTGGCCAAGGTAACTATATTTCTATATAAAGGGCCTCATAGTGATATATTAGAGGGTAATTACATATCAAGCATATCAAGTTTATTGTAGTAGATAGTGATAGAACTCCTATATGGAGTACAATGTAGTTCTTTAGCTTATATTAATGGAGTGACCATGAGATTGTGCTCATCAATAACAACAAGAAAGGTGGACGTTTTTTGCAGGACTGCCCAAACTACCGAACTCGTTTCGGCCATATCTCACTCATCCGGACTCGGATTGAGCTAAAATTTTGAGGGTAGATGCCTGAAAAACCCTAGAACATCTCCACCAATTTTCATATCATTTGGAGCAACACAGATCCTAGCGCATCCCTATGTGTGAACGACATATTTGGCAAGCGGCTATGCGAGGGTTTCATCTCGGGTTGAGTGCAAGCGGCTCCGAGAGGTTGGTTTTTAGGGCCTTCGGGCCCTAGCGGCCAATATTTTTGTGGTTTATGCTCAATATTTTAGCAAGGAAATGTTGCAGGGGATACAATATGGGTTAGAAATTTGTCTTTCAATAGATCATACTGTGAACTTGAGTGACAACGGCTTCCAATTTGCTGCACAAAAGAAAAGTGAAAACCATACCTTTCCACGACGTCTAGGGCAAGGATTAAAGAGATCACGAAACAAGTTTCAAGCGAGTTGATCAAAAAATGGCTCATATCTCAAGTGAATCTGGTGCTAAGGTGCACCCACAAAATAATTCTACTGTGAAAACCCCTATCAAGGGTAAGAATTTCGAAGACTCGGTCCCAAAAATGAATTTTAGGGATGCCCTTCGTGGTGGACAGCCTCAGCCCAATGCTAATATCAATATTAGGGCTTCCCATAAACCTCTAAGAATGCCTAAGATTGATCCCAGGAAAACGGAGTCGGGATGTCTTAAAGCAGCTTGATGGAACTCCTATTGTTAAGCTTGATATGGGTAACATTCGGATCGGCATTGAAGATTTGGAAAAAAGAGGACTAATTTGTCGGTTCGTGGGTTTTCGTCCGAGTCTATCTGCTTTCAAAGTCTGGGCTGCAAAAAGCTGGAAAACTAAAGGTGAGTTACAAATCTCTATTTATCCAAATGGTTATTTTCTTGTTTTATTTGCTAATAATGAAGATAGAGAGAAAACTTTTCAAGGGGGTCCTTGGTTTTTTGGAAGGGCAGGGCTTTTCATGAAGCCCTGGCATACTAAATTTAAAGCCGAAGAAGAGATGCCTTCTATAGCTCCCGTGTGGGTTAGACTCTTTGGCCTCCCTATTGAATTTTGGAATCCTACTATTTTTTCTTCAATTGGAAACTCTTTAGGAACTTTTATGATGACTGCTGATTGTACTCAAAATTTTGAACATATTATTTATGCTCGGATTTGTGTTTTAATGGATTTTGACAAACCCCTACCTAAAAATATCACATTACAATTTGGGGAAGACACTTGGGAGCAAGTAGTGGACTATGAGAACATTCCTTTTCGTTGTAGAATTTGCCATGAATATGGTCATTTGGCCAGTGCTTGCCCAAATAAAATTCCTGATCAAAAGAAAGAAGATATAAACTCAGCGGGTTTCCAAATACCTAAGAAGAAGAACACTCAGAAAAAACCAGTTATGAAGGATCAATCAAAGTCATCTGCTAATATGTTTGAAATCCTTTCCACAAATGATGTCCCAAGTGAGGAAGAGGAAATAATGGAAACTGAAATCTTAGAAACACAATTTAAATATGAAGGGAAGAACTCGAGAGACAAACCAACAAATCAAAGGTTTTCAACGAGAAAAAAAAGGAGAAAATTTACACAAGAAAAACAATATTTCAAATGTCAAAACTTCAAATAATGGAGGTCCCAATATAGACTCCGTTGAACCATCTAGTAAAATTTTGGTTGTGTACGAGCATTCTTCAAGGTTAGAAGCCATCTCAGATTCAATTGGAATAAGTCAAGAAATAGGGAAAAAAAATTGAAGATGGATTCTAATCAAAAAGTAGGTCGCAAGACCAATCAATATCATATGGTAAAAGAAGGTGAAAAGCTTGTAGAGGAAGGTAAGATTAATGCCCTTCCCAACTTTTTTAGCCCTGGTATTAATGAAGATCATCACTTGGAATATTAGAGGACTCAAAGGGAGTCTTTCAAAACAAAATGAAATTAGAAGAATGATTCGGGTAAATCATCCACATCTTGTTTTCCTTCAAGAAACAAAGATGTCAATGGAGGATATGGACTTAATTGCCGGTAAAATTTGGCCAGCTGGAAAAGTGGTTTCCCTCGGTTCCCAAGGGACTTCGGGTGGCATTGCTTGTCTTTGGGATCCAAAAGAGGTAGTTATTCACCATATGGTTGGCAGTTGGGGTTTGTTGGCTATAGCTATTCAAAGTAGACATTCCAACCAGATTATGCTCTGCATTACTTGTTTATGCTCCGACTTCTTTGGAGGAAAAAAGAAGACAGTGGAAGGATATTACTCATATTATCTCTCATTTTCCTAAAGCTTGGATCTTGATCGGAGGAGATTTCAATACCATCCTCTCTCTGGATGAGAAAAGGGGGGAAATAGAAATTTGGACAAAAGCAACGACCTCATGAGCGAATATATTGCAAACCTCCATCTTGTGGATATCCAACTGAGATAATGGCCTTATGACTTGGTCTAACGAGAAGGCAAGGCTTAGCTTGTATAATGGAGAGATTGGATAGGTTTTTGCTCTCTAAAAATTTCTTAATCCATGGTCACATTCCTAAAGTGAAGACTCTTAATAATGTTGGTTCGGATCATTGGCCGAGTCATGGTGGAAATGTGGAAAACCAATGTGAGTTTCTCTCCTTTTCGTTTTCAATTAATGTGGCTTAGAGACATTTCCTTCGGACCTCATGTGCAACAATGGTGGAAGGAAGGTAAACCTAGGCATGGGACTAAGATGTTCTGTTTTGCCAAAATATCGCAATACATTAAATCCAAAATCAAGACTTGGAGCTGGAAAGAGTTTGGGGATGTTCATAAAAAAAAACATGAAGTTATTGCTCATCTTGAAAATTTGAATAAGAAAATCCGTTTAGATGGCCTCACGAGAGAAGAGAAGTGCGAGATGAAATTAAACTCACAACTCGGTTAGAGGAATGGGAAAAAAGAGAAGAAATCTTATGGAAGCAAAAATCTAGAATTCAATGGCTCAAAGAAGGAGATCGAAACACAAATTTCTTCCACAAATATCTTCTAGCTCGAAGATCTCACAACTTTATTTCTTCCTTAAAATCAGATTATGGAGATGTTGTTTATACTTGGGATGGCATGAACTCTATTGTTGTTGATTACTTTTCCAATATTTTTGTTGCTACTCCCCTTGACTCGGCTTCACAATATAATGTTCTTCAAGCAATCCCTTCTCTTATCACTTCTGAGGAGAACTCTATTTTGACTGCTCCTGTTACTATCAATGAGCTTCAACAAGTAGTTTTTAAAATGCAAAAAGGGAAAACCCCAGGTCCTGATGGTTTTCCTATTGAGTTCTACCAAGAGTTATGGGATATCCTTCATGTTGATTTATTAGAGGTGGTGGAAGAAGCCGGGAAAGCCAAAGAAATTTTGAAGGTTATCAATAAAACTTATATTACTCTTGTTCCAAAAGCTCAAGAGGTTGATCATATCTCAGCTTTTAGACCTATTGCTTTATGTAATGTTCTTCTCAAAATCATTACTAAAATCATGGCGAGAAAGGTTGAAGCCTCTTTTGCATAAGATTATTTCCCCAGAGCAAGGGGGTTATGTGGAAGGACGTCAAATAGTAGATGAGATAGTTCTTGCTCAGGAAGCCATCCATTCCATGGATATGCAAAATTCTCCTTCCATGTTCATTCGGTTAGACTTATCCAAAGCTTATGACGAGTGGATTGGCACTTCCTTATCAAAGTTTTGAGGCAATTTGGTTTCTCTAAGGATTGGATGGATTGGGTTATGGGATGTATCTCTTCGAGTTTCCTACTTAGTTCTTATCAATGGCAGGCCTTCTCGGTCTTTCCCGGCTTCCAGAGGTATTAGGCAAGGTGACCCGCTATCCCCTTATTTATTCATCATTCTTGTTGAATGCTTGGGTAGGACTATAACCAAAAAGAGGGAAAACAAAACCCTTGAGGGAGTTACCATTGCTCATGGAGCTAGACCTATCTCTCATCTTCAATTTGTGGATGACTCTACTCTTTTAGGTAAAGCTACGGTTAAGGAAGCTTCTAATATTAAGCAAATCATTAGCTATTTTTCTAAGGCTATTGGGCGAGTTGATCAATGAAGACAAATCTAAAGTTATTTTCTTTCACTGCTCTGCTAGACGGGAATCCATGGTCTTGGATAAACTAAGATATAAGAAGACCTCTCTTCCAATCACTTATTTAGGTATTCCCATAAATATTCAAAGGCAAAAAAATAAATATTGGAATTGGTTGTTGGACAAAGTCAAGAAGAAAATTGGAAAGTGGACCAACAAGTGGCTTTCTTATGGGGGTAGAATCACCTTGGTAAAATCAGTCCTTCAAGCTATTCCTATTTATGTTTCTTCCATTTTGAATATCCCAAAGGCTGTTCTTCGAGAATTGGATCAAATGAGTCATCGTTTCCTTTGGAGTGGTACTAAGGAGAAAAGAAAATGGGCCTTGGTGAAATGGGATACTTTATGTCTTCCTAAGAGTGAAGGGGGGTTAGGATTACGGTCTTCAATTAATAACAACAAAGCTTTAGCTGCTAAATTATATTGGAGGATGTTGCATAACCCCAATGCTCTTTGGGCCAATAATCTCCGTGCTAAATATGCTTGAGAACAAAAGTCTTGAAGACCTTGTTCGCTATCAACTTCCTACCAAAGGTTCTCCCATTTTAGCGAGTTCTTAAGACTGGTGAGGATTTGATAAAGAAAAAATTATTTTGGATCATTCATAATGGTCAACATGCAAATTTTTGGATAGATTCTTGGGATGGTCACAAGCCTTTGATAACTCGGTTTCTCGATTGGAGGCCTTGGATGGAGGAGCTTCACCGAGCTAATTGGATAAAGGTGGCTAATTACTATCGGTACCATACTTGGTAATTCAAAGGTTGGTAGATATTGGATCCCTATTGAGGACTGGCCTATTCAAATCCCAGAAAGGCAAAGACAAGATATCCAAGGCATCCTTCATATGAGATCCCTCTCTTGGTCCCATGAAAAATATTGTTTTGGATGGAACAACACTACTAAGGGTGAGTATTCGGTTGCTCAAGGTTATTTGACCTTATGCCATAATAATCCCAACCATTCTTCTGACATATTTTCTCGATTGTGGGCTCAAAAGCTCTGGCCTAAGGTGAGGTTCTTTAATTGGCTTTTATTGCATCGTAGGGTGCTTCTTGGTGAGCAACTTATGAAGCGTGGTTTTCATGGCCCTTTTAGATGTGAAATGTGTGAAGAGAATGTAGAAAATATCAACCATATTTTTATTGAGTGTACTTTAGCCTCTGAGCTATGGAGGAGAATGGCCACTTTACTTGGCTTACAGTGGTCCAATTTTTTTACTTTTGAACAGCTTTGGAGGGATTGGCCTAATCAAGAGGGTGTTGATCATTTTATTAGGCGAGTTAGTTTGGATGGGTTCTACCATTCTTCTTTGGAATATTTGGAATGAAAGGAACAACCAAATTTTTAATCAAGATAGGAAGGATATTCACTATATTTGGCAAAAGACCATAGCCAACTTAGTTGAATCAGTCCATCATCTCCTTAATCACCCCCAAAACTCCCACCAAAGATGGGATCAAGTGATGCAAAGATTGAAGATTAAACCTTCTAAGGGCAACCAACTTAAAGGGAATGTGAGTATTAGTAAGATGGATAGGAATAGAAATTGGCAACCTCCTCCTAAGGATTTTGGAAAAGTCAATTCTGATGGAGCCTCTAGAGGGAACCCTGGAAAAGCCGGTGTGGGAGGAATTGGTAGACTTTCGGATGGCTCCCTGGTTTTTACTTTTGCTTGAGAATTTGGGTATTCTTTCCAATAACCTTCTTGAGGGGTATGGTATCCTCGAGAGGCCTTCAGGAGGCTACTAAGGTTGGATGGGAAAAGGTGTTAGTTGAGTCGACTCTCAACTTATGATTAATCTCTTGAAGAATCCTTCTAAGAATCATAAGGTGGATTGGAGAATAAAAAGAATTATTGAGAAGATTCGGTTAATCCGGATGGGATTTTTGAAAGTTGATTACAATCATGTGGTCGAGAGATCAAAACAAGAGTGTTGATGCTTTAGCTAATTGGGCTTTGGACAAAGGTGATCTTACTTGTTATGGCCACCCTCCTATATGGTGGGCTTCTCAAATTAGGGAAGCTCTTCTTTCTATCATTTCTTTGGATGGCTCCGGTTACGAAGGTACCTAGTTTCTTCTTGTTTTTTTTTTTGCTTCTCTTTGGTTCATTCAGTTTTTTTTAGTTCCCTAGCTCATTCTATTCTTTATTTTGTTTCCTCTGTTGATTCTTGCCTTAATAGTCTTCTGGTCTAGATAGGTCATTGTTTTGTTCATTTTTTTTTTTCTTTTTTGTTTTTTTTTGTTTAGTTTTTTAAGGTGGGTGGGTTTTTTTTTTTGTTTTGTTTTTGTGTTCTTTGTGTTGTTTTTTGTTGTTCTTGTGTTTTTGTTGTTTTGTTTTTTTTTTATGTTTTTTGTTATTGTTCTTGTGTTTTTTTCGTTCTTGTTCTTGGGTTTCTCTTTGTTTGTGTTATTTCGTGTTTTTATGTGTGAGTGTTTTCTATGTTTTTTGTTTTTGTTTATTGTCTGTTGTTGGTTGTTTTTTATTTTTTTTTATTTTTTATTTTTTAGGTTTTGGTTGTGTTTATTTTTCATGTTTTTTTTGGGTTATGTCTTTGTAGTGTTCTGTTGTTTTTGTCTTGTTTGTGTTTTGTTATGTGGTTCTTGTGTTTTTCTATGTGGTTTGTGTTGTGGTTTCTTTTATCTTATTGTGCGTGTTTGGTTGTGCTTTTGTTTTTGACACACTCAAGGAGCATGTTTTTTTTTATTTTATTTTATTATTTTTGTTGTTATTTACTTATTTTTAAATTGGTTTTGTGTGTTTGTTTGCTCCTTGAGTATGTCAAAGGTGGTAGGCCAGGTCCGAGTCCTGGGCGTTTTTGGCGGAATGGATACCCCTGCCTCCTTGGGTCTTACCCGAAAGTGGCATCCCTTTTGGGATGTTTTCCACAAATAAAAAAAAATGGAGTGACCATCACCTCCATACCGCATTGTATTTTCACCACTTTCTATTTATAGTATATTTCAGTCATATTACAAAATTATTTTCTTTTATATTTTCTGCATCTTATTAGAACCTACGATAGATATCTCCCATTGCAGATATCTTCAAAAGCTAATAGTGGTATCAAAGCCATGGTGAATCAAAATAGGAATAGGGAGAGTTACAATTGCTATTGTTGGCCTGCATATTTGCAAATCGGATCTACCATTGTGCGTCATTGCATGCAAACATTACTATTAGGAATCGATTGATAGAAAAAGCTACAATAGTCAATAGGATTATATAGAATCACAAGTGAGGATTAAATCTTAGTTACAAAAATTCTGAGATTACATTTGGCTAGATATTTCCATAGAGTTGCAAAAAAACTCGTGAAGACTAGGACTCAACATTCATTCCACTAGTTTAATGGATCAAATAGTAAAGATTATTTCATTCCAGTTTTTAACAACTTGTTGTAGGAAAAAGGAGATTCAAAAAAGGTTGGAAAAATTCCTACAAGAGAGTTAGGAAGAATATCTTCTTAGAATCATTACAACACTTGCAGCAATAAGGAGAAGACTTAAGATTTCAAAGACCTAAAAAAAAAGATCCCATTACAAGAGTTGCAAGCCTATAGACTATAGAAGTGAAGAAAAGACCACAACTACCTTATAGTAGACTCAAAGAAGAAAATACTCCAGAAGATGAGTCAAGGAGAATATAGGAGATTAGTGATCTCCATCAATACCTGCAAAGTACAAAAGAGAAAAAGGCCATAATAGCCTTGATCCAAAAGAATACAAGGCCACATAAGCCATGATCCTGAAGAAGAAAAGGCCAGAGAAGCCTTGATCCGTAAAAGAAGGCCATAGAAGCCTTAATTATGAAGAAGACTACATAGAATAATTCTTGATTCAAAAGAAGACTCCAGATAAGAGTTCCTGAAGAAGACTCCAGAGAAGATTCTATGAAATAGGATATTGGTGATCTCCATTAAAGCTTACAAATTAGAGAAGAAAAGAAGGACAAAAAAAGGTCTATAATACAAAAGTAGCATATTTTGGAGATCCCAGAAGATCTCATCACCAACACTTTCAGAAGCAGAAGGTTGAATAAAATGTCTTAGTTGGAATACTAGAGAAGTTGCAAGATAGAAGACCTTGGAGAGGTCTTAAGGAGAAACAAGAAGAAGGATTGGAGAGCCTTGTTTCAGAGCTCGTAGAAACATCATCAAAAGAGTTCCTAGGAGAACTCATTGGAGAAATCCACTACCAAGGAGAATCTCCTAATAGTGAAGGATTTGGGACAATTATCGCCATACGACAACAAGCCCAAGAGAAGAAGAATTTGGCAAGGAGTGCCAAATCCATAAGAAGAATCCAATGAAGACCTCAAGACATTTAGAATCTTGAGAGAAATAAGATCTTGTTTGAAGTTAGAATTCGACAAGAAGATTGCAGGAAGATTCAAACAAAAGAAGACTACCAAATCTAGGAGAATTGGAGATTACCTCTCACAGTAAGAAGGCACAATTAAAATATAAGAGTTCTCTGAATCTACAATAGATCAGTGGAAGGATCAAGCCACCAAACCCGAGGCTCAAGATAGAAAGTTCAAGACCATAGTTTGATGAAGCAGGAAGCTATTATAGACAACCAACAAGAAGCTGTGAATTCATCCATTACAAGGCAACAACTTGGTGAATCAAAACACCAAGATATACATCTACTATAGAAGCCATTAAAGATAAGAAACTAGGGTGAAATTAGTTGAACTTCAAATTAGGGTTCATTATCAAATTTTATTAAGCACCGAATTTGGATTAAAGTTGCAAGGAGAAGGGCTCATATTACAGTCTTCAAGAAAGTGCATAAAGTAGAGTTCATTTTAAGATATATTTGCATATTAAATAGGAGTTGGATATTTTTTGAAGGAAAGAAAATTATCATCTACCTATTATCTATCTAGAAAGCAAGAAGACTACATCCTACAATATTTATTATAGTGAAAATTGCAAAATATTCATTAAGGGTTATCTACAAATTACTCTTAAAATTTGTAGAGAATATTAAGTGTAGTAGAATTCATTTTGACAGTTTATTTATAGGAGCAATAAGGTGAGATTATTGTTACCATTAAAAGTGTATTATTAATCCATTAAGAACTATACTAGTTGATATTTAACTAGTTACTCTCAATTATTTTGTGTTGTTAAAGGCACAAAACTAGCACAAAATTTGTAGCATTTCATGGCCAAAAGAAGCCACCAATACAAGTCAAAAGGTGAAGTAAGCTGCCATTAAATTCCTTGAAGGAAACCTCAAATCAAGACTTGGTGACTCTCAAGATTCAAGGAAAATATAATGGTTTCATTTAAGTGCAAAGTGAAGAAATACTTACTTTAAAATCAGCTTTAGCTTGGATTAACTCTCATTAAATTATCCAAGAAAAAGGAGTTGCCTCATCAAAATAAAAAAAAGGGATTTCAAAAAGGTCCTTCGTATTGGTGCAAATTTTATTATTACAAAGCACCTCTTTTATTCATTCAAAAGTATAAAAGTATTTCTCTTTACAGGTAGTAGCACAACCATCATATTCAGCAGGTTGTCAGGCAGAGTTCGAGCAAGAAGAAAGAGCCATCGAAGAGCTCATACTTTGTAAAAAATCAAGGTGTTTAAAAATACCATTTCTCCACATCCAATCTAGCCCTAGAAGCAAGTGTGTCACCTGCAATATTGGAGCCATTACAAGAGGCTATTATCATCCAAACTTACATGGAGAAAGGATGGCATACATAAGGAGATCATCTATGTCATATAGCACTATCGAGCTAAGCACAAGGGGCTATTACAAAAGCTACAAAATAGCACCATCAATCGATTGTTACAAAGGATACACAAACACAATACTACAAGCATCAATGTATAAATGAAAAAGTGCTATATCCAAGGCCATTACTTGGAGAGAACAACCACCAAAAAGAAGCACAAGAATCTGCCACAGGACCACCATTAGTAGCATCATAAAAGTATGGAGTATTACAATTGGAACCATCCATTATCCTCATCAAGATAGTGTGCTAAAGGAGAAGAGAAAATTCTTGCACTCCAAGAAACATAGCAAGCTCACAAACAATACAAAGATATAGGCAAAGATAGGGTTACAACACTCATCCTTGGAGTGTTAGAAGAAAGGCTTACATGCACAAGCCTTAAGTGCCACTTGGCACAAGAGTTCTAAGCACCCCAATGTTCGTGAATAATCCAATGCTCACCTAAAAAGGAGTTACAAACATTTGGGAGGTTACCACTAAAATTATCATTGCATAAAGGTACGTTGGAATATCAACGTCTATTCAATAACACTCAAGATACACTTGTCTACAATCCACAAGGAAACATTCCTATTTAAGGCACCCATTTTGGAGGAAATAGAATGAGTTCAAAGGGAATTCAAGCATTGAATGGTGTAAAGCACGATCATAAGGAGATGGCTAATTCAAGCCTATGCACCATTCAAAGGTGTAAGCCTACATTAAAGTGATTGCCATAGACCAGCCATACCAGTGTTCCATTTCGAAGGATATTCGATGCAAGCACCATTCATGGAGGAGAAAAGTGCTACTCAAGGGAGAAACCGACATCGGTCAAAGAAGGCATTAACTACCCATAAGCACCACATACCCAAAGTTTTCAATCAGCCACCTCACAACATCAAAGGAAGATAATCCAGAGGGATTATTAAGGTAAAATCTGATATTACTTATTGCTTGCTATAAACTAAAATTACATTGGAGTTATAAGGGTACATTATATTTACTATTGAAATCATCCGTTTAAGCATTAGTAATATATTAAGCAAGTATATTTTAAGAATATTTATATTTGCAAATAATAAAATAGGAGGAAAAATGATTTCAACTTGGAAATTATATATCTATTATTGTAAATATTATTGTTTTCTAATATTCCAAATTAGGGAGTTATAAGGATTACTACACCAAATAAATTATTAGAATTTAGAAACATTAAATGTCAAATATCAAAGGCTATAAAAGGAGGTTCATTAAAGAATATCAAGAGTTGGAAATTAATTGGTATACTTGTCTCAAAACCACATTAAAGGGACAAAAGAAATCCAACCATTAGGACCTCATAAAAATAGAAAGTGCTTAAGTTCAATAGGAGTAATAAGGTGTAATAAAGTTGATTTTTGCTATTTACAAAACATTACAAAATCAACCAAATTTGAATAGTAGTGAATTTACCGTAGTAACTTAAGAAGAACCAAATTTGCATGACACATCTTATATTCCACATCTTCTCATTTTCTTGATGGATCTAAAATTTTGTGCATATACACACACACTTGCTTTGCATTTGTAAGGATCTCAAAATACTATCAATAAGTTCTTGTTAGTCTTATTGTTGCACCATTCTTATCAATATTCAGAATTATGATTACGTCACTACTGTTGTTAGTGTTGCATTCATATATTTTATCATTAGCCTTTTAGTCAATAAATGAGCTTCATATCTAGACAATGAAAACTGATATGTCATACCTTTATAATTTTGTAGGTCAACAATAAATCACACCATCGATATTATCATTGTTAGTGATATCTATTATTCCTTGTAAATTGATATCTATGCTCCTTGTAATTACCTAATACACTTAGTGATAGAACTAGTGCATTAAGGTTTTGTTGAGTGGTATTTTAACCCAGTTGTGAAAGTACACTCTCCTTTAGGATTTGGGTTCCAAATCCCCTCTTGCAAAGAAGTTAAACAAACAACTTCTCCAAGGTCTCCGTTGTATTAGCATTTGCATATGTGTATTAGTAATCTCAAATAAAGATATTCAATTTAAATGCTTGGAACACCTTAGTGATTGCAAGTAACTCGTAAACAAGGGGCAATGTTGGTTTATTTCACCATGAAACTTTAGTGATTGTTCATTGTTTTTTTTGGATTTTGAAAATTTTTAAATGTTTATTTTAATGCCTGAAAATTTAAAATAAGTTAAAATTTCTGGAAAAAATAAAATGCAGAAAAATGAAAATGAAATGCAGAAAACTGAAAATAAAATGCATTCAGTATGATGCTATCCTATTTCGACAAAACCGAAGATGTGAGGTTTTCATGCATGCAACCTAACCTATTGGACCTGCAAAACAAGCACAATCCGGATAAGCTAAGTGCTGGCTCCTAGGGTTTTAAATGAGGTTTTTCAGATTTAAACATTCGCATGAAGCAACCAAGAAAACTTGCATAAACTCCATTTACAAGCCTAAAATCTGAAAAGGGGAAAAATAGACATTTAATCTTGCATGCAGAAAATGACTCCTCCTTTCTTGTCCATAAGATGCAACTTTCTAAAATTTTTGTATTAAAAATTTGTCATTTTACAATAACAAAATTTTTGGTTTTCCCAAACCAGTCCATGGAAGAAAAATGACTCAAACAGGTCCATAATGGCCCTCTTGCCTTCAACTCTGCAACTCTGCTCGTAGCAATTTCCAACCCCTTCTGGCCTCTTTGAATGGCGTATTTAAACTTCTCAAAAAATTGTTCTTATGTTCATTTCATTTTCCAATGGTTGTTCGTTTCACCTTCCCTATTTTGTTTCTATTTTGTGGCCCTTCGTTTCATTTTCTCCACATGGGCTTGCGTCCGTTTCCTTCGTGTGTAACGACCATCTTAAATGATTTCAAATCATTAAATATTCCTTATGTAACGCTTGTCTTATTCATTGGATTTTGTCCTTATGTCCACGTCACTATGTAGGTCTGTTACCTTGGAAAAAATGGAACATGTCACGATATCGTGACACTTCTTGTTTCTTTGCTTCCCTTTTGAATCGCGAAAATGTAACATGTCGCGATATCGCGACACTTTTCTTTCTTTTTTTGGCCGTGAAAATGCAACATGTCGCGATATCGCGACACTTTTTCTCTTTTGGCCGTGAGAATGCAACATGTCGCGATATCGTGACACTTTTTCTCTTTTGGTCGCGAGAATGCAACATGTCGCGATATCGCGACACTTTTTCTTTTTGGCCGTGAGAATGCAACATGTCGCGATATCGCGACACTTTTTCTCTTTGGGAAGATGCAACATGTCGCGATATCGTGACACTTTTTCTCTTTGGCCGCGAGAATGCAACATGTCGCGATATCGCGACACTTTTTCTCTTTTGGTCGCGATGATGCAACATGTCGCGATATCGTGACACTTTTTCTCTTTGGCCGTGATGATGCAACATGTCGCGATATCGCGACACTTTTCTCTTTGGCCGCGACGATGCAACATGTCGCGATATCGTGACACTTTTTCTCTTTTGGCCGTGATGATGCAACATGTCGCGATATCGCGACACTTTTTCTCTTTGGCCGTGATGATGCAACATGTCGCGATATCGCGACACTTTTTCTTTTGGCCACAATGATGCAACATGTCGGATATCGCGACACTTTTCTTTTGGCTGAAACATGTCGATATCGCGACACTTTTCTCTTTGGCAAACATGTATATCGACACTTTTCTTTGGCCGAAATGCAACATGTCGCGATATCGCGACACTTTTTCTCCTTGTGGTGTTTTGCTTTTTCTTTGATCTTTAGCATATGGGCCACTTCGGTCTTCTTGGAAAACATGCAAAAAAGGTGGGTCCCCAATTTTGGGGTACGTTGTGGAGCAGCCACAACAAATGGCGACTCTGTTGGAAAATGCTCCTGAGCATTTCGGTGAGAACTCAACCTGAAAACACACAGACTCAAATACAAGCGTCAACAAATATCCCAAGAATGAAACTAGACGAGAAATACATGAAGCATTAGAATTATTAAGC
The DNA here is from genome assembly GCA_028583015.1 of Wollemia nobilis. Classification (NCBI taxonomy): domain Eukaryota; kingdom Viridiplantae; phylum Streptophyta; class Pinopsida; order Araucariales; family Araucariaceae; genus Wollemia; species Wollemia nobilis. The sequence continues at coordinate 9,178,870 of JAQPPZ010016751.1, read as the reverse complement.
ATCAGCTCGGTGTGTGCAATGTGCTTCATTCCCTATCGTTTGAAACTCGTTCAACTTTCCATTGTCAGTTTCACTTATGATTCGTATGCAAGGCTATGAATGATTTGTGCAGGATTTGATGTATGACAACTATGTTAGAGATATAACAACCTGCTTTGCAAAGGCTCAGACTTTCTAGTATCATGAACAAACATATTAAAACTGTCAAACCCTCTTAGGACCAAATATATGTATACTGAATTAATTTACTAGATCCCAAAGTTGGTTATGTGCCCCTACCATCTTGAACCCATGTGCAAGTGTAAGTGAAATCGGAGCTTTGGGGAATAGGATTCCCAACCTAAGCGAGATGGGAATTTAACCCTATCCTTACTACTCTGATCTGGAGTTCATTACCTCATCTTGAACAAAATGATTTAACTTGTTATGGATGAAACTGTCAGGCTAGCCTGTCCGTTTGAGCAGTCAGTGGTCTTGCTTTTAGACAAGACATGTTGCCACGCATGAGCATACTCCACTGCCAGCCAGGCGTCTATAGCCCCGGTGGAGATTAACCCCATAATCCATGATTTGGCTCTACTTTTGATTTCTTGGACCTTGGGGATGACTACCCATCCTTGCAAGGGACATGTAGTACGATCCTTCCAATCCAATATTAATAAAGAAATGAAAAGTATGATGAAAAATATTTTCTTTGGAATTTCAAGTTCTTGAGTGGGCAAAATAGAAGCTTTGGGGAATCGGATTCTCAACCTAAGCGAGATGAGAATTAGACCCTATCCTTACTACTCCATGAAGGTCAAATCAGAGCTTTGGGGAGTTGGATCCTCAACCTAAGTTCGATGGGGATTTAACCCTATCCTTACTACTCTGATTTTAGGCTTTAAGCACTATGGGAGTGGTAAAAACCACTGTTTTAAGGATTATGTTGCATAATAGGACAGACACGAAATACTCCTTTCGCCTCACCTTTTCTTCCAAGTATGGTTTTGACCATTTTGCTCAAGATCCTCTTTAATATGTGTAGAACGTGCTTGGTTCAAGATAGTTCGGGCATCAGTTCCCAACCTTAGGATCCTTTTAATATATGTTATGTAATAACCCTAAGAGGATTCGACACCTTTTCAATGATTGTATATGAAATGAAGATGCAACCGAGATGAAATGTATATGCAATGTGGAATGTAACATGAGATATGAATGCATTGCTCCTTTTGAAATGCGGATGGAGTATACCACCTACTTTGCCATAATTTATAAAACTGACAACTTCATGCATCACAAGTTCCAAATGATATTCTTTAATGTGTTTGCGATATTCATGGAGCTTTCTGCAATACAATTCCGATGTTTCATATTCTCCTAGTCTTAGTCAACATTCATAAGGACCTAAGTTGACATCTTGCTTTTTTTTTTTTTAAAACAAACCAAAAGTGTCCAAAGGACCAACACACAAAACTTAAAACCAAAGTGAGATCCAATCCAAAACCAAAACATGAAAACCAAAAGTATATACAAATGTACAATATAATGCAAGATGGTGCAAAAGTTTGGATTATCATTTTCCCGGATCCCAAACCTGATTGGAATTCTTTAAAAGACGTATGACGTGATACGCATACCAAGTTTTGTAGGAATCCAACAAAAACAAGATCAAACCAAACAAAGAAACAAACTTCCACTTGCCCCTCTCACCATACCAATTTGATTTAGTTTCATTAATAATCCTATGGTGGAGTTTCAAGTTTTCAAATTGATTAGACAATGATTGATATTCAATTCCTTTATGTCTATTCTTTAAGATGTCCATTCCGCACTTTGATTCATGGTGTAGAAATAAGCTTTCATTTTCATTCAATAAAGCCATAACATTAATAATATTTGAATCAAACCATTCATTAGGCAAATCTTCATTCGAATTTTGCATGGTGAAACCAAAAAGGTGAGATTTTACCTTTGGCATGTTTTCATTTGACCTTACTTGAAGAGGATTTGAAAATTCCTCTTTTCTCTCATGACATTCATCATCATGTAGCACTTGTTCTTTCTCCATGACTCGTTTATCAAAGGCACCAAACTTAGGTACCCAATTGAAAATATGTCCATCCCTTTCAAACCATAAGTCTTGTCTATCTAGGGGTGGGTTAACTAACACATTTCCGTGATCAATCACTTGGGTTGTTTTGGGTAACGTGAGATTTTCAATTGGATCATCAATGATATCAAACCCAAATGATTTAGGTTTTGTAATTTTCTCATTTTGAAATGGCATAATCATTGTAGCACAAGTAAGTGGATCAAGATTTTCAATTTCTTTTCCTTCAAAGGAATCTAAAGCAAATGACTCTCTTTCTTGATTCATGGTTGTAGAATCCTTATCATGTTCCAAAATTTGATGAGATTCGAATTCCTCTTCCAAAACTTTCTCAAATTGTACAGGATTTATAGTATCCTCATGTGAGGAAGCAATTGAGTTATCCTGCATATTAATTGACACAACAAGTTTATTAGAAGATTTAGATTGATAATATTCTTCCCATTTCTTCCATGAATCATAGTAATCATCCTCCAAGTTCAAGTTGTGACGCTCAAGTACTTCTTCTTCATCTTTCGATTCATCAACATGTTTCTCACCCCATTCATCTTCACCTTCCTCATTCTCACTCTCTTGACGATATAGAGTTTCCACCACCAAAATGTTGTCCTCTCCTTGTTGATGTTGGGGTGGACCCTTATTTGGCACAAGTTCCAAATCATCCACTTGAGCTTGGAGACAATGGGTATACCTAGCAATTTTGGGACAATTCCTTTCATTATGCTCCTTTGTATTATGCAATCTACACCCCTTTTCCCATGCAAAATCAGAAATATTAAGAATGGAACTAGAGTGACTTGGTCCTGTAGAAGTATCTATCTGATTAGCAATAGGGGAAGGCACACCCCCATTGTTTGGCTTCGTATTCCACTTGTCTCCCTCTATTGTTGAAATTTCGATTTGGGTGAGGGGCATGGGATTCATACTTCTATTTTTGAACCAAATCATTACTCAATTTGTGAACTATATTTTTGAGTTCTTCAACCTCTGAATAAATCTCTTTTGGTTGAGCTATGTTATTGCTAGTTCCAATAGGATTTGCGTAATTGGTGAGATCTTGACTTAACATTTGAGTTGGATTTTGAGCCACTTGATTTGCGTAGGGATTCACACTTTGAATCAAAATTGGATTGGGTGCGTAAGCGGGTGTTGATGAATATGGTTGTTGATAAGGCAAAGCATTTATGCCTGATATTTGTGGTGCCATGATCTGATTCATCATAGGAGCTTGACCATATGGACCATATTGTCCTACCATAGGCATCTGGGAAAACCCATAACCCTGTGGTGTCATTTGTTGTTCAATGGTCATAGCTTCATTGTAGGCTAGAGCAAGCGTGGTAACTTGAGGATTTCGCCTTGCAAACATTGTCATCATAGGATCCAATGCCCCAAAATATATTTGCAAAGCTACTACGGGATCAATGGCAAAATGTCGAATTGCTCTATTATAGCACTTCTGAAATCTCTGATTAAAAGTTTGGATTGGCTCACCCTGGCCTCTTTTGCATGTAATGAACTGATTATAGATGATTGTGGGATCTAATGGTGACTTGAATTGGTTGACAAAAGCATCCTCCATTTGCGTCCATGACGTAATGGAACCAGTAGGTAAGCAAATATACCATTCGTAAGCCACTTGGTCTAGGCTCATGGGGAAGAGTCTACAAGCCACATCTTCATGTTGAACTTGCAATCTTATCAAAACATCCCTATAGGCTTGAATATGTTCTTCTACGGTCCTTGGGCCATCCGGTTTGTATTTGGGCAAAAATCTCTCTATATTCTTAGGGATCTCGTGAATATCCCCTACAATATTCAAAGGAATGTTATGGGCTCCGTACCAAGGAGGTGGTGGAGGTTGGGCCATTTGATTCAAAATCGATGATGATAACCCTACAAGAACCATGGAAATGGTACTGATAATTGGTACACTAGTGGCAAATGACACCACCGGTGCAAGTCCGCTAGATGCGCTTGAAATAGAAGGATCTTCTGTAACAAGAATATCTGGTGGGACCACAATTTGCTCGGTTTTATTCCTTGGATTCCTATGAGTGAGTGAGAGGCTTTGGAATATGGTTTCCTCGGTTGTTTTGGACCTAGTTGCGATGCGATGCGGTGGGTCCAGCTTGTAAATGAAACTACCCTACAAAACCTGACAAAACTCTCAATACCTCAAAGAAAACCTGCGACACACAGAAAATCCTGCAATTAATGAAATTCAAAGAATAACTTCAAAATCAATTTGTTAGTCATGAATGAAAGAAGGAACCATGACAAAGAAGTATTCTAAAAATGTAAGTTTCTGATTCACCAGATCGCATATGCGCAAGTGAAGAGCATACTCCTAGTGTTGTAGGCTTTCTGATTCACAAGATCGCATTACACGCAAGTGAAGAGCATAATACCGACAACAAATACATTTTAGACAAAAAATAATTCCTTACAAATAAGCATGAAATTGACTAGAAAATATCAAACATGTAACGTATTAATAATCATGTCAGCATCAACCAAGAGATGTATCCATTAAAATCAAATGAAAGTAATTGCATGGAGACAACCTCGTTAGTCAAGACCAAAATTTTTCAAAATCAAATCAAAACACATTATTCTTGTATGAACAATCAAAAGCGTTAGAACAATGCATAGCAATTCATGTCCTCCTTTTAACACTACAAGGTTGTATTGTTAAAAGAGGGCTAAAGATAATAATCAATAGGGCATGAAATATTCAAAATTTAAATCCCTATAGCATTTAAATCACTCTGAAATAAAACAATTCAGGCCCTCCTTCTAGCGCCAATCTGTTGAGTGGTATTTTCACCCAGTTGTGAAAGTACACTCTCCTTTAGGATTTGGGTTCCAAATCCCCTCTTGCAAAGAAGTTAAACAAACAACTTCTCCAAGGTCTCCGTTGTATTAGCATTTGCATATGTGTATTAGTAATCTCAAATAAAGATATTCAATTTAAATGCTTGGAACACCTTAGTGATTGCAAGTAACTGTAAACAAGGGGCAATGTTGGTTTATTTCACCATGAAACTTTAGTGATTGTTCATTGTTTTTTGGATTTTGAAAATTTTTAAATGTTTATTTTAATGCCTGAAAATTTAAAATAAGTTAAAATTTTTGGAAAAAATAAAATGCAGAAAAATGAAAATGAAATGCAGAAAATTGAAAATAAAATGCATTCAGTATGATGCTATCCTATTTCGACAAAACCGAAGATGTGAGGTTTTCATGCATGCAACCTAACCTATTGGACCTGCAAAACAAGCACAATCCGGATAAGCTAAGTGCTGGCTCCTAGGGTTTTAAATGAGGTTTTTCAGATTTAAACATTCGCATGAAGCAACCAAGAAAACTTGCATAAACTCCATTTACAAGCCTAAAATCTGAAAAGGGGAAAAATAGACATTTAATCTTGCATGCGAGAAAATGACTCCTCCTTTCTTGTCCATAAGATGCAACTTTCTAAAATTTTCTGTATTAAAAATTTGTCATTTTACAATAACAAAATTTTTTGGTTTTCCCAAACCAGTCCATGGAAGAAAAATGACTCAAACAGGTCCAGAATGGCCCTCTTGCCTTCAACTCTGCAACTCTGCTCGTAGCAATTTCCAACCCCTTCTGGCCTCTTTGAATGGCGTATTTAAACTTCTGAAAAAAATTGTTTCTCATAGTTCGTTTCATTTTCCAATGGTTGTTCGTTTCACCTTCCCTGTTCGTTTACTTTTTTTCTATTTTGTGGCCCTTCGTTTCATTTTCTCCACATGGGCTTGCGTCCGTTTCCTTCGTGTGTAACGACCATCTTAAATGATTTCAAATCATTAAATATTCCTTATGTAACGCTTGTCTTATTCATTGGATTTTGTCCTTATGTCCACGTCACTATGCAGGTCTGTTACCTTGGCAAAAATCGAACATGTCGCGATATCGTGACACTTCTTGTTTTTTTTCTTTTAGTCTCGAAAATGTAACATGTCGCGATATCGCGACACTTTTCTTCCTCTTTTGGCGAAAATGCAACATGTCGCGATATCGGAACTTTTTCTCTTTGGAAATGCAACATGTCGGATATCGCGACACTTTTTCTCTTTTGACGTGACGATGCAACATGTCGCGATATCGCGACACTTTTTCTCTTTTGGCCGTGACGATGCAACATGTCGCGATATCGCGACACTTTTCTCTTTTGTCCGCGACGATGCAACATGTCACGATATCGTGACACTTTTTCTCTTTTGGCCATGACAATGCAACATGTCGCGATATCGTGACACTTTTTCTCTTTTGGCCGTGACAATGCAACATGTCGCGATATCGCGACACTTTTTCTCTTTTGGCCATGACGATGCAACATGTCGCGATATCGCGACACTTTTCTCTTTGGCCGTGATGATGCAACATGTCGCGATATCGCGACACTTTTTCTCTTTTGGCCATGACGATGCAACATGTCGCGATATCGTGACACTTTTTCTCCTTTGGCCGCGATGATGCAACATGTCGCGATATCGCGACACTTTTCTCTTTTGGCCGTGATGATGCAACATGTCGCGATATCGTGACACTTTTTCTCTTTGGCCGCGACGATGCAACATGTCGCGATATCGTGACACTTTTTCTCTTTTGGCCGTGATGATGCAACATGTCGCGATATCGCGACACTTTTTCTTTCTCTCTCTTTGCTTTGGACCGTGAAAATGCAACATGTCGCGATATCGCGACACTTTTTCTCCTTGTGGTGTTTTGCTTTTTCTTTGATCTTTAGCATATGGGCCACTTCGGTCTTCTTGGAAAACATGCAAAAAAGGTGGGTCCCCAATTTTGGGGTACGTTGTGGAGCAGCCACAACATGTCTCATTTTAAGACTAGTTTGATAACTTCAAAGCCAAATAAAGAAAGTCGATAACCATCATTTATGATAAAACCTATTGTAATATGTACGTAATTGATTTCTATGTTGCCCTTGTTTTTCTAAAATCCTAGTTACCCTATGATTCCCAAAACACCTCTTTTGATTGTAGTTACTTTAATCCCTAGTTTACATAAGTCTTCGAGCATTGTGTCTTCCCCTTTTTGTAGGTTAAGTTGATCACTTTTAACCTTTCAATTTGAACAAAATTAGGTCTATTTTGCATCATACATTTTCATTCATTCATTTTTAGAAAATTTAATTTGAGCACAATATCAATCTCATCACTTAATTTATACATTGCTCTTGACCTTTTATATGGTGTAAAGGTGTTGGCAATTTTGGGTACTTTGGGTACATTGCCTTTGCTAAAATGTATAAGTTGTCATTGATGTCAAAAGGCATTTTTGTGTTGATTTCAAAAGAGTGTGATGTCAAGAATATCTTGAGAAGCTTCATTATGTTAAAGGGTTTTTATTAAAACCATGGTGACAAGGCTAAAGGTTTTTCTTAAAACCATTTGGACTCATTAAGGGTTTTTATTAAAACCAAGCTTAACTTAATGCAAAGGTCCATGTGTATTATTAATAATTAAATTAACTCATACCTTTGTCAAAGGTCCAAGTTTAATTTATTATTAATAAAATAATAATAATTATTATTTTAATTATTATTAAAGGGTCTTTCAACCCTTAAGCGTCGCCGATTTATTGCCATCGTTGGAGGAGCGCCGACGTCAATCAGTGATGGATAAATTGCTATATAAGTGGGCATGGTTTTCAAAAGTGAGCACCACCGATTATTATTTGGACATCTACGATTTGTGGTTCTCTATTTTTTTGATTTGCGCTTGGCTTCTCGATTTGCTTTACGTCATTTCGTTCGAATTACGCTTGGCATCTACGATTTGATTTTGCACCATTTCGTTCGATCTGCGCTTGGCGTCTGTGACTTGCATTGCTCTACATCCTTCGAAAAGCGCTTGGTGTCTTCGTTTGAGCTCGCTCTGTGTTTTCGATCTCCATCGACGTCTTTGAGATCGTGCATGTTCTGCGTCATGGAGACTGCGCTTGGCAATCTCGATTTTGAGCTTGGGCTGTATCCTTACCTTTTGGCTTGACGACAGTGGTTTGTTTGCATGCGGTTTGTGGAAGACGTTTACGTTTTCCAGGATCTTGGCATCAAAGAAAGATAAAAGAGAGGGCAGCGGTTTGTTATTTCGTTGGGCTCTTGTGACCCAACGGCGGTGGCGTTTAAGCGAAAGCGCTAGACGACAGAGGTGCTGAGTTCGATTCTCTTCGTTGGGGATTTCTTTTTGGTCGTGGTGTGCATAGAATGGTGGCCGTGAATGCGCGGGAGGTATAAGGTTAAGGTATCTTTTTGTTTTGACATTGATGTTTAATGTTTAATGTTTATGTGGAGTAATAAGGTGTAAAGAGGTGTTATTTTGTATGTTATTGTACTTTGGTGGTTTTTACTAAGTTGGAGAAATAAGGTGTTATATTTGGATCTTTAATATTGTGTAATATTGTATAGTTGCTAACTCTAATTGGTGGCAAATTGAGAGTTAGTGTTGTGACAGATTTTGAGTTCTCCTTCTTCATCAAAGTAAAGGTATGGGCAACTTCTTCCATGTATGTTGTTTATGGTATATTTTCTGAAATTGAGTTTGGAGTGAAAAGGTTGTCTACTAGGTATTATTGGTGTAAATCTTATTTTCTGGATATTGAAGATTGTTTATGCATTAAAGTTATTGTTGAATCTTTGGGTGAATGCATAATTCTGGTTGAGGAAGAAGAAGCATTTTTGCAATAGGGTTTATGTTAATAAGTCTTGCTACTTGCATTGAGATGATGAAACCCTAGTTGTTGGTGAAAAGAATATAAGCATCATAGTTATATGATATATTGCATGGTTGGCAATTGTTGGGTTGTGTTTTATATTCTTGAGAAAAGCTACTACATCTATCTTATTCTTTTGAGATTGAGTTTGAGTTGAGATTGAGTTGAGATTGATATTGGGAGTTAAGTATAGATCATATTGAGTCTCTAACAATTCTCTTTATGGTTCTATGAGATTTGAGATTTGAGATTGGGAGTTAAGTATAGAACATATTGGGTCTCTAACAATTCTCTTTATGTTTCTATGAGATTTGAGATTGGGAGTTAAGTATAGAACATATTGGGTCTCTAACAATTCTCTTTATGTTTCTATGAGATTTGAGATTTGGAGTTAAGTATAGAACATATTGAGTCTCTAACAATTCTCTTTATGCTTCTATGAGGTTTATGAATCACATTGGGTCTCTAACAATTCTCTTTGTGAGTTCATGCTAAGCAAGTTTTTCTTGGTGAGCTTGCTGAGGTTTTGGACAGGTTCTAGTGGGGACTTGTGAGCAGGTTTTGGACAGGTTCCAGTGGGGACTTGTGAGCAGATTTGGACAGGTTCAGGTGGGGACTTGTGAGCAGATTTGGACAGGTCCTAGCAGAGGACTTGTGAGCTGAGATTGATAGTTCTATCAGAGAACTTGAGGACAGAGGTACATTGGTTCTATCAGAGAACCTGAGGATAGATTTGGCAAGTCTTTGAGAAGGCTTGTGTGTAGAGGATTGATTTGTTCATAGAGTTGGATAGATCTGACAGACAGAGGAAGACTTGTACTAGACCGACTGACTATGTTTGGTACAGGTAGTTGAGCTACTGTGGACGTGATCATAGAAGGCAGAGGTCTCTTAGGCTAAGCATTGAGGATAGGAGGTCTTCGGTGGAAAGGAGTTCCACGTGCTGGCAAGAGGTAGAGGCAGTTGATATTCCTAGGGATCATTTCTAGAGCAGAGGGGAAGGTATCTCCTTTGAGGAGGGGGGATTTTGAGCAGAGGCTCATAAATTTAGATCGGGGAAGGTGTCTCCTTTGGGCCGAGGCTCATAAACATTGTAATTGGGAAGGTTTCCCAAAGAACTTTGAGATAACTTTTAGAGAAAAGTTTTGTGGACGTAGCCCATGCCTTCTGGGTGAACCACGTTAAAATTGGTGTCACTTTGTGGATGATTTTGTGCATTGTTTTGATATTGCTTTGGGTATATTGCTTTACTATTTTGAAGTATAAAGGAAAAAGTAAAAAGAGGTCTTATACTGTTCACCCCCCCTCTCAGTATAAGCTTGTGTTCTTCAATTGGTATCAGAGCGGGTGCCTTCGTAAAGTTTAACAACTTGAAGGAAAAGCTAGTAAAGAACACAATGGATCATTCAAGTGGCAATGCAAGCACCTATTCTTGATGGGTCAGATTTTGGTCTTTGGAGTGCAAGGATGAAGGTTCATCTAATGGCACTTGGGAATGAGGTTTGGGAAGTGATTGAAGATGAGTACACTATTCCTGAACTTGGTCCTAATACTAAAGAAGAAAGGCTCCTACATCACAACAATTCAAAAGCAATGAATGCAATTCTGAAAGGCTTACAGAAAGCAGATCTCACCAAAGTGATTCACTGCAAGACAGCTAGTGAAATGTGGAATCAGTTGAAGGTGGTTCATACAGGTGATACAAATGTCATAAAGGCCAAGTTGAGACACTTCAAAGGTATGTTTGAACAACTCAAGATGAATGATGATGAAAATATTAGTGACTACATGCTTCGTATGGATGAGGTTGTTAACTCCATGAAAGACTTAGGTCTTGAGCTTGCTGAAAATGATGTTTGTGATAAGATTTTAAGATCTCTTCCTAATAGATTTAGTGAAAATATTTCTGCTATTGAGGAAGCTAAAGATTTGGATAAATTGAAAAAGGATGAGCTCCATAGTATACTTGCAGCATTTGAGTTAAGAACTCAAGTGAAGGTTGATGTCAAGAAAGAGGCAGCTTTCAAGGCTACCAAGAAATCCAAAGGTAAACAACTTCAAGAGAGTGATGAGTCTTCTAGTGATGAAGAGGCATATTACAACAAGAAAGGCAAGTTCTCTAGAAAACACAAAAATATGAAAAATGTAAGATGTTTTAATTGTGGAAAATTTGGTCATTATGCTACTGACTGTACTGTTGCCAAGGATGAAAGTGATGAAGATAAACAGGACTGTAAGAGCAAGGATTCTGAAAAGCACAAGCATCATAGGAAAAACAAAGATGAGCACAACAATCAAGGAAAGAGGTATTCTCACAAACACAAGAAGAGTTTCTACCTAGACAAAGCAAGTAAGTGTTCTAGTAGTGATAGTGAAAGTTCTTCAAGTGATAATGAAAATGAGATGTTGTTCATATCAGAAAAAGAGGAAGAACCAAAACATAGATTCATTATCATGAAATGTCTTAGATGTGGAAATTTTGGTCACCTTGAGGATGATTGCACAAATAATGATTTGATTTCTAGTATGTATGAGGATGCTTCAGAAAACTATAAGGAAGATGCATGTATGGTTTTTGAAAAGGGTAGCACCTCTAGTGATAAGAAATCCGAAAAAGGCTTTGATGATTCTAATAGCAAACATATAGAGGAAGGTGAAGTAGATCTCAAAGGTGAACTTATTAGTGCTCTTAGTGCTTTGAAAAAGGAAAGAAAGAAGAATGCTAGACTCAAGGATAAGTTAGATGAATGTTGTATGGAGAGAGATGATCTTATTGAAAATCTTGATTTCTCTATAGCTAAGACACAAGAACTCAAGGATGAGTTAGAGTCTAAGGTTCTTGAGTATAGTGAGTTAGAACAGAAAATGGCTTCTTTGAAAGAGGAAACTAAAGGGTACAAGGATAAGCTTCACAGGTTTCAAGATAGCTCCAAAAAGGTTAAGTCTCTCATCAAAGGTCAAAGAAAGACAACAGATAAAACAGGTCTTGGTTTTGTTAAGACTCACAAGGAACAAGTTGGAGAGTCTAGTAAGAGACTCCAAAAGGAAGAGAGTTCTGATGAGGAAAGTATTTCAGATCATGAGTCCTTGAATGATAGATGCACAGAAATAGAAAACAGAATTCAGAATGAGAAGAAGAAGTTTTCAGGACCCAAGAGGTCAAATAAAGGAAAGTTTCAAGGCAGATGTTTTGCTTGTCACAGGTTTGGTCACATGGCTTCACATTGCATGGCTCAAGTGAAGAAGGTAAATGACAGTTTCAGAGGTGGTAATTTCTTTCAAGGGTATTGCTACTCTTGTCAACAGTTTGGGCATAAGGCAGTTTATTGCAAGGCAAATATCAGGAACAGGTTTGATCGAATAGGTTGGTCGAAAGGTTTGGTCGAAAGTTTGGTCGAACAGGTTTGGTCAAAACAGGTTTGGTCAGAACAGGTTTGGTCAAAACTGGTGGATTCAAAGAATAGGTATGCCTAAAAGAAATAACATTGTTACTTGTTATAAGTGCAACAATGAAGGTCACACAGTCAGACAGTGTAGAGCTGAAATTCTGGAATACAGGAATAGGAACAGTGGCATGATCAGGTCCAAGGATCAAGGCATGGATAAGAACAGGGATGAGAACAAGAACAAGAACAGTGACAGGAACAAGAATATGGACAAAGAGTTCAAGAGAAGGCCCGACAAGGAAGTTATAGACGCTGATGATGATCAATGCCTAATGGGAGTTTTACTCCCACCCCAGAATTAATCACCTCATCAGGAGGTGGGGGAGGGACTAAGCTAAGAGGTTAATTCTTAGTCCCGAGCCCCAAAGGTGGCCCTTTGCCATTGATGACAAAGGGGGAGAGATATGAGTAAGGGGGAGAGCTTCATAGTGAAGAGGAAAGCTTCAAGTCAGGGGGAGCAAAACTTCAAAGGAAGATTCTCAGTTGTTAGCACAATTGGTTTCAGTTGGTTTCGCTTTTGCTCTTGAGAAGTGTTGTCGATAAAGGTTTGCCATCAATGACAAAGGGGGAGATTGTTGGCAATTTTGGGTACTTTGGGTACATTGCCTTTGCTAAAATGTATAAGTTGTCATTGATGTCAAAAGGCATTTTTGTGTTGATTTCAAAAGAGTGTGATGTCAAGAATATCTTGAGAAGCTTCATTATGTTAAAGGGTTTTTATTAAAACCATGGTGTCAAGGCTAAAGGTTTTTCTTAAAACCATTTGGACTCATTAAGGGTTTTTATTAAAACCAAGCTTAACTTAATGCAAAGGTCCATGTGTATTATTAATAATTAAATTAACTCATACCTTTGTCAAAGGTCCAAGTTTAATTTATTATTAATAAAATAATAATAATTATTATTTTAATTATTATTAAAGGGTCTTTCAACCCTTAAGCGTCGCCGATTTATTGCCATCGTTGGAGGAGCGCCGACGTCAATCGCATGATGGATAAATTGCTATATAAGTGGGCATGGTTTTCAAAAGTGAGCACCACCGATTATTATTTGGACATCTCCGATTTGTGGTTCTCTATTTTTTTGATTTGCGCTTGGCTTCTCGATTTGCTTTACGCCATTTCATTCGAATTACGCTTGGCATCTACGATTTGATTTTGCACCGTTTCGTTCGATCTGCGCTTGGCGTCTATGACTTGCATTGCTCTACATCCTTCGAAAAGCGCTTGGTGTCTTCGTTTGAGCTCGCTCTATGTTTTCGATCTCCGTCGACGTCTTTGAGATCGTGCATGTTCTGCATCATGGAGACTGCGCTTGGCAATCTCGATTTTGAGCTTGGGCTGTATCCTTACCTTTTGGCTTGACGGCAGTGGTTTGTTTGCATGCGGTTTGTGGAAGACGTTTACGTTTTCCAGGATCTTGGCATCAAAGAAAGATAAAAGAGAGGGCAGCGGTTTGTTATTTCGTTGGGCTCTTGTGACCCAACGACGGTGGCGTTTAAGCGAAAGCGCTAGACGACAGAGGTGCTGAGTTCGATTCTCTTCGTTGGGGATTTCTTTTTGGTCGCGGTGTGCATAGAATGGTGGCCGTGAATGCGCGGGAGGTATAAGGTTAAGGTATCTTTTTGTTTTGACATTGATGTTTAATGTTTAATGTTTATGTGGAGTAATAAGGTGTAAAGAGGTGTTATTTTGTATGTTATTGTACTTTGGTGGTTTTTACTAAGTTGGAGAAATAAGGTGTTATATTTGGATCTTTAATATTGTGTAATATTGTATAGTTGCTAACTCTAATTGGTGGCAAATTGAGAGTTAGTGTTGTGACAGATTTTGAGTTCTCCTTCTTCATCAAAGTAAAGGTATGGGCAACTTCTTCCATGTATGTTGTTTATGGTATATTTTCTGAAATTGAGTTTGGAGTGAAAAGGTTGTCTACTAGGTATTATTGGTGTAAATCTTATTTTCTGGATATTGAAGATTGTTTATGCATTAAAGTTATTGTTGAATCTTTGGGTGAATGCATAATTCTGGTTGAGGAAGAAGAAGCATTTTTGCAATAGGGTTTATGTTAATAAGTCTTGCTACTTGCATTGAGATGATGAAACCCTAGTTGTTGGTGAAAAGAATATAAGCATCATAGTTATATGATATATTGCATGGTTGGCAATTGTTGGGTTGTGTTTTATATTCTTGAGAAAAGCTACTACATCTATCTTATTCTTTTGAGATTGAGTTTGAGTTGAGATTGAGTTGAGATTGATATTGGGAGTTAAGTATAGATCATATTGAGTCTCTAACAATTCTCTTTATGGTTCTATGAGATTTGAGTTTGAGATTGGGAGTTAAGTATAGAACATATTGGGTCTCTAACAATTCTCTTTATGTTTCTATGAGATTTGAGATTGGGAGTTAAGTATAGAACATATTGGGTCTCTAACAATTCTCTTTATGTTTCTATGAGATTTGAGATTGGGAGTTAAGTATAGAACATATTGAGTCTCTAACAATTCCTTTTTTTTTTTTTATTCTCTTTATGCTTCTATGAGGTTTATGAATCACATTGGGTCTCTAACAATTCTCTTTGTGAGTTCATGCTAAGCAAGTTTTTTCTTGGTGAGCTTGCTGAGGTTTTGGACAGGTTCCAGTGGGGACTTGTGAGCAGGTTTTGGACAGGTTCCAGTGGGGACTTGTGAGCAGATTTGGACAGGTTCAGGTGGGGACTTGTGAGCAGATTTGGACAGGTCCTAGCAGAGGACTTGTGAGCTGAGATTGATAGTTCTATCAGAGAACTTGAGGACAGAGGTACATTGGTTCTATCAGAGAACCTGAGGACAGATTTGGCAAGTCTTTGAGAAGGCTTGTGTGCAGAGGATTGATTTGTTCATAGAGTTGGATAGATCTGACAGACAGAGGAAGACTTGTACTAGACCGACTGACTGTGTTTGGTACAGGTAGCTGAGCTGCTGTGGACGTGATCATAGAAGGCAGAGGTCTCTTAGGCTAAGCATTGAGGACAGGAGGTCTTCGGTGGAAAGGAGTTCCACGTGCCGGCAAGAGGTAGAGGCAGTTGATCTTCTGAGGGATCATTTCCAGAGCAGAGGGGAAGGTATCTCCTTTGAGCAGAGGCTCATAAATTCAGAAGGGGAAGGTATCTCCTTTGAGCAGAGGCTCATAAATTCAGATCGGGGAAGGTGTCTCCTTTGGGCCGAGGCTCATAAACATTGTAATTGGGAAGGTTTCCCAAAGAACTTTGAGATAACTTTTAGAGAAAAGTTTTGTGGACGTAGCCCAGGCCTTCTGGGTGAACCACGTTAAAATTGGTGTCACTTTGTGGATGATTTTGTGCATTGTTTTGATATTGCTTTGGGTATATTGCTTTACTGTTTTGAAGTATAAAGGAAAAAGTAAAAAGAGGTCTTATACTGTTCACCCCCCCTCTCAGTATAAGCTTGTGTTCTTCAAAAGGCTCCAAATACAATAAGTACGCTAAAATTATATTGCATGTCTCAACTAAGGTGACAATTTTTAAAATAAAAGGATAACCTGAAAGTTGAAAACCTATAAAAGAAAAGAAAATTATACTTAAATTAACTCTACTCATGATTAATGCCACACTCATGAACCCAATAAAGGAGAGGAAGATATTTAATTAAATATTATGCAACTTAACTACCATAATGAATTTCTCATCATTTTGTAACTTCTATGACTGGGAACTTCCACAATATCGATAATTTTATTGAATTGATTAGTCTAGATTAGTACCTCAAAAGTCCAAACTAAGGGGTCATTTGAAGAAATTACTTTCATATTGTGAATACATTCAAATTAATATTGAATTGAATAGTATTTTTCATGAGAAAAAAGAGTATATAGAACTTATGACAACCTTTTGGATAATGAATTTTATGTTTCTCCTTGCTTTTTAACATGAACTTCACTTTTGATGAAATTTTATCATGATTTCTACTTGATTTTGAATGCATTAAGGTAAATTCCAATGAAATCAATTAAAATTTACTTTGTTAGTATATTGATGTTTATCTAATCATTAGGTTATAACCATTACTATTTGTGTAGTGCTAAAACATACTTTAACTGTCATAATTCCTTTTAGTTAAGTTTAAAATGTACTTTATAAAATAATTATAATGTTAAGGTACAAAGTTTAAGTAAAAAAATGCTTTATAATTTTTAACTAATATGCCTTTTGTGTGTTAAGGACCCTTATTTGATCTAAGAAACCATATTGAAAGCAGATAGGCATGGATCAAGTCCACTTTATATATAAAATATAATCTTTTTGGTCAAATATCTGCCTAATTATACAACCTGCATTTGTACGCCCTAGACATGGCCAACATTGAAAGGTCAAAGGAAAAATATGTCCTCCATGCCAATATCCAAAGAGGGCTAGCTCCCTTACTAAATACTATGGTGATTTGAGACTAGAGTTGCAGGAAATAAATTTGAAATAATAGAAAGAAATGGGAAATATGGCCGTAGGTCAAAAGTGTAGGATTGGGGATAGACTAATAGTAGGAATTCCAACCAAGCATGGTAGCAGCATAAGATGAAGACAAGACAAAAAATTTACTTACAGTTCTACGAAAACAACCTCCAGGGTCGCATTCTAGTACTCACTCCCTCATCGTTAGTATTCAAATCCAGATGCAGAATTTGAATTTAGCAATAGATAACATACATGAATATGAAATAGAAATGCTTAAAACAGAAAGTAATCACACATAAAACTGCTTGCAAAATTAGAAGCCAAGTCTCTTCTATTATGCAAAAAAATTGAATAGATTTTCTATAGAATGTCTATCCTCCTCTTACAATGGAAATTGATTAGTATTTATAGAGGATTTTGCCTCTTTCATTAAATGCACATGAAGACAAAAATTTTATAGATCAAGAACACAGGTGAGGAAATTCCTTCTCAAAAATATTAAAAACTTATCTCTATGAAACATCAATCCAGATTTTAAGGAGGAACCTCCAAGAAATCCACACATTTGGATTTCGGTGCATAAAAAATGGTAAACCTGGTTGTTGAATTGAAACCTATATAATTCTTCGAAAATTCACCTTCGTTCATAATGCTTTGGAACTCATGAAGATTTCCCTCTAAATTGAATGTTACAACTCCTTTTTGCTTGAAATCCATAACTTTGGTTATTCCTTGCTCCAATCATTAAATGTGCCATTTGGTCTTGACGTCTCATAAAAGTCTTCATTGAATTTTAAAAAATATTGCGTTTACGCATGACCACTAACTTCGCTCGAATTAAACTTCATCGCACAACACCCTTATCCCTTGTCGCAGCAGCAAAGGGATAAGCAAATCGACTGATTTGAACCACTTTTGTGTTGTTTCATCCCTAAAATGAATGATTGGGAGTTTCCTTCCTTCCAGAGTGCAAGCGCCTTCAACAGAGCATCATTCCCCCTTTTCTTTAAAAATATACGTTCACCCAAAAATCGATGAAAGGCATTATCGCCTTCCACCTGGGGTGAACCTTGTGTTGACTCTTCAACACTTAATATCTTCTCATTCGACTCAAAATAAAACCTCGGATGCATCGTCATCCGTATTTTTTAGCTTTGCTCCAATGAAGGGCGAATGTGACGTTCGTCCCCCTCTTGGGACGAATGCGCCATTGACTATTCAACGTTTTTTGGCAATTTTCTATGTCCTTTGTTTTCATCGAAACTCTCCCTTCGTTGCACTTTCACCTTTGGGAGGGGCAAATGGAACATTCACCCCTAAACCTGGGCGAAAGTGCTATTGAATTTTCAACACCTTTCGTTAAGCATTTTTTTTAAAATGACGTTCGCCCCAAAGTGGGGTGAATGAAACTTTCACCCCAATTTTTGGGGCGAACATGCTCTTCATTATTTTTCTTGTGCTTCAACTTTGGGTGCTTACCTCACTTAATTTTTTAAATGGCTTTTTGTCCCAAAGTGGGGTGAAAGGGACTTTCGCCCCTCATTTGGTACGAAAGCATCTCCATTCGAACCTTAGCCTTTTTCCTCCATTTTATTTATAAAAAGATCACGTTCGCCCTGGAATGAGATGAACGCATCAGTCGCCACAAATTAGAGGTGAACATACCTTTGCCATCCAAAATGACCCAATTTTAAATAAAGGAGTCATTTTTGCTCAACTCTAAACCTTGAAGCGACATTTCTTCGTGATGCTATCTGGTGACTTTTACTAAAATTTCTCACACCGTTATCCATAAATATTTTGCCTTGTGACGTCCATTATTTCCAAGCAAGAAATGCATAAAAAAATGAAGGAGTTAATATGTACAAAAAACTATAACATATCATATAGGCCGAAAAACATTGTATCATAGTATTAATGTATTTGTCGATTTTACATAATAAAATTTCATCAAAATTTTAATGTGGCATATTTTTAAAATTACCAACATTTCTAGTGGCTCATAGGGTATCCAACTTGTATGGATGCAAGCAAACCTAGGCCTTTATCCATTGGGCTCTTCAATGATTCTTCCCTGCAGCTATTTTTGTTGGCGCTTCTAATTTGGACACTTTTTGTTTATGCTCTTTTGCCTTCTTAGCTGCCTCTGCCTATGATGCTACTCGGAGTACTTATGCCTGCTCTGCTTTAGTCGTTTCCTGCTCTGCTGCTACCCACTCTGCTTCGATCCATTCCTATTGCTCCTTCAAACTGGCACTGATGACCTCATAAATGGTTACTGTGTCAGCCCAGGCATGAGTAATAAACATGGGGGAAAGACTAAGCGATTCATAGATAAACTACAAGTGTTCAAAATCCTGAAGGCTAAGGCATTTAACTTGTTGGGCCAACTCGAACAAGGCTAGCTCCATGTGGGTGAACTTTTTCATCAGTGACAACATTTGATCCTCTGTGATTGGCTCTTCCCACTTGTCAACTTTGGATGCATCCTCCATGAAATTATTTTAGGCCACTTCCAACTATTCTTTTGGCAGAACCTCTCTCCATTCATTGGTGAAATCTGGAAAGCCCATATCAGTGAGAGCATCAAAATGGATCATGCCATCATGAAAATAGTGTTCTCTCGCTCAATCGTGTTGAGGAGCTTTCTGCCTTCTCTTACTAGATCCAATCACTGAAAATAGCTACACAGTAAGAACTTGGCGATTGACCAGGCTTGATCCATGTCACTCATGGGGTGAATGTGTATGTCATACTAAGCCAATGCTTGGATTTTAACAACCATTTCTAGGTGAGGCTCCAGCATCTCCTCAATACTATCCATTGTCTACTGACTCAGTTGAATCTAAATTCGAGCCTCGTAGAGATACTGTAACAGCTGGACTACTCTTGCTGCTAAATTTTCATAGCTTTGGACCAAAATAAGGCTAGCCTCCTTCACTGTCTTATGGAAAAAACTTACAGCTTGTGTGGCCTTCTCTGCCAATTGATTTTGGATAGACTCAAGCTGCACCTTCAATCCTTGTACCTACTTCTCTACCACATCCTTGTCCTTTTGATGTACCTCCGACTGTTGATGCAAGTGTTTCATTTTTACCACCATATTCTCTTCCTACACTCTGCTAGCGGCCAAGGCATCTTCAAGTTTGGTAATTTTATTTGTGTTGTCAAATTATCTTTGCTTATAATATTCGTCATGTAAGTAGACCTAAATCATGTCGACCTGTATATTCTTCATTTTCTCCGTGGGCTCAATCCTAGTCAGGTCCTCTATTTGAGTCTTGTAAACATAATATCTTGGTGTTATTTCTCCTCGTAGATTCTGGACCAAGGGAGTGATCTTGGTCGTGTGAAATTCCATGGCAACCAAATCAAAGGCAACTTTCTTGAGAGGTTAGGTCGAGGCAAGTGCCTATTTTTTCCTGTGACTCTTTAGCCACTATGATTAACTGAGGTGTGCTCAATTGATTTTCTCTACATTTAATTGCTCTAGCACTACCTCAGCTTTGGGGAGTACTTGCAACTCCAAAAATTATGTAAAAGAAATCAGGATCTACGAATGGTTAGGCTTAAAAGAAGTAGAGGAGATAGCCAGAAGAGGGAGGATCAAAAAAATAGAGTGGATAGAAGAACCAGGTTTGGTTGCAATTACGCTCGCTCATGGAGGGGCTTGCGTACTTACAACATCAATGGAGTTAGTGGTGGCAATGGAAGGGGAAGGGTGTGAAAATGGATTTAGCCCCGATGCGAATGAACTGAAAGAAAAGGAGGTCAAAGCGAGGGAGATAGAAGGAGCAGTAGTGGCTTGCGAATGGGAAGAAGGAAGCAAAATAGACATGGAGGGTATCCCGAAGGGGGGAGTGACTGAGGTAGCAACTTATGGAAATGAACTAATAGCCACTACATGCTCTGAAGTAGAAGTAGAAGAAGAGGGAGGGAAAAATGTACCTTCGGGCATGGTCATCGTGTGTCTTGGTGATGGAGGCGGCTGCATAATAACTTCTTCATGTGGTTCCTTCGCTTCCACCTCAAGGTTAATGATGTCCTCTTACTGGTCCATTGGTTGCTCATGAAATAATGGAAATATTTGAGCAATGCTAATCGAAGCAGATGGCTCCAATAGAGGGGAATAATTAGTCGTTGTAGCAACTACAACTATAAAAACTAAAATAGCCAAAATTGCAACAATGAAAGAGAAAGTGGCGTCAGTCCTTGGCCTCTTCATAGTTTTCAGGAATGGAGGTGCCTCTTTAATAGTATACTTCTCGAATAAAGGTGCCTCATCTATATTCTGCTTCACTTGTTGGGATCTTCGCTAAAAAATGTACTGCTGCTCTTCCTCCTCAGATGTCTCTTCTTCATCTACTAGGTGCTTACTGTTGCCACGCTTTCACCACTGTCAGACTTTTTAAAGCTTTGAGGTAAAATTTTTGTGAAAGCGATAGGTTTATAGGCATTTACATACTCATCATAAGGTTCCAAAAATGCCTCATCCATTTTCAACCTAAAATCGAACATAGGTTTTCCCTATGAACACGCATAATCCACCAGTTCATTATTTTCTCTTCGATCCACAAGGGGCGAGCTTCTTTCACCCAGCTAAATAGTCTGAGCAGAGGGATCTGATCTTTGTATACTGCTAAATTATACTCAACCTCCTATTCATAGAAATCATGCCAGGGTGAGAGTGACATCATATCTTCAATATGCCACTCTAATTCATGCCCATCAAAATTATTGCACCTCTCCTAAATATCAAGTCATGGGCAACAATGGAAAGTCTTGGCTTTGATTATCTAAAAATATTTACCCAATGGTTTGTATCTCCATCGTTTCGGCAATTCTATCAGCCCCAGGTCTTGAAATGCCACCGTGAGTAGTCTGTTCTGCCCGACCTGGTTTACTTCTATACTATCGAACTTAAAAGGTATATTGCAAGTGGTCCTTTTACCACGCCCTGCTCCATACACATCATTGATATAATTTGTTTATTGCACCACCTCCATGGTGAACACATGCTCGGTGGTGAAGTATGAGAGCAGGAATGGATTCCTCGTGAAGCCATAAATTCTTACGACCATGCCTTGTGTTAGCAAAAATATGTCACCTTTCTTCATTGTGACAACTGCATCTTTCATCACCCGTGGAACTCTCTCACTTTAGCCATAAATCAACTTGATTATGGGTCCCAAAAATAGACGGTTAAAATTATAATATGACTCCCTCCTTGATAGAGCAGGAGTCCACGCATAAACAGGCAATAATTCATCCTTCTCATCAACTTGTCTTACGGCTATAAATAAAAAATACTGGTGCAAGTGAAAAAAGAAATACCATACAATAAAGGATGTATGTTTGAAGGATGTATTCTCTCATGTATGTAATTTTTCCAGTTGGATGTGCATCTTCCAATAAATAAAATCGACCCAATTGAAATAAATCGGATTTATGTCTCTTCTCATGGCCCTTGGAGCATAAAAATCCCTCTGAGATATACACTTCACCAACATTGCTTGCCACTTGTGGACTGTAGAATTCATTGGAATGCCAGTGACCCATGCCAACATTGAGAACAAGTCAGGGCTCTTAAATTTTGATAACGATTTTGGCATATTTGGCAACTACCCCAATTGCGACACCTTAATCAACTGTGTTTCCATGAATTGACGCATTATCATTGTTGATATATATCTTTCTTATTGCTCATTGATATGCAACTTCTTGAAAATTAGATCAGACGGGAGTTTTAACCCA
This sequence comes from Wollemia nobilis, assembly GCA_028583015.1. Taxonomy (NCBI): domain Eukaryota; kingdom Viridiplantae; phylum Streptophyta; class Pinopsida; order Araucariales; family Araucariaceae; genus Wollemia; species Wollemia nobilis. The sequence goes on along the minus strand of JAQPPZ010016751.1, from coordinate 9,156,358 downwards.
CACGCAAATGCTTCCCTCACTTGTGCGACAAATATAGAAAAAAGGACCTCCCTATTGGATTTTTGAACGATCCTGGTAAGTGGATTATAATGTCTAGCAATTAAATTTACCAACTCTGGGCAAGGGTGTACGGGCGTACATAAATACCAAAACAACTGTGCATGAAACGACATAGTTAATGGGCTCTTTATTAACACTACTTGATTTACTATGAATTCTACATCTTGTCGGAGCTTCATTACGCCCTTGTTTGTTATCAAGCAATCTCCAACCTCTGCCATGGTGTTATATTATAGGTCTTGTTGAGTGGTATTTTCACACACTTGTGAAATTACACTCTTCCTTAGGATTTGGGTTCCAAATCCCCTCTTGCAAAGAAGTTAAACAACCAACTTCTCCAAGGTCTCCGCTGTATTAGCATTTGCAACTGTGTATTAGTAATCTCAGATAAAGATAATCAATTTAAATGCTTGGAACACCTTAGTGATTGCAAGTAATTGTAAACAAGGGGCAATGTAGATTTATTTCATCATAAACTTTAGTGATTGTTCATTTTTTTTTAGATTTTATAATTTTTAAATATTTGTTTTAACTAAGTCGAACCTTCTGGAAAATAAAATAAAAATGAAATAGAAATACAGAAAATTAAACATTGAACACGTTCAGTCTGATGCTATCCTATTCCGGCAAAACCGAATACGTGAGAGTTTCGTACATGCAACCTAGCCTATTTGACCTGCAAAACAAACACAATCAAAGTAAACTAGGTGCTAGCTCCAAGGGTTTAAAATAATTTCCAGATTGCAGACATTCACATGAAATAACCCAAAACAATGGCATGTATTTCATTTATAAATCTGAAATCTGAAAAGAGAAAAATAGAACAGTTAAAATGAAGCATGCAAAAAATTTCTCATCCTTTCTTGCCCATAAAATGCAAATTTTTGAACAATTCTGCATTAAATAAATATGTCCTGTTACAACAGCAGAATCTCTGGTTTTTCTCAAAACCAGCAAAAGGTGGAAGAAAAGCACTCCATAGCAGGCCCAGAACGGCTAATCACCATCAACTCTGCAACACTGCTCGCAGCGGTTTTCGACCCCTGTACCAATCTGCGCTTCTGCTTTTATACTTTCTGGCAATGCTCTCTGTTTCGCCTTGTGACGCTTCGTTTCATCTTCCCGATCGATTCGTTTCATCTTCCAGATTGCTTCGTTTCACCTTCCCCGCTTTTTCACTGATTTTGAATTCATGCTCGAGATCTTCTCTATGAACTGTAACGCCTCTGCAGCCTTTACACATGTACGCCACGTGTTCCGCACTTTTTTGCATGTTCTGTAACGGCCCCATGAAAATCGTGCCAAAAATAGCATGTAACTCTGTTCCTCTGCCTGCACAGCGAAAACGCGACATGTCGCGATATCGCGACATTTTTCTGTCAGCAGCCTTTCTGTCTTCATGCACAGCGAAATGGCGACATGTCGCGATATCGCGACGTTTTTCTGTCAGCAGCCTTTCTTGCCTTCATGCACAGCGAAATGGCGACATGTCGCGATATCGCGACAACTTTTCATTCCGTACACTTTGCTATTTTTCTGTCGCGAAATCGTGACACTTTTCTCTTCGGCATCACTTTGCTGTTTTCTATCGCGAAATCGTGACGTTTTTCATCTCCGTATGCCTTCGGCCGCAACCTGTCGCGAAATCGTGATGCCTTTTCGTTTCTTTCACTCTAGCAGCTTTCTATCATGAAATCGTGACACTTTTCTGTTCGTACCACTTGCCAGCTTTCCGTCACGAAATCGCGACGCTTTTCTATTTCGGGCTGCTCTTGCTGTTTTGACCGCGAAAAAGTGACATGTCGCGAAATCGTGACGTTTTTCACTTTGTGCCCCTTTGCTGCTTTTTTGTCGTGAAATCGCTACGCTTTTCGTGCCTTGCCCTGTTTGACTGGTTTGACCCATGATTTTGTGACATGTCGCGATATCGCGACACTTTTCATTTTGTACCGTCAATCGTGACACTTTTCATTTAATGAAGAAGACTTTTCATTTTACGACGCAACATGTCGCGAAATCGCGACACTTTTCATTTTTGCCAGCGATGGCAACATGTCACGAAATCGTGACACTTTTCATTTTCCGCCCGCCACCGCGCGCAGACATGTCGCGAAATCGCGACACTTTTCATTTTTTGCCAGTGACGGAGCGACATGTCGCGATATCGCGACACTTTTTCATTTTGTGCAACTTTGCCTTTTTTCTTGATTTTTAGCATCTGGGTCACTGAGATCTTCTCTGAAAGTATGCAAAAAAGGTGGGTCCCCAAGTTTGGGGTGTGTTGTGGATCAGCCACAACAAATGGCGACTCTGCTGTCAAATGCTCTTGAGCATTTTGGTGAGAACCCAACCTGAAACATACAAGCTTAGATACATGCGTCAGCACATTATAAATATAAACAAATGCCCATAGATCAAAAATACATGAATCATCAGAATCATTAAGTATCAGCTCGGTGTGTGCAATGTGCTTCATTCCCTATCATTTGAACTTGTTCAACATTCCATTGTCAGTTTCACTTATGATTTGTATGCAAGGCTATGAATGATTTGTGCAGGATTTGATGTATGATGAAGATGCTAGAGATGTAACAACCTGCTTTATAAATGCTCAAACCTTCTAATATCATGGACAAACATATTAAAAATGTCAAACCCTCTTAGGACCAAAAATATGTATATTGAATTAATTTTACTAGATCCCAAAGTTGGTTATGTGTCACTACCATCTTGAACCCATGTGCAAGTGTGAGTGAAATCAGAACTTTGGGGAATAGGATTCCCAACCTAAGCGAGATGGGAATTTAACCCTATCCTTACTATTCTGATTTGGAGTTCATTACCTCATCTTGAACAAAATAATTTAACCTGTTATGGATGAAATGGTCGGGCTAGTCTATCCATATGAGCAATCAGTGGTCTTGCTTTTAGGCAAGACATGTTGCCACGCATGAGCATACTTAACCCCATAATCCATGACTTGGCTTCATTCATTCTTTTTCTTTTATTTCTTGGACCTTTGGGATGACTACCCATCCTTGCTAGGGACATGTAGTACGATCCTTCCAATCCAAGATTTATGAAATGGGAAATATTAATTTTTTATTACTTGGACCTTTGGGATGACTACCCATCCTTTGCAGAGGACACGTAGTACAATCCTTCCAATCCAAGATGGAGATGAAATGGAAAAAATTAGTTTTACTTTTATTGCTTGGACCTTTGGGATGACTACCCATCCTTTGCGAGAGGACATGTAGTACGATCCTTCCAATCCAAGCTTTATGATGAAATGGGAAAAATGGAAGCTTTGGGGAATCGGATTCTCAACCTAAGCGAGATGAGAATTAAGTCCTATCCTTACTACTCCATGTAGGTCAAATCAGAGCTTTGGGGAGTTGGATCCTCAACCTAAGTTCGATGAGGATTTAACCCTATCCTTACTACTCTGGTTTTAGGCTTTAAGCTTGATGGAAATGGTAAAAACCACTGTTTTAAGGATTATGTTGCATGATAGGACAGACATGAAATATTCTTTTCACCTCACCTTTTCATCCAAGTATGGTTTTGACCATTTTGCTCAAGATTCTTTTTAATGTGCATGGAATGTGCTTGGTTCAAGATAGCTTGGGCAGCAGTTCCCAACCTTAGGATCCTTTTAATATATGTTATGTAATAATCCTAAGAGGATTCAACACCTTCTCAATAATTGCCCATGGAATGAAAATGTAACTGAGATGACATGTATATGCAATGTGGAATATGACATGAGATATGAATGCACTGCTTCTTTTGGAATATATCATCTATTTTACCATAATGTGCAAAACTGACAACTTCATGCATCACAAGATCCAAACGATATTATTTAAATGTTTGTGTTACTTGTGGAGCTTTCTACAACACAATTCCAATGTTTCATATTCTCCAGATTTTAGGCATAAGTTGACATCTCAAATTTTCTTCTTTTTTTTTTTTTTATCAAAACAAACTAAACATGTCAAATGAAATCAACCACACAACTTAAATCCTAATCCAAATAGCAATCCCAAAATGAAACTTGAAAACACAAACCCAAACCAAAACCAAAATTTATATACAATATAGTACAAGATGATGCCAAGCTTGGACTATTACTTTCCTGGATCCCAAACATGATTAGAACATTTCAAAAGACATATGTCACAATACACATGCCAAATGTTGTAGGAATCCAACAAAAACAAGATTAGACCAAACAATGCAACAAATTTCAACTTGCCATGCTCACCATACCAATTTGATTTAGTTCTATTAGCAACATCATATGTGAGATTCAAATCAAATGATTAGACAATAGATGATATTCAATTTTATCATGTCTATTCTTTAAAATGCAAGTTTCATCATTCCACTCATGATTTAGAAGTAGGCTTTCCTTTTCAAATGTGAGATATTGCAAACAAGAGCCTATTTCTAAAAGTCTTGAATTCAAATTATTTTTCAAGATTTTAAAGCAATCAAAATCAATCAAAGCTTGACCAAGATTTGACATTTCATCATCAATGACATTAGCATCCAAAGGGACATCATGTAACCCATCACTTAAAATCTTTGTGGCTACTACCAAAGGTAAAGATTTCACCTTGTCACCCATACTCAACCCATCATGATTAGAATTTATCACAACTTGATGAGTGTTAGTAGCTTTTTCTTTTTCTTCATTGTCTTCTTCATCATCCAACACCTGTTCAAAAACACCAAAGTTAGGCACCCAATCAAACATGCGTCCATCTTTTTCAAAACAAGAGCCTAGTTTTTCAAGATATGTGTCACGTGACACCTTTCCATGATCAATGGCTTGAGTTGCCTCAAAATCCATATTTTCATTAGGATCATCAATAGTATCAAACCCACACCACTTAGGCTTTGTAATTTCATCATTTTGAGATGGCATAGACATTGTAGAATCAATAGGTGGATCAAGATTTTTGATTTCTTGCCCCTCAAGGGGAACAAAAACAATTGATTCTCCTTCTTCATCCATGGTAGTAAAATCAATATCCTTCTCCAACCTTTGATGAGATTCCAACCCTTCTTCCAAAACATTCTCAGATTGTACAGGACTTGTAATATCCTCATGTGAAAGGGCAATTGTATCATCCTGCATATCAATAGGCACACAAATTTCATTAGCAGTTTTGGAGTGAGCATACTCTTCCCAAGAATCATAATGATCATCTTTCAAAATCAAATTGTGATGCTCAACTATTTCTTCTTCATCTTTTAATTCATCAACATGTTTCTCATCAAATTTATCTTCACCTTCCTTAGATGGTTCAATTACTTCCAAAATTGGGTTATTGCTTGTATTCAAATTGATAAGGCTATCATAATCCACATGTGTAACCCATGATTCAAGTTTAACATGATTTGGAAGGTGTGAATTTTCTTGGCCATCATTTTCAACAATGTCATCCGAAACAGATTCATCCTCATAGAATTCATCTTTTGGTGAGTCAAGGGTTTCCAATTTGTCACATGTTTCAATACTAGTTGGATCTAGTACTCCTCCCTTGCCTAAAATCATATTCTTATGAAAATCATTAAAATTGATTTTAGAAATATCCTTTGAATCAAGATGAGTATTTTGAAGTTGATTCATACTTAAGAAAGATGGTTGATCTTGCATAGTAGGTTGAGGATTTTGAAATTGATTGAAGCTTGGGAATGATTGTTGATTCTGAAATTGATTTACACTTGAATTTGGTTGAGGTGGATAAATCATTGGATGGGTAAAGGATGTATTAAATGATTGAAGATTATACGATCCAAAACCCCCACCATAATTTTGACAACTCAATTGTTGCTCAATTGCCATTGCTTGAGTATAGGCTTGTGTCAAAGATGTGATTTGAGGCATCCCTCGCAAATATGTGGAAATGAGTGGGTCAAGAGCATTTACATATATTTGGAGAGCCATTTCTTCTTGAAGAGCATAAAATGTCACTAATTGAGCATATAATCCAAAGAACCTTTCAGAAAATGACTTCACATTTTCACTTGGTCCTTTTTTAATAGTGAAAAACTGCTCATACATGCGGATTGGGTCAACTTGCTTTTTGTTGAATTGATTAAGAAATGTTGCCTCTAGTTGAGCCCAAGAAGTGATAGACCCTAAGGGCAGACTTGTAAACCAATCAAATGCCACTTTGTCCAAGGTGTAAGGGAACATTTTACAAACAACATCATCATGCCAAATTGTTAAGTGATTCACAACAAATTTGAATGCTTGAATGTGTTCTCCTGCAGTATTTGTCCCGTTAGACAAAAATCGAGGAAGACATCTCTCAAAACCAACGGGCAAATAATGTTGAACTCCTGGTATGTTCAATGGGCTACCTGTCATCCACGGTGAAAACATAGCCATTAGTAAATCTTAAAGAATATAACTTTAATACCCAAAAAAAATTTTTTTTATTTATTTATTTATTTATTTTTTTTTTTTAAATCAAATCAAATCACATTATTCCTGTATGAACAATCAAAGCGTTAGAACAGTGCATAGCAATTCATGTCCTCCTTTTAACAGTACAAAGTTGTATTGTTAAAAGAGGGCTAAAGATAATAATCAATAGGGCATGAAATATTCAAAATTTAAATCCCTATAGCATTTAAATCAATCTGAAATAAACCGGTTCGAGCCCTCCTTCTAGCGCCAAAATGTTGAGTGGTGTTAGAGGAGGCCGAAGATGCTAATCAAATGGACTTGAAATATTTAGCAATGGAAAGCTCTTAAACAATTATAAAAATCACGATAAAATAAACCCTTTCATGCCCTCCTTCTAGCGCCAAAATGTTGAGTGGTATTTTCACACACTTGTGAAATTACACTCTTCCTTAGGATTTGGGTTCCAAATCCCCTCTTGCAAAGAAGTTAAACAACCAACTTCTCCAAGGTCTCCGCTGTATTAGCATTTGCAACTGTGTATTAGTAATCTCAGATAAAGATAATCAATTTAAATGCTTGGAACACCTTAGTGATTGCAAGTAACTGTAAACAAGGGGCAATGTAGATTTATTTCATCATAAACTTTAGTGATTGTTCATTTTTTTTTAGATTTTATAATTTTTAAATATTTGTTTTAACTAAGTCGAACCTTCTGGAAAATAAAATAAAAATGAAATAGAAATACGAGAAAATTAAACATTGAACACGTTCAATCTGATGCTATCCTATTCCGACAAAACCGAATACGTGAGAGTTTCGTACATGCAACCTAGCCTATTTGACCTGCAAAACAAACACAATCAAAGTAAACTAGGTGCTAGCTCCAAGGGTTTAAAATAATTTCCAGATTGCAGACATTCACATGAAATAACCCAAAACAATGGCATGTATTTCATTTATAAATCTGAAATCTGAAAAGAGAAAAATAGAACAGTTAAAATGAAGCATGCAAAAAATTTCTCATCCTTTCTTGCCCATAAAATGCAAATTTTTGAACAATTCTGCATTAAATAAATATGTCCTGTTACAATAGCAGAATCTCTGGTTTTTCTCAAAACCAGCAAAAGGTGGAAGAAAAGCACTCCATAGCAGGCCCAGAACGGCTAATCACCATCAACTCTACAACATCGCTCGCAACGGTTTCCGACCCCGTATCAATCTATGCCTCGCTTTTATACTTCGGCAACGCTTCACCTTCCCGATCGATTCGTTTCATCTTCCAGATTGCTTCGTTTCACCTTCCCCGCTTTTTCACTGCTTTTGAATTCATGCTCGAGATCTTCTCTGTGAACTGTAACGCCTCTGCAGCCTTTACACATGTACGCCATGTGTTCCGCACTTTTCTGCATGTTCTGTAATGGCCCCATGAAAATCGTGACAAAAAATAGCATGTAACTCTGTTCCTCTGCTTTCATCGTGAAAACGCGACATGTCACGATATCGCGACATTTTTCTGCCAATGACCTTTCTGTCTTCATGCACAGTGAAAATGGCGACATGTCGCGATATCGCGACGTTTTTCTGTCAGCAGCCTTTCTTGCCTTCATGCACAGCGAAATGGCTACATGTCACGATATCGCGACAACTTTTCATTCTGTACACTTTGTTGTTTTTCTGTCGAAATCGTGACACTTTTCTCTTCGGCATCACTTTGCTATTTTTTGTCGTGAAATCGTGACGTTTTTCATCTCCGTACGCCTTCGGCCGCAACCTGTCGCGAAATCGCGATGCCTTTTCGTTTCTTTCACTCTGGCAGCTTTTCATGAAATCGTGACACTTTTCTGTTTCGTACCACTTGCCAGCTTTTCGTCGTGAAATCGCGACGCTTTTCTATTTCGGGCTGCTCTTGCTGTTTTGACCGCGAAAACGTGACATGTCGTGAAATCGTGACGTTTTTCACTTTGTGCCCCTTTGCTGCTTTTTTGTCGTGAAATCGCTACGCTTTTCGTGCCTTGCCCTGTTTGACTGGTTTGACCCGCGATTTTGCGACATGTCACGATATCGCGACACTTTTCATTTTCTAGCGACCGCGCAACACGTCGCGAAATCATGACACTTTTAATTTTCTGATCAACGACGGCAACACGTCGCGAAATCGTGACACTTTTCATTTTCTGTCGCTTTTCATTTGCCCGTCGCGAAATCGCGACACTTTTCATTTTCTGCCACCGACCGCGCAACACGTCGCGAAATCGTGACACTTTTCATTTTCAGCGACCGCGCAACACGTCGCGAAATCGTGACACTTTTCATTTTCTGGCAGTGACGGAGCGACATGTCGCGATATCGCGACACTTTTTCATTTTGTGCAACTTTGCCTTTTTTCTTGATTTTTAGCATCTGGGTCACTGAGATCTTCTCTGAAAGTATGCAAAAAAGGTGGGTCCCCAAGTTTGGGGTGTGTTGTGGATCAGCCACAACAGGTCTAAGTCCACATACTCATTCCTTCAGGTCTTCTTGGACTTCGACCCACCTTCTGCTTTCTTTCTAGACTGCTTGGGATCTGCAACCTCCTTAGCTTCTTTGATTTTCTTTCCCATTATATCAACTCTGATGACCTGATAACTCCGAAGAAGTTCTACAACTTCTACAAGCAACACACCTGAAAGCACAACGATAAGAAAATTCTTTAAAAAAACTTTAACTTTTGAAGGGATTTACCTATGCTCTATTTATAGAATGTGAGCCAACCACTGGAGTAAATGCATTAAATTCCTCAGGTGAATTTGGGAGGGAGGTGTGCCTTGTTCCCCTCAATCGACACTGATCCCAATGCTAAACACTAATTGAATGTTATTCACTGCAAAATTATTTTTATAAAGCGTGCCCTTCTTGTTGCATTGCACCCTTAAAAAGTGTGCCCTGGCTATTGAAACTATCTTGGAAAAATAAACTCATCGCCCGGGGACCAATGAGCACTTCTATTTCTTTCAGTGTGAGATTTCGCTCCTCGAGAACACCAAATCACCTTCCAATGCAAATTCGGGTGCACATTTTGAATTAAATGCCTTGAAAATATATCTTAGCTTACATGCACACTTCCAAAAATTTTCCATGTGCCGAAGAGCAAAATTTCTTCAAAGAGCACCCTTGCAAAATCGTAGTGCTCCAAAAAAGCAATGGGAGCAAAAATACTATGGAGGAGCACTTGTTCTTCTTCTCTTTCACTCCTAAAATGCTCTTTACATAGTTGATGTGATTCCAATTCGAATGTCCTTCCTTTTAAAACCATTTCTTGCTTCTCTCTTTTGCCCAAATTTAGAAAAAGCATGAATTTTAAAAAACATCATTGATTTTAGGGCTCTTTTTTCTTTTTGATTTTTATATTTTTTTTGTATTCACCTACATGCTAAAAAACCCTTTAAATATAATAACAAAGTGATACAACTCCTGCTTTTACATCCTTCTTTTTTTTTCTTTTCTTTCTATAGTTTCATTTTGTCTTGCATTAAAATTTTAATGTGTTCACCAAAAAGGGTCGGCTCGCGCGCCTCTCACCATTTAAAAAAAAAAATTGATCCTATACACAATGCGAACACACCTTTGGTGCGCCTTAGCATGAGTCGTAAACCACATCAACATATTCACCCCAGTGAGGGGATAGTAGGAGTCTCACCCCTCATCCAAAGTGAAATCCCTTTTAACTCCTTTTTTTTTTAAATAATATGTAAAGCAGTGAAATAAAAAAAATATGTGCATATTTACAAAATGGTACCTCTAGATCACCCCATTGGAAATAGGCCTCCAGATGAAGGTTGTTAACTATAATTTGAATATCCCAACCATTCATATCTCGAAGATAGTATGCATTTGCCAAATTCACAGCAAAAATATGAAATGGACCTTCCCATATCGCATCAAACTTGCGGTACTTTCCTAGCTTGGATTTGTTTTCGTTCCATTTGAGGACTAAATCTCCCACCTAAAACTTGCACTCTGTCATCTTCTTTCCAAACCACTTTTGTGTCACTTTGGTGTGTTCGGTGAAATTTTTATATGCCTTTTCTCTTTCTTCCTCCAGCTGTAGTAATTGAGCCAACCTTGTGCTCATTATATCATACTCATCATCTTCATATTTGAACAACTACAAGGTTCGAAGGATAGGGAGGTCAATGTGAGTGGGCATGACTGCTTCTTTCCCATACATAAAAGAATAGGAAGAAGCTTTAATAGATTTATTTACTGATATTCAATCTACCCACAGAGCCTAATTTAGTAGTAAGTGCCAGCTTCTCTTATTGTTCCCCAATGTTCTTTTAAGAATTCGGAGCAAGTTTTTGTTTGTGGATTCGGCCAAGTTGTTTCCCTATGGATAATAATTGGAAGATATTTTTAGATAGATCCCATACTTTCTTGCAAATTCAGTGATCTTAACCCCTATGAATGGAGTCCCATTATCTATTACAATCACATCTGGAACATCAAAACGGGTGATTAGTCCCTCCAGAAAGGAGATAACTGTTGCTTGATCAAATTTTTTGGTTGGGATGGCCTTGGTCCACCTGGTGAAATAATATGTTGCCATTAAGATATATTTATTCTCAGCGGAATAATGGGGATCAATAACCTCAATTAAGTCCAGTTCCCACTGCTGGAAGGGTGCTTCAACTTGAATCGGATGCAGAGGAAACAATGCATTTTAGTCCTGCCAACATACTACTGATAATTATCGCAACTCTGGCTCACTTTATGTGCATATGCAAAAATGTTAGGCCAAAAGTACTTGGATCAAATGATCTTCAAGGCCATAGACCTTCTTGCATAGTGTCCACTAGATAAACCAGAATGGAACTCTTCCAATTTTTTCTCCTTATCTGACTCCACACACCTGAGGAGTAGTCTGTCTATATTATTATGGAACAATCCACTTGGCATAAGATATACTTAAGCATTTGCAATATGAATCTCCATCACTGTGAAGTATCTAGGTGTGATGGACATATCCCAGATGTAAAAAAATCAACAAGGTCCTCTGTCTAGTTATGATCGCCTCTAGCATGATTTGCACAAATGCTTTCGCTAAGCTTTTCATTATGTACTGGAGCCAATGATTATGAAGTTGCATTTTTGGACAATTCTTGGAGAGAGCTCATCCACAAACCAACTTAGTCGATCAGATCTCCACATCATATTCCTAAATTTTTGAGACCCAACCTACTCTTTTGTCACCTAACTCTCCTTGGAGAATGAAGTTTCGAACATCTAGGTGAATAACATAGACTATAGTCTTACTCTATGAAATAAAATATCGAAACTTATTTAAATATTTCATAACCACGTACACCTATTTTTCAATAAAATTATACCTTTCCTAGTGCGACAAAATTACTTGGCTCAAAAAGGCAATTGGTTTTTCCTCTTCGTCTTCTTTCTTCTGAGTGAGAACAGTAGTGTAACTCTCCTAATCACCAACTACATAGAGGATGAAGTCCTTTGAGAAATATGGGTTGATCAATACAGGTGCTTGAGTGATCCTCTCCTTGATTTCCTAAAAAGCCTATCTTCTTACTTCCATCCATTGTAAATCTGCATTCTTCTTCAGAAGCTCAGTCATTGGTTTTACAATTTGAGTAAAATCGACAATGAACATCTGAATAAAATTGATTTGGCCAAAGAATGATTGCAGATATTTCTTGTTAACTGGTAATGGAAATTTTAAGAGTGCCTCAGCCCTTGCAGGATCAATCACTAGACCTTCCTATGAAATCACATGCCCCAAGAGTTTCCCTTCTTTGACAACGAATATGGACTTCTTCGGGTTAGTAGAAATTCCAAATTCTTGATATTTTTCGAACACTTGCCTTAGATGAGAGACGTGCTCTTCCCTGCGGTGTGATAAAATAGTCATATAATCAAGATAAATCATAATAACTCTATTCAATAACTCATTGAAATCGATATCCATAGCTATCTAGAATGTAGCACCGGCATTAGATAGACCAAAGGACATTCTCTGATAGGCAAAAGTGCACCATTTTGTAGTGAACGTTATCTTGTGTTGGTCCTCATCCTTCACCCAAATCTGGTTATAACTAGAGAAACCATCCAACAATGAAAATCTTTGCACCCCAACGACCACATGGAGGATTTGATCAATCTGTGATAGGGGGTAATGATCTTTTAACGACACCTGGTTCAGGTTCCAAAAATCTATGCATAGTCATATATCTCCATTCTTTCATAAGTACCTCAATCTTTGGATTAACAGGTCGTTGTTCCTACTGAAAAGGTTTTACTCCTTCCTATAATTCAATGGTATTCTGGATTATATTTTTATCATATCCTTTTAAATCATGGTAGCTCCAGGCAACAATGTCAAGGAATTCATTAACACAAATTTTTGATATCTTCAATCTCTTTGGTTGTATAGACTATTTTAACTTTAATGATTTTCTCAGGCTCCAGTTGCATTTCCTTGTACTCCCTTGCATCTACCTTGATTTTGTGTTTCTCTGCCCAGTCATTTTGATCAAACAAACTTTCAAGTGAAATCATTCCCCTAAGAATGTGATTGTTCCTCAATAGGATCATTCCTTCCATTTCCTCTTCGGAAAGTATCCTATTATTTGCATTTACAGCTTCCTTAATAAAAAAATTGATTATCTATTCATCATTATCCAAAAATTGCCAATAGATCTTTTTATCGGGGACTGAGGGTCTGTAAATAACCCTAACAGTCTTGGGCTTCCTAACCACTTGCTCTATAGGAGAGAAATTGGCACCAAGAGAAGCTAAACTATCTGCATACCTATTATGTTCTCACAAAATTGCCTGGATATTCAATGCAGTAAATGACTCAAACAAGTCCCATACTTTGTTACAGTAGGCCTTCAAGTAGTGCTTCTTTGACACACATTTTTTTATAGTCTAGTTGAAGATGAGCTCAGAATCTTCAAATATTTGCAGTTGTTTTATGCCCAATTTCTTAGTTTTCTTCAATCCAAGGCACAACGCTTCATATTCAACAACATTATTTGTGCAACTCTAGGTTAACCAATAAGAATAAGAATTTGCAACCCTGTAGGAGAAACAAGAACTATACCATCCCCTGCACCATTCTTGCACCTTATGCCATCAAAATACAATTTCTATAGCTGATCCACGACAGAGTCTGGATAATCAGGAACCTTTTATTCCACCTGCTCAGGCTTAGTTATGGTATAATGATGAGGATTGATGTATAATCACTCATATGACCCCTTTTTATTTCCTAGCTAGGTTTGCATAGTTATTTATTTGTAAATTAATATTGTAAGTGAGACTTATTCTCACATAGACTCCTAGTTCACTTTGACAAGATAGTTGTCATTTCTAAGTTTTAGTTAGGAAGTGTGAACTTAAAGATAGCTTATGCTCTTATTTAGCTAACTTCTTATCTTCTTGTTAGCTAAGTTGTTTTATGTGCAATATGCTTATGTATTTTTGGACCAAATCCATGATTTTGTGGAAATTGGTTAAGTATTTTAGGCCTTTCAAGCCTATAAATACAATTTGTATAATATTAAACTTTAGTTGGATTTTCAATCCTCTTCATATAACAACCAATATCAGTTTTGACCATCGCGTTGAAATCCATCAATGAAAATTAATCCTCTAGGCGGAGCTCACCAAGTGCTTCCTCCATCAAGTCAACTTCTTGGAATTCCTCTGTCATCATAGTGACTGCACTAGTGGGTTTTTCTTCTTATTCTTCCAATTTCTCTATATGAAAATTAGAGGGCTTCTCATTATAGATGTGGATTCTTTTTCCCTTGAATGAAATCTTCAAATGTGAATAGTCTAAGGAAAGGTATCCTCCTAGTTTTACTATGAATTCTCTTGAACGGAACATGCTGAAGTATGGTTCCAGGTCAACCACCACTACTTCTTGAATGACGGTGATCTGAGGTATGCTATGTAGAATGATAGGAATATATTTGATTACTCCCACTATTTTTACTGGGATCCCATCCAATTGCAAAATTTTTGGACTGCATCTTGTGTATTCCGTTCCCATTACTTCACACACTACCTTTGGCATGATAGTAGTTGCAGTACCAAAATTGATCATACAATTGTGCACTATCCACCCTTCCATTCTGAGTGACAAATAGAATGGAGGTGGTCTATTATTTCTAGTGGCAGAAGTCGACAACGTCTATGCTAACACTATCTGGCATGAATTTTATTTGGATATTTTGCTGATTTGAGAAACTCTTGTAGGAGATCAACTTACCCGGTTAACTGCAAAGCATCATATAAACTTACTTTCGTAGGAATTTTCTTCATCTCTTTCACAATGTTATAATTGGAAGTACTAGGAACCTTTTCTTCTACAACCTGGTCATACTTATTCTAATATTGTTGAGTAGCCTCCACCATTTGTCTCTTCATCAACGATGGATACTTGAGGTATTCTTTGGCCTGCTCTTTCACTTTCATTTGTACCTAAGTGACTGGAGGTTGCAAATCTAATGCCCTCATCTTCTCTTGAGCCTGTTTGGGCAATAAGTCCTTTAATAAGATAGAATATTGTTGATTCGTTGTCACCTTAGGTGCTTTTGCTTGTGGTTGCACTTTTTCATTCTGCACCTTCTGTTCAATAGGGACTTTCAAAGGTTCCATTTTTGTTGGATCTACGGTCACCGACTTCTTTCTAGCCCTCGTAAGAACTGAAACTTGCTCCAAATATGGGACCATAAAATTATGATTGGCCTCCATTATCATATTAACTTTTCCATCAATAGAACTTTTTTCTAATGTTTGTACATAGTTTAAATGCACCATGAACCTATCTTCTCCATGAGGATCGTTACAGGTGGAGCACCAGTATGCTCTCTATGATGTACTGGTTTATTCATTTGTCAACACAGTTGTGTTCCTCTCAGGGCCCTTGCTAGTGGTTGCTTACTCCTTGGTAATTGATGATGTTTGAAATATCCTTGACCAAAAATCAGATTCTGCTTATTTTTCCTTACTACGATGATTTCATTTGACATTGTCCTTACGATCGAATTAACCAATTGCACTTCTAGTAACAACTTCATGTAAGGATTAGGATTCGAGGGTGCAGGAGGTGTTGGTAAAGGTAAAGGTACTGATGGGGTGGGCAATGATAGTGGATCAGGTGATGCTGGCAACAATGGTGTTAATGGTGAGGGTAACTGTAGAAAGCTTGGATTAGGAATTTGTGGGATTGAATCGGAGTGATTTGAGGTGGACCCAAGCTCCATGAGGGAACTGGGTACATAGAAGGTATGGGCTCCAAAAATACACTTGAATACAAGTGTTGTGGAATATCGAGAAGGATAGGCATAATTACATTTGGTGGAAGCTTGCCTATGGTGATCAAGATCACTTCAGACTTTTGTGCCTATATGTACAACTCTAGAAACGTATTTACATTGGCTTGTCAGACAACCATACAAATGTCAGAGTTGAAGGCTCTAAGATAAAAAACATAGCTTGCTCATGGGTGCGCCAAATACCATCAGGAACTCTTTGTCAGTTTCAATTGAATATGAAATTGAAATCCACTATCTCCTCCTATGAATGTCTTTGGATCATTGTAAATTGATGCAGTAAGGAGAATGGATCGGCTTGCTCATGAAAATTCTTGATTAGTAATTCTACCAACTGATCCCGTGTGGTGATAGTGGCAGGCAAAAATGATCAGTACCATTATAACAACTTTCCTCTAAGTGATAACACCAGTAACTTTGTTGAGAAGCAACACACCCCCACTGAAAAATCAATTTCATCCTCTGAAAATTTTGGACTTTCTTTTTGCAGCAGGGACCCTCTTGATGATCTTCAGTTTTAAATCTTGCTTGCCTCCTTTTTAAAAGTTGTGTTTTCCTTGCTTTCTAGCTTTGATTATCTCAGGATTTACTTTTCACATGCTAGAATGATTCATGCTTAGGCCAAATCATGCGCCGGTACGAGAAAAATCCAGAAAACAGATGCATAATTGCCTGAAAAGCAAAACTTTCCTTTTAAGGTAAAGTCACGAAATCGTGACATTTCCATTTTTGGAAGTGTCGCGAAATCGCGACAGAAAAATAGAAAATCGGCTAAATCAGAAAATCGCAGCGAAATCGCGACACTTTCCATTTTTGGAAATGTCGCGATATCGCGACATTTCCATTTTTGGAAGTGTCGCGATATCCCGACATTTCCATTTTTGGAAAGTGTCGCATTTTCGCTGAGTGAGGATGAAAAATGCCTAAGCCAAGATTCGTCGTGAAATCGTGACATGATTGGAGAGAAGCATGCTCGGGAGGAAGATGTCACGAAATCGCGACGAATCTTGGCAAAGATGACGCAGTTGTACGGACCGTCGCGAAATCGTGACGGGTCCAGTTTGTGGAAGCAAGAGGCAGCAAGTGGAATTTGATGGAAAAAGAGTTAAGTAGTGAAACTGCAGCGATGCGCTGCATGTTTCGAAGGAAGTCTAAACTCAAGGTTGCAGCGACGCGCTGCAAGTTTTAGAATTTGCAAAAGCGCAAGGATGCGCTACATGTTTGAAGGAAGCGTCTAAGTGTTCGAAGTTGCAGCGATGCGCTGACATGTTCCAAAATCGCAACGTCAGGAGCTTTAAAGAGCTTAAGTGCTAAAACTGCAACGATGCGCTGCATGTTTTGGAAAAGGTGCACAAGGCAAGAAGATGCAGCGATGCGCTGCACGTCGTGGAATCGTGGCTAAAAATCGACAAGAAGTACGACAACAGAAAACGTAGCAAAATCGTGACACTTTCCATTTTTGGAAGTGTCGCGATATCGCGACATTTCCATTTTTGGAAAGTGTCGCAAAATCGCTGGAGGCCAAGAAGGGAACATGTCACGAAATCGCGACATGTCGCGTTTTCGCGACCGACAAGGGAAGAAGCAGCGCAGCGCTGGGGACGTCGCGATTTCGTGACATGTCGCGAAATCGCGACATGTCGTAGAATCACGACAGGAAGAGAAAGTCCTCAGAGGGCCTGAAAGTGCATTTCAGCTGAAGCAGAGGGCATCCTGGGGTAGCGACACGTGTCAAAGCGTGTATCAGACAAATTAGGCCGTGTGCAAGCATGCATTAAGGTTTTTAATCTGATTTAAATGTTAAAGCTTCTGATTTAATTAAAGTGCTAATCTAACTCATCTTTTGTCTTTCATGCAGGATTCCATCTGGCACTTACGGGACAACCGGGAAAGGCCATGAAGACAAAGTTAAAGTGCAGATTTGATCAAGGACCGCCATGCTAGAGGAGAAGATGCCGGTGAAGGCATTCAATGACAAATTTATGACCGAATTAATAGCATGAAGACCATTTCAACTCAGGGATGGCTTTGCGGAGATCAAATTGATGGAGAAGTGGTGACTCATCCGGCTCACCAGCGAAATTAATGGAGGCATTTATTTGCAGCTGCGGATGAATGCAAGTGGCTTTAGATTTTATCTTCTCCATTTATGGCAGTGACTCCCCTGATTTGCCGAAGGGTTAAGTTCTATCTGGACTTTGATTTTAAATGGATTTTTATTGTAAAACCCGGGTCCTAGGGTTTAGAAAGATAAGGTTTGCAGTTTGGGGAAGAAGATATTTCTGAAAAGATCAGGGTCTGTCCTGAGTCTATAAATACTTCTTCTCAATGTAATTGCGGGAGGCGGAGACTTAGAAATAAAAGGCTTATAAGCAATTTCTTGCAAATCTTGTGAAATCCTTTGTTTTTGGACTTGGAGTTGATGTGCTTTAGCTTTTTTGTGATAGCATGGCCAGGAGCCTAATCTTTTGCAGAGTGTGATAAGTGTATCTTCTTTTGTTATCCGTTCCATTAAAGTTTGTTAGATATATGCTGTGAATCTGTATTATCAAGTTTAAATATGTTGTTAGGCTTCAGTTGTTCTATCTTGTGCTAGGGGAAATTACAGATTTCAGGTGTAAGTTTGTTCTAATTGCCCTGTCTTCACTGTGTGAGCTAGGCTGTCGGTGAAAGATACCAATTTTTACTGACTTCCCTTCAGTTTATAATTTTTTGCTAGATCTCTTCTACTCTGCCTTGTGCTCTTAGTTGAAAGTGATCTTAGACTGACTGGACACTTTCTTCTTTGATTTGTTCTGTTGTGAAGCTGATAGCATAGATAAGATTGATAGTTTAGGGTTTTACAGTTTAAAGTTGCGATAAACTTCTCTTTCTGCCCTACCCTACCCTCTCTTTGTTTTCGGTGAAATGATCCATTTTTACTTTCTTTGTTTGTCTTTTATTTAAATCTGCTGACCCATGAGAGCTAGATCAAGAATTCAAGTTAAATCCGATTGTTAACAAGTAACAACTCACTCGAACAAGTTCGGGGAACCCCCTGTAAGGTAACAGAACGGTCCATATTGAAATCTATTCCAGAAGCGGAAAAGAGTGAATAGCCATTCGACCCAACTCTGTAACTCGCACCTTGGATAACCAGCTAGATCCTAAAGTGAGTGGGATTCGTCCCGTGGGTGTCTCCGGAGCTTCCTGCTCATCCTTCGCGGGGTGCGTATGAAAGCGGACCAACATCTAATTGGCGCTAGAAGGAGGGCCATGAACTCAGTTCAAGTATTGTAAGGGCATAACAGCAACATTTGTAAGGACCTCCCTGAACGTCGGTACGATGTAAGTTGTCGGTGCGAGTGTTTTAACTTGCCAAATGCAGAACCTGTTCAGAACTGCAGAGTTATAAGTGCTTGTGAAAGCTGGATTCTACATACAGGGTAACAAGGTCCCACCCCAGAGCTGGAGAGCTCCTTGTCCCTGAATTAGAAACTCCGAGAAGAAGTAGCCTCAGAAGGGCCAAATCTCTATCACAGATAGTTTTATCACCATTGATAGTCACTCCAACCAGAGCTCAGAATATCCCTGTTAATCCATTAGCTATGGCAAATTGGTTGGGCTCCACAGCTTTGAACATTCCGGGTATAGCCCATGACTTGCCCAGAAATCCAGAAAGATACCTCCCTAGGTATAAACATGATGGGACAAGAACTGCAGAGGAACACTTAGTTGCATTCAAGAATGCACTGAAGTTATTAAATGTACAACATGAGGATGTTGCCTGCAGACTCTTCCCGTTTACTCTCCAGGAGGGAGCTTATGATTGGTTTTTGAACCTCACCAATGATTCCATCACCAGCTGGAATGACTTAGAAAAAGTCTTTGTGTCACAGTTCGGTGAAGTGATAGACCCCAGTATTTTATATCAACAGTTTTCTGGCATCAAGAGGGAATTGAATGAATCCATCAGGTCCTATAATGTTAGATTCCAGAAAGCTTATGGTAGACTCACCGGCTATTATGTACCGAATGCTGACACTGGCATTAGAGATTTTCAGGAACTCTCTAGACCCAATGACCTCTGTCTTCTTGAAGAGGGATGCCACTGTTACCAACTTGACAGAAGCTTATAAAGAAGCTTTAATCCTGGAAAGACAGTTGGGACCCCAGCCTTTAAATATTCAACAAACTCCTCTGATCACTCAATCTGCTCCTGTGTTCAATCCCATTCCACATCAGATGATGCTGCCAGTTTGTCAGACTTTACCATCAGCAGCACCAATGGCTGATGCACCTGTTGAGAATGTACAGAACCCGGTAAAAGAGGCTGACAATGCTAGGATTGAAGAAGTTTCAAAGATTGTTCGAAGCTGGCCAATGATTTTTTGAGTTTTAAAAGGCAAACTTCTATTGGAGACAACCCCAACAGATATTCATATCAACCAAACAGATTTAACAGGCCCCCATATGAACCTAATAAAGATTACAAGGGTAAAACTCATGATGTGAACATCTGTGATTTGGCTCTGCCCAACTGGTGCAGAATTCATGCCACTTCTCAGCATGGGGAGTTAGATTGTGTGGAATTTTGCAATGCATTTGAAGCCTTGTCAGGAGATTTGATCTCCCCTGAAAATCAAAGAACTGCTGAGGGCCCAAGTTCATCTGGACACAGTGCAGCTATGGTCTTGGATTCTTTTTCTTTCCCGGATGAATCTGAGAATGTAGTTGAAATGCCCATGGATGAAGTACAGGCTTTCCAGCAGTACAGAAGAGATAATTACAACCTGAGAAACAGGAATCCTGAGCCTAATACCACATCAACTCCTCCGGATAATTCTCACAATATTCCTCCTGACCCCTCTCCAAGCAATAATCCACCTCCACCAAAGGGAGGAGCTCAAAGAGTACCAGATGTTGCTATTCCTCCACTTAACAAAGGATATAACATAGTGGAGGATATGAAAAAGATTAAGGCTAACATTACTTTGCATGAGTTGGCACAGATTTCAGAGCAGAGAGATAATCTGATAAAGACATACTCTGGCCCTGCTGCTAAACCTGTGGATAAAGGGAAGAAAATAGCCAATGCCAATCTGGCCATGTACAAGGAAAAGACTGAAGTTCCCCCATTTTTATTGACTGTCAAAATTTTTGGGAAGAATTTACATAATTGTTTGGTAGATTCAAGTGCATCTGCTAATGTCATGCCACTGGCAATTTGTCAACAGTTGGGGCTGACCCCAATGAAGTCTGAGAGGAGAGTTGTCCAATTGGACAAGTCAGAAGTTAAGGTTGTGGGAGAGCTTCAAAACATTCACATTCAATTGGCATCTGAGCCAAGGGCTCAACATAAGATCGAAATCCAAGTTGTGGATATCCCAGTGGGGTATGGAATGTTGTTGAGTAGGGATTGGTCTAAGTCTCTAAATGGATATCTGGCAATAGACTTTTCACACATGTGGTTGCCATGGAAGGGTGTGGCCAATCAATTGCGGGTTGACGAGAGAACCCAGGTACAAGCACACGATTACAGAGTACAATGCTGCAAATGAAACTGTCAATGTTGCAGAAGTAGACATTGGAGTCTACAATTTAACAATCGGGCACAATAATAAATTTAACAAAGCTCATCCTGTACATACTAATGAAGTTTGGACACTTCATGTGGATGGAGCCAGATGTAAGCAGGGTTCTGGAACAGGGGTAGTCCTCAAAGGGCCTCAAAGTCAGACATTTTTTATGTCTTACCGCCTGCAGTTCCCATGTACTAATAATTTAGCAGAGTATGAAGCTCTGATTTTAGGTTTAAAGTTTGCTTTGGATAAAAATGTGAAAAACATTCAAGTTTTCACTGATTCAGAATTAGTGGCAAGCCAAGTCAGGGGTAAGTTTCAGTGTAAAGCCTCTTATCTGAAAGGATACAAGCACAGGGCTTGGGATCTTGTGGAAGGCTTTGATGCATTTAACTTAACACATATACCCAGGGAACAAAATTCACATGCAGATGTCTTGGCATCTTCAGCTGCAAGTTTAAAGCCATTGGAAGATTTTAAGTGGGATAAGTTTTCAATTGAATTAATCCCCTGCCCTTCAGTTCCTAACAATATAGATAGCTTTCAAGTTTTCTCAGATGATCAGCAGATTGTGCACTTCTTACAGAGTACTAATACCTTTGAGAATGCTATAATTGATGAAGGCCAAAGGGACACCCCTGATGGAACAGTTAGATGATGACAGGGGAATCATGAGATTGAAGGACAAGAGAATCCCAAAGGGAATGGTAGAGCTGGAGAGGCTATTTGATGTTGACAAGATCAGGCAGAGGGTGAATCTTGAAGATTATGTGGGCACCACAGACAATGAGACTGAAAATTTGAATGTAGGCACTGAGGAGGATCCAAAGAACATCAAGTTGGCAAAGGATTGTGATCCAGAGATAAAGAGAAATATGATTGATTTCCTGCACAAGTCCAAGGATGTAATGGCCTGGTCATACAAAGATTTAAAGGTCTTTGACCCAAAGGTTTACACTCACATCATACCTTTGAAAGAATCTTGCAAGCCTTTCAGACAAAAACAGAGGCATGTTAATGCTCTGTTAGAACCCCTTATCCAGAAAGAAGTGGAGAAGCTCTTGAGTGCAGCAATTATTTTTCCTATCAGGCATTCTACTTGGGTGGCCAATCTGGTGCCAGTCAGGAAGAAGAATGGGGAGATCCGCCTGTGTGTGGATTTTAGGAATCTAAACAAGGCATCGAAAAGGACAACTATCCCCTGCCTTCTATGGATGAAGTCCTGCAAATTGTTAATGGATCAGAGATGATGTCTTTCTTGGATGGCTTCTCAGGCTACAACCAGATTTTGGTTGAGAAAGAAGATAGAATGAAGACTGCTTTTACCACCAAGTGGGGGACTTTTGCTTACAAGAGGATGCCATTTGGTTTGATAAATGCAGGAGCAACATTTCAGAGAGCAATGGACCATGCCTTCAAGGGGCTTATGGGCAAATGTATTGTAGTTTACATGGATGATCTAACAGTATTTTCCAAATCTAAGTTTGACCATGTAAAGCATTTAGAGTCTGTGTTTAACAAGTGCAGAGAGTTTGGCATCTCTTTGAATCCAAAGAAATGCATATTTGGTGTAACAGAAGGCAAACTGCTTGGGCATTTGGTCACAAAGGATGGCATTTCTATGGATCCAGGCAGAGTTGAGGCCATATCTGGCATACCATTTCCCAACTCCAAGAAAGAGTTGAGATCATTCTTTGGAAAGATTAACTTTGTCAGAAAGTTTATCTCAGGCTTTGCGAGAGATAGTTAAACCAATGAATGATATGTTAAAGCAAAGCTGCCAGATTGCCTGGACCACCGAAGCTAAGACTGCTTTTCAAGAAATCAAGACAGCCATTAAACAAGCACCAGTCTTAGTAAGCCCAGACTTCAGTGCAGATTTCTATCTGTACACATTCTCTTCTGAACATACACTTGCTGCAGTGCTGACTCAACGGAGAGATACAGGAGAACATCCAATTGCTTTTAAGAGCACTAATTTGAAGGGAGCTGAACTGAAATATTCCCGTTTAGATAAACAAGCTTATGCTTTAGTAAGAGCAATGAAACAGTTCAGACATTATATACTGAGGAGCAAAGTTCATGCCATAGTGCCGGACCCAGCTGTCAAGTACCTTCTAAGTCAGAATGAGTTGGGGGAACTGAGGGGAAATTGGGTCACCAGGCTGCAAGAATATGACCTGGAGATTCGGCCTGCTAAACTGATCAGGGGACTTGGTTTGTCCAGGCACATTGCTGAAATACCTCTACAGCAGGAAGTTAATCAATTAAACTCTGAATCTGATGATTGGTATGGGGATATCATTCATCTGCTACAGTTTGGAGTTTGCCCATCCCATTTGAACAGAACTCAAAGGAGAGCATTAAAGTTAAAAGCTGCTCACTATCTCCTTAAGGCAGGTATTTTGTACAGGGAGAATTATGCTGGCATCTTCCTAAGGTGCATCTCTCCCAGTGAAGTCAGTGAAGTCATGGCTAGCTTTCATGAAAAACTAGGGGCAGGACATTCATCAGGATCTGCCACTGCACATAAGATACTGAGAGCAGGCTATTACTGGCCTACACTTTTTAAGGATGCACATCAACATGTCAGAACCTGCCATCAGTGCCAGACATTTGCAGCCAAAGAGGCAAACCGAGCTCTGCCATTGCAACCAGTTGTGATAAACAAACCTTTCATGCAGTGGGGACTTGATTTTGTGGGAGTCATTAACCCAAATTCCTCAGCAGGGCATAAATATGTTCTGACAACCACTGACTATTGCACAAGGTGGGTTGAAGCAGCAGCCACTACAAGGAGTACGGCTCAGGAAGTGATTGATTTTCTTGAATCAAATGTCATAACTAGATTTGGGGTTCCCCTAAATTTGGTCTGTGATAATGGACCAGCCTTCCAATCGTTGGAATTTGCAGATTGGGCATACCAGATGGGGATAGTTATCAGATTCTCATCCAACTACTACCCCCAAGGCAATGGACTGGCTGAGTCAACAAACAAGAATTTAATGAATGCCATCAAGAAGTCTGCAGCAGATAAACCCAGGCAGTGGCATACATTGTTGAAATATGCACTTTGGGCTGATCGAATAACACACAAAGTGGCTCTTAAGACCTCTCCTTTTGTTTTGTTGTATGGTACTCGGCCAATTGTCCCCATCTCCTTGAAGTTGCCTACCTATCAGTTTGCCTTAGATTATTTTGAAGATCATGATGATGCTGAAGCCCGTGTTTTAGACCTCACTAACTTGCAGGATGAAAGACTCCAAGCCCTGGAGCACTTCAGTAGGCACCAAGAAACCGTCAAGCGGTGGTTTGACAAGAGAGCCAAGGTGAAGGCTTTCAGACTGGCTGACTTAGTGCTTCTGTGGGACAAGGCCCATGAGAAGAAGGGTAAGCACACAAAGTTGCAGCCACTGTGGATAGGCCCCTACCAAATTGCTGAAATATTGGGTAACAATGCTTTTCGCTTGCAAGACCTGGATGGTAATTTTTTGGACCTCCCTGTTAATGGTCAATACTTGAAACATTATTTTTCCGCTGTTCCATCCAATGTATCATTTGAGTAAGCTATGAAGAAGTTGTAACATGTGTACATATTGTGAATAGCTCTCCCAGTTTTATTTTGTTCTAGTTTAGTTCTTTTAATAGCTTTGGTTCTTTTTCTTTCGTTGTCTGTATAGTTGTTTGTAGTTTATTTCTTGCTCTTTGTTGCAGTTTCTTTGTATTTTTGGTTGTTGTGTTTTTAATTTATTTGCTTTAGTTCTTAGTTTATTTGTTTTAGCTTGCTTTTATTTTGTCTTGTGCATTCTTTGTTTAGTTTATTTCAAGTCTGTGCATTTTTATTTTGTTTTGCTTTAGAAGCCTGTGTCTGTCCTTGGATGCCTGTACAAAGTCCTTCAGCTTTTGAAATCTGTCTTTTAACCTTTGCCTGAGCAATCAATGGAATAGTCAGCCTTCAAATTGTTTTATTCTGAGCCGATCAATCCAGTTTCCATCCAATGCCCATGCTGTTCACCATTCTAATAGAGATAGTCTGCTTGCACTGAACAGTAGAACTATTTTGTTATTCAGGACAAAGGTAGAGAGATGATGGGATCTTGTGTCTTACTTGCCACAGTTGTTTTAATGATAGAAAAACTGCTATGCTGTTTTGTTGGAGGAACTCCCGGGGAATCCAAGAAAAGCTGGTTATGAGAGGGGACTATGATTCATGCAATTATTTGGGTGTCACCAGAGGCTATCAGTGCCTAGACTGAAATAGTTCCGGATTGATCAAAGTTCCAGATTGATCAAATGATAAAAGAAAATTGTGATTTCTTTAAAGCCTTTCAGATATTGATGCATTTCAAAAATAAGAGAGATATAAAAAAAAAAAAAGAGTTATATGAAAGAGAGGCAGCCAGATTCCAAAAGTTATTTTTCTTTTACCAAGTTGCAGATTCTACCTTACAGTTGTAAATTTGGGTCGTGTAAATCTAAAGGGTAACTCTGTCTAGGCTGTAAAAGGCTAAACTAGTAAACAGAGCTCTACTCGGTTTCCCCTTTTACAATCTAGAAAAGTTGATCAGTCCAAAGTTCATCATTCAAACCAGTCATCCTTGAAGAAAGTTTTATACCCTTTGTAATTGCACATCAAAAATCTTCCTTGAAGTAATTCAGCCTAGTATGTCCTTGGGAAATTTTAACAGCTAGCAGTTAGTAGTCAATTTATTGTGAAGAATGTTCGTGGCAAGGCATGATGCATGGTCTTTTTGTTTTGAAACCAGAGTCTTGGGTTCTAAAATAATACTACTATTTTACCCACAGATATCGCCATTTGTTGAGAAGCAACACACCCCCACTGAAAAATCAATTTCATCCTCTGAAAATTCTGGACTTTCTTTTTGCAGCAAGGACCCTCTTGATGATCTTCAGTTTTAAATCTTGCTTGCCTCCTTTTTAAAAAGTTGTGTTTTCCTTGCTTTCTAGCTTTGATTATCTCAGGCTTTACTTTTCACATGCTAGAATGATTCATGCTTAAGCCAAATCCTGCACCGGTACGAGAAAAATCCAGAAAATAGATGCATAATTGCATGAAAATTCAAACTTTCCTTTTAAGGTAAAGTCGCGAAATCGCGACAGAAAAATAGAAAATCGGCTAAATCAAAAAACCATAGCGAAATCGTGACACTTTCCATTTTTGGAAGTGTCGCGATATCGTGACATTTCCATTTTTGGAAGTGTCGCGATATATCGCGAGCACGATTTCGTGACATATCGCGAAATCGTGACATGTCGCATTTTCGCTGAGTGAGGATGAAAAATGCCTAAGCCAAGATTCGTCACGAAATCGCGACATGATTGGAGAGAAGCATGCTCGGGAGGAAGATGTCGTGAAATCGCGACGAATCTTGGCAAAGATGACGCAGTTGTACGGACCGTCGTGAAATCGCGACGGGTCCAGTTTGTGGAAGCAAGAGGCAGCAAGTGGAATTTGAGGGAAAAAGAGTTAATTAGTGAAGCTAGGATGCGCTGCATGTTTCGAAGTCTAAGAGTGGAGGGAGTTTGAAGTGGCGATGCGCTGCATGTTTCAATGAGTAAAGAGTTAAGTGTAAAGCGACGATGCGCTGCATGTTTTGGAAAAGGTGCACAAGGCAAGAAGATGCAGCGATGCGCTGCATGTCGTGGAATCGCGACTAAAAATCGATAAGAAGTACGATAGCAAAAAACGTAGCGAAATCGCGACACTTTCCATTTTTGGAAGTGTCGCGATATCGCGACATTTCCATTTTGGAAAGTGTCACAAAATCGCTGGAGGCCAAGAAGGGAGACATGTCGCGAAATCGCGACATGTCACATTTTCACGGCCGACAGGGGAAGAAGCAGCGCAGCGCTGGGGACGTCGCGATTTCGTGACATGTCGCGAAATCGCGACATGTCGCAGAATCGCGGTAGGAAAGAGAAAGTCCTCAGAGGGCCTGAAAGTGCATTTCAGCTGAAGCAGAGGGCATCCTGGGGTAGCGACACGTGTCAAAGCGTGTATCAGACAAATTAGGCCATGTGCAAGCATGCATTAAGGTTTTTAATCTGATTTAAATGTTAAAGCTTCTGATTTAATTAAAGTGCTAATCTAACTCATCTTTTGTCTTTCATGCAGGATTCCATCTGGCACTTACGGGACAACCGGGAAAGGCCATGAAGACAAAGTTAAAGTGCAGATTTGATCAAGGACCGCCATGCTAGAGGAGAAGATGCCGGTGAAGGCATTCAATGACAAATTTATGACCGAATTAATAGCATGAAGACCATCTCAACTCAGGGATGGCTTTGCGGAGATCAAATTGATGGAGAAGTGGTGACTCATCCGGCTCACCAACAGAATTAATGGAGGCATTTATTTGCAGTTGCGGATGAATGCAAGTGGCTTTAGATTTTATCTTCTCCATTTATGGCAGCTGACTCCCCTGATTTGCCGAAGGGTTAAGTTCTATCTGGACTTTGATTTTAAATGGATTTTTATTGTAAAACCCGGGTCCTAGGGTTTAGAAAGATAAGGTTTGCAGTTTGGGGAAGAAGATATTTCTGAAAAGATCAGGGTCTATCCTGAGTCTATAAATACTTCTTCTCAATGTAATTGCGGGAGGCGGAGACTTAGAAATAAAAGGCTTATAAGCAATTTCTTGCAAATCTTGTGAAATCCTTTGTTTTCGGACTTGGAGTTGATGTGCTTTAGCTTTTTTGTGATAGCATGGCCGGGAGCCTAATATTTTGCAGAGTGTGATAAGTGTATCTTCTTTTGTTATCCGTTCCATTAAAGTTTGTTAGATATATGCTGTGAATCTGTATTGTCAAGATTAAATATGCTGTTAGGCTTCAGTTGTTCTATCTTGTGTTAGGGAAAATTACAGATTTCAGGTGTAAGTTTGTTCTAATTGCCCTGTCTTCACTGTGTGAGCTAGGCTATCGGTGAAAGATACCAATTTTTACTGACTTCCCTTCAGTTTATAATTTTCTGCTAGATCTCTTCTACTCTGCCTTGTGCTCTTAGTTGAAAGTGATCTTAGACTGACTGGACACTTTCTTCTTTGATTTGTTCTGTTGTGAAGCTGATAGCATAGATAAGATTGATAGTTTAGGGTTTTACAGTTGATGTTGGGATAAACTTCTCTTTCTGCCTTACCCTACCCTCTCTTTGTTTTCGGTGAAATGATCCATTTTTATTTTCTTTGTTTGTCTTTTATTTAAATCTGCTGACCCATGAGAGCTAGATCAAGAATTCAAGTTAAATCTGATTGTTAACAAGTAACAACTACTGAACAAGTTCATGAGCCCCCTGTAAGGTAACAGACCAGTCCATATTGAAATCTATTCCAGAAGCGAAAAAGAGTGAATAGCCATTCGACCCAACTCTGTAACTCGCACCTTGGATAACCAGCTAGATCCTAAAGTGAGTGGGATTCGTCCCGTGGGTGTCTCCGGAGCTTCTTGCCCATCCTTCGCGGGGTGCGTATGAAAGCCGGACCAACATAACCTTACCATAATATCTTCATCTGTGATACCATGGATTGTTTCCAAGGAAGCCACATATTGAATATGCTCATAAGCAATTTTTTCAGTTCCATCATAGGTAGGCAAAGCCTTTAAATCTACTTGGAGAACTTGATTTTGTGCTTGTAGATTCAAAGCTCTTGAGTTATTCCATGCTAGAAACTACCTTGGTGGTTTTGGCTGCTATGGTGGATTCTGAGCCATTTGGACTGGTGTATGGGGTTGAGGGAGTGGAACACTAGTAGCAGTACTAGCTAGACTTGAAGGAACAAAGAACACAGGATATTTGTGAGGATGTTGCGGATGATGTGTAAGATGAAGGAACTAACCTCAGGTGTTCACCTAATATTTTGGTGTCAAGTTCGAAGAACTCAATAGGATCTTTAGGATCGTTGGCCTTTGATATTATGATCATGAAGCATAGCTTTCGTTGCCTTCACATTCGGAGGATTTTGGGTATAACTGAGTCGCCAGATGTTCTAATCATACAGCATGAAGGTGAACATCAAACCTCAATATTGTTAAAAGTGGAACTTTCGAGGTCCCACCAGGCATGCCAAAAAATGTTGGTCAAATATCTACCTAATTATATAAACCTGTGTTTGTGCACCCTAGACATGGCCAACATTGAAAGTTCAGAGGAAAAAGATGTCCTTGCTAATCTCCAGAGAGGGTTGGCTCCCTTACTAAATCCTACGCTGGTTTGAGACTAGAGTTGCAGGAAAAAAATTTGAAATAACAGAAAGAAATGGAAAATATGGTTGTAGGCCAAAGGTGTAGGATTTGGGATAGACTAATAGTAGGAATTCCAGCCAAGCATGGTAGCAGCATAATATGAAGATAATGCAAAGGGTTTACTTACCATTCTACGAAAACAAGCTCCAAGGTTGTTAGAGTAATATTCCATTCTTTGGGATATTTACCCTTTTACTCCACTAGGTAAAATAGGTAGTATATTGCATTATACTACATGTATTATTACATTTACTTTTCTACCACTTACCATGTAGATATTTACTATTCTAAATATCTAATGGTAAACCTAGGTTAATATCTAAATATCCTATGTTAGATATTTTAGTTAGTGGTTAGCGCACATTTCTCTGAAGCGCATTTGTTAGAATTTCTTTAGGAAGATATTAGTTCTAATATCTATCATATGTTTTATTTTCCTATTTAAACACTTGATTATTAATATTAAATCTAATGTTCACTTACCTTGCTTGCTATAATTGGCATTAGAGCCACAGAGAGCAGCATTCAGAGTGGGCCTAGACAAGGCAGGCAGTGACCCGTTCCAGCTAGACGAGGGGCTCAAATCCTGACACATGGGTCCCCTGGACAGGACCCCCATTTTGAGGTAGCATTATCTAGAACCTGCACAAATTTCAATGTGTCTAGGATCTGACAGTCTCAGACACTGTTTGGACCTGTTGGCACTGGATCAGTTTTTGATAGAAGCTCTAATCGTTGACGTCATTCAAGTGTAGATGTTCGATATCTGAAGCCTGCACCTCTACCAACGGGAAGGTTGGCTATCAATGGCAGACAACTACCTACAACCTGATAGGGCAACTGACTGATAGTGGCATTTAGCGCACTATGACCTAACAGCACCTGACAGCACTGTCAAGGTGTTGTCTCCTCCGAACAGTGGGTGCAATGCCGACCACCTAACACCCCTGGTAGGGGGCACTTAACTCCAGTGCCCCTGATCTCTAATATTTGCCAACTGAAACCCTACCCATTACCTCTAGGCAAGGCATTGCCCAACCAACATGGATCCTAAGGAGCGAGGCCCGTAGATCGAGGTTGACGTAGACCTGGTTCTAAAGTAGCCCGTAGAGGCACAGATCCCAAGGAGCAGGACCCATATATCGAGGTTGACGTAGACCTAGTTCTAAAGTGGCCCATAGAGGCACAAATCCCAAGGAGTGGGACTTGTAGATCGAGGTGAGCTGACATCACATTGAATCATGATTCGAGGAGCTAATCTAACAATACATGGTAGCATGAGAAACTCTATCGAATGCATATTTTTTGAGGTGAGCTGATTCGGCTAACTGGGCATCTTATGTGGCATGGACATCTGAAGTGGCATGGACAAGTGGTGTGCATTGATAGGCTAACTAGGACGTTATTGATTGGCTAATGATGTGGCACAACTGACGTGGTGGGCATGAATCTTGATGTAAGTGGATACATGGTAGCTATCATTCGTTTCCCGATTGTACATGTGGCAATTCCTAATTGGTCCACATGGTGGGAGGGCATACACTGGAGCACATGGTAAAAGACTTCATCTCATTGCCGATTACCTATAGGCAATCAAACTTCATCGATGTAAGGCAGTGAAACATGCACGACAGTGTGCCTGTGGGATAAATCATACCAAAAAAAAAATTTGCTAGTTGTTGGGGAAGTGAAGAAAACGTACATACTGTACCTTTCTTCATGTCCAGTAGTATAGCTAGACTGGTTGGGGGCTAGCATCTAGATTTTTTTCACCCAGCCGACCGTGGGTCCATTCCCGTTGAGGCCATATGGCCTATATTTTACTCCAAGGAGCCCTCATGGAGCGCCCAAGGTAAGTTTTAATTTTTTTTTAATTTACTTTTTTAATAATTTAAAATATAAGTTATATATTTTAAAATGTTTTTTTTAATAAATTGATTTTTTCTAAATATAAATTTATTTTTTATTATCCAATTCAAATTTATGAGATTGAATATTTTTTTTATATTTGCAAATTAAAATTAAAGAATAAAGACACCTATTTGTTTGCAATCTCAAAAATACAATAGTGCATTTTGTTTTCTCTCAAGAAGGAATATCACACAAAATGTGTTGCACTTATTTTGCAAAATTAGGCACCTAAATTTCTTTTCAAGCCTTGTTCATTTAGCATACAATAAAGGTTCAACTTTGAATTCTTTCTTACAAACCGTAACACAAGGAGACTTAAATTTTTTGCAAAATTCAAAGGCAAAGTGTGCATTTGTTTTCTCCAAGGGGGTATATAAGACACAAAAATTGCATATTCTTTTTCCAAATTTGAGAATAATTTGAAGCTTTGGATCCATCAAAACCAAGTCGTGTGTCGACTGGTTCTGGAAGCCTTTCGAAATGCGGGTCGTGTATCGACTTGTCTTGAAAGGAGTGTTATTTGTTAAATTTGCAAAACAAAGGGGGGAAGACAAGAAATTGTATTTCTTTTGCAAATTTGTAACACAAAAGTGAGGAGCACTTTAAAACAAAATAAAACTTGTTAAATTTGTAAAACAAAAAGAAAAGGCAATTGTTTTATGCCAAATTCTTTGCAAATTTGAAAAACAAGAGGAGATATAATATATCAAATTTTTGCACAACACAAAATCCAAATTTTGTTGCAAAAATTAAAGGTGCATTTTCAATTTTACTCGACAACTTAATTGGCAAATCAAGTGCATTTTCGGTTGCATTTGACACCTATGTGATAAGAATTTTGTGGGCATTCTTGTTTGATTATTGCATTATTTATTTTGCAATTATAAGTCATAAAATCAAGAACACTCAACCCCAAAATTTCACAATAAATTTGTGTTAACCATTGCACATATTTAAAAGCCAATATTCACTTGATATTCTCTCCTACAAACAAAAACCCTAATTCACTCTATTTTTTTGGCTTAATGTCCTCAAACTGATTATTTCTCTTCAAAGAGGATTTTTAGGCAGGTGCCATTAAATATCTTTTTGAGTGATATATCTTTCAACTCTTATTTGTTTGGATTAATTTCCTCAAATTGATTATTTCTCTTCAAGAGGATTTTTAGGCAGTTGCCATTAAATATCACTTAAGAGTGAAATAAAGATCATCTTAGTACAAATACTAGGACCTTCATCATGGCAACTATCAACAAATACTTAAATGATACACGATTTCTTAAAGGTCCTAACAATTCAGCATGGAACACTAAGATGAAATCCATCCTAACTATAGAGGAAATGTGAAATTTAGTTGATGGCACTGAATCAAGACCCGCATCACCAGGAGCAGATAAAAAAGCAAGGGATAAAAAGAACAATCATCTGATTATGTTGATCCTCCTAGTTACTACTGATGATATCCAGCCTCACATAAGTGAAGCTAAAACTAGTAAAGAGGCATGGGATGCTCTTTGTACCATTTATGAAGGCAATAATCAATAAACTGTTCTAAACCTTCAAACACAACTTCATACACTCCATATGAAGTTAGGTGAATCAGTATAACTCTTCCTCTACAGAGTGTTCGAACTGAAGTCTAAGCTCAATTCTTTAGGAGCTAAAGTAGAAGACCCCATTTTGACTTCAATAATATTGAGGGCTCTTCCTGAATCCTATAAAATATTGATTACATCCCTTAATGTATCACAAATATCAGTCACCTTTGTGGAGTTAGTCAATTTGCTTCAAAAAGAGGAAGCAAATCAACTCCAAAGTGATGAAGTGTCAAACAATGCACTTTACTCAAACAATCAGGGTGATAAGAAGAAAGGAAACTTTCAAAAGGGAGGATCATATTTGAAAGGTAAGGGAAAGAAAAATCAAAAGAGGTTTTGCTCGTATTGTAAAAAGGATAACCATGACACCAATCGGTGTTGGTTTAAAAACAAGCAAAACAATAAAGGCAAAGGCACATCACAGAAGCAAAACAAAGGCAATATTGCTAGTGAAGTGTCTAGTTTCGATTCTTATTCTGGTTTAGAAAAACCATACAGAGTGCTCTTGTCTAATACAATATTGTAGAGGGACATGCAAATTTGTCACCTTAAGCGAGCAGCATTTCCTCTCTCTTTTTTTAGGCTTCATAAATAGCATAATTTTTTGTTTGAAGTACTAGCAATAAAGGGGTGATTGTACCTTTTTTTAGGCTTCATAAATAGCAAACTCTCATTGTTTGAAGTACTTGTAACAAAAGGAGGGAATTTTTCTAGTGTAAAATTTGCCTAGGAGGCAATCTTTGTAAAAACCTTCACAAAGCTTCTTAAGTTGCACATATTTTGCAATTAAGGGGGGATCAATATTTCTTTTCTTACTTCACACAATTTTTTTGTAAAAAGAGAAGAAGACTTATAAGGGTGCATTTTCGGCAACGACCGACACCTTAGTCACACTTATTTCAAAAATTTAATTACAACATGTTTTGCAACAAGGGGGAACTTATAAGGGTGCATTTTTGGCAACGACCGACACCTTAGCTACCTTATCAACATTTTTTTGCAAACTCATATTGTAACTGAATGAACCTCATATTAAGTGATATACTCTACTACACCTAGCGATTGCAATGGCTGGTTGCCCATGCAATTCGGTTGGATGACAAGATTACAATAAGGACATTCGTTGATGTGAAGACAAAGTGAGGAATGATCTATTTTTTGCTTAGGAGCAACCAGAGCCTGAGCAAGCACAAGAACCAGTAGATCGAAATCTTTTTCATTGTATTGGGACAATTATATACTTTACCTAAGTATTTTTGTATAGGAGGATGTATATGTATTACCCAAATAATGTAATAAGAGGGGATGTTAGAGTAATATTCCATTCTTTGGGATATTTACCCATTTACTCCACTAGGTAAAATAGGTAGTATATTGCATTATACTACATGTATTATTATATTTAATTTTCTACAACTTATCATGTAGATATTTACTTTTCTAAATATCTAATGGTAAATATAGGTTAATATCTAAATATCCTATGTTAGATGTTTTAGTTAGTGGTTAGCGCACATTTCTCTGAAGTGCGTTTGTTAGCATTTCTTTAGGAAGATATTATTCCTAATATCTATCCTATGTTTTATTGTCCTATTTAAACACTTGATTATTAATATTAAATCTAATGTTCACTTACCTCGCTTGCTATCAAGGGTCGCATTCCATTACTCACTCCCTCACCAGCAGTATTCAAATCCAGATGCAGACTTTGAATTTAGTAGCAGATAACAGACATGAATATGAAACAAAAATACTTAAAACAGAAAGTAATCACAAATAAAACTGCTTGGAAGATTAGAAGCCAAGTCTCTTCTATTATGCAAAAAAATTGAATAGCTTTTCTGCAGAATGTCTATCCTCCTCTTACAATGAACATTGATTAGTATTTATAGAGGATTTCACCTCTTTCATTAAATCTACATGAAGACAAAATATTTACAGATCAAAAACATAGATGAAGAAATTCCTTCTCAAAAATCTTAAAAACTTATCTCTTTGAAACATCGATCCAGATTTTAAGGAGGAACCTCCAGGAAATCAGCATATTTGGATGTCGGTGCACAGATAACTGCAAACCTGGTCGTTGAGTTGAAATCTCTATTATTCTTCAAAAATTTGCCTTCGCTCATAATACTTTGGAACTCATGAAAATTTCCCTGTAAATTTAATGCTACAAATCCTTTTCGCTTGAAATCCATAACTTTGGTTATTCCTTGCTCCAATCATTAAATGTGCCATTTGATCCTAGTGTCTCATAAAAGTCTTCGTTGAATTTAAAAAAAAAACTTGTGTTTACGCACGGCCACTAACTTTGCTCGAATTAAACTTCATTGCACAACACCGTTCTCCCTTGTCGCAACAACAAAGAGATAATAAAAATGACTTCTTTGAACCACTTTTGTGTTGTTTCACCCCTAAAAGGAATTATTGAGAGTTTTCTTCCTTCTAGAGTGCAAGCACCTTCAACAAAGCATCATTCTCCCTTTTCTTTAAAAATATATGTTTACCCCCAGAATGGGCAAAAGGCATTATCCCCTTCCACCTGGGGTGAACCTTGCGTTAAATCTTCAACACCTAATCTCTTCTCATTCACCTCAAAATAAAATCTCGGATGCATCATCGACTGTCTTTTGTAGCTTTGCCCCAATGAAGGGTGAATGTGACGTTCGCCCCCCTCTTGGTGCGAACGTGCCATTGAGTATTCAATGTTGTTTCAAAAATTTGCTATGTCCTTTGTTTTCGCTAAAACTCTCCCTTCGTTGTGCTTTCACCTCTAGGAGGGGTGAATGGAATGTTCACCCCTCAACCAGGGTGAAAGCGTTGTTGACTTATCAACACCTTTTGTTAAGCATTTTTTTTAAATGACGTTCACCCTAAAGTGGGACGAATGAAGCTTTTACCCCAATTTTGGGGAAAACGCACTCTTCATTATTTTCCTGCGCTTCAGATTTGGGCGCTTACCTCACTTAATTTTTTAAATGGATTTTCGCCCCTCATTTGGGGCGAAAGCATCTCCATTCGAACCTTAGCATTTTTCCTCCATTTTATTTGTAAAAATATCACGTTCGCTCTGAAATGAGGTGAATGCGTCAGTAACCACAAATTAGAGGCGAACATACCTCTGCCATCCTTTTTCCAAAATGATCCAATTTTAAATAAAGGAGTCATTTTCGCTCAACTCTAAACCCTGAAGCGACATTTCTTTGTGATGTTATCTGGTGACTTTTACTCAAATTTCTCACACCGTTATCCATAAATATTTTTCTTTGTGACGTCCATTATTTCCAAGCAAGAAATACATTAAAAAATGAAGGAGCTAATATGTACAAAAAACTGTAACATATCATATAGGCTAAAAAACACTGTATCATAGTATTAATGTATTTGTCGATTTTTACATCAATAAAATTTCATCAAAATTTTAATGTGGCATATTATCAAAATTGCCAACAAATCCTTAATATTTTTAACCTTTTGATCCTCTATGTTAGTGTACTATGTTGGAGATAATTATTTATAAAAATATATATGTTTTTTTAATTCAATGCAAAAAATCTCTTTCTCAAGATATGTAAGTTCTTATATTTTTATATAATAATTTACTTGACATTAGAGCTTTAACCATTTGTAAAATTAATTGTATAGATGTGATTGCAAACCTTTATATATATATATATATATATGTATATATATATATATATATGTATATATATATATATATATATATATATATATATATATATATATATATATATATATATATATATGTATATATATATATATATATATGTATATATGTATATATGTATATATATATGTATATATGTATATATATATGTATATATGTATATATGTATATATGTATATATATATGTATACATATGTATATATATATATATATATATATGTATACATATGTATATATATATATATATGTATACATATATATATATATATATATATATATATATGTATACATATGTATATATATATATATATAACATATGTATACATATATATATATATATATATATATATATGTATACATATATATATATATATATATACATATGTATACATATATATATATATATATATATATATATATATATATATATATATATATATATATATATATATATATATGTATATATATATATATATATATATATATATATATATATATATATACATATATATGTATACATATGTATATATATATATATATATATATGTATACATATGTATATATATATATATATATATATATATATATATATATATATATATATATATATATATATATATATATATATATATATATATATATATATATATATATATATATATATATATATATATACATATATATATATATATATATATATATATATATATATATATATATATATATATATATATATATATATATATATATATATATATATATA
This sequence comes from Wollemia nobilis, assembly GCA_028583015.1. Classification (NCBI taxonomy): domain Eukaryota; kingdom Viridiplantae; phylum Streptophyta; class Pinopsida; order Araucariales; family Araucariaceae; genus Wollemia; species Wollemia nobilis. The sequence continues at coordinate 9,118,744 of JAQPPZ010016751.1, read as the reverse complement.
TATATATATATATATATATATATATATATATATATATATATATATATATAAGGTCTCTATATTTTTGTATTCATAAGTATAACAAGTTTGAGAAAAAATATAGATTTGATCCATAGTCTCTCATTTTCGTATTGCGATTCTTTCTCACCATAACTAAAATACCTTACCTTTAGCTCTAATGATTACAAGTATTTTATAGATTCAAAGGAGAAAACATAAGATTTACTAAAAATAAAAGAGACTTCAAGGATGCAAAACATACCATCTTAAGATTTTTGCTTTTTCCTTAGGGGAATCTATCTAATAACTAGTATTTATGTTATTGCATTCTCCTTTGGGCAAGACTTTTGAACTATTCCCATAACCCTTTCTATAGAAGTACAACCATGTTGAAGAAATAAATGTTATAAATTCAACATTTCTTATAACATTTGCTCTTAAGTTTTGAAGAGGAGAAAACTCCAAATTCTTTGTATTTGACCTCTCAATTGATGGTTATTCCAAACTGGTTATGCAATTTCTTTTAATGTAACTTGCATTTTTTTTGCATGTTTACCCCAAATGAGTGGTATATCCTCCTAGTTGAGTGATTTTACTTTTTATTTTAAAAATATTTTTATTATATTTTTTATGTAATTTTAACACCCTTTTGTGTGAAGCTTTATATAAACTTTTATCATATTTTCTTTCTCCTTAATTAATTCAAGTTTTACTATAAATTTTTTAAATTTATGATTTTTGTGTTTTTTATTTCCTCGCCAGACGTTTATGAGAGGACAATATTTTATATTACAAATATCTATAGTTATTATTTTTGCAAAAAACATTTTTTATTATAACTACTTATAGTACCTAGACACAACCTTTGCCAAATTTTGTTTATTTTGAAGGCAGAAATAGCAACAAAAGACCAAATAATAAGAAAATTTCCCAAAAAACCTAAAATCATGCTCATTCTTTGTGAAGTAAAGATTCGCTTGCAAAACGTGTCCATTGGCTCAAGGGAGCAATTTGCTCACAAAGGTGTGCAATTTACTTGCTAACATGAACAAATCACTTGGACAAGGTCCAAAAGTGAAAATCAACATGAATTTCAATAAAATCTTCTAAAAAGCAATATTTTTGGCATTTTGGGGCACACTAAGCATTTTTTGAGCCGTCTAAGCCTATTAGAGGCATAATAAGAGGTATGTAACATCTAAAGGTGCAACATTTTGCTAAAGTTGTCCCAAATTCTTTACTTTCACTATGAGTAACTATTTTTCACCCCAAGTAACTCAAGGGTAAACTTTTACTATAAATAGGGGCCTAGGGCCCTCATTGTATTCATATTTTGGCCATGAAAATTTATAGCTACACTCAGTGAAGCCCACATTGTGCTTTGTACTCATGAGGTTGTAATCCCATTAGAGGCATCATCCTTATGGGTTTTCAAGTGCACGGTGGTTGGGTACAACCCTTCTAGCCCACATTTTCAATAGCTTATAAATTTTATAATCAAAAAAATGGGTGGAAATTGATGTTATTTGAGTTCTCATGTGTTTACTGATTGTATGTTATCCTCACTATTGTATGACAATCATATATGCTTTCATCTCTTGTAGTATAAAATTCATGAATTTACTTTTTGCACTTTACTTTACACATTTCTATTATTGCACTTTATGTTCATGTATTTCATTTCATGAATTTATTTTCCATGCAAACTAGTTAGAGTAAATTAGAGATAAATATGAGGACAAAAGGGGGTTGAACTTAATCTAGAGATTAGGAAGCCTTTGGAAAACCTGTCCAACCTTGTTGAAACTCGGATTTGGGTGCACAACACTCAAATTATAAATTAGGACAATTTCTGAAATCAACATAGTTTCTAGCACACCTAGTGTAACCAACCCCATTTTTACATATTTTCTCAATTTTCATGCCCCAAAAATGTATTTGTTATGGATGGAGTAATTGGCTCAAAATTAGAAAAAAAATCACTGAGTTTTATTCTACAAGCGATTCACTCATGAAAGTTAAAAATTTGCTCAATTTTGGATAAGTTTAATATTTTGCAAGAAGAGAGTGACTTGCTTGATGTAGTAAACAAATTACTTAGTTTTACCTACACTTTAAATAGGTTTAAATTGGAGCGATTCACCTAATTTTATAAGTTTTAAACCTAGTTTTGCCTTAAACATTCACCCATATTTTTATTTTTGTGTTTAAATTATGTAAGAACTTTGTAGATGGTGACTTCAACTCAAACTTTAAAAAACTAATTTTTTTGTAAAGGCAACTTAAATAACATACAATAAATGCAAATAAATTTGAATCTAGCCTCATACATGCATCTCCCAAGGGTAGAAACACTTACGACAAATTCTTAGTATGTTTTGTTTAAGTTCGAAACAACAAGCAATTCACTCCCAAAGAGGGTGAAATGAGACTAAGTTATGTCCAACGATTTTTTTTCTCTGAGTGACATGCTTGGAAAATTTTCTCTTTCTACAAAATTTTCTAATTTTAGATAGACAAGCAAATAACTCGATGAAGCAAGCAAATTGCTTGAATTTTTGAGTGAATCACTCAGATTTTTAGTTTGCTAAAAAGCTACACACAATGAGTGAATCACTCGAAATTGCTAGCGTCATTTTTATTTACAAGTGAATCGCTTGAATTGATAGTTTATTAAAAAACTAGACTTTAGAAGCCAATCACCTAGAATTATGAGCGAATCACTCAAATAGGCAATTTTTTAATTTTTTAGATTTAACCCCAAGATCCAACATGTGCAAGTACAAGCATGTGATATTACAATATAAATATTAAGAAGTGGAAAAAGAGTTTCAATCAGTTGACATCATCACATACTATTGAAGGAATGCAAAATGATTGAGATTTTTAACAAACTACTGCATGGGTGCATCAAGAGGACAAGTTCAAAGAAGAAGACTTGGTATCCTATCACATCTCATCAAAATGAAAAATCCCCATGGTCGACCAAGTTATCCAAGGCTTCATGCCACTCTAAATAAGCTACCTAAGCTAGAAAATGAGCTCTTTGACCACCCTAGTAAATCCTACTTAGTTTAATAAATCACCTACAATAACTTGCACCAACCCTCTATACCAAGTATCAATTGATGTATACAATATAGCAAATAATCCACTCTACGTGCATCAACTCTAGCCTATGGCTTTTGGTACATAAAATATATCCCTTTAAATACTCCTCTAGCATATAGCCCACCTAGGTCCAATCTATATGACACTTTCAATCTTCCTCTAGTTTAGTCCCCAACCCTGATAGGATCATTAAGAATGAACCTAAACCTTTCGTAGAATATGTAAGCAATTACTAGACAAATGGGTTGTGTTAGAGTATATTACATCATTTGGGTCATGTAAATGTACCACCTTTGATACATAGTTAGAGTAGGATATTACTTTAGTGGGAAGTTAGCTAGTTACTTCAAACAATGTAATAAATGCACAAGTATCAATGTGCAAGGTGTCCCCTTGTACAACTAGGTTGAGTGTTGGCCAAGGAATCTATCTTCCTATATAAAGGGCCTCATAGTGAGTGATCAAAGATATCAAGTAGATCAAGAATATCAAGTTCATCAAGTTCTTTATAGTAGAGAGTAGTAGTTAGTGGTAGAGCTCCTTGATGGAGCACAATATAGTTCTTTAGCTTATATTAATAGAGTGACCATCACCTACATAATGTATTATATTTTTACCACTTTCTATTTATAGTATATTTCAGTCATATTGCATAATTCCATTCTTTCATATTTTTTACATCTTATTAGGACCTGTGATAGATCTCTCCCACTACATATATCCTCAAAAGCTAACAGTGGTATCAAAACTACGGTGCATCCAAATAGGAATAGGGAGAGTCACAAGTAAGGATTAAAATAAATCTCAATTATAGAAATTATGAGATTACATTTGGCTAGAGTCTTTCCACAAAGTTCCAAAAAAACTCGTGAATACTAGGACTCAACATTCATTCCACTAGTTTTTTTGAATCAACTAGTGAATACTATTGATCTCAAAAGATATGGAATTTTTTCATGCTAACTATTGCCTAAAGTTTCTTTGTTGTAGAAAATTAACTCTAAGAAGTTGATACACTTCCTACAATAGATAGATAAGGATTTCACCTTTGTTGCCTAAAATTCTATGTGCTTTCCATGTGCATAGATTAGTTTTTTTGTTGTACTAAAATAGACACTATAGATCCATGCAGGAAAGACTCAAGGAGAAGAATTATGGTGAATTTTAGAGATTGGAGATCTCCATTGCTAGATTGAAAACTTCACATTACAGAAGAAAAGGCCATAGAAGCCTTGCACCTAAATAAAAGGCTATATAAGCCTTGATCCAGAAGAAAGGGCCACAAAAGCCTTAATTATGAAGAAAAATATAGAGAAGATATCCAAAACTAGAAGAAGACTCCAGAGAAGAGTTCCTAAATAAAAATCTAGAGAAGAGTTCTTGATCCAGAAGAAGACTCCAAAGAAGAGTTCGTGAAATAGGAGATTGGTGATCTCCTTTACTGATTAAAGACTTCTTTCTGAAGAAGTTGAAGAGATCCATAGAATATCTCATTGGAAAACTTCCAATCATGAAAGAGATAAAGAGGGACTAGAAAAGTCTTGTTCCTAATTAGAGAAGTAGCAAATTTTAGAGATCCAAGAAGAATATCTCATTACCAATACTTCCACAAGTAGAACTTTGAAGGAAAGGTATCATTTGAAAGACCATAGAAGTTGTAATATTGAAGACCTTAGAGATGTCTCAAGGAGAAAAAAGAAGAAGGCTTGGAGAGCCTTTTTCTAGAGCTCGTAGAAGCATCATCAAAATATTTCCTAGAACTCATTGGAGAAATCCACTACCAAGGAGAAGCTCCTAATAGTGAAGGACTTGGGACAATTATCACCATCCAAAAACAAGCCCAAGAGGATAATAATTAGCAAATAGTACCAAATCCTGAAGAAGAATCTAGTGAAGACCTCAATACATTCAAAATATTGAGAAAAAGATCCTATTTGGAGTCAAGAAGAATATTGAAGGAGGATTCGGATAAAATAATAAGTCTACCAAATCCAAGAGATTTGAAGACTACCTCTCATAGCAAGAAGGCACATTTTAGAAGAAAGGACTTTATGAATCCACTACAAAAAATTGAAAACCATTGGAAGGATTAAGCCACCAAACCCTAGGCTCAAGATAGAAGGTTCGATACCACAATTTGGTGAAGCAAGAAGTTATTTTGGATAGCCAACAAGAAGTGTAATTTATTCATCTCAGGGTAGCAACTTGGTGAATCTAAATACCAATATCTACATCATCTACAGAAGCCATTAAAAGGTAAGCAACTTGGGTGCAATCAATTGAACTTCAAATTAGGGTTCATTATCAAATTCTATTAATCACCATATTGGAATTAAAGTTTCAAAGAAAAATGGCTTATATTATAGTCTTCAATAAAGTGCAAAAAGGAGAGTTCATTTTAAGATATATTTACATATTAAAATAGGAGTTTGATATTTTGAAAGAAATAAAATTATCACCTACCTATTATCTATCTAGGAAGCAAAGAAGACTACATCCTACAATATTGATTGTAGTGAAAATTGTAGATTATTAATTAAGGGTTCTTTTCAAAAAAAATTGATTGATAAAGGGTTTTGAAATGGACCCAAAACCTTTTACAAGAGGATCGGGGAGAGGATCTCCGTAAAGAGAAGATCTCCAAAAAGAAAAATAGGAGATGATCCTCGCAGGTCAATCTCACAACAATGAAAAGTAAGACCATATCGCGTAGCACAAACTAGGACAACCAGCTTATGGGAGCCCAGGACAAATGAGAAGTTAAAAACCTAAAAAACTCAGCTTATGGGAGCCCGGGACAAGCAAAGTATAAAAACTTAAAAAACCTAGCTTGAGGTAGCCCAGGATAAACCTATACAACATGGGAAATATTATAAGAACATATTTAAAAATTAAATTAAAACTCCTGCCCAAAAGTCCTGGGAAAGGGAGAACAACTGGCAAAGTTTGAAATAGGTCATCCCACCAAAAAAAACAACCCAGCAAGAAACCAAAACCCAGTATCCCATCTGGTAAAACCTAAAAACAACTAAAAATAGAAACTCATCAACATGAATTCTATGAAAGCAGCAAGAAAATTGAAGAGCCCGCTTAGGTAGGTACGAGAACAACCTAGAAATGAAAACCTCATCTAGGAAGGCACAGTAACAGTCTGGAAATGAAAACCATTACATGAAAGCATGAGAATAGCCTGGAAATAAAACAACCCATCTAGGAAGGCATGAGAATAGCCTAGAAAATGAACAATCATCTAAGAGAGATCTTTTCAGGCAATGAGGTCTTGTTGCAAAGGAGATAGATATTGTAGCAGAAGTCAAGAAAACCCTGAATAAGGGTTCTTTTAAAATTACTCTTAAAAGTTGTAGAGATTATTAAGTGCATTAGAAACCACTTTAAGAGTTTATTTATAGGAGCAATAAGGTGATATTATTGTTACCATTAAAGTTCATTAAGTTGGAGGTATTATTAATCCATTTGCACTATACTATTTTATCTTTAACTAGTTACTCTCAAAAAGGGTTAGTTTATGTTTTTTTATTTTCAATATCAAGGACAAAAAACCAAAAAATTATCAAAGTGTGTAGAGACACTATTTGGTGCACAAAACCTACAATATTTCGTGACCCAATTAAGACACCAAAAATAGATTAGATTTCTCCAAGAAGTAGAGAAGAAAGCCACCACAAAAATTAGTAAAAGAAGCTACAAATCGAGACTTGGTGAGTCTCATATTCAAGGTGCACTAAGGGTTTTTTACAGGTAAAAATTAGTGTAGAAACTACTTCTTCAAAAGCTTCTATCTATGTGGTTATTAGCTTGGATTTATTACCAAATTAACCAAGCAAAAGGATAGAGTTGTCTAGCAAAGGATATAAAGTCAAATCAACCCTTACCTACAATAAAGCCACCATTAAAACTAGAAAAAAAAAGCTTGCAAAAGGAGGTGCAAAACAAATTATTCTATTTACAAGTTTATTTACATTATCTTGCACCATAATATTTTATCCTACATAGAAAAAAGGACAAGGTATAATTGTCATAGAGACACATTATTTTCAAGCAAGGAACATCTCAAAGTAGTTGTAGAGAAGCATCATCCAAGCAAGGTAAAAAGGACCTTCAAAGAGCTCACATCATCCACAATTTGGACAACCACAATAAGCAACCTGCAAAGCATACATAGCATAGCACAAGGAGAAGTTATCATTCACAAAGGTAAAAATACAATAGCTTGAAAGTAGGAGAAAATCAAAGCATAAAGAGCTAGATGTACATCCACAAAGAGCATTCAAAATCACCATTGGAGTGTCACAAAACCTCCACCATAGTGTTGCTCATAATCCTAGCTCAAAGCCATCAAAGCATTGCTCATTATTCCAGTTGGAACCAACTCACATACCAAGCATCGTCGAAGCATTGAGGAGAAAACACATCAAAGAAAGAGTTAGAAATAATATGTTGAGGAAGCTTGCAAGAATATGTTAAAAATGTGGGTTCATGCAAAAGATAAAATGTTCCACTTGTCACCTTTAAAGAGGCCCTAACGCCTTCCATATGAGCGCTCAAAATCACACTCAAATTTTACATGCTTGAAAGGAATAGTCCAAAGAAGTGTTACACAAAAGAGTGTTACTTGTGTTAGAGAAGGGGTGACACTTGTCACCAAGCTATATAAGTGCTCACATAAAGACTCTAATGTCTATATTCCTTCCTATAGCAAGTTCAACATGTTTCAAATAGCATCTACCTTCTCCAAGCGTTGAAAGAAACTACCATGACACTTGTCATTTTCTAAAAGATCATCTTCCTATTTGAGGTGCCAAAGACCAAGGAGGGAAGTGCATTCACAATAACAGAGGTGTGCAGCGTGTAAGAGGAGAAAAGAGCATTCAAAGCTCTTGGTCAAAGCATTTAAAGTGGAGCAAGAATTAAGGCACCCATTGTCCAAATATTGTAATCAAAGGAGAGTTTGTCGCCATCCACCATAGAAAGGATTCAAGACCAGCATTAAAGAGTGTTATCATCCACATCCAAATTATGTACCAAATACTTAAGGTTTGCAGCATTATAAAGGTAAGAAATTACTTTATTAAATTTGCTTTCATTAAAGGAGTTATAAGGGTTATGATAAAAGGTTGAAACTATAGGGAAATCAACCACATTTGAAATCAAAAATTAAAGGGGAACCATACACCAAAAATAGCTTAATATTTGCAATTTAAAACATAGGAGAAATAAGGATTTCTACTTGGAAAAATTAAATTTCTATTATTTGCAAATATTATTGTTTTCTAATATTCCAAATTAGGGAGTTATAAGTAATACTACACCAAAACTAGATTATTGGAATTTAGAAACATTAAAAGGCTATAAAAGGAATTTCATCAAGGAATATCAAGAGTTGGAACTAATTAGTATACTTGTCTCAAAATCAAATTAATTGGATAAAATAAATCCAACCATTAGAACTTCATCAAATTAAAAAGTGCTTAGTTCAATAGGATAAATAAGGAGTAATAGAAATTGATTTTTGTTATTTACAAAACTTTACAAAATCAACCCAAAATTGAACTACTATTCCCAAAAGCACTTTATCACTCATATAGCATATCCAAAATCACTAGGGATTCATAAGGCATTCTACAAAACTTGATAATAATAGCATTTATCAAAGCTTATCAAGCACTCAATTCATTTGGGAGTCATAAGGTTTCTACAAAACCTAAAATTTCACAAAGGTATTATCAAATCAATACTAGGGAATTTAAAAGGGGACCACAAGGATCATCATGGCATCAAAAAAATTATTTCTTGTAGAATCCCAATTACTTAAAGGTCCAAACTATTTCTCCTAGAAAAATAAGGTAAAAACAATTTTAGTATATGAAAATTCTGGGAGATAGCTCAAGGAATAGCAAAAAGACCAAGCACAAGTGATACTGAGATTCAAAATTTTGAAGAAAATGATGCAAAATATCTAATGATAATAACCTTTTCTATCATTGATTAAATACAATCTTATATTAGTTCAGCAAAGACATCTATTGAATCTTGAATTAGCTTAGAGAAGATATTTGAAGGGAAAAATAAATCCACTATCCTTCATCTTCAAAATCAACTACATTTCCTAAAAGTGAACAGTGGCGAGAGCATATAACTATTCCTAAGGAAGGTAGCAGATATTAAATGGAAATTATTAACCCTAGGAGAAGAGACTAAATATGAATTTCTTATCCAAGTGACCATAAGAGCACTTCCAGACAACTACAAGAATTTGGTTACATCTTTACAAATCCTAAGTAAAGATACTTCTTTTGATGACCTAATAAATATTCTTAAATATTATGAGGTGGAGAACACAATTAAATATGAAATGACTAAAACTACATTGACATCAAAAACTAATCCACAAGAAAATATTGCTTCATCATGAAAAGGATGAATACCATGGAATAAAAAATATTGTCAGGTATGCAAAAGAAAATGTCATAGTACTAACTATTATAGATTCAATCCCAAAAATCAAAATAAAGAAATTCAAATGAACAATGGAATCAAATTTCAACCATGGAAATATTAAAATAATCCTCATCAACAACAATTTCAACATCCAACCAATTATCCCCAATTGGACTATCGAAAATGGAATAATAAAGGACACCTAGCTCAAAGGATAGAAGAAATCGAAGAACTAGAAGAACCTACAGATGGTTATGAAGTCAAATCTCTTTCAATAAGAACAACAAATTATGAAGACACTAACTACTTGCTTGAATAGGTTACAAAAAATAGAGAAGGAGAATACAAACTCCAAGAGAAAGAAGAAGATCCATATTGAATATTTAATAGTGTAATACAGGGGGTGTTAGAGTATATTACATCATTTGGGTCATGTAAATGTACCACTTTTGGTACATAGTTAGAGTAGAATATTACTTTAGGGGGAATTTATCTAGTTACTTCAAGCAATGTAATAAATGCACAAGTATCAATGTGCAATTTGTAATGTGCAAGGTGTCCCCTTGTACAACTAGGTTGAGTGTTGACTAAGGAATCTATCTTCCTATATAAAGGGCCTCATAGTGAGTGATTAAAGATATCAAGTAGATAAAGAATATCCAATTTATCAAGTTTGTTATACTATAGAGTAGTATTTAGTGGTGGATATACTTGATGGATCACAATGTAGTTCTTTAGCTTATATTAATGGAGTGACCATCACCTCCATATTGCATTGTATTTTCACCACTTTCTATTTATAGTATATTTCAGTCATATTGTAGAATTCTATTCTTTCATGTTTTCTACATCTTATTAGGACCTGTGATAGACTTATCCCACTACATATATCCTTAAAATCTAACATGTTGTAGGCATCTCAAGGAGACAACTAGAAATTAACATTACCTCCAACCATCCAAGTGTAGCAAAATGTGTAAGGTTCATCACCTCATAATCAACAAATCCCATAGCTAGGATTGAACAACATCCTTTCATAGTAGAACATTTAACCACCTCCCAATAAATAATGGATTTACCCAATCTACCATCTCAATATCCATCATATAATGCTCTGTACTTATACCCTCCCTACCACTTGTACCAACCTCTAGACTATGTAATGTATCCTTCTCATCAGCCAACCTCCTCTATAGAAAAATACTCTTGGTGCACTTTCTAGACCTCAAAACTATCTTCTTGATTGGACCTATCAAGATCTCTTAGACCTATTAATATACTTTCATATTCTCTTGGCTACATTTAACGAGAATGGTAACAAGACAACACTTGATCACCTTAATTAGTTATCAAAGCTCAAGCCAATACACTATAATCAAGAGGATATAATGGTACATTTATTGATATACTCTCTTCATGATAAGGCTACATTATGGTATAGGGGATTGCTAGATAATTTAGTAATTGATTGGACATTGATAGTTGAACCTTTCATGTGTAGTTTTAGAAGTATAGGAAATGGGTATTCAATTTTGTTTCTATTAAATACAATGTAAATAACTTAAGAAAATATTCATAATTTCAATACTAGATTCTTTAGAATATTAATTTAATTTCACATAATGTTGAGCCAAATCAAGAACAAGCATTGTCATACTATATCAAGGGTTTATAGTCTAATTTAGCACTAATGTTTGTAATGCTAACCATTGTACACTAGATACAATATTCAAAGAGGTAGCAAGGAGCAAAGATGTTCTTATCAGAGTAGGGAAAACCCCTCCTATCCCATCCATGGCCTATGCAGCCCAAATTTTCCAAAACATACCAATGCCAAATGTGATGCTTAATTTTTCTCCTATCCTAAATTCCCAACCGATAACTTCCATTCATCCTTCTTAGTCACCATACATCGTTACTCATCTAGTCTAAATTGCATAATCCATGATATATTTTAGCCCCCACTTCCAACCCTTCCTACTTCATTTAACATGGGTAATGAGCCCAATAACACTTTAAAATAAATAAAATGTTAGAGGTAATGAAGACCTTGGTGAATCAAAACAAAGCTATGAAATAACAATGGCAACAATTACAAAATTGCCAACTCCAAAAGATCCCATAGTTGAAAAAAGATCAAGTGCCTCAACAAGTTTCTAACCAAGGGGTAAACTAGGTCCACAATCACATTTCTAATGCCAGTGTAAAATTTTAACCAACATGGTGCCTTCCTTGTAATTACAGACATAACCTGCTAAATGTATACGTACCATCAGGCATTCCTAAACTATATAATACATTCAACAATGAGAAGTTCAACAAGTTGCCACTACTAGCGAGGTTGCTCCCACAATGAATATTTCTATATATCAACAAGCTTAGGCTACAAGATCAATATCTAACCTGCCTAACCCTAACAATGCAATATTAAAAAACATTAGTACTATTGAATTAAATGAAAAGTCAGCTTTTGAATATAATGTCATATTTTTCAAACAATAAGGTGTAGAAACTATGGAAAAAGATAAATGACTATAGAGAATTCAATAAGTAGGCCAACACCAAAAAGGTATGATAGTCCTTAGAAGGGGAAAATCCCCTTTGCATGTAAAATACAAATAACCCATCACAACAAAAAAAGAAAATCAAAAGGATAAGGAAAATACCAAAAGTAAAACACTAAATAATCCTTCAAAGGGAAATCAAGGAATGTCAATTGAGAAAAATTAGAGGGGAGACAAAGGGAAAGCACCAATGGTTTACAAAGGAAACAAAAAAACAACTAAAAAGTTAATAAAAAAGGAAGGTTATAAGGGAAGAGATATGCTATAAGGAAAGGTTGAAAGAAGGTTGAAGTACCCCTCTCTCACACATGAAGGGCATCAAATTATTCCTAGAGATCCCTCAAATTTTTATGTAAAAATATAGATCCCATTTTTTGAATTAAATATTGCTGAAGAAATGAAGAATACAACAAATAAGGTTAGCATGCTAAAACCTTTAGCTCTACCTAGGTAAAGTCACTTACTCCAAGAATCCCTAAAGGAACAAGAGTATAATTTTACCAAGGGTAAGCAATTAGAGTCCTCTTCAACACATGTAGTTGAGCAACAAAACTTGATTGTAGAATAGTCATAAGATATCCAAATTAGCACTTCTGATGTGCACAATGCTCCAAATCCAAAACCCTAAATTTATCTCTATTCTATGCGACACCTAAAATCGAGAACTACATCCTTAAAAATTGCATAGTAGATTTAGGAGTACTGGTCACATTCATGTCCAAGGTTATTTATGAAGAGATGGGCCTACCTTACACTAAGATAGATAGACATCTGATTCAAATGCATAGGACAAGAGTAAATGTAGTAGTCATTCTTAAGTATTTGGTCATGACCATAGCCCGATACCTAGAATTTGTGGTAGTCCAAGAGGTGATAGTCATAGATCTACTACCATACTTTGGGATGTTTTTTTCTAGGAAATTGATGAGAAAGATGTTAGGGGGTGATTATATAGCAATGGACTATATGCTCATGAAGGTGCCTAGGGATATAAATTTATAAGAGTTGAGAATGAACCACCTTGTAATTACATATTTCACAAATTGGAAGATGGTGATGCAGTGTACTAAAATGAACTGCTAGAATAGGTCAAAAATTATGAGTATTAGTAATATAATAAAGACTTAGGTTTAGAGTATGGATAAGTAGAGTCAGGTAACTACATAATAATAAAAACTTCTCTTAAAATCCCTACCTTGACAAGTCAATGGGATGACAAGACATGGATAATGTACTTTGATGGCACTAGACTAGGAATGGGGTAGGCCACAAGGTATAGTTCATCTACCCCTAAGGGGTATAAACCCAGTATACCTATAGGCTATTGTTTCATTGCACAAACAATGTGGTTGTGAATAAAGCACTTTGCATCGATTTGAAGAAAATAAATATGTGAATTAAAGATCTAAGAATTTATGGTGACTCTAAATAAATAGTGAATCAGGTCAATTCCCAATGTGCTACCAAGAATAAACATATTAAATCCTACAAACATTAAGTATGGGATCTACTCGAAAGCTTTGATTCCTATGTAATCAAAGCAATATCCAAGGAGTTATATGCAAAATTAGGTGAGTTACTAGGTATGATAGCATGCATTTATTCTACAAATGATGTGGGATAAACCAAAATATATAGAGGTGGTTTTGAAGATAAAAAATATAAATAACTATGATCATTGGCAAGTTTTTAATAATGAAAAACAAATCAAATAATTCTTGATTATATAAGCCCAATATATTGAACAGTAGAAGTATTGGGATGATATCAAATATGGAGGCATACATCTAAAGTCAAATAAGTTACCCAAAGGCTTGATTACACTTGAAATATTTTTTAATGTAGATAAAAGCTCAAAAAGAAGAAGCCTTAAGGTGGAATCTCCTGTATACCACCTGGTAAAGGTAGCTAAATGGAAACGTTTGTGTCTTGGAAAGGACCATACTCATGAATAGCAAGATCTCTTCAAAGGACATTATGGTAAATATGGAGATATAATTGCCTAGTCATACGAAGATCTCAGCTTTATGACCGCAATGTGATAGAGCACACCATAAATTTGGATCCTAATGCTAAATATTTTTGACAAAAATAAATACCTGTCAACCTTAAGATAGATTTCATTAAGAAGAAAAAATTACTCGATCTCCTACAGTCTCAAATTATATTTCCTATCAAGCATTTTGTATGGGTCACTAATCTAGTCCTGATATACAAGAAAAATGAAGATATAAGCCTATGCATTGATTTTAAAAACCTAAATAGGGTATCATCCAAGGATAACTATATATTTTCCTCCATTGATCATATATTACAAAAGGTGGTAGGTTCATAGATGTCATTTCTTCTAAATAGTTTCTAAGGGTACAATCACATTTGGGTCAAGGATGAAGTCAACCATCACTACCAAGTTGAGGACTTTTGTGTATTAGTGAATGCCTTTTGTTCTATAAAATGTTAAAGTAACCTTCTAGAGAGCAATGGATATAGAATTTTTAGGTCTTGTGCAGGAGATCATCCTCATATACATTGATGACTTGAGAATATTTTCCAAAATAAAAAACAAGCATATTGAGCATCTAGATTTAGTCTTCTAGAGGTGCAAAAAGTTTAGTATTTCTTTGAACCCTAATAAATCTATCTTCATGGTCTAAGAGGGTAATTTTATACGTAACATAGCATAAAAATGAGGTTTAACCATAGATCCCAATCAAACCAAAGATATTCAAAGGAATTAGGTTGTTCCTATGGAAGATCCAATTTGTATCCAAATATATTACTAATTTTGATTAAATGATTAGGCCTATAACAAAAGTGCTAAAGAAATATGCCTCTCTAAATTGGATTGAATAGGAGAATAAAGACTTCTAAGAAGTCAAATATACCATCAATAAGGCCCTTATTTTGATTAAACCAGACTTCGCTGAGTTCATAATATATTTTCAAAATAGATAAAAGTATTGTAATTATCTTGACCCAAAAGAATGACCAATATAAAGAACATAATATATCCTTTATGATTCAAACCATCCATAACTATGAATAGATGTATAACCTTATTGAGAAATATATGTTCACCATTATTAAATCCCTAAATAAGTTTAGGTACTATATTTCACAAAGAAAAAATATTATCTTCATGGTGCACCCTAATGTTTGGTCAACTATATTACATGGTGAGTTGGGATAAAAGAGGATCAAATGGATTAATAAGATAAAATATTTTGACATCAAAATAAAGCCTATTAAGTTGATCAAGGGAAGGACCTTATGTGAAATATTAGTAAGGATAGTGTTTGAGGAATAAGTTGCTCTAATAAAAAAATAGATAATGACTAGAGCACTCAATGGACGAGAGATATTTGTAGGTATATGGCTACAAGATAGGTCCTTGAAGGGTTACCCACCAAGGAAAGGGCCAATTTTAGACAAAGTATGACACACTATCAATGGTTATCCAATGTCTTTTTTAGAAAATGTTACAATGGCATTCTACTTAGATATATAAATGAAGAGAAACATGGAGCCCTAATCAAATGGTACCGTGATTAAGGAGGGAAATTATTTGTACCCACAAATATTTAGAGTAGAATATTATTGGCCTACCATATTCAATGATTGCTATTAATGGGTCAAGAATTTTAAATATAACACTATGTTCTAGGGAAGGAAGAAGAGAGCCTCAATGCCATTAAAACTAGTTATTGTAACTAAATTGTTTCAATAGTGGGACTCAAATTCATAGGCAATATCAACCCATTATAAATAATTGGTCATGGATGGATCCTCACTCCTACAGATTACTTCACCAAATGAGTTGAATCAATCCCAACTAAAATGGCCAATCAAAATACATTGATGCAATTGCTTGAAGATATCATTACTAGGTTTGAAACACCTTCTACCATCATCATAGATAATGCTACATATTTCAAAGGGGTTAAAGTGATAAATTTTTCCCTTTAATATGGATTCCTACTCAAAATATCATCTAATTAATATCCTCATGGGAATGGATTGATTGAATCAACCAATAAGAATATCATAAGGATATTGAAAAGAACAATTTCAAAATCCCAAAGAGACTGGCATACAAAGATATGTTAGACATTGTGGGTAGATAGAGAACACCTAAAGCATCCACAAGGTAATCTCCCTATAGGATGGTATACGATAAGAAGGTCATGTTGTCAATTAACCTTGATATCCCTTACCTTCAAATATCACAACTTGAGTTAGAAGACATCGACATCAAGCCCATGCAAGCAAGATTGAACACATTACGGTCCTAGAAGAGGAGAGATAAAAATATTTAAGAGGATTAATCAATGATAAAAAGCTATCAAGAAATTTTTTTACAAAGGGGTAATGAAAGTGGATTATAACGAAGGAGACCTTGTGCTCAAAAAGGATGAGGATCATGCAAAACCAGACACTCATCAAAAATTTGATTTATTTATAAGTAGACCTACCAGATCATTGAGACTATCAACCCAAATACCTATAGATTCACCTCCATGGAAAGAATAATGCTACATATCTCTATGAATAGGAAGCACCTTTTCTTGGTGTAATAAAAGGTCCTAAAAAATAATATATATGTACATAGCATCGACTATTAATTCAATAAGTACCCCCCTTATACTATTCTCATTTTCGTATTCTCCATTTCTTCCAGGATTTCTTGATTCTCTAGCCCAATTTATCTCTTTCCCCTAAATAGGTGTTACATAACATCCATTAGGGGACTTGATGTTGAAAAAAAGAATAAATATAGCAATTTCCTTGTTGAAGTTAGCAATTCACTCATATTAATGAGTGGAACACTCGCTCTAATGGGTGGCCCCATGTGGACTATAAGGCTAAGCCAATTGATCCTTAGTGGATAAATCATCTCAATTAGGAAATATCACACAAGGCATGCGTAAAGCACACCCCTTATGTGGAAATACCTTGAGAAAGGGCCAATGACCCCCATTATGTACCTTCATCTTTATGAAACCCAAAGAATACCGTAACCATCGTCAATAAAACTATATTTGAGAGAAAAACACATGCAGTCCAAAGACCAAATGGTTCATAGCCTAATAAGGGCTACCTACTAAATTTGAGCGAATTTCTTGAGGAAGTAACCAAAAGAGAAAAAGGAACAAAAAGGTCTAAGTCCCAAGATATAAGTGAATCACTTGCACTATCAAGCATAGTGCCTCTCCCTTCAAGTGGGTGAATCCTCCCTCTTCTAAAATGAATCACGTTAGTTTTTGAGTGAATTGATTCTCACCCTAGGTAGCCTAACACCATCCCTAGTGAGCGAATTGCTCCACATCCCAAAAACCTAATTTTTCTCTAAAAGTTCACTAAATTTTCCTCATTTTTTTCCATTTCTCATCATGAACACGACTTTTTCCACACTTGTCTCCTCATCCATCTCCATTCTATTATCACCCATAATGGTCATCATAGTGGGGGTAGGGTCGTTAGAAGGACAAAGCTAAAAAATAAAATTGGCAAAAGAAAAAGGTAAGATCTCACACCTTCTAAGAGGCCAAAGGAACAATTTGAAGATCCATATTAGAAGGTAGCAAAAGAAAATTATACCCATTCCATAGGGAAGGTGAGAAGGAAGGCATTGAGAATGTTTAACCTAAGACTCCAAATGGACTCCTAGAGCATAGACCAGGCTTGGACATTTGGATTGGCTATGAATATAGTGCCACAAGTGTAGTATTATCTTGAACTCATAAAAACAGTTGAAAATATATATGATTCCACTTCTATAAGCTTCATACTTCCATGATGGTCATAAGATGTCTTCTACATAATAATTATAGTGATAGGAGTATGTTTAAGTCTAGGGATGACTCGTTCATGTAGATATCTTATAGTCTTCAAATCCAAAGGGAATTTTACTATAGGTAATCCAATGTCTACTGGGAAAGTGTTATAATCCCTTGCCTCAAGAAGCCTAACCTGCCATCCAATTTCAGTATCCCTTTAGAGTTGGACCAATTTAAGGACATAGAGACAACAATTTTAGGGTTTACTATTGTCCTTCAGGATAAGAGTGACAAAAAATTCTATGAAGAATATATTGCCTTGATACACACAATACAAACCTACTTGGGATACTCCCAAATTATTGAGTGTGACAAATACATCTTTGATCAAATGGATAGTCAGTTTAGGGAATTTAAGGAAGAAAAATTTAAGTATACTTCTTGCCTGATCTAGATGATCTTATACTAGAAGAAAAACTAGTTCACTACCCTCTAGTTGGATCAAGCCAAAAAATATGGAAAACCCCTTGGCATAGTGGAGTGCATAGTTGTACCCTACTAGAAAGCATGAAGGTTTTCATATTTTTTCTATAAAAAAATTTATGAGGTTATCATGGAGAAGTTTGGAGGTAAGGTTACAAGACTAGAAAATGAGGCACAAAGATTGCTAACAAAGGGCAAATGGCCTGAGGGAGAAAATTACTTGGGGATGACTAGATCCTTTATCCGTCTCTATGGCTTCTTATCCATGCCTTCCTAGTTGCCTGAAAAAGTACATGATTGTAAATTTATCATGACCCCCCCTGACAAAACATTTTGGCATGAAAGACTATGTGATGATCAATGCTAATTTTATACTTAGCTTTGTGTAAATTATTTATTATACAATATTTATATTGATTCATCTTTGAAGAACATGGTACTTATGACATGATTGTCAATGTGTAGGATCAGGTACACTCGTGGGTGGAAGAGGTAGAATCATCCACCAAGAATGGAGGTACTTGAGGTAGGTAAAATGATGATTATGACAGTTGGGGATAACATGGATGACTACCCTCATATAGGTATGCATTATCGCTTAAGGGATAATCATCAACTAGCCAACCACCTAGAGTCGCAGTTGATAGCCTAGTAGCTATCATAAATTCTCTGATTGAGATGGGTGACTGGGTTGATGGAAAGACTCCCTCTTTGTTTGTTGCATATGTTTGGTTATCTTTTACTTCATCACTTTACTGCATCTTGGTTTGTAAAAATGTGCATAAGTTTAGTCGATTTTAAATCCACTGAATTATTGTAAGAGTAGCATGTTGCTAATGTGGTAAGAGAACCCTATAAAATATATATATATATATAGTAGAATTTATTTAAAAATAATAATAGAACTTTATTTGAATAGATCTTAATTTAAATAATAGAATTTTATTTAAATAGATAATAAGGTCTTAATTTAAATAATACAAGTATTTTATTTAAATAGATTTTAATTTAAATATTGATGGAATTTAAATTATATCAAGACCTTAAATTACAAAAATATTATCATTAAAGTTTATGGTAAGGGAAAACGCATTTGAAATAACTTGGTAATATCATGAGTTCTCCTCATGAGTATTTGATTATAAAAAAAAAAAATTCTTCGAAGGAAGGAGAAGGAAGTTTCCCTGCAGACTTGAGGAAGGAAGCTTCATTTATGTCGAACTTGGAATAAGGT
Organism: Wollemia nobilis; assembly: GCA_028583015.1. Lineage (NCBI taxonomy): Eukaryota > Viridiplantae > Streptophyta > Pinopsida > Araucariales > Araucariaceae > Wollemia > Wollemia nobilis. The sequence continues at coordinate 9,099,116 of JAQPPZ010016751.1, read as the reverse complement.
GAAGAAGTTTTAAAATAATAATAATATACTCTTCTACCATCAATTAGATGAGGGAAAATTAATGGCAAGTAGGTAGGAGTGAAGGAATACGAGATAGATGACATGAAAAAAGGGACTCATTTTCTGAAGTTAAGAGGGAGAGAAACGTTGGAGAAGCGTGTTGTTGTTTTGTATCACATTAGAGAAGATGATGTTTTTCATCGCTTTGGAGAAGAAGGAGATAAAAGAAACCAAAAAGAAGGATTTTAGGGCATCTGTGAAGGTAGAAAACAAAAAAAAAAATGAATTTAACTCAAAATAATCGACAGGTTGGTTTATTAAGCTTATCTCATTTCTCTTTTGTAAGTTGGGTGATCACTTTAGAGCTAGTTGCTACCTTCATCTTAGTAGAAAGCTTGGCTTTGTTGTTGTGGTGTTAAGATGTATTTGCTTTAATTTTCTCCCCTAGTCTGGAAATGGTTCTCTCCTTTCACCTATGATTCGATCGGCTCACGTTGTTGACGTGTGAGTCCCTGCTAGCATTTTATTGCCAAGTTCGTCAACTATGGAGACACTAGATTTTGTAGCACCCTCCCTTTTCTACCAACATCATGTTGGTTTTGAGTTAACCTAAATCCATGATTTAAATTTAAGTAACTAATGGTTTAGTTCAATTGGGTAGAGCATTGTGTTGTGCATTCGTACCCTCTACACCAGTAGGATGTGGTTGTCTAGATTTATTGGGAAAGGGAAGCCATCTTTGGCTAAATACCATATATTGGTGATGTCGCATTGTGGTAGATGTCCAACACCTTGACTTTATCTCTCTCCCATTTTTGAGTGGCTGACCCTATTATTCTACTTCCTCTTGGATTGGTAAGCGCTCCTTAAATCCCCCTTCTATGTTGTCCAACATTTCTTTGTATAGATAGGTTATCGTAGTTGCTTAGTCAGTGCATTGGGCACCGTCTATGTAGAATATCTTGTTTCTTTTAGTACCTACCTCGATATTTTAACCCTCTTCTAGTAGGGTTGTTAGAATAGTTAAAACCATGGTGGTTCCGTTGCTGGCAGACCATGGTTATCATCGTGTAAATCCTAGTATCCCTTCTAAACCGACCTCTGTTAGGTCGTCTATTTTAGTAGTTCGAATTTGGTTCTTTGGTTTGGGGTTTTTAATTATTTTTGAACTCTTTATTCTTGTGTTTTTAAGTTTGCATGTCTTTAAGTTAAATAGAAGATTTTAATTAAAGAACATGTGTTAATTTAAGTAAATAGTTTATAGTTTATTTGGTTAATTAAAGGAATGGGACTTTGATTAATGTAAATAAAGGAATCGTAGTTTATTTGGTTAATTGAATGAATGGGACTTTGATTAAATTTTAAATAAATGAATTTTTGTTTATTTGATTAGTTAAAGGAATGGGACTTTGATTAATTTAAATAATGGAATCGTATTTTGTTTGGTTAATTAAAGGAATGGGACTTTGATTAATTTAAATAAAGAAATTGTTGTTTATTTGATTAGTTAAAGGAATGGGACTTTTATTCATTTAAATAAAGGAATTGTTGTTTATTTTATTAGTTAAAGGAATGGGACTTTGATTAATTTAAATAAAAGGAAAATGAATTACTTGCTTAATTAAGGAATGAGACCTTAGTTATTTGAAATAATATGTTATTAGATTATTTGCTTAATTAAGGAATAAGACCTTAGTTATTTGAAATAATGATTTTGAAAATGATTTGATTAAAGGAATATTTGTGATCTATCTATATTTGTTGAAATGACTCTCTTTGAGTAAATGAGAGATAAGAATGGAAATGAGGGAATTCTTATGATATCAACTAGACAGTAGATAGTTGAATGCTTTAATTAAATTTGTATAGTTGCAATTTGGTAAAGTAAATAGTAAATGCATTGGTTTCATGTTACTAGTAGAAGCATTTAGATGCATGCCTTTCATAGAACCATGATTTGTCATGATCCCCTACTACCCTCCAAAGAAGATGGGAAGACAAAGAGGACTAGAGAGGACAATTGGAACCAATGCACTATTCATTTTATGTTCAAGTAGACTACTTGTAGGGAGAAATCCCTAGATGGACATGAATGTAATACTTTATTATTTTAAAGTATGGAGGTTTTACCATACTTGGATTTATGTAATGAATGGAATGAATGAATGAGGAATGAACCTTTAATTTACTGTTATGAACTATGTATGCATTGTTATTATTCAATTTTTCCTTTGTTTAAATGTTTATTTTATTTTATGTCATTTAAAGTACTTTTTATGTTTATAGATTTTGTTCCTTGTTTGATTAGATAGATAGAATTAGTCTTGTCTTTAAACATAGAAAAGACCTAAGATATTGAGACCTCTTAGGGTGAACATAGAAAGGACCTAAGAGATTGAGACCTCTTAGGGTGAACATAGGAAAGACCTAAGAGATTAAGACCTCTTAGGGAGAAAACAAAGAAGACCTAAGAGATTAAAACCTCTTAGGGAGAACCAACTCGATTAGTTACATTAGGGTTAAGTTAGCTCATCATAAAAGATGATATGGATGACTTAACTCACAGTACACGTAGTATACCTACATATATAGACTTGTGTATGGTATGGATATGGGTGTATACCTTCAACTGTACTAAAGGTGATAAGTTAGCTCATCGAAAAGATGAGATGGATAGCTTATCTACGGTATGTGTACTATGCCTACACAGATGAACTTGTGTAGGGTATAGAGTATGATGTAACCCTTAGTCAATTTGGGAGAATTTTTAAACCTAAACAATAGATTAACTTAAACCATTATGCTAGTTAGGGATTTATGGATCCCCTCTTAGTTGTGTTTGTATTAAAAAAAAATTCTTCTTTTTTAGCTAGTTTTTGGGTCGTTACATCTAGTATCAAAGCTTTAGGTACGAGGGACTAAAGCTTCATGGAATGCATAAGGTATTTGGATGTCTTTCTATTTAGGATTTGTTTAGACCTTGGGATAAGCCAAGGAGATCTAGAATTCCTACTTGCTAGAATCTAATGGGGACTAACCCCAGGGGTGGCTAGAACATTATGACACCTTACTTATAGTAAGAATGGACATGTGCATTTAAGCTACTTTCTAGCTTAGCATACCCCCTAATTAGAGTATAGATGGTTTTAGCAAGAGAACTTTGTATTGTGGCTTGAATTAGTAGTACAGTTCAAAGTGAATTTGTAACCTAATATTCTCTATTTTGGTTGTGTTCAGGCTAGATGGCACCCAAGATGAGAGGAGGAAATATTACTTCCCCAAATAGACAACACCATAAGGATAATGTTAAGGAAAGGACCCAAGAAAGGGGTTCAAGGAACTTAAGCAAAGAGGTGGAAAATCTCATCACCATTGCTACAATGTTACAAGAACAAATAGAATAGTAGGGAGAGCTAATATACCAGCAAAGAGAATAAATAAAACAACATAAGCAGATGAATGATTCCTATTTTGTAGAGTTAATAAAGAAAAATTGACAGTCCCAAAGCGAAAGAGAAAGTGTTGGTTATTTAAAGTGGAAAAATCAACAAAAAGAATGGGTAAGCTAACTCAAACCTGCTAATAATAAGAGTAAGGGTGATGAAATGGATGAATGAAAACCCGTTCAACTAAATAAAATTGTAGTTAAATTGGGTTATGGGAGAGGACAAAATCAACTAAAGGCACCCCAACGAGAACAAATTGTAAAGAAGATTCAAAAAACCATGAAGGCCCCAAAGAATTTTTCCACCTATGTGGAAGGCCACATTATGTGATCAAATGCCCCAATAAAAAAAAATTGATTAAGTGGACAAAAGGGGATGACCCCCAAAACTCACTCAACCTCAAGGAATGAAGAACAGATAGAATCACCTCAAATAAGGCAATTGAGAAATTAAATTGGGGAAAAAACAACATCCCAAGGGAGGTTACTACTGGTGTGGAGGCCCTCATTATGTGGTCAATCACCCCAAGTAAATAAATACCAAGCATTTAGGCCAAATAGACAAACCCTGGAAAATAGATGATAGTAGGAAATTGGGACTGAAATCGAGCATCCATGTCATTAATCTGGGAATGTAAATTTTCTTTTTCCCCTCTAAGGAAATGCTTTAGCTTTAGTTAGATTTATGTTCTTAGTTTTTTTTATTTTAGTAAGGGATATGCCAAAAATGCCAAGATATTTGGCCCAAGGGTGGAAGGTCGAGTATGGTTCTAGGAAAACCTACTCAGTAAACTAATGTTTTCCTATGGCGTAGATTACTCTAACTAATGGTTCCACTAAAAAAAATTTGTATGTAGCTCCACTTCATGCTAACGATGTGATCTTAGGAATGGATTGGTTACATACTCATTAAGCCTTGATCAATTTACAAGATAGGTGGACCGAGTATTTGGAAAAAGGCACAAAGAGTCTAAGAATTCATAGCGAACAAGGGTCATTTAAACCCTAGATGTTGTCAGCTATGCAACTAAAAAAATTCCTCAAGAAGGGAGGGATAGTATATGTCATAAAACTCAATGAAGTTGGAGAAGATCAAAAAAGAGAGGTGTTGGAGAAACACCCAATTTTACAAGAATTTAAAGATGTGTTTCCTGAGGATTTACTAGGAATTCCTCCTATGCAAGAATTTGATTTTACCATTGAACTTATGCCAGGAGCAGAACCTATCCATAGATCTCCATATAGGATGAATCCTATTGAGATGCAGGAATTAAAGGTGCAACTGCAAGGGATATTAGAAAAGGGATTGATAAAACCAAGCATGTCACCATGGGGTGCACCGATGTTATTTGTTAAAAATAAGGATGGTTCATTAATATTATGTATTGATTATAGAATGCTTAACAAGGCTACAATAAATAACCGATACCCTTTACCTAGAATCAAATATTTGTTTGACCAACTGAAGGATGCCATGGTATTCACAAAGATTGATTTAAAATTAGGGTACCATCAATTAAGAATACATGAGGAGGACACTCACAAAATGATATTTAAAACTAGGTATGGGCATTATGAGTTTACAGTCCTACCCTTTGGATTGACTAATACCCCAACTACATTTATGAATCTAATGAATAGTGTGTTTAGGAGGTATCTGGATTAGTTTGTCCTCGTATTTTTAGATAATATCTTAATATACTCCCGATATAGAAAGGAACATGATAGACACCTCAAAATTGTGTTAGAGTTGCTAAGGGAGAACCAACTCTATGGAAATCTAGCAAAAAGTGATTTCTATGCCTCGAAGGTACGATATCTAGGGCACATCATATCTAAAAAAGAAATTGTAGTAGATCCAAAGAAAATTGAAGCCATTTTGAATTGGCCACCCCTACCAATGTGATAGAAGTGTGAAGCTTCATGGGGATGATGGGCTATTATAGAAATTATATAAAGGATTACTCCAAGATTGTAGTTGCAATAACTAACCTCCAAAAAAAGGGAAAGGAATTCAAGTGGTCAGAAAAGTGTGAAACTGCCTTTGTGTTGCTAAAGCAGAAACTCACTACGACACCAATATTAAAAATTCTAGATCCTCAAGGGAACTTCTTAGTGTGCATTGATGCATCACTAGAAGGGGTAGGAGGAGTACTCTCCCAAGAAGATTTAGTAGTAGCATATACATCAAGAAAGATTAAAAAGCATGAAATCAACTATGCTATGCATGATTTAGAGCTAACTATAGTAGTGCATGCTCTAAAATTTTGGCATCATTACTTGGTGGGAAGGCCCTTTGAGCTGAAAATTAACCATAAAAGTATGAGGTATATATTCACCCAATCCATACTCAATGTAATATAGAGGATATGGGTCGATTTTCTTGCTGAATATGACTTTGAGATTGAGTATATCAAAGGAAAAGAGAATAAGGTTGTCGATGCCTTAAAGGAGGAAGCATATAGCTGCCATAACTAGGAGTCATGTAGATCTAATAGATCAAGTAAGGGAGAAGCAAACTCAAGATGAGTATTGTAAGAAAATTTAGGATAAAATGAGTAGGGACCCTGAGGGTAATAAGGATTTTAGCATGAAATATGGTCTTTTATGCTATCAATATAGGATCGTCATACCAAAGATAGGTAATTTAAGGAAGCTAATAATGTAAGAAGCCCATAGATCCCCTTATTCTGCTCACCTTAGAGGGGCCAAAATGAGGAAAAACATGAAAAGAACCTTCTTTTGGATAGGAATGAAGAAGGATATTATCAATTTTATCACTCGATGTCTTGAATGAAGGTTAAGGCTGAACACAAGCATCCTGCAGGACAATTGTACCCACATGATATACCTACCCAAAAATGGTAGGTCATATCTATGGACTTCATAGTAGGTTTACCCAAGATCAGGTATCAACATGATGCAATCCTTGTAATAGTCGACAAGTTTACTAAAGTTGCACATTTCATACCAAGAAACATCAAATATGATGCTCAGGTAGTGGCTAATAGATTTGCCAAAGAGGTATTCCAATTGCATGGGTTTCCTAAAATAATCATTTTAGATAGGGATTCCAGATTCACTTATAAATTCTAGAAAGTCCTACATCGTGCAGTAGGCATGAAATTGAATATGAGCTTGGCATACCACCCTAAAATAGATGGTCAAACAGAAAGGGTAAATCAAGTACTAGAATATATGCTTTGCATGTACTACATGGATCACAAGTCTCATTGGGAAGACTACCTACACCTTGTAGAGTTCACCTACAATAATGGATATCACTCTTCTTTGGGGATGGCTCCCTTTGATGCCTTGTATGGTCAAAAGTGTAGAACTCCATTATCCTAGGACAATCTGGAAGATTGAGTTGTGATTGGTCTAGATATGGTCAGGGAAATGGAAGATTAGTTAAAGGTGATCAGGAAAAGACTCAAGGAAGCTGCCGATTGATATAAAAGTTATGTCGATCTGAAGAGAACCCCAAGGGAGTACTCTATAGGAGATAGAGTGTTCTTAAGGGTTAAATTGAATAAAAGTGCTATTAAATCCATAAAGTTGGATCCTCGGTTTGTGGGACCCTTTGAGATCATTGAGAAGATCATCTCGATTGCATACCAACTTGCTTTACCACCTAACCTATCAAAGATCCATGACACCTTCCACATATCCCTACTTAGAAAATATGTTGTTGATCCTGAACATGTGTGGGATGTTTCTAAATTGCATATGGTAAACCCCGAGGCTATTGAAGTGATGCCAATAAATATTCTTGAGTTTTGTTCTAAGACTATGCGGAACCAAACTCTAGAACAATGTAAGGTCCAATGGGACCATTTTTGAATGAAATACCACTTGGGAAAAAGTGGAGGACATGCAGAAACATTTTCCTTTCTTGTTTGAAAATATATTGTAATAACTTTTATTTCTTTAAAATAGGAAACACCTAGGATGGTGTTTAGTCCCAGGGAGTAGTATGTCATGACCCTCCCTAGTAGAACTTTTTGGCATGAAATACTATGTGATGATCAATGTTAATTTGATACTTAGCTTTGTGCAAATGAATGATTATACAATGTTTATATTGATTCATATTTGAAGAACATGGTATTGTTGACATGATTGTCAATGTGCAGGATTAGGTACACTCGTGGGTGGAAGAGGTAGAATCATCCACCAAGAATGGGGGTACTTGAGGTAGGGAAAATTATGATTATGATAGCTGGGGATAACATGGATGAATACCCTCATATAGGTATGCATTATTTCTTAAGGGATAATCATCAACTAGCTAGCCACCTAGAGCCATAGTTGATAGCCTAGTAGCTATCATAAATTCTTCGGTTGAGATAGGTGACTAGGTTGATGGAAAGACTCCCTCTTTGTTTGTTGCATATGTTTGGTTATATTTTACTTCATCACTTTACTGCATCTTGGTTTGGAAAAATGTGCATAAGTTTGGTTGCTTTTAAATCCACTGAATTGTTGTAAGAGTAGCATGTTGCTAATGTGGTAAGAGAACCCTATAAATATATATATATATAGGTATATATAGTCGAATTTATTTGAAAATAATAATAGAACTTTATTTGAATAGATCTTAACTTAAATAATAGAATTTTATTTAAATAGATAATAATGTCTTAATTTAAATAATAGAAGAATTTTATTTAAATAGATTTTAATTTAAATATTGATGGACTTAAAATTATCTCAAGACCTTAAATTACAAAAATATTATCATTAAAGTTTATGGTAAGGGAAAACTTATTTGAAATAACCTAAAAATATCATGAGTTCTTCTCATCATGAGTATTTTATTATAAAAGTATTTTCCTTCGAAGGAAGGAGAAGGAAGTTTCCCTATCGACTTGAGGGAGGAAGCTTCATTTATGTTGAACTTGGAATAAGGTGAAGAAGTCTAAAAAAAATGATAATATACTCTTCTACCGTTAGTTGGATTAGATAAAATTAATTGCGAGCAGGTAGGAGTTAAGGGAGATGAGATAGGTGACGTGAAAAATAGGCACTCATTTTCCAAAGTTAAGAGGGAGAGAAATTTTGGAGAAGCGCATTGTTGTCTTGGATCACATTGGAGAAGATGACACTTTTCATCGCTTTGGAGGAGATAAAAGAAACTAGAGAGAAGGATTTTAGGGCATCTATGAAGGTAGAAAACCAAAAATGGAAATGAATCCAACTTAGAAGAATTGGTAGGTTGGTTTATTAAGCTTATTTCCTTTCTCTTTTATAAGTTGGGTGATCACTTTAGAGCTAGTTGCTACATTCGTCTTAGTAGCAAGCTTGGACTTGTTGTTGTGGTGTTGTTAAGATATATTTACTTTAAGTTTTTACCTCCACTCTAGAAATGGTTATCTCCTTTCACCTATGCTTGGATTGACTCACATCGTTGACGTCTGATCCCCTGCCAGCATTTGTATTGTCGATTTCATCAACTGTGAAGGCGCTGGATTTCACAGCACCCTCCATTTTTTGCCAATGTTGTGTTGGTTTTGAGTTAACCTAAATCTATGTTTTATATTTAAGTAATTATTGGTTTAGTTTATTTGGGTAGAGCACTATGTTGTGCATTCGTACCCTCTACACCAATAGGATGTGGTTATCTAGTTTTGTTGGAAAATGGAAGCCATATTTGGCTAAATACCATCTCTTGGTGATGTCACATTGTGGTACATATCCAATACCTTAATTGTCTCTCTCTCCTATTTCTGAGTTGTTGATCCTATCATTATACTTCCTCTTATATGGGTAAGCACTCCTTAAACACCACTTCTATGTTGTCCAACATTTCTTTGTACTGATATGTTATCGTGGTTGCTTAGTCAGCGTGTTGGGCGATGCCTGTATAGAGTACCTTGTTTCTTTTAGCGCTTGCCTCTATATTTTAACCCTCTTCTAGTAGGGATGTTAGACTGGTTAAAGCCACAGTGGGTCCATTGTTGGTAGACCATAGTGATCACCGTGTAAACCCTAGCATCCCTTCTAACCCAACCTTTGTTAAGTCATCTGTTTCAAGAGTTCATCTTTGGTTTGGGGTTTATGTTTTTAAGTTCGCATGTCTTTAAGTTAAATAGAAGATTTTAATTAAAGAACACGTGTTAATTTAAATAAAGAGTTTATATTTTATTTGGTTAATTAAAGGAATGGGACTTTGATTAATTTAAATAAATGAATCGTAGTTTAATTGGTTAATTAAAAGAATGGGACTTTGATTGATTCAAATAAAGGAATTATTTTTATTTGATTAGTTAAAGGAATTGGACTTTGATTAATTTAAATAAAGGAATCGTAGTTTATTTGGTTAATTAAAGGAATGGGACTTTGATTAATTTAAATAAAGGAATTGTTGTTTATTTGATTAATTAAAGGAATGGGACTTTGATTAATTTAAATAAAGGAATTGTTGTTTATTTTATTAGTTAAAGGGATGGGACTTTGGTTAATTTAAATAAAATAAAAATGAATTACTTGCTTAATTAAGGAATGAGACCTTAGTTATTTGAAATAATATGTTATTATATTATTTACTTAATTAAGGAATGAGACCTTAGTTATTTGAAATAATGGTTTTTAAAATGATTTGATTAAAGGAAGATTTGTGAACTATTTGTATTTGTTGAAATGACTCTCTTTGAGCAAATGAGAGATAATAATGGAAATGAGGGAATTCTTATGATATCAACTAGATAGTAGATAGTTGAATGCTTGACCCAGGTGTTGTAGGTGAGTTGGAGAGGAGAGGGCAATCCTCCAAGGGAGGTCCCAGGTTCGAATCTCCACCCTACCAAAAAGTCGAATTGGGTACCCAAAATCCAATTGATAATGTTGGTGCGGGCAGGGCTGGGTGCGACCCCCGAGTGACTTTGACGGTGTAGAACCCCCTATTGGTGATCTCTTAGACCAAGGCGTCCCCGCAAGGGGTTTTTTGCTATTAAAAAAAAAAAAATAGTTGAATGCTTTAATTAAATTTGTATAGTTACAATTTGGTAAAGTAAACAGTGAAAGCGCAAGTTTCATGTTACTAGTAGAAGCATTTAGATGCATGTCTTTCATAGAACCATGAGTTAACATGATCCCCTACTACCCTCCAAAGAGTATGGGAATACAAAGAGGACCAGAGAGGACAATTGGAACAAATGCACTATTTTATTTATAATTGCAATATTTATTTATGTTCAAGTAGACTACTTGTAGGGAGAAATCTCTAGATTTACATTAATGTAATTTTTTATTCTTTTAAAGTATGGAGGTTTTACCATACGTGGATTTATGTAATGAATGGAATGAATGAATGATGAATGAACCTTTAATTTACTATTATGAATTTTTATGCATTGTTATTATTCAAATTTTCCTTTGTTTAAATATTTATTTTATTTGATGTCATTTAAAGTACTTTTATGGTTATAGATTTTGTTCCTTGTTTGATTAGATAGATAGAATTAGTCTTGTCTTTAAACATAGAAAATACCTACGAGATTGAGACATCTTAGGTTGAACATAGAAAGGACCTAGGAGATTGAGACCTCTTAGGGTGAACATAGGAAATACCTAAGAGATTAAGACCTCTTAGGGAGAAAACAGAGAAGACCTAAGAGATTAAAACCTCTTAGGGAGAACCAACTCGACTAGTTGCATCAGGGTTAAGTTAGCTCGTCATAAAAGATGAGATGGATGACTTAACTCGTAATACGCATAGCATACCTACATAGATAGACTTGTGTATGGTATGGATATGGGTGTATACCTTCGAATATACTAAAGGTGATAAGTTAGCTCATCAAAAAGATGAGATGGATAGCTTATCTGCGGTATATGTACTATGTCTACACAGATAAACTTGTGTAGGGTATAGAGTATGATGTAAATCTTAGTTGATTTGGGAGAATTGTTAAACCTAAACAATAGATTAACTTAAACCATTATGCTAGTTAGGGATTTATAGATCCCTTTTTAGTTGTGTTTGTATTAAAAAAATTTAGTTCTTTTTAGCTAGTTTTTGGGTCGTTATAGAATTCTATCTCAAATATGTCAAGGAACTTAATTATGTAGACCTAAAATACTTCAAGGATAAAAATATGACCATCATTTACCCACTTCAGCAATAAATCATGAAAATTACTCCTAAGATGCATGGGTATAAAATGATTATCAAGGTAAGATTGAAAGATAAGGATCTCGAACAACTTAGATATCAACAGTCCTATGATTCAAAGTGGATATTCAAGCAGATTATTAGAGATAAAAAATTAGATACCTTCTTTACCCATGAGAAGAGGTACAATGTCCAACAGCAAGCCAACATGGATTAAGAGAAAACCCTTGCCACTTTGAGGAGTAACAAGGGTTATGAAGATGAAATTTAAAACTGGTATGATAACTGCCCAGAGTGGCATGCATTTTATCTAAAGGTAAAAGGTGATTTGGCCATGATATTAAATAAAATCATCAGAGGTTAGGATCCCTTTCAAAATTAGGGTATAGAGATAATAAAATCCTTAAATGGTAAAGGATGAGGTATAAAATAGATACCATGACCAAATGCACGAGGGATAACCCATTTGATGCCAAATTCTTGGCCACCATGACAAGCAAAACCCCAAGGGTTTGAGAGGGAAAAGACATTTGTAGAGGTAGTGGTAATAGAAAGCACTTCGACCCCACAAACATTGAATCCAAAGAAATATGTAGCATTAAAAATCATATTAGCAACTATACAAATAACTCTAGTGGTAGTCAATATAATAGCTCATTATATGGTAATCAAATGGTGGTAGGGGTTCAAAAGATATGGCTTAATGTTCGATGATGTGGTCATAGTTATAGAACAAAAAAATATCAAGACTTCATATTTGAAGAGGGAGAAATGCCTCAAGAAATCTCTCCTCTAGATCAAGGACTAGATAGTCTATCTAGTGGCCATGACTACACATGCTCCCCTGCTACACATTTTCTTTTAGTTATTACACCTTCTCCATCTATTGTTTCTCTTTATTTTGCATGTTTCTCCAAGGTGTGACTCGTATCATGGATCACCAAGAGGCACTTTACCTCCTACAGTTGTTATCATAATAGATACTACCCTAATCACTTCCTTTCCATCACTACTTGCTCAAGTACTCGATTCTCCACTAGTAGTTACAAAAACCATGACACTCCTTTTGGCCACCCTGGTCAAATTGGCATCACAAATTAGCTCAAGTCAATGAAGGAAATACCTCTAAAATTTACAATAAGCTAAAGTCGGTTCATGTCAAGGTAAAAGAGCTAGCGATCAAGGGAGAAGAGTTATTTAAGAATCATTTTGAAGACATTATAGGGGAGGTAGAAGGACTTAGGAAAATGCAATTAATTGACTATAGTTAGTGGTAAAAAGTGCTTCAAATTTTACCACTAAATATTGGCTAGGGGTCCAAAACACTTAGAAGAGAACAAATTTTGTTAATTTTATAGAGAGGATTTCAATTTTATAGAATGTGTGCCTAAGTATAGAGGCAAGATCTAGGATTCTATGCCAATTGATCTTGTCATCCCATGAAGTCATTGTAAATGTACTACCTTCACACTACCTTTGGAGTTAAAAACAACAATAGGAGGCTAGAGAATAGGAAAATTCCCAACAAACCCAAAATCTTGCTCATTTTGATGAAGTAGTGATTTGCTTGCAAAGCCTATTGATTGGCTTAGAGGAGTGATTCACTCAAAAAAGGTGTCAATTTTTTTAAGGAATAATCTACTCAATAAAGGTGTATATATTACTTGCTAACGCAAGAAAATTGTTTAGACATGGAAAAAAGTAAAAATTACCATGAATTTCAAGAAAAATCTTCAAAAAAAGTAATATTTTTGGTATTTTGTGGCATGTTAAGCATTTTTGGAGTCTTCTAATACTGATAGAGGAATAATTAGAGGTATGTAACATTTTAAGGTGCAACATTTTGCTAAATTTTCCCCCAAATATTTACTTTTACTAGGAGTAATTGTTTTTCCCCCAAGTAATTTAAGGGTAAACATATACTATAAATAGGGGCATAGGGCCCTCATTGTATTTATCTTTTGACCATGAGAATATAGAGCTACACTTTGTGAAGCCCATATTGTGCTTTATCCTCATGAGGTTATAAAAATTGGCAAGTCCTTGTGCATCCCATTAGAAGCACCATCCTCATGGTTTGTCAAGTATGTGACAGTTGGGTATGAGCCTTCTAGCCCATATTTTCATTCTCTTATCAATTTCATAATTAAAAAAATGGGTGGCCATTTATGTTATTTGATTTCTCATGTGTTGATTGATTACATGCTATCCTCGCTATGGTGTGACAATCGTTTTACTTTCATCTCTCACACTCTAAACTTTATGAATTTACTTTTGGCACTTATGCATTTTTATTTTTGCACTTTACATTCATATATTTCATTTCATGTATTTATTTACCATCCAAAGTAGTTAAATTAGATTAGATAAAAATAAAATGATAACAAAAAGTTGATCCCACCTTTTTACTTTCACTAGGAGTAATTGTTTTCTCTGAGTAACTCTTGGGTAAACATTTACTATAAATAGGGGCATAGGGCCCTCATTGTATTCATATTATGACCATGAGAATTCAAAGCTACACTCTATGAATCACACATTATGCTTTGCACTCATGAATTTGTAAAAAATTGGCAAGTCCTTGCACATCCCATTAGAGGCGCCATCCTCATGGTTTAGTGTGTGGCAATTGGGTTTGGGTCTTCTAGCCCATCTTATCATTTGGTTATCAATTTTATAATCAAACAAATGGATGGATATTAATGTTAATTGATTTCTCATGTGTTGACTGATCACATGTTATCCTTGCTATGGTGTGACAGTCATATTTTATTTCATCTATTGCACTCTAAACTTCATAAATTTACTTTTGGCACTTTATGCATTTTTATTTCTACACTTTACGTTCATATATTTCATTTCATGTATTTATTTTCCATACAAAGTAGTTAACGTAGATTAGAGAGAAATATGAGGATAAAAAATCTAGCCTTAATCTAGAGACCATGGGAAGCCTTTGGCAAACCTATCTAATCTTGTTGAAACTTGGATTTGGGAGTGCAACACTCAAATTAGAAGTTAGGATAATTCCTCGGGTCAACACTACTATATCGTTGGAGCTATTCTTTAGGTTTAATGAATTGTGTTTGACCTCTTTCATAGCATTTTGAAATTGCTTTATGTCCATGTGTTCTTTATGGATTTAGTCTACTCATTGATATTTTGAATTTAAAATTTGATCCAAATAACTTTCTTTTTTGTTGGTGAGTTTTATTTTATCAAAAGTATATATCCCAAAAGGATGAACTTTATTGAAATATTTTGAAAAGTTTATCATGGAAGTAATAACAACCTCCTCCTAATATTTTGATATACATGTGTTGATGAGTTTATTTGATGAATATTTCATATCCAAGGAGGATGAAGTATATGAAGATATTTTCAAAAGTTTATCATTAAAAATGAAGTAATGTTGACCTCCCTCTAATATTTTGATATACATATTTACCACTTATTACTATTATAACTAAACATAAAAGGGAGTATTAGTGTACTAAGGTCTATTTTATCATGGGCTCATCACTTTGTCTAAATTAAAATTATAAAGTTAATTTTATAAAGGTACTAAATTTAAACCAAAAATGAATTTATAATTTTAATTAGTCTTCTTTCAAGTGTAGTTTCCCTCATCTGGTGTAATAATCTATTGAAAGTTACAAGCTCATATGTAATCTTGGTGTAAATCATGGATCAAGTTCACTTTATAAGTAAAGATACATACTCATTATTTTCTATTCCTTTTTCAGGGTCTTCTTTCCTTTACACACTTTTTCTCACAATTACCTTGGAGAAAAATCATTTTTTGTGTATGTGGTTTCTTCCATTCAGTTTGATTTTTTTCCCACCTTAAAAATTATGGCTCTTTATTTTTATATGTATGATCCACAAATACCTTTTTACCTAAGAACTATAAATCGATTCTAATTTTTTTATAATACAATTTTATACACCTCTTACCTTGAACCACTTCAAAGAAAATAATGTTGTAATTAAAAATACTAAATTTGTCAAAATCAAGACACCAAAAAAAACAAGGGTAATCAAAATAAGAATAATTCTCTCCTTTGTAGTTTTCAATCTCCTCGAAGAATTTGAATAACTTTACATTAAATTATTTGGACATAAAAGGCATGTATTGGTGAATTTATAATCTAACTCATGGCCAAGAGCCAACATTGTGTGATGTATTGGATAGGCTTAAGGGCATTTCATTGTGCAACATATTTATTATTTTGTAATATTTTATTATGTAAGCTCAATGAGTCGTGGTTAACCTTGTTATTATTAAACCCTTTTTATAACTTGTAATTAACTAAAGTCCCCTTATTATATCAATTTAGGTTAAACTTTATTATGTAATTGGGGTTTTTGGTATTGGTATAAATACTCCCTTATGCTACTCATTTAATCATCGAACTGTTGTGTAATTTTATCTATAAATGTACTGATTGTGTAGAGGTGCCCACCATATCTTTTTCTTTTTCACTCTATTTTATATTTTTTGCATAATATTTGAGTACATGGATTGCTTCTATTCATTTCTAGAAAATAATGTGAATTCCAACATGGTATTAGAGTGGGTATGGAGTAGCATCACTTGGTCAAGCAAAGATATTGCTTAGAGCCTTTGATTCTTCCTCCCAATTATAGGATGAATTACCTCTCAAAACCTTAAAATCCATTTTTGCATAAAAGGCCATGAGAAAATTATTTTCTATCTCACATCTATTCTTCTCGATCCTTTAAAAAAAAATTGCTCA
Organism: Wollemia nobilis; assembly: GCA_028583015.1. NCBI lineage: Eukaryota > Viridiplantae > Streptophyta > Pinopsida > Araucariales > Araucariaceae > Wollemia > Wollemia nobilis. Next base: position 9,082,795 of record JAQPPZ010016751.1, on the reverse strand, counting down.
ATAATCATATAAGGTTTGCAATAGAAAAATTACTTCAAGATTGTAGGATGGAATAGTTAGAATCTACAAATGGTGGGAAGTTTTAAATTTTCTGAAGCGAGAAAATTTGAAAATTTTGAAATTGCAGCAACAAGAATTTTGAACGTCCTTTTGGAACTTTCTCATACTCTAAGCATAGTGCTTCTCTATTTTAAATGGTAGTATGTTTATCTTCAAGGAGTAGGTGCCCTACCCTTATTGACTATGGAGAGTGCCTTGGTGGCTATATGGGTCTGCGTAAGACATTGTTGTCTCTTATGACTGAGGTTCGATTCCCAATGTTGTCTTTTTAATATTTTTTTCTTGAAATCTAGGATAGCAAGAAAATTTTTGTGCTTATTTCTCATTCATCATCATAACATCTTGGCAAGCTTGCTAAGAGGAAAACTTTGATTCGATGGAGGTCTAAGTTTTGAAACTCCTCCCCTCTATTTTTGCAACAAGGATCAAAGCAATGGTTGCATTATGTCTTAAGGGAGTAAATGCAAAATCATCATCATGCCTTGCAAGGGTAGGCTAAATAGAAGAAAAATTTTATAGATGATAGGGTATGGTGTCAAATCTCTATAGTGTCATATCAATTTTTTTACAAAGTTTATGGTTGAAATTTTGGATGACGATGAAGATATCAGTGATTGAGTGTGCATCTTGTTTCAACTGTAAGCCTGGCATGTTCGTTAGTGCAAGGGTTTTTTCTTTCTGAGGACCTAGATCTGAATCCCTTAAATGTATTTTTATGAAGAACTAATGAAATGGATTATTAGACAGTCGATGTAGCACTCTAACATGTCACTTATTCCTTTTATTTCTATATTTATAACCCCTTGACCAATCAGGAACAAACAAATATTACTTTCATAGTGCACAAGTGGTGGGTAGGTGGCATAAGATAAGTGATCTCCATCAGCAAATGAGCGAATGACACATGGTAGACTACAATTCAACATCATTTTTATAAGGTTTAAGGATTTAATTTTTTAATTTTAGAGGTTTATTAGGGCAAAACTTCTAGAGACCATAATTTTAAATATGAAAGCATTTTGAGCCATTTTTTAAAATTGCATGATTTTTGAGCATTATGCATTGATGACATCAATCTATGGGTCCATTTTAGTGTTTAGGGTCAAATTGTGTGGAGTCATCCTCAAGCCCTATTGCCCTATTTTGAAAGGAAAATTTTATCATATTTTATATAATCAAAAGCTTTGGCCTAATTTTTTGGGAGATATAAATGGATTTGTGATAGTTTCAACAAATTTTAGGTCTTGTGGAGTCTTGCAGAAAAAAGGATTCGGTATGTGCTTTAGTCAATCCCTATTCTTTCTTTAGGTTATTGATTTAGCTTATTCATTAAAATTTTAATCTTTCATGATTTCTTTCTTCATTTTATTTCTTTTCCAAGTACTCTTAAAAAAAAATTAGATCTCTTCTTTTAAGTAGGCTCATGCAAAGCTTCTTTTGGTGACTAAAATTAGGTGGCCCAAGGACAAGAGAAAGCCTTCAAAAATGGTGATGTATGTTGTAAGAGGAAAATTTGTACCTTCAAAACACATTTTATGCGACAACAGAATATTGAATGAGCTTATCTTTAAAGGAGATGGTGATATTGAATTTTATTCTTCACTTGAATTCCTAGCAGAAGTGCTTTTTGGATGTGTGTAAGAGTGTCTAATAGTGTCAATGGTGACTACAGTCCAATCTAAGGGGACTCGTGCACAAAATATTTTTATAGCAACAAATTTTAAATGATTGGGGGATCTAGATGAGTCTACCTCAAAATGCAAAGGTCCGATAGAGCATCGATTATGGGGGGTGATATTATTATAACTAATGTCTCCTCTCCTTGACCCCTTGGTTCAAATTATTGGATGGTGTTGTATTTCCAATATGATTCATGGCCAAGTGTCGACATTGTGCAATGTATTACATAAGCCTAAGGGCATTTCAAAATTCAATGTATTTATTATTTTGTAATAGTTTATTATGTAAACCCAAAGGACCACAATTAACCTTATTATGGTTAAACCCTTTTTAAAACTTATAATTAACCTAAATACCTCTTGCTATGTCATCTTAGGTTCAACTTTATTGTGTAATTAGGGTTTTTGATATTGGTATAAAGACCCCCTCCCATTTCTCATTTAATCATCAAAGTGTTGTGTAATTTTATCTACAATTATAGTGAATTTTTATGGTGCCTATGGGTACCCACCATATATTTCTCTTTTCATCCTATTTTATGCTTTCTATATAATATTTGTGTGGATGGATCACTTTTATTCATTTCTATAAAATATAATGAATATCAACATGTATAACTTATGCATCATCCATAATATCTTTAAAAATTAATGACTAGCTTGTTTAAAAAAAGGAACGATGCTTGAAACCAAAAGTATTCAAATTAGTCAAAAAGGAAATCAAGATGCTCATCCAAGTTATATTTACATAAAAAATATACTATTCTACCAAATTTTATAATATTATCCTTGTTATAAAGGATTATATTGACTTTTGTAACTTAAATCTTGTTACATTTGGGATAATTTTTTGTACCTAGCATTGATGTGAGCATCAACTTTATTATTGAGTACAAAAACCTTTCTCTAGTGGATGGTTTCTTTATATGCAATCAAAGCCAATTTTTGTTTCATAATCAACAAAAGATAATATTCTCAGCCCTTTAAGGAAAATAAAATTGTATCATGTACCTTTTAATAAAAAATGCAAAGGCCACATCTTAAAAAGCAGTTGCCCATATTGTTTAGGACTTTGATTTATGATTAAGTGGAATTTCATATGGATTATCTTCCAAAAAAATCTAGCAAATATTTGATCACATATACAACCTTCGTAGGATCCTTGAATATTTGTTCAAGTATCATATTAGCTTAAATCTCGAGATGATTTGGGGAACATATTGAAACTTTAGTTGCCTTTCAATATAAAAATGTTTGAACTACACACAAACAAGCAATGACCCATTATTTTTATTTTTTACTAATTTTATGGTTATCTGAGTAATATTTTTAAAATGTATTACAAGTATTTCAATCACACATGTGGCCTTCTTAGGATCTCTTGATGTATGTAAAAAATCATATTAGTTTAAAAAATATATATTCAATATCTCTATTGATAAGTTTCTTGAGTTAATTATATCATAAGTGAGAATTAAAATTGATCCTATCAAGATCAAAGTAATGCTTGAAATGCCCTTACTCAAGAGCATTAGACAACTTCAATATTTTTCTTAATTGAAACAATTTCCATTAGCATATGTATAAGGCTAGAAGAATGATATTGTTGTTATAAGAAGATATCACTTACCTATGGTCTTGTTGGAGCCAAATTTGACTCAAACTTTGAAACCCCCAAATTTAAATTTTTGGTTTCATCAAATTAAGCAAGCATTGCTGGTCCTTTTGCATCTAATTGAGAGATTTTAATTTCTTATGAGTTTGTTTGATAAATTCTAGCCATTGTTGTTAATAATGTGTGTCCCTTTTTGATAAAGCTCAATTATCTTAAATAAGGGATAGGGCAAAATTTTATCAAATTTTTAAAATCCAAACTCCGATCCTCATAAAATAAAGTTTCCCTTGGGCTTAAATCAAATGATAAACCTTTAAGTCTTAAGGTATTCAAAAGTAATGGAATAATTTAATCAAATACCTTGGTCTAAAGCCCAAAAAGCATAAGTAATGTCGAAGAACTTAATTAAGAATTAAGGGTATGCACCCCATTAGTTAAAAATCAAGCACCTTAGATCTAATCCAAAGGCCGTGTTTGAATCCATTTTAAATCGGATGATAGTGCTTTAAATAATTGATTAAGGGATAAGTAAAAACAAGTTAAAATGCCATGTTCAAAATATAAAGGATATATCTTAGGTTTAAAGTCTAAAAAACATGTGTCCTTTAATCTGACGGTAGCGCTCAAACAAGATGTGAAGATCAACGGATGTGCTCAATTTGATTAAACCCTCATTAAAATAACCATTGAGGGTATGCACCCCATTGCATTAAACATCGAGCATATCGACCAAATCTGATGACAACGCTCGATCAAAATCTGATCCGACGGTGGCGCTCTTACTAAAAGTGCATCAAAAAGATAAAGACAACAAGATTAATTAAATCTATTAAAAAGGATTAGCAAGGGTATAATAAAAATCCCCCTTTCAGCTTAATCTAAGTTTAAAATCATGTGCCCCTTGGTAACTAACCCCGTAGGTTGATCAAGATCAACGATCGGACCAACATTGCTTGAAATCTGATGGCCGCGTCAAAATCATAAATGGTAGGATATCGGGTAAAGACAAAGGTAAAACTAAGATTAATTACGCATTAATAAGGGTATAATACATTGCTAAATTCCCCCATTTTTAGCTTAATCAAGATTAATCAAATCTAATGATGCGCCCTTTTCGGCTATTGAGTATGCAACTACAGGAAATTCGATGGTTGCGCTCTATTTAAGATAAAATTTGATGGATGCGCCCAATATTAATAAAAATTCCCCAATGAAGGATCAAAGAAATTAGATGGCGACACTTAAATCAAACTTCAATCCAACAATGTATTGTTAAAAGTGATCGAAGGTTAATCTAAAGGTTTTTCAAATGATTAATTTAAAGCATTATTAAATACATAAGGTTTGTATATGAATAATTTCCCCCTTTATTTTTCTAAATCTTGTGTATGTAAGGGAAATCCAATGATCGTGCCCCCATCATGGTATGATCTAATGATGAGCGCTTAGAGAGGTGAACGGATTATATAATGCCTATGTTTAATACAATGTTGTTAAGGTTTTAATATCTAGGTTAACCTTGGTAAATCATGATTAGATGAAGACTAATACACTACATTATTATAGGTTGAATAATGATGGTTTATATAAAGTAGTAGACTAACAATCATGCAGGTTCTTAGACATCAACGACTATGTTAATCCTCCTTAGGATCTGATGATAGCGCATGAATCAAAGGTCTAAGTAATAAAATGATCACGATAATCCAATGGTAGCGCTCCATTGAGATTAAGAGAATCCGATGGTGATGAGCAAGTCAAAGTCAACATAATAGAATACAAGCATGGCTAATCCAACAAGCATCTTCTGATGAATCCAATGGATGCACTCCATCTCAAAATGATCTAACGGTAGCGCACGTTTCAAAGGTAAACTAAATGGTAAGCTTAAATCGACACTCGATTAATTAAATTTTAAACCACTTTTAACAAGGGCCCTAATACATAATTAAACATCATATTTATTAATCAAAGTAGGATCAAAGCATGTTTCTTTTAGTTATCTAACCCATAGGTTATAAAAGATCCAAGGCAATGATAGGACAAAGGTTGATCCGATGGCTGCGCTCGATCATGGTTGACTAGAGAATTTAGGATATCTAAGATAGTGTCAGGCACTCACATCAATAACCAAATCCTATGGGGATCCCTAGGTTGATTACTGCCAAATTAACAAAATAATAAATCCGCAAGATATAGTTATCTTTTGGGGCCAAGGTGGCATGAGGATCAAAATGGAGGTCATCCCTACCACAAGTCACAGCTCCACGTCATAAAATAAGAAGCTTCAGGGACCAATAGCGAAGTTTTTAATAATTGATGGTACACAAATCAAAGAACTCGAAAGCACATAGGATGACGAGCTTTACCCACCATCGAAGCCCAACCTCGGAAAGAGATGTGCTGGCAAAATTTCTTTGGCCAATTTTAAAAAAAGTAGTTGATGGCACAATATTAATGTCGAACGTGTGAATATACCAAACCCATTCCACCACCCAGTATTTGAACTCACAAAATCAATCAAGTTTACCACCCTGGCAATCTAAGAGCAGAGACTGGTATGCAAGAAATACAGAGAAGAGAGGAGAGTGTTGGGTGTTCCTATTTGAGAAGAACTATACTCACTACCTTGAGAAAAATGGCATCATGGGGAGATTTTTTTGCACCAGAAGACACTAGAGAAGTAGTGAAATTCATCATAGACCGGTCACCATACTCTGAGATCTTGGGACCACCTGTACCCAGACACGATGTATGAGTTCACTCAAAAATGTGGAGCTGATAAGAAACCTACTCCAGCACAACAGTATGAGATTGACAATGCATGTATCAAGAGTTTTGCTCATGTAATGGAAAATGATAGCAAGACCCCATGGATAATGGCTGACCTTTTTCATAGAGCCTAGAGATTACAATACAAGGGTTTCCCTAGGAGCAATAGATGGAACAGTAACCTTGGGAAGTTGATATGCCCGAAGGTTTACTTCTCCTCGGATTTAATGGTGTGGCTAGCAGTGGCATATGATGAAAGAACGAGGATATTTCGAGACAATAAGAATCGACCAATATTCAACATCAAAGTCGAACACATCAAGGAAGTCTTCAATTTGATAGAGTATACCACCTTTTTGGTGCCAAAGGTAATCGAACACCAATCTCGAATGTTCATAGGAATGGAAGTTTTTAAATCTTTGTTTGATATAAATGAGAAAATAGATGATAAATTCCCAATTAAGAAGACTATTTTTAGGCCATGGGTCCAAGATTTTTGTGATATGATAAACATAGTCTTAGGAGTACAGGATCTCAGTATAGTGAATAAAAGGGTTTTATATTTAGCTGCACAATGTAATCGGGCATATAACACCCCAATTTATGCTTGGGAACTAGAATTAAGTAACCAAATACATGAGCAAATGGTAGAATTGAAAAAGGTTATTTTTGAACAAAGGCAAGAGATGCCCTATTTTTCTCAATACTCATTTTTCATCCACCTGATAGCGGGACAATTGGGAGAAGAATCCCAAAAAAGAGTAGAAGTCATTAACAGCCCCTATGTCCAAAATAGTTTTTGGAGAATACATGAAGGACGGACTCACATGGGTTGGTTCTGTGACCATTTTATGGTAGAAATCCATTGGCTTTTAACTGGGGTGCTCCCTGAGAGATTAGGGCTAGGAGTAAGGGCTTTTATCAAAGAAAAGGAGATTGGGGATTTATTTTTCTTAGAAGGTTTCACCTATATCAGGCTCTATGGGGCCAAAATTCCCCCTAAGCTATTACCAAAGTATTGCCCATTATCCCTAGCAGCTCTAGAATTATGTAGGCAAGTAGCCGAAGAAGCCAAGATGAGACTAGTGAAGAAACATGGTAAAGTCCCCTGGCTCAATGTTCCCTGTCGCTTTGGGGATTATATATTTGTTGGCTACCCTGCACTGCTCAAAGGAATGTTTGATTTAGATACTATGGATTTTGATGAGATAACTTGGAGATTTTATGACCCAAAAGGAATATACAGTAAAATGATGGAAAAAAGAGAATATGCTCGAATAAAGCATCGAAAGGATGATTATGAAGAAAGATTATTGGAAGCTATGGAAAAAGGAATAGATTTATAGATTGTATGGGATGATTTCCCTCTCGAAGATAGGGGCAACACATAGATTCATGAAGCCTATGATTACCCTACAGAATTAAGAAGGCTTCAAGAAATTTTAGTAGAATCTGTAGCACCTATTTTACCAGGGGTAGCTCAAGCAATCAAAGAAGACCCCTTATTAGAGTTGATAGAAGAACAAGGTATTGATCAGATGGAGGTCACTGTAAATACTACAGATATAATAGAACAATAGGTCAGGCCTCCCATAGATGATCATCTCAGAATAGAGGCAACACCAAGCACTACCCAAGAAATTTCCAAGAGCTCAAGTATAGCCAAAGGAAAAGAAATTGTAATCGCCCCTGCTCAAAAATCTTCTCTCCCAGAATAAGCTATAATTCCTATTTTTGATAGAGTATTGGTTGTAACAAGTGTAAAGAAATTGGCACCCATGGCTATCCCTACCACTCTAAAAATAAAAGATCAAGAGATTAAAATTCCATCAGTGGTGTAGATGAATATGAGAAGAACAAGTAGGATTGGGAGTCTATTCAGAAGCCACCAAGTGAAGAATCAAATAGAGATAACCACTACAGAAAGGAAGAGACCTAAATTATATTTACCTTCTACAAAGGTTTTGTTGGAGAGGATAGATGAGCAAGATACCTTTACTATTAGGTGAAAAAGAATTATAGGTAGTGGTAAATATGGGAGATATAGGAGAACAATTCACGGATGAGCCTCAATTAGAAACAACTATGTCAGATATAGTAGAGGTAAATCTTCTTGCCCTACAAAACCCACTTGTCTTCAGAGTTAATGAGGAAACTGGGGCTCATCAGTACTAGGAAAAGAAGGTGAAATGGTCCAAGTTGTCAAGGCAATGCAAAATCAGACCATGGACCAACTACTTGAGAAAATTACAGAGTTAAGAAATCAGCTGAAGAGAGAAGAGGAGGAAAAAGCTGAAATGAAAGCATTAATAAATAAGCAACAGGAAGAATTGGCACAAAAGGACACTCCAAAGGTACAACCCCCTTTAGTGGTAAAGATTCAAGATCATGCCTATTATCTGAATATAATGAAGAAACAAATATCAATGAAAATACAAGCTCATGCTAGAGGGTTCACTGAGATGTTTAGGTAGATTAGGGTGATCCAAGTAACTACTCGAGAAATTTTGACATTGATACAGGAGAGAGAAGAAGACTTTGAAGTCATCCATCCTACCCTAGATTTTATAGGAGATAATTTTGAAGAGTTGCAGGGTCAAGAGATAATAACAAATGATGGCAGCAAAATCCAACTCAATTTTGAGTTTTTGAAAGCAACCTTATTTGGGGCAAACCGGGAAAGGTGGATCAATGTTGTAACTGAAATGGATAATCTGATAGAAGATGCAACAGGTAAAATGGTAGATATTGGTCTATCTTTAGACCAATGCTTGGAGGCCTCCGATGTAGAAGAGCTATTCAGGCATACCATAGAAATATTTGAGTGTGAATTAGATGATGAGTCGGAAATGACTAGACAAACTACTTTTTTGGTGAATACTGTGGAGATGTTGCTCTTCCAATATGAAAGAAATAGGTCCATCCTTGCCATACATAAAAATAGAATTTTGCAGGAAATGAACATGCTAAGGTTTGCTGCCACCTTTGACACAGAAGTTTGGAGATTAATAAGTGAACAAATAAAGAGGCTACAACAAGGCCAAAAAGGGAAAGAAGTTGAAACTTACGATCAACAGCTGGAAGTGAGTTCAACACAACAAGGACCTGTGCCAATAGAAAAAGTCTCCAAAGTAGTTAAAGAGCCAAATGCTCAAAAGGAGACAGTTCAAGAGGGAGTAGTAGAAACAATTGTAAAAGAAATAGTGGAAGAACAAATAGACTCTCCTAAAACCACCATCACTGGTTAAAATAAGCTACTATTTGAAAAGGTCAAAGAGAAGGGTTCAACCCAAGTAAAAAAATATAGTGGAAGCCAATTGTACTAGTTTTGAAGATCAACTCAGAAGAGGACAAGTGTAAGGCCAGAAATGAATCAAAAATAATAGAATCAAGAACCAACAACTATAAAAGGAAGCAGACAGGTTCAGATTCTACATCAAGCAATTAGAGAATAACATTTTTTCTAAGAGGTATACTTGAGTGCCCTTTAGAGTTGTGTTGTTGTATCTCCCTTTTGTGTCTATTTTTCTCATTCATTCTTCTTTCTTCCCTTTACTGTGCAGGATTTTGATAGGAAAGTGCTCAAGAAGCTAAGATTATTTCCTGTCCTATTGAGCCTAAGATTCAGAGACTCTACTATTACTATATTGGAACAAGGAGAGTAGGAGAGACCTGTTACATTATTTGAATAGAGTCTTCTTCATTGTATTGATATATTTCTTTGAGAAAAATAGAGTTAAAAGGCATCTTGCCCACTCTGCATGTAATATTTTATGAAATCAATACAATTTTGAGTTTCATTCCTGTTATATCTTTGTCTCAGTACTGTGTGTCACTGTATAATGGATTACATTATTTGAATGCATTATATACGTTTCTTTCATTGGTTAACTTCTAGTTTTATTATGATATTCGAATAAATCTAAGAGCACCAATTTCTTTTCCCCATTCTCTCTGTTCATGTTAAAATTGTTGTTAAATTGCTATAACAACCCAATGAATCTAGGCACCGGTCTACATAAGGCATAACAATTGGTTATTTTCTTGCTTGGTCATTTTAATACATATAGTGTTATATTAATCTAGAGCGTGTAATCAACGTTTTATCATATAATTACCATTGGGGTTTCCTTACCCATTCTGTAGTTTTCTTTTAGCAATATTCATGTTTATCAAACAAAGAGGTAGGTTGACCAGAGCCTATAATAGCTCATTGGTTTCAAATAGATTTTTACAGCATGACAATCGAATCCTATGGATGCAAGAATCGGTTCCAATAGTTTTTTGGCATCGTTGTTGGGAGGACTTGATAGAAATATTTAATTATCTTCTTCTACAACGACATTATTTTTAATCAATGGGTGGCCAGTTAGAATAAAGAACTTTTGTTTTAATTTTTACATTTTCTACGTTCTTTATTTTACCCATGGTTTTCAAATTTTGATTTTCTTTACGTTTCTTGATCTTCTTGAAAATTTCTAGTTTCTTGATTTTCTTGAATTATCCCAAGAACCGACTCCCATGAGGATGAGTGATAATATCAAGCATTCTTGATAAAGTATACGTTGTTCTTTCTACACCCGTGGCGACTCTGCTACAAACCTAGAAGATAAAAATAAAAAGAGAGAGAACATGTTGGCGAACACCAGGAGAAGCGGTAAGGAGCTATTCTCGGAACTCGAGAATCTAGAGGTATTTATACATACTCAAAAAACTCCACTTTTCAAGAGTATTGCTTATAATAGTAGGTCAAATTCTAGCGGTAAAAAGTATGTAAAGAAAAATCAGAATACTATTACACTGTAGATGAACATTTGAATTCTGTTATAGAAGATATATGTGATTATTCTTATTGCCCAATAAATAGTAATACTGAGGTAAATAATCCATTAGATCATATTCAGATTACTTAGCCTCACATTCCTGTAAGTGTTACTATTGTGAATTTGAATCCTATAGTAACAATGGCCTAAGCTAATGTTCATTTATGGAGGACTAATAGATATAGGCCTTTTGTGTTACCCATCAATTTAAATGCCTTACCTAGTAAAGCTCACAAATACCTTCCAAAATTCTTAGGAAATAGTGCAGTAACTGGAGAAGATCATATCAAAAGTTTCTTGTATGCAATGGATAGTCTGGAAGTTGAACATGAAGATGTAGTATTGAGACTATTTTTATAGACTTTAGAAAAATATGCTAGAGAGTGGTTCAATTCCCTTCCAAACAATGATATCCCAAACTTCACCAAAATGGAAACTATGTTTCTAAAGAAATATGGTGAAAGAAAAAATGAACAATCTCTGTTAACTGAGTTAGCCACTATGAAGAAAAAAGAGAATGAGGTTGTTAGTGACTTCAACATAAGATTTTCAAAGACTAGGAATAAAATCCCTGCCAACCTTAGGCCTAGTGATATTCAATCTATTTGTTTTTATAAGAATACCTTTCAAGGAGAGTTTAACTATGAGCTGAGGCAAGAACAAGCCACCACCATTGATGGTTGTATGGAAAAAGCACTGGATATAGAAAGAAATATGCTTGACAGTGGTAAGATGAAACCTTACTCTTTAGAAGTCAACTTACCTGAGAGAAAACCTAAAAGAGTGGCATTTGATATACAAAGAAGAATTGAAATTGATCCAATGGAAAAGTTGACTAGTCAAATGATTGAGATGTTCAATAACGTGAACAACAGGTTAGCAAGAATTGAAAGAAATAATGGAAATAATGGTGAATCTTCACAAATAGAGCGACCTCATGTTGACAACCATCCTCCCTTCAAGAAAAATTTCAATAGGAATTGGGGAAACAACAATGGTTCTAAAGAAGGAAATAGGAGTAGGAATAATGGGAACAATAACTGGAAAAATCGAGAATCTGATAGAGATCATAATAGTATTCCTAACCCCATATCATCTGCCAATATAGCAGAAGGCTTTCCTTATTTTTTCTCTACTTGTGATGCACCTCATAACCTTGATGCATGTGGAATTCACCTAAGTGACCAACGTAATGTAGATTTACATGCTGAATCAGAAGAGGATATAAGAATCAATGCTTGTTGGTCTATGGAAGATGAGTCCAGAGAAAGGATGTTTGAAGAAGATATGGATAAGTATGCTTCAAATCATCATCCTCAAATTTTAGTAGCTGAAGGAACTAAAATCTTGCAGAAATCACATGAGTCAAGATATGATAAGATGAAGCAAGGGAAATTAATCCCCACTGCTCAAGAAGTTGAAGAGTTAGAAGCTACCCATGTTCTGAATTTAAGGAATAGAACAGTCCCTGAAAGGACAGAGAAAGCCTCTACAAGTGAAACAAGAAAACAAACTTTCACCAATAAAAATATCAGTAAAGAGAAAACTGATAGGAACCTTAAAAATATTACTCCTGAAGTAATAGAATTAGAGGAAGAGATTCCCAAAGAAGAAAGTAATAAACCACTGGATATAAAGAAGATAGAATTTGATGTTGGGTCAGAACTCAGTAAGCAAAAGGTTAATATCACATTTGGAGAACTTATGAAAGTTCAACAATATAGAGAACAAGTCTGCAGAGCATTTGGATTAGTGGAACAAAAAGAAGACCCAACTTGCCATGTTGCTAGACAAAATCAACATGATACAAGATCACCATCCTCTGTCAGACCCTTTTATGTATCATTAAGGTACAACTCACATGAAGGAGAAAGATATGTCATTCATAATTGCATGTTAGATAGTGGAGCCTCACACAATATCATGCCCAAATTAATAGTTGATCAAATGGGATTAATCTGTACTAGAGATTCTGCCCTTATTTCTGTAATGGATAGTAGACAAATTCCTTGTGTAGGGGTGATAACTGGATTGTTAGTTTTCTTAGATCAACACCCCAAAAAGGGCATTGTCATGGATGTTGTAGTAGTTTATGTTGACCCATTTTTCTCACTATTACTCAGTAGACATTGGGCAAAACAACTAGGAGGTTCAATTCAATTGGACTGGTCCTATGCTACAATCCCAATATCAGATAAGGAGAATATAATTTTGAGAAGGGAACCATTCAACAAACACTCCATAGAGTTAATTCAAATAGATGAAACAATGATAAACTTAGTAAACTCTATGGAAGAAAAAGGGATGGGAGTTTATTCAATATGGCACAACCCATTCTTGGTGGAAGTACCAAAAGCAAAGAACATGGATCCAGAAGTTATGAAAATAGTAGATGCTGAATCAGATAGAGTTTTGACTCAAGAAATGTGGACCATGTCTTTTGATGGAGCTAAATCATAGTCTGGAGCAGGTGCAGGTGTAAATTTGACTGATATTAAAGGAAATTACCTTGGTATTCCTTACAGACTAGAATTCCCTTGCACAAACAATGTAGCTGAGTATGAAGCTTTACTACTAGGGTTAAGGAAAGCAAAAGAATTAGGTATTAACTACTTGACTGTAATAGGGGATGCAGAGCTTATTATACTACAGATCAAAGGTAAATATCAGACTAAGCACCCTAGGCTTAAGCAATATAAAAATGCAGTATTGGAAGAAATTGATAAATTCTTAGCTTTCAATATCTCATATATTCCTAGAGAACAAAATCATGTTGCAGATATTTTAGTTGTAAATACCTCAGGCCTAGATCACCCAGAGATAACTACAGAATATATGGATAGATTCCCAACTATTTCAGTCTATAAACCTTCTGTGCCAGATAACATAGTCTATCTACAGGTCTTTCAAGATGATATAGATATTAAGGATTTTATGACTCTGCAAAATCAATATGCAGATGTAATCTGTGATGAAAAGGATGAAGATAAACTAAGAGACCAAATAGGAGAGCCAGTAGAAGTAATCCAATTGAAAACTAATAAAATACCCAAAGGATTAGTTTCTCTAGAGAGTCTATTTGATGATTTTGACAAAGCTTATAAGCCTTTAAGCAGAGATGTAATATCTGAAGATATTAACATTGGTTCAATGAAAGAACCTAGAATAGTGAAAGTAGACATGGCCTTACCTGCTAAAGAAAAAGTTGGATATATCAGTTTCTTGAAAAAGAACAAAGAACATTTTGCTTGGACTTATGAAGATCTTAAAACTTTCAAAACAGATGTAATGACACACATAATACCCTTGAAAGAAGATTCCAAACCATTTAGATAGAAACAAAGGAAGTACAACCCAACTCTGCACCCAATAATGCAAAAGGAAGTACAAAAATTGTTGGATTCCAAAATAATCAAAAAGGTAAGATTTTCTTCCTGGATATCCAATTTAGTACCAGTCAAAAAAAGAATGGGGATATTAGACTCTATGTAGATTTTAGAAATTTAAACAAGAGTTCATTAAAAGACAATTACCCATTACCCAACATGGAACAATTATTGCAAGCAGTAGTTGGCTCAACTAGATTGTCTCTATTAGATGGATTTTTAGGGTACAATCAAATTCAGATAAATCTAGAAGATAGACATAAGACAACATTCACTACACCTTGGGGCACATTTGAATATTTAAGAATACCTTTTGGACTGATGAATGCAGGTGCTACTTTTCAGAGAGCAATGGATTTTGCCTTCAAAGGATTAATGTTCAAAATTGTAGTTGTATACCTAGATGATATCACAGTATTTTCTAAAAATCTAGAAGATCATCTAGAACATTTGACTATAGTTTTTGCTCGGTGCAAGGAATTTGGAATTTCTTTAAATCCCAAGAAATGCATATTTGGGACTACACAAGGAAAGTTATTAGGACATATAGTTTTAGAAAAAGGAATAAGCATTGATCCAGAAAGAATTGAAGCTATTTCCAAAATTCCTCCTCCCAGAAATTTGAAAGGTGTCAGGTCATTCTTTGGCAAGATAAATTTTATTAGAAGATTTGTCCCAAATTTTGCAGAGATGACCAAACCCATAAATGATATGGTTAAAAAAACTGGAGAAATAAAATGGACAATTGAAAATATGGAAGCATTTAACAAGATCAAAGAAGCCATATCAACCACTCCAACCCTAAGCTGCCCTGATTATGCAAAATATTTTAATATCTATTCTTATGCATCTGAACATTCTATTGTTGCAGTTCTTTCATAGAAATATGATGAAAATAATGAAAGGCCAATAGCCTTCATGAGTTCAGGTCTGAAAGGAGCACATCTTAAATACACCTTGCTAGAAAAACATGCTTATGCGAGTCATCCAATATTTAGAACATTTCAAAGGTATATTTGGATCAAATAAAGTTTATTGTTGTATCCCTTTTATAGCAATAAAAGATATTTTTTCTCAATCAGAGCCATTAGGAAGACCAACAAGATGGATGGTAAAGCTTCTGCAATATGATGCTGAATTCAAAATAGTTAAAACTATCAAAGGACAAGGTTTGGCTAAACTGTTGGCTAACAAAGAAGAAGAAGGATTTGAAAATGTTCTCACAATAGATGAGGCATATGATGTCAGAAGAATCAATAATACTGAATGCAAATGGTATGAGGAAATTTTGTCATACTTACAAACCCTGTCATTCCCTAAAGATATGTCAGCAAACAGAATGAGGTCAGTCAAGCTTCAAGCCCAAAAATATTATATACAGGATGGTGTGCTATATTGGAAACACCTTGATGGAGTATTATTAGTCTATTTATATGAAAGTGAAGTCCCAAAAATAATCAATGAATTTCATGATGGTTTCTGTGGAGGACATTTTTCTCCAAGAGCTACAACTAATAAAATTATGAGAGCAGGATATTATTGGCCTTCTATTTTTAAATATGTATATAAATATGTTAGGAACTATCATAACTACCAGGTTTTTGTAGGAAAGAAGCAGTTGGCAGCCATGCCCCTCAAGCCAGTAATCATTGAAGCACCATTCACACAATGGGGTATTGACCTAATTGGAGAGATCAAGCCTAATTCATCTGGCCAACACAAGTGGATCATAACTGCAACAGATTACTTTACAAAGTGGGTAGAAGTTGCACCCCTGAGAACATCCACTACTACCACTATCATCAAATTCTTGGAAGAAAATATTCTGACCAGGTTTGGAGTTCCTCAAAAACTGGTTACAGATAATGCACAGTATTTTGTTTCATATGAAATGGTAGAATTTTGTGTTGAATATGGAATTGAATTATCCCATTCTGCTAATTATTACCCCCAAGGAAATGGTCTAGTTGAGTCATCAAATAAAAATGTAATAACTAGAATAAAAAGATCATTGGGTAAGAACAAGAGAGGGTGGGACAGTGAACTTAAATTTTCTTTGTGGGCTGATAGGTTGTCTGTTAAAAGAAACATAGGAAGAACCCCCTATGAGATGGTTTATGGAGAGAAAGCCTTATTACCTTCAAAAATAGAGAAATTTGGCACTTTCCCTCTTATTACAAGACCATGAAGACCCCAATCCCATACAGAGAAGACTTGACCAAATTGTCCTATTAGAAGAGCAAAGAAGAGAGACCCTTAATAGAATGATGGAACAAACCCAGAAAACTATGAAATTGTTTAATAAGAAAGCCAAGGGTACTCCTTTTTCTCAAGGAGATATAGTCATCTATTGGGATCCTAAAAATGATAAGCATGGTGAAAAAGGTAAATTTGAACCTAAATGGATTGGCCCATACCAAATAGCCCATGTTATCAGCCAGAATACATACAAGTTGTAGACCTTGTAGGGTGAAATGATGGCTATCCCTATTAATGGCCAACACCTCAAAATGTACAATCCCTGTTGAAGGTGAATAAAATAAAAGAAAAAAAAAGTGGAAAGAACAAAAACCCCAAAAATAGAGTGTTTTACTTTTAGCTCTTCTTTTCTTGTTTAGTTTAATTCTGAGTTTACTGTACACATGATATTCTTAGTTTGATGAGTATATATTACTGTTGATTCCACCAAAAATAATAAGAAAAAAGGAGATTTATTTTAGATTCTGATGAGGTTTACAATTTTTAAAATATGAGTGTTTATGCAATAGTTGTTTGATATGAGATAAAACAGAATGAAAACAAAGCTGATTGAAACATCATGTCAAAGCCTCACATTACAAATGATACTTAAAGTGACTTCAAAGGTCCAAAGAACCAAGTTATCTTTGAGAGGGTGGTTGAGCCAAAAATCATTACACTCATATTTTATAGCCAGAAACTAATCCTCAACTCAGGCATACTCTTTGCACAATTTGCTTATATCAAATACTTCTCAAACGAGAAAGAAAAATAAAAAATAAAGTAAAATTGAGTCACTGCCTGAGATATCTTGGAAAACCTCTATCGGGGCTATAGACGCTTGACTGGTAGTAGGGTAAAACCATATGGGATTAGAAGCAACTCCACCGGGGCTATAGACGCTTGACTAGCAGTGGAGCCCTACAGAATGGTGAAAATTTTAAAGAGTGAAATCACATATTAGGCTTAACTATTTTGCTCAGATATGGCAAAGTTCTGAAAGACTTAGAAATCAAAATGAATACACAAACACACACATGGGCTTAAACATGATGAAGTAAATGGCTTTGACAAATATTTGTGTAATCATATCTTATGACTTAGCTAGAACAAGCATTACAATATATCAAAATAAAACTCATCTGTTTCTAAAATTCTGATCCTAGTTTCCAAATTGAATAAAAGGAATTACAGTTTTCAAATACTCTATTGCTTTGATATCATGTTGTTCATATATTTTTA
Organism: Wollemia nobilis; assembly: GCA_028583015.1. Taxonomy (NCBI): domain Eukaryota; kingdom Viridiplantae; phylum Streptophyta; class Pinopsida; order Araucariales; family Araucariaceae; genus Wollemia; species Wollemia nobilis. Next base: position 9,064,980 of record JAQPPZ010016751.1, on the reverse strand, counting down.
GTATATAAAAAATAGAATGTTTTTTTTTTAAGTTTTATTTAGCAATCAAGTTTTTTATTTTTGTTCATTTTTTGCAAATAAAACTAGGAGATTCTGTGGTTCTCAAGTGCCTCATGTTTTCAACACATTGTCCTAGTCAGAGCCTATGTTGGAGCTAAATTTGACTCAAACTTTGAAACCCCCAAATTTAAATTTTTGGTTTCAATCAATCCAACAAGCATTGTTGGTATCTTTGCATATTTTTAAAGGAGTTGGTTTAAATATTGTTAATAATGTGTACCTTTGAAAATTATAAATTGAAATAAAAGTTTAAATTCCAAATTTTAAAATGAAGTCTCCCTTAGACTTAAATCAAATGATAAATCTTTAAGTCCTAAGGTATTCAAAAGTAATGGAATAATTTAATCAAATACCTTGGTCTAAAGCCCAAAAAGCATAAGTAATGTCAAAAAAGGTCTTAATTAAGAACTTAAGGGTATGCGCCCCATTAGTTAAAAATCGAGCACCTTAGAATCAATCTAAAGGTAGTGTTTGAATCATAGAATCGGATGATATGCTTTCAAATAATTGATTAAGGGATAAGTCAAAACAAGTCAAAAGGACATGTTCAAAATATAAAAGATATATCTTAGGTTTAAAGTCTAAAAAAATATGTCCTTTAATCTGATGGTAGCGCTCAAACAAGATGCAAAGATCCAATGGATGCACTTAATTTGATTAAACAATCATTAAAATTGAAAGTTAAAAACATTAAGGGTATGCACCCCATTGAGTTAAACATACATTGAGCATAATCGACAAATCGATGATAGGCTGATCTAAGAATCTGATTCGATGGCGATCTTACTAAAAGTGCATCAAAGAGATAAAGACAACAAGATTAATTAAATCTATTAAAAAGGGATTAGTGAGGGTATAATGCATTACTAATTATCCCCCTTTCAACTTAATCTAGGTTTAAAATCATGTGCCCCTTGGTAACTAACCTCGTAGGTTGATCAAGATCAATGGTCGTGCCAACATTGCTCGAAATCCGATGGTCGTGCCAAAATCATAAATGGTAGGATATTGGGTAAAGACAAAGGTAAAACCAAGATTAATTATGTATTAATAAGGGTATAATACGTTGCTAAATTCCCCCTTTTAGCTTAATCAAGATTAATCAAATCTAATGATGCGCCCTTTTCGGCTATTGAGTATGTAGCTTGAGGAGATCTAAGATAGCTCTATTAAGTCTAAAGATCGATGGATGCAAAATAAGTAAAAGCAAATGAAAGATCAAAGAAATCTGAGGACCTCTCAACTTCAGATCCAAGGTAGATTGTTAAAAATGATCAAAGGTTAATCTAAAGGTTTTTGTAAAATATAATTAAATACATAATTAGAAATTAATTTCCCCCTTTCATTTTTGCTAAAACTTGTGTATGTATGGGGAATCCAATGATCATGCCCCCATCATGGTATGATCTAACGGTGAGCACTTAGAAAGGTGAACAGATGATATAATGCCTATGTTTAATACAATGTTATTAAGGTTTTAATCATTAGATTCACCTTGGTAAGAGGAATTACGATTATGTAAGGACTAATATGTTGTTATATATAAGGTCAAATAAATGATAGGTGATTATATAAAGTAGTAGACTAACAATCATGCAGGTTATTAGACATCAATGGTTGTGTTAATCCTCCTTAGGATCTGATGGTAGCGCATGAATCAAAGGTCTAAGTAATAAAATGATCATGAGAATCCAATGGTAGCGCTCCATTGAGATTAAGAGAATCCAATGATGATAAGCAATTCAAATTCAACACAATAGAATACAAGCATGGCTAATCTAACAAGCATCTTCTGATGAATCCAATGGATGCGCTCCATCTCGAAATGATCTAATGGTAGCACACATTTCAAAGGTAAATTAAATGGTAAGATTAAATCGGTACTCGATTAATTAAATTTTAAACCACTTTTAACAAGGGCCCTAACACATAATTAATCACCATCTTTATTAATCAATATTAAGATCAAAGCATGTTTCTTTTAGTTATCTAACCCATAGGTTATAAAATATCTAAGGTAGTGATAGGATGAAGGTTGATCCGATGGCTGCGCTCGATCATGGTTGATCAGAGAACTTAGGATATCTAAGATAATGTCAGGCACTCACATCAAAAACCAAATCCTATGGGGATCCCTAGGTTGATTACTGCCAAATTAACAAAATGATCGATCCCTAAGATTTAGTTATCTTTCGAGGCCAAGGTGGCATGAGGATCAAAATGGAGGCCATCCCTACCACAAGTCATAGCTCCACATCAGAAAATAAGAAGCTTCAGGGACCAATAGCGAAGTTTTTAATAATTTATGGTACACAAATCAAAGGACTCAGAGGCACATTGGATGACGAGCTTTACCCACCATCAAAGCCCAACCTCAGAAGGAGATGTGCTGGAAAATTTCCTTTGGCCAATTTTAAAAAGGTAGTTGATGGCACAATATTAATGTTGAACGTGTGAATATACTGAAACCATTCCACCACCCAGTATTTGAACTCACAAAATCAATCAAGTTTACCACCCTAGTAATCTAAGAGCAGAGATTGGTACGCAAGAAATATAGAGAAGAGGAGAGTTTTGGGTTTTCTTATTTGAGAAGAACTATACTCGCTACCTTGAGCAAAATGGCATCATGGGGAGACGTTTTTGCACCAGAAGACACTAGAGAAGTAGTGAAATTCATCATAGACCGGTCTCCATACTCTGAGATCTTGGGACCACCTGTACCTGATAGCACGATGTATGAGTTCACTCAAAAATGTGGAGCTGATAAGAAACCTACTCCAACACAATAGTACGAGATTGATAATGCATGTATCAAGAGTTTTTCTCATGTAATGGAAAATGATAGCAAGACCCCATGGATAATGGCTGACCTTTTTCATAGAGCCTGGAGATTACAATACAAGGGTTTCCCCAGGAGCAACAGATGGAATAGTAACCTTGGGAAGTTGATATGCCCAAAGGTTTACTTCTCCTCGATTTAATGGCTTGGCTAGCAGTGGCATATGATGAAAGAACGAGGACATTTCGAGACAATAAGAATCGACCAATATTCAGCATCAAAGTCGACCACATCCAGAAAGTCTTCAATTTGATAAAGTATACCACCCTCTTGGTGCCAAAGGTAATCGAACACCAATCTCGAATGTTCACAGGATTGGAAGTTTTTAAATCTTTGTTTGATATAAATGAGAAAATAGATGATAAATTCCCAATCAAGAAGACTATTTTTAAGCCATGGGTCCAAGATTTTTGTGATATGATAAACATAGTCTTAGGAGTACAGGATCTCAGTATAGTGAATAAAAGGGTTTTATATTTAGCTGCACAATGCAATCGGGCGTATAACACCCCAATTTATGCCTGGGAACTAGAATTAAGTAACCAAATGCATGAGCAAATGGTAGAATTGAAAAAGGCTATTTTTGAACAAAGGCAAGAGATGCCCTATTTTTCTCAATACTCATTTTTCATCCACCTGATAGCGGGACAATTGGGAGAAGAAGCCCAAAAAAGAGTAGAAGTCATTAACAACCCCTATGTCCAAACTAATTTTTGGAGAATACATGAAGGAAGGACTCACATGGGTTGGTTCTGTGACCATTTTATGGTAGAAATCCATTGGCTTTTAACTGGGGTGCTCCCTGAGAGATTAGGGCTAGGAGTAAGGGCTTTTATCAAAGAAAAGGAGATTGGGGATTTCTTTTTCTTAGAAGGTTTCACCTATATCAGGCTCTATGGGGCCAAAATTCCCCCTAAGTTGTTACCAAAGTATTGCCCATTATCCCTAGCAGCTCTAGAATTATGTAGGCAGGTGGCCGAAGAAGCTAAGATGAGACTAGTGAAGAAACATGGTAAAGTCCCCTGGCTCAATGTTCCCTGTCGCTTTGGGGATTATATATTTGTTGGCTACCCTACTCTGCTCAAGGGAATGTTTGATTTGGATACTATGGATTTCGATGAAATAACTTGGAGATTTTATGACCCAAAAGGGATATACAATAAAATGATGGAAAAAAGAGAATATGCTCGAATAAAGCATCGAAAGGATGATTATGAAGAAAGGTTATTGGAAGCCATGGAAAAAGGGATAGATTTACAGATTGTATGGGATGATTTCCCTCCTGAAAATAGGGCTAACACACAGATTCATGAAGCCTATGATTACCCTACATAATTAAGAAGGCTTCGAGAAATTTTAGTAGAATCTGTAGCACCTATTTTACCAGGGGTAGCTCAAGCAATCAAAGAAGACCCCTTATTAGAGTTAATAGAAGAACAAGGTATTGATCAAATGGAGGTCACTGTAAATACTACAGATATAATAGAACAATAGGTCAGGCCTCCCATAGATGATCATCTCAGAATAGAGGTAGCACCAAGCACCACCCAAGAAATTTCCAAGAGCTCAAGTACAGCCAAAGGAAAAGAAATTGTAACCTCCCCTGCTCAAAAATCTTCTCTCCCAGAACAAGCCATAATTCCTATTTATGATAGAGTCTTAGTTGTAACAAGTGTAAAGAAATTGGCACCCATGGCTATCCCTACCACTCTAAAAATAAAATATCAAGAGATTAAAATTCCATCAGTGGTGCAGATGAATATGAGAAGAACAAGTAGGATTGGGAGTCTGTTCAGAAGCCACCAAGTGAAGAATCAAATAGAGATAACCACTACAGAAAGGAAGAGACCTAAATTATCTTTACCTTCTACAAAGGTTTTGTTGGAGAGGACAGATGAGCAAGATACCTTTACTATTGCAGGTGAAAAATAATTATAGGTAGTAGCAAAGATGGGAGATATAGGAGAACAACTCATGGATGAACCTCGATTAGAAACAATTGTGTCAGATATAGCAGAGGTAAATCTTCCTACCCTGCAAAACCCACTTGTCTTCAGAGTTAATGAGGAAACTAGGGGCTCATCAGTACTGGGAAAAGAAGGTGAAATGGTCCAAGTTGTCAAGGCAATGCAAAATCAGACCATGGACCAACTACTTGAGAAAATTACAGAGTTAAGAAATCAGCTGAAGAGAGAAGAGGAGGAAAAATCTGAAATGAAAGTATTGATAAATAAACAATAGGAAGAATTGACACAAAAGGACACTCCAAAGGTACAGCCCCCTTCAGTGGTAAAGATTCAAGATCATGCCTATTATTTGAATATAATGAAGAAACAAATGTCAATAAAAATACAAGCTCATGCTAGAGGGTTCACTGAGATGTTTAGGCAGATAAGGGTGATCCAAGTAACTGCTCGAGAAATTCTGACATTGATACAGGAGAGAGAAGAAGACTTTGAAGTCATTCATCCTACCCTTGATTTTATAGGAGATAATTTTGAAGAGTTGTAGGGTCAAGAGATAATAACAAATAATGGTAGTAAAATCCATTTCAATTTTGAGTTCTTGAAAGCAGCCTTGTTTGGGGTAAACCGAGAAAGGTGGATCAATGTTGTAACTAAAATGGATAATCTGATAGAAGATGCAACAGGTAAAATGGTAGATATTGGTCTATCTTTAGAACAATGCTTGGAAGCCTCCAGTGTAGAAGAGCTACTCAGGCATACAATAGAAAAATTTGAGTGTGAATCAGATGATGAGTCAGAAATGACTAGACAAACTACTTTTTGGTGAATATTGTGGAGATGTTGCTCTTCCAATATGAAAGAAATAGGTCCATCCTTGCCATACATAAAAATAGGATTTTGCAGGAAATGAACATGCTAAGGTTTGCTGCCACCTTTGACACAGAAGTTTGGAGATTAATAAGTGAGCAAATAAAGAGGTTGCAACAAGGTCAAAAAGGGAAAAGGGTTGAAGCTTACAGTCAATAGCTGGAAGTGAGTTCAACACAACAAGGACCTGTGCCAACAGAAAAAGTCTCCGAAGTAGTTAAAGAGCCAAGTGCTCAAAAGGAGATAGTTCAAGAGGAAGCAGTAGAAACAATTGTAAAAGAAATAGTGGAAGAACAAATAGACTCTCCTAAAACCACCATCACTGGTTAAAATAAACTACTATTTGAAAAGGTCAAAGAGAAGGGTTCAACCCAAGCAGAAAAATATAGTGGAAGCCAGTTGTACCAGTTTTGAAGATCAACTCAAGAGAGGACAAGTGTAAGGCCATAAATGAATCAAAAATAATAGAATCAAGAACCAACAACTATAAAAGGAAGCAGACAGGTTCAGATTCTGCATCAAGCAATTAGAGAATAGCATTTTTTCTAAGAGGTATACTTGAGTGCCCTTTAGAGTTGTGTTGTTGTATCTCCCTTTTGTGTCTATTTTTCTCTCTCATTCTTCTTTCTTCCCTTTACTGTGCAGGATTTTGATAGGAAAGTGTTCAAGAAGCTGAGATTATTTCCTGTCCTATTGAGCCTGAGATTCAGAGACTCTACTGTTACCATATTGGAACAAGGAGAGTAGGAGAGACCTGTTACATTATTTGAATAGAGTCTTCTTCATTGTATTGATATATTTCTTTGAGAAAAATAGAGTTAAAAGGCATCTTGCCCACTCGCATGTAATATTTTATGAAATCAATACAATTCTGAGTTTCATTCTGTTATATCTTTGTCTTAGTACTGTGTGTCATTGTATAATGGATTACATTATTTGAATGCATTATATACATTTCTTTCATTGGTTAACTTCTAGTTTTATTACGATATTCAAATAAATCTAAGAGCACCAATTTTCTTTTCCCCATTCTCTCCGTTCATGTCAGAATTGTTGTTAAATTGCTATAACAACCCAATGAATCTAGGCACCGGTCTACATAAGGCATAACAATTGGTTATTTTCTTGCTTGGTCATTTTAATACGTATAGTGTTACATTAATCTGGAGCATGTAATCAACGTTTTATCATATAATTACCGTTGGGGTTTCCTTACCCGTTCTGTAGTTTTCTTTTAGCAATATTCGTGTTTATCAGAACAAAGAGGCAGGTTGACCAGAGCCTGTAATAGCTCGTTGGTTTCAAATGGATTTTTGCAGCGTGACAATCGAATCCTATGGATGCAAGAATCGGTTCCAATAGGTCTCTTTAAAATGGATGTCATCTACAATGAACTCAAACATATATTGCCCTCTCTCACACTCATGGCACCCATCAATGGTTAATAATCCATTTATTACACTTTAGCCAAATTTTCCATTCAAAAGCATGCTTACTTGGGAGGATTAAAAATTATAGGTATTTAATACATCTTTTGTACACTCATAGAACATATGTTCTACTACCACCAATTGAAAAACAATGTGGGACTCTTATGTTTGCCAAAAAAACTCTAGCACGACATGCTTGGTTGTATATAATAGTATGTTTTCTAACGAAAAAATTCACTCAAACTAAGTATTTTTTTAGTATTATCAATATAAAAATGTGAGTCACATACAAACAAGCAATGATCCATATTTTTTATTGCTTTCATTTTTTTAAAGTGGATCTAGATGATCTTTTAAAAGGTATCGCAAGTGCTTTAATCACACATATGGCCTTAAAATAATATTTTGAGTATTTATATGAGTATCATATTAGCTTTAATCTTGAGAAATATATATTTAATGTCTCTATTGATTAGTTTCTTGATTCTATTATATCATAAGAAAACATTAAAATTTTGATCCTATCAACATAAAATCCATACTCGAAATGCCCTTCCTCAAGCATTAGAAAACTTCAATATTGTCTTGATTGAAATAAATTCCTTTAGCATGTGTATAAGGCTAGAAGCACAACACTTGCCTAAGGTCTCTCTAAAGAGGAGGTCATCTACAACAAACTCAAACACATATTGCCCTCTCTTATACTTATGGCATCCATCGATGGTGAATAATCCATTCTTTACACTTTAGCCAAATTTTCCAATTAAAAACATACTTACTTATGAGGACAAAAAATGACAAGCATTTAATACAACTCTTCTATACTCATAGAATATATGCTCTAGTACCACCCATAAAAAAAACAGTATGGAGCTCTTATATTTGCCACTACTATATTTTTCTTTTTGGTTGGATAATAAGAGGTTGTACTTGGGTTCCCCACCCATGACAAATTGCAACTCTTTTTTAGAGCTTGAGAGTTTACAAATAGATACACTTCTCATCTCAATTGAGATGCTATAGCTAGAAACCTACATCATTTTACATCAAATATTTGAATTCTTGATTTTCAATTTTCTATGAAACTACTACATATATTTATGAAAAAGGACTTAAAATAAGTATTTTTTAATATTGTTACCTAATCAAATAATACAAAATATCAATCAATTCCAAATCAAAATATCCATTCAAAACTATATAGTATGCTTGAAATCCTTTTAGTTAGTATAAAAGAAGAGACAAAAGAAGCTTAATAGAGTTGAGTTTAAATAAAGTTTTACTAATGCTTGTATTAGATGGGTAGGCAACCTTTTACCAATCTCAAATAATTGGGCGTGGACTTTGTCTAAATGTTATGACTTGTCCTAATCAAGTTTAAATTTTATGTTTATATTGTCATTTAGTTTATCAATGTCTTTGATGATGTTTAGATCATATGTGGTGGCTACAAGCTGAATTTGGATCTCTATAAATTTGCTCATCTACATGTTCTCATTAGATTCATCTTGAAGGTACCTAAAAATAGTTGCAATATGCAGGCAAAGGTTACAATAAAGTCAAAGATTTATGACTTCCAATAATAAATTAAAAGAATTAAAGCAATTGTAACATTTGAGATACCAAATATGTCTTAGAATAACTTGGTGGTATATTTCACAAAGCATGTTGAAAGTATTAGCAAAACCAAACAAAACAAATTTCCATGACAATTGTCTTTGGAACATCACTAGACAATCAACATTGATTCTCTTCCAAACTTTGTCTCGCTATCCTATAAGACTAGAAAAATATGCTTAAAGGTTTTTGGACACCTAAAAACATAGTTCTTAAAGAGATAAAATGCCCAACTTAACAAGGTGCATTCTAGAAGGTAATTTTTAATGAAATGTTATCCATGCCAACAATTTGGTAGAAGACTAGGATTTGGACTAACATGTTTATACTAAGAAAATGTCAAGTCAATTCCTTAAACTTGCACTTCAACTTCGTATTCAACCTTGGATAAATGGTGAAATAAGAGATAACATACTTGTCCAAAAGCTTTTTCGATCTAGCTAGCACCAATCTTTGAAGAAATTACAAGCTAACATGATAGATGGTTTAAGTAGTATATCCTTATTCACCAAATTTTACACAAACAATGTTGTGCTTTTATGTCTACTATCAAGGGAATATTTGATTTTTATATCTACCTAGTTCTACTATCTTTGATTTAAAATGTCCTAAATGTCTATGAATCTCCTCATTCTTTTTATTAAAAGAGACTTGGACTTCAATATGAGATCCAAGGCTAGGGGTAAATCGTTGGCTAAGACAAAATAATTCCACCAATGGAAGAAGTGGTGAAACTAATTCCTTGTCTTAATGAGGTGCCATCCCATACTAAGTTATCTATTGTTATTTTCCATAATATTTAAATACATTTCACTTGAAGAGATGCTCTAGTTGAAAAGAACTTAGCATTGAGTAATTTATCACTTCTATCATCTTTGATTTAGAATGTCCTGAATGTCTATGAATTCCCTAATCCTTTTTAAAAAAGAGATGAGGCCTTCAACATGGGATGCAAGGCGAAGGGTAAATTTTTGGCTAAGACCAAATAATTCCACCAGTAGAATAAGTGGTGAAACTATGTCCTTGTCTTAGTGTGGTGCCATCCCATACTTAGTCACCTATTGTCATTTTCATTAATATCCAAATATATTTCACTTGAAGAGACGTTCTAGTTGAAAATAACTTAGCATTAAGCAATTTATTATGGAAAATAATACCATTTTAGTTTCTATAGACAAGGGTAAGTACCTTCTCGAGACGAGGAATGACAAGAAGCTAGGAGGAAGTGGAAAACCTGTTGACACAAGTCATCATGCTCTGTAATTATGGATACACAAGTTCTAGTAGACGTCTAGAACAATAGACGTTTGAGCATGGTAGCAGATGTTTAGATAAGTAGACGTCTAGGACAGATAGGCTAGACATCTGGACAAGTAGACGTTTAGGATAGACAGCTAGACATATGGATAAATGGCTAGATGTCTAGGATGGATGACTAGACGTCTGGATAGATGGACATCTAGGACAAACGACTAGATATTTGGATGGGTAGATGTCTAGGTTAGATAGCTAGACATCTGGATAGATATATGTTTAGGATAGATGGCTAGACATCTAGATGGGTAGACGTCTAGGTTAGACGACTAGACGTCTGAGCAGGTAGATGTCTAGAACAAACATCTAGACTAGAGTGTAGGACAGAGGGTTTGCATAGGTCTAGACATAGGAAACTAGAGTGTTCATCTTCAATCTTGAATTCTCCTTAAATGCTTCCTACAATAACAAAACAACACACAACAATACTCCTTCTTATACCAAGTTATGATCAATACCTGCAACACAACACTATAACACAGACACAATCACATACAATACGTATTCCAGAATAATGGTTGTTGCACAACATATCTACATTATAGATAAGTATGGATAGATTACAAAATGAAATAGGAGGGTATTTATAGGTAAGCTCGGGTAGTTACTACAACTAACCTGTCTCAACCGTCCCAACCACCTATTGCTTAACAATTTGTTTACTTCATAATAGATTGTTTTAGACTCTAACACAGTAGTCCAGATGTCTGACTAGTTAGGTTGGACATAGTTAGGTTGGACATCTAATTAATCTAGATGTCTAACTAATCAGTACATCTTAACACAAAGACAGTTGCATTTTTCATTAATCAATCCATATTCATTGGATTGGTTGATTTTACATTTCAAAATTATCATTTTAAATGTTTCATTCAATACCAAAATTGCTTTGCATAGTCAAAATTGTGATTCTTCATAGGACCATTATTTGTAGAGAACTTAGATGATTTATTTATGCTTTGAACTATTGTCTACATCTATCCTCCCCTTCAAAGAAGTTGATGTCCTCAGCGACTTTCTCCGCTCACTCTGAGGAGTCTCAACATCCTTGTGAGTTGCAGCTTGTAGTGCTTCATCCAATTGCATCTGTAGAGCATCACATTCATTTTTAAGTTGCTTGGCATAATTGTAGTACTTACCCCATTCAACTCCTAGGGTATTGGCACGATTTTCTATTTCCTCAAGCCTAGCCAATAGTTCAGCCTCTCATTGTAAGAAAAGCTCCTTCATCCGTGAGGTCGACACTATGGATGAAGATGAAGCCTTTGATGCCAATTCTTGTTTCAAAGCTACCTCACATTATTGTGCTTGTAGCAATTCCTCTTGCATGGCTGCCAACTACTTCTGCCAAGTCTCTTCACATTGTTTCATCTCCTATTGCCAAGCTAGCTCACTCTAATTCTTTTGAGCTACTAATATTTCAGTTTGCTTGACCAATAGTTCTTTAGCCTGCTTTTGCTATAACACTTCATTTTCCAAGTTGGCAATTTTCTGTGCCCGCTCTTCCAACTGGGTATGAAGGCTCTCCAAGTCCTATTGCAGTCCTCGAATTTGTTGTGAAACCTCATTCATACGAGCAATTCCTTCTTCGAGAAGTTGCTCCTTGCATTGAACATCTTCTTGTACCTCTTGCAATTCACTGTCTACCATTTGCTTGGCTGAATGCAAGTGTTTAATTCCTTCTACTAGCCAACACAACAAGTGGGCTAAGAAGTTATACTATCGGTACATGGGTAGTAATTCAGGTGCTAACTCCACCTGTGATCCTTGTTTTGTGGATTGTTGAGAAGATGGATTAGTGTTGTGGCCACAAACATACACCTGTGCTGATTCCAAGTAGAGGGTGGGTATTTTCTTGGCCAGTTGTTCCGTTCCCTCCATTATTGACAAGTGTGTAGTGGGCATCATCCAAGGTTGGGCCTGATAGATACTAGAAATATCTGCTCGCCAAGGACCTTGTGTGGCCCATTTCACCAATCTGTTCAACTCTTCTTCTGCCATAGACTACCACTTCTTCCATTGGCCAACACAAGCTATATCAAACTGCAACCACAAGTTTTTCATTATCTTGGTTAACTTGGAGAAACATTCTACCGCTTGTTGATCCATATTATCTGATGGATCCATGAGGTTGGGTAGTTGCACCAGAAAACATTTGGACCATGCATCCTCATGTTTCTCCTCTTGTTCTTCTTCTTGCAACGTCTCCTTCCCCTTCCCAAAGAGGTCAATAGGCTTTTTGGCTGCCTTCCCTTCTATCACTACAACCTGATTGTTATCACCTTCTATCCCAATAGCTTGCTGAGACATATCTATCTGTGGGGGCTGCTCTCCCTTCTCTACATTGGTCTCATGTTCCAAAGAGACTACTTCATCTACTAGAATGGAATGTTGTTTTATCCTAGGTGTTGGATTTTCAATATTAGGAGGAGGTAAAACTTCCTCTACCCTCCTGACTATGGGTTCAGCTAGAATATCCATGGGTACTATTGTTTTGACCTCTTCAGCTACGAGAATATCCGTAAAGGAAATAGCCCATAGGGAAGTTGCAAAGGAAGTTGTCTATTCAATCTCGAGAGATACATCTGGCAACATCGCACGGGCCCGAACATGAGCTTCTACCAAATATTCCTTAGGTCCTACAAACCTAGCAGTACTCATCCCAGTTATAGTATTCTACAGAGCCAAGGGGATTTCAAAGTTAATAACTTCCCTGGGCACTTTCATCTGTTGCTCAAGGCTTCGAGCTACCTCTCGACTACGAGCAATATTCTCTACTGCAATCCCTTGCACCGAATCTGGGGTAGATGAAGGGGGTGGGGATTCAAATCATCGTCTCTTCCTCATTGGCTTGGGCATTTGTGGTGATGGCGCACCAACTTGCTTTTTGGGCCCTTTCACCTCAACCAAGGGTGGTGTCATATCCTCCCCTTCCGAATTAGTCACCATATTCTCCTGATGTGATGACTTGTGGGAGATCTATTTCACGTGTTGTTTCTTCACCGATGTCAACTTCTTCACCTGTGGTTTGGCATTCTTCCAGCATAAGATGGTTGGTGCCAAATCCAAAATATGCTGAGGTGGGTCAAAGTCTAGAATCTGCACTTCTGCCTTGGAAGTTGCATCCAAAAGTAATCCAATGGCATGAAATGCCATTGAAAAATTCTTTGTGGTTCGCATCAAAAAATTTTGGATACGAAGCACCAAATGGGTTACCCAGTCATAAGCCACTCCTTGTTCTATCCCGAGCAAATATGGGATCAACTAGATAGGAATATCTGAGCTTCATTGTTCACCTAAGAGTCTAGCCATTAGAACATTCATAATACACTCCAAATCTTTATTCCTCGGTTGTGGCTGTTTTACTCCCCTATCGCCATGGATTGCTAACATTTTCTCCACATCCTCCTCCGTTAGAGTAGTGACTCCCAATATCAACTTATGAGTTTTCTTGGGGTCCACCCATTCATTGATTATAGGTATACCCTTCCTTGGGAGTCCAAAAGTTCATCTAAATGCGTTAGGAGAAAATTTGACTACCAAGTTCCGATCACCAACACGTACAATGCTGGTATTCCGAGGTGCATTATAAGTCTGCAACATCTGCACCAGGTACCTCTTGAAAAATTCCTTGTCAAAACTTGGGATCTGCAAAATAAAATTTACTCCTATGGCTTGGATGTTCTTCTTTACTGGGCTATTTGATGGTGTTGTTGCCCACCATTGCTGGTAAAAATCACCCATAAGACAAGTCCAAGTGATTTCATCGATCGATATATAATCCTTGTTGCTTTTCTAGACTTCCCTGGTTGTCTGAGCGGATTCTTTTGCTTGTACCACCTCTCATTTTCTTTGAGTCTGCCCCTTGTCTAGACTTAGCACTTATCCATGCATCGTATCATGTTATTGGTGATGATGGAGTCTTTTAGCCACAATTGACTCAGGTCCTACTTTGGATTGGATTGGAGGTTGTTCATATTTTTGGTGACTCATATTTTCCCTCTTGGACATCTCTTACACTCAAACAATAGACTGCTCCAAACAGCTTGATCCTGCTAGACGTCAGAGCTTCAGGCGAACGTTGTGGCTTAGACATCATAATCTTCCAGTCTAGATGTCTGAGTCTGATAGCTAGATGTCTCCTCTGTTGATGGTGTTGTTTCTACTAGATGACTTCTTCCTTCAAATGTCTAAACTGTTAGATGTCTCTTCCATCAGACATCTACTTTTATCTAGATGATTGTTCTTTAGCTAGATGTATCCTTCCTGGACTTCAATGTTTTCCTGCTAGACGTCTCTTTTGTTAGACGACTTCTCCCTTCAGATGGCTGCTACGTACTAGATGGTTGGGTTGCTTCCTCCAAGATGTCTACTCCTTTCTCCGGATGTCTACTGTTTTGGTAGCTTCGATGATAATTATCCAGATGGATGCCCTAGCAGGTCATGATAGATCTGGATACCTCACAGTGAACAATGGTCGAAATTTGATGTCTCTATGTTTGCCTACAAATTTTTGAAGATAGGGTCACTGCACTTGCACTGAGAAAGAAGGATTTTCCATGAAGTGTGTGACTGCCAGGCTGAATGACATCTATGCTTCATCTTGAATAAACCTTTGTGTACTATCAACCCTACTTCATCTCCAAATATCCTGTGCTCCTTTCTCCTGCACAAAATAAAAGCAATTGAACAAAGAATACCCAATGCTTCCAATTTATAGGAAATTTGCCACCCATGTAACTACTTGCTTAACCGCCACCTAACTCCCAGTCATCTATCTACTTGCCACATTGCCAGTTTTGCATGGAAAAGATGTCTGGCGTCTTTATCTTTATTTCATCTTTTTGATATTTTTATTTTTTTCCTTGTTTTCTTCTTTTTCTTTTTGTCTTTTTCTTTTTATTTTATTTTATTATTTTTTCAAAACTGCGTCTTCTAGTTTTAACGCCATCGGGTGAAGTGCACGGTAATATCGATGCATACTTCAAAAGTGTCTGACGCACTATCTTCCTGATGATGACTACCAGTTCCAAAACTATTGAAACCATCACCATTTTCTTGTTCCTCCATCAATTGAAGTCTACGATGATTATTCTGGCTCCAGGGAGTTTTCATCTGGGATTTTTCATCGCATCTTCTCATCCTTCATGGAATAATGCGCCACTCTAGTTTCTCTTCCTCTATTGGCTGATGATATATTTCCTGCATAGACATTTGAATATTTTTTTCTTGATGTCTACATATCTTGATGTCCAAACTTGCCTCAGCTTCCAAACGTGTATTTTCCTACCATACATCTACCACATGACTTCCTCCATCCTCCAAATGTGTGGTTGCATCATCCAAATGGGTGGTACCAGGATCCATATGGATTGATTCTTCTTCCAGATAAACTCATTCTGTTCTTCTATCTCCCTGTTGGATTATCACGCAATCATCAAGGTAATGGACCATAGTTCATTCTTACTCTCGATGGTTGGTCATCTGATCATTAGAAGGATGATTCCCTCTTTGTCCAATGTTGTGATAGAGTCTTCCCATTCCATGGCCTCGACCTCAAATTCTATCGATCTAATGATGGATGACTACCCATCCTTGGTCTACCGAGTCTTGATAGGGATTCCTACTCTGAGGTCCTTGTCTTCCGTGAGCCTAGTGTGACTCATCCTCTTCCCCTTGTCAATCAAATCTCCCTGATGTGGGGCTGCCGTACTCCCAGCTACCCAAGATTTGATCGGTCCCTCGATCGTTCTTGATGACATCTTCGATTCCTACGAGCTCATTGAGGTAGACCCAAGGGTCTATTCTCAGGAACACGTAGTGATGGGTTGACTTGGACTATGTCCTCAAATGGTCCTTGCGGCCCAGTCCATGGACTAGTCGACCTATGGGTAGCAGGAGGGGAATTTCTTCCTCTCGAGCTATCGGGATGGAGGCCAACCACGCTCCTCCCTTGGTTAGGCAAGCTTGGGTTACCTAGAAGTCCTGATGAACTCTTAGGATTGCCCAAGTCACCTCTATTTTGGGCTTGGTCTATCAGTTGTGCTCATGAATTTGGTGCATGTTGTTGATTGGCAGGTGTTAGTTGGTGTAAGATTCTCAATCTCCTATCAACCCTTATCAATCATCATCGCCACCTTGCTTCTTCAAAGTATTGTTGTGGTGCATAGTGAGTTAGGGCTTCTTGGTACTAGTTTGAGAAAGTTAAATTTGTACTTGAGTTGTTTCCCTCTCCTACAGTGTTCATTGGCCATTCTGAGGTTTCTTGAATGCACTATTGCAATAATATCTTACCTCTCTTCGGTGTTGTCGTAAGTCGAGTACTGCCATACGATACCTAGCCACTTCTTCACGTTCAGTCGGATGTCTCATAGCTCCTTCATATGGTGTTCTCCACCTACGTGGTTTCGATATTCTAGGTACCACATCTTCATTATCTGATTGAATATTTATTCCTCCATTGTACTCATCTTATGGGCTTAGAGACTCATCATCTTCAATTATTTGTGTAGTTTCAAGGAATTTGACCCCTGCTTGCCGACTTTGGATTTCATCCCTTTATCTCCGACGATCTGGGTTGGGACTGGCATATGGTATATCAGGGTCCCAAGGTTGATTCTCGTCCTCACTTGAATCTTCCAGCCATCCTCCGTATCTTGGTCGTTCAGGTACTTCTCTGACATCCCACCATAGAATCTTTGTTGCTTCTTCTCAACTCATCTGATATGCACTATTAGTAGCCAAGTTTTGATGTAATTCCCTTGCTTCACTCTGTTCTAGTGATCTTTGGACTCGTCGAGGATGCCTGATTAATGGTGAAGTTTCTTTTGAAGAGTTGTCAGTATTCAGGAGGATTCTTAATGTAGTTGTGGATGAACTATTCGAGGAAACTGCATTATTTTCCAAAGGTCCTGCATTGTTTCCTGCATTCTCCCTTATTTCTAATCCATATCCTTGCAACCTTTGATTCTCTTGCCTCTGAGAGTGTATTAGACTTGGTGCTAAGGGTGAATGATCTGGAGCTACCGAGAATAAACTACTTTTTGATAAATTACCATTCGGGCTCCCCTTGAAATCACCTTGATCTCTTTCAACCCATTCTGCTCTGCGTGCTTCCTCTTCGTTGATGCATTTATTGCATAGTTCCATCCAACTCCTGAATGACTTGTTCCCTCAATCATGCATTATACATGTGATGATTCTCATACTCCTCTTGCAATCGTTGCATTTCCCAAGCCATCCATTGTAGAACTTCTACTCCTTGACCTTCATATTCTTCCACTTTTGGTATTTGCCCTTGTGAAGCTAGGTACAAAATATTTTAAAGTCGATTCTCTACTTCACTTTCTAGAACTCATACATTAGGTTCTAACTCCCTTCGTTTGGTTATAGGTTCTTCTTCTTTCCCAAATAACCATTCCATGTTGGCAGGTTCATCCTCTCGAACAACATTACTTGGCCCACCATGTTCGTAGGATCGTATACCTGGCTGTGCTTCTTCGTTTGAGTTACCATAAGTGTCCTTAATTTCTAAGTTGATTACATTGATCTGTGCATGTGCCTTGTACACCTTCAACTTAGAGCTATTTACCGCTTCGAGGCAAATTGTTCCATCCAACTTCTTCAATCGGATAGACCTCATTGTCTAGTACTTCTTCCACTTGGAAGGGTCCAAGCCATAGGATCTTCAACTTCCCTAGCTTGATTTCTCTTTTGTCGTTGTATTTGAGCACTAAGTCACCAACCTTCAAGTTCATTTTTTGGAGATGCTTGTCATGCTAGTACTTCCATTGTTGTTGAGAAATATCCATTGCCCACTATGCCAACACCCTTTT
Organism: Wollemia nobilis; assembly: GCA_028583015.1. Classification (NCBI taxonomy): domain Eukaryota; kingdom Viridiplantae; phylum Streptophyta; class Pinopsida; order Araucariales; family Araucariaceae; genus Wollemia; species Wollemia nobilis. Next base: position 9,047,048 of record JAQPPZ010016751.1, on the reverse strand, counting down.
CTCACCTAATTGTACCAATGTTGTGAGTCTTTCCTCCATGCTTTCCTCTTCATTCAGGCGGGTTTCAATAGCTACCCTCAAGCTTGGTACCATGAATTCTATTGGTACTACCACCTCTTATCCATACATCAATTGAAAGGGTGTGTGGTTTGTGGTTGGTTTGAAGGTAGTTCTGTATGCCGATAGAACTACTGGTAAGCACTCCTCCCAGTTTGCACCTTCAACTGCACATGTTTTATACATGATAGAAACTAGGACCTTATTTGTTGCCTTCGCTTGCCCATTTGCTCTAGGGTAGTATGAACTTGACAAAGAGTGAAAGATCCTAAATTCCTTCATCAAATTCTGGATAATTTCATTAACAAAATGACCTCCCCTATCACTTGTCAATTGAAGAGGTATGTCAAATCATGTGATAACTTGTTCATACAAAAAGTGAGTCATGCTTCTTGCAGAATTATCAAGTAAAGCCCTTGCTTCGACCCATTTTGTTAAGTATTTTGTTGCGACTACGATGTACCTGCACTTCCTTTTATGACTTGTTCTCAGTGGACCCACAAAATCCAACCCCCATCTCTCAAATAGTTCTTGAGGTTGTGATGGATGCAGTGGCATGAAGTCTCGTTTCAATGGCTTCCCTATTATTTGACATGTATCACATGCCTTAACAAAATATTTAGCATCGTGAAAGAGAGTAGGCCACCATAGGCCCACCAACAACACTTTTCTTGCTATTGCGTCAGGTCCCATATGTCCTCCAACCAATCCTTCGTGTGCCTCCTTCAGGGTCTATTGCACTTCATCTTCCATCATGCATCATCTCAGAATGTGGTCCTCCCCCATCTTGTATAGCAATCCTACAATCAAGGTAAAGGGTGTTGACTTCATAATCACCTTCCATTGTTCAACTATCATCATCTCCTTTGGTAGCTCTCCTATCGATAGATAATCCCCAATATGTTTATACCATGTGGGTATCACACTTATCATGAACAACTATGCATCGAGGAATTCATCTGGTATCCCTCCTTCTACAGGTTCTCTTGAGCGAATCCTTGATAGTTGATCCACAATTACGTGCTTCTTCCCTAGTCTCACTACCACCCAAAACATAAATTCTTGTAGAGTGACGAGCCATTGACTCACTCATCCATAGATTGTTGGCTTGTTAATCAGGTACAATAGTGCTTGGTGATCTACATAGAAAGCAAAAGGGTTAGCCAACAAATAGTGTTGGTACTTCTATACTACGTACACCATCCCTAGTGCTTTACGCTTTGTTGTACTGTAGTTTTTCTCAACTCGAGACAATAGCCGACTTGCAAAATAGATGGGCTGATCCAACCCAAATTGACCTTCTTGAGCCAATGCACAACCAATAGCAAAATTTGAGGTATCAACATGCACATGGAACTCCTTATCCCAGTCTAGGTAAACCAGGATAGGTGCCTTCATCAAATGTGCTTTCAAGCTCTCAAAAGCTCCCTAATGCTCCTCTGCCTAGTGAAAAGGAACACCCTTATGTGTAAGAGCGTCTAATGGATGAGAAGTCAATGCATAGTTGCGGATGAACCTTCTATAGTATCCTACTATTCCCAAGAAGGTTTTCACCGAGCTCACATCATGTGGCTCCTCCATCAGTAGTATTACTCGAATCTTATCCGGATTGGGCTTCAGGTCCTCTTGGCATACAATATGCCCCAACAACTTCCCATATGGTACTATCAGGACATATTTTCCTAGATTCAGTGATATCCGAGCTCGCCTACACAAGCTCATGCATTCCTCCAGTGCCTTCAAATGTTCCTGTGTCCTCCCATACAATGACCAATCATCTAGGAAGGCTTTAAAATTCCCTGTGGACATCTTGTCAAAGATATATAAGATGATTCTTTGAAAAGTGGTTGGTGCATTGCACAAACCAAATGGCATGCGATTATAAGCATATATTCCATTTTCAACTACGAAAGTTATCTTCAACTTATCTTCCTCTGCGATGCTAATCTGGTTGTACCCTGAGAACCCATCCAAAAATGAATAGATCTCATGGCCTACTACTTCTTCCAAGATGGAGTCTGTGAAAGGGATTGGGAAGGGATCCTTGATGGTTACGACATTGAGGCTTCAAAAATCTACACAAATTCAAATTTTATCTACCTCCCTCTTCAAGGTGATCACAATCGGTGACACCCACTCACTTGTCGTAACCTTGAAAATAATGCCTGCATCCAGCATTTTATCAATTTCAGCATTCACCAGAGCTGTGTATTTGGGATTCATCTTGTATGGTTGCCTTCTAACTGGTTGTGCACCTTCAATCAGGGGAATCTTGTGTACGTAGAGTTCTGGTGGAACTCCCTTCAGGTCCTTGTACGTCCAAGCGAAGACATCCTTATACTCTAGAAAGATTTTAAATGTTATCGCTTTTAGTATTGGATCCCAATCATCTCCACACTTAATCATACTCTCCTTGCCATCTTCTCCCAAGTTTACCTGAATCATTCTAGGACCTTCATATTTAATGGACTCAGGTTCATTTGTTGCCTTAAGAACATCGATGGGGTGGGTTGGTTTATCTTCAATGACTACATCTCCCATCGTATATTCTACAAAGTTCTTGGGGAATATCCATTTTTCTCTCTCCTTATCCTTCTCTGTTGTTGTCTGTTTCTTACTACTTTCCTCTTTTTTGGTTCCTTCTTCTCATCCTTTTGGATTTTATCTCCTACTTCAATGCAAAAACACTAGGGGGAGAATACTTCATAATCTTCCTGCTGCTAGTGGAGTAAGCCCTTGTCTTCATTGTACTCATCCTCTATGCAATCTTCTAGGTGTAGTACTCCCTCTTCATCTGGTTCATATCCTAACCCTTCATCCGAGGAAGAAACTCTTGAATCATCAGAACTTGCAATCTCTTGGCTTACCGCCTGGTTCTTTAAATTAATCAAATATCTATGTTGGCCTTTCTTGAAGGTCAGATGCTCTTTCTCCCAGTTGTGGTTTACTTTTATCGTTCGTAACCACCCACATCCCAACAATGCATCATATGCTGGTTTCTGCATGGCAATTATAATAAAATCCAGTATAAAATCTTGTTCCGCTATGCGCACTTTCTGGCTCATTAGTATGCCTATTGTCTCGATGCCATATTGATCTACTCCGTACAATTTGAAGTTTGGAGATCTAAGTGCGGGTTGACCAATACTCCACCACATTCTTTTAGGCATCATGTTCATGCTTGATCCTCCATCAACGATCACCTGATTCAACCTATGGTCCAGTATCTCCATATGAACCAAAGTTGGATTCTTCCCTGCCTCGATCATCAGTATCATTGGATCAATGAACTGACTTTGCTTGATGTGTGCTACCTATCGGGTTTCTTTCTTCTTTGTTTTTATGACTTCTCCCACCGTAGCATATAACTATGGTACTATGTTGAATAGACTTGCTACCTTCACTTCTATTATCGTATTCAACACCTGTGTCACCAAGCCTTCTACTGATGCTTGTTTATCATTTGTGATCTCCACCTTCTTTAGAGCTTTTTCTAGAACTAGTTTGTCCTGCTTTCCTTTGTCTAGTTCTATTTTTATCAATTCTTGAGCTTCCTGCCATCGCTCTTTCTCCTTGGCAGGATTTGGGTATTCTTCTAACTTCCTAGCTTGTGTTCTTGTTACGGCTAGGACTTCATCTTCCCTTTCCATCATTGTACTTATTTCACCAATGTCGATCAAATTGACATTCTGTGTTCCACTGGAGCTTGCCTTATTTGGGCAATTAGCCTCTTTGTGGTTCCCTGGACCACACCACCTACACATTTGAGTAACATTGCTACCACCAGCAGTGTTCGTGTTATGAGGTTGGGGGTAATTCTTCACAAAGTGGCCCCACTCTTGATAATTATGATATTGAATTACAAGTCTCCCTTCAGAGTCGTACTGTAGTCAACTTTGTCCTCCTTGTCTTCCTCCTTGACGGTTGTTCCTGTATCCGCCGCTTGTTGCACCCTATCCATTTCTTGAAGTATCAGGTTAACTTCCTTGTTGGACTGTTAATATCTGGTGCCTTGCTCCCTTTAGATTGAATGGATAATCTACTATTGGGTGACCTGCAATATCACATATGTTGCAATACGCTTTCTTTGGGCAATTGGTATTGGCATGTCCCTCCGTTTTGCAATCGAAACACCAAATATCCTTCCTATCTTTCCTCACTTCTCCTTTGACTTCTTTTATAATTTTATCAAACTCTTTTCGAAAGGAGTGTATTGCACTTTGCACTTTATCTTCTTCATCACTATCATATTCTTCGCGTTTTGGTTGTCCACCGATTCTTGCAACTATTTGCTTAGCCTCACTTTCAAAGTTCTTTGCTTTCTCGAGAGATTCCGCATATGTCGAGGATGGTACCGCTTTCATCTTCTTTTGATATTTGTGTAGTAATCCATCCAAGAACCAACGTTTTATCATCCCGTCGGTTGGTGGTATTTCCATTTTATCTGTTAGCTACCTCAGTCTCCTATCGTAGCTCTTGACATCTTCCTCTAGTTTTTGTTTTGTGGTGAATATTTCAGTGATGATCTTCGTGTCATCCCTTAATGGTCAGAATTATTTAATGAATGCATCCTTCAGGGGGGTTCTTGTGGGAGGTGAGCAATTGATACAAAGGTAATATTTGCATTAACCATTAACATAAGGTTACAAAGTTTAAATAAACATTAAAATAACCATTCTAGAGAAAAGGGGGGAATAGGAGAAATTAAGGGAGAAGAAATTAAAAACAAATTCTCTTGCCGCCCAAAGATGCTGTCGTCCAACTGCCGTCCAGGTAAGGTAAAAGGTAAGTAATCTTACCCAAGGTAAAATACCTTTTTAACCTTTTACTAATGGTAATTTTCCAACATTCTCCCCCTTAAAGTTGAGAGGACTGACTATACAGTCTCTCAGCTTTATAAATTGAGCTTTAGCCATGCCTTTGGTGAAGATGTCTGCTAGATTATCCAAAGTGCTACAGTATTGAAGCTCAACTATCTGTTGTTCCACCATATCTCTTATGAAGTGATACTTCATATCAAAATGTTTTGACCTTTTGTGGTGGATCGGATTATATGCCAACTGTATGGCACTAATATTATCACAATTCGGTTTGGTTGGACCAATTTGTTTTTCGCCAATCTCTTCAAGGATTTTCCTCAACCAGAGGATTTGAGTACTAGCATGGGTAATGGCTATATACTCAGCTTATGTAGATGATAATGCTACAACAGATTGCTTCTTGGAACTCCAAGTTATTAGTCCTGAACCTAGACTAAAACAGTTCCCCGATGTAGATTTTTTGTCATCTATATTACTGCCCCAATCGTTGTCACTATAACCAACTAACTTCACAGAGTTAGACTTGTGGTAATGGATTCCAAAATCCAATGTACCTTTTACATATCGTAAAATTCTTTTGGTTGCTTGAAGATGCGGCTCGGATGGGCATGCCATAAACCTTGTTACTAGAGAAACAACATCTTGTATATCCGGCCTAGTGTTGGTGAGAAACATTAAACTCCCAACCATGCTTCTGAAATTGGTCATGTCAACTTTTGGTGCTCCATCATCTTTGCTTAGCTGAATTCCATGTCCTGTTGGTGTTGCAACTGATTTGCACTGCTGCATAGCAAATTTTTGAATCATGTCACGAGCATATTTCTGTTGACATATGAAGATCCCATTCTTTGATTGATGTACTTCCATTCCTAGGAAGTATCTCATTAATCCGAGATCCTTCATCTCAAAGCTGATTCATCATGGAGTTTTTGAACTCCATATTCATTTTATTATTACTACCCATAAATATTAGATCATCCACATATAAACAAACTATGAGGATATCTACTCCATTCTTCAGGTAGTATAGAGTTGGTTCACTCTTGCTTTTTGTGAAACCATACTTGCTGAAATAGCCGTCAATTCGTGAGTACCACGCTCGTGGTGCTTGCTTGAGGCCATAAAGTGCTTTTTTCAATTTATAAACAAGGTTCTCTTTTCCTTGTTCTTGGAAACCTTGAGGTTGTTGTACATACACCTCTTCTATCAGGTATCCATTTAAAAATGCACTTTTCACATCCATGTGTTGAATGTTCCATCCTTTATGGGCTGCCAAGGAAAGAACAGTTTTGATTGTTTCTTGTCGAGCAACTGGAGCAAAGGTTTCCTCATAATCTATTCCATATTTCTGAGTAAAACCCTTAGCTACTAATCTTGCCTTGTGCCTTTCAATGCTTCCATCAGCATTGAATTTGGTCTTATAGACCCATTTACATCCAACACATTTTTTTCCCTTGGGAAGCTTCACAAGCTCCCAAGTATCATTCTTTTTAATTGAGGATATTTCCTCTTCCATGGCATCTTGCCATATACTTTCAGTACATGCTTTTTCATAGCTAGATGGTTCTAGCTATGCAACAACCAACAAAGCATAATTGACTACTTCACCCCTTGGTTCATGAGACTCATCATCTCCTGACATTTGAAGATTTTCAAGTCTTGACAAAATGTCGTCCATCTCACTAGCTTGACTCCTAGTGTATCTTTGTTGGAAATTCCTATCCAACATTTGAGAAGATGGATGACTCTGTAGTATGCGCTTTCCTTTATTTGTCTCTTTCCTTTGAGAAACTGGATCAATATCCATCGGACTTGGAGCGCTTACAGATCTATGAAATCATTTCGGAGAGTTTGGGGGTGCCAACAAAGGAGTCCTTCTTGGACTTGGTGTACCACTTGATGTACTTGATGAAGATTCCTGATGTGGACTTTGTGGAGGGGAACTTTTTCCACTACTTTTCTTGGGTTGTACAAATGTGGAACTTTCCGAATTAGAGTCAATATCAACAAATTTTTTATGACCCCATTCTCCCCCTTCATCAAAAATTACATCCCTGGAGATAATTATTTTATGTGTCTTGGGATTGTACAATCTATACCCTTTGGTTGATTCACAATACCCTACAAAAATACATGCTTGACTCTTGGGATCAAGCTTCTTTCTCTTCTCCTCAGGAATGTGTGCATAAGCTAAAGAACCAAATACTCGAAAATGTTTGACATTTGGTTTCTTACCGTACCATCCTTCATAAGGAGTGATACCATCTAAACTAGAAGTCGGACTTCTATTTAGAATATATGCACTAGTTCTCACTGCATCTGCCCAATAGTTGTATGTGAGATGCTTTGTCTGAAGCATTGTTCGTGCCATTTCAACAAGGGTGCGGTTCTTTCTCTCGGCCACACCGTTCTGTTGTGGGGTATAGGCAATGGTGAACTGCCTTTTTATCCCATTTTGCTTACAATAATGTAAAAATTCATTTGAGGAGTACTCTCCTCCTCTATCAGTGCGAAGACATTTGACATAGTAGTCACATTGCTTTTCTACATTATTTTTGAAGTCTATGAAGCAATCAAATGCTTCATCTTTGTGTTTCAGAAAATAGATCCAGCACATTCTAGAATAATCATCTATGAATGTTAGAAAATAAGAATTGTTTCCAAGGCTTTTTGTTTGCATTGGACCAGAGATGTCCGAATGTACTAGCTGAAGAGGATAGCTTGCTCTCCATGCTTGGCCTCTTGGAAACTTCGTTCTGGAGTGCTTTCCCAAAGCACATGCTTCGCATACCTTCTTATGTTCTAGAATTTTTGGTAGTCTTGTCACCATAGCTTGTGATGTTAACATTTTCAAGCTAGCGGAATTGAGGTGACCATATCTCAAGTGCCACAATTCACTTGGATTTGTAATAGCAATGTTTGCAAGTTGAGCTCCCCCTGGCTCACCAAATTTTAGAGGGAATAACCTATTCTTTGTCATAGGTACTTATGTGATGACTCGGTTACAATTGTTTTTATCAAGGATTGTACATTTTCTTTCATCAAAAACTAATTTGTAATGCTTCTCCATCATTTGGCCAACACTTAACAAATTGTGTTGTAGCTGTGGAGTATAGTATATGTCATTCACTTTTTTAAGGCCTTCTTTTGTTGGAACTTCCATAGCTCCAATGCCTTCAACTTGCAAAGATTTATTATCCCCTAACTTAACATGGGATTTGTAATTTGAATCTAATGTAGCAAAGAGATTTTCTTTGCCACTCATGTGGTTGGAGCAACCAGTATCCAAAATCCATGTATCTTTAAGATTTTGATCTGACTGTCCATAAGAGAGAAAAATATTTGATGGACCTTCTTCTTCTCCATAGAATGAGCCATATTGACTGCTTTGATCCTTTGAAGTCTTTGACCAGCGATCCACGAGCGAAGTGTCCTTGTTTCCCACAATTGAAACAAGTTGTTTTAGTCTTGTTACTTCCTCGTCCTTGATTTCCATGGCTTGCATTGCCGCTTTGGTTCTGATTGGCTCCTCTGTTTTGATTTCCACCTCTGTTTTGATTTCCTCCTCTGTAGGAGTTGCTTTGGCCTTTGCCTCTTTGTTGTTGTCCTCTGCCTCGGCCTCTTCCTTGTCCTCGTCTTGCAGCTTCATTCGAAGTGAAGGCTTTGTCATCACCTCCATAGCTTGTTGAAGGTGCTCCTTGAAGTCTCTCTTCATGTGATGTTAATGATCCAATCAAACTATCAAATGTAAGAGTAGAAAGGTCTTTGGATTCTTCAATTATGATGGCAATGTGATTCCACTTAGGAAGAAGTGTTCTCAACACTTTCTTCACAATTATTTCAACTTTTGTGTCATCACCTAAAGTTTGCATCATATCAACTACTGCTTTGATTCGTACACAGTAGTCACCGACTCTTTCATTTTCCTTCATTCTGAGATTTTCAAAATCTCTTTTTAAGGTCTGAAGCCTGACTTGCTTCACTTTATCACTTCCTTGGAATCCTTCTTTCAAGGCATTCCATGCATCTGTAGCAGTTAAGTAAGATGCAATTCTAGGAAAGATACTTGGATCTAATGCCGCTTGAAGATGGTATAAGGCAAAAGAATTATTTTTCTGTGCATCTTTGAAGATCTTCTTGTCGGTTGCACTCAAAGTAGTCCAATCTGTTGGAGCAGTGTAACCGTCTTCAATATATCCCATAGTCCTTTTCCTATGAGTAATGTCCTCATTTTGATGGACGAGTACTCATAATTATCCCCACTGAATTCGGGGATTGGTAGATTGTTATTTGATCCCATTATTATCTACTAAAACAAGAAACCTCTCTTATATAGTCTTATTTCAAAAAGACTTTACAAACTATCAAGCCTTGCTTGATTTACAATCATAAACAACTCACTCTTGTTGTTCAGCAATTACAAAATTGTCAGCGACTTGTTCATCGTCGTCACTGATCAATATAATTTCAGGAGAAGGAGTTTGTAGGATTTCAACTGAATTACTATAATGAGTATATTCAGATCCTTGTGAAGCAATCGCCACTGTGTCGGATTGTTCAAATCTGCTCCCAAAGGAGTTATCTTCTGAATCAGCTTCGTATCCTAGATCAGGATTTCTCTGTTGGGCAATAACCACGTTTTGCAACTGTGAAAAGACTGTATTTATTCCTAGTGTTCTCACGTGCTCATCAAAGCTTTCAGCGTTTGTTCTCAGTAACAAACTACAAAGTGCTTGGTAACATCCTTCCGATCTTATCATTTAAGAAAATTTCCCAGAAATTTTCTTTTACAAAGATTTCCTCTTAGGAAATTTTACTAAATTTTTACCTCTTAAAGCGTAAAAAAATTTTACAACTATTTCCTCTTAGGAAATGTCAATCATCAACTTTAAATGATAAATAAAAAACTTTTCAAAATTTTTTTTAAAATTTTTACATCTATTTCCTCTTAGGAAATGACAATAAAAAAAAATTTAAAGTTACCTTAAAAAAAAAATTTAAAGAATTTTTTTTAAAACTGTTGACCCCGTCGAGGTTCGATCGTGCGACCTCGCGGGCGTCAAGACAAAGGGTAGCCGCTGTGCTACCGGGCAGATCCGGGAGCATAAGCAGGCTCCCTGCCCTTATTGCTTTCGCAAGCTAGCGCGAAGCAATAAAAAAAATGACCCCGCCGAGGTTCGATCGTGCGACCTCGCGGGAGTCAAGGCAAAGGGTAGCCGTTGTGCTACCGGGCAGATCCGGGAGCAAAAGGAGGCTCCCTTCCTTGTTGCTTACGCGTCGAACGCGAAGCAATTATTGGCTTCGCGCTTCGACGCGAAGCAAAGGATTTCTTTGGGACTTTAGTCCCACATCGCCTATGCGGCGATGTTTATGCTCTTTAAAAAGAGCAAAGCACACTACGTGCTTTGATTGCCTACGGGCAGTCACAGGCTGTGAAGAACCTTTTGCCTCGGGCCGCGCGTAGGTCGCCACGTCAACGAACCACCTCGGGCTGCGTGCAGGTCGCCACGTCAACGAACCGCCTCGGGCCACGTGACGCCTTCTCCAACGTGCCGCCTCGTCAACGTCCAGCTCCACCAGCGCCTCGGGAATCATGCCGATCTGCTCCTGCGGGCCGCCTCGTCCAGCTCCACCAGCGCTTTGGGAATCGCATCGATGATCTGCTCCTACGGGCTGCCTCGGGATCCATGCCGCCTCGGCTCCTACGGGCTGCCTCGGGATCCGTGCCATCGCCTCGAACTACGGGCCCCATCGCCTCGGGATTCGGGCCGGTCTCGGCTCTCGGCTCTGATACCAAATGTGGGAGGTGAGCAATTGATACAAAGGTAATATTTGCATTAACCATTAACATAAGGTTACAAAGTTTAAATAAACATTAAAATAACCATTCTAGAGAAAAGGGGGGAATAGGAGAAATTAAGGGAGAAGAAATTAAAAACAAATTCTCTTGCCGCCCAAAGATGCTGCCGTCCAACTGCCGTCCAGGTAAGGTAAAAGGTAAGTAATCTTACCCAAGGTAAAATACCTTTTTAACCTTTTACTAATGGTAATTTTCCAACAGTTCTTTGATGAATGAATCCTTCACGGGGGTCCATTAGGTGAATGGTTGTGTACGTTGAGATTTTAAATATCAATCCATAGTCATTCCCCACAAAGTGGCTGGAAACAATCGCAATCACTTTGTATTTTGTGTTACCCCATTTGATCTCCAAATGGTGATACAAGTTCCCACATGATGGGTTGGGTCTTCCTTGCCTTCCCCATGGAAGGGCGGACATTTTTGTCTGTCTATTTGATTAGCAGTATGCGCCATTGGGACTATCCCACTAGGCGGGTTTCTTGGTGGTGAGAGTGGTGGAATTTTGTCCGGCTCTCTCTATTGTTGATGGTGCAAAATTTGGGTCAAATAGCCTTCTACCTCGACTTGCAAATAAATGAGATGTGGTTTTGGTCTTCCTCCCCACGAACTGATACGTGGTTTCTGCAGTACAAAGTCTCCTACTTCTGTATCCGTAGGTCAACTCCTCTATGCTGGTTTGGGTGTTACCGTCCAATCCTTGTTTTCAATAACAGGTACTTCCTTTGCTATTTGTTCTTTGTCTTCTATTTTCACCGTCTCTACTCTGAGATTCTCGTCTTCCATGGGATTCCACACTCTTTCCACTTCATATTGTGAAACTGCTTCATCGTGTGTTCTTTGGTTCGCCAGTCGTGTGCTTCTTATTGGTTGTCTTGGACTCCTTCCTCTTCTACCTTGTGGACCGGTGATGTGTCATTCACCTCTTTGCCTTTCTCACGTATGCTTCTTCACCCAAAGTTTGGTTTTTTAGTCTACAACGCCAAATGTAGACAAGGTTAAGAACCTTCCCGAGACAAGGAATGACAAGAAGCTAGGAGGGAGTGGCAAACCTGTTGACACAAGTCATCATGCTCTGTAATTATGGATACACAAGTTCTAGCAGATGTCTAGAATAGTAGACATCTGAGCATGGTAGCAAACATCTGGGATAGACGAGCTAGACGTCTGGACGGGTAGACATCTAGGAGAGATGGCTAGACGTCTGGACAAGTAGATGTCTAGGTTAGACGGCTAGACATCTGGACAGATAGATGTCTAGGACAAATGGCTAGACGTCTAGGTTAGACGGTTAAACGTCTAAGCAAGTAGACGTCTAGAACATACAGCTAGACTGGAGTGTAGGACGGAGGGTTTGCACAGTCTAGATGTTGACAACTACAATCTTCATTCTAAATGCTCCTTAAATGCTTCCTGCAACAACAAACAACGCATAACAATACTTCTCATACCAAGTTATGATCAATACCTGCAGCACAACACTATAACACAAACGCAATCGCATACAACATGCATTCCAGACAATGGTTGTTGCACAACAGATCTGCATTATACACAAGTATGTATAGATTACAAAATGAAATATGGGGGGGTATTTATAGGTAAGCCCAGGTAATTACTGCAAGTAACTCGTCTCAACCACTGCAACCACCTATTGCTTAACAATTTGTTTACTGCATAACAGACTCTTCTAGATGTCTAACACAGCAGTCCAAATGTCTGACTAGTTAGGTTGGACGTTAAACTAATCCAGACACCTAACTTATCAGGACGTCTTAATACAAAGACAGTTGCGTTTGTCCTTTAGTACACATTCATTAATCAAGCCATATTCATTGGATTGGCTGATTTTACATTGCAAACTTGTGATTTTCATGATTCGTACATTACCAAAATTGCTATACATATTCAAAATTGTGAATCTTCATAGGACATTCTTTGTTAGACAACTCAATGATTTATTTATGCTTCGAACTGTTGTCTACAGTTCCCACTATCCATGGTTGATTGAACATTGTATCAGAATAATTGTTTTAATGGCTTATTACCTACCAAGGCCTTAACCACCCATTTAGACATTGAACTTCTACCTAGCTCCAAGGATCTATTAACACAAAACCTCCTTTATCCCTTTGTTGAGAGCCAAAGAAATAGCAACTTAAGAAGGCAACTTCTCCAATTTGAACCAAAGAAATCCCCTCAGTATCTTATTCAACTAAAAGTAGTTGCCTCTGATGGGAAATCGACACAATATATAGATAACATGTGTGGCAAGTATCTGGAGGTGACTAACAAGTGACAAATATTTGGTCAACCAATTCTCTTGTTTTCTCTAAAACCTATTTGTGAACTAGTTCCAAAGATCCTTGGTTTCCACATTAAATCCAAAAGGGCAAGATAATGTGTTACTTCACTATGTCCAATCTTATCTCCATTCCTATGGGATCCAAGGGTGCCTTGCATCAAAAGATGTAAATTATATCAAGGGCATTCACCATTTCCTCTCTAATATTCTACAAGGGAGAAGTCATTGGCAAAATGCAAATTAACCACACATTCTTGACTATGCAAAGAGATCAAAAGGAGACCAACCTTAGTTACCCTTCCAAATAGATACTCAAGGGTGTTAGCAACAATTAAACAAAGGCGGCTACTAGACATCCTTATTGAATAGACCTTTTCAATGTAATCGAGTGGGATAAAGAGTCAATGATCATCACTTTTGTCAAAGCATCAACAAATATTGTAAAGAGAGCAACTTGACATAATGCAAATACTCTTTACACCCCCAAATGAAAAAAAAAATAATACTTTCTATGACAAAAAACCATAGGTGAATAAATACTTTGGGATGTAGTATTAGATCAATAACAATTGTAGATATGAACAATATGCTTATTCCAAATCTGAGAAGACAAGATTAGTGCCTCCATATCTATAACATTGAGAAGCATAGCCAAACTAAAATGGTACCTTTGACAAGGACAAGCTCCTAATAATAGGTTTATTGTAGGATCACAAGGCCATGAGATTGTTATAGTAGTTAGACTCAAGCTAGTAGTTAGAGCTGACAATATACCATCCAAAGATAGAACAAGAGGTGAGGCAAACAAGCCCCCTAGAGAAAAAAATATTGAATTGGTTACAATAGGAATTATGAATTAGAGTTGGGGAAGTAAGGAGTTTGAAAAATGAAATGAACTTGCACCTCTTACACACCCATAATTAATCCCTATTGTGTTCATAATTTAACTTCATAGGCTAATATACTAAATTGATGCTTTTGAACAATGTTTTATCAGAGATTTCAACATATCTTTATTTGCAATGCAATCATTGATTGAAAGAGAGATTTTATATTATTAGAGGGATCTGAAAGTCATTATTATTGTTACGATCATGAGAAGTTACACATCATCCACAACACTTGGTTGTCCTCAAGAGGACCAAGAGGCATCTTCAAGCTTTAAAGGAATCACTTGGCTTATGTACAACTCGTAAACCTCCAAGATGTCCAAGGCATGGCCAACATTGAGGCTTGGGTAAGGGGGACATCTCATACCCATCTCAGGTGACAATGCATCAAGAACGGAACCAAGGTGAAGATGGATCCCAAAAAAACACTAATGAGTACTCTATTAAATGCAATTAAGGCAAGCCCTTGTCTAATATGAAAGACCTAGAGTTTTCATGTTATATCAGCTTATATATTATTTTGGAACTCCAACTATCATCATGATCGAAAATGGTAAGGATTTTAAAAGTAAAATACACATAAGTCAACCCAATGATTTAATATCAAACTAGGATTCTTCTCGTATACTTGCACATTTTCAACATTCTCTCATCTCGTCTTAGTGGAGCAGCTTTGCATGTAAACCTGAATTGCTACACCACCCAACCTCTTATGAGGAGTGGTCTCCTCACATGGATACAACCAAATTATCAGTGTTGCATCTTGGTCTCTTTAATCTAGATGCACCTATATGCCAAATTAAAGAGAGTTAGTTAATGCTTAACATGCACTTACGAGGTATATCTACTCATCATCTTCAATAGGGCAGGACAATATGATCGTTGAGGATTTTGCACCCTCTCTTTTATGTCTCAACAAATGCACATCTGTGTCAACCATATTCTGTATCCGATGGGATAGCTGGGCCTCTAGTTGCACTCCTATATTTTGGCAACATGCATGGTCTCAAATTCACCGCGCCATTCTTCTGGGTACCATACCCTAGCATCATCTCTCTCGTAGCATTCACATCATAGGCTTGCTATTTAAATTGAGGGTGCCATCAAGAACGGAGATGCTAGCATGCTTTGGCAAGCAAGTCAACTCAGTATTGCTGCTTTCCATCGTCTGAAGGGATGGATGTCTCAAGAGACCGCCATCATAACATCATTGCTCACACTAACATCAACACCTATGTGTGCTTGACACAATCTCCAGCTGCCATGAGGATGTATATGGACATTTTACTGTCTTCACCTACCTCATGATTAGAATAATCTATGTCAAATTTGTGATTTGTGGTCCTGTGAATTAATTTTAACCATCAAATATATCTATAATCACCAATGTTATGTGTGCTTATGATTGTAAGTCACCTCTTTGACATATATCAATGTGGTCTACTCAATATTACATCTACTCAATATTACATCATAAAGAAGCAAATGCATGTGTTTATCATCATCAAAAAATATAAATACATAATACTACATCAAAAAGAAGCAAATGCATGTGTATCATCATCCAAAAATATACATACATTGTATTTCTCGTTGTCACATACAAAAATTTCAGCCCCACAGGCTGCAAAATATCTATACGCTATCCTACAACTAAACTAGCCCGTATCTATACATATGTCATGACATAATCAAAATGGTGAACATTGACGGCCTCCTAATGGCCCAACTCCACCTCGTGAATCAGACTCTCTGTTGCCGCATGTCATGCCCCATGGTCCCACGGTCTCAAAGGACTCTTCATCTCACCCATGTACATAGGGGAAGGAGACTTCACCCCTTACTCCACCTTAGGCGTACATGTCATTGGCATCTTCTGAGAATTCCTTTGGCAAACTGCCTGCCAGAAGCTAGCAAACAAGTTTAGAACAGGTGCAATTTGTGTGGCACTAAGTATCAAATAAACAAATTAGAGCAGAATTATTTTCGGTAACTAATACCATGCGTTTTGCCTATGCAGTATGACAAAAATATACAGAACAAATTAAACTGCACATAGATGACAAAAACAACACTAAAACTCAACTTAATGCAAAATCCTTCAAAAGCATGACTAAAAGTTCATAGACAGTTGACTTCACATATCGCAAGCATTTTCAAAAAATAAAAAGGTACACATCTTTCAAAAATGTTTTTCAAAAAATGTTAAAGCATATTTTAGGAAAGATCAGATTGAATATATTTCTGAGAGGACATCAAACAATCCATAAAATTTGCATCCATTACCTTTTTTAATCAAGCTTCAAAATCTATAAGCAAATGTATAAATTTGCCTCTTTGAAAATGCATCACTATAGAAATAAATTTGTATACTCACTACCAGTCGAAGAATAAAGACCAGTAATGAGGGGAAAAAGTGTATGAAGATGGAAATAGTTTTCATTCAAGAACATACCAGATTCATCCAAAAAAATATTGACAGGAAGATTCTCATGTTTATCTAAAACACAAATTGAAGTGACCCAAAAACAAATTCTTCAAGTTGCAGTTTAAGCTCCTAATCATGTTCAGTGTGGGCTTGGGCTTCAGGAGGTATAAGCTCTATATCAGAAGCTGTTCAGACAACTCGAAAATCCAGGTCGTTTTGATTTCAACCTAGAGCTGCCTCATGTTATGGGATTCTGGGGATCATGCTTATTTATTCAGCATTCATCCTGCCTATCAGTCCCTATACTGGTACAAATACTTCATTTTCCATTAAGCAACAAAACAACCCCATTTCAAAGTTGGTAAGTAAGAATTAATTTCCACAATGGAGATTACCCCAGACCACTACTTTGTTACAGCTTACTTGTCTAACAAGGTTCATGGTAACATAATCACTAAATGGAATCAAAGTTTACTGTGTGTCATTAATCCTCACTATGTGTTCTGTGAGGAATTAACATTAGTTTCAAATTGTCATCCTTCATTATGTTACCTGCTGAAGTAAGAAGACCTGAATTTGACACTAATTAATGACACACGGATACTCATCAATGGGAACCATTTTCATCATCGTTTTGGGTGCAAAATTCCAGACCTAGACCTGCAGTATCCTGCAACAAAGCTCTGGAACATAAAATTGAAAAAAAAACAAAATATCTCTAAGCACGTGATGACATTAGTAGTATGGATAGTCGCATCAATGACACTGATACTGTATCAGCAGCTCATAAATTAGCATGTGTTAGTAACTTCTTTTGAGCAGTCTACTACTCAAAAGACCTGTAATGACGTGCAAGACATTAAAGGAAAAATTTCAGGATTCTTGTCCCCTAACTGGAAGTTCAAGATCTTTTGATTCCATTGCAATTTTAAAATGGCCCCATGTCATGCCAAAAAGAATAGCAATTTTTTTTAAATACAAAGTTATTGCTCTTCATTAAGGATGCAAGTATCATATGTTTGTGTACATAGATTTAGGGAATGTCAATACGATGACCATAGAGGCAAATATATCTCAGGCTTCTGAATGGTTCAAAAGTTGGAATCTAAGCCCATAAGTTACAAGGTTTTGTAACTTGGGATGCAGATAAGTTGAGTTCAGCCAAACTCAAGAAGATTTCACATGAACAGTTTTTCATGTTCTATATCAAGCAAGATTAGTCAGATCATAATAATAAATTTATAAGAAGGCTATTTTAAAGGTAAGTATCACTAATGTTATCATTGCAATCTGCTGCCCACCATACGCCAGACATAACGTCTATTAATTTGTCTCACATATGAATGCTTTAAACCTCCGTTGACACATAATATCTCATTCGCATATTCAAACCTTATACTGCTCTTCATGACGATATCGTCTATCCACTGGATTCATAAAAAGGCAAAGCACATAAAAATGACATCCATGATCACAGGCAATTTCCAATCATGAAAAGCTTTTGCAGACTAAAAACTTTAAAGCCTAGGATGCCATTAATTTGTTCTATGGTAGCAAACCAAAGTTATGAAAGAGACCCAATAGGTCATTTCCTGAAAATTAATCCTAAACCATATGTTGAAATAAAATTATTCAATAGAAAGACCTTACTATATAGTAAAAACTCTGAATAAAAAGCTGCAAAAGCAGAGAGGCTACTTCTCCTACCTGTTTCCCCCTTTTTTTCAATATCTTGGCATGACACTTCTGTATGTAATGGACCAAATGGTATCGTGTATGCTTTGACAACAAGTCATCCCTCACGTCCAAATTCTGAGACAACCAATCTCCAATTGCCTTTGTTCTAACAATTTCTTGACAATCCAGTGATTCTAACCATGAATATATAGGCTTCCACTTGGCACTTCGTTTAAAGCGAGCTGTTGGAGGCTCCAGCCACTCTGCAGTTTCTATCTGCACATAAAGAAAGCTTCTGTGACTAGAAACAATGGTGACAGAATATAGAAGTACAGAAACACTCAAAATAAATGCTTTACTTCCAGTTCCCATAACCAACGACTCTTAATGCTTATGAAGGTGGACTAAAATGAAGCTAGAGAAGTAATAAAATTATAAATCAAAGCTACAGTTGGTTCGTCAATTTACAAGCGTGTGACAGGCACAGAACTGTCTTTAAAATTGACAAAAGATTAAACATCAAAACAAATTTAGAGCATCCATCAAGGTTCAATAATCATTAAAATGTCTCAAATTCTCAATGCAGACTAAGATAACACATAAGAATGTAGAAAAATTAGATTTTGAAATTCACCAACTGGCTTGTAAATTGTAACTCTGTAGACAGTCCAGCAGATATGGAAACTTATAACAAAGATGACGAAGCTAAAATCTACACTATAATCATTATTATAATCATTTCTCTTCACTCATTGAGAGCATTTCACATCCGCCGTGTGATCGTGGTCAAAACCTTGTTTACAACTACTAGTTTCCAAGCTGTGTTCCATGGATGTGTTCCACAGGGGATGGGGAAAAAGGAATGCAACAGGGTTGTCCCCCATCTGTCCCCTCATGTCCCTCAGGACAGGGGGCCATAGGGGACGTGGTGGGGATGTCCCCACCATGTCCCTCCTTACCCTCCTCTATGCAGGGGCGTGCAGGCGTCCCCTTGAGGGATAGAGGGACACCTTCCGAATAAGGAAATGCAAACGCATAGAGGCTACTCCTCTTACCTGTTTCTACCTTCAATATTTTGGCATGACACTTCTGTATGTAATGAACCAAATGGTATTGTGTATGCATGACCAACAAGTCATCACTCACATCTGCATTCTAAGGTAAACAATCTCCAATTGTGTTTGTTCTAAGAATTACCTGATGATCCAGTGATTCTAACCATGAATATATAGGCTTCCACAGGGCACTGCATTTAAAGCAAGCCGTCAGAGACAACCAATCTCCAATTTGTTCTAACAATTTCCTGACAATCCAGTGATTCTAACCATGAATAAATAGGCTTTCACTTGGTCCTGCATTTAAAGCAAGCCACTTTGCAGTCTCTGTCTACCATGTAAAGAAAGCTTCTGTGATGGTGATAGAATATAGAAGTACAAAAGCACTCAAACTAAATGCTTTACTCCCTGGAACCAGTGACTCGTAATGCCTGTGAAAGGTGAACTAAAATGAAGCTAGAGAAATAATAGATATAAGCTACAGTTGGCTCACCAAGGTAGAAGTGTGTGACAACCAGAATACTGGTCCTCAAAAAATATCAAAGATTAACCATCAAAATAAATTAGATCATCTACCAAGGTGCAATAGTCACTTTAATGTCTCCAAGTCTCAATGCAAACTAATATAGCACACAGAATGTACAGAAATTAGATTTCGATATTCACCAACTGGCTTGTAATTTGTAACTCTTTAGACGGTCAGCCAGATATAGGAACTTACAACACAGGTGATGAGGCTAAAATCTACACTGTCATCCTGACTTTAATCGCTTCTCTTCACTTGCTAACAGCATTTCACATCCACCATGTGATCTTGGTCAAGACTTTGCTTACAACTTGTAGTTTCCAATCTGTCTGCCAAGGACACATTCTCTGGCTTATATACATTTGGGGATGTATTCCCTAAGGGATTGGGATGAGAGAGGGCAGTTAGGTCCCTCATCCACATCACATCCCCCCTTACCCTCATCTATGTGGGGCCGCACTGCATAGGTCCCACACAATTTGATAGTTTCAAATTCTTGATCACACTATAAGTTTTTACTTGCTCTTTTTCCAACTTTGGCATATAAAGTTAACTATATCTGACTTGCTCTCGTTGCATTGTTTATTCACAAGTGATAAATATTAAGCATTTTAATATTTCTATCCATGAGTTAATAATGGTCATCTTTTCATTGATGATTTCTTAGTCTTCGTGACAGCCTCTATTAAATAACTTGTATCTATAAATAAATTAATGGAGTGTTTTCCGTTGTGTCTCCTCATGAGCTGCCAACTCAGTTGTCAACTAGTTCCACAGACTCTACAAGTCAGGGATGACATAGTACGGCAAGACACGCGGCCAAGATGGTAGGGGTTTGGCCCCAAAATCCAGTACGGCTGGGAGACAACCTATAAAAAAATATAAACAAAATTAAATTTAAGTCCCACATTGGACATGAATATGCAACAAACATAATGTGAAAATAAATAAAAAATAAAAAAACTATAATTTCTCAAAGAACCAAACGTCAAACATCCATCATCCATGTCACAATAACTAAAAACCATAGGCAATTAGGATTTTGGCCTGGGGTTAACATTTGTCCAACACATGGATTTTGTAAGTAGCTTGAAAATGGATATAGTTCAACCTCAATCGTGTTGGGCTTTGTGTGAAGTATTGAACCACAAAGTTTACTTGACTGTAAAGGCCCGGCCTTGCCAAGTCTAAGACCCTGGATCCGACAAGTCAATGGTTCAACACACCACACAAAACATCCATCATCCATGTCACAATAACTAAAAACCATAGGCAATTAGGATTTGGGGCTTGGGTTAACGTTTGTCCAACACATGGATTTTGTATGTAGCTTAAAGATTGATATAGTTCAACCTCAATCATGTTGGGCTTTGTGTGGAGTATTGAACCACAAAGTTCATTTAACTGTAAAGGCCCGTCCTTGTCAAGTCTGAGACCCTGGATCCTACAAGTCAATGGTTCAACACACCACACAAATCCCACTATGGTTGAGATTGAGTGTCAAGCTACTTACAAAATCCACGTGTTTGACAAACATAAACCCTAGCCAAAAATCTTTGCCTTGTTGTGCAACAAAAGGTTTATTTACAAAAGTTTTTCAAAATTTTCAGACATGGTTAAATTCACAAAACTTTGCATTGTAGCAGAATCATTTCCATTGAAGGTCCTTGGCCAATTCTGGAATTGTCCTCACTATTACTAGCTCTTGCATACAATCTCTGGAATTTTGTTAACATCAACATCACTGAACTAAGAACATCAAGCATTTGATATAGGGCAGGCCAAGATTATAGTGATCACAATGTTCATCATGTTCTTCTCATTTTTTCCCCCTCAGCCATGTGCTAACTTGCTAAAGGAGGGTAAATAACAATGCATCTTTCACTTTATCAATATAATCTTGTGGCACTACTTCCAGAACAATCTAATATTGTCAGGCTCACTGATGTTACTTTGCAAACCATGAAGCAACTTCCTATAGCCTTTGTGTGTGTGTGTTGTGTAGATTTTCTTGAGGGGGTCCAAGATGCCTAGTCGTCCCAAGGACAATCATGGGGCCATCCCCAACCTCCTCCTCATGTCTCAGGGACACTATAGTGTCTCGAAGATGCCTAAATGTCCTCAAGACGGCATGGGGATGTTTTGGCACCCCCACGACATCCCAAGGATGCTTGGGTGTCCTAGAGACATAGTCCCAAGACAACCTCCTTTTGGGGACACTGTCTAGAGGTTCCAGCACATTTTGGAGACGACGTTATGAAACTTTATTCTCATTAATAGAAATCATTCACCAATATGCAGAAATATCAAATCATTCATCCACAAATAATATTCCACAAAGATAATCCACACAATGAGACACAAATATAGATAATACCCTTATGGTAGGGCAACACCATCAATACTCCTTAAGGAAGGAATAACTCCACCAGATCTCCCAAGATGAGAGTGCCACTTAGAGAGGGCAAGGTCTCATAAGCCACTTCGTGGGCAAAGACGATTACAAGAGAATACTCCATATGAATGATGATTACAATGACAATATCCCTTCTTTATATACCCATCTTTTAATTCTACTTTGAGGAGCCGACTACTAAACCCTCATCCCACTAATTATTATAATATAATATAATAATATAATCAACCTTGGACATCTCGATGCAGGAGATGGCAAATAGGGGCCTAGGGATGGGGGATGCATCCTCAGGGAACACTGGTTGTTAATGTTACTTAACCTAATTTTTGTATTCTACAATGAACCCATACGAATAATGATTACAATAACAATATCCCTTCTTTATATACTATCTTCTAATTCTCCTTTAAAGAGCCGACTACTAAACCCTCATCCCACTCATTATTATAATATAATATAATCAACCTTTGGTTTTGTGTAGCCCATGTCAACTATCCATAATATCCTTATACAATAAATATCATATCCCCATATACCTATTCCTAGGTACCATAGCAAACGACCCCCCTCAAGTCTCCAAACTTGGGGGTATCTCGATGCAGGAGATGGCAAAACAAGGGCTTGGGGATAGGGATGCGTCCTCCGGGAACACTAGTTGTTAATGTCACTTAACCTAGTTTTTGCATTCTACAATGAACCCATAAGAACGATGATGACAATGACAATATCCCTTCTTTATATACCAATCCTCTAATTCTACTTTGAGGAGCCAACTACTAAACCCTCATCCCATTCATTATTATAATATAATATAATAATATAATCAACCTTGGGTTATGTGTGGCCCATGCCAACTATCCATAATATTCTTATACAATATAATATCATATCCCCATATACCTATTCCTAGGTACCATAGCAGACAACCCCTCTCAAGTCTCCAAACTTGGGGACATCTCGATGTGGGAGATGGCAAAACAAGGGCCTGGGGATGGGGGATGCGTCCTCAAAGCACACTAGTTGTTAATGTCACTTAACCTAGTTTCTGTATTCTTTTAACACTTCTATGCTTTATTTATTTAAGGCATTCTTTTTTTTTTATTTTTTTTATTGTTATAACTGCTACAACCTTCAACAATCTGTAGATTTTTTTTTTTTTTTTTGAATTTACATGGTGGAATCAGTAGCCGCCACGAATCCGGGCAGGCTGTCCGGCTTTTATGGCCACCACAGTATTCTACGCTGTCTATCCCAGAAGCCGCCACAGTATTTTGCGCTGTCTGCCCCGGAAGCCGCCACACAGATCTTCGCGCAGTCCGCCCCTATAACCACCATGCCACAATCATTTTAAACCTTTTACGACACTGAAAGCACCAGGAAAGGGACAAGCGTTTAGTCCGGCAAGGCCCGATATTTGAACCTTGGACCTCCGCCCCCCTTACGATCTGTAGATTATTTTTAAGAATGAGTTTCTGCTTTAATTTACAAGGGTTGACAAACTTTGTTTTGTGATGTTGACCTGTTTACGTATGCTTTTTCATCTTTACAATTCCAAAAGAAGGATTAAGATTTATCTTTATTCTTTGCAATTTTATAATACTATGTTAAATGGTGGTGTAAATCTTATAATATCTTTGTCAGCCACCCTCTTTATGCATTTATGTTACAGCAATTATGCACAAGAACAAATCATTGTATTTTCATCTTGTCTAAATTAGTACTTTGAAAACCAATGATTAACTCAAATCTGTGCATTTTAAAATGTTCTTTTACTTTATTTTATTTTTGTATAGCCATCCCCCTTTTGCCAAATAATTGGGGTGTATTCTAGCTGTCTCCACATTTCTCTCCCCATCAAAAGGGTACTCCTTTGAAGTTTGAACATAGTTTCCAAGCAATCTTGTTTGGAAGCATTGTATCAAGAATTGAGGGAACTTAGGCAATCACTATGAAGTATAAACATATAATCGCATAAGTGAATATAATGGCGTGTTAATGGTGTAAGCAACATCACACAATCATCCAAGCGAGGCAGATGTTGCTGACTCAATGATGACCCTGCTTCAGTTGTCACTTAAATTTTGAATAGAGGCGTCTTATCGACTTTGAAGGTTCCTGTAAAAAGTCAAAGGTTAAG
The DNA here is from genome assembly GCA_028583015.1 of Wollemia nobilis. NCBI lineage: Eukaryota > Viridiplantae > Streptophyta > Pinopsida > Araucariales > Araucariaceae > Wollemia > Wollemia nobilis. The sequence goes on along the minus strand of JAQPPZ010016751.1, from coordinate 9,022,880 downwards.
AGCAATCGCTAACCTACTTTTCAAAGATTATATCATATGCTTAATTTAGTACAATGTATATTATTTTTGAAGCATACACAACACTGAGACTTGACTTTTAACACCTACGTATACGTCATATTAAGACTCTGCAACAAAAGATGATGGCATGACATTAGGATTAAAAACAATAACATACACAATTACAAAACTTATCATAGCAGAAGCATATGCTCCAGTAAAGCAAAGTGTTTTATGAAAATAAAAATTGTAAGAGAATCACAAGAAACAAAGTGCAGTGGCTAGTAATACTCCAAAAACATTGGACTCACTTGCAACATCATCATCAAGAAAATAGACTGTCTGCCTAATGAGAAGCACACAGGCCCAAGCCAGAGTTTAGTGCTTACTGGTTGAGCTAGACGCTCAAACTTAGCAGGGATGCCCAAAGTTAGCCCTACCTTTGTGATGATGTCTTTGTACTTCCGCTTGGTAAAGTTTAGCATTCAAAATAATGAATAACCAAAAGTGTCTAATCTCATGCTCATGTTATACATTACGTAAACTGTTAAAAAAAAGCATAAGCCAAGGACACTGGCATGACCCAAGCAGATGTGATCACTGGAATAGCCAAGTGGTGAATGGGCAGTTGCTCCCCACAGCTGTGCTTGTTGTGTGAGACTTTCAAGTTTGCAAGAAAAGCCTCACTCAATATTGAATTCACGGTTCCCTTGGTGATTATCATAAATGACTCATCACCCTGGGGACCCAAACCAATGATAAGATGAACATATGTTCCTTGTATTCACAATGCATTCACAATAACTGATTGCATTCATCACTATAGGAATGTATTTGCCATGATAATTCACAATGCTCGTATCAATAAACTACCATTACCTTCATTCACAATATTTGACTGTGTTCATCACTATGGGAGTGTATTGACCATGATTGATGTGTTCTTTGCACTTAAATAAATAAAAAAAATCCCTTGTAATAATTTCTACAAAAATGCCTAAAGTTAATAATCTATCACTAGTTTATGCAAGAACATTTGGAAAACAAGATAACTCCGAAAAATATTGCCAACAATCAACAAATGCCACGCGGCAATCCTAAGATACATAATTGAAATGTCCCATACTGAAAAGAGCACCATACATATACAATTAAACTCATTACATGCTCACTATAGAACATGAAATACCATGCAGTAAGTATCATTTGAACTCAAAAATATTATGGACAATGAAATACTTTAAAGACATTACAATTTGATAAACCTTTTACACTGGATTACAAAAATCTCTAAGAAGTTTGAAGAGTTAGATAGACCTTAAACAGTATCAAAAGAATCATAAGATGCAAAGCCAAAGTTGCAACATTAGATTGAAGCAAGCACTGTATGAGCTAGAAATATAAGAGCTAAGGAAACATACACCAGACACATCACAAGATGCAAAAAGGCAACACGAAGTTACTAGGAGTATATATAACCAAAAAGTTCACATGCATTTTATTACAAAATTTGAAAAGTACTTGGCATGCTGTTCAGAAATATAATTTGAACATTTATCACTTGATGCTAACAATTACTGCAAAAATATCCATACAAACAAGACAATAGAGATCCAAATAGATTATCGTTTTAGATCATGTTGTCTAATAAAACTAACAAAAAGTAAACAATTAAACTGAGACCAAAATTATTGAAATGCAAATGGCATGTGAATCTGTGATTATTCCACAAAGTGCTTTCTCAAGAAGATATCCCAGAAGGACAGTTCTAAGTATTGTCCAAATTTGATAGGGCTGCAAAAATAAGTCCTACATGATTAGCTGGACAACAGCCATTACGGATTATAAAGGGGATATGCTCCTTACATACACTATTAGTGTTGATAAGGTTGAATTCACTACATAAATCCAAGATTTAGTCATCAAAGCATGAGTTTAAGAATTTGCAAGCTACTGGAAGCATCCAGTTAGTTATCTACTCTGTTGCTCACAAATGGTGAAGGAATGACCAGAAGCCACATCACCTTGAGAAGGAAAGGTACAAACTATCACCAACATTCCCAAAACTATGACAGTTTGTCTGAAAAGACAAACAAAAATGGCAGATAAAAAAATTAACTTGGGGGTTATGTCCAAATCTTTAGAGCTAAAAATTGACCCTTATTACAATGGCAGTTAAAAACAGGACATGCTTGAAAATTAGATTGCCGCCCTACAAGATGAAACAAGAATGCTACTACGCTTGAGAATTACCCTGTGAATTCTGTCACCCAGTTTCCTGATGATTACTGTCACTTCATGAACATTCAAACTAATGCTAGGAAGGAGGACTTAACCAAAAAAGTTTGGATGTAAAGTCCGAAACACTAGGTTAAATCGCCTTAGTATTTTCATTTGATTCAGTAGCATAGAGTTCCTCCATTTGAATCACATGGAAGACACAACAATGGAATTTTGCCATGTCCAATGTTTGAGGATGGGGGAAAAGAGCCGACAACAGTCCATTTGGGGTCTAGATGGAACGATTTTGAGGTGGAGGATCTCCAAGGTGGTATGCCAAAAAGAAGCTCAGGGTACAGATGAAAGGAAAAACAATGAAAGCAGAAATGCCCCCAGAAGCCCCAGATCCAAAAGAGATTTCCTTCTTATTACTTAATAAGGGAATAAACAAGGACTATAATGTATGGTTTCAAAAGGAGTTCCAAACGTGTATAGTTTGTGGGTGAATCTGCCTCAAAGAGTCAGTACATGGTAAGGCACTAAGGATAAGAACAAGCAGCACATCAGTTGAAAAGCAACGTGCACAACAACAAGCCAATCTCAATGTTTACACAGTAGGCACCAAATGCATTAATATAGCCTACTATGCATTGGCACAAGCGAGTCTCCCTCTAGCATTTCTCACAACTGGTTACAATGTCTCCCTCAGCTTTAGCCCTGGAGGAGGTTTGGCTGCATGTGACATTCTAGATCGTGTCATTTTATGAATTCCTTTTTGTTTTTAGCACTTCAGTCGTCTATGTCTCATTAGAGGCCATAAAACTATCTATTGTTTGCATGAAATTATAGTTGATGGCCATGTTGCCAAACACAAGAAACATTAAGCAAACTAAGAACTTATTCTAACAAAGAAACAAGCATCAAAGTTCTTGGGGATTAGAAATGTTAAGACACTTTATACATATGCAAGCAATTTTAAATTTTAAATAACATCATATAAATAAAATGCAATGAAATTAATGTCCACGGAGAACCCAAGTCAGTGAAGTGGAGACAAACATACAGCATGTAACAGTAGAAAGCAAGTGGGTGAATGACAGAGAGCCTTTAAAGAAGAAAGACAAGAGCCAGGGAAAACTTGCAAATCAGTGAACCTTGTAAACTACCAAGATTTATTATATTCCAAATCTCAGAGTGATGTTGAGAGAAAGAGAAAAACCCTAATTGCATCAGACATTCAGCTTCATCAAATGACATTATTCAGTCAGAAGACTCAGAACATAAGATGCGTATATATATCACAAAAAAACTTGTGGGGAAGAAACCAAATAAAAAAGCGATGGCAAGAGGGTAACGCAAAGAATTGAGTTTTGCTCTTTATTTTTTGGTTAACCAGGCCAGAAATGCCTAAGAAACACTAATTTCAAGAGAAATGGGTTTCAGAATATGACGACTCCTGGTAGTTCTGTTTCTGGTTTGCTTAGCCCATGATAGTATTGAAAATAGGAGAGCATCTGTGGATAATAAGCTCTTCTCTTAGTTTGTTTGTTTAACAAATGGGGTGTTTGACCAACCAGATTACCTAGTTTGTTTGTATGATACCTTTTTTTCCAACAGAAAAATAAAGTTTTACTAAATTTCTCTGCCTCCTTTCTTTAGTAGATATATATAGAAATTCAGAAACTCTCCAGGAGTATTATGTGTGTGTGTCTATATATATATATATATAAGCAAACCATGATAGTATTGAAAATAGGAGAGCATCTGTGGATAATAAGCTCTTCTCTTAGTTTGTTTGTTTAACAAATGGGGTGTTTGACCAACCAGATTACCTAGTTTGTTTGTATGATACCTTTTTTTCCAACAGAAAAATAAAGTTTTACTAAATTGCTCTGCCTCCTTTCTTTAGTAGATATATATAGAAATTCAGAAACTCTCCAGGAGTATTATGTGTGTGTGTCTATATATATATATATATATATATATATGAGAGAGAAATGCAGGAGCTCTCCAGGAGTATTCGGTGAGTGCACCAAAAGAAATATTCAGGCATATATATATATATAAGAGCTCTCCAGGAGTATTCTGTGAGTGCACAAAAGTAATCTTCCGGCAACAAGACAATCCGTCTTTCCTTTTGGATGAAAGGAAATCTTCAGGCAATTACACAATGTCTATTATTATATAACTCAAGAGTATACTATGACCGCATCAAAGGAAATCTTCACTTGCATAATAGTTCAAACTCTTCCATTCATAAACTTTCTAGCACTTTGCAAATGGGACATGTTTAAATTCAGAAAAGGCTCATGAAAATATTTTGAAACGACATTCAAAATAAAACGGCATGAAAATTGCAGAAGCTTATATAACAGTGTTGCATCCAAATGGGTGTGCATTTCAATTATGACAATACATACAGTCACGTAAACATATACGAATTAATATACCCAAATAAATCAAACTTTGTATAAATCAAGTGGGCATGGCCCCAGACAAACTGGATGTAAAGAAAATGAGCATAAACAAAATCATGATGACAAAATTAATAGGCATTAACCCAAACTAGCCGGATGTCAAGTAATATGAGCATGGACAGGAAATCATGACAGAGAATTAAGTAGAGTGAGCCTAAACATTAATTTGAAAAATATAGATTTATGTACCCCACAGGACCTGAAAATTGGGAAAAAAAAAAGACTAAGGGGAAGAAAAGTTGGCACCTTTTGCTTGGGGAACTCTGCTAGTGGCAGCTCTTGCGCCTGCGCTTGTAACTGTGCCTTAACAGCTCTCCTAATCATCTTGTGCTGGCTGACAAGTAACCTGTAGAGATGCTGACGTGGCATGGTCATAATTTCTCTGGAAAGAGTGCTCTCGTTGGCTTGGAGCCATGCTTCAATCTCATTCACCATTACGTTTCTTCTATTCGGCAACGTCACCAGCCATGCTTCGGCTACTTCCCACCCATCCACCTTGATGTCATTGATATCGTTGTTGCCTTGTTCAATCCCAACCATGGCCATAACATTTCCATCCCCCTCTGGTTTACCTCGTGACGGTGGAGGTGGTGATGATAAACAACCCAATACAGGAGGAGGGGAAGACTCTAGAACAACCTCTGGGGCCTTTTCCTCCTCCTTCTGCTCCTCCCCCTCCCCTTTAGTTGACATGTTCAAATCCACTCTCCAGCAGTCTCAAACCCAGAACTAACCAAAGTTATAACAAAACCTTGTAAGCACCACAAAGGCCCAGTGGGGAAAATAAATTGGGATTGCGGATATCGTGGAGGGAGGCAAATTTTTTAAATGGGTGTTGTGGGGTTGGCCTAAGAGCTTACCACCTTAGCTTTTAAGACAACCCACCAGCATACAGTGCGGGATCCTTGGGAAGTTGATTTAGTCAGTGGAATGGATATCGAAAGGAACCCTGCAAAAATGATGTGTTTGGAGATCACCAAGGCTGCCACGGAAAAATTTATTGTATGAGTGGTGCCTAGGTGATGTGAAGGGCAAGGGCTCCATGGAAAAACATGACCTACATTTTCTATGAACGAGTCATGCACACACGGAGGATGAGGATATGACAACCCCACATAGGAATCCAAAGACATCTCCATGTCATGGGCAAAGCTTTTATATGTTTTTATAGCTGAAAGAAGGGGCAAAAATTAAAATGAGGATATGACAACCCATAGGAATCCAAAGACATTTCTATATCAGGCAAAAACCTTATTTATATATATAGTTAGTGAGTGTGGAAAACTTCATGATTTATATATATAGTTAGTGAGTGTGGTAAACTTCATGATTTTTGAGTCAGGGGTGGGGTATAGTGGTAGCTTTGCGGAAATAAAAGATGTATTGAATGTCCAGGTAAAAATCTATATGTTAAATAAAAATATTGAAATTATAATATTATATTTTTTGAGGTCCCATAGACCACATTTGGGTCTCGCGGACGTAATTAAAATCTTTCATTCAATAAGAAATTTAACACAGTCACCACACATTCATCCCTCACATGCTCGTTCTCACACTCGTCCACGCCGCGGTTTGAACCTTAAACCTCTAAAAAAAGCCACCACACATTCATCCCTCACATACTCGTTCCCACACTCGTCCACGCCGCGGTTTGAACCTTAAACCTCTAAAAAAAACTAAAGCCCAAACTATTGCATTGTCCCTTAAGACCAAGGAAGAAATTTTTACATCTAAGAAATTAAAATATGCCATGAAAATTTATAAAAATAAATAATAACTTATATTTTCTATTTTTTATTTTTAAGTGTTTAATCAAATAAAAAATAATTTTACATATAAAAACCTTTATAAATCCTAGTTTATTGAATAAAAAACTAAAACTGTAAATTAAATTGAGCATACGTGCCTACCATGTAGAGGTAAAAACTATATAGCATGAATAGTTTGTCTATTAGAATATATCAATAACTTTTAAATTAAAATTAATAATAGTGGCAAAAACTCAGCACAATAGCTTTTAAAAATAATAATAGTGGCAAAAGTCATATATATCAATAGGGAAGGGAATATGTTTAGTTATAATATAATTTATAAGAATATTAATGATAATAGTAATAAAATTAAAATATGTGGTATAATATAATTTAAAAAATTGTGGCGTGGGTGAGTGTGTCGAGTGTGTGTTTCTTTGATGGAGTTGTTGTAACACGTTGGGGATTCTTGGTCAAAATCCCTGTCTTAATATTATAAAAAAAAAAAAATTATTTTCAGCGCAACGGTTTGGGCTTTGGCTTTTCTTCGAGAGGTTTAAGGTTCAAACCGTGGCGTGGGTGAGTGTGTGAGAGGGTGGGTGTGTGTCTCCCTAGTGGAGTTGTTGTAACAGGTTGGGGGATTCCTGGTCAAAACCCCCATATCTTAATATTACAAAAAAAAAAAAAAGTAATAAAATTAAAATGTTCATTATAACATAATTTGAATTTTATATCAATAAAATTAATAATGATGAGTAATAAATTTAGATTTTAAATTATCAAATAATTTTAGTTATTTGAAGAGGGTAAAGTTTCATAGTTATTTAGAGAGAGTGAAGTCTCTTATGTACACTAGAGGCAATAGAAGATTACAAGTATAAAATATTTATAAAATTATAACACGACTCATCTATTTATAGTTTACAACAATAAGCAATTGTGACCCTAATGCTCAAGGAACAATTATCCTAACTTTACATGACTATATTGGAGTCCTTACAAGGCTCCTCCTCCCCCTTCCCTCTAAAAAAAATTCTCCTCAATTCTCCTCAAAGGTGGAAAAGATTGGAGAATGCTCATTGACTTCATCGCATCTTTATTTGACAAATCTTGTACTCTAAGTGCAAATGGTTAAATCCAATCCCTTTGTTAGGCATGTAGTCATCCATACCTTATACTTTACCATTCAAAATAAGATTTTTAGGTAGGATAAATGCACTAAGTATTGGGGAAAATATCTTGATGAAATACTCATTATTCATCCCGAGAATGAGGATGTTAAGTAGGTCTATTCAAATGTATAGAAAGTTATTGGGCATCAAAAATATGGATAATGGGCAAGAAAAAATTAGAAGATTGATCTCCATATTTGTAGGGATATGTTAGATGTATCAATGGAAGGACCTGTTGGATCCTCAAAATACAACTTAAGAGTTACCCATAATTTCAAATTTTGATGAGTCTTGTAGAGTCTTAGGTCTAGGTTATTTTGTTGAGTCAAGATCATTTTCCTCTAAACTTGGTGGATTTAAAATTTTTACAATAATCCTCAAGTTGGTTATCATACTTCAAAGTGTGCCCTTTTTTTATAGTCATGTCTAGTAGTCCTTTGCAAATTTTTGTCTTGATTAAGAGCATGTATGTTCTTAAAATGTCCTCAAAATTTTATTTTTACAAAGTCATAAGTCCACGAGTTCTTAGTACTTCAAATTGAAATATTATTCCTAAGACCTAAGCCTTAGGCCATTCATGCATTTTCCCCATTTTTTCTCCTTTCATTCATATATCTTTGCATTCATTCCCACGACATCCTCCAAAAAAAAATAGTTCTTATCCTCTAAGGTTCATAGGTCATCGACTGCCCCTAGACTCAACATCCCCCCTTTGTCTTAATTTTTTGCATAACAGGCCCATGCCTTAGATCCATAAAATAATTCTCTTTTTACTAAGGTCTAGGGTCATGTTTTTCCAATTTTTGCCTTAGTACCATACCCAAATTGTAAATCCATATACCAAGTTCCAAGGTTATGGCCACATTAGACAAATTTTTCAATAATTAAAACCCCACCAAATTCCTCTTGGTAGAGATGAACAACCCAGATTCGGTTACCCAAAAAGGGGTAGACACCTTAGATTCACCCACCATAGATTAGGTGTTATGATCTTATTTGTCTGAAGATGAATGACCCTGATGGCCCCACCTAAGGGAGGGCAGATGACCCATATTAAGTCATCTAAGTCAGGTACCTTGATATGATTGGTCAAAAAAATAATGGTTGAGATTTGATCACCCCAGTTGTAGCACTCAAATATGATTGGCTATAAAAATGAGTGGCTTAGATTTGTTTACCTGAAGTCTAGTGCCAACATCCAATTGGTCTAAGAATAGATGGTTCATAGCGTATTGTAACAACAGGGCGGATGACTCTGATTTGCCCATCGAAGTTCGAGTATTGCCATCTAATTTGAAGGAGGTAAAATACAAACCACTAAGGTCTCAGGCTAAGGTCAAATTTATTCATCCAAAGGCATAATAATCATTTTTCGATGTTCAAAGTCCTAAGTCTTAAGGTCCCCATAAACCTTAGTCTTTCATAAATATATCTTTCGTTGTCAAAATTCTAAGGTTTGTCCTTATAATTACATATCATCATCCATTTGTATAAGTCCCCCCACCATGGTCACATTATCATGCACCTTCATTCTCAAAATTTATTTTTTATAAGGGTCCAAGACACATACACTTAATTCCCCCTTTGCCTACTTTAATAGTCGTAATATTGAGTCTACCTTAAGAAATTATTACTGTCTATAATGTTTAAGGTATTACCCTTATGAAAATTATTATATTTTCCTAAGGTTTAAAGTTCCTCGTGACTATGTTCCCCTTATGATAAAAAATGAATACTTTAGCCATACACACCTAAAGTTTTAAAAGAAAATTTATGCCATATGGTGACACGAGATTTTGTCGCCAGGAGTAGGGCACCTCTATGTGATTGGCCCCAAATGAGTAGCCCAAATCGCATCACCAAAACAATGACATACAACCTAGATTTGAATACCACAACCTCAACGTTGAGATTTGATTGGTCTAAAATAAACAACTCAAAGAAATTTACCAAAGAAGGGTGGATGACTCTACTGAAGATCAAGCATTGAGATCTTATTTGCTCAAAGATGGACAACCTTGATTCGCTCACCAAAACAGAGGCAGATGACCCATATTCACTTGTTGGAACTTGGGCACCTCTACGTGATTCGTCCAAAGATGGATGGCCCATAATGCATATCTATAAAAGGAGTGAATGAACTTTATTGGATTGTCGAAGCTTGAGTACTAGCCTTTGATTGATGGAAAGAAACTAACAAAAGACGTGTACCCCAATGAAGTAATTGTAAGTTCATTATTTGAATTTATTTTAACTAATACCATCCAGTTTATTTCTTAAAGTATAGAAAAATTGGTTGTACCATGAGGTCAAAAAATATTTCTATGAGTGACACCTACAAACCTCAACGAAGAATTTATGGCTCCATAAATGTTTAATCCTGGCATTCATTAGTAGTGATAAATTTGAGGGACCTCCAGATCAAGTGATGAAATTAAAGTGGCCAACCGACTGACACATGTTTTATAACAAGTATTGATGACTCAAACAAGATTGATGAATGAAAATTGAAGGCACACAAGCCAAGGTATAAATATGAGTACATATTTTTCTCAAATATTATTAAACACGTGCCTTAAACAACTAAGCTTCAGTAGGGAGATCATATTCGAATAAATGTACAAATCAATGACCAATTACAAAAAGTAATCATAAAAAGATAATTTCACTACAGGTAATGTCGTTATAGAAAGCAATGAGGCAGTTGGATGGTAGAAAAAAAATAGTTGGAGGTTTAATTACTAAGCATGCAAACAAATATCCTAAAAACATTATAAATTATTGCCTAGCTTAACATTTACAACCACACCGCAATTATACAAAGTTGTTAGAGTCGCTAATTGTTTTAGAAGTTCATTCTAAATCTAAAGGCTCAATGAGTGTGATGGCTTCATTAAGTACTACTCTCGGAGTTCCCACTAACATGGTAAAAATTGAAGACTTAATTGACGCATCACCATTCCAAAAGCTACAAGGAAAAGCTTCTAACAGAGAAGCAAAACAAATTTTCTAGTCTGTCGGTCCCAGATCAACAGTTCACAGCAAACCAATAGTGGGAAGTAGAACAAACTATGGTTTTTAGCTACCATCCAATTGAATAAGATTACCAATGCCACCCTACCTTGCTGAAAGGACTCCTTAGAAGAGCATATAGGGCTCAAAACAACCCTAGCCCATATAACAACAGATAGACATGCAACCTGGGAAGACTGATATGCACCAAGGTCTATTACTCTTTTGACCTGTTATCCTGGTTGGTGGTGGCATATGACCCAAATATGAGAGCAATAAAGGATCATGCAAATTGAGCTTTGTTCAAAATTACCCCAGAGAAGATCAGTAAAGTCTTCCAACTCAACGAGGCCATGATGATTCTGGATAAAAAGGTACTAGATTCTCAAGCCCAATATATGATTGGAACTACCTTTTATACTAAGCTATTTGATTACAATGAACCTGTATCATCATATTTTCTTGTACATAAGTCTGCACTCCATCCCTGGGCAAGAGACTACGTTGATATAATCAATATACTAATGGGGGACCAAGATTTGAATTGGGTGGAAAAGGAGATCATGTATTTAATAGTTCAATGTAATAGAAAAGGACAACCAACCATGTACAAGTGGGAAAACATGATTAGTGACACCATAGACAAAGAACTCCAAGAACTATAGAAAGCCATTGCAGAGCAAAGGGAGGTGATGCCCCCTTTCTCACACTATTCCTTTCTTGTACATCTAATAGTAGGTCATATGGATAAGAAACTATTTGTAGAATGGGGAGGGGTGTTCAGGAGAGACTCCCATGGATACAAGAGGGTGGACCCAATTATACTAATTTTTTTAGTAAATTTCTCTTGGATGTCTATCTCAAGCTCTATAATAAGAATGTAAGAATCCTCATAGCATTGGCTCAGGTTTGGCCAAATTCCTACATGAGTACAATGTAGGAGATTACTATTTTCATAGAATATAACACCTACATAAGGGTATACAGATCTAAAAATTTTCCAAACACCTTACCTAGATTTTTCCCTATGTCAATTGCAATATTAGAAATTGTTAGGTAAATTATAGAAGAGACCAAAACAAGGGCAGTGAAAAAGCAAGCCATAATTCTTTGGATAAACATCCCTTGAGAGATGGGATATTATGTATATAAGAGGTATCACAACCTATTAGCATCTTTGCGAAAAATGGATTCATATGGCTTTGCTAAAATCAGCTAGCATCCATATGACCCTCATGGTTATTACAATATTGTTATTGAGAAAATGGCAAATTGGATGGTAACTCAGAGAGAGGACCTATTTGAAGATACAATGCAAATCGTCTTAAAGAAAGGGAAATCCCTAGGACTAATATGGAAGAATCATTTAAAGGATAGACTACACACTTCAATAGAGATGGTGGGCAACTATTCGATTGATTTAAACATATTGAGAAATGCCACAGTCGAAATAACCATCCTCTTGATCCTTGTAATGTACCTTGAGTAATACCAAGACCCCATCTTGGAGATTATCAATCAAGAGCCTGAGCAAGTAGAAGTGTTAATGGAAGTGACTAATATGGCAGAAGTAAAAATAGAGGATCTTTCGGTTGCTTAGTCTTCTCATGACACTACCTTAGTCACAGTGAAAGGAAAGGAGATAGTTACTGCTTCCTTTGCATAGAGATAGGCCACCCCTCTCAAAATTGCTAAAGCTTTAATGGATCCAAAGTGAAAGCTTGATCTTGTAGTGACCATCCCTCAAGTGATCCCCATCAGCATAGTGTTAGATAGAGAATAACATAAGATTTCCTCAATAGTGCTCGAGAGGATTCAACAGGCAAGATGATTATCTAATTTGTTCAAGGGGTATCAGATTAAAATTACTTCTTCTCCTAGTTCCCCAAGAAGAAAAAATTCAAGACTTTAGGCCCTTCCTTCTTCAATATCTCATAAAAGCCTCACCTTGATGTAGGTAGAAAAAGAAGCTATACATTTTGATCCTGAAGAAGAGAGATAGATACAAACTATATAAGAAGGGAAAGATCCAAAGGAGACTCAATATAGAATAGAAGATCCAGATAACTAAGGCACTCAAATCTCAGCTAAGCCTCTTGTAACAGTAGAAGCAACAATACCAATGGCTCAAGTCACGTCCCTTCAAATGGATAAGACAATAGGGGAAGCAATAGTTTAGTACCAAGAAAATCTTCTAGTATTAGCAAGGTCACAAGCCCAGACTCATGTGGCCACAATGTAGAGCCTCTATAAAAGCAATCAAGCCTTGACGGCTAGAGTAGGTCAACTACAGACTAAAAACGAGAAATTACAAGTAGAAGTGAGAAGACTTAGAGAACATGTATTCTAGATATAGTTAGCCAAACAATTTGATGACTCTGCCTTCATTAAGAGTTACAAAGAAAGAATAATATTTGACTTAAGAAAAGAAACACCTATAATAACTAGAGACCTCAAAGATTTTTTTGACATAATGACTAGAATTCAAACTATTAAAACTCTAGTGGAAGATGTATAAAAGGGATTAACAGCCATAGGTCACATTTTTGACACATGCAAAAAAAATTATGATTAGATAAGTGGCAAACAGGTAGCTATATTAGATGGTAGAATTGTTGAATGTTGGGAGGAATTATTCAAAGCAACCACTTACATCAATGAAAGAACCCACTAGAGAATTTTATTTAAGGAACTAGAAAATTGGGCACAACAAATAAATGAGAAGAAAAGACAAGTTGAAGTCATATTCAAATAATCCCTTACTATAGAGAATTTTGACAAATTAACTTCTAAAGAGATACAAGATTTTGAATGTGATAGTGCAAATGAAGGTAAATTGGTTAAGCAACTTACTAGTCTATCAAAATCTATCTAGACCACAATCATATTTTTCAAATATTGTGAGTCTAAAATAAAAGATAATAAGAATAGATCTCTCAAGATGATTGATAGAGTTAAAATCATAAGCTATTTTTGCTTTGTGGCTTGACTACAAATGGTTGACATGCTCGAGATCAGTCAAGCAAAAAATAACGAAGTTAAAAGAATCAACCAAATCCACTCAGAAGCATCGACAAGCAATGTGAGACCCATGACATAAAGGATCAAGAGAGATAAAGATAAAATTAGGGCATGTTAACGTGGGGGCCAAAAGCCTAGTACAACTTGGTCCCACCTAGACAAATTTGAGAAAAAATTGAAGAAATACAATGTAAAATAGCTCAAGATAACTATAATTTTATTGTAGCACACTCAACCAATCAAGGATAGAGATGATTCCACGTGGAGGAATCTTCTAAGCATAACTATAACAAAAACATGGCACCCAAAGACTATAAGAGGGATTGTTATAGCCAAGAAAGACATTAAGTTTTGCATAGTCATTTTTGCCATAGGTATACCAAGAGTGCCCTTGTCTTGTTAATTGTATTTTCTTTTATGCCTTGTTTTCCAACCCTTATTCCTCCCCTTGATTGTGCAGGTCTTGTTTAGGATATGTCATTTAGCTAAGATTTTTCCAACGATTGGATTGGAAGCTTAGAGATTATCACTATTGTTAGGATGAATAATGGAGTTCCTCTATTACATCATTTGAACAAAGAGAACCTTTTATATTTTTTCAAAGAGATTTGAGCACTTTTCGAGACTCTAAATTGTAATATATTTTTCAAGAAATTAATACAAATCTAGCTTCCTCCTAGATATTTCTTTGGCTCAATTGTGTATTTGTGGTCACATTTGTATGTTACATCATTTGAATGTATGAATATAACTTTCTTTCATTGTGTGTCTTAATTACATATGTTACATTATTTGAATGAATCTAATTAACCTAGTTATTTATTTATCCTTCTCTCTTATTAATGATTTAAAAACTTCACTACATTTAATAATGGATAAGGCATCGATCAAGTGATAAGGCACAATTAAAGAGTTATTGTAAAATCTTGGTCAAAAGAACATCAAATTTTACATTTTGTTTATCTGTATGAACATGAGCATATAAAGAAATATTATAAGCTCACTTCAGGGGTATCCTAACCCAATTCAGTCTATCTAGAGTATTTTTGATAATCTTTTCCTGAATTAAAGTGGTAGATCCACCAAAGTTTGTAATATTGCTTGTGATCAAGAAATATCTTGTGGTATGACTCATATTAAGGGACATAAAATATTTCCATAAGAAGGCCTATAGTTAGATTGTAGGAGTTGCTACATGAACTATGAATATGAGGACTTCACTCATTTACCAATTTTAGGAAGGTATTGTCAAGGGCACTTACCTATGTGGTGATAATAAACACTTTGGAACTCGAGTGGATTAGTCTATGGTTTAAGCCTTTAAGTTGTGGATACCTTTTTTTAATTGCATAGAGTGTATATCCTTAAATACATGGAAAGAGACTTAGATATTACATTATATTTAAGGTATTATAGGATATTACAGAGAAGCAATTAACACTTATCATATACCTTGTGATCTTAGGGATCAATGTTAACCCTAAATGACTCGGTTGATAGAAGATTACAAGATGTGAGTGAACAAGCCTAAATACCAAAGGAAGGAGGGTGTTACACACATGCATGCAACTATACTAAGAGGGGAAGATGAGGTTTCCCCAAATTGCATTCTCTATAAAGCTTTTTTTCATAAAACTTGTACTTTCTAAACTTATTTTTTATCAAAATGACATACATTCTATAGTTTGTGAAGGATATTGTAATTCAATAGTTTTTATGGAAATTTGAATGTATTATCCATATTTACCAATAAAATTAATATATGTTGGGTACTAACTCATCTCACGCCATATTAAAACTCCATTTCTTTTGTGTTACAAGTATACGAGCTTGCTATGGGAAGAAAAATAGGTGTCTACAACCTAGTTTTTGGGCCATCTTCATCGAACTATGGGAATGTATGTTGGTCTTAAGATGAAAACATAGTTGGTGCTAGATTTTTTGAACCCATGCCTTGACCATCTAGTTGTATGGTTCCACATGTTCCAATTTTATGGAGAACAACAAAATGTTACAATCATTGCCTATGTGACTGGCATATCACTAGAAGGGAAAATATATGCAATAGAATTTGTTTGCATCTCTTTTTGACATTGTTGACATAAGTAGGCAATTGGATGGGGCAACTAGTACCACATTGGAATTCAACTGGTGTATCTTTTGTTTTTGTTATAACTATATTGTCTAGCCATTTGAGTTAGAACATTTATTGTTGGGATTCTCTAACTATAGGAAGACCCAAAATTACATTTATGTTATGTAATATTTTGTTTGTAGTTAAACTTGACCATGGAAATTTTTAACTATATCCTCTTAGAGCTATCAAAAATTTAGAGAAATTACATGGTCCCCATAAATTGTTGTATGTATTTTAGGCTAGAGTTTAGCAATTAAGCATTCTAGTAGTTTAACCGATCACACTCACCTAAAATAGTCACTCAAATTTAGTAGTCAAAGTAGTGAACAAAACTCTTTTTAGTAGTAGTAAGATAAGTAGATATTTGTTAATAATATTTTAAGCATTTATCTCTTTTTCTCATTATGGGGAACTATGCCTACTCTTGGAGAAAGGATCCACTACAAGTGTGTGATTTGTAAGAACTCTTGTGATCAATTTCATGCTCATTATATTCCATAGTTATTATGGGGAACTATGCCTACTCTTGGAGAAATGATCCACTACAAGTGTGTGGTTTGTAAGAACTCTTGTGATCAATTTCATGCTCATTATATTCCATAGTTAGCTAATCCTTATGGAGTTTTGAATAAACTATTAATTCAATTATTTCCTTATTTCATAGTTGAATGCATGGTGTGAATATTGATTTCAATTATTCTTTTCATTTCCAACTTTAAGTTTTGAATTATGTAGTTCCAACTTACTAGAGTTTTTTGTAGCTTATTTTTTTATATTTAATTTGTAACATTTATATGTATTAATCTTTCATTATTTATCCTATGAAATCCTTAGAATGAGAAATTATGTGAGAATCAACCCTTAGTGAAAAATAGTGTTGATTTATAGGAGCATATAGGTCTAGGTTCTCTACTAATTATATAGTGCCCAATGCCTCACAAGTGTACCTATCTAGATTGACATAGTCCATTCTAAAACCAAAATGCCATAAGATATCATGAACTAATCTCCAAATTAGAGTTATGAAGATATATACCCACTATGATACCATGAAGAAATTCATAATAAAAATAAAATTAAACATAAATAACATATTATCTAGATTTGAACAAAGAAAATAAAGATAAAATACAAAATACAAAAAAAATAAACACAAACATATAATGTGGTGTCCTTTGAAATTAGTAATATTTGATTAACAATGTAAAACATATTGAAATGGTACACGAAATTAATGTGAGTGGGAGTATAACAAATATTGATGAAATAATAACATAAAATTTCAATAACTATCAAGTTGGCATATTATTGGTTCATAATATATTGAAAGGATCAAAGTGAAAATAGGTCTATAGGATAATATAATAATACATTACAAGTACAAGATAAATCATGGAAAATGGTGGATGATCATATGTTTAAGCACCCTCTCATTTGCTTTATCTTGTCAACTAGGTACCTTCTACTCAAATAATACCAAGAGTCAAATAAGAAGGTACCACGAGGAAAAATATATTTTATTGATTATCTTCTTCATATTATTTTTCTTATAAATAAGAAGATACTATTTGATGAAATACAAAGGATTTAAATTCAATCAAAACTTTGAAGAACACAAGCTTATACTAAGAGGGGGGTGAACAGTATAAGATAAAACTTTTTACTTTTCTTTCCAAAGAAGTATTATCCAATATCATCAATTGCAATAATGAAACAATGCATAGATCATCACACACATAAGAGACACATATTTAATATGGTTCACCCAATGTGGGCTACATCCACGAAGAAAATATTTCTTATAAATTTTCTCAACAAATATCTTGGGAATCAATTCCCTATTACAATGTTTATGGGCACCAACCCAAAGGAGACACTAATCCCCTATGCTCAAGTTCATGGACCTCTATCCACAGGAGACCTCAATCCCATTTTATTTGGTTCATGGACCTCTATCCACAGGAGACCTCAATCCCCTCTGCTCTGGTATGCTCCAATACTTTACACAACTGGTATGCTCCAATACTTTACACAAGGCTTGCTCAAATCTGTTCCAAGCCTACACAAGGCTTTCTCAATCCTGCTCCAAGCCTACACACAAGGCTTGCTCAAATATGCTCATCAAAACCTATTCTCAACTCTTTTCCAAGCCTACACACAAGGCTTGCTCAAATCTGCTCACCAAAACCTACTCAAATCTGCTTACTATGACTGCTCAACCCTACTCATAAAGCTTGCTCAATTGATCTCACATAACCTACTCAAATCTTCCCCAAGCTTACTCACAAGGCTTGCTCAATTATGCTCACCAAACCTGCTCAAATCACTACTCAAAACTTGCTCACAACTTCAAACCTGCTCAAATCTGCTCCAAACCTTCTCACAAGGCTTGCTCATCAAAACCTGCTATCAACTATGCTCAAATATTCTCCTCAACCTACTCATAAAACCTGCTCAACTCTATTCCAAAACTTGTATACAAAAATTGTTTATCTATTCCCAAATCTTGCATAATGATGTCATCAAGTGCTTTATCTAATCTTCAATGTGCTTTCTTCAACTAAAGTAGTTTAGACATATTCTACCCAGAATTCATTTAACCTCTTGAACATATAGAGAATGATATGCACTAACAAATGCTCAATATGTTCTTCACATTTATTAAGTCTGTCACTTTCACATGTCTCACATTTATTGCATTCTAAAGGTAGCTCTAGTCTAGCACTTGATAACTGACTTGGTTATTGCTGAGTTGCACCTTACTTCAAAACCAATCACAATGCACAAGTCCTTCTCATCTACTCACAAAATCAATCATGAATAATACACAAGTCTATTCTTTTCATCTACTCACAAATTCAATCATGAAGATGCACAAATTTGCTTTCACAAAATTGATCTATAACTCTTGCACTTTCATTTCCAATATCACTCAAAACCAATGCACAAGTTTGCTCTCAAAACTGATCTATAATTTTCATAAATTTGTCTCTAATTTCAAACATAACCAATGCACATCTTGCTCACAAACCTATGCACATATGTTTCCCAATTTTATTCAACAATGATGCACAATCTTTTCCAACAATGCCACAAAATTAATCCTTATATCTCCTCCTTATGACTTAAAAATATTTTCTTTCAAAAAAACCACCTTGAGAAGGAGTTAAATCACCATACCTCTAAAACTACCTTGATGATGATGTGCCTTCAAAACCTATCTTAAAAAATAATTCCCTTTCCTTGGCCACTTCAAGAACAAGTTAGCAAATCTCCTTTTCAAATAATCCACATAAACCTTCCCAAAAGATGTGCACAATAAAGCTTTAAAATAATATCTTATATCTCCTCAAATATAAAATAAGCTATTTTACAATACAATTTCAAATAGTCCTCAATACACCTTATATCTCCTTTTCTAAAAATGCAATAATCACACTTTTCAAATAATACCAAAACCACCTTATATCTAATTTTCCTCATGCCAAAAATTACAATATCAAATAATCCACAATAAACCTTATAACTCATTTTATTATATAAAATATAAAATAAAATATTTTCCCTTTGTTTAATTAACAACTAACCAATGAATATCTCCTTCTCTCAAAAAATTTTTGTCCTTGTTTTAATCAACACAAGGCCAATAAACTATATCTTTTTCAAAAATTTAAATCAAAATTTTGGTGCTCATACCTCAATCAACACACCCCATGAGTGCAAGGAGAATCGAAATCGTGACCTCTACCCATGTAGCACCCAAGCCAAGGCTTGGTAACCAGTTGGGCTACCCTAGTGGGTAGTAACCACAATGCACGTCATGAAATATTTGAAGCACTCCTTTGTCCCTCAAAACATATCACTCTACCACCAAAACTAAACCCACCTGAATTCGACCCTACGACCTTTCTGCCCCCAACGCCTTAGCGCTAGCTCAGCGACCAACTAGGCTAGCCACCCGGTTGAAACAAAGGATGCAACACTTTGATTTATCTCCTTCGTCACACTCTCCAAGGTAATAAAACATGTCAAAACTGGTACCGGTGAGTTTCGAACCTCACACCTTCTTCCTCACAGCGACTTGGCACAAGTCAAACCACCGCTTGGGCTACCCTGGAGGATGATGTCAAGGGGCTATGGTTCTCCTCCTTATTCTCTACCATTCACACTCACTGCAATGAACGATCTTCGAATGCACGCTCCTTCACCTTTTCCAAACCAATGTTTAGTGCATTATTTATATGCATATTGCCTCCTTTCACAATGACGTCGACGCTCATATTTTATTTTTTGATTTTTGACTTTCTAATAAATTTTGGTGCTTCTTTTTTTTAAGTCTTCTTTTGATTATAATATTTTAAATCTAAAATATTTAAATATTATAAACTTTAAACCTTTGGCCCTTGGAAATAAATCTTTGTCTTTAAACCTTTGCCTCCTCTTGTGGTCTTTAAATATTTTTCAAGCAATTATAATAAAACCTTTTAAACCTTGTCCTTCTTCATAATATTTAAATTTGACATTTAAATATTATTAATCCTTCTCTTAGAAAAATACTTTGGAGATATACCTTGCTTTTGAATTTTGTCCATTGCTTGCTATTCATCAAAACCATGGGGAATATTTTTGCCTTGACTATCATGCACCTTTGACATCAATGACAACTCAATATTTCCAACAATCTCCCCCTTTGTCATTGATGGCAACCCTTCAAAAAAATCTTCTTTTACTACAACTGGATTCCAATACTACTCCCCTGAGAAGTTGCTCCCCCTCACTGAATTCTCTCCCCCTTTGACATCAATGGCAAAGGGCTCCTTGGGGCTAAGAATAAGACATTTTAGCATAGCCCCCTCACCACCTCCTTTCCTTGAGGTGATTAATTATGGAATGGGAGTAAAGCTACTCCCAACTTACAATGCTCTTCTTCTTTTTCAATATTCTTTTTCCATACTTTTGTAGTCATACCTCTTTGAACATTTTGACCATCCTTTTTCTTGCTTGTCTTTGGAAGTTCTAGAAATTCTGTTCTACACCATCTAGCTGTATGCCCAAAATTATTGCAATTGTAACACATGATGTTGTAGTCCTTGAAATTGAAGTTTCTCTTGGTGAAGTCATAATCATTCTTACCATGAACCTTGCAATGTATAGCTTTATGACCAAAATGATTACATGAGAAGCAATAACCTTGGAAGAAGTATTCATCTTGCCTTGGAGGATATGGTCGCATGATTCTTTCTTTGCTTCTTCTGTGTTGGTCCCTGTTCCTTGATGGTGCATTGTTTTCTTCCTCATTGATATTTCCACTTCTCAACTCATCAGTACAGGTCTTAGATTCTTCTTCAAATACCTTCTTTGATGCTTCTATTTATTTTGAGCTTGACTCCTCTTTTTGTACTTCTTGACCTTCCTCAAAGCCAAGTCCAGTCTTCATAAATGGAGATCTCTTTGTTTTGATAATATCATCCAAATATTTTGAGCTTTTCCTAAACTAATATATCTTACTATTAAATTTTTCAAGTCCCTTCCTTAGAATGTCAGCTTCATGTTCTAGTCTTTCACATTCTAGCTCTTTTGCCTTTAATTGTTCAACCATACCTTCTTCAACTTTCCTTGCCTCTTCAACCTTAATTTTTAAGTCAGTGAGATCTTGTAGAAATTTTGCCTTTGTCTTCTCATCCTCTTGTACTTGAGCTTTCAATCTTAAGTTCTCCCTTTTCAATTCTTCAAGATCAATAACAGGTTCCTCTTCCATATCAATAGTGGCTTCCTTTTCATATTCTGAAACTTTCTCTTCTTCTTGGTCTTCAATAATAGGGGCATCTTCTTTCTCTTCTATGGCCAAAAATAGAATTTCTTCTTCCTCACTATCAGAGAGACTTTCATCACTGTCATTGGAAGCACTACTTGCTTCTTCAACATAAAATCTTTTCTTGTGCCTTTGAAAGATCTTCTTCTCATTCTTGCCTTGATCATACTTATTTTTATTTTCATGATAAAATTTTCTTTCTTTCTTTTTCTCGTATTCATTTTCTTCTTCACTACTACTATATCCATTTTATGGACAATTAGTTGCATAGTGACCAATGTTACCACAACTAAAGCATTTCACCATCTGCATATTTTTGTGTTTTCTTGGACCCTTCTTATTTCTTCTCACAAATTTAGCCTCCTCTTCACTGCTTGATTCATCACTTGATTCTGGTTCTTTATCCTTTGCCTTCTTTGAAGCTTTGAATGCTACCTCTCATTTGGATGTTTGATCTTTTTCTATCCTCATCTCATAGGCTATGAGAATTCCATGTAACTCATCCATGCTTAAAGTTTTGAGATCCTTCATCTCTTCTATTGTTGAAACCTTTGCATCATACCTCATAGGGAGTGACCTTAATATTTTCTAAACAATAGTAGATTCCTCAATATTTTCTCCAAGTCCATGAATAGTGTTGACCACCTCATCAACATGAAGTAGATACCTAGCAATATTTTCCTCATATTTCATCTTCAATTCTTCAAACTTCCTCCTGTGTGTTTGAAGTTTTGCCATTTTGACTTTGTCATCTCCTTCATATGTATTCTGTAACTTATCCCACATTTCTTTTTCTGAAGTGCAGTGCATGACTTTCACAAATTCTGATTCACATAACCCACTTAAAATTGCATTCATTGCCTTGGCATTACTTTCATATGGTTTCTTACCACTTGCATCTATGGGAGGAGTTGTAGGTGGTGTGAACCCATCCTCAACTGATTTCCATGTATCATATCCCTGTGCCATCAAAAATGTCTTCATCCTTATGCTCCAGAAAGCATAGTTAGTCCCATCAAACAATGGTGCCCTATTTGATGAAAACCCTTCTTGATGTGCCATTTGTGTTCCTGTAAGATCTACCTTCAAGTTGTTAGGCTTTCACGAAGGAACCCGCTCTAATACCAATTGAAGAACACAAGCTTATACTGAGAGGGGGGTGAACAGTATAAGATAAAACTTTTTACTTTTCTTTCCAAAGTAGTATTATCCAATATCATCAATTGCAATAATGAAACAATGCACATATCATCACACACATAAGAGACACAAATTTAACATGGTTCACCCAATGTGGGCTACGTCCATGGAGAAAATATTTCTTATAAATTTTCTCAACAAATCTCTTGGGAATCAATTCCCTATTACAATGTTTATAGGCACCAACCCAAAGGAGACCCTAATCCCCTATGCTCAAGTTCGTGGACCTCTATCCATAGGAGACCTCAATCCCCTCTGCTCTAGTTCATGGACCTCTATCCATAGGAGACCCCAATCCCCTCTACTCTAGTCTGCTCCAATATTTTACACAAGGCTTGCTCAAACCTTCTCCAAGCCTACACAAGGCTTGCTCAATCTTGCTCCAAGCCTACACATAAGGCTTGCTCAAATCTACTCATCAAAACCTATTCTCAACTCTGCTCCAAGCCTACACACAAGGCTTGCTCAAATCTGCTCACCAAACCTACTCAAATCTACTTACTATCACTGCTCAACCCTGCTCAATCTACTCACATAACTTTCTCAAATCTACTCCAAGCCTACACACAAGGCTTGCTCAAATCTGCTCACCAAACTTGCTCAAATATACTCAAAACCTACTCATAAAGCCTACTCAATCCAACTTACAAAACCTGATCAAATCTACTTCAAACCTTCTCACAAGGATTACTCATCAAAACCCGCTATCAACTCTTATCAAATATGCTCACAACTCTACTCAAATATCCTCCTCAACCTGCTCAACTCTATTCCAAAACTTGTATAGAAACAATGTTTATCTATTCCTAAACCTTGCATAATGATGTCATCAAGTGCTTTATCTAATCTTCAATGTGCTTTCTTCAACTAAAGCAGTTTAGACATATTCTACCTAGAATTTGTTTAACCTCTTGAACATATAGAGAATGATATGCACTAACAAATGCTCAATATGTTCTTCACATTTATTAAGTCTATCACTTTCACATGTCTCACATTTATTGCATTCTAAAGGTAGCTCTAGTCTAGCACTTGATAACTGACCTAGTTATTGTTGAGTTGCACCTTACTTCAAGACCAATCACAATGCACAAGTCCTTCTCATCTACTCACAAAATCAATCATGAATAATGCACAAGTCTGTTCTTTTCATCTACTCACAAAGTCAATCATGAAGATGCACAAATTTGCTTTCACAAAACTGATCTATAACTCTTGCACTTTCATTTCCAATATCACTCAAAACCAATGCACAAGTTTACTCTCAAAACTGATCTATAATCTTTCATCAATTTATTCTCAATTTCAATCATAACCAATGCACAACTTGTTCTCAAACCCTAGCATATATATTCCCAATTTCATTCAAGCAATGATGAACCGACTTATTTTCAACAATCACAAAAATTAATCCTTATATCTCCACCTTATGACTTAAAAATATTTTCCTCAATCAAGACCACCTTGAGAAGGAGTTAAAACACCATACCTCTAAAATCGCCTTGATGAAGATGTGCCCTCAAAACCTATCTCAAAAATAATTCCCTTTCTTTGGCCACTTCAAGAACATGTTAGCAAATCTCCTTTTCAAATCATCCACATAAACCCTTCCAAAAGATGTGCACAATAAAGCTTTAAAATAATATCTTATATCTTATCCCCTTTCTAAAATATGTCAAAAGTTACAACTTACAAATAATCCACAAGTACACCTTATATCCCCTCTAAAAATGCAATAATCACAACTTTCAAATAATACCAAAATCACCTTGTATCTAATTTTCCTCATGCCAAAAATTACAATTTCAACTAATCCTTATTACACCTTATAACTCCCTTTTAAATTAAATTTAAAATAAAATATTTTGCCCTTATTTTAATCAATAACCAGACAACAAATCTATCTCCTTTTCACAAAAAATATTTATCTTTATTTTAATCAACACAAGGCAACAAACTATATCCTCTTTTCAATATAAAAGGGAATTTATCTTAAAATCAAAATTTTTGTGCTCATACCTCAACCAACAAGCCCTGCGAGTGCAAGGAGAATCGAAATCGTGACCTCTACCCACGCAGCGCCCAAGCCAAGGCTTGGTAACCAGCTGCGCTACCGCAAGGGTAGTAACCACAATGCAACACGAAATATTTGAAACCTTCCTTTTTCTACCAGTTCAAAACAAATTCTCTACCACCAAAATAGAACCTACCCGAATTTGACCCTACGACCTTCCTGCCCCCAGTGCCTTAGCGCTAGCTCAACGACCAACTGGGCTAGCCACCCAGTTGAAACAAAATATGTAGCACTACCGATTTGTCTCCTTCGTCATGCTCTCCAAGGCAATAAAACATGTCAAAACTAGCATCGATGAGTTTCGAACCTCACACCTTCCTCCTCGCAACGACTTGGCACAAGTCAAACCATCGCTTGGGCTACCCTTATGGATGACGTCAAAAGGGCTATGCTTCTCCTCCTTATTTTCTATCATTCACACTCACTGCAATGAACGCTCTTCGAATCCATGCTCCTCCACCTTTTCCAAACCAATGTTTAGTGCATTATTTATATGCATATTGCCTCCTTTCACAATGACGTCGGTGCTCATATTTTATTTTTTGATTTTTGACTTTCTAATAAATTTTGGTGCTCTTTCTTTTTAAGTCTTCTTTTGATTATAATATTTTAAATCTAAAAGATTTAAATATTATAAACTTTAAACCTTTGGCCCTTGGAAATAAATCTTTGTCTTTAAACCTTTGCCTCCTCTTGTGGTCTTTAAATATTTTTCAAGCAATTATAATAAAACCTTTTAAACCTTGTCCTTCTTCATAATATTTAAATTTGACATTTAAATATTATTAATCCTTCTCTTAGAAAAATACTTTGGAGATATACCTTGCTTTTGAATTTTGTCCATTGCTTGCTATTCATCAAACCCATGGGGAATATTTTTGCCTTGACTATCATGCACCTTTGACATCAATGACAACTCAATATTTCCAACAAAATTTTGATAAGTGGATATATTATAAGCAATTCCACCACATTATATAATATTCCCTTTATGCCTATACAAAAATGAGTGGAATACTACTTGTTGCTTGTCTATCAAGTTTCTATTATAAAACTAACTTTTTGTAACATTCCCAATATAGCTAAATCGTCTATATTTATTTTTATTATTAGCTCGAGCTCTAGGTGTAGTTAGTTTCTCTTTGAGCATTGGGGTTATATTTAATTTATAAATATGATGTAGTTTTGAATATTTAGGATCATTAAAGAATATTTGTTGATTTTATCACATTCTATGCATAAGAAACTTCGCTCTCTCCAAGGGGTTAAGATACTTCATATAGACATCTAAAACATGTAATGTTGAGGAGACTACCTATATGGACCCCCTAAAGACCATATGACCCACTTTGGGTAACCCTAGGGCTTAAACAATGGTTTTCACCACTCAATCATAGGACTTTTCCCTTTGTAACCTTGGCCATCCCTCCAAGGGATAGCCTCCAGAGGTTGTCCTACCAAGGTACGACCCCAAGTCAAGGCCATCCTACCAAGGGATGACCCCCAAGTCAAGGTCACACTACCAAGGGATGGCCCCCAGTCAAGTTAGTCTCACCAAGGGACAACCCCTAGTCAAGGTCGTACCACTCCGAGATGATCATGCCAAAAGTGGAGTAAAATAAGAGAGAATCTGTGCATGCACTCGAGCCCATATTAGAATGCACACTTGAGCCCAAAATAGTGTTGCATAGGCTAGGATAGCCAAATGGTATTGCATGGGAATTTTGGAGAAGAGCATGCAAGCCATCTCTCCCATGCAAAGGGTTTTTCAATAATAGGCTCATTTCGAGGGATCTATAAATTGGAATCCACCCTCATTCAAAAGGATTCCAAGTTTTAGAGTTTTCAAGTGTTGAAGTAATACTGGAATTCAACCATAAACCCTTGAGTTATTTACATTTTTCATCATCTTAGCATAGTTGAATTTTATTTTACATATTTACTCATCATGTTTCAGTCATTTATTGCTTTTACTTATCACTTCATCTGCACGTGCTATTAACCTTTTTGTGTTTGTTGTGTGTAGATTACAGGTTTTGTGCAATGAAGGAGGAACACAAAGTTTGACATCATCACCCATTGCAAAGGTCACGAGGAAACTCTTTGCAAGATGGTTTGTGGATGCGAGAAGACCCCAAAGTGCACCAGTTCCATTCTAAGAGGAAAATCAAATCCTCTTAGTTATCTATTGTATTGATTGTATCGAAATGGTGAACTCCCTCAAGGGGATGCAATTGTAACCGTATTTTGAAAGAACAAGTCATTATTAATACAAAATGGACATGATTCATTACTTACTTGTTTTATCGTAGTGTGTTACATTGCATGTTTTTGGTGTTCATTCATTTCTATCAATATTCATTTATTGTGCATTGGCTTTTAAGCATTTTAGTGGTGATCATAATGGTACCTAATCCCTATTTTCATAGCATTGTTAATTGCACATTTTTGTGATTGTTGTTGCAGGTATCATCGTCCCTTGTAGAGACGATCATCAAACAAGACTGTCTCACCTTAGGACAACCCTATTCTACTGTTAGAGTTAAAGTGCACTATGCCTTCACCTTGACACTTGTCAGTTTCTCTTGACAAGTGTCATGTGTTGAATATAGGCTTATGCCTATATATTGTAACCATTTGTATCAATAAAAAAAACCCCTTCAGTTTCAGTCCCAACATTTGGTATCAGAGCAAGCTTTCCCTGCCCTATGAAACCTTTGAGGGGGGATTTCCCTCATGGAAATCCTCCCTCCCCCCTCATTTTTTTCCCCATTTTTTTCAAAACAAGGAGTATGCTCTCCATTGTTTACAATGGATCAGAAACCAAACTTTTGAGAATCCCCACTCATGGAAATCCGTGTTTTTTTGCAGATCCGTTTCATTTGGAGGTCACCTTATTTCCCACGGCAGAGAGTACGGTTTGTCCATGATTTAGAGCTCTGAGGGCAAATCTGTGCTGGCTATTTTATATTTTAGAGGTTGCAAATCATCCGTTATGTCACAGTTTTACTGGCACTTTTGCCAGCGTTTCAGTCGTTGGATAATAGGCTTTGAAGGGCATGAAGCAAGAGCAAATCGTAGAGGACATTTTTTTTTATTGGTGTGCGTGGGTGTTCTTCCTCACGCTAGACATTTGGGCCTATCCTCGTTGATGGAGACCTTTCGGTGCAATGGTGTAACAAACCGTGATTGATCTAGTGCACCCAATATGCTATGGCAGTAGTGATTGATCGCCACTCTTCATCAAAATTGCAACCAACAGTCCAAAAGTCTGAGATTTGAGATCTGGCAGTGCGTTGTCAATGCGAAGTTAAAAATTTGAATCGCAGATGGCATGTTCCACGATTGAGAGGAGATTTGATCCACAACAACGTTGTCCTCTACGCTCTGGAGGGTCTCAGGTTCGAAACCAGGCGAGCTTGAAGAGGTCAGAGCTCAGAGGTATGAAACCCATGGCAACCAAAGAGGTCACGTGTTCGATTCTCGATCTATCTATTGCACGAAATCCAATCCCTTGCATAATGGGTATTTTGGCGAAGCCCAGATTCACTGTTGTAGACCATAATCCTTCCCCTAGCAAGACTGTATCCAATTTTCGTCTTCTTGATTACTTACAAATGACGACAATTACGGGGGCCTCTGTACCAGTTGGATATTTTGTAGGTGGAAGATGTGGTTTGAGGGGACCATCCATGTACACTGCAGGTCTCATTGGACTAATGGGAGGATTTATGTGTGCATATGAAAGCTCTGCTAGAAGGCTCATGGGCTTGTTTCCAAATCACGAAGAGGTCGAGGAGTATAAAAAATAAATCCTTTTAACATTAGCTATTTTAATGTTATAATTTTCAAAGCATGCAACGAAATTGAGAGGATTTCCAATAGGTTTACTAGACGGTGGAGCAGCTGCAACATAAATACAGCGCAGTGCTTGACGGAGATGGTGTCGGCCAATGCGTCCAAATCCTCCAAGAGATTTCTGATCTTGACCCCGTTCCACGGGTCCCGATACTGCTCACGTAATATGTAGTCATTAGAGAAGCTGTAGAGAATGCTCGTGCAGCTCTGGCTGGGCGTCTTGGACAAAAATTGGCTCTGCGAAGGCCCATCAATGGAGAGATCGAGAAGCCTCTCAAAAATGTTGGCTGTCACCTGCCACAGCGCATTTGTCATGGGCGAATGGTACAGGTTTAGAGGCTTCCGCAGCGACGACCCAGCGTCTATGGGCGGCGAATCCTCAAAGGGCGACGTGAATGTCGAAACTGCGGACATTGTTTTCTGTGAATCCGAAGAAGAAGCGAGAGCCGCCATTGTTTCATCCTCGAACCACGAATGTGGAGGAAACGAGCATTCAATGGTGCCTGCGACACGACAAATTAAAGCTCTGCATGATTTTTTTCATGATATTTTCAACCATTCCTCGGTGTTTTGATCGACATTCAGCACAGTGCATTTTTTGTGCTACTCTACTATATTTAGGATATGCCTTCTCTGGATCTACACCGTAAGGGTGTAGTTTTATCATTTTTTTGTGAGTTGGAAGCAAATGGCAAACTGGAGAGACAGGTGATGGTTATTTCTACATCTGGATGTGATTCTGTGAGAATGGAATGCACATACATCCATCTCTGTGAGTATTGACGACTTCCATCCATCTCTGCAACCGTCGTCCACTGCACTCGACTGAAGAAGCCCGTCGTCCCTGCAGAGGAGCCAAAGATGGTGTTTACCGTCGTGAAGGTCAAGACAGCCTGGGCGACGACAAAGCAGAGGAAGCAACACCACTTCCTAGGGTTTTTGTACGTGGGGGTGAATGCGACGGAGGAGCAGGCCTACTACATGGTGGCCATTACGGAGCTCATCTATGAGATGGTGGAGGTGGAGGGCGCCAATGCGATGGAGGAGCAGGCCTACGTGGTGGCCATTGCAGAGCTCATCTATGAGCTGGTGGAGGTGGAGGGCGCCATGCTTCCCAAGGTGCGTGCCATCGCCAAGACCGCCACGTTGGCCCTCATAAAAATATTTGACTCCGTATGTGTAGCTTGTTCCCATTTTTTTTAATTTCTTACAATGATGGTGGAACTTTATCAAGGGGGACAATGAATTTTTTATGAAGGGCCACTTTAATTAAAATTTTTAAAGGGAATATTTTATAAAGTATGGAGAATATTATTGGCCGACAAGCCCACATGCCAAAATTTTCAAACAATGTAATTTTTTCTCCCACAATGCACTAGGAGGGAAAGCATGGCCAAATGCTTTTTTTTAAATTTTCTTGATATTCCTGCACAGAGTGGAAGTGGGAGCTGAAGGCCTTGATGGCCCATGTAATTCCCCTACGAGGGAAATATTAAGACTGTTTTTATTCCACCTGAGAGCGATGCCGCCATTGAGCGATGTTGTCTATTTGCTGCCTTAGATAGGCATGATAGTTTTTTCCACAAGATGAAGGCCCCTTTGATGGTGGAATATAGGGGTATTTATAGTCGTTGGAAACGTTTTTCCGTGACGGACACAATGGTGGTGTCATATTGTAATTTTGAGGTTGTTTCCATTGAGTTTTTTAGCCTCAAAGTTTTTCTCCCTTGGAGTGCAATCTCGGTTGAACCCGACACTCCCAAGGTAATTTCATATGTGATCCTTGTACCTAGTGATCTTTTCTATACACTTGGCAAATGCAGTGGCTGGTTACCCATGCATTTCGGTGGGATGACATGGTCACCATAAGGACACTTATACTAGGGACTACAGACAAAGGCACCCTAGACTCTATCCAAGGTTTTTTCCGGATCTACTTTTGAAGACTACAGACGAAGACACTTCAGAAGATTCTCTTATTTTCTTCTTCTCTCCTCCTATTTTGGATCTCTGGCTCATTTTATTGTATTGAGTGCATTTTTTGGCAGAGACCGACACTCTTATATGGCTCGTTTTTCCTTTGTATTAGGTGCATTTTTGGCAGATACCGACACCTTCTAGATTGAGTTCACCATAAAGAGAGATTTGATATTTATGGTGAATCTAGTCAGTGACCTACGAGAGGCAACATCCTTTGAGGATGACTTGCAGAGGCAACAGACCTAGAAGTGTCGACCACTGAGGCACCCATGATGACCCTGAGGCACTTAGACGGTCGACCCGGTGGCAACAGACCCGTGGAAGTGGGCGACCCCGAGGCAACGGATCGAGATGTATACATAGTGAATCTAGCATTATTCACAGTTGGAGAGCCAAGCGCAAAGAGCACGAGCCTAGACCAAATCCGCAATAAGAGAGGATGATAGGTTGTTTTCGAGAAGCCAACATTAAGGGGGAATGTTACCTAATGTTGACTTGTTTTGTTTCTTCTTTAGTTAGGATAGTGCACTTTAAGGGGGAATGTTAGAGTTAAAGTGCACTATGTCTTCACCTTGACACTTGTCAGTTTCTCTTAACAAGTGTCATGTGTTGAATATAGGCTTATGCCTATATATGTGTTGAATATAGGCTTATGCCGAAAAATCCGTATCCACGCCGATCCAACGACCGAACGCCAATGCGACGGAGGAGCAGGCCTATGTGGCAGCCATTGCGGAGCTCATCTATGAGCTGGTGGAGGTGGAGGGTGCCACGCTTCCCAAGGTGCGTGCCATCGCCAAGACCGCCACGCTGGCCCTCATAAAAATATTTGACTCTGTATGTGTAGCTTGTTCCCGTTTTTTTTTAATTTCTTACAATGATGGTGGAACTTTATCAAGGGGGACAATGAATTTTTTATGAAGGGCCACTTTAATTAAAATTTTCAACAATTCACACAAAATTAATCCTTATATCTCCACCTTGTGACTTAAAACTATTTTCTTTCAAACAAGCCACCTTGAGAAGGAGTTAAAACACCATACCTCTAAAACTGCCTTGATGAAGATGTGCCCTCAAAAATCTATCTCAAAATAACTCCCTTTCTTTGGCCACTTCAAAACATGTTAGCAAAACTCCTTTTCAAATAATCCACATAAACCCTTTCAAAAGGATGTGCACAATAGGGCTTGAAAATAATATCTTATATTTTTCTCACAATATAAAGCTTCATCAATAACACAAACCCTTTTATCCCCTTTCTGTGATATGTCAAAATACAAATAACAATAATCACAAGTACACCTTATCTCTCCTCTAAAAATGCAAGATCACAACTTTCAAATAATACCCAAATCACCTTATGTCAATTTTCCTCATGCAAACATTACAATATCAAATAATCCTTATTACACCTTATGACTCCCTTTTAAATAAAATTTAAAACAAAATATTTTTCCCTTCTTTTAATCAATAACCAACCAACAAATCTATTTCCTTTTCACAAAAAATATTTGTCTTTATTTTAATCAACACAAGGCAGCAAACTATATCCTCATTTCAATCAATACAAGGGCAACACACTTTATCCTTTCAAAAATAAAAATTTTAGCGCTCATACCTCAATCAATACACCCTGCGAGTGCAGGAGAATCGAAAGTGTGACCTATGCCCACGCAACGCCCAAGCTAAGGCTTGGTAACCAGCTGCCCTATCGCAAAGGGTAGTAACCACAATGCATGTCGTTAATTTTAAACCTTCCTTTTTCTGCTGCTTCAAAACAAAAACTCTGCCACCAAAACTAAACCCACACGAATTTGATCCTGCAACCTTTCTGCCTCCAGACCCTTAGTGCTAGCTCAACGACCAATTGGGCTAGCCACCCATTTGAAACAAAGTATGTAGCACTTTGATTTATCTTCTTTGTCATGCTCTTCAAAATAACAAAATGCTTTATAACTAGCATTGGTGAGTTTCAAACCTCACACCTTCCTCCTTACAGCGACTTGGCACAAGTCAAACCACCGCTTGGGCTATCCTTGTGGATGACATCAAAAGGGCTATGGTTCTTCTCCTTATTCATTTATGTTCACACTCACTTTAATGAACACTCTTCCAATCCACTCTCCTTCACCTTTTTTGAACCAAAGCTTAGTTTATTATATATATGTATTTACCTCCTTTCACAATGACGTCGATGCTCAAATTTAATTTTTTGATTTTTGAATTTCTAATAAATTTTGGTGCTTCTTTTTTTAAGACTTCGTTTGATTATAATATTTTAAATCTAAAATATTTAAATATTATAAACTTTAAACCTTTGGCCCTTGGAAATTATTCTATCTTTAAACCTTTGTCTCCTCTTGTGGTCTTTAAATATTTTTCAAGCAATTATAATAAAACCTTTTAAACCTTGTCCTTCTTCATAATATTTAAATTTTATTTTTAAATATTATTAATTCTTATCTTAGAAAAATACTTTGGAGATATACCTTGCTTTTGAATTTTATCCATTGCTTGCTATTCATCAACCTCATGGGGAATATTTTTGCCTTGACTATCATACACCTTGACATCAATGACAACTCAATATTTCCAATAAAATTTTGATAAGTGGATATATTATAAGCAATTCCACCACATTATATAATATTCCCTTTATGCCTATACAAAAATGAGTGGAATACTACTTGTTGCTTGTCTATCAAGTTTCTATTATAAAACTAACTTTTTGTAACATTCCCAATATAGCTAAATCGTCTATATTTATTTTTATTATTAGCTCGAGCTCTAGGTGTAGTTAGTTTCTCTTTGAGCATTGGGGTTATATTTAATTTATAAATATGATGTAGTTTTGAATATTTAGGATCATTAAAGAATATTTGTTGATTTTATCACATTCTATGCATAAGAAACTTCGCTCTCTCCAAGGGGTTAAGATACTTCATATAGACATCTAAAACATGTAATGTTGAGGAGACTACCTATATGGACCCCCTAAAGACCATATGACCCACTTTGGGTAACCCTAGGGCTTAAACAATGGTTTTCACCACTCAATCATAGGACTTTTCCCTTTGTAACCTTGGCCATCCCTCCAAGGGATAGCCTCCAGAGGTTGTCCTACCAAGGTACGACCCCAAGTCAAGGCCATCCTACCAAGGGATGACCCCCAAGTCAAGGTCACACTACCAAGGGATGGCCCCCAGTCAAGTTAGTCTCACCAAGGGACAACCCCTAGTCAAGGTCGTACCACTCCGAGATGATCATGCCAAAAGTGGAGTAAAATAAGAGAGAATCTGTGCATGCACTCGAGCCCATATTAGAATGCACACTTGAGCCCAAAATAGTGTTGCATAGGCTAGGATAGCCAAATGGTATTGCATGGGAATTTTGGAGAAGAGCATGCAAGCCATCTCTCCCATGCAAAGGGTTTTTCAATAATAGGCTCATTTCGAGGGATCTATAAATTGGAATCCACCCTCATTCAAAAGGATTCCAAGTTTTAGAGTTTTCAAGTGTTGAAGTAATACTGGAATTCAACCATAAACCCTTGAGTTATTTACATTTTTCATCATCTTAGCATAGTTGAATTTTATTTTACATATTTACTCATCATGTTTCAGTCATTTATTGCTTTTACTTATCACTTCATCTGCACGTGCTATTAACCTTTTTGTGTTTGTTGTGTGTAGATTACAGGTTTTGTGCAATGAAGGAGGAACACAAAGTTTGACATCATCACCCATTGCAAAGGTCACGAGGAAACTCTTTGCAAGATGGTTTGTGGATGCGAGAAGACCCCAAAGTGTACCGGTTCCATTCTAAGAGGAAAATCAAATCCTCTTAGTTATCTATTGTATTGATTGTATCGAAATGGTGAACTCCCTCAAGGGGATGCAATTGTAACCGTATTTTGAAAGAACAAGTCATTATTAATACAAAATGGACATGATTCATTACTTACTTGTTTTATCGTAGTGTGTTACATTGCATGTTTTTGGTGTTCATTCATTTCTATCAATATTCATTTATTGTGCATTGGCTTTTAAGCATTTTAGTGGTGATCATAATGGTACCTAATCCCTATTTTCATAGCATTGTTAATTGCACATTTTTGTGATTGTTGTTGCAGGTATCATCGTCCCTTGTAGAGACGATCATCAAACAAGACTGTCTCACCTTAGGACAACCCTATTCTACTTGTTAGAGTTAAAGTGCACTATGCCTTCACCTTGACACTTGTCAGTTTCTCTTGACAAGTGTCATGTGTTGAATATAGTCTTATGCCTATATATTGTAACCATTTGTATCAATAAAAAAAACCCCTTCAGTTTCAGTCCCAACATTTGGTATCAGAGCAAGCTTTCCCTGCCCTATGAAACCTTTGAGGGGGGATTTCCCTCATGGAAATCCTCCCTCCCCCTCATTTTTTTTCCCCATTTTTTTCAAAACAGGGAGTATGCTCTCCATTGTTTACAATGGATCAGAAACCAAACTTTTGAGAATCCCCACTCATGGAAATCCGTGTTTTTTTGCAGATCCGTTTCATTTGGAGGTCACCTTATTTCCCACGGCAGAGAGTACGGTTTGTCCATGATTTAGAGCTCTGAGGGCAAATCTGTGCTGGCTATTTTATATTTTAGAGGTTGCAAATCATCCGTTATGTCACAGTTTTACTGGCACTTTTGCCAGCGTTTCAGTCGTTGGATAATAGGCTTTGAAGGGCATGAAGCAAGAGCAAATCGTAGAGGACATTTTTTTTTATTGGTGTGCGTGGGTGTTCTTCCTCACGCTAGACATTTGGGCCTATCCTCGTTGATGGAGACCTTTCGGTGCAATGGTGTAACAAACCGTGATTGATCTAGTGCACCCAATATGCTATGGCAGTAGTGATTGATCGCCACTCTTCATCAAAATTGCAACCAACAGTCCAAAAGTCTGAGATTTGAGATCTGGCAGTGCGTTGTCAATGCGAAGTTAAAAATTTGAATCGCAGATGGCATGTTCCACGATTGAGAGGAGATTTGATCCACAACAACGTTGTCCTCTACGCTCTGGAGGGTCTCAGGTTCGAAACCAGGCGAGCTTGAAGAGGTCAGAGCTCAGAGGTATGAAACCCATGGCAACCAAAGAGGTCACGTGTTCGATTCTCGATCTATCTATTGCACGAAATCCAATCCCTTGCATAATGGGTATTTTGGCGAAGCCCAGATTCACTGTTGTAGACCATAATCCTTCCCCTAGCAAGACTGTATCCAATTTTCGTCTTCTTGATTACTTACAAATGACGACAATTACGGGGGCCTCTGTACCAGTTGGATATTTTGTAGGTGGAAGATGTGGTTTGAGGGGACCATCCATGTACACTGCAGGTCTCATTGGACTAATGGGAGGATTTATGTGTGCATATGAAAGCTCTGCTAGAAGGCTCATGGGCTTGTTTCCAAATCACGAAGAGGTCGAGGAGTATAAAAAATAAATCCTTTTAACATTAGCTATTTTAATGTTATAATTTTCAAAGCATGCAACGAAATTGAGAGGATTTCCAATAGGTTTACTAGACGGTGGAGCAGCTGCAACATAAATACAACGCAGTGCTTGACGGAGATGGTGTCGGCCAATGCGTCCAAATCCTCCAAGAGATTTCTGATCTTGACCCCGTTCCACGGGTCCCGATACTGCTCACGTAATATGTAGTCATTAGAGAAGCTGTAGAGAATGCTCGTGCAGCTCTGGCTGGGCGTCTTGGACAAAAATTGGCTCTGCGAAGGCCCATCAATGGAGAGATCGAGAAGCCTCTCAAAAATGTTGGCTGTCACCTGCCACAGCGCATTTGTCATGGGCGAATGGTACAGGTTTAGAGGCTTCCGCAGCGACGACCCAGCGTCTATGGGTGGCCAATCCTCAAAGGGCGACGTGAATGTCAAAACTACGAAAATTATTTTCTAAGAATCCGAAGAAGAAGCAGAAGCCGCCATTGTTTCATCCTCGAACCACGGCTGTGGAGGAAACGAGCATTCAATGGTGCCTGTGACACGACAAATTAAAGCTTTGCATGATTTTTTTCATGATATTTTCAACCATTCCTCGGTGTTTTGATCGACATTCAGCACAGTGCATTTTTTGTGCTACTCTACTATATTTAGGATATGCCTTCTCTGGATCTACACCGTAAGGGTGTAGTTTTATCATTTTTTTGTGAGTTGGAAGCAAATGGCAAACTGGAGAGACAGGTGATGGTTATTTCTACATCTGGATGTGATTCTGTGAGAATGGAATGCACATACATCCATCTCTGTGAGTATTGACGACTTCCATCCATCTCTGCAACCGTCGTCCACTGCACTCGACTGAAGAAGCCCGTCGTCCCTGCAGAGGAGCCAAAGATGGTGTTTACCGTCGTGAAGGTCAAGACAGCCTGGGCGACGACAAAGCAGAGGAAGCAACACCACTTCCTAGGGTTTTTGTACGTGGGGGTGAATGCGACGGAGGAGCAGGCCTACTACATGGTGGCCATTACGGAGCTCATCTATGAGATGGTGGAGGTGGAGGGCGCCAATGCGATGGAGGAGCAGGCCTACGTGGTGGCCATTGCAGAGCTCATCTATGAGCTGGTGGAGGTGGAGGGCGCCATGCTTCCCAAGGTGCGTGCCATCGCCAAGACCGCCACGTTGGCCCTCATAAAAATATTTGACTCCGTATGTGTAGCTTGTTCCTGTTTTTTTTAATTTCTTACAATGATGGTGGAACTTTATCAAGGGGGACAATGAATTTTTTATGAAGGGCCACTTTAATTAAAATTTTTAAAGGGAATATTTTATAAAGTATGGAGAATATTATTGGCCGACAAGCCCACATGCCAAAATTTTCAAACAATGTAATTTTTTCTCCCACAATGCACTAGGAGGGAAAGCATGGCCAAATGCTTTTTTTTAAATTTTCTTGATATTCCTGCACAGAGTGGAAGTGGGAGCTGAAGGCCTTGATGGCCCATGTAATTCCCCTACGAGGGAAATTTTAAGACTGTTTTTATTCCACTTGAGAGCGATGCCGCCATTGAGCGATGTTGTCTATTTGCTGCCTTAGATAGGCATGATAGTTTTTTCCACAAGATGAAGGCCCCTTTGATGGTGGAATATAGGGGTATTTATAGTCGTTGGAAACGTTTTTCCGTGACGGACACAATGGTGGTGTCATATTGTAATTTTGAGGTCTGTTTCCATTGAGTTTTTTAGCCTCAAAGTTTTTCTCCCTTGGAGTGCAATCTCGGTTGAACCCGACACTCCCAAGGTAATTTCATATGTGATCCTTGTACCTAGTGATCTTTTCTATACACTTGGCAAAAGCAGTGGCTGGTTACCCATGCATTTCGGTGGGATGACATGGTCACCATAAGGACACTTATACTAGGGACTACAGACAAAGGCACCCTAGACTCTATCCAAGGTTTTTTCCGGATCTACTTTTGAAGACTACAGACGAAGACACTTCAGAAGATTCTCTTATTTTATTCTTCTCTCCTCCTATTTTGGATCTCTGGCTCATTTTATTGTATTGAGTGCATTTTTTGGCAGAGACCGACACTCTTATATGGCTCGTTTTTCCTTTGTATTAGGTGCATTTTTGGCAGATACCGACACCTTCTAGATTGAGTTCACCATAAAGAGAGATTTGATATTTATGGTGAATCTAGTCAGTGACCTACGAGAGGCAACATCCTTTGAGGATGACTTGCAGAGGCAACAGACCTAGAAGTGTCTGACCCTGAGGCACCCATGATGACCCTGAGGCACTTAGACGGCTGACCCAGTGGCAACAGACCCGTGGAAGTGGCTGACCCTGAGGCAACAGATCGAGATGTATACATAGTGAATCTAGCATTATTCACAGTTGGAGAGCCAAGCGCAAAGAGCACGAGCCTAGACCAAATCCGCAATAAGAGAGGATGATAGGTTGTTTTCGAGAAGCCAACATTAAGGGGGAATGTTACCTAATGTTGACTTGTTTTGTTTCTTCTTTAGTTAGGATAGTGCACTTTAAGGGGGAATGTTAGAGTTAAAGTGCACTATGCCTTCACCTTGACACTTGTCAGTTTCTCTTAACAAGTGTCATGTGTTGAATATAGGCTTATGCCTATATATGTGTTGAATATAGGCTTATGCCGAAAAATCCGTATCCACGCCGATCCAACGACCGAACGCCAATGCGACGGAGGAGCAGGCCTATGTGGCAGCCATTTCGGAGCTCATCTATGAGCCGAAGGAGGTGGAGGGTGCCATGCTTCCCAAGGTGTGCGCCATCGCCAAGACCGCCACGCTGGCCCTCATAAAAATATTTGACTCTGTATGTGTAGCTTGTTCCCGTTTTTTTTTTAATTTCTTACAATGATGGTGGAACTTTATCAAGGGGGACAATGAATTTTTTATGAAGGGCCACTTTAATTAAAATTTTTAAAGGGAATATTTTATAAAGTATGGAGAATATTATTGGCCGACAAGCCCACATGCCAAAATTTTCAAACAATGTAATTTTTTCTCCCACAATGCACTAGGAGGGAAAGCATGGCCGAATGCTTTTTTTAAAATTTTCTTGATATTCCCGCATAGAGTGGAAGTGGGAGCTGAAGGCCTTGATGGCCCATGTAATTCCCCTGCGAGGGAAATTTTAAGACTATTTTTATTCCGCCTGAGAGCGATGCCGCCATTGAGTGATGTTGTCTATTTGCTGCCTTAGATAGGCATGATAGTTTTTTCCACAAGATGAAGGCCCCTTTGATGGTGGAATATAGGGGTATTTATAGTCGTTGGAAACGTTTTTCCGCGACGGACACAATGGTGGTGTCATATTGTAATTTTGAGGCTGTTTCCATTGAGTTTTTTAGCCTCAAAGTTTTTCTCCCTTAGAGTGCAATCTCGGTTGAACTCGACACTCCCAAGGTAATTTCATATGTGATCCTTGTACCTAGTGATCTTTTCTATACACTTGGTGAATGCAGTGGCTGGTTACCCATGCATTTCGGTGGGATGACATGGTCACCATAAGGACACTTATACTAGGGACTACAGACAAAGACACCCTAGACTCTATCCGAGGTTTTTTTCGGATCTACTTCTAAAGACTACAGACGAAGACACTTCAGAAGATTCTCTTCTTTTCTTCTTCTCTCCTATTTTGGATCTATGGCTCATTTTATTGTATTGAGTGCATTTTCGACAGAGACCGACACTCTTATATGGCTCGTTTTTCATTTGTATTAAGGTGCATTTTTGGCTGAGACCGACACCTTCTAGATTGAGTTCACCATAAGGAAGGATTTGATATTTATGGTGAATCTAGTCAGTGACCTACGAGAGGCAACATCCTTTGAGGATGACCTGCAAAGGCAACAGACCCAGAAGTGTCTGACCCTGAGGCACCCATGATGACCCTAAGGCACTTAGACGACTGACCCAGTGGCAATAGACCCGTGGAAGTGGCTAACCCTGAGGCAACAGACCGAGATGTATACATAGTGAATCTAGCATTATTCACAGTTGGAGAGCCAAGCGCAAAGAGCACGATCCTAGACCAAATCCGTAATAAGAGAGGATGATAGGTTGTTTTCGAGAAACCAACATTAAGGGGGAATGTTACCTAATGTTGACTTGTTTTTTTTCTTCTTTAGTTAGGATAGTGCACTTTAAGGGGGAATGTTAGAGTTAAAGTGCACTATGCCTTCACCTTGACACTTGTCAGTTTCTCTTAACAAGTGTCATGTGTTGAATATAGGCTTATGCCTATATATTGTAACCATTTGTATCAATAAAATAACCCCTTCAGTTTTAAGTCCTAACATTTGGTATCAGAGCGGGCTTTCCCTGCCCTGTGAAACCCTTGAGGGGGGATTTCCCTCGTGGAAATCCTCCCTCCCCCCTCATTTTTTTTTCCTTTTGGCCATTTTTTAAAAACTGAGGGAGTATGCTCTCCATCTTTGATGGATCATAAACCAGAAGTTTTTTCATGGCTGCCAATTTTTTTATGGGATTTATTTTTAGTTTTAGTTTTTTAGGGTTTTTAGAGCAGGAAAGCACTTTATGGCCGATGAGCTCTTTCTGGTGCTTGTAACAGAATGAGTGCCTGAACGTCATCCTACACAGTGACGTGATAATGACGCATCCAACCTGCTATTGAAGCTAAATTTCCATGAAACAGAGTTCGCAGTGCATCATTCTTTGTCGCAATTCATCGGTGAGAACCGGTTTGGACGATGACGTGGAGACCGCCGCCCCGGCGCCCTCCGTCTCATATAGCTGGACATCCTGCTGCTCGAAATACTGCGACGTCGGGAGCGAAATCGATGACGACGGTGTCGGTGTGTATTCTAGGATCGCATCATATGTTTGTGCTTCTACCTTCCACACATATCCATGGTATGCGGCTGCTGCTATGAAAATTTCTTTTGCAAAGCGACAAGGTTTTGGTAAAATTGGCCGTCCCGTAATTTCTTATCGTCAGGGTTTCGACAATACGCTCCATGAGTGGGATGTCACTATCGGACGGTGTCTGTGCACCGTGGCCGCGCACTTGGAGGCCGTTACCACAATAATCAACATCTATGGTTTTGAACAGCAGATCCAAAATAGCCAAAGTAGCCGCTTGTAATTATGGATCCAAAACAGTAGATTTGTTGTGCCAACGCCACGAATGCGGACATTCAGAAAATCATCCTATAGCTCGCTAAGTGATTCGTTGTTGTTGGAGTTTGGTCGTCGGATCAGCGTGGATACGGATTTTTTGGCACCAAAGTTGGAATGGGTGGATCAGCATCGATATGGGCATGATTTTTTCGTCCTGAAGTACTGTCGCAGTTACCGTTGACGTGATTGATCATCGGCCTGATCTCGCTCCACAGCACCGTAGCTTGCACCCCGATGGCACCATTTTGGGATCGCATAGCACACGGGAGTTTGCCACCTCTTCGCTGTCGAAGCCATTGGGAGGTCATTTTAATTTTTTTTACGAGACATTCTAAGAATTGGCCACACCCCAAAACTGCTTATCAAACTCGTATTACTGCTGCATTTCCATTTGTAGATCTGGGGTTTCTTCTGAGCCAGTCCATCCTAAGTGGAGGATTGTTGAAGCTCTGATTGCAACCATGATTATGAGAAGTGGTTTCAAGTTGTACAATCTGGATTTTGTGATTTGGAAGGGAAGGGAGTGCATTCGACAATTTTACAACATTATGCTATTTTGGAGCTGCTAGACAAGTTTTTCGAACCAGTATGAAATGAGAATCGCCATTTTGGGATGCATAAGGGAATGTTCGTGCAGATCTAAGCTTCAGTCATGGCATTTAGCTCCAATGTCTCGGATCTCCGTAGCATGCAGAAGAAAAATCTCAAATATACGTTTTCATATCCGTGCAACAACCGAGATTTTTTTGGTGCTTTGTGCGTTAAATTCTACCAAAGCAAATTATTATCGTACAAGTATTTTTTGAGGGGTATATTTCTGCCCTGGTGAAGTCGTTGTGCATGGCATGTAGGAGCAACATGGGGGACAGGACGGAGAACCGGCTGGGGTCGTGGCTTATGCTGACGTGCTTCCAGACGTTGGTGATATCGTCGATGATATTTTTGACAGTGATGGCAGGATTTACGGGCTAGCATACAACAACGGCAAGGGTTTGACGATGCGCACCATGGTTGGCCAGAATATCGATAACTGGTCAGAGTGGGACATCATGGCCGGTGATGACAGAGGAAGCGCAGGCGAGGGTTCGGAGGAGGTTGCTAGCATGATAGAGCAGGGATAATTTTGACAAGACTAGAACCAATGGCAGAAGAGGGACGGGCTCACTCTGAATATGGTGGATGACTTCAAGACTACCCCAATGCAGCTGAAGGAGGACCAGAGCACCCTGATCTGGAGGAGATTTGGGGAAACCGAGCCTGATAACTAGTGGTCGTCGGATCTGTGTGTCAAACCCCTCAACGGGGATTCTTTGCATGGAAGACCTTACGGATCTAGTTGGGGTTCCGTGGCCGCAAGCAACAGACTCGATATGGACCAGATCTGACGACAATAATGGGTGCGGGAGCAACAATAGGGTGTCCAAAAATCAACTCAATTGTTTGGGCAGTGGACCTAAAAATGAGCCTGTGTTCATATAGAATGACTGCTGCTACAAATCCTGATCCCATGGCGGCTCCCAGAAGGCATTCCTGAACCAAAATGTAAACCATGATCAAGACATAGAAGACATAACAGAGGGCTGGGAAAGTAAACTAGAAACATCGGTATGTGTGGGCCACCTGGACGCTGCTCGCATGCTTCTGGGGAGCCTCCGACGATCACGACGTTGATTATAATCTGAATTATAATAATTATTCTATCTATGGTTATCGTTATTGTTTTAAATGTCCAATCACCCAAACACCGTATATTTTTAAATTATTATTCCCACATGTAATCAATACTCTTATGATGGCTCACATATCAAGAATCCTTGCTTGGTTGTTGTTTCGATGGGGTGAGTTTCGATGCCACATGGTTTGGTTGACGGTGGGGGGTAGTTGAAAACTTGGACTAGTGGAGTGGAAGGCCCACATGGCCTATGTTATTTCCCGACGAGGAAACATTTATCATCATGAAGTTTTTTTTATTATTGACCACTAGTATGGTTTTATTGATCATTTTTTAATTTCCACATGGAAGTGGAAGGCCTACATGGTCCCTGTAATTCCCCTCCGAGGGAAATTTATGTTATTTTTTCCGCCTGCGTGCGATGCCAAGAATATTCTATTCTTGAGGTTTATTTTGATGCCTAGATAGGCATGGTATTGTTTTTCCACATGATGA
Organism: Wollemia nobilis; assembly: GCA_028583015.1. NCBI lineage: Eukaryota > Viridiplantae > Streptophyta > Pinopsida > Araucariales > Araucariaceae > Wollemia > Wollemia nobilis. The sequence continues at coordinate 8,979,320 of JAQPPZ010016751.1, read as the reverse complement.
AGGCCCCTTTGATGGTGGAGTATAGGGGTATTTATAGTCGTTGGAAACATTTTTTTGCGACGAACACAATGGTGGTGTCAAATTGTAATTTTGAGGCTGTTTCAATTTACTTTTTTAGCCTCAAAGTTTTTCTACCTTGGAGTGCACTTTTGGTTGTACCCGACACTCCCAAGGTACTTGTAAGTGAACCTAGTATCTAGTATTCACCTCTTTCTACTTGGTGGATGCAACGGCTGGTTACCCATGCATTCCGATAAGATGAGGTGACTACCATAAGGACACTTATTCTAGGGACTACAGACATAGACACCCTAGACTCTATCCGAGGTTTTTCTAGATCTACTTTTGAAGACTACAGACGAAGACACTTCAGAAGATTCTCTTCTTTTCTTCTTCTCTCCTCCATATTTTGATCTATGGCTCATTTTATTGTATTGAGTGCATTTTCGGCAGAGACCGACACTCTTATATGGCTCATTTTTCATTTGTATTAAGGTGCATTTTTGGCTAAGACCGACACCTTCTAGATTGAGTTCACCATAAGGAAGGATTTGATATTTATGGTGAATCTAGTCAGTGACCTACGAGAGGCAACATCCTCTGAGGATGACCTGCAGAGGCAACAGACCCAAAAGTGGCTGACCCTGAGGCACCCATGATGACCCTGAGGCACTTAGACGGCTGACCCAGTGGCAACAGACCCGTGGAAGTGGCTGACCCTGAGGCAACAAACCGAGATGTATACATAGTGAATCTAGCATTATTCATAGTTGGAGAGCCAAGCGCAAAGAGCACGAGCCTAGACCAAATCAGCAATAAGAGAGGATGATAGGTTGTTTTAGAAAAGTCAACATTAAGGGGGAATGTTACCTAATGTTGACTTGTTTTGTTTCTTCTTTAGTTAGGATAGTGCACTTTAAGGGGGAATGTTAGAGTTAAAGTGCACTATGCATTCACCTTGACACTTGTTAGTTTCTATTGACAAGTGTCATGTGTTGAATATAGGCTTATGCCTATATATTGTAACCATTTGTATCAATAAAAAAAAACCCCTTCAGTTTCAGTCCCAACATCTACAATCGTCTCACCCTAGGATGACCCTATTCTACAATTGTCTCACCCTGGGGCGGTCCTATTCTATGATCATCTCATCCTGGGACAACCTTATTCTATGATCATCTCACCCTAGGATGACCTTGTTCTGCAACCATTTAGACCTGAGACGATCACTAGTAAGCAGGTTCAATCATATTTTCCTAGACATGGTGCTTTGACCCGACAAAGAGGTTAGTAAGCTTTTCATTTCTCCAAAAAAAAGTAAAATAAAAATCATACAAACCAAAGCTATAATGAAGAAGTTGTAGTGGTTTTATTGGTACTCTATTTTGAGCAATTTTTGAACAAAAAATAGGGAAAATAGCACTAAAAAGTCATAAAAAACCCTAGACAACCCCAAAAATCCTCAAATTTGTTTTGTTATCTTAGTTAGCCCCTTTTGCACCTTTGACATAATTTTTGAGTCTTAACTCTTTATTTTCTCGAAATACCTCAAATTTATCATTTTTCCACTAGCCCTTTTTTGCCAAATATTCCACAAATACAAAATTTGATCCAGGAAAAACTTTTTTGAATCTTATCCCATTGTGATTAGCTCATTGTAATGATCGTTTTGATATATAACACCCACAAATTTTTTTGGAAGTCAAAATTTTTCAAAAATAAAAAATGGTCGAGGGAAGAAGATCTCAAGATCCCACCTCACACCACCATTCACCTACCTGCTGAAGAACATTAGGGATCAACATCAAATCAAATATAGACTATCAAAGTAAGTGCATGAACCAGTCTTGGATTATGGAAACAGGTGGTGAGCGGTCATGTCAAAATTACCATTTACCTTACTTGCAACCAAGCTCACTCATTTATTCAAAAATATTTGTTCAAAATAGATCTCATTGATGTTACAAATCCAACAATATCATACCTTTGAGGAAGATTTGGCTTAGGCTAAGGTCATAGATGATATCAAGATTCAGGAAAGGGAACTTAAACATCAAAAGAAGAAATGGAACAAAATCCCGAAAGGTAACCTTGCTCAACAGAAACCCGTAGTGGTTAATCAAGTTGTATTAAATGTTCCAGAGCCTATAAAGCCAAATCCACCACAACAAAATAATTATCAAGTCCACCCCCCTCCTTTATAGTATAATCAACCTCAACTGAATCAGGGGCAAAGGTAACAACACTATCAACCTCTCAATTATATGCCATTACCTGAGTCTTTGGCACCACTCTTTAATAAATTATGTGAGACCAAGACTATCGAATTTCTAGAGATCTACCTTGTAGATCCTAATAGGCCAAATCCTAGGTGGTATCAATGGGACCAACACTATGCTTATCATCAGATAAATGGACATGAAATTCTGTCATGTATCACATTTAAGAACATAGTACATGATATACTCAATGCAAAAAAACTTCAAATCAACAATCCTCTCGCAGCCAACAACCAATAGATGGGTATATTTAAGGATTCACTACCTACACATGAGGTTCCAATAGATCAAATTTGATAGGTAAATAAAATCCATACAATCCTATCCATGCACAGGTTTGTAGGGATGATCAATATTGTGACATAAAATAGGAGATATCCAAATCAGGCTGCACCACCTGTAGCTCCAATAAACATCCCTTCCATGTCATAGCTTGTGCTATCAACAAATCATGTCTCAGGTCTGCCACCTCGCCTGATGGTGACTATTAGAAATAGGCTTACTCAAAGACTATAGATGATATCGACCAGACTCTCCATGTATGAGATAATACAATAGTAGCAACCACACCACGAATCTCTAATGGATATTTTAAAGTCAGTTGAATTGCAAACCCAAGACCCCAACTCATTTGTTAATTTTGTGGGGCATATTCAACATTGTAGAGAGCCTATCATTACATTTCATGATCATGAGATCAAGGTAACTCCCACTCCTAGGCCCGATCCTCCACTGCACATCATCGCTAGTATAACTTGGATTCCCTACAAGTGGGTCTTGATCGATACAGGTTCCTATTAGCTTTTGATGCTATATGCAATGGGAGATAGAAATCACAAGATGCAAAAATAATAATATGAAAGAAAGTAAATATGCGAGATGACTGAAAATATACTATAAATAGAAATGATGAAAATGAATACAATGTAGTTGTGGAGGAAATGAACACTCCATGAATAATGCTACTAGACTACATTGCACCCATATCCAATATGGGTGACTTTATCTATGCCCTATGATGCACTATGTGCTTCTCTCTATGACACTATGCTATATGTGTTCTTCTATATCTATGACTATGACAATAAGGCCATTATATAGGAAGATAGGTTCCTTGGCCAACACTCTATCTAGTTGTGCAAGGGATAACTTGCACATGTACAACTTGCACATTGACACTTGTGCATTTATTACATTGCATGAAGAAACTAAGTAACTTCCCCCTAAAGTAATCTAATATCCTAAGTATGTATCTTGGTAGATACATTTACATGACCCAAATAATGTAATATGATCTATTTCTAACACCCCCTGTATTACAATATTTGGGTATTGAAGACTTTTAGTCTTCAATGTGGATCTTCCTCCAATGAATGATCTTTCGCTTGTTCAGGTTCTTCTTCTTCAGCTGCTTCAATTTTCAAGTCATGGCTTTTGATCTTTTCCAGCTCTTTGTTTCTTGATGTCAGGTACCTTTGATGAACAATGGTTCTCATGGTCTTGCATGTCATGAGTGGATCTAAATAGGTTCTTCTTCTTTCTTTTGTACCTATGTAAGACCTGTTTCTCTGTCCTTCATAAGTGTCAACCTTGAGCTCAATGTTAGTTGAACCATCTGAAATAAGTTCCTGTAGATAGCAGTTTATTCTTTGTAGCAATATTCTTTCATAGCTTTTATAGTACCTGTATTTGGAATGACAAGAAAAAGATGAGTGATTTATCCCATTACAATATCTGCATGGATGGAAACTCCAACAATTGGATTTTTCATGACCATATTGATTGCAATAGGTGCACAATAGAGATGATCTGACAATTTTGAAGTTTATTTTAGGAATATCATGCTTGTCTATCTCCTTGATAAAACCTTCTAGCCATATGTGCACAATTGAAGCTATTCCATATTTCCCTTTTTGTATAAGGTTTTGTTGATCAAATTTTTCCTATTTAGGATCTCCTTTGGTACAGTAGTCATCAGACTCATTAGATGAATCTTCCTTTTCAAAGTTGTTGATTTCAGAACTTATTTCACATTGTATTGATTCTTCCTTTTCTTTCCCCTTTTCATCATTGTAATCCATCAGGTTTTTAATCCATATTGGTATTTTCTTTATTCCACTCCTAAGAGTGTTGTTTAACATACCAATAGTCATTTGTATTACCTGAATCCTTTGGGATAGAGTAGTCTACCTTATGACTCTCCTGATTGAAGTATATAAGCTTGATTTTGATGAAACCTTTATTATTCCTTAGGTTTGTAGGCTTCCTTATGTCTCCCTAGTTATGAGAGTTTATACACCTAATGGAATTTTAGGTTTTGTAAAAGCTTATATTTTCCCAATGGATTTGCAACTTGATAATTTATGATCAATGTTGATATTACCAAGTTTTGTGGAATTCCTTATGACTCCCTAGGGATATAATATAGTGCTTTTGAAAATATAGTTCAATTTTTGGTTGATTTTGTAAGGCTTTGTAAATATCAAAAATCAACTTTTATCTATCCCTTATTGCTCCTATTGAACTAAGCACTTTTTCTCAATATGTAGAGGTTTTAATGTTGGATTTCTTTTGTCCCTTTTTGATGTGTTTGAGACAAGTATATATATAAGTTTCCAACCTTAGCCTAAAGATTTTAATAACCTCTTTTTAAATATCCCTTATGTTTTGATTGAAGTGAATCTAATTTCCAATAAGTTAATTTGAAGTAGTAACCCTTATAACTCCCAAATGTTGGAAAATTAGATCACAATAATATTTGCAAATATTTTAAATAAATTCTAGTAGAAGTCCTTATTGCTCCTATGTTAATATTGCAAATATTTTATTGATATGATATATTATTCCCCTTTTTGGATATTGCTTTCAATGTAGTTGAATTATTTTAATTTCAACCTTATGACTCCCAAGTAAAAGAAAACATATTATGGTGGAATAAATCTTACCTTATATCATTCAATATTTGACGTTGTATTCGTTGTGCATGCACTGCAATATGGATGTTGATTCTACGACTCTCCTTTCAATGATTTGCTTGGAACCTTGGTGGCAAATAGACGTTCCAAATGTGGCCCTTCCATCAATGATTTGCTTGGAACCTTGGTGGCAAATAGACGTTCCAAATGTGGCCCTTCCTTCAACGATTTTCTTGGAACCTTAGACGTTCCAAATGTGCCACCACTTACGTCTGCTCTTGACCTTCCTTCTTCAGAGCATTGAAGGCTCTTCCATGCCTTGCTTCCACGCTACCACTATGCCCTGTGATTGCAGACTTCAGATGTAAATGTTGCTCTCCTTTCACTCTCTCTTCGTTGCATTTAATGATGGTCAATGATGGACAAGTGGCACCTATATTTCTTGAGAGCATTGCCACTTCTTCTTGTAACACTGTTGCACCGAATGTTACTCCTTTGTAATGTATGTGAACTTGCTTTGAGCACTTGTAACTCCTCAACGTTGGTCTCTTGAGCATTAGAAATATGATAGGTATTAGGGAATATTATGCCAAGTGGCATATGGACTTCATGCATGCAAATTTTTATGTAACACCTTCAAGAAGGATATTGTAACTCCTTCATTATTCTTCTCCTTAGCTTGCTATGCTTTCTTGGGTAGCAAGCAACATGTTTTTCTCTGCAAGCAATTCGTGAGCCATATTGGAGCTTTGAACGAGGATGGGGTAGCTCTTTTGCTTTCCTTTGTTGATGTTATTCCCAACGTAGCATCTATCCTTCTCTTTGTGCTTATGCCTTCAATGTGCTCCCTGTTCACGTTGATAGAAGTGAAGCTTGATGTGCCTGTTCGTTGGATGTGCTCTATCCTTTTTTTTATGTAAATAGCTTCTTCTTGTCCTTGCAAATGTTGATGATGAACTTGCTATGATTTATGTAAATTATTTTTATAGACTTCCTTTGGCTTACGTAAATAACCTTGGTATGCTTTCTGTCATTTACGTAAAATCTTCCTTTGTCTTGTAGGTCCATTCTTGGAGAGAATGCCCTTTCGTTGTTGGAGAACGCTCGATCCTTTGGCCCTTATTTTGGCTACCTTTTTCTTGTACCTATTGTGCCTATTGTGGCACCTTTAAATCTTCTCCTTTCCCTGTGTTTGATGTATTGTAGAAGTGCAATACCATGTAACCTTTACATGTATATAGAACCCTTTTATTGCACCTTTTCTTGCACTCTTTTGCAGGCCTGAGTTTCTAATTTTTGTAGTAGATTAGTGAGTGCAAAATGAGGGTTTTGAGGATGTCTCTTTGGCTAGACTCCTTACCCTTTTTGCTTGGATGATTGATGGTGAATCCAAGCCTTGTAAATGCTGTAAAATGAAGCTTTCTTTTAGTTGCACTAACCCCTGAGTGCTTTGGATTTGAGATTCACCAAATCTCAATCTTTGAAGCTTCTTTTGGTTAGTTTCCTTTTGCATGTACTAACCAATTTTGGTGGCTTCTATTGGCCACTTAGAGTTGCAGGTTTTGTGCTTTCAAGAGTGTCTTTAGACACTTGATACAAACTAGATTTTGTAGCCTTTTTCAAAGTACAAAAACTAATTTCTTTTGAGAGTAATGATAGTGCAAATGAATTTTAATAAATTTTCCCTTTTAATGCACTAACAATTTCACCTTATCACTCCAATTAACTCTCAAAAATTAATGCACTCAATCAATTTACTACAACTAATCAAGAATAATCTAGAATGAATCTTCAAGACTTATTCTACAATTTTGTTATAAGCAAAGGTAGTAGGAGCTAGTCTTCTTTTGCTTTCCAAAGTAGATGATAGGTAGTTGATAGATAGTTGGAATTCTAAAATCTAATCAACTCCTAAAGTGCAAATGAACCTAAAAGGAACCTTTCTATTTTTGCACTTTTGAAGACTTTAATTCAATTATCCTATTTGCAACTTCAATTCAAATTAAGGTGCTTAAAAAAATCTGATAAGTAATCCAATTAATGAATCTACTTGCACCAAAAGTTGCATACCTTTTTTGAAAGCTCTTTTTCCGCTTCTATAGAGGATGTAGATCTTGGTGTCTAGGATCACCAAGTTGCTACCTTGTGTAGGATGTTGCAGCTCTTTGTAGGCTACCTTGAACAACTTTATCTTCACCAAAATATGGTCTCGAACTTTCTTTCATGAGCCTAGGATTTTTGGTGGCTTGTTCTCCTCTTGTAGTCTCCTCCTTTTGTTGTAGATTTGAAGAGATCTTCATTTTTGAAGTGGTGCCTTTTGTTGTGAGAGGTAATATCCAAATCTCCTAGATTTGGTAGGCTTCTTCTATCTGAATCTTCCTTCAAGATTCTTGTCAAATTCTGACTTCAAACATGATCTTCTTCTCAAGATTATGAGTGTCTTGAGGTCTTCACTGGATTCTTCTTCTAGGATTTGGCACTCCTTGCCAAATTCTTCTCCTCTTGGGCTTGTTGTCGAATGGCAATAATTGTCCCAAGTCCTTCACTATTAGGGGCTTCTCCTTGGTAGTGGATTTCTCCAATGAGTTCTTCTTTGATGATTTCTTTAGTAAGGCTCTCCAAGCCTTTTACTGGATGCTCATTGAGACCTCCCCAAGGTCTTTGATCTCGTAGCTACTTTTGGTCTTCCTTGAGACCTTTTCTTCAACCTTCTACTCCTGGAAGTGTTGGTGGTGAGATCTTCCTCTGGATATTCGCTTTTTCTACTTCTAGATTCGAGCAGGACTCTCCTAGTCCTTCTTCTTCCAAGACTAGAAGTTCTTCTCCTGATATCTTTGCCTATAGGTGCTGGATTGATTCTGAAGAAGATACTCTTCCTAGATTTCTTGTAGGAAGTTTTCCCGACTCACTAAATCTCCTTTCCCTACAACAAAGTATTAGTACTAAAATCTTAATCTCCTTCTAAATCAGATACTCTCTTCTGGAGTCTTCTTCAGGATCAAGGCTACTATGGCCTAATTTTAGTATCAAGGCTCCTGTGGCCTTTTTCAGGATCAAGGCTTTTGTGGCCTTTTTCTTCAATATCAAGGCTTTTGTGGCCTTTTTAAGATCAAGGCTTCTATGACCTTTTTCTTCTAGATTTTGGCTTCTATGGCCTTTTCTTCTTGATCAAGGCTTCTATGACCTTTTTCTTCTAGATCAAGGTTTCTATGGCATTTTCTTCTTGATCAAGGCTTCTATGGCTTTTTTTGGATCAAGGTTTCTATGGCCTTTTCTTCTGGATCAAGGCTCCTATGGCCTTTTATTTTTGTGTGAAGTTTTCAATTTAGTAATGGAGATCTCTTGTCTCCTAACTTCACCACAACTCTTTTCCAAAAGTCTTCTTCCATAGTATCTTTTCTTGGACAAGAAACTAACCTCTACACTATGAAGATACGTCGACCTTCGGGCAACGAAGTTGAAGTCTCCTAGATTTCTGTTGTAGGAGGAATCCCAATATTCTGAGAATTAGATTTTTGCAACAAAAAGAAACTATGGGTCAATAGTTAAGAAATTCTAGATATCCTGACTTCACTAGTTGATTTGTCAATCTAGTGGATTGAATGTTGAGTCCTAGTCTTCACGAGTTTTTTTGCAACTCTGTGGAAAGACTCTAGCCAAAAGTAATCTCAGTATTTCTGAAACTGAGATTTCTTTCAGTCCTCACTTGTGGCTCTCCCTGTTTCTACCACCTAGACTCTTCTAAGAGTTTTTGATAGTGACTGGTCCAAAGGCGTGTCATAGTTGACAAACAAACTCAGGCTCATTGATAATGGTGGCTTTCCTATGGCTAGATCTACCGTAGCTCTGATACCACTATTAGCTTTTGATGTTATATGCAATGGGAGATAACAATCACAAGATGCAAAAATAATAATATGAAAGAAAGTAAATCTGTGAGATGACTAAAAATATACTATAAATAGAAATGATGGAAATGAATACAATGTAGCTGTGGAGGAAATGAACACTCCATGAATAATGCTACTAGACTACATTGCACCCATCTCCAATATGGGTGACTTTATCTATGCCCTATGATGCACTATGTGTTGCTCTCTATGACACTATGCTATATGTGTTCTCTATATCTATGACTATGACAATAAGGCCATTATATAGGAAGATAGGTTCCTTGGCCAACACTCTATCTAGCTGTGCAAGGGACAACTTGCACATTGACACTTGTGCATTTATTACATTGCATGAAGAAACTAAGTAACTTCCCCTAAAGTAATCTAATGTCCTAAGTATGTATCTTGGTAGATACATTTACATGACCCAAATAATATAATATGATCTATTTCTAACAGTTCCTCTATAAATATCATAACAACTGATGTACTAGAGTACCCTAGCCTGCCAACCTCACATATCATAGCATCTACATTCACCTTCCAAATATTTAATAATGCTTTATGCTCCACAGTTGGCACAATAGGCCTTCCTATTTAGGTTGGGCTAAAGACTATTTCCACATTGTGCCATATCTTGGAGGGTGAAATGCAATATAATATATTCTTGGGAAGGCCTTGGATGCGAGACATGAAATGCATCCCATCCATTTTGCATCAATAACCTAAAATATATACATGAAGGGCAAGTCCATGTGGTTCATACCGATATTAATCCCTTCAAGTATTGTAATGTGGTGCACCACCTACAAGAGTCTATCTTGCCATTCATACATCTAGACATTAAACTAAATAATCCCATAAAAAATATAAATCCAGTGCCACATTCCATAATTAAAACATCTCCATCCCTACCATTGCCATTGATTTCTCTTGATAATTCTTCTTCTTCCTTGAATTATTTGAGTGAGATAAGCTGAAGGGGCAATCGAAGAAATTCCTCTCTCCATTTCCACCATCCTAGTAGAAGTTGATCCAAATCCTATTAATGCAGAAAAATCATTTGCTTCTATCGATGAGTTAGATCAAGCTATACATCCATCATCATCATTAGCCACCCCACTGTAGGTCATTGTTCATTTGGCCAATCCTGAACTCATTGAATATTTGGTACAAAATGTTATATTCACTCCACTCATTGAGTCCACACAAGACATGGGGCCTCACTTTCCATCACTACCCATTGGTACCATTGTACCCTTGGGGTCCCCCTAAATAAGATAAACTCTATCTATGGATGCCTTGATGAATCCACGAGTCTGTCACCTATGGTGGTGGACGATGATGAGCCATTTTTAGGGAATTTCACTTATATGTCAAACCCAAATTTTTCCCTATGATACTTTCATCACTACCATTAGCATGGGAATGGTCTTGGTTAGTACAAATAGGGTCTTCGAACACCTTACCAACCATAGTATCAACTCCCTACAAACAAATTTAGCTTAGGCTACTCCATATGTATTCCAAAGGAACTCCTTGTAGATTCCATCCAATGCCTAACCTTAGGATTTGGAGAAGAGATTGGTGAGAATGATTATGCTAACCCAGGCTATTTTCATCTATTAGAAGACCATATCCCTGTTACAATAGTTTTTATTAAGCTTCTTGACTCCCTCAATGATACACCCGAAGAGTATGAGGATGAGATAGAACTTGCATACCTCGATCCTCGCCTTAGTAGATAGCCTCTTGAATCCATTAGTGAGGTATCCAAAGAGTTTGAGGATATGATAGACTTAGCCTACCTAGGCCCTACCCACATGCGATGGATTAGCGATCAAATTTGCATGAATTCTTGCTTGTCCTCTAATCGAGAATACATCAGTAGTTGGATCTCTAATACTGAAGAAGAGACCAATGAGCAAGAAGGGCATGGCCTATCCAATTACCTTGATAATGATTGGCTTGAAGAGGGTGGTGGATCCACTCAAGATCTGTAACAACCCAGGTCTACTCACCTGGTTGTCAAAACATAAAAATAAAAATTTTGCTAAACACAAACATAAATGTCACACATTTACGCAATTACACCCAACATTGTGTTAGTACTTTGGCATAAAGGATCACACTTTAATATCATTTACCATTGCAGATGGTATCTTAAGTGTTTAGGATTGGTCAACTTCCCGTGTTAGGTTGCCAACTATTAGATCCTCACTCCTTTCTCGAGTTTCCTTGATCTTGGCATGGGGTTGCCTTTCTAGGGCCCATAACACCTAGAAAGGTGGACATACTAATTCCCCATCTCAAAATATGGTGGACTTGGATTCACAATCCTACTCTTGTCCATATTGGTCCACTGACCTATCAATTCTTAAAGTTTCATTCTTTGAGTTAGCGTAGTTATGTCAGTGCCTGATCATTGACCTTCAACTAAGGTTTAATCAAGATCCACCATCACATGGCTTATGGACCAAATGTCTCAGACCAAACTCCATTTGATGGTAATGCTACCCATACCATCTACCGTTGGACCTTCCAACTTCATGGACCAGCTCCCTAGCCATGATTCTTGTTGGTAATTATACAATTGGAGTAGGCTCATGAGCATCCTCATGTACTACTCATATGGTAGTCTAGAACGGTATCCCATTTTGTCGTTCATTACTCTCGATAGCGCAGGACTTCCATCCCTTTCATGTTTGTTGGAGAACGACTACCATCGAATCACTTTAGTCGCCACTGCAAACTAAAGGTGCTGAGTGAGTGCTATCCTTCTCGATAAGCACTGAATTTGGTCTTCGTCAGATGGAAAATTGACTTGCACACATATTCATTAACACCCTTTTCAATGATTAATTTACAACACTTAAGTCCCAAAGGCTTAGTTTTCATTTTTGGATCTTAATATATATATATATATATATATATATATATATATATATATATATATATATATATATATATATATATATATATTGTATATGTATATATGCATGTCTTATTATAAACTAAGATATAAAACATAATATTACTATTAAAAAATAAGTAATCAATAAAATATCTTAATAAATCAATGCTCCAAACTTTACTTTAAAAGTTTATTTTGTTATAATAATAGTTAGTCAGTTTACTAAACAAATATTCGATACTCTTGGTTAAAAAAAAGAAAATATCCAAGGTTAGCTTATTAATATCAATGCACATAATATCATTAGCCTTTCCATTCATTCTAAAATAAATGCTCTTTTAGAATATTCTATATATAAGTATGCTAACATATAACCTTTCGATAAAACTTTCATACTTCAGTGTAAAGCTATATATCCTATTTTGCTTGTAAATTTATCTCAACAGAAGTATGTTTTAATAAGATTACGAAAGATCTTAAGCAAAGGAAAATATTTGATCAATGCATTAAATCTTTAAAACTAACTATTTAATAGCATAAATTCTACCAACTCATTTTCCATATAAATGCTTAACATGCTTGAAGAAATGATGTACCGAAAGCCCAATAATATGCCATACCAAAACATCTTATTTGTTAATATCTCATTACTTGAGGAGTCTCGATACTTGTGGGTTATTAACCTAAGTCTACCCTACACACATTTCCTTGTCTAATCAGATACTGACCTTAGTGTAAATGCTTCTTAGCCTAATTTTCCATCTAGGGTGGTAACCCTTCGACTGATGAAGACACTTTGCTGGAAAAGGGTTACTCTTCGAAGAAAGCAAGTTTTTATAGACGTGTGAAACCATCATGACTAAGGTCTATGTTGAAGCCTATTTCCAGGTATGACCCCAATGGTAACTTGTTGCATTCCAAGTCATAGCAGCAAACTCAAAACATATGTTTTCTATTGATTTATTCTAAAATTTTATAACATCAGCTCCTTATAAGACTTGTAATACCCAAAATGTTTCAAACTTAGAATAATTAATACCACACAAGGTGACGATGATAAGCTCAATACCTTAGTTATGAATTTTCAACTAGTTTTTTAAAGGAACACTACGACTGTGAGTATTATTTTAAGCGGATTTCAAAGCTTCCAAATGAGTCAACATACGTTTGAGAGTTCTACTTGTATATGAGAGCCAATGATTTTGCTCAACTACCTCTACAAAAAGGGGTCCTAATATTGTTAATAAAATCATATTCTCATCAAGATTTTAAGCTAAAATTTATGACAAACCACTATGTGAAATTCCAACAAACTTGTAGTTGGCATAATAGGTTAAAACTCCTTAATTCCAGCAAATAAATAATTTTTGATAGGCACACGAAACATATTATACATTACCCTTTTGTTACAAATTTTTCAACGTCATTAAATTTTATTAAACTCTCCTAATACCTTGCAACATCTAATGGTCTAATTTTATGGCTTAAGTTTGCAAGCTTAAGCCATCTAATATAATAATAACCATCTATTTTAACACATCATGGATAGTACTCTTATCTCGATCACACTTAGCATGCAATGAAGGTTTAACCTTACTAGAAATTAAATTGATAGTAAAACATTCAAATTTATTTCTAACAACATTCATTCAAGTTATAAAATCACCATAATTTTGTTTCTCACGACTATAGCAAGCGGTAAGTCTTCGCCATAATGACATATAAGATATATATTTTATGTTTACTAACATTTTCAAGAGTCTTTCCACACTGTAGCTACCAAATACCATGGCGACGCTCCAAGCATTCACCATCAATGGCGTCGCCTCCAGAATCCACCCAATATACAAAGATAAATTTATTGGAAGTTTTAAATTGGGTTAGCTTGGCCCTTTTGGATGCAACTATATGATGCATAAAACATTACAGAAACGAATACTAGTGATGTAGAATACTTTTTACAAAACTATTTCCAAATGCTTCACTAAAAACCAATTGTGGCTCAAATGGAAACATCTAATAATTTTTACCAATACAAGGGTATATTCATATATGTCAATCATTCCTTTACCCAATAGTCACAACAAACAGCTAAACAAAATAATGCAATGATACGTTTTCACACATAAATTTTTATATAAAAACAAAATGTTCTACCTGAACACAGGTTGCTGCAGTATTATTTGTCAATAACCAAAGAGCAAAGCGTGGAAGATGTTCTTCGATAGATTAAACCAAAATTTACAGTCATTCTTCACAATTCCTCTAGATTTTCTGGCAACGATTGCCTAATTTGAGCTTCTCCATTCTATTTTATAGAGGAATTCATACATTTTCAAGGTGACACATCACATTTTACCATGCAAGAAAATTACCTCCAATCATTGCCAGGTGGTGAAGTCTTTATTCATCCGAATGAAGGTAGACTATTATAGTATATCGCTTTCAAGTTTAGTTTAAATTAATATATGTTATTTATTTATCTTCACCATATTATATTTTTATTATAATTATTATATTTTATATTACTATTCATATATTTATGATTGTTATTATCTTTTTATTATATTTATATGCTTCTATTATTTATATAACTATGGGTTGGTTTATTTTTTTGGTAATATTAAGTAATGGGGGTTTTGACCAAGAATCCCCCAACCTGTTACAACAACTCCACCAGGAAGACACACACCCACCCCCTCACACACTCACCCACGCCACGGTTTGAACCTTGGACCTCCCAAAGAAGAGCCAAAGCCCAAACCATTGCGTTGCACCCCCAGGTGCAACTATGGGTTGGTTTATTAACCATTTATAAATTATATTTATTTTTATAACACAAAACAAACAATTATTATTAATTTTATTTTATTATTATTTTTAATCAGTCATATGCACTTAAAGCAACAACAAGCAGAATGCACAGAATGCAATAGCAAGCAGGATGTCCTAAATGATTTTTTTGGTGGGCTTCCATGTACTCACGGGCCAAGGTGCACTTAGACACGATATCATATCCCACTTTACCTAATGCTTCCAACCACTGTATCTGCCAAGGGTGGGTTTTATTGTCTGGTTCATCTGCCTCAAATTGGAAACCTGCACCTGTAAACATAAATGCTTGCAACAGTATCACATTATTTCGATAAAAAAAATCAAATAGTGGGGATGTTACAAGATCAAGATGACATGTCCATTTATTCCTTTTACCATGAGTCTGATGCAATGTCCATTGCTTTAGATAGCTTAGAGGATGCAACAACTATTATTGTACCTATCGCTGATCTCAAGGAATTCTACCTTTGTCTATTCTTTATAGGGATGCCCATTTTATGGTAGTTACTACAGCTGCAAGATCCAGTCATCTTAGCTTCCCCTAGGCCTCATCCAGTTATTCCACCCTTGCCTCAGCCACCTACGATGCATTCGAGACCACCCATATATTAAAGGCCCTTCCCACCTATGAATGTAAATCATCCGCCATCAATCAATATGGTTTCCATTGACCTGATCATACCTATCCATAATCTCAGTGACCCTTCAAAACCTTTGCACATCAACTAGAAGGCCATTGATTTTGATCACACCATGATTCCACCATTGCCCATAGAGTTCTTCCCTTGTGAATAGATGTTACAACTGTTTCATTTCTTCTAAGGGTCATTCGAAGATGTGTGCCAAGCTGTGTTCAAGCCTGATGAAGAGATCACTTCTCCAAATATATTTGATGAAATTAATTTGATCCTTGCACCTCATCAACTCAAGAAGGGATCCCACATATCAACTGAGGAAAAAATTGACATAGATATCAACACTGATCCCATAGCTCCTTAAAATATCAATTTGGGACTCAATCTATTCCTATAGGAACAAGGCATTATCACAACTATCTTGAAAGAAAAAAGAGATATATTTTCTTGGTCATATAAGGATATGTCGGGTCTTGACCCGAGTTTGGTCGTGCACAATTTGATGCTTGATCCAAAAGTTAAATTGTTCAAGAAAAAGCTTAGAAATATGCATCCAAAAATTGCACTAATGGTTAAATATGAATTCAAAAAAAATTTGGATGCCAAATTCATCCAACCCATCGATTATCCTCCATGGGTTTCCAATATGGTACCCATAAGAAATCCCAATGGGAGGATTCACATATGCACATATTTTTGAGATCTCAACAAAGTGACTCCTAAATATGAATTCTCCCTTCCTAACATCGATGCTCTAGTCGATGCAACTACAAGACATGAAATGTTATCCCTCATGGATGGTTTTTTAGGCTACAATCATATTTGGGTCAATCTCAAAGATTAGCCCAAAACAACCTTTACCACACCTTGGGGGATATTCTGTTACAAAGTCATGCTTTTTGGTCTCAAAAATGTTGGTGCCACATATCAACGGGCCATGACATACATTTTTTATGACTACATGCATAATATCCTCGAGGATTACATAGATGATTTTCTAGCTAAATCTCTATTGCATCATGAGCACATAGATAATCTAAGGAAGATATTTGATCGCCTCATCATGCATAATATTAGACTTAACCCCAAGAAGTGTGTCTTTGGAGTTACATCTAGAAAACTCTTGGGTTTTATAGTCTCCAAGAAAGGCATCGAAGTTGACCTTGCCAAAGTCAAGGTGATACTTTAAATGCCTCCCCCTACCAACCTTAAGGAGCTTTGCAGCTTACAAATAAAGGTAGCATCCATCAAACACTTTATAGCACATTTTTTGGATAAATTTTGATCCATGAATAGACTACTACACAAGGGAGTACCATTTAAATGGTATTATGAGTGTCAAAAATCCTTTAATGAGATCAAAAAATACTTGGCATCCCTGCTAGTTTTAGCTCCACCTCGACCAGGTGTGCCATTTTTACAGTACATTTTAGCTACCGACTTTGCTTTAGGGACCATGTTGACCCAAAATAATGAAGCACATAAGGAACAAGTTGTTTATTACATCAACCACACCCTGGTGAGCTATGAGCTTAAATATGCATATGTTTTTAAGCTTTGCCTGGTAGTGGTATTTACCACTTAGAAGCTATGCCATTACATGCTCAATCAAACCATGTATGTCATATCTAAAGAAAACCCTTTGCGATACATGATGATTCAAACATATCATAATAGTCGTACAAAGTGAATCATGTTATTGACAAGATTTTACCTTGAATTCATAATCTAGAAATCTATCAATGATCAAGTAATTACTGATAAATTAGCAGAGGTTCCTCTTCAGGACAATTAGCCTCTTACCATCGAGTTTCCTAATGATGTAGTTTTTGCATTATCCAACTCGCCCAAACTAGAAGAACCATAAAATCAATTTGATATGATGTTGTTCTTCAATGATTTCAAATGTGAGCAAGGGAGTGGCATGGGAATCATGTTCTTCACACTGTAAGGGGCTTCTATGTCCCTATCATTCAAAATTGATTTTCCATGCACCAATAACAATGCTGAATATGAGGCCCTCCTTTTGGGCCTTCAAGTAGTTGTTGCCATGAAAATCAAGAAGTTAAATATCTTCGATGATTCCTTGCTCATTGTCAATCAAGTCAAAGAGATATATCAATGCAGGTGCCCAATATTATAGTCTTACAAAGTCCTTGTGGAACATTTTTTAGGTAAACTCAAATTGTATAACATCGGGGCAGTCCCTCATACATCTAATCATTTTGTAGATACCATATCTTCTTTGGGATCCTTAATTCTATAGAACCCTTCAGATGAAATTACCACCATTCATGTTAAAATACTTTTGCAATCAACAATTTGGTGTGAGGTTTCAAAATATGATAATATTGTCCACATAATTTAGATTGATCCGTACCAATATCGGTTCTCTCGCATACACGACTCTTTAACATGCTTCTTGGGGGTCTTTAATCCCCAACATTCCTTTTGAGAACAACATAATGATTCATCTTAAGGTTGTATCCCAATAAACATTCATGTGGGATGACTCTCAAAGGGAGTAAGTAGTTCATTTAGTCAATACTCAACAATATCAAGATTGGTTCCCCCACCTCAAGGACTTCTTGAAGCTTGGTAATATCCCTACAGGATTGTCGTATATGAACATTCAAGCAAAAGGTGATAAAATATGTCTTGTTGGGAGATATTTTGTATCATCAAGGCTACGACGGTCTTCTCCTTCATTGTCCAGAGCTCCCTAAATTTTCTTGGGCAGTTTTGCAAGCTCATGACAATATTTGCAGTGGTCATTTTAATGGTATGGCTATCACCAAACACATCCTCCGAATGGGATATTATTGGCCTACTATGGAAAAATATTATTGTGCTTATGTCAAGAAGTGCATCAAATATCAACATCATGCTAATATTTTGCACATACCTTCTTAGGTCTTGCAACTGATTCATTTGATATGGCCTTTTTTGCATTGGGGTTTTTATTTGATTGGGAAAATCTCACCCCCATTGTCAAGCCATCACACGTTTATCTTAATGACCACAAAATATTTTACCAAATGGATGGAAGCAATCCCTCTTACCACTATGACTAGACCAAGAATTATAGAGTTCATACTCCATAATATCATATGTCATTTTGGTATTCAATCCAATATTATTTTGGATAATGGGCCTCTATTCAAGAACAAAGATGTGCAAGCTTTAACTACGAAGTATAAAATTCAGCACAATTTTTATATACCCTATTATCCACAAGCCAATGGGAAAGTAGAGGCATCAAACAAAACAGTCATTATCATTCTTAAAAAAATCATCAAAGATAATCATAAATATTGGCATCTTCAACTACCTCTTGCATTATGGGCTTACAAAACTAGCATCAGGATGCCCATTGGGGCAACTCCTTTTTTGTGTGTATATGACATTGAGGCCATCATGCCCTTGGAATTAGAAATTCCTTTGTTGTGCATATCACTCCAAGATTTCATCGATGATGATACTGCACGACAAAATCACCTTGATCAGTTGATCCTTCTTGATGAACGATGTGTTAATGCTCTTGAGAATCTACGTGTTTATCAATATTGCCTTAAGTGAGCTTATGATATGAAAGTCCATCTTAGGAACTTTGAAGTTGGAGACCTTGTACTTAAATAAAACCAACAAAACTCCAACTTGCCATCGCACTTATGAGACAAATTCATAACAAACTGGTTAGGCCCATTTATCATCACACATAAGATAGGGCCTAGGACATATAGGTTAGAATCTCTTGAGGGTATTGAGGAGCCTAAAAATATCAACATCCTCCACCTATGAGAATTTCATGCATAAGGCCCATTTAAAAAAAGCTCCAAAGGCACTTAAGCCCTTTGGTCAATTCACCAAAAAGCTCCAAAGGCACTTAAGCCCTTTGATAAAAAAAATAAAAAATCAATCAAAAACAACAAAAAACATCAAAAATTGCAAAACACAAAAACATTGCATCATCAAATCCTATTGCATTTCATCATGCATTTCTCATCATTACATTGATCTACTAGTTGCATTAGGCATATTCATTACATTTCCATTAGGATATGTTGTTCTTGCATTACCACAAATAAGAACCACCCTTGTATGACTGTCATAAGTCTTAATCAACCTTATCCACCATCATCATCTACAATTTTTCTTATGATATTTTGCTTATTAAAGGGTCTTCGTAAGATAGGGTAGATACCAGATGAACATCAATAATGATGTTTAGACGACCACTGACTATTTTATGAATACCTTTTAGTTCACAAAATATCATAGGGAAAACCCCCACATCACAAACATCATATCATCCACATCCCCTTTGTGAGTAACTATGTTTTTCAACACAACTAGTAAGTTGTTATGGGGTGTTCACTAGGGTTTTCGGTAATTCAACCATTCCTAGTTTCCCTTTCAAATGTTGTAGAAAATTATCTTGATTTTCAAAGGTAGGGTCTTACTTTGATAAAACCCTACATATCTCAAAATCCCAAACACAAAATCACACATTAAAATCCAAGTTTGAACAAGGAAGGATGAAGCTACAAAGTAGTCCTTGCCCCTTAAGCGAAAGGTCTCCCTTGCTCATCCTATTATGCACACAGTATAGGATACTAAGAATTGACAAAAGGACAAGCTCCCCCCTACCCAAAGCAATAAAATCCCTTGTTCCACAAAAATGAGCAAGTATCCAAAAAGAAAAAAATAGAGAGAAGGAATCCAACAACGGTTTTCACCACTTTATAAATCAATCCCCTTGCTCCTAAAAAAAATGAGCAAGTCTCCCAAAGAAATCAAAAGAAAAGAAGGGGGTAATGAGCTTGAATCCCTAGAATCCTTAGTTATTCAAAAATCGTGGGATGATATCCATTATAGCAAAGGGTTGAATGAAACCCACCTGGCAATGGGGTCTTACACATGGTGATATATCTATCATATTAGTGACCTTCTTTTGTACAAACCAATGTCAGCTTATGGATGAGCTAGCTTTTGATGGTTTGTATTGCCTAGTAGTCAAGTCCAACTGCTTCCAAAATCAAGATAATAGTGACCATAGGGTGATCCTCATTACAACAATTAGTTGAATGAAACCCATATGGCACTTGGACATTCGTATACATCATATTAATGAATATATATTTTTTAACATGGTGGAATCGAAAGCTGCCATGAATCTGGTAGGCTGTCCAGCTTTTATGGCCGCCATAGTATTTTACGTTGTCCGCCCCGAAAGCTACCACACATATCTTCATGCAGTTTACCCCTATAACCGCCATGCCACAATCATTTTAAACCTTTTACGCCACTGAAAGCACTAGGAAAGGGACAAGCGTTGATGCAGGAGCATCCAACGAAATTTGGAAATTTTATTTCTTTTTCCTAAATTTTAGTGCATTTTGTCGGGGCCATAACTTCTCAACCGTAGCTTCGATTGACATGAAATTTGACAGGGAACTAGTTGGGAGAGTTCTAAACAAATATGACTCCCTAGAGTTCTATTTGTTAAAAAATCTAGTTTTTGGGGCCAAATTCCATCATCTAGTGCCTCGAAATTAGGTTTTAAAATTACTTACCTAGTTTTTTATGCTTTTTGAGTTGTTTAGAGGTTAATATATCCTAATGTTTTTAGAGTTAGGACTTGAAACTTTATTTTTGGCTTATCTATTGTAAGAGGGATGCGCACCATAATTATGGGCCCCATCCAACTCATTTTTTAGTTTTTAGGGTTTTTTTGGCTATATAGCCACATAATGAGGGTTTGTAAGGGGATCTTTCCAAATTTTTGAATGAGAATTGGTTTGAGCAAGTTTTTCTCTCCATCAAGCATTCAGTCTGGTGAGGCCCGAGATTTTAACCTTGGACCTCTACCCCCTTATGGGGTTTGGATGAACCAATTGGTCTACACCTCGGACCTCATCTTAATGAATATTGCATGCACACAGGAATATTGAATATCTTGGTCTTTCGAGCATAAGTTTATCTTTCAAAGTCCTGTATAATCAGTATGCATCTTTTGACTAGTTAACTAGGGTGTTTGAATCTCATGACAAACATGTTATTCCCCTATAGCATCTTACTGGTCATCCATCCATCATCTACATTTTCATCATCTTACATATGGTTGGCTTTCAAATGTATGACTTTGGTGAAAAGGTTAAAATTTGTATTGATGAATTTTATACATCTATGGTGCTTACATT
Organism: Wollemia nobilis; assembly: GCA_028583015.1. Lineage (NCBI taxonomy): Eukaryota > Viridiplantae > Streptophyta > Pinopsida > Araucariales > Araucariaceae > Wollemia > Wollemia nobilis. The sequence goes on along the minus strand of JAQPPZ010016751.1, from coordinate 8,957,646 downwards.
TAGATTGTTTTGCATCTTAGATTCATTATGTTTAAAAAAAAAAAAAATCATAATAAAAAAAATCCCCAAAGGCACTTAAGCCCTTTGGTCAAATCATCACAAAAGGCTCCAAAGGTACTCACATTCCTTTGGTCACAATAAAAAGGCTCCAAAGGTACCCAATTTCCTTTGGTCACAATCAAAAGGCTCCAAAGGTACCCACATTCCTTTGGTCAAAATTCATCCAAAAGCCCCAAAGGCACTTAAGCCCTTTGGTCAAATCATCACAAAAGGCTCCAAAGGTACCCAATTTCCTTTGGTCACAATCAAAAGGCTCCAAATATGCCCACATTCCTTTGGTCATAATTAAAATACTCCAAAGTACCCATATTCCTTTGGTCAAAATTCATCCAAAATCCCCAAAGGCCCTTAAGCCCTTTGGTCAACATCAAAAGGCTCCAAAGAAACCCAAATTCCTTTGGTCAAAATCAAAAGGCTCCAAAGGTACTCACATTAATTTGGTCACAATAAAAAAGGCTCCAAAAGTACCTAACTCCTTTGGTCACATAACAATCTAAAAAAATTGAGTGAGTCTCGTATCTAGTGATTTACTCTATAAACCTGATGATTGTAGCGATTGGTCATCCATGCAATTCAGTAGGATGAGTAAATTACCATAAGATCACTCACCAAAAAGAAGTAATGATTGGGTCGAATCAAGGTTGCAATGGGACATGAGCCTTCTAAAATTTTGTAATGGTCCTAGTAAATTCAAATCAACTCATATTGGTCAAGCGACTCATCGCTTTCATTATTTTTCATTTCCTCATCGACTACACCAAAAAATCCATAATCAAATCAATAATTAAACACTCAACCATGCAAGTTGCATTCATTCAAGAATCATGGCCTAAGAAAATCATGTCCTTCTTGTTTGGGGTAAACAACAAGGAAACATTTCAAACAATACAAATAACTTGGTATTTGTTAGGATCCCACATCTTAACATTACTTATTAATTATTAATTATTAATTTAATTATATATTTCATTATTATTGAAAAGTCATGTTTGAAAAGTCGTGATTGAAAAGTCATGTTTGAAGAGTCATGATTGAAAAATTCTATATATATGATATGAGAGGAATCCATATCAAATCATCCATGAAGAATAATATATAATTGTTTATTGAATGCATTGGAGGGACCTTCCTACCAGTGAAACAATGATTATTTATAAAAGTGATTCTTTTAATTTAGATGTTATTTTAATTATTTCTTTATTAAAATTGTGCTAGAACCTTCAGGGTTCTACCATTTGGTGTCAAAGCCATGTGGGACCCAACCATGTGGAAATTGCTCAAATATCTTCGTCAAAACACTACCGTGCGTGAGTATGAAATTTGATTTAAGGATATCACCAAACACAACATAGGGTGGGGTGAAAAATTTATCATATATTGCTTCATCAAAGGATTGAAAAAAGAAATTAAAATAGAGGTGACAAATTTCAAACCCTATACCATGATGTAGACCATCGGATTGGCCCTATTAGCTGAAAGCAAATTAAATGCTCAACTTGGAATAAGATCGAAGGACCAAATTACAAAACCACCTATATGGGAATCACAAAATACTTACACAACCCAAAAACTTACCCAAATATTACCCATTAAACGTATTAACCCCATGGAAATGAAGGGATGATGATTAAAGGGCCTTTGTTTTCATTATGACAATAAATTTGTTTGCAATCATCAATGTATTACACCTGCACTATATATTTCGGATGCAACTATTCCTTGTAGTTCTCCCAATGACAAAAATGCGATTGAGGTAGACATAGTGATGGATACACTTGAAGATAGCACTAAATATGGCAACAATGAGGAAGGTAAGGAAGATGAGGAAGCCATGAAAGATAAGAAAGAGGAGGAAGATGTGGAAAACAAGGACAATGAGCAAGAAATACCTAAAATACCTGATCCCACCAATGACAACAATAGGGTTGATATATTGGAAGTGATTGATGCACCAAGCAAGGATGAGGTAGACATACCCAAAGTCATCAATATTAGTCAAAAATGCACTTTACAAGATCTACACACACCTTCCTTACCAATAGTAAGTTCTCACTACATGACCAAACCTATTCGAACCAACACAGAGTGACTACACACTCCTTCTATGTTGGCTCTACCAAGGAACCACAAAAGGATATGAAAGCATTACCATCACTTTTGATGCATCATTCTAAAGTGTTTGAGGAACCCCAATGGTTGCCCTCCCATCATCATCATGATTCTCCTAAGGAAGATTCTACTATTTTTCCTGGTAACCCATCACTAACACTTCGACCTTCAAGATATCCCTGCCTTCGAAAAAGTGACATTAAGATAGTACAAGAACTTGCACAAATTCAACTGGGAAAACAAGCAACAAAGCTCCTTACTTTGAGCTTTGAGGACAAAACTCTTTTTAAGGAGGGTGGCATGTTAGGATCCCACATCCTAACATTACTTATTAATTATTATTTATTACTTTAATTATATATTTCATTATTATTGAAAAGTCATGGTTGAAAAGTCATGATTGAAAAATCATGATTGAAGAGTCATGATTGAAAAAGTCTATATATATGATATGATAGGAATCCATATCAAATCATCCATGAAGAAGAATATATATTTGTTCATCAAATGCATTAGAGGGACCTTCCTACCAGTGAAACAGTGATTATTTATAAAAGTGATTCTTTTAAGTTAGATGTTATTTTAATTATTTATTTATTAAAATTATGCTAGAACCTTCAGGGTTCTACCAGTATTCGTACAACATGGAGGTTCAAAGACCCCTAGTTTCTCCCCTTGGTTGAAAATTCTGCCAAGGATAATTATACCTCAAAATCATAAATATTGGTTGAAAGTTTTATTAAAATCAAGTTCCTCAACTTGTTAGAAGTAATGGTTCAAAAATACATGCTCTTTTCATGATTGGGGCATCTAACATTGATCAGATTAGTGAACATCATCAACCCTCAATTTGACTATAGGTCATCTATTTTTTCTCCGTGTTGTGTTTTCATATAACACATCCCGAAAAGGGGCACCTATAGACACCTAAAACATGTCATGTTGAGGAGACAATCTGTATGGATACCCTGAAGAACAAATAACCCACTTTGGATAGTCTTAGGGCTTGAACTATGGTTTTCACCACTCAAACAAGGGACCTTTCCCTTTGCAACCCAGGTTGCTCCTCCTAAGGATGGCCTCCAGAGGCTGTCCTACCAAGGGACGACTCCCAATCAGAGGCTTTCCTACTACGAAGTAGCCTCCAATCAAGGTCGCACCACCCCGAGATGGCCACGCAAGAAGTGGAACAAAAACGAGAATCTATGAGTGGGCTTGCATTGTTGATTTTATGCATGCTCAAGCCCAGTTTAGAACACACACTTGACCCTAGAATAACGCTACGTAGGCCAATATAGCCAAGTGACATTGCATGGGATTTTAGAGGAGAGCATGTATGCCACCTCTCCCATGTGAAGATTCTTTGCTAATAATAGGTTCCTTTTGAAGGATCTATAAATTGGCATCCACCCTCATTTAAAATATATATCAGGTTTTTGAATTTTAAGCAACGAAGTGCTATCAAAATTTGACCACGGATCCTCAAGATTTTGCATTCTTCTTATCGTAGAAGCTATGTCATTGGCTCATTCCAAAGGTTGAAGGCCATACCCACATTCGTAATATAATCACACGTTCCATCTTCGAAGACTGATTTAAACCCACTAAGCCACTCTCACGAAGCACACCAATATATCAACCAAACCATAGATCAAACCTAGGAGTCACCCGACATCGACCTCAAGAAAATATTTTAAAGGTTAGCGATCGTCTCACCCCGAGACAACCCACATGTATGACCATCCTACATAGAAATAGCCTCCTAGATAGTGATTTGTTTTCCTTTTTTTTTTTTTGATGAGTTTTAGCAACATTTCTATCCATCGTCTTAGCATAGTTAGATTTTGTTTTACATATTTACTCATCATGTTTTAGTTATTTATCACTTTTACTTATCATTTCATCTGCACATGCTATTAACCTTTTTGTGTTCCTTGTGTGCAGATTATAGGTTTTGTGCAAGGAAGGAGGAACACAAAGTTTGACATCATCACCCCTTGCAAAGGTCACAAAGAAACCCTTTGCAAGATGGTTTGTGGATGCGAGAAGACCCCAAAGTGCACCAGTTCCATTCTGAGAGGAAAATCAAATCCTCTTAGTTATCTATTGTATTGATTGTATCAAAATGGTGAACTCCCTCAAGGGGATGCAATTGTAATTGTATTTTGAAAGAACAAGTCATTATTAATACAAAATGGACCCGATTTATTATTTTCTTGTTTTATCATAGTGTGTTACATTGCATGTTTTTGATGCTCATTCATTGCTATCAATATTCCTTTGTTGTGCATTGGTTTTTGAGCATTTCACTTCACTCTCTTTGAGTGGCTATATATTTGCATTCATTGAATTTGGATTTGTTTTTGCATTACTACTTGGATTGAATTTTTATTCTTGGATTTAGTAATTATAGTAACATTTATTTTGTTGTTGTCAATTGTTGAAGTTGTTTCATAATAAGTGGTATCATAGCATTATTTTTAGCAAGTGGAAAATTATTTTTTTATGTGAACTATGAAATTTTGACAATTGTTTTTAAAAATTATCTTTTTGGAAGTGGAGTTTCTCGACAATATTTACAAAGTAGTTTGTGTATACCTGGCTTGCTAAAACTACAACTAGTGAAGCACCTCTAGATCTTGTAAGTGTCTTCAATCAACATGTGTAACTCTCACGTGCACCCTTGATTAACATCTACAAGTGTTGCTACAATATCTCTTGACCAGTTCCTTATCATGCGAAAATTTTCTCAACATCCCAAGCAAATTTAGGTGCACCCACCTTCCCCACGTATTCTTGCTTTGTAGAGAGCTCGACATTAAGTGTACCAAATTTATCAATCATATGCTAAGACATATTCCCTTCATGTATTAAATAAATAAACACACTCCACATTAACGTCACTTCTATTTTTACGGTTGTCACTTTCACTATAAACATGAAATAAAACAAAGATAGGAATTAATGCAAATTAATACAGAACCCAACATCAACCCATTCTGTTTCACTTCGTTCCATTATGCATGATTGGCTTTTATTTTCTTGTTCACTCCCTTTATTTCAATCCTTTGTCTTTCGGGTTAAGGAAGAAGTAATAAATAAAATGAGAAAAAATACTTTAAACGACCCTTTATTAAGTCATTAGTGCTTTCTTCAGACTCAATGAAAAAGTTAACCATACGTAGTACATGCTCCATAATGGTGGAAATAATAACATAAGGTAACAAGGCACCATGCTCTAGCATAACAACCCTCGTAGGAAAAAATATTTTGAAATCTTCTATGTGACAATTCAAGAGAAAATTTTAAACTTTGATAGGAATTACATTTAGTGCAATCGCAATATCATCGTCCAACATCCTAACAATATTTTTATTTGTGTTTTTTGATCATTTGGAGCTATTTTGAGGAGGTTGTAGGATTTGAGTAGAGATAGTAGAGCAAGTGGGAGATGAGATGGTGGTGTGTCACACTTATGGCATTATGCACTGGAATATGAAACTGACAAGATGTTCAAAGATCATGTAAGTTTATATATATATATATATATATATATATATATATATATATATATATATATATATATATATATATATATATATATATATATATATATATGATTCTATAGAGAATTTTGTGTCTTGTAGGCTCAAACCCTAGATATTACTTAATCGATTAGATCCTTTAGATGAAGAGGAATATACAAAACATAATATATTTTCTTGGTCTTCATCTTTACCTCTTCGTATATTCTTCTTCGTTTTTCTCCCATGTGTCCCATGTTTTGCGCGTTGCTTCCTCTCCATGTTTAAAAAAAATAAAAAATAAAAGTAAGAATATAAAATAAAATTAATAAATGAAAAATAAATGTCCCCAAGGGCTAGGTGGGTTGGTAAGACTTTGCACACTTACCAAGAGGAGACCTACATTCAAACCTTGGGGGCATAACCAATAAGGTCAAAGGTAGTAGTCTGACTTGAGTTCGTTGAGTGCATGCCAGCTTGACGATGGTGGTAACAATCCTGATCCACCGAGGGTCTCCCTCACTTTAGGTTGCGTTTATCAAGGAGAGATAGGGGTTATAGAGCTAGCTTCAATGATTTGACCTGTATTCAAAGGTAGAAACCTCAGGGAGAATGTCTGTCCCTCGTGCCCAGTTGTTAAATATGAAAGGATGTTATCGATTCCCCTGATATAAAATAAGAAAAATAAATCAATAATATATAATAATAAATAAATTTACTAAAAAATGTACCAAGTATCATTGGACCATTGTGGGAGACCCATAGCATTATGATTGTCTCTTCAAGCTGATCAATAAGACCATACACTTATTTCAAAGGATGTGTGTATCAACTAAAAAAAGTACTAATCGAGAAATCTAGGATGTGTCACATTCATAATTTCTAAGTTGAGTACATAAGCTTATCAATGGTCGTTATGGCAGATCTGCCAACATGGTGGTCTTTTATATTTATTTTTAGTTTGTCAATTTTCATTGAGATATCAAGAACATGGTCGAAAGATTTTTGGAGAAGCGGATTGAAGAATTGCAAAAGGTTTGCCAAAGGTTTCCTCCTAGGTTGCGCAGAGAGAAGGCTTCGTTTTGGATGAACAGAGATATTCTAGAGAAAGTTTTATTGTAAGATTTTATTATAATATATTCATTTCATTACAGTGAGAATATGCATGTTGATGATGTTTTCACATTTTAATGATTTGATATATTTAAATTATTTTTCCTAGAATATTGCACTTAATTTAGATTGAATTGAGTTAATGTTGGTTGATTTAAATTAGGTTTTATTCTAGAAACATTTATGTTTACTGTGTTCAGGATGAAGTATTAAATGTTTTGTAACCTACATTTAAGATTTAGGTTTCATTTTTATTTTTCTTTTACTCTAAACTTTTTATTTTATTTAATTTCAATTTCACGAAAATCAAAACCCTAATGTTATAATATAAAGTTTTAATCTTACCATTAGGGAAAAATGTTTATTTCATGTTTTTAAATTCATGGTATTTCACAGTTGGAAATAAACATTAGAATTTTAATTAAATTGTTCAAATAATGTTTATTAAATTTTAACCTAAAGTATTTGGATAAAATTTAATTAAAATTATTTTCTAAGGTTAAATTAAATATTTGCACTTTATAAAGTTGATTTTTGGCAATATTTAATTATTAATCTCACATTTGGAGAATGAATTTTATGAACATCATATTACATTATGTAAATCAAATATCAAAATCACAGGCCCCTTGTTAATGGTAATGTGCACCTTTGAGTTATCACAGCAATATTTTCACACTTTGCAAGCACACTTTAATACAAAACCTTGGAGAAACTAATAATTTTCTTTGCAAGAGAGGATTACTTAACGGGATCCTAACTGTGAGTGTATTTTCGTAATCGAGAAAAAATATCACTCAACAGAATTGGTGCTAGAAGGAGGGCTTGAAAGGTAACATATTTGATTTTCAGCATTTGAAGTTGTTCAAATTTATCATTAAAAAAAATGAAATTTTCCGATTTATGTTGCATTAGTGTTGATCTGCTATAAATTCGAAAATATGGTTATGATTCAATTGTTGTGAATTTTTCATACATAGTTTTGCATGTTGAAATTGGTTCAATGGTAGAAAATTATTTACCCCATTATAAGCATGATGGAATGAGTACGGTTGAGGAACATATTCAGGCATACAAAAACATTATGGTTCATTTACAAATTATGCATGAAGATGTTATCTGTAGAATATTTCCATACACATTAGATGAGTTTGCTTATGATTGGTTTATCAATTTACCTACAGGCTCTATCACTTCTTGGGATCAACTAGAAGCAACATTTCTCAGCCATTTTGGAAAATTGGTTGACCCAGTTATGATGTTAAATCAATTTATCTCTATCCACAAAGAACCTAATGAATCCATGAGACTATTCAATGATAGGTTCCATAGATTGTATACCAAAATGGTGACACATTACATCATTTCAGAAGAAGAAGCTACTCAAATATACATGGGAGCCTTAGACCACGTTACTTCTATGTTTTTGGGAAGACTTCTTAAAATTACATCCTTGCCTAGAGCCTACAATGAGGTAATAACATTTGAACAATAGTTGATTTCGAAAGGTGTTAATATGAGTCAATTATACTGACTTAGACCTAAAGCTCACAATCAAAGACCACAAATGAGTCAGGCTTTAGCACAACCTTCTCCTATGATGAACTATTCTTTAGGAGTTATGGATTCCAATCAATACCAACCATCCAATTTGGCACCCTCGAATCAAATGATGTCTAATGTAAGCAATCAACGGGATAAAATTGACTATCCAAATGTCACAACTACCTTAGATGTCATCCAAAATGAGGTGCAAGTTTCAAAGTCACTACCCATCAATGAGGATTGTGATGATCAAGTTAACCAAAATGTAGAGATTGGCTCAGTTTTGGAAACATATGAACCTTTAGAAATAAAAGGCTTAGGGTCATTATTCACAAGTGAGGATTGGGACAATTATAGAAAGCTGAATACAAGAATTGATCCCACTGAAGAAACCCTTGACCCACCAAAAGATGATTTTTTGAAATTGAGGAGGATGAATCTGAGGAAGAATCTGAAGATAACATGAATGAAGGGATGGAATCTCATCACATGTTTCAAAAAGATAATGATTCTACTATTCTAGACAAAGAATGGGAATCATTTACTTCTTTCACAATTCCTAAAGAAATTTCTATTCCACTTGATGTTGATGTGCAAAAAACTGAAAGTTTTGTCTCATCTACGGATCTTATATTGTCTATGCAACAAGATGATTCAATTTTGGAAACACTAGAGCCATCAAAAGTGGTTGAAAGTGAATTTAAAAAGGAATCAATAGATGAATCTGAAGATTATGCAGAAGACTTGATAGGATCTCATCCTTTGATTTTAGGAGATAATTATTATAATGGTTGGGGAAGATATGAGGAATGTGTTTCTTTTACACCTAATAATTTTTTTCATCTGATATGCAGGATACTAAAGTTGTTATCTTACATGAAGAGCCTACAATTCTTGTACAATTAGAGAATCACATGTCGTTTGAAGACACGATAGAATTTCATCCCTTAGCTTTAGAAGATAATTATTATAATGGTTGGGGTATGTATGATGAATCATTGTTTTCTCACACTCCTACTGATAAAATTTCTATTTCACTTGATATGCAGGATGCTGAAATCTCTATCTCACATGAAGATCTTGCAATTCCTGTACAATCAGAAGATGGCAAGCCACTTGCAGAAATAGAGAAGGTTCCAAAATTCAATCACTTTGAATATGAGTTTATTGACCATCTTGCTGAAATCGAAAAGGAAGAAATGGTAAATGATTCTTATGACTCATTTGATATGGATGAGGAAGAGGTAAAATCTTCTCTTTTACTCTTGACTACTGAAAATTTGGGTACAAATTCACATGATTATCTTGGAGATTCAAATAAAGAAATACCATTGGTGGTTAACAAGGAATTAGAATCAACTTCTATTCATCCAAATGATAAAAATATTGCTTTATTTGAAATGACTCAAGTAGTTGATCAAGGAGATGTGTTATTTAACACATCTCTTGATCAACAAGATTTATGGTTTGAAAAGGATGGGCATATTTTTAATTGGGTGACTAATTTTGGTGTTTTTGAAAAATAGGTGATCCATGAAGATGAAGGGCTACAAGATGATGATGATGGAGATCATGAGGAAAAAGAAGAAATCACAAAGGCTCATCAAGTCTTGGTAAATGGAAATGCACAAAAGGTAGAATCTCAACCTTTCTGTTCAATCATTTGAACTCCAAGTAAAATTTTACATAATCTTATGTTGGATTCAAATATTGTTGATAATGAAATGCCATTTATGGTTAACAAAGAATTTGAGTTGATTTCTCCTCACACTAGTAATAAGATTGCTATATTAAACAAAACAGAGGTAGATGCTTTGGAGTTACTAAACCAAGTCCATAAACAATTGATTATTGAGTCTGGGGTACAAATTTATAATGATTCACATATGTCAGATATCCTAGATGCTTGTCAATTTTTGCATGGTTTTGATTGGCCTAAAGACGTAGATAATGACTTGGCTTCAAAATTTTCAGAAATAGCCTCCTATTTGAAAGAACTCATATCTGTTTGTGAAAATGAGAACTCAAGTTGGAATGATGAATTAGGTTTGGAAATTTACACCTCACTAAATAAACAAAAGATAGTTGAAAACCATGTATTCGCTTGCAAGTTTGATGAATCAAAGTCTCAACATGGAATTGCTAATATCATTGAATCAAATTGGTGGGATGAGAGAGGCAAAATGAGAGTTTTTGTTTTGTTTGGCCTAATCTTATTTTGGTTGGATTCCTATAAATCCTGGTATGCATATCATGATAGATGTCTTTTAAATTTTGGAAATTGTGTTTGGGATCCAAGAAAATGATAGCCTAAATTTTGGCATCATCTTGTACATATATTGTACATTCTTGTATATATTCATATTTTGTACATAGTGTTTTGGTTTTGCAGGTTTTGTTTGCATATAACTTGTTGTTTTGTGATTTTGTTAGTTATCACTTGTTTGTTTATTTTCATTGTTTTCATTGTGAAATTTTGGTTTGTTTCCATTGTTGGTTTTCAATAATACAGGCTTATGCCAAATTTTGGATTTTGATTCATGTTTCCATTTTTGCTTTTGTCATTTTTGCAAAATATTTTTGTGTTTGTTTCTCTAATTGAGGTAGGGTTTTGTAATTGCAATAAATAGTTGGTCTCATTGTTGGTACTTGTTCCTTTGTTATGTAGGATAAATTACCTATTTTGAAAACAGTTGAAATTAAGGAAAAGAGAATGAAATTGTTTAGTAATATCCTTATGATTTTGGACTAAAATAGTGAGATTTTGGAACAATGAAACATTCTGCTAAAGCTCCACATGTATCACATCACATTAAAGGGTATTCTTTGAAATTTTGAAAGATAAAATCATTCTAGTTTTGCAGATTAAGGCAAAAATCCAATATACTCTATCTTTAGCCTTACTTGGTCTCTAACCCAGGTGGCAGGTAAATTTTGCAAAGCAATACAATGCTTAATACAAAAAGCAAGAAAAATAAAAGTAAAGTTAAATCAATCAAATGGTTTAGATAATATTCATCGGGGCTATAGATGCCTGACTAGCAGTGGAGCTATGTCTAGACAAAAATAAAAGAAAAGAAGCAAAAGCAAAATTTATCTAATACTTGGGTGATTCAGATAATCTCTACCGGGGCTATAGACGCCTGGCTGGAAGTAGAGCAAGGTCTAGAAGAGATCAAGGTTATCTCCATCGGAGCTATGGATGCTTGACTGGCAGTGGAGCAATGTAGAGGCACATCTTAATGAGTGATAATTTTATAGCTGAAATGCAAAACTGAATGATGGAATCTAAATTATTTCAAGAATATAAAATGAATCACAATTCACACACTGAGCGGAAGCAGGTGTTTCATTTGTTTTCATTTGAAAGTTGTCTAACTCCATTTTTTTGGATATTACTAGATTGTGTTTATTTTTCTGATCTTTGGTTTTATTGGTTTCAGATCGGGTTCTTAATCCAAAATGCTCAAGAGCATTTCCCAGCAGAGTCACCATTTGTTGTTGCCATTGCACAACTTACCCCAAAATTGGGGACCCACCTGAAAATTGTGAAATTTTGTAATTTTGTTGTCTTTTAGAAAGTTTTTTTGTGGAGTAGTTTGTGACATTATGGTGTATAAGGTTTAATTTTGGTTATGTTAAGTTTATTTGTTTTATTTATGTTTTGTTGAAGTTGTTTTTCTTTTTTTTTTTTTAATTTTTAATGTTGTGATTCTAAAAAAGTTTAATTAAAAAAAAAACTTCTATTTTAAAATGTTTTAAATTACATTATTTTTTTAATATTTAAAAAGGTAATTTAAAATATTTTAGTTTAATTGAAAAGTTTAATAAACAAAATGTTTTATTGTTTTGCAGGCAAGAGGTACAATTTTCGAGGTAGACCAACGAACTCAACACAAGGCGGTCAATGTGGTCAATGCCTGATGTCTTTTTTGAGGTTTCAATACGTTGGTCAAGAGAGGCATGAATCAAGGAGCTACCCAGTGGCTTGGCTGAATCAATAGGCATAGTGGGCTTTGGTGATTATAAAGCACTCATCGTGTCTTCTCTGATGCATGTGGGATAAGAATAAGTTATTTTCTTTTGTTGTGTAATCATGCACCATTCTTTTCTACAAAAAATAGAAAATGGATTTCAAGTCACGATTATTCATTACTTGTTGAAAGTGTTTGAATTTGTATAAGGTGATTATAAAGATGTTTAAAGGTATCTTCCTTGCTCAGAGGTGTTTCATAAAGCCCAGAATGTCGTTTAAATTTATGGAGTCCTTATGGGATGTCATATTGTTTCTTGAATACCAACGAAGACCAAGACGTATTGCCATATTTGAAGAGATAATTTTTAAATTGATGATTATGATGAGCCAAACACAGAAGGTTTTTCTAGATGGACATAATTTATGGTTCTCATGGAGTGGACCAAACAAGTTTGATGATGAAAGAAATTTTAGGAGCAAGTTATACTTTTTGAAGGTTTTGATCGTGTCTTTAGAGGAGGAGTTCATTCATCGAATAGTGTTCAAGGTGCAGTGAAAAGCATTCTCAGAAGAAACTAATGAAGAGGTGAATCAACTTGTATTCAATTTTGAATATTACGTAGCTTATGACAGTAAAATAGTGGTGAATAACTAATAGAAGACACCCCAGTGTGACACGAAATAAGATAATATAGATGCAGGTACAACATTCACCATCAATGTTGTCACCAATCTCTTACAAATGTAGTGGAAGCTATTATCATTGGCTTGTTTGGTTTTGAAATGAAAGAGGTTTTGAATGAATTTCCACTTCACACGGTGCACACCCAGATATCGAATGGCTTGGTTATTATTTTTGAAACATCATCAAATACATCCTAATATTTATCATTGTTGATCCATAGTGGATATTTCACACTTGCGTGAAAGCTTGAACACAAACGATAGATGAGATTGATGCAAAAATAAAATTGGATAAAGTGGGATACAGTGCATTACCGAAACACTGTCCAAAAAAGGATGCGATGTTGTGTGAAATCACATGGAGGATGTCGCTATAGCATATGATTAATATTTTCTCTATGATTCATCTACTCAAACAATTTCTAAAAGTTGCATGGTTAATGCGAAAGGAGCGATTCTTTCTGAATATTGTGGGAATCATTATTTTGCTATTCAAAATCTATTGTGTTATCCATTCTGTGTCAGTGCCAAGGAAAATGATATTCAAGTTGCAGTTTTAGATTTATAAACCTATTGATATCCTCGAAGAAGTTTTAGAATTTCTCACTATTTTAATGTCTGGTAGATTTTTATTGGTAAAGGTATTGTTACTCTCATCCTTTTCATGGTGTTCATGGAGCTAACAGTTGTAGAGTCACATGGAATATTGAAATCAAATTTCACCATTACATCTATAAATTCTCTATTTTTGGGTACATAACTTGTGTAGCCGCTCAGAAGAACGAATCACACAACTTTGAGAGGATCTGGAATCATTAACTCTTCAATGATGAAAGGAAAGGAATTGTGACTCCTTTCTCCAATAAGATGGACACTGCACTGTAATTTTTTATGTCAAAAGTACATATTTTTTATATGGTTGTTTTGAAGACAATAGTTGGACATCATCATACTATTGATAGTTAAATCATTTAGGTGATATACATATGGTGTATAGAATTAAATGATTTATGAGATATGATTAAGTCAAAAATGGTGTAAGCATTAGATAAACGAAGTACAAAATCCAAATAATTAATGGTCACATTCCTAAAGTGAAGACGCTTAACAATGCTGGTTCGGATCACTGGCCCATCATGGTGGAAATGTGGAAAACCAATGTGAGTTTCTCTTCTTTTTGTTTTCAATTAATGTGGCTCAGAAACATTTCCTTTAGACCTCGTGTGCAACAATGGTGGAAGGAAGGTAAGCCTAGGTATGGGACTAAGATGTTCTATTTTGCCAAAATACTACAATACATTAAATCCAAAATCAAGACTTGAAACTGGAAGGAGTTTGGGGATGTTCATAAAAAAATATGAAGTTATTGCTCAACTTGAAAATTTGAATAAGAAAATTCGTTTAGATGGCCTCACTGAGAGTAGAAGTGCAGATGAAATTAAACTCACAACTCAGTTAGAGGAATGGGAAAAAAGAGAACTCTTATGTAAGCAAAAATTTAGAATTCAATGGCTCAAATAAGGAGATCGAAACACAAGTTTCTTCCACAAATATCTTCTAGCTCGAAGATCTCACAACTTTATTTCTTCCCTGAAATCAGATTCTAGAGATGTTGTCTACACTTGGGATGGCATGAACTCTATTGTTATCGATTATTTTTCCAATATTTTTACTGCTACTCCTCTTGACTCAGCTTCTCAACAAAATGTTCTTCAAGAAATCCCTCCTCTTATCACTTTTGAGGAGAAATCTATTTTGACTGCTCTTATTACTATCAATGAGCTTCAACAAGTTTTTTTTTTAATGCAAAAAGGGAAAACCCTAGGTCCTGATGGTTTTCCATTAAGTTTTACCAAGAGTTCTGGGATATCCTTCATGCTGATTTATTAGAGGTGGTGGAAGAAGCCAGGAAAGCCAAAGAAATTTTGAAGGTTATCAATAAAACTTATATTACTCGTGTTCCAAAAGCTATCTTAGCTTTATACCTATTGCTTCATGTAATGTTCTTCTCAAAATAATTACTAAGATCATGGCATAAAGGTTGAAGCCTCTTTTGCATAAGATTATTTCCCTTGAACAAGGGGGTTATGTGGAAGGGCTTCAAATAGTAGATGAGATAGTTCTTTCTTAGGAAGCCATCCATTCCATGGATATGCAAAAATCTCCTTCCATATTCATTCAATTAGACTTATCCAAAGCTTATGACAGAGTGGATTGGCACTTCCTTATCAAAGTTTTGAGGCAATTTGGTTTCTCTAAGGATTGGATGGATTGGATTATGGGATGTATCTCTTCAGTTTTCTACTTAGTTCTTATCAATGGTAGACCTTATCAGTCATTCCTAGCTTCCAGAGGTATTAGGCAAGGTAACCCACTGTCCCCTTATTTATTCATAATTCTTGCTGAATGCTTGGGTAGGACTATAACCAAAAAGAGAGAAAACAAAACCCTTGAGGGAGTTACCATTGCTCGTGGAGCTAGACCTATCTCCCATATTCAATTTGTTGATGACTCTACTCTTTAAGGTAAAGTTATAGTTAAGGAAGCTTCTAATATTAAGAAAATCATTAGTTGTTTTTCTCAGGATATTGGGTAATTGATCAATGAAGACAAATCTAAAGTTATTTTCTTTCAATACTCTGCCAAACAGGAATCCATGGTCTTGGATAAATTAAGATATAAGAAGACCTCCCTTTTAATCACTTATTTAGGTATTCCCATCAATATTCAAAGGCAAAAAAAAAACATTGGAATTGGTTGTTGGACAAAGTCAAGAAGAAAATTGGAAAGTGGACCAATAGGTGACTTTCTTCTAGGGGTAGAATCATCTTTGTAAAATCAGTCCTTCAAACTATTCCTATTTATGTTTCTTTTGCGTTGAATATCCCAAAGGTTGTTCTTAGAGAACTGGATCAAATCAGTTTTCGGTTCCTTTGGAGGGGTACTAAGGAGAAAAGAAAATGGACCTTGGTGAAATGGGACACTTTATGTCTTCCTAAGAATGAAGGGGGGTTAGAATTCCGGTCTTCTATTAATAACAACAAAGCTTTAGCTACTAAATTATATTGGAGGATGTTACATTCCCCTAATGCTCTTTGGGCCAATAATATCCGTACTAAATATGCTTAGAACAAAAGTCCTGAAGACCTTGTTCGCTATCAATTGCCTTTCAAAGGTTTGTTGGAATATTTTCAACATTGCCTCCTTAGTCCTAAGTATTAAGTCCTAGTATTTAGTTTTAGTTTAATATTTTGATTTACATATTTCTAGTTAATTTGATTAGCATACGTTGAGGTTTTGGCTTGGTTGGTCAATGTTTGACCATAGTCCAAGATTAACATGTTGTTAGGATAAGAGATATCTTTAAGTTAGTTTGTTGTAATAAGTTTAAGAGGATTTCTCTCAACCACCTTGTCTATTTTTAGTTCTTTCAAGAACTATAAAACTATGTAATGCATTGTTGATCAATAGAACAATTTCACCATTGTTTCTCATTTGGTATCAGAGCGGGTTTGCTCAGACGGATCAAAACCTGTGGAGAGTACCGTGAAGAGATCTGAAGCACACACTTTGTCAGAGAAGCTCAAGTGGCCAGCACTCAGCAGATTTGTAAGGAATAGCTCAAGTAAATCATTAATGTGCCTTTGTTATTTATTTTACACTTGCATTAGTGTTTGTACACACAAATAATTTTATTATTGTATTAGAGACGGTTGATTTTATGCAATAAGAAGGTTATTGTACTAGTTTTTTTACCTGAAAGGGTCTCCCAATGATAGATCTGGTAAGATTCAAAAAATAACAAACCTGGTGAGCTTCAAAAACAATAAATTTGATGAGCTTCAACAATGGAAAATCTATTGAGCTTTGATAGTGACAGATCTGGTGAGCTTCGACAGTGATAGATTTGGTGAGTTTCGATAGTGATACACCTAATGAGATTTGATAGTGACAAATTTGGTGATGCTAAATAGTAGAAAATCTAGTGAGATTCAACAACAATGGACCTGGTGAACTTCAACAATGATGGACTTGGTGAACTTTGACAATGATATATTTGGTGTTGGAGTTTAAGGTTGGAAATGCATGTTCTAGTGGTTTTATTATGCAAGTTGCAGAGGTGTTCATACATGAGGTTTCATCTGTAGCTAGTATTCTTCTTGTTTTAGTGTGGTGTAGATTTGAAACCTTAGATCTATGTTTTGCAAAGTTGTTGAAGAATGTTTGAGATGGTTTATTGGTTGTACCACAATTTTTGGGTAAGTATTAACTATTGTAACTGGTGTAGCTTGTACCTGAAGAAGATATTATAACTAGTGTGGTTGGATTATTGGTTACTATAATTGGTGTAGCTTGTAGGGCTGCTAATGCTATTGTAATTGGTGTAGTTGTGCCCAAAAGAGACTAGTGTGGATGCTAGTGGTGGTTGCCTAGTGTAATGTTCTCATAGTTAGCTCTAGTAATATTTATAATGTTTTAAAAGTTTTTTTTTGAATTTTTGTTACCTTGTTGGTATATGGCTGAGGGTAACAGGTGAAGCTAATGTGTTTAGAATGTTGGAGGTATCTTGTAGGGTGGCTAGGTCTTGGAACGACTAGATATAGCTAGTGGAAGTTATAGGCCTAGAGGCTAGTAGTAACCAGGTTAAGGCTACTTATCTTCGGAAGGACTAGTTTTAGCTTGTGCCCATGAAGGGTTGTGTCAAAAATCATTGTTTGTACTATAGAATTACAAATATGTCATTAAGGGGGGAATGTTGACATTAAATACCTATGTAATCACATATTTGTAATATGGGTCAAAGTCCAAGGATGAGGTGTCAATGTGTATGTAAGGATGAGGTGTCACCTTGCATGCACATATGAGTTGGTAGTGGTAGATGCTAGGATTTGCCTTGTAGAAGATGTAATGTAGTATTTATTTGAGATTTCTAATGGAAAAAAATGGAATATCGAGACATCCCTCAAGGGGGGGTTTTCCTTATTATTCTCTTGTTCTAAAAATGGTTTTGTATTTGCATCTTTATTTTGTTGCTCCTTGTTATGTTTAGCTCTCTTCATTTAGTATCAATGTCATGTTCAGTTTTAACACAATCACATGTAGATGAAGAGTGATTCATTAGGGTGACTTTGTTAAGTTTCCCCTTCAATTCACCATATGTTTTATCTTTACCTATAATTTTTATGGGACTTTTTGTGAAGAAAATAATGAAACATCAAATATAGATAATGTAAAAAATGAACAAACAGTGATACAAGAGATTGCACAATGAACCATATCTTATATTATTATCGTTGGTGGATCTTAATACAATCAAATATTCCCCACATAGGGGTTTACACTATTTATTCTTTTGATATAATAAATACAATATGCTAGGTTTCTCCGAAACCCTAGCCAACAATGCTAGTGGTGTCTTCAAATCTCATCTTTGCTCTCAAAAAAGGTGAGTGGGCTTCAACTATCCACTAATTGGACCACTCCAGCTTAAGCAGTTATCAAATGCATGTATATCTCTAGATCTACACACAAAAAAGATAAAAGAGGGTTAATAGCAATTGTGAGGGCTCCACTATGTGAGACCCTCAAAAATCAATAAAAACCCTAGCTATCAAATAATAATTTTGTGAACAAATATAGAAATAATGAAATCAATACAATAATAGAAGATTTACCTTGTAAACTTGTCACTTTTTGATATATCATTGTCATCATTGCAGGAAAATAGGTATGCAGATGCTCTAGCGACATCCGATGATTCGCTGGTCTGCATACCTAGGGTTTGAAACACTCGTGAGTGCTCGACAGTAGCAAAAAATATATGTGGGTGCTTGGGGATGGTGGAAAGTGCCCAGAGGTGCTCGGTAATAGCAGGCATATGCTCAAGGATAGTAGTGAGGCATTTGGGGGTTGAAGCAAGGTTTGTAGAAGCAAATATGCTTCAGGTGAGGGCTACAATGATGGATGTGGAGGTGAAGGTGAGGGATGCGAAAGGGAACTTCTAAAAGCTCAGGTCGTGAATTGCTTAGATTGCTTAGGTTTTGATTTAGGGTTTGAGCCATCAAAATGACTCGTATTTATAATCTTTCCTAGGGTACGTTAGGGTTTCAATGACACAATTTGTGCGGTCAAGATTAAAACATGATAGAGGGTGGAGATTAGATCTGGGTAGGTGGCATGGATTAAGGTGGATGAATGGCTAGGATTAGACCAAGATGGATGACTGAGATTAATTTACACACACACACACACACACATATATATATATATATAAATATATATAATATAATATAAAATATTAATATTTAAATATATATTAAACAAATATACATAAATATATCTAAATAATGGGTAAAAATGGTGGAAATACCTGGATGGATGACAAGTGGTTATCTTTTGGTGTCTACAGATGCCCCTTTTTGCACTGCATCATGTGAAACACAATGCGGTGTAAAAATACAAGACACCTATTTTGGCTTGATGGTGAAGCGGCTTTGTTGAGATGTGGACATGAGCTTGGATACAAAAGAATTTTTATTGTGTAGCTTACCCCATCAATTTTCGAATGAGTTGTGGATGAAAATCATGAGCCAATTGAAAAAAATGAGTGCAAATGATTGTATGGACGAATGGCGTAATTGTGAATGATGTAAATGTGATATCATTTTTGTGCCAATAGTGAAAGGGGATTGGTGGAAGATGCATGTGATTGACTTTATTTTTGCCCTAATAGAGAAAGGGGTTTAAGCCAAGTGTAGATGCCATGATCATGTAAGATGTATCCCATTGTGGGAAAGTCAAAACCAAATGTGGTTGCTCCAAATTTGGGGTGGTTTGATGTTGTTGAAGAATGTGCCTTCTAGCATCATTGATATGCAAAGATGAAGATACAAAATAAAAAGAATCCACTTCAAAGGGTCAGCTAGTGACTGTCAAGTAATTCCTATGGTTTTCCAATAACCCTAACTAAGGCCAGTCACCATTATGACTATCAAGGAGATGGGAAAATGATGAAATGTGATTTTGTCCATGTTTCAAGCCCCATGAACTAGGCCATCAATGACAACTTTTGTGCAAATTATTCTTGGCATGGTTTCACTCAAAATGTGAAGTACCAAAGGTTATTATGATTTTGAACAAGGAGATATGGGATGATTAAAATAACTAAGTGTCCTTATGGTGATTTATTCATCTTATCGACTTGCATGGATACCAATTATTGCAATCACCAAGAAGATAAAATAAACCACTAGATACAAGGTTCACTTGAATTTTTGTTTGAACTTGGCAAATGTGCAAATGTTATGATTGATGATTGGAAATGATGTGAAAATGAAGCATTGATGATGAGAATGACGATTATGGTAATTTTGTGAAAATTTGGACCGTTTTGGAGTGCTTTGAAATTTTATAAGTGATTTTGCGCCTTTTGGGAATAAACTAAAATTATGTATCCAAATCGGTTTGGACCTTCACAAAACCTAATAATATGATGAAATGGATGCATGGATGCAATTTGGAGTGATTTGGTGGGGGTAAGCTATTGTTTTTCATTGATTTTGTCTTTTTGTTATTTTTGATGCCAAACATCGGTTGGTGCTTACCGCATGCGCAAATGCCCTCCAGTGTTTGGGTGCTCCCAAATGCCATAGTGCACTTTAGTGCACCAAGAAATGTCCATGGGCATTTCAAGGTGCCTAAAGCAGCTATAAATAGCTTACAGGGTAAATATGGAGCTCATTGTTGCATTTGTGAATCTGTGAAGCTGTGTCTGGGAGAATTGGGTGGAGTGGAGTGGAGTGAAGTGATGCAGTTGGACGTGAAAGCTATGGTAGCAAAAGGTGCGACTGAAGTAGAAGTACGATTTGATAATTTAAGTCCCTCTTTGAAGCTTTTTTTAATTTTGTGCATTTTTTTTTTGGAAAATAACAACAAATGTTTTGTGTTGTGTTACAACTTAGTATTTTGGAGGCTTAGCACCGGTTCTCGTCTCTCATCCCTAGGATGAGAAAGGCATTGCAGGGTGAGCATTGGGATTGGTTGAAGGTTGTGGGGCTAGCGTAGGTTTCCCAAATAGATGTGGTGAGGGTGGACGAGGGGTACCTCTCTACCTTGGTAGAGAGTTGGGATCTAGATAGAGTAACCTTTTAGATCCCCATTGGAGATATTACCCTCAAACTTGAGGATGTATATCGCATCCTCAAGATGTTGGTGGAGGGGATTCATGTAGAGGTTGGACACGATTGGGGAATGAATATGAGGAAGATGTTTGGAGATAGTTGGCAGAGTGTGGCAGTGACATGTGGGGATATTTCATATTTGTCCATGTATATGGACAAGACATTGGATGCCCTAACGACTTTAGTAATGTTTGTGTTGGCCAATATCATGGTCCTGAATAGTACTGACTGTAGGTATCCTTGGAACCTCATAGGGTTGGTGAACGATATGATTGCTACACCACAAGTGTATGTATGGGCTCTTGCCTTATTGGTGCAAATGTACTAGGATATTTTTGATATGATGAGGTGGAGGAGGAAGGGATTGGGATGTAGTTTGTTACTACAATGCTGGGGATGGGAGCATTTCAACATGGCTCGACCAGAGGATCTACCAGTTGTAGGCTAGGATAGGGAGTAGCCCTATGCTAGAAGATGGGTGATGGCAGAGGAGGTACAGTCGAGTCATCCTATGTAGATGAGTCAATGGTACAGAGATTTATGGGCTAGATTGAAATCCACCCAAGTGATATGGAGGCCATGGCGGGGTGCCAGGTGGACAGGAGATGGAGAGTAGCTACGACGGGTCAGGTAGACTAGGTGGGTGGTTGGGAGACATCGAAGTGAGGTTGAGTATATATAATTCTCATGGGTGCTTCATTATTTTAGCTTGATGCAGGGGGTTCTTGATGAATCAATGCTCTATAGGAGGCATCAAGATGAGATAGGATTACCATGTGTTAAGGCATGTATGGAGACTTATGAAGATGACAAGGATATAGATATCTTTGATGTGGATAATTTTAGGACTACTACAGAGCATGATGCATGGTTCGCTACACAACCATCATGGGTACCTACTGTAGTAGTAGCTGGTGGAGATGAGGATGAGGTCAAGGAGATCGATGAGGCTCCTAAGCAATGGAGGTGCCTTTGATTTTATAGTCAAAGGAGGAGGTCTAAGGGCATGGTTAGGTAAGCTCCAAGGAGTGGAGGAGATGGCAAAGATGAGGATGATGTGGAGAAGAATCTGGATGGACCTCTAGGTTGAAGCGAGGAGGATTGTACGAGGTTGGAGTAGCTGGTGGTAGAGCAGGATGTGATGGTGATGGCTTAGGAGGAGAGGATTGCAAGGCTCCAAGAAAAGCTACTAAAGAGGAAGCATCGTCATAATATTAACATAGCACATCTTCGATCTTGGTAGAGGTGTATCAAGTCATTAGAGGATAGGTTGATGGAGCATCATACTCCACTTCAAGATCCACCTTCCTCATCTATATCTGAGTCTGCTAGGCGTAGCGAGCCTAGGCATAGCTCTAGGTCTAGGGCTCCTTCTAGGTCACAGGGGTCCTCTTGAAGGTCTTAGCTAGTGATTAGATTTGTATATGAGCCTTGGTGCTCCATTTTATGTAGTCTTTGGGCATTCATTGTGTATGCAATATATATATATATATATATATATATATATAACATGGCTTTTACTTTTTGTGTTATGCTTTTGTGTGAATGTTTTTGTGTGGATGTTTTTGTGGAATGCAAATTTATATGGATGATTAATGCATATGATATGGTGAATCTATATGGATGATTAATGCATATGATATGGTGTAGGAATGCATGTGTTCTAATGATCATTCATGGTTTAGATTTTGCTTGGCCATGTTCATCATTGTTGTTTAATCAGGGGCACCA
Source organism: Wollemia nobilis (assembly GCA_028583015.1). NCBI lineage: Eukaryota > Viridiplantae > Streptophyta > Pinopsida > Araucariales > Araucariaceae > Wollemia > Wollemia nobilis. The sequence continues at coordinate 8,934,724 of JAQPPZ010016751.1, read as the reverse complement.
AACTGGTGGTATTTGAAATGGAAGACTCATGTAGTGCCATGGATGTGGACATGGAAGAAGATATGGATGTTGATATGGAATAAGATATAGATGTTGATATAGAAAACTGATTGTTTTGTAGAGACTCGGATATACTAGTGGCATCAAACAAACTCACTAAAACTGCCTAATTCCTCTAGGACCAAATGTGTGTGCAATGAATTCATTTACCGAATCAATATCATGGTAATGACTTAAGGCAATCAAGAACCAATGTGTGTGCAAGTGAGTTCATTAACTCATCTTGAGTAAATTGGGTAAACCTATTATGGATGAGACCAAGAAGCTAGGTTGTTTGTATGTGCTATTAGAGGTCTCTTTAAAAGAGACATGTCGCCATGCATGAGTGTACTCCACTGCTATTCAAGCATATATAGCTTCGGTGGAGATTAGCTCCATAGTCCAAGAATTTTGATCTTTAAGTTTTTGGGGTGACTACCTAACCGTCTGACTAGAAATGTAGTACGATCCCTACAACTTGCCAATTTGTGGTGTGTCATGTAAAAGATTTAGAGTTTTTAGGAATTTTCCCTACTCTATTTTTTATTTTTGAAATTGTGATAGTGGTGGAAACCATTGTTTTTGTGGACTATGTTGCATTATAGGATAATAATACCCTGTTCACTTCGAGGTTTGACCCAAGTATGGTGTTATCCCTCTTTGACACAAGATGTTTTTTAAGATGTAAAATTGTGTTTGGTTCAAGAATTTTTTGGAGTCAATTCCCAAAACTCAAAATTTTCTTAGAAAAATGTGTAATGGTCCTAAAAAGAACTTGACATGTATTGGTGGTTTGCTTAAAACACTAGGAATGGCTGAGTGATCGAAAACACCTAGGAACTATGGAAATATGGAGGCAAATGACAATTTGACTTGGTGGAATGGTATGGATGATGTTATGAAGGTGCCCCTAATTAAGGCAACATGACTTTATTGGACCAATTAATACCTTGAACTGAATAAATGATCCCTAATATGAAATGTGAAATGTGTATGGAATGTATGAAATGTAATTTGTGAAATGCAATGTATGAATGCAATTGTTGTTAAATAAAATGTGTGAATGCAATTGTTTTTAAATGAAATGTGTGTAAATGAAGTGCAATGTTTTTATGTATTAGTCATGTATATATACATATATATAAATCTCATTAACCATAGAACGATCTCATGTGTATAACATTAAGTGGTTTGGGTTCTTTCTCTCCCTCTAGATTGACAAGACTATAAGTACGTTTACCTACTTTTTGAGTGATAATGTATGGACCCAACCAATTAGCCGTGAATTTATCATGAAGATGTGGCAATGCATTGGTGTTTTGTTGATTCCCTTTAAGGACAAGATCTCCTACTTAGAGTTCATGTATATGAACTTTGGCATTGTAAGCACAATTTAGGCGGTCTTGATAAACTTGTAAATGCTCTAAAGAATTGACTCACATCTCATCAAGAAGTGTGAATTTGTCAAGACGTGCTTGTATAGCTAGATGTTTGGAAGAGGAAAATCATCCTTAGGACATGCTTTGTTAAGATCTCAAAAGTTAGTGTAAACGTGTATTGCCTCGTTAGGCTTGCAAACATGAACCATGTTTGAGAGCCACTCAATATAATCAATGGGTAAAATGAAACCCACATCTAAAAACTTTTGAATCTCTTCTTTGATAAGAGGGCAATGGTAGGATGCATCATTCTAAGTTTTTGTTTGACCGACTTAGCATCAGAGTTTAAGGTGAGATTGTGGACAACCAAATTAGAGTCAATACCAGGTATGTCTTTGTAGGACCATGCAAAAATTTCCTTCTTCCTCTTGAGGAGATCAATTAATTGCTCTTGTTCATCTTTGGATAATATTTTGCCAAGCTTGGCAATTTGCAGATTGTCAACTTCTGAACTAAGTTCACATCGATGGTATCTTCAATGGACATGTGATAACCTTCCTCAAGTTGATGGGGTATTAGGATCAAATTAATGTTGTATATGATGTCATCAAACTTTTTTGACTTATCCTCATCTACGTCTATCTAGAAAACCTCGATATTCGAAGGTGAAGGTGAAGGTGAATATGGAGGGGATGGAGAAATGTAGTTGGTTGAAGCCCTTAACAATTCCTCAAATAGGACAAATTCAAAAAAATATGGTGGCAAAAATCTGATCCATATCAATAAGGCTTATGTCAATTGGAATTGGTTTAGCCATATTGTATGGATTATGAAGTGGAGTGAATAAGTCAGTAGGATTCATGTTGACTTAAGGAAAAATGGAAGAGGTGAAAAGGATGGGATGGATAGAGCCTAAGAACCAATGCTAGGACCTTGGTAAACTCGGACAACAACAAGCAACACAAATAAATGCACTTAACTAAATACTATATATATGACATGCAAAAAAAAAAATGTTTTTGTTTGTTTTTTGTTTTTCTTTTTTGCATTATATACATATGTTACAATTTTGTCTGATGAGATGGATTAATGAGATGGAGGTGGTGGTTCACCAGTAGGTTTAGCTCGCTCTTGTAGAAGAAGCAAGTGAAAGATGTGCTCATGGATGGGGAGCATTTTGAGATAAAACTCATCTTGTTCGGTGTGGGGAATGATGGGCTCTGATTCCTTATCAAAATCATCGAAAGCTATCGATATGATATCGAATTCTTCATACATTTCCTCATCAGAGTAATTGGGGTGGAGGGCTTCTTCTTCTAAATTCATATTAAGCCTTTGGAAGGCTTGTTCAAAAGAAGAGATGGTGGGAAGTGGGTGATAACCTAGACCTGAATGATTGTGCACTTCTTGATATGGGACATCAGTAAGTTGAGGCACTCCATGTTTATATTGTCCTAAGCCATGTCTTTGCCAATTATGTTTATGAAAATAGCGGGATGAAAAACCCATCATTTTTTGGATATTGGCAGGTGGTGGTTGTTTGGGTTCTTCTAGGGAGGAGGATTAGACAAATATTTTGTCCCTCCATATACAAAATTTATGCTATTAGGCACCAAATCCATATTGTATACCACTCTTAAAGATAAAGGTGGATCACGTGGGTGACCAAAATCCTTGGTAAGTGAGATATTGAGCGGTGTGATTGTGATGTCTTGGACCACATATTCACAAATACCAGGGTTGGTGAGGTGGATCTCAACTTGGGATGATGAGGATGAAGTGGACATGAGAGGCTCATGGTTGGCTAATGTCTCGAATGATGAGGAAGATGTGGGCATCCCACAGTTTGACAATTTGACTTGTGAAACGTTGGTTGATGGAGATGGATTTGGTTGTGAAGGAATTATTGTGACCAATGAAGGGGATGATGATGTGGATGGCATGGATTGGGTTTGACCACATGTACATGTAGTCAATGATGATGATAATGAAGGTGTAGAAGTGGATGCTTGGTTGGAATTGGTGATGGGAAGATCCTTAGGAATTGGAGCTTTTGATGAAGGATTGGATGGAGTGATTGATGATGTGGTGGATGACGTGAGGAAAATGTGGGTAGAAGAAAGCATAGATTCATAAGGATTCAAAATGAAGTTGCAATACTTACACGACTCAACATCGACTGGTTGCAATGTACTTGCCCTTCGTGTATGTATTTTAGAAATTAATGTAATATGGAAGGGACATATCTCACTTCCCTAATCCAAGGTCTTTTAAGGAGTACATTATACGCCATGGATCCTTCCAAGATTTGGAACAAGGTATGCAACTTTTTTATCCCTACTTCGATGGCAAAACAATAGTGCCAACTATAGAGCAAAGAGCATCATTAAATGCTTTCAATATGAAGGTAGATTTGGTTATGTGGGAGAGATGTGGAGGTGTATCTGTGCGAGATATAAATAGCCTGCACAACATGTGATGGACCTACAGATAAATCTGTGCAATCTGTCTGAACCACACTAATGGGATTTACCACAAAAGTGGTAGGAAATGAAGATGAATAGTCCATAGATATATTATTTTGGTTTAAAATTTTTTTTTTTTTGATTTCTTGTTAAGACCATAAGCTACTAAACCAAATGTAAAATGTGTTGTAAAGAAAATGTAAAAATAGATATTCACATAAATCAAGTGAAGACAATCAATGTTATGTTTATACAATAACTCTGTCTTACCTCATTCATTAATTATCTCCTTTTAATGTTTTTTTATTTTGTGTTTGAATGCACTAATATGAAATTATAATGGGTGAATACTATGGCTAGGAATGGGCAACGAGATTCTTACTAGTGATGAAATACAACAAGTTTTCTTAGGGGTAACCTATGGTGTCTAGGGGCAGATATTGATGGATGGAGATGAAACCCGCCGTCACCAGATCTCAAGCAATGGTTGGTGATGAAATCCAACCATTACTGTTAAAAGTGCAATGTGTAGTGTGTGATTCCTTTTAAAAAGTTTAGTTTTTCTACTATGCTCATACAATGTCAGAAAATGAATGCTTTCATCAATCTAAATCAGAATCCAACATCAAAATATTAATTTTCCCAAATAAAGTAGAGTACACCGCTTAAAACCGCTCTCTAAACAAAGGAGGGTTCGTCTACTCCTCCGCCTTGAATCACCAAATGCGGGGGTACTTTTTTTATTTTAAATGTTGTTCCTACTTAGATTAATAAAAATAGAAATTTCTAACCCTATGATGCACACTACTTTATGCTTTTAATATTTCATATGCAGACAAAAAATGTAGCACACCAGAAAGCATTAATTCTTTTTAAATGAAAATGTGTTATGTGTAAATGCAACTATATGCAACAACTACTTTGATGCCTAAAAGCATCCTAGAATAATTATTTCTAACACATATATTATTATGTTCTTTTTAATCAAATATATGAAAGAAAACAAAAAAAAAACGTAAAAGGTAAAAATGAGTAAAACAGAGATTATGGTTTCAAGGTAAGCTTACAGAGAAGCCTACATATTTTTCCTTCTCTCTGAAACACCATTCTATGCTTCAAAAATGCTCCTGGACGTTCCTAAATATCCCATGAGCATCGTATGGCGTCTACGCACCTTCTACGTTGTTCTAAAAATCTAGATTTTGCAAAAATTATGCGATCTGTACTTCAGAAAACCTACAAGATAAAAAAAACAAGTTAGATCACAAGATAAATCAAAGAAACCCTTAGGGGGTCCCATCGTGATAGCCATTTGTAAAGATAAAAATGAAACACCAAATATAGATTACATAAAAATGAACAAATAGTGATACAAGAGATTGCACAATGAACCAGATCTTATATTATTATTATCGATGGATCTTAATACAATCAAATATACCCCAAATAGGGGTTTACACTATTTATTCTTTTGATATAATGAATACAATATGCTAGGGTTCTTTGAAACCCTAGTCAACAATGTTGGTGGTGTCTTCAAAGATTGTCTTTGCTCCCAACAAAGGTGAGTGGGCTTCAACTATCCATTGATTGGACCACTCCAGCTTAAGCAGCTACCAAATACCTGTATATCTCCAAATCTACAAATAAAAATGGTAAAAGAGGGTTAATAGCAACTATGAGGGCTCCACTATGTGAGACCCTTAGAAATCAATAAAAACCTAGCTATCAAATAACAATTCTGTGAGCAAATATAGAAATAATGAAATAAATACAATAATGGAAGATTTACCTTGTAAACTTATCACTTTCTGATCTATCATTGTCGTTGTTGCTGGAAAACAGGTATGCAGATGCCCTAGCAACACTCGAGGGTTCGCTGGTCTGTAGGCCTAGGGTTTGAAATGATCGTGGGTGTTTGGCAATAGTAGAAAATGCCCATGGGCACTTGGGGATGGTGGAAAGCACCCAAGGGTGCTCAGGAATAGCAGGCAGGCGCTTGGGGATAGTAGCGAGGCATTTGAGGGTTGAAGCAAGGTCTATAGAAGTAGATCCGCTTTGTGTAAGGGCTACGATGGTGGATGTGGAGGCGAAGGCGAAGGATGCGAAAGGGGAATTCTAAAAGCTCAAGTCGTGAATTGCTTAGATTGCTTAGATTTTGATTAAGGGGTTGAGCCATCAAAATGAATCCTATTTATAATTTTCCCTAAGGCACATTAGGGTTTCAATGACATAATTTGTGCAGTCAAGATTAAAACATGAAGAAGGGTGGATATTAGATCTAGGCAGGTGGCATGGATTAAGGTGGATGAATGGCTAGGATTATACCAAGATGGATGGTTGAGATTAATTTACACATATATATACATTTATTAAATATATATAAAATATTAATATTTAAATATATATTAAACAAATATACATAAATATATGTAAATAATGAATAAAAATGATGGGAAGACTAGGATGGATGACAAGTGGCTAGATTTTGGTGTCTACACTTTTATTTGTGTTCTTATCCATATTATACAACCAAACTCTTCTTCCTTTTTTGCTGAAAGCATTAATGTCCCTTCTTACAATGATGACAATTTTTTTGAGTTTTTACTTTAGAATAAGAGGAGGAAGGGAAGTGCTTGTGAGAAGAAGATGAAGAGGAAGAAGAGGGAAAAGAAGAATAAGGAGAGAAAGAAGTATATATCTTCATCTTTGGTACTTGTCGTTGTTGACTAGATGCCTTCGAAACTCTAGGTGAATGCAATAGTCACAGTCCCCTTGATTTTGTTGCTAGTTTCTCCTCTACAAGTTGAGCTTGATTGAATGTTGTATCTAATGTCATAAAAGAAGTTTACTTCAACTCTCTAAACAAATTTTATTGAAGCTTACTCTTAAACTTCATGATAAGGGCTAGTTTTGGATCTGAAACACAAAGGAGGATGTGTAACAAGTTTAATTGGTAGATGTAGTCTTGCCAATTTCTATTGCAAGTTTATTCCAAGATATTCCACCATTGCTACTCATTTGCATCAATTAACAAAAGCCATTGATGTATTCAAATGGACAAAATATCATGCCCATGCCTTCAAAATATTGAAGCAAAAACTATATTTAGCACCAGTTCTTGCTCTTCCAGATCTCACACAACCCTTCAAGATCGAGACAGGTGCCTCACAATTTTCCCTTGATGCAATATTGAAATAAAATTACCATCTAGTGGCCTATCACTTTGAGACCTTTTCAACTACCAAACAAAACTATTCCACATATGACAAGGAGCTATATGCTTTGGTGCAAGCTATAAAGTATTGGAGATATTGTCTTCTTGGCAAAGAAACCATCGTGCACACTAATCACTTGCTCCTCAAGTTCCTCCAGTCAAAATAAAATTGAATAAGCTCATCACATGAAGTGGGCATCCTACTTACAACAATTTCACATGGTTATCAAGTATAAGAAGGGGAATAGTAACACAGTGGAAAATTGTTTGAGTCACCCCTAATAACTTGTGCTTTAACTTTTGTCACCACATTGCATATTGGTTTCCAGACTTGGCCTTCTTAGTATGCTCAAGATCCATATTTTACATAGGTTTACCAACTTCTTCAACATCCTACTTCTTCTAATATGCATCCTTTCCAAGACTTTCACATCAAAGAAGGGTTATTATATAGTTGGATAAATTATGTTCCATAACAACATTGCTTGCCTCTTGTCAAGGAAGCTCATTCGACACTCTATGGTGGTTATTTTGATAAGCAAAATACACTTCATCATTTACAAAGCTTCTTTTATTGGCCATATATACAACATAATATACTGAGATTCCTGAGATTATGCAGTATGTTGTCAATCCAAGCTAACCAATAAGAAATTGGGCCTCAACATGCCTTTGCCAATTCCTTCTTTGGTAAGACTCCAAGGTCTTACTATAAAATTATTAACAAATTAATGTAAATGTAATCGCAGGCCACTCAAAGAGGGCTCCCTTGTAATCTCTTTGCCACTATAGGGGGCTCCCTCCTTAGAATCTATGCTTATTATTCTTCTTCTTGGATGATTTGATATGGATGGCCAACCTAATATATATATATATCTACCCTAAAGCTACATTGGTGAAGAGACATGATGGTTCACGTTATGAGTTAATACTATTATAATTAAATGATTAATAATGCTAACTAATACTAACTAATAATGTTTACCTATCTATACCTCACTATATAATACATATCTTCTAATATTACTTTATTGTTATTATATATTTTTTTAAAAACTAAACATTAATTCCTTAATAATTAAAAGAATCTCATTAACAAAGAAGATTAAAACAAAACATTAGATATTTAAACTTCCCATAAAAACGCTTTTACTCATGTAAGACAGAATAGTCAACAGAAGGCTAAATTACTATAAATTAGTTTCCACGATACGAGTTCGACACCTATGTCCCTAACTCGAAAGACTATAAAAGACTCATATAATGTATTATTTCAGCTACTCTAAATCTCGGATCCTATTGGTATTCCACTAAGCGCATCTTTTATATATATTTCATGTTCTTCGAATGGATTCTATGAAAAGGTTAACTCTTATATTCATTAATATTTGCCACTACTAACTACCAGAAGTCGACGAATGTAGGCCAAATCATACTCACAGCGTTTAAATCAAGGTATAATTTACAAAATCATAAGGCATTATTTTCAAGCAAAACTATAAGCCGCATAATGGGGATACCCTAAAACAAATTTTCATAGAAGGTGTTTAGGAGAATAAGTTTACCAATAGACAACTCCAGCTAAGCACACATCCTCTACAAGTGCTTTAACTGTAGGTCCTATTTTTAAAATCATACCTAAATTCTCGCTAAGGTTTCTCCTCATACGTTTTTGGGAATACTCTTTCCTTTACGGACGCCTCTCATCTTCTTGGATATAATTCATTCTTTACCAAATAAAGTTTCAGTAACATTCAACATTACTCATTCTATTATCTCATCCATGCCTTGTTTGTAGTAACCACAGGCTTCAGCTTTCCATTCAATACAAAATTTTAAATCTAAACTCTTGCTTAATTTCCAATTGCTCCATTGCTATTAGGAGAAAGAAAATACCTTTCGTCTAATCAATACTAATTTTAAATCTAAACTATTACTTAACTTCTATCTGTTGTCACGGCTAATAGAAGAATGGAAACTCCTTTTTGCTGCTCTCTAAGTTTAAAAGAAAACTAAACCATCTTATTCCTAAATAGAAGTAATCACATGAACAATATTCAAATCAGTTTTATAACCGATAAGAAAATAAACAAGTATTGGAAATACCAAGCTATACACAACACATTTGATATGACATGCGTACTTTATCTAGAGTATAATTAATTACATGTTGGTTCCAACAAACCTGGTAAATCATTTGAATACATTGTTTCTATTAAAATTGAAAAGGGGTTTTGCATCACAGAGTCTTACATCTATTCCTAGCATTGTTTCTTTCCTATCAAATGTTTAATAAAATTTCTCAGAGATTCCAACTGTCTCCCACAAGTCGAAGACACAATATTTTCCTGTTGCCATATATCACACATGTCTTTTGGGATATAAAAAGCTACAACAAAGGATATAACCAAACACCATTTTTTTTTTAAAACAAAAACCAAAATCGCAAACTTCACTAACACTGCCATGAATTAAGCAAAGGCGAAGGCCATATATTCCAGATGAATGTCTTCAAAAGTTATTCGGTGTATCCAGAGTCAGAGCGGCCAAACTACGATTGGATGCAATCTACTTTCTATATGATTCTTAAGCAGTAATCATAAGCATCAAAATTACAACTATAAACGTTTTAGATTCCTTTACCAATTATTCTTAAAAACACTTATTAAACAAGGACGAGTTCCAATTTCTCTAACAACTATCCCCATCATTTAGGTTTCAAATTAAATTATTTGCTTAGCTTTTAGAGAGTAAATAAATCTTACAGAATATGGCTCAAGTGTCTTGCCTGAGAAAGGCTTCCACTTGCTACTTACTTCCACAATTTCTTGTTCCTGCCGTCTTCTTTTTTCCTCCCCCAGGCCCTTCCTTTCATTCCTTTTCTTATAGAAAAATGGCCATCTCTTCTATATTACATCTGTTAGCTTACATGTAAATTTCATGCTGAAAGCTTGCCAAGTGGAGAGAGAGAGCCAGATCAACATTTTTTTTAAATATTTTTGAATTAATATTAATCTCCTTTCTTTTCATAATAGATAAATTATTTATAATAATATTTTTTAATTTATTTCATTTTCATTACCTCGTAATGACATTTATTTAGTTTTTATATTTATTTAACCCTTTTAATTAATATTATTAATAATAATTTTATACTTTTATTTATTATTATTATATTATATATATTTATTTATATATATTTATATTATAACCTATTATTAAATATTTCTAATTTTGACTTAGTTTGTTATAATGTATCCTATTTATTTTATAAGATTATTTATATATTTATATTTATGTTTTAGTCAAGCAACCTAGAGATGCATCTACATGAAATGCAACTACATGGACCGTTGGTGGATGCATTACCTCTAGGATTCTTAGATCCAAATTATGGCAAATACTCCACCGCTCATCATATCTCTGGACTTACCTTAAGCTGAATAACCTTTTCAAACATCTGAAGGAAGATGTTCCAGCTCCGAGTTGTTATTCCATAGACATCACATGTTCCTACATCCACAAATACATTAGCAGTATCTCATTCTTACAACTAATATAAGCAAAACAATAATTACTTTTGTGGGGTTGTTACAGAAATTTTCAAATTAGTATTGTTTTTTTATGTTTGTTCATGTATTGCCACTTGGACCACTTAGGCTATTTACTGAGTCCAAGGAGGATTAGGAAATTATGTTAGTTTAGATTATTTTCATTAAGTACATAGTTGTTGCATTATCAAGTCCACAACACCACATGGAAAAATACATGGAAGAGTTATATTCAGAATTGTCCAAGTCATATTATATATTACATAGGAAGACCTTTGAAAAGGTCTAATCGTCAATCACCTATCTAATGAAGAAATATTCGAAGTCTAGCTAATGTTTGTACAATTTTTGAGGAAATGCGCTAGCATGTACATTTGAACTTCCAGCAATAAAAGCAACACTTTACTTTTTACATATGGTAACTGTATCATTTGTGTTATTTACTGCTTGATTTCTTTTATGTAGTTGTAATTGTAATTTCTCTACATCCATATAATATAATAATGTTAGTAGTAAATTATGCATCTTAGTTACTGAGATAAAGTAGTTTAGGGGAGAAAGACTTACATTATCCTCTAGGAGGCAGGGCCCACTCCTACAGTCAGTCCCTAATCTCTCACCCCTATAATAGGTTAGAAATAGTTAGTACATAAAAATTAACCTTAGATTATAGAATAAATTAAATTGTATTTTCATAAAACAGGAAGTCAAAATAGATAATTCAAACTAATTGCACGAGGATCCTCATCATTAGGTAATTGTTGGTAGTTATCCTCACAAATAGATAAAATCATCATTAGATCAACTCATCAATAGGTAAAAATCATATTTATTGCATAAATTATAAATTGCATTTTATTTTCATTCCTGCATGATTTAATTTTTGTTCATTGTAATCATTACTTTTCTGCACAACCTGAAACTAAAAGAGATTTGAATTAAGCTTAGAATTGATCCACATGATACAATCTATACTGGATTCCTAATATTTAAATCTAACCTTGATTACCTTGTATTGACAAATATTAAATGTAAGTTATTACAATTGATCATTTTGGTGTCGTTGCTAGGGAGAGTAGCATCATAGTGGTTAATCAGAAAATTTGTTTGGTAGTGCAAAAAGGAGAGGCTTATGTGAAAAGAGGTACGTATGAGTCCTTGGCATGCATATGAGTCAGAGTGGTACAAGATGGTCCCAACAATCCCCTTTGTTCGATGTTATCAAGTTCTTTTATCTTGAGGAATCATTTTACTGCTTTCATAGTTAAAATTTTATTTCCTACAAAATTTTATTTTCTACAAAATTTAATTTCCTGCAAATATTATTTCCTACAAATTTTCCAGATTTGGGTGATTTTTATTGCTTAATTTGGTTTAGGACCTGTAAGAAAACAAGAAGTAGGTATGACTGAGTGGCACAGTCATAGTGAAACACCCCTAAATACTTAGGTCCTATAGAAGCAAGAAGTAGGTATGGTTGAGTGACACAACCATAGTGAAATCCTCCTAAATAATCAAAGAAGTAGTAATAGTCTTACCTTTTATTTAAGTAATTTCCAAGCTTTGGATGATTTATATTCATTTTTTTTGGTCTAGATACTCCTGTAAGAAAAACATGAAGCAGGTATGACTAAGTGGCACAGTTATAGTGAAATACTCCTAAATAATTAGGACCTGTAAGAAGTAGGAAGTAGGTATGGTTGAGTGGCACAATCATAATGAAATAAAAGTTCCTATATAATTAAAGGAGTGATAGCAAAATAATCTTTTACTTTCAGTAATTTTATTTCTAGGAAATTTTACTTTTCAAACAATATTTCATTTTATTTCCTGTTGTCTAAAATTGGTTGTATGGATTCATAGGCCATGAGTCACACCTAGTTTTAGTTATAGTAGGATTGCTCAGAAAATAGAAAATTTATTTCATTTTCCTACTATGTTAAGTATAGTTATAAATTCATTTGATGTGACTTATATCTAAACTTAGCAATAGTAGGATTAAAACAGAAAACCAAAATCAAAACCCAAACAAAACCAAAGAGAGAGAAAGGAGAATAAAATATAGGTTGCTAGATGGTGGAAAATAGTCTAAATAAATCTACACTTATAGACCTTAGAAAATTATTGATACAATAAGAAGTTAACCTTCTTTTTCAGCAAGAAAATAGAACATCTAGTAAGGAGTGGGAGTGTCTGTGTGAACACATTGACATTATCAAAAAGATATCAGATAGATGAAGGAAATCAAAAGAATTGACATAGCAAAACCTCTAGGGTCGAACTACCATTCATCTTATCTAGATCTTGGAGAGTTGTGAGCATCGGCTTTGGGATAGAAGAGCAACAGTAAATCTAATAATTTACCCTTAGAATCAATATTTCGAGGACTCCCTCATCATTCACAACTTTCTTGTAGACATAGAAAAGAGAAGTAGCCCTAGAATATAGCAAGAAATATCACAAGATACCAATAGTTGTGCGCTTTAGAGAGCTATGTCAAGATTTATGCTACGAACTGCAATTTGGAAATCCCGACCCCATTCCAACACAAACTTTTCTTGTTCAATTGATTCAATTAGTGATAGACTACTTTAATTTTGAAGAGGAACACTACATGACACCTGAACAACTTTATCCAATCAACAATATTCTAGACTATTCAAAGAAGATTAGACGTTGTTGTAAAAAAAAGAGAACTTAAAAATTCATAAGCAAACCTAGAGACTCTAAGGGCATAATTATAAAGATCAACAAAGTAAAAGAAAAATTCCAAAGAGACTTTAGCAGGCAGCCTGGAATTTATAAGTTAAAAGAACTTGAAACAACAACATCAACCGAGCAAGCTAAAATCCTAGAACAAGATCCCGACTCATATTTATTACCTTAACCAGAATTTGACAATCATGTAGATCCTTCTATTTTTACTGAACCCATACCTGATCTAATTCTTGAAATCTTACATTTAGTTATGGCTGACCAGCATAGTGGGAAGGGAGAAGTATAAGAGAACCAAAGGGAGGATAGACAAAGACAGAATAGAGACCAAATAACAAGTGGACAAAGAAATACATTTGCCTTCCCAATATTACATACATATGGGACATCAAGAGAACCTAAGTCAATCTCTATTTTTATATTGCCCAAATTCCATGGGAAACCACATGAAGATCTAGATTCTTTTCTTTTTGAATTTGAAGTGGTTTTCCAAGCCTACTTTTACACCACCAATAAACAAAAGCTAATATTTTTTCCCTCTACTCTTATAAATGCAGCTTTAATATGGTTCATGGATCTAGGAGAAAGCGTTTATAATCGATGGGATGGAGAAAATGGATTAAAAGAGCTATTTATTGAACGATATCAGGATTACTGTAGAGTTAGGGATAATAAAGTTGAGTTATTCTGCATGAATAAAAAAGAAGAAGAATCTTTGGAGGATTACATTGAGAGATTTATATTCATTGGATCTAGAGTAAATATAGACCTTGATGAAAAAATATTAAAAGAACTCTTTCTAAAAGGACTGAAATAAGATGTCCTTGAGGTTCTAAACCTTATGGCAAAAGGAGATATCCATATTCTGACATTTGAGGAGATTGTAAACCTTTGCATAAACTATTCAAGAAACAAACCTCTAAGGAGTAATAAGTATACATCCATAGGAGGAGTGACAAGAGCAAAAATTGGAAACATGTTGGAAGGTTTGAAAACTGATATGTTAAGCACCTTGACTACATCTTTGGATTTAATGGATAGGAAGACAAAAGAACAGGATAGTGAAGAGATTTACTATCTAAGATGTAGGAAAAAGCACAACCTAAGAGAATTCCCTCTCAACATTACAAACATTTCAAACATTTCTACTTATTGTAAAATTTGTGATAAAAATTACAAAACTAAAAACTACAAATACATCTTCATTGTTAAAGCTACCATAAAGGAACCTAAAGTTGAAAAGGTAGAAGATGTTTATTTTTTAGCTCAAATACGGAATGGTCCATTCAACGAACCACCAAATTTGTCAAACCCTAGTTATTCCAACCCGCAAAGGCCTAATCAATGGTCCAATGCATCAAACTAGGAAAATTGAAATTCTTATTCAAATAATCAAGACTGGAACATACCCCCATGGGCCCACTTTATGGCCAATACCTATGGAAATACACCTCCATGGAATCAAGGAATTTCAATTCAAAATAGGTGGAATACCAATGGCCAATACAATCAGGGAGGATTTGGTTGCTCCCAAAACTTGTCACAATAACAAAAATTTCAAAATCAATTTAGGGGACAAGCCCCTAAAAATCCACCTCAAAATAGACTTCTTCCACCTCCAGTTAATAACAATAATACTCCTAAGAAACCTCCTCTTCTAGCTCAGCCAATACCTAATCCTAACAACAACAAGAATGTTCAACAAGTCTATGAAACTAGTGAAACATGTTCTATATCTATGGCACCTTGTCAACAGATTCAATTAAGATCTAGAAAAGTATTGGAAAACAATGCAACTCTCACAGAACTTGATAATCCCATTGAAGAATTGTTCAAAAAGGAGGAGAATAATGAGAAGGAAATATAAAATTCACCAAAAAATTTCCAATAAAATAACAAGAGATCCAAATTCCTCAAAGGAAGGAAGTAGAGATACCCTTTCCTCAAAGACTGGCAATATCAAAAGAACCATCTAAGCCAGCTTTTAACTTCCTCCAGGAATTAGATAATGTTACTATCAAGATCCCTCTATTGTAGGCTATCAAGGATATCCCCATCTATTCCAAGCTCATCAAAAACATATGCACAAATTCAAGAAGGAAAAAGAAGAATGAAGCCCAAACTATTAAATTCATTAGACAATTGTCTAAGATAATAATGGGAGGTAGGTCATTACCAAAATACACAGATCCTGGAATACCTATACTCACGATACACATTGGTGACATAGCCTTGTAAAATTTTTGGTCAATTTAGGAGTCGCTATTAATTTCATTACTAAAGAAACAACGAAATTTTAGGGGTACATAAATTGCAATCAACTTCTATTGTATTCCAACTCGCAGATAGGTCCACTATCAAACCAGAAAGAAAACTAGAAGATGTTATAGTCTTAGTAAGTTCATGGGAATACCCTATAGACTTTATAGTCTTACAACCCAAGAAAAAATTAGGGGGACATCCCTTAATTCTAAGGTGTCCATGGCTCGCAATAGCTGATACTTACATTAGTTGTAGATCGAGAAATATGACTATCTCTAATGGCAAGAATACTAAAGACCTTAGCCTATTCCCTGAATCAACAATAGAAAAATATTTTCCAAAGCAACTATGGTATGATTTACCTCATGATTTTGATGATATCCAAACCTTATCAATCAATGTTCTGAGTGAACATCTTCAACAAGAAATTGAGGGACCATTACCATTACTATTAGGAAATCAAAAAGAAGATCAAGGTCAAGACAATAGTTGTTCATCTGAATCTATTATGGCTATTAATGAGGCAAGCACAAATCAATATCAATAAATGATACCATATGACTATCACTTAAATATTCTTGAACATGAGATAATGGAGATAGATGCAAACACTAAAAAATACAAGCAAATAGATATCACATCAGGAAGAACCTTGAATATCAGTGATGAGCTCACAAGCATACAAGAATCACAATTAATAGACGTGCTTAAGAAACATCAATCAACATTTGCATGGAACTACGAGGATATGAAAGGTATACATCCAAATATTTGTACCCATCATATTTTTATCCAAGAAGGATGTTATCTAGTAAGACAACCCCAAAGAAGATTAAATCCAGCTATGAAAGACGTGGTTCAAGAAGAAATCATTAAAACATTGAAGGCAAGATTTATATATCCAATTTTTGACAGTCAATGGGTGTCACCTCTTGTGATAGTCCCTAAAAAGAACAGTAAATGGAGGATTTGTGTGAACTATAGGGAATTAAACAAGGTAACAAAGAAAAACTATTTTCCCTTTTCGTTCATTGATCAAGTTCTTGATACCCTAGTTGGAAAGAAATATTTCTGCTTTTTGGATGGTTTTAGTGGCTATAATCAAGTTTCCATAGTTGAATAAGATCAAGAAAAGATAACCTTCACATGTCCAATAGGTACCTATGCGTACAAAATCTTACCCTTCGGATTATGCAATACACCTGCAAATTTTCAAAGAGTTGTTTTAGCTATCTTTGATGATTTAATTAATGAGTGTGTAGAAGTCTATATGGACGATTTCATAGTCTACGGTAATACCTTTGAAGAAATTTTAGTGTCTCCCAAACTATTGAACTTGTTTCGGCTATATTTCACTCATTCGAACTCGGATTGAGCTGAAATTTTGAGGGTAGATGCATGAAAACCCTAGAATTTATCCATCAATTTTTAGATCATTTGGAGCAACAAAGATTTTAGTGCATCCCTATGTGTAAAAAATATTTTTGGTAAGCGATTGTACGAGGGTTTCATCTGGATTGAGTGCAAGTAGCTCCATAGGTTGGTTTTTAAGGCCTTCGAGCCCTAGTGACCAATATATTTATGGTTTATACTCAATATTTTAGCAGGATATGTTGTAGGAGATCCAATATGGGTTAGAAATCTATCTTTCAATAGATCATACTGTGAACTTGAGTGACAACTACTTCTAATTTGCTACACAAAATAAAAGTGAAAATCATACCTTTCCACGATATCTAGGGCAAGGATTAAAGAGGTCACAAAATAAGTTTCA
The DNA here is from genome assembly GCA_028583015.1 of Wollemia nobilis. Lineage (NCBI taxonomy): Eukaryota > Viridiplantae > Streptophyta > Pinopsida > Araucariales > Araucariaceae > Wollemia > Wollemia nobilis. The sequence continues at coordinate 8,917,322 of JAQPPZ010016751.1, read as the reverse complement.
AGCAACTTATCCAAAAATGGCTCAGATATCAAGTGAATCTGGTGCTAAGGTGCGCCCACAAAATAAATCTAATGTGAAAACCTCTGTAAAGGGTAATAATTTCAAAGACTCAGCCCCAAAAATAAATTTTAGGGATGGCCTCTATGGTGAACAGCCTCAGCCCAATGCTAATATTAATCTTAGGGCTTCCCATAAACCTTTAAGAATACCTAAGATTGATCCTAGGAAAATGGAGTCAGGATGTCTTAAAGCAGCTGATGGAACTCCTATTGTTAAGCTTGATATGGGTAACATTCAGACTGGCATTTTAGATCTCAAAAAAAGAGGACCAATTTTTTGGTTCGTGGGTTTTCATCCGAGCCTATCTACTTCTAAATTTTGGGCTGCAAAAAGCTGGAAAACTAAAGGTGAGTTACAAATCTTTATTTATTCAAATGGTTATTTTCTTGTCTAAGAGGAGATCCAAAAGATCCTTAATGTTAGATTCACCAAGGGCAATGATTATTTTGATTGGATCTCTAATGTTGTTACTATTTATAATAAAATAGGTGGTATTAGAGTTTGCACCAACTTTTGGGACATCAACAAAGCATGTCCCAAGGATAAATTTACTTTACCTAACATCCACATGATCATCAATTTTATTGTAGGATACGAAATGTTGTTTGTGATGGACATATTCTAAGCCTATAATTAGATCAAAATTGCTTTAGATGACTAAGCCAAAATAACTTTCACCACCTTGTGGGGAACCTTCTACTATCAAGCCATGCCTTTCATATTGATGAATGTAGGAGCTACCTACTAGAGAGCCATCACATACATCTTTCACATGATGCAATACATTATGGAGGACAATATTGATAATCTTATTGGTCGATATTTAAACTAATAAGGTCATGTTTGAGATCTAAGGCAAATCTTTGAGCAATTACAAGAGTACAATGTATGCCTAAAGTCCCAAAAATACATCTTTGGGGTTACATTAGAAAACTTGTTGGTGTTCATCATATCTTGATATGGCATCAAATTTAATCCTAATAATATATCGACTATAGTTGATATATCAACTATAGTTGCTAATAATGAAGATAGAGAGAAAAATTTTCAAGGGGGTCCCTGGTTTTTTGGAAGGGCGAGGCTTTTCATGAAGCCCTGGCATACTAAATTTAAAGCCAAAGAAGAGATGCCTTCTACAGCTCCCGTGTGGGTTAGACTCTTTGGCCTCCCTATTGAATTTTGGAATCCTACTATTTTTTCTTCAATTGGAAACTCTTTAGGAACTTTTATGATGATTGCTGATTGTACTCAAAATTTTGAACATATTATTTATGCTCGGATTTGTGTTTTAATGGATTTTGACAAACCCCTACCTAAAAATATCACATTACAATTTGGGGAAGACACTTGGGAGCAAGTAGTGGACTATGAGAACATTCCTTTTCATTGTAGAATTTGCCATGAATATGGTCATTTGGCTAGTGCTTGCCCAAATAAAATTCCTGATCAAAAGAAAGAAGATATAAACTCAACAGGGTTTCCAAATGCCTAAGAAGAAGAACACTCAGAAAAAACCAGTTATGAAGGATCAATCAAAGTCATCTGCTAATATGTTTGAAATCCTTTCCACAAATGATGTCCCAAGTGAGGAAGAGGAAATAATGGAAACAAAAATCTTAGAAACACAATTTAAAGATGAAGGGAAGAACTCGAGAGACAAACCAACAAATCAAAGGTTTTCAACGAGAAAAAAAAGGAAGAAAATTTACACAAGAAAAACAATCTTTTAAATGTCAAAACTTCAAATAATACAGGTCCCAATATAGACTCTGTTGAACCCTCTAGTAAAATTTTGGTTGTGTACGAGCATTCTTCAAGGTTAGAAGCCATCTCAGATTCAATTGGAGTAAGTCAAGAAACAGGGAAAAAAAACTGAAGATGGATTCTAATCAAAAGGCAGGTCGCAAGACCAATCAATATCATATGGTAAAAGAAGGTGAAAAGCTTGTAGAGGAAGGTAAGATTAATGCCCTTCCCAACTTTTTTAGCCCTGGTATTAATGAAGATCATCACTTGGAATATTAGAGGACTCAAAGGGAGTCTTTCAAAACAAAATGAAATTAGAAGAATGATTCAGATAAATCATCCACATCTTGTTTTCCTTCAAGAAACGAAGATGTCAATGGAGGATATGGACTCAATTGCTAGTAAAATTTGGCCAACTTGAAAAGTGGTTTCCCTCAGTTCCCAGGGGACTTCTAGTGGCATTGCTTGTCTTTGGGACCCAAAAGAGGTAGTTATTCACCATATGGTTGGCAGTTGGGGTCTTTTGGCTATAGCTATTCAAAGTAGACATTCCAACCAACTTATGCTCTGCATTACTATTTATGCTCCAACTGCTTTGGAGGAAAAAAGAAGATAGTGGAAGGATATAACTCATATTATCTCTCATTTTCCTGAAGCTTGGATCTTGATCGGAGGAGATTTCAATACCATCCTCTCTCTGGATGAGAAAATGGGGGAAATAGAAATTTGGACAAAAGCACTGACCTCATGAGCGAATATATTGCAAACCTCCATCTTGTGGACATCCAACTGAGATAATGGCCTTATGACTTGGTCTAATAGAAGGCAAGGCTTAGCTTGTATAATGGAGAGATTGGATAGGTTTTTGCTCTCTAAAAATTTCTTAATCCATGGTCACATTCCTAAAGTGAAGACTCTTAACAATGTTGGTTCGGATCATTGGCCAATCATGGTGGAAATGTGGAAAACCAATGTGAGTTTCTCTCCTTTTCGTTTTCAATTAATGTGGCTCAGAGACAGTTCCTTTAGACCTCGTGTGCAACAATGGTGGAAGGAAGGTAAGCCTAGGTATGGGACTAAGATGTTCTGTTTTGCCAAAATACTGCAATACATTAAATCCAAAATCAAGACTTGGAACTGGAAGGAGTTTGGGGATGTTCATAAAAAAAACATGAAGTTATTGCTCAACTTGAAAATTTGAATAAGAAAATCCGTTTAGATGGCCTCACGAGAGAATAGAAGTGCAGATGAAATTAAACTCACAACTCAGTTAGAGGAATGGGAAAAAGAGAAGAACTCTTATGGAAGCAAAAATCTAGAATTCAATGGCTCAAAGAAGGAGATCGAAACACAAATTTCTTCCACAAATATCTTCTAGCTCGAAGATCTCACAACTTTATTTCTTCCCTAAAATCAGATTCTGGAGATGTTGTCTATACTTGGGATGGCATGAACTCTATTGTTGTCGATTACTTTTCCAATATTTTTGTTGCTACTCCTCTTGACTCAGCTTCTCAACAAAATGTTCTTCAAGCAATCCCTTCTCTTATCACTTCTGAGGAGAACTCTATTTTGACTGCTCCTGTTACTATCAATGAGCTTCAACAGGTAGTTTTTAAAATGCAAAAAGGAAAACCCCAGGTCCTGATGGTTTTCCCATTGAGTTCTACCAAGAGTTCTGGGATATCCTTCATGCTGATTTATTAGAGGTGGTGGAAGAAGCCAGGAAAGCCAAAGAAATTTTGAAGGTTATCAATAAAACTTATATTACTCTTGTTCCAAAAGCTCAAGAGGTTGATCATATCTCAGCTTTTAGACCTATTGCTTTATGTAATGTTCTTCTCAAAATCATTACTAAGATCATGGCAGAAAGGTTGAAGCCTCTTTTGCATAAGATTATTTCCCTGAACAAGGGGGTTATGTGGAAGGGCGTCAAATAGTAGATGAGATAGTTCTTGCTCAGGAAGCCATCCATTCCATGGATATGCAAAAATCTCCTTCCATGTTCATTCGGTTAGACTTATCCAAAGCTTATGACAGAGTGGATTGGCACTTCCTTATCAAAGTTTTGAGGCAATTTGGTTTCTCTAAGGATTGGATGGATTGGATTATGGGATGTATCTCTTCAGTTTCCTACTTAGTTCTTATCAATGGCAGGCCTTCTCAGTCATTCCCAGCTTCCAGAGGTATTAGGCAAGGTGACCCGCTATCCCCTTATTTATTCATCATTCTTGTTGAATGCTTGGGTAGGACTATAACCAAAAAGAGGGAAAACAAAACCCTTGAGGGAGTTACCATTGCTCATGGAGCTAGACCTATCTCTCATCTTCAATTTGTTGATGACTCTACTCTTTTAGGTAAAGCTACAGTTAAGGAAGCTTCTAATATTAAGCAAATCATTAGCTATTTTTCTAAGGCTATTGGGCAGTTGATCAATGAAGACAAATCTAAAGTTATTTTCTTTCACTGCTCTACGCTAGACAGGAATCCATGGTCTTGGATAAATTAAGATATAAGAAGACCTCCCTTTCGATCACTTATTTAGGTATTCCCATCAATATTCAAAGGCAAAAAAAAATATTGGAATTGGTTGTTGGACAAAGTCAAGAAGAAAATTGGAAAGTGGACCAACAGGTGGCTTTCTTCTAGGGGTAGAATCACCTTGGTAAAATCAGTCCTTCAAGCTATTCCTATTTATGTTTCTTCCGTGTTGAATATCCCAAAGGTTGTTCTTCGAGAACTGGATCAAATCAGTCATCGATTCCTCTGGAGTGGTACTAAGGAGAAAAGAAAATGGGCCTTGGTGAAATGGGACACTTTATGTCTTCCTAAGAATGAAGGGGGGTTAGGATTCCGGTCTTCTATTAATAACAACAAAGCTTTAGCTGCTAAATTATATTGGAGGATGTTGCATAACCCCAATGCTCTTTGGGCCAATAATCTTCGTGCTAAATATGCTTGAGAACAAAAGTCCTGAAGACCTTGTTCGCTATCAACTTCCTACCAAAGGTTCTCCCATTTTAGCAGTTCTTAAGACTGGTGAGGATTTGATAAAGAAAAATTTATTTTGGATCATTCATAATGGTCAACAGGTAAATTTTTGGACAGATTCTTGGGATGGTCACAAGCCTTTGATAACTCGGTTTCCCGATTGGAGGCCTTGGATGGAGGAGCTTCACCGAGCTAACTGGATAAAGGTGGCTAATTACTATCGGTACCATACTTGGTAATTCAAAGGTTGGTAGATATTGGATCCCTATTGAGGACTGGCCTATTCAAATCCCAGAAAGGCAAAGACAAGATATCCAAGGCATCCTTCATATGAGATCTCTCTCTTGGTCCCATGAAAAATATTGTTTTGGATGGAACAACACTACTAAGGGTGAGTATTCAGTTGCTCAAGGTTATTTGACCTTATGCCATAATAATCCCAACCAATCTTCTGACATATTTTCTCAGTTGTGGGCTCAAAAGCTCCGGCCTAAGGTGAGGTTCTTTACTTGGCTTTTATTGCATCGTAGGGTGCTTACTGGTGAGCAACTTATGAAGCGTGGTTTTCATGGCCCTTTTAGATGTGAAATGTGTGGAGAGAATGTAGAAACTCTCAACCATATTTTTATTGAGTGTACTTTAGCCTCTGAGCTATGGAGGAGAATGGCCACTTTACTTGGCTTACAATGGTCCAATTTTTTTACTTTTGAACAACTTTGGAGGGATTGGCCTAAACAAGAGGGTGTTGATCACTTTATTAGGCAGTTAGTTTGGATGGGTTCTACCATTCTTCTTTGGAATATCTGGAATGAAAGGAACAACCAAATTTTTAATCAAGATAGGAAGGATATTCACTATATTTGGCAAAAGACCATAGCCAACTTAGTTGAATCAGTCCATCAACTCCTTAATCACCCCCAAAACTCCCACCAAATATGGGATCAAGTGATGCAAATATTGAAGATTAAATCTTCTAAGGGCAACCAACTTAAAGGGAATGTGAGTATTTGTAAGATGGATAGGACAAGAAATTGGCAACCTCCTCCTAAGGATTTTGGAAAAGTCAATACTGATGGAGCCTCTAGAGGGAACCCTGGAAAAGCTAGTGCGGGAGGAATTGGTAGACTTTCAGATGGCTCCCTGGTTTTTACTTTTGCTGAGAATTTGGGTATTCTTTCCAATAACCTTGTTGAGGGGTATGGTATCCTCAGAGGCCTTCAAGAGGCTACTAAGGTTGGATGGGAAAAGGTGTTAGTTGAGTCTGACTCTCAACTCATGATTAATATTTTGAAGACTCCTTCTAAGAATCATAAGGTTGATTGGAGAATAAAAAGAATTATTGAGAAGATTCAATTAATCCAGATGGGATTTTTGAAAGTTGATTACAATCATGTGGTCAAAGATCAAAACAAGAGTGTTGATGCTTTAGCTAATTGGGCTTTGGACAAAGGTGATCTTACTTGTTATGGCCACCCTCCTAGATGGTGGGCTTCACAAATAAGGGAAGCTCTTCTTTCTATCATTTCTTTGGATGGCTCCAGTTCTGAAGGTACCTAGTTTCTTCTTGCTTTATTTTTGCTTCTCTTTGGTTCGGTCAGGGTATTTTAGTTCCCTAGCTCAAACTATTCTTTCTTTTGTTTCCTCTGTTGATTCTTGCCTTAAAAGTCTTTTGGTCTAGAAAGGTCATTGTTATGTTCAATTTTTTTCTTTTTCTTTTTTTTGTTTAGTTTTTTGAGGTGTGTGTTTTTTGTTTTGTTTTGTTTTTGTGTTCTTTGTGTTGTTTTTTGTTGTTCTTGTGTTTTTTTGTGTTTTTTTGTGTTTTTTGTTATTGTTCTTGTGTTTTTGTTGTTCTTGTTCTTGTGTTTCTGTATGTTTGTGTTAATTCGTGTTTTTGTGTGTGAGTGTTTTCTATGTTTTTTGTTTTTGTTTATTGTCTGTTGTTGGTTGTTTTTTTATTTTTATTTTTATTTTTTAGGTTTTGGTTGTTTTTGTTTTTCATGTTTTTGTTGGTTATGTCTTTGTAGTGTTCTGTTGTTTTTGTCATGTTTGTGTTTTGTTTTGTTGTTCTTGTGTTTTTTCTATGTGGTTCGTGTTGTGGTTTTTTTATCTTATTGTGTGTGTGTTTGGTTGTGCTTTATCTTTTTGACACACTCAAGGAGCATGTTTTTTATTTTATTTTATTATTTTTATTTTTATTTTTTATTTATTTATTTTAATCTTATTGTGTGTTTGTTTGCTCCTTGAGTATGTCAAAGGTGGTAGGCCAGGTTCGAGCCCTGGGCGATTTTGGTGGAATGGATACCCCTGCCTCCTTGGGTCTTACCCGAAAGTGGCATCCCTTCTGGGATGTTTTCCACAAAAAAAAATTATAAAATTAAAACTCGATATACAATATCAAAGGGCATGTCAAAAGTCCTCCACAAAAATGATGTGTATGATCATGATAACGCCACATAATACAACCTATAAGCAATAATCAATTAAAAGTATATTACGTGGATGCTTTCCTTTGAAAAGCATGATAATCAATTACATAAGCCATATCGATTACTAAGGATACGTGCACGTAAAGGCAAACGAATGCGGTTGCGGACCAGTATTAATAAGTGACACGGAGGAAGGAAGGAGTAACATGGCATATGTGTGTAAAGGCAATAATTTAAAAAGGGAAAATTTTTAGTTTTTATAAGTGACTAAAGGCACAAGGTATAAAAATTATTATAAATATTAATGCCTAACCCTTCCCATGCAATGTGGCGATAAACTTCGAGCCAATAAGGACGTCGACCACCCTAAACCTATCGATGATGATTAACATGTAGCTTCATGCAACCAATGATAAACATCGCCATGGCTAGAAAATATTAGTTGTTGATTAATATTTCACAAAGGGTTTTGATAAATAGAAAGAATATTTATGCTCAAACTTTGCCATACCATCTCCAAACGAAGGTGATCGTCGATACATAAGTTTTTACCAGCCAATCAAATGACAGTAGCACGGATCCAAGTCCTAAACCATTGATTAACTTCAAAATAAAGGGCTATGATAAAAAAAAGGAAAGAATTGTGTTAAATCTAGAAACTTCCTTAAAACCACCTTTAAAAAAAAAAACTCGCGAATTCTTGTTTTAAGATGACGTCGATTATTGATATGTCATCACCATGAGCCAATTGTGAGAAAAGCTATGAATTAGTATTCATGATCATCGATTAGAATTGAATGGAAGGTTGAGATGGATGCACGAGTAAAAATTCATGCAAAACGAAACAAAAATCTAAAAATCATCTTTTCCTTCTGTAGAAGGCCTTGTCAATGTGCCGAAAACACTTTGCAATTCGAAACAAAGCCAAAATGTTGTTGGATTTAAATCATTTCAAATTTGTTTTTAGTCGCAGAAGACAATATATTTTAACACCCTAATTATTCTGCTACATATACAACTAGTGTATACTCTTTGGTAGTTTATGCAGAAGGGTGGGATAAATTATAATTACCAAACTTCTACAAAAATACAAAATTATTTTTACATTTTGAAAATATTTTCTTTCGAAATGATAAATTTTTATTCTGCTAGAATGTAAAATGGTCTTTGTAAATGAAAAATTTGTGCAGGTTTTTTCAGCTGCCAAAAATAAACTTTGAAACAACCTCCATTAAAATTTTGTCTACACTTTACCCTAAACCATGCCCCGTTCCATGTTCCAAAAGAGAAGTGAACCCCCATCCGTGGAAACGTAAAATCCCAACAATTTTGTAAATAAAATATTTCAAAATGCAAGGTGGTGGGATGCCCTCACAAAGTTACAAGGGCACGACTAGAGGGTTGCAAAAAAATTTTATCATGAATTGTAACCCTGCAACCATGATCACTCGCATTGGAGATATCCAAATTGCTCTGAATTCTAATGTTATTTCTGAAGTCTTGAGTTTACCAAAAATAGGGTTGCCCTATTACAAAAATTCCTCTAAAAATGTCATCCAATTGGTAGAAAATTTTGGTAAAAAATATACCATCATTCATGACAAGGAGGGATGGATAAAGGGAATTGTTACTTATACACTTCCTCTTCAGTGGCAAGAAGTTGTCTTAATCATTAAGTTTTTTCACTCTAGAGGGTCGAATGTCTACCTGTGCAACCTATCACCTTCGAATGTTGATAAATCTAAAGTTTCCAAATCAGAAATATTATATTATCAATTTACCATATTTTCTGCTTCAATACCTAAAATCTACAGTCGTTCATGTTCAACTTAAGAATTCTCATGAAAAACCTAAATTTCATTTAATCGTACATCATGACCTTATTAAATTATTGGTCTTGCAAAAAGCAAATGAAGCTAAAATTTCTTGCGATACAATAGTTGAAGAGCCTAACCTACCAGATTATTTTGAACCCATCAATAGTGAGTCTCAAGAAAATAGTCCATTTGAGGAGGATCCTGAATCAAAGAGTCAGAAAGAGGATCCTGAAATCCCAAAACAAAAATGTCAAACCAACACCAAGTCTACTAAATCATCCCAACCTGCACATAATACTCGGTGTAAGAAACCTATTACTAAAACTCATGACAAAGGAGAAATATCAGGGCATGAGTCTAATTTACCCACACTTGAGCTAGCTCCTGAATATTTGTCACATATTCACGCGCAGAATACTCTTCTATAGATCAAAATTGATAAAATTCAAGAAGATTTCACAAAACATTCAAAACTAGTCCAATGTGCTCTTACCCTCCAAATAGACATGATCAAACAAATCTTAATAGATAGGGTGATGAAACCAATTGACCCCGTCAACTGATCGCCACCTATTGATACCTCTCCCAATAAAAGTTCCATGACCGACAAGAAACCAAAGAACTCCATCAACTTTAGAAAAATCAACAAGACCATTGACTTTTCCAAGATTCTCGAAGAAGAGAGTTCGCTGCCACTTGCCAATCTTATGCAACAAAATCAACCTCAAGAATAGGGTCCTTCCACCAAAACTGGAACCACACCAAGAAAATTGGTCCTATACGTTGGGATACATCCAAATATTGATGCAGTCATCGATAACATGATCGCATCTGTTGAGAAGCCTCCACCTTCCAAAATGCAGGATACAACATAGGGGGAGGATACCATTAAGGTAGATCATATCAAAACAGTCATGGTTGAAACTCTGACTGATGAGCAGAAGGCTAAAGCACGAGTGCAGAAGGTCAAACGTGAATGCAAATTGCCACCAACGCGACCTCCATCATCAAGAATATCTACCCAACGGACACAAGTTGGATAAACTAAAAAATTGCTAAGATATTTTCTTGATTTTCAAACTTGATATTTGATATTTATATATTATTATTTCTACAATACATAAATGTTTCATATATGTAGATATATTTATATATATATATATATATATATATATATATATACGAGGATGATATTATGGATAGTGTTTGAAATTGCTTGAACAATGCTTAATATTTTATGATTACAGTTTTAGCAGGTTACAGTCATGAAATAATTCCAAAGACTCATTTTTCTTCCTGCCAAAAACCGTTATATTATTTTGCTCTTGCAGGAACTGTTATCTAAAAAAGCTAAGAAATATATATATTATTCTACAAATGTTTTAATGATTAGATGTTCTACATTTATTGATAAAATTATTTCTATTACAAGAAACTGCAGAAATCATTATTTTCATATTTGTTTCTGTAATACTTGTGTTGTCATAACAATGATCTTTGGAGACCTAAAATATTTCACTTTCAAACTATAGAAATTTAATTAGGAACTATGTGTTGTATCATAATAAGTTGGTTTATATTTAGAGTGATTTTTGAGAATGTTCATTTATAGTTGTCTGTGATTTTTAGAGCCAAAATTGAATAGACCTATTTGATTGTTTCTGAAAAATAATTGTATTTTCTTGTTTCGTGCAATTGTACATTTTTGAAAAAAATGAATATCTCAATTTGCAGAAATCTAGAATATAATATCTGAAACATTTGTAGTGTTTGTGATATTTTATTAAAAACCTCATTTTATCCTTAATGCATGAGGACATGCATACCTCTTAGTCTGGGGAAAAATGATGAGTATTTATTTAGCATGTATTATTTGTGATAAATTGTTTAATTTCTACCTTTTAAATCATGATTGCAATATAATTTAATGGTTATTTCTTGTTTATTCCTGTGATTTATCATTTAAAATTATGGATATGGTTAATCTGAACAATCTATGTATTTCATGTAAAATACGTGTAAGTTGTGTATGATTATATAGGAAAGTGTTAAAGAACATATCACAGGAGTATGATGCAGTAGCACGAGATTCAGATCAGACCCTGGATATGAGAATATGAACATAAGGATGATGGATTAAGAAATATCTAGACATAGTTACAAAATACACTAGTTCATGATTGTTGTAGAATACAATAGCTGAAGACGGTTATAGAAGATAGTTACTGAAGTATGTTATCTAAGGTAGCTGCTGAAGACTGTTATCGAAGGGATCTTTTACCAATAGTTATAGAAGAAATTTGACCAAGTCAATTGATCGATCTTGCGTGCTACATCAGTGACAACATGGCATTTTTACATGGCAACAAAATTATTTCCATTCAGCATGATTAGTTGACTTGTCAAGGATTATTCACGAGGATATTATGATTAATAAAGTTGTTGAAAAGTATTTTATAAAGTTGTATAATTAGAATATTGTCAGGTTGTCTAGATTCTAATGCAATATTGTTATGTCCTTCCCAAGAATAAAGGGGCATATAGTTACATTGTATATATTGTGAAATGTTCAAATTAGTATTGTTTTCTTATGTTCGTTCATGTATTGCCACTTGGACCACTTAGGCTATTTACTAAGTCCAAGAAGGATTAGGAAATTATGTTAGTTTAGATTATTTTTGTTAAGTACATAGTTGTTGCATTATCAAGTCCACAATGCCACATGGAAAAATACGTGGAAGAGTTATATTCAAAATTGTCCAAGTCATATTATATATTACATAGGAAGACCTTTGAAAATATCTAATTGTCAATCGCCTATATAATGAAGAAATATCCGAAGTCTAGCTAATGTTTGTACAATTTTTGAGGAAATGCGCCAACATGTACATTTGAACTTCTAGCAATAAAAGCAACACTTTACTTTTTACATATGGTAACTGTATCATTTGTGTTATTTATTGCTTGATTTCTTTTATGTAGTTGTAATTGTAATTTCCCTGCATCCATAGAATATAATAATATTAGTAGTAAATTATGCATCTTAGTTACTGAGATAAAGTAGTTTAGGGGAGAAAGACTTACACTGTCCTCTAGGAGGCAGGGCCCACTCCTACAGTTAGTTCCTAATCTCTCACCCCTATAATTGGTTAGAATTAGTTAGTACATAAAAGTTAACCTTAGATTATAGAATAAATTAAATTGCATTTTCATAAAATAGAAAGTCAAAATAGATAATTCAAACTAATTGCACGAGGATCCTCATCAATAGGTAATTGTTATTAGTTATCCTCACCAATAGATAAAATCATCATTAGATCAACTCATCAATAGGTAAATATCATATTTATTGCATAAATCATAAATTGCATTTTATTTTTATTCCTGCACGATTTAATTTATGTTCATTGTAATCATTACTTTTTTGCATAACCTGAAACTAAAATAGATCTGAATTAATCTTAGAATTGATCCCCATGGTACAATTTATACTAGATTCCTACTCTTTAAATCTAATCTTGATTACCTCAGATTGACAAATATTAAATGTAAGCTATTACATCCGATCATCAGCCTCATGATGTAATAGTTTGGCATCTCTCCCTCATACATGGACTTGCTCTCCTAATGCAATGGATACAATTTGAAATGTAGGGGGTCTATTTATACTTTGGCCCTAGTAGTTATCAAAACTAACAAGACAAAACTATCAGAACTACCTTTCCTAAAACAACCTTAATTAAGTGTTAATTAACATGATGTTAATTTTTTTTTGTAGGTAAAAAAAATTATTGACTATACGGGTTGAAGGGTCCCGACCCTGTTACATTGGGCATAGTCAATGCCAGTAGTACACAATTGACATATTCTAAAAATTACAGTCTAGGAGCCCATCACCCTACAGACTAGACAAGTCGTAAACAAAAATAGCAAAAACAAAACCAAACTGAAGCCATTACAAACAAAGGTAGTCCAACTGCCTGTTGTCACCTTCTCACTTCTACTGGGATTTCACTTGACCTTCCTCCTTAGCAGCATCTTTCTGATCAGGGGTGAGAAGGACCTTGAGTGTAGCAGGGATCTCCTAGATTTCACTAATGGTGCTAGAGAGGAAAGAGCCCACCTTCTTTTTAGTCATCTCGCATTATAGGAGAGGACTTTCATTTGGAACCTTTGGAGGGTTTTTTGCCCCCTTTGCCTTCTTGCACGGAGGTTTTGGATATCTTAGTTTCTTCATTTTTTTGTTATCCCTAGGTCTTGGAACAAATTTTTTTGGGTGCCATTGGCTATATCTTCAACTGCATCTCTGTTTCTTAGAACTGCCCCTGAGGGCCTTCTCTTCTTTCTGTCGCCTCCCACATCAACCTGGGTCTTTCTGAAACTTCGGGTTTGTTTTGGGCTCCATGGTTCCGGGGACTCTTGGGAAGAATCGTCATTGTTAACCTCGACTTCAGGGGATTTGTATGGGGAGTGGGGCATCCCATTATTGCTGGGTGGGGGAGACGATGGTGGGGGAATGGGGGATGGGGGGGTCTTGGGGGATTCAGGGAATCACAATTTTTGTCATCGGGGTGGGGATGGGAGGGGGGTTTTTTGAGGGATGGCATCAATAGCGTTCGGTTGAACGATGGGGTTTGGATCAGGGGTTTCTTCACAAGGGATTTCCTCAAATTAGAATTTACCATTACGACCATAATTTCTAAGTAAATCAAATTTTTTGGATATGGTGAACATATTACTAGCCTTTTTCTTGTCATTGCTTGGAGAGGGTAAAGCATGTTGCTTGCCTTTATGGTTCTAGTTTTATCCCATTCCAGCCTTCATATTTTGATTTTCCCCTTGGACTGGGCGGGCCACAGTCTATGACTCTATTTGCGTGTTTTTGTAGTTTAGGTACTGGGACAAAAGGTGCCCTCGTCGTTGGCATTTAGAGCAAAAAGTGGGTTTGTTTTCATACTTCAACAGCTAGCTTCACCTGTAGGTTCTGTAAATTAGGTTAACCTGACTAAGGATTTTTATTTATAAGTTGACATTGATATATATGCATGCTTGCATCAAGCGAGTCTGTGTACGGGTTGCTGGATCAATGGCTACTAATTCCCCTATTGCTTGGGCTATTGCTTGGAGTGCATCTTCGTAGAAGAAGTGTGGTGGCAATTTCGGGAGCCGCACCCGAATGGGAGCGTAATTTATGCTCTACAACTTTGGATTGAAGTCTTCTTCCCATTTCCGAAGGAAGATACTTCTCCTCCCAAAAACCAAGGACCTCTTGATAAAATATGGTCAGCATCTTCCTGTGTATTGAGGTGGACCATGAAGAACCCTTTGGACATGGCTGACAACTCTAGGCACCCTCTAGTTTTCCACTTGATCGTCGTCCAACACCAAAGTGAGTCTATGTTTGATCTCCCTCCAACAAATTTCCCTACTAGAGAAAATAAGTCTCGGTTAGCGTATTCCATCATAACTGGCTCTAGATAGAGGATATTACAGCCTTGGGTTATGAAGGTGTTCTTTATTGAGGACCTAGGTTTAGGTTTTCCTTGAAGCGCTTCTACGAAGGAATATTGGTTGGTCTTCTTGCCATCTGTTTTATTTTTATCTGGTGGATCTTTGCCTTTGCGCCCTCCTTTCCCATCTCCTCCCGCACCTGGCTTTGTTTCATTTTTTGATTCATCCTTTTCCTGGTGGGGGTTGGGTTCATCTCACGATCGTAGGCCAGTTTCAAAGTTTTTATTCCTGCCTCTCTGCTTCCCATTCGTCGACACATCACCCTTGAGTGTTCATTTTTACTCCTGTCCCTCTACTTCCCACTCACCAATGACTCGATCGTCGCATGTTTGCTCATCTCTGCCTCCCTTTTGCTCGCCATAAAAATACCCTTTCGCATCATTTTCGGTCATCCCAACATGATGTTAATTGATTACAAATGATGGTTGCATTTATATTATGCTCATTTTCCAATTATTTCATTTGACCATATCACATTGCATTTGACCGCATTGAATTTTATTTGACCATTTTTTACATGACATTTTTGGTGCAAAACATGTAGATACTTTTACAAATAGTTTCACTTTTTCTTAGTGTTGTTATTTATATCTATCCTCTTCTTTACATTATTCAATGTCCTTAGAAACTTCTTGCATTGTTCTACTAGGGTTTCGGTCTCTTTCAGTTCTGACTCTTGCAAACTTTTTAGTTTTTGAACATGGAGCTTATAGGCTTCTCATTCATTGCATAACTATAGTAGTTGGCCCATTCTACCCCATAAGCATTGGCTTTATCCTCCATTGATTGCAATTTTTGTAAGATTTCCTATTCTCTTTTGACAACAAGTTCTTTCATTCTTTATTGTGTTAGAGTTGGGAACATTGGTTTCTTTTGTTTCAACTTATTTTTCAATGTTGCTTCACATTGTGTCTAAGCCAACTCTCTAAGCAATGCTTCCTCCTTATGCTTTGTTTATTCAATCTCCCTCAATAAGGCTCCTTCGTGATGATTTTTTTGAGAAACTAACTATGCTTGTTATTGCAACAATAATGTTTTTATTGATTGTTGTTGCAGCAGTTTCTCTTCCATCTCCATAATGATCTTCTTCCTATCCTTGAGTTGTTAATGAAGATTATGTAGTTTTTTCTGAGTTGTTTGAATTTGCTTCATAGTTTCACTCAAGTAAGCAAGATCATCATTCACTTGTTCTATTTTTTGTAGCTTTTCCTTTATTTTATGCAATTTTTTTTCAATTTCCTACAAATTCAACACAAGGTTCTATTTAACCAAGTGGATCTACATTATTCCTTTAGCTAGCCAATATATTAGATGTATCATAAAATTTATTTGTCTATACATAAAAAATAGCTTTGGTACCAGTTCTACCCATGGTCTTCTTCCCTTCATGCCTTCAAAATATGGATGAGTTCCATGACCCACTACATAAACTTGAGTAGGTTCCAGGTAAATTGTCGGTGTTCCTTACGATAGTTTCTTTACTCTTTCCATGGTCTTAAGGCTTTCCATTGGTAATTCCCATGGTTGTTCTTGATAAACATTGGAAATGTCAGACCATAATTTCCCTTTTCTAGCCCACTGCACCAATTGATCAAGTTCTTCTTCTACCATCAACTACTATTATTTCCATTATTTGACATAACCTACTTCAGACTCCAACCGCATTTTATCCATGACTTGAGTTAGCTTGGTAAAACATTCAACTACTTTTTGATTGATGTGTACCCCAAGTTTTGGTGGATCTTGAAAATTAGGCACTTCAAGCATTACATTCTCAATCAAACCATCATCTTCTTCTTCAATTTCTTCTTTTTCTGAGATGATCTCTTTTTCCTTTTCCTAAAAGGTTAATTAGTTTCTTTGTCACTTTTCCTTTCGTGAACATTTGTTGTTCCAATAGCGGATGTGGTTGGTTGCTCTCTATTGTGGTTGGTACTGGCTTCTCCAATGACAACTTCTATTGTGGATCATCTTCATGTTTGGATAGCAACTCATTTTTCTCATAGCTTTGCCCTTCCTCTATTATGATGGGGTTCAACTAAGTTCTTGATAGCTTATTACTATTGGTGATGGTTCTTCCCTCTTCTTATCTTGTTATTTCCCCCTTATCCTTATCATGTTCTACTATTTGTCCCATCTCCTTCGCCTCTATAGCAACAAACATTTCCTCAAATGAACAAGCTCGTAATGCATGCATAACTAAGGTCTTCTCATATTGGAAATTTAGGGGTATGACAGGTGATGCCAAGGGATCAAGGTATTGTGCTTTGGCCAAATATTCTACGGGTCCAATGTGAACAATACTACTTTTCCTCTTTTGGAATTGTGATAAGAGGTTTCAAAATTTTAAAATCCTCTTCTTTGATCCTTTTGAACCTTTTTTCCAATGGGATAGTTTGTGCTTGCTTCAATATCTACTTGATGTTCTGCACTACGACCTGAATTTTTGTAATTTTCTTTGTTGTTATCCTTTGAATGAATTATAGTCATGGTGATGGTGACTATATTGGTGGTACAAACTTCCTCCTCTTTGTTACTAGTGGTGTAACTTTCTCCCCTCTAATTCATCCATTGGACCTTCTTTGCGTGAGGCTTTGTTGATTCATTATTTCACTCTTTGCTTCTTGCTCAGAGTGTTCTTCTTTGGTTGAGGTTTGGCATCCATCCACCTCAAGATTGTTGGTGCTAACTTTAATAATTATTTAGGAGGGTCTATTTTGGGAATATCCATGCCTATCATATATACAATATTCAAAATTAGCCTAATTACATGGAAGAACATTGAGAAATTCTTGATGGTATGCATCAAACAAATTGAATACGTATCACCAAATAAGTTGCTCAATCATAAGCTACACCCTTGTCAATGCCTTGCAAGTAGGGTATCAACCAGATAGGCAATTTCAAGGCTCATTTCTCCCTAGATAATCTTACCATCAGTACATTCATGATACATTGAAAGCCCTTAACCTTCAGTTGGTTTGGTTTCATCCTGCGGCTTCCATGTGACATCAATGCATCAATCTCTTCTTTCTTCAACTCCGTAATCCTCTAGATCAATTGTTGGTTTCTCTTGAAATTAAATTCTTTTACTATTGGTTGTTCCCTCTTAGGCAACCCAAATGTCCTAAATTTTTTGGTTAAAAATATGATGTTTAGGCTTCTTTCTCCCACCTACATCATACTAACATATTTTGTAGGATCATATGTTAGCAGCATTTGCAGTAGATACTCCTTGTAGAATTATTTATCAAAGTTAGGGACCTACAGTATCAAGTGTACGTTTAAATCTTTGATCTTCTACCTAAGTGAATTTTTTGGTGGTGTTTTCTCCCACCATTTCCTCTAATAATCCCCTGTAGCATGAATCTAGGTGATATATTTTAGAGGTATCTGCTCTCATTCAGTTTGTCAAATATCCTTTTCTTTTGGTTTTAAAACAACTAATTGGAAATGCATTTATTTCCTTTGAGTTTGCTCTTGATCAAAATTCTATTCTTGTTTGAATGCATCTCCACCAGTAAGGAAATGCTCATGGTGATGCCGAAGTCATTCTTCAAACACTAACTCTGATAGTAATTTTTGTTGCAATTCTTCATGTGATTTGTCTTTCCTAGAATGTTTTGGATATGCCAATCTAGTATGAATAGGGTGACTTCTACTCATATTATTTCTTCATGTTAATAAGCCTTCCTTCAACCACAACAATGACAAATTCCTACTCTTGTAATGTGATGACAACGACACCTCTATCTATGACGATAATCTTCTGTGTGACTGCTATGATGGTTGCTTCTATTTCTTTTGACTTTCATGACATTGTTGTTACAGATTTGTGATGACAATCCCTCCTTCTATTGATGCACCTAACGATAGTCCTCTCAACTAACTCACCTAATGATATTTTATTTATATCGACTTATTTGATGATAGACTTTCCTCTAACAACACTTTGTGTCTACCAACCTAAGACAACGATCACCTAATTAGGCATCAATCTATTGATGGCAAGGGTGATGATGATAACTTTTAACTTCTTGTAGTTATGAAATTTTTGTAAGCTCATCTTAAATCACACGTAAGCCTTATGACTTTGTCCTCTAATGGCAACTCTCTTGATTTTGTCTTGGTTGCTCCCTTTAACTGATGCATCTAACTGTGAATGTGTTAGTAAAATTACCCTTATGTTGCATGGATAATTGTCAAAATTCTTCACAAGGCCTTAATGTTTGCCAATTTATCTATGGTTTATGGCACCCTTCATCTGGTATGGAATGCATAGGTGTTTTTTCCAATCGAATCCTCAAACTCTTTCTCTATATACTTCATAATTGCTTTAGTCTTCAACTTCGCTTGTTTGCAATGTGTATTCTTATCCTTGGCCATCCCTATTTATAACCCTCGCTCATTGTTATTGTCACTCATTCAAATATTTTGTTAACTACCACTACATATTCAAACTATTGCATTTTCTCCACTTCACCACCTTGCATTTAATTGCCATCCTTTTTCCTATATCATCTTTTTTTTTTGCTTTTTCTTATTTTTGTCTTTTCTATTTTTTCTTTATTTTTCTAACTTTTATCTTTTTATTATTTACACTATTTACATCATGGATCCGTGCCATATGTCATCGATATTGTATGAATCATATGGCTATGCCAATGTGAACTTCTAACATTTCTACTGATAACACCTCCTCTTGTTTGTGACTATGGCTTCCCTCACTTATTAAATCATCATTATCATTCATCGATTTTATTTGTTATCTATTTCAATGATTTCTACAACTTTGAGGTGTTTTTGGTTGTTTTTCTACCTATTGATCAATTTTATCTCCTAATAATATCTCAATACATCCTTTATTCCTCTTGTTGACGGTGTGTCATTTCTCCAACATATGGATTTCTTTATTCTTCTTGATTGCACCCTAATTCCATTTTTAGATGACTAAATAACCAATGACCTTCCCTTTTATTGTCATCATGATGCCCATTCCTTCTACTATCCCCATGTCGGTCATCTACCTATCATCATATTGATGGATGATTGTCTTTTCATCATCGTGACGGCTTCCTGCTTTGTTGTCATCCTAACAATAGGCTATTATCCTATTTTCAAGTTGTCTCCCTCATCTCTAGCTCTCATTATGCCTCTAAATCTCTTATTCTCCTTAGCATATCAGACTTAGAACTCAAGTCCTTGGAAATACTTGTTCTCTTATCCAAAATCTTTATCTCCCCCAAAACTTTCTAAACTTTCTTCCCTTGTTTTTGGTCGAATCTCCCTTGTGTTGGACTGCCAAACTTCTAACTATCTGGAATTTGTCCAATTTATTAGTCATTCAAGATGATGTCTTCGATTTCCATGAGCTCAATGAGGTGGTCCTAATGGGCCATCCTCATGAACTCGTGGTTGCTGGTTATTTTGTATTATATCTACAAATATTCCTTTCGGTCTATTCTACTAATCAGTTGACCTATAGGTAGTAGGAAGGGAATTTCTCTCCCTTGAGCTATATGGAAGGAGATCAAACAAACTCCCCCTTAGTCAGGTATAATTGGGTTACCAAGAAGACCTGTTGATCCCCTTAGATTACTCAAGTTACCTTCATTCCTTACTTGATCAAGTAATTCTGCTCTTGTTGGTTACCCTTCACAGTTTTTAGTTCTTGGTGACAATTGCCTTGAAGTTTTCAACCTTTGATCTGCCCACAGTAATTGTCTATGTCATCTTGCCTCTGTGAATTGTCTTTATGGTTCACATTATGCCAATGCACCTTTGTATTATATTGAGAAGTAAGAGTCGATGTTGGAATCATTTTCTTTGCCTAATGTATACATAGGCCATATGGATCTTCTCTACACTCTTCTTTGCAATATTATTACTTCTCTTATATGTGTTCTCAATTGTCTAGCAATGGCTTGGTACTCTTGTACTTTTGGCCTCCCATGTGGACCTCTTATGGGTTCATTATTATCATTTTAACCATCTTCTAGTCTATCCTCCTTGCCAATATTTACCTGCACCATCCTTGGTCCTTCATCTTTCATTGATTATGGTTCTTCAACCATCTTGAATACATAAATGGAATGGGTTGGTTTGTATTCAATCACTACATCATCCATAGTGTACTCTGCAAAATTCTTTGAAAATATCCATTATTAATTCTCTTGGTCCTTTATTACTAGTCTTTTATGACTATTTTGACCTTCTTCTGGTTCCTTCTTCTCTTCATCTTGGTTTTTGTCTTTCACGTGGATGCATAAGCACTATGGTGTGAATACTTCATTATATTCCAATTTTCAATGATATAGTCCTTTGTCATCATCTTGTTCATCTTTCCAACTGCAACAATCCTTTGTCAGGCTTGTATCCTGTTTCACCATCTGATGATGAACTTCTTGATTCATCTGAGGTTGCAATGTATTGACTCACTGATTGTTTTTTGAGATTTATCATGTACTTATGCTACATTTCTTGAATGCAAGGTGTTCTTTCTCCCAATTATGATATAATTTTACCATTTCTAACCATCTACATCTAAAAAATGCGTCATAAGCAGATTTTTACATTGTTATTATCATGAAATTCAAGGTGAAGTCTTGTTTTGCTATTTGTACCCTTTGATTGTCAGTATACCTCTTATTTTTATTTTGTACTTATCAAATCCATATAGTCTAAAATTTAGAGACTGTAATGTAGGTGCCCCAATGCTTTTCCATGTCTTCTCAGGCATCACATTGGCACTCAACCCTTCATATCCAATTACTTGGGTTAGCTTATGATCCAATATCTCCATGTGGATCAAAGTAGGTTTCTTCTCAGCTTCAATCATCAATATTGTGGGATCAATAATCTGTTCTTGCTTGACATTGGTAACTTCCTGTACTTCCTCTACTTTCTTTTTTTCTTCATCATTTTGCCTATTGTGGCATATAATTTGGGTGTTTCACCAAGCATATTTGACACTTTTACTTCCACATTTATGCTTAGTACTTGTGTTTTCAAATGTTCTATTGATAATCATTTGCTTGGCATTACCTTAGGATTTTTTATAGAGCAATTTTTCTTACTTGTCCTTCTCAAGCTCCTCCACCATATCACAAGATTCCTATCCTTACTCCTTTTCTTTGATAAGGTTCAGGTATTGCTCCAGCTTTCAAGCATGAGCTCTTGTCATTTCTAGCACTTGCTTTTCTTTTGCTTGATTATCACTTCACCAATGTCAATTAGGTTGATATTTTGTGTTCCACTGGTACTTGCTTTATTTAGATAATTTACTTCCTTATGGTTACATGGTCCACACCATCTATACATGAGTAACATTGTTTCCATTTGAGTTCCATCTAGTTTGTGGTTTGGGGTAGCTTTTTACCAAATATCCCTAATCTTGGCAGTTTTGACATTTTATGATTGGTCTTCCATCTAAATCATATTGAAATCGACTTTAAACTCCTTGCATTCCTCCTTGATGTTTATTCTTATATCCACCACTTGATGCACCTTGTCCATTTCTTGAATTATTCACTTGCTCTTCCTGTTGCATCATCATGGTTTGGTGCCTTGCTCATTTCAAGTTGAATAAATAATCTAAGACTATATGTCTTGCTATATCACATATATTACAATACGTGTTTGAAAGTTAATTGATGTTCATGTGTCCTTTTGATTTATAGTTTGAGAACCATAGGTCCTTTCTATCTTTTCATGCTTCTCATTTCACTTCTTTCATTATTTTGTCAAACTCTTTTTTGAAAGAGTAGATAGTAGTTTACACTTTATCATCAATATCATTGCATGATTCTTCATTTCTCAAATATCCCATAATTCCAGCCATTGTTTGCTTTGCTTCACCATCAAATTTATTTGCTTAGGTATTCTGAATTTGTGGAATATGGTACAACCTTCATATTCTTCCTATATTTGGGTAGAATTTTGTCCATAAACCATCTCTTTACTAATCCATTGATTGGTGGTATCTACATTTTATTAGCTAACTATTTCATTCTTCCATTGTAGTTTTTGACATCCTTATCTAGCTTTTGTTTTGTAGCATAAATTTTTGTTATGATTTCAGTATCATCTCATAACGATAAAAATTTATTTATAAATTCCTCCTGCATAGTCTCCCATTATCCAAAAGGTTGTGTACTTTCCCTCTTCAAGTACTAGTCAGTTGTCATTCCTCGTAACGTGGCAAGAAATAATTGCAACCATTCAACAGATTGTGTTACTCCTTTTGCTTTGCATATGGTAGTGCAAGTACCAATGTGTCTTGTTGGTAATTATTTTCCTTCTCCAGTAAAGGGTGGGCATTTTTGCTTGTCCACACTATTTGCGACATGTGTCATTCGATCTTTTTTGACATCTTCATAACTCAATGATGGTTCTTGTGGAATTTTATCCCACTCTATTTTGATTTTTGGTGGGTTGACTTCTTGTTTTGATGCCTCTCTTCCAAATAGTATTCATCTAAAATCTTATGTGTCAATGCTTCGTGACCTCCTTTTTGAATAAAATATATGTGATTCTGGTCCTCCTCCCTAAATGTCCATGTATGGTTTCTCTAGTGACAAACTCTTGTCTTTCACACTTGTTAGAAAACTCCTCTCTACTGGCTCAGATGTTACCATTCACTCTTCACTTGCTATGTTAGCTCCTCTTTCTATGCTAATATTCTCCTCGAATATTTTGTTTTGTACCTCATTCTCCATTTTCAATAATAACATTTGCCACATTTCTATTTTGGCTCTCAGAATATTGTTATCCAAGGGATTCCACACCCTCTCCACTTCTATTTGTGTAAACTCATCTCTACTTTGTACTCCTTGATTCACCAATTTTGCACTTCTCCTCATTGGTTTCTTTGTAGTTTGTGTTTTATTTCTTTGTTGTCATCCTTAAAACCTTGAATTTGTCATTCACCTCTTTGTTGATCATGCTCTCTTCTTATTGACCCAAACTTGATTTATCCAATGACACCAAATGTAGATGGCGATGAGGATTCCTGAGACGAGGAAATAACACTTAGTGAGATGGGAATTAGCAATGATTCCAAAATGAAAACATCTATGTCGATAGAGTGTCAATGATGACAGTGCAACTTAGATGATAACTAATATGTTGGCCTAGCTTTAGATGGTAGCTTCCTATGATGACTCAGTCTTAACATCATCCTTCAAGATGACATTCAACATGACAATATATGACTAATGGTATGATGATAAGGCTCATGAAAACATAGATTATGATGAATCCCTTTATGACAACACTCCACTAATGGTGTTCAGTATGTTGGCATGATGACTTCATCCATGTCGATACTAATCATGATGACAATTTGGATGTCGACTCCCCCCAATGTCAGTAGTCTGATCTAGACAACATCGACAATATATCAACACTAGGCTTATGATGACGTCTACATATTCAAGAACAAGGATACCTAGAAAATGTATAACTTTTTACATACAGTTTCACTTTTTCTTAGTCTTGTTCTCTACACCTTCAAGAACAAGGATACCTAGAAAAAATGTGCTAAATACAAGATTCGACATGAATGGTCTATGCCTTATTATCCCCAAGGCAATCGCCAAGTTGAAGCTTCTAACAAGACTCTTATCAAAATATTTAAGAAGCTCATTAGTAAAACTTGTTGAGATTGGCATCTCTAGTTGTATCCCAGTCGTATGGGCCTATTGCACTAGTGTCAAAACTCCCATTGGCAAGGCACCCTATGCTTTGGTTTATGCAATTTAAGTAGTCTTCTCTTTTGAGCTAGAGGTGTCTTGTTCATCTTGTTGCAAGACTTATTTTTTAAATACAAATATCATCTCACCTACCTTAGCTAGTAAAAAATGCTTGACAAAAAATGGATCCATTGAAGAACACAAGTTTATACTGAGATAAGGGTGAACAGTATAGCGCCCACTTTTTACTTTCTTTCCAAACCAATATCAATTAGTATCATTAATTGCAATAACCAAATATAGCAGTGTGCATTAATGATATAGATAGCAATAGTAAACAAGTGCACAAATCACCACACACAATTGAGACACAAGATTTAACGTGTTTTCCCTAATGTGGGGTACTCCACAAGATAATCTCCTTATAATATTTCACATAGAAATAAGGATCCTTATCCCAATACAAATGATTACTTTTATCTGCTCAAAGCTAGACAATACATCGATCTGCTCAGGTAGGCAATCCACTGATATGCTTTAGCAAGCTCACCAAGAACTTGCCCAAAACTGCTCTAGCAAGCTCACTAAGAACTTGCCCAAAATCTGCTCTAGCAAGCTCATTAAGAACTTGCCCAAAATCGCTTCAGCAAGCTCACCAATAACTTGCCCAAAATATGCTCTAGCAACCTCACTAAAAACTTGCCCAAAACTGCTTCAACAAACTCACCAAGAACTTGCCCAAAACTCTGCTCAACAAGATCACTAAGAACTTGCTCAAAAATGCTCAACAAGCTCACCAAGAACTTGCTCAAAATTTGCTTAACAAGCTCACCAAGAACTTGCTCAAATCTGCTCAACAAGCTCACTAAGAACTTGCTCAAAATCTGCTCAACAATCTCACCAAGAACTTGCTCAAAAATCTCACCAAGAACTTGCTCAAATGTTGTCCCAAATCTGTCCACAAATCTATCCCAAAAGCCTTCTCAAAGGCTCAATAAATCATACACAAAAATTGCCACAAATCTGTCCTAAAAGCCTTCTCAAAGGCTCAAAAAATCATGCTCAAGTAGCACTCAAATCTCATCCACAAATCTATGAAGGCAAGGCTTAATGATGAATTCAACAATGAATGGCAATGCACTCTACAATGGATGACAACAATGATCCACAATGATCTCAACTCAAATCAATATCAACTCAACTCAAGTCAATCTTAACTCAACTCAAATATTATAGAAGCATAAAGAGAATTGTTAGAGACTCAATATGTTCTAATATTAAAGTTCAATCTCAACCCAAATTAGAATTATAGAATTGTTTGTTTCACGAGACTTGAACAATCATCTCACACAATCACTTGACTAGGCTCAATCAACTCAACTCAACCAATCACCACAAGGGACAACTCTTTCTCACAAAACCCTAGTCCAAGCATGTATCAACCAACTCAAATTTTTCCAACAATGCTCAACCATAAATTCACATAACAATGATACTCATGTTCTTTTCTAACTCAAGTTCTTTGCATAACCAATGGGCTTCAACAACTATGCTTATAAAACAAGGTTTAAACACAACTCTCAAACCAAAAAATCTTGAAGCATTCAACCAACCACTTTCTAAAAGGAAACCACAATCAATCCTTTTCTCTCCAATGATATTTCAGAAATCAACCACCATAAACAAAGTCAATGGAGAATATTGCTCATACCTTTTGATGTCTTATTGGATATCCACTAAATCTACCACACTCAACAAACTTCTTTTTCAACTTTAAACAAGGCTTAGAGATCATGATTAATATCACAACAAAAATATCTAAATAACACCTTATCTGAAGAACACAAGCTTATACTGAGAGGGGGGGGTGAAAAGTATAAGACCTCTTTTTACTTTTTCCTTTATACTTCAAAATAGTAAAGCAATATACCCAAAGCAATATCAAAGCAATGCACAAAATCATCCACAAAGTGACACCAATTTTAATGTGGTTCACCCAGAATGGTCAGGCTACGTCCACAAAACTTTTCTCTAAAAGTTATCTCAAAGTTCTTTGGGAAACCTTCCCAATTACAATGTTTATGAGCCTCGGCTCAAAGGAGATACCTTCCCCCAATCTGAATTTATGAGCCTCTGCTCAAAGGAGATACCTTCCCCCAATCTGAATTTATGAGCCTCTACCCAAAGGAGAAACCTTCCCCCAATCTGAATTTATGAGCCTCTGCTGAAAGGAGATACCTTCCCCTTTGCTCAAGATATGATCCCTCAGAAGATCAACTGTCTCTACCTCTTGCCAGCATGTGGAACTCCTTTCCACCGAAGACCTCTTGTCCTCAATGCTTAGCCTAAGAGACCTCTACCTTCTATGATCACGTCCACAGCAGCTCAGCAACCTGTACCAAACATAGTCAATCGATCTAGTACAAGTCTTCCTCTGTCTATCAGATCTATCCAACTCTTGAACAAATCAATCCTCCCGTCCACAAGCCTTCTCAAAGACTTGCCAAATCTGTCCTTAGGTTCTCTGATAGAACCAATGTACCTCTATCCTCAAGTTCTCTGATAGAACTATCAATCTCAGCTCGCAAGTCCTGTGCTAGGACCTGTCCAAATCTGCTCACAAGTACCCACCGAAACCTGTCCAAAACCTACTCACAAGTCCCCAACGGAACCTGTTCAAAACCTCGCTCACAAGTCCCCAACGGAACTCTGTCCAAAACAGCTCACAAGTTCACCAAGAAAAAACTTGCTTAGCATGAACCCACAAAGAGAATTGTTAGAGACCCAATGTGATTCATCAACCTCATAGAAGCATAAAGAGAATTGTTAGAGACTCAATATGTTCTATACTTAACTCCCAATCTCAATCTCAAATCTCATAGAAACATAAAGAGAATTGTTAGAGACTCAATATGTTCTATATTTAACTCTCAATATCAATCTTCAACTCAATCTCAAATCTCATAGAAACATAAATAGAATTGTTAGAGACTCAATATGATCTATACTTGACTCCCAATATCAATCTCAACTCAATCTCAATCTCAAAAGAATAAGATAGATGTAGTATGCTTTTCTCAAGAACATGAAACACAACCCAACAATTGCCAAACATGCAATATCTCATATAACAATGCTACTCATGTTCTTTCCACAACCAATATCTTTTCTCAACCAATTAGGGCTTTAACAACAATGCTTATAGACAAGGTTTAACCAACATCATTCAACTCAACATTAACCTTGAAGCATTCAACCAATCATCACAAGAAAAGGAAACAAGTAGAAATCATTTTCCCTCCAAAGATATTTGAACAAAACAACCACCAACACAATATCACCAAATGCAAAGAATAACTTGCTCAAATCAACTCAATGGACTAAGCCCAATATCATGAATCAAGTAAAGCAATAACTTGATCAAACAACCTCTATGGAAGCAACTCAACCATCAAACTCAAAACAACCAACCAAGGGTTCCACCAACTCAATGCAAGTAGCTTGACTCACAAACCCTAGTGCACAAAGCTTCCACTATCTCAAACCAGAAATTATGCATTCATCAAAAACTCTCCTTAAGGATAACAATGCATAAGTAGTCTTCAACAAACCAGAAAATAGGATTTACACCCAATCAAAGAAAACCTAGTTGAAAACCTTTTCACTCCAACCTTATTTCAGAAAACATACACCAATCATACTCATAAGAAGAATGTGTCCATACCTTATTGGAGTAGAAGAAACTTGACCCTTAAAGTCTGTCACCACACACAACCCTCAAACTTCCAACCAAGTTAGGGTTAGAACCAAGATAAATGAGCATATATAAAAACTTTCCTTAGTACACCTTTTAGCTTCTCTTCTTTTGAAAACAACCACCAAAGAAGCCAAAAACACAACAACCAAAACTTACACCTTATATCTCCATTTTAAACTTTGGCATAGCAAAAGACTAATCTCAAAAATACAACCAAAGAAATATCCCCTTATTTCTCCTATGTCTTTTAAACAATGCTAAACAATGCCAAAAATTATATCAAGAAATTAATCACACCTTAGAATGGCTGTCCTTGAAGAATCCGAAAATCACGGAATGGCTGCCCTTGACAAATCCAAAAATCGTGGAATGGCTGCCTTTGACGAATCCAAAAAACACGGCACAAAATACGTTTTAACAAAAACATGACTTAATCCATGCATAGCTCCTTCTGCGAAAATCGAAACGCAGACCTCTGCCTACGCAAAGCCCAAACGCAGCCTATACTGCCGCTAGCCCACAAGGGGCTAACAAAGTCTAAGACAGACTTCCTACCACTTCAACGAACAAGCACTTCGTAAGTTTTTCAAACGTGAGCTCTCTTCTTCCGCGGCGTCAACAGAGCATCGATCGCAGCCAAAAATTAATGCATTTGAAATTCTCAAGAGGAGTTAAACCTTAGGATCCTTCCCATATTTATAGTCCAATCGTGGACTTTAGAACACGTCGGCGATAGAGAAACGTAATTTCGAATTTAATCGAAATTGCTTTCTAAAGGGTTTAAAAACCCTTAATTAATTTTAATAAATTAAGAATAAAAAAGGTTTAAAAACCTTTAAGTATTTTTAATAAATTAAAAATAATTTCTCCCTTAATTAATTAAATAATTAATTAATTGAAACCTTGAAGGGTTTTAAATAATAATTAAATAATAAAGAGAACCTCCATTGGTTTTAATAAAAACCCTATCCAAAAAATTTATCCAATGGAATCTCTCCGGATTCTCTTAAGAAGATTCTCTTGGAATCTTTCACCTTTGAAGCCAACACATCCTCTTAACATTAATGCCATTTCCTTTTGACATCAATGACAACTTATAGACAAGGAGCTAGGATCTCAAACCCAAAATTACCAACATTATCACTCCTACTCAATATGATACAACATGTCGGTATTGTAAAAGTGAAAAGAACCCTAAAGGTGAACTTGGATTCATGAAAAGATAGAATGCGAGATGACGGTGGGCGGGAAGTCCTCTACGGGAGAGCACGGGAGCGGCAACGGTTCGAACCAAGGGCACAATGGAGCAGACGGAGGGCAACCGGGGTCCGGGGGTACTGAGGCATCCTTGCCAAATGAAGGAGATCGGATTGATGATGATGACAGTCAAGGTAAGGATCCGCCAGACAAATGGGGAGGTGGGCCTCAGAAGTCGTATGCTCAGGCAGCGGCTTCAGAAACCCTAAGCGGTTATTTTACCAAGGAGCTATTTTCGGCTGGGGACGAGTTGGACATCTCGACGGAAGTCCTCTCAAGCTTCGTGGAGTACGAGAAGTATACTCTCATTGGTAAGTTCATTGGTGGTCGTCCCGACATGGAGACCATTCACAAGTGGGCGACAAGCAAATGGAGGACCTCTGGGCACATGGAGTTGGCGGCCCTAACCCGAGGATTTTTCGCTATTAGACTGAACAACAAGGAGGACTACTGTAAAATCCTGGCTGGAGGCCCATGGTTTTTGGGCCGTAGAAGCCTGTTCCTTAGGAAGTGGGGCATGGACTTCAATCCTGACACCCAGAACATCAACATTGCTCCAATATGGGTTAGGCTCCCGAGTCTTCCCCTCTTCGGATGGCATGAAAATGTAATAAGAGGCATTGCCCGCTCCATAGGGGAGTTGGTCACCATTGACCCTCCCACCCGAGCTCGAACAAGGTTTGTCCAAGCTCATTTTTATGTTTTGACGGATCTAGAGGCGGACCTCCCATCCTCCATCACCCTCCGGTCTGGAGGCACCGTCCTCCACAAACAAGCTATTGTCTATGAGAATAGACCAACTTTCTACCCCCAGTGTCGTTCTCAAGGGCACCTTCAGTCCAATTGTCCTCTTCAAAAATTAGGGTAAGAAGAAGCGGGAAACCCGTAACCCCCTGGAACATGGTGAAGGCCAAGCGAAGCAGTCAAATCTTCCAAATGCGAAGGGCCATGATTCTCCAGGCCCCTCCAGGGACCGTGACGAAATCTCCCAGCCAGAAGAGGATATCACCCACCAACCGAACTCAAAGCAGTTTGGAGCAAACACCCAGCAAGGAGCAAACTCCCACCAGGAGAGCCATCCGCAGGAGGAGAAGGATCGGTCCCCCCCCAAAACACCACTCAGTCAGATTCACCCAAGCTCCAGGACCAGGGCCACCCCGATTTCAACCATTCCCAAACTTTGCTAGAAGATTACCTCCTAGGTAGGAGGGGTGAACAGTCCGGTCATATTAGCCCTCAAAATACGAGGAGCCGAAAGCAAAGCATGGATTTTGGTAGTGAGAGGAAGCAGGGCCGACCTCCCAACAAAGACAGACAAGACAAAGAGACGACGACAGACGTCGTGAATGGAACCCAACGTCTGCTGGTTCTGGATGTCTCTGATACTCAGACGGACGAGACGCAAGTACCAAAACCTCCCCCCAACAAGGAAAGGGAGGCAAGAAGAACCTCAAACTGTCCAGATGAAAGTTCTCTCATGGAATGTGAGAGGACTGAATGGAGCAGCCAAACGGAGGTTAGTGGCTGATCTCCGAAAGAGGACTAACCCCTCCATCCTAATTTTGCAAGAGACCAAGACCGATGCTATCTCCTCTGATAAAGCTGCTAAAGCCATTTGGGCCAAGGCAAAATTTTTGTCCAGTCCTGCAGTGGGAACAACGGGCGGTCTCATGGTTCTTTGGGATCCAGAGAGTGTCGAGGGCAGCTTGCTATCAACCTCCAATAGGATTATCAATGTGTTGTTCCACTCCAAAACCACCAATTTTTCCTGGATCCTGTCCAATGTTTATGCTTCGAATTCTGCCACGGAGAGAGCAGAAATGTGGAAAGCTATTTCCCAGATGAGGGAAAATTTTAGTAATTTTCCTTGGGTCTTAGGGGGAGATTTCAACTATCCTCTTCACCCATCTGAAAAGAAAGGAGGCTCCGACCATTCCAGCCACAACTTGGAGGACTTCAGAGATTTTGTCTCTACTAACAACTTGCTTGACATCGAACTCAAAGGGGCTTCCTTCACGTGGAGCAACAGGAGGATTGGGAGCAGCCTTATTCAAGTCAAGCTCGATAGATTTTTCATATCCCAAGAAGCTATTCCCATCCTTGGTGGTGCAACTCTCTCGTCCCTACCAAGGATTGGGTCTGATCACAACCCTATTTTTTTGGAGATGAACGACGGGCCTGTTTTTAAGACCCCCTTCAGATTTGAATCCATGTGGACTTCTCATAAAGACTTCAAAGGATTGGTTTCAACGTGGTGGCAACAGGAGGTGGGAGGAACCGCTTCTAAGAGAGTGGCTATAAAACTCAAGATGGTCAAAAAGAAGTTGAAAATATGGAACAAAGAGGTTTTCGACAACATTTTCGAGTCCAAAAGGTCCATCTCGGAGAACCTAAAAATTTTGGAGGAGAGAATGGAGCTCGAAGGTTACACCGAGGGCCTCAGGGAGGAAGAACGGAGCCTCTTGGTGGATTACCATTCTATTCTTGCAAGGGAGGAAACCTTCTGGCGCCAGAAATCTAGAGACCTTTGGTTGAAGAGTGGAGACTCCAACACGAGGTTCTTCCACGCGTCAACCATGAGGCACAGAGGGGCCAACAAGATCAGAGAAGTGTCTTGCAAGGATGGGCGCGTAACCAGGGAGATAGAGGAAATCAGGAGCGAAGCGGTTGACTTTTTCCAGGACTTGCTTGGCGCTCCTCCCGACAGCGACATACAGGTCCAAAAATCTTTGCTTGCCAACTTTTTGACTAAAGTCCCCCATGAGGTAAGCATCAAGCTTCTGGAACCTTTTTCCTCATCCGAGATTAAAGAAGCTTTGTTCTCCATGCAACCAGACAAGGCCCCTGGCCCCGATGGTTTTCCCCCCCATTTTTTCCAAGTCATGTGGGATGTTGTGGGTTCGGATGTGTGCGAAGCTATTCGGGATATTCAAGCTTCCAGATCCATTCACCCGAAACTCAATTCCACCTTTCTTGCTCTCATTCCTAAGTCTCCCGCCTGCAAAAGCTTCTCTGACTACCGGCCCATCAGCTTGTGCAATGTTTTTTACAAGATCCTCACCAAGTCTATAGCCAACAGACTGAGACCCGTTCTCCCTCTCCTGGTTGATCCTTGTCAGGGAAGCACTGTTAAAGGCAGAAACATTCTTGACGGTGTCATCACTGTCCATGAAACTCTTCACTCTGCTTACCGCTCCAAGAATGTTGCACTCTTTCTAAAGCTAGACATGAACAAAGCCTTTGACAGAGTTGATAGAAGGTTCTTGTGTGCAGTCCTCCTCAAGTTCGGCTTTCATCCTCACTGGATTGACCTTGTCTGTAGCTGCATATCCACTCCCTTCTTTTTCATCCTGATCAACGGGTCCCCTATTGGGTATTTCCAAAGCGCCAGAGGCCTCAGACAAGGCGACCCTTTGTCACCCATCCTCTTCATCCTTCTGGCGGAGGTTCTGAGCTGGTCTTTGAAAGAGGCTCTTCGTCAGAACAAGATTTTCGGCATCCTGCCCACTTCTAGAGTTGAACCTACCACTCATCAACAATTTGTGGATGACACCCTCATCTCCACTGGGGCGTCTATTGCCCAAGCCAAATCCCTCAAGCGGATCCTCTCCCGTTACGAGCAGGCTACCGAGCAAAAGGTCAATTACATCAAGAGCAAAATCTACTTTATTAACACTCCCCTACGAAGGCAACTCCGGATTGCCAGAATTTTAGAATGCACCATTGACTCCCTGCCTACGTCTTATCTGGGGTTGCCCCTGTCTTGCAATGGTCGTGCCAGTGGAAGTATGTGGAACATGATCCTGGAACGCCTTCACAAGAAACTAGGCACATGGAAAGGCAAACTCCTATCGCAAGCCGGGAAAGCCACCCTTACCAAAGCTTGTCTTCAGGGGATCCCAACCTACTTTATGTCTGTGTTCATGCTTCCAGTTTCTATCCACTCCAAAATTGAGAAGATCCAGAGGACCTTTATGTGGTCTGGCAATGAAGAAAAATTCAGAATCCCTCTCGTTGCCTGGGATAAGGTTTGCTCACGAAAAGACCAAGGCAGCTTGGGGATGAGGAGATCAAGGCTTATGAACACAGCTTTGATCGCTAAGCATGCTTGGAGGATCCTAACAAATGACCCGGTGGAGTGGGTTAAGCTGGTCAAAAGGAAATATCTAGGCTCCAATTCTTTCTTCGATGTTGGGACTCCCCCCGAAGCGTCGACTTTTTGGAAATCTGTGCTCCAAGCCCGTCATTTGATCAGCTTGGGAGCCCGCTGGATTTTGGGTGATGGCAACTTCATCCTCTTTTGGAAGGACAGATGGGCTTCTGAAGAAGCCCTTGGCTTGAGGGCGGACCTTGCTGGCCTAAGAGCTCAGACCGACCCAAATTCCCAACTCAAGGTGGTGGATTTCATAGACCGAAGCACCCTTTCCCCTCGGTGGAAACTTCCAGTCGTGGACGGGTTTAATAATGAGGTAACCTTTCTGTCAAATATCCTCCAATCAGTTTTAATCCCATCTGTTAGGAGGACTGATAGAATCATTTGGCGTGGCACGGAGGATGGTCTTTTCTCTGTCAAATCCGCCTATGAATTTCTTACCAGCGAGACTGCCCTGGATTATCGGTGGAAAGTTGTCTGGAGGAAAGGGGTCATCCCTAAAGTGAATTTCTTTGCATGGATTGCTTTTCACAACAAAGCCTTAACCATTGACAACCTTCACAAGAGGGGCTTTGCCTTCCCCAATAGGTGCTACATGTGTTTAGCAGAGTGCGAGACGAGGGATCATTTATTCCTGCACTGCCCCTTTTCCCACTCGGTCCTCAGCATTGTCCTATCCTCCTTCCAAATCCTCTGGTGCTCTCCTCGCTCCCTCAGAGATGCTTTCCATCAATGGCCCAATCCTTTCAAGAATCCTAAACTCCGCTTCCTCCTTGAGGCCTCCTTCCACCACTCCATTTGGCAAATTTGGTTAGAGAGGAATGCCAGAGTCTTTGGCAGAGCCCCAAAAGTGCCTCCTTGTGTCGCTCAAAGGGCCTTATCCTATGCCATCAAGAACTCTAAAGTTGTTCCCAGTCCCCGTCCCCACCTTTCGAGTGAAGAAGCAATTTTCAAAAGGATGGATCTCTGCCTGTCTCTCGAAAGCTGTTACAGGTCCCTGTCGAAGAAGTGTTATTTGGACCAAGCCTCCTGTGGGGTGGATTAAATTGAATTTTTATGGAGCGACAAAGGGTAATCCTGGGCCCATTGGATCAGGTGGTGTTGTTAGAGATCATGATGGGAATCTTGTGGTGGCCTACTGTGAAGAGTTGGGCTCCCAGACGAATCACTATGTCGAAGCCCGAGGCGTTCTGAAAGGAATCCAGATCCTCTCCGAGGATCCTCGACCTCTAATTATTGAAGGAGATTCGCTCAACATCGTGAACTACCTTCTAGGCACCAAAGACCCATCCTGGAGGGTCTTTAACATCGTTCTTGAGGCAAGAACGCTCCTTTCCCAACGTGGCAGGTGGAAAGCAGGTCATATCCTTAGAGAAGGCAATCGCGTGGCTGACCACATGGCCAAAAAAGGGCTCATGACCACGTGTCCGATCGTGTGGCGATCTCGCTTCCCATCCGAGGTGGAAATATTGGCCAGAGCGGATATCCCTCCATGATGTGTTCCCCGCATAGATTTTGAAAGGTCCTTCCCAATGAGTATCGGGTTAGGGTGGCAGCTCTATCCAATCCCCTATGCGATAGTGGCCGCACGAGTCACGCGAAGTGCAGTCCTTTCTCCAAAGCTAGTTGCTTTCAAGTTTCCAAGGCGCACCAGACTTGGTGCCCTGGTGGCTATCAGCGCACCCTTATCCACCAAGGCGGTCTTGCTATTTTTTCCCATACTTGGCAGTTTCCCCTTTTGTTCGATGATGGAAGTTCAAAGTACCCCTTCCCAATGGTGTCCACGCATGGCTAGGACAATGGCAAAGTGAACCAGCCCTCCCAGTTCTAACAGACCTTCCCCTTATAGCAGCACCTTTCGAACTCGACCAAAACGCAGTGTTGGCGGTAAATCCTCCACCCCCGGCAGATCCTCCCAGCGTTTGAAGAAAATAAAAAAGGTGGAGAAGGACGTCCTTCCACAGCAAATTTCATCAGATACTGAGAGTGACAGGGATATCCCTCCTGGTAAATACCTTCTGGGCCTAGCATCAACCATTCTCACTACCGTCAACTCCATGATTAATATTCTGAAGCTGGCCCAAAAGTGTCAGAACTCGGAGGATCAGGAGGATCCGGAATAGCAGTTTTCTTTGTCTAGTGTTTGGCTGTTTGCTTCTGCTCTCCAATGTTTTAGTTTCTTTGGCTATTACTTGTTATCCCGATTAATTTTTGGTTTGTTATTTGGTTAATCAGGCTTAAATGCCTTTTTTGTAGCCTCCGGGCAATTAGTCTAGTTTTTGCTATCTTGCAATCAGGCTTATATATCCAGCCAGGAGGCATGATGCATCATTAGAGGTAAGGCTGATTTTGTACATAAGGTTTTGGGATCCTCTATAAAAACCCACTGTTAATCTACTAAAATAATTACCAAAAAAAAAATTTGATACAACATGTCCCCTCATGAAAGAATTAATCACCTTTGAAAAAGAACAAAACAACCTTCACTTTTGAAACCCTTTACAAAAATAGAAATATAT
This sequence comes from Wollemia nobilis, assembly GCA_028583015.1. NCBI lineage: Eukaryota > Viridiplantae > Streptophyta > Pinopsida > Araucariales > Araucariaceae > Wollemia > Wollemia nobilis. Next base: position 8,881,393 of record JAQPPZ010016751.1, on the reverse strand, counting down.
GTTTACATACACCTTATTTCTCCCTCTAAGCAAGTTAATCAAATAGTCCTCGAAATAAGCTTTGCAACGATATATAATATGATATACTTTCAAAAGGAGTAACACCAAAAATCTCTATTTTTCTAAACATGCATCACAACCCTTATTCCTCCTAGGGCAACTTTAGAAAAAAATAAAATATATTAAAAAAATATTAACTTGCCTTTGTCCCTAACGGGATTCGATCTCGTGACGTCTCCTTGCTCAGCACTTTAACCACAACCAACCTGTCGTTGGACCACACGCCCTCACGTGTCCAAAGGGACACGAACAAAAACTTATATCATAAACTTCTGCACCCTTCGAAAAACTTAATAGCACATTGAGCGCTTCAAAAAAGCAAATAACCACAGTGGTACTCGATCGCAAGACCTCCTACGTAACACACAGCGCATGAACCACTAGGCCAAAGATGCCTATGTGTCTTATTAAACTCCGCAAATGATTTTTCAATAGACCAAAGTCACACTTCTCTCTTTTCGCAATTCGTTCCCCAATCGAAGGCATTCGAAAAATAAGCGCTGGGGGTCATAAAGTCTAAGCTTTTTTTGGCATATATATATGCCTTTCCTCTTTATTTAGACGTCAGCGCTATAAATTAATATAGCCTTTCCTCCTTTCTTTAGTCGGCGCTAAAATTAATATATTTAATTTTAAAATTTTAATTTTAATTTTAAATAATTTAAAATTTAAACTAAATATTTAAAAATAAATATCTCCATCACCGGGGCACCTTTTTCGACGAAACAAAAAGCCAATATGGGTTTTAAGAAAAACCCATTTCAAATATTCCATCCATGGTTTTAAATAAAACCTTTTATTTTACCTGCCTTGGTTTTCACAAAAACCCTGTATATATCCATGCTCTCCAAAATATCATAAATGCTTATTTATGAAATGCTTTGGCCACAAAAACTCAATGTGATCCATGTGACATCAATGACAACATAAAATAACTCAAATTACCAACAATATCCCCCTTTGTCATTGATGGCAACACCTCTAATGCAAAAACCACAATCACTGCAAAAACCATCTCTGATAATCAAAGTTGCTCCCCCTGACTCAATACTCTCTATGGAGGCTGCTCCCCCTAACTCAATTCTCTCTTTGGAGGTTGCTCCCCCTAACTCAATGCTCTCTTTGGAGGATGATCCCCCTAACTCAATGCTCTCCCCCTTACTCAAATCTCTCCCCCTTTGACATCAATGGCAAAAGGGGCACCTATGGGGCTAAAATATATAACTCTTAATCTTAGCCCCCTCACCACCTTCTCTATTAAGGTTATTAATTTTGGGGTGGGAGTACTTTTACTCCCATATTACATTGTTTATTTCCTCTGTCAACTTCCTTCCATATTTTTCTGATATCCTTCTCTTGATGAATTACTTGATCTTCTTGTCTTGAACCTATTTGGAATTGAGTCCTACACCATTTTGCAATATGTCCAAAGTTATTACAATTAAAACACTTGATATTGTATCCTTTGGATGGTGCCCATATATTGAATTCTTTCTTGAAATAATTTCCATATCCATTCCTTTCTTGAACCCTGTATTGTGAAGTTTTTTTTTCATGACCATTATGACCATGACTTCTAATTTGTGTAGCTCTAAAACCAAAACCATGTTGCTCATTTTCTTTGCATTGAGAAGCTCTGTGACCAATCATGTTGCATAAGAAGCAATGTCCCTGAAAATCATACCTTCTTCCTTTGAAGTTTCTTCTAGCAAAATCAAACTTCTTTGATCCATGTATCATGCAGTGTATAGCCCTGTGTCCAAATCCATTACAAGAAAAACAATGTCCTTGAAAAGCCCTTTGTTCATGCCTTGGTTACTCATACCGTTCTTGACCATTATCCTTATGATCATTTTCAACTTGTGCATTGCATCCTTGAACCTTCTTTGTAGTATCTAAATCATCTTCCTTAGTTTCTTCCTTGCTTTCTTCTTCAAGTATTTCTTTTCCTTTTGAACTTGATTCACCTATCTCAAAACAAGATCTAAACTGAATATTTAGAGCCATAGGAACTTTGGAAATTTCTTCATAACACTTAGGTGCTTCCTTGCTTTCATATTTTAAAACTTCCTTTCCTTTTGAGTGTGATTCCCCAAACCTGAAATATGAGACCTTTGGTGCTTTGGGACCTTCCTCTTCTTTCTCTTCATTGGCATCCATCTTTATTGTCTCTGAAATACATGTTTCCTTCTTAGTGAAAATATCTTGACCTTTTGAGTCATGTGATGGATCAAACTTCTCAAGTATGAAACATCTCAATTTTTTTAGATTCTTCTTAACCTCTTGTAGTTGCTCATGGATATCATTGAAGTCTTCATTTAGATCAACTGAGACATCTATCTTTCTTACAATGTTCTCTTGCTTAACTTCTTTTGTTTGGAGTGAATGTTCTTCTTCTACTTCTTTTATCCCATAGAAAAACCCTTCTTCATCTTCATTGTCACTAAGATCATTATAATCTTCTATAGCAAACAAACTTTCATGATTTCTTTGACCATGCCTATTTTCTTGATGGGTCATCTCATCTTCACTATCACTAAAGCCATTGCAATATCCTGATCTGTGATCTCTTTGACCACTCACAAAGAACTGTTCTCTTTCACCCTCTATTCCTAGGAATAGATGTTCTTCCTTTTCATCATCTGACTTGTCTCTATCACTGTGATATGAGCTATCACTTGCTCCTACAATGTAGAAAGTTTTCTTTGTCTTACGAAATTTTTTCTTCTTCTCATACTTGCTTTGTTTGTACTTGTTATATTTGTCATGCTTATACTTTCCATCTTCTTTTCTTCTGTGACCCTATTTTTCATCATCATTGTTTTCTTCATGTGGACACTTGTGTGCATAGTGACCAAAATCACCACACTTGTAGCATTTGACTTTCTTCATATCCTTGTAATTTCTTAAGTCCTTTTTCCTTTTGATGAAGTTAGCTTCCTCATCATTATCTGAATCTCTATATTTCTTTGGAACTTTTCATTTATTTTTCTCTGAAGCCTTGAATGCAATATTTTTTATTTGAACCTGATGTTTACTCACCCTCATCTCATAAGCTATGAGAGTTCCTTGTAGTTCTTCCATTATTAACTTGTTGATATCCATTATTTCTTATATTGTTGAAACCTTTGCATCATACTTCATGGGAAGTGATCTCAAAACCTTTTGAGTAACTTTTGATTCTTTCATCTCAAATCCTAGGCCTCTCATGGTGTTAGTAATCTCATCAAATCGAAGTAAAAACTTTACAATATCTTTAGAATCTTCCATTTTCAACTCCTCAAACCTTTTTCTATGAGTTTTTAGTTTTGCCAACTTTACCTTTGAATCTCCTTCATAAGTATTCCGCAACTTGGTCCACATTTCATTAGCTGACTTACATACCATGACCTTTGCAAAATCTATTTCACGTAGCCCACTCAAAATACAATTCATTGCCCTTACATTCATCTCAACCAATTTCCTAATAGTCTTATCTACCTCAGGATCACCTTCAACCTTATACTCTTTTTCAACCATCTACCATACCTCATATCCTTGTGATATCAAGTAGTTCTTCATTCTCATGCTCTAGAAAGTATAATTGTTACCGTCAAACAGTGGAGCCTTATTTTTAGATAATCCATTCTATGAAGTCATCTGTGTTCTTGTAGAATCTACCCTCAAGCTATCAGCATTTTTGAAGTAACCCGCTCTGATACCAATTGAAGAACATAAGGTTATAATAAGATGGGGGGTGAACAATATAGCGCCCACTTTTTACTTTCTTTCCAAACCAATATCAATTAGTATCGTTAATTGCAATAACCAAATATAGTTGTGTGCATTAATGATATAGATAGCAATAGTAAACAAGTGCACAAATCACCACACACAATTGAGACACAATATTTAACGTGTTTCCCCTAATGTGGGGTACTCCACAAGATAATCTCCTTATAATATTTCATATAGAAATAAGGATCGTTATCCCAATACAAATGATTACTTTGATCTGCTCAAAGCTAGACAATACATCGATCTGCTTAGGTAGGCAATCCACTGATATGCTTTAGCAAGCTCACCAAGAACTTGCCCAAAACTGCTCTAGCAAGCTCACTAAGAACTTGCCCAAAATCTGCTCTAGCAAGCTCACTAAGAACTTGCCCAAAACTGCTTCAACAAGCTCACCAATAACTTGCCCAAAATATGCTCTAGCAACCTCACTAAGAACTTCCCAAAATTGCTTCAACAAACTCACCAAGAACTTGCCCAAAACTCTGCTCAACAAGATCGCTAAGAACTTGCTCAAAACTACTCAACAAGCTCACCAAGAACTTGCTCAAAATCTTCTTAACAAGCTCACCAAGAACTTGCTCAAATCTGCTCAACAAGCTCACTAAGAACTTGCTCAAAATCTGCTCAACAAGCTCACCAAGAACTTGCTCAAAAATCTGCTCAACAAGCTCACCAAGAACTTGCTCAAATGTTGTCCCAAATCTATCCACAAATCTGTCCCAAAAGCCTTCACAAAGGCTCAATCAATAATACACAAAACTGCCACAAATTTGTCCCAAAATCCTTCTCAAAGGCTCAACCAATCATGCTTAAGTAGCACTCAAATCTCATCCAAAAATCTATGAAGACAAGGCTCAATGATGAATTCAACAATGAATGGCAATGCACTCTACAATGGATGAAAACAATGATCCACAATGATCTCAAATCAAATCAATCTCAACTCAACTCAAGTCAATCTTAACTCAAATATTATAGAAGCATTAAAGAGAATTGTTAGAGACTCAATATTTTCTAATCTTAAAGCTCAATCTCAACCCAAATCAGAATTATAGAATAGTTTATTTTAGGGGACTTGAACAATCACCTCACACAATCACTTGACTAGGCTCAATCAACTCAACTCAACCAATCACCACAAGGGATAACTCTTTCTCACAAAACCCTAGTCCAAGCATGTATCAACCAACTCAAATGTTTCCAACAATGCTCAACCACAAATTCATATAACAATGATACTCATGTTCTTTTCTAACTCAAGTTCTTTGCATAACCAATGGGCTTCAACAACTATGCTTATAAAACAAGGTTTAAACACAACTCTCAAACCAAAAAACCTCGAAGCATTCAACCAACCACTTTCGAAAAGAATACCACAATCAATCATTTTATCTCCAATGATATTTCAGAAATCAACCACCATAAACAAAGTCAATGGAGAATATTGCTCATACCTTTTGATGCCTTATTGGATGTCCACTAAATCTACCACACTCAACAAACTTCTTTTTCAAATTTCAACAAGGGTTAGAGATCATGATTAATATCACAACAATAATATCCAAATAACACCTTATCACTCCTACTCAATAAGATACATGTCCCCTCATGAAAGAATTAATCACCTTTGAAAAAGAACAAAACAACCTTCACTTTTGAAACCCTTTACAAAAACAAAAATATCTCTTTACATACACCTTATTCCTCCCTCTAAGCAAGTTAATCAAATATCCCTCTAAATAAGCTTTCCAACGATATATAATATGATATACTTTCAAAAGGAGAAACACCAGAAATCTCTCTTTTTCTAAACATGCATCACAACCCTTATTCCTCCTAGGGCAACTTTAGAAAAAATAAAATATATTAAAAAATTATTAACTTGCCTCTGTCCCTGACGGGATTCAATCTCGTGACATCTCCTTGCTTAGCACTTTAACCAAAACCAGCCTATCGTTGGGACATCTGGATGGAGGTTATCAACATATCAAATGAAGAAGGTAAAGCTCTCATCACAAGTGAAATGAGAAGCTTTTCGTCCACAGTATCTCCCAGAGAACTCAATTTCTCTTTCAACTCAAACACTCTGCACAGAAAGAGTTCAACTGTTTCACCCTGCCTCAAACTCAGGTTATGAAGTTGTTGAAGATGAATAATGGTGGAATCATTCTTTCTCTCATATATGGTTTGAAGGGCATCCCATGCCTCTTTACCACTTGCTTTGTCAGCTATATGAGGTTGCACTTCATCTGAAATAGCAAACAAAATGAGCACCTTTGCTCTACTGTCTTTCTTGTCAAAAGCTATCTGATCTGCTGAAGGACCTATGGATCCTGCTGTTGGTGAAGGCCTTGTTGCTACTCCAGTAACAATATCCCACAAATCTTCCATTTGGAGAATAGCCTTCATCTTATGTTTCCATGGTGTATAATTTGGACCTTTCAATAACTGATGTGGATCAGTCATCAACTTTGCAACAGTGGCCATAGTGAAGGTTCCTTATATCACCAATTGGTCCCCCTTTCGATATACCTTTTGCTAGGCCAATATACCATACAAAATACCCGCCCTTACATGAGGGAAACTATAGGTATTTAGAAAGATCAACAAAAATCACCCGCCCTTACGTGAGGGAGACTATAGGTGAGTTTTAGAGATCATACGATACGTGGAACATAAGTGGTACTGAAAGGGAATCGCCTTGTTGATGGCACCTACCATAGAAGATTCTTCTCATGTGTGGGGCGTAACTTCCCCTAAACACTTTGAAGAATACTTCGTCAGGATTTACGCCTAAACACAAGTGCGATAAAGGGTAGTGGATGGAGTAAAAAAATGCAAAAATGGCGTACTTATTCCTCCCCGACGATTTATAGAGAACAAGCTCAGACGTCGTTGTAGCAGCTATATTAGGCGGCGGATACAGTAGCCAAATCACGACAGCTTTACCTGTAAGTGCTGGCCAGAGGTATCACAAATACCGAACGCTGCAGTGCAATAAAATTGCACGGATGGGTTTTATATTCCGAGGACTTAGGGAGTGTTTTGATTTTAAGTTTTTAATGTTATAGTGCAAAAATGAAATATGCAACATACAACATAAAAAAACTGCCCACAAGAATAACCCACAAGGTGTCGGTCACAGCCGAAAATGCACCTTTTACAATTTGCCAAATTGCTATTTTTTTGAAAAATTACTCACTATCCCCCTTTGATTTTTTGAAAAAATATCCCCCCTTAAAAATTCTCTTTTAACAAAGTATTTTAATAATTACTATACTTTTAAAATTAAAATAAATAATTTTAATTTATATAGTTTTAAAACTTATAAAAAATAAATTAAAATTAAATTTTAATTTATAAAGTTTAAAAAACTATAAAAAAATAAATTAAAATTAAAAATTTTAATTAAAAATAATAATTAAAAAACACTTTGCAAAAAAAAATTATACCTTTGGGGGGAGTCGGCGGGATTTGAACCCCCGACCTGCAGGCTCCCTGAGCCTTACCGCACAGCTCACTGCCAAGTGAGCTAGCGGGCTGATCCGAAGGGATCAGTTGAACCCTCCTTTTTCAACCTCACCCGACCTCTGCTGCTTCCCGAGCCTCCTCTGCTACTTTCGAGTTTAAAAAGAAAACGCAGATCCCCGCCTGTCCGTCGCACCTTTCCAGCAACTCCGTCGCGCGGGGAGGGGGGGAGGTTTCGGGTTTTTTTTTTTTTTCAAAAAAAAAATTCGTCCCTGCTTTTTTTTTTTTTTTAATTTCGAAAAAAAAACGGAAGAGGGGGGGTAGAGCGCGCAGCGGAAATCGCTACGCGCAAAGGGGGGGGTTTATACCGCCCCAAATTCTCGCGCGGGAAGTGGTTGGGGGGGGGGCTCCTCCTCCCCTGCGCGTTGCACGGCCGAACGTGGTCCGCGCAACGGGACAGTACGTCCCAGCCGGTCGGACGCGCGCGGGACAGTGCGTCCCGGACGTCTGTGCGCGGAACAGTACGTCCCAGTCGGACGTCTGCGTCCGAGCGGAGGGAGAGGCACTCCGCGACGCAGCGCGTCGACTGCGTCCCGCGCGGTGCGTGCTCGTCCTCCTTGGTGGCGTCGCGGCGGGACCCCGCGTCACCACGCGCTCAGGTCTGCGCGTGTTACAGACCGGGGCTGTGCTTCACGACTCTCTCCGGTCGCGCAGAAGCCTTTTTTTTTTTTTTTTTTTTAATTCTTCACCAAACGAGTCCTCTGCCCAGCAAACCCGAAAAAAAAATTTCTCCGGCTGCCAATTCCAGAGTGACGAAAAATTTCTCCGCCTGGCAAATTAAAAAAAATTTCTCCGCCTGCTGTTCGGCTTCTCTGCTTCCGCTTCCGCCTTCTCCCTTCATGCCACTAGCTCTGGTAATTGTACAACATTTCTTTTCATTCTCAACACGAAAATGGAAAGAAAATGCGAACATCTGTTTATTGTATTGCAGGCATTTAAATAAGGTTACAAAGGGCCGAGAATAGAACACCGACGTACTGGAATAACCAGAACTGTTACGCAGTTGTAACAGTGTACGCTAAATATGAAATAAAGACAATAGTACGCTAACATCCCCCTTTATTACATTATTTGGGTAATGTAATAACTAATAGCTATACTAGACTACTAACATCCCCTTACATCATTTTGCAATACAAAGTGAGCTGCGGAACAATTCAAATTTGACACGTCCAAGTGCCTTAGTGAAAATGTCTGCAACTTGAGCATCGGTGGGAATGTTTTGAAGCTGAATTCGGTGCTTTGGAACTTCATCTCGAATGAAATGACATTGTGTGTCAATGTGCTTTGTTCTTTCATGATGGACTGGATTCTTGACGAGGTTCAGAACACCATGATTGTCGCAAAACAAGTGTATTGGAGATTTTGATGGATGGCCCATACTTGTCAGAATGCGACGTAACCATATCACTTCGCACACAGCTTCACGTGCGGCGCGATATTCTGCCTCTGTTGATGAAATAGCAACCACCTGTTGCTTCTTGTTGTGCCAAGAGACAGGACCGGATCCCAGATGAAAAATGTATCCAGAAGTTGACTTGCGATCATCAAATGATCCGGCATAGTCGGAGTCCGTGTATCCTTGCAAGAAGAATTTGTTGTTCCTCTTGTATTCTAGGCCATATTCCATAGTACCACGGACATAGTGAAGAACACGTTTTGCTTCTTTCCAATGAGTGGTCTTAGGCTCCTGCATGAACCTCGAAAGATAGTTGACAGCAAATACGAGATCTGGCCTAGTATTGGTCAGATATATGAGACTCCCAATCAACTGTCGATAGAGAGTACCATCTACCTGAGGTGAGTCATCATATCGCGATAATTGAAGTCCATTTTCCATTGGAGTTGCCATTGGCTTGCGATCCAGTCATGCGATATTTTTCCAGCAATGTCTTGGCATATTTTTTACGAGACACTTTGATGGAGTGCTCCTTTCGGCTGAATTCCAGACCAAGACAGTAATGGAGAAGTCCGAGATCTGTCATCTCAAAAGATTTGCACAAGTTTCTTTTGACAGTAGAGATCATAGTTTCTGAACTCCCTGTAATGAGCAGATCATCCACATAGAGTACAAGCAACACTATCTCAGAACCCTGTTTCTTGAAATAGAGGTTTGCATCCGACGGACATCTCTTAAATCCATGTTTGCATAAGGTGATTGTCCATTTTTATATACCAAGCTCGAGGAGCTTGTTTCAGACCATACAAGGATTTGACCAATTTGCAAACCTTCTGCTCTTGGCCTTCCACTTCAAATCCTTCAGGTTGAGTCATATAGACTTCTTCTTGGAGATCACCATTTAGAAAGGCACTTTTGACATCCATCTGGTGAACTTTCCACCCATATTGTGCTGCCATAGCACACATAACCCGAATTGTGGTCATCCGAGCAGTAGGTGCAAAAGTTTCCTCATAGTCGATGCCTTCCTTTTGAGCATAGCCCTTTGCAACAAGACGGGCCTTATGCTTATCAATTGTTCCATCTGCCTTGTACTTGACTTTATATACCCATTTGCAGCCAATGGGTTTCTTTCCATGCGGGAGATCAACAAGCTTCCAAGTTTTATTCTTCATCAAAGACTCATACTCTGTATCCATAGCGGCCTTCCATTGAGGCTCACTAAGAGCATCTTGCACTGATGCAGGTTCAAGACTATCTATGGTAGACATGAATGCCCTGTCATCATCAATATCCATATCCTCTACTTTTGTACTTGGAGTCACAGAAAGTTCCTCAAAAGATTGACAAAGATCATCAACCTCACCAGTTTCTCTGGCTTCTCTTTCCTTTTGAGCCATACTGCGTGTACGAGGTCTATCCAAATTCAAATTGGGAGGAGTGGATAAATTTGCATCTCTGATTGTATTTGTACACCATTTAGGATTCTTCTTCGGTGGAGTTGAAGAAGATGTAGAAGGACCTCCTGTCTGTGTTGACGAAGGAATCTTCTCTTCCTTAGTTTCCACAATATCTTGGTGTACTTTAGATGTGCTCTGTGATGTGAAAGCTTCATCAAAGACAACATCTCTGCTGATATGAATTTTCTTGGTCAAAGGATCTATCAACCGATATCCTTTAGAGTGCTGAGAATAACCAAGAAAAATACATCTCAGTGTTTTCTCATCTAGCTTCTTCCTTTTCTCTTTCGGTATGTGCATGAAAGCTTGACACCCGAAAATACGTAGATGAGATATGGAGGGTTTTCGACCACTCCATGCTTCCTGTGGAGTCATTCCTTTTAGGGCCTTTGTGGGTGCCCTATTCAACAGATACACTGCGGTGGTGACGGCTTCCGCCCAATATTGTTGCCCAAGAGTAGCTCCTGTGAGCATACAACGAACCATTTCCATGATAGAACGGTTCCTTCTCTCGGCAACTCCATTTCTTTGAGGAGTATAGGCGAGTTGTTAACTGTCTCTTGATTCCATGCTTATCTAGGAATGCAAAAAATTCATTAGAGGTAAACTCTCCCCCTCGATCTGAGCGGAGGGTTTTAATAGAAGCTCCTGACTCCTTCTCAACGGATTTCTTGAACTGTTGGAAGAATGCGAAAGCTTCAGATTTCAGTTGGAGAAAGAAAACCCACATCTTTCGTGAGTAGTCATCTACGAATAACTGAAAATACCTCTTCCCTCCACAGCTGTTGGGTGTGAAAGGACCGCATGGATCGGTGTGAATTAACTCCGAGAGGTTTTCGTGCTCTTGTAGAGCTCTTCTCAAATGGTACTCTATCTTTGCTTTCCTGCCAAGCGGTCGAGCACAACGGCAATGTGGCGAAAGGGAAGGAAGACCCTTTACCATCTCATACTTGCTGAGCTCAAGTAAGTAGCCAGAACTAAGATGCCCATATCTCTTGTGCCATAGGGAAGTTGCCTCCTTGGTAGAGACAGTCATGGCAACATGTGGAGTAGAGATAGCATCTAGTGCAAATAAGCCGTGCTTATATGAAGCTGTTGCAATCTGCTTACCCTTCCCGGTAATTGTACAACACTTCTTTCCATTCTCAACACGAAAGTTGACAACCATATTTCTGTCCAGGATTTGTGTCATTGACAACAAATTGTTGGCCAATCCCGGAACATAGAGGACTTTGTCAATCCGACACTTGCCATCAGGAAGAGTGACTGAAACTGTACCCTCTCCCTGAACCCTGTAGGTTTTATCATCAGCAATGGTGACAGGTTTGCCCTCTTTGGCCACAAATGATTCAAACCACGATCTGTCGCCAGTCATATGTTTGCTAGCTCCAGAATCGACATACCAAATAGGATCCCTCTGTGTGGAATCTGTGGTAGTCATGAGCACCTTGTGTGCCCATTCAGAATCTGAGTCAGATTCTTCAACAACAACATTCACCTGGGGTTGCTTGTTTTTATTTTGTGGTTTGTTTTGGCCTTTCTGCTTGTTCTTATGCCAACACCTGTTGGTGTCATGGTTGTCTTTCTCACAGATCTTGCACCACCTCTTCTTCTGTTGAGGTTGTTTGCCTTTTCCTTTCGTATCTTGTTGAGAATTTCCTCCTTTCTAAAAGTTGCCTCCTTTTTGCCCATTACCTTTCTTCCTAGAACCACTGCTGTTGGTGTATAGGGCTGTATTGGAAGAATCATCCTTGTGAAGTTGGCGTGCCTCCTGTTGTTGGAGCAGATTGACCAACTCGATGTAGGTAATTTGTCGTTGAGACACCTGGATGGAGGTTATCAACATATCAAATGAAGAAGGTAAAGCTCTCATCACAAGTGAAATGAGAAGCTTTTCGTCCACAGTATCTCCCGAGAGAACTCAATTTCTCTTTCAACTCAGACACTCTGCACAGAAAGAGTTCAACTGTTTCACCCTGCCTCAAACTCAGGTTATGAAGTTGTTGTTGAAGATGAAGAATGGTGGAATCATTCTTTCCCTCATAGATGGTTTGAAGGGCATCCCATGCCTCTTTACCACTTGCTTTGTCAGCTATATGAGGTTGCACTTCATCTGAAACAACAAACAAAATGAGCACCTTTGCTCTACTGTCTTTCTTGTCAAAAGCTATCTGATCTGCTGAAGGACCTATGGATCCTGCTGTTGGTGAAGGCCTAGTTGCTACTCCAGTAACAATATCCCACAAATCTTCCATTTGGAGAATAGCCTTCATCTTATGTTTCCATGGTGTATAATTTGGACCTTTCAATAACCGATGCGGATCAGTCATCAACTTTGCAACAGCGGCCATAGTGAAGGTTCCTTATATCACCAATTGGTCCCCCTTTCGATATACCTTTTGCTAGGCCAATATACCGTACAAAATACCCGCCCTTACGTGAGGGAAACTATAGGTATTTAGAAAGATCAACAAAAATCACCCGCCCTTACGTGAGGGAGACTATAGGTGAGTTTTAGAGATCATACGATACGTGGAACATAAGCGGTACTGAAAGGGAATCGCCTTGTTGATGGCACCTACCATAGAAGATTCTTCTCATGCGTGGGGCGTAACTTCCCCTAAACACTATGAAGAATACTTCGTCGGGATTTACGCCTAAACACAAGTGCGATAAAGGGTAGTGGATGGAGTAAAAAAATGCAAAAATGGCGTACTTATTCCTCCCCGACGATTTATAGAGAACAAGCTCAGACGTCGTTGTAGCAGCTATATTAGGCGGCGGATACAGTAGCCAAATCACGACAGCTTTACCTGTAAGTGCTGGCCAGAGGTATCACAAATACCGAACGCTGCAGTGCAATAAAATTGCACGGATGGGTTTTATATTTCGGGGACTTAGGGAGTGTTTTGATTTTAAGTTTTTAATGTTATAGTGCAAAAATGAAATATGCAACATACAACATAAAAAAACTGCCCACAAGAATAACCCACAAGGTGTCGGTCACAGCCGAAAATGCACCTTTTACAATTTGCCAAATTGCTATTTTTCGAAAAATTACTCACTATCCCCCTTTGATTTTTTGAAAAAATATCCCCCCTTAAAAATTCTCTTTTAACAAAGCATTTTAATAATTATTATATTTTTAAAATTAAAATAAATAATTTTAATTTATATAGTTTTAAAACTTATAAAAAATAAATTAAAATTAAATTTTAATTTATAAAGTTTAAAAAACTATAAAAAAATAAATTAAAATTAAAAATTTTAATTAAAAAAATAATAATTAAAAAACACTTTGCAAAAAAAAATTATACCTTTGGGGGAGTCGGCGGGATTTGAACCCCCGACCTGCAGGCTCCCTGAGCCTTACCGCACAGCTCACGACCAAGTGAGCTAGCGGGCTGATCCGAAGGGATCAGTTGAACCCTCCTTTTTCAACCTCACCCGACCTCTGCTGCTTCCCGAGCCTCCTCTGCTACTGTCGCGTTTAAAAAGAAAACGCAGTCCCCGCCTGTCCGTCGCACCTTTCCAGCAACTCCGTCGCGCGGGGAGGGGGGAGGTTTCGGGTTTTTTTTTTATTTCAAAAAAAATTCGTCCCTGCTTTTTTTTTTTTTTTAAATTTCGAAAAAAAAATTCGAAAAAAAAACGGAAGAGGGGGGGGTAGGGCATGCGCAGCGGAAATCGCTGCGCGCAAAAGGGGGGGGTTTATACCTGCCCCAAATTCCCGCGCGGGGGAATTTTTAAATTCCCGCGCAGGTGGTGGGGGGGGCTCCTCCTCCCCTGCGCGTTGCGCGGCCGGACGTGGTCCGCGCAACGGGACAGTACGTCCCAGCCGGTCGGACGCGCGCGGGACAGTGCGTCCCGGACGTCTGTGCGCGGAACAGTACGTCCCAGCCGGACGTCTGCGTCCGAGCGGAGGGAGAGGCACTCCGCGACGCAGCGCGCCGACTGCGTCCGCGCGGTGCGTGCTGTCCTCCTTGGTGGCGTCGCGCGCGGGACCCGCGTCACCACGCGCTCAGGTCTGCGCGTGTTACAGACCGGGGCTGTGCTTCACGACTCTCTCCGGTCGCGCAGAAGCCTTTTTTTTTTTTTTTTTTTTTTAATTCTTCACCAAACGAGTCCTCTGCCCAGCAAACCCGAAAAAAAAAATTTCTCCGGCTGCCAATTCCAGAGTGACGAAAAATTTCTCCGCCTGGCAAATTAAAAAAAATTTCTCCGCCTGCTGTTCGGCTTCTCTGCTTCCGCTTCCGCCTTCTCCCTTCACGCCACTGGCTCTGATGCCATGTAGAAAATGCGAACATCTGTTTATTGTATTGCAGGCATTTAAATAAGGTTACAAAGGGCCGGGAATAGAACACCGACGTACTGGAATAACCAGAACTGTTACGCAGTTGTAACAGTGTACGCTAAATATGAAATAAAGACAATAGTACGCTAACACATTTGAGCCCAATTGGCTAGGTCCATACATCATAACCACTAAATATGGTTCAAGTGGTTATCATCTGACCACACTTGACAACAAAGTACTTAAAGAATCAATGAACATAATGCATCTCATGTTTAAGTCTGCATTGGTTTCCTGTTTACTTTCAATTACTTGTTGTTTGCTTACATCTTGCTTGATTTCATATTTACTTGCATACACATGTTTGTCTCTATCTAGACTAGTTGTTGCATCTTGAGTTAGGGATCTACAATGGCATGCAAATGATAGTCCTAGTTAGGATAACTCATTTTCATGTACTAGATGAACAATACGAGTAGAATCCTCTCAATCCTAACTTTGCAAACTAAATTAGGGTTTATACAACATCAGTCTATCTTTAGCTATCACTATATCTCAATCTAATTTGCTTTGATTATTATCTCTATTAATTTTTCTAAACTACCAATCTCTTATTGCATGATGAATACTGCGAGATTCATAGGTTTTGATGGTAAAACTAATCAAATCAACTTCAGTCACTTGCTACATAATGAATACTATGAGATTAATATGTGCTAATAACAAGATCAATCACATCATCTTTTATCTCCTATATACCACCATGAGTGGGAGCAATGGGTCAACAATGAATTCTTTCTCCTAATTGGGGGTATCATTCATTTTCACATCAATCAAATCATAAGTCCTTTATGACACTTCTCTATGAGAAAAATCCATCCAATAAAAAACCCTTTGTATACTTGTGTAAAGGCAAATGTCGAAGCTCAATTAAATTCCCTTTACTCATTTGTGTAAAGGCAAATCTCTAAGTTAAATCAAAATTTGTATGGGCAATCTTGGTGAGATCCGACTAGACGGATGGATGGTGAGCGAACATTCAAATTTTGATTTTGCGATATACAAAAAGTAGAGAGGCGAGAGTAAGAGCCTGGGAAGTGGCTCGCGAGCGCACGACAACTCCAATGACCACCATATGGGGAGCAAAATAGCAAGTAAAACCTCTGCAGGCACGATAGAGGATGAAAATGGAGATCACAAGGGAAAAGACCCACCAGATAAAACTGAAGCGATCGATAAGAGGACTGGCCAGGTCTCTTTCATTGAAGCACTTCAAGGGAAACCTAAACCCTCACCTATGGCATCAAACACCTTCATAACCCAGGGCTATGACGTCTTCTTTCCAGAGCAAGTTATGGAGGATTATGCTACCCTCGATTCATTTTCCCTGGTAGGGAAATTTATTGGAGGAAGACCTAATATGGATTCACTCCAGTGCTAGGCGATGATCAAGTGGAGAATTAGAGGATGCTTGGAACTGCTGGCAGTGTCTAAATGGTTCTTCATGATTCACCTCAATACATAGAAAGATGCAGATCACATTTTATCAGGGGTCCCATGGTTCTTCGGAAGAAGAAGTCTCTTCCTCCGCAAGTGGGGAGCAAACTTTGACCCAGAATCATAGAGCATAAACTATGCTCCCATTTGGGTCCGACTCCTAAATTTTCCCTCACATTTCTTTCACGAAGATGCACTCCAGGGGATAGCCCGAGCAATCGGGGAATTGGTTACCATTGATCCAGCAACTCGCACCCGAACTCGTCTGATGTAGGTCCGCATATGCATCAATATCAACCTATAAACTCAAATCCCTGACCATGTTAACCTAATTTATGGATATTACCATCAGAGCCAACTGTTGGAGTATGAAAATAAACCCGCATTCTACTCTGAATTCCAATTACAGGGGGCATATTTCATCCTAGTGCCCAAATCACAAAAGTGCACAGATTGATTCCCAGACTTTAGCCCACCCATTCTGTGGAGAAAACCAAAATATGAAAGCCAAAATGAGATATATCGAGAACCACAAGGGCAAGCAACATGCCCTACCTTCTCCAGGCGATGATATGCATAAGGCAAGTAGTTTGCTCACAATCTCTAATAAGTTTAATTTACTCAACAATTTTGTTCTTAATGCCAAAATATATGATGAGGAGCTCCCTCGTGAGTAAATCCCTATCCCAAATCCAATAAATAAACCCTGACCCAAGGTTAACCTCCCATAAAAAACCCCTCTTCCACCTCCTCCCCCATGCACTTCTTTCCCACCCGACACTGGTCTCGAATCCCAGAGCTCTCCCCCCAAACCCCCACAGTCTCCCAAACCCCCGCCAAAATTTTCCCCACCCAACGAGACTAGATCGCCCCTCTCCCCATCTAAATCCCTTAATGTTGAGGCTGACAGTGAGGATTCCTCCCAAGAATCCCCAAAACCATGGAGTCCAAAACAAACTCAAAGTTTCAAAAATCCCAGATTGATGCGGGAGGTAATAGGAAAAAGGGTAGGCCCTCGGGCGCTGACCTAAGAAACAAAGACACAACTAAAGATATAGCCAATGACACCCAAATAACCCTATTCTAGGAATTAGGGATGGCCAATAGGGAAGAAACTAAGAGATCCAAACCCCCCGTGCAACAAGGCAAAGGGGGCAGAAAACCCTCCAAAAGTTCCAAATGAAAGTCCTCTCCTAGAATGCGAGAGGGCTAAATGGGAGGTGGGCTCTTTCCTCTTTAGTGCCATTAGTGAAATCCAGGAGATCCCTACTATGCTCAAGGTCCTCCTCACCCTTGATCAGAAAGATACTGCTAAGAAGGAAGGTCAAGTGGAATCCCAGTAGAAGTGGGAAGGTGACAGCAGGCAGTTGGACTACCTTTGTTTGTAATGGCTTCAGTTTGATCATGTTTTTGTTGTTTTTGTTTACGGTTTGTCTAGTCTGTAGGGTGATGGGCTCCCAGACTGTAATTTTTAGAATATGTCAATTGTGTACTATTGGCATTGACTATGCCCAATGTAACAGGGACGAGACCCTTCAACCCAAATAGTCAATAATTTTTTTTTTTACCTCCCAAAAAAAAAAAAGTTATATGGGCAAAGAAAAAGTCCTTTAAGCATTTTTTAGAGGAAAATCGAAGTCCTATGGGCAAAGCAAACTTCTAAGCATTTTTAGAGGTAAATCAAAGTCCTTTAAGAATTTGTTTAGAGGTAAATCAAAACTCCTACAAGCACACCAGAAGTATTTTAAGTATTTTTTAAGGAAAATATTTTATTTTTCATGTTTGTGCATATCTTTGTATCATAATAACTAACTAGAAGTCCTTTAGACAAAGCTAACTAAAATCCCCTTGGGAAAATATCACTACTAACTAGAAGTCCTCTAAGTAAAGCTAACTAAAGTCCCCTTGGAAATCTCTAAGTAAATATATGTATATAGTTGTACATATTTGTATACATCTGTATACATATTTCATCACATTCAATCATTTTATCTAATAATTTATTCTCCATTCATAACCTTTAACTATTTGATCATCATTGGTTAATTCATCTTTAATTAATTGTAATCAATCATGTTTAAAAAATATTTCATCTCAATTTAATCATAAGTCTACATCATATCGTAAACATCTAATCTACCCAATCTCTCATCATCACATAAGTGTGGATCATAATCAAGTCAATTTTCCTTGGTCCAACTTGATTTTACCTTCAAAACTTAAGGATGCACATTGGCGTATGACTGTAAACATAAATTTTAACATCACTTCTAAACAAACAATTACAACATCATCATCTTGCATCACTGACCATAAGCAACAACAAATCTTATTGTCTCAATATTAGGGAATCTATGTCATTTTTTGATGAGTTTATCACATGATAAATGCATAAAAAATGGATAAATGTAGACACCCAATTTTGAGTACATTGATAATCTTGAAAGTTATCAAATCCTTCATCAAATAGCCAAATCAAATCATATTCCTTATGCCCAAATTTGGAGCATTTATTTTTCTAGAAGAGAAAGCATTGGAGCAAGAGCGAAAACGTCAACCTTGTTGTACTTTTGCTAAATTTTTAACTTTGATCTTTCCTACCCAAATTTGACCTCTAACTATCATGTCAATGAAAGTGCCACTAACACTTTTGACTATCATGAAAAAAAAAGACTTTTGGTACCTTCCAAGTCACCCACCATTAATGAATTAGATCCCTAAGATCTGATTCATAACTCCTAACAAAAATCCCAAATCCAAGATTTATCATTTTCAATCTTCCTCCATTAATGGCATCTTGATCTCATTTAAAATTCTTACCATCTCCAATCCTATCAACTTCAATGTAATCCTTCCTCCAAGGAGCCATAACTTCCTATAAAACCAACATTTGGGATGACCAATTCATCAAGACTCTTAAAGTGGCAAAATTGTTCCAAAACTTATCTAAAATTATAGAAATTTTATCATTTTTCATGGCAAGGTTATGGCAAAATATTATCACAATCTTGTGAAGACCATCCTTCAAACATTCAAACTTCCATCCTTACAAGTATTCAATCTCTTGTTCTTGCAAACACCAAGCTTAAAGATCTTAATCTCCAAGCTCCAAGCATCAAGTATTCAAGTCTCCAGGCTTAAGATTTCAAGTATCCACAAGCAAGCTAACAAGCTTCCAATAAGCTTCCACAACCAAGGGGAACACAACCTTAGCATCTTGGGTTATGCTCTTTACTCATATTTGATTTTAGTACTTTCTCTTTGTCTTGTAGCTCTAAGCTTTAATATTGCTACATATTAACTAGTTTTACATCTCACTTTGCCATTTTAATATTTTCTTTAAGTAAGCAAATCTCTATTTTTGATTATTTGATAGAGTTTCTATACTCCTAAGTCAAAGATCTACATCATGTTAATAATTAAATTAGCTTTTCTTACATCTAATCTTGTTTTGTTACTCTCTCAAGTGAAAGCACCATTAGATTGCAGGTTCGATGTCACTATCACTCTCTTGTTTACATAGAGCAAAATCCCAAGTATTAGTAAAAGTGTCAATGATATTATTGTTGACCCTATGAAACTTTTACCACAAAGCATTTATTTTATGTATTCATCATTTCTATCATTTTCCTTATATGTCTAAATAGGGGTTTGATTGCTAGCCAATGGGAGTCCAACATTCTTTGCTATCTAAGATATACCCTCTTTGTTATTGATCATATATATTTTGGTCTATTTTGTAGGAAGGTAAAAGTGCCATCAACAAATGAAAGCATCGACAGTGCTTCTACCTATGTGGCATAAATAGATATTTCTATTCCATATCCCTTTTCATTAAAGCATTTAGGACTTAATCTTGTTTGTTGTCTATTATACTAGTTTATGTTTTTGTTTATTTAGTAAAATAAGCAAAAGGGAAAAGAAGAAACTAGCTTTAGAACTTTAATCATATAGAGGATCAACTAAATCTTCAATATTTAGCATTAAATCATGTAGCCTCACCAATGACTTGCTTGTTGCATTTTCTTGTACCCTTTTATTCAAAAGACAAATTGTAATTTACTTCATTATTGAAAAGCAAAAAAAATTTGGTTCTTGAAAAAATAAAATTGGAGCTTTCATTTGGTTCCTGTGTCATAATTGATGGAATATTTTGCAAAAGTTTATCTTGTGCCTCCTTATCTTTCCCAATATCTGATAAAATAGTTTTGAAACAATTAATTGCTTCCTTCCTTATATCTCCTTTCTCAAAATTTCTTCCATCTAGATTTAAAATGTTTTTTGATGCAATAAAAATAAAGATTGTTTTTTTACTGTAGCATGAAAAATTGTGTTTCTATATCGTTTCTTGAGGTATTTCTCCCTAGATTTTTTGAATGAATACAACTCCTCCTTTTTCAATGCATTATGATAATAAAAAATAAATCATTTTCCTTTCACATAAGAATCCTGTTCTATTTCATTAATTTCTACTATCTCTTGTAAATATTTGAACTTGGATTCAATTTCTTTCTTTTATTTAAAAAATTTACCAAAATCTTTGGCATTTCAAATATTCATATGCTCCTTTAAATATTTCATCTTTTAAACAAACTTATACATATATGATCCTTCAAAATTTGCTTCATCACACCATAACATAACTATCTGAAAGAAACCTAGATCATGGAGCCATATAGACTGGAATAAAAATGGCTTTGGATGATCGTTATTGGGTAAATCACAAGTCAAAATAATGGGTTTGTGATATAATCTTGCTTGCAATAAAATAACTTAAGAGATCGTATATTCAATTTGCAACCCTATTTTGGATACAAATAATCTATTTAATATTTATGCTACATGAGTTTGCACTATGCATTTATTATCCCATGTATATTGAAAACTTGAAGGACTAACATCCCAAAGACCGTTTGAATTGACAAATAAATCAAAATTTTACATTTATTTAGACCATCCTAGAGTACCACCCTTCTCTTCCAAAGGAGATAGAACTATGTTGAATTCAACCCCAAGAATCCATAGATCACAATTATGAATCATCATTGTGTTTGACAAAAATATGCTAAGGTCCTTTTAACATCTTTCACGGGGAGTAACTATGGAGCATATACATTTATAACCCCAACTTTGATGTTTTTCTCTTTCTTGGAAAATAGTCCAACAACCCAATTATTTTTTTCTTCTAACAATTATCCATCCCATTTGTCTTTATTCCATATTATTGTAGTACCACCTAAAGCTCTTATAGAAGAAACCACTAGACAATCACCCATCTTCCAAATCTTTCTAAAAGCATCCTTACATTCTTTTCTACTTAATTTTATTTCTTACAATAAAATAAAGTCAAGACTATAGCAACTTATTAATTCCTTAACAACTCTCTTTTTAGGGGACTTATTCATACACCTAATATTCCATGATATCATTTTCATGATCACTTTTTTATTTTATCAGTGGGTTTACTACCACTTCTTGTTAACATTGTGATATTTTTATTTAGCTTCCTAAATCAATATCCCTCTAAGTTTCTTTTTCTCTTTGTTCAGGCTTTGATGACCTTGATCTCTTTTTCTTAATCTTACCAACACTTTCATCTTCATCATTTTCTTCTATTTTCCATATTGTTCACAATGAGACTTATCTTCTAAAGATTTTTGTTTCCCTAAAGAATCTAGAATTCAAGAAATTGCCTCATAAACGCTTTCTTCTTTATATTGCCTTGAAAACCCTAAAGTGCACAAATTATCCTCCATAGTCATTACTTTTTTATTTTTCCCTAAAAACCTTAAATTTCCTTGGATATCCTCTATATACTTTTCTTTATTGTGCTACTCTTGAAACCTTGAAGTGTAATGAATACACTCTATAGTCTATACTACTTTTATTTTTATTAAAAGGAGAATATTTTATGCTACTTGAGGAAAACGAAAATGATTTACCTAGATTAACCTTGACCTCCTTCATCTCATTTGCTTTAAAATTTGTCTCCCCACCTTCCTTCGTAACTTTAACTCCTTATGTGTTTGAAATTACGTATTGCACTTCCTCATCCCTTGTGTTATTTTTTCTTCTAATGGTTGATTCAAGTGAACTATAATGGCCTTTTTCATTTGATGATGCAAAGGGATTTTTTCTTGACACTTTAAAGGAGCGAAAAATCCTCGATTTGACCTAGATTCTTCTAAAAAATGATCTCCTTGTTTTATATTGAAGTTTACCTCATGCCCAAAATTTTCCATCTCTTTCTCCATCATTTTTACTTTGCAATCTCTTACCATGTATCCAGTTTCATGAAATTTACGATATTAGAATACAATGTTTTCATAATCCACTTGTTGTTCTCATTCTCTTCATTTAGATTTAATCATATTATACTACGATAAAGGTTTTAAAATATTCATGGCAACACATATTCAAGTGTATATAACAAGTTTTCTCTCCTTATTAGTTGGTACCTCCTGGATGAGTTCACCTAGAGTATTTTCAATATTCTTCAAAAACTTCTTATTGATGAGTTGATAAGGAAGTTAAAAAATACTAATCCACACCGAAGGCCTTTTAATAGTCTTTGTCTCCATAGAAAAATTCTCACTCCATGGTCTTAAATATAATGCATCTTTACCCCTAAACCAAGGGCCACTATCCATTATTGTATCCCTTATTTATGAACTAGAGGAGATAATGAGGAAAAATCCTTTTGGATGAAAGGTCATTTGGTTTCAATCTCCACTTTCACTTGATCCAGTTTTAAATCTTAGAAAAACTTGGCCACTATCCATGGAACATATATATTAACCCTCTCGTTTTAAGAACCATTATATCATGCTTTATTATCTCATACTTGATAATCAATTATGGTGCAGTATTTGCTACTTGGACAAAGTTTGCCATATATTCTCTCTTCTTCTCTTCACTAACTAGGGTATTCATACTTTCAACCATGGAATCCTTACTTCCAATAAGGACTTTTAAAAATGACTTTCATGACATGTTACCTAGATTTTCTTCACATGAATCCTTTAATTTTTGAGTTTCTCCTAAGATCTAGAATAAGAAGTTGTGCACACTCCTTGCTTATAATTTGCTTCTTACTTCTTGCTCATGCTTCCTACTTCCTACTCGCTCTTGGATCCAATTATTTTAGTCTCATTGTAATTATTATTATTAAGCAAAAAACTCCTTGTGGGGCCGCCTTGGTCTGAGAGACCACGAACAGGGGGTTCTACACTGTTAAAGTCACCCGGGAGTCTCACCCAGCCCTGCCCGCACCAAAATTATCAATTGGATTTTGGGTACCCAATTCAGCTTCTTGGTAGGGTGGAGATTCGAACCTAGGACCTCCCTTGGAGGATTGCCCTCTCCTCTCCAACTCACCTACAACACCTGGGTGTTGTAATTATTATTTTTATTTTTATGGATTTCCTAATATTATACATAAATTTTTAATCAATTAGATGGGATCGAAACATGGCCCACATGTATTACATCATGATCACATGGTGGTATTACAATAATCTTGAAAATTATGCATGTATCACTTGACAAGATTTGAACCATGGTCTCCTTAAAAATTGAGGAATCTAACTAGTTTTCTAGAATTGATTATATGGGATTGAAACGAACCCTACTCGTATTACATCATCACCACATAGTGGTATTATAACAACTTGGGTATTATATCATCATCACATAGTGGTATTACAACAACTTGGGTATTATCTATGTATCGCTTGGCAAAATTCGAACTTGGATCTCCTTAAATCTTAAGGAATTTGACTGGTTGAACTATCACCATTGGATGAGAAATTTAACTAGTTTTTTTTAATAAGCTATGTGTGGCTTCTATAGGGGGCCATTTCCATTAGGAAAACAATACATTACATTGCTCTCATCACATTTCTAACAAGTTAATTAAAGCATATCCAACTTTGTCTTTCTATTAAAGATATTCTTAATTTACCTTTCTATCAAAGATATTCTCCATCTTCCTCAAACTACTAAGTTTCCACAATCAACTCCTTGTATATCATATGCCTTAGAGGGGGATGAATCGGAGGGCTTCGACTTGAGTCTTTATATTTTGAAGAGAGGGATAGTCTTTCTAAATCCCCAAATTCCAAAATATAAATTCTGTCAAGATGAAATTCAACATTGCAAATGACTAAAATATTTATTGTCAAGCTTCTATATCTATAAATATCTTGTCTATAACAACCTCACAATTTCTTAATACCTTTCTATAGGGTTCTTATTCATTCCCCTAATATTCCAAGATATTATTTTCATTGTTATTTTTTGTTTTTATTTGTGGATTTACCCCACTTCTTGTTAGCACTTGTGATATTTTACTTGTGTTTCCTCATATCAATATCCCCCTGGGTTTATTTTTCTCTTTGTTTTTGCTTCTTGGGTCTTTATTTATTTTTCTAATCCCAATAATACTTTGATCTTCATCATTCTCTTCAATCTTCTCACACTACTCATAGTAATACTTATCGTCTTTATGTTTACCTCATTATGAAGGATCTTAAGTGCAAGGAATAACCTCAAAAGTATAATCTTCTTTATGTTGCCCTAGAAACCCTAAAGTGTAAAGATGTTCTTTTATAGTACTTACCTCTTATTTTGTCCCAAAAAATCTAAATTGTTTGTCCCAAAAAATCTAAATTGTTAGGGGTTTCCTCCATCCTCATTTCTTTATTATGCTGCTTTTGAAACCTTAAAGTGCAAGGGATAACATCTTCACCCATTTCACTTTTATTACCTAGAGAGGATTCTATACTACTTGAGAAAAATG
Source organism: Wollemia nobilis (assembly GCA_028583015.1). Taxonomy (NCBI): domain Eukaryota; kingdom Viridiplantae; phylum Streptophyta; class Pinopsida; order Araucariales; family Araucariaceae; genus Wollemia; species Wollemia nobilis. The sequence continues at coordinate 8,856,581 of JAQPPZ010016751.1, read as the reverse complement.
AAGATGATTTACTTAGAATAAACTTGACCTCTTTTGTCAACTTTGTTTTAGGATTTCTCTCCACATCTTCTTTTGCATCTTTAATTCCGTTTGAACTTGCCAAATGATACTTCGTATAGGCTTTCTTTGCCTCTTCTTTCAAAGTGGAATATCCTTGATATGGTCTAAGCTTTTGTTTCTGTATGAGTTCCTTGCTTTATCTTGAAGTTTATCTCATGGCTATAATTTTTTCTCTTTCTTCATAGTTTTCACTTTGTAAACTCTTGCCATGTGTCCAATATCATAACAATTGTGGCAACAAAATACAATATTTTCATAATCTACTTGTTGATCTCATTCTCTTGATTCAAATTTAATCTTAATGGAATGTGGCAAAGATTTTGAAATATACATAGGAACACATATGCGATTATATATAGCATGCTTTTGCTCCTCAGTAGTTAGTCCTTCCTTGATGAATTATCATAGGGTATTTTCAATATTCTTCAAAACATCCTTATTTATAAGCTAATATGGAGGTCCAAAAAGCCTAACCCATACTAGAAGTTTCTTAATTGTTTCTGTCTCAACAAAAAACTTTTCATTCCATGGTATCAAATAAAGTGCATTTCTTCCCCTAAACCATGGGCCACCAACCATTATTTTATCCTTAATTTATGAACTATAAAAGATGATGAGGAAAAAACCTTTAGGAAGAAAAATCACAAAGTAATTTGAATCATTATATCATGCTCATTCATCTCATCCTTGATACCCACTTCTGGTGTAACATTTGCTACTTGGATCGAACTTGCCATGTATTCAATCTTCAACTTATCTCCAACTTGGGCGTCCATAATTCTAACTAGGGCATCCTAACTTCCCATTAGGGCTTTTAAATATGACTTTCCTTCCATACTAGCTAATGGGGCTTGCTCTTGGCTTGCACTTCCTCTTAGATCATACTCCATCTTGGCTTGCACTTGCTCCCAGCTTGCACTCTCTCTTGCCTCGCACTTGCTTCCGACTTGCACTTCCTCTTGGTTTGTAATAGCCCATGTCTCTTATTTTTCTTGTTGTTCCTTTGCTTCAACAACTTTTTGGAAATGATGTTTCATGCATTTGTGGTTAGGACTGATGCACTCCAGATGAAACCGTCGCTCTTTTCCTATGACTAAATCTTGGCTCACACTACCTCTTGGTTCACACTTCCTCATGCCTCTAATAATAATTTTAAAATTTTAAAATCTAACTAGTTGAACTAATGCCATTTGGTAATATTATACATAATTATTGTCTCAAGGAGGACAACGCCACGATTCGGGCTTTGTATCTTCTTCGAGAGATATAAAGTTCAAACTGCAATGTGTGTGGTTGTGTGTTAAATTCCCTATTGATAAACTCAACTCTCCCCCTTATGAGAGGTCATGGTAGGATGAGGATGCCTAGCCCTAAGCGTTAGTCGTAGGGGTTTCTCACACTAACCAAATATTATAACTATAACTATAACTATAACTATAACTATAACTATATATATATATATATATATATATATATATATTACAATGTTTCATGCAATTGTGGTAAGGACTTGAAGCATTGATGCACTCTAGATGAAACTGTCGCTCTTTTACCATGACTAAACTACCTCTTGGTTCGCACTTCCTCATACCTCTATTAATAATTTTAAAATTTTAAAATCTAACTAGTTGAACTAATGCCATTTGATAATATTATACATAATTATTATCTCAAGGGAGACAACGCCACGATTCGGGCTTTGGATCTTCTTCGAGAGGTATAAAGTTCAAACCGCAACGTGTGTGGTTGTGTGTTAAATTCCCTATTGATAAGCTCAACTCTCCCCCTTATGAGAGGTCATGGTAGGATGAGGATGTCTAGCCCTAAGCGTTAGTCTTAAGGGTTTCTCACACTAACCAAATCTTATAACTATAACTATATAACTATATATATATATATATATATATATAACATAATTTTTTAAATTAGTTATATGGGATTGAAATGACCCCACCTTAATTACATCTTCATCACATAGTGATATTACGACAAAGCTTGGATATTATCCATGTATTGTTCGACAAGAATTGAACCTTGGTTTCCTTAAATTTTGAGGAATTTAATTCGTTGAGGTAATGCCACTTGATAATATATATTTTTTAATGGGTTATATGAGAAACAAGCCCCCACTCGTATTACATCATCACCACATAATAGTATTATAGCAAAGCTTGGATATTATCTATGTATCGTTTGGCAAGAATTGAACCTTACATCACCACACAGTGGTATTATAACAAAGCTTGGATATTATCTATGTATTGTTTGGCAAGAATCAAACCTTACATCATCACCACATAGTGATATTATAACAAGGCTTGGATATTATCTATGTATGTTTGGCAAGAATCGAACCTGGGTCTCCTCCTTGAAATGTTGAGAAATCTAACCGATTAATCTAATACCACTTGATAATATTATACATAATTATCAAACTGCGAGATACTAACTGGGTCTCTTGTGGCTTCCCTCTAGATAGTTTTATACCCATATGAGATGGGATGACATTGCCAGCCACTTAAGAGCGACTCTCGAGGTTTCTTTCTAACCTAAAATTTTAGTCCTAAGGAGGACAATGCAACGGTTCATGCTTTAACTCTTCTTCGAAAGGTCCAAGGTTCAAACCACAATGTGGGTGAGTGTGTGAGGGAGTGTGTGTGTTAAATTTCCTATTGATAAGCATAGCTCTCGACTTTAAGAGGGGTTATGGTTGGGAGGAGCTTGCTCAGCCTTCTGCGTTGGTCGTAGGGGTTTCTCACACTAACCTCCCCCAAAAAATAATAATATTATACATAATTATACATCATATTTAATATATAATAATATTATTAAAAAAATACAAATAAATATTTAACATTAATTTATCGTATCACTATTATTAAAATTTTCATTATATTAATATATTTTTAATTGATTATCGGATTAAAACAACCCTACTTATATTACATTATAAATACATATCTTTTCATTACAAATATACTTTTTTAACTACCAAAAATGTTATTTATTTTTATTATATTAATATTAGTAATTAATTCAAATGATTTTTTTAATACGTTATAATTAGCTTTAATAACCTTTAAATTTATATAAATAATATTGAAAAACTCGAACAAACCACAGCATTTTATAAATTTCTAATGATTTTTTAAATTTAAATTTTTAATAATAAAAAAAAACTCACTTAAAAAAGTAAGCACCCAACATTGATTATATTAAATTTCTTATCGAGTCATTTAAAGGAATAAGTACCCCACATCACACAAATAAAGCTTAAGTTTCTTTTGGCCTGCCTGCCACTCACATACATAAAGCTTTGATGCCCATTGTAAATTTAACAGATTTTTTTTTTAATAAAATATTTACTTAATCAAAATTCATTTTATTGAAAAAATTGTTGACACATTAGCTCAAGGACTCTTCCTGATTAAATCATATAATTTTATTTAAAAAATTAAATGAAAGTTTAATAAACTATTTTTATGCCGTTATATTTGTATTATATTTAATATAGTGGTATTATAACAATTTTAATATTATTTATATATAGTGTAACAAAATTTTAATTTAGATATTTTCCTTAAATATTGAGCTATTTAATTACTTAAAATAATATCATTTAATATCCACCCATGCGAGAGGAGTTGGAGAGCAAGTGGGTAGTTAAACCTCTCTAGTTGCTGAGAGGCCCAGGTTCAAATCTCTTGCCTCACATGTTGCGGATATGTTATGTAATGGTTCCCTCGTGGTCACAGTCTGTTTACCCCTTGTGGCCACCACCAAAAAAAAAAATAATAATAATATCATTTAATAATTTTATAACATAAAATAAAATTAAATTAAAAAGTTAAATTAAATAATTTTTATGATTTATAAGGAATGTTTTTATATTCCCATGGATACATTATGAAAGAAAAACAGGCACTTAGATTAGGTTATCCACTTATTGTCCATTTATTAGGCTACCTTGTTCTACCCTAAGAAAGAAAAGAAGCACTAAGATTAGGTTATCCATTTATTATTCATTGGACTATTTATTAGGCTACCTTGTTCTACCTTCTTTTCTGTATAATTTAATTAAATATTTTGATATTTTTAGTTGATAATATAAGATTAAAATGAACTCCACATATATTACACCTTGACCACATCAAGCTATCACAATTATTTAACAAGGTTTAAATCTAAGTTTCTTTTTAAAAATAAAAAAATTTAACAAATTGAACTCATTTTATTAGCTATATGTTTAATGAAATCTTTAAATAATTATAAAGATCAATTTTTGCTAAAAAAAAAATTCATTTTAGTTTTAAAAATTTAATTTCATTGAACTAAAACTATAATAAATGACTTTGTTGTCTTCCAAGAGGTTCAAACCACAACAAAGTGTATGAGCTTGTTAAAAAAATATATTATATTTTACTTTTTATTTTATATAAATTAATATATGTAACCTAACTAACATTAGTTCAACTAGTTAGATTCCTCACCTTTAAGAATACATAGATTATATCCAAGCTCTTGTAGCACTGACATAATACGTGCCGGGCTCATTTTAAATCTTGTATATATATATTAAGTTATTGTTGTATAGTATGTGGACATGATGTACCAAGATTGGGTCAACATTCATAGCATATAAAATACATATTGTTTTGGTTTAGACAATTAAAATAGTTTCACCAATTAAAAAGAATAAAATTATTCCTTGGGATATTGTAGTGGTGTGGGCTTTGGGCTGGCCATTATAGTGTAGGTTCAAACTATTCCTTTGGAACATTGTAGTGGTTAGGGAAACTATTCATCGGGACATTGTAGTGGTTAGGGCTTTGGGCTGACCATTGTAGTGACCATTGTAGTGTAGGTTCAAACTATGACTGTACTTGTGTTCGCAAGCTTCTAAAAAAAGAAAATTATAATATTTATTTAAAAAAAATATAATTATAATAAAATAATGTTATTTAAAAAAAAATTATTCAAGAAAACAAATGAAACTCGTTTTAATCTACCTAGTGAAAAATTATTTAGCATATATTTTTAATTATTGAGAGATAAGGGATATTGTAGTGGTGAGTTTTTGGTTTTCAAACAAAACCCAAGTTTAAACCACCATACAAGAGGATTGAAATCCCTTATAAAAACTTGTGTTTAAACCCCCAATACAAGGAGATTGGAACCTCTCATAAAAACTCGTGCAAACTTAAATATTAATCTGACAAAAACAACAGAGTAGTTAGGGCTGTGGCCTCTCTTGGGGAGGTCCAAGGTTCAAACCACCTGTAGGTTTGGGTCCCATTGACTTCCTCTAACCTTGCTGGCCAGGTTTTTATAGTGGCAACACTCAATGATGTTACAATTTTTCTTTTATTTATATATATATACACACATGGAAGAAATTGTTACACTAATTTACAATAATACATATATTCTGTTTGACAAGATTATAACTTAAGTTATAATTTTTTAATAATTTATTTAATTTATAAATTTAAATATATAAATATTAATAACAATATTTATAAATTTTCTTAACCAATTAACTTTTTAAAATTTTAAGCATTAACTTAAAAACAAATAAGTTCTTCAACTTAAAAAAAAAAAAAAACTAAGGTTCAATTTTATTTAATATATAAATTTTTATATATAGTTAATCCAACGGACTAAATTTTTCTAACTAAAAAAATTAAGGTTAAAATTTTATTTTAAAGTAATACAAAATATAATATTAATATAAACATGATGCAATATAAATAAAACTGGATAATTTCAATCCATTATAATCTATTTAAAAAAATTACCTATTAAAAAATTAGTAGTTTAATCTTGAGCCCTTATAAGGTCCCTCACTTGAAGCAAAAGTTTACCCCAAGTGAGATGAGGGTATAATGGTAACTTTGAGAATTCAAGCGGCGCCCACAGAATAAAATGATGGAGACAATGCCAATTTCTATGTATAACAAACAAAAAAATAAAAATAAATTGTAATTAAATATCTTCAACTCAAAAAAAAACCTTGGTTAAACATAAAATTCTCAATTTTACATTGTTGACAATATGTCGACAATATCCTAGTTTTTGTCCATTCCTCCAATATAAAAATAGAAGGCCTTGTGCATGGGATGGGAGAGGCTTTTGCGTTCCTTTCATGGTTGGTATTTTCCTTTCATTTGGTTCGAAGATAGGCCAGCTCTGAGTTGCTGTGATCGTTTAATTCGGGGAATGTGAATGTGGGTACAAGCCGATGCAATGCAGTGAAAATTCTTCCATGGTGCCCTCTTCCTTAACAATCCCTAGGAGTTGTACATTCAATTAATTTCGCTTTTTCATGGTGGCTTTTTTATCTTGGTGGCCTCGTTCCCTCGGATCACAATCTCAAATAAATTCCTTTGCAGTAGTCACTTCAATACCCATATTCCACAAATTAGATCAACTCACCCAGGTTGAAGACTAAGGCGATAGTCCTTGGGCCTTTCCCCACAACAAATATTAGGCTTTATCTAGAATACCCACAAAAAATTAGCCTCCCTCCACAACACCCACTAGGCCTATTTCTTGTCACCAGTGGGCCCTGCTGAATTTGGGACCTTGGTGGAGCTCACAGGGTTTTGCTAAACTTTGGTTGGGGTTGGGTTTGCATTTGGGTTTGAGATTGTTAGGGGGTAGACTAACATGTCAGCTCAAGGAGAGGGAGATGGTGAAGGGCAAGCTTTGGTGATCCAATTGCAGCAAGCAAAGGCCTCAGAGTTCTCCTCTCCTACTTTGTTGTGTTCATCGTCATCACCTGCTCCGACACAAGGGCAGGAACAAGAGCAAGGAGATGGAGATGCCATGGCCATGGCTATAGATGGCAGCAACAATAACAACATTGAAGGAGGCATAGATGGCAGCAACAATAACAACATTGAAGGAGGTATAGTTGGCATTGAAGATGGCAACATCAATAACAACATCGAAGGAGGCAGCAACAACAATAACAATATTGAGGGAAGCAGCATCAACCATGACAACATTGAAGGAGGCAATAGCAGTAACATCGACTTCAGCATCAACGACATCAAGGTGGACGGGTGGGAAGCGGCCCGGGCATGGCTGATGACATTGCCCAAGAGGAGGAATGTGATGAAGAATGAGATTGAGGCATGGCTCCAAGCCAACAAGCACATGCTTTCTAGAGAAATTGTGACCATGCCACGTCAGCATCTCTACAAATACCTTGTCAGTCAACACAAGCTTATTAGGAGAGCTGATCAGGCACAAACACAGGCGGAGGGACAGTCAGAATTCTCTCAGCAACAGGTGCCAACTTTTGTTCTCTTTATTTCCTTGCTTTTCAATTGTTTGGACCATGTGCATTCATAATTTCAGATCAATGTTCAGGTTTGTTCATAATTTTTAGTACTGCGTGGGTGGGCCTGACAAGGAAGGGTTGGGTACTCCAGATAAGAGGCCCAAGGTTCGAATCCGAAGTGGGTAAGGTTGGCAGATAGCACAGTGCTTCCTTCTATATAGTGGACCAAGGACCAAGGGAGTACAGGGTCTATGTTTGTTTTGCTTTACATCCAGTTTGTTGGGTTCATACCGACTTGCCCTTCATCATGGCTACTGGTCTATGCTAATTTTATTGTATATGTAGTTTGTTTAGGACTATACCCTTATCTGTTTCTTGAATCGATTATTAACGTTCAGGGCCTGCCAACTAGATGTGGAGGAATGCACCACCGGGCCTGGAGCACCATTCCGCTTAGAAGTCAATTTTGAGAGCTTTTCTTACTCCTGGTCTATTCTCGACCAATTGCATATCCGGTTTGTTTGGTGGTATGCCCACTTGACTGTTCATCATGATCATTGATCTATGCTCATTTATTATACATTCGCTTTGCTTTGGCTATCCTCCCTTCTTTTGTGGGTCAATTGTAACTCTCACTCATTCCCCACTAAACATGGAGCAATGCACCAGCAAGCTTGGAAAGCCATTGAACTTAGAAGGTGCATCCAAGGATATTCGTTCTGCTAAAATTTGCCTAGGACTTGCACCAGCTTCATTTGTATGTGGCCCACTTTTAATACAGCCCTTTTGTCCAACACAAAAAGAGCACCTGGGTTATTGTCATGGCAATCAGTTTCACATTACCAGTCCATCATGATCTAGTGACCACCTCCCTGATTTGTGTTTAGTTTTACCTAGTTTGATTTATTTGGTCCGACAAGATTTGTCAGACAATTTTATTAATGTCCACGGACAACCGGAGTAGGCCAATGGGACTCAAAAAGAGTTGTTACAATGCATTCTAGTAACCAAAAAGTGCTACACAAATAAGTTAATCTAGAGTAAAGAAACTAGGGTAGACGTCACTAAAGTGGAACAACTCTCTGACATGGAATGGACTCAACTCCCTTTGATTAGTCACTTTATTTGGCAAATTGTGTTTCTCTTTTTAACAAAAACCATTATGGTTTTAGGAATTTTGGTGATTAGTTCATTAGTTCCTATCTCCCCTCCCGACGGTGATGTAACTTTTGGTCATTATTTTGCCAATTTTAAGCAACAGTAGAGATAACTAAACAGGTATTTCCAGTAGTGTGCAAATGGGTATCTCCAGTAGCTTGAAAATTCGTAAACTGATGTTGATGATCTGACCTTGGATTAGCGTAGTGAGTTCCACCTTGTAAAACTAATAGATTATGTAAGTATCATATCCACTTTTTATAATCCTTAATGTCTGCTTTCCACCTGATCACATAGCATTTATTCTTGTAGCCCTATCATATTTGGATAATACTTGGTAATATTTTTTTGGGATATCGCCTTGAGCGAGAATCTCATAGAATGGTCACATATCGTTTGTATTTAAATGCATTTGGACTTATTTGTAACTTGATTGGACAACATGATATTCAAGGAGAATTATTTGAATACTTGTTTTTTTTTAAAATTGGTTGTATGGGATTGAAATGGGCCTCACCCATTTTACATCAACAACATTTTTACAATTATGCATATATTGTTTGGCAAGATTTGAACCCTAGTCTCCTCCTTGAAAGTCAATGTATTAACCAATTGAGCTCCTACATTTTGATAATTATTTGAATACTTGTTTTTTTTTTGCTGGAGAACAAGGGGTTGTACTCGGGTCCCCTACCCTTGACAAATCACAACTCTTTTCTTTAGAGTTTGAGAGTTTACAAACAGATTCAATTCTCATCCCAATTGAGTTGCTATAGCTAAAAACCTACATTATTTTACATAAAACGTCTAAATTCTTGATTTTCATTTTTTGGATCTTTTTCGATTTTCTGAGTGAATACAAATATTCCAGAATTCAGCATCCTTCTTGACATTTTCCTACAACAGCCTCCACAATACCAAAAATTCACCTCTACTATCTATGCATTGCATCTTAGTAGAGTAATATTTCCAAAACATCGCACTATCATAGTCCGCTTTACTAGATCTGGATTGCTAGTTTCCTTCTTGAAGCACAAGTGCAACCACAAAATTTATAATAAATAGTTTATATGAAAGCACATTAATGTTATAAAATAAAGCATATATTACCAATGGAAAATATTGAAGTAATCTTAATCATTATTTGAATGAGGCAGTCAACATTTTCTTGTCAGCTTCAGCTAAACTTACTATTCCTTTTAACCATAGAGAAGAGAATTTAACTTCAAGATCCTCAATTGGCTAGCATGTCTGCATATCTGCTAACATATGTGTAAACTTGATTTCTTCAAACTCTATAGCAAGGTCTTGAATTTCCACAATTATCTCTTGTATGTTCCATGGAGCCTTTGCTTTCCTCAAAATTGCATTTATTATTATGAGTGAATCACCTTCCATCCATACTCTATTCCATTTCATTGTGTCTGCATATTTTTAACCCTTCCAAAGCCGCCCAAACTTCAACTTCATTATTTGTCTTAAATCCACTATTAAAAGCATAATGAGACAAAATCTCTCCTCTATTATTTCTAATTATTCCTTGACCTCATGTTGGTCCTAGATTTCCTTTAGAGGCTCCATCAAAACTCAATTTGACCAACTCCACATCTAGTGGCTTCCACTTTACATTCTTTGCCTTCTTTTTGTTTCTCTTGTACCCAACATCATAATTCCATTTGATGACTTGACTCCATCTATCAAGGCTCTTTGCTTCCAAATTAGGGATTGGGTGAGTTGATAGGGTTGGTTTAGACTCTATGGCTAAACAAATCTTCTTTTTCATTACCTCTAAACTGCTTTCCTTTCCTTTAAATATTCTTCTATTCCTTTCTAGCCATACAATCCAAAGTATTGTATCTTTTGATATATCCTAGATTGTCTATAAAGCCTCACTTTTAAAAGTGCTTTGCCATTGCTTTAACCATTCTTCAATTCTGCCATTCATCACCATGCATTTACCAAATATATTAAGAATCCATTGCCATAGTTTCCAGACTGTTGAGTAGTGTCCCAAGAGATGGTCTATACTCTCCTCCTCCTTTTTGCAAAGAACACATTATGAGGTGCCATGAAAACTCCTTTTCATAAGGTTATATCAAGATAAAATTATTCTATGACCTACTAGCCAAACAAACATTTTGACTTTAGGAATGCTTGGGCTATCCCAAATATCTCTCCATATTGTTGCGATATTCCTGTTTTGTTGGTGCTTTACATTATATCCACTTCTTGTTGTGTATTCTCCTAAGCTATTCAACTCCCAAATCAACTTATCCTTGGTTCCCCTCACAATAATCACTGTTGGTATCTTTCTACTTAACTGCCTCCTGGCATCAATGTCTTGTATACTTGTAAAAAAGTCTTCTTTCCATTTGTATCTTCCTTCCCTATTTTTGTACAAAATGTTTGAAACCCTATCACCATATTTGTCTTGAAGTAATCTCATCCATGGTTTAAATTGGATCTAGATTGAGTGGTTTTTTATCACACCAAGTATCCATCCAAATAGAAATATTTTCTCTAGTTCCCATCACCCTTCTTACACCTTTAATCACTAGATCAATTGATATTTTTAGACTGTTCCATAGAGCAGAACTATTTGGTAGAGAGAATGTGGTAAATATTAAGCTTGGGTCATTGGGCTCAACATACTGAGAAGAATTATTACCCATTGGCTTTGACTCTCTTTGTACAATCTCCAAATGACTTTTCCTTTAGATCTAAGTTTGCATCCGTAAGAACTCTTAAACCGAGACTTCCCCTAGTTTTATTATCACACATCTTGCTCCATTTCACTAAAGGAAACTCCTTTTATCATGTAATCCTGACCACAAAAATGACCGCATAATATAGATTAAACTTTTTTCTATTGATTTTGGCATAGTCAACAAGGACATATAATATGTTGGAATGGCATGTAAGAGTGATTTAACTAGTTGCACTCTTCCTGCTAACGATAACCATCTACCTTTTCATGCCAGTAGTTTATTCTGAACTTTACTTATATCTGGATTCCATAATTGTATCCTCATTCTCCCCTCAAATAAGGGCATCCTTAGATAAGTTGTTGGCAAATTTTCCTCCTCCATTTGAAGTAACCTACATATCCCTGCTTTGATTTTAGCTGGGGTGTTTAGGAAGTAAATTTTGGATTTTGTCCTATTAACTTTTTGCCTTGATGCTCTTTCGTATTCCTTTAATAAGTTATTCAAAGATCTGGCCTCGTTTATCCTTGCCCTCCCAAAAAGGGTTGTATCATCTACAAACTATTGATGGGTGATGTTGTCAATGTTATTACTAGCCTTAAGTCCACTTATAAGCCCATCTTTGTTAGCCTTCTTCAAGTTCCTACCCAAAACCTTTGCCATAATAATGAACAAATATGGTGATAGAGGATCTCCTTGTCTAAGACCTCTCTTGGCTTTAAATGATTTTGTTACTAACCCATTGACCAACAATGAATATGAAATTGTAGAGACACAACCTTTAATCCAACTAAACCATTTCTTCCCAGATCCAAACTTTTCTAATACTGCAAAAAGAAAATCCCATTGAACCCTATCATAGGCTTTACTCATATCAAGTTTTAATGTCATTGCTTTCTCTTTTCTTGAAGCTGCTGAATGCATAACTTCATGAGCTACTATGATCTCATCTAGAATTTGTCTCCCTTTCACAAATTCTCCTTGCTCTTCTGAAATAATTTTGTCTAATAGTGGTTTTAACCGATTCGCCATAACTTTGGAGATGATCTTATATGCCATATTACATAGGCTTATGGGTCTACATCAAGATTACAGAAGTATCGGGAACGGGGGGACGAGTTTCGGGGACGACAAGCCGATTTTGGGAAATGGTTGGGGGACGGCTAGGGGACGACAAGTATAATAGTATTAAAATTTTTTAGAAATTTTCATGCGGTAGTGTGCCTTCTGCTGGACTATCAGCATCTGTATCTAATGAGTTGCCTTCATCATCCTAATTTTGAGTTAAAAACCTATTATAAACAATGAGAAACATCACATTGTAAGTTTTAATTTCTTTGGAGAAAACATTTATATATAGCCATCATATGAAAATTGTTCGTTTAATAATAAAATTGAATTAAACTTTTATCTATAAGATTATATTGAAAAATAATTAAAATATCTATAATTATTTATTATAATATAAAAAAACCTTATTATTATAAAAAACGTAGACTAATATTTTATACTATAACATAGTATTTATGTTTCTTTAAAAAAAAAATTATTTTTCAAATATCATATTTTTTTAATAAAATAATTTTAATGTAATAATTTATTATCAAGTGGCATTAGCTCAATCAGTTAGATTCCTCAAAATTTCAAGGAGGAGACCCGGGTTTGAATCTTACCAGACGATACATGGATAATATCCAAGCTTTGTTGTAATACCACTATGTGGTGATGATGTAATACGGGTGGGGCCCGTTTCAATCCCATATAACCCATTGAATTTTTTTTTTTAATAATAATTTATTAATTATATTAAAAAAATGCATTTTAAACATTGATAACCTATTTTATATATTTTTAAACAATCAAATAAATAATTAAGAGTAGGAAACAATGATATTACCCTTTTTCTTATGGCAAAATTAAGTGGGTGTTTCTACCTAACCTCAACATTTTTGCCTAACCTCAGCATCCTCTTCATGGAGGTGGTCAAATATTCATACAAAGACCGCTTTTCTTTTAGATGTCCCTGTGAGAATGATTTTTATAAGAGAATATGCCCCTTGTGAGAGTGATTTGTATAAAAGGATTATGGGCTTTGATTTTCGCCCTGTTTTCGTCGCCTTGTATTAACCTTTCCTTCTATTCATTGCCCAAACCTTGACACGTTAGATGCTCCAAGCTTTTCAACTGCTCCAATCCCTCTGGAATCTTTTGCAGTCTTTCACAGTTGAATGATACCAACACCTAAAGTCTCTCCATCGCTCCATATTTCAACTCCAGCAACTCCTCCAGAAGAGGGAAGTCACAAATTTGAAGAGATTTAAGTTTTAAAATTTTATATGGGTGCTCAACCGTGGGGGACGGCCAGCCTGTCCCTCCCCTCATAGCAGGCGTATTGGGGACGGTCTCTTACTGCCTGGCGGCGTTCTGGGGATTCCTTGCCTATCCCTCCCAAAAGGGGGACGGTGGGGAAATGTCCCCTTTGCCATCCCCCCGTACTGGGGACATCAGGGGTGGGGGACGTGTCCCTAGGGGTGGGGGATGCATCCTCGTGTATCCTTGGTCTAAATGAATCAAACAATTCTGCATCCTTCTTTGTTGGAATCAGGGTAAGATATGTTGCATTTATTTCATAAGGTATCTATTGTTTTACCCTAGACTGTTCCACTGCCACCAATAAAGGATCCTTCACTATATCCCAATTATGTTGATAGAATGCTATAGAGAGCCCATTTGGACTTGGGGATTTATCCTTATTATAAAAGAAGAGCTAAATGAACTTCTTCTAGAGTAATAGGCTCCATCAACTTCCTATTGTCTTCATATGTTATAATTGAAGGTACTTCTTGTAGAAGTTTATCATTAAGAACTTCAAACTCCTTTGATCCTAGAATATAATGATAAAAAGACCTTGCCTCCTTTTTGATTTCACTCTGGTATTCAATCCAAACCCCTTCTACTAATTCTAGAAGCTGATCTTTGTACTATAACCATCCTATGAAAAAACTTTGTATTTTTATCTCCTTTTAACCAAGTCTGTCTTGATTTTAATCTCCAAAATTTCTCTTCCTTACTCAAAATATTATGATATTCACTAAGCAACTCCCTTTCCTCCAAGCTTGGATTATTATGACCACCTTTTTGGAATCTTGAAAGTTTATCTTTTAGTTCTTCTTTCTTCTCAAAACTGTTTCCAAAAGTGTTCTTGTTCCATTCTTCTAAATGTCATTGATTTAATTTGTTATACAACCCACTGTTTCTTGAAGAATTCCACGTTTGTTGCTCTCATATCAACAAATTGAGAATGGTCTTCCCACATCTACTCATATTTAAAATTATATCTTTTTTTGAATTAACTTACCACCATTTTATCTCTTATTGGCCACTGATTTGAACCAATCCTTGTCAAGGTATTAATTTTAGCACAAGTCCCTTCATCTAGCCAATGATCTAAGAGTATGCATTTGTCTAATTTTTCTGCTGTTAGGTTCTGGCCTCTCGTGTTGTTGGTCCATGTATAGTTGTCTTCTTTAAACTCAACTTCCCATAGATTGTTGTTTTGAATACAAGCTGAGAAATCTCTCATACTTTGGGTTAATTTCCAAATTCCCCCAATTTTTTCATCCAGCTTAGTTATGGCATTAAAATCTCCTATGATCATGAATTGGATTTCTCGGTCTTTACTTCTCATAAAGGCTTCAATCCCACTTGAAACTTCTAATTTGCCTGATTGAGTTGTAGGTCCATAGACATTGATAAGGATGAAACAAATATCTACAAAATAGCATGTGACTAAAGAGGCTATCCAATGCCTAGTTTTATGAACGGTTACATAGGAGGTTCTAATAGGATTCCAACAAGTTAAAATTCCCCTTGACGCTCCTTCAGAATCCATAGCATCCCATTCACATCTTGCCCATAATACTTTCATAGTTTTGGAAACTTCTTTTGTCATTTTAGTTTTTTGGATACGAAGAATATTTGGTTTATTACTTAAACATAGGTCCTTGATACACCTCTGCTTTGAGGGGGTATTAGCACCCCTTGTATTCTATAAGATGATAATCATGTCTCATTAGGGGCTATTGGCCTTGCCTGTGAATTACCAATATCATTTTGTTGTTTGGTAAAGAGAAGTTAAACCAACTTAGTTTGTGTTCCTTTCTCTATGTTTGCTCTTGCTTCCTTGGATCTCGCTTGATAATTTGAGGGTTTTCCTCTTTTTGCCTTGCCTGTAGGTCTTATTATTCTATTCCTCAATATTCTTTCACAACTTTATTTTTCATCAGATTTATCTTCTCCTGTCTCTACTACAGAAGCTTTTGACTTGTCGTGCTCATTTTTTGGTATTTCCTTATTAATGGTAGAGGTATTAACATCTAACATTGCATTTTCTTTACCAATTTTTTTCTCCTGAATGGTGCATGGTACTTCAAGAGAGTCTTCAAAATTTGATGAGACACATTCCTTAGGTTCATCGAGAATGCTTTTCCCTAAATCAGGATCATATTGAATAGATGGTTCCTTTTTAATATGCTAAACCTGTTGTATTGTGTCCTCTAAGCTTTGATCTACTTTTTCTTCATAGGCCAAAGCCTTAAAAGAGTTGGTATTTCTTCCAATATCCTTCCTTACTGGTTTTCACTGTTTAATTGCTTTCATTTGTCTAGATCTATTTTTTGGAAGTTGAAAACCATCCTCATCCATATCTATTTATAAGTTTCTCTTGCGGTTTGCTACATATGATTCTGCTAGACTCTTCTTAGGGCATGATCTCTTAATATGCCCCACCTCATGACATCTTCTACATCTAAAAGATGTGTTTTCATAATCTATGGTTTGGGTCCACATCTTATCCCCATACTTAAGAATGATTGATTCTGGTAAAGCTTTACTTATATCAATCATAACCAATATCCAAGCATAAATAGCCAAGAATCCATCTTTTGTAGTTTTTGAAATTTTAAGGAATTCTCCCAAAGTGTTGCCTATTGCCTTGAAGGTATCCATATCCCAAAATTCAATGGGCAACCCATACATCCTAACCCAGACTGGTACCAGGGATAGATTTACATTTCAAGTGAAAAGCCTTCATACCAACGGGTAAGGAAGAGTCCTACTCTTCCCATAAACCAAGGACCCCCTTTTAGGATTCTATCTCTTTCTTTCCAAAATGGTTAGGAATAAAACTTTGGGAAGAAAGGATAGAATCACTCTTGGAGATTTCCAACTCCTATCAATCCATTTTCTCAAGGTTGAAGCCCTTGGCCAATACCCATTAAATTTACCAAAAACTGCCCTATCTTTGAGCAACAAGGATTGATTTTTTGTGGTGCGCTCATTAACCTCTACTACTAGAGATGATTCGAAGGATTTAGCTATAAATCGGTCCATGGGAAGGAAACTACAATTTAAAATCTACTGAAATATACCAGAATATCCTATAGCGAATATAATATTTGATAAAAATTTATATAATTTGCATGCAAAATTTCTAAGATAATGAAGGGGAAAAGAAACTTAGCTGAAAAATTCTATGACCAGACAAAATGTCTTGCCTCACTGAAGCCCTAGCCCTCCATTGCTCCTTCCATCATCCAAATCCTGGCTGACAAATATTTGCAATTTTTTTTTCGCAACTTGAAAAATCGCCATTGCCCTTCTTTCAGACGGATGACTTCATAGGGTCGTATCTCCCTCAATGTTGCTCGGATTCCTTCAAATGACCACTCATTTTAAAGCTCTTCAAATTCCGCACAAATTGGTCCAACAATCAACTGAATCAGACAACCTTCGTGAAGAAATGGCTCTTAAAAGATGAGACGCTTTTCAGAAAAAAAATGCCCTAATCCTTCACGAAGATTTTTTTTTTTTTTTTTATAGCGAAAAACCCCTTGCGGGGCCGCCTTGGTCTGAGAGACCATGACCAGGGGGTTCTACACCGTCAAAGTCACCCAGGAGTCGCACCCGGCCCTGCCCACACCAACATTATCAATTGGATTTTAGGTACCCAATTCTACTTTTTGGAAGGGTGGAGATTCGAACCTGGGACCTCCCTTGGAGGATTACCCTCTCCTCTCCAATTCACCTACAACACCTGGGTTTAACTAATTTATAGTGGAAAACACCCCTTTCGGGGTGCCACTTTCAACAGGTTGGGCATAGGAGGAATGGAGCCTTGTCGGCCTCTACCAGCACATAGGACATTCCTAACTATACCATATATCTGCAAGATGGAGACAAGGGGAATGGAACCTGGGTCGGCCTCTACCAGCACCCAGGGCATTTACCACTGCACCACAACAAGCAGATAAAACTAATTTATAGTGGAAAACACCCCTTTCGAGGTGCCACTTTCAACAGGTTGGGCATAGGAGGAATGGAGCCTTGTCGGCCTCTACCAGCACATAGGACATTCCTAACTATACCATATATCTGCAGGATGGAGACAAGGGGAATGGAACCTGGGTCGGCCTCTACCAGCACCCAGGGCATTTACCACTGCACCACAACAAGCAGATAAAACTAATTTATAGTGGAAAACACCCCTTTCAAGGTGCCACTTTCAACAGGTTGGGCATAGGAGGAATGGAGCCTTGTCAGCCTCTACCAACACATAGGACATTCCTAACTATACCATATATCTGCAGGATGGAGACAAGGGGAATGGAACATGGGTCGGCCTCTACCAGCACCCAAGACATTTATCATTGCACCACAACAAGCAGATGCTTCACGAAGATTTTAACATTGGCAAGAAGAAGATTATTATTTGAATACTTGTTTTGTTTATATTTACAAATTTTGCTTCCATGGTTAGCATATGCTTTACCACTTTCGACGAATTTTATTAAAATTGCTAGAACTTTGGCGATTTTATACCTTGCATAAACAATTTCGATGAATATAATTAGATAAATAACAATTAATGATAAATTAGAAAAAAATCTAAAGCTTGTTCCATTTGAATTTTCCTAGTATCTATCTAGCTCATTAAAGTTTGGACTTGCTTCTATCTACTTTTGCAACTTTGGCATTTCAACTTCTGGCTCTTTTGATACCACTTACAGTTCATTCAACTCCTCAAACTTGTTAAAAAATTTTCTAATCCAAATTTAAAAGGTTTATCAAAGTTCGAATATCTTTCAACTATTTCACTGGCCATGATTTTTGCTGGTTCAAATTATTGTTAGGAAATAGGATTTTAGTTTCTAAAGTGAGAATGTAATAGTTTTGATGATTTATGCATAATTCTATTTGGCAGTGGTCTTTATGAGTTTAGATTATGCTTGGTACATGGAATTTCAGGTTCTAGAGTGAGAACATGTAATGAGCACAAAGGTAGATATATGCTTAGTGGCTATATTTTGTATGGAACATTTCAATTGTATGTCAGAAGATTGAATCCGTTTGTTGGCCCTTTGCAATGTTATTGCAGTTATCCTGGTTTCCAATTATACTTGTGCAAATAAATGATGGGTCATCAATTGTAGGCATTATTGTAGACATTTTTACAGGGGATTTTTCTTAAGTGCGAAGAGAATTCAAATAATTAGAAGCTAGAACGAACACATCAATCATGGTGTATACATTTTCATAGTGATGAACACAAGCATTTATTGTGAATGAATGCAATGGCACTTTATTGGTACAAGCATTGCAAATACAATGAACAGAGTCAACATACTGTAGATTTGTGCCCACAAGTCGATGGGTCATTTGTGACGATTCCCATGGGACTGTGAATTCAATTTTGAGTGAAGGTCTTATTGTAGATTGGGAGGTCCCACACAATAAACACAACTCTGGGGAGCAAGTGCCCACCAAGCACTTGACTTCTGGTAATTACATATGCTTAGTTTATTATATTGCTTATGTCTTAAATTTGGTAGTAAGAGTTTAGGCAATGTACAATATGTGCATGACATTGGACTTTAATGTTTCTTTTATTTTGAATATTAAACTTTATCAAGCAGAAGTACAAAATCATTGTAACATAGTTGAGGCTAACATTTGTCCTCACTACTAAATTTGAGCAAGCACCTCTTGTTGGATTAACATGTTTCTTATGAGGGAAGGCAGTACTTTTCTTGAGTGATGACAGTGCAAGCATGGTTGTAGACGTAACTGCAATTGCATCTAAGGTCTCCTCATGATTCTCTTCTAATTTTTTCTGTTTCCTTCATACAAAATTTGGTTTCCTGGAGCATTTTCTCCTTCTACTTCCAAGTTTAATTATGTCTCTAATTCCTTATCTTGTTGTTGAGCCCTATTTTCATTCAGTTATCTTTTGTATTTCAAGTATTACTATTATACTTACATAGGTACTAAAGTCGAGTCTTAGTGTTGTATACACTTGAAAAGTTCTAAATTAAACATATGATGTAATCTTTGAAAAGTTGGTTAACAATTGCTCCGAACACTCTTATTATAGAGAAAGGTTCAAATTCTATAAGGAGGCATTTAATAAAAATTGAAGTGATAATCAAAGTGGGATCATGATTGCATGGTCATTATCTCTCTCTCTTAGTTGATTACCTGATACTGTGTGATGTTGCTTACACCAATAACATCACCATACATTCACCTATGTGATTGCGATCATTTTGATTGCCTATGTTGTCTGAATGCTTGATACAATGTTCCTAAACAAAAATACTTGGAGATTACAAGTCGTAAGCAAGGTTTTGACCAGGATCAAATAATGGGGGGCAAATGATATTAACAAGTGAAGAGGAGTGATTAAAATCAGTAGTACAATGTAGAATTTAGCCTCATCACTTGTGTTACAAGTTTCCATATATGGTTGGTTTTCTATAGAATTAGAAATCACAAACTCGCTGGTGAATATCAAGATCTAGTTTCTCTACATATTATGTAATATATTAGGCTGTATTGAAACATTATAATGATTATTGTATCTTGATAGATAGTCTAAATTTGTTTTTATTGTTAATCTTTGGTAAATTTTGAGGACCAGTATTTTGGTTGGCAGATGCTTCTACCTTGATGCGCCAATAGTAGTTTTGATTTGACGTCTCTAGATTTTTTTTTTCTGTGCATTAAGAGTAGTAACAGGAAGTAAAGCATTTTTTTGAGTGTACATATACTTCTATCTTTTCTCACCATAATTTCTAGTCACAGAAGCTTTCTTTATATGACAGATAGAGACTGCAGAATGGCTGGATCCTCCAACAGCTCGCTTCAAACGAAGTGCCAAATGGAAGCCTGTATATTCATGGTTAGAATCATTTGATTGTCAGGAAATTGTTAAAAGAAAGACAATAACAGACTGGTTGAATCAAAATCCAGATGTGAGAGATGAGTTGCGTTCACAGCATACACAAAACCATTTGACTCATTACATACAGAAGTGTCATGCCAAAATATTGAAGAAAAGGGAGAAACAGGTAAGAGAAGTAGCCTCTATGCTTTTGCATTTTCTTATTCAGAAGTTCTTCCTAGAAAAGAGTGTTTTTCAATTCTATCATTTAAAAATTTACATTTCCAAACTGTGGAGGTGCACATTGCTCGCCAAGAAGGGCAAATCGTGCTTGACAAACTGTCTCCTAGGCCTAATATACTGTCGTTTTTCAGAACAATGGAGCATCTTCATCAGGAATCTTAAACAAAGGACAGTTGTCAGTCAATGGGGGTCCAATCCAGAAAAGGGAAGTGTTGGCTGAGCAAAATTGCTATACTATTGATGGCTTACAGATGGACAACAGAATCTCTGATGCCGTTGAGGGAAATGTGTTACAAAATGGAGAATTTGGTGGAGGTGAAATTGTTCCAAGAAGTCATCCCCTTGACTTTGTTGATAGCAATCCCACTGTAAGAGTTAATATCTGAATGTTGCTTTAGGAATATGTCACCTACTTGTGTTCGTTTTATCTTATTTTGTTGGTAGGATGTGCAAATCTACTGTTTTGCATAACCTAATTTTTATGCTGACATTACATTTGTTACAACATATAACTTTGCCTTTTTTGTTTTGTAATGAACTTGGTGATATGAATTTTAGGATTTGAAGAATTCTGATAGCCTCATTAGGGATGAACATGGAGCAGAGACTATGGCTTTGGCAATGAAAACAATGGATTCAGGTAAAATGAATGGTGCATTTAATATTTCCAGCCTGTTTCTGATTTAAATTAAGCTTCTTGGTGTTGTTTCCTTGTTTATAGTCCTTTTATATATATATATATATATATATATCTATATATATTATTCTAAATAAATCTGTTATATAAAATTGAAACGGTCCCATCCATGTTCCATTGTGACCGTGTTACCGTGGTATTTCAACAAACCACATTGTCATGCTATTACAACTAACTGTATTATCATGGTACCCATGGGAATTGAACCTTGGTGGGCTCTTTGTGAGTTACATATTCTTACCAGTGGCACTTGAACCCCATAGGCAAAATGTAAAGGTTTATCCATGGGATTGAAACCTTACTCTTTGCTGGCCACTGCTTACTCCAAATCCATTGGGCCAAAAAATATGGATTTTTAACTATATGTTGTTTAAGGATTTAAAGTTCTCAGTCGCAGAAGCTTTTCCATTATTGGAAGGTAAAATGGTACCTTCATTTGCTCGTGATTGTGGAGATTATTTTTATGCACTTTTAATGAATCAAGTTGGTATATGGTATTATCATAAAGTGCAGAGGATTGAATAGGTGGATGAGACATGATGTGTCAAAGGGTGTTAAGCATTCATGTGTCAGATATAAATTAATGAAAATCATGTCTACATGGTGCATACTGTGTGACAGATTGCAGTGTTAACATTCGTGATACTGACCTTTTGATAGCCTGCTTAGAAATATAAACCTTCTGACCTGATTAATTTTACTTGATGCATCAAATGGAAAACTTTTAATTTAGACACTTCTTGAGTTTGATGAAAACAATTTACCTGCATCCCAAGGTGCCAAACCTTGTAACTTCTTACATTTGCACTTTTGAACTATTCAGAAGGCTGAGACGTGTTTGCCTTCAAAATATTTGTATTGACATTCCTCAATTCAAGAACATAAACATACTACTTGCATCCATACTGGAGCATTGAGTTTGTATTTCTTAGAATTTGTTTTTCTTTTTGTCATGGCATGATGCCTTTTTTATTTTAGTAGTGGATTTGAAAGGTTTTGAAGTTCCAGTTAGAGAAGCATAATCCTTGAAATTCATCTTTAATTTCTTGTAGGTTACATAGGTCAAATGGGTATCAGACTATATAAAAAAGCTACTACTTTGAACTATATGAGATGCTAATACATTTTCCCAGTTTCACTGTTGGTAGTATCCATACTGATACTGTTGTTACATTCCTGTAGATATTTGATTTGTTTTAATTAGGTTACAATCCTCAAGATTATGTTCCAGAGTTTTGTTGCAGATGAGGGCAAGTCTAGATCTGGAAATATGCACCCAAAGCAATGATGAGAGTGGCTTCCATTACTGATCATTCATATTTATCATTAGTTAGCATAAAATGCAGGTCTTTGGACATCTTCAGTTGACAGATTGAAGATGACAATTTGAAACTGGTGTTGTTCCCTAACAGAATAACTGAATGGAGTTGTGTTACACATAATTGGAAAGCTCTCAACACATACTTTTGATGATGTACGTCTCCTGAATCAGTCTTCAATTTCAATTTGAATGAATTTTTTTTTATGACTGGGTTTAATGTGGATCTAATGTCATCATGAAAGGTTTAGGGCTCTCACAGTACTAGGGTACAGTAGACGGTATTCTTTTGTGAGGTAAATGATGGACATAAGGGCATTGTCTTCCCACACAGATATTATAAAATAAGGATATTCTAACATTTATCAATGGTGAGTTAAAGCAGGTAGGCCAGTTTATGTGAGAAATTAGGACTTGTTAGGGATAAAGAATTACAAGGGAGGTGAATATGAGTTTCAGCTCAACATGATGAGTAGATATGTAACCTATTATGTATGAATTGTGTAAACAACAAAGCTGAGTTGTTGAGTCTATGCAAATTGAAATGGTCTATTTTGCCCTGAAATGATATTAGCATTGGAATTTGGTGGATATCTTGTTGGTTGCATCATTTTTTTTTAATGAGCAGCTGTGGATGACGTGGAATTGTTGTACAGAAAATTTATGAGTATGTACAGGTTGGAGACTTGGCAAGCAATTAATTTTGCCTTTTAATGCTTCTTCATGTCAAGCCAAGTCAACTTTCAACATGTCAAGCCAAATCAATTTTCAAAAAGGGATGGTTCTAAAGAGACTAGAAGCAGTCTATGGTTGAAGTGAATGACTACATTGCACATGGTTCCACGGGGATGCATCCTCGAGGCTGGATACCTGCAGAGACGCGTAACCTGGATGAGGACGGGAGGATGCAATGTAGATGTCCCTCAGGCATCTGCTCAGAGAGAGAGAGAGAGAGAGAGAGAGAGATGTGCAATGCTTTGGAATGGATTAAATTAATGCGCCACAACCTGATCTTCCATTCCTAAGACAACTTCAACGCAGTATCCAAGAATTCCCCACAAGGGCAAAAAACGGAAAGTGAAAGCTCTTTCCATACCTGAGTAATGTGCAATGCTTGGGAATGATTGATTCCTGTGGCAACATAAAAACCCTCCCTAGTATGTGCTGCAATGTCTTGCATAACACGTATTTGCGTCCTCATTTGCATTTGCATCCATTTTTAACCATCCAGCACTCAGAATGACAGATATTAATGAACAGGGATTGTGATGTGAAGATGGTGGATACCTAGGTAATTCATACCAAATAAAATCGAGTGAACTTTTTAATTAAGCCCAAGCATCCTTTGTGGAGTCATATGTTGGCAATGTTTTTATTTGTAATGTCCATTATTTTATTTATTTATTTATTTATTTTTGATTTGGTTAGTGTGATTTATTTATTTATTTTTTGACTCAACAGTTCAATTTTTTTTTAACTTTTTTTATTATAATTTTTATTTTTATTTTATTAATTTGATTATATGGGATTAAAACGTGCCCCACCTGTATTGCATCATGGCTGCATTACCAATTTCAACAAACCACATGGTGGTATTTTAACTGGAAATTTTGCATATATCACTTGGCAAGATTTGAACTTGGATCTCCATGTCGCAAACCCACACTTTTAAGCACTTGAGATTATGCCATGACACTTCAAGGTTTAGTTTTTGCCTTAACCCTAATTTGTGTGTTTATAAGATATATTTAAAGAAATTTATTTAAAAAACCCTTAAAATTTAAAGACATAAATTAGGGTTAGTTTATTTTTATTTTAAGATATTTTTTAATCTATATTTATTTACTAAGGAGAAACTCAATGACTACCTCAAATATGTGAATTTTAAAATGTTTTACTTTTTGTATAATGTTTTATTTTTTGTGCTTTTTTTTAAATATCTTTGTATTGTTGTCCCCTTTGTGGTTCCTTTTTTGCCAAAATTTGGGGGGTATCTTTCTAGAATTATACTTTTCTCGTCGCTGTCCCCACCTAAGGGCACTTGGTGGAATATAGATGTTGCAATATTTTGTGAACCAGTATTGGAGCTACAAATGCATTATAAATGAAGGGAGGCTTCGTCAGCTTCCACAATGTTTAGCTTTGTGGCCATAAGGGAAGGCCAATTTGAAGGAACATTTTCTATTTTGCACAATTTCTATTTGAATTCTGTTTAGGATTATAGGGCTCATGGAAGGCTATGCAGTAAACTCTGGTTCCACTTAGTGATTATGCTTGGCATGGATATTGTCAAACAAGGTATTTGGTTGTAAGTTGTAGCAAAGTTGTGTTTTGTGGTAGTGTTTTTTATGGAAGTTAATTTTTAGTTATACGGACTAGGAATTGTTTAAAGTGGGTTCTTTTGTTGCTTAATGGAAAACAAGTTATTTTTGCTGGTATAGAAACTGGCAGGCAAGAGTAAATACTGGTAGTATTTTAATAGGTTAAATGAGTATGATCCTCTGAATCCTATGGGATGAGAGAGTTGTAGGTTGAAATTAAAGAACTTTGGATTTTCCACATCGGTGATTCAACTTCTGATATAGAGTTTATACCTCTTGAAGCTCAAGTCCACATTGAACGTAGCTATGAGTTTACTATAATTTGAGGAATTTGATTTTGGTTAATTCAAGATGATTCTTAGGTCATCATGACATAATATTCCTCTCATTCTTTTGGACAAGCCTGGTATGTTCTTGAATGAAAACTATTTTCAACTTGATGCACTTCTTTTTTTCCTTTTCCCTACAGGTCTTTGTTTTCTATTAGAAGTGGATATCAAAATTTATTTATATATTAGTTTATTTTCAGAAAGATAGGCAAATAGATACATTTCCTTATAGATTTGAAGCCTGAATAGTAAAGGTAATAGATGCAAATATATGTAAAATCTTTCATTTCCTCTCATTTTCCATCTGTGCTTCAAAATCTGTTGGTAAATCTTTCTGAAAGCTGGATGCATTATTATTTTCAAAGTTTGATGTTAAATGTCAACTTGACTGTCTATGAACTGTTAGTCTTTGCTAAGTTGTATTTTAGTTCTGTTTAGTCATCTTTGTGAATTTAATTTGGTTAGCAATATTTCTGCAATATTGCATAGGCAAAAAACAGTGTATTAGCTGCCTCAACTAATCCTGCTTTTCCATTTGTTTTTGTTAAACTTAGTGCCAAAACCAACTGCAGCTGTACTGAACTTAGTGGTAGCTTCTGGCAGGTAACTTACCAAAGGAAAACTCAGAACATGCTAATGACTTGTCAGCTATGGGAAGAGATGAAGCTCAAAGAAGATATGATCTGTATGTTAAGAATTATTTGTTACTGTGGGGTTGTTCTTATTCTTATAATGATTTTGATGAAGCTTAGGGCTATTCTTGCTTATGCCAGAATGCTTTTATTCTTTGATGTTGCAGTCTCGTAAACTGATTCCTCTTTTCTGTTTTCCTGTCTCAGTCTTTCTGAACTACAAATGCACCTCATAGCTCTTCTAGCAAAATCCAAGCAGCAACAGTTCACGCCTAATAATTCAAGTGGTGGACTAATCTTAGAAGCAAATGATGATACCGAAGGAAGGATAAAACGAAGGGTGCGAGAGTTTGGGCAATCTCAACAAGATTTAGCAAACCATTTAGTTTCTGTACAAGCACGTTCAAGATCTTCAGCAGAGGCCAAACTAGGGCGGAAGCGAAAGAAGTCCAAGGATAGCTCAGATGTCTCAATATATGCATGGGCTCAGTGTGAAGTATCATCTCCAGGTAAACATGCATTTGGTAGAGGCATTGTCTACTGTTTACTTTCCATATCTTCTCTAATATGCTCAAGTGACACAGATAGTTACCATAAATTTTTTGAGTTTGTTACAACAAATTATTTTATCTCCTTTTATTTGGTGCCTTAGTGATCTCTGCAACAGAAATATAAAAATAATCAACAATAATTTCAATCGATTTTGAGTAATGATAGCATTGATTGTGTTGTGTTGAGGAAGCAAGTCAGGTAAAAGGGCAAAATTCCAAAAATTGATACCTATCAACATTTTTGTATGCAAGGGACTAGTCTAGATACATTTGTGCACAAGCACATGTGTATCCCTTTATTTGAATTGGCTTACCAACTGCAATGTGTGCAAATATTGTGGCCCTCACCGTGTGATTGAGAGAAATGTGCAAATAAAGACCAATTAAAGGGAAGAGGCTAGTTGAAACCTAAAGGGAAGAAAGCTTGAAATCACTGAAGGCATAGATTGATATTTCATGCTTCTTCCTTTTATAATTCAGAACAAAAAGAGTATTGCCTTTTATAGTTCTGAAAGAAAATGAGCATTGAGATGCGTACCTTGATGTTCCATTAGAATGTTGAGAAAATACAAGTATGCCCTCATGAAGATCCTCGCAAGTCACATTTATCAGCATGGTGGCATCAACCTTCCAAGATAACTTGTTTCATGAGAATGAGATGGCGAGAAGCTCTATGCTACTTTCTCACAAGGATCTCAACAGTATATGTCCAAAGAAACTATGATGAGTGCAACAAAAACTCACAAAAAATTACATTGCAAGATTCGTATGCTCAATCGCTATTTACTTATGTTTTGATTTTTGCTCAAAACATGATATGTGGAGGTTCCTTCTACCTCCTTATTTAGACTAAGGCTAAGCATCAAACCTAATTGTCATAATTGCTCTCATGCAATCAAGATAAAACCACAAAAAAAGTGTTGTAATTATTCTCATCCCATACATGTGAGATACCCAAGCCTGAGATTTATTTAAAAGAGGAATCTAAAATTTGAAAATTGCCATTTCCCATGCCTCCATGCAATGTTTGACCTAAAATTCTAGTCTTTGGCTTTCCTCAGGTCATAACCGAATAATAATAAAGATAAACCTGTTGGAATGAAGGAGATAAATGTTGAATCTTGGCAGTCTCAAGATGCATGTAGTATAGTCACCTTTGCACATCTTGTAATTATGTACTAACTTGTAACAAGATCTCTGACTGATAGGTCACTGGATGTTCTTGCTGCTTAAGTTCCATGCCTATGGTACATATCTCAAACTGATAGGGCGGATGTAGATATGGTCTAAAATCAGACTTATCGTATTTGGCACTCCTGCTGCCTGGATACTTGTATTTATGTATCAGATATGAATCGATACGATACTTCTTGCATACTGTATCCAGACATATCCAAATACCAAACGATACCAAATATACACCTGTATTTAGTCCATATGTAATGCATCTGTACGTGGCCTAGGCATGTCTGGAGTTGTATCCACAACATGTCGAAAAATAAAAACACACAAATTTTAAAAAATAAAATTTAAATTTAAGAAACAATGACAATAATTGCCTTAATTAATGAAGATATCTTGTTTAAAGCTTATATTTGTGTCAACACTTCTGTGTTGTATTTTTTTTATTTTGATCTATAAATTATGTATGCGTTTTATAATCAGATATCCAATCGTACCCATATTTAGTCTTGAAAATTTGCTGTATCTGTATCTGATACTGATTCCGTATTAGATACTGTATTTGTCTCTTTGGAACATAGTCTAAAATATATCAATGCATGAAAGAGGGTAATGCTTCTTTACAGTGATCTTATTCAATGCCCAATAATAATTACGTAAATTATTTAATGGAAGGAAAATAATACATAGAGACTAAAGGGTGTAAAGTTCTTTTTATCGTAACTCCAATTCTATGAGGAAGATAATCCAAAGATACTATTACATATTTTCTTCTACCTTCTTGTGTACCTCAATGGTGAGACCAACTTGGAAACTCAATGAGATTGCAAATTCAAGATAAATTCAATATTTATGATAAAGTCAGTGTAGGTTCAGTTAAGAATCTTCTATTTTGATGAAAATTAGTGTCTAATCTGTACACAGATCAACTTTAGGAAATTGGGATAAAAATTCGAAAAATTGAACTCATAAAACATCCTTTCCACCTTGCCTCATGATTTAACCATTTACAACTTTGTTTATTGCAATAATTTAGAAGAATAAATGATGAGAGAATTGGTATGTTGTTGAACTTATCCTTCCATTTTTTCAATTTATTTTTTGTTGTTTTCTCTCATTTTATAGGTAGCTTCCCCAAGCATGTTATTTTCTTGTATTTTCCTAGTTCTATTGAGGGTTTTTTGTTGGTATTTAGGCAAAACAAATCACTTATTTTTACATTTATAAAATAAAAGTTCCTTATACATTTTTATTTTTATTTTTTTGCTCTGGCAACAATACATGCAATGTTTGCATGTGTTCATAAGGTGCGGCATGTCCTCGATGTGTGTGGTTATAAAGTGCAATACACTATGTGTGCGGTTATGGCACGCCCTTGCAAAACCCAAAATGTTGACTTTAAAATTTATTGTATTCTTTTACAAATAGAAATCTTTTATGGATTGATTGCATGTTTTTGATGTGTCTAGGGTTAAACTTAAACCATATTGTGTTAAGAAAACAATCATCTATCCTCGCAAACATTGTTGTGAACTCTTTGAGGCTTAGAGTTTTAAGCACCTCAAGGAATGTTAGTCGCTACAATTATCTTGCACAGACAGCTTGAAGGCCCATAGTAATATTATTTAAGATATTAGAAAATATTGTACCATTGGAGAATAAAAGTTTTGGTTTCAAAGATGGTGCGATATTTGGAAAGTGAAGATTGATTTCTATATCTCTTGTTGGCACTTAGTTTAGGAGTAGTTTGTGTTCTCATTAAACCTTCTTCTAGTGTTAATAAGGAGTACATCTAGCTCTTGGTGAGCAAATCACAAGCACTTCATTGCACTAGGCATTGAATTTCAACTCACTTCATTCTGGAATGTAGAGCTTTTATCTCCTCTTGTTGAATTAACCACCCTCAACTATGCTTATTGCACCCATAGAATTGGGAACTTTAGCCTAGTCCAATCATGTGGTCCCACATCTTGCCATTGATTAGCTAGTGAAAGATTAGACTAGGCTTAAGATTTTTTGTATCTTTTGTTCATGAAATGGATAAGTTGTTGTCAGTCAAGTTGAACACTTTCTATTGCATGTCCTTCCTTATGACTTGGTTGCAACACCATATTACACCATGGACTTTAACTCTTGGTGCTAAAGTCTATGTGATAGGAGAGCCACTATTCATGAGATGGGAGCATTTGCCTTCAAACTTCCATTGCTACTGCAGTCATCATTGAAGGGGCAGTGATAGTTCTTGTTTGTTGGATTGGTATATGAAATTTTGTTTGTTGTTTCTATTTTAGATTATTGTGGCCTACCAACTTCTTGCTTCTTTGACGGGATAATCTATAGACGAGTTTATGTGAGACAAGTTTAGATATTGAGAAAAGTTGTCTTGAGCCCTCCATTTTAGGAGCTGGGCCTATAAGAGTGCGGCCTTATTTAGCCACCCTTACGAGAGAGGGACCTTATAGAGTTCCCTATGTAGTTAATGCTCTCCTGCTCTTAACCTAGTTACATTCTTCAGGACCAGGAAAGTAAAGGAGACTGAAAGTACACTAATTGAAAAACTTGCCTTTCTTTTCCCTATCGAAAGAGGTATTCTTGTTATGTTTGATATTCTTCTTCTTATCTTATTCCCATTTCGTTTATATTGTTACTAACTCTTTCTTTCTTTGGTTTCAGCCACAATTAGTGAGGACAGCTTGGTTAGATGCCAGGGAGAGAAATCTGACTACATGATGAATTCATGCAAGCCTTATGCCCCTGTTGTCAACTATCTTACAACAACTGCCCCAAAATTTTCGAACACTTCAGCATCTCCCTTGCAGTAGCACACATTCACAAACTAGAGGGTGAAAACACTGTTATGGTGGAAGGTTGAAGCATATGAGACTATTGTTAGGAGACTTGAAAGTGGGGTTGTTTTTTATTTTTCACAGCATGGTCTCAAGGAGTGTAGTAGTTGTTTTCAAGAGATAATGGATATACTTATACGGATACCTATTTTTGAAGTGTGGTGTTACTGCTTCTTTTTGAGTTCGTATCCAAGCTTACGGATTTATACCCTTCTACAATTGTTGTTTCACGTGACAATGTTTGGATGATTTATATCAAATTTAAATGTTCTTTTTGGGTTCAAAGTTTCTTTATCCTTAAGCTCTTAATTTCATTGCTTGTAGTTGCAATGCGTTTAACTTTAGTTGCACTCAAGCATATTGTTTCTCTGACCATGGATTATTTATGAAAAATTCAACCTAGTGAACTTCTAAAGTTTGCTAACACACATACATTCGATTGTAATGCTTCTTTAACAACATAATGTCCTATCCATGTTAGGCAGAACTTTCCTTTATCATCCTAAAGATAACTACACAAGAAAACAAAACCTTGCATTGGGAGGAGAAACTGTTTTTTTATAGGTCTCTTGTTGGTGTTGTTGGTATTACTCAAAATGCTTGCCAAAATGGCCTCATTGTTCTTTAAATTCTTGTAACCACAAAAGATGCACATTGAATTAAACAACTGCCTCTATACTAGAGTTGAAGGTGTTAATCCCATGGTTGTTCGAACTGACCTTGGATAAAACCCATAAGATAAGTGCACTTTTTAAAAGTCATTCTTTGTTGGATAAGCATGCAATTTTATTTAATATTTAAACCAACATTTTTATAAATATTTCTATTTGATTGTTCTTTTGATGATAGAATGTGGAAGATGTTGTATGTGTGATGGCGAATTTGGAAACAACAAATAATTTGGTTGTAATTAACATAGCAGTCGTCTCTCCTTTGAGTTAATGGTGTGGAACAACCTTTATTCCACTTAGTAAAATGCTAAGGAGCATCTAGATTAAACTTATTGTTAAGGGTTAAGAGTGCAAAGTTGTATTGGCAACATCCAAACCCCATTTGGAAAAGGGCCAAGGTAAATCAATTGAATATAAGGGTTTAGTAGGTTGATTGATGGTTTGTCCATGAATATGGCAGACATGACACACAAATAAAGGCATCAGTATCTAGTATGTCAACCTTGAGAGCTAAAATGTCCTCCCCCAACACTTCTGCAGGGTTCATGGAAGTAGCAGTTGCTTGCTTCTGAGTGAGACATTAAGGAAGAATCCCATCAAAATGTTTATCAAACTATGCTTCTATCTTTAATTACATACTCTGTAGAGATAAGTTCAAGAATTCTGTATTATTTGTTTTCATAATTGCCTTTCACGAAATCTTGAGCAATTAAATATGCTTTTATTCCATTTAATAGGCATTCTTGATTCTTGGGCAATTGTAATCAAATTTAAAAAAAATCTTGATTGGCGATTTGTTGAAAAGGCCAGGACAGTTTGGATTGACAATTAATCGGGAAATACGAATAAAATAAAATAAAAATAATAAAAAGTAAAAAGAATAAATATGATTTTGGTAATAATGCAGATTTTTTTTTTTTGCAATTTACTGACTTTGCCCTTTTAAAGTCTTTTGCCTGGTTTTCACTCGACTTTCATGATTTTCTGCTATTTTTGTAATTTTCCCATCTTTTCCCTGACTTCTCTAATTTTTTCAATAAAATTGCAGGGATTGTATAAATTCACAAATTTCACAATTTTTTGGCTATTTTTGCAACAATTATTGTAATACATAACATTTGGCTATTTTTCCAACAATTATTGTAATACATAACATTTGAGAATTCTTTCTTGATAGATTATGTAGTTATGATTATAATCACAGTATCCATGTCGTGTATCAGATCATGGATACTACTTGGATCTGTATCTAAACGTATCCGAATATATATGTACGTTCCAAATGTATTTGAAAACATGCCCCTGTTGGGTCCATATCTAATACATCTGGATATGGCCTAAGCACATCTAGAGTTGTATCTACGACAAGAACACACAATTTAAAAAAAATATAAATTTAAATATAAAAAACCATGAAAATCATCTTCTTAATTAATGAAATAATCCTATTAAAATTTTTTTGTGTTATATGTTTTTTCTTTTAATGTATAAATATATATGCTTTTTTTATGTTGTGTCTAGTTGTATCCATATTAGGGGGTCTTGAAAATTTGGCGTATCCAATACCATATCTGTATCAGAATCGTTTCTGTTTACATGCAACATAGTGATTATTGCCTGCAATCTTGACCTTCTTTGCTGCATGAATGATAAAAAATGGTATGCCAAACAATTTCCATAGTGGGTTAGATTTGAGCAATGACTTTGAATAATGGTGTTAGTTCTTAACATAAAGCACTAGGGCAAGGCATTGCTTTAGGACAAGAGTGTAGATTAATTCACTTTTTAATTAGAGTATTACTTAAGAAAGGTAATGGTTAGTTTGCATTGGTTATCATAGTGAATGCTTCAGTTGTAGAACCATTAGGCATCAAGGGGCTATCCAAACTAGGAGCATTCAATGGTTCATTTTAGAAACATTCCTCAAATGTTTACTGAAACTCATCCGATACAATACAGGCATGCAATACAGATGTGGGCTTTTTAAGGTCATTCAATGTTTTGGCTTTGGAAATTGGAAGTGAAGCTGGTGATAAATCTTCTAAGGATAAAAAGTGTGCCAAAAAATGATCTAATGTTTTTAATGATCCTTGATTATGATTTGTCAAGGAGGACCTTCACTTTGTGTAGGTTGATCTTATTACAATTTCTTGAGACAATATATACAACAAGCATGCATGAGGTTATTGCTAAGATGCAATTCGTAGGATTAGGACAATTTCTAGGAAACAATACATTTAATTTAGGATGCTGAGATTGTGAATATCACTTTGTCTTCTATGTAACTTGCCTAATAAGTGACTGGCTTCATATATGATGTGGATATTGTTAGTCGGTCATAGCTTGTTGGTTCCTCCAAGGGGCACCGAGGATGCTTTTTTTTTGGTATAAGTATTTGGTTTACCTTGAGAACTCATCAATATTGGACACTATTTCATGTCTTGATGTGTTGTCGGTAATGATATTAATGAAGGATAGGGGAAGGTGTCCTTGTGATATCTATCATTTCCTTTATGCTCAAAGTAGATAGGCACACAATAGTAAGTAAAGAGGACTTAATGAGCATATTGATCTAACATAGCCATAAACATTTAAGGAAAAAACTCACATTAATCCATAGGGTTGGCATATACTTATTTTGAGGGACAAAAAACAAAGTCTTGTACTTCTAGTGAATCACATAATTTTGTCCATGACACTTTTTTTAATAAATAAAAAGTCAATTCATGTCATAAGGTTTTAGCCATGTGCCTTGAAGAAATGAAATGAAATATTATTAATGTCTGCGGTGGGCCAAAATAAGACCCAAGGGACTATAAGGACAATAATGACTGCCAGCTAGCAGGCTAAAAAGCCCAACAAAGAAAAGAACTAAGATAAATACAAGACAAAACCCGACAACCGGGCCAAAGAGAAAGGGAAAAGAAAAGGGAGAGCAGAGGGGGGAGGGCTGTAGTCCAGAAGAGAGGAGTGCACGCCAAGAAGAACAGAGAGAGAGAAGGAGGGGGGAGGGAGCAGCCCAGGAGGGGCAAGCTCCAAGGAAAAGAACATCAAAGGATTCAATTTTTTTCTTGTAAATGGATATTGTCAAAGTTTATGATAGTTCATATGATCCTCGGGGCATCTAGATATGGTTTGACTCATCCAATGAAGTTTTTCAATAGAAAACACTGCCTCTTTACCCCTAAAAGATCACAAGATAAAAATACATTTTAGGGCATTGTTAGAATTATAAACCTGCTTGGGCTCATTGTTTCTGTCTGTAATATCAATACCCCTTTTAGGTAATAATTTATTATTATTTTGTAACTTGTTTTTGAGCCCTCTCTTGTTAACCTCAGCATCTTGTACCTATACAAAGGCATTTTACTTGCTCATAGTCATTATCTTGCGATGTGGCAATCCTTAATCATCTTTAGTTTCCCATACCTATTTGCAAATTGTTCTTTTCTTGGGCATCTTTGCATCTCTTTCAAATGTGTTGTATTTTGGAATGTATGTATTTTCTTACATGGTATCAAAGTGCCTGAGGTAACAAGCCTTAGGACTTGGAGCTCATTGCTTGTCTATTTGTAGAAGATGCTTAGTGTGGGGCTGGGGGAGGCGTTTGTGGACCATGTCATGTCCATTCTCTTGCTAGACTAATTTTAAGAAGACTTGAAACTCAGTTTGTCTTGGAGAAGTGCTTGTGGAGCTCTTTTGCAAAGATGTTAGACCTGTGCTTTCTCTTACAGATCTGACTGATCTGCTATAGTTGGTGATTGGTGAAGCTATTGGGATCTTGTGGTTCAAGCAACAGTCTTTTTTGCATCTTGATTGTGGAGAAGCTGTGCTTTTCTGATTTTCTAGAGAATGCACTTATCTTGAAACCTAGGCAGAATTTTTCAGTTATGTTTACAAATCCGAAATCTTCGATAACAACTACTCCTGAAGTACTTACATTCACCTCATCCAGGCTTCCCTTGCTGGAAATCAATTCCTCCCATCTTACTATGAGTATGGTAGACCACAACTAACAATGTTGATTTGGATCAATAGGTTATGTCACTATGTGGGGGTTATGAGGCCAAGGTAGAAAGTTTCATTCTTGATGCGTAGGTGGTCAATGCATCAATGCCTGACATTGAATAGTTAGTTCCCATACCTGAGCAACACAAGTGGATCAAGTATTCATGATTCTGAGTTTGAGCATCAACACCTGATATAACTGGAGCAACCAACATTATCGAGTAGGCTTTTGAGGTAAATTCATTACATAGGGGGTTGTTTAGGAGGCAAAATAAATGGAGCAGATACAAAAAGTAGAGCAGATGAGACAATCAAAGCTTGTGGTGAATGTGGAGTCAGCATTACAACAATCGGTATTTGTTGCATATTGTTTTAGGTGGAGAAAGACAGAAAACATCAATTGGGCTGATCTGTTTGCAAAGTAGGTGCATCCACTATTGAGATTGCCAGAGTAGTTTAGGGGATTAGGCATTTCATAGTGGCACACTAAGTGCAATTATTTTTATTTATTTATTTTGATGGGTTATATGGGATTGAAACAAGCCCCACCTGTATTACATCATGACCACATAGGTATTATGATGATTTGGCAATTATGCATATATTGCTTGGCAAGATTCGAACCTTGGTCTCCTCTTTGAAAGTTGTGGAATGCGATTTGTTAATGAAGCACACATTATGAATTAGAGTGATTTAGGTTTTTGATATAGTTGCTTGGGAGAAATAGGAATCACAGTTCTTAGCCTATAGAAATGGAATACAACACACTGCAATACAAATTCCATTACCACTTATAGAACCAAAATACACAATGGGAATATTTAAAAATAAAAATGGATACACTGAGTCCACAAGATGTATCCTATAGAACAACTATCTGCAATATATCATACTTTGATGAACAATCTACCAACAAACAACTTGTGACCACTAACACACTTCTACTAACAACAAGAAGCAGTCCTGCATCCTTCACATAGATGTGTACTTATATATATAACAAGACTGGAAGGGGGTTGGTGACTACCCAACTACCATTGAACCACCTATTTACATAAAACATTAAAAATACCCGATTACATTACATTATTACAAATACTTTGCCACATGTGCATTATTACAAACACTTTGTACACGTGCATTATTACAAACATTTTTGTCACGTACACACCAGCATTACATGACAACTTACTACAAATGCTTTGTGCAGACACATTCATGCATCTAGTCATACGCCTTTGCATGGTACCCATGCAGACGTGTCAAATCATCTGCCTACATAGACTATTTTAATCATCAAGAGGAGTGGCACTTGATAGACATGGTTCCTTGATGAGAGGTAGAGTAGTTGGTAAGCATGTTACTGATGAGATGATCTATAGAGCTATTGATTAGTTGGCTTATTTGGACCTCTAGGCTAGATGTTATTATATGGTGAATAGGGTAGCATAGATGGACAAATATGATCTCAGGCTGAATGCAAGACATTGAGGTAGAAACTTTGCACTGAGTATTTTGTTTGAGAAATAGGCAAAGGGTTGAGCCATGGATTTGATTGCCAATTAAGAAGCAATAGAGGATGTTACAAGAGGAGGCTTGCCGATAGGTGTAGAAGGCAAGGTGACATCGTACACAAATATTTGGAAGCAGATAAGTATCGTGGGAGGCACTTGTTGCAAGGCTATGTGGCTTGACATGGAATTGACAAAAGCATAGTAGAAGAAGAAGGCAAGCTTGGAGGAAACTTGTGCAAAATATTTGGATGATCTAACGACTGACCAAATTGTTGGGATTTGTACAATACAGGCAGGCATGTCAGAATTTCCAAGGGTTGGGTCTTCATTTCCATCTCCTTTAGTATCAGCCTTCTCGGTGGCTTCTTCAGTGCAGTCTTGACACATGCAAAGCTGGGGTACCTAGTGGTTTTGTGGCTTCTGGTGTTTTCATATATAATAGCTACACCAATGTCTGTGACTTCATTGACAATGATAGCCTCTCCAACAATGGAAAGTATAATGATATTAATGACTGTGCTGATATCTGTGACAACTCCAACATTGGGACCTTGATGTCAACAACCATGATGATATCAATTTATCTACTTTCAGTTACACCATTGTTTGGATGATCTAAAAGACTGACCAAATTGTTGGGAGTTGTACAAAACAGGCAGGCATGTCAGAATTTCCAAGGGTTGGGTCGTCATTTCCATCTCCTTTAGTATCAGCCTTCTCAGTGGCTTCTTCAGTGCAGTCTTGACACATGCAAAGCTGGGGTACCTAGTGGTTTTGTGGCTTCTGGTGTTTTCATATATAATAGCTACACCAATGTCTGTGACTTCATTGACAATGATAGCCTCTCAACAATGGAAATTATAATGATATTAATGATTGTGCTGATATCTGTGACAACTCCAACATTGGGACCTTGATGTCAACAACCATGATGATATCAATTTATCTACTTTCAGTTACACCATTGTTTGGATGATCTAAACGACTGACCAAATTGTTGGGAGTTGAACAGGCAGGCATGTCAGAATTTCCAAGGGTTGGGTCTTCATTTCCATCTCCTTTAGTATCAGCCTTCTCAGTGGTTTCTTCAGTGCTGTCTTGACACATGCAAAGCTGGGGTACCTAGTGGTTTTGTGGCTTCTGGTGTTTTCATATATAATAGCTACACCAATGTCTGTGACTTCGTTGACAATGATAGCCTCTCCAACAATGGAAATTATAATGATATTAATGATTGTGCTGATATCTGTGACAACTCCAACATTGGGACCTTGATGTCATCAACCATGATGATATCAATTTATCTACTTTCAGTTACACCATTGTTTTTGTTTCCATCATTGCGCCTGCAACCATTACGTTTTTGTGCATTCTACCTCTTCTTGTCAAGAAGAATAACATATCTAGTTGAGTATGAAGATGGAGGCATCTTGTCATATACCTAAAATATGATGTTTTGGGCTTAACAAGTAATGAAATAAACAAACATGTTGTTATGAAGGGTGCTTTTAGTTTTTTCTGAGCATAGGTTGGTCATTGGCTGTTATTAGTTGGACTGTTGTTCGTCAATCATCGCAGTTACTTACATTGATGGCATATATGCATTACGCAATGGCTTGGGAGAATCTGTACCTTGGACCATATGCAATGCCTTGGGG
The DNA here is from genome assembly GCA_028583015.1 of Wollemia nobilis. NCBI lineage: Eukaryota > Viridiplantae > Streptophyta > Pinopsida > Araucariales > Araucariaceae > Wollemia > Wollemia nobilis. Next base: position 8,818,180 of record JAQPPZ010016751.1, on the reverse strand, counting down.
GAGTAGTAGGAATGACTCCTTACTTTGTGGCATGCTGAAGATGTAGTCCATGATTGATGTTAGAATATTCCATTCTTACTGTCATACGTAGTCTACTAATGGAATTCTTTGTTTGTATGTGTTTATTGTCACTTTTTGCCATCATGGTTACACTATATGTTTCATGAAGGAACGAAACATAAATATACTTACACTCTTTCCATTTCAAGTCTCATATGGTGCTTCAATCAACCCATGCAGAATATCAATATACTTACACTCTTTCCATTTTAAATCTGAGATGGTGGCTTCAATCAACCCATGTCCCCAACATTTTATGTTTAAAAGTGCTAGAAAATAACAGGATTCAGGAAAAAGTTGTCCTGCTTGCCATTACTTAGGAAACAACTTGGAAAATGAAAGCATTTCAGAAAGCTTTTGTGGTCGTTTTTGGCGTAGTTCCATTTTTGAATGGGGTTGGTGGCATTTGCTTCTGGAAAGCTTCTAACTTATGGAATAACTAATGCTCTCTATGACCACCATGTATGTATGCATGGACAGAGTACAATACTTTCATTTTTTTATCACCTATGGCGGGTTGATCATACTAAAAGGACTTAGACTGTAAATAAGGCACATTTACTTTGTTTTAGAGTCTTACTTTTGGCACAGTTTCCATGTTTCTTGTATTTCAGTTTTTGAAATTTATTTCTTTATATATAACAAATAAGAAAGCTATGATGCCCATGGTGTTTGGAGCAAATGGTGGGAGAGAATAGTTTTATACCATAGTTCAAGGTTCAAATCCCATAGGTGAACCTTACTATTTAATCAAATGGAATGAGCCCAACTGCTTAAATGCATCACATTTCAAGGTGGAGACCAGGGTTCAAATCTTGCCAACCAATATATGTGCAAATGCCAAAATGTTATTGTAATACCATTATGTGGTCTTATGATGTAATACGAGTGGGACCTGTTTCAATCCCTTATGACCAATTATTTATAAATAATTTAGAAAAAGAAAAACATATTTAGAAAAAAAGAAAAAAGATCTCTACGATTATTAACTCCTGCCCAGGCATTACTGAAATTTTACATTATATAGTCAGAAACAGCCTCAAAAGTCGGGAGTCGGGAAATAGTGTCCTGCTTGCTGTTTCACTGGAAATGACCCAGAAACTTCCCAAAATTGAAAACATTTACGAAGCTCTTGTGGCCATTTCTGGGTCATTTCCATTCTGGAAGACGGTTAGTGACACATCTTCTACATAGCTTCTAACCTCTGGAATGATTAAATATTATGGACTGGCTTCCCTATATCTGTGAACATACATGATGGAGACAACAAGCAAAATAGATGCATTAGCCAGCATGGATGGTTACGTAGGAACTTAAGTAAAGTCACAGAGTATAGAATATGGCTAATATCCATCCATCTATGAACGTGTATTTATTGATGGTCATAACTGTTGTCTGGTAAGAACTCAACCTTATTAAATTGGAACACCAACCAACCTATCTATCTTTAACAAATGATATGATTTGAGATATAAGATTGGCTTTGGTTGTTAAGCTGCCTCTGAGCTGGTATATAAGCCCTTTTGTCTGAGTCCTCTGGGATGACCTTGAACTGCATATACGCCTCACTATTTTTTCAGATGCAGGTTGTCGAGTTTACCTATAAGCTGGTAGATAAGCCTTTGCCCTTGATTGTTGATTGTAGCTTCGAGCTAATATCTAAACTGTCATTAAATTTCTGAGGCCTTGGTCTTCAGGTTTGCCAATCATCCAGCATATAAGCCCTTGTTACTGTTTTCAGTCCAAGGACTTGTGTTGCTGACAAGCCAGCATACCAGTTATATTGCCTCAAGCTGGTACATGAATTCTTATTAATATGTAGGGGCATTTTTCCTCCACATTAACTACAAGTTGATATAAACTTTCAAGCCGTCATCCTCTGATATGACTTCAATCTGACATAAAAACTCTTATTGGTGTGTTGCATACATGAAGGCAGACATGTATATATTTTGTTTATATATGCATTTATGATAGTAAATACAAGGCATGCAAATTACAGCTGTCTGTACATATTGCTTATGTAATTTTTGTCCTTAACAGCTTCCTTGAACCACTTGGTGGTTTTCTAGATGATTTTTGCTGGTATTTTGCCTTTAAATCTTCAAGATCATACTAGGATATCCTGCAACTACCCTTATAGGTATGCACAGATTTCAAGATACTATAGATTCACTCGTTTCTGGCTTACAACAGTGTAAGCAGTCTCCTAGACAAATGGGGGAGGCATTCCATTTGTTGTCCAGGAAGTTGGTACCGTATCTATGAGTTGCATAAAGCTTTTTGTTGAGTCTTCATTTAGTTTGACTTAAAAACCAATTGGTCAAGTGGTTAAGTTGATATTTTTGTTGCAATTCGATTGGGTTGTTTGAAATAACAGCAGTAGCATAGATATAGATAAGATAATTCTATTAATGTTTATGAATGATCAAAGTAGGCGAATGGGCCACTATGTTAAAAAGCTTTTACCAAGGACTGTAGTTACCAAGAATGTATTAATAAACTAAACTATAGACCAAACATTGAAGAAGGGAGAGATTCAGAGTTTCTACTTGTTATATGTAACTTAAAAGATTCTTTCATACTGTTGGGGGTCATCACATTGCTTCTTGTTCCTGTTTTACGCTGGTTATTGTGCTTTCTGCTCACAAGAATTCTTGAATGACTTATGTTTATAGAGAAATGAAAAGAAATTATATGAATGTCCACAAATGATCAAAGTAGGTTAATGGGAGGAAGAAGCATAGTGTTGAGACTTGGACTCGTCTTGGGCTTGGCAAGCCTGTATTTTTTGACTTAGACTCATGCTCGATGCAAAACATGGGCAAAAACTCGACAATGACTTGACAAAAAAGAAAAAATATAACATATACTATTTTTTATAGAAAGAGACTTGCCCATGGTCACTTGACTTGCAGACTTGTGGAGAGCCTGAACACAATGGTAAGGACTGTACCATTTTGACAATAGAAAATAAGTAGGTGGGATAAAGACTTTGAGGGGAAAAAAAGAATTGACAAATAAAGACATTCAGGAAGTTTGGAGCAAGCAGTGGGAAGAGAGGAGTTTCACCTTGTAAACCCAACTTCCAATCCCATCGGTGAACCTTAAAATTTTCCCAATGGGTTTGGACAAGTGGTGGGGAGTGAGGAGTTCAACACCCTAAGACAAGTTTCCAATCCCATGGGTGAACCTTAATATTTTAAGCCCATGGGGTTGAAGTTCAATTGGTGAGAATGTTTCTGTCAAAGGTGAACCAATGTTCAAGTCCCATGGGTACTGTGATGATACAAATTGTTATGATACCACTAGTTTTGTTTGTTGAAATACCTTGATAACATGGTCGTGATGTAATATGGATGGGGCCCATTTCAATACAATATAACCAATTTTAAAAAACTAACAAATAAAGATTAATAAACAAATAACTTAAAGGTAACCCAAAATGAGGTTAGCTCTCAAAGATGTCTTAAATCAGCTATATAGCCAATATAGGATGGAATTCCAATGTGGGATAGGATCCCAAGAAAGAGAGCACCTAGTTAAAGAGTGCCAAAGTTAGGTTTCTCAAGTAGCATATGTGTTTTAGGTTTTAGATCTATAAAATTTGTTTGTCTTTGGGATACAAGCTTGGCGTTTTGAGACAACATACATGTTCTATTATTAGAAATGAAAAAAATCATGGAAGGTTGCGTTTCAATAAGGTTTTAGTGTCATTTTCCGTAAATACACTTTTCAAAACCTATTTAGATGTAGATATTGACTTGTTATAGGCGGTTCTCATCATGTTAATAGACCAAAAATTTAAAATGAAAATAAAAATAAAAACCTAAGGTTTAGTGCTTTATTTCTAAAAATACTAATAATAAAAATAAAAATAATAACATAAGACCCTCATATTATTGAGTTCTAATTAGGGTTTCATTCACGATATAATTAAAAAAAAAAAAAAAAAAAAAATGTATATATAGACATAACTGACATACAAATATAACAATAATGAAACTCTAAGATCATGTCACTAAGTTTTTAGTCCAATAATAATATCTTCCCTTTTTTATATATATATATATATATATATATATATATAAATTGATTATATGGGATTGAAACAGACTTCCACCCATATTGCATTGTGAACACGTAGTGGTACTACAACTTAAGTGGACCTAAGGGTGAAGACCTTGGAACTCCAAATAGGAGATGCAAGGTTTGAATCCCACAGGGGGTAGGGTTGTACACCATGCTTCAGTAATCAGAGTTTGGTTGGATAAATACATACTAGCTTAGATATAAAGGATATATATCTAAAAACGCCGAGAGTTATCAATCTCGAGGCAACGGTTGGTTAGTCACGGTGGCAATGGTTGGTTAGTCGGCTGTTTTAGTTTAAATATTTTAAATGTTTGCAATGGTTGGTTAGTCGGCTGTTTTAGTTTAAATATTTTAAATGTTTGCAATGGTTGGTTAGTCGGCTGTTTTAGTTTAAATATTTTAAATGTTTTTGTTAATGTCGGCTTTTTTAATAAAAAAAAAAAATTGTTTACGGCGTGACATGTATGACCTCTTTGCCTCCCACCCCCCTGTCTGTCATTGTAGGAACGCTTCTCAGCGTAATTAGATAACCAACATCCTCAATGATGATCATCTCATTTGCCTATGGCCTTGTGGACATAAAAAAATACTTTACTCTTACTTTACTTTGATACTTGGAAATTATGCATGTATTGTTTGACAAGATTCGAACATGATCTCCTCCATGGAAGTGGATATATTATAATAATAATCTTATTATAATAATAATAATCTTATTATTATTAACAACAATAATAAAAATAAAATAATAATAACTCTTAAATTTTTATCATTCATATTAAAAATATTGTAATATTAATAATAATGTTATTGTTACCATCATTATTATTTTTTTAGTTGGTTATATGAGATTGAAATGGGCCTCACCCGAAATACAACGTGATCACATAGTAGTATTTGACCACATAGTGGTATTACAAAAACTTGACAATAATACATGTATTACTTAGCAAGATTTGAACCTGGGTCTAGTCCTTAATAGTTGAGGAGTTTAACTGGTTGAGCTCATGCCATCTGATGTTATGGAATTTAACTGGTTAAGCTCATGCTCTTTGATGGTATTATCATTATTATTATATTATAATCATAATAATAATAATAATATTATTTTTACACGAACATGTATAATTAGAGTTTTTAGCAAGTGATATCTACAAGGAATAAAATAGGTATAAAAAATAAAATAATCATCATAAACATAATAACCCTAAGATCTTAGATTTATATAAAAATCTAATTATGATGCTAACCACACAATATTTAAAAAAATTAAAAAATAAATAAAATCATATTATTAATAAGCCTTAAGAAGCTAGATTTATATGGCATGTTTATCTAGGGATTTTAGCAACAGCTTTAAAAAAAAAGTTTAATGTAGCAATATTGGCTTTATGAACTTCTATTGTATAGGGTTTCCATAACACACTAAGCTTAAAATCATCCTTTCTATTAATTTTCAAGGGTTGTTTTTCAATCTGTAGGGCCTTTTTACCTTTCTCTTACGTCGATGATCTTCTTTTGTCAACAACTTGGTTTCATCTAGAGAGATATGGTGTGCCATGTTTTAAAAGAATGCTTTGCTAATGCCAATTTAGCAAATTTATTGTGTTGAATATTTGCCTGATGCTTCTTCAACCTAATTTTTATGGATCTTCTAGCTTCACCAACGTATGTCACTCCACACAAACAAAGAATTATATAGACAGTCTTATAAAGTTTAGGCTGTACCTTATCTTTAGTTCTATCTAATATTCCTCTCAATGTAATAGTAGGTTTGGAAGCTGTATCTAAATTGTGTCTCTATAAAGTTCTTGCTGTTTTTTCAGATGTTTTTTGTATGTATGGCAAAGTAACTATGATGCATTCTGAATCTCTTTTTTTTCTTTTGTTGCTCCGCCCTTCTAAAAGGCTTGTAGATTTGATTTTCAGTGTATCCATTACCCTTAAGGACTCTTAAAAGGTAAGTCTTTTCTCTAAAGTTCTTGCTGTTTTTTCAGATGTTTTTTGTATGTATGGCAAAGTAACTATGATGCATTCTGAATCTCTTTTTTTTTCTTTTGTTGCTCCGCCCTTCTAAAAGGCTTGTAGATTTGATTTTCAGTGTATCCATTACCCTTAAGGACTCTTAAAAGATAAGTCTTTTCTCTAAAGATTCTATAGCGGAGACCCTATATGTCCTAATTGCTAATGTATTAAGCATTGCAATCATTTGAGTTGGATGATTATGTGAATCTGTCCTGAGGTATAGATTGGTGTGGGTCTTCTCCCTATACACAACATGACCTAATATAACATCTTGTTTCTTGTGAATCAGGACATCCAAGGAAGCTATTTGAGTTAATTCTAAGATTCTTCCATTTTCCAAGCAAATTTTGTATTATTTAGTACATTATTTAAGTAATTCAATTTTATTTTTTTAATTCTTTCTTTCCCTGAAACCAATTAGCCAAAATGTCATATACAAAACTATCCCACCATCCAGGTTTCAATGGATAATCATTCAATTCTTTTTTTTTTTTTTTCAAAAATCCTCCATGAAAATTGCCTATCATGTAGAGAGATTCAATTCACAATCAACTGCATGACCAAAGAGTGCTTATGATTATGGGTTATCCATAGTCCCTCTCCTAAAATCCAAGTTCAAGTTTGTGGAGGTGGAAAGGAAGCTAGGAATTCAGGATTGCCTTGGAGGCATGGGTTGAGTGGAGCCAAGTCACCTACACTAAGAGTGAGAAGGATGAGATAATCCTATAGGCAACCCATAGCAAAGTGCATTGTCTTACAAACATGATACTTTTGGGACCAACAACTGTAGTCCTTGAAGGGTGCTTGATCCCTCGAGCGTGGGAATTAAGCTGGAAGAAAGATGTAATCAATCAGGTGGTTTTGGAGCATTGTTGAAGTGCTCTACATTTAAGAGCAATTGCCTCATGAAGAAAAAGCACAAAATGCCTTTGATTGGGGTAGCAGAAGAAAGATGTGAGTGATCGTTCTGAGTCCCAGTGTTTACATCTAAAGACGAATTGCTTCTCATCCTCTTTTAAAAGATAAAAATAACAGAACTCATCCTTTTGTGGAATATGACGATCCGTGTCCACTAGCAGCTGGTGAGATTGGACTCTCTACTGGCTAGGGGCAATCCTCAAACAATGAGAACATTGATGTTGGAGATAGTCTGGTCGAGTGATGATGCTATCCATAATCTGGAGGAATTGCTCTGTGTAGAAGTCTTAACATAAAGCTGAGGGGCTGTGGGGGAAGAAATATGGGCTTGTTGCTGTGATTATGATCATTTATTGAATGAAAGGAAATGGGAATTAGTTTATGAGGTGGTCTATGCCTCCAAAAATTTAGGTATCACAGTAGTTGCAGATGACTTCGCCTTTCTTCATACTCTCTCTCACACTGGGTCTCTCTTCCCAGTCATTTTCAATGTGGCTCACAAAAAAAAAAAACAGTAGGGTTTAAGCATTGACAACTGAAAATTCATTTTTTACTTCAAAACCTAGTTCTATGTGGCTGTTAGATTCTTGAAATCTGGAAAAGATCTGTGTTTAAGGATGCAAATGCATGTTCTTGTGGCTCCCTTCACCTCCTCTCAGCTCTCTCTATCACTGGAAACAGTAGAAATGAGGCCAAAATCCCCTATTAGACCTTTTGTTTCTGTTTCTGCACAAAGGTCACTGCAGCCAAGTTTTTTGCTATGGGACTCGTGAGTCTGGTGAGTTTTTCCCAAGTCCGAGATTTCAAAAAGACTTGCAGAGTCCAGGAAAACCTGTGAGTCGATTCAAAAAACTATTTTAGACCGACTTGCACTCGGACTCAACAAGTTTTTGAAAAACTCGCTGAGTTTTGTTACTATGGATTTACTTTTACTGCATTATGATTTATTGCTAATTGTACTTTATTGTGGTATTATGATTTTTAGTGGTATCTGTTTGAGTTTGTGTGATAGAATGAATTATTTACATTTCAAATTCTGGATTTTCCTATGCAACTTGGTTATTTGCTATTCATAATATTGTTTGGAGAATTGTTTAACACAAAGTTTGGTACTTTTGCCAGATATTGGCTTGGATAGGAATGCCGATAGTTGTGTGCCTAAATCCGACACAAGCTCACTGGAAGCAGCTCGTACAGCTTTTTCTGCAGGATACAGACCAAATGTTGTTAAGTGTGTTCAGGGACGAGAGGGAGGTTTAAGTTGGCCTTTGACATCTACTCCTAATGGATATACTGGAAGCCGTGAACGAAATTGGCAATCAACATTCGAGGGTACTGTTTTTTCCAAAAAATGATATCTTTAATTAATATAGACAGAGTACTGTTAGCTATAAATGATTTGTAAGAAGTGTAAGACATAAGCACCATTCTGGACATTGGAAAGTCTGAATGGAATCTTAGAGACCTTAAATATCATCCATTGCTTGTGTTTAAGTACACATCTGCTAGTTCTGAAGGAAATGGTAATGTGACTGTAAAATGACAGCGAGAGAGAATATATATTCTTTGTTTGTACATAGATTGACTGATTTATAGGAGATGTTTGTTTTAGGTTGGGATTCACTTGGCAAACAGTTTGAAGGGCCAGCGGTTTGGCTGGAGCAAAAAGCTTATTCATCATGGATCCCAACTTGGAGTGCCTACACATCAAGTGTAGCTGTTGCGCAACCTCTTGGGAGAATGGATGTAAGTATTTAGATATGCAACACCTTGTTGTAAAATCTTTCCAGACTTTGCCTTAAATTTTTTTTTAAAATCTTGATACTAATATTTATTATAGCTTAATTGACATTAATGGGAGAATGGATGTGTGTATGTAGTTTGCTTTTTTTTTCTTTCATTTTGGCCCATGTGAGTATAATATTGATTTGGATTGTGGAGAGTTGATTGATTAATGCTGAACAAGAACTGCTACTGAAGTCCTGTGTATGTGTTGTATCCAGCAAGGTGTTCAGAAGGTTCTAGATGTGAGATTTCATCCTCATGGATTGCCTCAACTTGTCTGCAGCTCTAATGAGGTTGGTTTATAATCTCAAAGATTATAGTAAAAATGAATGGATGCATTGTATGATTGAAATAATTGCTTTCAAAGTTGATAAGAAGTCAACCTTTAAATGATTGATCAAGTTCTTTCTTTTATATCTTCATATTCGTACAAATACTAAACATTTAATTACTTAAAAAGACATGATTATTATTTTGTGAAAATCATACTTAAAGGGGTTTGTTGCTTATTTCCAAGGAAAGCATGTATGACAGGTTATATCTCACTATATAGACAAATTGATGTCCTTTTGAATCATGGTATCAGGCTCCCAATGAACTTCTTTTGTACAATCTTGTCGCTGGAAGGGCAACAGAATTGGCTGGTCATAATTGCCAGGTGTGTATTCTCTTGAAAATATACTCAGTCCCTTGTTTATATTTTCTACACACACGAGTGGGGATAAATTAGTGTTATGTTAATTAGTAGCCCTTACTGATTGAACATTAACAGGTTAGATCCCCTAAAGTTCATCTTTCTGCTGTTAGTGTGATATTTTACATTTGCAGTTTTTTACTAGAATAGAAGATTCTTTCAAGTAATTGAACTTTTCTATGCAAAGAACTAAGTATCAACTAAAATACTTGAGAAAATTTAGTATTAATTGTAGTTTTAAGTCCATTTAAATGGAGAGATTTTCAGATTTTAAGGAAGAAGCTACACATTTGTTGCAATTTTTTTGAGACCCACCTATCAACAAATACATCTGAAGGGAAGCTTCTGCTGGCTTTTACTGGCTTTTAAAATCCCAAATGCTATGTGATCATGCATGTGTCAAGAGAAATACATTTGTTGAAACTTGAAGGAGCTTCTTTGAGGCCCACCTAACAACAGATACATCTGAAAGGAAGGTGCCGCTCACTTTGGAAATCCTGAATGCTATGTGATCATGCAGTCGCTAATAGAAATGCATGCAGGCAAATTCTCATTACCTGTTTTGCATTATTTATAGGATTGAGAAATGAAATGAAATTATGTTAATGCCAACAAATGTCCAAAGTAGGTCAATGAGATTAAGGAGTACAACAATGTGACAATAAAAAGTAAGATGGTGGGAGAAAAAGTTAAAAACCCTCCAAAAGAAAATTAAAAAGGGAAGCACTACCGCATAATGAATGATAATGATATAGCAAGGTAGGGTTAGCCCAAAATGTGTAGCCCTAGAATATGTCTCAAAGCAACAATTTATACACAATGTAGTTGGTGAATCTTTTGCATGTTAGAAGCTGAAGAAGTACTCAGCCATAGAGTGCCAGTGCCAGGTGTCTGGAGTGGCATTCTATGTCAAGGAGATAAAATCATCTATCAAATTGCAAGACTGAATACACAGTAAAGTAGATGAACTGAGATCAAATGGCATTAGCTCAACTGGTTAAATCCCTCAACTTTCAAGGAGGAGACCAAGGTTCAAATTTTGCCAAGCGATATGTGCATAATAGCCAAGCTGTTGTAATACCACTATGTGGTCATGATGTAATATGGGTGGGACACGTTTCAGTCCCATATAACCAATAAAAAAATGGTAGATGAACTGAGGGGATCTTAAGGGTTTGGGGGGCCGCCCATAGACCATATTTGAACTGAAGGTAGGAAGGAAGCTGGTGATGATGGCTAGCCACAAGGTCTAGGTTGAGCAAAGTCACAATGTCTTTGAGGAGGAAGTGATGAGATATCTTGTTGGCAATCTTCAAAGAAGCGCATTGTTTTATGGACCTGTAATATTCAGTACTAACTGATGCTGTTCTTGAAGGGCGCTTTACCAAGCTTTAGTATCTAATATACTCTGAAAGACAGATGCGATTAACCAGGTGGGTACGGAACACTTCTGAAGTCTACTCCTATATCCTTGGGCTTCTCCTAACATCCAATGTCAATATTCTAGAGGTGGAAAAGTAGCTGGTGATGCATAACATTCCATGAGGTTTAGGTCAAGCAGAGCCACAATGATTAAGCTAACAGTAAGAGGGATGAGATATTCTAGTGATAGTATGTAGAGAAGTGCATTGTCTTACAAACTTGTCACTCTCGGTACCAGCAACTGCTGTATTCAACTGGCGCTTGACCCCTCTAGTGTCTGATACAATTTGAAAGAAGGATACAATCAATTAAGTGGGTTTTAAGCACCTTGGAAGTGCTCTATGCTCTGGAGAGTAGTTGCCTTGCAAAGTAACAACCCCAGACATCCTTTCCTGGAATAGAGGAAGAAAGTTTTGAGTGACCCTCCAGAGTCATCGTACAAGCATCTAAAGATGAAGTGCTCCTCAACCTTAATCCTTTTGGTTTTGGTCCTACACAAACCTGCCTAAAATTTGGTTTGGTTTTTAAAGGTTAGCTTTAATCAGCCATAGAACTTTAAAAAAAAAAGAGCGACGAGATCAGAACTTTCATCTGAACAAATCATGCCTAATTCTGAGTTCTAAGTAAAAAAATGTGCCTTCTGAATATAATCAATAAATTTTAAGAACATTTTAGGCTAATGGTTTCATAGTAGAGGAGAGCAAATGATGTATCAGTCTGGGTTTTTGCTAGATACTGAAGATACATCTGTTGTTATATCTTTTATTTTTCTAAACAGTCTACATAATTTGTTTTTGGTGCTTTATTTATTGTTTGGGGGCAATTAGCTATGTGTTAAGTGGTTGCTGATAATTCAAATTCTATTATAAATGAGATCTGCAATATGTTTTATTGCTTTGGTTTGGAACTACAGACTTCAATAGTTGGCATGCTTAAGCATCAGACACCTCCTCCCTTAACTTTGGATGGTCCCTTGTTTTGGTTCATATCATTTATTTTACTTTTTTCATTTTTCTTCTGTCTGATTTGCTTGTTGTTTGAAAACATGCTTATATAGTTTTTTGAATTGTATGGTGGCTGCAAATTGTTTTGTTTGCGTGAAATTGATTGGCACAAGTCTTCTCCTCGACTTTTGGTATAACGTTTTTAAGGCATGAAAGTTATGATGTATTTATTGGTGTTACTTTCTTACATCTATCCATCTATTTGTTTGACTATCCCTCTATCCATGGTAGGAAATGGTTTCTGCTTCATGTTTCCACTAGGATTATGTTTTTGCACTGGATATGCATTGAAATCATATTAAGGAAGAATGAAGGTAAATTAATATCCACATACCAAAGTAAATGTATGAAACTTACTTTCAACCACAATGTAAATATCACTAGCGAGTTATCAATTGTTAAAGGTCTATTGGAACATTTGAACTTCCTTTTAGATCGCTCTTCTAATTACAAGAAGAGCTGAAATATCCTAATAAATCTCTAACCCTTGGTAATCAAGAACATTTGTTTTAATCGTTATATCCAGTTTAAGTCTTAAATATTTGATTATCAGTGGGGATAAATCCATAGTGGAAAAACCCCAAAACATATGATCTAGATGCAAATCGGCATCCATGTAAGGGAATGCCCTTCCAAGAAACAAGGAAATGATGAATATCACAAATGAACATTTTTGAGCTGTCTTCCAAGAAACAATCAATAAGATGACTATTTCCTTATGATTTTCAGGTTTATCAACTATATAATGCAGCCATGAGACTCCATACCAACACTATTGTTCATTTGTCATTTTAAGTTTTGATCATGATTATATGCAATTTGATACTTGATCCATGCCGTGTAGCCCAAGATAATTGTGTGAAGGACAACTCCCTAGTTTAGCGAGTGAAGCCAGATCAATTATGTTTCAGAGTAGTCATTTCCTCATACAAAATTGTGTTAGATGGAAAATAAAAATAATGAAGGGTTCCCTCTCCTAGGAGGTCACCCATCCAAGTCTACCTTCACTAGAGCTGCTTAACCCATCTGCATTGTGGCAGATTGAGCAAGTTTTTTCGAGTACAACTGCCTTTACTTGCTTTAGGCATGTCATCTTCCTAAGGCAAACCTGCCCGACTCCATTTGGGATAGGTAAGGGGCTCCTTCCAGGTTAACCCCTCCTTACGACACTGAGGAGTACAATGGGCACCCCTTGCATGGATGGCTGCCAATCCTCCTTACTGCATGCAACTATTTTGACTACATCCCCTAGGACCACCTCTTCTCTTAGAAGAGTATGTTGTGACCTTGCATGCTGTTGTGGACAAGTCTTCTGCTTCTTGGAATGAGAGTGCCTCTGGCCCCTCTCAAATGAGCATGCCTTTGGCACAATGGATGCTAAGATGATCATGGATCCCTTAGACTGCCTATGACCCCTTTCAAACTACCCCCTGGGATCTCTCTATCTGCTCGGTGGACCATGCTCCCACAACATGTTGGTTGTGAGGCCCTGCCTTGAATATGCAAGGGTGGACAAGAAGCTTGCTTGTATTGCAATTGCCGCTTTTTCAAACCACTCCTTGGGACCTCCTTGTCCTTGCAATGGACCATGTTCTTGCGTTATGGTGGTGGAGAGTCCAGCCTCTCCAGAATCTCCCCCACTTTAAGTGGGTGACATCCTTAATGCCCTTGTGGCCCTAAGACAACTTCTTGGAGGCAACAAGTTAGGACAACCGTTCCTTTGATAGTACAGAATGCAAGGATGTCCACCTGCCCCTCTTGGACAGTGCATGGACTTTTCAAAGGGGCAAACTTGTGTTGCCCAAAGACTGCAATGACCCAATGCCTTCACCATTTTGACACTAAGTCCAAAGACCACAACAATCCAATGCCTTCTCCATCTCGGTGCTAAATCCAACTTTGCCCACAATTTTTCCTGCCTTACTCCCCCACTCCAAGTTTGATCAGGCTTCCAACTTCCCTGCTGGGAATTACTAAAGGTACATGGTTGGCCTTTGCTGTTGAGAATGACTGAGAAGTAGAAACTATGTCGTTTACTCTTAGTGCAAGTGACTTGAAGGTACATGACATCAATCTCTTCGTGTATTTCTTGATGCTCGTAACTCTACTCATCGATTTCGCATATGATAAAGAAGGTGGAGTTGCCTGCAAAGCCAGTAATTTGAACTGCTCACCATCCCCCTCACCAACTAGCAAATGCGGTTTCACCTTCACCCTTGATGGCTCGGTGTTGGTGTTCTCTCTATTTGCCAATTCAACTGCCCCAAGACAACTATCCTCTTGTCTATCTCACCAGGCTACATTTCATCCCGGATACTGGTTCACTCCTTGGCCTAAACAAGCATTGACTCTACTAAGCTCTGAATGCACCAACTCCGTCCCAAATACTAGGTCTCTTCCTATTTTGTCACTCCAATGCTAACAAGCTATTGCAGCTAGCAGTGCATTGCCACTTTGATACCAACTGATACAAGGGCAGCACAGAATGCCCTTGCATGGCACCGATGCATACCGACCTGACCAAACCTCTTTGGATTTGGGCCGTCTTGAGGCCCAAAATATGCCATTAACATTACGAGCCGAAGTCCTTCTCAACTGGTATACCCCTTAACAATTGCAGTGGAAACTCAAGTCTGCCAACACTTAGCAAAGTTGCTCACTCGAACAACTCTGGCACAAGTCACTGACCTGTCCAGCTTCCTTGGGCCAAGGTCCCACCTTGCCCATCAACTTACCCAAAAAGCCATGAGGTGCTTCACTTTCTGTATACTTTTGCCCATGGTGTTGGTGCAGAGTGGTGTGATACTGGACTGCTCTTAGGAGGTCACCCCTCCAAGTCTACCCTCACAAAGGTTGCTTAACCCATTTGCATTGCACTAAATTGGGCAAGCTTATGCGAGGACAACTGCCTTGTAATGAGCTCAAATACTGCATAGGGCAATAAGAACTAGTTTTTAGGAGAATAATAAAGAAAATACAGCTAAGATGTGATAAGGTAAGCAAGAAGCAAGTATAGTTGGAGATTCGAGAATAAAGCAATACAGTTGGAAAATATAACAAGTTAATAATATAGAAAGTGCAGTTGGAAAAAAAATATAGAAATATTAGATGGAAAATATAGAAAGTATTGTTGGAAGGATAAAGA
The DNA here is from genome assembly GCA_028583015.1 of Wollemia nobilis. Classification (NCBI taxonomy): domain Eukaryota; kingdom Viridiplantae; phylum Streptophyta; class Pinopsida; order Araucariales; family Araucariaceae; genus Wollemia; species Wollemia nobilis. The sequence continues at coordinate 8,803,032 of JAQPPZ010016751.1, read as the reverse complement.
AAGTACAACTGGAAGAATCAAGCAAGAATAGAATAAAGCACTCCCTCCTCTATAAGTATGAAGCACTTGATGAATAAGGGGTCTTTTTGCAAACAAAAGATTGGCATTCGCATAGGAGAGGAAAGAAGATTGGTTGTCTTCTTGAATCTGGAGTGGCTCACCTACGAGCTTGGGCTATTCTGTTTATTGGTTGTAAGCAGAATAGATTTTTTTTGTTTTTCTAATAGGAGTTTATTTTTCAGATCTGTTTCATTGTATGTTTAATCTCAACACCCATAAGAAAAAATTTGTGTTATGATTTATATGATTTGGTCCAAAACTCAGATTTAAGATTTAAATCAGCTTGAGAGAGTTTCAGTTTCAGATCTTCATAGGTTCATAATAGTTGTATAAGAGCCACCAATTCTGCCAACATGTCCACTAGGAATGATGAAGAGGAAGCTAATGCACACTGTTTACTGAGAGTGTACATGAGGGCATAGCAAAAATGGTGGAAAGCATAAGGGAGATGTCTCAAGTGATTCAAGAACTGATTGCAATGTGTATCCATTCTTCCCATGGAGTCGAAATACGTTATAGTGTTCGACCCTCATTGCCTCTGTCTCCCTATCGGAACTAACGTAGGCCAGCCTATGCTGCATCTCCTCCAAATCAGAATCCTCAATGGAAGCTTGAGACTTCAATGATGATTCCATTAGAACAATTTGGAGATCTTATATGGCTTAATGACGCCACTTTTGTGCAGTGTATGATTCCAATGCCTATAGGGCAATGAGAGGTGATGCAGGGGGAGATGACCATACCAGGACAGGGTCACAACCTCACATGCCAAAGATTGAGGTTCCATAATATGATGGTATGTTGAAAATTCTTCTAGATGTATGGTTGCATAAATTAGAGGTGTATTTCTACATGCACCTCACAACCTCACTTTGTCCCTTAGGTCTTTGCAGCATATACAATTTGATTATTTGCAATGGGATGAACAAATGGAAAAATTCAGGAAAGTATACATGCAAAACATATAAGGGACAAAGTGTAATAGACTATGTAATATGCTCACGGAATTACATACCAAAAATAGAGGAGCTAGAAGTGGAAGATTCTCCAGTGGAACTTAAGTCAGATCACAACCCAATTGTTATGAAACTTCGAATGCATGGAGACAAACCAAGGGAAAAAAAACTTGCAAGGCAATCAAAATAAATATCCTCACAAGGGAAACATTCTCTTAACAGATGAAAATCGGCAAAATTTTAGAGCAGTATTAAATAATAAGTTACAAGAAAGGGAAGAACTACATCACAGTAGTAGAGATTACAGTAAGAGTGAATGGTTAATGCAAGTTATTCAAGAAGCTCTAAAAAAATGCAAGAGAGCTAAACCTAAAAAGAAAGAAAGGAATAGCTTCCCAACCAACCCATGGTTCAATGAAGATTGCAAAAAAATGCGAAGATTACTAAAGGAACCAACGGGTAAAACAAGAGCAAACAAAAAAGCATATGAGAAACTGGTAAGGGCAAAAAAAGAAGAATACACTAAAACAAGGAGGGAAGAATTGATTTATTTAGGGAAGCATGAACCAAAGAAATTTTGGAAGGAACTAAGCGTGAAAAGGATGCAAACTGAAAATAACATAACAGTTAATCAGTGGTTGGAGTATTCAAAACAACTGTATCAGCGTAGTAACCAGCGAGGAGACACCACCTACTATCATTGTCAAGAAAGAACTTTTCACAATTGAAGACATTATTCAAGGGATAAAAAAGTTAGCAACTGGAAAAGCCCGTGACATAAACAATCTTCAAGCAGAGCATATAAAATGGGGGGTAGATATCTTGGCACCGCAAATCAAAGAAATTTTCAATGAGGTCATACAAAATGGCTTCCCTACTGAGTGGACAACTAGCTTGACCATTCCTTTGTTTAAAAGTGGAGATGTAAATAATCCCTCAAACTATCGAACTATCATGATCAACCCTCTCTTTGCAAAGTTGTTTGGGAGTATGATAGAGCAGAGGATCAGCATATGGGCAGAAGAAAAGGGAAAGAGAGCAAAGGGGCAAGCAGGTTTTAGGCCCAAACACTCAACTATTGATCACTGTATCACGCTCAGACACATAGTGGAAAAAATATGGGAGAAAAAAGAGGAGGCTTTTTGCTGTTTTGTAGACTTCAAAAAGGCATTTGACACAGTGCCTAGGAAAAAATTATGGAGCAGAATGGAAGAACTAGAGGTTCCAATTCACTACAGGGCAGCAGTTCACAGACTATATGAGCATGTAAAAGCTAGAATCAGAACACAGGAAGGGTTATCTGAATGTTTTGGTAGTGACATAGGTGTCAAACAAGGTTGCCCTCTATCTCCGACCTTATTTGGGCTGTACATTGACAAGTTAGAAGAATGGATAAACAAATTTGGGGGAGAGGGTGTGCATTTAGCCAAATATGTGGTAAAACTCCTCATGTATGGAGATGATGTAATTCTTGTGGCCAAAACAGCCAAAGATCTAGAAGATCACCTTCAAGCTCTAGAACTCTTTTGTAAAGAAGTTGGGATGCAGGTGAACACGAGCAAAACAAAAATTATGATTTTTTCAGCAAAAAAGAAGCAACAACTCAAATTTCAGTTTGCGGGAGAACCGCTTGATGTAGTAATAGAATACAAATACTTGGGCATAGACTTTCATGACAAACTTAATTGGAATACATGTAGGATGAAAAGAACTCAAAGTGGTCGGAGAGCACTATATGCACTTCAAAACAGGTGTAGGAATGCCGAGTTGTGGGACTGGAAGACCACCAAGGTCGTATTTGGCCTACTTGTTACACCGGTTCTGTTGTATGGTTGCGAGGTGTGGGCTAGTGGCACAACAAATGCAAAATGGAGACAAATAGAAAGGATTCAAAAATATCTAATCACAAACTTTCTCAAAATTAAGGCCACAACCCCTTATGAAATTATTCTAGCTGAAACTGGAATGTTCCCTTTAGAAGCAATTGCTATGACCAAGCTGTTATGTTACTTGAAAAAAACAGAAAACATGACAAATGATAGATGGCCTAGAGCAGTTAGAGACGAAGAGTTACATAGGCGAAAGAATACGTGGATGAAACAAAATCAGAAATGGATGAAACGTTGGGAAATCAACATAAATGAATGCCCAAATGTCAACAAAGACATTAAAAATTATGTGAATGAAAAGTTCAGAAGTGGAATGTGGAAAAATGCAAGCAGGAAAAGACAATATTATATTGCAAATTTTAACCCAACGTATGACCACAAGGAAAAAGCGTATATAGGCGCTGAAATCAAGTGGAAGGAAAAAATACTCATTGCTCGGATAAGGACTAGCTCTCATAGGCTTAGATGTGAAATGAGGGAGATGGACAACGCCCAAAGAACAATGCGAAGAAAGGATATGTACTCTATGCAGCACAGGGCAGTAGAGACAGAGGAACACTTCATCTATAAATGCCCGAGTTTTTCAGATATCCGTGACAAATACAAAGAAACACTTGAGAACGAGTTTATTACAGATTTATTTGAAGACAAGAAAATAAAAAAAGTTGGAGAATTGCTAACACAAATTAGCAGGGAGAAGGAACAACCTTCTCAAAGATATTAAAGATCATATGATATGATTTGAGTAATTGTACTTCCATATTTGAGGTCCCATAGACCATATTTGGGTCTCGCGGACATAATTAAAATCTTTCATTCATTTATTCATTCACAAATGATGAGCACAAAATTCAGTTTGCTTCACTTCATTCTGAGGGAGGTGCCTATGAATGGTGGCATCTTTATGACTTGGACGTGTAGGGTGGTCAATGTGATGAGTTATTTACCTGACAAGAATTTACTAAGCTGATTATTTTTGTTTTTAGTAGAAAGACAATTGATGAGAAGTTTTTGGAACTTTGTAATCTACATTAGAGACAACAAGATTCTGTGGAAGAATATAGTACAAAGTTCAAAAGACTATGCATGTGAATTGAGGTATGTCCAACTCTTGATGGGGAAAACAATATTTTCAAGGAAGCTATCTCAAATGAGGTGAATAATTCCATAGAGAGTAGCCTTAACCCAAATAAGGCAGCTCAAGAAGAGCTCCGTAAGCAAGGATGTTGCTTCTCATGTAAGGAGCCATGGTCTTGAGACCATAAATGTGCTTATAAAGGTTGGATTCAACTGATTGAGGTTGTTGATGATTCTCCACATTTTGAAGGTGAGGAAGAATCAGTGGATTCTGATATAAAGAACAATACCAAGCAGCCCATTGCATCATTAGCAGCTATGAGAGGTATATCTGTTTGTTCTACCTTGTGTGTAGAAGGTTTTATCAAAGGAAGAAAGGTCATGGTTTTGATTGATTTTAGAAGTACTCATAACTTTCTAGATTCAAAATTATATCTTGCTTGGGGTTTTTCAAGTACAGAATGCCCTCCCTTTGACATTAGTATTGTTTATGGGTCCCAACTTCACTGTCACACATGTACTAATGGTTTCACCCTTCACATGGGAACTTATTTTCTGAACACTGATTTTATATTGTGGCATTGTGTTGTGTTGATGTTATTCTAGGAATCCAATGGTTGACACTACTTGGTGATATTAATAAGAGTTGTCCATGTACTTTATGCAAGGTTCAAACAAACACCAACTTCAAGGTTCTAGACCTCCCAAAAGTAAACTGATTTCAGTGCATAAAATGCAAAAAGAGATCAGAAAAGGGACCCTTGGTTGTAATATTGGGGGATGAATCGAATTCAGAAGGGCAAACTTGTAATGAGCTCAAATACTGCATAGGGAAATAAGAACTAGTTTTTAGGAAGAAAATAAAGAAAGTACAGCTAAGACAGGATAAGGTAAGCAAGAAGCAAGTAAAGTTGGAGAATAAAGCAAGTACAATTGGAAAATATAGCAAGTTCAGTTAAAAATATAGAAAGTGCAGTTGGGAAAAAATATAGAAACTGCAGCTTAAAAATGTGGGAAGTAATTTTGGAGGGATAAGTCAAGTACAGCTGGAGTAATCAAGCAACAATAGAATAAAGAACTCCCTCATCTATAAGTATGAAGCATTGATGAATAAGGGGTCTCTTTGCAAACAAAAAATTGGCATTTGCACAGGAGACGGAAGAAGATTGGTTGTCTTCTTGAATCTGGAGTGTCTTACTTATGAGCTTAGGCTATTTGTTCATTGGTTTAAACTTTTAAGTAAAATAGATATTTTTTTGCTTTTGTAATAGTAGTTTATTTAACTAAGGACGCCACTTGCATTATCGGTGATATGATCCGGGTTCAATCCCCACGGCGGATGTGTATAAGAAGTATTTACTGCACCTGGGGGTGCAGCACAACGGTTTGGGCTTTGGCTCTTCTTCGGGAGGTCCAAGGTTCAAACCGTGGCGTGGGTGAGTGTGTGAGGGGGTGGGTGTGTGTCTCCCTGGTGGAGTTGTTGTAACAGGTTGGGGGATTCCTAGTCAAAACCCCCATATCTTAATATTACCAAAAAAAAAAAAAATAGTAGTTTATTTAACAGATCTGTTTCATCGTATGTTTAATCTCAGCATATATAAGAAAAATTTTGTGTTATGATTTATATGATTCAATGCAGAATTCAGAATTCAGATTTTTGAGTTTTTTTTTTTAAATCAGCTTAAGTGAGTTTCATTTTCAGAACTTAGTAGGTTCATATCAGAATGCCTGTCCAAGAAACAAGGAGCTGATGAAGATCACAAATGAACATTTTGGGCTGTCTCCTAAGATACAATCAATAAGATGACTATTTCCTAACATTTTCCAGGTTTATCAACTGTATAATGCAGGCCATGAGACTCCATACGAATACTATTTGCTCGTTAGTCATTTTAAGTTTTGATCGTGATTATATGCAATTTGATACTTGATCCATACCGTCTAGCCCAAGATAATGGTGCAAAGGACAACTCCCTAGTTTAGCCAGTGAAGCCAGATCAATTATATTCAGATTTGTGCCATAGAACTTTGCATACTGAACATTTCCTCATAGGCCATTGTGTTAGATGGAAAATAAACATAACAAAGAAGGGATGTTGAGTAGGAATGCAGAAAAATAAAAAATTATGTAAATAAATGGAAAGCTTTATTTACAGATAGTGCGAACATAAAATAACAAGGCTTTCATGAACCCATGGTGGCTTCAATACCTAAACTTAGGCAACATGCGAGTTTGGGGCATTGGTTCTTTATGCATGGCTATTGGGCAACTATGTTTCCCTCAAAATTCTGAAAACTCCAATTTGCTAAAAGAATGTAGAAGAAACCATCTATATTGAATAACTACTTTGTATACAGAATGTAAAATAGCAGTTACAAGATTGACAGAGAAAAGATGGAATGATTTGTATTTTGACAATTATAGGAAATAAGTTGAGACGGTTTGTAAACTACTGTCTTTCTGTCTTCCTGGAAGGCTTGGGGTTGACTTTTGTTGGCTATCGAGGTTGGCAATTGGCATTTGACTCTTGCTGTGAGTGCTAGGCACTAGCAACTAGTGTTAGGCACTAGCAGCTAGTGTTAGGCACTAGCAGCTAGTGTCGATGCTAGGTGTTGGGGTGGCATCTGATGTTAAAGGCAGGATAGGTGTTGGGTGGTGCCAACATGTGATTTGCATTGCTGACTAGTTCTTGGCATCTATAGCTTGGTTTGGCATAGAAGTTTTCTTTGTTGCCCTCCTGAGCTACCTCAACTATGCTTATATTACTTGTTCCTTTAGGGATGTTCTTAAAGGCTATTGATTTTGACAGGTAAGTGAAGGATGCACAATTCATTCATGAAATCTTAAATTGGGTTATCGAGTCGCTATGTCCTCAAAGTATAGTCCAAGTCATCACAAACAACACAAAGAATTTTAAAGCAACTAGATTGCTTGAGGAGGTAAGATATGATGATACAATTGTAATACAATAATTCTCAGTTTCAACCATTGATTTAGATTTCGTTCTTTATTATTATTATTCTTTAAAGTTGTTTGTAATATAAATTTTATCCTTCTAAACTTTAAAGGTTGTTGAGATGAGATTTACATCTCACATGATCATTTACATCTTGTGAAGGTAAAAGAAGCCTTGAACAACATGGTTAGGAACAACCTTTGCAAACACATAGAGAGCTCAAATAGTAAAATGTTTAAATTCTTGATGATGTTTGTTAGGTCAGGGTTGATTATTTGCTCAGTTTTACCAAATCCATTGTCTGTGATTAGATTTTGCTCATATCGATGATGCTTGCTCTGCTGAAATATATGACTATGCTAGGAAATAACTACAAAATTGTCATGGTTTGGTAAGCATCATGTCACAATTTTGAACATGAAATTCTCAGAACTGCTAGATTAGGGTAAGCTTAAAGTGAGAGGGCAGGCTGGTTTCAGAAGTGACCATCAGACTATTGATCATGGTTTCATTCTCTGAGCTATTATCGAGGAGGCTTGTCAACTATCTTCTAAAGTCTTCTATTGCCTTGTGTACTTTAGGAAAGTCTTTGACATTGTTTGTAGGCATCTTTTGTTTCAGAAATTACATGAAATTGACATCTCAGAGCTCTTTATCACTACCATCAAGAGACTATAGGAGGTGGTTGTTTGTTGTTTTCAGAAACTTTTGGTTTATCACAGGAAGTCCAAAGCACCATTGGTGTCAAACAATGTTGTTTTCTTTCTCTTTCCCTATTTGGTATCTATATTAATGAGATTGGGGAATTTACTTGTCAAGGCACACATGTTGATGATGGCTGCCTTTTATTATATCATGTCTTAACAGCTATATTGCTTTTTCTAGATGACGTAGTTTTTCTTGCTCAAACTCTTGAGGGTCTATAATGACAGTTGGAAACAACTGACAATCAACCTTAATAAGTCTAAGGTGATGATATTCTACACATCAAAGAGTACCATTTCTAAGTTTCTGTTCTTCTTTAAGGGTGAGTTGATTGAGATCACCACTACTTACACATACTTGGGGGTTCAGTTTATAGGTCCTTCCTTAAATCTCCGACCAGATTCACAGTCACGGCTTTGTAAAGGATATGCATCTATTGTAGTCTTGGAACACCAATGTTTCTAACAACGCTTCCGAGACATACTTGCAAAGATGCACCTCTTTGATTTTATTTTTTTTAATGGGTTATATGGGATTGAAATGGGCCCCACCCGTATTACATCATCACCACATAGTGGTATTACAACAAAGCTTGGATATTATCCGTGTATCGTTTGGCAAGATTCGAACCTGGGTCTCCTCCTTGAAATGTTGAGGAATCTAACCGGTTGAGCTAATGCCACTTGATACCTCTTTGATTTTATTATCTAGCTCACAATTCTTAATGGATTTGAGATTTATGGCCCAAGTTTAGGGTGTGTTGATTGGGTTTGCATTGAGAGGGTCCAAACTATTTTACTTCAACAATAAATCAGATGTAAAAGAACATGATCCACAATGTATTGTTCAGGCTGAGTTTAGCATTCACTATCTTCGCCTTGGGAGCATCTTCAAACTTATTTTCTAGTTTCATCGCTTTAGATCCCTAGGTGACTGAATCTCAGGCTGAGAGAGATACCCATATCTGGCACTTTGCTCCACAGAATAGAATTCCTCTAGGAGCACTTTTGGTCATCATTGTGACTGATACTCAAAAATTATTTCTCTCGTTTGGTTAATTGGCATTTCCGTAGATCGATTACCTACAACAAAATACTCTTTTAGATGCTTGTCCCCCACCTTCTACTCCTTTAAATGCTCCTCCTCCTCTTCTTCCTTATAAAGTGATTAATCAAATAGTTACAGATGATTTTACCGGCAATATATTCAGATCAATAGGGTCACTCCATCTTAGCCTTTTAGTCCTGTGTTGGCCTCATATATCGAACATTTCATGAGGATTGAGGATGGCATTATTATTCATCCTAATTATATCCATTGACATTTGAGACAACCTCAAGATTCCTCTTGGTCAATTCATGGTTTGCTTACATCATTTGCGTGTGGAGACAAACCATCATATTCCTTGAGAGGATAGGTTATGTTGTCTTTGCTCCCTGTGGTATGTTGAGATTATTATAAGAAAGGACAAACTAAGCTTTGGGATGTTCAGCTAGAGATTACTGACTAGGATGCTTCTAAGGATGCTCTTAGTCAACTTTCACTACTTGATGTTGATGATGACAGTCGAGAAAGAGTTCTACATAGGAGCACAGAGCATAGCTAGAGTGGCCCTCAAATTGATGCATTTATGTTTGATGATTTTGAAGATGATGCACGTGGTCATGATGATTTTTTCTAGAGTCTTGTGTCTAGATTGTGAACTGATTTTAGATTTTGTTTGGATTTTGAAGCTTTAAATTATGGCAAATTTTAAGAATTCAAATATATTATATTTTAAGATTTTAAATGTTCAACGAATACTATGATATAACCATTTTATATGTAAAAACACTAAAGATGAAATATCTTTCTTTTTTTTTAAAATAATTTTATTGAGAGTCCACACACACATATTTAAATGGATGTCTCCATATTGTTTTGTATCTAGGGGTCTGTGGAAGATCAGTGGTTCCCCCTTTCATTTCTGTTTTCATTTCCTGGTAAATTAGCATAGGCAGAAAAATAGTTGATATGGAAGCAATCAAATGTTGAATTTTATAGCTAAAATTACTCTCAACATTGAATATTGATTGTTTTTTCCTCTGCATTGTTCCTATATTAACAATATTTTTGAACTGTATGATAAACAGATACAAGCAGTCGAATATGCTGCAGGAGGAGCAAGCATAGTGTCTTGTGGTGCTAATTTAGTAAAGGTTATGGATGGAAACAAATAGTACTTATTTTTAAAAATTTGTTAGAGATTATTGAAATATACGAGTCCATTATTGTAAAAAATTATGTTGTGGGCTGGCTTTTTGATTAGGTGTGGGACTCCACTTCTGGAGCTTGTCTTTACACAATGGGACCGGTAGCAGATGCCGCTGACTCAGTTGGACATAAAAAGAAAATAAATGCATTGACTGTCAATCACTGGCAATATTGTATGTATAAAGTAGTAAATGGCTAAAACGAGAATATTACATGCCTACTTTTGCAGCTTGTTCATTGGGTAGTGATTCCATTATCTCAATTTGTTGTGTGCTTGATTCTGTCATGACTTTTCTGACAACTGTTTTTATTTTTTCCTTTTTGGTAGGTAGGGCGTCATAATTTATTCATTGGTTTGATTTTATATTATATACAGCCATCCAATAGTTAAGTGATATTGGGAAGCAAGCAAGAGTGCTGAAGCGTTACACTTATGGAAATTGACATTTCATGGGAAATTTAACAACAAAAATTTATAATGTATTTCTATAAGCAAACTTGTGATCTGAAGTTTCTTACTAATGGATTAATCAAACATATCTGTTGAAAATTGTTAATAGTTTTGAATGTAGTTGCACTTGGAATATTAAGAAATTTAGGCCCTAGTCACTAATGAAAATCTTAATGGCTCATGCTTGATAAGAATGCAAAACACAATCCCAATATGAAATAGAAAGAACTGGACACAGATGATTTTATGGGGAGAAATCCTCTAGGGGAATAAAAATTCTGGAGCTAAAAGACTACTTTATTTTGCTCCTAAAAAATGGAAGAAATTCAAGGGATTTGGCTTCAAATAGCCATTTTTTGACATAGATATGTTGTGAGTGATTCAAACACTTATACAGTGTTCCTTCATGGTTCCCCTGCACTTCAATGGGTGGAATAATGTTCTCTTGCTGTGCCATGAAGTTTGTATCCAAAAAGAGACTCATCAAGCTTCTAAGGTTTGCCAACAATGCTCCATCTAGTTGCCACCCCTTCCAAATCTGGGAGGAGTTGATCTTTGTTTAGCAATCTTGATGATGTGGGAAAATGATAAGACCCTTATTCTTCAATTTGAACTCTTTAATGTCTTTGACTTGTCCACCTTTTACATTTTTACACCTTTGTCTGTGCCCCTTGAACCCTCACATTTACCCTATCATTTTAGTTTCCAAGTAATTGAATTTTGGGCTGATTTTTAAAGTAGGCACATGGACGATGATTCCAACAAACTATAGCTGAAATTTTGGATCATATTAGTGTACCCATTTTTTATTGAGACAAGAATGCAAATGTATTGGTGCCTTAATAGCTTTTGTTGAAAGTCAAAGCACACAACTCTAGCATCTTTAACAAAGTTCTGCAATCCATTTATGTACATACAGTGAATGCATGATATTGCCAAAATATATTTGGGTGTATTGGGACATTTACAGATTGAGACAATCAAAAAGTGATCCATCAGAAATGAGAAGTTGAACATGATACTTTGAAGAGCATTCTTGGGAATCCATTGGCTCAGTCACGTTAAACCAGTCACTATACTCTCCACATAAGGCATCATTGTGTTTTCATTTTGCGTATAATTGCTATTTTTTTTAATTGGTTATATGGGATCGAAACGAGTCACCCCAATACTACATTGTGACTATAGAGTGGTATTACGACGACATTTTGGCAATTATACACGTATTGCCTGAAAAGATTCGAACATGGGTCTTCTCCTGGAAACGGGCTCTACCCGTATTACATCATGACCGAATGGTGGTATTCCAACAAGCTTGGCAAGATTCGAACCTTGGTCTCCTCCTCGAAAGTTGACGAATCTAACAGCTTGAGCAAATACCATTTGATAAATATATTTTAAAAAAATTTCTATTTTTTTAAATATTTTTATACACCTGACCCTTTTTGTCAAATTTCAGGGGTGTCTTGGAGCCATCCCCTTTGTGTCCCCATGTTTTCCTCTCCCCACTGAAAGGGTAGTCCATGTAACATAGGGAATTATGAAACTATATAAGACTTATTTTTGCTGTTTTGAGGGATCAGATGGATGAATTTTATTGAGAACTTCACAGTTCTGATAGTTGTCTGAGTACTTTACCTTTTAGAAAAAAGAATCATGCTATTTGGACTTCATCTGGTCTTAGTTATAATCATGCATATTTGGCAGGTCAAATAGTGGAATTTTGACCCAAAACTTATACTGTAGTTGCAATACGATGTGAGAATGCTGTTATATAGTTTCATCCAATTCTGATGTTTTGATAGTGTTATAGCTTCTTAGCTGCTGTCCCCTGTTTTGCTATGCCCATTGAATAAGTGGCTCCCATAAGTTATTTTTTTTTACTAAATGGCTTAGTGAGTTGTATGAGGTGAGTCATATCATCATTTTGAAGGTCCTATGTGATTTGGAACATGTTCAGATTCCTCTAGATCAAGCTTCCTCAATTTAAAGGCATTTGGTTACACAAAAGCTTTTACATCTTTATGGAAGTTAGAGTTGGTCCTTTGTCCTCCTTCAAGTCCTTGCTTCACTTTAGAAGTGGTACTTAGTGAGCTGATTTAAATTCAGATTTTTGATCCAAAGATTAGATTTTCTTGCTCAGCGTGCTACTCTCTTTCCTATCATATCATGGTGTTAATATTTCCACTGTGAAGTGCTTTGGTAAGTGTCATCAGCCCTGCTTTCCAATGGAAGATGTGATGTAGAATGGAAAGAAGCAGACGACATTATGCATAAGTGTTATCCAAGCCCTTGGAGCTCAAACATTATACTCTAATTTTCCTATCAATATCAAGCAATGCTACCCTGGTTTGGCTTCCCTTGATGCTTTCTTCCTCCCCTACAATGTCCAAATCTGCCTCATGCTGCTTGCATTTAAGGTCTTGAAGCTACCAAAGTGTGTCATTCACTAGTGGAATATGCTTTGATCCAGGGAGTCAATTCCAACACTCTTGAGTGTTAACCTGGTTTCATACTGAACAGTTTGAGCAGAATTTTTCCATCTGTCTTCTGAAAATCAATTAAAATTATACTTCTTTAATTTGCTTGAACTTCAAGTGTGCACCTATGAATGAACATACTTAATGTCTTTCATCTTGGACACTTGAAATTGTTTGCTTCTCCAGATTGGTGGCCACATTCAAATTTTCCAAGCACTCTTTTCTTAAGAAGCTCGGTACTTCTTCATGAGATTAATTTGTCATCCCTTGAGGTACTTATTGCTTTCCAATTTATGATATAGACTTAATAGTCCTTCTATTGGACGAGAATCAAGCATCCTGTTTGTTTTTCCCCCTTCCAAGTCAGATTTTCCTTCATTTTCCATACACACCTCTCAAGTATGAAGAACTCAAGCTTCATGAAAATGCTAATGGTGGAAATTGTTTTTTTTTCTTGGACGAGGGTTTCCATGCTTTCTTATTCATCTTTGAAGTGTTAGAATAGTTTCCTTCGCATGACATTGCATGCTTGTGCAGTTCTGCTAGCCTGGTTTTCCCTGTTCTTTGTATTGATTGCCTACTTGATTTATAAGTTCTTCTTTGGAGTGCATGGTTGCATTTCAAAGTGCTTGCTTTAATGAAGGTGTCAAAGACAATTTTTTACCATATAGAAGGCTTGGAGGGTTGGTGTGCTCTTGCTTTTGTTAACATACATCAATGTGCCTGTTACTTCCAAAATAATAGACATTGGTTTGCTCTACTTGTGTAGTGGTTCCATCTTGAGGATGCTATGTTTCCTCCCAATATATTAAGTATGCTAAATTTACTAACGTAAAGTCTGATTTGGTTGTTTTTCATTTACATCTTATGTTTGAGTTTCATCATGCTCCATGACGTTATCCATGCCTGTAATTTTCCTCCTTGGAAACTACATTTGCTTCATGTATGGATGTGCACCCTACTTGAGAATGTGCTGGCGGCCATCGTTGGCAAACAAATACTCTTTCATTGTGAAGCACCTAGAAGAGTTCACTTGCATTTCTTTTTGCCTCCGTGGACTGATTTTCTTCCTCTATCTTCTCTTTTGGAATGCTTATATCTCGTTGGAGATGTTCTAGATTCCTTCTTAAAGCTTGCATATATAGAACCTCCTTGCTTTCCTTGCTTTCCTTTGCTATAAACTGATGAAGATGGTTGTCCCTTTTGTGATGGCTAAAGTGTAACTCCAAGTCCCATGTCGAATACACCTTTTATCTTTCATTAGTGTGCTCCAAATGCTTAACCATGATTTTGCTATGCTTCCAACATAGCGTTTTATGCATAGACAACATACTTGGTTGATTTAGTGCGAGTGATGTCACAAACTATGGACAACGGAGGATTTGAGTATATAGATACCCTTTATACCACTAACGATCATCTCTTGAAGTGGTCCAACCATAAGCCAATCTCATTGACTTTGCATTGGCATGATGGGAATTGCCTCCCATTTTTGTTTCCTCCTTGGAGAGCCCAAACTTACGCTTGAAAACAAGGTGCTTTCTACACGTGTCAAACATGATTCTCATTTCCACAATGCTTGCAAGAATAGAGATCCCAATGTTGATGAGTCAAATGAACTTATCTACGACAATGACATCAAGCAAATGTAAACATGGAAGTTTTGTGTTTATACCTCTTCTTGTGGATGCATGCTTGCTTTCTCTATTCTCCTTTGGAGCTCACATTGTGTCTGTCCAACCATTCTTCTTTGCAAGGCCTGCTCTCTTGGAGAAGTTTGGCAAAGTTTCTTTGTTCTTGTAATGGTGTCACTACCTTTGTCGTGTATATTTTAATGCATTGGCAGCTTGCTTTTCTCTTTGCCTCTTCTTCAGAATGCTTATTTCCCTTTGAGATGCGTTATACTCCATCTTAACCTCTTGCTTGATAATGCTGTCTCTTTGGGGCATGCTTTGGTGTTATGGTGGCTGGCCCTTCTCTTTGGAAGTCAGCCTTTTACTTATCTTAGAACATTTTCCCTCATCAAGATGGTCAAGTCTTATGTATTAAGGTCTTCCTCCTACCTTTATAGGATTTCTTTTCTGTTGTTTATTCTTATCAAGCTCTTGATCGTCAGGGCCCATTCTTTTCGATAACTTACCTTTAGTATGCATCTCAAAACTATTAAAGAGGCTCAATAGAATGCTTAACTGTATAGGAATTAGATGGTGGATTGCTTACCTTATCGCCATTGGTCATGGTTCCAACGTCTTTGGTTGGAGTATGCTTCTTGTTGGAAGATTCATCGATCTTGGCTTAGATCTTGCACACCAACTCCTCTTTCTTGGCCAATTTTGTTTTACATTTTTTTGACCACTTACAAACTCTCCCTTTATAATCCTTTGAGAACATGGAGATTTCTTTCATCCTCTTTTCTAATTCTTTGTTCCTCTTTGCTAAAGCAAGAGGGTTCTCCTTGAGTTCTTCATTCCTCCTTACTAATTCGTGCTTCAACCAAATTTTGGTTAACCCTTCTTAATTCCTCAATTTCTTGGGGAAAGGGTCGATTTTCTTCTAGAAATTTGTGGGCTTTGGCCCACTGGTCTCGTAGCTTCTTTATCTTGCTTGCTATTCTCATGCTTGAGCTTTGTAACTCTCTTCAAACCTAGAAGAATTTCGTTAAACTCTTGGTATGCGATTGCTAATACACAAAAACCCCAAGTGTATTAGCAAAAATCCATTTAAACCACATGGAACTTGCTGTTTTAAACAGATATTATCTGAAGTTTTACATTATTGGATTCATCAAATAGATCTCCTGAAGATTATTAAGTAGTTTTGAAAGTAGTTGCACTTGAACCCTATGAAATCTAGGCTCTAGTCATTAGTGAAACCGATAGTTCCTGTATTGAATATACTTTTCAGTGCATAAGAAAGATACAAAACACAAGATTAGTATAAAATACATATAGAAAGAGGTTAATGTAGATAAATTTAAGAGGGGACATTGTCTTGGAGAGTAAAATGCTTTGTGGCTAAAAGAATATTATCTTCAAAATGGAAGAAATACAAGGGATTTTGCTTCAAATAGCCGTTTCTGGGACATGAATACATTGAGTAATTCAAATATTTTCTCCTTTACTCTACAATTGAGGTTTTGTGCATTTTGGTGGTCCAAATGATTGGAGTTTGGACTGATTTTTTAGAGGTATATGGAATGCGATTTCAACAACCCATAGCAAAAAGTTTTGCTCATTTTGAGCTTGTATTATGAAACTATGAAATTTCAGCAGATTGAGTCTTGCTGTGTTGAGGGGTCAACAGATTTCATCAAGAAACTCACATGACTGATAGTCTTGTGAGTTATTTTCTTTGTATTAAAGAAATCATGTAATTTGGACTTCATTTGGTTGACTGCTAACCAAAATACCATTTTCAGATCACTGCGTGTTTTTGCAGTTGAAACAGTGGAATTTTGTCAGTGGAACTCGTACTGTAGATGCATTAAGGTGTGAGGATTTCTTCTATGAAGTTTCAGCCATTTCCCATATTGTATGCTGGAGATATAGCTTCTCCACTGCTGTCCCTTGTTTTGCCTTGCCTATTTAGTAGATGTCCACCATAAATTATTTTAAAATGGCTTCGTGAATTGTACCATCTGAGTCATCATGCTTTTGAAGGTATGATGTGATTTGAAATATGCTGAGATCCTCCTGGATTGACTCAGCTAGCAATCAAATATTTGGCTTTTAAATTTGTTGATAATCATACTCAAATTCCTTGAATTTATTTGAAAGTATTGATGTTTGTTTACCTGTGTAGGCAGTGTCTAAGATTCATTCAAGTTTGGAAGGTTGAGAGGTTGTTCTATCAATCTATTGAATTTTCTAATAACCATTTGCATAGCTGTTATTTGGCTAATACTTTTTGCATTGCTCGTAAAAAGATCAAGTTGGTCAATTTTTTTTTGGGCATGATGACAGCTGTTTGTTATAATGCGTATTCATGTCATGTCTTCATTGCACAAAAGAAAGGTCTGCCAAACACTGTAACCATACACGCTACTTTTTAACTGGTCATAGAAGCC
Source organism: Wollemia nobilis (assembly GCA_028583015.1). Lineage (NCBI taxonomy): Eukaryota > Viridiplantae > Streptophyta > Pinopsida > Araucariales > Araucariaceae > Wollemia > Wollemia nobilis. The sequence continues at coordinate 8,786,138 of JAQPPZ010016751.1, read as the reverse complement.
TTGAAGATTGTTAAGACAGTCAAACTTGGAAAGTCACATTACCAAACTATTTTCTTTCACTGAAAATATTTACAGAATTTGATTAACCTCATGTGCTTTTAACTTGGAGAAAGATTAGACATATCATGATGTCTGTTTGTGGTACTAGGAATTACCATTTTTGTAACTATCTCTGCCAAACACTTTGCCATCAGGTTTGTCTTTGAGTTCAATTTTGTCAAGGCCGAAGTCCAGAAGAAGTTTGGTTCATGAGGAAACAAAAATAAAAGGTATTTCAGGAAATGAAAAATAAGCAAAAAAATGCATAAAACACATCTGGGGTTCACGTTATACATTGGCCCCGTGTTTGGGCTTTTGGTTTAGGACCCATATCCGCAAGTACAAGGTTTGTGTTTGATTCCCTCCATTCTTGCCGTTGCTGTGCCGTTGCAATTCTATTAGCAATTCGTTATAAATAACTTGGAAAATGAGTACCTTGCCATAGCCCCTGGTTTGGGCTTTTGATTAAAGACCCATATCCACTTGTACAAGGTTTTGTGTTCGGTTTCCTTTATTCTTGGGATTATTGTGCCATTGTGGTGTGCATTATTGTTTTCAAATTCCATTGTTGTTGTGTGTGTGTTTTCTTTTCAAATTCGTCCTTGTTATTTATATTAAATATGATCCTTTTACATAAAATAAAGTTGATTGTTTTCTTATACAGTTTTTGATTCACCTACTTCCAGATCATGGTCTTTGATCTTGTTCTTAAACTTTTGCCCTTAATCCTTCCCTAGTGATGGCCCTACCTGCTACCTGCGTTACTTTATAGGCTTTGTTGTATGCACCCTGATACCATGCTGAGTGGATAGGTAGGAGAGAGTTATAAGAAGCATCAAAAGAAATTGTAACATTTTAATCACATATGCTTTCTATGTATAATAATTTGCGTTGGAGGCAGTTAATTTAGTTTCGTTCTGTAACTAAATTTTAATTATTATTATTATTATTTTAAATAAGTTATATGACGTTGAAACAAGCTCCCTCTATATTACATTATTAGTGCAATATTGTGGTATTTCAGCGAACCACATTATCATAGTATTACAATAAACCTTATCTTCATCGGTCACATTATCGCAGGTGTGTCCATGACAATGTTGGGCTTTGAACTCAGGTTGCTTTCATATGATTGCTTCCTATTTACTATTCCTCCACAATGCATTGGACAGCAAAATTTTGATTGGTTACCTTATTATCTAACAAGACATTGTTGTGAGTTGACATAATGTTGTGTGACATTATGCCCCACTATTATGTTATAAATTAATAAATATCATATCCTAAATTACTCTCTAGGTCTTTTACTTCTGACGGTCTGGTGAGATTGATCTGCTGTAAACACTATTTCATCACATTTTCAAGGGAGAATGCTTAATATGATAGTTATCTATACATTTTTGTTACAATATTTGTTATAATAGAGCACTTACATGGAAGCTCTTTATCTTGGAAATCCTTGCTGCTGCATTTGAAGCTCAAATATTTGGAAGCAGTGCTTTCCACAAAGATTTAATACAATATTGCGAAATTCTGAAGTTAACATTTACAGTATTTGTGGTCTTTGGAGGTGATTTTAGTTTTGTATTATAAAGCAACTGCTTGAATTTAATAACTGTTCTCTTATGGGTTTATTATATCTTGTTGTTTAGATGGTGTGCATAAGTAATTTCATAGTTTCTTTGAATGAGGATGTTATTTAAATTTTAACCTTTGTTTTTGTTTCATAGCTTAGCAAGTGTTTTTTGCCTTTTTGGCAGGTCTTGTGGCAACCAGTGGGGGTGAAGGTGATGGCCAGCTTCTTCTTTGGAATGTTCTTACAGGAGAACTTGTGACAGATATAAATGTGAATATGAGGTCTGTAGAATTTTCCTTGGCAACTCATCTATTTGTGTTTTTGTATTCTATTGGTTGTTTTTGTGGGAAGAGGAAAGAGATCACGAAGGACCTCTTAGGGATCCACTGTGTCTTTCCCTCTCTCACCTCGAGCATAGGGGCAGTTTGTGAGCTTAGATTCTAAGTTTGATGGATTTGTTGAAGAACACCTATGTTTCTCCTAAGATACTTCTTTGACTAAGCTTAACCCTAATCTAGCCCTAATGCAACATACAAATGCAACAAGAAGGCCTAAAACTAAAATGCTTTTGCTTTTGATGATGAAGAGTAAATGGCGATTTTGCTTTTAAAGGCAAGGGTGCAAGAGAATGCAACAAACAAATCCTCAATGCAACTACATGCAATTTCGATGTTAGTACTAAAGCTTGAAGATTTAATTGGTCCTCTAAATGATTAAGAATAAACTAGTTCCTTTTTTTTTTTTATTTTGCTTATTTTACCAAATAAACAGAAACAAAAACTAATATAGCAAACAACAAACAAGATTATGTCCTAAATGCTTTAATGAAAAGGAATCTGAAACAAAAAACCTATTTCTGCCACAAAGGCAGAAGCGTTGCCAGTCCGCAAAGGCGCCGCCGGTGCTTTTGCTTTCCTACAAAACAAACAGAAAAATATTGGATTAGCAGCAGAGGGGCCTGTTTGAGCTAGCAGAGAATTTGGACTCCCTTGAACAGCAATCAGATCCTTGTTCAAACAGATAAGGAAAATGACAAAAATGATGAATGCATGGAATAAATGCCCTGTGGCAAATTCGACAAGGTTAGCGATAGAGCCGCCGACGCTTTTGCTAGCAGCTGGTGCATTTGCTCTATGTAAACCAGAGAGTGATAGCGCCATCGGACCTGCAGTTCGACGGTGCTTTCGCTTTAGACAGCAGCAAAGAAAGATTAGATGTAAGATGAGCTAATTTAATGATTGAAATGATGTAGGTCTTTGACTTGAGAGTAAAGAGACTCTGTCAAATGACAGGAAAAATAGAGATTTGCTTGTTTAAAGTAAAGATTAAAATGATAAAATGAGATGCTAAACTAGATGTAAATATGATATGCAAAATTAGCTAACACACAACAAGATTAAGGCTTAGAGCTACAAGACAAAGAGAGTGCCAAAATGCTAAGATTGTTTTCCCCTTGTTTGTGGAAGCTTGCTATCTTGCTTGTGGACACTTGAAAGCTTGATCTTGGAGACTTGAATGCTTGATATGCTTGAATGTTTAGATCTTGGAGATTGAATGCTTAGAGCTTGGAGATTGAATGCTTGATGCTTGGTGACTTGCAAGAGAGCTTGGGTGCTTGAAGGATGAACTTTAGAAGATTGTGGCATAACCTTGCCATGCAAAATGATAGAATTCCTATGATTCTAGAGAGATTTTGGCAGAATTTTGTTACTCTAAAAGTCTTGATGAATTGGTCACCCCAAGTGTTGGTTTTATAGGAAGCCATGGCTCCTTGGGGGAAGGATTGCATTGAAGGTGATAGGATTGGAGATGGTAAGAATTTGAAATGAGATCGAGATGCCATTAATGGAGGAAGAAAGGAAATGACAAATCTTGGATTTGGGATTTATGTTGGGGGCTGCAAATTGGATCTTAGGGATCTGATCCATTAATGGCGGGCGGTTTGGAATGTACAAAAAGTCATTTTTTTTTATTTTGGCGCATGACAGTCAAAAGCGCTGGCTGGACGGAAGTGCCGGTGACGCTTTTGAGGTGTTGCTTTCTTTGTCATGACCATTGGAGGTCAAATTTGGGCGAGAAAGGTCAAAGTCAAACTTTTAGCAAAAGCGCCGCTAGGGTCATGAAAGGGCTGGTGGTGCTTTCACTCATGCCCCAATGCTTTTGCCTTTGGAGCAATAAATGCTTCAAATGTGGGCACAAGGAAGATGGATTCAATTTGGCTGATTGATTAGGTGACTGATGAAGGGATTGGCAAGCTTGAAGACCAGTCTTGCACTCAAAATTGGGTGTCTTTAGTTTCATTTGTGCTTTCTTGAGTGATGTTAATTTTGGAACATTCATCTTTCTTATTGCAAGCATTTGTTTATTGATTATTTTCAAACTCCTCATTCGGACAGCTCTCCAAATTCATTTCTGGTTAATCTTATTTGCAATGAATGCTAATGATATTAGTTTTGATATTTCTCTGAGCAGGCAAAAGTATTCTGTCCTTCCTTCAATAGATGCTATGGAGTTCTGCAATCAAAATCTACTTGTTTGTGGGACTGATTCTGCATATGGAGGACCAGCTATCGTGCAATTATGGGATATTGAGGCTACTCAAGGCTGTGTTTCTTTCCCTGCAAATGATTCTGTAAGTCTTGCTTCACCCATCTAGATTGTTTATCCATTCTGCCAAATGCAAATACCAGGCAATGCGACTTATCATTATTGATTTCTTTTCCAGTATATCACATCCTTGAAAATCAACCCCATGTGTGATACCCTAATTACAGGTATGTTATTCATTATTTAATTGCTTTTGTGTCATCTGATTCAAGAGTTTGCCCCGATAATAATTTGCTCAAATTGCCGGAACCTTCTGTGAGGTAGGTGCTGGTGATGGAACAGTTGCATTATTTGATATCAGAACATGTGGAGGAATTGCTCGGCTTACTGTTGGCTCAAACTTTGAGGTGAGTGCTTCAGTAAATTCATTTGTTTGAAATATTCAGTCTCTATTATGAATCAAAAGGAACTAAGAGAAATCTGAATTCAAATGTTAACATGACCTGAGAACAAGCACAGATATTTGTATTCCATACACTAAAAATAGTTTCTTTAGGTGAATAATGAATATTATTGATTTGCCCTCCTCACTGCTTGGGAGGGCATTACTTTCGGCTCTTTGGTTTTCATGTTCGAGACTGAGATTAGAAGCTTTTGCCATATATTAAGGGACTTGAGTGTGATCAGATCTAATTTTAGAGCAAAATCTTCGGTTACTTGATGACTTTTCTTGGTTCAAACTTTAACATTTCCTTACAGTTGTTTGGTGCTGCTCAGTGGTTTAGCATTCACCTTTGTGGTAGATTTGTCAATTCTGTACATTATCACACTTCTTATGGGGATGGAGGCCCTGTGCCTCTATGTATATCAACAGATGGAAATGATTTTAATTTTTCAACTTGCTGTTTTTCGAATACTTTTGAATACATATGGGGTCTGATTGCTAACATCTTCCATTCTCTCCTCACATCCTCAATTTCCAACCTCTATTTTCCCCTGTACCAGAAACTTGGGATAATATATGCTAAAGCTCCAAGTTGTCTTCAATGCCAGAAGGGTCCAAGGGATATCAACTATTGTAAATGACCATACAGAGTCTAATGTCTTCTAGAGAGTGGCTAGCGTAGATAGGAGTTATTGGAGCTGTGCTTATATTTTTACTTAATGTTCAAGGGCAGTAGTCTTTTTGATGAACTCATGAAACTAGTGATGAAAGTTGGCCCAAGCATGGAGTTTGACAATGGTCATGCTACATTGAAGGCTTAATTTCATCTGCCCAAGATACGTTGTTTGACAACAAGCTTGAGTTGTATTGTTTATCTACTGTGTGTAGGACCATTAGTGACCTTGTAGGTTGTACTATAGGCATGCCATCACTGGCAACCTCGTCACCTAGTTTGCTCCTATTCTGCAATGCTTTGGTTTCTGTGACCATGTTCATTGCTTTTCCTTGTTATCTTGTGGACATTGAGAAAGAGTGATAAAATTTGAACTTCGTTGTGAGTTTCTTGATTACCTCGTTCATAAAATGACCTCCTTGGACACTTGTATTCTGAAGAGGGATTTCGAAGTGAGTTATTACCTTTCTCATAGATAAATCGAGTCATGCTCAAGCAAGACTCTAACTTCTACCTTGGATACTCAGTTGCCAATACAACGAACATGCATCTTTGCGACTGGCTTTGCTCTAAAGATAAAATTAAATGCAACCTTCATTGCTCAAACAAGTCTTGCGGTTGTTATGGCCCTTATGTGTACAAGGGCATGAAGTCTCACTTAAGTGGCTTCCAATACTCAACACCTGTTGCAACATTGCAACCATTCCTTGGCATCACGGTAGAGGGTTAGCTACCACAATCCTGCAGGTAACACCTTTCTAGCCATGACATCTCACCAAATCTTATAGTGTGAACATCCCATGCATTGACCTATACAGGCAAATTGCCACTTATGGGAAAATATAGCTATGAAAATCATCTATGAGGAGAGCCAAAGGGCTCTACAACAAAGCATAAAAATCTATATGACCTCCTCAAATAAGAGCACGTGGTTTTCGATGATCTAAGATCAATCCACAATCGATTCTTTTATCCCAAGACTACCATTTATACCGCCTTGAAGATTACCTCCACGAAGAGCCATACCTGAGTATCTCCATGAAGAATCATACCTTGTTGAAGAACCAAACCTTTCCAAAGAACGCCTTTTCTCTCTAGAACGAGGAATACCATGCTGATGAGATCAAGGATTTTGAAAATCTGTGAAAGACAACTATTGGTGGCCAACACCTGCTCCCTTGGGTCCACCCTTCACCTTAGTGGTAGCAACAACACCCTTGCGAAGTCAATAGATCCACATAGGCCCAATATTACACTTGTGGCTAGGTCAATGGAGATTTGTGATTTGGAATGATTGTGAATGCTAATGGCATTGAACAATGGAAAGAGGCTGTGCAAGAACATAAGTCCCTTATGGAAAATAGGACTTGGTGTCTTGCTGCAATAGGAAGAATGCTGTAAATTGCAAATGGTTCTACAAGACTGTTTTTACTTCCAATGGTGCCATTGAAACACACAAGGCTCAACTTTTGGCAAACAAACATTCGAGAAGGCATTGACTACACTAGGATGTCTGCAGCTAATGACAATGTAATTGCACCTTCCTTGGTCCTTGAACCAATATTTAAGTTGGGATGTTAGAATGCCAAAACTTGCTTGTTGTGTTCCACCTTTGTAATTGATCAATAGGTCCATTTCATTTGGACCATTAGGGGTATTTTATTTTGTGATAGAGGCCTTGTTGGAGAAAATTCTTGCGTCCCTCAAATATTGTCACGTTGCAAGAATCCTCTGAATCCAATCAGCACTGTGGACTCTGGTGGATCCACCTCTTTAACTTGGGAAAGAATTATCTCAAAGACTTCAGACAGACCAAGTATGGTAAGGAAACCCGAGAGGTAATTATAATATAACATACACCCTCATGCTCAACCAAATTACAAAGAAATGTAAAATATTAAAAATTATGACCAAGATTTACAAAACCCACTAAAATGCACCTATCAATAGACCGGTGCCTTGTCCACTGTGCAATTGTAGCAAATATTTAGACAATTTAATGAGAAAGAAAGAAAGGGAAAGAAAAACTGGATTAATTATATCTGTTAAAATAATGTAACAATTATTACTAATTATCCAGTGAGAAATGAAATGAAATATTATTAATGTCCAGGGTGGGCCAAAAAAGACCCAAGGGACTATAAGAAGTACAATAATGACTGCCAGCTAGTAGGCTAAAAGCCCAACAAAGAAAATAACTAAGATAAAAACAAGACGAAACCCAACAATTGGGCTAAAGAGAAAAGGGAAAAAAAAGAAGGGAGAGAAGAGGGGGGGGGGGAAGGGCTGCAGTCCAGAAGAGTGAAGTGCACGCCAAGAAGAACAAGGAGAGAGAGGGAGGGGGGAGGGGAGCAGCCCAGGAGGGGCAAGCTCCAAGGACCCCCAAAAACTAATCTCTCCTAGCAGTTGAGGCTGAAGTATCAAAGCTGAAGAAGTCCATGATATGTCTTTATCCATCACTAGAGCGGGACCCTAACAAACTGTGGGTGCGCTGTCTAGTGACCTTGCTCCTGTCCGAACTGGATGATGTGGGGTGTTTCCGTCCGGTGTCCCCTAGTCCGTCAGAGCTGGTGAAGTATGTTGTGATGAGCCGATGTTGAGGGGGGTGAGATCCATCTGGAGGAGAACTTTTATGTCGATGAAATTGAGTTACCTCCCTAAGAAAGAGTGCGAGACACCGCTGATCCGGATATCTGAAGAAGGTAGAAACAGATTGAGAGTTGTCCTTGAAAAGGCAATGGAATTTGCCTCGGATCTCGTAATAAATGGGACAACAAAAAATGAAGTGATGTAGGGTTTCGACTTCACCCAAGGAACAAAACAAGCAAATCCGCTCCTCCGTCGGAAGATGGTGATCTGACTCAATCTGGAGTTGGTGAGAACACACCCTGAGTTGTCCAGTCGGGATTCAAAGACTATGCATTGTGTGTTGTTGAAAGTATTGGGGAGAAACTATTTTGCCCTCTTGAATATGTAAGAAGTGCTCCTAGTAGAAAGATAGCTTGGGGGAAAGAGGGGCAACAGGAGAGATCCACGTGCATCTAGTGTATTGGAGACTAACATCCTTCCGGATCTCATGGAGCACCTTCTCCTTACTAAGCCGAGAGGGGGGAGAACACCCAAGGAATAAGGGGGGAGCCTGTCTATCTGTATTTGAATGCTGGCCAAGAGGGCAGAGACCTGAAAATACCAACACCTCCGACCTCCTCGAGAACTCGGAGAGAGTTCCATCGAGGAGCGAAGAGCGAGGTAAGGGTACTGCCTGCAACCCACAGGGGTATCCCCTAAAATACGGATCCTATGAAGATAACCAATAATCAAGAAGATAATCTCAAGCTGGAGAGGAGAGGCCCCAAACTCTGCCAGAATAATAGAACGGGGGACTGTGCCCTTGCAATGAATGAATCGCCAAAGAAAGAGTGCCTGTACTCCTTCAACCCATGACCACTCGGTCGGGCCAAGACTAGGACCCCAAACCACTGATCCATAAGTAATAGTTGGCTTGACCAAGGCGTCAAAGATCCTCGTCTTCACAGGTATATCCTGAAAATGTGCTTTGAAACAATTCCTTTCTAGCAAAGACAGATTTACATACCCCTTACACACCTGGGCTTGGGCGGCGGGTTTCATACCAAAAGTGGGACCAATGAAGATAACCCTTCAGTACACACATGAGGTGGCGATCTCAACCTCTCGACCTTGGAAAAAAATGTGGAGATGAGATACGACCTCTTTGGTAGTATTGAACACCATAACCTTGGTCTTTGAAAGATTCACCGTCAGCTTTCTCAAGTCACAGAAAGTGGCAAGCGTGTCCAGATGACGTTGAAGCCCCTCAGGGGAGGAGGCCAAAAGAACAACGTCATCAACAAAAATAGAAATCAGCACATGTGGAGAAGGCAATCATCCTCTGTGTGGGCGTTCTCCCTAATAAAGTCTCAAGCTCGTCGATGAAGATTGCAAAAAGTGTCGGTGAAAGGGGGCACCCCCGTTTCACTCCTATGGTGCTAAGAATACTGGCTGAAAGCCCTTGAGGGGAGCGAGCGAAACCGACCTTTCATAGTCTCATATAACCGTGAAACCGTTGTCAAAAGCTGCTCATAGATGCCAACTGACCGAAGTCTCTCAAGAAGTAAATGTCGAGGCACCGTCTCGAAGGCTTTCCTAAAGTCTACAAAGTGACAATAAACCTTCGAGGACTTGGAATGCGCCTCCTCAATAATAGCTTTAAGGACTAGAATATGATCCGTGGTCTGGTGATCTTTCCGAAAACTAGCTTGGCCAATAGCCCTGTGACCCTCCTCCTCCAACCTCTAGGAGAGAAGCATATCCAATGCTGTGGCATAGAGCTTGGCAAAGATATGCCCAATCATGATAGTCCTGTAATTATTGGGTTCATGGGGATCCCCTGCCTTATGGATGGGGTGGATGATATGTTGAGTCTAGGAGTTAGGACAACCAGAACAAACAGAGAGATTAAAGAGATTAGTAAGAGGCCCAACAAGAGGGGATCTGAGGAAACTAGGGTTACAAAACCCTGGAGTCTATCCCTGATGAGAGCAGCGACACCTCCTAACCCTCGAACCCCCCAGAACGTCGACTGAGTTGCCGACAATTGGACCACCAAAAGTAACCAGTGATAGTTGGCAAGGCCTGCTCAGGGCTCTCATGTGTCTCACAAATGAGAATGATATCGTGTCCACTAATCACATCATCAAGGGACCCTGGGGCAGACCATGTCATACCATTACAATTCCAGCAAGCTACAACCAACTTATCAGTCCCCCCCCTTCCATGCCGAAGGAGTCATTTAGTGGGTAAGGGTTTGGACCACCCTGGGGGGAGTCCTTGATCACAACACGCAGATTACGGATTACTGCCCATTTGTTGGCTTTTCTGGCTGCAGCGACCTGTTCTCTAGCTTTCTTCAATTCATCAACCTGGAGACGTGTAAGGTCCTCATCAAGAAAGATCCTGTTCTAAAGATTAAATAATTTCCATTTGGCCCTTAAGGCCTTCATACACTCTTCCATGTTCTTAAAGCGGATGACCAATGTGGAATCAGGTGAGACCCATGCTTTCTCGAGAGTGATGTCGGTTAACTCGAGAGTGTTATGTAAGAAGGTGTTGCCAGCTTGAAGCGGATTTGTTGGTTTGGGCACCCCACGGACCTGGAGATTGAGAGCTTTAGCATTGCGAACCCTTTCCTCTTCAAATTTAGCCTGAACAACAAGCTCAACCAAAGGAGGGGGGTTCTTCTTCCCAGCTACAACCTGGACCCAAGATTGTTGGTCAGCTAATTTCCAACTCTGTTCAGTGGAAGCTTCCTTGAGACATTCTTGTTCAGCAAAAAGAGCAGTTTGCTCTTCTCGGATTTTTGAGATTTCAGAGTGAAAATTAGAAGAATCTTGGGGAGATTGTTCGGTGTGAACAGTCTGTAGTTGATTAATAGTAGCTTGTTGATCCTGGATCTTACTCTGGAGATCCGTAATGACACGACTACCATCTTTCACTTGGTCTTGCAAAGAGAGTATGATGCTAGCCTGTGTATCCAACTGTTTTTGGAGAGAAGCTATCTGTTTGGAAAGGCGTTGGTAGGATGTTCCATAGAAACGTTGGGCAGACTTATGAGGAGAAGCCCGTGTTTCCCCAGTTCCTCCACCATCGAAATTCCCCATAATATAGAAGCCCTAGGGCCGCTCAAGAAACGACAACGCTAGGGCTTGTTGTCACACTTGAAAAACCCTTGTTCCTTATTCTGCCCGTGACACTGTTCACGTCGTGACACTGTTCACGCCATGACACTGTTCACGCGTGCGACACTGTTCACGTCGCGACACTGTTCACCCCCATTTACACATTCACATAATGTAATATGCAAATATGAAACAAATACACAATCGAGACAAAAAAATGCCCAAAGGAGGACGCAGGATTTGTATTAATATCGAAAGATTATTGCAATTAGAGTCTGGTAAACTGACCTAGATCTCATTAAGCATATACAAAGATATTTCTCCGTTCGAATAATGTAACAGAGAACCTCAGTTCTTCATTCAAATGATGCAATAAAGAGCTTCCTATCTCCTGATCCAGCCGTTGGAAATAATCTCAGCTAACTGAATGCTTCCTTAGCAAAACCTGCACAATTAAGGGGAAGAATGAGGGATGGACATAAGAGACAAGACACAAAGGGAAATACAATTGAAAGGACAAGGGCACTCAGCTATACCTTTGGCAAAAATAATGGCTATGCAATACTTGATTTCCTTCTTCGGCTGATGCAGTCTTTATTTATAATTTGAATCTGCCCTGTTCTGCTGCAACTGTCTCCATCTGATCCCTCCATTTGGCTGCACTTGCACCATTGATCCTATTATGGCTTACAGCTGAGTAATAGCTGTTCTGAGTTGTCTCATTCTGAAATTGACATTTGGTTGCTTCTCAACCTTCAAATTTGCTAGTAGATTACAGCTGTGCTGAGTCTGGGCCCTACACTTGGCTGTTCATGGGCCATTAAATCATTCTTCTGTTGTTGTGTCTTTCCCTTATGTTTCTCTTCTTCTCCTTGATCTTCTTTCTGTAGAAGGCTTAAGGTCACCTCGGGATACTTCATTGCTACTCCCTTTAATATCTTCCCTTTGTTTTGTTTTTCCTGTGGGACTTATAAGGCTTTTTATTCTCCTATTCTTTTGATAAATTCTCTTGGTAAGACCTATATATATAATCAGCCAACTGGGCCACACTATTAATCCAGTGTGATAGTTTATATCTATTTTCTTTGACACAGTCAATATTTTGAATCCAACAATATGCCACTTCTCTAAATTCTCCCATTGACAGTCTTGAATTGTCTTACTTGAATATATTTTTATTATTATTATTTTTTAAATTTCCTCCCTGAAATTTTAATCCATGTTTGTAGAAATCCTAACCATCCACAAACTCCAGAATATTACTCTTAGCCCTTTATTTATTTGCCGACTATTTACAAATATGGTGCATCTGCCCACGCCTTTACATACTCGACTTGCCTGTGGTCGCTTGGTGTTTCAATCTTGGCCATTGATGATATCCCTTGAACAACCACGGACTGTTGATTTCATTTTGACTTGGTGTAAAACCTTTGCTCTTTTCTGTTATGCAATCCGGATTGTTGATCTTTACCTGCGTGGGGCATTGCGCTCCATTAGATACTTTTGACTTTTCTAAGTCTGCTAGACTAATCAGCATCTCCTCTATTCGTTGAATCGCAGCCATCCATCCCTTATTGAAGCCAGTCAACTATGTAAGACTTTGGTTTAATAAGGTGCCAGGTTTTGATTTTGCGAGCCGTAGATCTTCCCTTGGATAATTGCGGACTGTTCATTTTGCTTTGTCTTCTACTACGGGCCATTTATTGACCTTTTAATTTTCTGCATGCAATCTTAGTGTTTTCCATGTGTTTCATCCGCGGTTGTTTAATCTGGAAACCCTGGAGGGATGGGACCATTCATTTCGCCAAAGCTCAATAGTGCTTTTCTCTGAGCAATGTGGGCCTTAGATCTCAGCGCCAATGAATGCAGACCCTTCATTTTATATTAAGGCTCAAAGCGCACATTAGCATGAATTTCCAAAGTTGCTTGAATTTTTCTTCATCGGGGTACAAATCCTTTGTCTTTTGCGTTTGGGTCCATCTCATTTCAGGTGAACACGAGCAAAACAAAAATTAAGCAAAAAAGAAGAAGCAACAACTCAAATTTCAGTTTGCAGGAGAACCGCTTGATGTAGTAGTAGAATACAAATACTTGGGCATAGACTTTCATGACAAACTTAATTGGAATACATGTAGGATGAAAAGAACTCAAAGTGGCTGGAGAGCACTATATGCACTTCAAAACAGGTGTAGGAATGCCGAGTTGTGGGACTGGAAGACCACCAAGGTCTTATTTGGCCTACTTGTTACACCGGTTCTGTTGTATGGTTGCGAGGTGTGGGCTAGTGGCACAACAAATGCAAAATGGAGACAAATAGAAAGGATTCAAAAATATCTAATCACAAACTTTCTCAAAATTAAGGCCACAACCCCTTATGAAATTATTCTAGCTGAAACTGGAATGTTCCCTTTAGAAGCAATTGCTATGACCAAGCTGTTATGTTACTTGAAAAAAACAGAAAACATGACAAATGATAGATGACCTAGAGCAGTTAGAGACGAAGAGTTACATAGGCGAAAGAATACGTGGATGAAACAAAATCAGAAATGGATGAAACGTTGGGAAATCAACATAAATGAATGCCCAAATGTCAACAAAGACATTAAAAATTATGTGAATGAAAAGTTCAGAAGTGGAATGTGGAAAAATGCGAGGAAGACAATATTATATTGCAAATTTTAACCCAACGTATGACCACAAGGAAAAAGCGTATATAGGCGCTGAAATCAAGTGGAAGGAAAAAATACTCATTGCTCGAGATAAGGACTAGCTCTCATAGGCTTAGATGTGAAACTAGGAGATGGACAACGCCCAAAGAACAATGGGAAGAAAGGATATGTACTCTATGCAGCACGGGGGCAGTAGAGACGAGAGGAACACTTCATCTATAAATGCCCGAGTTTTTCGGATATCCGTGACAAATACAAAGAAACACTTGAGAACGAGTTTATTACAGATTTATTTGAAGACAAGAAAATAAAAAAAGTTGGAGAATTGCTAACACAAATCAGCGGGGAGAAGGAACAACCTTCTCAAAGATATTAAAGATCATATGATATGATTTGAGTAATTGTACTTCCATATTTGAGGTCCCATAGACCATATTTGGGTCTCGCGGACGTAATTAAAATCTTTCATTCATTCATTCATTTGTCTTATCTTGCTTTTGCACTGAGTCTTTATTTCTTTTATGTGGCAATTTGATGTGGTACAAGTTATTTTGTCTTTATCTTCTCTAAGGTCCAAGTCCTTTGTCTTTATTCATCTGTGCATGCTGACCAACCATTTTCTAACATCGTAGATTCATTCTGAAAAATAGGTCAACTGTGGATGACTAGCCATTAAAGAGCTTTCAATTTTGACTCTGCGGACCATCCATCTGATCAAGCGGATGAGTGCGGACCGTCCATTTAACTGACGAAAAATGACAAATAGTCTTGCCTTTAAAGAGCCTTCATGTTCAATCAACGCGCACTGTAGATCTTCTAACAGGTTGCAGCGGACCATCCATCTTGGTCGGGAGATTAATGGGGCGGGGGAACTTTGACTATTAGAGGCGGGCTTAGGAAATGATTTTTGAAAGGTTAATGAATTTAATATTTTCATGAAATAGATCTTGGACCTTAGGAAAATAGAAAGACCGCGATGGGGGTATATTAAGAAAGCAAATTTAGACGACTTGGGTAGGTTTTACTTGCGCGGAATAATGTGAACCATGGGAAATGAGGGAAGATGCATGACTTTTAACAAAAAGAGTGGCACCGCATGAGACAAAAAATGGACTTTGACTGGAAGACTTATATGGGACCAATTGAACTTTTATATGGTCGGGTATTATTGATGGAAAAATATGGACATTAGAAAAATGGGGGTACACTTAGAATGTAACCAATGAGATTAATAACTAAAGATATTGTAAATGAGCCGATCAAAGGTGAAATTATTAAAGTGGCCCTATTGGACTTAAACTTTTGAATTAAATGAAACTAAGGTACTGTACGTAGACTAATAAGGAAATAAGGAAAATAAAGGTTGAACCATGGACTATGTCGAAATCTTAAAAATGAAAATATGCAATTTTATTTCTCAAAGACCATAGACTTAATGGAGAATTTTAGACTTAACCTATACACGTAGTAATGATATGACCTAGACTTATGAACCCATGAGATATATTGAATGTTTAAAACTAGGGGTATCTTGTGTTGGATTTTTAAGGATCCAACAGGCCTACTTTTTAAATGCTCACCACCTTGAGCTATATAAAGGCATCACATTTATAATTCATTGTAATCATCTCATTATCACTTGCTTATTCAATTCATCTTTAGAAAGTAATTCTTATGAAAAAAATTCCTCTCTTCCTTTCAATGCTTCCTATTTTGGAATATTTGGAATCTCTAACACTGCCTAGATAAATGAATATCAAGAAAAGTTGCATAGAGTTCAAAGAATGTGCGTCAATTAGATCTGCCTCTTATTTTGTCAATGTGACAGTTGCATAAGGGATGTATGCATGGGAGTCAATGCCCATGTGAGATGATTTCATACATAAGACGGTGCAATAATTGTTCTTAGGAGACTTGTAAGAGATTGACAAAAGTAATCGTCATGTCTTAAAACAAGACTTTTTTATTTTACTCTGGACAAAATATATGGGTTTATGGGAAGAAATCATCAAAGTTCCTTATGTATGA
This sequence comes from Wollemia nobilis, assembly GCA_028583015.1. Taxonomy (NCBI): domain Eukaryota; kingdom Viridiplantae; phylum Streptophyta; class Pinopsida; order Araucariales; family Araucariaceae; genus Wollemia; species Wollemia nobilis. The sequence goes on along the minus strand of JAQPPZ010016751.1, from coordinate 8,770,465 downwards.
ATATACGATATGTATCATACCTATGAATTGTTGGACATTATCCTTCATGGTGGGCATGCTTGGTAGAGTAGATGTTCCAAAGTTATTACTCCAGTGCACCTTCTTCAAGGAGATTGGATAAAGAATTAGATGTAGCAGTGAGAATGGGAATGGAGGAAAATTGGGAGATGAGCTGAAAGAGGTAGATCTTGTATATTGCAGTGTACAATGGTTAAAGTTAATAATGTCATGACTAGTTTTAGAGGACCTTGAAGAAGGAGATGTTGACATGGGCTTGGCAGAGTTGTGTTTCATTGTGGGAGTGCCCGAGAGATACAGAACCAATAGATTTAAAAGAATCGACACCAAGTTTGCAAGCACAGTCAAGAAAATTACCCTTGCTACAATGGGGAAAGCAAGTGTATCATTCAGCCCTAGGGAAATAGGAAGTCCCTTTAAGGATTGAAAGTGACACACCCACCTTAAGGAGGTATCTTCCATATGTGGTGATTGAGCTTAATTCATTGGCGAACATGTGTTAACTTGAAAATCTTCCAACTCAGGCTTATAAAGGCAAAGTGATAGTCACACAAAGAATAATGCAACCTGGAGGAAAGATGTGGCATCACAAGGGTGGGTTTTCTATGTGAATCACAAAGAGAGGAAAGTGGAGGAAAATTACACACTAAAATGTACACATTAAGTGAAGTATCTCTGAATTGAGAATAAAATATATCTAGAGTCCATATCAAATGCCACCACAAAGATTGAAAATTAGAGGCAGTCATGGATTAGGCAAGCAACCTTGCCAGGTCCAAGGGCCGCAGTAGGTACCTACTGATACTATTCAAGGCTTTTTATAGGTTTCATTTAAAGAAAGCAGGCTATGTTCAACAATTGCATCTTGAAATTTGCTTGGATAAGGCCACATCAGACCTTTGGTATTCCAATATGGAATCAAATATCAGCCAACCTCTTTATAACTGGAGAATGCCATTGTGGAGTAGGTCATCAGTGTGACCAACCTGATCAGACTAGAATCTGGCTACATCAAAGCTCTATTGAAAGATATCCTTAAGGTCTAGTTTGTCATGGGAAAAGGAATAGGACACTTCCAAATGCTCAACGGATTTGGTTCAACTCCTGTAGCTTGTCTAGCTCTTTTAATTTCTTCTATACCATTGGCTTGTAGAATGAAGAAGATTTTTTTGGGGGGGAGGGGGAAAGGTCATAGAGTAAATGTTCTAAGAAGCTTTTGAATGACGATTATGCCATCAAGTCTTTACAAGTTGAATTAAACAATTGAGATAGTAAATTCTGGGAAGTAAAAAATCAAAATTAAAAAAGTTGCAATTTATTTATCTGTAAAACTTTCTAAAATGTTCATTGAAAAAGATGTAGAGATCGTCTTCATAACCATAACTGATTGCTTTTGACCCAAGGGCCTCATAGAATTTGCTCAAAGAGCAGTAAACTTTTGTTAATAATCAATCTTCTGATATTATTTACCTTTTGGCATATAAAGAAATTCAAGCAAATAAATCCTCATAAGACATTAATATTTCAGCACTTCTCAATTTTCTGTTGACAAAGCGATTCATACAAACACAAAAAATTTTAGATAGCAACATTCGTCAACACATAACGAATGACCATAATATTAAGCATGCACCATATCTGTTTTATCCCATTAAATATCATGGGTTGTCATGTAGGAATGGTCCCTACCTTCAGACCACATGTACCCATAGTTATATTGATTCTTACATTCACCTCTATCCTCACCAATTTATTTGATATATTTTCATTTACAAAGATATAAATACTCATACCCCCTTTACAGATATACCTGTCCAGTATCCAGCAGTTCTTCCTTTAACAACCTGGATCCAGGAGCTGTGCATACAAATTTGCTTCTAGATGGACAAATGTTGGATTGCAGTCTTGTCTTTCTAAGCAAGGATCTCCACTCTTCACATTTGATTTTGGACGTTTCATACTACAAGAGTTGTACATACTTGGTCAGAGGTGCTTGTTAGTGCAAGTATGCAAGGGTCGCAATCCATGTTCTTGTGATTGTATTGTGTCTCCTGATTTTGCAATGATGTTGTTTTTCTGCTTCATCTGATTTTGTAGTTGCTTCAGTTTGTTCAGGATGTCATTCCCTGGATTGTCCAATTCACAAAGACAGTTTTTAAGTTTCTTTGCATAATTAGTGATTCTTTTAATTGGGAAAAGTGGAGAGGAGGATGGCAGTTTTACTTCAAGTAGTATTTCTCGGGATTTTGATGTTCAATTAACCCTCTCAGGTTTTTGTCTATACCATGTCCTTTCCACAAATATGGCTGAATGCCATTCCAAGACTCTGGTTTCAGATGGATCCTGAATTATGGTCAAAACTTTCTCAAAATTCATGGCTCCCCTTTGAAAATGTGTTGTTAAATAAGCCCTAAAAGTCATGGCTTCCTCTGGGAAAATTGTGCTGAGCTGAAAAGTTGAGAGAAATACATTTTACTAATTTTATTGGAAGTATAATTTATTGAAGGTATTGATTAGCAAGGTAGCTTTTGCTATCTTGCTTAAAATTTAGACGTTACATTTTGTATCTGTGTTTGCAATAGATAAGCAAGCCATGCTATTGTTTCATTTTGATTTTTGTATGTTACTTCGGAGTATAGGGAGACAATGTGACTCATTATACACATGTTTCACAGTGGTTCTGAGTCTTCTGACCAATTAAATATGGCTGTAATATACTTTCTATATTATTAATTGATGGCTTTAATCAACAGTCACAGCATAAACTAAATAAAACACGATGTTTATTTCATTCAATTAATGTATTCTTGTTTACAAAATTAGAAAATATGTATCTTCCTTGATATTTGTGCATTAAAAGTCTTTTTTTTTTTAATGATTCTTAAAATTGACTTTGTGTCTCAAATTTTGTTTTTTAAATCAGGTCACCTCTGTGTCATTTAGCAGTTGTGGAAGATACTTTCATGCTTCGAGTACAGCAAATAACACCTTGGTCTGGGATACAAGAATGATACCAATGAACCATGGTCCAATACCTAAGGAAAGACCTTTGCCTGTAGCTGATTCAACCATGCATTCTATGAGGCCTCTTCATTGTCTGAGCCATGGCAAGCAGATGCCAACTGCAGAAAATGCTGGTCAACTCCCTGGGTGAGTGAGAATTTTATATTCTTGAGATTTTTTTTTAATTTTTTTTAATTTTTGTCTAAAATTTTGGGAAAAGAAGTTCTATTTTAGCTTCATGTTTTGATGGGATAGCCAGCAAGTCCAAGTATATGTTAGTCTTTTTCAGATATTCCTCCCATTAAATAGTGCAAATGGTTCTGCTTTACAACTATGTACTTACTACAAATAGAGACTTTTTAAGATGGACTAGCCTATCTCTTCGATGAAATCCATATAGGATTGTGAAACCCATAAAGGATTCTCTCTCTCTCTTTCCCTATATATATGTATATATATATATGGGAATAAAAAGTGATCAGATGCTAGAGTCGTGACTTATCTTACCCACCCTTTAATAAAATAACATTTTAATAGGTTAAGAAAACACACACACTCACAATTTGTACGTGTGTTAGAAGAATAATTGGTATAAAGATATAAATCTTATAGTACAAGGTGGGGACTAGTTCCACGATATATTCCACCCTTATCAAAACACTGTCATTGGAATTCTTTAAATTGAGGATAGGTATCTTCTTTTTGATCTGATTTTTTGCGTGTGTCTATCAAAATACTCTTCAGGAAAGACTGATTCTTCCCCAGAGCACAAGAAGATTTATGATGATATGGGCACCACAATACTGAGAATATTGTCTTATTAAATTGGGGACTAATCCATCTCGTATCAACCTTGAGAGGCACAGATTTTAATACAATTCTTACAAAAATCTAGTTTGATCTTGAATCCATGTACATCTTCAAAAATTAGGAATATATGATTGTTTTCAGTTAGAACCAAGATTTTGTTGTCTTGTAGGATAATATGAATGTCGATAAATTGATTGTTGACAATACCAATTTTTATGATTAGGGTTTTGACAAGGCTTAATTTTAGGATGCCTTTTACATTCAATTCAAGAATTGTCATTTGCCATTTGGCCACAAGCGAAATGAGTACTAGCTACATGGTCAAAACATTTTGGGTCATCGATAGAGCAATGGTCAAACCACAAGTTTGGGAGCAAGATTCTGATACCACTTGTAAGGGGCCAATAATTCTCTTATATGAAATCCATCAAGGATCCATAATAAATGGAGAGGATATAAAAGAGAGATGAATCGATCTTGTCTTCGCCAAATGGTAGGTGTATATGCATACAAGTGTGTGTAATCCAAGGGTTACAAGTTAGAGAGTCATGACTTATGCTACCTAGTCCTTAATGAATATGTTATGAATAAGGTAGAAAACACACAAATATATCTATCTATCTAGATACACACATAATATAAAGATATAAATGAAGTAGTATAGGATAGGGTCTAGGTCCACTACAAGTAATAACTTCTATTGTCAGTTGCATCCTGATTACAAGCTAGGTCAATCATCCTCAGTGTGTCTTGGAAAAATGGAAAACTTTGAACAATATCCTCCAATATGAAGGCCCCCATATTTTGCTATCTGTGAAGTTGCCTCTTATCTTCTAAAGGCTTTTTCGAGTTAAAGAATTTAGTGAGTATGTTTCTAAGAATTATAACTTTATATTAATCAAATCGTTACGATGTACAAAAGGCTACTGTTTGTGAAAGGATGACTATAATTCTTTTCAGTTGTATGATACAAACTCATGACACCTGACTCAGAAATAGAGGAACATGTCTTGGAAGATGACTATAAAGTATAATTCCTTCCAGTTGTATGTTTTAAACTTACAGTACTTGACTCAAAGACAAATGAACATATCTTGTTATTATTGTGCTATACTTTAGGTCTTCAAAAATCTTACTGTCTTAGGAATTCTTAAATCCAAATTACAATTTTGAAATGGCTTGGAAATTTGCCCCTAAACTGAACTGAGTGAACAAGGGATTGCTCAAGTCATAGTCACTATTGGCGCCAAGGTTCTATAGTCGCTAGTGCAAAGGCTTGCATCCTTGTGCCATCTTGTAGCCATGCCATAGCCTAGCGTCGAGTAGTGCTAGCACCTTCCTTAGGCTATGGTGCTAGACATTAGTCCAACATCAACTTGGCATCGATTACCATATCAAAGTCTATGCCAGGCGCTAGTGCCAACATTTAACCAAGTGTCAGGTGCCAATGCCTAGTGACAATTTTGAACATCAACACTAATAGAAGCATCTCCACCAATTCTTTATTGGAAAATCTGCATTAGTTGTCAGTAGGCGTTGTTAACCCACTCCACTTGGCACCACAGGAAGACATGGAGGCAAATGCAACGTGATTCATCATAACTATCTAGGCAAGGAGCCTCAAATATCAAGTGATCTAGGCATCCTTGCAATACTAGATGTTCAAAGGACATCCATCCAGACTCACGCAAAATTTCCTATAAGACAAGACAATCCATATGCATCCTCCATGGTGATCAAAGACATGGGTTGCATTTTAAACATTGGTCGAGTCAAAGACATTTGCCCTTGGATAACGTACCCTTCCAAACATATAAGACTCACCACTAGAACAAATAACTTGACTTGACCATTTAATACATTATCAAGATACTTGGACTTAACCATTACACACAATATCAAGATAAATTAACTTGATCACTACACACAATACCAAGATAACTAGTCTATTGGACTTGACTCAAGATACTTGACCACAAAATATTACGGTAATTGATCTTGACCACAACACCGCTACAAACAATTAATTCACCTCTTTTTTTTTGGTTTGTAATGGACTCTCCCAAAATATTATAGAGACAAGTACTTAGATGTATGATGTCCTTAATGTGAAAGAGAGAAATGACCATTATGGGATGCCAACAATTTTATCTTTGACTCTTTCTCCCTTTATACTTTCTTTCCTTCCCTCTAATAACCTAAAAGAATATATAATTTTCCCAAAAAAGGGGCTCCCTTAGTTTAATTAATCCCCTTCTAAATAAAACACCTTTATAAAAATAAAGTAACATTTACCTTCCATGTTGTGTCATTGACATCACTTATCATTAGCTCGAGAATTCACTCCAAAGGTACAAGAGTCTTAGACCATCCTTGTGGCTCCTCTCGATACGTCGCCACAACATTGTTTCCCAAGATGGAGCTGGGGCAAGATTATCGACTACCTAAACGTCTTCAGCCCAACTATGACCCACAATTTTGACTTTATTGATATCTTGAGCGGGTGGAGACCACAAATCAACCAATGATTTTGAGGTCCTCCACTAGGTCCTATCATACATAATTGCCCTCTCCGTGGCTCTTCATCTCCAAAACCAATTGAAACCCACAAAATCATGCAACAAAGGGTATCATCCAATGCTTCTAGTTTTGAAAACAATTGAAGCCCTCCAAGCTACTCCATAAGGTTTTGCAAATTTCCAAAACCTACTCCATCAAAGCTTCTTGAACATGGTTCCCATCAAAGAATCTAACCGAAATCCAATTCAACACTCGACAAAGAAACAACTTCCTTTTGGAGCACTAACTCAACGAAGCACTTACTATGAATGGATAGCTTCAAAGGAATGGTTTCCTCTTAATTTCTCTCGTTAATTCCGAAAGCAATGCGAGATTAAACGGAATGTTCTAGCCTTGTAAAAATCAGCTGTGTAAGCCCATGGGGTTTAGAGTCATTGATTATGAGTGAAGAGTTTCACATGTTAAACCAAGGTTCGAATCCCATGGGCGAACCTTACGAAAGGCATTGGCTCAATTGTTTATATTCCTCAACTTTCAAGGAGGAGACCAAGGTTCGAATCTTCCCAAATGATACATGCATAATTTATCAAGCTTTCATAATACCACTTGGTGGTCATGATGTAATACAATTGGGGCCTGTTTCAATCCCATATAACGAATTATAAAAAAAATCCGTTGTGTATACAACCTAATAGCCCACACCCCTAGGATGATGGGAGGTCAAATGTTGAAATGAAAGATAGTCATTTGGGAAAAAAGGGCTTTGCAAGAGATGCATGAGAGGGAAGGAAGTGACTTCCCTGGCTTAGATTGCTCATGACTCCGCCACTGATAAGATTGACATCCCTACTTCTAGTGCTAGGGCTGCTTGGTCTATCGTCAACTGGTGAAGGGCACTAAGGATCTCAATATCTAGGTTGAATAGAACGTCGCGTGTGTTATGGAATCCTCAAGAGCTACAAGGTCTATCTTGTGATCAACCAACTCAAACGCTTCCTGTCGAAGTCGGAGGGGAAGTCGTCATTTTGGAGATTTGGATGGAGTACAAGTGCCAGGATTCCTTGGATTTTGACAAATGGCTGTCATTATACTATGAAGAGAGGAGTCTCAATCTTACACCCCCTAGAAATTGGGTTGAAATCAAAGGCCCCCTATATTTTCTTTCTTGGCAAAGAAAACATCATATAGACCAATACCCAACAAGGGTGTTTAAAGAGCTCAAGAAGTGCCTCTACATAGCACTAGTCAACAATTTATTTTTGTCGCTTGTCAAGAAAGAAAATATAGGGGGCCTTTGATTTTAGCTCAATTTCTGGGGGTTGTAAGATTAAGACTCTTCTCTTCATAGTATAATGACAACCATTTGTTTAAATCCAAGGAATCCTGGCACTCGTACTCCATTCAAATCTCTAGAATGACGACTTCCCCTCCGTCTTCGATAGGAAGCGTTTGAGTTGGTTGATCACGAGATTGACCTTGTAGCTCTTGAGGATTCCATGACACATGCGACGTTCTACTCAACCTAGATATTGAGATCCTTGGTGCCCTTCACCAGTTGACAATAGACCGAGCAACCCTAGCACTAGAAGTAGGGTCAAGAAATCAAAGGGATGTTTATCAGTGGTGGAGTCATGGGCAGTCTAAGCTAGGGAAGTCACTTCCTTCCCTCTCATGCAGCTCTTGCAAAGCCCTTTTTTGCCAAATGACTGTCTTTCATTTCGATATTTGACCTCCCATCATCCTAGGGGTGTGGCCTATAAGATTGTATACACAACGGATTTTTTTTCTAATTCGTTATATGGGATTGAAACAGGCCCCAATTGTATTACATCATGACCACAAAGTGGTATTAAGAAAGCTTGACAAATTTTGGATGTATTGTTTGGGAAGATTCGAACCTTGGTCTCCTCCACTGAGGAAGGGCATTGGAGATAGCATTGACAAAGATAAAGTTTTCATAGTTGAAGATTTTAATGCTATGTAGAAGAGACAAAGGAACCTCTACTAGCTTGCACAAGATGAAATATTATGAGATTGAATACAAAATAAGATGGCTGGAATTTCTGATTTATTGCAGCAATAACATGGACTAAAAAATCAGCAATCAATGGCTGAATCCATAATATGATCAGACCTGCAAAGGACAAAGATAATAAACCACAAATGGTAGAGAAATCTTGTTCATCCAATGGTTGAATCAATGTAAAAATCTGCAATTGTAGAAGAGCTCCAACACACCAACTGTATGGGAAATATGGCAAAAAAAATGAGTATTTTTTTGCTCTCAACTTGTATTCTGAAATCTCTATTACAATAATGAAGAGAAAAAGGTAAAAAATACCCAAAATTCCAATGCCTAGGTATGCTTGGAATAACCTAAAATTATCAACTAGTTATGAGCATCATGCAAGATGCATTATTGGATATGCTAAAAATAGTTCCTAAATTAAAGCATGTGCATGAACCAGCAACTACACATGAGTGGAACACTTCAGCAATAAGTGTTTAGTTAACTAACACAATCCTAAATCATAGGATAATTATTGGGAGCAAATTATGCATTACAACTCCCACTATGACTAGTTAACTACAAGAGCTCCTAAATTTTAGGAGTGATCAAAGGAGCAAATTTTGGAGTTAAACAATGAATAAATCCTCCTAAAATATGGCCGCCCAATATTTGGATAATTTGAGGAATATTTAATTAATAAAATATTAATTAAATCCTCATTTAAGAAAAGGTGCCAAAATAGAGGAAATTATCCCCTAAAATGTAGGAGATGGCTCCAAAATGCTTGGAATGCTCCAAAAAACATGGTGTGAAGTATTAGACATCAAATTTTCTTGAATAGTTATGAGAAAGAGTATCTTCCACCACATTTTCGTTCCCTTTCTTGTACTCAATTGCAAAATCATAACCCAACAACTTGATCAACCATTTGTTTTGTTTTCGACAAGAGAGACATTGTTCCAAGAAGTGCTTGAGATTAGTATGGTTTGTTTTGATAATAAAGCGCCAACCCAGAAAACAAGGTTTTCGTTTCTCCACCGCATGCAAGATGGCTAACATCCCCTTCTCATAAGTGGAACAACTTAGATTCTTTCCAGAGAGTTGATTCTTGCCAGAGAGTTGTTTGCTTTCAAAAACCAAAGGGTGGCCTTCCTACATCAATACAACCCCAATACCTATACCAATTTGTAAGGCATCACACTTATTAACAAATGGCTTCTTTAAGTTGGGAGTAACTAAAACAGGGAAGGTGCACATAGCATCTTTTAAAGCATTGAAGGCCCGATAACCTTGTCAAACCATATAAAGTTATCCTTCTTGATGAGTCGTTAGGGAAGCTGCAATCTTCCCATTATTCCGAACAAATTTCCTATAATGCCTTGTAAGACCTAAAAAGCCTCTATGACTCTTGAGAGATTTAGGCAGGGGCTAGTCTTGCATGGCCTTGATCTTGTTAGGATTCACCTTGACACCTTCATGAGACACACTATGACCCAAGTATTCCACTCCATACACCCCAAAGGAAAATTTGGACCACTTGATATATAACTATTCCTTCTGTAAAAGTAGCACCTGTTTGACATGAAGCAAATGGGTGGCCTAGGACTTACTATGAGCTAGGATTTCATTAAAAATGACCAACACAAATCTACAAAGAAAAGGACGGAAGACAAAATTCACTAAGTGGTTGGAAAGTAGAAGGGAGTAAGATCCAAAGGGCATAACCAAGAACTCATAATGACCCTCGTGTACGAAAAGTAGTTTGGGAATATCCTTTTTGCTAACCCTAATTTGATGAAACCCAAAGCACAAGTCAAACTTGGTAATTCATCCAACAAATCATTGGTTATAGGCAAGGTTCCACAACCCAGGTGTTGTAGGTGAGTTGGAGAGGAGAGGGCAATCCTCCAAGGGAGGTCCCAGGTTCGAATCTCCACCCTACGAAAAAGCTGAATTGGGTACCCAAAATCCAATTGATAATGTTGGTGCGGGAAGGGCTGGGTGCGATTCCCGGGTGACTTTGACGGTGTAGAACCCCCTGTTCGTGGTCTCTCAGACCAAGGCGGCCCCACAAGGGGTTTTTCGCTTAAAAAAAAAAAAAAAAAATAGGCAAGGTTCCACGAGCCTGGGGAATGAGGGGATGGGTTTCGGGGGACGGCAGACCGATTTTAGGGGAAGGCTGGGGGGGACGGCTGGTATAATACTATGAAAATTGAGATTTTTTAGAAATTTAGAATAATCTACACATTCAAAATTCTACACACAACACAAATGATATTAGGATATTCATATTGATATTAGTTACTAAGTGCAGCCATTTAATAATTAATTGTTTCAACAAATATAACTTGAAGGTTCAGCCAAGGATATCGAGTGCTATCTACCAATCTCTTAACAGTTAACCAAATTAGTTGCTATTGCTCAAGTAATGAATGCCACATTATTCAGCTTTTAACTTTTAAGTTCTAACATTCAAACAATAAGTATAACTTATAACTTATACTTATTAGTTTATAACAGTCATCATTTTTTCAGCCACCAATGTTCAAGCAAAGAATGTCATTTTTTAAATTTTTTTCAGTCACTAACGGTTCAAATATGACAGCAATCAGCATAAATGGTCAGCTACTATAAAAAGCATTGAACATTGAACATTTGAACCTTAAATTTTATATCTAAAATATTTTAACCTTTATTATTATACTAGTCAAGCTGTATTTACAATTGCATACCTATAGTAGGGTTTTCATTCATAGAGAAATAATATTGTGCATCTTACTGCATCAGAAATCAAGGGATAATAATCAACATTTCATAATGTCAGTACATATTTTATATTGATTCGATGTTATTAGGCTTCTACATGGTAAATCGAGCGAAGCCTTCGGGTTTATGGATGTTATAAGTAGCCCCAGCCATTTTAATTTAACACACAAGATTTTAAACAGCTGTGCAAATGCAAAGAAGTAAATGATAAAAGAACCAACTTGCAAACCATGACCTTTGAACCTAAGCATTGTTTCCACCTTATTCACCATATCATTTAGTGCAGAAAACCCTTCACAAACCTCAAAACTAAAATTCAAATGAAAACTAAAAGGCAGGTTGGTGCCCTACCCAATCACTAACACAAACGTAAAAACCCATCCCAGTACATTCTCCTTTGAGCCATTTTTTGTAGGCTGGTTGTTTCATCCATTGACGTTCGTGGAGAAATTTCAGCTTGGTGGACGAAAGGGGAGCATGTATTTAAATTCTTTTGCGTGGTAAGGGTACTTGTAAAGGGGAAAGGGTTGATCAGTCTGAAGAAAGAGAAGATTTTATTGGAACTGTCTGGGATAGAAATTTCCATCTGGAAGTTGAGGCAGATATTTGTCAGGTTGATATAGGATGCTTGCATCTAACTTTTCATGGCATTGAAATGGGGTGATAGGGGTTTCCAAATAGTTTCTGCTAATACAAGTTTGTAAGCCAAACATGGTTATATGGTTACTAATTCAGTAAGCAAAACTTGCCTAATTCTTCAATTTATTGCCTTCTGTTAACAGCCCCAAGTGCTCCTCAAAGATGGATTTGTTCTGTCTCCAAGAAGTCGTCTTTGAGTTGGAGTGAAAACAATAATAATTATTATTATTATTTTTAAAGTTTATTTCTAAGCGTGAACATTTGAAATAAGAAACCATTGCATATCAACAATGTACTAAAGAACAAATTGAAGAACACAAATGTTCAATGCTTTTTATTTTATTAAATTTTCATTTATAATTTTTTATTTTAGTTTTTTCTTTTGGATGAGGATGCCCATCCATGGGGGACGACTGGCCGTCCCCAAGGACGCCCCAAAATAGGGGACGTCTCGGGGACGGGAGGCTGTAGGCCTCAGGCATCCCGGGGACGTTTCCCAGCCGTCCCCCAAAAGGGGGACGGGGGGAAACGTCCCCAATGCCGTCCCCTCGTGCTTTGGGGGATGCGAGGGACGGGGGGACGCGTCCCCGTGTAACACTGGTTATAGGAATAGGAAACCTATCTATGATAGTAATCTTGTTGAGTGGGTGGAAATCGGGGCACATGCCCCAAGAATTGACCCTCCATCGAACCATGACCGCTAGAGATGAATAAAGACTGGTACGAGGATGGATAATACATTGCTTCAACATTTCATGAACCAACTCCTCTAATTCGGACTTTAAGGGTTAGGGACAATAGTAAGGACTAAGGACAAACGGTTGGTGGCTAACTACCTAGAACAAGGTGGATGGCATGATCATGAGTTTGCTTAGGTGGAAGGCTGTTGGGTTCATTGAAGACTAGAGCATATTTATCAATGACATTGCATGTTAGATAGAATATCCAAAGGTAACTACATGGTGGTCCTTACTTCCATGCAACAAATCTGGGCGAAGAACTCTATACTGCTTTTCTTTGACATTTTTTCCATTCGGTGGGAGTTGGTGAATACCTTGCAGATGAGTGACCTTGCCTTGTCCATTGTACAAACAACTGCTATAGGTTCAAAGTAACATCCCCTAACTAAGACAACCATTAAGCTCCTGCACTACCCAATTCCATCGCGTAAAGGTTGCCTAACTAAGTATAGGGCCCATCTGGATGAGAACATTAGCAATACGACCCATACATTGAGCCTTACCCCCATCGATGATCATCACATGGAATTTGTCCTAGACCTTGTTGTTGATATATAACCCTAAGGCTTTGGCTGTCTTACTATCGATGAAATTGTGAGTATTGCCTGAATCAGTCAACACATTGACTTGCTGCATTTTGATGAAGCTCTAAACCTTGCTAATGTGATGAGCTTGCAATCTCATGAGCGCAAATGTTGAGGGAGACATAGTATCGGTATCCTCTAAGACTCCTTCCTCCTTTGCTTCCATCTAGAAGTTATATCGCTCCTCACATGGCTGATCTCGAGGATGTTGAGATCAACATTTGTTACAGAAGAACCTTTGGGGGGGTTCCTCATTGCAGTTATTGAAGCAAGGTTGATGGGGATTGAAATCATGTTGTTGTTGGAGTAGAGGCAATTGGAGCTTCTTCTCAATAGCACGAGCCAAACGCTCAACATCATGGAGGGTATATGGGTCATGCATATCTATTTCCTACCTAACGTTGTCCTTGAGGACATGACAAAATGCTGACAATACCATGACGGAATCCAAACGATATGTATAGGTGAGGAGGCCTATGAACTCTGTACAATACTCTTCCATTGTGCCATTCTCTTTTTCTACATTAACAAGATCACATAAGAGGTAAAGGGACCCTTATCAAGCTTAAGCAGGAACATCTTCTTGAAATCTAGCCATGAAAGATGACAACCATGATGCAATTCCCAAAGCAGCCTTTGATGAAGATTGGTACCCAACTTAGAAGTGGCCAAAGTGATCCTTCCATTATAAGGAACATGGTGCAATTATATGAGGCAATCCATCTTGGATATGCAACCATGAAGATCGTTGCCCTCAAAGGTCGAGATATTGATTTTAGCAACCCGAACATCATGATGCCAATCAAGCAAAAATGCAACACCACCTATAGTAGAATCAGTATCAGTAGAAAAATCTAAATTAAGCTCGCCCTTGCCTGGAGGAGCTCCCATGTCATAGTGGGTATGCATGTGGGCAGTATGGGAGCAACTGGGATCTTGGATGAAAGGCAGTTGTTGGCAAAATCCTAGACCCTGCCCAAGGGTTGTGCATTGGTAGTGCCCTAGATCTTGTTGTTGGAAGGGCCTTAAATCTTGGCTGTAAGGCAGTTGTTGGAAGTGCCCTAGAACTTGATATTGGAAATTCCCGATAGGGGAAGGGTCATTTAGCAAAAGCTTAGATCCCTTTTGCTTATCTTTCTTTGGAAGTGCCCTAGATCTTGATAATGGAAATTCCCGATAGGGGAAGGGTCAAGTAGCAAAAGCTTTGGTCCCTTCTGCTTATATTTTTGTAGTGCACCAAAAACTTGTTGGAAAGCGTTGTCCAATAAATGTTTAGAGTGGGGAAAGTCACTATCATGATTGTCAAGTAATTAATCCAACTTGGTGTTGATGTTGTAGAGATGCTTACAGCAGCGTTGTTGAGCAATAATATGCTTATGGATTTGTTCAGTCAATCTCTTGCGCTTAGCCGAAAAATACTTATGAAGACTAGATGAAAGGCCTTAGGGAAGGTCGTGAAGGGAATGATGACCCTTAGGATGAGTGGGAGGGGCACTCATGGTGCCAAAAATAGAAAGAACGATAGGGTCAAAGCTATTGATGCGCCTCATAATATTATGGTGCTTGCTTGGGCTTCTTGGCAAATGCTTCTCTTGGCTCATACAAACATCATCATGCGGATTTGTGGACTAGAAACACTCATTCACATGTTCCACCAAAGGAAGCCAAGGGGTCACCCATACACGACTTATCGATGTCGAAACCCAAAGATTTGGTTGACCACTTGCAAAAAAAGTGTTACTAGAGATATATCTTGTTTTGGCCAGCTTTACGAGATGATCAGAATGAGATAGGTCTCCCACAAGAGTTTGGGTGCCTCTAGTAGTTTTTTTGGAGTTTAGGAAATGCAAATTGGTTTGCCTAAATCACAATATCATAGAAGAAAATTGCGACAGAAGTTGGTAGCAGAAAATAAATTGATAGATATTTCTCGATTGGAAAACACAGATCTAGCTGGAAGAGGTTTTGGAACAGGTCGCACACCCTTTTGCCCATTTTTTTTTTGCACCTTCACATGGATCCAAGATCGTCGCTCTGATACCACTTGCAATGAAACTACTTCCACAAATAACAATAGCAGTTGTAAATCTCAGAAATGCAATAACAAAAAAGCATTCACCGTAATAGAATTTATATTCCACAACAATAAATCACAATAGTAACAGATCCAGATTCCAAGTCTCGGAACAATCCTAGCCATTCATAGAGGGAAAAGTCTCTTAGCCACTTAGGGCAAAGTCCCTTACACATACCAGTGGCAACAAAAGATTACAAATATGAATGATGTAACAACTACAATACAACTCCTATATTTATAATCTAAGATTCTAAACATTTAACAAACCTTAACCCTAATGCTTAAGGGATGACCAACTTAACTTGGGACCCGAGCTAATGATATTAGAGATAGTTGGCATGGCTATATTAGAGTTGTTACAATTAGCTTGACCCCTGCTTGGACCACTTGATTAATTTTCATCCATGGACAAATGGATAGACCAAGATGGTCAACAAAACACTAGTACATTTGAATTGGAGTTGCAATCTGTTGGAATTCAGAGAGGTGGGAACAGCATACACAAAACACTTGCACACTTAAAACACAGCAGAATTAGTCTGCACACTTAAAACAGCAGAATTGATCTGCCCTTACACAGTTGTGAATTGCTCACAACAAGATACTACAAATCCCTGCAAATAGAGGCTGTATATATAGCCTTATGCTAGATTAATTATAAAACCACCAAAGCCTGATCATCCCACTAGTGTAGTGGACACTAGAATAATATTATCCTACTAGTGGATTGGGATGGTGGAGTTGGCACTAAGATAGTGCTTTCCATAGTGGTTCACTTAGTGGATCACATGTGTCCACTAAGATAGTTTCTTCCATAGTGGATCACTTAGTGGATCACATGTGTCAGATCATGAAGTAAATATTATAATTTATAATCTAATATTCTAACACCCCCCCTTAAGATTTACTTCATTTATTTCTAACCCAAGTTCAGTTCTAAAGTACTGAAATTTCTGAATGTTGAGGGGCTTGGTGAATATATCTGCCAACTGCTCATTTGTTGGCTTATAGATCAGCTCCACTTGTTCATTCTGAATTTGCTCCCTGATATAATGATGGTGCACCTCAATGTGTTTGGTGCGAGCATGGAACACTGGATTCTTTGCAATCTTCAAGACACTTTGGTTGTCACAGTAGATCATGGTTGGTTTTGCTTATTCAAGACCAAAATCACACATGAATTGTCGAAGCCAAATGGCTTCCCTGGTTTCTTCTACAGCTGCTTTGTACTCTACTTCTGTGGATGAGAGTGCAACTGTGGGCTGTTTCTTACTGTTCCATGAAACTGATGCTGAACCAAGATGGAAGCAGTATCTAGATGTGGATTTTCTGCTGTCTGGACAACCAGCCCAATCAGAGTCTGAGTATCCTTCAAGTTTGAAGTTTGCATTGTGCGCAAACTTAAGCCATATGGTAGAGTGCCTTGTAAGTACCTTAGCACTCTCTTCCCTGCTTTCCAATGACTCTGTTTAGGACAATTCATGAACCTAGATAGCATACCTACAGAATACATCAAATCTGGCCTAGTTGTAGTCAAATAGATTAGACTTCCAACTAGTTGTCTAAATAAAGTGCTATCTACTGGTTTCCCTTTCTCATCAGCAACCAATTTTGTGCCAGTTTCCATGGGAGTTGGAGCTGATTTACAATCTTGCATCTTGAACTTTTGCAAGATTTCCTTGGCATACTTGGCTTGAGAAATGAAAATTTCTCCAGGCTTTTGCCAAACTTCTACTCCAAGACAATAATGGAGTAGGCCTAAATCTGTCATCTCAAAGTTCTTCTTCAGATCTTCTTTGAGATTATCAATCTCTTCATCATCATCACCTGTAATTATCAAATTATCCACATAAACAATTACAAGAGAGGTGATAATACCACTTTGAACCTTCAAGTAAAGATTTGAATCAGCAGAAGACTTCTGGTATCCAATTTGGAGTAGGTACTTGTCAATCTTGGCATACCAAGCTCTAGGAGCTTGTTTTAAGCCATAAAGTGCCTTCTTGAGGTGGCATACAAGCTGCTCTTTACCTTCTTCTACATAACCAGGTGGCTGGTCCATGTACACTTCTTCAATTAGATCTCCATTTAGGAATGCATTCTTTACATCAAGTTGATGTAATTTCCACTTGTATTGAGCTGCTAAGGCAAGAATAACTCTTATGGTAATCATCTTGGCTACTGGTGCAAATGTCTCCTCATAGTCTATGCCATGTTTTTGACTGAACCCTTTGACTACCAATCTTGCCTTATGCTTGTCAATAGTACCATCTGATTTGAATTTGGTCTTGTAGACCCATTTGCAGCCAATAGTGTCTTTACCAGGAGGTAGTTTAACAAGATCCCATGTCTTGTTTTTCTTGATGGCTGCCATTTCAACATCCATTGCAGCTTTCCATTTCTGATCTTGGCAGGCTGCTTCATATGTGGAGGGCTCATGGGTATTTAGCACTTGTGACATAAGTGCAAAATTTACAGATTCTGTCCTCATCTTGGACTTTCTTTTGCCCTCTACATCTGGCAACTGTGCTTCAGTTACAGTTTTAAGATACCATTTGGGCAGCTTCTTTGAAGTTGAAGAAGATTCATGAGAAACTTCTTCCTGTGCTTCACTATCACTTGGCAGGGTACTGTCAGGATCATTGGGTGTGGGTGTGCTAGATTCTGGCTGTTCTCCAGCTACTCTATGTTGAAGAAGTTCCAACTCCTTAACAACAGAGTCTTTGATGCCTTCATCAAAGATTACATCCCTAGATACATGAACCTTTTTGGTTTTGATCTCATAGACCCTATATGCTTTACTTGACTGTAACCAACAAATATACATCTGCTACTCTTATCGTCTAACTTCTGCCTTTTTTCTTTTGGAACATGCATATAGGCAATACAACCAAAAATTCTTAAATGAGTAACAGTGGGCTTCTTACCTGTCCAAACTTCTTCTGGTGTCTTATTTTGAACAGCTTTTGTGGTTCTCATATTAGTCAAGTAACAGACTGTCCTCACAGCTTCTGCCCAAAGTGTGTTAGACAGCTGCTTTGCCTTCAGCATTGATTTGCCCTTCTCAACCAAGGTGCGGTTCATCCTTTCCGCAACTCCATTTTGCTGAGGAGTATAAGGTGCTGAAAGTTGCCTTTTAATACCATGCTGTTTGCAAAATGCAATGAAGGCATTTGAGGTAAACTCCCCTCCATTGTCAGTTCTGAGAATTTTGACCTTCTGGTTGCTTTCGTTCTCAGCTTCTGCTTTGAATTCTTTGAATGCATCAAAAGCTTGTGATTTTTAGTTGAAAAAATAAATCCAAGTACGTCTTGAGAAATCATCAATGAATGTGATGAAATATTTTGCACCACCAAGAGATGTAGTCTTCATTGGCCCACACAAGTCAGAGTGTACCAGCTCTAACTTTGATTTGGCTCTCCAAGCTTTGTCCTTTTCAAACTTGTCTCTATGCTGCTTGCCCATGATGCAAGCTTCACACAAGCTTTTATCTGTTAAGATATTTGGTAAACCATGTACCATATTCAGCCTATTCATGTCTTTAAGACTAGAATAGTTCAAATGACCTAGGCGTCCATGCCATAATTGGTCTTTTGATTATCCTTCAGAAATCAAGGCTTTGTAACTATGAGTGACTAGTTTATATAAGCCGGATTCCTCTTTGCCTACACCAATTACATTGTTTTGACTATCCTGTATCATACATTTGTCTTTTCTAAACAGGATTTTCATGTTTTGCTGTCCTATCTGACTAACTGAAATCAGATTTTTCTTCATTCCAGGTACAAACAAAACATCTTTGATGTAAGACTTCTTACCATTAGGCATTTTGACAGAAGCTTTGCCGACTCCTTTCACTTGCAACGTTGAGTTGTTGCCAAAGGTGACATTTCCTCCTTCCATCGCTTGGATGTCATGAAGGAAAAGACAATATTATATTGCAAATTTTAACCCAACGTATGACCACAAGGAAAAAAGCGTATATAGGCGCTGAAATCAAGTGGAAGGAAAAAATACTCATTGCTCAGATAAGGACTAGCTCTCATAGGCTTAGATGTGAAACAGGGAGATGGACAACGCCCAAAGAACAATGGGAAGAAAGGATATGTACTCTATGCAGCACAGGGGCAGTAGAGACAGAGGAACACTTCATGTATAAATGCCCGAGTTTTTCAGATATCCGTGACAAATACAAAGAAACACTTGGGAACGAGTTTATTACAGATTTATTTGAAGACAGTAAAATAAAAAAAGTTGGAGAATTGCTAACACAAATCAGCAGGAGAAGGAACAACCTTCTCAAAGATATTAAAGATCATATGATATGATTTGAGTAATTGTACTTCCATATTTGAGGTCCCATAGACCGTATTTGGGTCTCGCGGACGTAATTAAAATCTTTCATTCATTCATTCTTTTCCCGTCATGTGCCTTGTAGCACCAGAATCGATGTACCACACTTGGTCATCATCATCATCATGTTTTGACTGGTATGCAGCCACAAATATGTGGCCATCCTCTTTGGATGCATAATGGCCACCATGCTTCTTCTGATTATCAGCTTGCCTCTTTCTGCAATCCCTTGACATGTGGCCTAGCTTGCCACAATAGAAACAAGTGACAACCTTCTTCTGCATTTGAGGCTGTCTCTGATTGCGAGGCTCCTCAACCTTTTCCACAAAAGGTTTCTTTTGCTTGAACTTCTTGAACTTTGCTGCATAAGCTCCAGAAGAATCTTCTTCTTCATTGTTCAAGAGAAGTTGTTCATGTTGCAAAAGGATTCCCTCCAATTCATTGAATGTGAGGGTACCAAGTTTCCCACTATGCGTGAGACTTGTGATCAAACTTTGATAATCCTTCATCAAACTCTTGAAGGTGGCTGAAACTAACTCCTTGTTGGTGATTGTTTCACCAAGTGACTTCAACTAGTTTATGATGCCTTTGATGGACTGCATGTGTTCTGCTATGGCACCACTTAGCTTCACATTGTAAAGTTGTTGTCTTAGTGTGAGAGCAAGAACTTTCTTTTTGTGCTCATATAGAGTCATGATGGATTCCCATGCTTCCTTTGGAGTAGTGGCATCTGCCACATTCTCAATAATGCCTCCACTGATTGACAGATTAATTAAGGCAAGAGCAATACGCTGTTTTGTGTCATATTCAGCTTGTGCTGCAACATCTGTCTGATGACGACCCCACAAGTTGTGAAGCATCATCAAATTCTTCATTTGATGTTTCCATATCCCGAAATTTTCAGCTCCGAGGAGCTTTTCTGTTAATGCATTCAACATGGTGCCTGGATTGGCCATCTTGACACCTGTTTTTGAAGAAAAAACAAAGGACTACAAGAAGTGGGGTCCACTAAAGCAATTTAACCCAAACTTGCCTTCTTAATTGCTAAGTCAAACAAGCTCTTCAGGGTCTACTGGTGGAAAATTTCTCATTCCTTTTTTTTGAACCAATTTGGCCTAAAAGGAAGAGGATACTTTTTCCCAACCAGCTTAACCTACTCTGATACCAAATGTTGGAATTCAGAGAACTGGGAACAGCAGACACAAAACACTTGCACAATTAAAACGCAGTAGAATTATTCTGCACACTTAAAACAGCAGAATTGATCTGCCCTTACACAGTTGTGAATTGCTCACAACAAGATACTACAAATCCCTGCAGATAGAGGCTGTATATATAGCCTTATGCTATATTAATTAAAAAATCACCTAACATGCCTGATCATCCCACTAGCGTAGTGGACACTAGAATAATATTATCCTACAAGTGGAGTGAGACGGTGGAGTTGGCACTAAGATAGTGCTTTCCATAGTGGTTCACTTAGTGGATCACATGTGTCCACTAAGATAGTGGATCACTTAGTGGATCACATGTGTCAGATCATGAAGTAAATATTATAATCTAATATTTTAACAATCATGATTATCCTTGAGTGTGAGATGACAATCTACCCTACATCCAACATTCTTACATGGGGCCTTTCACACCCCTATAGATTACAATCCCTTCCAAGCATGCCTCAGGTTTAGCCTAGCGCTCCTCAAGGCATCACAACCTATTAGCACGCAAAGGCCCACTTAGACAAAGGAAGTAGACAAAGCTAAGCGCTTCCTACAATGAATCCAACATATGCATTATCGAGTTTAGCAGATACTTGGGCGTCGAGTTCCTTGACCAACATCGCGCATATCACAAGTTTCAAATTGGAGATAGGGTTTGGCTCCATTATCAAAAGGAATTCCTTTTAGGGCCTCACTAGAAGATCAAATCATTATGGTATGGTCCTTGTACCTTTTTGCACCTAGAAAGAGAGTATGCTTTGTTGTCTACTTGCTGGCCTAGTTGGAAATCCATCTAGTTTTCTGTGCGTAGCTTCTTAAGCTAGACATTCAACCTTTGCTTGGACTAGTGGTTATACAACTTACAACAAACTTGGATACAAAGTAGTTGGGTTTGGCCTCAGAGGATCATCTAATTGACTTTGCCACCAGACACACCTGCCAAGGAACTCGCACTTATTTAGTGTTGAAATCTGGTCAATTTGCCACTCAATCAAAGTGGTATATAGTTGATGAGGTCAACCGTTGATTTCCTTGCTTGTAGTTAGACGCAATTGTGATCATCACTTCTTAAGTGCAAACAAATGATACAAGTGGAGTAGGGGTCGACATTGGCACCAAGATTCAGCAGATGTTGGTGCAAAGACAAACCTTTGCACTTGGGTGTCACCTTGTAGTTCCACGGAATAGCCTAGTGCCAAGAAACATCAATACTTTACTTTATCCCATGGCACTAATGCCAATCCAGCAACAAGCTTCAATGCCAATGCCATTATCCATCACCAACTCTTGCAAGTGCTAGGCACCAACGCCTATTGCTAGATTCCAATACCAAGACTCCAATAGAAGCATCTCCATATGTCCAGCGCAAGGAGATCGACACTAACTATCAGTACACATTGTCAGCCCACTCTTGGCAACATGAGAGGACACACAAACACTTCCAATGTAATTCATCATAACTGTCTTCTTGTAACCATTGGAAGTTGAATTTTCTTCACTTCTGCAGGAATTATGTAGTTGAACAATACACTATATAGATGGATTTCTTCCTTATGCTGTTCTCCTATGGAGCTAAGAATTAGCATTAGGATGCTTGGTTAGGATTAGGAAAGCTATGTAGGAATTTGTGTTTCAAGGCACTTAACATCCCTATACACTCATTGCAGCCCTGTGCTTGCATCTAACAGCCTTAGTTTTTGAGTTGAATCCAATTTTGCCATGTAAGGGCCTTTGTATTCTGTTGATCATTTAAATTTGCACTATCAATAAATAAAATTTTTCATTTATTTACTAGTTTTTGGTGTTCTTGCTCTTCTTGATTGTAGATAGGGGTGAGTGCCTTCCCGAGATGAGGGAATGATAGGAGTTTAGGAAGGATTGATCAAATTGACTGTAAAGCTTGACATTTGACTTGTGCTATTCAGTCTCATACGGGTAAGCTGCTCAAGACGGGTTGGATTTAGACATGTACGACTTCAGACGGGTTGCAAGTCGGACGTTTACGGTCCAGACAGGTACGAGCTAGACGGGTGCAAGCTAGACGGGTGACTTGCTTAGACGGGTAATCTGCTAGACATGTAGGGTCCCAAACTTGTAACCCAATCAAATGGATAACTGCAGACGGGTTGATCCTGGTTTAGACGGGTCAGTGCAGTCCTAGATGGGTTGTACCTTCAGACGTCTAACGCACAGTCTTAGACGGGTAGTGCAGTGGACAAGGCCTAGACGGATAGGCCTAGACGGGTAGGCTTAGATGTCTACTGTAACTTGCGTTCATTCTCCAGTTTTCCAACTGTTCCAGCCGCTCCTTCCTGCAACTGCACAATACAAACACTACACAAGCCTGCACCAGTCTATCTCATACCAAGCATTGATAGGAAACCTGCAACATGACAATGCAATCACATAGAACACACAATCCTGGAACAACACTTGCTGTATTCACCATTGATCTGCACTTGTACACAACATGGATCACTTTGGATTACAATGGATGGATCTAAAAAATGAATAGTAGGGGGGTATTTATAAGGCAAACCTGGCGGTTGTTGTAACCAACCAGTCTCAACCGTCTAAACCACCCCTACACTTAACACTTAACTAATTTGTTTTGCAGCATAACAAAACTAGTCCTAGATGTCTTAACTAATCAGTCTAAGATGTGTTAACAAACTTAACTACGTATGACGGCTAGTTTTGTCCTTTTGTGCATTTCTATTAATCAGTCCGCATTACATCATGTCGGCTGATTTTACATTGCAAATCCTTACATTTATCAAAATTGCTTTATACATTATCAAAATTGTTATCAAAATTGCTGTCTTCTTGTAGACATTTCGTCAAACAGTTCGGTATGTCATGTCTTCCTCGAACTGTTGTCTACATCTATCTTCCCCTTTGAAGAAGTTGATGTCCTCAACGACTTTCTACATTGTCCCATTGGGGTGTTGGCATCTTTTGGTGTTGCAGCCTGTAGTGCCTCCTCCAATTCCTGTACCTTGAGTTGGAAAGCTTTGCGTTCATCTTGAACTCGCTTGGCGTAAGTAAAGTACTTGGCCCATTCTACTCCCATGTTGTTGGCTCGAGTTTCCATCTCCTGAAGTTTTGATAGTAGTTTTGATTCACGTTGGATGAAAATCTCCTTCATTTCTTGGGTTGTCAAAGTTGAGGAAGATGGTGCTTTCTGTGCCAGTTCAGCCTTGAGAGCTTCCTCGCGTTGCTGTGATTGGAGCAACTCATTGCGCAACGCTTCTCGTTCCTGCTGCCAAGCTTCCGCACTTTGGCTTTTTTGGGCCATTAATTCTGCGTTTTGCTTTATCAACAATTCCTTAGCCTCCTTATGCTGCAACATTTCGGCCTCAATGTTGATAATCACCTGTTCCCTCTCGTAGAGTTGAGCGCTAAGGTTTGTCATTTGCTGTTGTTTTTCCCGAATATGCTTCAAAGCATCTTCTATCTGAGTGACTCCTTCTGCTAGTTGTCGCTCTTTCTCTTGCAATTCTGCCTTTGTCAACTGCAAATCTCTATCCAAATTCTGCCTAGCCAAATGCAAGTGCTTGATTCCTTCTGCTAGCCAACACAACAAATGGGCTAGGAAGTTAAATTGGCTATACATCGACAACAATTCGGGTACTAACTCCACCTGTGATCTGTGTTCTGTGGAGTGTTGGGAAGGAGGGTTATTGCCATGGCCAAGGACATACACTTGTGCTAGTTCCAAGTAGAAGGTAGGTGTCTTTTATGGCAGTTGTTCCATTCCCTCCATAGTCGTCAAGTGCGCGGTAGGCAGAGTCCATGGCTGATCTTGATAGATGTTGGAAATTTTTGCTCGCCAGGATCCCTGTGCGGCCCATTTCACCAACTTGTCCAGCTCTTCCTCCGCCATCAACTGCCACTTCTTCCACCGGCTCACACAAGCGGCATCAAACTGCAAGTGCAGATTATCCATCACATGGGTCAATTTAGAAAAACAGTCTACCGCCTGCTGATCAACCATGTTTGATGGATCTACAAAATTAGGTAGTTCCAACAGAATACGCTTTGACCATGCATCCTCAGGTTCCTCCTCTTGTTCTTGCAAAATCTCCTTCCCCTTTAAGATAAATAGGCTTCGGAGCTACTTTCTATTTTGTGACTACTGGCTGCTCCCTAGGTACTTGCGCTTGGCTGCTTCTGCTATCAGTTCCAACAACGTGCTGAGGTTTTGTACTTGGCTGGGGATTCTCCCTGCACTGGTCTGGTCTTAGGTTCCAAAGAGACCTCTTCATTGACCGTAATAGGGTGCTCCTGTGTCCTTGTCGGATTTCCAACAGTCTAGAGTGGTAGTCCCTTACACACCATCTCCTTTGTAGCTTCTACGGGGATACCAATATATGCTGATTTACTTGTTGCCTTGGCTGCTGCTGCTACGAGCATATCTTCAAACAAGAAAGACCGTAAGGTATCGGTAAAAGAAGTTTGGGAAAGTAGGGACTCTGGGGGTGCTTCAAGTGATTCCTCATGATCCTAGAATTGGGCCTCTGCCAAATACTTCGTAGGCCCTATGTGGATAGCAAAACTGGGTCTTGCTGGCACTTCCTGAAAAACTGAAGGAATTCGAAAATCAACTTCCGCAGCATGTAAGCTTAGTTGTTGCTCAAGCTTCCGAGCTACTTCTCGATTGTGTGCTATTTTATCAATTGTTATTCCATCCACCGGATAAGGTGATGGTGGCTCAAATCTTCGCCTCTTCCTTGTCGGCTTAGGCACTTCTTGTGAGGGTGCAACAATTTTCTTTGTTGGCCTTGTCTCCTCAGGCAGTGGTGGTGCAGTATCCTCCCATTCAAAAATCGGTCAATGGCCCTTCTGTGAGTGAAGGCTTATGAGAGATCTGCTTCACTCGTGGCTTCTTCACCAACGTCTGTCGTTTTACTTGTGGCTTTGCATCTTTCTAGCACAAAATTGTTGGTGCCAAGTTTGGTAACTTCTGAGGAGGGTCATAATCCGGAATCTGTACTCCTGCTCTAGATGCTGCATCCAACAATAATCCAATGGCATGAAAGACCATCGAAAAATTCTTGGTGGTTCACATTAGAAAATTTTGAATGCGAAGTGCCAAGTAGGCTGCCCAATCGTAAGCCACTCCTTGCTCAATCCCCTACAAGTATGGAATCAACCAAATGGGAAGATCTGAGCTCCGTTGTTCTTGTGACAGTCTGGCCATCAATACATTCATGATGCATAGTAACCCTGTATTGGCCAACTGTGGCTGCTTGACTCCATGGTTACCATGGGTTGATAACATAGCATCAATATCTGCCTTGGTCAAGGTGGTGATACTCTGAATCAACTATGGAGTCTTCTTGGGATCTACCCGCTCATTCACCATTGGTTTGCCCTTCTTTGGAAGTCCGAATGTGCGCCAAAATGCTTCCGTAGAGAATTCAATTACCAAATCCTTATCTCCAATACGTACTATGCTGGTATTGCGTAACAGCTCATAGGTTCGCAGCATCTGGATCAGGTACTCCTTGAAGAAGTCCTTATCAAAACTCTGAACCTATAAAATAAAATGGACTCCAGCTTCCTTGATTTTTTGCTTGATGGGGTCCTTGGATGGTGTCTACTCCCACCATTGTCGACAAAAATCTCCTTTGGCATGAATCCAAGTAATTTCATCAATCGAAACCTAATATTTCTTGAACTGTTGGACATCTTTGGTTCTCCTTGTAGGTGCTGCTTCTTGCTCAGCCCCGTGTTTACCTCGAGCCTGCCCTTGCTCTGGGCTTGGTAGTTGTCCGTGCATCATTCCTCCGTGCTCTTGATGATGATGGAGTCGTTTCGCAACTGATTCGGGTAAGGCTTCAGATCATGGTGTAATCGGCGTTCGACCTCCTCCAGAACGCTTTGACTCATTAATCCGAAGGTGCCTTGACTTTTGACAACTCATTCTCTTGCCAAACGTCTTCTCTCCTAGATGTCTTTCTTTCCTGGTGACTGATTCTGGCAGATGTCTACACTTCTAGACAACATAAAAACTGCCAGACGTCTCTTCTCCCTGTTTTTTGTTTTAGACGCCCTAGACGTCTATTTCCTCAGACAACTTAACCTGCCAGACGTCTACTTTTCCATATGGCTGTAAGTGTCAGACAGTTGCGTGTCCCGGACAGGTAGTAGCTTCAGACGGGTGCGCTGTCGGACGGGTAGCAGTTTTGGACGGGTGTAAATCCTAGACGGGTACACTCTGCAGATGGGTGGGAATTTCCAGACGTGTTGCAGTTTTGGACAGGTGCACTGTCAGACGGGTAGCCCTAGACGTCTTCCCTGCAGACGACTTACTTTCAGACATATCAGATCTAGATGCGTCGCAGCCAAGACTGATGCGCGCGTCTTCCCTTGCGCTCGCTTTCCGTCTGCCTGCGTATCGGGAGATAAAACTGCCGCACTTGCACAAAAAAATAAAAAAATCTCCACAAAGTGTATGATCTGCCAGTTGAGATGGCGTCTTGCTTCGTCTCGAATAATACTTGGTGCATAGGCAATCATACCTCCGCTCCAAACCTTATTCTGCTCTACGAATACTTCTTGTGCTGCGCCAGCAATATGCTCAAGACCGAGTCCTAGCGCTTCCAATTTACAGACGAGATGCCACCCTTGTAACTGCTTGCCTAATTGCCACCTTTCTCCCTGTCATCTGCATGTGCGCCACCTCACTATTTTTGCATGCGCATGTCATCTTTCGTCCTTTTCTTTATTTCGTCTTTTTCTATTTTGTCTTTTTCTCTTTTTGTCTTTTTCTTTTTTCTTTTATTTTATATTTTTTTCAAAAAAATGCGCTTTTCCATTTTATCATCATCGGGTGAAGCGCATGGCAATGCCAATGCGTACTTCTAGAGTTTTCGACGAGACGTCTTCCTGCTGATGGCTACCAGTCCCGTGATTGCTAAAATCATCGCCATCATCTCGCGCTTCAGATTGTTGACGATTCTGGTGAGTACCATGGCTTCGGGGAGTTTCCATCTGAGGTTGTTCATCATATCCATCATTTCCTCTTCGAATGATGCGCCATTCTGCTCGTTCGTTAGCTTAAGGATGACTTCTACCTTTCGTTGGTTGATGACGAGTTCCCTGTTCATGAGTAAGGTGATCTGCATCTAGACGTCTTCCTCTGTTGATGTCAGTTTGATGTGTTTTACCCACATCCAGACGTGTTGGTTTAGTGCAGATGTCTTCCAGACGTGATCTGCTGTTGTCCAGACGGGTCAAATCTGGACAAACGTCATCCAGACGGGTCTACTCGTCATCTAGACGGATCCTGTCGTCGTCTAGACTGATTCGTTTAGTTTTTCCATCTGCCCGTCGGATGATCATACTATCGTCTAGGTAGTGGAACTCTGTCCATTCTTGATCTTGATGGTTGTTTGTCCTTCCACCTGGATGATGATTTCCCCTTTGTCCGATATTCCGATAGGCTCGTACTGGGGCCTATCCTTGGCCTTGTAGTCTATCTATATGGCTTCAGACTGTTTCCTATCCTTCGTGCGTTTGGTTTTGATTTGGATTCCTGCCTCTGGATCCATGTCTTCCTCGAGCTTGTTCGAATCATCCTCTTCCCCTTTTTGATTGAATCTCCCTAGTGTTGGGCTGCCGCACTCCCAGCTGCCCGAGATTCGGTTGGT
Source organism: Wollemia nobilis (assembly GCA_028583015.1). NCBI lineage: Eukaryota > Viridiplantae > Streptophyta > Pinopsida > Araucariales > Araucariaceae > Wollemia > Wollemia nobilis. The sequence goes on along the minus strand of JAQPPZ010016751.1, from coordinate 8,742,066 downwards.
CCCTCGATCGTTCTTGATGACGTCTTCGGTTCCTACGAGCTCGCTGAGGTAGACCAAATGGTCTAGCCTCAGGAACACGTAGTGATGGGTTGGTTTGAACTATGTCCACAGATGGTCCTTGCGGCCCAATCGGTGGACTAGTTGACCTATGGGTAGCAGGAAGGGAATTGCATTCCTCTCAAGCCACCGGGATGGAGACCAACCACACTCCTCCCTTGGTTAGGCAGGCTTGGGTTACCTAGTAGTCCTAACGAACTCCCGGGATTGCCCAAGTCACCTCTATTTTGGGCTTGATCCATAAGTTTTGCTCGCATACTTGGTTTCGCGTGCGCTTGATTGTCGGGTGTCAATTGGCTTAGCATTCTTAACCTTCTATCTGCCCTTATCAATCGTCGTCTCCACCTCGCTTCTTCAAAGCGTCTTTGTGGTGGACATAGGGCTAAGGCCTCTCTGTACTTGTCTGAGAAGGTCGAATCCGTGCTTGAATCGTTCCCTTCTCCTGCAGTATTCATTGGCCAATCTGAGGTTTCTTGAACCCTTCTTTGCAATCGTCGCACTTCTCTTCGATGTCTGCGTAAGTCCATTGCAGCCAATCGATAGGCTGCCACCTCTCGACGCTCGGTTGGTCTTCTCATTGATTCTTTGTATGGCACCCTCTGCCAACGCTCGGTTGGTCTTCCTGGTACCTCACCCTCATTATCTAACGGATTACTCATTCTTCCATCCTCTTCGTCTTGTGGACTTAGTGACTCCTCATCTTCGATCACCTGTACTATTTCGAGGAATTGAACCCTTGCTTGTTGACTTTGGATCTCATCCCTTTGTCTCCTTTGATCTAGATTGGGGCTTGCGTAGGGTATATCAGGGTCCCGAGGTTGATTCTCATCCTCGCTTGATTCTTCCAACCATCCTCCATACCTTGGTTGTTCGGGTACCTCTCTGACATCCCTCCACAGAATCTCAGTTGCTTGCTCCCAACTAATTCGATAATCGCTATTGGCAGCCAAATTATGACATGGTTCCCTCTCCCTTGCTTGTTCTGGCGAGCTCCGGAGTCTTCGAGGACGTTTGATTAATGGTGAAGCAGTTCTTGAAGAATCTTCAGTATTCAGGAGGATTCTCAGCGTTGTTGGAGATGAGCTACCAGAGTCTGAGGAAAATGCATTATTCCTCGAGGGTCCTGCATTATTTTCTGTATTCTCCCTTACTCCTTCTAGTTGCATCTCTAGTCCATGTCCTTGCAGCCTTCTATTCTCTTGCCTCCTAGAATGTCTCAGGTGGATTGTTAATGGTGCTGAAAGTGAATTATTTGAAGCCACGGAAAATAGGCTACTCTCTGACGAATTGCCATCCGTGCTTCCCTTGAATTCTTCTTGGTTTCTGTCAGCCCATTCAGCTCTACATGCCTCCTATCGCTCATGCATTCGCTGCATGGTTCCATCCAACTCCTGAATTACTTGTTCCCGCAATTGGGCATTATACTAGCATAGGGTCTCATACTCCTGTAATCTTTGCGTTTCCCAAGCCATCTATTGCAAAACTCATGGTCCTTGACCTTTGTATTCCTCCACTTTTGGTATTTGTCCTTGTAAAGTGACATTCGTGAGGGTTCGAAGTCGCTCTTCTGCTTTGCTATTTGGAAATTGAACATGGACTTGTAATCGTCTTTGCTCTCCCTCTCGAGGTTCTAACTCCCTATGCTCGATCACAGGTTCTCCTTCCGTTCCAAATAGCCATTCCAGGTTGGTTGGTTCATCCTCTCGAACGATAGTGCTTGGTTCGCCATGTTCGTAGGATCATACACCTGGTCGTACTTCTATCGCTTTTCCAGAAGTATCCTCGAAGGTTTCTAAGTTGATTACATTTACTTGTGCCTGTGCCTTACACATCTTCAACTTAGAACCATTCACAACATCGGGGCAAATTGTACCATCCAATTTCTTTAATCGGACAACCCCATTGTCCAGTACCTCTTCCACTTGGAAGGGTCCAAGCCATAAAGTCTTCAACTTTCCTGGCTTAAGTTCTCTCTTCCCATTATATTTGAGCACTAGTTCGCCAACCTTCAAATCCATTTTCTTGAGATGCTTATCGTGCCAATATTTTCATCTTTGTTGAGCTATCTCCGTTGCCCACTATGCCATCACCCTTTTCTCGCCTAGCTGCACCAATGTGAGTCTCTCCTCCATACTATCTTCATTGTTTAGGCGGTTGTCTACTACTATCCTCAAACTTGGTACCAAAAATTCGACTGGTACCACCACCTCTTGCCCGTACATTAGTTGAAAGGGTGTGTGATTCGTAGTCGGTTTGAAGGTAGTCTTGTATGCCCACAAAACTATTGGCAACCATTCCTCCCAATCGGCTCCTTTGACACCACATGTCTTGTACATGATTGAAACCAGGACCTTATTCGTTGCCTCCGCTTGCCCGTTCGCCTTGGGGTAATATGGACTTGAAAAGGAATGAAAGATCCTGAATTCTATCGTCAAGTTCTGAATGATCTCATTAACAAAATGGCCTCCTTTATCACTTGTCAACTGAAGAGGTATTCCAAATCGCGTGATAACCTGCTCATACAAAAATCGAGTCATGCTCCTTGCAGAGTTATCTGGTAAGGCTCTTGCTTCTACCCATTTTGTTAAGTATTCTGTCGCCACTACAATATATCTGCACTTCCTTTTATGATTGGTTCGCAATGGGCCCACAAAATCTAAACCCCACCTCTCGAAGAGTTCTTGAGGTTGTGATGGATGTAACGGCATGAAGTCCCTCTTCAACGACTTCCCCATTCTTTGGCATGTATCACATGCTTTGACATAGTTCTTGGCATCATGATATAGGGTAGGCCACCATAGCCTTGCCAACAACACTTTCCTAGCCGTTGCATTTGGCCCCATATGGCCTCCTACCAATCCTTCGTGTGCCTCCTTCAATGCCTGTTGTACTTCATCTTCCATCACGCATCTTCGCAAAATGTGTCGCTTTCAAAATCACGCATCCCCCATGTTGTATAGAAAACCTGCAATCAACATAAAAGGTGTCGCTTTCAAAATCACCTTCCTTTGTTCAGCCGCCATCATCTCCTTTGGCAACTCTCCTGTCGATAAATATTCCTCTACGTGTTTTTACTAGGCTGGTATCGCACTTATTATGAACAATTGTGCGTTAGGGAATTCGTCCTGTATCCCTCCTTTTGCAGGTTCTCCAGAGCGAATCCTCGACAATTGGTCCGCTATCATGTGTTTCTTCCCTGATTTTACTACCACTCGAAACACGAACTCCTGTAGAGTGACGAGCCATCTACTTACTCGTCCATAGATCGTCGGTTTATTAATCAGGTACAACAATGCTTGGTGATCTACATAGAAAGCAAAAGGGTTAGCCAATAAATAGTGCATGTACTTTTGTACTGCATACACCATCCCCAATGCTTCTCGTTTTGTTGTACTGTAATTCTTTTTGGCTCTGGACAACAACCGACTTGCAAAGTATATGGGCTGATCTAACCCAAATTGCCCTTCTTGAGCCAACGCGCAACCAATTGTGAAGTTTGAGGCATCCACATGTACGTGGAATTCTTTCTCCCAGTCCGGATAAACTAGGATAGGCGCCTTGACCAGGTGCGCCTTCAAGCCTTCAAAAGCCTCTTGGTGCTCCTCTACCCATTTGAAAGGAACACCCTTGCGCATAAGGGCGTCTAATGGATGAGAAGTTAGTGCATAGTTCTTGATGAACCTTCTATAGTAGCCCATTGTCCCTAGGAAGGTTTTTATTGAGCTCACATCATGTGGCTCCTCCATCAATAGTATCACCCGAATTTTATTCGGGTCGGGCTTCAACCCTTCTTGGCATACAATATGCCCTAACAATTTTCCGTATGGTGTAGACAACAGTTCTAGACCCTAGGGTGGGACCTCCACCACCAATTTTGCAATGTATATAAGCATTTTGTTTATGTTTATGTTTGGAAATTCTGGAAAATACAGCCAATAGATGTTAAGGTTGAATGTAAACGCATGTGGCACTACATGACAAAATAGCTGTCATGTTTGTAGCACTAGACGGGTTGATTAGACGTCTAGTTAGTGTTGTTAGGCGTAACTAGTTGTTGATGTCTAGTTAAGGAATTGGTTATGGAACGGTTGGGGCAGTTCTAGGAATTGGTTTGGGAAACCAACTTCCTGCACTTATTTAAACCCCCCTCTTCAAACATTGTATCTATCCCATCCATGCTGTAAGAGCTATATGCTATTGATTCTACGTAATGCAAAAGGTTGTTATACTGTTCTACATTCTGCGTGTATAGTGAATGGATGTTGTGTTGTGAGGTTGGAAGCCATTAATGGATGTGTTGCAGGTTTACCTATGCTGAAGTGTTCTTGTAGGTTTGCCATTTTCATTGCTGAGGGAAGCATGGGGTTGTTTTTGCGGGTTTTTGGGAGGGGTCGCGTCTAGCCCGCGTGGGGGGGCTTGCGTCACCCCCGGCGACGTCTAGGTTGACCGCGCGGTGTTGCGTTGCCCGCGGTCGACGTCTAGTCCCGCGTGCTCCAGACGTGTGACCCTGTCGCAAACGTTTGTACCTGTCCCTCCGATGTCTAGACCCTTGACGTCTAGATCTTGCTGTCGGATGCCAGAGTTAGACTATTGAGTTAAACCTTGTACCATTGCTCGATACCTGTTACCTACTGTCATCACCCCATCTCGGGAATGCACTCACCCCTGTCTACATATGGCACCATTAAGACACATTTGCTTGGATTCAATGATATCCGAACTTTTCTGCACAAGATCATACATTCTTCCAACGCCTTTAGATGTTCTTGCGTCTTGCCATAGAGGGACCAATCGTCTAGGAAAGCTCTGAAGTTCCCTGTGGACATTTTGTCGAAGATGTATAATATGATTCTTTGGAATGTCGTTGGTGCATTACACAGTCCAAATGACATGCGATTGTATGCATATATCCCATTATCCACTATAAAAGTGGTCTTTAGCTTATCCTCCACTATGCTGATTTGGTTATACCCCGAGAATCCATCCAAAAATGAATAAATCTTGTGGCCAGCTACTTCTTCCAAGATAGAATCCGTGAAAGGAATTGGGAAAGGATCTTTGATGGTTACGGTGTTGAGGCTTCGGAAGTCTACACAAATCCAAATTTTGTTTGCCTCTCTCTTCAAGGTGATCACAATTGGTGACACCCATTCACTCGTCGTAACCTTGAATATTATGCCTGCATCTAACATCTTCTCTATTTCGGCATTCACCAGAGCTGCATATTTTGGGGTCATGGTTGCCTCCTTATTGGTTGTGTGCCTTCAATTAATGGGTTCTTATGCACACATAGCTCCGGTGGTACTCCCTTCAGATCCTTGTATGTCCAAGCAAAGACATCCTTATATTCTGCAAAAATTTTAAATGCCGTTGCTTTGAATATCGAATTCCAATCATCTCCGCATTTGATCATTTTCTCTTCTCTCTCTTCTCCCAAATTCACTTGGATCATTCTAGGTCCTTCATATTTAATGGATTCAGGTTCTTGAATTGCTTTCAAAACATCAATGGGGTGAGCTAGCTTGTATTCAATGACTACATCTCCCATCGTATATTCAACGAAGTTTTTGGGAAACGTCCACTTCTCTCGTTCTTTGTCTTTATATGTTGCTGTTTTCTTTTTACTGCCTTCGCCTATCTCGGGTTCCTTCTCATCTTCTTGTGCTTCATTTCCTGTGTTGATGCAAAAACATTGGGAGAGATTTTCGTATTCCAATTGCCAGTGGAGTAAGCCTTTATCTTCATCATTCTCGTCCTCCGTACATTCTTCCAATTGCAACACGCCTTCTTCATCTGGTTCATATCTGGTTTCTCCATCCGATGAAGAGCTTTCTGATTCGTCCGAAGTTGCAATGTCCTGGCTTACTGCCTGGTTTTTGAGAATGTTAGGTGCTTCTCCCAGTCGTGGTTTACTTTTGCCGTCCTTAACCACCCATGTCCAAGTAATGCATTATACACAGGTTTCTACATAGCTATTACAACAAAGTCCAAAATGAAGTCTTGTTCCACTATGTGCACCTTTTGGCTCATTAGTACTATTGTTTCGATGCCATACCGATCAACTCCATATAGTTTGAAATTTGGAGATCGTAGTGTAGGTTGGCCAATACTCCGCCATGTCCTTTCCGACATTACATTCACGCTTGATCCTCCATCCACGATCACTTGATTCAGCTTATGGTCCAATATCTCCATATAAACCAAGGCTGGCTTCTTCCCTGCCTCAATCATTAGTATCGTTGGATCAATAAATGGTCCTTGCTTGATGTTGGCTATCTATTGGGCTTCCTCCCTCTTCTTTGCTTTCATCACCTCCCCAACCGTAGCATATAATTCAGGTACTATATTGAATAAACTTGATACTTTCACTTCCAAAGTTGTATTCAGCACCTGCATCACCAAGCCTTCAATTGATGCCTGTTTGTCTGTTACGATCTCCACCTTCTTTAGAGCTTTTTCTAGAATCAGCCTCTCTTGCTTTTCCTTATATAGCTCTGTCTTAATTAGTCCTTGAGCTTCCTGCCATCGCTCTTCCTTAGTAGGATTTGGGTACTGCTCTAGTTTCCTAGCTTGCGCTCTTGTTACCGCTATGACTTCATTATCTTTTTCTACCTCCAAAATTACTTCTCCAATGTCAATCCAATTGACATTTTGTGTTCCACTCAAACTTGCCTCGTTTGGGCAATTCGCCTCCTTGTGGTTCCTTGGTCCACACCATCTACACATTTGGGTAGCATTGCTACAATTGGTATTGCCTGTATTTTGAGGCTTGGGGCAATTCTTTGCAAAGTGGCCCCATTCTTGACAATTCCGACACTGGATGATCAATCTCCCTTCAGAGTCATATTGCAATCGACTCCGTCCTCCTTGTCTTCCTCCTTGGTGATTATTCCTGAATCCGTCGTTGGTTGCGCCTTGTTCATTCCGTGAGGCGTTTGGTTGTTCTTCCTGTTGGAATGTCAAAGCCTGATGCTTTGCCCCCCTCAAATTAAACGAACAATTGACCACTGGATGCCTTGCTATATCGCAAATATTACAATATGCGTTCTTCAGGAAATTGGCATTCGTATGTTCTTCCCCTTTACAGTCCGAACACCAAATATCTTTGCGATCTTTATGTACTTCTCCTTTAACTTCCTTTATGATCTTATCAAATTCTTTTTTGAAGGAGTGTATTGCACTTTGGACTTTATCGTTTGCATCACTGTCGGAATCATCATTTCGTGGATGTCCTCCAATTTCGGCGGTTGTTTGTTTAGCTTCGCTCTCGAAGTTCTTTGCCTTTTCAAGAGCCTCCGCATACGTAGAAGAGGGTACTGCTTTCATTTTATTTCAATATTTATGCAACAGTCCGTCCAAAAACCAACGCTTTACCATCCCATTGGCAGGTTGCATCTGCATTTTGTGATCGAATTGTTTCAATCTCTGATTATAGCTTTTGACATCTTTGTTTGGTCTTTATTTTGTTGCAAAAATTCTTGTGTCATCTCTCAACGACCGAAATTCCTCAATGAATGCATCTTTTAGAGGAGTCCATTGTGTGAATGGTTGAGTATTCTATCTCTTGAGATACCAATCCATAGCCATTCCTCGCAAGGTGGCCGGAAACAGTTGTAACCATTTTGCCTCTTGTGATACTCCATTTGCACCCCAAATGGTAATGCAAGTTCCTATATGCCGTGTCGGGTCTTCTTTCCCTTCCTCGGTGAAGGGTGGGCATTTCTGTTTGCTCGCTCTATTGGCAACATTCGCCATTGGACTGTCCCACCAGGTGTGCCACTTGACAATGATTGTTGTGGTGTTGTATTCCACTCTCTGTCTGCTGTAGGTGGCGCGAAATCCTGTTCAAACACATGCTCAAATAGCCTTCTCGCTGACTCTCGTACGTCCCTACTTTGCGACCTCCTTCGCGAATATACAAGGTGCGGTTCTAGTTTTCCTCCCCAAGAACCTACGCATGGTTGCTCTGGTACAAAGCTTTCCTCTTCTGTACCAATTGGCCAACTCTCCTCTGTTGGTTCAGGTGTTACCATCCGCTCCTCACTTCCAATGTCAGGTACGTCTTCTGCTATTTGATTTCGTTCTTCGTCCTCTGTTGTCACCAACAATGTCTCCCACCTTCCTTGTACTTCTCTTAGATTGTCGTCTTCCAAAGGGTTCCACACTTGTTCCACCTTTGGTTGTGAAACTTCTTCTTGAGTTTGTATCCTTTGATTTGCCAGTCGTGCACTTCGTCTTAGTGGTATCTGGTTCCTTCCTCGATTGCCTTGTGGCCTAGAATCTGTCATTCACCTCTTTGCCTTGTCACATATACTTCTTGACCCAAAGTTAGTTTAGGCAACGATGCCAAATGTAGACAGGTTTGAGTGCCTTCCTGGAGACAAGGGAATGATGAGTTTAGGAAGGATTGATCAACTTGACTGTAAAGCTTGACATTTGACTTGTGCTATTCAGTCTCAAACGGGTAAGCTACTCTCGACATCTATCCAGACGTGTAAGCTAGTCTAGAAGGGTTGGATTTAGATGTGTACGACTTCAAATAGGTTGCAAGTCGAACTTGTACGGTCCAGACGGATACGAGCTAGACGTGTTAGGCTAGACGGGTACGAGCTAGATGGGTGACTTGCTTAGACGGGTAATTTGCTAGAAATGTAGGGTCCCAAATGTGTAACCCAGTCAGACGGTTAATTGTAGACGGGTTGATCTTGGTTTAGATGGGTAAGTGTAGTCCTAGACGGGTTGTACCTTCAGATGTCTAACGCACAGTCTTAGATGGGTAGTGCAGGGGACAAGGCCTAGACATCTAACGGATAGGCATAGACGGGTAGGCCTAGACGTCTTCTGCAACTTGCGTTCATTCTCCAGTTTGGCAACTGTTCCAGCTGCTCCTTCCTACAACTACAGAATACAAACACTACACAAGCTTGCACCAGTCTATCTCTTACCAAGCATTGATAGGGAATCTGCAGCATGACAATGCAATCACATAGAACACACAATCCTGGAACAACACTTGCTGTATTCACCATTGATCTGCACTTGTACACAGCATGGATCACTTTGGATTACAATGGATGGATATCAAAAATGAATAGTAGGGGGGTATTTATAAGGCAAAACCTGGCGGTTGCTGTAACCAACCAGTCTCAACCGTCTAAACCACCCCTACACTTAGCACTTAACTAATCTGTTTTGCAGCATAACAAAACCAGTCCTAGACGTCTTAACTAATCAGTCTAAGACGTGTTAACAAACTTAACTACGTATGACGGCTAGTTTTGTCCTTTTGTGCATTTCTATTAATCAGTCCACATTACATCATGTTGGCTGATTTTACATTGCAATTCCTTACATTTATCAAAATTGCTTTATACATTATCAAAATTGTTATCAAAATTGCTGTCTTCCTGTAGACATTTCGTCAAACAGTTCGGTATGTCATGTCTTCTTCGAACTGCTGTCTACATTGATCAACGACTCTTCTTTGTAATTTCTTTTTCCCATATAATGCCGTGTCATATGAAGAAGAATCCATTGTGCCCTACTTTGCTGCATGACTCTGAATCATAACTCACCTAGCCTTAACAACTGAGTTAGGGAGTTATCCTCCATGCTACACCACCTTGCTCTTGTGACATTGATCTTTACTTGGCAAAATTTCAACCTTTAACAAGACATCCAAAATAGGGGCATTGCAGATTGCAATCTAAAATATGGTTGACAAGTTAACACATTATAGGCTTAACCTTCATTTGTTTCCTACACCTTGGTGTATGTTGCTGGGCTTAATTCCCATTGTTTTAGATATTTGATTTTAACCCAGTTTTTGTTTCTAATATTTTGTTATTTTTGTTTACAGTTTCTTCAGTTGCTGCCTTAGGGTATAAAATGTGTGTTTGTGTATGTAATTACTTCCTCTAGCTGGTACTGCTTCAGGGGACTGTCATAATCTGGGTCCATTGTGCTAGCATAACAAATGTTGCAATGTTTAAGAAATGCCTCAATTACTATGTTTTTTATGGCAGACCAAAATTCTTGGACGCAAGTTGAGGTTCATATAAACTTTAAATACTTCTTTCATCATACTTCTTTACAATTAATTTTCTGACACTATTGATAGCTTTTTTTTTCTCCATCTTGTCAACAAGGCTGTTTAAGTTCCGTTTCATGTTTATGAAATGGGTTTCCTTGAAACAACTTTGCTACCCTTTTGAAATGACATTCTAGGCCTTTGAAAATTAGGTTGAATGGGTTAGGTTATCCATCAATCATTCTTATATCTTCCAATCCCCTACACACTATATGTTACCATGACATGCTTTAGTTACTGTTTCCAAACCCATAACAATTCCAGTGCTTCTGCTATTTCCTTCTCATTGGCCTTTTCCCTAGCATAACACTAGCATTTAGTCAGTTGAGTCTTTAAGAGCCTTGTGCTCCTACTCTTCCAGATTTCTTTTAACGCCCATAGAAAAAAAAAAAAATTGTTTGTGTGCCTAACCTTGATATACATTTTGTGCTTTTTGGAATAGTTAGGGTTTTCCTCTTGTTGGGCCCCTCACCGATTTCTTCAACCTTTTTGTCTGCACATGTTTCCCAGACTCTTGGATTGAGCATATCATCCACCCCATTCATAAGGCGGGGGATCCCCACGAACCCAACAATTACAGGACCATCATGATTGGGCATGTCTTTGCCAAGCTTTATGCCACATCATTAGATGTGCTTCTATCTCATAGGTTGGAGGAGGAGGGTCACAAGGCCTTGGGCCAAGCTGGTTTTCGGCAAGACTACTAGACCATAAATCATATCTTAGTCCTTGGAGCTATTGAAACCAGCAAGACTACTAGACCATAAATCATAGCTTAGTCCTTGGAGCTATTGTTGAGGAGGCGCGTTCTAGGTCCTCGAGAGTCTATTGTTGCTTTGTTGACTTCAGGAAAGCTTTTGACACAGTGCCTTGACATTTACTTCTTGAGAGACTTTGGTCGGTTGGCATCTCTGGATAGCTTCTGATAGCAGTTTCATAGTTGTATGAGACTGTGAAAAGACGGTTTTGCTCTCCACAAGGGCTTTCATCCAACATTATCAGCACCATAGTCGTGAAACAAGGTTGCCCCCTTTCTCCGACACTTTTTGGGATCTTCATTGACGAGCTTGAGTCATTTATCCAAATGAACACACAGGCAGAGGACGGTTGCCTTCTCCACCATGTGCTGATTTCTATCCTCCTCTTCGTTGATGATGTTGTCCTTATGGCCTCAACTCCCGAGGGGCTTCAGCGTCATCTGGATACTTTAGCCGCTTTTTGTAACTTGAGACAGTTGACAGTGAACCTTTCTAAGACCAAGGTTATGGTGTTCAATACTACCAAAGAGGCTCTATCCCATCTCCACTTCTATCTTCAAGGGCGGGAGGTTGAGATAACTACCTCATACGTGTACTTGGGGGTTCTCTTCACAGGACCCACCTTTGGTTTAAAACCCACCACCTAGGCTTGAGTGTGTAAGGGGTATGCAACCCTGTCTTTGCTCGAGAGGAGTTGCTTCAGATCACACTTCCAGAATATTCTTATAAAAATGAAAATCTTTGACGCCTTGGTCAAGCCAACTATTACCTATGGGTCAGTGGTTTGGGGTCCCAGTCTTGGCCCGACTGATTGGTCTCGTGTTGAACAAGTACAGACACTTTTTCTTCGAAGATTCATTCGTTGCAAGGGCACGGTTCCATGTTCTATTATTCTGGTAGAGTTTGGGGCCTCCCCTCTTTTGCTTGAGATCATCTTTTTGATTATCACTTATCTTCACAGGGTTCATACTTTGGGAGATACCCCCTTAGGATGTAGACGGTACCCTTACCTTGCCCTTCGCTCCTTGATGGACCTCTCTTCGAGCTCTCGAGGAGGTCGGAGGAGCTGGTATTTTCAGGTCTCTACACTTCTTGCCAACATTCAAATACAGATTGATAGACTTCCCCTTTATTCCTTGGGTGCTCTCCCCCCCTCTCGGAATAATAAGGAGAAGATGTTACACGAGATCTGAAAGGACATTAACCTTCAGTATATCAGGTGCACATGGATCTCTCCTGCTGCCCCTCTTTCCCCCAAATTATCTTTCTACCACGAGCACTTCCTTCAAATTCAAGACGGCAAGATAATCCCTCCACAGTACCTTCAGTAGCACACAATGCATAACATTCGGATCCCGATTGGATAGCTCAGAGTGTGCTCCCACCAAGTTTAGGTTGAGTCAGATCACGATCTTCCGAGGGAGGAGCGGGTTTGCCTTTTTTGTTCCTTGGGATAAGTAGAAACCTTGCATCACTTAATTTTTTGATGTCCCATCTACTATGAGATCCGAGGCATATTTCATTGCCTTTTCAAGGATAACTCTCAATCTCTATCCACCTTCTTCAGATACTCGGACCAGTGATGTCTCGCACTCTTTTTTAGGGAGCAATTAAGTTTCGTCGACAAAGAAGCTTTCCTTCGGATGGCCCTCGCCCCCCTCACTCTCGGCCTATCACAACCTGCTACACCAACTCAGATTGACTGAGGGATACTGGACGAAAACATCCCATATCAGCACGTTTAGATAGAGGTAGGATCACTAGACAGCGCACCCATAGTTCAATGGGACCCCAAATTAGTGATGGACAGAGACAAATCATGGATTTCTTCAACATAGATTCTTCGGCCTCGACTGTTAGGAGAGACTAGTTTCTGGGGTCGTTGGAGAGTGCCCCTTAGGGCTGCTCCCCCCCTCTTTCTTTCTCTCTCTCTTCGTTTTTCCTAGCATGCACTCCACTCCTTTTTGGACTGCAGCCCTCTTTCCTCTCTTCTCTATTCCCATTCCCTTTGGCCCGCTTCTCGGGTCACATCTTTGTATTTATCTTGGTTTCTGTCTTTGTTGAGTGTTTTGGCCCGCTCGTTGGTAGTTATTGTTGTCCTTTTTATAGTCCCATGGGTCTTTTTTGGCCCACTGTGGACATTAATAATATTTCATTTAATTTCTTCATCCTTTTGGAGTTTCTACTTATAAAGGATTCCAAATCCACTTTCAAAGAAGCTTCAAAGCTCTTAATATTTTTCTATTAATGATTTAACTAATTGAGTGATTAAAGGCTTTATCATGCTTGCTTCTTGGTGAAGAACAAGTTGCTTCTCTTAAGAAGTTGCTATATTTTTTGGCATTTTAAATTCTTCAAAAACATATCTGGGAACTAAATGCCACAATTTTCGAAGAATATATTTTCCTTGAAAATCAGAGGTTTTTATCACTCAGGGTTTTGTACATTCTTAACATTTGGTACAAATTTCACCCGGGTACTTTAAAGGACCAGATCCCAAACCTTTAGTACTGTCACACATAATCACAGAAATTGTTTTAAATTTTCTTCTGCTACCTGATGGAAAAACACACTTAAGGGGGCTTAGTGGCAGGTGATGGTCTTCTTAAGATTAGTAAGTTATGACAGCTATTAGGTGCAAGCAGGCCTGGCCTTAGTCATGAAATCGTCCATTATATCTTTAAAGTGATGGACATAGTCTTACAGCAGAGACCTGGGAGTACCTTCAACACAGAAGGCACTGGCATCATTAGTGAAATCATCTAATTAAATATGTTACCATCACTCACTCATTTTCACTGTATTTGATAGGGTAACATCATCAGAGTCAAAATCAAATCAAACTGGGTTAAAGCCCCATTCTTGTGACAAATCTACAACAAATTTATGTGTTCTTTTCCATTTGATGAGGCTGATTAGCATGACTTCATCCTTTTTAACTTGCATTATTAGTTTATTTAATATATATAGGTCAATTAATTACCTAGTTTTACCAATTTACTGAAATTTCAAGCCCTCAATATAAAAATTGGAGGAAAAGAGGAGAGAGGTACAAAGGACATCTGAATTGACTCAAACTGCTTTGTTGACTAGATATGACCTTAAAATTGTATATGTTACTTGCTGCCTATGTCTTTAAACATTATTCTAGCTAAAACATCATGAATTAATGCAGATTGCAAAATGATTTGTAATTATGTAAGAGTATATGGAAAGAGTTACATCAGAAATCGGTATGGAAGGAGTTACATCAGAAATCAGGAGGCTAACGTTTCTGAGTGACTTGAATTTGTCAATGACATGGGAAAATTTATTGTAAAGTATAACCTTCCTCATTGGACGTAGCTTATCCCATTTACTTACCTAAACAAAGCGAGGGTAAGGACCTCCTTTTGGTTGGCTAATGTTCATACTTCATCCCATTCCCTAAGGGTTCCTAGACAGAGTTAAGTTTGCCTGCCTGGATGGAAGGAAATTTCCAAAGTCAGCTGGCTGATTTTTCACAGTTGCCATTAAATTAAGGCCCTACCTGTGGAAATTCATAATATTCTCCAAAAAAAAAACAGAAGCAATCCATCCACTCAAATCTTATACAAAAAACGTAAAAGGATGAAAGAAAGGAAAAGAGACACAGAGATTTGGGGGCACCTGTGGGCATCATAAATAATCACTGTTATTCGTATATAAGATTCACAAACATGCCGATGATGAAATGAGTGATGGGGGGCATTTATACCAATACCAAAACCCCAATTACAGAAAAGGGTTTAACCTAAGTCAACACAACAAGAGGGCTTAAGGTTAATTACAAGCTATAAAGTGGGTTTAACAATAACAAGGTTAACCACGACCCATAGGGATTACATAATAAAATATAACAATAAATTCAATACATTGCACAATGAATGTTCTTTGGCCTATCAATATTACATCAGACAATGTCGGCCTTGGCCATGAATCAGATTACAATTTCAACACCCTGCCATAATTTGAACTGATGGGCCAAGGAGTGCAAACATTAGTGACAATTATATCTTCCCCCCCATAATGGATGCCCTAGTGGGCCTTCGCAGTTGAGGCATATCCTTCAGAATCTCCCTCATCATCTGGAAGTCGTCCACTGATCTCAAAAAGTCAAATTCAATCCTTTGCATTTTCAGCAAGCAATTCTTCATTGGATGTCCCTCCCTCTTGCAATATTTGCAAATGGTATTTGACTTATTTGAAGACTTAGCCTGGCCCTTGGGCCCCTGGGTCTTAGCCTCCTTAGATTTGAATTCCTTTGCATGAGCCTATATTTGTGGAGTGCCACCACAATTCCTCATTGCCACCTGAAAATGAACTAGGAGAGAAAAAAGCTGATCAAGAGTAAGAGTCTTTTGAGATTCCAAGAACATAGGAATCATATGAACCATTAGGTTCAACATTTGAAAAGAAGGGGAGAGATTAGCAAGGACAATCTTCATGCATTCTGCATCATCTTTCTTTTTGCCTCTAAAAGATGCAATATCTTCTTTCAATGCCTTGAATCTCGCAATATAGTCCTCAACGTTATCAAACTCAGCCAAATTAAGAGAGAGCTCTAATTCCAAGCGACTTACTTCGGTAGTATTAACTTTCCCAAACAATCTATGCAATTTTGACCATACCTTGATAGGGTCACTCTCCTCTTTGATGTGGAAAAGTAACTCTAGTTCAATTAGCAAGGAAAATAGGCCAAGAACCTCTTCTTCTTTTTGGTGGCGGATTTCTTCATCAAGGATTGTTGCATTGTCTTCTTCAAAGATGCACCATAGGTTCTTATTGTGTAACAAGCCAATCTTTTGGATTGTTAAATTATTGTAATTTCGCTTATTAAGGTGAGTAACTAGGGCTTTGCTATCCATCTTACACAATTTGACCCCTAACACCGCAACAACTCTGTGACCTGATGCCACCAGTGCATAGAGCTTGAAAAATTTGTGCGATTTGAAAAAGATGGGCTCAAAAAGCTTCCATATGCAAAAGTTATGGTGTCCGGAATATTTGCCCTAATGAACCACAAAAAACAAAAATTAACTGTCCAAACCTTGGAGTTGCAAGAGCCAATACCGACCTGCCACTTGGCGAATGTTGATTTGTTGCTGCACTCCAATCTTGTTTTACCACTTCAGCTCCTTTGCTTTGCCAAATCGATGACACTTGCAGTCCTTTGATTGGTTGATTGGGTTTAAATAATCAAAAAATTGGATTAGGTGGTACAAGGAGGCACCACATTGGCCAAAGTCCATTTTCCTTCACTTCATTGTGTCGGAGGGATTCGATCCCTGGTCTCCGCTGACCAAAAACAATGCGTTGTCCAAGACAGCGCAGCGTTGGAGGCTTGCTTCCCAAATGTTTGAAAGTCATCGCTTCTAAGACAAAAGAAGGCGCAAAAGAGACTAGCAAAGGGATTCGAACACAATCCTTTTGTTTGCAACATCCTTAGCCGCTTTGGTATAACCACCAGCTACATCCCCTACTTGTGATTCTGAATCAGAGTCCATGGATCATAAGTCTTCAGATCATTATAGGATATGACAAAAGAGCGATGATGGGATTCAATCACTATCTTGTGTGCATCCAACGCTCTATCGCCAACCCGTCTAGCTAGTTGGCCATTTCCCAAGTTTGTAGTAAAAGTGGCAACAAGATTTTCTTTTAACGTCTGCAACCTTGATTTGAGCAGCCAAAGGAACATGTAGATATGAACTTGCGTCGAGCAGAAAACGAAATGGCCAAGACTGCCTCCGCTTAGCCATTTTTCCACTCTCAATACCTATAGCAGCCCTAGTTATGGAGCAACATATAGCATGCACGGGAAGGAGACACAGTTTAAATTCAAATTTACCTTGTTTTGTTTCCTTTCAAAGGCGATGTCATAGCATATCAAGGAGTAATTCAAATTTAATTTTGTGAGCATACCTTGGTGATAACAAAGTAGAAAGTGGAGAAGGCACAAATTCTCCGGTAAATCTGAAGGGAAGAATGGAGATCCGTGGAGAAAAATATCTTCTTTGCTTCTTATGCAAGAAAGGCTTATGAAGCTTCGAAGAAAATTTCGCCCTTGATTTTAGAAGGATCAGAGGCACTGAACGGACTTTTTGCATGACCAAGTAATGTTGTTCCATACTTGCTCTGATACCATATTGGAATTCACAATATTTTCCAAAAACATATGGAAGCAATCCATCCACTCAAATCTTATACAGAAAGCGTAAAAGGATAAAAAAAAAGAAAAGAGATGAGATTTGGGGGCACCCCTAGGCATCATAAATAATCATTGTTTTATTCATAGATAAGATTCACAACTCTCCAATGATAAAATGAGGAGTGGTGGTAGGTATTTATACCCATAGTCGAGAAAATCGGTATCGGCATGGAAAAAGAATTGGCCAAAATTGGGAATCGGCAAATTTTTTTGGAAAAATCGGCATTTTTTCATTTGAATTTTTTTTTTTTCATGCATATCACAATTTTTTGGAAAAAAAAAAGGTTAGGCTGTGAATCGGGAAAAATTGGCTCGAATTGGGATTTTTTGCAGATTTTCTCAACTACCAAAATCCCAATTACATAAAAGAGTTTAACATAAGCCAACATCAAATGAGGGCTTAAGGTTAATTACAAGTCATAAAGTGGGTTTAACCATATAACAAGGTTAACCGTGGCCCATAGGGCTTACATAATAATTTATTACAATAAATTCAATACATTGCACAATAAATACCCTTAGGCCTATCAATATTACAACATACAATGTTGGCCTTGGTCATGAATCAGATTACAACTTCAACACAAACTTCCCTTAAGCTATTACCATTTTCCATGTAATAATGCTTAGGCAAACGAATGGGAAAGGTTGTTGAGAGTTATTAAAATAGGATATTAGGTTCTATACTCTGTGAATTGGCTTCTGTCATTTACTACATGATTTTTGTCTTTCAGCTGTATTTTTAGTTAATATGTAATTATCTGACTTTCATAGGTATGTCGACCAAGGAGATCAAGGTGTGAATGATGCACGCTGGCTTCACAACATGCCCATTTTGGTAACAGCAAGTGGCAACGGAAGGTTAGGAATTATCCTGCATATGGTATTGTATTTCATGTTGTTTTCAAATGCTTTTGTTTGGGTACTTTGCTCTTGGCAAAATAACCTTTTACTGTACATGTGCAGCATTGCTATGTGGAATGTTACTCTTGGAAAACCCTGTATAAGACACTTAACCAGCCACACCCGGTGTGCTAACACAGTGAGTTGTTTCTATTCGTGCGTGAAATTTTCGGGCTACAAAAAATATAAATGTTAAGTAAGTCTATATCAAATGTTCTAATCTTGATAATTTTCTAATCTCTGTGTGGTTTTGCTTGATGTCTTAAAGGTAGCTGTGGCTCCTAATGATGAGTATATTTGTAGTGGAGGCGATGATCAGAAAGTGGTGAGTTTCTCTAGAATAAATTTCTTTGCACCATCATTGAGCTATTCATTCTCTCCTTGCCATAATAGATGGTTGGCAAGTAAAGTCTTTCAAGGGTTCTTGTACTATATCCAGAATTTGCAAGTTTTGCCCTGCTCTGTTTTTTGGACAGTTGATGTTAAAATATACTTGTGACTAGGAATCAACAGATAAACATTTAAAATTGAGCAATTATTGTGAAGCACTTGGAAACATATTCAAAATGGGGCCTGTTATCAATTTTCTGTGCACCCTAGTATTTTTGGAGTCATCATTAATATACTTGTGACTAGGAATCAACAGATAAACATTTAAAATTGACCAATGATTGTGAAGCACTGGGAAACATATTCAAAATGGGGCCTGTTATCAATTTTTTGTGCACCCTAGTATTTTTTGAGTCATCATTAATTGAATTGGGTACAAAAACAATCACTAACAGACAAAACTCCTCAGTGGAGCTCTTGACAAAACAAAGAATAATATGAAGAAAAAACAGATAAAGGTAGTTTGGAAAGATGATACATGAATAAACCATTTTAATTTCTCTCCATCAACTCAAAACTCCAGTAAGGACCCAAAGCTCCAGTTTGATCTCAGCTATTAGAACCCTTGTTGACTCTCTGAAAAGCTCCTAGTTCACCTGGGCAAAGATGAGAAACTTTCTTATTTTCATGTCTCCCAGTGGATGACACAATCCACCAAGATTATGAGTACATAGCCTTCTCAAAGTTCTCATCCAGCCTCGAGACTGGATTAATTTAACTAGGGTGTATGGGTTTACACACAGTACATCTATAGAAAAAAATCCAATTTGGAAGTGCATGCAAAAGATTTTCCCATAATAACATGGATTTTTTGAGAATCACACTGGTAAGCATTTTTGTTACTCGCATAATAAAAATCTCAGGAAAATTTTGCATTATATATGCACACTTTGTGGGAAAGGAAGTATTCAATTGGAAAATGAAGGAAAATAGGGAAGACAGCCTTGGGAGAGAGTGGAGCTTAGCCCATTTCTATTCGTCTTTTGTCATTTATGCATTGGGCAATGAGTAGTCACAATAATTGTTCATCGAGCCTTCCTTTAAGATTATGGCACTTGTTCTTTACCATGTCTACGTACATTATCTTTTACAAATTACATTATATGAACTCGAAGCCTTTAATCATGGACTCCTATGAATAGGCAAGTCCTACCAACAAAATGAATAATGTAGGACTTTCTATTTTCAACAATATAAACTTAAGTGCATCTTAACTACTGGCGGTGTTTACCTATCCTTTAATCACAGACTTTTATAAATGCTGATGTCCTAGCAACAAATTGAATGGATAACCTGAGGATATTTTATTTTTAACAACATACACTTAATTGCAACTTAACTACTGATATTGTGAACCCCTTTGTCGTCCTTTGTAAACTTTGGTACATGTTATAGTTATTATAAGAGCAAGTACAATTCAATCAGCCACTTGAACAATGTTTACAAATATTTTTTTCACAGTCCATTATTTATCCTTATGAATCCCAAACATCAATAAAATTTCTTCTTTTAGTAGAGTTTTTTTCTTTTTTTTCCCCAGAAATTGGTTAGCAACGTCCACAATTTTCAGAACTGGCCCTGTAAGTGCAAGGAGTACACATTATAAGGATGATAGGATCAAATCATATTCCTACCCTAGATATTGCTGACTAGGATATGCTACCATAGCGTAGTTTGCTAAACATTTATGCATATGGAACAATTTCAATGTTAAAGTAGGGTAAACTTGTGGAATTTGTTTTATGGTTTGAAAATATTCTTTTGAAATGGTTGTCATTAAGCAAAAACATGTGGCAAGACAAGTGTGGTCTGTGAGAAAAGCTATGAACTGGCAAAAAAGTACATGGCCTTGTCAAGGTTCTTGTTTTGTTTCTGCTCTTTGTTCATGTTCTTAGGCTATTGAAGTCAAATCCACTAATTCAGTGTTTATTTTTGGAGAACGTTTACAGGTACTGTATCATGATATGAGAGGGAGATCTAGCACAAATTGGCGTCTCACCCACCCACTGGCAGATTTCCAAACGGATTAGACAATACAGCCTATTGAAGAGTTGGGTATAAGATTGCAGGGTGTTGTATTATAGAAAGTAAATAATTGTCTTCTCTACAAATACCAGTCAAATAATTTTCCCTACTCAGGGCTTCAGAAGATGCATTCTAGTAAATGGGTGAGAGGATTGAGAAACAGCCCTGGGTGATATGCTATATTTCCACATTTCTTATGGATGTGGTTGTAAATTGTGTACATTGTTCTTTACATATGTTCAGTCTATCCAATAAAAGGTCAAAAACACCCATGCTTTTATGGTTTATGGCATAGTTAGATTTGTTTTTTTCCACCACTGGTATTTCCCTTGTAATATGCTCTTCAAGTGTAGTTGGGCATAAGGGGTGTAGACTATAAAAGCTTGCTGAGGCACACCTCACATTGCAAGTCGGAATCTTTTAGGACTCTTTTTCCTAAGGGTTAGTTGGGTAGAATTTGCCAAACGATTTTGTTTCCTTGACACGTTATCAATTTTTTAATATTAAACACAGCTGAAGCGAGTATCTCACAGCATACAAATGAGGTGTTTCTTGAGGAGAATTTTCTATTGCATTATTTTTATTGCAGGGGTTTGATGAGGAATTGATTAATTCCTCTCAAACTTGTTCAATGTTTCTTATTTCAATAAAGTTTGTTTTGCTGGTTCACTAATTACATGTTGCAAAATTGTGAATGGTCTATGCTATTGTGCCTTAGAATTTCCCACCAGTTCAAGATAGACATGCAAATGTGATTTTTGTAGTGTCATGACAATGACCACATGCCTCTTGGTCTATGAGACCTTGTGGAAGCAAGGGAACCTTATTACTTTACGTTACATATTGTTTATTTCTTTGAGTTTCAAAACTTCAACCAAATTCATGATAAATTGAGTTTTAACAATCTATTCTTACATATAAGATTAATTTGTTTTCTATATTGTTTTTTATTTGCAACATTTTTATTAAATGAAATACATTTATTTTGGTAGACATTGATTGTTTTAGTTTGCTTTTATTGTCTTGTGAGATGGAAATGAATATCAGAAAGTAGACCTCCTTTGGGGAGCCTTGGCTAAAATTTATATGATACTTGATCAGTTTTAATTATAAATAAACATTTGGTTTCTTTTGAGTGGGACCCATGTGTAAGTCTGATTATGGATGGTTTTTGGGGTGCGGGGACAAATCTATTAATTCTTTGAGTTAGAAAGAGATATTCAACAAATAAATATTTTTTAAAAGGTCCTTTTGAACAACTTTGGTTATTAGGTTCATTACTATTTTTAGGATAACAGATACAATATTAATTTGATAGTTTTTATAGAAATCACTCATAAAAAGTCCTATCCAAATCAATGAATACCATTTGTTTAAAAAAGAAAAGAAAATTTAGTATTTCAAGTTCAACATAGTTCATATTAATTTATTTAAGATGTTCTTCCTCCCTCTTGGATATTGGAAAACTAATCTAGATGAATTGGCACATGGATGGGATAATAGTGATAATTATAAGTAAAAAAATTATTACTGTTGTATTTTAAAATAAATGATGTTTTAGAGAACTTGAAAAACACATTAAAAGTATTTAAAATATTTAATAAAAGATAAAATAATGGTTTACATATTAAGTAGCCAAATCCTTATCTACAAAATGATAGCTCCACATATGGAAAAAATATCAAATGGAGAGCAAATATGTGTATGGTCCAATGGAGGATTAGTTCACATAATCTCAAATATGAGATAAGGTAGTTGGGAAAATTAATATTATTTAAAAAGAACACTAACATTTTAATTAGATTCGATGAAGAGCCTTTGGCCTTGCCCCTTCTATATGGGTGAGGGATGGAGTAACCTAGTTAGTCCTTAGGTAGGATGTCTTTGGAATGGATGGTTAGGTTACCTGCTTACCCATTTTGGTATTTTTTCTCCCTCCTTTCATATCGTGTGTCAATCATGCCGTTTTATCTTTCTTTTGAAGTTCTATGTGACTGTTGAAGCCTAAACCATAACTTGCATCGATAAAATCATAATATGCAAAGTATATGTGCTACTCTTGGTGCAATTATGTGGTAGATCAGTGATTCCACAAACATCTCTTTAAAGAATGACTCCATACCATTGATTCAACTTAGCTTTTGATTGACATGTTAGCATCATATGGCATGTCTAGGCACAAAAAGTGCAACACGTGTGCAACCCAAATAGATGACTAAGCCTTTATACAACATTGGATTTGATCTTAGGGTTTAGAGATTGCATTCTATAGAACATTAGTGCAACATATTGTAATCTTTTTGCTCTAAAGACCTCAATTTTCATCTAATCTCTCTTGTTGACATTGTTGCTTTTGAATTCTTTGCTACCCTTTGCTTTTGTGAGATCTAAATCCTCCCTATTTTGTCATCATTGTACTCTCTCATTTTGCTTCTATGGCATTTGTGATGGAGGTTGAGATGCTTCATTAGATCCTTATAGATAGTCTAGTTGCTAGTATTTTGGATTATATCAACTATTTTGTTTGCTTTTGTAAATCTTAGGTGACTTTTTTCTTGTGTGAATTCCTCTTGCTTGAAAGGGTTAAACAAAGCATTCAACTTATCATAGAAATAAAATTAATTTTTTCTACTTGATTACTATTACATATTTGCAAAGCAACTTTGTTTTGCAGGTTAGATTGTTAGAATTTTGGGAACTTCATTGAGAATATCATTGACAATTTGTTTCTCTTTATTTTATTAAAATAGTTCTATTAGGTGATTGAAATTATTTTTCTTGCAATATTGCTCTAATTATTGAATATTTACTAATATTGCACATTTTCTACTTCAACTTGGTTCCTTGATTGTGTGAAAAGTTCTTGATGTTTTGATGAACATGACGTGAAAAAACTCATGGATTGTTCATGTTCTTTATTTCCCTACTAGAAGTTTAGGAGGGTTTTATTTTCCCAGCCGTAGGGTCTAGTATGTTTAAACCTAGGGATTTTTTATTTTGTCTTCTATCCCTTATGGTTGGTTTTGCTTCACAAACATCAAGAAAGCCTGTGACTAGATGGAAGAAGCTAGTGTCTACTCCTAGGGCTTCGACTAGTGAAATGAAAAATCTTGAAGTTTTGTTAATCATCTCTTGAATTCAATCAAGAAGTCTTACACCTTGAAGGTTATTTATTTGATGATGAGAATAGACCTCCCATAAATGTTGAGAAAATTTTGATTCTCATCTTAATTTTCAAGGTGATGATGGTGATTTTGCTTGTAGTTCATCAACACATTGATTTTGAAAAATATTTTCATGGTAAATTTGTGGGTTGTAAAGGTAATGAAAGAGATGTAAAAATTTATTCACTATTCTAAAACCATGTATAACATTATGCATGGTGTTGATTCAAGTCTTGAAACTATCCACGTTGGTTCTAGTTTGAAACCCTTTGTTTTACACACATTTATTAGAGGGGTGAATGCATCTACAAGTTTGTCTTTAAGGGGACAAATTCATTAGACTTAGATCTATCTATCTTATTTTTTTCATTAGACTTAGACTTGCCTCACCTAGTACACAATTTCCTATATCTGTAGATTTTGCTACTAGAAATTATCAATGTCAAACTTTGACCCCTAGAATAGAAGCTATAGATTTAAATTGGGTGGTCCAAATTCTTTATGATGGAAATGATAAAGCTCAAAATTTCATTAATAAATTCATAGCTTTCTATAGAGAATGATTTCCAAATGAACCAACATTTTTTAAATTATGTGGTAGATCTCTAGTTGGTGGTGGTATGGTAGATTGGCTTGCTTCATTGCATAAGCATTAAGTAGAGAATTTTGATATTTTTGTTAAAAAGCTTATTCATGAAGTTTAATGATCTTACTCCTATAGAAGCCATGAATGCTTTCTTAAGTTGCAAACAAGGAAATAGTGAATTAGTTATAAATATCACAAAAGCAAGATAAGTTAAAAACAAATGCTAATCTTGTTCATGAAGAGATTTTAACTTCTATGTTTGTGAATGGATTTAATTTTAATACTCACATAAATATTCATAAGCATAACACATTTGGCCTCCCTCATTATGAAAATATTGTAGCTTTTGCTAAAGACTTTGAGTGTTGGAAGCAACATGTTAATCCCATGACTCCTAAAAATAAAAATCCAAATAAAAATGTTGTAAGTTAGGTTGTTTGCAACATTAATTTCTATTGACTAGAGATTGTTGGCACTCCTGTTAACATCTTGTTTAAGGTTGATAACCTCCCAAAGACCGCATGCCATAATGGATCCATGAGGATACAAATGGAATGTTTGCAGTCCCTAGGATTAGATCCATGCTTTTAATCTCAACATTGAAGCATAATAATGGTATGAACATCCTAAATTTTGTTTTTGGCATGGGGTGTGAGGCTATTTTAGTAACACATGTACCAACCTTGGGCACTATCTATATAAGCAAGATTTTGGTCATAACTTTGATTTAGAAAAATCAAGAAGAGAGGATGCAAGAGTATGAGAAGCAAAGAAAAGTCCAAGTTATTAGACACAACCATCCTAACAACTAAATATTGGGATTTACAATAACTCTTTTCCTACTCACAATATTGAAGGAGGTGTTGCTAGCTCTAATCCTACACATCAAACCCTTTGGCCAGTTACATCAAACCCTTTGGTCAGTTGCCTTCTAAAATTTACATTCACCAAGATGAAAATCAACCTTACAATTGGCTAAATTATTTTCCACCCTTTTACTTCTTTATAGATATGTTGGCATTTCCAAGATATTACGTCCATTGATAATTGATAATCCAAAATGATGCTAGTGTTGATCTAATTATTTTGTCTTTTATTGACAACATTAATATTAATATGTGATTCTCTCTCAATTGAAATATATTTTGATCATTTTTCCATGTCTATTTTGATCCTTGCAAGAAGTGCCCTTTTCTTTTCATAGTTGTTTGTTGAAGTTCTATATGATTTTGAGTAGATGAGGAGAATTTTATCCCAAAGAACACCACTAAACCAACTTTTCTAAGGTTTCCTTTGGAAGCACCATCAAAATTAAGTTTGATGGATCTAACATTTGGACCTTTTGATCTTACTATGAGTTGATGTAGATCCTTTCTTTTAATTCCCTTGTTGTGAGTCATCCCTGTGTGTATCTTCAAATTATGTAGCATGGTGACTAACACAACTTTTTGAAGAACACAAGCTTATACTAAGAGGGGGGTGAACAATATAAGACCACTTTTTACTTTTCTTTCCCAATCAATATTATGCAATGTATAGATAACAATATAAATAGTAGTAATCAAAACAAGCACAAATTACCACACACAATAGATACATCAATGTAATGTGGTTCACCCAATGTGGGATACTCCACGGAGAAAATATTTCATTAAATTTTTTTCAATCAATCTCTTGGGAATCCTTTCCCTATTACAATATTTATGGATCTCTGTCCAAAGGAGACACCAATCCCCTAATCAAGTTTGTGGATCTCTATCCACGTGAGAACTCTTTTCTCCTTAGCTCTGACTGGTGATCTTCTATAAGAACAGCTGCCCCCACTACTATGGCTAATGGATCTCTATCCACTGAAGACACCTGTCCTCACTACCCTGGCTAATGGATCTCTATCCACTAGAGACTGTCGTCCTCTATAATTTGTCACCTTCAGAGATCTGTCTCAAATCTGCACTAAAAACAGTCCTTCAAGTGTACATTTAGATAGTCTAGGCGCTAGTATCTTGGATTATATCAACTATTTTGTTTGCATTTGTAAATCTTAGGTGACTTTTTTTTTGTGTAAATTGCTCTTGCTTGAAAGGGTTAAACAAAGCATTCAACTTATCATGGAAATAAAATTATTTTTTCTACTTGATTACTATTACATATTTGCAAAGCAATTTTGTTTTGCAGGTTAGATTGTTAGAATTTTGGGAAATTCATTGACAATTTGTTTCTCTTTATTTTATTACAATGGTTCTATTAGTTGATTGAAAATATTTTTCTTGCAATATTTCTCTAATTATTGAATATTTACTAATATTGCACATTTTCTACTTCAACTTGGTTCCTTGATTGTGTGAAAAGTTCTTGATCTTTTGATGAACATGATGTGAAAAACCTCATGGATTGTTCATGTTCTTTTTTTCCGTACTAGAAGTTTAGGAGGGTTTTATTTTCCCAGCCGTAGGGTCTAGTATGTTTAAACCTAGGGATTTTTGATTTTGTCTTCTATCTCTTATGGTTGGTTTTGCTTCACAAACATCAAGAAAGCCTGTGACTAGATGGAAGAAGCTAGTGTCCACTCCTAGGGCTTCGACCAGTGAAATGAAAAATCTTGAAGTTTTGTTAATCATCTCTTGAAGTCAATCAAGAAGTCTTACACCTTGAAGGTTATTTATTTGATGATGAGAATAGACCTCCCATAAATGTTGAGAAAATTTTGATTCTCATCATAATTTTCAAGGTGATGATGGTGATTTTGCTTGTAGTTCATCAACACATTGATTTTGAAAAATATTTTCATGGTAAATTTGTGGGTTGTAAAGGTAATGAAAGAGATGTAAAAATTTATTCACTATTCTAAAACCATGTATAACATTATGCATGGTGTTGATTCAAGTCTTGAAACTATCCACGTTGGTTCTAGTTTGAAACCCTTTGTTTTACACACACATTTATTAGAGGGGTGAATGCATCTACAAGTTTGTCTTTAAGGGGAAAAGTTCATTAGACTTAGGTCTATCTATCTTATTTTTTTATTGTTGTCTATTTTGCATCACTCGTAAAAACAACATGAATCTTTTATTCACTATGTGATTTCAAATAATAGTAAAGCCTATGTTGTTCCACCTTACAAATTTCTCATGTGCCTTATGTTGATTGTAATGCTCCCCTTGCCCCTCCACTTGCCTCACCTAGTACACAATTTCCTATATCTGTAGATTTCGCTACTAGAAATTATCAATGTCAAACTTTGACCCCTAGAATAGAAGCTATAGATTTAATTTGGGTGGTTCCCAAATTATTTATGATGGAAATGATAAAGCTCAAACTTTCATCAATAAATTCATAGCTTTCTATAGAGAATTATTTCCAAATGAACCAACATTTTTTAAATTATGTGGTAGATCTCTAGTTGGTGGTGGTATGATAGATTGGCTTGCTTCATTGCATAAGCATTAAGTAGAGAATTTTGATATTTTTGTTAAAAATCTTATTCATGAGGTTTAATGATCTTACTCCTATAGAAGCCATGAATGCTTTCTTAAGTTGCAAACAAGGAAATAGTGAATTAGTTATAAATATCACAAAAGCAAGATAAGTTAAAAACAAATGCTAATCTTGTTCATGAAGAGATTTTAACTTCTATGTTTGTGAATGGATTTAATTTTAATACTCACATAAATATTCATAAGCATAACACTTTTGGCCTCCCTCATTATGAAAATATTGTAGCTTTTGCTAAAGACTTTGAGTGTTGGAAGCAACATGTTAATCTCACGACTCCTAAAAATAAAAATCCAAATAAAAATGTTGTAAGTTAGGTTGTTTGCAACATTAATTTCCATTGAATAGAGATTGTTGGCACTCCTGTTAACATCTTGTTTAAGGTTGCTAACCTCCCAAAGATCCCATGTCCCAGTGGATCCATGAGGATACAAATGGAATGTTTGCAGTCCCTAGGATTAGACCCATGTTTTTAATCTCAAAATTGAAGCATAATAATGGTATGAACATCCTAAATTTTGTTTTTGGCATGGGGTGTGAGGCTATTTTAGTAACACATGTACCAACCTTGGGCACTATCTATATACTCAAGATTTTGGTCATAAATTTGATTTAGAAAAATCAAGAAGAGAGGATGCAAGAGTATGAGAAGCAAAGAAAAGTCCAAGTTATTAGACATAACCATCCTAACAAATAAATATTGGGATTTACAATAACACTTTTCCTACTCACAATATTGAAGGAGATGTTGCTAGCTCTAATCCTACACATCAAACCCTTTGGTCAGTTACATCAAACCCTTTGGTCAGTTGCCTTCTAGAATTTAGATTCACCAAGATGAAAATCAACCTTACAATTGGCTAAATTATTTTCCACCCTTTTTACTTCTTTATATATATGTTCGCATTTCCAAGATATTACGTCCATTGATAATTGATAATCCAAAATGATGCTAGTGTTGATCTAATTCTTTGGTCTTTTATTGACAACATTAATATTAATATGTGATTCTCTCTCAATTGAAATATATTTTGACCATTTTTCCATGTCTATTTTGATCCTTGCAAGAAGTGCCCTTTTCTTTTCATAGTTGTTTGTTGAAGTTCTATATGATTTTGAGTAGATGAGGAGAATTTTATCCCAAAGAACACTACTAAACCAACTTTTCTAAGGTTTCCTTTGGAAGCACAATCAAAATTAAGTTTTATGGATCTAAAATTTGGACCTTTTGATCTTACTATAAGTCGATGTAGATCCTTTCATTTAATTCCCTTGTTGCGAGTCATCCCTGTGTGTATCTTCAAATTATGTAGCATGGCGACTAACACAACTTTTTGAAGAATACAAGCTTATACTAAGAGGGGGGTTGAACAATATAAGACCACTTTTTACTTTTCTTTCACAATGAATATTATGCAATGTATAGATAGCAATATAAATAGTAGTAATAAAAACAATGAATAAATCACCACACACAATAGAGACACCAATGTAACGTAGTTAACCCAATGTGGGCTACTCCACGGAGAAAATATCTCAATAAAAATTTTCTCAATCTATCTCTTGGGAATCCTTTCCTTATTACAATGTTTATGGATCTCTGTCCAAAGGAGACACCAATCCCCTAATCAAGTTTGTAGATCTCTATCCACATGAGAACTCTTTTCTCCTTAGCTCTGACCAGTGATATTCTAGAAGAACTGCTGCCCCCACTGCTCTGGCTAATGGATCTCTATCCACTGAAGACACCTGTCCTCACTACCCTGGCTAATGGATCTTTATCCACTGGGGACTGTCATCCTCTATAATTTGTCACCTTCAAAGCTTTGTCTCAAATCTGCACTAAACATAGTCCTTCAAGTGTACATATAGATAGTCTTATATCAACTATTTTGTTTGCATTTGTAAATCTTAGGTGACTTTTTTTTTGGTGTGAATTCCTCTTGCTTGAAAGGGTTAAACAAAGCATTCAACTTATCATAGAAATAAAATTATTTTTTTCTACTTGATTACTATTACATATTTGCAAAGCAATTTTGTTTTGCAGGTTAGATTGTTAGAATTTTGGGAAATTCATTGAGAATATCATTGACAATTTGTTTCTATTTATTTTATTAAAATAGTTCTATTCGTTTATTGAAAATATTTTTCTTGCAATATTTCTCTAATTATTGAATATTTACTAATATTGCACATTTTCTACTTCAACTTGGTTCCTTGATTGTGTGAAAAGTTCTTGATGTTTTGATGAACATGACATGAAAAAACTCATGGATTGTTCATGTTCTTTTTTTCCGTACTAGAAGTTTAAGAGGGTTTTATTTTCCCAACCGAAGGGTCTTGTATGTTTAAACCTAGGAATTTTTGATTTCGTCTTCTATCCCTTATGGTTGGTTTTGCTTCACAAACATCAAGAAAGCCCGTGACTAGATGGAAGAAGCTAGTGTCTACTCCTAGGGTTTTGACCAGTGAAATGAAAAATATTGAAGTTTTGTTAATCATCTCTTGAAGTCAATCAAGAAGTCTTACACCTTGAAGGTTATTGATTTGATGATGAGAATAGACCTCCCATAAATGTTGAGAAAATTTTGATTCTCATCATAATTTTCAAGGTGATGATGGTGATTTTGAAAAATATTTTTATGGTAAATTTGTGGGTTGTAAAGGTAATGAAAGAGATGTAAAAATTTATTCACTATTCTAAAACCATGTATAACATTATGCATGGTGTTGATTCAAGTCTTGAAACTATCCACGTTGGTTCTAGTTTGAAACCCTTTGTTTTACACACACATTTATTAGAGGGGTGAATGCATCTACAAGTTTATCTTTAAAGGGACAAATTCATTAGACCTAGGTCTACCTATCTGATTTTTTTATTGTTGTCTATTTTGCATCACTCGTAAAAACAACATGAATATTTTATGCACTATGTGATTTCAAATAATAGTAAAGCCTATGTTGTTCCACCTTACAAATTTCTCATGTGACTTATGTTGATTGTAATGCTCCCCTTGCCCCTCCACTTGCCTCACCTAGTACACAATTTCCTATATCTGTAGATTTCGCTACTAGAAATTATCAATGTCAAACTTTGACCCCTAGAATAGAAGCTATAGATTTAAATTGGGTGGTTCCCAAATTCTTTATGATGGAAATGATAAAGCTCAAAATTTCATTAATAAATTCATAGCTTTCTATAGAGAATGATTTCCAAATGAACCAATATTTTTTAAATTATCTGGTAGATCTCTAGTTGGTGGTGGTATGGTAGATTGGCTTGCTTCATTGCATAAGCATTAAGTAGAGAATTTTGATATTTTTGTTAAAATGCTTATTCATGAAGTTAAATGATATTACTACTATAGAAGCCATGAATGCTTTCTTAACTTGCAAACAAGGAAATAGTGACTTAGTTATAAATATCACAAAAGCAAGATAAGTTAAAAACAAATGCTAATCTTGTTCATGAAGAGATTTTAACTTCTATGTTTGTGAATGGATTTAATTTTAATACTCACATAAAGATTCATAAGCATAACACATTTGGCCTCCCTAATTATGAAAATATTGTAGCTTTTGCTAAAGACTTTGAGTGTTGGAAGCAACATGTTAATCCCACGACTCCTAAAAATAAAAATCCAAATAAAAATGTTGTAAGTTAGGTTGTTTGCAACATTAATTTCCATTGACTAGAGATTGTTGGCACTCCTATTAACATCTTGTTTAAGGTTGATAACCTCCCAAAGACCCAATGCCATAGTGGATCCATGAGGATACAAATGGAATGTTTGCAGTCCCTAGGATTAGACCCATGTTTTTAATCTCAACATTGAAGCATAATAATGGTATGAACATCCTAAATTTTGTTTTTGGCATGGGGTGTGAGGCTATTTTAGTAACACATGTACAGACCTTGGGCTCTATCTATATACTCAAGATTTTGGTCATAACTTTGATTTAGAAAAATCAAGAAGAGAGGATGCAAGAGTATGAGAAGCAAAGAAAAGTCCAAGTTATTAGACACAACCATCCTAACAACTAAATATTGGGATTTACAATAACTCTTTTCCTACTCACAATATTGAAGGAGGTGTTGCTAGCTCTAATCCTACACATCAAACCCTTTTTCCAGTTACATCAAACCCTTTGGTCAGTTGCCTTCTAGAATTTAGATTCACCAAGATGAAAATCAACCTTACAATTGGCTAAATTATTTTCCACGCTTTTTACTTCTTTATAGATATGTTGGCATTTCCAAGATATTACGTCCATTGATAATTGATAATCCAAAATGATGCTAGTGTTGATCTAATTCTTTGGTCTTTTATTGACAACATTAATATTAATATGTGATTCTCTCTCAATTGAAATATAGTTTGATCATTTTTCCATGTCTATTTTGATCCTTGCAAGAAGTGCCCTTTTCTTTTCATAGTTGTTTGTTGAATTTCTATATGATTTTGAGTAGATGAGAATAATTTTATCCCAAAGAACACCACTAAACCAACTTTTCTAAGGTTTCCTTTGGAAGCACCATCAAAATTAAGTTTGATGGATCTAACATTTGGACCTTTTGATCTTACTATGAGTCGATGTAGATCCTTTATTTTAATTCCCTTGTTGTGAGTCATCCCTGTGTGTATCTTCAAATTATGTAGCATGGCGACTAACACAAATTTTTGAAGAACACAAGCTTATACTAAGAGGGGGGTGAACAATATAAGACAACTTTTTACTTTTATTTCCCAATCAATATTATGCAATGTATAGATAGCAATATAAATATTAATAATAAAAAAAATGCATAAATCACCACACACAATAGAGACACCAATGTAACGTGGTTCACCCAATGTGGGCTACTCCACGGAGAAAATAGTTCATTAAAATTTTCTCAATCAATCTCTTGGGAATCCTTTCCCTTTTACAATGTTTATGGATCTCTGTCCAAAGGAGACACCAATCGCCTAATCAAGTTTGTGGATCTCTATCCACATGAGAACTCTTTTATCCTTAGCTATGACTGGTGATATTCTTGAAGAACTGCTACCCCCACTACTCTAGCAAATTGATCTCTATGCACTGAAGACACCTGTCCTCACTACCCTGGCTAATGGATCTCTATCCACTGGAGACTGTCGTCCTCTATAATTTATCACCTTCAAAGCTCTGTCTCAAATCTGCACTAAACACAGTCCTTCAAGAGTACATATAGATAGTCTAGTCGCTAGTATCTTGAATTATATCAACTATTTTGTTTGCATTTGTAAATATTAGGTGACTTTTTTTTGGTGTGAATTCCTCTTTCTTGAAAGGGTTAAAAAAAGCATTCAACTTATCATAGAAATAATTTTTTTTTTCCCTACTTGATTACTATTACATATTTGCAAAGCAATTTTGTTTTGCAGGTTAGATTGTTAGAATTTTGGAATTTTTATTGAGAATATCATTGACAACTTGTTTCTATTTATTTTATTACAATAGTTCTATTAGTTGATTGAAAATCTTTTTCTTGCAATATTTCTCTAATTATTGAATATTTACTAATATTGCACATTTTCTACTTCAACTTGGTTCCTTTATTGTGTGAAAAGTTCTTGATGTTTTGATGAACATGATGTGAAAAACCTCATGGATTGTTCATGTTATTTTTTTCCCTAGTAGAATTTTAGGAGGGTTTTATTTTTCCAGTCGTAGGATCTTGTATGTTTAAACTTTGGGATTTTTGATTTTGTCTTCTATCCCTTATGGTTGGTTTTGCTTCACAAACATCAAGAAAGCCCGTGAATATATGGAAGAAGCTAGTGTCTACTCCTAGGGCTTCGACCAGTGAAATGAAAAATATTGAAGTTTTGTTAATCATCTCTTGAAGTCAATCAAGAAGTCTTACACCTTGAAGGTTATTGATTTGATGATGAGAATAGACCTCCCATAAATGTTGAGAAAATTTTGATTCTCATCATAATTTTCAAGGTGATGATGGTGATTTTGCTTGTAGTTCATCAACATATTGATTTTGAAAAATATTTTTATGGTAAATTTGTGGGTTGTAAAGGTAATGAAAGAGATGTAAAAATTTATTCACTATTCTAAAACCATGTATAACATTATGCATGGTGTTGATTCAAGTCTTGAAACTATCCACGTTGGTTCTAGTTTGAAACCCTTTGTTTTACACACACATTTATTAGAGGGGTGAATGCATATACAAGTTTATCTTTAAAGGGACAAATTCATTAGACTTATGTCTACCTATCTGATTTTTTTATTGTTGTCTATTTTGCATCACTCGTAAAAACAACATGAATATTTTATGCACTATGTGATTTCAAATAATAGTAAAGCCTATGTTGTTCCACCTTACAAATTTCTCATGTGACTTATGTTGATTGTAATGCTCCCCTTGCCCCTCCACTTGCCTCACCTAGTACACAATTTCCTATATCTGTAGATTTCGCTACTAGAAATTATCAATGTCAAACTTTGACCCCTAGAATAGAAGCTATAGATTTAAATTGGGTGGTTCCCAAATTCTTTATGATGGAAATGATAAAGCTCAAAATTTCATTAATAAATTCATAGCTTTCTATAGAGAATGATTTCCAAATGAACCAATATTTTTTAAATTATCTGGTAGATCTCTAGTTGGTGGTGGTATGGTAGATTGGCTTGCTTCATTGCATAAGCATTAAGTAGAGAATTTTGATATTTTTGTTAAAATGATTATTCATGAAGTTAAATGATCTTACTACTATAGAAGCCATGAATGCTTTCTTAAATTGCAAACAAGGAAATAGTGACTTAGTTATAAATATCACAAAAGCAAGATAAGTTAAAAACGAATGCTAATCTTGTTCATGAAGAGATTTTAACTTCTATGTTTGTGAATGGATTTAATTTTAATACTCACATAAATATTCATAAGAATAACACTTTTGGCCTCCCTCATTATGAAAATATTGTAGCTTTTGCTAAATACTTTTAGTGTTGGAAGCAACATGTTAATCCCACGACTCCTAAAAATAAAAATCCAAATAAAAATGTTGTAAGTTAGGTTGTTTGCAACATTAATTTCCATTGACTAGAGATTGTTGGCACTCCTGTTAACATCTTGTTTAAGGTTGATAACCTCCCAAAGACCCCATGCTACAGTGGATCCATGAGGATACAAATGGAATGTTTGCAGTCCCTAGGATTAGACCCATGATTTTAATCTCAACATTGAAGCATAATAATGGTATGAACATCCTAAATTTTGTTTTTGGTATGGGGTGTGAGGCAATTTTAGTAACACATGTACCAACCTTGGGATATATCTATATACTCAAGATTTTGGTCATAACTTTGATTTATAAAAATCAAGAAGAGAGGATGCAAGAGTATGAGAAGCAAAGAAAAGTTCAAGTTATTAGACACAACCATCCTAACAACTAAATATTGGGATTTACAATAACTTTTTTCCTACTCACAATATTGAAGGAGGTGTTGCTAGATCTAATCCTACACATCAGTTGCCTTCTAGAATATAGATTCACCAAGATGAAAATCAACTTTACAATTGGCTAAATTATTTTCCATCCTTTTTTACTTATTTATAGATATGTTGGAATTTCCAAGATATTACGTCCATTGATAATTGATAATATAAAATTATGCTAGTTTTGATCTAATTCTTTTGTCTTTTATTGACAACATTTATATTAATATGTGATTCTCTCTCAATTGAAATATATTTTGATCATTTTTCCATGTCTATTTTGATCCTTGCAAGAAGTGCCCTTTTCTTTTCATAGTTGTTTATTGAAGTTCTATATGATTTTGAGTATATGAGGAGAATTTTATCCCAAAGAACACCACTAAACCAAATTTTCTAAGGTTTCCTTTGGAAGCACCATCAAAATTAAGTTTTATGGATCTAACATTTGGACCTTTTGATCTTACTATGAGTAGATGTGGATCCTTTATTTTAATTCCCTTGTTGTGAGTCATCCCTGTGTGTATCTTCAAATTATGTAGCATGGTGACTAACACAACTTTTTGAAGAACACAAGCTTATACTGAGAGGGGGTGAACAATATAAGACCACTTTTTACTTTTCTTTCCCAATCAATATTATGCAATGTATAGATAGCAATATCAACAGTAGTAATCAAAGCAATGCACAAATCACCACACACAATAGAGACACCAATTTAACGTGGTTCACCCAATGTGGGCTACTCCACGGAGAAAATATTTCACTAAAATTTTCTCAATCAATCTCTTGGGAATCCTTTCCCTATTACAATGTTTATGGATCTCTATCCAAAGGAGACACCAATCCCCTAATCAAGTTCATGGATCTCTATCCATAGGAGAACTCCTTTCTCCTTAGCTCTGACTGGTGATCTTCTAGAAGAACTATTGCCCCCACTACTCCGGCTAATGGATCTCTATCCACTGAAGACACCTATCCTCACTACCCTGGCTAATGGATCTCTATCCACTAGAGACTATCATCCTCTATACTCTATCACCTTCAAAGCTCTATCTCAAATCTACACTAAACATAGTCCTTCGATCTAGCACAAATCTACTCAATCTCTATCTCTAGTCTGGCACAAACCTATCCTCAAATCTGCACCAAACTATCCTCAAATTAAACATAGTCCTTCGGTCTAGCACAAATCTATCCTCAATATTTATCCTCTGATATGTACTAAACATAGTCTTTAGAAAAATCTATAACCTTCGATCTAGCACAAATATATCCTCAATATCTATCCTCAAGCCTTAACATAAAGCTTGATCTAATCACAAATCAACTCTGCTAGATCTGCCCCAAACCTTAACTCAAGGTTTGAACAAATCAATCAATCAATTCTTCTCTCAAGTCTTCTCAAAGACTTATCTCAAATATACCTTGTAAGCTTCCACAAAAGCTCACACTAATCTATCCACAAGTCCTCTCTAGAACTTGTCCAAATCTGCTCAACAAGTCCTTACTAGAACTTATAAATCTTCTCAATAAGTCCTCACTAGAACTTGTCCAAATCTGCTCTCAATCTCTATCCTCAAAGTATTGTAAGCTTCCACAAAATCTCACACAAATCTATCCACAAGTCTTCTCTAAGACTTACCTCAAATCTTCTCAACAAGTCCTCACTAGAACTTGTCCAATATCATAGAAACATAAAGATAATTGTTAGAGACTCAATATGCTTCACACTCACCACAATGCTCAATTACTTTCAATCACTCTTTTAGAAACATATAGAGAATTGTTAGAGACTCAATATGCTTCACATTCACCACAATGCTCAATCACTTTCAATCACTCTTTTTACCATAGAAACATATAGAGAATTGTTAGAGACTCAATATGCTTCACATTCACAAACTCTCAATCACTTTCAATCATAAAAATATATAGAGAATTGTTAGAGACTCAATATGTTTCACATTCATCAACACTCAATCTCTTTCTCAACTCAATTCAGAATATAGAACAATTTGTTTCATAGAACTTGAACTATCACTTCAACACATCCACTTGACTAGGCTCAACCAACTCTACTCAACCAATCACTCAATGAAATAATCCTTGCTCACAAACCCTAGTCCCAACTTATGAACATTCACTCAAATGTTTCCAACAATGCTTATCAACCAATCTCACATAACAATGATACTCATGATCTTTGCAAACCCTAGTTCAAGTTCTTCA
Source organism: Wollemia nobilis (assembly GCA_028583015.1). Taxonomy (NCBI): domain Eukaryota; kingdom Viridiplantae; phylum Streptophyta; class Pinopsida; order Araucariales; family Araucariaceae; genus Wollemia; species Wollemia nobilis. The sequence goes on along the minus strand of JAQPPZ010016751.1, from coordinate 8,704,663 downwards.
CTCAACTAATCACTTCAACAACAATGCTTATAAAACAATCTTCACATAACAATGATACTCATGATCTTTGCAAACCCTAGTTCAAGTTCTTCACTCAACTAATCACTTCAACAACAATGCTTATAAAACAAGGTTTTATCAACAACTCTTTATTCCAGAAAACCTTGAAGCATTAATTCAAAACACACTCAACAATGCTTACCAAACAATCCTTTTCACTCCAAATTTGCATTCACAACATTCAACAATCACTCACTAGGAAGATGTGCCCATACCTTTTGTTTGATGTAGAAGTGCCCTTAGAAAACCTGTCTCAATCACAATTTTCTTCTTTGCCAATTTTAATGGTTAGATGACAAAATATCACACTAACTCTCTTTCAAAATATTTCTCAAACACAAAAATAATCAATCCCAAATACACCTTATTACTCCTTGAAATTAGCAATCATCAAATCACACATAAAAATAATCACTCAAATTGCTCCTTATAATCTCCAATTTAATAAATCAATCTTTCAAAAATAACCCTTCAGAAATAATAATTGCCTACCCTTTTATCTCCCTCAAAACACTTAATAACCAATATAAATTTAGGCAAAAATTAAATCTTATAAACCATCAAATCATTTATTTTTCAACCTTAGGCACATAAAAATATTTTTATTTTCCTTCAACCTTAGCACATCCCAAATTAAGCGACCAACATAACAACATCAACGCATACCTTTGTCTCAACCACAAAAAGGCCTCGATGGGTTTCGAACAAGAGACCTTTCCATCGAGCGCCTTACCAAGGCGCTAGCCCACCACGTGGGCTAGGCGCTCCCATGGGGAGGGGAAGGCGCTAGCCTCCCTTTGTTCCCTATGTTAGGCATTGTTCACAAAAATGAAGACCTTCCTTCCTTGCAAAACATGAACCCCACGAGATTCGAACCACGTCCTCCCTGCCAACAACATGTCTTAACACCTTCCGTCATCACCAATTGTGCTACGTGGTGCTTGTGCAGGGTGAGAGGAGCCTTGCTCCTATTTCTTCGTTCTTCTACCATCGAAGACTTTTCAACATGAAAATTGTTGCATCCTTTCTACGCATAATCTAGAACATAGGCATTCGAATAAAGCATGGGGAGTTCTAAGGCAAAGGTTTTACCTTTATTTATACATGATGCCTTATTGCCATAACACGTCGATGCTCAAATCGAATTTAAAATTCGATTTATAAACTTAGCTTTATAACCCTTTTTAGGATTTATTAAATTAATAAAAATTAATTTATAATTAAATTAAAATTAACTTATAATTAACTTAAGTAACATGAAAGTTAATTAAATTAATTAATAAATTAATTTATAATAAAATTATATTAATTAATTTATAATTAATTTAAATTTCCTTTTTAATATTATAATATACTATTATAATATTATTTTCTTGGGCCTCTTCTTTGCCCTTTGGACCTCATCTGACTTCCTGGAACCGGGTCTTGATCAACTGAAGGTGGACTATCCTTTTGCACTTATTGGAGAACCTAAAACTGATGTTGCCCACTAAAACTGCCACTGACTAGTGTTGAAAGCTTGACATCAATGACCACTCACTCTTGACATCAATGACAACTCATCTACTCAAAATGTCCAACAATCTCCCCCTTTGTCATTGATGGCAACCCAAATTATTTTTACCAAAACTTGACCTTTTTCCTGTTCTGCTCCCCCTGGGAAATTGCTCCCCCTAACTCAATGCTCTCTCCTTAAACCAAATCTCTCCCCCTTACTCAAATATCTCCCCCTTTGACATCAATGGCAAAGGGTCACCTTTGGGGCTCGGGGCTAAGAATGAGTCTCTTAGCTTAGCCCCTCCCCCACCTCCTCTTGAGGTGGTTAATTCTTGGGTGGGAGTATTTCTACTCCCAACAAGCATTGGTCTTTACCTTTGTCCTCTTTCCTTCTCATCTGATCCTTCTGATTCCTTTGACTATTCCTGTTCATGTCCATGTTCCTGTTCCTATTCATGTCCATATTCCTGTTCCTGTTCATGTCCATATTCCTATTCCTGTTCATGCTTGATTCTAGAATGTCTGCTCTACACCACTTTGTTGTATGTCCATCATTATTGCACTTATAACACTTAATGTTATTATTCCTTGGAGGTGCAAATATCTTGGGATTTCTCCTGGTGAAGCCATATCTGTTCCTGTCATGTACCTTGCAATTCATTGCCTTGTGACCAAACTGATTACATGAGTAGCAATACCCATGAAAAATTTGCATGCTTCTAAAGTTCCCATATTCTTGTCTTTCATGTGTCCTGCACTATGAAGCCATGTGCCCAAATCTATGACATGAGAAACATCATCCATTGAAATTTCCTTGCCTTGACCTCATTGGTCTCTTAGTCTCTTTTTCTCTATGTTGGTTCATGTTCCATCTGTTTCTTCTTTGTGCATTGTTCCTTTCCTTGTTGAACTTTCTATTGTCCAACTCATCCTCAGAAGTCTCACTTTCTCTTATACTATCTTCTTCTGAAGTTTCTTCTTCTTCAGAACTTGAGGTTGACTCTTCTTCTTGTTTCTTTTGAACCTCTTCAAAACCAAGACCTATTTTGTTTGTTGACCTTCTTTGTACCTTGATCATCTTATCTAAATTATTTGAACTCTTTCCAAACTTGTGTAGCTTATCCTTGGAATTTTCTAATTCTTCCCTTAGTAGAGCTACTTCTTGTTCTAACTTTTCACATTCTAAGACCTTTGCTTCTAACTTATCCTTGAACTTCTTTGTCTTAGCCATTGACTTGTTTAGATCCTCTATAAGCTTTCCTCTCTCTTCATCACATTCTTGAAACTGAATCTCAAGTTGGGAGTTTTGCTTTCTTACCTTCTTTAAGGTTTTAAGAGCATAAATAAGCTCTCCCTCAAGATCAACTCCTCCTTTTTCTGATTCTTCCTCTATTTGTTTGCCTTTGAGAACATCTTCATTCTTTTCTGACTTGTCTTCTATAGGATCACCTCCTTCTTCTTCTAGTGCCATTAGAATATTCTCTTCTGGTCCTTCAAGTGTATCCTCATATTCATCATCACTGAAACTAAAACCATTCCTTGTACAACTATCTTCAAGATGTCCAAAATTACCACATCTAAAACACTTGAGAATTATTGGTGACCTTTTCTTAACTTCTTCTTTTTCTTCAATCAAAAATAGGACTTCATATTTATCATTACTTGAAGAACTAGCATCACTATCACTTGAGTACTTACTTGCCTTGTCTGCATAGTAGCTCCTCTTTTGTCTTTGAAAGAACTTCTTTCCTTGTTTGCCTTGTCCATCCTTGCCTTTCTTTTGGTACCTGTATCTTTTTGATTCCCTGTTCTTATGATCCTATTTTTCTTCATCATTGTTATTTTTAGCTTCTTGAAAATCAGTTGCATAGTGACCATACTTTCCACAATTGAAACATCTAACAGATTTTGCATCTTTAAATCTTCTTGAATCCTTATTCCTTCTACCATAATTAGCTTCTTCATCATTGGATGACTCATTGCTTGAATCTGACTTTTTGCCCTTTGTCTTCTTAGTAGCTTTGAATGTTGCTTCCTTCCAGGGATTAGGTTCCTCTTTTGTTCTTAACTCAAAAGTTGTAAGAATACCAAGTAACATATCTCTTGTCAAAGAATCACCATCTTTTGATTCTTCTATAGCAGAAATATTTTCACTAAATATTTTTGGAAGAGATCTTAAGACCTTATCACAAACATCCGATTCTTCAACCTTAAGTCCAAGTCCTTGCATGGCATTAACAACCTCATCTACCCTAAGTAGATAAGTACTAATATTTTCCTCATCCTTCATTCTTAATTCTTCAAATTGTCCTTTGAGATTTCGTATCTTTGCCTTTTTGACACTTTTATCTCCTTCATATATGCTTTGCAACTTATCCCAAATTCCTTTTGCATCTTTACAATGCATAACTTTTATGGATTTTGTTCTATGCAAACCTCTCAAAATTGCATTCATTGCTTTTGAATTGTAATGTTGTAGAAGCTTACCTTCCTTATCTGTAGGTGGATCAACTGGTGGTATGTATCCATTTTCAACTACTTCCCAAATTTCATTGCCAAGTGCCATCAGGTGAATCTTCATTCTCATACTCCAAAATATATAATCACTTCCATAAAATATTGGTGTTGAATTATCTGAGGACCCATTCTTAGAATCCATTGTGTTCTTGTAAGCTTTTCCTTCAAGTTGTTAAACTCTTCCGAAGGAACCCGCTCTGATACCAATTGAAGAACACAAGCTTATAATTATAGGGGGAAAGTATAAGACCACTTTTTACTTTTCTTTCCCAATCAATATTATGCAATGTATAGATAGAAATATCAACAATAGTAATCAAAGCAATGCATAAATCACCACACACAATAGAGACACCAATTTAACATGGTTCACCCAATGTGGGCTACTCCACGGAGAAAATATTTCACTAAAATTTTCTCAATCAATATCTTGGGAATCCTTTCCCTATTACAATGTTTATGGATCTCTATCCAAAGGAGACACCAATCCCCTAATCAAGTTTATGGATCTCTATCCATAGGAGAACTCCTTTCTCCTTAGCTCTGATTGGTGATCTTCTAGAAGAACTACTGCCCCCACTACTCTAGCTAATGGATCTCTATCCACTGAAGACACCTATCCTCACTACCCTAGCTAATGGATCTCTATCCACTGGAGACTATCATCCTCTATACTCTATCACCTTCAAAGCTCTATCTCAAATCTACACTAAACATAGTCCTTCGATCTAGCACAAATCTTCTCAATATCTATCTTTGGTCTAGCATAAATCTATCCTCAAATCTGCACCAAACTCTATCTCAAATTATACCAAAATATTTCCTCAATCTATATCCTCAAGCCTTAACACAAAGCTTGATCCAATCACAAATCAACTTTTCTAGATCTGCCCCAAACCTTAACTCAAGGTTTGAACAAATCAATCAATCAATTCTACTCTCAAGTCTTCTCAAATACTTATCTCAAATCTACCTTGTAAGCTTCCACAAAATCTCACACTAATCTATCCACAAGTCCTCTCTAGAACTTGTCCAAATCTGCTCAACAAGTCCTCACTAGAACTTGTCCAAATATTCTCTCAAATAAGCTTCCACAAAAGCTCACACAAATCTATCCACAAGTATTCTCTAAGACTTACCTCAAATCTTCTCAACAAGTCCTCACTAGAACTTGTCCAATCTCATAGAAACATAAAGAGAATTGTTAGAGACTCAATATGCTTCACATTCACCACAATGCTCAATTACTTTCAATCACTCTTTTAGAAAAATATAGAGAATTGTTAGAGACTCAATATGCTTCACATTCACCACAATGCTCAATCACTTTCAATCCCCCTTTTACTAGAAAAATATAGAGAATTGTTAGAGACTCAATATGTTCACACTCACAATCTCAATCATTTTTTAGAGAGACTTATGTTTACATTCATCAACACTCAATCTCTTTCTCAACTCAATTTAGAATATAGAACAATTTGTTTCATAGAACTTGAACTATCACTTCAACACATCCACTTGACTAGGCTCAACCAACTCTACTCAACCAATCACTCAATGAAATAATCCTTTCTCACAAACCCTAGTCCAAACTTATGAACACTCACTCAAATGTTTCCAACAATGCTTATCAATCAATCTCACATAACAATGATACTCATGATCTTTGCAAACCCTAGTTCAAGTTCTTCACTCAACTAATCACTTCAACAACAATGCTTATAAAACAATCTTCACATAACAATGATACTCATGATCTTTGCAAACCCTAGTTCAAGTTCTTCACTCAACTTAATCACTTCAACAACAATGCTTATAAAACAAGGTTTTATCAACAACTCTTTATTCCAGAAAACCTTGAAGCATTAATTCAAAACACACTCAACAATGCTTACCAAACAATCCTTTTCACTCCAACTTTGCATTCACAACATTCAACAATCACTCACTAGGAAGATGTGCCCATACCTTTTGTTTGATGTAGAAGTGCCCTTAGAAAACCTGTCTCAATCACAATTTTCTTCTTTGCCAATTTCAATGGTTAGATGACAAAATATCACACTAACTCTCTTTCAAGATATTTCTCAAACACAAAAATAATCAATCCCAAATACACCTTATTACTCCTTGAAATTAGCAATCATCAAATCACACATAAAAATAATCACTCAAATTGCTCCTTATAATCTCCAATTTAATAAATCAATCTTTCAAAAATAACCCTTCAGAAATAATAATTGCCTACCCTTTTATCTCCCTCAAAACACTTAATAACCAATATAAATTTAGGCAAAAATTAAATCTTATAAACCATCAAATCATTTATTTTTCAACCTTAGGCACATAAAAATATTTTTATTTTCCTTCAACCTTAGCACATCCCAAATTAAGCGACCAACATAACAATCATCAATGCATACCTTTGTCTCAACCACAAAAAGGCCTCGGTGGGTTTCGAACAAGAGACCTTTCCACCGAGCGCCTTACCAAGGCGCTAGCCCACCACGTGGGCTAGGCGCTCCCACGGGGAGGGGAAGGCGCTAGCCTCCCTTTGTTCCCTATGTTAGGCATTGTTCACAAAAATGAAGACCTTCCTTCCTTGCAAAACATGAACCCCATGGGATTCGAACCGCGTCCTCCCTGCCAACAACACGTCTTAACACCTTCCACCATCGCCAACTACGCTACGCGGTGCTTGTGCAGGGTGAGAGGAGCCTTGCTCCTATTTCTTCCTTCTTCTACCATCGAAGACTTTTCAACACAAAAATTGTTGCGTCCTTTCTACGCACAATCTAGAACATAGGCATTCGAATAAAGCATGGGGAGTTCTAAGGCAAAGGTTTTACCTTTATTTATACATGATGCCTTATTGCCATAACACGTCGATGCTCAAATCAAATTTAAAATTTGATTTATAAACTTAGCTTTATAACCCTTTTTAGGGTTTATTAAATTAATAAAAATTAATTTATAATTAAATTAAAATTAACTTATAATTAACTTAAGTAACATGAAAGTTAATTAAATTAATTAATAAATTAATTTATAATAAAATTATATTAATTAATTTATAATTAATTTAAATTTCCTTTTTAATATTATAATAAACTATTATAATATTATTTTCCTGGGCCTCTTCTTTGCCCTTTGGACCTCATCTGACTGCCTGGAACCGGGTCTTGATCAACTGAAGGTGGACTATCCTTTTGCACTTATTGGAGAACCTGAAACTGATGCTGCCCACTGAAACTGCCACTGACTGGTGCTGAAAGCTTGACATCAATGACCACTCACTCTTGACATCAATGACAACTCATCTACTCAAAATGTCCAACACATTTTTCGTGCCTAAGATTTTCCATGATGAGAATCATGCTTGTAAACATTTTGCAAGAGAGTGAATAACACAAATTCAAACTTGGATGTGACTTTGAGATTTATTTTTGAAATTTTTGTTAATTTTTCAAGCTATAAATTCCAATAAATAACGATAAGACCAATCCTCCACATAATACTTAATGCTTTAGATTTGAAACAAAAATTTCAATATTCCATAAATTATTCTAATTTTGATGGAGCACCCCAATAAATTCTTATCTAAAGAACATATCCTAAATGTTGGAAGAAGAAGTAGATTTCACTCCTTATTATAGGATAAATAACTAAAATGTACATGATATTCTCCTCTTTGCAAATTATCCTCCTTACGTGACAAAGATCTAAAAGGTCCATGATATCCTCTTCTTTGCATTTTTTTGTTATAAAGGAAAAGTGAAAACATCTCCATCATATTATCCTTGTGGGTGTGGTTTCAAATCCAAAAAGCTACCACTATACCCATGCCTTGCCTCGGTAAATTTTTACTCCAAGTGAGGGGACCCCAGAGAGGCTTGGGATTGGAATCTTCGACCTCAAGTTGGCAAACACTCATCAGAAAACTGGTTGGTCTACTACCTCCACCCTCTTATTTGCAAATAATTACCCAAAATATTTTTTTATAGGATACTAAACAAAAGAATTTTATGGCCTTAGGGAGGGCCTCAAGTGACCAAACAATCTTCTAAGAGAAATCCCTGGAACTAGAGAATTCTAATTGCTCTAGAACCTTATATTCCATCTCAATCAACCTTATATTTCAACTTGATTGAGTATCCACCATATTTTGATAGATATTGTACCAACTCATACTTTCACAAAAATGAGGGGAAATATGACTCTTGAAGCATATTTTGGACTTTATCCACTTTTTTGAAGGTCCTCTTTCTCAACCAAATTGCTAATAGAAATTCAAGGTTTAAAATTGTAACTCGGATCAATATATTTTTCTACCATTTTGGATTTAAAAAACTAGAGATAAGGATTCAACCAAGCATTATCTAAAAAAATTGTAGAATTCTTATTAACCAACCACTTAATATGTTTTAGGTTGTTGAATACCTAGGTAAGTTTAGTTTAACAATTTAATTGCATCCATAGAATCTAATATATTTTTGAAGCAACATTTTTACCCCTCTTTTCTTGATCTTTTAATAATATCCATCCAATATATGCTCTTGCTATCAAAACCATAAGTTTGCAAGCATGCACCTTGAATATTATCTTATTTGCAAACCTCATTCCCATTTGTAGAAATAAAAAATCTCACACTCTTTTCAAAAAATATTTGAATTTTGTCAAATTTAGATGTCATACTTACCAGTAATCTTGAAAATGGCATCATATATATGGATAGATTGCAATATAGCCTTTGTGAGTTGATTTTTTCTAGCCATGCTAGGAACTTACCTTTTTAACGAACCAAATAAGATTTTATTTTATCCAAAATTGTTGTAGAGTTTATTTTCTAATTAGACAAGGGAATACCTACATATGTTAATGGTGATTTTCCAACTTAAACCCTAATACCTATACAATATTGTAAATCAAGAGAAATTTGATGAAAAAGAACATGGATTTTGTTGTATTAACGAACTATTTAATGACTTATTCTATTATGATAGTACTGATTTAAATTCCATGGCCTCACTAAGGGATGATCTAAAAAAAAAGTGTTATAAAAAATTTAGATAGGACTCAAAGGGATTGTTTGTCATAACTTGAATACATATGATGCTATCTTCCACTTTTACCTTTGAGAGAGCTCTTCCCAAAGCTTCTATGAGAACAATGACAAGAAAAGGAGATAATGGATAATCCTAGGAGATACCACTAAATGATTCAAAGTATCCAAGGGAGATCCATTGATCAAAATAGACTATTTTGGAGTGTTGTATCATCTAATCCATTCACATCAAACTTGATCAAAAGTAATTTTTTTGAGAACATCATATAGAAAACTTCAACAAGCCATATCAAATGTTTTTTTCATATCCAATTGCATAAGCATGCCTATTTTTCTATGGACTAAAGAATGTACAACCTCATGTGCAATTATTACACCATCAAAGCTTTACTTTCTTCAAAGAAAACCTCCTTATTCCTATGAGATAATAGTGTCTAGAATGTTTTTCAATCTATTTGCACAATATTTAAATTATCTTATAAATAATTTTACAATGGCCTACTAGATGCAAAATATTAAAATTTTCTCACAATTTTTAGGAACCAGTGCAATACTAAGGCTATTTATATAACTCATTATTTCCTTCTTTTTTCTAGCCTCTTCAACCATAGCCAACATCTCATTTTTAAATACATCCTTATTTTTCGAAATAAAATTACAAGAAATCCATTGGGTCTAGTTGTCTTCGTAGGATGTAAAGAGAAAATTGTCTTCTATCACTCCTCCATCAAATTATTTCTCATCAATATTTCATTTTGTATTTACATAATAATTAATGGAATATTCTACAAAATCTTATTCTAAACCTTATTAGCTTGTTCAACTTCCAATAGAACATGATTGAACTTCATGATCTCTTCTTCTTCCTTGACAATTCTTCCATATGGAGTTGAAATATTTTTGATATGAGAAAAAATAAATTTATTTTGGAAGTAGCATAAAAAAAGGGTATTTCCACCATATTTCTTAAGCCATCTATAATGGTTTTTGGGGTCCAATATGACTCTTCCTTTTGTAATATGTTATGATAATAAAAAATAGTTGTTTTTCTTGCACATAGGCATGTTGGTCTCTTCCATTATTTTCTCTATATTTTGTAAATCCTTGAATATAATTTTATTCTTTCTTTTAAATATAATTTGAAAGTATATGATATTCTGAATCTTTATCTGCCCCTTTAGGAATTTCATTTTTTTTTTTTATTTGTGGAAAACATCCCAAAAGGGATGCCACTTTCGGGTAAGACCCAAGGAGGCAGGGGTATCCATTCCGCCAAAAACGCCCAGGACTCGGACTTGGCCTACCACCTTTGACATACTCAAGGAGCAAACAAACACACAAAACCAATTTAAAAATAAGTAAATAACAACAAAAATAATAAAATAAAATAAAAAACATGCTCCTTGAGTGTGTCAAAAACAAAAGCACAACCAAACACGCACAATAAGATAAAAGAAACCACAACACAAACCACATAGAAAAACACAAGAACCACATAACAAAACACAAACAAGACAAAAACAACAAAACACTACAAAGACATAACCCAAAAAAAACATGAAAAATAAACACAACCAAAACCTAAAAAATTAAAAAATAAAATAAAAATAAAAATAAAAAACAACCAACAACAGACAATAAACAAAAACAAAAAACATAGAAAACACTCACACATAAAAACACGAAATAACACAAACAAAGAGAAACCCAAGAACAAGAACGAAAAAAACACAAGAACAATAACAAAAAACATAAAAAAAAAACAACAAAAACACAAGAACAACAAAAAACAACACAAAGAACACAAAAACAAAACAAAATAAAAAACCCACCCACCTTAAAAAACTAAACAAAAAAAACAAAAAAGAAAAAAGAAATAAAAAATGAACAAAACAATGACCTATCTAGACCAGAAGACTATTAAGGCAAGAATCAACAGAGGAAACAAAATAAAGAATAGAATGAGCTAGGGAACTAAAAAAAACTGAATGAACCAAAGAGAAGCAAAAAAAAAAAAAACAAGAAGAAACTAGGTACCTTCGAACTGGAGCCATCCAAAGAAATGATAGAAAGAAGAGCTTCCCTAATTTGAGAAGCCCACCATATAGGAGGGTGGCCATAACAAGTAAGATCACCTTTGTCCAAAGCCCAATTAGCTAAAGCATCAACACTCTTGTTTTGATCTCTCGACCACATGATTGTAATCAACTTTCAAAAATCCCATCCTGGATTAACTGAATCTTCTCAATAATTCTTTTTATTCTCCAATCCACCTTATGATTCTTAGAAGGATTCTTCAAGAGATTAATCATAAGTTGAGAGTCAAACTCAACTAACACCTTTTCCCATCCAACCTTAGTAGCCTCCTGAAGGCCTCTCGAGGATACCATACCCCTCAACAAGGTTATTGGAAAGAATACCCAAATTCTCAGCAAAAGTAAAAACCAGGGAGCCATCTGAAAGTCTACCAATTCCTCCCACACTGGCTTTTCCAGGGTTCCCTCTAGAGGCTCCATCAGTATTGACTTTTCCAAAATCCTTAGGAGGAGGTTGCCAATTTCTATTCCTATCCATCTTACTAATACTCACATTCCCTTTAAGTTGGTTGCCCTTAGAAGGTTTAATCTTCAATATTTGCATCACTTGATCCCATCTTTGGTGGGAGTTTTGGGGGTGATTAAGGAGATGATGGACTGATTCAACTAAGTTGGCTATGGTCTTTTGCCAAATATAGTGAATATCCTTCCTATCTTGATTAAAAATTTGGTTGTTCCTTTCATTCCAAATATTCCAAAGAAGAATGGTAGAACCCATCCAAACTACTCGCCTAATAAAATGATCAACACCCTCTTGATTAGGCCAATCCCTCCAAAGCTGTTCAAAAGTAAAAAAATTGGACCACTGTAAGCCAAGTAAAGTGGCCATTCTCCTCCATAGCTCAGAGGCTAAAGTACACTCAATAAAAATATGGTTGATATTTTCTACATTCTCTTCACACATTTCACATCTAAAAGGGCCATGAAAACCACGCTTCATAAGTTGCTCACCAAGTAAGCACCCTACGATGCAATAAAAGCCAATTAAAGAACCTCACCTTAGGCCAGAGCTTTTGAGCCCACAATCGAGAAAATATGTCAGAAGAATGGTTGGGATTATTATGGCATAAGGTCAAATAACCTTGAGCAACCGAATACTCACCCTTAGTAGTGTTGTTCCATCCAAAACAATCTTTTTCATGGGACCAAGAGAGGGATCTCATATGAAGGATGCCTTGGATATCTTGTCTTTGCCTTTCTGGGATTTGAATAGGCTAGTCCTCAATAGGGATCCAATATCTACCAACCTTTGAATTACCAATATGGTACCGACAAGTAATTAGCCACCTTTATCCAATTAGCTCGGTGAAGCTCCTCCATCCAAGGCCTCCAATCGAGAAACCGAGTTATCAAAGGCTTGTGACCATCCCAAGAATCTGTCCAAAAATTTGCATGTTGACCATTATGAATGATCCAAAATAATTTTTTCTTTATCAAATCCTCACCAGTCTTAAGAACTGCTAAAATGGGAGAACCTTTGGTAGGAAGTTGATAGCGAACAAGGTCTTCAGGACTTTTGTTCTCAAGCATATTTAGCACGGAGATTATTGGCCCAAAGAGCATTGGGGTTATGCAACATCCTCCAATATAATTTAGCAGCTAAAGCTTTGTTGTTATTAATTGAAGACCGTAATCCTAACCCCCCTTCACTCTTAGGAAGACATAAAGTATCCCATTTCACCAAGGCCCATTTTCTTTTCTCCTTAGTACCACTCCAAAGGAAACGATGACTCGATTTGATCCAATTCTCGAAGAACAACCTTTGGGATATTCAAAATGGAAGAAACATAAATAGGAATAGCTTGAAGGACTGATTTTACCAAGGTGATTCTACCCCCATAAGAAAGCCACTTGTTGGTCCACTTTCCAATTTTCTTCTTGACTTTGTCCAACAACCAATTCCAATATTTATTTTTTTGCCTTTGAATATTTATGGGAATACCTAAATAAGTGATTGGAAGAGAGGTCTTCTTATATCTTAGTTTATCCAAGACCATGGATTCCTGTCTAGCAGAGCAGATGAAAGAAAATAACTTTAGATTTGTCTTCATTGATCAACCGCCCAAGAGCCTTAGAAAAATAGCTAATGATTTGCTTAATATTAGAAGCTTCCTTAACTCGTAGCTTTACCTAAAAGAGTAGAGTCATCCACAAATTGAAGATGAGAGATAGGTCTAGCTCCATGAGCAATGGTAACTCCCTCAAGGGTTTTGTTTTCCCTCTTTTTGGTTATAGTCCTACCCAAGCATTCAACAAGAATGATGAATAAATAAGGGGATAGCGGGTCACCTTGCCTAATACCTCTGGAAGCCGGGAAAGACCGAGAAGGCCTACCATTGATAAGAACTAAGTAGGAAACTGAAGAGATACATCCCATAATCCAATCCATCCAATCCTTAGAGAAACCAAATTGCCTCAAAACTTTGATAAGGAAGTGCCAATCCACTCTGTCATAAGCTTTGGATAAGTCTAACCGAATGAACATGGAAGGAGAATTTTGCATATCCATGGAATGGATGGCTTCCTGAGCAAGAACTATCTCATCTACTATTTGACGTCCTTCCACATAACCCCCTTGCTCTGGGGAAATAATCTTATGCAAAAGAGGCTTCAACCTTTCTGCCATGATTTTAGTAATGATTTTGAGAAGAACATTACATAAAGCAATAGGTCTAAAAGCTGAGATATGATCAACCTCTTGAGCTTTTGGAACAAGAGTAATATAAGTTTTATTGATAACCTTCAAAATTTCTTTGGCTTTCCTGGCTTCTTCCACCACCTCTAATAAATCAACATGAAGGATATCCCAAAACTCTTGGTAGAACTCAATAGGAAAACCATCAGGACCTGGGGTTTTCCCTTTTTGCATTTTAAAAACTACTTGTTGAAGCTCATTGATAGTAACAGGAGCAATCAAAATAGAGTTCTCCTCAGAAGGGATTGCTTGAAGAACATTATATTGTGAAGTCGAGTCAAGGGGAGTAGCAACAAAAATATTGGAAAAGTAATCAACAACAATAGAGTTCATGCCATCCCAAGTATAAACAACATCTCCAGAATCTGATTTTAAGGAAGAAATAAAGTTGTGAGATCTTCGAGCTAGAAGAGATTTGTGGAAGAAATTTGTGTTTCGATCTCCTTCTTTGAGCCATTGAATTCTAGATTTTTGCTTCCATAAGATTTCTTCTCTTTTTTCCCATTCCTCTAACCGAGTTGTGAGTTTAATTTCATCTGCACTTCTCTTCTCTCGTGAGGCCATCTAAATGGATTTTCTTATTCAAATTTTCAAGATGAGCAATAACTTCATGTTTTTTTTTATGAACATCCCCAAACTCTTTCCAGCTCCAAGTCTTGATTTTGGATTTAATGTATTGCGCTCTTTTGGCAAAATAGAACATCTTAGTCCCATGCCTAGGTTTACCTTCCTTCCACCATTGTTGCACATGAGGTCTGAAGGAAATGTCTCTAAGCCACATTAATTGAAAATGAAAAGGAGAGAAACTCACATTGGTTTTCCACATTTCCACCATGACCGGCCAATGATCCGAACCAACATTATTAAGAGTCTTCACTTTAGGAATGTGACCATGGATTAAGAAATTTTTAGAGAGCAAAAACCTATCCAATCTCTCCATTATACAAGCTAAGCCTTGCCTTCTATTAGACCAAGTCATAAGGCCATTATCTGGTTGGATATCCACAAGATGGAGGTTTGCAATATATTCGCTCATGAGGTCAGTGCTTTTGTCCAAATTTCTATTTCCCCCCTTTTCTCATCCAGAGAGAGGATGGTATTGAAATCTCCTCCGATCAAGATCCAAGCTTTAGGAAAATGAGAGATAATATGAGTAATATCCTTCCACTGTCTTCTTTTTTCCTCCAAAGAAGTCGGAGCATAAACAGTAATGCAGAGCATAATCTGGTTGGAATGTCTACTTTGAATAGCTATAGCCAACAAACCCCAACTGCCAACCATATGGTGAATAACTACCTCTTTTGGATCCCAAAGACAAGCAATGCCACCCGAAGTCCCTTGGGAACTGAGGGAAACCACTTTTCCAGCTGGCCAAATTTTATCGGCAATTAAGTCCATATCCTCCATTGACATCTTTGTTTCTTGAAGGAAAACAAGATGTGGATGATTTACCCGAATCATTCTTCTAATTTCATTTTGTTTTGAAAGACTCCCTTTGAGTCCTCTAATATTCCAAGTGATGATCTTCATTAATACCAGGGCTAAAAAAGTTGGGAAGGGCATTAATCTTACCTTCCTCTACAAGCTTTTCACCTTCTTTTACCATATGATATTGATTGGTCTTGCGACCTACTTTTTGATTAGAATCCATCTTCAATTTTTTTTCCCTGTTTCTTGACTTATTCCAATTGAATCTGAGATGGCTTCTAACCTTGAAGAATGCTCGTACACAGCCAAAATTTTACTAGATGGTTCAACGGAGTCTATATTGGGACCTGCATTATTTGAAGTTTTGACATTTGAAATATTGTTTTTCTTGTGTAAATTTTCTCCTTTTTTTCTCGTTGAAAACCTTTGATTTGTTGGTTTGTCTCCGAGTTCTTCCCTTCATATTTAAATTGTGTTTCTAAGATTTTAGTTTCCATTATTTCCTCTTCCTCACTTGGGACATCATTTGTGGAAAGGATTTCAAACATATTAGCAGATGACTTTGATTGATCCTTCATAACGGGTTTTTTTTAGGTGTTCTTCTTCTTAGGTATTTGGAAACCTCGCTGAGTTTATATCTTCTTTCTTTTGATCAAGAATTTTATTTGGGCAAGCACCGGCCAAATGACCATATTCATGGCAAATTCTACAACGAAAAGGAATGTTCTCATAGTCCACTACTTGCTCCCAAGTGTCTTCCCCAAATTGTAATGTGATATTTTTAGGTAGGGGTTTGTCAAAATCCATTAAAACACAAATCCGAGCATAAATAATATGTTCAAAATTTTGAGTACAATCAGCAGTCATCATAAAAGTTCCTAAAGAGTTTCCAATTGAAGAAAAAATAGTAGGATTCCAAAATTCAATAGGGAGGCCAAAGAGTCTAACCCACACGGGAGCTATAGAAGGCATCTCTTCTTCGACTTTAAATTTAGTATGCCAGGGCTTCATGAAAAGCCCTGCCCTTCCAAAAAACCAAGGACCCCCTTGAAAAGTTTTCTCTCTATCTTCATTATTAGCAAATAAAACAAGAAAATAACCATTTGGATAAATAGAGATTTGTAACTCACCTTTAGTTTTCCAACCTTTTTGCAGCCCAGACTTTGAAAGTAGATAGACTCGAACGAAAACCCACGAACCGACAAATTAGTCCTCTTTTTTCCAAATCTTCAATGCCAGTCTGAATGTTACCCATATCAAGCTTAACAATAGGAGTTCCATCAGCTGCTTTAAGACATCCTGACTCCATTTTCCTGGGATCAATCTTAGGCATTCTTAGAGGTTTATGGGAAGCCCTAATATTGATATTAGCATTGGGATGAGGCTGTCCACCATGAAGGGCATCCCTAAAATTCATTTTTGGGACCGAGTCTTCAAAATTCTTACCCTTGATAGGGGTTTTCACAGTAGAATTATTTTGTGGGTGCACCTTAGCACCAGATTCACTTGAGATATGAGCCATTTTTTGATCAACTGCTTGAAACTTGTTTCGTGATCTCTTTAATCCTTGCCCTAGACATCGTGGAAAGGTATGGTTTTCACTTTTCTTTTGTGCAGCAAATTGGAAGTCGTTGTCACTCAAGTTCATAGTATGATCTGTTGAAAGACAAATTTCTAACCCATCTTGTATCCCCTGCAACATTTCCTGCTAAAATATTGAGCATAAACCACAAAAATATTGGCCGCTAGGGCCCGAAGGCCCTAAAAACCAACCTCTGGAGCTGCTTGCACTCAACCCAGATGAAACCCTTCAAATATGTCGTTCACACATAGGGATTTGGAATTTCATCTTTTGAACAAACTTGTAAATACATGATTATTCAAAATTTGCTCCATTCCATAACAACATAACCATTTGGAAGAAATCAAGGTTTTAGAGTCATATGGATTAAAAAAAAATGGATTTGGATGATAATTATTGAGTAGATTATATTGGTTTGTGATCTAATCCTACTCAAAAGAAAATGTTTGAAAATATTTCATAATTTGTTTGTATCAAACTATTAGATATAAAATAAATGTCCAATATTTTTGCCATGTGAGATTACATAATACATCTACTATCCCATGTATATTAAAATATTGAAGGAACAACGTCAAAAAGGCCATTTAGATTGATAAAGGAAGCAAAATCCTCCATTTATCTAAACTAGAAAAGAGGGTCATCATTCTTTTATAAAGGAGAAAGAACTATGTTAAAATCTTCCCCCATAGAATCTAAAGATTATGATTGTGAATTACCATTGAATTTGACACATATAAATTGAGGTCCTTTTGATATTTATCTTGAAGAGTGTCTGTATTTAGAGCATGTACATTTATGATTTTAATTTTTATATTTTTTGTTTCTTGCTAAAAAAACCCAATTACCCATTTGTGATTATCTTGTAGTGTTGGAACACCTTCTAAATCTCCCTTAATAGAGATTTCTAGATAATACCCCATATTCCTAATATGTTTATATGTTTCCTTACATTCCTTCATAGCTATTTGTGTTTTGTATTAAATGTACTAAGAACTATATGATAAATTAATTACTTGAAAACTCTTTTTCCAGACCCTTTTTAATACCTTGAATATTCCAAGATATTCTAAAGGTTCACTCTTCTTTTTTAATTCTCATCAATGCTTTACCTCGTTAATATATTTTATTTTTTATATTATGTGCAATTTAACATATTTGTAGTATATTTATATTAGAGAACTTCAAGTGAAGGTATAAGCATGTTAGGCATTTTTACATCATAGACCATGTGAGAAGTCAAGTGATATAACCACCCATCATAAAGTACATGCATACAGTATAGGACACAGTAGTTGCAAGTTTATTTGAAGGTTTGTTATGCCTGAAATGGGTATCCTATGTACTTAAATACCCATCACTACAATAATATAATTCATGCGAAGTATTAATATCTAAAATGTGGTATCAAAGCAAGTATACGGATGAAATAATTCTTCTTCAGATCATCCTCTAGCTTTGACACAGAGAAAGCCAAAGTGCATTTTGTTTGAGAAAATAATTATTCAAGTTTGAGAAAAGTAGTTTCAAGGGTAAAATAACCTTGTTTAATATTGTGACCATGAAGGAAAATTCCATGGCACATTTAACAAATTTTAAGGTGAAAAACCCCTACAAAAAGCAAAATTATCTCAAATAATCAAAGAGGGTTTTAATCCCTTTATAGGCCAAAGGTCATAAATCCTGTAAGAAAACAACTAAGCTAAGCTTAGCAAGAAAGAAAAAAAGCTATTTCAAAAAGGAAAAGAAGGAAGCCATAGAAGATCCTTACGAATTACAAGAGAGGAAGCCAAAAAGAAGCTTCTCAAAAGTAAAAGGGATCTATAGAATATTTTTAAAGATTTAAAAGAAAATTTAGGAAGCCATTGAAGCTTCAAAAGAACAATTACAAGTTCGTGCCAAGCAACAACAAAATACTATTTTAAAACATTAAAAATGTTATTAATACCTCTCCAAGTTGCAAGAGGTTCTCAAAAGCTAATAGAAGTAGTGTCTGTAGACATCAAAACAAGGTGCAAAAAAAAATAGAAGTATTGAACAAATGTTCCAAGAAGGAACACAAGAAAGTAAAAAGCAAGAAGAAAGGAGAAGTTGTTAGTGCTTTGATCAAAACACAGTTAGAAGAAATATATCTAGTAAAAAGTATTTTCCAATTAAGAAAATGAAAATAGCTATACATCAGATCATGATGAAAGGGAGAGGTTATATAGTCAAAACTAGAAAATAAAGAATAGCCACGTAGAGAAAGACGAGTCTCAAATCACATGAAAAGCATTAACAGAGCATCCCAACCGAAGGAAAAACTAGTGAAGGTAACCAAACAGAGATAACAAACCAATGGATAATGACTTAGACATTATCAAAGCAAACAAAGGATAACAACAATTAGAGAATGCCATGCAAAAAACACTCATCCATTTTTGGCAAAGCAACAAGCAAAGAAAGTCAAAAATAGAATGTTGAATGCCAATCCCCTCATGAGTAAAATTATGGGTAGAGATCACGTGTCTTAACAAAACATCCTCAAAGCTAAGGATATAAAGAACAAGAACCGAGCAAAGAGAGAGTGAAAGACTTATACTCTAGTAAAAAATACATTGTAGGAAGAAAAAGAAAATAGCTTTACACAAGTTTAAAAAATCATGGATGATACGAAGTGTAATTGAAAGCATTATAAGACAAAGGATCCTTGGGTAGAGAACACAAACAAGAAATAGTATGGGCCTAAACGTCCATACATTCTAGACCAATTTTAAAGTGCAATTGAAAGCATTCCAGTGCAAAGGATACCTATGAAGAGAACATAGACAAGAAAAAGTACACACTCGAGCATCTAGACATTAAGACACATAAAATAATCCATTCAAAAAATAATTCTAAAACTCTAGTACAAGATTGAGCAAATAAAATCATTAGAAACAAAGCACAAAAAAAGGTATAAGTAGATAAAGACTTTAGAACCAAAACACATGATCAAAGTGATCAAAGAAATTGAATTGCTCAAATAAGAAGGCAATTATTTATGTTTGCAAAAGACTCAGAGATATTTCATGATAAAATACTAGGTGGTACCAAAGGTTTTGAAGGCATGAAAGTTTAAGTTAACACATTTTCCAAAAGAAAAGAACACAACACGATAGAAGTAAAAGGGCATGCGATTTGCTCAACTGTCTTCAAGATCAAGGAAGATGAATATTTAACCTCACATCAATAGTGAGAGGAAGAAAAGAAGAAAACAAAGGTACAAAGTTCCTTTGATTAAAGAAAAAAATACAAAAAGAATAAATTATTCTTTTTAAGGATTTGAAAATATTATTATTGAAAAGAGGGAAGAAAAGCTTTTTCACCTCCACACATGTTTACTTGGCGAAATAAATTTTTTGAGTTTTGAAGCATCAATTAAAAATATAAGGTTATATACACTTGTCAAAAAAAGTTTTCGAATTTAATTCATTGAAAAGAAGATATTTAAATTTTGTAAAAGTTTACTATGGCTAGTGGAGCACCAAAGTTCTTGTTGCTAGCTTCCCAGTCATTGAGGGAGAAAAATTATGCTACCTAGAATAAAAAACTCATGACATGACTTGAGTTTGAGGAAGTATGACAAGTAGTAGATAGAAGCATTTTCCATCCTACTCCAGAAGGAGAATATCAAACAAAGTTTGACAAGATAAATAGAAAAGTAAGACTAATAATAATGTTTGGAGTAGAAAATGGGTCTAGGCATACATTAGGGATATGACCATAGAAAAGGATGCATGGGAGAAGTTGAAAACAATATTTGAAGCCAAGAATTAAATCAGATTCTATTCCTCCAAAGCCAATTCCATTATCTAAAGATGAAGAGTGGAGAAACATTGAAATCATTCATGAAGAGAATTGTAGAGTTGCAAGCATTGGGAACTTAGGTATCTAATTAAATGTTAATTCCTATTATTATGACCAAGGTTAAATGTACTTATAAAAAAATTGTGAATCCGTTTCACAACCCTGGAGAATCTTGGTCAAATTCATGTAGGACATGTTGAATTACCTTATTTTTTCAAAAAAAATATAAAACATTGGCAAATTTGAAAGTTTTGGCCGGACCGGGTGGAAAACGAGATTCGGCCATGGGTTGGTGCAAAAAATGGTTCGACCTTGAACCAAGTGTACAAAATTGTCTAGTCTGAGACCAAGTATAGAACATGGTGTTGGTTGTGGATCTTGATTCTCTCTCTAATTTGGAGGTCTTGTTTTTAGCTGCACTTGGACCCACTCCACGAAGGGGGATGTAGGGGGGGCAACACCCCCTACTATTATCACCATGGGGGTCCAAGGGGAGATGTATTTTTCTCTTTGTAAATATAGACCAATAATTATTAGGTCACAGATAGGATGGCAGAATATGGTCTCATCTCAGACCGGGTGTAGAAAATGGTATGATCTTAGATAGGGTGCAAAACAAGGTCTGGCTACGAACTAGATGCAGATAATGGTATGATAAAAAAATGTTTAGAAGTTGATCTGGGTGTAGAACAGTGTTTGGTATTAATTAGAGTTAAAAAGGAAGTCTTGTAGTTAGTCTAGTGCAAAACTAGGTGTAGTAGTCCATTCAGATGCAGAACAATGTTCGACAGTCTGTCCAGGTGGAAAAAAAGGTTTGATAGTTGATCCGGGTGGAAAAAGATATCCAAAATTTGATTTTGTGTAGAACTAGATCCAAAAATTTGTTCAGATGTAGAAGAGAGTCTAAATATTGGTTCGTGTGCAGAAATGACTCTAACAATTCATTTGGATGCAAAATGGGGTCCGAAAATTGATCTATGTGTAGAACTAGCTCTGACAGTCCACCCGAATGTTTAATAAAATTTGGATGTTGATTCATGTGCAAAATCGGCTCTAATGGTTCATCCGAATGTAAAACAAGGTTTGAATATCAGTTCGCATGCAGAATTGGTTTTGGTAGTCCATTTAGATGCAGAATAGGGTTCAAATGTCGGTCTGTGTGTAGAACAGTGTTTGACTATCATTTTGAGTGCAAAAAAGGGTTTGGTAGTTGTTATGGTATAAAAAAGAGTCTAATAGGGTCCAACTATTATTTTAGGTGTAGCATAGATCCCAAAAATTGGTCTAGTGTAGAAAAAAGTTCTATTTTGGATCAATTGGTTTTTGCACACGATCAAAGTTTGATGGAATTATCGATTTTCTAATAGTTTGAATGTTTTAAATGAAAAAGTATCGCTGGAATGTTAATTATATATAGTGGTATAATTGGAAATTTGGTAGGATGATTTTAAAATTTTAAAATTTTAAAATTTTAAGGTGAAAAGGGTCTTTGATTTAGGTAGTAGTGCTGGCGATTTAAAAAAAATCCATAATACTATTATCAATGCACGACAAACAACACCTAAAATGTTTTTATCCCAAAAAATTTGGGTGAAAGGGCCAACGTCCAGGGTCCCCAAAATTCGCCAATTTGTATTTTTGAAAATGCTAAAATTAACCCAATTTGTGAATATTCACCACTATGCATAACCCTGATTATGACATCACTCCTGAAAAACTACAATGTTTTTGTGACTACACTAAATTTTTTTGAGCAAAGCTGATGAACCTACTTCAAAAAGTAGAGGCCTGACATACAACAAAAGAAGAACAATTACTACTTACAAGTCAAAGAGGAAAGCAACCATTTATAGGAGGCATGAGACATCCATCGTAGGGTTATGCATAAAGGGTCAGACCCCAAAATGTAATTATAAAAAAAGGTGAATTAGTTTCAAAATCCAGGAAAATCCTGGCCAAATTCATGTAGGAGACATGATGAATTACCTTTATTTTTCATCAAATTTAACAATGGCAAATTTAACAATTTTGATGAATTGATTGCAAAAGAGGGTCCAGTCATAAACTGATTACAGAACAAGATTCGATCGTAAACCGGTTGCAAATCAGGGTTCAATCGTAAATCAGTTGTAAAACAGGGTCCGATCGTAAACCAGTTGTAAATCAGGTTCGATCATAAACTGATTGCAAATCAAGATCTAGCCACAAATTGGTTGTAAATTAGGGTTTGATCATAAACCAATTGTAAATCAGGGCCCAAATATGGACCAAGTGTAAAACTATGTTTAGATTCAGGCTGGGTGCACCAAGGTATATGCTGCCATGTGTCACATAGCCAATCATAACCTATGCATGTTGAATAACATGCTACCACATGTCCACCCCTATCAATTCTATCTATAAAAAGATATCTACATTTGTTTTTCAGGTTTTTTCCTTTTGCACGAGATCTGAGCGAACCTTTCCCTACCAAAGTGACTATTATCCTGCTCCTTTTTGAAGCGAAGTTTTCTATGCTACCACAAAATCCAGCAATGGCCACCACTTCCACAACCTCTCAAAAAAATATTTTCAAAAACTATAACTACCCCAAAATTTCAGACCTATTAACCACCCTTGGTTACGACCTTTCATGGGTCAGTAACGTAGGTTTACATGGTTTGATTTCAATGTCCCATTTTAGGATAGATAAATATGTTCTACACATTATCATTGATGGTTATGACAATGATCTTGCAACCGCTAATATTACAGTACATAATAGAAAAATCTATTTTACCATCAAACCCATTGACATCTAGAGATTGATAGGTCTTCCCCACAAGGGTTTTGCTCTTGTTTCACCAAAGTTATTTCTCTCTATCGATGAAAAAGCTTACCTAGAGAGCAGCTAAAATATCTCTTTTGAATTGTTGTCAAGTATTAATTCTCATCACTTGATTCTCTTAAAGTTCACAATTTAAAATTTGTGATTTGTCATCTATTTTGTTTTGCAACTTTTACGACAAAGTCAAAAAGAGGATTAACGAATACTTTTGTTACACACCCAGATCTAAATGTAATTATTGAGTTCTAAGCAAGACTATTTCTATATGGAAGAATGAACATTCCATTATAGACATTAGCCTATATGGTTCATTGTCTTCACCACCAATAATTTGACTGGTGTACATATATTTCAGATCGCATCAAAACAAAGCTCCATAGTGTTCAAACAAAATCAGGGACCATGGTGGCCACAAGAAATTATATTTTAGGAATTTATTATGAATGTTTTCATAATTTACAAGATATTGGTGTATAGACTGTAGTGCACCCAACCTTACAAAGTATTACCATGACACCTCAAGAGGTGAAGGTAATTATTCAATTTTCACCATCAAATAATTTTTTTATATTTTAGCACGTTTTCATATTTTAAATTTTTATTTGCACCTAAATGCAAAGTAAGGTAGCCACCACAAGGACAAAATAGGATGTTATTGTAAGGGGTCACATGCTAGAGGCCACTGGTGATTCAGAAGACACAAGGTATGAAGCATCACACTTGTAGAGGCCTCATAAACGTTCGAGGGTTGTGTAATGTGAATCTAGTGAGGCCACAACAATGACAGGTAAGTTTACTATTTCAATCTTATTGATTCATTACCATTACTGCTTAGTTGAAATTATAATAATATTTTTTCTTTTTTGTATGTTTTCAATGTTATGCCCCACCCTCTCGCACTTGCACCGGGATGCCTTCACAAGTTGGAGGGCAACAATAGATCTCATCGTCGGGTAAGTATTTTTTTTAAATAATATGTATTAATTTTATCCACTTTTATTTTCTTTAACAAGATCTTATTATATTGTATTTAGGTTCCTCCTCCCTATTTACTCAAAGAAGGTAGAAAATGATGTCACCACCACCTCCACCATGATAACAATTAATGAGAGGTCAATGTAGGGGTGGAAAGCAACTTGTTGGAGTGAGATCGCGAGGGGCACCAAGATAGACAATGTCTACATTTCCAAAATATGTCATTTTCAATAGGTTGTTCATTGCAAGAAATATCGAGCTCAATATTGGATAATCCTCCATTAGAGGATGATTATATTTTGTAGGGCAACATTGAAGGGTTTAAATCAACAGATGTGCTTAAAGAAAAACAAACACAACAATTTTATGAAGCTCAAAAAACCTCATTGTCACCTTCTTACACCAACGACCCTGATCCTCGAACCGAGGATGAAAAAGTTAATTTTTTTGAAAAACATTTAATGGCTAATAATTGTGAAGCATTAATCAAAGATAGTTTGCTTCACAATGTAAAGAAAATTAAGGATAGGTAATATCAGACAAAGATCCTTATCAAGGAGATAAATGTTTGAAATAAAAATTTTGATATAAGGGACCATATTTTTTCTCTAGTCCAAAACGAACCAGAAAATCTTGGTGGTATGTTACATCAAGTTCAATCAGGCTCAGTGAATGCTTCACTTTTATATAATGATGAAATTTTAAACATTATGTTGAAAATATTGGAGAACCTAAATGTTGAAGCCCAAGAATATTATAACCAATGGACTTCTGATAAAAGGAAAGTTGCGGTTGTTGAGGCTTCAAGGGATGCGGTTGAGGTGAAACATTAGTTGCATTAAATTTTATGGTTATATTTTGTCATATAACTCTCAACTAACTAATATTTTCTTTTATTTTTTGCAGTTAAATTTTGATAGTTTACAGAATCAAGTTATAAGCATGGATGTTAATATCTGCATGGCAAAGAAAATACTTCAAAGTGCAATAACAATAAAGGAAACCTTACAAGCCAAATTTAGAGATAATAATTATTTAAGACATATTATAAAGGAGCACAATATGGATCCACATATCTTCCTTAAGAAGAAGCGTCAAGAAAACCTTTCTATAGTGCAAGAGGATCCAACAAGAGAAGAAAGAGTGTTGTTGGGGGACATACAAAAGGCTAGGGAAGGCCTAATCAAAACTAGAGCACTGATAGTATGAGCACAGAATTTTGACACTAGAGATAAGAGAAAAGAACCTGAAGGCTGAAATTTTAGGAGCATCTCAAACTGAAGGTGATCCGGATACACAAGGAGCGATCGAATTTGTCTTTGAGCCCCATCTCAAAATTAAGATATTGTAAAAATTTTAATAGTTGACAATAAATTTTGTTGTATTATTATCAAAAATTTTGTACAATGTATATTTTGAATGTAAATAATGAATTTTTTTTTTATTAATTTGTATTTTCTATCATTCAATGGTTGTTTCCATTTATATTCTTGTGCTGATTTTAAATTTAGAATGATTCAATTGTATATACTATTGTAATTTCAAATAATAAATGAAATATTACTATGCCAATACATTAATATCAATACATTAACATTATTGTAATATAAAACATAAGGTTTTATAAAATGAACACAGTTAGAACACTATGAAGGCTACGATATAAAACATATAATTTGAAAAAAAACGCTATAATATAAATCATAAAAATACAATTCAGGTAGCTGAAACAATGTTGTGATAATAAATGAAGTCAAATTTATTGATAAAAATAATAATTAATAAATTCAAATTTATCAATGTTGTGAAATCTTGGAAAATTAAAATTTAGGTAGTTGAAACAAACACTTCTAAGCTTGTCCAGAATCGCTTTTAAGCATAGGAGATATTTGTGTCTCCACTATCTAATCACTGCAAGCATTATTATACTCATTATCACGTGTATTAGTTTTACCCCTTCCGTCTACTAGGGATTTCCAGTACGTCAATGCTCTATTATAAGAAAATTTATCCAGCTCATACAATGACAAATAAATTCTCAAACAATTTTCCAAATTTTTATCTAGATTGTTATGGAGCTTAGATTTAACAAAATATAGTGCACTAAAAACCCTCTCATATTTTGCAAATCCCAAAATCATTGTTTGACATAATCATATAAACAAAAATATTCACTTATTTTATCTTGTAAGACACTACTTGGATACAATTTTTCAATAAACGTGTAATGGAACCAAGATCATGGAAGTTACTCAAAAGTGATGTTTTATCAACCATTGTCATTCTAAAATGCAATGATTATTGTATTAAAAGTTCTTTGTTGAGGATATCTTTGATTTCAACACCATTGACTTCCACACTTTTAGTGAAATGTTTAGAAAGTGTGCTCATATATTTAACAAACAACTCATTTGTATATTTGTAGTCATTAGAAGGACCCTAAAACATGGGGTTAACCACACCTATGGCCTCAAGCAACTCATATCTTTGAAACCAATCTCTTATTTCTCTTGTCAATGATTTTTCTATTGTTAATAATTTAATCCTAGTATTTTGTAAAAAATTACTTCAAATCCATTGTGTGTTATGGGAATTTATTGAACCTTTTTTGTAACTATATTTAACTGCATTTCAAAAAAATAAAGAGGTATCATTCCATGAACATTAATACAAAGATGATCATTGATGTCCAACTTCAAATTTTTTTTTGGATCATTCACATTGGTTAATATTTTTCAACTATCAAACAAAGGATTTGTAAAATTTCCTTTGAACATGTATATCTTGTCAATATGCATACATATTTATTTTCTTAACCTAATAAAATCAACAATATATATGGATATTTCTTGTGTATGTTTA
The DNA here is from genome assembly GCA_028583015.1 of Wollemia nobilis. Taxonomy (NCBI): domain Eukaryota; kingdom Viridiplantae; phylum Streptophyta; class Pinopsida; order Araucariales; family Araucariaceae; genus Wollemia; species Wollemia nobilis. The sequence goes on along the minus strand of JAQPPZ010016751.1, from coordinate 8,677,234 downwards.
ATCAATATATTCATTTCTTGCAACATTAGAAATATACCACATAATGTTAGAAGTGTTTCCAAGTCAGTCAAACGGTATAGCAAATCGTTTGCCTTATCAACTGCCCTACAATTTTTATACATAAACCCTGTTAAGGATAGATATTCTGTAAAAAATTTGTATATAGGTTGGTACATTGAAATACACCTTGTATCCACATCTATTAACATTTTTCTTCCTTTTGTAACTCCTAGTGCAAATTTTTGAAACTTTGAAAATAAATTTGGACTACACAAAAAATAAGAATGTATTTCGTGGAAGAGTTCCTCCACTCTCGCAACATTATCAAAAGTGCTCACAATTTTATATGCAAGATTTATTCTATATTCCATGCAATGAATGGGTATCAAATACAAGACAATTGATGTCTGAAGTCGAACACAAAGACCACTCATGTATCCTTGCATTGTAGTAGCAACGTTAGCCCCAACACATATTAACTTTGAGGCTATTTATATATCATTCATCCCCACAATATCTTTTCCACCTTCTTATGTAATGCTAGCAAACTAAGATGCCTTACATGATTTTAGAATGTGTACACATGCATACAAATCCAAGATGTGTTGTCAACAGTCGTAACCTCATCAACTAATAGTGAAATAAATTTTGTGAATTTTACTTTCTCCCTCAGGTCCTCCTACTCAACCAATGATAGATATTTTGCAATTTCTCAACCACTTCAATTTGACCAATGGGAACTAGGCAGGTTTTGCACATCAGCTAGCTGAAAAAAGTGCTTATAATCAATTAAGAATACTATATACAACAACAAACTATAAACTTTTTGAAGCTAAAGTGGTCTTATGAATTTTATGAAAATGGGCTTGAATCATTCCACCTTTCTCAACAAGAGATTGTTGTAGCTTCAATTCCTTTTTATATTCTTTTGCATATCTAACATTCATGCATTTCGATGTATCCTTCCACCTAACTATTTTATTAATGGTTCCATCAATTTCTTGAACTGTTGAATAAACTTTCCCACAATATTTTTCTATTGTATCTAACTTCAGTTGCATCTTATGATCCTTACAAAATTTTTAACTACAAATTATGCATTTACATTCTATTAGAATTTTTATTTTTGTTCTTTGGCTGTACTAGCTCTATAAGTGGATAATTTAATGACCATTAAACCTTAAATGACCTACCAATAGTCCATATAGTTAACTTTCTACGTTTAGTTTTTTGGTTTGCAAATTCTCCCAAAGTTTGTATTGTATATTATTATCACTTTATTTTTGAAGTGGCATGTCATTTAATTATACCAACACAAGGATGTGTGGATAAACAATTGTATCATAAGGAATGAGTGAGCTGAGGTTTAGCGGGTGTGACGGGAGTGAGGGTTTGAATTTTTTGGGCAGGAATCTCAACCAAGGTGGCAGAGGTAGAGTAGGTATGGAAGGGGTAGGTGGGAACCTCGAGCATGGATCAAGAGAGGATCCAGAGGAAGGTGGTAAGGCTACGACAAATTTTGAGGCAGGCATCACACAAGGGCTCGACCCTCCTCAGAAAGACCCCGACAAAAAATATACGAAGGACAATCCGGGGCCCAAAAAGTGGCTATCTTTTGTTGAGACTCTTAGAGGAAAAATAAAGGAGGTTCTCTCTCTTTTGCCCCTAGTTCCAGTAAATAATAAAATTTTAGCCTCGACAAGTTCCATGAGCCCTTTTCTTTCAATGGAAGAATTCTCCCTAGTAGGCAAGTTTTTGGGAGGTAGGTCGGACATGGAGACTATCAAGGCTTGGGCGACGGGTAAATGGCGACCGGTAGGCAGCTTGGAGTTGGTAGCTCTAACTTGAGGGTTCTTCATTATCTATTTTAACAATATGGAGGATGCTAACCACATTTTAACAGGAGGTCCTTGGTTTTTGGGCAAAAGGAGCCTTTTTATCAGATGATGGGGTGAATATTTTGACCCTAAAAAATATTAACATTGCCTCTATTTGGGTTCGTCTCCTGAGTCTACCTGCCCAGTTCTGCAGGGCTTAGCCAAAACTATAGGGGACCTGATCTCCATTGACCATGCGACCTTGGCCAGGATAAGGATGACTCATGCACGAATCTACGTAAATGCTAATTTGGATAATGAATTACCAAGGTTTGTGGAGCTAGAGTATGGAGAATACTATCAAAAATAGTCGGTAGAATACGAGAACAGACCGATATTCTATGCAGAATGTAAAAATCAAGGACATATATGCAATCAGTGCCCTAACCTAACAATGAATAGAGAAAATCAGAAGCAGGGAATGCTAGACAAAGGAAATTTGAGGAGTTTCCCTAGCAGAGGCGATTTCAATCAAGAAAACTATGTCTACCAAAAAAATAAAAGAGAGGGTACAGGGTCCCAACAAGACAAAGGAAAACAATAGGTTGTTGGCAACCAAAATACTCAGGTAAGTTCCAATCCTCTAGTTTCAAATAAAATTTCAATTCTATCCAATATGGGAGTAGGAGGATTATTGGAAGACATGGAATCCCAAAACCTTCAGGCTAACCTTTATGACTCTCTAGAATCCCCATCCAAGTTAGGATCCTCAAACCCTAATTCTAAAATTACTGTAAGCCCTATGGGCATCACAAAGCCAAACCCTAATTCCCGATCTCTAGAATCCCCATCCAAGTTAGGATCCTTAAACCCTAATGCTAAAAATACTTCAAGCCCAGTGGGAATCCCAAAGACAAACCCTAATGCTGAATAACTTAGGAAGAAAGTTGAGGCATTGGAAAATAAAAAATCTCATCTCCCTAACATCATCACTAGGAGCTAGGTGAATCCTATTGAGGGGCCATCCCGCAAACCAGGGGAATACAGGAAAAAAAGGAGAATATTTGGATGTAGGGGTGGAGATATGTGAAACTCTTCAGACTGAGGAATATGGCAGTCCGGTTCTGCAACAAATTGCCTCCCCCCAATTTAGTCCTAAACAAACCAGGAGCACTATGAAGTCTCCTATAGATTTTAGCAGTGAAAAAAGAAGAGGGAGAATATCAAATGCTGAGCATAAAAAAATTAAAACTGATAATGACATTGCCAATGGAAAACATAGAATCTTGTTTCAACAGGTTATTCCGGGTTCTGAAGACAAAAAATTAGGAAAACCCCCTCAAGGGAGAGGGAGAGGAAGAAATCCCAAAAAATCTAAATGAAGTTCCTCTCATGGAATGTGAGAGGCCTCAATGGCCTGCCCAAACACAAGGAAGTCAGTGCAATAAGAAATCAAGTGAATCCAACTATTATCTTGTTGCAAGAAACAAAAACTGATGAGATTCAGTTAAAAAAAGTAGCAAAAAAAATATGGAATCAAGGGGATATTAACACTCCTCTTTACTGGGGGAGTACTTAGGCAATCTGAGTGAAATATTCCATAATGTCCCCTGGATTCTGGATGGGGATTTCACTCCTTACCCTTCGGAAAATGGGTGGAAATGGACACCTATTAGGAGATGGATGATTTATGCTTTGGAACTCAACATGTTTATGGTGTAAAATTAGAGAGAAAATTATACTGGAGCAATCTGAGATGGGCATCATCTCTTTTAAGAAAGACTTGCGGTTTTCTATCAAGGAGCTCAACTCTATTTGATGATTCTACCGCAGCCCTTCCTAAAATACCTCCGTAATAATCCATTTTTTGGGATCCTAACTCTCTGTCCTTCAAGAAACCTTTTATATTTCAATCTATGTGGATCAAACATTTTAGTTTCAAATATAACTTAATTCAATGGTGGAAGCAGCCTATCAGGGGTAGTGTAGCTTTTAAGATTGCTGGAAAATTAAAGTTTGTTAAGGAAAAGCTTCAAAATTGGAACAAAGATGTCTTTGGGAACCTCTTTGAAAATAAAAAATAGTTTGTTGAAAGTTTGAAGATAATTGATCAGAGAATTCAACATGGTGATGCTGATGAAACTACTAGGCAGGAGGAATGGACAAAACTAGCAGAGTTTCATAACATTTTGGCTTGTGAGGAAATCTATTGGAGGAAAAAATCAAGGGCTCTTTGGTTGAAATATGGAGATTCAAATTCCAAGTTTTTTCACGTCACCATGCTTAGAAACAGAAGCAATAAAAAGATAAATTTTTTTAAAAAAAACAGATGGTTCTATTACTCAGGACTTAACAAAAATCAGAAAGGAGGCAATAAATTATTTCAATTCTATCCTTGGTCAGGAATCACAGTGCAATGAGGAGGCCAAAGATATTCTCTTGCAATCCATTCCTAGCATAATAAATGAGGATATAAACCTTAAGCTTCTAGCTCCATTTTATTATGAGGAAATTAAGGAAGCCTTGTTTAGCATGGAGCCAAACAAAGCCTCGGGACTCGATGGCTTTCCCCCTCGTTTCTATCAAGATTTTTGGGACATCGTAAGTGAGGATGTAATTTATGCTATCAGAGAATTCCAAGCAAGCAATCATATCCCAAAAGGTCTCAACTCTACTTTTATTTCTCTAATTCCTAAGAAGCAAACCCCTGAATCTATGGCTAACTTTAGGCCAATCAGTCTGTGCAATGTTTCTTACAAGATCCTAACTAAATCCATTACAAATAGAATGAGAGATGTTCTACCCCGCATCATAGATCCATGCTAGGGAAGCTCTATCCAGGGCAGGTCAATATTAGATGGAGTTATCATAGTTCATGAAGCTTTGCACTCTGCTCATAAGACTAACAAGTCTATTTTTGCCCTCAAGCTTGATATGAACAAAGCATTTGATAGGCTAAATTGGGAATTTTTGATTGTTGTCCTCCTTAAGTTTGGTTTTCACCACCAATGGGTTAATTTGATCAAAGAATGCATTTCTAAAGCATGGTTCTTGATTCTGGTTAATGGAACAACTGTTGGTTACTTTCAAAGTCGTAGAGGAATTCGGTAGGGGGACCCTATCAGCCCCATGTTATTCATCATTATGGCAGAAGCTTTAGGTAGAACCATAAAAAATGCTTGCAGTTCAAGGCTAATATCAGGAATCAAGGCAACATATCTCACTAGGGTTGTTTCTCACCAACAATTCGTCGATGATACCCTTCTATTGACTAAGGCATCGGTGGTTGAGGCCAAAAGAATTAAATACATCCTACAACTCTACGAGGATGCTGCTGGTCAGAAAGTTAATTTTAGTAAAAGAAAGTTATATTTCTTGAACACCCCCATTCAGAGGCAAGGAAGGATTGTAGAAATTTTAGGGTGTGATATAGCAAACCTCCCCACTTTGTATCTTGGTCTCCCTCTTTTCATTGGTTCTCCGAGAGAGTCAATGTGGGACAGGGTTATTGAAAGAATTCAAAAAAAACTTGCTGGATGGAAAGGTCATATTCTATCTCAAGCAGGAAAGCTGAACCTCACTAAGGCCTCTCTTTAGAGCATTCCAGTCTATTTCCTCTCCATTTTCAAAGCCCCTGTGAAGGTTTTCCAAAAAATTGAGAAACTCCAAAAAGAATTTTTATGGACTAGATCAGAGGAGAAAAAAAGGATACACCTTGTAGGATGGACCAAAGTGTGCAGACCCAAGGAAAATGGGGGCTTAGGTCTGAGGAGAATTGCTCATATGAATTTAGATTTACTAGCTAAGCAGGTGTGGCACCTCATTTTTGGTGAAGAAAATGAATGGACAACTATCATCAAATGAAAGTATCTTCAAAATATGGAATTTCTAAGTGACTCAGTTCCAATCAGAGGTTCTACTTTTTGGAAAGCAATTCTCAATTGTAAGGAAATCATCAAAAAAGGTTTAAGATGGGTTTTAGGCAATGGTGAGAGGATAAATTGTTGGAATGACAGGTGGGCTAAGGATGAACCACTGACGCAATATCCTAACTTATCCCGAATCAGAGATATCACGAAAGAACTCATTGGCAAAAAAGTCTTTGATTATATGGTTGAGGACAGAGGCAAAATGAAGTGGAAATAAATAAGGATTCAGGGATTTCAAGTGGAATCAAATGATCTTTGTAATATTCTCGGGAAATAGTTTATCCCCATGAGACCCAAGGAAGATCAAGTGACTTGGGCTCCTACGAAAAATAGGCAATTCACTATTAAATCAGCTTACAAGCTTTTGCTTGATGACGAGGATTTTGTCCTCCAAAAGGACTTAGTTTGGATAAAAAATTTAATTCCAAAAATTGCAGTCTTTTCATGGTTGGTTATCCAAGGAAGAATTCTAACCATTGATAATATGATGCGTAAAGGTATTTGTATCACTAATCATTGTTATCTATGCGGGGCTAATTGGGAGACCATTTATCACATTTTCCTTGAGTGCCCTTTTTCCTTGACTATCCTAAGTGGGGTTTTTCAGGCCTTCAATATTTTCTAGGTTAAACCAACCACCATACTTGATTTGTTCATCCAGTGGCCTTGCCCATTTTCAAGCCAAAGACTTAGATACATGTGGAAAATTTGTCTCAATCACTATCTTTGGCAGGTGTGGTTAGAAAGGAACCATAGAGTCTTTAATGAGTCTATCCATGATCATCAAACTATCATTGCCAGGATCCTATCCTTTGCCAATGAGAATGTGAACCTTATCCCTTTTGATAGCCGCAAACCTCATCTGCAGGAGACCACGATTGCTCAATATTTAAGCTTAACCTTGTTAGATGAGTCTGTGCCTAGGGTAGTCAACCCCAAAGCCAATGTTAAGTGGTCCCCACCTCCTACGGGTTGTTTTAAGCTTAATTTTGATGGAGTGGCTAAGGAAAATCCTGGCAGAGTAGGCACTGGTGGCATTATGCGAGATCATAATGGGAATATGATGCTTGCATTTTTCTAATATTTGGAAATAAGTGTGGACAATGAAGCTGAAGCTAGAGCTATGTGGAGAGGCCTTCAAATGACTCAAGACTTAGAAGGAAATTTGATCGTAGAAGGAGACTCTATGCATGTTATAAATCTCCTCAATAATTGGAAAACACCTCCTTGGAGGATTAAAACAATTGTTGAAGAGGCTAGGATCCTTTTCCAGGGAAGACAGGACATAAAAGCCCAACATGTCTTTCGGGAAGCTAACAAAGTTGCTGATAAGCTAGCCAATTTGGGTGTCGATGGTGACAGACTTTTCAAATGGGAACACGGTGTCCCAAGCGAAGTAGAGGAGCTTATTCAATAAGAATGCCAAGAATAATAGTCGAATTTACCAATAGGGAAGGCACTGTAAGTTCGAAGTCTATGAGTATTCCCGTCTCTTTTTTGAAATGGACTCACAATAAAAATTATTCGAGTTGTTAGTATTGGTGGATGCTGCTTGGAAATACCACAAAGACTAATGGGGACAGTCACATGTCAGATAACATGGCTCCTAGTCGTCTTAGTAATTTGAGGTTGGTTGATAATCATAGGGCAGGAAATAAATGACAATATAAGACTTCGAACCAGAGCCACATGGACCACCAGATAGCCACCGCCATAAATCTAGCCAGCAGGTTCACTTCTCCAAGGTTGATTGGCCAAGATGGGATGTGGTCCCAAAGCATGTCATATACGAAAGAAATCAATTACCAAAGAATTATTAAGAGTAAGCTTGTGGGAGTTTTTTTAGTACTCTACTATGTGTGTCTGCAACTTTTTGTTTCTCCACTATTTCAAGGAAGGGATCTGTGTCTATTTCTTTTTTTTGTAATTATGATGTAGGTGTGTTTTCTCGGGGTATACCCAAAATGTTGTATGGGAAGTTTCTTTTTTATAACAGGCTATGTGCCTTACCGGATGTAATGGCTTTGGCGACATGTAGATTTTACATATATAGGATCCTTAGTAAGGACATGTTCATCAAAAACCTTGGGCTGATTTTTGTAAAAGGTTTTGGGTCAACCTGTAAAACCCGGTATTAATGCTATATAGTATCTTATCTACCAAAAAAAAAAGTGGCATGTCATTTTGAGGAATATATTCAAGTGTTTGTTGGATGTCATTGTTAAGAGAATTTTTATGTGAAAGCATCTCTTTGTGAGGAATATCTGCAAGTGGAGGCATATAAGGGTCAATAGTGTATTCTGCATACAATGATATTCTTTATCACTATTGTATGTAAGAGATCATATTTTTACAAACAAAAAAAAAAATCATATCAACATTCAATATGACCAAAGATTCATATCAACACTCAATAGATAGAATACAAAACTAATAGTTTAGAAGGTAAAAATCATTTGTACCTTTAATTTTTATAGATGTCTATGGCTCATTGGATTTTTATATAATGTTAAAATATTTGAGAATACTCTTTTCAAAAGAAGATTTGCCTCCCTTCTTTCTGTTGCCAGTAGGTGCCATTTTACTTGTACATAAAATATTTTTCATTTTAGAAAATTAATAAAATGTTGAACAGATCTTACTACTATAAGGCCTAAAAATAATATTGTAATTAGAATAAATAGAGGGATGGTTGGTTGAAAATACATACCAATTTCCAGTTAGGCTTTATCGTGATCTTTTCAGTGCCTACCACTACTCTATTTTATGAATATAGATAAATATCTACACTTGTATTTTTTTTAAAGGACAAAAAAAATAAATATACAAATTCAAATCAACAAAAACATATTGGAATTTCTATAATTTAAGAAAAAGAACGTATATAGATATGAAATATAATTACATATTCAAATGCAAAAAAATACCAGATTATAGTACCAAATAACATAGAAACTCATAGTCTTAGTGGAATAGACAAAGGATGACAATGTCTTAAGATACAATCACCTAACTAAAAAATCTTTGAAAACACTCACTTTGGAATAGATGAAAATAGGGAAAAAAGGGGAAAACATGGGAAATATATTAGCTTTTGATGGTGTATGCTAAGGGATAATACAATCATAGGATATGAAATATGCAGAAATGTAAGATGCTGAAATATGCTATTAATGGAAAGTGATGAAAATGATACAATGCAATATGGAGGAAATGAACACTCCAAAACTGATACTAAAGAACTACATTGTACCCCATCACCAATATATATGGTGATCCACACAATATACCTACTACTACCTACAATGATATATAATCACTCACTATGAGGCCCTTTATATAGAAATATGGATTGCTTGGCCAACACTCTACCTAGATGTACAAGGGGACACCTTGCACATTTACAACTTGCACATAGACACTTGTGCATTTATTATATTCCTTGAAGTAACTAGATAACTACCCCCTAAAGTAATCTCCTACTCTAGTTATGTACCAAGGGTGGTACATTTACATGACCCAAATGATGTAATATACTCTAACACCCCCCTTGTATTACATTATTTGGGTATTGAATACTTTAGTCTTCAATATGGATCTTCTTCACTGGAATAGTCATTGGCTTGCAATGTTTGTATGCCTCCTTGAATTGATTCCTCTTCTTCTTCCTTATTGGAGTTAGTACTTTCATAGGTAGACGTACTATCATCATATTCTTGCAAGAGTATTTTCTCTTTGCCTTTGTCCTTGTTATCATTTTCCATGACCTGTATAGAAGTTTTTGAACATACACTTAGAGCATCATGATAAGATTTTGTGTTAGTAGAACTTGAAGTACTAATATTGCATGAGGATTAAAATATCTTTGGTAGAGATGATTCATCCATTTCTATTTTTAGTTTAAGTAGTTCAATCAATCCTCTTCTTTCTACATTTTCATCCTTATAACATTTGAATGTAAGTAGTGCCATATATAATATGCTTCCATATTCTAAAGGAATTTGAATATCATTCTTTCCATTATCAATTGCTTTAGTGAGTCGAGCATGTAGATAATGTTCCATAGTTTAAAAACTATCTTTTAAAGCTTCACTATGTATCATTTTTGAAGTAAGGTCTAAATTTGCTTCAGAATTTATAAGTAAATTCTTGATTCCACTTTTTATGGCACTTGTTTTTTCTTTCCTAATAGTGTTGTTCATATAATTGTTTATTGTATTACTTGAGGTAGACATCTCTCTTAGTTTTAGCTTTTTCTGCTTTAGAAATATATTTAATGAATCCTTTGTAGTAGACTACCTTATGTCTCCCTAGTAGATGAAGTGTAGTATTCTTTTTGTTTCCTTAATATCTATAGAATACTATATCTTCCTCAAGTAAATTGAGTATATGATCCAATTTGATAAACCTATCCAAGGCTTAGGTTTTGTAGAATTCCTTATATCTCCTTAGTTAAGAGATGTGAACTAATTTGATAAAACCTTTTTAGAATTAGGTTTTGTAGGATTCCTTATATCTCCCTAATAATTAGAATATGCTTAGTTCACCTTCTAAGTTGATTTTGTAATGTATTGAGAATAATCAACCTTTTAATTTTACCTTATCTATCCCAATGAAGTATGCTTTAATAGTTGGATTTATTTTTGTCTCCTTAGAATGAGTATGAGATAATTTTTACCAATTAATTCCAACTCTATATGAAGGCAATTGATTTTATTCTCTTTCCAATAGATTAATTTTCTAAATTCCAATTATATGTATATAGTTTGAAGTAGTATGCCTTATATCTCCCTACTTTTTGGAATATTAGAAAATAATGGTATTTGCAATTTAATATTGATTTAATCAAATTTGAAAACCTTATGTCTCCTACTTGATTAATTGCAAATATGAATATTTAATATCTTGAAATAAGCTTGCTTGATAATCACTAATGCTTGTTAAGTTTATTCCAATACAATAGTCTATATCACCTTATAACTATGATTTTAATTAAAGCAAGTAAATTTAATATTTACCTTTGTAAGGCTTGATGCTCTATGTATCCTTGAGTAGCTCCACATACTTTGATGGTTGATTGGTACGTATCTCCAATGTTGTATTGATGCTACTTTGACCTTGTTGTCCAATGAATGGCCTGCGTGCTCTTTCTTTGAACTTTGCGCTTCCACAATGCCTATTTTGGCTTGGTATCCTCCTTAATGGGTGCTTATCACCATAAGAATTGAATGTTGGTTTATGATAGTCTTCATTGCCTCCTTTGAATCTGATTTCAGCGTGCTCTTACTCACTCAAGCATTGTAATTTCTCCACTTTCTTGTACGTCTACACCTTGGAGTTGAATGCTTATGTAGCTACGTGGCACATGTGCCTTGAGTAATGTATGAGATATTTTTAATCCTTATTTGAGTGATGCCCAAGTGGACTTTGAGCTCCAATATGCATGGGGCTTCTTTTGTAATGCTTATGGCTGATTCTAACGCTTTCTCCAAGTGGCTTATGGGCTCCAATCGTGAATGGAGATGTTGTAACGTTCTTTCCTATCAAAGATGCTTTGTAACTCCCTTCACTCTAACATTCAAGTATTTTCTTATGAGATGAGTGCTTCTTATCAGTGGTGACAAATGGTAGATTGCATGTATTTTCCCTCCAATGCTTCTCTTCTTCTATATATTCCTCTTGCCAATGTAAATCCAATTGTTTCTTGTTCCTCAATGCTTCTTCCAAGTGAGTATGAGTTGGATCTTGATTTTATGGAGGTCTTAGGATCTTAGAGATGGTTCTATGGTGGTCCAAGAGCTGATTTGAGTGCTCCTTCAATGAATGTATTCTCTAAGAAAGAGCTTGGGTATTGTTTTTTTGCTCTATGCTTTTGCTTTCGATACGTTGGTTCGAATGCTCCCTTTGCAATGTTCAATAGATGACAACCAATGTAGATGGATAATGATCCTTTTGTGATATTCTATGCTTTAGATTGGTTGCTAGGAATACCTACTTTCGTGGTTGTAAGGGTGTCTTTGGACACTGTAATGAGAGCTCTTTGTTAGCTCTTCTCTCTTGCTTCGGATAGTGCTCCTCTACGACCTGCTTGTATGATATTCCTCACTTGTGGAGGATGTGTCCTTAATACACTCAAGTTCTGTCCTCTTTCCTATGTAGGAAAAGATGTTATGGTGCAATATAATTTAAATAGACTTGTAATAGAATACCTTGATTTTGCACCTTCTCTTTTGCAAGCTTCTTTTGTTGGTTTTAATGGTGGCTTCTCTATACTATTTCTTGTAGGCAAGGGCTGATTGATATTGTCTTCTTTGCTAGATAACTCTCTCCTTTTCTTGGTTAATATAGTAATGAACCCAAGCTAATAATCATGTAGATAATATGCCCTTGAAGGAGTAATTGTTGCACTAATATTTTACCTGTAATGAGCTCTTAGTGCACCTTGAATCTGAGACTCACCAAGTCTCGATTTTTGGCTTCTATCACTGATTTAATGGCTGCCTTCTTCTTCTCCACTCCTTGGAGGAATTTCGATCTGCTTGGTGGCTTCTATAGGCCACTGATTTCTGAATAGTGTCTTTAGACACTTTGATTATTTGCATATTTTTGTGCCCTTGATCTTAACAATCAATACACAAAATAACCCTTTGAGAGTAACTAGTTTAATGAACAACTAGTATAGTGCAATGAATCAATAATATTTCCAATTTAATGCACTTTAATAATCTCACCTTATTGATCCTGTTAATAAGATCTCAAAGTAGTTTCAAATGCACTTAATGATCACTGCAAATTCCTTAATGTAGTCCTCTTCTCAATAATTAGATAATAGGAAGAATGTATCTAACTCCTATTAATGTGTAGGTAATGAACCTTAACAAAAACTATCTTCTGCACTTTCTTTGAGGACTTAAAATGCAACCTTCTATTTTGCAACTTCCAAATTCTAATAAGGTGCTCAATGAAGTTAAGTAGTAATCTGAATAAGTGTTCAAGTAATGAACCTTTTGCACCTAAGTTGCTTACCTTTGATGATGAATATCTTGATGAGTTGATTCACCAAGTCTCTCATCTAGAATGGTGGTTACTCACAGTTGTGAATGCTTCTAGTCTACTGCTCTGAAATTGTAGTAGATGATTTTCAACTTCTCCTTTAGGATTTGGCCTGGAACTCTAAAGTCTTGTAGCTAGTAATGTTATCTTGATTGCTGCCTTTTTGCAGTCAATATATTCACTAAAATGTGCCTTCTTAAGTTATGAAGGACAATATCCAAATCTTCTTGGATTTGGTAGGTTTCTTCTGTTTGAGTTCTTCTTCAACCTCTTTGTTGAGTTCTAACTTCAAACAAGATTTTCTTCTCAAGAATATGAAGGTCTTGAGGTCTTCAATATTCTTCTTTAGTATTTGGCACTCCTTGCCAAATTCTTCTCCTTTTGGGCTTATTTTCGGATGGCGACAATTGTCCCAAATATTTCACTATATTTTGTAGTGAATTTCTCCAATGAGTTCTCCTAGGAACTTCTTTGATAGCTTCTGCCCAATGAGGCTCTCCAAGACTTCTTGTTTCTCCTTGAGACCTCTCCAAGGTATTTTAGTCTTGCAGCTTCTCTGGTCTTCTTGATGAGACCTTTCCTTCAACCTTCAACTACGAAAGTGTTGGTAATGAGATCTTCTTCATGGATATCTGGAATAGGACTTTTGATAGTCCTTCTCTATATCTTCCAATAATGGAATTTCTTCAATGAGACCTTTGATGGGTCTCTTCAGCTTCTTCTAGAGGAAGTATTCAATTAACAAAGGAGATCACCAATATCCTATATTTTACGGACTCTTCTCTAGAGTCTTCTTATGGTTCAATGACTCTTCTCTAGAGTCTTCTTCAGTTTCAAGGCTTCTATGGCTTTTTTTTCTGCAATAAGGCTTTTGTGGTGTTCTCTTCTATAATGTGCAAGTATGCAATAGGGCTTCCTTCAATTTCCTTTTTCTGCAACAAGATATTAGTAAGATGATTCTAAATATTTTTGATGATGAATCTTCACTAGTTGATTTGTCAATCTAGTGGAATGAATGCTGAGTCCTAGTCTTCACGAGTTTTCTATAACTCTGTGGAAAGACTCTAGCCAAATGCAATCTCAAATTAATTTGGAACTAATATTTGCTTCTCCTCTTGATCTCTCTTGTGACTTTCCTATTCAACAATTCCTTTTAGCAACATTTGCATAGGAATAGAGTTCATACCTATACTGATAATGGAGATCTCTTGTGGCTCTCCCTATTCCTATCGACCTACCATGGCTTTGATACCACTATTAGATTTTGATGGTGTATGCCAAGGGAGAATACAATCACAGGATATGAAATATACAAAAATGTAAGATGCTAAAATATGTTATTAATGAAAAGTGATGAAAATGATACAATGCAATATGGAGGAAATGAACACTCTAGAACTGATACTAAAGAACTACATTGTACCCCATCACCAATCTATATGGTGATCCACACAATATACCTACTACTACCTACAACGATATATAATCACTCACTATGAGGTCCTTTATATAGAAAGATGGATTGCTTGGCCAACACTCTACCTAGTTGTACAAGGGGATACCTTGCACATTTACAACTTGCACATAGACACTTGTGCATTTATTATATTACTTGAAGTAACTAGCTAACTACCCCCTAAAGTAATCTCCTACTCTAGTTATGTACCAAGGGTGGTACATTTACATGATCCAAATGATGTAATATACTCTAACAAAATAGAGCATTTACCTATTTGCAATATTATGATAGAAAAACAAATCTTACTACTACAAATCCTTGAATTCATATTCTCAAAAAATAAGAGAAATTGAGAATCATGATGTCTTATGAGAAACATAGAATCATAGTGTCTTAAGAGAAATAGAGAATCATAGTATATGAAGAGAAGGTCAGCTAGCTAAAAAATCCATAAAAACATTCACATGTGGAACAGAGAAAAATAGGGAAAAACAATGAAAACAGAGCATTGACCTATTTGTAATTTTATGACAGAAAAACATATCTTACTACTACAACTCCTTCAACTCGTATTCTCTAAAAATCAAGAGAAACAGAGAATCACAATATCTTAAGAGACACAGATAATCACAGTGTATTAAGAGGACAACTAGCTAAAAAATGCATCAAAACACTCACATGTTGAACAAAGGAAAATAGGACAAAATATGGGAAACGAAGCATTGACCTATTTGCAAAAAATGAGAGAAAAATAACAAAATAAAAACTTGTAATTTTATGACAAAAATAGATCTTATTACTACAACTCTTTGAATTCATATTCTCTAAAAAATAAGAGAAACAAGAATCAAGGTGTGTTAAGAGAAATAGAGAATAGTACTGTTTGAAGAGGATAACTAGCTGAAAAATGTATCAAAACACTCATATGTGGAATAAAGGAAAATAGGGGAAAAGAAGGAAACAAATTTTTTTTCTACAATTTTATAATAGAAAAATAGATGTTACTACTACAACTCTTTGAAATCATATTCTCTAAAAAGAATAAAGAGAGGTGAAATTGTGTACCTTTATTTTTCACGACTGATGCATCAACATAATCAGGTTCGAGTGCAAAACTAGTTTTAGGTCCTTTTCTAGTGCAAAGTAGGGTTCAACCTGGTTTGGGTGCAAAGCAGGATCTAGCCTGATCCAAGTGAAAAATAGGGTTCAACCTGGTATGGGTGCAAAGTAGGGTCTGACATAGTCCAGGTGCAAAGTAGGGTCTAACCTAGTCTGGGTGCAAGCTGGATCTGGCAGCTGTTTGGGTGGAAAATAAGGTTTGGATCCAGTCCATATGCAAAATAGGATTTGAAAGTTGTCTAGGTGGAAAATTAGGTTCAGATCCCGTTTGGGTGCAAAGTAGGGTTTGCCCATATACGGGTGCAAAGCAGAATTCATATTCGATCCAGGTTGAAAACTTAGTTTGGCTTCGATTTGGCTAAAAAATGGTTCCAAATGAGGTTCAGGTGGAAAAATATTTTGGATACGATCTGGGTGCAAATACGATCAGTGAAATTTGGTGGAATTCTACAACAAATTGAATGTTTTAGGTTGTCTTTTTTGTTGGAAGGTTTTACTTTTCATTGCTATTGGTTGTTTTTTGAATAGTTTGAATGTTTTACATGAATAAGTATTGGTTTATCATTAAATATATATGTTGTTGGTATAAGAGGTAAATTTGGTAGGATAATTAAAAAAAATTATTTTTTCAAGGCGAAAATGGTCCTCAAATGGTAATATTATTATCAAATTATGGTGAGCTAACCCCTAAAAATTTGTTTGACCCAAAAAATTTGGATGAATGGGCTGACATCCAAGGGTCTGTAAATTAACCAATTTCTATTTTTGAAAATGCTAATATTCATGAATTAGCGAAGATTTTCCACTATGCATAACCCTGCTCCATAGTGCTTTCAACAAAGAAATAATTTTCAAAGATATCAAAATCAGAGAAAAGATTCTCGGAGGAGTACTTCCTACATGCAAAAGGCATGTGAACATTGTGGTAGGAAAAAACGCATTGTAAGGGAAGGTTGGCATATTCCATTAAAAATGGATCCCTTTCACAAGAGATGAACTAGAGGCAAAATAGATCATAGGGTTATGCATAAGAGGTAGGACCTGAAAGGTACTTATAAAAAATGGTGAAACTATTTTGAAACCCCGACAAAACCTGTCGAACTGCATGTATGATGGCATGGCAAATGACCTTAATTTTTCTCAAAAAATTGGCAAAAAAGGGTGAATTTCAAAGTTTTTCTAGACTAGGTCAAAAACATGTCAACTACGTTTAAAATCGTGGCAAAGGCTCGAATGCAAAATTTGGCCCGATCTTGGACCGAATGCATAATATGGTCCGACCTTGAACCAGATGCATAATATGGTTTGGTATCGGATCGGGTGCATAATATGTACCGATATCAGATCGGATGCATAATATGGTTCGACCTCGAACCGGATGCATAATATGGTCCGGCCTCAAACCGGATGTATAATATGGTTTGGTCTCGGATCGGGTGCATAATATGTATCGGTCTCAGACTAGATGCATAATTATGATCGACAATGTTCGAAATTTGGGCATCCAAGTAAGATATTTTATATGACGTCTAGTAAATATAAGGATTGTAGCATGTTATCGCTATTGGCATTGTTAGGGGAAAACCCATGCAATATTGGCACACTTGATCCCACATAACTATTTCTACCACATAACCATTTATCCCACATGATTAAGTGCACACTTATTTCAGAGGCTTTAATAAGAAACTTTCTTCTTTAGTAAAGTGGGCCAAGATTTAGGATAAGGGTGGCCTATTTTTGAAGGTTGTAGTAGGCAAGAGTTCAACTATACTCGTCAGGAAGAATACCTACTTGTATTATCTTTGATATTGGTCTTTTTACCTAACAATCTAACTAAAATGTTATGAAATATTTGGACATAAACCCCAGGAAAACTACAATGACATCTCCTCCTCCTTTCTTGCTAGATTTTTCAATTAAATGAGGTCTGGTGCAAATGAGAACCCGGTTAAAAGTGTTCCAATTGCAGAAATTTTTCCGGTCTATCATGAACCGGATACATATTATGTTTCAAAAACAAAAAGGATGCATATTATGCCCCAGACACGGATCAAATGCATATTATATCCCAATCATGGACCAGATGCATATTATGTCCTGATCACAAATCAGATGCATATTATGTTCCGTACAATGACAGGATGCATAATATGATTTGATGATGACCCATATGCATAATAAGATAAGACAATGACCCGGATGCATAATATGGTCTAGTGGTGACCTGAATTCATAATATGGTCTGGTGGTGACCCAGATGCATAATATGATCTAGTGGCACCCTGAATGCATATTATGATCTGGTGGTGCGTCAGATGTATATAATTTCACGATCATGAACCAGATGCACAGTTTGGTCTGATCGCTACCCGAATGCATACTGCAATCCAATCGCCTACATTTTAGCAGATGCAAAAAAGGTTCATCTGCCATGTGTCCAATACTGCATGTCCAATACGATGCTACCATGTGTCAAATCTATTTCTCAATCTATAAAAGGGCATCAATTGTCATTTTTCCATTTTGTTTTTGTGACTACTACAACCAGAGCTAACCTTTCTGATTGACCTTTCGGTTTTGATTCCCAATCCTTTTTCTTCCAATTCCAACTACTTGCAATGGATACCCCTTCCATAATCGCACCAAAATTCAATATTTTTTCATGCACTTTGATATCAGATCTGATAACAACTCTAGGAATGATCTTTCAGTGGCTCCATAATGTAGGTTTATCAACCCTCATTTCCATGCCATAATTTAGAACAAATAAAGTTCTCCTGCAACATATTATCTCTGGTTATGACCACGATAGGGGTATAGTGAACATTAAACTACAAACTAGAAATGTGGTTTTCAGCATCACCCCTGGAGATATTCATAGATTGATAGGTCTTCCATTCATTAGTTCTAAAAAAGTTTCAATTAGGTCACAGCTTTCTCCAGATGATAAAGCACACCTCGATAACAATTACGGTCTTTCATCAGAAGATTTGCTAAATATAAATCTTGTTAATTATCTTTTATTAATTTTCAATGTTTTAAATTTGTAAATTGATATCTAATTTTTTTTATGCAGCTTCTACCACCAAATCAAAAAGAGGTTTATCGATCAATGATGTTAACCATCAAAATATGAAGGCCATTATCAAATTTTTTCAAGCCAGACTTATTCTATTGGGAAGACTAAAAATTCTATTTTGGGCACTTTATTATATTGTTCAGTCTGAGAAAAATCATAAGTTTGATTGGTGTACTTATATTTTAGATTAAATCAGTGAAGAACACAAGCTTATACTGAGAGGGGGGGTGAATAATATAAGACCACTTTTTACTTTTCTTTCCCAAATAGTATTAATCAATATAATCAATGGCAATATCAATAGCAATAACCAAAGCAATGCACAAATCATCACACACAATAGAGACACCAATTTTAACGTGGTTCACCCAATGTGGGCTACCTCCACATAGAAAATATTTCTTCTAAATATTTCTCAAATAATCTCTTGGGAATCCTTCCCAATTACAATGTTTATGGACCTCTGTCCAAAGGAGATGTTGATCCCCTAATCTCAAGTTCATGGATCTCTTCCATAGGAGAACTCTTTCCCCTTCTGCTTTGGCTAGTGATCTTCTAGAAGACTCTGTCTCTCTACTGCATTGACTGGTGGATCTCTCTCCACTTGAAGACTCCTCACTCAGATTTGTCTTCAATTGTCTTGGCTGCTGGATCTCTATCCATTGAGACTTTGTCCTCTATACTCTATCACCTCCAAAGCTCTATCAATAGGTTCACTTAGAACCTTCTCAAATATTCTCAATAGGTTCACTCAAAACTCAATTCTCAATAGGTCACTCAAAACCTGCTCAAATATGCTCAATAGACTCACTCAGAACCTACTCAAATATGCTCAATAGGCTCACTCAAAACCTGCTCAAATTTACTCAACAGTCACTCACTCATCTTCTTTCCTCTTCTCAATCTTCTCAATGTCCTCAACCTTCAAATATGCTCAATAGGCTCACTCAAAACCTGCTCAAATATTCTCAATAAGTCCTCTCTAGGACTTTCTCAAATCTACTTAATAAGTCCTCTCTAGGACTTGCTCAAATTTGCATAGCAAGATTCCACAAAAGCTTACTTAAAATCAGTCCACAAGCCTTCTCAAAGACTTACCTCAAAACATCTCATAGAATCATAAAGAGAATTGTTAGAGACTCAATATGTTCTATACTCAATGCTCAATCAATATCTCAACTCAATCTCATAGAAGCATAAAGAGAATTGTTAGAGACTCAATATGTTCTATACTCAAATCCCAATCTCAACTCAAATCAATCTCATAGAAGCATAAAGAGAATTGTTAGAGACTCAATATGTTCTATACTCAAATCCAATCTCAACTCAAATAAATATCATAGAAGCATAAAGAGAATTGTTAGAGACTCAATATGTTCTATTCTAAAATCTCAATCTCAACTCAAATCAGAATATAGAATAGTTTGTTTCATGGAACTTGAACAACCACTTCACACAATCACTTGACTAGGCTCAATCAACTCTACTCAACCATTCACCACAAGGAACAACTCTTTCTCACAAACCCTAGTCCAAGCATGTATCAATCAACTCAAAATGTTCCCAACAATGCTCAACAACAAATCTCACATAACAATGATACTCATGTTCTTTTCTAACTCAAGTTCAAGTTCTTTGCACAACCAATGGCTTCAACAACAATGTTTTAACTTATAAAACAAGGTTTAATCACAACACTCAAGCCAGAAAACCTTGAAGCATTAACTCAACCACTTTTGAAAAGGAAACCACAATTAATCCTTTTCACTCCAATGATATTTCAGAAATCAACCACCCAAATAAAATCAATGGAGAATATTGCTCATACCTTTTTGATGCCTTATTTGTTGTCCACAAAATCTGTCTCACTCAACACACTTTCTTTTTCAACTCTCAACAAGGGTTAGAGTAATAACACAACAAAAATATCCAAGTAACACCTTATTACTCCTACTTTATTTTAACATCCACCAAAGTTCTTTTATTCAAGAAATAAACCCTCAATAGAATGGATCAAACTTACTTTTGGAAACTCCTTGACAAAACCTGAAATATCTTCTTACACAACCCTTATTTCTCCTTCTAAGCAAGTTAATTAAATATCTCTTGAAAAATGCTTTCCAATGATATATAATATGCTACCCTTACAAAATTAAAAGGAATAGTAATTTCAGAATTTTCTAAAACAACTCATAAGCCTTATTTCTCCTCAAAGCTTTTCTTACAAATATTAAAATAAAAATTTAACTTACCTTTTTCTTCTCAGCGGGATTCGATCCCCTATCGTTTTCCAAGCACCACTCTAACCGTGGTGCCACTAACCATGTGATCCAACCGCTCACATGAAATGGTGAGCACAACCACTATGCTTTCCTTCCTCCAAACGTGCCCCAGAAGACACGTGCGCCAAAAGGTGTACTTCCTTTCCACTTCACAAAAACCAGTGCTGGTGGGATTCAAACTTCGGATCTCCTGGCGCTCAACAACTTGATTGCCTCCTTCTTGCCACTAGGCCACAAGCACCTACGGTGTATGGGAAGGGTCCTCCCTTCCTTCTATTTCTCCCTTTCTTCGCAGGTTTTGATTGCGCTAAAATATCTTTTCTCTTTGTTCGAACGAAACTCACACACATTCAAATTATTGCCAAATGAATTTTTGGCAATGGTATTTATACATATTGCCTTGAATTTTCATACGTCGGCCCTTAATCGAATTTGATGACATCGGCAGGAATTTCCACTTTGGAAATTTAAATTTAAATTTTAAAATATTAAAATTTAAAACTTAAACTTCAAAGTTGAATAACTTTGTCACCGGGACTCCTTTTTTGATGAAACAAAAATCCAACCTGGGTTTTAAGAAAAACCCATTTCAAATATGTCATCCATGGTTTTAAATAAAAACATTTTTCTAAGATTCCCTTGAAGCTCCTTTTGGAACACAAACATAGTGCTTACTTACATAGATCCTTTTGACATCAATGACAACTTTTTGCTAAGGGACTCAAAATGTCCAACAATCTCCCCCTTTGTCATTGATGGCAACCCATATCCTTTTACTGAAATCTGACCTTATTTTTTGCTCCCCTGGCTCAATGCTCTCTCAAATATCAAATCTCTCCCCATATCAAAAACTCTCCCTAATATACACAAATATCTCCCCCTTTGTCATCAATGGCAAAGGGTCACCTTTGGGGCTCGGGGCTAAGAATGAGCCTCTTAGCTTAGCCCCTCCCCCACCTCCTCATGAGGTGGTTAATTCTAGGGTGGGAGTATTTCTACTCCTCGAAAGCACTTCTCTTTACCTTTATCTTTCTCTCTTCCTTTCTGAGTTTTCGAATCCTCTCACTATTTCTTTCCAAGCCATCATCCCTATTTCTGTTATCATTTATGTTCCTGTTCTTGTTCTCATCCATGTTCCTATTCTTGTTCATGTTCCTATTCTTGTTCTCATCCAAGTTCCTATTCTTGTTCATATTTTTGTTCCTATTCATACCTACTTCTGTAATATTTTCTCTACACCATCTTGTCGTGTGACCATCATTATTGCACTTATAACACTTAATGTTATTATTCCTTGGAGGTGCAAATGTCTTAGGATACCTCCTAGTGAAACCATATCCTCTTCTGCCATGAACCCTACAATTTATTGCTTTGTGACCATACTCATTGCATGAGTAGCAATACCCATGGAAAAGTTATCCTTTCCCATATTCCTATCTTTCATATGACCTGCACTGTGAAGCCATGTGCCCAAACCTATGACATGAGAAGCATCTCCCATTGAAGCTTCCTTGCCTAGACCTCATTGGTCTCCTGTTCTGATTATTGTTCCATCTGTATCTTCTTTGTGCATTGTTCCTCTCTTTGTTGAACTCTTTGTTGTCCAACTCATCCTCTGATGTCCCACTTTCACTTAAATTGTCTTCTTCTGATGTATCTTCTTCTAAGTTTCTTCTTCTTCAAGACTTGAAGTAGATTTTTTTTCCTATTTCTTTTGAACCTGTTCGAAAGCCAAGACCTGTTGAATATGATGTTCCTCGTTGTCCATAGATGAACTTATCCAAGTTCTTAGAGCTATTTTTGAAACTCTTCATCTTGATCTTGGAGACCTTTAAGTCTTCTTTTAATAGTAGCCACTTCTTGTGCTAACTTCTCACATTCCAAAATATTTGCTTCTAACTTATCCTTGAACTTGCTTGCCTTAGCCTTTGACTTCTCTAAATCCTCTATGAGCAATAACCTTTCTTCATCACATTCTTGAAACTGACTTTCAAGCTTGGAGTGTTGCTTTCTAACCTTCTTTACTGTGTCAAGGGCATAGATAAGTTCTCCCTTGAGATCATAACCATTCTCTATTGAGTAATCCTCTATTTTTTTGCCTTTGTCCTTATCATTACTTTCTTTTGGCTTGTCTTCTATAGGATCACTTACTTCATCTTCTAAAGCCATTAGAAGATTCTCATCTGGTCTTTCAAGTGCATCTTCAAAACCATCATCACTGAAACTATAGCCATCCCTAGTGCAATCATCTTCAAGATGTCCAAATTTACCACATCTAAAATATTTGAGAATAACTGGAGTCCTTTTCTCTCTAACCATAAATAGGACTTCATCTCTATCATTGTCTTAAAAACTAGCATCACTATCAATTGAGTACTTACTTGCATTATCTGCATAGTAGCTTTTCTTTTGCCTTTGGAAGAACTTCTTTCCTTGTCTATTTTGTCCATCCTTGCCTTTCTTTCGATACTTGTGTCTTTCTGATTCCCTGTACCTGTGATCCTATTTTTCTTCATCATTGTTGTACTTTGGCTCTTTGCACTCTATTGCATAATGTCCATACTTTCCACAATTGAAGCACTTGATAGATCTTAGATCTATGGGTCTTCTGGAACCTCTATCTCTTCTGCCATAATTTGCTTCTTCATCACTAGATGACTCACTACTTGATTCTATCTTCTTTCCCTTTTTATTTTTATCTACTTTGAAAGCAACTTCTTTTGGAGGAATAGGATCTTTTGTTCTTATCTCAAAAGTAGTAAGCATGCCAAGAAAAGAATTCCTTGTCAAAGAATCACTATCAATTGATGTTTCTATAGTAGAAACCTTTTCACTATACCTTTTTGGAAGAGTCCTCAAGATCTTATCACAAGCATCAGATTCATCAACCTTCATTCCAAGACCTTTCATCTCATGTACAAGCTCATCAACCTTGTTGAGATAATCATGAATATTTTCATCATCCCTCATTCTTAGGTTCTCAAATTCTCCTTTGAGATTTTTGATCTTAGCCATTCTGACTCCTTTATCTCCTTCATATATTTCATGTAGAAGTTCCCATATTTCTTTTGTTGTTTTACATTCCATAACCTTCATAGATTCTACTCTATGCAAACCTTTTATAATTGCATTTATAGCTCTTGAATTTGTATGCATTAGAAGCTTACCTTCTTTATCTATAGGAGGATTGACTGTTGAATCATATCCAAGTTCCACTGCATCCCAAACTTCATTTCCAAGTGCCATCAGGTAAAATCTCATCAACATACACCAATATAAGAAGTCACTTCCATCAAATACTAGTACTATATTATTGAAGGGTCCGTCTCTTTGATCCTTTTGATCCATTGTGTTCTTAGACCGATTTTCCTTCAAGCTATCAAACTCTTTTGAAGGAACCCGCTCTGATACCAATTGAAGAACACAAGCTTATACTGAGAGGGGGTGAACAGTATAAGACCACTTTTTACTTTTCTTTTCCAAATCAATATTATTCAATGTAATCAGATAGCAATATCAATATCAAAAATTAAATCAATGCACAAATCATCATCCCACAAAAGTGACACAACAATTTACGTGGTTCACCCAATGCGGGCTACTCCACAGAGAAAATATTTTTCTAAAAATTTCTCAATTAATCTCTTGGGAATCCTTCCCAATTACAATGTTTATGGACCTCTATCCAAAGGAGATGTTGATCCCCTAAATATCAAGTTCATGGATCTCTTCCATAGGAGAACTCTTTCCCCTTCTGCTCTGGCTAGTGATCTTCTAGAAGACTCTGTCTCTCTGCTGCACTGACTTGTGGATCTCTCTCCACTTGAAGACTCCTCACTCAGATCTATCTTCAATTGTCCTGGCTATTGGATCTCTATCCACTGAGACTCTATCCTCTATACTCTATCACCTCCAAAGCTCTATCAATAGGTTCACTCAGAACCTTCTCAAATCTGCTCAATAGGCTCACTCAAAACCTACTCTAAAGTCAATAAATTAGCCTCAATCTCAAATATCTCAATAGGCTCCAACTCTCAAATCTGCTCAATAGGCTCACTTAGAACCTGCTCAAATATGCTCAATAGGCTCACTCAAACCTGCTCAAATCTACTCAATAGGCTCACTCAGAACCTGCTCAAATCTGCTCAATAAGCTCACTAATAACTTGCTCCACAATATGCTCAATAAGTCCTCTCTAGGACTTGCTCAAATCTGCATAGCAAGATTTCACAAAATCTTACTCAAAATCAGTCCACAAGCCTTCTCAAAGACTTGCCTCAAATAGCTCAACAAAATCTCAACTCAATCTCATAGAATCATAAAGAGAATTGTTAGAGACTCAATATGTTCTATACTCAATGCTCAATCTCAATCTCAAATCAATATCATAGAAGCATAAAGAGAATTTTTAGAGACTCAATATGTTCTATACTTAAATCCCAATCTCAACTCAAATCAATCTCATAGAAGCATAAAGAGAATTGTTAGAGACTCAATATGTTCTATACTCAAATCCCAATCTCAACTCAAATCAATCTCATAGAAGCATAAAGAGAATTGTTAGAGACTCAATATGTTCTATACTCAAATCAATTCAACTCAACTCAAATCAGAATATAGAATAGTTTGTTTTATGGAACTTGAACAACCACTTCACACAATCACTTGACTAGGCTCAAACAACTCTACTCAACCATTCACCACAAGGAAACAACTCTTTCTCACAAACCCTAGTCCAAGCATGTATCAATCAACTCAAAATTTCCCAACAATGCTCAACAACAAATCTCACATAACAATGATACTCATGTTCTTTTCTAACTCAAGTTCAAGTTCTTTGCATAACTCACCTCAACAACAATGCTTATAAAACAAGGTTTTAATCACAACACTCAAGCCAGAAAACCTTGAAGCATTAACTCAACCACTTTCAAAAAGGAAACCACAATCAATCCTTTTCACTCCAATGATATTTCAGAAATCAACCACCCAAATAAAATCAATGGAGAATATTGCTCATACCTTTTTGATGCCTTATTTGTTGTCCACAAAATCTGTCTCACTCAACACACTTTCTTTTTCAACTCTCAACAAGGGTTAGAGTAATAACACAACAAAAATATCCAAGTAACACCTTATTACTCCTACTTTATTTTAACATCCACCAAAGTTCTTTTATTCAAGAAATAAACCCTCAATAGAATGGATCAAACTTACTTTTGGAAACTCCTTGACAAAACCTAAAATATCTTCTTACACAACCCTTATTTCTCCTTCTAAGCAAGTTAATTAAATAGCTCTTGAAAAATTCTTTCCAATGATATATAATATGCTACCCTTCCAAAATTAAAAGGAATAGTAATTTCAGAATTTTCTAAAACAACTCATAAGCCTTATTTCTCCTCAAAGCTTTTCTTACAAATATTAAAATAAAAATTTAACTTGCCTTTTTCTTCTCAACGGGATTCGATCCCCTGTCATTGTCCAAGCACCACTCTAACCACGGTGCCACTAACCATGTGAGCCAACCACTCACATGAAATGGTGAGCGCAGCCACTATGCTTTCCTTCCTCCAAACGTGCCCCAGAAGACACGTGCACCAAAAGGTGTACTTCCTTTCCACTTCACAAAAACTAGCACCGACGGGATTCAAACTTTGGATCTCCTGGCACTCAAAAACTTGACTACCTCCTTCTTGCCACTAGGCCACAAGCACCTACGGTGTATGGGAAGGGTCCTCCCTTCCTTCTATTTCTCCCTTTCTTCGTAGGTTTCGATTGCGCTAAAATATCTTTTCTCTTTGTTCGAACGAAACTCACACACATTCAAATTATTGCCAAATGAATTTTTGGCAATGGTATTTATACATATTGCCTTGAATTTTCATATGTCGGCCCTTAATCGAATTTGATGACGTCGGTAGGAATTTCCACTTTGGAAATTTAAATTTAAATTTTAAAATATTAAAATTTAAAACTTAAACTTCAAAGTTGAATAACTTTGTCATCGGGACTCCTTTTTCGATGAAACGAAAAGCCAACTTGGGTTTTAAGAAAAACCCATTTCAAATATTCCATCCATGGTTTTAAATAAAAACCTTTTGCTAAGCTTCCCTTGAAGCTCCTTTTGGAATACAAACATAGTGCTTACTTACATAGATCCTTTTGACATCAATGACAACATTTTTGCTAAGGGACTCAAAATGTCCAACAATCTCCCCCTTTGTCATTGATGGCAACCCATATCCTTTTATTGAAATCTGACCTTCTTTTCTGCTCCCCCTAGGACTTTGCTCCCCTAGCTCAATGCTCTCTCAAATATCAAATCTCTCCCCATATCAAAAATTTCCTCAATATACACAAATCTCTCCCCCTTTGTCATCAATGGCAAAGGGTCACCTTTGGGGCTCGGGGCTAAGAATGAGCCTCTTAGCTTAGCCCCTCCACCACCTCCTCATGAGGTGGTTAATTCTAGGGTGGGAGTATTTCTACTCCTCAAAAGCACTACTCTTTACCTTTATCTTTCTCTCTTCCTTTCTGAGTTTTCTGAATCCTCTCACTGTTTCTTTCCAAGCCATCATCCCTATTTTTGTTATAATTTCTATTCTTGTTCTTGTTCTCATCCATGTTCCTATTCTTGTTCATATTTATGTTCTCATCCATGTTCCTGTTCCTATTCATATTTATTCATGCCTACTTTTGGAATATTTTCTCTACACCATCTTGTTGTGTGTCCATCATTATTGCACTTATAACACTTAATGTTATTATTCCTTGGAGGTGCAAATGTCTTAGGATACCTCCTAGTGAAACCATATCCTCTTCTACCATGAACCCTACAATTTATTGCTTTGTGACCATACTCATTGCATGAGTAGCAATACCCATGGAAAAGTTATCCTTTCCAATATTCCTATCTTTCATATGACCTGCATTGTGAAGCCATATGCCCAAACCTATGACATGAGAAGCATCTCCCATTGAAGCTTCCTTGCCTAGACCTCATTGGTCTCCTATTCTGATTGTTGTTCCATCTGTATCTTCTTTGTGCATTGTTCCTATTTTTGACCTCTTTGTTGTCCAACTCATCCTCTGATGTCCCACTTTCACTTAAACTGTCTTCTTCTGATGTATCTTCTTCTGAAGTTTCTTCTTCATCAAGACTTGAAGTAGATTCTTTTTCCTATTTCTTTTGAACCTTTTGAAACCAAGACCTGTTGAACATGATGTTTGTTGTTGTCCATTGATGAACTTATCTAAGCTCTTAGAGCTATTTGTGAAACTCTTCATCTTGATCTTAGGAGTCCTTTAAATCTTCTCTTTATAGTAGCCACTTCTTGTGCTAACTTCTCACATTCCAAAATATTTGCTTCTAACTTATCCTTGAACTTGCTTGCCTTAGCCTTTGACTTCTCTAAATCCTCTATGAGCAATAACCTTTCTTCATCATATTCTTGAAATTGACTTTCAAGCTTGGAGTGTTGCTTTCTAACCTTCTTTATTGTGTCAAGGGCATAGATAAGTTCTCCCTTGAGATCATAACCATTCTCTATTGAGTAATCCTCTATTTTTTTGCCTTTTTCCTTATCATTACTTCCTTTTGGCTTGTATTCTATAGGATCACTTACTTCATCTTCTAAAGCCATTAGAAGATTCTCATCTGGTCTTTCAAGTGCATCTTCAAAATCATCATCACTAAAACTATAACCATCCCTAGTGCAATCATCTTCAAGATGTCCAAATTTACCACATCTAAAACATTTGAGAATAATTAGAAGTCCTTTTGATTTCTCTTTAACCATAAATAGGACTTCATCTCTATCATTGTCTGAAAAACTAGCATCACTATCAATTGAGTACTTACTTGCATTATCTGCATAGTAGCTTTTCTTTTGCCTTTGGAAGAACTTATTTCCTTGTCTATTTTGTCCATCCTTGCCTTTCTTTTGGTACTTGTGTCTTTCTGATTCCTTGTACTTGTGATCCTATTTTTCTTCATCATTGTTGTACTTTGGCTCTTTGCACTCTGTTGCATAATGTCCATACTTTCCACAATTGAAGCACTTGATAGATCTTAGATCTATGGATATTCTGGAACCTTTATCTCTTCTACCATAGTTAGCTTCTTCATCACTAGATGACTCACTGCTTGATTCTATCTTCTTTCCCTTTTTATTTTTATCCACTTTGAAAGCAACTTCTTTCGGAGGAATAGGATCTTTTGTTCTTATCTCAAAAGTAGTAAGCATGCCAAGCAAAGAATTCCTTGTCAAAGAATCACTATCAATTGATGTTTCTATAGCAGAAACCTTTTCACTATACCTTTTTGGAAGAGTCCTCAAGATCTTATCACAAGCATCGGATTCATCAACCTTCATTCCAAGACCTTTCATCTCATGTACAAGTTCATCAACCTTGTTGAGATAGTCACGAATATTTTCATCATCCCTCATTCTTAGGTTCTCAAATTCTCCTTTGAGATTTTTGATCTTAGCCATTCTGACTCCTTTATCTCCTTCATATATTTCATGCAGAAGTTCCCACATATATTTTTTTGTTTTACATTCCATAACCTTCATAGATTCTGCTCTACGCAAACCTTTTATAATTGCATTTATAGCTCTTGAATTTGCATGCATTAGAAGCTTACCTTCTTTATCTATAGGAGGATTGACTTGAATCATATCCAAGTTCCACTGCATCCCAAACTTCATTTCCAAGTGCCATCAGGTAAAATCTCATCAACATACACCAATATAAGAAGTCACTTCCATCAAATACTGGTACTGCATTATTGAAGGGTCCATCTCTTTGATCCTTTTGATCCATTGTGTTCTTAGACCACTTTTCCTTCAAGCTATCAAAATCTTCTGAAGGAACCCGCTCTGATACCAATTGAAGAACACAAGATTATATTGAGAGGGGGTGAACAGTATAAGACCACTTTTTACTTTTCTTTCCCAAATAATATTAATCAATATAATAATTGAAATATCAATAGCAATAACCAAAGCAATGCACAAATCACCATCACACAATAGAGACACCAATTTTAATGTGGTTCACCCAATGTGGGCTACCTCCACAGAGAAAATATTTCTTCTAAATATTTCTCAAATAATCTCTTGGGAATCCTTCCCAATTACAATGTTTATGGACCTCTATCCAAAGGAGATGTTGATCCCCTAATCTCAAGTTCATGGATCTCTTCCATAGGAGAACTCTTTCCCCTTCTGCTCTGGCTAGTGATCTTCTAGAAGACTTTGTCTCTCTACTGCACTTACTGGTGGATCTCTCTCCACTTGAAGACTCCTCACTCAGATCTATCTTCAATTGTCTTGGCTATTGGATCTCTATCCACTAAGACTCTTTCCTCTATACTCTATCACCTCCAAAGCTCTATCAATAGGCTCACTCAAAACCTTCTCAAATATGCTCAATAGGTCCACTCAGAACCTGCTCAAATCTTCTCAATAGGCTCACTCAAAACCTGCTCAAATATGCTCAATAGGCTCACTCAGAACTTGCTCAAATCTGCTCAACAAGCTCACTCAAACTTTCTCAAATATACTCAATAAGCTCACTCAGAACTTGCTCAAATATGCTCAATAGGCTCACTTAGATTCTCCTCAAATATGCTCAATAGACTCACTCCGAACCTGCTCAAATTTTCTCAATAGAATCACTCAGAACTTGCTCAAATCTTCTCAATAAGTCCTCTCTAGGACTTGCTCAAATCTACATAGCAAGCTTTCACAAAAGTTTACACAAAATCAGTCCACAAGCCTTCTCAAAGACTTGCCTCAATCTCATAGAAGCATAAAGAGAATTGTTAGAGACTCAATATGTTCTATACTCAAATCCCAATCTCAACTCAATCTCAATCTCATAGAAGCATAAAGAGAATTGTTAGAGACTCAATATGTTCTATACTCAAATCCCAATCTCAACTCAAATAAATCTCATAGAAGCATAAAGAGAATTGTTAGAGACTCAATATGTTCTATTCTCAAATATCAATCTCAACTCAAATCAGAATATAGAATAGTTTGTTTCATGGAACTTGAACAACCACTTCACACAATCACTTGACTAGGCTCAATCAACTCAACTCAACCATTCACCACAAGGAACAACTCTTTCTCACAAACCCTAGTCCAAGCATGTATCAATCAACTCAAAATATTCCCAACAATGCTCAACAACAAATCTCACATAACAATGATACTCATGTTCTTTTCTAACTCAAGTTCAAGTTCTTTGCACAACCAATGGCTTCAACAACAATGCTTATAAAACAAGGTTTAAACACAACACTCAAGCAAAAAAACCTTGAAGCATTAACTCAACCACTTTCAAAAAGGAAACCACAATCAATCCTTTTCACTCCAATGATATTTCAGAAATCAACCACCCAAATAAAATCAATGGAGAATATTGCTCATACCTTTTTGATGCCTTATTTGTTGTCCACAAAATCTGTCTCACTCAACACACTTTCTTTTTCAACTCTCAACAAGGGTTAGAGTAATAACACAACAAAAATATCCAAGTAACACCTTATTACTCCTACTTTATTTTAACATCCACCAAAGTTCTTTTATGCAAGAAATAAACCCTCAATAGAATGGATCAAACTTACTTTTGGAAACTCCTTGATAAAACCTGAAATATCTTCTTACACAACCCTTATTTCTCCTTCTAAGCAAGTTAATTAAATAGCTCTTGAAAAATGCTTTCCAACGATATATAATATGCTACCCTTCCAAAATTAAAAGGAATAGTAATTTCAGAATTTTCTAAAACAACTCATAAGCCTTATTTCTCCTCAAAGCTTTTCTTACAAATATTAAAAATAAAAATTTAACTTACCTTTTTCTTCTCAGTGGGATTCGATCCCCTGTCATTGTCCAAGCACCACTCTAACCACGGTGCCACTAACCACGTGAGCCAACCACTCACATGAAATGGTGAGCGCAACCACTATGCTTTCCTTCCTCCAAACGTGCCCCAGAAGACACGTGCACCAAAAGGTGTACTTCCTTTCCACTTTACAAAAACCAGCACCGATGGGATTCAAAATTCGGATCTCCTGGCGCTCAACAACTTGACTACCTCCTTCTTGCCACTAGGCCACAAGCACCTACGGTGTATGGGAAGGGTCCTCCCTTCCTTCTATTTCTCCCTTTCTTCGCAGGTTTCGATTGCGCTAAAATATCTTTTCTCTTTGTTCGAACGAAACTCACACACATTCGAATTATTGCCAAATGAATTTTTGGCAATGGTATTTATACATATTGCCTTGAATTTTCATATGTCGGCCCTTAATCGAATTTGATGACGTCATCGGGAATTTCCACTTTGGAAATTTAAATTTAAATTTTAAAATATTAAAATTTAAAACTTAAACTTCAAAGTTGAATAACTTTGTCACCGGGACTCCTTTTTCGATGAAACGAAAAGCCAACCTGGGTTTTAAGAAAAACCCATTTCAAATATGCCATCCATGGTTTTAAATAAAAACCTTTTGCTAAGCTTCCCTTGAAGCTCCTTTTGGAATACAAACATAGTGCTTACTTACATAGATCCTTTTGACATCAATGACAACTTTTTGCTAAGGGACTCAAAATGTCCAACAATGAGGATCGAGTTGCACGTGGTCCAAGTGGCAACTACCAAGACTCAGCCCATTGTGGGCATTGCAAACTTTCTTTTAGCTTTATATTTTGAGTATTTTCATAATTTTTTGACTACTCATGTACCAACTGTAGTGCATGCAACACTACAGTCTATTGCCATGACACTAGAGGAATTGAGGGTAATAACTACATCATTGTCCTTGACATACTATTTTATAGTTTACCACATTCCATTTTTTAATTTTTCTTTTCATGTATATGCAGGCGAAGGCAAAAATTTCAAGAAGTAAACAGATTGCTACCAATAGGGGTCACATGCCAAAACAAACAGGTGATTCTGAAGACACAAGCTCTAAAGCAACACCTGGTCCTATGCAGAGGTCATACAAATGTTCCAGGCAAGCAGATACTCCTGGGGTTTATCGTACATCTAGGTATGCACAAAATGTGTAAGCCAAATCTAGTGTGGCCAACCCCTCCCCCAATGCAAGACAATTGCAGCGCATTTCATCGTCTTCAGGTAAATCTGTGTAGTTAATTTAAATTAAGATTTTTTTCATTTTAAGAAGAATTCTAACAATTTTTTTTTGACTATTTTCAGTTGATTCTCATGTTCAAGTAGTAACATCACAAGTTAGAGGACATATGCCTCCACCACCTCCACATGCATCACACTCACTAGTTTCACCACTTCCACCCAATCAGCAACAGGCACAGTCACATCCTCCGACACTACCTATGAGAGGGTAAGTCAGTGTTGGAAAATGATTGTTTTCATAGAGATCACAGGGCACTACACAAAGTTTTGGTCATGGGTTTTCACACCCACAAAGATCACACATGCCAACAACAAGTTCTGGGTATGGATGGTCTCAATTTATGTTTTCTATAAATTCACAGGCACCAGAATGTTCTGGACAAGGATTGGATGATATTCCACTTGATGAGGATTTCATGTTGCAGGGCAACATTGTAGGTTTCAAGGCAACAAATATGCTTAAATATATAGCACAAGAAGAAGAAGCCCCTATAGCTGAGTAGACATCAGTACCAACCACTCAAGGAGACAACCCTCATCCTCAGGATCCTCAAACTAAGGATGATGTTGTCAATTTTAATGAAAATGTTTCATTGGCTAAAAGTATCGAGTCAATAATTAAGAAGTTTGTGTTGAAATATTTGTAGGAGTTGAAAGAAGCAAAGGTCGATATAAAAATTATGAAAAAGAGAATCTATTTATTATTTGGTCAAATATGAACTTGAAAAGCTTGATGGCCTGTTAAAACAGGCTACATCAGGAATAGTTAAATCTGATTTTACTTACAATGATGATGTGTTAAATGTCGTTGTTGGTAGATTGGAGAATTTTAATGCTGAAGCCTATGAATTTTACAACCAATGGGCTTTTGATAAGGATAGGGTTGCAGTTGTTGAGGCTGCAAAAGAATTTTCTGAGGTGAAAAAGTTATATGTATTTCAATTTTCTATTGCATTTAAATTTTTATATTTCTTGAAAATTTGTAATAATTTCAATATATCCCTTTTGAATTAAGTTTTCAATTTGTTTTTGCAGTCAAATTTTAAAAATTTGAAAACACAGGTTAAGAGCATGAATGTCAATATTCATACAACAAAGACATGTTTGATGAAATCAATGGAAATAAAAAAGAAAATGCGGGAAAAGGTTTCAGAAAACAATCGTTTAAAAAAATACATCGAAGAGAAGCTGTAAGAAGATCCGGATAAGGTGCTTGAGAAAATGAAAGAATCGCTTCCAATAATACTTGAATATCCAAACAAAGAAGAAGCAGCATGTGTGTCAAGTATTGTGAAAGTACTTGACAACCTTATTAGAGTTGGAGCATTGCCAGAAGAGATTGTCACAGAAGTTGATAAAGGAAAAGAAACAACTCCAATCACTAGTGAAGCAACAAAGCACCAATCAAAAGATTGAAAATGTTTTAAAAAGACTGCAATATGTAATTTCTATTTGAAATTGGTATGTAATATTTGAGACTTGAGTTGGAAAATGTTTTAAAAAGACTGCAATATATTAATTTCTATTTGAAAATGTTATGTAATATTTGGGTTTACAAATGTTTGAACGATGTAATATATTTCTTTTTGAACTTGTTAATATGAAATTTTCTGTTTGAAAATGTCATGTAGTTTCTGTTTTAAAAGTTTTAGAAGACTACAATATCTAATTTCGGTTTGAAAATATCATGTAATATTTGAGTTTGAAAATTTTATGTAATATTTGGGTTTACAAATGTTTGAACGATGTAATATATTTCTTTTTGAACTAGTTAATAAGAAATTTTCTGTTTTAAAATGTTTTAAAAAGATTGCAATATCAAATTTCAGTTTGAAAATGTTATGTAATATTTGAGTTTGAAAATGTTTGAACGATGTAATATATTTCTTTTTGAACTAGTTAATATATTTCTTTTTGAAATAGTTAATTTGTAGTTATGATGCACATAATTTGGGTTTGAGAATGTTATGTAATATTTGAGTTTGAAAATGTTATGTAATATTTGGGTTTATCATTGTCAATGAGGGTTGAGACACTAAGACACAAACATACAATTTTACAATCTACAAAAATGATATAAGCCATGTAATTTTAAAACAATAATGTGATTTAAAACAACAATTTATTGAAATCATATAAATCTAGAACAATATTGAGAAATCTGCTATCAAATCAATTCGTGTTTATCATTGTCAATGAAATGAGAGTTGAGACACTAAGACACAACCATACAATTTTACAATCTACAAAAATGATATAAAGCCATGTAATTTTAAAACAATAATGTGATTTAAAACAACAATTCATTGAAATCATATAAATATGGAACAATATTGAGAAATTTGCTATGTAATATTTGAGTTTGAAAATGTTATGTAATATGATAATCCAAAATAATATTTTTTGATAGCCAAACTTTATAGACAACTCTTTAGTCCCATCGTAGGATTGCCCAAACTATCGAACTCGTTTTGGCCATATCTCACTCATCCGGACTCGGATTGAGCTGAAATTTTGAGGGTAGATGCCTGAAAAACCCTAGAATGTCTCCACCAATTTTCATATCATTTGGAGCAACATAGATCCTAGCACATCCCTATGTGTGAACGAGATATTTGGCAAGCGGCTATGCGAGGGTTTCATCTGGGTTGAGTGCAAGCAGCTCCAGAGGTTGGTTTTTAGGGCCTTCGGGCCCTAGCGGCCAATATTTTTGTGGTTTATGCTCAATATTTTAGCAGGAAATGTTGCAGGGGATCCAAGATGGGTTAGAAATTTGTCTTTCAATAGATCATACTATGAACTTGAGTGACAACGGCTTCCAATTTGCTGCACAAAAGAAAAGTGAAAACCATACCTTTCCACGACGTCTAGGGCAAGGATTAAAGAGATCACGAAACAAGTTTCAAGCAGTTGATCAAAAAATGGCTCATATCTCAAGTGAATCTGGTGCTAAGGTGCACCCACAAAATAATTCTACTGTGAAAACCCCTATCAAGGGTAAGAATTTTGAAGACTCAGCCCCAAAAATGAATTTTAGGGATGCCCTTCATGGTGGACAGCCTCAACCCAATGCTAATATCAATCTTAGGGCTTCCCATAAACCTCTAAGAATGCCTAAGATTGATCCCAGGAAAATGGAGTCAGGATGTCTTAAAGCAGCTGATGGAACTCCTATTGTTAAGCTTGATATGGGTAACATTCAGACTGGCATTGAAGATTTGGAAAAAAGAGGACTAATTTTTCGGTTCATGGGTTTTCATCCGAGTCTATCTGCTTTCAAAGTCTGGGCTGCAAAAAGCTGGAAAACTAAAGGTGAGTTACAAATCTCTATTTATCCAAATGGTTATTTTCTTGTTTTATTTGCTAATAATGAAGATAGAGAGAAAATTTTTCAAGGGGGTCCTTGGTTTTTTGGAAGGGCAGGGCTTTTCATGAAGCCCCGGCATACTAAATTTAAAGCCGAAGAAGAGATGCCTTCTATAGCTCCCGTGTGGGTTAGACTCTTTGGCCTCCCTATTGAATTTTGGAATCCTACTATTTTTTCTTCAATTGGAAACTCTTTAGGAACTTTTATGATGACTGCTTGATTGTACTCAAAATTTTGAACATATTATTTATGCTCGGATTTGTGTTTTAATGGATTTTGACAAACCCCTACCTAAAAAGATCACATTACAATTTGGGGAAGACACTTGGGAGCAAGTAGTGGACTATGAGAACATTCCTTTTCATTGTAGAATTTGCCATGAATATGGTCATTTGGCCAGTGCTTGCCCAAATAAAATTCCTGATCAAAAGAAAGAAGATATAAACTCAGCAGGTTTCCAAATACCTAAGAAGAAGAACACTAAAAAAAACTAGTTATGAAGGATCAATCAAAGTCATCTGCTAATATGTTTGAAATCCTTTCCACAAATGATGTCCCAAGTGAGGAAGAGGAAATAATGGAAACTAAAATCTTAGAAACACAATTTAAATATGAAGGGAAGAACTCGGAGACAAACCAACAAATCAAAGGTTTTCAACAGAAAAAAAAGGAGAAAATTTACACAAGAAAAACAATCTTTCAAATGTCAAAACTTCAAATAATGCAGGTCCCAATATAGACTCCGTTGAACCATCTAGTAAAATTTTGGCTGTGTACGAGCATTCTTCAAGGTTAGAAGCCATCTCAGATTCAATTGGAATAAGTCAAGAAATAGGGAAAAAAAATTGAAGATGGATTCTAATCAAAAAGCAGGTCGCAAGACCAATCAATATCATATGGTAAAAGAAGGTGAAAAGCTTGTAGAGGAAGGTAAGATTAATGCCCTTCCCAACTTTTTTAGCCCTGGTATTAATGAAGATCATCACTTGGAATATTAGAGGACTCAAAGGGAGTCTTTCAAAACAAAATGAAATTAGAAGAATGATTCAGATAAATCATCCACATCTTGTTTTCCTTCAAGAAACAAAGATGTCAATGGAGGATATGGACTCAATTGCCAAGAAAATTTGGCCAACTGGAAAAGTGGTTTCCCTCAGTTCCCAAGGGACTTCGGGTGGCATTGCTTGTCTTTGGGACCCAAAAGAGGTAGTTATTCACCATATGGTTGGTAGTTGGGGTTTGTTGGCTATAGCTATTCAAAGTAGACATTCCAACCAGATTATGCTCTGCATTACTGTTTATGCTCCGACTTCTTTGGAGGAAAAAAGAAGACAAGTGGAAGGATATTACTCATATTATCTCTCATTTTCCTAAAGCTTGGATCTTGATCGGAGGAGATTTCAATACCATCCTCTCTCTGGATGAGAAAAGGGGGGAAATAGAAATTTGGACAAAAGCACTCGACCTCATGAGCGAATATATTGCAAACCTCCATCTTGTGGATATCCAACTAGATAATGGCCTTATGACTTGGTCTAACATAAGGCAAGGCTTAGCTTGTATAATGGAGAGATTGGATAGGTTTTTGCTCTCTAAAAATTTCTTAATCCATGGTCACATTCCTAAAGTGAAGACTCTTAATAATGTTGGTTCGGATCATTGGCCACTCATGGTGGAAATGTGGAAAACCAATGTGAGTTTCTCTCCTTTTTGTTTTCAATTAATGTGGCTTAGAGACATTTCCTTCAGACCTCGTGTGCAACAATGGTGGAAGGAAGGTAAACCTAGGCATGGGACTAAGATGTTCTATTTTGCCAAAATACTCCAATACATTAAATCCAAAATCAAGACTTGGAACTGGAAAGAGTTTGGGGATGTTCATAAAAAAAACATGAAGTTATTGCTCATCTTGAAAATTTGAATAAGAAAATCCGTTTAGATGGCCTCACAGAGAAGAGAAGTGCAGATGAAATTAAACTCACAACTCGGTTAGAGGAATGGGAAAAAAGAGAAGAAATCTTATGGAAGCAAAAATCTAGAATTCAATGGCTCAAAGAAGGAGATCGAAACACAAATTTCTTCCACAAATATCTTCTAGCTCGAAGATCTCACAACTTTATTTCTTCCTTAAAATCAGATTCTGGAGATGTTGTTTATACTTGGGATGGCATGAACTCTATTGTTGTTGATTACTTTTCCAATATTTTTGTTGCTACTCCTCTTGACTCAGCTTCACAACAAAATGTTCTTCAAGCAATCCCTTCTCTTATCACTTCTGAGGAGAACTCTATTTTGACTGCTCCTGTTACTATCAATGAGCTTCAACAAGTAGTTTTTAAAATGCAAAAAGGGAAAACCCCAGTGTCCCGATGGTTTTCCCATTGAGTTCTACCAAGAGTTCTGGGATATCCTTCATGTTGATTTATTAGAGGTGGTGGAAGAAGCCAGGAAAGCCAAAGAAATTTTGAAGGTTATCAATAAAACTTATATTACTCTTGTTCCAAAAGCTCAAGAGGTTGATCATATCTCAGCTTTTAGACCTATTGCTTTATGTAATGTTCTTCTCAAAATCATTACTAAAATCATGGCAGAAAGGTTGAAGCCTCTTTTGCATAAGATTATTTCCCCAGAGCAAGGGGGTTATGTGGAAGGACGTCAAATAGTAGATGAGATAGTTCTTGCTCAGGAAGCCATCCATTCCATGGATATGCAAAATTCTCCTTCCATGTTCATTCGGTTAGACTTATCCAAAGCTTATGACAGAGTGGATTGGCACTTCCTTATCAAAGTTTTGAGGCAATTTGGTTTCTCTAAGGATTGGATGGATTGGATTATGGGATGTATCTCTTTAGTTTCCTACTTAGTTCTTATCAATGGCAGGCCTTCTCAGTCATTCCTAGCTTCTAGAGGTATTAGGCAAGGTGACCCGCTATCCCCTTATTTATTCATCATTCTTGCTGAATGCTTGGGTAGGACTATAACCAAAAAGAGGGAAAACAAAACCCTTGAGGGAGTTACCATTGCTCATGGAGCTAGACCTATCTCTCATCTTCAATTTGTGGATGACTCTACTCTTTTAGGTAAAGCTACAGTTAAGGAAGCTTCTAATATTAAGCAAATCATTAGCTATTTTTCTAAGGCTATCGGGAAGTTGATCAATGAAGACAAATCTAAAGTTATTTTCTTTCACTGCTCTACTAGACAGGAATCCATGGTCTTGGATAAATTAAGATATAAGAAGACCTCCCTTCCAATCACTTATTTAGGTATTCCCATAAATATTCAAAGGCAGAAAAATAAATATTGGAATTGGTTGTTGGACAAAGTCAAGAAGAAAATTGGAAAGTGGACCAACAAGTGGCTTTCTTCTGGGGGTAGAATCACCTTGGTAAAATCAGTCCTTCAAGCTATTCCTATTTATGT
Source organism: Wollemia nobilis (assembly GCA_028583015.1). NCBI lineage: Eukaryota > Viridiplantae > Streptophyta > Pinopsida > Araucariales > Araucariaceae > Wollemia > Wollemia nobilis. Next base: position 8,637,526 of record JAQPPZ010016751.1, on the reverse strand, counting down.
TTCTTCCATTTTGAATATCCCAAAGGCTGTTCTTCGAGAATTGGATCAAATCAGTCATCGTTTCCTTTGGAGTGGTACTAAGGAGAAAAGAAAATGGGCCTTGGTGAAATGGGATACTTTATGTCTTCCTAAGAGTGAAGGGGGTTAGGATTCCGGTCTTCTATTAATAACAACAAAGCTTTAGCTGCTAAATTATATTGGAGGATGTTGCATAACCCCAATGCTCTTTGGGCCAATAATCTCTGTGCTAAATATGTTGAGAACAAAAGTCCTGAAGACCTTGTTCGCTATCAACTTCCTACCAAAGGTTCTCCCATTTTAGCAGTTCTTAAGACTCGGTGAGGATTTGATAAAGAAAAAATTATTTTGGATCATTCATAATGGTCAACAGGCAAATTTTTGGACAGATTCTTGGGATGGTCACAAGCCTTTGATAACTCAGTTTCCCGATTGGAGGCCTTGGATGGAGGAGCTTCACCGAGCTAATTGGATAAAGGTGGCTAATTACTATTGGTACCATATTGGTAATTCAAAGGTTGGTAGATATTGGATCCCTATTGAGGACTGGCCTATTCAAATCCCAGAAAGGCAAAGACAAGATATCCAAGGCATCCTTCATATGAGATCCCTCTCTTGGTCCCATGAAAAATATTGTTTTGGATGGAACAACACTACTAAGGGTGAGTATTCAGTTGCTCAAGGTTATTTGACCTTATGCCATAATAATCCCAACCATTCTTCTGACATATTTTCTCGATTGTGGGCTCAAAAGCTCTGGCCTAAGGTGAGGTTCTTTAATTGGATTTTATTGCATCGTAGGGTGCTTATTGGTGAGCAACTTATGAAGCATGGTTTTCATGGCCCTTTTAGATGTGAAATGTGTGAAGAGAATGTAGAAAATCTCAACCATATTTTTATTGAGTGTACTTTAGCCTCTGAGCTATGGAGGAGAATGGCCACTTTACTTGGCTTACAGTGGTCCAATTTTTTTACTTTTGAACAACTTTGGAGGGATTGGCCTAATCAAGAGGGTGTTGATCATTTTATTAGGCACTTAGTTTGGATGGGTTCTACCATTCTTCTTTGGAATATTTGGAATGAAAGGAACAACCAAATTTTTAATCAAGATAGGAAGGATATTCACTATATTTGGCAAAAGACCATAGCCAACTTAGTTGAATCAGTCCATCAACTCCTTAATCACCCCCAAAACTCCCACCAAAGATGGGATCAAGTGATGCAAAGATTGAAGATTAAATCTTCTAAGGGCAACCAACTTAAAGGGAATGTGAGTATTAGTAAGATGGATAGGACTAGAAATTGGCAACCTCCTCCTAAGGATTTTGGAAAAGTCAATACCGATGGAGCCTCTAGAGGGAACCCTGGAAAAGCCAGTGTGGGAGGAATTGGTAGACTTTCAGATGGCTCCCTGGTTTTTACTTTTGCTGAGAATTTGGGTATTCTTTCCAATAACCTTGCTGAGGGGTATGGTATCCTCAGAGGCCTTCAGGAGGCTACTAAGGTTGGATGGGAAAAGGTGTTAGTTGAGTCCGACTCTCAACTTATGATTAATCTCTTGAAGACTCCTTCTAAGAATCATAAGGTGGATTGGAGAATAAAAAGAATTATTGAGAAGATTCAATTAATCCAGATGGGATTTTTGAAAGTTGATTACAATCATGTGGTCAGAGATCAAAACAAGAGTGTTGATGCTTTAGCTAATTGGGCTTTGGACAAAGGTGATCTTACTTGTTATGGCCACCCTCCTATATGGTGGGCTTCTCAAATTAGGGAAGCTCTTCTTTCTATCATTTCTTTGGATGGCTCCAGTTCCTAAGGTACCTAGTTTCTTCTTGTTTTTTTTTTGCTTCTCTTTGGTTCATTCAGTTTTTTTTAGTTCCCTAGCTCATTCTATTCTTTATTTTGTTTCCTCTGTTGATTCTTGCCTTAATAGTCTTCTGGTCTAGATAGGTCATTGTTATGTTCAATTTTTTTTCTTTTTTTTTTTTTTTTTTTGTTTAGTTTTTTAAGGTGGGTGGGTTCTTTTGTTTTGTTTTGTTTTTGTGTTCTTTGTGTTGTTTTTTGTTGTTCTTGTGTTTTTGTTTTTTTTTTTATGTTTTTTGTTATTGTTCTTGTGTTTTTTTCGTTCTTGTTCTTGGGTTTCTCTTTGTTTGTGTTATTTCGTGTTTTTATGTGTGAGTGTTTTCTATGTTTTTTGTTTTTGTTTATTGTCTGTTGTTGGTTGTTTTTTATTTTTATTTTTTTTTTTATTTTTTAGGTTTTGGTTGTGTTTATTTTTCATGTTTTTTTTGGGTTATGTCTTTGTAGTGTTCTGTTGTTTTTGTCTTGTTTGTGTTTTGTTATGTGGTTCTTGTATTTTTCTATGTGGTTTGTGTTGTGGTTTCTTTTATCTTATTGTGCGTGTTTGGTTGTGCTTTTGTTTTTGACACACTCAAGGAGCATGTTTTTTATTTTATTTTATTATTTTTGTTGTTATTTACTTATTTTTAAATTGGTTTTGTGTGTTTGTTTGCTCCTTGAGTATGTCAAAGGTGGTAGGCCAGGTCCGAGTCCTGGGCATTTTTGGCGGAATGGATACCCCTGCCTCCTTGGGTCTTACCCAAAAGTGGCATCCCTTTTGGGATGTTTTCCACAAAAAAAAAAATGTTATGTAATATTTGGGTTCATCATTGTCAATGAAATGAGATTTGAGACACTAAGACACAAACATACTATTTTACAATCTACATAAAATGATATAAGCCATTTAATTTATAAAACAATAATGTGATTTAAAACAACAATTCATTGAAATCATATAAATCTGGAACAATATTGAGAAATCTGCTATCAAATCAATTTGTGTTTATCATTGTCCAAGAATGAAATCATGGAAAATTATCACTATGGAAGCTGAAACATATCAGCTTGTCCATAATCATTATGAAGCATAGCAGAAATCTGTGTCTCCACCATCTAATCACTAAAAGCATCATCATCGTCGTTATCGATCGTATTCAACGTTCCTCTTCTATCTACCAAGGAACTCCAGTATTCCAATGCTCTATCATACGGAAATGTATCCAACTGATATGAAGACACATAAATTCTTAAACAATTTTCTAAATTCTTGTCGAGTCTGTTGCGGAGTTTAGATTTAACAAAAGAAAGTGCACTGAAAACTCTTTCATCTTCGACTGACCCCAAAATCATTGTTTCACATAATTCATATAAACGAAAGTATTCACTTATAGTATCTTTTAAGATTGTGCTTGGATACAATTTTTACCACAAACGTGTAGTGGAACCAATCTCATGGACACTTGTCATAAGTGATGTTTGCACAACCATTGTTCTTCCAAAATGCGATGACTGTTCTTTCAAAAGATCACTGTTGAGTATACCTTTAATTTCAACACCATTGAATTCCACACTCTTACTAAAATGGTCAATGAGGTTACCCATATATTTAATAAACAACTCATTTGCAGAATTGTATTCAATATAAGGTCCCCAAAACATGGGGTTAACCACACCCATGGACTCAAGCAACTCATCTCTCTAAAACCGTTCTCTTATCTCACCTGTCAAATATTTTTCTATTTTTGACAAATTATTCTTTGTTTTCTGTATTACAACATGAAATCTATTATGTGTTACATGAACTTCTTCAAAATTTTCCACAACTATACTTGATTGCCTTTCAAAACAATAAAAATGTATCATCTTTTCATGAACATTAATACAAAGATGATCATTGATGTCAAACTTCAAGAAGCTTTTTGGATTGTTCACATTTATCAATGTATTCCAACTATCAAATAAGGTTCTTTAAAATCTACATTAGACACATATAATGTATCAAGAAGCACGCATATTTGTTTTCTCATCCTCATAAAATCAACGATATAGATGGATATCTCTTGTGCAAGATTAATTAATTTGTTCATTTCTTTTAACATTGGAAGAATACCACATAATGTCAAAAGTGTTTCCAAGTCAGTCAAACAAAACAACATATTTTTTGCCTTATCAACTATTCTACGATTTGCATGCATAAACCTAGTCAATGATTGATATTCTGCCAAAACTCTCTGAGCAGGTTGATATAGTGAAATCCATCTTGTATCCACATATTTTAACAATTTTTTCGCTTTCGTAACTCCTAGTGCAAATTGTTGAAACTCTACAAATATTTTTGGACTTAATGAGAAATAAGAATGAATATCATGAATAAGGTTTTCTACTTTAGCAACATTTGAAAATGTGCTCACAATTTTATATGCAAGATTAACTCTATGAGCCATACAATGAATGGGGATCATATATGGGGCAACTGTGGTTTGGAGTCGAACACAAAGACCAGACTTGTGACCTTGCATAATAGCATCTCCATAAGCTCCAACACAAATTAACTTTGTTGCTATGTCTATATCATTCATTCCCACAATATTCTTTAAACTTTTAACAACAACATTATAAATATTTTCTGCATTTGAACTTTCCACCATCTTATGTATTCCCAAAAAAATAGGTCCTCTAATATGATTTTGAAATGTGTACACATGCATGCAAATCCAAGAAGTGTTATCCACAATTGTTACCTCATCAATAGAAAGTGAAATGAATTTGGCAAGTTTTACTTGCTCCCTTAGGTCTTCTTTCTCAACCAAAGATAAACATTTTACCATTTCCCAACCACTTCAGTCTGACCAATGAGAACTAGGAAGGTTTTGCACATTAAAAAGGTATAATAGTTGCTTATAATCAATAAAATCGGACATTGGTCTACCTTTCTTGAGAATATTGTAAACAACGACAAACTGCTTACTTTTTGAAGCAAAAATAGTCTTCTGTATTTTGTGAAATTGGGCTCCAATTGTTCCACCTTTCTCAACAAGAGATTGTTGTTGCTTTAAGTGATTGTCATATTCTATAGCATATCTTAAATGCATACATTCTGATGCATCCTTCCACTTAACTTCTTTACTAACTTCACCATTACTTTTTATAACTTTTACATAAGATTTGCCAGCATGTTTTTCAATTGTATCAATCTTGTTTTGAAGCCTATGATCCTTACCAAGTCTCCAACTGCAAATTTTGCATCTACATTCTTTTTCATCAATTTGGTTATCCTCGGTCATGACAAGCTCAAGCCAGGGAAATATTTCTACCCATTATTTCCTAAATCCCCTTCCAAGTATCCAGAGAGATGCTTTTCTTTTTTTGGAATTTTTGGTTGAAGATTCAAATGAAGCTTGTAATGATTTTGATTTATCACTTTCATTTTCAATTGTGATGTCATTTTGCATGTTGTCTTCAGGTGTTTGTTGGATGTCATTTCTAAGGGGATTTTCAATGAAAGGCATCTCTTCTTGGGAAATATCTTCAAGTGGAGGCATATCAGGATCGACAAGGTATTCTGCATAGTAGCATACCATAATATTTTTTATCATTATTGGATAAAAAAATTACAAAAAAATATTCAAATTGTCAATCAAGCACATACTGGGAAGTCAAAAATCATTTGTACCTTGAATTTGCATAGATGTCATTGGCTCATTGCATTTTAAAGTTTGGCTAAAATATTTGAGGATACTCTTTTTAGCAGAAGATTTGGTGCCCTTATTTCCATCACTAGGTGACATTTTACTTGTTACAAAAAAAATGTTAAAGAGGGTGTACTTTCTAGAGGCCTTAAGATAATATTGTAAATAGAATAAACAATTGTTTGGGTGGTAAATTATACATACTTTTTTCCAGCCATTCTTTATTGTGATTTTATCAGTTTATGCCACTAGTTGTTTTCTGGTGAAAGCACTCTAACAAAGAAAAAGAGCATCAATATGTCAATAGAGAACCAAAGCATTTACTCATGTATAATCTTAGCAAGGAAAAAATATCTGAATTGAAACTAAGAATCAAAGAGTTTTAAAACATTCAGAACATGGCAAAATAGAGAAAAATAAGGGAACAAAGCAATGGCATTCCATATGTATAAGAGGGCTCCGATATTGGTGTGGTGTAGAATAGGATTGAAAATAATTAAATAAAGAAAAACATGCAGAACCAGGTAAAATAACATGCAGAACATGGCAAAATAAAGAAAAAATGGCAAGCAGAGAAGTGAAAGAGAACCTGGTACAAAAATAGGTTCTGGCCATATGTAGAGAAACTGGTTTCAACTGTATGTAGGAAAAGATCTTGGTAAATGTAATACCGTTCGGTTGCACGGTAATTTATGGATGCAGGAATGGTTTCGTTCAGTTGCACGACAGGTTATGGATGGAGGAATGGTTTCATTCGGTGTCATGGTAGGATCTAGATGTAGGAAAGGTTCCATCCGGTTGCATGACAGGTTCTAGTTATATGAAAGGTTTCATTCAGATGCACGACAGGTCCGAAAGCAAGAATTATTTTTATTGGTTGCACAATAGGTTTTGGTTGTAGGATTGGTTCCATTCGGTTGTGCGGTAGGATATAGTTACAAAAGTTACTTCGGCTAGATGCAGAACACTATCCAACTGCAGAATTAGTTTCGTTTGGTTGTAGAACAGGATACGGTTCCGTTCGGTTGCTGAATTTGTTACGATCGGTCGTAGAAAAGGTTTCGGTCTTGTGAAGAATTATGTCGGTATTTTCATCGGGTATATATCACGGACTAAAAATGAAAATATATCCTTGGGGTGTTAATTATATATAGAGGTATACTTGGTGAGTTTAGCAGGATAATTTAGAAATTCTAAAATTTTAGGGTGAAAAGGGTACTTTATTTAGGTGGGATTACTTATGAATTTTTCAAAATATTCATGATACTCTCATCAAAGGACGGCTAACCGACATCGAATTTTTTTTTTTCCAAAAATTTCGGCTACATGGCCAACGTTCGGGTCCCGAAAAGTTCACAAATTTGAATTTTTGAAAATGGTTTTTTCGCCCCAATGGTGAAGTTTCCCCACTATGCATAACCCTGATAGATCATGTTCAAAATGAAAAAATTAGAATTGGAGAAAGGCACATCAAAGTAATATAGGCAAAGAGAATCAAGTCAAAGAAGTAAAATAAGTTTAATAAGAAGAAAAAAAAGATGTGTTTATTGCACAGGTAGAGCTTACACAACAATGTTTGGTATGAATCCAAACATTTTATAGATTGAGAATCTTGGATGTATTCAAATTATTTAGATTGTTATTGGTACAATGCAACCAGTAACATCAAGAACCAAATACGTAAGAGTGAAATGTACACTTGGATTGTGATTCTTCACCATCAATAGAAATTTTTGTAGACAGTAAAGAGAATGAGGAATCAATGTAATAGGCATTGAAGATTAAACCCTCAATAACATACCAAAGAAAGTGTGAATACATTTCTTACCACAAGTAATGTCTTTTATAGATGAACAATGGCAAGAAGAAGCAAAAGATGGTTGATTTCACTCCATTAAGAGATAATTGAAACTTGAAATGGAAACTAGTTTGAACAAAAGATATAACAACACAAAAAGTATTGGAAACCAGTCAATTCTATGATCAGTATAGGACACATGGTAGAACATCACACTAAAGAATAAAATAAGGATAAATCCATCATAGATCACGACCAAAAACTTAATAAAATAAAAAAATCCATTGGAAAGAAGAGATAAGAGGTAATTGATCTCACCTTAATGGAAGACATTGATCAAGATAAGATTTGCGAACAAGTCTACATGGCAAGAGAACATTTTATCTCATCAACAACTGATGTATTTAATGAAGATCCTCCATATTGAAGAAACACAATTTAACATTCAATAAGTATTTTGTAATAACTTTGGAGTGCATGTTCGGTAGAACTCAACACTCCTAAGTATTTAAGTCACAAGTCTACATTAAAGGGAGAATTTCTCTCTCAAATTTCTACTTCACCCTAGACATTGGTCTTTGGTCATAAGCAAAATAAATATTTTGACTATGATGTAATAATGGGAGGTATGTTGGGTGTTATTACATTATAGGCCATGTGATAAGTCAAGTGGTATTGTATAAATCCAAAACCCATTTTCGGTTTTATCAATATTTTAGTTTTTTGCTTTTTCGTTCTCAAACCAATTTCTATTTTGGTTTTTTATATTTCGTTTTATTCTTATTCGATTTCTATACGTATTAAGTTTATCGGATTTAGGATTCTTATTTCTCGGATTCGGTATTGCCATTATTCATTATTTCAATTATTCGGATTTCGGATTTGGCATTATTCGGATTTAGCATGCATTCGGTATTTCTATTATTCGCATTTTGCATTATTCCAATATTCGGATTTGGCATTATTCTAATTTTTTTATTTTCATTATTCGTTATTTACGTTATATCAGATTTCGGATTCGTTATTTCGATTATTCGGATTTTCAATTGTGTGTGAGGTTGTGTGTGAGGTTGTGGTTTGTCCCTCCTCCCCTGGGGGTCCCCGCCGTACTCCCAAAAGGAAGGCGAGGAAGCCAAGATACATAGAAGTAAGCCTCTCTTTGGTCGGGGGAGACATGTTAATAATTAATAATCTTGCAAAGGTCCCAATTAATTTAAATATTTGGCATGCAACCTTAGAAACATCAAATCAACCCCTTTTAGCCCCTTTTGACCACTAAGCCCCATCCTACACCTAGCCCATGGTCACCATGTGACTGTCCCATTTCCTTAGCCTATGTGCACATTCCCCTAGTCTACCCTTTGAATTTAGCATAGGTCCACCTCACCCTAGCCTAACCTACCCCCTATTCTCCATATCCCCATGCACCCACACAAACCCCCATGCTCTTTAATGCATTTGGGTGGGGTGAGGACTCTTCCCATCCAAGGTCATTAATGAGGTATGGTGTGCACGTAGCACTTGAGTGGCATGAAGACTCTTACCACCTAAGGATATTAATGAGGCATGGTGTACACCATACCCATTTTACCATCCACCTTGGAAAACCTATATTTTCCTCCCCTCATCCAAGCCACTTGGTTGTCATATCATGTCCATATCACCACCCCTCTTCCTTGGTAAATTCTATAAAAACCCTCCTATTTATTTTATTTGTAATATGAGTGTGAGATTACATACCAAAACTCTACCAAAATTTAGTTAGAATCCTCTTGTGTGCACAATAGTTGCTTGCATATTAGCCATGGATAACATTGCATCCCTCCATTTGCATGTATATGTTATGTGAAACTGCTTGTAGGTGGAAGCTTCAATCAAATCCAAACTCAAACCAAAGGCTACTAACACCATACCAAAGCTATCCTAAAGATCTTATTAGATTCTTAATAACACAAGCTCAAACACCCTCCCCTGGGTGGTTCATAGTAATAACCACCTAAGCTCAGGTGGTTCCCTCTTAGGACCAATGATAGTTAGACATTCAATATTTGATAACCTATAGGACCTCCTCCTGAAGTTTTACTACATTCTAAGCAACATTTCTCAATTTCCTGCCCTTAGGCAGTTCATAGTCATAACCAAACCCCCCTAGGTGGTTTTCTCCAGGGACAAATCAAAGTAAAAATTCCTAGAGCAGATAATCGACAAAGGTGAGCAACGTAATATTTTTTTGTTTTATCTCATTTTGAGATATGTTAATTCTTTAATCCAAGTATTTTTTTTATTTGCATATTACATGAAATTGGGTCAAACCTAGGTGGACCCAAGAGGTGCTAGGAATAATTTTTTTGGTTGTGTGTAGGGATCTTGTAGACTCATTCAACCAAGGTTTGTCATCAAGCATAAAACCCACCCACACTTTGAGGTGGTATAAAATACTTTTGAGGATATTACATTTACATTTGTAAAAGAGATAATCCACCTTGGGAACCCCTCTTGTAGCCCATGGGGTATTGTAAAAACATGTATTGTAACACCCTTTGTAATGAATAAAATGGCATGTTTTCTATTGTACAATAATGACATAGATTTTATGAAAGATGAAGAAGAAAGAGGAGAATGTGAGGGTAGGAGAAAGAAATAAGGAAAATAAAAATGGACCATTAGTAACACTGAAGGTAGATTCATCAAGAAGCTCTATGGTGAGAGGTTTATCATCCATGAGGGACAAGTGCACTGCATTCTTGTTGATGGTGAATTATTCAAATACCTACAAAATGGTCTCTTTCACAAGGCCCTATATTACCATATCCTATTGAACCCACTAGTGTGCAACCCACTCCCCTTATCTAACCCACAACCCAACCTCTTACATCACCAGTTCCCCTAGTGGCTAAACATCCTCCTCTTATCTATCCAACTAATCCTCCATTTCAACCTCCTCATCTGTGACATGTCTTCTATATACCTCTGCATGGTTACCCTCTTCCTTCATTTGTACTTCCTCCACTCATCCATTCTCCTTGACCTCCTCCCCCATCCTTTTTTATTGTTCCACCTTGGTTCCCTCCTCTTGTGGCACATATTCATACCTCTTCACCTATTCCTCCCCTTCTTCCTACACCTCATATTACATCTTGCCCACATCCTATACCTTAATTGCCTAATCTACATCTGCTCACCCCATGTACATCACCTCACCTCATGTCAAGCCTCCCTCCTACTTCTTTAGTTCTCTTGCCTACTTCCCCAAAGAGCTAATATTGGGAGTAATGGACTACTAGTTTCAATTCTCAATTTGTGCATCCCCTCCCTCAACTTATTTATCACCTAGTGGATAGGCTAATACATCTCCTTCACCATTGTTATCTTCCCCTTCCATTTTGTCCTCTTCACCTATCCCTTTGTCCTCCTCAACCAATCCATATATGCCTCCAAATCCAGAAGGTCTAGAATATCCCTTACAACAAGTAAGTCAAGGTTCACCTCATGTGTTTGTCCATTTGTCCATATTCAATTTGGAGGAGTACCTTGTACATAATGTCATGTTATCCCCTCCTCCCATAGAGTCAATCTAGGATTTTGGTCATCCTCATGATGTTCCATTGACTATAGGCATAATTTTTCCCATCAACTCTTCATCTAACCACACAATTTTATGTATGGGTGAGGTGATACCTCCTCCAAGAAGCCTGTATTTAAAGAGCCTGAAGAGCCATTTTGTGGGAACATAAACTACATGTCTAACTCATCCTTTGCCATTCAATATTTTCAATGTTTCCAATGGCAAGGCTTTAGTCTAGGTTGATATGAGTAGGGACCATGATATCTTGTTGAACCCCCCTACCAGTTACCTAAAGAAAAATTTGGCCTAGGGTATAACAAGAAATACTCAACTACCCTCCTTGAAGAAGGTCTCAAATGCCTTAATATTGACCTCATGAGGGATTATTTTTATGAGTACATAAAACCTATGTACATCCATCTAATCGATCATTTTAGACAATATATGGTTGATATTCTTACAAAGTTATTCCAAGTTACGATGATCCATGTTTCCTAATCTGATAGTTCTAAGGATGAGCTTGAGGAGAAATTCAAAACTCTCTTGATTACTTTTGATAGTTTCAATGAAGTACCCACCTAATGATGATCCATGTTTCCTCATAATGTTGTACCCATATTCAAGCCTTTATATTATGGTACTTTTTACCTTTACCTTTTTCCCCTCTCGATCCTTCCTGTGCTCCTACTAAAGCATCTATTTGGTTATCTTATCCCACATCCTATTCCCATTTTACTATAGCATCTACCACTCCTACCTGATCCCCATCCACCCATATTTTTACAAATTCTCCCTCTTCCACATGAGCACACAATATGAAATCTGTCCTCTAGAAATCCTATCCATCTGCCTCAAAATATATCCATAGTGAATATGATTTTTATTGATCTTTTCACTTTGCTTCGTTATGTGGCCAATCTACCTCGTCTCCTCAGTATTGATCCAATTACCATAATATTTGAGTAGATTTATTCTAATCCTTCTCCTCTATACTTTATTCCAATAGAATAGTTAGTCTAAAAGTCAAATATCTATCTTCCCCATATTATCCTCATCCTTCTTCTTCTATCTACAAGGTTGAAGTTGTTAGTGATGATACCATATTTATTGAGAATGTGGTTTATGACCTGCATCTTATTCCCACTCCCACCCAACTAGAGGATGGTGTCCATATGATCATGGAGGAAACCATTGACATAAACCCTAGTTCTAACCTTTCTAACCCTCAAATTATCCAAATAAAAAAGAATTTATTACCCAAAGAGAGATTCCTTCATGACACTCTTGACTGAGTATAATAAAGTCATTGCATGGTCCTACAATAACATGCCAGGTTTCGATCCAAACCGCATGGTCCACAACCTTACCCTAGATAATATTTCCATTATGGTCAAGAAAAAGCTACAAAAGCTATATCCCACTATTGCATTGATGGTAAAATAAGAGTTGCAAAGACTCTTAGAGGTGGGCTTTATTTAACCAATAGACTATCTAAAGTGGGTGTCAAGCATGGTTCCTTTCTAAAAGCCCAAAGAGGGATAAACATCTACATGGACTTTCAAGATCTTAACAAAGCATGTCCTAAAGATAATTTTCCTCTTTCAAACATTGAAACTCTGTTTGAATCCACAACGAATCACAAAATGCTCTCCTTGATAGATGATTTCTAGAGATACAATCAAATTTGAGTTAATCTCAATGATCAATACAAGATATATTTCATCATGAAATGGAGGAAGTTTTGCTACAAAGTCATGTCATTTGGTCTAAAGAACATGGGTGCTACTTATGAATGTGCCATGACCTACATATTTTATGAATACATGCATGAAATTGTAGAATATTACATCTATAATTTATTGGTAAAATTCAAAATGCGTGTTCAACATGTCGATGTTTTACAGAAAGTCTTTGACTGACTTCTTAAGCACAATCTGAGACTAAATTCTAAGAAATGTGTCTTTGGTGTTACCTCAAAAAAATGCTTAGGTTTATCATCTCTTAGTGGGGTATTGAAGTAGACCTAAACAAATTGAAGACCATTATTGACATGCCACCCCCTATGAATCTCAAAGAATTATGCAGCTTGCAAGGTAAAATTCAAGCGATTCATTTTTTTATCACACAAATCTTAGATAAGTGTAAGTTAGTCAATTATTTTTTACAAAAGGGATGGCCTTCAATTGAACCAAAGAATATCAAGATGCTTTTGAGGAAATCAATCAGTACCTCATCTCCTCATTAGTTTTATACCTGGCTAGACCGGGTTTTCTGTTTCATGTTTATATTTTTTCCACTGCCTTTGCCCTAGGAACCGTGTTGATGCAAAAAAATGAGGCTAATAGAGGGTAGGCTATTCACTATATCAATCATACTTTGGTGAGTTATGAGACAGATATGCTTATTTTGAGAAGTTATGCCTAGTAGTAGTTTTTACTACTAAGAAACTATGTCACTATATGATCAATCATACCACCTATGTCATTGCTAGGGAAAACCCATTATGATACATGATGGATAGATCCTACAATAATAGTCAAACCAAAAAATGGATAATATATTTAATAGAATACAACCTCAAATTCATTAGCTAGAAATCCATTAAAGGTTAGGTCATCACAAATTAACTTGCCAAAACTCCCTTCATCAATGATAAACCCCTCATCATAGAGCTTCCTAATGACTTTATCTTCAACATTACTGATGGTCCATTTTTATTTTCCTTCATTTTTTATTTCTCTCTCCCTCTAATTATCCTCTTTCTTCTCCCTCATTTCATAAATTTCACATCATTGTTGTATGGTCATGCACAAAGTGGCTACATACCTATGACGAGTCCTTTTCTATCCTCCTCTCTTTCATCCACCTTCTATTCTCTAGCTTTCTTTTCCTCTTATTTTATCCTCCCCTCCACATTCTATTGTCCTTCTGTTCCTTTTTCCTTTGTTTTCTTCTCCATGTTATCAATCATTCAGACCCTTCCTCTCATCATTATTTATATTTTATTCACCCAACACATTCATCCATTGCATTCATGCATAAGGCTTATAACATGCTAATTTGATCATCTTAAGTGCATGCATATGCATTTCCCAAGTTTTAATTGGTATAATTAATCAATGACATATAATGATTGTACATATTTTTCCATTTGTGTGTCTTGCATCTTATTTATCTCATGCACTTTATCCATTATATTATGGTTTCATGTGTCATATTATCCTGTACATTGTGTTGTACATTCATTGTTTATCTTTCATCCCCTATTAGTCACATACACTAAGTGTCACACTTGTCACGATGTTTTATTCAATAATTTTCTTAGATTGCTTGGAAATAGAGGTTATTTCTATTATTCAACCATGCCTAGTGTTCCACTCAACCTTTATCAAAATTCATCATGTTCTAAGGATATTTTGGCCTCCCTTGGCTAACTCGAGTTCCTTATTGGACCATGCACATATCACACATTGATAAATTTTGAGTTTACAAAAGACAACACCATGAGTAGTCTTGTTATAAAAGCAAAATTTCTTCTCACTCATCCTACCATGTGCATAATCTAAACCTGAGGATCCAAATTATATGCTTAAAAAAATTATGATGAAAAGAGATCCATAACTTGGTTTCTTAGGTATTTTATATGCCTTCATTGGGGCTATAGATGCCTGGATGGTAGTGGAGTTACGTCGAAGGATTATGGGGATAACCTCCATTGAGGCTATAGATACTTCATTGATAGTGGAGTAAGCCCTATACATGGTGACATGTTTTTCACATTAGAAATATTATTTTGTACAGACCTTTGACAACTCACAAATGAGCTAGCTTATATTGGCTTTAAGTTACAAGTGGTTAGTCTAACCTTACTCAATATTGGAAAAGAACATCATTGTACACATGTTGGTCCATGATTGGCTTGATATTTTTTAGGATGGTCTAGGTTTCCACAGGATATTGACCGACCTGTAGATGAGTTTAATTGGTATCTGTTGGTCCGGCTTTCATGCACACCCCGGGAAAGGATGAAGCAAGGAAGCTCCGGAGACACCCACGGGACGGATCCCACTCATCTTTAGGATCTAGCTGGTTATCCAAGGTGCGAGTTACAGAGTTGGGTCGAATGGCAATTCACTCTTTTCCACTTCTGGAATAGATTTCAATATGGACTGCTCTGTTACCTTACAGGGGGTTCTTGAACTTGTTCAGTAGTTGCAAAAGTTGTTGACAATCATATTTAACTTGAATTCTTGATCTAGCTCTCATGGGTCAGCAGATTTAAATAAAAGACAAACAAAGAAAATAAAAATGGATCATTCACCGAAAGCAAAGAGAGGGTAGGGTAGGGCAAAAAAGAGAAGTTTATCAAACATCAACTGTAAAACCCTAAACTGTCAATTTTATCTATGCTACTAGCTTCACAACAGAACAAATCAAAGAAGAAAGTGTCCAACTACCTAAGATCACTTTCAACTAAGAGCACAAGGCAGAGTGAAACAGATCTAGCAAAAAATTATAAATCCAAGGGCAACTGGTTAAAACCGGTATCTTTCACCGGCAACTCTAGCTCACACAAAGGAAGACAGAGCAATTAGAACAAACTTACACCTCAAATCTATAATTTCCCCTAGCAGCACAAGAGAACAACTCGAAGCCTAACAAAGATATTTAAACTTGATAACTCGGATTTACAAAGATATATCTAATAAACTTTAAATGGAACGGATAACAAAAGAAGATACACTTATCACACTCGCAAAAGATTAGGCTCCCGGCCATGCTATCACGTAAAAGCTAAAGCACATCAACTCCAAGTCCGTAAACAAAGGATTTCACAAAATTTGCAAGAAATTGCTTATAAGCCTTTTATTTCTAAGTCTCCGCCTCCCGCGATTACATTTAGAATCTGTATTTATAGACTCAGGATAGACCCTGATCTTTTCAAAATATCTTGCTCAAACCCTAAATCTTATCGCACTTAAACCCTAGGACCCGGGTTTTACAATAAAAATCCATTTAAAATCAAAGTCCGGATAGAACTTAACCCTTCGGCAAATCATGGCAGCTACTGCCATAAATGGAGAAGATAAAATCTAAAGCCACTTGCATTCATCCGCAGACTGCAAATAAATGCCTCCATTAATTCTGCCGGTGAGCCGGATGAGTCACCACTTCTCTCGCATCATTTGATCTCCGTAAAGCCATCCCCGTGTTGAAATTGTCTTCATGCTATCAAGTCTCGCAATAAATTTGTCATTGAATGCTCTCACCGGCAGCCTTCTCTTCTAGCATGGCGGTCCTTGACTAAATCCGCACTTTAACTTTGCCTTTATGGTCTTTCCCGGTTGTCCCGCAAGTGCCAGATGGAATCCTGCATGAAAGACAAAAAGATTATATTAGCACTTTAATAAACATTAAATCCAAGCTTAAAACATTAAAATAGATTAAAAACCGCAAAATAAGCTTGCATGTCGGCTTCTGCTTGTCTCATTCACGCTTTGACACGTGTCGCTACCCCAGGATGCCTTCTGTTTCCCGTCGAAATGCACTTTCAGGTCAACTTATGACTTTCTCTCTCCTACCGCGAAAATGAGACATGTCACGATTTCGCGACATGTCACGAAATCGCGACGTCTCCAGCGCTGCGCTGCTTCTCTCTCTGTCGGCCGCGAAAATGCGACATGTCACGATTTCGCGACATGTCACAAAATCGCGCCTCTCGCTGGCGGCCGTACATCTTCTTCAAAACGTGCAGCGCGTCGCTACCATTTTCTCCCTTCCTTCAAACGTGGCGTTAACATGCGCCGCACTCTCCCCGCGATTTGAGACATGTAGCCGCATCGCCGCAACTTTTTTTCTCTCGACTTGAAACATGCAGCGCATCGCTGCACTTTTACCCGCGATTTTGAGACATGCAGCAATCGCTGCAACTTTTGGACTTAGCCACTTTTTCATTTATCCTCACGAAAATGGGACATGTCGCGATTTCCGACATGTCGCGAAATCGCGCCGTCCGTACTGATTTCTTCTCTCTCCTCCGACAGACAGCGATTTTGCGACACTTTCCAAAAATGGAAATGTCGCGATATCGCGACACTTCCAAAAATGGAAAGTGTCACGATTTCGCTACACAAAAATGACTTGGCGGATTTTTGACTCTTCAGCCCACTTTCTCTCTCCTACCGTGAAAATGCGACATGTCACGATTTCGCGACATGTCGCAAAATCGCGCCCTTCCGTACAGTTCATCTTCTCTCTCCAAAAGCTGTCGCGATTTCGCGACATGTCACGAAATCGCGCCCTTTCTGGCACTTAGCCGATTTTCATGCATTTTCTCTCTCCTACCGCGAAAATGCGACATGTCACGATTTCGCGACATTTTTCTCCTCGCTTTCTCTCTCCTCATCCTGCAGCGATTTCGCGACACTTTCCAAAAATGGAAATGATCGCGATATCCACGCGACACTTCCAAAAATGGAAAGTGTCGCGATTTCGCTACGCTTTTCCGACTTAGCTGCATTTTGATTTTCCTGTCGCGATATCGCGACATTTCCGAAATGGAAGTGTCGCGATATCGCGACACTACCAAAAATGGAAAGTTTGATTTTTCATGAATTTATGCAACTGTTTTCTGGATTTTTCTCGTACCGGTGCAAGATTTTCTTAAGCATGAATGATTTCTAGCATGTAAAAAGTGAATTCTTGGATAACACAGCTAGAATGCAAGAAAAAGCCACAACTTTAAAAAGGAGGCAAGCAAAATCTGGATTTAAAACCGAAAGGATCAAGAGGGTCCCCGCCGCAAAATGGAATTTCGTAGTTTTCAAGAGGATGGAATCTCATTTTTCAGTGGGGGTGTGTTGCTTCTCAACAAATGGCGATATCTCACGGGTAAAATAGTAGCACTATTTTAGAACCCAAGACTCCGGTTTCAAAACAAAAAGACCATGCATCATGCCTTGCCACATACATTCTTCACAATAAATTGACTGTTAACTGCAAGCTGTTAAAATTTCCCAAGGACATACTAGGCTGGATTACTTCAAGGAAGATTTCTGATGTGCAATTTCAAAGGGTATAAAACTTTCTTCAAGGATGACTGAATTGAATGATAAACTTGGATTAATCAACTTTTCTAGATTGTAAAAGGGGAAACCGAGTAGAGCTCTGTTTACTAGTTTAGCCTTTTACAACCTAGACAGAGTTACCCTTTAGATTTACACGACCCAAATTTACAACTGTAGGGCAAAATCTAATATTGGCTGCCTCTTTTAATTATTCAACTCTTTTTTTTTTTTTTTTTTATATCTCTCCCTCTGAAATATATCAATATCTGAGATGCTTTTAGGGAAATCACAATTTTCTTTTATCATTTGATCAATCTGGAACTGTTTCAGTCTAGGCACTGATAGCCTCTGTGGATACCCAAATAATTGCATGAACCATAGTCCCCTCTCATAACCAGCTTTTCTTGGATTCCCCGGAATTCCTCCAACTAAACAAACATAGCAGTTTTTCTATCATTAAAACAACTGTGGCAAGTAAGACACAAGATCCAATCATCTCTCTACCTTTGTCCTGAATAACAAAATGGCTCTACTGTTCAGAGTAAGCAGACTATCTCAATTAGAATAATGATGACCATGAACACTGGATTGAGGATTTATCAGCTAGGAATAAACAATTTTAGCAGTCGACTTTTCATTGATTGCTCGAGCAAAGGTTAAAGGACAGAATTTTGAAGCCAAAGGACTTTGTACAGGCTTCCAAGGACAGCACAGTGTTTAAAGCAAAATAGAATAAAAGATGATCGAAATAAAATAAATAAAAAAATGATAAAAAAGGAATAAAACAAATGAAGGCTATTTACAAAGGATGCAAAGAAAATAGAAGTAGAAAAATTAAGTAAAAAAATAAACTAAAAAAGCAAAGAAATTAAAAGAAGCTAAATTGCAACAAAGATCGAAATAAACTAAAGCAACTGAAATAAATTAAACTGCAATCGTACAACAAAAAGAAAAAGAACTGCAAGGAAGAAAAGACTGTACAGACTAAAATAAAAGCAAGCTAAAATAAAAAGACAAAGAAAGGAAATAAAAAGCACTGACAAAAGAAATAAACTGCACAAGCTAAAACTGAAAAACAATTAAAGAAAACTGAAAACTGAACTGTACAAACATTTAAAAATAAAACTGCACTGACAAAGAAATAAAACTGAAAAACTTCAAAGCTTATTTACAATGCATACATATGTTACAACTTCCCTTCATACTCAAAAAATGCAGCAGTTGGGAAAGCAGAGAAATGGTGCCTTAAAAAAATTTGACCATGTGCAAGTAATTTAGAAAAATTACCTTTCAGGTCCCGTTGACGAAATGCACTCCAGACCGTGCTTCAAAAATTTGCTATCCTGGGAAAGACTTGTGTTTATCGTCTTCCCCGTCCCATTTGAAAACAAATCCGCAACTCCTTCAAATTAAACAAATCATATAATAACAAATCATATGATAACATGTTTATGCTTCTAATTGAAGGGTTTGCAGAGTTCTTTCAAAAGGACCGAATGTAAAAACCCCCAGGATCAAATACCTTAAAATCTTGACAGACCTGCACCACCACATCTTCAAAATTATGTGACAACCGAAAGAAATCATGTTTTATCTCGTATGCCCCGGTTCTTAACAACTTGAACATTTTGTGGTTGCCGCACCGCTTCAATATCCAGGACTTCAATTTTTATCCCTCTAGCAGAATGCTTACAATTTTCCTTTTCACCTGAGCCTTGCTTAGATTTAACCTCATCAATGTGCAATGTCCAAACATCATGGTTGTGATGGTTTAGAGTCAGTAATCGTTCCCACCTTCTCGCTTGCCAAATTATAAACTCCAATATCTCGCATCAACACAGCTTTATAGCCTTTTCTTTGATATTATGTTCAGAAGTTGCAGTGCTTATGTTGAGACAGCTCATCAATTCCAAGTTGGCTGACCACATTCATATTTACTATCTTTTCCTCCTTTTCTTGAAATCCAACAGTGGTCCAGTAGTAAGCCTCAATCAAGTTAACCTTTTGTTCAACAATCTGAGGCAGCTCATAGAGGGTGATGTCACCTTTAAGTTCCCTCATATCCTCAATGATGTTATCCTCCTCGCTTACTTCGCATAGTGATATTGAATCTCACTTTCATCATCCTCTCGATGAGGAAGGATCATTATTAAGTTCTGGACTCTCACATTTCAAGTCATAACTCGTCCATTTTGAACTCGTTGAAAATCTTGCATTTCATCCACAGGAGTCTCTACAAGACTTTCTCGTCTCTTCGAGAAAAGTGAAAGAATCTGAAACCCCGGTTGTACTATTTTTGGGTGAACTAGAAATATCAATATTTCTTTGATCTCTAGGAAAATTTAACTCACCAGGAAAAACTTCGGATTTGGGTGGTGCCGTATCACAACCGTTCAGCTCAAGCACTCGCACTTTGAATTTGTCGAACTTTTCTCTCGTATTTTGCACATGCCGAGTGGATGTCACAGCTAACGGAGTCTCCTTGGGTAGAGCATGACATGTTGGCACTAACTCATGATGTGGAATGGGGTCTCGGAATAGGCATGTTCTCGTGTAACATAGGATATCAAAGGACTCGCTCGTAATTTGAGGCCCTAACTGTCTCTCAAGAATTAAGGCTTCTTTATAAGCCCTCGCCAGTGGTTGTGATATTGATGTCTCTCTTGAGGAAAATAGAGGTCACCGAATCCAATGCATTCTTGTAGATTTCTAAGGCCAGATTTGCATTTGGGATGTAATGGCCACCATTCTACCGTAAGCTCTTTGGAACCTCATATTGAAAGACCCGACGCTTTCTCCCGACTCTTTCTTGATGCTGGAAAATTGCTGGTATAAAATGTCGGGATCTATCACTTCACCGAACCGTGATATAAAAGCTTTCTCTAGATCATCCCAGCCTAGTAATGGAATTGCCGGTGAGGTTTAAAAACCAGTCATAAGCTCCCTCCCGGAGAGTGAACGGGAACAATCTGCAGGCAACATCTTCATGTCGTATATTCAACAATTTTAAAGCATTTTTAAAAGCTAGCAGTGTGTTCTTCTCTAGTTCTTGTCCCATCATGTTTATACCTAGGGAGGTATCTTTTCGGACTTCTGGGCAAGTCATGGGCTATACCCGGAATGTTCAAAGCAGTGGGGCCCAACCAATTTGCCATTATTACTTGGCTGACAGTGATGTTCTGAGTTGTAATTGGATAACTGCTAGTGGAGATAAAACTGTTCTGAACTTGAGGTCTTCTCTGGCAATTTTAAAAACTCGTACTGACAACTTTCAAAACTGCACTGACAATTTATAAAATGTCCGAGTCACTTTTCAAATGTTGTGTTAGTTCCACTGTGGGTTCTACCCAAAATGTTTAATCATGCCTCACTTACAATACTTGAACTGAGTTCATGCCCTCCTTCTAGCGCCAATTAGGTTGTTGGTCCGGCTTTCATGCACACCCCGAGAAAGGATGAAGCAAGGAAGCTCCGGAGACACCCACGGGACGGATCCCACTCATCTTTAGGATCTAGCTGGTTATCCAAGGTGCGAGTTACAGTAGTTGGGTCGAATGGCAATTCACTCTTTTCCACTTTTGGAATAGATTTCAATATGGATCGCTCGTTACCTTACAGGGGGTTCTTGAACTTGTTAAGTAGTTGCAAAAGTTGTTGACAATCGTATTTAACTTGAATTCTTGATCTAGCTCTCATGGGTCAACAGATTTAAATAAAAGACAAACAAAGAAAATAAAAATGGATCATTCACCGAAAGCAAAGAGAGGGTAGGGTAAGGCAGAAAAGAGAAGCTTATCAAACATCAACTGTAAAACCCAAACTATCAATTTTATCTATGCTACTAGCTTCACAACAGAACAAATCAAAGAAGAAAGTGTCCAGTCACCTAAGATCACTTTCAACTAAGAGCACAAGGCAGAGTGAAACAGATCTAGCAAAAAATTATAAATCCAAGGGCAACTGGTTAAAACTGGTATCTTTCACCGACAACCTAGCTCACACAGTGAAGACAGAGCAATTAGAACAAACTTACACCTGAAATCTGTAATTTCCCCTAGCAGACAAGAGAACAACTGAAGCCTAACAACATATTTAAACTTGATAACTCAGATTTACAAGATATATCTAATAAACTTTAAATGGAACGGATAACAAAAGAAGATACACTTATCACACTCGCAAAAGATTAGGCTCCCGGCCATGCTATCACGTAAAAGCTAAAGCACATCAACTCCAAGTCCGTAAACAAAGGATTTCACAAAATTTGCAAGAAATTGCTTATAAGCCTTTTATTTCTAAGTCTCCGCCTCCCGCGATTACATTTAGAATCTGTATTTATAGACTCAGGACAGACCCCGATCTTTTCAAAATATCTTGCTCAAACCCTAAATCTTATCGCACTTAAACCCTAGGACCCGGGTTTTACAATAAAAATCCATTTAAAATCAAAGTCCAGATAGAACTTAACCCTTCTGCAAATCATGGGAGTCAGCTGCCATAAATGGAGAAGATAAAATCTAAAGCCACTTGCATTCATCCGCAGCTGCAAATAAATGCCTCCATTAATTCTTGCGGGTGAGCCGGATGAGTCACCACCTCTCTCAGATCTGATCTCCGTAAAGCCATCCCCGTGTTGAAATTGTCTTCATGCTATCAAGTCTGCAATAAATTTGTCATTGAATGCTCTCACCGACAGCTTCTCTTCTAGCATGGCGGTCCTTGACTAAATCCGCACTTTAACTTTGCCTTTATGGTCTTTCCCAGTTGTCCCGCAAGTGCCGATGGAATCCCGCATGAAAGACAAAAAGATCATTATATTAGCACTTTAATAAACATTAAATCCAAGCTTAAAACATTAAAACAGATTAAAAACCGCAAAATAAGCTTGCATGTCGGCTTCCGCTCTGTCTCATACACGCTTTGACACGTGTCGCTACCCCAGGATGCCTTCTGTTTCCCGTCGGAATGCACTTTCAGGTCAACTTATGACTTTCTCTCTCCTACCGCGAAAATGAGACATGTCGCGATTTCGCGACATGTCGCGAAATCGCGACGTCTCCAGCGCTGCGCTGCTTCTCTCTCTGTCGGCCGCGAAAATGCGACATGTCACGATTTCGCGACATGTCGCAAAATCGCGCCTCTCGCTGGCGGCCGTACATCTTCCTCAAAACGTGCAGCGCGTCGCTACCATTTTCTCCCTTCGCCTTCGAAACGTGCAGCTGTTTCTTTACTGCGCGCTCGCGATCCCCTCCTTTGAGACATGCAGGCATCGCCGCAACTTTTTGGGCGCTTTTCTCTCGACTTCGAAACATGCAGCGCATCGCTGCAACTTTTAGCTCGCGATTTTGAGACATGCAGCGAATCGGTGCAACTTTTGGACTTAGCCACTTTTTCATTTATCCTCAGCGAAAATGGGACATGTCACGATTTCGCGACATGTCGCGAAATCGCGCTGGTCCGTACTGATTTCTTCTCTCCTCCGACAGACAACGATTTTGCGACACTTTCCAAAAATGGAAATGTCGCGATATCGCGACACTTCCAAAAATGGAAAGTGTCGCGATTTCGCTACACAAAAATGACTTGGCGGATTTTTGACTCTTCAGCCCACTTTCTCTCTCCTACCGTGAAAATGCGACATGTCGCGATTTCGTGACATGTCGCAAAATCGCGCCCTTCCGTACAGTTCATCTTCTCTCTCCAAAAGCGTCGCGATTTCGCGACATGTCGCGAAATCGCGCCCTTTCTGGCACTTAGCCGATTTTCATGCATTTTCTCTCTCCTACCGCGAAAATGCGACATGTCACGATTTCGCGACATTTTTCTCCCCGGCTTTCTCTCTCCTCATCCTGCAGCGATTTCGCGACACTTCCAAAAATGGAAATGTCGCGATATCGCGACACTTCCAAAAATGGAAAGTGTCGCGATTTCGCTACGCTTTTCCGACTTAGCTGCATTTTGATTTTCCTGTCGCGATATCGCGACATTTCCGAAAATGGAAGTGTCGCGATATCGCGACACTACCAAAAATGGAAAGTTTGATTTTTCATGAATTTATGCAACTCGTTTTCAGGATTTTTCTCGGCACCGTGCAAGATTTTCTTAAGCATGAATGATTTCTAGCATGTAAAAAGTGAATTCTTGGAATAACAAAGCTAGAATGCAAGAAAAACACAACTTTAAAAAGGAGGCAAGCAAAACTGGATTTAAAACCGGAAAGGATCAAGAGGGTCCCTGCTGCAAAAATGGAATTTCAGAGTTTTCAAGAGGATGGAATCTCATTTTTCAGTGGGGGTGTGTTGCTTCTCAACAAGATCACTAGGGTGTTTGAGTTTTATGAAATCCTTTTAGGATCTAAAAACCCTAAGGTATTTGAGTGACAAGCATCTCAACTCACTACCATTCACTTTACATATGTCCTAATGTCCCCATTCATGTTGTTCATTATTTATGTTGTTAATTTATTATCATCCATGTCATACATATTATGTCCTTTACAATTATCTTATTTCATCTTATATTTTTATTTATTTACATGGTAAAATTGGTAGCTGCCATGATGATTTGGGTGTGTTATCTGTCTCTATGTTCACCACAGTATTTCATGCTATTCATCTTGAATATTGCCACACAGTACTCCATAAAGTCTGCCCCTATAATTGTCATACCACATTTATTTTAAACCTTTTATGCCATTGAAAGCACCAGGAAAGGGACAAGCGTTCAGTCCGATGAGGCCCAAGATTTGAACCCTGAGCATCTATCCCCCTTATAGGATTTTATTGCACCAATTGGTCTACACCTCGGACCTTATTTCATGTCATTTTAATGTGCCACTATGACTATTAATTTATCATTGATTAATTAAACTAATTTTGATTATGAAATGCATATACACATATCCAAAATATGATCAACCAAACACATATGAGTCTAAACCATGAAAACAAGTAAACACATCATCATCCATCACATCAACATATTAAATACATGACATCTCACATAGCATATCTATCTAATAAAATGCATTCATAAATCATACACATCACCATAATCCACACACACACATCACATCATATTAAAATACCAACTCATCAACATCTATATATCATGGCATATGCATAATAAATACATCATCCTTAATGCTCATAGACTACATCAAAATTACCCCTTAGGATACATTACATCTATATATACCACCTCATACATAATACTCTATACAAAATATGGCTCCTTGGCCATACCCAAAGACATCCATCATTGTTGCTACTGCCTCTTGACTGTCTCACCACTCCCCTCTTGACCTCCCTGACCATCACCCCCACTCCTCTCATGTCCTCCCTATTTGCTACCCCTAATCCTCTATGGACCCTTGACACCTTGAGTTGGACCTACTCAAAATATTTGAGAAGCTACTAGTGCTACCAAATGGGACACTATTGAAATTACTAACAGTGTGCTCCTTTGGCTTCACCATGATTGAGATGCAGAGTACACTAGAATTTACACACCCTAGATCACCATGGCCTCCTCACATGGTAACACCTTCTCCTTATATCATAGATAGAGAACTCTAAACTTATCCCACACATGCCTCAATCATGTAATATTTACCTGTGTCATTACCATATCCCCACCTCCCCTCTATTGATTGAACTCCTACTAGATCCTATCTCTCTCGACTATCACCACATCAAGCCACCTCTACAATGATGTCCTCTCTACTTCTAGCCTATATCTACCCTCCTTTAGTTCCCACACCATCTCCCTAAATTGGTCTACATCATCAACTAACTCCATCAACCCCCCACTCCATAGTGTCATCAAAATATAAACCTTTGCACTCCCAAAATTAGCCACCGATACCTCCTCAATCATCACCCCTGATGGGCTTGCTCTCTTAACTAATCAATGATGCACTCATCATCTAAATGGCTCCTCTGATACCTCCTCCTCCTCTCCCTCTCCACCATCCCTTGATCCTCTAGAAACTACCTCTCCATCCTCCCCTCTATCCATATCCTCCTTTGTCCCTCCCCTTGCCTACAATTGCTACATGGCCCACCATCCATAATAGTCTAGTGCCATGCCAATGTCATCCATATATGGCACCACTATGACCTCATACATTGAAAGGAATATTGGAATAATGTAAAACATCAAACCAAGCCACAAGTATCAAGGGGTTGAAGCAACACCACATTAACCAAAATAAAGAGACTAAAAAATAGAAATAAGAAATAAAAGTTAACATAAAACTACAATATCATATCATATGTCATAATTGACCGTGAATACAATGGATAAGCCTTGCTTAAATAGGAAAGGAAGATCCACCATAATCGTGGGAGGTGTGATAAGATCTATGGAAAAAAGATATCAACCCTCCATATGTAATCATTGAGTGTAACTCCCTAAGAATGCTAAATATCCCTAATATCTAAATAAGATAAAAATAAATATCCACACATATATTGGGTGGGGAAAAGTAAACTAAACTAATATAAAAATAAATTACCTAGGTGAGAATGAGATAGATTCTAAAACATCTACTCTAACACCCACCATCAAGCTAAGCTAGGGGTAAAAAATAAGTGGTATATCTATAGTATGAGTTCCAACAACAAGGCCTGATCATGTACTCATGTACAATGTGTATCCAGAAGCTCTTGAACCAGAAGGTGGAAAACCACATGGGAAAAAACATCTTGCTAGAAAGAGAGAAGTAAGAATGGATCCAAGGAGTGCTCCTAACACCCCCTAGGATGATGAGCTCCATGAAGAATTCCTATGAAAAAGTGGATACCTATGCAATGAACAATGTGTCTACAATGAGGAAGAAAGTAGCCATGAAGCATCCGTCGAATGTCTTCCCACTCCAAGTGAGTGTGAGAAGATGGGAAAAAATATAGAATGAAAATGTAGAATCCTTTAAAGAAAGCCAAAGTGAAGAAGATATCACCAATAAATTATGAAATGTATATCCAAGAATGCAGAAGCCCAAACTAACACCAAAATGAGGTAAAATATAGTCCCAATCAACATCCAAAATATCAATGTGCATGAAACCATGAGTATGCAAAAGTGGAAGATATGTGTAAAGAGCATCCATCAAAGAAGAATAACCAATGTCCTACTATATAAGTGGTGAAGAGCCCATGGAAGCGGTAAGAGAAATAAGTGGAGACTTAGAAGCCTCAAAATAATTAGCATGGTCTTCAAGATCTCCAAGTGAGAGTCCAATAAAAGACCAAATCTCGGTATCCAACTTCTATAGGAGCACATCATCCTATGTAAAATAAACAAGAGAAGAAAATGGTGGACAAGGTGGCTCACTCAAAGAAGGAGGGAACACCATAAAATGGTTCTCAAAGGAAGAAGTACATGGAGGAGATACAATGCATACATCATCATAAAATAAATGAGTGAGCTTCTCATACATGTCAAGAAAGTCATGTGTGAAACTTAATTAAGAGATAGGCAACACCATCCAAGAATTCATCCATATGTAAAGATATAACATGCCATGAGATATTTTTTGTATATGCTACAACATCAACATGATCATCCACATAAAATAAGTGTGGAGTGTGTCCTGTAAAATATCTAAAGTAGGTACTATAGCATCAACCTCATCATCCAAAATATCATGAGATAGTGACTCCAAAAATAAATATGCAATGCCACAAATGATGTCCTCCATGCAAGAAATTGTAAGATAAGGTGCCTTGGATAAAATATTTCTTCTCAATATATGATAAGGAAGGTGAGGTGTGTTATTGTGAACTCCAATAAATTTTTGAAGCTCCCCATAAATTGAATATTAAATCATGCTAGAGACCCTTAAAATGTTCATGAACTATGTCCTATTCTCCTTATCCTTCACCATTGGTTTGGTTTTTGGAGTCATGAAAAAAGGATCCAAACCTTAACTTTTATATAATGAACAAAATACCTTAAACCATTCTTCAAAAGTTTCAACATTTGCATCTATGCTAAGTTTAAAAAAAAAAATTCAATATATCTTGTTGAGTGGATATTTTACCCAGTTGCAAAATCCCCACCACAGTCAGGGTATTAAATCTAAAACCCTCTCTTGCAAAAAAGTTAAACAAAGGAAACAACATCTCCAAGGTTCCACTATATAAGCATTACACATGTATATTTGAAAGTAAATTGTTCAATAATAACAAGTGCTAGAAAAAACCAAGTGATTTGCAAGTAACTGTAAACAAGGGGCCTGTTGGTTTATTTCATTCATGCTTTGTAATTAATTTCCTTAGATTGTCATGGTTGTGCCTTAATGTGAATCCATAAAATGAAGTGTTGTTTCATTGATTATATTTGCATTAATATGTCTTACCCCGAATCCCTATTAGTGGGTTCATTTTAATCTTTATATTAAGATGTAAAGTTAGAGTGTTGTGGAATTGTCCACTTCATTTTAAACCCACACCTTTAATGTGATATTGTAGTCAGTCTTTGCAGTTAGAAGGTTCAATTTATATTTAGATTAATATTCCACTAATTGCAAAGTTAGAAGTCAGTAGGTTAGAAAGTTAGAATGTTAGAGAGTTACAAAGTTAGCAAGCTAGCATTCATTGCTTTATATGCACTTAAGATGAAGTAGTAGGTTAGTAACCCTCCCTCCTAGACTGATTATATCTTGCTTATGCCATGTGAAAATTATGCATCTTCGTTCCTTTTAATACTCTTGAAATATTATCCAAATAATTGTAAAGGTAAAAGCTCAAAATACTAATTACTTAGATTATGTACACTCTAGATTTCGCAGATGAGATTTATGATGTAAATAGGATATTTTGGGATTCTGATTTTCAGATTGAGAATTTGTAGAAATAAATTTTGGGATGTGCAAAAGAAAGAAAACTTGCATGAGAAAACTACAACTAACTATACTAAAGCTAGAATAAAAATGTAAATGTAATACGGTTTATGCTCCCCTACCCTGCAAAAACAAAGATCATGAGTCACTCACGAGGATAACCCAACCTAATAAAACCTGCAATACCACAATCATATTAGATCAAGTGCTAGACTCAAAGGAAAAAATAACCTGCATAGACATAAACCTTCATGTAGTGTAACCTCCTAAGAACATTCAACACTAGATATAAGTTTAAAAAATGCAGCAAAAAGAATGGACATTAACATAATAATCCTCAGAAATGAACTCCTTCAGTATTACTCACAAGGTGCATGTTTTCGGATCAATATGCATCAAAATGGTATTATTTTATTATAAAAATTCCAGCCCATTCAACATGGGCTTCCATGGGTATTTAAACTTTCTAGGGACCCTTTCATTTCATATTCCTCCACACAAAAAAAGGAAGTGTAATATGAGATGACTTCCAAAATTTTACATATTACAAAATAAAATGACTATAAAAACAAAAGGATAAAGCTCATATTTTCCCTTATACCACCTTCTAAATTTGAGCTTACCCTTTGGTCCCTATTCCAAATACTAAACCATAATAATAATGAAGGGCCACAAAAAATAGTCTACTCCTTACAAAAAAAACCATGGGTCATGATTGTGGGCACTACCAAGGCCCTTAAACACCCATAACTATGAAATATTCTACCAAAGAGGTACGTGATACACCTATAACAAAAAAAACAAAATTAAATTACCCAAAACATTAAAAAATCCCCTTATTTTTCTTTGGGCGGCATCGACGTGACTCGAACCCGAGTAGATGGGGTGCAAGCTCTAGTTGGCTTGCCCCTACCACTATGCCCATGCTTGGATTGAGACCCAAGTCTTGCGGTCTGCATATTATTTCTATTCCTTTATAGTGCTCCTCCATACGATGCTCCTCCTACGTAGATCTATGCTATACTACCACAATATAGCTTGGCCCTTCACTTGGAAACCAGTACAGGCCCGCATATGATGCTTGAAGTCTCTCTGAAACCTCACACATTTTTGTCAAATAGATTCTTCAATGAATATTTAAGGATGAAGGAGGCTTGGAATTAGGTTTTAACAACATGGGAGGCATTATATTTTCCCTCTATCTCACCTGCTACTACCATGGATGGCAATGTCTCTGTAACCTTCCACTCGCTATCTTTTGACAGTGATTTTGTGATGGATGTTATCCCACATTCTCACTGCCATGAATCTTTGACCACCATTTAATACTCTACCCCTAATGTTAAAGTCCAAATCATGTAACTCACCCTGTAATTGTAACCTTTGGATGCACCACGTGTACATGGGAGATATATTTGTTCATGTGGGAAATCCATTTATCCCTACTCCCTACTACTATCATCGAGTGTTTTATAACATGGGATATACCTATAGCTTGTTGACTACCTTTGGGTGGTCTTTCCCCTGCACTGATTAGTGTTGATATACCTTCCATTGGTCACCCGTAAACATGGTATGCTACCACATCTTTTATTTTCTATCTCCTTGATTCACTGCTATGTTGCCACCTAGACTCCACTACTGTCACCTTGACTCCATTGTCGCCATTGACTAGCGTGGCATCTATGCTTCCAACCATCCCCCTGTACACACATTTTGAATGTTATATCATAAGGGGATGAGAATAAAAAAGGGAAATATAAAAAAACTATATTAAACCTAGGCTCGACCTCAATACACTAACATAGAGGTAAATCTAAGAACAATCACATAAAGACAAACCAACTAACCTAAAAGCAACTAAATAAAATAAAATATAAAAGAAACCTAAAGACTATAAAATAAATCCAACAACTAAGCACTCTAAGGAAATATAAAATAATCAACACAAAATAACATACACTAACATTAAAAATACAAAATACAATCACCTTTAAAATAAAATAACATAAACTAACAAAGGACCTCTAAAATAAATAGAATAAAACTAACCAGTAAAATTTAATTATGGAAATTAATGAAATTAAACAACATCAACAAACTGAAATCTAAAGATCGAGCAATATTAAAGATTACCTTGCTAGCCATAACAACTCACAAACATCAAGCTATATACTACTAGCAAAGTGGTCCCCATTAATACCATATTCAATAAAAATCAAGGGACATACAACCAAAAAGAAGCATCCAATTGCTCAATACTATCCCATTAACTCAAATTTTTTTATAAATTTCAAGGGGGTCCCCAATATTGGGGTTAGTTGTGAAATAGGCACAAAAAGTGGTGACTCTACTGGGAAATGCTCTTGAGCATTTCTGATGAGAACCCAATTCTAAAATTGATAAACCAAAGGTTAGAAAAGTATACACCATTCAATGACATCATAGGAAATCCAGGTCAATAGCTTCACATGAGAACAAATGAATTATTTTCTTCAACTAGGTGTGTGCATTGTGATTCAATTTACACCTTTGGGACTATCCAAATTCCATCATTTGGTCCACCTTTAGGCCATGGAATGTTGCTCATAAAACTTATTTTGAATAATATTTTGCAAAATATCTTTTGAGCATGATTTAGACATAGCCCCACTGCCAGTAAGACATCTATAGCCCCGATGGATTTTATCCAAATCTAGTGACTAATTTGATAAAGCTTTTCAATGCTCTTTTTTTTTCTCTTTTCAAGGTTTTGTCTAAATAGAGCCCCACTTCTAGTCAGGTGTCTATAGCCCCGATGGAGTTTATTCAACTTGGTGACTGACTTGATTAATCTTTGCATTGTTTGTATTCCTATTTTATAGTGAACTTTGCAAACCTGTATGTGACATGAGAATATTAGATTAGACTTAATCAGTTTACCAAAATGATTTCATCCTTCACAATCCTAGGAAAAATCTCTTCATGTGATTCATTAAAGTGAAGATTTAGCATAACATTTCATTGTTTCACATTCCACTATCTTAGTATACTTAACCAAGGATAACCATTAAATAGCTTTATTTCCTTATCTTCAGTTCCATTTGATTCTTGGGTTGTATTATTGACTTTGAAAATATGCCATTTTGTCAGTAAACACCCCAAAAAAAAAAACCACAATAAAGGGAACTACTCAAAACTATAAATACATGGGAACATGAACATGACTCTAACCTATACACACAAGACCAATGAAAACACTAAAAAGAAACAATCTAATTAACAAAAAATCAGCACACCAAATTGAAAACAAAAAGAAAGAAAATAAGTTTAAGTTTGTAAGGAAACCTAAGTTTAAGTTTAAGTTTTTTTTTTTGGCAATTAGACTTTGGAGATCTACTAGGATTTTATGAGGAAAAACTACTCTGCTAGGGTTTGATGAAGAAAAACTGCTCTCGGGGATGGCAACAACTTTCGGAGGAGGTCTAAAAAATTGGAGGAATATCGTGATGGCATCGGGTTCGGAATAGAGAGTGCATGCTCGTGATATTTTTTCATCTAAAAATTACTGGAAGGAACATGATTTTCTAGTGCATGTCGGGAACCGCTTGTTAAATAACAATGGATGTTTGGAACGATGTGAATCCAGGCTAGTTCTAGTGGTTCAACCAGACTCGGTGGTGGAAGATGTGGAGTATCTAACCAAACATGCCCCCGTGGTAAATTTTTGGGCATCCAAATTTCTCTCCCATTTGTGGAGGCTTGGGTTAAGAAGACTTGGAATCCTGAAGGTGATGTGGAGGTGATGCTGAGTGCGAACAGTTATTTTATGGTGGTTTTCTCTTGTATTGCAGATCATAAAAAAACATTTGAATGGGGTCCTTATTTCTATAACCAAGTGGGACTCTTTCTTAAACCCTGGCATGTGGGTTTCAATCCATCAGAGGAGCGGCTATCGCGGGTTCAAGTATGGGTGTGGCTTCCATGGATCCTGTTGGAATTCTGGAGAACTGATATCTTGCATACGATTGCCCTTCTACTTGGGAAGCCGATTGGACCATCACAATAAAAAGGTAATCTTTGTTGCTCGTATTTGTGTTGAAATTGACTTAAATAATCCTATTCCAAATTCTATTGAAATACAATTTGGATCAACTACATGGGTTCAAAAACTTGACTATGAAGCTCTTCCATTTCGCTATCGAATTTTTCGTGAATATGGCCACCTGCAAAAAAAATACCTTGAGTTTGTCTCACCTATGGCTTCAAATCCTAGGACCTCTCAATATGGACAAATTTTGGATAAAGGAAAAGCCCCGATAAAGGAAGGGGAACGAGAGAAGGAAGGTTTTGTTTCGATAAAATCCTGAAATAGAGGACGGAGGACAAACAAAGAACTTAAGGATAGCCCACAAAATTCTCTACTCAACCATTTTTAAATATTATATGATATTGATCAATGCATGGAGATACCTAAAACATCGCTACCTAATGCAAATATAACAAGGCCGAATCAGATGTCTCTTCTTGAGGGATAACTTAAGGAATCAGATCTAGGGGATTTAAATGAAGAACAAAGGGCTTTGGATTTGAATATAGGGGACATGGTTGGTTCTAGCCCTATAAGGGAAACTATTTTAGAAAGTGGTACAGATTTAGTTATGTTCTCTCCTACTCAGGCATTGATGCAGTCATCCTTGGACTGCAAAACTCCTACGGTGTTAGGATTGCAACAGAAAATAATTAATTAATTTTTTTTGGATAAGAATATGAAGGTGGGTCTGAAGAAGGACTAGGATAAAATTAAGTTAATGGGGGAGATTTTGGTGGAGTCAGGCTTGGCGAGAACATTGGAATCCCATTTTTATAACCCCCACAAATGATTATCCTCTCATGGAATGTAAGGGGGTTGAATAGCATCCCCAGACAACAATTTATTTGTGATTTGGTTTGTGTGCATTATCTGTATGTGGTGTTTATTTAGGAGACTAAATTGGCTATTGATAGTATGTTCAATATTGCTCCCAAGTTGTCAAGAAGGGGGCAATACCAGTGCATTGGTGCATGTGGATATGTTTGTGGCATTGCTTGTTTATGGGATCCGATTAAGATATCCCCTCTTACTTGTATTTCTAGCAGATGGTCTATTTCAATGGTCGGGCATGATAATGAATCTGGTGAAATCATCCTACTTACAAATATGTAAGATCCTATTGATTACAATGGTAAAGTGAATTTGTGGAAGCACATTTGCTTTGTGAAAGTTTGGTTCCTCTGTACCCATGCATTTTGGCTGGAGACTTCAACTCTATCACTTGTCTAGAGGAGAAATGTGGTGGGGTGGACTGTCTCGAGCCTTTTTCTTCTGTCTTTAGTGCTCATATCCAGGCCTTAAAATTGGTTGACATCAAGCCAGATAATGGGATCTTTACTTGGCATAATATAAGGTGTGGGGAAGCTTCCATATCAGAGAGACTAGATAGGTTTTTGATATCCAGTTATTGGATGGGTAATAATAGAGGTGCTAGTTTTGTGATTCTAGAGGGTAGGGGATCTGATCATTGGCCTATCAAACTCTCTACTTTGGAGTTAGGGATAAAAAGAATCCCTCCTTTAAGTTTCAACTTATGTGGCTTCATGATCCTAAGCTTGATGATTTCATGCGAGGCTGGTGGACCACTGGCAAACCTCCTCACGTCACCACTATGTATTCCTTTATGAAGTGACTACAATTTGTAAAACATAAATTGAAGAGATGGAATAGACTGAATTTTGGGAACCTTTCCTTGGCTAAGTTGGCAGCTCTTAGGAGGATGGAAGAAGATTCAAGAAACATTAGAAATTAGGGATTCACGAAGGAGCTTCTTGTTGAGGAATTTGAAGTTGCGAAAGACCTTGCTGAATGGGAACTGAGGGAAGAAATTGTTTGGAAACAAAAATCTCGAGTAGATTGGCTTCAGGAAAGGGATAGGAACACAACCTTAGTCTATAATTCAGTTAAGGCTTGTCGTAATGGTAACATGATTACCTCTCTTGAGAATTCTCAGGGTGCCCTTCTCTCTTCTTTCAGGTATATTTCAGAAGAGACTAAGAGGTATTTTTCCTCTCTCTTCAAAGAGGACTCCCTATCAGATGATGAGAATGAAAAGCTTATTATAAACTATATTCCAGTGATTGTTTCTAGAGATATGAATGAACACTTGATGGTTCCAATTTCCCTTGAGGAGTTGGAAAATGTTGTATTCAATATGAAAAAAGGAAAATACCCAGGCCCAGATGGATTCTCGATTGAGTTTTATCAAGATTTTTGGGATTTAATAAAATTTTATCTTTTGGAGGTGGTCCATGAGTCCCAAAAGAACAAATAGATGCTAAGGGCCCTAAATTATACCTTTGTGGTGCTTATACCCAAAAAATATGGAGCAAATTCCTTGGATATGTTCAGGCCTATTGCTCTCTACAATGTTGTGTATAAGATCATCATAAAAATTATTGCTGAGAGGCTAAAGATATGGTTGAGAAAAATCATCTCTAAGGAGCAAGGAGGGTTTGTTGCTGGCCGAAAAATATTGGATGGGGTTGTTATTTCTATAGAAGCTATTCACTCAATGGAAAATTCTAAGGAGAAAACTATGTTCATTAAGTTGGACATGGCCAAAGCCTATGATCGGCTCAGATGGTCCTTTCTTCATAAAGTTCTTACTGCTTTTGGATTTAAGTAGGAATGGATTAGATGGGTGATGATCTGTGTTTCTTCTTTCTCATTCTCTATTCTTGTTAATAATGATCCATCAGAGATGTTTGAGGCCTCAAGGAGATTGAGGCAAGGAAATCCTTTATCTCATTATTTGTTTATCATTATTGTAGAAGGGTTGGGAAGATTGCTCAAGTCTCAAGTCATGCAGGGCCTCATT
Source organism: Wollemia nobilis (assembly GCA_028583015.1). Classification (NCBI taxonomy): domain Eukaryota; kingdom Viridiplantae; phylum Streptophyta; class Pinopsida; order Araucariales; family Araucariaceae; genus Wollemia; species Wollemia nobilis. The sequence continues at coordinate 8,601,805 of JAQPPZ010016751.1, read as the reverse complement.
TAGGGGTGGAAGTGGGATAGTAGTTAGCCATCTCTTTCCCACCTTCAATTTATTGATGATATTGCTTTGTTTGGAGTTGCCACTATCAGGGAAGTTGGAAATATTAGACAGTCTCTTGACATATCTCTTGGTGCTTCTAGACAGTTGATTAATGAGGACAAGTCTTCTATTTTCTTCTTCAATACCCATCCTCTTATTCAAGCCATGATTGCTCGAATTCTAAGATTCCAGGTTGGGACTCCCCCCTTCATTTATCTTGGTATTCCAATTTCATCTCACCCTCTACCTAGATATTCTTGGCAGTCTATGCTTGATAAGTTTAGAAGGAAGGTGAATCACTGGACTTTCAGATGGCTATCCACTGCAGGTAGAGTGTTGCTTTTAAAATATGTTGTTCAAGATTTACCCATTTATAGATGTTTTGTACAAATAGCTCCATCTCACTTCATCAAGGACATGGATGCTTTGTCAAGACAATTTTTATGGTCTAGAAAACTTGATCAATCTAAACGGATTTTGGTTAGGTGAGATTCTATATGTAGGCCGGTGCAAGAGGGAGGCCTTGGGTTGCGATAGATAACTCTTTTTGGATAGGCATTGGCTGCAAAAATTTATTGGAGATGGTGTACCTCTCAAGATCATATTTGGGCTAAAATATTATCTTGTAAATACTTGAGAGGTATTTTTGAGGCTGAAATCCCTAGAGTCAACTTGGTTGGGAAAGGTTCAGTTATCTGGGACACTCTGAAAAGAGGAGCTAATTTAATCAAGCAGGGTTTGTTCTGGATTTGCAATCAGGGATCAAATGCTCTTTTTTGGGAGTATTCTTGTGATGGACACCCTTCTATCTTGAATAAATATCCTAGGTTACATTCCCTAAGAATTTTTTTCTTGGAAGCAGGATGGTCTCGTGTGGAGGACTTTAAAAAAATCTAGTCTTTTGGAAATATGGAGATGTACAGGTGGAAAGATTCGTAAGAATGGCCCCAGGGGGGACTAGCCAAGGACAGAGAAGTGCTTGCTATTATTCTTATAGGTAGGCCTTGTTCTTCATTGAGGGGTAAAGATATTCTAGCTTGGAACCATGATCCTAAAGGAACCTACTTGGTAGCCTATGGTTATCAGGTTCTTGATAAGCAAAAGTATGGGAGTATTCCTGTCACTTGGTGGAAAAAGGTATGGAAAAAATTTTTCTGGCCAAAATGTAACTTCTTTCTCTGGTTGGTAGCTCGTAATAAATGCCTCACTTGGGATAATGTGAGGAAGAGAGAATTTTAGGGTCCCTATTTTTGTGTCCTTTGCAGTAATAATGAGGATGACTCTTCTCATTTATTTTTCCAATGCTCCTTTTCTAGAGACATTTGGCACCATTGGTGGAGCACCTGGAACCATCCATGTTTTCATGTGTTGTCCCTAGTGGAGTTTTGGAGTAGTCTAGGCAAACCTCCGGCAAAGGCCCCCTTCCTTTGGGTGGCTTGGAATTTTGGCCCTTCTTGCATCATCTGGTAAATTTGGCTCGAACAAAACCTGTGCATATTTCAGGGCAGTTATTTGGCTGTTCAATAGATATGGAAAATGATCCTATATATGGTTCAGGAAACCATCTATAGCAAATATGATGTGGACCCTATTTTGGATTTTAGGGAGGAGAAGGTATAACAAGCCCTTGGTCTCTTTGGGGATGGTTTTAACTCTTCTAGCCCTAGTAGGATTCCTAAGCTCAACAAGAAGGTTAGGAGAGATGGTAGGTGGAGGCCACCCCCTAGAGGAGTTTTAAAAATTAATACTAATGGATCGTCCAGGGGTAATACTGGACATGCTGGCATTGGCGGTGTTGAGAGAGATTCTACTGGTGGTGTTAGTTTTTTCTTTTCTATTTATAAAGGTGTTTACACCAAAAAATTTATGGAAGCTCTTGCAATTCTTGAGGCCTTGTAGAGGGGGTTTTCTCTTTGCTGGCATAAGATTATCTGTGAGTCTGACTCTCAAATTTTGGTTAATATTTTAAACAGTAAAAGGGTGGAGGAATTTAACTGGTAGTTGGCCTCTGTAGCCATTCAGATTCTCAAAATGAGTGAAGAGTTCAAATTTATATCCTTTGTGCACATTCCAAGGGAATGGAATGTGGTTGCTGATTACCTGGCCAAAAGGGCTTCTGAGTTGTTGGATCCTTGGAGTATCGATAATTGGGAGAGTCTCCCATTTGGGGACTCTCAACTCCTATGGGAGTTGATCCACAAGGATGTACATACTTAATGTGGTTTATTCTTGTTGTCTTTTTTGGGTGTCATTCTAGTCTAGTGGTTTTAGCCTGTTTGGCTATTTATTTGAGTCCTGGTTGGAAGCTCAGTTGTACTTTGTAATCCAAAATTTTTATCAATAATTTTTTACCCCTTTATTTAAAAAAAAAGAAAAGAAAAAACAAAACATATATGTACATATAATACACAATCACACATTTCATGGGCTTAAGTAATGATTTAAATGCAACCCATTAATGGGAAAAGATAATTTCTTTCCATCCAAGGTTTGTAATCTGAAAGTGTTTTTACCTAGGATTTTAGAAATCTAATAAGGTCCCAACCTTAAACAATCAAATTTGTCATGATATCCATTTTTTCATGTTTTTTATCCCACAATAACACTAAATCAAAAATCTTGAAAGTTTTAATTGTAGCTCTCCTATCAAACCACCTCTTTACTACATATTGATGTTTACTAAAATGAATCATGGCTTCCTCTCTTTTCTCATCAAGATGCATCAAGTGGGTTAACCGAGCTTCAGTTTGATTATCAATTCCAAGATATTCTTTCATAAAATGAAGAGTTTGTAACCATAGATTAGTGGGAAAAAAAGGGTCCTGCCCATAAACTAGATGATATGGAGATGTTCCAGTTGATTATTTCACTCTATTTATATCAGCCCAAAGAGCAAATTTTAACTTACCATGCCAATCTCTAGGATTATTCTCAAGCAAATTTTTTGTGCTAGAAAACAAGTTCTTGTTGGAAGATTTCGCCAAACCATTACCTTGTGGATAATAATTGGAATAAAATTTCAAGCTCACCTTGTTATCATATGACCAATCTACAAATTTAATAGAATCAAATGCGGGACCATTATCACTTACTATTGCATTAGGCATTCCAAAATGATTTATAACGCAATCCTCTAAAAAAATAATAACATTAGTGGTAGCATGTTTTGTAGGGACTGCTTCTATCCACATAGTGCAGTATTTTGTAGCTGTAAGGATGAATTTATGAGAATTAGAAGAGATAGGATTAATAACCCCAACAAAATCCAATTCCCATTGTGCAAAAGGTCTCATCTCCACTGCAGGTTGTAAAGGCATGGCTACGTTTCTTTCCCTATTGGCCGCCATCTGACATGTATGGAAAGATCATACATGTGCATAAGCATAACTGAAAATATGAGACCAATAGTATCCAACTCTAATAATTTAGTGTGTCGTTGTGTTGTATGACCCATTTCAAGTTCCATACTTACCATGGAAGTCATTAAGCACTTGGGTTACCTCCTTTTGATTCACATAACGAAGGTAGATCCATTTGTGGTTTCTCCTATACAAAACACCAGATTTAATCAAAAAGTTTGCATATTTCAACCGTAAAGCTCTTCTTTGGGTAGAAGTGATATGTGATGGACACTTACCATTCAACAAAAAATACACAATATCTACATACCAATCATCTTTAGTAATTTCTTCTACAGTATAATGTTGGCATGAGATTTGAGGATCACTTTCAGCAATTGATTTTACCAATCCTTGTCCACGAATTAGCTTCATAGGTTGGATTTCAAGATCAAATTATTGGAGTGTAGAAATTTATTTTCCTCTTCTCTCACCTAGTCCATTATGCAAAACCATGGTTTTTATAGCAGGTTCAGGCACAATAGCATAAACCCTAATACGTGCAATGTAATGTATGAATGTTTTATCATTTTGAATAGTGCATATATTTTCTTTTCTAAAAATAAATATCTTGACTATGCACCTTTCAAAGGATAACTTAGAGAAGTTATGGGATTTTCAACATTACCTTCACCCTTTAGATTTAGGACACTTGCGAATGAATGTTCAGAAGCAAACATATAAGTATAAAAGGTATTTGAATAATCTAGACTTACCAAGCATGTGCCTTAGAAATAACATCTTTAATGCCCTAGAAAGCATCCTTAAACTCATTTTTCCATTTAATTTAAACATCCTTTTTTAGCATGACATTCAATGGTTTAGCAATCTCAACAAATCCAACAATGAATTTCCCTAAAAAATTGATTTTACCAAAGAATGATCTTAATTCCTTATTATTATGGGGAGGAAGGATTTCTTGGATAGCTTCTATTCTTTCTAGATCAATAGAAATTCCTTATTTTGAAATAATGTGACCCAAAAGCTTACCCTTTATTACTCCAAAGATGCATTTTCTTGAATTTAGGGAGATCCCATGTTCCCTACATCTTTGGAGAACTTTTCTCAAATATTTGACATGATATTCTCTCTTCTTAGATAAGTCAAGAATATCATCCATATAAACAACAATGCACTTACCTATGAGTCCCTTAAATGCATAATCCATGGATGTTGGAAAGTTGTGCCTCCATTTAATAATCCAAAGGGCATTCTACTATAGGTAAATATTTCCCATTTATTTGTAAAGGCTATCTTCATCCAATCACTCGTATGGATGAGAAGTTGGTTGTATCCTAAGTCCCATCTAAAAATGATATCATTTATGACCCATTTACCATTTGGGGTATCTCATCAATGGAAGGCAATGGGTAGTTGTACTTTTGATATGCTTTGTTCAGATTTCTAAAATCTATGCACAACCTTATTTCTCCATTCTTATTTCTCACAGGAACTAGGTTGGCAACCCATGTAGAATGCCCAATAGGAAAGATAATATTAGCATCTAGCAATATTTTCACTTCTTTCTCTATCAAGGGTTCTAACAATGGGTTGACAGATCATTGTCTCTATATAAAGATCTTGGATTTAGGTTTCAATGGGATCATGTGCATTATAACATTTTGATCATATATTTTTAGCTCCTTGTAACTCCAGGCTATACAATCCATGTATTATTTCAATGCATGAATGATAGAATATTTTTCTTCACTTGTACATGCCTTGGAAATGAATACCTCTTGTGTATTTTTTGCACTCCTTAAGTTGATTACATCAAATACTTATTTAGGGGGTGGTATACTCTTTCCTCTTTATGCTTGATACCCTATATAAAATAATTTTTCTAGTGAAATAATTCCTTTAGGTATCCTATTCATTTTCCACTCTATTTCACTATCCTCATATGTTTTATCTTGCTATATCTAGTCTTCATCTATGATATGATTTTTGAAAATACCAGAGTTAGTAACAAACTTAAAAATGTACCTGTCACTCTTAAACACCTACATATTCCTAACGTTATTTGGTATTGAAGGACATGAAACTGTCTCAATCATTTTATTTTTATTTTTATTGTCAACTGGTTTGAGCATACCTACTGCAATGGCTAAATAATCAGCCATCCTATTACCTTTTATAGAGATAAGGAAAATATTGAAAGCATAAAATTCTTCTGTCAAATTCCTAACTCAAGTCCTATAATGGCTCAATATTTTTTCATGGCACACATATTGCCCTTTGACCTATTTAAAAACTAACTCAGAGTCTCCTAAGACCTTGAGATACTTGAATTTCTTACTCAGAGCTAGTTGTAGCCCAAAAATAAGGGCTTCATACTCTACCACATTGTTGATGCAAGGGAACTGTAATCTATAGGTAGCAAAAAAAGGCTTACTTCTTGAACATATGACTTCAATACCAGATCCAACACTTTGTATTAATTTGGATCCCTCAAATTTGAGAATCCAAACCAGATTGTTTTTTCAAGAGGGCTACGAGAAAGGTTTTTTTTTAGGTTTTTTGGTAGCCTCTTCTATATCCAAGTTATAGACCCCTAGGTAAAGTTTTGCAAATTGAATTTCATTTTGCCTATTATATTCAATAATCATTTCCTTAAGTCTTGGCTCACTATCCACCCAAATTTGGTTTGCTAATCCTCTCCAAGGTAGCTACATATGATAAGAATCAGTGACTACATATCCATTCATATTATTACTCTAATCCCTATCCAATACCATGCCATACTTGGTTGGAATATTGACCACCAGGATGTCAATATGATGTTGAATCCTAGGTTCTAAATTAATTTGAATTCAGACTTCTTAAAGAGTTCCTACTACATCCACTACAGTCATGTTCAATTGTATCATCTTATTCCTTGAAGAAATTATATTTAAACCTAACCTTTAGTAAATCTCAAGGGGCATGATATTGCTCAAGGCACTTGAATCTTCTAAACAATTATGCAAGTTTTTGCCTACAATCCTAATTATCAAAATAAAATGAGGTACTTCTTGCTTCTCCTTTCGTAAAACCAAGTGAGACTCAACATATTTGACCTCATGGATTTGGCTTGGTGGGTATAATACCTTTATCAAGGCTTCCTTCTAACTTGAAAACCTAGCAGCCTCTATGAACGAGACATTAGCTTTAGTCCTTTTCAAGTCTTCCACTATGTCATAGGTAGGCTTCTCAAACTTCTACATTTTCTACGTAGGCTTGGATGATTCTATAGCAGGTAGTGGAGGAGTATTATCATTAGATTTGGTATCCGAAGGAAGAATAAAATTATTTGGAGGAGTAGAGGAAGTTTTGGGACTCCTAGACTTACTTCTCATAAAATAACCATGATTCCCTTTCCTAAACTTCCTAACGGCTTGGACTTCATCTTCTTTGATTTCCTCATCATCCTCTCGTAAGACTTCATTACCATCTTCTTCTTCCTCACTCTCTTGATAATGAACTACTTCAACCACCAAATCAGTGTCTTTTCCCTTAATGTGGACCCTCATTGGGTACTAGCTCTAAATCATCAACTTGAGATTGTAAACAATTCATGTATCGAGAAATTTTTGGACACTCCTAATTATGGTCCTTAGTTTTGTGCAACCTACATCCCTTTTACCAAGTAATATCTACAAGATTGATAATGGAATCTGATCTACTAGGGCTTGTAAAAGCATCATCTTGATTGGCTACGAGGTTAGGCACATTCCCATTATTAGGCCTAGTACTCCATGGCCTCCTATGATTATTGAAATTTTTATTAGAGTGAGGAGCTTGGGAATTATGCTTTTATATGTGGATCATATCATTACTCAACTTGAGATACATCTTCTTTAGTTTCTCAACTTCAGAATTATACTCTTTTGGTGGAGGTATTATGGTATTGGGTCCAAAAGAAATTCCCATACCAAAAGTATCTTGACCTGGCATAATGGCTTGATTTTGCATATTTTTATTTAATAAAGGATTCACACTCTGAATCAGTGTGGGCATGGGAAAAGTTTCCAAAGCCTAAGCATTGATAGTCATTTGATTATCAGAGAGAAATGGTGTGGTAGATGGAATGAAAGTATTCAGATATGTGGAAATAGATGGATAAGTGGAAATTAATGGGTGATACTGATGGTATGGTAAGGTATTCATCATAGGCACCTGAGGTGTCATGACTTGATTCATAATAGCAATCTAACTGTAAGGACCAAACTATCCTATCATATGCAATTGGGGCATCCCAAATCCTTGGGGTGTCATTTTTTGTTCTATGGCCATGGATTTTGTGTAAGATTGGGCTAAAGTCATAACTTGTCGATTTATCCTAGAAAACAAGGCAGTAATGGGATATATCACCCCAAAGTGTATTTTTAAAGCAAAAGAAACATCTATGTTAAAGTGATGAGTTGATCTGGAGTAAAGTTTTTGAAATATTTGATTGAAAATCCTAATTGACTCATTAAGTGCCCTTTTGGATGTCACAAACTGATGATACATGATAGTGGGATCCAAAGGAGACCTAAAATGATTGAAAAAAGTGTTTTTGAGTTGAACCCATGAAGTAATGGACCCAACGGGTAAATTGATATACCATTCATAAGACATTTGATCCAGACTCATGGGAAAGAGTCTACAAGCAACATCTTCATGTTCTACTTGTAGTCTAATTAACACATCCTTGTAAGCCTAAATATGCTCTTCGGTTGTTCCAAGACCATCATGTTTAAACTTGGGAAAATATTTCTCAATGATTTTAGGCATGTCATGAACATCCCTGACTATATTTAGAGGAATATTATGTACTCCATACCAGGGAGTTGGTGGTGGTTGGGCCATAGTGTTTGATAAAGTTGGACCTACAGGAGAAGTAGAAACAGGAGAGGTAATTGGTGTAGATACACTTGGTGTAATCACATCAATAGAGACAACTGGTGTAGAAACACTAGCTATACTTGACACTATATATGAACCTAATGCAAGCACACTAGGCGGGATTTCAACCTTTTGAGACTTGTTTCTTGACTTCCTAAAATTAGGAGAAAGGCTTTGAAAAATGGTTTCCCTAGTGGTTTTAGACCTAGTAGCAATGTACTCAAGTTGGTCCAGCTTGGGAAGACACTAACTCTATACAAACCTCTCACAACTCACAACAAACTCAGACAAGAAAAATAAAGAAAACCAAAAACCTATAAAACAAAGCTCCTGCAATACAACACAATATAAACAAAACTTCACACGTTAGTTGTTAGAAAATAAAAGGCTTTTGCAACTATAAACATTGTTATATGAAAATGATCTTGTTGAGAAGCAACACACCCCCACTGAAAAATGAGATTCCATCCTCTTGAAAGCCCTGAACTTCCATTTTTGCAGTAGGGACCCTCTTGATAATTTTCAGGTTTTAAATCCAAATTTGCTTGCCTCCTTTTTAAAGTTGTGCTTTTTCTTGCATTCCAGCTGTGTTATCCAAGAATTCACTTTTTACATGCTAGAATCATTCATGCACAAATAAAATCTTGCACCGGTACCGAGAAAAATCCAGAAAACAGTTGCATAAATTCATGAAAAATCAAACTTTCCATTTTTGGTAGTGTCGCGATATCGCGACACTTCCATTTTCGAAAATGTCGCGATATCGCGACAGGTAAATCAAAAAGCAGCTAAGTCATTTTAGTGTAGCGAAATCGCGACACTTTCCATTTTTGGAAGTGTAAGATTCGAGCGACATTTCCATTTTTGGAAAGTGTCGCAAAATCGCTGTCGTCCGGAGGAGAGAGAAAGAAATCGTACGGAAGGGCGCGATTTTGTGACATGTCACGAAATCGTGACATGTCGCATTTTCACGGTAGGAGAGAGAAAGTGGGCTGCAGAATGAAAAATTGGCTAAGTATGAAAATGGTCGCGATTTCGCGACATGTCGCGAAATCGCGACACTTTCTGGATAGAGAAGGAAAGGAGATAAGAAAGAAGCCAAGTGCAAGGGCAGGCGCGATTTTGCGACATGTCGCGAAATCGCGACATGTCGCAGTATCGCGACTGTTGGAGCAGAAAGTTGCGGTTGACGGAGAAGGGTCGCGATTTCGCGACATGTCGCGAAATCGTGACATGTCGCGTTTTCGTGGCCGACGGGGGAAGAAGTTGTCGATGAGCCAGGGACGTCGCGATTTCGTGACATGTCGCAGAATCATGGCAGGAGAGAGAAAGTCCTAAGTTGACCTGAAAGTGCATTCCGGCGGGAAACAGAAGGCATCCTGGGGTAGCGACACGTGTCAAAGCGTGAGGCGTACAAACAGAGGCCGACATGCAAGCTTGCTTTAGGGTTTTTAGCCTGATTTAATCTGTTTTAACCTTTAAAGCTTCTGATTTAATTAAAGTGCTAATCTAATCATCTTTTGTCTTTCATGCAGGATTCCATCTGGCACTTGCGGGACAACCGGGAAAGGCCATAAAGTCAAAGTTAAAGTGCAGATTTAATCGAGGACCGCCATGCTAGAGGAGAAGATGCCGATGAGAGCATTCAATGACAAATTTATTGCAGAATTAATAGCATGAAGATAATTTCAACTCAGGGATGGCTTTGCGGAGATCAAATTGATGGAGAAGTGGTGACTCATCCGGCTCACCAGCAGAATTAATGGAGGCATTTATTTGCAACTGCGGATGAATGCAAGTGGCTTTAGATTTTATCTTCTCCATTTATGGCAGCTAACTGCACAGATTTGCCGAAGGGTTAAGTTCTATCCGGACTTTGATTTTAAATGGATTTTTATTGTAAAACCCGGGTCCTAGGGTTTAGAAAGATAAGATTTGCAGTTATGAGAAGAAGATATTTCTGAAAAGATCAGGGTCTGTCCTGAGTCTATAAATACTTCTTCTCAATGTAATCGCAGGAGGCGAAGACTTAGAAATAAAAGGCTTATAAGCAATTTCTTGCAAATTTTGTGAAATCCTTTGTTTCTGGACTTGGAGTTGATGTGCTTTAGCTTTTCTGTGATAGCATGGCCAGGAGCCTAATCTTTTGCAGAGTGTGATAAGTGTATCTTCTTTTGTTATCCGTTCCATTTAAAGTTTATTAGATATATGTTGTGAATCTGCCATTATCAAGTTTAAATATGTCGTTAGGCTTCAGCTTGTTCTCTTGTCTCGCTAGGGGAAATTACAGATTTGAGGTTAAGTTTGTTCTAATTGCTCTGTCTTCACCGTGTGAGCTAGGCTGCCGGTGAAAGATACCAGTTTTAACCAACTGCCCTTGGATTTATAATTTTCTGCTAGATCTGTTCCACTCGCCTTGTGCTCTTAGTTGAAAGTGATCTTAGACCGACTCGGACACTTTCTTCTTTGATTTGTTCTGTTGTGAAGCCGAGTAGCATAGATAAGATTGATAGTTTAGGGTTTTACATTTGATGTTTGATAAACTTCTCTTTCTACCCTACCCTACCCTCTCTTTGTTTTCGGTGAATGATCCATTTTTATTTTCTTTATTTGTCTTTTATTTAAATCTACTGACCCATGAGAGCTAGATCAAGAATTCAAGTTAAATCTGATAGCAACAACTTTTGCAACTATCGAACAAGTTCAAGAACCCCCGTAAGGTAACAGAGCAGTCCATATTGAAATCTATTCCAGAAGTGGAAAAGAGTGAATAGCCATTCGACCCAACTCTGTAACTCGCACCTTGGATAACCAGCTAGATCCTAAAGTGAGTGGGATCCGTCCCGTGGGTGTCTCCGGGGCTTCCTGCCCATCCTTTCGCGGGGTGTGCATGAAAGCCGGACCAACACCTAATTGGCGCTAGAAGGAGGGCCTGAACTCAGTTCAAGTATTGTAAGGGCATAACAACAACATTTGTAAGGACCCACACTGAACTTCGGATAGTTTTGTAAATTGTCAGTATAGTTTTGTAAATTGTCAGGTGTTTTAAATTTCCAAATTCGTAACCCGTTGAGAACTCGCAAGTTATAAGTGCTTGTGAAAACTCGGATTCTACATACAGGGTAACAAGGTCCCACCCCGGAGCCGGAGAGCTCCTTGTCCCCGAATTAGAAACTCCGAGAAGAAGTAGCCACGTAAGGGCCACATATCTATCACAGACAGTTTTATCACCACTGATAGTCACTCCAACCAGAGCTCATAATATCCCTGTTAATCCATTAGCTATGGCAAATTGGTTGGGCTCCACAGCTTTGAACATTCCGGGTATAGCCCATGACTTGCCCATAAATCCAGAAAGATACCTCCCTAGGTATAAACATGATGGGACAAGAACTGCAGAGGAACACTTAATTGCATTCAAGAATGCACCGAAGTTATTAAATGTACAACATGAGGATGTTGCCTGTAGACTCTTCCCGTTTACTCTCCAGGAGGGAGCTTATGATTGGTTTCTAAATCTTACCAATGATTCCATCACCAGTTGGAATGATTTAGAAAAAGTTTTTGTGTCACAGTTCGGAGAAGTGATAGATCCCAGCATTTTATATCAGCAGTTTTCTGGCATCAAAAGAGAACTGAATGAGTCTATTAGATCCTATAATGTCAGATTCCAGAAAGCTTATGGTAGACTCACCGGCTATTATGTACCTAATGCTGACTCGGCATTAGAGATCTTCAGAAATTCTTTAGACCCAATGACCTCTCGTCTTCTTGAAGAGAGATGCCACTCGTTACTAATTTGACAGTAAGCTTACAAAGAAGCTTTGATTCTGGAAAGATAGTTGGGGCCCCAGCCTTTAAATATTCAACAAAATCCTTTGATCACACAGCTTGCTCCTATATTCAATCCTATCCCACATTAGATGATGCTGCCAGTCTGTCAGACTTTACCATCAACAAGCACTCATGGTCGCCGCACCTGTTGAGAATGTACATAACCCTGTGAAAGAGGCTGACAATGCTAGGATTGAAGAAGTCTCAAAGATTGTTCAAAAGTCGGCCAATGATTTTTTGAGTTTTAAAAGGCAAACTTCTACTGGAGACAACCCCAACAGATATTCATATCAACCAAACAGATTTAACAGGCCCCCATATGAACCTAATAAAGATTACAAGGGTAAAGCTCATGATGTGAACATTTGTGACTTAGCCCTGCCCAACTGGTGCAGAATTCATGCCACTTCTCAGCATGGAGAGTTAGACTGTCTGGAATTTTGCAATGCATTTGAAGCCTTGTCTCGTGATCTCGATCTCCCCGAAAATCAAAGAACCGCCGATGGCCCAAGTTCATCCGGCCACAAGTGCAGCCTATGGTCCTGGATTCTTTCTCTTTCCCGGATGAATCTGAGAATGTAGTTGAAATGCCCATGGATGAAGTACATGCTTTCCAACAAGTATAGAAGAGATAATTACAACCTGAGAAATAGGAATCCTGAGCCTAATACTACATCAACTCCTCCTGACAACTCTCACAATATTCCTCCTGACCCCTCTCCAAGCAATAATCCACCTCCACCAAAGGGAGGAGCTCAAAGAGTACCAGATGTTGCTATTCCTCCACTTAACAAAGGATATAACATAGTGGAGGATATGAAAAAGATTAAGGCTAACATTACTTTGCATGAGTTGGCACAGATTTCGGAGCAGAGAGACAATCTGATAAAGACATACTCTGGCCCTGCTGCTAAACCCGTGGATAAAGGGAAGAAAATAGCCAATGCCAATCTGGCCATGTACAAGGAAAAGACTGAAGTTCCCCCATTTTTACTGACTGTCAAAATTTTTGGGAAGAATTTACATAATTGTTTGGTAGATTCAGTGCATCTCGCTAATGTCATGCCACCGGCAATTTGTCGACAGCTGGGGCTGACCCCAATGAAGTCCGAGAGGAGAGTTGTCCAATTGGACAAGTCAGAAGTTAAGGTTGTGGGAGAGCTGCAAAACATTCACATTCAATTGGCATCTGAGCCAAGGGCTCAACATAAGATCGAAATCCAAGTTGTGGATATCCCAATGGGGTATGGAATGTCGTTGAGTAGGGATTGGTCTAAGTCTCTAAATGGATATCTTGCAACAGACTTTTCACACATGTGGTTGCCATGGAAGGGTGTGGCCAATCAATTGCGGGTTGATAGAGAACCTGTGTACAAGCACACGATTACAGAGTACAATGCTGCAAATGAAACTATCAATGTTGCGTAAGTAGACATTGGAGTCTACAATTTAACAACTGGGCAGAATAATAAATTTAACAAAGCTCATCCTCGTACATACTAATGAAGTTTGGACACTTCATGTGGATGGAGCAAGATGTAGGTGGTTCTGGAATAGGGGCAGTCCTCAAAGGACCTCAAAGTCAGACATTTTTTATGTCTTACCGCCTCGTAGCTCCCATGTACTAATAATTTAGCAGAGTATGAAGCTCTGATTTTAGGTTTAAAATTTGCATTGGATAGAAATGTGAAAAACATTCAAGTTTTCACTGATTCAGAATTAGTGGCAAGCCAGGTCAGGGGTAAGTTTCAGTGTAAAGCCTCTTATCTGAAGGGATACAAACATAGAGCCTGGGACCTGGTAGAAGGCTTTGATGCCTTTAACTTAACACATATACCCAGGGAACAAAATTCACATGCAGATGTCTTGGCATCTTCAGCTGCAAGTTTAAAGCCATTGGAAGATTTTAAGTGGGATAAGTTTTCAATTGAGTTAGTCCCCTGTCCTTCAGTTCCAAACAATATAGACAACTTTCAAGTTTTCTCATATGATCAACAGATTGTGAACTTTCTGCAGAGTACCAATACCTTTGAGAATGCTATAATTGATGAGGGCCAAAGGGACACCCTGATGGAACAGTTAGATGATGACAGGGGAATCATGAGATTGAAGGACAACAGAATCCCAAAGGGAATGGTAGAGCTGGAGAGGCTATTTGATGTTGACAAGATCAGGCAAAGGGTGAATTCTCGAGGATTATGTGGGCACCACAGACAATGAGACTAGAAAATTTGAATGTAGGAACCGAAGAGGATCCAAGGAACATCAAGTTGGCAAAGGACTCGTGATCCAGTAGATAAAGAGAAATATGATTGATTTCCTGCATAGGTCTAAGGATGTAATGGCCTGGTCATACAAGGATTTAAAGGTATTTGATCCAAAAGTTTACACCCACATCATACCTTTGAAAGAATCTTGCAAGCCTTTCGTACAAAAATAGAGGCATGTTAATGCTCTGTTAGAACCCCTTATTCAGAAAGAAGTGGAGAAACTCTTGAGTGCAAGCAATTATTTTTCCTATCAGGCATTCTACTTGGGTGGCAAATCTGGTGCCACCAGGAAGAAAAATGGGGAGATCCGCCTGTGTGTGGATTTCAGAAATTTAAATAAAGCTTCTGAAAAGGACAACTATCCACTGCCTTCTATGGATGAAGTCCCGCAAATTGTTAATGGATCGTAGATGATGTCTTTTTTGGATGGCTTCTCAGGCTATAATCAGATTCTAGTTGAGAAGGAAGATAGAATGAAGACTGCTTTTACAACTAAGTGGGGGACTTTTGCTTACAAAAGGATGCCATTTGGGTTAATAAATGCAGGAGCAACATTTCAGAGAGCAATGGACCATGCCTTCAAGGGGCTTATGGGCAAATGTATTGTAGTTTACATGGATGATCTAACAGCCTTTTCCAAATCTAAGTTTGACCATGTAAAGCATTTAGAGTCTGTGTTTAACAAGTGCAGAGAGTTTGGAATTTCTCTGAATCCAAAGAAATGCATATTTGGTGTAACAGAAGGCAAACCGCTTGGGCATTTGGTCACAAAGGATGGCATTTCTATGGATCCAGGTAGATTTGAGGCCATATCTCGGCATACCATTTCCCAACTCCAAGAAAGAGTTGAGATCATTCTTTGGAAAGATTAACTTTGTCGTAAAGTTTATCTCAGTGCTTTGCAGAGATAGTTAAACCAATGAATGATATGTTAAAGCAAACCGCCCGCATTGCCCGGACCACCGAAGCTAAGACTCGCTTTTCAAGAAATCAAGACAACCATTAAACAAGCACCAGCCTTAGTAAGCCCGCATTTCAGTGCAGATTTCTATCTGTACACATTCTCTTCTGAACATACACTTGCTGCAGTGCTGACTCAACGGAGAGATACAGGAGAACATCCAATTGCTTTTAAGAGCACTAATTTGAAGGGAGCTGAACTGAAATATTCCCGTTTAGATAAACAAGCCTATGCTTTGGTAAGGGCAATGAAACAGCTTCAGACATTATATACTCAGAAGCAAAACTCATGCCATAGTGCCGGACTCCAACCGTGAAGTATCTTCTAAGTCAAAATGAGTTGGGTGAACTGAGGGGCAATTGGGTCACCAGGCTGCAAGAATATGACCTGGAAATTAGGCCTGCTAAACTGATCAGAGGACTTGGCTTGTCCAGGCACATTGCTGAAGTGCCTCCAAAGCAGGAAGTTAATCAATTAAACTCTGAATCTGATGATTGGTATGGGGATATCATTCATCTGCTACAGTTTGGAGTTTGCCCATCCCATTTGAACAGAACTCAAAGGAGAGCATTAAAGTTAAAATCTGCTCACTATCTCCTCAAGGCAGGTACTCTGTACAGGGAGAATTATGCTGGCATCTTTCTAAGGTGCATTTCTCCCAATGAAGTCAGTGAAGTCATGGCTAGTTTTCATGAAAAACTAGGGGCAGGACATTCATCAGGATCTGCCACTGCACATAAGATACTGAGAGCAAAGCTATTACTGGCCTACACTTTTTAAGGATGCACATCAACATGTCAGAACCTGCCATCAGTGCCAGACATTTGCAGCCAAAGAGGCAAACCGAGCCCTGCCATTGCAGCCAGTGGTGATAAACAAACCTTTCATGCAGTGGGGACTTGATTTTGTGGGGGTAATCAATCCAAATTCCTCAGCAGGACATAAATATGTGCTGACAGCTACTGACTATTGCACAAGGTGGGTTGAAGCAGCAGCCACTACAAGAAGTACAACCTCAGGAAGTCATTGAATTTCTTGAATCAAATGTCATAACTAGATTTGGGGTTCCCTTGAATTTGGTCTCGTGATAATGGGCCAGCCTTCCAATCATTGGAGTTTGCAGATTGGGCATACCATATGGGGATAGTTATCGATTCTCATCCAACTACTACCCCCAAGGCAATGGATTGGCTGAGTCAACAAACAAGAACTTAATGAATGCCATCAAAAAGTCTGCAGCAGATAAACCCAGGAAGTGGCATACATTGTTGAAATATGCACTGTGGGCTGACCGGATAACACACAAAGTGGCTCTTAAGACCTCTCCCTTTGTTTTGTCTGTATGGTACCCGACCAATTGTTCCCATCTCCTTGAAGTTGCCCACCTACCAATTTGCCTTAGATTATTTTGAAGATCATGATGATGCAGAAGCCCGAGTTTTAGATTTGACTAACTTGCAGGATGAAAGACTCCAAGCCCTGGAGCACTTCAATAGGCACCAAGAAACTGTCAAGCGGTGGTTTGACAAGAGAGCCAAGGTGAAGGCTTTCAGGCTGGCAGACTTAGTGCTTCTGTGGGACAAGGCCCATGAGAAGAAGGGTAAGCACACAAAGTTGCAGCCACTGTGGATAGGCCCCTACCAAATTGCTGAAATATTGGGTAACAATGCTTTTCGCTTGCAAGACCTCGGATGGTAATTTTCTGGACCTCCCTGTTAATGGTCAATACTTGAAACATTATTTCTCCATTGCTCCATCCAATGTATCATTTGAGTAAGCTATGAAGAAGTTGTAACATGTGTACATATTGTGAATAGCTCTCCCAGTTTTATTTGCTTTAGTTCTTTATTGCAGTTCTTTTTCTTTGTTTGTCTTGCTTTAGTTTATTTTTGTTTTTTCTTTTGTTTTTGTTGCTTTGCTTTGTTTTTAGTTTGTTTTTTTTTTTTTTTTTTTTCTTTTTAGTCTCGTATGTCTTTTGTTTCAGTTTTTCTTTGTTGTCTGTTCGCTTTATTTTATTCCTTTGCTCGTACGCTTGTGCTTTAGTCTGTGCAATTTTATTTTGTTTTGCTTTAAGGCCTGTGTCTGTCCTTGGAAGTCCGTACAAAGTCCTTCAGCTTTTAAAGATTCTGTCCTTTAACCTCTTCCTGAGCAATCAATGAAAAGTCAGCCTGCTGAAAATTGTTTTATTCTGAGCTGATCAATCCACAATCCAATGCCCATGCTGTTCACCATTCTAATTGAGATAGTCTGCTTACACTGAATAGTAGAACTATTTTGTTATTCAGGACAAAGGTAGAGAGATGATTGGATCTTGTGTCTTACTTGCCACAGCTTGTTTTAATGATAGAAAAACTGCTATGTCGTTTTGTTGGAGGAACTCCTGGGAATCCAAGAAAAGCTGGTTATGAGAGGGGACTATGGTTCATGCAATTATTTGGGTATCACCAGAGGCTATCAGTGCCTAGACTGAAACAGTTCCAGATTGATCAAATGTTAAAAGAAAATTGTGATTTCCCTAAAAGCATTTCAGATATTGATATATTTCAGAGGGAGAGATATAAAAAAAAAAAAGAGAAAAGAGAAAAAAAGAAAAGAGTTGAACAATTAAAAGAGGCAGCCAATATTAGATTCTGCCCTACAGTTGTAAATTTGGGTCGTGTAAATCTAAAGGGTAACTCTGTCTAGGCTGTAAAAGGCTAAACTAGTAAACAGAGCTCTACTCGGTTTCCCCTTTTACAATCTAGAAAAGTTGATCACTCCAAAGTTCATCATTCAAACCAGTCATCCTTGAAGAAAGTTTTATACCCTTTGTAATTGCACATCAGAAATCTTCCTTGAAGTAATCCAGCCTAGTATGTCCTTGGGAAATTTTAACAGCTGGCAGTTAGTAGTCAATTTATTGTGAAGAATGTCTGTGGCAAGGCATGATGCATGGTCTTTTTGTTTTGAAACCATAGTCTTGGGTTCTAAAATAGTGCTACTATTTTACCCGTAGATATCGCCATTTGTTGAGAAGCAACACACCCCCACTGAAAAATGAGATTCCATCCTCTGAAAATTTTGAACTTCCATTTTTGCAGTAGGGACCCTCTTGATAATTTTCAGGTTTTAAATCCAAATTTGCTTGCCTCCTTTTTAAAGTTGTGCTTTTTCTTGCATTCCAACTGTGTTATCCAAGAATTCACTTTTTACATGCTAGAATCATTCATGCACAAATAAAATCTTGCACCGGTACCGAGAAAAATCCAGAAAATAGTTGCATAAATTCATGAAAAATCAAACTTTCCATTTTTGGTAGTGTCGCGATATCGCGACACTTCCATTTTTGAAAATGTCACGATATCACGATGGTAAATCAAAAAGCAGCTAAGTCATTTTAGTGTAGCGAAATCGCGACACTTTCCATTTTTGGAAGTGTCGCGATATCGCGACATTTCCATTTTTGGAAAGTGTCGCAAAATCGCTGCCGATCGGAGGAGAGAGAAAGAAAACGTACGGAAGGGCACGATTTTGCGACATGTCGCGAAATCGTGACATGTCGCATTTTCACGGTAGGAGAGAGAAAGTGGGCTGCAGAATGAAAATCGGCTAAGTATGAAAATGGTCGCGATTTCGTGACATGTCGCGATATCGTGACGTGTTCTATTTTGGAGAGTGATGGAAAGGAGAGAAGAAAGAAGCTAAGTGCAAGGGCAGGCGCTAACATGTCTCGAAATCGCGACATGTCGAAAGGAGTTGGAGAGAAAGTTGCGTGATGGAGAAGGTCGCGATTTCGCGACATGTCACGAAATCGTGACATGTCGCGTTTTCGCGGCCGACGGGGGAAGAAGTTGCCGATGAGCTAGGGACGTCGCGATTTCGTGACATGTCGCGAAATCGCGACATGTCGCAGAATCGCGATAGGAGAGAGAAAGTCCTCAAGTTGACCTAAAAGTGCATTCCAACGGGAAACAGAAGGCATCCTAGGGTAGCGACACGTGTCAAAGCGTGAATCAGATAAACGTAAGCCGACATGCAAGCTTGCTTTAGGGTTTTTAGCCTGATTTAATCTGTTTTAACCTTTAAAGCTTCTGATTTAATGATTTTAAAGTGCTAATCTAACTCATCTTTTGTCTTTCATGCAGGATTCCATCTGGCACTTGCGGGACAACCGGGAAAGGCCATAAAGTCAAAGTTAAAGTGCAGATTTGATCGAGGACCGCCATGCTAGAGGAGAAGATGCCGATGAAAGCATTCAATGACAAATTTATTGCAGAATTAATAGCATGAAGACAATTTCAACTCAGGGATGGCTTTGCGGAGATCAAATTGATGGAGAAGTGGTGACTCATCCGGCTCACCAACAGAATTAATGGAGGCATTTATTTGCAGCTGCGGATGAATGCAAGTGGCTTTAGATTTTATCTTCTCCATTTATGGCAGCTAACTGCACTGATTTGCCGAAGGGTTAAGTTCTATCTGGACTTTGATTTTAAATGGATTTTTATTGTAAAACCCGGGTCCTAGGGTTTAGAAAGATAAGATTTGCAGTTAAGAGAAGAAGATATTTCTGAAAAGATCGTGGTCCTGTCCCCGAGTCTATAAATACTTCTTCTCAATGTAATCGCGGGAGGCGGAGACTTAGAAATAAAAGGCTTATAAGCAATTTCTTGCAAATTTTGTGAAATCCTTTGTTTCTGGACTTGGAGTTGATGTGCTTTAGCTTTTGTGATAGCATGGCTAGGAGCCTAATCTTTTGCAGAGTGTGATAAGTGTATCTTCTTTTGTTATCCGTTCCATTTAAAGTTTGTTAGATATATGCTCGTGAATCTGCCATTATCAAGTTTAAATATGTCGTTAGGCTTCAGCTTGTTCTCTTGTCTCGCTAGGGGAAATTACAGATTTGAGGTTAAGTTTGTTCTAATTGCTCTGTCTTCATCGTGTGAGCTAGGCTGCCGGTGAAAGATACCAGCTTTAACCAACTGCCCTTGGATTTATAATTTTCTGCTAGATCTGTTTCACTCGGCCTTGTGCTCTTAGTTGAAAGTGATCTTAGACCCCGACCGGACACTTTCTTCTTTGATTTGTTCTCGTTGTGAAGCTCGATAGCATAGATAAGATTGATAGTTTAGGGTTTTACAGCTTGATGTCTGATAAACTTCTCTTTCTCGCCCTACCCTACCCTCTCTTTGTTTTCGGTGAATGATCCATTTTTATTTTCTTTGTTTGTCTTTTATTTAAATCAGCCGACCCATGAGAGCTAGATCAAGAATTCAAGTTAAATCTGATTGTCAACAACTTTTGCAACTACTGAACAAGTTCAAGAACCCCCTGTAAGGTAACAGAGCAGTCCATATTGAAATCTATTCCATAAGTGGAAAAGAGTGAATAGCCATTCGACCCAACTCTGTAACTCGCACCTTGGATAACCAGCTAGATCCTAAAGTGAGTGGGATCCGTCCCGTGGGTGTCTCCGGGGCTTCCTGCCCATCCTTTCACGGGGTGTGCATGAAAGCCGGACCAACAGATCTTAAGTAAAAAAATCATGAAGCTATGCAATGAAGGAGGCCCTCCTTCTAGAGCTATTTATTTTGAGTGGATATTTTTCCCAGTTGCAAAATCCCCACCACAGTCAGGGTATTAAATCAAAAACCCTCTCTTGCAAAGAAGTTAAACAAAGAAAACAACTTCTCCAAGGTTTCGCTATATAAGCATTACACATGTATATTTGAAAGTAAAATGTTCAAGAATAACAAGTGCTAGAAACAACCAAGTGATTTGCAAGTAACTGTAAACAAGGGGCCTATTGGTTTATTTCATTCATGCTTTGTAATTAATTTCCTTAGATTGCCATGGTTGTGCCTTAATGTGAACCCATAAAATGAAGTGTTGTTTCATTGATTATCTTTGCATTAATCTGTCTTACCCTGAATCCCTATTAGTGGGTTCATTTTAATCTTCAAATTAAGATGCAAAGTTAGAGTGTTGTGGAATTATCCACTTCATTTTAAATCCATGCCTTTAATGTGAGATTGTAGTCAGTATTTGTAGTTAGTAGGTTCAATTTTATCTTCAGATTAATGTTCCACTAATTGCAAAGTTAGAAGTCAGTAGGTTAGAAAGTTAGAATGTTATAAAGTTAGCAAGTTAGCATTCATTGTTTTATCTGCACTTAATATGAAGTAGTAGGTTAGAAACCCTCCCTCCTAGACTGATTTTATCTTGCTTATGCCATGTAAGAATTGTGCAGATTCGTTCCTTTTAATACTCTTGAAATATTATCCAAATAATTGTAAAGGTAAAAGCTCAGAAAACTAATTACTTGGATTATGTACACTCTAGATTTCCCAGATCAGATTTATGATGTAAATAGGATCTTTTGGGATTTTGAGTTTTAGATTGAGAATTTGCAGAAATAAATTTTGGGATGTGCAAAAGAAAGAAAACTTGCATGAGGAAACTACAACTAACTATACTAAAGCTGGAATAAAAATGCAAATGTAATATGGTATCATGCTCCCCTACCCTGCAAAACCAAATATCATGAGTCACTCACGAGGATAACCCAACCTAATCAAACCTGCAATAGCACAATCATATTAGATCAAGTGCTAGACTCAAAGGAAAAATAGAACCTGCATCAACATAAACCTTCACGTAGTGTAACCTCCTAAGAGCATTCAACACTAGATATAAGTTTAAAAAATGCAGCAAAAAGAATGGACATTAACACAATAATCCTCATAAATGAACTCCTTCAGTCTTGCTCACAAGGTGCAAGTTTTTGGATCAATGTGCATCAAAATGGTATTATTTTATTACAAAAATTCCAGCCCCTTCAACATGGTCTTCCATGGGTATTTAAAATTTTTAGGGACCCTTTCGTTTCATCTTCCTCTACAAAAAAAATGGAAGTGTAATATGAAACAACTTCCAACATTTTAAACCTTTACAAAATAAGATGACAATAAAAACAAAAGGATAAAGTTCACCTTTTCCCTTATATCTCCTTCTTAATTAGAACTTTACCCTTTGGTCCCTATTCCAAAATATTCAACCATAATAATAATAAAAGGCCAAAAAAAACAATCTAACCCTTACAAAAAAAAAACATGGATCATGATCATGGGTGCTGCCAAGGTCCTTAAATACCCATAACTATGACATATTCTACCAAAGGGACGCATGATACACCTATAACAACCAAAAAAAAAATTAAAATATTCAAAATAAAATAAAAACTCCCCTTATCATCCTTCGGGTGGTGCCAACGTGACTCGAACCCGAGTCGATGGGGTGCAAGCCCTACTTGGCTTACCCCTACCACTACACCCATGCTTGGGTTGAGACCCAAGTCTTGTGGCCTACATATTATTTCTCTTCCTACACGATGCTCCTCCATATGGCACTCCTCCTGCGTGGCTCTCCTATCTACTACAATAGTATAACTCAGCCATTCACTCGACAACCAGTCTAGGCCCGCGTATGGCACTCAACGTCTCTCCAAAACCTCCCACATGTTTTTCAAATGGATTCTTTGATGAACATTTAATTATGAAGGAGGCTTTGCATTAGGGTTTACCAGCATCGGAGGAATTATATTTTCCCTCTGTCTCACCTACTACTGCCGTGGCTATCATCGTCTCTATCACTTATCGCTATTTATCTTTTGGTAGTGATTTGGTGAGGGACGTTGTCCCACATTGTTTCTGCCACAAATATTTGACCATCATTTAATACTCTATCCCTAACGTTAAATTCCAAACCATGTAACTCACCCTACAATTGTAACCCTTGGATGCACCACGTGTATGTGGGAGATATCTTTATTTGTGTGGGAAATCCATTTATCCCACCTACTCTCTGCTACTATCATCGAGCATTTTATAATATAGGATCTTCCTATAGCTTATTAACTACCTTTAGATGGTATTTTCATTGTGCTACTAAGTGTTGAGGTCCCTTCCATTGGTCGCCCATCCACTTGGTAGGCTGCCACATATTTACTCTGCTATCTTCTTGATTCACCGCTCCATTTTTGCCTGGACTCTATTGCTGGTATGTTGACTCCGCTATCATCCTTTGCCAACATGTCATCTATACTTCCAATGATCCCCATGTACACACATTTTGAACAATAGATCGTAGATGAATGAGAATAACAAAGGAAAATCTAAAAAAACTATATTAAACCTAGGCCCAACCTCAATACACTAACATACAGGCAAATCTAAGAAAAATCACATAAAGACAAACCAACTAACCTAAAAGCAACTAAATAAAATAAAATATAAAAGAAACCTAAAGACTATAAAAGAAATCCAACAACTAAGCACTCTAAGGAAATATAAAATAATCCACACAAAAAATAAAATACACTAACATTAAAAACATAAAATACAATCACCTTTAAAATAAAATAACATAAACTAACAAAGGACCTCTAAAATAAATAAAATAAAACTAACCACTAAAATCTAATAAAGGAAATTAATGAAATTAAACACCATCAACAAACTAAAATCTAAATATTGAGCAATATTAAATATTACCTTGCTAGCCATAACAACTCACAAACATCAAGCCATACCCTACTAGCAAAGTGGTCCCCATTAATACCATATTCAATAAAAATCAAGGGACATACAACAACCAAAAAGAAGCATCCAATTGCTCAATACTATCCCATTAGCTCAATTTTTTACAAATTTCAAGTGGGTCCCCAATATTGGGGTTAGTTGTGAAATAGTCACAACAAATGGTGACTCTGCTGGGAAATGCTCTTGAGCATTTCTGATGAGAACCCAATTCTAAAATTGATAAACCAAAGGTTAGAAAAGTATACACCATTCAATGACATCCTAGGAAAGCAAGGTCAATAGCTTCACATGAGAACAAATGGATTATTTGCTTCAGCTAGGTGTGTGCATTGTGGTTCAATTTACACCTTTGGGACTATCCAGATTCCATCATTTGGTCCACCTTTAGGCCATGGAATGCTGCTCATAAAACTTATTTTGAATAATATTTTGCAAAATATCTTTTGAGCATGATTTAGATAGAGCCCCACTTCCAGTCAGGCATCTATAGCCTCGATGGAGTTTATCCAAATCTAGTGACTGATTTGATCAAGCTTTTCAATGCTCTTTTTTTTCTTCTTTTTCAAGATTTTGTCTAAACAGAGCCCCACTACCAGTCAGGCATCTATAGCCCTGGTGGAGTTTATTCGACTTGGTGACTGATTTGATCAATCTTTGCATTGCTTGTATTCCTCTTTTATAGTGAACTTTGCAAACCTGTATGTGACATGAGCATGTTAGATTAGCCTTAATCAGTTTACCAAAATGATTTCATCCTTCAAAATCCCAAGAAATGTCTCTTCATGTGATTCATTAAAGTGAAGCTTTGGCATAATATTTCATTGTTTCACACTCCACTATCTTAGTATACTTAACCAAGGATAACCATTAAATAGCTTTATTTTCTTACCTTCAGTTCTATTTGATTCTTGGGTTGTATTATTGACTCTGAAAATATGCCATTTTGTCAGTAACCATCCCAAAACCAAAACCACAATAAAGGGAACTACTCAAAACTATAAATGCATGGGAACATGAACATGACTCTAACCTACACACACAAGACCAATGAAAACATAGAAAAGAAACAATCTAACTAACAAAAAATCAGCACACCAAATTGAAAACAAAAAGAAAAGAAAAAAATGAAACATATATGTACATATAATACACAATCACACATTTCATGGGCTAAAGTAATGCTTTAAATGCAGCCCATTAATAGGTAAAGATAATTCCTTTCCATCCAAGGTTTGTAATCTGAAAGTATTTTTACCTAGGATTTCAGAAATCTGATAAGGTCCTAACCATAAACAATCAAATTTGTCATGATCCCCCTTTTTTTCATGTTTTTTATCCCACAATAACACTAAATCAGAAATCTTGAAAGTTTTAATTGTAGCTCTCCTATCAAACCACCTCTTTACTACATCTTGATGTTTACTAAAATGAAGCATGGCTTCCTCTCTTTTCTCATCAAGATGCATCAAGTGGGTTAACCGAGCTTCAGTTTGATTATCAGTTCCAAGATATTCTTTCATAAAATGAAGAGTTTGCAACCTTAGATTAGTGGGAAAAATGGGGTCCTGCCCATAAACTAGATGATATGGAGATGTTCCAATTGATTCTTTCACTCTAGTTCTATCAGCCCAAAGAGCAAATTTTAACTTACCATGCCAATCTCTAGGATTCTTCTCAAGCAACTTTTTTATGCTAGACAACAAGTTCTTGTTAGAAGATTCTGCCAAACCATTACCTTGTGGATAATAATTGGAAGAAAATTTCAAGCTCACCTTGTTATCATATGCCCAATATGCAAATTGAATAGAAGCAAATGCGAAACCATTATCACTTACTATTGCATTAGGTATTCCAAAATGAGTTATAATGCAATCCTCTAAAAACTTAATAACAACATCAGTGGTAGCATGTTTTGTAGGGACTGCTTCTGTCCACCTAGTGTAGTAATCTGTAGCTATGAGGATGAATTTATGAGAATCAAAAGAGTTAGGATTAATAACCCCAACAAAATCCAATCCCCATTGTGCAAAAGGCCTCATCTCCACTACAGGTTGTAAAGGCATGGCTACGTTTCTTTCCCTATTGGCCGCCATATGACATGTATGGCAAGATCACACATGAGCATATGCATCTCTGAAAATATGAGGCCAATAGTATCCAACTCTAAGAATCTGGTGTGTCGTTGCGTTGGCTGACCCATGTCCAGTTCCATACTTACCATGGAAGTCATTAAGCACTTGGGTTGCCTCCTTTTGATTCACACAATGAAGGTAGATCCCTTCGTGGTTTCTCCTATACAAAACACCATATTTAATAAAAAAATTTGCAGATTTCAATCGTAAAGCTCTTCTTTGGGTAGAAGTGAGATGTGATGGACACTTACCATTCAATAAAAAATACACAATATCTACATACCAATCATCTTTAGTAATTTCTTCTATAGTATAATGTTGGCATGAGATTTGAGGATCAATTTCAGCAATTGATTTTACCAATCCTTGTCCACGAACTAGCTTCATAGGTTGGATTTCAAGATCAAATTCTTGGAGTGTAGAAATCCATTTTCCTCTTCTCTCACCTAGTTCATTCTGCAGAAACATAGTTTTGACAGCAGGGTCAGGCACAATAGCATAAACCCTACTACATGCAATGTAATGTCTGAATTTTTTTATCATTTTGAATAGTGCATACATTTGCTTGTCTAAAATAGAATATCTCAACTCTACACCTTTCAAAGGAGAACTCAAAAAAGTGATGGGATTTTCAACATTACCTTCACCCTTTTGAGTTAGGACACTTGCGAATGAATGTTCAGAAGCAAACGTATAAGTATAAAAGGGCTTTGAATAATCTGGACTTACCAAAATATGTGCCTTAGAAATAGCATCTTTAATGCCCTAGAAAGCATCCTTACTCTCATTTGTCCATTTAATTTCAACATCCTTTTTTAGCATGTCATTCAATGGTTTAGCAATCTCAGCAAATCCAACAATGAATTTCCTTACAAAATTGATTTTACCAAAGAATGATCTTAATTCCTTCTTGTTATGGGGAGGAGGGATTTCTTGGATAGCTTCTATTCTTTTGGGATCAATAGAAATTCCTTCTTTTGAAACAATGTGACCCAAAATCTTACCCTCTGTTACTCCAAAGATGCATTTTCTTAGATTTAGGGAGATCCCATGTTCCCTACATCTTTGGAGAACTTTTCTCAAATATTTGACATGATCTTCTCTCTTCTTAGAGAAGACAGGAATATCATCCACATAAACAATAATGCACTTACCTATGAGTCCCTTAAATGCATAATCCATGGCACGTTGGAAAGTTGCACCTGCATTTAATAATCCAAAGGGCATTCTCCTATAGGCAAATGTTCCCCATTTGGTTGTAAAGGTTGTCTTCATCCTATCACTTGGATGGATGAGAATTTGGTTGTACCCTGAGTACCCATCTAAAAATGACATCATTTCTGACCCATTTACCATTTGGAGTATCTCATCAATGGAAGGCAATGGGTAGTTGTCCTTTTGAGATGCTTTGTTCAGATTTCTAAAATCTATGCACAACCTTATTTCTCCATTCTTCTTTCTCACAGGAACCAGGTTGGCAACCCATGTAGAATGCCTAACAGGAAAGATAATCTTAGCATCTAGCAATCTTTTCACTTCTTTCTCTATCAAGGGTTCTAACAATGGGTTGATAGGTCGTTGTCTCTGTCTAAAGGGCTTGGAGTCAGGTTTCAATGGGATCATGTGCATTATAACATTCTGATCATAGGTTTTTAGCTCCTTGTAACTCCAGGCTATACAATCCACGTATTCTTTCAATGCATGAATGATAGACTCTTTTTCTTCACTTGTACATGCCTTGGCAATGAATACCTCTTGTGGATTTTATGCACTCCCTAAGTTGATTGCATCACATGCTTCTTTAGGGGGTGGTATCCTTTTTCCTCTTTTTGCTTGATACCCTGTATCAAATAATTTTTCTAGTGAAATAATTCCTTTAGGTATCCTATTCATTTTCTGTGCTATTTCACTATCCTCATATGTTTCCTCTTGCCATATCTGGTCTTCATCTATGATCTGATTTTCAAAAATACCAGAGTTAGTAACAAACTTAAAAATATGCCTGTCACTCTCAAACACCTACAGATTCCTAACGTTATCTGGTATTGAAGGACATGAAACTAGCTCAATCAAAAACTTTTTGCATTTTTTATTGTCAACTGGTTTGAGCATACCTGCTGCAATGGCTAAAGAATCGGCCATCCTATTACCTTTTCTAGAGATAAGGGAAATATTGAAAGCATCAAATTCATCTATCAAATCCCTAACTCGAGTCCTATAATGGCTCAATATTTTGTCATGACATACATATTGCCCTTTGACCTATTTAACAACTAACTCAGAGTCTCCTAAGACCTTGAGACACTTGACTTTCTTACTCAGAGCTAGTTGTAGCCCAAAAATAAGGGCTTCATACTCTACCACATTGTTGGTGCAAGGGAACTGTAATCTATAGGCAGCAAGCAAAGGCTTACTTCCCGGACATGTGAGTTCAATACCGGCTCCAACACCTTGTCTTGATTTGGATCCATCAAATCTGAGAATCCAAACCAGACTGTTCTTTTCAAGAGGGCTACAAGAAAGGTTTCCTTTTTGAGGTTCTTCGGTAGCCTCTTCTATATCCAAGTTATAGACCCCTAGGTCAGATTCTGCAAATTGAATTTCATTGGGCCTATTATATTCAGTAATCATTTCCTTAAGTCTTGGCTCACTATCCACCCAAATTTGGTTTGCTAATCCTCTCCAAGGTAGCCACATATGGGAAGAATCAGTGACTACATAGCCATTCATATTCTTACTCCAATCCCTACCCAACACCATGCCATACTTGGCAGGAATATTGACCACCAAGATGTCAATATGATGTTGAATCCTGGGTTCTAAATTGATTTGAATTCGAAATTCATAAAGAGTTCCTACCACATCCACTATAGTCCTGTCCAATTGTATCACCTTGCTCCTTGAAGGAATTGTTGGCAATTTTGGGTACTTTGGGTACATTGCCCTTGCTCAAATGTATAAGTTGTCATTGATGTCAAAAGGCATTTTTGTGTTGATATCAAAAGAGTGTGATGTCAAGAATATCTTGAGAAGCTTCATTGTTAAAGGGTTTTTATTAAAACCATGGTGACAAGGTTAAAGGTTTTTCTTAAAACCATTTGGACTCATTAAGGGTTTTTATTAAAACCAAGCTTAACTTAATGCAAAGGTCCATGTTTATTATTAATAATTAAATTAACTCAAACCTTTGTCAAAGGTCCAAGTTTAATTTATTATTAATAAAATAATAATAATAATTATTTTAATTATTATTATAGGGTCTTTCAACCCTTAAGCGACGAAAGTAAAAGAATTCTTTCGTCGATATGATGCCATCGTTGGAGGAGCGCCGATGTCAAACTTTATGGAGAAATGGCTATATAAGTGGGGATGTTTTTCCAAAGTGAGTACCATGAATTATTAGACATATGCGATTTACGATTGGCTCTGTATCTTGCGATTTGTGCTTGGCATCTACGATTTTGTGTTTTCTCTATTCTTTCGAACAACGCTTTGTGTTTTCGATCTCCGATTGACGTCCTTGAAATCATGCTTGTTCTGTGTTGGAAATCGTGCTTGGAATATTTGGAACTGAGTTTGGGCTACATCCTTACCTTTATGCTTGACGTCGGTGGATTGGCAATTGCACTTGGACTGCAGTTTTTAGACTATGCTATGAGATGATAAATGCAAGCATTCTGTGAATTACGTTTTGGACAGTGCTCACCAGTTTGCATGTGAATTGTGGAAGATGTTTACGTTTTCCAATTTCTTGGCGTCAAAGGAAGATAAAACAGAGGGCAGTGTTGTATTTCTTTGTTGAGCACTTGTGACCCAACGACGGAGGCATTTAAGCAAAAGCGCTAGACGACAGAGGTGCCGAGTTCGATTCTCTTCGTTGGGAATTTCTTTTTGGTCACGGTGTGCAAAGGATAGTGGCTGTGAATGCATGGGAGGTATAAGGTTAAGGTATCATATTTGTTTTTGACATTGTTTTATTGATGTTTAATGTTTATGTGGAGTAATAAGGTGTAAAGAGGTTTTACTTTGTATGTATATTGTACTTTGGTGTTTTTACTAAGTTGGAGAAATAAGGTGTTATTTTGAATCTTTATTATTGTGTATTATTGTATAGTTGCTAACTCTAATTAGTGGCAAATTGAGAGTTCGTGTTGTGACAGATTTTGAGTTCTCCTTCTTCATCAAAGTAAAGGTATGGGCAACTTCTTCCATGTATGTTGTTGATGGTATATTTTCTGAAATTGAGTTTGGAGTGAAAAGGTTGTCTACTAGGTATCTTTGGTGTAAATCTTATTTTTTGGATATTGAAGATTGTTTATGCATTAAAATCATTGATGAGTGTTTGGGTGAATGCATAATTCTGGTTGAGGAAGAGGAAGCATTTTTGCACTAGGGTTTATGTTAGTAAGTCTTGCTACTTGCATTGAGATGATGAAACCCTTAGTTGGATGTTTTGATATTGATGGTTGAGTTGCTTTCATAGAGGTTGTTGTTGATCAAGTTAGTGCTTTACTTGATACATGATATTGGGCTTACTCCATTGAGTTGATTTGAACAAGTTATTATTTGCAATTGGTGATATTTTGTTGGTGGCTGTTTTGTTCAAATATCCTTAGAGGGAAAAGGATTTCTACTTGTTTCCTTTTCTTGTGATGATTGGTTAATGCTTCAAGGTTAATGTTGAGTTCAATGTGTTGGTGGTCTAAACCTTGTTTGATGAGCATTGTTGTTGAAACTCTAATTGTTGGTAAAAATAATATGAGTATCATTGTTATATGAGATATTGCATAGTTGGCAATTGTTGGGTTGTGTTTCATATTCTTGAGAAAAGCATACTACATCTATATTATTATTTTGAGATTGAGATTGAGATTGGGAGTTAAGTATAGAACATATTGGGTCTCTAACAATTCTCTTTATAAGTTAAGTATAGAACATATTGGGTCTCTAACAATTCTCTTTATATTTCTATGAGATTTGAGATTGAGATTGGGAGTTAAGTATAGAACATATTGAGTCTCTAACAATTCTCTTTATGCTTCTATGAGGTTTATGAATCACATTGGGTCTCTAACAATTCTCTTTGTGGGTTCATGCTAAGCAAGTTTTTCTTGGTGAGCTTGCTGAGGTTTTTGGACAGGTTCCGGTGGGGACTTGTGAGCAGATTTGGACAGGTCCTAGCAGAGGACTTGTGAGCTGAGTTTTTGAGAGTTCTATCAGATAACTTGAGGACAAAGGTGCATTGGTTCTTTGAGAAGAACCTGAGGATAGATTTGGCAAGTCTTTGAGAAGGCTTGTGTGTAGAGGATTGATTTGTTCATAGAGTTGGATAGATCTGACAGACAGAGGAAGACTTGTACTAGACCGACTGATCGTGTTTGGTACAAGTAGCTGAGCTACTGTGGAAGTGATCATAGAAGGCAGAGGTATCTTAGGCTAAGCATTGAGGATAGGAGGTCTTCGATGGAAAGGAGTTCCACGTGCTGGCAAGAGGGAGAGGCAGTTGATCTTCTGAGGGATCATTTCCAGAGTAGAGGAGAAGGTATCTCCTTTGAGAAGAGGCTCATAAATTTAGATTGGGGGAAGGTGTCTCCTTTGATCCGAGGCTCATAAACATTGTAATTGGGACGGTTTACCAAAGAACTTTGAGATAACTTTTAGAGAAAAGTTTTGTGGACGTAGCCCAGGCATTCTGGGTGAACCACGTTAAAATTGGTGTCACTTTGTGGATGAATTTGTGCATTGATTTGATATTGCTTTGGGTATATTGCTTTACTATTTTGAAGTATAAAGGAATAAGTAAAAAGAGGTCTTATACGGTTCACCCCCCCCTCTCAGTATAAGCTTGTGTTCTTCAGTAATTGACTTTAAATATAACCTTTGTCAAATCTCAATGGGCATAATAATCCACCAAACAATTATGCAAGTTTTTTCCTACAATCCTAATTGTCAAAATAAAAGGAAGCACTTCTTGATTCTCCTTTCATAAAACCAAGTGAGACTCAACACCTTTGACCTCATGGGTTTGGCTTGGTGGGTATAATACATTTATCAAGGCTTCCTTATGACCTGGAAACCTAGTAGCCTCTATGAATGAGACATTGGATTTAGTCCTTTTTAGGTCTTCCACTATGTCATAGGTAGGCTTCTCAAACTTTTGCATTTTTTGCGTAGGCTTGGATGATTCTATAGTAGGTGGTGGAGGAGGATTATTATCAAATTTGGTATACGAATTAAGAATGGAATTGTTTGGTGTAGTAGAGGAAGTTTTAGGACTCTTAGAATTAATTCTCATGAAATAACCATGATTCCATCTCCTAAAATTCCTAATAGCTTGGACTTCCTCTTATGTGATTTCCTCATCATCCTCTCCTAATACTTCATTACCCTTTTCTTCTCCCTCACTATCTTGATAATAAAATATTTCAGCCACAAAAGCAGTATCTTTTCCCTTAGAAAGATGATGCGGACCCTCATTGGGCACTAGATCTAAGTCATCAACTTAATCTTGTAAAAAATTCATGTATCAGTATATTTTTGGACACTTCTCATTATGGTCCTTAGTGTTGTGCAACCTGCATACATTTTCCCAAGTAAGATATGCAAGATTGATAATGGAATCTGATCTACTAGGGCTTGCAAAAGCATCAACTTGATTGGCTACGGGGTTAGGCAGATTCCCATTATTAGGCCTAGTATTCCATGGCCTCCTATGATTATTGAAATTTTAATTAGAGTGAGGAGCTTGAAAATTATGCTTTTGCATGTGGACCATATCATTACTCAACTTGAGGTACATCTTCTTTAATTCCTCAACTTTGGAATTAGACTCTTTTGGTGGAGGGATTACGGTACTCGGTCCAGAAGAATTTCCCATACCAAAAGTATCTTGACCTGGCATCATGGGTTGATTTGACACATTTTGATTTAACAAAGGATTCATGCTTTGAAGTGGTGTGGACATGGGAAAGGCTGCCAAAGCTTGAGCATTGATAGTTATTTGAAACGGTGTGGTAGATAGAATGGAAGTATTTGGATAGGTGGAAATAGATGGATACGTGTAAATTAATGGGTGATACTGATGGTATGGTAAGGCATTCATCATTGGCACCTGAGGTGTCATGACTTGATTCATCATAGCAAACTGATTATAAGGACCAAATTGCCTTATCATATGCAATTGGGGCATCCCAACTCCTTGGGGTGTCATCTATTGTTCTATGACCATGGCTTCCATCTAAGCTTGGGCTAAAGTGGTAACTTGAGGATTTCTCCTAGAAAACATGGTAGTCATGGGATCTAACACCCCAAAGTATATGTGTATAGCAAAAGCAACATCTATGTTAAAGTGGTGAGTCGATATGGAATAATTTTTCTAAAATCTCTAATTGAACATCTTAATCGACTCATTAGGTGCCATTTTGGATGTCACAAACTGATGATACATGATAGTGGGATACAAAGGAGACCTAAAAAATTGAAAAAAGCATTTTTTAGTTGAACCCATTAAGTAATGGACCCAACGGGTAAACTGATATACCATTCATAGGATATTTGATCTAGACTTGTGGCAAAGAGTCTACAAGTGACATCTTCATGTTCTACTTGTAGTATAATTAACACATCCTTGTAAGCCTAAATATGCTCTTCGAATGCTCTAGGATCATCGTGTTTGAACTTGGGAAAATATTTCTCAATGCTTTTAGGCATGTCATGAACATCCCCGACTATGTTTAGGGGAATATTACGTACTCCATACTAGGAAGCTAGTGGTGGTTGGGCCATAGTGTTCGATAAAGGCAAACCTATAGGAGTAGTATAAATAGTAGAGGTAATTGGTGTGGATACACTTGGTGTACTCATAGCAATAGAGACAAATGGTGTAGAAATACTAGTTGTACTTGACACTACATGTGAACCTAAGGTAAGCACACTAGGCAGGATTTCAACCTTTTGAGACTTGTTCCTTGACTTCCTAAAATTAGGAGAAAGCCTTTAAAAATGGTTTTCCCAGGGGTTTTAGACCTAGTAGAAATGTACTCTAGTTGGTATAGGTTGGGAAGACACTAACTCTATACAAACATCTCATAACTCACAACACAATCAGATAAGAAAAACAAAGAAATCCAATTTCCTACAAAACAAAGCTCCTGCAACACAACATAGTGGAAACAAAACTTCACATGTTAGTTGTTAAAAAATAAAAGTCTTTTGCAACTATAAATATTGTTGGATGAAAATTATCTTAAGTAAACAAATCACAAAGCTATGCAATGAAGGAGGCCCTCCTTCTAGCATCATTTTTGTTGAGCGGATATTTTGCCCAGTTGCAAAATCTCCACCACAATTAGGGTATTAAACCAAAAACCCCCTCTTGCAAAGAAGTTAAACAAAGGAAACAACTTCTCCAAGGTTTCACTATATAAGCATTACACATGTATATTTGAAGGTATAATGTTCAAGAATAACAAGTACTAGAAACAACCAAGTGAATTGCAAGTAACTGTAAATAAGGGACCTGCTAGTTTATTTCATTCATGCTTTGTGATTAATTTCCTTAGATTGCCATGGCCATGCCTTAATGAGAATCCATAAAATTAAGTGTTGTTTCATTTATTATCTTTGTATTAATATGTCTTACCCTGAATCCTTGTTAGTGGGTTCATTTTAATCTTCAGATTAAGATGCAAAGTTAGAGTGTTGTGGAATTGTCCACTTTATTTTAAATTCATACCTTTAATGTGAGATTGTAGTCATTATGTATAGTTAGCAGGTTCAATTTTATCTTCAGATTAATGTTCCACTAATTGCAAAGTTAGAAGTCAATAGGTTATAAAGTTAGAATGTTAGAGAGTTAGAAAGTTAGCAAGTTAGCATTCATTTCTTTATCTTCACTTAAGATGAAGTAGTAGGTTAGTAACCCTCCCTCCTAAAATAATTTTATCTTTCTTATGCCATGTGAAAATTGTGCAGATTCATTCCTTTTAATACTCTTGAAATATTATCAAAATAACTATAAAGGTAAAAGCTTAAAATACTAATTAATTGGATTATGTACACTCTAGATTTTGTATATTATATTTATAATGGAAATAGGATATTTTGGGATTCTAAGTTTCAGATTGAGAATTTGCAGAAATAAATTTTGGGATGTGCAAAAGAAATAAAATTTGCATGAGGAAACTACAACTAACTATACTAAAGTTGGAATAAAAATACAAATGTAATATAATATCATGCTCCCCTACCCTACAAAACCAAATATCATGAGTCACTCACAAGGATAACCCAACCTAATAAAACCTGCAATACCACAGTTAGATTAGATCAAGTTCTAGACTCAAAGGAAAAAATAACCTGAATCGACATAAACCTTCATGTAGTGTAACCTCCTAAGAGAATTCAACACTAAATATAAGTTTAAAAAATGCAACAAAAAGAATGAACATTAACACAATAATCATCATAAATGAACTTCATCAATATTACTCACAAGGTGTGAGTTTCCGGATCAATGTGCATCAAAATGGTATTCTTTTATTACAAAAATTCTAGCCCCTTCAACATGGGCTTCCATGGGTATTTAAAATTTCTAGGGACCCTTTCGTTTCATCTTCCTCCACAAAAAAAAATGGAAGTGTAATATGAAACAACTTCCAACATTTTACATATTACAAAATAAAATGACAATAAAAACAAAAGGATAAAGCTCATATTTTCCCTTATATCTCCTTCTGAATTTGAGCTTACCCTTTGGTCCCTATTCCAAATACTAAACCATAATAATAATGAAGGGCCACAAAAAAAATCAACCCCTTACAAAAAAACCATGGGTCATGATCGTGGGTGCTACCAAGGCCCTTAAACACCCATAACTATGACATATTCTACCAAAGGGGCACATGATACACCTATAACAACCAACAACAAAATTAAATTACCCAAAATATTAAAATATCTTCTTATTCTCCTTCTTGCGATGCCGGCGTGACTCTAACCCTAGTAGATGGGATGCGAGTCCTACTTGGCTTACCCCTACCACTATATCCATGTTTGGTTTGAGACCCAAGTCTTGTAGCCTGCATATTATTTATTTTCCCACACGACGCTCCTCCTTATGATGCTCCTCCTACATGGCTCTCCTCTGTACTACCACAGTATAGCTTGACCCTTCACTCGACAACCAGTAGTGGCCCGCATATGGCACTCGACATCTCTCCAAAACCTCACACATGTTTATTAAATGTATTCTTCGATGAACATTTATGGATGAAGGAGGCTTGGTGTTAGGGTTTACTAGCATGGGAGGCATTATATTTTCCCTCGATCTCACATGCTACTATCATGGTTGTCATCATCTTTGTTATCTACCACTCGTTATATTTTGGTAGTGATTTTGTGAGGGGCATTCCCACATTCTCACTGCCATGAATCTCTGACCATAATTTACTACTATACCCCCAACATTAAAGTCCAAACTGTGTAACTCACCCTACAATTGTAACCATTGGATGCACCACGTGTACGTGGGATATATCTTTATTCGTGTGGGAAATTTATTTATCCCACCTGCTCCCTGTTACTATCATCGATCATTTTATAATGTATGATCTACCTGTAGCTTATTGACTACCTTTAGGCAGTATTTCCCCTACACTACTCAGTGTTGAGGTCCCTTCCATTGGTCACCCATCCATGTGGCAAGATGCCACATATTTACTCTGTTGTCTCCTTGATTCACCGCTCCATTGTTTTTTGGACTCTGTTGTTGTCGGCTTGACTCCATTGTCTCCCTTGGCTAGCATGGTGTTTGTGCTTCCAATGGTCCCCTTGTACACACATTTTGAATGTTATATCATAGAGGGATGAGAATAACAAAGGGAAATCTAACAAAACTATATTAAACCTAGGCCCGACCTCAATACATTAACATAGAGGTAAATCTAAGAACAATCACATAAAGACAAACCAACTAACCTAAAAGCAACTAAATAAAATAAAATATAAAAGAAACCTAAAGACTATAAAAGAAATCCAATAGCTAAGCACTCTAAGGAAATATAAAATAATCAACACAAAATAACATACACTAACATTAAAAACACAAAATACAATCACCTTTAAAATAAAATAACACAAACTAACAAAGGACCTCTAAAATAAATAAAATAAAACTAACCACTAAAATCTAATAATGAAAATTAATGAAATTAAACAACATCAACAAACTAAAATTTAAAGATCGAGCAATATTAAATATTACCTTTATAGCCATAACAACTCACAAATATCAAGCCATACCCTACTAGCAAAGTGGTCCCCATTAATACCATATTCAATAAAAATAAAGGGACATAAAACAACCCAAAAGAAGCATCCAATTGCTCAATACTATCCAATGAACTCAATTTTTTTATAAATTTCAAGGGGGTCCCCAATATTGGGGTTAGTTGTGAAATAGTCACAAAAAATGGTGACTCTGCTAGGAAATTCTCTTGAGCATTTCTGATGAGAACCCAATTTTGAAATTGATAAAACAAAGGTTAGAAAAGTATACACCATTCAATGACATCCTAGGAAAGCAAGATCAATAGCTTCACATGAGAACAAATGGATTATTTACTTTAGCTAGGTGTGTGCATCGTGGTTCAATTTACACCTTTGGGACTATCCAGATTCCATCATTTGATCCACCTTTAGGCCATGGAATGCTGCTCATAAACTTATTTTCAATAATATTTTGCAAAAACTCTTTTGAGCATGATTTAGATAGAGCCCCACTGCCAATCAGGCGTCTATAACCCCGATGGAGTTTATCCAAATCTAGTTACTAATTTGATCAAGCTTCTCAATGTTTTCTTCTTCTTCTTCTTTTCTCTTTTCAAAATTTTTTCTAAACAGAGCCCCACTACCAGTCAAGCGTCTATATCCCCGGTGGAGTTTATTCGACTTGGTGACTAATTTGATCAATCTTTTCATTTATTTTATTCCTCTTTTATAGTGAACTTTGAAAACCTCTATGTGACAAGAGCATGTTAGATTAGCCTTAATAAGTTTACCAAAATGATTTCATCCTTCAAAATCCCAAGAAATGTCTCTTCATATGATCATTAAAGTGAATATTTAGCATAATATTTTATTGTTTCACATTGCACTATCTTAGTATACTTAACCAAGGATAACCATTAAATAGCTTTATTTCCTTACATTCATTTTCGTTTGATTCTTGGGTTGTATTATTGAATTTTAAAATATGCCATTTTGTTAGTAACCATCCCAAAACCAAAACCACAATAAAGGGAACTACTCAAAACTATAAATGCATGGGAACATGAACATTACTCTAACCTATACACACAATACCAATAAAAACACTAAAAAGAAACAATCTAATTAACAGAAAATCAGCACATCAAATTGAAAATAAAAAGAAAGAAAAAAAATAAAACATATATGTACATGTAATACACAATCACACATTTCATTGGCTAAAGTAATGCTTTAAATGTAGCCCATTAACGGGTAAAGATAATTTCTTTCCATCTAAGGTTTGTAATCTAAAAGTGTTTTTACCTAGGATTTCAGAAATTTGATAAGGTCCTAACCTTAAAAAATAAAATTTGTCATGATCCCCCTTTTTTTCATGATTTTTATCCCAAAATAACACTAAATCAGAAATCTTGAAAGTTTTTTTTGGTAGGTAAAAGTAATTTTATTTACTTTACGGGTTGAAGGGTCTCGCCCCTTTTTACATTCAAATCAATGCATTGGAAGGCCACAGTCCATTACCCAGGGGGTATTGAACCAACAACATAAAGTAGCTAGTCAAAAAGTTTCACGAACCACCTCCACAGGCGTCCTTCCACAAACGTACAAAAAATTCCAATTACAGAGTAAAGCAAAAACAAACACCATCGCACCCATGCTTCACACGAACCAGATGCCTAAGTTCCTAGTCTTCAGGATTTGCGACTTGCTTCATTTAGAAATTTTAGGAATTATTTTGCCTCCTTTTCCTTGCTGTGTAGGGGGTTTGGGTCTTTGGGTTTCTTCCTTGGCACTAATTATGTTACCCTAGAAAAGGGTTTTCTGGGTCCCATTGGTTATATATTATGCGGTATCCCTGATTCTTCTGTCTGCTTTCGACGATTTGCATTTTTCCTCTCCCCTACAACATCCATATGGGATTTCCTAAAGCTACAGGTTTTTTTAGGGCTCCACTGCTCAGGGGAGGGTTGTTCATGGTCTTCACTTTCAGAGTAAACAGGGTCATAGAAGGTGGGCAAGGCTGGAGCCCTAGAATTCGGGGGAGGAGAGTCTTGTGGGGAGGAGGACGGTGGGGCAGAGGGTTTTGGGGGGGGATATAGTGGGACTGGGAGGGGGAGGGACTGGGAGACTATTTTTAGGGAGAGGTAGACTTGGAGGATTTGTGGGTGGGGCTGGGCCTAGGGCATTGAAGGGGTTTAGGGTTAAAAACCAGGTTAGATTCAACAAGGATTTCCCCTTCCTCAAATTCCTTAGAAACACCATAATATTTAAGCACATCAAATTTATTAGTAATAGGGACAAAAGCACTTGCATTTTGATATGGGGTGTTCACCCGTAGTCTAGATTTATGCCCGAAGATTGTAGTGCAATTTTCTAAAGTTTATCTAGAAATCTGCTTTGGACGATCCATGATCTGGTTATCCAAGATAGGGTTCTTAGCCTTAGGAAACTAGGACTGTAGGTGGCCTTGCATCTGGAAGTCAGGGAAAAATACTGGTTTGTTCTCATATATCAGCGGTTGCCTCCATTTGAATTCCCTATATATGAGGTTCAAGTATTCTAGGAGTTTGTTTTCCAAGTTCACATTGTCGTAGATGTAGGTCTGAGTTAAGCACGTTCTCACTCGGGTGGCTGGGTCAATGGCCATGAGATCCTTGATAGCATTGGTCAAGCCTTGCAGAGCGTCTTCATAGAAGAAATGAGCTGGGAGGTTCAGGAGCCTCACCCAGAGCGGAGTGTAGTTGATATTATGAGAATTTGTGTCAAAATTCAGTTTCCATTTTTAAAAATAGGCTTCTCCTCCCAAAAAACCATGGTCCTCCAAACAAGATACGTTCTGCATCCTCCTGGGTGTTGAGTTGGATCATAAAGAAACCCCAAGTCATTGCCGACAACTCCATGCTTCCTAGAGTCTTCCACTTGGATGCTACCCATCTGTGAATTGAATCCATGTCTGGATGGCCTCCTATGAACTTTCCCACTAAGGAGTAAGTGTCACAAGTTTTGTAGTCTTTTATGAGGCTCCTAGGGTATAAGACATCACATCCCTGTGTAACGAACTCACATGTGGTGTTAGGTTTGGTTCTTTGCTTGTTCTAAAGGAACTCTACATACGAAGGGTTTCCATAGGTATGGCCACCATTGGTGGTCTTTTCCCTAGCGCCATCGTTACTCTCCCCATTTTGATTAGTGGTGGTCGAACCCACCATATTCCCTACCTTTGCAATGGTGCTTGTGGCATTATGAGGGCCACTCATCATGTCACATTATGAGGCATTATTATCATCTTCCTTCTCACCTCATGATGCCATGGATGCACCACTCGACACTCATCCGAACCACCCGCAGGCTCTGAATAGTCAAAATCCTAGATTTTTGTTCGTCACAACCTTCAATTTCAAAATCTTGAAAGTTTTAATTGTAGCTCTCCTATCAAACCACCTCTTTACTACATCTTGATGTTTACTAAAATGAAGCATGGCTTCCTCTCTTTTCTCATCAAGATGCATCAAGTGGGTTAACCGAGCTTCAATTTGATTATCAGTTCCAAGATATTCTTTCATAAAATGAAGAGTTTGCAACCTTAGATTAGTGGGAAAAATGGGGTCCTACCCATAAACTAGATGATATGGAGATGTTCCAATTGATTCTTTCACTCTAGTTCTATCAGCCCAAAGAGCAAATTTTAACTTACCATGCCAATCTCTAGGATTCTTCTCAAGCAACCTTTTTATGCTAGACAACAAGTTCTTGTTAGAAGATTCTACCAAACCATTACCTTGTGGATAATAATTGGAAGAAAATTTCAAGCTCACCTTGTTATCATATGCCCAATCTGCAAATTGAATAGAAGCAAATGCAAAACCATTATCACTTACTATTGCATTAGGTATTCCAAAATGAGTTATAATGCAATCCTCTAAAAACTTAATAACAACATCAGTGGTAGCATGTTTTGTAGGGACTGCTTCTATCCACCTAGTGCAGTAATCTGTAGTTGTGAGGATGAATTTATGAGAATCAGAAGAGTTAGGATTAATAACCCCAACAAAATCCAATCCCCATTGTGCAAAAGGCCTCATCTCCACTACAGGTTGTAAAGGCATGGTTGTGTTTCTTTCCCTATTGGCCGCCATCTGACATGTATGGCAAGATCGCACATGAGCATATGCATCTCTGAAAATATGAGGCCAATAGTATCCAACTCTAAGAATCTGGTGTGTCGTTGCACTGGCTGACCCATGTCCAGTTCCATACTTACCATGGAAGTCATTAAGCACTTGGGTTGCCTCCTTTTGATTCACACAATGAAGGTAGATCCCTTCATGGTTTCTCCTATACAAAACACCATATTTAATCAAAAAGTTTGCAGATTTCAACCGTAAAGCTCTTCTTTGGGTAGAAGTGAGATGTGATGGACACTTACCATTCAACAAAAAATACACAATATCTACATACCAATCATCTTTAGTAATTTCTTCTACAGTATAATGTTGGCATGAGATTTGAGGATCAATTTCAGCAATTGATTTTACCAATCCTTGTCCATGAACTAGCTTCATAGGTTGGATTTCAAGGTCAAATTCTTGGAGTGTAGAAATCCATTTTCCTCTTCTCTCACCTAGTTCATTCTGCAGAAACATAGTTTTGATAGTAGGGTCAGGCACAATAGCATAAACCCTACTACGTACAATGTAATGTCTAAATTTTTTTATCATTTTGAATAGTGCATACATTTGCTTGTCTAAAATAGAATATCTCAACTCTGCACCTTTCAAAGGAGAACTCAGAAAAGCGATGGGATTTTCAACATTACCTTCACCCTTTTGAGTTAGGACACTTGCGAATGAATGTTCAGAAGCAAACGTATAAGTATAAAAGGGCTTTGAATAATCTGGACTTACCAAAACATGTGCCTTAGAAATAACATCTTTAATGCCCTAGAAATCATCCTTACTTTCATTTTTCCATTTAATTTCAACATCCTTTTTTAGCATGTCATTCAATGGTTTAGCAATCTCAACAAATCCAACAATGAATTTCCTTACAAAATTGATTTTACCAAAGAATGATCTTAATTCCTTCTTGTTATGGGGAGGAGGGATTTCTTGGATAGCTTCTATTCTTTCGGGATCAATAGAAATTCCTTATTTTGAAATAATGTGACCCAAAATCTTACCCTCTGTTACTCCAAAGATGCATTTTCTCGGATTTAGGGAGATCCCATGTTCCCTACATCTTTGGAGAACTTTTCTCAAATATTTGACATGATCTTCTCTCTTCTTAGAGAAGACAGGAATATCATCCACATAAACAATAATGCACTTACCTATGAGTCCCTTAAATGCATAATCCATGGCACGTTGGAAAGTTGCACCTGCATTTAATAATCCAAAGGGCATTCTCCTATAGGCAAATGTTCCCCATTTGGTTGTAAAGGTTGTCTTCATCCTATCACTTGGATGGATGAGAATTTGGTTGTACCCTGAGTACCCATCTAAAAATGACATCATTTCTGACCCATTTACCATTTGGAGTATCTCATCAATGGAAGGCAATGGGTAGTTGTCCTTTTGAGATGCTTTGTTCAGATTTCTAAAATCTATGCACAACCTTATTTCTCCATTCTTCTTTCTCATAGGAACCAAGTTGGCAACCCATGTAGAATGCCTAACAGGAAAGATAATCTTAGCATCTAGCAATATTTTCACTTCTTTCTCTATCAAGGGTTCTAACAATGGGTTGATAGGTCGTTGTCTCTATCTAAAGGGCTTGGAGTCAGGTTTCAATGGGATCATGTGCATTATAACATTCTGATCATAGGTTTTCAGTTCTTTGTAACTCCAGGCTATACAATCCATGTATTCTTTCAATGCATGAATGATAGACTCTTTTTCTTCACTTGTACATGCCTTGGCAATGAATACCTCTTGTGGATTTTTTGCACTCCCTAAGTTGATTGCATCACATGCTTCTTTAGGGGGTGGTATCCTTTTTCCTCTTTTTGCTTGATACCTTGTATCAAATAATTTTTCTAGTGAAATAATTCCTTTAGGTATCTTATTCATTTTCTACACTATTTCACTATCCTCATCTGTTTCCTCTTGCCATATCTGGTCTTCATCTATGATCTGATTTTCAAAAATACTAGAGTTAGTAACAAACTTAAAAATGTGCCTGTCACTCTCAAACACCTATAGATTCCTAACG
Source organism: Wollemia nobilis (assembly GCA_028583015.1). NCBI lineage: Eukaryota > Viridiplantae > Streptophyta > Pinopsida > Araucariales > Araucariaceae > Wollemia > Wollemia nobilis. Next base: position 8,558,245 of record JAQPPZ010016751.1, on the reverse strand, counting down.
TTATCTGGTATTGAAGGATAGGAAACTAGCTCAATCAAAAACTTTTTACATTTTTTATTGTCAACTGGTTTGAGCATACCTATTGCAATGGCTAAAGAATCGGCCATCCTATTACCTTTTCTAGAGATAAGGGAAATTTTGAAAGCATCAAATTCATCTATCAAATCCCTAACTCGAGTCCTATAATGGCTCAATATTTTGTCATGACATGCATATTGCCCTTTGACCTATTTAACAACTAACTCAGAGTCTCCTAAGACCTTGAGACACTTGAATTTCTTACTCAAAGCTAGTTGTAGCCCAAAAATAAGGGCTTCATACTCTACCACATTGTTGGTGCAAGGGAACTGTAATCTATAGGCAGCAAGCAAAGGCTTGCTTCCTAGACATGTGAGTTCAATACCGGCTCCAACACCTTGTCTTGATTTGGATCCATCAAATCTGAGAATCCAAACCATACTATTCTTTTCAAGAGGGCTACAAGAAAGGTTTCCTTTTTGAGGTTCTTCGGTAGCCTCTTCTATATCCAAGTTATAGACCCCTAGGTCAGATTCTACAAATTGAATTTCATTGGGCCTATTATATTCAGTAATCATTTCCTTAAGTCTTGGCTCACTATCCACCCAAATTTGGTTTGCTAATCCTCTCCAAGGTAGCCACATATGGGAAGAATCAGTGACTACATAACCATTCAGATTCTTACTCCAATCCCTACCCAACACCATGCCATACTTGGCAGGAATATTGACCACTAGGATGTCAATATGATGTTGAATCCTGGGTTCTAAATTGATTTGAATTCGAACTTCATAAAGAGTTCCTACCACATCCACTACAGTCTTGTCCAATTGTATCACCTTGCTCCTTGAAGGAATTGGATTTAAACCTAACCTTTGGCAAATCTCAAGGGGCATGATATTGCTCGAGGCACCTGAATCCACTAAACAATTATGCAAGTTTTTTCCTGCAATCCTAATTGTCAAAAGAAAAGGAGGCACTTCTTGCTTCTCCTTTCATAAAACCAAGTGAGACTCAACACCTTTGACCTCATGGGTTTGGCTTGGTGGGTATAATACCTTCATCAAGGCTTCCTTCTAACCTGGAAACCTAGCAGCCTCTATGAATGAGACATTAGCTTTAGTCCTTTTTAGGTCTTCCACTATGTCATATGTAGGCTTCTCAAAATTTTGCATTTTCTACGTAGGCTTGGATGATTCTATAGTAGGTGGTGGAGGAGGATTATTATCAGCTTTGGTATCTAGAGGAAGAATGGAATTGTTTGGTGGAGTAGAGGAAGTTTTGGGACTCCTAGACTTACTTCTCATGAAATAACCATGATTCCCTTTCCTAAACTGCCTAATAACTTGGACTTCCTCTTCTATGATTTCCTCATCATCCTCTCCTAAGACTTCATTATCCTCTTCTTCTTCCTCACTCTCTTGATAATGAACTATTTCAGCCACCAAAGCAACATCTTTTCCCTTAGAAAGATAATGTGGACCCTCATTGGGCACTAGCTCTAAGTCATCAACTTGAGCTTGTAAACAATTCATGTATCAAGAAATTTTTGGACACTCCTCATTATGGTCCTTAGTGTTGTGCAACCTACATCCCTTTTCCCAAGTAAGATCTACAATATTGATAATGGAATCTGATCTACTAGGGCTTGCAAAAGCATCAGCTTGATTGGCTATGAGGTTAGGCACATTCCCATTATTAGGCCTAGTATTCCATGGCCTCCTCTGATTATTGAAATTTTTATTAGAGTGAGGAGCTTGGGAATTATGCTTTTGCATGTGGACCATATCATTACTCAACTTGAGGTACATCTTCTTTAGTTCCTCAACTTCAGAATTAGACTCTTTTGGTGGAGGGATTATGGTACTGGATCCAAAAGAATTTCCAATACCATAAGTATCTTGACCTGGCATCATGGCTTGATTTTGCACATTTTGATTTAACAAAGGATTCATGCTTTGAAGAGGTGTGGGCATGGGAAAGGCTTCCAAAGCTTGAGCATTGGTAGTCATTTTATTATCAGAGAGCAATGGTGTGGTAGATGGAATGGAAGTATTCGGATAGGTGGGAATAGATGGATAAGTGGACATTAATGGGTAAGATTGATGGTATGGTAAGGCATTCATCATTGGCACCTGAGGTGTCATGACTTGATTCATCATAGCAAATTGACTATAAGGACCAAATTATCCTATCATAGGTAATTGGGGCATCCCAACTCCTTGGGGTGTCATCTGTTGTTCTATGACCATGGCTTCCGTGTAAGCTTGGGCTAAAGTGGTAACTTGAGGATTTCTCCTAGAAAACATGGTAGTCATGGGATCTAACGCCCCAAAGTATATTTGTAAAGCAAAAGCAACATCTATGTTAAAGTGGTGAGTCGATCTGGAATAAAGTTTTTGAAATCTCTGATTGAACATCCTAATCGACTCATTAGGTGCCCTTTTGGATGTCACAAACTGATGATACATGATAGTGGGATCCAAAGGAGACCTAAACTGATTGACAAAAGCATTTTCGAGTTGAACCCATGAAGTAATGGACCCAACGGGTAGACTGATATACCATTCATAAGATATTTGATCCAGACTCATGGGAAAGAGTCTACAAGTGACATCTTCATGTTCTACTTGTAGTCTAATTAACACATCCTTGTAAGCCTGAATATGCTCTTCGACTATTCCAGGACCATCGTGTTTGAACTTGGGCAAAGATTTCTCAATGTTTTTAGGTATGTTATGAACATCCCCAGCTATGTTTAGGGGAATATTACGTACTCCATACCAGGGAGCTGGTGGTGGTTGGGCCATAGTGTTCGATAAAGGTGGCCCTATAGGAGTAGTAGAAATAATAGAGGTAATTGGTGTGGATACACTTGGTGTACTCACAATAATAGAGACAACTAGTGTAGAAACACTAGTTGTACTTGACACTATAGGTGAACCTAAGGCAAGCACACTAGGTGGGATTTCAACCTCTTGAGTCTTGTTCCTTGATTTCCTAGAATTAGGAGAAAGGCTTTGAAAGATGGTTTCCCTAGTGGTTTTAGACCTAGTAGCGATATACTCAGGTTGGGCCAGCTTGGGAAGACACTCGCTCTATACAAACCTCTCACAACTCACAATAAACTCAGACAATAAAAAAAAAAAAAACAAAAACCTGCAAAACAAAGTTCCTGCAACACAACACAGTGGAAACAAAACTTCACACGTTAGTTGTCAAAAAATAAAAGGCTTCTGCAACTATAAACATTGTTAGATGAAAATGATCTTAAGTAAACAAATCACAAAGCTATGCAATGAAGGAGGCCCTCCTTCTAGCACCATTTCTGTTGAGTGGATATTTTTCCCAATTGCAAAATCCCCACCATAGTCAGGGTATTAAACCAAAAACCCTCTCTTGCAAAGAAGTTAAACAAAGAAAACAACTTCTCCAAGGTTCCGCTATATAAGCATTACACATGTATATTTGAAAGTAAAATGTTCAAGAATAACAAGTGCTAGAAACAACCAAGTGATTTGCAAGTGACTGTAAACAAGGGGCCTACTGGTTTATTTCATTCATGCTTTGTAATTAATTTCCTTAGATTGCCATGGTTGTGCCTTAATGTGAATCCATAAAATGAAGTGTTGTTTCATTGATTATCTTTGCATTAATCTGTCTTACCCTGAATCCTTGTTAGTGGGTTCATTTTAATCTTCATATTAGGATGCAAAGTTAGAGTGTTGTGGAATTGTCCACTTCATTTTAAATCCATGCCTTTAATGTGAGATTGTAGTCAGTCTTTGTAGTTAGTAGGTTCAATTTTATCTTCATATTATTGTTCCACTAATTGCAAAGTTAGAAGTCAGTAGGTTAGAAAGTTAGAATGTTAGAGAGTTAGAAAGTTAGCAAGTTAGCATTCATTGCTTTATCTGCACTTAATATGAAGTAGTAGGTTAGTAACCCTCCCTCCTAGACTGATTTTATCTTGCTTATGCCATGTGAGAATTGTGCAGATTCATTCCTTTTAATACTCTTGAAAGATTATCCAAATAATTGTAAAGGTAAAAACTTAGAAAACTAATTACTTGGATGATGTACACTCTAGATTTCCCAGATCAGATTTATGATGTAAATAGGATCTTTTGGGATTCTGAGTTTCAGATTGAGAATTTGCAGAAATAAATTTTGGGATGTGCAAAAGAAAGAAAACTTGCATGAGGAAACTACAACTAACTATGCTAAAGCTGGAATAAAAATGCAAATGTAATATGGTATCATGCTCCCCTACCCTGCAAAACCAAAGATCATGAGTCACTCACGAGGATAACCCAACCTAATCAAACCTGCAATAGCACAATCATATTAGATCAAGTGCTAGACTCAAAGGAAAAATAGAACTTGCATCGACATAAACCTTCACGTAGTGTAACCTCCTAAGAGCATTCAACACTAGATATAAGTTTAAAAAATGTAGCAAAAAGAATGGACATTAACACAATAATCCTCAGAAATGAACTCCTTCAGTCTTGCTCACAAGGTGCAAGTTTCTGGATCAATATGCATCAAAAATGGTATTCTTTTATTACAAAAATTCCAGCCCCTTCAACATGGTCTTCCATGGGTATTTAAACTTTCTAGGAACCCTTTCGTTTCATCTCCCCCCACAAAAAATGGAAGTGTAATATAAACAACCTCCAACATTTTAAACCTTTTACAAAATAAGATGACAACAAAAAAACAAAAGGATAAAGCTCATCTTTTCCCTTATATCTCCTTCTGAATTAGAACTTACCCTTTGGTCCCTATTCCAAATATTCAACCATAATAATACTAAAGGGCCCCAAGAATAATATCTAACCCTTACAAAAAAAATGGGTTAGGCTCGTGGGCACTACCAAGGCCCTTAAACACCCATAACTATGACATATTCTACCAAGGGAGCACATGATACACCTATATCAACCAAAAACAATATTAAATTACCCAAAAAATTAAAAAATCCCCTTATTCTCCTTCGGGCGGTGTCGACGTGACTCGAATGTTGTGTTAATATTTATTTTAGAGTGACAACACATCTCATAGTTTCATCCCAAAATACATTTGTTTAGCACTTTAATTTTGTTAAAATTAGTCTAGTGTATAATCATTATATCTAATTCACAAAACTCAAAATAAGGCAAAATTTTTAATGAAAGTTCTTGATATCATATCATATATATCTATAAAATTTAGACCAAAAATCCTTCATTTAGACATTCAAAAATAAGAAATAAATCCAGCCAACAAGTTATCAATGTATGGGATAAGATGACATGTGTAAAGTTATCAAAACTAATTTAAGATATCATAAAGCATGGAGCATCATTACCATGTATCTGTACATGTTCAAACCCTAATTACCAAGAAACATTAGTTATAGTTTCAGATTTAGAAGAGAGAAAAACTAGATGAAGTTTTACTTGGTGAAGGCTACCAAGGGAGAAGGCAATTTTAGGCCAAGAATAGGGGAAAGGAAGAGCAAGAAAATTATTAAAAGGTGTTACATTATGCTAAAAATAAGTGAATATTAGATATACATCATAGTAGTCATCAGGTTGATGTCCAACAATTTTTGTATTTATCTATTTTGCAAGGAAAATTAAACTTAAAGGATTCATTCATGAATATTATCTCAAGTAACTTTCACCATATTTACTCATTGACATATATTGTTGTATGCGTATTTTTTAATCATTAAGTAATTTATTTACATTTCTCTTTAATCCATGGGATTTACAAATTTAATGTAGTTTTTATGCTTGGAAACTAACAACATTGAGATAGGAATGGATACTAATTTAAACTAAATGAAATGTCTTGCTAAATTTGAAGAGTTGAGAATTGATCCTAGGAATATTGAAGCAAGTATTAATTACCCTACACCAACTTGCTTCAACCTATTGTTGGATCAATCCTCAACTCTTTAGCTTTAGCAATAAATCCAAGATAGAGAAGAGATTGTCTTATAAATTCACACTTTTTCAAATGAAGATAAAGCTTATTTTTCTTTCAAGGTAATCAATACTTACCTCTAATACTTTATAGGCTTCTCCAAGGACCTAAAATATATTATAGTGTCATATGAATGTGCAATACCAAAATAATAAATATAAGGCCTTAATATAGCATTCATCATTGTCATGAAAGTATAAAATGCATTTACAAAGACAAAATGGAAGGAATAACCACTCATACAAGCCTTGATTGGTTTCAAAAATGGATTCCATGCATCATTTTCCTTTGTCATGGCTCGATGATCAGTAGATTTGAGATTCAACTTGGTGAAATATTTGGTGCTTTAAAGATGGTCAACAATATCATTTATTCTTGGGAGTGGATACCTATCATTGCTAATGATCTTGTTGAGTGCTTGATGTTCCATGCACATTCACTAACTACCATCCTTATAATAAACTAATTTGATTAAAAACTCGCATGGAATAGCACTTGGTCTTATGTAAGATTTATTTAATAATTATTATACTTGTCTATTTACCTCATTACTTTTCAAAATGGATTATTTTACATAAAATAAGATTGGTTAAAGGTGCTCCTATCTAGATAATTTTATTTTTTATTCCTCTCTTATAAGCAAGTCCATTTGGTTTTGGAAGCCATATTAGAATTCTTGTAGAAAATCCTACATTTGGTCTCTTTTATTTTTGTGTTTAGGAAGATGACTTGACCTCAATGTTCCTTTTCTCTTCCTTATCCTTAAATACATTAAAAAAATTTCTTGTTTGTATTAATCAACCATTTTAGTTGGGATTTCTTTTATATGCATATATAGTATGGTTTTTCATCCTCGATCAACCAATACTTGTTTTGCTTTATTTAACAATTATACTTGTCAATTTACCTCATTACTTCCAAAATTGATTTTCCTATATAAACTAAGATTGAATAAAGGTTCTCCTATCTAGATAATTTCATTTTCCATTCCTCCATTATGAGAAAGTCCCTTTGGTTTTGAAATCCATACTAGAATTCTTATAGGAATTCCTCAATTTGGTCCCTTTACTTTTGCATTCAAGAAGATGACTTGACCTTAATGCTCCCTTTATCTTCCTTAGACTTAAAGACATTAACAAAAAAATATTGTTTGTACTAATCAACCATTTTGGTTAGACTTTCCTTTATATGCATATAGGATATGGTTTTTCATCCTCAACCAACCAATACTTGTTTTTCCTTCTCAAGATAATGGCATATCTATCCCTATAGATATGGGCTTCCCAAAACCATTTCACTAACATCAAGGAGAACATCACACAAAAATTCATCAATAAAATTAGAGGAAATTACAAATTTCACTTTGCATTATTTTTACTTACAATTTAATATGCTTGTGTAGAAATCCTCATAAATATATATGAGGGTGAGATTTAGACTTTTAGACCAATTTTTGAGCTATGGTTTTTGAAATGATATTTGAATGCCATAGTGCTTTTCACTTGAATTTTGTTCAAGAATATTTTCTCTTTCCTCCAACTTGGTTTGGTCATCAACTTGCTTGGAAATATTATCATTTGATAAAATTAAGGATGTATGTGCACATAATGACTTCATCTACTTCTTCCTGGTGCTCTTTTTCCTTCTCAATCTTGAAGTCATATCTTTCTTACCCTTTTTAATATTTGGATGAAACTATAGATGTGGTTTTGTTAATTCAGTAAATTGAACAAACTTCTATTTTAAGTATTGCGCCCCCAAATTTTATTTTCAACAATGTTGGCTGGGTTTTCCATAGGCTTCCCTCGACCTCCAGATTAAGGTTGAATCCCTGTTGTCCTCTTTTTAGATCTAATCTAAAATAATCATTTGCATAAAATAAAATACACACACAAAAGTAAATTCATGAATTTTAGGGTGTGAGAGATGAAAGCAAATATGGTTGTTACACCATAGCAAGGATAGCATATGATTAATAAAAACACAATAACCCAAATAACATTAAATTTCACCCATTAATTTAATTATGAAATTGATAAGCGAATGACAAGATGGGCTAGAAGGATTGTACTCGACCACCATGCACTTGACAAACTATAAGGATGGTGCCTCTAACAAGAGGCTCAAGGACTTATGAATTTCTTATAACTTCTTGAGTACAAAGCACAATGTGGATTTCATAGAGTGTATATCTAAATTCTAATGGTAAAAATATGATTACAATGAAGGGCCTTAGGTCCCTATAGTAAAAGTTTATTCCTAACTTACTTGGGATGAAAAACAATTTATCCTAGTGAAAGTAAATATTTATGGTCAACTTTAGAAAAATGTGGCAACTCCAAATGTTACTTACCTCTAATAGACATAAAAAGCTCAAAAAATTCTTAGTGCACCATAAAATACCAAAATATTGCTTTTCAAGATATTTTCCTTAAAATTTGCATGGATTTATACTTTTGCATCATAACCAAGTGATTCACTCATTAATTCAAGCAAATAACTTACTTTAGCAAGTGGAAAAAATAGGTCATTAAGCAAATTGGCACATTTTCTAAGCAAATCGCTTGCTTTAGCAAGTGGACAAAATACCTCATAAAGCAAATTGGCACTTTTGTTGAGAAAATCGCTCCTTTGAGCTAATCAACATATTTTGCAAGTGAATCACAACTTCTAAAAAAACAACAAAATTTGGATCTACTACTCCTTCCTCTGAAATATGTAAAATTTTTGTAAAGGTAGTGTCAAGGTACTACATTTATGGTGACTTAAAGGGATATCAATCTTGATTGGTAAAGAGTATCAAATCATTTATTTAACTTTGGGTGCAGAGTCTAAAAATTTAGGATCCTCTTTATAAAAGTGATAAAACTTATCTCTTTATGATGTTTTTTCTCCCCTAGCTAGTCTTGGGTGGTAATATATTCAAAAAAATTTGCCATTCATTATCATCAAATAACTATATTGTTTTGAGGTTTCCCTACCAGGTATTTGAATGGATTTTTGGACATCTCCTCTCCCTTGGTTGCTAGCTCTTTTAACTTGGCAATAATTGGATTTAGTATTTTGCATACTTTGGAGGCATTTCATTAATTAAGTTGATATTTTTCTTCCTCAATCATGGCATGGATGACATCATCATCCAGGATAAGATTCCTACCATTAAAGATGTCTGGCAATCTAGTATCAATCAACCTCTAAATTTCCTTTTTTATTTCTTGAAACTTGGTCTTTAGAGATGCTAAATTATCTTTACAAACCTACAAGTTTCTTTGTACATCTAGGAGTTTTCTAATATTATGTATCTACTATTATTATGTTGGGGTCATAGATGCATGGAGTTTCAATACTCCTTGGTGTTCACCTATTACAAATATTTACTCTTCTACTTGCTTTACAATTTCCTCAATATTTTCCAATATTTCTTCTATAGATGTTATCTTGAAGCACTCAAAAATATTTTGTGCCTCCTTCCTATAGTACCATATGTCCTTATCCATTTGTATTTCCTACACCAATTTTGGATTAACCTCATTTTCTATGAATTTCAAAGCCTCCAACTCCTTTATTTATTAATCTTTATTTTCTAGGTCTTCCAACAATCTATTTTGCTCTCTGGTCATCTCTTGCATGAGTTGTTTAGAACAAGTTGAGATTTAAGGTATTCTATTTGCTTCTTCAATTGATTCCTTTTTGCCACCTCTATCTTAAGCCCTTTATTTTTCTATCAATTTTTATCCCTTTTAGTCTTAATCCTTGCCAGTTCTACCTCCAACCTTTTATTCCTAAGTTGCATTGTCTTATCCTTGATTTCTAGTTGGTGGTACTCCATGGCCATGTCTATTGTACACTAATTTTTCAACCAAAACATATAATATGAATCTAGCTTATCTATGTCCAATTGTGACACTCTAGCAGTCAAGTCAATAGAGGTTTATGCAACCTTGGATGGATGAATCTTTGTAGGTTTAGCAAAGTATAGTCTATCTCCTTTTTCAAAAAAATATGAATGGAAGATCAAAGAAGCTTTAGAATTTTTTTATGAGTCATTTGTATTCCTTTTTCCATGTCTTTTTCTTGGTAAATATCACATCCATTGCTTTGAAAGTGTCATTGTAGACATGGAAAATTGACCCACCCAAGTGAGTCATTTTTCATAAAACCTCAAAGAGACCCTCAAACTTATCAAAATATGAGTTTGGGCATATTTCCCCCTCCCTCTTCCTTTTCCCCTAGTTTTTCCAAAATTGTGATCCAAGTTAGGGTTTTCTCTTAGAAAACACAATTTTTGAGCTAACCTCTAGGACATCAGCCCACCCTTAGGTTTACCTTTTAATTTTATCATCATTTTTCCCTCCAAACCTTTTATAAATAGAAGGTTTGGATCCTCTTTCCCCTAAGTGACCTTTTACTAGAAATGCTAAGTGTTTTTTTTGGCCTTTTGATGATTTCTCCTAACAAGATCAAGTGTCTTCTGGTGTCCTTATATCGCTATGCTTTGGTTTGTTTTTCTTGGTGGATAAGTGTTAGAGCCTTGAGGTGGATTCTACCATTTTGTGGAGGTCTTCATACTTTTTACTATTCTTTTTCTACTACTATTTTTCTTCTTACATTTTAATATTCCTAGATCACTAATTCTATATTTTGTGTTTTATTTTGTATTTATAAATCAGTCTTGCGATTCTATTGTAAAATCATGCCCTATATATAGGGTGTGATTTCAGTAGATTCAAAGTTTTAGTCACCCCTTACAAGGTGCGAATTCAAATTTATTAAGTTTGGAGAAAATGTTTTGCTTCCAAACCCTTAATCTATATTTGCATGCTTCTCCTAGGTCATAATACTATTGTTTTCATTCCATTTTTTGCATTGTTTCATTTTAGTGCACCTTTTCTTGTTCACTTTCAAAAGGGTCAACAATCACTTTTGTTTTCAAATGGTCAGCTAAAAGTACCAAGGGGTCTTGACTACTGTATCTCCAAGCTCAGTCACACAGTGGCCTAAGCAGGCCCTGAAATGCTAATCAAATTTTCTAGGATTTTGTGAAGCTATTTTTAAAGTTGTGAAATTGTTGGATATATATGGATGCAAGTTAAAAGTAAGGATCAACCACCAGATCAATTAAGTGCCCTAAATAAAATTCTTAGGTTGTTTTTTATTTGCTTTTTATTCATTTCTATTCAGAGGCTAGATCATAAATAAAGGTAAAATATCTGGTTACATTTCTAGGCATGTGAAGAGAAAAAGTATATAGTTTGTATTCTATGTTAAATTTGTTTGTGCATTCTATCAAAACCCTTGTTGAAAAGAGAAATATATTTTTTATTGCAAGTTAGGATTTAGTCCTCATTGAAAATCAAGAATCATCTTAGGGTTAGCTTCTTGTCTTCTTGCATCATTGTTTGTCTTGCATTGTTCTTTCATTTTCATAGCTTATATATTAGAAAAGCTAAACATAGGTGATTTTCAATATACACATCAAATATTCCATCCCCAAATTTGGAGTGAGTCCTAAAACCATTCCTGGTGAACCCTTAAATACCCAAGCCCCAAAGTGTAGAGAATATAACACACCATAGAGCCACCTTGGCTCCTAGCGGATCAAGCCAAGAATCATACACAGAAGGGCAATTTTATCTCTCTACATATCTGTTGAACCCGATGCGAACATACATATTTAGTGGTAAAATTAGGAAGCATCTTCCTTTTGTTTTCTTTTTGAAAACCTTAAGCAAGACCACTAAATTTTATTGCATAGAATTAGTAAACATTAAAAACATCTTAAGGAACTTTTGTGTTTTTTGCTAGTTTTTAGATCCTCCTTTTTCTCCTCTATCCTTTCTATTTCTTCTAATGGATCCCAACCTTGGGAGTAAGTGAAAGCTTTTAGGATCTAATCATATTTCCAAAGAATATCATATTGATAGGGATAATCCCAATCTAGAAAAGGATGAACACATAGAAATTAGTGATAACCTTGATAATCTTGAGGGGTCTAATGGGCACCTCACCTTTAAATAATATGATCATATCTATAATTTTATGAAACATCATAAGGATCCTTTGGTAAGGCTATGGATGATGAAGCCCAACTTGAAGAGGTTGGGATATATCATCCTCCAACCATTTCTCCTCAGAATGTTCACACTAATATGTTGTTTAAATCTTTGTATCACAATAATTCTTTTCATAAACCAACATATATCACTAATGTAACCATCAATGTTGGGAGAATTCCACGAGTTCCTCCAACTAGTAGTCCATCTCAAGATTATGCTCAATTTCCTCCTTATTCTACTCATCTCAATATTTATGCTTCTACTCCACCAAATATCAATTATCCTCCATAGCAAGATACCACATATCATAACCCATATAGAACAATGTTAATACCTCCAACATTGTCAAAGTTCCCTTTCAATAGCCTACCTATAAACCTCTCTTAGGGAACCTAGGGGTATTGCACAACAACAATCCCAATATGAAGAGTTTGATAAGTGTGGTGCAACAACTGGTCTCAAAAATAGATATGATTCAACCTCCAAGTTTCACCTACAACTACAAAAAAATGTGCAATCAGCCCTTAGACCCTATTGTCACCTCTAGGCCCTACCCTAAGCATTTTTCAATGTCAATTTTGCCTATTTATAAGGGAACAAAGGACCCAATTGAACACTTAAGGATGTTTAGGATAGTATGTCATGATATTATATATGATGACATGTTACCAAATATGTTCCCTAGGAGCCTTGGTGGTATGGCATTGAAATGGTATTATCAACTACCTCATCATTCTTTGAGAAATTTTGAAGAGATAACAAAGTTGTTTGTTCAACAATTCAAAGCTTATGTTGAGTAAAATGTGACTATGAAAGATGTTTATATGTTGAAGAAAGGTAAATATGAAATATTTTTGGAATTTTTATCTCATTGGAGAAGCTTAGTTGGACGATTGAGATATACCTTACCTCCTTGAGACATGCTAGATATCTTTATCAAAAATTTACAAGAGTATATATATCATATGAATTGAAAACAACACCTATCACATATTTTGACCAAACACTAAATCTATCAAGAAGGATAAGGTAAACCCTTATTTTAAGATGTTAGTTTAATCCAAGAAAGGAATAAGATAGGACCATGAAATCTCAATATAAGAATAAGCATGTAGTTGTTGATGGGGTAATGGATAGTAGACTTGTTAACAGTGTGTCTAACACCCTACAAAATATGGTTCTTAGCAAACCTCAAAAATTCCTACCAAATAATTTCACAAGACTCAACCAACCTATTTCATTAGTCTTAAAGTAGCTCTTGGAATATAACATGATTGAGTTACCTCCCATAAGGCAACCTAATACCATGGTTGATTGGTATAAGCTTGGTCAACATTGTGAGTATCATAGAGTGGAGGGACACATGAAAAATTCATGTAAGAGGTTGAAACATGAGGTTCAAGACTTAATTGATGTATATCACCTTGTTTTAGAGGGTTCTTAACCTAATACTCCAACAAACAATCAACCTCCTACTCAACAAGCACCCACAACTAATCAAGACGTGGGGATATTCCAAGATACCATACCTAACCATGAGCAATAGGTAGCTAATCAAGTGTCATATTGTAATGTTCCACCTCCCTTTAATAATATGGTTCGTATGATAGCATCAACTACAAGGTAATAAGTTTAGGCTCAACTGAATCAACAATATCGGTAGGAGATGAGTTATACATCCAATCAACCTTCAAAACCATCCTTATTTTTGAAGAGTACCCAAATAAGGAGCACAATAGTAGAAAACCCACCCTTAGTGTTAAAAACCACAACCTAAAATATTCTTCAGCATTCAACAATAGTTAGCTAGTACCCCAGCCAAGATTTCCGTCTTAGATCTTTTGCAAACTTCTCCTATTCATAAGTAAGCCTTGTTGAAGCTTCTACGTAAATAATCTATCCCTCAAGACATTTCCCCTAATACTATAGTTGATGTTGTAGGTTCCCTTGGGATACATCATATCACATTTCTAGATGATGATATTCCTTCCTCATAATTACAAGGGGATTCTTCCTTCTACATCACTGCATATATTTGGGAAATTTTTATCAAGCAAATTTTGATAGATAATGGTTCCTCCCTCAATCTATGCACTTATCAAATTTTCCAAAAATTTGTATTAAAATAGGAAGACTTAATTAAATCTAATGTCATCATAAAAAATTTCAACAACGAGTCCCAATAGACCTATGAAATTATATAACTCCCCCTTAGGGCCAGACCTAAGATCTTGGATACCTTGTTTTATGTGGTACTTTACTTTGCATATTTTAATCACCTTCTTGGATACCTTGTTTTATGAGGGTTGTCCCTTCTAATATTCATCAATGTGTGAAGTTCAAATTCAAGGATCAACTTGTCACCATTTTGGGTGACCCTCATCCATTCAAATATTGTTCAATGGTTGAGCAAGCTCAATCTAGTCTCAATTTATGTCCATCAGTTTCTTCATCTCACATTACCAAGAAACTTGAAAATTTAAAGGTAAGTAAGGAACCACTAGTCAATGTTTCATCACATGATTAGGTCAATCCTTTTCTTCAAGAACCTCTTCTAGATTTAGCCAAGCTACCACCTTCACCAAGGACTATGATTTTACCTCATAAGAAGGATGAAGTAGTACATATTGGCATGTGTACCTTTATCTTTGCATGTGTATCCCTCAAAAAAAAAATGTGGTAGTAACCCTCTTCCTGTAGAGTGTTCTTTTACCCATTGTTACCTATTCAATGATTACCTACTTCCCAAGAAAATCCTATCTAGTATGGGATATAGGTAAATTTTTGGGGCCACAAAAAGAAGGTATTCAAGAGCTTTTGGAATTTGAGCTTTGTCTTGGGAGATGTGGCATAGGCTACATACTCAATGATAACCAACCTTTGCCATTTGATGATGATGATCACCTCATTACTTATGTTGAATATGTGGATCAAAGGAGTGATGAGGATGAGGTACCACCTTATCCCTAAAACATATTGTTTTGCAATAAGATAACCTTGTTTCACTCTTGGACTTCTTTGGTGATTGTTTTGACAATGGCACTCCTTTCAATAAAATGATGTCCATAAGCTTTGTGCTAAGTATAAGATTCATCACAGGTGGTCAACTATGTATTACCCTTAGGGTACGATCAAGCCAAAGCATCCAACAAGTCTTTGGTCAAGATTTGGAAGAAGTTGGTTAATAATATTGGTCAAGACTAGCATATCCATATTTATCCTACCTTGTGGACCTATCGTACTAGTGTCTGAACTCCTACAGGTGCTTCTCCATATGTCTCAGTCTATGGGACCGAGACAATATTTCTATTTGAGTTAGAGGTCCCTTTTTTGTGCATATTTTTACAAGATACCTCGATTGGTGATGAGTATTGCTTAGATCATTTAAACCAATTGGAGCTACTAGATGTAAAGCGTATTCATGCCTTAGAGCATCTTCGAGCCTATCAGAATAAGCTCAAGCATTCTTATTCCAAGAATATTTACAATCGTTCTTTTAAAGTTGGGGGTCTTGTCCTCAAGAAAAAACAAAAGAAAACCCATACTCAATTAGATCTTAAAGGCAAGTTTTAGCCCAATTGGCTAGGCCCCTTTGTCATAATAGCTAAGTTTGGCTCAAGAGCCTATTGTTTAGATTTGTTAGATGGTAAAGAATTTAAAAAACCAATGAACATAATGCACCTAAAAATATATTATGCATGATTTTGCATCTTCATTCTTTATTCTACATCTTCATTTACTTGGTTATAGTACATGAATCCTATCATATTTTGCATAGTTTGCTAGAATTTTGTTACACTTGCATTTTTCTTGTAATATAGTTGCATTTTTTCTTGATCATACTTGCATGATTGCTTGATCATATAGATTTTTGTGGACTTTGTGAGGATGGCAAGTGATGAAACCTAGTTAGTTTCTAGCTCACATGCATCGCACTCATACTAGGGCATTAATTTCTAGTGAATCCCCAACATAAGGCCCACCATCATGCATTTTCATCATTGCATTTGCTCATGTCTTCTTTCTATCCTTCTTCTCTTTTATTATATTCCTTGACCTTGAAGGTTTTTATTAATTCTAGATTCTCTAAGTCAAGAGATATAGTTATTTATCTCTTGTGTGGCCTTTGCCCTTTTAAAGTTTCAATCATTTCTTCTTTTCCCCAAGATAAAGGATGTACATTCCTTCTTCTATTTGCTCATTTTTCTTTCACTCACACTTTTCCTTTTTAATATTTCACCTATTCAGGGGTCCTTATGGGATAGGGTAGATATCGTATGAATATCATTTATGATTTTCATACGACAAATGGCTATCTTACGCACAAATATTAGCTATCAAAATTTCACTAAGGTACACACACACTAATGTTTACTTCTTGCTCCTCTAATTCTTCTATCCCCTTTTTTGTCTCACACATGCACACACACACACACAAACATTATTTTGCACACACCACACCCTTATCGAGTAGTACTCATTTTGGAAAATCCATCACATATTTCACTCCATATAGGATAACTTCATGGTCACAAGTGAGGGGCAACATCTATTCAACCATTTGCGAGCATACATCCTAGTGGCTATCTCTTCATCTTCAGCCATCAACAAGCACTACATCCATAATGGGTATCGCTCCACACTTGACCATTTTTGTGAGCATAACACCCTTATGGGATAGCTTCATGACCATGAGCAATAGGTAGCCTTCATTCAATTATTTATGAGTATACATCCCTACAAGGTTTCCACTTCTCTTTATTTTTCACTTGGTCTATGTTCATTTGATCACAATAATCTTTTGTGGTCTACGCTGATTCAAATGTCATATTCCAAGCACCTTTTTTTTACCTTATCCATATTCTACTTCTTCTTCTCCTTATTTTCTTATTTTCTTTATTATTTTTTGAATTTGTACCCTATCCATATGGGGCATGAATTCACTTTATGTTGAATTTGTGGTCCATTTTTATGGGGTGTGATTTTGTCTAGAGTCGTGTTTTTCTTTATTTTTTCTACTCTTCTTTCTTACATCATCATTTTCTTTCATCCCTTAAATTTTTACATCTCATGCATTAGTTATTTTTATCCCACCATGCATTGCATTAGTTTAATCCATTCATGTATCCATTGTTAAGTTCTTTTCACTCATCCATGCATAATCAAACTAAAAACTATAAAAATCACAAACACATTTAAATATACACATTTAAATAACGTAACATGATATTACTCAAGAAAGAAAGGGTACACATGTCAATTTGATTAGTGTGCTTTAGTCCAATCCCAACACACTCAACCCTCCCTAGGGATGCATGCCACACTAGAAATTAGCATGTCACCCTGATCCTAGCCCTAGCTCTACAAGCCTATCTCCTCTGCTTTACCTACTAAAGGTGGTCCTAGTGGGAGCATGCTCATGGACCACATTGTAGTCCATGATCTTAACCATAACTCACCCTATTTCTAAATGGAGGATGGTGGAGGCACCCTCTGCTCTGCTAAAACTACTTAAAATTATAGGGTCTGGTAAAAGGTCTCCCTTTGTACAAATACCTCCAACCTATCGCCTACCCTATAAATCTCTACCTATAGTATGTGGATCCCATCGCCCTATTGGTTTCCAATCATGATAGCCATCCCATCAGCTTGAGCATACTACTGCTCCTAATATATCCAACTGACCTCTCTCTTGAGGTGATATTCCTTAGCCCTTGCCACATCTCACTCTATGAGTGTCATGCTCAAGGCACTTTGCATACCCTCGATCCTCTCAAAGTAGGTCCATATCCCTCTACATGGCTATTATATGATCCTGTAGTGCCTCCATATCCCTCACTGGATCTCCATAACCTATGATCTCACTCGATATTATTGTCACTAATGTGGAGACCTCTTTAGCTACTATACTTAACCCAACTCTGGTCATCATGGAGGAATCTTCTACTGCTCCCTCCTCCCTAGTCTTAGAGATGATGGTAGTCACTTCCACCATCTCTACTTGAACCTATGACCATGCATACCATGGGGTATCTTGGCCCTATCATTGTTCCTCTATGGTGTGTCGGGTCATCTCTCAAAGTGCCAATTTTACCCACTAGCCCATAACTTGTTGCCTCTAAACTGGTACTGGTGGGGAGATCCTTGGGGGTACAATGCTCTTGTACCATATCCTATATTTGAGAGCCACTCTAATGTCATCCACCCTTAGATCCACATATAGTGGGTCATCCAATTCCTCCTCTACCCATCTTCCCACATCAGGGTCTCCTCTAAATCCTAATGGGTCCCTCAGCATCCACCTATACTAGTAGTCACCTAGGTTCAATATCTCCTAAAAGATACTATCATTATACTTGATCAAATTTAAAGAGCTCTAGCTCCCCCTTCTCCATAGAGACCCACTTGATTCTCCTACCCTTGCAAAATCCTCTACATCCTCCATCTAGCTAGGTTGTAGGCACCGTAGTCATCATATGATCCTGCGCTCTCATAGCTTGTCTATCACCCACATCCTTAGTGGTAGGATCCTAACATATATCATTGTAGAAATAGAAAATTGACCCATCAAAATGAGTCAGTTCTTCCTTAGACCCTAGCAAGCCACTCAAACTTGCTAAGTGCAAATTTGGGGCTCTTTTGCCTCCCCTTTTACCTTGTTTCCTTAGCTTTACCAAATTTGTACCCCATTATTATGAGGTATGAATGGATTGTCATATTCATACCCTATAATTATGGAGCCTGAATTTGGTATTCTAGGGGTTTTCTCACTAAAACCCCTCCCCTTGTTAGCTCGTTTTGGGACCAGCCTTTGTCCGTAGTGAAATTTCATTTTCCTATATGTTTTGCCCTCAAAACCTCTTATAAATAAGGGTTTGGATTCCCTAAGCTTGTGTAATAATTTCTAAGGAGATTCTAACTATTGATTCACTCATTTTCTTATGCTATTAAGTGTTCTTCTGCTACAAGTTATTATTTTATTGTTTTGTACTTTGGTGATTGTTGCCTTTAAGGATTGAGTGAAGGAGTCTTGATGATTGGATAGATAAACCTTCTTGGAGTGCTTCTTCCACCCCTTCATTTCTATGTTCTATCTCTATTAGCTAATTACATTTTGCGTTTACTTTAGTTTAATTTGCAAGTCTATTTTTGTTGTTTTATGCTCATTTTTTTGTCATTTTAAGGCCCAAAAATGGTATCTAAACTAAATTTGTGACCCACTCGTACAAGGCATGAATTTGGTAATCTAGATTCATGCTCCCTATTTAAAAGGTACTATTTGGTAAATTAGGACTTGGGGGTAAGTTTTGCACCCAAAAACTCTAATTTGTATTATGCATTTTTAGCATTAATCTGTTGTGTCTATCCTATATGTATTTCATTTACTGATAAATATTTGTTTTCCTCTATTTTTATGTGTTCCAAAGTTCAAATATTATTTTTAATTTTAAAATACCATCTAAAAGGACCAAGGGGGATTGACTGCTATGCCTCCAAGCTTAGTCTTATAGTAGCCTAAGTAGGCCCCCAAACGTTGATAAAATTTTCTAGGATTTGTGAAGTTATTTTGTAGGTTTGGAACCATTTGATACTTTGGATGTAAGATAAATATTGGATTAACCATCAGATTAGATAATTTTTCTAATAGATCTTTAGGTTTTTTGGTGCTTGCTTTTGTTCATTTTTGCTCAAAACCTAGATTATAAGTAAAGGAAATGCATTTGATTGAATTTCTAGGCATTTGAAAGAACAAAAGCATATAGTGTGCATCTAGAGTTTAATATTGTTTGTGCATCTCCCTTGGACCCTTGATCAAAGACTTTATTTTTCAATCCTAGGGTTAGATATCATTGAATTATAGAATTATACTAGGGTTAGTTCTTGTCTTATTGCATCTTATGTGTCTTGCATTGTTCTTTCATTTTCATAGTTTAGTTTAGAAATTCCAAAAAATAGGTGTATGCTTAATTGACACATCAAAAATTCCCACCCTAGAATTGGAGTGAGTCCTAAAAATATTCCTGATGAACCTATCCTTTCATGTCCCTGAGTGTAGAGAATATATCACACCCCATGGTTCACCTCAGCTCCTAGTGGATCCAACTGAGAATCACATGCGATAGGGTAGTTTTCCCCCTATACATATTTGATGAACCCAACATGAAAACACATCTTAGTGGATAAGATAGGAAACCTCTTCCTTTTTATTTTCTTAAAAACTTTAAAAAAGACCACTAATTATGTTTGATTAGATAAAAAAATATCTTAAGAATATTCTTATGTGTGTCTTTCCTTGGTTTTATCCTCTATCCTTTTTCTTCTTCTAATGGATTCATTCCTTAGAAGTTAGAGAAGACGTCTAGAATCTGATCAAATTTCCCAAGAAGATGATCAAATTGATAGGGATAATCATAATATTGAGATAGAAGAGCAAGAACATGTTGAAATTGATACAAACTATGATCCTTATGAGAGGCCCGATGGTGGCTTCACTTTTACATTAGTTGATCATTTATAGGTTTTCATAAAACATCACGAAGAGACTTTAATTAGAGTTATGGAGAAGGAAGGTTAGATCAAAAGAGGTGAGGTGCCTCCTCCTCCTACTGTCTCTCCTAGGAATATTCATAACAACCCCTTGTTTGAAACCTTATATCATAGTAATCATTCTCATCAACCAACATATGCTACTACTATAACCACCAATGTTGGAAGGGTTTTACAAATTCCTCCAACTAGTAGTGCATCTCAAGATTATGTTCAATTTCCTTTTCATTCAGATAATATCAACATCCATGCTTCTATTCCACCAAATGTTAGTTATCCTCTCCATCAAGATACCACATATTATAACCCATACCATAACAGTGTCAATACCTGCAACATAAGCCAAGTTCCATTTTAATAGCTTATCTACACCCCTCATTTAGGGAACCTAGGGGCATTGCATAGCAACAACATTGAAGTGTAGATTTTAACGAATATGGTGAAACAATTAGTTTCTAGAGTAGATATGATTTAGCTACCTAGTTTCACATACAAATTTAGAGAAATGTGTAATCAACCCTTAGATCCTAGCATTACCTCTAGGCCCTACCCTAAGCATTTTTCAATGCTAGTTTTTCCTATATATAAGGAAATGAAATATTTAATTGAGAATTTAATAATGCTCATAATAGCATGTCATGATATCATATATGATGACATGTTGTTACTAATATTATTTCCTAAGAGACTTGATGGTATGGCATTAGAGTGGTATTATCAGTTGCCCAATCATTCTTTGAGTAATTTTGAAGAGACAACTAAAATGTTTGTCCAACAATTTGGTGCTTATGTTGAAAAGAATGTTACTATGAAATATGTCTATATGTTGAAACAAACTAAGGATTAAAGTTTTTCAAAAAAATTGTCTCAATGGAGGAGTCTAGTTGGACGCTTGAGGAACACCTTAACTCCTCGAGACATGCTTGAGATATTTATTGAAAACATACAAGAACAAATATTTTATAAATTGGAAACTAGAACTATCAAATATTTTAATCAAGATATAGATCTAGTAGGAAGGGTAGAGTAAGCCCTTATAAGAATAGGTTAGCTTAAAGTAAAATAATATAGAACCACTAATAATTTGTATAAGAACAAGCATGTGGTTGGTGATGGGGCAATGGATAGTAGACCAATTAACATTGGTGTTAATACCCTACAAAATATGGTGCTTAACCAACCCCAAAAACCCCATGAAGGAATTTCACAAGACTCAACACACCTATGACAATGTTCCTAAATTAGCTTTTGGAAGCTAATATGATTGAGTTGTCTCCCATAAGGTAATCTAATACCATGACTAATTGGTATAATAATGGTCAATATTGTGGGTATCATAGAGTGGAGGGACACTAGACAAACTCTTGTAAGAGGTTGAAATATATGGTTCAGGACCTAATTGATGAAGGATGACTTGTCATAGAAGGTTCTCAACTCAATCCTCCAACAAAAAAACAACCTTCTACTCAAAAAGCACCCACAACTGATCAATACATAGAGATATTCCAAGATCCCCTCCCTAAGCATGGTCAACAAGCAGCTAATCAAGTGTTATCAGAATGTGCCACCTACCTATGATAATATGGTTGGTATGATAGCATTAACTACAAGGAAACAAGTACAGAATCAAACGACTCAACATTCTTATTAGGATATGAGTTCTTCATCCAACCCACCTTCGAAACCCACCTTAGTTTTGAAGAGTAAAAAAGTATCATGAGAGTAGAAACTCCACCTTTAGTGTTGAAGCCACAACCTAAAGTCTCCTTTGAAATTCAATAGTAGTTAGCTAGTACCCCAGCCAAGATCTCTCTCTTCTTCTCCTATTCATAGGGAAGCTTTGTAAAAAATTGTTGGACATTTTGAGTCCTCTAAGTAAGAGTTGTCATTGATGTCACCTGATAGAGTTATCACTCATCTCAAGGAATTCATAAAGAAATAAAGTCACCCAAGTCATCTAGGAAAAAGCTTCATCAGTTCAAAAGTGAAAGGAAAAAACCTCCATAATATTTTAATATTATTGGAAGCACAGTTTAAATGATTGGTTTATAAAAACCCAAGATGGGTTATTGCAAAATTTAAAAAGGAGGTTTAATAATTATTTATAAATCATTTAAATTCACAAGGAATTTAAATTTTATAAATAATACCAAGGTTGGGCATTAATACAAGGTTCTAAGGTTTTATTAAATCTAAGGTTGGCTCTTTAAGACAAATTTCTAAGGTTGATTTTAATTTATAATATTTAAATTTAAAATTAAATTTAAACTTATTATAAATTAAATAATGCCGACGTCAAATTCATTCAAAGCACCGACATGATGCTAAGGAAGGCAAAAGGCATTATATAAATGCCAAACAAATTCATTTACCAAGCATATGTTGCTATTGTTTTTGAAGTGCATGCAAAAGATATTTCTGTTTCGAAAGCCTTACGATTTTTGCAAAGGTTAAAGCTATAAAGATTCGGAAGATCTAAGCGCAAAGGCCAACATGACCTAGTGGTATGTTGTCTCGGTGCTAAGGAGGAGGTTCTGAGTTCGATTCGTGTGAGGTCTATTTTTTGGATTGCAAGGAAGAAGTGCTCTACACGCTTTTCTTTCAGAGGTTCACTATTCAAAGATATTGCATGGTGGACGTGCCTTTTTAGACACGTTAGGATGCGTGGCCTAATGGTGGCTTGGTTGTAGCTAAGGCATTGGGAAGAAAACAGTTAGGGGATCGAATCCCACCAAGGGTAAGGTAAGTAAATTTAATTTTTGTTTAATATTTTATTTTATGCCAAGGTTGCCTAAGGAGAAATAAGGTTATGGTATGCCCTAGGAAAGATAACGATTTTTGTTGATTTTCTTTGTGGAAGTATATCATATTATATATCATTGGAAAGCTATTTTTGAGAGATACTTGTTTAGATTGCTTTGAGGGTTAAATAAGGTGTGTGCAAGAATATATTTTTTATTTTGTCAAGGAGTTCCAAAAGTAAGTTTGATTCATTATTTTAAGGTTTTATTTCTTGCATAAGAGGGTTTGATGCATTTTTATTGAGTAGGAGTAATAAGGTGTTATTGAGATATTATTTTTATTATTGTGTTATTACTCATGACCTCTAACCCTTATTGAGATTAGAAAAATAAAGTGTGTTGAGTGTGGCAGATTTAGTGGACAACTCATAAGGCATCAAAAAGGTATGGGCAATATTCTTCATTGACTTATGTGGGTGATTGATTTATGAAAATATATTTGGAGAGAAAAGGATTGATTGTGGTTGCCTTTTTGAGAGTTATTGGTTAATTCTTCAAGGTTTTATGAATTGAGAGTTGTGATTAAACCTTATTTATAAGCATTGTTGTTGAAGCCCATTGGTTGTGCAAAGAACTTGAACTTGAGTTATAAAATAACATGAGTATCATTGTTATGTGAGATTTGTTGTTGAGCATTTTTTTTTTGAAAATTTTGAAAAAACTTGTATTAAAACAAAGATCAATTACAATTTGGGAAGAGAATTTTCCCAGCCGAAATCAGAGAGAACACATGCTTACAATAGTAAAAGAAGATTTGCAATGGAGCCAAATCTCATGAACCATTAACTAGCTCATAGGGGGATCGGATTGGTCTGTTGATGCAACTTGTCGCGAAATCGCGACACTCTTACCCTCTTCTCCTTTGGCCATGAAAATGCAACATGTCGCGATATCGCGACACTTTTCTCCTTTGGCCGCGAAAATGCAACATGTCGCGATATCGTGACACTTTTCTCCTTTGGCCGCGAAAAAGCAACATGTCGCGATATCGCGACACTTTTTCCCCTTCTGTCCGTGACATTGCAACATGTCGCGATATCGCGACACTTTTTCCTCCTTTGGCCGCGATGAAGCAACATGTCGCGATATCGCGACACTTTTTCTCCTTGGGCAGTGGCATTGCAACATGTCACGAAATCGTGACACCTTTTCCTCCTTTGGCCGCGATGAAGCAACATGTCACGATATCGCGACACTTTTTCTCTCTTGGCCGCGATGTTGCAACATGTCGCGATATCGCGACACTTTTTCTTTCTCGGCCGTGACGAAGCAACATGTCACGATATCGCGACACTTTTTCTCTTTCGGCCGCGATGAAGCAACATGTCGCGATATCGTGACACTTTTTCTCACTTGGCCGCGATGAAGCAACATGTCGCGAAATCGTGACACTTTTTCTCTTTCGGCCATGACGAAGCCACATGTCACGATATCGTGACACTTTTTCTCCATTGGGCGTGACGATGAAACATGTCACGAAATCGCGACACTTTTCTCTCTTGGCCACGACGATGAAACATGTCGCGATATCGCGACACTTTTTCTCTCTTGGTCACGATGAAACAACATGTCGCGATATCGTGACACTTTTCTCCTTTGGCCACGACGTTGCAACATGTCGCGATATCGCGACACTTCTTCTCCTTTGGCCACGATGAAGCAACATGTCGTGATATCGTGACACCTTTCCTCCCTTGGCCGTGATGCTGCAACATGTCACGAAATCATGACATCTTTCCTCCATTGACCATGACAAAGCAACATGTCACGAAATCATGACATCTTTCCTCCCTTGGCCATGACGAAGCAACATGTCACGATATCGTGACACCTTTCCTCCCTTGGCCGTGATGAAGCAACATGTCATGATATCGTGACACCTTTCCTCCCTTGGCCATGACGAAGCAACATGTCGTGATATCGCGACACCTTTCCTCCCATGGCCACGATGAAGCAACATGTCACGATATCGTGACACCTTTCCTCCAGTGACCATGACGGTGCAACATGTCATGAAATCGTGACACCTTTCCTCCCTTGGCCGCGACGAAGCAACATGTCATGAAATCATGACACCTTTCCTCCCTTGGCCATGATGAAGCAACATGTCATGATATCGCGACACCTTACCACCCTTTTCTTTTTCTTTGATCATTAGCTCAGGGACCTTTCAAGACCCTGCCTAATCACCTCATCCTCAATAGCCATATCACTGTGCAACTGAACCCCTACCTCCTTCTCAGCACCCATCTTAGCCAGGAAGTCGACCGCTTTGTTTAAATCTCTACTCACGTAAACTGGAATCACATCATCTAATTCTCTCCATAATTCCTTAATTTGAGTGACAAGAATCCTCAACCTCCATGCTTTCAAGGCAAAGTTCCTCATGCAATCTAGAGCTCCAACCATTATTTGAGAATCTGATTCAAGTATTATCCTCCTGTGGCCCTGTTTAACTGCCCAAATAGAAGCAGATTTGATAGCTATGGCTTCTGCTTCATTGTTTGTAGCTCTTCCCAAGCCTTGCAGTTCCCAATAGAGCACTGTTCCAACATGATTCCGAAAAACCACTCCAATTCCGGCTCTACCTGGGTTGCCTTTTGCAGCTCCATCAGTATTAATTTTAATCCAACCTTCTAGGGGTGGTTTCCAACTAGCTCTGGCCTGTCCCTCTTGCACTTCAACTCCCTCTTCCATTGCCCCAATAACAACCTAAGTTTCCTCTTTAGCATAGACGGCCACAGTTTTTGTGACTTTGCTCCAAATGACCTGCCAAACTCCATCTAACGAAGAAAAGGTTTCTCTAAAAATTCTAGCATTTCTCTCCAACCACACTTGCCACCAAATAAAGTTTAATCCAAGCTCCCAACCAATACGAAGAGCTTTAGATTTAAATCTACCCCTCTTCCATATTTCCCAGATATTAATCCGATTCAAGTCACCATTAACTTGAATTTTATAATATGAAAACCATCTCTTCCAAATATGGCGCGTGAAAGGGCATTCAAACATCAAGTGATCAGCTGTTTCCTCGCTCTTGTAGCATAAGACACATTGAGAAGGACCGATGATTCCTTTACATCTGAGATTATCAAAAGTGAGAATTCCATTGTGCATGAACTGCCAGGCAAAAAAGTTTACTTTCAGCCAACCTTTGGAGTGCCAAATATTTCTCCAATCCTCAACCTGATAAGTATGAGGGGGAGGCTCTAGAAGGATCTTGTCATATCCGTCCTTCACTGTGTAGACACCAAGGCTCCCATAGCCCCAAGCTAATTCATCCTCCTCGTCTCTACCTGTGAGAAATATTTCTGTCAAGATTTTAGTCATGATGGGTGCCAAATCTGGAGGGATTGAAATTGGCCACTCATCCAACTTCTTAAACTGCTTAAACTTATACTCCCCCAGCTGACTAGTGGTGAAATAGCTTTCAATTTGTACCCATCCCTTGGATTCAATGGCTGCTTTAATTGGTTGCAATTCAGGAAATTCAACAATGATAGGTGGGTATTGATCCCATGAATCTGTCCAGAATCGTGCCTTCTCCCCTCTCCCCACTTTCCAAAATAATCGATCTTTTACTACCTGGGATCCTAACTTGAGAGCCTGCCACACTAAGGAACCAGTACCATCCAAAGGGAAATGGCCCACCTCATTTGGGTTAACATGTCCCACATATTTACTAGTTAGGATTCTACTGAATAAGGAAGTTGGTTGGGAAATCCACCTCCAATAAAGCTTTCCAGCCAAAGCTTTATTATTTATCTTGGATCTTCTCAGACCCAAACCTCCTTTTACCTTGGGTTGGGTTACTTTGTCCCAACCTACTAAGGCCCATTTCCTCTCTCCTTTTACTCCTTCCCATAAAAATTTTCTAGCCATCTTGTCCAACTCTTTCCAAATAGTATGTGGGGCAGCCAGGATAGAGAATTTATAAATTGGCATGGCCTGAATGACTGATTGTAAAAAAGTTAATCTACCCCCATAGCTTAACCATTTGTGAGACCAATGATTAATTCTATCCTTGATGCAATCCAAAATATTCCTCCAGGTATCTATTTTTAGTTTTTTAAAGTGCAAAGGGACCCCCAAGTAAACCACTGGGAGAGAAGTCCTTGTGAATCCCAAGATCTCTAAAACTCTATCCTGAAGCCTTTGGTCAAGATTGAAAAAGACCACTTTGGATTTTTTATCATTGATGACTTGGTTTGTAGCCCTAAGGTAGACACTAAGAGTATCTCTGATCATTCTTGCTTCCCTGAAGCTGGCCACTCCCACCAATCCAGTATCATCCACAAACTGTAGGTGAGTCAAAACTTCCTCACCCACCTTGATACCTGTTATCAAACCTTGTTGTCTTCTCCTCAAGAAAAGTCTACCTAGTCCTTCAGCCAATATGAGAAAAATATAGGGAGAGCAAGGATCCCCTTGACGAAGGCCTCGAGTGGCTCCAAATGGTTGCGAGGGTAGACCCTTGATTAACACAGAGTATGTCGGAGTAGAGACACAACTCATGACCCATTCTATCCAATCCTGAGAGAAACCAAAGGCTGCCATCATCTTTGCCAAGAAGCTCCACTCCACCCTATCATAAGCCTTTGACATATCTAATTTTATGAACATTCCTTTATTACCAGATGTTTGCATTGAATGGATTGCCTCCTGGGCTAGAACCACCCCATCCAGGATCTGCCTACCCTCTACAAAACCCCCTTGCTCTGAGGAGATAATGTTATGTAAAAGAGGTTTGAGCCGCTCAGCCATTACCTTTGTGATTATTTTATATATCACATTGCATAAGGAAATAGGTCTATAATCTGAAATATGTACCCCCTCCTCCCCTTTTGGAATTAAGGTAATGAAAGTATGATTTAATGCTTTAAGCATTCTTTTACTACCTCTGGACTCCTCTATAACAGCCATTACATCCTCCTCCAAGATATCCCAAAAGGCCTGAAAAAACTCAATTGGAAAGCCATCTGGACCTGGAGTTTTTCGGTGCTCATTCCAAAGACCACATTCTTCAGTTCCTCTCTATCAATGGGTTTAAGAAGGGTCTGATTTTCTTCTTCAGAGATAACGGAAGGTATGACAACAATAACCTCATTTTGAGCCTCTTCATCTTGCACCATACTTTCCTTAAAAAGTTTAGAAAAATAATCCATTGAATGGGAATGCATACCTGGAAGTGTATCAAAGGAGTGTCCGTTCTCATCTTGAAGAGCTTCCATGTTATTCATCTGTCTCCTAGCACAAGCAATCCGATGGAAAAATTTGGTATTTCTATCACCTTCTAATAACCAAGTGGTTCTTGCTCTCTGTTTCCAGTAGGTCTCCTCTTGGTTGTCAATGTCCTCAACCGCTTTACGCAAGGCATCATCCTCGGCTTTGAGCTGCTCAGTAATTGTCCCTTCCCTAAAGTGTTTTTGAACCTCATCCCATCTGGCCACCAAAGGAGCTCTTTGGACCTGGAAGTCTGTCTTGTTAGCTCGCCTCCAATGTTTCAGTTGAGCTTTGACATAATAAAGTTGTTTGTGGAATCTAAACATTGTTGTCCCATATGTTGGGCGGCCTTCTTCCCACCACTATGGAATTTTCTTTCGAAGTTCCTCTTTTTGTAACCAAAAATTCTCAAATTTAAATGGTTTGTGATGCTGCCCTGTCTTAGTCCCTCCTTCCAACAAAATGGGAAAGTGATCTGAAACTGGACCCTCCAAAATATGAAATTTTGTATTCCATTTTACAAATGCCTCCTCTGAAACCAAAAAATGGTCTAACTTAACCTTCCTGCTATGTGGCTCCCTCCTCTTATTAGTCCAAGTATAGTTGGTTCCAGGGCATTTAATATCCACTAAGTGTAAAGCCTGGACTTGGGCAATCATAAGTCGATCCCCTGGGTCCAAAATTGGGGTTCCCCCTTCCTGATCTCTAGAGGATAATTTAGCATTAAAATCCCCAGCAATAATCCAGTCTAAATCTTCCCTTGAGATTCTCATGTTATGCACAACTTTCCATTGAAGCCTCTGACCATCAAGGTTTTGAGCCCCATAAAAATTTGTGATTAAAACATGTTCAACTGTGACATTATTCCTAAAATGTGATGTGAGAACACCCCTCCAAGCTAGATGTTCTATTGCAGTCCATTCAAGAGAGTTCCAAAGAGTAACAATCCCCCTTGAGGCACCTTGGGCAGCCACTTCCATATGACCAGCACCCCTCCAAATTTTGTTAACTGTTTTACACACAAGATCTAACGACATTTTTGTCTCCTGAATAAGCAAAAAGTCTGTTTTACATTTTTCTAAGAGTCTTCGAACAACATATTGATGGGTTCTACTATTTAAACCCCTAACATTCCATGATTGTATAATCATTGGTTACCTTGAGAGCAATAAGAATCAATTGGCCTCACCGATCCTCCAGTGATCAGTTTGTCTCCTTGAACTGCTAGCAATTCCTTATTTGATTTTCTGCCCACTCCTTGAGAGTTGCTATTTTTTTATCTCTTTTCCACCTGAGTTATCCCTAAAGTTGGCCTTTCTCTATTCTTTTCTGCTATTCCCATGCTGACATCCTTAATTATTGGCTGCTCTTGGTTATGCACTATCAATGCCCCTACACTCTCTGACTGCGGTAACTCACTGTGGTCAATTACCTGCTCTATGATGGGGGGAGATGAAAGAGGAGCTTGAACGTGGATGATATTATTTTCACTATTACCATCCACTCCTTCCATGAATTGTTCCTCTTGGTCCACTAGTGTCTTGAATATCTCATACCTATTGGCGGGCTTGAGTTGGGTTTGCTCTTTACCATCTTTTTTCTTTTGCCTTCTCCTTCTTTTGGGCTGTTCAAAACCATCTCTCTGAGCTTCTTTACCCTGAGAAGTATTGGTTGGTTCTTTGTTTATTGTTGACTTACCCTCCTTAGGAAGATTTGACATTCCTAGAGGAGCCTCCATTTTTGTGTTCATATTATTTGGGAAAAATCGGGCCAAATGCCCGTATTTGTGGCAAACTCTGCATCTAAAGGGCAGAGCCTCATAATCCAGCTGTTGAATCCAAGATAGTCCTACAAGTTCAAGTTCCACCTCTGTCGGTAGAGGCTGGCTAAGATCCATTTCCACACATATTCTTGCATAAACAACTATGTTCCCTTCTATTGTGTCTTTGGAGACACCCAAATGTCTTCCAAGGGAATTACCGATCATCTCCAAAACTTGCTCACTCCAAAACTCCATTGGAAGAGCATACAAATGGATCCAAACTGGGACAGTAGTGGGTTCAATTCGAGGATCGAATCCCACTCTCCAGGGTTGAACAAATAATCCTGCCGGACCATGATTCCTCTTTTCTGATTTGAAAGCCCTATTTCTATCGGCCAGAGAAGAAAAACTAACAATAAAATACCCATTGCTAATAAACCATAACGAGTACTCACCATGAGGCTCCCAGTTTTTTTGGACCCAGGAGTGCAAAAAATTTGGGGTAGGGCGAATACCCATGAATTTACAGATCAAGTCGTGATTGGCTCTGTATAAGACTATTTCTTCGACCATCCTTGGCTCAATGACAATCTTGGGCCTTGATTCGGCCTGTGGCAGGCATCCATTAACTCGATGAGTTGTTGATCTATTTCCAGCAGTCGTAAATAGCATTTTAAATGCAGTTCTTTGAGCTTCGTCAGTCTTGGAAGGAGATTTATCTTTTAACAAATCAGCATAAGAGCTATTTCTTCCTACGAGAGGATCCGGAGAAGTCCCCATTGGACCCTCCTGGGGCAGCAATCTTGCCTTCAGATCCACAGCAGCCAAAAATATCTTTGGCAACCCAACAGATGCCCTAGATTTTCCTTAGCTCCAGAAACCCTAGTTCATCGCTTCCTGCCTCATAGCAGTTTCGAAAAAAATCTTAGTCTTCTCCAATTTTCCCCTGTTGTTGAGCATTGTTGGAAACATTTTGAGTTGGTTGATACATGCTTGGACTAGGGTTTGTGAGAAAGGATTTATCCTTGAGGTGATTGGTTGAGTAGAGTTGATTGAGCCTAGTCAAGTGATTGTGTGAAGTGGTTGTTCAAGTTCCATGAAACAAACTATTCTATATTCTTATTTGAGTTGAGATTGAGATTTGAGAATAGAACATATTGAGTCTCTAACAATTCTCTTTATGCTTCTATAATATTGATTTGAGTTGAGATTGGGATTTGAGTATAGAATATATTGAGTCTCTAACAATTCTCTTTATGATTCTATGTGATTGAGGCAAGTATTTGAGAAGGCTTGTGGACTGATTTTGTGTAAGCTTTTGTGGAATATTACAATGTAGATTTGAGCAAGTTCTAGAGAGGACTTATTGAGCATATTTGGACAAGTTTTGTGTGATATTTTTGAGAATATTTGAGCAGGTTCTATGTGGACCTGTTGAGCATATTTGGATAGGTTCTGTGTGGACCTGTTGAGCAGATTTGAGCAGGTTCTAAGTGGACCTATTGAGCATATTTAAGTAGGTTCTGAGTGAACCTATTGAGCATATTTAATAAGGTTCTAAGTGAGCCTATTAACAGAGCTTTGGAGGTGACAGAGTATAGAGGATAGAGTCTCAGTGGATAGAGATCCAACAGCCAAGACAATTGAAGACAGATATTTTGAGTGAGGAGTCTTCAAGTGGAGAGAGATCCACCAGTCAGTGCAGTAGAGAGACAAAGTCTTCTAGAAGATCACTAGCCAAAGCAAAAGGGGAAAGAGTTCTCCTATGGAAGAGATCCATGAACTTGAGATTAGGGGATCAACATCTCCTTTGGACAGAGGTCCATAAACATTGTAATTGGGAAGGATTCCCAAAGATATTATTTGAGAAATATTTAGAAGAAATATTTTCTCTATGGAGGTAGCCCACATTGGGTGAACCACGTTAAAAATGATGTCTCTCATGTGTGTGATGCTTTGTGTGATGTTTACTATTTTATTAATGCTGATGCTACTATTTGGGAAAATTTTATGTTATATTGTTCACCCCCCTCTCAGTATAAGCACATGTTCTTCAATTGGTATCAGAGTGGGTCTCTCCGTGAAGAGTCTAACAACTTGGAAGAGGATCCTTTGGTAGCACACATGACTTCAAAGAATGAAGTAGAGACCATGTTTGATATGAAAGAAGAGTTCTTTGTTGCTCTCAAAAAATTGGAAAGACTAAGAGAGAAAAACTCAAGTCTGAAAGAACAAATTCAGGAAGATGAAGAAGCAAGAGTGGAATTCATACAGAATCTCACAGAACTCAAGATCAAGGTAGAAGAAGGAAAAAATATTGAGCAAGATATGGCAGATCTTCTGAAATCCAGGGAAACAGAATGTGGAATATTGGAAGCAAAAATTGTTCTCCTAAGGAATAAATTTGAAAGGACCAAGATACTACAAGAAACAGAATATGAGAAGCAGAAAGAGGAATCAAGCTTCCAAAAGGTAGAAACTTCAAACAAATAAAAGCAAGCAAAGGACATCAGAAAGGAAGAAAGCAAAGAAGAACCCTGGATAAGGGTTAATCACAAAAAGAAGATGACTTCATCACAATATCCAAGATCTCCAAATAGGTTACATAACTTCTTCCATGGTCACTATTTTTCTTGCAATAAATATGGACATAGAGCTGCTCACTGTATTCATCATGCTAGATACAATAGAAATTTCAATTCCTTTGCACCTCTCATGGATGATGATGTTATATGTTACAAATGCAATAACTTTGGGCACAAGGCTAGGTGGTGTAAAATGACATTTCCTGAGTCTAGAAAAACAATTCCAACAACTAGGAAGGATGAAAGAAAGAATGTTAGGGCCAGATCTATGTTAGTACAAACAACCCTGCATGCTCAAGATAAAAATGAACAATGGTATCTGGATAGTGGTTGCTCTAGTCACATGACAGGAGACAAAGACAAGTTCATTATTCTAAAGGAAACAAATAGAGGATCAGTAAGTTTTGGTGATAATGGATCAACAAGGATTATTGGGAGAGGTACTCTAAGTCTAGACAATGGAAAAACAAAAATAGAGAATGTTTTGTATGTCAAAGGGTTAAAACACAATCTACTGAGTATAAGTCAACTTTGTGATCAAGGATACATGGTTACCTTCCATCCAGATAGATGTGAGATAAGGAAAATAGAAATAGGAAGAATTATTGCAAATGCAAGAAGGACCCCAAACAACTTATACATGCTCAATGAGATCAAAGGGGAAAAGTGCTTTCTATCACAAGAATATGAGAGCTGGTTGTGGCATAGAATATTGGGTCATTTGAATTTTGACAACATAGTCAACATAAGCAATAAATAGGCAGTCAAATATTTACCCAAAATAAGAAGACCACAAAATACAATTTGTGCACCTTGCCAACATGGAAAGCAAACTAGGACAACTTACAAACCAAAAGGCTATATGTCTTCTGAGCCTTTGAGTCTAATACATACTGATTTATGTGGTCCTACCAGAACACAAAGTCTTCAGGGTGAGAGTTACTTCATGTTGTTTGTAGATGATTATTCCAGAATGGTTTGGGTAACTTTCCTAAAAGAGAAGTCAGAGGCCTTCAAAAAATTTAAAGCATTCAAGAAGTTGGTTGAAAATGAAACAGGCAAAATGATTAAGTGTCTACGATCCGATAGAGGAGGAGAATTCACTTCAAATGAGTTTATAGAATTCTATGAACAACATGGAATTAAGAGAGAGTACTCAGCAACAAGAACTCCCCAACAAAATGGAGTAGTTGAAAGGAAGAACAGGACTGTTGAAAACATGGCTAGAGCTATGTTAAATGAATCTAAGTTATCAGATGGTTTTTGGAAAGAAGCAGTATCTACAGTTGTATACATAATTACTAGGGCTCAATTAAGGGTAAATCACCACAAGACTCCTTATGAGCTTTGGAAAGGAAGACCTGCTACTGTAAAACATTTCAAGATCTTTGGAAGCAAATGTTACATAAGATGGGAAGATCAGAATTTGGGTAAATTTGATCCAAGATGTGATGAGGGAATTTTTCTTGGTTATTCTACAAAGAGCAAGGCTTACAGATGTTACAACAAAAGAACACGCACTATGGTGGAAAGTATGAATGTGACAATTGATGAGAAGATAGATTCCAGAGAATCAGTTCAACAAATTGTGTACCAAGAAGATGGATGTTGTCAAGAAGAATTTTGTGAGGAATCAGATAATGATGAAGAAGAAATACAAAGGCTTCTTCCTAAAAATCCTTCCAGGTATGTACAAAAACATCACCCAAAATATCAGATCATCGGGAATCCAGATGAAAGATAGACAAGGAGAAGAATAATAAAACCATCTCAACAAGCAAATTTTTCTTTGCTATCTAAGATTGAGCCAAAAAATTTCACTCAGGCTAGTGAAGATGAATTTTGGGTTAAAGCAATGAATGAGGAATTGGATCAGATAGAGAAGAGAAAAACTTGGGAACTTGTTCCATGACCAAAGGACAAAAATGTGATTGGTACAAAATGGGTTTTCAAAAATAAGTTGAATGAAGATGGACAAGTGGTCAGAAACAAAGCAAGGTTAGTATGCAAAGGTTATGCACAAGTAGAAGGAATTGATTTTGATGAAACCTTTGCTCCAGTTGCATGACTTGAAGCTATAAGGATGTTTTTAGCTTTTGCAAGTTTCAAGAACTTCAAGGTATATCATATGGATGTCAAGTCAGCTTTTCTAAATGGGGTTCTAGAAGAAGAGGTCTACATTGAACAGCCAGAGGGATTCATACTAGCAGATACACCAGATCAGGTATGCAGATTGAAAAAGGCATTGTATGGTTTAAAGCAGGCTCCCAGAGCATGGTACTCAAGATTGGATAAGTATCTATAGGAATAGGGATTCAGGAAAGGAATAGCAGATAGTAATTTGTATATCAAAAATGAAGGAAATGATCTTCTAATAGTGGTTGTTTATGTTGATGACATAATTTTTGGAGGAAACAATGACAAGATGTGCAAAGAATTCGCTAAGAATATGCAAAGTGAATTTGAGATGTCTATGCTCGGTGAATTATCCTTCTTTCTTGGTCTTCAAATTTCACAATCAGGAAAGGGAGTGTTTCTTTCTCAAGCCAAGTACATCAAGGAGATGTTGAAGAAATTTAGGTTAGAATATTGCAAACCAGTAAGTACTCCTATGGTCACAGGGTGCAAGTTGAGTAAGGATGATGAATCTCCAGAGGTAGATCAGAGACTATACAGATCCATGATTGGCAGCTTATTATATGTCACGGCTACAAGACCAGACATAGTGCAGTCAGTGGGATTAGTGGCAAGATTTCAGGCAGCACCTAAGGAAACACATGTAGCAGCAGTAAAAGAATTTTTAGGTATCTAAAAGGGACTATGGATTTTGGGCTTTGGTATCCCAAAAGTGATAGTTTCACACTCACAGCTTATACAGATGCAGATTGGGCCGACAACATTGATGATAGAAAAAGCACAAGTGGAGGAGCTTTCTTTCTTGGAGAAAGTCTAGTCTCTTGGTTAAGTAAGAAGCAGGTTTCAGTATCACTATCTACAGTAGAGGCAAAATATATTGCAGCAGTAGCCAATTGTACACAGGTGTTATGGATGAAGAGAACTTTAGAAGACTTCAAGATAAAGCATGATCAGCCCATTCCTATACTATGTGATAATACCAGTGCCATATGTATCTCAAAAAATCTGGTAATGCACTCCAGGACAAAGCACATTTCGATTAAGTATCATTTTTTGAGAGAACAGGTGTCAGATAAATAGGTCATATTGGAGTATGTCACTACAAAGGAACAGATAGCAGATATTTTCACTAAGCCACTCTCAAAGGAGACTTTTGAGTATCTTCGAGGAAAATTGGGAGTGAGACTCCCACCCCAGAATTAACCACCTCATGTGGAGGTGGGGGAGGGGCTAAGCTAAGAGGCTCATTCTTAGCCCCAAGCCCCAAAGGTGACCCTTTGCCATTGATGTCAAAGGGGGAGATATTTGTGTATTGGGAGAGATATTTTTTATGTGGAGAGATTTGATATTTGAGAGAGCATTGAGCCAGGGGGAGCAAAGTCCCAGGGGGAGCAAAAGGAAGGTCAGGTTTCAGTAAAAGGATAAGGGTTGCCATCAATGACAAAGGGGGAGATTGTTGGACATTTTGAGTCCTCTAAGTCAAAGTTGTCATTGATGTCACCTGATAGAGTTATCACTCATCTCAAGGAATTCAGAAAGAAATAAAGTCGCCCAAGTCATCCAGGAAAAAGCTTCATCAGTGCAAAAGTGAAAGGAAAAAGGCTCCATAATATTTTAATATTATTGGGAGCACAGGTTAAGTGATTGGTTTATAAAAACCCAAGATGGGTTATTGCAAAAGTTAAAAAGGAGGTTTAATAATTATTTATATTTTAATTCAAGATTTAATTTATAAATATACCAGTGGGCATTAAGACAAGGTCTAAGGTTTTATTAAACCTAAGGTTGGCTCTTTAAGACAAAGTTCTAAGGTTGATTTTAATTTATAATATTTAAATTTAAAATTAAATTTAAATTTAATTATAAATTAAATCATTCGAAGCACCGACGTGATGCTAAGGAGGGCAAAAGGCATTATATAAATGCCAAACAAAATCATTTACCAAGGCACCCCTTGCGATTATTATTTTCGAAGTGCATGCGAAAAGTTTCTGGTTTTCGAAAGCCTTACGATTTACGTAAAGGCTAAAGGTGTGAAGGTTCGGAGGCTCTAAGCGCAAAGGCTAGCGTGGCCTAGTGGTATGTTGGCTTGGTACTAAGGAGGAGGTTCCTGAGTTCGATTCATGTGAGGTCTATTTTTGGATTGCAAGGAAGAAGCACTCGACGCGCTTGTTGTTTTTTGGAGGTTCGTTGTTCGAAGATATTGCATGGTGGACGTGCCCTTTTAGACAAGTCACGGCGTGTGGCCCAACGGTGGCTTGGCTGCGGCTAAGGCATTGGGAAGAAAATAGTCGGGGGATCGAATCCCATCGAGGGCAAGGCAAGTGAATTTAATTTTTGTTTAATATTTTAATTTTTGCCAAGGTTGCCTAAGGAGAAATAAGGATATGGTATGCCCTAGGAAAGATAGATATTTCTGCTGATTTTATTTTTGGAAGTATATCATATTATATATCATTGGAAAGCTCTTTTCGAGAGCTACTTGTTTAGATTGCTTAGAGGGAGAAATAAGGTGTGTGCAAGGAGATATTTTTGGTTTTGTCAAGGAGTTCCAAAAGTAAGTTTGATTCATTCTTTTGAGGGTTTATTTCTTGCATAAGAGGGTATGGTGCATTTTATTGAGTAGGAGTAATAAGGTGTTATTGAGATATTATTTTTATTATTGTGTTATTACTCATGACCTCTAACCCTTGTTGATATTGGAAAAATAAAGTGTGTTGAGTGTGGCAGATTTAGTGGACAACTCATAAGGCATCAAAAAGGTATGGGCAATATTCTTCATTGACTTATGTGGGTGATTGATTTCTGAAAATATCTTTGGAGAGAAAAGGATTGATTGTGGTTTCCTTTTTGAGGAGTTGTTGGTTTAATGCTTCAAGGTTTTCTGGTTTGAGAGTTGTGATTAAACCTTGTTTTATAAGCATTGTTGTTGAAGCCAATTGGTTGTGCAAAGAACTTGAACTTGAGTTAAAAGAACATGAGTATCATTGTTATGTGAGATTTGTTGTTGAGCATTGTTGGAAACATTTTGAGTTGGTTGATACATGCTTGGACTAGGGTTTGTGAGAAAGGATTGATCCTTGAGGTGATTGGTTGAGTAGAGTTGATTGAGCCTAGTCAAGTGATTGTGTGAAGTGGTTGTTCAAGTTCCATGAAACAAACTATTCTATATTCTGATTTGAGTTGAGATTGAGATTTGAGTATAGAACATATTGAGTCTCTAACAATTCTCTTTATGCTTCTATGATATTGATTTGAGTTGAGATTGGATTTGAGTATAGAACATATTGAGTCTCTAAAAATTCTCTTTATGATTCTATGTGATTGAGGCAAGTCTTTGAGAAGGCTTGTGGACTGATTTTGTGTAAGCTTTTGTGGAAGCTTGCAATGCAGATTTGAGCAAGTCCTAGAGAGGACTTATTGAGCAGATTTGGACAAGTTTTGTGTGAGCTTGTTGAGCAGATTTGAGCAGGTTCTGTGTGGACCTGTTGAGCAAATTTGGATAGGTTCTATGTGGACCTATTGAGAATATTTGAGCATGTTTTGAGTGGACCTATTGAGCAGATTTGAGTAGGTTCTGAGTGAACCTATTGAGAATATTTGATAAGGTTTTGAGTGAGCCTATTGATAGAGCTTTGGAGGTGATAGAGTATAGAGGATAGAGTCTCAGTGGATAGAGATCCAGTAGCCACGACAATTGAAGATAGATCTTCTGAGTGAGGAGTCTTCAAGTGGAGAGAGATCCACCAGTCAGTGCAGTAGAGAGACAAAGTCTTCTAGAAGATCACTAGCCAGAGCAGAAGGGGAAAGAGTTCTCCTGTGGAAGAGATCCATGAACTTGATATTAGGGGATCAACATCTCCTTTGGACAGAGATCCATAAACATTGTAATTGGGAAGGATTCCCAAAGATATTATTTGAGAAATATTTAGAAGAAATATTTTCTCTGTGGAGGTAGCCCACATTGGGTGAACCACGTTAAAAATGATGTCTCTCATGTGTGTGATGCTTTGTGTGATGTTTACTATTTTATTAATGTTGATGCTACTATTTGGGAAAAAATTTATGTTATACTGTTCACCCCCCTCTCAGTATAAGCACATGTTCTTCAAAAAATTTAAGATAACAATTTGTTCCTCAAGATATTTTCCCTAGTTCTATGGCTAATATTGTAAGTTCTCATTGGATACATCACATCACATTATCGAATGATGATATGCCTTCCTCAAACTTATGGGGGTATTATTTTCTCTACATTATTATATTTGTTGAGGAAAGTTTTATCAAATGGATTTTGATTGATAATGGTTCTTCCCTCAATTTATGCACTTATCAATTCTTCCAAAAGTTTGTATTAAAATAGGAAGACTTAACTAAATATGATATCATCATCAAAGCTTTCAGTAATGAGGCATAAGAGGCTTGTGGTGTTATATATCTTCCCCTTAGTATTATACCCAAGATCTTAGATACCTTGTTCTATGTGGTGTCTTATCCTACATCTTTTAATCTACTTCTAGGATATCCTTTAATTCATGTGATGAGGGTGATCCCTTCTACTTTTCATTAGTATTTGAAGTTTGAATCTAAGAATCAACTGGTCACCATTTTGGATGATCGTCACCCATTTGAATATTATTCGATATTTGAGTAAGCTCAATATGATCTCAATTTATGCCCATAAATTTTCTTATCTCACATAAACAAGAAATTTTAGAATATAAAGGTGAGTGAGGAACCTCTCATCAATGTTTCATCATGATATAAAGTTAGTCCATTTCTTCAAGAGCCTCTTTTGGATCTTGTCAAGCTACAACCTTCACCAAAAACTTCAAGTTTACGTCATAAGAAGGATGAATTTGTACACATTGCCACGTGTAACATTATCTTCATAGGCACATCCCTTGAAGAAAATATTTATGGTAGCAACCCTTGTCCTATTGAGTGTTCTTTTGCCCATTGTTACCTATCCAACGATTACCCAATTACCAATCAAATCATATCTAGTATGGGATATATAGGTAAAGGTTTGGGGCCACATCAGAAGGGTATTAAAGAACCCTTGGATGTTGATATTTGGCTTGTGAGGTGTGGCATAGGCTACATTCCTAATAAAAACCAACCTTTACCCTTTGATAATGAAATTCATATTATTGCTTATGCTAAATATTTAAATCATCAAAGTTTAGAGTGAAGTGATGATGATGAGGGACCCCCTTATCCCTCAGATATTATTTTCTAAAATATGGTAACCAATGGGTATTCTAAGTCTAGTGTGACCTCGAAGAAGAATACTAAAATAAGCGCCCCTTATGACATGACTCATAAGAAAATATCCTATAATAGTTTCTCCTTTGATGCATCTGTCCCTGGTGTTGTGCATGTTAAGTCTCCTTGTTCTTGAGGAGACCTTGTTCCTTTATATTATATAGACCTTACAAAGTTGGGGATTGCTCCCCTTTCATCAAAAAGGATGGTACAATCAGAGTTTGCACTGACTTTCATATATCATCTTTCGTATACTGTACCATGGGAGATTTCTTTCATAATAAGAATCATGAAGATATTTTCCATCATAGTTCTTTCCTTGATGGATCATATCCTTGCACCACCATCATGTTTGTTAAAATAGGTAGCATACTCAGAATTTGTGTCAACTTTAAAAATTGATGAATGTAATTTAATCTTCCAATAAATTAAAAAATAAAATAAGATAAAAAATTTGCATGGTGTTACATTTTTCATCTAGATTGCATTTGGTTTTATTGTTCATACTGCATGACTATCTATCATATTTTGCATAATTTTCCTGACATTGTATTCCTTATATTTTTATTATCATTTAAATGCATTGTTGCTTGTTCATATTTGCATGACTATTTTATCACATAAATTTTGGTGATTCCACAACAATGGCAAGTGATGACACGTATTTAAGTCATATCTCACATGCATTGCACTCTCACTAGGGCTCTAATGCCTAGAAAATCTCCAACCTAGGTTCCTTCATACATTTCCATCATTGCATTCACTCATGGTATTCTATATCCCTTGACCTTAAAATTTTTCATTGCTTATATCTCTCCAAGTCAAGAAATATGGTTTTTGTTTTGCTCCATAGGATTTGTCCATAAACTTTATTGCACACACCATATCCCTATTGGGTATTCATCACTTTGGCAACATAATTCACATTATCTTAGT
Organism: Wollemia nobilis; assembly: GCA_028583015.1. Classification (NCBI taxonomy): domain Eukaryota; kingdom Viridiplantae; phylum Streptophyta; class Pinopsida; order Araucariales; family Araucariaceae; genus Wollemia; species Wollemia nobilis. The sequence continues at coordinate 8,516,937 of JAQPPZ010016751.1, read as the reverse complement.
ACTCCATAGTGGATAGATTCATGGTCATGAGTAAGGGGTAGTCTCCATTTGACCATTTGTGAGCATATATCACAACGGGTATGTCTCTTCTTTTCTTTGGCCATTAGCAAGCACTAGATCCATAGTGGGTAGAAATCTTCCTTGTCCATATTTGTAAGCTTACGACACTCATAGGATAGCTTCATGGCCACACACGAGGGGCAGCCTCCATATCGATCATTTGTGAGCATACATCCTCATAGGGTTTTGTTCTTTTATTTTTCTTTTTATTATTTTGGAGCTTTGTTCTCATTCGCACATGCATTTTATTTAGATTTGTATTTTAGTTGCATTGCATTTAGTTATATTTATACCATTCTATCTCATTCATTTAGGATTCACTCTTTGAATTTATTTTATCTGTGTTCACCTTGCATACATAAAAATATATAAAAATATAAATAAATAAAACAATCACATATAATCACATACATTTTAATTGCAAAATAACACAAATAAATCATAACTAGTATTACTCAATAGCACTAAGTATGTGCCTATCAATCAATGTACCACAAAAGAGAGCTTGGCACACTCGACCATCTAAAGATGTGAATGCCACAATAAAAATTGATATATCATCCCTATCCTAACCCTAGTCATGTAAGCCTGTTCCCTCTGCTCTACCTGCTGGAGGTGGTGGAGGAGTCATGTTCACAAATTGTGAATCATATCATGCTCATGATTGTGAAAAAATTTGTGATCACCAAGACAATGGTTTTGGAACCCTTTGATTAACTAGGATGGTATGGTAATAGGCCATCTGATAGTAGGTAGCTCTTTATATTGCCATCTCATACGACTCCCTCATCCTCTACAACTCCATAAATAGCAGGTGGTCTCCCTCACCTTGTTGGCTACCTACCATGATAACCATCCTCTCTACCTAGTCCCATTAGCCCATCTCCCCTCTAAGGTGGTCTACCTTAGTTTGTGTTGTGTCCTACTCCACTCGAGCTTGGTCTAGCACACTATGGATGGATTCCATATCTACATGCATTGCTACTGCTATGGCTCATAGTCCCTCTACCTCCCTTGGACCTATCACCTTTGATCATGCATGTGCTATAGTGGGGGTAACCCCTATGGCTCTACCTTCCCCTAAGCCAAAAATCATGATGGTCCTCATCACAACTGTCACTATATCCACCCAAAACTATGTCTGTGGTGGTCTGGATGGGATAGTGCCTCTCTTTTATCTCTCTATGGCATGTTGAGTGGCCTCTTGAAGTGCCAACTACACTTGTTGTCTCATCACTTGGCATATCTACACTAGCACTGGTGGAGATATCCTTGGGGGTATAATGCTCCTATACCATATCTTGTACCCAAGAGCCACCCCAATATCATCCACCCTTGGATCCACGTATAATGGTTCATATCAGTCCTCCTCTACCCACCTTGTCATATCAAGAGTGCCTCTGCATCCTGGTGGGTCCCTCCTCACTCATATAAACTAGTAGTCTTCCAAGTCCAAAATATCTTGTAGAATATAAAAATAGCACTACACTTGGTGAAACCTAAATAGCTCCTACTCACCCTTCTTAGTTATAAGCCATTGGATCCTCCTCACCCAAGCTAACTCCTTTGTATCCTCCCTCCAGCCTAGGTGTAGACACCATGATCACCATATAATATGATGCTCCTATAGCTCGTATATCACCCACCTCCCTAGTGGCAAGACACCAATGTATGACCTATACCCACGCTTGTAGTGTTGGCTCCACCTATATGCTACTAGTCACTCCACATTGGGTAACGGACTCGGTAGTGCACTCGATATCTACACCACTATGTTCTCCCAACACCACACTTGGAGAAAAATTGTACAAATCAACCATATCTATCGCTTATACATGATGTTGTGCAATGTCCTATATAATTAGGCTACTACATACGATACCTATATGAATCTCACTTCCTGATCTTGCATGTCTACCACTACTCACGTTAGTACCCATGGTAGGTGATGCCTACTAGTATGTCACACCAGCATCCCCACCACCACTCCATATAGTATAAATTTTAGTGCCTCAACTTCATATCGATGTGGCATCTCATCAACATGGAATCCACTTTGCTAGATCACATGTGTCATGTCTCTTGACATCATATCCTATGCCACCATCGGTACCTATACCATATAAATAGTCATTCCCCTTGATGGGGATCCTTAGGATGTGCCACACATCCTCTAGTGTGATCGTCATCTCCTCGATCGATAGCCATAATATGGATGATTATGGGTACCATCACTCTGCTAAATTCATCAATAGGGCTTTGTTTACCTCAATGTGGGGCATCTCTACCAAGTGCAATAGCCCCATGTTCTCTAGTGTCTCCCTCTCTACCACTATGAGCTCTCTCATAGAATCCTTGAGTGTGCTCAACTACCACTCTACTCTCAAGTACATCTAGCTACATAATAACATAATTTTATCATTAGTTCATCATTCAACACATTTAAAAATCATAAAAAATTCAAAAAAAATCTAGCTCTTTTTGTGCAAAATTTACCAAAATTGTACCCCAAAATGACCAGGCATAAATTTGGCTTTGGAATCCTTCCAAATTTATGCTCCACAACCAAATTCATAGTCGATGGTGAATTTTGACAAAATTTGCTTGAAAAATAAATAAATAAATGCAAAAATCACTAAATTTTTGTGTGGAGGTGCAAAATAAAAAAAGAGCAAGTGGGCCTTGATTTGTACCTTTACCTAGTCAATATTGATCCCTACCTTTTTCATGACTCTCCTTGGCAATATTTTTAGCACAAAGAAAAAATTTTAATTAATGATGATTTAATACTTAGTTTGAGCAATTGAACCAACTATGTGATGTTTAGTTGACTTGGAAGAGTATGGTACTACTAACATATTTCTAAATGTGTAGGATCAGGTATACTCGTGGGTGGAAGAGGTAGAATTATCGACCAAAAGCAAGGGTACTTGAGGTTGGAGAAATGATGATTAAGGAAACTCTAGGGTAACATTGATGGATACCTTCATATAGGTATGCATTCGGTTAGGGATAATCATCAATAGCTAGCCACCTTGAGCCCCAGTTGATAGCCTAGTAGCTATTGTAAACTCTCGGGCTAAGATAGGTGACTAGGTTGATAGAAATATTCCCTCCTTGTCTATTGCATATGCTTGATTGTATTTTAATTCATAACTATATGTATCAATGGTTTGGAAAGCATTCAGGATTTGATTGTTTTTGAAAGCTCCTTGTTTTGCTTAAACCTTTCAAAAGAATAACATGATGTTAGTATTTAATAGGAAAACCTTCTAATTCTATGCTTTATATATATATATGTGTGTGTGTGTGTGTGTGTGTGTGTGTGTGTGTGTGTGTGTCTATGTAGGAAGTTTTATTTTAAATGATAAAGGAATTTTTGTTTATAAATAATATTTTTTATTTTAAATTATAAAGGAAACTTCATTTATAAATAGTATTTGTTTTATTTTAAATAATAAAGGAATTTGTATTTTTAAAAATAGTGGCTATTTTATTTTAATGATAATTGAATCTCATTAAAGTGAATATTGGAACCTTTATATATATATATATATAGAGTTTCATTTAAGAAACCTTGGTTGATTGATAATGGAGTTTCAATCCAAAAAAATAATAAACTTTTATATAATAAAGGGAAGAACTTTTATTAAATTATTTGTTTGACCTTGTAATGAACATTAAATTAAAAAAATGAATCTTCCCTCTGAGCACGGTGAGTTGTGCATTCATAGGAAGGAAGCTTCTTTGATGACATGGGATAAGGTCGCACTTATGGCAAGGTTTTGGGAGATTGAATTAAAATTTAAAAAATAGCTTACCTCATCTAATCACCAAAGGGAGAGTCAGGAAATAATGGTTGGATGGTAAGGAGTTAATGAGTATGGGTTGGTCATCAGAGAGTAGGAGACTCAATTCCTTAAGGAAGGAAATGAGGTCAAAGCTTGCTCTCTCATGGGAATTAAGGAGATGTCTCAATTAACTATAGAAAAATAAGAAAAAATGAACATTTGGGAGAGGAAGCGAATGGATAGCTCAAGTGCATACCAACACTGAAAATAATCCAGCAATGTAAGTTCATCCTCCATCTCAGGATTCTAGAAGTTAATATATTATTAACCATTTTGTGCAAGCCTTTGGTGTTGATTGAACATTTTTTGGTTTATTTTGTTTCTATCACTTGTAGTCAAATTGGTTACCTTCCCTTTTTTGATAAGACATGCCCTGGTCTATTAGAGCTTGTTATTTTAGCTCCTTCCCTAGTTGTGTGTGTTGCTTAAGCTTGGGATAATGGTCATACCCTTCATTTTACTCCTAGTTATTTGGGATATTTCTAAATCATACCAGTTGTTATCCATGGATCGTATGCTTGATTAGGAAGCTTGAGGCTAGCCACTAAGGCAAGTGCCCATGGCAGGCCTTCCTAAGGCTATATGTGTGTTTAGTTCTATAGCTTTAAGCTCTTCTTAACTTTGTCCTCTATCATAGATGCTCAACCCGAACCGCTTAACCTACATGAACGTGGAGCTCACCTACCTAAGTGCTTCTTTAGACTAAACCCTCACCTCTTTAGAATCATCAGGGGCAAAGATCTCTATTGTTGGTATTTTCTTATGGTCCTGTAGGCACCACCATGCCATGTTGGCAGTATCGCCCTTCTAAGTAGTCTCCATAGATCGAACCTAGCGAGACAGTTGTTCCATCGATCTATTCGGATCATGGTTGTTCGTGCATCCTTAAAGTCTATTTCAACCATAGGATGCTAGTATTGATATGTTTTGATAGCTTTGGTAGTTTTCTCTAAGCATTGTCTATATTTGGGTGGAGCTTAGGTTGTTTTATTTTAATTAGGTGATTAAAATAGTTAGAGAGGAAATATTGGTTATTTAATAGAATCAATATAGTTTGTTTTATTAGTTAAAGAAGTGAATCTTTAATTCATAGAACATTGGAAATGGTTATTTTATAGATTAAAGGTTATGGAAGTTTGGTTTATAAAATAAAATAAAAATGATTTATTTATGAATTGAAGTAGTAGAGCTTTGATTTATTAAATAAAGGAGATGGTTATTTTCTATATTAAATGTTATGGGACTTTGGTTTCTTCATTTTTTTTTCTTCCATTCTCCTTCAACAAGAGGAATGAGTGAGCTAAGGTTTAGCAGGTGCGACGAGAGTGAGGGTTTGAATTTTCTAGGCAGGAATATTAGCCAAGGTGGTAGAGGTAGAGCAAGTATAGAAGGGACAGGTGGGAACCTCAAGCATGGAACAAGCAAGGATCTAGAGGAAGGCAGTCAGGTTGCGATAGATTTAGAGGTAGGCATCACACGGGGGCCCGAACCTCCTAAGAAAGACCCCAAAAAAAAGATACGAAGGACAATGCGGGGCCCAAGAAGTGGTTGTATTTTGTTGAGACTCAGAGGAAAAATAAAGGAGGTTCTCTCTCTTCTGCCCTTAGTTCCAGTAAATAATAAAATTTCAACCCGACAAGTTCCATGAGCCCTTTTCTTTTAATGGAATAATTCTCCCTAGTAGGCAAGTTTTTGGGAGGTAGGTCGGACATGGAGACTATCAGGGCTTGGGCGACGAGTAAATGGCAACTGGTAGGTAGCTTGGAGTTGGTAGCTCTAAATCGAGGGTTCTTCATTATCCATTTTAACAATATGGAGGATGTTAACCATATTTTAATAGGAGGTCCTTGGTTTCTAGACAAAAGGAGCCTTTTTATCAGATGATGGGGTGAAGATTTTGACCCTGGAAAGAAAAATATTAACATTTACCCTATTTGGGTTCGTCTCCCGAGTCTACCTACCCAGTTCTTCAATGAATATTGGTTGCAAGGCATAGCCAAAACTATAGGGGACCTGGTCTCCATTGACCATGCAACCTTGGCCAGGACAAGGATGACTCATGCATAAATCTATGTAAATGCTAATTTGAATAATGAATTGCCAAGGTTTGTGGAGCTACAGTATGGATAATACTATAGAAAACAACCGGTAGAATACGATAACAGATCGACATTCTATATAGAATGTAAAAATCAAGGACATCTATGCAATCAGTGCCCTAACCTGGCAATGAATAGAGAAAAGTAGAAGCAGGGAATGCTAGACAAAGGAAATTTGAGGATTTTCTTTGGCAGAGGCAATTTCAATCAGGCCAACTATTTCTACCAAAAAAAGAAAAGAGAGGGTGCAGGGTCCTAGCAATACAAAAGAAAACAACAGGTTGTTGGTAACCAAAATACTCAGGTAAGTTCCAATTCTTTAGTTTCAAATAAATTTTCAATTCTATCCAATATGGGAGTAGGAGGATTATCAGAAGATATGGAAGCCCAGCACCTTCAGGCTAACCTTTCTGACTCTCTCGAATCCCCATCCAAGTCAGGATCCTCAAACCTAATGTTGAAATTACTGTAAGCCCTATGGGCATCACAAATCCAAACCCTAATGCATGATCTCTAGAATCCACATCCAAGTCAGGATCCTTAAACCCCAATCTTAGAAATACTTCAAGCCTAGTGGGCATCCCAAAGCCAAACCCTAATGTTGAAGAACTTAGGAAGAAAGTTGAGGCATTGGAAAATAAAAAATCTCATCTCCCTAACATCATCACTAGGAGCCAAGTGAATCCTACTAAGGGGTCGTCCCGCAGACCAGGGGAATACAAGAAAAAAGGAGAATATTTGGATGTAGGGGTGGAGATATGTGAAACTCTTAAGACTGAGGAATATGGCAGTCTGATTCTGTAATAAATTACCTCCCCTCAGTTTAGTCCTAAACAAACCAGGAGCACTATGAAGTCTCCTATAGATTTTGGTAGTGAAAAAATAAGAGGGAGAATATCAAATGCTGAGCATCAAAAAATTAAAACTGATAATGACATTGCCAATGGAAAACACAGAACCTTGTTTCAACAGGTTATTCCGGGTTCTAAAGACAACAAATTAGGAAAACCCCATCAAGGGAGGGGGAGAGGAAGAAATCTAAAACAATCTAAATGAATTTCCTCTCATGGAACGTGAGAGGCCTCAATGGCATGCCCAAACACATGGAAGTCAGTGCAATAAGAAATCAAGTTAATCCAACTATTATCATGTTGCAAGAAAAAAAACTAATGAGATTCAGTAAAAAAATAGCAAAAAAAATCTAGAATCAAGTGGAGATGGTTTGCAAATCAGCCAGAGGAGCATCTGTAGGCCTTATGACTTTATGGGATCCCTGGATAGTAGAAGGCACCATTATTCAAAAAGATGACAGGGTTCTTAGTGTTTTATTTAAGGAAATAAAAAACAACAAGTCATGGATCCTTTTAAATATTTATGCCCCGTCTTAAATTCAAGGGAGAGCTCTACTGTGGGAGTACTTAGGTAATCTGAGTTGTTGAACAAGGTACAAAGAAGAGTATTGTCATTGTTGTCAACACAGACAGCAATTGATGCAGTTGAAGCAATGGACAAGAATTCTGAAGCCAGTCAGATCAAGTACGATAGAATTTGCAGGAAAACGAAGTCACCAAGATTCAAAAAATTGCAGAAAAGACCAAGTAAGAAAACTGTCACGATATCGCGACAAGTTTTCTGTCGCGATATCGCGACAGGTTGAGAGGTCCATTGGCAGAAAGAAAAATTGTCGCGATTTCGCGACATAATCGAGGAGAGAGAAAATGCACGCCAAATGGTCACGATTTCGCGACATGTCCGAGGAGAGAGAAGATGCAAGCAAATTTGTCGCAATTTCACGACATGTGGGCAGAGAAGGAAGCAAGGTGAAAATATGTCACGATTTCGCGACATGTTGGAGGAAAATGCACTAAGTCAAGGAAGTGTAGCGATTTCGCTACAAGTTTGAAAGTCAAGGCGAAAGAGTGCAGCGATTTCGCTGCATGTTGAAATGAAGGGCAAAGAAGGTGTAGCGATTTCGCTACAAGTTTGAAAGTCAAGGCGAAAGAGTGCAGCGATTTCGCTGCATGTTGAAATGAAGGGCAAAGAAGGTGTAGCGATTTCGCTACAAGTGAAAAAGCACAAACAAGAAGGTGTAGCGATTTTGCTGCATGACAAAATGCATGGAAACAAAGGTGTAGCGATTTTGCTACCATTCAAAGTTGCAAAAATTAAATATGTAACAAGTCAAAAGCACGAGGCACAAAGTTGTAGCGATTTTGCTACTGCATGGAGCAAAGAGTGTACGGAAGCAGTGAACGTCGTGATTTCGTGACATGTTCCATTTTCACTGGAGTCTGCAAGGAGAGTTGTATGGAAGAGCAAAGTGTCGCGATTTCACGACATGTTCCATTTTCGCTAAAGTTTGCAAGGAGGATTGTACGGAAGCCCAAAGTGTCGTGATTTCGTGACATGTTCCATTTTCGCTGTTTCTGGAAAAAGAGAGTGTACGAAATCCAGAAGCATCGTGATTTAGCGACAAGAAGGATGATGACGTCAGCAAAAGCCGGAAGCGTCGCGATTTTGCGACATGCTTAAGGATGACATCAGCAAATGTTGAAAGTGTCGCGATATCGCGACATGAACAGAGGGAAAGCTTTCAAAGCCAAAATGGTCGCGATTTCGCGACAGCAAGGGCATGAAGTGTACGGCTTCAAAAAGTGTCATGATATCACGATAGGTAACAGTCTGGCAGGTAAAACCCGCAGGAGCATGCAAGGTGACACGTGTCAGAAAAAGCATACAGAAAATCATGTAGCCTGTTATGTAAAAAGTAACTGATGTCAGATCGACAGTTACACGTTGACAGGTGTCGGACATGCATGGGAACAAATGTATATTCTTGATTGAAAAAGCATTTGATGCATCACATATGAAGTTTCAAAAAAGCATTCAAAAAGTCGTATTTGAAGAAATTGAAAAGCCGTATTTGAAGAAATTGAACAGCCGAATATGAAGGATCAGAAAATCTTTCAAAAAGATGTATTTGCAGCATTTAAAATAGTCGTATTGCAAGGAATCGAACCGTCGTATTGCAGAGTTTCGAACAGTCGAAGTACATGGAATCGAACAGCCGTATTGCATGGATTCAACAGCCGTATTGCAGGATTTCGAATAGTCGAAGTGCATGGAATCGAACAGCCGTATTGCATGGATTCAAACAGTCAGAGTATGTGATTCGACTACATGCAGGATTGATAGGTTATAAAAGAATAGTCGTACAAAGAAGATGCTGCTACTGTTAGAGAGAAATTGCTGTAAAAGGAGGGTTAGAAAAGAGTCAAGAGAAAAATTAGCAGAGCCGTGAGAGTGCAGAGTTGGGTTAATTGCAGACCAGTCAGGGTCGTGCATGAAGTGAAGACATTTTTATGTCATTCTAAATTGATCAGAATTGCAGTCCAAGTTGGTGCTTGGTACTAGGAGTTGGTGCTCCATCTGTTGCAGCAAAAAATTAAGGGGTTGGTGCTCCTTCCAGTAGATGCTGGTAAAGTATTTGTAAAATTGATATTTTGCAAAGACTGGATTTGGATTGAAGTCCAAGTAGTCATTTTTGAGGAGTAGCCAAATTGGTGAACCTCGGTATATTGAGTGTTGTGGTGTGCTCTCTTGTTCAATCTGTTTTTCTTGTTTTCAAGTTCTCTTTATTTCATATTAAATGTTGTAGATATAAAAATTAATAGCTACACTGATTCACCCCCCCTCTCAGTGTCATTGTGTGAATATCATGAGTGAAATCTTCCATAATGTCCCTTGGATTCTGGCTGGGGATTTTAACACTCATATTTACAATTTAGACAAAATGGGTGGAAATGGACTACCTATCAGGAGCATGGATGAGTTCATTGACTTTGTGAACTCCAACATGTTTATGGATGTAAAAATTAGAGGAGCAAATTATACCTGGAGCAATCGACGAATAGGGTGTCATCTCATTCAATAAAGGCTTGATAGATTTTTTCTATCAAAGAAGGCTACAACTTTGTTCGGTGATTCTACCTTGCAAGCCCTTCCTAAAATTGTCTCTATTCATAATCCAATTTTTTTTGAGATCCCTAACTCTCTGTCCTTCAAGAAACCTTTCATATTTCAATCTATGTGGATCAAACATTCCAATTTCAGAGATAACTTAATTCAGTGGTGGCAGCATCCTATCAGGGGTAGTGCAACTTTTAAACTTGCTGGCGAATTAAAGTTTGTTAAGGAAAAGCTTCAAAATTGGAACAAAGAGGTCTTTGGGAACCTCTTTGAAAATAAAAAATAGATTGTTGAAAGTTTAAAGATAATTGATCAGAGGATCCAACATGGTGATGCTGATGAAACTACTAGGCAAGAGGAACGAACAAAACTAGTAGAGTTTCATAACATTTTAGCCTGTGAGGAAATCTATTGGAGGTAAAAATAAAGGGCTCTTTGGTTGAAATATGGAGATTAAAATTCCAATTTTTTTCACATCACCACACTTAGAAACAGAAGCAATAACAAGATAAATTTTTAAAAAAAAGCAGATGGTTCTATTACTCAAGACTTAACATAAATCAGAAAGGAGGCAGTAACTTATTTCAATTCTATCCTTGGTTAGGAATTGCAGTGCAATGAGGAGGCCAAATATATTCTATTGCAATCCATTCCTAGCATAATAAATTAGGATATAAACCTTAAGCCTCTAGCTCCCTTTTCTGATGAGGAAATTAAGGAAGCCTTATTTAGCATGGAGCCAGACAAAGCCCTGGGACTCGACAGCTTTCCCCCCCGTTTCTATCAAGATTTTTGGGACATCGTAAGTGAGGATGTAATTTTTGCCATTAGAAAATTCCAAACAAGCAATCATATCCCAAAAGGTATCAACTCTACTTTTATTTCTCTAATTCCTAAGAAGCAAACCCCTAAATCTATGGCTAACTTCAGGCTAATCAGTCTGTGCAATGTTTCTTACAAGATCTTAACTAAAGCCATTGCAAATAGAATGAGAGATATTTTGCCCCACATCATAGATCTATTCTAGGGAAGCTCTATCTAGGGCAGGTCAATCTTATATGGAGTTATCACAGTTCATGAAGCTCTGCACTCTGCTCATAAGACTAACAGGTATGTTTTTGCCCTCAAGCTTGATATGAACAAAGCATTTGACAGGATAAATTGGGACTTTCTAATTGTTGTCCTCCTTAAGTTTGGTTTTCACCACCAATGGGTTAATTTGATCAAATAATGTATTTCTAAAGCATGGTTCTCAATTTTAGTTAATGGAACAACTGCTTGTTACTTTCAAATTTGCAAAGGAATTCGGCAGGGGGACCCTATTAGCCCCATATTATTCATCATTGTGGCAGAAGGTTTAAGCAGAACCATAAAAAATGCTTGCATATCAAGGCTAATATCGGGAATCAAGGCAAAATCTCTCACTAGGGCTATTTTTCACCAACAATTCATCGATGATACCCTTATATTGACTAAGGCATCAGTGGTTGAGGCCAAAATATTAAATACATTTTATAAATCTAAAAGGACACTGTTGGTTAGAAAGTTAATTTCAGTAAAAGCAAGTTATATTTCTTGAACACCCCCATTCAGAGGTAAGGAAGGATTGCAAAAATTTTAGGGTGTGATATAGCAAACCTCCCCACTTCGTATCTTGGTATCCCTATTTTCATTAGTTCTCCGAGAGAGTCGATGTGGGATAGGGTTATTGAAATAATTTAAAAAAAAATTGTTGGATGGAAAGGTCATCTTCTATCTCAAGTAGGAAAGCTGACCCTCACTAAGGCCTCTCTTCAGAGCATTCCAATCTATTTCCTCTCCGTTTTCAAAGCCCCTGTGAAGGTTTTCTAGAAAATTGAGAAACTCCAAAAAGAATTTTTATGGACTGGATCAGAGGAGAAAAAAAGGATACACCTTGTAGGATGGACCAAAGTGTGTAGACCCAGGGAAAATGGGGGCTTAGTTCTGAGGAGAATTGCTCATATAAATTTAGCTTTACTAGCTAAGCAGGCGTGGCATCTCATTTCTAAGGAATAAAATGAATGGACAGCTATCATCAAATGAAAGTATCTTCAAAATATGGAATTTCTAAGAGACTCAGTTCCAATCAGAGGTTCTGCTTTTTGGAAAGCAATTCTTAATTGTAAGGAAATCATCAAAAAAGGTTTAATATGGGTTTTAAGCAATGGTGAGAGGATAAATTGTTGTAATGATAGGTGGGCTAAGGACGAACCACTAACACAATATCCTAACTTAGCCTGAATCAGAGATATCACAGAAGAACTCATTGGTAGAAAAGTCTATGGTTGAGGATAGAGGTAGAATGAAGTGAAAACAAATAAGAATTCAGGTATTTCAAGTGGAATCAAATGATCTTTGTAACATTCTCGGCAATAGTTTATCCCCATGTAATCTAAGGAAGATCAAGTGACCTAGGCTCCTACGAAAAATGGGCAGTTCACTGTTAAATCAACTTACAAGCTTCTGCTTGATGACGAGGATTTTGTCCTCTAAAAGGACTTAGTTTGGATAAAAAATTTAATTCCAAAAATTGTAGTCTTTTCATGGCTGGTTATCCAAGTAAGAATTCTAACCATTGATAATATGATGCGTAAAGGTATTTGTATCACTAATAATTTTTATCTATGCAGGGCTAATTGGGAGACCATTTATCACATTTTCCTTGAGTGGCCTTTTTCCTTGATTGTCCTAAGTGGGGTTTTTTAGGCCTTAAATATTTCATGGGTTAAACCAGACATCGTACTTGATTTGTTCGTCTAGTGGCCTTGCCCCTTTTCAAGCCAAAGACTTAGATACATGTGGAAAATTTGTCTCAATCACTATCTTTGGTAGGTGTGGTTAGAAAGGAACCATAGATTCTTTAATGAGTCTATCCATGATCATCAAACTATCATTGCCAGGATCCTATCCTTTGCCAATGAGAATATGAACCTTATCCCTTTTGATAGTTGTAAACCTCATCTACAGGAGACCACGATTGCTCAATATTTAAGCTTAACCTTGTTATATGAGTCTGTGCCTAGGGTATTCAACCCTGGAGCCAATGTTAAGTGGTCTCCACCTCCTATGGTTTGGTTTAAGATTAATTTTTATGGAGCAACTAAAGACAATCCTGGAAGAGCAGGAACTGGTGGCATTGTGCGAGATCATAATGGGAATATGATGCTTACATTTTTTGAATATTTGGGAACAAGGACGAACAATGAATTTGAAGCTAGAGCTATGTGGAGAGGCCTTCAAATGACTCAAGACTTGTAGCAAGTGTGAACAGGACTTAGCTTGAAATAGGCTTAGAAAAATCTAGTTTTTCTAAGCACAGTGTGAACACACTTACCTTTTGTCGGCTAATTTTGTCGGATGGTCGGCATGATTTTTCTTTCTCCCTTTCCTTTATTTTCTCCTTATCCCTCCATTCTCCTTCCTCCTTTCCTACCGTCCATTTTCCCTTATCACTCCACTCCCTTCCTCTCCCCACGCTCGCTGCCACCTCCCACTCCACTTCCTACTCCTCCGTTCTCTCTAAACTCCCCGATCTTCCTCCACCTTCCCTTCCCTACTATTGCGCATGTTCTAAGCGCCTATATAAGGTTTATGTTAATGTATTTTTCATCTGGTTAGTTTAATATAATTTCGGCTTTGTTTATTTTGTGTCAATTATTATTACCTTGGCCTAACTTTAATCTAAGGTTAACTGAATCTTAGAATCACACTGGTATCAGAGCTGAGGGGGCACGGATCCCGAGGGCCGAGGTAAGGCACGAAAGCCAAAGCATGGATCTCGAGGAGCGATGGAGAGGCTATCGCATGGATCCCGAGGAGCTAGGAGCGGGAGAGGGTGCATGGATCTCAAGGAGGCACGGATCAGGAGGAGGGGGGGGGGAGCAGGGATGAGCGAAGGGGGGGGAGGAGGTGGAGGAGGGGGAGGCGACGTGGATGAGGGGGAGGGATGAGGCTGAGTGGACGACATGGATGAGTGCTCTAGGTGTGTGCCACATGGCAGAAGTTGGTTGGTTGATAGACGGGCAAAAGGTTGGTGAGATCGATTGCCCGAAGGCAATCGACCTCTAGAGTGTTCGTAGGCTTTGATAAAGCCTGGACACACTCTTTGCCCACTGCATGTGGGATTAATTTTTTTTTTCAAACTATTTTAAGCCACCATATGAAATAGAACCCCCTTCCTCTCTTGTCCCGTCCGTCTAGAATGGTCTAGCGGTGAAGTTCCCTGCCTTGCAGAGAAGAGACCCGGGGTCGAATCCCTCGGGTAAAAAAAGGTTTTTTATTTTTTTGTCTTCGCGATTAATGGAGGTTTAATATTTTTTTTGGTTCCTTGCTACCATCTAAAGTTGTGTGGTGCAACGGCTAAGATTTCCGAGTATCCAGCAAAGGTCTTCAACTCGATTCTCGTCGGGGTTTAAAAAAGGTTAATTTTTATTAATTTTTTATTATTTGTTTTTTTAAAAGGGTTTAAAATTTTTAATAATTGCTATATATTTTTTTATTATGTTTTTTTTAAATATCCATTTTATTTAAAAATAATAATTAAAAATATATAAAGGAAATTGTTAAATAATTTTAAAGGGTCTTTATTAAAACAAATTTTAGAAAAAAAAATAAAAAGGGTGCAAAGATATTTTGATATATAAAGTTTTTTTTGGCATCATACTAAGTTGTAACCCAGTTCATACGGTGTGATTCTGGGTAGATGATCCGGTCAACCGGATGCTATAATGCATTACTCTCTCTGTTGAGAAGAGAGACTCCTGATTCCTTTGACGGGAAAGTCCAGCGGTATGGACTTCATACAGTGTTTTGCCAATTAGAGAATCAAGTGATTGCTCATCTGAGGAAACCAGATTCTGGCTACGAGGCAGATTCTGAAGATAATATCTTCGGGCAAAGGATAGTTGAATCCGAGATGGTTGAAATAGTACCTGAAGGACAATCAAGTGATAGTTATTCACCTACAGTGCCTGAAGTAGAAACAAGTGAGAGCTATACACCACGCTCTCCTGATTCAGAACCAGAAGAAGAAGAAGAAGAAGAAGAAGAAGAAGAGGAAGAAGAACCAGTGGAGGTGAAACCTACAATTGAAGAACGAAATGTTCTCAAACGAAGTTATGAACCAGCAGTAGCACGAAGTCATTATAATTAGTGACGACGAAGCAGACAATTTCACCTTTCCAGTTTTGGGTGATCCTCGAGAAGAAGAACGCCAAATCAATGAGCATATTAAGAAAGCTAGATTTGATTTAAATCAGTAAATCAGTGATCTATTTTGTACTTCTTTGTACTACTTGTTTGAAGTTGCAATAAAGTTTGCTTTCTAAAATGGCTTCCAATACTAGTCTACCAATCCCTGAGTTCAATGGTGGTGATTACGAGTATTGGTCAATTAAAATGAAAACTCTTTTGATAGGCAAAGGTCTTTGGGATGTGATTGAAGAGGGATATACTGAACCTACTGTTGCTGAATGGGCAGCTTTGAATGTTGTTGATAAAAGGGCTAGAAAGGAAGCACAGAAGAATAATTCTTCCGCCCTTTATCATATCCAAGCCGCCCTTGATAGAAGTATTTTCCCTAGAATAGCTTCTTTTATAACTGTTGAATCTGCTTGGAATGCTTTAAAAGAAAGTTATAGGGGTAGTGACCAAGTCAAACAAGTTAAACTACAAACCTTGAAACGAGAGTTTGAGACTCTTAAAATGCAAGAGAGTGAAAAGGTTGGTGATTACTGCGTGCGTGTGAAAGCCGTAGTAGATAAGATGGTCACTTTAGGAGAAGATGTAAAGCCTGAAGTTATAGTGAAGAAAGTGTTGAGGACACTTCTTCCTAAGTGGAATTCAGTTGCCATAATTATAGAAGAATCCAAAGACCTAACTTCTCTGTCTTTTGAATCCCTAATTGGCTCACTTCTCTCACATGAAGAGAGGTTACAACAAACTCCTTCCACAAGTTACGGAGGAGATGATAAAGCCTTTGCTTCACAAGAAGGCAGAGGTAGAGGCCGTGGCAGAGGACATAATAGAGGTAGAGGCAAAAATAATCAGAGAGGTGGAACTCCTAACAGAGGAGGAAATCAGAACAGAGGAGGATTCTCAAACAGAGGTGAACAACAGAATAGAGGAGGACAACAAAATAGAGGAAAACAATCAGGCAGAGGCAAAGGAGGAGATAAGTCAAAACAATCTTGCTACAACTGTGGCAAACTTGGCCATTATGCTCGTGACTATTGGACAAAGACTTCACAAGGAACTAGTAGCAGCCAGAGTAGTCAGTTTGGAAATTTTGGAGAAGAGGAAGAGGCCACAAATCTCTTTCTCTCTTATGGTCAGGCAGATCATAACATGAATGATACATGGATCTTGGACACTGGGTGTTCAAACCATATGAGTGGCAAAGAAGGGCTCTTTGCTACTCTAAACTCCTCATACAAATCCAGCATCAAATTGGGAGATGATAAATCATTGGCAGTTGAAGGCATTGGAGCAATGGCAGTTCCAACTAAAGAAGGCGTCAAACATGTAAGTGATATCTATTACACACCCCATCTTCAACACAATATTTTAAGTGTTGGTCAAATGTTAGAAAAGAACTACAAGTTGCTTTTTGATGAGGGTAAATGCACTATTTTTGATAAAAATAATAGTAATAGAATCATTACACAAGTGCCAATGTCAAAGAATAGATTGTTTCCTTTAAAGTTTGGCCAGCCAGGGGGAGATAAGTTAGCAAATGTTGCTATTTCCAATCCAAGTGTCCTATGGCACTTGAGATATGGTCATTTGAATTCAGCTAGTTTGAAAATGCTAACTTCACAAGCGATGGTAACCGGACTTCCTAAAGTTCAGGATAGTAAGGAAGTCTGTGAAGGGTGTGCTCTTGGGAAGCATGCCAGATCAAAATTTCCTCATGGACAAGCATGGCGGGCCAGCTATCCACTCCAGCCTAGTGCATACGGACATCTGTGGTCCGATGCTGACCAAGAGTCTTGGTAACAACTCTTACTTCCTACTCTTCATTGATGATTTTACTAGAATGTGCTGGATATATTTTTTGAAATATAAGGATGAAGCATTTGAATGCTTTGTCGATTTCAAAACAAGAGTTGAAAGTGAGAGTAGATATTTTGTAAAATGTCTTAGATCAGATAGGGGAGGAGAATACTCCTCTAATGAGTTCTTGAATTTTTGTAAGCAACATGGCATTAAGAGGCAGTTCATAGCTGCCTACACTCCACAACATAATGGTGTCGCAGAGAGGAAGAATCGCACCATTGTGGAGATGGCAAGGTCTATGCTTCAGATGAAGCATTTGACTAATTCATATTGGGCAGATGCAGCCAGGACCAGCGTACATATCTTGAACAGAAGTCCTACTGCAAGTTTGGAAGGACAGACACCTTACCAAGCTTGGTATGGTAAAAAGCCAAATGTTAAGTATTTTAGAGTGTTTGGCTCACTGGCATATTCTCACATTCCTGATGAGCTAAGAAAGAAGCTCGATCCAAAGAGTCATGCATGCATCTTTGTAGGATATTGTGAGAATACAAAAGCTTACAGACTCTACAATCCCAGGACTAGAAAGTTTGTGCTTTCCAGGGATGTGATTTTTGATGAAGGGGGAGAATGGGGTAAGCCCCGGATTTTTAGTGATGATGAATCTAGTGATGTAGGTTCTAAGCAGGTGCAACAACAGACACCACAGAAAAGTAAGCAGTCTCCTCCCAGAGATCCAGGTTCATCTTCTGATTCAACTTCTTCACCAAGTCCTTCTCCGTAGAGATCAGTAAGTTCCTCACCAATGGACATCGATTCTCCATCCAGAGGTAAGAGAACTCTACAGAATCATCCATCATATCAGATGTTGGATAAAAAAATTTCAAAAAGATACACTAGGAGTCAAGCTAGTGAAATGAATTATGTTCTACAAAGATTAGAAAATATGCACTTGTATGGTGATGATGTTTCCCAGTAGGAACCTAGGGGAGATTTAGTTAACTATGCTTTGTTAACTAATACACAACTTGAACCTTCTAGTTATGAGAAGGCTTGTACTCAAAATATTTGGCAAGATGCCATGAAAGAGGAGATCACCTCTATAAAAAACAACGACACTTGGGATCTGGTGAAGCTTCCTAAAGGAAAGAAACGTGTTGGATGTAAGTGGGTCTACAAGACCAAGTTTAATGCTGATGGTAGCATTGAGAGGCACAAGGCGAGATTAGTTGCAAAGGGATTTACTCAAAAATATGGAATTGATTATGAAGAGACTTTTGCTCCTATAGCCAGACAGGAGACTATCAGAATAGTTCTTGCCTTAGCTGCACACAAGGGATGGATAGTCCAACACATGGATGTAAAGAGTGCATTTCTAAATGGTTACTTGATAGAAGAAGTGTATGTTGAGCAACCACAGGGATTTGAAGAGAAATACAAGGAACATCTTGTTTACAAACTGAAGAAGGCTCTTTATGGCCTCAAGCAGGCACCGAGAGCTTGGTACTCACGCATTGATGGGTACTTTAAAGATTATGGGTTCATCAAAAGCAAAAATGAACCCACGCTCTACTACTTGAATCAAGGAAATGACATCCTCATAGTTTGTTTGTATGTGGATGATCTCATTTTTATGGGTAGTAATGAAAAAGTTAACATGGAGTTCAAGCACTCCATGATGCAGGAATTTGAGATGAAGGATCTTGGCTTGATGAAATACTTTCTTGGAATGGAAGTACATCGGACAGATTCAGGGATCTTCATCTCATCAACTTAAGTATGCTCGAGATATGATTCAAAAGTTTGCTATGGAGCAATGCAAATCAGTTGCAACTCCAATTGGACATGGGATCCAATTAAGCAAGGATGATGGAGCACCGAAAGTTGATGTGACCACTTTCGGAAGCATTGTTGGGAGTTTGATGTTTCTCGCCAACACCAGACCAGTACATTCAAGTATGTTGTATCTCTTGTTTCTAGATTTATGTCTAATCCATCCCGAGCTGCATTTGCAGGCAGCTAAAAGGATTTTGAGATATGTGAAGGGTACATTGGATTTTGGAATCCAATACTACAAAAGTGATACTATCAAGCTTGAAGGCTTTAGTGATAGTGATTGGGGCAGCAATATTGATGATAGAAAATCCACATCGGGTAACTGTTTTAGTCTTGGTTCGGGCCTAATAACTTGGAGTTCCAAGAAGCAGATAGTAGTAGCACTATCTTCAATAGAAGCTGAGTATATAGCGGTTACTCATGCTAGTACTCAAGCTCTATGGCTCCGAAAGGTATTAGAAGAGATTGGAGAGCAGCAAAGTGGTCCAACTCGAATATTCTATGACAACATCAGTGCCATTCAGTTGGCATACAATCCTGTCCACCATAGTAGATCAAAGCATTTTGATATGAAGTACCACTTCATCCGAGATATGGTGGAAACTGATATTGTTGAGCTTCACTATTGCCACACTTTGGAGAACGTCGCTGACATCTTCACCAAGGCACTGGCTAAAGCTCAATTTGTAAAGCTGAGAGACTGTATAGTCAGTTCTCTCAACTTTAAGGGGGAGAATGTAGCAAGTGTGAACAGGACTTAGCTTGAAACAAGCTTAGAAAAATCTAGTTTTTCTAAGCACAGTGTGAACACACTTACCTTTTGTCGGCTAATTTTGTCGGATGGTCGGCATGATTTTTCTTTCTCCCTTTCCTTTATTTTCTCCTTATCCCTCCATTCTCCTTCCTCCTTTCCTCGCCGTCCATTTTCCCTTATCACTCCACTCCCTTCCTCTCCCCACGCTCGCTGCCACCTCCCACTCCACTTCCTACTCCTCCGTTCTCTCTAAACTCCCCGATCTTCCTCCACCTTCCCTTCCCTACTATTGCGCATGTTCTAAGCGCCTATATAAGGTTTATTTTAATGTATTTTTCATCTGGTTAGTTTAATTGAATAATTTTGGCTTTGTTTATTTTGTGTCAATTATTACCTTGGCCTAACTTTAATCTAAGGTTAACTGAATCTTAGAATCACAAGACTTAGAAGGCAATTTGATCGTAGAAGGAGACTCTATGGATGTTATAAATCTCCTCAATAATTGGAAAACACCTCCTTTGAGGATTTAAACAATTGCTAAAGAGGCTAGGATCCTTTTCCAGGGAAGACAGGACATAAAAGCCCAACATGTCTTTCAGGAAGCTAACAAAATTGCTGATAAGCTAGCCAATTTGGGTGTCAATGGTGATGGACTTTTCAAATGGTAACATGGTGTCCCGAGTGAAGTAGAGGAGCTTATTCAACAAGAATGCCAAGAATGATAGTCAAATTTACCAATAGGGAAGGCACTGTAAGTTCAAAGGCTAGGATTATTCCCATCTCTTTTTTGAATTGGACTCACAATAAAAATTATCTGATTTGTCAATCTTTGTGGATGCTGCTTGGAAATACCACAAAGACTAATGGGGATAGTCACATGTTAGATAACATGGCTCCTAGTCATATTAGTAATTTGAGGTTGGTTTATAATCATAGGGAAGGAAAGAAACGACAATATAAGACTTTGAACCAAAGCCACGTGGACCACCAGATAGCCACCGCCATAAATCTAGCCAGTAGGTTCACTTCTCCAAGGCTGATTGGCCAAGATAGTATGTGGTACCAAAGCATGTCATATACAAAAGAAAGCAATTACCAAAGAATTATTAAGAGTAACTATCAATACAGAGCTTGTGGGAGTTTTTTCAGTACTTTGCTATGTGTGTCTGTAGCTTTTTGCTTCTCCATTATCTCAAGGAAGGGATTCATGTCTGTTTCTTTTTTGTAATTATGATGCATGTGTGTTTTCTCGGGGTATACCCAAAATGTTTTATGGGAAGTTTATTTTTGATAACAGGCTATGTGCCTTACCGGATGTAATGGCTTTGGCAGCATTTAGATTTTACATATATAGGATCCTTAGTAAGGATATGTTCATCAACAGCCCTGGGCTGATTTTTTAAAAGGTTTTGGGTCAACCTGTAAAACCCGGTATTAATGCTATAGTATCTTATCTACCAAAAAATAAAAATAAAATAAAATAAAAATGATTTATTTAAGAATTGAAGTAGTAGATCTTTGATTTAATAAATAAAATAAATGGTTATTTTATAGATTAAATGTTATGGGACTTTGGTTTATAAAATAAAATAAAAATGATTTATTTATAAATTGAAGTAGTAGAGCTTTGATTTATTAAATAAAGGAAATGGTTATTTTATAGATTAAAGGTTATGGGACTTTGGTTTATAAAATAAAATAAAAATATTTATTTATGAATTGAAGTAGTAGATCTTTGATTTATTAAATAAAGGAAATGGTCATTTTATAGATTAAAGGTTATGGGACTTAGGTTTATAAAATAGAAAAAAATGATTTATTTATGAATTGAAGTAGTAGAGCTTTGATTTATTAAATAAAGCAATTGGTTTATCTTATAGATTAAATGTATGGGACTTTGATTTATAGGATAAAGGGAAGTTGATTTATTTTATAAGTTACTTGCTTAGAATTTACTTATGGAATCAAAGAAACCTAGATTATTTGGTAATTAAAGGTATGGGACTTTAATTGTTGAATAAGCATTGAAAGAATTAATTGAAGTAGACCATGATCTATGTGTATTTGGTTGAGAGACTCTCATTGGGTAATGAGAGGAGAAATGAGATTAGAGGTCTTATTGATATCAACTATGCAGTAGATGGTTAGTTACTTTGATTAAATTTGTATAGTTGCAATTTGGCAAAGAAATTGGTAAATGCATTTAGAGCATGTCTATCATGGAACCATGAGTGCCCTGATCCCCTACTATCCTCAAATAATCGATGGAAAGAGAAGAAGGACCAAGGAGGCATATGGAACCATTGCACCAGTTTTTTCTCTACTTGTAATGATTTTCTTATGGTCAAATAGACTAGTATTTGTGGGGAGATTTCCCTTATAAAATTGATGTAATATGTTATTCTTTAAGGATATGGAGGATTTACCATACTTGCTTATATGCAATAATTGTTTAATTATTTGGATGATGTATCTTTAGATTATTATTTTGAATTATCTATGTTTTGTATTAATTTCCCTTTCAATTAATGTTTACATTCTCTAAAAGTTGCTTCATTTCTAGTATCTTTGTATGCTTATCTATTCTTGTTTTCTTACTAAAACAATGAAACCTTAAGTATGGAGTTCTAGGGTGAACTTAGAGGTGATCTAAGGGAATTAAGACCCCCTTAGGGTGAACATAGGTGACCTAAGGGAATTGAGACCCCCTTAGAGATAATGATAACTAAGTTATAGAGAGACTACCTCTGAGTTAAGATAGCTCATTGTGTAGATGATATGGATAACTTAACTTATAGTACGTGTGGCATACCTACATATCATGACTTGTGTATGGTATGGAGATGGTCGTATACCTTCGATGGATTGAATGTGGTAATTTTAGCTCATCTAGAATGATGAGAGGGATAAAATTATTTGTGGTAACACATAATATGCCTATAAATATGGACTTGTGTGAAAGTATTTCATGAGATATAGCTCTTCGGAAAAAAATAGGGGAATTTAAATATAGATCAATTAAAGGTCAATTAGGGGTTTATGAATACCTCTCCTAAAAAAAATTATTTTCTTCTATGTGTGTTTTCCTTGTAGTTATATTTTTGATCATTAAATTTGGTATTAGAGCTCTAGGTACGAGGGTATAGATCTTCTTGTGTGCTAAAGAGATTTGGATGTCTCCAATGAAGGCTTGCTTAGAGATAAGTTAAAGTTGGGATGACCTAGAATCTCTTGCTTGCTAGAATCTAATGGGAATTAATCCCAAGGGTGAATGAATGTTATGATACCTTAGTATGGGATTTGGTATTAATGTTACATCATAACCTTGGAATATCATCCTAATTAGATCATTGATGCTTTTAGCAAGAGAACTATGTATTGTGGTTTGAATTAGTGATAAAATTTGAGTAAAGTTGTAACCTATTTTTTTTTTGGTTATAACTAGATTGAAATGCCACCTAAGGCTAGAAAATAAAGGCCTACACCTTCAACTAGAAAAAAATCGATAAAATAATGTCAAAGAAGAGATCTAGGATGAGGATACAATAAATTCTAACAAAGAGGTAGAAGACCTCATTGCTACAAATGCTACCATGCAAGATCATATAAGATAAATGTTGGAAAGTATTATGAATCAAAACTTGCAATCTAGATACTCAGAGGTTAGCCAAGCCGATGGGCTAACTGTAGAGCAGTTGCAAGCTAGAGCCCTTGTAGAAAATAAAATGGCTAGGGATCTAAAAAATATTTGTATCTCCAAGTTTGATGGAGAAGGTGAAGGGGATGCAACTGAATCCTGACTGAGAGAATTAGAAGTTTATTTCATAGTAAAAGGCTATTCCACAAGAACCTGAATAGTTTGGGTCACAATCAACTTAGAAGGGGCTACTTTATATTGGTGGGGAACCTACTATGAGAAGAATAAGGTTGAACCTGTTGATATTAAATGGAAATATTTTATTGAAATCTTCAAAAAGAGGTTTCTCACAGAACACTTCTATACCTTAAATTTTGAAGAATTTTGTAGCCTTCGACAAGGAACTAAAATAGTGGAGACATACTAAGTTAGTTTGGTTACTTAAGTATGTACTTGCTTATGATGAAAATATGAGTGTTTACAAGTTTATTCATGGGTTAGAATCTATATTGAAGTATGATGTAAACATGCATGAGCCTAAATTGCTACAAAAGGCATATGAATTGGCAATGAAAGCAGAGTCTCACCTACAATTCAACTATGTTGCCATATATGAGCAATATCGAAAAGCAATGAGGAAGAGGAGTAGTCAAGGATTATTTAAATGGGAAGAGGAAGAGGATCGAAATACCAAGAACCCTCAGAATCTCGAGAAGAGGAATAATGGGAAATAGGGAAAGTTCAAGAATTTTTTTCAAAAGAAAACCAATAATAATCCAAACAACACAAAGCCTCACACTCAAAAATTATAAACTTTAGCTCTAGAAATTAAAGTAGAGAAGAAAAAAATAAAAAAGAAGCAAGGACCCAATGATGGGTGTTACCATGATAGGGGCCCACATTATGCTAAGCAATTTCCATATCAACTAGGGTCGAGTTCATCCAATGCTAAAGGAAAGGAACCTAAGCATCGAATCTATGTTGCAACCAAGAAACATAAGCTATATGGTCAAGCTACCCCATTGCTTATGAAAGGTGAGATTTTTAATAGGCAAGTAGAAATTTTAATTGATAGTGGGGCCACAAATAACTTTATTTCTACTAGTTTAGCAAGGGATATGCTAGAAATACAAGGATATTTGGCCCATGGTTGGAAGTTCGAGTATGTTTTAGGGTAAACCTACTGAGTAAACCAGTGTTTCCCAATGGCAAATATTACTTTAGCTAGTTGTATCACCTGTTGAGGTGTGATTTTGTCCACTCACAAAGCCACCCGAAAAACTCAGAATTATGATTCTCTCTTGAAAAGAATATTATGAATTAGGTAAATGATTTCAATTTTATCATGTATAACATGCATTGATATCAATTCAACAAAATAATTTTTTTTTTATGATCTTAGGTTAAAGTATACTAAATTTTATTTCCTCTTCAATTTAATGTCTCACAATGCTTTAAATGAAATTAGCATAAAAAGAAATTTTCAATTTAACTTTAATAAAAATCAAAGTAAATGAAATTTTATAAACTTGATAAACCTTTGGAACATAATAGATTTATAATAAATTCACTTCCCAAATGTTTATTTGATAAAGCAATCATTTATTCAAACTCCCTTATAAAATTATAAATCAAACCCAAAAGAGGTGAATAAATGAAATAATGTCTTGCCCAATTTATAAGGTTCCAAAACCTTGTCAATGATAAAATCTTAGGGCTTAATATGAAACTAATCTATAAAATTTGGATTTTATGATAAAATAAAGTTTATAAATTAGATTTGCTTATAATATTTATCTTTTGAAATATTTATGAAATTAAATATTCAAAAGAGTAAATGTGATCTCTGGTTTGAAATTTGGATTTTTGAAATAGATAGAACTATATTATAAATCAAATCCAAATTGAATTTTAGAGATATCAATCCGAGTTCCTCAACCTTATGAAATTAATGTGAGGAATAGAATATTCATTTATCCCTTCTTAAATTTATTAATTTGAATATTAATTAATGTAATATCCAAATTATAAATTTAATTATAACTTAGTCATATAATTTTACTTTATAAAATTATACTAAGTTATAATATATGGTTTTCAGAATGAAAATAAAATAATAAAATATTTAAGCTTTAGAAATTAAACTAATGTCTCGAAAAAATTCAACAGAACAAATTTCCATTTACAGAATTCTAAAACCAATCCAATGTTCACCATTATTCACACAGTGAAATCAAATAAATTGATGCAATCTTCTAAGGTATACAAACTATTAAGAAATTGCAATAAGCACTTTATTAATTCCAAATGCAGTTTGTGCACAAATCTGGATCCAAAATGCTTAAAACAATTTATAAAACCTTACAATAATTTCCATTGTTCTACAAATGGCCTTCTCTGTTTTCCTCCAACGAATGTGTCGCTTTGCTCCTTCCAATCGTTCCTCTCCTTCTCTTTATAAAAATGTCCGACCCTTTCCATGAATCTCAATGATTTATTTATAATTTGAAAAGTTTAGTTATTCCGTTTCATCATCGGGAATGGATTTTATAACAATCTTCTTCAAATGCTTGCCCTTGTATTACCGATCTTCTTCAAACCCTTGCCCTTGTATTACCTGCATAATGAAACAATAATCATAATATCAAAACAAAACAAAACTTTACTTTCTCATAAATTTTAAAGTTCTCATATTGCTAAATTAACCCGCTATTTTTTGGTTAAATTGACATCTGGAATCTTGCAAGTTTGGTATCATTAGAAAGAGAAAATCCATATCTTTTTACCAAGTTTTGAATGAGATCAAACAGAGTTCTCTGGCTCAAGATATGTCCATTTCAATTTTGCACTAATTATAGGGTTAACCCTAAAATAAAATTTAATTATTTAAATGAAAATTAATCATTTAAACCTTTGAAAATTATTTTAATCAAATTATTTCATTTAAACCTTTGAAAATGATTTTAATCAAATTATTTGATTTGAAAGAATGCAATTAATATGCAAATAATCAAAATATTCAGTTTTAAAGCATTGCAACTACATTCAAACCTTCAAAATGTAAATATATTAGCAATTCCAAAGTGAAAGCAAATTTTCCAAGACCTTGATGCGAGCAAAATCAGATAAACAAAAATTTCCCAAAATCACAAAATTTAAGGTGGGTCCCCAATTTTGGGGTCGTTGTGAAGGACATCACAACACCACCGAAGGTTGTTTGTATGTAGCTCCACTTCATGCCTTTGATGTGATCTTAGGGATGGATTGGTTGCAAGCTCATAAAGCCTTGATCAATTTCCAAGATAGATGGATCAAGTATTCAAAGAAAGGTAAGGAAAGACTAATAATTTATAGCGAGTAGGAGACATTCAAACCCCAGATGCTATCAGCTATGCAATTGAAGAAAGCCCTCAAGAAAGGATGGATAGTGTATGTTATAAAACTCAATGAAGTAGGAGATTATCAGAAGAGAGAGGTGCTAGGGAGGTATCCAATTTTACAAGATTATAAATGTGTTCCCAAAATTTTTACATGGACTCCCTCCTATATGGAAATTTAATTTCATAATTTATCTTATGCCAGGAGTAGAACCTATTCATATATCTCCATATAGAATGAATCTTATCGATATACAGGAACTAAAGGTTCAACTGTAGGGGCTATTAGATAAAGGGTTAATAAAACAAGTGTGTCACCTTGGGGTGCATCCATTTTATTCATGAAAAAGGATAGCTCTTTAATATTATGTATTGACTACATGATTCTAAATAAGGCTACAATCAAGAACCAATATCCCCTACCTAGGATCAAATATTTATTCGATCAACTAAGAGATTCCATGGTGTTCACCAAGATTGACCTAAAATTAGGGTAT
The DNA here is from genome assembly GCA_028583015.1 of Wollemia nobilis. Taxonomy (NCBI): domain Eukaryota; kingdom Viridiplantae; phylum Streptophyta; class Pinopsida; order Araucariales; family Araucariaceae; genus Wollemia; species Wollemia nobilis. The sequence goes on along the minus strand of JAQPPZ010016751.1, from coordinate 8,489,840 downwards.
CATCAGTTAAGAATACATGAGGAGGATACTCACAAAATAACATTTAAGACTAGGTACAAGCATTATGAGTTTACAGTTCTACCCTTTGGACTAACTAATACCCCAACTGCATTCATGAATCTAATGAACAACATGTTTATAAGGCACCTGGACTAGTTTTTCCTTGTATTTCTAGATGATATCTTAAAATACTCTTGGAACAAAGAAGAGCACAATAAAAATCTTAAGATCGTGTTAGAATTATTGAGGGAAAATCAACTCTATGGAAATATAGCCAATAGTGGTTTCTATGTTTCAAAGGTATGATATCTTGGACATATCATATCAATAGAAGGAATTGTTGTGGATCCAGAGAATATTAAGGCCATCTTGAATTGGCCACCCTCTACTAATGTGATTAAAGTACAGAGCTTCATGGGGTTAACAGGCTACTATAAACGCTACATAAATAATTACTCTAAAATTGTTGTGGCAATAACCAAACTCCAGAAGAATGGAAAGGAATTGAAGTGGTCGAGTGTGATGCTACTTTTGCATTGCTTAAACATAAACTCACCATCGCACCAATCCTAAAAATTCTTGACCCCCAAGGGGACTTTTTCAGTATGCACGGATGCATCACTAGAAGGGTTATGAGGAGTACTCTCTCAGGAAGATATAATAGTAGCATATACTTCAAGAAAACTCAAGAAGCATGAATTTAATTATGCTACACATGATTTAGAGCTAGTTGCAGTGGTGCATGCTCTAAATGCCTGGTGCCACTACTTGGTAGGCAGACCCTTTGAATTAAAAATTGACCTTCAAAGTCTGAGATACATATTCACCCAACCGATACTCAATGCAAAACAAAGGAGATGGTTTGAATTTCTTGTTGAATATGACTTTGAAATTGAGTACATAAAAGAGAAAGAGAATAAGGTTGTTGATGCCTTGAGGAGAAGGAAACGCATAGTAGTCATAACAAAAAGTCACATGGATCTGATGGATCAAGTGAGACAAAAGTAATCACAGGATGAGTATTACCAAGAAATTTAGGCTAGAATGGGTAGAGACCCCGAGGATAATAAGGAATTTGGCATGAAAGATGAACTTTAATGCTACAAAGGTAGACTCATCATACCAAAAATGGGTGAGTTAAGGAAATGAATAATGCAAGAAGCCCATAGATCTCCTTATTTTGCTCATCCTCGAGGAGCCAAAATGCAGGAAAACATTAAAAGAACCTTCTTTTGTGTAGGAATGAAGGATGTCACCAATTGTATTGCTTGATGCCTCGAATTTTAGAAATTTAAGGCAAAACACAAGCACCCTACAAGATAATTATATCCACATAATGTACCTACTCATAAATGGTAGGTTATATCTATGGATTTTATAGTAAGTTTACCCAAGATGAGGTATCAACATGATGCAATCCTTGTGATAGTTGATAGATTGACTAAGGTTGCATATTTTATACCTGAAAACATCAAGTATGATGCTCATGTAGTGGATAATAGATTTGCATGAGAGGTATTTCAATTACATGGATTTATTGAGGTGATCATTTCAGATAGGGATTCCAAATTCACTTCTAAATTTTTAAAATCCCTACATCATGTAGTGGGTATAAAATTTAATATGAGCTTGACATACCACCCTGAGACTAATGGTCAAACTAAGCGGGTAAACCAAGTACTTGAAAATATGATTCGCATGTATTGCATGGATCATAAGTCTCATTAGGAAGACTACCTACATCTTGTAGAGTTTGCCTATAATAATGGACATCACTCCTCTCTAGGAATGGCTCCTTTCAATGCCTTATATAGATGGAAGTGTGGAACACCATTGTCTTGGGATAACCTAGAAGATAAAGTTATGATTGGTCTAGATATGGTCATATAAATAGAATATCAGTTAAAGGTAATCATGCAAATACTTAAAGAAATTGTTGATAGGCAAAAAAATTATGCTAATCTAAAGAGGACTCCAAGAGAGTACTCAATTGGGAACAAAGTGTTTCTAAGGTTTAAACCAATGAAGAGTGCTATCAAGTCCACAAAGTTAGATCCTTGATTTTTGGGACCCTTTAAGATCACTAAAAAGATCAGTTCGATTGCTTACCGACTTGCCTTACCACCTAACCTATCAAATATCCATGACACCTTCCACATATCCTTACTTAGGAAATATGTTGCTAACCCTGAACATGTATGGGATGTTTCTAAATTGTAGATGGCTCTCCCTAGTAGGATTTTTTGCACAAAGAAACAATGTATTAATTAATTATGCTTTAATACTTAGTTTGAGCAATTGAACCAACTATGTAATGTTTAGTTGATTTGGAAGAGTATGAAACTACTGATATATTTCCAAATGTGCAAGATCAGGTACACTTGTGGATGGAAAAGGTAGAATAATCCACCAGAAGTAGGGGTACTTGAGGTTGAGGAAATGATGATTAAGGCAAATCAAGGGTAAAATTTATGGATATCTTCATATAATCATATATTCATTTACGGATAATCATCAATAGCTAGCCACCTTGAGATCCAGTTGATAGCCTAGTAGCTATCGTAAAATATTGGGTTGAGATAGGTGACTAGATTGATGGATATATTCTCTCCTTGTCTATTGCATATGCTTGATTGTCTTTTACTTCATCACCATATGTATCAATGGTTTGGAAAGCATTCAAGATTTGATTGTTTTTGAAAGATCCTTGTTTTGCTTAAGCCTTTTAAAATAATAGCATAATGTTAGTATTTGATAGGAAAACCTTCTAATTCTATGCTTTAAATATCTGTGTATGTGTGTGTTAGTGTGTGTGTATAGGAATTTTTATTTTATATGATAAAGGAAACTTCATTTATAAATAGTATTTGTTTTATTTTAAATGATAAAGGAAATTTTATTTTTAAATAATGGTTGTTTTATTTTAATGATAATTGAATTTCATTAAAGTGAATAGTGGAACCTTTATAATATATATAATAGAGTTTCATTTAATAAACCTTATTTGATTGATAATGGATTTTCAATCCAAACAAATAATAAATAGAAGAACTTTTATTAAATTATTTGTTTGACCTTATAATTATTATTGCATTAAAAAATGAATCTTGGCTCTTGAGAGTGCAATGAGTTGTGCATTCAGAGGAAGGAAGCTTCTTCGATGATGTGGGATAAGGTCGCACTTATGGCAAGGTTTTGAGGGATTGAATTAAAATTTAAAAAAATATCTTACCTTGTATGATCATCAAAGGGAGAGTCAGGAAGTAATGGTTGGATGGTAAGGAGTTAATGAGTATGATTTGGCCATCAGAGAGTAGGAGAATCGATTCCTTAAGGAAGAAAATGAATTCAAAGCTCAATATCTCATGGGCAGTAAGGGGACATCTTGATTAACTACAACAAAAAAAATAAAAAAATGAACATTTGGGAGAGGAAGCGAATGATTAGCTCAAACACAGACCAACACTAGAAAGAAGCTAGCAACGTAATCTCATCCTCCATCGCATAGTTCTAGAAGCTAACAGGTTGGTAACCATGTTGCGCAAGCCTTTGGTGTTTGTCAAACTTTATTTGGTTTATTTTATTTCTGTCACTCGTAGTTAGATTGGTTAGCTTCCTTTATTTTAATAAGACGCACCCTGGTCTATTAGATCTTATTATTTTAGCTCCTTCTCTAGGTGTGTGTGATTTTTAAGCTTGGGATAGTGATCGTAACCTTCATTTGACTCCCAGTTGTTTGGAGTATTTCTATTTCATACCAATTGCTATCCATGGGTGGTATGCTTAAGTAGGAATCTTGAGGCTAGTCACTGAGGCAAGTGCCCATGATAGGACTTGCTAAGGTTGTGTGTGTGTTTTGTTTTGTAGCTTTAAGCTCTTCTTAACTCTATCCTCTATCATAGATGCTCAGCCTAAACCGCTCGACCTACGTGAAAGTGGGGTCCACCTACCTAGGTGTTTCTTTATACTAAACCCTCACCTCCTTAGAATCATATAGGGTGAAGGTCTCTATTTATGGTAGTTTCTTAGAGTCCTGTAGATGCCATGTTGGTAGTATCTCCCTTCTAAGTATTCTCCGTCGATCGAACCTAGCGATACAACCATTTTTCAATCCATTGGGATTGCAGCTGTTCGCACATCCTTGAATTTTGTGTTGGAAATTTTAGTTATTTTATGTTGTCATTGATGTCACATGGATCACATTGAATTTTGGTGGCAAAAGCACTTCATAAATAATCATTTATAATATTTTGGAGAGCATGGATATATATAGGGTTTTTGTGAAAACTAAGGTAGGCAAAATAAAAGGTTTTATTTAAAACCATGGATGGTAGATTTGAAATGGGTTTTTCTTAAACCCAAGTTGGATTTTTGTTTCATCGAAAAAGGTGCCCCTTTGATGGAGATATTTAATTTTAAATATTTAGTTTAAATTTTAAATTATTTAAAATTTTAATTTTAATTTTAAATTAAAAATAAAAGTAATCCATCGACGTCATCGAATATGAGGGAGAAAACTATATAAAAGGGTGCCTAAGGTTTATTAATCCTTGGCTTGCGCTCGTAAATTAATGATATTGTTGGAAAGCAAAAAGAGCTCGTGCAAAAGAGGGTTAAGTGATGGAAGCGAAGAATAAATCGAATGACATGTGAAACCCTAGTCACCTTGGGTACTGTGGTGCATTGTCAATTGGTTTTTGGCTAAGACAAGTGGTAGAATGAACATTGAGGTTTCGAATCCCCTTGGCTGCATTAGAAGGCATTGGAAGAAAGAGCGCACGAAGCATTTTTGGTTTGCATGAGAGGGAGGAGTGTTTTGAAGCATGTGGTGCCTTTCCCTCCCAAATGAGCTCGTAGCTCGTGTGGCAGCTTGGCCACGGTTAAGGCATTGAGCAAGGAGGCATCGAGGGATCAAATCCCGTCAAGGACAAAGGCAAGTAAATATTTATTTAATATTTTAATTTTCTAAAGTTTCCCTAGGAGAAATAAGGGTTGTGATGCACTTTAGGAAAAAGAGAGATTTCTGGTGATTTTATTTTTGGAAGTATATCATATTATATATCATTGGAAATATTATTTGAAGGGCTATTTGATTAAATTACTTAGAGGGAGAAATAAGGTGTGTGTAAAGAGATATTTCTGATTTTGTAAAGGGGTTCAAAAGTGAAGGTTGTTTAGTTATTTTTCAAAGGGGATTAATTTTTTCATGAGGGAACATGGTGTATTTTATTGAGTAGGAGTAATAAGGTTTTATTTGGATATTATTGTTGTGTTATTAATAAATATCTCTAACCCCTATTGAAAGTTGAAAAAGAAAGTTTGTTGAGTGTGGCAGATTTAGTGGACAACTAATAAGGCATCAAAAAGGTATGAGCAATATTCTCCATTAACTTTGTTTATGGTGGTTGATTTCTGAAATATCATTGGAGAGAAAAGGACTGATTGTGGTTTCCTTTTTGAAAGTGGTTGGTTGAATGCTTCAAGGTTTTCTGTTTTGATAGTTTTGATTAAACCTTGTTTTATAAGCATTGTTGTTGAAGCCCATTGCTTTTACAAAGAACTTGAACTTGAGTTAGAGGAGAACATGAGTATCATTGTTTTTTTTTTTTTGAAAAAATGAAAACTTGTATTAATACAAGAACCAGATACAAGCGGGAGAGAACACATCCCGAGCCAGAGCCACAAGCAAAACAGCAAGGAAGGCGCACAAAGGCAACGCTAGGTACCGCAAGGCACAGAGAACGGAAGGCACGAAACAGCAACAAGTCGCGAAAACGCGACATGTCGCGAAATCGCGACAGGAAAACCCGTCACGGCCACTTTGGCACCAACAGGCGCGATAACGCGACATGTCGCGAAATCGCGACAGGAAGGGCCCTCGACATAGCCACCCGCAGAAAGCGTCGCGACAGCGCGACAGAAACAGAAAGCAACAATCAAGCCTCATGAAGGTCGCGATATCGCGACGGAAAACCACCCAGTCGCAAAGGAGCCAAACATGCCGCGAAATCGCGCAAGAAATACGCCAGAGACCGAAGGGCACAACCTGTCGCGAAATCGCGACAAAAACCAGCTCGATGTTGCATCATCACTACAGGTCGCGATATCGCGACAATTTTCCACCCAACCGCCTAATTGCCAAAAGTGTCGCGAAATCGCGACGAGAAGAACCATGCGGCTTCCAAAACTCAAACTTGTCGCGAAAACACGACGAAATATTTACATTTCTATTCAACTTCAAGAAGGGAATGAGAGCGCGGTAAAAACACCAATCGAACACTGGAAAGCGGGACTGTCGCGATATCGCAACGTGTCGCGGAATCGCGAGGCGCGAAAACGCGACATGTCGCGATATCGCGACATGTCGCGATATCGCAACAAGACGCGGGATCGCGTCACGCGATAACGCGACATGTCGCGATATCGCAACATGTCGCGGAATCGCGACCCGCGATAACGCGACATGTCGCGATATCGCGACGAGAAACCGATCGGAGGCTGCGAGAGGCTCAACTTTGTCGCGATATCGCGACGGTAACCGACCAACGGCCGCGACGAGGGCAACATGTCGCGAAATCGCGACGAGAAAGGACCCTTAGCAAAAAAAACTTTGCACATTATTTCGAGGAATTGTTCAAGGCCTTGTCCGATCTCGGCATTCTCCACGGACAAATTGCTATGCAGATGAATCCCAACCTCTCTCTCAGCACCCAACTTAGCAAGGAAATCGGCCGCTTTATTGAGAGATCTACTAGCATAAACTGGAATCACATCCTCAATTTCCTTCCAAAGCTCTAAAATTTGGGCGACCAAAATCCGGAGCCTCCAAGCTTTTAAGGCAAAGTTCCGCATGCAATCAAGAGCACCAACCAAGATTTGGGAATCAGACTCAATGATTATCTTTACGTGACCATGCTTGACGGCCCAGATGGAAGCAGATTTAATAGCAAAGGCCTCAGCTTCATTGTTTGTGGCATATCCCAGACCTTGCAATTCCCAATATAGCACAGTCCCAGCATGATCACGGCAAATAACACCACTGCCAGCATTGCCCGGATTACCTTTAGCGGCTCCATCGGTATTGATTTTGACCCGGCCTTACGGGGAGGTTTCCAACAACTTCTTACTGTCTCTCCAGGTCAGCACCTCTCCCACTCAAAGGCTTAGAAGCAGACTGGTTTTCCTTCTCAGCATAGATGGCAACGGTTTCCACAACTTTGCTCCAAATGATCTGCCAAATCCCCTCCACCGAAGAGAAGGTTTCACGAAAAATACGAGCATTTCTTTCCAACCAAACCTGCCACCAAATAAAAAGGAAACCGATCTCCCGGCCCGGTACGAAGAGCTTTAGAAATAAATCTACCTCTCTTCCGAGCTTTCCCATAAATTGGTCAGGGACGAGATCTCCAAGCACCTGAAGTTTAAAGTGGGAGAACCAACGTTGCCAAATCTGCTTGTGTGAAAGAGCAATCAAACGAGAAGATGGTTCACGGTTTCCTCATTCCTATAACATAAAACACACTTGGGAAGGACCAATGATGCCTCTAATTCTAAGGTTGTCAAAGGTCAAGATACCATTATGCATCGGTTGCCAAGCAAAGAAGTTCACTTTCGGCCGGCCCTTGGGATGCCAAATCTTCCTCCATTCATGAACAGGGAAAAGAGTGTGGGGGGGCTCGGGTAGGATCGAAGCATAGCCCTCCTTCACAGAATAAACCCCAAGGTTCCCGAAGCCCCAAGCAAGCTCATCCTCCTCATCTCTCCCAGATAGAAACCTTTCAGCCAAAAGTTTTTCCAGAGTTGGGGCCTGCTCCGGAGGGATTGGAATAGGCCATTCACCCAGCCGCTTAAATTTTTTAACCTTATACTCCCCCAGAAGGCTGGTAGTGAAGTAGGTCTGAATATGAATCCAACCTTTGTCTTCAAGAGCTATTTTTAGCGGAAGCAGATCGGGAAACACTGCAAGAATAGGAGGATGTTGATCCCAAGAGTCAGTCCAGAACCGGGCCTTCTCCCCTCTCCCAACTTTCCAGAACAATTGATCTTTGATAATGCAAGATCCAAGCTTGAGTGTCTGCCACACAAGAGAACCATTACCTTCCAGAGGATAGCGGCCCAAGTCGTTGGGGGGAACAGGACCCAAGTATTTGCTAGAAAGGATTCTAGCTGCGAGAGGGACGAAGGTGAGAAATCCACCTCCGATCCGAGTTTCCGGCCGGGGCCCGATTGTTAAACTTGGAGCTTCTCAAGCCCTACCCACCTTTTTCCTTGGGCTGGGTGACCTTATCCCAACCAACCAAGGCCCATTTCCTCTCTCCATTGGCACCTTCCCAAAGAAAACTTCTAGCCGCTTTGTCCAACTCTTTCCAGATTGAGGGAGGGGCGGCCAGAATTGAGAATTTGTAAATAGGCATAGCCTGAATAACAGACTTCAGAAAAGTTAGTCGGCCCCCATAGCTTAACCATCTATGAGACCAATGATTCATTCTCTCTTTGATGCCATCTAGCGAGTCCTTCCAAAAATCAGGCTGTCGGTTTTTGAAATGCAGAGGAACCCCCAAATAAACAACAGGAAGGGAGGTCAGAGTGAAACCCAGAATCTCCATAACTCTCTCTTGCGACCTTTGATCAAGGTTGAAGAAGACCACTTTTGATTTTGAATCATTGATGGCTTGATTAGAAGCCCGAAGGTAGACGTTAAGAGTATCTTTGATTCCTCTTGCTTCTACGAGGTGGCAACCCCCACCAAGCCCGTATCATCCACAAACTGTAAATGAGTCAAAACTTCGGCTCCGATTTTAATTCCTGTAATCTGTCCTTGACGTCTTCTTCTCGGGGAGGAGTCCGCCAAGACCTTCGACCAAGATAAGAAAGAGATAAGGAGAGCGGGGATCTCCTTGACGGAGACCACGAGAGGCTCCAAAAGGTGGCGAGGGAAGCCCCTTAATTAAAGAGAGTATGAAGGCGTAGAGATACAGCTCATGACCCAGGCAATCCAGTCCTGAGAAAAACCAAAGGCTGCCAACATCTTGACCAAGAAACCCCACTCTACTCTGTCATAAGCCTTAGACATATCCAATTTGATGAACATTCCTTTGTTACCTGAATTATGCATAGAATGGATAGCCTCCTGAGCCAAGATCACTCCATCCAAGATCTGTCTTCCTTCAACAAAACCCCCTTGCTCAGGGGAAATTAAATTTTGAAGAAGGGGTTTTAGTCTTTCAGCCATAAGTTTAGAAATAATTTTGTAGATCACATTACATAAAGCAATAGGTCTGAAATCAGAAATGTGAGCCCCCCCTCTCCTTTCGGAATTAAAGTGATAAAGGTATGATTTAGAGCCTTGAGCATTCTTTTGTTAATTCGGGATTCCTCAATGACAGCCAACACGTCCTCCTCCAAGATGTCCCAGAAGGCCTGAAAGAACTCAATAGGGAAACCGTCCGGACCGAGCGACTTTCTGTGCACATCCCAAAGACCACCTTCTTGAGTTCATCACGATCAATGGGCTTAAGAAGGGACTGATTCTCTTCATGAGAAATAATAGAGGGAATTCCCTCAATGACTTCATTTTGAGCTTCCACATCATGTTGCATACTTTCCTTGAAGAGGTTTGAGAAGTACTCCATAGATAGGGAATGCATATCGGGAAGAGTGTCAAAAGAGTTTCCAAACTCATCTTGGAGGAACTCCATGTTATTCAATTGCCTTCTAGCACAGGCGGAGCGATGGAAAAATTTAGTATTTATGTCTCCTTCTAATAGCCAAGTATTTACGGCTCTCTTGTCTCCAGTAGATCTCTTCTTGATTATCAATGTCCTCAAGCGCTTTGCGTAAGGCGTCATCCTCAAATTTAAGATGCTCAGAAATAATTCCTTCTCTGAATTGTTTTTGCACCTCATTCCATCTGTCCAGCAAGGGGGCCCGTTGGAGCTGGAAATCAGATTTGTTAGTTTGCTTCCACTGTTTCAGTTTACTCTTAACATAGAGAAGCTGTTTGTGAATTTTGAACATAGCTGTTCCAAAAGGGGGACGGCCTTCTTCCCACCACTGTGGAATTTTCCTTCGTAGGTCCTCTTTTTGCAACCAAAAATTTTCAAATTTAAAAGGTTTGTAATACTTTCCTGACATAGTCCCTCCCTCCAGCAAAATGGGAGAGTGATCGAAAGCTGGGCCCTCCAAGATCCGGAATTTGATATTCCATCTAACATAAGCTTCCTCCGAGACCAAAAACCTGTCAAGATTAACCCTCCTCTTTGTATGGCTCTCTTCTCTTATTAGTCCAGGTAAAGTTTGTAACAGGGCCTTTGATGTCAACAAGGTTAAAGGCACGAACGTGGGCAATAAACGGCCTATCCCCTGTATCCGGAGCAGGGGATGCCACCTTCTCGATCTCTAGCGGATAATTTAGCATTGAAGTCCCCGGCTAAGATCCAATCAAGATCTTCTTGGGAGGACCTCATGTTTTGAACAGCTTTCCATTGAGACCGCTGACCTTCGGTATTCTGAGCCCCATAGAAATTTGTAATTAAGACTTGTTCAGTTGTAACTATATTCTTGAAAAGAGATGTTAGGACCCCTCTCCGGGCTATATGATCTCTTGCTATCCACGCCAAAGGATTCCAAAGAGTAGCAATCCCTCCCGAGGCACCAAGAGCGACCATCGCCATATGGCCGGCACCCCTCCAGTTCGGCCGACGGTTTTACTCATGAGGTCTAATGACATTTTTGTTTCTGAATGAGCGAGAAAGTCTGTTTTACTTCTTTCTAAAAGTCTTTGAACAGCAGATTGATGGGTTCTCTTTGTTTAAACCCCTCACATTCCAAGATTGTATAATCATTGGAAACCTTGGGAGCAATACGAATCAATTGTTCTTGCCAATCCTCCATTGATTAGCTTATCCCCTTGCATTGCGATTAGATCCTTATTGGATTTCCTGCCCACCCCTTGGGAATTACTATTTTTCGATCTCTTCTCCACAGGGAAATTCCAAGAGCTGGTCTTTCTCTGAGCTTTTCTGCAATTCCCATAGAAACATCTTTAATAACGGGCTGGGCTTGGGCGTGGATAACCAGAGTCCCAAGGTTTTCATGGTGCAAAGTCTCAGAGGAATCAAAAGCCTTGTTCAAGGACAGGGGTTGAGGAAGGAGGAGCATGAGTAAGGATAATATTATCCTCAAGGATCCCATCTGCTCCTTCCATAGGTTGGTCTTCTTGATCCACAAGAGATTTGAAGATTTCATACCGATTTGTTGGCTTGGGGAGAGCTTGCTCCTTACCATTTCTCTTTTTGTTTCTTCTCCTCTTCTGCTGTTCAAAGCCATCATTACGGCCCTCAGACCCAGTGGGAATGACAGGTGGTTCCTTGGCCGAAGTGGACTTACCTCCTCGGGAGCGATTTGACATTCCCTGTGTAGCATCCGCATTGGTGCTCAAGATATTTGGACAGAACCTTGCCAAATGGCCATGCAAATGACAGACTCTACAACGGAAAGGTAGGGCTTCATAGTCTAGCTGCTGTACCCAAGAATGTCTGCTAGCTCCAATTCCATCTCGGTGGTAGCGATTGACTAATATCCAATTCTACAAGATTCTTGCATAAACGGCAGTATTTCCTTCAATGGTATCCTTAGAAACTCCCAAAAATCTACCTAAAGAGTTGCCTATCAATTCAAGAATCCGCTCACCCCAAAACTCCATCGGGAGAGCATACAGACGGATCCAAACCGGGACAGCCGTGGGTTCAATGCGAGGGTCGAAACCCGCTCTCCACGGCTGGACAAATAACCTGCTCGGGCCATGGCTCCTCTTCTCTGATTCAAATGCTCTGTTTCTATCCATTAGGGAAGAAAAACTAATAATGAAATACCCATTGCTAATGGGCCATAAGGAGTACTCACCGATTGGCTCCCGAGTTTTGTCTCACCCGGGGAATGCAAAAAGTGCGGGGGTGGGTCGAATGCCCATGAACTTGCAAATCTAATCATGCGTGGTCCGGTAGTTTATCGTGTCTTCAACCAGCTCTGGTTCGATGACTATTTTTGGTCTTGATGCGGATTGCGGGAGACAACCATTAATTCTGTGCCCAGGAGAGCCCTTGCCCGCATTCTTGGCTAGCAGATGGAAGGCACTGCGTTGAGCTTCAGCAGAGGAAGACGCAGGATTATCTCGAAGAATCTCCGCATAAGAGGTCTTTTTTCCCTCGCGAGAACCGGGAAGAGACCCCATTGGGCCCTCCGGGAAACCGAAAGATCCTAGACCAGAGGCCTGCAACAGACCCCAAACACGCTGGAGGAGGTTTCCGAACTGAAACCCTAGAGCCACGGCCGTCGACAGTGCAGAAGGATTCCCGCCAAATTGCCAGAGCTCAAAATTCACTCCGTCCACAAAATCAGATAGACAACCCTTCAACATGAGTATCATTGTTATATGAGAGTTATTGTTGAGTATTTTTGGAAACATTCTGAGTTGATTGATTCATGCTTGAACTAGGGTTTGTGAGAAAAAATTGTTCCTTAAAGTGATTGGTTGAGTTGAGTTGATTGAGCCTAGTTAAGTTATTGTGTGAAGTGGTTGTTCAAGTTCCATGAAACAAACTTCTATATTCTAATTTGAGTTTATTTTGAGTTGAGAAAGAAATTGAGTTTGTGAATAGAACATATTCAGTCTCTAAAAATTCTCTTTATGCTTCTATAATATTGAGCTGAGTTGAGATTGATTTGATTTGAGTTGAGTTTATATTGATTTGAGTTGATATCATTGTGGATCATTGTTGTCATCCATTGAAGAGTGCATTGCCATTCATTGTTGAGTTCATAATTGAGCCTTGCATTCATAGATTTGTGGATGAGATTTGAGTGCTACTTGAGCATGTTTTATTGAGCCTTTAAGAAGGATTTTGGGACAGATTTATGAATAGGTTTGAGGTAGCTTTTGGGATATAGTTGTGGATGGATTTGGGAAAAATTTGAGCAAGTTCTTTATGAGCATGCTAAGCAGATTTGAGAAAGTTCTTGGTGAGCTTGCTAAGCAGATTTGAGCAAGTTCTTGGTGAGCTTGTTGGAGAAGATTTGAGAAAGTTCTTAGTGAGCTTACTGGAATAGATTTGAGCAAGTTCTTTGTGATCTTGCTAAGTAGATTTGAGAAAGTTCTTGGTGAGCTTGCTAAGCATATTTGAGCAAGTTATTGGTAATCTTGTTGGAGTAGATTTGAGCAAGTTCTTTGTGAGCTTCCTGGAGCATATTTTGATAAAGTTCTTGGTGAGCTTGTTGGAGCAAATTTTGAGCAAGTTCTTGGTGAGATTGCTAAAGCAAATCAGTGGATTGCCTAGTTGAGTAGATCAGTGGATTGCCTAGCTAGGTAGATCATTGGATTGCCTAGCTAAGTAGATCAGGATTGCCTAGCTGAGTATATCAGTGGATTGCCTAACTGAGCAAATCAATGGATTACCTTGCTGAGCAGATCAGTGGATTGCCTACCTAAGCAGATCAGTGGATGGCCTAGCTTTGAGCAGATCAAAGTAATCATTTGTATTGGGATAAGGATCTCTATTTCTTTGTGAAATATTATAAGGATATTATATTGTGGACTACACCATATTGGGGGAACCACATTAAATCTTGTGTCTCAATTATGTGTGGTGATTTGTGCTCTTTCTTACTATTGCTATCTATATCATTAATGCACACTGCTATATTTGGTTATTGCAATTACAGAAACTAATTTATATTGGTTTAGAAAGAAAGTAAAAAGTGGGTGCTATATTGTTCACCCCCTCTCTCAGTATAAGCTTGTGTTCTTCAATTGGTATCAGATCGGGTTCCATCAGAAAGGCTAACATCTTGAGGTTAGATTCTACAACACATATGGCTTCACATAATGGATCATATACAAGTAAGACTCCACTATTTGATGGTAACAATTATGCTTTTTGGAGCATGAGAATGAAGAACTACTTGATATCACAAGGATATGAGGTATTGCAGATGGTTTCAAAAGAGTATAAGGTTGAATATGATCCTGAGGCAGATAAGACTATCAGGAAATTAGTTGAGATCAATGCAAGGGCAATGAATTGTATTTTGAGTGGGCTACGTGAGACAGATTTTGCAAATATCATGGTATGTAATTCGGCTAATGAAGTGTGGACCAAGTTGTGGAATACCTATGAAGGAGATTCCAAGGTAAAGTTGGCAAAACTACAAACTCATAGAAAAAAATTGAGGAATTTAAAATGGAAGACTCTGAAGATATTGTAAAGTTTTTACTTCGAGTTGATGAGATTACTAACACCATGAGAGGTCTAGGATTTGAGATGAAATAATCATATGTTACTCAAAAGGTTTTGAGATCACTTCCCATGAAGTATGATGCAAAAGTTTTAGAAATAGAATAAACAATGGATATCAACAAGCTAACAATGGAAGAACTACAAGGAACTTTCACAGCTTATGAGATGAGGATAAGTAAGCATCAAGTTCCAATAAAAGAAATTACATTCAAGTCTTCAGAGAAAAATAAAGGGAAATTTCTAGAGACAAATAGATATTCAGATAATTATGATGAAGCTAACTTCATCAAAAAGAAAAAGGACAAGAAATTACATGGATATGAAGAAAGTCAAATGCTACAAGTGTGGTGATTTTGGTCACTATGCAAACAAGTGTCCACATGAAGAAAATTGTGATGATGAAAAATAGGGTCACAGAAGAAAATAATATGGAAAGCATATGCATGACAAAGATGATAGATACAAGCAAAGCATGTATGATAAGAATAAAAGTTTTCGTAAGATAAAGAAAAATTTCTACATTGAAGAAGCAAGTGATGGTTCAGATCACAGCAATGAAGACCAGTCAGATGAAGAAGTATGTACATTCTTTGGAATAAGTGAAGAAAGGTAAGAGCTTCTATTCTTAGGTATTGAAGTTAAATAAGAGGATATATCTATCAAAGAATGACATGAAGATCTTGCTATAGCCATTGAGCAAGCAAATAGGTACAAGAAGGGTCTAAGAATACCAAAATTATTTATATGTAGATACTTTGGGCATTTAGATGATGATTGCACATACTATAGCAATTGCAACAAGAATAGTTCTAGCAGCAGTTCTAGTGAAAATTCCAACAGCAGTGCTGATGAAGAAGAGGAATCCACGAAACAAGAAAATAAAATCAATATATTGGAAAGGAAAATAAAAAGGCTTGAAAATAAGGTTCATGAAAATGAAAAGGTCAAAGTAATGCTTAATTGACACACTCAATATTTGGAAAAAGAGCTTCAAGAAACAAAAGAGCTTGGCATCACTATTTTTGAGCAATTGAAGAAGAAGAAAGAAATATGTAATCAGTTAGAAGAAGAAGATAAAAAATGTTTGGGGATCTACATAAATGAGTTAGCACAATTTCAAAGGAATTCAAAAACTTTGGATAACTTTTTTTACAGTGAGATCCATCTATAAAGACAGGGCTTGGTTATGAAGAAGAGAAATAAAAAATAAACACACAAGGAACTCTATTTGTATCAGGAGGTTTTGTTTTAGAAATATATAAGGAAGAACCGATTCCCAAATAAAAGGAAGTAGTAGAAATGGATACTTGCATTTCAGAGGCTATAGAGATGTGTGCCAATTTGCTATTTGACACAAATTAAGAGAAAGAAGAGGAAGGTTCCAAAGCACCAAAGGTCTCGTATTTTAGGTTTGGGGAGTCACACTCAAAAGGAAATGAAGTTCTAAAATATGAAATCAAGGAAGCACCTAAGATTCATGAAGAAAGTTCTAAAGCTCCTATGGCTCCAAATATCCAATTTGGATCTTGTTTTGAGATAGGTGAATCAAGTTCAAGAGGAAAATAACTTCTTGAAAAGGAAAGCAAGGAAAAAATTAAGGAAGAGGATTTAGATACTACAAAGAAGCTTCAAGGATACAATGCACAAGTCAAATATGATCACAAGTATAATGGTCAAGAAATGTATGAGGAACCAAGGCATGAAAAAAGGGCTTTTCAAGGACATTATTTTTCTTGTAATGGATTTGGACACAGGGCTATACATTATAGGGTCTATGGATCAAAGAAGTTTGATTTTTCTAGAAGGAACTTCAAAGGAAGAAGGTATGGTTTTCAAGGACATTGCTTCTTATGCAAAAGGATTGGTCATAGAGCTTCTCAGTGCAAAGAAAATGAGCAACATGGTTTTTGTTTTAGAGCTACACAATTCAGAAGTCATGGTCATAATGATTATGAAAATATAACTTCATAATACAGGGTTCAGGAAAGGAATGGATATGGAAATTATTTCAAGAAAGAATTTAGGATATGGGCACCATCCAAAGGCTACAATATCAAGTGTTTTAATTACAATAACTTTGGACATATTGCAAAATGGTGTAGGACTCAATTCCAAATAGGTTCAAGGCAAGAAGGTCAAGCAGTTTCAAGGCAAGAAGTTCAAATAGATTCAATACAAGAAGATCAAGTAACTCATCAAGAAAAGGATATCAGAAAGATGTGGAAGAAAGTTGACAAAGGAAAGGAACAATTTAATATGGGAGTAAATGTACTCCCACCCCAAAATTAATCACCTCAAGAGAGAAGGTGGTGAGGGGGCTAAGCTTAAGAGTCATATATTTTAGCCCTATAGATGTCCCTTTTGCCATTGATGTCAAAGGGGGAGAGATTTGAGTAAGGGGAAGATCATTGAGTTAGGGGGAGTAGCCTCCAAAGTGAGCATTGAGTTAGGGGGATCAGCCTCCATAGAGAGTATTGAGTCAGGGGAAGCAGCTTTGATTCTCAGAGATGGTTTTTGCAGTGATTGTGGTGATTTGCATTAGAGGTGTTGCCATCAATGACAAAGGGGGAGATTGTTGGCAATTTGAGTTGTTTTATGTTGACATTGATGTCACATGGATCACATTGAGTTTTTGTGGCAAAAGAACTTCATAAATAATCATTTATGATATTTTGGAGAGCATGGACATATACAGGGTTTTTGTGAAAACCAAGGTAGGAAAAATAAAAGGTTTTATTTAAAAACATGGATGGCAGATTTGAAATGGGTTTTTCTTAAAACCCAAGTTGGCTTTTCGTTTCATCGAAAAAGGTGCCCCGATGATGGAGATATTTAATTTTAAATATTTAGTTTAAATTTTAAATTATTTAAAATTTTAATTTTAATTTTAAAATTAAAAATAAAATTAATCCACCGACATCGTCGAATATGAGGGAGAAAACTATATAAAAGGGTGACTAAGGTTTATTAATCCTTGGATTGCACTCATGAATTAATGTGATTTTTGGAAAGTGAAAAGAGCTCGTGCAAAAGAGGGTTAAGTGATGGAAGTGAAGAATAAATCGGACGATGTGTGAAACCCTAGTCACCTTGGGCAGTGTGGTGCATTGGCAATTGGCTTTTGGCTAAGGCAAGTGGCAAAACAAATGTCAAGGTTTTGAATCCCCTTGGCTATGTTAGAAGGCATTGGAAGAAATAGCGCACGAAGCGTTTTTGGTTTACATGAGAGGGAGGAGTTTTTTGAAGCACGTGGTGCCTTTCCCTCCCAAACGAGCCTATAGCTCGTACGACATCTTGGCCACGGTTAAGGCACTGAGCAAGGAGGTGTCAAGGGATCGAATCCCATCAAGGACAAAGGCAAGTTAATATTTTTTTAATATTTTATTTTTCTAAAGTTGCCCTAGGAGAAATAAGGGTTGTGATGCACTTTAGGAAAAAGAGAGATTTCTAGTGATTTTATTTTTGGAAGTATATCATATTATATATCATTGGAAAGCTTATTTCAAGGGCTATTTGATTAACTTGCTTAGAAGGAGAAATAAGGTGTGTGTAAAGAGATATTTCTAATTTTGTAAAGGGGTTAAAAAGTGAAGGTTGCTTTGTTCTTTTTCAAAGGGGATTAATTCTTTCATGAGGGAACATGGTGTATTTTATTGAGTAGGAGTAATAAGGTGTTATTTGGATATTATTGTTGTGTTATTAATCAAGATCTCTAACCCCTATTGAAAGTTGAAAAATAAAGTTTGTTGAGTGTGGCAGATTTAGTGGACAACTAATAAGGCATCAAAAAGGTATGAGCAATATTCTCCATTGACTTTGTTTATGGTGGTTGATTTCTGAAATATCATTGGAGAGAAAAGGATTGATTGTGGTTTCCTTTTTTAAAGTGGTTGGTTGAATGCTTCAATGTTTTATGATTTGAGAGTTGTTATTAAACCTTGTTTTATAAGAATTGTTGTTGAAGCCCATTGCTTGTACAAAGAACTTGAACTTGAGTTAGAGGAGAACATGAGTATCATTGTTATGTGAGAGTTATTGTTGAGTATTGTTGGAAATATTTTGAGTTGATTGATTCATGCTTGAATTAGGGTTTGTGAGAAAATGTTATTCCTTAAGGTGATTGGTTGAGATGAGTTGATTGAGCCTAGTTAAGTTATTGTGTGAAGTGGTTGTTCAAGTTCCATGAAACAAACTTCTATATTCTGATTCAAGTTGAGTTTGAGTTGAGAAAGAAATTGAGTTTGTGAATAGAACATATTGAGTCTCTAACAATTCTCTTTATGCTTCTATAATATTGAGCTGATTTGAGATTGATTTGATTTGAGTTGAGTTGAGATTGATTTGATTTGAGATCATTGTGGATCATTGTTGTCATCCATTTAAGAGTGCATTGTCATTCATTGTTGAGTTCATCATTGAGCCTTGCCTTAATAGATTTGTGGATGAGATTTGAGTGCTACTTGAACATGTTTGATTGATCCTTTGAGAAGGCTTTTGGGATAGATTTTTGGATAGGTTTGAGGTAGCTTTTGTGCATGATTGATTGAGTCTTTGAGAAGGCTTTTGGGATAGATTTATGGACAGATTTGGGACATATTTAAGAAAGTTCTTTGTGATATTTCTAAGCATATTTGAGCAAGTTCTTGGTGAGCTTGCTAAGCAGACTTGAGCAAGTTCTTGGTGAGCTTGTTGGAGCATATTTGAGCAAGTTCTTAGTGAGCTTGCTGGAATAAATTTGAGCAAGTTCTTTGTGAGCTTGCTAAGCATATTTGAGCAAGTTCTTGGTGAGCTTGCTAAGAAGATTTGAGCAAGTTCTTAGTGAGCTTGTTGGAGCATATTGGAGTAGATTTTGAGCAAGTTCTTGGTGAGCTTATTGGAGCATATTTTGAGCAGGTTCTTGGTGAGCTTGCTAAAGTAGATCAACAGATTACCTAGTTGAGAAGATCAGTGGATTGCCTAGCTGAGTAGATCAGTGGATTGCCTGGCTGATCATATCAATAGATTGCCTAGCTGAGCATATTAGTGGATTTCCTACAAAAGTAGATTAGTGGATTTCCTAACTAAGTAGATCAGTGGATTTTCTAGCTGAGTAGATCAGTGGATTGCCTAACTAAGCAGATCATTGGATTACCTACCTGAGTAGACCAGTGGATTCCCTACCTGAGCAGATCAGTGGATTGCCTAGCTGAGCATATCAGGATTGCCTAGTTGAGCAGATCAGTAGATTGCCTAACTGAGTAGATCAGTGGATTGCCTTGCTGAGCAGATCAGTGGATTGCCTACCTGAGCAGATCAATGGATAGCCTAGCTTTGAGCATATCAAAGTAATCATTTGTATTGGGATAAGTATCCCTATTTATTTGTAAAATATTATAAGGATATTATCTTGTGGACTACCCCACATTGGAGGAACCACGTTAAATCTTGTGTCTCAATTGTGTGTGGTGATTTGTGCTCTTGCTTACTATTGCTATCTATGTCATTAATGCACACTGCTATATTTGGTTATTGCAATTAAGGACACTAATTGATATTGGTTTGGAAAGAAAGTAAAAAGTGGGCGCTATACTATTCACCCCCTCCCTCTCAGTATAAGCTTGTGTTCTTCAGTTTGTTTCAGGCAAAGGATGTTATTCTTGTATTTTGATAGCTTTGGTAGTTTTCTCCAAGCATTGGCTAGCTTTGGGTGGAGCTCAAGTTGTTTTATTTTAATTATGTTATTAAAATAATTAGAGAGGAAATATTAGTTATTTAATAGAATCAATAGAGTTTGTTTTATTACTTAAATAAGTGAATCTTTAATTCATAGAACATTGAAAATGGTTATTTTATATATTAAATTTTATGGAAATTTGGTTTATAAAATAAAAGAAAAATGATTTATTTATAAAGTGAAGTAGTAGAGATTTTATTTATTAAATAAATTAAGAGCTTTAATTTATTAAATAAAGGAAATTATTATTTTATAGATTAAAGGTTATGGGACTTTGGTTTATAAAATAAAATAAAAATGATTTATTTATGAATTGAGTAGTAGAGCTTTGATTTATTAAATAAAGTAAGTGGTTTATCTTATAGATTAAATGTATGGTACTTTGATTTATAGGATAAAGAGAAGTTGATTTGTTTTATAAAATTAGTGCTTAGACTTTACTTATGGAAGCAAAGAAACCTAGATTATTTGGTAATTAAAGGTATGGTACTTTAATTTTTGAATAAGGGTTGAAATAATTAATTGAAGTAGACCATGAACTAGCTATATTTTGTTGAGATACTCTCATTGGATAATGAGAGGGGGAAATGAGTTTAGAGATATTGTTGATATCAACTATGTAGTATATGGTTAGTTACTTATTTAAATTTGTATAGTTGCAATTTGGAAAAGAAATTGGTAAATGCATTTAGAGCATGTCTATCATGGAACCATGAGTGTCGTGATCCCCTACTATCCTCAAATTATCGATGGAAAGAGAAGAAGGACCAAAGAGACAGTTGGAACCATTGCACCAGTTTGTTCTCTACTTGTAATAATTTTCTTATGCTCAAATAGACTAATATTTGTGGGGAGATTTCCCTGATAAAATTGATGTAATATGTTATTCTTTAAGGGTATGGAGGATTTACCATACTTGCTTATATGTAATAATTGTTTAATTGTTTGGATGATGTATCTTTAGATTATTGCTTTGAATTATCTATATTTTGTATTAATTTCTCTTTCAATTAATGTTTACATTCTTTAAAAATTGCTTCATTTCTAGTATATTTGTATGCTTTATGATTTTTTCTTTTTGTTATATTTAGTATCTATTCTTGTTTTCTTGTTAAAACAGTGAAATCTTAAGTATGGAGTTCTAGGGTGAACTTATAGGTGATCTAAGGGAATTAAGACCCCCTTAGGGTGAACATAGGTGACCTAAGGTAATTGAGATCCCCTTAGGGAGAATGATAACTAAGTTATGGAAAGACTACAACTAAGTTAATATAGCTCATCGTGTAGATGATATGGATAACTTAACTCATAGTATGTGTAGCATACCTACATAGATTGACTTGTGTATGGTATGGAGATGGGATTATACCTTCGATGGATTGAAGGTGATAATTTTAGCTCATCGAGAATGATGAGAGGGATAAACTTATTTACGGTAACACATAATACGCCTACACATATGGACTTGTGTGAGGGTATTTCATGAGATGTAGCTCTTCAATAATATTTAGGGGACTTTAACAATAGATCAATTAAAGGTCGGTTAGGGGTTTATGAATCCCTCTCCTAAAAAATATATATTTTCTTCTATGTGTTTTCCTTGTAGTTATATTTTGGATTATTACAGCCTTACCCCTCACCATGGTAGCATGATGAGTTGGCAGTACCATTTATCCTTTTATTCTCCAAAGCTCTTTTCTCCTCCTCACATAGTGAAAATGAGCCTCTTTTCCCTCCTTTTCCTCTTTTCTTCCCTCCCTTTTCTTTTCCCTCCCTTTCTTCTCTCTTCCTTATTTTTTCCTCCCTTTTCTTCTCTCTCCTTCCCTTTCCTCATTTTCTCTCTCCTTGTCTTGTCTTTTGCCTTTTCTCATTGTTTTTCACTTTTATTCCCTTTGTTCACTTTTTGTTGAATTTTTATCTAGAATTTTGTATTCCTTCCAAAAACTTGATGGGGCACCCCATACTTAGAGGCATTAATGGTAGTAATGCCTTTTTGTACATGTAAATTTGTGGTGTTTAGGTTAACACCCCTTTTTTCATCACCCCTCTATCAAAACCCGACCACCCCTTTTTGTTTTCACCCATAGGAGTCTAAATATTTCTTTAACATATTTATTTGGTTGTAAATTCATCAAATATGGGGTAAAATATAGACACAAAAAAATTACCCAGAAAAATGATTCAATTATTCCTTAGACCCCTAGCTAGCCACTCAAACTTACTAAGTGCAAATTTGGGACCCTTTTACCTCCCCCCTTTGCCTTGTTTCCTTAGATTTACCAAATTCATACCTCGTCATTATGGGACATGAACTTGGATTACCATATTAATGCCTTGTAATAACGAGGGCATTCTAATGGTTTTTCTCACTAAAATCCCTCCTCTTGTCAGCCTATTTTGGGGTCGACCTTTGCCCGCAGTGATATTTCATTTTTCCACCTATTTTTCCCTCCAAACCTCTTATAAATAAGGGTTTGGATTCCCTAATCTTGTGGAATTATTTCTAAGGATATTCTAATTATTTATTTTCTCATTTGATCATGCTATCAAGTGTTCTATTATAAGTTGATTTGTTTATTTATGCTTTGGTGATTGCTACCCTTGGGGATTGAGTGGAGGAGTCTTTATGATTGGATAGATCAACCTTATTGGAGTGCTTCTTACACATATTCATTGCTCCTTACTTTCTCCATTAGCACATCAGGTTCTCCATTTACTTTAAGTTAATTTGCAAGTTTGTTTTCGTTGTTTTATACTCAGTTTTTTGCCATTTTGAGGCCTAAAAAGAGCATCTAAACCAAATTAATGCCCTACCCATACAAGGCATGAATTTTTTAAGCCATATTCATGCTCTGTATTTACATATCATGAATTTTATAAACTAGATCTTGGGAGCAAGTTTTGCACCCAAAAATCCTAATTTACATTGTGCATTTTTAGCATTCTATTGTGTTTATCCTATATGCATTTCAATTTACTATTACATATATGTTTTCCTCTATTTGTGCATGTTCCAAAGGTCAATGATAATTTTTAATTTTGAATGGTCATCTAAAAGGACCAAGGGGGATTTATTATTGCACCTCTAAGCTTGATCTTATAGTGGCCTAAGCAGACCCCTAAATGCTGATCAAATTTTCAAGGGTTTGTGAAATTATTTTGTGGGTTTGGAACCATTGGATACTCTAGATGCAAGATAAATATTGGATCAATCACCATATCAGATAAGTGCCCTAATATATCTTTACGCTATTTGGTGTTTTTTTTTGTTCATTTTTTCTCAAAACCTAGATTATAAGTCAAGGAAAAACATTTGATTGGATTTCTAGGCATTTGAAATAAAAAAAGCATATAGTGTGCATCTAGGGTTTAATTTTGTTTGTGCATCTCCCTTGGACCCTTGCTCAAAGACTTTATTTTACAATTCTAGGGTTAGATATCATTGAATTATAGAATCATACTAGGGTTAGTTCTTGTCTTCTTGCATCTTGTGTGTCTTACATTGTTCTTTCATTTTCATAGTTTAGTTTAGAAAGGCCAAACAATATATGTATTCTTAATTGACACATAAAACATTCCCACCCAATAATTGGAGTGATTCTTAAAACTATTCTTGGTGAACCCATCCTTTTGTATCCCTGAGTGTAGAGAATATAATACACTCCCATGGTTCACCTTGGCTCCCAAAAAATCCTATTGAGAATCATACACAATAGGGTAGTTTTCCCCCTCTACAATATTCTAGACCCACTTGAAGCTCTTGGACCACCTATATTTTGTTGGTTTATCTAGGTTGGATAATGGTCCTCATAGTGCATATGGTCTTCTAATTTCTATGTGCTACCAATACCACACCTAGAGCAAGGTCATATAGACCATCCCTATATATCATTTGTACATGACATTGTATAATATCCTATACAAATAGGTCACATATGGGCCACATATGAACCACACCCACTGGTCTCACATGTTTTCCACTACTCTTTCTAATTCCCATGGTAGGTATCACCTACTTTTGTGGCACACCATAAATATTATCACCATCCCATAGAGCACAGTCATTAGAGCACTAGCCCTATAGTTCCTTATTAACTCATTGATAGGAATTCAATTCTCTCGGACCTCATGGACCTAGTTCCCTAACAATATTTGAAGCATATCTTATTGCCATTATGTCCTATAAACTCCCATACCCCTAATGGAGATGCATAGGATGTACCACATATCCGCTAGTGTGACTATCATCTCCCCTATCAATAGCCAAAAGGTAGACGACTCTAGGTACCACCTCTTCTCTAGCATCATTAGTAGCACTCTATTTATCTCCATCCAAGGTATCTCTACCAAGTGCAGTAGCCCTACCACCCCTAGGGTATCCCTCTCTACTTGTGTGAGCCCCTATAGCTTCACCTCCAAGGATCTTAGTTGCCACTCTTGGCTCTTTAGTATGTCATGTTGTAACCAAATACATACAAAAAAATTAATCAATTCAACATAATAAATGCACATCAAAACAACAACAAAATAAAAATTTAATAGCATCTAAGCTTATTTTTCTTTTCTCTACTTTTCTCTTCTTTTGATTTTCTTTGTCTATTTTTACATTTTATTGGTTTTCTCTTTCTCTTTGCCAAAATCATGCCCCATTCTCTTTGAGTGTGATTTCATCCCCTCTCTTCTTCTTTAAAATCCATTCCTCATGCTTGTAAGATGTGAATTCATGGAGTCACCACCCTATAATTCTAGGGTGCAACTTGTATTGTCGACATGAACTAGCCAAAATCATGGTTAGCTCTCAAAATTGTGTTGGGGTCACGTGAGGTGAATTTCTCTAAAAAGACAATAAATGCTTAAGAAGAACTAAAAAACCTAATCTAGCCTAGTCTACATATTTCTTTGATGCATTTATTAGGCCATAAACCAACCACCCCTTTTGTGTTCATCATTATTCGCCCATAGGTTTCTACATATTTCTTTGATGCATTTATTAGGCCATAAATGCATCAAAGAGGGGAAAAATGTAGACATGAAAAATTGACCCACCCAAGTGAGTCATTTTTCTAGAGCCTCAGAGAGACCCTCAAACTTGTCAAATACAATTTTGGGCATCTCTTCACCCTCCCTATTTCTTTTCCCCTAGTTTTTTCGAAAACACAGTCGCCCCTTATGAGGCATTATTTTGACAAGTTAGTGTTTTCTCTTAGAAAATCCAATTTTTGAGCTAACCTCCAAGATGTCAGCCCACCCTTAGATTTACCTTTTTGATTTCTTACCCTTTTTCCCTCCAAACCTCTTATAAATAAAGGGTTTGGATCCTCTTTTCTCCTAAGTGACCTTTTGATAGAAATGCTAAGTGATGTTTTTGGGCTTTTGATAAATTTTCCTAACAATATCAAGTGTCTTTCAGTGTTCTTCTATCGCTCTACTTTGGTTTTTTGTTCTTTGTGGATAAGTGTTAGAGCCTTGATGTGGAGTCTTCCTACAGTTATGGATATAAGCGCAATCCAAATTCCTGGTGAGTTATACATTTGTGTATTTATAAGACCATTGACTATTTCTTGAAGCTCAATCTCCCCTCCGGATAGACCATATAGCCAAGAAAGACCATAAACCAGAATAGAATCCAAATTTTTTTTAAAAGCACTTACAAGACAAAGGCTCTCAAGGAATACACCCTTACTATAATTATTTCAGCATACAAGATTTCACCACATTTGAGTTCTAAGTTGCTATAGATGACACTCAATGGATAGGAGAGGCCAACTCCCATAAATTTTGGGGTTAACCTTACTAAACCTACACATTTAGAAGGATATCATAATTTTTCCCTTCGCATTTCCTACACCCTCCTCGATATAGGACCAAGTGACCACAGTGTAGGGATTACCCTTTAGAGCCCATAAAACTTAAAGGGGTATGCCAATTCCCGAACACGACTCTAGATCCACCTAGGTAGGTTATTCAACATAGATCCTTAGTGCTTATTTACCATACCTCCATGGGCTAACTAAGGTTAATATCACTTTTATGATAACTAACATGATCTTCTAATCCTACACAATCAATGAATCACCACTATTATCTTGTGAATAGATTTTTCCACATACTCAATCCTACTCATTCAAGGTGTGACTACTCATAAGTACCCTAGCTATTGTATACACACAACTCCTTCTAGGTTCATGAGATCCTAGCTATTGTATTCTCACAACTCCTAGGAATCACATCTACCTGGCTATTGCATTCATGCAACTCCTTCCAAAATTGGGTTTCATGGTTTACAAGAGGAAATTTTACCCACCCCAAGTATATATAACATAACATCATTTACCATAGCAGCTAAACATAACACTAATCATAAAAACATATTACATAATTCATCTCAAATGAAATGCATAAAAATAGATTCCTCTTAACCATAAACCAAACTATGCACTTATCAAAATTTAAATCTCAAAAGCTTTTCATCAAAATTTATGCATTAGAAAGATAAACTCTCTCTATCATAAACATGCATTTTCAAATAGTTAATAGAACACATTAATAACTATCTCAAGATATTACTCAAAAAGTGCAACTCCAAGTTGACATTAAACAACATAATATTTTAGTTGTACAATTGTCAATATACAAGCTTAATGATTAACTAAAATATTATAAAATATTTAATTTCCACATCTAAGCCTTCAAGTTCTATGAAGACAAAACCAAGTTCTTTGATCCAACCACAAGTCAGCAAGCCTCTTCACGATGGGGTAAACCACCATAGTATTTATGAGGTATACTTAGGGATCAAAACAACTCTTCATGTAACACACCGTACAACATGCCATAATAAATAAAGCAAGCAATCATGCATCATAACATAAGAAAAATATAGGAAGAGAACCCTACTTCTCTTACAATGATTTATTTAGCTATCACCAATCTCAAGAATCAAAGTAGAAGCTTTCCTTTCATCATGTAAGATATTTATACAAAAAGAATCCTATAATTCTCTTAAAATGAGTCCTTTAATATCACAAGTCTCAAGAATCAAATAACCATAGTTTTCTTTCATTAATTGGTATAAGAAAATTAAATTAATTTCCCTTGTACAACAATATATAATAAGTATCTTTCCAGCATACAATTAAACAAATATTTCACTAACCAAGATACTCTAAAATTAACATTCAAGTGCTTGTTTAAAACCCAAAGAAACCAAGCACAAATAAAACCAAAAGCAAGTGCACAAAGCAACTTAACAAGGTCAACACTCAACATAAAAACCAAAGCTTACATAAAATATTAGCCCACACTTAAACTTGATACAAAGATAAAAATAAAATAAGTCGAGTGCATAAACATAAATCAAACCTTAGGAAAGAGCTTGAGTATTGATTTAAACCATTAACCAACACATAAGGCTATAAATGTCAAATAAATCACAATCCATAAGGAGGCTCACATGATAAATTAAACCAAAACACATCGCAAGCCAAAGGTTAATGCTCAATTTAATCAACATAAAAAATACAAGCATAAAAGATAAAAGCATTCACCATCCTTAAAAAACCAAGGTGTTGCATTCTCCAAAACCATAATCTCCTTCCCTGAGACTCATTATTAGAAGGGAACATCATCTGACTGACCTACACTCCATCCAACACCAGATAAGAGGTATGCACATAAACCACTTTGGTACTATAAGGACTCTCAAATCGAGGAATATTCTTATAGAGCAAAACAAAGCAAAGAATACATCCATGAACAATGAACATAATCTAAGCTAAGCAATAAAGGTTCCATGATACAGTCAAAATGAGACTAAAAATAGATGTCAAAACATCTACCAACAACACTTCACTACCCAAGGAAAGGTAGACCACTAAAACAACACATACATAGCAGATTAACTTGTAGGCATGCACGACTCAACACATGCTCTATGATAAGTGAAGAAAGGAGAAGCAAGCATGCACAAAACAACCATGTTAAACAATAACCAAATCAAACAAGCTTAAATCATAAAGCAAAAGCAAGGCCACCTAGTTAGAGCTCCTTTATTATTCTCTTTGGATTTATGCAATGCTCATTACAATCCACACCTTACTATCCAAACAATACTCTACTCCTTCCCTTGGATACACCAACCAACAACAAATTTACCTCCCTACCCACCATATTATGGAGCAAGGAGAAATCAACATGACTTGATGCATGGGGCATTCAACAAAAATAATCAAGGACATATTTTTCTTAAAACCCAAGTGCCACCCTAATTCTCAATCAAGCACCACTCTCTTACGTAGCAAGGTGGATAATTAATTAAGTTTAATAAAGCAAGAGTTAGTTGTTATTTTAAAAATAATTCAAACATTAGAATTCAACCCTTAATTATAATATTCAAGGCCAAACTTAGATTTATTTCTATAACTCAAATATTAATAACAAATACTTCCTGAATCTAAGGTATAATCTAGCCCAACAATTAACATTCTACAAACAAGCATAAATACACTCTCACCATGTTCCACATCATTGTTTTATCCTTAAGTAGGTAGTTTCTTTTAATATAGACAAAGCTATCACTGACCTACTTTAAGGAGACTCATTGCAAGTAACTTATCAATCCAATTGTGCAAAGTATGAAATTAAGCAAACATGATATGCATCTATATGAAGGGTAATCATCCATGTTACCTTGAGTTGTTGATGAAACAATCATCATGATAATTTTCCTAAGTATCTCTTTCTTGTAAGTAGTTTCCCATATGGTCCCACCAAGAAGAGCATATGGTTGTTACAATACCAATATAGCCAAGTCGACTATATTTCCAAGTGATAATTTATTTATTGATTTATCATTATATATAGTGTAGGTCGATTTATTATTTCATCATCTATCATATTTATTATTGATTTGCATAATCGCAAGGACTAAGCTCTCCTTAGTGGTGAAGGACTTAGCCCTCCTAAAGTGGTAATAATAATTTCATCTCTTTCTTGATTTACTTTTGTGTGTTCATTTGTTGAATAGTTATGCTCCAAGTGGTACCAGAGCAATCGATTCTGTGCGCATTATTGTTCAAACTTTACCATAAAAATTCAAATATTTTTGCATCCATGATTGAATAATTTGGCTACATTACTAGTTGGAATTGGTTAGCTTCCATATTCCTTAAGGTGTGGTCTGCAGTTAGACCAGCAAAGCGCAATCATATCCATGAGGTATCACGTTGCTGGTAGGAGCAATCAAAATAGCAAGTTATATTTGAGTCTAGGAAGAACAAAATTTTTTATCAATGGTAGGTGTTGGGTTGATGAGCATAAGCTTCTATCGCATAATTACATAGCTACAAAATACAGGATAACACAAAATATTTAAACGGGTTTTTGAAATTAAAAGCAACCCTAAATTTATCACCGTCCAATCAGCGCGAAGGAAAATATAAATATTTTTTTGGCCTATTAAAATAATTTCATCTTCAGAAGGGAAATCCTTAAATTGAAGTTCCCAAAAATTTGGCCACGTAAAGTTTGAATTTAGCAAGGAGGATACATCAAAGTATTATTTTGTGAAACGATACAGAGATTTGATCGGTATGTTCATCATCAATTTCATCTCCAACAACGTGTATAAATATTTTCTGGGTATGTAAATTTCATATTGGTCCTTTCATATTTTTATTAAATATCCCAAAAAACAAAAACAAAAAAATTCATCATTTCATAAGCATTAAACCCTACCCAGTTCGTCCGGCCTAGCAAAGCCAATAACATCACGATTCATTTAATCAAAAATGCTCCTGATTCATTTAATAAAAATGCTTGTTACTAGCTTATGGAATTTCACTACGTCGCATACCATCTACCTATACCATTAAATTGCCATCCTCTTAATTTCCATTATCAGTCATCGAACCTCGTTTCTACAAATCTGCTCCCAACCCTTCATGTTTCGTATTCTTTCCTTTCTCACAACGTAATTTTTATCCCACATTGTTAAGGGCATAGTATTTGATGGTTTTATAAGCTTAGAGGTGCTAAGAGTGTAATGTGAATTCAGTCACACAAAGCTTTCAACTTTGTGTGCACAATCATGTTGGTTTTTGTGTTGTCGCCTCTCCCTCCTTGTCGTCTAGTGTCATCCAATGTGCCTTCATATCATTACTCTAAGTTTCTCGATTGTCAAGTCAACATATTACATGTCTTCCTATCAATTCAGAGTCTAAATTATCACATTCTACATTGGTTATGGTGTCATGTCAATCGTGATTTAGTCCAGTTTCAGGGTGTCATCATGTTCGTTAATCCATCCTTGGTTGGTGTAATGTTTTTCATGTAGTTGTCGTTGTCATGCCTATCACAATTTATCATCTCTTCCTATCATGTCAGTTTTTCTCATCGCTCTTCCTACTAGTTGTTAAGTCATCGATTCCCTCCTGGTCTTCATCTACTAGTTGTTGGGTCATAGTCATTGTTCAAATTCATTACTCTTACAACTAGCCATTAAGTCGATTCTTGTCTGGTCTTCATTCGCTAGTTGTTGGGTCATAGTCGTTGTCGTTCAAACTAGATCACTGCATTGCAATGAAAGCAAAATTCAATAATTACATTGCAGTGGAAGCAATAATCAAGAGGATAACAACCAAAATTTTTGCCATAAAGGATAAATATTTGAAGGAATTACCATTGAATACAAACGTTTTGCAATTATTCAATAACCTTTTAGCAATTTTTGCAACAAATTAGCAGCAACTTTGGTGCATGAGTGGCAGGTGGACTAAAGGACCTAACGATTGATTATCTAGCACAAATAATACAAATGAAGGATTTTTGAAGTCACCTAGAAGACCTCCATAAAATAAAGGTACACAATACAACTCTCCTTTACGCATTAACAGATTTGATCCCAACCATCCTACTACTAACCCCATGGCTCCTTCCAACTCATCCCATGAAAATTTCATAAATGAGGAAATAGAAAACACCAATGCAAGTAACCAATATGTTCAATCATGTATAAATCAAATAATGAAAGGTATGAGTGACATGAATTTAATGCTGGAGAAATTCTTGAGGAAATAGAACCAAGAAGCTCCTCATTTCCCGTGTAACCACCATAGAAGGAATAATAATGGGGATCAGTATATGGAGGAATATTATCAACAAGCAATATGGCCTAAAATTGTTAATATTCCACATGCTGATATGCCCACATTTGAGGTTGGTGATCCACATGGTTGGATAGCTAAAATGGAAGGCATTTTAGAACTATATCGGGTTCCCAAATCTGAAAAAGTTCCTTATGCTTCCTCCAAACTAGGTACTGAAGCTTACCAATGGTTTTCTTGGCAAAAATGTCAACATAGTCGACACCTCTTATGGCTTGAATTCAAGAAAATTTTTCTCAAGAGATTTGATGAAGGAAATTCATCCTCGTACATAGTTTGTCTATTGGCACTAAAACAAACAAGCTCAGTAAGAGATTATGTTTCATAATTCACAAGTCTTCTTACCTATACTGGAAATTTACAAATCGATGTGGTGGTTTCAACTTTTAGACATGGTTTGAAATAAAATATTCAAAATTGAAGTAGACTTATAGGATACCTACTCTTTGGATGACACTATAGGCATTGCTAAGTTGGTTAAGAAAAATGTGCAAAATTTGATATCTTTTAGACGTGACTCATATAATCGTCCTCAATATTGCAACAATTCCTTTCATAGAAATGACAAACCATAAAGATATTATTGCAATAAATATCGTAATAATCATCCAAAATATCAAGCATGTATACCAAAACAATCCTTTCAAATAGAATATGATAACAAGGAAGATGAAGAGGAAGTCGAGAATAAAAATTCACACAAGTCACCTATGCCTAAAGAACAAATAGATCAAGATGAAGCAACCTATGATGAAGACACTATGGCTATCTCAGTATATGATCTTATGGGATTAAAAACTCACCATACAATCAAGGTATCAGGATTCGTTCGAAAAAAGAGGATAAATGTGTTAATCGATTCAAGTAGTACTCAACTTTATTGACATAAAAACTGCTAAGGCATTGAACTTACACATTCACTCCTCTAATCAAGATAAGTTTCAATGTTTGGTTACAAATGGAGGAAATGCTCAATGTATTGGTAGAACATCTTCAGTTTTGATACAAATGGGAAGTTATACTTTGTAGGGAACTCTCTTTGTTATGAGTTTAGGAAATTCAGAGGTTATTTTGGGAGTTGAATGGTTAGAAAAATTGGACATTGTCAGTTTTAATTTTAGAAAACTATTTGTGGAATGGAAATAAAATGGAAGGACTATTCACCTCCAAGGGATTCCTACTCCTCCATAAAACGTAGTGATTTCTCACAGCATGGAAAAAATATTAAGGAAAGGGTGTTATGTATTCATAGCTCAAATCAATTGTTTGTAAAAACAAACACAATATATTCTTGAAATTCACTCAAAGGATCTTCAAGATATTGTGGATAATGATGAATTTTTTCGAGAACCAAAAGGACTACCTCCTAAAATATCTCATAACCATGCCATACACCTTGTTTCGGGAAGCATTCCTCCTAATTTCCATCCTTATCGATACCTTCAACCTCAAAAAATAGAAATTGAGAAAATTATCCAAAAAAAATTAAAACACAGAGTCATTTGTCATAGCACTAGTCCTTATTCTTCACCAGTGGTATTATCCCATCGTAAGGATAATTCTTGGTGTATGTACCCTAATTTTCATCCTCTCAATAAAATCACCATCAAGAATAAATTTCCTATTCCTGTCATAGATGATTTATTAGATGAATTACATGGTGTAATTTTTTTACAAAATTGGATCTATGCTCCAGTTTTCACCAAATTAGAGTAAGGGACGAGGACATTCCTAAAACCACCTTTTGTACTCATAAATATCATTATGAATTCTTAGTCATGCCTTTTGGTATCAAAAATACCCTTTCCACATTCCAAAGTCTTATGAACCATGTCTTTCATCCATTTCATCGTAAATTTATCTTAGTCTTATTTGATGACATTTTAATATATACTAAAACATGGAAGGATCGTTTGATTCATGTGGGGAAGATTCTTCAAATATTACACAAGGAAAATATTTTTGTCAAATGCTCTAAATGCTCTTTTGGTGTTCAATAATTTGAGTATTTGG
The DNA here is from genome assembly GCA_028583015.1 of Wollemia nobilis. NCBI lineage: Eukaryota > Viridiplantae > Streptophyta > Pinopsida > Araucariales > Araucariaceae > Wollemia > Wollemia nobilis. Next base: position 8,456,658 of record JAQPPZ010016751.1, on the reverse strand, counting down.
ATCATATCATTTCTCATGAAGTTGTTAAATTAGATCCTAATAAGATTAATACCATTCAGGATTGGCCTTTACCTAAAACCATCAAGAAACTTCATGGTTTTTTGGGTCTTACCAGTTACTATCATAAGTTTATGTGCAACTATGGTAAAATTTCACCCCCTCTCATAGATCTCACAAAAAAGGATGCTATTTATTGGTTTGAAGTATCCACTCAATCCTTCACAACTCTCAAAGAAGCAATGTGTACTACTCCAATTTTGGCAACCTTGAATTTTTACAAACCATTTGTGATTGAATGTGATGCTTTGGGAATAGGTATTGGGGTAGTACTAATGTAGGAAGGGCATCCCTTGGCATTGGAAAGTAAACAACTTTCAAGTAAGAATTTTGGAAGTTCCACATATGAGAAAAAAATATTGGCTATTCTACATGTGGTTGATAAATGGAGACACTACTTAATCAGTAGCCACTTTATTATTAAAATAGATCATAGTAGTCTCAAGTATTTTTAGAACAATGATTTTCTTATCCATAGAAAAACAAATGGTTAACAAAATTGTTGGGATATGATTTTGTTATCGATTATAATAAAAGGAAATAAAATATGGCAGTAGATGCATTATCACGTAAATATGAAGATGAAGTGGTTATCAATGCTATTTCAGGTCCTTGTTCCCAATGGGTTTCTCAGCTCCAAGAGGAATGGTTGTCAAATACAAAAACTACTCAAATAATTCAAGAATTTATGTTAGGATCATCCAAGCATACTCATTTTTCCTATGATGACAAGGTATTAAGAAGAAATAATCGCATTTACATTCCACACAATTCTACCATCAAATCCAAGATTTTGGAAGAATCACATGCTTCTCTATTAGTAGGACATTCAGGTTTTTTGAAGACATATATGTGGGTAAAACAATCCTTTTATTGGAAAGGATTAAAATATGAGGTTAAAACATGGGTGGCTGAATGCAAAGTAGGCCAGTGTAATAAGGGTGAAACAGTCAAATCTCCAGGATTGCTTCAACCACTACCTATATTGGATCGCCAATGGAAACATATTTCAATGGATTTTATTGAAGGTCTTCCTAAATTAGAAGGTAAAATAGTAATTTTTGTGGTAGTGATCATCTCTCCAAATATGCTCACTTCAATGCTCTACAACATCTATTTTCAGCAAGCAAAGTGGCTAAGGTATTTATGGACTCAATTCTTAAGTTGCATGGAATGCCTAAAAATATTGTAAGTGATTGTGATCCCATTTTTACTAGCAATTTTTAGAAATAATTATTTCATCTTAGTGGTACAAAATTAAATATATATCTGCTTACCATCCTCAAACAGATGGTCAAACTGAAGTAGTTAAAAAATATTTGGGTACCTATCTAAGATGTTTTTCTCAAGATAAACAGTATCAATGGAGTCATTGGCTTTCATTAGCAGAATGGTGGTACAACACTTCATACCATTATTCCATCAAGATGTTTCCTTTTGAATCGTTATATGGAGTAAAACCACCAACAATAGTAGATTATGTTCGAGGATATTCCGGCCCAAGTAGACGATTGGTTTCAACACTGCTAGTCAATGCTCAACATTATCAAAGATAATTTGGTCCAAACACCAAATCACATGAAGTAGCAACAAGACACACACCATTTCGAAAGATAATTTAATACAAGAGATATGGTATTCCTGCATTTGCAACCCTACAAACAACTATCATTGAATATCAAGACCAATCAGAAGTTGGCTCCAATATTTTATGGTCCTTACAAAATAGTGCACCGCATAGGAGAAGTGGCATATCAACTAGAGCTTCCTCCCTCATCCCGTATACATCCAGTATTTCATTTTTCCTATCTCAAGAAGGTGATCAAACAAAAAGTACACTCTTAGTTATAACTACCAGTACTTGATGAAGAAGAACGTATATATCTTTAGCCATAAGTAATTTTATAGAGAAAATCACATATTCTTTGATCCCGTCACATCAAATATTTTTGATCAAATGGTAGGAACTACCAGAAGAAGATGCTACATGGGAACCAGAAAGTATTTTCTAGTCATTTCTAGCTTTGAGGATAAATATTTCCGAGGAGGGGAGCCATGTTACAATACCAATATAGCCAAGTCGGCTATATTTCCAAGTGATAATTAATTTATTGATTTATCATTATATATAGTGTAGGTTGATTTATTATTTCATCATCTATCATATTTATTATTCATTTGCGTAATCGCAAGGACTAAGCCCTCCTTAGTGGTGAAGGACTTAGCCCTCCTAAAGTGGCAATAATAATTTCATCTCTTTCTCGATTTACTTCTATGCGTTCATTTGTTGAATTTTTATGCTCCAATGGTCCTGCACCCACAAATACATCAGCAATACCATATTTTAAAAGAATACAACATTCCATCATATATACATAAAAGAGACTATGCCATTAAACCTTCACATTAATACATAGTTCAAAGCACATAAAGAGTTCTATCCAAATAGGGGTGTTACATACTACCCCCTTGGACTAAACACAGTCCTTTGTGTTTCCTGCAAAAGTAGCATACATGATTTATTCAAAAAGATATGGAAATTGTTGTCTCATAATTTTAGCATTTTTCCATGTAGCATAATTCTCAAAATACTGGTCCCATTGGACCTTACATTAACCTAGGGTTCATTTCCTCAACCTCTTGGAATGAAACCCTAGAATCTTAACTCATCGTACCTCAATGGTTACAGATTCTATCATCTACAATTTAAAAACATTTCAAATATGATTAATATCAAAAACATACATCTTAAACAAGGATATGTCGAAATTGACATGGATCTTTGATAAGTTGGGTGGCAAAGTGAGCCTATAGAATACTGGGATGATCTTACCAATAATCTCAAAGGAGTCAACATAGCGAGGATCCAACATAGTTGACTTTATGGCACTTTTTCATGGGTTTTACTCTTAATAATACTCTATCCCCCATAGAGAATACTCTTGGTGATCTTTTCATATCAGTATAGCTCTTTTGGCAATCAACCACTTCCTTGAGCCTAAGTCAGATTACCTTAAGCTATTCCTTTATGTCTTAAACAAGATCTGGTCTAATCACGACCCAATCCTTTGGATTATCCCATGATATATATGTTCTACATCTTCTACCATACAAGGCTTCAAACAAGAACATTCCCAATGATGTACCCATTGTTATATGTAAATTCAACAAGATACAAAAAATCTTCCCACTTAGAATTTTGGTCATGTAATACATACGTAGCATGGCTTCCAAAATATGGTTGATCCTCTCAGTTTGACCACTTTTTTGGGATGATATGCAAAACTAATATTCATCTTAGTGCCTACTACGCAATGAAGAGCTTGCCAAATTTTAGGTATGAACCTAGAGTCCCTATCTGATATGATCATCTCAAGAAATCCATGTAACCTAAAAATTTCTTTGGTAAACTTATTTTCCACCACTGGTGCATCATCCTTTATGTTCCCCAGTATGAAGTGTGCAACCTTGGTCAAATTATCAACCACTACCAATATAGCATCATATTGGAACCTATTATTCAATAATCCCATAGTAAATTCCATAGATATTACCTGTCATTTTTGCATAGGTATCTCATGTGGGTATAATTTTCCAGTCGGGTGACAATGTTCTACCTTTACTTCTTGGCATTCTAAACATCTTGTAATAAATTCAATGACAACCCACTTCATCCCAAGCTAATAAAATATATTGTTCATATTTTCTCTTATTTTTTACCCTCCTAGATGAGCGGAGTAGGGATAATTATGTGCCTCTTGCATAATCATTCTCCTTAAGTCACCTAATTTGGGTATAACTACCTAATATTTGAAGCATAAAAGCTCATATTTTAGGTTGAAACCATTACTATATTTAGAATTTCCTTCTACTTTAGCCTACATTTCTATGCAATGTGGGTCCTACAATTGTATTTCCTCAACCCTATCCATAAAATCAATGACTCTAGTTTAGAGCAGTTATATACCTTCTCCTACTCAAGGCATTAGCAACCTTATTTTCTCTCCCTTTGATATACTAAATACCAAAGTCATATTCTACTAAGAATTCTATCCATATTCTCTATCTTGCATTTAGCATAGGTTGGGTAAAATATACCTCAAACTTTGATGGTCTATTCTTAGCTTGAATAGCCCACTCAACAGGTAATTCCTCCAAGCCTTTAGGGTATGCACAACTGCTGCCAACTTCAAGTCATGAGTGATATAGTTTACCTCATGCTTCTTGAGTTTTCTAGACTCATAGGCCATTGTGGCTTCTTCCTGAGACAAAACTCCACCCAAACCTTCTAAAGAAGCATTTGTACACATGGTAAATTTCCCAAGAGGATCTAGAATCTTGAGGATTGGTGTCATTTTTAATTTATTTTTTAGAGCATCAAATGCGATCTCACACCTATCCATCCATTTGAACTCCTTTCCCTTCCTTTGAATATTTGTGATTGAATAGGCAATTTTAGAGTAATCTCACACAAAACATCTATAATAGCCTATGAGTCCCATGAAACTCCTGACTTCAATCACATTTGTGTAGGGAGGAGAAACCACCATCAATAATAAAATGTGAGACAAAGAGAACAAATACAATGTTGTATTTTATTACAATATGTGATTTTACAATACAAAATAAAGATCTTTATCTCTTTACAATTATAATGAAGCCTCTAAAGACTTTTATAATAACAATGGTGTATATGCTTCTCTCCCACAACATATTACGATCAGGAGATATCGATGTATGTATAAGTGAGTGTGGAAATCTCCAAGGGCTCCTATTGAAGAGTGGTATACCTACACACGGCCAATAAAGAGAAATTAATGAACAAGATGGGCCCACCTAGGTTAGGCCTTTGTTCAAGTAATATGTAAACCACAATGCAATAAAATAAAACTATTGTTAAATGATATAAAATTTATAAAATATAAGAAATATACCTGTTAAGCTCAGTTTCATCACCGATAACTTTGTTGCAGGTATTATTTTGTGATAAAGGAAATACCATCTCTATCCATGTGGTAGGAGTGAGACTGTCTCTACCTAGGTGATATCGATGTAGATGCTACAAACTATAAAATGAGGGATCTGAGAGCTTGAAAAAGTGACAATGGAGTCACGGAAGGTCTTGCAAGAGTGTTAGAGGCTATAGATGATGGGAAGTAGACTAAGGAAAGTGTGGGTAGAAAATTTGATAGCATAACTTTAGCATAAAAAGGGCTCCCTTACCTTGTCCATGGTTAAGGGTATTTATAGATATTTTAGGTTTGGGTGAGTGGGATGCCACATAGGCTCCACTTGGTCTCCACATGTGCAAGGTAGGTGGGGAAGGGTCTAGAGAATGGTGAGGTGGAGGAGGGGTTATTTAATTGCCTTGGGAGGGACAATCCTAGGGGGATGGGAAACTAATTTTTAATTAGTTTCCCATGGGCATAGGGGATTGTGATAAGTATTTTTAAATTGCTAAAATGATGAGGTGTAAGGGTAGGGAGTTGGCATATTAAATGGATTTGAGGGAGGTGTCCTAGGGGGATGGGAAACTAATTTTTAATTAGTTTCCAATGGTACATGGGGGAATGGAAAAGTATTTAAAAATTACAAACATGATGAGGTGGCTTGTCCTTGGGCCAAGTGGAGTAAATACAAATTTTGACTTGGCATAATTTTTAATTTTAAATTACCTTTTATGGCATGGGGAGGGGGTACATGTGAGATGGCATATTAATGTGGGGATTTTTAAATTTTAAAAAGGGGTATATTCTCTAGGCTTCTAGATATTTTCTATTAAATGCCATGCCTAGAACATTGTTAAATCCTAATTAATATGCCTTAATAATGTGGTTAGTTTACATTATGATTATTTTTTTTTCATTTTCAATGTAGGAGGGGTCATAAATAGGGGTCAAGATAGTGATATTAATTATATTTAATTAGCATAATTTAAGTTAATTTAATTACTAATTGCATAGAAAATTAAGGATTATTATTATTTTATTTTGATGTTTTTATAATATTTTTTTTGTTATTTTTGTAAGTGTAGGGATTATTTCAAAACTTGATTAATTATTATTTATGGTGTGTTTCTAAGGTTTTGGTGGGATATGTCATGGTATTTTAAATATTTTGGATTAATTATATTTTTATAAGGTGGCAAAAAGACATATTTGGGTGTATTAATTTATAATTTATTATGTTATCAAAAATACCAATTTTTGATGTCTATAGATGCCCCTTTTTGCAATGTGTTGTTTGTAAAAACAACATAGTGCAAAAACTTGTGTCAAAATTTTGTTGTGTGTTGCCCCAATGAGATGATTATCCTCATGGGAGTATATTTGGCAACCCCCTCAAGTGGTGAGTTCACAGGTGGAGGCACGAGGTCAAGTACAAGTTGCTTGACCAAATTGGGTAAGGAAAAGGGTAATAAAGAGATGGTGGAGGTAAATGCAAAAGGAATGTGGAGAAGGGAGACCATCTCCTCAAATACGGTCTGGCAATAGACTGTCTAGTTATAGACGGTCTATCAGGGGACCGCCTGCCCGAAGGCAGTGAGGTAGTAGGTAATATGGGGGAGGGGAGGTTGTTAAAGGGGGTAAGGTAGTATTAAATGGGGCTAATATGGGGTGAAAGGGGATGCAACCACAAAAATAAGGTTAGACTCAAAAAATAAAGGAGCACATGTACTCTTTGTAAAAAAAGGTAAAACAAAATGTATAGCCTAAGGAGGCTAGTGAAAAGTCCATAGTCCAAGGGGGTGAGTATAAAAAAGGGTGCCCAAGAAGGTAAGTGTAAAAGGGATGCCCAAGGGGGCAAGGTGTAAAAGGGATGCCTAAGGAAGAAATGTGAAAAAGTGTACCCAAGGGAGCAATGAAAGAAAACATCTAGGGAAGCAAAGGAAGTGAAATAGTGCCATGTGGGGGTATAGCCAAATCCTATTACATGTGGGATAAATATGTGTAGCCTATGGAGGTTAGTAAAAAGTGTATAGCCCTAGGGGGAAAGTATAATAGAGACACACAAGGAGGAAATATAAAAAAATATGCCCAAGGAGGCAAGAGAAGAGAAAAGCAGTGGGTAAAAAGGGAGAGAAACAGAGGAAGATACAGTGGCAAAATATGAGGGGGGGATAAAGGAGGGTAAGATGGGGGGAAGGAATATAGGAGGATATAGTTCAGCCATGAAAAAGATCATACCCAGATAAGGAGGGACAACAATTGCACTATAAAAAAACGTGAAAAAAAAAGTATGTGTAACCTAAGGAGGTTGGTGAAAAGTGCATAGCCTAAGGGGGCAAGTATAAAATGTGTGCCCAAGGGGGCAATGCAAAAAAGGGTGCCCAAGGGAGCATGTGTAAAATAGGGTGCCCAAGGAGGCAAGTGTAAAAGGGTGCCCAAGGGGGAAATTAAAGATAAAAACAATCTGATGTGTGGGTACATGTGGGTCTAAAAAGTGTCATGGTGCACTAAGTAGTGTGGAGAAGGTGATAGAGAGAGAAAAGAAATAGCGAGAGATGCACTACTAAAATTTGGATATTATGAGATTGAATAAGGAAGGATATCTCGAGGCTATGGAGCGAGAGTGAGAGATCTAGTAGTGAGGATGATCTAGTAGCAATGCTAGATCAGTGGAAAATGCTTACCTCATTAATCAAAAAAATTTCTTGAAATACATAAGGATATATAACGTCCATGAGGAAAGGGGAATGGAAGAAGAAGAAAGGAGAATAATATGCCAAGGTGATTTCACAAGACTAAAACACCCTAGTACTCCTCTCAAGTAATTAAGGGCCATTGCAAGGCCATTAGGATTAGAGGTCCCTTGATACATATCAAAACGTCCTAGAACTATTGTGTGTGCAGTGAGTTCATTAACCAAATTTTGAATAGGTTTAAACTTAACCAATCATAGCCCTAATGAGAAAAAGTAAGCTCATCATGAAGGCATACTCCACTACCATTCATACGTCTATAGCCCCAATGGAGATAGCACATGGTCCATCAATGTTGCTCCACTACCGATCACGCATCTATAGCCATGATGGAGTCATCTAATACGCCCAAGGATTCAGGTTGTATTATTATTTTTCATTATCATTTTGATTCTCCTTTTTTTTAAAGAGCACGAATCATTGGGTTTTGGACTGCTAAAGGATTCATGATGAGCTAATATAGGTATTAGGACTAATCATGATGTCATCCTCACCTAATCAAAAATAATATTATTTATGTGTAGTGTGTGGACTCTAGGTTGTCTCGGTAGGTCACGAAGGGAGGCTCCAAATCATCATGGCTTTGAATGGGATGTATATGCACTTGAGGAGGATACTAGGTATGGTTGAGTGATAGAAAGGTCCATAGAATATGAATAAAGGGATAAGAGGAAGAGAAGGGATGCAAGAAGAAAGGGGATTGTGAAATACATGTATACCCTTGCATACAAAATGAAAGGTGAATGGTTAATGAGATAAGCACCTTCCATGTGTAAAAAATGGGGTGGTGAAATGTAGTAAAAGGCATATATTATCGATAGTAGAGTGAAGAAAAAGGTATGTACAATGATTGTAGTGGATATATATTATATATATATTATTTTATGCATAAAATATTTGAAGGTGAATAAGTAGAGGCAAAGGAAGGTATGACACTTCCCCATACCAAGGGGAAGGTAGGAAGAAGATGTATTAGAGGGTGAACTCCCCTAGTCAAAATTTGTGATGAAAGGGGAACTAGTCCCCAAGCTAGTGGAGGAGGAAGGAGTGGGAAGGGTGAAATTGAGGAACAATGGGATGAATGATATGGTCGATGATGAATGTATAGGGATGAAGTGGCACTTAAGTGATATGATCGAGGTATACAAGGTGGACAAGGATGATTGAAATGGAATGAAGTGAAGGAAGATACCTTAGAGGAGAATTGCATGGGTGCTGAAGAGAAAATTAGATTATGAGTAAGGTGACAAGAATAAGGACAATATTATGGGGGAGACAAAGGAAAGAGATAGGATGAATGGTAGAGTTGTGATCATTGTACCATATTAGGGGTAAGGTATTGTAGCACCCTAAAATTGGTGCAATAAAACTTAGCAAATAATTAAAATTACCTTAGTAATAATTCAAATTCAAAATTCAACCCGGAATCGCCTGTTAAACCGCTTTCCCCATTTTCTATGCCATTTTTAGAGTTTGTTTTTACCGTTAGACGATATCGTCGCCGATCAGACGATATTGCCTCAGATCGAATGAATTTGTCTGGAGAAGAATGTCCAGATGATTTCATCCCAAAACTATTTTTTTATAATTAGCTTTAGTTTCAACGGCATCTCTAACCTGGGCAAAAGCGTGTCTGCGCGGTTAGAGAATTCCCCCATTGGAGATCTCCCAAATTGGGATGATCCCCAACATCCTAACCTCCCTCCTAAGCCTATTTAAACCTTAGGACCCCCCTTGACATTCCCCTGGTTGAATATCCCTATAATTTGATCTTTGTGTGCATTATAATACCCTGGATTATCATTTGCATTTGTGCTTTTCGAATTTTCTTGCAGGAACTTTGTCATTTTTTAGTCGGAGTAAGCTCAGATCGTCACAGACGATCTTGTACAATTCGAGATGATTTCGACTACAGTCAACATTGGGGGCAATCAGTTCCCAGAGTTTGCACTTTTTCTATACCTTTCTGCTATTTTATTTTGCATCTAGTTAGTTTTATTATTATTTCCTGTTATCCTGCATCTTGGAGTTCACCCATATAGCTTAAGTACATAATAACATCATTATTAGCTATTAAAGCATGATAATTTACTTGAATTTCTATTTGGGATTATCTTATTAACATCATTTTGTCATTTCACATCATTTTCCTTTATCAGCATAGCTGCATTTTTTGTAGTCTGTGTCCATTTCTCTGATTGTAGGTCTCTAACGAATTTTTCTGACGAATTCGTCAGATCTCAGACAATCCTATCAGATCAAAGATGATCTTGTCAAATTCTAGGTGATCTTGACTGCTCAAAAATTAGAACCTCCATCAGACATCCAGAATCAGGTATGGTTTTTCTCATCTAGCTTGTTCTCTATATTTTTTGTTTAAATCTGTTTTCTGTATTCATTTAAATTTGCATTTCATATGGAACAGTTTAGATTCATTTGGCCAAACCTAGGACTTGAATTATTAAAGATAAAATTGAACACATCAAACACATTCCCGACCTAGGCGTGGAGACTGCCACTAAACGTTTCCTGGTGAACCCCACCATCCATCGAAAAATCACCTTAATACCCCTCCCCCGAGAGGCGGGACCTTCAAAGGGCCTCTCAGTCCGAGGTACCGTTCCATCCTTCTCGCATCCCCCTTCCAGGCACATATCCTTTAGCCTGAAGGTAAGGGTGCGAAAAATTTGGAGCGATACATTTTGGTGAACCCGACGTGAAACTAAAACCTTTTGAAAACAAAAACAAAAAAAACATAGATGCATTTAAAATCATTGGAAAACTACTAAGTTGCATATCATGTTTAGATGGTAGCTCTTAAGAAAAGACTAGCTATCACCATTAATGTTGAAAACCAATTAGCAGCCATAGAAATTAATTATGTGCTTAGTGTGCCTGAAACAGATAGAAACCAACTTTTGTGGGATGAACTTAATAGGAGACTAGATCTCATTTCATCTAGGTCAACTAAACTTAGGCAAATCAAGAGGTTTGTCCTAGATAGAATCCTGGATCCCGATCAACTCATTTTTTATCATGAACTTCAGAGAGCTTGCCATAGGTGGTTAGCAGATAGAAGAGCCCTTGTGTCTTCTGAGTTGTATACCTTTGAGGAATTCCTCGAGAATGCAGCCATAGTGCACCAATTCCTAGGTCGTATAGAGGACCAAGAAGCTGATCTTGCAGATAGGAAAAGGTGGAATAGAGTTCCTAGAGCTGTGTTATATCGAGAATATTGCCATGAACTTTATTTCTACCAACCAGAATCTGAGACAGATAATATCACTATAGCACACTTTATTAAGTTCTTGAAAAACAATTTCCAATTTGAAGAGGAGCACTTTATGACTCCTGAAGAACTTGAGCCTATTAATGATATTTATAAATTTTTTATAGAAAACTAGATCATTGCTTTCATTATTATTATTTCTTGCATTTAGTGTGTTGTTTGTTGTCTTTATAATATTGTTATAAAAAACAAGAAAAACCAAAAACATAACAAAACCAAAACATTTTATTAGTAGGTATATAATTAAAATATATACCTCTTAAGCTTGTTGCATATATATATATATATATATATATATATAAATATATATTTGCTGAAATCTAAGTTTAAGCACAATGACTAGACTTAGGAATGGTAAACAAACTGAATAAGAAGAAGAAGAAGATTGGTTAGGAAAAAAAACAAAAAAATCAAATGCCCTTCTTGAGGATCCAATTCCAGAAGGAGAAATTCTAGAACAGCCAGAAGATGAGCTTGTTGTATATGAACAAGAAGAAAATGTTAGAGAGGAAGGATCCTCATCCCCTAGAATGGCTCCAGACGGAACTATTGCTTTTGATAACTTAGATCATTTCTAGAAATTTTTCAATAATAATATTGGTGCTCTTAATATGGCAGTTCATATTGATAGAGGACAAATTAGTGACACTCAAGCAGCCATGGAAGATATGTTTAACATACACACCAATCCCTTGTCCTTTGTTGATCAAGAAAGTGATAAAGCTAGACCATCCAATAGAGATATGGTCACTATGATTCAGAACATGCAACAACAACAGGTTATCCAACCCCCTAAGGAACCTGTTATTGAGCCTAAAATCATTCCCACACAAAAGAGACCTTCATTCACTACTTTATTTCACCAAACTATTGATCAATATGCTTCAAATCGACAAAAACCTAAAATGAAGCCAAACACCAATTTTCAACAATCTGGGATACAACATAATACAACTTCAAAACTTCTTCATAACACCCTTCCTACCAAAAATTTACACAATAGCAATATAGCATCTAATCTTCATGTCCCTCCATCATATACTCACAAATCCCATATTAATGCCCTACCGAACCAATATGGTGGGCAAACTAGTAATCTGGAAGCCATGGTGAAACAGTTAGCTTCCCGCATGGACCAGATAGATCCCTACCATCCCTCGTATAATTATCGAGAGATGTGTAGTCAGCCTTTGGATCCCATAGTTGTAGCATAGCCATACCCTAAACACTTTCCCATGCCCGTCCTGCCTATATATAAAGGAACTGAAGATACCATAGAGCATCTTCGTATGTTTAGGATAGCATGTCATGATATATCACATGATGACTTGCTATTACTAAAAATGTTCCCAAAAAGTTTAGGAGGAATGGCATTAGAGTGGTATTATCAACTACCCACTCATTCTTTGAGAAATTTTGAAGAAACAACTAAATATTTTGTCCATCAATTTAGTGCCTACATCGAGAGGCATGTGACCATTAAAGATTTACACAACCTAAAACAAGACAAAGATGAATGTTTTGCTGATTTCTTAGCTAGATGGAGGCAGTTGACAGGAAAACTGCACTTTGTGCTACCTTATAGGGAAATGTTGGATATTTTTATTAATAATTTGCAAGAACAACTATCCTATGAATTATCAACTGCTACCTTGACCACCTTCGATCAAGATATAGACTTAGCTCGAAGGGTGGAAGATGCTCTCATTAGAAGAGGTCAGCTTAAAAAGAAAGATGATGAGAAAACATCTAGAAATCAGTACAAAAATAAACAAGTTGTAGGTGATAGAGTCACTGATAGTATAAACATTGCTAATGTTAATACTACGAAAACAACAAAGAATTTTATATTAAAACCTCCTGATAAACCACCCCAAGAATTTACTAGATTGAATCAACCTTTATCAACCATTATTCCTCAATTACTAGCACAAGGTTTGATTCAATTACCAGCTATCCGGGAACCTGATCCAACTATACCCGGATACAGAGCTGATTTACATTGTGATTTCCATTGAGGACCTGGACACTCTACCAACTCTTGTAAAATATTAAAACATAGAATACAAGACTTGATTGATAATAATGAAATGGAGGTGCAAGCCTTTCAACCTAAACAAAATGCTCCTAATAATGCTCAAAAGAACATTCCTCAAAATCAGAATCAAAATGCTAATCAATCATTAGACATATTTCAACATCCTTTACCGCAGCATGGCAAAGAGGTGGCTAATCAAATCGAACATCATAATGTTCCCCCTCCTACCCGATATGAAGGGACTATTAGCAGACAATTACCTGTTCAGGATCCCCAAATATTTGGCACAACTCTCTCCATGGTCACGACCGGACCCCTGTATAATACTCAAACATCGGATCCTAGTGATGTAGAATTGGATACTAAAAGTGAAGTAGACATCACCTCAAACCAATCGAATAGTTCTGAAAATGAATCAGATCCGATTCAACCTATCACAGATGCTATGGTTCCGAAAGAACCATTTCCTTGAAGAGTTACTACTCTACCCTCTTCTAATCAGTTCCTTCCTAATGAACAAGCCATAAATGCTCAACCGAGACCAATATTCAATATAACATTGTAGGTACCATCGGAGTCGTTACCAGACAACAGGCTCAAAACTCTCTATAGGATCAAACTTAGAATTATGGATCAGCTCCATTTTTTTTGAAAAATCCCAATAAAGGGAATCATATGTCTAATGTTCAACCTAAGCCTCCTTAAAATATTAATGAACAATTATCCAATACTACAGCCAGAATTTCCCTTTTGGACTTGTTAAGATCTTCTCCTACCCATAGGGATGAGTTAATGCTCACATTAAGCCAAATTATGGTACCTCAAAATATTCAACCTGAAGACATGTCCAATACTATCATCACTCGAGAAGTCGATTGTATTGACTTTCGAGATAAAGATATCCCACAACATAGTTTACATAAGGATAACCCTTTATATATTACTGCCCTAATTGGAGATGTAGTCATTAAACGAGTCTTGATTGATAATGGGTCATCTTTAAACATATGCACTTTTGACTTCTACCAAATATTTGGCTTTAGGAGTGACGAGATGAAAAGAACGGATATGATTATCAAAGCCTTCAATGATAAGACACAAGAAACGTGTGGAGTCATTACTATACCCTTGCAAGTTGGTCCTAGAACCCTAGATACAACCATGTTTATTGTACATTGCCCTACATTGTACAATATACTTCTGGGTCGCCCTTGGATCAATGTGATGCGAGCGGTTCCCTCCACTTTACATCAGTGTGTTAAATTTGAATTTAAAAACCAGTTGGTTATCATTCATGGTGATCCTAGACCCTTTGATATGTGTGCTTTGGCAGAACCCGTTGGAGTGCAATTTTGCCCTACCCTGTCATCCACACATCCTAGTTCTTATCATCCGTCCAAATGTGTGAAACACACACCCATAACATCATCTACCCCATAAACTACACCTATACATTTAACTCAACCATCTTCTAAACAAACCACACTAGAACCTCAAAAAGATCTTAAATCCACAACCAATCCTTCATGTTCCATCCCTATAATTTCAAAACCTATAGACCCATTTATTAACACCTCCACATCATCTACATTTATCATACCTTCCACATCTAAAGATATCGGAAATGATCCTTCTACATCTTATGCTCTTTCTGATGAACTCTTACCTGATTTATCTAAAATTCTTATATCAAAAAAAACAAATGCTTCTATGCAAGATTCCATTATCTTAAGTAATTTGCCACCATCTCCTTGTACTTTGGGCCTCCCACAACCTATGGGAAGTACTTACCAAGTCGGGAGTTGTGCTTTTATTTATAAAGGATATGATTGGGGCAGAATACCCCGAAACATCAAGACACATTATGATGGATATGCTAGGTGCTATTTTGCTAATGAATATATTAAAGCTAAACCCATAATGCTTAAAATGGGATATAAAGGGAAAGGCTTGGGACCTTTCCAAAATGGTATGAAAGAACCTTTCAAGGTAGAACCATGGCCCGCCCGATGTGGTGTGGGCCTATTTCCTAGTAAGGGTCAACCCTTCCCTTTTGAAGATAATGATCAACTCATATGTTATCAAGATTATTTAGATGGGCATGATGATTTGCCTCTAAAAAATTAGCCATTTACATGTAATATGCTATCCATAGCTTATCCTGAAATGATTGCTGAATCCGATGATGAGTTGGAAGGAGATATTTTCCATGATGTCTTCGTTGAAGAGTTGTTACACAATGGTTTTTATTTTGATGGTTCTATACCTACTATAGCCCATCTTGAGGCCACGACTCCTCAAGATGAATTATCCAAGTTAACCTTAAAATAATTACAAGAATTGGACGTTTCATCCGCCCCACCTAATTTTGAAAGAGATCTACACATGGAAGTAGAAAACGTCATTAAAATTAACATTGGAACTGAGGATAATCCTCACATCATCAGTATTGGATCATAATTAAGTCAAGAAAAACAAAAGCAATACATTGCATTCCTTAAAGAATATGAAGATGTCTTCGCTTGTACATATGAAGATATGCTAGGTTTAGACCCTTCTGTAGTCATGCATC
Organism: Wollemia nobilis; assembly: GCA_028583015.1. Taxonomy (NCBI): domain Eukaryota; kingdom Viridiplantae; phylum Streptophyta; class Pinopsida; order Araucariales; family Araucariaceae; genus Wollemia; species Wollemia nobilis. Next base: position 8,441,000 of record JAQPPZ010016751.1, on the reverse strand, counting down.
ACCTAGTAGTCCATCCGGATGCTAAACCTGTTAAACAAAAACTTAGAAAAATGCATCCCAAAGTGGCCCTGCTAGTCAAAGGGGAGTTAGAAAAACTCTTGAATGTTGTTTTTATACAGGCTATTGATTATGCTGAATGGATCTCGAATGTAGTTCCAGTCACCAAGAAAGAAGCTACCAAAGTTAGGGTTTGCACAAACTTTAGAGATATTAACGTTGCATGCCCTAAATATGATTTTCCTCTTCCAAACATGGATCAAATCATTGAATTTACTGTTGGGAGTGGAATGATGTCCCTAATGGATGGATTTTTTGGCTATAATCAGATCAGGATAGCTCCTAAAGATCAGGCTAAAACAGCCTTTATTACCCCTTGGGGTACCTTTTGTTGGAAAGTGATGCCATTTGGTTTAAAGAATGTAGGCACAACATATCAACGAGCCATGACTTATATCTTTCATGATATGATGCATGATATCCTACATGATTATGTAGATGATATTATAGCTCGCTCTATTAATGAAGATGATCATTTAGATGATTTAAGGAAAGTATTTAATCGGTTAAGAGAATATCTTATTCGATTAAATCCAGCCAAATGTATATTCAAAGTCAAGTCCGATAAACTATTAGGGGTTTTAGTTTCTTTATGTGGTATCGAAATTGACCCTCTCAAGATTGCGGCTATCACTGATATGCCTGCACCCACCAATATATCTGAGTTATGAAGTTTACAAGGTAATATTCAAGCCATCCATTTCTTCATCGATAAGCTGGCAGACAAAACCAGTCCCTTTCTTAAGCTCCTTAAGAAGGATGTCCCTTTTAATTGGGATGACGAATGTAAGGAAGCTTTTGAACTTCTCAAACAATACCTCCTTAACCCATCTGTGCTTTCACCGCCTAGACCTGATCACCCATTTCTCCTATATATTTTAGCTTCATATTTTGCTTTAGGAGCTATGTTAGCTCAGCTTGATGATGACAAGAGAGAGCATGCTAATTATTACATTAGCAGAACCCTCATCAGGTATGAAACCCGCTACACAGCATTAGAAAAACTATGTCTAGCAGTCGTATTTTCTATGTAAAAATTATGCCATTATATGCTCAGTCAGAAAACATATGTCATTGCTAAATATGATCCCTTGCGGTATCTCATGAGTCGACCTTATTTATCGGGTCGCACAGCAAAGTGGGTTCTTGCTCTAAGCGATTTTGAACTCATGTTCATAGGACAAAAGTCTGTTAAGGGTCAAATCATAGCATATCAATTAGCTACTGCACCCTTAGAGTCTACCCATCCCCTCATCATTGAGTTTCCTGATGAATGTCTTCAATTAGAGGCAGACCATGTTGAACAATGGTCCTTATACTTTGATGGAGCCCGATGCATGAGTGGGGCTGGTGCAGGTATTATTTTAATATCTCCATAAAAACACATTATACCTTTGTCCTTTAAATTAACATTTGCTTGCACCAATAATACTGCTGAATATGAAGCTCTAATCCTTGGATTACGAGCTGCCTTGGCACTAAAAATTAAACATCTACTAGTTTTTGTTGATTCTCAACTTGTTATAAACGAAATTAATGTTTATCAGACCAGAGATGATAAATTGTGCCCATATAAAGCATATGTTTTACAATTAATATCTCTATTTGATCAAGTTACCTTGGAAGCTATTCCTCGAACTAGCAACCGTGCGGCTGACGCTATGGCCACAGTTGCATCTCTTCTGCCCTTGGAGTTAGATGACGAATATGCCACCATCATTATTCGTCGACTCCAAGAACCCGCTTCAAATAAGTCATGCTTAGAACCTTTGGATGTGTTTCTAATCAATGAAACTACTTTTTGAACCTTGGTATATGAATATATTTGATTTTCTTCACAATGGGACTTTCCCTGCCAGTTCTAATAGGAACCAACGTCGGTTATTACATAGACGAGCAAGTCAATTTGTAATAATTGGCAATACTTTATATAGGTGATCTTTTGAAGGTATCCTCTTGAGATGTTTAAATCTAGAAGAATATAAATCAGCTTTGAGTGAAGCCCACGATGGATCTTGTGGAGGACACTTCAGTGGTAGTGTCATTGTTAAAAAGCTCCTTAAGATAGGTTACTTTTGGCCTACCATGGAGAATGATGCACATGATTATGTGCGCCATTGCAACAAGTGCCAGAAACATGCTGACCTTGTCCATGCGCCTGCGCAAGAGCTGCAGGCTATTTCATCTCCTTGGCCCTTTTCAAAATGGGGCTTAGACATTATTGGCAAAATTAATCCTGTGTCATCTAATGGACACAAATTCATCATAACCGCCATCGAGTATTTCACGAAGTGGGTTGAAGCTATGCCTTTAGCTTCCTGCACTGGAACACAAGTCTCTAAATTTATTTTTAATCAAATAATTTGTAGGTTCGGAATTCCTGCAAATCTCATCTCAAACAATGGAACTTGTTTCAAAAATAAAGATGTCAAGAAATTATGCCAAAAATATAAGATTCAACATCGATGGTCCACTCCTTATTATCCTCAGGGTAATGGCCAAGCAGAAGCATCCAACAAAACCTTAATCAAAATTCTCAAAAGATTGGTCAATAAATCTGGCCGCGACTGGCACATTCAATTATATCCAGCTTTGTGGGCATATCGCACTAGTGTTTGAACTCCCACTGGAACTTCACATTTTGTTTTGGTTTATGGTGCTAAAGCTGTTTTTCCCTTTGAAGTAGAAGTTCATTCTTTGGCTCTACTACTTCAAGATACCGAAGTAGGGGATGAATATTGAGCTGGCAGACTCAGTCAGCTGGAACTCCTAGATGAAAAGCGCATCAATGCTTTGGAGCATCTTCGTGCCTACCAAAACAAGCTTAAAAGATCATATGCTAAGACAGTTCGTCATCGATCCTTTAAGGTCGATGACCTTGTTTTAAAATAAAATCAAAAAAATACTAATGCAACTAAAGACCTTAAAGGTAAATTTGAGCCCAACTGGCTTGGACCATACATTATCACTGCTAAATTTGAATCGGGAGCATAAAAATTAGCTACCTTAGATGGTAAAGATTTAAAAGAACCTATGAATATTATGCATCTTAAGTGATATTACACATAAAATTTGGTCATTTCACCATTTGTATATATTTTGCATGTTGTCTCATTTTAAAAATATATATAAAACTTTTTAAACAAAAACAAACAAAAATAAAAGTAAAAACAACAATATTATAGACTCTTTCGAAACCAAAAAAATAGAGAAGAAAGAGAGAGTCAAAATTATCAAACTCCTCAAAAGCATTTGTTGTATATATTTCTTCTTGAAGTATTGCAGTTATATTTTCAAATTATTTTGGATAAATTAGCATTTATTTGGAATCCCGCACTTTCACACTCACAAAAATAAATATCTTGATTTTATCTGGCATGATTACTAATCTCTCTTATATCAAAGTCCACAAAATTCAATTAAATAAAGTTTGAGCACAGAGAATTGATCTTGTCATTTACTTAAACCAAGCATATCCTTTCACAATAAAATGATTATATTTGTAATGTCCATGCTATGCTACATAGTAGAAGTGGTTTCTTGAGTGAAAAGTTTCCCCTGCTATCCTATCATGCACATGGTCTAGAATCTTTGAGAATTGACAAAAGGACAAGCTCACCCCTACCCAAAATAAAAATCCCTTGCTCTACAGCTAATCCGAGCAAGTATCCCTAGCATAGGAAGAAAAGAAAAGTTCAAGAAAAAGAGAAAAAGAAAAAGGTTATTTCAGTATTTTCTCAAATATCAAGCAAAAATACAAAAGTACAAAAAAAAAAAAAAAAGCAAAAGCAAATGCAATAAAATCCCTTTCCCTACCCATTGAAAAGAAAAGAAGGGTTGATGAGCTTGAATCCCTGGAATTCTCAAATTATTCAAAAACTGTGAGGTAAGCCCCATAACAGTTGGTTTGTGCCCAACCCACTTGGCCTTGGGTAACTCCTAGCATGGTGATATGTCTGTCACATTAGCGACCTTCTTTTGTACGGACCTATGTCTGCTTATGGATTAGCTAGCTCTTGATAACCCGACCTACATAGTAGTCTGGTATGGTTATATGCATCTAAATCATGGTTAATGAACACTTATTTGGTTAATTCAAATCACTTGTATCAAATTATCTTGCTCAAAACTGGTAAATGAACAATGCAATTGCACACACATTTGTATTTGAGAGATTTTGTGTATCATTATGATAAATCAAGATCGAAAATGAACTCACATACGCACATGGGATTCCTTATAAATCTAACTTTTTTCTTTAAGATATTTTGAAATATTTTTTGCAAATTGTCTGGAATAATTTCATTTTCTCATCTAAGAACAGTTGTTTAGTATAAATACAACTACATGCATTATCGAAAAAATCAAAATCATTTTCAAAAACATGCAATAAAGTTACATTTATATATATCTTTTTGACTCTCGCGACGATGGTATAGTTCCAAAACCAAAATTGGAATTTTATGCCTAGCGCAAGTCCTCATCTTTATATATTCTGTTTATTTTCAAAAAAGTAAAAAATCAACCATGCAATAAAACTATTATATCAATTTCTTCTTTGGATTTCGCGATGATGGTATAAGTCTATACCTATAATTCTATGCCTAGCGCAAACCATCATTCTATTTTCTTTTCCATATATTTTAAAACAAAATTCATCAAAACATGTGACTTGCATCATTATGTTACACAAATATGCTTTACAAACAAACAAACACTTATTCTATTTCATGACATTATGTTCAAATTCAGTTTTTGCAACCATGGTATAAATTCTAAGGAATTGTTCAAAATTTTATCATACTTAGGAATTTATGCCTAGCAAAATCATATTTCTTTTCGTATTTCATGCATACTATTTTTATGAAAATCTAAAAACAAATCACCATCAAACCATCATTATCTCCATCATTACAACACAAAGTCTTAAGACAGTCTCTTAAGCACTCTTACTTTTTAACAATATTTCTATACTGGGATTAGCTTGACGACCGAGTGAGCGGCAACTCCATGAAATGGTCTATAATAGCGACAATGTCCTTTGAAATTATTGTTAGAAGTCCCTTTTATTTTTTATCAAATCGCACCACAACCACCAATTTTTTTACATCTGATTATTTCATTTAAAATCCTACAGCATGATATCAAATTATAATATTTCAAAACAACATAATTACATGAATCATCAAATCAATCACACCAAAACATTAAAGCATCATACAAACATAAGCCGAGTCATATCACAAAAAAAAAAGATCATATATATACATATCTCAAAAAAATATATGTACATCATATCAAAACTGGATTGGTATGCCACAATCTACATATTGGCATACTCAATCCTCTCAAACCATATATACAGTTAGTGCAGTGTAGTAGCCTAGCCTCGAGAACCCCTCGAGCTCTTAGCCTCATCTCCTCCCCCGCCCTGAGGTGGACGAGGTGGCCCCATCGCAGTATGTGTGGTACTATGAGTCCTAGTCATCGATCGGGATGGAGTCCTCAATGACCCAACCCTGATCAGATCCGTAATACCGACTAGCAGTTGTACCCTCTGACCCTTTGGCACCAGTTGGAAGTATATACCCTGATAGAAGGCAGTCTGAGCAACCGACCGTGCCAGATCTCGAGTGCTCGCTCCTCTGCTCTGTGCTCTGAGGTGTGCGACCTCATCTCTGAGCCGTGTGGCCTCAACTCAGTGTCGTGCAGCCTCATCCTGTAAATTCTGCACTTGAGCCTGAAGACGAACAGTCTTCGCCCGGAGAGTAGCCATCTCACTACTCTCTCCTACCTCGACACCCTTGCCCTTATCGGGAAATGGTGGCCTCTCTCTCTATGGAGAAGGGGGTCTCTCCTCCCTCCTATCCCACTATCGTAGCCTCTGCTGAGCCTGTGGCCTCCTCTGCTCTCTCCCACCGTGACCCTGTGCCACCTCAATGGCCGCTTGGTGCAACCTCCCCATCCGATGCATAACTGCATGAATTGGACCCTGAGCCCTCGTCATTCGAGGAGGGTGAATGCCTGCGTACCAGGCATCGTAGCCGTCAACAACCCCTACATTGTCCCCATCCACTGGCTGAATGGGGGCATCGTCTGTGTCCTCACTCTAGAAGTGCTGTATATCTGGAGCCTCGTTGACTGTAGTGTTATCCCGGATGGTCCAGGAAAACCGTAGTCCCTGAGAGATGGGATCCCCTACTATAGACCGAACTACCTCAAAACTTGGTCATAGCGATGGAGCTCCACCTCTCTCCTCTCCATCCTCAGCCAACATGTTTGCCTAACATGAGCCAGCTCCTGTCCGTCCTCGGCCCACCCTGGATGATCTCTCTAAGGCCTCCATGTGATCTGGTCGAAGACAAGGTCATCAAGTAGTCTCCGAGCATTGGTAGATCTATTCGCCATTGTGACCCTCTCTGAAGCCACCAATAAAAATCTCGGGGCCTCTCCCCATAAATCCCTATCAGTGGGAGCCCTACCAGCCTCTGCATCGCGATGTGCTTCCAGCACCAAACCTGCAGTAGTGATGTCATGACCAGACATCGACTACCCTTGTATACGACCCCATGTAGGATCCTATACAATCGACATAGTACAAAGCTCCCCCAAGCAAACCTGTACCCGTGGTCTCTCATGTCGTAGACCACATCTATCAATAGCCATGGTACTCTGCATCCACTTTGATGGCATAGCAGTAGACCACCTACCACCCCAGCCAAAACCTATGTCAATCTAGATGCCCCAGGCATCTGGCGTAGCGACTCGATGTTCACTCTGCCCTTCTCCAGGGTGAAGCTCGGATCTCCGCATAGTTTCATCATCACGTGGCCCTAATTTGCCATGGGAGTTATTATTCATCCTATATGGGGATGCTCAAAATCCTCCATACATCCTCCAATGTGAGAGTCATCTCCCCTATTGATAACCGGAAACAAGACGAACCCGGATACCACCTCTCTGCTAGGGCTGTCAATAGCCCCATATCTGTAGAAACCTGTGGCATATCTGCCACATGCTGCAAGCCGACATGAGCCAACTAATCTCACTCTGCCTAAGATAGAGTGGCCAAGTCATCCCTCAGCCTACCGTATTTCCATTCTCTGCTCTTTAGTAATCCTCTCTGCAACATAAACAACAAAACAATAAAAATCATTAATAAAACAGTGATTAAAAATGCAAGTAAAACAAGTTCAATTTCATACAAATGATGATATTCCAAAATTTGAGCAAATTCATCTCTGATTTCACAAGAGGGAATCGTCCCTTATTGGACGAAATCGTCTCCATATCGCTGATTTCGCCCTTGGACGAAATTGGCGATATCAAGACGATTTCGACGAAATTGAGACGATTTCGTCCCGACGATGTCGATGGCCCAAAAACGGTCGCGATGCTCAAAAATCATTCAAAATCAATCTAAAAAGCATGAAATTCAAAATTAAAGCATTCTAAATTAATTTTGGACCCTTACCCGTAGCCCGCGCTGGACCTCTATCGATCTGTGCGCTGTCTCGACCATTCTTGTCTGCAGAGCTCTAGAAACTAGGAAAATGAACAGTAACAATGAATTAGGGTTTTTCCCTATTTTTCTTAATTTTATTCAAAACACTTAACAACATTTTAAATTTTTTGCTTTTTCGTGTTTTTACCTCAAACGTGCGATTTGGGTAAAAACACGGAGGGGACACCATAGTAAGCTGTCATACGATTCAACCTAGAATCGTCGCCTAAAAATGGGAATAAATTTTTATTTTTTCGTAAATCGAGAAGAACTCGTCTTTAACGCATTTTCTTTGAAAAATTTGCTAAAGAGGGTTCAAAATGTAGCACCCTAAAATTTGCACAGTAAAACTTAGCAAATAATTAAAATTACCTTAGTAATAATTCAAATTCAAATTCCAACCCCGAACCGCCTGTTAAACTGCTTTCCTCATTTTTCATGCCATTTTTAGAGTTTGTTTTGACCGTTAGATGATATCGTCACCGATCAGATGATATCGCCTCAGATCGAACGAATTCATTTGGAGAATAACATCCAGATGATTTCGTCCCAAAATTGATTTTTCATAATTAGCTTCTGTTTCAATGGCGTCTCTAACCTGGGCAAAAGTGTGTCTGTGCGGTTAGAGACTTCCCCCATTGGAGATCTCCCAAATTGGGATGATCCCCAACCTCCTAACCTACCTCCTAAGCCTATTTAAACCTTAGGACCCCCCTTGACATTCCCCTGGTTGAATTTCCCTGTAATTTGATCTTTGTGTGCATTATAATACCCTGGATTATCATCTGCATTTGTGCTTTTCAAATTTTCTTGTAGGAACTTTGTCATTTTTCAGTCGGAGCAAGCTCAGATCGTCACAGACGATCTTCTACAATTTGAGATGATTTCGCACTCTACAGACGATTTCGATTATAGTCAACATTGGGGGCAATCAGTGCCCAGAGTTTGCACTTTTTCTATACCTTTCTGCTATTTTATTCTGCATCTAGTTAGTTTTATTATTATTTCCTGTTATCCTGCATCTTGGAGTTCACCCATATAGCTTAATTACATAATAACATCATGATTAGCTATTAAAGCATGATAATTTACTTGCATTTTTATTTGGGATTATCTTATTAACATCATTTTGTTATTTCACATCATTTTCCTTTATCAACATAGCTGCATTTTCTGTAGTCTGTGTCCATTTCTCTGATTGCAGGTCTCTGACGAATTCGTCAGGTCTCAGACGATCCTATCAGATCAGAGATGATCCTGTCAATTCATGCGATCTTGATTGCTCAAAAATTAGAACCTCCATCAGACATCTGGAATCAGGTATGGTTTTTCTCATCTAGCTCGTTCTTTATATTTTCTATTTAAATCTTTTTTTTGTATTCATTTAAATCTTCATTTCATATAGAATAGTTTAGATTCATTTGGCCAAACTTAGGACTTGAATGATTAAAGATAAAATTGAACACATCAAACACATTCCCAACCTAGGCATGGAGACTGCCACTAAACGTTTCCTGGTGAACCCCACCATCCGTCAAAAAATCACCTTAATACCCCTCCCCCGAAAGGCGGGACCTTCAAAGGGCCTCTCAGTCCGAGGTACTGTTCCATCCTTCTCGCATCCCCCTTCCGGGTGTGGATCCTTTAGCCTAAAGGTAAGGGTGCAAAAAATTTGGAGTGATACAAGTATACAGAATAGGGTGTTGGGAGAAGAGGCAGCAAAGAAGTTGTAGGAATAAAAGGTGTTAAAGAGGATGTAGGAAGAAGCAGTGGTAGAAAAGGTGTTGGAAGAAGCGAGGGTAGAGGAGGTGTAGGAAGAAAATATGGCAAAGAAGGGATTGGAAGAAGAGGGGACATGAGGGGGATTGGTGTGATGAGGTATTCATGGTATTTTTGTGATAATGTGGGCATGACATAGTTGGAGGTATCTAATGTGTTAAGCCTAAATATGAGTGCTTAGGAAAATTCAGCACAGGAGGGGAAGGAGAATGACGAGGTGTATATGGGGTATGTCATGAGGTAGGAGTAGGCTCCTTAAGAAAAATTGGAGGGATGTTATCTAAGATATTAGAGGAAATGGTAGGGATGAGGGTGACTTGAGGAGATTCAATTTTCAAAGGTTGATGGGATTAAGGATCGGAAGTGATGGAAGTGTCAAGTCCCCCAGATATAAAATTGGTATGGGTGGCTATAGGATTGAAGGGAACAATGATATAAATGGTTAAAGGGAAGTCATGTGGCTGACCAAAATTATGGGCTAATTCAAATTGGGGAGAGGGTGACAAAGAGTCAACAGGGTTATGGGAGGATGTTAACATGGGGTGGTTTGTAAGGGGAGGTAGTGGTGAAGGTGAGGTATTCATCTCCTCATTCTCTTTGCAAATGATAATGGCTTTGGTGAAGGAGGTAAGAGAAGGTGTGATTGAAAGGATATGATGGTGGAAAATGATATAATGCAACCATGGAAATAGAGTATACCCAGATAAGAAGGGCCGACATGTGCACTATATAAAAAAATAGAAAAAGGGAAACAAAAGGTATGTTGCCTAAGGAGGCAAGTGAAAAGCGCATAGCCCAAAGGGGTGACTGTAAAAGGGATTTACAAGGAGGCAATGTGAAAAAGAAAATGCCTAAGGAGGAAATGTGAAAAATGGTGTCTAAGGAGGCAATGTGAAAAAGGTAACACCCAAGGAGGTGAGAAAAGCATAAAATAGTGCAATACGGAGTGATAACCAAGTTTGAAATGTATCATGGTGCATTGATTCAAAGCATAAGAGGAAGGGGGGTTGGATAAGGTGGTGGGTTTTTGGGATAGAGAAGAAGTGGAGGGTATGGTGATTAGGGATTGGACATGGGTGGGGGTAAGTTTAAGATAATGAGTTAATTTTTGGGTAAGAGTGATGACAAGGTTAGGTCATAATGGTTTGGGGGATATAGTGAGAATGGGGATTGGTATTTGTTGAGTGTCGATAGATGATTGGGGAGAGGGTGACAAAGATTTGATAGGATTAGAGGAGGATGTCAACATGGAGTGGGTCATAGTGGGAGGTGATGGCAAAGGTGGTGTAGGATATGAAGAGATAAAGGGTAGTGATGCTTGCTTAGGAATAGGAATGGAGGGTGATAGGGTATCCAAAGAGGGTAATGAGTCATTTTGGGATGATGAGATAGCAGTGGAGGAAGATTGAATGGAAGTGGGTATGGTCAATGTTGGAGCGATGGGAGAAATGGGTGATTTATTGGTGGGATTAGAGGGTTTATGTGTATATGGTGAGGAAATACTAGTACCTAGGTTAGGTGTAGGTAAGGAGGCTTGGATTGGCTATGTATAAAGTTGGATAAGGGTAGGATTTTGGTAGCCTATACCTGCAGTTTGAAGTTCAAGCATAGTAATACGACTAATAAGGCATTGCATTTCATCATATGAAAATTATTATGGAATAGGTGGGGTAGGATTGGGGGTCTAGAGGTGTAAGCGGGAAGTTGAGAGGTATAAGTGGGGGGTTGAGGAGAGGAGTTGTAAGTTTAAGGTTGGGGAGAGGAGGTGTAAGTTTGGGGTTGGGAAAAGGAGGTTTGGGTATTGGGTTGAGGTGGTAATGGTTGTGAAGGGTAAGGGGTGTAATATGGGTATTGAGGATAATATTGAAAGGCATCAGGAGGTGGATAGAAAGAGGGAGTTGGGTGTGAAGGGTTTGGTTGTGGTTGAGGAGGAGATCAAGGGGCCTGTGAAGGGTAGGGTTGAGGGATTTGGGAGGGTGTAGGTTTATGTCGGGGATATGTGGGTAGGGTTTGAGTATTAGGTGAGATATTTTTTGAGGACATTTGTAATATTGGGGTAGTTTTTATGGGAAGTCTTGGTATTGGGTATAAGTAGGTTGGATGGGAGAGTTGGAGAGGGATTATTGCAGTGGGATAAAAAATTGGTTTTGGAATTGGGGTGAAGGTATGTTTTTTGAGTAAAAGGAGGGGCTTGATAAGGAATAGGGGGATTAGATGGTATTTGGATTTGAGGTTGTGGTTGGATGTGAGAGTATTATATTGGGGTAGGGGATTGAGACTAGTGGGTGATTGTGAGACCAAGTTTAAAATGGAGTTGGTTGCAGGTGGAGGAATAGGAATGGGAATACCATATTGGTTAATTGACCTATGGTATGCCATGGTGTAGGGTGGGGTAGTGGCAATATTATATTGGGAAGGATGTGTAGAATAAAAATATTGAGAGGGTCCAACATTGGTAGCCACAAAGGTCACAGTAGGGGAAGATGTAATGGAAGGGGTGACTACATTAATTTGGGGTTGAGCCATTAGTTGTTGGAGTGGGGATGGTATGTAAGTAGGAGGTTGGGTAATATTTTGAGTGGTAGGATAATCGATGAGGGGTTAGTATGAGAGGTTAAAAATGGTGTATGATGGTTGGGTAGAGTCTATGGTGGGTAAGCTTAAAACTCAATATTGGCTACATGTTAAGACCATAACAAACAAAATGGTCAAAATTTAATCACACAAAATGTCATATTAGTAAGTCATGATCCTAAAGAGGTAACACTATTTGCAAATAACAATAAATTTTATGTATATATAGATATATATAAGTCCAAAACTGGAAATCAACCACACCAAGCAATTATATATAAATATGCAAATATGTATATAAATAGGATTTTATGTCTGTTTGATGTAAAATCCTATCCTAGACTATAAATGGTGGTGGCAAAGTGATTTCTATGTAAAGGTGTGTTGGCACCTTACCACTCTGTCGAATGGTAAAATACCAATGACTAGAATGGTGTCCTAGGATGGAGGATAGGTACGAGGTAGCCTAAGGGGACAAAAATACCTCTACAAGAGAGGTTGTGCTATCTAAGTCCTACTACTTTCCTAAACAGGCTTTTGCTTCACTCTCGGTCAACCTAAAAAAAATGATAGTTGTGTTCCATAAATTATTAAGCCCTACAACTAAAGGGCATCTAACCTAATGATTACCTTGAGCTAGTCCCAAGGGTAACCAACCTCTTGGTGATGAAATCCAAGAGACTATCATACTAACTATGGATTTCTAAGGGCTCTTGATGGTTGGTGGTGAAATCAAAAGTCATCAAGGAGGTTATCCTTGCACTCAAATGTATGTATATAATGGAGTGTGGAAAAAAAGTGTGAAATTGTGTGTGAAAGCTATTCTACACAAATAGCAAGTAGAATCTCTATGCTAAAGCTATGACTGATGCTAATATAACAACTATGTAGCTAAAAATGCAATTATCTTATCAAAATTAAGCTATACCAAGGAGACCATTTGTAGAGAGACAGTAGGCTCAAGACCATCTCTAATAATACAGTTCAACAAGCAGTATAAAAAATAGGTAATGGGCAAGACCGCCTTTGGGGAGGTAGTAGAGCAAGACCATCTTCGGGGAGGTGGTAAAGTAGAAAGTATACAAAAACAAGCAATAGGAAAAAAATTATCTTTGGGAAGGCGGTGGGGCAAGACCATCTCTAGGGAGGTGGTACAGGCAAGACCATATCTCAAATGTGTAATGTTTTGGCACTTTGAGGGGTCAAATGGTGTCAGAATTAGACATATCATATATCGTTGGAAATATCTTTTTGAGATCTACCAATGGTATATATTTTGGAATGAATGGTGATGATTTGATAGGAAAATAGGTAATAAGAAACACCATCTTTGGGGAGGTGATAAAGCAACAAGCAATGAAGACAACAAATAGTTCAAGTAGGCAAGCAATAGGCAATACCACCTTGGGGGAGGCAGTAGACTCAGGACTATCTCTATGGAGGCAGTCATGCTTTAGAACACAATAAACAAATTACAAATTCCATAGCAATGATAGAATATAATACCCTCCTTGAGTAGACAATTTTGCACAGAACAAAGATAGTCCCACTAAATTGAATGATCTATCTATTGAATAAGTAAAATAAAGGAATTTAGGTTGACTACTACTGCTAAAAGATCTATTTATAGCAAAAACTAAAAACCTAAATTAAAAATAAAGAAAAATTAACTAAACTAAACTTATAATAAAAGTGCTAAAAAGTAAAATATGGAACTAAAACTTACTATTCTAGCTAAAGAAAAGTAAACTAAAAAGGAATTATTGTGTGTGTGAGAGAGGATAGGCCCAAGGGGGCAAGTTGAACTAAGGAAGCCTAAGAAGGCTAGTGTGTGTATGTGAAAATAAAGCCCAAGGGGGTAAGCTAAACTAAATGTGTGTGTAAAATAAGCCCAAGAGGGTCAACTAAGCTAAGAATCCTAAGGAGGCTTGTGTGTGTGTGAAAATAAGAGCCCAAGGAGGCTTGTAGAGTGTGTAAAAATAAATCCCAAGGGATAAAAACCTAAACTAAAATCCCAAGGAGGCTTGTGTGTGTGAAATAAGGAGCCCAACAGGGCTAACTATGCTAAGCAAGTGTGTAAAAAAAAGCCCAAGGGGGCAAGCTAAGCTAAGTCTATGTGTAAAGAAGAGGCCCAAAGGGGTAATCTAAGCTTAAAGCAAAGCCTAAGGAGGCTTATGTGTGTATAAAAGAGCCTAAGAGGGTAAACTATGCTAAAAGGGAAGTAGCCTAAGGAGGCTAACTATGTTAATAGGAAAGATCCTAGGGATAAACTATGCTAGATAGGTATGTGAAATGAACCTAAAGAAATAATCTAAGCTAAAATAAAGCCTAAGGAATGTGTGGAAAGAGGAGCCCAAATTATGTTGTCAAACAAGGCTAGGAGCAAAGAATGAGGACTTAACTGGAAGTTTACACGGGTGTTGTAGGTCTACATATTCTGTAGGGGGACCGTCTTTGCATAGGCAGTATAACTATGATCATCTCCAATCAGGAAGTAAGGGTGAGACCATATCTGCCCAAGTGGTATTGACTGTTACCTATAAAAATAAAAATAACAGTAGTTAGTGTCAAAAATAGTGAATGTGGTCATAAACATAGTAGCAATAGCATAAAATAAAAACTACACTTTATCCCTATTGTTGATATAAGTTGAAATAGAGTAGGGATAAGGTGGAAGTCTAGGGAATGATCCCACTGGGTGTGCCATTTTGGGGAGGAGAAACCACCATCAATAATAAAATGTGAGACAAAGATAACAAACACAATGTTGTATTTTATTACAATATGTGATTTCACAATACAAAATAAAGCTCTTTACCTCTTTACAATTATAATGAAGTCTCTAAGAACTTTTACAATAATTATGGTGTATATTCTTCTCTCCCACAATAAATTGTGATCAGGAGATATCGATGAGTGTGGAAATCTCCAAGGGGTGCTATTGAAGAGTGGTATACCTGCACACAACCAACAAAGAGAAGTTAATAAACAAGATGGGCCCACCTAGGTTGGGCCTTTGTTCAAGTAATATGTAAACCATAGTGCAATGAAAGAAAATTGTTGTTAAATGAGATCAAAATATAGAAAACATAAGAAATATACATGTTAAGCTCAGTGTCATCACTGATAACTTTTTTGTAGGTCTTTTTTGTGACAGAGGCAAGACCATCTCTACCCAGGTAATAGGAGTGATATCATCTCTACCCAAGCGGTCTTGAGGTAGATGTCATAGACTATAAAATGAGGGATCTAAAAGCTCAAAAAAGTTTTAATAGATTCGAGAAGGCATCGAGATAGTGTTAGAGGGTGTGTAGGATTCCAAGTAGGCTAAGGCAAGTGTTTGGGAATGATTTTGGAAACATATACTTAGCATAAAATGGATTCCCCTTCCTTGGCCATAGCTAAGGGTATTTATAGATATTTTAGGGTTGGGTGAGTGGGATGCCACATAGGTTCCACTTGGTCTCTACATAGGCAAGGTAGTTAGAGGAAGGGTATAGAGAGTGATGAGGTGGAAAGGAGATGGGTGGGGTCATTAAGTTACCTTGGGAGGGGGGAAGTCTAGGGGAGAGGAAACTAATTTTTAATTAGTTTCCTAAAGCACATGGGGGAATGTGGAAACATTTTTAAATTACTAAAATGATGAGGTGTGAGGGCTAGGAAGTTGGCACATTAAATTACCTTAGAGGAGGTGTCCTAGGTGGAAGGGAAACTAATTTAAATGCCATGAGAGATAGGAAAATATTTTAAAAATTACCTAGAGTTAATGAGATGGTTGTCCTTTGGCCAAGTGGGTTTAATGCACTTGTTGACTTGGCATTATTTTAAATTTTAAATTTTCTTTTTATGGCAAGATGGAGAGTACATGTGAGGTGGCATATTAAATTAGGGGATATTTAAATATTAAAAAGGGGCATATTCTCTAGGTTTCTAGAGATTTTCTATTAAATGCCATGCCTAGAACATTGTTAAATCTTGATTAAGGGGCTTTAATGAGTTTATTTAATTAATGTTAATTTTTGTTATTATTATTTTATTAATTTTTGTCATTTCCTATGTAGGAGGGGTAATAAATAGGGCCATGATAGTCATGTTGATTTTATTTAGTTAGGCTAATTTGAGTTTAGTTACTTATTAATGGTGTAGGGAAATGGGTAGGGATTTATTATTATTTTATTTTGTATTTTTATTATTTTTGTGGATGTAGGGGATGTTCAAAATTTAATTTATTATTTATATTAATATTTATGGTGTTTCTAAGGTTTTATTAGGCATTTTTAGGGAATTTAGATTATTTATGATTTTGTAAGGCTTTTTTAGATATTTTTATTTTTAATTTATTATATTGACAAAATTGTTAATTTTAAAATGTCTACAGATGCCCCTTTTTGCAATGTGTTGTTTGTAAGAACAACATAGTGCAAAAATGTTTATCAAAATTTTAGTGTGTTGTCCCAATGAGATTCTTATCCCCTTGGGAGTATATTTGGTCATCGAGAAGGAACGAGGCCAAGGACGAGCCACTTGATAAAATTGGACACGTGGTAAGAGAAGGTGGTGATCTAGGGTGATTAGTTAAGAAGGGTGAGATAGGAAAAGGAAATGTTAAGGATATCAAGGGGAGACTGTCTCCTCAAATATGATTTGGTAGGATATCACCTGGTCATAGATGATGTGCTTAGGAGGTTGCCTACCCAGAGATAGTTAGGTAGGAAGCAATAGGGGGGAGGTGGGAGGAGGGTAAAGGAGGGTACTATGGGGGAATATAGTGGGGGGAAAAGGGTAGTTAGTTATGGACCTCTTGGCATAAGGATGAGGATAGAAGGATGTTTCAAGGGGATGGAAGGGAGGATGATGGAGAAGGAGATGCGACCATGGAAAAAGAGCAAACCCAGACAATAAGGGACCACATGTGCACTATATAAAACATGTACAAAGTGAAAAAAAAAGTTGTAACCCAAGGAGGCCAGTGAAAAGTGCATAGCCCAAGGGTATGAGTGTAAAAGATATGCTTAAGGAGGCAATATGTAAAAAGGGTTCCCAAGGGGGAAAGTGTAAAAGAGGTGTCCAAGGAGGCAAGTGTAAAAGGATGCCTAAGGAGGCAAGTAAAGATAAAAATAGTGCAAAGTGGAGGTACGACCAGTTATGAAAAGTATCATGGTGCATCGAGTGTAGGGTAGTTGACGGACTAGAGGGCAATGGTATAGAGTTGAGTTTGATGTAGCAAGAAATATTGAAAGGTGCACTACCAAGAGTGAGAGGCTATGAGGTTGAGGATGGCAAGACAGCTCGAGGCTATGGAGTGAGAGTGATATAGGCTGCTAGCTAAATGTAATGAGCCAATAGTGAGGTTGGATCAAGGGGACTAAGAGTAGGATAGGCTTATAGTGGAGAGGGATGGTTTGTGATGCTAGGTAGAAGGTTGGAGGTGCGGCAGATGTAGGATGTGGAGTATCAGAAGCGCTTAAGGAGAGAGTACTTAGAGCTCAAGAATCGGGTGCAGTAGTTGGAGGTCAAGTTAAAGCAGGTGAGGAGGGCTCAGAGTCAAGGATAGGGGCAAGGAGGATTTTAGCTTTGATAGTGTTTGAGGAGGCACAAGCATGGAGTCAAAAACTAGATATAGAACTCTTGATGCATGATATTCCATTATCAGAGCACTCCTCATGATCATGATATTAGAGTAGGAGTAGGAGCACAACCTCAAGAGCACCATCTATCAGTGCGTGAGTGCCTCAATTTCATTAGGGGGTAGGGTCTCAGGCCAATGGAGGGGACAGAAGTGAGCGAGAGAGACAAGGACCCCATATGGATGGAGGTAAAGATGGAGGTGAGCAGTCATCTACAGGATGAGTGCCTATGGGCCTAGTTATATAATTGATTTTTATCTATGTAATTTTATACTTATATATAGCCTACGAGCATGTTGTACTTTTTGGATGTGGGGATTTATATATATATATATGACTTTTTTCTTTTCATTGTGTTCTTATATGATATTTATGTGAATTATTAGGATATAATTAATGGATGATATAATGGATTAATGTAAATTGTGAACATAAATAAATGTATAAGGGATGGATGATAAATAATAGTGAACATAAGTATGTAATGATAAAGGATAATGAACACAAGTAGATATAGGATAGAGAATATGGATTGTGAGAATAATAGACAATACTTATCTCACTTAATCAAGAATATTTCTTTAAATACACAAGGGTATATAATGTCCATGGGTAGAGAAGGGAATAGGAGAGGAAGAAGGAAGAAGTGAGAGCAATATCCCAAGGAGGTTTCACAAGACTCAAACACCCTAGTACTCCTCTCAAGCAATGAAGTGCCCATTGCAAGACCATTAGGATTAGGGTTCCCTTGAGACATTAAAATTTCCTAGAATCACTGTGTAAGGGAGTGTGGAAATCTCCAAAGGTTGCTTTTAAAGAGTTTTATACCTGCACACAACCAACAAAGAGAAGTTAATAAACAATATGGGCCCACCTAGGTTGGGCCTTTGTTCAAGTAATATGTAAACCACAGTGCAATGAAAGAAAATTACTATTAAATGAGATCAAAATACAAAAAACATAAGAAATATACCTGTTAAGCTCAGTGTCAACACTGATAACTTTTTTATGGATATTGTTTTGTGACGGAGTGTTGTGGCTGCTCCACAACACACCCCAAAATTGGGGACCCCCCCTTTGTTTGCATGCTTTCCAAGAAGATTGCAGTGGCCCAGATGTTAAGAGAGCAAAGAAAAGCAAGAAAATGAAAATGTCACGATATCGTGACATGTTGCTCCATCGCGGCTCATAAAATGAAAATGTCACGATATCGCGACATGTTGCTCCGTCGCGGCTCATAAAATGAAAATGTCGCGATATCGCGACATGTTGCTCCGTCGTGGCTCATAAAATGAAAATGTCGCGATATCGCGACATGTTGCTCCATCGCGGCTCATAAAATGAAAATGTCGCGATATCGCGACATGTTGCTCCGTCGCGGCTCATAAAATGAAAATGTCGCGATATCGCGACATGTTGCTCCATCGCGGCTTTAAAAAGAAAATTGTCGCGATATCGCGACGTGTCGTGTTTTCGCGGCTCAGAACAACAAAGTACGTTGGAATGAAAAGGTGTCGCGATATCGTGACATGTCACGTTTTCGCGGCTCAAACAAGCGAAGTACAATGGAACGAAAAAGTGTCACGATTTCGTGACATGTCACGTTTTCATGGCTAAGAGCAATAGGATGCAGCATAAAGTGAAAAACGTCACGATATCGCGACATGTCATGAAATCACGGTTCATAGAGGAGAGAGAAGACAAAGTGAAAAAAACGTCGCGATATCGCGACATGTCAAGTTTTCACGGCAGGAAAGTGAGGAAGGAGCAGATGAAAGAAATTGTCACGATTTCGTGACATGTCGCGTTTTCGCGGCCAAGTGCAGCGAGACAGCCCAAAATAGAAAAATGTCACGATTTCGCGACAAGTTGCATCTTCACAGCCCGAAACAAAAAAACGTCATGATTTCGTGACAGATTGCATCTGCACAGCCCAAAAGAGAAAAAGTGTCACGATTTCATGACAGAAAGCAGCGAGATGGTACGAAATGAAGAAGCGTCATGATTTTGCGACAGAAAGCGGAGATGGTATGGAATGAAGAAGCGTCATGATTTCATGATAGAAAGCAGCGAGATGGTATGGAATGAAGAAGCGTCACGATTTCATGATAGAAAGCAGTGAGATGGTACGGAATGAAGAAGCGTCATGATTTCATGATAGAAAGCAATGAGATGGTACGAAATGAAAAAGTGTCACGATTTCGTGACATGTCACGTTTTTGCGGCTAAGTACAACAAAACACAGCGAAGGAGAAAAACGTCATGATTTCACGACAGGTTGCATCCACGCGGCCCAAAGCAAAAAAACATCGCGATATCGTGACATGTCTCATTTTTGTGGTGCTTGAAGACGAATAAAGTTGCGGGTATAAAAACATCGTGATATCACGACATGTCTCATTTTTGTGGTACAAGAAGAATAACAAAGCTGTAGGGTATAAAACGTCGCGATATCGCGACATGCTATCTTTTGTCACGATTCATGAAGGGCCATTACAGAACATGCAGGGAAACGCTGAACACGTGGCATAAAGGTGTAAGGGTTACAGGAAGGCTGCAGTTAGCAAAGAAGATCAAACGTTTCGACGCTCGAACAACAACCAAAAATAATGAAAAGTCGGGGAAGACGAAATGAAAAGATCTGGGAAATGAAATGAAGCGTCACAGAGTAAAATAGAGAGCCACACTAGAGGGTTTAAAAGTAGAAGCATAGATTGGTATAAGGGTCGGAAACCACTGCGAGCAGAGTTGTAGAGCTGAAGGCGATAGGCCATTCTGGGCCTGCTTGAGTTGTTTCTCTTCCACAGACTGGTTTGGAAAAACCAAAAATTTTGCTATTGTAACATGACATATTTTTAATGCAGAAGTGTTCAAAAATTTGCATCTTGTGGGCAAGAAAGAAGGAGTTGTTCTCTGCATGCATGATTGAATGTTTATCTTTCCCCTTTCCGGTTTTAGGCTTATAGATGGAGTTTAATGCAAGTTGTCTTGGTTGCTTCATGCGAATGTCTAAATCTAGAAACCGTAGTTAAAACCCTAGAAACCAGCACTTAGCCTATCTGGATTGTGCATGTTTGCAGGTTCAATAGGTTAGGTTGCATGCATGGATACCTCACATCTTCGGTTTTGTCGAAATAGGATAGCATCATACTGAGTGCATTTTTATTTTCAGTTTGTTTTCTGCATTGCATTTTCATTCTCTGCATTTTATTTTTTTAGAAAGTTTAACTTATTTAAAATAAACATTTAAAAATTACAAAATCTAAAAAAAACAACGAACAATCACTAAAGCTTCATGATGAAATAAACCAACATTGCCCCTTGTTTACAGTTACTTGCAATCACTAAGGTGTTCCAAGCATTAAAATTGAATATCTTTATTTGAGATTATTAATACACAAATGTAAAATGCTAACATAGCGGAGACCTTGGAGAAATTACTTGTCTAATTTCTTTGCAAGAGGGGATTTGGAACCCAAATCCTATCGGAGAGTATGTTTTCACAATCGGGTGAAAATACCACTCAACAGATTGGCGCTAGAAGGAGGGCATGACGGGTTTATTTTAGTGTGATTTAAATTTAAATTTTTGTATATCTCATGCTATATTGATTGTTATCTTTAGTCCTCTAACACTCAGCGGATTGTTAAAAGGACGGCCTGAATTGGTTTACTTTATGCTATTTTAAGCAATTCAGGTATGTTGTATATTATTCTAACGCTTTTCTGATTGTTCATACAGAAATAATGTGATTTGATTTAATTTTGAAAATTTTGGTCTCGACTAACGAAGTGTTGTTTCATGCAATTACTTTTCATTTGATTTTAATGAATACATCTCTTAGTTGATGCTAACTTGATTTTTATACATTGCAGGTTGGATATTTGCTAGTCATTCCATGCTGATGTGCCGTGATTCCTTCTGTCATTTTTGACTAACAGATTTGGTTCTAAAGTTATATTCTGAGTTCACTAATGGCAACATTTGAGGAGCAAATTGTATCCCTAAGAGCTGAAATAGTGTCTCTAAGAGAAAGAATGGTATCTATGATGGAGGATCATTATAAGGGTTTGTCTATACATGTGATACCCTATCAAATTCCTAAAATGTTATTGGAGTTTCTACGATGTTTTAATCAAGAGGTGCCACTAGGATACTTGCAAAAACTACATGTCTACAAGGATACATTATGTCGATTCCAAGTTTTGTATGAGGAGATGGCTTGTAAGTTATTTGCATACATTTTGGATGATAAACCATTCTTTTGGTACAGCCAACTACCCATGGAGGTTAGGACTTCTTGGATACAACTAGAAGCAGCCTATCTTTATCATTTTGGTAATCAGGTTGACTTAGAAATGTTGAAAAATCAATTTACCTCCATATGTAAGGAGCCTAATGAATCCTTGAGTCAATTCAATGGAAGATTTCATGAGTTGCACTCCCAAATGTGGGAAAATTTTAACACATTAGAAGAGGAAGCCATGGAAGTATACCTGGGAGCCATACACCCCACACTTGCTTCATTCATTGAGGAAAAAATGGGTGGCTTGTCTCTAGAGAAAATCTATGAGATCCTAGAAGAGGTAGAACGACAAGGTCTTGAAGAAGAAAAGGCACAACATGTTCACATGAGAGATTGTCCTTCTAAAGATATTGATGCCAACCTACACCAACCATCAAATATAGCACCCTCCACTCCAATGATACCTAAGGTAAATGATCAAGGGGATGAATTTGAATATCCAAATGTTACAACCACCTTAGATGTAGTCCAAGAGGAGGTGCAAAGTGCTAAACCAACATCCGCTAGTGAAGATTATGCAGAAGCAATCTCATTCATAGAGATGCACGATTATGCGGATAAAGGGGTCCTAAATTCAACAAGGTTTGAGATAGGTGATAGGACGGAACCTACCATAGAATTGAATGAAGTGGTTGAAAGTGAAATTGGAAGAAAACCAATAAATGAATTTGAAGATATGATAGAATTTCACCACTTGTTCTTGGAAGAAACTCTCGATGAAAAGCTAGGAACTAATGATAAAAAATTTCTTCACCCTCCAAATTGTGACAAAACTGTATCATGGGTTACTAATTTGGACGATGATAGCCTTACAAATTTGAATTCAAGAAACGACCCACTATTAGAAATAATTGAACCATCTAAGGAAGGTGAAGATGAATTTGATGAGAAACACATTGATGAATTGGAGGATGTTGAAGAAGTAGTTGAACGTCACCACTTGATTTTGGAAGATGATTATTACAATGCTTGGAAGAAGTGGGAAGACTACACTCACTCCAAAACTGCTAATGAAACTTGTGTGCCAATTGATATGCAGGATGACACTATCGCCTACTCAAAGGAAGATATCACAACTCCTGTACAATTTGAGGATGTTTTGGAAGAGGGTTTCAAGTCTCATCAAATTTTGAAAGATTATAATGATTCCATTACCAAGGACAAAGAAGAAAAATATTTGATGAATGAATCAAAAGATCATGTCACAAATACCATGGAGTTTCATCCCACAAATTTGGAAGATAATTTTTATAATGGTTGGGGAAGATATGATAATGCATTCTTTTCTCACACCCTTATAGATGAAACTCATATTTCACTTGATATGCAGGATGTTGAAACTTCTACATCATACGAAGGTCTCACATTCACAAGATTTGAGAAGGTTGCAAATTTTGATCATGTTGAATATAAATTCATTGAAGATGCGGATACAAGTTTGCATGATGATTTTGAGGATTCAAATGAAGAGATACCATGGATAGTGAACAAAGAATTAGAACCAAATGACAAAGAGATTGATCAATTGGAAGCAACTCGAATAAGTGATCATCAAAACAGATTACTTGACATACACTTTGACCAAAAACATTTGAGGGTTGAAAAGGAGGGCCATGTTTTCAAATGGGTACATGACCATGTTTTGAATTTGAATGATGTTTATGGTGAAATGTCGTTAAAGGTGAATGAAAAACAAGGTATGATTTCTAATCACACCTTTGACAACATTGTTTTAATGAATGGAAAAGAAGTTGATGCACTTGAATTGTTAAATCAAATTCATCAACAATTACTAATTGAATCTAGGGTAAAAACTGTTAATGATCCTAATTTAGTAAATATCCTAGATGCTTGCAAACTGTTACACAAATTTGATTGGCCTACAAATTTGGAAAATGATTTGGCTTTAAAATTTTTAGAAATAGGCTCTTGCTTACAAAGTCTCATTTTGGATAAAGAGAGCCTACTTCTAAATCATGAATCGAATTATGAAATGGATACTTTCAAGAATAGACAAGATAAAATTGAATATCATTTATTGTCTAATCATTTTAGTATTTTAGCGCTCACCTATGAGAGTACTAATGGAATTAAATCTAATTGGTGGGGTGAGCAAGGGAAGTTAAAAGTTGTTGCATGGTGTGGTATAATATTGTTTTTTTTGGATTCCTACAACATTTGGCATGCACATCACGTTATATTTTTGTTGAAATGTTCTAATCATGTTTGGGATCCAGGAAAGTGATAGTCCAAGCTTTGCATCATCTTGTATTATATTGTACATTTGTATATAGGTTTTGATTTTTGGTTTTGGTTTGTGTTTTCAAATTTTCATTTTTGGATTGCATTTTGGTTTTGGATTGAATAAGTTTTGATTTAAAGTTATGTGTTGGTCCTATGGACATGTTTGGTTTGTAAAAAAAAAAAAATAATTTTGAGATGTCAACTTATGCCTAAAATCAGGAGAATATGAAACATTGGAATTGTGTTGTAGAAAGCTCCACAAGTAACACAAACATTTTAAATAATATCGTTTGAATCTTGTGATGCATGAAGTTGTCAGTTATTTTTATGGCAATACTCCATCTGCAATTCAAAGGGCAATGCATTCATATTACATCTCACTTTGCATATACATGCCATCTTAGTTGCATATGCATTTCAGATACAAATCATTGAAGTGTGTCAAATCCTCTTAGGGTTATGCTATAACATAAATAAGAAAAAATCCTAAGGTTGGGAACTGAGGCCCGAGATATCTAGAACCAAGCACATTTTATTCACATTAAAAAGGATCTTGAGCAAAATGATCAAAACCTTGCTTGGAAGAAAAGGTCAAGCGAAAGAAGTATTTCATGTCTATCCTATTATGCAACATGATCCTTAAAACAGTGGTTTTTACCACTTCCATAAAGCTTAAAGCCTAAAATCAGAGTAGTAAGGATAGGGTTAAATCCTCATCGAACTTAGGTTGAGGATCCAACTCCCCAAAGCTCTGATTTGACCTACATGGAGTAGTAAGGATAGGGCATAATTCTCATCTCGCTTAGGTTGAGAATCCGATTCCCCAAAGCTTCCATTTTTCCCATTTCATCATAAATCTTGGATTGGAAGGATCGTACTACATGTCCTCTGCAAAGGATGGGTAGTCATCCCAAAGGTCCAAGAAATAAAAGTAAAACTAATTTTTCCCATTTCATCTCAATATTGGATTGGAAGGATCGTACTACATGTCCCTAGCAAGGATGGGTAGTCATCCCAAAGGTCCAAGAAATAAAATTAACTAATATTTCCCATTTTATCTTAATATTGGATTGGAAGGATCGTACTACATGTCCCTAGCAAGGATGGGTAGTCATCCCAAAGGTCCAAGAAATAAAAGAAAAAGAATGAATGAAGCCAAATCATGGATTATGGGGTTAAGTATGCCCATGCGTGGCAGCATGTCTTGTCTAAAAACAAGACCACTGACTGTTCAAACGGATAGACTAGCATGACCATTTCATCCATAATTGGTTAAATTATTTTGCTCAAAGTGAGGTAATGAATTCCAAATCGAGTAGTAAGGATAGGGTTAAACTCCCATCTCGATTAGGTTGGGAGTCCGATTTCCCAAAGCTCTGATTTCACTTTCACTTGCACATGGGTTCAAGATAGTAGTGACTCATAACCAACTTTGGGATCTAATAAAGCAATTCATTATACATATAGTTGATCCTAAGAGGGTTTGATAATTTTAAATGTTTGTATATGATACTGGAAAGTTTTAAAGTCTTTATAAAGCAGGTTGTTATATCTCTAGCATATTTATCAGGCTGCTCAAATCATTCATAACCTCACATATGCATTCATGTAAAACTGACAATGGAATGTGAATCAATTTCAAACGATAGAAAATGGAACACACTGCACACACCGAGCTAATACTTAATGATTCTGGTGTTTCATGTATTTCTGATCTATCGGTATTTGTTTATCTTTTATGTGCTGACGCCTGTACTTAAGCTTGTATATTTCAGGGTAGGTTCTCACCGAAATGCTCAGGAGCATTTCCCAGCAGAGTCGCCATTTGTTGTGGCTGCTCCACAACACACCCCAAAATTGGGGACCCCCCTTTGTTTGCACGCTTTCCAAGAAGATTGCAGTGGCCCAGATGTTAAAAGAGCAAAGAAAAGCAAGAAAATGAAAATGTCACGATATCACGACATGTTGCTCCATCGCGGCTCATAAAATGAAAATGTCGCGATATCGCGACATGTTGCTCCATCGCGGCTCATAAAATGAAAATGTCATGATATCGCGACATGTTGCTCCATCGCGGCTCAGAAAATGAAAATGTCACGATATCACGACATGTTGCTCTGTCGCGACTTTAAAAAGAAAATTGTCGCGATATCGGACATGTTTTGGTTTTTTTAGCGAAGTACAATGGAAGAAAAAGTGTCACGATTTCATGCACATGTCAGTTTTACGCTAAGAGCAATAGGATTGCAATAAAGTGAAAAAGTCAGGATATCGCGACATGTCATGAAATCAGGTTCATAGAGGAGAGAGAAGAAAGTGAAAAAACGTCAGCGATATCGCAACATGTCAAGTTTTTGTTGTAGGAAAGTGAGGAAGGAGCAGAGAAAGAAATTATCGCGATTTCGCGACATGTCGCGTTTTGAAAGGAAATAGAAAATGTCATGATTTCAGGACAAGTTGCATCTTCACAAAAAAGATTTAAGAGAAAAGTGATTTCACGATTGAAAGCTTTTTTGTGATAGGGAGAAGAATGAAAAAGTGTCACGATTTCGTGACATGTCACATTTTTAGGCTAAGTACAACAAAACATAACGAAGGAGAAAAACGTCACGATTTCATGATAGGTTGCATCCACGCGGCCCAAAGCAGAAAAACATCACGATATCGTGACATGTCTCATTTTCATGGTGCTTGAAGACGAATAAAGTTGCGGGTATAAAAACGTCGTGATATCGCGACATGTCTCGTTTTTGCGGTACAAGAAGAATAACAAAGCTGCAGGGTATAAAACGTCGTGATATCGCGACATGCTATCTTTTGTCGTGATTCATGAAGGGCCGTTACAGAACATGCAGGGAAACGTTGAACACGTGGCGTAAAGGTGTAAGGGTTATAGGAAGGCTACAGTTAGCAAAGAAGATCAAACGTTTCGACGCTCGAACAACAACCAAAAATAATGAAAAGTCGAGGAAGACGAAACGAAAAGATCTGGGAAATGAAACGAAGCGTCACAGAGCGAAATAGAGAGCCACACCAGAGGGTTTAAAAGTAGAAGCACAGATTGGTACAGGGGTCAGAAACCGCTGTGAGCAGAGTTGCAGAGCTGAAGGCGATAGGCCATTCTGGGCCTGCTTGAGTTGTTTCTCTTCCACAGACTGGTTTGGAAAAACCAGAAATTTTGCTATTGTAACATGACATATTTTTAATGCAGAAGTGTTCAAAAATTTGCATCTTGTGGGCAAGAAAGAAGGAGTTGTTCTCTGCATGCATGATTGAATGTTTATCTTTCCCCTTTCCGGTTTTAGGCTTATAGATGGAGTTTAATGCAAGTTGTCTTGGTTGCTTCATGCGAATGTCTAAATCTGGAAACCGTAGTTAAAACCCTAGAAACCAGCACTTAGCCTATCTGGATTGTGCATGTTTGCAGGTTCAATAGGTTAGGTTGCATGCATGGATACCTCACATCTTCGGTTTTGTCGGAACAGGATAGCATCATACTGAGTGCATTTTTATTTTCAGTTTGTTTTCTGCATTGCATTTTCATTCTCTGCATTTTATTTTTTTAGAAAGTTTAACTTATTTAAAATAAACATTTAAAAATTACAAAATCCAAAAAAAAACAACGAACAATCACTAAAGCTTCATGATGAAATAAACCAACATTGCCCCTTGTTTACAGTTACTTGCAATCACTAAGGTGTTCCAAGCATTAAAATTGAATATCTTTATTTGAGATTATTAATACACAAATGTAAAATGCTAACATAGCGGAGACCTTGGAGAAATTACTTGTCTAATTTCTTTGCAAGAGGGGATTTGGAACCCAAATCCTATCGGAGAGTGTGTTTTCACAATCGGGTGAAAATACCACTCAGCACGGAGGAAATATTATCTCTACCCAAGTGGTAGGAGTGAGATCATATTTGCCTAGGTGATCTTGAGGTAGATGCTACATACTGTAAAATGAGGGATATGAGAGCTCAAAAAAGTGTCAATAGAGTCATGGGGGGTCTTGCAAGAGTGTTAGAGGTTGGATGATGGGAATTAAGCTAAGGTAAGTATGGGTAGCAAATTTGATAGCATAAATTTAGCACAAAAAGGGCTCCCTTACCTTGGCCATGGCCAAGGGTATTTATAGGTATTTTTGTTGCAAGTGTGAATGCGGCTTCATCTTGAGTGGCCTAGAAAAAGCTTGTTTTCATGTTGTAGTGTGAACAGGCTTCATTTTGGTCGACAAAGTTTGTCGGCATGATTTTTATTTTTTCTCCCCTTATTCCTCCTCCTTTTTCCTCCTATTTTTTCTCCCCTGATTCCTCCTTCCGTTTCTCCCCTTTTCTCTCCAACTTCTTCTCCCTATCTCCTCACCGCCATATTCCCCATTCCCTATATATATCTATCTATGTATATGGTTCAGATAGTGTGTGTGTGAAATTGAATTAAGTTAATTTTTGTGTGCCTTCATTTTAATTATTGTTTACTACGACTCTATATTCTACCTCATTCTGGTATCAGAGTAGGCGCAGGGGTCGAGGAGCACAGATCAAGGAGCATAAATCTTGAGGTGATCCTTCGAGGTAGATCCGAGGGCATGGATCTTGAGGTGGTCGTAGGACGGAGCTGGCATGGATGTTAACAATGACACATGGCAAGGCAAGGACATGGCGAGGACTCGACGTGGATGCGCCATGTGGTGGGTTGTAGTTGGAGGTTTCGATGGCAAAAGGGTTTAAGGCGGCGATTTCCCGAAGGCAATCGAGAAAATATACGCGTGCGGGCGTATAAAAAGACCTTGAAGGTCTTCTTCCCACTGCATGTGGGATAATTTATTTTTTTTTAAAACCTCCCACGACGCCTGTTTAACACCACCCTGTGTGCCTTTCTATTCCGTGCGAGCACGTAGCGCACACGGTTAAGGCGCTTGAAACCCGGCTGGCAGACCCGGGTTCGAAACCCGTCGGGTGCAAAAAAAAAAGAGTTTAAATTTTTTTTTAATGTTTTTGCTGTTGAAGGTTTAAGGAGGACAAAACACGCGGTGTTTTCCAAAGCAACCGCTTGGTGTAGCGGCCCACATCCGCGCTCCTATCTAGGCGGTCGAGGGTTCGAATCGCGGCCGAGGTAGTAAAGGTTTTTTTTTTAATTTTTTGAAATTTTTTTAAAGTTTTAAAAAAAAATTAATTTAATAATTTAAAATTTATATTTTTAATTATTTATTTTAAAAAATATATAATAATTAAGAATATAAAAATATTATTAAATTTTTTTTTGATAAAGACTTTATTAAAAATTTTGAAAACTTTAAAAAGGCAATCTTTGTAAAAAGGGGGAGCATAAAAGTGTCGGGAAGCCTTCCGGAGCGCCCGTTTAGCACTTCCAAAAAAATTTGGACTCCCCGTCTCATGACGGGGGAGGCACGCCAGGGGCGCTGCTCCTTGGAACCCCGTTCAAGGCTAAAAATTTTTGTAATAGCCTCAACGGCTGTAAAAGGGTGAAAATTTTAACCTCAGAGGTTCTAATGAAGTTTTATTTTGCATTGATGAGTAGATGATCAGGTCTACCGGGTGCTACCATGCTTTATGCTCTCTACTGCAAAGAGAGACAACCGAATCATTTGATGAACGAGTTCGGAGAAACGGACTGCACGTTGTGTTCAGTCAATTGCAGAATGTTGTTATAGCCCACCAGAGGAATCCAGATTCTGGTTACGAGGCTGACTCAGAAGACAATATTTTTGGACAACGAGTGGAGGAGTCCGATACAATTGAAGCCACACCTGTAGATCAAGCCAGTGATAGCTACTCTCCAGCTGAGCCGGAGCAACAATCCAGTGAAAGTTATACCCCACGCTCTCTAGAGCCTGAGCCAGTAGAGGCTGAGCCAGCACAGGCCGAGCCAGCGGCAGCTCCTAAAATAGTTGTCATCAGTGACGATGAGGATTCCATTGCAGACAATTTTGGACCTCCAGTACTGGACAATCCACAAGAAGAAGAAGAAATCAGTGAGAGAGTTAAGAAATCTAGATTTGATTTGAACTTGTAATTGCTTTGTACTTCCTATTTTTAGTCAAATCAAAGTTTGCTTTCAAGTAGTAGAAATGGCTTCAAATTCAAATCTTCCAATTCCAGAATTCAATGGTAGTGATTATGAATACTGGTCAATAAAGATGAAAACTTTGTTAATAGGCAAAGGTCTATGGGATGTAGTTGAAGAGGGTTACACAAAACCCTCTCCTACTGACTGGACTGCTTTAAGTGCTACTGATAGAAAAGCTAGGAAAGAAGCACAAAAAAATAATTCCTCTACCCTGTATCATTTGCAAGCAACCCTAGATAAAAGCATCTTTCCTAGAATAGCATCCTGTGTAATAGCTCAAGATGCTTGGAATGCTTTAAAGGAAAGTTTTCAAGGGAGTGATCAAGTGAAGCAGGTCAGGCTTCAAACTCTGAAAAGAGATTTTGAAAATCTCAGAATGCAAGAGAATGAGAAAGTAGGAGACTACTGTGTGCGAGTCAAAGCCATAGTAGATAAAATGGTCACTCTAGGTGAAGAGATTAAACCAAAAGTTGTGGTGAAGAAAGTGTTGCGAACACTTCTTCCTAAGTGGAATCATGTAGCAATCATTATTGAAGAGTCAAAATATTTGACTACACTTTCCTTTGATGCACTAATTGGTTCTCTTCTTTCACATGAAGAGAGATTGCAGGAATCTCCTTCCACCAGTCATGGAGGAGATGATAAAGCCTTTGCTTCACAAGAAGGAAGAGGTAGAGGTCATGGCAGAGGTCAGCATAGAGGAAGAGGTAAGAACAATCCACGAGGTGGAACCCCAAGCAGAGGAGGATCTTCAAACAGAGGTGGAGGTCAGAATAGAAGTGGACAACAGAACAGAGGAAAGCATCCAGGCCGAGGAAAAGGAAGTGACAAGTCCAAACAAGCTTGCTACAATTGTGGCAAACTTGGCCACTTTGCTCGTGACTGTTGGTCGAAATCTTCTCAAGGGAGCAACAGTCAGAGCAGTCAGTATGGCAATTTTGGAGAAGAGGAAGGGACCTCAAATCTCTTTCTCTCATATGGCAAGTCAAATCAGAACCTGAATGATACCTGGATCTTGGACACTGGATGTTCAAATCATATGAGTGGCAAAGAAGAACTCTTTGCTACCCTGGATTCTTCCTACAAATCCAGCATCAAGTTGGGGGATGACAAGTCATTGGCGGTTGAAGGCATTGGAGCCATGGAGGTTCCAACAAAAGAGGGCGTTAAACAGGTGAATGATATTTATTATACCCCTCATCTCCAACATAATATTTTGAGTGTTGGTCAAATGTTGGAGAAAAATTATAAGTTGCTATTTGATGAGGGTAAATGTATCATTTTTGATAAAAGTGATAGTGATAGAATCATTACTCAAGTTCCAATGACAAAGAACAGGTTATTTCCTTTAAATTTTGGCCAGCCAGGGGGAGATCAATTGGAAAATGTTGCTATTTCAAATCCAAGTGTGTTGTGGCACTTGAGATACGGTCATCTGAATTCAGCCAGTCTGAAAATGCTTACCTCTCAAGCGATGGTGACCGGACTTCCTAAAGTGCAGGAGAATAAGGAAGTCTGTGAAGGTTGTGCTTTGGGCAAACATGCCAGATCCAAATTTCCATGAGGGCAAGCATGGCGGGCCAGTTATCCACTCCAGCTAGTCCATTCGGACATCTGTGGTCCAATGCAGACCAAGAGCATTGGTAACAACTCTTACTTTCTTCTCTTCATTGATGATTTTTCATGAATGTGCTGGATATATTTTTTAAAGCATAAGGATGAAGCATTTGATTGCTTTATAGATTTTAAAGCAAGAGTTGAAAATGAGAGTGGATATTTTGTTAAGTGTCTTAGATCAGATAGAGGAGGAGAATACTCCTCTAATGAATTTTTGAATTTTTGTAAAAAACATGGAATAAAGAGGTAGTTCACTGCTGCCTACACTCCACAACAGAATGGTGTGGCTGAGAGAAAGAACCGCACCATTGTAGAAATGGCAAGATCTATGCTTCAGACGAAGCATTTGAGTAATATGTATTGGGCAGATGCAGCTAGAACCAGTGTGTATATTTTGAATAGGAGCCCTACTTCAAGTTTGAAAGGGAAAACTCCTTACCAAGCATGGTATGGTAAGAAACCAAATGTCAAGCATTTCAGAGTGTTTGGTTCACTGGCGTACTCACACATTCCTGATGAGCAGAGAAAGAAGCTTGATCCTAAGAGTCAAGCATGCATTTTTGTAGGGTACTGTGAGACCACAAAAGCTTACAGACTCTACAATCCAAGGACTCGAAATATTGTGCTTTCCAGGGATGTGATTTTTGATGAAGGGGGAGAATGGGGTCATCCCCAAATATTTAGTGATGTTGAATCTCATGATGCAGGTTCTTCACCAATTCAACAGACACCACAAAAAGGCAAGAAGTCTCCTCCTCCAAGCCCAAGCAGACATTCGACATCCAGTTCATCATCTTCTTCACCAAGTCCTTCTCCTCAAAGGTCAGTCAGTTCCTCACCAATGGATATTGATTCTCCATCTAGAGGTAAGAGAACGCTCCAACATCATCCATCTTATCAGATGTTGGATACAAATTTTCAAAGAAGATATACTAGAAGTCAAGCTAGTGAGATGAGCTCTATTTTACAAAGACTTGAAAATATGCATTTGTATGGTGATGATGACTCCCAAGAACCTCGGGGAGATGTAGTTAACTATGCCTTGTTAACTAGTACACAGCTTGAACCTTCTAGTTATGAGAAGGCTTGTACTCAGAAGATATGGCAAGATGCCATGAAAGAGGAGATAACCTCTATAAAAAACAATGATACTTGGGAGCTGGTAGAGCTTCCTAAAGGAAAGAAGTGTGTTGGATGTAAATGGGTCTTCAAGACCAAATTCAATGCTGATGGAAGCATTGAAAGGCACAAAGCAAGATTGGTTGCAAAAGGATTTACACAAAAATATGGTATTGATTATGAGGAGACATTTGCTCCTGTAGCCAGACAGGAGACCATCAGAATAGTTCTTGCTTTAGTTGCACACAAGGGTTGGAAAATCCAACACATGGATGTGAAGAGTGCCTTTCTCAATGGGTACTTAACAGAGGAAGTGTATGTTGAGCAACCTCAAGGATTTCAAGAGCAAGGTAAGGAGCACCTTGTTTACAGACTGAAAAAGGCACTCTATGGCCTCAAGCAGGCACCACGAGCTTGGTACTCATGCATTGATGGGTACTTCAAATATTTTGGGTTCACCAGAAGCAGAAATGAACCCACACTTTACTACCTGAAGCAAGGTAATGACATCCTCATAGTTTTCTTGTATGTGGATGATCTCATTTTCATGGGTAGTAATGAAAAAGTGAATATGGAGTTCAAACGCTCCATGATGAAGCAGTTTGAGATGAAGGATCTTGGCTTAATACATTACTTCCTTGGAATGGAAGTCCATCAGACAGATTTAGGGATCTTCATCTGTCAACATAAGTATGCTCGGGACATGATCAAGAAGTTTGCTATGGAGCATTGCAAACCAGTTGCAACTCTAGTTGGACATGGGATCCAATTAAGCAAAGATGATGGAGCACCTAAAGTTGACGTGACCACTTTCAGAAGCATGGTTGGGAGTTTGATGTTTCTCGCCAACACCAGACTCGATATTCAGTATGTTGTTTCTCTTGTCTCTCGATTTATGGCTAGCCCATCTGAGCTGCATTTGTAGGCAGCTAAGAGAATTCTCAGATATGTGAAGGGTACATTGGATTTTGGAATCCAGTACCATAAATGTAACACTATCAAGCTTGTAGGCTTCAGTGATAGTGATTGGGGCAGCAACATTGATGACAAAAAATCAACTTCAGGGAACTATTTTAGTCTAGGATCAGGACTAATAACATGGAGTTCTAAAAAGTAAATTGTGGTAGCTTTGTCTTCTACATAAGCTGAATATATAGCAGTCACCTATGCTAGTACTCAAGCCTTGTGGCTAAGAAAAGTGCTAGAAGAGATTGGAGAACAACAAAGTGGTCCGACCAGAATCTACTGTGACAACATCAGTGCCATTCAGTTGGCATACAATCCAATCCACCATAGTAGAACGAAACATTTTGATATGAAGTACCACTTCATCCGAGATATGGTGGAACATGAAATTGTTGAGCTTAAATTTTGCCACACTTTGGAGAACGTCGCAGACATCTTCACCAAAGGGATGGCTAAAGCTCAATTTATAAAGCTGAGAGACTGTCTAGTCAGTCCTCTCAACTTTAAGGGGGAGAATGTTGCAAGTGTGAATGCGGCTTCATCTTGAGTGGCCTAGAAAAAGCTTGTTTTCATGTTGCAGTGTGAACAGGCTTCATTTTGGTCGACAAAGTTTGTCGGCATGATTTTTATTTTTTCTCCCCTGATTCCTCTCCCCTTATTCCTCCTCCTTTTTCCTCCTATTTTTTCTTCTCTGATTCCTCCTTCTGTTTCTCCCCTTTTCTCTCCAACTTCTTCTCCCTATCTCCTCACCGCCATATTCCCCATTCCCTATATATATCTATCTATGTATATGGTTCAGATAGTGTGTGTGAAATTGAATTAAGTTAATTTTTGTGCGCCTTCATTTTAATTATTGTTTACTACGACTCTATATTCTGCCTCAATTTTAGGGTTGGGTGAGTGGGATGCCACATAGGCTCCACTTGGTCTCCACATGTGCAAGGTAGGTGGGGAAGGGTCTAGAGAATGGTGAGGTGGAGGGGGGGTTATTTAATTACCTTGGGAGGGACAATCCTAGGGGGATGGGAAACTAATTTTTAATAGGGGATGGGAAACTAATAGGGGGTTATTTAATTTAGTTTCCCAAGGGCATAGGGGATTGTGACAAGTATTTTTAAATTGGAAAAATGATGAGGTGTAAGGGTAGGGAGTTGGCATATTAAATGGCTTTGGGGGAGGTGTCCTAGGGGGATGGGAAACTAATTTTTAATTAATTTCCCATGGGACATGGGAGAATGGGAAAGTATTTAAAAATTGCAAACATGATGAGGTGGTTTGTCCTTGGGCCAAGTGGAGTAAATACAGATTTTGACTTGGCATAATTTTTAATTTTAAATTACCTTTTATGGCATGGGGAGGGGGATAATGTGAGGTGGCATATTAATGTGGGGATTTTTAAATTTTAAAAAGGGGCATATTCTCTAGGCTTCTAGAGATTTTCTATTAAATGCCATGCCTAGAACATTGTTAAATCCTGATTAAGGGGCCTTAATAATGTGGTTAATTTACATTATGATTATTTTATTAATTTTACCATTTTCTATGTAGGAGGGGTCATAAATAGGGGTCATGATAGTGATATTAATTATATTTAATTAGCATAATTTAAGTTTAATTAATTACTAATGGCATATGGAGAAGATTAGGGATTATTATTATTATTATTTTATTTTGGTGTTTTTATAATGTTTTTTTTGTTATTTTTGTAAGTGTAGAGATTATTTCAAAATTTGATTAATTATTATTTATGGTGTGTTTCTAAGGTTTTGGTGGGAGATGTTAGGGGATTTTAAATATTTATGGATTAATTAAATTTTTATAAGGTGGAAAAAGACATATTTGGGTGTATTTATTTATAATTTATTATGTTATCAAAAATTTCAATTTTCAATGTCTACAATTTGTATGTGGAGGCCAATAAAAAATAGCCTCTATCTTTATTGGGTCCACAATATTTTTTTTTGCTGAGATAATGTGCCTCAAATACTGAACGTGCGAAGTATAAAACTCACACTTGGATAATTTACCATAGAGATGATTTTTCCTTAGAACTTCCAACACCATCCTAAGATGATGATCATGTTCCTATTTAGAATGAGAATAAATCAAAATATCATCAAAGAAAACTAAGACAAACCAATCCAAATATTTTTTGAACACTCTATTCATCATATTCATGAAAGTTTTTGGTGCATTTGTTATCCCAAATGGTAGCATTGTGAACTCGTAGTGCTCATATATAGTCTTAAAGGTTGTCTTTGGGTATCATCTTCTCGAATCCTCAATCGATGATCCAATGACCTCAGATCTATTTTTTAAAATATGGTAGCTCCTCTCAGCTAATCAAATAGATCCTCTATTAGAGGTATAGGATACATGTTTTTAATGGTCACCTTGTTCAACATTATGTAATCTATGCATAACCTCAAGGATCCATCCTTATTTTTTACAAATAATATCGGAGCACCCCAAGGTGGCACACTTGGTTTGATTAGATATTTATACAATAATTCTTCTAGTTATACCTTTAGCTCTTGCATATTGATTGGATTTATTCTATAAGGTGCCCTAGAAATGTGTTTAGCTGTAAGCATTAATTCAATAGTGAAATCAAATTCTCTTTTAGGAGATAAACTTGGAAGGTCTTCAGGGAATACATCTCAAAACTCATGAAAAATTGGATGCTTCTTTAAAACCTCTTTGTCTCCTTTCTCTCTAGTCTTACCATTAATATTTACTACGTAGAACATACTATCTCTTTTGATGGCTTTCTTTAACTACATAGTTGAAAGCAAGTGGGGTCCTTATTGGTGAAATCCATCCACCTATCTTGAAAATTGATTAACACCCCATGAGCCTTCAACCAATCCATCCCCACGATGATGTAAAAAGCATGAAGGTGTGTCACATACAAGTGTTATATAATGGACCCTTCAGGTAGAGTTATATTTGTAAAGCGGAAAAATATCAACACCAATAACAACAATGAAACAAAGCAAACAAGTTATGTGCAATGAAAGCAAGATCTCATATATTATTAAAATGAGGGAGCCTTGATCTCCACTTTATACATAAATGTACCCCAAATTTGGGGTTACAAAGTAATATTTTCTTTGATAAAATTATTACAATAAGAGGGGTAAAACCCTAAATCAAACAATGGTGGTGTCTTCATATCTGTTAGGAACTAAATTCACTATGTAGTACAGGAATCCAGGAAAGAGGATTGCAGCAGGCCAAAGTAGGCCAGACGTATAACCTTATAGACGTAAGATTCTTCTTTCAACTCTATAAAAGAGATTTTATCCCTTGCATATGGTGTGGTTGGGTGAAAACATTGAGAAACGTGAATGTAAACTTTGCTAAAAATAATAAAAGGAGAAGTTGCCATTGCCCTATGGTTTTTCTTGCACATTACAGGTTTCCACATAAATCTCTGTGTCACTTTTGTTGTTGTTTTCATATTTTCTATTTTTTTATTGTGCTTCCTCTTGCAGGTGTAAAATTTAAAAGTTTTTTTCTAAAATTTGGTATCAAATCTAAGGTTTTGTGTGAGTGGGAGCTAAAAAAAATGATAAAATATGTAACCAAGTTTGAAATTGAGAAATTTGATGGTAGGAACTTCACTCTATGGAAAATGAAGGTGGAGGATTTGTTGGTTTAGAATGACCAAGCTCAAGCCTTGAAAGGGATCACGAGTAAACCGAGTAGCATGAAATATGAGGAGTGGGTAACGCTTGATAGGAAGGTAGTTTCTACAATTTATCTCTGCCTAGTGGACTTTGTCTTATTTAATGTAGCTAAAGAGAAGACCGCAGAAGCCCTTTGGAAAAATCTTGAAAAGTTATATGAAGCGAAATCAGCAATAAATAAGGTTTTTCTAAAAAAGTAGCTTTATAGCTTGAGGATGAAGGAAATTTCATCCATAGTAGATCATTTGAATGAGTTTAATACTCTAATCAGTAAACTAGTTTCAGTTAATGTGAAGATAGAGGATGAAGATAGAGCTATCACCCTACTTTTTTCTCTCCCAAACACTTGGGATCATATGGTGATGACCATCAATAATTCATCATCAAGAACTCTTAATTTTGATGATGTGGTAGTTGCTTTGTTGGTAGAAGAATTGAGGCAAAAAACATCTTTGGAACCCTCAATCAATAAAGTCCTATATGTGAGAGGTCAATCATTCAAGGGGAGTAAACAAGGTATGAAACAATCTAGATCTAAGTCTAAAGGACA
Organism: Wollemia nobilis; assembly: GCA_028583015.1. Classification (NCBI taxonomy): domain Eukaryota; kingdom Viridiplantae; phylum Streptophyta; class Pinopsida; order Araucariales; family Araucariaceae; genus Wollemia; species Wollemia nobilis. The sequence goes on along the minus strand of JAQPPZ010016751.1, from coordinate 8,402,875 downwards.
TAAGCATAAAGGGAAGTGTTGACATTGTGGGAAGCTAGGACACTCCAAGAAGGATTGTTGGCAATAAATAATGATGAAAGTAAAATCAGCCATCAGTTGTGGTCAGTGTAGTAGATTCAAGAGAGACAGCAAAATGTGAAGCCTTTTGTATCAATAATAGTAGATCTATTTTATATACCTGGGTTTTGGACTCAGGTGCATCTTTCCACATGTCTCCTCATAGAGACTGGTTTGACAAATATCATCCATACTATGGTGGAAAAGTCTATTTGGGTGATGATAAACCTTTAGAAATTTTGGGAAGAGGGGATATAAGGATCAGGCTAGAAGATGGTAGAAAAAGGATGTTATGTGATGTGTGACATGTGTCCAGTTTGAGGAAGAATTTGCTCTCAATCAAAATTATGGATAAGCTAGGGTATTCTATCACTTTTAGTAACAACTATTGCAATATTACTAGAGGAGCTCTTGTAGTAGCAAAGGGAGAATCTTATGGGACCTTATACCATTTATGCGGTGATACGGTGATAAACCATGTAGTAGTAGTAACTTATGTTCAAGATGTAGTAATGTTATGGCATCAATGCCTAGGCCATATGAGTGAAAAAGGCCTAAAAATTATGCATGATAGAGGTATGATTTTTGGGATTAAGTATTGTAATTTAGAATTATGTGAGCACTATATTTTTGGTAAACAGAAAAGGGTTCGGTTTACTACAAGTCCTAGTAAGAGTTCTAATTTTTTGCAACTTTTACATTTAGATATATTTGGACTAGTCCCCACTCAGTCCTTGAATGGTGCCATCTATTTTCTGACTTTTATAGATGATTATTCTAGGAGAGTGTGGGTTTATTTTCTGAAGAAGAAGTTGAAAGCTTTGCAAAAATTTAAAGAGTTCAAAGTATGGGTAGAAAATAGTTTGGGCAAGTTGATTTTATGTCTCGGGTCAGATTATGGGGGTGAATATTGCTCCAAGTAATTTGATAAATTTTATATGCATGAAGGTATTAAGCACCAAAATCCTATACCATACAATCCACAACAAACTAGTGTGGCTGAGCAGATGAATTGCACAATCATGGAATGTGCAAGAAGCATGCTTAGTGCAACCATGTTGGAGAAAAAGTTTTGGGTGGAGGCTATTAATACAGTTGTTAATATTAGTAATAGGTCACCTACAACTGCGTTGGATGGTCAAATTTTGGATGAGTTTTGGTGTTGTAATCCATTTGATTACTCTCATATGTGTACCTTTGGTTGTGATGTGTTTACCTATGTACCCAAGGAAAAAAGGTCCAAGCTTGACCCGAAGTCAAGAAAATGTGTTTTTCTCGGCTATGGAGATATATTGAAGGGGTATAGACTATGGGATCCTACTTCCCACAAGGTAATTATTAGCCAGGATGTAATTTTTGATGAAAAATCTTTACAAAGGAAGGAGGTACAACAAAATCCTAATGTTGTACTTGTTGAAGTAGAATTGAGTGAATATGAGCATGCTTAAGTTTTTGAACAACATGAATAATAACAAGTAGAATAGCAAGTAGAGTAGCCACAACAGTTACAAGAGCAAGAGCCATAACCGACAGATCATTGGGTTAGAAGATCTACACGTCCACAAAAGTGTTCGAAAAGGTATTCTCATGTGTATCAATCCTTTTTTGCTTTGTTAATTGATGATGGTGAACCTAGTTCGTTTTAGGAAGCTAGAGAGTCTGATAATGTAGAAAAGTGGAGAAAATCCATGGAGGAGGAAATCGGGGCACTTCACAAGAATAAAACTTGGTAACTTGTGGATCTCCCACTTGTAAGAAATACTATTGGAAACAAGTGGGTGTACAAAGTGAAGAAGAACAACGATGGGTTGTTGGAATGCTATAAAGCTCGCTTGGTGGCAAAGGGCTATGTGAAGAAGTAAGGTGTTGACTTTAATGAAATTTTCTCTCTAGTTGTGAAGATGACTACTATTAGAGTTCCACTCACACTTGTAGTTGCACAAGATTTGGAATTGGATCAACTTGATGTAAAGACTACTTTCTTGTATTGTGATCTCAAGGAAGAGATATATATGGATTAACCTGAGGGCTATGAAGAAAGAGGTAAAGAGCATTTGGTTTGTAGACTGAAGAAATCACTATACGGGTTGAAACAGGCACCAAGGATGTGGTACAGGAAATTTGACACCTTCATGAAGAGTCAAGGTTTCAACAGGAGTGAAGCTAACCATTGTGCATACAATAAGAGGTTTGACGATGGCAGTTTTATTATTTTGTTGTTGTATATTGATGATATGTTGGTTTCAAGCCCCAGCATGAATAAAATCAATGATCTTAAGGCTCAGTTGGCTAGGATATTTGAAATTAAGGATTTAGGAGTAGTAAACCAAATTTTAGGGATGAAGATACACAGGGACAGAAAAGGAAGAAATATCTAGTTAAGTCAAGAGTCATATGTGGAACCCAGGTGTTGTAGGTGAGTTGGAGAGGATACGACAATCCTCCAAGGGAGGTCCCAGGTTCAAATCTTCACCCTACCAAAAATTTTAATTGGGTATCCAAAATCCAATTGATAATGTTGGTGCGGGCAGGGTCGGGTGTGACTCCTGGGTGACTTTGACAATGTAGAACCCCCTGTTCGTGGTCTCTCAGACCAAGGTGGCCCCCAAGGGGTTTTTCACTTAAAAAACCTCTTCAATATACAAAATGCTAAACCAATTAGTACCCCACTTCTTTCACACTTAAATTTTTCTTCCAACCAGTGTCATAGAATAAAAGCAGAGAAGACAAACATGTCTTATGTACGATATTCATTAGTAGTAGGAAGCCTCATGTATGCCATGGTGAGCACCAAACTAGACATTACCCAAGTAGTGGTAGTAGTCAGCCGGTACATGGAAAATCTTGGTAAGGAGCATTGGAATACGGTGAAGTGGATATTCAGATATTTAATTGCCACTTCAGATGTTGCCATTTATTTTGGATTGGCAGATTTGCAAGTTACAGGTTTTGTTGATTTTTATTATGGTGGAGATAAATATGGGATAAAGTCCACTACAAGATATACCTTCACTCTTTCTAGTGGAGCGGTGAGTTGGGCTTCTAATTTGTAGTCTATTGTGGCTTTATCAACCACTGAAGCATAATATATTGCAGTGACTCATGCCATCAAAGAGGTAATTTGGCTAGAGCAATTGTTGGGTGACTTCAAGGTAATGCAAGAGAAAATTATGTTGCATTGTGATAGCCATAGTGCTATTTAGCTAGTGAAGAATCCAATATTTCATGATCGCACAAAAGACATTGATGTCAAGTACCACTTTATCATAAATATAGTGGAAGAAGGTAGGACCATGTTGCATAAAATTGACACTAAAGTGAATCTTGCATATATTCTTACAAATTTGGTCAAGGTAGAGAAGTTTGAATGGTGCAGAACTTCTTTGGGCTTGCTGAAAAAGTAACAAGGGTAGCATTAGACAATTGGCACTGGATGAAAGTATTTGCTAGAATAATTTCTAAATATTGACTTCAAGTGGGAGAATATTAGGAAGTTAAGTCACTATGTAGTACAAGCAGCCAGGAAAGAGGATTGCAGTAGGACAAAGTAGGCCAAATGTCTAACCTACTAGACATTTGGGTCAGATGTCTAGGTAGCAGGCTAGATGTATGACCTGCTAGATGTCTAGGCCAAATGTCTGGGTTGTTAGATGTCTAGGCTACTAGGCATTTAGGCCAAATTTCTAGGCTAGACATATGGTCCAGACGTCTAGTCTGGTAGATGTCTAGGCCATACATTTGGGCTACCAGACATCAAGGTTGCCAGACGTCTAGGCCAGATGTATGGGCTACCAGACATCAGGCTGGTAGACATCTAGGCCAGATGTTTAACCAAGTATATGTCTAAGCCAGATGTCTAACCAAGTAGACATCAAACCAAGTAGATGTCAAACCAAGTATATGTCTAGATAGACGTCTAACATAGAAGACGAATAGGTTCAGGAATTTTCCTTGGGAGCAAAAGTGAATAGTTTTTGGAGGCTTCTGTCAGGAGAGGAAGTAAACAGTTGGAGTCTTCTTTCAGATCTATAAAAAGGATGTGATCCCTTGCATATGGTGTGTTTGGGTGAAAACATTGAGAAACATGAATGTAAAATTTGTTGAAAATAATAAAAGGAGAAGTTTCTATTGCCCCATGGTTTTTCCTGCACATTGCAGGTTTCCACGTAAATCTCTATCACTTGTGTTGCTATTTTCATGTTTTCTATTTTTTTTATTGTGCTTCCTCTTGCAGGTGTAAAATCTAAAAAAAAAATCCTAACAAGATCTTCTTCGCTCCAAACAAGGGGTGAGTGGGCTTGTGTATCCACTACAGGGCCACTCAAAGCTGCAATAGTTGCCAATGAAAATGCTTCCTATATCTACACACAAACAAATCACACTAGAGATTCAGTAACACCTACGGGGCCTCCATAGTGTGAGGCCCACTAAAACATAAAAAGTGAATACTACAAACCCTAGCTAAAATAATTGTAAAATGCAATGCAGAGTACAAAAAAATGTAAGTTAAAATATTCAAATCAATACCTTGTCAAAATATACCTAGATTGTTGGATCTACACTTCTATTAGATCAAAAGCTTGAACAGTGAGTACGCGAATGCTCAATAGTGTTCAGGGGGTGATTTGCAAGTGCTGCAGTGAACAAATGATGGTAGCAATGGTGACAGCTATTCAAGATTTTTTGATTTTGATCCAATCCTCATTCACAATAAGTGAATTATATTTTACGGTTGCCCTTGATTTATGTTAGGGTTTTGATGACATCAATGAGTAATCAAGATTTAACATGATAAAGGGCTAAGATTACGATTTGATAAGTGACACGGATTGCATTAAATAAGCAGCTAGGATTAAGACATGATGGGCGGTTGATATTTATTCATATATATATATATACACACTTTTTTATATTTATATATATATATAACTAATGATGGATGGTTATGATTTAATGGTGTTGAGTGGATAATGAGTGGCTAGGATTTATTTATATATGTATAAATATATATAAATATAAATATATAAAATATTTATACTTATATATATAATAAATGGCTAGAATTTTGTGTCTACAAATGCCCCTTTTTGTACTATGTTGTGTGAAGTGTGATGTAGTGCAAAACAAAGAGACACTTGGAATGGAGCAATGGACTCTTTCCTCAATGCGCAAGGAGAATGATTTTTGGAAAATTGGCGGTTGTAGCTTACCCCCTCAATTTGTGAATGAGTGAAGAATGAATATCATGAACCAATTGATAAAATATGGTAGATGCAATGAATGTGGTTGATATCATGAATATGTATAATGCAACGGAAATAATGCAATGGATGTGATGGATTGATTGATTCTACTTTTATCCTAAAATAAAAGGGTTTTTGAGGGGATGATGTTACCTTTTACTTGGTAGGATAGGGATTGTGATAGATTGAATGATTCTACTTTTGTCCCAACATAATAGGATTTATGTTTTGGATGTTGTAATGGATACATATGATGTATCCTGATGTTAGAAATCAAAATCAAATTTGGTTTCCCCTAGTTTGGGATGATTCTATGTTGTTGAAAATATACCTTTTGGCATCATTGAAATGCAAAGTAAATGATGAAGTAAAGGAACCCAATTCACTATCCAGTGACCCCACAGATTCCTTAATGCAAAAATAATGAAGTAGGAATTTTTCCATATTTATAACCCCACGGAGAGGGTATCAATGACAATAATGAGCATATTAATTTGAACATAGTCTCACTTGAGAAATGAGGGACAAAAATGTTTTTTTTTCGAACAAGATGATATTCGATGATTATTTTGAACAAGCATCCTAATGGTGATATACTCATACTACCAAATTGAATGGATAACCAATCGCTACAACTACCAAGGAAATAGATTAAATCACTATATATGAGGTTCACTTGATAATGTAAGTGGATTTGACAATGTTGAATGAAGATGAAAATGCATTGATAAGTGGATGTGACAATGTAAATGTATCGATGAGTGAATTTGATAGTTTTTGTGAAATTTGGAACTACTTTGGGACATGAGTGAAGAATGAATCTCATGAGCCAATTGACAATATGTGGATGATGCAATGAATACATATGATGTATGCCAATGTTGAAATCAAATTCAAGTTTGATTGCCCCAAGTTTGGGGATGTTTCCATGTTTTTAAAAATTTGCTCTTAGCACAATGTGCAATGTTGTTGTTGTAGATAAATTAACCAACATTGGTGAACATGTGGTGGAGGTAGGGATACCACCTCACTTCATGCGACCACACTTTTGAACCTAACTATTGGCCTAATGCAAGGGGAATTTGTAAAGGAAGTTCCAATTTTTTTTGTATTTACATATTTTACATCATGTCTCACTAAAGTGGACAAGGTGGTGGTGGAGGTTCACCAGTTGGCTCAGCTCGCTCCCTTGGGAGGAGTAAACAAAATATGGGTTGGTGGATGGGGAACATTCTGAGATAGTACTCATCCTATTTGGTGAATGGTGTGATTGGTATTGATTCCTCTTTAGATTCATCTAAATATATCGATTTGACATCGTATTCTTTGTATAATTTATCATTAAAGTCATCATTATCATTGTTTTCCTCTTCATGACCTAGATTGAGGTATTGAAAGGCTCATTCAAAAGAGAAAGTGGAAGATCATGGGTTGTATACCAGACCAAAATGGTCATGCACTTCTCGATATTGAGATTCAGTGATATCATGCATGCCATGTCCATGTCATCCTAAGCCATATTCTTTCCAATTAACCATATGAAAATACCATGAAGGGAAATCAAGGTTAGACATGTGCTCGATATTGGTAATGATTGGCTGCTTAGGTTCATCTAGGGGAAGTGGATCAAATGATGAATTGATCCCCCCATATACAAAATTAATTTAGTTTGGGGATGAACCCATGTTGTACACCACTCCTATGGATAGGGGTGGTTTGTGTGGATGACTATAATCCCTGATAGTTTTGATGTTGAATAATGTGACTATGACATATTGAACCACATACTCACCAATACTAGAACTAGCAAGATGGACTACAACTTATGTGGTTTATGATATGGAGTGATGCGGAGATGTGGGGCTCAAAAGTGGCTTGTGGCTCAAATGAGAGGAGAGATGTATGCTAGAATGGCATCTCACAATCTATCCAATCAACTTGTGATACATCGACTGGTGGATATGAAGATGGGTTTGGCTAAGGAATTTTATGGATGGCTAGTGATTCTGGTATGCATGAAGTGGTTTTGGGTGCTTGTAAAGTAGGTTGTGTAGATGATTATTAATGAGTGGTGATTTATGATGTGGATAATGTGGAGGTATGCCCTCCTTGCATGGATGTTGAAAGTGATGATTAGGTTTGACCACATATACATGTTGATTGTGATGAAGTTTAGAGGTATGGTGTGGATCAATGATGGGAAGTTCCTCTAGGATGGGTGCTTTGGATGAAGTATTATGATGTGAAGTGGATGGTGAGGTTTATGGAGTTAATAATAGGTGGGTGGATGGAAGTGAGGATTCATATGGGTTGGAGATGAAGTTGCAATATTTGAATGGTTTAATATTTGTAGATATACAATGAATTTGTCCCTCATGTATATATTCATATATTGGTGTAGTATTGAGGGAACACATTCCATATCCCTTATCCAAGGGTATCCAAGGAGTAAATTGTAGACCATGGCCTCTTTTAGGATAGTGTAATTAACCCCCACTTCTATGAGTAAGGCCATAGTGCCAACTATAGAACATAGAGCATCATTGAATGCTCGCAAGGTGAAGGTGGATTTGGTGATGTGTGAAGGTGTAAGATTAATATGTTGGAGGGCTAAGGTGGTAATGATGTTAATGGATGAGCCAGTGTCAATTAGTACTCATTTTAAAGGCTTCCTATCAACTTGAGCCATGATGTGTAATGGAGGATCTTATGATTCTGATGATATTGATTTAATATCAAAATCATAGAATACGATAGAGGGCTCCATACATGTTTGAATGCTCCCCATGAAATTGTTAAAGGTATTAGAGTATTAAGATAGAATTTCAATGGATTTTAATATTTCTATTAATACCTCACGATGCAAATGATAATGTTGTATAAGCTCGTAGATCGATAATTCTGTTGAAGCCATTTTGAGACTAGTTGTTAGTCGATTGCTTAATGTGATGATAGGTTTCTATGGATGGCTTGGGAGATGAATAGGTTTAGATGGCTAAATTGTAAGGTGAATTTTTTGATATGGATTGGAAAAAAAATAGATGAGTGGAGATGAATTAATAGGTTGTGAAGACACATTTACTGGTGGTGCCACGGGAGGTTGAACTGCTTGAGGTTGTTCATGTTGGTAATTTGTGCTTCATTGACCCCGAGTTACTATGTGAATAGCACCCACAAAACCTTGGTATTGTTGCACATGGTTGATTTGGTTGGGGGGAGTCATAGTATTTGATCCCCATATTGTTTGTTGTGTTTCCTCGTGATGAGGAAGTAGTGTTTGGTAGATACCAATATTTTAATTTTGTTGTGCTAAGGGGCTATCCAACTTAATGGACCCTAGGTCTATCAAGTCTTGCATAATATCTTTGAATGAATAGCAGTTATTAATTTCATGCCCCTTCATTCAATGGAAAATATAGAACAAATGCTCCTTATAGCCCTTGCTATGTTTAGTCGGATCCTCAGGTTTAACTTATGGCAAGGTGATTGCATGTGTATCATACAACCTTTAGAAGATGGATGTATATGACTCGGATAGTGTTGTGTAATAATGAGTTAGCCAAACAAACTATCGACGTTGATGGTTTTCCACAGTTGAAATTGTATTGTGCAATTGTTGTGGGGGTGGAACTTCTTGATATGACACTTGTTACGGTGGTTGTTGTAATGATGATTTTTGTTGATGATGGACTTGGGGTTCTTGAGTCATTTTTAGTTGACTCAAGGCCACTTGATTAACTTATCCAGATTTTTATTGGCCATTATAATTTCCTTTGGATTGGCCCTTGTTTTTCCATTCTTTATTTTTGGTTTTAATCTCACCCTCTTGAATCTTGATTTCTTTGATGACTCGGGCTTCGGCAAGAGCTTCATCAAATGTCCTATATTATTGTAATTGAAGTAACAAGGAGATAGTTTTTAGATAAATCCTTGTGAAAATTCATATTAATTCTTCCAATAAGAGTATGAATGGCAATTTGGTAATTACTACCCCCCAACGATTTCTAAAATCATAGACCGACTCTTCTTCAAATTGTCTAAGATTATACAAGTCAGTTAAGGTAGTTTTGTTTCAAATATTGAGGGAGAACCTTTCTAAGAATTTGTCTGCCAATTATTTGAATGTATAAATACCATGATGTAGTAGATGGTTGTACTATTCTAAGGAATCCCCCCTAATGTTTGAGGAAACTTTTGGATCATTAAGGCATGGTTTTCTTGAATTCTAAAACATGAATGAATGAATGCACTAATATGCTCCTTAGGGTCCTCAACCCCTTTGAATTTATCAAACTTTGGTAATGTAAAATTTATAGGATATGGTGGTGATGGTACTGAAGGATGAATTGGATGATTGACTAGCTATCTCAGAGTGGGTTTTTGGTTCATCATACCAAGCATACGTATGATCAGGTTTTCAATCTGTTGTGAAGCTTGTATTTTAGGATCTTCCACTTATGTGTGGAAGCCTTGGTTTGTGTGATGGGTGTATGTGGGTGGTGTGTGTTGGGTGATGAATTATTGATATAAAATGAGGTTTTCATTGGCCAATGGGTTAATGTTGGTGGATATGTAGTGGTGTTGAATGTTTTTCTAAATTTGATTGTGGAATGTTTAGTGTTGGTAAGGTGGGGATTGATGATATGAATTTGGAGGGGTGGTGGTATTTTGGGTGGTTTATATGGCATGTATGTGGTGGATTGGATGGGTAGGTATAGTTATCATAGGTGGTTGTGATACCCAATATTGGTTGGGAGTGAAAAAGGTAGTTTGTGTGGATGTGGATTAATGTTTGAAATCTTCCACCTATGACTGTTGTTGCAAGAATGGATGGGCACTTTAATTATCATTACCAAGTAATTGGTTTAAGTGTCGCCATACTTGTTGTATAGCAATTGTAGATGTAGATAACATAGTTGTTTGGGGAGTAAATATTGATGTGTTGTGAGTGTTGGCAATGTGAGTTAAGTTTTGTGGAGGGTAAGTTGCAAAGGAAATTGCAAATGAGTGAGGTATATCATGTTGAGTTGTATTAACAAACCCAGATGATGTGCGTGATATGGATGAATGTTTTTGTGAAGCAACATTAACTTGTGCCTCAAAGAGTGGGTTATAGTGGTTGGTAGTGTAGGTATACGGAATGGAAGTGCACTGGCTAAGTGGTTGTGGAAGGGCTTGATGTGAGGGTGTATATGTGGCCTTAAAAAGAGGGTTGATGATGACTTGGTTGAAATTATTTAGATATGCATGTGAGAGTTCCTATTGAGTAAGAACAGGTCGGGTGGAATGTTAAGCTATTCTAGAAATGGATTGATTGGTCTTAAATAATATTCAACTTTGTCCATGTCTATATAGGTGGTGTGGTAGTCAGTTAGTGCAGATGGTTCTATTTTAGGGATGATAGTGTGAATTGCCCTATGTAGTGTATCTACATCCAAAGTGGATGCCACATGAGAGGATCCAGTAGATAAGTCAATATGTCTTGTTTGTTCCATACAAGATGGGTTAGCCACATAAGTGGTTGGGAAAGGAGTGAAGCACTTCATTGATGAAGTTGGTTGACTAGTGGATACCTAACTCATAGCTCTGGATTGATTTCAGGTCAATACCATAAGCTATAAGCAGTATGGGGTAATGAATGTACAGGGTGTGTGTGTGAAAAGTGTAATTACAATGAAAATGAACAAACACACAAATCAAGCGAACAATTGTGTCCTATGTCTTTGCACACATTTTTTATCTTTTTAATGATTTTTTATTTTTTTTATTTCATGTATTTTGATGCTAAGACTCCTAAGCCTAAAACCACTATGCAAGGTGAATTATGGATGCAACTAAAAGGGTGTGTTTGAATCCACCCCTCTAACGAAGGATGAATCACAAATGGTTGAAAATGGCTTTCTAAATGTATGATTGGCTCAAGGGTAAACTTAAGGAATCAAAATTAACCCCCAAGGGAGACCACGTTGTTTGAGTCTTGCTACTTACCTAATACTTAGGGAAATACCCCACAATATTTTGCTTCACTCTTGAGTGAGCTTGGACAAAAATAATATCTGCATTCCACTGATTATTAAGCCTCATGGTAAAAGGGCATTATTAGTCCTTTCTACTCTGAGTGCGCCCAAAATTAGGGGACCTTTCAATGATAAAATCCAAAAAGCCACTCATTATGGGCTACTATGGTTTAGGGGGTGAGCCAACGGATGGAGATGAAGCCCATCGTCATTGGTCTCGATCAATAGTTGATGATGAGATCTAAGTCACTAATGTTAAAAGTGAAACATGCAGTGTGTGATTCCTTTTAAGTTTTTATTCTCTATGGTGTTTTCTTGAACAATAAAATGCAAAGAAAACTTAGCCTAGAATGCAACTAATATGCTTTTCAATTTGTTGCCTAAAACATAAACGAAAAAATACACAGCACACAAGATAAAAAGCAAAAAACACCACAAATAATAGAAAACCTAAACCAAATGCAGTGAGTAAATTTCAGATAAACCTTAGACTGTTTTTGACATACAAATGTAGAAACAGCATAAAATAAATCTGAAATCCCTAATGCAAAAAAAAAAATTAAATACAGATCTAACCCTAAGTGCAGTCTATATGATTTTTATGTAAACAAATAAACTGCTATTCTAAAATGCACTTCTTTTCTTTCTTTTTTCTATAAAAAAAATGCTTAAAATGCCTAGGATACCTAAAAATGCTCGGTGTATTGTTTTTTAAAACATAAATATTTTCTGTAAACAAATAAATTGTTATTCTAAAATGTACTTTTTTAAAAATTTACATAAATATATATATATATATATATATATATATATATATATATATATATATATAATGCCTAAGATGCCTACAAAATGTTTAATGTATCGCTTAATGTATTGTTTTTTTAAAACATGAAACAATGAATATTTATTTTTATTTTTTTAAAGGTAAAAATAAATACATACAACTAGGGTTTAAAAAAAAATAACTTACCTAAAATTTTATGTATTTTTCCCCCAGCTTCACAAATGCAATACCATATTTTTCCCCATACACAACCCGACATCTACACAAACACACACCAAAATCCAACAGCTTCCAAAAACCCTAGTTTTAGGTTTCACGATTTTCATGCAATCACATTTTTGAAGACCTGCAACAAAAATAAAAAATATAGATCAGCAACACAAGGTATGACAAGGCAAATCAAAATATAAAACCCTTTGGGGGTCCCACCATGATCGTCATTTTGTAAAGTAGAAAAAGATCAACACCAATAACAACAATGAAACAAAGCAAACAAGTTATGTGCAATGAAAGCAAGATCTCATATATTATTAAAATGAGGGAGCCTTGATCTCCACTTTATACATAAATGTACCCTGAATCTGGGGTTACAAAGTAATATTTGTGTTGATATAGTTATTACAATAAGAGGGGTAAAACCCTCAATCAAACAATGGTGGTGTCTTCGGATCTTCTTTACTCCAAACAAGGGGTGAGTGGGCTTGTGTATCCACTATGGGGCCACTCAAAGCTGCAACAACTACCAATAAAATGCTTCTTGTATCTGCACACAAAAAAAATCACAACAGAGAGTCAGTAACACTTGTTCGACCTCCATAGTGTGAGGTCCACTAAAACATAAAAAGTGAATACTACAAACCCTAGCTAAAATAATTGTAAAATGCAGTGCAAACTATAGAAAAATGTAAGTTAAAATATTTAAATAAATGTCTTGTCAAAGTATACCTGTATTATTGGATCTATGCTTCTACTGGATCAGGAGCTTAAATCGTGAGTGCATGAACGCTCGGCAGTGTCCGGGGGTAGGTTCGCAAGTGTTGCATTGAAAAAACGATGATGGTTGTTCAAGATTTTTTTATTTCAATCTGATATTCATTCACAAGTGAATGATCTTTTATGATTGCCCTTGATTTATGTTAGGGTTTCGATGACATCAATGAATGGTCAAGATTAAAACATGATAAAGGGCTAAGATTACAATTTGATAAGTGACACAAATTGCTTTAAATGAGCGGCCGGGATTAAGACATGACGAGCGACTGAGATTTATTCATATATATATTTATTTATTTATTTATATAAATAAATAAATTTATATATATAAATAACTAATGATGGACAACTATGATTTGATGGTGTTGAGTGGATAATGAGTGGCTAGGATTTATTTATATATGTATAAATATATAAAATATGTATACTTATATATATATAGATAGATATATATATAATAAATGGCTAGAATTTGGTGTCTACAATCTTAGTTGTAGACAAGCATTGATCCACTGAGTAGGTTTACCTAGAACCATACTTGACTTTCCACCCTTGTGCCAAATATCCAGGTCTTTCTGGCATATCCCCGATAATACTAGTAGAAATAAAACTATTTGTAGCTCCACTATCTATTAAAACTTTTATGTTTTTATCAAAGAGCTTACCATTTAGCAACATTGGCATTGCTTGTCCATCTAAGTCTTGATTTCCAGTAGCGGCATAAATTCGGTGTGACAGATCCTCTGCTCAATGACTAGAATTTGATCTCTAAGGGCACTTTTTATCATAGTGACGACCCTCGTAGATGTAGCATCTAGTCGTAGGTGCCTAGGCTCTTTCATGTTTATTTTCCCCTACCTCTTCCTTTCATGTTGATTCATTCTACTTTGGAGGATTAGGATTAAAATTGTCCTTCTTATGGAATTTCTTCTTGCTTTCATTGTTCCTATTGTTGAACTTAGGATTACCCTTGATCCTCTTATTTTGATCCTTCTCCCATTTCATGAATCCTTCACTCTTTATTTTCTTTAGTTCTTGCTTTTTAGACTCTATTGCTCTTGAATAATTGAATAACATATTTTTGGTTTGAATATTAGCTTCTTCCTACCTAGCCAAGTCATAAGCCCCTTGTAGATTTTTTTACTTAAGCAGACTAATTATTGTTCTTCTTTTTGGTTCCAACCATAGAAAAAATGTATGCACCTTAAGGCATTCATTGTTATCATACTCAAGAGCATACTTCAAAATTTTCACATATATTTGAAAATACACCTCTATTGAGAATGTTCCTTGTTGAAGAGTAGAAAATTCTTCAAATTTCTCAACATAAAATTTTTCAGTAAGAAACCTCTCCTTAAAAGCCTCTACAAACTTATCCCATTTAAGATCTATGGCTTGGATCTTCTTACCTAAACTAAAGGTGTCCCACCATTCTAGGGCTGCATCCAAAATATGAAGGGTAGCCCATGCAATATAAGTCTCAGAAGAGTAATTCTTCATGGAAAATAAGGTCTCTAATTCCTTCAGCCATGACTCAGTTGCATCTCCTTATTCTTTCCCATTAAATTTTATTACCTTAACATTCTTAAGGTATTTTGTTAACCCAACCTCAATATGATCTCTTCCCTCTTAGCTTCCTCAAACAAGGTTTGCTTCATGTTGACCCGCCTAATATCTAGTATTGGTTCCTCTACTGAATAGAGCATAAATCAATTTCTATTTTTGCTTCAAACGTTCTTGAAGCAACTTAACTACGAAGGAGAGATATTTTGTTCTTCCCTCAAACCCTCCTGTTCCTCTAAAATTTTGGTTGAGGTTTTCTCTTGTCTTTGGCCTATGATTAGGAGTGGTTGTCTTCCAAGTTTTCTTACTAAGAACCTCAACTTTCCCAAAAGTTGGTGCTACACTTCCTCCTTGTGCAACTAATTTATTTTTCTTTGAAAAACTTTCTTTTTGAACAGGTGTTATTTCCTATTCATAAAAATGAGTTGGGTAAGATACAATTTTTCATAATTGTACTTATATCATGTTAGCTTCATACTACTTTAATAACTAATACACATTATCATTACTCATTTTATAAAGATAACGGATTACTCGTGCCTTCATACAAGGTGTTAAACCTAGTGTGGTACATCAAGTCAAGGTACAACTCTAACACACTCTACAAAAGCTTCTAGCCCTACGACCTAGAGCTCAGATATCAATTGTAACAACCTAAAACTATCAACCTGAAATTTTTTGAAGAGCACTTACAAAAAAAAGGCTCTCAAGGGAGACACCCTTACTATAATTATTTCAGCATACAAGGCTTCACCACATTTGAGTTCCAAGTCATTGTAGACGATACTTAGTGGATAGGAGAGGCCAACTCCTGTAACTTTTGGGGTTCATATTACTAAACCTACACATTTAGAAGGATGTCATAAGTTGCCCCTCCACATTTTCTACACCATCCTCGGTATAGAACCATATAACCACAATGTAAGGATTACCCTTTAAGGACCATAACACTTAAATGGGACACCAATTTCCTAACCTGATTCTAGCTCCACCTAGGTAGGTTATTCGACGTACAGCCTTGGTACTTAGTTACCACACCTCCATGGTCTAACTAAGGTTATTACCACTTTGATGATAACTAACATGATCTCTTGATCCTACATGATCAAGGAATCACCATTATTATCTTGTGAATATATGTTTCCACACACTCGATACTACTTGTTCAAGGTGTGACTACTCACAAGTACCCTGGCTATTGTATATATGCAAATCCTAGATTTAGAATATCTTAGCTATTACATTCTTGCAAATCCTTCTAGGAATCACATCTACCTAGCTATTGCATTCATGCAACTCCTTCCAAGATTGGGTTCTATGGTTTACAAGAGGAAATTCTACCCACCCAAAGGATAGATAATATAACATCATTTACCATAGCAGCTAAATATAATACTAAGCACAAAAATATGTTACATAATTCATCTCAGATAAAATGCATAAAAATAGATTCCTCTTAACCATAAACCAAACTATGCACTTATCAAAACTTGAACCTCAAATGCTTTCCATAAAAATTTATGTATTAGCAATATAAAAAATATCTCTATCATAAACATGCATTTTCAAATAGTTAATAGAACACATTAATCTCAATTCAAAAAGAAAACTAGGGTTTTAGCGGTATCGAAACCTAGAGGTCTGAGGAATTGAACTAGGGTTTCAAAGGCTAAGGTAGAGTCTTGGAGAATATTTTCATGCAAAAAACACCATCATAGAGGATCAATATTACTGGAGGGTATTTCAATAGTACGAACCACAACCAAGAATGGAGAACATAGGTACTTCGGTACCAAATCCTTCAAAACAAGGAATCTCATATTGGGAGAAGCTATGTGGTACCCAAGATAGCTTCAATGACTATCAAACATAGGCAAGGACAATCATAAACACCATGGGGAAGCAAAAAAAGGAGTATTCTCTATCAAGAAGGGTGAATGGATGTTTACCACAAGCAAAGGAAATACCAGTATTAGAAATAACTAAGGACTGGATAGTTGAGGATATAGTTTATAAGATAAAACACAACCTGATAGGAAAATTCATGGGTTTCAAACCATTTGTGCACTTCCTTCACACTTGGATAAGGAAACAATGGCATCTGGAAGGAAAATACAAAATTCTAACTCTCCCAAATGGGTATTTTTTTGTGTTCACATTAGTGTTAGACCAACAAAAAGTATTTGAGGGAGGTCGTATCATCATGGGCCAGCGGGACTATTCCCATAACCATGGAATATGGGATTTTACCCGATGGTGGAATTGACTATGGTACCAATATAGGTAATATTATTTGTCCTTCTATTTAAATTTTAGAAAGAGGAGGTACTCGAGGTAATAGGCAACTTACTAGGTCATTATCAAGGTAGATCAAGAGAAATAATTTTAGGAGGATTGACAATGTTTGCTAGGGTTTGTGTAGAAATGGACCTCAGTAAACCTCTTCCAAAATAGATAGACCTATAAATAGGAGATTTTATCTCATGCCAAAAACTATATTATGAGGCTATTCCATTCATATGTCATGTGTGCCATGCTCATGGACATTTGGCTAGAATGTGCCCAACAGTTAAGGATAATCAATTTGAACAAGAAAGGACAAGAGCAAATATTAACATGGTGGGTCAATCTCCTCAGTAGAAGGTAAATCAGAAGAAATGGAAAGACCCAACAAACTTTGAGGGCTTCCAAAAAGTAATCAGAAGGTCAAACAAAATAAATTGGCACAAAACCAAAGACAAGGAGAAAAAATGGGAAGAATAAATAATAGATATGAGATATTCAAACAACTAGGAAGCTTGGAAATAGAAGAGAATTTTCAAATGGAAGGATTATAGGAGGATACCCAACAAGTCATACCGGTATATAAGGAATAATACTCTAATAGTATCATGTAATAAGCAAGGAGCAGAACTAGACACAACCTCTCTCATGGAAAAGGAGATGCAGTCCATGAGGGAGACCAAAGGAGGGGAAATAGAGCAGGGGATAGTTTTAATTCAATAATAGAGATGAAATAAGGAAATAAGAACAAATATAGCCCTACATTAGAGATTCATCAAGTGGAGAAGAAACAAAAACTAAATCAATTTGTAGGTAGGAAGTCAAACAAGGAAAATATGGAGGAATAGGGAAGAGATTTGAGCCAAAATGGAAAGGTAAAATTGATGGATGATTTTTTCTCTCTTAATTCTCAATGATATTAATTAATTGGAATGTGAGGGGTTTAGGCAGTCACCCCAGACAAAATGCAGTCAAAAATATTATCATAGATATTATTCCAGATATAGTTTTTTTGCAGGAAACCAAAAGTCAAGAAGACTTACAAAAAAATAAATAGGAGGATATGGCAAAAAGGAGAGATCCTTACTCAATCGGCATAGGGGAAATCAAGTGGATTGGCAACTATGTAGAATAACCAACTGTTCCTAGTGATAGGGGGGCCTCTACAAGAGGGGTGTTTATGGTTCGGTTACAAAATAGGGAAAGTGGAAAAAAATTGGACTATAGTTAATTTTTATGGGGCACAGACAGTCAGAGCATAGAGGGATCAATGGGTAACCATCCAGAATTTCAGAGACAACTACCCAAAGAACCAATGGATTGTAGGAGGAGACTTCGATACAAATCTTAGAATAGAGGAACAACAAGGAGGCAGATCCATGTTGGAGGAAAAGGATAGTTTTTTCATCAATAACATGTCAAATGAATCTAATAGATATCCCAACTATGGATAGCTCCATGACCTGGACAAATAGAAGAAAGGAAGGGGAGACAGTCAAATCTTACTTGGATTATTTATTCATGGGAAAGAAACTATACCTGCATACCAAGCATCAATCGAAGGTCATGTATAGGCTTTTTTCAAATCATTTTCCAGTAAGCCTTACCATAGAAGAAGATAATCATAAAGTTGCAAGAACTTTTAAATTTTAACTATGGTGGCTGAAATATGAGTTGGGGGACCACATAAAGGAGTAGTGGGAATTAGGAAAACTAAGATTTGGGACAACCCAATTAAAACTTCAAAAACAACTAAAATATGTTAGGACTAAACTAAAGGAGTGGAGTAAACATAAGAAGGAAATCACTAGAATCCAAAAGAATGAAATCAAGGATCAGAAGGAGAAAATTGCTTAGGAGATAAGATAAGAAACTATTATGGAAGATCTGTTTCAATGTGAGGTAGAAATTATTAGGATAGAGGAAGCTTTGGAGGAACAAGAAGAGATCTATTGGAGGTAAAGAGCTAGAGTTACATGGTTAAAGAAGGGAGATCAAAACATAGCTTTCTTTCATAAGATAGAAACATCTAGAAGACAACAAAATAGAATTACAGGTCTTATAGATATGATGGGTCAAGTAAAAACCAGTGGAAGTGAAATGAAAATGATAGCAAATCAATACTTTCATACTCTTTTTAGTAGCAACGAAAATGTAAATGCAATATGGTAGGAGAAGGTAGTAGAGGCAATTCCATAATTAGTCAAACCAGAACATAATAAATTATTAATGGAGGAAATTTCTCTAGAAGAAACATCATAGATCATACAAAAAATGCAAATAGGAAATACCCTAGGACCATATGGATTCCCCATTGAATTTTATTAAAATTTTTGGGAAATTATGGGTCAAGCAGTGGTGGAGGCAATGGAGAAAATCGAACAAAGTAAGAAAATGTTAAAAATCTTGAATTATACTTTTATCACTTTAATTCCTAAGGGTCCATCTAGTGATATAATTGATCATTATAGGTCAATTTCACTCTGTAATGTAGTATACAAATATTAACAAATCTTATGGCAGAGAGGTTAAAACCTTTTCTACCAAATCTGATTTCAAGTGAGCAAGGTGGCTTTGTTGAAGGTAAACAAATTCTATATGGAATAGTAGTGGCACAGGTAGTTATACACACAATATACAAGCAAAAGGACCCAGGTATGTTTATGAAATTAGATCTTTCTAAAGCCTATGCTAGAGGATATTTGTCTTTTTTGCAAAGGATTTTAGAAAAATGGGCTTTGCAGAGGAGTGGAGAGATTGGGTAAAATATTGTACACAAACCACATCATTCTCAATTCTGGTAAATGGCAGTCCCTCTCCCATGTTCATAGTAGGAAGGGGATTGAGGCAAGGGGACCCTCTTTCCCCTTACCTTTTTATCCTTTATGCAGAGGGTCTATGGAGACTTTCAAAATAAGGGAGACAAGAGGGGATGCTAAGGGGTCTAAAAATTAGTTCTTAGATTGAGATAAATCACCTCTAGTTTGTGGATAATACAAATCTTATTATTCAAGACAATATTCTAGTAGCAATAAACATAAAAGAAATTTTAGATGGGTATACTCAAGCTACAGGGAAAACTTTTAATGGAAAAAAATATCAAATAATTTTTTTCAATACAACGAAGAGGGTGAGAGACAAAATTATACAATTTTTGAACTTCATGAAAACTTCTTTACCCATACAGTATTTAGGAGTACCTCTATTTGCAAAGAAAGAAAACAAGAAGTGTTAAGGGCTGATTGAAAAACTTCAGGCTAAGTTGAGCAACTAGACACACAAATGCTTAAGCTTGGGAGGAAGGCTTACAATGATTAAAGTTGTGCTACAAGCTCTCCCAATTTATAAATTTTCCATACTTTAGGATCCAAAGAAAATTTTAAAATATATTGATAAACACACAAGAAAGTTTTTGTGGTCAGGTGCAAGGGAAGAACAAAAATTAGCACTAGTTGGGTGGAAGAAGTATGTCAGCCAAAGAAACAAGGAGGATTGGGGATAAGATCAACATCCCAAATCAACAAGGTACTAGCAAGGTAGTTATATTGGAGATGGATTACAGCTACTAGGGGCTTATGGAGTAGACTGTTGCAAGATAAATATTACCCAGGAGTGGTTGAGAAAGACATCCCAAGATACAAAGTGGAAGGAGAGGGATCTATAGTATGGAGAACAATGGAAGTCAACCAAGAGTTAATAAAGCTATACCTATATTGGTAGTTAGGGTATAGATAGGAAGCCCTATTTTGGGAGGATTCATGGAATAAATCTCAACCAATTATTCAAACATTCATAGAGATGGAGAGTTGGAAAGCAGAGCTCCAAAAGGCAGGGTGGTGTAAAGCCTCCTCCTATATGAAATCATGAAATCAACATGTGCTAAACTTACTACAATGTAAATATCCTTGAGAATGGCCAATGAGGGGGACAAAGAAACTAACCAAAAATCTATGGAGACATCTCCAAAGACACCCAATTCAAGATGGTTCTATGAGGGATATGCTTGGATGGGGAGAAATCAAGTTTGGAATCTATAAGGCAAAGAAGGGATACAAGGTAGTTTGTGGATATGAGATTACTCTAGCACCACTTTCATGGATATTTATCTAGAAAAATGAAGGATGGACAAAAATTAATATTTTCTCATGGCTGATTAACCATAGAAAGTGCTTGATATTTGATAATCTAAGAAAAAAAGGTTTCTACGGGCCTTCCAAATATGTTGTGTGGAAAAGCATAGGATACATTGAATCACCTCTTTTTTGGGTGTTATTTTGATAAATATATATGGATCAGTTGGTAGAGGTATATGAGACAACATTGGGAAATTTTTGAGAGCCAGGAAATCTTTTATGAGAAATGGAAACAATGCAACTTTAAGACTAAAACAATGAAAATAGCATGGAAATTGGGGCCTAGATTCATATGGTGGCAATTATGACTAGAATGAAATGCATGCATATTTAGATCAGAGCACATAACAAGAAAGCAAGTATGGGAGAGGATTATGAGTAAGGTAATGAAAACATTATCTATTATATTATAGGAGAAAACAAACATAGAAATGGAGGAAGTGATTATTTTACAGAGCTTTGGAATAACTGTAAAGAAAAAAAATTAAGGTTTGGATGCACAGATTAGATATCCTCAAATAACATAGAGTGGAGACCTCCTCCCAAAGAGTGGGTGAAGGCAAACACAGATGGGGCTTCTACTAAAAACCTTGGAAAAGTTGATTTTGGTATTATCATACGAAATTGAAAAGGACAACAGGTGTACTGTAGAGCAGAAGGTATGGGGGAGACAATAAATAATGAAACAAAAGGACATACGATCTTGTCAGTATCAATGATAGTTGTAAATCTACATTTATATAAACTATGGATAGAGATAGACTCTCAAATATGTAATAGAATCTTGGATCCTATAAGACCCTTTTAGGTGCTGGTAATTGGCGAGAGAAGGAAGGTGGAAGAAGTTCAAAATATTTGAAAGGTTTTTCAAGATTTTTTTATTACACATATCAAGTGATAGGAAAATAGAGTGGTAGATTATTTAGAAAAATGGGGAAAATAACTGGAGGAAGGGCAATATGTGGACTCTCATATTGAAGATCAGATAAGCTAGTACCAAATAATTCAAGGGATGCGAGAGGTGGTATGAATAGATAGCATAATAGGAAGAGCAGCTAGTGATTATAATGAATCTATCACAGTTAAGCCATGGAGTGAAATAGCATGAAGATAGAGGTATGGGTAATTTTTTATCCATGAGGGATTGGTAGAGGATTTTTTGTCTCTCGTATTTCCTATCAAGCTCATTTTACTTTGTAATATAGTTTCTATAGATGTAAAATATTTTCATTTTTGCAAAAAAATAGAACACATTAATAACTATCTCAAGATATTACTCAAAAAGTGCAACTCCAAGTTGACATTAAACATAATATTTTAGTTATACAATAGTCAATTTACAAGCTTAATGATTAACTAAAATATTACAAAATGTTTAATTTCCACAACATCTAAACCTTCAATCTCTATGAAGCCAAAACCAAGTTCCATGATCCAACAACAAGTTAGCAAGCCTCTTCATGATGGTAAAAACCACCATAGTATTTATGAGGTATACTTAGGGATAAGAACAAATCTTCATGCAATGCAACTCACAGCATGCCATAATAAAAAATACAAGCAATCATGCATCATAACATAAGCAAACTATAGGAATAGAACCCTACTTCTCTTACAATAATTTCTTTAACTATCACCAGTATTAAGAATCAAGGTAGAAGCTTTCCTTTTATCACATAAAGTATTTAGACAAAGAGAATCCCATACTTCTCTTAAAATGATTCCTTTACTATCACAAGTCTCAAGAATCAAACAACCATAGTTCTCTTTCATTAATTGGTATAAGCAATTTAAAGTAATTTCCCTTATACAACAATATAATAACAAGTATCTTTCCAACATACAATTAAACAAATATTGCACTAACCAAGATACTCTAAAATTAACATTCAAGTGCTTGTTTAAAACCCAAAGAAACCAAGCACAAATAAAACCAAAAGCAAGTGCACAAAGAAAATTAACAAGGTCAACACTCAACTTAAAAACTAAGGCTTACATAAAGCATTAGCCCACACTTAAACTTGATCCAAAGATCAAAATAAAATAAGTTGAGTGCATAAACATAAATCAAACCTTAGACAAGATCTTGAGCATTGGTTTAAACTGTAAATCAACAAATAAGGCAATGAACGTCAAATAAATCACAACCCATAAAGAGGCTCACATGATAAAATCATTCAAAACACACATCACAAGCCAAAGGTTAGCACTCGATTTAAATAACATAAGTAATGCAATAATAAAAGATAAAATCATTTGCCATCCTTCAGAAACTAAGGTGGTGCATGTTCTGAAACCCTAATCTCCTTCCCTGAGACTTATTGTGCCAGGACAACGTGCAAGCAGGAGGGAACATCATTTGATTGACTTGCACTCCATCCAAAACCAAGGAAGAGGTATGCACACAAACCACTTTGATATTAGAAGGGCTCTAAAATTGAGGCACCTTCTTATAGAGCAAAACAAAGCAAATAACACATCCATAAGCAAGAAACATAATTTAAGGTGAGCGAGAAAGGTTCCACGATACATGCAAAAGGAGACTAAAACTAGACATCAAAATATCTACCAGCAATACTTCACTATCCAAGGAAATTTAGACCACTAAAACAACATGTATGCAGAATATTAACCTGTAGGCATGCGTGACTCAACATACCCTATGGTAAGCGGAGAAAGGAGAAGCAAGCAAGCACAAAACAACCATGTTAAGCAATAACCAGATCAAACAAGCTTAAATCATAAATAAAAATCAAGACCACCTGGTTAAAGATCCTTTCTTGTTCTCTCTGGCTCTATGCAATGCTTGTTCTGATCCACACCTTATTATATAAATATTCCTTCTCTCCTTCCCTTAAATCCACCAACCAACAACTTTGCCTCCCCACCCACCATCTTATGAAGCAAGGGGAAATTGACGTGCCTTGGTGCATGAGGCATTCAAAATAAATGCTCAAGAACATGTTCTTCTCAAAATCCAAGTGCCACCTAATTCTCATTCAAACACCACTCTCTTACGTAGCAAGGTGGATAATTAATTAAGTTTAATAAAGCAAGAGCTAGTTGTTAATTTAAAAATAATCCAAACATTAGAATTTAACCCTTAATTCTAACAATGATTTCTTTAACTATCACCAATCTCAAGAATCAAGATAGAAGCTTTTCTTTCATCACATAAATAATTTATACAAAGAAAATCTCATACTTCACTTAAAATGATTCCTTTACTATCGCAAGTCTCAAGAATAAAACAACCATAGTTTTCTTTCATTAATTGGTATAAGAAAATTAAAGTAATTTTCCTTATACAACAATATGATAACAACTATCTTTCCTGCAAATAATTAAACAAATATTTCACTAACCAAGATACTCTAAAATTAACATTCAAGTGCTTGTTTAAAACCCAAAGAAACCAAGCACAAATAAAACCAAAAGCAAGCACACAAAGCAACTTAACAAGGTCAACACTCAACATAAAAACCAAGGCTTACATAAAGCATTGGACCACACTTAAACTTGAGCCAAAGATCAAAATAAAATAAGTTGAGAGCATAACCATAAATAAAATCACAAACCAACACATAAGGCTATGAACGTCAAATAAATCACAACCCATAAGAAGGCTCACATGATAAAAATCAATCAAAAATACATCACAAGCCAAAGGTTAGTGCTCAATTTAATCAACATAAATAATGTAGGTATAATAAAATCATTCACCATCCTTTAGAAACCAAGGTGGCACGCACTCTGAAACCCTAATATCCTTCCTTGAGACTCATTGTGCCAGGACAATATGCAAGTAGGAGGGAACATCATTCGACTAACCTGCACTCCATTCAACACCAAGGAAGAGGTATGCGCACAAACCACTTTGATACTAGAAGGGATCTCAAATCGAGGCACCTTCTTATAAAGAAAAACAAAGAAAAGAACATAGCCACGAACAAGGAACATAATATAAGGTGAGCGAGGAAGGTTCCACGATACAGGCAAAAGGAGACTAAAACTATATGTCAAAACATCTATCAGCAATACTTCACTACCCAAGTAAATTTAGACCACTAAAACAACACATATGCAAAATTTTAACTTGCAAGCATACGCAACTCAACACACACCCTATGGTAAGAGAAGAAAGGAGAAGCAAGCATGTAGAAAACAACCATGTTAAGCAATAACTAGATAAAACAAGCTTAAATTATAAAGCAAAAGCAAGGCCACCTGGTTAGAGTTCCTTTCTTGTTCTCTCTAGCTCTATACAATGCTCATTCTGATCCGCACCTTGCTATCCGAATAGTCCTCAGCTCCTTTCCTTGGATCCACCAACCAACAACTTTGCCTCACCACCCACCATCTTATGGAACAAGAGGAAATTGGTGTGCCTTGGTGCATGGAGCATTCTAAAGAAATGCTCAAGAATACATTCTTCTCAAAATCCAAGTGCCACTCTTTTACATAACAAAGTGGATAATTAATTAAGTTTAATAAGGCAAGAGCTAGTTGTTATTTTAAAAATAATCCAAACATTATAATTCAACCTTTAATTCTAATATTCAAGGCCAGAATTAGATTTATTTCTATAACTCCAAGATTAATAATAAATATTTCCTGAATCTAAGGTATAATCTAGCCCATTAATTAACATGCCATAAACAAGCATAAATACACTCTCATCATGTTTACACCATTTTTTTATCCTTAAGTATGCGATCTCTTTTAAGATAGACAAAGCTATCATCGACCTACTTTAAGGAGGCTCATTGCAAGCAACTTCCTAGCCCAATGGTGCAAAGTATGGAATTAAGAAAACATGATATGCATCTACATGAAGGGTAATTATCCATGTTACCCTAAGTTGTTGATGAACCAATCATCATCATAATTTACCTAAGTATCTCTGATTAGGAGATTAATTTAAAAAAGTCATCTACAGGAAGTGTGGAAGGAGCTTCGGATAAAATTCTCACTTTAGAGAAATAAACACTTGTCAAAATAGAGCATGGATGAAAACTGACTTATCTTCCATCATTCAATGAGTGGTCAACACCCATTTAATAAAATGGGTTGGTTTTAAATAACCAACACCCATTTAATAAAATGGGTTGGTTTTAAATAACCAACTCTCATTTAATAAAATGCGTTGTTTTTAATTATCAACACCCATTTAATAAAAGGAGGTTGCAAGCATTTAAGAAAATGGGGCTACATGTATTTAATAAAAAATGGCTTTCTTTCGCAGAACACTTGGTGGCAACTCGTTGCACAACACTTAGTAGCAAAGGTTTGCACATAATTGGGTGGCAGTTTAGCACAACACTTGGAGGGAGTTTAGCAAAAACACTTGGTGGAATTTTTGCACAACACTTGGTGGTAAATTGATGTACAATACTTAGTTGCAAATGGTTGCACAATACTGGGTGGTAGTTTAGTTTTTACATAGCACATTGTGGTAGAGTTTTCATAATAGATTGTGGAAAATTCTTGCAGAACACATGGTGATGGCTTGATTGCCAGATCTGTAGTGGGAGAAAAAAGAGAAAAAAGACATCAAAGTAGGGGGAGCAGATTTGGAGAAGGAAATATTGTAATCTAATACCACAGTAAGGATTGTAATAAAATTATTATTTCCAATAAAAATATGTAGAAATATCTTTGATCGTGGTTTTACCCATTTTGGGGTTTCCATATAATTCTTGTGTTCTCTTGAAATTTATAATGGTGTGTGTGATTTATTTTCTATAATATTTGCATTTAAATATTTGATAAGTAGATCATATATCTAAGCACAGACATATTTAACGAACATAAGTTGCAAGATTAAGCATAATTCGTAGATCTGTATGTAGAGGTGAAACCACGATGTGGCACTTTACGGATCAATATCTCTCTTGTAAGTGGTTTCCCATATAGTCCCACCAAGGAGAGGACTTGGTCCTGCACCCACAAATACATCAGCAGTACCATATTCTAAAATAATGCAAAATTCCATCATATATAGATAAAATAGACTATGCCATTAAACCTTCACATTAATAGATAGTTCGAAGTACATAAAGATTTCTATCCAAATAAGGGTGTTACATCTACCATTTTGTGGAGGTCTTCATCCTTTTGATTTTTCTTTCATTGCTACCAGGTTTCTTCTTGCATTTTAATATTCATAGGTCACTAATTATATATTTTGTGTTTCATTTTGCATTTATAAATCACTCTTGTGCTTCTGTTGCAAAATTATGCCATGTCTATACAAGGCATGATTTTGGCAGATCTGAAGTCACAATCACCTATTATGGGGTATGATTTTGGATTCATCATCCCTGGGAAAAACATTTTCTCACAAAAAATTTATTTGTGTTTGCATGCTTTGCCTAGGTCATAATAATGTTGTTTGCATTCTAATTTTTGCACTATTTCATTTCATTGCACCTTTGCTTATTCATTTCCAAAAGGGTCAGCAGTCACTTTTGTTTTCAAACTATCAGCTAAAAGCACCAAGGGGGCTTGACTGCTACATCTCCAAGCTTAGTCACACAATAGCCTAAGTAGACCCCCAAATATTGATCAAATTTTCAAGGGTTTTGTGAAGTTTTATAGGTTGTGAAGTTGTTGAATATATTTGGATGTAAGTTAAAAGCTAGGATCAACCATC
This sequence comes from Wollemia nobilis, assembly GCA_028583015.1. Lineage (NCBI taxonomy): Eukaryota > Viridiplantae > Streptophyta > Pinopsida > Araucariales > Araucariaceae > Wollemia > Wollemia nobilis. The sequence continues at coordinate 8,375,144 of JAQPPZ010016751.1, read as the reverse complement.
GGATCAAGTAAGTGCCCTAAATAAAATTCTTAGGTTGTTTTTTTTTTTTTTTTGTCCATTTTTTCCAAACCTAGATCATAAATAAAGGGAAAATATTTTGTTACATTTCTAGGCATGTGAAAGAGAAAAAATATATAGTTTGCATTCTAGGGTTAACTTTGTTTGTGCATTCTCTCAAAACCCTTTCTAAAAATATAAAGATATATTTTATTGCAAGTTAGGGTTTAGTCCTCATTGAAAATCATCCTAGGGTTAGCTTCTTGTCTTCTTGCATCATTGTTTTCTTGCATTGTTCTTTCATTTTTTATAGCTTAGATCTTAGAAAAACTAAACATAGATGCTTGCTCGATATACACATCAAACATTCCATCCATGTACTTGGAATGAGTCCTAAAACCATTCCTAGTGAACCCTTTTGTCTCCAAGCCCCCCAAGTGTAGAGAATATAACACACCCCTATGATCACCTCATCTCCCAATGGATCCAATCAAGAATCATACGCGATGAGGTATTTTTCCCCCTCTACAGTCAAACTCCCCAATCTTGAGGTTATGAATGGTATTAGGTCCTTGTGTTATGATAGTATCAAGGGAGACTCCTATAGACTTAGCTCCTTAGGTAGGGGCTATCGACATCATTTTCTACAAGAGAATTTATCTTGCATGTGATGGAGTGAAAGAGGTGGGAGTGATGAGAGGTGTGAACTAAGTGGTGATTATAGGAAATTAGGTGGAAGTGATAGGTATGGGATGTAACATCAATCCATATAGGATGGCCAAAAAATATGATATGATTTGTGCAATTATGGAGTGATATAAAAGGATTTGTGTGAGTTGGGACTATAATATAGAAATGGAGGTGGTCCCTTCCATTACAATAATGCTATGAGGTGGAGTACCTCTTGGTGACCCATGGGACAAGTAAAATCTAAGATAATATGGGTTGCACTAGTGGAGGATGGAAGAAGTAGAGGAGAAGAATGGAAAAGAGAGGGTATGGGAATAATAGAAGAAGAAGGAATGGAGAGGGATAGGGAAGTAGAAGCAAAAGAAATAGAAATAGTAGAGTGACAAGGTAAAATTATGGAAGGTGAATGTGCATAAGGAGGAGTGAATGCATTCATGGCCACTAGATTGGGTAATCCCTAACCTAGATGAGAGCTTCCTTATGGTATTTCCCCCTCTTATACCTAGGTATCCTACTCCTATTGCTACTAAATAAGTTTGGATTGCATGGAGTAGAGCAATTTTTTCTTCATAAACCCTCTTATAATTATTTTCTCTGAAGACTGAAACTATCTCTAACAACATTGTTTGTATATCCTCTTTGAATTTATCTAGATCTAATGGAATGGTGAAATTTGAGGGTAGGTTAGGCTTCTTTAGACATGGGATTAGGAATCTCTATCGATAGGTGCTTGACTACCTATAGCAATAGTCCCTTTGGGTTTTGGGACTGCATGGCATACATGACACCCACATAGTAGTGTTGTCACTAGCCTTAAGCATACTCATAACTCCTATGCTTATTTAAAAATTATCCTCTCACCATTGTAGGACCTTGAAGGATTTGAAGATTTTATCATACCTTTTTTCTACTATCTTTATAATTCCAAGGTCATCACACACCTAGGGTACTAGGTTCATCTCTAGGACATATATTGATGCTTGGTTGATGCTTTAGGAGTCTATTTGAGGACCTATGTTGAATCTTCTTATCGCTTCCCTCCTAACCTCCCCAGTAGAGTGTATGTATGTCCCTTCTACCACTTTCATGTAGGGGTCCTCAAATTACTCTTTTGGTATTTTTGAGGGTGTAGACTCTTGTCTTTTCCTCTTTTCCTTTTCATTTTCAAAGTTTATGCTTCTCATTGCCCTTCTATGATAGTGATTACAATGGGTGATAATGGAATGGTGACATGTAGGTCAATAGTATTGGATGGAGGTGACGTTATCTAAGATTCATGTAAAGGTATATGAGGTGTCCATGGTGAAATGGGTGAAGAAAAATAAGGCAAAAAGAAGAAAATTTTGATAAAAATGAGCAAATTTGGGCTTTTTATTTTTGAAGTAATTTGCTCAAAACTATGAGTGATTCGCTCACTTGGAATGGCTTGGTACAATTTTCTAGGATGGGTGACTCACTCAAGAAAGGGAGCAATTCACTCGAGAAATGCTTAGATTGACTCCCTTGTTTAGGAAATCGATTCACTTGATTTAGGAGACTTAGTGAAATTTTAAGGTTTTTTTATTTTTCAAGTCCTTGAGTGACTAACTCATTCATCGATGAGGAGCCCCAATGAGGCTATGAATCACTTAGCTATCAACACTTATTCATATAGTTGGCCAAGGGAGTGATTTTCTAGAGGGTGTGTATGGTTTACCTAAACTCTCAAAAGCAAAAAGTGGGGTCTTATGGCCCCTTCCTTGGGTAATTATAGACCCCAGGTAGGGCATACCTTTCTCATGCATTGGCATGATTTTCTATTACTAGTGCATGGTCTTCCTAGGTGGGGCAATTGGCCTATTAAGGGTTGATCAACTTTGCATTGTAGTCAGCATGAGCTTGCCTTAGAAGGCAAGTACATCACTCATATTGCAAGTGAATTACCCACAATTATAAGTGAATTGTTTTTTTTAACATCAAGGTACCCATACAAGCATAGCATTAGTTCTTTCAAACCTGACACAATGTTGCTTTTAAGGGGAATAAAAATATGTATGGAGAAATGGAAGAAAAGGATAAGATATGAATTAGGAAAAGCAAAAATAGAAATATTTGTTGCATTAATAGTTGGTACTATATACATACTTATTCTTTTTAATGTGATTCTTTATTACACCATGTAAATATGATGCTCATTCATAGAGATAGGCATAATTACCCTTCCATAGAGGCATATATAGGCATTTGGACCTACAACTTCAATGATCTAGTAGGGTCCACTCCATAAATAATCAAAATTTTGATGAGCACCTATTTTTTCATGATATTCATCTCTTTTGAGGACAAGGTCTCCTTCCCTGTAGTCCACTTCTATTGTCCCTTTGTTAAACCATTTTTTATAGCCTTTTTTCATTGAGTGATCTTCTTGAAGGCATTTTCTCTCTCTTCTTCCAAGGCTAATAACATATTCAGTCTTACTTGGAGGTGCTCAATATTAGTATCCTCTATCTCAATTTATTATAGCATTTAAATGGAAGGGAGCTTGAGATTAACCAGTAGCATAGCCTCTTTGTCATATACTAGTTTATAGGGGGGATAATCCTATAGATGTTTTTGATGTTATCCTATCTACCCATAGTGCTTTATATAGTTTCATGTGTCAATGCCTTTGTGATTCCAAAGTGGCCCTTTTTTAAGATCCTTGTGATGCTTTTATTGGTTGATTCACCCAAACCATTTCCATAAGAGTGGTAATTAGATGATATTTTGAGTAGTAACCCATGTTTAAGGGCAAACTTCATCACTTTGGATCCCTTAAAATAAGTAGTATTATTGGTCACAATGGCAATAGAAGTTCCAAATCTAGTGATGATATCTTCGAATGGTTGCACTATGATCTCTTGACTAGTTTCTTTAGTTATAATTGTCTCAACCCATTTTGTGAAATAATTGATGGTAGTGAGGATCCATCCATGATAAGTGCTTGACAATAGGTTAATATTACCTATGAAATCAAGGCCCCACTATTGAAATGGTTCAATTACAATAATTGATTTCAATGATAGCGGGGCTCTTTTCTTCATTAACATGAAACAAGATTTAAAATATTTGACCCATTGATAGCAATTACTAAATAAGGAAGACCAATAGTATCCATCCCTCAACATTTTATGAGTTGTAGTAGACATGGAGAAATATACTCCTTTGTTATGATACTACTTGATCAATACCTCTTGCTTGTCTTCCTTCATACATTGAAGCAAAATGTCACCATATTATTTCCTAAATAAGATGTTGTCTATCCATTGGTAGTGTGTCATATTTTATATGAAAATATCCCTTTTGTTGGAATATGACCCATAGGGACCATTTTTATAGTTATATACCTACACATAGCACTCATCCCTCTAGTGCCCTATTTATTATCTATTTCTTCCATTAGAGTGAGCTATTCTTTCGGCATTTCCCTTGAAAATATTTCAAATAAAGCCCTACCCTTGATTAGTTTGGTAGGCTTGATATCAATGTCAAAATCGTGTATCTTATTGATCCATCCAGACATTTTCTCTTCCAATTCACCATTTAATATAGTGGATTGAACAAAAGGGTGTACTACAAAGTGGTATTGCTATATGAGAGGTAGTATTTGATTATCATCAAAGCTTTCATGATGGAGAATACATATTTTTTTATTTGGTAATATCTCTCTTCATAGTTGTTAAGGGTTTGACTCATGAAAGATATGGGGTGTTCATATAGGTCATTCTTCTGATTCATGATGGTCGTGATTCTTTCTTCTATCCCATGCACATGCAACCTAAATTCTTTGTAGAAATCAGGGTTGCTCAATATGGGGGCTTTGGTGATGGTTTTTTTTACCTCTTACAATTATTTCTTCCCTTCTTTGGTCCAATCCAAGGAGGCACATTTCTTAATTAGGTTATAGGTCTAACCATCTATGCAAAGTTGGTAATGAAATTGGTCATAAATTAAATCTACCCTAAGAATAACCTGATCCTCTTGACTGATAAAGGTAATAGTAGATCTTGAATATCTTTGATTACATTAAGACATATGGCAAGGTCCTCTTTGGATACTATATATCCTAATAATTTTCTTTCTAGACCATGAAGATAGACTTCTTTGGGTTTAGGAATATACTGATTTCTCCATACCTCTAAAAAATTGGCTATAGATGTTTGACATGCTTGCTTCTATATTTGGAAAAAATATTAAATTACTAAGGTATATTAGAATGATATCACCCACAAGCCCTAAAAAAAACTATATTCATTTCTCTCTAAAAGGCATCCCTAGAATTTTATAGATCGAAAGGCATTCATTAGTAAGCGAAAGTACCACATTTGGTAGTGAATGTTGTCTTGTATTGGTCTTCAACCTTGATGTAAATCTGATTGTATCTAAAGAAACTATCTAGAAGCAACATCTATGAACCAAAAACCTTCTATAATATCTAATAAATGGTGGTCAATAGGTAATTATATTTTAAGGATGTTCAACAAGCTTGCTTCTATATTTGGAAAAAATGTTAAATTATCAAGGTAGATTAGAATGTACAAAGCTTGAAAAAACCATATTCATTGCTCTCTAAAATGTTTTCCCAACATTTGATAGACCAAAAGGTATTCATTAGTAAGCGAAAGTACCCCATTTGGTGTAGAATTTTATCTTGTGTTGATCTTTAACCTTGATGCAGATTTGATTGTATCTAGAGAAATTGTTTAGAAGAAACATTTATGAACCAGCCACCTTTTATAGTATCTAATCAATGGCAGTCAATGAATAGTGATATTTTAAGTATGCCCTATTCAAGCTCTTAAAATCAACGCATAACTTAATATCCCTATTATTCTTATGCATTGGGACAAGTTTGGAAACCCATGTAGAATGCTTTATTGAGAATATTATATGGCCCTGTAAGAGTTTTAAAACTCTTTCTTTATCATGGATTCTATTTTAGGATTTACTGGTCTTTGTTTTTGGCAAAAAGGCCTAGTATTTTTTTCAAATTTGATGATGTGCTCTATTACATTAAGGTTATAGACTTTTATATATCCATATGACCACACAATTATATATTTGTACTTTTCGCAAAGCTCTTTAAAAATATCTCATTCTTCTTTATTACAATCCTTACCAAGCAATAGGCTCTTCCCGTCGACTATCTCAACAAGATGATATGCAAGGGATTTTACTTTGAGACTACTTTTACTTGAGCTACCATCAAGGTTAAACAATATTTCTTGCATAATAGATTATTTAGACAACTAGTTTAACATCAATTGTATAATTTCATCTTTGACATCTTCCCTATATTCATTATACTCCTCAGCATACTAGGCCTTCTTAATCAAGAACTCTCTGATTTGCTAATTATTATTGCAGACTTGCCAATGATTATAATTGTCTAGAACAACTAGTCAAAATACAACTTCTAGCTCCTTTGATTATTCCCATATGTTATTAGTAGTATCGAAGCGTTGTGCAATACCTACCAACTTGTTTGCTTTTGTGTTCAATTCCTTGGTTATGTCTTTGATTTCATAAGAATTGAATCTCTCAAGTAGATCCCAAACTTGATGTTTGTAGCATTTTAGGTACTTATTATTGGTGGGACACTAGATCCCAAACTCGATGCTTGTAGGATTTTAGGTATATCCCAAACTCGATGCTTGTAGGATTTTAGGTAGATCCCAAACTTGATGCTTGACCTGATTTACTATTAACTTGGAATCTCCAATTATCCTCAAGGTTTTTATTCCCATATTTTTTACCTTGGACCAATACAAATTGCTTCATATGTGGTCATGTTTTTTATGTAACTAAACAACAATCTATAGGTGAAACATTTTTTTTCTCCTTGAGGATTGATAAACTAAATTTCAATGTCTCTCATTTTTTATTCTAGTGCCATTAAAGTACATTATCCACATCATTTTAGATCTATAACTTATCAATGCAAGGATTTTGGGAGGGTTCTCTATTATTAGGTAGTTTCCTAACTTGGTTTTCTTATACTCTCATTCAAGATCTCCATTATCTTATAGCACTCTAATTTTTATCTCCACCTTTGGATCTTCTTGATACTCATCATCATCAATATACTCTAGGAGTTCATTCTAGTTTACTACATACTCATTTTCTAGTTTGTCGATCATTTTCTAGTTTGTGCAAGAGGTAATTACAAGGTAGCTCATTCTCTATTATGATTGCCTTCCCATATTTAGGTACCTTCATGTGTGTGTAGTTGATTGTCAAATATCCATCTCCTAATAACTTCCTTGTCCATTCCTTAAATAATAGCATTCTAAAGCATGGGGGGAAAACCATAACTATCACTTCTTATACTACCACAAGTTGTGGATATCATACGATGGTCATAACCAAATTCTTGAGGATAACCACTACATTGACCCTATTTCCATACATTTGTATTGAGTGTCTAGTTGTTTTGTTATAAGGAAGACCCATTTCTTCACATAGTGCCTTTGGCATAACTGTGACTACTACTCCTAAATAAAAGATGCAACTTCTAAGGAGGTAGTTTTTGATCTTAAGTGTTATATAGAATAGATTCAACTTCAAGTCCATAGGTTTTAGAGCATTTTTCACACCAGAAGAATTGACTTTGATATCTCATCGTTGTTTTGTGGTCAAATTCTTCTACTCGACTACTTAGGCTGAGGCAGATTCTATCTACTTACCTTTAGAGTAACATTTTTACTGATTCTTTTAGAGCTTCTCATAGTAGATATCATTTCTCAGGCAGTGCTAGGGCTTCTAACATGCTAACTTTGGTCATTGTCTACTTCATTTTTTAGTGATATTGAATTTTGTGACTAAGGTTTCTCTTCTTTACAATAAAACTTATGGGTTTCCTAGAAGTAATTTGGTTCCCTTTACATCCGGAGAGGGGTATTTCAACCTCCTTTTAGCCTCTCTTCGCAATGGATCTCTCTCCTACCCTTGGCTTCCCTATTTCCATAATTTATTGTTGGTTCCTTCCCTTGATTAGTCGTTTGGCTTGTGACCTTATGTTTCTTTGATCTCCTTTTGAGGTGTTCTTATGACCTCTCACCTTGTTCTTTATCCATCCTACTTATCTTGTTGTGTTGCAATGGGTTGTTAGGGTACCTAGGAATATATATTTGGGGATATATTATTGTAATGTATAAGGGTTGGCATGGGCCACACGTAACCCAAGGTTGATTGTATTATAATAATATATCCGCAAATATTTATTCCTAGGTACCCTAACATGGGTTCTTTATCCTATATATGTAAAGGGATTCTTCCCCTTCTAGAGATAATTGTGCCTTTCCATGTGTTATTTTTCTTATCTAATCATTTTGCATTCATTTTTATTTTCCCCTAGTTTTGACACCTTGTTGTTTAGCAAATATTGCATCTTATTCAATGGATGATTCTTCATATATTTCAATAATACAAAAATGTATTAATATTGTATTACTAGGGTTATGTAGAATATACATTGACTATACATTCAAAGGTTGTTGATACATGATAGGAGGAACTTGCCTAGTGCAACAACTTGTTGGACCTACCATTACTAAATGTATTACATAGTTTGAGAATGCTTGATGGTGCTCATGCATTCAATGAGGTCATGTTTGTCATTGCAAGGAAGGAACCACATAGGTTCAACTTCTACATTACCATTGACTATATGTTTATGAGCCTGATTCATTCATTGGTTAGCAACTTGTTGAGAAACTTGATCCTCTATTAGGTATGAAATCTTCCATGGCTTCCAATTTTGTGGTTGTTGTCATTGTTTTTTAGTATTGTTTTGATTCACCAAGGTCTTGATCACCTCCAACATTTTTCTTATTATAAAATTATTGGGTTTGCCACTCAAATTAGGTGGAGTGAGAATGGCTAGAAGTAGAGGGTAAAATGCTACTCTAGGTGAAGCATTCTAGCCAAAATGAGTAAATTTTTATGTTGATTGAGAAGGATGGATGGAGGTACTTGATAGAGGCATTAGAATGGGAGAGAAATTAGGTGTACCTGGTATGGGGATATTTTGGAAAATTTGGGCTACATAGGCCATTGGTGGGATAGGGGTATCTTCCCTATCCTAATGAGAATATCCTCATCTCTTGCCACTTATTCAAATATTGAAGCTAGCGTACAGTGCTTAGCATTACAAATCATTAGCACTAATTAAGATTGTAAACCCTTGATATAGTATGGTAATGCTTGTGCTTCCTTTGGCCTAATGTTATTCGAAATTAAATTTAAGGTTCTCAAGAATCTAGTATTGAAATCATGTATATTTTCTTGAGGTGTGTATAGTTATTAATTAAAACAAAACTAAATTCCCATTTCTCATACTTCCAAACCTATGCATGAAATATTCAACTATTGATGTCCAATTGGTTACATAATTATTTGGAAGTCCCTTATACCATAATGTAGCCTTATCACAAAGAGAGTATATTAATAAATGTACTATTATATCCTTTTGTTGAATGGGATGGATTGATTTTAGTGTAGACAACTCAATAATGTGACTCAATGTAGTCTTGTTCCTATTCTTGTCGAATGTAGGTAAAAGCCTTCATAGCAACTAAGGGGATAGGTGAATAGACCAATAGGTTCAAGGTACCTTGATAGGTCCAATTAGGAAGTTGGTTTGGGGGTCTAACAGGCACACCATGATTATTTTATTGTGGAGGTTGGCCATACTATTGACAAGGATGTTACATTGCATAGCCTAGATTTAGATACAAAGGAGAGTAATATGGATATTAAGAAGGTGGATTCGGACAAACCCACTACTGATTAGGGGAAATCCATAAAATTCATTGAGAGATATAGTTCAATCCTAACTATTGAACATGTTGGTTTTGGGGAGGTGGTCCTTGCACATTTTGTTGTGCCTAGCTAGCTGGAGGTAATGTTAATATTTGGGTGTTTCCTTGGGATACATGTGACTTTATTTGTGCAACCATTGCTTGTGTATTAAAGGTAAGGTTCATGTTTAAGTCTATTTATCCTTACAAGGTTATGGATTAGACTAGAGGAATGTTTGAAGTACTAGATCTAGGTGGGGTCTATGTTGGAGGGGTATTCATGGGAGGTACATTATGTGTGTTTAGAGGTCCATTATAGAGATATTGTGTGAAAATTGGATTATTTATGAGGTTATTCACATCTTCTAGTATCTGATACAAGGTTTTGATGTGAGTTATTGTATTAGTCCATGTTGAGTTGACTAAGGCAGAATAACTCATTTTCTAGTTTAGGTAACCCATTTGAGGACGCATGAAGCCTAGGCTAACTTGATTGACCATGGGGATTTTTCCTTTTGATGAGATGGGACTAGATACCAAGACCTATTTGAATTCATATTCTTGATGTACCCATGCGACAGTTTGCTCTTTCATCTTTCCTTTTGTGTTCCTCCAATGAAATTCAATTATGTTCATTGACTGATGTTCTTTTCCAGCTTTCTAAACTTTAGATCATGTATTCTTATGTTTATACTTGCAAAATAGTATATCGAGGTCAAAATCTAAAAAATCAAGATCAAAATTTGAAAAATCCTAATATTTTCTAAAATTTACCTACTTTGAGCGATTCGCTTGTATTGGAGCGATTTGCTCACTATTTTAGGTTATTTTCTTTCAAAATGTAGTTTTTTAGGAAATTGCCAATTCAAGCAATTCACTTGTAAATTGGAATGATTTGCTCACAATTTTAAGTGATTCACTCACTATTTGTGAAGATTTTCTAGACTAGAACAAAATGACTGATTTTCTCAAAACGTTAAGTGAATCATTTGCTTTATCAAGCAATTCACTCTTCTTACTAGACAAAAATTTTGCAAAAGGAAAATTATCCTAGCAGATCCCTTGTTGGAGGTAAGTTGGTTATATTCCATGCTTTATCAAGTAAATCTTTCACTTTGTCGAGTGAATCGTTTGCTATATCAAACTTGTGCAAAATTAACTCAAAAATCTACCTTAAGTGCTTCAGCCCATGGCAAATGCATATACGAGGTCACATTCGAGTTTGTTCAACCATTATCAAAGTCATTTTTGCAAAAATAAAAATAGTTTTTTGAAGTTCCCATCAGTGTCGTCATTTGCAAAGTACCTTCATGATATAAGCAGAAAATTAAAAAATGGGTGAAATCTCAAGCAAAATTGTGTTCAGATTTGGAAAATCAAGCGAGCTGCTCAATTTTTAGCCTTTTTAAACGCATAGGCAAAATCAAGTGATTTGTTGGGTAAGTTGAATGATTTGTTCGCTATGTTAAGCAAATTGCTTGCTTTGGTAAAATTCTAGAATGATAGTGAATCGCTTCTTTAGTTAAACTTAATAAAAATGATACTCGATTTTGAGCTAATCACTCTACCCAATATGGATGAATTTTTAGGTGTAAAATCGATAAAATTGCATGAAAACGGGGTTTTTCCTACCATATGTGCTAGAAACTATATTAATTCAGGGAATTGGATTGGCTTCTATTTTAAGTGTTGTGTTCCCAAATTGGAGTTTCAATAAGGTTGGATGGGTTTTCCATAGGCTTCTTCCAACCTCCGAATTAAAATCAGCTCCCTGCTATCCTTGTTTTAGAAATAATCTAAATTAACTATTTGCATGAAATAAAATGTGTACATGAAAGTAAATGTGAAAATTAAAATACAATAAAGTAAATTCACAAAATTTAGGGTGGGAGAGATGAAATAAAATATGGTTGTTACACTATAGCAAGGATCTCATGCGATAAATCAACACACAAGAATCCAAATAACATCAATATTCACCCATTTTTTAGATTATGAAATTGATAAACAAATGACAAGATGTGCTAGAAGGGTTGTACCCGATCACTGCACACTTGACAAACCATGAGGATGGTACCTATAACATGATGCTCAAGGACTTGTCATTTTCTTACAAATTTATGAGTACAAAGCACAATGTGGGTTTCATAAAGTATAGATCTAAATTCTCATGGCCAAAATATGTTTACAATGAAGGCCCTAGGCCTCTATTTTTAGTATAAGATTACCCTTGAGTTACTTAGGGTGAAAAATAATTAATACTAATAAAAATAAATATTTGGGGGTAACTTTAGTAAAATGTTGCACCTCCAAAATGTTACATGCTTCTAATTATACCTCCAACAAGCTTAGGAGGCTCCAAAAATGCTTGGTGCATCACAAATGCCAATAATATCCCTTTTCGAAAGCTCTTCCTCAAAATTTGTGTAGATTTTCACTTTTGTGCCTCGACCAATCAATTTGCTCATTATGTGGAGTGATTTGCTCACTTTTACGAGCAATTTGCTTGTGTTAGCAAGTGGAGTGAATTTCTTGTTGAGCAAATTGGCACCTTTGTTGAGCGAATCACTCCTTCGAGCCAGTTGATAGATTTTGTGAGCAAATCACTTCTTCAAAAAGTTAGCAAAATTTGGAGTTTTTAAGTATTTTCTTCCATCTAGTCTCCATATACTATAGGTTTCCAACAACACACTTTTATATGATCATTCCAATCACATGTTTGCAATAGTTCTTGGAGTCTTATTGACAATAGTGGTTGCCTTCTTTTTAATCTTGTTTCATTTCTTATTTTATAAATCCTCATTTTTTTAATTATGGTAAATCATAGGGGTTTTTGAAAGGGCCCCAACCCTTATATACAAGACTAACAAAAGATAAGCAATTAAGCTCAAAAAACTAGAATGAACAACAAACACACTCCTCAAGAGTTACAAAAACCTTACAACATATCTAAATCAAAATTGTAGCAACAAAATATAACCAAACAACAACAACAATAGAGACAAACTTGTTGTCTCTGGTTTTTTAAAAACTGCAATCAAACCCTTTGCTTTGTTGGGGCATTCATACCCCTAATGTTTCAAAGAAGCAAATTTATTTTTTTTTGGTGGGTTCTTACCCCCATTTAATAAAGTATTTTGAGAAACATCAGCCACTTATTTAGTTATCTCTCTAGATCTTCCATCTCTTATTTTTGGTCTTCCCCTTGGAGTTGACATAGCAAGAACAACTTTCTTCTTCGAACGTCTAATAAAATTCCTTAGCAGCACATCTACCTTTGAATCAACTAAAGAATCTCATTCCTCAACATCGTCCTCTTCATCTAGCTTCAATTTATCCCCTTATTGTTGATTCTTAGTTTGCACCCTTACACCTATCATTTGTTGTCGATTTTCATCCTTAAAATATCATATTCTTCTTTCTATCTGTTGCACATCTCCTACACTCTGTTGTAGTTTTTGGGGCATCTGCTTCGATGGTTGCTATGTTGTTTCTTCTTGAAGTTGCATCTCCTCCCTAGAATGTTGCAGTTTTTGTAATGACCTTTGAGTATTTGTATCCATATGTTCCAAAAAACATTTAGGTCCCTTAATTTGTATTTATGTTGTTAAAGGTAACGAACCATCTAGCTTCATATTTTTATCATTTGTGGAGTTTTTATAGCTAACTCCCTAATTCCTTTTTCACCAATGAACCCTAGCTGGGTATTCTCTACAATTTTTGCTTTAGTCCTAGCAATCCCTTCAAAGGCAGGGCATTGGATTTTAGGCACAAATTCCTCTTCCAATTGTTCTAGAATTTGAAACTTATTTCTATTTTTGAAATTATTATCTACGTTTGCTTCTTTCCCTGACCCCTTATCTTTATTTTTGTTATTTCCTTGTTTTGAAAATTTTGGGCTACTTTCAATTTGTCCCTCCTAATTTTGCAATTTGCTCCTTTTTTCTTCAACGTAATGTGTTTGGATGCTTGCTTCTTATATGCTCTTTGGATTAAATAGAATAATGGCTCCTCTTAGATGTTTTAAATATTGATAATATACATGTCAATAATATTTTCATCATTCATGAAGTAAACCAATTGTTTAGTCCTTTCAAGAAATTTTGACATGTATTCTTCCATGCCTTGTCCATAATTTTGACAAAGGAATATTTTTTTTTACCTTTTTCTCCATATGTCCAAACGAGCAAAGTGTTCCTATAATAATTTTGTTAGAAGTGTCACATTCAATAATTATTGACTATTCATTTTCTATAAAGAAGACAGATAGCTCTTCCACCAAGTAAGAGCATGCTTTACCATTTGTAATTAGGCTTGGAAAATTTTATCTGCATCAACATAACAATGACCATCAAAGCACACTTAATTTCTCAAAACATTCATCTAAATCAGTATTCTACAAGGACACGTCGCAACCTCACAAGGCCCCTATTTCACCTTCCCCTGTAGTTTAGAGATGAGAATAAAACGTCCCCAGAATGTTGCAAAACTTCTTAACAACATCCTCAATCTCAGGTTAGTGTCTCCAAGATGCCCAAGCATCCTAGAGACATTGTGGGGATGTTTCCCATGATATCCCCATGATGCCCTAAGGATGTCTAGGTGGGATGCATAAGGAGGGGGTATAACAAGTCACTTGAGAGCATGAGAAGTTGACATCAAGGAAGAATAGTCAAGTGATGACACGACAAGCATCCAAAATAAGACAACATGTCATAACTTCTTCAAATGAAGTTAGATTTCAATGGTACTTTACAAAAAGGTAACTGACATCTAGAAGAATGATCAAAACTAATTTGAGTACCATCTAACTCTAAAAAATAAGAAACAACAATGAAGACCAATAAGTCGTATTTCAAGTATAAGTCAACCAAATGAAAGCGCAAATTTGATTATTTTTGTTGGTGAAAGAAGACTCAAAGGTTTATGTTTGGTAAAAATTTCATGCCAAGATACATCCATTTGACCATTCAAATTGGCAAAAATTAATATATTGTACAATCCTATTTTCTCTCTTCTAAGAGCTCCAAATAAGACTACATATATTAAAGGTTATTGACATTATTATACATGTGCCTACCAGATTTTAGATCAAAATTCATCTATTTGGACCTTCAAAAGTCCAAAAACAATCTAGATAACAAATTAGTTGGGGATGGATTGCTTGTGCAAGGTAGACTCAAACTAATTTGAGCAAGTATCAAGAGGAATATGTGTAAGAGACAGCATGAGATCATCTACATGAATGTTTTATAATTAGAAAAAACTCATTAAGAAACATCAATTGCACGCTTGGCTTTGGAAGAGGAAGAGGCTAAATGAGACTTATTTAGGCCAAGACTTGCAAGAAGGGGGATTTGAAGAGCCCCAAACAAGGGCAAGGCATTTCCAATAATTATAGGGCAAAGATACCACTAAGTGGCACTATATGAAGTTGCAAAAAAGGGCATGGCAGTTGTATATCTCAATGAGGGTCAAGTTGATGGTGTCATTTTTTGTAATCTCTCTATTTTACATGGAACATAAAGCTTGAATTAATCATTTGTGGGTTTTCTTCACAAAAGGGTTTTCTACATTAAATCATTGTTATATGTTTGTTCTTTCCAAGTATTTTAGTGGTTTGCTTGCATTTTCTATATTCTATGATATTTTAGCAAGTTTATATGCTTTTCATGCTTGGAAACTAGCTAGTTTGAGTTAGAACACTAGTTTGGTGCAATAGTAAAGTGTTAGATCTATAGTGAATTTTTTTTTATGATCATTGTATCATCTCTGCATGAATTGTCCATACTTTTATATTGTCTTATACGAGTACTATTGCACATGAAATAGTAGTTTTAAGGTAAGATTAAGGGTTTCACTAGTGACTAGTAGCTAGTTTCACAAGATCGCAAGTGAAACTAATCCAAAGAGCACCTGAATACTTTGAAAAGGATATCTTTAAGCTTCCATTGTTGAAAATTATAGTTTAGGGGTATGCTGGAGATGCCCCATGATTGTTCGAAATGGCTAGACATCCCAAATGGCATCTATCCTCTTCCCAAAAAATAAAACAAAAAGATATTGGAAGGCCTTTCTACCTATTGCATTCAAAAAAATTAATAGTTGTGTTATTTCGATCTATCATTGGTCATTTTCTATAACCAACTTGTGCAATCACAAGTTGTCATTTTGATGCATATAGGTTTTGCCTACATCTATCAATGATTAAATTCATGTATGTAGATAGGTATTGACGTGGAACAAAATTTCAATCATGGTAGAACACTTGTCTTTAAAAAAAATTCCATGATAGTTGAACTCAAGATATTTGTTTTATCTTACTGCATGTATTTTCTTTGAGGATTTTATTATTATGACTTTCAACTTAGGAAAATCTAACAAATTTCCTAGCTAATCATTTGCTTGCTTTGTTAATCACTCTACCTCTTGTGATTGGTAGATGGTCCAAACTCTCAAATTAGATTATTTGTCCATCCATCTTAGTCTCGATTTTCAAGACTTTGTATATTCTCAAGGATTTTTCATCTATTGCATCCAAAAAAGAATTCGTATATTTTCCACCTATTACATGCAGAAAATTATTAGTCAAGTTCTTTTGATCTATCATTGCTCTTTTTGTTGGATTTCACCAATGATTTAATGGAACAAACAAAAACAAAATATTACCCAAATCTTATAGCAAAAGATATAGAGAACAAAAGAAAAGAATGATATTAAAAAAGAGACAAGAGGAGAGTAAGAAAGCTGTATAAAAACCTCTTCAATTACAGAATTAATTACAAAAACCTCAACTGACATAGATTAAGGTATAATGAGGTTAACCTTAGAAGATTAAGCCATCAACATATAGGCTAATATGTAAATACTCATTTTATATTATACAAACTTAGCCTATAGCCATACACAAATGGTTACATCCTACAATGTTGACCTTCCCCAAAAAGGCCCCACTACAACCATTAATTTAAAAAAAAAATGGAAGCTCTAGGGGGCTAAATTGTTGCAACATGAGGATGACCTCTCTGAATCTCCTTCGTCATCTGGAAGGCTGCCTCCTACCTTCTTAAACACAGCTTTAATCTTCTCTAGTATCACAAGGCAGTTTATAGTAGGATGACCTTTTTTACAATATCCTCGAGGATTTTGACTTCTTTGAAGACTTCAACTTGCCCTTCCGCTACTTGGTCTTTGCCTTGGTAGGTTTGAAAACCTTTGATGAGCTTATACTTTGAGAATAATCACAACAATTTCACACAACCACCTAACCATAGGAACCTAATCATAATTGTTCATGCTCCTTTAAGAACATAGGAGCCACACGAACCAATAGTCCAACTGTTTATGCTCCTCTTTTGTTGTATTGTGTTGATAATGGATACTGGTCTCTACTCTTAAAAATTTCAAAATGAACATGTGCAATGGAAATTACATTTTGGGCTCAAAAAGGTTCAAACCAATAGTCCAATGATTTGTGCTCGTATTTCATTTTATTGGGTTGAAAATAAATATCAGTTTCTACTCTTAGAAAACTAAAATGAAAATGTGCAATGGAGATTGTTTTTTGGGCTAAAAACTTAGTTTCTAGGTTTGAGCCAGAGCAGTGAACAACATCCCCAAGTTGTTCTCCCATGTTCTCTACGTTTCTAGGAGAACCAAAGATGCTTTTGAGGCGTCCTCCTGTCCCTAAAACGGTACAATTAAACACTGGCATTAATGCATTGCAGATTTTCATAATAACGAGCAATAAGAAATTATACCCGCAGTTGATTTATTAAGTTGAACAGTATTGTGCATAAGGTATGATAATAGGATGTTAATCATAAGGACAGGTTACAGGCGGAAAGTTGTAGCTACTTGATCGTATGTATGAATGCATACAGGTTGCTCGAACATGCCCATCCTTACAATCATATGATGTTCATCACAAGGAGAGAGTTACCGGTGCAAAATTGCAGCTACCTGATCACATGTATCATTGCATATATTCTATCAAACATGACTATGCCTACGTAAATTTTGTCCCTTATTGATTTCACTTTTCTGATGCCCACGTGATAGGGTAATGGCCAATTCATTTGACATAAGAAGTCTCATCCCCATGACAACAATACTATAAGTCTATATTTCTAGGGGGTATCCTAGTTGCATGGTTGAAACATAGTCACCCGCAAGATGACCTCCATACTACTTATGAGGCATGCAGAATACAACTATTAGCATGAAAACAAACGTATACATGACCTGTGCCAAAAAACTTGAAAATTTTAAGAAAACTCAATAAATATTAACATTAAATAAAATAGTGGCAAACATTGGGAAAATACACTTAAATTTATAACGAATGCCTAATCTCGAATTTATTTGGAGCTTTATCTATTCCCCATTTTACAAAAAATTTGCAGCATGCTGAGATTTTGCTGATTCCTTTAAAACAGCACCTACAATGGCAGCCTGTTCAATATTTCCATCCCTGTGAAGTGCATCAAGGAGTATAATACAACTCTTAACACTTATTTTATGACCTTTCAATCGGGTTTCCTCAAAAATTTTGCATGCTTCCATTGCTCTGTTTGTATTGCTCAGCCCAGTTATGAGGGAATTATAACAAGCCGAATCAGGCTTTAGCCCTCTTGCTTTCAGTTTCTCAAATAAATCATATGCCTCAGCTATATTCCCAGATTTAGCCAAACCAGAAATCATAGTGGTATAGGTAGTAATATCAGGAAAGTGACCAATCTTTTGCATTTCTTGCCAAAACACAAAAGCTTTATTAAATTTTCGCACCCTACAAAGACCATTTATGAGAATGCTGTAGGTCACAACATTTGGGGAACACTTCTGATCTTTCATTGACTTGAAACAAACTAAAGCTTCATTTATCTCTTCTGCCTTGACAAGTGCATCGAGCAGACAATTCCATGTATAAACATTTGGGTTTAAACCTTTTTGCATCATCTCCTCCATAATCAAGTATGCTTCATCTATTCTGCCTACCTTTCCAAACCCATCTATAAGACTGCTATAAACAATTACATTCAAAACTATGCCTTTCGCTTTGGCTTCTTCAAAAAGCATGTATGCTTCATCTAGTCTATCAACCTTTGCAAGTCCATCAATAACTGCACCATAAGAAATTACTGTTGGAGGATGACCCTTAAGCCTCATTTCTTCGAGGAGTTGATAGGCTTTGTTCACTTTTCCTGACCTGCAGAAGCCATGAATTGCAGTGTTGTACGCATGAGTATCAAGTTCACAACCTTGCTCCTTCATGGCATAATACAGTTTGTACGTCTCCCGTGCTTCACCAGCCTTTATTAGACCATGCATTAGTATGGAATACGTTCTAACATCTGGAACATAACCACATTCTTTGATTTCCTCAAAAATTTCACGAGCCTTGTTAATCTGCCCATCTCTAAGAACACAGTCCATGTATATATTATAAAGCGTTAAATCTGGTTTGCATCCTCTACGATTTATGTCTTTAAAGATCTTATGGCCATCATCCTTCCTACCATACTTGAAAAAATTCTTAATAAGGGATGTGTAAACAATAGCGTTTGGTAAATGACCTTCATCCAGCATCCTTTCAAAACATCTGTATGCTTCATCAAGCCTGCCCTGCCTGCCTAAACCATCAACCAAAGAAGAGTATGTTACTGAATCTGGAGTACAACCCTTGGCTCTCAAACTCTCAAAAAGGTTGCAGGCATCATCCAGCTTCCCAGCTTTACATAAACTATCAATTATGATGTTCATTGTTATCACATTTGGAAACAAACCTGCTTGTGTCATTAAGTCCTGCATTTTGTGAGCGTCGTCTAATCTATCTGCTTTGCATAGAATACCAATAATAATATTGTAGGTAGAGAAATTAGGCTTAGCATCCTTCTTCATTTCATCAAAAAGCTTATAAGCTTCATCTACTTTGCCTTTCTTTCCAAGGCAAGTAAGAATAGAGTTATATGCTACAGCATCTGGTTTACATCCTTTGTCTCTCATTCTGTCAAGTAATTTGTAAGCTTCATCAAACTTGCCAGTATTTCCAAGGCCCATGATAAGTGTGTTATATGCATAAGCACAGGGCACATTTCTGGTAAGCTCCATCTTCTCAAAAAGTTCAACAGCTTCCTCCAACCTGTTTGCCTTGCAAAGTACACCGATCATAGTTGTGTATGTCACTTCATCTGCCATGATATTTTGTGCCTTCATTTCATGGAAGAACTTCCAAGCCATATCCACTTTACCTGCCTTCCCAAAACAATCTATGCAGACATTATACAAAACAACATCTGCATTCAAGGCACCACTTTTCAATTCCTCCAACAATGATAATGCAGCATCAAGCTTACTTTTCTTGGCAAATGCACGGACCAGAGTGGTAAATAGATGGATGGTCACTTCATATCCTATTTCCTGCATTTCTTTGAACATTGAAAGTGCCATTTCTGGCTCATGAGCTTCAGCAAGTGCACCAATGAGTGTTGTATAAGCTGAAAAAGCAGGCCGAAATTTAAGCCTCCTCATAGCAAGAAGCATTTCGACAGCCTCCTTCAGCATCCTAGAATTGATATAGCTGTTCACTAATTTAACGCAAGTAGTAACTTGTGGCCCAAATCCAGCTTGACTCATCTCCTCAAAGACATTTTGCAATTTATCATACTGTTTGTTATTGGCAAGGAGCATTAGAAGGGCATCATATACTTCTGGACTATGTGAATTACTATTTTGTTTTTGAACCCATCTAAAATAATTCAGTGCCATGTCTACATTGTTCTGCCTCCTCAATACCTCAGCAATATGTCTAGGATGAAATCTATCATTGACCTGTTCAAGGGCTTCTTCCACAGCCAGGCCCCATGTATCTTTATCTAGAATGTTGCATATCTCATTTACCTCACTTTCCATACCTTCTTGCTCCCTATTGTTGTTGTGTTCTAGCCCATATCCAACCAGCTTCCTTTGACCGAAACAATCAAAATTTCCATTTGCGAAAGAAGAAAATTTCCTCCTCCAATTCAAAATTGCTCGGGTAACAGAAGGCCCATATTGCTGGTGCAGACCTGTACCTGCAAGGAAAGCATTCACCTCAATTAAATACATAAAGCCAAATTTCATGTGAGGATCTAAAACACTGGGCAACAAAAGAATAGAGTTCAAGACATTAACAAAAAGAAAATTGAAAACCAATTTAACGTCAAGACAGAATCCTAATAGTTCAATTAGGACTTTAAATGGTGAATATCAGAGTTCAACATTCAAAGTTTCACCACCAAAAGCTCTTTTGAGATGAATATATTTAGATCAGGATTGCAGGTATGCTTGTTATTAGAAACATAAAATAGGAAGAAAAAAGAAAAAGAAGCAAGAATTAAAATTGAAAACTAAATGAAAACCAATTTAACGTCAAGACAGAATCCTCATAGTTAAATTCTTTAAAGATGCTTGAAACTAACGTTTACTTGTCATCTTCCTAACCAACTCTGCTGATGAAACACATTCAAAAATCAAGAGACTTGACAAAAAATTAAACTAAAAAAGTAAAAGCAGTTTCTATTCTTTAAACAAAAGCACTATTTCTTCAAATGTTGATTTCAAGGAAGTTTTTTTTTTCACTGGGTTATATGGGATTGAAATGGGTCCCACCCGTATTACATCATGTTGTATTACAACAGCTTGGCAATTATGCATGTATCGCTTGGCAAGATTCGAACCTCAGTCTCCTCCTTGAAAATTGAGGAATCTAACTGGTTGAAGTTGAACTAATGCTTTTTGATGATTTCAAGGAAGTTGTTTACTATATGGACAATTTTCATGCTGTCAAAGCCAATTGAAATTTAAAAAACAAATTTAGTTTTCTAAGTTGTTCTCTCTCCTCTTATTTTTATTGAAATATCTCCAATACTCGTCCATTAGCTTACTATCGATCCTTTGAATATCAATTGAGATTAAAAACACTCTTTTTAACCTACCTCTCTCCTCATTTCCATTCTGATTAGCGCACTGAGGCTGAATACAAATTCAGAACACATAGATGGATCGATGAATGCAAGTGTGCACACCTAATTTATGATGTTCTCACATATTAAAAACACTATATATTCAGGTAGCCTAATGATTAGTTCAGGGAAAGATTTATTTGATTACGACTAAAATTAGGCTAGGAAACTGTAGAAATGTTTGGAATACACCATGAACAGAGATAAATATATAGCCATATTCACGTTGTACGAACATTGAAATGCCCAAGGCTCAAATGCAGTGGCCTGCTACTTACCTGCAAATGCAATACAAAATCAACAATATAGGCATAACCATAATCTCCTAGACTTAAAATTTATCACTCCAAATTATACTCCAGTGCAGAGGCTTGCAATGCAATTACTACCATTTTTCATACAGAAATGAGAGAATGTCAGTGGAAAAGATCCCTAGAAATATCTGGCACGCACCCTGCATAGAGATACGTATGTAGTTCATATTCAAGTAATTTGAGCATTTAAAATGCCCAAGGCTCAAATGCAGTGATGTGTTACTCGCCTACAAATACAATTCAAAGATGTGCAGAATTATAATCTCCTAGACGAAAACTCATGAACTATGGTCCCTTGCAGAGGCTTCTAAATGAATTGAAATTCTGACTGTTTCTGGTGCAGATATGACAGAACTCTAAGTAGAGACACACATCTAACTCATATTCAAGCTGCATGAGCATTAAAAGTGCCCAAAATCTCAAATGAAGAATGCTGGTACTTACCTGCAAATACAATATGATTCAAAGAGGGTAGAAGAATCATAGTCTCCTAGACCAAAAATCAAGCACTATGGTCCCTTGCAGAAGTGTTACAATATCAATATAATTGCAAACATGAAATTACAATTTTCTATGAAAAGACCCATGACAGGAATCACAAGCCAAGCATAAGAGGATTACCATTGTTTTTATATTGATTCCTAGTAACCACGTTCAATACATATGATCCAATGTTTTGAGTGGCCTAGAATCTTACCGTTAGCAAACAGAGAAACAGGAGGATGACATAATACAGGAAATGTATCTATATTAATATATAGAAAGAACTATACAGTGATCTTTGTGGAGAGATGTGAAAGGTGTACAAGGATCTCTATAGAGAGATGTGAGCTGCTATACCCTGTATCTTGTCAAATTGCCTAACGAACTAAGCAACATGCATAGAAGATACATGTATGCAAGAAAAATGTCAAGAGATGCTAGAAGACAAAGAGGTTCATCTTCTAGAGATTATAAGAAGAGGCAGGATAGTTACGAGACTACCTACGGTTCATCCTCCCTTGGTGCCATGGGTTAGCGCCTGGTAGCACCCCTGGTGTCAAGTGTTGAAGGTCACAGGCAGCAGCGCATGGTGAGTGGAGTGACATTGGTGTTGGTGCTTGCTAGCAGCAGTGGTGCTAGCATTGGCACTTGCCAGAAGTAGTGGTGCTAGCATTGACGCCTACTAGAAATGGGCTAAGGACTGGTGCTAAGTCTGGAAGGTAGCAAAAAGTTTTTTTGAGATTCTATTCAAATCAATTGTGGGGAAACCCTATTTTTCCTAGACTTGAAAACCAGATGAAGACACTTCCACTCAAATTAACTGCAAGTGACCTATCTCCCTTGGCAGATAAGTTGACCTACCTTGACAACTCAAAAAAGGGTAATCTCTTGATTCCCTATGTGTTTGGTCTGAGAATCCACAATCTAATCTACTATTGCTGGAGTGGTGCAATCAAAAATCAAATCTAAAGGCTGACATTGCTTTGCAACATCCAATGTTTCTAGCAAAGGTGGGAAGTATGGGTGAAGAAGTTCCATGTTGAAGACAGGATGAAGGACCAAGTATGGCAATAGACTTAGCTGAAAGGCGTGTCTCCTACCTGCTCATGAACATATAAGGTCCATAGCAAAGAGGTTTGATCTTGCAATGCAAGCCTTTAAATTGCTCTTTTTGAATATGAAGCCCGACTTTATGTCTGACTTAGTATTGATGTGGCACCCAGCACTTGTTGTGGCACTTTTTGTACTTGTTGCTAGTTTGCTGAAGGATGCTGTGGACATAGTGGTGGATCTGCTAAATCTGCTCAAATCTGCTCAAATCGATCCATCATTTCCTTTGTCATTACATTGATTGTTGCCCCTAAATCAATCAAGAAATTCTTAATTGAAACATTTCCTATATAACATTGACGACTAGACTATTGGGATCACAACACTTGGAAGAAATAACCTTTCCAAGCATAACGTCAGCAAGCCGACCTATAACTTGAGGCATAATTCCCTCATGGTCTTACTGTAGATTGGGCCATCCTTAATGGGCTGAAATAGCGGTATGCACACGCATACATTCCATAGTTCTCCTAAAAAGTCAAATTCTAATTGTGGAGACTCCCTTATTTTATTTAATCTAGGTTGTGCAAACAAGAGGTTGTTTTGGGAGTGGCTGATTGGAACTATTGCCAACTAGGGGAGAATGCCATGTTGGTTGGAGGGTTTGCCAAGGTTGGTTAGAATATTGTTGGAGACAAGAATATTGATGATTCATCCAAGGACTTTGGGAGTGAGGGGGTGGCCTCTATAATCCTTGTGGAGACCAAGCATTAGAAAAAAATAAATTAGATTAATACGGAAATGATTGGTTCCTAGGATTCATACCTTGAATGTTCTACTAAAATGGCCATGGTTTCTTCCAGTTGGCGTAGTTAACCTCTTCTACTCCTTGGGTTCCAATTTGGCACACTCCTTTAATTCTAGGCAACATGGGATAATTACTCGTCTTGTGGTCTTGTTGGTACATACTACAAACTTTGACCTTTTCTAGGGGGTATTTATTTGTTTCACGTACTTCTTCATGCATCGTGGACAATAAATAGCCAAAGTTTTCTACCTCTTCCTGCTTCTTTGCTAAAAAAGTATCCAATTGAGTAGCTAAAGAAGAGAGGATGTCTACCTCAAGCAAGTTCCCAATTTCAGCTCTGGTAATACCAATTGAAGTTTTGGCTATTGGAATAGAACTTCCCCTTGCTCGTTTGCCTTTTCGCATAGTTGATCATGAATAGTTTCCGCAAAAGATCTTGTTATCGCCAAAACTTTTTCTACCTCTTCTTGCTCCTTTGCTTTTAAAGTATCCAACTGAGTAGCTAAAGAAGAGAGGATGTTTGTTTTAAGGCCCTCAAGCAAGTTCCCAATTTGAACTCTATTAATACCAATTGAAGTTTTGGCTATTGGAATATACTTCTCCTTGCTTCTTTGCCTTTTCTCATAGTAGATCATGAATAGTTTCTGCAAAAGGTCTTGATATCCTCAAAAGTAACTTGAGAAATGTCTCCTCCAACCATTAAATTTAAAGCCTCTATGCATTCATCCCAAATTCCTCGCAAAAGGATCACCTTCAAGGTTTCTGCTTCCAAACTCGAATGCTTAGACCACTGAAGATTAAACTGAAATCTTTCAATATAATCTTCCAAAGTTTCCTTCTCCCTTTTCATTCTGAAGACGTCATCACATGTTTCACGAACCTTACAATAGTCTTGATAATTCCTTAATAATTTTCACCTCATGACTTCCCACGTTCCTACCCAATCCCATGAACCAACGTAAAGTCGTGTCCTTGAGTGTTGCATGAAAGAGCTTGATTTTCCCTACATATGTGCATAGCTCTAGCACAACATATCAAGCTCAAAGAGGTAAACATTTGGGTCCTCCATACTCAGCCCACGAAAAGTGGGAAGCACTAAAGGCAGAATATTTTTCTTTCTAGCTTCCTCCTATCTTCCTCCTATGATTCCTGGAATAGTAAGCTAGTAACTGTAACTGTAGTTGTTGGTTAGAATGAAATATCACAACTCAAAGGTAACTGAAGTTGTTGCCTGGAAGGAAACTGGATATTTTGAGATAGTAAGGCTTAAAAGGCAACAACTCAAAGGTAATTGTAGTTGTTGACTTTTAAGCCTTGCTATCTCAAATTTCAAAATATCACATGTCCCAATATAAATAATCCACAATATTATAGGTCGAAATATCAATAATCAAGAGTAGAATTATATATATGAGCAATCAAATATATATATCTAGGCCAATATAATAATGAAATAGCATTCACTTATAATATCAAATATGAATGTAAATGGCCAAAATCATTCATGTACATGCATGAAGAATACTTACAATATAAATTGCTCAAAATCTATATACAAGCTTTATTATCAATGCTTGCTATGTGGTGATCGCTACAGATCATTTTCCCTTACATTGTATGGAGCTTTGTCTCCATAATATAGACATAGTAATATGACTCTTCAATACTTTTCTATTGCACTCCTCACATATCCGGGAGATGCAACCTTTCCTATTCTTGACCTTTGGCTTCTCATATTGCCACTTGTATACTAGACTCTTCACTCTCTTCTTACATGCATACTTTAACTCTATGACACTTGCACACTTCTACATGACTCTTACTCTCCTACATGCACTCCTAATACAAGAAACTTGTGCACATCCTCACATTACATATTTGCACACTTTCATACACGACACTTGTGCACATTCTCTCAATACACATTTGCACTCTTACTTACATGACACTTGTGCATATCCTGCACACTGCACTCTTACATGACACTTGTGCAATCCTGCACAGAGACACTTACATAAAAAAGAAATATAAATCACTCATCTAAACTATAGACACAAACCCTAATCTATTACATTTTTCTACCATAAAGGTACCATGGGGGTACATTTGCATGTACCAAACAATGTGATATTCTCCAACAGTAGTTTGAGTTTCTTCTGCCATTTCCGCAAGAATCTGTATTGCCTAAGGTGTCCAGTAGATGTTCCCTAGTGACAAAACAACTTCAAAAGAGGGGCCTAATGTAGACTGTTTTAAATAACCTTTAGCGGTAACTTTCTCATAACAAGATGTTCTTCAGGCTCCTCAACTATGGAATGGTCGTCTATTCTTTGGAAATTAGGAGTAAAGTCCTCAGGTCGAGTGGCGTTTTCTGCTATGGACTCAAAAACAGGCCTGAGTTTAACTGAAGATCCTATGCCTTCACACTGAGAAAGTTTTGCTTCAAATGATCCTATAGGTTCATCAGATCCTGTAGTGTGGACTGTAGCTCTTTCTCCAAGTTGTTGCATCTCCTCACTAGATTTCTTTTTCTGGCTAGGTCGTAAAGATGAATTGGGTATCTTACTAGTAGTCTGCCCTACACCAATCCTCACATTATTTCATAAAAATTGTTCTCTTGGGTCGAGACATGCAAACACTACATTGGTTAACATGCAGCTACAAAATAAAAACACTTCACAAGGAGGCCTCTAGTTTGAATGTCAACCTCCAATCCAAGATACCCCTGTACTGTATAAAATTCTACAAGTACTATAACTTCAACACCTCCTCGACAAAAACACCAAAAATGACAAGCACTAAATATGTCAATCTAGGTAGGTATACTTATGAGGCATTGGGCGCTGTCTATGCACTGCAGTAATTGATGGAGAGACTAAGGTTCTATATGCTCCTATAGATCAACTTCAATTGTACCGAAGGTTGATTCACACACACCTTGCTCACCCAAAGATTCCATACTAAGAAAGAATGAAATAATGAAATAAAACTACAAGAATAATGGTATTGTGAAACTATAGAAACTTAACAAAACTATAACTACAGATTCAAGAAATCAAAGCAGATAAATTTACAGAAGAAATTAAATTCAACACACAATTCATGTAGTTAGAATGCAGAAATGGAATCCACAAAATATAAACAATTATTATGAATTATGGACTGATAAATTCCAGCTAACTACAAAAACATAAAAAAACAATACTGCTCACTGGAGTTCTCACAAACCAAACACCTTGTAGCCAGCCCATTCTCCAAGAGTAGGAACAATTCCCCCATGGTGCGAGTAAAAATCAAATGCTCACACTGATTTGATGTAGATCTAATTTATTACTATTATTGGAAAGCAATACATAAAATAATCTCCACCCGTTGTTCTTAATATTGACTATATGATTAACTCTTTGTCTTTCACTCCAACTCTAACTAACTTGTTCTAATTGACATGCAAACAATTTAAATGGTCATGCTAACGACTTCCTAAACTGTTTAACACTTGGCAGGTGTAGTTAAAACTGCCACAACCAAATCCTAGGTACAGACAAAGAAGTTACAACTTGAAGTTATTTTTGGTTTCCTGCAGTTGGGAAATCCTATCAACATGCACAATAGTCAATGTTTTCTGTTCCAAACTACTGGATGATACATGTGTTGGGAGAATAAAATAGATATGCTAATTAGGATTCAACATTGCAGGAATAACATGCTCAATATTTGCAGCCAGTTGTCTATTTATATCATGTAATCAACTGTTGGCAGTGCTGGAAAAATTCGTCAAATACATTATATTGTGTCACACATTTCCACAGATTGCATGTTGGACCCACAGGTGTCTGTCACAAAATGTTCTTATAGTCAGTCTGTTATTCCCATGAAAAATGATGCGTGACTGGTCCCATGGTAATTTGGCAAATGCACAGTTCTGTCAGAATTGGCACAGACAACATTCTCGTTTTGGTCAATGCTCAGTCCTCTAGTTCAATGAAAGCGACTCTAGAATGAGAAGGAACCAATCCATCGATATCCTATTCATCTCCCATAGTAAGCCTCTCACCTGTAGCACGAGGAAAATGAAGGCTCACTCTGGGGTGAGTTAGGTTATTATTCAAAACGCATCAAAATTCACAAATAAACCCAGATAAAGCATTTATTTTCCATATAAACTATTGATTTACACAATCTTTCACAAAACTACAAGCATTGTCAGTTTCCTCAAAAATAAGAGTTTGAACATCATTCATATCCAAGTACAAGGTTTTTAGACAAAAAAGGTTGTATTAACCTAGTCATTTGGGAGGGTCATCAATCTTGTTCCTGAAAGGCTTGATGGCAAAGGGAAGGCAGCATTGTTTTGTGACGCAGATGGCTTTCCCTTGCTGAAACTATCCAACACTATATGGTTGAAGATGAGGCGTCTCTGTTAGCTTCATCTAAATTAAATCCACAGAAATCAAGTTCTTTTGGATACCAATATCCATAATGAAATGCAAAGGTTCTTGCACCCACATCCTTGAGTGAAAGAGGCACTCCCTTTCGTTTGGATCATCTGACAACACTTGTATTGTGACGATAATGGTGTCTAGGCATGCATCCATGATTTGCTTTCCTTAATGTCATGTTGAGGAGGAGAAGAATGTTTGCTCAAGTGGCAATGCAGGCACTTGTCTTTCAATCAGCAAGCTTGATTGGCATGGCACTCATCCTGGTTGTGAAATTGAATCTTATGATATGTACAGCACTTCCTAGTTTCCTGCAGTGTCTTCTTAGACTAGTTATGTCGCAATTGTCCTTTGCTTTAAGGTTTGGCATCAATTTTGGGACCACTTTTGTCCTTGGATTGTGGCTTCTTATTGGAGCCACTCTCCTTTTGGACACCTTTATTTTTTAACTTTGCCTCAATCTTCATTGCATATCTATATGCTTCTCCTAGAGTGGCAATGTTGAAATCCATTATTGTCTGGACGTATTTGTGCAGACTGCTATAACACTTGAGAATCATGTGGCATTCTACATCTTGTATGCCCAATTTTGTTAAGAGCTTGTGGAAGGCATTGGTGTAGTCTTTGACATATCGATCTTTGCCTTGGAGTAGTTGTTGCCATTTTACATACTATTTGTTATAATCACCAACCAGTACTCACCCTTGCTAGCATCAATGAATTTTCAATTTTGCCTAGGTAAGCATGGAGTCATGTATGTCAGCATCAGCATTCTCTCTTTCGGCCTGATCAGCATATGCTTCCCACAAAACAAAACTACAATTTGAATAATGGTATTGTGAAACTATGTAAAATTAACAAAACTAAAACTATAGATTCAAGAAATTAAAGCAGATAAATCTACAGAACAAATTAAATTCAATATATACAATTCATGTAATTAAATTGCAGAAATGGAATTCAAAAAATATAAACAATTATTATGAACTACAAACCGATAAATTCCAGCTAACTACAAAAGCATAAAAAAAACAATACTGCTCACTAGAGTTCTAATAAGCCAAACACCTTTTAGCGAGCCCTTTCTCCAAGAGTAGGCAGTCCCCCCATGGCAGGGGTAAAAATCAAATGCTCACACTGATTTAATGCAGATCTTCTTTACTACTATTAGTGGAAAGCAATAAATAAAATAATTTCCATCTGTTGTTCTTTATATTGACTGTCTGATTAACTCTTTCACTTTCACTTTGACTCTAACTAACTTCTTCTAATCGGCATGCAAACAATCTAAAGGGTCATGCTAAAAACTTCCTGAACCGTCTAACAACACTGGGGAGACGTAGTCAAAACTGCCACAACCAAATCCTAGATACAGACAAAGAAGTTACAACTGGAAGGTACTTTTGATTTCGTGCAGTTGGAAAATCCTATCAACATGCACAATATTCAATGTTTTCTGTTCCAGATTACTGGACGATACATGCGTTGCGAGAATGAAACAGATATGCCAGTTAGAATCCAACATCGCAGAAATAACACGCTCAATATTTGCAGCCAGTTGTCTACTTATGTCATGTGATCAACTGTTGGCAGTGCTGGATAAATTTGTCAAATACATTATATTGTGTCACATATTTTCCACAGATTGAACATCATTCCCACAGGTGTCGGTCAGACAATGCTCTTATAGTCAGTCTATTATTCCCATGAAAAGTGATGCGTGATTGGTCCCATGGTTATTTGGTAAATGCACAGTTCTGTCAGAATTGGCGCAGACTACATTCTCATTTTGGCCAATGCTCAGTCCTGTAGTTCAACAAAAGTGACCCTAGAACAAAAGGAACCAATCCATTGATATCCTATTCGCTTCCCATAGTAAGCCTCTCACCTATAGCACAAGAGGGAAATGAAGGCTCATTCTGGGGTGAGAAAGGTTAGCATCCAAAATGCATCAGAATTCATAAATAAACCCAGATAAAGCATTTATTTTCCACAAAAACTATTGATTTACAGTCTTTCACAAAACTACAAGACATTGTCATTTCCTCAAAAATAGGAGTTTGAACATCATTCATATCCAAGTACAAGGTTTTTAGACAAAAAAGGTTGTATTGATCTAATCATTTGGGAGACTCGTCAATCTTGTCCCTGAAAGGCTTGATGGCAAAGGGGAGGCAGCATTGTTTTGTGACACAGATGGCTTTCCCTTGTTGAAACTATCCAACTTATATGGTTGAGGATGAGGCATCTTTGTTAGCTTCATCTAAATTAAATCTACAGAAATCAAGTTCTTTTGGATACCAATATCCATAATGAAATGCAAAGGTTCTTGCACCCACATCCTCGAGAGAAAGAGGCATTCCCTTTCATTTGGATCATCTGACAACACTTGTATTGTGATGATAATGATGTCTAGGTATGCATCCATGATTTGCTTCCCTTAATTTCATGTTGAGCAGGATAAGCGTGTTTGCTCAAGTGGCAATGCAGGCACTCATCTTTCAATCGGCAATGCTTGATTGGCATGGCACTCATCTTGGTTGTGAAATCGACTCTTAAGATATGCACACTTCTTAGTTTCCTGCAGTGTCTTCTTAGACTAGTTATGCCACAATTGTCCTTTGCTCTAAGGTGTGGTGTCAAGTTTGGGACCGCTTTTGTCCTTGGATTGTGACTTCTTATTGGAGCCACTCTCCTTTTGGACACCTTTATTTTTTAATTTTCCCTCAATCTTCATTGCATATCTATATGCTTCTCCTAGTGTGGCAATGTTGAAATCCACTTTTGTCTGGATGTATTTGTGCAGACAGCTACAATACTTGAGAATCATGTGTCGTTCTACATCTTGAATGCCCATTTTGTTAGAAGGTGAAGTCAATATACAGATCTCAGATGTTCTGCAGCATAGTGGTGCATGGTGGTGCAGCTTATAGCGATCCTTTCTAGTGCGTGATTCAAATGCGCCGGGCATGCCAAGGGGGGTCGCAAGGGGGAACCTGGCCGGTTCCCTCTTGCCCGAGAGTTCGGAGGTTCCGCCCCTGAGGCAAAACGGACAACCGTACAATCGTATGATGTGGGACCCTCGCAATTAATATAAGTGGCAATTAATTAAACGTGATTGTTAATTAACACGTTTTGGATGTATCTCGACTTTTCTGGAATCTTCTCTTGTTTTCCTATAAAAAGGAATGACCCCTTGATTTGTAAATATAAACAAAAGGGTGTGAATGTGAAATAGTTCCTTGATATTAATATAGCTGCCATTGCCCCCATGGTTTTACGTGCACACAGCAGGGTTTCCACGTAAATCTCGTGTATTGTTTTATTGTTGTTTTTAGCTTGCTTACTTTTAATTTTCTAACACATTTTTGTTAAGAGCTTGTGGAAGACATTGGTGTAGTCTTTCAAATATTGATCTTTGCCTTAGAGTAGTTGTTGCCATTTTACATACTATTTGTTATAATCACCAACTAGTATTCACCCTTGCTAGCATCAATGAATTTTACCTAGGTAAGCGTGGAGTCATGTATGTTGGCATCAGCATTCTCTCTTTTGGCCTGACCAGCATATGCTTCCCACTAGTTGCAAACATGTATCGTGGCTCTCAAGAGGGTAACGTGATCTTTTCATTGTCTGAGAAATTTTGAACTCAGAAGTACTATCATAATTGATCTAACCAATTCTCTACAACTTCAGCATCAATATTGCTTGAAAAGATAAGTCAAAGTTTACTTGGAGCTTAAAGGGTGCACAACCTTCAAAAGTTCTTCCTATTAGAGGACGAGTTTGAGTTGCGACAGGAATGAGTTGGAGAATCTGTGCAAAGTGATTCAACATCTCTATTCTTTCTTTAGCAAATGTTTTATCCAATAATGTCTGCAGATGATCCAACATCTTACTGTCACTCACCATCTAGGGTTGTGTATTGTGGATAGAAAGGTATATGGATGGGTTGCCTGATGTAAGATTACTCTTCCCATAGCCTAACATCATGCAGGCTTGGATACACGTGAACGCCTACTCTGACACAACTAATTTGGATGATTTGGACTGCCCAGAATTTTACCGCATTAGTGAACAGAGGAAGGCAAACACAAGAACATAATACAGGAAATGTATCTATGTAAATATATAAAAAGAACTATACACTAATCTCTTGAAGAGATGTAAAGATGTATACGGATCTGTGGAGAGATGTGACCTGCTATGCCATGTATTTTGTTGAACTTCATGAGCAGCATGCACAATACACATGTAAAAGAAAAAAGCAAAAAGGCATTCAAGAAGACAAAGCAGTTTGTCTTCGAACGGTTAAAAGAAAAGGCATGATAGTTAAGAGATTGACAACAGTTCATGTTCTCTTGGTGCCTGCTGGTGCCCCTAAAGTCAAGTGCTGAAGATAACAGGCAGCAATGCCAGATGACCAAAATAACATTGGCGCTAGTGCCTACTAGAGGCAATAGTGCCTACTAGAGGCAATAGTGCCTACTGGTGAATGGCTGAGTTCTGACCCTAGGTTTGCTGATGCTGGCACCTGTTTTGGCAGAAGGTACTTTCGAGATCTTGTTTAGATCAACATATCCAAACAAGCCAAGGTTGTAGAATGCAGCAAAAACAAATATGAATCAGGGCAGAACTTATATGTGTCCAAGTTTATGACTAGCCTTATGACACATTATTTGAAACCTACTGTCCTTGATTAGATGATAGGCACAAATTAATCTCTATGAATTCAAATAGATTTTCTAGACAAAATGAAGTCAAATCTACTGAATAATCATAGGTCGCACAGTGATATAGTTAATTAGTTTATACTCCTCAAATCTTATAAAAAATTACAACCCATTGACAACAATAATATGACCTGGAGATTGGTTATCAAGGCAGACAATGTCTTGTTTAAGAGATTGATGCCTACCAAGAAGTGCAACAACAGTCATTCCCTCGCATGCTGAAAGAAACCTAAGACACTTTCATCAACACTGAACATCATTGTAAAAACCTATTGTTTACCTTTTTTAGTAGAAATATTCAAGTACTATTGACATAATTTCTTGAAGCATACATCCTAGCTTGATCTTGATGCATATTCCCTCTTCATCTCGCTTTACCTTTCAACCAACATTCCAATTGCCAAGTAGTTTGCAATGTAATGGCATTTCATACAAAGCTAAAAACTAATACACATTATTGGAATGCTCAACGATTGAAAGGAAACTTGGCAAATGGCCTATAAGCTTCCCAATATACTTATTTATCTACCGCATCAAAAATATCTTGAAGACAAACCTATCCTTTATTTGATCATTAACTGATGAGTAATTCTGAAATCTAAATCTTGTGGTGTTCGAAGAACAAGAAAATCATGCCAAACTTCACTAGAGAACAAAAAATGTGTCTAGTTGAATAAAATTATTATGCTCTCTTTATCTAATTAAAAACAAGATTTCATTATGGGGAATGCATGCAGATCCCTTGCTTAATCCAATCTGAAATAACTTGAGCATTCCTATGAGAATCCCACCTTGTTAAAGTCCTTTTGTCCATTCTTACAACCACTAAGATTCTAGAATAGAAAATCACAGTGTACCTAACCAGTACTAAGTTCCAGATTTGAATGAATAAACAGCACCAAAAGCCCACTGGACATAAAAATCTGAAGATACACACTTCATACATATGATATTAGTAAAAAAAAAAAAAAAGGCAGTTGGATAAAGTGGTAGAACTAATGGATTGACTTACACGACAGTAAATTTGAGGATAGAATTATAAAGTTTGTCCCTGGGTGTTGAGATAGAGCATTCAAATTTCAGACTAATTACGCATAATTCCATCACACACACACACACACATTCCAATGTAGTTCTCATTGGGAAAAGGAAGATTGGCTTGCCAGTCAAAACTATCCTGTAAATTGAGTTTTAAAGTGGAGAAGGGTATTAATGTCAAATGAAATCCCATCATAAGTATATAATACTATAACAAATAAACTGCAAATTGTAGACTATTTCCACTGACTTCAAATTTTGGAAGATATGCAAATAAAACCCAAAGTTCATAGGATAAAACTTTCTTGTAACTAAGCAGAAGACAGTTTTTTTTTTCTTTTTCCTTTTTGGAGCTGAGTGGATTCAAGTAATCAGAATATTTGGACTTCCTATTTCTCAGACTTCTAAAATAAGCATTTTAAGAATTGAAGAAAATGGAATTTGCAAGATGATACTCGTTGCACATAACGCATAAATATTTACAACTCAGTTTTTGCCAGTCTTGACTGCAAGACATGTTTTTTTTCCACCAGAGTCAAGTTTGAATTGTGTGTCTTTATGAATCAAGCCGATGACACAATTATTATATTAAATTTTAAAAACTTGAGGGAATATATAGATCAGATTATTGGAAGCTTTCATCTCAAAACTTTATAAAATGAGGAAATTTGGATTGTACTCTTGACACCAAAGCTTAGTCCTTGAGATACATCCTGGAATAATTTTGGGCAGTGCTATCAGAATTGGCAATTGATCATGATATTCTTGCTCAAAAAAAAAAGGATCACTGATTTTTCCAGAAATACTTAGAATTTATTTTTCCAGATAATCCCAAAACAGAAGAGGATTTTAATCACTTTCTCAGTTTCCTTTTTCCATTCATTTTTTCTAATCTCAACTTTGGTAACACTGATTTTGGGGGCAGGATCATGGACTAGTTTAACAGAAATTCTTGAAAGCATTAGGCAGAATATCATCAAGTCTACTGCATACTACATGGAATTTTCACAAACTAAAACACTGACAATGAAGAAAAACAATCAGTAGTTGTAGGAAACTCGATCATCAAAAGAGTTGGTCAAAACAAATCTTGGAAAAGGGAGATGGCAGCCTCTCTAGTGTCTTGGCACAAAGGACATTACATTTGACAACTAGTGGTGTGGATGTCAGGTCTAATAAGTTTTAATGCCAGTGGCTTACTAGCATATGAGCTCAAAGCAGGGCCCCCATTGCAAAGAGGGCTGGACTTTCCATGGTTCCCTTACTTGGGGAAATGGAAAACCAGAATAAGGGTGACTAGTAAGATGGATGGAGGTTTAAAAACTGGAAAAGGTAATTGCAAGTCGAATAAACTAAATGTCAAGAGAAAGATAAACATCAGAGCAGACTTAACTGTACAGAGAATTTTTCTAAGAAGCAATTAATGTTTCCTTTGCTCCACTTGTTAAATCTATAGGTGCCATCCCTTTGCAATATCAACAGGCAGCGCCCCTTGTGTTGCCCTAATCTGCTGAAAAGCGAGGTCAAAGGGTAGAGCCAAACCCTATAGCCATGACACCAATCCAAATTCAATGGCCTGAATATAGTGCTACCCTAGAAATTGAAGTAAGATGAACCGCCTCATCTCCCTACTCATCTACTGCGTTGCAATTTTTTAATTAATATTTATCACATAAGTACTAAAAAAAGTCAAACAAGTCCTTACAAGATTTCACATAGATGAATCTACAGCTTAATACAATCCTGGTTTTGGTTCTAACAATATTTTTCATGTTCAGATGAAGCCATGTTATTTATGCGCTTCAATTGGTGTTTACTGTTTATAATGTTACTTCTATCATAACACACCAAATTCTAGTTTCTACAATTTTACTGTATCCTTGGCTTAGACAGATTGGCAAGACTTGGTTTACCTCAAGTGATCTAACCCATATAAAATAAAGTGAAAAAATCAAATGGCAGAAGTGATTCAAATCTTGCCAAGCAAGATATTCGCGTAATAGCCAAGATGTTGTGGTAATAGCATTATGTGCCTGTTTGAATCCCAGATAACAATTTTAAAAAAATTAAGTGAAAAACTGCGCTTGCTTTGACACCTAAAAAATCACCCTTGTTTCTGCCCTAATATACCAAATGCAGCACTTTAGAATACTGTCCCTCCGGCTGGTCCAGGAATCCAGATCAGCATTGGTCATAAAACTGCTACTGGTTTCATGCTATATGTTCTGATGAGATAGTGTTATCATATGGTTTGATCCCTAGTGCCCGATAAGGTCTTACAATTTAGACAGGATAGATAAAATCCAATTTACTATGAGTTTTGTCAAATGCTTAAAACCTGAGGTATAAGATTTTAAACAATACATATATAGTCCCTATTACGCATGCTGATTACATTAGTCTGGTACCCAAAAAAATTACCTTCTACCTATATATAATTGATGAAATAGCTGCTATATGCAAGAAGGGCAAAGAGGGTTTGGTCCCATAGCAAAACAAAGTTATCAATTCCATTCGTTATTCTTATTCAGGGCCAACATAGCCTCCCATCCATTTGCAGAAAGACTTCCTTGAGCACCCGCATTATCCAAATTAAACTACAGAATATTTTTGCAAAGAATAGAAGGTATGTGTGTGTATAAATATATATATCAAAGCCTCATACCTGGCATGATGCGAATTCTGTTAGGGTGGTGCTAATGATTAATAACCTGGCTTGGCTTGCCAACGAAGTTGAAGGGCGTTTTCATCATGTGGAAAGCTGAGCAAATGAAAGAAGAGGAAGAGAAGGTTTTTCCATTTCCAGACTGGACGCCGACCAGTAAAAACCTGCTGTGCTCAACAGCTGAGAATGTCAATAAAATGGGTGAAAAAATGATAGACGAAGCTGCTGTGTTGGAATGAATAACAACATTCTAACGTGGCCCTCCCTGTTGTGAATGCACGTTATAATTTTTGTTTTTGCCCACGTAATAGGCAGAACTGAGTATCAGTAGGACTTGTTCGTTTTTTTGTTAACCTGTTATGTTTGGGCCTTTCCAAACAGATGAAGGGATACAACGGCCCAAATTAGGCCTATCTAGTGAATTGTTTTTAGAATTTTTAATTCTTAATGTCCTAACTATTTTTATTTTTTAAATTTTTAAATAATTGATTATAGGGTCAAGTCACATTGTCTATCGGAGCCTTAAATTATGGTGTTACCACTATAACCCCTATCTTAGGGTTATAGGGTTAAATTATGGTGTTACCACTATAACCCCTATTTTGCCTCTCAAATACGACACGGAGTGAGGGAGACCCCTGATGGCTGGATTCGCTGTCATCAAGTTGGCGCACACTCAACGAACTCAGGTCAGACTTCTACCTTTGCTCAGATTGAGCATGTCAAACTAATACCTTTGCTCAAATTGGGCATGCCTGAGGTTTGAACCTAGGTCTCTTCTTGGTAAGTGCCCAACATCTTACCAATCCACCTCATCCTTGGGAACAAAACTTTTAAGTTAAAAAAAAAACCTCGAAACTTGTTCTTATGGTAGCCGACAATGTTGTCCCATTCGATTATACCACTATCTAGAGGGAAGCCACAAGAGATTTTTGTATATCCTCCTTCGCATCACAGAGGAGGTTTGAACCATAGACCTCTCGTTCAACAGGGCCAGGCTCGTCTTCTCCACTTGCGCTACTTAACTAGTTATAAATGTAAAGGAATATGTCCAACAGGGGTAAAAGGCGTCGAGTATTTTTAACGGAAATCCAAGTTCAATTCATTGGAAGGGCGGCACAGATATGTTCTCAACTTTTCAACCTATTCAAAAATAAATAAATAAAAGAATATTTAGTTAAATTTGATTAAATGATATCCGCACTACTAGGTATCTTACTGGCAAGTTCCCTCAATCCTCGGAAGGAGGTCTTGGGTTCAAGCTTGACGGCCTACGTCGGATACAAAAAAAAACCCGGCTAGCCTAGGGAACGGTTTTCCTTAATATAAGGTTTGGCACCTGGGGGTGCAGCGCAACGGTTTGGGCTTTGGCTCTTCTTCGAGAGGTCCAAGGTTCAAACCGTGGCATGGGTGAGTGTGGGTTCAAGCTTGACGGCCTACGCCAGATACAAAAAAAAACCCGGCTAGCCTAGGGAACGGTTTTCCTTAATATAAGGTTTGGCACCTGGGAGTGCAGCGCAACGGTTTGGGCTTTGGATCTTCTTCGGGAGGTCCAAGGTTCAAACCGTGGCATGGGTGAGTGTGTGAGGGGGTGGGTGTGTGTCTCCCTGGTGGAGTTGTTGTAACAGGTTGGGGGATTCCTGATCAAAACCTCCATCTCTTAATATTACAAAAAAAAAATGATTAAATGATTTAAATTGTCGTTTATATTTTTTTTTTTTGTTACATAGGAGAGTTGGTTACAACCACTATTTTTAGTAATTGGTTAGCACAAGGTTCAAACCACATGGACTGCTTCCAACAAACTTATCCATCTCATTTTTTTTGACCCGACAAGTTCTCAATGGTCGTTCGGGGTTCGTACTATCATTGTTGGTCTTGGTTTGACGCGCACTCAAAAGATTCGGAGCAAACTACTACCTTTGCAAAGGGTTGGCTTCCCCCAAGGTTTGAACCTAGGTCTCTTCTTGATAAGTGCCCAACCACACCTGCACTTACCAATCCACCTAGCCCTTAGGGTATAATCAAAAGAGTTTATGGAACTAAGAATTTTAATACAAAATGAATATGGTGGACAACCCTACCTTTTTTTTGAATTCAAACCTTAGACTTCCTATCAAAGTTTCAAAGTTTAACAACATTTGAGAAAAACAATTGTTCAACAAAGTCGAAAAGCTCAACATCCTCTAACATCTTTTGGAGTGTGTTTTTTTTAATGTTGATTTTGATAAGAAGTTTTCATGTTTTTTCTATTCTCAATTCTTTAAAAAGTTTTATTAGTGAATTTACTTTAAGAGTGTCCTTATATGCAATCTTGATGTCCTTATAGGCTTCACATTCCATGGCAATGTTTTCTCCACTACTCTTTTGTACAAAAGACATATTCATTCTGACCATGCCTCTTAAGAAAGCGTTCACTTTCCAATTTCACATCTAAGATGATATGAACTAGATCTTAGTTGGGTTATAAGCATTTTTTTCCTTCCATTTGATCTTTGCATCTATGTACTTTTTTGGTTGTGTTTATAGTTTGGGTTGAACTTGTTGATGTATAATGATTTTTTTCTTTCTACATTTTCAGTCAACATGACAAGACCAAATTTTCCCTTACATACTATTTAATTTCTTTGTTGCAGTTTGGGACCTCATGAAATTTAATATTTCATTTGTCCAACCATTTGTTGTTTTGTTTTGCCCATGTGTCCTCTTCTATTCAATGTTTCTTTGATTACCTCTTTTGGCAACCTGCTATTTTCTATTCTTTGTATATTTTTTTTTAGGTACTCCAATAGTCTTATCATAGCTTTTGCTTCTAGTGGAAGAGTCCCTATTTGAACAAGTAAAATCTTATTTTGAAATTGATGCTTTAATTGTAAAATTGTTTATAATTAATTGCTTTTGAGTTCTTTCTATCTGTCTCCATTTAAAATTTGATGTATTACTAACCCACACCTCACACCTATATAACACCACTGGAATAACTAATAACCCAAAAAGACCCTAATGGTTTTTCAATCCGACATCTATGTTTTCTGCCCTTATTTAGTAATGAGTAGAGTGCCCTCCATCATGCTTGTATTTGTTTCATTCTATATATTTGTCGTTTCATCGTGAATAAAAGAGTTGATATGTCTTATGTGGATTTGTAAGTATGAAGCATTTGTCAAACAAAGAACTATGTTTGAGCTTTATACCTTACGTTTTATATGTGAGTGTAGTCACAAATAACTATGTTTGAGTTCTATACATTAGGCTTTATATTTGTAAGTATGAAGCATTTGTCAAACAAAGAATTATGTTTGAGCTTTATACCTTAGGTTTCAAATGTGAGTGTAGGCACAAATAACTATGTTTGAGTTCTATACATTAGGCTTTATATGGGAGTGTAAGGTACTCACCTCAAATACATTAGGAGATATTGCTCAAATAAAAAAATATATGAATAAAATATAATTTACTTATAAGTTTAAACTTTTAAGGTGTAGTTTAGTTTTTTTCATTTTAAAAAAGTTTTATAATATAAAATTAATGGTTTTCATTTCATAGTTTCAAGCTTATTGCAGTGGTAAAGGCTTTGGCCTCTCTTTGAGAGGTACAAGGTTCAAACCCCACTCAATAAGACCCCTCATAAAAAATTGTGTAAACTTATTGAAAAAAATGGTTTTCAGCTTAAGATTTTACTTTGGCATGTTGTCTAGGAAAGACAAGGCAAAAAAGGAAGTGTGGGTAAACCATGAGCTATTGTCTAACAAAAAAATTGGTATGAAATAAAGATAATTTAATTATAATTTCAAATTTCCTAAGATGTGTTTTAGTTAAGTTTTCATTTCAAAATTACTAAGATGTGTTTTAGTTAAGTTTTCATTTCAAAATTCCTAAGATGTGTTGAACTGGTGAAAATTTTAACTTCTATTGCATTCATAATTCCATGTCAACTATTCAAAGAAGGGAATTTATGATTCCTTTGACTTCCATATTTAGGTTGACTCCCCATTATCCTTAGTAAATTAATCTAATCTAGTCTGCGTACTAAAAGTAAATGCAAAAATCATAGCAAATGCTTTGAAGGTAAGAGTGCAAATATTAAAGCACGTTGTATGAAAATAATAGTTATAGTAAGAAGAGTGTGTGAAAAACATCGTCATTTGTTAACACAAATACAAAACTTAAAAAATAGTGTGTCTTATGGATCAAGTATAATTCCTTAATGGTAGTGGAAAGAGATTAGTTTTGGAAACAAACCTAAATGAGCTAAAGTTGCATGGTCGTGATTAAAAAAAATAGAATTAGGTCGTAAAGTCGTAGGAGCGCGTATAAGTGTCCTGATGGACGCACATAGATGCGCTAGACCACAGGAGTGCCTCTCACACCTCAAACGCAAACCAAAAACAAACCAAGATTTGAGAAGGTATTGGTGTAGGGATGACCATTGTTGCTTCCCTTCTCAAATCCAAAAAAAGGGCTTTCTCCCTTTTCTCACATGCTCTTCCCTTTGACCAAAGCAAAATGGAAAATATGACTCAAGTTCTCAAGGAACATCCTTATAAAGTTGTTAAAACACATAATGGAACCATCAAATGTTCGTTTGTGGCCACACTAGATGTGGTTCCTATAGCTGAGGTTCCACCAAACTTTGTTCAACACCATGTTCTGGTTCTAACTGCCCAAGCCTTGATATGCAAATTTGTGGGTATCTTTCCTAGTCCCACTAAAATAGAAGAATGGATGATGTGGAAAATCCACAAGGAAGCTCACACACTAAAGACTCAAAAACTAACTGATTATTATTGTGCAGAAAGGGCCTATAAATAGGCGAGTTCAATACAATTGGATAAGAACATATTATCCAAAATATTATCCATAACAACTATACATTACAAAATAGAAAGTATATCCATATACTGCAAAATAGAAATTTTTACATGTCATTCCTTATCATTCCTCCCCACCGTAAGAGCATTGGGCTCCAATGCGGTCAAAAGGGAAGGAAAGTCATGAACCATCTGGCTATGAGAGATCCATCGGGTCTGATGTGGTAGCTGTCCTCGTTTGGCCACAAGGTAGGAAGTCGAAGATCCTTGGCGAGTGTGGCACGTCCTGGTGTCAAAAAGATGATCATTCTCCAAAGGAAACTGGAAGTCAGGTACAATATCAGTAGGATGACTAATGACAGGGTCTGTCTCCAATGTAGACTCATGGTATGGTCGGAGCAAGTCAACATTGATGACATCATGGATGCCCAAGTGTGTTGGAAGATCAAGTCGAAAAGCATTCTCGGACACCTATTGTATAATAGTGTATGGCCCAAAGTGAATGGGTTTGATCTTGCTATGGGCCGTCCCCTGGAACCTGCGATGATCAAGGTGCAACCAAACTCTATCTCCCACCTGGAAATGATGTGGAACACGGTGTTTGTCAATGGCTTTCTTTTGTTGCTGTTGGGTTTTCTACAAAATGGAAACAATGTTAGAGTGAAGCTGCTGCAAATGGTGGATGAAGGAATGGGCTTTGTCTTGCTCTTTTTTCATATGGGTTGTGATAGGAGATGGAAGGGACAAGGGTAACTCATAAGGTGCTAAGGGTTGAAAACCTAGACATACTTCAAAGGGTGAGTGACCTGTGGAGGAATGGACAACCCGATTATATGCATGCTCAATGTGGGTAAGACTCAAATCCCATTTGGCTAGAGATGAATGGTGAAAAATACGAAGACTTTGGACAAGAGTACGATTGACTACTTCAGTTTGACCATCGGTTTGAGGATGAAAAGCTATGGAAAAGTTAAGAGACACCCCTAAAAGTTTCCATAATGAACGCCAAAAATGACCAACAAAATGGGAATCACGGTCAGAGACAATACTAGTGGGTAGACCAAAGGAATGCCAAACAGTATCAAAGAAGAGTTGGGCTAAGTTGGCAGTGGAACTGGTTTTTCTACAAGGGATGAACTTAGCCATTTTACTAAATCGATCAACTATGACAAAAACACAGTCATGCTGACGAACTGTCTTAGGAAAACCACTGACTAGATCCATTGAAATACTTTCCCATGGATGAGATGCAATGGGCAAAGGCATGCTGAGGCCGAGCTTCCTGTTGGATGGCTTGGATTTGCAACAAGTAGCACACTGCCTCAAATACCTCAAAACATCACGTTGCATGTGGGGCCAGTAGAAGAATCACTGCAAGTGATGAAGAGTTTTATGCTTGCCAAAATGTCCACCATAAAGGGTAGAATGTGCCTCCTTAATAAGGGATTGTCGAGACTCAGAGGGTACACAAATTTTGTCCAGGTGGTAAAGCAAACCATCCTTAAGATGATAATCTTGAAAAGGGGTCAAATTTGAAGAGGAAGGATGGTGTAAATGCTTAAAAACTGTGGCAAAGTCATGGTCATGAGGATACAAAGAAGGCCAAGACTAAAATCCCAAGTGTGAGGTAGTAACAATAGTCAAAGCATGGGAGGAAGGAGGATGACTTAGGCAATCAGCCACAAAATTTGTACTACCCTTTTTGTATTTTATGACAAGGTGGAATTGTTGAAGGTAAGAAGCCCATTTCATGTGGCGAGCTTCTTGGATTTTATTCTGAGATTGGAGAAACTGCAAAGGCAAATGATCTGTATGAACAATGGTTTCTTTGCCTAAGAGGTAATGACGCCAATATTTGATAGCTTGGACTAAGGCATAAAGCTCTTTGTCATATGTAGAATAATTTTGCTTGGCAATGGAAAAGGACTCGGAATGATAAGCAACAGGATGACCATTTTGTTTGAGGACAACACCAAGGGCAAATTGAGAAGCATCGGTTTCAATCTCAAAAGGTTGTCTAAGGTCAGGAATAACGAGAACAGGAGTAGAACAAAGCTTATCTTTCAAAGTGGAAAATGCATGGGAATGGGCAGGAGTCCAATGGAAAACAGATTTTGCCTTAGTCAAATTATGCAAAGGAGTAGCAATGGTGGAATAGCTTGGAATAAACTTGCGGTAGAAGTTGGCTAGGCCAAGGAAACTCCGTAACTCAGTGGCAGTGGTAGGAGTAGGCCAATTAAGGAGGACTTCTACTTTGCTAGGATCCACCTGAATACCTTGCTCATCAATGATAAAGCCAAGGTAGGAAATATAATTTTTCCCAAAAGAGCACTTAGGTAAATTGGCGTACAATTGATGTTGTTGAAGGATGGAAAGAACATGATCCAGATGCTGCAAATGGGCCTCCCATGTAGGAGAAAATATGAGAATATCATCAAGATATATGATTACATATCTATCCAAAAAGTCTCTAAAAACTTCAT
The DNA here is from genome assembly GCA_028583015.1 of Wollemia nobilis. NCBI lineage: Eukaryota > Viridiplantae > Streptophyta > Pinopsida > Araucariales > Araucariaceae > Wollemia > Wollemia nobilis. The sequence continues at coordinate 8,330,812 of JAQPPZ010016751.1, read as the reverse complement.
TCATGAGCCTCATGAAGGTAGCAGGAGCATTGGTGAGGCCAAAGGGCATAACAAGCCATTCAAAAAGACCCATTTTTGTTTTGAAAGTTGTCTTCCATGTATCTTCAGACTGGATGCGGACCTGATGATATCCACTTTTGAGATCAATCTTTGTGAAAAACTTGGCTCCCTGAAGTTGGTCTAAGAGATCATCAATACGAGGGAGTGGATATCTATTTTTTATTGTGATTTTATTAAGTGCTCGAAAATCAATGCAAAGATGCCAAGTGCCATATTTTTTTAGAACAAGAAGAATAGGAGAGGCACAAGGAGAAATGCTTGGTTTAATGAAACCTTTATCTAGTAGGTCCTGAATTTGCTTCTTTATTTCATCATATTGCAAAAGTGATTGCTTGTACATGGGGGCATTAGGAAGAGGTGCAGTTGGAACTATATCAATAGTGTGGTTAATGGCCCTTTCTGGAGGCAAGCAAGTGGGCTCTTGAAAAACACTTTGATATTTGTGCAATATGTTATCAATTGCTTTGGGTCTATTGGAATTAGAAGTTGTTGCTGAAAAGTGCTTATGTTGTGGATGAATGAAAATGAGAGCAAGTGCTTGTGCTTGATTGGCTGCTTTGCGTGCTTGTCTACAACTTAGCAATAGATTATTGGAGTGCTTGGTAGGTTCTTGAATTGAGTGAATGAGATAGTGCTTATTATCTTGTTGCAATGTGTATGTATTTTTGTAAGCATCATATGTAGCACGCCTATCATATTGATAGGGCTTACCAAGCAAAAGACCACAACAATCCATTGGGGTCACATCACAAGTGACCTTGTCTCTAAAATTTGGACCAAAGGCAAATGCAAGAGTGCATGTGTGTGTAATCTACGAAGAGGTCGCACTATCCTTCCATCCAAGGGAGTAAGGATGAGGATGTGGAGAAGTAGGGAGCTTGAGCTTATCGACAATGGACTGCGCGATCAAGTTCTTTTGTGAGCCATTGTCGATGATACAATCGACTGCAAAGTCATGGCATAAATGAGCATGCGTGACGAACAGATTGTCACGGTCTCGAGCATCAGAATGGTGATTCATTACAAGATTGAGTTTTCCTTTCAACTCCTCATAGACCTTTTCTTCACCAGTAGTCTTGATGGGGTTTTCATTGGTACCCTCATCAGACTGTACAAACAAGGTCTTCTTCTTCTGCAATTGTCTACATTCAGATTTAAGATGCCCTTTTCATTTACAATAATTACAAAATTTTTGAGACTTAGCATTAGAAGAAGAAGAAGAAACATGAAATATATGCTTAGAAGTAGAGGACTGAGAAGGAGTGGGAGTAGGAGAAGAATGAGAAGGGGAAAAGCAGGAAGAGCTTCGTGGCGCCTATTGTTGAGGACGAGGTGATGGCTTTGAACCTCCTGAAGAGTAGTGGTTCCCCTTGTGTTGTGCTGCAAACTTCTCCTCCGCAAGTTGTGCCTGTTTGAAAACATCATCAAGAGTTGTACAAGAAGTGTACTTGATTTCTCGATAAAAGTGTGCGAGAAGACCACTTTTGAACTTGGCAATAAGGGAAGTAGTGGGATCTGAAACGTGAAGCAACACACATAATCTGTTGAATTGATGGACATAGTCCTGAATGGACTGATTCTTGCCCTGACGAAGGCGAAGCCAATGGTTAAGGAGATCATCATCATAGTTGGATGGATAAAAAGTGGCTTTCAAGGCCGTAACCAAAGCATCCCAAGTTGATATGGGGTTCTGAGTTCCTTGGCATTCGGTAATGAGAACCTTAGCCATGCCAAAGAGTTTGAGCTTGGAAAATGGAACTTTTTCATCGTCCGGGGTTTGAGTGAATTCAAACCAAGTCTCCATATCTAAGATCCAGGTATTGAGGACATCAGGATCCCTAGAGCCTTCGTAGATTTTGACTTCACATTTAGGAGAATGAGTATGAGAGGGGGAAGAAGAATGTGATTGGATATCTCTAACAGTGTCGGCCAAAGAAAGAACTAAGGCAATAACCTCAGCTAATTTTTCTGCTACATTGGCAGCCATAGGTCTAGGTGGAGCCAGTGAAAGACTATGATCCCACTAAATAAAAGATAACAAAGCTTTTTTTTTTGTCTTTTTTTTTTAACATAAAAGCTTTGTAAAGATATATATATATATATATATATATATATATATAAAAATATATATATATATATATATATAATAACCAACAATTTTTTTTTTTTTTTTAAAGAAACCTTTTTTTTTTTTTTTAAATGCTTAAGTCAAATATAAAGGGGCTGCTAAAATATATATATATATATATATATATAGATAAAGGGTTGTTATCCCTTTCTAATGCTGGACAAAAAAAGTGGTAAAGTGACAAGCATTCATATATATATATATTTTAAAAGACTTCCAATCAAAGAAAAGGTCTATGGCCAATGTATAAACATCCAAATTGTCAACTTTTTATACCTTGCACAGCTTGGAGAGAGACGTCTGGACCTTTGTGATGATGCCACGTATATTGCTTTTACAACCGTTGAACTTGATGCAAAGATGGTGTCATGTGGGAGCCAGGGTTTGTGAAGTCCCCTTGCAATATTTTTTTTTGTCGTCTCAGTAATGTGCGGATGTGGAGATATAACTGACGAAACAGTACCCGACAAATAACAGGAACAGGTCCGAGTGGTCTGCGTAGGTATGTCAACGCGTCATCAATCCTTCGACATAGTTTCAACGACCTTCCTCGTTATCTCTTCCTCCCGAAGGTGCGCAAGCCAGCCACGCAACAATTGTGCAGCAAGTTTCAATGACAAAAATAATGAGGTAAAGGGGCGACGAGCAACTATGGTGACGGTCTGTGAAATACGGGCATCGAAGCTATTTAGTGTGTGGGCAAGGTGAAAGGATCAAAGAAAGAGGGGAGAAAAGGCTATGGCAAAGGGAGTACTCTGCCAAAGGCAAATGAAACACAATCTCACCCTTAAAAAATTGGCTCTGAAACCAACTGATGTGGAAAATCCACAAGGAAGCTCACACACTGAAGACTCAAGAACTAACTGATTATTATTGTGCAGGAAGGGCCTATAAATAGGCGAGTTCAATACAACTAGATAAGAACATATTGTCCAAAATCTTATCCGTAACAACTATACATTACAAAATAGAAACTATATCTGTATACTATAAAATAGAAATTTGTACATGTCATTCTTTATCAATGGATCATCGATGTATGGGGCTAAAATATTTCCTCTTTTGAATTATAGATGACTAAGAGAGGATACTTGGTGATTTTCTCCTCATAAAAAAAAATGAGATTTAGTGTTTTATGGAGGACCTTGGTTTATGGGGTCTAGCCCTTTGTATATGATCCCTTGAACTCTAGGATTTGATCCTCAAGAAGAGGAACCTGATGAGATTTCAATCTAGGTCACGCTTCCCTTCCTATATTTACACCTTTGGAACAAGCCTACTTTGGAGATTGCAGGAAACACTATTGGCAAGTTTGTGGATTAGGTTCCCTCCCAAGGCAAACAATGTTATTTGTGCCCGAATTTGTGTTAGGTTCAATTTGAAAAATGGATTACCAAAAAATATTGGAATAAAAGTTTTGGACTAGATCCACACTCAACCTCTAGATTATGAGCACATTCCCTTTAAATGCATAATTTACCATCATTATGGATATTTCTCCCGAGATTGTCCCACTAAAGTAGTAGTAAAAGTGGATCTTCCAATAAGTTAAAGCTAGAAAGTCTTATAGGTCTAGAAATAGAATATCAATGTAGAAATATCAGGATCCTCAAAGTTCAAATAAATTTATTATTTTTAATGTTGAAGAGGAGGAAAACCCTCACTCCAATTCACTTAATGGAAATACTAGCGAATCCAATAATACAGAATTTGAGGCTACTTTGTAGCTAAATTTAAATAACAACCCAAAAACAACAACAACCCATCCTTAATCAATCAAAGAAATATGATGAAGAAACTAAAGAAGAAGTTGAAGAGACTCAGTAGTTTGAAGCAATAATACCTGGAGAAACTCCTACCCTTCACTCATCAGTAAGAGGTAGGAAAATAAGTCAAGTTTTAAGAGAAGAGAAGGCCTAAAAAGATATTCAAAATAAAACTTAGGCTATTATAGAGGTATATGCAAAGAAGAAAGGATCTTAAAAATGATATTCCTCTCATGGAGCTGTTGGTCATCAAATCCGCATAGGAAAGGACTTTCGGTGGGTTTGCGCGCCCTGGACCTGCGACCAACATTGAAAGGCCGAAGGGAAGAGATGCCCCTCGTGCCGATCTCCGGAGAAAGGCCGGCTCCTATACTAATCTACTTTTGGGGTTTGAGACAAGAGTGCAGGAAAGAGATAAAAGAGATAAGGGTTAGGAAAAGAAATAAAAAAGGGTAAGGGTTAGAGAAAGAAATAAAAAGAGTAAGGGTTAGAAGATGATGATTTGAGGTGGGAGAGAACAGGAAGCACGATCACTCACTAACAACTCGAATAGCAGCAGGGAATACCAAGAATGAAATGAAAGAAACGCAGTGCCGACCTCCCTATGTATCCTCTGGACGGGTTCGCAGGGTTCTCCTCTCTCTCTCACTGGAATTCAGGGTTCAGAGTAACAGCGATTAAGACGAGGGAATAATAGAAACCTCGATCCACTAGGCAGCATAAAAGAAAGCAACAGGAACGTTTTTCCTCTCCTATGTATCCTTCAAGGCAAATTTTAGGGGTTCGGTCCCCGATCGTACATCGGATTCAGGGTTCAGAGTCTCAGTATGCGAACGAGAAAAGACAAAAGAATTAAGCACAGAAGGCAACATAAAAGAGAGAAATGGAGCACAAAATATCTTTAGTATTAGACGCAGGACATCAAGTTACAGCAGCTTTCTAGCAGAAAGTTCCCCCCCCTTTTACATTATAGAGCCTAGGTTTTTATAGAGGACCCGGCCCTCTGAATCATTATTACAAAAACGGTAGAGTACACCCTCGGGCCCTGAGAAATCGGTGCCTCGCTGCTGCTGCGAATGATCCCTCAAATCGGCTACCAAAACTGGTAATGGTGACCGAGTCAGCCGAGGAAAGATGCATTAAATGAGCCACCTGGGTGTCCTCGGATTGCAGGTGCGGTGCTCGAGTGGCGGCCATGCTTGTCGGGCTCTCCTTTTCGGACTGATACTTCGCATCCAATTGCCAAAAATGAGCAACGGGCTTATCGGGCAAGAAAATATGCATTTATGAGGCTCTCTGACTGCCTCGGGAAAATGCCCAACTTGGGAAGCGTTCCTGGAAAGTGCCTCGCTGATTTTCGCTTCGCAAAATTACTTCGAGGGCGTGGCGTGCCGAAGCCGATCTCCTTCTATCCTTCGCTGCTTCACTGGCAAAACTGCTTCGCCGACGGGTCGGGAAAAACGCTTCGGGCCGATCTTCTTTTGAAAAGGCGGTTCGGGAGAGTTTCGGCCGAAACACTTTCTCGACCTCTACTACTTCGGGTGGAAACTGGCCGAAGTGGATTTTAGAAATACTTCGGGCCCGAAGTATTTTCATTGCCTTAGCCGATTCGGGCTATCTTTTCTTCTTCGACGAAGTTGCTTGGATGCCGCTTCGCAAACTCTTCACCCGAAGTAGCCGTTGGGAATGCTTCGGGTGCGAAGCGTTTCTTTTGCTTTCTCGGCAAACTTCTCGCCCGAAGTGATGATTTGAAGCGCTTCGGGCCCGAAGTTCTTTTCTTTTCATTTTGTTCACCAGGGGCGATAGGGAAATCAAAATTGCTATAACTTATAAACAAAGAAAACTTTCAACCAAAACAAATATCATACAAAGTTTTAATTTTTTTGCCCCTTGGTGGAATGTGACAATATTGTCAACATTCTTGGCGGCTCGTGGGGCAACGAGCTCGTCTCGGTGGTAGAACCCTCAGCTTTCATCCATTGGGCCAGAGTTACCTTCAGACCCTTCTCCTTGTTCCTTTTCTGGGGATGCTTCCACAACTTGTCCTTCCTCCTCCTCTCTCTCCTCTTCTTCCACTACTGCTTCTTCTCCTCTTGTTGCCATTGCTTCTGCTATGTCTTCAGCCATTGGCAATGGGGCCAGGTGGGCGCGGATGTTTTTTAAGGTTCGACGAACCTGAGACCAGACCTTTTTCGTGAACAGCTCCTGATCTCCCAGAGATTTGACCAAGGCGTGGAACCTATCTATCTGCCCGATTTTTGCATGTTGGGACCTGGTATACAGATCATTTAGGGAAGCGACGATTTTACAGTATGTCAATATGTAATCAACAACCTGCTTCTCTGTTATAGGTTCGGCCCACTCGTCTATCTCCGAGACGTTGTCTTCGAACTGCTGCCACTTCGGCATGATTTCTTCCTTGGCTAAGGGCTTTCCATCATCATCCGTGAAGCTCGGGAAGCCTAAGGCGACGAGGTCCTTGAAGTAGCCCATTGACGCGTGCCTCTCGCTTTCGAATGCGTCCAGTAGGATTTTTGCCTTTTGAGCCTTCTTGGCTATGGAGAAAAAGGCACGAACTATGGCCTGGGCTGTTGACCAATCTCTTGCTGTCCGACTCATCGCTGCGAGCTTCAAATCTTGATACCTTGCATCTTGGACCTTAAGGGCCAGCTTGAGTCGGGCTCTGACATTCTGAATGACTTCTTCGATGATTGGCCCTCCTTCGACGGTGGCAATCTGGGCTTCTACGGTGTAAGCTAAAACTGAAAGGGCACTGGCAGCCCGAGACCTAAAATTCTTGAGCAGATGTGAGCGAATCTCCTTGATTTTGCTCCTGTCAAATAGCCCTAGGCCTTCCTTCTCGTGCAGCTGGATCTGAGCTTGCAAGATCTTACTTTCAAGCTCCTTGGTCCTCAATTCATTTTTGACCTGCCTTTGTGCTTGATTCTCTGTTGTGCACTCCAGCTGTGCTATCTGCAGCTTTAGGGCGTGTGCTTCTTTCTTCATCAGCTTACACTGCTCCTCGGCCTCTGCCAATTTGGAGCGAACCCTTGCTAGCTCCTCCTCCAGCTTGATGTTAGCATTTTCGGCTTCGAACCTGCGCTTGTTGGCAATGTTGGCATGTGCCTTGAAGGTCTCGATTCCAATGTGCATAGAGGCGGACTCCTTGTCCACATTCAGATGTTCCAAGTCCTTTTCCTTATCCTGATATTCATAGTCCATTGGAGTCATTTCATCCAGGGGCTTCTGGACTTTGGGTATCTTCTTTACTTTATGCATCTTTCCCGCCTCGAAATCGAAGACGACACATTTCTCAACTTGAGCGAGCGAACGCCCTCTCTTCTTTCTTGCCTCTTTCAACATTCTCTCTGTGTTCTATCGGGCTTGGAGGAGTTTTTTGGCCAAGGGGGACTCCCGTATTGAGGATAGCTCGGAGTCGAATGTGGTTGGGTCTACAGTCGAGGGATTGAACAAATATAAGGAGTTGAAGGGGATAGCCTCACCCGAAGGTTCGGCAATAGGGGTGACGGGGGCTTCGACGAGTGGGAACACGTTATGTACAATGGAGGGATGAGCCTCTAGGTTCGGTGTTGGGCTATTGGCTTCATCTTGGTTGATGACTGAAGGATTGGCGGTGTGGCTAGGCGAAGTGGCTTCGACGGGTTTGCCCTGGCCGAAAGACTCGGGGGGAGCAGTTAGGGACACGATGTAAGAAGGTGACTGACCTTGTGGAGGCAGGGTGGACTGGTGAGAGCTTTCGGTCGGGGCCGGAGTGGACTTCCGAGCAACCAGAGCATAAGGCAAAGAAAACGTACCTGCGTGCCCTCCTGGCAGAGCGGCTATGGTGATCTCCTGGGTGATCGGCCCTGGTTCTTCCTGGGCCTCGGTACTCTCGGCTTCCATGACTTCCACGAGTTCTTCCATGTTGATGATATCTACGTTTGGGATCGCTTCGGCATTTGGTGGAGCTTCTCCGTCGTTTACTTCGGTCGAGCCCGATACTGATCTTTCGGTAGGGGCGCTCGATGTGCCTATACGCGGTCGTTTTGGGAAGTTCGGGGGTGCCTGCGTAGGTTCCCGCTCCTTTCTTTTCTTCCTCTTGAGGGGTTGCTCTGATTCCTCTATTGCTGCCTCGAGATCTTCGGATGGATCCTATGGTAAAGCTTTTGGCGAGGCCCTAGCTATTTTTTCCCTGGGGACATTGTCAGTCCTTGGGGTGGCCGGTGGAACGAAATCGATGAAGGACAAGGGTTTCCAAGACCCAATATTGGTCTGATACACAATTGCGAATTCCCTGTCCATCGTTAGAAGCCCGTAAGAATTCATCTTTCGGTGATGGACTCTCATAATCCACCATTCTCTTAACTGCTCCTCGTCCCAGTCTTTCAACTCCTCTTTTAAATCGTCCCTTGCTTTTCTCCAGAAAGTGGAGTCGGGAGTTGGGAATGGGTACTGGTCTGGGTCGAATTCGACTTCCATAGGATAGAAGTCATGCCAGGGAGGCAACGTCCTCATCTCCTCTAAGTGCCACTCCAGGTCCATACCATTTGGGTTATTTCTCTGCTCCAGAACTTTGGGGCGAGGACAGACATGGAAGTTTTTGCTTTTCAAATGATCCCTCATCACCCCCAGCGGGTCGTAGAGCCACCTCTGTGGTATTTGAAGCAGACCAAAATCGGCGAGCTTCTCCTCCAGGTATATGTTCTGCTTCAGAGCAAAGACTTCGATCACTCCCATCTTGAAGGGGAAGTCGCAGGTGTGTGCCCACTTCCGCCCGTGGCCGTAAGTTTCATCGGTCGCGTCACTTTGTCGAGCAACTTCCAAGGCAAATTGGTACTCCAAAGGGAAAAAGGGCAGCAAGAAGGGCTTCCCTGTGAAGCCAAAGAGGCGGATCACAAGCCCTTGTGTCAATTGAAACACATCCCCTTTTCTCTCCAATACCACTTTATCTCTAAGGCAGAGAGGCACCCGAGGGCTAGACCCTGTCAGAATGTGCATCGTAGGTCCCAAAAACTATTGGTTGAAAGGGTAATAGGACTCCGACCTTAGCAGGAGACGGGTCCACTGATATACAGGCAAGGGGATCCCATCCTTGTCGACTGGTGAAATATCACAATGGGGAAGGGTTTTATGTACATGGAAGAAAAAGAGCCAAACCAAGAAGGAACAAGGCTGGAAGTGCGGCTCCTTGCTAGCATCCTTCATGGATGACAACCGCATATGCAGATTTTGGGCCACCCATTCTGCCCAATCGAAGAAAACTGGGTTAGTGTTCGGCCGCGAAGCGTCGGGAGCGTAGAACTCTCCTCTGGAAATGCATTCGGCTAGCGACACCTGCCATGGGCATACCAAAGTATCGCTTGACAAGCCCCCTACCCATGCAATAATAGAGAATATATCTATGTTTTTGAAGGCCTCCAAGGGCAGGGGCATCTGGGGTCGCTTACCGGAAGGAAGTCCGCTCTTGAGATTTTCACGCAAAAAGCTCAGAATGAAGGGATTAGAAGCGAACTTATCCGTTTGTTCGCTCAGGCTGACATTGCGAATGGTATAACCTTTTGGTGGCCTTTGCTGCGGTGCGAACGCTGCCTGCACATCCTCCTTCAGAATGGAAAACAATTTTTTACCCGAGGCGTCTAACACCTGCCTGGTTTGCGGCTGATAGTTCTGAGCAATGGCGTATATGAGCTCGGGGCAGTGATGTGTAGGAAGGACCAGATACCAGTATATGTGGGAATAATATGCCACGGCCCTCTTGTTCTCCGCTGAGAGCCTACTTTTCATGAAGTCGATGGTATACCGAAGCTCGGCCACGGTTCTTGAGAGCTCTGGGTCTCTGATTTTTGCCCACTTATCAACAGGTGGTTCTACACTGGGCTCATCATCGGACTCCTCCCTTCCTCCCATCACCTATTTTCCTATGCGTGGGGGAGGATTGGCCCTCCTAGGTGTCTGCTTCTTTTCTTCCTCGGCTCTCGCCTTCTCTGGAGTTGTCGCCTCTGGTTCTTTTCCCTTCCGCGTGGGGTTCCTCCTTCCCATTGTGAACGATTGCAGCCGAATAACTTGTGATGTAGCAGAGTTCGGCACCTCAAAACAGAGGACGGGGTAATCACGACGAACAGCGAAACCTTTGATGCAGAAGCTTTTCGAGGTGGCAGAATGCAGACTCAACTCTCACACTTGCAAATGGTTTGTTCTTAACGGGCATCTGCATTTTATAGCTTCGAAGGGCAACTTTCGGCATTTATGGCAACCATCGTAATTACTTCGTGGGCCTAGCCCAAAAATATCGCTACGACATCTGATTGGCTATATGGCGGCGTCGTACGTGGGGCCATGCAATTCGACGGTTTGATTTTGTATCGAGAGCGTGAGTTGCTGCCACCTGGTACTTTTGCATGGCTTTTGGGCTGACGAACTGCCTTGGGATGAGTGCCACTTCTTTCATATTGAGTTCATCCATTTCGGTCCCCTTTTGATGCTGTCGTCGGCACGTTCCCCGAGGCACATCTTAAATGTGTCCGCCCCGAAGCGGGGTTTGGCGAAAATACTTCGCCGCGAAGTTCTTCTTCGGGCTGATTTTCTTCACTTCGGGCCCGAAGTTCCCCTTGGCTATGTTGTTGCTTCGGTTCATGAATACCGCCGACCGAAACTCATTTCATCGAGGAGAGCTTCGCCATGAACTTCCCTTCGTCGGCTACTTCGGACCGAAACCCCCCCGAAGGCGATTTCGATCATGCTTTGTGAAGCCGAAGCCAGGAATCTAGCTTTTGCGGTTGAAGTGGCACTTGCTCCCCGTGATCTTTTGAACAGAGTATATACAAAGCATTGAAATCCTATATACAAAATATATGCAAGATTTTTTTTTTTTTTTAGAATTGTACATACCTCAGCGATTGAAGGTCTTCAGGTGAAGACCGTTGACTGAGATTGGTAAAACTTGGCCATTCGCATCTTTGAGGATGAAGGAATTGGCCGAATTTACTTTTACTATTTCGAACGGTCCGTCCCAGAACGCATCCATTTTGTCATGATTCCCAGGCTTGGCCTTCCATGAATCCCACCTCCATACCAGGTCTCCTGCCTTGAATGTGCGATCGGATGATTTCCTTTTGAACCAGTCTCGGGTGACCTCGGCATGCCGTGCGAAGTTCTGGTAGGCCTTTTCACGTTCCTCTTCTAGTTGTAATAGCTGAACCAGGCGTTCTTCCATCGGGTTAGCTTCATCTTCTTCTAGCAGTTGTAATGCAGGGATCTCGATGTGAGTGGGCAGGATGGCCTCCTTGCCGTAGACCAGAGCATACGACGAAGTCTTGATTGACCTTTTGACAGAAACCCGATCGGCCCACAGGGCCCGATCCAGAAGGAGGTGCCAAGTTCTTTTGTTTTGATCGATCAGCTTTCTCAGTATCCTCAACAGGGTTTTGTTGGTGGATTCTGCCAATCCATTGCCTTGGGGGTAATAATTGGAAGACACCTTGTGATATATCCCATACTTGTATAGGAACTCGTTGATCTTTGCGCCTGTGAAACCAGGACCGTTATCTGTAATAATTGCTTCGGGGATGCCGAAGCGGGTAATCAATCCTTCCAGGAAGGTGACCACAGTATCTTGATCGACATGTTTTGTGGGGACTGCCTCGGCCCACCTGGTGAAGTAATCGGTCGCAGTCAGAATGAATTTGTGCCCGATGGAGGAGTTTGGCGATATGGCCCCTACGAAATCCAGTCCCCATTGCTGAAAAGGGGCTTCTACTTGTATCGGTCGAAGGGGCATCGAAGCATTTCTACTTCGGTCGACGAACTTCTGGCATTGCTCGCACCTTCGACAAATGGAGAAGGCATCGACAAAGAGTGTAGGCCAATAGTAACCCGCCTTGATAATCTTTAGCGTCGTCGTTCTTCCAGCAAAGTGCCCTCCAGATAGTCCTGAATGAAATTCACCCAGGATTCTTCTCTTATCATCGTCTTTTATGCATCTGAGGAGGACGTCGTCGATGTTCCTGAAAAACAGGCCTTCAGGGCGCATAGTGTATCGGGCGGACCGCATTCTAAAATGTCTTCGCTGCGATGCATTCAGATGTGAGGGGCATCTGTCGGTGTTGAAATATTCCACTATTTCATCGACCCAATCTTTGTCAGCCTCTTCCTGATTAGCGAGGCATTCTCCTGTTGGCAAGTCATCCAACTGATTGTCTATTTTTTTGGCCGTTGCATTCTTCGCCAGCTCTTGACATAGTGCACGACCGCGAACTAGTTTGGTAGGTTTGATCTCAATATCAAACTCTTGGATTTTGCTTACCCAACCAGCTCTCTTGCTTCCCAATTCCCCTTGGATAATGAAACTACGCACATCGGGGTGAATGACAAAGACTGTCGTGCGACTCTGAGAAATGAACTGTTTGAATTTCCTGAGAGACTTCATAACTGCATGCACTTGACGCTCGATGAAATTGTACTTTTCTTCATGGGGATTGATTATCTGGCTGAGGAATGCGATGGGACGTTCCTCTCCATCTTCCCCCTTTTGCGTCAAGACCGCGGCGTAGCTTTTAGGTTCTCCTATTGCATACAGGATAAAATCTCGACTGTAGTCGAGGTTGATCAAGACCGGTGCCTGAACGATTCGGGCCTTGATTTCTTTGAATGCTTTTCTCCTCTCTTCTATCCAGACGAATTTTGTGCCCTTCTTTAAAAGCTCAGACATCGGCTTAATGACCTGGGCGAAGTCTGGGACAAACTTCCTTACGAAGTTAATCTGATCGAAGAAATATTGAAGGCCCTTTTTATCTACTGGGATTGGGAGCTTCATCAGAGCTTTGGCTCTGTCAGGATCCACGGTGAGACCCTTTTCCGAAATAGCATGTCCTAGCAGCTTTCCTTCGCTGACTGCGAAGATTGACTTTTTTGGATTGATTGAGATGCCAAATTCTTGACATTTTTCGAAAATTTGTTGAAGATGTTCTGGGTGGTTCTCTCTCCTTCGGGAGAAGACGGTCATGTCATCCAAATAGATAACAATAACCTTGTTCAGAAGTTCGCCAAAAGCAAGGTCCATTGCCCTCTGGAAAGTAGCTCCCGCATTCGAGAGGCCAAAAGGCATCCGTTGGTAGGCGAATGTGCCCCACTTGGTTGTGAACGCGGTCTTATGCTGGTCTTCGTCCCTGACCCAGATTTGATTGTATCCCGAAAAACCATCGAGCAAGGAGAATCGTTGAGCTCCAGCCACCGAATGCAAGATCTGATCGATCTGCGGGAGAGGATAGTGGTCCTTGAGGGAAGCATGATTCAGGTTGCGGAAGTCCACGCATAACCGGATGTCTCCGTTCTTTTTTCTGACAGGGACCAAGTTCGCTACCCAGGAAGAATGCTTGATAGGATAAATGATCTTTGCTTCGAGCATTTTTAGCAGTTCGGCCTTCATCAGGACCTCGATTTTTGGATTAATCGGCCTTTGCTTCTGTCGAAAAGGTTTGGCCCCTTCTTGTAATTCGATTGTGTGTTGGATCAGCTGCCGATCGTATCCCTTGAGGTCGTGATAAGACCATGCCACGATATCTGGGTACTTCTTACACAAACATCGGATTCGCTCTATTTCTTTCGAAGTACAATCGGTCCCGACCTTTATTACTTTCCCAGGTTCCAGTTCTAAGTCTTGATATTGCTGTGCGCTGATCTGGATCCTGCGGGATAGCGATCGATCATTTTGATCGAAAAGGCTCTCAAGCGTGATCAATCCTTTGGGAACGTGGTTGTTCTTCAACTGGACCAATCCTTCATATTCTTCCTCATCAGGGCTTCGGTCTTCAACTGTAGCGGCTTCTTGGATCATGAAATTAACAATCTGCTCGTCATTGTCAAAAACTTGCCAGTGTAAATCCCTGTCGGGGACAGAGGGTCTATAGATCATCCTTACAGCCTTCGGCTTATGCACCATATCATCCACTGGAGAATATCGGGCTGCGATGGATGCTAAGACATCTGCATGTCGATTCTTTTCTCGTGGAACAGATTGTAGATTGAGGGATTCAAACTGGTCGAACAGGTCCCATACCCTATTGCGGTATGATTTAAGATAGTGCTTCTTTGAAGAGCATTTGTTGGTGACCTGGTTGCAAACTAGTTCAAAATCCTCAAAGATCTGAAGATGTCTTATGCCAATCTTGTCGGCTTTCTTGAGTCCTAAGCACAAGGCTTCATACTCTACTGCATTGTTGGTGCAGCTCCATGTCAATCGGTAGCAATATTCCTTTTGCTCATCGGACGGCGAAATCAGAAGGATTCCTGCCCCGACACCATTCTTGCATCGGGCACCGTCGAAGAACAATTTCCATAGTCCTTCTTGAGCAGAAACCTTTCCCCCTATTTCGGCTGGTTTCTCGGACTTGGCGATGGTGTAGCACCCCACCTCAGTCTCTATCATGGCATTGAAATATGCCAATGAAAATTCATCTTCGCAACACAACTGTGCGAGGGATTCTTGGACCAGATCCACTTGCTCTAGCTCCTCCGCGATCGTATGCACAGGGCCACTGCTCTCTTCTTCGGACATCTTCTCAACCAGGAACGTAGAAGGCTTTTCATTATAGATCTTCACCTTCTTCCCTTTGAAGGGGATCTCCAAATGAGTGTAGTCCATGGACAGATATCCGCCCAGCTTTGCCGTGAATTCCCTTGACAGGCACATGCTGAAGTAGGGCTCAAGGTCCACGACTACCACCTCTTGTATGACTACGATTTGAGGTGTCTTATGTAGCCGAATAGGAATGTCTTTGATGACACCTACAGTCTTCATTGGGGTACCATCCAACTGGAGGACTCCATGACTGCTTCATGTGTATTCCATGCCTATTTCCTCGCATACCGCCTTCGGCATTACTATCGTCGCAGCTCCAGAATCTATCATGTAGTTATGCACGATATATCCTTCCATTTGTAAAGATAAGTAGAATGGTGGTGGTCTATTTTTTCCCGTAATGGACATGGACAAGGTCTGCACCAGGGCGAGCGGCTCTGCCTTCTTTGTATTGATCCTCTTCAATGATTCTTGCAGCAGGTCCACTTGTCCAGGAAGTTGCAGAGCATCATACAAACTGATCTTGGCTGGAATTCTCTTTAATTCTTCTACAATGTTGTAGGCTGGGGAGCTATGCACCTCAGGTTCTTTTCTTGGTTCGTACTTGGTGCGATATTGCTCTGTCGCTTCGACCCTTTGTCGCTTGGTGAGTGAGGGAAACTTGAGCTTCTCCTTAGCCTGTTCTTTGGTCTCCACCTGAGGTGGTTCGGCAGTGGCCTTTTGGGCCTTTTCTTTGACTGGAGCTGGCGGAGGAGCTTCGCTCGGGGCTAAAGAGGATGGTTGTCCCTTCTCAAAATGAGCGTGTACCTTCAAAGGAGCCATTTGGGTAGCATCCACCTCTATCGTCCTTTTACCTCCCCTGGTAAGGACCGTGACTGGCTCTTCCTCGTCGATGGACAAGTTCTGATCCAATTGTCGGATGACGTTGACTTGACCGCCTTGACTGCTGCTTGTTAGCGTCTGCACGTAGTGTTGATGCAACATGCATGTATTCTCCTCGTGAGGATCATTACATGTAGAGCACCAGTATACATGATCGAAAGTGCTTGGGACTTCATCTATCACAACATTTCTTGCCGAAGCTTTTCCTTGATGGACAGCTTGATCTTTGGTAAGTGCAGGCGTGGGATAAGACCTTCTTGGTAGAAACTCTTGTTGCGCTTGCTTCTTCTTGAAAATGGTCATGTCGTTGGACAAGGTCTGCATTGTGGCATTTAACGATTGCATTTCTTGCAATATCTTGGCTTGCATATCATCGGCCTTGGGAACTGATGGTAAAGAAGCCATGGTCGGTATCGGAGGCAAAGCAGGATGTTGGAGGGGTGTTGGCAACATTGGAAATGTTGGAGTGATAGTGGGCGGCATAGTTGAAAGCATGGGGAAATGTATCTATGGAGCGGTGATCTGCGAGACAACGGGATTCGGGTTCTAGGATGAGATCGGGTATGCAGGGATTGCAGGAATCTGCGGAGCGACTACGCTCGCATACTGGGCTTGAAGGAACTCGGGGAGTATAGGCATTGGCATTCTTTGAGGGAGTTTACCCATGGCTATGAGGTCCATTTTTTCTTTCTTGGCTAACCCATACAACTCTGGAAAAGTATTGACATTTGAGTACCTTATCATAAGGCCGATATCAGGGTTGAATGCCCGAAGGAAGTAGTATGTCGCGGCTTCGTCAGTTGGGCGAAGCCCAACTGGGACTCTTTGCCAGGTTCGAGCGAACCTAACATTGAAGTCTACAATTTCTTCTTGTGGATGTCTTTGGATCGAAGTGAATTGCTGTAGAAGAGAAGTCGGATCGGCGGACTCGTTGAAGCCTTGCATCAACTGCCGGCTAACTGGTCCCATCCCGTAATAGTGTCGGGTGGCAGAGATCTGTACCAATAGAGGAGCTTTCCTCTAAGGGAGAGAACCAGGAGCTTCACCATCACTCGCTCTTCTGTGATATCATGGATTGCCGCCAGGGAAATGATGTCCTGGATATGTTCCAGAGCAGTCTTTTCGGTTCCGTCGAACGTCGGGAGCTTTTTTATTGTAGCAGGTGGAACTTGCCCTTGGCCCGCGAGATTCAATGGTGACGAAGAATTCCATGCTGGAAATAATCTGGGCGGCGGTTGCTGCTATTGTTGTTGTTGTTGTTGTGCCATATTTGTGCCTGGGTTCTGTGGAACAGAAATCCCCGAAGTCCCTCTTGGGTTGCTCGTCGGAAGGCCAAAGGGAACGGAGGCACTAGGATGCTTCGGTGAGTTGGGAGGATTCGGAGGAAAACTAGCTGTTGTGCTATCGAAAGTTAGGCCTTGCTCGTCAACAACAGCCTCTTGTGAGGATGTTCCGCGTAAGAGATATTCGGGGGTAACTAACCTAGAGCGTTCCCCAAAGGCGTCAATATCAAGCTCAAAGAACTTGGTTTCCTCTCCTCTATTCCTAACTCTCCATCTCGTTTGCATG
This sequence comes from Wollemia nobilis, assembly GCA_028583015.1. Taxonomy (NCBI): domain Eukaryota; kingdom Viridiplantae; phylum Streptophyta; class Pinopsida; order Araucariales; family Araucariaceae; genus Wollemia; species Wollemia nobilis. The sequence continues at coordinate 8,313,831 of JAQPPZ010016751.1, read as the reverse complement.
AAGGCACAGGCTTTTAGTATTGGTCTTTATGACTTTGAAGATTCTCGGGTAAAACAGAGTCGCCAGATGCTAAGAGTCTCTTAGTAATGAGAGCATCGATTCTCACTACTACTCAGGGGGTGAGACTGACCGGATCTCACCGAGAACTTGTTAGAACTACTGGCTCCGGTGAAGACGGGCTAGAAATTTTCTCAAATATGGGACCTTGGGTCCCATCGGGCGTGCCAAAAACTGTTGGTCATCAAATCCGCACAGGAAAGGACTTTCGGTGGGTTTGCATGCCCTGGACCTGCGACCAACATTGAAAGGCCGAAGGGAAGAGATGCCCCTCGTGCCGATCTCCGGAGAAAGGCCGGCTCCTATACTAATCTACCTTTTGGGGTTTGAAGACAAGAGTGCAGGAAAGAGATAAAAGGGATAAGGGTTAGAAAAATAAATAAAAAGGGTTAGAGAAAGAAATAAAAGAGTAAGGGTTAGAAGATGTGATTTGAGGTGGGAGAGAATAGGAAGCACGATCACTCACTAGCAACTCGAATAGCAACAGGGAATACCAAGAATGAAATGAAAGAAACGCAGTGCCAACCTCCCTATGTATCCTTTGGACGGGTTCGCAGGGTTCTCCTCTCTCTCTCGCTGGAATTCAAGGTTCAGAGTAACAGCGATCAAGACGAGGGAATAACGAAACCTCGATCCACCGAGACAGCATAAAAGAAAGACAACAGGAACATTTTTCCTCTCCTATGTATCCTTCGAGGCGAATTTTAGGGCTTCGGTCCTCGATCGCACACCGGATTCGGGGTTCGAGTCTCGGTATGCGAACAAGAAAAGACAGAAGAATCAAGCACGAAAGGCAGCATAAAAGAGAAGAAATGAGCACAAAAGATCTTTAGTATTAGACGCAGGACATCGAGTTACAACAGCTTTCTAGCAGAAAGTTCCCCCCCTTTTACATTACAGAGCCTGGGTTTTTATAGAGGACCCGGCCCTCTGAATCATTATTACAAAAATGGTGGAGTACACCCTCGGGCCCTGAGAAATCGGTGCCTCGTTGCTGCTGCGAATGATCCCTCAAATCGGCTACCAAAATTGGTAATGGTGACCGAGTCAGCTAGGGAAAGATGCATTAAATGAGCCACCTGGGTGTCCTCGGATTGCAGGTGCGGTGTTCGAGTGGTGGCCATGCTTGTCGGGCTCTCCTTTTCGGACTGATACTTCGCATCCAATTGCCAAAAATGAGCAGCGGGCTTATCGGGCAAGAAAATATGCATTTATGAGGCTCTCTGACTGCCTCGGGAAAATGCCCAACTTGGGAAGCATTCCTGGAAAGTGCCTCGCTGATTTTTGCTTCGCAAAATTACTTCGGGGGCATGGCGTGCCGAAGCCGATCTCCTTCTATCCTTCGCTGCTTCGCTTCACTGACGGGTCGGGAAAAACGCTTCGGGCCGATCTTCTTTTGAAAAGGCGGTTCGGGAGAGTTTCGACCGAAACACTTTCTCGACCTCTACTACTTCGGGTGGAAACTGGCCGAAGTGGATTTTAGAAATACTTCGGGCCCGAAGTATTTTCATTGCCTTAGCCGATTCGGGCTATCTTTTCTTCTTCGACGAAGTTGCTTGGATGCCGCTTCGCAAACTCTTCACCCGAAGTAGCCGCTGGGAATGCTTCGGGTGCGAAGCGTTTCTTTTGCTTTCTCGGCAAACTTCTCGCCCGAAGTGATGATTTGAAGCGCTTCGGGCCCGAAGTTCTTTTCTTTTCATTTTGTTCACCAGGGGCGATAGGGAAATCAAAATTGCTATAACTTATAAACAAAGAAAACTTTCAACCAAAACAAATATCATACACAGTTTTAATTTTTTTGCCCCTTGGTGGAATGTGACAATATTGTCAATAGGAACTATAGGGGATTGGGTAGTCCCCTGAAGAAAAACTACCTATATAACTTAATTAGCCTTAGAAATCCTATGGACGTGTTTATTCAAGAGATAAAAATATAAAAAAATAGGGTGACTTCAAATTGGCATAAAATTTGGATGCATTTAGAGTTTGAAACAATAAGCTCTTCAGGTGGTATTTTAACTGCTTGGGATCCACAACAACTAACTTGCATTGGATAACATAGACATAGTGTAGGTGTAGGAAATTTTTGATCTAACCACGTTAAGCGCACATAGGGGAGATTCACTAGAATATTTGCTTCCCCACTTGAGGATCTCTTTCCAAAGGAGACCCCGAGGATATGAATATCCTCTACGTGATTAGACCCCTACTCAATGCAGTTTTTCAAGGTGTAAAAGTAGATGTAAATTTTTGTAGATCAATGTTATATGAGTTTATTCAACAAAAATACCTAAAGTTTTGGATCACTAAATCTTGACTCTTTTTCAAGCCTTAAATGGTTATTTAAGACTTAATTTTAAGATCATCTAAAATGCATGCTAAGCTTATATCACACAAATGCAAGAGAATAAGAGCTAACCTATATGCTTTTTGTTTTGATGATAGGCTAACTAAGGAGAGTTTTGATTTTCAAGGCAAACAAGAGATGATGCAAAAGATAAATTAGCCTATAATTCAACTATATGATTTTGATTTCTTACCTAGATATTTGTAAAATAATAAATAAATTAAGATTTTGAGCTAAGATTCCTTGATTTTGTCTAATGTAAATGTGTTTTGTAAATAAATAAAAAATAGATTAGGGTTCCTTAACTTTTCAAATTGAAATGTGATTTTAGATGCAAAACAGTGACAGACAGAGAGCAGAAACACATAAAAATGCTGAAAAACAGAGTTCAGAGTGATGCCAAGTGGTTGGATTACCTTTGTCAATGTTTGAAGAGAAACGCCACTACTACCAAAAACACCATTAGTGTTTTTGGTCATGATTGAAAATTTTTGTACCTGCACAAAGAGATCAAAAAAATTATATTTTTTGTTTTGGGGGTGTATTTAAGAGCTGGAGAAGGTAAATTTATTGTATAGGTAGTTGATCATACCTCTTGTTTTTGTAAAATTTGAGTATGCTTGCCTCTTTGGATGGAAATAAGGTTGTGCCAAAAATACAATTTGGCTTACCAAAAATGCCAGTGGCATTTTTGGTCTAAGTGGCATTTTTGGTCTGTGTATTCCAAAGAGCCAAAATCGCCAATTACTATGGTGGTTGGCGATTTTGGTCTGAAATAGGGATGAGGTGATTGTGAGGATGATTTTGGAGGGTTTTTTGATTGGTTTTGTGATGCAACTATGGGATTGAAATGCTGAAGGGATTTGCTAGGGTTGTGATGCAAGAATTCAATGGAATATGCCACAAATCTTCATAAATTTGTGATTAAAATGAATGCAAGTGTAAAAGATAGGGGAGATATTTCAATGACTACTTTGAAAAACTTAGGGGATGCAAATGGGATGGAAGTGACTACGAAAGGGTTAGGAATATAATACGATTACTTGATTAAATCCTAACTTAAACAAAATTTGTGAGAGCAATGAGAAGTGAGTGCAAGTGTAGTAAACAAATGAGTGTTGCTACAAAATAAAATTTATAACAATAAAAAGGTAAATACATGTAATGGTGATTGAAAGGGGACTTTTAGTGGGACAACAAGGTAATGATAACCTTGTATCCACCACTATAAGAGGTTGAATGAAGGAAGTGTGTATATGCTTGAAACTTCAACAAAATCAAGTCAAGTATGCTTGAAAAAGAAAAATATCAATAATAAGTGCTTGATAAATGAAAATGGATTAATAATGTATGACCATGGACATGAAAAGAGAAGATTATAATACTTATAATGAAGGTAAATAAAACTATGAATTAAAATAACAAGTAGTTAAGTGCTATGAAAGGAAATGTATGAAAATGACCCTGCAAAATATTGGAAAATATGTATATTACATCATTTGGTTCTTTACTAATGTACCTTCATGGGTACATATTTAGGTTAGGATTATATTAGGAGATAAATAGTTTATTAGAGTTATTTAATAAATGCACAAGTGTTAGAATGTGCAATGATGTAAATGTGCATGTAGTCCACATGTACATGAGTCTTAGGGTTGAGTGAGAGGCAAGGAATCTATATTTCTATATAAAGGTCTCATTGTGAGTGATTGTGAGTAGTTTTTTGGAGTGCAAAGGTGAGAGTAGTAGTAGACACAATGTAGCTCCATTTTGCTATCATGGAGGAGTTGCAAACTCCATGAGAGGAGCATTGTAATTTTCGTGAGCTTTCTTATATGAGTATTTCTAGAGCATTGTATCAAGTTTTCTATCATATTTTCATGCATGTTAAGTTGCCATTATCATAGTTATTTTATTGCATGCTTATTTCAATACTTGTGAATGCATTTCCTTTATGTTTAAGGCTCCAAAAGCTAACAATGGTATCAGAGCCACGGTGGATCAAAGGAAAGCCACAAGTGATCACCATTGCTATTGTTGAGTATTTGCAAACCGGACCATCCATAGTGCGTCGTTGCATGCAAATACCATCACAATAGATTTTTGATAGAAGTAGCTCTAGGTAGAAGAATAGAAAATAGAGAAAGCCACATGATTTGGCTAGAGTTTTTCCACAAGAGTTGTAACACTTGTGAAGACTAGAACTCAACATTGTATCCACTAGATTGGCAATCCAACTAGTGAAGATTATTTTTCTATAGAGTCATAGGAATTTTTATTATCTCTAATATTCCATTGCAAGAGAGAAAAATAAGTTTTCAGGAGAACCATTGGGTTACTATCATCTAAGTTTTTCTTATTGCAAAAAATTAACTCTCAAAAGGTGGGAAGCTTCCTACAACAGATAGAGAAGAACTTCATCTTCATTGCCTAAAATTCGAAGTTACTTTCCTCATGCAGGGACTAATTATTTGTTGCAAAAAAATAAGGATTGAAGATTTGGAGGCCTAAGGAGAAAGGCCCCATTGAAATATTTGCAGATTGAAGACTCCTAGTTGAAAGATCGAGGAGAGAGCTAGTGGCCAAGGAAGCCACATTGAAGATTGCAAATCTAGGAAGGAGGTCCTAGAAAGAAGACCCCATTGAAGATCGAAGAGACTCAAGGAGAAGAGTCCTAGCAAAATATTGGAGATTGGTGATCTCCATTGAAGACTAAAAACTTCACATTGAAGAAGAGGTCCATTGAAGGCCCTATTGAAGAACTTCCATAGTGGAATATTGAGCATTGAGAAGAACTAACAAAATGTTCTATTGCAGATTTTAGTAGCAACATATTTAGGAGATCCTAGAAGGAGATCTCATTTCCATAGTTGAAGATTGAAGAGGCCAAGGAAGGTCTCATTGAAGATTTTGAAGCTGCAAGATTGAGAACCTTGGAGAGGTCTCAAGGAGAAACAAGAAGAAGGCTTGGTGAGCCTCATTGAAGGAGTCCCTAGAAGGACTCATTGGAGAAATTACTACCAAAGAAGAAGCTAAGGAATTGGGACAATTATCGCCATCCGACAACAAGCCCAAAGGAGAAGGTTTGGCAAGAAGATTGTCAAATCAAAAGGTAGTATTGAATAGATCTCAAGATTGATAGATTGTTTGAGGAGGAGATCTACTTTGAAGTCAGAATTCAGCAAGAGAAAAGAGATAGAAGAACCACCAAATCTGAGAGATTTGGGGGCCATCATTGAAGGGTTCTTGAGCAAACATCTCAGCTACAATTTGGGGAGAATCCTACCAAATTTTTGGGATTCAAGGACAACTTTTTAGTGATGGTATTGACTGCTTTACAATCTGAAATTTTTTATATTTGAGGATAGAAAAAGGTAGCAATTTGGGCAACGTTAGTGACTGCTAAAGATCATATTTTAGAGGCACATTCTGAAGGAGTTTTTAAGCCACCAAGTTACAGTATTGGGCAGCATATTAGTCAAGTATTGAAGCTACAAAAAGGTGAGCAAATGAGCTATTTTGGACAGCCTATAAGAGCTGCAATAACATCTACAAAAGGTAGCCATTGAGGTGAGTTGAATCACCATCATCTTCATCATCTACAAGATTGAAAAGGTATGCAACAAAAAGGTGCAAAAGTTCATTAGTTGAGCTTTTTATATTTGGATTTCTATTAAAGTTTTTAAAGCACCAATTACAAAGCTTAAAGAGTTGCATCAAATAGTTTCATTTCAAGTCTTCAAAATAGTGCAAAAGTTATAGTTTACAAGGATCAAACCTGCACATAGAAGAAAATAGAAGTTAGGTATATTTTGAGAGAAAGAAACGTATCAACATTCTATTGCTCATTCTAATCAAAAGAAGACTACAAATTTGCATATACAATAGTGCAAATATTTCATTAAGGAGCTTGGATTGATAAGTGAAAGAATAGCCAAGCAAGGAAGATATTGCCAATGATCAAAGGCAATAATAATACTAGATTCATTTCAGCCTAGTCAGGGAGTCAAAGGTAGATTTATCAAGAGCTCTTTTGAAGAAGTTAAAGGGAATCTACTTGCAGATTTTTGTGGCAAGAAATAGCCACCAAAAAAGGTTGAATATTACCTCCAAAATTTGGAGAGAAAAGGCAACATATTATAGCAAGAGAAGAGCTTGAAAGGGAGAAGAAATCCCAAGTCCAAAGTGCAATTTGAGTTTACATCTCCAAGAAGAATTTGTGGATAGTTTTGGAGAGGATTAAAAATAGTTTTTGGAAGCAAGGTTGGACCATACAAATAAAGACCCAAATCAACAAATTGAAGCCCACACTCTGAGCAAAGTAAAGGATAAGTTTCCAAGCACATGGGGAGTAATCATAATCTACATTTAAGAGTCATCCAAAGGACTCTACAAGTGCTGTCAAAAAGGTAATATTATATAGGAGGAAAAGAAGTATTAAAAACTCCAAGAAGGGCATTCTACAAAGCCCTAAAAGATAACCTTTAGGAAGCAATAAAAAGGGTCATTCCAAGAGGTCAAAATTTTAGTTATTTGAGGTGTCAAAAGACACCCAATAGAGCACCATAACCACCAAAGTTTCCGCCTACACAGAGGACAAAACCAGACCTGCAAAAGAGAGAATACAAGTGAAAATACAAGGGTAAAAGTTGAGGTCATAGTGCAAGTCATCTGTCATCACAAAGGAGGCGCCATCACCATTGAAGCTAGCTAGAAAATAACAAGTCTGCACATCCAATAGCACCATAGAAGATAGTCAAAGCATTCTACCAAGGAAAATACGTAGACAACAAGAGAAATTGCAAGAGTTGAGCGTTGGAAAAGCGTTGGAAAGATCCAAGGAAGTTGAAAAAGGAGTTAGAAACCTATTGCCACATGGAAGGAGTTGTTCCATGCATCCAAAGTGAAGAGTGCCACGTTGAAGAGGAAGGTTAAGCACCCAACATCATAGTGTAACATCTCATATTCGAAACTCCAACAAAGACAAGACAAAGGAGCACCCAACATCATAGTGTAACATCCCATATTTGAAACTCCAGCAAGAACAAGACAAAGGAGTGCCCAACATAGGTGGAAAAGACAAAATAATGTTGAGAACTCTCCATATATGAGCACCCAACATGGAGGAAGAAGGTAAAAGCAATTATAACAGTCATCAACCACCAAGAAGTAAGAAATCGAGCACCACTTGTCATAGGCGCTGAAAGAAGGAGCTACAACAAACGTTTCCAAGAAGGGAGAAGAAGACAAGCACCACATGTCATAGGCACTACAAGGAGGTGCAAGAAGGAACATTTTCAAGAAGGTTGAAAAGGACAAGTGCCACTTGGCACTCCCATCTCATATTGCATCAAGTTAAGAAGGCACCCACGTACGTAAACACAAAGGAGGAGAGCAAAAGGAACATTGAAGGCAAGTAAAAGGTTGCTATTTTGAAGAGTACGTAGAAACCAACAATAGAGAGACTACTACTTACAAGCGGAAGACCAGATTTGAAGAGAGTCCAAGCCTCATATAGTGCACATAACAACCAAGGATAAAGAGTGCATATTAGAGCACATATTCAACAAGCATTCGATTGGAGAAAGGAAGACAAACCAACCCATTTACAAGAAGGAGAAAGTGCACAAGCAAGGTGAAGAGTAACAAGAGTAATCAGCCTTGCAGACAACATATATTCCAAGCAACTTGCAAACTAGAATCAAGCATCAAGAAGGTGAGAAATATTCATAATCATATTGCAAGTTTGATATCAAGTGCACATTATATATTCTAGAGATATTAGTAATAGGAGTAATAAGGTGTTAAAAGGAATCTCTAGAGAAGATATTGGTTATATAGAAAGGATTAAAACTAGAAGCATTTAAATTATTTCCATTGCTTCAAGAACATTTGCAAACATTAAAAACACAAGGAGATATAAGGATTAGAAAAATCTAGTTTGCAAATACTTAATATTTCTAAAACTTCTAATTAGGGAGATATAAGGAATCCTACTTCAATTGAATTTATAGAAGTTTAGAAACCTATCATTGCATTGAATCATAGTTGAAGAGTCTAAGATATTTCTTGCATCAAAAATTATAGTTGGAAGATTGAGTTAAAAGGACATAGACAATCCAACTAAAGATATAGAACTCTTATCTTTGAAATAGCATTCTGCAAATAGTTGGTTGCAAGTGATAGAAGTGAATCATATTTATAGCATACCTCAGTCTCTAGGGAGTCAAAAGGGATTCTACAAAATTCAAGGTTAGAAAGTCAAGCATAAGCATCAAGTTCATATCTTGAAAATTTGGAGAATTAAGTCCAAGCTTGTTCCTACAAACAAGGAAAAGAAATCAAATCCTTTTAGTATGGATAGATTGACAAAAGGAACATATCATCACTATAATCGAACTCAAGATCAAAACACATCCAATATGTCCTACCAAAGGTATAGAATCAGTACAAACTCAAATAATCTCACAAATCAAAATGAAAAGGATATTTGGTACATAGATTCATGTTCAAGTCATCATATGACCAAAAACTTGCAATGGTTTGATTGTCTTGAAGTCACCAACAACTACAGACTAAGAATTGCAGATGGAAAATTCTACCATATACATGGTTATGGATGTGTAGTTCCTAGCAAATTATTTCTAGATTTTGTACTACATAATGTCATGTATGTTCCAGGGTTATCATCCAATCTCATTTCAGTAGCAAAGCTAGTAGAGAGCAAAAGGAAAATTGACTTCAAACACTCAAATGGAGTCAACATGTGCCTCATAATAAATCAAGGGGAAATTGAAGCTACTGGATCAATTCATAAAAATATATATGCTCTGGACTTTATGAGAACATCACAAGATATTGTTGCATTTCAAAACAATACTAATCCATTTGTTGAAGAACATGATGCAACATATGTAGATCCAACATATCACAAGAATAAACAAAAAAATAGAAGACTCAAAATTAAGAGAATGAGAGGACAACAAAACTTCACTCTATTCAGCTATCAACAAACCCAAGAAGGAGAAGAACGACATCAAGATGAAGGATATCCAAAAGAGAAAGATCCATATTGAAGACTAAAGTCTTCATCAACCAAATAATGTAATACAGGGGGTGTTGGAAAATATGGATATTACATCATTTGGTTCTTTACTAATGTACCTTCATGGGTACATATTTAGATTAGGATTATATTAGGAGATAAATAGTTTATTAGAGTTATTTAATAAATGCACAAGTGTTAGAATGTGCAATGATGTAAATGTGCATGTAGTCCACATGTACATGAGTCTTAGGGTTGAGTGAGAGGCAAGGAATCTATCTTTCTATATAAAGGCCTCATTGTGAGTGATTGTGAGTAGTTTTTGGAGTGCAAAGGTGAGAGTAGTAGTAGGCACAATGTAGCTCCATTTTGCTATCATGGAGGAGTTGCAAACTCCATGAGAGGAGCATTGTAATTTTTGTGAGCTTTCTTATATGAGTATTTCTAGAGCATTGTATCAAGTTTTCTATCATATTTTCATGCATGTTAAGTTGCCATTATCATAGTTATTTTATTGCATGCTTATTTCAATACTTGTGAATGCATTTCCTTTATGTTTAAGGCTCCAAAAGCTAACACAAAATGGAGAGATTAGTGAACACAAATGAATATGGCAAGTAGAATAGCTCCACTAATCTTGCAAAGAGATGTTAGATACTCAACAAAGACCTGAAATGAATATGTTAAGGCCTACAAACAAATATAAGCCCTTTACAATAAGATTAAGAGCATGAAAATGAAAGAAAGTTGGAAGTAAATGAAGTATTCAAGTTAGCAAGGCTAATGCTAAGAGAACTAAATGCAAAATGGGTAGCAAAATAATAAAGAGAAGAGATGCACTAGGAGTGATATCACTTAGCAATATCCTCTCCCTTGCCTCCAAGATCTCTTTACCTTGCTTGAATTGCCTTAAAAATGCTTGAAAATGAAGAATGTTGAAGAAGAAGAGTTGCTAGAAGAATCTTAACAAAGTATAATTAGCTCTTAGAATTCTCCCTATGCCTTGCCTCAAGGACTATTTAAATAGAGTTTGAAGGGAGGATTAGGGGGAAAATTAGTTAGGACTAATTTGAATTTTGCAGGTCTGGTCTGTTTCTAGAGTGTGTGAGGTCAAAGCAGGGAGTGGAAGGATGAAATATGCATGCCCTTGGCTTGCTCTGAGATATTTTGATTGTTAGCCAAATTTTCCACTTGTGACCAAATTTTCTAGTGGTAATTTTAGTTTTGACTGGCAATTTTTGTTAGAGATCAAATCTAGCCAACAGGATTTGATTTTGTGAAGCTAACCAAATTCGCCATTTGGCTTGCCAAATTTTCCAGTGGAATTTTTGGTCAAAGTGGCAAATTTGAGAAAGGCTAACAAAGGTGCCCAAATTATTGGGTTTGGATTAGATTGATATTTTATGATGTGTGTGACTTGTTTAGTATCCTTTACTTTGCTAGTGTATCAAAATTGGGTGTCTAAATTTTACCTCAGTTTTGATGTGATGCCTATGAGATTGCATCAAAAGTTAAGTAGTAAAACTTAATTTTGATACTATGATGTATTGTTGTTGTGTTGTAATGTTGATTTGAAGAAATTATTATAATTGCATCTATTTTGATTATTTTGCATCATTATTGAATGTATGCCTTGTTGATGTTGGAAGAAAAAAGTTGTCCCATGTAATTTTTTTTTCGCCCTATGGTGCCCCCTCTAGAATGATGTTCCAAATTACCAATTTGGGATGAATTATCGAAATAGGAAGTGTAGCTAAGGTAGTTGGGAATGGGTGGTGGGGTTAAAATAAGGAGAGGAGGTGAAATTGCTTTCATTTTCACCTTACCCTTTTGAGAAAGTTGAAGAGAGAGAAAGAGGTGTGCTTTTGAAGATGGTAGATAACTGGAGGTGGCCACATCATGCAGATGTTATTTGAGGGACAATACATGTATCAGAGCAAGATTGATAGGTGTGTCCTTGATATTGATATAAAATTATGATTTTTAGGTCATTTTATGATTTTTTTGACATGTGTGGTAAATTTAGCATCAATGGTAAATTTGGCACTAGTGTTATTGGCATCAGTGGAAATTTAGCATTGGTATTTTTAGTATTAGTGGAGAATTTGGCACTAGCTAGAATTTGGTTAGGATATGGTCTAACTATACTTTGGATATGGTCTTGATAGGGGATATAGGTTTTGGTGAGTCAGGAGCACTGCTCGAATACTATGGAGAGCATATTAGAAAGCAAGCTCCAAGAGGAGTAAGTGGGAGTGTTATCAATGATGGGGTTGTACTATGTTGTGTATATACCCAAGCTAGAGTTTGATTGATCTTTGTTGATAGATTTGGTAGAAAGATGATATCCATCATCTAATACTTTTAGATTGTCGACGTAGGAGATGGATGTGACACTGGAGGATGTGTGGTGCATCCTTCAAGTGCTTATCTAAGGTGAGCCCATATATCTAGGGATAGTTGTTATAGCTAAAAAGTTAGCATTTTTAGAGGATGGCAATATTTCCAAGATGAAATCAAGGATGAGAATCAATAATGCCTTTATATGAGGGCATATTGATCAGCTGACAATGTTGTTGGTGTCTATTGTATTAGGTTTATTGATAGGTGATAATAGCAGGTGATTTATGTAGTGGGTATGGGGAGATATCACCACCGAAGTAAGATATGATCATATTGTTTATACCTAGGCTCCAATAATTTTGGTAAGGCTTTATCATACCTTATACCGAGTGGCATGTAGATAGGGTAAGAGTTTGGTATGTTGTACTCTTCTCTAGGTCTAGGCTTGGGAAAACATAGCAACCAGGCGACCTATTATAATAGTGAGAGGTTGTAGTCCTAAGCTACTGGTAGTCTATAGGTGGGAGAGGTGAATTTATCCTTCTCACAGTTCGATGGAGCAGGCATGATGTTTGATTGATGATTTGAGGCTTACACATATTATTTACTGATTATGGAGGGATCGATACATATGGGCAGATGATCATCAAGAGCTTGCCAGGGTGAGGCAGACATGGTGGTTGGATGATGGGAACCGAGTATATGAGATACCGATATGATCATGTGTTACATCAATATGGGGAGGTATAGGGTATACTAGTTATAAGAGAGGTGTGGGTGCAGTTGTTTGATGTGAGACATGGTGCGATCCTATTGATTCTTTTAACTTTATAGAGGTAGACATGGATGATCTCATAGTATTGAATCCTATGAGGGATGATGTGGGGATGACAATAGAGTACACTACATGGTATGAATAGTTTATGCCTCATTGGTTGACAACAATCCCATCATCAAGGGATCAGACATAGGCATTTCAAAATATATCCAGTACTCTGAGAGGGTTCAAGTGATGACTTGGGAAGGAGTGGAAGGATAGGATGGCATCTAAATAAATGATAGGATATGGATAGGGGAGCACAATAATTGGTGCTTCTTTGTATGTGCTACCACTAGATACAATTCCTCTTTCGATAGCATCATCCAGTGGAGTGGGTCCTAGTACTTCAAGTGATGTAGGGTCTAACAGGACGATGACTAAGGGTATGACAATGAAGCTAGAGACTCTTCATTGGATTCTAGAGGATGTGAGGAGACAATAACATTCGAGGTTATGCAGGTGGACGAGGTGACTAGGGTCAAATAGAAGATAGCTTAGGTGAGGGTTGCAAGTGGGGAGACTATTACTCATCTCCAGTAAAATTTAGATCAATTTAGCAAGGAGCAGACTATGGATCAGACGATCATTGCTAGCCTACGATTGGAGCTAAAGTAGTTACAAGAGAAGAGGTCATCAGATAGAGAAGCTATGGCTAGCTTTGATTTTATAGTGGAGTAGTTAACTTGTGAGAGGGATGAGGCTTGCATGAGGATTGGATAGGGTTTGGATATTGAGGCAGTGGCCATGATTACAGGGCCATTAGAGTAGGAGCTACAAGATTCTAGGGTAGATTTAACTTTTACTAGGGTAGAACTAGTTGGCTTGCTAGAGAGGGTACAATGCATAGAGCTTCATGATGAGAGAGGGCAGGGTATGAATACCTATTATCACTAGTTGTACCATATGAAGAACACAAGCTTATACTGAGAGGGGGGGGGTGAACAGTATAAGACCACTTTTTACTTTTTCCTTCAACTTAAATTTTAATACAATATTATGCAGTGTATAGAAAGCAATATCAAGCAGAAATCAAAGCAATACAGAAAACACCATCCACAATAGAGACACAACAATTTACGTGGTTCACCCAAGGTGGGCTACTCCACGGATAAAATTTTCACTAAAATTTTATCAACCAAATCTGGGAAAACCTTTCCCGATTACAATGTTTATGGGTACCAACCCAAAGGAGACACCAATCCCCTAACTCTGCTCTGGCTGGTGATCCTCTAGAAGACCTCTGCCTCTGCTGCCCTTAGCAAGTGGAACTCTATCCACAGAAGACACCTGTCTTCCCTGCTCTGGCTGGAGACCTCTGTCCTCAACTCTATCACCTCAAAGCTGGTCCTCGAAAATGCACTAAACACAGTCCTTCGGTCTAGCACAAATGTCCTCTATATTTTTCTCTGATCTGCACCAAACACAGTCCTTCGGTCTGGCACAAGTCTGTCCTCTTCCTCTTTCTCTGGTCTACACCAAACACAGTCCTTCGGTCTGGCACAAGTCTGTCCTCAAATCTCTTTCTGTTCTGTTACAGCCGCACTTGGTCGAAACCAACTTTTGCACTGACTGTGCAAACACAGCAGCACTCGATCGAACATCAACTTATGCACCTCTGCGCAATCACAGTAGCACAGTCTTCGCACACTCTACTTCTCGACGATCGAACTTCTCCCCCGCACTCTATCTATGAATATCGCACTTCGAACGCACACTTCGATCGATGCCAAATCTCTTCAAACAGCCCTCCTTTTATACTAACATAATCAAGATCTAAACCTTGGTCTTAGTCGACTGTTATGCAAATGCAAACCCTAACTCCGTCGGCTGCACGCCCTAATCTTCGTCGGCCCAATTTTAACTCTGTCGGCTTCAACCGCCTCTGTGGTTCAGTAGCTTCTATCGCGAAACCACAACATGTCATGATATCGTGACATTTTTGCAGCCGTACACTTTCGTTTGGCTATTGTCATGATATCGCGACACTTTTGCTTTTGTTGACTACGTTCTTGTCACGATATCGTGACACTTCTTCTTTTGACGTCATCTTCACTCCTGTCATGAAATCATGACACTTTAGTCTTCTTGGTCTTCTTCTAGGCTTGCACTAGCGAAAATGGAACATGTCATGAAATCGCGACACTTTCGCTGCCTTGAGCTTCTCTCTGCCTTACACCCGCAAAACTGGAACATGTCATGAAATCGCGACGCTTTCGCCTTCGAGCTCTTCCTTCTTGAATTCGTCATGAAATCGCGACGCTTCTTCTATTGAAGACTTGCTAACTGTTTCTGTCATGAAATCGTGACACTTTCTCCAACTGCAAGTTGCCATCTCAACCTGTCATGAAATCATGACACTTTCTGCATTCGCAAGCTTTCTCTTCAACTTCGTCCGAAATCGTGACACTTTCTGCATCCGTACAACTTCTTTGTAGCCTGTCGAAATCGTGACGCTTCTCATTTAGACCTCTTCCTTTGCATGTCGTGAAATCATGACACTTTTAAACTTATCTCTTTGAACTTGTCAGGAAATCGTGATAGTTCACCTGGACGGACTCTCCCTTCGCATCATGTCATGAAATCGTGACACTTTTCGGTCCATACAACCTTCCTTGCATTATGTCTGAAATCGTGACACTTTTCCTTCTTGCCTTCCTCACTTTTCCAGTCGAGAAAATGCGACATGTCTGAAATCGCGACACTTTCCACCTTGCTCTCTTTCTCGCCAATATGTCCGAAATCGTGATAGTTTTCTTTTCAAAATCTTTCTCTCTCTTCCTAAGTCGCAAAAATGCGACATGTCACGATATCGCGACACTTTTTCAAAAGCTTTCTCTCTCCTGCCTAAGTCACGAAAATGCGACATGTCGCGATATCGCGACACTTTTTCAACTTACTTTCTTTCGAACCTGTCAAGCCGAACCTTCAACAAAACACATTATTTTTACATCAAATCAAATTCTTTCAAAAGCTTCTTGACATCAATGACAACTTATTTACTTGAGCAAATGCAATGAACTCAAGGTACCCAAAATTGCCAACAATCTCCCCCTTTGTCATTGATGGCAACCCTTTACTAAAAACACGTCTCAGGAGCAAAAACTGAAACCAACTGTGCTAATAGCTGAGAATCTCCTTTTGAAGTTTTGCTCCCCCTGACTTGAAGCTTTCCTCTTCACATTGAAGCTCTCCCCCTTACTCATATCTCTCCCCCTTACTCAAATCTCTCCCCTTTGTCATCAATGGCAAAGGGTCACCTTTGGGGCTCGGGACTAAGAATGAGCCTCTTAGCTTAGTCCCTCCCCCACCTCCTGATGAGGTGATTAATTTTGGGGTGGGAGTACAACTCCCAATTTCTCCCTTAGATACTCAAACGTATCTCTTGGAAGAGGTTTTGTGAAGATATCTGCAATCTGCTCTTTAGTAGACACATATTCTACCTTGATCTGCTTGTCTTGCACTTTCTCCCTTAGAAAGTGATACTTGATGGAAATATGCTTTGTCCTTGAGTGCATTACCGGATTTTTGGAAATACTTATGGCACTTGTATTATCACAAAATATGGAGATGGGTTGTTCATGCTTGACTTTGAAATCCTCCAAGGTGGTTTTCATCCATAAAACTTGTGTACACCCGACCACTGTTGCTATGTATTCAGCCTCTGCCGTAGATAAGGAAACTGAAGGTTGTTTCTTACTTAGCCAAGAAACCAAACTCTTCCCCAGAAAGAATGCTCCACCACTGGTGCTTTTCCTGTCATCATTACTGCCTGCCCAATCTGCATCTGTATAGGTTGTGAGAGTGAAATCATCACCTTTGGGATACCAAAGCCCAAAGTCCATAGTGCCCTTCAGATATCTGAATATCCTTTTAACTGCTATAACATGAGAATCTTTAGGAGCTGCCTAAAATCTGGCTACTAACCCAACAGCCTGCATGATATCTGGTCTGGTAGCTGTAACATATAATAAACTGCCAATCATTGATCTGTACAACCTCTGATCTGCCATTGGAGATTCATCATCTTTACTCATCTTGCACCCTGTAGTCATTGGAGTACATACAGGTTTGTTGTCCATCATCCCGAATTTTTTCAACATTTCTTTGATATACTTTCCTTGAGAGAGAAATATACCATCTTTTGATTGAGCAATCTGAAGACCTAAAAAGAATGACAACTCTCCAATCATAGACATCTCAAATTCCTTCTGCATGGTGTTAGCAAAATCTTTGCACATCTGAGTATTATTTCCCCCAAAAATGATATCATCAACATAGACAACTACAATCAGCATATCATCACCTTCATCCTTAATATACAAATTGCTATCTGCCACACCTTTCCTGAAGCCTTGCTCATGAAGGTACCTGTCAAGTCTTGAGTACCAAGCCCTAGGTGCTTGCTTTAACCCATACAAGGCCTTTTTCAGCTTACACACATAGTCTGATTGATCTGAGAGAGACACGCCTTCTAGCTGTTCTATGTAGACTTCTTCATCCAACACTCCATTTAAAAAAGCTGACTTTACATCCATTTGATACACCTTGAATGCTTTGAAGCTTGAAAGGGCCAAAAACATTCTGATAGCTTCGAGACGAGCAACAGGAGCGAACGTCTCTTCGAAATCCACACCTTCTACTTGAGCATAACCTTTGCAAACCAACCTAGCTTTGTTTCTGACAATCTTTCCATCCTCATTGAGTTTATTTCTGAATATCCATTTTGTGCCAATGACATTCTTGTCCTTAGGTCTTGGAACCAAATCCCAAGTTTCACTTTTCTCTATTTGATTTAGCTCTTCATCCATTGCTTTTACCCAAAATTTATCTGCACATGCTTCACTGAAATCTTTTGGCTCAATCTGAGATAATAATGAAACATTTGTAGAATCGTGTGAAGGAATGACTCTTCTTCTAGTTTGCCTACTGTTTGGATCACCAATGATCAAATATTTGGGATGATGTTTCTGAACATATCGTGAAGGAGTTTTGGGAAGCAGTTGTTGTCTTTCCTCTTCTTCATCTGAAACCTCTCTGAATTCTTCTTGACAAATTTCATCACTGATTTCCTTGATAGGTTCTCTTATCCCTGTCTTTTCATCAACTGTTACATTTATGCTCTCTACGACTGTATGCGTTCTTTTGTTGAAGCATCTGTAAGCTTTGCTTCTGCTTGGAATAACCAAGAAAAATTCCCTCATCACACCTAGGATCAAACTTACCCAAATTCTGATCTTCCCTTCTGATGAAGCACTTACTCCCAAACACTTTGAAATGTTTTACTGTAGCTGGTCTTCCTTTCCACAACTCATAAGGAGTTTTATGATGATTGACTCTAAGTTGGGCCCTGGTGATAATGTAGACTGTTGTACTGACTGCCTCTTTCCAGAAACCATCTGAAAGTTTTGACTCATTTAACATAGCTCTAGCCATATTTTCAATAGTTCTATTTTTTCTTTCAACTACTCCATTTTGTTGAGGAGTCCTTGCTGTTGAATATTCTCTTTTGATTCCTTGTTGCTCACAGTATTCCACAAATTCATTAGAAGTGAATTCTCCTCCTCTGTCCGATCTTAAGCATTTGATTCTCTTGTCAGTCTCATTTTCAATCATTTCTTTGAAAGCTTTAAATTTTTCAAAAGCTTCAGATTTTTCTTTGAGAAAAGTAACCCAAGTCATTCTAGAATAATCATCTATAAACAACATGAAGTAGCTTTCTCCCTGAATGCTCTGAGTTCTGGTGGGGCCACATAAATCAGTATGAATAAGATCTAATGGTTTTGAAGAAGTATACCCTTTTGATTTAAAACTGGTTCTGGTCTGTTTTCCATGTTGACAAGGACCGCAAATGGTGTTATGGGGCCTTTTTATTTTGGGCAAGTCTCTAATTGCTTCCTTGTTACTAATATTGACAAGATTATCAAAGCTCAAATGCCCCAATATTTTATGCCATAACCAACTCTCATCTTCTTGAGTTAGAAAACACTTTTCCCTTTTTATCTCACTTAGCATGTAAAGATTGTTTGGAGTCCTTGTAGCACTAGCAATGAGTTTTCCATTTTTTTCTTTACGTATCTCACATCTATCTGAAAAGAAAGATACTATGTGTCCTTGATCACAAAGTTGACTCACACTTAGAAGATTATGTCTTAGGCCTTCTACATAAAGCACATTTTCTGTTTTGGATTTCCCATCCAAACTAAGAGTCCCTTTACCACAGATTTTAGTTGACCTATTATCTCCAAAACTAACTGTTCCTTTGTTTGTGTTTTTTAAGACCAAAAACTTTTCCTTTTCACCAGTCATATGTTTTGAGCAACCACTATCAAGATACCATTTCTCTACTTTGTCTTGAGCATGAAAAGCAGTTTGAACTATCATTGACTTAGATTTGATCTCATTTCTCTTTTTAGTGAACTCAATGCTAGATCTATCCAAACTGCACATCCTTGCTATATGCCCAAAATTCTTGCACTTGTAACACATGACATTTTTATCCATAAGAGGTGCAAAAGAGTTAACATTTTCCTTACTATGGCTATTCATGGATTTATTGCAATGCATAGCTTTGTGACCAAATTCCTTGCAAGAAAAATAGTAGCCATGGAAAGTATTATGTAACCTGTTTTGATGCCTTGGATGATTGTTCTTCTTGTGACCAACTGGAATCCATCGTTCTTCAGGATGAAGATTGATCTTGTTGTCTCTTCTTCCTGTCATGATGCTTGAGAACAGAACTCTCTTCCCTAAAATTTTCTTAAAGCCCAGAAGAATTCACTTTTGAGATCGAACTTAACCTCTTCATCCTTTTCTGAATCTGTATGTTCTTCTGATAGATCCTTCTCCAAGCTGTTAGGCTTTTTCTGGAGAGACCCGCTCTGATACCAATTGAAGAACACAAGCTTATACTGAGAGGGGGGGGTGAACAGTATAAGACCACTTTTTACTTTTTCCTTCAACTTAACTTTTAATACAATATTATGCAGTGTATAGAAAGCAGTATCAAGCAGAAATCAAAGCAATACAGAAAACACCATCCACAATAGAGACACAACAATTTACGTGGTTCACCCAAGGTGGGCTACTCCACGGATAAAATTTTCACTAAAATTTTATCAACCAAATCTGGGAAAACCTTTCCCGATTACAATGTTTATGGGTACCAACCCAAAGGAGACACCAATCCCCTAACTCTGCTCTGGTTGGTGATCCTCTAGAAGACCTCTGCCTCTGCTGCCCTTAGCAAGTGGAACTCTATCCACAGAAGACACCTGTCTTCCCTGCTCTGGTTGGAGACCTCTGTCCTCAACTCTATCACCTCAAAGCTGGTCCTCAAAAATGCACTAAACATAGTCCTTCGGTCTAGCACAAATGTCCTCTATATTTTTCTCTGATCTGCACCAAACACAGTCCTTCGATCTGGCACAAGTCTGTCCTCTTCCTCTTTCTCTGGTCTGCACCAAACACAGTCCTTCGATCTGGCACAAGTCTGTCCTCAAATCTCTTTCTGTTCTGTTACAGCCGCACTTGGTCGAAACCAACTTTTGCACTGACTACGCAAACACAGCAACACTCGATCGAACATCAACTTATGCACCTCTACGCAATCACAGCAACACAGTCTTCGCACACTCTGCTTCTCGATGATCGAACTTCTCCCCCACACTCTATCTATGAATATCGCACTTCGAACGCACACTTCGATCGATGCCAAATCTCTTCAAACAACCCTCCTTTTATACTAACATAATCAAGATCTAAACCTTGGTCTTAGTCGGCTGTTATGCAAATGCAAAACCCTAACTCCGT
Source organism: Wollemia nobilis (assembly GCA_028583015.1). NCBI lineage: Eukaryota > Viridiplantae > Streptophyta > Pinopsida > Araucariales > Araucariaceae > Wollemia > Wollemia nobilis. The sequence goes on along the minus strand of JAQPPZ010016751.1, from coordinate 8,293,410 downwards.
TGGTTGCATGCCCTAATCTCCGTCGGCCCAATTTTAACTCTGTCGGCTTCAACCGCCTCTGTGGTTTAGTAGCTTCTATCGTGAAACCACAACATGTCACGATATCATGACATTTTTGCAACCGTACACTTTCGTTTGGCTATTGTCGCGATATCGCGACACTTTTGCTTTTGTCTGCCTTGACTACGTTCTTGTCACGAAATCGTGACACTTCTATCTTTGCTGACGTCATCTTCACTCCTATCACGAAATCGTGACACTTTAGTCTTCTTGGTCTTCTTCTAGGCTTGCACTAGCGAAAATGGAGCATGTCACGAAATCGTGACACTTTCACTGCCTTGAGCTTCTCTCTGCCTTACACCCATGAAACTGGAACATGTCATGAAATCATGACGCTTTCACCTTCGAGCTCTTCCTTCTTGAATTCATCATGAAATCATGACGCTTCTTCTGTTGAAGACTTGCTAACTATTTTTGTCATGAAATCATGACACTTTCTCCAACTGAATGTTGCCATCTCAACCTGTCGTGAAATCGTGACACTTTCTGCATTCGCAAGCTTTCTCTTCAACCTGTCATGAAATCGTGACACTTTTTGCATCCGTACAACTTCTTTGTAGCCTTTGCGAAATCGTGACGCTTCTCATTTCAGACTCTTCCTTTTGTTGCATGTCATGAAATCGTGACACTTTTTGAGATACTTTATCTCTCTTCGAACTTGTCACGAAATCACGACAGTTCACACTGCGGACTCTCCCTTCTGCATCATGTCATGAAATCATGACACTTTTTCATCCATACAACCTTCCTTGCATTATGTCATGAAATCGTGACACTTTTCCTTCTTTGCCTTCCTGCACTTTTCGAGTCACGAAAATGCGACATGTCACGAAATCGTGACACTTTCCACCTTGCTCTCTTTCTCTGCCAACATGTCGCGAAATCGCGACAGTTTTTCAAAAAGCTTTCTCTCTCCTGCCTAAGTCGCGAAAATGCGACATGTCGCGATATCGCGACACTTTTTCAAAAAGCTTTCTCTCTCCTGCCTAAGTCGCGAAAATGCGACATGTCGCGATATCGCGACACTTTTCCAACTTACTTTCTTTCGAACTTGTCAAGCCGAACCTTCAACAAAACACATTATTTTTACATCAAATCAAATTCTTTCAAAAGCTTCTTGACATCAATGACAACTTATTCACTTGAGCAAATGCAAAGTACTCAAGGTACCCAAAATTGCCAACACCATACAGATGTCCCTATGGAGCAGCGAGCACCTTTGCCTTCATAGATACAATTGAGGACACAGTCGATGAGCAATTTTTTATAGTGGTTTGTTGAATTTCATTCATTATAACCTCCACCAGGAGTTGGAGGAGGAGAGAATAGTTCTATATGTTAGGCATTTAGGAGTGAGTGTACCAATTTTGAGATGTGGTACACCCTTCTTTCATATGGGTTGAGTGTATTATTTTATTATTTGTGATACACCTCCAATGACATGTATTATTTGAGGCATATATAGTAATGATATTTATGTTTGGCTTTTGAAATTCTTTATGATGATATAATTTCATGGGTTGATTGTGTGATGTGTAATGCATGGATTGTATGATATGTTGATTGTATAGGATCGATTATGTGATGTATTAACTATTAATGTCAGTACTCAAAAATATATTAATTGCTTAGCGGTGATCTTGTGAGTCTAATTATGACTAAATGCTAAGGGAGAGCAATTACTCTATTGAGTGATAACTTAATATCTAATGATAAATAATCATTCAGATTTATGCGATGAGCAATAGTCTCTCAAACTTGATAATGGAAAGCACTCATGTGATTGAGATGTGAAGGGTTATCCTTTGAGCCTAGATATCCCTTGTGTGTTTTTGTAGATAGAAACATGATCTCATTATGCTTAAATGGTGGCCTATGAAGTCACATAAATAAAAGTATTTAAGACATAATGTTGCAGTTAGTAGAGTTAGTTGTTAGTAGTTAGTTTCTGCACACTTAAGCAATTGTATATGCTTAAGTGAACCCGAAGGATTTTATGCACACCTAAGAAATTGTATATGCTTAAGAGTACTCGAAGGATTTTATGCATGCTTTGAGAGGTGTACCCAAAGGATTTTATGCACACTTTGAGATGCGTACCCAAAGGATTTTACGTTTTCGTAATGCTTTGCAATATTTTGAGAGTAATGTAATGCCTTTGAAATGTTTGCAGTGTGATTTTGCAATGTTTAGTACTACTTTGAAAGAGATATGTAATGTAATATTTACAGTATGATTTTGCAATGTTATGCAATATTCTGTAATGCTTTGAAAGAGATATGTAATGTAATGTTTGCAGTATGGTTTTGCAATATTTTTGTAATGATTTGAAAGAGATATGTAATGTAATGTTTGCAGTATGATTTTGCAATATTCTGTAATGCTTTGAAAGAGTTCTGTAATGTTTGCAATATGATTTTATAATGTTTTGAAAGAGATATGTAATGTAATGTTTGTAGAATTATTTTGTAATGAGTGATTTGCTATGTTTTTGTAATTTTTTGAAAGAGATATGTAATGTAATGTTTGAAATATGATATTGCAATGTTCTGTAATGCTTTGAAAGAGATATATAATGTTTGCAATATTATTTTACAATGTTTTACATGTTTTTGTAATGTTTTGAAAGAGATATGTAATGTAATGTTTGCAAAATGATTTTGTAATGTTTTGTAATGCTTTTAAAGAGGTATGTAATATTTACAATATGATTTTGTAATGTTTTGCAATATACTATAATGCTTTGAAAAAGATATGTAATGCAATGTTTGCAGTGTGTTTTTGTAATGTTTTGTAATGCTTTGTAATGTTTTGAGAGTAGTGTAATGCATTTGAAATATTGATAGTGTGAATTTGCAATGTTTTTCAATGTTTTGTAATACTTTGAAAGAGGTATGTAATGTAATATTTGTAGTATGTTTTTGTAATATTTTGTAATGCTTTGTAATGTTTTGAGAGTAATGTAATGCTTCTAAAAGAGATATGTAATGTAATGTTTGTAGTATGTTTCTACAAGATTTTATAACACTTTGAAATGCTTTGTAATGTTTTGAGAGTAATGTAATGCTTCTAAAGGAGATATGTGATGTTTGCAATATAATTTTGTAATGAGTGATTTGTATGCTTTACCATGATAAGTGTTTTCTTATACATGGAATTTATAGTAGTGATAGATAATGATGGCTTTCTAATTTTGTATATGAAGAGATGTTTTTGTTTTTGTTGAGGCAAGTTGCCCCCTTGGTTTGAAATCAAATGCTTTCGTAAAATATAATGATATTTATGTTGTCGAATTAAGTTGCCCCTTTGGTTTGAAAGCAAATGCTTCTATAAGATAATGCCATTTATTGTAGATTTCTTAACACATGAGAGAGAGTAACAAGAGTATATAAGTTACCTAACACATATGCAAATATTTACATGTACGTGAGGAAGTGGATTTAATACTCATTGCCACCTCTGATGTGTTAGAGGAATTGAATGAAATTATAATGTGTAAGTTATCAGTAAGGGTTATATTGAAGATCATATGTCTCGAATTGGCTTATTTATAATGTAATCATAAGTATGAAATTTGTGGGAATATGATGAACAAGCTTACCTAAGAGGTAAGGTTTTTATTGTGTAAAATGAGTTGCTTAAGAATGTTTGGTCCTTAAAATTTTGAATGCATAAGATAAAACTCCTAGGAAAAAGGTTCATTATCTAACACATATGAAAGGATTTACTAATACATGAGGCATAGAGCTGGTACTTGGAGCATATGTGATGTATTGGAAGATTTGAGAATTTGTAAAACAAACAAAATCTTTCATATTGAGGGCAACACGTTCATATGGATAATTTGAGAGAAGAAGAAGCCATTATTTTCTTGACGTGTGTACAAAGAATTATATATGAGTAAAACATAAGAAAAAGAAATCCCCTTTTATAGGAGGTCCATATAATAGCATGGTCTTTAGTCTGGAGGATCTTGTTGCAGATGAAAGATAACATTCGTACTGGCTTATAGACCATTAGAAAGCACATGAATTTGATAATCGACTACTTGGCACAATCATAAATGATTATGGATATGCAAAGTGTTGATCATCAAATTCTAAAGTTCCTAAAGGGTATACAAATTGGATAGGATGTTTTTGTTTTGTTAGATATAATGATTTTTTAAGAAGATAATAAATAGTTTGTTGTAGCATATCAAGATGGAGGAAGTTCTCTATCTATTGACTAACATTTGTATAAACAGATAGAGAATATCTAGCCATATTAATAGGTACTCTTTTGATATTTGTTGTTATTATGTACTTGCATAATAAATTAGTTGGAAAATAGAGTTTTGTTAATTCAACAACTTATTAGACAAGTAGTTAGTGAAAAGAGTATGATTTGCAAATGGTCTATTGTTGTAGAAGGTTGTTTGTTGAAGGATATTGTAGATATGTATTGTTGATATTATTGCTATGAAACAATGTTAATAGTAGTAATGTGAATATGTATGAGATAAAAGAAAGGTATGAGGATGAGTCATCAAGGCTGTGAATGATCGTGTCATACATCATTAAACCCAAGAGAGGGAGAAGAAGAGAGAAAATGTGATGATCAAGAGATAGGAAGGTGTAAGAATAAATGTAATTGATTATTATTTTTTGTTGGGTGTCCCAAGGTTGGGATAAAAGAAATAGGGAATGTTAGGTCATCAAGGTCATGGACGTTTGCTTCATACATCATTTAACCCAAGAGAGGGAGAAGAAAAGAAGAAGTATGATAGTAGTGAAGCTACATATAGAAGAAGATTTGAAAGCAAGATTTTTGGGACTAAGAGGATTTACTCAACATGAGGTCCACCTATGTGAATGCAATGCAATTGAATTTTGTAATAATGATTGACTTTTTTTATCATAATAAATTCTCCAGATTTTGTGGTATGATCAAGCAAGCCAATCGGTCATGCAAGGGGTGTAATGTATTATTTTATTGTGAGGTTTCTCATGCATGAAATCATATGAGAAAGAAAATGATATAGTGTTTTTTATGCATAATATCTTTTAAGATGCATGATGTTGATTGGTTTCTTATGTTCTTGGCCATCCAATGTGGCTAGATGATAGGCTTCAAATCCAAATTTAGTTGTGACGATGAAAGGCCCTAACCAATTAGGTTCAAATTTTTCTTTGAGGTCAATGTCAGCGTTGGTGTTCTTTTGGTTTTCTTTGAGGACTAGGTCCCCAATTTCAAAGGATATTGGATGTACTTTCTTGTGATAAGCACGTCAAAGTGTGTTGTGATATATTTTGAGGTGTTCTAGAGAATTAATGTGTTTTCCCTTCAAGAGCTCTATTTGTTGTAAGCAACCTAGATGATATTCATCTCCTATCGAAGAATCTTGCAATAAGACTCTTAGAGAAGGTATTTCTATCTCTAAAGGAAAAACTACTTCTATACCATAGACCAAGGTGTAGGGCATTACCCTCGTGGGAGTACGAACACTGGTGTGGTATACTTTCAAAGCAAAATAAACTTGTAAGTGTCAATATCAATCGTTTTTGTTTACTATATTCTTGAGGATTTTGATTAGCATCTTGTTGGATGATTCATCTTGTCTATTCCCTTGTGGGTAATATGGTGGTGACCATTTTTGTTGAATTTTATATTTGATGCATAATTTGCAACCTTTTTGTTTTAAAAGGGGTGCCATTATCAACAATTAAGGTAGAAGGTATTTTGTATTGGTTTATGATTTGATTAAGGATGAATTTGGATACTTGAATTCCTATTGTGGTGGATAAGGGCATTGCCTCAACCCAATTAGTGACATATTATATGGTAGTGATAATGAAATTGTGTCCATTTGATGGATGTGGATTTATTTTACCTATGATGTCTAATTCTCAAGAGGAGAAAGGCCAAGGCAATGTGATTGGTTGTAATTTTACCTTTTAGTGTTTTTTGATTGATGAATTCTATGTCAAATTCACTAGGGGTTATGACCTATTTTATGGTCCTTCCTGATAGGTAAGGATTTGACATAAGGTAGAATAATGGGTCTACCCTTGATAAGACACAAGTCTTTTGACTAAGCATATAATGTCTCAGTTTGAGGTATGAGAAGACAACAACCAAGCATAGCTTCTCTAATGGTGTGTAACAAGTTTCATAGTTCACCAAAGTTCTACTTATAAAGTAGATTACCATTTCACAATGTTGTTCATCATATTGGGCTAATAAAGCTCCAAGGGCATGTCCAGTAGTAGCTATGTATAACAATAGTGGTTGATTTAAGTTTGGTGGTAATAAGAGAGGTGGTGTCAAGAGATAAGCATTTAAAGCTTCAAAGGCCTTTTGACATACATCATCCCACTCAAAGTTTATTCCCTTCTTTAGTAGTTTAGAGAAGGGTCGACATTTTTTTATGAGTTACAATACGAATCTATGGATAGCTTGCAATTTACCTTGAAAGCTACGTAATTCAATTCAGTTTGTAGGTGGTGACATGTTTGTTATGGTTGCAATCTTGGAAGGATCAACTTCAATCCCACGATAGGATATGATTAACCTCAATAGTTTTCCTGACGTCACCCCAAAGATGCACTTTTGGGGTTTTAGCCTAACTTTGTAGTCTTGTAATCTTTTGAAAATGCATCTAAAATCTAGAGTATGGTTCTGTCTTTTCTTGGATTGACTAAGAGGTCTTCCATGTAGTCTTCTATAGTTTTATGCATAAGGTCATAGAATATGGATATTATGGCCCTTTGATATGTTGCTCTTGCATTTTTAAGGCCAAACAACATGACTTGATAGCAAAATGTTCCTCAAGGGGTAGTGAGGGCCATTTTGGATTGATCTTCTAGTGAAATTTTAATTTGAATATACCTTGAGAATCCATCCATTATAGATAGCATCTCAGATCCTGCAGTGAAATCCACTATCATGTCTATGTTTGGTAAAGGGAAATCATATTTTATGCAAGCGTTGTTTATGTCCCTAAAGTCTATGTAAATTTGAATGGATACTTACTTCTTAGGGATGGGAACAATGTTGGATATCTAATCCGAATGATCTATGACTTTTATGAAGCCAACACTAGGAGTTTTTACAATTCATATTTTACTAAAAGAGCGAGTATCAGATGTATTTTCCTTAATTTTTGTTTAATAGACTTGGCATTAGGGAGCACTACCAAATGGTGGACTACCAATGAAGGGTCAAGTCTTGGCATATCATCATATGCCCAAGCAAATATGTCATGGAATTATTTTAATAGGTTTGTGTATTCCATATGTTCTTCTTGAGTTAGGACTTTTCCAAGTTTGATAAGGTGAGGATCTTGATCTTTTTTGATATTGATATCTATCATTTCTTCAATTAAGGCATGTGATTCATCCTCAAAATGAGGACAAACAATTAGCATCCCTAAATCTTCAAGTTCTTGTGGGCCTAGAGATGTTTGTTCTAACTCGAGGAGTTGGGAAAAGCTTAAATTAAAGATCTACTTAAGGGATTCTTCCATAGGATAGTTATGCAGAGAATCCTCAAAGTTTTCTTTTGTTGCTATTGATTCTAGATAAACCACATCTAGCATGTTGATGTTATCAAATTGTATGGTTTTACAGGGTGCTTGATTGAGGAGTGACCATAGTTCTTATTCATCCTCATCACCCCATTAAGAGCCATGTAGTGATTTGGGATAGTTATCCTTACTGTCTTCTTCTAAAAAAGGTGAGGATTCATTTTTGTTAGGGATGAATCCAATCCCACATCATCTTCACCAAGGTTTCACTTCTAAGGGCTCTTTGATGATAATGACCTAGGCCTTTTCCTTAGTATCCCATGTTGGTTAGCATTTACTTAGCTATAGAGAATGAGGGTGATATATAATATTTGACATATTTTTGTTCACTTGGCATGAAGTTGTGCCCTTAAATATTTTTGTCAAAGGTGGTTCCCCCATAAATGAAATCACAACTCCCTATTTGGACTTTTAGTCATTTTCTATTTGGCATGCCTACATCACGAGGAGATAGGAATATGCTTACCAATTAGGGATCTTATTTTTAGTGTATTAAATTGAATTGATCATCAAGAGAGGATGATTGACGAGTGTCCCCTAGGTTTATGAGGGTTTCCTCCAGTATTTCCTTCCCTTTGTTTTCTTTTGTTTGATTAGTTGGTAACACTTGTACAAAAGGACAGAGATTAATCTCTTGTGTATCAATAAAGTTGCATAAGGCAAAAGGCTCCAGATCTCTAGGGATGTGGATAATCCTATCTTGATATTCATATTTGAGACATTGATGTAAGGTAGAATGCACTGCCTTCATGGCATGTATCCAAGGCCATATGAGGAGCATGTTATATGTTACATCACACGATATAACATGGAAGAGGATGTTTAGGATATGTGGACCTACTTTGATAGGTAGGGTAATGATGCCTCTTACCTCTCTTTCTTCGTTGTTGAAGGCTCTAATGGTGAGGTCAATTTTTTGTAAATTGTTTATTCTTAAGTTAAAATTTTGTTAAAATTTAACATTGCATACATTTAAGGCTGGTCCATTATCCACTAGGGCTCTTTTTATATGTTTGTTACCTATTTTATTTATGATGTAAAGAGGTGAGTCTCCTAATATTGTTTTAAAAGGGGTATCTGCCTCATCAAATGCGAGGATAACATTGCTCACTCTAGCAAACCCAACTATATTATTAATATCATTTGGAGATATATCTTGAGGGAATTATTGTTCACCTACGAGTTTCAACAATATTTCTCTGAGCATGTGACATTTTTAGCAATTCTACAAGAGATATATTTGTGGGTTTCTCGTCTAGTTGATGAAGATCAAAGATATGCAAGATATTTTGAGAAGTTGTGAGAACCCGAGGTGATTTATTAGGAATATTAACTGTATTTGTTCTTGAGATAACCAAAGGAAGTTGATTCAAGGATTGATTCTTTGCTTGTTACCTAGTCATAACGTAGGAAGGTTTTGATAAATGCATAGTGCCTATGAAGTTGGCCAACTTTTGATTATGTGTTGATAATGGATTTTCAAAGATCCCTAAATTTTTTGTTGGGAGTTTATGATTGATTTAATGTTATTTTCCCTTCCTCTATGAGGTCTTGGATAATGTTATTTAAGTTTATGCATTTGTTTGTAGTATATCCCTTCGTTTAGTGGTATTCACAATACTCATCATGCTTATACCAATTTGGCAATTCTTTGGTTGTATCCCAAGGTCTAATGGTTGAAAGTTCCAACATCTTGGAATCAAGGAGTATTTTTAACATGGCTATTTGATTTTATCCAATATTTCTATATTGTCTCTTGGGTTTATCTTATCTTTGGATGACTAGCTTTTGAGGAGCATTTTGAGTTGTGTTTATGTTGTTTTGACGAGAATATATAACACTATATCCTACAACATGTTTGTTTTTGTATTGTCCCTTGCTAGGGGGATTTTCATCTTCTTTATTATTATAATTGAGTTGTCCCCATATTATGAGGATGACTTCTACTATTTTATCCATGTCAATAGCATTTTCAAAAGAGGTTAGGTTTGTCATTTCCAAGGGGTATGAAAATTGTTCATGAAGGTTTCTTATGAAGATATGTAGGAGTTATTTAGGAGGAGAAATATATTGAAGTCTTCCCACTAAGCCTCTGTAGACACCTAAAATACGTCATGTCGAGGGTGACTACTCATATGGGACATGCTACAAGACCATATGGAAGATCTGGGATAGACTCCAAGATAGAGCAGTGGTTCTAACCACTCAATTTGGGCTCCTTGGCCTAATCAGTATGAACTATGATTGAGACCTATGATCTACAGTTTGAACTATAGCTGTCACCTACAGTCTAAACTGAAGTTCAGTTGGCCTTCATCCGAGCCAAATCGATTTGAATGACCATTTCTTCTAGAATAAGGTGGTTAAAGGATGAAAGCTACCAATCCAACTGTCCTAACCACATCTTCTTGATCTTGGCTTCTCCATGAAGCCACCCCTAGCTCTTGGGTAATCCTATAAGTACCCCTTCAAATTAGGGCAAAGATATAGCAAGAGAGAGAGCATTTTGAGTAGTGAAGCCCTATCAGATTGTAGATTCACTTGAGTGTACTAAGAAAGTTTAGTTGCCATTAACTTGCTAATTCACCAAGCATCATATCAATTTGTGCCATGGATGCCTTAAGGAGTTAGAACACCAAGAAACACAAATCCAAGCAAACAAAGGCCCAACTGTGAAATTCAATCGCCAATCCAGTCAGAGGATACCAAGGCAACCCTTGATCATCAATTTGACAAGGAAGATCAAGCCCACAAACCTATATTTTGAGGGTAAAGTTACTTTGTTACCCACCACGGCTGGCAACCATGATGTACAGTGCAGACCGCTCATCAGAGCTATGGTTTGAAACCAATGAAAGACCTCCTTACTATTTCTTTTGCATTGTGCTTTATTAGACTAGATTAATCATCTTAGTGGTTTATTTAGCATTTTAGAGACCCTGACTAATAAAATTAAGGATTTCATTATGGCAAGTAGGACATAATTAGCTTAATTTCATGTTCTAATGCTTCAATTCATACAATTAATCCATTAGATTGATAGTTGTACTTTTTCTTTATATGTGTCCATCAATATTTTCAAGTATTGAATATGTTTAACACACTTTATCCACTTTCTTGATTTCATTAGTGTTATAACATCTTTATGTTCACATTACTCAAAGGGCCTCATCATGAAGGTTGCCTATGCTATTAATTCTTTTGTGTTGTTTCTTGACTACAAGAAATCAAATTTGAAGGATATTCAATCATCCAATTCCTTCATCAATGCGAAGAAGAGGGTCAACTCCATCCTAGAGCAGTTCGTGTCACCTGAAATGGCTTGAAACTCGCATTCACCCTTGAGAGGGATTTCATATGCTTTTCCTACTATAATAAGAGTATCAAAATGGTATCCCAAGAGGGACGTATTTGTAATCATAATTGGCTTCTTTCTAAATGGAATAAAAGCGTTCTCTTCTTTCCAATTTGTTGTCAATATTGTAATGCATTATTTTGTATCTCTTATTTCTTTTACGCAGTAGGAATCATAGGTGTGAGGCCATTTTGGTGGTCACAAATGGTGATCATGATGAAACTCCACAATTCATGCCCCTGATTTCTGATATTTTTGGAATTTTATTATATCAGGTGTAAACCGCAACTTACAGTTCCAGTCTTATTGTTGGCTCGTGGCTGTAAAACACAGTCTGCAGTAGAAACTACACCCCAAATATATGATTTACAATAGACACATCAAAAAATAGGAGTTAAAAGCTAGATCAAATGAGGACCTGAGGTAGACCCTTATGACATTTTTTGTCTCTGTATTTTGCTTCTGTGTTTTCCCAGAATAGAAAAATTGAAACCTAAATTGATTAAGGATAAAAGGAACATGAGAATGAATTAGGTCCTTAGGGTTTCTTTTTCTAAGTTTTGGCTAGGCACTACTAGGAACAGTGGATCTCTAAGTGCAGTCCGCCCTAGAATCCAGTGTGCTAGAATATTTCATGTGGTAGTTTTGCATGCTTGAGGCCTAATAAAATACCATTAGTCATCGTAAACTTGCATTGTCAGAAGGTCATGTAGGATGTAGCATGCATGTTTCTTGAATATCAAACATTTTTTTTATGCATATCATGTAGGAAATGATCATGTGAGTGCTATATTATGCATATTTCCTTTTACACAAGTTAAAAAGAACCACACACACCACGTTTCAAATTAAATGTTAGTGAGTTGGGAGTGACATCCAACCACTAGTAGGGTTCAACGACAGTGGGGGTGATTTCCATCCGTTGGACCAAATCCTACGTACCCTTGGATACTAGACCAATACCAGATTCGAGAACCTTTTGTACCCTAGAAAATTTGTATGTATTATCTTTGGAGGGTATAACATTGACTGGGGGAAAACAGGTGAGGATATGGGAGGACCTGTGCTCCTTGACCATGTGTGGGATTCATTACCACATATTATAGGTTGGATTACGTGACTTGGAGTTCATAGCCAAGTTTCCAAACTACGAGTATACAGGTGAAAGTAAATTAAACTGAGATTATCATCCAACAAGCTTTCAAACACGATAAGAGTTTCTAATACTAGCACAAAAAATCATGAAACAACATCAAAAATTTTAGGGCTCACATTTAAAATTTAATTCAAGATAATCACCATTGTATACCTTGTTTGCATAATAAAAGATAAAATATACACACTAGGTGCACCATGGTGGAGACACGGGGAGGTCAACAAAGGCTTAAGCCTGATGTTATTGACCAAGCTCCACTAAATTCACAAAAAAATATGTCAAACCCTCACCCACATGAGCTTCTCGGATGTCCTTCGACGAGCATCAGAGGAAAAAATTTGACACAAGGGGACACCATTGAGCATACCCCTGATAGAGGAGCTTCTATGCACTCTTCTAGACACAGGATAGAGCATGGAGCCTCTCGACATGAGGGTGCTCCACTCAGAGGCCATTACCAAGATCGTAGTGCATGTGCATCCATGGGATCAGCCAATGAGTATGTCATACAAGGGGCCAAGTTGGTACCCCTACGTACTAGGTCTATAGGAGGTTCCATACCTCCAACTTCAGAGTATAGAAGAGATCAAGATCTGCCCATACAGGGGTATGTAGACAGACCTGCTTTCGAGTGTCCACACTCCCACATGTAGTGAACCTCGCAAGATCACTACCAACGTATCCAAGGTGGGAGCCAATGGTATGCCACCGCATGAGCCATGGTGATCCAAAAAGTTGGATGGTTTAGGTAGCATCCTCGAGTAGTTAGGCTACAAGCCTTTAGCTCCGCCCACTCATGCCTTGAGTGAGCATAGCAAGAGCTCTATTAGGAATACTAGAGAACATGGGGAGGCTTCCAAGTACCCCCATGTTACACATCCACCATCCATGCATGGTGGCACATAGTACAGGGCTCAACAGGATGCCGATGTTATCTTCAATAACAAAGGCAAAAGTGTCGCAAATCAGTCAGATGGGTACTATTGGTCACGAATCTGCCACAGGAAAGGATTTTCTACATCTATGCGCCCTAGACCCGACCAACATTGAAAGGTCGAGAGAAAGAAATGTCTCCCGGACCAATCTCCAGAGAGGGCTGGTTCCCACACTAATCTAAACTGGTTTCAAGACTAGAGATACAGGAAAGAAATGGGAAAATGTAGAAAGAAATGGGAAATAAACTGAAAGGGATGTAAATATAGCCGAAGCCGATCATTAATGGGGAGAATAATCTCGAACAGCAATAACTTCAACTAGATCCTAAAGCTCAGCAGCAACTGACTCTTAGAACACAAGAAATTAGATCACGCATTAGCCATGAGTTTGCTTCCAAATAAACTTCAAACATTCAAATGCCAATACAGCCAAATTCAAGACAACAGAATTCAACTGATATTACACTGGACTACATAGAAGTAAATCACATAGAAAGCCAAACATACACAACAAATTAGATCACCAACTCTAGAAGACACTAAGAATGGAAGCAATTGCATCTAGGATTTCTATTTCAATTTTTGCAACAAGATCCTCCTCCCTTTGCTTGAGTTTTACATTGGTATTTATAGAGGTCCATCCTCTTCCTTTCATATTACAACATTTAATACATGAAGCAGATTTCGAAGAACAATCCCCTTAATCCGCCTCGGAGAAATGACAGTCCCTGCTTTTAATGGATTACAATTGAGAATGAAACAAAAATGAGGGCCCATATCTCTTCATCAAATGACCATTATCAAGGGAAGCTGAAAGTTGTAAGAGATCACGAACAGGCGCTTTGAATATTGGAGGCATCTTTAATTTTGGTGGCATCGAAAACTGCTTCAGGTTCTTCCATCTTGCACACCTCGGTAATCAGCAACATTTAATCTTGGAACCGCTTCTTTGACCATGATCTAAAAACCGTTGGAGAGCCTTTAATTGATCCTTATCTCCTCTGCATGTTCTCCTATGCAATCCTAAAGAAAAATGCAACAGAATTGTATCGGGCCTTTTGTCATTGATTCTATCGTGAAAATGAGACAGGTCACGAAAATGCGACATGTCACGATATCGCGACATGTTTCTCTTGTGTTGTCTTTGCCTCCTTCTTACCCATGAAAATGCGACAGGTCACGAAAATGCGACATGTCACGAAATCGTGACACTTTCTCGCTGTCTTGTACGGTTCAGCTTTCAACCCGCGAAAATGCAACAGGTCGCGAAAATGCGACATGTCGCGATATCGCGATGATTTTTTCATTTGGTTCTTTCATCTTCAACACGTCGTGAAATCGTGACAGGTTTCTATGTTCTCCTTATTTTTGCCTTCCACCTCACGAAAATGGAACATGTCACGAAATCGTGACATTCCGTACAATCTGGCCGCCTCCTTGCTTCCGCCTCGTGAAAACGCGACATGTCGCGAAATCATGACAATTCTTCGCACTTTGCCCTTCCTATCAAATATGTCACGAAATCGTGACATTTTCTTGCCTTCTTCATCATTATCGCTTCATGTCGCGATATCGTGACGTTTTCCTCTTGCTTGGCCTCGTCCTTAAAAATGTCACGATATCACGACGTTTTTCTCCATTTGCTCCCTCTCTGCTTTTCTGTCGCGATATCGCGACGAGTTTCATTGACATTGCCCTTTGCTCAATTATGTCACGATTTCGTGACATTTTCTATCACTCTGCTCCATGGCCACCGCAAGTCACGATTTTGCAACACGTCACGATATCGCGACAACTTTCATTTTAGTGCCTTCGTTGACTGTGTTGACCGTGAAAATCCAACACGTACTTAGCCAAATTCTGCATTTGGACTTGCAAAACTGCAACACGTCACGATATCGCGATGAAGGGACAAACAAAAGAATTAGTATCTCTACAATTCATGCATTCTTTTATATTAATAAGCAACAATCAAAACAATGTGGCAAAATTGCCAACATTCTTGGCGGCTCGCGGGGTATACAGTTCTGCTGTATGCACGAATCTCAGGCCTTAATCCATTGGGCAACAGAGTCAAGAAGCTGGAGAAGTAGGAAAGTAAGTGTTGGTTGATGTTGGATGCGTCTGCGGACTGCTGCAACAAACTCTTGCTGGTACTCAGCACTCAAAAATAGGATCTTCAACAGAAATGTGTGGAATAGCAGAACTTCCTTTATTTCTTTAGAACTACTGCACTTTGCCTAGCTCGGATGAGCTGGGTAAGGACCAGGTGTTGTGCAAAGATCTCCGAGGCGGTAGAGAAAAGCACCTGAGATACAAAAATGGAAATGAATGGAGGGATGACCCGCGGATGCGCAGGCCATGGAACGGGGATGGGGAATGATGGAATGGTGGAAGATGGAGGAATGGAAATGGTAGATACAACAACAGATGCTACTGAAACAGAGAATGAAATGGAAGTGGATGGAATGGAGATGGTAGTAGAACCCATGGCTATGATGAAGTACTCACACGACAAAGGACTAGAAGAAAGGGAAAGTAGAAATGGGAACATCAGAGGGGGAAGTAGAAACAACAGCAGTGGCTTGATTATTTGCAGAAGAAGGAGTAGGAGAAGAAGGGAATGAAGAGGGGAAGGAAGAAGTAGAGAGGAAGCCACTAACTACTGGGAAGGAAGGAAAAGAAAAAGAAAGAAACGTACCTATGGGCTCGCATGCAAAAAGAGCCGAAGTAAAAAACAATTTTTTTTTTTTTTTTTTATGTACAAGGTAACTCCCGAATTAGCTGTGAACTCTCGAGAAAGACACGAACCCAAACATGGTTCTATCTCCTGGATCCCAGACCTTTGACAGACACTCAGTAGACTCCTGATTGATAATCAGCTCGAAGTCACCAAAGATCTGCAACTGACGTGCTCCAAGTTTACCAGTGTTAGCGCCATTTCTGTATTGTGCTCCATCAAAATAGAGCTGATCTCGTAGAGAGTCTTGACCAACTTGATCGAGAGGCAACTTGACTTCAACCTCTTCAGGATTCGTAATGGAGTAACAACCAATCTCAGTTTCGATCATGGCATTAAAATTGAGCATTGAAAACTCATCCTCCAAATCAGGATCCTCCAATTCTTCAGTTATCATATTGACAACATGTTTGGACTTTTCTTCCTCTTCCATCTTCTCTATATGAAAAGTAGAAGGCTTTTGATTATAGATCCGAGACTCTTCTTCCTTTGAAAGGAATCTCCAAGTGAGAATAATCCAGAGCAAGGTAGCCTCCCAGCTTAGCAATGAATTCTCTCGATAAACACATATTGAAATATGGTTCCAAATCAACCACAACTATCTCTTGAATTACTATAATCTGAGGCATATTATGCAGAGCAATAGGAACATCCTTGATTACACCCACTATTTTCACTGGAGTCCCATCCAACTACAAGACACCAGGGCTACTTCTTGTATATTCCATTCCCATCGCTTCACAAACTGCCTTTGGCATGACAGTTGTCGCAGCACCAGAATCAATCAGGCAGTTGTGTACAATCCAACCCTCCATCCTGAGTGACAGATAAAATGGGGGTGGTCTATTCTTTCCAGTGGCTGAAGAAGTTAACATTTGAGCCATAACTACCTGGGCTGGAGCTTTCCCCTTACTTTGTATGGTCTTCAAGGATTCTTGTAAAAGATTTACCTGTCCAGGCAACTGCAAGGTGTCATACAGACTTACCTTAGCTGGTATCCATTTGAGTTCTTCAACAATGTTGTACTCCATGGAGATCTATTCTTTTCCTCCACTAGCAGATTCAAATTTGCTTTTATATTGCTGGGTAGCCTCCACTCGTTGTCGTTTGGTCAATGATGGATACCGCAACGTCTCTCTGGCTTGTTCCTTTGTTTCTGCTTGTGGCTGGGAAGTAGAAGCTTTTTCCTTCTCTTTTACTGGTGGTGGAAGTGGATCCTTCGACAAAATAGGTGATTGTCATTGCGCTGGGGGATCATGAGCCTTTGTTGGCATTTTTTGCTTTGTTGCTTGTACAGGAGGCACTTTCAATGGCTCCATCTTAGCCGGATCTACCAACATTGGTTTCTTGCCATCTGCATGTCAGTATTGCTATATGTTCCTCCAGAGACTCCACGGAATTAAGATCCACCTCTCGAATCATGTTTACATGGCTCCCTGCAAGAACTTGCAAATAATTTTGGTGGACCATGCAAGTGGACTCATCATGTGGGTCATTGCAGGAAGAACACCAGTAAGATGGCTCATGTGAAACTTCAGAAGGGCCAACCTCTTCACTTACCAAAATTGTTGAGTTCCTTTCAGGTACTTTCTCCATAGCCTTGCTAGGAGCAAGTTGTTCTCTAGTTACTGTCGGCATAAATCTTCGTGGCTGATAGTTCCTTTCCGCCTCTCTCCGTTCCATAGATGTCACCTTGTTAGTGAGAGATCTCATAGCCGACTGAATTTCTTGTAACATAGCCAATTGAGGATCTAGGCTTGAGGACACAGGAGGTGCCGGTAAAGGTAATGGAACCTGTGGGGAAGGTAATGCAGGAGTTGGAAGTGGAGAGGCTAACCGTGGAATGCTCGATGCAGGCAACTGGGGAATAGTTGGAGCAGGAAGCTGGGGAACTGGAATGGGTGCGATCTGAGGCGCACTTGAGCTCCATGATGGGGTAGGATACATGGAAGGCATGGGCTATGAAAGCGAACCAGAGTACAAATACTTAGGAAGATCAGGTATGATAGGCATTGTTACCTTTGGAGGAAGCCTACCTATAGCAATCAAATCAGCTTTCGCCTTTAACGCTTGTTCGAACAGCTCTAGAAATGTAGTCACGTTGGACTATCGGAAAGCCCAACCGATGTCTATGTTAAATGCTCTGAGGTAATAAAATGTAGCTAGCTCATCAGCAGGTCGAAGACCATCAGGAATTCTCTGCCAGCTTTTGGTAAATCTGACATTGAAGTCAGCTATCTCTTCCTACGGGTGCCTTTGAATTACATTAAATTGATGCAATAAAGAGTATGGATCAGCTTGTTCATGAAAATTTTTGACTAACAATTCTCCTAATTGATCCCATGATGTAATGGTGCCTGGTTGCAACGATCGGTACCAATACAACAATTTACCTCTTAGTGATAACACCAACAACTTTATCATCACATCTTCATCGGTTATGTCATGGATGGCCGCCAAAGAGGCTACATCATTAATATGCTCATAAGCAGTCTTACCAGTACCATCATAGGTCGGCAAAGCTTTCAAAGCAGCTTGAGGAACTAGATTTTGTGCCAGTAAGTTCAAAGCTCCCGAACCATTCCATGCCGAGAACTTCCTTGGTGGATGCTGAGCCATTTGGGCTGCTGGATCTGGATATAAGAAGCTTGTAGCAGTACTGGGAGGAGTCGGGGATGGCACAAACTGACCTACAGCCTACGATGAAACAACAAATGATGGATTCATAGGGCTTACCAATCTTGGGCGCTCCCTCCAGTTTTGAACATCAATCTCGAAGAATTCGATTGGATCTTTCGATTCTTTGGCACTTGATCTCGTGATCATGAAGCAAATATTTTCACCAGCTTCACAATTAGAACTTTCCAGGTACAATCACCTTCAACAGAGTCACCAGATGAACTTACAATCTCCGCTTTGAGGTCAAGACAGTTCATCAAGATCTTGATTCCTCCGGGTATCGATTTGAAATAATACTTGTCCCACCGATTGTGGATCTTTGAGAGACAGAAATAGTCTGTCCCATCGGGCGTGCCAAAAATTGTTGGTCACGAATCTGCCATAGGAAAGGATTTTATACATCTATGCGCCCTAGACCCGGCCAACATTGAAAGGCCGAGAGAAAGAAATGTCTCCCGGACCAATCTCCAGAGAGGGCTGGTTCCCACACTAATCTAAACTGGTTTCAAGACTAGAGATACAGGAAAGAAATGGGAAAATGCAGAAAGAAATGGGAAATAAACTGAAAGGGATGTAAATATAGCCGAAGTCGATCATTAATGGGGAGAATAATCTCGAACAACAATAACTTCAACTAGATCCTAAAGCTCAGCAGCAACTGACTCTTAGAACACAGAAATTAGATCACGCATTAGCCATGAGTTTGCTTCCAAATAAACTTCAAACATTCAAATGCCAATACATCCAAATTCAAGACAACAGAATTCAACTGATATTACATTGGACTACACAGAAGTAAATCACACAGAAAGCCAAACATACACAACAAATTAGATCACCAACTCTAGAAGACACTAAGAATGGAAGCAATTGCATCTAGGATTTCTATTTCAATTTCTGCAATAAGATCCTCCTCCCTTTGCTTGAGTTTTACATTGGTATTTATAGAGGTCCGTCCTCTTCCTTTCATATTACAACATTTAATACATGAAGCAGATTTCGAAGAACAATCCCCTTAATCTGCCTCGGAGAAATGACAGTCCCTGCTTTTAATGGATTACAACTGAGAATGAAACAGAAATGAGGGCCCATATCTCTTCATCAAATGACCGTTATCAAGGGAAGCTGAAAGCTGTAAGAGATCACGAATAGGCGCTTTGAATATTGGAGGCGTCTTTAATTCTGGCGGCATCAAAAACTGCTTTAGGTTCTTCCATCTTGCACACCTCGGTAATCAACAACATTTAATCTTGGAACCGCTTCTTTGACCATGATCTAAAAACCGTTGGAGAGCCTTTAATTGATCCTTATCTCCTCTGCACGTTCTCCTATGCAATCTTGAAGAAAAATGCAACAGAATTGTATCGGGCCTTTTGTCATTGATTCTGTCACGAAAATGAGACAGGTCGCGAAAATGCGACATGTCACGATATCGTGACATGTTTCTCTTGTGCTGTCTTTGCCTCCTTCTTACCCATGAAAATGCGACAGGTCACGAAAATGCGACATGTCACGAAATCGTGACACTTTCTCGCTGTCTTGTACGGTTCAGCTTTCAACCCGCGAAAATGCAACAGGTCACGAAAATGCGACATGTCGCGATATCGCGACGATTTTTTCATTTGGTTCTTTCATCTTCAACATGTCGTGAAATCGTGACAAGTTTCTATGTTCTCCTTATTTCCGCCTTCCACCTCGCAAAAACGGAACATGTCACGAAATCATGACATTCCGTACAATCTGACCGCCTCCTTGCTTTCGCCTCGCGAAAACGCGACATGTCACGAAATCGTGACAATTCTCCGCACTTTGCCCTTCCTGTCAAATATGTCACGAAATCATGACATTTTCTTGCCTTCTTCATCATTATCGCTTCATGTCGCGATATCACGACAAGTTTCTCTTACTTGGCCTCGTCCTCAAAAATGTCGCGATATCGCGACGTTTTTCTCCATTTGCTCCCTCTCTGCTTTTCTGTCACGATATCGCGACGAGTTTCATTGACATTGCCCTTTGCTCAATTATGTCACGATTTCGCGACATTTTCTATCACTCTGCTCCATGGCCACCGCAAGTCACGATTTTGCAACATGTCGCGATATCGTGACAACTTTCATTTTAGTGCCTTCGTTGACTGCGTTGACCGCGAAAATCCAACATGTCGCGATATCGTGACGGTTTTACCCCCTCGTTGTGTTTTGCGCGGATCTCTTTTTTGACTTGTCGCATTTGGACTGGAAATTGCAACACGTCGCGATATCGCGACATGTAGCGATATCGCGACATCTTACATTTACCTTGCTCTAACACAAAACTTATAGAGATTTTTACATTTTCCCCTTCAAAGTGCATGAAGGGACAAACAGAAGAATTAGTATCTCTACAATTCATGCATTCTTTTATATTAATAGTAGCAACAAAAACAATGTGGCAAAATTGCCAACAGGTACAAAATCCATAAGGTCGTTCGCACTAAGCATACATACCAGAGGCCTATTACAATTGATCATATTGATAGATCGCATAGACTGGTATCCGAGCAGAGATGACAACTCCTCCAAGATCAATTGGAGGATGCTCGCCTAGAGAGACAGCATATTGAAGACGATAATATTCAAGCGCAAAGGCTCTTTAGACATATATTATATGAGAAACTTATGCATGAGGAACACATCCTTGCTTAGAAGGAGCATGTAGAACAAGAGGATAGGATAGCCAGGGTTGGTTTATACACTCACACTGAGCATAGAGAGCACATTCATAGGAAGGATTCCTCATAAGCCGACGTACATCAGGAGTGCAAAGATGCTCACACTCATGTCAGTGCCCAACAAAGATAACATCCACCATCATTCGAAGATCAAAGGCAAAGACAATATGAGGAAGAAGAGGGAGATGGAGCTGATCAAGGATATCCTGAAAGCTCCTAAGTTGAGGAGGAGGAAGAGCAACATCCTCCACCTTGATAGAGGAAGAATGTACCTCCAAGACCGCCCCAATGTCAGCTTAGGGAGGAGGAATTTCTATCCTAACAGGCCTATAAGGCCTTAGTAGATAAAGTGAAAGCAATTGAGAGGCAATGCGCGACTTTTCAAAAGTCAACATTGAGAAAGATACATAATGAGTGTTTGGACCCCTCGGTGCCTGCTCCAGCATATTTTAAGCATTTTGTCATACCCAAGCTAGATAAATTCAAAGGTGAAAAAGAAAAACAAGATCATGTCACAAGATTTTTGGACGTATGCTTCCATATTGTGAGCAACAATGCCTTGCTTTTGCATACATTCATCACAACCCTCTTAGGACCAACTCGAGAGTGGTTTAATCAGTTGAAGAAATACAATATCACCAATTTTGAGCAACTGGATGATGCCTTTCTTGAACGCTTTTCTTTTGGTGTCAGGAAGTAAGCTAACCTTTTCGATCTGGCTATTCTAGCTCAGTGCGATGATGAGCCAATCCTAGAATACGAAAATAGGTGGAGGATATTAATGGAAAAATTGCCATTCCCTATTCCTACTACAAAATTGACCCAGATGTTCACAAAGAGTTGTGCCAAGCACATCTCATTGTTGTTGCAGTTGCAAAAATACCAGACATTCGAGGAAGCTTTTGCACAAGCCAAAGTAATTGAGGATATCAAGTTGCAAGAGGACAACTTGAAGCTTAAAAATAGGAAGGAAGGATACAAGAAGAGCTCCACGAAACATCAGGGCAAGCAGGCCCATGTCAATAAAGTGGTGTTAAACCTCCAAAGAGAGGATAAGGAGCAACAAAAGTAGAACTATCAGGCTCAACCTCCTCCCGCGCAATACGAGCAGCGCAAGAATAATTATAAGGACAAAAATAAGGAACAACACCCACCTCACCAATTCACGCCTTTGACAAAATTGTTGACATCGATATTCCATCAGTTGTGCAAGGCTAAGGCAATCAGGTTGCCTGAGATTAAGTTGATCGATCCTAACTAGCCCAAGTCAAAGGGGTATTAGGATGATCTATTTTGCATCTTCCATCGTGCGAAGAGCCATGACATTGAAGTGTGTTGGTCCTTCAAACATATTGTGAAAAACATGATCGATAAAGGCGATCTTGTAGTGCTAAATAATCTGTTGGTGCCCGATAACCAAAACATGAGGATTTATAAAAATCCATTGCTAAACCATGAGGCACCGTGCAACAATGCTAGCCAGGTCAACCAAGTGCGCGTTGAACCACCTACCCGGGGGTTCGTAGGTATGGTTAATGTTGTTACTAGACATGGGATATATGAGCAACCAAACCAACATTGTGCTCCCATAAGGATACAAGCTACGTCGAATCAACAACCAATTTAGAATATTCCAGGTCCACCAATAAGACCGATGGTGACCATACGAAGTAAGTTGGTTCAAAATGTATAGAAAACTCTTGCAAAGTTGTCTATTTATGAGCTGATACAGCAGTCCCCTAGGCACAGGGATACTCTCATGGACATTTTGAGATCCATCAAGGTACAGTCCCAAGATGCTCAAGCATTCACCAATTTTGTAGGACACGTACAACAATGTGGGGAACCTACGATCCAATTCTATGATCATATAATCAAGATGGTTCCTACAAATACGATTGGTCATTACATATCATCGCATGTATCAATAACGTGTCATTCAAGAGGGTCTTGATCGACACTGGTTTGTTGATCAATATTATAATGACCAAGGTGTTAAGTCCTTTAAAGCTGCCCAAGTCACATATTGTACCCACCACATTCACATTGAGATCGTTTAATGACGTGCTATGTTCGACGATTGGCACGATTGTCCTACCTATTCAAGTGGGCCTAAACACCATCCTCATGATGTGTCATGTAATTGAAGGTGCCATTCAATACAACATCCTTCTGGGGAGGCCTTCGATTCAAGAAATGCATTGTGTTCCCTTTATACTACATTAATGTGTAAAGTACATTCATGAGGGACAGGTTCATGTGGTGTCGTCAAATGAAGAACCCTTCAAATTTGTGAACCTAGCTAATTTACCTAGGGGTTTCATACTCTCATCAACACATCTAGATGTCCGACCAGCATCACCAGTTAAGAATCCATGGGGCAAACAAAAAGTGCATGCTCAACCGTCGACATTTGTATCGCACAGATCTGAGCACACTACTGCTACTTCTTTTAAACCGACTGCATCAGCAATACTTCAGGATGAGAAGAAGCTAAAGGTGAAAATGGACAAAAATAAAAATAAGCATGTGCTCGAACCAGTCGCCAATGAGGCTCCCACTCCCATGGAAGTGGAAGAATCCTAGGACAAAGCCAAGGAGGTACCTCAGCCTGCATTGCCTGCATCGTCAATAGGGTCATTCGCATCGTGGGTGACTGTTCATCTGGCCAACATAGGGTTAGGTGAGTATATTGTGAAGAATTTCACCTTCAGACCAATCCTAGAGACTACACAAGAGATGGGCCGACCCCATGATCATCATTTTTTGGCTGGATCAGTAGTGCCATTGGGAGAGCCACCCAATCAAACAAACTTCATCTATGTTGGGCTAGATCAGATTCCTACTCGAACACCTATGGATGAAGATGATGACGAACCATTCATAGTGAATGTTTGTTATCTATCCCAACCTGAATATGCCATACACATTTTTGAATTATATCATTGGCATGGGTATGGCCTTGGTATTTTTGAGCAAGGACATAAGACTCTGCTTGAGATGCATTATCAATTGGTAACTGATAGGTTTGGGTTAGGATTGCAAATACGAGGATAGGATGAGTTGCTTGCAGCATATTTAGATCTCTTGTACCTTAGTCTGGGGTATGATGTGGATTTCAATCCATATCACCCTGATCCTTCTACATTATAGAGGGATAACCAGATGGTGTCTTACGTCACCATAGCACCACCCGAGTCATATCACGAGGATATATTTGTGGACAATGATACCCCACTCAAAAATCAGTTGGGGAGTGGGGCTAAATCGATTTATGAGGTGGTATCGTATTTATGGTGTTTATATCCAATTTTATCAGAAAATGATGATAGTTATTAGGAGATAGCCTATATGGGGCCACATTTGCTAGAGTGTCCCATGCTAGTAGATAGTGGTGAAGGATTGTATTACGACAGTGATTATAAGGATGAAATAGAGAGAGCCTATCTAGGATCTCCCTACCTACGTCACCGTAATGCACCTTTACGATTGAGGACATGCACAAAGAAATCAATCTCAACCCTCGCCTTAGGGGAAGACCACCGAACTTCGATGTGATCTATCACATGGTGTTTCTCGACCTACCTATGTACATGGATCTCATTGAGCCGAATGATCCAAAATTGCAATCAATGCATAGAGAGGACCTAGTCATTCGTAGCCCACATAGAGAAGACCCATTTGTGCTAGTACCGCTAGAGCCAAATCTTCGATATGGGAGCTGCATCGATGATTTAGGTGTTTGTCCGTGTGGTCCTAAAGATCAATTACATTCCATCAATATGGTCTCTATTGATTTAACCTCTCCACTCCACAATCCAGTCGATCCGTCCAAGCCATTGTGTTTGAATGTAGATGCTATTGATTGGGATCACTCTGACTCGCCTATTGAGCCTGAAGATTTATTCCCTAATGAAGAAATACTACAACCATTTCATTTTGTACCAAGCTATGCTTATGATGTTTATCATGCTGAGGATACTTCCAATGTGGAAGCTATAAACCCAACAGATGACATCCACTTGATCCCTACGCCTCATCAACTTGAGGAGGGATCACACATGTCATTAGAGGAAACCTTTGATGTGGATATCAATAACAATCCCACAAATCTAAGGAAGGTTAAATTTAGAGAGAGTCTCACTCTTGATGAGTGTGCCACCCTTATCTCTCTACTAAAAGAGAGACCTTTGCTTGGACTTACAAAGATATGCAAGGTCTAGACCCAAAATTGGTTACCCATAACCTTTTTCTAGATCTATCAAAGAAGCCAATCAGGTAGAAGCTTAGAAATATGCATCCAACTGTAGCCTTAATGGTGAAATATGAATTGCAAAATCTGTTGGATGTGGAGTTTGTTATCTCCATCAACTATCCGGAATGGGTATCCAATATGGTGCCTATAGGAAAACCTGATGGAAGGATCCATATTTGTACGAATTTTAGAGACCTAAATAAGGCAACACCGAAGGATTTATTTTTGTTGTCGAATATCGATGCTCTTGTAGATGCAACTACAAGTCACGACATGCTGTACTTAATGGATGATTTTTATGGTTACAATCAAATTCGGATTAAGCCCGAAGACCAGCATAAAACTGCATTTATGACACCATGGGGGACATTTTGCTATAAAGTTATGCAATTTGGCCTTAAAAATGCTGGTGCCATGTATCAGTAGGCTATGCCATATATATTTAATGACTATATGCATAAGATCCTAGAATATTATATGGATGACTTGTTGGCAAAGTCATTACTACGTGTTGAGTATGTGGAGGTCCTGAAGAAGATCTTCGATCGCCTGATAGACCATAATGTCAGGTTGAATCCTAATAAGTGTGTATTTGGCATTACTTCAGGAAAACTCTTAGGATTCATCTTTTCAAAATGAGGCATCTAAGTTGACCTAGAAAAGGTCAAGGATATTCTAGAAATGCATCCTCCCACAAACATCAAAGAGCTAAGAAGCCTTCAGGGCAAGGTAGCATCGATAAAGTGATTTATTGCTCAATTATCAAATAAATATCGACCCATGAATCGACTGCTACATAAGAGGGTCCCATTAAATTAGGACGAGGACTGTCGAGCAATCTTTGCTAAAATAAAGCAATACCTGGCAACGCCGCCAGTGCTAGCTCCACCAAGGCTAGATGAGCCAATTTTGCTATATATATCGGTAACCGACTTTGCATTAGGGACCATGCTAGCACAAAAGAATGTGCAAGGCAAAGAGCAAGCCATATATTATATTAGTCAAACCTTGGTAAGTTATGAGCTAGGATATGCATATTTGGAGAAACTGTGTTTAGTAGTAGTGTTCTCTAAAAATAAATTGTGGTACTATATGCTAAGTCATATGACATATGTAATATCAAAACAAAATACTTTGTAGTATATGATGATCAAGACATATCATAACACACGTATTACAAAGTGGATCATGCTATTGACAAAATTTGATTTGGAATTCATAAGCCAAAAGTCCATTAAGGGACAAGTCATAACTGATCAGCTGGCTGAGGCACCATTGTAAAATAGTAGGACTCTTACCATTGAGCTTTTGGATGATGCGGTCTTCATCGTATCCGAAGCTCTCGAACCTGAAGAACTAGAAAATAATGGTGATATGACCTTATTCTTCGATGGTTCAAAGTGTGAGCAAGGGGGTGGTGTAGGAATAGTGTTTTTCATGCTGTAAGGAGCTCCAATGCCCCTATATTTGAAATTAGACTTTCCTTGCACCAACAACAAAAGTGAATACGAAGCCCTACTATTGGGCCTCCACATAGCCGTCACCATGAACATTAAAATATTAAACATCTTTTGTGACTCTTTGCTCATAGTCAACCAAGTTAAGGGGCTTTTCCAGTGTCGATGTCCCATGTTGAAAGCTTATAAAGATCTTGCTATTACATATTTGGCTAAGTTTGGAATGGTATGACATCGAGACAATCCCTCGTTCATAAAATAGGTTCATAGAAACCATGGTGTCTTTGGGATCCTTAATCCCTCAAAATATGTCTATTGATTTTACTACCATTCATGTTATAACACTCTCGCATCCTACAACAAAGAACAAAGTATTTGATAATAAAGGGTCAATCAACATGATTAGCGTGGAACCAAAATTTGAATGGTTCTGCAAAGCTGAAGATTTCCTAAAGAAGGCACCCTAGGGGTCATTAACCTCTTAGAGTCCAATGAGGAGTGGTACTACCATTCACCACAAGGTTGTTTCCCAGTCTACATTTGCACATGTAGATACGCAAGGGGAGCAAGTCATCTTGGCAGTTGAAGCTGAGGCTTATCAGAGCTGGATGTTGCAAATCCAAGATTTCTTAAAACTTGGTGTGATCCCAGAGGGATTATCGCATGCCGCAAGATGCACATTCAAGCAAAAATTGACTAAATATGTCTTTCTAGGAGACATTTTATACTGAAGAGGTTACGATGGAGTTCTCCTTCATTGTCTAGAGCCCCAAGAGTCATCTTGGGTGATTTTACAAGCTCATGACGGTACATGCGATGGTTATTTCAGAGGCATGGCCATCATCAAGCGCATCCTTCGAATGGGTTACTATTGGCCCACTATGGAGAAGGATTGCAATGTGTATGTCAAGAAATACGTTAAATGTCAGCATCATGCTAATCTTACGCACTTGCCATCGCAGGTCTTAGAACCCATCCAAGCGGCTTGGCCATTTTATCAGTGGGGATTTGATATCATCGGTAAGATCTCTCCCTCGTCATCGAGTTGACATACATTTATTATTATAACTACTGAGCATTTTACAAAGTGGGTGGAAGCAATACCCTTAACAACGACTATTGGAGCTTGCATAGCAGAGTTTATACTCGAGAATATCATATGTCATTTTGGGATTCCATCCAAGATAGTTTCAGATAATGAAACATCATTTAAAAACAACAGTGTGAGAGCTTTAACATCTAAGTATAGAATCAAACACAATTTTACAACTCCATACTATCCATAGGAAAATGACCAAGCTGAGGCCTCAAACAAGATAGTGGTAGCCATCTTGAAAAATACGGTACAAGAACACCACAAGGATTGACATATCCAATTTCTCCTTGCACTACGGGCTTATAGGACTAGCATTCAGATGCCCACTAGGGTGACTCCATTTTCACTATTATATGGTGCTGAGGCCATTACGCCCTTAGAGTTGGAAATCCCAATGCTGCGCGTCACATTGAAAGAGTTCATCAATGACGACACTACATGACAAGCTCGCCTAGATCAACTGACATTGCTTGATGAATGTCATGTGAATGCCTTGGAGCACCTCCACATTTATTAGGAGTGACTAAAATGAGCTTATAATATCAAAGTCTATCAGAGAGAATTTGAAGTTGGGGATCTTGTGCTCAAAGAGAACCAACATAACTCTAATTTATTGCCTGATATGTGAGACAAATTTGTGGCTAATTTTCTAGGA
Source organism: Wollemia nobilis (assembly GCA_028583015.1). Taxonomy (NCBI): domain Eukaryota; kingdom Viridiplantae; phylum Streptophyta; class Pinopsida; order Araucariales; family Araucariaceae; genus Wollemia; species Wollemia nobilis. The sequence continues at coordinate 8,264,745 of JAQPPZ010016751.1, read as the reverse complement.
CCTTATATCATATCTGAAAATATTGGTTTGGGTACCTATCGCCTAACATCGCTAGGGGGTGTTGAAGAGCCTAAACCTCTCAACATCATCCATATTAAGGCGTTTCATGCTTGAGAGCGTAGTAAAAGGCTCCAAGGGTTCCTAAAAATGATTGGTCATGTCAGCAAAAGGCTCCGAGAGTTTTCTTAAAACTGCTCGGTCAACCCCAAAAGGTCCCGAGGGTTTGCTTATAACTGCTCGGTCATCCCAAAAAGGCACCAAGGGTTTTTGAGAAACCTCTTGGTCAACCCAAAGGCTTCGAGGGTTTGCTTAAAACCACTCGATCATCCTCAAAGGCCTCGAGGGTTTGCTTAACACCACTTGGTCATCCTAAAAGGCTCCAAGCTCCCTCATGAGTAGTTTGGTCAATCAAAAAGCCCCAAAGGTGCTCATAATCCCTTTGGTCAACCTAAAAGCTCCAAGGGTTTCTAAAAAATCACTTGGTCACTCCTAAAGGCTCCGAAGGCATGTACTCACCATTTGGTCAAATATAAAGGCTCAAAATCCATACAAATTTAAAAAGAAAAAAAAAAAAAAAATTGTAAAGTATAAAATCCAAAAGCATTTGCATTTACATTATGCATTTTTATTTGCATTCACACATGCATTCACTTCACCACATTGCATGTAGGAATTTTTTATCCATTGCATTCCGCAGTAGAATGGATTATGTTTGTCAGTCTTACAAACAACACCGCATTTGTGTTTTAATAATTCACCTATGCATTTATCATAATCCATCATTCATATGAGTAAATGTGTTTGTCAACGCAACACTTGTTGCTATGAAACATGTATATATACCAAAGTTTTCTGGTCACTCAGCCATACCTAGTGGGTTTCTCAGATGTCATAGAAAGCTTGCTTTGCTTTTGTAGATGAGGTCACTAGTTGTGATAGTACTTGGAATATCAGGATCCTGTCACTAATTGAAACATTTAAAATACTGCTAAGATGAGGGAAGATGAAAGCTATGAAAGTGATCCTAGGTGTCTAGAGAGAGGGGTTTGATTACCTGCTTATCTTGCAAATAGTTCAGTCTAGAGTGGTGAACCTTGGAAAAAGGACAAGATTTTCCCTACCCGTACATTCCCTTGCTTACAAAAAAGGAGCAATATCCTAGAGTAACATCCCAGATCAACATCAAAGGTTGATACCCCACATTGATATCCTAAAATCGATATCCCAAATTGACATCTCAAAAGTCAAAACCCCTAGTATTCAAATAAAAGATCAAATGAAGATCAAAATCAAGTTCAAATTCAAATCTAAAGTTACATAGTGAATCAAAAGCACTATATAAATCCCTTGCTCAAGAAAAATGGGAATAAACAGTGATTTTTATCACTCAAAGTAAAACGTGAAAAACAATGATTTTTATCACTACACATGAGCAAGTATCCCTATGAATAGAAAGAAAAGAAGGGTGAGAACTTGAATCCCTGAATTGTTCACCATTCAAAGCCATAGAGTGAACCTTGATTGCAGCAATGGGTTGAAAGAGTCCCGCATACTTTCGGAGTAGTAGTTCTATTGGGTGATCCCCAATTGCATCAATGGGTTGAAAGAGTCCCAATTGTTCTTGGAGGGGTAGTCCTGATCAATTTGCAAGATGAGCTAGCTCTGGGTTCTTGGGGTTGTCTAGCATTATAGTTCAATCAAGTCTGAAACAAAGATGCTACGAACATACGAGGAACCCGATATCACATATGGGTTGTAAGAGTCCCTACTGAAATCTGGGGTATGCCTATGGTCTATCTAAAAATACTCACGTGCACACATAGGGGTAATGAATAGTTGGGTCATTCGTGATGAAAGCTTTGTCCAACAAAAGCCTTGTACATTTAGTATGTGATGTTTGAGAAGTCTACTAGGGTGTTTGAGTCTCATGGAAAACCTCAAAAATTTATCTAATAGCAAAAAAATACCAAATATCACAAACCATATAAAATAAATTCATTTCAATCATCAAACTGCAAAGTATCGAATCCATGATACATCACTTACATTGAGCACAAAGTTTTCAAGGATATAGGATAGATACCGGATGGATATCAGAAATGATATCTAGATGACCATTGACTATATTTTGCATATTTTTAAAAATTGCAAAATAAATATAGAGTGACATATTATATCATTCACATCATACCACTACATATCATTGCATTTCATATATGGGTGATTAATTGATTAAATTCTCGTAATGAGGATTTTCAATTACATTTATGATTTTTACACATTTTGTGGTGTCTGATGGGACTGAAAAATAAGGCACACTTTATTTACAAGTTATCTTACAATATATAAGCATCAAGCTTAGGAGGGAGATATGACAAGTGTCATAAGCTCCACTCCAAGTGTCTTTCAGAAGACACCACTCCAACTCAAACTGAAGACATGGACAAGTGGCAGAAGACAAATGTCAACTTGTCAATTATAGGCATAGTGCACATTATAACAATAATAATATTCTAACATTCCCCTTTAATGTGCACTATCCTAAAAAGATAAGTTAACATTAGATAACATTCCCCCTTAATGTTGACTTCTTTTACATAGATATAGAAAATTGCTAAACTGAGAAAACTTGTCTTTCCCAAGTGACTTGGTGAAGATGTTTGCTACTTGATATTGAGTTGGTACATACTCCATGTGTATAATGTCTTATTGGACCATTTATCTAATGAAGTGATGATGGATCTCAATGTGCTTTGTTCTAGCATGGAAAACTAGATTCTTGGTCATCTTGATGGTACTTTGATTGTCACAATATATATATGTTGGACCATGTATGAATAGCCCAATATCCTGAATTAATTTAGGATATTGCATAGGCATCACATCTAAATATTCTCAAATGGCCCACATAGGGCATCCTTAATCAAGTTTAGGACAGAGATATGACAAGTTTCATAAGCTCCACTCCAAGTGTCTTTCAGAAGACACCACTCCAAATCAAACTGAAGACAGGGACAAGTGGCAGAAGACAAATGTCAACCTATCAATTATAGGCATAGTGCACATTATAACAATAATAATATTCTAACAGTGTCGTCCATTAGATTGTTAAATACATATCACATTCATTCCTTATGTTTTAAGTGATTATAGCATACAGGTTCATTTACATTAGATTACCATCGTGTAAATAAATCATTACATACATTACACCAGGATAGCGTGACATCATCACAAACTAAATGCATACAATAAAGAAAAAATAAATATGCGTTTAAAAGTAAATATCACATCCATATGCATCCACCATAAGTAGCACATCTAAGCATCTATATCACTACATATCATCATCATCATAAATAAAAAATAGCTATCTAGTGCATGTCATCCATACATCACATCATATAAACATAACATCAATATGAACATCTGCATCCATGTGCATAAACATAAACATAAAACATAAAACATATAAATGACAAGTACACATAATGAGCAAAAATGATCAATCTCATATATATATATATATATATATAGTCAAAGAGTACATCAGGAGTACATCAAAATTCTTGTAGGCTACAATCGTGTAGGTCATCAGACCTTACACCAAAAATGATACACATAAAATTATATAGCCTGTATAAACTAGAGGCCCTAACTCTGTCCTGATCAACTGGTGCTAGAGCCCTATCTGCCTCCCTCAACCCCATATATAGGAGCCTACCCTGGCACCTGCTATGTGGCCTGCTAAGGATCCTATGTCTGGCCTAAACCAAAGAGGCTCCGTACACGGGAACCAATCCCCTCTATCCGGAGAGACCTGTGGCTCGAGTTGGTAGAAGAATTTCCTGTCTCCCTGGTATGGGTATTGGAGCTGCTCCTATGGATACCTATAGAATAAATGTCCTCTGGAATCTCCCCACCTATCAGCTTGATGTGGCTGTCCAACTGAGAGATGTGAGCTACCCTCACATTATATATAGTATTACCCTCCTCCACGAGGGAAGTGAACTGCCTGATCTCAGAAAAGGGGTCATGACCTCCTGGTAGTGAAGATGGTGGTGCTACAGGAGGTGCCATAGCAACCTGTATAGATGAGGGATCTCCCCTCGATGCCCTCAACAAATCTTGCTCAGTGGTGACAACAACCAGTTGTACCTACATTAGATCATGCTCACTACTGAGATCCTTGACCTATGTCTCTGTTGTTGTAGCCCATGTTGTGAGAGTTGTCCTCTCCTCCTGTCCCTGCTGTAGCTACCTCTCAATATGAGATAGCTTCACCTCTAGTATGGTGATAGAAGTGTCCCTATGTAACAACTAGGTCTGTAGCCTCCCAACCTGACTCTAAAGATCAGAAACCTAAGCCAATAGCTGCCCTAACTCACTATTAGGAGGCACATCACCCTCCTCTGGTGCCTCCTCCTCGATCTCAACCTATGGAGCATCCTCTATTCTGGCCTCTGCACCCCATCCACCCTCAATATACTAGCACATAATGCGCCCCTATGGATCAATCTTTGCCCCATTGTATGTTCGATAAAGGGGTCTTGATCCCTTACACTATAGTAGGGACCACCAAGTATCATACGCTAGGGTGGTCCTAGTTCTAGCCACGCCCGACTCCAAGAAGTCCTCAACCTTGTCTCCAAGCGATGTCGACTAAATCTAGGGCAAATCCCTCTCTAGTACTAGGCATCGATAGATGGTAGGAAGTGCTGGAATATCCTATGCACCCAAACTATCACTGGACCCGTGAGTAGTATTGATACTCATGGATCTTATCCTTGCGGATGAGTAACCACCTATCCCTCCTAGCCTGGCATAGCCACTCGTTAGCCTTCGGCCATGCAGGACAATCCATGTATAGATGCCACTCTATGTCGTCTGCCTGGAGCTATGAAAATCTAGCAATATAATGGTCCACGTCCCTAGCATGGGACATAATCTAGAACCCCTCCTCCTTGTGAGGCCAACATGTCACATAGCATTAGCATGCATCAAGAATAGTAGTGATGATGAGCGGTAGGTCGGTCGGTCGCTCGATGTTGATATGCTTCCAGCTCCATATCTAAAGTAATAGGCTATAGCTGGTACCAACCTGACTACTGCACATAGCCTGGTATAACTCCTGGTATAGCTAACATACATAACTCTCCTAATAATAGCCAAGCTAAGAGCAGTGGTTGTTGCGTGGAGATCTGTGTAACTCTCTTGATAATGGCCAAGAGGTTCTAGGGGATCCTCATGCTCGAGGAGTCTAGAAGCACAATTTGAATGACCAGATGTATAAAGGTAACCTCTCGAATGGAGAAGATGCCCTTCTCTTACCAGTATCTGATGTGGATGCCCCCATGATCAGTCCTACCCTGGGCATCCTTGCCGCGGTCACCAAAGATGTCATCAAAGACATCCTCCATGCTCCAAAAGGGAGAGGAGGTGATGGGATCGTCATCAATCAAGATCTTGAAGATCTGGTAAATGTCCTCCAAGGTCATAGTCATTTCACCTATGGGAAGGTGAAATGTGTTGGTCTGCGCATCCCAACGTCGGGCCAACGCAGTCATGTATGTCTAATCTACCCTGATCGTAGATAGATCAAGCACATAACCAAAGCCAATCGCACTGAACCACTCTCGCTCTAGGTTAGTGAGCTATTTGTAGAGGGTGCATAGGAGATTTGGATCCTTGGATCTAGAGGTCAATTTTTGAAAATAAACAATGCATAAGAGAAAAAGATAACTAAAAACAACAAAAAATAGCTAAAAAATGACCTAAAAAAAAGACAAAAATTGCTAAAAATACAAAAACATGCAAAAAGTGATCAAAAATTTAAAAAAAAATTCAAAAATGCATCTCAGAAGTGCAACAAATGGCATTAATTGTCAAGAAAAATAAAAAAATCAATAAAAATTTGAATTTTTTTCTAAATTTGGGAACTGCGGGTCAAATCTATGACCCGCATGCGATCAAAATTTGATCGTTGGGATTTGAATCCCGTCATAGCTGATAGCTGTGGTTTCCAATATATTAATTGGGAGCCACATCTACCAATTGTGGTCTAGGAACGTGACCTTTTTTGGATCACTTCCTAGCCTGGCACATAAGAAAATTAAATCCTAATCTAGCCTAAACTAGTGTGAGGTTCTTTGCCAATAGTTTAGTGAGGTTAATTGAACTCATTTATTAATGTGGTTCATTTTAAACTGGTAAGGAGTGCGAGGACTCAGTTTAGAGTTACCTTTCCTACACCGATCCCTCTATTGGATGAAGGTTGTGAAGGGTCCACCATCGGGATGTGTGTGAGGTCGTCGAAAGTGGTTTCAGTAGTGTCTCGCGTCACTAATGCTTCCTCACCTCTCAGAGCTCTGTAGTTACAATTGTTTTCAAGGAATAATAAGGAAATTTTCAATGGTAAAATTTATATACCCTTTCCTAATTTCATCGGACTACAACTGAAAATCGTGATCCCAAAATTAGGGTTTGTTGATCGCAGCCCGAGCTATGGTTTCTAAAATTTGAAATACCAATTGCAGTCCATGTGTGCGGTTTACAACTAGCATTAAATGCACTAAATCCCATTGTGGGAAGGTTTTAAATGATAAATTAATTATTCCTAACGGATTAAAAACTCAATAAGAGCAATCAATTTAATAAATTTGGTGATTTTCAAGCACCAGGATCAATTAAAAATTCAAAAATTCAAAAAAAAAAAATCAAATAATAAAAGGTCAAATGCACCTCGTATTCAGTTATTTACCCTAGAAACTTATCGGTTGTAGCAACTAACACTCCATGAAATCCATCGAGATGATTAAATAACCATAAGGACATTTGGAGTAAAATTGTCATCGTTGATTTGATATGTTTCTTTTCAATCCCGAAGAAGGTCTTCGAGGTTGGACCGCTCCACGAGAACGAGGCATTTCATGTCATTTCTCCTATGACATCCTTTCAACAGATCATCAAAAAATTTATTCAACATAAATCTAAGTGGATTTGTATCATTTTGATTCTCTAAGAAGGCTATTGCAACCCGACCGCTCCATGGGATAGGAATGTGCAATTACTATTAACAGTTGTAATCATAGCTGAACTAGGCCTAGCCAAGTAATTAAATGCTAAATTCTAAGCTTTTTCAGATCATTCATAATGGTCAAGCGACCTCATCACTTCATTCATCGTCATTACCCTCATCGACTCGTCGCTTGAGGGGGTAGTCATGCTTTCAAATCATAATCAAAGTCAAAAGAAGATCCCTGAAATTGTAGATCCCTTGATCTTGTCAAAATTGCATTCATCCTTATGAATCATTGTCAACAACTATCATAAGCTTACCCCTTTGCTTGGGGTAAATAACAAATATGACAGTTAGTTTGTAGCTCTCCTCCTTTTGGTTATATAGGCCTAACTCCTATTGTAGCACCAAAGCTACCCGAATGCCTAATGACGAGTGCAAACCCTTTCAAATTAAGCCTCCAATGAGTTGGAAGCAATGATTCCAATATGCATGTCCTTTTTGTAGGACTTCAGGCATCTAATGTTGATCCAAATAATGATCATCATACAAACTTCGACATCATTTTAGGTGGTGTATTTTTGCTCACGCGTTGTTCGATCTCACAACACATCTTAAAAGGGGTATCTATAGACACCTAAAACATGTCATGTCGAGGGTGACTACTCATATGGGACATGCTACAAGACCATATGGAAGATCTGGGATAGACTCAAAGATAGAGTAGTGGTTCTAACCACTTAATTTGGGCTCCTTGACATAATAAGTTTGAATCACGGTTGAGACCTGCAGTCTACAGTCTGAACTGCAACTATCACCTATGGTCTAAAATAAAGTTTAGTTGACCTTCATCCGAGCCAAATCAGTTTGAATGATTATTTGTTCTAGAAGAAGGTGGTTAAAGGATGGAAGCTTCCAATCCACTTATCCTAACCACCTCTTCTTGATTTTGGCTTCTCCATGAAGCCACCCCTAGCCCTTGGGTAATCCTATAAGTACTCCTTCAAATTAGGGCAAAGATATAGCAAGAGAGAGAGCATTTTGAGCAGTGAAGCCCTGTCGGATTTTAGACTCACCTGAGTGTACTGAGAGATTTTAGTTGCCATTCACTTGCCAATTCACCAAGCATCATGTCAATTTGTGCCATGGATGCCTTAAGGAGATAGACCGCCAAGAAACGCAAATTCGGAAAAAAATAGGCCCAACTGTGCAATTCAATCGCCAATCTAGTAAGAGGACACCAAGGTGACCCTTGATAATCAATTTGACAAGGAAGATCAAGCCCACAACCCTATATTTAGAGGGTAAATTTACTTTTTCCCACCACGGCTGACAGTTGTGATGTACAGTGCAGACCGTTTATCAGAGCTACGGTTTGCAACCGGTGAAAGATATCCTTATTGTTTCTTTTGCATTGTGCTTTATTAGACTAGATTAATCATCTTAGTGGTTTATTTAGCATTTTAGAGACCCTGACTAATAAAATTAAGGATTTCATTAGGATTATTTCATTATGGTAAGTGTAGCACCCTAAAATTGGCATGGTTAAAACCTTAGTAAAAGATAAAAGATAAAAATTTAAATTTTAACCCCAAAACCACCCCAAAACCACTTGTTACCCGTTTCCCTTCTTTTCCATGCCATTTTTAGGATTTGTTTTGACCGTTGGACGATATCATCGCAGATCAGACGAAATCATCCCCGATCTGACGAATTCGTCTGGAACAGAACGTCCAGACGATTTCGTCCCAAAACCAAATTTTCATAATTAGCTTCTGTTTCAACAACCTCTCCAACTTGGGCAGAAGCGCGTCTACGTAGTTGGAGATTTCCCCGTTGGAGATCTCCCAGATTGGGATGATCCCCAACCTCCTAGCCTCCCCCTAATCCTATATAAACTAGGATTTTTCTAGTTTATCCCCCTGATTCTGATTCCCCTTGACTCCCCTGAACCCCTTAGCTGATGGATTTCCCTACAGATTTAGTTCCTTATTCACTAGAGCATCCTCACACTACTATCTGCATTCTGTATTTTGCATTTTCTTGTAGGAACTCTACTATTTTTCAGTCGAAGCTAGCTCGGATCGTCGCAAGCGATCCCGGACGATTTCGGACGATCTTGTCGAGGAGCGTAGACGATCTCGTACGATTGGAGGTGATCCCGACTGTAGTCCAGATTGGGGGCAATCAGAGTCTAGAGTTTGCATTTCCTTAGCTTTTCTGCATTTTCCTATTGTATTTCTGCATTGTCTTAAATTATTATGTTTATGCATCTTGGAGTTCACCTCATCTAATATAAATGCATGATAAAATCAAAATAAATTGTGAAGTTGATGCTTTTCCTCTTTAATTACTATTTGGATCTATCATTTAGACAAATTTACAGTTATTTCTGTCATTTCCCTTCGCTTCTGTAGTTGCATCTTGGGTATTTTGTATCTATTTGTGTGATTGCAGGTTTTTGACGAATTCGTCTGATGAATTCATCAGATTTTAGATGATTCTGTCTGATCTCAGATGATCGACTATGATTTGAGATGATTCGATGTAATTTCAGATGATTACGTATGAGTCGAGATGATCTGAACTGCTACAAGACTCAAAATCTTCATCAAACATCCGAAATCAGGTATGTTATGATCTAACTAGCATATTTTCTATGTTTAGCATTCATTCCTGTTCTCTGTATTCATTTAAATCAGCATTGGCATATAGAATAGTTTAGATTCATCTTGGCCAAACCTAGGAGTTGAATGATCGAGTATAAAAATGAACACATCAAACCCACTATCAACCTAGGCATGGAAACTGCCACTCAAAATTTTCTTGGTGAACCCACCATCCATCAAAAATTCACCCTTATACCCCTCCCCCGAGAGGCGGGACCTTCAAAGGGCCTCTCAGTCCGAGGTATTGTCCCATCCTTCTCGCATCCTCCTTTCGGGCACGGATCCTATAGCCTGAGGGTAAGGATGCAAAAAATTTGGAGCGATACATTTTGGTGAACCCGACGTGAATAACATAGGCATATTTCTGATTCAAAAATATAAAAAAATAAAAATATATATATGTATGTATACAAGAAAAAAAAAACAAAAAAATCATCATTTCAAGTTTGTATGTTTTAGATTCAATTCTAAATAGTAGATACTAAATATTACTTTTAGAAGTACTAAAGAAACCATGAGTTTTTACTCAAATCAATATGAGCCCATCAGTAATGTTGGAAGAATTCAGCCAAATACATTTGTTGATTATGACCAACCTCATCCCTATTCAACATCACCTCCATCACGCTTTTCTCATTTTTCATCCATAACCCAACAGGACAATCCCTTTTCCAATCCTCTCCATAACGATATTATCTATTCTCCCATATATCCATATTATGTCTATCAATCCACATATAATCCTCCTCCATCCTTTCAATATTCTTCTTTCAATACAACACATCCATTTCAACAAGAAAATACTTATTCTTCCAATCCTACCATGCACTCACATCATACTTCACAATCTTCCTATCATCATTCTACCCATAACAAAGAAAAGAGAGGTAAAAAACCATTAGGTCCTTTTATGACTGAACTCCTAAGGCACTTATCAAAAACCTCTCGAAAACCTTCATCACGTACATTTACAAAGCTCAATCAACCAATGGATATAATTCTCAAGCATTTACTTGATACAAATAAGATTGAACTCCCTTCCATAAGACAACTTGATACCACAGCAGATTGGTTTAAACCTGAGCTACATTGTGAATATCATAGAGTAGATGGACATATGACACAAAATTGTAAAGATTTAAGATGTGCAATTCAAGATTTGATTGATGAGGGTCTTTTTAATATAAAGGAATTACAATCTACAACTGATTATAAATCTCCAGTAAACTATCAAACTCCTACACAACAAATACCAATAATCAATCAAGACATGGGGATCTCCCAAGAACCCCTATTCAATTATCAACAATAGGAAACCAATCAAATATTGCATGTTAATGTGTCCCATCATGATGATATTACTAATATTGTAACAAAAACTACAAATGAGCAACCTCAAGTTCAATCAACTCAATCTGATATTCAAGATATGGATTCCTCATTTGACCAACCTTCAAAACTATCTTTGGCTCTAGAGAATGATCCAAAATGGAATGTAAGCATAGAAAGCTCATCTTTAGAATCAAAATCTCAATCTGAAATCCACTTTGATAGCCAACAACAAGTGATTAATCCTCAAGCAAAGATATCCCTTTTAGAAGTATTACAAAGTTCTCATAAGGAAACTTTGTTCAAGATACCTAGCCAACAATTTGTTCCTCATGATATTTTCCCTAAGAACATAATTAATGGTGTAAGCCCTCTTGAGGTTAACCATATTTCATTCTATGATGAGGAGATTCCTTCCTCTACTCCACAAGAAGACTCCTCTCTTTACATTACAGGATCTAGTAAAGAAACACCTGTTAAAACTATCATGGTAGATAATGGCTCCTCTCTTAATTTATGCACTTATCAATTATTCCAAAAACTCAAATTAAAGGAAGAAGATCTTAATGAATCAAATGTTATTATAAAATATTTTAACAATGAAATTCAAGAAGCTCAAGGTACTATAATTCTTCCCCTTAATATTGGATCCAAGATCCTGGATACTTTGTTTTATGTAGCATATTGCCCTTCACCTTACAACCTACTTCTCGAAGTCCTTGGATTCATACGATGAGGGTTGTCCCTTCCACTCTTCACCAATGTTTGAAGTTTGAACTTGCAAGTAAAATTGTTACCATACATAATGACCCAACACCATTTGAAGAATATTTAACGGTTGAAACATCAAGTTCTATACATTCTCCATTGTCACAATTACCTTCTATCCATCACTTTTCTTCATCCATATATGATCATCCTTGTTTACCAAATAACACCCATGCATATCTTTCACATATGCTCCCTCCATATTATCAAGACTTGGAAGATAGTGATAAGAATGAAGAACCTTCTTATCCTTCTGACATTTTATTTTGTAACATGATCAATTTTACACATATAAAAGTAAAATATTTTGCTACATTATTCTACATTATAACAAAGCTTTTGTTATCACTACCTTTTATTCATCACCTTTTGTTCTTACCTTCACCACAACCAAATTATCCTTCAAAACCTCCTTTGATTTTGAAGCAACCTTAGACATGCTATACTCAAATAACCTTGTATAGTGTATATAGATCATCTTGTATATACCACCAATTCCATCAATCAAAATCAAAATATAAAAACATCAAAATCATCAAAAATCTTCAAAAACATATTTTATTTTCGTACCTGTCAATTCTTGAAGTATTGCGATTATATTTTCAATTATTTTGGATAAATTAGCATTTATTTGGAATCCCGCACTTTCACACTCACATGAATAAATATCTTGATTTTATTTTGTATGATTATTAATCTCTCTTATATCAAAGTCCACATTTGAATTAAATAAAGTTTTGAGCATAGAGAATTGATCTTGTTATTTACTTGAACCAAGTACATCTCTTCACATTAAAATGATTTCATTGCAAATTCGATATGATGCTACATAGTAGAAATGGTTTCTTGAGCGAAAAGTTTCCCCTGCTATCCTATCATGCACATGGTCTAGAATCTTTGAGAATTGACAAAAGGACAAGCTCACCCCTACCCGGAATAAAAATCCCTTGCTCTACAACCAATCCGAGCAAGTATCCCTAGCATAGGAAGAAAAAGAAAAGTCAAAGAAAATGAGAAAAAAGAAAAATATTATTTTGTACCATCGCAACAATATTTCAGCATTATCTCAATTCCAAGCAAAAATACAAAAAAAAAAAAAAGAGAAAGAAAAAACAAAAGTGAAAAGCAAAAGCAAAATGCAATAAAATCCCTTTCCCTACCCCTTGAAAAGAAAAGAAGGGTGAATGAGCTTGAATCCCTGGAATTTTCAATTATTCGAAAACTGTGAGGTAAGCCCCATAACAGGTGGTTTGTGCCCAACCCGCTTGGCCTTGGGTAATTCCTAGCGTGGTGATATGTCTGTCACATTAGCGACCTTCTTTTGTACAGACCTATGTCAGCTTATGGATTAGCTAGCTCTTGATAACCCGACTTACATAGTAGTCTGGTACGGTTACATGCATATAAATCATGGTCAACGAACACTCATTTGGTTAAGGCAAATTACTTGTATCAAATTATCTTGCTCAAAATTGGTGAATGAACAATACAATCGCACACACATTTGTATTTGAGAGATTTTGTATCATTATGATAAATCAAGATCGGTAATGAACTCACATTTGCACATGAGGATCCCTTAATAAATCTACATTTGTCTTTGCGATAATTTAAACTATTTCTGTAATTCTTTTCGGAATAGTTTTATCCGCTTATTTCAGAATTTTTGTTTTGTTTTCAAGCAATTATATACTTTGTTTCACAAAATCACAAAATGATTTCAAACAACATGTTCATATTATTATTATTCTGTTTATCAACAGTCAAAAATTAATCTTGCAATAAAACTAAAATATCCATTTTCTTCTTTGGATTTCGCGATGATGGTATAAGTCTATACCTATAAATTCTATGCCTAGCGCAAACCATTGTTCTAATTTTATTTTCCATTTATTTTAAAAACAAATTCATAAAAACATATGACTTGCATCATTATGTTACACAATTATGCTTTAAAACGAACAAACACTTATTCTATTTCATTTCATTATGTCAACATTCAATTTTGCAAACCATGGTATAATTTCTAAGGAATTGTTCAAAATTTTATCACACTTAGGAATTTATGCCTAGCAAAATCATATTTCTTTTAGTATCTCATGCATACTATTTTTATGAAAATCTGAAAACAAATCATCACCATCATCATTTCCATCATCACAACACAAAGTCTTAAGACAGTCTCTTAAGCACTCTTTTACTTTTTAACAATATTTCTATACTGGGATTAGCTTGACGACCGAGCGAGCGATGACTCCATGAAATGGTCTATAACAGCGACAATGTCCTTTGAAATTATTGTTAGAAGTCTCTTTTATTTTTTATCAAATCACACCAAAACAACCAATTGTTTACATCAGATTATTTCATTTAAATTTTACAGCATGACATCAAATTATAATATTTCCAAATGACATAATTACATGAATCATCAATCAAACAAACAAACAATTCAAACATTGAAGCATCATAAAAACATATGAACAAGTCATATCACAAAAATATCATATATATATATATCATCAATCAATTATGTACATCATATCAAAACTGGATTGGTATGCCACAATCCAAACCCTGGCATACTCAATCCCCTCAAAAAGTAATAATAAAATTGAATAGTAAAAATGAATTAGGGTTTTCCCTATTTTTCTTAATTTTATTTAAAAACAACATTTTTTTAATTTTTGCTTTTTCGTGCTTTTACCTCAAACGTTCGATTTGGGTAAAAACACGGAGGGGGCACCATAGTCAGCATTCGTACGATTCGACGAAGAATCGTCGTCTAAAAAATTGAGTACATTTTTGCTTTCTCGTAAAAAGGGAAAAACTCGTCTTTAACGCATTTTCTTCGAAAAATTCGCTAAAGAGGGGGCAAAATGTAGCACCCTAAAATTGGCACGGTTAAAACCTTAGTAAAAGATAAAAGATAAAAATTTAAATTTTAACCCCAAAACCGCCCCAAAACCGCTTGTTACCCGCTTTCCTTCTTTTTCGTGCCATTTTTAGGATTTGTTTTGACCGTTGGACGATATCGTCGCAGATCAGACGAAATCGTCCCCGATCTGACGAATTCGTCTGGAACAGAACGTCCAGAGCGATTTCGTCCCAAAACCAAATTTTCATAATTAGCTTCTATTTCAACGAGCCTCTCCAACTTGGGCGAAGCGCGTCTGCGCAGTTGGAGATTTCCCTGTTGGAGATCTCCCAGATTGGGATGATCCCCAACCTCCTAGCCTCCCCCTAATCCTATATAAACTAGGATTTTTCTAGTTTATCCCCCTGATTCTGACTCCCCTGACTCCCCTAAACCCCTTAGCTGATGGATTTCCCTGCAGATTTAGTTCCTTATTCACTAGAGCATCCTCGCACTACTGTCTGCATTCTGTATTTTGCATTTTCTTGCAGGAACTCTACTATTTTTTAGTCGAAGCTAGCTCGGATCATCGCAAGCGATCCCGGACGATTTCGGACGATCTTGTCGAGGAGCGCAGACGATCTCGTACGATTGGAGGTGATCCCGACTGTAGTCCAGATTGGGGGCAATCAGAGTCTAGAGTTTGCATTTCCTTAGCTTTTCTGCATTTTCCTATTGTATTTCTGCACTGTCTTAAATTATTATGTTTATGCATCTTGGAGTTCACCTCATCTAATATAAATGCATGATAAAATCAAAATAAATTGTGAAGTTGATGCTTTTCCTCTTTAATTACTATTTGGATCTGTCATTTAGACAAATTTACAGTTATTTCTGTCATTTCCCTTCGCTTCTGTAGTTGCATCTTGGGTATTTTGTATCTATTTGTGTGATTGTAGGTTTTTGACGAATTTGTCTGATGAATTCATCAGATTTTAGATGATTCTGTCTGATCTCAGATGATCGACTGTGATTTGAGATGATTCGATGTAATTTCAGATGATTACGTATGAGTCGAGACGATCTGAACTGCTACAAGACTCAGAATCTTCATCAAACATCCGGAATCAGGTATGTTATGATCTAACTAGCATATTTTCTATGTTTAGCATTCATTCCTGTTCTCTGTATTCATTTAAATCAGCATTGGCATATAGAATAGTTTAGATTCATCTTGGCCAAACCTAGGAGTTGAATGATCGAGTATAAAAATGAACACATCAAACCCACTATCAACCTAGGCATGGAAACTGCCACTCAAAATTTTCCTGGTGAACCCACCATCCATCGAAAATTCACCCTTATACCCCTCCCCGAGAGGCGGGACCTTCAAAGGGCCTCTCAGTCCGAGGTATTGTCCCATCCTTCTCGCATCCTCCTTCTGGGCACGGATCCTATAGCCTGAGGGTAAGGATGCAAAAAATTTGGAGCGATACAGTAAGTAGGACATAATTAGCTTAATTTCATGTTCTAATGCTTCATTTCATACAATTAATCCACTAGATTGATAGTTGTACTTTCTGTTTATATGTGTCCATCAATATTTTCAAGTATTGAATATGTTTAACATGCTTTATCCACTTTCTTGATTTCATTAGTGTTATAGCATCTTTATGTTCACATTCCTCAAAGGGCCTCATCATGAGAGGCTGCCTATGCTATTAATGCTTTTGTGTTGTTTCTTAACCATAGAAAAATAGATTTGAAGGAGATTCAATCATCCAATTCCTTCCTCAATGCGAAGAAGAGGGTCAACTCCACCCTAGAGCAGTTTGTGTCACCCCAAATGGCTTGAAACTCACATTCACCCTTGAGAGGGATTTCATATGCTTTTCCTACTGTAATAAGAGTATCAAAATGGTATCCCTAAGAGGGACGTATTTGTAACTAGAATTGGCTTCTTTCTAAATGAAATAAAAGCGTTCTTTTCTTTCCAATTTGTTGTCAATCTTGCAATGCATTCTTTTGTATCTATTATTTATTTTACACAATAGGAATCATAGGTGTGAGGCCGTTTTGGTGGTCACAACCTCTAAATTTGACCAAGAAGTACAAGAATCATTTGGTCTTAGATTACTTAAGTTGATAAAGGTCATTTATGGTAACCTTGTTTTCTATGTAGATTGAGAATTGTTTAACAAAGGTTTCTATGAGTTATTTGATTTTTTAATGGAATGATGAGGTATTTGGAAATACCATTCCAGGAATAAACCACTAAGACTTTTATGGAATAACCTAAGGAGAAGCTTTTAAACGTGATTGATGTCACTAAAAGCTATTTGAAATAACCTTAGGTGGTTAATGGGGCCTTGCTTTCCATTATACATTTGAAATTTTGGAGTTTCAAAATTATTTGGAAAAGGATGATGGACGATCATAGGGTCTAATGGCTCAGTATAAAAATATTCAAAAGAGTAATTTATCTTGTATGTCCCTTGAAGAGAGGCAATTTGATGCTCAAGCTCTTCAAACTTGGAATCCCTCTTTTCTAGGTCTAGGATTTTAGTGTTGATATCTTGAAGGTCATTGGATGGAGGATTCGGTGGGGTAAGTAAAGTCATGAAAGGTTGTGCAAGTTGTTGAGTAAAATATTGAGACATGAAAGGTAGAACCATGATATTGAAAGTATTTTGATTAGATGACATGGTTGGAGGGGCTTGATTAAGCCCCAAGTTATGAGTTAGAAAAGGATTTGTATAATTGGTAGGTATTGTGTCATTGAGAGATGGTGAAAAGGGGTTACCCGTAGTGGGTGTCCCTATGGATATGGTTGGAGGTTTTGTAGAATCAGTAGGTTGTGCTATAGCCACATTGAGACTAGAAAAGTTGTTTTGAGTTTTATTGATTTGAGCTATGGTTGACTGATCATTGGAATGTTCAGGACCATCATGAGTTATAGTTGATTCTTTTTCAGCTTATTCTTATGTATACAAAGATATCTTTGTTTCTTCTAATGTATTCTTTGATATGGTCTATGGTTTGGAAAGAAACTTGTTCAACAACTTATTCTTATTCCTTAATCACTTATTATGACCAAGTATTCTCTTCTTGGTCATTGCGCTCATGTGTAAAAACCTTACGAGATGAAGAAGCCAAACCCTTATTTTAGATATTGTGAGGATGTTGAGACATGGTTTGAAAGTTTTGTTTTTGAAGGGGATCAATTTGTTAGTCTTTTTTCTAGAGTACTTATAGAAAAGAAGAAAAGATGTTTTGAAATCCTTATGTCACCTTGAAAAGCAACCCTCCTTATGACTCTCGCTAATCCACCATGATAACTAGCCAAAGAAGATTACTCCCCTAAGGTTTGTACATCAGTTTGCTCAAGGGGTTGTTATCCTTATGCTAGTATGATTAACAATTGATTATGTTCTTATTATCTTGATTTAGTGTTATGTAAGCTATGCAAAAAAAATTAGATGATCTTGTTTAAGTTTAAAAACTTTTATTTTGTTTAAGGCAAAAGGATAATTCATGTTGGGTTCACCAAATATGTAGGTACGAGAAATTTTTAAATCTAACCACATCAGGCACATGTGGGGGAGATTCATTGGAATATCTGCTTCCCCACTTGAGGATATATTTCCAAATGAGACCTTGAGGATATGAATATCCTCTACATGATTAGATCCCTACTCAAGGTGTAAAAGTAAATGTAAATTCTTGTAATCAGTGTTATATGAGTTTATTCAACAAAAACACCTGAAGTTTTGGATCACTAAATATTGACTCTTTTTCAAGCTTTTAATGGTTATTTAAGACTTAAGGCTAAGATCATCTAAAATGCATGCTAAGCTTATATCACACAAATGTAAGAGAATAAGAGCTAACCTATATGCTTTTCGTTTTTATGAAAGGCTAACAAAGGAGAGTTTTGATTTTCAAGGCAAATGAGAGATGATGCAAAAGATAAATTAGCCTATAGTGCAACTATACAATTTTGATTTATTGCCTAAATTTTTATAAAATGAGAAAGAAATTAAGCTTTTGAGCTAAGATTCCTTGATTTTTTCTAATGTAAATGTGTTTTGTAAAGAAATTTAAAACTAGATTAGGGTTCCTTAACTTTCCAAATTGAAATGTGATTTTAGATACAAAACAATAATAGACAAAGAGCAGAAACACACAAAATACTGAAAAATAGAGTTCAAAGTTGCCAAGTGGCCGAATTACCTCTGTTGATGCTTGACTAGAAATGCCACAACTTCCAAAAATACCACTAGTGTTTTTGGTCCTGATTGGTGAATTTGGTACCTACACAAAGAGACCAAAAAAATTAGGTTTTTTATGTTGGGGGGTTTGTTTGAGAGCTACAGAAGGTGAATTTCTTGTCTATGCAGTTGATCAAACCCCCTATTTTTATAAAATTTGAGTATGCTTGCCTCCTTGGATGGAAAGAAGGCTATGCCAAAAATGCTAGTGGTATTTTTGGTATGAGTGGAATTTTTGGTCTGTGTATTCTAGAGACCCAAAATCACTAGTTACTGTTGTGGTTGGTGATTTTCGCCTGAAAAAGGGTTGAGGTGGTTGTGAGGATGATTTTTGAGGGGTTGATTGATTTTGTGATAGAAATATGGGATTGAAATATTGAAGGGATTTGCTAGGATTGTGATGCAAAAATTCAATGGAATATGCCACAAATATTCACAAATTTGTGATTAAAATGAATGCAAGTGTAAAATATAAGGGGAGATATTTCAACAAATATTTGAATAGCTTAGGGGATGCAAAGGAGATGGACGTGTCTATGAAAGGGTTAGGAACATAATAATATTACTTTATTAACTCCTAACTTAAACAAAATTTGTGAGAACAATGAGAAGTGAGCGAAAGTATAGTAAACAAATGAGTGTTGCTACAAAATGAAATCTATAGCAATAATAAGGGTAAATGCATGTAATGGTGATTGAAATAGGATTTTTAGTGGGACAAAAAGGTAATTATAACCTTATATCCACTACTATAATATTTTGGAAATGAAGAAAGTGCTTATATGCTCAAAAATTCAACAAAATCAAGTCAAATGTGTTTGAAAAAGAGAAATACCAATGCTAAGTGCTTGGTAAATAAAAATGGATTAAGAATGTATGAGCATGGACATAAAAAGAAAAGACTTGAATTCTTATAATTAAGGTAAATAAGACTACGATTGAAAAGCATAAAAATTAGTTAAGTGCTATGAAAGGAAATGTATGAAAATAACCCTACAAAATGGAGAGATTAGTGAACAAATATGGCAAGTAGAATAGCTCCACTAAGCCCACAAAGAGATGTTAGATGCCTAGAATGAGAGTGTACATGCTAAACCAAGACTTCAAATGAAGATATTAAGACCTATAAACAAATATAATCTCTATACAAAAACATTAAGAGCATGAAAATGAAAGAAAGTTGCAAGTAAATGAAGTATTCAAGTTAGCAAGGCTAATTTTAAGAGAACTAAATGCAAAATCATTAGAAAAACAATGAAGAGGAGATATGAACTAGGAGTGAAATCACCTAGAAATAGTCTCTCTCTTGCCTCAAGAAGGTATCCTTGCCTCCAATATTTCTTTGCCTAGCTTGAATTACCTCAAAAATCCTTGCAAATGCTTACAAATAAAGAATGTTGAAGAAGAAGAGTTGCTAGAAGAATCTTAACAGTGTATAATTAGCTCTTAGACTCCTCCCTATGCCTTTCCTCAAGGAATATTTAAATATATTTGGAAGGAAGGATTAGGGGAAAAATTAGTTAGGACTAATTTGACTTTTTTAGGTTTGGTCCGTTGCTGGAGTGTGCCAGGTCAGAGCAGGGAGTGGAAGGATGAAATCTATGTGCCCTTGGCTTGCTCTAAGATATTTTGACCATTAGCCAAATTTTCCACTTGTGACAAAATTAATTAGTGATGATTTTGGTTATGACTGGCGGTTTTGGTTAGAGATCGAATCTGACCAATAGGATTTGATTTTGTGAAGCTTACCAAATTCACCATTTGGCTTGCCAAATTTGGTGGCATTTTTTATCAGGGTGGAAAATTTTGTAGAGGTTGAAAAATATGCCCAAATTACTGGGTTTGGGTTAGATTTATGTTTTATAATGTTTGTGACTTATTTAGTATCCTTTGCTTTGTTGGTGTGTCAAAATTGGGTGTCTAGACATAATAATTTGTTGGTTTTAAATATTTCCTTATTCAATGGCATATACATAAATCTAGTTAAATTCTATGGACCTAATAAAATTGAAAATAAATGAGAGGTGTGGGAAAACATACATCTCTAGATATTTCAAACACAACCAATAAATCTTATAATAAGAGGAGATTTGAATGTGACTTTGACATATTAGGAAAAAACAAGGTAAATTAGAAATCATGATTGTCACAAAATTATGATTCATCAATTCATGGCTCAACATAATTTACAAGACACCATCTCTCAAAAAGGAATCTTGGCTGTATCCTATTATTTCTAGTCAAATCATCCAAAGTGCCATATTTTATCACAAAGCTATCTCCTTAGAGTGGGAACAAAATAACCAGGCAATAAGGAAAATTCCCTTTAAATACAATCATGGATGGGCTGAATAGGAAGAGTTTCATCATCTAGTAGAAAGAAACTAGAAACATAAAATTATTTTAACAAGATCACAAGAAATATGAAGTGAGAAGATCAAGCATCTTAAATTTGAGATCAAAAATTGGTTATTCAAAAGGCCAATAAAAAGGAAAAAAAATGACTTATTATAACAACTTGAGAATTTGAAGGAGGATGTTCGAGACACAGCCCCTCTTTCTCAACAAACTAATAGAAGGAAAGAATTGTTCGTTGAACTTTACAAGTTGAGCTCAAAATAAGAGGCTTATTAGAGGCTAAAATCTAGATTGATATGTTTGCAACAAGAGGGAAAGAACACCAAATATTTCCATCTCAAAATCCTTCAAAATTACCACAAAAACTCTATCAGAGGTATTGATAAATATGGGGTCACTTATTAAGAAAGACAAGATAAAAGAATTGGCCTTTGACCGTTTCTCAAATCTACTTTCTTTTGAATCTATTGACATTCAAGTCCAATCCACCTTGCTCCAAACTATTTTGAATATTTTTAATCAAGATGAAAAAACTTATTTGAGCTTTGCAGTCACCAAGGAAGAGTTGGAGTCTATTATTTGATCACTTCCAAAAGACAAGGTTCGTGGTCCAGATGACTTCACTAACAATTTTTATCAACAATTCCTTTCTCTTGTTGGGTTTGACTTATTGATAATTATTGAGGATGTTAGAAAGAGAGGTATGCTCATCGACTCTATAAAATCAAAATTTCTTACTCTCATTCCAAAAGAAAAAATTCTTCATCCTTTAATAGATTTAGACATATCTCTCTTTGTAATTGCTCATACAAAATTATGTCCAATATTATAGATATTCGGATCAAAAATATTTTAAGCAAAATAATTTTAGAAGAGCAAGGAGATTTTATTCTAGGATATTACATATATGATAACATAATCATGTTCCATGAAGCTTTACATTCATGCTCCAAATTAAGTTAAAGAAAATAGTCATCAAACTAGACATGGAAAATGCTTTTGATAGGGTTAATCTCCAAATTTTGGAGAAAATTCTCTTCAAATTTAGATTTTTGATGCAACTTGTGAGATGGATTGGAGCATGTAGCAAAGCCCCTTGGATATCCCTTTTAATCAATGGAGAACCTGTTAGTCTTTTACAGCCTCTCAAGGAATTTGTTAAGGCTACCCCATTTCTCCCTACCTCTACATCCTTCTTGCAAAAACTCTAGGAAGAACCTTGAGCAATATGCAAAGAGTAGGGAAGGTGCAAGGCATAACAACTATTAGAGGAACTAAACCCATCAGTCATGCTCAATTTTTAGATGACACTACCCTGCTTAGAGAAGCTACCAAATACAATATCACGAAGTTTAAGAGTTGTTCATCTTGTTTTGAAGCAACTTTAAGTGCGATTATTAATAACTCCAAAAGTTGATTTTTCACTATTAACACTACTCCTTAAAAAAAAGGGTTATATCAGATTATTGGATTCAAAGAAGTAAAATAAATACATTTCATATATTTGGGAGTCCCTATGGGTTTTAATCTCAAACCCAAAAACAGTTGGATACCCATTATTGAAAAAATTCAAAAGTGAATTTTTGCATATAACAATGGATGGCTTAGTCTACCAAGAAGGAAAGTTCTCATTAAAACACTTTTATTTGTGCTTCTAGTATATCAAATTTTAATTTATCATACTTCAAAGAGTTTTCTTCAATCTATTTATGATTTTATCAAAAACATTTTTTGGCAAGAAGGGAAATTGGATGGAAAAAATAAGTTTCATTTAGTTAATTGAGAGCTTGTAACCATAGGAAAAGACAAAGGTGGTATTGTAATAATAAAAATAGATATCGTTAGTAAATCCTTGGCTGCTAAATTTTTATGGAATTTATGTCATCCACTTGATTCCCCTTGGAAAAATTCTAAAATCCAAATAGGCATATATTGCTTCATGACTCTTCTTAGAAATGTCAATCTAAAGCCTAGATCCTCTATCATATGGAAACATATAGTGGAGAAATAAATTTGATCCTCAATAAGACTTCTTGGATTCTAGAAGATGGTTCTCAAATAGATATATGAACTAATCCCTATTCTTGGTCAGCCTCCTATTTTAAGTACTTGTGGTTATAATCTTAGAGCTGAGTTTACATGATTGAAAATCTCTAAACTCGATGAAATTCTAATATGGAGAAATAATAAAGTTGAATGTAGGAATCTTGCTCTTATTTAACATTTTTAAGCTAAATGTGAACAATTTAAATTTGCTAATAGCAATCTAATTTATTTGAGATAATAATGCTCAAATCAGCTCATTTGGGGAGAGATTAATAAGTTAGGTGTTTATACTGTTCAAAAGGGTACACAACTTCAACTATCTGGAACCCTTAGAAAGCAAATGTTAGCTATT
Organism: Wollemia nobilis; assembly: GCA_028583015.1. Taxonomy (NCBI): domain Eukaryota; kingdom Viridiplantae; phylum Streptophyta; class Pinopsida; order Araucariales; family Araucariaceae; genus Wollemia; species Wollemia nobilis. Next base: position 8,241,077 of record JAQPPZ010016751.1, on the reverse strand, counting down.
TGGAACTTGAATTTACCTTTGAACACCCAAGTATTTGCTTGGTTAGTATTGCAAAATAAATTTCTTATAAGGAACAATTTACAAAAGAGAAATATTTTGGGCCCTCATATTTGTGTTAGATGCATGTAGAACAATGATAACATGAACCACTTATTATTTGAGTGCAAAATAATCATCCATATATGGATTTTAATCGCCAATAGATTTGAATCTCCTATAAGTGTTTTTTTATTAGTTATATGGGATTAAAATGTATCTCAATCATATTACATCATCACCACATAGTGGTATTACAACCAAGTTTGGATATTATCCGTGTATTGCTTGATAGGATTTGAACTTGGATCTCCTCCTTTGATGTTGAGTAATCTAACCAGTTGAGCTAATGCCATTTGATTCTATAAGTGGTGGTTTGAATGCAGAAGAGTTCCTAATTAATTGGAAAAGTAAATACAAGTGGAGACTCAGAGGAAAGTCCATTATAAAATACTTTTGGAAAACCATTTCATTCTTCATCATTTGGATAATTTGGAAAGATATAAATAGAAGAATATTTGATAAAAAGGAGAGAATAACAGTACCATTGTAGAAAGAATCATTGTAGGAGTAATAAATAATCTGAGAGCTACCTTTAAACTCAACCAAAATTTCCAAGGTTTAAATTATTCAAAATTACAAATTATACATAATTTTGGCCTCTAAGATCTTATTTGAATATCCAAAACCGACTCAATTGTCATGTGCCCAAGAATTTACTATCCTGATTTGTTATTTGATGGGGATTCTAAGGCCAATATTGGAATTGCAGCTGTAGGAGGAGTAATTGTGACAAAAGAAAACACCATAAAATATTGCATTAATCTTGGATTTACTTCCAACAATGTAGTTGAGGCACTGGCTTGTGAGATAGGGCTCAAATTAGTAGTTGAGCAATAACTACAATTCTTCCATATTTATAGTGATTCCTCTCTCATTTATAATGCCCTCTTAGTTGACAAAAGGATCAAATCTATTCAACTTCAAATCATATTGGACATAATAAAAGGGCTATCTAGTCATTTTATCCAAGTTCAATACTTCTATGTCAGTAGGGATTTTAACAAGTTAGCTGATGCTCTTGCTAATAGAGTTTTAGAGAAAAATCCTCTAAACTCAATATATTTAGAAGAAAATCCAGCATAACCTGTTCATTATTAGCAAAGGATAATTTATTCTAATAATATTCACACACACATTTTGGCCTCTTTGGATCTTTGTAGTTAGCTATTACAAGTTGCAATCTAGATATTGTGTACTCATTTTATTAATATAGTTATTTTATTAAAAAAAAAATAAGAGTGTGTGATCAATCAACACATTAGAAAATTTAATAACAAGAATGTATTTTCATACTTATGAAATAGAGATAAAACTAAATGACTAGAGGATAAAAGGGCAATGGCATAATTATTACACATTTCACAATCCAAAAGAGTAGTGATACAATTTTTTATTACTATTAAAATAAACAATTATAATGTAGGATTCACAAAGTATAATTGTGATTCTCTCAAGGCCAAAATATGTTTACAATAGAGCTCATGACTCTTATTTATAGAAATAATTCACCCCTAATTTACCTTGAGTGAGAAATTTCTACTTCTACCTAAGGTAATAATTTAGGGGTATCTTTAGCAAAAGGATGCACCTATGAATGTTACATGTCTTAATTACACCTCTAAATAGTTTAGAATTCTTCTAATATGAGCTATGGCACCATTACAAGACAAAAAATATTTTTCAAATACCTTTCTCATAATTCATGTATTATTACTCTGCTTTGCTTGTCAATGAGTGTTTCACTATTTTTTGGTAAGAAATTTGATACTATTAGCCAATCACACCTTTGGAGTGGATTATATCTTTGATATTGACTTTACAAAACATAATTCCAAGAGGTCAATTAATCCCTTAGTTTTACAAATTCTTTATATGTAAAGAAATCCAAGGTAGTAATTAGGTTACTACATTTATAGCAAATTCATGGGGCATAAATCTTGATAAGAGAGTTATCATATCTCCTATCTTTATCCTTGAGTGTAGAGTCTACAAAAATAGGACCATTCTATAATAAATTTGAAAAATTGCTTGTGCTCCCTGTCCTTCTATTGTAATGTCTTTAGCACAAATTTTTATTCATCATATCTAGGTAGTCTCATGTTTGTGAGGATTCTAGCTACTCCTATAATATTTACAAGGGTTTTTTGATAGTTTGTCTTGTTACTCTACAACCATATTTAGTTTGTCCAATAATTACCTCAAATTCTCCATTTGCTTGGTGAAGTATCCATTTTAGCCTTGGCCTACTCCTCTTTAAATATGGTTTGTAATACATCTTCTTTGAGTAGTTTCTTTTACATCTAAAATTCATGAATATTAGAATTCATTAACCTTTGAATTTTTCCTATTATATATTATATTAAGGTTTATAGGGTGGCAAACATATCCTTATATTTCTACAACCTTTGCTTGGCATCTAAAATTACCTTTAACTACTTGAATAACTCTTTTCTATCCACCCCTAATGGTTGTGCCTATGTTGTTGTCATTGTGGCCAACTACGTCAGTAGATCTTGATCTTATTTGTGCCAAAATTATCCTATGTTTGTTGACTAATCTTCATTCTCTAGTTGAGGATAGCTTTAGCACTTCCAAAAATTCAAAATATAATTTTGTATTTATCACCTCAGCTTTAATGTCATCCCATTAGAACATCATTTGCTTCACATCTAAGGTGTACTTTTCATCAACTATCTTTCCTTTCTTTAGGTCTTCATTTTTCTTTTGGATTCAGGAAGTCTCTTGGTCCTTTGCCTATCATCTAGATTTCATATGTTAGACCTATAACTCAAGTTCTTTATTTTCTTGTTCTAGTTATTACTTGAGTTGGGTTTTCTCTTGAGTAAGCTACATGGAGAGCTCTTCTAGTTGCTTCCTTTGTTAGTTACTTCTAGTGAGTTTGTCTTGAATATCCTTGACTAGGTTATGCAACTAGTTTTCTTTAGCAACATCCTTCCCGATGACTTTTAACTCTTTCCAAAGATAAAACTTTTATACTCTAAATTGAGTTATTGCTTGGGCATTGTCTCATTCTTTCTTCTTGTTGGCCTCATTCTCCCTCATGAGTTTTCCATACCATATTATTTACCTAAATGATAGCTAATTTGATAGTTGGATCATTTGATAAGGGTCAATTCTTATGAGATCCAACTTAGACATCCTAGTGATGAAGTCAATTGAGCTTATGTGAGAATTTGTTGGATTGATCCTTAGAGCTTCTATCATTACTCCTATAATCACAAGTAGATAAGCATTAAAAATTATTTCTTCTTGTTGAAGGGATACCAATGTCTCTCTAGTGTTCCTAACTCTATGTGCATTGTTAAATTGCTAGACATAAACCTAGTTTGACCATATAGTAACTTGTTGCTCTTGGGTGGTGTGAATGAACTTACTCATGAAATTTATATTTGTGATGTCATCATATCTATAGGAGGACTTTGTGTTAATACACTTGGTAGTCATGATAGGCAAGATGATATGGTTGTAAAGGCAAATTGAGTGGAGATGGTGGTGAATGGTGAGATGGTCATATATTTCAATAGTTATATATGTTAACAAAGTAGATAGTGGTCACACCAGTGGAGATGAAGATGATGGAATCTTAGTGTAGGCAATAAATGGGTGAGTTATCATAACTTTAATCATGTATGATGGGATTAACATGATGGATGTTATGTAATAATTAGAAATTTAACCGTATGTGGAAGATGATATACCTTTAGGAGCATAAACAATTGCACTTATAGAAGGGGAAGTGAATGAAGAAGAAGAAATTAGGGAATTAAAGAAGTAAGGAGAGAAGAAGTAGGTAGGGAAGTAGAAGTAGGAGGAGAATGAAAAAAGGTAAATTCCTCATGAGGGATAAAACAAGTTTAAGTAGTTGTCACCTTCCTAATGGCCCTGTTCAGGTGCTTCTTCATTTTGGCAACATTATGAATGGTCTCTATAGTGTCCTTATCTTGATATCTCTTTTCACAATACACATCATTATGTACCTTTAACATTTCACTATTAATGATAGTAATGGTGAAGAATTCCCTACTTTGTGATTATGTGACCAATATGGGGGCTTGGTCTTTTCCTTAAGGGATTCTCCTTCATTGAGCATTATTTTACCTTTGTTAAGGCCTTTGACCATTTCCTCCTCTATTATCATGAATATTATTTTTAAAATTTAACTTGTGTGGGTCTTTTACACCTTTCCTTACGTTTTCCTGGGTTGTCTCCTACATTGTATAATTTGTCGTAGCTAGCATAGATGGTGTAACTAATAGGGTGATATTTGGAATAGAAATGGTAAGCTTTTCAATTATCCTAGTACTTGTTGGTCACGAATCTGCCACAGGAAAGGATTTTTACAAGTGCGCCCTAGACCCGGCCAACATTGAAAGGCTGGAAGCAAGAAATGGCTCCCAGACCAATCTCCAGTGGGGTGGTTCCCTCTACTATTCTAAAATTGGGTTTAAGATAGGGTTCTTTGGAAAGAGATTTAAAAGGTTGCGAGAAAGAAATGGGAAATATGGCCACGGGCCGAAGTGATGGGATCGAGAAAAACAACAGCCAGGAAACTACAAACGCAACAACAACAAGTAACATAAGAAATCAGCTTAATCTTCGCACAATCACATGCCGCAAATCCCTCCAAACCCACATTCCAGGAATCGTACCCTGACCGCAATATTTAAATCCAGTATGCAGAATTTAAATGTAATAGCAATGCAAGAGTACGAATGCTATTAGAAATGCGAGAAAACGAGAAAAGAAATTCATCCATGCAACGCTTGAAAAATTAGAAATTGATCCTTTTATTCCCGCGAGATACAATTCCAGTTTCTAGCGAGCAAGTTTTTCCAACCTTTGTAAATGAGAATTACATTGGTTTTTATAGAGGTCCGTCCTCTTTGCGGCATTAAATATTTAAAACCAACTTCCTCGTGATCTACAACCATCACTTGGAAATCAGGAACACGATCCCCTTAATCGTGGCCTCGAGGAAGCAAAAATTAAATGCAATGAGATAATCGCGGGCACCTTCATTAAATTCATTTTTCAAACATGTGCATGCAATTGTTAAATCAATCCACGAACAACAACTTCGAACCAATAAACCCTTTAATTTTGGTGGCCTGGGCACTCTTCGACCTTAACCGCATCGGAAATCCACAAATTATTAAATTCGGGTCAGCATTAAATCGTCGGAAACCCAAAAACCCTTCTCGGCCGTTCATATTGCGTTTTGGCGGGAAACTACGTAGGTCGCGAAAATGCGACGGGTCGCGAAATCGCGACGGGTCACGAAATCGCGACATCTTATAATGTCGTACGCTTTGACCGCCTTTGACCCGCGAAAATGGCACATGTAGCGATTTCGCTACGTCTCCGGCTTCCTCTTCGCCATCGCAAGCTTGCTCCGCGAAAACGGAACATGTAGCGATTTCGCTACATGTTTCCGTCGTTGGCTCCTCCCTGCGCTCTGCCCCGCGAAAACGGAACATGTAGCGATTTCGCTACATGTTTCTTCTCTCCGTACCAATCGCCATTTTCCGTCGCGATTCGCTGACATGTCAGCGACGCGCTGCAAGTTTTCAACTTTGCCTTTGAAGCCGCCAGTGTCGCGATTCGCTGGACATGTCAGCGAATCGCTGCAAGTTTTGACTTAATGCCTTTGAAGCCGACCGACCCGCGATTCCGGAACACGTCGCGATATCGCGACGGTTCCGCCCAACCTGCCTGCGTTGACTGCGTTGACCGCGATTCTGCAACATGTCAGCGCGTCGCTGCAGTTTTTTGACTTAACCATTTTTTGCTCAATTTTTCTCCTTTTTTTGCCCAAGCTGCATCAAAGCTGATATCAAAGGTCAGATTTCCAACAATACACTAATGCATTAATCAATGAGAATCAATGTGGCAAAAATGCCAACATTCTTGGCGGCTCACGGGGTATACAGCTCGCTGTATGCAAGAATCCAGGCCTTAGTCCATTGGGCACAGAGTCATATCCGAACTAGAAAGCTAGGCTGTCGCAATACATGTTCTGCTGAAAAATTTGAAGCTGGAAGGACACTGCATATAGCTGGTTATGAAACAACTAATGGAACGCGATGATGGAGTGAGCTCTTGCGATTGCGCAAGCGGTGACTGCAAATGGAGTGATATGAAAATGAACGAAGTTATGGAGTGGGAATGGAACTAGGAAAGCTGTGAAATGAAATGAACTAGACTGCGAAATAAATGCATAAAAGACTGAACTTAGAGGAAAGGGATAAGAAGGGATGGGGAAAAATAGAAAAGGGAAAAAGAAACAACAGCTGTGGCTTATTTTGTTTTAATGCAGAAGAAAAAGAAGGAAGAAGAGGAAGAAAGGAAAGAGAGGAAACGGGGAAGGGAAAAGAAGAAAGTGCTAGAAAGCCACCAAACTGTTGGGAGGAGAAAAACAAAGGAAAAACAAGCATCTACGGCTCGCAGGCAACAAGAGCCGAGATGAACAAATAAAAACAATACCACTCTTTTTTTTTTTTTCCTTCTTTTTTCTATTTTTTTGTTTTTTTTTCAAAATACTATATACAATAATTCACGACATGATTGGCATGTCGCCACCAGACATCCAATCTCAGAATGTTATCCAGTAAATCTGCAATGTCCCGACCAGATCTGATCATACTTAAGTCGGTCCTTGAAATTGGGTTGGCTCCTTCCTGAAGTTCTCCATGGTGCGAATAGGATGCAATGCGGCAGATTATCCTTCTTACTAGTACCCATATGGAGGACTTCTTCAGGTACTGGATGTAGTGGCTGGAACCAACACCACCACTTTGCAGACTTTACTGGCTGTGGGCTGAGTACAGGCTCCTCTAACTCCTTGATGTGATCACAGGGCTCTTCAAGTGAGAAATCTGATTACGGGATCTCCTCAGGTTCTGGAATTTGAACTTGTTCTTCTACTTGGCCCATCTCTTGATGAAAACTGCAAGCAACCATATTGTTCATTGCTTTGGAAAAGTGCTTGCATGTCCCAATCCTTGACTTTGGACGAGATCTGTCCCTTGAACTCCACATGACTGCATCTCAGGTTTTTGCTCAGTATAAGGGATCTGGCATGAAAAATACTGTGCAGGGTAAACAGGAGCAGCAACCATCGGAGAAGGTAATGGAGTTTCTCCCCACGGTAACTTTCTCGATAAGAGCAACAGCTGTTCCGCTCGCACTGCTTCCTCAAAGATTTGTGGGAACCGTTGTTCACCTGACTGTAGCAAAAAGAGACCTATGTCAGAATTAAAAGCTCGAACATAAAAGAGGTGGGCTTGGGTGGGTGATGGACGGATCTTCTCTGGAATTCTCTTCCAACTTATCAAGAATCGGACATTGAAGTCCGTGATGCTTTCTTGAGGTGCTCTCTTGATGTACATGAAAAATTGGTAGAGATCCAAAGAACTGTAGAAAGGATCTTCGTCAAATCTTTTGATCAGTGCTCCCGCTAGATCATCCCATGAGCTGATGCTTTGACGTTTGAGCAATCGGTACCACTGCAATGCTCTTCCTTCCAAAGACTGAACCAGAAGTCGGATCATGACATCTTCGTGTTCTATGACATGGATCATGGACAGAATAGCAATATCTTCAACATGTGCCAGAGCCATGCCTTCGGTACCATCATATTTTGCCGGGTTCTTCGGGGCACCTTCGGGAATTTCATGCCGAACTTGGAGATTCAGAGGGCCAGGGATCATCCCATCTAGAAAAAACCCTCGCCTTTGTGGCAGTGGTCTGCGGAATCACGGCCATCGCCATTAAGTCAGAGTCGCCAGAAAAAACATTCTTTGAATTTTTTTTTTTTTTTAAACAAAAACAGGCGTCCACGAACAGATCTTCAACTCAGCAAAGTCGCCAGATGAACTTACAAATCTCCGCTGTGAGGCCAAGACAGCTCATCAAATCTTGAGACCTCCGGGTGTTAAAAGCGTGCCAAAACTGTTGGCACCGGTGGGGTTATCACTTTGGAAAATTATGCGTATCCCACCGATTATGAATTCTTGGAGACAAAACTTGGTCTGTCCCACCGGGCGTGCCAAAAACTGTTGGTCACGAATCTGCCACAGGAAAGGATTTTTACAATTGCGCCCTAGACCCGGCCAACATTGAAAGGCTGGAAGCAAGAAATGGCTCCCAGACCAATCTCCAGAGTGGGCTGGTTCCCTCTACTATTCTAAAATTGGGTTTAAGATAGGGTTCTTTGGAAAGAGATTTAAAAGGTTGCCAGAAAGAAATGGGAAATATGGCCACAGGCCGAAGTGATGGGATCAGAAAAACAACAGCAGGAAACTACAAACGCAACAACAACAAGTAACATAAGAAATCAGCTTAATCTTCGCACAATCACATGCCGCAAATCCCTCCAAACCCACATTCCAGGAATCGTACCACGACCGCAATATTTAAATCCGAGTATGCAGAATTTAAATGTAATAGCAATGCGGGAGTACGAATGCTATTAGAAATGCGAGAAAACGAGAAAAGAAATTCATCCATGCAACGCTTGAAAAATTAGAAATTGATCCTTTTATTCCCGCGAGATACAATTCCAGTTTCTAGCAGCAAGTTTTTCCAACCTTTGTAAATGAGAATTACATTGGTTTTTATAGAGGTCCGTCCTCTTTGCAGCATTAAAAACTTAAAACCAACTTCCTCGTGATCTACAACCATCACTTGGAAATCAGGAACACGATCCCCTTAATCGCGGCCTCGAGGAAGCAAAAATTAAATGCAATGAGATAATCGCGGGCACCTTCATTAAATTCGTTTTTCAAACATGTGCATGCAATTGTTAAATCAATCCACGAACAACAACTTTGAACCAATAAACCCTTTAATTTTGGTGGCCTGGGCACTCTTCGACCTTAACCGCATCGGAAATCCGCAAATTATTTAATTCGGGTCAGCATTAAATCGTCGGAAACCCAAAAAACCCTTCTCGGCCGTTCATATTGCATTTTGGCGGGAAACTATGCAGGTCGCGAAAATGCGACGGGTCACGAAATCGCGACGGGTCGCGAAATCGTGACATCTTATAATGCCGTACGCTTTGACCACCTTTGACCCGCGAAAATGGCACATGTAGCGATTTCGCTACGTCTCCGGCTTCCTCTTCGCCATCGCAAGCTTGCTCACGAAAACGGAACATGTAGCGATTTCGCTACATGTTTCCGTCGTTGGCTCCTCCCTGCGCTCTCCCGCGAAAACGGAACATGTAGCGATTTCGCTACATGTTTCTTCTCGCCGTACCAATCGCCATTTTTCGTCGCGATTCGCTGACATGTCAGCGACGCGCTGCAAGTTTTCAACTTTGCCTTTGAAGCCGCCAGTGTCGCGATTCGCTGACATGTCAGCGAATCGCTGCAAGTTTTCGACTTAATGCCTTTGAAGCCGACCGACCCGCGATTCCGGAACACGTCGCGATATCGCGACGGTTCCGCCCAACCTGCCTGCGTTGACTGCGTTGACCGCGATTCTGCAACATGTCAGCGCGTCGCTGCAGTTTTTTGACTTAACCATTTTTTGCTCAATTTTCCTCCTTTTTTCGCCCAAGCTGCATCAGAGCTGATATCAAAGGTCAGATTTCCAACAATACACTAATGCATTAATCAATGAGAATCAATGTGGCAAAAATGCCAACAGTACTCTTGATGCATTCTTATGTCTTTGATCCTAAATGACTAAATAAAATTTATAAAATAGCCCATGACAAACAAGGACCTTCAAGTGCCCTATCTTATGCTTCATTTTTTACCAAGCAAGGCTTTTTATTTGGGTATATCCATGATTTTCTAGGGCACTCCTAGTATGATGATTGATCTTACAATCATGATCAAAGTCATCCTTCACTTTTGTATTAACATAGAATGTGAACCATTTTGGAGGATATTTTTACCATTGCTAAACCTTACACTCATATCCATTTGGTTCCTTCAACTTATCTAGTGCTAGTTATTTGAATAAGTTGGTCTCCTTATCAATCCTATACATTCATTCATGCACATAGAAGCTATTGAGACCTTGTATGTCTAGCTATTTCTTCAAGTTGGGGTCATAGAACCAAAAATCCTTTAGTTTTTATAGCCCTATGCTTCTTAACTTCTCATTAATCATTATATAAAAGCCTTGCAACTTTGGAGTGATTTCCATGATTTGTTGTTTAGTGGTGTAATAGGTTAAATTTTTATGATCCTTGAAGTAATTTAAATCCACATAGTCTAATTACAACATGTACTCAAGGTTGAACAGGTAGTTTGGAACAAACATAGGTAATGCAAACAACATTGTAGACAATATAAAGAGTTAAATAAAGGATCTATGCTTGAAGAGCTAGAAGTTTCCATTTATCATCTAATTTGACTTAAGTAAGATACATGCTTCACTCAACAATCTTGGCACCTTTTCCCCCATCCTATTGATGATGGGATGGTATACTATATCATAGAAGTCATGGGAGGTCCTCTTTCTCCTTTGAAGGGTACATATATGTAGTCAATAATGGATAGGGGATTGTTATTAGGATCAATCTGGTTTAACTATAATGTAAGTAACTAGTGCTTCTTCTAGTTGATAATGACCCAAATCATATACAAAGTATATATGAACTTACTATTTTACTTTAAGTATCATGGATATTTTTTCATTTGATCATTTATCTAGTTGATAAATGATCATTTGATCTATAAGTAACTAGTGCTTCTTCTAATTGATTATGAACCAAATCGTTAATCTATAAGTGCTAAGGGTATATCTCCATTGCATGTAGGACCACCACATGTACCTTGTACATAAGTTTATTTATCATTTCCCCTAAAAATATGAATACATTAGATAATAATAATTAGATATCATCCTTGAAAATGTCTCTATCGAAGGGTAAATCAAAATTCAAGGCCTTATTCAAGTCGTTGATATGGTGCAACATAAAACCAAGAATATTACTCCTTTCTACCTTTCAATTATAGGTAAACCACATTGTTAATCTATATTCAATGTTTAAAATATTTCTTATCTCTTCCTCCTTGATGAGAAAAGGGGTTTCTCCCAAGTAGAATGATCTAATGCTTGTCCCCTATTAGTCATACCTTTCAACATAAACATCAATGATCTTAAGGTAATTCCACACCTATGGAACTAGGTTCATAGTAAGCCTTAATATATATATATATATATATATATATATATATATATATATATATATATATATATATATATATATATATATATATATATATATTTGTATGCTCCAAGTGTCAATGCATGGCCCTATTGGATCCTCAAAATCCAACTTGAAAAGTACCCCTAATTTCAAAATTTGAAGGGTATTGTAAAGTCCTAGGTTTAGGTGTTTTCATCAAAAAATCAAAGAAAATGATTTAAAAAAAAATGAGTCAAGAAAAGTGGCATAATTCAAAATGTTGTGTCAAGTAAGCCTTTAAAGTTTTATTATAATCCAAGCATATTTGTCCTCAAAAGGGTCTTCAAAGTCATATTTTACCACAAATTTCATGAGTTTTAGTCCTCCAAATGATTCTTTTAGTCCCTAAGGTTATTGCCTAAAGATCCCCAGTTATCATCATCCATCCATTTTTCCCCATGGTCCCTAAGGTTTCCTTGAACCATCATTTTCTAATTATTTTCCCCTAGGTCTAAGGCCCCCATTTTCCTAAAGTCATTCATCTGCTAAAAATTCCATCCGTTCGTAAGCCTAAGTTACTGAGTTAATATTTCTAAGTCATAAGCCTTAGGTATTCACACATCACTTCCCCCATTCAAATGTTCCATGCGATCATAAAAGTCAAAATATTTCAAAGGTTAATACCCCAGGTCATGCCTTATTAAAAATATAGCCTTGTTCGAATCTATTTTTCCTAAGTCCATGTTTCCCCCTCCCCATATTATCTCATTTATAAAAATCCTAAGCACAATACCATGGAACCAATTTATTTTTGCCACCATAGGTTTTTCCCCAAAAAATATGGATGACTCACAATAATTTGACCAAAGTAGGATCAATGGTCTGATGAATTTGATCATTCAATGATGGATGACTGAGAAGGTTTGATCTATGGAATTAGATGCAAATAGATGTGCAACTAGATGAGAACTTACCAAAATAAAATTAGTAGCTCATATTATTTCAATTGAAGAAGTATGAAAGGCACATAATTTTTGGTCGATTGAAGATGGATGACCCAAGATCTTTAGCCGATTGGAAATAGATGACCTAGGATTTTTGGCTGGAACTAGATGGACGATGTAGGGTGATTTAGCCGAATCATGATGGATAGACAAAAATCATTAGACCAAAATAAATTCAATGACTGATCAAAATAGAAGCACTCCAAGTTACATAAGGTTTTCCTAAGTCTTAAGGGTTTCATTTATGTGAAAATTTCATTTGCCCCTTTTTAATGTTTCGCTAACACCTTGTTATGTTCAAAGTTATCCTTCACCTAGATTTGGAATAAAAATATCATCTTAAATATCCTAAGGTTTCTTCCCTTGAGCATAATAGTCATCATAAGCCTAGCCTTGTTCCCTCCTTGCAATAAATCTAGACCATAAAGTCAAAGAATTTCATTAGGCTCCATCTACATTATACCCCCACTATTATACTTGGGTCATTTGATTTTCCTAAGGTCTAAGCTTACTTGATGAAAACCTAACCCATTTTCGTCCTATTTTCAATGTTCATGACTAAAACCTTTAGGCTAGGGTCAAAGTCTTTCAATCAAAGAGGACTTCATGAGGGTCTAGCCACATTCTCCCCCTTCCTATTATTACATTATTAGACCACTTGATTTTTTTCTCTAAGGTAAAAATATGTTAAATCAATACCTAACCCCAAATTTTATATATTCCCACCCACTCCCTTTCTATGAAAATAAGATGTGCGGCTAAGATTTTTCAATCAAATGAAGATATGTGGTTGAGGTCTTTCGATCGAATAAATATGAGTGACTAGAGTGAATTGGATGAATGGGGATGTGTGGTTGAGGTTCATTTGACCGAACACGGATGAATAGTTGAAAATGATATAGCTGATTGAAGATAAGTGGTCGAGGATGGTCGACTGAAGGGAGATGTGAGGTTAGAAATGAATCAACCAAAATCAAATTAGCAGTTTAGATTATTTTGGTAAAAAAGGATGAAGGAAACTTAACATTTGGTTGATTGGAGATGAACGACTTAGGATCATCAACTGAACGCAGGTTGTGCGTAAATTATCATCTTCCATTGACTCACACTTGATGAGAAGATTTTGTGGAACCCCTACCCAAGAAAGCACAAAGGGAAATGATAGCACATGCTTTAATAATAACTCTAGTGACTCAAATGAGGGCCAATCAGAAGAGTTACAAGCACATAGGCCAAAGTACCAATATATTTTTAGGTTGTGTCAGAAACATACCTTAAGACAAAGTGGTAGAACCTACGACCCATAACTTGATAGGTGCATAATCAAATGACTAATTGATGTGAGAAAATGAAAGGAAAGAAAATCCACAAGTTAGACCATTATGGAGGTTGATGTGTCAACCTGCATATGGCAAAAATGAAAAGGTAGTTGGTATGGATTTAATACATTACATGCCAAGAAATGATTTAAAGATACACTATAGCTATTTTGTAATTATCACTAATAGTCATAGTAAGTACATAGAGTTGAGACTTCTATCCGAGAAGAGTGCTATGAGAATTGTAGAAGTCATAAAGCTACAATATACAAATGGCTTCCTCCAGTGCCACTCCCATCACTAAAAGTAGGTTTGATAAATTAGAAGAAGAATCATTGTATCAAAAATTGCCAAGAAAAAGTGTTGTTGAGAAAGAATGGAAAATTGAAAACATGATCGTATTTAGTTTCGAGTCGACCTCTAGGATTGGCAATTCCATTAAACCCTGCTAAGAGGTTTGTTTCAAAGGATGTACATAGATAGACATGGCCAGATTCCTTTCTATAACAAATGGAAGGGTAACCTTACCAAGTTGATTTACCCCAAAGTATACTTCTCTTCTAATCTCCTATTATGGCTGGCCATGTCGTATGACCTGACAATTAAAGTAATAAGGAGTAGCACAAACTAGGTCCTCTTCAGAATAATGACATACAATATTAGCAAAGTCTTTGCGTTGGATAAAACCATAATGGTAATTGAAAAAAATGTAATCATTTCACAAGATCAACATATGATTGGGACCTCTTTTTATGCTAAGCTTTTTTATTATAATGAGTTGATGTCAACCCAATTTCCAATTCATAAATGCTCACTACGTAATTGGGCTAAATATTATGTTGATATAATCAACATATTTATGGGGGTCGAGGATTTAAATTGGGTAGAAAAAGAGGTCATATTTTTTATAGTCCAATGTAATAAAATCAGATAGCTTACAGTATATAGGTGGGAGGACTTAATCAGTGATACTATGAATAGAGAATTTAGAGAATTGTAGAAGGCCATAGTTGAACATAGGGAAATAATACCTTATTTCTCACATTATTCCTTCCTCATCCACCTAATAGTAGGGCACCTAGGTCAAAGGACAATTATTGAGTTGGGAGGTGTGCATGAGGGATTGGTTCAAGCAAGAAGGAGCATCCAACTATACCCAATTATTTGGAAAATTTATTCCCTCCATATATCACTCACTTTGCAAAAAGGTTTCTTACAGGATGAGCCTAAGGACAACCAAATTATTACATGATAATAATATAGGGGATTACTTATTCTTAGAGGACCTCACTTACATCAAAATATATGGGGCTAAGGTACCTCCCAAGGCATTACCTAGTTTCTATCCCATGTCAATAGTTACTTTAGAAATTATAAGGCAAATTGTAGAGGAAGCCAAAGTGAGGGTCATAAGAAAATAGACTAGAATCCCATGGATCATTATACCGTGTAATATTAGGTACTATATTTATAGAGGATACCCTAGTCTATTAGGATACTTATAAAATATGATTTCCTATGGTTTGTTGAACTCAAATGGTGACCATATGATCCCTATGACTATTTAAAAAATGTGCTTCTGAGAGGAAGCCCATGAATCACCATGGGGATATGTTTGAAGAGGCCATTCAACTGGCTTTAAGAAAGGGTCAGTATCTAGATACAATATGGCAAAATAAATCTTTAAAAATACCACATACTTATATTGAAATGGTAGGAAATTACCCTGTAGAGATGAAATTATTGAGAACAACCACAATGGAGATAGTTAACCCTATCATACCTCCAAAGGACTATCAAGACCTATCTTGAAAATTATTGCTCAAGAGCCCAAAAAAATAGATATATTGATAGAAGTAGTCAGTTAGACTCCAGTCAAAACAGAGAATTCTCCTGTTGCTCAGATCACCCACAGTACTGTAGATATTAGAAAAGGCAAGGAAATTATTGCTATTTCATATTCATTAGACCAAGCTACTACTAAATAATTAGCCAAAGAATTAATGTTACCATAGCACCAACAATAGATGGTTACAATTTCACCCAAGGTAATACCCACTACGTTGAGAGTAAACAATAGAGAGATACATTTTTTTGTAGCAACATTAAAGAGGATACAAGAGGCTGAAGGTTTAACTAACCTCCTTAGAGAATACCAAATCAAAATCCAAAGTCCTCCTAGTTCACCAACACACAAAAGGTCCAAGATAGAGATTAACCCTAACACTCCTAAAAGTTTTACTCTGATCAAGGTAGGGAAGGCTATTCAATTCAATCCTTCATAAGAGGAGCACATTTAGGCCATCATAGAAGGAATAGTGACTAAAACTTAGCATGATGATAAGGCAAAAGACTCAAGCCCTATATCAATCATAAAAATAAAAATTCTTAGACAAGGTATAGGAGGATTTCAAATTGATCCTACAATAGGGAATGCAGAGATAACAAGGAATACAATTAGCCTACTGAAATATGGACTTTATGCTAAAAAAAAATTACATTTGTTGTAGAGAAAGAAATGGTAGAATTGAAGGTCAAATCAGTTAAAAGTGATAAGCTACAAGCAAAAAATACCAAGTTACAAGATAAAATCAACAATATCCAAAAACAAACGCCACAAACTAGAAAGTAGTTTGATAAGTCTCTATTCACCAGGAAATAAAAAGAGAAGATCATTACAAAATTTAAAGCAAATATCAACACAATAAATCAAAGTTGCAAGGATATTGGAGAAAAAATGAATAATAGTAAGAAAATGAAGCCCCTCCTAGATGAAATAGATAAAAGAGTAGCATCCATCCTTCCAATCCATGGAAAGTGTTGGAAAAAAAATGACCAAATAAATACCAAGCAAGTGACTACAACATATGGTCAAATTCACAACAATAAAATAGAATTTGACAAAGTCACCACTTTTGTAAATGAGAGACCTCTATTAAAAGGTGTAATATAGGAACTGGAAATTTGGGAATAATACATCAATAATAAAAAAGGGAACAAGCTGGCATTAGCCTTGAGGAACTTTTCAGTGCAAAGGACTTTGATAAATTAATTATCAAAAAAATAGAAGAGGTAGAATATGATGACACAGATGAAGAGAAGATGGCTGAATTTTTTTTCACTCTGTCTAGGACAACTCGAGATAATTAAGTTTTTCAAAAGTAATGAAGTTGCAATAAAAGAGCATAAAAACAAATCCTTAAGGCTATTTGATAGGATTTCTACAATAGGCTTTTTATGTGATGAGGCTTGGGTATAAATTGCTAACTTGGTCGGAGTAAGTTAAGTTGAAAAGGATAAAATTAGAAAAAACAACCAAAGTTCATCAAACATAGCTAGCAATGTAGGACTTGCAATAGGAAAAAAGAAAGAGCCAAAGAGAAAAGAAAAAGACACATGGATAGGCCAACAATAAAATCCAAGCAATTGATAGTTTTTCCAATTTTTAAGATTAAAAATGGCCAAATACTAATTTTTGATAGCTAATATTAGGTTGTAACACACCCAACCAATTAAAGGTAGGGGATGATGACAAGTGGAGGGTCTAGATGGAGGCAATTGTTACAATTATAGGACTGCCAAAACTATAAGGACTACCACAATCAAAATCAACATCAAGCTTTTGCATAGAATATTTTTGCTAAGAGGTATACTTGAGTGCCCTTTGTATTTGTTGTTGTATTCCCTTTGTGTCTTTCTCCTTTTCTATCTCTTATTCCTCCCATTTATACGCAGGATTTGATAGAGAATTGCTAAAGAAACTGAGAACATTTCCAGGTATTTAGTCAGAGGTCTAGAGGCCCAAATGTTACCAGATTGGAACGGGAAGGCGAAGGATTCTTGTTACATAATTTGAATGAGAATTATTATTGTATAAAAATATTTAAAGAGCTTAACCGTAATTCAAGCCAACTCTCATTGTTATTGATACAATTATGGGCTTTTGCTCTTATCAAATATCTATGTTCAGTCATGTTTATTGTCTCATTTACATATTATATTTTTTGAATGTATATTTGACACTTTCTTTCGTTGATAACAAGTTATGTTTACTACATCATTTGAATAAGTATAATTGGCTTAATATATCCTTTTATTTTTATTTTAGTCATATGAATGTATCTTAAATCTTGCTACAATAGCCCAAGGATAAGGCACCAGTTATACATTAAGGTATAATAAAAGAGCTACAATAAATCTTGGTCAAATAATAACTTTTACACCTTTTTTATCTAGATGAGCATGAACTTATATTTTTAAATCTTTAAGTTTACCTCAGGGGTATCCTTACCCTCCCTAGTCTGTCTAGAATCATAAAGAAAATCTATTCCTAGGTTAAAGAGGTAGGTCAACCATAGCCTATGATACTGTTGTATCAAGAGTTATTTTGTGGTGTGACCACTAGAATTTTAAGGACACAAAATAAAAACTCCAATAGGTCCTAGGCTATAATGTATCCATATATCCTTCCTAACCTTGATCGAGGAGTGGTTGTTTTCCCTTTGCTACATTTTAGTGAGTCTCATAATACATGTCTTGAGGCTTCTTAGGTGTAAAAGGAGCCCTCTTATTTTTCTTTCCTTTACCCTCTGATGTATTTTCCTATGTAACCAATGTTTAAATTTGTGTCATTTCATTGCGTGCACTAATAAACATAGTGGTGGTGGTGGTAGGAGTTACTGGGTTAGCCTTGGCTATGAAGCCACTTGTTATAATGATACTAGTATCTATCATGAGATTTGAAGGATTTTGGAAAACTTTGGAAAGTTTGAGAATTTTTTCCAAGCGTTTAGTCGAGAAGTTATTCACTCATATTAGAAAAGAGAATTGCTCAAGTATACATAGTGAATTGCTTGGTAAGATTGACTTGGAAAAATTTTAGTTTTGAAAAAATGAATGAATGGCTCAATGTTGGAGAGAGAAATGATCATAAAGAACTTAGGAATTTTGTTTTGTGAAAGTTGAAGCACTTTGCTCTTCTTAGAGCAATTTGATCCTTCATGACCATGCTTACCCCCAATTTGGACTCGAGTAGTTTAGGTATGAGCCACATTAATAACAACAAGCAAGAAAAGAGACATGGGCATGATTTTGGAATGATTGGATGCAACATAAGGCTAAGGGCACTATGACAATGTCTTCCTTCAATGCCAAGGACACTATGTAATCAAACATAGATAAAGTTAGGAAGATAATTATTGTGATCAATTGTGAGAGCTTCATTAGGAATGGTTATTAATGGGATGGTTCTAGCTTAATAATAGGTCTCATAGTTAAGGTAGAGGTTACAGTGCTATTACCAAGTTTATAGTGGCTTAGATAGCTTTACAATAGAAAAATGGGTAGGGTGAGGGTTATAAACCCTGTCTCACCATGATTGACTATTGTACCTATATATTTCTCATGTGTTATGAGTGATTTGCTTTAAATTTCAAGCAACTCACTTCCTCTCTTGTGCCTTTG
The DNA here is from genome assembly GCA_028583015.1 of Wollemia nobilis. Taxonomy (NCBI): domain Eukaryota; kingdom Viridiplantae; phylum Streptophyta; class Pinopsida; order Araucariales; family Araucariaceae; genus Wollemia; species Wollemia nobilis. Next base: position 8,222,022 of record JAQPPZ010016751.1, on the reverse strand, counting down.
CCACTTAAAAATAAATTTTGTTGCCTTTTGAATTTTAGAGTGATTCACTTCTAAAGAAGTAAATCACCTCATTTATTTTGAATTGGCTAAAACTTTTACAAAATCTTGCAAGAAACCTTTTGATAAATAGGAATAGAAGAAAATAAGCAACATGATGTTTGAGTACCTTTTTCAAGATTTTTTCTCAAAGTCAGATATTTTTATTTTGAGAAAGGAGTGTAGAAGCAAGAATAAAAGTAAAAATAATATATATATATATATATATATATATATATATATATATATATATATATATATATATATATATATTATTCTTATTTTCAAACTCTTTAGATGGGCCTAAGATGTTGCCCATTGTCTAAAATAGGTAGTGGCCTTCCATAAAGCATCATAAGTCTATATGAATTTACACCTATGATCTTGAGGGTTTGGTATAACTCATTCCAAATAAAATAAATCTTCCCATGGCCTCTAGGATTTGCGTTTTCCTCATGCTACTTGAATACTAAATAATCTTCCTTATATTCCATTTTTATTGCCTTCTTATCAAACCACCTTTTGATTACCACCTAGTGTGACACAAATCTCTTGAAGGAATTTTCTCTCTTCTTATAGAGCCAATAATATGTTTAATAATGCTTGCATAGGCTCAATATCTATATCTTCTAGTCCTAACTATTAAAATATTTGAAGAGAAGAGAGCTCTAGATTGATTAACAATATTTATTCTATTCCAAAGACTAGCTTGTATGGGGATGGTCATATTGAAGCTTCAGGTGTTAGTCTATTGGTCAATAAATTTTTATTTAGTATTATATGTCAACCCCTTTGTGACTCAACTACAGTCCTTTTTAAGATTCTTACAATGTTCTTATTAATGGACTCTGCCAATTTGTTATCTTTAGTTCAATAATTGGATGTGATCTTTAACATAAAACCATACTTGAAAGTAAATTTTATTAAGTTAAACCCTATGAAGGTGGTGGAATTATTAGTTATCACTATTGAAGGGATCCTAAACCTATAAATATTTCTTGGTTTGTAGCCTTGACTAGCACTACCTTGATCCATCTAGTGTAGTAAGTGGTGCTAGTTAAAATTAATTTATGCTTTACATTTGATAGGGGTTATTTTACCAATCAAGTGAAGGTACCATTTCTAAAAAAGTTCAATTACAATAATGGATTTCAAGGGCATTAACACCTTTATTCTCTTGCCTAAGAAAGTACAATAGCCTTTACACTTGACCAATTGAAGTAGTTAGAAAAGATGATAGGCCAATAATACCTTACCCTTAGGATATTATGAGTTATGGTTTAAGTAGAATAATGTTCTCTTTCATCATGGGACTCTTTGATTAGAGATTTATTCCTTTATTCCTCGATGCATTGCAATAGTACCCCTTAATATGCTCATTGGAATAAGATATTGTCTAGCCAGGTATAGTGTAATGGTTTTTTCCTGAATATGACTCTTTCTTTCAATGTTAAATCCTCTAGAATATATATTGATACCTTAGTTATCAAATTCATCTAAATTTTTAGATAAAATTTAGAATTCATCGAATGCAAAACTATAATGAATAAATTCGACAAATAAACCCTAAATTTGGCAAAAAAAATCTGAAAATAAAAGATGTATAAAAAATCCTATTGCATAATTATGTTGGATGCAACCATTTTTAATCTATTTTCTTTAGTTGTTTATTATCACTTAGAGAATGGACAACAATGATAGTTTTGTGTTAATATGCATGATATTTTTTTTAGAATGAATTTATCACATGATTTTTTATTATAATTGATAGAAAACTTATAATTTATCTTTTAAAAAAATTATTGATTTAAATGTTTGAAAATATTTTCATTTGTTAAAAAATTACTATGTTTAGATAAAGTTATAAAAATGTTTATATTTTTAAATATTTTAAAGTATATATTTGAATTTTTTTTTATTAAAATCAAATATTATAATTTTGTATTTTTTATTTTTAAATTTTATATAAAAATAAAAAATAAAATTATTTCAAAAAATATATGTGCATTTATAATAATCAAATTTTATGTCATTTTATTTTGAATTTTTAAACATGTCCAATTTTTTCGAACTTCAAGAGTGTCGAACTCAAATACAAATTCGAACTTGATAACTAATCTTGATAACTTATATCTTCTAATATCTCTAATCCACCCCAATTGATTGTCAAGTTCCTTTTATTCTACTAACACTATATGTTCCTTGGGAGCTGATATGGAAAACTTATTACATAGAGTCATACCTATGAGTAACTTTGTTGGTTGATTTCTATGTCAAATTTCTAAATCTTATTTATCCAACCTACTTATTTTTCTCTTAGTTAACCATGTAGCACCATAGACCGAATAGCGGGATGCACTACAAAAGCAATTGCTTTACTTTGGTATAAGTAATACCTAATTTTTTTTAGAATATTCATCATAGCAAACTCCTGCTTTTCTATAAAGGTCTACTTATCTTTGTAATTATAGAGTACTTGACTCATGAAGGAGATCAAATGTTCTTTTTATTTGTCATCCTCTTGAGTTAATATAGCAAGGATGATTTCATCAATACCAAATACATGCATTCTAAAAAATTTAAAGAAATTTAGATTAATGAGGACCAAAGGTTTTATGTTTTTGGAAGTCTATTTTCCTTCTTTAGACTAGGCAAAAGTTGCATACTTTAAGAGGGAAGAGCCTTTTAATTTCAAGAGAGTAGAAATTAGAATGAGCTCTTTAAATGATATGAAAATTTAGAGTTTTAGTTATGGGCATGACTCACCATGCAAAATTTGTTATGAATTGAGCCACAAACAAAAATTATCCAAGGAAAGACCTAATTTCTTTAATGGACATAGATAAAGATAAGTCAATTGATTTTATCCTATTAGGATCTATTGCAAGGTTGTTCTTGGATACCACATGACCTAAGATTTTCCTTATTATACCATGAAGATAAATATATTTTTATTTACCAACATTCCATACTTCGTACACCTTTTGAAGACATATTCTAGAATGTGCTTGTTTCTTTCTTTAGAAAAGATAATTAAATCATTTAGGTATACGAGTATGTTTCATATATCAAAATTATAAAGAAAATATTCAATATTTTATAAGTAGTTGTGGCATCTGACAAGCCCAAAGGCATTCTCAGGTTTGCAAAGGTTTCCCAATTTATCCTGAATGCTGTTTTGTATTGATTTTCATCCTTTACCTAGATATGATTATATCCTAAAGAACCATCTAATAAAGATTACATATGAGACCTTTCTACCTTTTATAAAATTTGATCTATAACTAGCAATGGATACCGATCCTTAATGATTCCCTATTTAGGTTTCTAGAATTAATAAATATTTTAATAGTGAAAATTTGAGACCTTGCTACCTGTTGTGGCTGTTACACAACTAGCCCCAAATCTTGGGGACCCACCTTTGATTTTGTGTTTGTGAGTTTTTGGGATATTTGGAGAGATAATTTCGATAGGTCACATCCTTGATACTTACATCTCAGTTTCCAATATTCCTTGTTGAATAGCGTCTTCGTCTTCTTTATCTTATTTTGGAGTGTGGATAGGCTGGTGTGGGGCTTGGCGTCCGGTTTTACATTTATGTTAGGTGGTATAGGATGTTAATTGGTTTGTTTTATTTTCTTGTGTTTTGGTTTCTTTTTAATAGGTTGAATTGAATTATTTCAATATTTCAAAGTTGATCAAATAAAAACAAAAAAAGAAAAAAAAATTAAAAAAAATATATATAACAAAAAATATATAAAATGATAAATGAATAAAAGAAAAAGTTATATATATATATGAATGATAAAAGAAAGTAAAAAAATAAAAAAATATAAAATGAAAAAAATAAAAAGGTGAAACTTTTTAAAGGCAAAGCACAATTGTATATTACCTTTATATGCTCATTGTATTATGTTTCAATATGTTGTTCTCATGCCTTTTTATCTTATGCGTGCAGGGCTCATGAAAACTGATGGTGACCAACGATTTCGACAGCGTGATGCCTCGGTACCTCGACACGGTGGATATTGATGTCCATACGTGGATGACCATTCTCAAACCGCACTGGAGGCATAAACATGGATGAGTGACGACTTAAAGTACGCCACACATTGACTATGGACGATTTAGATGAATGAGTGTGCAATTTTGGCATGGGTACTTCACCCTAGGACTTGGATGAAGTGCGGATAGTCGACGTCGACCTGCACAATGATGACGGAGGTCCACAGTGGATATGCGATGGTATTGCAGATCAAAACATTAGCAGATAAAGGAAAATGAAATATCGCAACCCGAAGAGAATGTAGCCAATGTAGACACATCAGTGTTGAGCGCGAACGACCCCGAATATGATGATGGTGGACATAGGACATGGATTGACATAAACAACAATGGTTTTGATCAGTGGGTGGTGGGTGACATAGGTCAACATGCACGGGTTTGGTCAGCAATGTTGGAGTAATCAAACGCGGCTAGGCATAGATGGGTCAGCGTTATCGATGCTGACACTAACCAATAATTAGAAGACAAATGGAATTTTGCAGTAAAAGACTCTACAATGTAGGCAAAATGATGATTTCCAACCTGGCAGGATATGTAGATGTGGCAAGGAAACATGCCGATGGGGAGGCGGACTAGTTCAATGATAGACTTGAAACATGACTTTATTTTCATATAAACCCTTAAAGTCTTGCTAGCACCTTAGTGATTCGTATTTCTTAGGGTGCGACTTGGATTATTATGCCCATGACTAGTTTGGCATAGAAACCATTTAAATATAGTTGTTAAATTTATTAAAATAAAGGTACACATCACGCACAACATAGTGGCATTGTCAAGGAAAATAAAAGAGACGAAAACATTACTAAATTTATTAAGATATCAGACATGCACAGGGAACTGTTACGAAATCAAGTGAAGGGGATATAATGCCTATGACCATAGAATGATGAGAAGCGTTACAATAAAACTAAACAGATAAAACCCCATGTAGCCAAAGAGGAGAAAAATGAAATGAACTAGCAAAGAGGAAACAATTTTTTTTTCTTCTAAAACTTTAAATATGGCAGAGAAAAAGTGCACAGGGGGTTCTTTTTTGGAAGGCCAGATGCTGCTAGAATTTTTACAGGCCAGAGGCTTGACCATTTTGGAAGCCATGGTTGTATTGTTTTGCCATATTGCTGGACTTTTCTTTTTCACCACATGATGCCTATTTTGGGGCTGAGGTTTTCTACACACATGTTGAACATTGAATACCTTTTTTCACAATATAATGGAGATATTTCAAATTTTAATGCATTTGTATGGTTATATTTGTCTTATTTTTGGTATATTGCACCCTTTCCTTAGAAGCTTGCACCGCATTAGTTGTTTGACTGCGTGAATTCAGGTAACACTAATGCTGGTTTTTGTGCAGAATATTAATGCTTGCAGGGTTTGTGGAGAAAATTTTGAGTTGCAGCAATCAATTTAATTTATGTTATTTTATTTTTATTTTTCTAACTTCTCTTTTGCAGATTTTTTAAAACTTTGAGGATTAAAATAAAAATAGAAAAAAATTAAAATGACAAAAATAAATACATGGATGTGAAGAATGAGCTTCAATATTTTATCCGAAACAAACTTGAATTCATTTCAAAGCCATTTCGATTTATAAAAATTGTTGAAAAACGTTGTTTTATGAGGATTTTATAATTTCGAAAATTCACATTATTTCATGTTTTGGAGGCAAATCAGATTTTTAAACTTTGCATTTCCATTCATAAGCAATAGATGACCTTCCCTTTATGAAAATTTCAATTTCATCAAAGGGAGGTAATTTAAATGACATTCCATAGGCCATCATTTTTAGAGCACTAAATTGGCTTCTCTTTATGAAAATTCTTATTTCATCAAAAAGAGAAAATTTATCATTATATCAAAAGCTATTGTTTCAAAGCATTAAATTATTTCTTCTTTATGAAAATTATGATTTCATTAAAGAGGGATAATTTATAATGACATTTGAAGGCCATTATTTTAAAGCAATAAATTGTGGTCTCTTTATGAAAATTAATTTCATCAAAGAGGGATAATTTATTTATTATATCAAAGGCTACTATAGCTACAAAGTTGGTCATCCAGATTATTCCATCTTGAGTTTTAAAGCAACATAAAAATAATTCATTCAAAATCACTTGCTTTAACTTTCATGAACAATCATTATCATAGCATAATAAAATAAACCAAATGGGCCCCTTGTTAACAGTTGAAATCACTAAGGTACTCCTAACATTTATTTGATATATCTTCACAAGATTATAAATACACATGTGCAATGCTTACATAGCGAAACCTTGGAGAAGTTATCTTCATTTTTAACTTCTTTGCAAGAGAGGGTTTTGCGATCAAAATCCTAAGGGTGAGTGTGTTTTGCAATTGGGCAAAATTACCACTCAACACTACCTATCGTAAAATTTAATCTATGGCTAACAATGGATAATGATCCTTTAATGATGTCTTATTTAGGTTTCTAGAAATGATGCATAGTCTGATATCTCCTTTCTTCTCATGCACGAGAACCAATTCAATCACCCACATGAAGTGCTTAATGGGAAAAATAATCTAGGTTTATAAGAATTTAAGGAGTTCCTTATTCATTGATGCTTGAATTTTTGGACTATCCAATGTTTTATTTTTCTAGAAATTTTCTCTAGGCCCTAATTCTATGGTGTGTTCAATGATGCTTCTATGATAGTGAAGACTTCCAAATTTAAGCATAGTGTCAGTATTCAAGCTTACCAATCCCTTCATCAATCAACTAATCAATCATCCTTGTGCCTATATTTAGAGTATTTATTATTGTAAAGGTGAAAGCACCAAGGCATAAGAAAAAGTGTCACCAGTGCTTTCATGACCTAGGTAGCATTTTTGTTGATTTTAATTTTTTGACATTTCTTGCTCAAATTTGACCTCCAATAGTCATATTAATGAAAGTGTCATCTTGAAAGAACCACCAATGATTTTTTTTGCTAGTACTTTTGACTATTATGTGTCAAAACCAAGAAAGTTATCTGCTATTACCTTCCAAGTTGCCCACCATTAATGGATCTGATCTCTAGGATCTAATTCACAACTCCCAACATATATCCCAAATCCAAGATTTATCATTTTCATTCTTCCTCCATTAATGCCATCTTAATACCGTTTTAATTTCTCACCATATACAATCCTATCAACTTCAATGTAATCCTTCCCCCAAGAAACTATGGATTTATATAAAACCAACACTTTGGGTGACCAATCCATGATATTTTTGAGAGTAAAAAAATTCTACCGAAGTTTCTCTAGATTCATAAGAAATCATCTTCATATATGGTAAGATTATACCAATATCTTCCCTTAATATGTTTAAGGTCATCCTTCAAGCATTCAAGCTTTCATCTAAGTAAGCATCCAAGAAATCATTTGTTCAAGCACTTAAGTCTCCAAGCATGCAAGCCTCCAAGATCAAGCTCTCAAGTGTCTACAAGCAAACAAGCAAGCTTTCAACAAGCTTCTACAAACAAAAACAAATAACTTTAGCATCTTAGGTTGTGCTCTTTTCCTTACTTTATTTTAACACTTTCTTTGATTTGTAGCTCCAAGATTTAATCTTGTTGTATATCAGGTAGTTTTACACATCTCATTTGCATGTAGTTTAGAATCTCATCTTATCATTGTTAGTCTTCAATTTAAGCAAAATTTCTCTATTTTTTGTGTCATTTAATAGAGTTTGTATACTCCTAAGCCAAAGATATTCATCATTTAATCATTAAAGCATTCAATATTTATATTTAATCTTATTTTGATACTTCCTAAAATAAAAACACTATCAAATTATAGGTTTTATGGTACTATAACTCTCTAGTTTTACATAGACATAAAGACCAAAAGAACTATCAGTTAGGCAAAATTGTCGATAGTGATATCACCATTCGAGTGGCACTTTTTCCACTGATTATTTAATCTATGCATTTGTTATTTCCACAAAATTTACTCCTTATCCAATCAGAGGTCTGATACTAGCTAAGGGACTTTGGCATTCTCCATGTCAAGTAGGCCCCTTTACCACTAATTGAATATATATTTTTTGTTTTGTAGGAAAATAAAAGTGTTATCACCAAGAAAAAACACCAATAGTGCTTTTGCAGGACTAGAAACACTTTTGCTTGTGTGGAAAAAATAAGTTATTTTTTTTCATAACCCCTATCATTTCATTATTTAGGAATTAATTCTATTTGTTGTTTGCTAGATTAGTTTTTTTTTTCTATTTGTTTTTCAAAATAAGCAAAAGGAAAAGAAAAAAATAGTTTAGCATTTTAATCATTTAGGGGACCAACTAAATATTCAAGCTTTAGCATTAAATCAAAATTACATGTAGTCATATTTAGTACTTGTTTGCCATATTCTTCTTACACCTTTACCTATTAAAATAAAAAGGGAAATCATAATTTAATTTGTTATAAAAAAAGTTTTAAGCCTTGTTGTTGTTAGCTTTTGAGGATGCATACTGAAGGAAATGCAACCACAATATGTAAAATAAGTATGCTATGATAACTTATGATAATGACACTATAATATGTAGGAAAATAATGAGATAGACTTCTGCAATAACTCAATAATATGCCATTAATTAAAGCTCACAAAAATAGTACAATGCACTATAATTGAGGACTTGAGTACAAAATTTTCAATGAAGAACTACATTGTACCTACTCACTACTATAATCTAACTCTTTATAGTAACAATGTATCTCTCTTACTCTATAACTTAAAGGTATATATATAGGAAGATATGTGCCTTGACCTTTACTTTACCCATGACTCTTTATCTACCTGTCCTATGACTCATGTACATGTGGACTATATGCATATTTACATCATTGCACATTCTAACACTTGTGCATTTATTACTTGCTTGAAGTAACTACTCAAATCTTACTCTAAAGTAAAATCCTACTCTAGTTATGTACCCAAGGTGTTAGATTGAAAAGTACCAAATAATGTAATATACTCTAACACCCCTCTGTATTATATTATTTGAGTACTAAAGACTTTAGTCTTCAATGTGGATTTTCATCTTGATCAGGTCCTTATTCTTCTTTAGTTTGTAGATGACCAAGTAGTGCATAGTCTTGTTGTCCTCTCATATTTTTTATTTTGAATCTTCTATTTACTCATCTACTTTTATGATATATGGGTTCTTCATTTTCTACAATCTGTTCCTTAGAAAATGCATTAGTATTATTTTGAAATACAACAATATCTTGTGAAGTCTCAATTGAGTCTAGAGTATACATATTTTTGTGGATTGATCTAGTAGCTTCTATCTCATTTTTATTTATGATGAGATATGTATTGACTTCATTTAAGTACCTGAAATCAACCATTATGTTGCTCTCCACTAGCTTGGTTACTAAAATAATATTACATGTTAATCCAGGAACATACATCACATTCTGTAATAGAAAGTTTGGAAATGATTTACTAGGTTTTACACACCCATACCCATGTATATGATATATTTTACCATTTGAAATCTTCAATCTATAATCATTAGTGATTTCAAGACAATCAAATCATTGTAGATTTCCTATCATGTGATGGCTAGCATAGAAATCAATATACCAAATATTCTTTTCAATTTGACTTGTAGAACTATTTGTGTTAGAACTAATTTTACATCTTTGATGTGGTATATTTTATGTATCTTGATCTTGCATTATTTTGTAGTGTGCCTTGTGATAATATGTCCCTATTGCTATTTTATCCATTGTAGTACTTCTTATATCTTTTCAATCCTTTTTAACTTCTGGATTATGACTTTTAACTCTTGTAGTATATGATCAATTAACAAAATTATTTTAGCTCTTTAGTATTTTGAGAATACTTTTGATAGATCCTTTGTAGTAGTCTACCTTATGTCTCCCTAGTTTAAAGTATACACTCAACCTTGCTAAGAACTTTACAAGTTTTGTAAAATTTATTTTATTTAGCAAGTGTTATAATGAACTATGAACCTTGATAGAGTGCTTATCTTTTCTAGATTGAGTTTAATTCCTTTTGTCTCCCTAATTTTCAACTTCACTTTCTTGCCTTATGTCTCCCTAATAATTAGTAAGTAGAAAGCTAAAGATAAATGGTGATGCACCTTCAAGTTTTTATAAGGTTATTTTCCTTCAAAACCTTTTAGTTGGATTAATGTAAAATGCAATTTCCAACTTTCAAGCAATTATAGTTTTGCTTATTTAATCCTTCAATTTTAATGGTTCAATTTTCTAAATTCCAAGAAACTAAATTTTTATGTAGTATTTCTTATATCTCCCTAATTTGAAAATTTAGAAAATAATAATATTTGTAAACTAGAATTTTAATTTTCCAATGTTGAAAACCTTATATCTCCTACTTAATTATTTGCAAATATTTTAATGTTTGAATCTCATGTAATTTGTAATATATTTTAAGATATACTTCATTTAATTTAATTGCATTCTAATTCTCTAAGGTTGGTATTTGCTTCAATGCAATAATAAATAAACTTCAACCTTATATTAAGCACCTTGAAATATATCTTGAGATTTTGCACTCCTTTGGCTTAATTGCTTTCTATTCTAAGGTTATGAATTCTCCAATGAAATATAAGTTTAACCTTAGATATATAAAATACCTTATATCTCATTTTACACTTTAATGAAAGCAAACATCAATATAAATATAACTTTTAAATTTGGTACGTTGATTGGATTTATCTTGCCTTCATTGTGTAAACTTGGGGTGCTAGAATTTCTCTATCTTCACCTTATGATAATGAGAATTCAATACTTGTTGGAAATAGAGTATATTCCATAATTTGGGTTATGTAAATGTATTCTCCAAGATACATATCTATATTACTTTATGTGAAAGTTATATAGTTACTTCATGTAATGTAATAAATGCACAAGTTTCAATGTGCAAGTTGTACATGTGCAAGTTATCCCTTGCATAACTAGATAGAGTGTTGGACAAGTATCCTATTTTACCTATATAAGGATGGCCTCTTAGATAGATAGAAAGATATTTGGAGGACATAGTCAGATAGCATAGCTTAGTGGATAGTGTAGTTTTGTATGCCTCACCATTCATTGGTTATGGATACAATGTAGATCAGTAGCTTTGTTAATGGAGTGCTCATTTCCTCCATAGCTACATTGTAATATTTTATATGATTTATATTTACAACATACTCCAGTCATCTAACAAATTTACCTTTTTCATGTTATGCTGCATCTTGTAATTGTTATCTCCCAAGGCTCATTCATCAAAAGCTAATAATGTTCTCCTTTGAATGGAACTCCTCTATTATGGTCTCTTGATCCTTTAACGTGCTTTGATCATTACTGCATTTAAGACTTGTTGGAGATATGCTTCCAATATCTGTGCTCTTCCTTGTGATGGCTATTAATATGCTTGTCCTTCTTAAAACAAGTACCAAGTGGCACTTTACATTTCTCAAGATATTGTATCTTTTCCTTAGGTGGCACAATGCTATTATTAACCTTGTAAGATGTTACCCCTCATGGTGCAAGCCTACAAATCATTCTTGAATGTTGGCTAAAGTTTTGAGTATTAAAAATGATCACTCATGAGCATTGAAATCATGATGAGGGTGTTACTCCTTTTGAGCACTCTTTGATTTCCTTTGTAGGCATTAGAATACATTGATGCCTCTTTCACTTTTGTGTCAAGTGGCACAAGATGCATTTCTTTGTTAGGAAAAGTGGAGGCACTCCTTTGCATGCGATGAAGATCCTAAATATCTCTTATCACTGTGGTGCCCTTTCAATCCTTTTACAAGCTGTATCAAGCTCTTTCTAGCATGCATCAAACTCTTTCTTGCTTCTAATGTATGGTGGCTCTTCCCCTATAATGGTGGCTCCTCCTCAACGGTGGTGGCTCTTGCTATGGTAGTTTGTAGCTTGCTTCTATAAAAGCATTTCATCCAATCTCTTTCCTACATATGCTTGGGTAATATTTGATGACAACTCTTCCTTTGCAGTTTGATTTTGGCCACATATATTTTGTAATATTTGTGCTATCCTTATTCTCAATCAAACTCATTGCAATAGTGCTATCTCACGTATACTCCTTGGATGTTGTAGGTTCATTCCTTTGTATTGCGTAGGCACTGAATCTAGTGGCTTTGGCACTATATTAGGTGCATTTAGACACCTCAAATGGATGGATATTGAGATCGTATATGGATATATATTTTTTTACCAAATATTTGACCTTAGAATTTGTAAAATTCCCACTTAAATACTATAGTAAGCTCGATGTTGTAGTGTCTTTAGACACTTTGGCTTTTGCCCTTATTTTACTATGTAGAATATGGTGCAATAATGTAAATAAATCTACCTTGAATTGCACCAAAAACTTGAGACTTTATAGTCTCTTTTTGAAGCTTTCTTGCTTCTTTGATATGGCGGCTTCCTTCTCCAATATTTGGAGGTGATATTACTCCTTTTTTGTGGCTTCTCCTTACCACAAATGTTGTAGGATATCTGTTCTTAATAGTGTCTTTTGAAACTTCACTCGTATCTTGTTTTGTGCACTTAAATTTTCTCCTTTGATAAAATCTTAATGCACTTTAAAAAAACTTTAAGGATAACTAGTATAATGCACTAATAATAACTCCTTATTGCTCCTTTAAATGAACTCTTAAAAGTACCTTGAAATATGCACTATAATCTATGCAAATTTCACTTTAAGAATAATGTCTTATTTACCTCTAATAGATAATAGGAAGTTGATAATATTATTTTTTCTTGAAATATATCTAACTCGTATTTTTAATGTGTAGGTTTTCACCTTACAAGAAACTATCTTCTACACCCCCTCGAAGACTTTAATATGCAAACTTCTCCTTGCAACTTTTAAACTCTAATATGGTTCTTAATGAAACTTAATAATGAACTAAGGAACTAATGTTCAAGTAATGAACCTTTTGCACCAAAGTTTCTTACCTTAATGACCCTGTAGATAATGGATATATTAGTGATTAGATTCACCAAAATGTTTCCTTGTACTAGATGAAATTGCAGCTCTTTCTTACTGTCCAAAATATCTCTTTACCTCACTAATTCATGAAAATCCTTCTAACTTGCTGCTTGAAAATGTAGTTTGGTGGATTTAAGTATCCTTTAGGATGCTATCTTGAAATCTGAAACTTAGCATCTAGTAATGTTGCCCTTATTGCTACTTTCTTGCTATCCTCAAATATGAAATTTTCATATTGTAAAGTAGTAAATTTCTCCTTTGAAGTGTTGTCCTTGAATCTCAAAAATTTGGTAGGAAACTCCTCCAAATTGCAGCTAAGATTTTTCTTTAAGAAACCTTCACATTTTTACTGTAAAACCAACAATCTCTTTTCTCCTAAATAACCTTCAATGGTAATATTTAAATCTCTTAGATTTGATGGCTTCTTCTAACTCCTTTCTCCTTTAGCCTCCTTGTCAAATTTTGACTTCAATATTGGCCTATCTAATGGCCTTCTTAATATTTTGAATGTCTTGAGGTCTTCACTATTCTCCTCCGAAATTTGGCAAAATCCTTGCCAAATTCTTCTCCTTTTGGGCTTGTTGTCAAATGGCGATAATTATCCCAAATTTTATTTATCATAAACTTCTCCTTGAGTTCTCCTCAAATATTCTCCAATGGACTTCTTCAAGTCTCCTTCAATGAGGCTTTCCTAGCCTTCTCCTTGTTTCTCCTTTCAAGTAGCTTGAGGCATTATCCTAGGGCCTTCTAAATTTTTGTAGCTTATCTAGTCTTCTCAATGAGACATTTTCTTCAATATTCAACTATGGATGTTTTGTAACGAGTTCTCCTCTTGAATATTTGAAATTTACTACTTCTAGAATCTAGAACAAGACCTTTGCTAGTCCTTCTCTATCTTCAATCTTCCAAGAACTGGAAGTTCTTCAATGTGACCTTCTATGGATATTTTCAGCTTCTTGAGTTGTTTTCTCCTACTTCAATCTTCTATCTGTAGTATTCAATATTCAATGGATATCACTAACCTCTAATTTTCTCTTGGACTCTACTCTAGAGTCTCTTCTTCTTTAACCTACAATAAGGCTCCTATGGCATTTTTATCTCTTCTATAATTTGTAGGTCTGTAATATTGCAATGAGAACTTTTCCTTAAGCCTCCAAATATTTGATCTTTCATTTATTGCTTTTGCAACTGGATTGATTCCAAAGAAGATATTCTTCCTAGATCTTTGTAGGAAGCTTTCCAGATTTCTTTGAATTTTATTTTTCTGCAACAAAGTATTAGAAATTGTAATGGAAGAAAACTCTAAATATAGAGATAATTAGTCTTCACTAGTTGATTTTTCAATCAAGTGGAACTAATGTCGAGTCATAGTCTTCATGAGTTTTTCTACAACTCTATGGAAATACTCTAGCCAAATGTATTTTTAAAAATTCTAAAAATAAGATTTCTAATCTCCTCTTAATATATCTTATGGATCTCCCTATTTCTTATTGATCTACTATGTGCTCTGTTACCACTGCTAGCTTTTGAGGATGTATATTGAAAGAAATGCAACCACAATATATAAAATAAGTAAGCTATGATAACTATATGATAATGACACTATAAAAATGTAGAAAAATAATGAGATAGACTTCTGCAATAACTCAATAATATGACATTAATGAAATATCACAAAAATAGTACAATGCACTATAATTGAGGACTTGAATACTCCAAAATTTTCAAGGAAGAACTACATTGTACCTACTCACTACTATAATCTAACTCTCTATAGTAACAATGTATCTCTCTCACTCTATACCTTAAAGGTCTATATATAGGAATATATGTACCTTGACCTTTACTCTATCCATGACTCTTCATATACCTATCCTATGACTCATGTACATGTGGACTATATGCACATTTACATCATTGTATATTCTAACACTTGTGCATTTATTACTTGCTTGAAGTAACTACTCAAACCTTACTTTAAAGTAAACTCCTACTCTAGTTATGTACCCAAGGTGGTACATAGGCAAGTACCAAATAATGTAATCTACTCTAACAATTGTTACATTTGTATATTGCATTAGGGATAGATTAGGGTTAAGCTTAGTCAAAGAAGTATCTTAGGAGAAATCTAGGTGTTAAACACTAGAAAATAAGATAACAAATTGCTCCTATCCTTGAAGTAAGAAGAGGAGAAGAGTGGAAAGCATCATGAAGAGGTCCTTTGCGACACCTTTCCTCCTTTTTCCCTTCTCATATTTCAGTGAGCATAATGTGAACACCACTGTTGGTCCCAAAATATTCTTTGAACAAGATAAATCTTAAGTAAATTAAAATTTTTCTAAACTTTGATCAAATCCACTTAACTTATTATTATTTGTTATATTAGATCACATTAAATCGAGATAAGAAGAACATAACTAGTTTCTAGTCCTACTAAGGATCTTTACAATCCTTTGAGTAATTTTTATATGAGCTACTAGGCTATATTGGGTATATAGCAAGCCTAGTCTATTAGCTACCCATATATGGTCATGTGAGTACTTATGCCTAGTAAGGAGTATATTATAGTGGGCTAGTGGGAGTCATAAGGAGGTATACTATTACTCCTCACGTACCATATTGGCCATGTATCCAAGTGATCACTTTTATGTATCCTTGGAAACCTACGTATCAGATTTATCTCATGTATTGATAGGTATATAAAGAGGAGTCAAGCATATTGATATATTTAGTATATAGGAGGATCCTTGAGGTATAAATATTAGTTTATTATATTGATGGAAGGGGATATATGTTTTCTAAAATATATTCTCTTCCTTCTTTAATCAGTTCTACAAAATTTAAAACTTAATTAATCTAATCCTTTCTTAGGTTCAAGATGTAGACCAATTGGTGTGGCCAATTCTCATAAGCGGGATGGAAATCTAGGGTTCAAATATTGAGCCTCATTGGATTGAATGATTGTTCCTTTCTTGGTTATTTTAGTAGTGTAAAAGGTCTAAAATCATTGTGGCATGGTGGTTATAAAGGTAGACTATGTGAAGTACTGTGTGGCAGCTTTCAGGATAGATGACATATAATAATGTGGTAGCCATAAAATATGGAGAGAATACCTAGATCATCATGGCTACTATCGATTCCACCATGTAAAAAATCCTTTCCTTCTAAACCCATGGTCGAGAGATGCTACTTAATTTATTATGTTGCTCATTGGTTGGCCATTAACCCTAATCCCTAGTAGGTCATGATGATCAACCCACCTTCAAGGATGCTACCTTTGAGCAAGAATTGGTTTCTAAACTGTCAAACTCTTTAATTATTTTCTATAATGATCAAGGAAGAGTGGTTTTATCCCCAACCTAGCTCAAATCCTTTGCCTCTAAAGCAAATTGAACCACCATTTGGGTCTATAAATACAAACCTTAATGTGTCAACTTCCAACTTTATTTATTTAAATCATCCTATTATTACTAATTCCATAGAGGCTAAGAGATGAAACCTCCTACCATCTATGGAACATCACTCATATTTGTCTAATATTGAAGAATTATTACAAGGAAATGTAAGTTATCATGTATCTCAACAAAGAGATACAAACTATGCTTCTAATTAAGGCATGCCATCAAGTTTCCTAATCTCTAATCCTCATGTCAACAACCTTCATTCTAATATCACAAGCACGAGTATGGGTTTCACATAAAACTCTAATCCTACAACCTCTCATCCTTCATCTTCTAATTTCATCTCAAATACCTTAGGAGTAACTCATACAATATTTATTTCAACATCATACACCCAAGCATATCAACCTAATTCTTATGTTAATGACCAAATTCCTCTTGTCTCTCAACACATTTCTTTTGTGGCATAACATCCTGTTTCTTTCAAACTTAAAATTCTAAATTCTTAATTAGATCTATTGAAACAACAATTGACCATCATCTAAGGGTCTTATTATAGTCATAAGTACTCTTATTATGACTTATGCAACCAAACATTATATTATTTTATAGCTAGTTATCTTTTTTCTCTCAATTTTAAAACTTTTAAATGTCAAATATGCAACGGATAGAAGGTCTCATAAACCACCTCAAGTTTTTTAGATCCACTTGTAGCAATATTTATTATGATGAAATATTTCTACTCAATATATTCCCTAACAACCTTAGTAGCCCTTCCTTATAATGGTCCTACCATATACTAAGCCATTCCTTAAAAAGCTTTAGAGACCTTGTTGAGATGTTTTTAAGAAATTTTGTCTACATTGAGAAAAAGGTCTTGATTAGTGATCTAAGTCTAAAGACAAGAATTTTCCAAATTCTTAGTAATATGGTAAGCCTTAGTGGGTAGAATCCAGTATGTTCCTTCACCTACATACATTCTAGACATCTTTATAGGTAACCTTAAAGAGGCATTGGCCTTCTATTTAGAGATAAACAATGTATATTTTTAAAATATGCGATTGACATGGCCAAGAGAGTAGAGACCACCCTTGTCAAAAGAAGGTAGCTGAGAGCCACATCCTATAAGGAGAAAGATAAGTATTCCTATAACATTAAGGAGTACTACAAGAACAAACACATTATAAGCAATGGAGTCATAGACTCATGATAGCCAACAATGTTAGTGCTATGGAAAATCTTCAAAAGCTTGTCTTAGGGAAGCCACAACAATAGAAATCTAAGAGGAAGTAATCTCAACTATATAAACCTATTTTAGCCATCCTAAGCTAACTTTTGAAAGCCAAAATGGTAGAGCTTCCACCTATCAAACCTATTAAATCCAAAATGGAAAAGGGTCCTTGATTTCATCCTAATGAGCAATGTGCCTTCCATAACATTAATGATCACACGAGTGATAGATGCATGAGCCTTAGAAACTTGATATAATACCTAATTTACAAAGGTTAAGTTTATCTCAATAGATTTGATTATGAATCCTTTTCAAATCAAGATCTTGAATTTTTTCAAAATTTGTTGCCCAATCATAATTAGAATTAAAATATAGCGAATAACATTATTATAGGAATATACCACCTTCAAACCATAGGATGGTTAGGATTCTCCATTCTTCTAATCATATCTCTCACATTTGTGTTGTAACTAGAGAACAACATAGGAATCTATCATCTGATCAATATTCATGACCTCCTTTGGTCTTTCACGCAAAAATAATGTCTCCCTTCCAAAGGACACCATTAATCATCCAATGAAGAGCTAAGGCTAAGACCACGTCCAATTTGCTTCATAAAATCAAGATTACCCTAGCCATAATATTCCATTTTTAGATTCTCAAGACCTATTCTAACCATAAATACATCTGACTTAAAATTTTGAGTAAGTTATTCCTTAAAACCTCAACCTAAATGATCTCACTTCTATGGTGGGTTCCATTGGGGTCAACCATGTAACTATATCATTTCATGATGATGATATCCCTAAAATAACTATTTTTATATATCTTATATTATACATCATAGGCCATATCAACAACAAATTCATAAAGCAAATCCTAATAAATAATGGTTTTAGCCTCAATATCTATAGCCTAATATTCATCAATCATTTTGGTCTAACCAAACAAGCTTTGGAGAAATTTGATATTGTTATTAGGGTTTTTAATAATAGGGAATACGAGGCTAGTGGAACTATAGTCTTGCTCCTAAGATTTGGATCCCATTCTCTCAAAACTCTTCTATGTCATGCCTTATGACCTAACCTACAACATTCTTCTTGATAGGCCATGAATATGATATGTGGATCATTCCTTCAACACTCCATTAGTGCCTTAAATATGAATATAGGGGTAAGACTTATCATATTCCATTCAAACCTAAATCCTTCACCTATTGGTATATGATTGAGGTTGAGAAACCTAACACTCATATTTTCCATTCTCTCAATTTATCTCTTGAATATTCTTCTTCTTCTTCTTAGATTTCAATCACTAATATATTAAGGCATCTCATCTAAAATAATCTACCTAACAATGAACCTAAGATACAAAGCTTTAATATAACCAACAATGATAATAATAATTCATATAATAATCAAATTTTTCTAGAACTAGCCATGCTTCCCCTATCTTCTTGAACCTTAGGCTTACCTTCTATCAATAAGGGTAGAATAGTACAATAGGAAGTTATCCTTCATTTGTGTTGGCATCCCTAACAAATATAAAATTCATGGTAATAACCTTTTCCTAGTTGAAAAATGATATACTTTATGCTTCTTGTTCAACTCATTCCATTCCTAATCAAATAATTTCTAATATGTGATATTAATGTAAAGGACGAGGTCTATATGAGTAGGGCATCAAAGAGACCCTATAAATTGAAGCTTGGCTAAGATGCCATGGGATAGGTTATATCCCTAGTTGTAGTCAACCTTTGCTTTCTTCTTCTTCTTTTGATAAGAAAGATAAAGTTAGCCTTCTTGATAGGGCATCCTACAATGATATTTTTTCTTTAAAAAATTGGATTGGGATAGGGAGGATGACAATGGATCATAATTCATCATAGATCCTATCCCCTTTTAGTTTACATAATCTATTAGTGTAAATATCTTAACCCTAGGCTATCTTGAGTTGATTTTTAATGAAGACAACTATGATATGGAGGACATCCTGAATGATCCTCCCTAAGATGATCCTTCAAACTATATCATGTATAAAAAATTTAATTATGGTGGATCTTTTCCTAAATCATCAATGTTGCTATCTCACAACCAATTGATAATAGTCAACTATCTTTAGATCTTGTAGTGTTAGATTTTGAAGCTATAAACTAAAAGGAAATGCAACCACAAGTAAGGAAATAAGAATGCAATAATATAACTATGATAATGGAAGCTTAAAAAGCATGAAACTAAGACAAGAGACTTAAGAAATAACTCATGTAACAACCATTAATGAAAGCATACAAAAATAGAAGCTTGATACATAATATGGAAACTAGAGCGTGCTATGAGGAATGCATTCTTCATTACAATGAGACCTATATATAAGAATATAAGTTACTTGGGACTTACTCTACCTAACTACCTTAAGGACACATGTCCTTTTACATCATTGCACATTCTAACACTTATGCATTTATTACTTCTTCCCCAAGTAACTCCTAATCTAATAATATACCTAAGGTGGTACATAGACATGTACCTAAATAATGTAATATACTCTAACTCTAACACCCCCTTGTATTACATTATTTAGGTATTGAATACTTTAGTCTTCAATATGGATCTTCATCTGGTTCAATCTTCAATGGATATCTCCAATCTCCACTCTTTACAAGGACTTCATTCCTAGAGTCTCTTCTTCCTCTAATGGGATCTTCAATCCCTACTTTTATGTAACAAATAACTAATACCTGCATGAGAAAATCACATATAATTTTAGGAAACAAAGGTAAAATTATTCTTTATCTGTTGTAAAGCTTCTCAAGTTTTGAGAGCTAATTTTTTGTAGCAAAATAATAGGAAATGATAATATAAATCTCTATAGAAAACAATATTCAAATTTGACTCTGTCATGGCTGGATAAGTAATCTTTGTCTGCCTTTGGATCAATGTATCTGAGTTATATTTAGGTTTTGTTCTTTGGGTAACTACCTTTGATTTGATACGATTGGTTCTACCTATGGGTCACTTCCTCTGGGTCACTGACTCTGGGTTACTGCCTCTGGGTCACTGCCTCTGGGTCACTGCCTCTGGTCATTATTACTGGTTTCACTACCTCAGGGTCACTGTCTCTAAAAATTTACCTCTGGATCCCCTCTAGATAATCACTATCTCTGAGTCATCCACTAGAATACTTATAAGGCTATTGCCTCTATAGGATCATCACTGTAGGTTACCTCCCGAGTTGTGCTTGGATCATGATCATTTATTTCATATTTCTGCATGATAAGATTAGTACCATTATTTTCATTCAATGGACTTTGATTTTCCATTACACTTGGTTTTAGTAGAATTCCTTTTATCTCCCTAATGGTTTAGAATAAGTTACAAGTTTGATAAAGTGCTTAGCAATCAATAGATCACCTTTTGGGTTGATTTTGTAATATTTTGTAAATGACAATCATCAACTTCTATCTCACCTTATCACTCCTAATGAACTATACACTTATCAATTTAATGTGGTTTTCTATAATTGGATTTCTTTTGTCCCTTTAATTTGACTATGATACATGAATAAGAAATCAACTCCAACTCAATTAACCAAGCAATAATTTTCCTCCTTTATACTTAAATTTCCAAATATTTATTTTTCTAAATTCTAATTAATTAATAGTTTGATGTAGTACTCCTTATGTCTCTAATTTTGGAACTTTAGAAATTGAGAAATATTTACAATATAATAATAATATTTCCTAGTAGAAATCCTTATACCTCCTATGGAATTAATTGCAATTATTGTATTTTAGTTTGAGTAGTTTGAAATGAAATACTATTTAAGGATAATAATATAATCTCCTTAATTTTGCTTAAATAAATGTAAATACAAATGGTGATAATAGTTTTAACCTTATACTGTCCCTTATTACTCCTTATGAAAGCAAATAATTAAATCTTATGAGATAGTACCTTTGTATGGTTGGTGGGTACTATGTTTGACTCCAATCACCTTGAAATATGTTGTGCCTACTTGCTAGTTTATGACAGGCTTGGAAAACATCCCTTATGACAATCTTCAATGCACCTTTGACTCCTTGACTCCATGCCTTCAATACATTATCCACTTAGTTCCAATTCTCGATATGCTTTCCTCTATGAGTACTCCATAATATTGGTTATAATATTGCTTACACACTGCTTACACTTTGTATGGAATTCACCATATCCTTGACTATGCATTGGTGCTTGGAATTCCAATGCGTGTGTGTTAGAGGTATACCATTTAATGGATATTGTATACCTACTATGTAGATCTGGTTCTCCTTAATATATCTCCAATGGTCAGTGAAGTGATGGTTTTCTCCTAAACTATGCTAGTACCAATTACTGATGTATTTGATGTGGTTATGAATCTTCCTCAATGTGCATGCGATGGACAACAACTTCTTATGCTATGAATGCTGGTGATCCACAATGTAACATCCTTTAGAATGATGTAATTTTTGTTGCTCACGATTTCAAATAATGCCTCCTTATGTAATGTAACAACTATTAGCTAGCTATCTCCTCGACGACTTACTTGCTGAGAATGGATATGATAACTAAAACAAAAACCTAATATTTTTCATGCAAATCAATGTTACCTTACTCTGCCAGTATAACGGCTCCTTCAAATGAATTGTGACAGCTAATTCCAGGTTATGATGATTGTTTTGTAATAGCTTTTTGTAATGTCTAGTTGATAATAGTTGTAGTAACGAGTAACTATGCTGGTGGTTGAATGTCTTCTATATGGCACAAAATATTTTGTAACCCTTTCTTGGTAACAGATAGACGTTGGTGGCTATTGTAATGAATTCCTCAAAGATCGACTATATTTTTGGGTTTGAGTAATGTATCTCCTCTGATATGGCTTACTTTCAACATTGACAATGATTACTTTGAATGTGCTCTTATCCTCAAAACAACCGATGATTTCAGTTGCTTGTTGGAATGTAATAAAAATCACATGTTGGTAAATTTTTTACATGGAATGTAGTATGATGGCAGCCTTTCTAAAAACTTGAGTCTAACAGTATTTTTGGAAAGTGATATTTTTAAAAATCAATGCAATGGGCCAAAAAATGTGCTTCTTTATGGTTGCAAACAATAGTTTCTACATGCTGATCAGCTTATCATGTAAACCTTATAGTCTTGCTGATGGATTTAACCATACATGAATATATCTTGATTGGTGCAAACCAATTGATAGGATAGGATAAATGCTCCAATGTCAACAATGGCAACACATTCGTGGAAAACATGCTCTCTATGTGGTTTCCAAAGAACAACAATCATTAACATTTCTAGGATCGCAATGACAACACTTTAGTGGGTTGGTTTTTGTGAAATGGCTCTGGATGTCATATCTACTCACTGCATAATTCTAGAATAATACCGTTCATGCATCCAAACCTAATCAATAATGTCTAACACTTATTTTATGAGACACTTTAGAACTTTGAATCCCATGTAGACTCTATTCCTGCTATTTTGTTGACTTCACAAGGGACTGCACTTGGTTGATTTTTTTGACTTTAGAAATGATCTTGCAACTAAAAAACAAGTACAAAGGCAATAGATCTCATGTGCTCAAGCTTCCACAAAAATCCTTCCAATGGTAACTCAATGGTTAAAGATCTGGTTTGAAACCTGTGATGAAGGAAAACAAAAAATAAGAATGAAAAAACCAAAAATCTAGGCTGTACAATGTAAGGGAAGGGGCATTTACCTTTTTTTTAGACCTCCTTACAATCATAAGCAAAAAATCAAAGATCCCTAGTGATTCAGTATTTTCAACCCATCAAAAAACTCTATAGGTAAGTATTTTTAGCTGGAGTAGTGTTGGGAAGGGTGACCTCCTGGGATGTCCTAGTTTTTACAGATTTCTTGTGGCTTTCCTATTTTCTATGGATCTACCATGTGCTCTGATACCATGTTAGCTTTTTAAGCTATAAACTAAAAGGAAATGTAGCCACAAGTAAGGAAATAAGAATGCAATAATATAACTATGATAATGGAAGCTTAGCAAGCATGAAACTAAGACAAGAGACTTTATTAATAACTCATGTAACAACCATTAATGAAAGCATACAAAAATAGAAGCTTGATACATAATATGGAAACTAGAGCATGCTATGAGGAATGCATGAGTCACTACAATGAGCCCTATATATAAGAAGATAAGTTACTTGGGCCTTACTCTACCTAACTACCTTAAGGACACATGTCCTTTTACATCATTGCACATTCTAACACTTGTGCATTTATTACTTCTTCCCCAAGTAACTCCTAATTTAAAAATCTACCCAAGGTGGTACATAGACATGTACCTAAATAATTTAATATACTCTAACTCTAACATGTAGATCTTGAAAGCCTAGGAGTGCTACTAGCTTCCCCTCAAATGGAAGATAAATCTCATAATTGCTTTTTGATAAGGTGAAAGAAGGGGTTTTTAAAGGCATTTTACAAAAGAAGCAACTAACAACCTTTATAAGGACTAAATATGATAGAAAACCAAACAACAACCAACTACCAACACCCTCTCATCTCATATTATAATTGAGAAAACTATGGATATAGATATTAGAAATATTATGGCTCCCAATATCCTTAAGCTAGGCAAGGTCTTGATCTTGATTGATCATGAAGAATACACCATGCTTATGATGAAATTTAAATATATATTTGCTTGGTCCTACATCAATATGCCAAGTCTTGATCCTTCTCTAGTTATCTAGTATCTAGTCATCACTCCTAGTACAAAATTCATAAACCATAAATTATATAAAATACATGTAAAAGTCACTTTTCTAGTCAAAGGGAAATTCTAGAATCTCCTCAATGTTAGATTCATCAAAATCCATTGACTATTCTATCTAGATTTCCAATGTTGTCATTGTTTCTAAGAAAATGGGTAACATTAGAGTATGCACAATTTTTTTTGACATCATTAAAGCATGTCCTAAGGATGACTTCTCCCTACCCAACATGATCATCAATTTCACTATAGGAAGTGGAATGTTGTATTTAATCAATGGAATTTTACGCTATAACTAGATCAAAATCACTCTTGAGGGACAAGATAAAATAGCTTTCACCACCCTACGGGGAACCTTCTACTATCAAATCATGTCCTTTGGTCTAAAAAATGCAGGATCTACCTACCATAGAGCCATGATATACATATTTTATAACATGATGCATGACATTATGGAAGAATACATCGATGATCTTCTTGGATGTTGATAAGATAATATTTGAGATATAAGACACATATTTGAGTGGTTGAAATAGTACAAAGTATGTTTAAAACCTTATAAATACATATTTGGTTTTATATCAAGGAAAATGTTGTGATTTATTATGACCTAACATGGAATTGAAGTTGATTCCAAAAAAATATTGACTATAGTTGATTTTTTTCTCTTAAAATCTAATCTAACTTAAGGAGTCCCCATGGAAAAATTAAATCCATTCAAATATTTAGCTCATAGCTAGCCAAAAAGTGTTAAACATTCACTAAGTTTTTGAGGAAGGATGCAATATTTGAATGGGATACTAACCATAAAGAAAACTTTGATGCTTTCAAACCCTACCTTCTATGTCCTATCCTTGTCCTTTCTAACCCCTCTAGATCCTTTTTGTGATACATAGCAACAATAGACCATGACTGAGGAGATATGTTGGTGTAACATGATGACCAACGTAGAGAATGAGCTATTTTCTAAATTAGCAAGACTTTGATTAACTATGAAATCCATTATACCATTTAGAGAAACTTTTCTTGGTCGTAGTGTTTGCTTACCAAAATATTTGGTGGTACATGGTTAGCTATAAAACCTTTATCATCTCAAGGGTTGATCCCTTATGCTATATCATGTCCAAGCCTCACCTCTTAGGATGAATCGCTAAGTGGGTAATCATGCTGATGCAGGAGCATCCGGTGGCAGCAGAGCAATCTTGCATCAACAAATTTTTTTCTAAGTGTTTGCCTTGATGTCGCGATATCGCGACAGAGAAAAGTGTCGCGATATCACGACAGAGAAAAGTGTCGCGATATCGTGACATGTCGCATTTTTGCCACTCAGGAAGGATAGATAAGGCGTAGAGAAAAAATTTCACGATATCATGACATGTCGTGAAATCGTGATCGAAAGAAGACAGGAAAGGCCAGAGAAGAAAATGTCATGATTTCGTGACATGTCACGAAATCGCGACCGAAGGAGCAGAAAGAAAGCAAGGAAGGAAACTATCATGATATCATGATATCATGACATGTCACGAAATCACGACCAAAGGAGCAGAAAGAAAGCAAGGAAGGAAACTGTCGCGATATCGTGACATGTCACGAAATCGCGACCGAAGGAGCAGAAAGAAAGCAAGGAAGGAAACTGTCGTGATATCGTGACATGTCATGAAATCACGACCGAAGGATCAGAAAGAAATCAAGGAAGGAAACTATCATGATATCATGACATGTCATGATTTTGTGACCCAAAATAAAGAGAGAAAGCAGAGAGCAAAGCTATCGCGATATCGCGACATGTCACGATTTCGCGACCCGAGAGGTGAGGAGGAGGCAGAAAGGAAAGATGTCGCGATATCATGACATGTCGCATTATCATGACCAAAATCCGAGAGAAGGCTCAAGAGAGAAAAGTGTCACGATATTGTGACATGTCGCATTATCGCAACCAAAATCCGAGAGAAGGCGCAAGAGAGAAAAGTATCACGATATCGCGACATGTCGCATTTTCATGACCAAAATACGAGAGGAGGCACAAGAGAGAAAAGTGTCACGATATCACGACATGTCGCATTATCATGACCAAAAGCCGAGAGAAGGTGCAAGAGATAAAAGTGTCACGATATCGTGACATGTCGCATTTTTGTGACCGAGAAGACGAGAGGAGGCGCAAGAGAGAAAAGTGTCGCGATATCGTGACATGTCGCATTTTCGCAACCAGAAGACGAGAGGAGGCACAAGAGAGAAAAGTGTCACGATATCATGACATGTCGCATTATCGTGACCAAAGGACGAGAGAAAGCGCAAAGGAGAAAAAGTGTCACGATATCGTGACATGTCGTATTTTCGTGACCAAAAGACAAGAGAAGGCGCAGGAGAGAAAAAGTGTTGCGATATCACGACATGTCACATTTTCGTGACTAAAGGACGAGAGAAGGCGCAAGGGAGAAAAAGTGTCGTGATATCACGACATGTTGCATTATCGTGACTAAAAGAGAAGAGGAAGAGCAAGAGGGAAAAGGTGTCGCGATATCGTGACATGTTGGAAAAGAAGAGAAAAGTGTCGCGATATCACGACATGTCACATTTTTGTGACCAAACAAAAGAAAAGAAATGACAGATAGTTATAGGGGCCGTTATAGAGGAAATTATTGAGCGATGGGTATACTGAATGTCATCATTGGTTGATAGGCAAACAGAGTCTACAGTGGCAGCACTGAATAGCACGTGGCACCAAGGTGCAGTGAAAGTAGACGAAGATCAAGAGTAGGAAAGAAAGACGTTTCAAAAGCCAAGACAACGAAGAGGCACAAGAAATGAAATGAAGGGTCAAAAAAGGGAAATGGAGAGTCACGCTAGAGAGTTTAAAGGGGAAGCAAATGTGTGCACAAGGGGTTGGAAATAGCTGAGACAGAGTTGCAGACGTGAAGGCAAGAGGGCCATTCTGGACCTGTTTGAGTTGTTTTTCTTCTAGGGTCGAAAAACTACTGAGACAAACTTGTAGACATTGAAAAAATACGGAGCAGTGTTGCAGACGTGAAGGCAAGAGGGCCATTCTGGACCTGTTTGGGCTATTTTCTTCTAGAGTTGGAAATGCTGTAATGAGAAAAAAATAATAAACTACCTTTCTGAATAAAGGAGTTTGTTTGGTAGGTTGCTACCATTATTGTAAATTTTTCCAAGTTTAATGAATGAGAATTGAGGATTTGGGTGAGTTATTTTTGGTCCCCCATTAGGTGGTATCAGAGTGGGAGTTCCTGAGCATGTAAATAGATCATTGAAAGTGAGGTAGTTTACACCAGGATCTGTGGAAGAGCGGGAGTTCCTGAGTGTGTAAACAGATCACCGAAAGTATGGCAGTTTGCACCAGGATCTATGGAAGAGCGAAAGTTCTTGAGTGTGTGAGCAGATCGCCGAAAGTGAGGCAGTTTGCACTAGGATCTATGGAAGAGTGGGAGTTCCTGAGTGTGTAAATAGATCACCGAAAGTGAGGCAGTTTGCACCAAGATCTGTGGAAGAGCTTAGGGAGTTTCTGAGTGTGTGAGCAGATCACCGAAAGTGAGGTAGTTTGCACCAAGATTTGTGGAAGAGCTTAGAGTTCCTGAGTGTGTGAGCAGATCATCGAAAGTGAGGTAGTTTGCACTAGGATATGTGGAAGAGCTTAGGGAGTTCCTGAGTGTGTGAGCAGATCATCGAAAGTGAGGCAGTTTGCACTAGGATCTATGGAAGAGTGTAGGGTTCCTGAGTGTGTAAACAGATCATCGGACGTGAGGCAGTTTACATCAAGATCTATGGTTAAGGGTTGTGAGTAGAGAGTGAGGAAGAATGCCTCCACGAAGAAACCGTGGTGGTGGGAGAAATGTGGTACCTGAAGAAAGATTTCAGAGCTTTGTAGAGGCAAGTGCAAGCCCTGCAAGAGGAGTTGTGAAGAGGAGTAGTCCAAGGAATGCTTCTGAGTTGAGAACAATGGAGAAAAGAGCAGTGCTGAGGCTGAAGATTTTGCCAGTACTGAGATGTTGAAAAAGAAGGTGACAGAACAGTACAAAAGTGAAGGTCACTTCTCAATCCACCCTAGTTGTTTGATGCAGGAGCATCCGGTGGCAGCAGAGAAATCTTGCATCAACAAAAAAATTTCTAAGTGTTTGCCTTGATGTCACGATATCGCGATAGAGAAAAGTGTCACGATATCGCGACATGTCACATTTTCACGACTCAGGAAGGAGAGAGAAGGCACAGAGAAATTTTTTTGTGATATCACATGTCGCGAAATCGCGATCGAAAGAAGACAGGAAAGTCCAAAGAAGAAAATGTCACGATTTCGTGACATGTCATGAAATCGCGATCGAAGGAGTAGAAAGAAAGCATGGAAGGAAACTGTCATGATATCACATGTCATGAAATCGTGATCGAAGGAGCAGAAAGAAAGCAAGGAAGGAAACTATCGCGATATCGCGACATGTCGCAAAATCACGATCGAAGGAGCAAAAAGAAAGCAAGGAAGGAAACTGTCATGATATCACGACATGTCATGAAATCATGATCGAAGGAGTAGAAAGAAAGCAAGGAAGGAAACTATCATGATATCGCAACATGTCACAATTTTGTGACCCAAAAAAGAGAGAGAAAGCAGAGAGCAAAGCTGTCGCGATATCACGACATGTCACGATTTCATGACCCGAGAGGTGAGGAGGAGGTAGAAAGGAAATATGTCACGATATCGTGACATGTCACATTATTGTGACCAAAAGCTGAGAGAATGCTCAAGAGAGAAAAGTGTCGCGATATCGTGACATGTCTCATTATCGTGACCAAAAGTCGAGAGAAGGCGCAAGAGAGAAAAGTGTCGCGATATCGCAACATGTTGCATTTTTGTGACCAGAAGACGAGAGGAGGTGCAAGAGAGAAAAGTGTCGCTATATCGTGACATGTCGCATTATCGTGACCAAAATCCGAGAGAAGGCGCAAGAGAGAAAAGTGTCGCGATATCGCGACATGTCGCATTTTCGTGACCAGAAGACGAGAGGAGGCACAAGAGAGAAAAGTGTCACGATATCGCGACATGTCGCATTTTCGTGACCATAATATGAGAGGAGGTGCAAGAGAGAAAAGTGTCATGATATCGTGACATGTCGCATTATCGCGACCAAAGGACGAGAGAAAGTGCAAAGGAGAAAAAGTGTCATGATATCGTGACATGTCGCATTTTCATGACCAAAAGACGAGAGAAGGCGCAAGAGAGAAAAAGTGTCATGATATCGTGACATGTCACATTTTTGTGACCAAAGGATGAGAGAAGGCGCAAGGGAGAAAAAGTGTCGCGATATCGTGACATGTCGCATTATCGTGACTAAAAGAGAAGAGGAAGAGCAAGAGGGAAAAGGTGCAGCGATATCGCGACATGTCGCATTATCACGACTACAAGAGAAGAGAAAGAGGAAGGAGGAAAAATTATCATGATATTGTGACATGTTGGCAAAGAAGAGAAAAGTGTCGCGATATCACGACATGTCGCATTTTTGTGACCAAACAAAAGAAAAGAAACGATAGGTGATTACAGGGGCGGTTACAAAGGAAATTGTCGAGTGATGGGTATACCAAATGTCATCATTGGTTGATAGGCGGACAGAGTCTACAGTGGTAGCACTGAACAACACGTGGCACCAAGGTGCAGTGAAAGTAGACAAAGATCAAGAGTCGGAAAGAAAGATGTTTCGAAAGCCAAGACAACGAAGAGGCATGGGAAATGAAACGAAGGGTCAAAAAAGGGAAATGGAGAGTCACACCAGAGAGTTTAAAAGGGGAAGTAAAGGTATGCACAAGGTGTTGGAAATGGCTGAGACAGAGTTGCAGACGTGAAGGCAAGAGGGCCATTATGGACCTGTTTTTCTTCCAGGGTCAAAAAACTGCTGAGACAAATTTGCAGACGTCGAAAAACTACGGAGATAGTGTTGCAGACGTGAAGGCAAGAGGGCAATTATGGACCTATTTGGGCTGTTTTCTTCCAGAGTTGGAAATGCTGTAATGAGAAAAAAAATATACCTTTTTGAATAAAGGAGTTTGTTTGGCAAATTGCTGCCATTATTGTAAATTTTTCCAAGTTTAATGAATGAGAATTGAGGATTTGGGTGAGCGATTTTTGGTCCCCCATCACATGCTTAGCAAATAAATCTAGATTTTTTAGACAAAAATCTATGAAAGGTCAGGTCATTGTGGATCAACTAGCAGTTGCACCTTTAGAAGCTAGCCATCCCTTAGCAATAGACTTTCTAGATGAGTCGGTCTTCAACCTATAAGTAGATCACCCTAAATCTTGGGCTCTATATTTTTATGGTGCTAGATGTGTCATAGGAGTAGGGGTAGGATTCACGTTGGTCACTCCTTAATAGCAACAAATACCTCTATCCTTTAAGCTTAAATTTTATTGTACAAATAATACCATTGAGTACAAGGCCCTTATCCTAGGACTATGTAAAATATTAGCTCTTCAAGGTAGAATACTCATCATATTTGGATATTCATAGCTTATAGTTAACCAAGACAATGGTGTTTATTATATTATATATGAAAGGATCAAGACACACAAATATATTATTAATAAACTCATGGTTGCTTTTAATAAAATCACCATTAGAGCTATCCCTAGGTCTAATAACCACCATGCTAATGCCATGGCCTTGACTACATCCCTTATCACCTTAGAGCTTGATGGTGAACAAGCTATGCTTATAATTTGGAAATTTAGGATGCCTTCAATCTTAGATTCTAGCTATCTTCCTCTAGAAGTTCTTTCTATAGAAGAAAATTCCCCTCCTCATCCTTGGTACAAGTATATCTTTATTTACTTAAGGATGGCATGTTGCCTAATTATTTGAACCACAATAAGCACAAGAACCTCAAGCAACAATCCCATAGACATATTATCATTGGCATCATATTATATCATCATACCCTTGATGGAATTTTCATTATATGATTAGCCTCAAAGAGGCCCATGATGGATCATGTGGTGGTCACTTTAGTGGTATTACCATTACAATAAACTCCTATGGAAGGGTTATTATTTTCACTCCATGGAGAAGGACTCTTATGCCTATGTCAAGATGTTTCATAAGTGTAAAAAGGTGTGATAAGTTTCATAAGCATGGTAACCTTATCCATGTACCATCCCAATTTCTCCAATCCTTAATTTCTCCTTGATATTTTATTTTTTTACGGCTTAGACATCATTGGGAAGATCAACCTCATGTCATATAATGGGTATAAGTTTATCATAATGACTGCTAAGTACTTGACTAAGTAGGTTGAAGCCATGCCTTTAGCATCAACCACTAGAGTATAAGTCTTCAAGTTTATCCTTAACCAAATTATTTTCCATTATGGCATTCCTTCTATGCTAATATTTGAAAATGGAATACCCTTCAAGATTAAGGATGTCTAAAAAATTATGTTTTATACAAGATTCAACATAAATGGTCTATGACTTACTATCCTCAAGGTAATGGCCAAGCTAAAGCTTCTAACAAAACTCATGTCAAGATACTCAAGAAGCTCATGAAGAAAACTGGTAGAGATTGACATCTCCAATTGTATTCAACCCTATGGGCCTAATGCACTAGTGTAAAAAATCCCATTGGCATGATGCCCTATGATTTGGTTTATGGAACTAAAGTAGTCTTCTCTTTTGAGTTAGGGGTGCCTTCCTTGTGTATCTTTTTGTAGGACTCCTCTATAGGAGATGAATATTGTCTTACACATCTCAACTAGTTGTATTTGCTTGATCAAAACTATATCCATACATTAGAAAACCTATTGTTCTACCAACAAAGGCTTAAAAATACCTATATCAAGAAGTTATGATCTTGTTCCTTTGATTTTGGTTATCTTGTCCTCAAGGATAATTAGAATAACCAATGCTAAAAGAGAATTCAAAGGTAAATTTGATCCCAATTGGCTAGGTCTATGCATCATAACTAGCAACTATGGTTTAGGTGCATATCACCTCACCAAATTTTATGACAAAGAACTTGTAGAACCAATGGATATAATGTATCTTAAAAGATATTATGTTTAAGTCAGATTAATAGCTTATTTACTTTTAGTTGCTTATTGTTTTTTTCTTGCATCTTACATGATTTTATGTATGCCTACATGCATGTCTATCTTTGTCTAGACTGCCTATTATATCTCAAGTTAAGGAACCATCATGACATGCAAATGATGATCCTAGTATAGATAGTCCATATTCATTCACTAGGTGACTGATGCAAGTAGATTCTCCCAGTCCTATATTTGCAAATCTAATTAGGTTTTGTGTAAGCTCAATCTACATGAATCTATCTCAAATCTATCTCAATTTAATTTAACTCAAAAATTATATTTACCAATTCTTCCAACCTACTAAGAATTTGCTAAATATTAAGTACTATGAGGTTCACAAGTGTTTATGGTAAATCCAATAAAATCAATTTCTTCCATCTCATAAATTTATTGCTAGATGATGAATACTACAAGGTTTGTAGGTGCTATTAGCAAGACCAATCATATCATTTCTTATCTCCTATGCATGACCATGTGTGGGGGATACTAGTGAGAAAAACAATATTCTTCCAACCAGGGGTATAATTTGTTGTCACACCACTCAATTAAATATCCTCTATAACACTTATCTACAAGGTAAATCAATTCAAGAAAAATTCTTGTAAGCATTCATTTAAAGGAAAATCTCCAATCAAAATTCCTACAGACAAAGTATAAGTCCTTCAAGAATTTTTTCAAGGGAAAATAAATAATCCTATGGGCAAAACAAAATTCCTTTAATAATTTTTTTAAAGGAAAATCAATAGTCCTACAGGTAAAGTAGACGTTATTTAGACTTTTTTTTAAGCAAAACATTTATTTTTTCATGTTTGTATTGTAGAAACCTAAAAATCTCACATTGTATTTCATCTCATCATAATGATATATTAATTTACAAAAAAACTTTAATTTTATATTATTTACCTAAAAAAACTATTCATCACCTTAAGCCCCCTTGGCCACTTAAGCCCTTTCCTACTCTTAGCCCCTAGTCACCACGCGACCATATCTCTAGCCTAATCTAGGGACACCTCATCCTAGTCTACCCTTTGACTAGTCTAGCTTCCACCTAAGCCTAGCTCACCCTAGCCTAACCTTGGTCAAACTCCACATCATAGTCAAACTTAAACCCATGGTCAAACTTAACCCATGGTCAACCTTACCCTAGTCTAGCTTCCACCAAAGCCTAGCCTCCACCTCACCTTGGTCAACCCTAAACCCATGGTTAGCCTAACTATGGTTAACATTGACCCTTGCTCCACACATGTTTCTATGCACATTCCTATGTCATAAATGATATTTGAAGACTTTTGCACAATCAAATGCATTTTAAAACATAGTCACACTCCACCTCAACATGCCATAAATACCAGTTAATACATTTATGAGGTATGGCACCCTCATGACCATTTAATGCATGTGGATGGGTGAGGAATTCTCTCACCAAAATCTATTTATGAGGTGTGGCACCCTATGCCACCTCAGGGAACACCTCATAGGACACCTCATCCCCCTAACCTTGGAAAATTTTATAAATAGGATGTCATTTCCCCAATCTTTATCAATCACTCACTCACATACCCAGACTCTGTTGAAATCACCCTAGACTACTAAGTGAACTCAACCATCACTCACCATCAACCACCATGGCCACCCACATGATCTTGTCAACATCCCCACTTGTTTTGTAAGTTGTTATCAATTATAGGTCTAGAAGATGACTCGACATGGAAAGGAGCTCCAAAAATACCAATAGGGCCTTTACAACACCATTTCATTTTGTCTAGATACAACAATCAGATTCATATGGATAGGTACAAACCAAAGATTCATACATAGGGGTATGAACCCCTACAGGGGTAGATTTCAGTCCTAAAACCCTACAACAAACCACTGAGCTAGGTAAATATCATTGTTTGCTATTTTCAATCAATTTCCAACATTGTAATTGTGCATTGGACTAGATTGTTGTCTTTTTGTCTTTCATTACAAGGGGTCTGATCAAGACATACCCCCAAATATTTATAACCATTTTTGTAGGGTTGTGTAGGTTTAGAGGATGTATACAACTAGTAGTGGCCCATATGCAATAATCCCACTCCCCTTTGAGGTATCCAAAGAAGATATTTATAGCTATTTTCTAGTTTCACTAAAAGAGGGCTTCCACTTTGGAAGACCCATATTGTAGCCTTCAATGAAAAATTTGTAAAAAGGATAGCTCTTATAACTCCATTTTTAATCACCATATAAAAAAACAATTTTCTTGGTATACATTTATGGAGATAACGTTGGGATGAACCCATTTTTTCATGTTTTCATTAGATTTATAGCTAATTGATAACTTTGTGATCTTTTGTGTTCCATATGGCCCCAAAAATAGCATAAAACACTCAAAAATCCTAAAACACATCTCAAGTCCAAGGTAGAAGCCTTCTTGGTCTACAAGCTAGGTTTGTATAAAGGGGTACAAATGTGACATTCATATGGGCCCATACAAAAGAGTAAAGCACTCCAAAAGCTCAGGTACTGACAACAAGGTACTAGTTTTTACATAGCCCACCATAAATCCACTATTTTAAGTAAGTGGAGGATAGATTTCCCCTAGAGATTGCTATCTTGCTTGCCCTATCACCTGCTTGGGCCAAACCACCTTACAAAATGACATCCTTAAGGTGAAATCACTCATCTTCAATATATTTTTGCTTGTCGCAAAACTCTGTTTTGCACCATCTTGTGATTGTCATCTCTTTCTTAGGTTATTGCTTGCTAACCCATATTTTTTGGCACAAATTTAATTTTCTATCTATTTCTGTTTTAGGTGAATTTACAAAATTAGTTTTGCATTAAATAGACTACAACTCACTACAAAAATTTCACAAAAAATCAAACTTTTTTTTTTTTTTGGTAAGTAGTGTTTGTATTTACAGTGGGTTTTAACAAGGATCCCAAAACCTGATTACATAAGCAATGGGCCTAGGGCATCAATCCCTTGAAACTGAACACCAAAACAAAAATCCAGCCCAGCGGTAACTGTAAGCATGAAACAATCCCTCTCAGAGGGAAACAAACAAATAAGAAAGAAAGTAGTTTTGGAGATCCCGCCCACCGAGGAGTAGCCAAAAACCACCATCGAGAAGATCCCACCCAGTAGGAAGCAAAGAAAAACCATTACAATAAAATCCCGCCTCGCGGGAAGCAGTAAAAACCACCACAAACAGTCCCGCCTAGCGGGAAGCAGTAGGGAAATCCCACCATCCGGGAAACTAGCATAAAAGAAAGGATCCCGCCTCGTGGGAAAACTGACGTATTTGGCGGATCCCACCCTGTGGAGAAACCATCCCGCCCATCTGGAAAATATATAGTTCAGCGAGAGCCATCCTGCAGGAAGTCGACAACTAGCACAGAGAGAATCCAGCCCATCGAGAAGCGACCAGAGAGCTGCACCACGATGAACCCGCCCCGAGAAAAAAGAAGAGGATCCCGTACCGATAAAACAAAAAGAAACAGCAGGTTAAGGGACCAGGGATCTAGGGACTAGGAATCTCGAGCGGGAAGAGGAACCAGTCACAGGGATGGGATCCTTAGGAACCAAAACAGTGGGAAGCTGTCCAAACCCTAAACCATCACCTCCACCGCACCGAGAAACACAGGGGACCAGATCCATGTGAATAACCTACAAAAAACCCTAGGGGGAAGCCTGAGGGAAAAAGGGAAGGGATCCCCAACCAAACAGGGATCCCTGGGAAGCACCAGTCCGAAAAAACAACCAAGGAAACCCTAGCCGGCTGGGAGGGGCGCAGATAATGGAGAAGGATCTCCCTCTAGGAGATCATCTGCAAACAACCACTCCCCGGGAGGGATGACCTGGGTTGAGCCAGGGACTGGGCAGGAACCAGGAGCCATGGGAGGGGGAGCAAGGGAGGGACCAGAGCCCTCCAAAAATCAAACTTTTTTTGGTTCGTATGAATAGATATGAATTTGTGGTTTATACAGAGGGGTATGAACCAATTTGAGACACAATTAAAATGTTGAAAACAATGAGACACAATTATAGAAGCTAGAGACCATAGGTAAGAAGTGAAAAATATTGTTTCTCTAGTTAATTTTATAATTTTTCTTTCTAAAAGCAAATATTTGCTATCACCTTTTACCTTTTTGTTTTACATAAACCCAAAATTACTTTGGGCATCTATATAAAATGCAGCTTTTCAGCTTTTAAACTTTATAAAAACGCATTTTCTTTACTTGCAAGCTTTAAAAAATGCACCAATATCATTTTGATCAGTTTTGTGCATGTCATTTTGTTAATTAGAATAACACATGTACATAGGGCACAAAGAAAGCCTTCAATTTCTTTGTATTATTAGATGAGAATAGATCAAGATATATATCATACATAAATCACTCATAAGACATTTGGCCATAGCCTTAACTAATCTATATTGGTCAATGTAGATACATTTGTACCCAAGAAAATCTTAGTGTAGTTATCGCTGAAAGCATGTGATATTTTCCTTGATTTCCTTTAGCATAGATCTTTAATTTCCAAAACACAAAATTCATTACTTGCTTAGTGTAGACTTTCCCTTCCCAAAGGTATTTTCCTTTCCTAAAATTCAAGAGGCATTTTTATTTATCACTTAACTCGATTATTTTTTTCTACATCTTAGTTTCAAGTAAAATCAACTCACACACTCACACATATTTTACACATTGGTTCATTTGGACTTCATCACCAATCTCCAACTGAGACCAATGATGTTGGATTTAGTTTCCAACCATTGGCTCATCCCCTAGATACCATAGTAACCCCTATGAGTGAATTTTTGGACTTCATGACCAAAAATATCCCTACCCTTGAGAGTACCTCAAGGTAGGTTAGGATTAGACACCCTTGCTCACAGGGCTTCATATAATTATTGAGTGTGAAAATATCGCTAGTGACTAATCCTAATCGAGGATGAAGTGAAATTCAACTAGCCTACATAGGTCTTAAACAATGCCACCTCTTTCATGAGAGGTTTCATATTTTTCCTTTTAGGATACCCCAAGCCATAACCATCATTAGGAGCTATTCATATGTTGTTGCATAGTTCTTCCTTGCATGCCTTTGAGTGTTGTAGAAAAATGTGCATCAAAAAACCCTTATAGCATACATCCATCACCCATTTTTATTTACCTTAGGGTTTTAAAAATCATAAAAACACAAAAAAACAAAATCACACAAAAAAAAACAATTTCTAGTTTGTTTGGTTAAAATTATGTTACAAAACTAATACAAAACTCATAAAAATTTCCAAAACCTTCCCAAGTTTGTTCTTCCTACTTTTTGCCTCTCTCTCTTGTATCTCATAGATTCATACAGAGAGGTACAAATTAAAATCCTATAATACAAAATGATCCAAAGATACCAAAAACCTTCGAACAACTACCCTCATTATCTAAACTCAACTACAACCTAGTTTTATAGCTTTCCACCCTTCAATCACAATCCTAACCTAAGTTTTACCTCAAAGAGCAAGAAAAATTAGCTATGGGGGCCTCTCCTATGATCCCTTCTTCTCCAAATAATTCATCGAGGCATTTGAAGGAAACCATCTCTACCTATTTTCAAAATTCATCCACTTCTTCACTTAGCTCATGGTCACCTAACATGTATACAATAGGATTTCATCCTATGATCATGATATCAAGAATAAAACTAATCATTTTACCTCACCAATGAACCCTTGTGAGAGGACCACTTTCTCTTTGTATTAATTTACTCCTTATCATCCACCTCACCATCAAAGGCCATGTTTACCACATATTCTTTCATAACCTTTCTTTCCATCCCAAAAGGCCCAACTGGTTGGAATTCCATAACCCCCTTGATCTTCTTTTCCACCTTCTTCATCCTTCCCACATTCATATCCCTATCCGTATCAATCAAACCTTTCCTCTCCTTTCATCCATGTCAATACCACTTTGAAATCAAAAAAACCTCCTTCAACAGACATGCAACATATCATAGAGCACCTCAACCATATCGAGTTGTGATTGTGCAAATGTAGATGTCAAACCCTACCCATAATATACTTGTAAATAGTTCTATAGTAACCCCACCATAAAAAAATCCCTTACCCTCAATGATATGATTATCCACAACCTAGGCAAGCAATCGTTCCAATGCCACCTATCCAACCTTACACAAAACCTCAACATCCTCGTCGTCCACTACATACCAATACTCCCCTCTTTGATCCTTTTACAAATATTTTCTAGAATTTGCATGAAGTAGGATAAATAATCCTACCCGAGGTTCCACTAGACAATCCAAATTGACCTAAACTAAAATAATACAATGAGCATCAATTTTGTGTCTATCATCACCAACAAGGGCATGATATCAACAACTGTTACTTCTTCAAGCATCTGGTCCATAATATAATTGATCAAGAACAAATACAAATGGACAATCCCATCTCATATTTCGATCCTAGTATTGGTATACATCCAAATACATTACCCCAATCTTAGATACAACATCCACAAGCCAACACCTTGACACATACATCTACACCCTGATAAGTTTATCATGTCAATGGTCATACTTCTTGCCAAGATGTTTATCAAACCAATATTGCTACCAACAATCAATGACTTCTTAGATGATACACCCATTAATATAAACCTTGTTCCTCTTATTTTCGTTCTCTTCTCCATTTTTCCTTTTTTTCATTATCAATTCATTAGTTCCTTTGCTTCAATTTAGTGATTGGAGGAGTTCATCCCCTTTCAAACAATTTCTCATGACTAGGGGAGTTTTATCTCCTCCCATATCCAAATAATTTCATGATTGGGGAATTTCACCCTCTTTCAAACCATATTTTTGTCTAGGGGAGCTAATCCTCCCATCACATTTAATGCTATCACCTCTTATCTACTCATTATGGTGCTGCTCAACATCTTAATCACAAATAAGTTGCTACACATATTAAAAAAATCAACTACCAGGATCAAAAGGTTGCACTCTTTGCCTCACTTTCATAAAAAAATCAACTACCAGGTTTAAAAGTTTGCATCCTTTGTCAAAGGTTGTGCCCTTTTCCTTTCCATCATAAATTTCGCTTACAAAAGGTCAAGTTTTCAAAAACCAAAATTCTTTTTAAAATCCCTTAGCAAAAGCACCATTCATTTGGTCAGGTTTTTAGAAACTAAAATTCTTTTCACAAATATATCTTAGCAAAAGGCACCATTAATTTGGTTAGGTTTTCAGAAACCAAAATTATTTTTAAAATCCCTTAGTAAAGACACCATTCATTTGGTCAAGTTTTTTGAAATCAAAATTCTTCTTAAAATCTCTTAGCAAATGCACCATGCATTTGGTCAAAATTTAATCTTAGTTCAAAGGCTCCAAAGGAACAAAACTCCTTTAGTCAAATTTCATATCTCAGTTCAAAGGCTCTAAAGGCATAAAATCCTTTTGGTCAAAATTTTAGTTCAAATTCTCCAAATGAACATAACTCCTTTGGTGAAATCCCAATCTCCATTTAAAAATACAAAAGGCACCAAATCCCTTTGGTCAAATTTACTATTAGTAGAATCAATTTTTTAGATCACTTTAATGACTGGGGGAGTTAATCCTCCTTATAATCAACATAATTTTGTATCTAGGGGAGTTTGTATTCCCTAATCCAATATTGAAGGAATAGAGGAACCCAAACCTCTCAATATCATCCACATCAAAGCTACTTCGAGTAGTTTCTCATCAGAGGAATTCTTTGATGTGAATTTATATTAAGAGTCACATGAAGGAAACATAGACTTATATTGCTACAAATTTTAAATTTGTAGATTGATATATGAAAGGGAGATATTGCAAAGCTTCCAATATTTGAAAACATTTGAGAAATATTTCATTATATTCTAGAGCCTATCCATTTGGTTCTAAGACTAGTGAAGACTAGGCCTCTATTCAAAGGAATTATTTGTAAGATAACATCTATTATCACAAGCTTAGATGTTTGAATATTTATTAGGGGAAAATATAAGTCATTCATATTTAAGCGTTATCTAAGAAAAGAGAACCAAAATATTACAGTGGTTTAAGCCACCATTGGAAAAAAAATCCATAAGCATTGAAGGACTTAAAGACCGTAAGTATTCAACAAAATTAAGGATGAAATGTCCATAATTATTGCACTAGATGAATAATCCAATAGCATTCAAAATATTAGAGTATAAAAGGTCCACAAGTATTGAAAAGTACATGACAAGATTTTCAAAGAGGCAGGCAAAAATCTTGTTGCAACAATATCTATTGTATATGCAAAAAGCTATCTGTGAGCTAGTGTTGAGCCAAGCCAACCTAGCTAGAATGTGTCGTATAGCCTAAGAGTTGCTTGAGCCAATCCAACCTAAACAGAATATGCTATAGAGATATAGATCTAATTGATTTGGTCCAACCTAGACAAAACATACAATATAGCCAAAAAGCTATTTACAAACTGGTAACACGTCGAGCCAATCCAAGATGAATTATGCCATTCACCATAACTAGTTTTTGAGTTTTTGTTACTAAATAAAGAGAGATAGCAATTACTTTGGTGAAGTATATGAGTTGAAGGAAGCAAGTTATTTGGAATATTTGTATTTAGATATGAAGCACATGAATTGCATCCACCTAAGAAGAGACAAATGTTAGTGTAATGACTGATTACTTAGACCTGAAAGGTATAGTTGGCAGGGGTGCAACAACAAGCATTTCATTGAGTAGAGCACCTTCATTGAATTTTTATTGTAATCATTAATTAGAGTGCACTCAAAAAGCATTTCATTTAATCTCCTTCATTCCTAACATGACGTGGTCAATGAGATTTTTGAGACCTAATTTGGTAGGAGAAATTAAAGGTAAGAAACCTTACCTTAACTTTTATATTTGGTGCATGAATATATATATATATATATATATATATATATATATATATATATATAGAATTTACATGGTGGAATCGGTAGTTGCAACGAATCCGGGTAGGCTATCTAGCTTTTATGGCCGCCACGATATTTTATGTTTTCCACCCTAGAAGCCATCACATAGTTCTTCGTGCAGTCCACCCCTTAAACCACCATGCCACAATCATTTTAAACCTTTTATGTCTTTGAAATCACTAGGAAAGGGATAAGCGTTTAGTCTGACAAGGCTCGATATTTGAACCTTGGACCTTCAGCCCCTTACGGGTTTGGTCGAACCAATTGGTCTACACCTCGGACCTCACATGAATGTCTTTCTAAGGTTGATATTTGAAGAATGAAAACCTTAGGAACCATAAAATTAATTGTGGGAGTTAAAAGTAATTCAACCCCATTGGAATTAAAAATTAAAGGTGGGATTTAAAAGGACTTCAACCTCAATATTTTTGAAAATTGAAGATATTGAAAATATTGATATTTTATATTTGCAATTTAATTTTATAATTTATTTCAATAATTTGTTTTTTAAATCAATTAGATTTTCGAGAGAATTATTTCTACTCCAAAAGAAAAATTTACGAATTTTATTGCTTTATAGATTTGTAAATTTGATAAACTTTTAGAGAGACACTGGGTCTTCTACTGCAAAAAATTTAAAATTTTTAAATTATTGAATTTGTAAATTTATTTTTGAAAAAGGTTTTTACTATTGAAGAATTAAAATTGCAAATATTGCCTAAGTTAAAATTTGGATTAATATGGCGGGGAGGGAAGAAAGTAGAGAGGGGAGGGCTCTGGTCCCTCCCCTGCTCCCCCTCCCATGGCTCCTGGTTCCTGCCCAGTCCCTGGCTCAACCCAGGTCATCCCTCCCGGGGAGTGGGTGTTTGCAGATGATCTCCTGGAGGGAGATCCTTCTCCACTATCTGCGCCCCTCCCAGTCGGCTAGGGTTTCCTTGGTTTTTTTTTCGGACTGGTGCTTCCCAGGGATCCCTATTTGGTTGGGGATCCCTTCCCTTTTTCCCTCAGGCTTCCCCCTGGGGTTTTTTGCAGGTTATTCGCGTGGATCTGGTCCCCTGTGTTTCTCGGTGCGGTGGAGGTGATGGTTTAGGGTTTGGACAACTTCCCACTATTTTGGTTCCTAAGGATCCCATCCCTGTGACTGGTTCCTCTTCCCGCTCGAGATTCCTAGTCCCTAGATCCCTGGTCCCTTAACCTGTTGTTTCTTTTTGTTTTGTCGGGATGGGATCCTCTTCTTTTTTCCCGGGGCGGGTTCATCGTGGTGCAGCTCTCTGGTCGCTTCCCGATGGGCTGGATTCTCTCTGTGCTGGCTGTCGACTTCCTGCAGGATGGCTCTCGCTGAACGATATGTTTTCTCGGTGGGCGGGATGGTTTCTCCTCAGGGCGGGATCCGCCAAATCCGTCGGTTTTCCCGCGAGGCGGGATCCTTTCTTTTCTGTTGGTTTCCGGATGGCAGGATTTCCCTGCTGCTTCCCGTTAGGCGGGACTGTTTGTGGTGGTTTTTACTGCTTCCCGCGAGGCGAGATTTTATTGTAACGGTTTTTCTTTGCTTCCTGCCGGGCGGGATCTTCTCGATGGTGGTTTTTGGCTACTCCCCGTTGGGTGGGATCTCCAAAACTACTTTCTTTCTTATTTGTTTGTTTCCCAGTGAGAGGGATTGTTTCATGCTTCTTTGTTACAGTTGGGCGGGATTTATGTTTTGGTGTTCAGTTTCAAGGGATTGATGCCCTAGACCCATTGCTTATGTAATCAGGTTTTGGGATCCTTGTTAAAACCCACTGTAAATACAAACACTACTTACCAAAAAAAAAAAAAATTGGATTAATAAGGAATTTAATTCTAAATTTTTTAGAACTATGAATATAATAAGTGTTCAAGTTGAAAATAATACATCATAAAAAAACATGCAACTTATTTATGAGGAAAATGAATATAGAATATTTAATATTGTATCAGTGGTTGCATTGTTTTCTCAAGAATACTAATGATCATGATTACAAAAATTTGATATGGAATCAATGATTGAAATATAAATTGAAGAACGGATATTATAATTAGTTGAAATTTAATCATTGTAATAAAATTGGACACGAAGAAGCAAGTTGTTGGAATCTTTATCCATGTAAATTTTGTGGAAGAAATAATCATTCCCCAATATTTTGTTGATATAAGGAAAAAAAATATGAAAACTAGTAAAAAAAATTATTTATGAGATTAAACAATCTTTTTCAAAGTCTTATCTAAAAAAACAATTTCCAAATTCATAAAAAATGAAGCTAAATGGTCCAAAGATCAAGACATGAAAGAAGAACATATGAACATCAAAATCTAGAGTAGTGCCAAAATAAGAACAAAAGAAATATTAAATCAATTTTATATTAATGATGAATTTATTGATTTTTTAGAAGTATGGGAAATAGGAAGATGAATCAAGCATAGTCCAAGATTATCTAGTAGAGATTACAGACAAAGGCAGTGCACAAGATGTAGATAAATATTGAAGACTACAATCTTCAATAACCAAATAATGTAATACATGAGGGTGTTGGAGAAAATTATATTATATGGTACATGCTAATGTACCCCCATGGTACTTATGGTCCAATGTAAATATTAGAATAGGGATTGAGTCTATAGTTTAGAAGTGCAATTTATATTCCCCTTTATGTAAGTGTCTATGTACATAATGTGCATAAGTATCTTGTAATTATGCGTGCAAGTGTGTGTTGTGGTTTAGATTAACATTAAGGTAGACTTGAGTTGTGACTATCATTTGTAATTATTTGAAAGGTGATAACCTGCTAATCACATCCCAAACCACACATTGGATGGGTCAAAATGCTTTAATCCAACCTCCATAGTAGGCTGGTATTCCTTGTCAACTAACTGAATATTGACTCATTTAAGCTTAGTTAAATGTATAAAGGATAGGGATAGAAATAATAAGGGTTAAGAAAGAAATGAATCAATGGTGGACGGATAAAGCTAACAACATAGGCATCTATAGAGAACCCCTAACAACTTAACTTCTACAATATCACTTAGAACTAACAACATTCAAAACTTAGACATCTTCAACATTAAGAGCAATTGCATGCTTCAATAATCATTCCAAACATCTAAAGTATTAATAATCTAAATTACTAGAATTAGATTAACACCTTGACTAACAAAAATGACTTCTTACAAGAATACATTTAGACATGAATTATCCTAATTTGCTCTAAGTTAGCAATCCAAATTAGCAGAATACAATAATTGTAGCAGCAGTAGCAAAAATGACTTCATAAGATAGTATTTATATGGCATGAATATGCAAGTCTAAGGAAAACA
Source organism: Wollemia nobilis (assembly GCA_028583015.1). Taxonomy (NCBI): domain Eukaryota; kingdom Viridiplantae; phylum Streptophyta; class Pinopsida; order Araucariales; family Araucariaceae; genus Wollemia; species Wollemia nobilis. The sequence goes on along the minus strand of JAQPPZ010016751.1, from coordinate 8,177,136 downwards.
TTCCAAGTAATGCTCCTTTCATTAATCTATAGGAAATTATAGTAGTAGCACAAGCAAAAAATTTATATCTAACCGTTTGAAAGGAGGTCATGGCCTCAATTTATATATTTTATAGTAGATTATAATAAATATGAGCATTACAAGGAAATTGGAGTGCCAAGCCAACAAGATATTGATGTGGTAATCTCCTGTTTGATCAAAAAAAGTTGAGTGATCATGCTCCATCAATTTTTTGCAATTGGCCTCTACAAATTTCTTGATCTTCATGGATTCTAGCTATAAGATCTTGCCAAGAATGCATCCAGACTGTCACTTGTTCTTGTAGTCGCTCTCCATCGTGGATCTAAGACTAAATGTGACACTTTATCTCCCTATCTTAACAATATTCAACTCAAAAGAAAGTTTTGATTTTATCATCTTTGTATCATGATGAAATAATAATTGTATGCTCATTCCAAGCCAACTTTAATGCCACCCATTGATCTACCAATGAATAACTAATATCAAAGCTTCAAAAAAGTTTATTGTGTTTTCAAAGAATGCAACTCGAAGATGCTTCATTCTCTCTTTTGGAGTTTTGAATCCACACTTATTTTTATTGTAGGATGATTTTGACTAGGTTGACCATGGCCTGGAGCCAACCTATGACCTAGAATCTATTTTAGGAGGAGGCCCTCCTTAGTACATTAGCCTTGAACAAATTTCATCATTTGTCTTATGAAACCCTACCTTGGGTTGCATTTTGGATTACAAATCTTGCAAGTTTGACCATGCTAACTATGGCTTGGAATTAGTTTGGGGTGGCACGTGGTTGCATCTCTCTATTCAATTAACTTGACTTGCATCAGTTTGCATACAACCTATAGCCTACTTTGGGTTGGGACTCACCTTGTTCTCCCTTTCACTTTGACCATGCTAACCGTGGCTTGGGGCTTACTTGCGTTGAGTGCGATCTATAACCTATTGTCATGTTGAGTGGTAATTTTACCCAATTGTGAAATTACACTCTCCCTTAGGATTTTATTCTCAAAACCCTCTCTTGCAAAGAAGTCAAAACAAAACAACTTCTCCAAGGTCTCCACTATATTAGCATTTGCATATGTGTATTAGTAATCTCAATAAAGATATATCAATTAATGCCACCTTAGTGATTGTAGCTATTAACAAGCGATATGTGTTGTTTCATTTTACCATGCTTAATAAATGATTGCTCATAAACCTTAAATAAAAGTAAATGTGAATTAGCCCTCATATGACCATGATGTAGCCTTAATTCCTTTTATTCTTGAATGCTTTTAGGTTGATTTTATCTTCCTTGATTAAGTGGATTTTAAACAAGTTTTATCTTGCATTAAATCCTACTTTAAGCATGAAATAGAAGATTAAATCTATCTATGAATGTGAATCTAAAATTATGAAAAGATCCGTTAAATGTAGCTCTTATCATGAAGATAAAGATAACCTTTGATATAAGTGATAAATTGTTCCTCTTTGATGAAATTAATTTTCATAAAGAGATACCAATTTATTGCTTGAAAATATTAGCCTCATAATGTCTTGATGAATTATCCCTCTCTAATGAAATAAATTTTCATTAAGAAAAAATAATTTCATGTTTTAAAACCAAGACCCTTGATGTAATGATAAATTACCCCTCTTCAACGAAATCATAATTTTCATGAAGAAAGGTGCATTTACTGCTTCGAAAATGATAGATTATGAAATGCCATAGAAAAAAATCCCCTTTAATGAAATTGGAATTTTCATAAAGGAAAGGTCATATTATACTTGCAAATAAAGTATGAAGCTGAAAAATCCGATTTGGCTTCAAAATGAAAAAAAAATATGAATTTCCGAAATTATAAAAACCCTTAAAAACAACAGTTTTCAAAAATAATTATAAAATCGAAATGACCTCGGAATGAGTCTGAATATGTTGTGTATGATAGATTATACATCATTCTTCACAACCATGTAATTATTTTTATCATTTTATTTTTTTCAATTTTTATTTTAATGCCTAAAAATTAAAAAAATTCTATAAAATAAAAGTTGGAAAACTAAAAAATAAAAATATGAAATAAATTAAATGCTGAAAATGCAGATATGCAAAGCTTTATCAGTTTGATAGCACCCCATCCTACAAAACCGAAAATGTGATAAACTCTTACATGCAACCTAGTCTATTCAACCTGCATTTGCACAATCAAAATAAACTAAGTGCTAGCTCCTAGGGTACATAAATAAATTTCAGACTTCGAACATTCTCATGAAGTAACCATAAAAATGCATTAAACTTCATTTATAAATCTGAAATCTGAAAAAGGGAAAAATAAACAAGTAAATCACAACATGCAGAAATTTCTCCTTCTTTCTTGCTAACAAGGCCTAAATTTCTGAAACCACATTTACATTAAAATAACATTTCCAGTTTTTACATTGTAGTTTCGACAACATTCTGGTTCTTTGCAAAAAAAAAAAAAAAAACCAACCCTCTTTTCTCCATTTGATGAAATATTTAACCTTTCTGCTCTGTCTTTTTATTTTCATATTTTGTTCTTCATTTTTCTTCGGTTTTGTATGCATGCTTCATTTGGCGGTTCATTTCATTTATGTTGTTTTTGTCTTCTTCCCTTATTATCTTTGCATGCACAGAGAAATAACCACCTTTGTACTTTGACTATTTCAAAATTCATAACGACTAAATGCGTTATTATATGACCACTTAGCCTTTAATAAAATACCACTCTTAGCATGGTTTAATCAAAATCTCCACGCAAAAAACAAATCTCCACATGCTCCCTTTTGGTGGATGCCTTTGAATTACTTTTTTATTTTAAATAATTTTAATTTCGTTAGTAATGGATAAGCGCCTTGCCTAAAAAAAAAATGATGCCATGTATCCCTTGTGCCCATATTGTGTGGTCCACGAATGCCATGCATTCGTTTGTATCTACGTGGAGGTCGAGCTTTGCACTCGAAATTTCCAGCTTGCTCTAACGTATGCCCACTGTCTTGGTATGTATCACGTCCAATGGTGACACCGAAGCCTCCATGTATTCGATAAACCACTGTTTATTCCTCTCCGACCTTGGATCCACTTCCATAGAATACTGTTGATTACTATGTTATCATCTACGACCTAGTCTTCAATGAAACCCTTGTATTTAGTGGTGCTCCTCAATTATTCCACATTGTCGGTAGGGCCCACTCATTGCTGTTGATTGACGCTACGCATCAACTGTATCTCTTGCTCACTCATTGCTTTATTGTCACCATGGATATTCTTGTACCGATTTGGCCTATTAAAACCTGTGGTTGACAACGTCTAACGCTACCTTCCATTGTCTCACTTCAAATGGAACAAATACCTGCGCTGCCTCTGTTTTGCCTACTCCTGCTCGCGCTACAACCACTGCTGCTATCGTGTTCATAATTACGAGTTTCATGTCCGCGATGCCTAGATGGGATCCACCATTGCGTTCGCTCATAAGCATCACGTCAATACCATGTAGTTGCCATGTAAGCACCATGTAGCTTCTGAATCGGTGTCATCTCACTAAAGTCCACCTATTGGTCCAACCGTGATGCTCATTGATAGATCGAATGACCCTAAAACCTCCTCTTGGGGTGTCCATATTGTAGCGGTAATTCATCTGTCCATAGGTTCGTCTGTTGACGTATTCTATATCAGCAACCCTTTATCGATGCATCATTGTATTACCCTTGCGTGGTTCCAATCCGGGCAAACAAAACCTTCTTTGCCACCCTCATCTGCTAGTCGTCATCTTCAAAAACCTTGTAGCTTGTTTGTTGTCCAACCGGTTTTGCATCCTCACTTATGCATCCGTTGTCCACTGTGAACATCCTACCAATGCCAGCTCATAGTGGGGTCCACGTGGAGGTCCTCTTTTGGATGCCCTGTCAACATTAAAGCCCATAGATTAATCCTTATAGATATTGGAACCTCACCTTAAACAAACAAAACAAAAGAAATGTCCCCACATATATATATGTGGAGATGAGGGTCGAGGTTATTAGACTTCGATTTGACATGCTTCAAATTTAACTTTCATTTTTTTTACCTTTATTAAATTTTTTTATGTTATTATTTATTATAAACATATATATGAATATATATATATATATATATATATATATATATATATTATATATTTTTTTTTTTTAATTTTTTATTTTCTTTATGTTTTCTTTTATTTTTATTTTTATTAATTTTAATATATATTATTATATATATAAAATATATAATAATAACAATATGTAAATTTTTTATTTTATTATTATTAATTCCAAAGGTTAATTTATTTAAATCCAAATGTTAAGATTAAACATAATGTTAAATCAATTAACCTTAGGGACTAAACCAAAGAGCAAACGTACTAACCTAACTAAATCAAAGCTCTACGAAAGAAAGCAAGGGGAAACTACTCAACCTAAACAACTTTAAATAAATGAAGAGACTCAAATCAGCAAAGCCACTTAGCAATGCATACTTATGGGCATGGGACTTCGACCATATCACTCCAAAAGAAGACGAAGGAATATAAAATATGCTACCCAATAAGGCACCTTGCAAACTGCAATACAAATGTCAAAGATAGAACTTGCTAAACTCATCTCCCCAAGGATACCAAAATCCTCAAAAACATAAACAAAAAGGTGGGTCCCTAATTTTGGGGTACGTTGTGGAGCAACCACAACAAATGGTGACTCTATTGGGAAATGCTCCCGAGCATTTTGGTAAGAACCCAACCTGAAATGAGAACATGCAAGATAAGCGAAACAAACATTATTTAGCGATGTCTCGAGAAGGTGGGGGTAAACAACTTCAGAATGAAAACAACTAATCCATCTACCTTCGCTCAGTGTGTGCAAAAGTGATTCATTCCTGCATTTTTGAAAATCCTCCAGATTCCATCATCCCTTTCTACATTAGGCTATGAAGTACAACTCATGAAGTGAAGACTTTTATAGATAGAGCTCCACTGCCAGTAAGGCCTCTATAGCCCCGGTGAGGTTTATCTAACTCACACGTGTGTTCACTTAATGCTTTGCAAAGCCCATCTATCCTAGGTGGGTCTAGATGTTCAATGCTCATTCTCTCTTTTTTTTTCCTTGCTCATTTTTTCTTGTTTTTTTTTCTCTTTTTTTTTTCTTTTTTTTTCTAAGTATCAAACTTTACCTAGCCAGGGCCCCACAACCAGTCAGGCGTCTATAGCCCCGATGGAGTTTTACTGAACTAGATGATAGATTTCAAGAAATTTGTTGCATAGCTTATATTTATGGAACTCTTGCAAAGCCTCAAGTCTTACTAGGGTTAGAAAGCTAGTAAGTAGAGCATTTTAGATTTTTGCCTAGGGTTGTAGATCAATACAACTTCATCCTTCTTAATTCTAGAAACACCATTTAATGTGTGTGAGTCCCATGTGGAGCTTTGGCTAATCTTTCATTGTTCCACTTTCCACTATTTTGGTCCCAAAATCTAAGCATGATCACCAAATAACTCATCCCCCTTTTCTCGGGTTCATTAGTTTTCAAATCAGGTACTCCAACCTATTAAATAAAGGAGCTTCAAAAGCAATCCAGAGACCATAAGTTAGCGACCATAAAACATCACCTCAAAACAAGGGAACAACCCAAAATACAAAACTCAAAACACAAACCAAAACTATATACAAATGTACAATATGGTACAAGATGGTGCACAAGCTTGAACTATCACTTCCCCGGATCCCAAACATGATTAGCACATTTCAAAAGACATATAATATGATATGCAAACCAAGTTTTATAGAAATCCAAGGAAAACAAGATTAGGCCAAACAATACAACAATCTTCATCTTTCCTCTCTCACCCCACCAATTTGCTTTAGTTCTATTAATGATCCCATAGGTGAGATTCAAATCATTAAATTGATTAGACAACATTTGATTTTCAATTCTTTCTTGTCTATCCTTTAAAAATTCAATTTCATAATTCGATTCCTGATTTAGAATTAGGCTTACCTTTTCAAATATGAAATCTTGTAAACAAGAGCCTATTTCTAAAAATTTCAAAGCCAATTCATTATTCATGTTTTTAGGCCAATCAAACTTATGCAAAAATTTGCAAGCATCTAGGATATCTACTAAATGAGAATCATTATGAGTTTTTATCCTAGATTCTATTATCAATTGTTGATGAATTTGATTTAATAATTCAAGTGCATCAACTTCTTTTTCATTCATCAAAGCAATTTTATTAAAGGTGTGAGTAGAAATCAACTTTACTTCTTCATTCACCTCTAATGGTATTTCATCATTAATAGCATTAGTATCCAAAGTAACATCATGTAATCCATTACTTGAAATTTTTGTAGTCACTAACAGAGGGAAAGATTTCACCTTGTCATCCATACTCAACACATCATGGTTAGAATTTACCAAAACTTGATGAGCGTTTGTGACTTTTTCTTTCTCTTCATGATCTTTATCATTATCAAACACCTGTTCAAACATACCAAAGTTAGGCACCCAATTAAAAGTGTGACCATCCTTTTCAATCCATAAGTCTTGTCTATCTAGGGAGGTGTCAAATAACACATCACCATGATCAATCATTTGATTTGCTTCACATAGATCAACCTCTTTGTCATTTTGTTCCAATCCCTTGATGACCACCAATGGTATTTCTTCATTTGAATCCTCAAAACAATCATGTGAATTTGTATCCAAATTTTCAATATCCCGAAATGAAAGAGCAGATTTTACCTCTTCCTCATCCAACATAGATGAGTCATAAGAAACATTTATTATTTCTTCCCTTTCTATTTCAACAAGATCTTCAATAAATTCATACTCATCATGATCCATTTTGGGAACTTTCTCTATTCTTGCAAAAGCAATATCCTCATGTAAAGTGGAAGTTTCAACATCTTGCCTATCAAGTGGAATAGAAGTTTCATCAATAGGGGTGTGAGAAAATAACACATATTCATATCTTCCCCAACCATTGTAAAAATTATCATTCAAACTCGTGGGATGAAACTCTATGGTATTTGTGACATGATCTTTTGATTCATATATCAATTCTTTTTCTTCTTTGTCCTCGGTAATAGAATCATTATCATTTTCCAACACTTGATGAGATTCCAATCCTTCTTCCAAAACATTCTCAAATTGTACAGGACTTGTAATATCCTCATGCGAGAAAGTAATTGTATTATCTTGCATATCAATTGACACAAAAGTTTTATTAGAAGGTTTGGAGTGAGTGTATTCTTCCCACTTCTTCCAAGAATCATAGTAATCATCTTCCAAAATCAAGTGGTGACGCTCAACTACTTCTTCAACATCTTCTAATTCATCAACGTGTTTCTCATCAAATTCACCTTCACCTTCCTTAGATGGTTCAATAATTTCCAAAAGTGGGTTACTCTTTGTATTCAAGTTTGTAAGGCTATCACAATCCACATTTGTAACCCATGATTCAATTTCATCACAATTTGGAGGGTGAGGAATTTCTTGACCATCAATTTCAAGAATCTCGTCCAAAGTATCTTCCGAGAACAAGTGGTGAAATTCTATTATGTCTTCAAATTCATTTATTGATTCTCTTCCAATTTCACTTTCAACCACTTCATTCAATTCGATGGTAGGTTCTGTCCTATCACATATCTCCAAACTAGTTAGATTTAGGACACCCTTATCTGAATACTCATGCACTTCTAGAAATGAATCCATCTCTACACAATCCTCATTGGTGGATGTTGGCTTGGCAACTTGCTCCTCCTCTTGGACTATATCTAATGTGGTTATAATATTTGGATATTCAAATTCATCCCCTTGATCATTCACCTTAGGCATCATTAGAGTGGAGGGTGCTATATTAGATGGTTGGTGTAGGTTGGCATCAATAACTCCAAAAGGACAATCACTCATGGGAACATGTTGTGCCTCTTCTTCCATATTTTCTTTTTTCGAAATGTACCATTGTTCTAATTTTCTCGTGGTCTCATAAACTTCATGCAAATATGGGTCGTTAAGCTTTTCCCTTAAAAAAGTAGCAACTACGGGGTGTATTGCTCCCATGTATACTTGAATAGCTTCTTCTTCTATTATGTTGTAATGTTCCAACACTTGAGCATGCAACTTATAAAACCTCTCATTGAATTGACTCATGGATTCATTAGATTCTTTGCAAATAGAGTCAAACTGATTTCTTACAACAATTGGGTCAACTCGATTTCCCACATGGTTAAGAAACATTGCTTCTAATTGCGCCCATGAAGTGATGGAAGCTATAGGAAGATTGATAAACCAATCATGAGCAATTTTATCCAATGTGTATGAAAATAGTTCACATCCAACATCTTCATGATTTATTTTCCATAAAGCCCCATAGAATTTGAATGCATTAATGTGTGCTTCAGCTGACCTAGCTCCCTCATACCTAAAATGAGGTAGAAAAGGCACATGGCCCATATTCACCTCATGTGAAGGCCCAAGTATGTTTAAAGGACTACTTGCCATCATTGAAGTAAATCTTACAATAGTCAAGAAGATATAACTTTAGTACCAATTTTGTTAGTCAAATAAAAATATCTTGCAATGAAGTATGAAATGACTAACAAATTTTAAAAGCATCATCCAAAAGATATGCATCCATTAAACCATGAAATTAAAGAACATTCTCAAATTTGTAACATGTTAGCATTAATGCATCATCAAACATAGAGAATGTTAGAATCAATGAAAGTAATCATATGGAAACAAAGTCTCATTAGTCAATACCAATGTCTTTGAATAAATATTTCAAGTAACATGAACAACTTAGCATCTAAATAGCAATAAAATAAATTAATTCAAGCCCTCTTAGCTCCCAAAGTGTTGAGTGCTAAAAGATGCCAAAGATGCTAATCAAATGAACTTGAAATATTTAGCAATTCAGAACTCTTGAGTAACCATGAACAATCCAAAAGCGTTAGATCAATGAATACCAATTCATAAGTTGCTTAGCATAAATAAAATAAAGTAAACCAATTTAGGCCCTCCTTCTAGCACCAAAATTTGAGTGGTAATTTTACCCAATTGTGAAATTACACTCTCCCTTAGGATTTTATTCTCAAAACCCTCTCTTGCAAATAAGTCAAAACAAAACAACTTCTCCAAGGTCTCCGCTATATTAGCATTTGCATATGTGTATTAGTAATCTCAATAAAAATATATCAATTAATGCTAGGAACACCTTAGTGATTGCAAGTAACTATTAACAAGGGGCATGTGTTGGTTCATTTTACCATGCTAAATTAATGATTGTTCATAAACCTTAAATAAAAGTAAATGTGAATTGGCCCTCATATGACCACGATGTAGCCTTAATTCCTTTTATTCTTGAATGCTTTTAGGTTGATTTTATCTTCCTTTATTAAGTGGATTTTAAACAAGTTTTATCTTGCATTAAATCCTACTTTAAGCATGAAATAGAAGATTAAATATATCTATGAATGTGAATCTAAAATGATGAAAATATCCATTAAATGTAGCTCTTATCATGAATATAAATATAGCCTTTGATATAAGTGATAAATTGTTCCTCTTTGATGAAATTAATTTTCATAAGGAGGTACCAATTTATTGCTTGAAAATATTAGCCTCATAATGTCATGATAAATTATCCCTCTCTAATGAAATTAATTTTCATTAAGAAGAAATAATTTCATGCTTTAAAACCAAGACCCTTGATGTAATGATAAATTACCCCTCTTCAATGAAATCAGAATTTTCATGAAGAAAGGTGCATTTATTGCTTCGAAAATGATAGCTTATGAAATGCCATAAAATAAACTCCCCATTTAATGAAATTGAAATTTTCATAAAGGAAAGGTCATATTATACTTGCAAATAAAGTATGAAACTAAAAAAATCTGACTTGACTTCAAAATAAAAAAAAATATGAATTTCCGAAATTATAAAAACCCTTAAAAATAACAGTTTTAAAAAATAATTATAAAATCAAAATGACCTCGGAATGAGTCTCAATTTATTGCATATGATAGATTATAGATCCTTCTTCACAACTATGCAATTATTTTTATCATTTTATTTTTATTTTTAATTTTTATTTTAATGTCACTTGTCTTCTATGTGTATCCAGGTCACTAATAACACTGCCATCTGACACTCATAAGTAACCTCTGCTAATAGTCAAAACATAATACATTTGGATTGCTGTGTATCCGATGAAAATAGACAATCACCCTCGCCAAAGTTTTGCGTCACCGTGGTTTCAAACTGTCATGTCTCTTTCCACCTTTACACCGTGACTTCCAACCTATTTTGTCTGGTAACCCCTACATCATTATTAAAACAACGCATGGCTCTACCTTCATTGTCGGTGCTTAACACTTAATTTATTATCGTTCTCGAATTTCATAGGTGAGCTACATGATTTGGCCACCGGTATTCTGTTTGACACTTCCTGGCTATGAATACTTGTCGGACTATCACCGTCGTCTGTTTAGAACACATTCTCTCAAACCTTCACGAGCACCATATCACCCTATGATATTTTTGATAAGTCCGGCAACGCTGTCAAGTCATGCTGTCTCTGGAACCTCGTGCAGCTTTTACGGATGCCTGAACATTAAGTTTTCACTCCTAAATGACTCCCGATTTGTCATGCTATTAAAAATCTCCTCGATCTGCTTGAAGACCCTAGACTCCTTCAGCCTGCATGATTTTGATTTCACCGGCATAGCTCGTGGTTTCAATTATGAAATCCATAGTGATTCTCATTAATAGTGAGCCATGTATGCTACTTGTTGTCCACATGACCTCTCATCGCTAGATTCCACTACGTCTATAACACAATACGTCCCTTGGTATAATGCTACACTACTGGGTTTGTTAGTCATCCACATCATTGCATTTATCATGCTAATATGTAGCTTTCATCATTTGCAATAATAGTCACCAAAAATCTCTTGCCTGTCCAAGACGTCGATGCTCGCCGCATGAAGAAGACTCACTTTGCTACTGATTGACGCTATGAATCCACTGTATCTCTCACCCATTCATTGCTTTATTGCCATCGTGGACCTTCTTGTGTCGAGTTGGCCTGTTAAAACCTATGGTTGACAACGTTCGACACTACCTTCCATCGTCTCACTTCGAATGGAACAAACACCTGCGATGCCTCTGTTTTACCTACTCCCGCTCATGTTATAACCACTATCATTGTCGTGTTTGTCATTACTGTTTCCATGTTCGTGGTGTCCATATGGGGTCCACCATTGCGTCCGCTCACCAATACCATGTCAATACTGTGTAGCCAACATGTACGCACGACATAGCTACTGAATCGGTGTCATCTCACCAAAGTCCACCTGTTGGTCCAACCGTGGCGCTCATTGATAGATCAAAAAGCCCTAAAACCTCCACTTGGGGTGTCCATGTTGTAATGCAGCGATTCGTCTATCCAAAGGTTCGTCCACCGATGTATTCCACATCAGAAACCCTTTACCGATGCGTCATTGCATTACCCCTGCGTGGTTCCAATCCAGGCAAACAAAACCTTCTCTACCGCCCTCATCTACTGGTTGTCGTCTTCAAAAATTGTGTAGCTTGTTTGCTATCCAACCGGTGCCACGTCCTCACTTATGCATCTGTTGCCCACTGCGCACATACTGCCAATGCCAACTTGCAGTGGGGTCCACACGGAGGTCCTCCCTTTTGGATGCCCTGTCAACATTAAAGCCCATATATTAATCCTTATAGATATTGGAACCTCACCTTAAACAAACAAAACAAAAGAAATGCCCCACACATATATATATATATATATATAGAGAAAGAGAGAGAGACGAGGATCAAGGTTATTAGACTTCGATTTGCCATGCTTCGAATTTAACATTTTTTCTTTTTTATCTTTATTAATTTTTTATGTTATTATTTATTATAAACATATATGAATATATATTTTTATTTTTTATTTTTTATTTTATTTTATTTATGTTTTCTTTCATTTTTATTTTTATTACTTTTAATATAATTATTATTATATATATAAATTATATAATAATAACAATATATATATTTTATTTTATTATTATTAATTCCAAAGGTTAATTTATTTAAATCAAAATGTTAAGATTAAACATAATATTAAATCAATTAACCTTAGGGACTAAACAAAAGAACAAGCCTACTAACCTAACTAAATCAAAGCTCTACGAAAGAAAGCAAGGGGAAACTACTCAACCCAAACACCTTTAAATAAACGAAGAGACTTGAATCAACAAAGCCACTTAGAAATGCGTACTTATGGGCATGTGACTTTCGACCATATCACTCCAAATGAAGACAAAGAAAAACAAAAGACGCTACCCAATAAGGCACCTTGCAAGTGACAATACAAATGTCAAAGATATAACTTGCCAAATTCATCTCCCCAAGGATACTAAAATCCTCCAAAAACACAAACAAAAAGGTGGGTCCCCAATTTTGGGGTACGCTGTGGAGCAACCACAACATGTCATTAGGCCACACTTTGAAATATGAATTCATCCCATTTGATTGTAGCCTTGTGCTAGCCATTACTGTCTGACCTAGACCCCATTGGATGATGCAGGATGCAAAACCTTACTATGAGCCACAATCTAGATTTGATATCCCTCCATTTTGACCATGTTGACTATGAGCTGGAGCTGGTCGATGCTAGGAGTGGCTCCGACCCAGAGATACTCTTTCACACTTAGAATTGCAAAATTTTCTAAGTATGTAGTCTTTTGAGTCTACATTATGGTGCTTCCCAAGGGAAATTTTCTAGTAGAGTTGCAAAACTCAGAGCCTTATCCCTTGGGTACATGGAGTCAAAACTTTGAGAAAAAAAGGAAATGAAATAACTTGGATAAAATTGAGGATGATGGGTGAATATAGAATAGAGAATAAAATAAATGGATGTATGGATGGATGAGCAGATGGATGGGATAAAAACAGTGATTTATGATAAAAAAATTTGCATGAAGGGAGATGAAATAGAAGGAAGGAATTAAGATATCCTCAAAATTATGTTTCAAAATATTACTTCCCTATGATTGTTACCCTTTCAAACATTAGAACAAGATATTCAGAGGGTAACAGTTCACATAGAAGCAATGCAGGAGGCAAAACATATGATTGATCTACATGGATATGCTCTCCTTTTAAAGGCTCAACCACACAACTTCCTCATAACGTCTGCAAGTTCATACTTTCCTAGCTATATCTAACGAGTGTCAGAGTTGAAACCATTTAGACAATGTGTTTCTAGGCCCCATCTCAGCTAAGATGCTCATGACTATTTATGTTGCTTTGGAGGTGAGCCCTGTTCTTGCTATATTCCTCCTTGTGGAGTTTACATTCCTTCAAGTATTTCAATTATTTCTACTTCACTATAATCATCTTCTTCTTGTATCTCTTTGACATTCTCTTTTTCTTTTGCTTCAAGTGTTTGCTCAACACCTTCCTATTTATTCTCACCTTCACTAATATTTTCTTGTTGCTCTTCATCCTCACTCATATTCTATTCTTGATTTCTTTCAGGATCATCTTATCCATGTTCTCCTTCAAGGTGATCTTCTTGTTCTCCTTCCTTATCAGTAGCTTCAAATTTGTATTTTGTTTTTTCTCTAATTTATTGCTTCATAAAACTCAATATCTTTAAAGCTTCCTTCCAAACTGTTGGAGTAGGATTTGATATCTCCATTAATTATTGATGGGTAAATTAAAGCTTTGTCATCTTGTCATAAGACAAATTATCCTATTTCCACTAAATCTCCCATAAAATCCATGACTGTGGTTAGGCCTTTCAATAGTTCTAACACTTGATCATGCTTAATGGGTCCTGGCCAAGCATCTATCTCAGAATCATTTTTGACAATTGATATCATGCTTTCTTGAAGGTCCTCCAATGTTAAGAGCATGGAATCTTCATCCCAGAATCCCTTGAAACCATATTCCATCATTTCCTAGGTGGAATCCACAATATTTTGGATCTTCCCTTCAATTTTATCAATCAACAACCTTCCTTTTTGGCTCAAATTGTAGCTCCTAAGGATATTATTGGCTACTAGACTTATAGTAGTCCATTATTTGCTGGGAATAGGCTTAGCAACAAAACTACATCTGAATTTAGATAACCTATATATCTTTGTGGCTTGCTCGACCATTGGCTGAACCTCACTTTGAGCAGTTTTAATATCCTTTTTTGGTCTTCTCTAACAAATGACTAGCTTCATCGAAGAAATTGATCATAGGTTGAATCCCTACACATTTATCCATAACTTCAGTCCATATCTCCTTTTTGATATGTTTGACTCTATCTTTGGAGAATATTGCATCTCTAGCCTTTTCAACTTGAAGCTACTATTGTAGAACCTCTATCTATTTGGCCTGTTCTTGGTTCTATTTATTTAGTTATTAAGTTTATTTTTTTATTTTTACTATCTATTGATACTTGCTTTGCCACTTCTTTACCTCATTTCTCACAACCTTTTCCACAGTATTCAGATCCTTAATTGTTGATTCCAAAATTTCCTCCAATTTCTCATATTTCTTCTTATAGATGTCACTTTGGACATAGATGATATCAAGGTGAACCTTGGCAATAATAATTTCATCCTCTATGGGCAACTGAGAGATGTCTTTAGTTTTTTCTTCTAGTTTATAGTTCTATAGAGTCATGTCTTCTTCTAGCTTGTTTGCTAGGGAGTAATGCAGATTCTTGTTCTCTATGGAGCAACTAGGTCAACTATCATGGGTTTCCTTGTACAAGCTACTCTTTTGGAAGACTATGTAAAATTCTTGCTCTAGTATCTATGCATGTTCATTGCAACACTTTTGGCCTTTTGTAAAGAAGCCACAGTTAAATGGGTGGAAGGTGTGGATTCAGTGATGAATGATGGCAAAAATGGAACTAGCAACAATGGAAAATATGATAGGGACATGATAGTGGAATCTATGCTTATGGTAGTAGTTGAAATAAATGTTGTAGTAGTAAGAGTTTCTACCACTACAGAGGTTGGTGGAGAAAATGGTAGAGTTTTTCCCTCTACTAAAATGAGGGGTGATGATGTTAGGGATGAATGAAAATTAGTTAAAGGTGATGACGCTTACACTTTTGGTGAATGAGGTAGAGAAGATGTGAGCTAAGGTGAATGAGGCTTAGGAGGTGATGGAGGTGGATCATGTGGTGGTGATGGTGGTGGTGCCTCCTACTATTGATAAGAGGAGGGAGTATTACTTGGGGAATGAGAAGGATAAGGAGAAGAAATAATAGAAGCCATACTTGAGCCTACCAAAGTAGACTGCTAAAAAATGTCCTCCATCTCAGGCTACTAAACTTATTAAGATGGTTGTGTTGTTACAGTAACTTGTGTTTGTTTAGTTGCCTGTTGCATTTGATCTAACTTCCTCTTCTTACTTTCCTCTTTGGTGGCTTTCCCAACTAAACATTTTTCTCTCATTTTAAATATAAAAGGAAATGCAGGACTGGCTTTCAAATCACTATCCCATTGTTGTAGTGGAGAGGATAAAACATTTTGAATAGGTGAAGTTGGAGGTTTTGAAGGAGCTACAAAAGTAAATTTGATCGTAGGAAAAGTATCTATATTTTATTTTTTTGATGCCTACGAAGAACTGTCTACCCCTAGGACTAGATATTTTTCCCTCTTTTCACATTTAAGTTCTATGTGGGTCTTGATTCATATTTCCTTAGTCCTCCACCATATTATCCTATATTTTGCATAATTATAGCCCCTTTGTTGTATATTTGCAATTGTTATTAGGAGGGTTCAAAAGTAGGTTGTGCCCTTTTGACCTTTGGAGGTGGAGCTAATGTACTATTCTACCATTGTTGGTATTAAGGGGAAGGAGGAGCAAGAGGTATTTGAATATTCTTCTACTTATTAACCTATGACATTTTCCATTTTGCCTTAGCTTTTCTTATGTCTTCCTCTATTTTAGCTTTTCTAAAACTTAATGCCAAGCTTTTCCTATTGTTGGCCTTCCAAGTTTTAAAGTGTGCATCATACTTACTAGAGAAATCAAGATCAAATTGGTGACCATATTTGGAGGGTATAGTGTTTGTCTCCACCCTAATTTTTCACAACTCCAAAATTTTGACCTCATCCCACTCGATCTTCTATTGAATGTCTTGTATTTTTGACTCTTTTAACTCGTGCCTTTTTGTTCTCAAGATCATAATCTACCACCTTCTCATAAAAATCCCTTCAAGGGGGCAGTAGCTCCATATTGCCTATATTCCATTCTAGAGGGGATTTTTATTTGTTATTTATGAAATTTTATATGTGTGGCCTCAAAGTCCTTTCAAATTTTGAAACCTTGCCAATATTTAGGTCTTTTAGCTTTTCCAAGAATTTATTATCAGGGTTATACTTCCATATCTATGGGAGCTGTACAAGCCCTAATATCTCCATAGTATATGTTATTTCTTCATACTAACCCCTCCTTATCAAAGTGATATCTTCCACATTCAGGGGATAAATTATTATCGTCTTCTTATTTTACCTAGAGCCAAAGGTGTAGTCAATGTAATCGGTCTATCTATAATATTCTAGTGCCAAAATATGACTGATGACAAAATATGGGAGTTTAAATGGCTTCCCTATGAAGTATTACAATCTCATCATTGTGCCCTTGGTCAAGATGTACTGGTACCCTTCTTGATGCTTGTCTATTCATAGCAATTACCATGCTAGAGGGGGGATTATTAGAAATTGACCGTATATAATCCTAAGGGCTAGCCCTAGAAACTCTATATTAAAATCATAGTAATACTCGAACCTACTTAGGATGCTAGTCCATTGATATATAGGAATAGGGTTTCCATTATCATTATATGACATCACTACAATCCAAGGCATCTCTTGCCTAGTAGTAGCAAAAAACATCCATGCCAGGTTAGAGCAATGCTTGAATGAGGTAGCTTGGGTATCCTTCTTCATTGCAACTAACTACTAATGGATTATTTGGATGAGAAAATACATAGTTCAAGGCTTGAATCCTATATCTCCTTCTTTGTGAGGCATTAATATTTCTAGGGTATTCCCCTGTTTCAAAGTAACTGATGAGTTGATCAGCCCAATCTGCTTCCTTTGAAATACTATCATCCTTCTACTTTGATTTTGATATTTGATAGGCTATCTCTTCCTAATTATTTTCTTTGGTGGCTAACTCCTAACATAGTACCCTTCCTCTCACCAAATTGGTAGGATTCATTTCTACATCATATTCTTAAATATTTGTAATCCACCGTGCTCTCTTATCACACAACTCTCCTTGCAGAATGAAGCTTCTAACACCATGTTAGCTTTTTATGAGTATATGATAGTGCAACCACAAGATGTAATATAAGAAAGCTACGATAAATATATAATAATGGCACTATAATATGCAAGAAAACTATAAGATAAAATATTATAATAACTCAGAAATATACCATTAATGAAAGCTCACAAAAATAGTACAATGCAGTATGATGGAGGACATGAAAACTCCATAAAATATTCTTAAGGAGCTACATTGTACTCCACTACCAATCTATACTATGCACACTCTATATTCTCTACCACAGACACTATATTATCTACCACTTGCATTTCACTCACTATAAAGCCTATATATAGGAAGATAGGTTCCTTGGTCCTTACTCTACCTATGACTGTTCATCTAACTTTCCTATGACTCATGTACAAGTGGACTCTTTGTACATTTACATAATTGCACATTGACACTTGTGTATTTATTACATTCCTTGAAGTAACTACTTAACTTTACTCTAAAGTAAATTCCTACTCTAGTTATGTACCCAAGGTGATACATTGACATGTACCCAATAATGTAATATACTCTAAAACATCAGGGTGCACTACATAAACCAAAGTCTTGCTTTGAGCTAGATATTGCCTAATTTTTTTAAATATCTCATGACTGCAAAAACCTCTCTTAATAAAGTTGTGCTTCATTTGGTACTCGTGGAGAGTTTGACTCCAAAAGAATATGGGATATTCATTGCTTGCATCATCCTTTTGAATTAGTACTACAACATAACTCTCATTAGCTCCATAGGCATATAAGATAAAGTCTTTTTTAAAATAAGGGTTGTCCAATACAGGGGCAGTAGCAATGGCTTGCTTTATCATATCAAAGGCTTGATTTATCTTATTATTCTATTTGAACTCAATATATTTCTTAAGAATCTCTAACATATGCTTAAAAATTTGAGCAAAATTAGAAATAAATTTCCTTACAAATTTGATCTTCCCAAAGAAGGATTGCAATATCTTTTTTTTCATGGGAAGGGGTAGAGATAATATGGATTTAATTCTATATGGGTAAATAAGAATTCCTTGCTTGGACACCATATGCCCTAGTAGCTTTCCCTTATGAACTACAAAGATTGACTTCTTTGGATTGAGAGATATACCAAATTCCTTGCACTTATGAAAGACTTGTTCTAGATGCCTGAGATGTGCTTGTTTTTTATGAGAAAATACTATCATATCATCCAGATATATCAAAATTATTTTATTAATTAGTTCTCCAAAAGCATAGTCCATAGCCCTTTGGAATGTAGCTCTTGCATTAGATAGCCCAAATGGCATTCTCTGATAAGCAAAGGTGCCCCACTTTGTAGTGAGATCTATCTTATATTGGTCCTCATATTTTACCCAGATTTGGTTATACCCAAAGAAACCATCCAGTAGAGAAAACCTCTCAGCCTCAGATACTATCTACAAAATACGATCTATCTGTGGCAAGGGATAATGATCTTTGAGTGATGCCTGATTTAGATTCCTAAAATCCACACATAGGTAAATATCACCATTCTTTTTTCTCACTGGAACTAAATTTTCTACCCATGTAGAATGCTTAATAGGGTAAATGATGTTTGCCTTTAACAACTTGAGCAATTCTTGTCTCATGATTGCTTCAATCTTGGGATTTATTGGTCTCTATTTCTACCTAAATGGTCTGGAATTAGGCACTAGCTCAATAGTATGCTGAATTATGCTCTTATCATAAACTTTTAAATCCTCATAGGTCTAGGCTATTATGTCCTAGTATTGGAGGCATAAAGCCTTGAATTCTTCTACTTCCTTTGTAGTGCATTGGATACCAACTTTAAGCCTTCTTCCATTTTCAATTTCAATTTCTTTGTAAATCTTATCATCTACTTGCATCTGCTTTGACCTTTTCCCATCCTCATTGTCAAAAAGGCTTTATAAGGTAATCAACCCCTTAGGTATGTGATTATTCTTTAATTGTATAATTTCTTGCTGCTCGATATCTTGGGAAGTATCACCTTGTGAATTGATACAACTAGCCTCTCTAACTAATAAATCAACAATTTGATCATCATTTTCAAATACCTACCAAAATATTTTTTTGTCTAGCATTGCAAGTTTGAAAA
Source organism: Wollemia nobilis (assembly GCA_028583015.1). Classification (NCBI taxonomy): domain Eukaryota; kingdom Viridiplantae; phylum Streptophyta; class Pinopsida; order Araucariales; family Araucariaceae; genus Wollemia; species Wollemia nobilis. The sequence goes on along the minus strand of JAQPPZ010016751.1, from coordinate 8,157,662 downwards.
TCAATTTAACTCTCTTGTTCTCAGTTGATCCATAATCTAAATATGGAGAAAAATTAGAACCTTTGACAGCCAAAGCATATGCCAAAATATTCTTGCTATCTAGGAACAACATGGAGGTTCAAAGCATCAAAATATTCCATTAGATCCCAAACTCTATTTCTATAAGTCTTCAAATAATGATGCTTACTATTACATTTCTCTATAACTTGATTTACCACCAATTCTAAATCACCATATATATCCAACATTTTAATGCCCATCTTCTCTGCTTGCATCAATCCTAGGCATAAGGCCTCATATTTAGCATTGTTATTTGTACAAGACCAAGTTAATCTATAGGAAAAAAATTTACTCCCTCTAAAGGTGATTTCAGAACTACCCCTACCCCAACTCCATTCTTGCATCTTGCTCCATCAAAATGCATGGTCCAAATTTCTTATTCTCTTAAGGTCTGGTTGGATATGGCAAGAGTCTTTTTCTCTACTTTAAAAGAAATGCTATAGGTACCCATTCCTATTTCAAGTAGATTGTGATCTTCCTTAAATGGTAATTCATCTTCAACTTCAATATCCTCAAGGATTTCCACTAGTTCTGGTTCCTCCATTACAGAGTGGTTGTACATATCTTCCTCAATTTTCTCAATGTGATAAGCTATTAGATTTTCAGGAGTGATCCTTATCCTTTTTCCTTTATGGGGAATCATCATGCAGGAATAATCCAAATACATATAACCTCCTAACTTGGTAGTGAATTACCTAGAGAGACACAAGCTAAAATAAGGCTCTAGGTCTACTACTACAATCTCTTGGACTATAGTGACCTTTGGAGCTCTATGTAGTTTCATCAGAACATATTTAACAACCCCTATGGTTTTGACTGGTGTTCCATCTAACTATAAAACTCTTGGACATGAACGTGTATATTCCATTCCCATTTCATCACAGACTACTTTTGGCATGACTATAGTTGAAGCCCTTGAATCTATCATGCAATTATGGACAATCCACCCTTCCATTCTTAAAGAAATATAAAATGGTGGGGGTTTATTTTTTAGGGTTTCTAGAGTCATATTTCCTTGGTCATGAGCCAAATTAAACACAATATTGGTCTCCTTTTCTGGAGAATTCTTATTTAAGGAAGGGTTTAGTAGATCAATTTGGCCAAGAATGAAAAGTATGTCATAAATACTTTCTCTAGAGGGAGTTATCTTCAATTTTTCCATATTATTAAACTCAAGTTTTTGTAGAGGGATTTTCTCATATTTCTTCTCTGATTCACTAAACTTTATCTTGTATTGCTAGGTAGCTTCAGTTCTCTATCTCTTGGTGATAGAAGGAAATTTTAATCTCTCTTGTGCTTCATCTTTAGAACCTACTTGTTCTTTATTATTTTCCTTTTCTCCTTGCCTTTTGGAGTGCTCTTGTCCTTTTCTTGTTCCCTAGGAATTGGATCTCACTTTTTAGCTGTCTGTGGAACTGGGAATCTATCATTATTTGGTAGGGGTTGCTCCCTTTTATTTTGAGAGGGGACTTGGAATTGATCCATTTTTTGGGGATCCACCTATAATGGTTTCTTTCCAGATCTGGTTAGGATAGAAATTGATTCTTCTTCAAAGAGATCTTGTCCAACCATAACTTGCTCATGCTACCATAACATATTGACCCTTCCCTTCTGGGTTCTGTCAGCATTTTCTATGGCTTGTTGCACATGTTATTGGTACATTACACATGTATCAGGGTCATGGGGATCATTATAGACTAGGCACCAAATATTTCCACTAGTCTTAGGGAGAAATTCTTGATCTTCATGGTTGGCATTAACCTTTGGCCCTGTGTTGCTACTAGTACTCAGCCTTTGATCTCTATTAACATATAGAAATATTATTTTCTATGATATTTCCATATCTATTTTTTCCATAGCATTCACTTTATTATTAATAGTCTTCAAAGTGTTTTGAATATCAAGTAACAATGATGATTCTTGGGGTCCTTGGGATGGAAGTGGAGGAAAAGGGATTGAAGTAGATGGAAGTTTAGGAGGAGGCATTAGAGCCATTGAAGGAAACTAAGTTTCTAATGGTGGAAGATCCATAGTAGGGGATGATGAGGTCTTGGAATGAGGTAGATGTTGAGTAATTTTAGGATAATAAGGCATAACAATCTTAGGAGGTAATATACCTACTAAAATCAAAATATTCTCTGTATGGATGGCCATTTGATAAACTTGTGGAAATGAGACTACTCTCGATTGTTGAGTTTATAACTCTAAATTAGGCCCAAGAGCTCTAATATAATACATATATGCAAGAGGGGTGGTTGGCCTATATTCCTGAGGGATTATTTTCCATGTTCTACTAAATCTAAGGTTAAAATCAGAGACTGACTCCTATGGATGTCTTTGAATAACTATGAATTGGGTGAGAAGTGAAAATGGATCTGCTAACTCATTAAATTCTTCTACAAAAGGGCCTACCAGATCAGCCCATGACCTAATAGTGTTGTTTTCAAGTGTCCTGAACCAGTGTAGAACTTTACCTCTAAAAGATAGGACTAGTAGTCTTACAATGATGTCTTCATTTCTAATATTATGAATGGATGCCATAGACAAAACATCTTGACAATGCTCATATGGAGTCTTTCCAAAACCATCATAAGTAGGTATGGCTTTTAGTGCTACTTGTGGAATATCATTCATATGAGGGAAAGCCAAAGGACCAATAGTGTTCCAATCAGGGAAATTTTGTTGTCCTGCATTTTGTTCTTGATCCATATTGATTGGAGTCCTTGGTGTGCTAGGCTCAGAGGATGTTGATTGAGTATCATCAAAGGTGGATTTAGAAGATGGATATCTTGACTATCTAGAATTTAGAAATAACTCAAAGAAATTAATAGGTTCTTGATTGTTCTTTGCAGCTGACTTGGTAAACATGAAAAATGATGCTAGTAAACAAGGGTTTATAGGGTTCTAAACTCAGGGAGTCACCAAGTGAATTTACTTTCACCGCTTAGTGAGGACAAGAAAATTCACTAAATCTTGATTCCTCTAGGAAAATGTAATAAAAATGTATAGTGGGAATATGAAATCTTGTGAATGGTCCCACCAGGCATGCCAAAAACTATTGTGGCTTAGATTGACATCAAGGTAAACTTGAACTGTGACTATCATCCACAATGATTTGAAAGGTGAGCACCCACTAATCACAACCCAAACCACACATTGGATGGGTCAAAATGCTTTAACCCAACCTCTAGAGTAGGTTGGTATTCCTTGTCAACTTACTGAATGTTGACTCATTTAAGCTCAATTAAATGTATAAAAGATAGGGATAGAAATAATAAGGGTTAAGAAAGAAATGAATCAATGGTGGATGGATAAAGCTAACAGCATAGGCATCTACAGAGAACCCCTAATAGCTTAACTTCTAGAATATCACTTAGAACTAACAACATTCAAAACTTAGCCATCTTCAACATTAAGAGCAATTGCATACTCCAAGAATCATTCCAAACATCTAAAGTATTAATAATCCAAATTAATAGAATTAGATTAACACCTTGACTAATAAAAATAAATTCTTACAAGCATACATTCAGACATGAATCATTCCAATTTACTCTAAGTTAGCAATCCAAATTAGCAAAATACACTAACCATAGCAGTAGTAGCATAAATGACTTCACAAGATAGTATTCAGAAGGCATGAAGATGCAAGTTTGAGGCAAACATTCCAAGTAATGCTCCTTTTCATTAATTTACAGGAATATACAATAGTAGCACAAGCAAACACTTTATAGCTAATCCTTTGAAATGAGGTCATGACCTCTATTTATAGTTTTTACAATAGATTCTAAGAAATATGAGCATTACAAGGAAATTGGAGTGCCAAGCCAACAAGATGTTGATGTGATGATCTCTTGTTTGATCAAAGAAAGTTGAGATATCATGCTCCATCGATTTTTTGCAACTAGCCTCTACAACTTGCTTTGCCTTCATGGATTCCAACTGTAAGATCTTGCCAAGAACGCATCCAAGTTGTCAACTATTCTTGCAGTTGTTCTCCATCATGGATCTAAGATTAAATCTAACACTTCATATCCATGTCTTAACAATATTTGGCTCAAAATGAAGTTTTGATTTTATCATCTTTGTGTCATGATGAAATCATCATTCTATGCTCATCCCTAACCAAATTTAATGCCATCCATCGATTTGCTAATGAATTACTGAGATCAAAGCTTCAAAAAAGCTTATTGTGTTTTTAATGGATGCATCCTGGAGATGCTTCATTCTCTCTTTTGGAGTCTCAAATACATACTTATTTTCTACTATAGGATGATTTTGACTAGGTTGACTATATCTTGGAGCTAGCCTATGGCCTAGAACTTATTTTGGGATAGGTCCCTCAGTACATTAGCCTTGAACAAATTTTATCATTTGTGATGTGAAACCTTGCCCTAGAATGCATCTCAAATTACAAATCTTGCAAGTTTGACCATGCTAGCTGTGGCTTGTAACTGGTTTGGGTGGCACATGGCTACAATACACTATTCACTTAACTCAACTTGCATCAATTTTCTTGTGGTCTACAACCTACTTAGGGCTAGTATTCACCTTATTCTCCCTTGCACTTTAACCACGCTAACCACAACCTAGAGATTACTTGTGCTAAGTGTGGTCTAGAACCTATTGTTGTTGGGACACACTTTGAAACATGAATTCATCTCATTTGACCACACTGACTATGACCTAGAGCCCATTGGATGATACAGGATGCAAAACCTTGTTGTGATCCACAATCTATATTTGAGATACCTCTATTTTGACTATGTTGACTATAGCCTAGAGTTGGTTAGGGTTGGGAGTGGCTGCAGCCCAAAGACACTCTTTCACACTAAGAAATTTTTTAAGATTTTGCAAATTTCTTAAGTATGTAGCCTTTTAGGCCTATAGTGTGTAACATGAGAAAGTGCACAAGTGTCATATAATTAAGTGTTCAATGTGAGAAAGTGAACAAGTATCATGTATTAGGCTGTGCATGTAGAAGTGTGTAACTCCCATTTAGTAAAATGTGCGAGTGCGCATGTTGGAGTGTGCAAGTGTCATAGAGTTATATGTGCAAGTAAATTGAGAGTCAAGAGTCATGAATACAAGTGGAAAGATGAGAATCCAAAAGGACATGAGGTTTATCTTATGTATGTAATAGGAAAGGTTGCAACTCCTAGATATATGAGGAGTGAAATAGTCAAGTATTAAAGAGTCACATTTCTAAGGTTATATAATGGAGACAAAGCTCCATGAATGTATGCAAAATTAAAGATTACATTCAAGCATTAATATTGAAGCTTGTATGCATATTTTGAGAAATTCTACTATAATTTTTCTTCATGTTATTGCATGAATGATTTTGGCCATTTATATTCATATTATTATCATTTTTATGAATATTATTGTTAATTATTTTGTCCATATAATATATTGATCATTATTATATTTGAGACTACTCAAGATCTAGAATATTGTGACTTGAGATAATTTGGTTTAAAATCAAACATCACCAAGGTGGCCTTGATACCACTATTAGCAAATAAGCCCAAAGGTATCATAGGTCCAGGTTTCTAGGATCATAAAAACACTTGAAAATAATCTCACATAGTCATAACACTAATATTTCACAAAATACAACTTTATTGATAATAAAAAACTATTACAAAACTTGTTCTCTTTTTGTGACATAGCATGGAGCTTTGTCTCCAATATATAACCTTACAAAATACTCTTCAATACTCTTGACTTTTGCTCTCCTCAAAATATTGGGAGATGCAACCTTTCACATGCCTTTCTTATATTATGACAAAGCTTCTCATGATTACATTACTTCATACTTGACACATCTCACATGACTCTTCACTTGCACACATGACACTTGCACACTTGACAACTATAACTCATAACTCACATGACACATAAACACTCTTCACAACTTGACACCTACTATTGATACAAATATTAAACACATTGCTAATTTAAATATTTACATTAGTACTCAATGGTACCAAATAATATAATACCTCTAACAACAACAAAACCTTTCTTCTTAGAGGAATAAGAAAAATGATGCTCACCAAACTTATATTTTTGATAAAATTTATCATAATTTCCTTAACCCACTATCTTAAAACCATCATTAATATCCTTGATAACCCATTTAACAAACTAAAATTTAATCTTTTGTTACTAGGAATAATGTGATAAGCATATAGAAGGTTAGTGACAACACTTGGAACATGAAGAACTTTTTAAAAATATGAGAATGAAACAACCACATTATGATATTGATCCACCTATAATGAAGAACCATCATTAGACCATAAAATCACCGTGATGCTATCTAATATAGTCAATAAAATTATGGTAATACTTTATGATACATTGTGTTCCTCTAGAATACAATCTATTCCTCCAAGGATGTGGAGGCCCAATAGGATAAATTAAACACAATATATAAATGGGAGGTTTCACTCTCATACTCATAATCACCCTATGCAAAGAAAAGAAAAGTTTTACCTCCACTCTTCTTTTTGTAGATTTCACACACTAGTTTCTTGAGTGACTTCTTGAAAATTGTATGGCATTTGCTTCTGCTTCTTTTTGTTTGTATTTTTAGATTCTATATTTTAAGATTCATCATATGATCCTAAATATATTAAGCACCACTTATTCAATGCCTTATTTGGGTTTGTTGATGAATGAGATAAGAGAAAATATCTAAATCTAAAATATCTTGGTTAGGAAAGAGTAACAAATTATTTCAAATAATGTGGCTCCCTAATCATAGTTTTCTAAAATATTTTTGAATACCATATTATTATAATTAAGCTAATGCTTCTTACAACCCCCACTGAAAACATAAATATTTCTTGTAAATTCTTAAAATGATTGATATACTTCTCAACAATATCAAAATTATATGTTCTCAAGGTAGCAACTTGACTTCTAGATGCCTAATTTGAGTAGAATCCACTTTGTCAAATAGTTCCTTAAAGGCATCCAAAAGTGCCTTAGGACTAAAATTACTAGTAATATAATAGTTAAATTTTTTATCCACAATTTGGACAATTAAACCATATGCTTCCTCCTTCATGAACTAATATTGATCCTTCTTCTCATCTAAATTAATCTTTATTGGCCTAATTTATATACCTCCATAGGCACTTATTGCACAAAGGAGATTCTATATCAACCTTCCATAAGGGATCATTTACCCATCAAGAGTGGGCACTTGCAACAAATGGTCCATTTGGTCCCAAATTTTTTTTAATATAAAATACCACCATTAATAAAAAAATTCATATAGTTTTAAAAAAATGCTCAAAATGCTTTTATACGAAGAATATATGGGATCTATAAGTTTTCCCTTTAAAACATTTAAAAATTTGATAAAATCCTCAAATTTTGAATATTTAAAAATGCCTACAAATAATGGGATGCTTCCATCTATCATAGATCTAGTAAATAAAAAAAGCCCTTTTGTTAGCTTTGTCTACTATTGAATAGGTAGATGTTTAGGCGATTTTAGAATGCACTATCATAATTTATTATATTTTGATTAAATGTGACTCCATGTAGATAGTAAAATTTTGATGTTTATTTTCCAACTAGGTGACACATGGACCACCATTCCTACCACATTGGCCATCGTTCCTTAGTAGTCTTTAATGACAATCCAAATATTAACATGCAAATGAGGATTTGAACTCATGAAATCCTTGCCACAAAGCACTTGAGCACTTCCACCTAGCAACATGACCTATAGACTCATCAAGAACAAAAAGGATCATAGGATTTAAATAATAAAACAAGTGCATAAGACGAGGAATAGGGTGCCATCCAAGGGATGTTGGAGATCTATTTTCAATACATAATATAACATCTTCTCAAAAAATTTATGCTCACAAGTGTTTAAAAATGACCTCTTATAACCAATGCCTTCAACCATCCCCCAATAGGTCAACCGCAACACCATTGATAACAACCATGCATAACACTAAACACAATAGGGTGGGACCTATGGTATTAGGTGAGAGGATTCAATACATTCCATCCCTTATACAAAGTACCATAATCTACCTATGTTCTATCACACATGATGGTCTAATCAATACTCACAATAATGCCAATGCACAAATACCTTTTTGTAATGAATCTTCTTGCCTTGCCAAGGAATATACTCTAAAATATATATTTTTTAACAAATTTAATATTTGAAAAAGTATGGGAAGAAGTAAAAGAAAATTTTGACCAAAGAAGAGATCCTAAAATAAAAAAAAAATTCAAAAATATTGAACTAGAAAAACCCCCAATATGTTTTTGTAAAAATTCCAAAAAATGTTGAGGGATCATATAAAACTATTATAGTTTTTCTTGTATAACATCTTTGTGAAATTATAGGTGTCAATATATTCTCTCTAGTTTAAGTAACATAAAACTTGTTGGACAATTGTAACAATTTTTTCTAGTGGGTTGAAGATATTTTTCATGCACTAAAATCCTCTCAATATTTTATTAGCAATTTGGAGAGATAAAAATTTATTGAGCCTCTTATTTTTTTTCTAATTCATGCAAATTGAACTCTTATTTTTACTACATCAACACAAAAAAATATAAATACAAAAAAATATAAAATATAAACAAGATTTGTAAAAGACCTTAAGCAATTTAATCTACCATTTTTCAACATAGTTGATTCTTACTTAGGGCTTCACTAGAAAAATCCATCACAAGATAATAAATTAATTAAATTAATTGAATTTCAAAGAATAGGGAAATATAATGGAGCTTTCAATGATTTTTTCTCCTCCTATTTCAATTAACTAATAAAACAAAAAGAGATCTTCATGATCCAAGCTCTAACTAGGTTTTTTGGTGAAACCCTAGAAAACTATTAGGCAATAAATGATTTCCATGACTACTTCCAAAAAATCACACCACTTCTAGAATCACTATAGAAGATCTCAAGACAAGATTCACATCCACTTTCATACAATGTCAAATTTAGCAATACATTCAAGAATAAATGAAATCAATATTTTAATCGACAAAGAAAAGTAAAACACAATAAAGATAAGGTACCTTAGAATATGAAATAGTCTCACTGATAAGTAATATATCATCTCCATCCAATGAGAAAATTATTGAACAAGCTAGTGTATAAATACCAAAAATATAAATTACCCTATGTCAAGGTTAAATAATCAACCTAAAAGATAATAATATAAAAATATAATAGTCACCTATAAATGTGCCTATGGGCCCATAAAAAAAATACAAATGATAATAACACAAGGCCAGACATGAACTCAAGTGAAGAATAATACAACTTAATTGATTTGTACTCATCAATATCTCTAGCTAATTTGCATCATAAAATCCTTACCATAATGAAGGATCTTGAATAGAATAGTGAATTCTCATTTGAAGAATGCTCCTGATATAACATAAAATCCATTTGCCAACCATATAATAATTCTCATGATATGATTACATATATTTAGAACAATAACTACCAAAAAAATTTATGTCCAATCAAGTGTGATTTATGTATAAAATAATACCTACCAAGGGTTAATAGATAATAACATCAAATAATGGTTTAGAGAATTTAGCTTGAAGCACGTATTGGAGGTATTACATTATTTGGTTCTATTGTAAATACTTATATTAGGGTGTGAGTTTGATTTTATAAAGTGTTTGTCAAGTTAGTAGGTGTGTGCAAATATCATGTATTCAAGTGTGTGAGGTGCCTAGTTAAGAAGTGAAGAGTTTTGAGTGTGGTGTGTCTAGTTTATAAGTAGGAGTTATATGTAATCATGAGATACTTTATATTTATGTATTATGTGGTACTTATTATGTAATAAAATAATATGAACGATCAAGTTATCACATGAATTTGAGGAGGGAAAATCCAAGAGTCATGTAATATGAAAAGTCTCATGTATCTTCGATATGAGATTGTGTGGATGCCTAGAAGCATTCAAGGGCTTGACGGATACAACATGATGTATGGTAAACATCCTGGAGTGATCACAGACTATTGTGGATGACTTGCAATGTTTTGGAAATTCCCTACAGTGTTCGGGTAATACCCTGAGGTATGTGGGAGGGATCGGATGCTCTACGATGTTTGGATTTGGTTTGTACAAACTTTGGGGGTCAAACAATGGATATGATGGTGATGAGGGTTTGTATGAATACGAAGGGGAATGTGATAACAAAATTTTTGACCTCTCAAGATGTTTGATTTTGATCCATCCCCATTCAAAATAAGTGAATGATATTTTATGATTACCCTTGATTCATGTTAGGGTTTCAACGACATCAATAAGTGGTTGAGATTAAAACATGATGAAGGGCTAAGATTGCAATTTGATAAGTGACATAGATTGCATTGAATGAGTGGCCAAGATTAAGACATGATGAGTGGCTAAGATTTATTTATATATATATATAAATACAAAATATTTATATCTATATATAAATAAATATATACATATATATAAATAACTATTGGATGGCTATGATTTGACGGTGATGAGTGGATAATGAGTGGCTAGGATTTGGTGTCTACAGATACCCCTTTTTGTACTGTGTTGCGTGAAACACAATGCGGTGCAAAAACAAAAGACACCTAGTTTGATGAGATGGAATATTTTCTCAATGCATAAGAAAATTCTAAAAAATTTATGTTCATAGCTTACCCCCTCAATTGGTGAATGAATGAAGAATGAATCTCACGAGCCAATTGATAGAATGCATATGATGCAGTGAATGTGAATGATGCTATGAATGTGATGGATGCAATGGATGTGATGGATTGATTGATTATGCTTTTTCCCTAATAGAAAAGGGTTTTTGACTAGATGATGCTACCTTTGCCCTCACAGGATAGAGATTGTGATGGATTGATTGAATTTGCTTTTACCCCAACAAAATAGAGTTTTTTTATTTGGATGGTGCAATGGATGCATGTGATGTATCTTGATGTTAGAAATCAAAGTCAAATTTGGTTACCCCAAGTCTGGGGTGATTCTATGCTATTGAAAAATATACCTTTTGGCATCATTGAAATGCAAATTAAATGATGAAGTAAAGGAACCCAATTCACTACCCAATGACCCCATAGATTCCTTAATGCAAAAATTATGAAGTAGAAATTTTTCCATATTTGTAACCCCACAGAGAGGGTATCAATGACAACGTTTAGAAAATTAGTCTGAATATAACCTCACCCAAAAAATGAGGGACCAAAGAATAAAAGGATGTTGTATGATGATTTTTAACAAGTGTACTTATAGTTATATACTCATCCTACCGAATTGTTTGGATAACCACTCGATGCAATAGCCAGGGGAATAAAGTAAATCACTAGATATGAGGTTCACTTCATAATGAAAGTGGATTTGATAATGTTAAATGAAGATATAAATGCATTAACAAGTGGATTTGAAATTTTTGAATGAATATGTAAATGCATCAATGAGTGAATTTCATAGTGTTGTGAAATTTGGAACTATTTTGGGATATTTTGAAGCAGTTTGGGGTATTTTTACAACTTTTGGTCGCAATCAAGAATTAAACATCCACATCAACCCACTACATCACAAAATGTGATGTAATGATGTGATGAATGCTTGGAATAGTGGATTTGGTAGTTTTGTGAAATTTTGGATCATTTCAGGATGTTTTGGAGTGTTTTAGGTGTTTTCACGACTTTTGATCGCAATCAAAAAGTAGATGCCCAAATCAATCCATGTTATCACAAAATGTAATGAGATGATGTAATGAATGCATGGATGGATTTTGTGGTGATTTTAAGGGGGTATTCTATGTTTTGAGGTCTTTTAGAAACCCTTTACAATATTTTGAAGACAGACACCGACCTATGTCCATATTTGCATAGATATGGAGAGGTGTATGCTAGTCTATAGATGCAAGGAGGCATCTGAGCATGCTTGGAAGATGTCCTAGGACATCTAGGCATGCCAGATAAGCTATAAAAGGGTTGCAAAGGTGAATTTTTATTTCATTATTGCATTTTAGAGTTTGAGAAGTAACATCTGAGCGAAGGAGAGTGAAAGAGTGTGGTGATGGTGATGGAGGGAGTAGATGCAGTAGTTGGAGCATATGCACGGGTGATGAAGGTAGGTTCCTCTTATTTGGTTTTGCAATGTTTTAAAGTTTTTTTGTGGTATGACACGCTAATGTGTATTTTCTTTTGTGTTGTGCTATAGTTGAGTATTCTTGAGGCTCAATATTGATTCTCACCTATCCTACTGGGGGTGAGAAAGGCACTGTAGAAGACCGATTGGGAGTGGCTAGAATAAGTGGAATTGGGTGGATGTGCACGGATTGAGGTGATGATGGTCAATGAGGGGTATCTCTCTATCTTAGAAGAGTGGTGGGATCTAGATAGGGGTACCTTCTAACTCTTGATAAGGGAGATGATCATGATGTTGGAGGATGTGCACCGCATCTTTCGAGTACCTATGGAGGGGTTGCATGTTCGAGTTGGAAATGATAAGGGATATGAGATGAGTTAAATTTTTGGTGATGGATGGAGGGATATGAAGATCAATGGTGGTGGCATCAAATACCTAGAGATGTATGTGTAGGGGTAGTTGGAGGTATTGCCAACCTATGTCATGTTCTTGATTGCTAATGTTTTTGTGCCTAACAACACTGAATGTCAATTTATTTAGAACATGATTCAGTTGGTATTCGATATGATCAATGAGCCTCAGGTGTACACTTAGGTACCTGCCTTTATAGATCATGTATACATGGAGTTTTATGAGGTGAATATGTAGGGGTAAAAGGGGTTGGACTACAGTGTGTTGCTTCAGATCTGGGGTTGGGAGTATTTCAGTATAGCTCATCCTATGGGTCTACCATGTGAGTAGGATAGGGATCACCCTTATGCATTGAGGTGGTGGGTAGCTGAGGAGATACACCTGAGTCATCCTGATTAAAGTGACCAAGAGTGTAGAGATCTATGGGTAGGGTTGACACTTGACCAGGTGTACTAGTGACCATGGAAATATTCTAGATGGCCCACTAATGGGGAGAATTTGCTATGGATTAGGAAGGCTAAATGGGTGGTTGGTTGACATGGTAGTGAGGTGGAGCTGGTCTAGTTCTCACAGGTGCTGTGGCAATTAAGGATATGGTAGGGAGTTCCTAATTATCTAGTGCTATACAAGCATCAAGTTGATGAGCTAAGACTACTTTATATTGAGGTATATCAAGTGATGTATAAGGATGATGAGGATCTCCTGAACATGGATGATGCCAATATTATGATGGAGTACGATGCCTAGTTTGCTTCTCAGCCTCCATGGGAATTGAGTTAGGTGGTGGATAAGGGCAGTGGTAATGATGGGGAGGTGATAGCCAAGGGAGAGGAAACTCCCCAATGTCAGAGACATCATTAGTCTAGTAGTGGAGGGAGATAGTCAAGTGCCACAATAGTTCAACCTCCTGAGATTGGAGGAGATGGTGAGGAAGGGAGTGGTATGGAGGAGGTTTTGAAGAGACCACCTAGTCAGAGTGAGGAGTGGTTTGAGCTCTAATATGATTGAGACAACCCAGTTGAGGAGTGGGATCAGCTCTAGTGGATGGTGGTTGAGTGGGATGCAAAGATAATGACATGGGATGTAAAGAATGTTCAACTATGGATGAAGTTGGAAGCACAAACTATAGTAGGTGGAGGTGAGATTGTGATGGCTAGGATGTGAGTAGAGATATCATTGAGGGATGCTCATCAGAGATGGGATGTCTCATAACTTTGATCTCAAGATGGCTACATTCAGGATCTTGAGGATTGTCTTATGCAGCATGGCATTGGATTGCCAATACGGCCTTCCTCCTTTGTATTTGGATTTGTTAGGTGTACTAACTTTCATTATAGGATTCCTTGGGGTCCTGATCCATCAAGATCACAAGGGTATACCTTTGGATGCTAGCTAGTGCCTCTTGGTGTACTTTTGTAAATAAGACTTAGTGCTTTATTGTACACATCCTTTAGGCATACTTTGTATATGCGATGTTTATAAATATATACATGACTTTTTTTGTATAAATGTTTGTGTGAATGCATATGTATATGATGTGGTGGATGTATTATGATATCGATGTGAATGCTTTATGATGATAATGAAAATGAACTGATCTTCTAATGATCATTTGTAGTAGTTTAGATTTTGTTTGACCATATTTATTACTTAATCAAGGACACCAATATCTAATGGTGGGATATGAAGTGGAAGACTCATGTAATGATGTGATTATGGTATGAATGTTATTTTTATTTGTGGAAAATGAATATGGAATTATTTTGTAGAGACTCAAACATCCTAGTGATTTTGAACAAACTCATTAAGTTCTATCAAATTTCTCAGAGACCAAATATGTATGTAGTGAATGTTAATTTACCAATCATAAGTATGGTAATGACTAAAGTAAATCAAGAACCAATGTGTGTGCAAGTTAAACAATTTGCCCATATTGAGTAGAGATGAAACTTGTCATGGAGGAGACAAGGAAGCTAGCTTGTCCTTATGTGTGGTTAGAGGTCTCTTCAAGAGATACGTGTCACCATGCATGAGCATACTCCAATGCTAGTCAAGCATCTACAACCTCGATGGATATTAGCTCCATAGTCCAATGAAATGATCTTTAAGATTTGGGGAATAAAACTACATAACCATCTAGATGAAAATGTAGTGCTATCCTTACTACTTAGGGATATATGGCATGTGATTTGTAAAAGAGTTAGAGCTTTTGGGAATCGGATTCTCAACCAAGGTGTGATGAGAATTTTACCCTATCCTTACTACTCATTATTTTATTTGGAAGTGTTGTTAGTGGTGAAGACCACTATTTTTATTTTGGACTATGTGCATAATGGAACAAGAAAATATGACTTTTTTACTTCGAGGTTCAACCCAATAATGGTGTTATACCTCTTTGACACAAGATGTTATTAATAGGTATTATATGTGTTTGGTTCAAGAATGTTAGAGTCAACTTCAAAACTTAAGATTTTCTTAGAAAAAATGTGCTTTGGTCCTAGAGAAACTTGACATGCAATGGAGGTTGCCTGAAACACTAGGAGTGGCTAAGTGATTGAAAACACATAGGGGTGATGGAATTTTATGCAAAATGATGACATAACTTATGAAATAGTGAAATGGGGTGGATGTTAAATTGAGGGTGCCCCTGATTAAGGCAACAAGACTTATTGGATTAACAATTATCTAGACTAAGCAAATGACCCCTAATATGGTGGATGAAATGCACTAAAATGACATGAAAGTGATTATGTAACATGGGTGTATGGAATGAAGTTCAAATGAAAGATGATTCTATGTGTTTTTCTATTTTTTTTTGTTTTTTTAGCCATGTATATATATAGGTCACATTAAACATAGAACACTCTTAAGTGGATGATGTTCAATGGCTCAAACTCTTTTACTCCATCTAGATGGGTAAGGCTATATGTTCCTTGACCCACTTTTTGTTTGAAAATGTATGGAACTAACCAATTAGCTATGAATTTATCACAAAGATGTGATAATGCATTGGTGTTTTGCTGATTTTATTTGAGGATAAGATCCCCTACTTGGAATTCATGTAGATGAACTTTGGAATTTTAAGCACGCTTTAGACAATCCTGATATACTTGCATGTGCTCCAAGGCATTGATTCACCTTTCATCAAGGAGTGTGAGTTGGTCAAGATGTGCTTGTATAGAAGTATCATCATCCATGAATTCCTACAATGAATATGCAATGAAGGAATCTCAAGATCAAGAGGTATGATAGCTTCAACACCGTAGACCAATGAGAATGGCATTGCCTTGGTAGGCATGTGAATGCTTGTTCGATAAGCCCATAATGCCAAGGGGATTTGAGTGTGCCAATATCAATGATTTTATTTGAATAATTTCTTTAGAATAGTGATCAATGTCTTATTGGTTGCATCAGCTTGTCCATTTGTCTACGAGTAGTAAGGACTAGAGAAACTATGTTGGATATTATATTTTTTATGAAGTGCTTGAACATCCTTGTTTTTGAAATACTTTACATAATCAAATAATATTTTTTAGGGGATACCCAAAGCGACAGATGATATGTTGAAGTATAAAATCCATAATTCGAGGTCCCATCATACTGGTTAAAGGAATTGCATCGACACACTTGGTGAAGTACTCAATGGCAGTGATGATGAATGTGTGTTGTCCCAAGGAAGGTGGTAAGATTTTATCAATTAAGTCAAAACCCCATTGTGAAAAAGACCAAATAATTTGAATGGGTTGTAATGATTGTGATGGAACATAAGTTAAATTAGCATGTTGCTGATATTTTTGACACTTCTTAACATAAGCGCAACAGACACATTCCATGGTGGTCCAATAATAACCTATGTGTAAGATACACTTTGCAATGGTAATTCCACTAAAGTGACCACCACAAGTACCATCATGAGTTTTTGATATGGATATTTGTGCCTCTATAGGCTTGAGACAATGAAGGAGAACTCCATCATAACCACGTCTATATAACACGTCCCCAAGATAGTGAAATGAGATACCTTTTATTTGAAAGTTCATTTGGCAGTTCATGACATATTTTATGGGAGTGTTCCAAACTTGAGAAAGTATTTTACTTGACTAAAACAAGGATTGTATGGTTAAGCATGGATAAATCAAACATATTTCTCATATTTAGACTCAGCTAAGGAAATTGCATATTTAGAGATTGTTATGATGATTAATGGTTGTACCTATCCTAAAAAATTCTTTGAAATCAATGATCCTAGAGAGGGCATTGCATCTGGAAATCTATTGGTCAAATGAGGTAAGCTATTAATCTCATACCAGTTAAATTTTATGAGAAATTTCATTGCTACGTCATGGTAAAGTTTTAAGACTAGTTCTGTGCATTGGTACGATCTGTTCACTTGATGAATGGTAAGTTGAGAATCACCAAATATCATGATATGATTTATACCCATAACTATAGCTACTTGAAGTCCTAATATTAGGGATTCATTCTTTGCATTATTGTTTGTGCATGGAAAATTGATTTTGAATGATAATGGGATAGGTACCCCTTGGGATGTATGAAACACGATTCCTACACCTTGTCCTTTTTTGCACTTGGAACCATCAAAGAATAGGGTGATATCCACATACTATTCAAGAATAACATATTCCTCTTGTCCAGTGATGATAAATACCGAATCATCTGGGAGCTCGATAACCAAAGGTTGATCATTAGGAAGCACAACTTCTGCAAGCTAATCAACTATTACCTAATCTTTAATGGATTTTTGACTGATGAATTCAAGGTCAAATTCTGTTAGAAGTATTATCCATTTTGTGGTATGGGTATTTTTGTATGTGCGATACATCATATAACGTAGAGGGTTTCCTTAGCTATGGAATAAGTGGTGTGACTTAGCATGTAATATCTGAGTTTCTTAGTAGAAAAAACCACTACTAGGCACAAATTTTCCACATAAGTGTATCTAGTTTCATAGCTTACTAATGTTTGACTAATGTAGTAAATTGATTGCTCATGATTGTTTTCATTCTTTTGTGCAAGCATTGCCCCTAATGCAAATTCTATTGCTAAAAAATAAAGATGGAAGGGGATCCCAGACAAGGCAAAGTTAAGACTAGTGGAGAGGCTAAGTACTACTTGATATTATCAAAATATTTTTGCCATTATTCTATCCATGAAAATATCACCTTATTTTTTAGCAAGTGATTAAATGACCTACATTTGTTTAAGAGTTGTGCAATGAAGTGATAAATCAATTGGATCTTTCCATGTAAGGTATGCAACCCTTTTAAGTTTTTTGGGGGAGGCATCTCCATAATTACATTGAACTTGTTTGGATCCACTTCAATACCTCGCTTGGACACAATGAACCCTATAAATTTTCTTGATGTGACTCCAAAGACACATTTCTTGGGATTCAACATTATGTTATGCTCGAGAAGTCGGTCAAAAACTTTTTCCAAGACATTGATGTGCTCTTGTCGGGTTTTGGATTTGGCCAATAGATCATCCACATAGTCTTCAATGATCTTGTGCATGTAATCATAGAATATGTATGTCATGGTATGTTGATAAGTAGCACCCACATTTTTAAGGCTAAATGGCATCATATTGTAGTAGAAATACCCCCAATGTGATGCAGGAGCATCCGAGGGCAGCAAAGCAATCGAGCATCAACCAAACTTTTGTGTTATTTCTTTCTAAGTGTTGCAAATGTATTTTTTTCTAAGTGTTGCAAATGTCACGAAATCGTGACATGTCGCGAAATCGCGACATCGCAGAAGAAACAAAGGTGCAAAGGACCAAAGGCCACGAAATCATGACATGTCACGATTTCGTGACATGTCACGAAATCGTGGCCTAAGCAGTGGAACAAAGGCGCGGAGCAACAAAGGTCACGAAATCGTGGCCTAAGCAGTGGAACAAAGGCGCGGAGCAACAAAGGTCACGAAATCGTGGCCTAAGCAGTGGAACAAAGGCACGAAGCAACAAAGGTCACGAAATCGTGACATGTCACGATTTCACGACATGTCACGAAATCATGGCCTAAGCAGTGGAACAAAGGCGCGGAGGAACAATGGTCACGAAATCGTGACATGTCACGATTTCATGACCGAAATGGGAGAACAGAGGCCGATAGGAAAAATGGCGCGATATCGCGACATGTCGCGATATCACGGCCAAAACGGAGAGAGAAGGTGTAGAAAGAAAATGGTCGCGATATCACGACCAAACAAAAAGACACGCACTTCCAGCTTTCATAAAGACGTCCCTTCGTGCGCGGCAAGTTAGAGGCAGTGAAGCAGCAGTTCCAAAGAAGGATTTCAACGGGCATGTTGGCCACTCGCGTAGGATATCTGGAAGACGCATTTAAAGCAACTAACAGCAAGCAGCAGATCGAGAAGAAGATTCCGTTGGATATGGCAACCAGTCACGCACCTCACCAAGAGTCTCATCAATGCAACTTTCCAGAATTGTTCCAAGTGGCAATTGTAGATCGTGGGAAGTGGGAAAGCATAGAGGATCGGGACCTCAATAAAAACCCATGGATTGTAATGAGAGGGGGTTGGCAAAATGATAGTTTGGCTGTATATTCTTGTAAAATTCTTCCAAAGTATTGAATACAAAATCTTGGGCTCTTGTTTCTCTGGTTTTTCTATATTATGCAAGATCTGTTCTCCACCAAGTGGTATCAGAGCCAGTAGTTCCTGAGCGTGTAGCAGATCATCGAAGGAGAGGCAGTTACACCAGGATCTATGGAAGGGCTTGGAATTGGGTGAGCAGAATGCCTCCAAGGAGAAATCTTGTTGGTGGGAGAGGCATGGCAGCAGCGGAAGATGTTCGAGCTTTGCAGCGGCAAATGCAAGCTCTGCAAGAAGAAATGCGCAGAAGATTGGAGCCAAGAAGAGATGAAGGTAGTGAAGAGGAAGATGATGAAGAAGAAGACCAACCTGAGGAAGAAGAAGAAGCAGTAGATCCTGCTCAGGCCAGACTATACAAAGCCATATCCTAGATTGGGAAGAGGCCGAAGATGGAGGTTTCCACATATTTTGGGAACCTTGAGCCAGAGGAATTGATCGACTGGATCAACGATCTGGAAGAGTACTTTGAGTACGAAGAGGTTGAGGACCCTGATAGGGTCAGATTCGCAAAGACCAAACTGAAAGGTCATGCTAGCATTTGGTGGAAGGGAGTGCAGCTGGAGCAAAATAAAAGAGGGAAAGAGAGAATAACTAAGTGGGAACGGATGGCAGAAAAGCTAAAGAGGCAGTTCATCCCTGGTGATTATGAGTTAGACCTGCTGAAGAAAATGCAAGGATTGAGGCAATCAAGCAAGTCTGTGAAAGAATACACAGAAGAATTTCATAAAATAATGATTAGAATAGGCCACTCAGAGGCCAACAAGGAGAAGGTAGCCCGTTACATTAATGGGTTACGAGCAAGCATTCAGGAAGAACTAAGTCTAGTCCGGATGACCACCATAGAGGACGCTTACCAATTTGCTTTAAAGGTTGAAGAGAAGCTCAATAGGAGGTTTGAAAACAAGCAAAGAGGAAGAGGTCATGGCGGAAGGACCGACGGAAGGAACAGTGGAAGAAGAAATGAAGAATCTCAAAAAAATGGAGAAAGTAGCAGCAATCAAGAACAAAGGAGAGAAAATACAGACCGCCCCCGTAATCAGAATAATGG
Organism: Wollemia nobilis; assembly: GCA_028583015.1. NCBI lineage: Eukaryota > Viridiplantae > Streptophyta > Pinopsida > Araucariales > Araucariaceae > Wollemia > Wollemia nobilis. Next base: position 8,137,350 of record JAQPPZ010016751.1, on the reverse strand, counting down.
TTACCGAGGGGGAAGAGGCAGAGCTGGACGTGGACAAGGAAGAGGAAGATTTCGAGGGACTTGCTTCCAGTGTGGTGAAGAGGGACATCACCAATATGAGTGCCCACAACAGCGAGAAAGAAATAATCGAAGGCCGAAAGGAAATGCCAGAGTAGCAGTCATTGATGAAGATGCTGGGTCTGAGCATTCTAAAGAAGCTGAGAGAGGAGAAGTAATGATTGCAAGGAGAGTCCTGCTGAATGAAGAGGGAGCTACAGATCAGAGGAAAAGCTTATTCCGCACAAGGTGTAAATGCGCGGGTAAGATTTGCAACATTATCATTGACAACGGTAGCACGGATAACCTAGTTTCAGAGGGAATGGTTACAAAGCTACAACTGGAGAGAAAGAAACACCCGCATCCATATCGGATCGCGTGGTTGCAGAAAGACCATAAGGTTTTGGTCAATGAACAATGCCTGGTAAAATTTAGTATTGGAAATTACCGTGATGAGGTTCTGTGCGACATTCTGCCCATGGATGCGTGCCATTTGCTATTGGGAAGGCCATGGCAGTTTGACAAGTGTGCGGTTCATGATGGCCGAGCCAACACCTATTCCGTGACCAAGAATGGAATGCGTCATAAGTTGAAGCCCCTGAAGGAGGTGGAAGAAAAGGTATGTGGCAGTGCAAGAATTTGCTTGGTTGACGGAAGAAAATTTTTAGATGATTTAAAGCATGAGCATATGTGTTATGCATTAGTTCCTAGAGTCAGGGATACAAAATGCAAAGATGCCCCAGCAGAAGTCCAAGAGCTGTTGAAGGAATTTCCAGATATCATATCTGATAATGTGCCTGAGGGTTTACCCCCAGTAAGAAAAATCAGTCACCATATTGATTTGGTGCCAGGGTCAAGCTTGCCAAATAAGGCTGCACATAGAATGACACCTGTAGAAACTGAAGAACTAAACAAGCAGGTCCAGGAGTTGCTGGAGAAGGGATTGATTAGGGAGAGTCTTAGCCCATGTGCGGTACCTACAGTACTAGCACCCAAGAAGGATGGAGAGTGGAGAATGTGCATAGACTCTCGAGCCATCAACAAGATCACAATAAAATACAGATTTCCATTGCCAAGGATGGATGACATAATGGACTGTTTGAGTGGAGCCAAGTACTTCACCAAAATTGACCTCAAGAGTGGTTACCACCAGATCCGTGTCAGGGAAGGAGATGAGTGGAAGACAGCCTTCAAGACAAGAGAGGGCTTGTATGAGTGGTTGGTCATGCCATTTGGGCTGTCCAATGCACCAAGTACCTTCATGCGGTTGATGAATGAGGTACTGAAGGAGTTTCTAGGAAAGTTTGTCATTGTTTATTTAGATGATATATTAATATTCAGCAGAACCCTGGAGGAACACCTGATGCACATCAGGAGGGTTTTTGAAAAGTTGCGGGAGGAGCAATTATTAATAAATCTAAAAAAGTGTAATTTTGTCAAGAAAGAGTTAGTATACCTGGGATTTGTAATCTCAGTAGAAGGTCTAAAAATGGACCCGAGAGAAGGTGAGGGCTATCATAGAATGGCCTACCCCAAGAAGCACAACAGAGGTAAGATCATTTCATGGTCTAGCCAACTTTTACAGAAAGTTCATAAGAAACTTCAGCAGCATTTGTGCACCCCTCACGAAAACAATGAGAGGGGATAAGAAAGAGTTCAAGTGGACCTTAGGGGCTGAAAGGAGCTTTGATGCATTAAAGAAAAAGGTCATAGAACAGCCTATTTTGGCACTTCCAGACTTTAACAAAGTATTTCAGGTCGACTGTGATGCCAGTGGCAGTGCAATAGGGGCTGTACTGAGCCAAGAAGGCAGACCTATTGCTTATTTTAGTGAAAAGCTCAATGATGCTCGAAAAAAGTATTCAGTTTATGACCAAGAATTTTATGCTATAGTTCAGGCTCTGAAGAAGTGGAGGCATTATTTGTTGCCAAAAGAGTTTGTTCTATTTACTGATCATCAGGCATTGCAGTACATCAACAGCCAGACAAAACTGAATCAGCGGCACATGAAGTGGGTTGAGTTTCTCCAAAGCTATACCTTTGTGTTAAAGCACAGGAGCGGGAAATCAAATAGAGTTGCAGATGCTTTAAGTAGAAGGCAGAATCTGCTGATTGAAATGATAGTGGAAGTAGTAGGATTCGAAGAACTAAAGGGTCTTTATCCTGAAGATCCTGATTTTGCAGAAGCCTGGACGGCTTGCTTGGCACCTGTTACTGTGGACAGGACAAAATGGTTAGATTTCCTAATCCAAGATGGAATGTTGTTCAAGGGAAGTAAATTATGCATTCCAAGGAGTTCCATGCGGGAGAACTTAATCAAGGAAAAGCACAGCGGAGGACTGGCTGGGCATTTTGGTCGGGATAAGACCATTGCCCTGGTGAATGAAAATTACTACTGGCCGCAACTTCAGCAAGATGTGAAAAAGTTTGTGCAAAGTTGCAGAATATGCCAGATGGCAAAAGGCGTAAGGCAAAACACAGGATTATACCAGCCGTTACCTATACCTGAGAGGCCATGGGAGGACATAAGCATGGATTTTATTCTTGGATTGCCGAGAACACAGAGGGGAAATGACTCTGTATTTGTGGTGGTTGACCGATTCTCCAAAATGGCACATTTTATTCCCCGCCAGAAGACAAGTGATGCAGTTCACATTGCAGGGTTATTTTTCAAGGAAGTGGTACGACTTCACGGTCTACCAAGAAGCATAGTTTCTGACAGAGATACAAAGTTTGTTGGGTATTTCTGGAGAACATTGTGGAAGAAGCTGAAGACAGATCTGAAGTTCAGTTCTGCATACCACCCACAAACTGATGGATAGACAGAGGTGGTAAATAGAAGTCTGGGTAATTTGTTAAGATGCTTGATAGCAGATAAACCCAAGGGATGGGATTTAGTTTTGCCGCAGGCGGAATTTGCATACAACAATTCTGTCAATAAGAGTACAAACAAATCTCCATTCCAAATCATATATGGAAATAGTCCAAGAAACGTTTTTGAGCTGAGAAAATTAGATAAAGGAGAAAAGTGCAGTGTAGAGGCTGAGGAATTCACGAAACAGATGAGAAGCCTGCATGAAGAAGTAAAGAAACAAATTGCAAAGATGAATACTCAGTATAAAGCAAGAGCAGACCAAAAGCGGCGGTTCAAAGAATTCGAAGTGGGAGATGAAGTCATGGTCCATCTCAGAAAAGAAATATTTCCAGCCAAAACTTACAACAAGTTGAAGATGAAGAAGTTTGGGCCATGCAAAATACTGGAAAAACGGGATTCAGGCAATGCATATGAAGTGGAATTGCCAAGTGGGCTTGACATTTCACCCATTTTTAACATATCAGATTTAGTGGAATACCATGAAGGAGATAGTACAGAGGCACCAAGCATAGAATTGTGGAGCATTCCAGCGTCTAGCCCAACCAAAGACGAGATCGAGGAAATATTAGATACTCGTGAAGGCAGAAGCACAAGGAACAAACAATATTCAGAGTATTTGATCAAGTGGAGGGGCAGACCTATAGAAGATGCAACTTGGTTGTCAAAAATAGAGGTTGACCGCCTGGGTCTTCCTCCCAAAGATCAGAAGTGAGGATCACTTCTCGATCCACCCCGGGTGTCTGATGCAGGAGCATCCGAGGGCAGCAAAGCAATCGAGCATCAACCAAACTTTTGTGTTATTTCTTTCTAAGTGTTGCAAATGTATTTTTTCCTAAGTGTTGCAAATGTCACGAAATCGTGACATCGCAGAAGAAACAAAGGTGCAAAGGACCAAAGGCCACGAAATCGTGACATGTCACGATTTCATGACATGTCACAAAATCGTGGCCTAAGCAGTGGAACAAAGGCGCGGAGTAACAAAGGTCATGAAATCATGGCCTAAGCAGTGGAACAAAGGCACGGAGTAACAAAGGTCACGAAATCGTGACATGTCATGATTTCGTGACATGTCGCGAAATCGTGGCCTAAGCAGTGGAACAAAGGCGCGGAGTAACAAAGGTCACGAAATCGTGACATGTCACGATTTCGTGACATGTCATGAAATCATGGCCTAAGCAGTGGAACAAAGGCACGGAGGAGCAATGGTCACGAAATCGTGACATGTCACGATTTCACGACCGAAACGGGAGAACAGAGGCCGATAGGAAAAATGGCGCGATATCGCGACATGTCGCGATATCACGGCCAAAACGGAGAGAGAAGGTGCAGAAAGAAAATGGTCACGATATCGCGACATGTCACGATATCGCGACCAAACAGAAAGACACGCACTTCCAGCTTTCATAAAGACGTCCCTTCGTGCGCGGCAAGTTAGAGGCAGTGAAGCAGCAGTTCCAAAGGAGGATTTCAACGGGCATGTTGGCCACTCGCGCAGGATATCTGGAAGACGCATTTAAAGCAACTAACAACAAGCAGCAGATCGAGAAGAAGATTCCGTTGGATATGGCAGCCAGTCGCGCACCTCACCAAGAGTCTCATCAATGCAACTTTCCAGAATTGTTCCAAGTGGCAATTGTAGATCGTGGGAAGTGGGAAAGCACAGAGGATCGGGACCTCAATAAAAACCCATGGATTGTAATGAGAGGGGGTTGGCAAATGGCAGTTTGGCTGTATATTCTTGTAAAATTCTTCCAAAGTATTGAATACAAAATCTTGGGCTCTTGTTTCTCTGGTTTCTCTCTTGTTTCTCTGGTTTTTCTGTATTATGCAAGATCTGTTCTCCACCACAATGTGTTGTGAATGCTATTTTGTACTGGTCATAAGAATTTATTTGAATTTTATTGTATTCTAAGAAACCATCAATTAGAGATAATATTTCATGGCCATTGCAAGTGTCTACAAGAGTATCGATATTTGGTAAAGGAAAGTCATCCTTAGGACATGCTTTGTTAAGATATCAAAAGTTAGTGAAAATATGAATTACCTCATTTGCAAAGGTACCATATTTGAAAACCACTTAGGATAGTCAATGGGTTGAATGAAACCCACATATAACAACTTTTGAATTTCCTCTTTGACCATGAGGGAAATGGTAGGATGTAACTTTCTTAGTTTCTATTTGATCGACTTAGCATCAAGATGCAAGGTTAAGTTGTGGACAACCAAGTTAGGATCAAGACCATGCAAATATACCTTTATTTCTCTTAAGGAGATCTATGAATTGCTCTTGTTCATCAACAAATAAATTTTTTCCAAGTTTCATAATTTATGGATTATTCAGATCTATGCTTAAGTTCACATTGATAGTTTCTTCAATAACCATGTGTGAACCTTCCTCAAGTTGATGGGGTATTGGAATAAAATAATGTCATCAGTGATGATATCAAACTCTTATGGCACAATCTATTCTATTTTTACCTAGAAAATAGTTGGAGACAAGGGTGGAGATGAAGGTGATAGAGGAATGTAGGTGGCAAAAGCTCTTAATAAATCCTTGAAAATGATGAATTCAAATAAGGACGAGGGCTATGAAATATGTTCCATATCGATGAGACTTAAGTCAATAGGAATTGGTTTTATCAAATATTTTGGATTGCATGGTGGTGTGAACAAGTCAAAAATGTTCATGTTGACTTAGTGGAGGAATGGTAGTTGCAATGTGAAAGGTGGTTTTTATTATCTCCTAGAATCCATGAATGAACCTTGATAACCTAGATAGTAGCAAGAAACACGTATAAATGCAAATAACTAAGATATACGAATGCAAAAATGTAATGTGATTTTTTGTTTTAATTTTTTTTATATATTTATATCATGTTTTTAATGAGGTAGACAAGGTGGTGGTGGTGGTTCAGCGATTGGTTCAACTCACTCCATTGGAATAAGTAAATGGATTATGGGTTGATGGATGGAAAATATTCTAAGATAGTACTCATCCTGTTCAATGAATGGAGTGACTGGGGTTGATTATTATTCAAAATTGTCTAAAGTTATCGACATGACATCGTATTATTCATATAATTTATCCTCAAAGTCATCATAATCATTGTTTTACTCTTCATGGTCTATATTGAGGCATTGAAATGCTTATTCAAAAGAGGAAGTGGAATATTATAGATTATATCCCAGGACAGAATGGTCATGTACTTCTCGATATTAAGGTTCAGTGATATCATGCATACCCTATTTATGTCATCCTAAGCCATACCCCTACCAATTAACTTGATAAAAATATAATTATTTGAAATTAGAATCGATCATGTGTTTGAGGTTGGCACAGGATGGCTACTTAGGTTCATTTTGGGGAAGTGGATTGAACGATGAATCGAACCCCTCATATGCAAAATTGATTATGTTTGGGGATGAATCCATGTTGTACATTGATCCTATGGATAGGGGTGGGTTGTATGGATGACCATAATCCTTTATAGTTTTGATGTTGAGTGGTGTGATTGTGATATATTGAACCACATACTCGCCAATACTAGGACTAGTGAGATGGACTACAACTTGTATGGATGATGATGTGGATGGAGTGGATATGGAGATGTGGGCTCAAAATTGGCTTGTGGCTTGAATGAAGGGAGAGATGTATGTTGGAATATCACAATCTTTCAAATTGACTTGTGAGACATCGAATAATTGAAGATGAAGATGGTTTTGGCTAAGGAATTTGATGGATGGCTGGTGATGAAGTGGTGTTGGGTACTTATAAATTAGGTTGTATGTATGATGAATGAATGGTAATTGGTGATGTGGATGATGTGGAGGGATATCCCCCTTGTATGGATGTTGAGTGTGATAATTTGGTCCAACCATATGTACATGTCATCGGTTGTGATGAAGGTTGGGGTGTGGGAGTGGAGGCCTGATGTAGATCAGTGATGGGAAATTCCTCTAGAATGGGTGTTTTGGATGAAGTATTGTGATGTGAAGTGGATGGTGGGATTGATGGAGTTAATAATAGATGGGTGGATGAAAGTGAGGATTCATATGGGTTTGAGATGAAGTTGAATATTTGAATGGTTCTATTTTTTGTAGGTATGCAATATTTTTTTCCCTCATGTACATATTTTAGATATTGATGTAGTATTGATGGAACACATTTTATATACCTTATCCAAGGGCATCCAAGGATTACATTGTAGGCCATGGTACCTTCTAGGATATGGAACATGGTGTGCAACATCTTAAACCCCACTTGTACGGGTAATACCACAGTGCCAACTATAGAACATAGAGCATCCTTAAATTCTCATAAGGTGAAGGTGGATTTGATGATGTGGGAAGGTGGAATATTGATATGGTGGAGTTTTGAAGTGGTAATGATGTTGATTTATGAGCTGGTGTTAATTAATACTCATTTAAAATGCTTCCTATCAACTTGATTCAAGATGTGTAGTGGAGGATCTGGTGATTTTGATGATATTGATTTGGTCTCAAAATCATAGAATATGATAGAAGGCTTGATATATGTTTGAATGCTCCCCACACAATTATTGAAGGCATTAAAGTCTTGAGTTTGAAGTTAAATGGAATTCAAGATCTCCATTAGTGCCTCATGGTGTGGAGGAGATTTTTATATAAGCTCATAGATAGATAATTTAGCTAAAGCTATTTTGAGACTATTTTCTAGCCGACTACTTAGTGTGATGATAGGTCATGGAGGGTGACTTGGAAGGTGAATGGGCTAAGATGGATGAGTCGGAAGATGAGTTGGTTGAGATGAATTGGCAAAAATATGAATGGGTTGAGATGGATTGGTGGGTTGTGGGTACACAATTGTTATATGTGCCATAGGAGGTTGAACTATTTGAGGTTATTCATTTTGATAATTTGTGCTTCGTTGACCTTGGGTTACTACATAAATAGCACCCACAAAAACTTAGTATTGTTGCACGTTGTTGACTTGGTTAGGAGGAGTCATAGAATTTGATCCCCTTATTGTATGTTGTGTTTACTCATGATGAGGAAGTGGTGTTTAGTAAATACCAAGGTTCTGGTTTTGTTGTGCTAAGGGACTATCCAACTTAATGGCCCCTAAGTCTAGCAAGTCTTGCATAATGTATTTGAATGCATAGTAGTTATTGATGTCATGGCCCTTCTGGTGATGTAAGGGATAGAAAAAATGCTCCTTATAGCTCTTGCTATGTTTAGTTAGATCCTCAAGTCTAACTTCTAGCAAGGTGATTGCATGTGTATCATACAACCTTCAAAATATGGAGGTATATGACTCAGGTAGTGGTGTGTAATTGCGATTTTATCAAATAGACTGTCAAAATTGATTGTTTTTCATAGTTGATGCTAGGTTGTGTAATTATTGTGGAGGTGGAACCACTTGATATGACACTTTTTGTGGTTGTTGTTGTAATGATGATTGTTGTTGATGATGGAATTGGGGTTGTTGAGGTATTATTGGTTGACTCAAGACCACTTGATTCACTTGTCCATATTTTTACTAGCCATTATAGTTTCCTTTGGACTAGTCCTTATTTTAGCATTCTTTATTTTTAAGTTTAATCTCACCCTCTTAAATCTCGATTTCTTCGATAACTCGAGCTTGGGCAAGAGCTTCATTAAATGTTCTATATTGTGTAATTGAAGCAACAAGGAGATAGATTTTAGACAACTTCTTCTCAACATTCATGTTAATTATTCCATTGGGAGGTCAAATGGAAATTTGATAATGACTTCCCTCCAATGGTTTCTAAAGTTATAGACTGACTATTCTTAAAATTGTCTTAGATTATACAAGTTGGTCAAGGTAGTTTTCTTTCTTGAGGGAGAACCTTTATTAAAATTTGTTTGCCAATTATTCAAATGTATAAACACTATGATGTGGTAGATGGTTGTATCATTCTAAGGCATTCCCCCAATATCTAAGAAAAATTTCAAAGCATCAAGGCATCATTCTATTGGATTCTAAAACATGTATGGATGAATGCATTAATATTATCTCTAGGATCCTTAGTCCCTTTGAATTTATCAAACTTCAGTAATGTAAAATCGATAAGAGAAGGTGGTGATATTATCGAAGGATGAATGGGGTGATTGACCAACTATCTCAATGTGTATTTTTGGTACATCATACCAGGCATGTGCATGATCAGGTTGTCAATCTATTTTTGCAAATATTGGATTTTAGAATCTTCCACTTGTGTTTGTAAGCCTTGGATTGTGTGATGAGTGTAGGTGAATGGTGTATGTTGGGTAATAATTTATTGGGATGAAATGAGGTTTTGATTAGCCAATGGATTTATGTTGGTGAGTATGTGGTGTTGTTGGATTTTTTGTTGAATTTGATTATGGAATATTTTGTATTGATGAGGTGAAGATTTATGATGTGAAGTTTGAGGGATGGTGGTGTTTTGAGTGGTTGATATGATTTGGATATGGTGGAGTGGAAGGGTAGGTATAGTGATCATGGGTGGTCACAATACCTAAGATTTGTTAGGGGTGAAAAAGGTATTTTGTATGTATGTGAGTGGATGGTTAAAATATGCTACCTATGATTGCTATTGTGGACAAGAATGAGCATCTTGATGACCCATAAGCAGTTGATTTTGATGTTGCCATGCTTGTTGTATGGCAGTTTCAGATGCAGATTATGTAGTTATGTTGGGAATGGATGTTGGCATAGTGTGAGTGTTGGAAATATTGGTTGAGGTTAATGGAGGGTAAGTTGCAAAAGGAATCACAACTGAATGAAGCAAGGTTATGCATAGTGGTGAATATTCACAAATAGAATGAGTATTAGGATTTTTACAATTTTAATTTGGCAAAAATAGGGATCCTAAATGTCGATCCATTCACCCAAAATTTTTGGGACCAAATTTTTTTAGGGTCCATTTGTCCCTCTATCATACTTATTAGTCCCTATTTCACTGAGTTTTCCCACCTAATTTTTGCCTTCAAATTATAAATTTTTTTATTTATCCCACCAAATTCACCTCTTATACCCCCATTATATATAGCTAACATGAGAGCGATACTCATACATATAAAACATTAATTTTTCCTAATAGTGAGTGATACATAACAGGTGAGAGACAATAAGCAATATGTGACATAGAGCAGAACATAGAGAGGGCACAAAAGACAAAGGATGACATACGTAGTGTGATAGATACAAAATAAAATACATAATATGAAATACACAGTGCGGTAAACAAAGTGTGAAAGATATAGTACGATAAGCACAAAGAGACTAACACAAGGTGGGTGATATAGGCTGAAAGACACAAGGTGACTGACACAACATGATGATCATAGCATGATAGACATAAAGCGACTAACATAAGGTAGTTGAAAAAATATTACTGACATAATATGACTAACATAGGACAAATGATATAGGGTGATCAACTTAGGGTGACTGACATAGGATGGCTGATGCAGGGCGATTGATACTGGATAACTGACACTGGGTGATTGACACTAGGTAATTGACACTAGGTGATTGATACAAGGTGATTGATATTGGGTGATTTACATGGGGCAACTGACATATGATGAATAGCACAAGGTGACTGCCATTTTCTAGTAATTATTTTTTACCTTTAATTTGCCTTTTTTAAACATCTTATTTATTGAAATTCAATAAGGAGGTTTTTTTTATTTCTACACCAATCTCAAGCCTAGTTTTTGTCTTCTATTTAGATTTGCTATAGACGTCTAGTGTTTCGAACACAATACAACAAACACATCGTGATAGACACAGTGTGACAAAAATAAAGTGACTGACACATGGCCACAACCATTTGCTAGTAATTCTATTTTATCTTTAATTTACCTTTTTTAAATATCTTATTAATTGACACTCAATAAGGATTTTTTCCTATTATTTGGGCATAATATTAATTCTAGTTTCTTTCTTCCATTGATATTTGCTATAGACATCCAGAATTATCATAAGACATCCTATTGTCTTGAATATTAGTTTTCTTTTACTAGTAATTTTAATTTTTAAAACATGATGTTCATGTTCATATTCCATTTATATAGGTAAAATGTCACCTATTGGCAATGGAAAGAAGGAAGACCAATATTTACATAAAAAGAGTATCCTCAAATACTTTCATAATATTTCAAAATCTAGTCAAGCATCAACATCTGTACAAATTCAAGGTACAAATACCTTTTAGTTACTAACTCATTAATTTTTTTATATTATTAATTATATATATAATATAATTCTTCATTATTAAATGATGTTTTTTTCTTTGATGGCTTTGTCCAATGTTTATTTGTATTTTTTAATAGAAGGTATGTTTTTAAATAAAAATGACATGGAAAAAAATTCTTTGTAGAAAACACTATTGACCCTGGTATGCCTCTACTTCCACATATCCCCCGATAATGAAATGTCCACAGATGAATTTTTTCTTAATTAAATGCAAAAACAACATGAAGAGATTCCTAAACATAATATGCAAACACAAAAGAAAATAATAGTTCTTATACAATTACTACTTTCGAATAATCTTCTTCTAAGAAATATAAATGTGCCAGGTTATCTAGGTGGACAATTAACAAAACATATCAGCCTAATTGGGTATCAAAATTTCTATTTATTGAGCCAATGCAACCAGAGAATAGTAGTGAATAAATAAAATAATTGAGATGCATAATTTGCAGTTGGAAATATGGAAGGCATCATAGATTGCAAGTTAAGAAAGATATAATAGAAAAACATTGTGGAAAAATTTATATAAAAATAAAATAAAATGATGGAACAATACAAAAATATTTTAGGTGGAAGGATGTATTAGAATGCACACATATCAGATATGCACAAGAATATAATAAAAAAATGAAACAACAACAAACTTTGGTTGAGAAAGGTGGAACAATTCAAGCCCAATTTTGAAAAATGAATAAAATCACTTTAGATTCAAAAAGTTTATAGTTTATTGTTGTATACACTTTTCTTAAAAAGGGTAGACCTATATATGATTTTATTGATTATAAACATCTATTTCAACTAGCTAATATGAAGAACCTTGCTAGTTCCCATTGGTCAGATTGAAGTGGTAGGGAAATAGTAAAATGTTTCTCTTTTGTTGAGAAGGATGGCCTCAAAAAGAAAGTAAAAAATGCTAAATTTATTTCACTTTCAATTGATGAGGTGACTACCATTGACAACACATCTTGGATTTGCATGCATGTTTACAAATTGGAAAATAATTTAAGGTAACCTCATTTACTTCAAGTTCGTAATATGGTGGGAAATTGCAATGCGAAAAACCTTTACAATGTTGTTGTAACCAGTTTAAAGGATATAACAAGAATGAATGATATGGAAATAGCCACTAAGTTAGTATGTGTCAGAGTTGATGGTGCTGCTACAATGTAAAGACACATGAATGGTCTTTGTGTTTTACTACAAACATAAATTACCCCATATTTGATCCTTATTCATTACATGGCTCATAGAATGAATCTTGCATACAAAATTGTGAGCACATTTGTAAATGTAGCAAAAGTGGAAGAACTTGTCTGTGAAATTCATTCTTATTTTTTGTGCAGTCCAAAACAATTTTTAGAGTTTCAATAATTTGCACTAGAAGATACTAAAGGTAAAAAATTATTAAAATATGTAGATACTAGGTGGATTTCATTGTATCAATCAATATATAGAGTTTTCAAAGAATATCAATCCTTGGCAAGGTTTATGTATGCAAATTGTAGGGCAGTTGATAAGGCTAACAATTTGTTATTCTGAATGATTGATTTGGAAACACTTCTTATATTGTGTGGTATTCTTCCAAGGTTGGAAGAAATGAATAATTTGATTTTGCACAACAAAGGTTAATTTATATTGTGGATTCCATCAGGGTGAGAAAACAAATTTGTATGCATATATGATGTACACGTCTATTGAAAGTTTTATAGATCCCATGTTTGAGAGTTGGAGAACACTAACAAACATAAATGATACTTAGAACTTTTAAAAGTTCAACATAAACAATCATCTATGTATTAATATCTACGAAAAGGTAATACTTTTATATTATTTTGATTAGAAAATGGATATAGCTACAAATGAATTAGAACAAATGCCCATAACACACAACATATTTGATATGGTTTTACATGATACAAAAATTAAACTAAAAAAATAGCAAAAACCTTGACACAAGAAATAAGAGACCATTTTTAAAGAGATTAATTGCTTGAGGCTATGGGTGTGGTTAAACTGATGTTCTGGGATATTTGTAATGAATAACAAACTATAAATGATTTATTTATCAAATACATGGGAAATCTTGCTAACCATTTCACTAAACATGTGGAATTCAATGGTATTGAAATCAATGGTATTATCAACAAATATCTTTTGAGAAAACTATCAAAGTATTTTGGAACAACAATGGTTTCTCAAGTTTCATAATTGACTAACCATCATGAAACATGTTCTAATTCACATTTGTGGAAAATATTGCATCCTAGTAGTGTCTTACAACTTACAATGAGTGAATGATTTCTTTTGTATGAATTATGTCAAACGATAATTTTGGGATCAGTGGCTCATAATATTTTGAAGGCTCTCTTCAAGTACCATGCACCATCTAGGATAAGGAAAATTGTAGATAAAATGTAGTGTTAGATGTTAAAATCTCTACCATTAATAAAGAAATACCAGATAATGAGCAAGGTAAGTCAAAAGTTTCCTTAGTAGATCCAAGAGAGGATAAATATGATGAAAATAAAAGTTGTGAGGGACTATTGAGGGATATAATAAGAAGATCTACTCCTAATATTGGTAAGGTAAAAAAAGAAAAACCTTCAAATTATCATGTGAGATCTAGAAAATCAAGAGAAAACATAGAGAATGGAATACAATATAAGTTGGTTGAACTTCTCTTTACCAAACAAAAAAATGAAATTGAAAATTTACAAGTGAGGCCAATAGTTCCTAATGAGATAAGATTATCATATCATGGAATATAAGGGGTTCTAATACCCCCTAAAAGTAGAGGTGTATCAGGGACCTCTATTTAAGTAATAAGCTTGTTATTCTTTGTATTTAGGAAACTAATATGACAAAGAAAGAAGGTTTCAAAACCATGAAAGTAGTATGGGTGAGATGTGAATGGGATGCTCTTGATTTATAAGAAGTGACATGCGAAATATTGACATGTTGAAATCTAGTTAGAACCTCTTAAGAAACCATTCATAAAATTAGGCATTGGATAACCTCGTTAGTCACTTGGTACTTTGCAAATATTCATTTCATCATCATTAATGTCTATGGACCTACAACTCAGTCAGGTATTTAAAAATTATGGAGTGGAATTGAAGCCTTTATGAAAAGTAAAGACCAAAAAATTCTATTCATGATCATAGGAGATTTTAATGCCATAACCAAGCTAGATGAAAATTTTAGGGGAATTTGGAAAATAACCTAAAGTATGAGATATTTCTCAACTTTTATTCAAAATAATAATCAATGGGAGGTTGAGTTTTCAGAGGACAACTATACATGGACTAACAACAATAAAGGAATATTTTATAGTAAAAAAAATAGACATATGCATACTCTCAAGTCATTGGTTAGATGAAGAGACTTATGCTAAAATTAATACCTTGAAAGAGATTGATTCAAATCACTAGACAATAAGAGTAAAAATGGTGGTCATTGAATTAAAAAAATATCATATTTTAAATATGAACATAGTGGAAAGACCATCCTCAATTTATTAATAGGATAGCATAGATGTGGAATTCCTCAAGAAATAGCGGGTTGTATACACTTCCAACATAAATTAAATTAATGACATCTAGATTAAAATAAAGGAATAAGAACACTTTCAAAAACATCTTTGAGAAGGAAGAACTAATATATAAACTTTTAAAAGTTTAAAAATGTGAGCACAATAATCCCAACTCAAAGTAAAGGGAGTTTCTTAGTGAATATTATTAATATTTTGAGTAAGAAAAACCAATTTTGGAGATTAAAATTGAGATGGACTTGGTTAAAAGGATAAAAGAATATAGTTTTTCATCGGATGGCAATAATATAGAGATAAATATTTATAATTAGTAGAATTAAATCAGTGGAAAGGGTTTATATTGAAGATCAGAGTAAAATAAGAAAGGAGGCAAGGTTTTTTTACTTTGAATATTCTAGAATAAGAGGATATTGAAGTTCTTCATGATAAACTACTATAAGAAGTACCTTTGGTTATAAATAAATTAAGACAATAGCAAACTGATAGAGCCTATTACTTTGCAAGAAGTTCATTTAGATCTTTTCTCTTTTGATAAGGATAAATCCCCAGGTTTGGATGGGATTTCAACAACATTCTATTAGAATAACTATGAAATATTGAAGGATTCTTTATTGGTGGTAGTGGAACAGTCTAGGGTAAAATAGTACATACCTTATAAAATAAATGCAACATATCTTACCCTGATTCTAAAAAAGAAGAATGCAAAATTATTTGATTAATTTAGGCCCATAAGCCCATGTAATATGAAATATAAGATAATATACAAAGTTATGAAAAACTGATTAAGACCACTACTAGATAAAATTATTTTACAAGAGCAAGGAGGAGTTGTAAAAGGGAGATATATTTTGGATGGAATCATAGTAGCTCATGAAGTAATGAATTTAGCAACTTCAAGAAAAGAGAGAGCAATGATCTTAAAACTTGATATGAATAAAGCCAATGATATGGTTAATGGGATTTTATTTTTGTAATATTAGAAAATTATAGATCTGGGAATAAATGGATCAAATGGATTCAAGCTTGTGTCTCTACATTATCATATTTAGTTAAGGTCAATGGGCTAGTAACAAAATATTTTAAAGCCAAGAGGGGTCATAGATAGAGAGATCCTCTGTTATCATATTTTTTCATTATTATGAAAAATGTATCAAGAAGAAACTTAAATAAGACATGTAAATATAGGATAATAAGTGGAATTAAGGATAGTAATAACATCGAGAACATTACCCATCAATAATTTGTAGATTATACACCTTTTTTTTTTAGGGTAGGGATACATGAGGCTAGAGCTTTGAATAAATTACTAAAGGAATATGAAAGAGCATTACGGTAAAAATTTATAGGAAAAAATCCAAAATTTACTTCCTAAACACTCCAACTAGAATCAAAGCAGGGATATGTAGGTTACTTCAAATGGAGAATATAAATTGCCAATAACTTATCTAGGGATGCTTGTATTTGAGCTGCGAATGAGGATATAATTTTAGAATTGAGTTATAAGTAAGTTTAATAATAGACTACCAATATGGAAAGGTGGATGTTTATCGTTAGTAGGAAGAATGTGGCTAATTAAATCAATCTTACAAGCCATTCCAATATATTATATGTCCTTGTATATTATGCCAAAATTGGTATAAAAAAGTTTAATCTATATTATGAGAATATTTTTGTGGTCAGAGAATTAAATGATAAAAGGAAAATTTCCTTGGTAGAATGGAGCAAGGTGTGTGATGATAAAACTAGGGGAAGTCTCAGTTTAAGAGTTCTTACGAATGCAAACTTAGCTCTAAGGGGAAAAGTAATTTGGAGATTGTACAAAGAGAGTAAAAGACAATGGATAATAATATTTCTAAGAAAGTATGTTTGAGACAATGATTCAGGCTTAATATTTTATGCATTATCTTTACCAAATAGTTCTACACTATGGAACAATTTCATAAAACTAATTGATCTAAAGACTAGAGGTCTAATATGAATGGTTGGAATTGGAGAAAAAAAATCTATTTAGATGGATACTTGGTGTAATAAAAAACCACTCAATATTTATCTAATTTTGAAACCATGGATGAGATTGCTTCAAGATAAATGTGGTGATAGAGTTTCAAACATTATGCACAAGGATCAGGAAGGAAGATACAAATGGAAAGAAGATTATTTTACAAGTATACCAGACATTGTTTCTAGGAGATAGTTGAGCATATAGATAACTACAATGATTATTTCAAGGGGAGCTAAGGATAAGTTGATTTGGATATTGAATAGCTTAGAAGAATACACAAGGAACAAATATAATGTAAAGCACCAACAAAATAGGAATACCGCAAGAATGTGGAGAGATATTTGGGATAGCCCAAGCACTCCAAAAATCAAAATATTTGTGTGGCTAGTAGGTCATAGGAAAAATTTATCCTAGGATAACCTAATGAAAAGAGATTTTTATGGCCCTTCATAATGTGTTCTATTTAAAAATAAGGAAAGTATAGACCATCTCTTGGGACAATTTTCAATAGCCTAGGAACTATGGAAATGGATTCTTAATATGTTTGGTAAATGCATGTTATTGAATGGTAGAATTGAATGGTTAAATCAATGGCAGAGCACTTTTAAAAGTGAGGTGTTATAGATAATTTGATATATATCAAAAGATACAATATTTGAACTATATGATTAGAAAGGAATAGACGAATATTTGAAGGAAAGGAAAGAATTCTAGAGGTAATAAAAAGGAAAAAAAAATTATCCATAGAGAAGTCTAAACCATCCCTATCAACTCACCAATCCCTAATATTGAAGTAAAGAACCTTGATAGATGGTGTTAAGTCATCAAATGTAATTATAATGTTGGGCACATGATAAACAAAAAGAAGGTAGAGAATATAAAGTGGAAACCACCAAAAGTGTAGTTGGTCAAGTTGAATTTGAAGGAGCATCTAAAGGAAACCCACGACCAACAGGAGGAGGAGTAATAATTAGAAATGATAGGGATGAGATTTTATCAGATTATGCTTTCAATAGTGAATTTATGAAAAATAATGAAGTTGAAGCTTGGGTGACTTTGAAAGGGTTAAATATGTGCATACAAATAAAATGGAATAGAGTATGGATGGAAGGTAATTCATTAATAGTAATAAATACAATTTTAAGGAAAGCAAAGGCTCCATGGAACATATAAGAGATTATTGTGGAAATACAAGACCTTGCTATAGAGTTTGAAGAAATTAGGTTTACACATATGTTAAGGTAAGGGAACAATTATACAGATAGTCTAGCCAATAGAGGGGTTTTAATAGAGGATCATGGAGTTAAATTCTCTTTTCCATGGTTAGAGGAAGTAGTAAGTTTAGATGAAGCTAACAAGAAAATGTTAACAACCTGAATCAAATAATTATTAATATTTACTTTAATGTTTTTCATTGGTAATAGTTGTATTTTATAACATTAATGTGTTTTCATATAAACTATTTATTACAATTCTTGTAGTTGCACTTATGCTTAAAGAAAGAAAGTAGCAAACTAGTTTTAGTAAAGTGGACTATGATAGCGCAGAGTTTTGGAAATATTACTTTAATAAGATGCAATACATAGATAGTAGAGGTGTAGTTTTGGTACTCTGAAGGCTTGTGCAGAAAAACACAAAAAAGAAATATGTTGAATTTTGGAATATTTATATTTGCAAGAAAATTGAATAAGATTTAGAAAATAAAAATCAAGAGCTTGAGAGTTTATCTATATATATATATATATATTGTAGACACCAAAATCTAGCCACTTGTCATCCATCCAGGTCTTCCTATCATTTTTACCTATTATTTACATATATTTATGTATATTTGTTTAATATATATTTAAATATTAATATTTTATATTATATTATATATATTTAATAAATGTATGTATATATGTGTAAATTAATCTCAACCATCCATCTTGGTCTAATTCTAGCCATTCATCCACCTTAATCCATGCCACCTATCCAGATTTAATCTCCACCCTCCATCACGTTTTAATCTTGACCACACAAATTGTGTTGTTAAAACCCTAACATGCCCTAGGGAATATTATAAATAGGATTCATTTTGATGGCTCAACCCCTAATTTTTTCTTGAGTTTTTTGAGCCCTAAGCAATCCATGAACTTATATTTTAGAAGTCTCCTTTCCCATCTCTCGCCTTCGCCTCCACATCCATCACCATAGCCCTTGCATGAAGCAAATCTATTTCTATAGACCTTACCTCAACCTTCAAACACCTCGCTACTACCTTCAACCACATCTCTCCTACTCTTGAGTGCATTTGGGAACTTTTCATCATTCTCGAGCACCCACGAACCTTTCTTGTTGTTGTCCAACACCCACGGGTATTTCAAACCCTAGATATGCAGATAAACGAACCCTTGAGTGTCTCTAGGGCATCTGCATACTTGTTTTCCTACAATGATGACAATGATATATCAGAAAGTGATAATTTTACAAGGTAAATCTTTTATTATTATATTTATTTCATTATTTCCATACTTTCTCTCTGAGGGTCTCACATAGTGGAGACCTCACAGTTGCTACTAACCCTATTTTACCATTTTCTATGTGTATATCTAGAGATATACAAGTATTGAACAACTGTTTAAGATGGAGTGGTTTGATCAATGGATATTTGAAATCCACTCACATCTGTTGCGAGCAAAAACAAGCTTTCAAGACACCATAAGTATTGTTGGCTAGGGTTTCAGATAACCCTAGAATATTATATTCATTGTATCAAAATAAATAGTGTAAACCCCTATTTGGGGCACATTTTATTGTATTGAGATCCACCGGTATTAATAAAATAAAATCTACTTCTTTGTGCAATCTCTTGTATCATTGTTTGTTCATTTTATAGTATATATCTGGTGTTTCATTTTAATCTTCACAAGTGGTGATCATGGTGGGATCCCCTAAGGGTTTCTTAATTTGATTTATATTGTGATATAACATGTTTTCTATTTTATCTTACAAGTTTTCAAAATCACGGATCACACAATTTTTGCAGAATCTAGATTTTTGGAACAATGCAAAAGTTATAGAAGGTGTGCAAATGCCCTACGGTGCTCGTGGGATATTCGAAAATACCCAGGGGCATTTCTGAAGCACTAAGTAGTATTTTTAGAGAGACGAAAAAATACATAGGATTCTTTGTAAGCTTTCCTTGAAACCCTAATCTCTATTTTATAAATTTTTACCTTTTACATTTTTTTTATTTTCTTGCAGATATTGGATTAAAAAGAATATAATAATATATTTGTTAGAAACAATCATTCTAGTGTGCATTTAGGAATAAAAGTAATTGTTGCATATAGTTGCATTTACACATAACACATTTCCATTTAAAAAGAACTCATACTTTCTGGTGTGCTACATATTTTGTCTGCATATGAAATATTAAAACTATAAAGTAGTGTGCATCATAGGGTTAGAAATTTCTATTTTTATTAATCTAAGTAGGAACAACATTTACAATAATAAAATTGCCCCCACATTTTTTGATTCAAGGTGGAGGAGTAGACGAACCCACCACTGTTCAGAGAGGGATTTAAGCGATGTACTCTACTTCCTTTGGGAAAATTGATATTTTGATGTTGGATTATGATTTAGATTGATGAAAGTAGTCATTTTATGACATTGTATGAGCATAGTAGAAAAATAAACTTTTTAAAATGAATCACACACTACACATGGTATTTTTAATAGTAATGATTGGATTTCATCACCAATCATTTCTTGAGATCTGGTGACGGTGGGTTTCATCTCCATCCACCAATATCTGCCCCTAGACACCATAGGTTACCCCCTAAGCAAACTTGTTGGATTTCATCACTAGTAAGAATATCATTACCCATTTCTAGCCATAGTATTCACCCATTGTAATTTCATATTAGTGGATTCAAACACAAAAAAAAAATTAAAAAACATTAAAAGGAGATAATTAATGAATGAGGTAAGACACAGTTGTTGTACAAACATAGCATTGATTGTCTTCACTTAATTTCTATGAATTTCCATTTTTACATTTTCTTTACAACACATTTTACATTTGGTTTAGTATCTTATGGTATTAACAAGAAATAAAAAAAAAATTAAACCAAAACAATATATCTATGGACTGTTCATCTTCATTTTCTACCACTTCTATGGTAAATCCTGTCAGTGTGGTTCAGATAGATTGTAAAAATTTTTCTACAGGACCATTAGTGCAGGCTAATGATGTCTCGCATAGGATACACCTCCACATCTATTCCATAAACTAAATCATCTTCACCCACAATTGACCATCACCCACATAGACATGGCAAAATTAGAGGCTTTCTACAAATCGTCTAATTATGTCTTGCAGCCCATCCATAATGTCCTAGATCAAGACCCTTAAATACAATAGGAACTTGTTAGTTCCCAGCAATCCAACTTCACCCAGGTGTACACTAACCCTATTTTTGAGGTATAAGTTGCACATTTATCCCATTTATCTATTCCCCAACCATCATGTGCTTCTAGCACTTCATATTTATCCACTCATACCAACCCCTTTTATGAAGCACAAGTCAATGCTGCTTCACAAGTGCCCATTTCATCCAATCAAGTTGCAATTCCCATTTCCACTTGTACGCCATCCACATCATATGTTCCATATTCATCCATGCATTCCAATGATGATATGGAAATTCATGAAGCATGGGAACATTTGAACAAATTGCTTAAGAAGAGATAGAACTCTCAATAGCAAGTTCAAGTGAACCCTAGGACTTAACCAATTTCCACTCAACCCACATTCATTACACAAAGTCCATCATGGGTACACCAATATTTGGTGGTTTACATCCCTACACCTCCATCCACCCATACCCATTCCATTACCATAGGCCAACCCAGTCACTATACCCATGCATTTTTCCCTTTTCAAAAGTCATCATCATTTCTCAATCAATCTCATCATCATCAATTCCAATCCACTCTGCCTATCCATCATTATCTTGTCACTCCATGACATCTCACTCCATAAAATAATCAAGTGATTTAGGGCTTTCACATTCTTGGGGAAGACCCTTGAATAAAGGCTATGTAACAACAAATTGATAATTTGATACAACATACTCCTAGTTACAATAACCAAAATCTAACCATACATCAATTAATTAATCAACCAATTCACCATTTAGTACCATCACCAACATATCTGGTAGACTTCACATTACCAAGGTTTGACAAGTTCAAATAGACTAAGGACCCTAAAGAGCACATGAGCACATTCGTGCACTCATGCTTAAGAATTAAAAATGATAATGTTCTCATGCTCCACACATTTCATTAGATATTGGGGGGAGACACCATAGAGTGGTATAACCAATTACCCAATCATAGTATTTATACTTTCGAACAACTGGTTGATCAATTATTTGAACAATTTGCTCTTAATATAAGAAAGAAAATCTCATTATACAATATCTATGGTCTAAGACAACATGATGATGAGTCTATATATGATTTTGGAAATCGTTGGAGGGCCATCATAACCAATATGCCATTCATCCTACCAATGGAAGAGCTTCTTAAGCTATTCACTAAGAGCTGCCTAAAACCCATTTCTTGGATGCTTCAATGCAAACATATCACTCATTTGAGGAAACTCTTGCCCAATCTAGTGGTATCAAAGAGATAAAAATACAAGAAGGTATACTTAAGACAAGAAATAAGGAATGGCAAAACAAGGGCCAATACAAAAGAAATTATTCTAGCCAAACCAAATTAACACAGGACAATTTGGCCAATCACATCAATCAAGTGATCATGAACCATCCAATATTGGCTCAACAACAACCAATGCAACAACCACCATAACAAATTGCCTATAATGTGGTTCCCTTAGTAACCCAATCTATGTAAAACACAGTGCCAACTATGAAGAATTTCCAACTTTAACAATCTATTCGACAAAATAATCAATACATCCCTCTATCTGAATCTTATGCCTCCATCTTCCAAAGGTTGTATGACACCAATAGACTTGTTTTTCCTAAGGTCAAACTAGATGATCCCACCAAATATGGTAAAAACTATAGGGAACATTTGTTTTACCCCTATCATAGACAAAATGGGTATAACATAAATAAATGCCATGTATTTAAGGATATAGTACAAGACCTCATTGACTTGGGAGCCATCAATATTGACAGTCCCCTAGCTCAATAAAACTAAAATATTGATATATTCCAAACACCACTTCCTCATCATGATGTTAGTCTTACAATGACACTGAGAGGGGGGGTGAATCAGTGTAGCTCTTTAAAATTGAATTTACAGCTCTTAATACAACAACAATTAAAACTTATTACAAGATACAATAAGAATAACAAAAGAGCATCACACAACACAAGATTTAACGAGGTTCACCAATGTGGATACTCCTAAAAAATGACTACTTGGACTACAATCCAAATCCACCCTTTGCAAAGAAACAACTTTACAATCACTTTACCAGCATCCACTGGAAGGAGCACCAAACCCCTTATTTATCTGCACCAACAGAAAGGAGCACCAAGCCCTGATTTACCAGCACCTACTGGAAGGAGCACCAACCCCTGATGCCAAGCTGCAACCTGGACTTGAATTATGAATCTAGAAGATTAACAGAAAGATACCTTTGCTTTTACAAGACCCCAACTAGTCTGCTTCACCTTTGTGATCTTTGCGCACTCTGCTCTCTCTGTGAAATCACTTCGCACAATTTGCTGTGTCACAGTCGAACGATCGTCTTCTCCCTTTTGCGCACTCTACTTCCTTTGTGAATTTTGCACTTAGCACAATTTGACACGACTTGCACTTTGTGCACTGTGACCAAACTTTGCACTCTTCAACACACTAACTCTTCAAACAACCTTCCTTTTATAACAACATTTTCATGATAAAAACCCTAATCTTAGTCGGTTGTAAAACCTGATCTTAGTCGATTGCAAACCCTAATATTAGTCGGTTGCAAACCCTAATCTTAGTCGGTTATCATAGGTCTTCGTCGGCTTCAACTCAACCGTGAAAACATAACATGTCGTGATATCACGACACTTTCACTTTCTCTTTCTTTCTCCTTGCTTTGGCCCCCAAAAATACATGTCGCGATATCGCGACACTTTCGCCTCCTTGCTTCTTTTCTTGGCTTGTACCCATGAAAACTTAGCATGTCGTGATATCGTGACACTTTTGCCTTTGTACTTCTTTTCTTGGCTTGTACCCACAAAAACACATGTCACGATATTGTGACACTTTTGCCTCCTTGCCTCTTTTCTTGGCTTGTACCCACGAAAACTCAGCATGTCGTGAAATCGCGACACTTTCACCTCCTTGCCTCTTTTCTTGGATTGTACCTACAAAAACACAGCATGTCATGAAATCATGACACTTTCACTTCCGTACTTTCTCTCTCCTCATTTAGTCATGAAAATACAACATGTCGCGATATCGCGACACTCTCTCCTTTGCTCTTTCTCTTGCCTTCGGGTCGCGAAAATGCGACATGTCGCGATATCACGAAACTTTCTCTCCTTTGCTCTTTCTCTTACCTTCAGGTCACAAAAACATGACATGTCGCGATATCATGACACTTTCTTTCCTTTGCTCTTTCTCTTGCAATATGTCATGAAATCGTGACAATTTTTCTTTTGTACAATATCTCTTGCAATATGTCGCGAAATCACGACACTTTTTCTACTTGCATTTCTCTCTTCCAACATGTCACGAAATCGCGACAGGTTTTCTTCTATACTATCTCTTGCAATATGTCACGAAATCATGACACTTTTTCTACTTGCCTTTCTCTCTTCCAACATGTCGCAAAATCGTGACACTTTTTCTTCCGTACTATCTCTCTTGCAATATGTCGCAAAATCGTGACACTTTTTCTACTTGCCTTTCTCTCTTCCAACATGTCATGAAATCGCGAGAGTTTTGCTTGCTTGTGCTTTCTCTCTGAACACATCACAAAATCATGACCATTTTGCTTGCTTGCGCTTTATCTCCGAACATGTCACGAAATCGTGACAGTTTTGCTTGCTTGCGCTTTCTCTCCGAACATGTCACAAAATCGTGATAGTTTTGCTTGCTTGCGCTTTCTCTCCGAACATGTCACGAAATCGTGATAGTTTTGCTTGCTTGTGCTTTTTCTCCAAACATGTCACAAAATCATGACAGTTTTGCTTGCTTGTGCTTTCTCTCCGAACATGTCACAAAATCATGACAGTTTTTCTTTCTTCTCAACATGTCATGATATCGCGACAGTTTTTATTTCTTGCTCAACATGTCGCGATATCGCGACAATTTTCTTCCTTGTGATTTTCTTTTGATTTTTAGCATATGGACCACTTTGGTCTTCTTGAAAAAACACTGTATATAATCTGAGTAACCTTTGAACTTCTGTCTTCTACATCTAAAAGGCTTTTGAACTTCCTGCCCACTGCATCAATAGATCTAGTAGACTGTGTTGAAAACAATGACAATACTGCTGCTGCACCTTGCTCAACAATATCCCCTTTTGGAATTGTTGGCAACATGTGTGCAATTTCTTGTAACTCTTCTCCCCCTTTGAAAATAATACCAAAGGGCTGCTGCAGACTCCCCCTGAGTCCATGCACAACATTCTCAGGCACACTCTATTGCATTTAGCAAAGATCATGAACATGAGCAAACAGATAATCAAATACTAAAATGCTCCCCCTAAGAATGTGATCCCTGTAGCTAGTCAATTTTTGGAAAGTGTGACCACTCCCAATTTATTGCGAAGGTACTCAAAAAATTCCTTGGGTAATGGTTTTGTGAATATATCTGCTACTTTCTCTGTAGTTGGAACAAAATCCAACTTAACCTCACCTTCTGCAACTTTCTCCTTCAAAAAGTGATACCTGATAGCGATGTGCTTTGTGCGTGAATGCATAACTAGATTCTTGGAGATGTTAATGGCACTGGTGTTATCACACTTAACTGATATCGGCTCACTGAAGCAAATACCAAGATCATTTAGGGTTTGTTTCATCCATAATACCTGCATACAACATGTTGTTGCTGTAATATATTCTGCCTTTGCTATCGATAGAGAAACTGACTCTTATTTCTTACTGTGCCATGTGACCAATCTGTCTCCAAGATAGAAAGCACCTCCACTTGTACTCTTTCTGTCATCTACACATCCTGCCCAATATGCATCTGAATATGAAATAAGGGTGAAGTCTTTACCTTTTGGATACCATAACCCATACTCCATAGTACCCTTGAGGTATCGAAGAATCCTCTTTACTGTTGTCACATGAGTCTCCTTGGGATTAGCCTAAAATCATGCTACCATGCATACTGCCTGTAAAATATCTAGTCTGGTAGCTGTTAGGTATAGTAAGCTTCCAATCATAGATCTATACATGGTTTGATCAATAGGTGGAGATTTGTCATCCTTGCTCAACTTGCAGCTTGTTGTCATGGGAGTGCTAACTGGCTTACAATCCTCCATTGTGAACTTTTTTAACATCTCTTTTACATATTTAACTTGAGAAATAAATATTCCCTTATTACTTTTATTAACTTGCAACCCAAGGAAATACGACAATTCTCCAATCATTGACATTTCAAATTCTTTCTGCATCTTATTTGCTAAATATTTGCACAACTCATCTTTGCTGCTGCCAAATATGATATCATCTACATATACAATAAGAACAATAAGATGCGCATTTTCTGTTTTGACATACAAATTACTATCCACCATACCTTTCTTAAAACTTTGTTGAGTGAGATAGTTGTATAGCCTTGCATACCATGCTTGGGGTGCCTGTTTTAAGCCATATAATGCTTTCTTCAACTTGCAAACCAAGTTTGGATCATCACCAAGTTGGAAACCATCTGGTTGCTCAATATAAACCTCTTCTTCAAGTTTCCCATTCAAAAACGCTGATTTCACATCCATTTGATAAACTTTGAAATTCTTGTAGATTGCTAAAGCCAGAAACATTCTAATTGCCTCTAGTCTAGCTACTGGTGCAAAAGTTTCCTCAAATTCAATGCCTTCAACTTGTACATAACCCTTACATACCAATCTTGCTTTATTTCTGACTACCTGTCCTTATTCATTCAATTTGTTTTGAAAAATCCATTTAGTCTCGATTATATTTTTATTAGCAGATCTAGGTACTAACTCCCAAGTTTTGTTTTTCTTGATCTGATCTAATTCTTCATTTATTGCCTTCATCCAACTTTCATCTTTGCTTGCATCAGTAACATTTTTGGGCTCAATGCTGGATAATAGATAGTAGTTACTTATTGCTCTTCTTCTTGTCTGAACACCAACTTTGGGGTCTCCAATTATTTGCTCTCTAGGATGATTTTTCTACCAACTACCTATTTTGAATTTCTTATTTTCTTCCACTTATGAATCACAACTTACATCATCTGAGTCACTTTTCTGTATCCTTTCCATTTCATTTTCCTCATCTCCTTCAATAACCTCTTCATAAATTGGGTAGTTCGTTTCATAGCTAATTACTGGTTCTTTACCTTCATCAAATTTAACATCAACACTGTCTACAATTTTCTTTAGCCTTTTGTTGTAGCATTTGTAAGCTTTGCTTTTAGACGAATAACCAACAAAAATACCTTCATCTGCTCTGTCTTCAAACTTACCAAGATTATCTTCAGTTATTTTGATATAGCACTTGCTGCCAAAGACTCTGAGGTATTTTGTTGTTGCCCTTTTACCAAACCATAATTCATAATGAGTTTTGCTTTCATGTGTTCTCAGCATGTACCTATTTTGGATATACATCGCAGTATGGATTGCTTCTTTCCAAAATCTGTTTGCTACTCTGCTTTCAGCCAACATAGTCTGTGCCATTTCTTGCACTGTCCTGTTCTTTCTTTCTACCACTCCATTTTGCTGAGGTGTTATGGCTACTGAGAACTATCTCCTAATATCGTAATTTTCACAGTACTCTGCAAAATCCTCTGAAATGAATTCTTCTTCTCTATCTGATCTTAAACATTTGATCCTTTTCCCTATTTCATTCTCAACCTGGTTTTTGAAAATCTTGAACATATCAAAAGCTTCTGATTTATGCTTCAAAAAAAATATCCATGTCATTCTAGAATAGTCATCAATGCACAACATAAAATATTTGTCACCATTTATGCTTTGAGTTCTCAGGGGACCACATAAATCAGTGTGTATGAGTTCCAAAGGTTTGCTTGTGTAGTATTCTTTTGTTTTGAATGTGACTCTAGTTTGTTTCCCCTTTTGGAATGAAGCACAAATGTTGTTTGCAGGTTTGCTAATGGTGGGAATATCTCTCATTGCCCTTTTTGAGATGATTTTTACCAGATTATCAAAACTGATATGCCCTAGTCTCTTGTGCCACAACCAATTTTCTTCTTCCTGTCCAATAAAACAAGCTCCTTTTGAATTCTCTCGAGAGCGTGTACAAAGTTGCCGGATGTCCTTGATCCAGTTGCTATCAATTTACCACTGTTTATTTTTTTGACTTCACAACCCTGCTTCATAAAAACTACTTCATGACCTTTATCACAAATCTAACTTACACTCAACAAGTTATGTTTCAAACCATCCACAAACAAAACTTCTTCTAACTTAATATTTTCGTCACTAATTTTAACTGAACCTTTGCCAACTATCTTAGCTCCATCATTATTTCCAAATTTTACTAAACCTCCTTCATATTTTTGTAACTTCTCAAATTTATGTTTGTCACCTATCATATGACTAGAGCATCCACTATCAAGTATCCATGGTACATATTTATTCTATGCTTTGAATGCAATTTGTATGATTAAGGATTCCTTTTCTTCCTTCAGTCGCTCTTTTCCTTTCCACACTATTTTGATAGTAGTTTTGGGCTCTTGATTTGCCTTTCCCTTATCAGTAGTTTGAGCATGTTTTTCGGGAAGCTTTATATTTTGTCTCATCCTGTATGGTTGAAATTTTCTTCCCTGAAACTGATTTGATGTAAATGTGTTTCTACAATTTCTTGCAATGTGCCAAAAATTATGATAGTTATAACATTCTACTATATAATTCATAAGAGGAGAAAACACATTTCTACTGGTGAAATTCCTTGGTCTTACATTATATTTGTAGTCTAAGATTTTATGTCCATAGCCATTGCATGTAAAACAGAAACCAGAGAAAGGATAATTGAACCTGGGTGATGGTCTTTGCCATGTTGCCGTAGGATCCATAGGTCTTCTTCTTCTTTGATGTGTGACATTGGTGAATCCATCATTGTCAATTCTCCTTTCGTGCCTGGAATTAATGCTTTCTCTTGCATGAGACATTTTTCCTTGATCAACCTGTCTCTTATCTTCACTCTTTATGGATTCTACATTTTTGGCCTTTGATCCACTTGATGATTCTCCTTCAAGAAACCCAGACCAAATTTTATGCCTGCAGGTCTTTGGTCATTTATGATCTTATCCAACTTCATAGAACTTTCTTCACGTTTGTGATAACAACTAATTTTATTATTCATCTCTTCTAGTTGCATTCTTAAACCAAAAATCTCTTCTTCTAGCTTATTGCAATAATCTATTTTCATTGTTATTTGCACTTCGAGATCTTCGAAGATTTTCTTAGATTCTTCTATCCGTACTTTCAAGTTGGTTATGATTCCATTTGCATCCTCAAGCTTTCTTGAAAGTTTCTTTTTCTTTTTCTTTTCTATCTTCCACTCTTCAAGTGCAGAGATCAACTCACCTTCTAGATCTACTTCAGCCTCAAGGTTTTCACCACAAACTTCAGAGGTCACTCCTTCCTTTTCTGATTTAATTTCTTCAAATGCCATGAAAAGAGCTTCATATTTTCTTCTTCAGACTCTTCACCAGAGCTATTCTCTGATGAACTGACATTCTTGGAGATGAAACTTTTCTTCTTGAAGTTGCCTTTTTTGAAATTCATTTTCATCTTCCAGTAACTTGTTTCTTGATGCGACCCTTCATCATTCTTATTCTTCTCTTTAAGTGGACATTTAGTCGCAAAATTCCCAATGCCTCCATAGTTGAAACATTTAAATGGTAGCTTCCCTCTGTATTTTCCTTTTCCTTTTTTTAGTTTTCTAACAAAGTTTGCTTCCATTTCATCTAATGTCTCTTCTTCCTTAGACTCTTGTTTTGTGTTTTTATTTTTAAGGGCTTTAAAAGCCGCTTCTCTGTCTGTGGGTTTAGATCTTCCTATCCTCATCTCATATGCAGTCAAAGAACCATACATCTCATCTATACTAAAATAATTTAGATTTTTAGCTTCTTCTATCATTGAGACTTTGGAATCAAACCTTTGAGGAAGAGATCTTAGTACCTTTTTTATGACGGTAGAGTCTCCAATATCCTCGTCGAGCCCTTTGATCGCATTAATGATTCCATTAACTCTCAGCATGTATGCCTCAATTTTTTCATCGTCATTCATTTTCAATGCTTCGAACTGAGCTCAATGTGTCTATAATTTGGCCTCCTTGATCTTATTGTCTCCTTCATGAATACTCCTCAGTTTGTCCCATATCTCTTTTGCAGTATTACAGCTCATGATCTTTACTAGTTCACTGTCTACTAATCCACACATGATAGCATTCTTTGCTTTTGAGTTACTCTCAAATAGTTTCTTTTCGTCAACCTCTTTTTGAGGAGTGATGGGTATTGTGTATCCACTAACTTGCAATATGTCATGAAATCATGACACTTTTTCTATTTGCCTTTCTCTCTTCCAACATGTCATGAAATCATGACACTTTTTATTTCATACTATCTCTCTTGCAATATGTCATGAAATCGTGACACTTTTTCTACTTGCCTTTCTCTCTTCCAACATGTCATGAAATCATGACACTTTTTATTTCATACTATCTCTCTTGCAATATGTCATGAAATCGTGACACTTTTTCTACTTGCCTTTCTCTCTTCCAACATGTCGTGAAATCACGACAATTTTTCTTCCATACTATCTCTCTTGCAATATGTCATGAAATCGTGACACTTTTTCTACTTGCCTTTCTCTCTTCCAACATGTCACGAAATCATGACACTTTTTCTTTCATACTATCTCTCTTGCAATATGTCACGAAATCATGACACTTTTTCTACTTGCCTTTCTCTCTTCCAACATGTCATGAAATCGTGACAATTTTGCTTGCTTGTGCTTTCTCTCCGAACATGTCATGAAATCATGACAGTTTTGCTTGCTTGCGCTTTCTCTCCGAACATGTCACAAAATCATGATAGTTTTGCTTGCTTGCGCTTTCTCTCTGAACATGTTGTGAAATCATGACAGTTTTGCTTGCTTGTGCTTTCTCTCCGAACATGTCATGAAATCGTGATAGTTTTGCTTGCTTGCGCTTTTTCTCCGAACATGTCACGAAATCATGATAGTTTTGCTTGCTTGTGCTTTCTCTCCAAACATGTCGTGAAATCGTGACAGTTTTGCTTTCTTCTCAACATGTCGTGATATCACAAAAAATTTTCTTTCTTGCTCAACATGTCACGATATCATGATAGTTTTCTTCCTTGTGATTTTCTTTTGATTTTTAGCATATGGGCCACTTTGGTCTTCTTGAAAAAACACTGTACATAATCTGAGTAACCTTTGAACTTCTGTCTTCTGCATCTGAAAGGTTTTTGAACTTCCTGCCCACTGCATCAACATACCTATTAGACTATTTTGACAACAATGACAATACTGTTGCTGCACCTTGCTCAACACATGAGGAGGTGCAATCCACAATGGGAGGGTCTAACCTTAAGAACCCTCCCAATCAAGTTAACCATAATCAATAGTATCGAGGTTTTGTAGGTGCCATTCATGTGGTAACTTGAGGTCAACAATGACAAAACAATCAATAATATGCATGGTAGAAACCTGTTCAACAACCCATGAACTCACAAGCAAGGGAGTCACAACCTTTTCCATCACCACCCATCCAAAGTTTTCCAAATCCTTCTTCACCAATCCATATTCCCAACCATTCTAATCCATCAATTCATACCATAAATCACTCCCAAAGGCCAATCATTTCTCTGAGTAGCTGATTAATCACGAGTTTAAAAAATGCTTAATCAAAACTATCTATTTATGACCTAATTCAAAAATCTCCCCAACATTGTGAGGCATTAATGGATATTCTAAAATACATCAAACTCCAATATCAAGATTCCAATGCCTTTAACAACTTTGTAGGGATTATTCAAACATGCATGGACCCTTCCATAAGGTTTTATAACTTTAAGATTAAACCAATCTCATCAGAATAGGTGGACCCTCCATTGCATATAATGGCTAAAATTGATAAGAAGCCATTTAAAAGAGTCTTAATTGATACCGACTCCTCCATTACCATCATCATTATATTTTCCCTCCATCATCTCAATATTCCTCCATCTCACATAACCAAATCCACCTTCACATTGAAAGCATTTAATGATGCTCTTTGCTCTACAATTGGTACTGTTGTTTTGCCCATCGAAGTAGGAGTAAAAATATTGCACACCTTGTTCCACATTTTATAAGAATCCATGGCATACAATATACTCCTTGGAAGACCTTGGATGAGGTGAATGAGATGTGTCCCTTCCATATTATGTCAATGTATGAAATACATACACGAAGTGCAAGTACATTACATACCAACATATTTTGAGTTGTTTAAGTATTGCAACTTCATTTCGAATCCTTATGAATCTATGATTCCTTCTACCCACATTTTACTCACATCATCCACCACATCATCAATCACTCCATCCAATATTTCATCAAAAGCTCATATTCCTGAGGAGCTTCCCATAACCAATTCCGACCAAGCATCCAATTCTACACCTTCATTATCATCATCATTGAATACATGTACATGTAATTAAACCTAATCCATGTCATCCACATCATCATCCCCTTCATTGTTCACAATAATTTCTTCACAACCAAATTCATCTCCATTAGCCAATGTTTCACAAGTCGAATTATCAAACTATGATATGCCCACATATTTCCCATAATTTGAGCCATTAGCCAACCATGAGCCTCCCATATCTACTTCATCTTCATCATACCAAGTTGAGATCCATCTCACCAACCCTAGTATTGGTGAATATGTGGTTAAAGACATCACAATCACACTGCTCAATATCTTAACTACCAAGGATTTTGGTCACCCATGCAACCCATATTTATCTATAGGAGCGGTGTACAATATGGATTTGGTGCCTAATAGCATAAATTTTGTGTATGGGGGGATACAATATTTGTCTAATCCTACTCCCCCAAAAGAACCCAAACAACCACCACCTACCAATATCCAACAAATGACGGGTTTTCCATCCCACTATTTTCATAGACATAATTGGCAAAGACATGGCTTAGGCTAATATGAATAGGGAGTGCCTTAGTTTATTAATGTCCCATATCAAGAAGTGCATGCTCGTTTAGGTCTAGGTTATAACCCACTTCCCACCATATATTCTTTTGAACAAGCCATCCAAAGGCTTAATATGAATTTAGAAGAAGAAGCCCTCCACCCCAATGACTCTGACAAGGAAATGTAGGAAGAATTCAACCTCATGTCGATAGCTTCTGATAAATATGATAAGGAATCGGAGCCCATTATTCCCCACACTAAACAATATGAGTTTTATCTCAAAAAGTTTCCCATCCATGAGCCAATATTTCACTTGCTTCTTCCATAAGAGCGAGCCGAACCTATCGATGAACCACTAACTCCATATCATTAATCCATATCATCAGCAAAAATTGTAACATATGTATATAAT
The DNA here is from genome assembly GCA_028583015.1 of Wollemia nobilis. Taxonomy (NCBI): domain Eukaryota; kingdom Viridiplantae; phylum Streptophyta; class Pinopsida; order Araucariales; family Araucariaceae; genus Wollemia; species Wollemia nobilis. The sequence goes on along the minus strand of JAQPPZ010016751.1, from coordinate 8,103,827 downwards.
GCAAAAAAAGAACATAAAACAAACAATTTTTTTTTTTTGCATTTCATGTATATAGAATTTATTTAAGTGTTTTTATTTGTGTTGCTTGTTGCTATAAAGGTTTACCAAGGTCCTAGCATTGGTTCTTAGGTTCTATCCATCCCATCCATTTCACCTCCTCCATTTTCCCTTAAGTCAACATGAATCTTGCCAAGTTATTCACCGCACTCCATAATCCTTACAATTTGGGAAAGCTAATTCTTATTGACATGAATCTTATTAATATGGATCGAATTTCCTCACCACCATATTTTTCTAAATTTTTCCTATTCGAGAAATTGTTAAGGGCTTCAGCCAACTACATTCCTCCATCCCCTCCACCTTCACCTTTGAATCTTGAGGTTTTATAGGCAGACGTAGATGAGGATAAGTCAAAATATTTTGATGACATCATAGATGAATAAATGACATTCATCTAATCCCAACTCCCCATCAACTTGAGGAAGGTTCTTACATGTCCATTGAGATACTATCGATGTGAACCTTAGCTCATACGTAGATAATCCCCATATTGTAAAGCTTGGAAAAAGTTTATCCAAATATGAACAAGAGCAATTGATTGATCTCCTCAAGAGGAAGAAGGAAATTTTTGCATGTTCCTATAAAGACATGTCTGGTATTGAATCTAATTTGGTTTTCCATGAGATCACCTTACATCCTGATGCTAAGCCGATCAAACAAAAACTTAGAAGGATGCATCCTACCATTGCCCTCTTGGTCAAATAAGAGATCCAAAAGCTATTAGATGTGGATTTCATTGCACCCATTGATTATCCTGTGTGGCTCTCAAAAATGGTACTCGTTTGCAAGCCTAATAGTGTGATACATGTTTGCACTAATTTTTGAGATCTTAACAAAGCGTGTCCTAAGGATGATTTTCCTCTCCCAAACATTGATACTCTTATTGACACCTATGCTAGCCATGAAACACTTTCTCTTATGGACAGTTTTTTAGGATACAACCAAATTCGAATAAATCCTGATGACCAACACAAAACAACATTCACTACACCTTGGGGAACGTTTTGTTACAAGGTGATGCTATTTGGCCTTAAAAATATAGGTGCCACTTATCAACATGCCATGACATACATTTTTTATGACTATATGCATAATACTATCAAATATTATGTGGATGATCTCTTGGAAAAATATAAAACTTGACAAAAGTAGATTGGTGTATTAGAAAAAGTCTTTGATCCTAGAGCATAATGTAAGGTTGACCCCTAAGAAATGTGTCTTTGGTGTTACCTCTATAAAACTACTAGGGTTCATTGTCTCCAAAAGAGGCATTGAGGTGGACCCAAACAAAGTCAAGGCTATCATGGAGATGCCTCTCCCAACTAATTTAAAGGAATTGTGTAGTTTACAAGGAAAAATCCAATTGATTCGTCGTTTCATTGCACAAATTTTTGACAAATGTAGGTCATTTAATCACCTACTACAAAAGGAGATGCCATTTTATTGGATAGATGAGTGCCAAAAATCCTTTGATGAGATTAAGCAATACTTAGCTTCTCGACTAGTCTTAGCTCCTCCTCATTCAAGGATCCCTTTTTATCTTTATCTCTCAGCAATAAACTTTACATTAGGAATAATCCTTGCACAAAAAATGAAAATAATTGAGATCAAGTTGTCTATTACATTAGTCAAAAATTTGTAAGCTATGAAACCAAATATGCTTATGTAGAAAAATTGTGCTTAGTAGTGGTTTTTACTACTAAGAAACTTAGACATTACATGCTTAGTCACACAACATATGTCATAGCTAGAGAAAATCCTCTGCTTTATATGATGTCTCACACTTACAATAACACCCGCACTACTAAATAGATAATGCTTCTTACTGAAATCAACCTTGATTTCATTAGAAAAAAATCCATTAAAGATTAGGTCATAGCTGATCAACTTGTAAAAGCTCCACTAGCTAGTGATCATCCCTTGATTATTGAGCTCCCATATGATTCGATATTCATTGTCACCAAACAAAAAGATGGCATTCCATATGAAGACATTTATATCACAATATTCTTTGTTGGCTCTAAGTGCAAGAGAGGTCAAGGTGCTAGATTCATGTTTCATACACCCTAGGGGGTGCCTATCCCCTTATCATTCAAACTAGACTTCCAATTCACAAACAACACTGCAAAGTACGAAACCTTAATCTTAGGCCTTTAATTAGCTATAGCTATGGGCCCATCATAAAGTGTATTCTACACATGGGTTATTATTGGCCCATAATGGAATGATACTATTGTACTTATGTCAAATATTGTAAGAAATGTCAAGAGCATGCTAATTTAACTCATGTACCATTACAAGCATTATAGTATATTCGAATACTTTGGCTATTTTCACAATGGGATCTTGATTTAATTGGAAAAATCTCACCTCCTTCCTTAGGAAAACATACATTCATCATCACATCCACTGAATACTTCACAAAGTAGATTGAGGTAATTCCTTTAACCAGTACAATAGGACCTAGAATTGTGGATTTTTTACTTCATCATATCATTTTTTGTTTTGATATTCCTTCAAAAATCATCTTTGACAATGGTAATGTAGACACCTAAAATGTGTTATTTTTAGGAGACTACCCTTATGGACATATTCATAGACCATATGAATCCTATTGGATCTCTCCAAGAGCAAGCAGTGGTCCTAACCGCTCAAGTAGGATAGTTCTAGCCCATCTAGGCTTGGCCGCTCTTAGGTAGAACGACTACCACACCTAGTCGCTGAAGACTACAGTGGCCACACCTAGCCGTTGGACCTAATAGTTTCTAGCACCATACATAGTATGGCCATAAAAATAGGCCTAGATCACACAATTTAACTACACCTTTGCATTGTTTGCAGGCAGATTTTGGTGAGGAAATCCTTGAGTTCCTCCTAAATGTCCTTTCAATGCTAGTTTGTGACTGATGATTCCCACCTGGGATGGCCAGTCACATGAGATTTATATTGAAGCTTCTCCAGGAAGCCAAGATCCAAATCTAGAATGGAGGGAAGTCTACGTATGGAATATCTCACAAAGAGCAAGAGATCCATAATTTTTAGAGTGAATGTAGCGAAGCCATATCATATTGGAGAGTGCATCTATGAACCCTTGAGGAGCAACAAAGTGTTGTCTATTGAGGAGAGACTACACACCTGATATTTACATCCATTATTATTCAGTGCCATTCTGTGTACCTAACACATCCGGTGACCCTTGAACATAAATTTGAGTAGAGAACCTAGTGCTACAGCCCTTGGAGGGCAAGGAGAAAGGTCTATTTCATGGCCACTATCTTGGATAGTGGATTGCAGTAAAAAACTAGGGTTTGACATTAGTTTTATTTGTGCTAGCATTAGATTACATCATTTTTTTATTATAGTAGTTATTCCTAGTGTAGATATGATTTATAGTATTCATTTACATTATTGTTCTTTAAGACATACCATCATATTTCATTAGATTTATTTCATTTAATCATAGTATGTTCATTTATCTTGCTTATCAGGTTTTCTACTAACAACCTCATTTGGGGAGGTAGCACAGACTACTAAGTGTGCTTTGTTGTTTCCATGTACATAGATCTACATGTTTATAGGACCATATCAAGACATCTAGAACACAAGACACCTCCTAGACGAGAGAAGGAGGAGGCATCTATGAGCCCTCAGACAAGTTTGTGTGTGGGATTAGGAAGCCTACAAAAGCGTACCATACTTTTGCAAGGGGATCTATTCCACCATTTGTGCCCCGCTTGTAACTTATTGTATCACAAATTGGGTATCCCTCAGAGGAACGAATATGTAACTGTGGATTGAAAATATCAATAAAAAACATATTTATTTATTTTTCTCATTTACGTGTCATTTTCATGCTCATTGATTTTTCATTTGATATAATAAATATATTGCAAGTCGAGGGTCGGTTGCGGTAAATGCTTTCTAGGGTCGCATAGATGGCAATCACGGTGGGATCCCCACCAGGTTTTGTTTTTCAATCAGTTTATTGACATTCATGGTTTTTTCTGTGTACATGTTTGGCCGCTCTGGTCGATAATAACTCACAGGTCTTGGCCACTATATTCAACAATAATTAGCTAATATTAGCTGCTCCTGCAATCAACAACCAAAATCAGCTACTCTAGTCGACAACAGTCAGTAGCAAAGTGCAATAAAAATTAGAATTTCCATCATTAGAGCAGGATTTAAGGTTGGTTTCATCCTTTGTTTTCTCTATGTTTCTATCTGCAACTTTTTATTTCTAGAAACAACAAGCGAAATTATAGTTTAATCAGGGAAATATAAAGAAAAATGGGAAACGAGATTGCATTTGATGTTTCCTAGGACTTTCTTTAATTTCTCTAGGTGCTTCTAGGAACAATAGGCCTCTGCTTGTAAGGTCTACCCTAGTATCTAGCATGCTAGGATTTTGTGTGTTTGGATTTCTTATATGTAGCCCAATCAGTGGCCCTTAATTCATAAAATAGAATGCATTCTTTGAAGATCATATAAGTTGAATACATGCATCTTTCTGAAATAAAACGTCTTTTATCTTAGGTATATAGGAAACATCATTCTTGCTTGGTGATGCATTTTTCTTACATGCAAGGTTAAAAATAACCCCACACACATCATGTTTTATCTTTAACATCAGCGATTTTAGGCTCACACATCCAACCCATTGATTGAGACCAATAGTGAAGGTCATTGTTGTAGGCCCGAAATGGCCACATACTTAGTAAAATTTTGTATAATTTTGACTAAGTCATAAAGTTGTCATTTCGCTCCGGAATCGGGTTGATAATATGAGTCCGCTCGATAGTTATTCAATTTTGAAATGTTTGAAGCGATTTCGAGTAACTGCATTCTGGGTCCGGAATGACGACAGATCTCAAATCCACAAAAGTTCTTGAGAGATGATGATGTCAGCAACAAAAAAGTGTGGAATAGCCTCCTTGCATATATCCGATTCTAGAAAAGTCTTTTTTTTCCCGCTCTGGATTGGCGCTATCTTCAAATCCACAAAAGTCTCAAGGAAATGATGACGTCAGTGGCAAAAAAGTGTGGAATGGTGATCCGAGGAATGGACAAGTATTTTATTTTCGGAATGAAGATAAAGTGGAATGGCTGAATAATAATGAGGTGGAAGATAAAATCCTAGAGCGGATTCAAGGTTCAGATACTCCGGATCTAGATTGGAGATTCTACTACTAAGAAAGATGATGTCATAAGTGGAATGGCATTTAGCTTGTGCCGGATTGAATCTGAACCGTGTGATGAAGAAGATCGATGGTGGAGGTTAGTCTTCTAAGTTTTGGTTGTTTAAAAGATGTTTCTGCATCAGAACTATAATAGTCGATCGAAATATGAAGCATCGAAGGTTTCCAAGAAGATCAGACTAGATGTAGTTATAGATCGATGGTGGCAATCTATTCCCAAGAAGGATCGATGAAAATGTATGATCTAGAATGTTCTGAACTACAGTTCTACTGAGCGACCAACAAGTTGTAGAGACCCCATGCTGTCATGGTGGACTCCCTTCCAACATAATTCTTGAAGGATGAACCAATGAGCTAATGCTAGCTAAACTCTTTGTTGAGCTATTGTAACAAGATTTTGTGTATTGTTTCTTGATTATTGTAATATGAAAAACTATAAGTAGAGGTCGAACCCTCATTTTGAAGGGTCGGCTCTAGCATGTTTGCTTGTGCTATTGTAAATATTCTTGAAGAGCTGAATGAAAGGAGCAATACATTGATCTTCACCTCAAGTTCACGTTCTCTTGCTTGATGTCAGAGGTTCAAATTTCATAGTTGCATTTCTGTAAATACTTAGATGGTTAGTTTGTGCCTGTTTTGGATTACTAGCTATTGTGAGTAATTGAAATCTGCTTTGAGTTCATTCTATGTTATTTGAAAGTACATTTCTATAAAATCTAAGTGTTTGGTGAATTCTATTATTTGGATTATCATTCCCTAGGTATTGAAATTGCTTGCTATAACATTTCTCTGTTATGCTTTAAATATATGAAATGATCTATTATGAGATAAATGTTGATCTGAGTGTATGTCCTTAATATGGTTTTTTGGGAGCTTTTTATGATGATGCAATGTTGTTAACCTATCCATCCATTGTTATCTACATCTCTCTAACCCTAACCTTCTCTTACCCTAAAATCCAAACCCTAAGTGAGCATAATTGTGTCAACAACCTGCTAAGTTGACAAGGAACCAACCTACTCTAGAGGTTGGATCGAAAACTCCTATTTTGGTCCATCCAATGTTGAGTGCTGAGTTGCAGCTATCGGGTGCAAGCCTAGATAGAAAATAGGAAGATAGACAACCATAATACTGAGTGAAAACTTGGTGCAATTCAGTGCCCAATAGTTTTTGGCATGCCCAGTGGGACCAGTTCACAAGGAACATGAAACCCATCAAAAGAGTTATTGTTATCTCAACCCGAAGGAATCAAGATTGGGTGAATTGTCTTGACCTTGTAAGCAGAGAAAATAAAGTTCACCTGGTGACTCCCTAGTCAAAAGACCCTAAAAAAGTATTGTAGACTAGTACCCTTTCATGTATACTAGGTCTTTCAAGAGGAAAAACCCTGATTCTTTCTTTCATTATGAGTTACCTCTGAGAGGGGCTATTGTTATCAAAATTTTAGATCAAGATTTTATTGAAGAAGAAGAGCTTCTGGAAGAAAACCCAATAGTTCCCCCAAGAAGACCTACAACCAGAAACATGGCACATAATGTGGCTCCTAATCAGCCACTTCATAAGTACCCTAACTGGGATTCAACTGGGCCCCTTAGATTAGCACAAATGGATGCCATTCCCTAGGTTGTATCTAAGGCAACCCCCACATATGATGGATTTGGGAAAATAGCTTACGAGCACTACCAAGATATCTTGAATCTGGCAGCAATCCACAACATAAAAGAAGAAAATATTATTGTCAGAATTCTAGCCCTATCCTTTCATGGAAAGATATTGCATTGGTTCAGAACTCTGGAAGATAATTCTATCACTTCATGGCAATATTTGGCTGAGCCATTCATAGAAGAATTTAATGAATCTATTGATCCTTTTTCCCTACTGAATCAGTTTACAACCATGCAAAAAACTAGCAAGAAACTATCTCAGACTTCAATTTGAGATTTAGTAGAACATGGAAGAGAATTCCCCCTACTACTAGACCAGCTGCATGTTTGGCTTATATGTATTATATACGTGCCCTGGGATCAGAACTAGGTCTACAGACACAACAATCTGGAGTAGAAACCTTTCCCCAAGTTTATAATGCAATCGTCCATGCTAAAAATATCCTAATCAATGTAGGAAGGATTCCCCCCAAAACCGTGTTACCCTATAACTCAAAAACCAATAGTGGCCATGAACAATCCACAAAGTCCTCCTACATGGACCCCCTTGCTTTACCATCTCCATATCCACAAATGAATCTGATTCCTTGGTCTAAACCGGTAGCCTCTACACCTCCTTTTCCTCCCCTTCCTTCCCAACCTTCTCAAGAATTGTCTGCTATTCTGGATATACAAAATACCATGAAAACTTTGAGTAACAGAATGAATTCAATGGAAAAGAGAGATCAGGAAAGGTCACAATAGAGGAGATTCCCATATGTGAACAAATATCAAAGGCCTGGTCCTAGCAATAGTACTAGGGTTAGGGTGAATGCAACATATGAGGAGCTAGAATGTTCTACAGATACCACTCTTGCAAATGTTTGGTGTTTGGTATGTAATGACCCCCATGACTCACAATCTTGTGTGATGTATCAACACCATGTTCAACAAGCTATGGATCAAGCTGAAAGAAATCAGAAAGGGAGGGTTAATATGTTATGGCACCCTGATCAGATCATGGCCGAAAAAGAGTTGGATGAAGAAATCCCAATTGTTGTGATGACAAGATCTGGAAAGAAAGCTTTACAAGTAGACCCCCAAAATATGGGACAATTCTAGGTCCCTTCTCAAAAGAAAGTTGACTCCCTCCCTCAAAGCAATGACACTTTTCCTATTCCTCAAGCTAGAGGGAAGGAGAAGACAGATAGTCTCCCTAAAAATATTGAAAGAGAAATAGAAGGAGACAAAATGAGATCCAAGGGTGAGGATCAAGAAAGGCTCAGGTTCCCCTCTATTACCAAAAGATAAATATTAGAGGTAACCCAACAATACAAAAGGAAATATGGTGAGCCAGACAGAGGCCTGGAAAGACTATCCCTGACCAAGTCTGAGTATAACATTGTTGAGGAGATGAAAAGGATTCCATCAAAAGCTAGTCTATATGATACTCTTTTCATCTCGGGCCATATTGACCTACTTAAAGCTTCCCTCAACAAAAATCCCTAGAATAGACCAACCACCACCATCCTCAGTATACCACCAGAAAAGAGAGAAATGACACCTGTTGTTCTAAAAAACAAACCTCCCCCTTTCTACATATCCTTAAGAATGGAAGGATGGGTAGTCCAAAATTGTATGATTGATTCAAGAGCATCAACCACAGTTATGCCTAAGGCGGTCTATGAAGATATGGGTATGGAATATACCCGGTCTTGTCCTGGAGTGTTGCAATTATATGGGACACCTATCAAAATAGTTGGGGTTATTAAAGATGTACTGATGAGGTTGCATAGAGCTCCCGAGGTAACAATGGTGTAGGAAATAGTGGTGGTGGACTTGGAACCTTATTTTGGGTTATGCCTCTCAAGAGAATTTACTGCAAAATTAGGAGGATGTATGTACATGGATTATTCTAGCATGGTAATCCCTTTCAAAGGAAAAAGGATAAGGATAACACCTGAGAAACCAGTTGCTTATCATATTGAAAAAATTGAAGAGGATCTATGCAATCTTAATCCTGTGGAGGAATTTGAGCTAGTGGAAAATATTGAAGAGCTAGACATTGAAGATGAGTTGCCTTTCAGAGAAGACTATAGTCAATTTGGAACTGGTATGGGTACATACAGTATCACAACTGAATTGGAAAAGAAACTCCCTACTATTTCTAATCAATCCCTAAGAAACAAAGAAACATGGGTTATGCATTTTGATGGTGCTAAATGTAGAAATGGTGCAGGGGCTGGTGTGGTTCTACAATCACAGTCTGAAGGGATAAAGAATTTTTCTTATAGACTGACATGGTCATGTACCAACAATGCTATAGAATACGAAGCTTTGTGCCTCGGATTGATGCAAGCAGAAAGTATGGGCATCAATATTTTGAACATATATGGTGATTCTGAGCTAATAGTCCATCAGGTAAGGAATAAGTGCAGCAGTAAGCACCATTACTTGAAAGCTTACAGAAATAGGGTATGGGACCTAATGGATTCATTTGATGCCTTGAATCTAAGTTTTGTACCTAGAGAAGATAATCACCTGGCAGATTCTTTGGCAACAAAGGGAGCTAATTTCAATCCTCCTGTAGATTTTGGAACTAAGAAGACCAAAGGAATTAAAATGGTTTTCAGACCTGCGATGCCAGACAAGAAGATATTCTGGCAGGTTTTTGAAAGTGATGAACAAATTCTGGATTTCATGATAAGAGAAGCATGCTTCTCAACTTTCCAAGAGGAAGACTTGGAAGAAATAGATCAACAAGACTTTATCCAACTAAGAAACAATCATATCCCAAGGGGATTGGTCACCCTTGAAAGTCTATTTGATAATGAAGATAGAAAGAAGGTTGGAGCTATGAAGGTTGGTAAAAATATCTATAAAGAAGTAGAGGTCGGAATAGGAAAGAAGCTCAATGTTGGGATCCAATGTTCACCTGAGGAAGCAGAAGAGATTAAAGCTTTATGCTTAAAATACCAAGACACTATGGCTTGGTCATATGAAGACCTTAAGGTGTATGACAAAAAGATTATCCAACATACTATCGAGTTAGAACCCGATGCTAAACCATTCTAGAAAAAATAGAGGCCTGTTAATCCGAGGATAGAAGCCATTATGAGGGAGGAACTCTTAAAGCTACTGAAGGCTAGGATAATATATCCAATAAAACATTCCACTTGGGTAGCCAATTTGGTACCCGTAAGAAAGAAGAATGGGGATATACGCCTATGTGTAGATTTTAGAAATCTGAATCAAGCATCTCTCAAGGATCACTATCCCCTCCCTCAGATTGACCAGATCTTACAGGTGGTAGCTGGAGCAGAAATATTCTCACTCTTGGATGGTTACTCTGGATATAACCAAATTTGGGTAAAATATCAAGACCAATACAAGACAACATTTACTACAAAATGGGGTACATTTGCCTATCAGAGAATGCCCTTTGGGTTGTCCAATGTTGGAGCTACATTTTAGAGGGCCATGGACTATGCCTTTGGTACACTTATAAACAAAGTTATTCTGATTTACCTGGATGACATGACGGTCTTTTCTCATGATAAAAATGATCATCTATCTCATTTGGAACAGGTTTTTCAAAAATGTAGAGAATTTGGTATCTCACTTAATCCTAAGAAGTCATTCTTTGTAGTACATGAGGGAAAACTATTAGGCCATGTGGTCTCAAAGGAAGGTATGGCCATAGATCTAAAAATAATTGGAGCAATTCTAGCTATTCCTTTGCCTACTAATCAGAAGACCTTGCAGTATTTCTTAGGTCAAATCAATTTCGTCAAGAAATTCATTTTTGATTTTGCACAAAAAGTGAGGCCTATATCTGAACTACTCAAGAAAAAGGTAGAGTTCAAGTGGACTGAGGTTAGGAAGCAAGATTTTGAGGTCATCAAGCAATCCATTGCAACAGCCCCAGTCTTGATAAATCCTGATTTCACTAAGGATTTTATTCTCTATGCTTATGGAGCTGAAGAAAGTTATGCCTCGGTACTCACCCAGAAAGATAGTCAAGGGGATGAGCACCCTGTGTTCTTTTGGAGTCAGAATCTACATGATTATCAGGTAAAATATAACTTTATTGAGAGACAAGTGTTTGCTGTAATGAAGTCACTAAAGAAGTTTAGACAATATCTGGTATAGAGCAAAACCCTGGTATATGTGGTTCATCCAGATGTAAGGAGTTTTATTTTACAAGGTGACTTGGGAGATAAAAGGGTTGGTTGGATTACTAAGATCCAGGAATATGATGTAGAGATACATCCCACCAAATTGGTAAGAGGTAGAGCCTTGTGCCAAGGATTGACAGATGCTTCAACATTGGCCGAAATAACAGCTTGTCAGATGATAGAAGAGGATCAAATAGAGATTGTTCACACTCCAGATTCTGATTGGATTGAGCAAATGACCAGGTATTTCCAAACTGGGATCTGCCCACCTGATCTGAATTCTTCTCAAAGAAGGAGGTATAGACTTCATGCTCTAAAATATGTATTACTACCTGAAGGGTTGTTCAAAAGAAACTTGGATGGTATTCTCCTAAAATGTTTGAAGGAGGACCAACAAAAAAGAGTCATTGAAGAATTTCATGGAGGCTCAACAGGAGGTCATAGCTTCGGCAAGACTACAACTTTGAAGATAATAAGAGCAGGTTATTATTGGCCTACCATGTTCAATGATGCTTTTAAAATTACCCAGGCTTGTGATAAGTGTCAGAGGTACGTTGGAAGAACAAGAAATGTTGCCTCTCCCCTAAAGCCTATTCAAGTCGAAGAGCCTTTCCAACAATGGGGATTAGATTTTATAGGAGTTATAAATCCTAATTCTTCAGCAGAGCACAAGTTTATCTTGACAGCTACAGATTATCTTACCAGATGGGTAGAGGCCATTCCTACAAAGAAGGTGGACCAGGAAGTTGTGATCAACTTTATGGAGAGTTTGATTTCCATATTTGGAGTTTCGAAAGCTTTGGTGAGTGATAATGGCCCTGCTTTCATAGGAGCTAAGTACATTGAGTTTTCCAACAAGTATGGCATCACTCTTAAAAATACTTCAAACTATTACCCACAAGGTAATGGACTTGCAGAATCTACCAATAAAAACCTATTAAGGATTTTGAGAAAATATTTGGAAGGTAACAAAAGGAGTTGGCACCTGTTGCTCAACCATGCTCTATGGGCAGACAGGATTACTATTAAAAATTCCATCAAAACTTCGCCTTATGCACTGGTATACGGAAAAGAGGTGGTATTGCCAATTCACTTAGAGATCCCAACACTTAAGCTTGTCAGTACAGAAGAAGAATTAGAGGATGATCCAGTTAAAACCAGATTGACACACTTGTTACGATTGGAAGAGAGTAGGACTCAGGCATATGATCATTTTCAAAAGCACTCATCAGACATTAAAGCATGGTTTGATAAAAAGGCCAGGTTCAGGAAACTTCAAGTTGGAGATTCAGTTCTCAGGTGGAATGTTGACAGGGCAAAACTAGGTAAACATGAAAAATTTGATTCCTTTTGGGATGGTCCTTTTGAAATAGTGGAAGCTAAAGAGTCTAATGTATTTCAGTTGAAGGATCTAGAGGGAAACATACAACCAATTCCGGTGAATGGTTTCCACCTTAAGCTTTACTATATGTAAGAAATAAGCTCATTGTAACATATGTATATACATTGTACAAATATTTCCCCTTCCTTTCTGCACTTTCTATTTCATTTTATTTCTGCACTTTGTAATTAGTTCTTTTTCAAAGAAATGCTAAAAAAGAAGAGAGAGAGAAGAAATTTTGCAAGAAATGACTAAGTGTTGGCCAAATTCATGGCAATGTTCCATTCCGCACATTGTGTTGTGCAAAACTCCCCGGAGTGGCATTCCACCCTCAAGACCGCATGGTTAAATCCGGATTGGCAATTCCACAGAGTGGTCTATCTTTTTCTATCCCATAAGGAAGGACAAGAATGGCGCCAATCCAGGAACCTCTCAAAGCTAGAGATAGCCAGAGCGGAATCAGGGTAAAGCAACACGCGTGTAGGCTTAGCGGACTCAAAAAGTTCTTAAAGATGCCGGAGCAGAATCAGGCCAAAGCCAAACAACAAGTTTCAATTTGACACGTGGAGGCTAAATATTGCTCGTGCATTCAATTCTAATGAACTCGCGCATGAGACAAAGAGTAGCCGAAGGGATGTGATGAGCTGGCAGCACAATTTCAAAATTTGACCAATAAGGAGATAGGGCGCCACCTTTGAGCCACCAAAGTAAATAATGAAAAATATTGGAAAGTGTGCCAACAAAGATATCGCATAGCAGCTGCATTAATGGTGAAAGATATGCGGGCTCCAAAGAAAAGAAGTAATGAGAAGCATATACAAAACCCATTTGGAGGCCCCTTGCATTTACAGGAAGGTAGAGAAAGTACATCCATACCTTGGAGAATTTACTACAAAGTGGGAGGATGAAGTTTGCTACTGTCAAAATGGCACCCAAAAAGTCATCCACCGAATCATCAAAGGTAGCGACAAGATTGCAGGTTCATGTACATCGGACCAGTCGGGTCGCAGATACAGTGATGACAAGGGTAGGAAGGACCCACCTCAGAACATATTTTGAATTTCCATATTTTGAAGGAAAGCCAATGCGACGACAAGGTATGATAGCCATAAAATCCTTTTTGTTCTCTTATATCTATGATTATGTGCACCACTACCCCGAACTAGTCTCTGCTATGATTCAATTCTATGATTCTAAAAATAGAATAGTCAGAACCCCTGTTGGCACTCCCCTATTTTCAATCACAAGGGAGACTTGCTATGAGTTATTTTCCATAGGGGTAGGCCCATCCTCAAAGCTCAGATCATTTAACATAGCAGAGCTTGATAGAGCTTACGCTAAAATGATGGCCTCAGAGGAAAAAAGGGAGGCACTAGAAAAATGGCTTCATTTTAATTTTATAAGGATAAGGAATCAAGATGAAATGCCCGAAGTCCCAATTCACATTGATGAATTTGCAAACCCAGAATTATTTTCTATGTTGGCTTGTATGGAGGGTTTGGACTCTGACAGGATGGTTCATGGTTGGCAAATTGCCATGGCATATTGTATTTCTGATGAAAGGATGTACAAAAGGGATGCGAGAGAGAGAGGTACCAGAGTAATTTACTTTGACTGGCCAGCTTTTCTCGCTCAAAGGATCCATGAGAAAATGGTAAACATGAAGAAGGGTGTTGGTGCTCCTAGTTTTAGACATTGTTCGAGTCTGGTGTGGATGTTCTATGCAGCCATCAAAAGTAGAATGTCATGGATCCCGGCTAGGGATAAAACTAGTGATGGAGAACCCTTGCCGATCTATTATTGGATGGATTGTTTGAAGAGCAGTGAGTCCTATTACAGATTTAACTTGGAATTCTTGGAACCTACCCTAAAAATAATGTACAATGAGTGCCCTAGGTTGCCCTCCTTAGCTAAGTATATTTTGAGGAAAGAATACGTTGAGGAAGGAGATTGGTATCTACTAACAGAGGGCACAATAATCAGGTTATATGGTTTCATAGGTAAACCTTTTCTCCTACCTCACTTTGTCACAGAAAGGCTATTCACCCTGGAGTATCTGAGGTAGGTGGTACACGTTGATGCAAGCTACGGTTCGGGAAGAAAGAAGAAGTCTTTAATTACTTACCGCACTAAAAGTAGTATTATTGTATCTGAGTGGCAGAGCCAACAAATTGACCAATACCTTGATAGGTTAGGTTTGTTCTATATTCCCCAAATATGGAGTTATGATCCCGATGGTATTTTCACTATGAGAAATAAAACCCTAAATGGAGACAAGGCCTATAAATTTGAAAGAAGGCCTAGGGTTAATTTTGAACAGGGAAGGAATAATGATGAAACTACTCTTTTGGAGTGGAACATCTCAAATATGAATCAGTTACCTCCATGGTTGGATTTCTATGAACAGGTGGTGGATTTCGATCCAGAACATGAGCTCAGTCATCGGCTTACAAAAGATACAATTAATAAGGTAAGGGTTGAATCTGCCAATATGAAGGACAATCCTTTTGAAGAAGATGTAGTAGAGAGAGGAAAACCGAAGGAGAAAGGACCATGGAAAATGATAAATATTGCTGATTGGTGGCGTATGAGGGTTGAAATTGGAAATTTTTTTCCAAAATCAAAGTTTGGAATGAAAATTGATAAGGAATTTTCAGCAATTTATAATAAGAATGTTGAAATATGGAGACCAAAGGATGTTAGAATTATAGTATTAATAAGTGAAAAATCCTAGAATGTTTCTGAATCACTACTTCCTCTTACACATCAGAGGATTTAGAGAGATGCAAGAAGTTCCTTCGATCATAGCTGAAGTACTCAAAATCTCTAGTCCTACTTCTAAGCAGGTAGAGAAGTTTCTCGAGAAGGTTAAATTGGTGAATGAAATACAATTCCCCAAGGAAAGAGCTATCAATATTCCTCTAATTGAAATAAGATCTCCACATTTTTCCATCGTCTCTACAACATCAGTTAAGCTACTACCCATATCTGAGCAACCTCTATTTTTGAGAGTAGTTCAAGAAGATGAAGAGAGAGAAAATTTTGAAGGAGAAATGGCTGCTTTCCAATTAGTTTATAGAAGGACTAAGAGAACCCTAAAAATAGAGGAGGAAGAGGTTTCCAAAAGGTAGAATATGAGTATGGAGGAAATTGTTGGAAGAGGTATCTGCTTTTAATACAGAAGGGTTAGTTGAACAAGAACAACAACTTGAAATAGAAGTTGAGCAAGAACACCCTACATCTGTAGGTGAAGGTATGGTTTCTAATCCCTCTTCTCCTTCTCATCTCCATGAATCCCCAAAGGAATTTCCCTCCCTTTCTAGTCAAGAAAATGTGGTAAATTTGCCTCCTTCACCTCACAGTCCTCCCCTCATCCCATCAGTAGCTATGGAGGCATCAGTCAGTTCTATTATATCACAACCTCCTTCAAACCCACCTTCCACTTCTGAGGCATCCACTTCAGTATCCACCATCATTGCACCCTCATCTCTTTTACCACCATCCATGGGACAATGCATTCCAAGTTCATCCATCCCCTCTATTATCATTTCTGTCCCTATTTCCCTGAATTTACTTGTATCAACAACAACAATAGTCATAGAATCTACCATTGTAACAGAGGTTGTTGTCAATGTGTCTCCACCCCCACCAACAACAAGTCAGTCTACCCTCATGTTTTTGATGCCATTATCTCCTTTGGCTACTGATATTTCAAAGTCTATTGTTGTATCCAAAGAGCAGGCAACTGCTCAGAGCATAAATGATTATTGGGTAGAGAAGCTTACCAAGCCTTCTAGCTGGATGGCTGTGACAAGAAAAAGTATGTATGTTAATCCCATCACTAGGCAAAGGGTTTCAAGGTCTTTGATTCTGTAGGTGAGCAAGCCTAAAAATGAGATGACTGCTCAGGATTATAGAGTGGAAGAAATCATAGAAGATATTGACAAGCTTCCTGCTGAAGATGAGTTAGGGATGGCCAAGGCTCACTTGGATACCTTTTATGTTAAGACTGATATAGCAAAAGATAAGGTAGAAAAGTTGAAACAATAGGTTGAAAAGCTTAAGAAGAGCCTCCATGATAAAAAAGAAGTAGAGAAAGTTCTGAGGAAGGAGGCTAAGAGTTGGCAGGAAATATTTTAGAAGGCTAATGAGTTGAAATACCAGCTAGAGGATCAAAAGAAGTTGAATGAGGATCAGGCAAAAGAGATTCAAAGTTTGAAACATCAGCTTCAGATTGAGAAGGCCAAGTCCTTAGGCTTTTCCAAAGATAATTTGAAGAAGATAAAGCAGGAGTTGTTTTTTGAAGTTCAAGAAAAATGTTCAGGTCTTCAACTCATAATTGACTACTTGAAGGATGCCAACCAATTATTATCTACCATTCAGAAGGATTTAGATCAAATCACTGGAGAGTTATAGCCTATGGTGATTCCGGCAGAACAAATGTATAGGTTGGTTGGTAGTAGGCTCAGTGATGCTGCTAAACCAATTTCTAATAAATAATGGAATCTAGCCGGGGTAGCCTCCAAGATAGTGGTGAAAAAGCATAGGGTAGTTTAGAGAGCCTGGTTGTTGTTTGATAGGATGGATAGGGGAATTAAAGAGATTATTGAAATAAATGAGGAGATGGTTCATGTCGGTTTCAAAGGACTCTGGAAGGAGGATCACAACTTGTTATCTATGGAAGAAGCCCAGCAAAGCATCAAGGAGAATCTATAGGATGAAGCTGAAATTGATTCATTAGAAGAGCCACTATCCCAAGAACAAGCTGCTAAGCTAATTATGGGTTACACCCACCTAAGAGATCTCATGGAAGATCTGGTGATTAGAGGGAATGCTGCTAATTATGAAGATGTTGGAGAATTACAATACATTTATAAGCAGCTTAAAGAGACATCAAATCCCTCTGAGCAAGCCTAGAAATAGGCTCTTCAATATTTGGAATCAATGGTTCAAGTGTTTGGGGATACTTCTGGTAAATATGAGCAAGGAGTACAGACTCCTGGAGAAGATGAAGAGGAAGAGGCTGTAGAAGAATAAGAGTAAGATTGAGCAATTACAGGCCCAGGAGGGGCTCATGCTTGAACCATTCTTTTTCTGTTTGTATATATGCATAAGTTTTGTATTCCTATACATCAGTTTTGTATTTCTATTTTTACTCTGACAGTTGTCAGAAATAAGCAATAAAGGCATGAGGCCTACAACGCAACATTTTTGTGTGAAGGCATTTTTGAAAGGAAGCCTTATAAAGGAGGAGAGTTGTGTATATTTTTTGAAGGCAGTAGTAATACTGATATTATAGACACAGTCTCTAGTTGAACAAATGAGTTCTATGATGTTTTTGGCATAGTTTCGATATGAACCTCTACCCTCTAGGCAGAATTAAGTTTTCAGAGGGTAGGATTTGTATGGAAATCATTCCTTAAAACATATATTCAAGAATAAGTATTATTTTGACTCCTAAGGCCCAATGGATAAGACTCTGGATTCGATTGGCTTTGCAAGCAAATCCACCCAGGAGGCGCCAAAATGTAGGCCCGAAATGGCCACATACTTAGTAAAATTTTGTATAATTTTGACTAAGTCATAAAGTTATCATTCTGCTCTGGAATCAGGTTGATAATATGAGTCTGCTCGATAGTTATTCAATTTTGAAATGTTTGAAGCGATTTCGGGTAACTGCATTTCGGGTTCGGAATGATGATAGATCTCAAATCCACAAAAGTTCTTGAGAGATGATGATGTCAGTAGTAGAAAAGTGTGGAATAGCCTCTTTGCATATATTCGATTCTAGAAAAGTCTTTTGTTTCCCACTCTGGATTGGTGCTATCTTCAAATCCATAAAAGTCTCAAGGAAATGATGATGTCAGTGGTAAAAAAGTGTGGAATGGCGATCTAGGGAATGGACAAGTATTTTCTTTCTGGAATGAAGATAAAGTGGAATGGTTGAATAATAATGAGGTAGAAGATAAAATCTTAGAGTGGATTCAAGGTTCAGATACTCCGGATCTGGATTGGAGATTCTGCTACTAAGAAAGATGATGTCATAAGCGGAATGGCATTTAGCTTGTGCCGGATTGAATCTGAACCGTGTGATGAAGAAGATCGACGGTGGAGGTTAGTCTTCTAAGTTTTGGTTGTTTAAAAGATGTTTCTACATCAGAACTATAACAGTCGATCGAAAGATGAAGCATCAAAGGTTTCCAAGAAGATCAGACTAGAGGCAGTTATAGATCGATGGTGGCAATCTATTCCCAAGAAGGATCGACAAAAACGTATGATCTAGAATGTTCTGAACTACAGTTCTACTGAGCGACCAAGCAAGTTGTAGAGACCCCGTGCTGTCATGGCGGACTCCCTTCCAGTGGAATTCTCAGAGGATGAACCAATGAGCTAATGCCAGCTAAGCTCTTTGTTGAGCTATTGTAACAAGATTTGGTGTATTGTTTCTTGATTATTGTAATATGAAAAACTATAAGTAGAGGTCGAACCCTCATTTTGAAGGGTCGGCTCTAGCGTGTTTGCCTGTGCTATTGTAAATATTCCTGAAGAGCTGAATGAAAGGAGCAATACATTGATCTTCACCTCAAGTTCACATTCTCTTGCTTGATGTCAGAGGTTCGGATTTCATAGTTGCATTTCTGTAAATACTTAGATGGTTAGTTTGTGCCTGTTTTGGATTACTAGCTGTTGTGAGTAATTGAAATCTGCTTTGAGTTCATTCTGTGTTATTTGAAAGTACATTTTTGTAAGATCTAAGTGTTTGGTGAATTCTGTTATTTGGATTATCATTCCCTGGGTATTGAAATTGCTTGCTATAACATTTCTCTGTTATGCTTTAAATATATGAAATGATCTATTATGAGATAAATGTTGATCTGAGTGTATGTCCTTAATCTAGTTTTTTGGGAGCTTTTTATGATGGTGCAATGTTGTTAACCTATCCATCCATTGTTATCTACATCTCTCTAACCCTAACCTTCTCTTACCCTAAACTCCAAACCCTAAGTGAGCATAATTGTGTCAACAACCTGCTAAGTTGACAAGGAACCAGCCTACTCTGGAGGTTGGATCGAAAACTCCTATTTTGGTCCATCCAATGTTGAGTGTTGAGCTGCAGCTATCGGGTGCAAGCCTGGACAGAAAATAGGAAGATAGACAGCCATAGTATCGAGTGAAAACTTGGTGCAATTCAGTGCCCAACAATTACCACTTATTTGTCTCATGAGTAAAAGTATCATCGGTACCCATCCATGTCCAAGGCCAACCCAAGAACTATCCTAACCATGCAAAATAACACTCACTCCTCCTTGAGGGGTGTCTCACTATGCATAGGGTGTTGGGTGAGGGTTTTTAGTACCTATGCTACCTCGTTGAGTATGGATTTCATCATCATATTCGTCTTGTGAGAGTGTATAGGTGAAAACCTTTAAACATATAAGTACACCATCCAATAAGAATAAAACACGATAAGAGTTATCTTATGTTTCCAATAAATCAAAACACACCAAACAATTTAGGGAACACATAAATCCTTAAAAGAGATAAACATATGGTTGTTTTATTTGAGTGATTTTGAATCTACCTAAGAAGATAACTCATAAGTCATCATGGTGTACACACGGAGCAACCGCGATCGATCCAACATCGAGGGGGAAGCTAACACTCCACACACTCACAACCACATTGGCATTGACCTGCCCTCCCATAGTGTCATCGAATGAAGTTTGGAAAGTCTTAGGGGTGATAACTCAACCCTTTGAGGGACTCCTCGAGAAACCCTAGCAAGAGAGCCACATACTAGTTCCTCATCACATAGACATGAGGAGACCTCATGACATCTCTCATAACTCAAGTACACAGAGGCATCATGACCTCCTTCATCACACAGGTACGAGGAGGCCTCAAGGCCTTCCTCATCACATAGGCAAGTGTAGGTACCATGACCTCCCTCTTTACACTGACATGTAGAGGCATCATGACCTCCCTCATCGCATAGACATGCAAAGGCATCAAGACCTCCATCATCACATCAAAATCAGGATGCATCAAAGCCTCCATCATTGCATAGGAATGTAGGGGTTGCAAGACCCCAAGTTTCACATGATACATATAGGATAGACCAGCCCACTACGGGGTAAGACCCCAGGGCTATGCCCAGTCGTAGACCTAGGACATCCTATAACCTCCTTGTAGATGGGAGGGTACCCTTGGACTATGATCTCATTGGTGCCAATGAGACTCCATGGGATCAGTCATGGAGAACTTGATAACTTGATGAGCTGTATTCAGTTCCCTCGAGACTAGCTCCTAGAAGTGTTTCTACCTAACATTTTGCTTTAGGAAGTTCACGTAGCATAGCTACTAGACACACCAATGAACCAATGGAAGCTTCAAAGCAACCCCATAGCACATACACTACTTCAGATCATGGGGGTACTCAACCTATAACACAATACACAAAATAGGTCACCCTAGTAGACAAGGACAAGCACATAGTAGGAGCCTCCCTGAAGGGCCTAAGCATTAGAACTCCTCAAATGAAGTTAGAAATGCATGAACCTTTAGTAGTAGGTCATTCTGATCGAATACATAGGTTAGAGAAAGTGTTGCACATTGAGCAAGTGTGTAGAAGCTCTTGAGAAAGAAGAGCTAAGGAAGAGGCACCTACACCTACAAAAAAAATGCTCAATAGAAGAAATAGTTGAGTGTGAGGATCTAGCAGAAAGGATTTCTCGAACAAATGCACACATAGGTGGTGAGAGATATCAACATGAGAGATGTGTCTATTCTTAATAGGAGAGAAGCACTAGGTAAGGAAATGAATGTGCTCACCACACTTCATAGCATCAACAACACCTGGACCTTGAACAAACACAATTCAATGAGGAACAGGTAGGATGGAATACCAGGAATAGAAATATCTTGAACCTCCATCCATGGTTATGGGGGATGAATATAGACACCCAAACTAGGCCAACATAGGGTTACCTCCCTTACCACCATGAGCAAACCTTCAGGGACATGAGATTATTTCCTCGAAGGCATACCAGCCACTCGTCGAGAGAGTCAAGTCTCTTGAGAAGCAGGACACGAGTGAATAAAAGCTGACATTGACCAAGATAGACAACCAGCCTCTATGCCCCTCAATCCTAAGTCCCGTATATCCTAAGTCCTTTGAGATGCTTAGACTAGATAAGTTTAAAGATGAATAATATGTGCAAGAACACGTTATCAACTTCATAAACGTGTGCTTCCACCTTGAGAAGAATGATGCCCTGATGATGAGGACATTCATCATTACGTTCTCAGGTGTAGCAACTCAATGGTTCAACCAGTTACCCAAGCATAGCATCACCAATTTTGATCAATTGGTGAATGCATTCCTTGAACGTTTCTCCTTCGATGCCAAGAAGAAGGTGAACCTATATGATCTGGCCAACTTGAAATAGTATGATGACAATCCAATGATGGACTATGGGGACAGATAGAGAAAAATTATGGCAAAACTATCGTTCTATTTCCCCACATAAGAGCTCATTCGAATTTTCATGAAGAGTTGTGTAAAGCACATCTCTCTATTATTGTAGCTACATCAATATGAACCATTCGAATAAGCCTTGGCGTAATCCAAGCTTATTAAAGACATTAAGGTCAATGAGGGAGACCTCAAGCTTTGCAACAAGAAATAGTGGAGCAAGAACAATCAAAATAACAAGAATAAGTAGAAGCAAGTCAAGCCTGCTTAGGTTAATAAGGTTTTATTGGCCAATATGAAGGAGAGGAATGGACAAAAACCCTAGAATTATTAGGCTCACCCCCCACCGGCCAACTATGATCCTAAGAACAACTAGGGTTGAAACAAAGAGCGTCGACCACCTTGTTATTTCATGCATCTAAAAAAATCAATGCAATAAGTATTTAATCAGTTTAATGAGGCACATAGGATAAGGTTTCTTGACATACAACTTATTGACCCTAATCATCCCAAACCAGAGGGATATAATGAAGATCAACACTGCACATATCACAGGATACATGGGCATGATATCGATAATTGCATCGAATTCAAGAATATTGTGCAAAAAATTATTGAAAAAGGAGAGCTAAGAGTTGAAAACCCGCTAGCTCCCAATAATAGATATATAGGAATATTCAAGAACCTATTTCCCAATCATGAGGCCCCCAAAAATCAGGGAATCCAAGTAAACCAGCTCCGAGTCGAGCCACCTATTTAGGGATGCATCAAGATGGTTGAGTTAGTTAACATGGAAAATAGGAGTTAGAGATATGGGCAACCACCACCTCCAGTGGTTTCTATTTATATCCCAACTACACCTAGATAGAGATAGCTGTAGTATAATCCTCTAGTTCCACCAGCAAGACCTATGGTAACTATTCGGAGTAGACTAGAACAAAATCTACAAATAACTTCAGCCAAGTTGTCCATTTACGAGCTTATACAATAGTCCCCTAGGCACATGGAGACTCTAATGGATATTTTGAGATCAAAAAAGCTCCAGACCCAGAACCCATATGCATTCACACATTTTGTGGGGTAAGTACAACAGTGCCAAGAGCCTGTGATTCATTTTTATGATCACTAAATTTAGGTAGTCCCTACTGCCTCAGCAAACCTACCTCTACACATTATTGCATCAATCAATGACATACCATTCAAGTGGTTTCTAATAAATATAGGCTCATTGATCAAAATCATCACTACCAAGGCTATAGGGCACTTCAATATCCCTAAGTCAAACATTATCTTGACTTCCTACACACTCAGGGCTTTCAACGATGCAATGTACTCCACCATGGACACAATCATTTTGCCTATAAAGGTAGGACATACGACTATCCTCATGATGTGTCATGTGTTAGAAGGGGTGATGCAATATAACATTGAATTAGGTAAAATTGGTGCACCAAATTATGTAAAACAATATATGTATCTACCCCATATCGCTTATGAGCATCAAAAAGGAAGCATGCATGTGGAAATGAAGGAAAAACCAAACAAAAGGAAATGAAACAAAACAAGTCTCTTCTTATTAATTTGGTGGATCAGATCCAAGGTTACACAGAATTCCCCTTGAGGTCTCAAAGGTGATACAATTGTTACAAATTTTGGGTGCCCAAAGACCAAGTCTTTCAAGGAATCTGGGTGCACATCCAATGCCTTTTCACGTACCCACAATCGAGGTGGGCGGGCCAATGATGCCACTGCTTGTATCTTCAATATATGATGTCTGATATTCTTTCCCAATGCCTTCTAAGAACCTGCACCTGCACACAAGGAAGCCAAAGGGATCAAATAGCAAGGGTGTATGGTGGAAAACATGCAATCCCCACAGGGGCAAAAGAACGCATATATTAAAACTAAATCAAATCAACTCAGAATGACTTGAAAATTTGTGGAGATGTCAAAGAGGATTTTTTGAGAGGATATCACCAAAAACAGATCAGAAATTGCATCCGTAGACCCCTCGATTTTGCGCTACTTTCCCGCCAACCTACGAAAACCAAGACAAGCAAATCCCGAACCTAAACATATCCAAAACTCATGAAATTTGGATAGAATGCATAAATGGACATTTCAAGACAACCCATATGGTTATATTTTCAAATTGAGGTCCAGATCCACCTGCATGCAACTAGGGTGCCCGGATGGGCCCTACAGACCTGCAAAAACTTAAAAATGCTATAACTCGGTCAATTTAACTCCAAATTGAATGAAATTTAAACCATAGCATAATATGATAGTATAGAATAATATAATTAAAAAACAGTAATAAAATTATGCAAGTATTTATCCTCATCCTAGGGAGGGCGGTGGTGACTACAACTAATTGGGGGCACCCTAGGAGGGGATACCCACCAATTATGCCCACATTTTGCTACCTATATATCTATATAATGATCCTAAACACTATAGTGGGTGTTTTAATTGAATTTGGTGAAGAAATTCACCCGAATGGAAAATTTACGCTCAAAAGGCTCTCTTGAAGTCACCCGGTAACCTCCTTCGCTAAGAGGAGATTCCGAGGGCAAGAAAGCTCAATAAGTTGGGGAGAAATCTTGGCAGCACTCCATTGCATATCCTAGAACTCCTCTCCTTGTGTTTTTATGGACATTGTATCCATTTTATATCCCAAAGGGGCTCATGTGCAAAAAGGCATGCAAGGGCATGCATGGCAAGAGGCACCATTTGTCAAAAGGGAGGCATGCAATGGGTGTGGAAGAGAATCTCCAATTTGGGCCTCCATTATGAATCATGTCATAAGGATTCAGTGCCCTCTAACCTGCATGCTCCAAATGGCGTGCTAAATGGTAGTTTCTGGGTGCCAAATGTCCCATATTTGATTTTTTCTTGGTCAAACTTGCTCACTGTCCCACCCTGGGACGATGGCTCACCACCATCCTAGGGTGGGACGATGGGAATCTGCCACCATCCCAAGGTGGGACGGTGGTGAATTTTGGGCCAAAACCTCCAAAAATTAGGCCAGAATCCTCCAAAACCTCTCTCGGAGTGGCTAGAACCACTGTGAGCCTCCTGAGGGCTGCCCAAGGGACCATATGATGTCAATTTGATCATTTTTTGTGGGTGCTTAATAGGTTTTACCACATTTTAGTGTCTAAAGATGCCACTTTTTGAGATGCGTTGTGTGCAGCATAGCACTGAGCAAAAAATAGATGACAAAAATGTTGAATGATTAAGGTTACTAGATAACCTAACCAACTTTAGATGCCCCAATCATGAAAAGGGTGTGTGTTCTTGAATCCTTGCTTCTGACTCGGTAAAGACATTGGTCTTGGTTTCTCTTCAGCTTCTAGGTATGCTCAAGGGACTTATAACCCTAGGCATTTAGAGAAAACCAAGTATTTTGGTAACTTTTGAGGTTACCAATAGGTAGGTTCATCTGCACTGTTATGTGCTTAATTGAGATATTTGCTTGTTTTCTGCCCCAAGCAGGGGCATGATTGTCTTTGTCAAAGATTCATTGGATGAACACAACTTGCATGATTGAGTGTTTAATTGTTGATTTTTTATTATGACTTTGTTAAGCATGACTACCCCCTCAAGCAATGAGTCGATGAGGGAATGACCAATGAGAAAAGCGATGAGTCGCTTGACCCCCCCCCCCATATTTGACTTGTTTTGGTGGGTTTTGAACCCTTGTCTTTGGCTTTTGTGTTGTTTTTGTTGTGTTTTAATTTTTTAATTGTTTTTGAATTTTTGAGTTTTGATGAGATTTCATAGAAGAATACCTCGTCAACATTGGATGCCCCAACCATGGAAAGGGTATGCCTCTCGGAATTAATGCCTTCAACAAGTTAAGGAACTTGATTTTGGTGTTCTTTGGCATATTGGCAAACAAGCTTAAGTCTAATCCTAGCCTTGGTGGCAGTTGGAAGATGAGCTCAAGTCTACGCTTTAGCCTAGCCTTGATGGCAATTAGGAGATAAGCTTAAATTCCTAGCCTTGGTTGATGATTAAATCAAATCCTAGCCTTGATGGCAATTTGGAGATAAGCTTAAATCAAATCCTAGCCTTGATGGCAATAGGAGATAAGCTTAAATCAAATCCTAGCCTTGATGGCAATAGGAGATAAGCTTACTAGTTTGCTTGAATTTTCTTTTGATATTTTTCTTATTTGCCCCGAGCAAAGGGGGTGCATGACTATCTTTGGCAATGATTCACAAGATGAACACGATTAACTTGATTAAGTTATCCATTGTTGATTTGGATTAAACATGTTGTTATTATGACCAATGGACTTAGTGGATGCCATTGGGGCATTTGGGGTGACCAAAGGGTTTATGGATACCTTTGGATCTTTTGGGTGACCAAAGGGTTTATGGATACCTTTGGGGATTTTTGAGGGAAGTTTTTACTTTTTTTTTTTTTGTTTGTTTTTCCTCTACCAAAGGTTTATGATACCTTTGGGACTTTTTGAGTTTGATTGCTTAATTGTTTGATTGCTGATTAGGGGAGGTATGATACCAATAATGCCCCAGTTGATGTTACAAAAATATTTTCTTGATTTGCAATTATGATAATTTGGAGCGTTAGATGCATTATGTGTTATGATCTATGGATGCATTGATGGATGCATGTGTTGTACTATGATGTTATTTGATGATATGCAATGTGTGTATGCATAATGAAATGGATGATCTATTGATGTGTATTGATGGAATATGAACACTATATGACATACTATGTTAGCACCATAGACTATATAGAATTCATCAATTCATGTGGAATATTGTCATGAGACTATGTAATGGATTTGTGCAAATGGAAACCGACATACATGTGATAAAATGGAATGAATAAAATGAATGTTCTAGAAGGCCTATGAGGTTTTCATGAGACTCAAACACTCTAGTCAATTGCTCAAGAAGTTGTATACTAACCATGCAGGACTTTTTGACAAGGTATGAATCTGTTAGGATGACCAAGATACTCAATATCCTTGTGTGTGCAAGTGAGTTCATTCCTATGAGATGCATAAAGATACCGCCATTGACAAGTAGGCTATCCACCAAACCTGTAATGAGGATCACTCTATGAATGCCACAATCCAAAGTTTTGTACTCAGTTGGATTAGACCACTAGGTAGTATAGGTGACCAAAAGCTAGCTCGTCCACATGCAAACATTGGTCTACACACATGCAAAGCTAATGTGGTAGACATATCATCATGCGTTTAGGATACCGCCATTTCCGGATAGGCTATCCACAAAACCCGTAATGAGGATCACCTAAATGGTTTTTCAAATGCTAAGAATTCTAGGGATTCAAGCTCAAGCGCCTTTCTTTTATTCAATTTTATAGGGATACTTGCTCATATGTAGTGATGATAATCATTGTTTATTTTGTATTTTCTTTTCTTTGAGCAAGGGATTTGGGGAGTGGTGATAATTGTTGTTTCTTTTGATTGTTGCTTTTTGAGGATTTCGATTTTGAATTTTGATTTCAAAGTTGAGCTTGTGGGATTCTTGACTTGTGAATGGCATTGATCTTTTAGGCCTTGGGGATGACTACCCATCCTTCTCACGGATGTGTAGTATGAATCCTTATGACTTTAGGGATCAAGGGTGTTTGGGAATTTTGATGGTGAACTTTTGGGATTTTGCTTTTGAATGGTATTGATCTTTTAGGCCTTGGGGATGACTACCCATCCTTGTTAGGGATGTGTAGTACGAATCCTTACGACTTTAGGGATCAAGGGTGTTTGGGATTTTTGATAGTGGTGAAAACCACTGTTTATTTTGGGGAATTGGGTAGGGAAGAGCTTGTCATTTTGCCAATTCTCAGCATCCTTGAACCATTCGCACAGGGGGATGAGCGGGATAAAATTTTCTCTCAAGGTACCCTAGACCACTTTGTGGGTTTCATCTTTCCTTTCATAAAACTTGGATTTATTAGTGTGAAATGTGTTGGGATTTGATGTATACGAGGCACAATCTCAGCAAGAATCTACCTCCTAAAAATCTCACTAGCCTTCTACAAAATCTGAGTAGAAACTAGATATGGCTGAGTGGCCAAAAACCATACTGACATTCTAAAACAAATGTCTAAGTGAAGGGAATGGACACGACTATGGAAATGTATGAAGTGTGGATGGAAATGATAAGTAACTATGAAATGAGGTGAATGATGACCTTGACAACATTGATTGTGAATTGTGACTAGTGTACCATCTCAGTGCTAGACATGTATGAGCCACTTCAAAATGAAAAGTGCCAATGATGCCTTTGGGGCTTTTAGGGTTGACCTAGATGATCGTAGATAGTCTAGGAGGTTTTTACTTGACCTAGACGATGAAAACCTGCTAGGAGCCTTTTGGGTGACCTAGATGTTTAGTGGCACTTAGAAAGTGTCTATGACTACCTAGGGGCATTTGGTTGTGACCAAAGGTCTTATGGATGCCTTTGGGGCTTTTAGGGTTGACCTAGATGATTGTAGATAGTCTAGGAGAGTTTTTACTTGACCTAGATGGTGAAAACTTGCTAGGAGCCTTTTGGGTGACCTAGACGTTCGATGACACTTAAAAGTGTATACGACTACCTAGGGGTATTTGGTTGTGACCAAAGGGCTTATGGATGCCTTTGGGGCTTTTAGGGTTGACCTAGATGATCGTAGATAGTCTAGGAGCATTTTTACTTGACCTAGATGGTGAGAACCCGCTAGGAGCCTTTTGGGTGACCTAGATGGTCAACGACACTTAGAAAGTGTCTACGACTACCTAGGGGCATTTGGTTGTGACCAAAGGGCTTATGGATGCCTTTGGGGCTTTTAGGTTTGACCTAGATGATTGTAGATAGTCTAGGAGCATTTTTACTTGACCTAGATGGTGAAAACTCGCTAGGAGCCTTTTGGGTGACCTAGACGTTCAACGACACTTAGAAAGTGTCTATGACTACCTAGGGGCATTTGGTTATGACCAAAGGGCTTATGGATGCCTTTGGGGCTTTTAGGGTTGACCTAGATGATCGTAGATAGTCTAGGAGCATTTTTACTTGACCTAGATGATGAAAACTTGCTAGGAGCCTTTTGGGTGACCTAGATGTTTAGCGGCACTTAAAAAGTGTCTACGACTACCTAGGGGTATTTGGTTGTGACCAAAGGGCTTATGGATGCCTTTGGGGCTTTTAGGGTTGACCTAGATGATCTTAGATAGTCTAGGAGCATTTTTACTTGACCTAGACGGTGAAAAACCGCTAGGAGCCTTTTGGGGTCACCTAGACAGTTATAGACCACCTAGGGGTGTTATGGGTTGACCAAGCGGTATGTAGATACCCTTGGAGCCTTTTGGGGTCACCTAGATAGTTATAGACTACCTAGGGGTGTTATGGGTTGACCAAGCGGTATGTAGATACCCTTGGAGCCTTTTGTAACTTTGCTTACTTTGTGTTCTTAGGAGGAAGGTGCAATACCTTGTATACCCCCAACATTTGTGGTGATCGATGTGATGTTAAAGGAGGTTTTTTTTTTTTTTTTTTAACGAGGGGAAGGTGTGATACCTTTAGAATCCCTAGTTTGCTTCATTGCTTGTGATGTAAATAGTGGGGAAGGTGTTACACCTTGGATACCCCTAGTATGTACTATGATTGGTGCAATGTTATTGTCTTGGCTAGAAGGAGCAATAGAAATTGACCCCCCCAATTGTGCTAGGGGATTTTGGGTAATGCCCATGTTTTGATGGGGTGAAATGAGTTCTCCACTCATGGATAAAGCTCCCTCATCAATGAGATCTTGGACATGAGGATCATTCCTATCGATTATATCCTGTACTAGGTGTTTGAACATGAAGCACCTATGGACATCATGCCCATTTTGCCTATGGTACTTGCAATATAGGTCTTTGCAATATGTTTTGGGCTTTGGTGTGTTTGGATTGATAGGTCGACACTCTGGTAGGTTGATCACATTAGCTACTAAGAGGTGCTCAAATAAAGAGTCCATGGACTTGAAAATGGGCATAAATTGTCGCTTAGGGTGATGTTGCGGTGACGCTTCCGATTTAGCCCTTGATTTGTTTGATACTTAATATTGGATTGCATAGGAGTGGGTTGGTCCAGATACTCAAGGGGTTGAGATCTAAGATTACTCAATTGTACCTCAATGCTTGTGAGTTGACTCAAGATCTATTGTAAATCATTGTGTTGTTGATTCATGTGTAACTCCACATTGGCTAGCCTATCCAAGATATGTTGTGGAACTGGTGGAGGCGATGACTGGATGACTATTGAAGAACTTGGATGGCAACTGATAGTTGGTGGAGGTGAACTAGGTGTGGGAGCTAGGAGATAGTTGATCGAGGGTGGATCAAAAGTCCCTAATGTCTGAGCAGATGTGGATACTTCATGATGATTGAGGCTAGTGATTATATCCACATGTTCTTGTTCTTGATTTAGCTCATGCTCATGTTCCAACTTAGAGTTTTCAACTATGGTAGTTGGGTTACCCCCACTTTGGTCTAGGGGGTACACCTACTCTTGATCTTGTGGAGATGTTGAGTGAGATGGAGTAGGTGTGACTAAATCCATCAATGGTATCTCCTGTGGTGTGGATGGGATGTTGGATGGAGTCGCAAGTTGCATAGATGGATTCAGAGGACTTTGGTTCTCTATCATCACATTGATCATTCCCACAAACTCATGAGAAGATGCATTTGCATTTGAACAAGTTATGGCTGCCTCATCAACTTGTCCAAGATGATCTTCTTGGCCTCCATGTTCGAAGGGCACATCCAGAATGCTATCAATGGGTGGCAACTTGGTAGGGGGACTACCTAGATCTTTGATCGACTCGATGATAGGTGTGAATGCAACATTGGGTACTATGCACTCATCGAGTTCTAGGTAGGTCAATTGAATTGTGTCCTCAACTATGGTGGATGAATATGGTATGATATGATTTGATTCATCTATATCAGTAGTGGGTTCTTCCTCCTTTTTGGTAGGAGTGATAAGATCTTCTATAGGTGTATTGATGACATCTATGGGAGCTTCTACAGTTGGCTCTTCTGATTCTTCCTTTCTTGAAGAGATAGAGGATGGTACTAGCGGTGGGGAAGGTAGCTTCATGACTAACCGTGGGGTTGAATCTGGACTCTAAATAAGGTCATTGGGTTTAGTATCCAAATGCTTGGGTGACACTGTAGGCCTTTGTGGATGATCTACCTACTTATAATACTTGAAGGGGTCTGGGTCAACATGGACCACATGGACCTTACCTTCATCAATGTATTTAATGCATTGATGCACTATAGATGGAACACATTCCATGTCTCTTATCCATGGCCTTCCAAGTAGTATGCTATATTGTCTCACACCCTCCAAGATGTAGAACAATGTAGGCACAGTATTTTTTCCAACTTCAACAAGTAGGATTATTGTGCCCACAGTGGAGGATAAAGCATCATTGAATGCTTGTAATGTGAACTTGGAAGGTGCAATGCGCGAGGATGGAAGGTTGAGATGCTTTAGTGAAGCTATGGTAATAATGTTTATCAAGGAACCTATGTCAACCAATACTCGCTTATAGGGGACCCTATTGATACTCACGATGATATGCAAAGTAGGATCTGGTGAATTGGTAGGCACGGGTTTGACCTCATGATTTTGAAAGGATATAGCAGGCTTCTGGTACATTTGTATGTATTCCATAAAGTTGGTGAAAGCATCAGAGTCATGATTTTGTACCTCCATGGAATCCAAGACCCTCATGAAAGGTTCCCAATATTTGGAGGGTTGTGGTAGAAGCTCGCTCATGGTCACTTTGGCTGATGGTGCATGCGAACTTCGCATAGGCCTACTCTAGGTTGCTAACACTTGTTGGATGGGAGTTCTAGGTGGTGAATACCATGATGTAGAGGGAGTGTAGACCTCCTTGCTAGGCCCTTTGGAAGGCTGATTATATCTGGTTTGTGATTGGAATCGGTGTTGGCTAACCAAATAATCCACTTGATCATGTGGATAACCCATTGATGTTCTCTTGGTAGAGGTACTTTGGTGATCGGGCCTTCTATGTGAGGAGTGGACCTCACGATGACTTTCAGGGTGTCATGCAGGAATGATGAGATCTTCAAGAGAATAGCGAAGATGACTACTATCAGGGCTCCATGCAGGAGTGAGGAAATCCTCATGCCTATAATGATGGTGCTCAAGGCCTCTCCTAAATTTTTCTACTTCACTAGCTCGTGATCGAGCTCGACCATGCATAGTTGTCATAATGCATTGACTAGGAAAACCTTGAAGGGAACCCACACTAGATTTTGAAACCCTATTTTAAAAAAAAAATTAGGGTTAGGGTTTGGTCCCAGATCTAGGATCTTATGTTGACTACCCCAACATTAAGGAAACACCCAAAGTAGACAATATGATTATCTCTTTTAAGGATTGGATGTATATGATTATCTCTTTTGCATCTTAAGAACACACAATCAAATGATCAAAGAAGCACACAAGCAAACAATGTGATTATCTCCTTTAAGTTTTAGATGTGAATCCCTAAGTTGTTTCATGTGTTTTAGATGTGTTGTTTGTAAATAATGACCTTGTGTCACGTATTTGAAATATTGTTGGATGATGTACTCAAATTTTTAAAGGATTTCACCTATATACTCACACAAGCTGAATATGGTGATGAAATCCATATCCAACGAGGTAGCATAGGTACTACCAACCCTCACCCAGCACCTCGTGCATAGTGATACACCTCTCCGAAGAGAAGTGTATGCTATTTTGCATGGTTAGGATAGATCTTGGGTCAACCTTGGCCACGGATGGGTCTCGATGATACTCTTTCACATGATCCAATCAAGTGGTAATGACATCCACTATTGGTCTCGATCGACGGGTTGGATGTGAGAGCCCAACGCCATCGATGTTAAGATAAAGCGTGGTGTGTGGGGGTTCCTTTTAATCCCAAGAAAGTAAGCAAAGAAGCATTCGATGATCATTCACTAAATGCATGCAAATAAGTGTGTTTTACTTTCAGAAAGTAAGGTAAAGAACCTACAAATGTAACTTATGAATGCAAATCCTAAATGCTAACTTACCCAATGGGTAAGCCATAAGCAATCAAACCAAAAAGATGCATTGCTACTACAAGTTCTTTTTTATTTTTCTTCTTCCTTTTGCTATGTGATGTTATAAGAAAAGAAAAAATTTAAATTTTAACCTTTCTATGCAAACAAATGAAGCAAGAAAACTAATTTTTGACAGTCTCTGAAAATGTAGCAAAAAAACAGAGGGTTTAGGCACTTACTTTGTCCATTTTGAGCTCTCCAAATTCTGAATTTTTGGGCAGAAATATCTCTGTTTCACCACCGCTCTAGGGTGGGATGATTAGAAGCCTCACCACCATCCCATGGTGGGATGGTGAAGCCACCATCCCAGGGTGTGCCAGATAAAGGCTCTACCACCATTCCAGGGTGGGGAGGGGAGCACCTACAACACAAAAAGGGCAAAAATTGCAAAATTGAGGTTAGATTTTCACCCAAATAATAAGGGACAAGGGTCCCACCATGATCACCACTGAATTAGGGAAAATCGATGCACCAAATTATGTAAAACAATATATGTATCTACCCCATATCGCTTATGAGCATAAAAAAGGAAGCATGCATGTGGAAATGAAGGAAAAACCAAACAAAAGGAAATGAAGCAAAACAAGTCTCTTATTATTAATTTGGTGGATCAGATCCAAGGTTACACAGAATTCCCCTTGAGGGCTCAAAGGTGATACAATTTTTACAAATTTTGGGTGCCCAAAGACCAAGTCTTTCAAGGAATCCGGGTGCACATCCAATGCCTTTTCATGTACCCACAATCGAGGTGGGCGGGCCAATGCCACCACTACTTGTATATTCAATATCTGATGTCTGATATTCCTTCCCAATTCCTTCTAATAACCTGCACCTGCACACAAGGAAGCCAAAGGGGTCAAATAGCAAGGGTGTATGGTGGAAAACATGCAATCCCCATAGGGGCAAAAGAACGCATATATTAAAACTATATCAAATCAACTCAGAATGACTTGAAAATTTGTGGAGATGTCAAAGAGGATGTTTTGAGAGGATATCACCAAAAAAATATCAGAAATTGCATCCGTAGACCCCTCGATTTTGTGCTGCCCGCCTACAACCTGCGAAAACCAAGACAAGCAAATCCTGAACCTAAACATATCCAAAACTCATGAAATTTGGAAATAATGCATAAATAGACATTTCAAGACAACCCATATGGTTA
Organism: Wollemia nobilis; assembly: GCA_028583015.1. Taxonomy (NCBI): domain Eukaryota; kingdom Viridiplantae; phylum Streptophyta; class Pinopsida; order Araucariales; family Araucariaceae; genus Wollemia; species Wollemia nobilis. Next base: position 8,069,599 of record JAQPPZ010016751.1, on the reverse strand, counting down.
TATTTTCAAATTGAGGCCCAGATCCACCTGCATACAATTGGGGTGCCCGGATGGGCCCTACGAACCTGCAAAAACTTAAAAATGCTATAACTCGGTCAATTTAACTCCAAATTACATGAAATTTAAACAAAAAAATCATATGATAGTCTAGAATAATATAATTAAAAAAATGTAATGAAATTATCCAAGAATTTGTCCTCATCCAGGGGGGCGGTGGTGACTGCAACTAATTGGGGGCACCCTGGGAGGGGATACCCACCAATTATGCCCATCTTTTGCTACCAATATCACTGGGGAATGATCCTAAATACTATAAGGGGTTTTTTCATTGAATTTTGTGAATAAATTCACCCGGATGGAAAATTTATGCTCAAAAGGCCCTCTTGAAGTCACTCGGTAACCTCCTTTGCTAAGAGGAGATTTCAAGGGCAAGAAAGCTCAATAAGTTGGGGAGAAATCTCGGAAGCACTCCATTGCATATCCTAGAACTCCTCTCCCTATTTTTTTGTGGATATTGAATCCATTTTATAGCCCAAAGGGGCTCATGTGCAAAAAGGCATGCAAGGGCATGCATGGCAGGAGGTGCCATTTGTCAAAAGGGAGGCATGCAATGGGTGTGGAAGAGAATCTCAATTTTGGGCCTCCATTATGAAGCATGTCATAAGGATTCAGTGCCCTCTAACCCGCATGCTCCAAATGGCATGCTAAATGGTAGTTTCTAGGTGCCAAATGTCCCAAATTTGACTTTTTCTTGGTCAAACTTGCTCACCGTCCCACCCTGGGATGATGGCTCACCACCATCCCAGGGTGGGATGGTGGGAATATGCCACCATCCCAGGGTGGGATGGTGGTGAATTTTGGGCCAAAACCTCCCAAAATTGGGCCAAAATCCTCCAAAACCCCTTCTAGAGTGGCTAGAACCACTGTGAGCCTCCTAAGGGCTGCCCAAGGGGCCATATGATGTCAATTTGATCATTGTTTGTGGGTGATTAATCGGATTAACCACATTTTAGTGTCTAAAAACATCCTTCTAGGGTGTCCCTATATCAGGGACATGTAGTCCATGCCCTCAATCCTACATCAATGCAACAAGTATGTGCATGAGGGATAAGTTTATGTGGTTCCATCCGATGAAGAGCCATTCAGGTACGTGCATCAAGTAAAATTTTCAAGGGATTTTTTTCTTCCATAAATGCACTTGTACATAAGGCCTTCATCCCCAACTACGCAACTAGAAATAAAAATAAAATCAGTGTGAGGTGACCCTTCCATGTCGGCACCACCTCCTACATCCAAAGCTACTGGCACTTTTAAAAAGCCTTTGAAATCTAAGGCAAAATATAAACATAAGGTAAATGCAACCCTAGTAGAGGAAGGATCCAAGGAGCTTTCGACTAGCAGCTATAGGAATCCCTACTCCCATGGAGGAAGAACATTCCTAAGAAATAGTTGAGGAGGTACCTCAACCTGCCTCGGTTGCATCATCAACAATATCATCAGCACCCTAGGTGATAGTTCACCTAGACAACACAACAATAGGTGAATATCTCATGCAGAATGTGACTTTCACATCAATAATTGAGTCTGTACAATACATGGGATGATCGAGAGTCCCAAATCTGCTAGTAGGGACAGTGGTTCTCCTAGGGGTTCCACCCAACCAATTTTTTTTATATATGCTAGTCTAGATTACACCCATACTACTTCTGATCTAGAAAGAGAGGAGGATGAGCCATTCACCATGAATGTTCATTACTTTTCAAATCCTAAGTTTTCTCTAAAGTACTTTGAGTAGTGTCATTGGTAGGGCTATGGCCTAGGCCTGTATAAGTAAGGGTATTGGTTACCATTTCAGTCGTAGTACCAATTACCTAATGATAGGTGTAGTTTAGGCTATCAAATGTGGAGTCACGATGAATATTTAGAAGCAGCCCTAGATAGGCTAAGCAATGGGTTCAGGGAGGACATCAATTGGAATCCCTATAAACCCCTAGCAGAAACTACTTGGGTAACAAATGGGTGTCAATGGTCAATATCATATTATCTAACCAATATCACCCTGAATCCTCTCTTGAAGTGCCCCCATTAGGATCCACCCTATGGGAGGAAGAGCCAATGCATGGATATGAGAGAGAGGAGTATGACTATGTCCCAATCAAGGATGAAGATGGAACCGACCTACCATGGGCCTAGGTATGTGCAAAAACTTACTTGGAAATGCCACATAGAAAGTGGCTATATCTCAAACAATCTTGGATGAGGATGGATACATGTCAGATGAGAGTGGCTATAAGTCATAAGACTCAACAAATATGGCCTACCTGTGGCCTAGACATATGATCCACATACTTGGGCTAGAGACAAATGCTAATGGATTCTTTGTAAGTTATGATGACTATGAAGATGAGACTGACCTAGCCTATTTGGGGCATCAAAAATAAAGCCACCATCCCATCCTAGGTCCAGAAACAAATGCCAATGGTTTCTTTATAATTGATGATGAATTTGAGGATGAGACTGAGATGACATATCTTGGGCCTTGACACTTGCATCTAGTCGATATGCTTGTGGAGAGAGAATTTATGCTTTGTGCCATAGATCCTGGCCCTCGTTTCCTAGGGAGACCAGTGAACCTAGATGCCATCCATCACATGGTCAACCCGGATACCCCAATATTTAGAGAGCAATTTTTGCCTAATGATCCCACTATCTCGTTTATCCATAGACTAGATCTTGAGATCCCTATGCCCCCAGAGCCTCATCACAAGTATGGATGGCACACCTTTGATATAGAGCTTCACCCACATGGTTCTAGAGATTTCATTCCATACATCAACATGATATCCATTGATTTGACCACTCCACTCTATGACCCAGAAGATCTGTCAAAACTATTGTATCTTAATGTAGATGCTATTAATTGGAATTGCATTGATTCATCCCTAGAGCCTAAATATTTCTTCCCTAATGAAGATATGCTACAATAATTTCATTTTACATCAGGCTACACACATAATGTTTATCATGTTGGTCTCAACCCTGAGTCAGTGGGAACTATAAATCCAAAATATGACATCCATTTAATCCCCACTCATCACCAGCTTGAGGAAGGGTCACACATGGCAATAGAGGAAACTTTCAAGGTGGACATCAGTAATGATCCTTCTCAACCAAAGAAATTTAAGTTTGGATAAAGCTTATCTCTAGAAGAACAGACCATCATAATTTCTATGCTGAAAGAGAGACCAAATCTCTTTGCTTAGACCTACAAAGACATGCTAGGGTTGGATCCAAAACTAGTTGTCCACAACCTTTTTATAGACCCTACGAAGAAATCGATCAAGCAGAAGCTCAAACAGATACATCCAACTGTCACTTTGATGGTTAAAAATAAGTTGCAAAAATTGTTGGATGTAGTCTTTATTGTTCCCATTGACTATCCAGAATGGGTATCAAAAATGGTGCCCATAGGAAAACCCAATGGAAGGGTCCACATTTGCACGGATTTTAGGGATCTCAACAAGACAACCCCAAAGGATTTATTCTTGTTGCCCAACATATATTCTCTTGTAGATGCAACTGTAGGTCATTAGATGCTCTCCCTAATGGAATTTTTTTTTGGTTACAATCAGATTCATATTAAACCTGAAGACCAGCATAAAAATGCTTTCACCACTCCATGGGGGACATTCTATTACAAAGTGATGTTATTCGGCCTTTAAAATATTGGTGCCACATATTAGTGGGCTATGACATAAAATTTTCATGACTACATACACAAGATATTAGAAGACTACATCAATGACTTGCTAGCCAAGTCATTTCTACGAGAAGAGCATGTTGAGACCCTCAAAAAAGTCTTCGATCGTATGATTGAGCACAATTTCAGGTTTAAACCCAAGAAATTAATCTTTGGTGTAAATTTCAGAAATATCTTGGGATTCATCATTTCTAAATGAGGCATCAAGGTAGACATAGTAAAGGTAAGGGCTATCCTGGATATGGCCCCACCCATGAACATCAAATAACTAAGAAGCTTACAGGGTTAAGTAGCATCCATAAAGTGGTTTATCACACAACTATCGAAAAAATATTGATCCATAAAAAAAATGCTACACAAGGAAGTCCAATTCCAGTGGGATATATAATGTCAGCAAGCCTTTGCTAAAATTAAAGAGTACCTAGCAACACCGCCAATACTAGCTCCACCAAGGCCAAACGTGCCATTCCTGCTATACATATCTGCTACCAATTTTTCTTTGGGCACCATGTTGGCTCAAAATAATGTGCAAGATAAATAAAAAGTGATATATTACATTAGCCACACTTTGGTGAGCTACGAGATAGGATATGCATATGTAGAAAAGCTATGCTTAGCGGTGGTTTTTGCAACCAAGAAATTACACCACTACATACTGAGCCATATGACATGTAATATCCAAGCAAAATCCTTTGCAGTATATGATGAGCAAGACATATCATAATACACATACTACAAAGAGGATCATGTTATGGACAAAATTTTATCTGGAATTCATAAGCCAAATATCCATCAAGGGACAAGTCATAGTTTATTAGTTGGTTGAGGCACCTCTTTAGAATAGTAGGACCATCACCATAGAACTTCCTGATGATTCAGTATTTACACTATCAGAAGCACCCAAACCAGAAGAACCAAAAAATAAAGTTAACATGAATTTGTTCTTTGATGGTTCGAAGTGTGAGTAAGGAGTCAGTGCAAGGATTATTTTTTTCATGCCATAAGGGGCTCCAATACCCTTGTCATTCAAGCTAGGATTCCATTGCACTAATAACAACACCAAATATGAGGCCCTAATATTGGGTCTCCAAATAGCCATCACCATGAGAATCAAGAGGCTAAATATCTTCGGTGACTTCCTTCTCATAGTCAACCAAGTCAAAGGACTATTTCAATGCTAGGATCCAATCCTAAAATATTATAAGGAGCTTTTTGACACATATCTAGCCAAACTAGAGTGGTATGACATTGAGGCAATCCCTCATTCATCAAATAGATTCATAGACACCATGGCATCTTTGGGGTCCTTAATCCCTCAGAATCCATCTGTTGATTTCACTACCATTCATGTAAAAATGCTCTCGCACTCAGTGATCCAACGTGAGGCTTTTGATAACAAGGAATTAGTCAACATGATTCATATGGAGCTAGACCATGACTAGTTATGTAAAGCCAAAGACTTCTTAAAGAAGGCACCTTGGTGGTCCTTGATCTCACAAGGTCCTACGAAGAATGGCACCACCTTTTGCCACAAGGTTCTTTCTCAATATGCATTCATGCAAATCAAATTACAGGAGGAACAAGTCATCTTAACGGTTAAGGCTATAGCTTATTAGGACTGGCTTTCCCAGTTACAAGACTTCCTTAGGCTTGGAATTGTCCCACAGGTATAGTTGTATACCGAAATATGAGCATTCAATAAAAAAGAGATAAGATATGTCTTTCTAGGAGGCATATTGTATTGTCAAAACTATAATGGAATCCTCCTACATTGCTTAAACCCCCAAGAATCAGCTTGGGCAATTTCACAAGCTCACGATGGTACATGTGGTGGTTACTTCAGTGATAATGGGTTGAATGAATCCCGCTTGGCACTAGGGTATGCTTATGTTCTATCTAATATATTCATTTGCACACATAGGGATAGTGAATATCTAGGTCTTCATAACAAAAAATTTATCCTTCAAAAGCTCTGTATGATCAATATACAACTTTTGATGAAGCAACTAGAGTATTTGGGTCTCATGGAAAACCTTAAAAATCGCCTCATAACAACAATTCATATCATAATTCACATCATCAACTTTCATAGCATAAAATCATAAAAACATAATAATAAACATAAAAATATAATCATAAAATATACACATAATGAGTCTCAAAATCTAGATATCATATAAATGTGTGTCAAATAAGTACATGTAGGTACAAAAATTGCCATAAGGCTACAATCATGTAGGTCTATTGAACTTACACTCAAAACAGTACAAGATGCCCAAAAATCCATAGTGTTCAAGAGTGGCCTGCACCACTAGCATCACCTTTGCCCTCACCACACCCTCTAGGAGGTGATATAGAACTAGCACCCCTAGTTTGCTCTGTTCGAGACCTGGTCCTATGGCTCGATTGACCTGATGAATTACCTAAAGTACTTTGGCTGGTCCTCTATGACCCTCCTACCATAGGCCTCTCTGGTAGGTGGTCTCCCCAAAGCCTAATCTCGTGCTCCAGTTCTAGGATATAGGATGCATCTAGGGTGTGCTACTCCAAGTCCTCTACTAAAAGCCCATGCAAACATCAAATATCTGCACCTACATCTAAACCACTAGGCCCCTGAGGTACTGCAATAGGTGGCACAACCTATCCCTGAGAAGCACCCCCATCGATAGTAAGTTGATCTATCCTATCTTGCAATGTGGTCCACTCTTCCTCGAGGTACTAAACGTGAGCTCAAAAACCTAGCAATGGCGGCATCCCTCTACAGAACCTAAATCTAAGATATCTATAGCTCAGCCTCAACCTAGTGTATATGATCCTGGAGAGGGGACTCCTACTCCTCAAGAGCTAAATCCTCCTCCTCATTAGGGGTAACCTACTCCTCTTCTCCTTGTTGCCCTTCCTACCCCTAATCATCTATTCTAGCTTGCACTTGATGCCCATCCATATCCTCATCCTTTGCCTTGTCCAAAGCCCACCCTAGGTTACCACCACCCAACCATTGTCGCATACCCCACCAGCGGGTATACACCTCTATAACTCTAGCATTAGCCATGCTAGGATCAACTATAGGAGGGTCATCCTCCTCTAGAACTACTATAAATCAAGGTGGTGGAAGGTTTTTCTCTAGAGCAATATGACAATACACAATTGGCTCGAGAGGGATGTCCTCCTAGATGCTGAACTACCTAAGCACCCAAAAATAATAGAACTCTTTAATGCCATCCTTGTAGCTGATAACCCATAGATCACATTGAGTTCAAGCTATGAAACTAGCAAGATCCTCCCAAGTAGGGCACTCATGATAGGGCCTCCAAATGATGTCAGTAGCCTGCAAACTAGTCAAGAAAGCCATGTAATGGGGAAATATCCCCTGCAAAAGGCTGAATCTTACACTCCTTGAGTGCTCTGGGCCACCTGGATCCATAACACTAGGTATCATTATATACAATCGTGATCTCCACAAAAAGTCCTACTGGGTGATCCACCATAATATGCTCCCATCCCCATATTTTAAGGAATAAGTTGTAAGCAATGCTGACCCATCTATGACATAGAATGCAGTATAACTCATCATAGTACTACTCCAGTAGTACCCTACCCCAAGTATAGATTATAGGAACCTTGCTATAAATTAAGTCCTATACCATCACCAAGAGGTTCCATGGGAACCTTGATCTAGATTAGTTAGGTATAAGGATGTTACAAATCACCATAAATAGGAAAACATGCCTCCAAAATAAGACATGCTCTTGGTACCATCGGGTAACAAAAATCCTGCCAAAATGAGTATCCCATAAGGCAACAATGATATATCTCCCAAAAAACCCTAGTAAACACTGCATCTCTAGCACTAGTGGGAGAAGAGACAATGGGAACTCCATAAAATAGGATCTAAAATATCCTGTAGATGTCCTCTAGAGTGATCATCATCTCGCTAGTATGCAAGTGTAAGTTATTAGTCCTAGAGTCTCATTTGTAGGCTGGGGTAGTAAGGTAAGCCTGATACAACATAATCATCAGAAGCCCAGTGACATACTAGAGCTTGCGATCATCAAGCCACTCCTAGTTCGTGTCATCTAGGAGGATCATAAGGTCCCCAAGTAGCCTTGGATCCCAAGCATAAGCATATAAAATCTAAAGAGTGCAAAATAAATACCTAATTCAAATGCACTAAAAAACTAATAAATGCATAAATCTTAAAAATGGTGCAAGATAATCTAATATAAACCTAATGCATCAAGAAAAACAACTAAGTTCACCTAAGCATCAAAAAACATCAAATATTGCACTTCAAATTCTATAAAAAATCAATTAAATTGCTTAAAAATTCAAAAATCTGAGTAATCAACCTATGGCTACCTAGGTTTTGGTGCTAGGAGTAGCCACTAAGTGACCTCTGAATCTGGAAGTGGCTAGGTTCCAATGGTAAAAAATATAACCATTGGAGTTCAATATAGCCACTGATAGTGATAGCAGATTTGCCGCAAGCCAAGCTAGCTGCTTTGAGCGGTAGTGGCCAGAAGGTGACATGCCAACAACATTTTCCTCGGGCCCAAAATCACAAAAAAAATACAAAATTCCTAAAATATAAGGAAAACCATCTACTAAAGCCCTAAACTAGTCCTATCTACTGGTTTAGTTCATTGCCAACAGGGTTAATTAGGTTCCTTTACCAAATTGTTTAGTTAGGTTCATTTTACCGCATTAACAAAAGAGGGGATTAGGGTTTAGAAAGGTACGCATGTAGGTATGGCTCCTCCACTGGTCGAAGCCTTTGCCTGCTCAGCCATTGTGTCCACTCAACAAAAAATCCAGTAGCACTCTGTGTCACAATCAGATAATCAAACCTTAGATCTCCACAAGGACAAACTGACAACTGGAAATAATGAGGTGAAAGCCCTAATTTTTAAATTTATAGTTTTCCATTTTTCCTTGGTTGCTACTGGCATCAATGACCCATAATTTCTAGCCGCTAGACCTGAGAGCGGCCAAGAAGCAGCAATTTGAGGTCACTAGACCTGACAATGGGTAGCAAATAAGGATAAATTTTATCAATTTCTCACCACAGAGCACCTCAAAATAGGCCATAAAGCACACCTGTCAGTCCAAGGCAACCAAAATAAGCATAAATACCAAAAAAATTACATATATCAAAATCCAAAAACATCATAAAATCCAAAATTAAAAATCAAATAACAACAAAAATCCCAGTTCAGCCTTGTATTCAGTTATTTATCCTATACACTTGGTGATTGAAATGATTAGCGCTCCATGTAATTTGGCAAGATGAGCAAATTACCATAAGGCCACTTGGGGTAAAATAGTTAAGGTAAAGTTGAGACACTTCACTTCAAACCCAAAGAAGGCCATGATGGTTGGACCATCCCATGGGAACAAGGATTCATATCATTTATCCTAGAGAAAATAGTGATTCAACAAGATAAAATAGAATTCACCTTGATTCCCTAAGAAGGCCATATGGTCGGACCGCCCCATGGGATAGAGATGTACAATTACCAAACAAGGTTGAAATCAAACCCGGATGGGAACTAATCTATAATAACAAAGCAACCCTTTAAGGAGGTCCAAATCATTCATTTTGGTCAAGCAACTCATTACTTTATTCACAATCCTCTCCTCATCGACTTGTCACTTGAGGGGGTAGTCAAAAATTTTAACTATCATAATCAAAGTCAACAAAATATCACTTGATATTGTTAGAATGTGTTTGTCTTATGAATCATTACCAATAACTATCATAAGCTTACCCTTTTCTAGGGAAAAAAGGCAAACATGATAGTTAAGTCTGTAGCTCTCCTCCTTTTGGATCTATAGTAGTACTAAAGCTACCCGATCGCCTAATGAGTAGTGCAAACTACCACAAATTTAAGCTTTCCATTCTATTGGAAGCAATGATTCTAGGATTCATGCCCTCCTGCATGACTGGGGCATATAATATTGATCAAATCAATGATCATCATTCAACCTACAATGTCACATTAGGTGGTCTATTTTTGCTCCATGCTATGTTTCCCACAATGCATCCCAAAAGGGGTATCTGTAGACACCTAAAATACATCATGTTTAGGAGACTACCCATATGGATACATTTGTAGACCATATGAATCCTCTTGGATCTATCCAAGAGCAAGCAGTGGTCCTAACCACTCAAGTAGGGTAGTTCTAGCCCATCCAGGCCTAACCGCTCTCAGGTAGAGTGACCGCCACACCTGGTCGATGAAGACTACAGTGGCCACACCTAGTTGCTGGACCTAACAGTGGCTAGCACCATGCATAGTCTAGCCATGAAAATGGACCCATATCATGCAGTCTAACTGTTATCCCTCTATAGTTTGTAGGACATCTATAGGATATTTTAGATCCCATTTTATGGAGTGCCCATTATCTATTCTCCTACTGGTGCCAGAGATATAGTGTTTGCTAGGGTCTTCGGGAGACATACTACTACTAACTTTTGGGATACTCGTTCTGGCAAGATTTTTGTTACTCGGTGGTACTAGGAGCATTTCTTCTCTTAAAGGCACGTTGTCCTATTGATGGTGATTTGTAACATTCTTATACTTGACTACTCTAGAGTGAGGTTCCCATGGAATCTCTTGGTGATGGTACAAGACTTTATTGATAGCAAGGCACTTATCATCTATGCTTGGGGTAGGGCACTGCTGGCGTAGTGCTATGATGAGGTATACCACATTCAGTGTCATGAACAGGCTAGCATTGCTTGCATCTTCCTCCTTCAGATCTAGGTATGGGAGCATATTATGGTGTATCATCCAATAGGAGTTCTGGCAGAGATCACTATTATAGATGATGATGCCCAGTGTTATGGATCCAGGTGGCCCAAAGTGCTTGAGAAGCATAAGAGTTAGCCTTTTGTAGGGGAGGTTTTCCATTACACGGCTTCATCACACAGGTTTGAGATTACATGTAAGGTTAATGATATCAGGTAAAAAGGTTATTCCTGATAGTGCAAACGACCACACCTAGCCCAAGTTATTGATAGCCACTATCGGGTATAAAGGGTATGAGCTATCCTTTTGCAAACTACCATCATGATCACCATTTATGTGACCTTGAAGAGTGCACACTACAACCGATCCTAGGCTTACAATGTATTTATTATATCAAATTAAAAAGGAACGAGCATGCAAATAACAAGTAAATGAGAAAAACTACAGCCCACAATTATCATCCAACCACCCCTTAATCGACTATCATTAGATAATGATCTAAAATTATAGATAATTCTATCCTATAAACTCATGGCATGGTTGATGTTGGAGTTACAAAGGAATATAACTGTTGGTGGGGTATGCAATTGTGGTAGGGTGGCGGCCGCCTAGGGTGGACTTTGGATGAGGTAGATACCAAGGATCCGAATGGGCACTAAGTGTAGGTTCGAAAATATGATTGGGTGCAAGTAGGGCAATAGGGAGCAGAGGAGCAAGTGGCAGATGAGTAGGTTGCCCCTGAGGAGGAGGAGGATTTAGCTCTTGAGGAGCAGGAGTCCTATATCTAGACTCAACTGCACCAGGTTGAGGCTGAGCTACAGATATCTCAGATTCATGTGGGTAGAGGGATGTCATCATTGTCAAGTTTTAGGCTCAGGTTCAGTGCCTCAAGGTAGATCAGACCTCACTACAGGATAGGATAGATCAACTTACTGTCGATGGGGATGCTACTCAGGGACATGTTGTGCCACCTATTGTAGCACCTCAAGGACCTAGTGGTTTAGATGCAAGTGTAGAGATCTAGTGTTTGCATGGGATTTTAGCAGAGGACCTAGAGCAATGCACCTTGGATGCGTCCTATATATTGGTACTAGAGCATGAGTTCAAGATTCGGGTAGACCACCTACCAGATAGGCCTATAGCAGGAGGGTCACAAAGGACCGGTCAAAGTACTTTAGGGTAGTCATCAGCTTGATTGAGACACAGGACCAGGTATCGTACAAAGTGTACTGGGGGTACCAGTTCTATATCACCTCCTAGAGGGGGTGATGAGGGCATAGGTGATGCTAGTGGTGCAGGCCACTCTTGATAACTATGGCTTTTTGGGCATCTTGTACTATTTTGAGTGTAAGGTCAGTAGACCTACACGATTGTAGCCTTATGGCAAATTTTGTACCTACATGTACTTATTTGATACACATTTATATGATATCTATATTTTGAGACTCATTATGTGTATCTTTTATGATTATGCTTTTATGTTTATTATTATGTTTTTATGATTTTATGCTACATGATGTGATGTATTGATATGCATTTAGCTAGATGATAGATGTATGCTTTATATGATGTGGTCTATATGTGTGGATGCATTATGATGATGGATGCATATATGGATGTAATGCTTATGTTAAATACATGTTTATATTTTGATTCATTTGTATGTATCTAACTTCTATTGTGATGATATGATAAATGAAATGTGTGTGATGCATTCTGATAATTTAATGTGAATGAACCCGTTATGTTTTAATCACTTAAAACATATGGTATGATGTGATACGAGTTTACCAATCTAATGGGTGACACCACAGAATGTATAAAAATCATGAATAAATAATAACTCTTATAATAAGAATTATTGATTTAAACATACAAATGTGAGGTGGGATGATGTGATATGTATTTACTTTCTTGATTAGCTTATATACATAAAATATATGCACAAAATAGTCAGTGGTCGTCTAAATATAATTGTTGATACTCATTCGATATCTATCCTATTTCATGGATGCATTTTTAATGAACAAACATCCTTAAGAAAGTGGATGATGCAAATTATGATATGAATTGTTTCTGTAAGGCAATTTTTGAGGTTTTCCATGAGACTAAAATACCCTAGTTGCTTCATTAAAAATTGTATATTGATCATACAGAGCTTCTAAAGGATAAAGTTTTTATTATGAAGACCTAGATATTCATTATCCCTGTGTGTGAAAATGAATATATTATGTAGAACATAAGCATACCCCAGTGCCAGGAGAGATTCATTCAACCCATTGATGTATTGGGGATCCTCAAATGTTTATCCCGATCCTAAGTTGGACTCAATTGGATTAGACCACTAGGCAGTATAGGACTCCTAAAACTAGCTCTTCCACATGCAAACATTGGTCTGTAAAAAAGCGAGATGCTAATGTGACAGACACATCGTTGTGCATAAAGCTTGTTCATGCTAAGAATTCCAGGGATTCAAGTTCAATACTCCCTTCTTTTCTTCATATTTATTTGGGATACTTGCTCATGCTTAGTCATAAAAATCATTATTTATTTTGAATTTTTGTTTTTTCTTTTGAGCAAGGGATTTATGTAGTGATGATAATCACCATTTATTTTGCTTTTGAATTTTTTCTTTGTTCAAAATTTTTGCTTGTTTTGATTAAATCAAGATATTTCTTTGGTAACGGATGAACTTGTCCTTTTGCCAGTTCCTAACATTTCCCTTTTCCCATAATGCATCTCAAAAAGGGACATTTGTAGATACCTAAAATGCATCATGTTTAGAAGACTACCCATATGGACACATTCGTAGACCATACAAATCCTCTTGGATTTTTCCAAGAGCAAGTAGTGGTCTAACTACTCAAGCAGGGAATTTCTAGCCCATCCAAGACTGACTACTCTTAGGTAGAGAGGCGGCCACACCTGGTTGTTTAAGACTATAGTGGCCACACCTAACCACTGGACCTAATAGCGACTAGAACCATGCATAGTATAGCCATGAAAATGGGCCTAGATCACGTAGTCTGACTGCACCTTTTCATTGTTTATGGGTGAATTTTGGCAAGGAACTCCTTGAGTTCCTCCTAACTACCCCTTTAATGCCAGTTTGTGATTGATGCTTCCCACTCGGGATGGCCAATCGCATGAGATTTGGATTGAAGCTTCTCTAGGAAGCCAAGGTCCAGATCTGGAATGGATGGAAGTCTACATATGGACTCTCCCACAAAGAGCAAGAGATCCAAGATTTTCATAGTGAATGCAGCAAAGCCATGTCAAATTGGAGAGCGCATCTACGAGCCCTTGAGGAGCAATGAAGTGTTATCCGGTTGAGGAGAGACTATGCACCTAATATTCACATCCGTTATTATTCATTGTCATTCTATGTACCTGACACATCCGATGACCCTTGAACATCAATTTGAGTAGAGAAACTAGTGCTACAACCCTTGGAGTGCGAGGATAAAGGTATATTTCATGAATGTTGTCTTGGACAGTGGCCTATAGGAACAACCTAGGGTTTGACATTAGTTATCTTTGTGCTAGAATTAGATTACATCATTTTCTGTTACAACAATTATTCCTAGCGTAGATCTGATTTATAGTATTTATTTATATTATTGTTCTTTAAGACATACCAACATATTTCATTAGCCTTATTGCATTTAATTGTAGTATGTTCATTTATAATGCTTATCAAGTTTGCTACTAACAATCTCATCTGGGGAGGCATACCGGACTACTAAGCATACTTTGTTGTTTCCATGTATGCAGATCTACAGGTTTATAGGACCATATCAAGATATTCAAAGCACGGGATACCTCCTAGACGAGAGAAGGAGAAGGAGACATATGTGAGCCCTTAGACAAGTTTGTGTGTGGGATCAGGAAGCCTATGAAAGCACACCATCCATTTACGAGGGGATCTATTCCATAGTTTGTGCCCCACTTGTAACTGGTTGTATCACAAACTGGGTATCCCTCAGAGGGATGAATATGTAACTGTGGATTGGAAATATCAATAAAAAACATCTTTATTTGTTTTTCTCATTTACGTGTCATTTGCATGCTCATTCATTTTTCATTTGATATAATAAATACATTGCAAGCTGAGGTTGGTTGTGGTGCATGCTCCCCAAGGTCACATAGGTAATTCTTTCAAGAACAAGGATGTTTGAGCACTTTGCAAGAAATATAACATCCAACACAGTTTCTCGACTCCTTATTACTCATAAGCAAATGGACAAGTTGAGGCTACCAACAAGACCTTAATTGCTATTCTCAATAAACTAGTTAACGAAAATCATAGAGATTGGAATACTAAAATTCCCTTGGTATTATGGGCTTATCGAGCAAGCATCCGCATTTCTAATGGAGCAACATCATTTTTATTGGTCTATGAAATCAAAGTAATCATACCTTTGGAGCTTGATATCCCCTCGTGAATTTCTTTTTAGGAATTCATAGATGATGACACTACTAGAGAAGCATGTCTTGACAAACTCACACTTCTTGATGAGAGGTGAGTCAATGCTTTAGAGCATTTACGAGTTTACCAAGACTGGCTAAAGTGTTCTTGCAATGCCAAATTCCATCTACATGAATTCCAAGTAGGAGATATTATCCTTAAATAGAATCGACAAAACACCGCATTGCCGCATCTTTGTGATAAATTTATGGCTAAGTGGTTGGGTCCATACATTATCACTCAAAAAGTAGGTAAAGGTACTTATAGGCTTGTCAGTCTAGAGGTAGAGGAAGAACCCGAACCACTTAATTTTATACACTTGAGAGCATTCTATGTTTAATGATATATATATATATATATATATATATATATATATATATATATATATATATATATATATATATATATATATATATATATATAATATACATGGCTAATACACAAAAGTATTGCATTTCATTTGCACACATTTAATTTAACAACAATTGCATTCATACACTACATTTCACAAATTTCATTTCATACATTCCATACACATTTCACATTTCATATTAAGGTTAATTTATTTAGTTCAAGGTATTAATTGGTCCAATAAAGTCGTGTTGCATTAATTAGAGGCACCTTCACAACATCATCCACACCATCCCATAAATCCAAAGTATCATTTGAAAAACCATATGCCCATAATTCCTAGGTGTTTTCAGTCACTCAGCCACTCCTAGTGTTTTAATAAAATCACCAATACATGTCAAGTTATTTTTAGGACCATTACACATATTCACTAAGAAAATTTTGAGTTCTGGGAATTGACTCCAAAATATTTTTGAACCAAACACAAATCACACATCTTAAAAAAATATCTTGTGTCAAAGAGAGATAACACCATACTTGGGTTGAACCTTGAAGTGAAAAGGGTATTCCTTGCTTGTCCCATCATGCAACATAGTCCACAAAAATAGTGGTTTTCACCACTATCACAATATCAAAATAAAAGAAAGAGTAGGGAAAAATCCCTAAAAACTCTAAATATTTTACATCACACACCACAAATTGGCAAGTTGTAAGGATCATACTACATTTCCAATCAAACAGTTAGGTAGTCATCCCTAAAACTTAAAGATCAAAATTCTTGGACTATGGAGTTAATCTTCACTGGAGCTATAGACGCTTGACTGGTAGTAGGGTACGCTCATGCATGGCGACATGTCTCTTTTAAAAAGACCTCTAACCACACATACGGACAAGCTAGCTTTTTGGTCTCATTCATAATAGGTCACACCCAATTTAGTCAAGATGATTTAATGAACTCACTTGCACACATAATGGTTCTTGATTACCTCAATTCATTACCTTGCTCTTGATTCGGTAAATGAATTCACTGCACAAATATTAGGTCTTAGAGGAATTAGGCAGTATTTAGTGAGTTTTTTTGATACCACTAGTATGTCCGAGTCTCTGCAAAACAATTAGTTTTCCATATCAACATCCATATATTCTTCCATATCAACATCCATATCTTCTTCCAGGTCAACACCCATGTCATTCCATGAGTCTTCCATTTTACATGCCATAAATATGGTGCCCCTGATTAAACAACAATGCTAAAAAATGGCCAAGAAAAATCTAAATAATGAATGATCATTAGAACACATACATTTTTACACCATATCATACACATTAATCATCCATATAAATTTGCATTCCACAAAAAAATATATACACAAGAGCATTCACATAAAAAGTAAAAGCCATGTCTATATAAATATCGCATATACAATGAGTGCCCAAAGGCTACATACAATAGAGCACCAAGGCTCATTTTAAAAAAGTGCATCTAAGCACTAGCTAAATCCTCCAAGAGGACCCCTATAACCTAGAAGGAGTTGTAGACCTAGAGCTATGCCTAGACTCGCTATGCCTAGTAGACGTAGATATAGATAAGGAATGTGGATCTGGAAGTAAAATATGATGCTCCATCAACCTATCATCCAATGACTTGATATACGTCTATCGAGATCGAAGGTGTGCTATATCAAGATTATGATGACACTCCCTCTCTAGCAGCCCTACCTGGAGCCTCGTGATTGATAAAATGCGAACCAGCATTGTATTATTGAAGGGGAGATTAAATACACTGTAGCATTCCTGGATTAGCCCGAATGGGCGCATCTCAACAGGATGTCGCTGCAACAATAATAACCAGTTGCTAAATTATATTAACAACTAACAATAATGTAATAGTACGCTAACATCCCCCTTTATTACATTATTTGGGTAATGTAATAACTAATAGCTATACTAACATCCCCTTACATCATTTTGCAATACAAAGAGAGCTGCGAAACAATTCAAATTTGACACGTCCAAGTGCCTTAGTGAAAATTTCTGCAACTTGAGCATCGATGGGAATGTGCTGAAGCTGAATTCGATGCTTTGGAACTTCATCTCGAATGAAATGACATTGTGTGTCAATGTGCTTTGTTATTTCATGATGGACTGGATTCTTGACGAGGTTCAGAACACCCTGATTTTCGCAAAACAAGTGTATTGGAGATTTTGATGGATGGCCCATACTTGTCAGAATGCGACGTAACCATATCACTTCGCACACAGCCTTCACGATACGATGTGATACTCGCTCTCGTTGATGAAATAGCAACCACCTGTTGCTTCTTGTCGTGCTAAGAGACAGGACCGGATCCCGGATGAAAAATGTATCCGGAAGTTGACTTGCGATCATCAAATGATCCGGCATAGTCGAGTCCGTGTATCCTTGCAAGAAGAATTTGTTGTTCCTCTTGTATTCTAGGCCATATTCCATAGTACCACGGACATAGTGAAGAACACACTTTGTTGCTTTCCAATGAGTGGTCTTAGGCTCCTACATGAACCTCGAAAGATAGTTGACAAAAAATACGATATCTAGCCTAGTATTGGTCAGATATATGAGACTCCCAATCAACTGTCGATAGAGAGTACCATCTACCTGAGGTGAATCATCATATCACGATAACCGAAGTCCATTCTCCATCGGAGTTGCCATTGGCTTGCAATCAGTCATGCGATATTTTTCCAGCAATGTCTTGGCATATTTTTTCTGAGACACTTTGATGGAGTGCTCCTTCTGGCTGAATTCCAGACCAAGACAATAATGGAGAAGTTCGAGATCTATCATCTCAAAATATTTGC
The DNA here is from genome assembly GCA_028583015.1 of Wollemia nobilis. Lineage (NCBI taxonomy): Eukaryota > Viridiplantae > Streptophyta > Pinopsida > Araucariales > Araucariaceae > Wollemia > Wollemia nobilis. The sequence continues at coordinate 8,051,430 of JAQPPZ010016751.1, read as the reverse complement.
ACAAGTTTCTTTTGACAGTAGAGATCATAGTTTTTGAACTCCCTGTAATGAGCAGATCATCCACATAGAGTACAAGCAACACTATCTCGTAACCCTATTTCTTGAAATAGAGGTTTGCATCTGACGAACATCTCTTAAATCCATGCTGCATAAGGTGATTGTCCATTTTTATATACCAAGCTCGAGGAGCTTGTTTCAGACCATATAAGGATTTGACCAATTTGCAAACCTTCTGCTCTTGGCCTTCCACATCAAATCCTTCTGGTCGAGTCATATAGACTTCTTCTTGGAGATCACCATTTAGAAAGGCACTTTTGACATCCATCCGGTGAACTTTCCACCCATATTGTGCTGCCATAGCACACATAACCCGAATTGTGGTCATCCGAGCAGAGAGGTGCAAAAGTTTCCTCGTAGTCAATGCCTTCCTTTTGAGCATAGCCCTTTGCAACAAGACGGGCCTTATGCTTATCAATTGTTCCATATGCCTTGTACTTGAATTTATATACCCATTTACAGCCAATGGGTTTCTTTCCATGTGGCAGATCAACAAGCTTCCAAGTTTTATTTTTCATCAAAGACTCATACTCTGTATCCATAGCGGCCTTCCACTGAGGCTCACTAAGAGCATCTTGCACTGATGCAGGTTCAAGATCATCTATGGTAGACATGAACGCCCTGTCATCATCAATATCCATATCCTCTACTTCTATACTTGGAGTTACAGAAAGTTCCTCAAAATATTGACAAAGATCATCAACCTCACCAGTTTCTTTGGCTTCTTTATCCTTTTGAGCCATACTGCGTGTACGAGGTCTATCCAAGTTCAAATTGGGAGGAGTGGATAAATTTGCGTCTTTGATTGTATTTGTACACCATTTTGGATTCTTCTTCGGTGGTGTTGAAGAAGATGTAGAAGGACCTCCTGTCTGTGTTGACGAAGGAATCTTCTCTTCCTTAGATTCCACAAGATCTAGGTGTACTTTAGATGTGCTCTGTGATGTGAAAGCTTCATCAAAGACAACATCTCTGCTGATATGAATTTTCTTGGTCAAAGGATCTATCAAACGATATCCTTTAGAGTGCTCATCATACCCAAGAAAAATACATCTCAGTGTTTTCTCATCTAGCTTCTTCCTTTTCTCTTTCGGTATGTGCATGAAAGTGTGACATCCAAAAATACGTAGATGAGATATGGAGGGTTTTCGACCACTCCATGCTTCCTGTGGAGTCATTCCTTTTAGGGCCTTTGTGGGTGCCCTATTCAATAGATATATTGTAGTGGTGACAGCTTCTGCCTAATATTGTTGCCCAAGAGTAGCTCCTGTGAGCATACAACGAACCATTTCCATGATAGAACGGTTCCTTCTCTCAAGGAACTCCATTTTTTTGAGGAGTATAGGCAGTTGTTAACTGTCTCTTGATTCCATGCTTAACTAAGAATGCAAAAAATTCATTAGAGGTAAACTCTCCCCCTCGATCTGAGCGAAGGGTTTTAATAGAAGCTCCTGACTCCTTCTCAACGAATTTCTTGAACTGTTGAAAGAATGCGAAAGCTTCAGATTTCAATTGGAGAAATAAAACCCACATCTTTCGTGAGTAGTCATCTACGAATAACTGAAAGTACCTCTTCCCTCCACAAATTTTGGGTGTGAAAGGACCGCACAGATCGGTGTGAATTAACTCCAGAGGTTTTCATGCTCTTGTTGATCTCTTCTCAAATGGTACTCTATGTTGCTTTCCTGCCAAGCAGTCAGAGCACACTGGCAATGTGGCAGAAAGGGAAGGAAGACCCTTTACCATCTCATACTTACTGAGCTCAAGTAGCGTAACTAAGATGCCCATATCTCTTGTGCCATAGGGAAGTTGCCTCCTTGGTAGAGACAATCATGGCAACATGTGGAGTAGAGATAGCATCTAGTGCAAATAAGTCGTGCTTATATGAAGCTGTTGCAATCTGCTTACCCTTCCTGGTAATAGTACAACACTTCTTTCCATTCTCAACACGAAAGTTGACAACCATATTTCTATCCAGGATTTGTGTCACTGATAACAAATTGTTGGACAATCCCGAAACATAGAGGACTTTGTCAATCTGACACTTGCCATCAGGAAGAGTGATTGAAACTATACCCTCTCCCTGAACCCTGTAGGTTTTATCATCAGAAATGGTGACAGGTTTGCCCTTTTTGACCACAAATGATTCAAACCACGATCTTTCGCTAGTCATATGTTTGCTAGCTCTAGAATCGACATACCAAACAGGATCCCTCTGTGTGGAATCTGTGGTAGTCATGAGCACCTTGTGTGCCCATTCAAAATCTGAGTCAGATTCTGAAACAACAACATTCACCTCGGGGTTGCTTGTTTTTATTTTGTGGTTTTTTTGGCCTTTCTCGCTTGTTCTTATGCCAACACCTATTGGTGTCATGGTTGTCTTTCTCACGGATCTTGCACCACCTCTTCTTCCGTTGAGGTTGTTTGCCTTTTCCTTTCGTATCTTGTTGAGAATTTCCTCCTTTCCGAAAGTTGCCTCCTTTTTGCCCATTACCTTTCTTCCTAGAACCCCGCCTCGTTGGTGTATAGGGCCGTATTGGAAGAATCATCCTTGTGAAGTTGGCGTGCCTCCTGTTGTTGAAGCAGATTGACCAACTCGATGTAGGTAATTTTTCATTGAGACACCTGGATGGAGGTTATCAACATATCAAATGAAGAAGGTAAAGCTCTCATCACAAGTGAAATGAGAGTCTTTTCGTCTACAGTATCTCCCAAAGAATTCAATTTCTCTTTCAATTCAGACACTCTGCACTGAAAGAGTTCAACTGTTTCACCCTGTCTCAAACTCAGGTTATGAAGTTGTTGTTGAAGATGAAGAATGGTTGAATAATTCTTTCCCTCATAGATGGTTCTAAGGGCATCCCATGCCTCTTTACCACTTGCTTTTTCAGCTATATGAGGTTGCACTTCATCTGAAACAACAAACAAAATGAGCACCTTTGCTCGACTGTCTTTCTTGTCAAAAGCTATCTGATCTGTGGAAGGACCTGTGGATCCTGTTGTTGGTGAAGGCCTAGTTGCTACTCCAGTAACAATATCCCACAAATCTTCCATTTGGAGAATTGCCTTCATCTTATGTTTCCATGGTGTATAATTTGGACCTTTCAATAACTGATGCGGATCAGTCATCAACTTTGCAACAGCGGCCATAGTGAAGGTTCCTTATATCACAATGATAAAATGCGAACCAACATTGTATTATTGAAGGGGAGATTAAATACACTGTAGCATTCCTGGATTAGCCCGAAATGGGCGCATCTCAACAGGATGCCGCTGCAACAATAATAACCAGTTGCTAAATTATATTAACAACTAACAATAATGTAATAGTATGCTAACAATGATCCTCTCCTCTTGAGCCATCACCATCGCATCTCACTCTACCACCAACTACTCCAACCTTGACCAATCATCCTCACTATGACCTGGAGGTCCATTCAAAGTCTCCTCTACATTGTCCCTATCTCTTCCATCCCCACCACTCCTTGGAGCCTACCTCAACACACCCTTATACCTCCTCCTTAAATTGTTAGATCGAAGGCATCGTTGGTGCTTAGGAGACTCACGAACATCTTCAGCCTCATCCTCATCCCCACCCCCATCCCCTATCAAAATTGACACCCATGGTAGTTGAGTCACAAACCATGTATCATACTCTTGTGTAGTCCCTGCATCATCCACATAGGGGAGATCTATCTCCTCGTCATCCTCAAGTGTCTCCCTCCATGAATCATCACATGGTAATATTATCTCATATTGATACCTCCTATAAAGCACTAGCTCATCAAGAACTCCCTACCTTAGGTCAAAATGACAAAGAACTCATGAGAACTAGGTATATTCAGCCTCACTTTGATACTCCAAACCACCCACCTAGCTTTCCTGACCCATCATAGCTACTCTTTGTATCCTATCCAACTAGCACCCCACTATGGCCTCCATATCACTTGGGTGGATGTCAATCCAACCCATAAATCCTTGTACCACTGACTCATATGCACAGGATGACTCGACTATACCTCCTTCACCACTTCCCATATCCTAGCATAGGGCTTCTACCTATCCCAGCCTGCAACTAGTAGACCCTCTAGTTGACCCACTCTAAAATGCTCCCATCCCCAGAACTGCAGTAACAAACTATATTCCAATCCCTTCCTCCCCTGCCTCCTAATTTCATAAAGCTCTTGGTAAACCTGTGCCAACAAGGTAGGAGCCCATGCATTACCATGATGTTGGCCAACATGAACATTACCAAAGTCGATAAGGCATCCAGTGTCTTGTCCACATACATGGTTAAGTATGAAATACCCCCACATGTCACTGCTACACTCTGCCAGTTATCACCAAACACATTCTTCATATTCATTCTCCATTCATGTCCAACCTCGATATGAATCCCCTCCACTAATAGCTTGAGGATGTGATATACATCCTCAAGTGTAAGAGTATTCTCTCTAGTGGGGAGCTAAAATATTCCCCTATCTAGATCCCACCTCTTTGCTAAGGCATAGAGGTACCCCTTGTTAGCCCTCACCATATCTATCCAGACTACTCTGCTAGATCCACAGCCTTCAACCATTCTCAATCCTCACCCTGTAACACCTTTCTCATCCCAAGGACAAGAGGTGAGAACTGGTGCCAAGCATCCAAGATCCTAAGTTGTAGCACAACACAAAACATTTATTGTTAATATATTTTCATAAATAAATAAATATATATAACAAAAACATAATTTTTTTGCACAAAAATTAAAAAGAGCTTCAAAGAAGGGACTTACCTTAGCAAATTGTACTTCCACTTTAGCCGCACCTTCCACTGCCATAGCTTCCGCACCCAACTCTATCCACCTCACGTCACTCCACTCCACCCAATTCTCCTAAATGCAACTTCACAAATTTACAAATGCAACAATGAGCTCCACTTTCACCTTGTAGGCTATTTATAGTTTCTTTAGGCACCTTGAAATTCCCATGGGCATTTCTTGGTGCATTGAAGCACACCATGGCATTTGGGGAGCACCCAAACACTGGTGGATGTTTGTGCATGCATAAAGTGCCACCCATCGTTTCACATCAAAAACTAACAAAAAGACAAGATCAATACAAAACAGTGGCTTACCCCACCAAACCACTCCAAATTGCATCCATGCACCCATTTCATCATATTATCAGGTTTTGTGAAGGTCCAAACCGATTTGGATGTATAATTTTAATTTACGCCCAAAAGGTGCAAAATCACTTATCAAATTCCAAAGTGCTCCAAAACGGTCTAAATTTTCCCAAAATAACAATAATCATCATTCTTATTATCAATGCTTCATTTTCACATCATTTCCAATCATTAATCATAATATTTGCATATTTGCCAAGTTCAAACAAAAATTCAAGCGAAACTCGTATCTAGTGGTTTATTCTATCTACTTGGTGATTACAGTGATGGGTATCCATGCAATTTGGTAAGATGAATAAATCACCATAAGGACACTTGGTCATTTTCATCATCCCATATCTCCTTGTTCAAAATCACATTAATCTTTGGTACTTCACATTTTGAGTGAAACTATGCCAAGAACAATTTGCACAAAAGCTATCATTAATGGCCTAGTTTGTGGGGCTTGAAACATGGACAAAATTACATTTTCATCATTTCCCATTTACTTGATAGTCATCATGGTGGCTGGCATTAGCTAGGGTGATTGGTTCTGACCATAGGAATTACCTGACAGTCACTAGTTGGCCCTCTGAAGTTGACTCTTTTTATTTTGCATCTTCATATTTACACATCAATGACGCTAGAGGCACATTCTTCAACAACATTGAATCACCCCAAATTTGGGGTAACCACATTTGATTTTGAATTTTCCACAATGGAATACATCTTACATGATCATGGCATATACACTTGGCAAATACCCCTTTCTCTGTTAGGGCAAAAACAAATTTAATCACAGGCATCTTCCACCAACCCTCTTTCATCGTTAGGGTAAAAACAGTATCACATTTACATCATTCATATCATCCATAATTACACCATTCATCCATACAATCATTTGCACTCATTTTTCAATTGGCTTGTGAGATTCATCCACAAAATCATTCATCAATTGAGGGGGTAAGCTATGCAATCAAAATTCTTTTGTCTTCAAGCTCATGTCCACATCTCAACAAAGTTGCTTCACCATCAAGCAAAGTGTCTCATGTTTTTGTACCGCATTGTGTTTCACGCAACACGATACAAAAAGGGGTATCTATAGACACCAAAATATAGCCACTTATTGTCCATTTAGGTCTTTCCATCATTTTTACCCATTATTTACATATATTTATGTCTATTTGTTTAATATATATTTAAATATTAATATTTTATATTATATTATATATATGTGTGTGTGTATATATGTGTAAATTAATCTTAGCCATCCATATTGGTCTAATCCTAGTCATTTATCCGCCTTAATCCATGCCACCTGCCTAGATTTAATATCCACCCTCCATCATGTTTTAATTTTGACTGCACCGTTAAAACCCTGACGTTCCCTAAGGAAGATTATAAATAAGTGTCATTTTGATGGCTCAACCCCTAAGTTTTTCCTAAGTTTTTTGAGCCCTAAGTAATTTAAGCAATCCATGACCTTAGCTTTTAGAAGTCTCCTTTTGCATCCCTCGCCTTCACCTCCACATCTACCATCATAGCCCTCGCTTGAAGCATATCTATTTCTACAGACCTTGCCTCAATCCCTGAATGCCTCGCTACTACCTCTGAGCATCCCTTTGCTCATCTTGAGTGCCTCTGGGCACTTTTCATCATCCTCGAGCGCCCATGGGCATTTTTTGCAGTTGTTGAGCACCCGTAGGTATTTCAAACCCTAGGTTTGTAGATCAACAAACCCTCAGGTATTGCTACGGCATCTACATACCTTTTTTCCTGCAATGACGATAATGACAAATCAGAAAGTGATAAATTTACAAGGTAAATCTTCTATTATTATATTTATTTCATTGTTTCCATACTTACTCGCAGAATTGTTACTTGATAGCTAGGATTTTTATTGATTTTTGAGGGTCTCACATAGTTGAGCCCTCACAGTTGCTACTAACCCTCTTTTATCATTTTCTATGTGCAGATCTAGAGATATACAAGCATTAAATAATTGTTTAAGCTAGAGTGGTCCAGTTAATGGATATCTGAAGCCCACTCACATATGTTGGGAGTAGAAACAAGCTTTGAAGACACCACAAGCATTGTTGGCTAGGGTTTTGGACAACCCTACCATATTGTATTCATTGTATCAAAATAAACAGTATAAACCCCTATTTGGGTACATTTGATTGTATTGAGATCCACCGACATTAATAAAATAAAACCTACTTTTTTGTGCAATCTCTTGTATCACTATTTGTTAATTTTCTAGTATATATCAAGTGTTTCGTTTTTTTCTTCACGCGCACCGCACGCGCGCACACACACACACACACACACACACACACACACACATATATATATATATATATATATATATATATGACATTAGCTCAATTGAATAAATTTCTTAACTTCGAAGGAAAAGATCTATATTTAACTGATTAGAGGACTATTTCAATCTCATATAACCAATTAATATATATATAATTTAAAATTTTGTTTTTAATAGTATTAATTTAAATTATAATAAGAAAAAATAAACCTTATAAGCAAATCTTAACTTCGAAGAAAGAGACTTATATTTAATTGATTAGAGGACTATTTCAATCCCATATAACCAATTTTTATATATATATATAAATAATTAAAAAATTTACTTTTAATAGTATTGATTTAAATTATAATAAGAAAAAATAAACCTTCTAAACAAACACTTATAATATGTATTATGTAATTTTTCCTTTTAAGAATTATTAAATATAAATTTGGAACTTTAAAACTCAAAAGTAATAATAACATTTTATTGAATAAGAAAATAACACTGACTAAAATAACTAATGGTTATATATTTGGAAGTATATGTACTACTATTAAATTATATAATAATTTAAAATTAACATTTAAAAATAGAAAAATATATTAAAAATAAGTAATATGAATTTTAATTATGCTATGATATTTTGGTTTAATGAACATAGGGGTGACAACTTAATCCAATGACACTAAAAAGGTTATATAGCTTGATATGATTGTGACCTATTATATTAAAGGGAAAAATACAACCCTTTCAAAACCTTATTTTTAATATATATATTTACTTTAGTTATCAAATGACATGAATTCAATCAATAAATTATTTTGATTTTTAACAAGAAACTTTCATTTAAATATTATCAAATAATACATGCACAATTGTTAAATTGTGGAAATACTCGTGTCAGAATATAGGTAGACATATTTCAAATCACAATTTAAATCTTGTCAAATAATACATGCACAATTATTAAGCTCTAGAAATACTATTACCTGGTCATGATGAAATATAGATAAGATCTATTTCAAATTACATATATATGATTTAGACAAATAATTACTTAAATCAACATTAAAATAAATGTCTTGGGGGACAACGCAATGGTTGAGCTTTAGCTCTTCTTCGGAAGGTTCAAGGTTTAAACCGCAACTTGGAAAAGTGCACGAGGAGATGGGTGTATGTATAAACGTGTGTTTGGCTCTTATTGATAAGTTTAGCTCTCACCCTTATTAGAAGTCATGATTGGGATGAAGATGCCCAAACCCGAGAGTTTCTCGCACTAACCTCAATAAAAAAATTAAAATAAATATTAATTAAAATATAATTAAATTCATTATCATGATGTGACTGATGTGTATAAAAAATATTATTCAAAAAATATATATAATTAAAATTATTAAATATTATAAATCCAAATAATTATATATATCCTTCAACAAAATTCAAACCACAATCTTCTCTTTAAATATTAAAGAATCTAATCAAATAAATTAATCCTATTTAATACACCAACTCATACAAGGAATTATTATGCTACAAATAATATAAACTAAAGCCAGCACTCTCTTCCACAATATAATAACTTAATTGCCCTATACTCCACACACACACAGTCCTTATCATAAAATAAAAATACTCATTGTCATTAAACACAATTATTTTCTTGCCATTATGTGCCTTGACTTATGTGAACCAGATAAAGTATTGATACAGAGCAAGGAATCCTTGCAAGGCGATAAGTTCAACGTGGGTCCCACAAAACATGATTGCTTGTTTGTTTCTTAGAAACGTAGAATTATCATAAGTTCAACGTGGGTCCCACAAAACATGATTTATTGTTTGTTTCTTAGAAACGGAGAATTATCATCTTGGCTTGGATCCACATTTCCCATCAATGTTGGGTAGATAAGATAAGAAAGCAACATTCCCATGATTCTCTCTACCTAACCGTTAGAATCGTTTTTATTAAAAAATAATTAATTAAATTAAATATTATTTAATTAAAGAGTATAAGATATAATATTATAAGTGAAAAAGGGTTTTCTTATAATTAAAATAATTAAAGTTTTTTAATAAAAATGTTAAAGAGTATATTAAGAAATTATCATTAAATAAAACTTAAGATATAAATAGTTTGTAAGTTGAACATTTTAAATGTAAGGTTGATATCTTAATATCATACATCTAAAATATTTTTAATAGCATTATTAAAGGAGGTTTTTTATTGAAATGATAAATAGTCTAATCATATCATTGAATAAAAATAGAGACACCAATAATCCTTCAAATTATCACATCATCATGATTGATCTTGATTTTGCAAAATTGTTTGGTAGCATAGTAGAAAGCAAAATCAATCAATAGATAGAAAATCAAGAAAAAGAGGACAATAAAGCAAGGTACTTAACAATAGATTACTACATTACTTTAAGGCATCTAATTAAGAGGATATGGAATTGAAAAAAAGTTTTCCGTTGTTTTGTAGACTTTAAAAAGACTTTTGATACAACACCTAAAGGTAAATTATGGAAAAGAATGGAAGAACTTGGCATACCAACTAACTACAAAGCAATTGTACACATACTTTATGAGTAGTTGGTAGATAAATCAGAACTCCTTAAGGATTGTTAACCTGTTTTGAGAGTGATATCAGGGTGAAACATAGTTGTCTATTGTCACCTACTTTATGTGGTCTTTGTATTGAAGGAATTAGTGGAAAGGATGGAGGAGAGAAAATTCAATTGACTAGTTATGTAGTGAAATGTTTTCCATGTGCCAATGACCTCATCTTGATTGGCAAGATAGTTAAAAGTTTAAAAAACATCTAAAAACTTTAGAGCATTTTTGTAAAAAAGTTGGGATGCAAATAAACACTAGTAAGACAAAAATTATATTTTTCTCTTCTTAGAGAGAGTAAAAGTGTTTGAAGGAAATCTTTAAAGGTAATAACAAAATACAAATAGATTGGATTACATTTTCAAAGCAAACTTAATTGAGAATTTTCAAGATGAACCAAATATAAGTAATATGGAGGGTACTCTACTCATTGCAAAATAGGGGTAGAAAAATAGAGTTGTGAGATTGAAAAACTATTAGGGTCTTTTTTTGTTATTAGTTATTCCAATGGTGCTATATGAGTGTAAGGTGTGGGCTAGCAACAATCAAATTTTAAATGGAGACAAATAGAAAGAATTCAAAAGTGACTAATTACAAATAATCTCATTTTTTTTATTGATAGCAGAATGAGTTTTAAAAGGGTCTCCAAACTTATTACAAGTAGGGTTTTGAAAGGTACCCCCAAACCTTAGATCTAGCAATAAGACATCAAAAAATATTGAGCTAGATTTTACGAATCAAACTCAAAAATCCAATGAAACAACCTCCTAGCAAATAAACCATAGATTTTTATCAAGAAAATATAAGAGATTGTCCCATAGTCAAACCACTGTGTGCTCTAAATCTAAAGCAACGAAGAAAAATAATAGAATAATGAAAATGCTACCGGTTAAAAATAAATTTACAAATAAAAACTACCCAAACCGAAGCATTTGCCGCCTAACATGAAAGGACAACAAACGAATCCTGTCATCACAATCAACAAATCTATCCAAAAAAATACATAACAGGAGAACCCCTCATGAGAATAACCAGTTTAAGAAAACAACACTAGAAATACCGACCAACAAAATCCACAACATAAAAACCATCCAGGAAATCTACACAAGAAATTCCATGAAACCTGCAAATCCTGCTGGAGCCAACCAAAAAAGTTTCAAGAACAACCGCTCTCAAGTACAAGAAAAATGAGATAGCAACACACCATCACTATTGGAACTAGAGAAATAGATCTCTACAAACTGTCTAAGTTAGGAAACCCACTAGAGACATGGGGTCAAAAGTTGAAAACCACTGTAGCATAACAACTCACTTTCACCCCAACTGGTTAGGGTTAGTATTTGGCCTTGTATCCCCGAAATAACCAGATATAGCAAGAAATTACCGAACCCAGAAGAAAGCAGCGCAAACCAACCACAAACCCACTACTTGTAGAGAACTCTAGCAACAAATCCATCCAAGAACCATCCAACCAGAGTAGCCAAGCCATGAGAGTCGAAGATAGCCAAGGAAACACCGTCAGAATTCTACAACCAAACACTATATATGAATGTAAGGTATGGGCTAGCAACAATCAAATTTTAAATGGAGACAAATAGAAAGAATTCAAAAGTGACTAATTACAAATAATTTCAATTTTTTTATTGATAGTAGAAGGGGTTTTAAAAGGGTCCCCAAACCTATTACAAGTAGGGTTTTGAAAGGCACCCCAAACCTTAGATCTAGCAATAAGACATCAAGAAATACTGAGTTGGATTCCACGAATCAAACCCAAAAATCCAATGAAACAACCTCCTAGCAAATAAGCCACAATTTTTTATCAAGAAAATACAAGAGATTATCCCATGGTCAAACCATCGTGTGCTCTAAATCTAAACCAATGAAGAAAAATAGCAGAATAATGAAAATGCTACCGATTAAAATAAATTTACAAATAAAAACTGCCCAAACCAAAGCATTTTTCACCTAACATGAAAGGAGAACAGAGGAATCATGTCATCACAATCAAAAAATATATCCAAAAAACACATAATAGGAGAACCCCTCATGAGAATAACTGGCATAAGAAAAAAATAATAGAAATACCAACCAACAGAATCCACAACATAAAAACCATCTAGGAGATCTACACAAGAAATTCCATGAAACCCACAAATCCTATTGGAGCTAACCAAAAAAATTTCAAGAACAACTGCTCTCATGTACAAGAAAAATGAGAGCAACATTCCGCACTACACCTGAGAGGGAGAAGGGTAAGATCCAAAAAAATAAGCCTTAGAACCCTGGGATCAAACACACCACCACTAATGGAATTGGAGAAAGAGATATTTGCAAACTGCTAAAGCTAGGAAACCCACCAGAGACATGGGACCAAAAGACAAAAACCATCGCAACATAACAACCCACTTTCACCCCAACTGGTTTGGGTCGATATTTGGCCTTGTCTCCTCAAAACAACCAGATATAGCAAGAAATTACCGAACCCAAAATAAAGTGGCACAAACCAGCCACAAACCTGCTACTGGTAGAGAACCCTAGCAACAGAGTCATCCAAGCACCATCAAACCAGAGTAGCCAAGCCATCAGAGTCGAAGCAAACTAAGGGAACACCATCATATTTCTATCGCCAAACACTATATATGAGTGTAAGGTGTGGGCTAGCAACAATCAAATTTTAAATGGAGACAAATAGAAAGAATTCAAAAGTGACTAATCACAAATACTTTTATTTTTTAATTGATAGTAGAAGGGGTTTTAAAAGGGTCCCCAAACCTATTACAATTAGGGTTTTGAAAGGCACCCCCAAATCTTAGATCTAGCAATAAGACATCAAGAAATATTGAGTTGGATTTCACAAATCAAACTCGAAAATCCAATGAAACAACCTCCTAGCAAATAAACCGCAAAATTTTATCAAGAAAATATAAGAGATTGTCCCATAGTCAAACCATCGTGTGCTCTAAATATAAAGCAACGAAGAAAAATAATAGAATAATGAAAATGCTACCAGTTAAAAATAAATTTACAAATAAAAACTACCCAAACCGAAGCATTTGTCACCTAATATGAAAGGAGAACAAACGAATCATGTCATCACAATCAAAAAATCTATCCAAAAAAACACATAACATGAGAACCCCTCATGAGAATAGCCGGTTTAAGAAAACAACACTATAAATACCGACCAAAAAAATCCACAACATAAAAACCATCCAGGATATCTACACAAGAAATTCCATGAAACTCGTAAATCTCGCTAGAGCCAACCAAAAAGTTTCAAGAACAACCGCTCTTAGGTACAAGAAAAAGGAGATAACAACACACCACCACTGCTAGAACTAGAGAAAGAGATAGCTACAAACCGTCGAAGTTATGAAACCCACTAGAGACATGGGGCCAAAAGTCGAAAACCACTGCAACATAACAACTCACTTTCACCCCAACTGGTTTGGGTTAGTATTTGGCCCTGTCTCCCCGAAACAACTAGATATAGCAAAAAATTACCGAACCCAGAAGAAAGCAACACAAACCAACCACGAACCCACTATTGGTAGAGAACCCTAGCAACAAAGCCATCCAAGCACCATCCAACCAGAGTAGCCAAGCCATCAGAGTCGAAGCCAGCTAAGGGAACACCGTCATAATTCTACAGCCAAACACTATATATAAATGTAAGGTGTGGGCTAGCAACAGTCAAATTTTAAATGGAGACAGATAGAAAGAATGCAAAAGTGACTAATTACAAATAATTTCAATTTTTGTATCAATAGTAGAAGGGGTTTTAAAAGGATCCCCAAACCTATTACAAGTAGGGTTTTGAAATGCACCCCCAAACTTTAGATCTAGTAATAAGACATTAAGAAATACTGAGTTGGATTCCACAAATAAAACCTAAAATTCCAATGAAACAACCTCCTAGCAAATAAGCCACAAATTTTTATCAAGTAAATACAAGAGATTATCCCATGGTCAAATCATCGTGTGCTCTAAATCTAAAGCAATGAAGAAAAACAACGAAATAATGAAAATGCTACTGATTAAAAATAAATTTACAAATAAAAATTTCCCAAACCAAAGTATTTGTCACCTAACATGAAAGGAGAATAGAGGAATCATGTCATCACAATAAAAAAATCTATCCAAAAAAATAAATAACAGGAGAACCCCTCATGAGAATAACTGGCTTAAGAAAAAAACACTAGAAATACCGGCCAACAGAATCCACAACATAAAAACCATCTAGGAGATTGACACAAGAAATTCCATGAAACCCACAAATCCTACTGGAGCCAACCAAAAAAGTTTCAAGAACAACTGCTCTCAGGTACAAGAAAAATGAGAACAACATTCCACACTACACTTGAGAGGGAGAAAGGTAAGATCCAAAAATAATAAGCCTTAGAACCCTGGGATCAAACACACCACCACTGCTGGAACTGGAGAAAGAGATCTTTGCAAACCACCGAAGCTAGGAAACCCACCAGAGACATGGGGCCAAAAGCCGAAAACCACCACAACATAACAACCCACTTTCACCCCAACTGGTTTGGGTCAATATTTGGCCTTGTCTCCTCGGAACAACCAGATATAGCAAGAAATTACCGAACCCAAAAGAAAGTGGCACAAACCAGCCACGAACCCACTACTGGTAGAGAACCCTAAAAACGAAGCCATCCAATCACCATCAAACCAGAGTAGCCAAGCCATCAGAGCCGAAGCCAACTAAGAGAACACCATCATATTTTTACAACAAAACACTATATGAGTGTAAGGTGTGGGCTAGCAACAATCAAATTTTAAATGGAGACAAATAGAAAGAATTCAAAAGTGACTAATTACAAATAATTTCATTTTTTTTATTGATAGTAGAAGGGGTTTTAAAAGGGTCCCCAAACCTATTACAATTAGGGTTTTGAAAGGCACCCCCAAACCTTAGATCTAGCAATAAGACATCAAGAAATATTGAGTTGGATTCCACGAATCAAACCCAAAAATCCAATGAAACAACCTCTTAGCAAATAAGCCATAGTTTTTTATCAAGAAAATACAAGAGATTGTCCCATGGTCAAACTATAGTGTGCTCTAAATCTAAAGTAATAGATAAAAAGAGTAGAATAATGAAAATGCTACAGGTTAAAAATAAATTTACAAATAAAAACTACCTAAACCGAAGCATTTTCCGCCTAACATGAAAGGAGAATAGAGGAATCCTATCATCACAATCAAAAAATCTATCCAAAAAAGCACATAACAGGAGAACCCCTCATGAGAATAACCGGTTTAAGAAAACAACACTAGAAATACCGGCCAACAAAATCCACAACATAAAAACCATCAAGGAGATCTACATAAGAAATTCCATGAAACCCGTAAATCCTGCTGGAGCCAACCAAAAAAGTTTTAAGAACAACCGCTCTCAGATACAAGAAAATGAGAGCAACATTTCACATTGCACTTGATAGGGAGAAGGGTAAGATCCCAAAAAAATAAGCCTTAGAACCCTGGGATCAAACACACCACCACTGTTGGAACTGGAGAAAGAGATCTTTGCAGACCATCAAAGCTAGGAAACCCACCAGAGACATGGGGTCAAAAGCCAAAAACCACCGCAACATAACAACCCACTTTCACCTCAACTGGTTTGGGTTGGTATTTGGCCGTGTCTCCCCGGAATAGCCTGATATAGCAAGAAATTACCAAACCCAAAAGAAAGCAGTACAAACTAGCCACAAACCCACTACTGGTATAGAACCCTAGCAACAAAGCCATCCAAGCACCATCCAACCAGAGTAGCCAAGCCATCAAATCTGAAACCATCCAAGGGAACACCATTAGATTTCTATAGCCAAACACTATATATGAGTGTAAGGTGTGGGCTAGCAAAAATCAAATTTTAAATGGAGACAAATAGAAAGAATTCAAAAGTGACTAATTACAAATAATTTCAATTTTTTTTTTATTGATAGTAGAAGGGGTTTTAAAGGGTCCCCAAACCTATTACAAGTAGGGTTTTGAAAGGCACTCCAAACCTTAGATCTAGCAATAAGACATCAAGAAATACTGAGCTAAATTCCATGAATCAAACCCGAAAATCCAATGAAACAACCTCCTAGCAAATAAGCCACATATTTTTATCAAGAAAATACAAGAAATTGTCCCATGGTCAAACCACCGTGTGCTCTAAATCTAAAGCAATGGAGAAAAAAAATAGAATAATGAAAATGCTACTAGTTAAAAATAAATTTACAAATAAAATCTTCTCAAACTGAAGCATTTGCCGCCTAACATAAAAGGAGAACAGAGAAATCATGTCATCACAATCAACAAATCTATCCAAAAAAGCACATAAGAGGAGAACCCCTCATGAGAATAATCGGTTTAAGAAAACAACACTAGAAATACCAACCAACAAAATCCACAACATAAAAACCATCTAGGAGATCTACACAAGAAATTCCATGAAACCCGTAAATCCTACTGGAGCCAACCAAAAAAGTTTCAAGAACAACCGCTCTTAGGTACAAGAAAAAGGAGATAGCAACATTTTACACCGCACCTGAGAGGAAGAAGGGTAAGATCTCAAAAAAATAAGCCTTAGAACCCTAGGATCAAACACACCACCACTGTTGGAACTGGAGAAAGAGATCTTTGGAAACCACTAAATCTAGGAAACCCACCAGAGACATGGGGCCAAAAGACGAAAACCACCGCAACATAATAACCCACTTTCACCCCAACTGGTTTGGGTCGATATTTGGCCTTGTCTCCTTGGAACAGCCAGATATAGCAAGAAATTACCGAACCCAAAAAAAAGTGGCACAAACCAGCCATGAACCCACTATTGGTAGAGAACCCTAGAAACGAAGCCATCCAAGCACCATCAAACCAGAGTAGCCAAGCCATTAGAGCCGAAGCCAACCAAGGGAACACCGTCAAATTTCAAAATTAAAGCATCAATATCATATGAGATTTTACTTGATGAAACAATTTTCGGCTAAAAACAAAAACTATGATAAAAATATTTGGGTATCTAAAGAAAATAAAAAGAATGGAGATAGTTGCCAAAACAGGTAATCAAAAACCACTAGATAGCAGAAAATACGTATGGATGAAACCAAAAAAACAAAATGATGGAAAAATGAAGTATTAAATTTCATGATGTCCCAAACTCCACCAAAATATTAAACGATATAGGAGGATATATTTTAAAATGAAAATTTAGTAAGAAAAATTAGCTATACATCAACTAGTTCAACCCAAATTGTGAACACAACTAAAATTACATAGATGCAAAGATTAAAAGGAAGGAAAAAATGCTTATAACCTAATTTAGATGCAGCTCATACCATATTAAATGAAAAATGTGAAATGGACAATACCTCAAGAGCCTTGGCCAAAACGAATGTATTTTGCACAACAAGATTATTGGAGATCGAAAAATATTTTATCATAAAATGTGAAGCCTACAAACATATCAAGAATACATATGAAGGCACTTTAAAAGTGAACTTGCTAACGAAAACTTTTTGAAGAATTGAAAATAGAAAAAATAAGGAATTTCTGTCAAAACCAATAACAGAAAAAAACACTCCAATAGATAAAACAATTATATTATTATATTATTTTTTTTATTGTTTAAAACAATTTTTGTTATTGAATATTATTAAAATCTTAAAACTCGAGATAAAAGATCCAAAATTTAAATCAAAAAATAAAATTAAATAACTTTTACTGCTACTGTAGCAGTTGTTAGTAGTTGTTACTGCTGCCCACCTTCCACCCTCATATATTAAATCTCTTAATGGAATAGACCGTATAATAGAACCTAAATCTCTCAATCCTTTGAGTGCGCGCTAGGCCGACGAGGACGGTACGAATTGGTAGTTCCTTTCATGCCAGGTCAACAATAATGAAGTGGAATAGGTTTGATGAAAGTAACTCCTGTGGTTTGAACCCTGCGCTTGTAAATTACTAAAAATAATGTAGTTGTGACCAACTCTCTTATATAACCAAAAAAAATAGAACCTAATTAAAATCATTTCATTAGTCAACTTTTACCGTAGACATATAAAGGTTAAAGTGTTCGAAATGGTCCCAATGGGAACAATGCAACGGTTTGGACTTTGGTTCTTTTCCGAGAGGTCCAATATTTAAACCGCAACATAAGCGAGTGTGTGAGGGAGTGGGTGTGAGTTGAATTTCCTATTAATAAGCATACGACTTTAAGAAAAACATTAACCGTATGAGTTTTTCACGTTAACCAAATAAAAAGAAATAAATAAATAAAACATATTTGGAATGGTCTGCAATGTGGGGCCTACTCCTACGATTAGGGTAGGCACATTTAATAGCCATAATCCCACCTTAAGAAAATTGCCCTGGCCCTTCAAGTTGCTTGGGAGCGGTATTGAGGATAAGGATTTGGTCCAAGCATTAGAAAGAGAGATCTTAAGTTACTATAGGCCAAATTTAGGCCAAGGGTTGCTAGATTTAGGGACCTGTTGTACTTGGAACATTTTTTTTTTAGGTTTTCAGGATGTTTTTTAAAAACTAAAACTAAATCATATATTATTATATAATATAGTTTTAATTAGCTTATTTGGGATAATTAATATTTTTTCGGTTTTCATGGTAGTATTATAATAATATGATAATTATGCATTTAGTATAATTTAAAGCTTATTTTCTTTATAGTATTATAATAATTTGAGAATTATATAATTGACATAATTTAAAGTTTATTCTCTTCCTTGAAAGTCGATGAATCTAATCAATTGAGTTAAACCATTTGAATCATAAACTTTTTTTTTTGATAAAAGGTAGAAGGGGTTTTGAAAGGATCCCCGAACCTTTTACAATACAACCAAGACTAAAAAGAGATTGGTTGAGGATCAAAAATCCAACACAATTAAACCAGCAGCACAAAAACAAGAAACCAATAGAGCTTCTAAGCTCTAGCTCCACAACCACCAAGGGAGAATAGAGAGAAATACCAAAAACTGATTAAAGAAAATTGAAAAGGACTTCCACGTAGGACTGAGCAGTAAAAAAAAACAACAATTAACCATGTTCCAATTCTCTACCAGGGAAATTTGTTGTCTTTAGAGAGCACAAACCCTCAGGGAAGTCCTCCCACCAAATACGGAGTCCATGGTGGTCCACACCTAGGTTTACCATGAAGTTCACAAACTTATTACCTTCCCGAAAAGTATGCTGAAATGTGATATCCTTTAAAAGTAAGGCGACTCTTTTAGCTTCAAGAATAATATTTTTCGTTGATAGATTTCCTGGGGTCCGTCCTTTCATGTAATCGATGGTAGTAAGGGAGTCCCCTTATATGATAAGTTTATGGAGTTCCAACGAGCTGGCCATCTGGATGCCTTGGTAAAGGGCCCTTATTTTTGTAAACTGGAGTTTACTCCAAGCCCTTCAACATAGGCTAATAGAATATCACCCCTGTGATCTCTAATAATTCCCCGATACCTGATCTTCTCGGGTTACCTTTTGAAGCACCATCAAAATTTAATTTGAACCAATCAAAAGGTGGGGGAATCCAAATAGTGGACAATATTTGATTAGCTGCAATAGGTAAAGTTGGCTCCCTAACTAGTTTAAAACCCAGTATATTATTCAATCTTCACTCAGACTCCTTGGGTTTATCTTCTACACAACATGAGGATACATTCTCCACAATAGCCGCCAAACACCTAGAAAATATAAAGCCAACCGAATTAGAGGTGTTGTTAAAGGCTCACTCGTTACGCTCCTTCCAAACTCCCCATAGAATATGGGCCAAACTAAAAGACCAAAACATTTGAAGGTGCTTGGAGGAGAAAGAGGATGACCACTGGGCCAGAATATCGATAAGGGAAAAGGGAAGGATCCAAGAGACTCCTAGAAGACCAAAAAAGGAGTCAAAAACTTCCTTTGTGAATGGGCAAAGATTAAAGAGATGGACTGGGAATTCATCAGAGGTGCCACATAGATAACAATGGTTGGGTAAGATTAGACCATGATTTCTAAGGTTGTCCAAGGTGAGGACTTTATGTTGCACCAACATCCAAAAGAAGATATGTGATGATGTTTATGATGATCATCAAATGGTTTAACTCAAAATGTCTATAATATATATATATATATATATATATATATATATATATATATATATATATATATATATATATATATATATATATATATATATATATATATATATATATATATATATATTTAGCTTGAGAATTATGCAATTGATAAGATTTAAAGCTTATTCTCTTCCTTGAAAGGGACCATTTTTTTGGGTTTTTAGGATGTTTTTTTTTTAAACAAAAACTAAATCATATGTTATTATATAATATAGTTTTAATTAGCTTATTTGAAATAAGTAATATTTTTCAGGTTTCATTTAAAATGACTGTAAATATTTGTACTAAGAATGGAATATGAAATATAGATATATATTTAAAACATAATAGCATTTTTTGGTTTTGTTTTGAGGGATGACTACATGGTAGTATTATAATAATTTGAGAATTATGCAATTGACAAGATTTGAAGCTTATTATTTTCCTTGAAAGTCGAGGAATATAATCAATTGAGTTAAACCATTTGATGATCATCATAAACATTCATCAAATGGTTTAACTCAATTGATTAGATTCCTCGACTTTCAAGGAAGATAATAAGCTTCAAATCTTTTCAATTGCATAAATCTCAAGCTATATATATTATAGACATTTTGTATTTTTGACATCAACAATAATTCTTTTTAAATAACATTATATATATTTTTAACATATTTCATTTACCATATAATATATTTACATTGTTTTTAATATGTTTAGCAAAGATAGTTGTCTAGAACAAGGGCAATGTTAGGACATTTTTTTTTAGAACCTATATCTTTGCAAAGGGTTTTCCAATTCAAAATATTTTTGGAACCATTTGTGTTGAATTTTAAGAGTTTTAAAATGAGTGGTCATATGAAGGAATTCAATTGGTATTAAGGGAGATACGACCCTATGAAGTTAGCCATTCAGAACAAAGGCAGTAATGATTTTTCAAGATGAAAAAATAAAATTATAGATATCTATCAACCAAGGTTTAGATGATGAGAGGATAAATAATGGGTTAGGGCATCAACAAGGCAAAACAGTTTGGTTGGACGGAGAATTTTTTCAACTAAGTTTCATTTATCCCTTCATTTTCTTTGAAGTTTTTAAATTATTGTAGGTTTATTTTCAAATAATATAATCACTATAGGATATGCTGGTAAATTTCAATAAATATTGACTTATAATTTCCTTCCCATGGACCTATTTATAGCTAAATCCTTAAAATCATCCCTAGTAGTAGAGGTTAGGGAGGACCCCACAAAGAAACGATCATTGTTGCTCAATGATAACACAATCATTGGTAAATTTAATGGGCCTTGGATAGGGTTTTAGTCTGAAAAATGGATTGAGAGGAGATGGAAGTATTTAAGAGTGATTCTATATTTTCTTCTCAAAGGTTTCTTCCTATCTATTTTTTGTTCCAGGGAGGGAAGAGATAGAATCCTCAAAGGGAGTCCTTGGTTTAGGGGAATAGCAAGACTCTTCCTTACCTTCTAGTTTGAAGGCTTTACACCTAAAAAAATAAATCTACCCTTAGTACCAATCTAGGTCAAGATGTATGTACTGCCCATTGCATTCTAGGAAATTGATACCTTCAATTCAATATGCAACACTCTAGGAAAATTTCTCAAGATTTCAAAAATTACAAAATATAGAGTCTTGGCAATTTATGCTCGTATATTGGTCATGATTGATATCAACAAACCTTTACTAGAATCAATCATTCTTAAGTATAGGGGTAAGTTGTGGATCCAAACCATAGATTATGAAAATATATCTTTTAGATGTACAAGATTTCATGAGGTGGGGCATATTGAGAGATCACGCCCTAAGAAGAGTCCAACATAAATGTATGTATAAAACTACAAGAGGAACTTACACATGGATATGGATGAGGATGGGTTTTAATTTCTAAAAAATAGGTCTAGAAAAATAAAAGTAAAAAAAAATAGTGGAGACTAGTAAGGATATTGGAAGAAACACCAATTATTTTAAGGCTCTAGCCTATGAAGAACAAACAGATCAGAGCTTAGATGACATGGTACACTAGGATCCAAATGTTAACAAGGAACCATCTACTCGGTTTGAACTTGATTTAGGGATGAACATTCCTGTTGATCCTAAGAAATGTACCTCATCAAATTTTGATGACTCGCTTGAAGTACCATGCACCATTCATGAGAAGGAAAGTGGTTGAGAAACATAGTGTTAGATTTTAATACCTCTACCATTAATAATAAAATACTAGAAAATGAGTAGGATAAGTCAAAATATTCCTTAGCAAAGCTAAGAGAGGATATATCTAATGAAAAGAAAAGTTGTGAAATAATATTGAGGAATAGAATAATAAGACCTACCCTTGATACTAGCAATATAAAGAGAGGAAAACCTTAAAATTATCAAGTGAGAGCTAGGTAAGTAAGAGCAAACATAGAGAAAAGAACACAATCTAAGTTGGTTGAGCTTCTCTTTACTAAACAAAAAAATGATATTGGTAATTCACAAGAAGGACCAACAATCCCTAATGAGACATGGAATATAAGGGGTGCTAATGCCCCCTCAAAGTGGAGGTCTATCAGGGACCTCTATTTATGTAATAGACCTAATATTCTTTGTATCTAAGAAACTAAAATGACAAAGGAAGAAGTTTACAAGACTATGAAAGTAGTATGGGTAAGATATGAATGGGATGTTATGGATTCAGAAGGAGCAACAAAGAGAATTTTAACATATTGGAATCTAGTTAAAACCTCCTGTGAAACCATTCATAAAACTAGACATTGGATAGCCTCTTTAGTTATATGCTACTTTGTAGATATTCGACTCATCCTTATCAATGTCTATGGACCTACAATTCAGTTAGAAAGATCAAAATTATGGAGTGGGATTGAAGCCTTTATGAGAAGTAAAGATCAAGAAACTTAATTATGATCATAGGAGATTTTATTGTCATAGCCAAGCTAGACAAAAAAATTAAGGGAATTAGGGTAATAACCCAAAGTATAAGAGATTTTTTAGCTTTAATTCAAAACAATAATCTATGGTAGGTTGAGTTTGAAGAGGACAATTATACATAGACAAACAATAGAATAGACCAGAATATGATAGCAAAAAAATTGAACAAATGCATACTCTCAAATCATTGGCTATATGAAGGGACTTGTGCTAAAATTAATACCTTAACAAGGATTGGTTCAGATCATTGGCCAACAAGAGTCAAAATGGTGGTAAGTAAATTAAAAAATATCATATTATAAATATGAGTAGATGTGGGAAGATCATCCTCAATTTGTTGATATGATAACCCAAACATGGAATTATTTAAGAAACGATGAGTTGTATACACTTCCAAAACAAATTAAATCAATGACATTTGGATTAAAAGAATGAAATAAAAAAAATTTCAAAAATATTTTTGAGAAAAAAAAACTAAAATAAAAAAATTTAAAATTTCAAAAAATGAGCATAATAATTCCAGCTCAAAGGAAAGGAAGTTGCTTAATGAATATCATAATATTTTGAGTAAGGGAGAGAATTTTTGGAGATTTAAATTGAGATAAATTTGGTTAAAAGGAGATAAAAACATAGTTTTTCATATGACGACAATAGTACAAAGATTAACATCTAGAATTAGTAGAATTAAATCAATATAAGGGATTTGGATTGAAGACTAGAGTGAAATTAGAAAGGAGGTAAGAATTTTTTACTAGAATATTCTAGGATCAAAGGATATTGAAGTTCTTAATGATAAAATACTATAATAAGTACCTTAAGTTATAATAGATGAATATAATAACAAACTGATGGAGGTTATTACTCTAGAAGAAGTTCATTCAGCTCTTTTCTCTTTTGTTAAGGATAAATTCCCAAATTTGGATGGACTCTTTGTAGCATTCTATCAGAATAATTAGGAAATAGTGAAGGATTTTTTATTGGTGGTATTGGAACAATCTAGGGTAAAACAATATATACCTTACAGAATAAATGCAACATATCTTATTACCCTAATTCCAAAAAATAAAGATGCATAATTTTTTGACTCATTTAGGCCCATAAGCCTATGTAATATGACATATAAGATAATATCCAGAGTGATATTCGGTTAAGACCACTATTGAAAGGGAGATAAATTCTAGACGATATCATAGTAGCTCATGAAGTAATGCATTTAACAACTTCTAGAAAAGATAGAGCAATGATATTAAAATTTGATATGAATAAATCCTATGATAGGGTTAAATAGGATTTTCTTTTTGTAGTATTAGAAAAGTTTGGATTTGGGAAGAAATGAATCAGATGGATTAAAGCTTGTATCTATATAATATCATAGTTAATGTTGGTCAATGAGCTAGTAACAAAATTATTTAAAGCCAAGAGAGGTCTTAGACAAGGAAATCCTCTACCATAATATCTATCCATTATTATGAAAAAGATATTGGAAATGAACCTGAGGAAAGCATACAAAGATGAGCTAATAAATAGACTTAATGCTAGTAATAACATTGACAACATCAACCATAAACAATTTATAAATGATACATCCTTTTTTGGGAGGGCAGGGAAAAATGAGGTTAGAGCTTTGAATAACTTATTAAAGGAATATGAAATATCATTAGGGAATAAAGTTAATAGGATAAAATCCAAAATTTACTTCATAAATACTCCAACTAGAATTAGAGTAGGGATATGTAGGTCACTTCAAATGGAGGAGGCAAACTTGCTAGCAATATATCTAGCGATGCCCTTATTTGAGGGGAGAATGAGGACATAATTGTGGAATCTAATTATAAGTAAAGTTTAGAATAAATTACTAGCATGGAAAGGTATATGACTATCATTAGCAAGAAGAGTGCAACTAATTAAACTAGTCTTACAGGCCAGTCCAATATATTATGTCCTTGTATATTATGCCAAAATCAGTAGAAAAGGTTTAATCTATATTATGTGGTCATTGTTGTAATCAAGATTAAATTATAAAAAGAAATATCATTTATTGAAATATAGCATAGTGTGTGATGATAAAACTAGGGGATTTCTCGATTTAAGAGTTCTTTTGATGCAAACTTAGCTCTAAGGGGAAAGTAATTTGGAGATTGTATAAAGATATTCCAAGACAATGGGCAAGAATTCTTCTAAGTATGTTGAACCCAATGAACCAAGCTTAATATTTTACTACATTCCCACTACCAGATGCTTTTGCACTATTGAACAATTTAAAAAAATTTATTGATCTAGTGATTAAAGGTTAAGATGGGTCAAGGATACTAGATAAAAAATTATATCTGGATAGATACTTGGTGTGATAAAAGACCACTCAATATTAGATCCAATTTTGAAATTATGGATAATATTAATTCAATAAAAGTATGGTGATAGGTTTTCAAATGTTATGTATAAGGATGAAGAAGGAAGATACAAATGGAAAGAAGATTATTTTACAAGTATATTGGACATTGTTGCTAGGAGGTAGTTCAACAGAAAGATAACAATAATGATTATTCTAACGGGAGTTGAGAGTAAGCTGATTTGGAAGTGGAATAGCTTAGGAGAATACACAATAAGAAGCAGATATAATGTAAAGCACCAAGGAAATAGAAATACCAGAAGAATATGGAGATAAATTTAGGATGGTTTGAGCATTCCCATAGTTACAATGTTTGTATGGCTAGTAGGTCATAAGAAAATATTATCTTGGGATAACCTAATAAACGGGGTTTTCATGTCCTCTCACAATATGTTCTATGTTAAAAGGAGAGTATAAACCATCTCTTGGGACACTGCTCAATAGTTTGGTAACTATAGAAATAGATTCTTAATATGTTTGGTAAAAACATGGTGATGAATGATAGAATTAAAGAATTATTTAAGCAATGGTAGGGCACTTTAAAAGTGAGGTATTATAGAAAATTTAGGATACATAAAAAAATTTAATACTTTGGACTCTCTCGATGAAAAGAAACAAAATATTATTTAAAGGAAATAAAAATAGTTTAGAGGTAATGAAAAGGAAGATTTGTTTAGCCATAGAGGAGTCTAAACCAAACCTATCAACTCACCTAATACCTAATATTGAAGCAAATATCCTTGATAAATGGATTCAAGTCATCAAATGGAATTATGATGGTGGTTATAGGAGAAACAAAAGGAATAGAAAAAATATAAAGTGGAAACTACCAAAAGTAGAGTTGGTCAAATTGAATTTTTATGGAGCTTCTAAAGAAAAAATAGAGCTACCAGGAGGAGGAGGAATAATAAGAAACAATAGGGATTTTTGAGCATGCAAATGATACATGTTGACTCTTACTTTAGCCCTCATTTTAGTGCCAGTTATATTGAGTGCAAGGGCTTGGTGGACATAGTGAATCAACAATTCAATCGTCCTTCTTGTTGGGCATGAAGAGGAAAAAGTTAGATTGTTGGTGTATTAAGGGTAAAACAACATACTTGGAGCAAAATTTGTTCCCTCTTGAAAGGAAATTTGTCTCCCCCAAGGTTTGGGTATGCCAGGTCTTGGCTAATGTAGGTAAACCTTGAGGTTGTTGATAGTTGTTTCTTCAAGGGCCCTTTGTTGGTATGACTCTAAAAGATAGATTTCCTAGGCACTTTCTAAAAATAATTATTTTTATTTTATTTTTTTGATATACAATGTAATCGACAACGTCTCCATAAAAAATCTACTACTATAACCACCTGCCCCACCTCAGTAAACATTTACTCCAATGAGGGGGAGTTGGAGAGGCTCAGTTTTAGAATCGTCAACCTCAAGCTAGAAAACACTCAATGGAAAATTAAATGATTCCCTAAAAATAATTCCACTACATTGATATTTAGATATACATGAGCTTAATGAAATTAAAAGTGGGTAACAGGAAGATAAATTTTAAGCTTTGTAAAATATGATTGCCCAATTGATATCGTTTATTACATTTAAGATTATTATCGCATATATAACAACAATGACTATTTTTAAGTTGTATAAAATTTAAAAATGCATTATAGAAAACCGGCTTCAATGCTTCAAACAAAAATTAATATAATTCTAATCTAAACAAGATAAAAAAAAGTTAAAGTTTTAAGGGTAAGATAAAAGAAAGAAAAATAAACAAACCCATATTGCCTTGAAATTCTATTATGACCCAATAAAGCAACAATTTTGATTTAAATTAATCTTGACTCGACTAGTATCCACACAGCTTGAGGTCCGAGATGGTGCAATATTCAGGGGAGCAACCGATTGTAAAATGGATTAAGTGCAACCACCATCAACATGCATATATTGAACACAAAAAATTTCAAAAGCCTTATATTATAAAGATAGTGGTTGAGTACATTGATTTAGATCCACTTTGGAGGATCACAAACAAAGCTCAAAATGATATTTGACTTGGTTTAGAAAAACCATCCAATAGAAATGGAAACACAAAGAAAAAACTAAAGCTAAAGGGTCTGCTAATAGATGGTTTCCAACCCTTGTAACAAGCTAGTGAGCCACTATTTATACAATTTCTAGCCTCTACATAGCATTACATTTTGCAATAAATTACTATCAATGACATGCTCCTTAGGATAGTTTTTAGCCATACTTTGACTATGTCTCATTAAATTTCTAGTACTTTGGCCATGCCTCATTAAATTTTAGTACTTTGGCCATGCCTCATTATATTTTAGTTCTTTGGCCACGCCTCATTAAATCTCCATTTGTAGGATGCTTGGGGTCTCTGGACTTGATTGGTTAGTTGATTTAATGTTTGATCTACCAATCACAACAAGTGGGGTTGACATTAATTTTACCACGTCTACTACCCAATATGGCTACCATCTTTTAAATTTGAAGTAACCCCAAAAAAAATCCTGCAAAGCAAAACAAAAATGCAAGCATTAGAAGTTATTATTATAATTACTATTATTATATTTTTATTATTTATTTATTTAATTAATTTTATATATTTCTATTACACGCTTTATATATATATATATATATATATAATATATGATTTTTGCATTTTTTTTAACATGCTCTGCACTTTTTAAAAATGAGAATTTTTGGTAATTTTATTTTTTTTGCTTTCTTTTTATATCTTCCTTGCAAGCGTTTAGAGGATTCTAGTTAGTTTATTTTTGTTTTTTTTTTTAACTATCAAAACATGAGCCAAAGCTGATTTTTAATGGCTAGGGTAAAAATTCCAATGGATGAGATTTTATTATGTTTACCGAGGTTTTTTAATTTTCATTGTGAGTAGTCAGGTTTCAATCAAAGAAATATTTTCCAACTACGAGTAGCCAAGTTTTGCTTGGGCTTAATTTCCACTTCCTCAAGCTTTCTTGCAAGTGTTTGGGATTCTGATTTTCTAATCATTTTTAGTGCTTTTGGTTATGTCAACAATTAAAAAAGTCTAGCACAATTTTTGGGTCCAAAATTTTTTTGGCATCCAACATTTTTCTTCCATTGACATTTTTATTTCCCCATGAGCAGTCAGATTTCGACGGAGAAAGTGTTGACGTCATTGGCAACAAAACTCTAGCATCTCACATTCTTTACACTTAGATTTTATTTCCCTATGAGCAGCCGAGTTTTGGCTACGACAATTGATTTCTACTTGAGTGTCAAGTTTTGATGGGGAAGATATTTCTTCTTTGAGTACTAGGTAAATTTTCTAATTTCCAAACTCCATGCCTTGGTCAAATTTTAAGTTTGGCTCTTTATTTTGCCAGAATTTTTTCTTCTTGATGATGACATTAGCATCTCAAAAGTTTGACCATGCCTTAGACATATTTTAAATCCGACTCTTGCCAATTTTTGATTGCCAAATCAAATTTTTAATTGCTAGGGTAATTTTCACTTAGAGTGTTAGATTTTAATGGGGAAATAATCTGCCCCCTTCTACCTGTATTTTTCCTTAGCCAAATTTTGGATTTCTTATGTGTCATAATTCTTTTGCTCCTTAAGATGATATAAGTAGCTTAAAAGTTTGGCTTCATCTTTTTTCTAAGCCAAATTTTGAGTCTGTGGAAAACTGCAGAACCTTCCTACCTTAGCTAATTTTAGGTGGGAAAGTGATTTCCACTTGGGTGTCAAGTTTTGGTATTGCATAGCATTCTGAGTTACCAGTAGCTTTAAATTTGACCACCTTAACTTCCCCTTAAGTGATTTGATTTTTAGCCAAAGTAATTTTACTTGAGTTTTTTTTAATTTTTTTTTGGTAAGTTAAAAAAAATTATTTATCAAATGAGGGTATTTGAAAGGTGCCCCAACGTCTTGTACATCAACGAGACAAGAAGAGGAACCCAAGAGGAAACCTGAAAGGAACACAACAAAGAGGTAGAAAGCTTGCTACAACAAAAAGAATCCAACCTCGAATAGAAAGGAACAAAAAGAAATAGGCCTACAGCCCGTAGGACACAACAAGACCAAAACCTTTAGACCAAAGGAATGGAACAAAGACAACAACATGTGGAACCCCATCCTCACTTAGAGAGGAATGTCAATAAGCATAGGATAAGTAGCAGTGGTTTCCAGCATGATATCCTTTGCTTCATCCTTCGGTGCATCCTTAGGAACATCAATACACGCTTCCTTTGCAATCTCCACCACATCCTCATCTTTGTCGTCACCCTTGGCATCAGAGGGAACCTCAACAATGAAAAAGGCAGGAATGTCCTCGAATGTATCACAGAATAATAGGAGATTGAGAGCTTGGCGATGATCCTTTAGCCTTGAAATTACTTTACCTATGGCCATATGGGCTGTTTCCAGATGATCAATTGAGGCAGAGTTTTTTTAATTTTACCCATAGCTGTACTAATATTTTTTGCAGCAATTTAGATATCCTACATAAAATAAGCATTTTTGGGCCTCAAATATTCTCAAAAAATAGGTAAATTTATACTTTTTAGAAAGTTGTTTTCAAGGGGCATCTAAAGGTAGTGTTTTCACTAAATTTTATTGAGTAGTAAAAGAGATATGTTGTCTAGAAGTGAACCACCTGTGTTGGTGGGAGGAAATTCAATTTTGCAATACCTAATTTTAAAAAGTTTTAGGGTGCTAAGGATATGGGAACATAGGCAAGTGGATAGTGTTAGAAAGCTTATTCTAGGCATGGTATAATAGGAGAGGTTATTTTCCATTTAATACACAATAATGACAATAAATGTTACAACTAACTTAAGGTAAGGAAAAAATGGACACCTATAATTAAACTATTTTAGATGAAAAAACTTAGTTTTTATAATGATTGACTATCATGCACAAGCCCAAGCAAACAAGAGAAAATTTATCAAAATTTAAAAAATTGGGTCCCCAGTCCATGTAGAATGGGGTGTGTAGTACAAGCACAACAACAAGGATGGGATTTTTTTACATTATGCTTCGAGTAGTGTACTTAAGACATAAAAAAGTTGAAGCTTGGGTGATTTTGGAAGGATTAAAAATATGCAAACAAATGACATGGAACAAAGTATGGATGGAAGGTAATTCACTAATAATAAATGCATTTTTAAGAAAAAGCAAAGTCTCCATGGAACATACAAGAGATCACTATGGAAACATAAGACCTTGCTATAGAGATTGAAGAAACCAATATTACACATACTTTAAGGGAAGGGAAAAAATGTGCAGATAGACTAGATAATTTATGGATTCACATAGAGGATCATGAAGTTAAATTCTCTTTTCTATGGTTAGAGGAAATAGTAAGTTTAGCTAAAGTTGACAAGAAAAATTTGAAAGGAGCAAATTGAAAATAATGTTCTAGAGGATTACAAAATTCTTTAAGGGATCCATTTATAGATCAATGCATTGGAGGAAACTAACAGTCTAGATTTGGTAAAGTGGACTATAATTTCGTGAAGCAAGTAGAAGTTTTGTATGCTAAAGCAAAAGAAGATGATATTAGATGGACTTCATGGCTGAATGGATTATTTGAGTTGTTGGTTGGATTATGGGACAAAGTATAGATTGGAAATTTCAACTTAAAAAAATTAATAAGTTATATGTAGCTTCTATTGGGGGCCACTCCCATCAAAATACCAAAATATTACATTTGTTGCAACATACCTTTTTATCACAATTTTCATTTATTTTTCTCTTAAATATATTCTTCAACTTATTTGAAATGCTATGTTTCCACATTCATCTCCTTGACATCATTTTTATTAAGAGATAAAATCTCACTTGGCCAGTTGCCTTCTAAAATTTGAATTTCATCGGGATGAAGATCAACACCGCAATTCACTAATTTATCTGCTACCCGATTTCCTTATCTATAAATATGCTCACACTTCTAAGAGATTGGATCTAGTAATAGATGATAAATATCAGAAATAATATTATTTTCTATCCAATCTCCACATCCATTTATGTTAGTAGCATTGATGATAATTTGTGTCCCCTCAATTGAAATATATTTCCATAATTTGTCTACTATCGTTTTAATCCTTGTAAGAAGGACCTCTAGCCTCTACATAGTTGTTAGTTGAAGTTCCATATGATTATGAATAAGTGAGGAAAAGTTTTCTTCATTATTTCTAAAAACACCACATCCACCAACATTTTCTAGATTTCCTTTAGAAGCACCATCAAAATTAATTTTGATAAACCCAATTTCTAGACATTTTTATTTTACCATAGACTGAAGTAGATCCTTTATTTTAATTTTGTTGTCAAAGATGACTTTTTCATGTATATTCAAATCATGTAGCCAAGTTATTAGCACCTCTTTTTCTGCAACTAAGACTTCCCATTATGAGCATCATATTTGTATATATTTTGCAAGAGATGCAATAATACGGTTCCAAACTTAGGCATGATTTTAAGATTTTTTTTTTAAATAATGCTATTCCTTTCAAGCCATAAATTCCAAAAAATAATGATAGGGCTAATCCTACAAATAATACATAATGCTTTAGCTTTAATATAATTAATCCAACATTTTATCAACTCTTTCAATGTTGATGGAGCTACCCAATATAATTTCATTTTTTTTAAATAACCCCAAATGGTATGAGTAAACAAACAATAAAGGAGTAAATATCTGATGTTTCTAAATCCTTATCACAAAAAGCACATCTGAAGGGTCCATAATATCCTCTTCTTTATAGGCTTCCTGTAATAATCTTACTTTGAACTACTAACCAAAGAAATGTTGAGGCCTTAGGGAGAGCCTCAATTGATCAAACGTTCTTCCAAGGAAAATATTTGGGATACGAAAATCTTGACTGTTCTAAATTCTCATATCCCAACTTGATCGAGTAGCCATCATCCTTTGATAAATTCCAAACCAACTCATCTTTTCGTGTAAAAATCAGCAAATAAAATTTTTGAAGCATATTTTGATTTTCATCTACAATTTGTTTTAGTTCCTCTCCTTTAACCAAGTTACTAAAAGAAATCCATAATCTGGAGTTTTTGCTCATAATAATATAGTCTTTGGCCTTTGGACCTTTACATGCTAGGCTCACTTGAGCCAATGGTTTCCATTTTGAGTTAGAGATAATAATATAAGGCTTCAACCAAGCATTAGATCAAAAATTTATCTAACTACCCTCATTAATTAACCATCTAATATGTTTCTTTATCAATTGCAAGCCCTTTGATATGAAGTTCCATGTTGACGATCCTTTCGGTAGAGTTCTTTTCCTAAATAATTTCATTGCATCAAGAGAATCTATATATTTTTGAAATAAATATTTTTACCCATTTCTTTCCTTGATCTGTGAATAATCTTCACCCAAAATTTGCTCCTAATGCCAAATTTATAAGTCTACAATTTCACAACCCTGCTCCTCCAATTTTCTTTCCTTAACAAAACCTATCCCACTTACAAAGAGGAAATCCAAATTTATCCTCACAACATTTCCATAGAAAATCTCTTTGAATTTTATCAATTTCTGATGCAATACCTGTTAACAGTCTTGAAAGTGACATCATATAAATATGAATGTATTACAATGTAGTCTTTATGAGTTGTAGCCTTTCTGCTATGGTTAAGAAATTACCTTTCCAACCTACCAAGCAAGCTTTCATTCTATCCAAAAAAATATATCCAAAGCTCCTTTTTATTTCATTTATTAGACAAAGGAATACCCAAGTAGGTTGATGGAATTTTTCAATTTTAAACCCTAAAATATTCACAATAATTTATTGTAAATTTAGGGTAGTATCAATAAAAAAACCTTGGATTTTGTAGTATTTATCAACTATCTAGTAGCCTTCTCATAGCATAAAATATTGATTTAAACTCCATGGCCTCACTAACTAAGGGATGGCCCAAAAGAAAAATATCATCAATAAATTGGATATGAGATTTGGAGGGACCATTTTTTACAACTTGAATACCCTTGATTTTTCCTTCCATTTTTACCTTTGAAAAAGCTCTCGCTAATGCTTCTACCAGAATAATGAATAGATAAGAAGAAAGTGGATCACCCTAACGAAGTCCACAAGATAACTTGAAGTAACTAGCAGGAGAACCATTGATCAAAATATACAATTTTGTAGTGCTATAACAACATTTAATCCACTCACACCAATTATAATCAAAGCCAAAATTTATGAGAATAACATGTAGAAAATTCCAGGAAACCCTATCATATGCTTTGTTCATATCTAATTTCAAAAGCATACTTGGTTTTTTCATGGAATTAAGCGAATGTATGGCTTCTTGTGCAATAATTATACCATCAATAATTTGTTTACCATGAACAAATCCACCTTGTTTCTCTGAGATAAGACACCCTAGAATGCCCCTCAACCGATTTACCATAAAATAATCTTATAAATCATATTACAAAGGCTTATTGGACGAAAATTACCTAAATATTTTGTGTTGCCTTTCTTGGGAATGAAGGTAATAAAAGTAGTATTGATCTCACTTATTATAGCCTTCCCTTTTTAGGCCTCTTTAACTACAACTAACATATCACTCTTTAATAAATCCTATAATTTTTGAAAGAAAATTACAAAAATCCATCAAGGTCAGGTACCTTGTTAGGATGGAAAGAGAAAAATGCTTCATGGAACTCCTCCATAGATATCTTCTCTTGGACATTTTGAGGAATATTAGTTGTCATTGATGTCAAAAGGTTCTAAGAAGAATTGCATTTTTATTGGTTCCAAAAGAGCTTCATGGGAAGCATGATCAAAGGTTAATTATCCATGATGGACAAAAATAAAAGGTTTTTATTAAAAACCATGGTGGATTTTTGTTTGGTTAAAAAATGCCCAAAGATTAATTATTTATTTTAATTTATAATATTTAAATTCCAATAGAATTTAATTTATTATAAATAAATAATAATTAAAGTTAATTCGAATATTTGAAATTCAAATTTCTAATGCGTCGACGTGTGAGAAATTTCCTCCATTCGTGTATTAAAGGTGTCATTTAACCTTAGACAATTACCATGCTCATTCGATTTAATGCCCTCGAAACCCTTGCAAAAATTGTTGGCAATTTTGGGTACTTTGGGTACATTGCCTTTGCTCAAGTGTATAAGTTGTCATTGATGTCAAGAAGCTCTTGAAGGAATTTGATTTGATGTCAAATAATTTGTTTTGATGAAGGTTACGACATGACAGTTTCAAAGGTCTTTTGTAAACCCCAAGTTGGCGAGGTTTAAAGGTTACAGGTGGATGCATTAGTTTAATGCATTTGGGTCCAGGAGGAAGTATTTATTTAAATAATTAAAAACCTTGTTAAGGTTCCCTTTAATTATTTTTAAATAAATATTAAATTATTGTTTGCAATGGGTTATCCTAACCAATGCGCTATGTTTTAATATTGTGGGTGCTAGCCAAGACTCCTCGCCGACGTCAAGAGCTTATGGTAAAAATGCATATAAATCTCCCTCGATGAAAATCAAGAATTATCCCATCCGTATTTTGAAAAGAGTTGCTCGCTGTGATTTCGTGATCCGCTGTTCGGATTTCTTCTCCGATTGTGTCTTCGCCGTTTTCGTAAACCTGCTATTCGACTGTGTCTTCGCCGTTTTCGTGAATTCGCTGTTCATTTTTTTGTACTCGCCATTTGTCGTAAGGTTTTTGTCTTCGTGTTTGCGTCAGAAGAAAGGAAGGCACTGTTGTTTTATTTAATCCCTGGCACAGAAGGAACAAGGCTAACAACGTGAGGTTTAAACCTCACTGGGTGCCTTTGGCGCACCGGTAGCGGCTAGGTTGTTGGTGCACTACTCGAACGAGAGGTTTCGCGTTCGAATAACGTGAAAGGGTTTTTCATCGTGAAGTGGACGCATCGGGTGGTGTTAGAATTCGTGCGCAATTTCTCCATAGCGTGATTTTTGATGTTGGCCAAGGTATTTTCAAAATTAATTTTTGCTAAGTGTATTTTATAGATGGAGGAAGTTTATTAGAGGGAAAAACAACTTAGGAGTTATAAGGAGTTTAAATCTTGTTTTATTTTGATAAAATATTCTTTTGAAGGTGTTGTTTGAAATATCTTATTGCATTCTTATGAGAAATAAATTTTATTTTTGATAAGACTATAAGGGAGAAATAAGGTGTATAAGGGATAAATTTTTCTTGTAATGTTGAGAGTGCTTTTGGTTGATTATGGAAATGAAAGCATGATGTTTTAAGGTTAAAATTGCTTCTTGTGTGAAGTTGTGAAACCTCAAGTGGGTAGCTTTGAGATTGACATTTGCTTTCATTAAATTGGTAATAATCAAGCTATTCTTTACTTGGTTAAAGTGTTGGGCTTACTCCTTTGTTGATGATTTGAAAAGTTGTGTGTGCTCTTGTTGATTTGAGTTGGTGGATGCTTTTTGTTAAAACAATATTGGAGAGAAAAGGAGTTCTACTTGTTTCCTTTTCTGATGTTGATTGTGAAATGCTTCAAGGTTGTGTTTTGAGTTGAATGGTGTTGATTGAACCTTGTTTGATGAGCATTGTTGTTGAAGCACTAATTGATGGTGAAAAGAACATGAGTATCATTGTTATGTGATTCTTTGCATAGTTGGCAATTGTTGGGGTTTCATGTTCTTGAAAGAAAGCATTCTATCCTATCTATTTCAGATATTGAGTTGAGTTTTCATATTTGAGATTGAGTTTGAGTTGAGTTGATTTGAGTTGAGTTTTGAGATTGGGAGTTGAGTATAGAACATATTGAGTCTCTAACAATTCTCTTTATGCTTATATGAGTTTGAAAAATCACATTGGGTCTCTAACAATTCACCTTGTGATTTCCTACTAAGAAAGTTTTTTCTTGGTGAGCTTGCTAAGTTTTGGACAGGTTTCGATGGGGACTTGTGAGCAGTCTTGGACGGGTTCTGGTGGGGACTTGTGAGCAGATTTGGACAGGTCCTAGCAGAGGACTTGTGAGCTGAGTTTGATAGTTCTATCAGAGAACTTGAGGATAGAGGTGCACTGGTTATTTGAGAAGAACCTGAAGACATATTTTGCAAGTCTTTGAGAAGGCTTGTGTGTAGAGGATTGATTTGTTCAAGCTTAAGCGTTGGACAGATCTGACAGAAAGAGGAATACTTGTACTAGACCGACTGACTGTGTTTGGTACAGGTTGTTGAGCTGCTGTGGATGTGATCATAGAAGGCAGAGGTCTCTTAGGCTAAGCATTGAGGATAGGAGGTCTTTGGTGGAAAGGAGTTCCATGTGTTGGCAAGAGGTAGAGGCGATTGATCTTCTAAGGGATCATTTCCAGAGCAGAGGGGAAGGTATCTCCTTTGAGCAGAGGCTCATAAATTATGATTAGGGGAAGGTATCTCCTTTGGGCCGAGGCTCATAAATATTGTAATTGGGAAGGATTCCCAAAGAAATTTGAGGAAATTTTTAGAGAAATTTTTTGTGGACGTAGCCCATTTTGGGTGAACCACGTTAAAAATGGGTCTTCAATGTGTGATGCTTTCTGTCTTGATTAATGTTGTGTTGATGCCACTGCTATCTAAAGTTAAAATTATTAATTGGTTAAGTCTTATACTGTTCACCCCCCCTCTCAGTATAAGTCCATGTTCTTCAAAAATTATCTTCGATTTTCATGCGCAAAAGAGCTATGACTAGTGTACAACGAGTGGTGTTCGAAGGAGGTCAATGTGTGTGAAGAAGAGCATAAGGTGAAGGAAGCTCCACTTCCTTCACGTGGGTATTTCTAGCCCATGCGGTGGACTCCTAAGCGCTAAGGCGCTTAGGCTTTTGGAGATGGCGGTTCGATTCTCACTGTATCCCTTTTAGGGATCAACGAAAAGGTATACACATTATTTGAGCGTTAGGTTTTTCGGAGAAGGTTGTTGGAAAATTAAAATTAATTTTTGGCTTTATTAAATGGTTTTATAAAGTGACGTGGGAGTTATAAGGGATAGATAAAATATTTTTTATCTTGGTAATTATTTTTGGTTAAAAATAATTATGATGAATAAGGACTTAATTATTTTATAAAGCCTTTAAATATATTTAGCTTATTGGAGAGATAAATGTTTTTAAGTGCTGATTATTATTGAAGATATCTTCTTGCCATTAAGAAGTGTTGAGAAGGCAATAATTTTAAAATTATTTTCTGGTGGTTGATATTATTTAATTGGGATATTATAAGGTGTTATTGGACAAATATCATGGATGTTGATGGTTGTTTTTAAATATGGAGTGATAAGGTGTAATTGAGTTTTTGCTTTATATTGTGAGAGAGATTTATCTTCTAACCTCTTTGAGTTTGGCATAGAAGTGTTTGTGGTTGTGACAAATATTTGAGGTCCCTTCATCATCAAAAAGGTACGAGCACATTCTTCCATATTTGAGTTGATTGGTTGGTTTTCTGGAAAATAAGTTTGGAGTGAAAAGGACTTGTTTAGGGTTTCCTTTTGAGTGTGTTGAGTTAATGCTTCAAGGTTTTCTAGAATAAAGAGTTGTTATTAAAAACTTGTTTGATAAGCATTGTTGTTGAAGCCATTGATTGTATAAAGAACTTGAACTAGGGTTTGAGTATCATTGTTATGTGAGAGTTGTATTATAAGCATTGGTGTTGAAGTGAGTTGTTGAGTGAAGAACTTGAACTAGGGTTTGAAAAGTGTTTGACATTTTGAGTCCCTAATTCATAGTTGTCATTGATGTCACCAGATGAAGTCATCATTAATGTTAAGGACTTCATCAAGAAACAAAGTTGTCAAGGTTGTTATTTGATATCCAAGAAGAAGGCCAAAGGTCAAGAGAATCAGTGCAAAAGTTAAAAGAAAAAGGGCTCCATAATATCTTAATAGTATATGGAAGCATAAGTTAAAAGGGTTTTCATAAAAACCCAAGGAGGCTTATTGCAAAGTTGAAAGAAGGTTTAATATTTATTTTATAAAATATTTAAATTCATGCGAATTTAAATTTTATAAATAAATGTTATTTATATCAAGTTATGCAATGGGAAGGACTTTATAAGCCCAAAAATTTATGCAAGGAGAAGGACCTTATAAGCCCAAAGGTTTGGTAAATAATTAATTTATAATATTTAAATTCAAAAGAATTTAAATAAATTATAAATTAATAAAGTTCAAAGCGCCTTTATAAAGTTCCTACCCTCGCCAACGTCACATGGTGGTAAATCAATTCGAAGCGTTGAATTTTTACAAGCATGGAGGAAATTAATATATATACCTATGCCCAAAGGGAATTAAACTTTATCCTTGCTTGATTGATTAATATTGCATGTGAATTGGAAAGAAGAGCTCATGATAACATTTGCGAATTTCATGTGTTGGTGAACAGAATAAAGCAGAAGGTGTCAATCGTTCGAAATCCAACTGGGCATCTTGGCCTAGTGGCAAGTGGGCAATGGCCAGAGCACTTGTAGGTAAGGATGCCAACGTTTGAAACATGATGGTTGTGCTTGGCAGTCATGTTGGTTGAAGGTGCCAAAGGTGCACGTTTTACAATGTGCAAGGTGGGAGACACGATTTGAAGCACGTGGTGCTTATTAAGTTTCAAATGAGCACATAGCTTATGCAGTGGTTGGAGCCACGGCTAAGGTGTTTGTCGTAGGCATTGTTGAGGGTTCGAATCCCTCCGAAAGCAAGGTACATATTTTTGTATTAAATTTAATTATTGCCTAAGTTGGGAGATAAAAGGGGTGTAAGTAGGAATTGTTTAGAAGGGTTGCTAGTTGGATAGTGGTGGTTATTGAAAAATATCAATTAGGAGTAATAAGGAGTTTTGAATTTAGTTTTTAATAAAGTCTCAATTATCATATTGGCATATTGGAGAATTAAGACTTTTGAGTATTGTTTTAATTTTAATAAGGGTTTTTTGTGTTAAAGAAGATTATTGTGAAGGTGTTGAATATTATTTAAGTTGGAGTGATAAGGTGTAGTTTTGTTATCATTTTGCATTATGTTTTGTTGAGGAAATTATTATCTTCTAACCCTTATTGAGATTGGCAAAGAAGTAATTGTGAGTGTGGCAGATTTGTGAGATCAACTCCTTGTCAAGCAAAAAGGTATGGGCAAATTCTTCCTTGGTTGAGTTGATTGATTGGATTTATAGAAAATAAAGTTTGGAGTGAAAAGGATTTGATTAGGGTTTCCTTTTCAAAAGTGTTTGAGTTAATGCTTCAAGGTTTTTTGGAATTAAGTGTTGTGATTAAAACCTTGTTTTATAAGAATTGTTGTTGAAGCCATTGGTTGTGTGAAGAACTTGAGTTAGGGTTTTGAAAAGAACATGAGTATCATTGTTATGTGAAGATTTATTTATAAGCATTGTTGTTGAAGCCATTGGATTGTGTGAAGAAATTGAACTAGGGTTTGAAAAGAACATGAGTATCATTGTTATGTAAGATTTATTGTTGAGCATTGTTGGAAATATTTTGAGTTGGTGTTTACATGCTTGGACTAGGGTTTGTGAGCAAGGGTTGTTTCTTGAGTAATTGGTTGAGTAGAGTTGATTGAGACTATTCAAGTGGATGTATGAAGTGATTGTTCAAGTTCCGTAAAACAAACTATTATATATTCTAATTTGAGTTAAGAAAGTGATTGAGCATTGAGTGTAGAACATATTGAGTCTCTAACAATTCTCTTTATGTTTCTATGAGATTTGGACAAGTTCTGAGTGAGCTTGTTGAGCAGATTTGAATAAGTTCTATGTGGACTTATTGAGCAGATTGGACAAGTTATGAGTGGACCTATTAAGCATATTTGGACAAGTTTTGTGTGGACTTTTTGAGCAAATTTGATCAGGTTCTGAGTGGACCTGTTGAGTAGATTTGGACAAGTTTTGAGTGAGATTGTTGAGTAGATTTGGACAGGTTCTGAGAGGACCTATTGAGCATATTTGATCAAGTTCTGAATGGACTTGTCGAGCAGATTTGAGAAAGTTATGAGTGGACTTGTTGAGCAGATTTGAGCAGGTTATGAGTGAACCTATTGATCAGACTTGAGCAAGTTTTGAGTGGACTTATTGAGCATATTTGTGCTAGATCAAATGGACTATGTTTAGTGTATATTTGAGATAGATATTTAGAGGTGAAAGAGCAGAGAGGATAGTAGTCTCCAGTGGATAGATATCCATTAGCCAGGGTAGTGAGGACTAGTCTTCTAAGTGGGGACAAGAGTCTTCAATGGAGAGAGATCCACAAGCCAGTATAGCAAAGGCAGTAGTCTTCTAGAGGATCACCAGCCAGAGTAGAGGAGTTCTTTCTTTGGATAGAGATCCATGAACTTGATTTAGGGGATTGGTGTCTCCTTTGGATAGAGGTCCATAAACATTGTAATTGGGAAGGATTCCCAAGAGATTGTTTGAGAAAATTTTAGTGAAATATTTTCTCCGTGGAGTAGCCTACATTGGGTGAACCATATAAATTATGGTGTATCTATTGTATGTGGTGATTTGTGCATTGATTTGATTACTACTATGTATATTGCTATTTACACATTGCTTAATATTGATTTAGAAAGAAAATTAAAAAGTGATCTTATACTATTCACCCCCCTCTTAGTATAAGCTTGTGTTCTTAAAAAAGAACATGAGTATTATTGTTATGTGAGATTGGTTGTTGAGATTTTTTGGAAATATTTTGAGTGAGGATCATATGCTTGGACTAGGGTTTGTGAGCAAGGATTGTTTCATTAAGTTATTGGTTGAGTAGAGTTGGTTGAGCCTAGTCAAGTGGGTGTGTGAGGTGATTGTTCAAGTTCCATAAAATAAACTATTCTATATTCTAAATGAATTTGAGAAAGTGATTGAGCATTGAGGTGAATAAGAAGTATATTGAGTCTCTAAGAATTCTCCTTATGTTTCTTAAAGAATTATTGAAAGTGATTGAGCATTGAGTTGAATTTGAAGCATATTGAGTCTCTAAAAATTCTATGTATGTTTCTAAGAGAGTGATTGAAAGTAATTGAGCATTGTGATAAGTGTAGAACATATTGAGTCTCTAAAAATTCTCTTTATGTTTCTATGAGATTGGACAAGTTCTTGTGTGGACTTGTTGAGAATATTTGAGGTAAGTATTTTAGAATACATGTGGACAGATTTGAGTAAGCTTTTGTGGAAGCTTACAATACAGATTGAGAGCAAACTTGGATAAGTTCTAGTGAGAACTTATAGAGAATATTTGGAAAAGTTCTAGAGAGGACTTGTGAAGCAGATTTGGACAAGTTCTAGAGAGGACATGTGGAGAAGATTTGGAAAAGTTCTAGAGAGGACTTGTGGGCAAATTAGTGTGAGCTTTTATGGAAGCTTACAAGGTAGATTTGAGACAAGTATTTGATAAGACTTGAGAGCAGAGTTGATTTGATATTTGAGACAAGTCTTTGAGAAGACTTGAGAGCAGAGTTGATTTATTTGTTCAAACCTTGAGTTAAGGTTTGGGGCAGATCCATCAGAGTTGATTTGAGATTAAGTCAAGCTTTGAGTTAAGGCTTGAGGATAGATATTGAGGATAAATTTGTGCTAGATCAAAGGACTATGTTTAGTGCACAATTGAGAATAGAGTTTGGTGCAGATTTAAGGATAGGTTTGTTCCAGACCAAAGACAGAGATTGATAAGATTTGTGATAGATCAAAGGACTATGTTTAGTGTAGATTTGAGATAGAGCTTTGGAGGTGACAAAGCAGAGGATAATAGTCTCTAGTGGATAGATATCCATTAGCTAGGGTAGTGAGGACATGTATTCTGAGTGAGGAAAAGAGTATTCAATGGAGATAGATCCACAAGCCAGTGTAGTGGAGGTAGTAGTCTTCTAGAGGATCACCAGCTAGAGCAGAGTAGAAGAAGTTCTCCTCTGGATAGATATCCATAAACTTGATTTAGGAGATTGGTATCTCATTTGGACAGAGGTCCATAAAAATTGTAATAGGGAAGGATTCCCAAGATATTGATTAAGAAAATTTTAGTGAAATATTTTCTTCGTATAGTAGCCCACATTGGGTGAACCACGCAAATTTTGGTGTATCTATTGTGTGTGGTGATTTGTGCATTGATTTGAATACTACTATTGATATTGTTATCTATACATTGCATAATATTAATTGAGAAAGAAAAATAAAAAGTGGTCTTATACTATTCACCCCCCCTCTCAGTATAATCTTGTGTTCTTCAATTGGTATTAGAGCGGGTTCCTTCGGAAGAGTTTAACAACTTGAAGAAAAATATAACAAGAACACAATGGATTCTAAGAATGTTTCCTCAGATAATTCAGCACTAGTATTTGATGGAAGTGACTATATATATTGGAGTATGAGAATGAATATTTACCTAATGTCATTTTGTAATGAAATTTGGGAAGCAGTTGAAATTGGATACGATCCCTTAATTAATCCACCTACAAATAAGGAAGGTAAGCTCCTACAACGTTACAATTCAAAGTAATGAATGCACTTTTTAGAGGTTTGCATAGAACAGAGTCTATGAAAGTTATGCATTGTCAAACTGCAAAATAAATGTGGGATAAACTGTAAAATATATATGAAGGATATAAAAATGTCAAGAAAGCAAAGATACGAAATCTCAAAGGACAACTTGAAGCATTAAGAATGAAGGATGATGAAAATATTAGTACTTATCTACTTCGAATTGATGATGTTGTTAATGATATGTGAGGAATTGGAATGAAGATTGATGAATAAAATGTTTTTGATAAGGTCTTACAAACTCTTCCAAAAAGATTCAGTGAAAAGGTTTCTGCTATAGAAGAGTCAATAGATGGTGATTCCTTGACAAGATATATGTTGCTTGGTATTCTTATAGTATTTGAGATGAGAACAAAAGAGGAACCTAATCCCCAAAAAGAAACAAAATTAAAAGCAATCAAGAAGACAAAGGGTAAGAATTCAAAATCAAGCAATGAGTCATATAGTGATGAAGAAGCCAATTATGGTAGAAGGGATAAGGATTCTAGAAGATCTAAATATTTAAAATCTGTTAAATTTTTAAATTGTGGAAGATATGGTCATTATGCAACAGATTTTCAAGAAGATAAGAATAATAATGGTGAAGAAAAACAAGATCACAAGAACAAAGGAATAAAAAATATTCAAGCACCCAAAAAAATCAAGGATGGACAAAGTAGACAGGGAAAGAAGTTATTTCAAAGACAAAAGAGGAGATACTATGCGGATAAGGCAAGTAAGTACTCAAGTGATAGTGATGCTAGTTTTTCAGATAATGATAGAGATGAAGTCCTATTTATAATTGAAGAAAAATAAAAAGTTAAGAAAAGGACTCCAGTAATTCTCAAGTGTTTTAGATGTGGTAAATTTGGACATATTGAAGATAGTTGTACACAAAATGGTTATAGTTTTAGTGATGATGAATATGAGGATGCACTTTAAGGACCAGATAAAAACCTTCTAATGACATTATAAGAAGGAGTAGGTGATCCAATAGAAGAAAAGCAAATAGAAAATAAATATGTGGACAAAGGTAAAAATAGAGGAATATTCAGAGAAATATGGATATGATCTCAAGGGAGAACTTATTTATGCTCTTGACACAGTAAAGAAGGTAAGAAAGCAAAACTTTAAACTTGAAATTCAATTTCAAGAATGTGATGAAGAGAGAAGATTGCTTATAGAGGATCTAGAAAAATCAAAGGCTAAGACAAAGAAGTTCAAGGATAAGTTAGAAGCAAAGATCTTAGAATGTGAAAAGTTAGCACAAGAAGTGGCACCATTGAGAGAAGATTTAGAAGACTCCAAAATCAAACTA
Organism: Wollemia nobilis; assembly: GCA_028583015.1. NCBI lineage: Eukaryota > Viridiplantae > Streptophyta > Pinopsida > Araucariales > Araucariaceae > Wollemia > Wollemia nobilis. The sequence goes on along the minus strand of JAQPPZ010016751.1, from coordinate 8,007,043 downwards.
TAAGGGTTTAAAAATAGCTCAAAGAACTTGGATAAGTTTATCAAGATACAAAAGCCTACATCAAGCAAACCAGATCTTGGATTTGAATAGGTTCAAAAGATATGGGAAGTAAAGTCAACCTCAAGTTCTAGAGGATAATAAAATTCAAATGAAGACACTTCATAAAAAGATAGTGTAAAATAAAATGAGATCTATAAGGATGAGTTGGACAATAGAAAGTTCAACAAAGACATGAACAATGCACAAAGAAGATACAAATGGAACAATAATCAAAATAGGGCAAGAGAGACTAAGAGACCAATAAGTTCAAGACAAGGAAGATTCAATGGAAGATGTTTTTAATGTCACAGGATTGGGAACATGGCTTCATAGTGTAGGAAACATGAAATATAGGAATATGGGAACATACAAATTTTCCATAGGTATTGCTACTCATGTAATCAGTTTGGTCACAAGGCAATAAATTATAGGATTCATGATAGAAGAGGATATGGATTCACTAGGAGAAATCCTAAGACATTTGCATGTCCAAGGAATAATAACATTAAGTGTTATAAGTTCAATAATGATGGTCACACAATAAAGTGGTATAGAGCAGACATTATAGAATCAAGTATGAATAGGAACAGAAACAAGAACAAGAACAGGAACATGGATATGAACATGAATAGGAACAGGAACATGGATATGAATAGGAACAAGAACATGAATATGAACAGGAACAGAAATAGGAAAATGGACATGGACAGGAACATGGACATGGAAAGAAACAATCAGAGGAATTAGAAGGATCAGATAAGAAGAAAAGAAGATAAAGGTAAAGAACAATGCTTTTTGGGAGTAGAAATACTTCCACCATAGAATTAACCACCTCAAGAGGAGGTGGGAGAGGGGCTAAGCTAAGAGGCTCATTATTAGCCTCGAGCCCCAAATGTGACCCTTTTACATTGATATCAAAGGGGGAGAGATTTGAGTAAGGGGGAGAGATTTGGTATTTGAGCAAAGAGGAGAGATTTGAGCAAGGGGGAGCAAAACAAAGGAAAAGTCAAGTTTTCAGTAAAAAGAGTTTGGGTTACCATCAATGACAAAGGGGGATATTGTTGGATATTTTGAGGAATATTAGTTGTCATTGATGTCAAAAGGTTTTAAGAAGAATTGCATTTTGATTGGTTCCAAAAGAGCTTCATGGGAAGCATGATCAAAGGTTAATTATCCATGATGGGAAAAAATAAAAGGTTTTTATTAAAAAAAAAGGTGGATTTTAGTTTGGTTAAAAAAGGACCAAATATTAATTATTTATTAATTTATAATATTTAAATTCCAAGAGAATTTAATTTATTATAAATAAATAATAATTAAAGTTAATTCAAATATTTGAAATTCAAATTTCTAATGCGCCAGCGTGTGAGAAATTTCCTCCATTCATGTATAAAAGGTGGATCATTTCACCTTAGACAATTACCATGCTCATTCAATTTAATACCCCTGAAACCCTTGCAAAAAGTATCTTCGATTTTCATGCGCAAAAGAGTTGTGGCTAGTGGACAGCGAGTGGTGTTCGAAGGAGGTCAACGTGTGTGAACAAGAGCATAAGGTGAAGGAAGCTCCACTTCCTTCATGTGGGCATTACTAGCCCACACAGTGGACTCCCAAGTGCTATGATTCTTAGGCTTGTGGATACGGAGGTTCGATTCTCGTTGAATATCTTTTAGGGATCAACGAAAAGGTATGCACATTATTTGAGCGCTAGGTTTTTTGGAGAAGGTTGTTGGAAAATTAAAATTAATTTTTGGATTTATTAAATGGTTTTATAAAGTGATGTGGGAGTTATAAGGGATAGATAAAAGGTGTTTTTTCTTGGTAATTATTTTTGGTTAAAAATAATTAGGAGGAATAAGGAGTTAATTGTTTTATAAAGCCTTTTAATATATTTAGCTTATTGGAGAGAAATGTTTTTAAGTGTTGATTATTATTGAAGATGTCTTCTTGCCATTAAGAAGTGTTGAGAAAGTAATTATTTTGAAATTATTTTTTGGTGGTTGATATTATTTAATTGGGATATTATAAGGTGTTATTAGACAAATATCATGTATGTTGATGGTTGTTTTTAAAGATGGAGTGATAAGGTGTAATTGAGTTTTTGCATTATATTGTGAGAGAGATTTATCTTCTAACCTCTTTGAGTTTGGCATAGAAGTATTTGTGGTTGTGGTAGATATTTGAGGTTCCTTCATCATAAAAAGGTACAAGCACATTCTTCCATATTTGAGTTGATTGGTTGGTTTTCTGGAAAATAAGTTTGGAGTGAAAAGGACTTGTTTAGGGTTTCCTTTTGAGTGTGTTGAGTTAATGCTTCAAGGTTTTATGGAATAAAGAGTTGTTGTTAAAACCTTTTTTGATAAGCATTTTTGTTGAAGCCATTGGTTGTATAAAGAACTTGAACTAGGGTTTGAGTATCATTGTTATGTGAGAGTTATCTTATAAGCATTGTTTTTGAAGTGAGTTGTTGAGTGAAGAACTTGAACTAGGGTTTGAAAAGAACATGAGTATTATTGTTATGTGAGATTGGTTGTTGAGCATTGTTGGAAATATTTTGAGTGAGGATCATATGCTTGGACTAGGGTTTGTGAGCAAGGATTGTTTCATTGAGTGATTGGTTGAGTAGAGTTGGTTGAGCCTAGTCAAGTGGGTGTGTGAGGTGATTGTTCAAGTTCCATAAAATAAAATATTCTATATTCTAAATTAATTTGAGAAAGTGATTGAGCATGAGGTGAATAAGAAGCATATTGAGTCTCTAACAATTCTCCTATGTTTTTGAAAGATTTATTGAAAGTTATTGAGAATTGAGTTGAATTTGAAGCATATTGAGCCTTTAACAATTCTTTGTATGTTTCTAAGAGAGTTATTGAAATTAATTGAGCATTATGATAAGTGTAGAACATATTGAGTCTCTAACAATTCTCTTTATGTTTCTATGAGATTGGACAAGTTCTTGTGTGGACTTGTTGACCAGATTTGAGGTAAGTCTTTGAGAAGACTTTTGGACACATTTGAGTAAGCTTTTGTGGAAGCTTACAATACAGATTGAGAATAAACTTCGATAAGTTCTAGTAAGAACTTATAGAGCAGATTTGGGCAAGTTATAGAGAGGACTTGTCGAGCAGATTTGAACAAGTTATAGAGAGGATTTGTGGAGCAGATTTGGAAAATTTCTAGAGAGGACTTGTGGATAGATTAGTGTGAGATTTTGTGGAAGCTTACAAGGAATATTTGAGACAAGTCTTTGAGAAGACTTGAGAGTAGAGTTGATTGATTTGTTCAAACCTTAAGTTAAGGTTTGGGGCAGATCTAGTAGAGTTTATTTGAGATTGAATCAAGCTTTGAGTTAATGCTTTAGGATAGATATTGAGGACATATTTGTGCTAGACCAAAGGACTGTGTTTAGTGTAAAATTAAGAACAAATTTTGGTGCAGATTTGAGGATAGGTTTGTGCTAGACTAGAGATAAATATTGAGCAATTTTTTTCTAGACTAAAGGACTATGTTTAGTGTAAATTTGAGATAGATATTTGGAGGTGACAGAGCAGAGAGGACAGTAGTCTCTAGTGGATAGAGATCCATTATCTAGGGCAATGAGTACAAGAGTATTTAGTGGAGAGAGATCCATAAGCTAGTGCAATGGAGGCAGTAGTCTTCTAGAGGATCACCAGCTAGAGCAGAGGAGAAGGAGTTCTCCTATGGATAGATATCCATGAACTTGATTTAGGGGATTGGTATCTCCTTTGGACAGAGGTCCATAAACATTGTAATAGGGAAGGATTCCCAAGAGATTGATTGAGAAAATTTTAGTGAAAGATTGTCTCCATGGAGTAGCCCACATTGGGTGAACCAAATAAATTGTGGTATCTCTATTGTGTGTGGTGATTTGTGCATTGCTTTGAATACTGCTATTTATCTTTCTATCTATACATTACATAATATTGATTGAGAAAAAAAAGTAAAAAGTGGTATTATATTTTTCACCCCCCTTCTCAGTATAAGCTTGTGTTATTCATATTCTTCATCAATATTTCAATTTGTCCTTGAGTGATTAATTGCTTCCCTCCTTATATCTTCTTCATACTCAATATTTCTTCTATTTGGAGTTATGATATTTTTGATATGACAAGTATTTTTTTTGTTCTTTTGTTGTAGCATGAATTTTTTGTATGTCTATCTCATTCCTTGAACCATTTATCTCTAGATTTTTGGAACCAATATGAATCCTTTTTCAATGCATTATGATAATAAAAAAGTAATTGTTTTTATTTCACATAAGAATCCTAATCCATTCCATTAATTTATACTATCTCTTGTAAATTTTTGAGCTTGGATTCAATTTCTTTCTTTACTTTAAAAATGTTACCAAAATATTTGGCATTCCATATCTTCATTTGCTCATTTAAATATTTCAACTTTTGAACAAACCTGTACATACATGATCCTTAAAATTTTAGTTCATACTACCATAACATAACCATCTAGAAAAAATCAAGGTCTTGAAGCCACATAAATTGGAAGAAAAATAGCTTTGGATGACCATTATTAGGTAACTCACAAGTCAAAAGAATGGATTTGTGATCCGATCTTGCTTGCAATAAATTATCTGAAGAGATTGTATACTTTAATTTCATCCATTTAGCGGATAACAATAATCTATCTAGTATTTATCCTATATGATTTTACCCAATGTGTTTATTATCCTATGTATATTGAAAGCTTGAGGAACTAACATCCCAAATATCACCTGAATTGATAAATGAAGCAAAATCTTGCATTGATTTAAACCATCTTGGAATGCCACCCTTATTTTACAATAGAGATGGAACAATATTAAAATAACCCCAAATAATCCATAGATCACAATAAATCATCATTGAATTTGATAAAAATATGCTAAGGTCCTTCCTACATAATTCATGAGGAGTAACTATAGTTGGATCATATAAATTTATAACTGCAAACCTGATGTTTTCCTCTTTCCTATAAAATAATCTAGTATTTCTCCTATATGATTTTTCCCAATGTGTTTATTATCCCATGTATATTGAAATCTTGAGGAACTAACATACCAAAGATAATCTGAATTGATAAATGAAGCAAAATATTACATTGATTTAAACCATCTTGGAATGCCACCCTTATTTTCCAATAGAGATGGAACAATATTAAAATCACCCCCAAGAATCCATAGATCACAATAAATCATCATTGAATTTGATAAAAATATTCTAAGGTCCTTCCAACATATTTCATGAGGAGTAACTATAGTTGGATCATATAAATTTATAACCCCAACTTTGATGTTTTCCTCTTTCCTATAAAATAATCTAGCAACCCAATTACACTTTGCTTCTAATAGTTGTCTATCCCATTTGTACTTGTCCTTTATTATTGCAATACCATCTGAAGCTCCTATAGAAGAAACTACTAAAAAATAATCCATATTCCAAATATTCTTAAAAGCATCCTTACATTCATCATTGCTTATTTTTGTTTTTGTATTAAAATAAACTCACGACTATAACAACCTATTAAATTACTTAATAACTCTATTTTAAAGGGTTTTATTCATACCCCTAATATTCCATGATATAATTTTCATCATCATAACTTTCTTATTTTTATTAGTGGGATTAGCCCCACTTCTTGTTAACACCTATGATATTTTATTTGGCTTCCTAGATCAATAACCTTTTAAGTTTTTTTTCTCTTTGTTCTTGCTTGGATGGCATTCCTCTCCTATTCCTGCAAACACTCTCATTTTCATCAATCTCTTCTATTTTTTTCATATTGTTCATAATGAGACTTATCTTCTAAGAATTTATGTTACCCTAAAGAGTGGAAAGTGCAAGGAATAGCCTCATTAGCATTTTCTTCCTGAAAACTTTAAACTACATAGATGATCCTCCATAGTTATTACTTTCTTATGTTGGCCTAGAAACTCTAAATTTACTTAGATATCCTCTATAATATTTTCTTAACTATACTAATCTTGAAATCCTAAAGTGCAAGGAATACAGTCTGCACTAATTTCATTTATTGTAAGGAGAAGATTTTATGTTGCTTTAGGATAATTAAGGTGATTTACCTAGATTAATCTTGACCTCCTTCACCTTATTTGCTTTAAAATTCATCTCTCCATCTTAATTTGCTTTAAAATTTACCTTTCCATATTGCTTCGTACCTTTAGCTCCTTTTATATTTGAACTTGTGCATTATACTTCTTAATATCCCATATCATTTTTACTTCTAATAGTTGATTCGAGTGAACTGTAATGTCATTTACCATCTGATGATGTAGAGGGATTTTTCTAGGCACTTTCTTAGGAGTGGAAAATCCTTGATTTGACCTAGCTTCTCCTATGATATGATCTTATTTTTTAAAATGAAGCTACCCTCATGCCCAAAAAAAACCAATTTCCTCCTCCATAATTTTCACTTTGCAGTCTCTTTCCATGTGCTCGATTTCATGGTATTTGTAACATTGAAATATAATGTTTTCATAATCCAGTTTTTGATCCCATTCTCTTGATTCAGATCTAATCCTACTTGATTGTGGTAAAGGTTTAGAAATATCCTTGGCAACACATGTTTGAGTGTATATAGCATGCCTTCTCTCCTTTGTGGTTTATCTCTTTTGGATGAATTCACCTAGAGTATTACCAATATTCTTCAAAACCTCCTTATTGATGAGTTGATAAGGAAGTCCAAAAAGCCTAATCCATACCAAAAGCATTTTAATATTTTTTGTGTCCATAGAAAAGTTCTCACTTCAAGGTCTTAAATATAATGCACCTTTAACCCTAAACCATTGACCTCCATCCATTATTTTATCTCTTTTTCTAGAACTGGAGAAAATAATGAGGAAAAATTCATTTGGAAGAAAAGTAATGGAATAATTTGAATTCAATTCCCACTTCCATTTGATCTAATTTTGAATCTAAAAAAACATGGCTAGTATCCATGAAACTTACATATTAACCCTCTGGTTTTAATAACCATTATATTATGCTCAGTCATCTCATCCTTGATAATCACTTCTAATGTAGAATCTGCTACCTAGAATGGGTTTTCCATAGATTCACTCTTCCTCTTATTTCTAGCTAGGGCATATATACTTCCAACTTGGCCATCCATACTTTTAGTAAAGACTTTCATAAATGACTTGCTTTCCATGTTACCTAGATTTTATTCAAATGAATTCTTTAAATTCTCCTAATATCTAGAACAAGAAGTAGCACTTGTTCCTTGATCACACTTTGATTTCTACTTCTTGTTTCCCTTCTCACACTTCCTCCTCATGTCCAGCTCGTGATTGCACTTGCTTTGGCTACACTTAATCCTAGCTCATGCTCACACTCACTTTTTGTTGCACTCACTCTTGGCTTGCACTCACACTCACTTTTGGTTGCACTCACTCTTGGCTTGCACTCATACTCACTTTTGGATACACTCGCTTTCAACTACACTCACTCCTAACTCATACTTGTACTCACTCTCAACTCATGCTCACACTTACTCTTGGATCGTGCTCTAGAACTATCAACTTTTTAAGACTACTAAATTATTTATTAAAATAATACCATTATGATTTGTTAAAATGTCATTATAATATGAACGAGATTCATTTCATAACACATTAAAATGATAAAAATACTTTTTTAACTGGTTATTTGGGATTAAAATAAATTCCACTTGTATTACCCATAGTTTAGTTATTTTTCATATATTTATTGATAAGCTTTAATCATGGAATTTCAAATTTTTGAGACTGCTAAACTATTTTTTTAATTATTATGGTTACACTGATGCTTTAAGAAGGAAACTAACAATCTAGAGTTGGTAAAGTAGACTATGATAACACAAAGTTTTTTGGAAATATTACTCTACTAAGATGTAGTGCATAGACAATAGCGATGGAGTTTTGGCATTTTGAAGGTTGTAAGAAAATATCAAGAATAATGATGTTAAATTATAGAATATTTGTATTTACAAATAAAATTGAAGAAGATCTAGAAAATAAAAATAAAGCATTTAGATATTTCTATGAAAAAGATGTAGGTATCTAGCTATAACAACTAAATTGATATGAGAGTTGAATCTATTTGTAATGTATCAACCTCTAAAGGAGAGAATTATGATTTGTCAATAGTGGGGGACCCAAGTACATCCCATTTTATCAAGCAAAAAAATATTCACTCAAATGCTACACAAGATAAATATTTTCACCTAGAATTGTTATATAGAATAGGGGCATACATGTTAATCCATCCTAGTCTCTAGATATTTTAATTTCTACTATATCAATTTATTTTGACATATATAAGAATTAAGGGGTTTGCAAATACTTCTTGCACTCTATATATATTTGATAATAGATTTTATTAATATTTATAATAAATATGTGGAATTTTTTTTATGTATTCTTTTATTATTGGCGTACTTAAAAAAATAAAGTATCATTTTGATGTAGGAACTCAATGTGAAGCTGATTTATTTATTGATGCAATGCAATATATAAGAAATACAAAATAATCTCACATGGTTAAGTGGTTGTAACAAGTTACCAAACATGGCCAACCACTTAACTAATAGATAACCATCTGCTAAACAAAGGTGACAACTAACTGCTAAAAGATAAAGGAGATCTTTAACAGCTAACTAAACACCTAAACAACTTAACAATCTATTTATAACATGGGTATACTATGCCTCACATGAATACAAAGTGCATGAAATAGGAAATTAATATAATAATAATAATAAAATATTAACTTAGGCTTAAGTGGATAAGCCTAAGTATCCTCAACACTCCTCCCAACCATATAAGCATTGGATCCCAATGCTCTCAAAAAATATGGAAATTCATGGGCCATATCATGGTGAGGAATCCAACGAGCCATGTGTGGAAAATGATCATGATGTATGAAAAGGTAAGAAGTGGAAGAACCCTATCTAGTGTGATGAGTCTTCATATCAAAAAATCTATCTAAAATGAGTAGAAACTGATGATCAGGTGCCACTACTGTTAGGGCTAAAAAAAGAATCAAGTACCAAAAGAGGATCCTAAAATGGTATCTCTGGAAAGTGGTGCTTATCCAAAGGAACCCAAACTCTGTATCCAACCTATGATGAGTGAGTATTGTGATTCTTACACACCACTATCTACTGTTCCTGTAGAGTCTCCTACAATTCCTATGGTATATTTTCGAGAAGGCTTTACTAGTGCGCAATGAATGAAGTTATCTTAGCTTGCTCCTCCATGTGTGCAATGGTGGGAGTGGGCAAAGACAAAGGTAACTTCTGTAGAACAAGTGGTTGTGTAACTAGAGGTGTACCTGAAATGATACCAATAGAGTGAATGATATCTTTATCATGAGTGAGAATGATGGGTTCCTTAAGCATTTGCTCTTGTGATTGTTCATTTAGTGGGAGTGAAATTTTTTATTTTCCTATGCCTTTGATGGTGCTTTTTCTTCATTTTGTGTGGAAATTATGCAAGTAGGATCCAAAATGAGTGCTTGAATTAGTGGCTTCCTTACTTGCCTACAACTTAACATAAAATTGGATGTAGGTGTAGTGCTTTGTATCAAGTAGGTTTTATAATGCAACTCTAATGTGTAGGTGTTATTTTTAGCATGATAAATAGTATTCATATCAAATTTATTGGGTTTACCTAGAAATAGTCCACAAAAATCCATCTTTGTGACATCACATCTAACTTTGTCCACAAACTTGTCATCAAAAGCAAAATTCAAGGTGCAAGTGTGGGTGATGTTAGATGTGCAGTATAAATCTTTCCAGCCAAGTGTATATGGTTGGTGATGTGGATTTATGGGAAGCTTCAACTTCTCCACAATGGATTTTGCAATGAAGTTCTTTTACGATCCGTTATCTATGATACAATCAACATAGAAATCATGTGTAAGGTGGGCTCTAGTGATAAACAAATGGTCACCACCCCCTTGAAAAAATACATTTGACATAAGGGTAACTTTGTTTAGTTTACCATTTAAATTAGGATACTCTTCTTCTATCCTTGTAGCCACAATGAGACCATCATGTGGTTCCTCATGTTTAGGCTATACAAATAAGGATTTCTTCTTCTTGATTTTTTTAAAAGTAAAGCATTTAGATTTTATATGACCATACCTTTTACAAAATTTACAATACATTGAAGAAGAAGGATATTTAGAATAAAAAGAAGAAGAATGTGCTTTAGGAGAAATGGGAGAAGAAGAAGAATGAGGGAAAGAATGAGAAGTGTTCTTCACCTTCTGTTGATGTTGATTCTCGTATCTAGAAGAGCTCTCCAATGATGAACGATATTTATGATATGCACCAAATTTCTCCTCTGGAAGAATGACATGGTTGAATGCCACATCCAAGGTGAGGAAAACATTGAAGTTGATTTTCCTAAAAATTTTATCTTGCAAGCCATGAGTGAACTTATTAATTAAATCCTCTTTTGAATATTTCACACCAAGAAGTACCCTTAGCCTATTGAATTGGAAAATGTAGTCAAAAATAGATATACTATAGGCTTACCTCAATCTATACCACTTGGTAGTGAGGTCACTTTGGTAGTTTTGTGGAAAGAATGTATTTTTCAGAATTTGGATCAATTCTTTCCAAGTCATGGTGGCATTATGGCTTTGTCTTTCTACAATTAAAACTTTTTCTAAGCCTATGAGTTTGACTGTAGCAAATGCAACCTATTCATATTAAGGAATTTCAGCATAAGCAAACCAAGTTTGCATATCCAAAATCCATGTAGACAAGACATCAGGATCCCTAGATTCGTCATACAATTTGACCTCACATTTAGCTTTATTGGCATGATTGTGATGAATTTTTATATCTTTAGGGGTTAATTGCACCACAATATCTTTCACCTTCTCTACTAAAATGTCTACTATAGTAGTAAGGTTTTCCATGTTTGATTTGAGGTCTTGAGCCATATGTTTTCGAGTATATGCCAGACTAGGAGGATTACAAAATGGATGCAAGAACTTAATGTAGGTTTAGGAATTTGACAATTTTTCTAATGCAAGAATTGCCTAAATTTTTATAACAATTTGCCTTCCAAAATTTGTAAAAAAATCTAATTTAAAGTGCTTTTACAAAATTAAATCAAATTTTGCAATTACAAATTAGCACTAAAATTTTGAAAAATTAGCCCTTACAATGCCAAAGATTGGTTAGTTGGCAAAATAGATGGTCAATTTTACTAAAATTTCTAAAATTGCAAAAATAATGGAAAAAATTAACTTAAAATTGAGAAAATTCACCTCCTTTGTAGTTTGCGCAGGTTTTGGCACCAAAAAGATGTAATTTGAATTCAAAATTTTGAATTTTCACCTTCCAACGGTCAAAATTTTGGAAAATTTACCCCAAAAGTTGTTTCCCACCACAAAAAGTTCAAATCCGCATCAAAAATTCATTTGTTTAAGTGGTCAAGTTGCAGGTTGATAGTCCATGGCTAGAATTTTGAATTTAAATGGTTCTCAACAACTCGCCAATGGTTTGGAGTTACCTCAATAGTTTTAAGTCAAACCATGACTCAAATGCAAGGAAATTCTACCACGTGGTGTAAGAGCACCTATGCCCAATCAACTGACACGTGCGCGATGACACCCTCAATGGTGACAACTGCAAGGTGGTCACTAAGGCATAGGTTCCTTTGTGCCTATAAAACCAATGTTGCCCATAGCATGGCCAATGTGAGACTAAACTTAGTCCCAAAAAAAAAAGCCCTCACTATTTCGTCTGCCTACAGGTGAATGGAACCCTATCGGTGAAACTTAGGCAGAACTCCACGTTGCTATGAACAATGAGAAATACTTATCAAATTTTAGAATCCTATTGGAGATCAATAGAAATATGTCATGCAACCAAAAAATGCATTGGGGACTGGATTTCCTCCTTGTAAGGTTATCAAAAAACTTGAATGTCAACGAGAAGTAATTATCTCTGTCAGTTGTGATGGAAATTAGCTGGATTTTGAAGAGCATCACTGGTGCATTTGAACTCCCGTTCAAATCGTAAAAATGATAAGCCCATGTCAAAAATTTCCTTCATCATGGAGTTGGAATCACGCTGAGGAGATTTACCCAAAATTTGAAACACAACACTCATCGAAACCCTACGACCTCATGGAAAACTGCTCATAAGGAATTTTGAATTCACATGCCAAAAAACTTGTGAATGGTGTCGATCAATTTCACCCACTTGGGTCCTCCCATAAAAAACCATGTGTCGACTGCATGTTGGAAGGTTTCTAGGGTTTGTATTATGATTGGCCATCTTTATAACCTTAGCAGAGTTTTAATTTTTTATAAAAAATATTGTTTGTGATCTCATTTTTTTGCTATCTACGCATTGCTTCTGGTCTATGATACATTGATCATGAATGTACACTTTCCAAGCTACCTATGACCTATCTATGATCTCAACATGCTTGCGAGCCCTTCAAATGACATCTACGATCCTACATGTATCACCATGATCAACATCGAATATGTTGTAGAGCTGTGTATCACCACAATTTGCATCCTGATCTTTTGATGTTGGCCCCATTGTAATATCTATCTAGGGATTATAATGGATGCTCGAACCTCGACTATTGCTAATGGCTACCTGTTTACAATAGCCCTTGTATCGAGCGACATTGACCAATGATGTTTATTGTCCGTTGGTGTCACCTATAATAGGCCAACACATAGCCTATGAAGAGGGATGAAGTAAGTCATTGGAGGAATAAGGGGTGGGGGTTGATGGGGGAGTGCAACAAAAGAAAATATAGGGGTGGTTGGTGTAGGAAAATAGTGAGTGTCCTACCCAACCTTTGTCGATTGACAGGAAGACCGATCGGTAGGGTGGGAAAAAAAGATAAAAAAAGAATTAAAGGAAGAGAGAAAAAATTCTCTCTGCAAACCTTTAAAAGCCTTTAGAATTAAAATCTTCCAAGCACATAAAACCTCCAAAAAAATTTGTAGTAATATTCAACCTCTGTAGGAAAACTTGATGTTCTTTCAACGAGTGTTGTCAATCCTTCCTCTTGGCCATAAAGCTGGATTCAAACTTGGAATTGCTCCTCAAATATCTTTCTTTCTTCTGATATTTAAGGAAAATAATTTTTTGCAATATCCAAATTAGATAATTATCAAATTATTGCCTCCAAGGGTAATCTGATTTACCCTCTGAACTAATGTCAGGGTTAATTGGTGTAGAGGTAAATTATGTCCTCTGATACCTTAGCTTCACCTAATTTTGTGGGTGGCTTCAAGCCAACGTCCACTAGAACCTTCCTAAGATATGATGCACTAGCAATCTAACTAGGCACCTAGTAGTGAAGTGGTAATTTGTCCTCCTTATCCTTGGCAATCTGATACCAATGATATAGTAACTCAACGTGAAGCTGATTTATTTATTAATGCAATGCAATATTAAGAAATACAAAACAATCTCACATTATTAAGTGGTTGTAACAAGTTTTCAAACAGGCCAACCACTTAACTAATAGATAACCATCTGCTAAAAAAAGGTGACAACTAACTTCTAGAAGACAAAGGAGATCTTTAACAACTAACTAAACACCTAAACAACTTAACAATATATTTATAACATGGGCATACTATGCCTCATGTGAATACAAAGTGCATGAAATAAGAAATTAATATAATAATAATAATAAAATATTAACTTAGGCTTAAGTGGATAAGCCTAATTATCCACAACACATTTAATATTAGAAAATAATATTAAATAAATATTATGTTGTATTGTGATTAGCCAACAACATAATATGAAAAATCCTATACATGGAATATCACTAACTATTTACATGAGATTAAACTATGATCCATACATACTATATCTTGATTGTATGACCATGATGTTTTAAAAAATCACATTGATATTTGACAATTATGCATATATCACTTGACAAGACTTGAAGTTGTGTCTCCACATTAAAAGTTCACATTTTAAACCATTTGAGCTCATTTAATTTGATAAAATATTAAGGTTTTTCCATACAATTGCATTCCATATTTTTAACTATTTAGTAAAAACTAAGGTTCACCCATAGGATTAGAACCTTGGTCTATAATGTGAAACTCATCACTCCCTACCAATTGCTCTAAATTCCATGGGTTGAAATGTTAAGCTTCACCCATGAGACTGTGGAACCTTGGTTTATACTGTGAAACTCCTAACTACTTGATCTAAAACCCTTTGGGTCTAAAATGTTAAGGTTCACCCATGGGATTAGAACCATGTGAAATTCCTTGCTTTTCATTGCTTGCCTAAACCTATTGAACAAATGTAAAGGTTTCTCCTTGATATTTGAACCTTGGATTATGATGTAAAACTCTTCACTTCCTACCATTTGATACAAACCATATGTGCCTAAATGTTAAGGTTCACCCAAGGAATTGGAAATTTTATCTATGGTGTTAAACTCCTTGCTCCACATTGCACCCCAAAATCTAGGCAAGAACTATTACTATACTACATGCCTATAGAAGGCATGATAACAAGTAAATAAAGTTAATATTTTTAGACAATTAAAATAAACAATTAGTATATTGTCAAATGAAATGCAAGCAAGTGGCTAGAATCTTAGTTTTTCAAAAATGATGATTTAGAGACAAATCTTGCCAAGCAATTTATACAATGCAAAATTTTCTATATTTGTTGTAGAATTGGGTAAATTACTACATCCAAGACTAAGTGTGGCATACCCTAACAAACATGGTTAGGTTAAATTATGGGTGAATTTAGAAAAATATATACCCTTTGGTTGTGATAATTACGATAAAATCTTCTCTTGCCATAATGGGGAATCACCAATAATAATAAAAAAGAAACAAATAAATATATAATCCACTACAAAATTTTAGTAGTTTAATATTTATAATTAACTTTACTAAAAAATAATAATAAATTTTTATTGATCAAATGACATGCCAATTAAATTGCTCAACTTTCAAGGAGGAAACCCAAGGTTAAATCTTGCCCAGCAATTTATGCATATATTCTAAGTTGTAATGTCACGATGTAATACAAATGTGGACCTTTCAACCCTGTATAACCTTATAAAGAATAATAATAATATACTCTCAAAGAGATTCATTTAACATTCATCATAATACACTAAATATTTATAGCTTAGAAATCTAGTTAAAGTGGAAAATAGATAATTATTACCAATTAAGTGAAACAATGCGGCTACATTTTTCTATCATTTATAGATGATATACTTTATCTAATATATTTTTTAAAAATTGGTTATATGGGATTGAAATTAAACCCAATAATATTATATCATGACCACATAGTGGTAAAAAAACTTGGTAATTATTCATTAACTGCTTGGCAAGACCCAAACTTGGGTCTTGTAGGCCCAAAAGGCTACATAGAAGAATTTTGTAAAATTATTAAAATTTGTGTAAGTGTGGAGATGTGCTTCGGATCGCGATAATAACTCAGTGCAACTTGTTCTACGTTGTGGTTAGCTTGGTCAAATAGACTTTTGAGTGACTCAAATCGTATCTTAAAGTAAAATATGAGGACCCTAGCTTAGAACACACTTCTACATTACCCAGTTCAGGATAAGTTTACCGCATGGCTCAAAGCATGGTTCCATATTGCGGTTCACACAGTAAAAGTTGTCATCTTGATATTTTGAATCACAACTTAGAATAAGGTTCTACACTGTCTGGCTTAGAACATAGTTTTATACCGTGTGACTCAGTGCAATGCTCTATGCCATGGTTAATATTGGTTAAAATACTTGGAAGGTGATTCAAATCATGGCCTAGAACATGGTTCTATGTCATGCGGTCAAGAGCAAGATTGTTTATGACACAACCCCAGTCTAACACACCCCTTATGTCACGGTCAAAGCAGTCAAAGTATTGAGTTTCAAAATCTAAAAGTCATAATTAAACAAGTTTCATGCCACAAGAAATGAAAGGAGGTTAAGCTGAAGTTCCATAAGATGGTTCCATTCTAGAACAGGATATGGATTGCAATATGCTCTAGTCTATGGTCAGACTTGGTCAAACCTACACCTGGCTACATCAAATTTCAACCCAGAATAAGGTTCTATATCATGCAAACCAGAGAAAATATTCATATTGCAATCCCAGATTAGCACATTTCTACTCTAAGCCATGATCAAAGCAATAAAATGACTAAAGTCAGAAATTCAAATGCCAAATTAGAGCATGTTCCATGCTACGAGCAATGAAAATAGCTCAAGATAACTTCATGGAAGGTTTTGTTCCAGAACATGCTCTAGGCCACAATATGCTTTAGGTCATGACCACTAATATGCACCAAAATTTGCAAAGCTCCAATCTTAGCCATCAAAAAATAGATCAATGATCCACATTTTTTTTTAAATAAAGGGGTAAAAATTTATTGATAAAAATTTTGGATTACAGAGTACAACTGAGCTTCCAACCAGGACTCAAATAAACAACCAAACATGCTAAAACCACTAGAATAGAATGACACCTAGAAAATACAACAAGAATAAACCACATTAAGTCTGTACATCCTTGTGGATCAACTCCCACAGGCGTTGAGAGTCCCCAGACGGGAGACTCTCCCAATTATCGATACTCCAAGGATCCAACAACTCAGAAGCCCTTTTGGCTAGGTAATCAGCAACCACATTCCATTCCCTTGGAATGTGCACAAAGGATATAAATTTGAACTCTTCACTCATTCTAAGAATTTGAACGGCTACAAAGGCCAACTGCCAATTAACTTCCTCCATCCTTTTACTATTTAAAATATTAACCACAATTTGAGAGTCAGACTCATAGATAATCCTATGCTAGCCAAGAGAAAACCCCCTCCATAAGGCCTCAATAATTGCAAGAGCTTCCATAAAATTGTTGGAGTGAACAACTTTATAAATGGAAAAGAAAAAATGGACGCCACTAGTAGAATCTCTCCACTACAAATGCCAGCATGTCCAAGATTACCCCTGGACGATCCATCAGTATTAATTTTTAAAACTGAGCTAAGGAACCCTACTAGGGATAGAAGAGTTCACACCATCCTCAAAGAGACCAAGGGCTTGCTATACCTTCTCCTCCATAGAAATAGAGTCGACATCACATTTTCTATGGATGGTTTCCTAAACCATATACAGGATCCTTTGCTAGATCTGTTGAACAACCAAATAATTGCCCTGAAATATGTGCCAGTTTTGTTGAAGCCAAATTTTCTATATGATGCAAGAAGGGCCCAAATTCCAAGCCACCGAAGGAAGGGGTCTTTGGTCGGAGGTCTTCCTAGACTACTCCAAAACTCCACCAGGGAAAACACATGAAAACATGGATGGTTCTAGGCGCTCCACCAATGGTGCCAAATGTCTCTGGCAAAGGAGCATTGGAAAAATAAATGAGAAGAGTCATCCTCATTCTTACTGCAAAGGACACAAAAAGAGGGACCCTAAAATCCCCTCTTCCTCACATTATCCCAAGTGAGGCATTTATTACGAGCTACCAACCAGAGAAAGAAGTTACATTTTGGCCAGGTAAATTTGTTCCACACCTTTTTCCACCAAGTGACAAGAAGACTCCCATACTTTTGCTTATCAAGAACCTGATAACCATAGGCTACCGAGTAGGTTCCCTTAGGATCAAGGTTCCAAGATAGAATATATTTACCCCTCAATGAAGAACAAGGCCTCCCCATAAGAATAAGAGTGAGCACCTCTCTGTCCTTGGCCAGTCCCCCCTGGGGCAATTCTTACAGATATTTCCACTTGTACATCTCCATATTTCCAAAATATTAGATTTTTTAAGTCCACATGAGACCAGCCTACTTCCAATAAAAAAATGCTTAGGGAACGTAACCTAGGATATTGATTCAATATAGGAGGGTGGCCATCCCAATAATCCTCCCAAAAAAGAGCATTTGATCCCCGATTTCAAATCCAGAACAAACCTTGCTTGATTAAATTAGATCCTCTTTTCAGAGTGTCCCAGATAACTGAACCTTTCCCAACCAAGTTGACTCTAGGTATTTTAGCCCCATAAATACCTCTCAAGTATTTACAAGATATTATTTTAGCCCAAATATGATCTTGAGAGGTACACCATATTCAATAAAGTTTTACAGCTAAAGCCTACCCAAAAAGAGTTGTCTGTCATAACCCAAGGCCTCCCTCTTGCACCAGCCTACATATAGAATCCCACCTAACCAAACTCCATTTAGATTGATCAAGTTTTCCACACCATAAAAACTATCTTGGCAAAGCATCCATGTCCTTTATGAAGTGAGAGGGTGCTATTTGTACAAAATATCTATAAATGGGTAAAGCTTGAACAACATATTTTAAAAGCAACACTCTACCTGTAGTGGATAGCCATCTGAAAGTCTAGTGATTCACATTCCTTCTAAACTTATCAAGCATAGACTTCCAAGAAGATCCAGGTAGATGGTGAGATGAAATTGGAATACCAAGATAAATGAAGGGGGGAGTCCCAACCTGGAATCTTAGAATGCGAGCAATCCTAGCTTGAACAAGAGGAGGGGTATTGAATAAGAAAATAGAAGACTTGTCCTCATTAATCAACTGTCCAGAAGCACCAAGATATATGTCAAGAGACTGTCTAATATTACCAACTTCCATGATAGTGGCAACTCCCAACAAAGTAGTATCATCAACAAATTGAAGGTGGGAAAGAGGTGGCAAACTACTATCCCACTTCCACCCCTGAATGAGACCCTGCATGACTTGAGACTTGAGAAATATTCCCAACCCTTTTGCCATAATGATAAACAAATAAGGATATAAAGGATCTCCTTGCCTCAATCCCCTTGAGGCCTCAAACAACTCTGATGGCTCATTATTAACAAGAACAGAGAATGAGAAATAAGAAACACAACTCATCACCCATATAATCCATTCCTCCTCAAATCCAAAAGCAGTAAGAACTTTATGAATAAAGGACCATCTGACCTGATCATAGGTTTTGGCCATGTCCAAATTAATGAACATATTTTTATCCTTAGAAGTTTCCATTGAGTAAATAGCTTCTGTAGCAATAACAACCCCATTCAATATTTGTCGGCCAACAACAAACCCTCCTTGCTCCTTAGAGATGATTTTTCTCAACCATATCTTCAGCCTCTCAGCAATAATTTTTGTGATGATCTTATACACAACATTGCAGAGAGAAATAGTCCTAAACATATACAAGGAATTTTCTCTCTTTTTTGGGTATAAGCACCACAAAGGTAGCATTTAGGGCCCTTAGCATCTGTTTGTTCTTTTGGGACTCATGGACAACCTCCAAAAGATCAAATTTTATTAAATCCCAAAACTCCTGATAAAAATCAATCAGGAATCCATATGAGCCTGGGGCTTTTCCTTTTTTCATATTGAATACAACATTTTCCAACTCCTCAAGGGAAATTGGACCCATCAAGTGCTCATTCATATCTCTAGAAACAATCACTGGAATACAGTTTAGAATAAGCTTTTCATTCTCATCATCTAATAGGGAGTCCTCCTTGAAGAGAGAGGAAAAATACCTTGTTGGCAATTTTGGGTATCTTGAGTACATTGCCTTTGCCTAAGTTTAATTGTTGTCATTGATGTCAAGGAGCTATTGGTAGTTGTTTTTGATGTCAAGGAGTTCTTGGAGAAATTTGTTTTTATGTCTAAGGATGTGTTTTGATGAAGGTTTCAGCTGGTCAGTAATTCTCCAAGAAAATCGAAGTAGCCCGATTGCCAAAAATCCGAGAAAAAGATAAGTTAGAAAAAGTTTGCAGGCTGTTGGAAAAACTGTCGTGATTTCGCGACATGTTTGAGGAGAGAGAAAGTTTGGCCAAAACTGTCGTGATTTCGCGACATGCAGGAAGGTAGAGGCAAAGTGGGCAAAAGTGTTGCGATTTTGCGACATGCAGGAAGGCAAAGGTAGAACGGGCAAAACTGTCACGATTTCATGACAAGTTTCGAAGAAGTTGTACAGATGCAAAAACTGTCACGATTTTGCGACAAGTTGAGTTGGCAGTGTTGAGTTGCAAGAAGTGTCACGATTTCATGACAAGTTTTGAAGAAGTTGTACGGATGCAGAAAGTGTCATGATTTTGTGATAGGTTGAGTTGGCAACTTGCAGTTGGCAAAAGCATCATGATTTCGTGACATGTTCTAGTTTCACGAGCAGTTGGCAAGAGAGAGCTTAAGGCAGCAAAAGCATCACGATTTCGTGACATGTTTCATTTTTGCTAGTGCAAACCAAGAAATGGATGAAGAAGTAAGAGGTGTCGTGATTTCACGACAGAGTTTCTGATGACGTCAGCAAAAGGCAAAGGTGTCATGATTTCGTGACAGTAGCGGAGAAGAAGACTTTGAAGTCTAGAGCGTCACGATTTCATGACAAGAATCATGATGACGTCAGCAAGAGGCAAAGGTGTCACGATTTCATGACAGTAGCAGAGAAGAAGGCTTTGAAGTATAGAGCGTCACGATTTCATGACAAGAATCATGATGACGTCAGCAAGAGGCAAAGGTGTCATGATTTTGCGACAACAGCGGAGAATAAGGCTTTGAAGTCTAGAACGTCACGATTTTGCAACAAGATTTATGATGACGTCAGCAAAGGCTGTAATGTCATGATTTTGTGACAACAAACCAAAGAAGGTGTACGGTAGTCAAAGGCGTAGCGATATCGCGACATGTTTGAGTTTCACGCGAGAACAACTACAGAACAATAGAGGCGATTAAAGTCGACGAAGTTAACCTTTGTCGACGAAGTGTAAGGTTTTACAACCGACATGTTTGGAGATTAAACAGCTGACTAAAGAACAAGATTTCATCTTAAGATTGTGAGTATTAAAGGAAGACTGTTTGAGAAATTTTGTGCATCGATCGAAGTGTGCATTTCGTAGTGAGGCATTCACAAAGTTAGTGTGACTAGTGAGGTTCGATCATCGAAAAAGCAGAGAGCGAAGTTTGACTACAGCATTAGAGTGGACCTCGTTGAATCTTCTAAGTATCAAAGACTGTGCTGCTATTCATAAGAATATTGTGCAAAAAGTATGATGTTGTGGTTGTACATAGGTGCATAAGTTGCTGTGCGTTCGAATGCTACAATGTTTGCGAAGATCATGAAAAGGGTGGAATTTGATCTAAGGACAGCTGTGATTGCGACTGTGTTCACGCAGTCTATGTAAAAGAAAGTAAAGTGTGCGAAGTAGATACTGCTATAATTGCGAACAGTTGTGAAGGACAAATGGTGATCAAGTGCTGCTATAATTTGAGAAGATAGTGCCGCTGTAATTTGAGAAGACTATGCTGCTGTAGTTGCGTAGGCAGTGAAAAGTTGTTTTCAACCAAGTGCAGAAAGGAACAAAGGAAGAGGACAATTGTGCTAGACCGAAGGACTGTGTTTGGTACAGAAAAGAGGACCAGCTTTGCGATAACGAGAGTTGAGGATAGAGATCTCTAGCCAGAGCAGGGAAGACAGGTGTCTTCTATGGATAGAATTCCACTTGCTAAGGGCGAGAGGAGGTAGAGGTCTTCTAGAGGATCACTAGCAAAGTAGAATTAGGGGAAGGTGTCTCCTTTGAGCTAAGGCTCATAAACTTTGTAATCGGGAAGGATTCCCAGAGGTTTTGATATAAATTTTAGAGGAAAGTTTTATCCATGGAGTAGCCCACCTTGGGTGAACCACGTAAAGTGCTGTGTCTCTTTGTGGATTGCTTTTTGTGCACTATTTTACTACTGTTATTACTGCTATTTTATTTTGCATGTTAATGGTTTGAAAGCTGTATTTTTAGATAAAATTGAAAAAGGTCTTATACTATTCACCCCCGCCCTCTCAGTATAAACTTGTGTTCTTCAATTGGTATCAGAGCCAGTGCCTTCGAAAAGTTTAACAGCTTGAAGGAAAAGGTTGCAAAGAACACAATGGACTACTCAAGTGGGAATGTAGCACCTATTCTGGATGGATCAAATTTTGGTCTTGGTAATGAGGTATGGGAAGTTATTGAATATGGGTACACCATTCCTACAAATGGTCCTTACACTAAAGAGGACAGGCTTCTACATCACGGCAACTCAAAAGCCATGAATGCAATCTTAAAAGGTTTATAGAAGGCTGATCTTACCAAAGTTATTCACTACAAGACAACTAGTGAGATGTGGAAACAATTACAGGTTGTTCATACAGGTGATGCAAATGTCCGAAAGGCCAAATTGAGACATTTTAAAGGCATGTTTGAACAACTCAAGATGAATGATGATGAAAATATTAGTGACTACATGCTTCGGATGGATGAGATTGTGAACTCCATGAAAGACTTAGGTCTTGAACTTGCTGAAAATGATGTGTGTGATAAGATTTTAAGATCTCTTCCTAATAGATTTAGTGAAAATATTTCTGCTATTGAGGAAGCCAAAGATTTAGATAAATTGAAAAAGGATGAGCTCCATAGTATTCTTGCAGCATTTGAGCTGAGAACTCAAGTAAAAGTTGATGTAAAGAAAGAGGCAGCTTTCAAAGCTATCAAGAAATCGAAGGGCAAACAGATTCAAGAAAGTGATGAGTCTTCTAGTGAGGAAGAGGCATATTACAGCAGGAAAGGCAAGTTTTCGAGAAAGCACAAAAGCAAGAAAAATATAAGATGTTTTAAGCTGTGGGAAATTTGGTCATTATGCTACTGATTGTATCTGTTTCTAAAAATGAAAGTGATGAAGATATACAGGATGTTAAAAGCAAGGACTCTGAAAAGCACAGGTATTACAGAAAGAGCAAAAATGAGTACAGCAATCACCAAAAAAGCAAAGATGAGTACAAAAATCATGGAAAGAGGCATTATCACAATAATAAGAAGAGATTCTACTTAGACAAAGCAAGTAAGTGTTCTAGCAGTGATAGTGACAGTTCTTCTAGTGATGATGAAAATGAGATGCTGTTCATTTTAGAAAAAGAGGAAGAACCGAAACATAAATTCATTATCATGAAATGTTTTAGATGTGGAAATTTTGGGCACCTTGAGGATGATTGCAGAAATAATGATTTGGCTGCTAGTATGTATGAGGATGCTTGAGAAAACTACAATGAAGATGCATGTATGGTTTTTGAAAAAGGTAGCACCTCTAGTGATAAGAAATCTGAAAAAGGCTATGATAATTCAAAGTGCCATCAAATAGAGGATCTTGAATGTGAACTCAATAATGCTCTTAGTGTTTTGAAAAAGGAAAGAAAGAAGAATGATAGACTCAAGTTTAAGTTAGATGAATGTTGTATGGAGATAGATGAACTTGTAGAAAATCTTGAAGCATCTATGGCTAAGTCACAAGAACTCAAGAATGAGTTAGATTCTAAAATTTTGGAGTATAGAGAGTTAGAACAGGAAATGGCTTCTTTGAAAGAAGAAAATAAAGAGTACAAGGATAAGCTCTACAGATTTCAATATAGCTCCAAGAAGGTTAAATTTCTCATCAAAGGACAAAGAAAACCAACAGATAAAACAGGTCTCGGTTTCATTGAGCCGCACAAGGAACAGGTTGGGGAATCTAGCAAGAGATTTCAAAAGGAAGAGAGTCCTATTGAAGAAAGTACTTCAGATCATGATTCATTAAGTGATGAATATGCAGAAACAAAAAATGATATTCAAACTGAGAAGAAGAAGTTTTCGGGACCCATGAGTCGAATAAAAGAAAATTTCACCGTAGATGTTTTGCGTGTCACAGATTTGGTCACATGGCTGTACATTGCATGAATCAAATGAAGAGAGTAAATGACAGTTTTAGGATACGTAATTTCTTTCAAGGGTATTGTTACTCTTGTCAACAATTCGAGCACAAGGCAATTTTTTGCAAGGCAAATAACAGGAACTGGGTTAGTCAGAACAGGAAAATTCAAAGAACAGTCATGCCAAATATTGTTACTTGCTATAAATGCAACAATGAAGGTCACCTAGCTAGACAGTGTAGAGCTGATCTTCTGAGATACAGGAACATAAACAACAGCATGAACAAATCCAAGGATCAAGACATGGATAAGAATAGGAATGATAACAAAAATAGGAAAAGTGATATGAACAGGTCCAAGGATCAAGGTATGGATAAGAACAAAAAAGATAAAAGAAATAGGAATAGTAGTATTAACAGGTCCGAGGATCAAAACAGTGACAGGAACAAGAATACAGAAAAAGAATTCAAGAGAAGGCCCGGCAAAGAAATCATAGACACTAAAGATGATGAGTGTCTAATGGGAGTATCACTCCCAACCCTGTTTTAAATCACCTCATCAGGAGGTGGGGGAGGGACTAAGCTAAGAGGCTCATTCTTAGTCCCAAGCCCCAAAGGTGACCCTTTGCCATTGATGACAAAGGGGGAGAGATTTAAGTAAGGGGGAGTGTTTTCAAGTGAAGAGGAAAGCTTCAAGTCAGGGGGAGAAAAACTTGAAGAGATTGATTTCAGTTTTGGCTCTTGAAAGATGTGTTTTTAATTAAGGGTTGCCATCAATGACAAAGGGGGAGATTGTTGGCAATTTTGGGTATCTTGAGTACATTGCCTTTGCCTAAGTTTAATTGTTGCCATTGATGTCAAGGAGCTATTGGTAGTTGTTGTTTTTGATGTCAAGGAGTTCTTGGAGCAATTTGTTTTTATGTCTAAGGATGTGTTTTGATGAAGGTTTTAGCTGGTCAGTAAGTCTCCAAGAAAATCAGAGTAGCCCAGTTGCCAAAAATCCAAAAAAAGATAAGTTAGAAAAAGTTTGCAGGCTGCTGGAAAAACTGTCATGATTTCGCGACATGTTTGAGGAGAGAGAAAGTTTGGCCAAAACTGTCACGATTTCGTGACATGCAGGAATGCAGAGGCAAAGTAGGCAAAAGTGTCATGATTTCATGACATGCAGGAAGGCAGAGGTAGAATGGGCAAAACTGTCATGATTTCGCGACAAGTTTCAAAGAAGTTGTACGGATACAAAAACTGTCGCGATTTCACGACAAGTTGAGTTGGCAGTGTTGAGTTGGAGGAAGTGTCACGATTTCGCGACAAGTTTCGAAGAAGTTGTACGGATGCAGAAAGTGTCACGATTTTATGACAGGTTGAGTTGGTATCTTGCAGTTGGCAAAAGCATCACGATTTCATGACATGTTCCAGTTTCACGAGCAGTTGGTAAGAGAGAGCTTAAGGCAGCAAAAGCGTCGCGATTTCGTGACATGTTTCATTTTCGCTAGTGCAAACCAAGAAAAGGATGAAGAAGCAAGAGGTGTCACGATTTCACGACAGAGTTGCTGATGACGTCAGCAAAAGGCAAAGGTGTCACGATTTCATGATAGTAGCGGAGAAGAAGACTTTGAAGTCCAGAGCGTCATGATTTTGTGACAAGAATCATGATGACATCAGCAAGAGGCAAAGGTGTCACGATTTCATGACAGTAGCGGAGAAGAAGGCTTTGAAGTCCAGAGCATCACAATTTCATGACAAGAATCATGATGACGTCAGCAATAGGCAAAGGTGTCATGATTTCGCAACAACAACGGAGAAGAAGGCTTTGAAGTCTAGAGCATCGTGATTTCGTGATAAGATTTACGATGACGTCAGCAAAGGCTGTAATGTCACGATTTCACGACAACAAACCAAAGAAGGTGTATGGTAGTCAAAGGCGTAGCGATACCACGACATGTTTGAGTTTTTTACGAGAACAGCTACAGAACAATAGAGGCGGTTAAAGCCGACGAAGTTAACCTTTGTCGATGAAGTGTAAGGTTTTATAGCCGACGTGTTTGGAGATTGAACGGCTGACTAAAGAACAAGATTTTATCTTAAGATTGTGAGTATTAAAGGAAGACTGTTTGAGCAATTTTGTGCATCGATCGAAGTGTGCATTTCGTAGTGAGGCGTTCGCAAAGTTAGTGTGACTAGTGAGGTTCGATCATCGAAAAAGCAGAGAGCGAAGTTCGACTACAACATTAGAGTGGACTTCATTGAATCTTCTAAGTATCAAAGACTGTGCTGCTATTCATAAGAAGATTGTGCAAAAATTATGATGTTGTGGTTGTACATAGGTGCATAAGTTGCTATGCGTTCGAATGCTATAGTGTTTGCGAAGATCATGAAAAGGGTGGAATTTTATCTAAGGACAGCTGTGATTGCGACTGTGTTCACGCAGTCTATGTAAAAGAAAGCAAAGTGTGCGAAGTAGATACTGCTATAATTGTGAACAGTTGTGAAGGACAAATGGTGATCAAGTGCTGCTATAATTTGAGAAGATAGTGCCGATGTAATTTGAGAAGACTATGCTGCTGTAGTTGCGCAGGCGATGAAAAGTTGTTTTCAACCAAGTGCAGAAAGGAACAAAGGAAGAGGACAATTGTGCTAGACCGAAGGACTTGTGTTTGGTATAGAAAAGAGGACCAGCTTTGCAGATAACGAGTTGAGGATAGAGATCTCCGACCAGAGCAGGGAAGATAGGTGTCTTCTGTGGATAGAATTCCACTTGCTAAGGGCAGAGGAGGTAGAGGTCTTCTATAGGATCACTAGCAAAGCAAAATTAGGGGAAGGTGTCTCCTTTGAGCTATGGCTCATAAAATTTGTAATCGGGAAGGATTCCCAGAGGTTTTGATATAACTTTTAGAGGAAATTTTTATCCGTGGAGTAGCCCACCTTGGGTGAACCACGTAAAGTGCTGTGTCTCTTTGTGGATTGCTTTTTGTGCACTATTTTACTGCTGTTGTTACTACTATTTTATTCTGCATGTTAATGGTTTGAAAGCTGTATTGATAGATAAAATTGAAAAAGGTCTTATACTGTTCACCCCCCCTCTTAGTATAAACTTGTGTTCTTCATACCTCTTAGTCTCTTCTGAAATATCCCTAAAAGAAGAGAGCAGGTCATCCTAAGAATTCACAAGAGAGGTAATCAGGTTACCATTACGACGAGCCTTAATTGAGTTATAAAAGAAGGTTGTGTTCCTATCCCCTTCCTGAAGCCAATCTACTTGAGCTTTTTGTTTCCAAAAAAATTCTTCCCTCAGTTCCCATTTAGCAAGGTCTTTCGTAGCCTCAGATTCCTCAACAAGAAGCTCCTTCCTTCGTGAATCCATGATCTCTAATCTTCCTTGAAGCTTCTTCCATCCTCCTAAATTATCCACATTGAATCTAACAAGAATCATGTATAAATACAAGATTCAACACAACATAAGAATGGAGTTTTCTATTTGATTATACCATTTTCCATTTGATTTGGTTCTAATATGGAGTGGGTGAGCCAAGAAGATGAAGCAATGAAATCCAAGATCCGTGAACTATTTTAGTTCTAGATCTACAACAAACCAACAATAGCAAGAACAAGGGACAACCTCAATTTTTCTTAGTAATCTACAACTGGAAGCAATGAAGGTCGAATAACTTGTAGAGGCTAGTTTCCAAATATCAATGAAGTAGATGATTTCTTCTTTCTTAGATCATATAGGAGGTTGCCACCTCATCGTCTTATTGATTTAGCACTCCAACTTCCTTGTAATGTTCCTAATGCTTTCAAATATTTCATATTCACTACAAAACTATAAATGGAGGTCGAACCCGCATTTTAAAGGGTCGACTCTAAAGTGTTTGCTTGAACTATTGTTATACACTATCGACAAATTAATAAAGGAGCATTACTTAGATGTTTGCCTTAGAATTGTGTTTTTTTTTTTTTTTTTATTACAAACCCTTGAAGTCATTTATGCTACTACTACTATGGTTAGTGTATTTAATTTGGATTGCTAGCTTAGAGTAAATTGGAATAATTTATGTCTGAAAATATGCTTGGAAAGGATTATTTTTATGTTAGTTAGAGTATTAATCTAATTTTTCTAATTTGGATTATTGATACCCTAGATGTTTGAAATAATTCTTGAAGCATGCCATTGTTCTTAATGATGAAGATGACTGGTTTTAAATGTTGTTAGTCCTAAGTATTTTTTTTGGAAGTTGATTTGTTAGAATATCTTTGTAGATGCTTGTGTTGTTAGCTTTATCCATCCATAATCGATTAATTTCTGTATTAACCCTTCTTATTTCTATATCTACTCTTCATACATTTAATCGAGCTTAAATGAGTCAACATTCAATAAGTTGACAAGGTATACTAGCCTACTCTGGAGGTTGGGTTAAATATTTGTTTGACCCATCCAATGTGTGGTTTGGAATGTGATTAGTGGGTGGTCCCATTTCAAATCATTAAAGATAATAGTCATAGTTCAAGTTCATCTTGATGTCAATCTAGGCTACAATAGTTTTTGCACGCCTAGTGGGACACTGTTCACAAAATATTCATTTACTCACTAGATATTATTTTTATTTTCCTAGATGAATCAAGATTTAATGAATTATATTGACTTCACTAAGTGGTGAAAAAAAATTCACTTGGTGACTCCCTAAATTCGAGAACCTAGAAAGCCTTTTAGTAGCTCATTTTTCATGTTTACTAGGTCATTTGCTAGGAATAGTCAAGAGCTAGTATCATTCGTTGATTTATCACCCAGAAGATAAAGATATACAAAATTATTATCTCTTGATTCATATTTTGAAGAGTTTCCAGTACCATAATATCACTAGGTTCCCCAAAACCATCTCCATTAAAAACCCCAATAACAATGGCTCATTAGAAAAATTCAAATCAAAATCAGCCTCCACATAATTACCTAGATTGGGATACCTTTGGTCCTTTAATACTCCCTGATATGAATGATATCCCTCAAGCTACATTGAAATATATACCTACATATGATGGTTCAGGTAATACTACTTATGAACACTATCAAGATATTTTAAATTTAGCAACTATCCACAATATAAAAAATGAAAATGTTATTGTCAGGCTTCTAGCCCTACCCTTTAGAGGTAAAATCCTTCACTAGTTTAGAACCCTAGAAAACAACAACATCCATTCATGGGCTAGATTAGCTGATATTTTTAAAAAGAGTTTATTAAGTTAGCTGATCCTTTCTCACTCTTGAATCAATTCATTGCTATGTAAAAACATCCACAAGAGTTAGTCTCTGACTTTAATTTGAGGTTTAGTAGGGCATGGAAAAGAATTTATCTAGAAGCTAGACCAACTGCCCCCTTTAATTTATGTATTACATTATAACCCTTGGGCTAGAACTAGAATTATAAACTTTTAAGTCATGTATAAATGCCTTTTCATAAATGTACCATGCAAATATTTTCCTAATTATTGTAGGAAGGCTTCCCCAAAAAATGGTCATACCTTATTGCTCTTAAATCCCTTAGTTTGCACCTCAGACTAAAACATCAACACCCTCATTAATGGATCATACATCCCTATCATCACCACTTTCCAAAATGACTCCAATTCCTCCTCCTAAAACATCATCTACTTCAATTCATTTTCCTCCTCTTGCATCTCATAATTTACAAGAATCAACTCTCTTGATTGATATCTAGAATACCTTGAAGACAATAAATAACAAGGTGAATTCCATGGAAAAGAGAGAAATTAAAATTTCTCAAAATATAAGAAGTCCATATGTTAACAGAGATCAGAATCCTAGTACTAGTAGTAATACAGGGCCTAGAGTTAATACAAATCATGAGGATCATGAATTAGTTCCTAAAACCACTTTGGTAAATGTTTAGTGTCTAGTCTGAAATGACCCTCATGATTTTAAAACCTATACAATGTACCAACATCATGTGCAACAATCGATAGATAAGGTTGAGAGAACCCAAAATGGGAGAATCAATATGTTATGGAAATTTAAACAAGTTATGTTTGGAATAGACTCCTTAGAAGAAGAATCTATTTTTATCCTGACCAAATTTGAAAAGAAAACATTATAGGTAGATCCACAAAAAATGAATCAATTCCAAATTCCTTCTCAAAATAAAATAGAACAATCTATAAAATAATGATAGATCCCTAGTTTCATAGGCAGTTACAAAGAGTAATCCAATTACCAGGGAACAAGAAAAGGATAAAAACTCTTCAAAATAGGGAGAAAAGAAGAAGAATAAAGAATAGTTAGGTTCTAAATATGAGGCAAAGGATAATTTGAAAATCCCTTCCATAACCAAGAAGCAAAGGTTTGAAGCTACTCAACAATATAAGAGGAAATTTAGTGAAATTGATAAAAATATATGAGAAGATCCCTTTAGAAATGTCTGAAGAACTAAAGAAAATACCTTCTAGAGTAAGTCTTTATGACACACTCTTTATTCCTAGACAAATTAATTTACTAAAGGCATCTCTAAATAAGAATTCTTAGGAGGAGACCAATACTATGTTTAAACTAGCTCATGATCAAGAAAAAATGACTCCAGCAACCCTAAAAAATAAAACTCGTCCCTTTTACATTTATTTAAGAATGGAAGGATGGATTGTCCATAATTGTATAATAGATTTAGGGGCTTCAACTACAGTCATGCCTAAAGAAATATGTGATGAAATGGAAATGGAGTATACTTGCTCTTATTTAAGAGTATTTCAATTGGATGGAACACTAGTCAAGACTATTGGAGTTGTAAAATATGTGTTGATGAAATTACATAGGGCCCCAGAGGTCACTATTGTGCAATAATTGTAGTATTATATCTAGAGTCTTATTTTGGTTTATACCTTTCTAGGGAATTCATAGCCAAGCTAGGGAGTTACATGTATTTAGACTACTCTGGCATGAGGATTTTGTATAAAGGTAAAAGAATAAGGATAACTCCTAAAAAACTTGTAGCTTATCATATTGAGAAAATTGAGGAAGACATGTATAATCACTTTGTAATGGAGGAACTTGAACTAGTAGAGATCCTTAAGGATTTAGAAGTTGAATATGAGTTATCATTTAGAGATTATCATAGTAAATTTGAAATAGGAATGGGCAC
This sequence comes from Wollemia nobilis, assembly GCA_028583015.1. NCBI lineage: Eukaryota > Viridiplantae > Streptophyta > Pinopsida > Araucariales > Araucariaceae > Wollemia > Wollemia nobilis. Next base: position 7,976,125 of record JAQPPZ010016751.1, on the reverse strand, counting down.
TTACAACATTTCTTCTAAGTCTGAGAAAAGGATCCCTGCCATATCCAATCAATCACTAAGAGAATCAGATATTTGGACAATGCATTTTTATGGAGCAAGATGCAAAAATGAGGTTGGTGTCAGCATAATTTTGAAATCTCCTTTAGAAGGTATAAAGAGTTTTGCATATAGACTAACTTGGTATTGTACTAATAATGCTACAAAATATGAGGTTTTATGCTTAGGATTAATGCAAGCAAAGAAAATGGGAATCAAAATGTTGGACATATATGGTGATTCAAAACTAGTGGTTAATCAAGTTATAGAGAAATGCAACAACAAACACCATTACTTAAAAACATATAGGAATAGAGTATGGGATTTGATGGAATATTTTAATGCTCTAAACATCCATTCTATTCCTAGAAGTTAAAATATTTTGGTTGATCCTTTAGGTGTTAGAGGTTCTAATTTTAGTCCGTCTTTAGACTTAGGGTCACCTAAGAATAAAAAGGTCAAAATAGTTTTAAAACCTTTAGTACTAGATAGATAGATTTTTTGATAGGTTTTGAAAATGATGATCATATTATTGACTTAGTTAGAGAGGCTTGCTTGTATAATTTACAAGAAGATTTGTCTCAGGAATAGATTAGTAGGATATTATACAGTTAAAAAATAGTCATACTTCTATGGGCTTGATCACATTAGAGAGTCTTTTTGACAATGAAGACAAAAAGAAATAAAAAGCCATGAAAATTGATGATGAAATTTATAAAGAAATTAAAATTGAAAAGGATAAGCAGCTTAAGGTTGGCATTCAATGTTCTCCAAAAGAAGTGGAGTAAATTAAGACCTTATGCCTTCAATACCAAGACATTATAGCCTGGTCTTATGAAGATCTTAAGGTGTATTATAAAAATATTATTCAACACACTATTGAGCTAGAATCTAATGCAAAACTGTTTAGACAAAAATAGAGACCTATGAAACCTAATATTGAATCTATAATGAGATGGGAATTTATCAAACTGCTAAAATAAAATATTATTTACCTTATAAAACATTCTATATGGGTTGGCAACTTGGTACCTGTTAGTAAAAAGAATGGGGACATATGCCTATGTGTTGATTTCAAAAACCTAAATAAAGTATCATTGAAATATTACTATCCTATCCCTTAGATTGACTAGATTTTGTAGATTATTATAGGGTCTGAGAGATTCTGTCTATTAGATGATTTCCCTGGATGTAATCAAATTTGGGTCAAAGATGAATATCAGTTCAAAATAGCCTTTACTACAAAATGGGTTACCTTTGCTTACTAGAGAATGCCTTTTGGTCTGTCCAATGTAGGGGCTACTTTATAGACTATGATTTTGGGAATTTGATTAATAGAGTCATTCTTATCTATATTAATGATATGGATGTATTTTCCCATGAAAGCAAGCACACCTAAAATACCTAGAGCAGGTTTTGAAAAAATATATATTTTGGCATTTCTCTAATTTGAATAAATCATTTTTCATAGTCCATGAGGGCAAGTTATTAGGGCATGTAGTCTCTAAAGAGGTAATGTCAATTGATCTTAATAAAGTAAAACCAATACTGGCTCTTCCTCTCCCCATGAACAAGAAATCTTTTCAATCCTTCTCTGGATAGATAAATTTTGTACGAAAGTTTATTTTAGATTTTTCTCAAATTGTTAAACCTATTTTAGATATGCTAAAAAAATATTGAATGTAAATGGACTAGAAAGAAGAAGTAAGATTTTAAGGCATTCAAGTAGACTATTACTACTACCCCGGGAAATATTTCATTTTATACACTCATGGAGCTGATGAAATTTATGCCATAGTAATGAAACAAAAGAACGATGTTGGAGAAGAACACCCTATATTTTTCTTGAGTGAAACCCTCAATGAATACCAAACTAAATATAATTTTATTGAGAGACAAGTATTTGTAGTTATGAAACCATTAAAAATTTTAATTAGTACTTAGCTCAAAGGAAGACTAGTTTATGTGGTACACCTAGATGTTAGGAATTTCATCTTGCAAGGAGAGCTAGGTGATAATAGAGCTAGTTGGATTACAAAAAATTAAGAATATGATGAAGAAATCTATCCTACAAAGTTGGTCAAAGGTAGAGCCCTATGCCAGGAATTAGCTACAAAAGCAAACAAGGAGGATAAGATAGCCAGTCATATATCATAATTGCAACAAAATGATGGTAGTCTCTCAGAAGGAAGAGATTGTAATGATCAACTAATTCCAAATAGGAATATGCCCTTTCAATCTTAATGCTTATAAAAAAAAGAAGATATAAAATTCAAGCTTTGAGATATGTCCTTTTACCTGATGGAATATTTAGAAATAATCTTGATGGAATTATTATAAAATTTTTGAAAGATAATTAAAAACAATAAGTCATAGAGGAATTTAATGAAGGAAATTCAAGGGGGTACTTTTCAAGAAGAGTAACTGCTATGAAAATAATAAGAGTAGGCTACTATTGACCTACTACTTTTGCTAATACTTTTAAAGCAACAAGAAATTATGATAAGTACCAGAGATATGTAGAGAGGAATAGGAATACATCATTCCCATTAAACATATTCAAGTAGAAGAACCATTTCAGCAGCGGGGACTAGATTTTACTGGAGTAATAAATCCAAATTATTCAGCAAGCCACAAATACATTTTTATTGCCACTAACTATTTCACCAGATGGCTTGAGGTAATTTTTACCAAGAGATCAGATCAAGATGTAGTCATTGAGTTTATTAAAATCTTGATCATAAGCTTTGGAATCCTTGAAGATCTAATGAGTGATAATCATCCATATTTTATAGGTGCAAAGTACATTGAATTTGCAAGTCAATATGGCATATGTCTAAACAATTATTCTAACTATTATTTTCAAGGGAATGGACTAGCAGAGTCCACTAACAAAAATCTACTCAATTTTTTTAAAATAACACTAAAATACAACAAAAAGAAGTTGGTATATTCTCTTAGAACAAGCCTTGTGAGTAGATAGGATTACTATCAATAAGTCAATCATTACATCCTCTTATATTTTAGTGTATGGAAAAAAAGGCATTCGACACACTCATCTTGAGATACCAGCTCTAAGGTTGACTAGTCAATACTATGCACCAAATCAGAATCTAGTAGAGACCAAGTTAATGCATATTTTATATTTGGAAGAGTAGAGGACCAGAGGATATGAGATTTTTTAGAAACAATCCATGAATACTAAGGGATGGTTTGATAAAAATGCTAGATTCAATAAATTTAAGGTTGGTGATTTAGTCCTAAGATGGAATGAGGAAAAATCTAAACCAAGCAACCACCAAAAGTTTAATTCCTTCTAGGAGGGTCCCTATAAGATTATTGTAGTAAAAAAAAACAATGCTTTCCAGCTGCAATATCAAGGAGGAAATTTGCAACCGATCCTAGTTAATGGATACCATATGAAGTTGTATTTTAAGTAAAAAATCCTTTCTCTTGTATTATATGTACATATTTGTATTATATCATCATTTATTTTAAATTTTCAATGGATAAAAATGGAGGTTGCAGCCCGCAACATGTTCTTAGCTAGAGGATAAAGTGGTCAAAGACTAAAAAAATGAGAGCCTTTACACTACGTGCTCTTTTCCACATCCAAAAAATAAATTAACTGCTAGTTGATTGTGATCCATGACAAGTTCTAGGCCATGACCAATCAATGAATAAAGCTTCACTTACAAGTCGCATTTTTTTGCCACTAATACAAGATTTTGAAGCATACGACTAAGTGGTGATTTAGCTATCACATTAATGGTGAAAGAGGAGCATGCAAGCTACTTAAATTTGAAATTCGATGGCAAATGATTTCATGAAGTGTGTTAGGTTTTAGAGATCGTTGAAAAAGAGACAACAAAAATTTATAGAGAAACAAAAGAGCAATTTTAGAGGTTTCTTTAGAAATGAGGTCACCAACCATAGGGCAAGTACTGAGTTAGAAAGCGATGAGGCCACACACTATATAAACAAAGAACTTGTAGTGGATGATACGACAATGACATAGAATATGAGAGATAGGTTGAGGCAAGATATTGACAATATATTTTTTAGAGGACTATCAATTCTAGTTCAAGGTACTTGTGTTGTCTGCTCTCTTTTATCCTTTTATATCTATGATTCTGTTCATCCATGTCTAGAATTGATTATTGCAATAGTAAAATTTTATGACCCTCAGTATAAGTTAGTTGAAATGACTCAGGGAAAAACCCTTTTTAGGATAACCACCCAAGCTTGTTGTGACCTCTTTGCCATGGGTATCATACCACCTGTAAACCCTAAGCCCTTTGACCTAGATGAACAAGCTAGATATTACTCATTGAAAGGGCATACAAATAATGGTGACCATTTTAGGGATTGGGTGTATAGCCAATTTAAAACCATAAGGTCTAGAGATAGTTTACCCAATACCCCAATTACCACCAGCCATTTTACCAACCCAAAAATCTTTTCCATGCTAGCAGAATTGGCTGGGCTAGATTTTGATGCCAATGTGAGAGATTGGTATATAGCCATGGTTTACTGCATTTCCAATGGAAAAATGTATGACATGTCTATAGGTGATAGTAATTCTACACCAATTTACTTTGACTAGGTCACTTTCCTCACCAAAAGAATGCATGAGCAGTTGGTGGCAATGAAGAAAGATTTTGAGGTTGCCCATTCAAACACTACTCTAATTTGGCATGGATATTTCTCAATGCTACTAGGCAAGAAATGCCTTGGATAGTAGTAATAGACAAAGATAAAAGTGGAAACCCTATACCAATCTATACATGGACTAGGGTCTTGAGCAAGTTTGAATCCTATTACAATTTCAATAGAGAGTTTTTGGGACCAACCTTGAAAATCATGTATGGACAGTGTCCCAGAATTTCCCCTCTAGCTAAATAACTATTACAAATAGAGTAATCTAAAGAAGGATACTGGTATATTTTTACTAAGATCATAGTCATTAGGATTTATGGCTTCATACAAAAACCATTTTTGCTACCACATTTTGTTACTAGTAGGATTTTGGCAGTAGAATACTAAAGGTAAGCTAACTACATTAACTACACTTTTGGTACTAGGATAAAAAGAAAATGGATGACCAATTATCCTCTTACCATGGAATATATTACAGTAACAAGAATATCTCAATATGAATAGATTAATAAAACCATGGAAAGACTAGGTCTTAATTAGCTTTCTCAATGATAGAGGTATGACCCAACCAATAAAGTTTTGGAAAAGCTAAAAACTCTCAATGAATCCCAAATTTGAAAGGAATTGTTGGGGAAATTCTTGCACCCTTAAGAGACTTGTCACACTATAAGAATTCACTGATCTAATCAGCACTGTGGACTCTAGTGGATCCACCACTTTGAATCAGGAAAAAATTATCATAAGACTCTAGATAGACCGAGTAGAGTAAGGAAACCTTAGAGATGAACCTATAATATTTCTCATATGCTCATGATCATACAAATTTGCAAAAATAAAATAAAACTGCAACATAAAAGTTGACCAAGCTTTGAAGTAACTCCCAGCTAATGCTTCAATTAGTATATCGATGCCTTATCCATTGGGAAATTGTAGCTAGACATAAAATATGGTGAGGAGATAAGGGAGAGAGGATAAAAACTAAGCCAATCACATCCATTCAAATAATGTAACAAAAATTATTGAACATGCCAGTGAAAGAAGATGTCATTTACACATTCAAATGATGTAACATGTAAATAGGATAACACATAAAACTGCACATAAAACTACTGAAAGGAGGAAGTAGGATTGTATTAATCAATATATCATTACAATGGGAGTCTGATCAGGATAACCAAATCTCACTAAGTGAATAAAATAAATTCTCCATTCAAATGATGCAATAGAGAACTACAACTCTTCATTCAAATGATGTAATAAAGAGCCTCCTAAATTTTGACCTCAGCCACTTGAAATCATCTCAGTAAAATGGGCACCTCAGTAAAAACCTGCACAGTAATGAGGAAGAAAAAGGGGTGACTAGACAAGACATAGAAAGGAAAATACAACTAAAAAAGGAAGGGCACTCTGGTATACCTCTTGTAGAATTTTACTATGCAAAAACTTGATCCTTTTTTTTTTTGTAGTAACTCTTTGATATAGCTTGCAAATTGGTTTTCATTCAAAGCTCCATGATGGTTTATAACCATAACTATCATTTATTAAAACTAGGCGATGGCTCATAATAATTGCAACTACCTCCATATTTGATCCACAACATTGATTGCATTTGTAATGGTTCTCCTTTGGAGCTTTATAGTGACCTCAGTGGGTTAAAACTACCTCCATTCAAAGCTTGATAATGATCATATTTTTATAACTACCTTTGTTCATACTTGTTATAAATACTTTCATATTTGGTCCATAATTATCTTTTCATCATAACACCTCAAGATTTTAAATGGTGCTCAAAAATTAAAAAAATTAAGCACCTTTTGAAATTGATAGCCCCATAAAGTAAAAAAATTTCGACCATCATTCTAGTTTAAATACAACCTTGAATTTTTTTACTATATATATAATTATTTTTCTTTATTTTTTTCTTATTTTTTAAATAATAAAAATAAAAAATAGAAAAAAGAAAAATATTTTGCTTTTTTTTATGACCCCCCAAATCTGCGTAGGGGACTGCCACCATGAATGGGCCCAAAGGATGCCCAAGGGCCTACGGGTTGCCTACATGGGGCTCCTATGAAGGCATATCCACCTGACCCCATGCAGCCCCACAAGGGGAGGTGCCTCGAGGCGAGCCCACATTTATAAATCTTGCGGGGGCTGCCCACCTCCCCAAGATAGGCAAAAAAAAATGAAAATCATTTTTTTTCACACTCGCTTAAGCTTGCTAACTCCTGCCGCCACATGACGCTTTCCAATTGGAGTGCTCGAGAGCCATCGTTTGTACCTAAACCATTGGATCACACTATTTCCCATGCCATTGATCAACCTATTTATTTTTCTCCAACTTATTTTCCATACATGTCCTACCATCTGTCATGCTCTGGTTGGAGCACTTGAGACCCCTTTGCTCACCTGATCATACCTGCACATTTAATTTGCACACCTTTCCATGAATAGTAGGATTGCATGTTTGACCTGTCTCCACCAATTTCACTCAATGCCAGGTGTCACAATCAAACCAGGGTGCTTGGGTTGTGCACCCACGTTTGCTCCATTGATTTATTTATTAGCACATGCCTTAGGAAATAAAATGTTAAAAAAAATGAGGATGTAATTTAATTGAGGGAACAGGGATGCCATGGGGTGAAGGGGGCGGGTTAGGTCTGGATTAGGATGGGAATAGGGGTACATATTTTAGGAAGGGGTTTAGGAAATTAGGAGGTAGGGAAATGAATAGGGGAAAGATAAGCTAGCATGGGGAAAAAAAGGGGGGGGATTATGTTGTGCCCCCTTTTTTTATTTTTATTTTTCGTGAAAGCTTTAATACGGGTGAAAGGGGGGATGGGGGGTAGGTTAGACCTTAGGAATTTAGGATAAAAGGGGGGCTTAAATATTTAACTAAACTTAATTAAATAAATAATCAAATTTAATTAAATATTTAATTATAATTTAATTAAATATTAAATTTAATTATATATTTGAATTAAATCATATATATATATTTAATTAAATATTTAAGACCCTTGGAGGTAAAAAATAATTAATTAAAACTTATTTAGGCCAAATACTTTTGAGCTAAGACCTTAGGAAAACAAAAAAAAAAGACCTAACCTCGATGACATAAGCTTTTTCAAAAATATTCTCAAAGGGTGAGATAGGAATTTGAAAAGACTAAAAATTTGCAATAGTTGAAAAGGAACCAAATAAATATTAAAGGATATTGACTAGGGTGTTATTAGAAATTTTGAAAAAGACCTAATACAAAGACTCATAGGACACCAAAAATTCAAAAATTAGGGGTAAACTCAAGTTGTATTTTGAGGATCCAACATGGGCTTCGACTAGGATAGGTGATAAAAACACTCTTTGAAAATGAATCACTTGAGAACTCCAAAATATCCAAAAGACCACAAGGACTCAAAAATTAACTAATCACCTAAAATAACACCTTAATCACTTAGAAAGGATACCTTAATCACCTAGAAAGGACAAGACTAAAAGAATGAAATACATTGAGGAAAGAACACCTTTTTTTTTAATGCAGGGCTTCTCAAGCCCTTAGTGTAGAATGATACAATTTTAATGTTGACCATTGATAGGAATTGAAAATTCTATACCATCCAAAGTTTACAACTTGTAAGTATGCTGGCTTGCATTTTGAAGGATTTGATAGGGGCCAAGCCATTTGGATTCCCACTTCCCCTTCTCACCATGCTTTTCATTTTTGGGGTTCCAGTACAACACTATATATCCTCCCTGAAAAGGTTTACCCATGCTTTCTTATTGAAAAATTGTGTTATTTTGTGAGTATATTAAGTTATCTTCATTAATGAATCATTTATATCATCCTACAATTTCATAATTTGATCAAGTCTTCTCTACAAGACATTTGGATTTTCATTATCCTAAAGAAGCAAAGATAAAGCATGACTCTCCACCTGAGGGGGTAACAGAGCATTATCATCATATACTAGTTTGTAATGAGATTTTCCTATGCTTCTCAAGTCCTTAGTGTAGAATGATACAATTTTAAATGCTAGCCATTGATAGAAATTGAAAATTCTATACCATCCAAAGTTTACAACTTGTAAGTATGTTGGCTTGCATTTTGAAGGATTTGATAGGGGCCAAGCCATTTGGGTTCCCACTTCCCCTTCTCACCATGCTTGTAATTTTTGGGGTTCCAGTACAACACTATATCTCCTACCTGAAAAGGTTTACTAATGAATTTCTTATTGAAAAATTGTGCTATTTTGTGAGCCTACTCAGTTATCTTTATTAATGAATCCTTTCTATCATCCTACAATTTCATAAATTGATCAAGTCTTCTCTACAAGATATTTGGATTTTCATGATCCTAAATAAGCAAATATAAAGCATGACTCTCCATATGAGGAGGTAATAGAGCATTCTTACCATATACTAGTTCGTAATGAGATTTTCCTATGCTTATTTTGATAGATATTCTATCAACCCATAAAGCAAACTTAGCTTCTTTTTTTTCTACCTAATACTCTTTTGATTCTTGTGATAGAATTCTTATTTGAATATTCTACTAAACCATTTACTTGAGGATATTAATTCACAGAATGAGAAATTGCATGCATTACCTAGCACAAAATTCAATTATCTCAAAATAAGTGAAATAGTTATCATTGTCTGTGACTATCTTCCTCGGAACCCCAAATATTGTCAATATGTGCTCTTCTAAAAACTTGAACACTTATGTAGTGAATTTCTTGAGAGGTGATACTTCTACCCACTTGGTAAAATAGTCTATTGATGTGATGATCCACCTGTGACCTCCAAAAGAATTGGGGTTAATATCATCTATGAGATATATTCCCCATTGAGTAAAAGGAGCTTCCACAATTACTGGCCTTAGGGGCATGGCTGGAAAAAAAAATTCCTGCAAAAATTTGATAGCTATGACAACTTCTAACAAACTGATAGACATCGTTAAAAAGGGAGGGCCAATAATAACCAACTCTCATAATTTTATGAGTAGTAGCTTTTGGAGCAAAATGACCCCTACAAAATCTAGAATGCATTATTTTAGCACTTGAGGGACCTCTTTCTCAAACATACAGAGAAGCAACACACCATTTTGATGCCTCCAATACAATCTACCTTCCTAAGTGTAGTATTTTTGAGCCAATTGCTTGATATATATCCTTTTGTTTTTGGGCATGTATTTTGGAAATGACAAGTTTTAAAGGTAAAACATAATGCCATCATACCACTAGCAATCAAAATTATCAACTACTCTAGCTTCTTGTTGCTCATCCACTACACTAGTGTTATTCATAGCCTCTCATTTGTTAGCTAGATACTTTTCTAATCCCTATCATTTAATGATTTGTATTGCTTTGAACTCTACATCATATTATAGTAGTTTAGCAATCCACCTTGCAGAATTGCCTAAAATTTTAGGTTGAGTGAAAAAATATTTAACAACAATGTAGGGGATACAGGCTATTACCTTGTTGGATCCAAAAATGCATTTGAAATGATCCAGTGCTCTGATTAATGCATAAGCCTATTTTATAGCATAGAGTATTTCAGTTGAGCACCCTTCAATCCTGCACTCATAAAGGCTATAGGACTTTCATTTTTCTCTTCATGCTTTTGAGATAGAATTATAGCAATAGTGTGTTTTGAAGCAAATGAGTAGATTTTGAAATATTTGGAGTAATCAGGGTAATTCAATACCAAATACTAAGTAATTGCATATTTGATCTTCTAAAAAGTTATAGTATTTTCTTCTATCCATATTATTTCCCTATTTTTCTTGATCATGTCATTTATTGGATTGGCAATCTGAGAAAAATCAGGGATAAACCTCCTTAAAAAGTTAATTTTTCCAAAGAATGATCTACCTCCCTTAAGATTTTTAGGAGGGGTAATTTTAGGAATTACCTTTATTCTCTGTGGATCAATGCTAATCCCATCCTTTGAAACAAAATTCTTGAGTAGTTTATCTTGTGTGACCCTAAATACACATTTTATAGGATTCAAGGATATGCCAAATTATTTGCACTTGTCAAACACTTGAGTTAGATGTGCAAAATGATCTTTAGGATTTTTTTAAAAAACTATAATATCATCAAGATACACTACTATCTTGAATATCAACCCCTTAAATGCAACATCCATGGATCTCTAAAATTTTACCCCTACATTCATAAACCCAAAGGACATCCTAAGATATTCAAATGTTCCCATGATGTGGTGAAAGTTGTTTGTGTCTATATTTTAGATTCACTGCAATCTGATTATATCCTGAAAACCCATCTAATAAAGACATTCTTGATGACCTAATCACTGCTTGAAGCAACTATTTCATATTTGGAAGCGGATAGTTGTATTTAAGTGAGCTCTTATTTATATTCTTAAAATATACACAAATCTTGATCTCACCATTCTTTTTTCTAACTGGAACCATGTTTTCCAACCAAGAAGAAAATCTTACCTTCTTGATTATATTAGAATCTAGTAATTTCTGCACTTCTTTCTACATAATTGGATGCAAATTAGGATTTAACTTTTTTTGTTTCTACTTGAAAGGCTTGGCATATTTTTGAAGAATTTTTATGTGAGTCATTACCTTTGTGTTGAAGGTATTCAGATCCTCACAACTCCAAGAAAAAAAATCTATCTTCTTTTTCAAGTAGTTGATATACTATTGCTTCTCTTTTCCTAATAGAGCTTTATTGATCCTAACAATCTTGGGCTCTTCCTATGTTTTGATATTAACTTCATCCATTTTAGAATTCTAAATCACAGGTCTATATGCTCTATCAAAGTCATCAAATAAGATATCTAAAGATACCACCCCATGGTAATCCTATTGGTCTTTAATTGTATATCTTTTGTGGGTTCTCCAATATGATCCTTTCGTTTTTCTTCATCACTTTCATCACAAACAACATCAAAAAAATTATTTTGCATAGCCATAAAATCGTTAATATGTATATCATCACGAATAACTTGTAAATATACCACATTATCAAGGATATATGGCTTATAAATAGATATTATGGGGACACTATCTATAAACCAAGTATCCATTTTAGGGCTGTCTACTCTAGAAGCATTAATGGCCAAAAAATTTACATTGTGATTCTATGCTCTAAGAATGTATTATAGATCAAAGTCAAGAATCTATCTCTTTCATCCAACACTGCCTACTTATATTGCTTTAATCTAGGATGCTTTGTTTGATATTTTTCCTCGATCTATTGAATTATTAGTTCAACATCTCCACTAACTTTGTAGTAATTAATACCTAATTTCTTGGCTTTCCACTAACTTTGTACTTTGCAACATTATTTGTACAAGAAAATTCTAACCTGTATGGTATGTCAAGATAACTTCCATTGATACCTATCAACATTACTCTAGCTCCTGGTCTTACTCAAGATTTTGCCCAATAAAAGGTCATAGTCCATAACTCAGAGGTCAAAATTCTATTAATTTCTACATCCACTTTAGCATTTAGTTTTGGATCCATATTATTAGCATCAGACACTTATAAAAAGAAAAGAGAATGCCAAATAGAGTAAACCCCCATATCTTTTTCCTCAACAGAATTCATTACATTAACCATATTATCATTAAGGTCCCTAAATTCAATTGAATACCTATTGAAGGGTTTTCTTTTCAAGATAAATGTTTCCTTACCTAGCATCAAGATAGTGACATATGACCAATCCAACTGAATAGTACCACCTAGTTGCTCTACCCAATGCCTAGAGAGTAATATGGAAAAGAAAGGGTCCACATCTACAACTGTAACATCCATTACCACACCCTTATTAGGATATTGTTCAATATGGATAAGAAGTTTGGTGATAATGCCTACACAAGGTACTCTCCTATTATCCATTACAAAAATAGGGGGATGCTCTTTCTAACAAATCAAGCCTAACTGATCAGCTACCTATTTTGACATCACATTCATGGAAGCACCACTATCAAGCATGAAGTTATGAATAACATATTGGTCCCCAAAGACTGATGTGTATCTTAGTGATATGTAAAATGGTTTAACTGGATATGGGGCTCTAACTAGATTATTCTCAAGGCCTATGGGTTTTTGAGACTTTCCTCTTGATTGATCACTTAGTTTAATGGCTCTACATACCTCATATTGATACTTTGGGATGGTCATTAATTCCCTAAAAGTGATGTTGAAATTTTTCTTGGAAATATCTAACCTAGATGAAATTGATATTTCTAATTATCAATTGCTTTTGTAGATCTAACCAAGTCATTTTGTTGCTTTTGGATTAATTCCTCTACATTAGGCTCTTTAGGGATAATTTGTAGCTTCATTTGATTTACCTTTTTCTATGAAATCACTTCTATAGTTTTCTATTTTTGGATAGGCTCTTCATCATTTTTTCATCCATTATTATATTTTTGAAATTAATATCATGTGTTCTTTCTAAATACTCAACTTCTTCTATTGTAGGTATAATCTTCCCTTGCTTCATTCTATCAAATCTAGTATTAGGAGGTTCACCTAAGGTTGACGCATCTTGAAATACTAAGGCTCTTTATTCAAGTTTATTGGAACATATGTCCATGTCCCTTTCAAATTCTTATTCTTTGATTTCATCCTCCTAAGTATAGCACACATTAATTATCATATCTTCATATTCAAATTCAACATTTAAATCAACATTGAAATGTAGACTTAGATAAATACCACAATCAACAGGGTTATGTGGTGCATAAAAAGTAGAGAAATAGAAATGCTGATATGATGCTATATTTTTAGAGGGTATTTTATTTGGAACATAATATATATCTCTCTCCATTTCTTTATTTTTCCAATTTCCATTATGATTCTTGTTTCCCTCTTCATTTCCATTGTTATTCTAGTTTCTATAAAAATTTCTTCTAAAATGAGGTCTATTATCTACATAATTTTTGTTATCACCTTGTGAAGTTTCTACAATGTTGTCCTTACCTTTTTAATTCTATCCAACCTATTATTAAAAGTGGTAAACATCTTACTCAACTGATTTGCTATTCTATTCATTGGATCCTACTTTATTTTCTTAGGGATAGAGAATTTAACCTTCTTGGGCTTTCTTTCAGGTTGATTGGGCTCTAGATAATATGATTTCATCTTGCTTCTATCAATAATATTTATCTTTATATCAATAGTTCTTTCCATACATATATCAATGGTGGTTGCTACTTGTTGTCTTAGATCATAACTAAAATCTCTAGGGAAAGCATTCTTGTAAAAACAAATGGATTGCTCATCATTTGGCCTTAATGCTATGGGAATATTATTTTTGGTCTTGAAGAATATCCTATTAAAATCTTCCACTAATTCATTTTACTTATTTTTCGTGGTAGCCAACTCTATCAGCAAGGACTTTTCATTCTTCCTCTCTTCATATTTCCTAAGTAAAGTTTGCTCTAGCTCTTGAAAATTATGAATAGTACCAATTCCAAGGTTTTTAAACCATTCTTAAGCATATTTATCTAAGATTTAAAATAACAATATAAGAATAATATCTTCATCATCTATCTCAAGGCTATCCATGGCATACATGAAATCCTTAGTATAATCTTCATCGATGACAACATTGTTTCCTTAGAATTTGGGCAAGTACTTATGAGATTTACCAAGGAGAGGATTTAGATTTGGAGGTAAAACAAAAGTCCTATACCTATTGGTTGTCAACTTATTGAATCTGGTTAGCATTAATATTTTGATTTGTATTAGGAGTTATAATAATCACTACAGGTTGATTTACTATGGGTATTTTATTTACAGTAGGAGAAGACTGATTCAAACTAGGATTTGGAATAGAAACAAAAATAGTATGAATTGGAATCGAAGTTTTCTTTTTTTTTATATTTGAAGAATACCTCAGGATTTGGCACTCTAGCAAGAACTTCTTTGCCAATTCTTCTTGTAGATGCTATATCCAACTCCTCCTTTCTTTATTTTCAAGATTCTGAGTTCATTCAGAGTCACCAATATAAATGTGCAAAGAAGGAATAAGATATTCAATAATACTCAGGCCAAGATTGCTTAGCTTGATACTCACTCAATTATCACAAATTTTAGGGAGCTGGGAAAGACTATGATAAATATAAAATACAAAATAGTACTAATCCTCCTTGTCAATGATGCTAAAAACTATTGGCTAACTATTACCATACAAAAAAGGTTTATAAATAAAATACATAGGTCTTAGAAATCCTGGCAACAAGAATTCTAATCCTCAAAAATGATGCCAAAAACTATTAGGAAATTTTTTTCCACCCTTAAGATATTTATCACACTACAAGACTTTCCTAATCCAATTAGCACTGTGGAATCTGGTGGATCCACCTTTTTGACTCAAGAAAATATTATCCTAAGACTCTAGACAGACTGAGTAGGGTAAGTAAACCCCGAAGGTGAGCCTATAATATTTCTCATGCATTCATGCTCATCCATATTTGCAAAAGTGAGATAAAACTACAACATAAATGTTGACCAAGCTTCAAAGTAACTCCTAGCTAATGCTTCAATTAGTAGACCAGTGCCTTATCCATTGGGTAATTATAGCCATACTTAAAATATGGTGAGGAGAGAAGGGGAAGAGGATAAAAATTGAGCCAATAATATCCATTCAAATAAAATAACAAAAATGATTGAACATGCCAATGAAAGAAGACATAATTTATACATTCAAATGATGCAACATGTAAATAAGATAACACATAAAATTGCACATAGAACTGGTGAAAGGAGGAAGTAGGATTGTATTAATCAATAGATCATTACAATGAGAGTCTAATAAGGATAACTAGATATCACTAAGTGAATACAAGAAATTATTCATTTAAAAGATGTAATAGAGAATTGCAACTCTTCGTTCAAATGATGTAATAAAGAGCCTCATAGCTTCTAACCTTAGCCACTGAAAACAGTCTTAGTAAACTAAGCACCTTGTCAATAATACCTACATAGTAATGAAGAAGAAAAATGGGTGACTAGACAAGAAAGAAAAAGGAAAATACAACTAACAAAGGAAGGGCACTTTGGTATACATCTTGTAGAAATACTATGCAAAAACTTGATCCCTTTTTTCTACTATAGTAACTCTTTGATATAGCTTGCAAATTGGTTCTCATTCAAAGCTCCATGATGGTCTATAACCATAATTGCCATTTATTAAAACCAAGTGATGGCCCATAATAACTACAACTACCTCCATATTTGATCCACAACATTGTTTGTATTTTTAATGGTTCTCATTTGTAGCCTTATAGTGACCTTAGTGGGTTAAAATTGCTTCTATTCAAAGCTTGATAATGGTCATATTCTTATAACTACCTTTATTCATGCCTATTATAATTTCCTTCATATTTGGCTCATAATTATCTTTTTAGGCCACCTTATTGCTCAATTTGCATCGAAGCTAAGGTATATTAAGTCAAATATGAAGGAATAAAATAAATTCATTTTTGTTAATATTTTGTTAAGGATAAATGAACCCATTGAGTAGATCAAAGAAGTGGAAGCAATTTCAGCCAAGTCAGAGATAGTGGAGGTGGTGAGATCCAAAGAAATAAGTTGAAGAACACAAGCTTATACTAAGAGTGGGGGTGAAAGTATAAGATTACTTTTTACTTTTCTTTCCCAATCAATATTATGCAATGTAAAGATATAAGTATCAATAGCAGTATTCAAAACAATGCACAAATCATCACACACAATAGAGACACCACAATTTATGTGGTTCACCCAATGTGGTCTAAATTTTCTCAATCAATATCTTGGGAATACTTTCCTTATTACAATGTTTATGGACATTTTTCCAAAGGAGATACCCATCTCCTTAATCAAGTTTATGAATATCTATCCATAGGAGAACTCCTTTCTCCTCTTACTATGGTTGGTGATATTATAGAAGAACTATTGCCTCCACTACACTATCTAATGGACCTCTATCCACTGAAGGCTCTTGTACTCACTCAGAAGACCTATCCTCACTGCCCTGGCTAATGGATCTATATCCACTAGCTATTGTCATCCTATATACTCTGTCACCTCCAAAGATTACACTTAGCTTTGTCTCACATTTGTACTATACATAGTCTATTGTTCTAGCACAAATCTATTCTCAATCTCTATCTCTGGTCTGGCACAAATCTATCCTCAAATCTGCACCAAAATTTTTCCTTGAATTTGTACTAAACATAGTCCCTCGATCTAGCACAAATCAGTTCCCAAACTCTGTCCTCAAGCCTTAACTCAAAGATTGACTCAATCTTAAATCAACTCTGTTTGATATACCCCAAACCTTAACTCAAGGTTTGAACAAATAAATCAACTCTGCTCTAAAGCCTTCTCAAAGACTTGTCTCAAATTTGCCTTATAAGCTTTCACAAAATCTCACACCAATCAGCCTACAAGTCCTCTGTAGAACTTGTCCAATATGCTCAATAAGTCCTCTCAATAACTTAACCAAATCTGCTCAATAAGTCCTCTCAAGAACTTAATCAAATCTATTCTCAATATGTATTGTAAGCTTCCATAAAATCTTACTCAAATCTATCCACAAGTCTTCTCAAAGACTTACCTCAAATATGCTCAAAAAGTCCACACTAGAACTTGTCCAATCTCATAGAAATATAAAGAGAATTGTTAGAGACTCAATATATTCTATACTCATCACAAAGCTCAATCACTTTCAATTACTCTTTTAGAAACATATAGATAATTGTTAAAGACTCAATATGCTTCAACTCAATCACTTTCTCAATTCAATTCAGAATATAGAATAGTTTGTTTTATGGAACTTGAACAATCATTTCACACATCTAGTTGACTAGGCTCAATAAAATCTACTCAACCAATCACTCAATGAAACAATCCTTCCATACAAACCCTAGTCCAAGTATATAAACACCAACTCAAAATATTTTCAACAATGCTCAACAACAAATCTCATATAACAATGAAAATCCTAGTTCAAGTTCTTTGCTCAACAATTCACTTCAACAACAATGCTCATAAAACAACTGTCTCATAACAATGATAATCCTAGTTCAACTTCTTTGCTCAAAAACTCACTTCAACAACAATTTTCATAAAACAACTCTCACATAACAATTATAACCCTAGTTCTTTGCTCAACCAATGGCAATGATTATAAAACAAGGTTTTAACAACAAATATTTATTCTAGAAAACCTTGAAGCATTAACTCAACACACTCAAAAGGAAACCCTAATCAAGTCCTTTTCACTCCAAACTTATTTTCCAAAAAACCAATCAATCAACTCAATTATGGAAAAATGTGCTCATACCTTTTTATTGATGGTGAAGGAGTCTCATAAATCTGCCACAACCAAAAACACTTCCTTGCCAAGATCAAAGAAGTTACAATATGATAAAATCCCTCAAAAATACAATGTCAATATCAAAACACACATACACCTTATCACTCCATATTTAAGAAAACATTCATCAAAATTTACAAGAATAATTCACCAAATACACCTTATAATCTCCCAATGAAAATAATATTCAATGACAAGAATAATATTAATGCAATCTTCTTTCTCAAAATAACTATATGCAAAAAGTCTCTTTTATCCTTTTAAAACTTCAACAAATCAATGTGACACAGACACTTTATTTAAAAATAAATTTAATTCCTTATTCCTCCAATTTACCAAAAAATAATAATCAAATTAAAAACTTTTAAGCAACCCTTTTATCTCCCTAAGACCTCATGTCAAACTTTAGGAAATATAAAATATTAATCAAAATTTACTACCTTTGCCTTAGAGGGATTCGAACTCACGGTGCACCATCAACCAACGCCCTAGTCGTGGCTCCAACCACCATTCAAGCTAGACGCTCATTTTGGGAGTAAAGAGCACCACGTGCTCCAAAAGGCTCCCCACTTTGCCTAGCAAGAAACATGCACATTTCCTTTGGTTCTTCCAACACAAACACAACCACCAAAAATGTTTTTGCCGCATTTTGAACGTAGGTCACCTAGCGTCCAAACACTCTAACCGCTATCCTCTTGCCATTAGGCCACAATGCCTAGTTGGTGCTTGGTAATTTGTCATTGTTCCCTTTAAACCTTATTCGCTAGCACTAAAACACAAAAATCGCTTCTCTTTTCCACACAAGATCTCAAAACAATTGCACACATTAATCAATCGAGCAAAAGGATAAATGTTAATGCCTTTAAGGCATAGGTTTATATATTGATTTCATCCTCATGCATATATGTTGACGCTCGAATTACTTTCTCATTTTTTAGATTTCAGTGCTTTTTATTTTCCTTTAACCTTATTAATTTATAAATTATTTAAATTCATTTGAATTTAAATTTTATAAATTAATTCTTTAAAACCCTTTGGTTTTATTAAGGCCATCTCTCATTGAAAAACTTTGTATAAATAATATTTATTTATAAAATTTAAATTCAATTTGAATATAAATATTTTATGAAATAAATATTAAACCTTCCTTTAGCTTTGTAATAAGCTTCCTTGGGTTTTTATGAAAAACCTTTTAACTTATGCTTCCACATAATATTAAAAATATTATGAAGCCCTTTTGCCTTTAACCTTTGCATTATTCCTTGACATCAATGATGACTTCATTCCTTGACATCAATGACAAATTTGAATTAAGGACTCAAAATTTCCAACAATCTCCCCCTTTGTCATTGATGGCAACCCAAAATATTTTTATCGAAAACTTGACTTTTCCTTTACTCTGCTCCCCTTGTGGCATTGCTACCCTTGGCTCAAAGCTCTCTCCTTTTTACTCAAATACCAAATCTCTCCCCTTACACAAATATCCCCCCTTTGAAATCAATGGCAAAGGGCCACCTTTGGGAATCGAGGCTAAGAATGAGCCTCTTAGCTTAGCCCATCCCCCACCTTCTATTGAGGTGGTTAATTCTGGGGTGGGAGTATTTCTACTCCCAAAAAACACTGTTCTTTACCATTATCCTATTTCCTTCTTATCTAATCCTTATGATCCCTCTGATTGTTTCTTTCCATGTCCATGTTCCTGTCCATGTCCCTATTCTTGTTCCTGTTCATATCCGTTTTCCTGTTCCTATTCTTGTTCTATTCATGTTTCTGTTCTTGTTTCTATTCCTATTCTTGTTCATAATTGATTCTAAAATGTCTTCTCTACACCACTTTGTTGTGTGATCACCATTATTGCACTTATAACACTTAATGTTATTGTTCCTTGGAGGTGCAAATGTCTTAGGATTTCTCCTAGTGAAGCCATATCCTCTTTTGTCATGAACCCTACAATTCATTGCCTTGTGACCAAACTGATTACAAGAGTAGAAATACCCATGGAAAAGTTTTAAATTCCCATATTCTTGTCTTTCATGTGTCCTGCATTGTGAAGCCATGTGCCCAAACCTATGACATGAAAAACATATTTCATTGAAGTTTTCTTGTCTTGACCTCATTGGTCTCTTAGTATCTCTTGACCTATTATGATTTTTGTTCCATATGTATCTTATTTGTACATTCTTCCTATTCTTGTTGAACTTTTTGTTGTCCAAATAATCCTTAGATGTATCACTTTCTCTTACACTGTCTTCTTCTGTAGTTTCTTCATATGAAGTGTCTTCTCCTTCAAAACTTGAGGTTGAATTTCCTTTCCATTTATTTTGTCCGTGTTCAAATCCAATATCTATTTTGCTTGATGTAGGCTTTTGTATCTTGATGAACTTATCCAAGTTCTTTGAGTTGTTTTTGAACCCTTTTAGATTGACTTTGGAGTCTTCTAAATCTTCCCTTAGTAGTGCCACTTCTTGTGCTAACTTTTCACATTCTAATATCTTTGTTGCTAACTTATCCTTGAACTTCTTTATCTTGGCCTTTGACTTTTCTAGATTCTCTATAAGCATCCTTCTCTCTTCATCACATTCTTGAAATTTAATTTCAAGTTTAGAGTTTTGCTTTCTTACCTTCTTTACTATTTCAAGAGCATAGATAAGCTCTCCCTTGAGATCATATCCATCCTTTTTTGAATATTCCTCTATTTTTTTATCTTTGTCCACATCTTCATTTACTATTGACTTATATTCTATAGGATCACCTACTCCTTCTTATAATGCCATTAGAAGGTTTTCATCTGGTCCTTCAAGTGCATCCTCATATTTATCATCACTGAAACTATAACCATTCCTTGTACAACTATCTTCAATATGTCCAAAGTTACCACATCTAAAAAACTTGAGAATTACTAGAGTCGTTTTCTTAACTTTTTTTTTTTTGTGTGGAAAACATCCCAAAAGGCTCCATCAGTATTGACTTTTCCAAAATCCATAGGAGGAGGTTGCCAATTTCTAGTCCTATCCATCTTACTAATACTCACATTCCCTTTAAGATGGTTGCCCTTAGAAGGTTTAATCTTCAATATTTGCATCACTTGATCCCATATTTGGTGGGATTTTTGGGGGTGATTAAGGAGTTGATGGACTGATTCAACTAAGTTGGCTATGGTATTTTGCCAAATATAGTGAATATCCTTCCTATATTGATTAAAAATTTGGTTGTTCCTTTCATTCCAAATATTCCAAATAAGAATGGTAGAACCCATCCAAACTAACTGCCTAATAAAATGATCAACACCCTCTTGATTAGGCCAATCCCTCCAAAGATGTTCAAAAATGAAAAAATTGGACCACTGTAAGCCAAGTAAAGTTGCCATTCTCCTCCATAGCTCAGAGGCTAAAGTACACTCAATAAAAATATGGTGGATATTTTCTACAATCTCTTCACACATTTCACATCTAAAAGGGCCATGAAAACCACGCTTCATAAGTTGCTCACCAGTAAGCACCCTATGATGCAATAAAAGCCAATTAAATAACCTCACCTTAGACCAGAGCTTTTGAGCGCAAAATTGAGAAAATATGTCAGAAGAATGGTTGGGATTATTATGGCATAAGGTCAAATAACCTTGAGCAACTGAATACTCACCCTTAGTAGTGTTGTTCCATCCAAAACAATCTTTTTCATGGGACCAAGAGAGGGATCTCATATGAAGGATGCCTTGGATATCTTGTCTTTGCCTTTCTGGGATTTTAATAGGCCAGTCCTCAATAGGGATCCAATATCTACCAACCTTTGAATTACCAGTATGGTACCGACAGTAATTAGCCACCTTTATCCAATTAGCTCGGTGAAGCTCCTCCATCCAAGGCCTCCAATCGAGAAACTGAGTTATCAAAGGCTTGTGACCATCCCAAGAATCTATCCAAAAATTTGCATGTTGACCATTATGAATGATCCAAAATAATTTTTTCTTTATCAAATCCTCACCAGTATTAAGAATTGCTAAAATGGGAGAACCTTTGGTAGGAAGTTGATAGCGAACAAGGTCTTCAAGACTTTTGTTCTCAACATATTTAGCATGGAGATTATTGGCCCAAAGAGCATTGGGGTTATGCAACATCCTCCAATATAATTTAGCAGCTAAAGCTTTGTTGTTATTAATTGAAGACCGGAATCCTAACCCCCCTTCACTCTTAGGAAGACATAAATTATCCCATTTCACCAAGGCCCATTTTATTTTCTCCTTAGTACCACTCCAAAGGAAATGATGACTAATTTGATCCAATTCTCGAAGAATAGCCTTTGGGATATTCAAAACGGAAGAAAAATAAATAGGAATAGATTGAAGGACTAATTTTACCAAGGTGATTCTACCCCCAGAAGAAAGCCACTTGTTGGTCCACTTTCCAATTTTCTTCTTGACTTTGTCCAACAACCAATTCCAATATTTATTTTTTTGCCTTTGAATATTTATGGGAATACCTAAATAAGTGATTGGAAGAGAGGTATTCTTATATCTTAATTTATCCAAGACCATGGATTCCTGTCTAGCAGAGCAGTGAAAGAAAATAACTTTAGATTTGTCTTCATTGAGCCTTAGAAAAATAGCTAATGATTTGCTTAATATTAGAAGCTTCCTTAACTGTAGCTTTACCTAAAAGGGTAGAGTCATCCACAAAATGAAGATGAGAGATAGGTCTAGCTCCATGAGCAATGGTAACTCCCTCAAGGGTTTTGTTTTCCCTCTTTTTGGTTATAGTCCTACCCAAGCATTCAGTAAGAATGATGAATAAATAAGGTGATAGCGGGTCACCTTGCCTAATACCTTTGGAAGTTGGGAAAGACTGAGAAGGCCTGCCATTGATAAGAACTAAGTAGGAAACTAAAGAGATACATCCCATAATCCAATCCATCCAATCCTTAGAGAAACCAAATTGCCTCAAAACTTTGATAAGGAAGTGCCAATCCACTCTATCATAAGCTTTGGATAAGTCTAACCGGATGAACATAGAAGGAGAATTTTGCATATCCATGGAATGGATGGCTTCCTAAGCAAGAACTATCTCATATACTATTTGACATCCTTCCACATAATCTTATGCAAAAGAGACTTCAACCTTTCTGCCATGATTTTAGTAATAATTTTGAGAAGAACATTACATAAAGCAATAGGTCTAAAAGCTGAGATATGATCAACCTCTTGAGTTTTTGGAACAAGAGTAATATAAGTTTTATTGATAACCTTCAAAATTTCTTTGGATTTCCTGGCTTCTTCCACCACCTCTAATAAATAAACATGAAGGATATCCTAGAACTCTTGGTAGAACTCAATAGGAAAACCATCAGGGCCTGGGGTTTTCCCTTTTTGCATTTTAAAAACTACTTGTTGAAGCTCATTGATAGTAACAGGAGCAGTCAAAATAGAGTTCTCCTCGAAGTGATAAGAGAAGGTATTGCTTGAAGAACATTTTGTTGTGAAGTCGAGTCAAGAGGAGTAGTAAGCAAAAAGATTGGAAAAGTAATCAACAACAATAGAGTTCATGCCATCCCAAGTATAAACAACATCTCCAGAATCTGATTTTAAGGAAGAAATAAAGTTGTGAGATCTTCGAGCTAGAAGAGATTTGTGGAAGAAATTTGTGTTTCGATCTCCTTCTTTGAGCCATTGAATTCTAGATTTTTGCTTCCATAATATTTCTTCTCTTTTTTCCCATTCCTCTAACCGAGTTGTGAGTTTAATTTCATCTGCACTTCTCTTCTCTGTGAGGCCATCTAAACAAATTTTCTTATTCAAACTTTCAAGATAAGCAATAACTTCATGTTTTTTTTATGAAAATCCCCAAACTCTTTCCAGTTCCAAGTCTTGATTTTGGATTTAATGTATTGCAGTCTTTTGGCAAAACAAAACATCTTAGTCCCATGCCTAGGTTTACCTTCCTTCCACCATTGTTGCACATGAGGTCTGAAGGAAATATCTCTAAGCCACATTAATTGAAAACAAAAAGGAGAGAAACTCACATTGGTTTTCCACATTTCCACCATGACTGGACAATGATCCAAACCAACATTATTAAGAGTCTTCACTTTAGGAATGTGACCATGGATTAAGAAATTTTCAGAGAGCAAAACCTATCCAATCTCTCCATTATACAAGATAAGCCTTGCCTTCTATTAGACCAAGTCATAAGGCCATTATCTGGTTGGATATCCACAAGAGGGAGGTTTGCAATATATTTGCTCATGAGGTCAGTACTTTTGTCCAAATTTCTATTTCCCCCCATTTTCTCATATAGAGAGAGGATGGTATTGAAATCTCCTCCGATCAAGATCCAAGCTTTAGGAAAATGAGAGATAATATGAGTAATATCCTTCCACTGTCTTCATTTTTCCTCCAAAGAAGTCGGGGCATAAATAGTAATGTAGAGCATAATCTGGTTGGAATGTCTACTTTGAATAGCTATAGCCAACAAACCCCAAATGCCAACCATATGGTGAATAAATACCTATTTTGGGTCCCAAAGACAAGCAATGCCACCTGAAGTCCCTTGGGAACTGAGGGAAACCACTTTTCCAGCTGGCCAAATTTTACTGGCAATTAAGTCCATATCCTCCATTGACATCTTTGTTTTTTCCCTATTTCTTGACTTATTCCAATTGAATTTGAGATGGCTTCTAACCTTGAAGAATGCTCATACACAACCAAAATTTTACTAGATGGTTCAACGGATTCTATATTGGGACCTGCATTATTTGAAGTTTTGACATTTGAAATATTATTTTTCTTGTGTAAATTTTCTCCTTTTTTTTCTGTTGAAAACCTTTGATTTGTTGGTTTGTCTTTGAGTTCTTTCCTTCATATTTAAATTGTGTTTCTAAGATTTCAGTTTCCATTATTTCCTCTTCCTCACTTGGGACATCATTTTTAGAAAGGATTTCAAACATATTAGCAAATGACTTTGATTGATCCTTCATTACTGGTTTTTTCTAAGTTTTCTTCTTCTTAGGTATTTGGAAACCTGCTGAGTTTATATCTTCTTTCTTTCGATCATGGATTTTATTTGGGCAAGCACTGGCCAAATGACCATATTCATGGCAAATTCTACAATGAAAAGGAATGTTCTCATAGTCCACTACTTGCTCCCAAGTGTCTTCCCCAAATTGTAATGTGATATTTTTAGGTAGGGGTTTGTCAAAATCCATTAAAACACAAATTCGAGCATAAATAATATGTTCAAAATTTTGAGTACAATCAACAATCATCATAAAATTTCCTAAAGAGTTTCCAATTGAAGAAAAAATAGTAGAATTCCAAAATTCAATAGGGAGGCCAAAGATTCTAACCTACATAGGAGCTATAGAAGGCATCTCTTCTTCAAATTTAAATTTAGTATGCCAGGGCTTCATGAAAAGCCCTGCCCTTCCAAAAAACCAAGGACCCCCTTGAAAAGTTTTCTCTCTATCTTCATTATTAGCAAATAAAACAAGCAAATAACCATTTGGATAAATAGAGATTTGTAACTCACCTTTAGTTTTCTAGATTTTTGCAGCCCAGAATTTGAAAGTAGATAGACTCGGATGAAAACCCATGAACCAACAAATTAGTCCTCTTTTTTCCAAATCTTCAATGCCAGTCTGAATGTTACCCATATCAAGCTTAACAATAGGAGTTCCATCAGCTGCTTTAAGACATCCTAACTCCGTTTTCCTGGGATCAATCTTAGGCATTCTTAGAGGTTTATGAGAAGCACTAATATTGATATTAGCATTGGGCTGAGGTTGTCCACCACGAAGGGCATCCCTAAAATTCATTTTTGGGACCGAGTCTTCAAAATTATTACCCTTGACAGGGGTTTTCACAGTAGAATTATTTTGTGGGTGCACCTTAGCACCCGATTCACTTGAGATATGAGCCATTTTTTGATCAACTGCTTGAAACTTATTTCGTGGTCTCTTTAATCCTTACCCTAGACGACGTGGAAAGGTATGGTTTTCACTTTTCTTTTGTGCAGCAAATTGGAAGCCGTTGTCACTCAAGTTCACAGTATGATCTGTTGAAAGACAAATTTCTAACCCATATTGTATCCCCTGCAACATTTCCTGCTAAAATATTGAGCATAAACCACAAAAATATTGGTCGCTAGGGCCCGAATGCCCTAAAAACCAACCTCTGGAGCTACTTGCACTCAACCCAGATGAAACCCTCGCATAGCCTCTTGCCAAATATATCATTCAAACATAGGGATGTGCTAGGATCTGTGTTGTTCCAAATGATATGAAAATTGGTGGAGACGTTCTAGGGTTTTTTAGGCATCTACCCTCAAAATTTCAGCTCAATCCGAGTTCGGATGAGTGAGATATGGCCAAAACGAGTTCGAAATTTTGGGCAGTCTTACGAAAAATGTCTAATCCTCCCCAGCACGAATCGAGTCCTTTTATTAACTTGTTATTTTTATTCAATTATAAATAGGACTTCATATCTATCATTATCTAAAAAATAGCATCACTATCACTTGAGTACTTACTTACCTTATCTACATAGTAGCTCCTCTTTTGCCTTTGAAATAACTTTTTCCCTTGTCTGCTTTGTCCATCCTTGATTTTATTTTGATGCCTGTATCTTTCTGATTCTCTATTTCTATAATCTTGTTTCTATTCACCATTGTTATTCTTAGCTTCTTGACAATCTGTTGTATAATGACCATACTTTCCACAATTGAAACATTTAACATATTTTAGATCTCTAGATCTTCTAGAATCCTTATCCCTTCTACCATAATTAGCTTTTTCATCACTGGATGACTCATTGCTTGATTCTAAATTCTTACCCTTTGTATTTTTATTGCTTTGAAGGTTGCTTCCTTCTTGGGAATAGATTCTTTTGTTCTCATATCAAAAGTTGTAAGAATACCAAGAAACATATCTCTTGTCAAAGAATCACCATCCTTTGATTCTTCTATAGCTGAAATATTTTCACTAAATATTTTTGGAAGAGACCTTAAGATCTTATCACAAATATCTGATTCATCAACCTTCATTCCAAGTCCTTGCATAACATTAACAACCTCATCAAATCAAAGTATATAAGTACTAATATTTTCCTCATTCTTCATTCTTAACTCTTCAAGTTGTCCTTTGAGATTTTGTATCTTTGCTTTCTTGACACCTTTATCTCCTTCATATATATTTTGCAACTTATCCCACATTCCTTTGCATTTTCACAATACATAACTTTTATTGATTATATTCTATGCAAACCTCTCAAAAGTACATTCATTGCTTTTGAATTGTAATGCTATAGAATCTTACCTTCCTTATATATAGGTGGATCAACTACGGAGTCATATACATTTTCAACTACTTCCAAAACTTCATTACCAAGTGCCTTCAAGTAGATATTCATTCTCAAACTCCAATATACATAATCACTTCCATCAAATACTAGTACTAAATTATCTGAAGGTCCATTCTTAGAATCCATAGTGTTCTTGTTATATTTTCCTTCAAGCTATTAAACTCTTCCAAAAGAACCCGGTCTGATACTAATTGAATAACACAAACTTATACTAAGAGGGGGGTGAATAGTATAAGACCACTTTTTACTTTTCTTTCCCAATAAATATTATGTAATGTAAAAATAGCAGTATCAATAGCAGTATTCAAAGTAATGCACAAATCATCACATACAATAGAGACACCAAAATTTATGTGGTTCACCTAGTGTGGGATACTCCACGAAGAAAATATTTCACTAAAATGTTCTCAATCAATATCTTGGGAATCCTTTCCCTATTACAATGTTTATGGACCTCTGTCCAAAGGAGATACCAATCCCCTTAATCAAGCTCGTGGATCTCTATCCATAGGATAACTCCTTTCTCCTATTGCTCTGGTTAATGATCTTCTAGAAGAACTTCTACCTCTACCACACTGGCTAATGGATCTCTATCCACTGAAGACTCTTGTCCTAACTCAAAAGACCTATCCTCATTGCCTTGGCTAATGGATCTCTATACACTAGAGACTATCATCCTCTATACTCTATCACCTTCAAAGCTTGCGCTCAGATTTGTCTCAAATATGTACTATACACAGTTTGTCGATCTAGCAAAAATATATCCTCAATCTCTGTCTCTGGTCTAGCATAAATCTATCCTCAAATATACACCAAAATATATCCTCGAATCTGTACTAAACACAGTCTGTAGGTCTAGCACAAATCAATTCTCAAAATCTACCCTCAAGCCTTAACTCAAATCTTGACTCAATCTCAAATCAACTATGCTGGATCTTCTCCAAACCTTAAATCAAGGTTCGAATCTACAAGTCCTCAGTCTACAAGTCCTCTCTAGAACTTATCCAATCTACTCAATAAGTCCTCTCAATAACTTAACCAAATCTGCTCAATAAGTCCTCTCAAGAACTTAATAAAATCTGTTCTCAATCTGTATTGTAAGCTTCTACAAAAGCTTACTCAAATTTGTCCATAAGTCTTCTCAAAGACTTACCTCAAATTTGATCAACAAGTCCACACTATAACTTGTACAATCTCATAGAAACATAAAGAGAATTTTTAGAGACTCAATATGTTCTATACTCATCACAAAGCTCAATCACTTTCAATCACTCTTTTAGAAACATACAGAGAATTGTTAGAGACTCGGTAGGCTTCAAATCAATCACTTTCTCAATTCAATTCAAAATATAAAATAGTTTATTTTATGGAACTTGAACAATCACTTCACACATCCACTTGATAACCCTAGTTCAAGTTCTTTTCTCAACAATTCACTTCAACAACAATGCTCATAAAACAACTCTCACATAACAATGATAACCCTAGTTCAAGTTATTTTCTCAACAACTCACTTCAACAACAATGCTCATAAAACAACTCTCACATAACAATGATAACCCTAGTTCTTTTCTCAACCAATGACAATGCTTATAAAACAAGGTTTTAACAACAACTCTTTATTCTAGAAAACCTTGAAGCATTAAATCAACACACTCAAAAGGAAACCCTAATCAATTCCTTTTCACTCCAAACTTATTTTCTAGAAAACCAATCAATCAAGTCAATTATGGAAGAATATGCTCATACCTTTTTCTTGATGGTGAAGGAGTATCATAAATTTGCCACAACCAAAAACACTTCCTTGCCAAGCTCAAAGAAGTTATAAGATGATAAACTCCCTCAAAAATACAATGTAAATATCAAAACACACATACACCTTATCACTCCATCTTTAAGAAAACATTCATCAATATTTACAAGAATAATTCACCAAATACACTTTATAATATCTCAATTAAAATAATATTCAATGACAAGAATAATATTAATGCAATCTTCTTTATAAAAATAACTATATGCAAGAAGTCCCTTTTATCCTTTTAAAACTTCAACAAATCAATGTGACACAAACACTTTATTTAAAAATAAAGTTAATTCCTTATTCCTCCAATTTACCAAAAAGTAATAATCAAATTAAAAAAATTTAAGCAACCCTTTTATCTCCCTAATACCTCATGTCAAACTTTAGGCAATATAAAATATTATTCAAAATTTATTACCTTTACCTTGGAGGAATTTGAACTCATGGTTCATCCTCAACTAGCGCCCTAGCCATGGCTCCAACCGTCATGTGAGCTAGGCGCTTGCTTGGGGAGTAAAGAGCACCACGTGCTCTAAAGGCTCCCCACATTGCCTAGAAAAAAATGTGCGCCTTTACTTTGGCACTTCCAACGCAAACACAACCACCAAAAATGTTTCCATCGTGTTTCGAACGCATGTCACCTAATGCCCAAACACTCTAACCATTGTCCTCTTGCCACTAGGCCACGCTACCCAGTTGGCGGTTGGAGTTTGGCACTGTTCCCTTTAAACCTTATTCGTTGGTGCTAAAACACAAAAATCGTTTCTCTTTTCCGCACAAGATCTCAACATAATTACACACATTAATCGATCGATAAAAAGGATAAATGTTAATGCCTCTAAGGCATAGGTTTATATATTGATTTCCTCCTCATGCATATACGTCGGCGCTCGAATTACCTTCTCACTTTTTAGACGTCGATGCTTTTTATTTTCCTTTAACCTTATTAATTTATAAATTATTTAAATTCATTTGAATTTAAATTTTATAAATTAATTATTTAAAATCCTTTGGTTTTATTAAGGCCATATCTTATTGAAAAACTTTGTATAATATTTATTTATAAAATTTAAATTCAATTTGAATTTAAATATTTTATGAAATAAATATTAAACCTTCCTTTAGCTTTGCAATAAGCTTCCTTGGGTTTTTATGAAAAACCTTTTAACTTATGCTTCCACATAATATTAAAAATATTATGAAGCCCTTTTTCCTTTAACATTTGCATTGTTCCTTGACATGTTCCTTGACATCAATGATGACTTCATTCCTTGACATAAATGACAACTTTGACTTAAGGACTCAAAATGTCCAACATAAGTGTGCTTGTGGATTTACACAATGTCTTGGTTGAAGAAGAGATTATGGAGCATCATAAATCAAGGAATTTATGGCTCAAAGGAGATTGAAACATAATTTTTTCATAATTTTACGTTGAGACATAGAAGTCACAACAAAATCAAGGAAATAAAAAATACGGATGGTGAGGTTACTAAGGAAATTAACGAAATTAAGGAAAGTGTTGTGGAGTTTTTCAAAGACTTGTTATGCTCCTCGATTCCAAGAAACTTGCAAGAAAAAAATTATCTTCTCTGTAAAATCCCGACGCTAGTCTCCGAAGATATGAACAAGATTATGTGTGATCCCTTCAATGATAATGAGATCAAAAAGATGGTATTCTTAATGGGAGGTCTTAAGGCTCTAGGTCTATATGGTTTCCCACCTATATTTTTTCAAAGGTTTTGGCATATTCTAGGTCTTGATATTTGTAATGCAATCAGAAAGGTCCAAATATCTAATTTTATCCCAACCAATGTAAATTCCACATTTTTGGTTTTACTACCTAAATTATCAGGTGCCAAAGGATTTACATAAAATTTTAGTTCGATTAGCCTATGTAATACGATTTTCATTGACTAAATCCATGGCCAATAGACTTAAAAATTTTCTCCCTTCAATCATTAATGCTTTACAGAGTGGTTTCATGCCCCAATGATATATTTTGGATGGCATTATTGTTGTTCATGAGATCATCCAATCTGCTAATAAAAGTGGGAGGCCTGAGACTCTTCTCAAGTTGGACATGAACAAGGCATATGATAGAGTGGCTTGGGATTTTATTCTTAGGGTCCTTGATAGGTTTGGCTTTGCCTGATGCTAGCTAAGACTGATTAAATTTTGTATATCTTTAGCCATATTTTTAGTAATTATTAATGGATCTCGAATGGGCTACTTTCATAGTAATAGAGGTCAGCGTCAAGGAGACCCTTTATCGCCTTACCTTTTTATTCTTATGGTTGAGGCATTGGGAAGGTCCATCAAAGCTAATCAGGTTATTCAAGGTTTCAATCCATCCCAGTCAATAGATTCCATATCCCATAACCAATTTGCTGATGATACTATTATTTCCTTTGTGGCATCAATCCCCCAGGCTAAAGTAATTAAATCAATTTTGGTGAATTTTAAGAATGTGGTAGGTCAAATGGTGAATTTTAGAAAATTTTTACTTTTTTCTTTCACACCCTAGTCGATAGGCAGAGGAAGATAGCAGATATTATGGGGTGCAACATTGGTTTCCTTCCCTCGGTTTACCTTGGGATGCCACTATTCAAAGCTGCATCGAAACCATCACTATGGGATTCAATATTTGAAAGAGTTCAAAAGAAGTTAGCGAGGTGGAAAGGTGCCCTTTTAAGTCAATCAGGGAATATTTAATTGGTCAAAGCCACTTTGCAAAGCATCCTAATGTACTTCCTCTCCTTGTTCAAGATTTAAAGAAAAGTTATTGATAAGTTAGAGCAAATCCAATGGTCCTTCTTGTGGTTAGGGGCTGAAGAGAAGAAGAGATTCCACCTGGTGGCATGGGATTAAGTCTACAGTAGGAGAGAAGGAGGCTTAGATTTGAGAAGGCTGAGAACATTGAATAGAGCCTTGATTGTAAAATAATATTAGAAATTAGTTTAGGATGACAATGTCAACTGGGTTAATATTGTGAAGGTTAAGTATCTTGGCGATGGTAGCAATTTTTTGAAATCCCAAGCTCTCCCGATGGGATCTACTTTTTGGTCCAACATAGTTGATAGTCAGGAAGATGTGCATAAAGGCCTTTATTGGGTGGTGGAGTATGGTTATTCCATTGATTTTTTAGGAGATTCTTGGGCCTCACCATCCCCTCTTGAAAATTGCCTAACCTTTTCCTGTCTGAAGCCAATCACAGATAGGTTATTTGGTCCCAAAGTTTATGAGTTTTTAGAATTATTCAATGGTCATATTTTGTGGAAGTCCTTTGACTTCCCAAATATTTCTCAGGAGGAGAAACTTGCTTTTATAAATTTAAAAAACTCCATAAAATGGTTCTTAACCCCGGGTATTGGTCTTCATGATAGGCTAGTTTGGGGTCTTGAGAAAGATGGCCAATTTTTAGTTAAGTCTGCTTATGACTGCTTGTACTATGATTTGGATCCCCGTTTCTCGATGAATCAAGTCTAAATTAAAGGCCTGATGCCTAAAGTCAATGTGTTCTTCTGGTTGGCAATTTAGGGAAAGTGTCTTACTCTTGATAATCTTCAAAAATAGGGAATGATTTTCCCTAATAGGTGCTTCTTGTGTGGCAGGGCTTTTGAATCACCTTTCCACTTATTTTCCCATTGTGTCTATACCCTCGAAGTCTTCTATCAGTTCTTTTTGGAGCTGGGTGTTGCTTGGGTTCTTCCTAACTCACTGGAGGATCTAGTTGTTCAATGGGTCTCCCCTTTCTCCTCTCTCCACCTATGCTAGTTTTGGAAATTTAGGTTACCCCATATTTAGTGGTAGGTGTGGAAGGAAAGGAATACCTATACCTTTAAAAATATTTGCCATCTTGATTCATCGATCTCCTCGAGGGCCATTGTAGATACAGTGGAAAATGTGAAAGTATTAAAATTAGATTCGATAACTTGTGAAGGGGAGATAAATTTGGGGAGATCGGTTTGGAGAGATTGTTGGGTTTTTTAATTTAGCCTTAGAATACAATGAGCAGGGTAAGTTAGGATAGGGCTAGCATGATTTGGGAACCCCCTTTATTGGGTTGGATGAAATTCAACTTTGATGGAGCTTCTAAAGGGAACCCAAGTCCAATGGGTGCAAGGGGTTTGTTTAGAAACTTAGAGGGTGAAATCCTTCTTGCCTTTGCTGAAAACTTGGGTCACCAAACTAGCCATTTTGATGAAGCTCAGACATGATTTTAGGGTGTTTCCCAATTGAACTTGGTGAATTACAAGAAACTAATCATAGAAGGATATTCAATCAATCTTATTCAACATGATTAATGGCAACCAAAATACCTCCTGGACTTGTAAATTTTATAATTAAAGCTAAGAGAATGATTCAAAATTTAGAAGAAGTTCAATTCAAGCACCAGTTCAGGGAAGGTAACAAAGCTATGGACTTCCTGGCTAATCAAGGTCTTACGCAACAAGATCTTCATATTTGGAGAGGTAATTTCCTAGATGGCCTTAGATCATTGGACAATGAATTTAGGTAAAGGTCAAACTCATGTCAAAAAACTTAGGGTGGGTAGCTAGAACCCTCCCCATTGAATGTTGTTTTTTGAATATTTTGATCAAGCCTACATGCCTAGTTTTTATCTCTATTTATCCATGTGGGCCTGCATGCCTAACTTTTGTCTCTATTTGGCTTATGTGTCTAGGTTTGTTCAGCTAGTGGTCTAGGTGTAGGTAATTGTTTCCAAGGGATGGTTGCCTTTAATGTTTGAATTATCCTCAGTCTCCTAGTGGCTGGATATTAGCTTCTTTTTGTTATAAGGTTTGGAGGTCCTTTCAAAAATCCTTTCATCCAACTAATAAAAAAATAAAATTATCTTCTCATCATAAACACCTCAAACTTTTAAATGGTGCCCAAAAATAAAAAAATTTCGATCATCATTCTCATTCAAATACAACCTTGAATAATTATTTTTCTTTCTTTTTTAAATAATAAAAATTAATATATATATATTCTTTTTTTTTTTTTTTATGACCTCCCATGTCTGTGTAGGGGACTGCTACAATGAATGGACCCAAAGGGCTCCCAAGGGCCCACAGGCCACCTACGTGGGGCCCCTGCATAGGCATCTCAATGTGGTCCCATACGGCCCCATGGGGGAGGTGCCTCAAGATGGCCCCATGTTTATAAATCGCATGGGGGTTACCCACCTCCCCAATGTGGGAAAAAAATAATGAAAACCAAATATTTTTTCTGTGCTCACTCAAGCTCGCCAACTCCTTTTGCCATGTGGTACTTTTTGATTGGAGTGCTCAAGAGCCCTTGCTCATACCCACATCATTGGGTGACACACTCTTTTCCATGTTATTGATCTACCTATTGAATCTTCTCCACATTGATTTATATGCACACCCTACCACCTATCATACTCTGGTTGAAATGCTTAAGACCCCCTCTGCTCACTTTCTCGTACCTGCACTATCAATTTGCATGTCTTTCTATGCACTGTAGGATTGCATGTTTGACCTATCTCTACTAGTTTTAATCAATTCCATGTGTCACCATCGAATTGGGGTTCTTGGGTTATGCACCCACATCCATCCCATTGATTTATTTATTAGCGCACACCTTCGGAAATAAAATGGAAAAAAAAATATTTAATTTAATTGAGGGAAAAGGGGCACCATGGTGTGAAGGGGGGTGAGTTAGGTTTAGCTTAGGATGGGAATAGGGGGAAAATTTTTTAGAAATGGGTTTAGGGAATTAGGAGTTAGGGAAATGAATAGGGGAAAGGTAGGCTAGCATGGAAAAAAAAGGGGGGATTAGGTGGTGCTCCCCTTTTTTTATTTTTTATTTTTATTTTCATGAAAGCTTTAATACGGGTAAAAGGGGGGATGGGGGGTAGGTTAGAAATTAGGAATTTAGGTTAAAGGGAAGGCTTAAATATTTAATTAAAATTAATTAAATAAATAATAAAATTTAATTAGATATTTAATTAAATATTTAAGACCCTTGGAGGTCAAAAATAATTAATTAAACCTTATTTAGGCTAGAAAATATTGACATAAGGCCTTAGGAAAACCAAAACAAAGACCTGACCTCGATGATAAGCTTTTTAAAAAATACTCTCAAAGGGTGAGATAGGAATTTGAAAAGACCGAAAAAATAACAATAGTTGAAAAGGACCCAAAAATTTATTAAAAGGAGAATAACTAAGGGATTATTACAAATTTTGAAAAATACCTATGACAAAGACTCACATGACACCAAAAATTCAAAAATTAGGGGTAAACTCAAGTTGGATTTTGAGGATCCAATAGGACTTTGAGGCCAGAAATTGAGAAATTCATAAATATTCCCTATTATAATGGAATGTTGGAAATATGGAACCACTCCCCCCTTGGAGAGACTTTTATGAACAAGTGGTTGATTATGACCCTGAGCATACGAAAACCGACTAATTGAAAGAAGCAAAAATTTAAACCATACAGGAAAATATTGGTTGGGACGAGGTCAAAATTTAGGAATGATAGAAAATGAGAGTTGAGAAAAACACTATAACCCTAAGGTATGGCCACCAATATTATAGTAATTTATCTAATAGGTATGATAAAAAATTTAGGAATTGGATGACAAAGAATGGTAAAAACTTAGCATTGAGCTTCAGAAAGGCTGAAACATGAAAAGCAGAAAGGGGTAAGGCAAAAGGCAAAATGTCAGAGATAAAGAAGCATAATAAATATCAAACACCTCCAACATATCCCTCCCCACAATCTCAATAGTAGGATAATACTACAATAACTTCACCTCAAGTGATTGAAAATGCACAACTCATTTTTGAACCTTCACAAGAATAATTGCAACAATTCATTGTAGGAGTTGTAATGAAAAAAATGGGATATTCTAGTGGTGGTCTTGGAAAATATGAATCAAGGATTGTGGAAAATATTCAGGTGGAACAGAGGCCAAAATATTTAGCCTTGGGGGTAGAAACTACTTCACAAAGTCTAATAGGAGATAAAGCAAGTCATGGCTTAGCCTCTTCTCCTATTAAATTTACTACTACAACTCCTTCTAAGCCCTCAAGTCCCCCTGTTCAAGAGGTTACACCACCAACTTCACAACAACAAGATGATGCTCCAAAGGTTAACCCTTAAACTCCCATTGTATTCAAAATAAAAGCAAAATATTTAGTTGGGGAGGCCAATAAGGAGATCAGTAAAAAGAAGAAATTGAATCAAGCACAAGCAATTAAATAGACACAGGTCATAGTGATAGAGCAATCAACTCAACAAGTTTAGTAGCAAATTACTGGTGATATTTTTCAACAATCTACTTTAGTAGACATAGGTATGATTTGTATTCCTTCTCCTTCTCCTCCTCCTTCCCCAAGGAATTCTCCATCCCATTCTCAAGAGCAAAAGGAATAAGTGACATCATCATCACCTCATTATCCTCCGCTAGCTCCACTAATTTATCTATCATCTCATTCCATCCCATATCCACCTCATTCATCATAAATTTTGATATCATCATCTCCAAATCACATCCCTCTACCTCTGATATCACCACCCCTCATATCATCAAGAGAAGAAACACTCTCATCTTCTCCACCATCCACTACAGTTGCAACATCTATTGTTGTTGTGATGCCTATTATAATCCCCAGCATTAATATAGATTCCACCATCATTACCACTACACCTTTTCTATTTGTTCCAATTATATTTTTACCCTCACTTATCACCACCTCCATGTCTACTAATCATCCTACAAAAACCTCATAAAAGGTCAAAAAAATTTCATTGAAAACTCAAAAAATTTTGAGCAAGAAATTAGCTCAACCTTCTAAAAAGGTTGCTTGACTGAGAAAGACTATGATTGTTGATTTTGTTGCTCAATAAAGAACAATAATCTCTCTCACCCCTCATGTTAATAAACCATATGACATTAAGTAGAAATTTATCAACTAGAGGAGCACACTAAAGATATTTCTCAATTACTCCTAGAAGATGAATTTATTTGTAGAGAAAAATATGAGAAACTAGAGGAAAAGGTTAAAAAGTTAAAATATACAAGCAGTAACCATAGAAAAATGGAAAAATGTTGTAATAAATGAATCCAAAAAGTGATAGAGCAAGTACCAAGATATTGTCAAATTCAAAGAGCAAGCTAAAGAGCTAAAGAAGCAGAATGAGGCTTATGTCAAACAAATACAAGCTTTGAAACAACAACTTCAATTTGAAAAGACTAGAGCTGCAGGATTTTCTAAATATAAAGTAAAATAGATCAGAAAAAAATGTGGTCTAAAATTATGGAAAAGTATTTAGAGCTCTAGCTTATTATTGATTTCATGGACGAAGCTAGTCATTTATTTGTAAAAGTCAAAAATATATTGAAAAGGCTTAGGGTGAAATACAGCCAATGGTGTCACAGGCAGGAAGGATATACATGTTGTCTAAAGCTAGATGCAACACGCTGTTAAATCCATCCCTAGAAAAGAATGGACTAGTGCAGATTAATAGCTAAGAATATCCTTAGAAGAAATAAGTTGATTCAGAAAGGATGGCTATTAGTGGATAAAGCTAAAAACAAGCTCCAAAAAATTGTTGATTCCAACAAGGAAATGATGCAATATGGTTTCCAAGGGCTTTGGGATGAAGAGAATACACTTTTAACTAATGAAAACCTTCAGAACAACCTGATATCAATTATGCAATATGAATCTAAAATAGATGCTTGGTAGGACCTTGTTAATCAAGATCAAGTCACTCAATTGGTGAAATATTTGACCAAGCTCAAAGATTTAATGGAATATATGGTGGATAAAGGACATTCTATGTCCTATGAGAAGATGACTAAACTTCAATTCATTCACCAAAAACTGATGGAGATAGCTAATCCCACTAAAATAACTTGGGATAAAGCTTTGAAAGCATTGGACCATATGGTTTAGTTATTTGAAAAGGAAGTAGAGTTGGATGATGATGAAGATGAAGAAAAGGATGATAATGATGACAAAGAAGAACAATAAAATGATGTTGAATAAGTAAATCAAGAATAATATGGTCAAAGTTATGAAATAATTGAGAAATCTAATAAGGAATAAACTTAGCAAGAAGGGGCACATGAAGAACAGAGGTCTCCTTTAAGCCGAGTTGAATATCCATGAATACCACTTCTATGAATTGAGTCTAAGACACACTTTGTAAGTGTTTACAATTATAGTAGTTGCTAGAAATAGTGAGAAAATCATGATTATGTAGAATTCATTAATAAAATATGCAGCTAAACCTTTAAAAGGAGTATTTCTCTACAAATAAGGTAGTTGCCTCTTGTGTTTCTTCTATGTGAATCATTACTCTCTAGATATATTCGTAAATATTCAAGAGAGTGGTGGTCACATGGAAGTATTCTTTGAGATATAATTTTTAGCTGACTGGAGTTTATTCTACCTTCTTGTTTCTCTTCATTCATGCTACCATTCAATTTCCTTCTATTCATTTTTCATTCTTATCCATTTTCACTTATTTATCCCTTGTTTCAGGGGTTATGCATAAGTGTGAAATATCGTAAATTGGCTCTATTTAGGATTTTCAAGATTTTAAATTGGCTAATTTTGGATCCTTTCATTGGGGCCCATTAGCTCAAAACTTACGAGGTAGAAGTTTTTTTGGGGTAAATTCGCCCATCATTGATAATAATTAAAATATTTTTATTTTAATTCATTGACCTCAAATTATAAATGATTTTGATTTTCTTGCCTAATTTGCCTTTAAATTATAAATGATTTTATTTTTCTTGCCCAAATCACCTCATATACTACCCATATATATATTGTAGTGGGTACCGATAAACATACATCTAAAATACTCTAACTTGAAAATAGCTCTGAAACAATGAAAAACTTGACAAGGTTGCAGAGGAGTGTCTATCAAAAAAAGCTAATCGATTGTAGAGTGTCAATCGATGCAAGATGATCGACATAAGTTGATCGATTGTAGAGTTGTGTCCGTCGGTATAAGCTGATCGGTTGCAAAGATATGTCTATCGTTATAAATTGATCGATTGTAGAGCTGTGTCTATCAGTTGTAGAGGTGTCGATCGACATTAGACTATCGATTGTAGGTATGTGTCTATCAGTATTAGTCGATTGGTTGTAGAGGTGTCGATCGATATTTGTCAATCAGTTGCAGGGACATGTCTATCGGTATAAGCTAATCGATTGTAGATCCATATCTGTTGGCATAATATGATTAATTGCAAAGCCATAATTATCGGTTGTAGAGGTGTCGATT
This sequence comes from Wollemia nobilis, assembly GCA_028583015.1. Classification (NCBI taxonomy): domain Eukaryota; kingdom Viridiplantae; phylum Streptophyta; class Pinopsida; order Araucariales; family Araucariaceae; genus Wollemia; species Wollemia nobilis. The sequence continues at coordinate 7,936,639 of JAQPPZ010016751.1, read as the reverse complement.
GATATTAGACTATTGGTTGTAGGGATGTGTCTATCGATATTAGCCGATCAGTTGCATAGGTGTCAGTCAACATTCATCAATTGGTTGCAAGGATGTGTCTATTGGTATTAGTCGATTAGTTGTAGAGTATCAATCGATATTCATCTATCGATTGTAGGGACATGTCGATTAGTATTAGTCAATTAGTTGTAGAGGTATTGATCGACATCAACCTATTGGTTGTAGGGACTATCAATCAAAATTTATCTATTGGTTGTAGAGGTGTCAATCGGTATTAGTCTATCAGTTGCAAGGACATGTCGATCAAAATTAGTCTATCATTTATAGGTACATGTCGATCAACATTAGTCTATCGATTGCAGAGGTGTTGATTGACATAAGCTGATCGGTTATAGGGACATGTCGATCGGTATAAGCTAATCGATTGTAGAGAATTCTCTATTGGTATAAGATGATCAGTTATAGAGCAGTGTCTATCAACACAAGGTTGTAGAGATGCATTAATCAGCATAAGCCAATCAATTGCTGAGAAGAGACTATCGATAAAATTCAATCAGTTTCAAAGGAGTGTCAGTGGTCCGACCCATTGTAGAAGTGTGTTGATCGGCATAGGGCTATCATTTACATAGGATTCATGACTAAAAATTGGTAGAGTATTCTTCTTCCATTGTTATTTTATCCAAAGCTCTTTTTCTTTATTTTCATAGGTATTGTAGGTGAACTATATGCAATTGTGGTAGACAACTATCAATGTCATTTGATTTTGTGTTAGGAGCATTTCTCTTGTTAGAGATTGCTTCTTGTATCTTAGAGTATGTTTCATAGGTAGTGTAGAAGCACTATCTGCAAATGTGGTCGATAAGTATCTATGTCATGTTGTGTGTTAGGAATATTTTCTTGTCAGACTGCTTCTTATCTTTCAGATGTCGTTCTACAGGGCATTGTAGGTTTGTCTTGAGGGATGTATGCTATTTTCCTTCAATTTCATATACATTTCCTAATATCTGAAGGTTTTTCTTTACAGATACAATGTCACCTACTGAATATGGAAAGAAGGGAGGCCAATCTTCTTGTAAAAATATAATTCTAAAATAGCTTACACAAATATCAAAATGCAATGAGACATCAATCTCTACATATTCTACACAACATGCAGGTACAAACACCTTTTACCATCAAATTTTTAATATTTTTGTTCTTCTTAAATATAAAATATTTCTTTATTAATAGATAAATGATTGTCTACTTATCTACCTCTTTTTAAATGCTTTGTAAAATTGTATTATGTTAATTCTTTAAAATAGTGTTTTTTTTACTTCAAAAAATGATAGAGAACACCAAACATTGAATGCAGTAAACATTGTCGAACCTGATGTGTGTTCACTCGAAGATATTCCAGCAAATGAGATGGGACCACATGATAATTTTTTAATAACAACATTCAACAATCACTTCAGGATATTTTAAAATCAGATACATCAACCAAAAAAGAAAATGACAGTACAATTAAATTGCAGACCTCTGGAGAATATTGTAGTCAAAAATCTAAATGTCAAAAGATAAGTGAATGGACTATTGGAAGGGATTTTAAAAATGAATAGGTATGGTTATACCCCTTTATTGAGAAAGATGAGAAACTGAATGTGTGTAAATGCATTATTTGTACATGGAAGCTGGGAAAAGATCATTTATTGCAAAATAAGAAAGACACAATAGAAAAATATTATGGGAAAGTTTACATCAAAGAAAAACAAAGTGATCGAACAATTAATATATTTCATAGGTGAAAGGATGCATCAGAATGTGTGCATGTGAGATATGCACTTGAATATGAAAAAGTACTGAAATAAAAAAAATCTCATTGATAAGGGTGGAACAATCGAGGCACAGCTTCAAAAAATTAAAAAGACTGTATTAGCCTTAAAGAAATTACATTTTGCTATTGTATACAATATTCTAAAAAAAAGTCAACCCATGTTTAATTTTACTGATTTTAAGGAAATACGTCAACTAGCTGATGTAAAAAACATTACCAGTTCACATTGGTCAAACCGAAGTGGTTGGGAAATGGTAAAATTTCTACCACTGGTTGAGAAGGAAGACCTGAGAGAGAATGTGAAACAAGCCAAATTTATTTCACTTTACATTTATGAGGTAATAGTTGTTGAAAACACATATTGGATTTGCATACATGTTTACACATTCAAAAATCATTTGAGACAACCTCATTTACTAACACTACATAATATGATTAAAAATTGTAATGCAGAAAACATTTATAATGTTGTTGTAACCAGTTTAAAGGATATTGCCAACATGGATGTAAAGGAAATTGCCACAAAGTTAATTTATGTTGGAGCTAATGGTGTGGCTACAATGCAAGGACAAAGGAATGGTCTTTGTATTAGGCTTCAGACATAAATTTCCCCATATGTGATTCCTATTCATTGCATGGCTCATCGAATGAATCTTGCATACAAAATTATGAGAAATTTTGATAATATAGCCAGTGGAAGAACTCATCTGCGAAATACACTCATACTTTTCATTCAGTGCAGCAACAGTATTGTCATTATTGTCAACACAGTCAGTTAGATCTATTGATGTAGTGGACAGGAAGTTCAAAAGCCTTTCAGATGCAGAATACAGGAGTTCAAAGGTTACTCAGAGTATGTACAATGATTGTCCAAGAAAACCGAAGTGGCCCATATGCAAAAGATCAAAGAAAAATACAAGTAAGAAAAGTGTTGCGATATTGCGACATATACAACAGGCAAGAAAAATTGTCGCAATTTCGTGACATGTTGGAAGAGAGAGAAAAAGCAAAAAAAACTGTTGTGATTTCACGACATGTTGGAAGAGAGAGAAAATGCAGGATAAACTATTGCGATTTCGTGACAAGTTTGAAGAGAGAGAAAGAGTAGGAAGAAGTGTCGCAATTTCGTGACAAGTTCGAAGGAAAAAGAACAAGTAAGAAAAGTGTCATGATTTCACGACATATTGCAAGAAAGATAGTACGAAAGAAAAAATGTCACGATTTCGTGACATATCAAAAGAGAAAAAGACAAGTAGAAAAAGTGTCACGATTTCGTGACATATTGCAAGGAAGTTTGTACGGATGAAAAAGTGTCACAATTTCATGACATGTTGCACGAGAGAGAGTCCGAAAGAAAAAGTGTCACGATATCGCGACATGTCGGGTTTTCGCGACTCGAAGGCAAGAGAAAGCATTAAGGAAAAAAGTGTCACGATATCGCGACATGTCGCGTTTTTGCGACCCAAAGGCAAGATAAAGCGCTAAGGAGAAAAAGTGTCATGATATTGCGACATGTCACATTTTCATGACTAAAGGAGGAGAGAGAAAGTAAGAAGGCAGAAGTGTCACGATTTCATGACAAAAGTAAAGAAGGAGAGTACGAAAGAAAAAGTGTAGCGATATCGCTACATGTTGTATTCTCGCGGGCCAAAGCTAAGAGAAAGCGTACGAAAGAAAAAGTGTAGCGATATCGCTACATGTTGTATTCTCACGGGCCAAAGCTAAGAGAAAGCGTACGAAGGAAAAAGTGTAGCGATATCGCTACATGTTGTATTCTCACGGGCCAAATCTAAGAGAAAGCGTATGGAGGCGAAAGTGTCACAATATTGCGACATGTATTTTCGTGACAACAACAATAGAAGAGTTATAGGGGTAGTTGAAGCCGACGAAGACCGATGTAAGCCGACAAAGATTAGGGTTTGCAGCCGATGAAGACTAAGGGTTTGCAGCCAACTGAGAGTAGGGTTTACAGCTGACTGAGTTTAGATTTTTCATCATGAAAAATATTGTTATAAAAGGAAGGTTGTTTGAAGAGTTGTGTTAGTTGAATGGTGTGAAGTTTGGAGATAGTGCGTAGAGTGTGAAGTTCGGTTGTAGTGTGCAGTGTGCAAGTCATCAAATCATTCTAAGTGCAAAGATCGCAAAGGAAGTAGAGTGTGCAAAGGGGAGAAGACAATCATTCGATAGTTAAGCAGCAGATTGTGCAAAGTGATAACACAGAGAGAGCAGAGTGTGCAGAGGACAAAAAAGTGAAGCAGACCAGTCAGGGTATTGTAAAAGCAAATGTATCTTACTATCATTCTTCTAGTTTCAAAATTGAAGTCCAAGTTGGTGCTTGGCATAAGTTGTTGGTGCTCCTTCCAGTTGGTGCTGGCAAATTAGGGGTTGGTGCTCCTTTTTGTTGGTACAGATAAATCAGGGGTTGGTGCTCCTTCCAATGGGTGCTGGTAAACTATTTGTAAAAGTTGTTGCTTTTCAAAGGCTAGATTTGGATGGTAGTCCAAGCAGTCATTCTTGAGGAGTATCCATATTGGTGAACCTCGTTAAATCTTGTGTTGTGTGATGCTCTTATGTTATTCTTGTTGTATCTTGTTATAAGTTTTAATTGCTTCTATTTTAAGAGCTATAAATTCAAGATTAAAAGAGCTACACTGATTCACCCCCCCTCTCAGTGTCATTGTAAGACTAAAAATTGGTATCAGAGCCAAGCTTCTATACAAGCTTAATCGGCTAGGGTGATCTTGGAAGTAACACAATGGCAGGTGGTGAAGGTTTCTCATCAAACAAAGCACCATTGTTTGATGGATCTAATTACGCGTTCTGGAGAATCAGGATGCAGACATATCTCTGTGTTTTGGGTTATGACATCTGGGATTCTATAGTTAGTGGATACACAATTCCCATCACTCCTCCAAAAGAGGCTGACGAAAAGAAACTATTTGAAAACAACTCAAAAGCAAAAAATGCTCTCATATACGGATTAGCAGATAGTGAACTAGTGAAGATCATGAACTGTAATACGACAAAAGAGATATGGGACAAACTAAGGAGTATTCATGAAGGAGACGATAAGATCAAGGAGGCCAAGTTATAGACACATCGAGCTTAATTTGAAGCATTGAAAATGAATGATGATGAAAACATTGAGGCATATATGTTGAGAGTCAATGGAATCATTAATGCGATCAGAGGACTCGGCGAGGATATTGGAGACTCTGCCATCATGAAAAAGGTACTAAGATCTCTTCCTCAAAGTTTTGTTTCCAAAGTCTCAGCAATAGAAGAAGCTAAAAATCTAAATTATTTCAGTATAGATGAGATGTATGGTTCTTTAACTACATATGAGATGAGGATAGGAAGATCTAAACCCATAGATAGAGAAGCGACTTTTAAAGCCCTTAAAAATAAAAACACTAAAAAAGAGTCTGACGAAGAAGGGACATCAGATGAAATGGAAGCAAACTTTGTTAAAAAGCTAAAAAAAGGAAAAGGAAAATACAGAGGGAAGCTACCACTTAAATGCTTCAACTGTGGAGGCATCGGGCATTTTGCAACTAAATGTCCACTTAAAGAGCAGAACAAAAATGATGAAGGATCGCACCATGAAAGAAGTGACTGGAAGAAAATGAATTTTAGAAAAGGTAACTTCAAGAAGAGAAGTTTCATCTCCAAGAATGTCAGTTCATCAGAAGACGACTCGAAGAAGAGTCCGAAGAAGAAAAAGGTGAAGCTCTTTTCATGGCATTTGAAGAAGTAAAATCAGAAAAAGGAGTGAACTCTGAAGTATGTGGTGAAAACCCTGAGGCTGAAGTATATCTAGAAGGTGAGTTGATCTCTGCACTTGAAGAGTGGAAAATAGAGAAGAAAAAGAAGAAGAAAATTTCAAAAAGGCTTGAGGATGCAAACGAAATCATAACCAGTTTGAAAGTATAGATAGAAGAATACAAGAAAATATCTGAAGATCTCGAAGTACAAATTACCATGAAAATAGATTATTGCTGCAAACTAGAAGAAGAGAATGTTGGTTTATGAATGCAAATAGAAGAGATGAATCACAAAATTAGTTGCTATCTCAAACGTGAAGAAATTTCTATGAAACTGGATAAGATTATAAATGACCAAAGGCCTGCAGGCATCAAATTTGGTCTGGGTTTCGTCGAAGGAGAATCATCAAATGGATCAAAGGCTAGAAATGTAGAGTCCATAAAGAATGAAGATAAGAAAGAGGTTGATCAAGGAAAAATGTCTCATGCAAAAGAAAGCAATAATGCCAGGCACGAAAGGAGAATTGACAATGATGGATTCACCAATGTCACACATCAAAGAAGAAGAAGACCTATGGCTCCTATGACAACATGGCAAAGACCATCACCCAGGTTCAATTATCCATTTTTTGGTTTCTATTTTAAATGCAATGACTATGGATATAAAATCTCAGACTGCAAATATAATGTAAGACCAAGGAATTTCACCAATAGAAATGCTTTTTCTCCTCTGATGAATTATATAGTAGAATTTTATAACTGTCATAATTTTGGGCACATTGCAAGAAATTGTAGAAGTACATTTGCATTAAATCAGTTTCAGGGAAGAAAATTTCAACCAAATAGGATGAGACAAAATAGAAAACTTCCCGAAAAACATGCACAAGCTATTGATAAGGGAAAGGCAAAACAAGAGCCCAAAACTACTATCAAAACGGAGTGGAAAGAAAAAGAGCAACGTAATGAAGAAAAGGAATCCTTAATCATACAAACAACATTTAAAGCATAGAATAAATATGTACCATAGATACTAGATAGTGGATGCTCCAGTCATATGACAGGTGACAAACAAAAATTTGAAAAGTTACAGAAATATGAAGGAGGATCAGTAAAATTTGGAAATAATGATGGAGATAAGATAGTCGGCAAAGGCTCAGTCAAAATTAGTGATGGAAGGATTAAATCATAAGAAGTCTTATTTTTGGATGGGCTGAAACATAATTTATTGAGTGTAAGTTAGATTTGTGATAAAGGTCATGAAGTAGTCTTTATGAAGCAGGGTTGTGAATTCAGAAAAACAAATAGTGGAAAATTGATAGCAACAGGGTCAAGAACTTTTGGTAACCTGTACACGCTCTCAGAGACTTCAAAAGGAGCTTGCTTTATTGGATAGGAAGAAGAAAATTGGATGTGGCACAAGAGACTTGGTCATATCAGTTTTTATAATCTAGTAAAAATCACCTCAAAAAGGGTTGTAAGAGATATTCCCACCATCAGCAAACCTACAAACAACATTTGTGCTTCATGCCAAAAGGGGAAGCAAACTAGAGTCACATTCAAAACTAAAGAATACTACACAAGAAAACCATTGGAACTAATACACACTAATTTATGTGGACCCATGAGAACACAAAGCATAAATGGTGACAAATATTTTATGTTGTGCATTGATGACTATTCCAGAATGACATGGATATTTTTATTAAAGCATAAATCAAAAGCTTTTGGTATGTTCAAGATTTTCAAAAACCATGTTGAGAATGAAACATGTAAGAGGATCAAATGTTTAAGATCATGTAGAGGAGGAGAATTCATCTAAGAGGAGTTTACAGAATATTGTGAAAAATATGGTATTAGGAGACAGTTTTTAGCAGCCAGGACACCTCAGCAGAATGGAGTGGTAGAAATAAAGAACACGACAGTGCAAGAAATGGCACGGACTATGCTAGCTGAAAGCAGTCTAGCAGATAGATTTTGGAAAGAAGTAGTCCATACTGCGGCATATATCCAAAATAGGTACATGCTGAGAACACATGAAAGCAAAACTCCTTATGAGTTATGGTTCGAAAAAAGGGCAACAACAAAATATCTCAAAGTGTTTGGCAGCAAGTGCTACATCAAAATAACTGAGGATAATCTTGGTAAGTTTGAAGATAGAGCGGATGAAGGCATTTTTGTTGGTTATTCATCAAAAAGCAAAGCTTACAAATGCTACAATAAAAATTTAAAGAAAATTGTGGACAGTGCCAATGTTAAATTTGATGAAGGTAGAGAATGAGTAATTAGCTATGAAACAAACTACCCAATTTATGAAGAGGTCATTGAAGGAGATGAGGAAAACGAAATGGAAAAGCTACAGAAAATTGACTCAGATGATTTAAGTTGTGATTCAGAAGTGGAAGAAAATAAGAAATTCAAAATAGGCAACTGGCAGAAAAATCATCCTAGAGATCAAATAATTGGAGACCCCAAAGTTGGTGTTCAAACAAGAAGAAGAGTAGTAAGTAACTACTCTCTATTATCCAACATTGAGCCCAAAAATGTTGCTGAAGCAAGCAAATATGAAAGTTGGATGAAGGCAATAAATGAATAATTAGACCAGATCGAGAAAAACAGAACTTGGGAGTTAGTACCTAGACCTGCAAACAAAAATATAATCGAGACTAAATGGATCTTTCGAAACAAATTGAATGAAGACAGACAGGTAGTCAGAAATAAAGCAAGGTTGGTATGCAAGGGGTATGCGCAAGTCGAAGGCATTGACTTTGAGGAAACATTTGCATCGGTAGCTAGACTAGAGGCAATCAGAATGTTTCTGGCTTTAGTAGTCTACAAGAATTTCAAAGTTTATCAAATGGATGTGAAATCAGCGTTTTTGAATAAAAAACTTGAAGAAGACGTTTATATTGAGCAACCAGATGGGTTCCAACTTGGGGATAATCCCAACTTTGTTTGTAAGTTGAATAAAGCATTATATGGCTTGAAAAAGGCACCCCGAGCATGGTATGCAAGGCTAGACAACTATCTCACTTAACAAAGGTTTAAGAAAGGTATGGTGGATAGTAATTTGTATGTCAAAACAAAAAATGGGCATCTTATCATTCTTGTTGTATACGTAGATGATATCATATTTGGCAGCAACAAAGATGAGTCATGCAAGGATTTAGCAAATAAGATGCAGAAAGAATTTGAAATGTCAATGATTGGAGAACTGTCGTATTTCCTTGGATTGCAAGTTAATCAAAGTAAGAAGGGCATATTTATTTCTCAAGTTAAATATGTAAAAGAGATGTTAAAAAAGTTCACAATGGAGGATTGTAAGCCAGTTAGCACTCCCATGACAACAGGTTGCAAGTTGAGCAAGGATGACAAATCTCCAACTGTTGATCAAACCATGTACAGATCTATGATTGGAAGCTTACTGTATCTAATATCCACTAGACCAGATATTTTGTAGGCAATATGCATGGTAGCACAATTTTAGGCTAATCCCAAGGAGACTCATGTGATAGCTATGAAGAGGTTTCTTCGGTACCTCAAAGGTACTATGGAGTATGGGTTATGGTATTCGAAAGGTAAAGACTTCACTCTCATTTTGTATTCATATGTAGATTGGGTAGGATGTGTAGATGATAGAAAGAGTACCAGTGGAGGTGCATTCTGTCTTGGAGACAGATTAGTCACGTGGCACAGTAAGAAACAAGAGTCAGTCTCTTTGTCGACAGCAGAGGCAGAATATATTGTAGCGACAACATGTTGTACACAGGTATTATGGATGAAAAAAACCTTAAAATATCTTGGTATTAGCTTTAGTGAGCCAATATCAATTAAGTGTGATAACACCAGTGCCATTAACATCTCCAAGAATCTAGTTATGCATTCACGCACAAATCACATTGCCATAAGATATCATTTTTTGAAGGAGAAAGTTGCAGAAGGTGAGGTTAAGTTGGATTTTGTTCAAACTACAGAACAAGTAGCAGACATCTTCCCAAAACCATTGCCCAAGGAAGTTTTTGAGTACCTCCATAATAAATTGGGAGTGGTCACACTTCCCAAGAATTGACTAGCTATAGGGATCACATTCTCAGGGGGAGCATGTAAATATTTGATTATCCTTTTGCTCATGTTTGAAATTTTTTCTAACTGCATTAATTTGTGCTTGAGAATGTTGTGCATGGACTTAGGGGGAGTCTGCAACAGCCCTTTGGTATTATTGTCAAAGGGGGAGAAGAATTTCAGGAAATTAAGGAATTTTCATGTGTGTTGCCAACAATTCCAAAGGGGGAGATTGTTGAGCAAGGTGCAGCAAAAGTATTGTAATTATTGTCAACACAGTCAGTTAGATATTGATGCAGTGGACAGGAAGTTCAAAATCATTTCAGATGTAGAAGATAGGAGTTCAAAGGTTACTCAGAGTATGTACAGTGATTGTCCAAGAAAACCGAAGTGGCCCATATGCAAAAGATCAAAGAAAAAGACAAGTAAGAAAAGTGTCTCGATATCGCGATATATACAGCAGGAAAGAAAAACTGTCATGATTTCACGACATATTGGAAGAGAGAAAAAGCAAGAAAAACTGTCGTGATTTCATGACATGTTGGAAGAGAGAGAAAAGGTAGGATAAACTATCGTGATTTCGCGATAAGTTCGAAGAGAGAGAAAGAGCAATAAGAAGTGTCATGATTTCACAACAAGTTCGAAAGAAAAAGAACAAGTAAGAAAAGTGTCACGATTTCGCGATATATTGCAAGAAAGATAGTACGAAAGAAAAAGTGTCATGATTTCGTGACATATCGAAAGAGAAAAAGACAAGTAGAAAAAAGTGTTGTGATTTCATGACATATTGCAAGGAAGTTTGTACGGACGAAAAAGTGTCACGATTTCATGACATGTTGCACGAGAGAGTCCAAAAGAAAAAGTGTTGCGATATCGTGACATGTCAGGTTTTCGCGACCCGAAGGCAAGAGAAAGCGCTAAGGAGAAAAAGTGTCGCGATATCATGACATGTCGGGTTTTCATGACCCGAAGGCAAGAGAAAGCGCTAAGGAGAAAAGTGTCACGATATCGCGACATGTCGGGTTTTCACGACCCGAAGACAAGAAAAAGTGCTAAGGAGAAAAAGTGTCGCGATATCGCGACATGTCGCATTTTTGTGACCCAAAGGAAAGTAAAAGCACTAAGGAGAAAAAGTGTCGCGATATTGCAACATGTCGAGTTTTCGTGACCCAAAGGCAAGAAAAAGCTCTAAGGAGAAAAAGTGTCGCGATATCACGACATGTCACATTTTTGCGACCCAAAGGCAAGTAAAAGCGCTAAGGAGAAAAAGTGTCGCGATATCACGACATGTCACGTTTTCACGACCCAAAGGCAAGATAAAGCGCTAAGGAGAAAAAGTGTCGCGATATCATGAAATGTCACATTTTCACAACTAAAGCAGGAGAGAGAAAGTAAGAAGGTAGAAGTGTCGTGATTTCGCAACAAAAGTAAAGAAGGAGAGTACGAAAGAAAAAGTGTAGCGATATCGCTACATGTTGTATTCTTGCGGGCCAAAGCTAAGAGAAAGCGTATGGAAGAAAAAGTGTAGCGATATCGCTACATGTTGTATTCTCATAGGCCAAAGCTAAGAGAAAGCATACAGAAGAAAAAGTGTAGCGATATCGCTACATGTATTCTTGTGGGCCAAAGCTAAGAGAAAGCATACGGAGGTGAAAGTGTCATGATATCACGACATGTTGTGTTTTCATGGCAACAGCAACAGAAGAGTTACAGGGGTAGTTGAAGCCGAAGAAGACCGATGTAAGCCGACAAAGATTAGGGTTTGTAGCTGACGAAGACTATGGGTTTGCAGTAGACTGAGAGTAGGGTTTACAGTTGACTAAGTTTAGAGTTTTCATCATGAAAAATATTGTTATAAAAGGAAGGCTGTTTGAAGAGTTGTGTTAGTTGAAGGGTGTGAAGTTTGGAGATAGTGCGTAGAGTGCGAAGTTCAGTCGTAGTGTGCAGTATGCAAGTCATCAAATCATTCTAAGTGTGAAGATCGCAAAGGAAGTAGAGTGCGCAAATGGGAGAAGACAATTGTTTGATAGTTAAGCAACAAATTATGTGAAGTGATAGCACAGAGAGAGCAGAGTGCACAGAAGATGAAAAAGTGAAGCATACCAGTCAGGGTCTTGTAAAAGCAAAGGTATCTTACTATCATTCTTCTAGTTTCAGAATTAAAGTCCAAGTTGGTGCTTGGCATAAGGGGTTGGTGCTCCTTCCAGTTGGTGCTAGCAAATCAGGGGTTGGTGCTTCTTTTTGTTGGTACAAATAAATCAGGGGTTGGTGCTCCTTCCAGTGGGTGCTGGTAAACTATTTGTAAAAGTTGTTGCTTTGCAAAGGCTAGATTTGGATGGTAGTCCAAGTAGTCATTCTTGAGGAGTAGCCACATTGGTGAACCTCGTTAAATATTGTGTTGTGTGATGCTCTTCTGTTATTCTTGTTGTATCTTGTTATAAGTTTTAATTGCTTCTATTTTAAGAGCTGTAAATTCAAGATTAAAAGAGCTACACTGATTCCCCCCCCTCTTAGTGTCATTGTAAGACTAACATTGTAATGCAAAAAACATTTATAATGTTGTTGTAACCAGTTTAAAGGATATTGCCGACATGGATGTAAAGGAAATTGCCACAAAGTTAATTTGTGTTGGAGCTAATGGTGCGGCTATAATGCAAGGACAAAGGAATGGTATTTGTATTAGGCTTCAAACATAAATTTCTCCATATGTGATTCCTATTCATTGCATGGCTCATCGAATGAATCTTGCATACAAAATTGTGAGAAATTTTGATAATATAGCCAATGGAAGAACTCATCTGCGAAATACACTCATACTTTTCATTCAGTCCAAAAAGGTTTACAAAGTTTCAACAGTTTTCTCTAGGTGTAATTGAAGGCAGATAAATGTTAAAAGATATGGAAACCATGTGGATTTTATTGTTTCTTCCTACAAAAAGGGTATTTTCATAATACCAATCCTTGGTTGGGTTTATGTATGCACATCATAGGGATGTTGACAAGGCAAAATTTTTGCTTTTTTGTATGAGTGACTTGGAAAATCTTCTCACATTATGTGGTATTTACCAATGTTACAAGAAATGATTTCTTTGATTAAACTTGCACAGGAAAGGGCAATTTATATTGTCAATTTCATGAGGATGAGAAAACAAATATGTATGATTATTGACAGGATTTATTTATCCGAAAAACATTTTGAGGATCCCAAGTTTGATAGTTAGAATACGTTAGTTAATGTCAATGATCCGAATAGCTTTTTAAATTTCAACATCAATGATAATATTTGTATTGCTATCCATGGAAAGCTAATTCTTGAATATCATTTTGAAAAGTGATTAGATACACTAACAAATGATGTTGAACAAGTTTTCGTTACACATTCTGGATTCGATGAGGTTTTTGATAACACTAAGAATAAATTGAAAAGAATTGCAAATGCATTAACAAGTGAAATAATATATCATTTTAAGAGATATGAAACACTTGAGGCCATGGCTGTTGTTAATCCCATCTTCTGGAATCATTATGGTGACCATAGTAGTAGAAGTGAGTTGTTTGTAAAATATATGGGCAATCTTGTGACACATTTATCTCAAAGTGTATAAATAAATGGCATTGAAATCAATGGTATTCTAAACAAAGATATTCTGAGACAACAATAAATTTTTTTTGGGATAACAATGGATAATCAAATTGCATATTTTAAAATCCACATGAGATTGGTTCAATCACACGTTTCTAACAAAAATTGTATTGAAGCAGTGTCTTACAAGAAACTATGAGTGAATACTTTATTTTATATGAATTATGTTAGACAATGATTTTAGGATATATTGAAGATGAAAGGGTTTTTAGTGTGTTATATTTTGTTAAATCAAAATTTCGTAACAGGTTGGAAAAAAATTTGGAAAATTGTTTGAGAATGTATGTGTCATCGTACGAGGTGGGTAAGTTTCCTTATGATAGAGTGTTGACATATTGGAAGTCCCTAGCAGAAAGAAGAGGTCTCACTAATAATGTTGATAATGATGAAAATGATTCAACTTGGAGTGATGATGAGTTTATGGAAACGTAAAATTCACAAATTATTCTCGGTTATTTTGGAGAAGTCGATAAAGTTTTGTATCAGATTCCAAAAATGTAAAAATTGTAATTATTATATGACAAATTCATATAATCTATGATTTTTTGGATTTGAAATCATTTTGTAAAATTTTAGTGATTTGAATAAATTCACATTATCAATGATTTTCCATAATTGATATCATTTATAAATGTCAATGATTTGAAAAATTTCATATTATCAATGATTTTTCGTATTTGATTTGTTGTAAAATTTCAGTGATTTGAAAAAATCATATAATCATTCTATTTTCAATGATTATGCATGTTTGCTTTTTAATTATATGGACTGTCTATGTTTTCAAAATTTATGATTTATGCTATAGCTTTGAGTAAGCTAAAAATTTGGAAACCATGTATACGTAATGATACTATGTTATTGAACTAATTGTATATGTTGAAAAAATATAGTGATTTTTTCTTTGACTTTAAATGTATGTCTGTGTGTATCATTAGTATCATTATTTGTATGGTATGACAAAATATAGTGATTTTTTATGATTTATGCTTTGTCATTGAGTAAACCTTGTATGCATACATAACTAGTAAATATTTCTCTACATATGTATGAAAATGTATGTAGTATATTACTCTAGATATGGAAAATAAAAATTTAAACCCATTCATAGATATATCCATCATAAACTCACTTTGAAATATAAAAACAATATAGCATAATACAAATGATCATATTCATTTTTATACAACTATAATGAATATGAATTCACTAAAAATTGTGACCCATGCATAGATATATCCTTCGTCAACTCACTTTGAAATATAAAAACAATATAGCATAATACAAAAGACCATACACATTTTTATACAACAACTAGAATGACTATGAATGCACTAAAAACTAAAACCCATGCATAGATATATCCTTCATAAAATCACTTGAAATATAAAAATAATATATCATAATACAAATGAAAATACTCACTTTTATACTACATCAAGAATGACTATGAATAAACTAAAATTTAAACCCAAACATAGATATATCATTCGTAAACTCATTTGAAAATTGAAATATAAAAACAACATAGCATAATATATGGAAATTGAAATTTAACCCCTTCATAAATATCTCCATCGTAAACTAACATTGAATATGAAAACGATATAGCATAATAAAAAAGACAAGACACTTTTGAAGAACACAAGCTTATACTGAGAGGGGGGGTGAACAGTATAGCACCCACTTTTTACTTTCTTTCAAACCAATATCAATTAGTGTCCTCAATTGCAATAACCACATATAGCAGTGTGCATTAATAACATAGATATCAATAGTAAGCAAGTGCACAAATAATCACACACAATTGAGACACAAGATTTAACGTGGTTACCCCAATGTGGGGTAGTCCACAAGATAATATCCTTATAATATTTCACAAAGAAATAGGGATCCTTATCCCAATACAAATGATTACTTTGGTTTGTTCAAAGCTAGGATATCTTGATCTGCTCAAGTGGGCTCCACTGATCTGCTCAGCTAGGATCTCCACTAATTTTCTTAACCAGGCTATCCACTGATCTGCTTAGCTAGGCTTTCCACTGATCTACTCAACTAGGCTCTCCATTGATCTGCTCAACTAGGCTATCCACTGATCTTCTTAGCTAGGCTATCCACTGATCTGTGCAACTAGGCTATCCACTAATCTGCTCAGCTAGGCATCTGGTGTTGATGTGTTTTTTGTTTTTGTCTTCTCTTTCACTACTCACAAATATGCCTCAATGCCTTCTCACAAGGCTCAAACAATCCTGCTCAAATGTTATCCCAAATATTTCCTCAAAGCCTTCACAAAAGGCTCAAACAATCCTGCTCAAATGCTATCCCAAATCTGTCCTCAAAGCCTTCTCAAAGGCTCAATAAATCATGCATAAAAGTTGTCTCAAATCTATCCAAAAATTCTATCCCAAAATCCTTCCCAAAGGCTCAACCAATCATGCACAAAAGTTGTCTCAAATATATCTAGAATTTTTTTCCCAAAATCCTTCCCAAAGGCTCAACCAATGACTCTCAAGTAGCACTCAAATCTCAACCACAAATCAATGAAGGCAAGGCTCAATTATGAACTCAATAATGATAACAAATGAATGATGACAATACTCAACAATGTGCTTAACAATGAATGGCAAATGTACTCTTCAATGGATGACAACAATGATCCACAATGATCTCAATGATGTATTAAAAATGATCTCTCAAATGGATGACAACAATGCTCAACAGTGTACTCTCAAATGGATGACAACAATGCTCAACAAGGTACTCTCAAATGGATGACAAATGATATCTCAAATGGAAACCTCTCCAAGAAATAAAAATGAGGACTTAAACCAACCAAGGACAATCTCCACAAGTGATAGCAATAGGTTCTCAATAATATCTTCCTCATGCAATGTCAATAAGCTCTCAAGAAACAAGCACAACTCCCTCAAGAAAAGAGCTCTCAAATAGCCAACAATGATATCCTCAAAATGAAATACAAATGTATCCACAAGTGACTAGCAAATGATTTCCTCAATGGTCTCAACTAATGGCAATGTACTCAACAAGTAACCAATAATATGCTTCTCAAGGCAATAGCAAAGATCTCCTCAATAATGACAATACTCTCAATGAACTCCACTAAAGCAATCATGAAACTCAAGCATCAATTTTATCCATAAAATTGATTTTCTAATCCATCCACTTCCTCTCAATAGCCAAGGCACAAAATCAAGCAATTTGTCTTCAACTTCAAACCCTAACTCATGTGCATGTCTTCTAACTCAAGGTAGCAATTAACTAGGTTTCAAGTTCCTAGTTTAATTTTATAATTAAATCATGCACTAGGACATATAACAAGTTCAACACTTTTCAACCTTATGACTCCCTAATTTCATTAACATATATAGCAAGCACCTATGATTTTATTTTTAATTCCACACCTTATAACTCCACATATAGCAATCACAAATATTTAACTTCACACCTTATATCTCCCTTAATCACACACAACAATAACAAATATTTAATTCTACACCTTATAACTCCCTAAGCACATTAACACATACAACAAAAATTTATTTTCCTAAACTCCTTATGACTCCCTAGTTATCACATAAATAATTTTAATGCACCAAAAATTTGGTAATAACAAATATTACCATGCACTGGAGATAAATACCTTTATTCAAAATTTGTTGCCTTCACAACCTTTGAAATCGATAATTCCTTTGCCAAAAATCAATGCGCCTTCACACCTTCACGAGAGTCAAAATCTGTTCCTCTCACCTAGTGTTGTGAGGCGCTTACCACATGGGTGTCATCCCACGTTGGAATTTAATCCCAAACACCTAGCTTGTTCTATGCTTCGAATCTGAAAACCTAAATTGCCTTTCTCAACAAAATACTTTTCCCTTGGTGGGATTCAAATAGCGAACCTACCTTGTGCAAATTTAGTGTGTTACCAACTGTGCTATAGGATCCTGCATGACATCACTTTTTTGTATTTTTTACTTGACCTTGCTCTCAAATTGAAATCTATTTATCCTTCTTTCTTCATTGCTCCCCTTTCGACGATTCTCTCTCATGCGCTATGTCAAGTATTTTTTAAACAAAAGTTTTAACCTTTTATTTATATGCACCTCCATGCCTTCGAATGACATTGGTGAATCTTTATTTATCTCCCCAACCTTTGCACATTGGTGGATAATATAATACAACCTTAGACCTTATAATTATTAAATAAAAATTTAATAATTCACCTTTTAACTTTGAATTGGGATATCTTCTTCATTATTTTGAATTTCATCATGAAAATTTTTGCACCTAGGTTTTATTGGAAAACCTTTTAATCCATCATAATTTGGAGAAGTCTTAACATAGTGGTTTTAATGAAAAACCCTTTCCAATGGTTTTAATGAAAACCCTTTCCGTTTGTTTTAATAAAAAACCTTTGCCGACGGTTTTAATAAAAACCCTTGTCGTTGGTTTTAATAAAAACCTTTACCATTGGTTTTAATAAAAACCTTTACCATTGGTTTTAATAAAAACCATTAATATAATATTTAAAAAATTAAATATTATATGCCTCTTATGCCACAAAACCTTGTATATATCCTTGCTCTCCAAAATATCATAAATGATTATTTATGAAGTGCTTTTGCCACCAAAACTCAATGTGATCCATGTGACATCAATGACAGCACAAAATAACTCAAATTGCCAACAATCTCCCCCTTTGTCATTGATGGCAACACCTCTAATGCAAATCACCACAACCACTGCAAAAGCCATTTTTGAAAATCAAAGCTTCTCCCCCTGACTCAATACTCTCTATGGAGGCTGCTCCCCATATCTCAATGTTCTATTTGGAAGTTGCTCCCCCTATCTCAATGTTCTCTTTAGAGGCTGCTACCCCTAACTCAATACTATCCCCCTTACTCAAATTTCTCCCTTTTTGAAATCAATGGCAAAAGGGACACCTATGGGGCTAAAATATATGACTCTTAAGCTTAGCCCCCCTACCACATTCTCTCTTGAGGTGATTAATTTTGGGTGGGAGTATATTTAATCCCATATTACATTGTTCCTTTCCTTTGTCAACTTCCTTCCACATATTTTTGATATCCTTTTCTTGATGAGTTACTTGATCTTCTTGTCTTGAACCTATTTGACCTTCTTGCCTTGAAACTGTTTGGAATTGAGTCCTACACCATCTTGCAATATGTCCAAAGTTATTGCAATTAAAACACTTGATATTGTAGCCTTTGAATGGTGCCCATATCTTGAATTATTTATTGAAATTATTTCCATATCCATTCCTTTCCTTAACCTTGTATTATGAAGCTCTATTTCCATAATCATTATGACAATGACCTCTGAATTGTGTAGCTCTAAAACCAAAACCATGTTAATAATTTTCTTTGCAATGAGAAGCTCTATGACCAATCCTATTGTATAAGAAGCAATATCCCTAAAAACCATATCTTCTTCCTTTGAAGATCCTTTTAGTGAAATCAAACTTTTTCTTTGATCCATAGACCCTGCAATGTATAACCCTGTGTTCAAATCCATTACAAGAAAAACAATGTCCTTGAAAAGCCCTTTGTTCATGCCTTGGTTCCTCATATCTTTCTTGACCATTATCCTTGTGATCATCTTTGACTTGTACATTGTATCCTTGATCCTTCTTTGTGGTATCCAAATATTCTTCCTTAACTTCTTCCTTGCTTTCTTCTTCAAGAATTTATTTGCCTTTTGAACTTGATTCACCTATCTCAAAACAAGATCCAAATTGGATATTTGGAGCCATAGGAGCTTTGGAAATTTCTTCATATTTCTCTTCATTTATGTCCAATAGAAAACTAGCATCCGTATCTATTGTCTCTAAAATACATGTTTACTTCTCAGTGAAAATGTATTGACCTTCTGAGTCATGTGATAGATCAAACTTCTCAAGTATGGAACATCTCAATTATTTTATATTCTCCTTAAACTCTTGTAGTTGCTCCTGGATATCATTGAAGTCTTCTTTTAGATCAACTGAGACATCTGTCTTTCTTGAAATATCCTCCTATTTAACTTCTTCTATTTGGAGTGGAAGTTCTTCTTCTACTTCTTTTATCCCATAGAAAAACTCTTCTTCATATTCATTGTCACTGAGATCATTATCTTATTACATAGCAAACAAACTCTCATGAATCCTTTGTCTTTGCCTATTTTCTTGGTATGCCATTTCATCTTCACTATCATTGAAGCCATTGCAATATCTTGATCTGTGATCTTGTTGAACACACGCAAAGAATTATTCTCTTTCACCTTCTATTCCTAAGAATAGATGTTCTTCCTTTTCATCATCCGAGTGATCTCTATCACTGTGATCTAAGCCATCATTTGCTTCCTCAATGTAGAAAGTTTTCTTAGTCTTACGAAAACTTTTCTTCTTCTCATGATTGCTTTGCTTGTACCTGTCATCTTTGTCATGCTTATGCTTTCCTTCTTATTTTCTTCTATGATCCTATTTTTCATCATCACTATTTTCTTCATGTGGACACTTGTTTGCATAGTGATCATAATCACCACACTTGTAGCATTTGAATTTCTTCATCCCTGTAATTACTTGAGTCATTTTTCCTTTTCATGAAGTTAGCTTCCTCATCATCATCTGAATCTTTATCTATCTTTGGATCTTTCCATTTATTTTTATCTAAAGCTTTGAATGCAATTTATTTCTTTGGAGCCTAATGCTTATCTATCCTCATCTCATAAGCTGTGAGAATTCCTTGTAGTTCTTTCATTGTTATCTTGTCTATATTCATTGTTTCTTCTATCGCTGAAACCTTTGCATCATACTTCATGGGAAGTGATCTCAAAACCTTATGAGTAACATCTAACACCAATTGATGAGCAAGGTGCAACCAAAGTATTGTCATTGTTGTCAACACAGTCAGGTTGATCAGTTGATGCAATGGACAGGAGTTCATTGATGAGCAAGGTGCAGCCAAAGTGCAATGGACAGGAGTTCATTAATGAGCAAGGTGCAGCCAAAGTATAATGGACAAGAGTTCATTGATGAGCAAGGTGCAGCCAAAGTATAATGGACAAGAGTTCATTGATGAGCAAGGTGCAGCCAAAGTATTGTCATTGTTGTCAACACAGACAGAGGATCGGTTGATGCAATGGACAAGAGTGCAAAGGTCATTAGATAGATCGGTTGATGAAGTGAACAAGAGTTCAAAGCAGTCAGAGCATGTACAGTGAATTTCCAAGAAGACAAAAGTGGCCCAGATTCAAAGGATCAAAGAAAAAGACAAGTAAGAAAACTATCGCGATATCGCGACATGTTTTCTGTCGCGATATCGTGACATATTTGGCAAGTAAGAAAACTGTCGCGATATCGCGACATGTTGAAAAGCTGGAAAAACTGTCGTGATATCGTGACATGTTTGAGGAGAGAGAAAGCACAAGAAAAACTATCGCGATATCACGACATGTTTGAGGAGAGAGAAAGCATAAGAAAAATTGTCATGATTTCATGACATGTTCGAAGAGAGAGAAAGCGCAAGGAAAACTGTCATGATTTCGTGACATGTTGGAAGCAATGAAGGCAAGTAGAAAAACTGTCATGATTTCACGACATGTTGGAAGAAAAGAAGGCAAGTAGAAAAACTGTCGCGATTTCACGACATGTTTGGAGAGAAGGCGCAGGCAAAGAAAACTATCATGATTTCACGACATGTTTGGAGAGAAGGCACAAGCAAAGAAAACTGTCACGATTTCGTGACATGTTCGGGGAGAAGGAGCAAGCAAAGAAAAGTGTCACGATTTCACGACAATCTGTAAGAGAGGCAGTACGGACGAAAATGTGTCGCGATTTCATGACATGTTTGAGAGAAGGAGCTCACAAAGAAAAGTGTCATGATTTCACGACAATCTGCAAGAGAGGCAGTACGGACGAAAATGTGTCATGATTTCGTGACATGTTTGAGAGAAAGATCTTGCAAGGAAAAGTGTCACGATTTTGCGACAATTTGCAAGAGGAAGCGCTAAGGAGAAAAAGTGTCATGATTTCGCAACATGTCAGGTTTTAGCAACCCGAAGGGAAGAAAAGCGCTAAGGCAAAAGATGTCGCGATTTCGTGACATGTCATGTTTTTGCTGGTGCTTGCAGAGAAGAGTGTACGGAAGTGAAAGATGTTGCGATTTTGTGACATGTCATGTTTTTGCTAGTACAAGCAGAGAAGAGTGCAAGGAAGCGAAAGTGTCACGATTTTGTGACATGTCATGTTTTCGCTAGTGCTTGCAGAGAAGAGTGTACGAAAGCGAAAGGTGTCACGATTTCGTGACATGTCATGTTTTCGCTAGTGCATGCAGAGAAGAGTGCAAGGAAGCAAAAGTGTCACGATTTTGTGACATGTCATGTTTTCGCTGGTGCTTGCAGAGAAGAGTGTACGGAAGCGAAAGATGTCACGATTTTATGACATGTCATGTTTTCGCTAGTGCTTGCAGAGAAGAGTGTACGGAAGTGAAAGGTGTCACGATTTCATGACATGTCATGTTTTTGCTAGTGCAAGCAGAGAAGAGTGCAAGGAAGTGAAAGTGTCATGATTTCATGACATGTTCTGTTTTCATGGGCAAGAGACAGAGAAGAGCTCAAGGCAACGAAAGTGTCACGATTTCGCGACATGTCATGTTTTCGCTGGTGCAAGCCAAAAAGAGTGTATGGAGGTGAAAAGTGTCGTGATATCGTGACATTTTGTGTTTTTGTGGTCACGATATCATGAACTATGAAACAAGGAGGTGAAAGTGTCACGATATCGTGACATGTTATGTTTTTGCGGTCAACTGCCAAGAAAAAGTCAAAGGGGCAAAAATGTCACGATATCGTGATATGTCATAGTTTCATGGGTAAAAGTCGAGAAGCATACACAGGGACAGTTGCAGAATAAGTTCATGCAGCAAAATAAGAACTGTTACAGGTGGAGTTATAGTGAGATCATGTAAGCTATAATAAGAAATGTGAAAAATACTGCGGTGGTTACAGAAATGCTATAGAGTAATAGGCAGATAGAAACTACAAGTGGCAGACAGAATCTGACGAAGACCAGGAATTAACAAATAGAAAATATTATTATAATATGTATACAATAGTGGGTCCATAGTTTGACAGAAGAACATGGTTGTATGAGTGCGCTAGTGGGTCTGCAGTGCAGCGAAAAGAGCAAGGGAAATGAGGAAAAAGAAAGCACGATAAAACAAGGTAAAAAAGGAAAGTGCGAGAAAATAAGGAAAAAGCAAAGTGCGATAGTGGGTCCGTAGTTGTGGGATGAGCGCAGAAAGCATGTGCAGTAATAGTGCATAAAAAGTAAGTGCTATATGAGCTGGGAAAGCATGTGCAGAAATAGGGCATGCCAAATGAGCGAGAAAATAGTGAACCGCTAATAGAGAGTGTTGTCAATAAAGAAAAAGTGTTGTCTCATAAATAGAAAATGAAGTAAGAAGAAATTGTTGTTGCTCAGTAGGAAAGAGTGTTGCTGTATAGAGGGATAGTGCTATGGGTTGTTACAAAGCTGGAAGAATACTGTTAGAGCTGTAAGAGAACAGAAAAGGTTGTTAGAGTCGTAAATGAGCAGATAAGACGGTCAAAGCCATAAATGAGAAGATAAATCTGTCAGAGCAAAGAAAAGGCTGTCAGAGCTATAAAGTGGGCAGATAAGGTTGTCAGAGCCATAAGTAAGCATTTAAGGCTATCAAAAGCATAGTAAGCAGAGCCAAAAGAATGTTTTCATGTATAGTAAGTTAGGGTTAGGGTTGAGCTCTGCACGAGGCATGAGTGTTGTGTATTGCCGAATAAAAGGTAAAAGGAGTTGTGAAAATATATAAAGGATATAGTGCTGAAAAAGATACAGAAGAGAGGGCTATAAGAGAGAATAGTAGAGCTGAGAGAGAGCTGATAGAGTGTGATTGAGAGAGTGCTGCTGTAAGTGCACAAAAGGAATATGTGTTTCTTGGATTGAAAGAGAGGTTGGGTGAGCAATAGACCAGTGAGGGTCTTGTAAAAGTGAAGGCATATTTATGTCAATCTAAGATTCAAAATAGAAATCCAAGTTGGTGCTTGGAATCAGGGGTTGGTGCTCCTTCTAGTTGGTGTTGGTAAATCAGGGGTTGGTGCTCCTTTCTATTGGTGTAGATAAATTAGGGGTTGGTGCTCCTTCCAGTGTGTGCTGGTAAACTGTTTGTAAAGTTGGTGCTTTGCAAAGGCTGGATTTGGATGGGAGTCCAAGCAATCTATTTTTGAGGAGTAGCCAAAACTGGTGAACCTCGTTACATCTTGTGTTGTGTGATGCTCTCTTGTTATATTTGCTTTATCTGTTTTAAGTTCTCCTTGCTTCAGCTTTAAGAGTTGTAGATTTGAATTTAAATAGCTACATTGATTCACCCCCCCTCTCAGTGCCATTGTAAGACTAACAATTGGTATCAGAGCCAAGTTCCTGAATAGGCTAAATCAGCTAAGGTTGATCTTGGATTAGTACACAATGGGTAAGAAGAATAGATCCTCCTTCAAAAAGGCATCTCAACCAGTTTCAGTTCTTGTGGAAGAGAAAATTGAACTAGAGAAGGTAGAAGAAGTGGATTCTGAAGTATGCAATGAAAACCTGGAGATTGAAGTAGATCTAGAAGGTGAGTTGATAGCTGCACTTGAAGAGTTGAGTATAGAAAAGAAAAAGAACAAAAGAATGTCCAAGAAGTTAGAAGAATATGGGGATGAGATTGAAGATCTCTTCCTACAAGTTCAAAAGGCCAAGAAATCATAAGAAGCCTTGAAGACACACCTGGATGATGAGGATGATGTATGTAGCACAAGTGAAGAGGAATCTAACAAAGTTATTGTTGATCTAAAGCTGCAAGTAGAACAGTACAAAAGGATTGAAGATATTCTTAGGTCTCAAATCAATGAGAAAGAGACTGTTTGTTGCCAACAAGAAGAAGAGATTGTTTCATTGAAGAAACAACTAGAAGAGGCCAATATAAATCTCAAATATGAGAAGAGCACAAAGTTGCTAGATAAAATGATAAAGCAACAAAGAAGCTCCACGGCTAAGCTTGGTCTTGGATTTGAAGCTGAACAACCTTCATCTTCCAAAAGTACAGAAAAGAAGAAGTCCACTATCTGAAGGATCGAAGCAAGAAAAGTCTGAAGCTGAATCTTCAAAAGGAAGAAAATATCAAAGAAGATCTACAACAAAGCAACCACAGCAAAAGAGGTTCTCTCACTCTCACTCTTTTAATAATAATGCTTTTAATGGCTATTGTTCTAAATGCAACTGCTATGGTCACAAGGCAATTTATTGTGGATTGAACAATAGATCAAAAAGTTATGCTGATAAAAACACATCTGCTTCTCTGAGTGAACACCATGTGCAATGTTTTAAATGTAATGGCCATGGGCACATAGCAAGGTTTTGTCCAAGCACTTTTGTATCCAATCTAAGGCAAGACCATAGATTTCATCATACACACAGAATGCAATGCAGACATGGAATAAAACATGTGCAATGTTTTAAATGTAATGGTCAAGGGCACATAGCAAGGTTCTGTCCAAGCACTTCTATATCTAATCTAAGGCAAAACCCTAGATTTCATCAGACACAAAGAGTGCAACACAGACAGGGAACATATCATGTGCATAAAAGAAAGGAAAATAATCATCCATCAAGGATGCACAAGAGACAACCCCGCAAGAGAAATGTTCAAGTTCACGAACAAGGGCAAAATAGGGATGTAGTTGAAAAACTCAAGCCCAAGTTCAGGAAAGTCTGGAGAAAGACAGAAGAAAGGGAATCGTGTCTCCTTGGATTGAAGGAGACTACTCCGCTATTGCACTAAGCCACTCCAGGTGGCACATCCTCAAGGGGAGCAATATTAAAGTCTTATTTTAAATGCTCCTATGTATTTGTTTGGTTATCTGAGGATGAAAGGCAAGTAGTCGGGATATTGTTGTTTCAGTTGTCAAGTGTGTTTTCAGTTCATGTAGTTGTTTGTGGAAGTGCCGTGAAGGGTGGTGATTAAATTGAGAGTTGTCACCATTGGTAGTATTGCTATATGTCATTGTTGTTCTGTTGATGGTTCTTAATGCCACTATTCAAAATTATGAATCATAACAGTTTAGATAATTTGATTAGTGGAAGAATGCTTGCCCTAGCTGCGTATTTGTGTTTCGATAAAAGCAGCGTGTATTTGTTCTACACTTTGATGTGAATATTGTTAGATCTTTCATGACGCCTTGGTGAATATATTTAATTCACAGACAGTTTCATTTTAACTGTTGATAAAATGCCAATCCGAGGTTAAGAAGTATGAGGTTGAGTAAGGTGCACTATGGTTGGCCATAAAGTGTTTGACAAAATGTCTTCTCCTGATTTGCATAGTTGAAAGTAAGGTGTGATCTGCAGTAACTGTAGAAAACTTAGATCAGGTTGTAAATATAAAAAGGAATTTGGTTGTGTTGTAGTACAGTATTTGATGCTTACACAGAGTTGAAAGTGGATTGAGGTAGCCTGCTGGATTCTCACTGAAGAGAGAGACAAACAGCTGACATTAGGTTCAAGCTTGTTGAGAATATCCAAGATGCATTTGCAGATGCTGCCAGCATTGCAGAACAAACAGTTGGATATATACAATCAGTGTATGCCTTCACTAATAGTGGACAAGTTTGAGATTGCAGAGCAACAGAGGGTTGGTACTCAGAAGATAGTAGTCCAACCATGTTCTTACACATATTATATTGGTGAAGTTGACAGTGATGATGTCATTCACTGGTTATTGCTGCTACTCACATTATTGATATTGTTGATGCCTATTATGCTTATCATGATGTTGTCAAACAGTGAAATGAAGTGGTCACATATTCCCAAGAATAGACTAAGAATTGACTAGCCATCGGGATCAAATTCTCAGGGGAGCATTTATGCATTTGTTTATCATATTGCTCATGTTTATGCTTTTTGCTAACTGTAATAATTTTTGCTTGAGAATGTTGTGCATGGACTCGGGGGAGTTTTGCAGCCGCCCTTTGGTATTATTGTCAAAGGGGGAGAAGAATTACAGGTAATTGCACACAATTACGTGTGTTGCCAACAATTCCAAAGGGGGAGATTGATGAGCAAGGTGCAACCAAAGTATTGTCATTGTTGTCAACATAGTCAGGTTGATCAGTTGATGCAATGGACAGGAGTTCATTGATGAGCAAGGTGCAGCCAAAGTGCAATGGACAGGAGTTCATTGATGAGCAAGGTGCAGCCAAAGTATAATGGATAGGAGTTCATTGATGAGCAAGGTGGGGCAAGGTGCAGCCAAAGTATTGTCATTGTTGTCAACACAGACCAGAGGATCGGTTGATGCAATGGATAGGAGTGTAGAGGTCATTAGATAGATCGGTTGATGAAGTGAACAAGAGTTCAGAGCAGTCAGAGCATGTACAGTGAATTTCCAAGAAGACAGAAGTGGCCCAGATTCAAAGGATCAAAGAAAAAGACAAGTAAGAAAATTGTCGCGATATCGCGACATGTTTTCTGTCATGATATCGCGACATATTTGGCAAGTAAGAAAACTATCGCGATATCGTGACATGTTGAAAAGCTGGAAAAACTATCACGATATCGCGACATGTTTGAGGAGAGAGAAAGCACAAGAAAAATTATCGTGATATCGTGACATGTTTGAGGAGAGAGAAAGCATAAGAAAAACTGTCACGATTTCGTGACATGTTCGAAGAGAGAGAAAGCGCAAGGAAAACTGTCACGATTTCGTGACATGTTGGAAGCAATGAAGGCCAGTAGAAAAACTGTCATGATTTCGTGACATGTTGGAAGCAAAGAAGGCAAGTAGAAAAATTGTCACGATTTCATGACATGTTTGGAGAGAAGGCACAGGAAAAGAAAATTGTCACGATTTCGTGACATGTTTGGAGAGAAGGCGCAAGCAAAGAAAACTGTTGCAATTTCATGACATGTTCGAGGAGAAGGCACAAGCAAAGAAAAGTGTCACGATTTCATGACAATCTGTAAGAGAGGCAGTACGAACAAAAATGTGTCATGATTTCATGACATGTTTGAGAGAAGGAGCTCGCAAAGAAAAGTGTCACGATTTCATGACAATCTGCAAGAGAGGCAGTACGGACGAAAATGTGTCACGATTTCGTGACATGTTTGAGAGAAAGAGCTTGCAAGGAAAAGTGTCACGATTTCACGACAATTTGCAAGAGGAAGCGCTAAGGAGAAAAAGTGTCGCGATATCACGACATGTCGGGTTTTCACGACCCGAAGGGAAGAAAAGCGCTAAGGAGAAAAAGTGTCATGATTTCGTGACATGTCATGTTTTTGCTGGTGCTTGCGAGAGAAGAGTGTACGAAAGTGAAAGATGTCACGATTTTGCGACATGTCATGTTTTTGCTAGTACAAGCAGAGAAGAGTGCAAGGAAGCGAAAGTGTCACGATTTCGTGACATGTCATGTTTTCACTAGTGCTTGCAGAGAAGAGTGTACGGAAGCGAAAGGTGTCACGATTTCGCGACATGTCATGTTTTCGCTAGTGCTTGCAGAGAAGAGTGCAAGGAAGCGAAAAGTGTCATGATTTCATGACATGTCATGTTTTCGCTGGTGCTTGCAGAGAAGAGTGTACAGAAGCGAAAGATGTCACGATTTCGTGACATGTCATGTTTTCGCTAGTGCTTGCAGAGAAGAGTGTACGAAAGCGAAAGGTGTCACGATTTCGTGACATGTCATGTTTTCGCTAGTGCAAGCAGAGAAGAGTGCAAGGAAGCGAAAGTGTCACGATTTCGTGACATGTTCTATTTTCACGGGCAAGAGACAGAGAAGAGCTCAAGGTAGCGAAAGTGTCGTGATTTCGCGACATGTCATGTTTTCGCTGGTGCAAGCCAAGAAGAGTGTACGAAGGCAAAAAGTGTCACGATATCGCGACATGTTGTGTTTTCACGGATGCAAGCTGAACTATGAAACAAGGAGGCGAAAGTGTCATGATATCATGACATGTTATGTTTTCACGGTCAACTACCAAGAAAAAGTCAAAGGGGCAAAAATGTCACGATATCACGATATGTCATAGTTTCGTGGGTAAAAGCCAAGAAGCATTGATAGGGACAGTTGCAGAATAAGTTCATGTAGCAAAATAAGAACTGTTATAGGTGGAGTTACAGTGAGATCATGTAAGCTATAATAAGAAATGTGAAAAAGAGTGCGCTAGTTACGGAAATGCTACAGAGTAACAGGTAGATAGAAACTACAATGGCAGATAGAATCTGACGAAGACCAAGAATTAACAAATAGAAAATATTATTATAATATGTATACAGTAGTGGGTCCATGGTGCGAGAAGCGTGGGGGGTGGGTGGGGAGAGCATGAGAAATGAGGAAAAAGAAAGCATGGCAAAACAAGGTAAAAAATGAAAGCACAGGAAAATAAGGAAAAAGAGTGTGGTAGTGGGTCCGCAGTGCTGTGGGATGAGCGCAGAAAGCATGTGCAGTAACAGTGCATGGAAAGTAAGTGCTATATGAGCTGGGAAAGCATGTGCAAAAATAGGGCACGCCAAATGAGCGGGAAAATAGTGAACCGCTAATAGAGAGTGTTGTCAATAAAGAAAAAGTGTTGTCTCATAAATAGAAAATGAAGTAAGAAGAAATTGTTGTTGCTCAGTAGGAAAGAGTGCTGCTGTATAGAGGGATAGTGCTGTGGGCTGTTACAAAGCTGGAAGAATACTGTCAGAGCTGTAAGAGAACAAAAAAGGTTGTCAGAGCCATAAATGAGTAGATAAGATGGTCAGAGCCGTAAATGAGAAGATAAATCTATCAAAACGACGGATATACTGTCAGAGCATAGAAAAGGTTGTCAGAGCCATAAAGTGGGTAGATAAGGCTGTCAGAGCCATAAGTAAGCATTTAAGGCTATCAAAAGCGTAGTAAGCAGAGCTGAAAGAATGTTTTCGTGTACAGTAAGTTAGGGTTAGGGTTGAGCTCTGCACAAGGCATGAGTGTTGTGTATTGTCGAATAAAAGGTAAAATGAGCTGTGAAAATATATAAATGATATAGTGCTAAAAAAGATACAGAAGAGAAGGCTATAAGAGAGAATAGTAGAGCTGAAAGAGAGCACTGTTGAGACATATTCAGGGAGAAAGAGCACAGCTGATAGAGTGTGACTGAGAGAGTGCTGCTGTAAGTGCGTAGAAGGAATATGTGTTTCCTGGATTGAAAGAGAGGTTGGGTGAGCAATAGACCGATGAGGGTCTTGTAAAAGTGAAGGCATATTTATGTCAATCTAAGATTCAAAATAGAAATCCAAGTTGGTGCTTGGAATCAAGGGTTGGTGCTCCTTCGAGTTGGTGCTGGTAAATCAGGGTTGGTGCTCCTTTCTGTTGGTGCAGATAAATTAGGGGTTGGTGCTCCTTCCAGTGTGTGCTAGTAAACTGTTTGTAAAGTTGGTGCTTTGCAAAGGCTGGATTTGGATGGGAGTCCAAGCAGTCTATTTTTGAGGAGTAGCCAAAACTGGTGAACCTCGTTACATCTTGTGTTGTGGAATGCTCTCTTGTTATATTTGCTTTATCTATTTTAAGTTCTCCTTGCTTCAGATTTAAGAGTTGTAGATTTGAATTTAAATAGCCACACTGATTCACCCCCCCCTCTCAGTGCCATTGTAAGACTAACAAATCTCAACCACAAATCAACAAAGGCAAGGCTCAATGATGAACTCAACAATGGATAACAAATGAATGATGACAATACTCAACAATATACTCAACAATGAATGGAAAATGTACTCTTCAATGGATGACAACAATGATCCACAATGATCTCAACAATGTATGACAAATGATCTCTCAAATGGATGACAACAATGCTCAACAAGGTAATCTCAAATGGATGACAAATGATCTCTCAAATGGAAACCTCTCCAAGCAATAACAATGAGGACTTCAACCAACCAAGGACAATCTACACAAGTGATAGCAATAGGTACTCAATAATATCTTCTTCATGCAATGTTAATAAGCTCTCAAGAAACAAGCACAACTCCCTCAAGCAAAGAGCTCTCAAATAGCCAATAATGATCTCCTCAAAATGAAAGACAAATGTATCCACAAGTGACTAGCAAATGATTTCCTCAATGGTCTCAACTAATGGCAATGTACTCAACAAGTAACCAACAATATGCTTCTCAAGGCAATAGCAAATATCTCCTCAATAATGGCAATACTCTCAATGAACTCCACTAAAGCAATCATGAAACTCAAGCATCAATTTTATTCATAAAATTGATTTTCTAATCCATCCACTTCCTCTCAATAGCCAAGGCACATAATCAAGCATTTTATCTTCAACTTCAAACCCTAACTCATGTGCATGTCTTCTAACTCAAGGTAGCAATTAAATAGGTTTCAAGTTCCTACTTTAATTTCATAATTAAATCATGCACTAGGACATATAATAATTTCAACACTTTTCAACCTTATGACTCCTTAATTTCATTAACATATACAACAAGCACCTATGCTTTTATTTTTAATTCCACACCTTATAACTCCACATATAGCAATCACAAATATTTAACTTCACATCTTATATCTCCCTTAATCACACACAGAAATAACAAATATTTAATTCTACACCTTATAACTCCCTAAGCACATTAACACATACATGAAGAATTTATTTCCCTAAACTCCTTATGACTCCCTAGTTATGACAGAAATAATTTTAATGCACCAAAACTTTGATAATAACAAATATTACCATGCATTGTAGATAAATACCTTTATTCAAAAAATTTTGCCTTCACAACCTTTGAAATCGATGTTGGAAATTTGAGTTAATTTGAGGTATTTTATGTTGTCATTGATGTCACATGGATCATTGATGTCACATTGAGTTTTGGTGGCAAAAGCACTTCATATATAATCATCTATGATATTTCGGAGAGCATGGATATATACATGGTTTTTATGAAAACCAAGGCAGGTAAAATAAAAGGTTTTATTTAAAACCATGATGGGCTTATGTGGAAAGGGATTTTCTTAAAAGCCAAGGTGGAATTTTGTTTCATCAAAAAAGGACCTCCGGTGATGAAGATATTAAAGTTTAAAGTTTAAGTTTAAATTAATGGAGGGCCGACCTATGTGCAATTAATGGAGGGTGGCATATATATATGTAAAGGTTTCAATTTATTTCGGAAAGGGGGCATATTATATATCGTTGGAAACCTTATTTTGAGGGCTATTTGACTAACTTATTTAGAAGGAGAAATAAGGTGTGTAAAGAGATATTTCTGATTTTTCAAAGGGGTTCCAAAAGTGAAGTTTGCCTTGTTCTTTTTCAAGAGGATTAATTCTTCCATGAGGTCAAAAGATATGCAATATTGTGATTTATTTTATTTTATGGTATAAGTGGTTTTGGGAGTGAAAAGGTTATGCAATGTTTTGATTTATTTTATTTTATGGTACAATTGGTTTTAGAAGAGATAAGGAAGTTGTGCAATTAAAGGCCTTGATGATGATTATTGAAAAGTGGAGTAATGTTGATTATTTTGTGATCTACTAACCCTTGTGAAGAATTTTGTGATTGTGGTAGATTTACAAAGAGGTTTTTCATCTTCATAAAAGGTATGGGCACATTATCCTATTGATTGTTTATGGTGGTTGATTTCTGAAATATCATTGGAGGGAAAATGATTATTTGTGGTTTCCTTTTTGAAATTGGTTGGTTGAATGCTTTAAGGTTTTATGAATTAAGAGTTCTGTCTAAACCTTGTTTGATAAGCATAGTTGTTGAAGCCCATTGGTTGTGAAAGAACTTGAGTTATAAAAGAACATGAGTATCATTGTTATGTGAGATTTGTGGTTGAGCATTGTTGGAAACATTTGAGTTGGTTGATACATACTTGGACTAGGGTTGTGTGAGAAAGAGTTGTTCCTTGTGATGATTGGTTGAGTTGATTTGAGATTGATTTGGGTTGAGAGTGATTTTAGAACATATTGAGTCTCTAACAATTCTCTTTATGCTTCTATGAGTTGAGTTGAGATTGATTTGGGTTGAGAGTGAGTTTAGAACATATTGAGTCTCTAACAATTATCTTTATGCTTCTATGAGTTGAGTTGAGATTGATTTGGGTTGAGAGTGAGATTAGAACATATTGAGTCTCTAACAATTCTCTTTATGCTTCTATGAAGTTAATTTGAGTTGATATTTCTAGTCATTATTGAGTTCATTTTGAGTACTACTTGAGCATGATTGATTGAGCCTTTGAGAAGGCCTTTGGGATAGATTTGAGGACAGTGTTGGAACAAATTTTAGGATAGTTTTTGGACAAGTTCTTAGTGAGCTTGTTGGAGAAAATTTGGGCAAGTTCTTGGTGAGCTTGCTAGAGAAAATTTGGGTAAGTTCTTGGTGAGCTTGCTAGAGCAGATTTGGACAAGTTCTTGGTGAGCTTGCTAGAGCATATTTGGGCAAGTTCTTGGTGAGCTTGCTAGAGAATATTTGGGCAAGTTCTTGGTGAGATTGCTAGAGCAGATTTGAGCAAGTTCTTGGTGAGCTTGCTAGAGCAGATTTGGGCAATTTCTTAGTGAGCTAGCTAGAGCATATTTGGGGAAGTTCTTAGTGATATTGCTAGCGTAGTTTTGAAAAGTTCTTGGTGAGGTTGTTAAGTAGGTTATGTGTGAGCCTATTGAGCAGGTCCTTAGTGAGCCTATTGATATAGCTTTGAAGGTGACATAGTACAGAGGACAGAGTCTCAGTGGATAGAGATCCAATAGCTAACATAGTTGAAGACAAATCTGAGTGAGGAGTCTTCAAGTGGAGAGAGGTCCACTAGTTAGTGCAATAGAGATACAAAGTATTCTAGAAGATCACATAGCCAGAGCAGAAGGGGAAAGAGTTCTCATGTGGAAGAGATACATGAACTTGAGATTAGAGGATCATCATATCCTTTGGATAGATATCCATAAATATTGTAATTGGGAGTGATTCCCAAAGATATTGATTGAGAAAGTTTTAGTAAAATATTTTCTCCATGGAGTAGCCCATATTGGGTGAACCATATAAATTGTGGTGTCTCTATTATGTATGGTATTTTATGCATTGCTTTGATTACTGCTATTGATACTGCTATCTATACACAACATAATATTGAATTGGAAGAAAAAGTAAAAAGTGGTCTTATAATGTTCACCCCCCTCTCAGTATAATCTTGTGTTATTCAATCAATAATTCCTTTGCCAAAAATCAATGCGCCTTCACACCTTTGGAATCATCAATGCCTTGCCAAAAATCAATGCACTTTCACACCTTTGCGGGAGTTAAACTCTGTTCCTCTCACCTAGCACTATGAGGTGCTTACCACGTGGGCATCAACCCATGTTGGGATTTAATCCCAAAAACCTAGCTTGTCCTGCACTTCGAATATGAAAACCCGAATTGCCTTTCTCAGCAAAATAATTTACCCCTAGCGGGATTCGAACAGTGAACCTACCTTGTGCAAAGTTCATGCATTACCAACTGCACTATAGGCTCCTGCATGATGTCACTTTCTCAAACTATTTACTTGACCTTGCTCTCAAATAAAAATTTATTTATCCTTCTTTCTTCACTGCTCCCCTTTTGATGATTCTCTCTCATGTGCTATGTCAAGTCTCTTTTAAATAAAGGTTTTAACATTTTATTTATATGCACCTCCATGCCTTCGAATGACATTAGAAAATATTTATTTATATCCCCAACCTTTGCACATCAGTGGATAATATAATACAACCTTAGACCTTATAATTATTAAATAAAAATTTAATAATTCACCTTTTAACTTTGAATTGGGATATCTCCTTCATTATTTTGAATTTTGTCATGAAAATTTTTGCACCTAGGTTTTATTGGAAAAACTTTTCATCCATCATAATTTGGAGAAGTCTTAGCATAGTGGTTTTAATGAAAAACCATTTCCAATGGTTTTAATGAAAACCCTTTCCGTTGGTTTTAATAAAAAACCTTTTCGTCGGTTTTAATAAAAACCCTTGTCGTTGGTTTTAATAAAAACCTTTACCATTGGTTTTAATAAAAACCATTAATATAATATTTGAAAAATTAAATATTATATGCCTCTTGTGCCACAAAACCCTATATATATCCTTTCTCTCCAAAATATCATAAATTATTATTTATGAAGTGCTTTTGCCACCAAAACTCAATGTGATCCATGTGACATCAATGACAACACAAAATAACTCAAATTGCCAACAACTTTTCTATACAACAAGAAGAATGACTGTGAATAAACTAAAAATTTAAACCCATGCATAGATATATCCTTCATAAATTCATTTGAAAATTGAAATATAAAACAACATAGAAAAATACACAAGACAATACTCATTTTTATATCACAACATGAATAACTTTGAATAACATGTAAATCTAAATCCATGCATACATATATTCTACGTAAAATCAAGAGATGAAAATAATACTCAAGAGATGAAAATAACACACAATTATAAATAGTAAATAGTGTAATAGTAAAATAATAAAATCAAGTATCTTGTTTTCAAATGAAAATATATGAAATGTCATAAAATAGTCTTTTCGAAATATTATATTTTGAAATTCAATTTCATGCTTCAGAATCTTTTCCCCCTTCCACCACTCCTTTTGTCTTTTCAATGACTTCCATAGTCTCCATAGCAATGGATACTCCCTCATATTTCCCATGTTCATATCCTTTTTCCTCATCCACTACTTCCATGATTTCCACATTCTGCATTCCCATGACTCTTCTCTCGGGTTAGGTAATAGTACCATCAATTGCTCCAAAATTGACAAGGATATTCTTGACATTTTACAATCCATCGAGAAGGGTGTTTTATTCTTTACAAATATCTTCATATGTTGGTCCTTGAACTTATTTATTCTTCTCCTTTAGCAGAACATCATGATCCAATCCATTGCGGATAATATTTTTTTGTAAAATATTATTTTGTCGAACTGCTTCCTAAGCTCTTTTTCATTGTAATGGAAGCATTTAAGAACTCCTTTGCCATCCTGAGATAGTATTGTAGGTTTTGAACCTACTTCTTGAGATTATCATACTTTACCTGCAAAAAGGAAAAATAGTTAATCAATAGATAATTACATTTTAAAAAAGAGAACAACAAATTTTTGAACACAAAAGTGATTAAGTCAAACCTCAGCAACATTCTTTGTAGCTACAACAATAACAACATTTTTCTTATCACTTGCCCATTCATTGTAATAATCTTGGGCCTCACCGTTTATGTTCTCCAATATGTTCATCATAAACTTTAAAATTTCATCTATGTAAGATGTATTCACCTTCATAATGCCATATTTTACTTGCTATAGTAGAGCCTCCATCTTTTCAGGTTCATTTTCAACAACAAATTTTTTTTTCTCTTTTTGAAAAATTATTGTATCGGGCATTAATTTCCTTTATCAACACTTTGGCCCGATGCTCCCATTTTTTTATTTTTGTTATATCCAAAAGTACTAAATCCTTAATGGTAGATTTAACGTTATCAAAAATCAAATATTTTTCTAAAATATTTAATCTTTCATTCTCTGGTCGAGGAGGAGCTTGACGGGTGTTTGTTTCCCTGGGAGGAGATTTGCTTGAATATTCTACTCCTTCATTTCCTTTATCTTGAAGCAATTATGATACTTGAAAAGTAGTGGGTGTGCTCTCTTGCAAAAATAAATCTTTATCAAATGGAACCTCATCCAACCCAGCACTAGAAGCTTCTGATATATCCTTAAAATTAAAATTAGCAAGAGAAATATGACCGAATCCTAAAAATGTCTTTGATGCTTCTTTCTTCAAGAAAATTGTTGTGTTGCTTCTATCTATGACCTAGATGGAAGAATGTGTTTTCCAACTAGGAAGCATTGACCTCGCATTTGAGGTTGGAATGGTGGAGGAGGGGGTAACATCGCTTGTTGAATTTGTTGATGATATTGTTGTATGGCAACTTAAAACATAAAAATAAAAATTAGTTATAAAATTTGTGAAGGTAAAAATTTGTGAAAGTAGAAAATAAAAACTAGTTATAAAATTACATTATGAAAATTGGTTGCAAAATTTTTTATAACACTTAACTCCAAAAGAAAAAACATCTTGCATAGCTACTGATGAAAATGGAATGTGGGCATGTTGTACATATGAAAAAAAATAGTAAATTTTTTGTAAAATTTTTGTTTCGGCAGTCATTAAAACTTACTCCCTAAATATGAAACCTCTTGTGCAACTACGCCCATTGGCAATGGACGTGCAGTATTAGGTGGAGGTTGTCGACGATCAGGAGAACTAGATCTTCTATGTTTCCTTATTTATCTTCTCGTTAGTGGTGGTGTTGTTTCCTTCGTAGGTTTATAACCTCTGACAACAACATCCCACTTTGAAGAGGAAGAGGATGTCCTTTTCTATGTTTGGTATAAAATGTCAAAATTATAAAAAGACAAACATATGAAAAATAAAATTTTTTACTTAAATATTAATGAAAATTTACTAGAACCTACTATTTTGTCATGGATGCATTGACTAGGGTTGAGTGCCAAGATGTTGGTACTAGAGTGTTCTGCAAATGATAAAAAGATTCATAAAAAAACAATAATATAATTTCATGTGCTAACTATCAGTGAGGGTGAAGCGTGGGTTTTCATGTTTTGGATTTCCAATTTGATTCTATGTGAGACATATATGGACCAGTCAAATTGATGGTGTGCAACACAATGGACCAAATACGCTAAGGCCCACATCAGAATTTCTATTGGTCTTTCTTGTAGAACGAGTCTATCAAGGAAGAATTCACAACATGCCCAAAGAAATTTATTTTCAATCATTGGTATAGTCAAACCCCTTCTAGACTTGGTGGATGTAACTGCAAAAAAACAAAATCAGTAATTGTACACTAGTGATTAAAATTTAAATTCAATTAAATAAAAAAATAGTTATACCTAGAAAAGAATCTGACTGCACATTGAAGTTGGTATCCAAGTAGAGTTTGTTGTCATAAGTTAATTGGTATTTGGAAGTGATAGGCTCACAACCAGTGTGGGGCAATGTTATCAATATGGCGATATCAGAGGCTGTGAAAGAAAGAAATATGTTTTTGTTGTCGATGACAAGATTTACCTTACCTGAATCAATATTATAACTTGAAATGATATTCTCTAGTAGTTTTGTGTTCGTGTCAAATTGCAGCATTGAAACTAGACCTTAAAGACCAAATTTCATGACCCATGACATGTTGTAACCTGATGTTGATAAAATTTTAGAAATCAAGGGGTAAACCAGGTTTTTTAAATTAATTTTAAACATTCCAGGGGTTACAGGGGATGCCATAGGGTTATTTCGTTGTGTACGAGTATGGATCAGAAGATACAAAGAAAAAGGGTTAAAAATCACTTAAAAATTAAGGTAAAAGGTTAAAAACTAAGATAAAACTAGAGGAAGAGGGTTAAGAATACGTTAAAATAGGAGGAAAAGGGTTAATAATGTGTTAAAATGGGATGAAAATAGTTAAAACTATGATAGAAAAGGCAAAAAAATGACTGCTTATTCCTTTATATAGATTTTTCTACATGCAATAAGCTCATGGATGGGTGACACATGGACTCTACATGCAATCATTTCATGGATGGTTGACATGTTGTATAGATGCACCGCTGCTATCGACTGGGTACTCAACACTATTGTAGCCAATCAACACACTTGCAATCGATCAACATTCCTGCAATCGATCATCGTGCCTGCACTCGATCGACATGCCTGCATTCGATTATCATGATTACATCCGATTGATATTCCTACAATCGATCATCATACCTATCACTGATCATTGTATTTACACCCAATCAATATTCTTACAACTGATCATCATATATGCAACTGATTGATATTCCTACAACCGATCATCGTATCTGCATCCAATCAAAATTCTTGCAACTGATCGATATTCCTACAATCGATCATCGTATCTGCATCCAATCAACATTATTGCAACTGATCATCATACCTACATCTAATCAATATACCTGTAGCCAATCATTATGCATACAATCGATCAAAATTCCTGCAATCGATCATCATACCTACACTTGATCAACATACCTGCAATCGATCATCATACCTACAACCTATCATCATGCATACCATCGGTCATCATGTCTACAAATGATCATCATGTCTGTAGTTGTTCATCATTCCTATAGCCGATCGTCATACCTGCAACCAATCAACACTCTTGTAGTCAATCGTCATACCTGTAGCTAATCATCATGCCTGCAATAGATAGTCATATCTACATTCGATCATCATATCTGCAGTCGATCATCATGCCTACAATCGATCTTCATACCTACAATCGATAGTCATATCTACAGCCGATCATCATGTATTCAACCAATCGTCATACCTATAACTGATAGTCATGCCTGCAACCGATCGACATTGCTACAACCGATCGACATACCTACAATCGACCGTCATGCCTATAATCGATCGCCATGCATGCCATCGATCATCATGTCTACAACCAATTGTCATGCCTACAGTCAATCGTCATACATGTCTCAGACCGATCTTCATAAAGCATAAAGGCTAAAAGTCTTTCATGTCAGCCTAAAAATTTTAAGTTTGCCATACATTTTTAGATTTTGCAAATCGATATTCATAGCCCCCAACATAGAAAAATTAGCCATGGTTTGAAATTTTTTTGAGACAAATTAATGCAATTCACCACGGTTTGAAATTTTTTGGAGATAAATAAATGCAATTCACCATGTATACTTCTACATATTTCATCAGGATTCCAAGACAATTCGCCTTGATTTTATAAATAGATTTTGGGGTTGACCCCTTATGCATAACCCTGCCTTGATTCATTCATTCATCTTTTATTTCACTTATTCCACTCATCCTTTCATTTCCATTTACTACCTCTATTTTTCCACATCATCATTTCATAATACCTATCCATTTAAATTTTGACTCCATATACCCAAAGGATAAGACTCTAAGTTCTCAAACTTTCCTAGCAAAGTTCCTCGGGAGGCACCATAATGTAGGTCCAAAAAGCTACATAATTAGAAGAATTTTACAAAATTTGTAAAATTTATCTAAGTTTGGAGATGTTCTCTGGATCGTGATAGTGGCTCAATGCAACCTGTTCTACGCCATGGTTAGCTTGGTAAAATAGGCTTTATGAGTGACTCAAATCATGACTTAGAGTAAAATATGAGGTCCCTAGCTTAGAACACACTTCTACATTACCTAACCCATGACAAGGTTGTATACCACATAGCTTAGAGCATGGTTCAACACTGTAGTCAGTGTAGTCAAAGTTGTCATATTGGCATTTTGAATCACAAATCAAAACAAGGTTCTACACTGTCCAACTCAAAACATTATTTTATACCACGTAGCTCAGTGCAATGCTCTATATCACAGTCAATATTGGTTAAATTACTTGGAAGGTGATTCAAATCCTAGTTTATAATAGGGTTCTACATAATATGGTTCAAAGCAAGGTTTCTTGTGATGTGATCCTAGTCTAACACACCCCTACTCTACATCATAGTCAAAGTAATCAAAGTACTGAGTTTCAAAATCTAAAAGCTAAGATAAAACAAGTTTTGTGTTGCAAACAATAAAACGAGGTCAAGGCAAAGTTCCACGAGATGGCTTCATTCTAGAATAGGCTATGGGTTGCATATGTGCTCCAATATATGGTTATATTTGGTCAAACCTACATGTGGCTACATAAAATTCTAGCCCATAATAAGGTTCTACACTATGTAGCCCAAAGCAAAGA
This sequence comes from Wollemia nobilis, assembly GCA_028583015.1. Taxonomy (NCBI): domain Eukaryota; kingdom Viridiplantae; phylum Streptophyta; class Pinopsida; order Araucariales; family Araucariaceae; genus Wollemia; species Wollemia nobilis. The sequence continues at coordinate 7,896,504 of JAQPPZ010016751.1, read as the reverse complement.
TTCATATTGTAATCTTGGATTAGCACATCACTACTCTAAACCATGGTCAAATCAATCAAACAAATAAATTTGGAAATTTAAATGTTGGATTAGAGTATGTTCCATGCCATGAGCAATGAAAAGATCTTAGGATGACTTCATGAATTTTTTGTTCTAGAACATGCTCTAGGTCATGATATGCTCTAGGTCACAACCACTAAAACATACCAATATTTGCAAAGCTCCAATCTTAGCCATCCAAAAATAGATTGATGATCTACATTGAATCTAGAAAGAATCACATATAAATACAAGATTCAACACGACATAAGGATGTAGTTTTTTATTTGATTTAGTTTTAAGTTGGAGTGGGTGAGCTAAGAATATGAAGTGATAAAATCTAAGATCTGTGAGCTCTTTTAGTTCTAGATCTACGACAAAGTAGCAATAGTAAGAACATGGGTTGACCTCGATATTTTCTTGGTAATATATAGCTAGAAGTAATGAAGGCTGAATAACTTGCAGAGGCCAATTGCAAGGGATCAATGTAGTAGATGATTTCTTCTTTCTTGGATCAAATAGGAGGCTTATACCTCAACATCTTGCAGATCTAGAACTCCAAATTCCTTGTAATGTTCCTAATTATTTCAAATATTTCAAATTCACTACAAAACTATAAATGGAGGTCGAACCCTCATTTTAAAGGGTTGAATCTGAAGTGTTTGCTTGCACTATCATTGTACACTCTCTACAAATTAATAGGAGCATTACTTGTATTTTTACCTTAGACTTGTGTTTTTATTTTATTGTTTAGATTACAAACCCTTGAAGTCATTTCTGCTACCGCTGCTATGGTTAGTGTATTCTACTAATTTGGATTGCTATAATAGAGCAAATTGAAATAATTCATGTCTAAACATATGCTTGGAAAGAATCATTTTTATTTTAGTCGGACTATTAATATAATTTTGCTAATTTGGATTATTGATACCCTAGATGTTTGAAATAATTCTTGAAGCATGCCATTGTTCTTAATGATGAAGATGATTGGTTTTAAATGTTGTTAGTCCTAAGTATTATTTATTGGAAGTTGATTTTTTAGAAGTTCTCTATATATGCCTATGTTGTTAGCTTTATTTGTCCATCATTGATTTCTTTCTTTCTTAACCCTTCTTATTTATATCCCTATTCTTCATACATTAAACGAGCTTAAATGGGTCAACATTCAATACGTTGACAAGGTATACCAACCTACTCTAGAGGTTGGATTAAAGGTTTTTGATCCATCTAATGTGTGGTTTGGGTTGTGATTAGCGGGTTCTTGAATTTCAAATAATTGAAGATAATAGTCACAGTTCAAGTTCATCTTGATGTCAATCTAAGCCACAATAGATCTCCTCATTAAAAGTTGAGGTAGTTAACATGTTGATATCATGCCATTTGATATACCTTATCAAATATTTTAGATGATTAATAAATAATATTTAAGGGGAATGTACCATGAAATCATAACATGAGTGGTTGTGAATAATTGCCTTGATAGAGGGATATTGGTTTCATATCCAAGATAATATTGGGAATATGGAGTTGTGAAATTGTATACTTGAAATCATGGTAAGTGAGGTTTATAACTCTTTGATTTAGAAATATTTGGTTGATAAAATATTTAACCTGAACATAAGGATATTTTTATAATTATTCTTTATAGATTTTAAGACCCAAAATTATATGTTATGGAGTTTAGACCTTTCTTAAGTTTCATTGAAGTTAGAGAAGCCTTTTGGATAGTCTAAATGAAAATACATTTGAAATGTATTAAAAACATAGGAATACTCCTTTAACTCAATATGATAGCATATAACCCGGGTGTTGTAGGTGAGTTGGAGAGGAGAGGGCAATCCTCCAAGGGAGGTCCCAGGTTTGAATCTCCACCCTACCAAAAAGCTGAATTGGGTACCCAAAATACAATTGATAATGTTGGTGCGGGCAGGGCTGGGTGCGACTCCTGGGTGACTTTGACGGTGTAGAACCCCCTGTTCATGGTCTCTCGGACCAAGGCGGCCCCACAAGGGGTTTGTCACTTAAAAAAAATATATATGATAGCATATATGCTATACAAACTAGTAATTACTAAACTCAAAATTGATAGGTTTTTCAAATAAGGTTATTATAGTTGTTGAAATCATAGTTGAGAAAATTAAAATAAAAAAAATCGATAAAAAAAACCAAATTTATGTAAATTTTTATTGACAAAAAAATAATGTGCTTTAGTGTTTTGTGGTAGCAAGTAGGAAAACCTCTCTTTATAGTTTGGAACAAGCAAAAAGAGGAAAAATGAAGAAAATAAGCTTCCATTTCCTCTACCCATGCTATTGCAACAAACATTTTCAACAAAAAAGTAGGATTTTATTGGCAAGGGTAGGAATCATCAAAAATCAAGAAATAACAAGATTTTTGTAGATTTTATCAACTATGGTTGATTTATGTAATCTAATTTTATTGGATAACATTGATATTGTATGATATAATCAAGTGTAAGTTTTTTTCTCTCTTATTTTCCCAATTGCAACAATCATGCCTCACTTGAAGCAACACAAGGCCTTGATCAAGAGCACGGGGTTTGGCTCAATTGAGGGCCTTCGAGAGTTTTTACAAGTCTAACTCCTTATTAAGATGTGATATTTAGGCACACTTGAACTCAAGGAAAAATGGATGCAAGAGATAAAAATAAAATATTCAATAGAAAGAAAACCTAAGATACTAGGGTGATGATGCACCAAAGATTCACTAAGATCTTATAGCACAATAGGCATGAACGCTATGTGACAATGGTGAACACTTCCTCTATTTGACATAGATCAACCCAAATGATATTTACTGACACACACATGCACAAAGATATGGGTTAGAGAATCATAGATGGTTCCTCCAAAAATTGATCCGCAGGCCTCCCATACACACATACATGCAAGATAAAACTCAAAATAGTTAAATCTTGAGAACATACACACACATACAAAGATGGGTTAGCATGGAAATCATAGATGGCTAGCCAAAAAATTGATGTGTAAGCCTCCAATATATATATATATATACAAATAATTTTTACAAATATTGTGCCAAAAGCGGGGGTTCGATTTTCCCATAAGTCACTTAAGAGCCAATTGCTATACAAAAAGAAATGAAAAAAGCTTAAAATTTTATAAATATAAACTTACTAATCCTTTTTACAACCTAGACTACTAAAATTTATAGATATAGTGAGGATAATTTCTCTCCAAAATTCTAGGTGACTTTGACTCTTTCAACTACCTTTTTTGGGGATTTTAAAAATTGAATGCATATATCCTTTGCCATATCTTGCGTCAGTCTAGAATTTCCATTGTTCTATGTGCCATCTCTTCATTTTTTAATATTTCACCTACCTCTTAATAGGTTATCAAGTTAAAGTATCTTTGGTAGATGACTATATTTTTCTAGCAATGGCATACCATTCTGGCTCAATTACTTCTTTTGGGAATTTATGCACCTTTACTCATACCCCCCTTTTGTTTTGATGAGTTCTATTTCAACAAAGCAATTGATCATCCCCTCAAAACTTCTCTTTCCTATTTTATTGAAGGTTTTACCTGATACCACCCACTTATCAAAACTTTTTGTCCTCATTTTACTTTGAAGCTTCCATAAGTCTTAATGGGAAGTATTATTGGAATTTTATCTTTCACCTTGGATTGCTTCCCCAAAAGCCTCCAATCATCCTTTGTTTCTGCCTCCTACCTCAAAATTCATACCAACTTTTACCTTCTAATTATATATTTTTCTTATCTTATTTTTAAGGCAATCTCATTTGAATTTCCATGTGGTGCAAACTATAGATGATAACATTTAGTCCATGGGACTTTCCTTCTAGGATATTTCCATGTCTAATCCTCTACTTATCATTTGATTTGCTCTTCTTGATAGGTGATTTATTTTTTGTATATAATCTTCCCTTGGGTAGCATATTTTGCTAAATGTAGGAAGGAATATGACCCATATTATTTCTAGATGTGAAATCCCCACAAGCCTTCATCTTCTTCATCTAGTTACTAACTTCCCCTTAGTCATCCTTCACCATTAAGTATCACTTTAAAATTATGGTGGAGAGATAACATATGGGGTGCAACAGGCTACCTAAATAAATATGGATGTGAGCTAATTCTATTGACTCACCCACAATTCTTCTTTGGGTTGAATCTCTACCAATAATAGGGTTTTTTTAGTTATCACTAAAAAGGCTCATAAACCACCATTTATAACGGTTTTTAGTTTATATATCATTGAAATAGCTCAACAAAACTATCATGGGCCTTGCACATGATAATTCAATGATATTCTTGGTTGTATAGTATGAGGGTTTTTACCCTCATTTTCACCCTTTGGAGATATCTACTTGGTGATCTTTGACATGGAATTCCTAAAATTTGGTGATGAATGAAATGCTCCTATTTTTACCCTAGGCTCTACATCATATTTTAAGTGCAACCTAGCTAGATTGTAGGAATATTCACTATAGCTTCTGCGGTTCATAGGGAGTCTTCTACTTGTAGGAGAAAACAAATTTAGAGTATAGGGTCTAATATATTCAACATAGAGTCATTTATTTGTAGTTTTGGAGAATTTTGGATCCTTTCTTTTATAGACTTATCTTGAGGATGTGGGTTAACTACCCACATCAATTTCATTCTCCATGAGCTTGTGCTTATTTATTTTTATTTTCCTTCATCTTTAGCTTGGGCGTGTTTTGGCATTTTGGGATGACTCAATAGGATCTCCTTTTGGTGTGTATTTTTTTTCTCCCCTTATTATTAATTTTAGATTTATGAGAATTATTCATCTTGATTGATTTGACTATTTACTTGATTTGGCACTAATCCCTAGAGTAGTTTTATTGATGGCTCAACAATTGCTCCTTTTCTTTGAAAATTCATCCTACATTAAAACTGGTTAGCCAAAAAAATATGTGTACATATATATTTATATATTTACATGCCCCCTTTCAAGGGGCTAGATTTGATATTTATCCTTTCTATTCTATGTCCATTTGTCCATGTATTGTTAAAGGATTTGCATCCCAAACTTTTATTGCCCATTGGTCCATCTATTCATTAGGAATGAATGAATGCATTTCATCAACTAAAAACTCAGATTACCCTTCTTCAATCATTAGAATCTAGTCAAAATTTAATCTAGATGCTGGTAAATGTTCTATATGATGGAGGAAAAGTGATTTAGATTGGAGCTTGAACCTAGTTCCATATCAAGTTTTTAGTATCATGATGGACCAGTCTAAACATATATAACCTCTCATTTTGGTAGTAAAATACCTTGACATGTAGAGGTTGAATGATGCTAGATCAATTATGGAGTTGTCTTATGTCATGGTCACACTTGGACATGCATTTAAGGTCAATATAATCTCTTTTACCTCACCAGGATTTGGATTGAAATGTCATCCAATTGTACCACTTTCTTGTTGGTGAGCTTATGTTTTATTCCTAAAGTATCTAAAAAAATTGAACATGATAATTATACTCACTCTTGTGTCTACCATATAATTGAGAATTACTTTATCTTTGTAGATGAGTGATAGATAAAATAGGAGGGGGGTTGGCCTATTTGGTTTAGGAACTACAATATGTAGTATTGTGGTAGCTTGTTGCTACTTTTGTATCATTTATTCTTCTTTAAGGGATTTTATCAGATGCTTATTTTGTCCTAGAATGGTTAAAATATCCCAAACCAAAATTGGTACTATCAACCTTTTCAAGTTATCCATTACACTAAAAGATCTAAGAGATATCACATTCTATGGGATGACTCATGACCTTTCTCTGATCAATTGGATGCTTTTGGTTGATTCTTGTGGTGGTGTCTACTATTTGAGGACCTCTAGGGTTCTTTGAGTAGCAAACATTAGGACTTTTGGTGATTCAACTGCTAAAATTCTAGATTTATTACTAGTTGTTTTGGTCTAGCTACCAACAACCCATTAGATGTTTTATTGAGTAATAGTAGGAGGTACATGCACCCTTGAATATTGAGATTTTACAATTGAAGACTACCATTATGGTTGGGCTAGCTTGTGTTGACTACCAATATTCAATGGATTTCCTTCATCCCTTTCCTCTATTACTCGTTGAGTAGTCTATGTTAGATAGTCTAATTGGACTTATGGTCTTTTGGCCATTAAATTGCTCATCTTTTCACAAATAACATAGATCTTTATTTCATTGTAATGTCCCCTTTCTAGACAGTCAATATTCAGTGGTGATTTAGCCTATTCCTAGGTTCCCATAGGCTAAATAGGGATGATTGGGAACCCTAAGTGGGTTGTTCCCTGGTGATCAACGCTTCACCAACTCTCCTCTACCTCTTTCTGGAGGCAATTCGAAGCTTTTCTTCACCACTTTCTATTTTTAGTAACTTACTATTTTTAGTAAGTTAGGGTTTGGACAGTTGGTGGTGGTGATCCTATCAGGGTTTCTATTCAGAGAGACATGTTGAGTTGTTTTTTGGTGATTCCAGAGTTAACTGCTATTTTTGGCAGTACTTACTATTTATAGTAAGTTAGGGTTTCTGGCAGATCGGACAGTGCAGTGTTATTCTTTGGCGAAATGGGTGTCCGATTCTATCCCTTGATCGAGGATTGGTTGAGCAGAAGGTTAAAATTTTAATGTGCAAATATGAATTAAATAAAGTTAAATAATTTATTTAACTTTATAAAGTTCAACCTTATTTTATAAAAGGGGAACGTTGGGGGGACATAAAGTCACTTAGCAAATTAAAATATTAATAAAGTGACTTTAGAAAAAGGAGTAATAAAGGGTTATTTTATAAAAGTGAATTTTAAATTCTTTTTAAGTGTGCAAAACCCTAAAAGTGAGGCGTTGGGTTTATATGGGCTTTTGTGAGCTCATTTGGGATATCCATTGTTTATGAACAACAAAGAAACTCTATCAAAATTCTTGGAGAATTTGCAGATTTGGCTCTTGGGGATGAAAACCTCCATCGAAAACACTATTTTTGAAGGTTAAAGGTCCTTCCTAGGCAGTTCTTGGAGTCTTCATTGCAGGAGATTCAGATTGGGCTTACTTGCAGCACTTAGGGTTTGAAGAAAATTGAAGTTTGGTTTTTCATGAAATAAATCTTCTGGGTCTTTATCATTTTAGCATATTTGATGTGGGTATTTATTAGTTTTGTGAATTAAGGAGCAAATACTTCATACTAAGACCTGGCCGTACAACTCCATTTTGGCTTGGGAACCCATTGGTTGCTCATAGCTAGAAAATGGTGGAGTTTATTGTTATGGGTATTTGAGCATTCAAATTTTATGGTGGAGACAACAATTTCTATGCATTAAGACCAGGGTTTGTAGTTAGTATTTATTTTTAAAGGTTGTCATATAGTTTTAGCCATTATTGGTAGTGCATTGGGAAGCGTGAAGAAAAAATACAGTTCAAAAACTTGCTTTATTTCTGCCCAGATCTGAGCACCAAGTAAAAACAAGTCTATTGCACTTTACGGCACATCATTCGGAGGTGTATTCGCGAAGATACAAACATTTCTTGCTTTTTGGGTGTCATTTGCAGTGAACTAGCAATTGTCACAGGTCTGAAAATTGTTATTTTTGAATGTTGCTATTTGTAATCAGACATTATATATTGAAATATGATGTAATGAAGTCATTTTACGAAGATTAGATCGTTGTTCCAAATTTCTGTTCATTTCTATGCATTTTCCCTTCATATTTTTATGCATTATACATGTCAAAAGGCACCAAAAACATATGCATCAGTTCTAAAAATCAAAACAACAGATAACAAGCAAACAAACTCAAAAAATCAGTCATGAAACAGATCAGAAAAAATATATATATTTTCTACAGTAGGGGTATACATTACAGTGGTATCAGAGCACAAGTCAACCCCCGACCTTTGCGGCTTGTACTTGGATTCATGGAGCCACTCAGTGAAGAAGAGGTATTTTGGAAATATTATAAAGCATATCAATCAATGGGAGATGATTATCAAGATGATATGTCATTTGCAGATTTTATGGACTTCTTGATTAAATTTGACTTGAAGTTGAAAAGGAACCCCAAAAATTTGTATGTGAAGCTCTACATTGCAGGTAAGAATCTTGAACATCCGTTCCCGTCAATAGAAAACCTTCTCAATTCCTTAAGGGATGTGGAGAAAATTTTAGACAAGGTTGTTAGCTCACCTTCTTACATTATGCAAATTGCTTTGAATCCCTTGGTGTTTTCTTTGGTTGAGCCAAATTTATTGAGTCACCGAGACAAGGAGGTAAGACTCATGGCTACTTCTGTTTAAGTGATTTGGTTACAATCTGTTTAAGTGAAATTATGAGAATATCAGCACCTAAGGAGCCTTATGGAAATGACACATTGAGAATGGTAATGCAGTTGTTGGTTGACAGTTTTAGAGGGTTGGGAAAGGTCAAAAGCTCTCATTTTGCTAGGAGAGTTACTATACTTGAGACTTTTGCAAGAACTAGATTGGGTAACATCATGTTAGACTTGAGCTTGGATGATTTGATTTACCAAATGTTTCATCATTTTATTGCTACAGCTAGATCAAAACATACTGATAATGTTATTGCAACCATGAGAGATATTATGGTTTTGATCATCAATGAAAGTGACGAAATTCCTCAACCACTTTGGACTATGTTAGTGGCTGTTTGGAGGCGATATTTGGTTGCTTCACCTGTTGCTCATGAATTGGTTGATAGTGTTGTGAGAAGATGTGAGAAGAATTTGAGGCCATTTTTGGACAGCGAAGAAGATGGAAAGGAAGAGGAGATCAAAACAGAAAATTTGTGTGAAGACAATGACACTTTTTATGTGGTATGTATGAATGAGTCTCAGATTGGTTCATTTGACTTGCATGCACCTAATGAAAATATTATACCAACAACATTGGATGTGGTTGTGGAACAAATTATTGAAGACTCCATGGTTAGTAATTGTTTTGATGACAAAAGTGTTGAAGGCGCTAATAGTATTGCAGGAAAAGAGCATGATGGGATTGTTTCAAATTTCAAGGCAGCCCCTGTTTATGAGTTCACAAATGATTTTTTAGATGCTAAACATGTTGAACATAAAACAGATTTTCAATTAGTATATGATACTATTTCATCATCACATTCTAGTAATGAAGACACATGTGGATTTGGGTTTGGTATCCCAGCTGAACCTAATGTAATAAATGTTTTGAATAGCTTCATTTTCTTTGGTGATTTACAGAGTGAACTACATACAGAGACAGACATGCATGGTAGGAAAAAAGAACTTGTTGGGGCAGAATTAAGTAATCAGCTCTTCAGTCCTTGGGATCCGGGTGTGTTGGCACCTAAATTTGATGAAGACCTTGGGTGGGGTGATTACAAAATTTTTGATAACCCACTCTTTGATATGGGTGAAGTTGTGACATTTGATAACCCACTTTATGAGGTGGACTTTCATGATACACATGAGAGGGATGCTTCACTTGGCACTTGTGATGAACTTGTGGATCATTCTGATGATAATTTTTTAGTTGATGAGCGGAGTGTTTCATTTCATGAAACATACAGGGATGACATGCAGAGAAGACATGATGTGGAGTATGCATTTGAGCATAATGTTGGGATGGAGCTTGCTGCAATTTTCAGACCAGCAACTAAAGGTAGACAATTTGATCATTTGTTGGCCTATAATCCCTTGCATAGAGGTATGATGCTTTGTTCTTCATCCATACAAGATTGTTTTAATCAAATGAGGCATCATAAGAAGGGTGAAGGAATACATGCATATCATCACATAAGAATTTGGGATCCAGGTGCTCCATTCAGTTTTTGGGCAACATGGAATAAGATTTGTCTTCCTTGCACGAGTCTTTATTTGTAGAACAAAATAGTAGTTGTCCTCTCATCTTGTCATGACATTGATGATGTTTTGGATCAACTTTTTATGATGTGTGATGTTACTCTTGGAAATACCTTGAATCATATGCATGTGCTTCTAGACATGAAGGATGATGGGAGAGGGATACCTTGGAGGATTTTTGATCAATGGAGTGGGAGGTTTACTATTGTATACTCCTTGAGCAGCCATGTTACAACTCCATTTGTGTTCATACAAGTGGATTGGAGAGAGATCCTGAGCCAAGACTGGAGATTTGTGGATTTGTTGACTTATTGGGAGGTAATTTCAGCTTGGGATGAGTTTAGTTTTGGTACCTTGGCTGTCATGTTTCAGATTTTTGGTAAATGTACACCTTGTGGTATGTTGATTTATCAAAAATCAGATTATGTGATGATGATTTCAGTCTTGGACAGCGGTATGTTGCTTTATTTTCAGACCATTCAGCTTGATGAAGGGGTTAATTTTGAGTCTAATATGAGGTCAACAAGATTTGCAGCTTACATGATCCATTATTGGATGGATTTATGGGCATTCCGAGTATGTGTTAGCTATCATTTCATGCTGATGGTTGATGTATTTCCTAATGATACTCTCATGATTACTGCTGAGTGGGAGTACTGGTACTCTTGGGATGATCATTTTGACTCATGGAGATGGAGTGTCAGTGTGGATTTTTTCGATTCTGATGGTAGATGCATTCCCAGGATGATTATTTTTGGATCTACCTTTGTTGTCCACAACCTTGCCAGTTACTTGATAGAGGTTGGTCTGCATTTTGGTTGGACCTCTATAGTGAGATTTACTGGGTATCCTGCTTCTTTGTTGAGCAGATTGCTTCCTCAGGTGCTCAGTTTCATTTTGATCAGTCACACTGCAGGAGTTATTCATACAGAGTTGCTTTGGCATGATACTTTTCATGACATAGAGCTTGGTTACTACAGGTATTCCAGTTCAGACTATGAGGATGAGTATAATATTTGGTTGCAGGAGCAGGGAATACAGTTGGTGCACAGTGGATCTCTTGTTGTGATCATAGTGGTGCAGCGACAGCGTGGTGGTTTCTTTCTGAGGTTGTTATGGGATCCAGGTATTATATGTGACCTCAGCCAAGAGCAAACCTTTGACTGGGGTATATTTGAGTATTGAAGACTACCATTATGGTTGGGCTAGCTTGTGTTGACTACCAAGATTCAATGGATTGCCTTCATTCCTTTCCTCTATTACTCGTTGAGTAGTCTGTGTTAGATAGTATAATTTTTTTTTTTTGAAAAAATGAAAAACTTGTATTAATACAAAGAGCAATTACAAGCGGGAGAGAACACATCCCAACCAAGAACAACAAACAACACTACAAGAGTAGAGCACAAAGTCAACCCAGCTCAACACAAAGCAAAGAAGTCAACTGGGCGCGAAAAAGCGACATGTCACGAAATCGCGACATGTCGCGAGATCACGACAGTCAACCCCGTCTCCTCCGCAGCGGTGCCAACAGTCACGAAAACGTGACATGTTGCGAAATCGTGACATGTCGCGAAATCGTGACATGTCACGAAATCGCGACATGTCACGAAATCGTGACATGTCGCGATATCGCGACAGCCAGAGCCCTCAGCACTCGATCGCCAAAAATGTCGTGAAATCGCGACGACATCTCCCTCCAGCGACCCTTCGCCAAAATTGTCACGAAATCGCGACTAGAAGACCAACTTGCTCCATAACGCCAAAAAGGTCACGAAATCGCGACAGAGTGCCTCCGAATCATCCAACCATCAAAAGTGTCACGAAATCGCGACGAATTATCCTTATGGCATCCAGATCGCAAAAGCGTCGCGATATCGCGACAGTTTTCTCCATTCCGCTGGTATGCCAAAATTGTCGCGAAATCGCGACGAGATTTTCTTGCAGCAGCCATCGCCAAAAAGTGTCGCGATATCGCGACAAATTATCCACTTTGCACCACATCAGCAAAATGGTCGCGATTTCGCGACGGGTTTTCCTTATGACACCAGATCGCCAAAAGTGTCGCGATATCGCGACGGTTTTTCCTTTCGGCGCCCAGTTCTCAAAACTGTCGCGATATCGCGACGAATTTTCCACTTTGCTCTCCATCTGCAAAAGTGTCGCGATATCGCGACAAGTTTTCCAGTTAGCCCCAAATTGCCAAAACTGTCGCGATATCGTGACAATTTTACCATGCGCCTTCCCCGAGGGCCGCGATGGCGCGACATGTCGCGATATCGCGACAAAAACCCGCCAAAGGCCGTGAGGGCGCAACCTATCGCGATATCGCGACAGCTTCCAACTTGAAGCTGCGACGGCGCTACAGGTCGCGATATCGCGACAAAAATCTTCCTTAGCATAAAAAACACTGCACATCATTTCAGAAATCGTTCAAGGCATTGTCGAATCTCTGCATCCTCCACAGGCATGTCACTGTGCAGCTGCATCCCAACCTCCCTTTCAGCACCCATCTTAGCAAGGAAATCGGCCGCCTTATTGAGATCTCGATTCACATAGACGGGTATCACATCATCTAATTCCCTCCAAAGCTCTTTAATTTGGGAGACTAAGATCCGCAACCTCCAAGCTTTCGAGACAAAGTTTCTCATACGGTCAAGAGCACCCACCAAGATTTGGGAGTCAGACTCAATAATAATCTTCCTGTGTCCTTGTTTGACAACCCGGAAGGAGGCGATTTAATGGCAAAGGCCTCGGATTCATTATTTGTGGCACATCCCAGACCCTACAGTTCCCAATAGAGCAAAGACCCAGCATGATCGTGGCACACTACTCCAATTCCAGCACTTCTCGGATTGCCTTTAGCGGCTCCATCAGTATTGATTTTGATCCATCCTTCAGGAGGAGGTTTCCAACTACCACTCACCTGCCTTTGTTGAATAACAGCTCCCTCTTCCAAAGGCTCAGAAGCAGACTGAATTTCCCCCTCGGCATGAATGGCAACCGTTTCCGCCACTTTGCTCCAAATGACTTGCCATATTCCTTCTAGAGAGGAGAAGGTTTCACGAAAAATACGGGCATTTCTCTCCAACCACACCTGCCACCAGATAAAAAATAAACCAAGCTCCCAGCCAATTCGAAGAGCTTTGGATTTAAATCTACCTTTCTTCCAGCTTTCCCATATATTGTTTCGAGACAAGACCCCATTAGCCTGAAGTTTAAAGTGGGAGAACCAGCGTTTCCAGATCTGTCTTGTGAAAGAACATTCAAACATTAGATGATCCGCAGTTTCCTCCTGCTTGTGGCATAACACACATTGAGAAGGGCCAATGATGCCTCTGAGTCTGAGATTGTCATAGGTGAGAATTCCATTATGCAAAAACTGCCAGGCGAAGAAGTTCACTTTTGGCCAGCCCTAGGGATGCCATATCTTTCTCCAATCATGAACCAAAAAAAAGTGTGGGGGGGGCTCTGGAAGGATCTCATCATATCCCTCTTTCACAGTATAAACCCCAAGGCTCCCATAGCCCCAGGCCAGTTCATCCTCCTCATCTCTCCCAGTAAGAAACCGTTCTGCCAAGATTTTTCCCAAAGTAGGTACCAACTCCGGAGGGATTGGTATTGGCCACTCATCCGGCCGCTTAAACTTTATGATCTTGTAGTCCCCCAATTGACTAGTGTTAAAGTAGCTCTCAATTTGGATCCATCCCTTATCTTCTATAGCAGATTTTATCGGTTGCAATTCAGGAAACACAACAATAATGGGAGGATTCTGGTCCCAGGAATCAGTCCAGAACCGAGCCTTATCCCCTCTCCCCACTTTCCAGAATAGTTGATCTTTGATGAGTTGAGCTCCAAGCTTGAGCGCCTGCCACACTGATGATCCAAAACCTTCCAGAGGAAAGCGGCCCACATCATTAGGATGGACAGAACCCAAGTATTTTCTAGAGAGGATTCTGCTGAAGAGGGATGTTGGCTGAGAAATCCACCTCCAGTACAGTTTGCCAGCCAAAGCCTTGTTGTTAAACTTGGAGCTTCTTAGTCCCAACCCTCCTTTTTCCTTGGGTTGGGTAACCTTGTCCCAGCCAACCAAGGCCCATTTCCTCTCTCCCTTGGCACCTTCCCATAGAAATCTTCTAGCCATTTTATCCGGCTCTTTCCAAATAGACTGGGGAGCAACCAGGATGGAGAATTTATAAATTGGCATGGCCTGAATAACTGACTGAGAAAAGTTAGACGACCCCCATAACTTAACCATCTATGAGACCAATGGTTCATTCTATCTTTGATGCCATCCAATAGGTCCTTCCAAACATCTATTTTTAGTTTTTTGAAATGGAGAGGGACCCCCAGGTAAACTACTGGGAGAGAGGTCCGAGTGAAACCTAAAATCTCAATAACTCTGTCCTGTAACCGTTGATCAATATTGAAGAAGATCACTTTGGATTTATTGTCATTGATGACTTGATTAGAGGCCCGGAGGTAGACATTTAGAGTATCTCTGATTCTTCTTGCTTCCCTAAGGCTGGCCACTCCCACCAATCCAGTATCATCTACAAAGCGTAAATGAGTCAAAACTTCAGCCCCGACCTTAATACCTGTTATCTGACCTTGAAGTCTTCTTCTCAGAAAGAGTCTACCCAATCCTTCAGCCAAGATGAGGAAGAGATAAGGAGAGCAAGGGTCTCCTTGCCGAAGGCCACGAGAGGCACCAAAAGGAGGCGAGGGAAGTCCCTTGATAAGAACAGGGTATGAAGGCGTAGAAATACAGCTCATGACCCAGTCTGTCCAGTCCTGAGAGAAACCAAAGGCTGTCAACATCTTTGCCAAGAAGCCCCACTCCACCCTGTCATAAGCCTTGGACATATCCAGTTTAATGAACATTCCTTTGTTCCCAGATTGGTGCATTGTATGGATAGCCTCCTGTGCTAGAATCACTCCATCCAAGATTTGCCTCCCTTCAACAAAACCCCCTTGCTCCGGGGAAATTATATTATGCGGGATAGGTTTTAACCTTTCAGCCATAATCTTAGTGATTATTTTATAGATCACATTGCATAAGGCAATAGGTCTAAAATCGGATAAATGAACCCCCCCCTTCTCCTTTTGGAATTAAAGTAATGAAGGTATGATTTAGAGCCTTGAGCATTCTTTTATTGGTTTTGGACTCCTCAGTGACACGCAGAACATCTTCCTCCAGGGTATCCCAAAAGGCCTGGAAGAACTCAATAGGGAAGCCATCAGGACCGGGCGATTTGCCAGTACTCATCCCAAAGACCACCTTCTTAAGTTCATCTCTATCTATGGGTCTAAGTAGGGCCTGGTTCTCTTCAGGAGAGATTATAGAAGGAATGACAACAATAACTTCATCTTGGGCTTCCCCATCTTGCTCCATACTTTCCTTAAAGAGTTTTGAGAAATACTCCATTGAGTGGGAGTGCATACCAGGAAGAGTGTCAAAAGAGTATCCATTCTCATCTTGAAGGAATTCCATATTATTCGCTTGTCTCCTAGCACGAGCGGAGCGCTGAAAAATTTTTGTATTTATGTCTCCTTCTAATAACCAAGTATTTCTTGCTCTCTGTTTCCAGTAAATCTCTTCTTGATTATCAATATCCTCAACCGCTTTGCGCAAAGCATCATCCTCGGATTTAAGGTGCTCGAAAATGTTTCCTTCCCTGTAATGTTTTTGCACCTCATCCCATCTGGCCAACAAGGGGGCCCGTTGGTGCTGGAAGTCTGATTTGTTAGTTTGCCTCCACTGTTTCAGTTTACACTTGACAAATTGAATCTGTTTGTGAAATTTGAACATTGCATTCCCAAAAGGTGGGCGGCCATCTTCCCACCACCGAGGAATTTTTCTTCGGAGATCTTCTTTTTGCAACCAAAAATTTTCAAATTTAAATGGTTTATGGTACTGACCTGTCATAGCCCCTCCCTCCGAGCAAAATGGGAAAGTGGTCCGAAAGCTGGGCCTTCCAAAATCTGAAATTTAATATTCCATTTCACAAATGCTTCCTCCGAGACCGAAACCGGTCTAGTTTTACCTTCCTACTGTGTGGCTCTCTTCTCTTATTAGTCCACGTAAAATAAGTGCCAGGACCTTTGATATCAACAAGGTGAAAGGCCTGGACTTGAGCAATCAGAAGCCTATCCCCTGGATCCAAAACTGGGATACCACCTTCCTGATCCCTGGCAGATAATTTGGCATTAAAATCCCCAACAATAATCCAATCGCAATCTTCCCGGGAGGATCTCATTGAATGAACAACATTCCATTGAAGCCGTGGCCATCAATGCTTTGAGCCCCATAGAAGTTTGTGATTAAAACTTGTTCAATTGTAACAATGTTCTTAAAGAGAGATGTGAGAACACCCCTCCAAGTTGTATGTTCTATTGCTATCCACACCAGAGGGTTCCAAAGAGTAACAATCCCCCCTAAAGCTCCTTGGGCCGCCACATCCATATATCCGAGCGCCCCTCCATATTCTACTAACAGTTTTACACATAAGATCTAAAGACATTTTTGTTTCCTGAAGGAGCAAAAAGTCTGTTTTGTGTCTTCCTAAAAGTCTTTGAACAGCAGATTGATGGGTTCTATTGTTTAAACCCCTTACATTCCAGGATTGTATAATCATTGGAAACCTTGGGAGCAATAAGAGTCAATTGTTCTCACCGATCCTCCATTGATCAGCTTGTCCCCTTGCGCTACTAGTAGATCCTTATTGGATTTTCTACCAGCTCCTTGGGAATTACTATTCTTAGACCTCTTTTCCACCTAGGTAATCCCCAACGCTGGTCTTTCTCTGTTCTTTTCTGCACTTCCCATGTTGACATCCTTAATAACTGGTTGTGCAGGGGAATGGATTACCATAGCCCCTAGGTTCTCTGGCTGCAAAGTCTCGGGGGTTTCAATCACCTGTTCTAAGACAGGAGTAGATGATAGAGGAGCATGAGAGTGGGTGTTATTATCCTCAGCATTCCCATCCACTCCTTCCATGACTTGGTCTTCTTGGTCTACAAGGGATTTGAAGATTTCATATCGATTGGTTGGCTTGGTTTGAGCCTGCTCTTTGCCATTTCTCTTTTTGTTTTTCCTCCGCTTCTGCTGTTCAAAGCCATCTTTCTGGGCATCAGAACCTTGGGGGATATTGAGGGGTTCTTTGACCGGAGTGAACTTACCCTCTCTGGGGCGATTTGGCGCTCCCGACGGAGCTTCCGCTTTTGTGGTCAGGATATTTGGGCAGAACCTAGCCAAATGGCCATGCTTATGGCAGACTCTGCATCTAAAAGGTAAGGCTTCATAGTCTAGGCTCGTTGTATCCGGAGTTAGTCCTGCCAACTCCAATTCCACCTCGGTTGGAAGTGCTGGCTAATATCCATTTCTACGCATATTCTAGCAAAGACAACAGTATTTCCCTCAATGGTATCTCTGGAAACTCCCAAATATCTACCTAGAGAATTACCAATCAACTCAAGAATCTGCTCACCCCAAAACTCCATCGGGAGAGCGTACAGCCGAATCCAAATCGGGACAGCCGTGGGCTCAATGCGAGGATCAAAACCCACTCTCCACGGTTGGACAAATAATCCTGTCGGGCCGTGGCTCCTCTTCTATGATTCAAATGCTCTGTTTCTATCTGCTAAAGAAGAGAAACTAATAATAAAATACCCATTGCTTATAGGCCATAGAGAGTACTCACCAATGGGCTCCCAATTCTGTCTCACC
Source organism: Wollemia nobilis (assembly GCA_028583015.1). Lineage (NCBI taxonomy): Eukaryota > Viridiplantae > Streptophyta > Pinopsida > Araucariales > Araucariaceae > Wollemia > Wollemia nobilis. Next base: position 7,878,868 of record JAQPPZ010016751.1, on the reverse strand, counting down.
CAGGTGTGTAGAAAGTTCAGAGTGGGCCGGATACCCATGAATTTGCGAGATCAGATCATGGGTAGCACGGTATATAATCGTATCCTCAACCAGTTTTGGTTCTATGACAATCTTAGGCCTGGAAGCAGATTGTGGAAGGCAGCCGTTAACTCTGTTTGCAGGTAAACCCTTTCCAGCATTCTTAAATAGCATTTGATAAGCACTTCGCTGAGCTTCATCGGAGGAAGATGCAGGGTTTTCTTTTAATATATCAGCATATGAGCTTTTCTTCCCATCGATAGATCCTGGAGGAGACCCCATTGGGCCCTCCCGAGGCAATGAACGATCCTTCAAAGTAGTGTAGATTCAATCCACCGGAGGTCCTGGAAGAATCTTCCCACCAGAAACCCTGGAGCTTCGCCCAGTGCCTGCACAGAAGGTTTCCCGCCAAATCGCCAGAGCTCGAGAGAATTAAAACTGATATTGACCCAGGTTATATTAGATTGAGGTTCAAAATTTCTCTTTTCAGTTAGATAGTATAATTGGACTTATGGTGTTTTGGCCATTAAATTGCCCATATTATTCAGAAATAACATAAATATATTTTTCATCCTACGTTACCAAAACTCATTATTGGGATAAATAATCAAAGCTTCAAGATAGAGGAAGCGAAGGTATTTTATTTTGGCATCTGGCTCCCATTTCCTAAATATGAATTGGATGCCTAAGATGGAATTATTTTAGATATTGTAGCAGCAAGGAGCTAAGACATTTTGTTTTGAATGGAGTTGACATATGAAATGGGGAAATACAAGGAGGTAGAATATTCTACATAGTTGTTATAGATAGGGGCTATTTACCTAGCAAGGTTAGGGAGCTCTATTTGCAGAGTCACCACTAGGACTATTTTATGACTTTGGCCTTGGGCTTGACCAATTTTCCAATTATCCTAAAGCTAAGGCCTAGGATACCCATTAGATGGGACTCTATAGCTTTTGTTCCCTTGTAGAAAAGTTCGTATAAAATTGTTTTGATAAGGGTACCTTGGGTATTTCATTCCCCCATGGCAATTATTTTATTGGTAATTAATATAAGCAACTTCTATGATGCTTTCTTTTTTGAGTCCTTGGGAGTAGTTGGGATTGAATTTTGTGTATTGGGATACATGGGAATGGGTGACCTAGGGGCTAGCCTTCCAATTTGATTCAAATTATGCTCAAATTGGATGGTTGTTCCATAATATTTTGGTACAAAATTTTCATCTTAGGCCTTAATAATTAATGAGATTTTAGAATCTAAGGCCTTTAAATAATATATAAATGCCATACCTAGGGGAGGACAAAGCTCTTCAAATATCCTATGTTAGGACATATGAAATGAGGTTGAAATCCTCTACCACGTCCATTGGAGCTTGATTTATGGTTGATATTTGTTCTAGGAGTGATACTTTATCTGCCTTCTCTTTGAAACTTTCAACAAAGAAATTATCAAGTTAGTCCCAACTAGCTATCAAATCAGATTAAAGCATAAGATACCAGTCTTAGTATTTTTCATAAAAGAGATTGTTAACAATATTAGATCCATGTTCTGCTCTAATATATTATAAATTATGCATAGACTTATCACATGATTTAGATACTCAATGGAAGTAGTGATATCCTCCCTAGTGAAGTATGTGAGAGACTTTAGAGTAGATCGAGGTATCTCATACCATACTTCATGTGTAGTTGGAGGTACCAAAGAATCATTCTAGGCAAGGAATATTTTGGGTGGTTGGTGGAGCAACCATATTATGGCTTATAGATTTTCTTATTTTTGAAATGGTGATAGCAACTCTTATCACTTTTTGTGGCATAAAACTTGACAATAGGTCTTCTATCTAAATATCTCTAGATTATTAATTTGGAGTGGTGTCACCAGGTGAATATGACTTGTGCTCTAGAAGTAGATATACTAAGGTCTTCACCATAACCTCAATCTAGTATCTTCACATAGCAACTTATTTTGATGTTTATTCTAGATCAGAGTCACCAGGTGAATGAGAGGTACTTTAACAAGCAAAAATAAGCAAAGACCCTTACCAAGTTTAGGCCTAATTTATTGTTGTGAAATTTGGTACCAATGATTTATCATTGGGATCCCATAAAGTGTGTCTTTAAAATATTGTCCTCTTTGATTTTCTTGGTAGACTTAATCATGCCTCATGTAGAGTGACACAATAGGGCCTCAGCCAAGAGCATGGGGTTCAAATAAATTGTGGAGACTGAGATTTTTTACAAGTCTAGCTCCTTGTTAAGATGTGGTATTTACGTATACTTGAAATAAAGGAAAAAATAGATGCAAGAGATAAAATAAAACAACTCAATAGAAAAGAAAACCTAAGCTACCAAGTGACAATGTGCCAAATATCTACTAAGATCTTCCTACACAATAGGATTGAATACTATGTGCCAACAATGAATACTTCCTCTCCTTGATATAGATGAGCCCAAATGAGATTTACCAGCACACACACATGTGTAGAGAGATATGTGAACATGAGAACCATATATGGCTACTTCAAAATTGATATGTAGGCCTCTCATAAACACATACATGCAAAATAAAACTCAAAGTAGGTAAATCTTGAGAACATTCACACATACAAAGATGGGTCAACATGGGAACCATAGATAGCTAGCCAAAAAATTGACATGCAAGCCTCTATTATATATATACGCAAATAATTTCTATGAATATTATGCTAGAAGTGGGTGTTTGATTTGCCCATAAGCCGCTTAGGAGCAGATTGCTATAAGAAAGAAATGAAAGAAAAAATTATAAAATATTAAAAATGTAAACGATTCAATCCTTTTTATAGCCTAGACTACTAATATTTATAGAAATAATGAGTATTATTTCCCTTAAAAATTATAGGTGAATTTGACTCTTTCAACTACCTTTTCTAGGGATTCTAAAAATTGAATGTGGATATCCTTTGCCATATCTTGTGTCAATCCAGAGCTTCCATTGTTGTAGGTGTCATCACTTCAATTTTTAATATTTCACCTACCTTTTCCTAGGTTATCAAGTTGAATTATATTCAGTAGACAACTCTATATTTTCTAGTAATGTCATGCCATTTTAGCTCAACTACTTCTTAGAGTTTGTGGGTCATTACTCATATCCTCCTTTTGTTATGATGAGTTCTCATTTGACAGAGCAACTGATCACCCATTCAAAAATTATCTTTCCTATTTTCTTGGAGGTTTTACCTAATAGCACCCACTAAATAGAATGTTTTAGCCCCTTTTACTTTGAATCTTCCATAAGTCTCGATGGGTAGTCATATCAGAATTTTATCTTTCACCTTGGATTGCTTCCCAAAAACCTCCAATCATATTTTGCTCACCTTGCCTACCTTAAAATTGATACCAACTTTTGCCTTCTAATTAGATATTTTTCTTGTCTTATTTTTAAGACAAGCTCCTTTGAAATCCCATATGATGTGAACTATTGATGTCAACATTTAGTCCGTGAGGCTTTCCTTCCAGAATATTTACATGTCTACTCCTCTACTTATCATTTGATTTTATCTTCCTCCTAGGTAAGTAGTTTTTTGTATATAAGCTTCACTTGGGTAACCTCTTTTGCTAAATGTAGGAATAAATATGATCCATGATATTTCTTAATGTAGAATATTCACAAACCTTAATATTCTTTCCCTAATTACTAACTCCACTCAATAATCCTTCACCATTAAGTATCACTTTAAGAGTGTGGTGAAGAGACAACAAATAGGGTGCAAGAGGATGCATACCTAAAAAATATAGATGAAAGTCAATTCCGTTGACTTATCCAGAATTCTTCTTTGGGTTGAACCTCTACTAGTTATAAAAATATTTCAATTATCATACAAAAAGTCTCATAAGCCACCATTCATAGTAGGTTTTAGTATAGATATCACCAAAAGAGCTCAACAAAACTATCATGGGCCTTGCACATGATAATTTGGTGATTATCTTGGCCATATAATATGAGGTTTTTTACACATATTTACACCCTTTGGAGATATCTACTTTGTGATCTTTGACATGGAATTCCTAAAATTTGGTGATGATTGAAACACTCTGATTCTGCTTTGGGCTCTACATCATCATTTTAGTGCAACCTGGTTAGATTATAGTGAATCTTCACTACAGTAAGCATATGAACAATCATTCTATAATGAATTTAATTTTAATTTATGTAATTAGTCAAATATCCATTGTTTAACCTTGTCATGATTATTCTTTACTAACCCTTAATACCTAACATGATGTCAATGGATTAAGTGCCTTGTAATTATTTTTAGAATTTAATATTTATATCCCTCTTTCAAGCAAACTATTATGAAATCCAAAATGGTATTAGAGAGCGTATGGAGTGTTGTCATTTGATCATCCAAAAAATAATATGTATGGAGAGGTTGTCTAATTAAATTATTCTATATGGAAATATATGATTGGTTCATTTTACATAGTGGTAGATAGGTGGTAATAGAGTGGCATAATTTATCCTATTGATACACAATAGGTAGCCAATTTGGCTTACCTTTTTTTCTAAGATTTGGTTGATTTATTTAATTTTTTTTTTGGAGCATTGTTAGGTTAGAAACTTGTAAGGACATAAATTCTACATGCATAAGCATTTTGAGCTCATTTTATATAGCAAATGGTTCTTTGAGCTCTTCACATTAGTGATATTAATTCTATGACTTGTAAAAGTGTAGAGGGTAAAATCAAGTAATATGGATTCCTTGGCATATATTAAATATTTTAATGGGTGAAATTGTAGTACTTGGTTAACTCAAATGATTGATTTGTTGAGAAACAAGAAACTTTGGTGCACCTTTAAGGATGAAACAATGAGGAGGAATTTCCAGGTGTATTATTTATACTAATTGAACCTAATGTAATTTTCCATATTAGAGATAAGCTAAAGTAAATATTTATAAAGGTTAATTCCACAAAAGTTAACAAATCCTATATAGAATTATTTTACCTTAAGATATTAAATTTTGATAATATTAAGGCCTTATGAGAAGATATTGCATATTTAGGAGGTAAAGGGAAGGAGTATGTAAAATGTGTGAAGACTATCTTTGCTAATATATCTTTGTTGTTTCAAAATTTTAGACTAGTGATTCATGTTGTTCCTATATATATGAAGGAATAGGTTCCTTTAGCCCTAAATTCTCTCTTCTCTTCTCTTATTTAATTTTAAATTTCTATTAATAATTATGGTGTTCTTTATAGAATAGAGGCTCATGCATATATGAAGTAATAGGTTCCTTCAACCCTCAATTCTCTCTTCTCTCCTCTTATTTAATTTTAAATTTCTATTAATAATTATGGTGTTCTTTATAGAATGGAGGGTAAGACTCATAATTCCAAGGGAAATTCTAAGTCTTAAAAGAAGTTAAAGACATCATATGAATACTACAAAATGAAAGGGCATTGTACAAAGAATTTTTTAACAAGGCTTTAGGAGACTAAGGTAAAGTTTAGGAAGTTAGAAGGAAGTATTTCAAATGATGTGGGGGATCTAAATGGTTCCTCTAATTGTCATAACAAACCAATCCACTAAATATTCCATTAAGGATAGAAGATATTATTAGTAATTTATTCTATCCTTAGCCCCTCAACTCAGATTATGGGGGTGTTAAAAATATGTAACTAACTTTATTATCTAAGATAATGTAATCAACTGCAATCCTAAAAAAAAGCATTGTATGATGTATTTGATATTAAGTTATATAATTATATGATGTACCCTTCATTTAAGCTTGTCATAGTTCAATTTTACTAACCCTTTATGCCTAATGTGATATTGACAAGGGTTAAGTGGCTTGTAAATGTTTTTGAGAACTTGATATGTATACCCCTCATCCATGTGATTCATTGTATAAGTTTGATCTTGTCTTGAAAATTTGTATTGGTTCCTAAGGACATACTTCATCATGTGGGTGTCAATTTCTCTTTCCTTTCACTATATTTCCCTTAACAAGTGATGTATTAAAATTAGCCTACTTAACTACCCAACAAGTTTAGAGCGAGTGATGGGGAGCTAGGAGTTTTACACTATAAATTAAGCTTCTCATATCATAGGTGAGGCACATCATAGATATATAAGGACACTTGAGTAGGGGTCAAAATTTGGAAATGTATGGACCTAGTATGCATTACCCATAGACCTAGGGTTAGGTGTAAGTATATTATAGATACAAGCACAGCCTCATGTTCTCCATAAGATTTATATCAATGTTAAATTTAATATATCTTATAATATTTAACCATATATGTTAGAATACTTTTTCTTTTATGATCAAGCAAGGAGTAAGTTTCATGCATGTAATAAAAGTGTGCTAGTGGAAATGGAAAGTGAGTATGAATTTAAGATTGGAAGTGAGTTCTAGTGCAAGAAAGGATTAAGCCTTTCCTTTAGAATTATTTCTCTAGACCTTTAGATAAATTTGAAGAATAAAATATTTTCATGAGGAAAAGATAGGTACCAATAAAGGAAAATCATTTAAGAAATCGTTTATTAGAAGTATGGATATTCTAGTTTGGTGAATAAATTTTTTAATCAATGACAAGTAGAAGAACAAATATATGGCAATCCCAATAAATGCAATGTATTATTCACTATAAGTTATTAATAAAGGTAAGATGATTGAGCATAGTATAATGGTTCTTAATATTATAGGTTAATATGCATATTCAATAAATATTAACAACATTTTTTAGAGATTATTAAGTGGAGTAAAAGGGAATAAAGATTGAATTTGCTTTATTTGATATATTTTTTAATATTATTTTCTCATAATATTTTATAGCTCAAAATTCATAGATAATAATAGATAAAAAACCATGGTTTACGGGGAGGTGGGATTTTGTTTAAGATCATGGGGTGAAGCTTTTTGTAGATATGAAAACTCTTGAAAGGGTTCTAATGTGGATAATAATTTTTGCACATTTATGTCAACCTATTAACAAGAGGTTTTGAAATATAGGAGTACATATACGTGGCACCAACTTCTATGGAGTGAAATCTAGTTGTATTTTCTAAAACCATGATGATTGAATCTAAATCATGATAATGAGTTCAATAGATGGACTATCATAACATTTAATTTCAATGATAATATGCCATGATATTGGACATATGGATAGATATTTAAAAGTAAAAATGATCAAAAAAGAGGTAAAGGTTTCTAGTCATTATACAAGCCTAGAGTTTAAGAAGGGAATTAGATTATAGTAGAAGATGAATCAAGTATGAGGATTTTCTAAACCTAAAAGAGTGGTAAAGAAAGACACTTTACCCCATTGAATTAAAAATTCCATCATCATACATTCAGAGCAAATATTAAAAACCAATAAGGATACACTAGATGAACAAGTCAAATTCATGAGTTTGAATTTGAAAGGAAAATCTAGAAACAAAGATTGATAGTCTATGTTCAAAGTGGAGAAGCTACAAGAGGTTGATTTTGGTCCACATAAATTAATATTAATCCTACTTATAATATTATTCCTCTTTTATAGGTAGAATAATCCTATAGATAATATTTTGTGATATTTGTGGGATTAATTCTACTTATCATCTATAATATTATCATAATTGAAGATTAATACTGCTTACAATTGAAGAGGATTAACATATTGAATGGAATTAAAAAGAGAGAAAAACCCTAAAAGTAGTATAAATAATAAAAATAAATCCAAAGAAATATTGGTTTGAGAAGCCAAAGACAAATATCATAAATATTAATGAGAGGTACGATTAAGCCCACAAATAATAATAAGTAATAATAATTATGGTAGCTTTAGACACATGTATGTATAAAAACCCAAAAAATACAAGTTATTAATAGGTTGCATAGCTCTAAATTTGTTTTAGTATGAGAAACAAACAAGTAGTGAGCATGCAAGGATGAATAAAAATATATTATCATTGTGGGGATTGCTTAATTATTTCTATAACATAATATTATTGAAATTGTAATCTGACTCATGGACAATAAGACATTGTATGATATAATGGATAGGCCTAAGTGTTATTTAATTGTACAATGTATTAATTAATTAAAAAAAAAAAATGATGTAAGCCCTATGGGCTATAATTGATCTTGCTATAATTAAACCCTTTTTACAACTTGTAATTAATGTAAACCCCTCTTGTTATATTGACTTAGGTTAAATTTTATGATGTAATTTGGGTTTTGGTATTGCTATAAATACCCTCATTATATTTATCAATTGTATAGCATAGTATTGTGTAATATTATCTATAAATATAGTGATTATTTATGGTGCCTATGAGTGACCACCAAATCCTTCTCTTTTTTGTCCTTATTTTCAGTCCTTTTATAAGATTTGAGTGGATGGTTTGCTTCTATTTTTTTTAGAAAGCAATATGAATTTCAATATGGTTTTAGAGAACGTATGGAACTACCTCGATTGGTCACATAAGAATGCAATTTGGTGCCTTTGATTTTTCTTTCAAATCAAAGGACTATTCTCCTTTTTTAAATCTCATTCACTTATTTTATTCAATAGGTAATAAAATATTCTTCTTATTTTTATTTGCTTATCCAAGACTTTTAGAAAGTTCCATTGTCTCTACAAAGATCACCTATAAAATTTGAGACCCAAGGGATTGGCCACTACAAGGATTTTGAGTCCTTTGATCCATTTTCTTCTACTTCATCTTGATTTTTGCTTGCTGAATTTGAATTTGAAGGGTGGCCCCTTCACATGCTTTGGCTTGGGCTTGGTAGCCTCGCAATAGGAAGTGCATGCCATATTCCCTTAAGGAAAATTATACACCTCATATTATTATGTAGGATGGCCATTATAGCCAAATGGGCACACTTGAATATATTTCTCCATGAATTATGTAAGTTTATTTCACTATGTATGATGGTTTTAATGGTTGCATGGAGTTCAAAATTTTCTTAGAGGGCCATCAGTTATTTTATAGGAAATATATCCTATTCATAGAAAACTATGGCATGAAATTTTATCATTGGTATTATACAATATAGAGCATAGGGTTGATTCATGTCTATTACCCCTTTCCACTTGAAGGACATGTGTTTGGTTCATATATGAAACTTGCTTTTTTAAACTCCATCCCACGATATGCTTAATTGGATAGTAAGAGTATCTTTGTAGGATTTGGTCATAGATTCAAACCATGCACTGACACCTTTGGTTGCCATAATTGATGAGGTCAATAGGGTAAAATGTGAGTCACCTATTTTTGGTTCCATAAAAAACATAATTGAGTTGGTTAGTGTGAGGTATTTATCTTGGGGAAGACTGGAGTTCAATACTCTTGTAGTTTCCTTGGTCAATTTGAACTATTTTAGTGGATGTTGTCTATATGGTGTCCCATCTATTGTACCACATCCATCCATTTTGCATATTTTTATTGGATCAACCAATAAAATAGAAACAAATAACAACAATTAGGTAAAGAAGAAGAGTTGAAGTGGCAAACCAAATTTGGAGCACAACAATGAATTAGATTTTGCCAAGTGGTAAGTTAGGATTGGAACTTGAAAACCTAAAATTATGTTGGGGATTGTAAATGGTCCTTATGCTCTAGGTTCCATGACCCTTATAATTTAGTTTTTATTAAGTGCATCTGGTGCTCATGCCTCGCTTGGAGTGCTAGTCTAGAAAGTCTAGAGAGCATGAGACATGGATCCTTTAGATGACCTCTAGATTTTTACCTAGACAAAATCCTTTTTTGGATGCAATATTTGATTCTATCCTCATAAATTAGCCTACCCTACCAAGTTATTACCAAGGAAAAGGGAAAAGGGAGAAATCTATAAAGTTTAATTAATATAACTAGCCTATTCTAAGGGTGACGATGCTCCAAATATTACAAATTACATCTTGCATATTAGTGGGATTAATGAACACATGCATCAAAACAAGACAATAAAGTGAACACAAACTTAACCACATATGACTGTAAATAAAAAAATATCTTGTGGAAACTAGGACAAATACTAGTCATAGCCCTCCATAGAAAGGTATATGAATATTTAGACCAAGACATAAACTAGAGTAGTCATATCTCCTTACATTCATATTAAAATCACAATACATTTATATGTAATTAAAAGACACTTGACGACCTATACATGCAATGACTCAAGGTTTGAGTCCAGACTGATATAAAAAATATAAAGGAAAGATAAAAATTGCTCAAGGCTAGATACTAGGCATGACAACAATTCAACCTCCTTATAATGAAGAAAATATTTAGTATTTATAAACAAAATCAAGGAAATTTTTCCTCTCAGAATTCAAAATACCCCCTTCAAATTTCTTTCTCAATGGTAATTTATGTTGTTACATTTGTGGTCACTTATCAGCAACTTCTATGTTTTTGTCTTTAATGCATCAACTACCATGTTGGATAGGTTGTAGCTTTTTATAGAAGGATTATACACCTCAACATAATTTGTAGAACTCATGGTCGTGACCTTGGATAGGGGGTATGGGAGCCAACGGTCCTCCATATAGGGGTTCGAGGGTGGGATATTCCAAAGCAAAATATAGTTTCCTAAAATATTTGAGCCTAGGTAGTATAGGCCTAACCAAAATTTGGATCACTCTCTTTCGTGTGTTATTTATCCTCTACTGTTGGAATTTGATTAGAATATATTTTGTTGAATTCCTACATAGCTAAATTAGATGCTACTCTAGAAATTGTTAGAGAGATTTTAGGATTAAGTTAGTATCTTATTTATTAGGATGTAGTCATGATAATTCTTCTTGTAAGTTAGCATCTTCTATTATGAGCTATGATTTGTTATTGTGCAGCTCTATAAATTGTAGCCTTTAGCAAATAATAAAATACAATGAGATTATTGCCTCATTTTGGTATCATAGCATTAGGAGAAGTGAAAAAAAAAATCTTCCCATCATGAATGCTAAATTCATGAGTTTAGAGCTGCAAGAAATACAAAAAGAGACCAACTTGACGTGGACTCATTGGTGAGAGTGTTGTCTAGTCTGGAAATTGCAAGGTGGTTGTTTGGTGAATCTACAGGCATCAAGGAGGTTGACGAGATCGAGTAAATCATTCATATATCATGCATTATGAGGTATTTTTGGTGAAATTTTGAGGATTTTTAAATAATCACATCAAGAGGACACAGTAAAATTTTTAGGTAATTTGGATCTCATTTACTGATTTTATTAGCATTTTTAGTTTTGCAATAAAATGGTTGTATAAGGTGGAATAAAGGGTATTTGTTTCTAAAATTTTAGGAGAAATTTTATTTAGATAAAATCATCATTCAAACAAATTTTTATGTCATTTGGATCTGTATTGATTGATTTGTGTGAATATTGATTTTTTCTTCAAAAAATCCTAGATCCAGAATTGTGATAAAAAGGGAAAAAGTAAATGATCACATATTTTTCACCTTTGCAAATTTTCTTCTAAAATTTAGAGGGTTTTCATATTATTGTCTCAGGAATACAAAGTTCAATTTTTAGAAATTTTTGGAGATGTATGGATTGATTTATGTGAAAAACATTGAGGTTGTCTCAAAAAACACTCTAAGATCTAGAAAGGGCAAAAGTAAGTTGATCATATATTTCTCATTCATGTTAATTTGATTTTGAAATTTAGTGGGTTTTTAGATATGTATATTATAAGTATATAGTAAAAATTTTAGTTTTTTTCAATCAGTATGAGGCAATTTATGATAAATTTGGTTCTTGAGATTTTGGTAAATAAAAAAAAGGTATGTATTGTTGCAATCAGAGGAAGGAGATGATTGTGCAGTAAAAGAAGATATGTTGCTGCTCTTTATTGAAAAAAATATTGTATTAGAAACTATCTATATTATTCCAAAGTTTTGTTGATTGGCATCAATGGCTACCAATAACAACCTTCCCATTCCTGAGTTTAATGGCCTAGATTATGAGTATTGGTCTATCAAGATGAAGACCTTACTCATTGGCAAAGGATTATGGGATATTGTAGAAGAAGTCTATACTGAACCACCATATTGTAACACCTTGAGTGTAGCTGATAAAACCAATAAAAATGATGCCCAAAATAAAAACTCATTTGCTCTCTACCATCTCCAAGCAGCTTTGGAGAAAAGCATCTTTCTAAGGATTGCTTCTTGTTCAACAACCCTAGAAGAATGGAAAACCTTGAGAGATAGCTATCAAGGGAGCAATCAAGTGAAGCAAGTGAGGCTTCAAACCTTTAAGAGAGATTTTTAGAATCTCAAGATGCAATATGATGAAAGAGTTGGAGATTATTGTGTGAGAGTGAAAGCAATTGTAAACAAAATGGACACACTTGGTGAATACATAAAAATTGAAGTGGTTGTGAAGAAAGTTTTTAGAACACTTCTCCATAAACGGAATCATATTGCTATTATTATTGAAGAATATAAAGATTTGTCTACTCTAAATTTTTATGCTCTAATTGGTTCTTTGATGTCCCATGAAGAGAGACTATAAGTTTCTACATCATCAAGCTTTGTAGGTAATGAAAAAGCATTCTCATCCAAGGAAGGTGAGACTCATGACAATGGACAAGGAAGAGGACAAGGTAGAGTAAGAGCAAGAGGAAGAGGTAGATCAACAGGTGGCTACAAAGGAAAAGGAAGAGGAATAGGAGGTGACTTGTAGGCCCAAAATGGCCACATACTTAGTAAAATTTTGTAGAATTTTGCCTAAGTGATAGAATCATCATTCCGCATACCTTGTAGTACACTTTGAAATAGATTCGGGATAGAAGATATGAACCTGCCTAATAGTTAGTGAATTTTTCATACTTGAAGTGATTCCGAGTATTTTATTTCTAGCTTCGAAATAGTGGCAGGTCTCAAATATACAAAAGTCTATAAGGAAGAATTATGTCAGTGATTAAAAATTCTGATTGGCATCTTTGCAAATGAATAAGTATGGGAATACCCGATTCCGAAAGGTTCCTTTGTTTTTCGGCTTCGGATTAGCGCTACCCTCAAATCCACAAAAGTTTCAAGGAAACGGTGATGTCATCAGTGAAGAAGTGTGGATTGGCGATTCGGAGGATGAATGGAGTGTTTCCATTTTGGAATGATGACAAGGCAAGATGATAGAATGATGAAGGTGTGGATAAGGAAAGGATGACATCATCAACATTCTAATGCGGATTGAAGATGACAATGCAGAATATGATGTATTCTAAGGAACAAAGGGTGGATTCTATGCTCAGATATTAGAGGTCTGGCTTGAAGATTCTATAGCTTCTGATGCAGAAGGATGACATCACTAAGATTTTAAAGTGGGATGGCACTTGATTCTCCTCGCCACTTCTGATAAAGCTTATACCTAATTGGATTTGAACCATACGATGAGGAGAATCGACTGTGGAGGTTATGTTGAAAAATATTGGATGTTTAAAGAACATTTATTCATCAAGATTGTAATAGTTAGTTGGAAGATGAAGCGTCGAGGATTTTTTTGAGAAGATCAAACTAGGGGTGGTTACAGATAAATGATGGTAGATCACTCCCAAGAAGAATTGATGGAAATGCATGTTCTCCAATGGCCTAAAATCTAGTTTTTTTGAGTAACCAACAAGTTGTAGAGGCCTCGAGCTACCATGGTGAATCATTCTTAGTGGATTTCCTAGAGGATGAACCAATAAGCTGATGCCAGTTGGATCTCTCTGTTGAGCTATCAAAACAAGATCTTTGTATTGCTTCTTGATTATTTTAATTTTGAAAAACTATAAGTAGAGGTCGAACCCTCATTTTTAAGGGTTGACTCTAGCGTGTTTTCCTGTGCTATTGTAAATATTCTTGAAAAGCTAATGGAAGGAGCATTACATTGATCTTCACCTCAAATTTGCATTCTCATGTTTGATAGCAGAGGTTCAAATTCTTTAGTTGTATTTCTATAAATGCTTTAATGGTTAGTTTGTGCCTAATTAATGGATTACTAGCTATTATAGTAATTGAAATCTTCTTCTAAGTTTTTTCTATGTTGTTAGGGAGTACATTTCTATGAAATATAGGTATTGATGAATTCTGTTATTTGGATTATCATTATCTGGATATTGAAATTGCTTGCTACAATATTTCTATGTTGTGCATTAATGAATAAGTAATAATCTAATTTGAGATAATGTTGGTCTGATTATGTGTCTTTAGTTTGGTTTTTGGGAGCTTCCTATGGTAGTGCAAAGTTGTTAACCTATTCGTCCACTATTATTCACATTTCCCTAACCCTAATATTCTCTTACCCTAAAATTCAAACCCTAAGTGAGCATAATTATGTCAACAACCTGTTAAGTTGACAAGGACCCAACCTACTCTGGATTTTGGATCGAAAACCCCTGTTTTGGTCCATCCAATATTGAGTGTTGAGTTGTAGCTATCGGGTGCAAGCCTGGACAAAAAATAGGAATATAGACAGTCATAGTGTCGAGTGAAAACTTGATGCAATTCAATGCCCAATAGTTTTTGGCACGCTCGATGGGACCAATTCACAAGGAACACGAAACCCATATAATGAGTATTGTTATCTCAACCCGAAGGAATCAAGATTTGGTGAATTGTATTGACCTTACAAGAGGAGAGAAAAAATTTCACCTTGCGACTCCCTGGTCATTAAACCCAGAAAAAGGATTATCCCTATAGACCAGTGTACTTTCATGTATACTAGGTCTTTCAAAAGAAATAATCCTAATTCCTACTTTTAATATGAGTTACCTTACAGAGGGGCTGTTGTTTCCAAAATTTTAGATCAAGATTTCCTCGAGTAGGAGCAGCTTCTGGAATAAAATATAGTAGTTCCTCCAATAAGACCTGCAGTAGGAAGTGTGGCATAAGTGTGGCTCCCAATCAACCATTACAAAAGTACCCTGACTGGAACACAATCGGTCCCCTTAGATTGGCCCAAATGGATGTCATTACCCAAGTTGTATCTAAGGCTATTCCTACCTATGATGGATCTGGGAAAATAGCTTATGAGCACTATCAAGATATCTTGAATCTAGCAGCAATCCACAACATAAAAGAAGAAAATATTATTGTCAAAATTCTATCCTTGTCCTTTAGAGGAAAGATATTACATTGGTCTAGAACTCCGAAAGACAATTCTATTACTTTGGGGAAAACATTGGCTGAACCATTCATAGAAGAATTTAATGAATCTGGTGATCCCTTTTCTTTGCCTAATTAGTTTACATCTATGCAGAAAAACCAGCAAGAAATTGTCTCGGACTTTAATTTGAGATTTAGTAGAACATGGAAAACAATTACCCCCCCTGCCAGACCAGCTACATGTTTGGCTTATATGTATTATATCCGAGCTCTTGGATCTGAGTTAGGGTTGCAGACATAATAATCAGGAGTAGAAATATTCCTCCAGGTTTATAATGTAGTTGTTCATGCTAAAAATATCCTAATTAATGTAGGAAGGCTTCCCCCCAAATTTGTGTTGCCTTATAACCCAGAAACCACTAGTAGCCAAAGTCAATCACACATGGACCCAATTTATTTGTCACTCCATCTCCACAAATGAATGTCATTCCTCTACCAAAGCCTATATCATCTACACACCCTTTTACTCCCTTGCCTTCTCAACCATCTTAGGAGTTTTTTTCTATCCTTGATATACAAAATACCATGAAAACTTTGAGCAATAGAATGAATTCAATGGAAAAAAGAGATCAGGAAAGGTCACAATAGAGTATATTACTATATGTAAACAAATATCAGAGACCTGGTCCTAGTAACAATACTGGGGTTAGGGTGAATGCAACATATGAGGAGCCAGAATGCTCTTTAGATACTACTCTTGAAATTTTTTGGTGCTTAATATGCAATGATCCCCATGACTCACAGTCTTGTGTGATGTATCAACACCATGTTCAACAAGCTATGGATCAATCTGAGAGAAATAAAAATGGAAGAGTCAATATATTATGGATCCCGAATTAAATCATGGCTAGAAAATAGCTAGATGAAGAAATTCCAATTGTTGTTATGACAAGGTCTAGAAAGAAATATTTGCAAGTGGATCCACAAAAAATAGGGCATTTCCAAGTCCCTTATCAGAAGAAAGTTGACTACCCTCTTCAAGGTAGTGACACTTTCCCTATTCCCCAAGCTAAGGAAAAAGATAAGACAGATACTCTTCCAAAGAGACCAGAACGGGAAATAGAGGGAGACCGAATGAGATCTAAATGTGAAGATCAAGAAAGGCTTAGGTTCCCCTCTATTACTAAAAGACAAAGGTTAGAGGCCACCCAAAAATATAAAATAAGATATGGTGAGCCAGAAAGAGGTATGGAACAACTCTCCTTGACTAAATATAAATACAACATTGTTGAAGAAATGAAGAGAATCCCCTCGAAAGCTAGCATGTATGACACTTTGTTCATTCTTGGTCAGATTGAATTGCTTAAATCCTCCCTCAACAAAAACCCATAGAATAGGTTGGCCACCATAATCCTTAGTATACCATCAAAAAAGAAAGAAATGACACCTGCTATACTAAAGAATAAACCTATAGTATGATTGACTCAGGAGCATCAACTACAGTAATGCCTAAAGCAATCTATGAAGAGATGGGTATGGAGTATACCTAATCTTGTCCTAGAATTTTACAACTAGATGAGACACCTGTCAAGATAGTTTGAGTTATTAAAGATGTACTAATGAGGTTGCATAGACCCCCTGAGGTGATGGTGGTGCAAGAAATAGTGGTGGTGGATTTAGAACCTTGTTTTGGATTGTGTCTCTCAAGAGAGTTTACTATAAATCTAGGAGGATGTATGTACATGGACTATTCTAGCATGATAATCCATTTCAAAGGAAAAAGGATAACACCTGAGAAACCAATAGATTATCATATTGAGAAGATTGAAGAAGATATGCACAATCTTAATCCTTTGGAGGAATTTGAGCTAGACGAAAACATCGAGGAGCTAGACATTGAAGATGAATTACCTTTCAGAGAGGATTATAGTTAGTTTTTAACTGGTATGGGTACCTATAGCATCATAACCAAATAAAAAAATAAAATCCCTGCTATATCTAACCAATCCTTAAGAGAGAAATAAATGTGGGTTATGCACTTTGATGGTGCTAAATGCAGGAATGGCATAGGAGCTGGTGTAGACTTGCAATCACAATCAGAAGGGATAAAGGATTTTTCTTACAGAATGACATGGTCATGTACCAACAATGCTTCAGAATATGAGGCCTTGTGTCTTGGATTGATACAAGCAGAGAGCATGGACATCAAGATTCTGAATATATATGGTGATTATGAGTTAATAGTCCATCGAGTAAGGAATAGGTGTAGCAGTAAACACCATTATTTTAAAGCTTACAAAAATAGGGTATGGAACCTGATGGAATCATTTGATGCCCTAAATTTAAGATTTGTGCCCAGAGAAAAGAATACCCTGGTTGATGCACTAGCAACAAAGGGAGCCAATTTCAACCCTTTTGTAGACTTTGGAACTAAGAAGAACAAGGAAATTAAAATGATTTTCAGGCCTACAGTACCAAACAAGCAATTTTTTTGGTAGGTTTTTGAAAGTGATGAAAAAATTCTCAACTTTTTGGTAAGAGAGGCATGTCTCTCAATGGTCCAAGAGGAGAACTTGGAAGAAATGGATTAGCAAGACATTATCCAACTAAGAAACAATCATATCTCAAGAGGGTTGGTGACCCTTGAAAGTTTGTTTGATAATGAGGATAGAAAGGAGGTCAAGGCCATGAAGGTCAGTGAAAAGATCTATAAATAAGTAGAGGTAGGAATAGAAAAGAAGCTTAAGTTTGGAATCCAATGTTCACCTAAGGAAGCAGAAGATATTAAAGCTTTATGCTTGAGGTACCAAGACATTGTGGCTTGGTCATATGAGGAACTCAAGGTGAATGACAAAAGGATTATCCAACATACTATTGAGTTAGAACCTGATGCAAAACCATTTCAGTAGAAATAGAGGCCTATCAATCCAAGGATAGAGGCCATTATGAGAGAATAAATCTTGAATCTATTAAATGCTAAGATAATATATCCAATAAAACATTCCACTTGGGTAGCCAATATGGTACTCGTAAGAAAGAAGAATGGGGATATACGCTTATGTGTGGATTTTAGAAATTTGAATCAAGCATACCTCAAAGTTCACTACCCCCTCCCACAGATTGATAAGATATTACAGGTAGTGGCAGGAGTAGAGAGATTCTTGCTACTGGATGGTTACTCTAGATACAACCAAATTTGGATAAAATATGAGGATCAGTACAAAATAACATTCACCACAAAATGGGATGCATTTGCCTACCAGATAATGCCTTTTGGGCTATCCAATGTAGGAGCTACATTTCAGAGAGCCATGGATTATGGCTTTGGGAACTGATCAACAAAGTTATTTTGATTTACCTAGATGACATGACAATGTTTTACCATGATAAAAAGGATCATCTATCCCATTTAGAACAAGTTTTTCAAAAGTTTAGAGAATTTAGCATCTCAACCAATCCTAATAACTCATTCTTTGTAGTTCATGAGGAAAAGTTGTTAGGTCATGTGGTTTCAAAAGAAGGTATGGCCATAGAGCCAGATAGGATTAGAGCAATTCTTGCTCTTTCCTTGCCTACGAATAAGAAGACCTTGTAGTATTTCCTAGGCCAAATCAACTTTATCAGGAAAATTATTTTTGATTTTGCACAAAAAGTGAGGCCTATATCTAAACTACTCAAGAAGAAAGCTGAGTTCAAGTGGACTGAGGCTAGGAAATAAGCTTTCAAAATCATCAAGTAGTCAATTGCAATGGCTCCAGTATTGGTAAACCCAAATTTCAGTAAATATTTTATTCTTTATGCATATAGAGTTGAAGAGAGTTATGCCTCAGTACTTACTCAAAAATATGATCAATGGGATAAACACCCTGTGTTATTTTGGATCCAGATATTGCATGATTATCAGGTCAAATATAACTTCATTGAAATACAAGTGTTTGCTATGATGAAGTCACTGAACAAGTTTAGGCAGTATCTAGTGTAGAGCAAAACCCTTGTGTATGTGGTTCATCCATATGTAAGGAGTTTTATCCTATAGAGTGATCTAGGAGATAAAATAATTGATTGGATTACCAAGATACAAGAGTACGATGTAGAAATACATCCCACCAAGCTAGTAAGAGGTAGAGTTTTGTGCCAAGGATTGACAGAAGTTTCTGTTGAGCAAGGTGCAACGATAATATTGTCATTGTTGTCAACACACTCAGATGGACAGGTTGATGCAGTGGATAGTTATTTGAAGGTTGTTCAAAGTATGTACAATGATTTTCAATGCTTATGAGGATGTTTTTGATGTTTGGGTGAATTTGTTACAGGTTGTTCATGCAAATTTGCAAAAGTTGAAAAAATTGTCAAAAAGTTATCAACAAATTGCAAAAGTCGTCACGGGCGTAGTTGTACGGGATGGATCATTTTGGAACATGCCAGCATTTTAGGAAACAATATAGAACAACTTTGGAGGTGTCAGTATAGTTTTTGGATTGATCGATGAAATTTTCGATATCTGGGTGGATGATTTGGCAAGTGGTTGTACAGGCCAACAAATGGTAGTTTTGTCAAAAGCATTGCGAGCAAACAGAGAATAATTTGATAGTGAAATTCAAAATGGAGGTGTTCATTATTTTCAAGAACATGTTTTACAAATTTCCACAAAAATGGAGAAATGAGGCGAATGTTACAAGCATTGCAATACTGTCACAAAAGCACTCTTTTTGGAAAAAAGTGTGTCAGTAGCAGTTTTTGTGGAGGTGGTACAGACAAACCATAAGGATTTATATAGCAATATTCAGATTGAATGTAGTAAACATTCCATATATTATGCATTTTAAATTTTAGAGAAAACAGAGTTACGAGGTGAGAGTTATGATTATTGCAAAAATGGTATAGGTCACTTTTATGTCAATTTGTTCCACTCGTGCAAAATCCTTCAGTTGGCCGTTTCAACCTTGCAAAGTAGCCAGAGTTTTGGTTTCAGTGTTGTTACACCTTCAAGGCATCAAATAGAGCATATTTTTTTTTTTTTTTGAGGTGTCACGTGGCTCCGAAGTAAGATAACAAGTAAGGTGTCAATTCTTTGCATGTGACGTGTTTGACGAAATGCCTTCTCAAAATAAAAAAATGAAGTTATATTGTTTTAAGAAGCTTCATTAAAGAAAATATTTTTAAAATTGAAAAGGGAAAAATAATGCAAGTGTGTGCTTTTTAAGTGGCAAGGGATTTTATTGAAAAGTGGGGACTTTATTTTGTGAAGAGAGAAGTGTGTGTGGAGAAAAATAAAGAGTGAAAATCCGTGATTTTTGGAGTGGTGAAAAACATCACTTCAGTATTTTAAGCATAAATTTCTCATATGATATCCATTTTGGCTGAAATTTTTAGAGGAGTTCATAGACAAAGTGCTGCACAATACCCATAAATAATTTAGAAATTGGCAGAACGAGCTAAGAGAAAAATCATTTTTTTTTGTGAGAAGAGAAGATTCAAATTCTAAGTAATGCAGAGAGAGGGATGTTATACTGGATGAAATAGAAGGTTTTAGATTTTGAGCTTACAGACCATAAAGGGTTCTAGTTTTAGTGAAGACATTCATATATGTCATTTTATTGTCAATATTAAAATCAAGTGGGTGCTTGGTAGAGGGGTTGGTGCTCCTTTCTATTGGTGTAGATAAATCAGGGGTTGGTGCTCCTTTCTGTTGGTGCAGATAAATCAGGGGTTGGTTCTCCTTCCAGTGGGTGATGGTAAATTGATTGTAAATTTGGTGTTTTGCAAAGGTTGGATTTGTATGGGAGTCCAAATAGTTATTTTTGGGGATGTAGCCAAATCGGTGAACCTCGATACATCTTGTGTTGTGTGATGTTCTCTTGTTATACTTGCTTTATTTGGTTTTATATTTTCATTATTTTGGCTTTGAGTGTTGAAGATTTAAGTTTAAAAGAGTTGCACTGATTCAAACCCCCCCCTCTTGGTGTCATTGTGAGACTAACAACTTCAGCATTAGCCTAAGTGATAGTTTGTCAAGCAGTAGAAGAAGATCAAGTAGAAATAGTACACACTGTATATTCTGATTGGATTAACCAAATTATTAGGTATTTCCAAAATGGGGTATGCCCGCATGATCTGAATGCATCTCAAAGGAGATATAGACTTCATGCTTTAAAATATATATTAATACCTGAAGGACCAAGGTTTATTCAAAAGAAACTTGGATGGAATTCTCCTAAAATGTTTGAAAGATGATCAACAAAAAAGAGTCATGGAAGAATTTCATGGAGGATCAACTGGTGGTCATAGCTCAGGTAGGGTTACAACTTTGAAGATAATAATAGTACGCTATTATTGGACTATTGTGTTCATTGATGCTTTTAAAATTACCTAATATTGTGACAAATGTCAGATATATGTTGGAAGAACAAGAAATGCTCCATCTCCCCTGAGGCCTATACAGGTTGAGAAGCCTTTTCAACAATGGGGGCTAGATTTCATAGGGGTTATTAATCCTAATTATTTAGCAGAGCATATGTTTATCTTGACTACTATATATTATCTTACTAGATGGGTAGAAGCCATATCCACTAAGAGGGCAGACCAGGAGGTTGTGATCAATTTGATGAAAATTTTGATTTCCAGGTTTGGAGTCCCAGAAGCCTTGGTGAGTGACAATGGCCCTGCTTTCATAGGAGCCAAGTACATTGAGTTTGCCAGCAAGTATGGCATCACTCTTAAAAATACTTCAAATTATTATCCATAAGGTAATGGACTTGCAGAATCTACCAATAAGAACCTATTAAGGATTTTGAGGAAATCTCTTGAAGGTAATAAAAGAAGTTGGCACCTATTGTTGGACCAAGCTCTGTGGGTAGATAGGATTACTATTAAAAAATTCATAAAGAATTCTCCTTATGCACTGGTAAATGGCAAAAAGGCAGTGTTACCAATTCATTTAGATATTCTAGAACTTAAGCTTATCAGTACATAAGAAGAATCAGAGGGAGATCTTGTGAAAACTAGGTTGACACACTTGCTACAGTTGGAAGAAAGTAGAGCTCAGGCATATGACAGTTTTCAAAAATATTCATTAGACATTAAAGCATGGTTTGATAAGAAAGCTAGGTTCAAAAAATTTCAAGTTGGGGATTCAGTTCTCATATGGAATGTTGACAGAGCAAATCCAGGAAAGCATGAAAATTTTGATTCTTTTTGGGATGGTCCTTTCAAAATAGTGGAAGCTAAGGAGTCTAATGTATTCTAGTTGGAAGGTCTAGAGGGAAGCATACAACCCATTCCAATAAATGGTTTTCACCTCAAGCTCTACTATGTGTAAGGAGTAAGCTCATTGTAACATATGTATATACTTTATATAATTATTTCTTCTTCTTTTTGCACTTTATATTTTGAATTCTTTTCTACACTTTGTAATTGATTTTCTTCGAAAAAATCTGAAAAAATAAAAATTGAAAAAAATGACTAAGTATTGGCCAAGTGCATAGTAATGTTCTATTACACATAGTGTTGTGTGAGATTTTCCATAACAGCGTTCCCCTCTCAAATCTGTATCAAAGAATTCTAGATTTCTGTAAAGTGGTGTACCGGTTTCTATTCCGCATAAAGGACAATGGCGGCACCAATACAAGAACCTCTCAAATTTGAAGATAGCTTGAGTGAAATCAAGGTGGATTTTAGTGCATACAAGCTTTAAGTCCTAAGTGGACTCATAAGGCTCTTAAGCCACCATAACGGAATCAAGCCGAAACCAAGAAAAAAGTTCAAAATCGACACGTGGAGGCTAGAGAATGTTCTCGCATTCAATCCTAACGAACTCATGGTTAGATTAAAGAGTATCTAAAGTGATGTGATGAGACGGTAGTGCAATTTGAAAATTCGACCAATTAAAAGATAGGATGCCACCTTCGAGCCACCAAAATGAATTATTGAAAGGATTGGAAAGTGTACCAGTAGAGATATCACGCAACAATTGCATTAATGGGGGAAGATACGCATGCTCCAAAAGAGAAAAGTAATAAAAAGCACATACAAAGTCCATTTGAAAGCCCTTTACATATACAAAACAATAAGAAAGCACAATGATACCTTGGAGGATTTACTGCAAATCAAAAGAACAAAGTTTACCACTGTCAGAATGGCCCCCAAAAGGTCATGCATTAAATCATCGAAGATAGGGACAAGACTGCAAGTTCATATACATAGGACCAGTCGATTTCCTGATACAGTGATGACAAGAGTAAGGAGAAATTACCTAAGGACAGGTTTCAAATTTCCATACTTTGAAGAGAAGCCAATGCATCGACAAGGTACTATAGCTATAAATTCTTTTTTGTTCTCTTATATATATGATTCTATACATCTATGATTTAATTCTATGATTATTAAAATAGAATAATTAGAACCCTTGAGGGTACTCCCCTATTCTCCATTACAAAAGAGCTTTGCTATGAATTATTCATCGTAGGGGTAGGACCACCCTCAAAATCTAGACCTTTTAGCATAGCAGAGCTAGATAGGGCTTACGCTACAATGGTAGCTTCAAAAGAAAAGAAAGAGGTATTAGAAAAATGGTTGCATCTTAATTTCAAAAGGATAAGGAATGAAGACAAAATGCCCGAAGTCCCTATTCACATTGATGAATTTGCAAGCCCTGAATTATTTTCTATGTTAGCTTGTATGGAGGGTTTGGACTCCGACATAATGGTTCATGGGTGGCAAATTGTAGCAGGATATTGTATCTCTAATAAAAATATATATAAGAAATATGCTAGATAGAAGGGTACTAGAGTGATTTATTTTTATTGGCCAGCTTTTCTCGCACAGCGGATACATGAGTAGCTAGTAAACATGAAAAGGGGTATTGATGCTCCCAATTTCAGGCATTTTTCAAGTTTGGTATGGATGTTCTATGCAGCTACCAAAGATATAATGTCGTGGATTATAGCTAAGGATAAGACCAATAATGGGTAACCCTTGTCGATGTATTATTAGACAAATTGTTTAAAAAGAAGTGAGTCTTATTACAGATTCAATGTGGAATTTTTGGAACTTGCCCTAAAAATAATGTATAAAAAGTGCCCTAGGTTGCCGCTCTTAGTTGAACAGATTCTGAGAAAGGAGGGTGCAAAGGGAGGAGAATGGTATTTTCTAATGGAAGGTATAGTAATAAGATTATATGGTTTCATAGGTAAACCCTTTATTCTACCCCTCTTTGTCACAGAAAGGCTTTTTTCCCTAGAGTATTTAAGACAAGTGGAGTACATTGATGCGAACTATGGTTATGGGAGGAAGAAGTCTTTACTTAATTACCGTACTGGGAAGGATATTATTATCTTCGAGTAGTAGAGCCAATAAATTGACCAATACCTTGATAGGTTAGTTCTGTTTTATATTCCCCAAAGATGGAGTCATGACCTTGATGGTATTTTCATTGGAAGATATAAAACCCTAAATGGAGACAAGGCCTATAATTTTGAAAAAAGGCCCAAGCCTAATTTTGAATAGGGAAGAAATAATTATGAAACTACTCTTTTGGAGTGGAACGTCTCAAAGATTGACCAGTTACCTCTGTGGTTGAATTTTTATGATCAGATTGAGGATTTTGATCCAGATCATAAGCCCAATCATCAGATTACAGAGGATATGATTAGTAAGATTAAAGCTGAATCCACAAATAAAAGGGATCCTCCTTCCAAGACGAAGTCTACAAATAAAAAGGAACCTCTACCTGAGGAAGAATTTGCAGAGGGAGAAGAAGAAGAGGATGATAAAGGGCCATGGAAGGAAGCGAAGATTATAGATTGGTGGCGTATGAGGATCGAAATTGGAAAAACCAAATCAAAATTTGGAATGAAAATTGATAAGAAATTTTCAAAGATATATAATAAGAACATCAAAACCTAGAGATTGAAGGATGTCAGACATATAGTGTTGATGGCTGAAAACCCCTAAAATGTCTCTAAATACCTCCCTCCTACACATCAAGAGACTTGAACAAAAGATCCAGAAGCTCCTTCGATCGTAGCTGAGGTACTCAAAACCTTCAATCCTACCACTGAGCAGATGGAGAAGTTTCCCAAGGGGGTTGAATTGATGAACAAAATGCAATATTCCAAATAAAAGGTCATCAATCTCCTAATAATTGAAACAAGGTACCAACATTTTTCTTTTTCCCCTACAACATCAATTGAATTACGATATATTTTTGAGCAGTCTCTACTTTCAGGAGTAGTACAAGAAGATGAGATGGAAGAAGATTATAAAGATGAGATAATTGCTTTTCAATTGGTTTATAGAAGGACTAAGAGAGTCCTAGAAAGAGAGGATAGAGAAATTTTTAAGAAACAAAAAATGGACATGGAGGAAATTTCTAAAGAGATAGCTAATTTTGCCATAGAAGGGTTGATTGATCAGGAGTAACAAATAGAAATAGAAGTAAAATAAGAACACCCTACATCTATAGGTGAAGGTATGGTTTCTAATCCCTCTTCTCCTTTTCATCTCCATGAATCCCAAAAGGAACCTCCCTCCCTTTCTAATCAATAAAATGTGGCAAATGTACCTCCTACCTCTCACAGTCCATCCCTTATTTCATCTACAGCTATGGAGGTACATGTCAATTCTATTTTGTCACAACCACCTCAAATACCACCTTCCACTTCTGAGGTATCCAATTCAACATCCACCATTGCTCCACCTCCATATTTTTCATCACCACCATCAATTGGACACTACATTCCAAGTTCATCCACCCATTCCACTATTAGTCATGTATCGTTTTCTTCAATTTTACATGTATCAACAACAATGGTAGTTACAGAGTCCACTGTTGTGACAAATACTGATGTAAATATATCTTCACCTCCACCAACAACAAATTATTCTGCCCTTATGTTTTTGATATCATCATCTCCCTTTGCTACTAGTTTTTCAAAACCTATTACTATACCAAAAGAGCAAGAAGTCACTTAGAGCATAAATGATTACTAGGCAGAGAAGCTTGCCAAGCCTTCTAGCAGGATGGTTGTGAGAAGAAAAAGTATGTATGTTGACCCTATTACTAGATAGAGGGTATCAAGATCTATGATTCTTCTAGTAACTAAACTTGAGAATAAAATGACTACACAAGATTATTGAGTGGAGGAGGTCATAGAATATATTGACAAGGTCCTTGCTGAAGACGAGCTGGTGATAGCCAGGGCCCACTTAGATACCTTAAATATGAAAAATTATATGGCCAAAGAGAAGGTGGATAAGCTAGAAAAATAAGTTGAAAAGCTTAAAAAGAGCCTTAATGATCAAAAGGAGATAGAAAAATCTCTGAAGAAAGAGGTTAAGGGTTGGCAAGAAAAATTTCAAAAGACCAATAAGTTGAAGGATCAATTAGAAGAACAAAAGAAGTTGAATGAAGAAAAGGCAAAAGAAATTTAGAACCTAAAGCATTAGCTTTAGACTAATAAGGCTAAGTCCTTGGGTTTTTCTAAGGATTATTTGAAAAATATTAAGAAGGAATTGCTTTCTGAGGTTCAAGAAAAGTGTTTAGGACTTCAACTTATAATTTATTATCTTGAAGATGCTAGTTGACTGCTCTCCACAATTCTAAAATATTTGGATCAAATCACTAGAGTGTTACAGCCCATGGTGATTTCGGAAGAACATATGTACATGCTAGTTGGTAGCAAACTCAGTGATGTTGCTAAATCAATTCCTAATAAAGAATGGAATCTGGTTGGAGTTGCTACCAAAGTAGTGGTTAAAAAGCACAGGGTAATTCAAAGAGTTTGGCTACTGGTTGACAAGACGGACAGGGGGATTAAGAATATTATTGAAATAAATGAGGAAATTATTTAGGTTTATTTCAAAGGACTCTGGAAGGAGGATCATAGCTTTTTATCTATGGAGGAAGTACAGCAAAGCATCAATGACAATGACGCTGGAATTGATTCATTGGAAGAGCCACTTTCCCAAGAACAAGCTACCAAACTAATCATGGATTGTACTCGATTGAGAGATCTCATGGAAGATATGGTGACTAGAGGGAACTCTGATAACTATGAGGATGTTGGAGAGCTACAATATGTTTATAATAAACTTAAAGAAACATCAAATACCTCTAAAGAAGCCTAGAAACAGGCTCTACAATCTCTAGAATCTATGATTCAGTTGTTTGGAGATACCTCTGGTGAGGGAAATTAGAAATTACCTATTCATGAAGAAGAAAAATAGAGGAAGAGACTCAAGAAGAAGGAGAACAAGATGGAACAGCTACAGGCCCAGAAGGGGCTCACACTTAAGTCATTTTTTGTTTGTACATATACATAAGTTTTTTCTTTCTATTTTTACTTTGACAATTTGTCAAAAATAAGCAATAAAGGTATGAAGCCCATAGAGTAGCAGTTTTTGTGTGAAGGTATACTTGGTGCAATAAGGCTTTATAAAGGGGGTAGAGTTGTGTACATTTCTCAAGACAATAGCAATAACCGGTATTTTTAGATCAGTGCTATATATTTTTGGCATCACTTCGATATGAATCTCTACTCTCTCAAAAAAATTGATAAAACTTTCAGAGAGTAGTGTTTGTATGGAAGTTATTCTATAAAATATATATTTAGAGAAGTATTTTTGACTCCTAAGGCCCAATGGATAAGACTTTGAGTTCGATTGGCTTTGCAAGCAAATCCACCCAAGAGGCGCCAGAATATAGGCCCAAAATGGCCACATACTTGGTAAAATTTTGTAGAATTTTACCTAAGTGATAGAATCATCATTCCATATACCTTGCAATACACTTTGAAATGGATCCAGGATAGAAGATATGAACCTGCCTAACAGTTAGTGAATTTTTCATACTTGAAGCGATTTCGGGCAATTTCTTTTTGGCTTCGAAATAGTGGCAGGTCTCAAATCCACAAAAGTCTATAAGGAAGAATGACATCAGCAATTAAAAAATATGGATTGGCATCTTTGCGAACAACTAAGTATGGGAATGCCCTATTTTGGTAGGTTCCTTTGTTTTTTGGTTCTGAATTAGTGCTACCCTCAAATACGTAAAAGTTTCAAGGAAACGATGATGTCAGCAGTGAAGAAGTGTGGATTGGCGATTTGGAGGATGAATGGAGTGTTTCACTTTTGGAATGACGATAAGGCGAGATGATAGAATGATGAAGTTGTAGATAACAAAAGCATGATATCATCAAAATTCTAATGCGTATTGAAGAAGACGATGCAGAATATGATGTATTCTGAGGAATAAAGGGCAGATTCGATGCTCAGATATCAGGTGTCTAAATTGGAGATTCTGTAGCTTTTGATGTAGAAGGATGACATCACTAATATTTTAAAGTGGGATGACACTTGATTATCCTTGCCATTTTTGATAAAGCTTATACCAAATTGGATCTAAACCATACAATGAGGAGAATCGATTGTGGAGGTTATGTTGACAAATCTTGGATGTTTAAAGAACATTTCTTCATCGAGATTGTAACAGTTAGTTGGAATATGAAGTGTCGAGGGTTTTTTCTAGAATATAGAACTAGGGGTGGTTACAAATCAATGATGGTAGATTGCTCCAAAGAATAATTGATATAAAGGCATGTTCTCCAATGGCCTAAAATCCATTTTTGTCGAGTAACCAACAAGTTGCAAAGGCCTCAAGCTACCATGGTAGATTATTCTCAATGGATTTCCTAGAGGATGAACTAGTAAGCTGATGCCAGCTGGATCTCTCTACTGATATATCAAAACAAGATATTTGTATTTCTTCTTGACTATTTTAATTTTGCAAAACTATAAGTAGAGGTCGAACCCTCATTTTTAAGGGTCGGCTCTAGTGTGTTTGCCTGTGCTATTGTAAATATTCCTAAAAATCTAATGGAAGAAGCATTACATTGATATTCACCTCAAATCTATGTTCTCATGTCTGATAGCAGAGGTTTGGATTCTTTAGTTGTATTTCTGTAAATGCTTTAATGGTTATTTTTTGCCTAATTAATGGATTACTAGCTATTACATTAATTGAAATCTACTTCTGAGTTTGTTCTATGTTGTTAGGGAGTACATTTTTGTGAAATATAGGTATTGGTGAATTATTTTATTTGGATTATCATTATCTGGATATTGAAATTGCTTGCTACAATATTTCTATGTTGTGCATTAATGAATAAGTAATAATATTATTTGAGATAATGTTGGTCTAAGTATGTGTCTTCGGTTTTATTTTTGGGAGCTTCCTAGGGTAGTGCAATGATGTTAACCTATTCATCCACTATTATTCACATTTACCTAACCCTCATATTCTCTTACCCTAAAATTCAAACCATAAGTGAGCATAATTGTGTCAACAACCTGTAAAGTTGACAAGGAACCAACCTACTCTGGAGGTTGGATCGAAAACCCCTGTTTTGATCCATACAATATTGAGTGTTGAGTTGTAGCTATTGGGTGCAAGCCTGGACAAAAAATAGGAAGATAGATAGTCATAGTGTCGAGTGAAAACTTGGTGCAATTCAGTTTCCAATAGTGATAAGTCAAACAAGTCTTGTTTTCATTGTGGCAAGCTTGGTCACTTTGCAAGAGATTGTAGAATAAAGGCTTCTCAAGAAGGGAGAAGTAATAATTATGGAAACTATGGAGAAGAGAAAGGAACTTATTCAAATTTTTTCCTCACATATGGAAAATCATATCAAAATCTCAATGAAACTTGGATTTTGGATACTGGTTGCTCAAATAATGAGTGGTAAAGAAGAGTTATTTGCTACAATGGATTCCATATACAAGTCCAAGATAAAATTGGGAGATGAAAAGGCACTACAAGTTGAAGGCATGGGAGCCATGGAGGTTCCAAAAAAATAAAGCACAAATAAGGTGAACAATATCTATTATACTCCTAAACTCCAACATAATTTGCTTAGTGTTGGAAAAATCATGGAAAATAACTATAAACTTGTTTTTGAAGATGGAAAATGTGTAATTTTTGACAAAAACAATTGTAATAGAGTTGTCACAAATGTACCTATGACAAAGAATAGGTTATTTCCTATTAAGTTTTGGGAACAAGGAGGTTCTCAACTTGCTAGTGTGGCCATAGAAAATCCAAGTGTGCTTTGGCACTTGAGATATGGTCATCTTAACTTTGCAAGCTTGAAGTTGTTGACTTCTCAAGCTATGGTGTGTGGACTTCCAAAAGTTGAAGAGCACAAGGAGGTGTGTGAAGGATGTGTTTTGGGAAAGCACTCAAGAACAAAGTTTCCAAGAGGTCAAGCATGGAGAGAAAGCCATACACTACAATTTGTACATTCGTATATTTGTAGTCCAATGCATACCAAAAGCTTGGGTAACAATTCTTACTTTCTCACTTTCATTGATGATTTCTCTAAAATGTGTTGGATTTATTTTTTGAAAACTAAATATGAAGCTTTTGAATATTTCAAAGATTTCAAAAATAATGTAGAGAATCAAAGTGAGTATGTTGTAAAAATATTAAGGACTTATAGAGGAGGAGAGTTTTGCTCAAATGGATTTCTCAAATATTGTAAGGATTATGGGATAAAAAGGCAATTAAATACTACCTACACCACCCCAAAAAATGGTGTGGCTAAAAGGAAGAACCACACTATTGTAGAAATGGCTAGATCAATGCTTCAAACAAAGAAACTCAGTAACATGTATTGGGTTGATGTTGTTCGAACAAGTGTTTACATTTTGAATAGGAGTCCTACTTATAGTTTAGATTGGATCACTCCCTATGAGGGATGTGTTGTAGGCCAAACAAGGTTAACTTATTTCCTAATTTTGTCACATGCCCATGCATTTAATTTATCAACCTAGGGAGCTTCGTAAACTTGTGAAGGGTCTTGAATAATATTGCTTACAATACCACTTGAAAAGACCTTGATTGATCCAAATTTGACTAAATAAACTACAATTCCAGAAAAACACACTGAAAACACATGAATTAGATAACACGCATAATTTCATCAAATAATTATATAATCATTCATAAACATATGCAATCCTTATTATATAGCCGCATAATAATCAAGAAAATTTATACAAAATATGAGCATTTCCGATGCTCATCATCCCCCCATGCCTAAAATATGCCATGCCCTCATGGAATCAAAACTGTAGGTAGCCCTGTTGACCCCTCATCATTGTCATTTCTTGGTGGATCCGGTTGTACCTACGGCCCATGTCTACCTCTTGTCTGCATTGGCATCTAGAGGTGTGGATCCTCTTTTTCTATGCGAGGTTGTAGGTGCTGCTGTCGGCTTTGATTTCCTCGTCCTAGATGCTATCGAAGGTGATCTAGCTAGCATCATATCTACTACCTAAAATGTAGCTTCTATAGCTTGCCATAGGTCAGCATCCGGAGGTCTGACCACTACAAGAGGGATATCTGAATTATCCCTCTTGAGATGAACTACTTGGGCTTTGTACAATCGGGATGCTTCAGGAGTAAGCCCTATGTTCTCCTTTGTAATGGCAATGGCTTCCAATTCGGGGCCATATACCCCCCATCATTCAAAATACCTTCTTATCTTGGAGGGCCATCCCCGAGATGACCCATAAATCTCCCAGAACTAGCTATCCTCTATCGGATTGACATAGATACCAGAGTCCCCTTGCATCCTCGAGGTTGCCTTCCTGGTCTCCTTAGCTATTTTCATCTCTTTGAGTAGTCGTTCAAACTATTTTTGCTTCTCTATGAATGACTGCATATCCCACTCATCTTCTTCTGGCTTGGCGAAGGTCACCTTCGCCTTCTTCCAAGCCGTCCTGGGCCCTTTTCCTTTGGCCTATGCAAAAAATGTAGCGAATCGAATAAGGGTTTTCCCTTTCTCCTTGGCAGACATATTCTCACTCTACGAGGCCTGCTTTACGGTCCTTGGAGCATTTTATTCACTTTGGGGGACCTGTGCTATCGTCTCTGGGGGTGCTTCTTCGCCCCCATGTCTATCTTGTGCTGACCCCTCAGGTTCTTCTCTTTCTTCCTTAGGTCTAGGTAGTTCTTCCTTATCCCCAGGTCCTATCTATTGATGTTGGCCCTTTTCCTACTCTATATCACTCAGGTCGATGATAGGGGGTGTTATGGGACTTATTTTCCTTTCACTCCCAAAAATAGAGGAATTCTCCCCTACCTTTGGGCTGCTCTATCGAGCGTTCGATCGAAATTATCCCAAAGAGAATACTCGTTCTGCATATGTGGGAGAATTCATCGAGATCTCTCTTGCCTAGTCAGTTTGGGTCTATGCATCCCTTATTTTTGTTCCCCTATCCTGGAGTTGCTGGTTCTCCTCTCGCAACTACTAGACCAACTGCTCGAGTTGGGTGATTCATCTCTCGTTCTTCCAATTCCCCTCTATGCTCATTTTGGTAATCCTCTAAAATTTTTTAGGCCATCCAGAAATTGGTCTACCACTCTATCGCTTCCTCCAAGGCTGTGTCAACCTGATCATTGCTCCTAGAGCAAACCCTGCATCTTGTGGGCTTAAATTTGTCAATTCCTGGAGGGTTTGGGCTGCCACATCGACTTTTGGGTCATTTTCTTCTTCTTCTGCCAAGAGGAGTTGTCATAGGTGTTTCCTCTTAGGGACTGGTTATGGCAGTCAAAACTCGGCCTCGCTACTAATAAGCGGTGCTCCTTCCTCTTCATACTCAGGCACTGGGGAATGTCGTCTTTCCTCTGTGCATTCAAACACTGGTGAATGCCCTCTTTCTTCCATGAAATCGAGCAATGCCAATTTCCCGATAATTGCCATCTCCTTTGTAGGGCTTCTCTCTTCTTGCCCTATTTTGGCAACAACATCCTATTACTTTTCTTGGCTACCATCTCCCTCTGCGTCAGGGTTCTTCCTCTATGCTTTTGCATGGTAGACCAGTGCTATCAGCCCATGGTGGGCCAAGGCAGACGGTGCTCCCTTCTAGTACCTGGCTGCTTCTTCCTTCAGGGCATTTTCCAGGTAGAAGGGCACGTTCAACTTCCTTCCATGCACCAAGTTATTTAGAAATTACACATGGTTAGTGTGCAAATGGGTGTACTTCCCGGTGCATGTAAAGAATTAAGCAACCTGCTTGAATATCTTTCATAGATTCATGGGAAGGTTGCTTTTGGGTAGCCCTTCCTTATCTATCTACACATTTTCTCCTGGTAGTAGCACCTCGACGTACGACTTTAGAAGTTCGTGTAGCACCCTAAAATTGGCACGGTTAAAACCTTAGTAAAAGATAAAAGATAAAAATTTAAATTTTAACCCCAAAATCGCCTGTTACCCGCTTTCCCCATTTTTCATGCCATTTTTAGGATTTGTTTTGACCGTTGGACGATATCATCGTAGATCAGACGAAATCGTCCCCGATCTGACGAATTCATCTGGAACAGAACGTCCGGACGATTTCGTCCCAAAACTCGAATGTTCATAATTAGCTTCTGTTTCAATAGCCTCTCCAACTTGGGCAGAAGTGCATACGTGCAGTTGGAGATTTCCCTGTTGGAGATCTCCCAGATTGGGATGATCCCCAACCTCCTAGCCTCCCCCTAATCCTATATAAACTAGGATTTTTCTAGTTTATCCCCCTGATTCTGATTCCCCTGAACCCCTTAGCTGACGGATTTAGATCCTTATTCACTAGAGCATCCTCGTACTACTGTCTGTATTCTGCATTTTGCATTTTCTTGCAGGAACCCTACTATTTTTCAGCCGAAGCTAGTTCGGATCGTCGCAAATGATTCCAGACTATCTCGGATGATCTTGTCGAGGAGCGTAGATGATTTCGTACAATTGGAGGCGATCCTGACTGTAATCTAGATTGGGGGCAATCCGAGCCCAGAGTTTGCATCTTCTTAACTTTCCTGCATTTTTCCATTATAATTCTGCATTATCTTGGGTTATTATGTTTATGCATCTTGGAGTTCACCTCATCTAGTGTAAATGCATGATAAAATCAAAATACATTGTTAAGTTGATGCATTTCTTCTTTGATTTCTATTTGGATTTATCATTTAGGTAAATTTACCATTACTTCTATCATTTCCCCTGTGTTTTGGTACTCGTATTTTGGTATTTTGTATCTATTTTTGTGATTGCAGGTTTTGACGAATTCGTCAGATCCACGATGATCTCGTCTGATCTCAGATGACCGACTGTGATCTGAGATGATTCTGTCTCCTTTCAGACGATTACGTGCAGTTTGAGATGATTCGGACTGCTACAAGACTCAGAACCTTCATCAGACATCCGGAATCAGGTATGATCTGTCCTAATCTGCATATTCTCTGTGTTTAGCACCCATTTCTATTTTTTGTATCCATTTAAATCATTATTGGCATATAGAATAGTTTAGATTCATTTTGGCCAAACCTAGGAATTGAATGATTGAGTATAAAATGAACACATCAAACCCATTCCCAACCTAGGCATGGAAACTGCCACTCAAAAGTTTCCTGGTGAACCCACCATCCATCGAAAATTCACCTTTATACTCCTCCCCCAAGAGGCGGGACCTTCAAAGGGCCTCTCAGTCCGAGGTATTGTCCCATCCTTCTCGCATCCCCCTTCTGGGCACGGATCCTATAGCTTGAGGGTAAGGATGCGAAAATTTTGGAGCGATACATTTTGGTGAACCCGACGTGAAAACTAAAAACCTTTTGAAAACAATCCAAAAAAAAAAACAAAAAAATAAATGCATTTAGAATCAAAGATTGCATGTCATATTTAGATGGTAGATTATAACAAAAGACGAGCCGTCACCATTAATGTTGAGAATCAATTAGCAGCTATAGAGATTAATTCTTTGCTTAGAGTAGCTCCAACATATAGAGTCCCACCTTTATGGGATGAGCTTAATAGGAGATTGAATCTCATTTCATCTAGAGCAACCGAACTTAGGCAAATCAAGAGGTTTGTCCTAGATAGAATCCTGGATCCCGATCAAGTGACTTTGTATCATGAGCTTGAGAGAGCTTGCCATAGGTGGTTAGCAGATAAAAGAGCCCTTGTGTCTTACGAGTTGTATACCTTTGAGGAATACCTCGATAATGCAGCTGTAGTACATAAATTTTTGTCTCGTATAGAGGACCAAGAGGTCATTCTTACGGATAGACAAAGATGGAATAGAGTCCCCAGAGCTGTGTTATATCGAGAGTATTGCCATGAGATTTATTTTTACAAGACAGAATCTGAAACAGATAATATCACTATAGCACACTTTATCAAATTCTTGAAAAACCATTTCCAATTTGAAGAAGAGCATTTTATGACTCCTGATGAACTTGATCCTATCAATGACATTCATAAACTCTTTTTAGAAAACTAAGCTATTATTTTATTATTGTTATTTCTTGTATTTAGTGTGTTGTTTGTTGTCTTTATAAGCATAAAATAAAAATAAAACAAAAAAAACAAAATCATAACAAAAAAATCAAAACATTTTATTTTTAAAGCATTATAGTAGGTATATAATTAAAATATATACCTCCCAGATCTGTTGCAAATATATCAATATATATTTGTTAAAATCTAAGATTTAGACATAATGACTAGACTCGGGAATGGAAAACAAATTGAGGTAGAAGAAGATTGGTTAAGGAAAACAGAAAACAACCCAGATGTCCTTCCTGAAGACCCAATTCAGGAAGAAGGAACTCTAGACCAACAAGAAGAAGAGTATGTTGATGCAAATGAACAAAGAGAAAATGTTAGGGAGGAAGAATCCTCATCTCCTAAAATATCTCCAGAAGGAGCTGTTACTTTTGAGAACATGGAACATTTATGGAAGTTCCTCCATGATAATATGGGCACCCTTAATAGAGCAGTTCATATGGACAAAGATCAAATTAGTGACACTCAAGCAACCCTAGAAGACATATATCACACATGCACTAATCCTTTGTCCTTCGTTGATCAAGAGAGTGATCAAGTTGGACCGTCCAATTTGGACATGGCTACTATAATCCAAAACACGCGACAACAACAGGTTACCCAACTACCTAGAGTGCCTGTTATTAAACCTA
The DNA here is from genome assembly GCA_028583015.1 of Wollemia nobilis. Classification (NCBI taxonomy): domain Eukaryota; kingdom Viridiplantae; phylum Streptophyta; class Pinopsida; order Araucariales; family Araucariaceae; genus Wollemia; species Wollemia nobilis. The sequence continues at coordinate 7,842,770 of JAQPPZ010016751.1, read as the reverse complement.
GGGTTATTCCCACACAAAAGAAACCTTCATTCACTGCTCTATTTCGCCAAGCTATTGATCAATATACCTCAAATCAACAAAAGCCTAAAACAAAACCAAATGTTAATTTCCAACAATGCGGGATACAACATAATGCTACCACAAATCTTCTTCATAATACTCTTCCTACCAACCATTTGCATAACAGCAATATAGCATCTAATCCTTATGTCCCGCCTTCCTACGCTCACAAATCCCATGCTCATGTACCACCGAACCAACATGGTGGGCAAACTAGTAATCTGGAAGCCATGGTGAAATAGTTAGCCTCCCGTATGGACCAAATAGATCCCTACCATCCCTCGTACAATTATCGAGAGATGTGTAGTCAACCTCTAGATCCTATAGTTGTAGCACAACCATATCCTAAACACTTTCCCATGCCTGTCCTACCTATATACAAAGGAACCGAAGATCCCATAGAGCATCTTCGTATGTTTAGGATAGCATGTCATGATATATCACATGATGACTTGTTATTACTAAAAATGTTCCCGAAAAGTTTAGGAGGGATGGCATTGGAGTGGTATTATCAATTGCCCACTCATTCTTTGAGAAATTTTGAAGAGACCACTGAGTCTTTTGTGCATCAATTTAGTGCCTATATTGAAAGGCATGTAACCATTAAAGATTTGTACAACCTAAAACAAGACAAAGATGAGTGTTTTGTTGACTTCTTAGCTCGATGGAGGCAGTTGATAGGAAAATTACACTTTGTGTTACCTTATCGGGAAATGTTGGATATTTTTATCAATAATTTACAAGAACAACTATCCTATGAATTATCAATTGCTACCTTGACCACCTTCGATCAAGCTATAGATTTAGCTCGAAGAGTGGAAGATGCTCTCATTAGAAGAGGGCAGCTCAAAAAGAAAGATGATGAGAAAACATCCGAGAAATCAATATAAAAATAAACAAGTTGTGGGTGATGGAGTCACTGATAGCAAGAAACATTGCCAATGTTAATACTATGAAAACAACAGAGAAGTTCATATTGAAACCTCTTGATAAACCACCCCAAGAATTTACTAGGTTAAATCAACCTTTATCAACCATTCTCCCGCAACTATTAGCCCGAGGTTTGATTCAATTACCCAATATCCAGGAACCTGATCCAACTATACCCGGATATAGAGCTGATTTACATTGTGATTTCCATAGAGGACCTGGACATGCTACCAACTCTTGTAAATGGTTAAAACATAAAATACAAGATTTAATTGATAACAATGAGATGGAGGTGCAAGCCTTTCAACCTAAACAAAATCCTACTAATAATGCTCAAAAGAACACCCCTCAAAGTCGAGAATCAGAATGCCAATCAATCATTGGACATATTTCAACATCCTTTACCAAAGCATGGTAAAGAGGTGGCTAATCAAATTGAACATCATAATGTTCCCCCTCCTACCCGATATGTAGGAGCCATTAGTGGGCATTTACCTATTCACAATCTAGAAATATTTGACACAACTTTATCCATGGTTACGTCCGGACCCCTATATAATATTCAAACACCTGATCTTAGTGATGTAGAATTTGATCCTTGAAAGTGACATGGAAATCACCTCAAATCAATCGAATAGTTCTGAAAATGAATCAGATCCTATTCAACCCATCACAAATTCCATGGTTTCGAAAGAACCATTTCCTAGAAGAGTTACTACTCGACCCTCTTCTCATCAATTCCTTTCTAATGAACAAGCCATAAATGCTAGACCAAGACCAATTCATCATCCTCAAAATAATATTGTAGGTACCATCGGAGTCGTTACTCGACAACAGGCTCAAAACTCTCAACGAGGATCAAACTCGGAATGATGGATCAGCTCCATTTGTTTTGAAAAATCCCAATAAAGGGAATCATATGCCTAATGTTCAACCTAAGCCTCCGTATAATATTAATGAACAATTATCCAATACTACAGCTAGAATTTCCCTTTTGGACCTTTTAAGATCTTCTCCTACCCATAGGGATGAATTAATGCTCACATTAAGCCAAATGATGGTACCACAAAATATTCAGCCTGAAGCCATGACCAATACTATCATAACTCGAGAAGTCGATTGTATTGACTTTCGAGATAGAGATATACCACAACATAGTTTACATAAGGATAACCCCTTATATATTACTGCCCTAATTGGGGATGTAGCCGTTAAACGCGTCTTGATTGATAATGGTTCATCTTTAAACATATGCACTTTTGACTTCTACCAAATATTTGGCTTTAGAAGTGACGAAATGAAAAGAACGGATATGATCATAAAAGCCTTTAATGACGAAACACAAGAAACATGTGGAGTTATTACTATCCCCTTGCAAGTTGGTCCTAGGACCTTAGACATGACCGTGTTTATTGTCCATTGCCCTGCATCATACAATATACTTTTGGGTCACCCTTGGATTAACGCAATGCGAGTTGTCCCCTCAACTTTACATCAGTGTGTTAAATTCAAATTTAAAAACCAGTTGGTTACCATTCATGGTGACCCTAGACCCTTTGATATGTGTGCTTTGGCAGAACCGGTTGGAGTTCAATTTTGCCCTGCTCTGTCATCCACACATCCTAATTCTCATCAACCGTCTAAGCGTGTGAAACACTCACCCATAACATCACCTACTTTTTCCCCATCAACTACACCTCTACATATAGCTCAACCATCTTCTGAACAAACCACATTAGGACCTCGAAAATATCCCAGAACTACAACCAATGCTTCTTGTTTTACCCCTATAACTTCCATACCGATAGACTCATCCATCGATATCCCTATAACATCCCCATCCACTACAGGCATCCTTTCCACATCAGACGATCTAGGAAATGTTCCTTCTACCTCTTATGCTCTTATTGATGAACTCTTACCCGATTTATCTAAAATTCTTATATCAGAAGAAATCAACAACTGCCATGCAAGCTTCCCTTATTTTAAATAAACTCCCACCCTCTCCTCGTACCTTGGGCCTCCCACAGCCTATGGGAAGTATTTACCAAGTCGGGAGTTGTGCTTTTATTTATAAGGGATATGATTGGGGAAGAATACCCAGAAACATCAAGACACATTGTGATGGATATGCTCGATGCTATTTTGCTAATGAGTATATTAAAGCTAAACCCATAATGCTTAAATTGGGCTATAAAGGGAAAGGTTTGGGACCTTCCCAAAATGGTATGAAGGAACCTATTGAGGTAGAACCGTGGCCTGCCCGATGCGGTGTGGGCCTATTTCCTAGTAAAGGTCAACCCTTCCCATTTGAGGAGGATGACCATCTTACATGTTATCAAGATTATCTGGATAAACAAGATTCTTTGCGTTCAAAGAATAATCCCTTTACCTGTCATATGCTATCTCTCGCCTACCCTGAGATGATTGCCGAATCCGACGATGAGTTGGAAGGGGATATCTTCCATGATGTCTCCGTTGATGACTTGTTACATAACAAATTTTATTTTGATGGCTCTATACCTAGTATAGCCCAGCTTGAGGCCTCGACTCCTCAAGACGAATTATCCAAGCTAACCTTGGAAGAATTACAAGAATTGGGTGTTTCACCCGCCCCACCTAATTTTGAGAGAGATTTACATATGGAAGTTGAAAACGGTATAAAAATTAACATTGGAACCGAACATAACCCTCACATAATCAATATTGGATCAGAATTAAGTCAAGAAAAACAAGATAAATACATTTCATTTCTTAAAGACTATGAAGATGTCTTTGCTTGGACATATGACGACATGCCAGGTCTGGACCCTTATGTAGTTATGCATCATCTAGTAGTCCATCTAGATGCTAAACCTGTTAAACAAAAACTTAGAAAAATGCATCCTAAAGTGGCCTTACTAGTCAAAGCAGAACTAGAAAAATTGTTGAAGGTCATTTTTATACAAGCCATTGATTATGCTGAATGGATCTCAAATGTAGTTCCAGTAACTAAGAAAGAAGCCACTAAAGTTAGGGTTTGTACAGACTTCAGAGATATTAATGTTGCTTGCCCTAAAGATGATTTTCCTCTTCCCAACATGGATCAAATCATTGATTTTACTATTGGGAGCGGAATGATATCCCTAATGGATGGATTTTTTGGTTATAATCAGATCAGGATAGCTCCTGAAGATCAGGCTAAAACAACCTTTATTACCCCTTGGGGAACCTTTTGTTGGAAAGTAATGCCATTTGGTTTAAAGAATGCAGGTGCAACCTATCAACGAGCCATGACTTATATCTTTCACGATATGATGCATGATATTCTACATGATTATGTAGATGATATTATAGCTCGTTCCATCAAAGAAGATGATCATTTAAATGACTTGAGAAAAGTATTTGATCGGTTAAGGGAGTATCTTATCCGATTGAATCCGACCAAATGTATATTCGGAGTTAAGTCCAGTAAATTATTGGGGGTTATCGTTTCTTTACGTGGCATTGAAATTGACCCTCTCAAGATCATGGCTATCACTGATATGCCCGCACCCACAAATATATCAAAATTACGAAGTTTACAAGGTAAGCTTCAAGCTATTCGTCGCTTCATTGATAAGTTGGCAGATAAAACCGGACCCTTTCTTAAACTTCTTAAGAAAGATGTCTCTTTTCATTGGGACGACAAATGTCAGGAAGCATTTGAACTCCTTAAGCAATATCTTCTTAAACCACCGGTGCTTTCCCCACCTAGATCTGATCGTCCATTTATTTTGTACATTTTTGCTTCCGATTTTGCCTTAGGAGCTATGTTAGCTCAACTTGACGATGAGAAGAAAGAACGTGCTAATTATTACATCAGCAGAACCTTGATCAGTTATGAAACTCGCTATACCATATTAGAGAAGTTATGTCTTGCAGTCGTATTTTCTACACAGAAACTACGACATTATATGCTTAGTCAAAAAACGTATGTTATTGCCAAATTCGACCCTTTGCGATATCTCATGAGTCGACCGTACTTATCTGGTCGCACGACCAAGTGGGTTCTTGCGCTAAGCGAGTTTGAACTCACGTTTATAGGATAAAAGTCTGTTAAAGGTCAAATCATAGCAGATCAATTAGTTTTTGCACCCTTAGAGTCTACCCATCCCCTCATCATTGAGTTTCTCGATGAATGCCTTAAATTAGAGGCAGACCATCCTAAACAATGGTCCCTATACTTTGACAGAGCCCGATGCATGAGTGGGGCTGGCGCGGGTATTATTTTAATATCTCCACAAAAACATCTTATACCTCTGTCCTTTAAATTAATGTTTGCTTGCACTAATAATACTGCTGAATATGAGGCTCTAATCCTTGGATTACGAGCAGATTTGGCCCTAAAAATTAAAAATTTGTTAGTTTTTGGTGATTCCCAACTTGTCATAAATCAAATCAATGATGTTTATCAGACCAGAGATGATAAATTACGCCCATATAAAACATATGTTTTGCAATTATTATCCTTATTTGATCAAGTTACTTTGGAAGCTATTCCTCGAACTAGCAATCGTGCGGCTGACGCTATGGCTGCATTGCATCTCTTTTGCCCTTGGAGTTAGATGATGAATATGCTACCATCATTATTCATCGACTCCAGGAACCCACTTCAAGCAAATCATGCTTAGAACCTTTGGATGTGTTTCTAATCAACGAAACTACTCCCGAACCATGGTACACTGATATATTTAATTTTTTGCAAAATGGGACCTTCCCTGATGGTTATACTAGCAACCAACGTCGATTATTACGTAGACGAGCAAGTCGCTTCGTAATTATTGGTAATACCTTGTATAGGAGATCTTTTGAAGGCATATTATTAAGATGTTTGAATCTAGAAGAATCTAGATCAGCTTTGAGTGAAGCCCACGATGGATCTTGTGGAGGACACTTTAGTGGTAACGCCATTGCTAAGAAGCTCCTTCGGATAGGATATTTTTGGCCTACCATGGAGAATGATGCACATGATTATGTGCGCCATTGCGACAAGTGCCAGAAACATGCTGACCTTGTCCATGCGCCTACACAAGAGCTATAGGCTATTTCATCTCCTTGGCCCTTTTCAAAATGGGGCTTAGATATCATTGGGAAAATCAACCCTGTGTCATCTAATGGACACAAATTTATCATAACCGCTACGGAGTATTTTACAAAATGGGTTGAAGCTATGCCTTTAGCTTCTTGTACTGGAATCCAAGTTTCTAAGTTTATCTTCAATCAAATTATTTGTAGGTTTGGAATTCCTGCAAATCTCATCTCAGATAATGGAACTTGTTTCAAAAATAAAGATGTCAAAAAATTGTGTCAAAAATATAAAATTCAACATCGTTGGTCCACTCCCTATTATCCTTAGGGTAATGGCCAAGCAGAAGCATCTAATAAAACATTAATCAAAATTCTCAAAATTCTGGTCAATAAATCTGGTCGAGATTGGCACATCCAATTATATCCTGCTTTGTGGGCCTATCGCACTAGTGTTCGCACCCCCACTTTGGAACTTCACCTTTCGTTTTGGTTTATGGCGTTGAAGCTGTTTTTCCCTTTGAATTAGAAGTTCCTTCTTTGGCTCTACTACTTCAAGATATTGAAGTAGGGGATGAATATCGTGCTAGCAGATTTAGTCAGTTGGAACTTTTAGATGAAAAGCGCATCAATGCTTTGGAGCATCTTCGTGCCTACCAAAACAAGCTTAAGAGAGCATATCTCAAGAAAGTTCATCATCGATCCTTAGCGATCGGCGACCTTGTTTTAAAAGAAAATAAAAAAATACTAATGCTACTAAAGACCTTAAAGGTAAATTCGAGCCCAAATGGCTTGGACCGTATATTATTACTGCTAAATTTGGATCGGGAGCATACAAATTATCTACCTTAGATGGTAAAGAACTTAAAGAACCTATGAACATTATGCATCTCAAACGCTACTATGCATAAAATTTGGCCATTTCATCATTGTATATATTTGTTTTGCATATTATTTCTTTTAGTCACTTATATATATATATATAAAAAAAACAATCACATTGTATTTCTTTCAATTCATCAATTAAAATCAAATACAAAAACATCAAAATTGTCAAAATCTTCAAAAACATCTTTTTCATACCTGTCAATTCTTGGAGTTTGCGGTTATATTTTCAATTATTTTGGATAAATGAACATTTATTTGGAATCCCGCACTATCACACTCACATGAATAAATATCTTGATTTTATTTAGTATGATTATTAATCTCTCTTATATCAAAGTCCACATTGGCATTAAATAAAGTTTTGAGCATAGAGAACTGATCTTGTTATTTACTTGAACCAAGTATATCTTTTCACATTAAAATGATTTCATTGCAAATTCAATATGATGCTACATAGTAGACGTGGTTTCTTGAGCGAAAAGTTTCCCCTGCTATCCTATCATGCACATGGTCTAGAATCTTTGAGAATTGACAAAAGGACAAGCTCACCCCTACCCAGAATAAAAATCCCTTGCTCTACAGCCAATCCGAGCAAGTATCCCTAGCATAGGAAGAAAAAGAAAAGTCAAAGAAAAATGAGAAAAAGAAAAATATCATTTTGTACCATCGCAACAATATTCCAAGCAAAAATACAAAAAGAGAAAAAAAAAAAAGAAAAAAAAGAAAAGCAAAAGTGAAACGAAAAAGCAAAATGCAATAAAATCCCTTTCCCTACCCCTTGAAAAGAAAAGAAGGGTGAATGAGCTTGAATCCCTGGAATTCTCAATTATTCGAAAACTGTGAGGTAAGCCCCATAACAGGTGGTTTGTGCCCAACCCGCTTGGCCTTGGGTAATTCCTAGCGTGGTGATATGTATGTCACATTAGCGACCTTCTTTTGTACGAGACCTATGTCAGCTTATGGATCAGCTAGCTCTTGATAACCCGACTTACATAGTAGTATGGTACGGTTATATGCATATAAATCATGGTTAAGGAACACTCATTTGGTTAAGGCAAATTGCTTGTATCAAATTATCTTGCTCAAAATTGGTGAATGAACAATACAATCGCACACACATTTGTATTTGAGAGATTTTGTATCATTATGATAAATCAAGATCGGTAATGAACTCACATTTGCACATGAGGATCCCTTATAAACCTACATTTGTTTTTGAGATAATTTAAAATATTTATGTAATTCTTTTTGGAATAATTTTATCCTCTTATTTCAGAATTTTGTTTTGTATAAAAACAATTATATACATTGTTTCACAAAATCGCAAAACGATTTCAAACAACATGTTCATCATATTATTATTTTCTGTTTATCAAAAATCAAAAATAAAAAATCAATCATGCAATAAAACTAAAAATATCAATTTCTTCTTTGGATTTCGCGATGATGGTATAAGTCTATACCTATAAATTCTATGCCTAGCGCAAACCATTGTTCTAATTTTATTTTCCCATCCATTTTAAAAACACATATGGCTTACATCATTATGTTACACAATTGTGCTTCAAAACGAACGAACACTTATTCTATTTCATGTCATTATGTCAAACATTCCATTTTGCAACCATGGTATAATTTCTAAGGAATTATTCAAAAATTTATCACACTTAGGAATTTATGCCTAGCAAAAATCACTTTTTAAATATATTTCATGCATAATTTTGTGAAAAATCTGAAAACAAATCATCACCATCATCATTTTCATCATCACAACACCAAGTCTTAAGACAGTCTCTTAAGCACTCTTTTACTTTTAGCAATATTTCTATACTAGGATTAGCTTGACGACCTAGCGAGCGGCGACTCCATGAAACGGTCTATAACAGCGACAATGTCCTTTGAAATTATTGTTAGAAGTCCCTTTTATTTTTCATCAAATCACACCAAAACAACCAATTTATGCACATCAGATTATTTCATTTACAATTTTATGGCATGACATAACATTATAATTTATTTCCAATGACATAATTACATGAATCAACAATTCAAGCATCATACAACAGATACACAAGTCATATCATCAAAAATACAATCTATATATATCATCAATCAATTATGTACATCATCTGGATTGGTATGCCACAATCAAAACCCTGGCATACTCAATCCCCTCAAAAAAAAATATATATATATACATATATAATAATGCAATCTGCACTCTACAGCAGCTAGCCTCGAGAAGCCCTCGAGCTCTCAGCCTCATCTCCTCCCCCGCCCTGACATGGAGGAGGTGGTCCCATAGAGGTCCGGGTTGTGTCCTCGGGTCCTCGTCGTCGATCGTGAGGATGTCCTCGATGATCCCATCATGACCGGCTCTGCAATGGGGGCTGGCAATGGTATCCTCTATCCCTCTGGGACCGCCTGATAGTACAACCCCTGGTAGAATGCGGTCTGAGCAATAGACCATGCCAGATCCTGAGTGCTCGCTCCTCCACCCCGAGCTCTGAGCCGTGTAGCCTCATCTTGTAGTGTCTGCACCTGAGCCCGAAGGTGGGCAACCTCAGCCTGGAGAGCCACCGTCTCGCTGCTCTCCCCTACCTCAACACCCTTGCCCTTATCAGGCGATGGTGGTCTCTCCCCTTGCTATGAAGGGAATCTCTCCTCCCTCCGCCCTGTCTCCTGTGGCCTCTATGGAGCCTGACCCATCCACTGGCGTCTCTCCTATGGGGATCACCGCTGCTCTCTCCCATCGTGACCCCGTGCTGCCTCAATGGCAGCCTGGCACCGCCTCCCCATCCGTCGCACAACCACGTGCATCGGACCCTATGCCCTCGTCATCCGAGGAGGGCGGATGCCTACGTACCAGGCATCATAGCCGTCTGCAACCCCAGCGTCATCACCATCCACTGGCTGGATGGGGGCATCGTCCGCATCCTGACTCTAGAATCATTGCATGTCTGGAGCCCCGCTCAGTGTAGTACTATCTCGAATAGTTCGGGGGAGTACTCGTAATCCCTGAGAGAAGGGATCCCCTACTGTAGACCGAACTAGTCATAGTCGGTGGAGCTCTACCTCTCCCCGCTCCATCCTTGGCCAGTAGACTCGCCTGATGCGAGCCAGCTCCTGCCCATCCTCTGCCCACCCGGGGTGCTCTCTCCATGGCCTCCAGGTGATCTAGTCTAGGATGAGGTCATCCAGAAACCTCCGAGACATCGGCAGATCTATCCACCATTGTGACCCTCTCTGTAGCCACCAATAGTAAACCCGGGGCCTCTCCCGGTCAACCCCTGTCAATGGGAGCCCTATCGGCCTCCGCACCGCGATGTGCTCCCAGCACCAAATCTGTAGCAGTGATGTCAAGACCAGACATCGACCTCCCTTGTATACGACCCCATGTAGGATCCTATACAAGCGACATAGTACAAAGCTACCCCATGTAAACCTGTACCCGTGGTCTCTCATGTCGCAAACTATGTCTGAGAGCACCCACGGTAGTCTGCACCCGCTCTGGTGGCACAGTAGTAAGCCACCGACCACCCCTGCCAAAACTCGAGTCAGCCTGGATGCCCCAGGCATCTGCCTCAGAGACTCGATGTTCACTCCGCCCTTCTCCAGGGTGAAGCTCGGGTCTCCGGTCAATCTCATCATCGCCTGGCCCTGATTGGCCGTAGGCGTCATGAGCCATCCCTGTATGGGGATCCTCATGATCCTCCATACGTCCTCTAGTGTGGGAGCCATCTCCCCTATCGGTAGCCAAAAATAGGACGACCTCGGATACCATCTCTCTGCTAGGGGTATCAGAAGCCCTATGTCAGTCGGTACTTGTGGCATCTCTGCCCTGGTCGAGAGTGGCCAAGTCGTCTCTCAGCCCATCGTATTTCCATTCCTGGCTCTTTAGTAATCCCCTCTGCAAAACAAACAATAAACAACAAAATTTATTAATAACCAATCATTAAAATAAAATTAAAAACATTTTAATCAAGCTTAATTTCTTAACAAGATGATATCGTCCACCATTGGATTATATCATCCCAAATTGGGCAGCATCGTCCTTTGTTAGGATGAAATCGTCTCCGATTTCGCAACTCGTGGATCGCCCCTTGTTGGACGAGATCGCCCCTAGTTCGCCGATTTCGCCCTCAGACGAAATCGACGATCTAGAGACGATTTCGACGAAATAGGGACGATTTCGTCCCGACGTCGTCGACGGCCTAAAAATGGTCGACGCCCCAAACAATCAAAATTTAAATCCAAAAATTGCACAAAGCAAAATCAAACCTAATCTATTAGGATTAGATGCGTCGGACCTCTATCGCTCTGTGCGCTGTCTCCACCATTTTTTTGTCTGTAGAGCTCTAAAAACCAGTAAAAATGAATAGTAAAAAAATGAATTAGGGTTTTCCCTATTTTTCTTAATTTTATTCAAAACCAACAACATTTTAAAATTTTGCTTTTCCGCGTTTTTACCTCAAACGTTCGATTTGGGTAAAAACACGGAGGGGGCACCATAGTCAGCATTCGTACGATTCGACGAAGAATCGTCGTCTAAAAAATTGAGTACATTTTTGCTTTCTCGTAAAAATGGGAAAAACTCGTCTTTAACGCATTTTCTTCGGAAAATTCGCTAAAGAGGGGGCAAAATGTAGCACCCTAAAATTGGCACGGTTAAAACCTTAGTAAAAGATAAAAGATAAAAATTTAAATTTTAACCCCAAAACCGCTTGTTACCCGCTTTCCCCATTTTTCGTGCCATTTTTAGGATTTGTTTTGACCGTTGGACGATATCGTCGTAGATCAGACGAAATCATCCCCGATCTAATGAATTCGTCTGGAACGAGAACGTCCGGACGATTTCATCCCAAAACCGAATGTTCATAATTAGCTTCTGTTTCAACGACCTCTCCAACTTGGGCGAAGCGCGTCTGTGCGAGTTGGAGATTTCCCTGTTGGAGATCTCCCAGATTGGGATGATCCCCAACCTCCTAGCCTCCCCCTAATCCTATATAAACTAGGATTTTTCTAGTTTATCCCCCTGATTCTGATTCCCCTGAACCCCTTAGCTGACGGATTTAGATCCTTATTCACTAGAGCATCCTCGTACTACTATCTGTATTCTGCATTTTGCATTTTCTTGCAGGAACCCTACTGTTTTTCAGCCGAAGCTAGTTCGGATCGTCGCAAACGATTCCAGACTATCTCGGACGATCCTGTCGAGGAGCGCAGACGATTTCATACAATTGGAGGCGATCTTGACTGTAATCTAGATTGGGGGCAATCCGAGCCCAGAGTTTGCATCTTCTTAACTTTCCTGCATTTTTCCATTATAATTCTGCATTATCTTGGGTTATTATGTTTATGCATCTTGGAGTTCACCTCATCTAGTGTAAATGCATGATAAAATCAAAATACATTGTTAAGTTGATGCATTTCTTCTTTGATTTCTATTTGGATTTATCATTTAGGTAAATTTACCATTACTTCTATCATTTCCCCTATGTTTTGGTACTCGTATTTTGGTATTTTGTATCTATTTCTGTGATTGCAGGTTTTTGACGAATTCGTTTGACGAATTCGTCAGATCCATGATGATCTCGTCTGATCTCAGATGATCGACTGTGATCTGAGATGATTTTGTCTCCTTTCAGACGATTACGTGTAGTTTGAGATGATTCAGACTGCTACAAGACTCAGAACCTTCATCAGACATCCGGAATCAGGTATGATCTGTCCTAATCTGCATATTCTCTGTGTTTAGCACCCATTTCTATTTTTTGTATCCATTTAAATCATTATTGGCATATAGAATAGTTTAGATTCATTTTGGCCAAACCTAGGAATTGAATGATTGAGTATAAAACGAACACATCAAACCCATTCCCAACCTAGGCATGGAAACTGCCACTCAAAAGTTTCTTGGTGAACCCACCATCCGTCGAAAATTCACCTTTATACTCCTCCCCCGAGAGGCGGGACCTTCAAAGGGCCTCTCAGTCCAAGGTATTGTCCCATCCTTCTCGCATCCCCCTTATGGGCATGGATCCTATAGCCTAAGGGTAAGGATGCAAAAATTTTGGAGCAATACAGTCCACCTTTGTGTATGCATTCACCTGTGAGAGGTAATCCAGTCACCTGCGAGATGTATTCGGGGGTGACCAAAATTTCTACCCCTTGTACCTGAGCTATGTTGCCCCTCAAGGAGGTAGCAAATTCCTTGGCTACCTCCATATCCTAGCCTTGACTGACCAGGGTACAGTATTCAAACCATCCCTCGGCCTCGAACTGTGTTTTTATCGTCCCCCTGATTCCTTCCGTATCACTCGGCTCATTCTTTTTCACCGCATGATTCTTCGACCTTCCTCCCATGGCACCTTCCATTACTGATGTGCTTCTTCTTTTTTCTATCCTTACTTCTTCAGGAAGGCACATTCTTATAGGGAAGGCACCTAACCTTAGCATTTAATTCTAGGGTACACCTTTCGAGCCATATCATTGAAACGCGGTTTCGACCATGGGGGTATATGATTTTTATGACGATAATATTTTTTCGGTACTAAATAATTTATGAATAATTATATAAATATTTGAGTTAGTATGCGCATACATTATTTGGTGTTTCATGCATCGTGAAGAGTGTTTATTCACTGATTTGTGATATAGGGGAGGGGTATGGTAATCTAATGCCACTTGTTCGTGTGGTGATTTCATTTAGATCGAGGCATCCGTGAGACTTAAGTGCTGGTTGTATGCAGAAGGCACTCTTTGGTACCTTCCTAATGTAGAAGGTCCTTATGTGGTGCCTTCCCTATATGCAAGGCACTTATATGGTGTCTTCCTGATGTTGTCAATGCTCTTTGCATGGATGCGTCTTCCAGTGGTGGAAGGCGTCTCTGATTGGATGTGCCTTCCAATGGTGGAAGGTGCCCTTTGATGATGGCACCTTCTGAAGAACATGAACTTATACTGAGAGGGGGGGTGAACAGTATAAGACTTAACCATTTAATAATTTTAATTTCAGATAGCAGTGGCATCAACATAAAATTAAACAAGACAGAAAGCATCACACATAGAAAACCCATTTTAACGTGGTTCACCCAAGGTGGGCTACTCCACGGATAAAACTTTCCTCTAAAAGTTATATCAAAGTCCTCTGGGAATCCTTCCCGATTACAATGTTTATGAGCCTCGGCTCAAAGGAGATACCTTCCCCTAATTCTGCTTTGCTGGTGATCCTCTAGAAGACCTCTATCTCCTTTGCCCTTAGCAAGTGGAACTCTATCCACAGAAGACACCTGTCTTCCCTGCTCTGGCTGGAGATCTCTGTCCTCAACTCTGTCACCTTGCAAAGCTGGTCCTCTTATCTGCACCAAACACAGTCCTTCGGTCCGGCACAATTGTCCTCTTCCTCTGTTCTTTTCTGCACTTGGTTGAAAACAACTTTTCACTGTCTGTGCAACTACAGCAACATAGTCTTCTCAAATTACAAAAATATCTTCTCAACTAAAAAAGGAAGAAAATGGCACTATCTTCTCAACTTAGCTTCTGCTCTGTTGCACATCCATCGCAGCGTAGTCTTCGCCCACTCTGCTTTATTTACATGGTCTATGTAAATACTGTAGCACTCGATCGCACAACAACTTATGCGCCTATGTGCAGCCACAATAGCACCCTCTTCGCATAGTCTGCTTCTCCTCGATCGAACTTCTTCCTACACTCTGCTTCTACGAAAGTCGCACTTCGAACGCACACTTCGATCGATTCGATACGACTGCTCTTTGCGCACAACAGACTTCACTTGCGCAAACTCGACACTCACATTCGATACTTGAAACTCGAAAATAGTCCTCCTTTTATAGCAATAATTCATGATTAAATTCTTGATCTTAGTCGGCTGTAAATCCTTAAAACAATCGTCGACTGCACAACCTTACACTTCGTCGGCAAAGGTTAACTCTATCGGCTTCAACCGCCTCTACTGTTCTATAGCTTTCCTAGCGCGAAACTCAAACATGTCGCGATATCGCTACGCCTTTGTCTACCGTACACCTTGTATTACTTGCTGTCGCGAAATCGTGACACTACTGCCTGTTGTGCGCCTTCTTTGGTTTGTTGTCACGAAATCGCTATGCCTTCTGACTTTGCTGACGTCATCATGATTCTTGTCATGAAATCATGACACTTTAGTCTGCAAGGCCTTACTCTCTGCTCTTGTCATGAAATCATGACACATCTGCTTTTGCTGACGTCATCAGCAACTCTGTCATGAAATCGTGATGCTTTAGACTCCAAAGCCTTCTTCTCAGCTTCTGTCATGAAATCGTGACACCTTTGCCTCTTGCTGACGTCATCTGCAACTTTGTCATGAAATCGTGACACTTCTTGCTTCTTCAACCTTTTCTCGGTTTGCACTAGCAAAAATGGAACATGTCATGAAATCGTGACGCTTTCGTGCCTTAAGCTCTTTCAATTTTGAACATGTCCTACTTTTAGCCTTTTTGGAACATGTCACGAAATCGATGACAACTTTCGTAAACTTCTTTGAAACTTGTCGGAAGAAATCGTGACACTTCTCAACTCAACGCCAACTCAACTTGTCTGAAATCAGACACTTTCCTAATTCTCTTAATGTGTAGAATACAGATTTGCCTAAACTTTCTCTCTCCTCAAACATGTCATGAAATCGTGACAGTTTTTCCAGCTTTGCCTCTACCTTCCAGCATGTCGCGAAATCGTGACAGTTTTGCCAGCGCTTTCTCTCTCCTAAAACATGTCACGAAATCGTGACAGTTTTTCCAGCCACCTGCAAACTTTTTCTAACTTATCTTTTTCTTGATCTTTTGCAACTGGGCTACTCGATTTTCTTGGAGACTTACTGACCATCTGAAACCTTCATCAAAACACATACTTAGACAACAAATCAAATTGCTTCAAGAACTCCTTGACATCAAAGACAACAACTACCAAGAGCTCCTTTGACATCAATGACAACAACTATACTTGAGCAAAGGCAATGTACTCAAGGTACCCAAAATTGCCAACAATCTCCCCCTTTGTCATTGATGGCAACCCTTAACTAAAAACATATCTCAAGAGCCAAAACTGAACCAACTGATCCAACAACTGAGAATCTGCATTTGAAGTTTTTGCTCCCCTTGACTTGAAGCTCTTCTCTTCACTTGAAGCACTCCCCCTTACTCATATCTCTCCCCCTTTGTCATCAATGGCAAAGGGTCACCTTTGGGGCTCGGGACTAAGAAAGAGCCTCTTGGCTTGGTCCCTCCCCCACCTCCTGATGAGGTGATTAATCTTGAGGTGAGAGTACAACTCCCAATTTCTCCCTTAGATACTCAAACGTATCTCTTGGAAGGGGTTTGGTGAAGATATCTGCAATCTGCTCTTTAGTGGGTACATATTCTAGCTTGACCTGCTTCTCTTGCACTTTCTCCCTTAGAAAATGATATTTGATAGAAATGTGCTTCGTCCTTGAGTGCATTACCAGATTTTTAGAAATACTTATGGCACTTGAATTATCACAAAGAATAGGGATAGGTTGTTCATGCTTGACTTTGAAATCCTCCAAGGTTGTTTTCATCCATAAAACCTGAGTGCACCCAGCCACTGTAGCTATGTATTCAGCTTCTGCTGTAGATAAGGAAATTGAAGGTTGTTTCTTACTCAGCCAAGAAACCAGACTCTTTCCCAGAAAGAATGCTCCACCACTAGTGCTTTTTCTATCATCAATACTGCCTGCCCAATCTGCATCTCGTATAGGCTGTGAGGGTGAAATCATCGCCTTTGGGATACCAAAGCCCAAAATCCATAGTGCCCTTCAAATATCTGAATATCCTCTTGATTGCTATAACATGAGATTCTTTTGGAGCTGCCTGAAATCTTGCTACTAATCCAACGGCCTGCATGATATCCGGTCTGGTAGCTGTACTGTATAGTAAACTCGCCAATCATAGATCTGTACAATTTTTGATCTGTCGCTGGAGATTCATCATCCTTACTCAGATTGCACCCTGTAATCATTGGAGTACATACGGGTTTGTTGTCCATCATCCCAAATTTTTTTAACATCTCTTTGATATACTTTTCCTGAGAGAGAAATATACCATTTTTTGATTGCGCAATCTGCAGTCCTAAAAAGAATGACAGCTCTCCAATCATAGACATCTCGAATTCCTTTTGCATGGTGTTAGCAAAAACTTTGCACATCTGAGTATTATTTCCCCCAAAAATAATGTCATCGACATAGACAACTATGATAATCATATCATCACCTTTATTCTTAATGTACAAGTTGCTATCTGCCATGCCTTTCCTGAATCCTTGTTCATAAAGATACCCGTCAAGTCTTGAGTACCAAGCCCTGGGTGCTTGCTTTAACCCGTACAGTGCCTTTTTCAGTTTACACACATAGTCTGGCTGTTCTGAGAGAGACACACCTTCTGGCTGTTCTATGTAGACTTCTTCATCCAACACCCCATTTAGAAAAGCAGACTTTACATCCATTTGAAACACTTTGAAAGATTTGAAACTAGACAGGGCCAAAAACATTCTGATCGCTTCAAGACGAGCAACAGGCGCAAACGTCTCTTCGAAATCAACACCTTCGACTTGAGCATACCCTTTACAGACTAACCTGGCTTTGTTCTTGACAATCTTTCCATCCTCATTAAGTTTATTTCTGAATACCCATTTTGTGCCAATGACATTCTTGTTCTTAGGTCTTGGAACCAAATCCCAGGTTTCACTTTTCTCTATTTGATTTAGCTCTTCATCCATTGCTTTTACCCAAAAATCATCTGTACATGCTTCACTAAAATTTTTTGGCTCAATCCGAGATAACAATGAAACATTCGCAGATTCATGTGAAGGAATGACTCTTCTTCTTGTTTGCCCGCTATTTGGATCACCAATGATCAAGTCTTTGGGATGATGTTTCTGAACATACCGTGAAGGAGTTTTGGGAAGCAGTTGTTGTCTTTCCTCTTCTTCATCTGACACTTCTCTGAATTCTTCTTGACAGATTCCATCACTGAGTTCCTTGACTGGTTCTCTTATCCCTGTCTTTTCATCTACTATTACATTTATGCTCTCTACAACTGTATGAGTTCTTTTGTTGAAGCATCTGTAGGCCTTACTTTTGCTGGAATATCCAAGAAAAATTCCCTCATCACACCTAGGATCAAACTTACCCAGATTTTGATCTTCCCTTCTGATGAAGCACTTACTCCCGAACACTTTGAAGTGTTTAACTGTAGTTGGTCTTCCTTTCCACAGCTCATAGGGAGTTTTATGATGATTGACTCTGAGTTGAGCCCTGGTAATGATGTGGACTACTGTATTTACTGCTTCTCTCCAAAAACCATCTGAAAGTTTTGACTCATCTAACATTGCTCTAGCCATATTTTCAACAGTTCTATTTTTTCTTTCAACTACTCCATTTTGTTGAGGAGTTCTTGTTGCTGAATATTCTCTTTTGATTTCGTGTTGTTCACAGTATTCCACAAATTCATTTGAAGTGAACTCTCCTCCTCTATCTGATCTTAAGCATTTGATTCTCTTGTCAGTCTCATTTTCAATCATTTCTTTAAAAACTTTAAATTTTTCAAAAGCTTCAGATTTTTCTTTGAGAAAAGTAACCCAAGTCATTCTTGAGTAATCATCTATAAACAACATGAAATAGCTATCTCCCTGAATGCTCTGAGTTCTGGTGGGGCCACACAAATCAGTATGAATAAGATCCAAGGGTTTGGAAGAAGTATACCCTTTCGATTTGAAACTGGTTCTGGTCTGTTTACCATGTTGACAAGGACCGCAAATGATGTTTTGGGGCCTTTTTATTTTGGGCAAGTCTCTAACTGCTTCCTTGTTACTAATACTGACCAGATTATCAAAACTCAAATGTCCCAATATTTTATGCCACAACCAACTCTCATCTTCTTGAGTTAGAAAGCATTTTTCTCTTTTTATCTCACTCAGCATGTAAAGATTGTTTGGAGTCCTTGTAGCCCTAGCAATAAGTTTTCCATTTAATTCTTTACTTATCTCACATCTATCTGAAAAGAAAGATACTATGTGCCCTTGATCACAAAGTTGACTCACACTAAGGAGATTATGTCTTAGCCCTTCTACATAAAGCACGTTTTCTGTTTTGGATTTCCCATCCAAACTAAGAGTCCCTTTACCACAGATCTTTGCGGACCTGTTATCTCCAAAACTGATTGTTCCTCTGTTTGTTTCTTTAAAAGACAAAAATTTTTCTTTTTCACCAGTCATATGTTTTGAACAGACCACTATCAAGATACCATTTTTCTACTTTGTCTTGAGCATGAAAAGCAGTTTGAACTATCATTGACTTAGATTTTATCTCATTCCTCCTTTTTGAGAACTCAAGACTAAATCTATCCAAACTGCACATCCTTGCTATATGCCCAAAATTCTTGCACTTGTAACACATGATATTTTTATTCATAAGAGGTGCAAATGAGTTAACATTTTCCTTACTATGACTCTTCGGAGACTTATTGCAATGCATAGCTATGTGACCAAATTTTTTACAGGAAAAACAATATCCATGAAAGGTATTATGTAACCTGTTTTGATACCTTGGAAGTTTGTTCTTTTTGCGATCAACTGGAATCCATTGCTCTTCAGAGTGAAGATTGTTCTTGCTTGAAGACCCTGTTTCATGAATGGTGATGCCATCCTTCTTTTCACACGGAATATTCTGTCTGAGAGTTGACTGTTCTAACTTCACTCTAAGAGACATAATCTCTCCTTCTAGTTTCTCACAATCAGCTACCTTTCCTTTTAGAACCTCTGTTAGAACTTGTTCAATCTTCTTCCCTTCTTCAGCTAGAATTTTGAAATCTATAACACTTTGAGCCAATTCTGATCTTGCTATCTCTTTTTCCTGACAATGCTGCTTGAGGACAGAATTCTCTTCCCCGAGTTTCTCAAGCTTTCTCAAGGCCAAGAAGAATTCACTCTTGAGATCGAATTCAACCTTTTCTGAATTTATATGTTCCTCTGTTAGATCCTTCTCCAAGTTGTTAGGCTTTTTCTGGAGAGACCTGCTCTGATACCAATTGAAGAACATGAACTTATACTGAGAGGGGGGGGTGAACAGTATAAGACTTAACCATTTAATAATTTTAATTTCAGATAGCAGTGGCATCAACATAAAATTAAACAAGACAGAAAGCATCACACATAGAAGACCCATTTTAACGTGGTTCACCCAAGGTGGGCTACTCCACGGATAAAACTTTCCTCTAAAAGTTATATCAAAGTCCTCTGGGAATCCTTCCCGATTACAATGTTTATGAGCCTCGGCTCAAAGGAGATACCTTCCCCTAATTCTGCTTTGTTGGTGATCCTCTAGAAGACCTCTATCTCCTTTGCCCTTAGCAAGTGGAACTCTATCCACAGAAGACACCTGTCTTCCCTGCTCTGTCTGGAGATCTCTGTCCTCAACTCTGTCACTGCAAAGCTGGTCCTCTTATCTGCACCAAACACAGTCCTTCGGTCTAGCACAATTGTCCTCTTCCTCTGTTCTTTTTTGCACTTGGTTGAAAACAACTTTTCACTGTCTCGTGCAACTACAAGCAAGCATAGTCTTCTCAAATTATAAAATATTTTAATAAAAAAGTGGAATATCAAAATGTAGCAAGCACTATCTTCTCAACTTAGCTTCTGCTCTGTTGCACATCCACCGTAGTGTAGTCTTCGCACACTCTGCTTTCTTTACACAGTCTGTGTAAATACTGCAGCACTCGATCGCACAGCAACTTATGCACCTATGTGCAGCCACAATAGCACCCTCTTCACACAGTCTGCTTCTCCTCGATCGAACTTCTTCCTACACTCTACTTCTACGAAAGTCGCACTTTGAACGCACACTTCGATCGATTCGATACGACTGCTCTTTGCGCACAATAGACTTCACTTGCGCAAACTCGACACTCACATTCGATACTTGAAACTCGAAAATAGTCCTCCTTTTATAGCAATAATTCATGATTAAATTCTTGATCTTAGTCGGCTGTAAATCCTTAAAACAATCGTCGACTGCACAACCTTACACTTCATCGACAAAGGTTAACTCCGTCGGCTTCAACCGCCTCTGTTGTTCTATAGCTTTCCTAGCACGAAACTCAAACATGTCACGATATCGCTACGCCTTTGTCTGTCGTACACCTTGTATTACTTGCTGTCATGAAATCGTGACACTACTGCCTGTTGTGCGCCTTCTTTGGTTTGTTGTCACGAAATCGCTATGCCTTCTGACTTTGCTGACGTCATCATGATTCTTGTCACGAAATCATGACGCTTTAGTCTGCAAGGCCTTACTCTCTGCTCTTGTCATGAAATCATGACACATCTACTTTTGCTGACGTCATCAGCAACTCTGTCATGAAATCATGACGCTTTAGACTCCAAAGCCTTCTTCTCAGCTTCTGTCATGAAATCGTGACACCTTTGCCTCTTGCTGACGTCATCTGCAACTTTGTCATGAAATCGTGACACTTCTTGCTTCTTCAACCTTTTCTCGGTTTGCACTAGCAAAAATGGAACATGTCACGAAATCATGACGCTTTTGCTGCCTTAAGCTCTTTTCCAACTACTCGTAAACTGGAACATGTCACGAAATCGCGACGCTTTCGTTGCCTTAAGCTCTTTTCTGCCAACTGCTCGTAACCGGAACATGTCACGAAATCGTGACGCTTTCGCCACCTCAACTCCAACTCAACATGTCACGAAATCGTGACACTTTCTGCATCCGTACAACTTCATTGAAACTTGTCATGAAATCGTGACACTTTCTGCAACTCAACCCTACCAACTCAACTTGTCATGAAATCGTGACACTTTCTCACTTCAACTTGTCGAAATCGTGACATTTTGCTAACTTTCTCTCTCTTCAAACATGTCATGAAATCGTGACAGTTTGCCATTTCTCTCTCCTCAAACATGTCACGAAATCATGACAGTTTGCCGCGCTTTCTCTCTCCTAAAACATGTCGCGAAATCGTGACGAGTTTTTCAGCCACTCGCAAACTTTTTCTAACTTATCTTTTTCTTGATCTTTTGCAACCGGGCTACTCCGATTTTCTTGGAGACTTACTGACCAGCTGAAACCTTCATCAAAACACATACTTAGACAACAAATCAAATTGCTTCAAGAACTCCTTGACATCAAAGACAACAACTACCAAGAGCTCCTTTGACATCAATGACAACAACTATACTTGAGCAAAGGCAATGTACTCAAGGTACCCAAAATTGCCAACACCTTCCTGCTACAGAAGGTGCTATTGAATGGGTGCACCTTCCTAATGTGGAAGGCATTGTTGAATACCTACGCCTTCTTGGGGTGGAAGGCATCATTGTATACCTGCACCTTCCTGGGGTGAAAGGCACCTCGGTCTGTATGCGCCTTCCTGATGTGGAAGGCACCTCAGGCTCTCTTTTTTTTGTGTGTGGCACCTTACCGATGTGGAAGGTGCCTATTTTTTTTTTTTTGTGAGCATTCTTTATAAGGAAGGCACCTTCTTCTAGCGGGGCACCTTCTCATGGAATGAACCTTCTTTTGGAGGGGTGCCTTCTTCATACAGAAGGCACCTTCTTTTGGCTGGATGCCTTCTTTATAAGGAAGGTGCCTTCTTTTGGCTACGTGCCTTCTTTATAAGGAAGATGCCTTCTTCTACACCTTCTCGATGTGGAAGGTGCTTTATTCTTGGAAATAATGTTATGATTGACTGGGAAAGGGTGATAAAGCCGTATTAGTCTCGCTTCACGCTGCCTCAGCTTCTACCTACGAGTGTCGATGTTGGAATGTTGAGCTGAATCAAGCCTAGTTTCCTAGATACCTATTCCTCATGTCGTCAGGTCCTCCACCTGCAAAAAGAAAATGAAAAGAAAGAAAAATAAAGGCAGTTAGATGCATTTTGTACCTGTTAGGCCCTATATTAGGATTCCTATAGCTTGCATTCAGGCATCGTCCCTGCAAAACACATTGTAAGAAAAAAACTAAATTAACTAATTTTGGTGAGCACCTCCATGCCCATCATTTTGCCTGTTACGAGTTTGGTTTGAATCTAACAAGATGGGATCTCCCCCACGTCTATTATGGATTCCACCTATAAGGTTTTGGATGTGTTATAGGGGAACAATTGGTGGCCATTGACTGTTAACATGGTGTTGCTACCGTCAATTGTTCTAACACACACTGCCCCATTCTTGATGAGCTCTACCACCTCATATGGTCCCATCCATATTTGCATTAATTTACCTTTTATTTCTTGGAATCGAGAATCGTACAACAACACCCATTCTCATTCTTGGAACTGCTTCAATTTAATGTGGTGATCATGCCACCACTTTATTTGCTTTTGTATGATTTTTGTACTCTGCAAAGCATCCATTTAGATTTTGTCCAGCTGATCTAGTTGCCAAATACTTTATTTTTTAGTGTCATCTAAGATCAAGTTCAATTCTGAACCGTCCTCAATGTATTGATTTCAAATTCAATGGGCATCATCGCACTCTTCCCATAGACCAATTAGAAGGGTGTGAAGCCTATGGTGGATTTCCACATGGTATTATATGCCCAGACTGCCTATAGCGACCATGTAGACCAATATTTTTTGTGTTGTTGCACGATCTTCATCAGGATGTTCTCTATTTCTCTGTTCATCACTTCCACTTGCCCATTTGCCTATAGATGGTAGGGTGTAGTTTTATTGTGTTGAACTCTATATTGCTCCATCAACTCCTTGATCAACTTGGAGGTAAATTGAGGCCCTTGGTCTATTGTTATCTCTCTAGGGACCCCAAATGTGTAAAAATGTGGGCAAATAAGAAATCGATGACTGTTCTTTTTTTTTAATCTCTCAACGCTTGAACTTCAACCCATTTGGTGATGTAATCTGTATAGACCAAAATAAACCTCCTCCCTATTGAAGGTGGATTAATTGGTCCCACGAAGTCCATGCCCCACTTATCGAAGGGTTCCAGGTGTACCTGAGGCTGGAGGGGCATTTCATCTCGATGGGTTGGTCTACCTATTCTTTGGCATTCATCGCACTTGCTGGTGTACGTAGCCACATCCTTGAACAGAGTGGGCCAAAAGTACCTAGCCTATAGGATTTTGTAGGTAGTTCATTTCCCTGCAAAGTTTCCTCTGCATGGTTCGTCATAACACGCTTTGAGTACTTCTGAGAACTCATGTTTTTCTATGCATCTCCTTATAATCTGGTCATGTCCTATTTTGAATAGGAGGCCATCAATCCATAGGAATGATGCACTTTTCTCTATGACCACCTAATTTTCTTGAAAAGAGAGAGCAGGTGAGGTTCTTTCGATGGCCAAGTAATTGGCTATATCTATGTACCATAGGATTTTCTCACTAATGGTGAACAAATGTTCATCTGGAAACTGGTCTTCCACTATTGTATGGTCTGCTAATATCAATCTAGATATAAAATCTGCTATGACGTATTTTCTTGGTTTGTCGACTATTGTGATGTCGAATTCTTGCAGTAACAAGAGCCACATGATAATTCTTCTACCAATGGCCAGCTTGCTCATCAAGTATCTAATGGCCGCATGGTCCATGTGGAAAAATACCTTATACCCAATGATATAATGGTGGAATTTGTTTATGGCATGTACAGCTGCAAGGAACTCCTTCTTCATCACCGTGTAGTTGAGCTCGGCTCCTGCCAAGTTTTTGTTGACATAGTAGATGGCATAAAATTATTTGCCATCCTTCTGTTCGAGGCTGCTCCAATCACATTGTTGGATGCATCATAGTATATATGGAATGGTATGGCCCAATTTGGTCCTCTTAAAACTGGTGTGGATATCAGTTTCTCTTTAAGAAACTGAAACGCTTCTTCATAGTCTTTTGTCCAATTGAACTCCACATCCTTATATAATAGTGTGCAATGGTTTTGCAATTTTGCTAAATTTGGTGATAAATCACCGATAGTACCTGACTGATCCAAGAAAAAACCTCACCTCTCTCTACATTCTGGGATAGGGTAGGTCTCTGATGACCTCTCTCTACATTCTAGGACTGAGTAGGTCTTGAACAAGATTTCTTACAATACCACTTGATATGAGTCTGCTAGTTCTACTATTGGGGTGTTTCAACGATCGTCAATCATTCATACACTCAATAATTTATGTAAAAACAATTAAATATATAGAAAGGAAATATTCACGCATTCTTGGAAATAAACCTATTGCAATACTAGAAATAACAATGCAATAAAGAATCTTATAAAAGCGGTAAACTAATCTAGAAGAACATAGGAAAAATAGGGGAAGAAATACTGGCTTGGAGTGGTCCCAGGCTCCAGTAGCTTCCTCCCATCTAAACATGCACTTAGAAACTCTTAGAACTATATTATAATTATCAAAGTATTACAATGCTTCTTCTGTATATCTCTCTACATTTTCTATCAAAATATTCTATATATCCTCAGAGAGGTCTACATGTGTTTATATAGCACACCCACAGATCTTCTATTACAAAGAAGTTATAATAGTCAATTCATTACAGACTAAACTAAGACAGTTTGGTAAATGTGATCGACATCTACTAAAACTAGTATTCATTTCTAACGGTGGTGTGTTCACTGATTGGTTTGTGCTTCACCTAGCATTGGTAGGATGTTCTCATACATTGGTGCGATCCCCAATTTAACTCTACATGACGTAGAGTTGGAACTGCACCAGTCTTTGTTGTCCATGTCGTGCTTGTCTGGTCAACGAGCAAAGAATAGGGGCGCCTTCCCTATGAGGAAGGTGCCTAAGTATGTCGGGTGCCTTCTCTATGCGGAAGGTGCCTTACTGCCATTGGCACCTTCCTGGAAGAGGAAGGTGCTTATCTTCTATTGGTGCCTTCCTGTGAGAGGAAGGCACTTGCCTTCTAGTGGTGCCTTCCTTATGAGAGGAAAGCGTTTACCTTCTAGTGGCGCCTTCCTGTCGGTGCCTTCCTGTGAGAGGAATGCACTTATTTTCCTTTGGAACCTTCTTGGAAGAGGAATGCACTGGCCTTCTATTGGTGCCTTCCTGGGAGAGGAAGGCACTTTTCTTTCCTTGGCACCTTCCTGGAAGAGGAAGGTGCCTACTTACGCTTGGCGCCTACCTTCTCTGCGTTGATTCCAAAAGAAACAAAGTGCCAGGTCCATGAAAAGACCTCAACTGATCAAAATATGACTAAATCAACTACAATTCCACAAAAACACACTAAAAACACATGAATTAGATAACACACATAATTTCATCAAATAATTATATAATAATTCATAAACATATGCAATCCTTATTATACATCCACATAATAATCAAGAAAATGTATACAAAATATGAGCATTTCTGATGCTCATCAGGATGGTATGGCGAAATGCCAAATGTAAAACACTTCAAAGTTTTTGGTTGTCTTGCATATGCACACATTACTGATGAGACAAGAAAGAAACTTGACCCCAAAAGTCAAGCATGTATTTTCATTGGGTATTGTGAGTCTTTAAAGGCATACAGACTCTACAATACAAAAACACATAAAGTTGTAATTTCTAGAGATGTGATTTTTGATGACAGGGGAGTATGGGGTCATAAAAAACTTTTTTTGGATGATAAATCTCAATATGTAAGCTCCTCTCGAGTGCAGCCCATTAATAAAATCAGCCCTGGAAATCCTCCTCCAAGTCCAAAGAAGAGTTCTACTCCAATTTCAACAAGTGCTACTCCAAGTTTTTCTCCACAAATATCAACAAGTTATTCTCCAATACAAATGGAAGTAGATTCACCATCAATATGTAAGAGAACACTTCTGTACCATATCTCCTACCAAATTATGGACAAGAATTTTCAAAGAAGATACACTAGAAGCCAAGCTAGTGAAATGAATGAAGTCTTGAAAAGACTTGAAAATTTTCACATGTATGGTGATGAAGACTCTCAAGAGCCTAAGGGAGATGTTGTAAACTATGCTTTAATGAATAGTGTAGAGATAGAGCCATCTAGTTATGAAAAAACATGTACTCATGATGTATGGCAACATGCCATGAAAGAGGAAATGACCTCTATAAAAAGAATGACAACTGGAAGCTAGTGGAGCTTCCTAAGGGAAAGAAATATGTTGGATGTAAATGGGTCTATAAGACCAAGTTCAATGCTGATGGGAGCATTGAAAGACACAAGGTAAGGCTAGTAGAAAAAGGTTTTACTCATAAGTATGGTATTGACTATGAGGAAACCTTTTCTCTTGTTGCTAGATAAGAGACCATCAAACTAGTACTTTCCTTGGCTGCTCACAAAGGGTGGAACATTCAACACATGGATGTTAAGAGTGCCTTCCTTAATGGGTACTTGAAAGAAGAGGTTTTTGTGCAAAAACCTCAAGGATTTGAAGAACAAGGTAAGGAGAACCTTGTCTACGAATTGAAGAAAGCATTGTATGGACTAAAACAAGCACCAAGGGCATGGTACTCATGCATTCATGGCTACTTTCAAAAGTATGGATTTACTAGGAGCAAAAGTGAACCTATTGTAGACACCCAAAAGTCACACATTGCTATTTTTGCATATCTATAGGTGATTCCAGGCATCCCTAGGCTATTGTAGACTATTGTAGTTATGCGTAGACATGCGTAGTCATGCATAGATGGTTGTAGTCATGTGTAGTCATGCATAGATCACCATAGATTGCCATAGTAACGTGTAGACTTCCACAAGTGGCTTTCAGGTCCAAAACCCTAATAAGTCCACAAAACCACATCTTATGCATCAAGATACCTTCAGACGACAACCCGAGGTGATGCATAGCCCATTTACACTCAATTGACACCCCCACGGGGTATTAATTGGCAAAATCAATTAAAAGTCAATTATCAAATTCTAATTTAATGTTGACTTCACTTAAGCCCCTTTTTAGGGCAAAATTGGATTAATTAACTCTTAATTCATAATTAGTGTTAATAAAATCCTCCCACATGTGCCAATTTAGGGTTTCCTAGGGTTTTCTTTTAATCCTCCCCTAAACATGCTTAAGGCTTAATTAGGATTAGCACTAATCCTTCCTCACACATGTGTGAGGATAGGATATTTCCTACTTAGAATGAGATGTTGCCACATAGCATTTCTTAACCTAACCCTAGTCAGAACCAAACCTAGGTTTAGTCTATCTAACCCCCCTGCACCTTGCATTTGCCTATAAATAGTGGGTCCTAAACCCCTAATTAAGTCTGATTCCCTAATTCAACAAAGTATAGTTACTCTACTGAAATGGAAAGCCAACATTGAACAGTTACTTCCCGGTGCACACAGTCAGATTCTGATAGCACACAGAGGCACTCCAGCTGCCTTAGGATCGATCTACCGGAGAGATTTCACCAGAAGAGCATCACAGCTCAAATCGTAGCCTGCCCTGTGAATCCGGCCCCAATTCACAACCCGGGTCACGAATCACATCTGCAAGCCCCAAATCACCCCAAATTTGGGAGGTAAGCTTTGTTTCAGCCTATAATTACCTTCTGCACATTTTATTTGGATTTATGTTACAGTTTTATAGTCATTTCATCTTCTTAAATATGGGGCCTGACTAGGGCAAGCCCCCCAATGTATTGACCCTTTCTTGCAAGTTTCTTTTAGGTTATGCAGCAGATTTGAAAGAAAGGAACACCAAAAAACAACAACCCAGTGGTGGCCCGCATACAACGAAGCCCACCTACACTGAGGGACATCAGAAGGAGGCATCAGGCCTATATTGTTTATTCATGAAAAGAAAAGGGGAAAACTCTCCCTATTTGTAACCGATACAAATTTGATAATGAATAAAGCATATGTTTCTGAATGACTTGTGTTATTTACATGTTGTTAGATCAAATGTCAACTTTTGGTCATTTCATTCTGGCACGCCCGGTGGGACCCCCACAATGGATAGTGCTAGGTTTAGTTTCCTTATAAAT
The DNA here is from genome assembly GCA_028583015.1 of Wollemia nobilis. NCBI lineage: Eukaryota > Viridiplantae > Streptophyta > Pinopsida > Araucariales > Araucariaceae > Wollemia > Wollemia nobilis. The sequence continues at coordinate 7,813,854 of JAQPPZ010016751.1, read as the reverse complement.
CTGACATTATCCTCTATTTTTGTGTATTATAGGTACCAAATATATTGTTCACAGAGACCTCCCAAAGCCCTAGGACCCCTCCTAGGCCCTCAGCTCTCTGATTTGAAGCCTCTACACCTGATTCATGACCCACCCTATGATTTAGGTCAAATTCATGACCCGGGTCATGATTTGAGCATAAACACCTTCAAAACCCCCAAATCAGTTGGGGTAACCTCCTCAGGGTCTAAATAAACCCTTGCTAGCATCATAATGCAGGTATTTTCCCTTCTTCTACCTCTGTTGTGAGTTTTGGATACAAAAATGTACTAGATTAGTGTAATGATCATTGCTTAAGGTAGTCTTGCTTTCATTGCGAAGTTGTTAAAGCATTAGGGTTTCTAAAATTTTTAGGACCTGCAACTTTCCAACAAGTTCATAAAATTTATTTCTCAAATAAGTTTGCATATGTCCTTGTATCTTGCATGTAGCACAAGCCTACGTTGATTCCATTTCATTAATAGCTTTCATTGTTAGAAAGAACTATACATGTTCAAGTAAATCAGGGTTTCTAATCCCCTATTCCATTTTTGAAATATCTTTTCATTCTAACAGCAAATTAAGGTTCCTAATCCCTTATTCCTTTGTTTGAGAGAAATTTTTGTATTCAAAAGTTCAAATTAGGGTTCTAATCCCCTCCACTCCATACACTTGGATTGTTTGTTTATATGCTTTCGAAAGTAGATTAGTTTCTTTTGAAAAGGCATTAGGGTTAGTTTCTTTTGAAAAGGCAAGTAGCTAGTTTCTTATCTTGCATACATCGATAGTGAAACACAAACCCACACACACTCACATGGTACTTAAACAAGTGGTGAGATTGGATTTCATCCCCAATCCATCACTCGAGACTGGTGTCGACGGAGTTTTACCCTCCACCAGCTCTCAACCCCCCTAGACACCTAGTAGCCCCACAGGAGTGGTTATCTGGATTTCATCACCAAAAACCCCCTACTTTTGTGATTGGGCCCTGGATTTCATCACCAGTGGTTACCTACAGAGTGGGATAGGATTTAGCGCCTTCATCCACAAGGCTTGTATAATTTGTGGAATTGGTAACTGTCATTCTTGACTAAGCCCGCCCAAGGGTGAAGCGAAAGCATGGGGTTGTTGACCATGCCTAGCATGTCTCAGATAGTGCCACCTCTTCTCGTGAGAGGATATTAGTGGACTCACTTCAGTATAGTGAGTTCCACCCCTTTAGGTTACCATTTTACTATGCCTTCCATACAGGTCACCATTCGCACGTTGCGGTACCATTCTATCTTGTGCATATTTGGGTGTTGCAGGAGGTTTGTTATTGATGACATTCCTAATTTTCTAGAGTATTCACTCCATTACCCATGATTCTACATAGGGAGTAACAACATTATAACACACAAAATGAACATAACACTCTCATTTTCTCAGCATTTAGATTTGATTCCGGTCTACCATTGTTTGCATGATCACAGACCGGTCTCAACACATTACACCACATATTGTGTTGCTACACATGACATGTCACTTAATTCACACTTACATTAGACATGGTTAAGTCCACATCACACAGGATTTATTCCTAAAACCCATTCACACATGCCACTATGCCTGTGGTTACCCATAGTAGAGCGCATGAGCAATCACGCTCGATGGAGGAATGGCCACCCCCTTCCTCTAGTCAGCCTACTCTTACACCTTCGATCATGAAGGATAAGATCATAGACACATCTGATTCATGCATAGAATCTGATGTACCATTCACACACATGACACCTCATGATGAGACATCAACTTTGAGTGAAATTCTTGCTACTTCACTCGTAGAGGATTACCCACTCTTTGCAGCCCCATCCTCACCTAATCCCTCGACCACGTTCTATGATCATGTAATCTACATAGCACCAAGATAGTCTCCTCCAACCTTCACCATAGATGAGGAGGTCATGCCTACGTCACCCACCTTTGCACACCCCTTTTTCCAGAATTTATCTCAATCCCTATTTGAGAATGATTCCTCCCTTCTAAACCGTACCCGTCTCGAGGTCACATCATTCACCCCTACCATAGGAATGGTGTCTGACCCATCCTCATCCACTATAGGAAGCTAGATTCCATCCTTCCAAACTACACAATAGATCCCTACCCAGCAAGAACCGCAAGCATTCCCTCAAACCTCATGCCCATACTCCTCACAAGAGTACCAACCATCCTCTTCCCAAGAGCCATTCTTCACCATATCGGAGGGTACTTCCCAATAGCCTCTTCAGGAGCAAGAGATGCAAACCCAAGTAGGAGTATACACTTACACTTTCCCCTCAACCCGAGCTCCTATCTCGATAGCTTATCCCACCTTTTTAGCAACATTCCCGCCTATCTCACAGGTATCCAAAGTGCATGACACCCAACCCTTGGAGCCACCTTTGCCTATGATGACCTTTAGGATACCACCACCTATGCCTTTTTAGGCCCCAACTACCCATATCCATCCTACCTATGGACCGACACCAGTAACTTATGCACCTACTCAACCAAACTATTCCACATAGTTTAGCTTCCCTACTTCCTACCCTCCAGGGCAAAGATAGATCTCATATTTTGATACCTCATCTCGACCACCTCTAGCACCAGTAGCACCGACACCTACATTACCACCAACTACACCTAGCTTCTTTACTCCTCCATCAGTTTGGTCATCACCACCTATGGTCCAACCGATACAATAGGCCCCAAACCAACAAGTACCTATGCCGCAACCATATGCCTCATAGTCATAGTACTATTATCCTCAATAGATGCCTACCCCACAACCTAGTGTGCCTGTAGACACTACAACACATGTCACCCAGTACCCACCTTATCATGATCAAGCACAATAGTATTCCCCACAATACTATGAAGAACAACAATACCAGTATCCACCGCATCCACAGGGTCAGCCTATCATAGCCCAACCTTCGACTCCCATGACACCTGAACTTCAACTCTTATGGGATGAAGTCAAAATGTTGAACCTATGCACTTCTAGCTACGGGCCACAAAAGCCTTGCTATGATGAATTGTGCAATGAGCTAGTACATCCATCCATTCCTATCCCTCCTTATCCCTATCACTTCGAAATACCAAAATTCGACAAGTATAGAGGCAAGGAAGATCCCAGAGAACATGTGAGCAACTACCGCTCATCCTGTTACCAACTTCATAGTAGTAATCCTCTTATGTTGCGTACCTTCTCCCTATCCCTCACTGGGCCAGCCTTGGATTGGTACAACATGCTACCATGCCATAGCCTGTACACCTTTGAACAACTGGCCAATTCCTTCTTAGAACACTTTTCCATCAACATCAAGAAAAAGACCACATTTTTTGATGTCTATGCCTTACGATAGGTAGACGATGAACCCATAACTGAGTTTGTCACCATATGGAGAGCGATTATTCATGATCTTACCCATAGCCTCCCCACCTCGGAGCTTGTGACTCTCTTTTCCAAGAGCTACCACAAACATATTTCCACATCCCTCCAACTTCATCAAAGTCATACTTTTGAAGATGCTATATCACAAGTGAAAGTGATCGAAGATATTAAAGTGCAATCTAGGAAGATTAAGTTGAGATCCAAAACCAACTACAACTCCAAATTTCACTTCAATAGACCCACACCCACTCAACCTTACCCATGACCACAACAAACCAACCAAGTTGTAGCTGCTACCCTAGCACTAGTACCGACTCCTCCACCCTATACGCCACAACCGCAACCACTCCAAGCTACTATGCCTACCCCACCTCGACCACAATAGTACCATGGTATGCACCCATAGGGTCCACCATGCAACTTTACACCTTTATCTAAACCATTACCAACCCTGTTCCATAGATTGTATGAGGGTAACCATCTCGTTCTACCTGACATCCACCCATTGGATCCAAACGCACCCAAATATCATGACTACAATGAATAGTTATTTTATCCCTTTCATAGGTAGCATGGCCATAATATCGATTCATGTCACTCCTTTCATGGACAAGTTCAAGACCTAATCGATAGGGGCATTATTCAGGTAGCAAACCCACTAGCCCCATAGAACCAAAACCTAGGGATCTTCCAAAACCCTCTACCAGATCATAGAGGACCCAATCCCCCTAGACCTCCAAACAATCCTCTAGCACCTCCTCACCAAGTCAACAATGTCCAGCGTGATCCTCCATCATGCGGAGTAGTAGGCATGATCAACCTTACTACGAGAAACCAATGGTACCCGTCACCCCAGACAACACCTATTGTTTCTCCTCCTATCTAGTTTATGTCCCTACAAACACCACAAAGGCCTAACATCATACCACCACCACCTCAAAATGTGATTACCATCCATGGTAGTCTAACCCATCAGCTACGCAATGCCCCCATGTGGTTATCCATATTTGACCTCTTACAACAATCTCAACCCCATCGTGAGGCATTGAATGACATCCTATGTTCCATTGACTTAGAGACACATGACACAAATGCTTTTGTCAATTTTGTAGGGAACATCCCATGATGCCTTCAACCATCAATTAGCTTTCATGACCATGAGATAATGAAACTCATTGGTGAAGGAGCCGACCCTCCCCTCCACATACAAGCTAATATCAATGACATTACCTACAAGTGGGTACTCATTGACATGGGCTCATCCATCAGTATCATATCAACAATAGCCTTACATCACCTACACCTCCCTCCAGCACATTTCACCACACCTTCCCTAGACCTATGCACTTTTGATGGTTCCATGAGACCTACCATAGGATCCATAGTTCTGCCCATTCACGTAGGCATCCGTACGATCCCCATCCTCTTCCACATCATTCAAGGAGAAATGCAATACAATATTCTCCTTGGTCACCCTTGGATCAGAGACATGCAGTGTGTCCCATCCACATTGCATCATTGCCTCAAGTACATCCACAATGGACTCATTCATTATGTCCCAGCCGATGGAGACCCCTTTAAGTTTTGTAATATCGTAGACCTTCCCCCTATGCCTTCATTCTCATCTTCCCAACTATTCCCTGTATCTTCCCACCAGTCAGTAGGAGCATCGACATCCTCACCAATTTTCACCTCAACATCCCAATGTTCATCGACAACACAAGCCTCGATATCTGCACCATTAACATCATCTACTAGAGGACCTAAAGCTGATACTATGCCTTCCCCATCACCATCCTTATGGCCTCCACAACCTTCTCAACCTCTACCATTCCAATTTCCACCCATGGTGTCACAACCACCATCACCACCCATTACACAACCAACTACATTACCTCCCTCACCCTTGCATATGGAAGCCCCTATCCTTCCTACACCGTAGACACCACCCCTTCCCTTCTGACCAAAACCTAAGACATTCACCTCTTCATGCATCCCTGCACCTGCATCGATGTCATCCCCTACATAGAACAAACAACCTATTCAACCCACAACAACCAAACATCATGAACCTGAATAGCCAACACCCAACTTGGGTAAACAACCTCCACACCCTTTGACTACCACCATTATAGAATCCCAACTTTCTCCTTCATCATCTGATTCGGATATGCCACCCCAATCGCTAGAGCGTGCTACATCATGCATATCCATATTCATGATGAAAAATGGCTTAGGAGACTATAACATGCATGATGCCCATGTATGTGACACCCCTATCCAATCTACCCAAGATTTTGGTCATCCCTCAACCTCGGTATTGACTATTGGAACTGTCATACAGCTAGGAAGTCCCGAAAACCACACCAAATTTGTGTATGCAGGAGTAGATTCCTCAATCCCCTCACCAACTTCTCCACCACCACAATCCAGCTTGGGTGATGCAATCACACACCTAGCCAACCCTCAATTTGCCTTGCACTACCTACAACGCTTTCATTGGCATGGGTTCAGACTAGGCCGTTATGAGCAAGGGCTACGTACACCCATTAACCCTCGTGTCCGATCACCTACCGACAAAATCAGCCTAGGTTATCGCTCAACTATTGTCTACACGTTAGAAGATGAGATCCAAGATCTCTCTTTACATCCTCCTCCATGTCCAACACACACCTTGGAAGAGTACATTGACATGGATATGCTAGAAGACACGCCTTCACCCACATCGACTGTCACCGTCCCCTATGATTTCTTCCAAGAATCTCCCATGTCGGATACCTCATTGTTCTATGATGTTCAGAGATTGGTAGAACACTTTGCTACCTTATCCCTGGTTACACCACCAATAGAGCCGGACCCGGTTCCGCCTGATCCATTACCAATAGAGCCAGACCCGGTTCTGCCTGATCCACCACCGATACGCCTGCCTGTATTCCCGCCTATACATAGATAGTTACAAAGAGCAGCCTCTCATCCTCGATCACCACCCATCATCCTGCGACCTCCCTTGAGTCTTTTTGGATGCGCACAACCTATTCAACCTCCATCACCCGATTCTACACTACCTACTTCACCTACAACATCGATTAACATGGTGGAGGTAGATTTACATTCTCCCCTCCATTACAACCACCAACAGATTTGAGATGATACCCCAAACCCAAAATTTATCGATCTCGCACACATCTCACACATACCAACACCTGGAGACTTTCTTCTCTCTCCTCATGTCTTATGGGTAGCAAATATACCCTCCTCATCCACATCTACCCAAATCCCTCAAGTCCATCACATGGGCATTTATGTAGATGATGAATTTGAGTTCAGCGAGGCCATCGATGACTTCAATCTCATCCCTATCCCTGAATAGTTGTACGATGGATCTCGCATGCTCATCGAGGACACGATCGACGTAGACATCGGTGATGATCCAAAAAATCCACACATCCTCAAACTAGCCACCAGCCTCTCACCCGAGGAGCGTATCACCTTCACGAACTTCTTATGCAAGTATATAAAAGTGTTCACATGGTCTTACAAAGACATGTCGGGACTTGACCCTACCGTGGTAGTGCATAATCTTATACTAGATCCCAATGCCAAACCAGTGAGACAGAAACTATGATGCATGCATCCGACTATCACATTGATAGTAAAATTCGAGCTTCAAAAGCTCCTAGATGTTGATTTCATAATACCCATCGACTATCTCGAGTGGGTATCCAACATGGTCCCTATCCCTAAACCATCTGGTGATGTTCACGTCTACATAGACTTTCATGACCTAAACAAAGCTTGTCCCAAAGACAACTTCCCATTACCCAACATTGATTCCCTGGTCGACTCCATCGTAGGTCATGAAATGATTTCCCTCATGGATGGATTTTCTGGATATAATCAAATTAGGATCAACCCAATAGATCAACACAAAACTTCCTTCACAACACCCTGGGGGACTTTTTGCTACAAGGTCATGCCCTTTGGCCTTAAAAATGCTGGGGCAACCTATCAATGAGCCATGACCTACATATTTCATGACCTAATGCACAAAATTGTGGAAGACTATGTAGATGACCTTATAGCCAAATCAAAGAAATGTGTTGATCATCTCGAAGATCTTCGTCAGATTTTTGATCGACTACTAGAACACAACGTGCGCCTCAATCCAAAAAAGTGTGTGTTCGGTGTTACATCTGGAAAGATACTAGGATTCATTGTCTCCCAATGAGGCATTGAGGTTGATCCTAGCAAGGTGAAAGCCATCATCGAGATGCCTCCTCCTACTACCTTAAAGCAATTACGCAGCTTACAGGGCAAGATCACCTCTATTCATAGATTTATAGCACAATTATCAGACAAATGCCAACCATTCAATCATCTCCTACAAAAAGGAGTACACTTCAAATGGGATGAAAACTACCAAGCCACATTCAACGCTATCAAAACTTACCTCACATCATCACCGGTTATGTCACCACCGCATCCACACTTACCACTGACTCTATACATCTCAGCCATAGAGTTTGCGCTAGGTACACTCCTAGCCCAAAAAAATGCTCTCGACAAAGAGCAGGCTATCTACTATATCAGTCATACATTAGTTAGTTATGAAACGAGATACGGATACATGGAGAAGCTATGCCTAGCAGTAGTATTCACCACCCAGAAGCTAAGACACTACATGTTAAACCACACAACTTTTGTCATCGCCCGAGACAATCCCCTATGGTATATGATGAACAAGAGTTATCACAACTCACGCACAACCAAATGGATCATGCTCCTAACCGAGTTCGACCTAGAATTCGTATCTCAAAAGTCTATCAAAGGGCAAGTCATTGCTGACCAATTGGCTGAAGCCCCTATAACTGACAATCAACCCTTACTCATCCAACTCCCCGATGACTCTATCTTTCACATAACCGAAGATGAGCAATACGTTGAACCAAAATTCATGGCTGACCTCACCATGTTCTTTGATGGGTCTAGGTGTCTCCATGTTGGGGGTGCAGGTATTGTTTTCTTTACACCTGAAGGAGAACCACTCCCATTTTCATTCAAACTTGATTTTCCCTGTACCAATAACAACATAGAGTATGAAGCCCTAATATTAGGACTGAAACAAGCACACGCTATGCACATCAAGCGCCTTCACATCATAGGTGATTCACTCTTGATTGTCAATCAAGTGCAGGAACTTTGGCTATGCAATTGTCCAATTCTCCAGCAATACAAGAAGATCGCCCAACAACTCTTATCCCAGTTTGAATGGTATTACCTCGAAGCCATGCCACGCTCATCAAACCATTTTGTAGACACCATGGCCTCCCTAGGGTCCCTTATCCCACAAAATCCAATGTCCAACATGACATCTGTAACCATTCATACGCTTACACAATCTGCTATATCACCCACACCCCCCACAGACGATGGTGGTGTATATGTGGTAAACACTGAACCTCACGACCCATGGTTCTCACAGATCAAAGAATACATCAAACTAGGTTTCCTACCATGTGATCTACCCCATGCCCAACGTCGAACCTTTAAACAAAGAGCGATATGCTACACCTTGTTGGGGGACATCCTTTACCATCGTAGCTATGATGGTATACTCTTGCATTGCCTAGAACCACAAGAATCACAATGGGTTGTACAAGAAACCCATGATGGCACTTGTGGTGGCCATTTCAGTGGCATGGTGATTACTAAACGCATTCTCCGTATGGGCTACTACTGGCCTAAAATGGAGCAAGACTACTGCGAGTATGTTAAACGTTGCATCAAATGCCAACAACATGCCAACTTAACACATTTACCATCCCAAGCACTTCAACCAATCCAGTCCATGTGGCCCTTCTCCCAATGGGGCTTGGATCTAATTGGAAAAATTACACCTGCATCCTCTAGCAATCATAAATTTATCATTACAACAACAAAATATTTTACAAAGTGGGTCGAAGCCATCCCACTGGTCCAAACTACAGGAGCCAAAATTGCAACATTCATCATGGAGCACATCATATGCCACTTCGGAATTCCCTCCCAAATTATTTTAGATAATGGGAAATATTTCAAAAACAAAACTGTCCGAGCTCTGTGCAATAGATTTCACATACATCATAGCTTTTCGACCCCATATTACCCTCAAGGAAATGGCTAGGCCAAAGCCACTAACAAAACCATCTGCTCTATTCTCTGTAAAACTATAGCGAAATCTCATCGGGACTGGCATAACCAAATGCCCCTAGCCTTGTGGGCCTATCGTACGAGCATTCGTACTCCCACTGGGGCAACACCTTTTTCACTTGTCTATGGGGTAGAGGCTATCATGCCCCTCGAGCTGGAGATACCCTCTTTATGAATATCCATGAAATATTTCATTGATGATGACACTACTCGCCAAGCTCATCTAGATCAGCTAACACTCCTCGATGAATGTCGCATCCATGCCATCGAGCACACACGAGTATATCAAGATCACCTTCATCGTGCCTACAATAGTAAGGTACATCAACATGAATTTAAGATCGATGACTTGGTTCTCAAAGAGAACCAACAAATCACAAGTCAACCTCGCCAAAAGTATGATAAATTTTCTCCAAACTGGTTAGGCCCATTTATGGTTATACACAAATACGGTTCAAGAGCATATCATCTAGCCGATATTGAAGGCTTTAATGATCCTGAACCCATCAACATCTTGCACCTTCATGCATTTAATGCATGATGCATAATCACATTCACCATCACAAGTGTCACATAGTGTTAAAAGTAAATCACCAAGCACATCACCATGTGAATCTATTATTTCTACTTTATTATTTCTCTATACATGTACATTTCACCTTTCTACCATTTTTATGCTCGGGGTATTTATTTTTCCTTTTGTAGGACTCACGTCATCAACAGGAAAGCACTACAATGGCCTCACCTACAACCATGCAGGACCATCTAGCCACAACAAAAACCCATTACACCGGCCGATCTCACCCAACCACCAACCACCCTTCATGCCAGGCGCTCCTCGCACTCATCCCGATCAAGTCACCACACTTCACCTCAACACCATTCCCCTCACCAATGAGGCTCATCCTATTCACCACACTCTAGCGATAGCCAGATCACCATGTCCTCTTTCGATGACAAAGAGGAATCCACCCAACCACAAGCACAAGGATCATCCTCCCATCCATCTGATGACCTCAGACATCATTACTCACCCACAAATCATCCCCATCATCCCATAGGATCCTACCACCCACCTAATAGGGAGTACACACCTCATCAACCTCACCCTACATTTCTACCAGCTCCCCTTCCCAATGGTGAGTCTACCTATGCCTAGGCATTGCAAACCCGTGTGGTCCAAGCTACTCAAGCTGGTCATGAAAACATGCCCTCCTCCCATTCATGCCATCACCTAGGGCCATCACCCATGCCATCGGTCCTCAAAACACCACCTTCACCACTATGAGGCTTACCACCCTAGCAAATCTTACAATCATCATAGTCATTTCATTTCGTTGCTTCCTCATCATAGCCCTATCCTTTTTCTACCATGCATCGAGCTATTCCATTCACCTTGGAATCTCGATCACCCCCTTCCCCAATACCATCATCACCACACCATGAGATACAACATCTCATCTCCCGTATCGAAGCTCTGGAGTTGTATATGAGCCACTATCATTGCCACGTTCACCCATGATAGTCTTCCATGACCCATCCATCCTCACCACCATGCAGATCCCTTCCCTGATCTCGAACTCGACCCATGCTAGAACCCAGAACCATGCCTCCATTACCAAAACTTCTTTCACCTAGACCACATGCACCTCCAATAGATCCTTACATCTACCCCATGCCTATTCCACACACACCGCTTTTCAAAATGTTCCACCATCTCATGCATCAGGGTCTTATCGACCTACCTAAGATTCGACCTACTGACCCCTCGTATCCTAAATCATACAATTATAATGAGAACCAATTTTGCATTTTTCATCACCATCTAAGCCATGATATCGAAGAGTGCAGATCATTCAAAACCCTGGTGCACAACATGTTGCACGATGAGCGTACCCCATCATCGGAGCATTCCTTTCTGTTTAGCCGACTTGTTAGTCCTCCGTACCGCACCATTCCCAGGACTTTACCACCCCATAGTACCCTAACAGCGCCCACCCACTATATTCATAGTATTTCCAACTATGGCTCCAACCACAACTCTAGCCATGTCACCACCTCACCATCCCACTCCCACCCAGATTTATGCCAGTTCACCCGATAGTAGTGTTAGTTACTCGTCTTCTTCTATCTTATTCTTCTACTTTGTACATACATTGTTTCATTTCTTCTCTTATATCATGGTCAGTTGTTGGTGATCCCCTTATCTCGATTGGTCACCAAAGCTGGTTTCTTCCCACTTCTTCCATTTATACATTCCACTTTTACATCTTGCTTCTTTTTGACAACCATTACACACATATACAATGCACAGTAAAACATCTACTACACATGCACCCCACATGTTGGGGCAACCAGGATCATAGCATCACGCCTTTTGCCATCATTATGCACTTTACTCATTTGTAAATAAGTTCTTCTAAACTTCTCTTTCTACACAACATTACTTTCCTCTTGTAAATATTGCATTCCTCCATTTGCATCATTACGATTATATTCATTGCACATATTCATATGCTTTATAGTTAAAATTTTAATTCATGTTTGTATATTCTCCCCCAAAATGCGCCTCAGTAGGAATAATACATGCACTTGTTAGCATCACCACCTGGATGTCCATTCCCCCTTTTTTAGGATCAGGGTATACATAGGTGTTGTGTTTAATTTTGACTACTCTGTAGTTTAGGCAATCAAGTGTCACCCATAGCTACTGAGTCTTGTACATTCTTCTTATGGTCTTTTAGGCTGGTTCAACTTCTCTCAAGGATCGCTCACAATAGGTTACACATTAACAATTTTGAGCCTAGGAAAGAGGACATCTTGAGTAGATATCGCCATCTAGCGAACGGTATCCCCTGCTCGTCCTATCGCCTGCATGGTCAACATACGACCTAGGGATAAACAAAGAGATCAAGCATAAGCAAAAATAAATGATTGGGTAGAAAAAAACTGCATCGCCCATACAAAAAGAGCACCACAAAAGAAAAAGAGAAAAGAAATGAAAAGAGCACCACCACAATCAGATAGGTCAACACTAGAACAGGGGCAAAAAACAAAAGGAAACACCTCTTGATATCACACATGTTATGCTTATCGCCTTTGGTCCTTAGGTTCAACATAACACCATGGGATGATTTCCATCGCTAGCAAAAGGCTCCAAGAGCCTGCCTACCAGTGGAATAGTCTTACGGGTGACAACACATCTCTCACATTAGCATCTCACTTTTGTAGAAATCACTATTGTGGATGGATGAGCTAGCTAGTATGGTAGCATCTACAATGGGTTAATCCTACCTCCCTCAAAATGGATAAATGAACATTACACATTCACACACATAGGTCCAAGATAGACTTTGAACCAGCCCGATCATGTTATAAGTTGCCACAACACTTGCATAGCTAAGGGTTTGAGATTTGATTGTCATAACTATGTTAGTCAAAACTATTACACATGCCTTACATTATCCATCGATCCTAAAATCATGGAATGGATAGCATCCATACAGGTAAATGCAATGATACAAGTGCTTCCTTGGCGCATTTCAATAAGTCCATACATGCATACATGCATCTATGTCAAATACATTTGATACACATTATAGTATTGCATCCAACCTACATGCATTTCATATCAAATTACATTTATGGCATTCATCCCATATGCATTTCAAAATCGAGTCATAAGTATCACAATTACTATACATACATTCATTACAAAATCACAATTGATATCACATCATGTCATATTGGAAATACAATCATAGCATTATTTTACAATCCATTCATACCACAATACGATAATAGATCTAAACCATGTCATACATGTACATCTATTCATCAGACATATCTACAAACTATGTTACGCTAATCCATGCAAACATAAACAAGATCACAATTCAAACCATCAAAATAACACATGTATATAATAGCCAAAATCAACAGAGTATATATATATATCATCCATCATTCAAAACTGGGGCAACTTCACCTTGCCCTCATCAAATCAAATCACCTTCAATCTCCTTACCTCACCTCTCAATCAAAACAAACCCCTTCAAAGATTGCATCCTTCACCTTGCCCTCATCAAATCAAAACAAACCACCAGGTTCAAAAGGTTGCATCCTTTACCTCACCTTCATCAAATCAAATCAATCACTAGGTCCAAAAGGTTTCACCCTTTTCCTTACATTTTATCACAAACATTCTTTTTAGAGTCTTAACACACTAGGTTTCCCCAAAATCCTCAAGAAAAATTTTGGAACATTCTTTTTAAAAGCTCTTAGCAAATTAGGTTTCCCCAAAAACCTTAGTAAAACTTTGGATAGGTTTCCCCAAAAACCTCAACAAAACTTTGGATAGGTTTCTCCAAAAACCTCAGTAAAAATTTGGATAGGTTTGTCCCAAAACCTTAGCAAAAATAGCATAGCCTAGCATTGCCTAGCATAGCACAACAATTTTTCACCTCTTTGTCCTCACAAATATTTTTCTTCCATGCACACCCTTCACAAGGCTTGAAATTGTGCATTCATTACTTCTAAAAGTAGGGTCATCTTTGGTCTAACTTTTCACCTATCAAATCATCTCCACATTTCCTAAAAACTGTTACCATTGTATCGAGCTTAGAAAGAGCTTTCCAATAGTATAATATTTGTCCAATTTTGACATCGTTTGGTTCCCCAAACTACCAAAATAGTTCAAAACCCTAATTTGCCCCCGGGTGGTGATTTAGGTCAAAATCACCCCTCGGGTGGCGAACTCAGCTCAGACCTTCCAAAATCAACCAAGTTGCCCCCAAAACCCTAGGAAATCATGCAAATTTCTTCTAAAACCCTAGGAACTTCCCAAAACACTCTTCTAATTTGTTTTTTGTCATCATAATCATCATGCATTGGTATCTTATCAATCGCTGCATCATCAAATCATCGCATTCCATTCGCCTCATTGTTGATTCCTCGTTTGAGGGGGTATTCATATCCAAAGTCAGCTTTGCATGCAATCACAACATCAAAAATACAAAAGTGTGGTTAGCGCATTTGTCTACAAATTTTTTTGTTGAATATTATCATACAAAATAATCTCAATCACAATCAGACATGGGTTACATCAAGAGAGTTATGCGTGACAATGGAAAGGTCACCTTGGCATTCATGGGGCACAATGAATGACATGGGCAACTAATTCAGCGCAACATTTGGAATACTTCACTCTGGCATTCATGGAGCACAATGAATGACATGTTTGAATAATTCAAATGTTAACTAACTCAAATGGTTTGACACTTGTCACCATGTTCTCATCAATCAATCAACAACAAATATTTAGTTAGGCTTTTGTCCTAATCATACTTTTGGACCATGCTGATCTGGTTGCAAAAGCAAAGTAGTCAAAAGTTGTCATTCTCAAGAAACTGGTATGGCATCGTAAATGTCATACGGACTCAACAAAATTGCATCATTGCATTCATAATCATTCATTTTCCTTTACCAGCATTGCTTTTTATTTCTTTCCTCTTCTTCTTCTTTCCTTCTTCCCTTCTCCTTCTTGGCTATCAGTCAATGTTGTATGGTCATGCTTCAAGCGGCTACATACCTTTGATTAGATCCCATTATTTCCCTTCTCCTTCTTGGCTATCCAATCAATGTTGTATGGTCACACTTCGAGCGACTACATACCTTTGATTAGATCCCATTATTTTCTCTTCTTACTAGAAATCATATTCATCATGCATTGGTATCTTTATCAATCGCTGCATCATCAAATCACCACACTTCATTCACCTCATTTTTGATTCCTCATTTGAGGGGGTATTCATATCCAAAGTTAGCTTTGCATGCAATCACAACATCAAAAATCCAAAAGCGCGGTTAGCGCATTTGTCTACAAAATTTTTTGTTGAATATTATCATACAAAATAATCTCAATCACAATCAGACATGGGTTACATCAAGAGAGTTATGCATGACAATGGAAAGGTCATCTTGGCATTCATGGAGCACAATGAATGATACGAGTGACTAATTCAATGCAACATTTGGAAAACTTCACTCTGGAATTCATGGAGCACAATGAATGACATGTTTGAATAATTCAAATGTTAACTAACTCAAATGGTTTGACACTTGTCGCCATGTTCTCATCAATCAATCAACAACAAATATTTAGTTAGGCTTTTGTCCTAATCATACTTTTGGACCACGTTGATCTGGTCGCAAAAGCAAAGCAATCAAAAGTTGTTGTTCTCAAGCAACTAGTATGGCATCATAAATGTCATACGGACTCAACAAAATCACATCATTGCATCCATAACCATTCATTTTCCCTTACTAGCACTATTTTTATCTCTTTTCTCTTTTTCTTCTTTCCTTCCTCTCTTCTTCCCCTGTGGACATTCAATTGATGTTGTATGGTCACGCTTCGAGTGGCTACATACCTTCGATTAGATTCCATTTATTTCTCTTCTTTTCCCTGGATACCTAATTGATTTGTATGGTCACGCTTCGAGCGGCTACATACCCTTTGATTGGATTCCATTCCCCTTCTACCCCTTTTCCTTCTGCACAAACCCTTCATATTTTTGTATTAAACTGTGTTCCACATAGTATAGTACAAAAAGGGGTAAAATATAGACACCCAAAAGTCACACATTGCTATTTCTGCATATCTATAGGTGATTCCAGGAATCCCTAGGCCATTATAGACTATTTTAGTTATGTGTAGACATGCGTAGACATGTGTAGACATGCATAGATGGCTGTAGTCATGTGTAGTCATCCATATATTGCCATAGATTGCCATAGTAACGTGTAGACTTCCACAAGTGGCTTTCAGGTCCAAAAACCTAATAAGTCCACAAAACCACATCTTATGCATCAAGATACCTTTAAACAACAACCCGAGGGAATGTATAGCCCATTTATACTCAATTGAAACCCCCATAGGGTATTAATTGGCAAAATCAATTAAAAGTCAATTATCAAATTCTAATTTAATGTTGACTTCGCTTAACTCCCTTTTTAGGTCAAAATTAGATTAATTAACTCTTAATTCATAATTAGTGTTAATCAAATCCTCCCACATGTGCCAATTTAGGGTTTCCTAGGGTTTTATTTAAATCCTCCCCTAAACATGCTTAAGGCTTAATTAGGATTAGCATTAATCCTTCCTCACACGTGTGAGGATAGGATATTTCCTACTTAGAATGAGATGTTGCCACATAGCATCTATTAACCTAACCCTAGTCAGAATCAAACCTAGGTTTAGTCTATCTAACCTCCCCCGCACCTTGCATTTGCCTATAAATAGTGGGTCCTAAACCCCTAATTAAGACTGATTCTCTAATTCAAGAAAGTACAGTTACTCTGTTGAAATGGAAAGCCAACATTGAACAGTTACTTATCGATGCACACAATCATATTTTGATAGCACACAGAGGCACTCCAACTGCCTTAGGATCGATCTACCAGAGAGATTTCACTAGAAGAGCATCACAGCTCAAATTGTAGCCTGCCCTACGAATCCGGCCCCAATTCACAACCCGGGTCATGAATCACATATGCAAGCCCCAAATCACCCCAAATTTGGGAGGTAAGCTTTGTTTCAGCCTATAATTACCTTCTGCACATTGTATTTGTATTTATATTACATTTTTATAGTCATTTCATCTTCTTAAATATGGGACCTGACTAGGCCAAGCCCCCCAACGTATTGACCCTTTCTTGCAAGTTTATTTCAGGTTATACAGCATATTTGAAAGAAAGGAACACCAAAAAAAAACAACCCAGTGGTGGCCTGCATACAACGAAGCCCACCTACACTTAGGGACATCAAAAGGATGCATCAAGCCTATATTGTTTATTCATGAAAAGAAAAATGGAAAACTCTCCCTATTTGTAATAGATACAAATTTGATAATGAATAAAGCATATGTTTATGAATGACTTGTGTTATTTACATGTTGTTAGATCAAATGTCAACTTCTGGTCATTTCACCTACTCTCTACTACATAAAACAAGGTAAATACATCCTTATTGTGTGCTTATATGTGGATGATCTCATATTTATGGGTAGTAGTGATAAAATGAATGAGTTCAAACACTCCATGATGAAAGAGTTTGAAATGAAGGATCTAGGTTTGATGCATTATTTTATAGTAATGGAGGTACATAAAATAGGAAATGGGATCTTCATATGTCAATATAAATATGCTCATGACATGATAAAGAAATGTTCTATGGAGCAATGCAAGTTTGTTGCAACTCCAACAGGTCATGGGATTCAATTAAGAAAATAATATGGAACACCAAACATTGACAAGACCACTTACAAGAGCATGGTCGGGAGTCTAATGGTCCTCACCAACACAAGGCTAGATATTCAATATGTTGATTCTCTAGTTTCAAGGTATATGGTTGATCCATCTAAACTTCATCTACAAGCAACTAAAAGAATTTTTAGATATGTAAAGGGGTATAATGGATTATGGGATCCATTACCACAAAAATGATGATGTAAAATTAATTGGATTTAGTGATAGTGATTGGGGCAGCAAAATATATGATAGAAAATCTACTTCAGGGAATTGTTTTAGTCTTGGATCAGGACTAATTACATGGAGTTCCAAAAAGTAGATTGTTGTAGCATTATCATCTATTGAAGCTGAGTACATAGCAATCACAAATGCTAGTACACAAGCTTTATGGTTGAGAAAAGTTCTTGGAGAAATAGGTGAGAGAAAAAATGGTCCTACCATATTGTATTGTGAAAATATGAGTTCCATACAGTTAGCACATAATTCTATCCACCATAGCAGGTCAAAGCACTTCAACATGAAGTATCACTTCATAAGAGACATGTTGGAGAAAAATGTGGTTGAGTTAAACCATTGTAGCACTTTGGATAACATAGTAGATATCTTCACCAAAGGAGTTGCTAAATCTCAGTATTTAAATCTGAGAGACTGTCTTGTTAGCCCTATCAACTTTAAGGGGGAGAATGTTGGAATTTTATTAAAATATATATTTTTGTATTCCTACGTAGCTAAATTAGATGCTACTCTAGAAATTGTTAGAGAGATTTTAGGATTAAGTTAGTATCTTCTTTTTTAGGATGTAGTCACAAGAATTCTTCTTGTAAGTTAGCATCTTCTATTATGAGTTATGATTTGTTATTGTGCAGCTCTATAAATTGTAACCTTCAACAAATAATCAAATACAATGAGTTTATTGCCTCATTTACCCTTCAACCAAAATTCTAGTCTTCAAAATATTATGCATTTTTTGTTTGGTTGGTGTGGTATGCAACTGACTTTTTTTATATAGTTTAAAAAATTCATTCAAAGTGGGTTTTTACAGGCTCCCAAAATTTGATTACATCAATAGAAAAAAAGTAGAGAATAGATCGAGAAGTAAAAAAGGAGGAAACATAGTCCCACAAAAAGGAAGACAAAAAGGAATAGGAAGAGAAGAGGAATGGCATAGCATGAGGATACCCTAAAACAAAAACCAACCATGAACAAAAAATCCATTAAGCCTCCTCTTCAACTTCAACATCTACATCCTTAGGTTCTTTGTTGATCACATCCTTGCTTTCATCCTCTACATTGTCAGAAAACAACAAATTTCTTGTCATCATCCTTGACATCATCCACAACGATTTCCTTATCATCATCCTCAAAAAATTTCTTCTTGAAAAATAACAAATTCAAAGCATTTTGGAGGTCCACAATGTGAGTGATGCAGTTGGAAATCAAGTTGATGATATACTACTTTAGACATTGACAAGTAACATCCTTATCCTCCTTGTCCAAATCTAAAACTACGGTTTTCCTTTTCTATGTAAGCTATTGCAAGCATGATGAGGATCTTACAACTTTCTCTAACTTCTCAAGAGCCTCAAATTTTATTTTCTTGGTAGATTGATTTCTCATGGTTTTGATAGCCTACACAATAGCATGTTTCTTGGTTGACATGGCCGAGGAGTGGGAGGAGGATGGACTAGCCTAAAACTAGCTAGTCTTGGTAGGGACGAGGCTAGTTTTACCTTTGGTGGTATGAATGAAAGGAATAGAAATACCTTGGAGTCAATGGGTAAGCCAATGATTATATAGGATATTGAAAAGGCCCTAATGTGAGGGTAGGTCATCACTTTTATTTCTATGAATGTTCTCAATGGAGTAACTAATGGAATTAAAAATGAATTGGGGTATATTCACAAAATTTACATCCCTAAAATAATTGTAGAAAGCAAAGTGAAAGCTACATAGTACCTTCTTAAGATCATCAATGGTGACAAATTCCATGATGGGTTTCATTATGTTGTTCCAAGGGGTAGAAAGTTTAGTTCTTTTCATTCCCATCCTCACTTTCTTGTAGAGTTCTTTGTCCTTGATGTCCTTCAACACTGCCTCTCAATTATTCTTCTCATACTGAATGGACCTCCCTCTCACCGGTTGGCTAGTGAGTTTAGAAAGCAGCTTGATGTTAATATCAAAAATTTTGTTGTGGATGATCACTTTACCATTACTCCAAGTGTATAGGATTACCGTAATTATGTCAAAGTCATATCCTAAGAAGATCCTAAAGAAAGGCATGAAGCCTCTCTCTATGAGCATGGCTTCAGCAATAGGGTCCATGACAACAGTGGTAGGCTCAACAATGCTCATGATATAAAGGCACAATAGGCACTTGGGACTGTAAAAAAGGAATATTTGCAAGGAATAATGATAAATGGGTTCACTATAAATAAATAACAAGCGAAGACCCCTCTTGGGATTAGGAAAATTGCCTTCTTGGATGAGGAACCGAACAATCCAAAATATTTGGAAAATACAGATACCGATGTAAGGATTCCCATGCATAATGGAAAAGTTGTAGAAGAAGGCTTGCAATTAGAAGGCCAAACCTTCTTGATGGGCCATGTAAAGAGGTGAAATTAGAAATGGTTGGGAATGTGAAACATAATGAGCAATATGCAGGCAAGGGTAGGGATACAGAGGATCAGGGTGATGGTGCAGAGGATGAGGTGGAGGTGATTGGTGGACAAAGGGCTTGTGTGGGCACAAGCAATGGGGATATGGAGGAGCGAGGTGAAGGTGTGAAAGGAGAGGTGGAGGTGATTTTTGGATAAATGGTGCAGGTGAAAATTATCAGAGAGGGTGTAGTTTTTGCTTTAAAAAGAGGAAACAAGGATGCCAAAACCAAGGGTTAGAGAGTTGGGATGATTATGGATTAATATGAATAATCCTTAGAAAATATATATGAAAATGTTGGAAAATTTGAAAATCTCATTAGCACTGATGGCACCAAGTGTCAAGGAAATATGGGTGCCAAAAGGAATTGAAAAAAACAACATTACAACTAATTGGTCAAGCATTATTATTGGTTTTCACAAATTTGTCTTGTTCCACAATGTCAACAATTTCTTGTGGTATGCCACTTGTCCAAGTCAATAGACCTATGGTGTTGACACCATAATTTGCTAATTTATCAGCAAACTTGTTGCTTTCTTTGAATGTGTGTTGGAAAATAATTTCTTGTTGGTTTTGACTCAAAATATTAGCTTCCTCAATGCAGTCCTTAACCCTCCATGAAGAATTTATATTATTCTTGAGGTAGTTAATAGTGTTGAGTGAGTCTCCCTCAACCATAAGCCTACCTGGTTGATTTTTTGTGAGTAATAATCCTCTCCACATGGCTCTAGCTTCAACAACCTGGTTTGTTTAAATTCCTAAGTATTTCATAAATACAAGGATGACACTTCTTGTATGATCCCTGATGATGTCCCCAACACCTAATTTTCGAGGGTTACCTTTAGAAACACCATCAAAGTTTAGTTTAATTCATCCTGGATGGGGGTCCATTTGGAGTGGACTCTAAGATTTTGGGAGAGGAATGAGAGTAGCATTTTCAGGGTAAGATGAGTGGGGAGAGGAATATTCAAGGAGTGGCTCAAGCACATTTCAAATCTAGGGGTAAGATGAGTGGGGAGAGGAATGAGAGTAGCATTTTTAGTGGCAAAGGATAGGATTTTATTGGTGACAATGTCAAGATTTAACTTTTTGTTAAATAATATTCTACTATTTCTTTCTACCCAAATTTACCATAATAAATGATGCAGATAAATTTACAACATGAAGTTGAGATGGGTATTATGGAAAGGAATAGACCATTGAAGACAAATATCAATTATAGAACAAGGCCTATCCCAAATGGTGTGGAAGGTGTGAAGGATCTCGTTAAGGATGGAAGAGGAGAAAGTACATGAAAGGAAAAGATGTTGAGGGGACTCCAAGTTAGCCAAACAAATAAAACACCTATTTGGGAAAGCCATACCTATTTTAACCTAGATATCTATGGTAAGGATATTTTCTTAAATGACAATCAAAGCAAAAAATGATTTTTAGGAATGAGAATTTTGGGCTACACAAGATGGCAATGGAATGAAGGTTCCTCATGAGTCAAGAGCAAACTATAGGAAGACTTAATAGAAAACTCCCCACTTTTAGTGAATTCTCAAAATAGTTTATCCTTAAAATTACCTGAGGAAATGATAATGGAGTTCAAGAGTTGCAATTTTTTAGACTCTTCTAGATGGGTGATGCTTCTGATAGGTTTCCATATTTTTATGCTATTGAAGGAACTCAAAAATTTAGAGACTTTGTGGTCAAATGTGCTATCGGTGAAATATTTTAGGACCGCCAGTCTAGGATCATTCATGAGAGGTTATCCCTTGATCCACTTATCATTCCATAAGTCTATCCTAAGACAATCGCATAATCTCCATCGTATACCTTTTTCGACTAGAAATCTAGTGTTCATTATTTAATTCCAAAAGGTAAATCCTTTGGTAGGGGACATTTCATTGAGGAAATTTGTTCCCTGTAGATATTTTCTTCTGACTATAGGTATCCATTCATTTCCAATATTTTTTATTAAGTGCTAATCTTGCTTGGCCATAAGGGCTAAGTTTAAAATATGGACTCTTCTAAGGTCGATTCCTCCCATGTCCTTTGGTTTACAGAATTTATTCTAGGACACTATATGGAAACGCTACTTGGATTCATATCCAGACCACATGAAGTTATTTTGGATTTGTTTAATTCTATGAAAAACTACTGTAAGGTCTTTGAAAATAGACATAAAATAAACTAGGATGCTCTAAAATGATGCCATGGTGAGAGTGGCTTTGGCAGCTTGTGATAATAGATTTCCTTTCCGTACTACCAATTTCTTTTGTATTCTTTCAATTACGTTGTTCCACATTGAGTTAGAAGGATTACCTATAAACAGGGAAAGTCCCAGATAGGTAGCAGGTAAGGATGACACAACACATTCAAGAATTCTAGATATTTTGATTTACCTTTGAGTGGGAGTATTGAAAAAGTATATTTTACTTTTATTGAAGTTGACTTTTTGACCAACTACTTCTTCATATAAAAGCAATATATATTTGATGACTTTGGCTTCAAAAATAGAGGTAAATGTGGAAATGATAGTGTCATCTACAAATTGTTGGTGAGATACAGGATTGGTCTGAGAAGTAGCTTTAATTCCTTAAATAAGTTCTGATTTACAGGCAGCTTTGATGGTTCGACCAAGAGCTTCAGCTACATTTATGAATAATAAGGGAGAAATAGGGTCTCGTTGCCTCAAGCCTTTGTTGATCTGGAAGAAATTTGTTGTTGATCCATTAATGAGAAAAGAGAACCAGGATTTTGAGATACATCCTTTGATCGGTTCAACCCATTCTGGATGAAAACCAAATTTGAGCAGAATGGCTATAAGAAAATCCTAATTAATCCTATCATAGGCTTTGTTCATGTTAATATTTAGGACAAAAGATGATTTCTTAGTTTGGGACACTGAATGTAAGGCTTCATGGATAGTAATGAATCCATCTAGGATTGATATGCCTTACACTTTACTCCCTTAGTAAGAGTCAATAAGGTTGGGCAGAATATCCTTCAATATGCTGGAAATGGCTTTGGTGAGAAACTTGTAAACAACATTACAAAGGCTTATAGGTATATAGATAGTCATAAATTTGGTCACGGGGTCTTTGGGAATTAAGGAAATAAAAGTGGAATTAAAGCACCTTGGAATAGACTTGGAAGATTGAAATTATTTGACAATGGAACAAACATCTTGGCCTACAATATTCTATAAGGTCTGGAAAAAGTGAGGAGGAAGTCCATCCGAGCCTGGGGCTTTATCTGGTATGCAACTGAATTTTCATCTACTTGTATCTAATTTTTTAATTGGTTAGACATGCCCAAGCCATCTTTATCTTTTAATTATAATTATTTAGTACATAAGCTCTTCCCAAAACTTTGGTTTCATTACCCTATTGTTAAATCTATCATTGAGGGCTTGATGACTAGATTCTCATACTTTTTTTTCCCAAACATTATCTTAGGAATCTGATTCATGCATATCTATTCTTACTTAGGCTTTAATCTAGATTTTAGATAGTTTTCTTCTCACTAGGGCCACCTTTCACAAAACTGGTTAGGGCATTATTTCTCTTGAGTGTAGTGAGAATTCACTATAGTTTGAAGCATTTTATTTTAATTTTTTTATGGTTTATTAGAAAAAAAAATTAGAGGCCATACTTTTCACATACAAAATCATTTTGATCCCCTTTTCTTAAAATTGTATATTTCTTTAGCTCTATGCATTGACAACATCAATTCATATATTTGCTACAATGTTAGGAGTTGGATTATGTAAGATGGACCACAATGCCCTAGTTACCCATCTTAATGGGGGAAATTATAGTATTTGTTCAAATCAAAATATTTTTCCTAATTTTTGGGAGATATAGATGGATTTATGATAGTTTCAACAAAATTTGAATCTTTTAAAGGATTGTAGAAAAAGGATTCAGGATGTACTTTAGTCAATCCTCACACTAACCAACTCAATCATGTTTCTGTATAAAAAGGAAGAGCTTATTCATGAGGATCTAATCCTTCATGATATCTTCCTTCTATTTTTTTCTAGGTACTTTTGGAAGCTTATTATAGCTTTTCTTGTAATCAAGTTTATGGAAAACCTCTTTTGGTAACTAAAATTGGTTGGCACACAGGTGTTGTAGGTGAGTTGGAGATGAGAGGGCAATCCTCCAAGGGAGGTCCTAGGTTTGAATCTCCACCCTACCAAAAAGTTGAATTGGGTACCCAAAATCCAATTGATAATGTTGGTGCGGGCAGGGTTGGGTGCGACTCCTGGGTGACTTTGATGGTGTAGAACCCCCTGTTCGTGGTCTCTTAGACCAAGGCAGCCCCACAAAGGGTTTTTTGCTTTTAAAAAAAAAAAAAAAATGTTGGCCTATGGGCAAGAGGAAATATTCAAATAGGGTGATGCATGTCATGAATGGAAAATTTGTGCCTTCAAGACACACCTTATGTGGAAACAGACTGAAAGAACTTATATTTAAAGGAGGTGGTAATTTGATATCTTTTCTTCACCTAAAGTCTTAGTGGAATTTTTTTGTGGCTATGTGCGAGTGTCTAATAATTACAATGGTGACTATGGTCTAACTTAAGGAGACTCTTGTGTAGGAAATATTTTTTGTAGCAACAAATTTTAGATGATGGGGGATATAAATGATTCTAACTTGAAATGTGGAGGCCCATTAGAGCATACATTATGGGGTGTGATATTATTATTATCAATATCTTCTCTCCTTGGCCCCTCAATTTAGATTACGGGGGGTGTTAAAATAATAATTTTATTTATGGCCAAGGATGATATTGTGTGATGTATTGGATAGGTAAAAAAGGTATTTCATTGTCCAATGTATTAATTATTTTGTAATATTTTATTATATAAGTCATATGGGGCCATGGTTAAACTTGTTATGGTTAAACCCCTTTTATAACTTGTGATTAACCTAAAGCCCTCTTGTTATGTCAACTTAGGTTAAATTTTATGATGTAATTGGAGTTTTGAAATTGCTATAAATATTCCCCTTACACATTTAATTATCAGAGTATTATGTGATATTATCTATGTCTATAGTGATTATTTATGGTGCGTACAATTTCTCACCAAATCCTTCTCTTTTGCATCCTTATTTTTGTTCCTTGTATAAGATTTAAGTGGATGGTTAGCTTCTATTCATTTCTAAAAAGCATTGTGAATTCAAATAGATATTTGGGAGGTATTACAACTACTTAGAATATTTGTAAATGAGATAGAGAAATGATAAATGCAATAAGTAATTAATTTGCTAGTTTGGTAAGAAAAAGCATATTAAATTAATGTGAGTCACAACTATATATGCTCTAAATATGGTTACTCCTCAAGATAAACATTGAAAGAACTTAATTTTATTCATGTCAAATTTAAAGATGAATCATAATTGTGAGCTTTGGATTATTAAGGGTACTTCAACATAATTTTGCCTCCTTTAGAGAAGGTTGATCTTTTTAAGATTATCTAGATTAGTATATGATATTGTTTTATTTGTTAATCTAACTGAATTTGATAATGTTATGATTTCAAGCTTTAAATATATAGGGGATAATAGGTATATTGATAATTCTCATATGGTACAAACACTAGATAGGTACTTGTTATCTACAAACTCTAGTTTAAAATATAGTATAAAATATCTTCAAATATTATATTACAAGCAAAACTATACCACAAACCAAGTCTCTTAATATGTGACCTCAATAATGGTCATCCAAATTTTTAATCTATGTGGCTATAATACCTTGTATTTTCTAATTGGTTATGTTGTGGTAGGATGAAGTAAATTTTAATGGATATTGTATCTATCAATTTACTCAAAAGCTAAAGTATCTAAAGGATAAATGAAGATCTGGAATATTACCTATAAAAATTTCATCTCAAGGAATTATAAAAGATAGTAGAAATAAATGGAATAATTACTTGTTGATTATCATAAAATATTATGAAAAGGAAAAATCATATTTGGCCCAAAACATAATGAGAGAGAAGGATTAGTAAGTATGAATAAAAATACCAAATTTTTCCATGTTATTGCCAAAACAATTTTGTCCTTTCACTGGATTAAAAATATTTCAACTCATGGTGGAGGCTCTACTAGGATTTTTTGCTCGCATGTTGTTGTTACTTGTTTGCTCTTTCATCGGCTACCATACCACTAGTGCCCTTACAAGATCTACACACACTATACCATTTTGTGTAACTACTCCACCTTGGGTAGGGGGATCCTTCCCTTTTGATGGCTACCTCTTAGGCCACCATTTCACTAGTTAGTGAAGTTGTAGTTACGAAGAGCAATGGAACCAGTAAAAAAACCCACAATTTCTTTTCTAAAGGTAGTTCCTTTGTGCTGAACATAGTCCTACCCATATAAAATATTGATAAATCCTACAACTGGCTTGAGAGTCACACCTTAGTTGGGTACTTTCTGGGGAGGATTCCTAGTGACTCATTAATCTTTCAATGGGATCAAAAATTTTGGCATCCATATAGCCTACAAGTTGACCATATTCAAAACCTTACTAAAGGTTTTTTTATTTTTAATTTTTCGATCTGCAACATGTCATTGTAGTTACGAGAAAATGTCCTTCGTATATTAGAAAAACCCTTTTAATTCTTTAGCCCCAACATGGTAATTTATAGTTTCTACTAATGTTTTCCTATGTTTCCTAGTTTGGGTGGAATTCCTAGGTCTCTCTTTACCTCTTTGGTTGTTCTTTCCATAGCTTGTCACACCCATTTCCAAGTTTGTGTACATGGAGCCATAAATATTCTATGTTGTGCAGCCATATAAACGCATCTACATTGAGATTGATCTCTCAAAGGACCTTAAGGATTCTATTGATATTTAGGTTGGTGAGATATATTTTCCAACAATGGGTGGTTTATATCAATCTACCCAATATTTATTATTGGTGTTAGTCTGCAGCTCACAAGATAAAATATTTCCCTCTTATAGAGGGTGGATTCAAAAATTTTGCTCTAATAGAGATGTCAACACCTTCAAATATAATTAAATTTGACCGTTCCACTAATGGAGGGGAGGAATGGACATTTATCACTAGGAAGAATGGTAAAGGTAACTGGTTACAACCTTCTAAAGGAGCTAGTAAAAAGGAGACTCAATCGAGCTCTTAGTCATGGAGCTCTCATGCAACCTCTATAGAAGGAACTATTATTTCTCTTCTTGTAGGTACCTAAAAATATTTCCCCAACTCTTCAAGCCTCCCAGTTGACTAAGCCATAAGCTATGCTAGAGTCCATCCCCTCAAACGGATGCCCTATCTCTCCACCTAATATACCTAGTGAATTTCCCTCATGAAACCCTCATCACTCTTATAGTCTAGTTAGGTAGGCCTCGAGCATCCCTTTGGAGAAGTGATGATAGATATATTTTTTCATTAAAATCATAATAGGTTTCTCACAAACACCTTTGAATTTTTGGTATTTTAAGGACTCTAAGATATTCAAATGAAATATGCTTCTCAATCATATCTCATGAAGTGCATATCTTGGAATGTTAGGGGTTTGATAGATCATATGTGCAAGTACATAGTGCATCAAGGTTCAGATTAATTCAAGACCAAATTTGGTAGTATTGATATTATTTACCTTTAAGAAGTCAAAGTCACTAAATTTATTTTATCTATTACTTGCTCCTTTCTATGGTCTCGAGGCCACACCTTTCATACTATGCATGATGTAGGTAAAGGAGGTACAATCATCTATATTTTAGAACCTTATCATTCTATACTGATATCTTAGGGTTGTGGCCCTTCTAATCATATCATCTGGGTTGTGATGGAGATCGATGGACATATTATTGGTGTGCTCAACATTTATGCACCTAACAATACCAATGATTGTTGTGCACTTTGGCAATGGGTGGTACTTTCTCTCCTCCTTGTTGTTTGGTTGCTCTACGAAGACTTCAGTATGATCAAATTTCCACATGACAAGGTGGGTCTTCTTCCCATGAGGTGGACCACAAGGGAAAGAGAAGCATGGTTTTTCATGAAATAAAATTTAGGGCTCTCTAACCCCAATAGCTATTTTTTACCCTCTTCATTCCCTACTAGTGCCTGGTTCATGTGGTCTAACAACCAATAGGGTGAGAGTCATATTTTGAAAATATTGGATAGAGCCATGCTCTTAGATTCTAATATTTTTTTCTTTGAACAACCCTCATCTTCTTCTCCCTTTGTCTTTGTCCACCCTGAGCTCTACTTGTTTGACCTTTCTTCCATTTTTTTCCATTTCGGTTTCTTCCCTACTCCTCTTTCTTGATTACAATTTTACCTTAATACCTCTATTATATACCACCCCATGTTGAGGGTCTATATTATTAGAATTTAGAACTAGTCCCCATATTGAAAGGGGCCTCAGGCTAGATTGATTGGTGGAATGTTGCTATCCAATGCACTGCTAGCTTCCTACACTCACTTGGGCATAATAATGCTAAGTTTCATCATTGCTTCAACATTGCTCTTAAGTGAGAGTTGGAAGTGGAATAAAATCAACTTCAATATAATCCTTTCAATGAGGATATTTAGAGGCACCTTACTATGGTTAAATACCAGCTTCTAATGGTAGAGTGCTATGATGCCAAATAGGCACAAATCAAGTCGAGGTGGCACTGGATCAAATTTGAAGATAGGGTGTCTTTCATCTCTTGCATCCTCACAATAAATTTTTGGGCATTAAATCCCTTAAAAATAATGGAGAGCATGTTTCTCAATTTCCTATTATTCTCTCTACTTTTGAAGAGCACTACCAAACTATGTTTGTGACTCAAACCCACTCCCTGCAATGTGATCAGGCTCTTAAATCTTATCTTTCTGTTATCCTAGAGTGGTTTTTTGAGTCTTAAAGAGCTGCCTATTAAAATACCCTCTCTTTAAAGGATCTATAGGAAGCTCTTTCTCAAATGGCCAATGATAAGTCCCCTGGTCTTGATGGTTTCCCCTGTGAATTCTACAAGTCCCTTTTGGACACCATTGGATCTGATCTTCTCAAAGTCTATCAGTAGGTCTTCTCTAAGGGTTATTTTGGCCCTAGTATTAATCAAGCTATTATTAAATTTATCCCCATGGTTGGTGATCCTAAAATCATCATCAATTGGAGGTCTATTACTCTTCTTAATATTTCCTATAATATCATTATCAAAGCCTTGCTTTTATGCATTCACCATCTCCTTCCTATTATCGTGCACCCAGAGCAAACTAGCTTCATTCGGGGTAGGTTCATCCTTGATAATATTATTGTTGTTTGGGAAGGCATGGAGTGGGCTCACAATTCCAACCAATGATCACTATTCATCAAAATTGACTTTGAGAAAGCCTATGATAGGATTAATTGGTCGTTCATTCTAGCCATGCTTAAAGCTGTTGGTTTTAGGTCATGTTTCATTAGTTCTATGGAAATGTTGTTTGTTGAGGCTTTAGCTATTTTATCCATTAACATACATAAGTCATCATCCATTGGTCTCTTCTGATCCATTATACAAGGCTATTCTTTGGCACCATCTCTTTATGTCCTCGCTACTAAAGGGTTTAGCTATTTACTAGCTCACCAAGCTGCTCAAGGTTATATTCAAGGAATTTCTCTCCTTAGAGGTGAGACTCAGTTGATCAATGGTCATTTTGTTGATGACTCTTTCCTCACTCTTATTGAGGAAGAAGGTCTTATTCATTAGGAACTTGCCTACCTGCATACTTTTTGTCTAGATTCTCGATCCTTCATTCAATGGAGAAAGATTCAATGTTATAGGTAATATCTCAACCCGATGCCCACTAGCTTAGTCAATACCAATGGAATATCATCCAAGAGGGGGGAATATTTCATTTTTTAATTATTCATTTTACCTTTAATGATTCATTTCCAAAGCTATGGAAGTATGTTATTTATAGGGTGGAACAAAAACTTACCTACTGGTCCACTAAGAAGCTCTCTCTTGCTAGTAAATTCCAAATTTGCACCAAAGTCCTTATGACCACCCATGTTTATTATTATTCCTACTGGATCCCATCCAAAAAATACTATAAAAATCTTGATAAGCTTCTGCAAGACTTTTTATGGCCCTCTTCCATTAATGATTTAGGTTTCCACCATTTTTCTTGATAGTATTGTTGTCTTCCTAGAAGCCAAGGTAGGCTTGGCATTCACAATACCCAACATCAAGGTTTGGATTTCTCTATTAAGTGGATCATCAGAGCCCTCATAGGTAATGAGGCCTTGAATATTCTCATTCGATACTATATTAGTGAAGGTTCCCCTTTTGCCCATAAGAGTTTGAGGGACATGGGGTTCCCTTCCCTCCTGGTTGCCCCTATGTCTATCATAGTGTTAGGATACTTCATCATTAGTAGCATTTGGAAAGCCTAGGAGAGTTTTAAACCTTGGCTTAGATGTAATAGCCAAATCTTCTAGCATGGCCTCTCTATCAACTAGATGAATGTTGGTGATCGCCTATTATCACCTACTAGGATTTCATGCTTGCACAAGTTCCTTTGGTTCATGCACTTAGATATTTTACAAAGGTGTGTAATGCATAATTGATTTCTTTCCTTGTCCTACTAGGGATTGGCTCCCTTGGGATGACTTTGGGTCAAAATTTAGGCTTAGTCACTCTAACAAGGATACTTTTGAGGCTTTCAAGGCTGCTCTCCCTAACTCCATGTTACACAATATTTTTGTGCTTTCACAATGAACTTGGTGGAAGGACTGGAAGTGGTATCTAGACACTCTGCTATAAAATATAAGGCTTGATTAGGGTATGTATGGCTATCTCCTTGCCTCCCCATGATTGATAAGCTCAATCAATGGTGGAAGGTCTCCTCCTCTCGACCTGATTGGATGTATAGGTTCCAAACTACTTGGGCTCCTTTCTTAAAACCTAAAATTTCCTATTTTTTGGAGTCTTTTACACCAAGGGCTTCCTATTGGGGAGTGTCTCCAACATTTAGGAATCCCTAACTCTTCTTAACCTTTTTGTCTTGAATATGAAGACTTTATCCATAGTTTATGGGTTTGTGCTCATGCTCATTCCCTTTGGGAGTGGTTTTTTTCCCTTTTTAGACCCAATTCCTTCACCACGTTTGAGTGGAAGCATATCATTTCGTAAGAACCCTTGTCCTTGCTGGATATTTTATTTGAAGTGTGGCACTTATTTTGTATGACGACCATGTTTAACATATGGAGAGCTAGAAATGATTGTATCTTTGGTAAGTGTTTTTTCTCTTTTCACATCCCTACTTTTGAGAATTCTAATATTATTTATTTTTTATATTTTCATATTACAATTCAAGATAATAAGGTGTCCATGGAGATCACTCATATTTAGGAGCTTATTGATCAATGGGAGAATGCACCATGCACAATCAATCGGGTTCCTCTTGAGCAAGATACTCCTTGAAGCCAATCCAAGTCCAAATAGTAGTTCCACTCACTTTCAAACTGCCCTCCTATCCTAGTTCAAGGTACTTACAGATATGGTCATGGCTACTTGACTATTCCTCTCTCTCCCTAACTCCTCGACTTGATTCCTAGGATAATTTAGGAGCTCTAATGATTACTACCATCCAAGAGTCATTTGTTTATAGTTGGGAGGGTGTTCCTAGTACTTTTGGATAGGGGAGTAACTCAGTGCCAAAGTATCTTGATGCTACTGTTGGGTGGGAATTAGTCCCAGGGGTGGCTAAACCCATATAATAGAGCCTCATAATTATATAATCAATTAGTTTTTTTGGCCATCAGTTCTATAATGCAGTGTTAATTGGCTATAAATTGTTTTCTTGGGTTCTCATTCCGTTTTGATGGGAATGGTTTTTTTGCTGATGGTGTTAGCCACATGGCATGTTTATCCATATTTTTTTTTGTTTTTAAAAATATATTCTGTAATTTTTTTAATATAATACTTTTTTACATCAAAAAAAATATTTCAACTCTATGTGGAAGGTATTTTGAGGAAGAAGAGAAGATCATAAAGGAAGAAATTAATTGTTTAAAAGATATTCTATTAGAGTAGAAGGAGTAGGCTTGGAATGATATTTTATAGAACATTACATTAATTGTCATACAAAGATAGAATGAAATATTGATTTTTAATATTCAAATAGAGGAGATAATATGATGTAATGTATTTTCCCATTCTAACAATGTGCCTAGCCATGGTCGGTTTTTTACAAATTTATTTGAAAAATTTTAGGATATTCTAAAGAGTGATATGTTGATTATGGTAGAAAAGGCTTTAAAATAATAATGGTATAAACTTGATGTCTATTCCACTTTTATCATTCTAGTTTAGAATAAAGTGAGGCAAAATAGTTTTATAATTTTTCTTTGTTAAGCCTTTATAATATAATTTACAAGATAATTTAAAAATTCATGAAAATTTGTATTAAAAGGTATTATGGATTATGATATCTTGAGGTAATAATGTGGTTGTATTCATGGAAAAATAATATTTGATGGTTAATTAATATCGAGGAATCAATACAAATCATCAGATAAGTTTGACTAGATTTTACTAATTGATATTTTTATAAAAATTTGGTTTAGGTCAAGGTTGATCTATGTGGGTCAATGTAATCACCCACATTCACAAAGCCTTGTAGATCAAATTGGATTCTAATTTTGTCAAAATTTGGCTAATACAATAACCTAGTAGCTTGACCTTAAGCATCAATTTTGCATAATTAGACTATCAAGGTAAGCTCCTATGACCATATGCTCATAAACACCTTGTTGGACCCAGACTTTGGCTAAGGAAGAAAGGTTTAACATGTTGCTAAATTTCCTAACTAAAAAATTTGACTAATGCCTAAAGAAAAAAGGTATTGGAATTTTTAAGATGTTGACATCATCTTAAGAAGTAAAGGTTTGACACAAAGGAAAGTTGGAATCAAATTTTGGCTAAGTTAGCGGATGAGTAAAAGCAGGCTAAGGTTTTCCAAAGGTCGAGAAGGATGGAAAAATTTGACATCCCACTTTTTTCCATATTGTCAAATGCCAAATTTTGCTAAGACATAAATATTGACTTGTAAGAAGGTTAGACTTTAGAAGTGTTGACATTAGCACTGATAGAAGAAAATTTTGATGTCTGGCATTTTGTTGATTTCACTAAGACAAGGTTCTTAACATAGAAGAGGGTCAGACTTTAGAATACATTAACATCACTAGAGAGGAAAGAAAAGTTTGGTGTCTAATATTTTACCACATTGTCATAAAATATTTGGCTAATGAAAGACTCTTGGGAAGAATGCTAGATCTTCTAAGTATTGATGACATGCAAACATTGAAGTAACTTTATCATAATATAAGAGGTCTCATCAGAGCAATTAGGGGATCCTTGAAATGACTCCAAGCTTGAAATTAAGTAGAAGAGCATGAATACATGTCTTTATCAACTATATTCACATGTGGCAACCAACCGCACATATCAAGGCTTTTAGGATGTATCGTTACCTTAGACAAGTTGGTGCTACAACGAAGCATAGTGGTGAAAAGTTGAAACTGCTAGAGTTTTCCAAATCCATAAAATACATGTGGATGAAAAACTCATGGAAAAAATTTGGACCGACCACATTAGCACATCAGTATCAAAGTAGTTAGGTTGGTTTGAGCTTGAAAGTGACTCCCATGCCCTACACTCGCCCTTGTCAGGCTTGCAAAAAGTTATGTAATGATTAGAGCTAACAAAAAATGTATGTAATCCTATAAATAACTTAATGAACCTTAGAAAAAGGTTTGGCTCTTTAGTGTTTGTAATATTATATGTTGTATAATTATTGTTTCCTATCAAGATAATACCAGTGTTGTTTGGATTCTATTAAAAATATTGTAAAATTTATGATAATGTGAGTGATATCTTTATGCATTTTTGTTTATGCTTCATGAATGGTGTATTATGTTAGGCAATTCTAATTGATCTAGATTGCAATTTGGATTGTTGTTCATTTAATTTTTTGGAATGCTTGGATATATATATATATATATATATATATATATATATATATATATATATATAATATTTGATTTAAATAATATTTTGTAAGATTGTTTGTTAGCTGGTTTGATAGGCCTTGTTTAGATTGAATGTGTAAAACTCTTATACAGTGTGTACCATTATTGTTAGCTAAATCTTATCCATATTTTATAATATCTAACCTTGTACCCTTCTTAACCCTTACATCTCTTACTTTAGTCTCAAACCCATTCCATATAGTTAGTTTTACAAGAAGCCAACCTTTCTCTAGAGGCTGAGTCAAATGTTTTTTGGTCTTCCAATCTTGGATAAGACCCAAGGCACATCTCATCCACTTAGGAAGATTTTGGACCAAGATTTTTTGGTATGCCTGATGGGACCAGATGTATCTAGTTTGTTTTAGCAAATGCATTACTGGTGAGGTAATATTTCTCCATCTAGTATGTTAGACCAAGAGTTTTTGGAATGTTGGGTGGGATGGATTATTCAATATTCATCTCACTTATCTAAGGGACTCAAAATTCAAGAAAATAGTCATGACATTACAAACAGAGAGTATATATTCACCTACTAAATCCACTAAATTGCCACTCTATTAGAGAAATATATCGATATTTATGTGGCAAGGAGATTGGATTCCAAGATAGAGCTTAAAAGTTTAGACAGATTAATGGTTCCAAAAGCAGCATAATACCTCATTCTTAAATCCATGGTCTAATAGATTTTTTATATTGGAGCAGTGCTAAATCCCTTAACCTTCTAGATCTTCATGAAATTTCCCATGCCATATTGAAGGTTTTACCTTGTTATGATGGTAATTGGAAGATGACTTATAAGCATTGTCAATATGTTGCTACTTTGTAAACTATTTATAATATTTCCTTTGAATATATAATGGTGAGACTTGTTACTCAATATTTCCAAGACAAAGTGCTACTATGGTATTGATCTTTGGATTATAATAGCATTAAGGCTTGGTTGACCTTCCTGCATCTCTCATACTAGATTTTAATGATCCAAGAGATCCTTTCTTATTGATCACTCAATTTTCTTTTATTCAAAAGAATCCTCATGAGAGTATTATTGATTTTAATAACAAAATTAGAATAACCTAGAGAAATATTCCTTAAGAAATAAGGTCATCTAATGTCCATACCTACATTTATTACCTTCATTATTTTTCCCTAGACTTAAGCCTTTAGATCCAATCATTTAATGAGAAAAGGTTCCTATAGATTTTTCAAGTGACCATCACATCAAATAATATGCTCATCTCAATGGGAAAGCTCCCTCCCATAATCATAATTTTAGATACCCCTCAGATCCATAATATAAATCCATAAGTTCCTTTTTGACCCTATCTTTCCCATTGCTAGATATGTTACCTGAACCTTATCCCTCATATCTCTCTTTGGCAAGAAATGCACTTACCATAACCACTCTAGAATCTCGAACAATATAAGATCTAAGAGCTATGATTCAACACTTGACTAATGAGCTCAATATTGTGGAATGACAAAATATTTAAGCAAGAATTGAGGTATATCCTCGAAATAAATCTTCCTAAAGAGACCAAGTGATGCACATTGGTGAAGTTAGTAGAGAATATTTTTGCATTACTAGAGATAAAGAACAAAGACAATTCTCTAGTCCAATTAAGCTTGAGTGTTCAACATATAACAACTATCACAACAATAACACCAATAAAATTTGTTAACCTCATTGTTTCCTAACTACAACTTAGGAATTAGGAGAATGTGCAGCCATAATGATTGATACAAAATAAAACTTCCTAGTTGAAAAAACCTCTATATGTTGTTTAGTCAATCCTAGTGTAATATTTGGCCAAAAATATCTATGTCACTATCTAGTCAAAATATGAGAAATCTAAAAATGGTGGAGCAAAGGATAGAGAAAAGAGTGGAGCAGATTAAAAGGGAAGAGGTAAAGCTAGCAATGTTCATAAAGAGGGCATCTAGAGAAATAGAAGTCAGAGTTATTTACAAGGTAATCTAGTCTAGAAGAATTACAGGTATATAAGCAAATAAAATAGGCTTACCAAAAATTATATTACCCAAAAATAACAAGGAAACAAAGGGAATAGATGGAGAAAACTATCAAATATTATTCTAGCAATCAACTTAGAAAGAAACTAAGTTGCCAGACACTATTGAAAATAACATTGTGTTAGGTACCTAAGTACATGAATGTGGGGATATAATATAATATTGTATTATGGTATAAATCACACATAATTATAATAATATATAATAGTTCCATATTATAATATTATGCACTTTGTAATTCATAGAAGGTGAACCACCACATTGGTGAAATTATAACTCATGGAATATGAACCATCACATTCTTGTATAAAGAGATATGTACCCCCAATTGTAAAAGTCATATATCAAGTATTCTTGTATAAGTCTTGGCTCATGGATTTGGAGATATTGTGGAGTGGATTTCTTCCAATAAGAAGCATTGTATGATGTTGCTCTGCCTCAAGGGTATTATGTTTCTCTATTTTATTATATGGATTGTCATTGTGGAATTTATTTGTGGATGCATGTTTGATATTTTAGCATATTGATGAATAATTTATTATAATAAGAAGAAAAGTTCATAATATTTGGTATCAAAGCAATAATTCTAGCAAAGTGGATCTATTTTTGCAAAGCTAGGGCACATTTTTCATAAAATATCACATATTATAGGGGCCATATATTTTTCTTCAGTAGTTATTTTCAAAATACTTTTATTCAAACATGTAGATTTATTTAAGTACTCCAAAAATGATTGCTCGTTTGTTAAATTTTGATAAGTATTGAGATATTTATGGCTATGTGAAGTTGAGGTATTTGTGTTGATTTTTGGTTGTGTGAATGTTTTTCAAAAGAAATAAAAAATAAAAAAAATTAGCTAACATTTTCAAAATATTTGTGCACGAGCATGTAGATTATTTTTTTGAATTTTTCATTATTTGAAACCCTGGTTGCCTTTTGAAAAATAAAATTATGGAGTTCATGGATTTGTCGGTATTCATTGGAAGGGGTGATAGTGACACTAGGTAAATCAATCCCTCCATAAATATTGAAGAGAGTTTCATCTAGGAAGGTCAAAGGTCACCATATATCATGGAATTCACCTGTTATATGGTTAAACTTAATTTTAATGGAGCTTCCAAGGGCAATACTAACCTTGTTGAAGTAGTCTCAATTATCCATTTCCATGAGGACAAGATCATTGGAGTTGTCTGGCTACCTATAGAAAGCCTCACAAAAAAAAAAAATTTAGAGATTACATTGGTAGAAGTCCTTAATATCATAGTGTAATTGGGCATCCATAAGCATGGCAGGATATTTTATGATTAGGATGGGGTAATGACTAAAGGATCATACTAGTATTAGGAATTATTCCATCTTCTTATAGAAAGCCTTTACTACCCATGAAGGGAATTGAGAGGTAGAATTTATTGCTAACCTAGGCATGATTAATGTGAGAAAATAGGTTGTTATAGAATATATTTGTTGACTAAGAGTCAAATATTTGATTGACTTTATATATTTGGCATATTAGGGCTAACATGCCAATGATAATCATCTATAGTAAAATATTGCTACCATAATATGTTTCTTATATCTTTCATGAGGGTATTCTTTAATCCCATTGTTTAGAATATGCTAAGATCAAAGGCTAACAAATCCATATTTTGTCTAGGCTTATCAATACTAGCTTGTAAGGAAGCCTTAAGGGCTTATTCACAATACTTACCAATCATGAACTAGAGCAAGGTACCCTCTCTTTTTTATAAGGTCCTATACCAATAACTCATACTTAAATTTCTATATAATTACATCATCATATGAAATAGCATTTAGTAGGAAGGGAGTGATTAATTGGCTTAACATTCTATAAGAATCTAAAATTATGAGAATGTACCATAACATATTTTAAAGGAATAACTACCACTTTATATACTAATTAGAAGAAGGATTGCTAGTTTCTAATGTTATTATAATGTCAATTGACTATATTTTTTACCATATCTAGTAGTGGAACCCTATAGAACCTATATTTTTACTAAAGAATATAACATTACCATTTGGATATGAAATCACCCCTTATTCATTTAGAGGTTTTTTTGTGTTGATGGTAATTTTGAAAACTTGGATAGCCTAGCTATATTAATGTGCTTAGTGTGTATTAGACCCAACCGCTCAAATCCACCTTTGAAAATGGTTTACATGGTGAGAATCATGGAGTTCAATTATGCAATTTATAAATATATAAAGGTGATCATTTGGTCAAACCTTTCCTAGTGGCAAACTATAATTTATATATCTTGCATAGTGGCATATAGATGGTGAAAATATGGTATATCTCACTCAATAATTATGTGACAAGTGGAACAAAATTGTTTTCTATAAATTTTATAAGGTTTGATGGATTTTTTCTTTCCTACTTAGAGGACTAATAGGCCTGAACTTTTAAATTCCCTTATCTTTTGCATACAAAGTTCTTTCAAGTCCAACTGTTTAGATCATATGATTTTTTGAGCTCTTTACATTGGTGACATTTGTTCAAGGATCTATTATAGTGATAGGGATGATTTTAGGTAAAATGGATCCTTTGGATTATTACTTACATAAAAGGATGAAATGAAGTGCTTAATCAACCCAAATGACCAATTTATGGAGAAGTGTGAATCTTTGGTTCATCTTTAAGGATGAAATAATGAGATTGTTAATAAAAATGATGGTGCACACAAGGAGGCCTTATATTTAATTTTTTTCATGTTTAAATATTTATTTGGAAAGGTTAATGTTGTATAGATCTATTAATTAGAGCTAGATCTCTCTTCTCTTAAGATGGAAAATTTCAATAATATTGAGGACTATATTTTAGGATTTAAGGTTTTAATGGTAGATATTGCATATTTATAATACAACCAAAATGATGATGTAAAATGTGTCAAGATTTATCTTGCTAATATTTCTTGCTCCCTTTAGATATTTTGACTGGTGATTCATGGTTTTTATATTTATTTAAAGTAGCATATAAATTTAACCCTTGATGTTGTCTTTTATATTCTCATTCACTTTTAGTGCCTATGTAAAATTATAGTGTTTTTCTTAGGTATAAGCTCATACAAAGGATTTTAAATCAATAGATTATAAGGATCATTAGCCTAAGGGAAATTTAAAATCTTAAAATAATTTGAAGACCACTTATTGATACTATAAATGGAAAGGACATACTACTACGAACTACTTAGTGAGGTTACAAAATATTAAAATAAAGTTTAGGAAGGTAAGAGACAATCTTACAAATGGTGCAGTACATTTCAATACCTCCTCCTCATGTCATCGTGATTAGCCTAGTAAAGATTCTATTACAAGGGAGATGTTATTATAATTAATGCATTCTTTCTTCTTCCCCTCAATTAAGAAGATGGAGAATGTTGAAAGTGTGTAATCTTGCCTTGTTTATCCAAGAATGATATTGCATGATGTAATCATGTATGTTGGAAAAGGTTTAAGTAACTTGTAATTAATTATTGAGGTTGAGATATTTATATACCTCATCCACCTAATGTTTTGTTTTGGTGTGATCTTAACCTAATAATTTGTGTGGATGACTAAGGGACATCCTTCATATTGTATGTATCTCTACTCTTTCCTTTAACTCATAAGTATTTTTCTAAATGAATGCAATTGATCTACTACTTTTATTTGTTATAGAAAAGTATTGTGAAATCTAATATTAATTTTTTTAGCTTTTTTTTTTAATTTTATTAGTTACTTCTCTTAAGAAATCCCTATGTGGGTATTGCTCGAGCTGTATTTTTGTGTTTAAAATGGTATGCGTCCACTCAACCTTATCTGCTATTGTTTGGTCCTTTTCATTCAGGTTGCAGTTGGTCAATATGCAGTTCTGTGTCATATTATGCTATTTTTTTAGCTACCTGTTTATGTACTTGGGTTTGGGGACCATTTAAACTCCGCACTTAAGCAATTTTACCTACCAAAAAAATATTTCTTGAATATATTACAAAAGGATTGAAAAATCATCAAAGGAATATTTTTTTAATTGGTTATATGGGATTGAAATGGGCCTTGCATATATTACATAATGACCACGTAGAGATATTATATTAGCATAATTATTATGCATGTATCACTTGGCGACGTTCAAAACCTAGGTTTCCTTGAAAGTT
The DNA here is from genome assembly GCA_028583015.1 of Wollemia nobilis. Taxonomy (NCBI): domain Eukaryota; kingdom Viridiplantae; phylum Streptophyta; class Pinopsida; order Araucariales; family Araucariaceae; genus Wollemia; species Wollemia nobilis. The sequence goes on along the minus strand of JAQPPZ010016751.1, from coordinate 7,773,050 downwards.
AAGGAATTTAACTAGTTGAGCTAATGTTAATTCATAAAATATTAAGGTTCACCTAAGGGATTTGAACCTTGGTCTATAGTATAAAATTATTCACTTTGATTACTTTTCCTAAACCCCATGGGCAAAATTTTAAGGTTCACCCATGAGATTAGAACCTTGGTCTATGGTGTGAAATTATTCACTCCCAACCAATTTACCCCAAACCCCATGAGGATACTAGAAGGAATTGTTGATCCACATGCATTTATCTTTTTTCTATTTTAAAGAGACATATGTATAACTCTCTCATTTTTTCATTAGGAGCTTATATTGTGTTAGAGAGACAATTCTAAACTTCATATAGTTATTTCTTGAGCATTCCTCTTATATTTTTATTTAGTAGTTAAGAGGCACTCAAAATTCTTGATTAATTTTTAATCAGTTTAAGGAATATCTTCCAAGTTAAATTAGTACCTTTTATTCATTTAATTATATTAACCTATATTATAACTTTAATGGTTTGATGGAAGTATTTTTATAATTCATCTCCTACCTTTTTTTAAATAGTTATATGCCATCAAAATAGACCCCACTTGTTTTTCATCATGACCACATAGTGGTATTACAATAGTGTTAGCTTTTGATGTAATGAACAATGGGAGATAACAATCACAAGATGCAAAATAATATAAAAGAAAGTAAATCTGCAAGATGACTGAAGTATGCTTGAATAGAAATAAAATAAATGAATACAACATAGCTATGGAGGAAATGAACACTCCATTAATAAAGCTACTGAAATACATTTCACCCATCACCAATATATGGTGATACACACAACACTACACTACTACCTACGACTATGTTATAAGCAAATCTATCTACCTATGTCCCCCTTATCATATCTAACTGACAATGAGGCCTTTATTATATAGGAAGATAGATTCCTTGGCCAACACTCTACCTAGCTATGCAAAGGAAAACTTTCAAATATACATATTGCACATTGACACTTGTGCATTTATTACATTACAGGAAGTAACTTGATAACTTCTCCTTAAAATAATATAATGTTCTAAGTATGTACCTTGGAAGATACATTTACATAACCCAAATGATAGAATAAACTCTATTTGTAACTACATTATTTGGATATTGAATACATTAGTCTTCAATATGGATCTTCCTCCAATGGATAATGAAATTTGTATTCTCCTTCGTTGCTCACTGTATTTAGGTTCTGCTGGTAATTTGTGTCTTCTATCTAGCCACTGTTGTAGTTCTCCTTACAAGTATATTTATTTGGTTCTTATTATTGATGAATGAGTAAAGCATGGTGCAATTGTCCTCTCATATTCTTGATTTTTATTCTTCTATGCTTACCTTTCTGGTGGATTGGTTCTTTATTTTCTTCTACATGTTCCTATGTAAATATGTTAGCATCATTTTGAAAAAACACAATATCTTGAGATATTTCCATTACATCTAGGATGTATGTATTTTTATGGATTGATCATATTGCTTTTATTTCATCTTGATTCATAATGAGGTATGTATTGATCCCATTCATATATCCAAAGTTGATCATATAGTTGTTTTCTACTAGCTTGCTTACTAAAATGAGATTGAAAGTTAATCCAGGAACATACAATACTTTTGTAGTAGAATATCAGGAAATGATTTTCTAGGTGTCACACATCCATATCCATGTATAGGATAGGTTTGGTTATCTGCAATTCTTAGTTTATATCCTCTAGAAACTTCAATAAATTCAAACCATTGTATATTTCTTGTCATATGATGACTGGCTCTTGAGTCAATGTACCACATGTTTTCATGTTTTGTAGACTGGTTCTTATTGGAGTAAGTTTTACATTCATTATATGATATTCCTTTTTCCATATGAATAAGTAGAAATAATAAGAAGGATAGAATTGTAGTCTACCTTATGGCTCCCAATATTATAATATATTATTATCGAAGTATATAAGATTGATTTTATAAACCCTTATATTTGTAGACTTCCTTATGTCTCCCTAGTAATGAGAGTATGAATACCTAATTTTTAGGTTTTTGTAGAAAGCTTATATCTTCCCAACTTGATAATATTTGAAGGATATTATTATCATCAAGTTTTATAGAATGCCTTATGACTCCCTAGAGATATAATATAGTGCTTTTGTAAAGATATAGTTCAATTTTGGTTGATTTTTTACATGTTGGTAATTTTGCCACACTAAAATTTTGCTTGTAAGTTTTTGAAAAATAACATAAATAATGAAGTGTTATTTTTACTATTTTAATATTTTCCCTTCCTTATAATAAATTCCATTAAATAAAACATTTTGATATGTTTCTGAAGATGCACAGTAAATTTTTCCAGAAAATAAAAATTAATGGCACTCGTGAGCAAAACGTAAAAGAAGAAGGATCAATGCAAGGAACGTTTCGGGACAATTTTGGGATAGAAAATATTAATAGAAAACCAATTACAACTTCGACAGTTATTTGTATTTTTATTTTAAGTGAAGGCACCTAAAAAGAAGAAGTAGAAACATTTTCACCCCAAGAAGGGGCAAAAATCCTTTGCACCCCTCCTTTGGGATGAAATTACCTTGAACGTATTGTCCAAATGAAGAAGAGTAAAAATTTCATAAGTGACAAAGCGGTTAAAGTCAAAGTCACCCCTCAAAAGGGGTGAAAATCATTTTTGCCCCTCTTAGGGGTGAAAATCCAGATAAAATCATCTTTAGGATAAAACAAAATGGAGAGCATGTTGGGTGCGATCAAAGTCAAAGTCGTCCCTTAACAGGGGTGAAAATCATTTTTGCCCTTGTCAGGGGTGAAATCATAGAAAAAAGTAATTTCAAAGAAGCAAACATGAAAATTACATCATCCAGGCACAGAAAGGAAATTCAAAGTCAAATTCATCCCTCAAAGGGGGTTAAAATTCTTTTCACCCCTCTTCAGAGTGAAATTCCAAATGTAGATATTTTGAGGCTAAAGTCCCAGAAAAGGTAGCTTTTTCTACCACTCAAATTCAATGTCACCCCTAGGCTGGGGTGAAAATCATTGTTGCCCCTCTCAAGGGTGAAATCAATTATCTTTTGCCTCTTTCCTTCCAGAAGACGTTTTTTATCATTTCAAGGTGAAATCACCCAGGAAAGGGGTGAAAATATGTTAAAGGTAAAAACCCCCATTTTTTTCTTATCATTCAAACAATAAGACATCGAGGGTGAAACCAGTTGAAACAAAAGGTGAAATCTAAGCTATGAAGGTAGTCATCAACCAAGGTTATTGTTCAAAATGCTATAATTACATATTTTTTGGAAAGAATAGAGATTGATAAAATTTAATGCTTGGGATAACAAGAGCAATGATCTAGAAATTTTTCTAAAAGGTTACAAGGATTAAATGCTATGCCCTCAAATCTAGTGTGATCCCGATGATTTTTGAGGTACCCTCTATGGACTTCATTCCTTTTTGAAGCAGAATTAAATTTTGTTGATTTCAATTGGCAAGGGTAAGATTCCAAGGTAAGAGAAAATGTAATGGCACCTAGAGTTTAATATTCAAGCTACTATTTTTCATGTGATGTTGCTAATTTATTATTCAGTGACACTTAGGATGTTATTTCCATCATCCATTTATGTCGATTTTCTAAACACACTCCATTAAAATTGGATTGTTGATCCTGAAGAATGATCTGATTCGAGCATCGCCATTACTGAGGAGAGAATTGTTGCTATTGATTTTTGACTAGCCAACATTTTATTTTAATGTGCAATTAATTACAAAGGAAAAATCCTCTATAAATAGTAAGAATTTTGATGTAATGAAGGAGGATAGACACTCTACATAAAACACTTTAAGTTTTTGCATAAATAGAAAGACATTCGGCTTCTGGTTCCTTGAGAAGTATTGTCTTTGATCTCTTTTTGTTTATCATTTTTGATTAAATTCATGTCTTTTATTTATTGATTTTAAATTCTGCATCTGGATTTAATTACTTCTTGTGAGGGAGTGAATACTGAAATGCTTCTTGGAAGTTATCTCTACAAAACTATGAGTGGTTTTTGTGCCTGGATTTATGTTATGTGCTAATCCATTCTTGTGAATTTTTTTCACTAAGTTTATCCCCACATTATAATTCTAGCTTATAGCCATATTTCCCATTTCTTCCTTGTTACCCTAATATTTCAACTGATTAGTATTTTTAGTACAAGAACCATCCCTCTCTGGAGATTGGCTTGGAGGACATTTCTTTCCTCTAGTATTTCAATGTTGGTTGGGTCTAGGGTGCACAAATAATATTTTGTACTTAGGCAAATTTGTGATAAATAGTTTTTGACACACCCGGTGGGACCCTAAAAAAGTTTCACTTTCAATAGTATTGAGGTTTGATGTTTGCCTTTGTACTATATGATTAGAACATCTGGCGACTCGGCTCTACCCATAAGCATCCAAACATGAAGTGAGTGAAGGTTTTATTCATGATCACAAGATCGAAGGCCAAAAATCTAGAAGACCCCATTGATTTTTATGAGGTTGACACCCAAGTGCTAGGAGAACATCCTAGGTTAGTTACCCTAGCTATCCCATCAAGTTTTACATCTTCACAGTTAGCTAGTGTGTTCTCTGTTCCTTCGAGTCCTACTAGCACAGCCACTATTTTTCCACATTCCCAACCACATACACTAGTACACATGGCTCAAACTCTACCACCACAACCACCAAGGTAGTTTCTATTATGTAATCACTCTAGACCTCTAAATATGCAATCTTAGAACCTGATCCCACAAGTAGCAATGAAAGATTTACCTACCTACGATGGTACAGGGAAGACAACTTATGAGTATGTACAAGATGTAGATGCCTTGGCAATAATCCACAACATCACAAATGAATATATAATGGTAGTATTGCTTGTTCTCTCTCTTAGATGTAAGTTGCTTGATTGGTACTGGTCGTTATAGCCTACCACTATTACCGCTTGGGACCAGTTGGTTGAATTTCTAATTAAAGGTTTCAACGAACAAGCGGATCTGTTCTCTTTGCTACATCAATTTACCACCATTCAAAGGAATCTACAGGAGGAAATTATGGACTTTAATCAGGTTATCCCAAACTTGGTATAGAGTTCCTGATGTTCTCCAATTGAATCCTGAGCAAGTGACATTTTACTACCTCTAAGCTTTCAACTCTGACATCAATATGGACATCCGACAGTATAATATCAACATATTTCTTGATTTGTATTCTGCTGCAAAAATAGCTGAAGCTGACCTGATTACTATTGGTAAGCTTCCACTAAAAATGGCCATGCCTATTTTCCTCAACATTTTGTAGTATTTGTATGCTAATGCATATTCTCAGCCTTTGCCCATGTCACCCATGTATTCAATCCCTTCATGGAATCTAAGTATATCTCAGACCACGGTGATAGTTTCTACCGCTCAACTCCCCACTTCAACCATTTTGTAGTTACCTACTCCAGTTTCATTATCAACACTAACATCTTTGTCTATCCCACTACCATTTTTTACTCCTCTAGCACCCTCAAACCCTGATCCACAAGAAAAAGTGTTGGAGAAGTTGCAATCCATGAACTCAGCCATAAGAGCTATGGGTAATGAAATTATGGTAATCAAAAGAAAGCAGGCTAAAAAATATTTCCAACCAAGGAGATTTCAGTCACTGCCTATCATCGATGAGCAAGGAGCTTCGACCAGCAAGGCACCTTTGAGAAGTTTGATAGTGTTGAAAAATTAAGAACCTGGCACATCAGACAAAGCATACTAGTGCTCTATGTGCAATAATATGCATGACAAGGAAACTTGCATGGTTCACTTGAACTACATGCAAACATTGGCCGAAAGTTGCTTTGCTAGTCAAATCAACATGATCACAGAAGTTGATCACAATTTCATGGTCCCTTCTGAAGAGCAAGTTTTAGTTCTCACAAGAATTGAGAGAAATCCCATTACTGTCGACTCGGCTAAGTTGGAACCCTTGAAGGTACCTACCAACTCAAAGGTGCAAAATGAGAAGAAACAAGCACAAGTAAATGTAGTTATTTTGGAACCCAAGCTAGATGCACCCATCCTATTAAAAGATCTTCTGCCTCCACGAATGAAAGAGAAAGTGCAATAAAATACTTCAACTTTGCAGGAAAGAACTAAAATGGAGGAACTGGCCAGAGAAAAGCTCAAGTACCCCTCTTTGACTAAACATCAGAGGGTATAAGTTATGCAATAATATCGAAGTAGATATGAGACTGCCAATGAAGGAAAGGGGTCCTATGCATCTACGTATAACATCATTGAATAATTGAAGAGAATTCCAGCTAAGGTGAGTCTCTATGATGCACTGCAATTGCTTAGAAAATTGGAGTTGTAAGAATTGCTAAAATTTGTGAAAGATAAGGGTAAGAATCCAACTCAAAGAGTGTTAGCTCAAACGTTGACAACTTTTGCCACTAGAAAGAATAGATCACCTCCTTTCTACCTATCCCTTAGGATGGAAGGTTGGATTGTGCACAACTGCACGATCGACTCAAGTGCTACAATGACTATCATTCCAAAGGTAGTATGTGATGTTATGGATATGGAGTATACAAGGAGCAATCCTATCATCTTGCAGTTAGATGGAATACCTTCTAGGACAATGGAAGTCATCAAAGACATCCCAATTGTATTGCACAAAATACCTTAGATAACTGTAATTCAAGAGGTGGTCGTGGTTGATCTAGAACCTTAATTTAGCATGTGCCTATCATGAGAGTTTACTACCAAGTTGGGAGGCTACCTTTCTCTTGATTATTCTCATTTGGAAATTCCTATCAAAGGGAGGAGAATCTGAATTTATAACAAGAATTCTTCAAATTATCACATAGAGAAAATTGAAGAGGAGGGTAAACCCATGAATTTTGTCAATTTGATGATCGAATAATTGGAGGAGTTAGACCTGATGGAAGAAGTTCTGTATGAGCTTCATACTAAATATGAGTTTTTAATGCTCAATTTTAATTTCGTGATGGAGACTAAAATCGGCTGCTATACCATCACTAAGCCTGAAAAGGCCAAAGTGAAAGTGCATGATGAGGAATATCATGTTCCTGATCAACTATGGAAGTTGTACTTTGATGGTGCAATGTGCAAGAATAGTGCAGGAGCTATAATTGTTCTCATTTCTCCTTCTGGCATACAAAAAACATACTCTTACCGGTTGACTTGGAGCTACATGAACAATGCCACTAAATACAAAGTACTCTCTTTGGATCTAAAAAAGGCAAAGAAACTCAGGATAAAGCAATTGCAGATCTTTAGATATTTCGATCTAATCATCAACCAGGTAACCAGTAAATGTTTTTCTAAGTAGCACTACTTTAAGGCATACCGAAATAAGGTATGGGATTTTTTTGAGGCTTATACAGTGCTAAATATTCAAGCAATCTCATGAGAACAAAATAAGCATGCCAATATCTTGGCATCCCTTGGTGCTAATTTTTCCCCAGTTGAGCATGTGGTGAGAAAGCCCAAGATTGTGAGGTTAATTTATACACCTTCAATCCCTGACAGAAATATCCACTAGCAAATTTTCAAAAGCAATGAGTAGATTGTTAATTTTTTATTAAGAGAATCTAGTAATGTGGAAGAGAGAACACTTAATGAGGAAGAAGCTAAGGGTTTGATCTAGCTACAAAATAATCACATCCCAAAAGTGTCGATTACACTTGAGAGCCTCTTTGATCAAAATTACAAAGAAAAAAAGCATAAGATCAAGGTTTATAAAAAGGAGTACACTGAACTACATTTGGGACCTAAAAAGTCAATCAAAGTTGACATTGATTACACTTAGGAAGAGTTGGAGTAGATGAAAGAGTTTTTTCATGAGTATCCATACATTGTTGCTTGGAGTTACCAAGATTTGAAAGGTTACAACAAATATGTAATCCATCATACCATCAAGTTGCAAAAAGGAGTAAAACCCTTCAAGCAAAAGCAGAGACTGATCAATCCCAAGATCAAAAATTTTATGAAAGTAGAATTGTTGAAGATTTTTGAAGCCATCATCTACCCAATTAAGCACTCTACCTGGGTAGCAAATTTGGTCCTTGTGAGAAAGAATAATGGAAATATCCATCTGTGCATGGATTTTTTAAATTTAAACCAAGCATCATTGAAGGATCACTATCCACTACCGTAAATTGATCAGATTCTCTTTGTTAAATGGATTCTCTAACTATAACCAAATCTAGGTCAAGGATGAAGACCAACACAAAATGGCATTCACCATAAAATGGGAAAATTTTGCTTATTAGCAGATGTTGTTTAGTCTTTCAAATGCTGGCACAACTTTTTAGAGAGCAACAGATGTAGCCTTTGATGAGTTTTTGAATTGTATTATTGTTATTTATCTAGATGACATAATTATTTTTTCTCACAAGAAGGAGGAACACAGTCTACATTTGAGATAGGTGTTCAAAATTTTTTGAGAGTTTGGAATGTCAATCAACCCGAATAAGTCCATATTTGTGGTGAAAGAAAGAAATCTCCTAGGACATGTTATTTTAGAAGAATTTTTGGTGATTGACCCAGCTAGAGCTGAAGCTCTCCTGAAGCTTCCATTATTAGCCAGCAAGAAGGACTTACAATCATTCTTTGGGAAAATAAACTTTGTTTGAAATTTCATTGCATATTTTGCCTAAGTGGTGAAGCCAATAATTGAATTATTAAAGAAGAATATGGAATTCAAATGGACTAAGCTGAGGAGGTAAGCATTCAAGGAGATAAAAGAGATAATTGCTAAAATCCCAGTGCTAGTGAACCCAGATTACTCGAAGTATTTCATTCTATACGTCATTGGTGAGAAAGAAAGCTATGCAATGGTGCTTATGAAAAAGGGAGATGATGGAGATGATCGATCAATTGCTTTCTTGAGCCAAGGAATTCAATTGTACGAAGAAAAATATAACTTCATTGAAAAGCAAGTATATGTGATGATGAAGCCCTTGAATAAATTTTAACATTTTGTTTCTCAAAGCAATACAATAGTTTATGTGGTCCACCCAGATGTTCAGAGTTTCATAATTCAAGGAGAGCTTGGTGACAAGAGGGTAGGATGGTTCTCCAAAATTTAGGAATACAACATTGAAATCCATCCGACTAAGTTGGTTTGAGGTTGAGCGTTGTTTCAGGAGCTTGCAAAAAGTGCTACATCTAAATCGATGGTTTGACAGCTTGAAAATTTAGTAAGCAGAAGTAATTTCACTAATCGCTCCATAGGTGGTTAGGATTGGATAGAGTACCTTGTCGAATACTTCCAATCAAGAAGATATCCTCCACATATTAATGTCTTGCAAAGAAGGAGATTTAGACTCTACGACCTTAGGTATGTGATGTTGCCAAATAGGTTGTTCCATAAAAATATTGATGAAGTACTTCTCAGGTGTATTCAGGAATCTAAAAAACAAATAATCCTAGAGGAGTTCCACTCTGGTCTATCAAGAGGCCATTATGTAGGGAGGCCAATGACATTAAAGATCATCAAAGTAGGATATTTTTGACCTACTCTTTTTACATATACTTTCAATATCAGTCAGAATTGTGACAAGTTCCAAAGGTATGTTGGCAGAAGAAAGAATGCATCATTAGCCCTCCATTTGATTCAAGTGGAAGCACCATTCTAGAAATGGAGATTAGACTTTATTGGGGTTATTGATTCCAATTCCTCTTCCAGACACAAATATATTTTGACTGCAACTAACTATTTTACCCGATGATCAGAGGCAATTCCAACCAAGAAGGCAGATCAAGCAATAGTTATTGCTTTCTTAGAGAATTTAATTACTTGGTTTTGGCATACCCGGTGCCATTATAACAAATAATTAAATTCCTTCATCAGTGCTAAGATTAGTGAATTCATGGGTAAGTATAAAATTTACTTGAAGATATCATCTAACTATTACCCATAGGGGAATGGCTTGGCTGAGTCCACAAACAAGAATTTACTAAGAATTTTGAAGAGAACCCTAGGTGGCAATAAGCATAGTTGGAACTTACTCTTAAACCAAGTATTATGGGCCAACCTCCATGAAGAAATTCATTAAAACATCTCCTTATGCCTTGGTATATGGCAAAGAAGCAATTCTACCTATTCATTTTGAATTACTGACCCTGCAGCCATGGCATTTATTGTATGGTGAAGATGGCGATGAATCTGATCCCATGAGCATGAGGTTCGCACAACTTTTACAATTGGAAGAAGAGAGGGAAAATTATATAATGCCTTCATGGAACATGCCCAGATGATGCAAAAATGGTTTGGAAAGAAAGCTTTCGAGAAGTAATTTGAGGTGGGTGACCTAGTGCTGAAATGGAATGAAAACAAAGCTAAGCTCAACAAGCACCACAAGTTTGAAGCAATATGGGAGGGCTCGTTCTAGATTTTGGGTATCAATTGTTGGGATTTGAAGAGATGAGATATATTACACAAGAAATGAGTTACAATATATAGGTAGGAGGCCTATATGAAAATCATGACAAGTGTCAAGAAGACATAGTGTAGATTATAATATTCTAACATGATAATGCACATTAAAGAACCCTATATTACTTTCTTTAATGTTTTATTTTTAATATATAATGATGGGGCCCGCCAACTTTACATAAAGTTGGTTAATAAGAGAGGGGAATCTAATTTCAAAATTAAAGGGAAATTTATTTTAGAAGGGGCCATATTTTTTTATGACCATAAGGGATGGTTTCATAAAATATTTATTGTACGGGCAATTTTTTAAAAGGAGGCATTTATTATTTCTAAGCACATTTTGGAATATTATTATGAAAGGGAAATTGAAAGGTAGTTGTTTATTCCACAAGATGAATACCCTATTAAAAGTGGAATATAGGGGTATTTATAGTCATCGAAAAGGTTTTTCCACGACAGACACAATGCTGGTATCTAATTGTAATTTTGAGGTTGTTTCATTTCTCTTTTTTAGCCTCAAAGTTTTATACCTTTGAGTGCACTCTCGGTTGAACCCGACACTCCCAAGGAATTTTTAAGTGAACCTAGTATCTAGTATTCTCCTCTATCATACTTAGTGGATGCAGCGACTGGTTACCCATGCATTCTGGTAAGATGATATGACTACCATAAGGACACCTAATCTAGGTACTACAGATATAGACACCCTAGACTCTATCCAAGGATTTTTCCAGATAAACTTCTAAATACTATAGACGAAGACACTTCAAAATATTATATTCTCTTCTTTCTTCTCCTCCACATTTGGATTCTATGGCTCATTTTATTGTATTTCATGGCTCGTATTTCTTTTTTATTAAGGTGTATTTTCTGCAAGACTATTGGAAATTTGAGTTAATTTGAGGTATTTTATGTTATCATTAAGTCAATTTGAGGTATTTTATGTTATCATTGATGTCACATGGATCACATTTGGTTTTGGTGGCCAAAATATTTCATAAATAAGCATTTATGATATTTTGGAAAGCATGGCTATTTACAGGGTTTTTATGAAAACCAAGGCAAGAAAAATAAAAGGTTTTATTTAAAACCATGGTGGGCTTATGTGAAAAGGGCTTTTCTTAAAAGCCAAGGTGGAATTTTGTTTCATCGAAAAAGGACATCTGGTGATGAATATTTAAAGTTTAAAGTTTAAGTTTAAATTAATGGAGGGCCGACCTATGTGCAATTAATGGAGGGTGGCATATATATATATATATATATATATATTGAAAGATTTCAATTTATTTAGGAAAGTGGGCATATTATATATCATCGAAAGTTTATTTCGAGGGCTATTTGACTAACTTATTTAGAAGGAGAAATAAGGTGTGTGTAAAGAGATATTTCTGATTTTGCAAAGGGGTTCCAAAAGTGAATTTTGCCTTGTTATTTTTTTTTCAAGAGGATTAATTCTTTCATGAGGTGACAAGGTATGCAATATTGTGATTTATTTTATTTTATGGTATAAGTGGTTTTGGGAGTGAAAAGGTTATGCAATGTTTTTATTTATTTTATTTTATGGTACAAGTGGTTTTAGGAGAGATAAGGAAGTTGTGCAATTAAAGGCCTTGGTGATGATTATTGAAAAGTGGAGTAATGTTGATTATTTTGTGATCTACTAACCCTTGTGAAGATTGGCAAAAGAATTTTGTGATTGTGGCAGATTAACAAAGAGGTTTTTTCATCTTCATAAAAGGTATGGGCACATTCTCCTATTGATTGTTTATGGTGGTTGATTTCTGAAATATCATTGGAGGGAAAAGGATTGTTTATGGTTTCCTTTTCGAAAGTGGTTGGTTGAATGCTTCAAGGTTTTTTGAATTGAGAGTTGTGTCTAAACCTTGTTTGATAAGCATAGTTGTTGAAGCCCATTGGTTGTGAAATAACTTGAGTTAGAAAATAACATGAGTATCATTGTTATGTGAGATTTGTGGTTGAGCATTGTTGGAAACATTTGAGTTGGTTGATACATACTTGGACTAGGGTTGTGTGAGAAAGATTTGTCCCTTGTGGTGATTATTAGTTGAGTTGAGATTGATTTGAGTTGAATTGAGTTGAGATAGAACATATTGAGTCTCTAAAAATTCTCTTTATGCTTCTATGAGTTTATTTAAGTTGAGATTGAGATTAGAACATATTGAGTCTCTAACAATTCTCTTTATGCTTCTATGAGTTTGATTTGAGTTGAGTTGAGTTGAGATTGAGATTAGAACATATTGAGTCTCTAACAATTCTCTTTATGCTTCTATGAGATTGACTTGAGTTGAGTTGAGATTGATTTGGGTTGAGAGTGAGTTTAGAACATATTGAGTCTCTAACAATTCTCTTTATGCTTCTATGAGTTGAGTTGAGATTGATTTGGGTTGAGAGTGAGATTAGAACATATTGAGTCTCTAAAAATTCTCTTTATGCTTCTATGAAGTGGATTTGAGTTGAGATTACCATTCATTGTTGAGTTCATTTTGAGTACTACTTGAGCATGATTGATTGAGCCTTTGAGAAGGCCTTTGGGATAGATTTGAGGATAGAGTTGTGGATAGTTTTGGGCAAGTTCTTGGTGAGCTTGCTAGAGCAGATTTGGGCAAGTTCTTGGTGAGCTTGCTAGAGTAGATTTGGGCAAGTTCTTGGTGATCTTGCTAGAGCATATTTGGGCAAGTTCTTGGTGAGCTTGCTAGAGCATATTTGGGCAAGTTCTTGGTGAGCTTGCTAGAGCAGTTTTGGAAAAGTTCTATGTGAGCTTGTTATCTATGTGAGCTTGTTATTCAGCATTGGACAAGTTATGTGTGAGCTTGTTAAGTAGGTTCTATGTGAACCTATTGAGAAGGTTCTTAGTGAGCCTATTGAAAAATATTTGGAGGTGACAGAGTACAAAGGATAGAGTCTCAGTGGATAGAGATCCAACAGCTAGCACAGTTGAAGACAAATCTGAGTGAGGAGTCTTCAAGTGGAGAGAGGTCCACCAGTCAGTGCAGTAGAGAGACAGAGTCTTCTAGAAGATCACATAGCTAGAGCATAAGGGGAAAGAGTTCTCCTGTGGAAGAGATCCACGAACTTGAGATTAGGGGATTAACATCTCCTTTGGACAGAGATCCATAAACATTGTAATTGGGAGTGATTCCCAAAGATATTGATTGAGAAAGTTTTAGTAAAATATTTTCTCCATGGAGTAGCCCACATTGGGTGAACCACATAAATTATGGTGTCTCTATTGTGTATGGTTTTTTGTGCATTTCTTTGATTATTGCTATTGATACTGCTATATTTACACAACATAATATTGATTTGGAAGAAAAAAGTAAAAAGTGGTCTTATATTGTTCACCCCCCTCTCAGTATAAGCTTGTGTTCTTCAATTGGTATCAGAGAGGGTTCCTTCGAAAAGGCTAATAGCTTGAGGGCAGATTCTACAAGAACACAGATGGCTTCACAAAATGGATTATCTTAAAATAAGGCTCCATTGTTTGATGGTAACAATTATGCTTTCTAGAGCATGAGGATGAAGAACTACTTGATATCACAAGGATATGAGGTATGCAAGATGGTTGAAAAAGAGTATAGGGTTGAAGGTGATCCCGAGGAAGATAAGACTACCAGGAAATTGGTTGAGATCAATGCAAGAGCAATGAATTGTATTTTGAGTGGGCTATGTGAGACATATTTTGCAAAGGTCATGGTATGTACTTCAGCTAATGAGATGTGGACCAAGTTGAGGAATACCTATGAAGGAGATTCCAAGGTAAAGTTGGCAAAACTACAAACTTATAGAAAAATATTTGAGGAATTGAAAATGGAAGATTCTGAAGATATTGCAAAGTTTTTACTTCGAGTTGATGAGATTACTAACACCATGAGAGGCCTAGGTTTTGAGATGAAAGAATCAGAAGTTACTCAAAATGTTTTGAGATCACTTCCCATGAAATATGATTCTAAGGTTTCAACAATAGAAGAGACAATGGATATCAACAAGCTAACAATGGAAGAATTGCAAGGTACTCTCATAGCTTATGAGATGAGGGTAAGTAAGCATCAAGCTCCAATAAAAGATATTGCATTCAAGGCTTCAGAAAAAGAGAAAGGAAAAGTTTTAGAAATAGATAGAGTTTTAGAAAATGATGAGGAAGCTAACTTCATCAAAAGGAATAAGGACTCAAGGAATTTCAAAGATATAAGGAAAGTCAGGTGCTACAAGTGTGGTGATCTTGGTCACTATGCATACAAGTGTCCACATGAAGAAATCAATGATGATGAAAAATAGGGTCAAATAAGAAAAGAAGATGGAAAGCATAAGCATGACAAAGATGACAGATTCAAGCAAAACAGGTATGAGAAGAAGAAATTTTTTTGTAAGGCTAAGAAATCTTACTACATTGTAGAAGCAAGTGATAGTTCAGATTATAGTGATAAATATCAGTCAGATGAAGAAGAATGTACATTCTTTGGAATAAGTGAAGAAAAGCAAGAACACCTATTCCTAGGTATTGAAGTTAAAGAAGAAGATGTGCCTATTGAAGAAAGACATGAAGAGCTTGCCATAGCCATTGAGCAAGCATATAGGTACAAGAAAGGTCTAAGGATACTAAAATGCTTCATATATGGAGAATTTGGGCATATAGATGATGATTGCACATACTACAACAATTACAACAAGGAAAGTGTATTTGAAAAAGAAAGCAACAATTCTAGTGACAATTCCAGCAGTAGTGAAAACAAAGAAGTCTCATTTTTGGTAATAGAAAAGGAAGAGGATGAGCCAAGTAAACAAAAATAAAAAATCAAAAGGCTAAAAGAAGAATACATGAATCTTGAAAACAAGATTCGAACAGATGTCAAAATCAGAGAAGAACTACTTCAAACAATCAGTAATCTCAGAGAAGAGCTTCAAAATGCAAAAAGGATAGAAGAAAGGATGAATGAAGAACTAAGGGTAACCATGGCAAGACATGATACTTTAGATGAAAAGGTTAAAAAAGGAGTGAAAACTTATTTTAAAGCTATATCTTACTTCCAAGAAAATTCACACTCAAAAAGAAAGGAAGTTCTAAAAGGTGAAAGCAAGGAAGCACCTAAGATTTGTAAGGAAAGTTCCAAAGTTCCTATGGCTTCAAATATTCAGTTTGGTTCTTGTTTTGAGATAGGTGAATCAAGCTCAAAGGGAAAAGAAATTCTTGAAGAGAAAGGCAAGGAAGAGGTTTTAGATGCTACAAAGAAGGTTCAATAATGCAATGCACAAGTTGAAGATGATCATAAGGATAATGGTCAAGAAAGGTATGAGGAACCAAGGCATGAACAAAGGGCTTTTCAAGGATATTGTTTTTTCTTGTAATGGATTTGGACATAGGGCTATACATTGCAGGATCCATGGATCAAAGAAGTTTGATTTTTCTAGAAGAAACTTCAAGGGAAGAAGGTATGGTTTTTAGGGACATTGCTTCTCATGCAACAGGATTGGTCATAGAGATTTTTAGTGCAAAGGAAATGAGCAACATGGTTTTGGTTTTAGAGCTACACATTTCAGAAGTCATGGTTATAATGGTCATGAAAACAGAGCTTCACAATACAGGGTTCAAGAAAAGAATGGATATGGAAATTATTTTAAGAATGATTTTAGGACATGGGCACCATCCAAAGGTTACAATATCAAGTGTTTTAATTGCAATAACTTTGGGCATATTGCAAGATGGTGTAGGACTCAATTCCAAATAGGTTCTAGACAAGAAGATCAAGTAATTCATCAAGAGAAGGATATCAAAAAAACATGGAAGGAAGTTGATAGAGGAAAGAAACAAAGTGATATGGGAGTAAAAGTACTCCCACCCCAAAATTAATCACCTCAAAAGAGAAGGGGGTGAGGGGGGCTAAGCTTAAGAGTCATATCTTTTAGCCCCATAGGTGTCCCTTTTGCCATTGATGTCAAAGGGGGAGATATTTGAGTAAGGGGGAGAGCATTGAGTTAGGGGGAGCAGCCTCCAAAGAGAGCATTGAGTTAGGGGGAGCAGCCTCCAAAGATATTATTGAGTCAGGGGGAGCAACTTTGATTCTCAGAGATGGTTTTTGCAGTGATTGTGGTTTTTTCTTTAGAGGTGTTGCCATCAATGAAAAGGGGGAGATTGTTGGAAATTTGAGTTAATTTGAGGCATTTTATGTTGTCATTGATGTCACATGGATCATTGATGTCACATGGATCACATTTGGTTTTGGTGGCCAAAATATTTCATAAATAAGCATTTATGATATTTTGGAAAGCATGGCTATTTATAGGGTTTTTATGAAAACCAAGGCAAGAAAAATAAAAGGTTTTATTTAAAACCATGGTGGGCTTATGTGGAAAGGTATTTTCTTAAAATCCAAGGTGGAATTTTGTTTCATCGAAAAAGGACCTCCGGTGATGAAGATATTAAAGTTTAAAGTTTAAGTTTAAATTAATGGAGGGCCGACCTATGTGCAATTAATGGAGGGTGGCATATTATTTTTTTTTATATATATATTATTATTATATATATATATATAAAGGTTTCAATTTATTTAGGAAATGGGGCATATTATATATCATCGAAAATCTTATTTCGAGGGCTATTTGACTAACTTATTTAGAAGGAGAAATAAGGTGTGTGTAAAGAGATATTTCTGATTTTGCAAAGGGGTTCCAAAAGTGAAGTTTGCCTTGTTCTTTTTTTTCAAGAGGATTAATTCTTTCATGAGGTGACAAGGTATGCAATATTGTGATTTATTTTATTTTATGGTATAAGTGGTTTTGGGAGTGAAAAGGTTATGCAATGTTTTGATTTATTTTATTTTATGGTACAAGTGGTTTTAGGAGAGATAAGGAAGTTGTGCAATTAAAGGCCTTGGTGATGATTATTGAAAAGTGGAGTAATGTTGATTATTTTGTGATCTACTAACCCTTGTGAAGATTGGCAAAAGAATTTTGTGATTGTGGCAGATTTACAAAGAGGTTTTTTCATCTTCATAAAAGGTATGGGCACATTCTCCTATTGATTGTTTATGGTGGTTGATTTCTGAAATATCATTGGAGGGAAAAGGATTGTTTGTGGTTTCCTTTTCGAAAGTGGTTGGTTGAATGCTTCAAGGTTTTCTGAATTGAGAGTTGTGTCTAAACCTTGTTTGATAAGCATAGTTGTTGAAGCCCATTGGTTGTGAAAGAACTTGAGTTAGAAAAGAACATGAGTATCATTGTTATGTGAGATTTGTGGTTGAGCATTGTTGGAAATATTTGAGTTGGTTGATACATACTTGGACTAGGGTTGTGTGAGAAAGAGTTGTCCCTTGTGGTGATTAGTTGAGTTGAGATTGATTTGAGTTGAGATTGAGATTAGAACATATTGAGTCTCTAACAATTCTCTTTATGCTTCTATGAGTTGATTTGAGTTGAGTTGAGTTGAGATTGAGATTAGAACATATTGAGTCTCTAACAATTCTCTTTATGCTTCTATGAGATTGACTTGAGTTGAGTTGAGATTGATTTGGGTTGAGAGTGAGTTTAGAACATATTGAGTCTCTAACAATTCTCTTTATGCTTCTATGAGTTGAGTTGAGATTGATTTGGGTTGAGAGTGAGATTAGAACATATTGAGTCTCTAACAATTCTCTTTATGCTTCTATGAAGTGGATTTGAGTTGAGATTGCCATTCATTGTTGAGTTCATTTTGAGTACTACTTGAGCATGATTGATTGAGCCTTTGAGAAGGCCTTTGGGACAGATTTGAGGACAAAGTTGTGGATAGTTTTGGGCAAGTTCTTGGTGAGCTTGCTAGAGCATATTTGGGCAAGTTCTTGGTGAGCTTGCTAGAGTATATTTGGGAAAGTTCTTGGTGAGCTTGCTAGAGAATATTTGGGCAAGTTCTTGGTGAGCTTGCTAGAGCATATTTGGGCAAGTTCTTGGTGAGCTTGCTAGAGCAATTTTGGACAAGTTCTGTGTGAGCTTGTTATTCAACATTGGACAGGTTTTGTGTGAGCTTGTTATTCAGCATTGGACAAGTTTTGTGTGAGCTTGTTAAGCAGGTTCTGTGTGAACCTATTGAGAAGGTTCTTAGTGAGCCTATTGATAGAGCTTTGGAGGTGACAGAGTACAGAGGATAGAGTCTCAATGGATAGAGATCCAACAGCCATCACAGTTGAAGATAGATCTAAGTGAGGAGTCTTCAAGTGGAGAGAGGTCCACCAGTTTATGTATTAGAGAGACAGAGTCTTCTAGAAGATCACATAGCCAGAGCATAAGGGGAAAGAGTTCTCCTATGGAAGAGATCCACGAACTTGAGATTAGGGGATTAACATCTCCTTTGGACAGAGATCCATAAACATTGTAATTGGGAGTGATTCCCAAAGAGATTGATTGAGAAATTTTTAGTAAAATATTTTCTCCGTGGAGTAGCCCACATTGGGTGAACCACGTAAATTGTGGTGTCTCTATTGTGTATGGTTTTTTGTGCATTGCTTTGATTACTGCTATTGATACTGCTATATTTACACAACATAATATTGATTTGGAAGAAAAAGTAAAAAGTGGTCTTATATTGTTCACCCCCCCCCTCAGTATAAGCTTGTGTTCTTCAAATACCAACACCTTCTAGATTGATTTCACCATGAGGGAGGATGATATTCATGGTGAATCTAGTTAGTGACCTACGAGAGGCAACATACCTAGAGGATGACCTATAGAGGCAACATACCCATGGAAGCGGTTGACCCTAAGGCACCTAGGATGACCCTAAGGCACTTAGATGGCTAACCCAGTGGCAAAAAATCCAAGGAAGTGGTTGACCCTAAGGCAATAGACCGAGATGTATACATCATTGATCTAGCATTATTCATAGTTGGAGATCCAAGCACAAAGAGCACGAGCCTAGACCAAATCATGTAATAAATAAGGATGATAGGGTTCTTTTAGAGAAGTCAACATTAAGGGGGAATGTTACCTAATGTTGACTTGTTTTTTTCTATAGTTAGGATAGTGTACATTAATGGGGAATGTTAGAATATTAATGTGCACTATGCCTTCTATCTTGACACTTGTCAATTTCTCTTAGCACTTTTCATATTATCATATAGGCCTCTTGCCTATATATGTAATCATTTTCATTTGTAATATTTATCATCTCATTCCATTCCCAACATCAATCAAATAAATTCATTTTATTTGTAGAATATGGACGGTCGTGGGCTACCAATTCTGGTAAATGGTCTTCATTTAAAGGCCTACCATCAGTGATAGGAGTTTGATTGAGTATGTATATATGTACATAAATTATTCTATTATTTTTTTTCAGTTGAGTATGTTTAAAATGATATGATTAAAAAAATAATAAAAAAAGGATGTTGATTTCACCAAAAAATCATTTTCACCCCCAAGGCAGGTGATTTCACCTAGAAAGCACCTTGCCACTGACAAAAAATCATTTTCACCCGAAAATTTTTTAAAAAGGCTTTTATATTATTTTTGAGCAAAAAGGGAAAAAAAAGCGCCATGGGATTAGCTTTTCATTAAAAAGCGCTCCTGTTTTTCCAAAATAAAGGAAAGAAAAGCAAAAGTAAAAGTTTGAAAAAAAAGGGAGCACCCCATTTTTTAATTTCGTCGAACTTGTTTTAGAATTGCGAATAAAAGCAAAAGATGAAAACAAGAGGATTTTTAAAGTTTTATTTTCGCCCCACAAGGAGTATTTACCATGTTTTTTATATTTTTGGGGTGAAACTCTCATATATTTCCCTGAAGATGTTTTCAAAGCGAAACTGCCAGAGAAGAATTAAAAAATAAATGAATGTTTTTTTTAGAACTTTAGTTGGTAGTGCTAAATTTGGCAAGAGGGAAAGCGAAAGTGATTTCGCCCTATTATTCATGCAAAGTGCTTTCAGTTAAAGCAATTTTTTGGGGGTGAAGTTATAAAATAAATTGTTTTAAAAATGGGTTGGAAGGGTATGTAATTCACGAAGCAAGCAATAATAAGTAGTTTCAAAGCACAGGTGATGAGAAGATCTTCGCCTCAATACGTTTTCGACTAGGCAAGCATGCTCCCTCAATGTTTTTTGCTTCACAATGCTAACTTTGAGAAATAATTTATGCAATGAGATTGATTTTACTCGCAAAATATTCTAGAAGAATTTTTGGTATTTTAATAAGGTGAAATTAATTATTTTGCCCTATTCTCTCACTCGTGGTACTTGATTTTCCTGAGGTGAGTTGTTAAAAATCTAGATTGCATCCTCCAAAGGAAAAAAAGTGGTTGAGTTCAATGTCCAAGGAGGATTCATAGTGCAAGGGTATTATTGGCAATTAATGGGCAGTTGAGCTTTTATTAAAAAAAATATGCCAGGTGATAGAATCGAGGAGAATGTTCATATGAATTCCTCCGAAGCAACACCTGCATTTAATATAGTAGTTGGAGGGAAAAATTTATAAAAGAAGCAAGTCAGAAGCTTGTGGAATACGAAAGTTAAAGCTTTTTATTTTTTTAAGTTCGCCCGAGTTGCTGCTTTGTTGCAGGTTTGCTAGACTGTTCCAGTGGAAGCTGCGGTTCAAATATGGAAAAGAAAGCTAATTCGAAAAAATTTGTAGAGATAAAAAAAGCACAAGGTGGTAAAAAAGCCAAAAAAGCTAGGCAGCATGAAAATACCAAGCTTGAACCTTTTTCTGATACATCTAATATTGGAGATTGTTCAATTTTGAACAAAGGCATAGAAAAATTGTGCCTAGACATGGAGACTATAGTCAACCAAGGACTGAAATTAGAAATCCTGTTGATAGTTGCTTATCATGCAAAAATTTCTTGGTACCTGTTTACACCTATGCATCCTTATCCTGATCTGGTAATGGCAATCGTAAGGTTTTATCAACCTACAATGAGGGCCATCCAAAATATGAAGGGATCAAAATTATTTACCATTTATCCCAATGCAGTCATAGAGGTATTTGCTTGTGAGGTGAAGCCTTCCTCGGATATCATGTTCAAAAATATGAATCTAAAGGAGCAAGAGGAAAGGTATCAATCAACTATAACACTATGCCATCTTATGGAGAACCAATTGATAAAGGTACCCCAGTTCAGAGAGTTGCCAGCTCTGCAAAAATTCTTAATATATTTTAAAAGCCCGGATATGTATTCTATGTCAGCTTGGATGTTTGGTCTTCCTATCGATACCACAGTGTACAAATAGCAAGCAACACTGGTGTAGTAAATTTCAAAAATAGAATCTTACACCCCTACAAATTTGCAAGTAAGCACAAATCCCATCTTCTTTGACTAGGCAAATTATGTGACTCGAGCAATGCACACCCAGTTAGAGAGAATTCAAAGTGAAAAAAGTAGTTTTATTTAGGCATACCTCATTTTTGGTCTGGTACTTTTTCTTCCATATGCAACATCAATTTGCTTTTATTGTAGTGAAGCAAGCTGATGAGGTATATAATAAGCTGCCAGTTTATTCATGGACTTCAAGCTTATCAAGGGAAGAGTCATTCTATAATTTTAACCACATATTCTTGGGTCCCACCCTCGAACTTACTTTCTACACAAGTGAGAGAGTGTCGAGGGCAATGTGGAAAGAGGTTGTCACTAAGAAGAAATGAGATATTTTCTTGTTGATGTAGGGCATTGTGGTTTAAATTTTTGGGTTCACCAGAAAACCATTTCTCCTTCTGTATTTTACTATTGAGCACCTCTTCACAATGGAAGTCATTTGATAGACTGACTTCATAAATGAAATCTACAGGGCAGGACAAGGCAAGAAGACTATGTGCACTATGCCATTTCACTTTGGTGGCATCGACGTTGACCAAGTTGGCCAAAATAAATTGCTTTAATAAGCACTCTCAGATATGGGTATGGTGGAGTTACCTCAGTGATGGAAGTATGATCCTTTGGGTCAGTTCGTAGATTTTATTAACACCAAAAAAATTTATTTTTGTCCCAAACCTAATATTCAATGACATAGAAATAATCCATAAGAGCATGATCTTGAATGGCATGTTAAGCAAATGATGTTGCTTCTACCATGGCATGACTTTTATGAGATGGATATCGAGTACAACCTCATAGTTTACAAGCATCATATTCCTCCCCTGGGTTTTTCTAGAAGGATGAAAGAACAATTTCCAGCTTGGTCTAGTGAAAAAATTACCAACTGGTGGGTTATGAGGGCCCACAAAGGGAAAACTAGGTCATCTTATGGCATATTTTTCATGACCTTCCATAGTATTTGTATGCTAATGCATCTTCTCATCCTTTTCCCGTGTCACCCATGTATCTAATCCCTCATGGAATTCGATTACATCTCAGACCATGGTGACAGTTCTTGCCCCTCAACTCCCCACTCCAACCATTCTACAGTTACCTGCTCCAATTCCATTCCTAGCACTACCACTCTACCTATCCCACTACCATTATTAGCTCCTCCAACATCCTCAAACCCTAATCCACAAGAAAAAGTATTGAAAGAGTTACAATCCATGAAATCAACCATAAGAGCTATGGGTAATGAAATTACGGTAATCAAAAGGAAATAGGCTAAAAAATATTTCCAGCCAAGGAGATTTCAGTCATCGCTTATCACCAAGGAGCAAGGAGCTTTAGCCAGCAAGGCACCTGAGAGAAGTTCAAATCCGCTTACAAACAAAGAAGCTAGCACATCAAAAAAATCATACTGGTGCTCTACATGCAATGATCCACATGGTGAGGAAACTTGCATGGTTCACCTAAACTATGTGCATACATTGGCTAAAAGTTCCTTCGCTAGTCAAATCAACATGATCATAGAAGTTGATCACAATTTTATGGTCCCTTTTGAAGAGCAAGTTTTAGGTCTTAAAAGAACTAGGAGAAATCATGTTACTATGGACCCAGTTGAGTTGGAACCCTTGAAGGTACCTACTGATTCAAAGGTGCAAAAAGAAGAAACAAGCGCAAGTAAAGGCAGTTGTTTCAACACCCAAGCCAGATGCACCCATCCTTAAGCAGTATTATCTTTGATCTCTTTCTATTTGTCATTTTTAATTAAATTCATGTCCTTTATTTGTTGATTTTAAATTTTGCATCTGGATTTAATTACTGCTTATGAGGGAGTGAATATTGGAATGCTTCTTGGAAGTTATATCTGCAAAACCTGTGAGTGATTTCTGTGTCTGGCTTTCTGTTATATGCTAATCCATGCTTGTAAATTTTTGTTGTTAATTTTATCCCCACCTTATAATTTTGGCTTATAGCCATATTTCCCATCTCTTTCTATTAACCTAATATTTCAACTGATTAGTAGTTTTAGTACGGGAACCAGCCCTCTCTAGAGATTGGCTCAGAGGACATTTATTTCCTCTGGCCTTTCAATGTTGGTCGGGTCTAGGGTTCACAAATAATATTTTGTACTTAGGTAGATTTGTGACCAACAGTACAAATTTTGTAATGATCAAAAATCAGCTTCTTAACACCTTATTACTCCTATTGAACTAAGCACTTTTCAAATTTGAAGACGTTTTAATGTTGGATTTATTTTGTTCCTTTAGAGATTTTTTTGAGACAAGAATATTATAATTTTCCAACCTTAGTAAAAATCTTAAATAACTTCTTTTTATACCCCTTGTATTGTTTCTAGTTTCCAATAACCTAATTTGGATTTGTAGCCCATATGACTTCCAAATTTGGAAAATGAGAACATATTAATATTTGCAATTTTTAAATGGATTTATTCTAAGTAGTATTCCTTATTTCTCCTAGGTTATGCTTTGCAAATATTAGACAATTTTAATGTTTAATTTCTCTAATTTTTGCTTTCTAATAAAGATTAATTTTTTTCAATAATTCAAGCTTATAATATAATCTTATAACTCTCTTTTCATGGAAAGAAAATTAAATGGAAATTATACCTTTATGAAACCAGCGGTAGACTGTCCTTCTTAGGCATTGTGAGTAATGGAAGATTCTTCCACTTCCTATTTTCTTCAATGCTACCTTGACCCATTTGACCAGGAGTAATGTGCTTCGACGTTTACTCTCAAATTGTTCTCCAAGTTGCTTTTGATTTTCTATGGTGTAGCTACTGAGCTTGTATCGTGATACAACCGAGATGCTATCGAGTCACTTTGAACTCACTTGCTATCATTGCTTCCTTACTTTGATTATGCTTTCACCTTCTTGACCACCCTTTTTATGGAAGATTCATCTTGAATTTAGTGACAAGTGTCACACCTATTATGTATGAGCATTCACTTATTTTAACGTACCAACTTTCTTGTCTAACACTTCTTTGGAACTATGTAACGTATGAGCACTCCTGTAGACACTTGTGTGAGGCTTGTGGAGTATAACAAGTGGTACTTCCTCTCTAGTATTCCATGTAACTCCTATGTGAGGTTTCTTGAGTGTTGAGAGATAGAAAGGTGTTGTAGAAATATTATGCCAAGTGGCATTCAACTGCTTTGCATGAAGAATTGTGCTATAATGCTTCCAAGGAGAATATAACTCCTTTCGTATGCCTTCTCTTAGCTTGCTTTATTTCTTGGATAGCAAGAAACCTTCTATTTTGTAGGTGATTTGATGAGGCACTATGGAGCTTTGAATGGTGATTCTAAAAGTGATATTGGTGCTTCCTTTGGTGGATGATATTCACCAAGTTTAATATATGAATGTAGCACCTTTTCTCCTTGTCTACTATGCCTTCAATGTGTTGTTTTTGTGCTTCTTTGTAGTGTATATATTTGCTTGCTATTATTTCCACCCATGTTGGTAGAAGTAGATTTTATGCCTTCTCTTCATAGATGAGATCCCTTTATGTCTACATAAATGTAGCTTTATAACATCCTTGTGTGGGCTTTGATATTATAGGTTTGTCTGTCCAAGATCTATGGAGAGTGAGCCCTTTGAGTTGCTCCTTTTGTTATGGAAGAGGAGTGCAAAAATTCATCCTTCCTTGATTGGCTTACCTTGTAGATATTTTTCCTTTTGAGGCACCTTCAAATCTACTCTCTTCCTATTTATAAAATATTGTAGAAGTGCAATACCATGTAATCTTATATGTATATAAAACTTTCTTGATTGCACCTTTTTCTTGCACTCTTTTGCATGTCTAAAATTTTATATTTATAGCAGATTTTTGAATGCAAAGATGATGGTTTCAAGGATGTCTCTTTAGCTAGACTCCTTATCCTTTTTGCTTGGATACTTTTATGATAAATCCAATCCTTTAATTATGTAGATAAAATATTGTTCATAGCTATAATTTTTTGCCCTTTGTAACAAGCAATTAACCCTATAATGCTTTGGATTTGAGACTCACCAAGTCTTAATATTTGAAGCTTCTATTTTGATTTTTGGTTAGTTGTATTCTTATCCAAGTTTTGGAGGATTATAACATGATTCAGTGGGTTCACTTGGCCACTATGTGTTTCAGATTTGTGCACTAATAGTGTCTTTAGACACTTTGACAATTTCTAATTTTGTGCCCTTCTCAAGTACACAAAAGCTAATATTTTGAGAGCAATAGAATAGTGCAAATGAATCTAATAATATTTCACTTTTAATGCACTAAAAATTTCACCTTATCACTCCAATAAAATCTCAAGAACATGCACTTAATCAAATTTACTACAACTAATCAATAATAATCTGAAATGAACCTTCAATAATTATTTTGAAATTTCACTACATTCAATATTGTAGGACTTAGTCTTCTTTTTATTTTTCCAAAGTAGTTGATAGAAGTAATTCAAAAATATAATCAACTCCTAATCAATGTGCAAATGAACCTTAAAAAGAACCTTTCTTTTTGCACTTTTGAATACTACAATTCAATTTTATTTTTACAACTTTAATCCAAATTCAAGTGCTCTAACAAATCTAATAAGTAATCCAATAAATTTACTGGAACCAATATTTGCTTACCTTTTTGAAAGTCTTTGTAGCTCTTTTTCCACTTTTGTAGAGGATGTAGATCTTGGTGTCTAGGATCACCAATTTGATGCTTTGAGTAGGATCTTGTAGCTCTATGTAGACTATTCTGAACATCTCCTTATTCACCAAATGATGTTCTCAGACGTTTTTCACAAGCCTAGGATTTGGTGGATTGTTCTCCTCTTGTGTTCTCCTCCTTCTAATATATATTTGGAGAAGTTTTTTTTTTCTGAAGTGATACCTTCTTATTGTAAGAGATAATCTTCAAATCTCCAATAATTGGTGAGCTTCTTCTATCTTCAAGTCTTCTTGTTGAATTTTAACTTCAAGTAGGATCTTCTTCTAGGATTTAGCACTTCTTGTCAAATTATTCTTTTGGGATTTGGCACTCCTTTCTAAATTCTTCTTCTCTTGGGCTTGTTATCATATGGCAAGAATTTTTCCTAGTCCTTCACTATCAAGGGCTTCTCCTTGGTAATGGATTTCTTTAGTTAGGCTCTCCTAGCTTTTTTCTAGATGCTCGATGAGACCTTCTCAAGGTCTTTGATCTCATAGCTTTTGATGGTATTCCTTGAGACCTTATCTTCAACCCTCTACTCCTATAAGTTTTGGTGGTGAGATCTTCTTCTGTATCTCTAATTTTGCTACTTCTAGACTCGAGTAGGACTTGCCTAGTCCTTCTACTTCTTCTTTCTTCCAAGATTGGAAGTTCTTCACTGAGATCTTCTCCTGATCTCTTTGATTTTGCTTCAGGTGCTGAATTGATTCTGAAGAAGATACCCTTCCTAACTTTCTTGTAGGAAGTTTTCCAACTCCCTGAATCTTATTTCCTTGTAAGAAAGTATTAGTACTAAAATTTTTAGTTTACCTTTGATTCAAATATTCTCTTTAAAATTTTCTTCAGGATCAAGGCTTATATGGCCTTTTTTAGTATCAAGGCTTTAGTGGCCTTTTCAGTATCAAGGCTTCTATGGCATTTTTCAATACCAAGGTGATGAGGCCTGAAAATGCCTCATTTTTACATTATCTTTGACATATAAAAACTATCATATTATTAAGTTAAATGCCAAATAGTTGATTAGAATATATATTTGTTAAGTGTTTGCATGATTTTATGTTAGGATCATTATATATCTATTTTTGACTATTTTCAGCATTTTGTGACTACTTTTGCTTGATTAAGTAGCAAATAAAAATATGAATTTCAAACATCCAAATGTGGTATGCTGATATCCATTAACTTCACAATGGTTTATGAATGTTTTCCTGCCTTTCAACTTGTTTGAAGTCCACATTGAAGCCAAATTATTAGGACTATCATAAATCTAAAAATCTAAAAAAAAATAGCCATATAAAAATCAGCAAGCTGTCACTTTATAGGAACACCTTGAAGTTTTCAAGCAAAGCATGAGGATATGGATGGAATGAATTTAGAAGGACTACAGAAGACATCTGACCTATTTAGAAGCATTCTCACATGGTATAAATAGGCAGCAATAGGGTATAACAGAGCAGAGATAATTATGCAGCACTGTTGCACTATTTTAGCATGGTTACTTGGTGAATGAAGTGTATAAATTCAGTAGCAACTTGATGTACTCCTTCATGTTGATATTTGAATAATTTTTCCATGTTCTAATTTGTTTGAATTTTCAAGAAATACCAATATTTTACAATTGTGCAGCAGAGTTGGAAAATATAGTAATTTACCATGTAAATTCTAGCAAGCTACCAATGAATGGCAAGGCATGGAATTCACACATGGAGAGGAATGAAGGCTATTGCAATATGATACTGAGGGCTAATACACCTAAGAAATGCAACTAAAATAACTTGAATAGCACACAGTTGTTCATTTCGAAGATCTTTGGATTGAACAGGTATCTTCGGATTGAGAAATACAGTCTCTTCGGATTGAGAAATACAGTCTCTTCGGATTGAGCCACTTAGCTCTGGATTGAGAACAGAAAGTGCTTTTTGAATTTTTGACTATTTTTTTGATGATGGAAAAAGGGAAATAAGGTTGAGAAGTTTAAGGAAAAATATCCCCCAGTTGTCTTTGTCGTCCTTGTCGTCCAAAGCCACCATTCATGGAAAAAAATCAATTGATCCTCTTCTAGGATAAACCCAGAAATAACTACAACATAATAGGAAGTTGTTTGCAAGATAGAAATGGCATATTTTGAAGTGGAGAAATATGTGTGAGATATTTCTATACTCCTCCCATGTACTCCCACCACTGAAGATGCTTTCTAAGGGCCAATGACTACTACTGCAACACAAATTGTCCAGATTTGTATTTATTTTAGATCCAAAATTATTGGCAAATCACTATAAAGTAGCACATAGGCTAATTTGAGCATGGGATATGTTGTAAATATTTATATAAATAACATAGCTCCCTCCTTGGTTGAGCCAGTTAGGAATTAGAATAGAGGATATTTTTCAATAGCAACAATTAGGACTGTACAATAATTTTTTGTAACTGTTTTTAGCATGTTTGTCATCAATAAAAGTGCAGTTATTTTATCATTTTCTGTTCTGAGTGTTAATTAGTTAAGGAGTGCTTTTCACCTTCTTCTATATCAGGAAGTATGGGCCCACTTTCAGATCTAGAAGGAGGATTTTTATGGTAGGTTTTAATCTATAATTTTGCTACAGCAGAATTAACAGATTACTTATCAAGTTTACTTTTCTTGTTTTATGTTTGTATAATGTTCTTTATGTTTTCAATTATTTTTGTGTACAGCATTTGTGTGTGTGTCTGCTAACAAATTATATTAAGCATTTTTCCTTTGCTTTCCATGTTTTCCCTACTTTTCTATTTTAGCAACTTTTCATTTTCAGCATATTTCATTTTGCTGTCAATTCCTGTAGCAGAAGTTTGACGACCTTTTGTGGCAAGACATTGACAGGTGTTTTTAGCATAAGTTTCATTTACAAGCATAATTTCAATTATGCAAGAGTAACTAGGTTTCAATTCTGTAAATGTAACTTAGGATTTTATTTTAGCAACATTTAAATTCAACAATTTAAATTCTGTTATTTTAATTCTACAAAAGTAGATTAGACTTTCAATTTAGCAATTCCAATTCCTGCAATTGTAGTTAGATTTCAATTCCTGCAACTTAGAATTAGTTTTTAGTTCCTACAAGTTTCCATTCTATATATTAGGTTTAGTGTGACACCAAAAGGCTAAACCAAATTTGTCTCACCCAATAAATGCTTGAAATCTAAATGCCTGAATTGTACTCTGCCCTAGCCTTCTATCATAGACAACCTTGGACACCACCCCAGATTGATAAATCATTGATATTAAATGATGAGACTCAATGAAACTCATAATTTTTGTGCCTTTGTTTGGGATCATGGTATTGTTAGAGGGTAAAAGCAGTAAAATAATTATTATTGTGCCAATTTATGAAGTTCAGAGTAAAATCTAAATGTAATAGCTGGTATAAATAATAATTATTGATAGTTGCATTTCAGTCCATTTAGAAAATAAGCAACCACAATGAGGTGATCTTCACACTTGGGGGTTAAATTGCCTATGTTTGAAATTCTTGATAAAAATTGAAAGAATTCATCATCCTCATTATCAAGAAACATAAGATCTCTTAAAATATTTAGAAGAACCATCTTCTAGTACTACCCTTTTTATATCCATATCATTAGGGTAGTATAAAAAATTTGTACTAGGTGTTGGGAAGATATCATGGTAGATATACAAGACTATCCCTTGAACAAAATAGCCATATCAGCTACTTGTAGCATTTGTTCATAGGGACATATCACTGATGAATGCCATTTACTTCTACAACTTAGAGATACAAAATCTATTGCCTAGTCTGAATTCTTCTCAAAGAGAGATCCCAACAACAACAAATAGGGCAATTAAATCAACCACCACCTTCAGCTCAACTTGTGGCCAATATGAATTATACAGGATAGGCAACCCCTGTCTATGTAAGCTGAATCTATTAAAAAAAAATCATAAAAACTTTTGCACAATCAAAATAGGAGTTTACAACTTAATGGTGATCCTAGAGTTTTCCATTATTACTTAAATATTGTTAGGATTTTATCATGCTAAACCACAACCTGGCAATTCTTAGCCTACATAGACAATAGTTGATCTCATTAGAGGTGATCCTACCTGACAAGTAGTTCATCTGCTAAAGTTGTACACTTCTTGTATTATTGTGCAAACCAAAAATATTTCTTTTTTAGCCCAACCTATGATCAGTCTGAATAATACGGGATAGGCAACCCCTGTCTATGTACCTGAATCTGGTAAAAAAAAACTTGTAGGAAATGTTATTGACTGAAGCAACATCCAACTGTGCTCAAAAAAGAACTTACCTGAGCTTGAAGAGACAAAAATCAATGGAGATACATAGAAAACCTTTAGTCCAAACACACAAAAATTAGCCTTGGATAAAGGAGAAAAACTAGAAAAACTACACAAAAAATTTACTTCCATTGAACTCCTTAGTAAGAAATTACAAAGGGGTAAATTTTGTCCTCCTAGGAATGAAACAAATTGAAGTGTAGCCAAGAAAATTCTTGAACATTATTAGTTGGCTGACTTATAAAAAAAAACAAAATTGTTGCTATTTTGAAACAATATTTCAATCCATTTACATGGAATTACAAGGGTATATCAATATTTTATCTTGATGTAAGCACTTAACATCTTTCAGGAATTGGTATTTCATTATTTCAAGTATAGATTGACAATATTTTTTAGACTAGGAGGCATGGACACCACTTGATTGAAGAAGTTTTCATATATGGAGTAGTGCTTCTTTCTCCCATTGGTAATTCATGGAGGATGTTAGTGGTGAATGGACATTGCCTTCGGGTATACCATACACCATTAACTAAGGAGGATTTTTTGAAGGAGATTCCATTGGATGTACACATAATGGAAGAGAATTTCTCTTCAATATCAAATTTAGAGTGATGATAAAAAGTTTGACAAAAAGAAAAAAAATACAAGAAAAACAAAAAGAAGAATATTCTTGTTTGTGAACTTTCTTCTTGGGTACAAGCAAGACATGAAATATTGAAAAAAAAAAATAGAGAAAAAAAAATTGCAGCAAAAGCATGTCCCACAAAATGGGGATACATGAGGACAAGCATCAATTTCAGAAGGAAAAGTAACAATGGAGCCAATACTTCATTTCCAATAATAAGGAGTTAAATGATGACATAAGAAGATTCTTACTGCTCATCTAGAAATGAAGGTTGCATCATTGTTACAGATTTCAACAAAAAAGATGGTGTTTTCATTCAAATATTGACATGTTTTTTTAGAATAAATATTTATTCATATCCAAATAAGAGTGAGAGACATTCTATCTCATTGTAGCCTCATGAGAGACTCTTTTATTGAGGCACTTGAAAAAAAAAAAAAAAAAATGATAGAAGTTGGTTGAAAACCAGAAATGGTAGCCTCTTCTAATGAAAAAAAGAGATTAAAAACAAAAGAGAAAAAAAATGAAAAAAAAAGAGAAAAAAAATGAATAATTCAGTAGTGAAAACCTCCTTGAGGCGCTGCTGATTTGGCTTGCATGAAAATCGGTTTTCCGGCATGCATTGCCTTGTTGATCCACCCATCATTATTCCACCATTGTACAAACCTCACGCTACTCATGTTTATATTTATGCTTTCAAATAGCTTTCTAACAATCATCAGAAGTAGCTTGTAAGGTGCATGATTAATTTTTAGGATAGTAAGGTATGTGTTTCTTGCATTTAAGTCATAGGAAG
The DNA here is from genome assembly GCA_028583015.1 of Wollemia nobilis. Taxonomy (NCBI): domain Eukaryota; kingdom Viridiplantae; phylum Streptophyta; class Pinopsida; order Araucariales; family Araucariaceae; genus Wollemia; species Wollemia nobilis. Next base: position 7,740,877 of record JAQPPZ010016751.1, on the reverse strand, counting down.
CATTTAGCATTTAATATATGATAATCAATATTTGGTATAAACTATTCATACAATATTGGTAAGTTGAAAATGGAGCATGATCAAAATGTCAAGAAACACCCCTTTTTGCCCTTAGTTGCATGAGAATTTAAAAACTATACAAAAACCTGATTTTGGGACAGACATGGCATAAATTCTATCTCAATTAGTAGGGTAGGTTTCAGAAGTAGGACTACAAGTTTATCTCATAATTGGCTCATAAATTTGAGGAAGAAAATCTAGAAAATGCACCTAAAGATTCAGTTTTACTACTGCTGCAATAAAATAGCAATATACAAAATGAAGAATAACATCTAAACAAAAGGATAGAGAGGGGATTTTTGATGTTATGGAAGGCTTATACACACTAGATATGGGCCCTCAACAGAATCTGTAGCTAACTTTTGCATATGAGGTCATTTCTACATTTTCTAATGCATCTTCGAAATAAGTAGGATATCTTCGAAATGAGCAAGATATCTTCAAAATGAGAAGGATATCTTCGAAATGAGCAGAAACTGTATCAAAATTGCTGAAAATGTTGTAGAATAGCAAAAAAAGTAGGGTACATCAAATATTGAGGTTCTTAAGGCTATACCACATGTAAGTACATCCCTCAAGCATTTCAAAATCAAAATTTTATCAATTTTGTTCAAAAGTTGCAAACAACAAGAATATGCATTCAAGTTGAAATATTGTTAAGAATAGAAAATTCCACCAGTAGTAGTGCATCTGTCAAATATGGTTCCACAATAAGGCTATTGTAATATGAGTCACATGAGATCAAGTCTTTAAGAGGTACCTTGCAACACTAAAACTTGTAGAATGACAGAAAAAGAGTTAAAATTGTAGTAATTACAGAAATTGCAATATTGAAGTATGAAAGTACAGAAGTAAAAAAGTTGCAACTTGCAAAGAAAAAAAAAATGCAAGAAAAAAAAAGAGCAGAATACAAAAAAAATTGAAAAATTTTGATTGAAAAAAAAAAATTGCAAGGTTGTAGAAAAATGAAATACATGTGCTTAAAATTGCAAAATACTTGGTGTAGTGCAAAAAGGAGTAATTTACCAAGTAGCAGAGGGCAAAGGATATTTTTCACAAAGATAAAACCAGCATATTACTACGGCCTACTAGGATGCATGAGGGCATTCATCAGTTCAAGCTGGGGGGAATGATGAGGCCTGAAAATGCCTCATTTTTACACTATGTTTGACATATAAAAATTGTCATATTATTAATTTAAATTCCAAATAGTTGATTAGAATATATATTTGTTAAGTGTTTGCATGATTTTATGTTAGGATCATTATATCTCTGTTTTTTACTATTTTCAGTATTTTGTGACTACTTTTGCTTGATTAAGTAGCAAATAAAAATATGCATTTCAAACAGCCAAATGTGGTATTCTAATATCCATTAACTTCACAATGGTTTATGAATGTTTTCCTGCCCTTCAACTTGTTTGAAGTCCACATTGAAGCCAAATTATTAGGATTGTCATAAATCTGAAAATCTGAAAAAAAAAAATAGCCATATAAAAATCAGCAAGCTGTCACTTTATAGGAACACCTTGAAGTTGTCAAGAAAAGAATGAGGATATGGATGGAATGATTTTAGGACTACAGAATATATCTAATATATTTATAAGCATTCTCACATGGTCTAAATAGGCAGCAATAGGGTATAACAGAGTAGGTACAATTGTGCAGCATTGTTGCACTATTTCAGCATGGTTACTTGGTGAATGAAGTGTATAAATTCAATAGCAACTTGATGTACTCCTTCATGTTGATATTTGAATAATTTTTCCATGTTCTAATTTTTTTGAATTTGCAAGAAATGCCAATATTTTACAATTGTGCAGCAGAGTTGGAAAATGTAGTAATTTACCATGTAAATTCTAGCAAGCTACCAATGAATGGCAAGGCATGGAATTCACACATGGAGATGAATGAAGGCTATTGCAATCTGATCCTGAGGGCTAATCCACCTGAGAAATGCAACTAAAATCACTTGAATAGCACGCAGTTGGTCATTCTAAATATCTTCAGATTGAACAGGTATCTTCGGATTGAGAAATACAGTCTCTTCGGATTGAGCCACTTAGCTCCGGATTGAGAACAAAAAGTGCTTTTTGAATTTTTGACTATTTTTTTAACGATGGAAAAAGGGAAATAATGTTGATAAGGTTAAGGGAAAATATCCCCCAGCTATCTTTGTCGTCCTTGCCGTCCAAAGCCACCATTCATGGAAAAAAATCAATTGATCCTCTTCTAGGATAAACCCAAAAATAACTACAGCATAACAGGAAGTTGTTTGTAATATAGAAATAGCATATTCTGAAGTGGAGAAATATGTGAGATATTTCTAGACTCCTCCCATGTACTCCCACCACTGAAGATGTTTTCTAAGGGCCAATGACTACTACTGCAACACAAACTGTCCAGATTTGCATTTATTTCAGATCCAAAATTATTGGCAAATCATTGTAAAGTAGCACATAGGCTGATTTGAGCATAAGATATGTTGTAAATATTTATATAAATAACATAGGTCCCTCCTTGGTTGAGCCAGTTAGGAATTAGAATAGAGGATATTTTTCAATAGCAACAATTAGGACTGTACAATAATTTTCTGTAACAGTTTTTAGCATATTTTATCATCAATAAAAATGTAGTTATTTTATCATTTTATGTTATGATTTTTAATTAGTTAAAGAGTGCTTTTCACCTCTTTCTAGATCAGAAAGTATGGGCCCACTTTCAGATCTAGAAGGAGGATTTTTATGGCAGGTTTTAATCTATAATTGTGCTGCAACAGAATTAACAGATTACTTGTCAAGTTTACTTTTCTTGTTTTAAGTTTGTATAATTTTCTTTATATTTTCTATTATGTTTGTGTACAACATTTGTGTGTGTGTCAACTGACAAATTATATTAAGCATTTTTTCTTTGCTTTCCATGTTTTCTCTGCTTTTCTATTTTAGCAACTTTCTATTTTCAACATATTTCATTTTGTTGTCAATTCCTGTAGCAAAGCTTGATGACCTTTTGTGGTAGGACATTGACAGGTGTTTTTAGCATAAGTTTCATTTACAAGCATCATTTCAATTATGCAAGAGTAACTAGGTTTCAATTCTACAAATGTAACTTAGGATTTCATTTCAGCAACATTTAAATTCAACAATTTAAATTCTGTTATTTTAATTCTGTAAAAGTAGATTAGACTTTCAATTTAGCAATTCCAATTCTTGCAATTGTAGTTAGATTTCAATTCCTACAACTTAGAATTATTTTTTAGTTCCTACAAGTTTTCATTTTGTATATTAGGTTTAGTGTGACACCAAAAGGCTAAACAAAATCTGTCTCACCCAATAAATGCTTGAAATTTGAATGCCTAAATTGTACTATGCCCTAGCCTTCTATCGTAGACAACCTTGGAAACCACCCTAGATTGATAAATCATTGAGATTAAATGATGAGACTCAACGACACTCATCACAAGGCTTCTATGGTCTTGTTTAGTATCAAGGCTTATGTGGTCTTTTTTAGTATCAAGGATTCTATGGCCTTTCTAGTATCAAGTTTTTTATGGTCTTTCTAGTATTAAGACTTCTATGTCTTCTCCTTCAAGGCTCGTATGGCCTTTTCTTCAAGGCTTGTATGGCCTTTTTGTGTCAAGGATTCTATGGCTTATTCTTCAACTTGTAAAGTTCTTCAATTTAGCAATGGATATCTTCAGTCTCCTAAATTCACCACAACTCTTTACTAGAAGTTTTCTTTCATAGTATTCTTCTCTTGCACAAGGAATTAATCTCTACACTATGAAGGCACATTGAACTTCGGGCAATGAAGTTGGAGTATCCTAGCTTTTTGTTGTAGGAGTAGTTCCAATCCTCTGAGAATTAATTTTCTACAACAAAATAAACTTTAGGCAATAGTTAGCAAATTCTATATATCCTACATGATCTTCACTAGATGATTTATCAATCTAGTGGATTGAATGTTGAGTCTTGGTCATCATGAGTTTTTCATGTAACTTTGTGTAAAGCCTCTAGTCAAATGCAATCTTAGTATTTTTGGAACTGATATTTTTTTCAATTCTCACTTGTGAATCTCCATAATTCTACCACCTAGATTCTTCTAATATCTTTTGATAGTGGTTGGTATAGTGGTACATCAGTTTGATAAAACACCCAAGATCAATGATAATGGTGGTTTCCCTATTGACCCACACAGACTAGATCTACCGTATCTCTGATACCACTGATAGCTTTTGATGTAATGAGCAATGGGAGATAACAATCACAAGATGAAGAATAATATAAAAGAAAGTAAATCTACAAGATGATTGAAGTATATTGAATAGAAATAACATAAATGAATACAACATAGCTATGGAGGAAATGAACACTCCATTAATGAAGCTACTAAACTACATTGCACCCATCACCAATATATGGTGATACAAATAGCACTACACTACTACCTATGACTATGTTATAAGCAACTCTATCTATCTATCCCTTCTCATATCTAACTGACAATGAGGCATTTCTTATATAGGAAGATAGGTTCCTTGGCCAACACTCTACCTAGTTGTGCAAGGGACAACTTGTACATATATAGATTACACATTAACACTTGTGCATGCATGAAGTAACTAGATAACATCCCCTAAAATAATATAATGTCCGAAGTATGCACCTTGGAAGATAAATTTACATAACCAAAATGATGGAATAGACTCTATTTCTAACAAATATATTGGCTATTATGCATGTAATTATTAGCAAGATTTGAACCTAGGTATCCTCCTTGAAAGTTGAGGAATCTAATTGATATAGCTAATTCCATTTGATATCTCATACCTTTAACCAATGTTCCATGTACTTTTATTTTTAAGTTAAATATTTTTTACTTCAATAATTTATTGAGTTCTCTTATGGTTCCTTCTTTGTCTGTATAGATTTGTTGATCAATTAGATGTATGGATAGTCTTTTGAATTGATGTTATTTTAACTTCCTTTGACATGAGTCTAGATTTAAGTATTTTAATTTTAGGGTTGCCTTGTACGTTTTTATCCATTGACATTTCCAAACTCTTCATAGGATATTTTTTGATAAATTGATTGAAGGGATTTTGAAAGGGTCTCTGAATATTTTACATGTTGAAACTAAAATGCACTGACCATGGGTCAAAAAATATTTGGTTGGGATTAAATATAGAAAAACCAAAAAATACGTTACCTCTAACATTAGGGCAGACCCAAAGGAAACCCAAAAGCTACAACCACCTAGGGAGAGACTTACAAAAAGAATCTGACTGAAACACCTTGTATCCATACAGGGTACAAGCAAAAAAGAAGCAAAACCCATGCAAGGATTACCTAAGACAAATATAGGGCCAAAAAACCAAAAAATTACCTAAAGGTAAATGACCTTAGTTTGCTTTGTCATCTATTTTAGCTTTTGCCAAAGCCATCAGATAATCTGGTTGGTCCCCATTTAGCAATACCTTGATAGCTTCAGCACAATAGATTATTGCGCTCATGAAGTCAAAAATAGAATTCTATAAATTTATTGCCATGGCCTAGATAGGAGTACAGGGGAACGCTTGCAACTTCTTCAAATCTATCTTTAATTCAGGCTCAATATTACATTTAGTGTTCATTATTTTGACTTTCTTTTTAGCTGGGATAGAATCTTCCTTCAAGTCCTCCATCATGTTTATAGTTTTGGAAGCCTATTTAGATATCAAATGCTTAGATGTCCTCTATTTTTTCCACTTCCACTTGAATACAAAATAGAGGATGATACCAAGGGTTCATTCTAAGTTTATATCAAATAAAATATGGGAGAATCCAGAACATGGAATGACACCATAGGTTCAGTCTTAGTGCTCCTTATCAAACCATTCAAGGATGAGATCATGTCTTTCGAAGAATCATTGAGATCACTACTAATAGAGCTAATGACTATCAGAGTGTTAACCTCTGCATGAGAAGTCATCTGGTCCTTGGAGGATGATTTAGGTATGGAATCCCTAGAATATGAATCAAAAACCTCCAAAGAGTCTAACGAAACAACCATCATAGGGTTTATCGATAGCATGGCCAAAATACAACTCTTGAGAGACTTCTAGTCATCACCACATAGTCAAAAATAATTTTAATCAAGCCTCGATGGAGGGGATTGATTACTTTACCTTTTTTAACCCTCAAGACCAACCGCTTTAGAGAATAAAATAAGAATGTTGGGAAATTCATAGGTATTTTCCTCCAAAACTGGTTTAAAAATATGAAATGATAGCTTCTTAATATCTCTTGATCTTTATCCAACGTAAAGTACTTAATGACTAAGAAGAAAATCTAATCCCATGGTTCCTTCAAAGGCCCCCTTTTGAAGCCATTCTGATAGATTTTTAAGAACTCGTTAGCATCAATAAAATTTTGCACCTCCCTCAACAAGGAATGTGTTTCCCTACTATGGCATGCACCATTGGCAAGGAGACTAGTGACATAATTATATCATCCTAGGAAATGCTCAATTTAGTGTAATTAGGGTTTATATTAGGATTTGATGAAAAAATAATGGTAGAGAGTGGAAAATTTTAGGATCAATATGGTGAGAGCAAGAAAAAATAGGTACAATATGGTGGATAGGATATGCAGGATGGAGTGTTAGATGTTGTATCCTCGAATCCCATGGTCAGTTATGGGTTTTCAGTTGGTAAGGTGGATAGTGGGATCCCACCCCAAGGGTTTCCTTTTGATTTGAGTCTGTCCTTTACCTCGGTGGTGGTAGCATAAGGTCTTAAAGCTATCTCCTTGAAGGTATGTCTTAACCTTTCTCTAATCCTAGGTAAAATCCTTATCCCTAGCACTCTTACTACATCCACCATGAGTGAAGGGTCCTAGAAGTTGGTTGGAAAAATTTAGGATAGCAGACTCGATTTGGACTCTCTTAGGAGATGGTTGATATCTAGATGGAATTCATGGGGATCTCTAGATATTATTATTATTTCCAAATCCTTTTTCATTATTAAACTTAACTGCAAAGATTATTCTAAGCATATCCTTGGAGGGGGACCTTGGTTTTATGATGAACAAGGTCTATTATTGCATCAATAGAGGGTAGACTTTGATCCCAACACCCAGAAAGTGAACCTTATGCCCATATAGGCTAGACTTCCAAGTCTTTTGTATCATATTTAGCATAATGATATCTTGAGGGCAGTGGCCAAGGCCATTGGGGACCTACTAATGATGGATTCATATACCAATACCAAAAATAGAATGGTCTACACATATTTGTATATCATGGTAAACTTAAAATTTGTCCTTCCAGACTACATCAAACTGGTTGCAGATATTGGCACAAGGTATAAAAATTGATCATTTTGGTGTTCATCTTGTATCACGTTCTACCATGTGGTAACTCTCTATCCCCCAATCCTTCTCATCCAAGGAAGGGTGGGAAGAATTGGTGAGCTATTTAGGGTAAGAATTTTGAAATACCTCCTCCTCAATCGAAGACCTTAAAAAGTTCTCATCATATGAATGATACAAATTTAGGTTCTCCTCCCTTGAGGGAGGAGCCCTCAGGTGATTCTCAAGATATTGGGCATGTGTTCTATGAGATACCTCTTAGTGATAATCCTTTAACATCTTTAAATATGCCTGAAGTACCCCAGGTGCTTGGTGATAGTGGTCCCTTGTTGAAAGACCCTCCCTCAATGGTGGCTCCTTCAGTGGTCTAGGTAAGTCCCTTGGTGGACCCCTCTAAAACTTCTTTTCCTATTAAAAACTCCTTTGCATACCTAAACCCAAGTCTTTATCCCTTATATTTCATACCTAGTGAGACTCAATTGCCCCTATCTCCTCCCTATCAAGGGGAGGATGTTTTATCCCAGAAAGGGTCCCCTCTAAAAATAATAAGCCAAAAGAAATCTATGGATGTAGGGGTGTAATGCAAAGTGGGAAGACCCCAAAATAAATCTCACTAAGCTTGGAAAGCTAAATATGAGAATTCAAATGGAACCTAGACCCTTTTAAACTTGGATTATTTTAAGGATTAGAGAGGTAAACAATTGAATATTTAATCCTTCTATCACTGAGCCGAGTCCTTTGGGAGCAAAAAATTAGTGATTGGTAACCACAAGTGAAATTTATTTCATGGAATATAAGAGATCTCAATAGGACTTCCAAACAAAGGGTGTTAAAATCCCTTAGAAAATAGATTTGCTTGGCTATTTTGTTTCTCCAAGAAACCAAAATGGAAAGCAATAAACATGTTTTGATTAGGAATGTGATTTGGAAGGATGCAGAGGTGGTGGCTAACTTAGAAATAAGAGATTCAGGTGATCTAGCCTACTTTTGGGATCCAATAAAGGTCTCTAGATCAGTCCTAGCTATCTCAAATTGAGTTATCAACATACTTTTCTATTGCAAGAAAACTAGCACTAGGTGGGTGATGTCTAATATCTATGCTTCCAATTCTAGAATCGATAGGGATCATTTTTAGCCATCTTTGGCTTACATGAGGGATGATTTTAAGTATGAGACTTGGACCCTGGTAGGGTATTTTAACACTACGTTGTACCAGTTGGATTAAAAAGGGGGAGATATCTCCTTTTTGAAAGGTATAAAAGAATTCAATGCTTTTGTTCACCACCAAGAACTCATGGAATTAGATCTCAAAGGATTCATACTTACCTGGAGTAATCATAGGATATGGATCAACATATTCAAATTAAACTAAATAGAATATTAATTTATAAAGAGGTGGTTCCGTTCTTTGGAGATGTGTCCCTATGCACACTCTCAAAAGTGGGATTTGATCACAACCCATTTGATGAGGCCTGAAAATGCCTCATTTTTACACTATGTTTGACGTATAAAAATTATCATATTATTAAGTTAAATGCCAAATAGTTTATTAGAATATATATTTGTTAAGTGTTTACATGATTTTATGTTAGGAGCATTATATCTCTATTTTTGACTATTTTTAGCATTTTGTGACTGCTTTTGCTTGATTAAGTAGCAAATAAAAATATGCATTTCAAACAGCCAAATGTGGTATGCTGATATCCATTAACTTCACAATGGTTTATGAATGTTTTCCTGCCTTTCAAATTGTTTGAAGTCCACATTGAAGCCAAATTATTAGGACTGTTCTAAATCTGGAAATCTGCAGAAAACAACCATATAAAAATCAGCAAGCTGTCACTTTATAGGAGCACCTTGAATTTTTCAAGAAAAGCATTAGGAAATGGATGGAATAATTTTAGAAGGACTACAGAAGACATATGATCTATTTAGAAGCATTATTACATGGTCTAAATAGGCAAAAATAGGGTATAATAGAGTAGGTATAATTATGCAGCACTGTTGCACTATTTCAGCATGGTTACTTGGTGAATAAAGTGTATAAATTTGGTAGCAACTTGATGTACTTATTCATGTTGATATTTGAATTATTTTTCCATGTTCTAATTTTTTGAACTTGCAAGAAATTCCAACATTTTATAATTGTGTAGCAAATCTGGAAAATACAGCAGTTTACCATATAAATTTCAGCCAGCTATCAATGAATAGCAAGGCATGTAATTCACACATAAAGAAGGATAAAATCTATTGTAATCAGTTCCTGAGAGATAACCCACCTTAGAAAAGTATTTGAGATCACTTGAAGACCACATATTTAGTCAATTCGAAGAGCTTCGGATTGAGCATACATCTTCGAATTGACATAATGCAGTTTCTTTGGATTGAGCCAGTTATCTTTGGATTGACAACAAAAAGTACTTTTTGACTTTTTGACTATTTTTTGACGGTGGAAAAAAGGAAAGAAGGTTGAGAAGGTTAAGGGAAAATATACCCCAGCTGTCTTTGTCATCCTTGCCATCTAAAAGCCACCATTAAGGGGAAAATATCAATTGATCATCTTCTAGTATAAAACCAAGAAATGCTACAGCATAATAGGATTTGATCTGTAGGATAAGAATAATATATTTTATATTTGTAAATAGATCTTATGCATCTATAAAAGGATATATCCCTTCTTGTTTGAGCTAGGTAGGAATTAGAATAGAGGTAGCAGCAGCAAATAGGATTGTACAACAATTATTTGTAACAATTTTTAGCATGTTTTGACAACAATAAAAGTGTAGTCTTTTTGTCAATTTTTGTTTTGAGTGTTAATTAGTTAAGGAGTGTTTTTACACCTTCTATATCAGGAAGTATGTGCCCACTTTCATATCTAGAAGAAGGATTTTTATGGTAGGTTTTAATCTGTAATTTTGCTATAGCAGAATTAACAGATTGCTTGCCAAATTTCATTTTCTTGTTTTAATTTTGTATTCTATTATTTATGTTTTCTTCATTATGTTTTTGTACAACTAATGTGTGTGTGTTAGCTAAAAAATTATATTAAATATTTGTTTCCATGTTCCCTTTACTTTTCATGTTCTTTGCTTTTATGTTTCAACTACTTTCAATTTCAGTAGATTTCATTTTGTTGTCAATTCCTATAGCAGAAGATTGACGACCTTTTGTGGCAGGATATTGACAGGTGTTTTTAGCATAGGTTTTATTTCAACATAATTTCAATTTAGCAATTTCACTTATTTTATTTCAATTCTGCAAAAGTAGATTAGATTTTAATTCAGTCATTTCCAATTCTTGCAATTGTAGTTAATTGTTAAATTCTACAATTTAGATTTAGTTTTCAATTCCTATAATTTATTTCAGTTTCCATTCTGCATACTAGGTTTAGTGTGACACCAAAATGCTAAACCAAAATTTGCTTCACCAATAAATACTTGAAATCTGAATGCCTGAATTGCACTCTACTCTAACCTTCTATCGTAAACAGCCTTGGACACCACCCCGGATTCATAAATCATTAAGATTACATGATGAGACTCAATGACACTCATCACCATTGTTCTTGGAAAATATCCCTCTCTCCCCGTTCTTCCCTAAACTATTCAGGTTTGAAGTCATGTGTTTCTCTCACCCTAAGCTTGAGAACTTCATCAAGGAGTGGTGGTCCTTATATTTTCTAGGCTCACCCATTGATAAGGTGACCTCCAAGCTCATGTTTATAAAAAATAACCTTAAAATCTAGAAAAAACATGTTTTTGGAGACATCTTCAAGAAAAAGTGGAGCTTAAGAATCAATTATAGGATATTTAGAACTCCATTGAGATGAGCATTTTATCTAATGAGGATAGATCAAATAAGCTAAAGACTTTGGTTGAGTTTCACAATGTTCTAAGCATATAAGAGTTATTTTGGAAACAAAAATCTAGATCCTTATGGCTAAAAGAGGGAGATAAAAACACCAAATTCTTTCACACCTCAATTCTAAGACATAGAGGTCATAAAAGAGTCAGAGAAATATTAAATATGAGACCTCAACTAAGAATGTATTTGAAATAAAAAAATGAAGCAATCTCCTTCTTTAAATCCTTGCTTTGTGAGTAGGTTGTAGGTGATCCCGAAGTTGAAGAGAAACTTGATCTTCGATATCACAAATAATTCTCTAAACTATCCTTTCCAATATGAGGAGATCAATACCATTGTATTCTCGATGGAAGGCTTGAAATCCCCTAGTCCAAACAGCTTCCCCCAAATTTATTTTAAAAATTCTAGCATATTGTTGGCAAAGAGATTTGTACTGCCTTGAGAGATATCCAATATTTAGTGTTGATTCCAAGGGATATCAATTCCACCTATTTAGTCTGCATTCCCAAGATAGTGAGGGCCAAAAATTTCCCTAATTTTTGTCCCATTAGTCTCTACAACACTATCCTTAGGTTTTTCACCAATATTTTGGCTAACAAGCTTAAACCTCTTCTCCCCCACCTAATTGATCCTGCTTAAAGCAGATTTGTGGTCGGCCATCATATTCTGGATGGGGTTATGGTTGTTCATGAACTCCTTAATTTGGTGGATAAAAGTGTTAGATTAGGGGCCTTCCTCAAATTAGACATAATTAAATCTTATGATCATATTTCTTGGGATTTTCTGTTGAATTTTTTGAGGTTTGGCTTCAATGAGCATTGGATTACCCTTTTCAAGATGTGCATTTCCTCGGTCAAAATATTTGTCTTGATTAATGGCTCTTATGTTAATTACTTTAGTAGTTGCATGTGAATTCACCAAGGAGACCCCTTATCCCATTTTCTTTTCATTTTGATGGTAGAGGCTTTGGGTCGCTCCATTTTTTCCAACCCTGATATTGTGGGTATCAAACCTGCCTTGAGGTCTATTTTTATTTCTCATCACTAGTTCACAGATGACACGTTGCTCTCCTTTATGGAATTCAAATACTGATGATATAATTAAATCCTAGGATGATTTAATTTTATCATCAATTTTAGAATTCTTTATACACATCATTTTAAGCCTAAAGGATTGTTGACTCAGAATATTAGCAACAACTATCAAACTAACTAAAAGGTGTTAAAGTTCACTATATTTAGAAATTTTTTGATAAGGATATATTTTCTTCAACAATAATAAGAATTTATACAAATTATTTATGATGAACCTAGATCCCACTCTTATGTTTAACTAAATAAGTTTTTCTCTATCTAGTAGTTTAATCTATATCTAGTTTTATTTGATACCATCTTTTAAATCCAACATAATTGCATAGGATAGGTTGTTATACCTTTATTTTTTAAGAATATATTTGTACTAAAATATCAATTTGATATCATTTGTGATCCTATTTCTATTGAAATGGCATGCATATCTCAATAAAATAATATTTTTCTCTACAGAAGACTTTAAGTCATAAATATCAATCAAAGTGAAATGTTCATTCTCTATATAGTAATGACAGTTCACATCTATTATTTGTCACACTTATCCAATTTATCCTTTAGTTTATCGGGAATTCAAATAGATACAACCTCATCCCCAACACACCAATTAGTCCTTGGTATGTATAAATAATAGACACTCATTCTTGTTCCTACTTAACTTGGTTTCTTGAATCATAAAAATATTTAAAAGAAGAATAATTATTTCAACGACTATTTTTTTAATCAACTATATGGGATCAAAATGAGCACCACCTATATTACATATTGATCACATAGTGTTGTTACAATATCTTAGAAATTATGTGTGTATCACTTGGCAAGTTTTGAACCTAGATATCCTCCTTGAAAGTTAGGAATATAACTAGCTAACCTAATGTTATTTGATATTTCAATAATAGTTTGAACTATATGTTTATTCCATGAGAATATTTTCATATTTATTTGGAAGGACCTTTTGCACTCTAACCATTCAACACATCTTCCCTTGCATGGTATCTTTATTCAAGGGAAATTTATGCCTCAATATGAAGATGATCAACTTTGGTTCTTCTTCATATTTTTGTCTAAATTATCACATCTAATATTTTTTGTTTTGTTGGGATTGAAAAATTGAGTACAATGAAGATCCATGGGAGTATCCTTGGTTTTTTAAGATCTAATATCTATTGGAAATCCTCTTATAAATATAATTTTACTATAGTCTCAAAATGTATTGTCTAGTTCTAGATGAAGGGTGATGGTGAAGCTAATTCTAGATATCTGTTCTTGCTTGGCTTTCTCTTGTCTTAATTTTCTTGGTGGATATGTTATATCCTATACTAATTTCAAGATTTATTTATTTTTTGAGTCTTGTTCATTCTTATCATCTTATATCACCCTTACAAAGATTCGTTTCAAAACTTATCTTCATTATTTATCTAGCTATTGAACTTTATATGGTGGTGGAAATTCCTTTTCTTTGGTTGTTCTCATTGCTCATATGCATTCTCAATTTATTGCAGGTTTATGTATTCCCTCTTCGGGTGCCCTTGAATATGGCAATAGCTATAGTGAAAGGATTCTTATAATCCAAATCTTATTGTTATGAGAAGTTATTTGCTTCATCCTATGTATTATTTAGAATTAGTTTATACATATCATAAATAATGTAAATATATCAGGAGGTCTAAGGTTCAAATCATGATATGGTTGTTTGTTAAATTCCCTATTGATAGGCTTAGCTCTCCTCCTTATGAGAGGTCATGGTGATATGAAGATACCTAGCCCTGAGCACCGATCGTAGGGGTTTCTCACACTAACCAAATAAATAAATATATATATATATATATATATAGATCCCTAAATATTGAAAATTTTTGGTCTTACCCCTAAAATAAACTTTTCTAGAATTATGGATGAGTTTCAAAATGTATTCATCCTAAAATTCTAGTGATAAGTTATATATAGATTTATATTTATACCTATTTATTATAGTGTAAATTATTAAAACCATGTGTTTATGGTTCATAACAAGTGTTACATCTCTAAAGAACTAGGGTCCCTTTGATGAAATGTGATCCCAACTTCTCTTTACTATGTAACTATTAAATAATTTAGTCATTTTTTTAAATAATGATATAAGATACTAAATTAGTTTTTAATTTTGTTACATGGGATTGAAACAAGTCCCACCTATGTTACATCATGACCACAATGTTATTATTGCAGTTTGACAATTATGCATATATCAATCTAAGTCTTCTTAAAAGTTGTGAATTATAACCAATTGAGCTAATGTCATATGATATATAATATATTATATAATTAAAAAATAAAGTCTTCTAAATAAAACCTAAAGTAAATTATTTTGAAAAAAATCCTTCATAAATCCAAATGCAATATAGAAAACACAATCCTTTAACTTCACACTAAAGAAAATAGATGTTATTATGTGTTCATTCCCTAGTGAAAAAATGTATGGTATAAATAATGTTAATTGATTAATACTATTAAAATAATAATAATTTATTATATGGGATCGAAAGAGGCTCAACTTGTATTATATCATTACCATATTTCTATGCTTTTGGCAATTATATGTGCATTACCCAGCAATATTCAAACCTTATTTTCTTCTTGAAATTTGAGGTAATTAATACATTGAGTTAATTTCATTTGATAATTAATATCTTTAATATTGATGTCCAAAAATAATCTAATGGAAATTATTTAAAATTATTATGAGATTAAATGGCATGAGTTCAATCATTTGATAATTAAGATCTTGAATATTGATGTCCAAAAATAATTTAATGGAAATTATTTAAAATTATTACGAGATTAAATGGCATGAGTTCAATCAGTTAAATTTCTTGACTTTTGATTTTCAAGGAGGAATCTCAAGTTTTTTTTTTTTAGTATGAGAAACCCCTACGACCAATGCACAGGGCTGATGATGCAAGTCTCCTCCCAACCATGACCCCTCGTAAAGCAAGTCTAACCCTCTTGCATTCTAATCAATTAATGTGATGACGCAAGTTTAGTGGCATATGTTAGAATTTTTTTCCACATTAATACCAGTCTATCGATCTTGCTAAATGATACAATATTACCAAGTTGTTGTAATACCACTATTTGATCATGATGTAATACGGGTGGGGTGGATTTGTTTCAATTTTATAGAGCTTATTATTATTATTTTAAATTACATAGGAGAGTTGGTTACAACCACCATTTTTAGTAACTGGCCAAGCAGGGTTCAAACCACATGGACTACTCCCAAAAAATTTATCTATCTTGTTCTTGTTGACTCGGCATGATATGGGGACCACTAATCACCCAGGGTTTGCACCATCATCGTCATTCTAGTGTGTACTCAAAATATTTACAACAGACTACTACCTTTGCAAAGGACAAAGGATTGACTTCCCCCAAGGTTTGAACCTAGGTTTCTTCTTGGTAAATGCCCAACCACACTTGCACTTACCAATCCACCTAGCACTTGGGGGTATTATTATTATTATTATTATTATTATTATTATTATTATTTGGTTATATGGAATTGAAACATGTTTCAATTGTATTACATCATATCTACATTATTGAAAATTTTGTATGTATAGTTTGACAAGTTTTGAAATTGGAATAGATTTTTTTTATAGTAAGACCATAACAACTCACTTGAAGGTTAAGGACCTACCAATCACACACTCATGGGCCTTTATGGACACAAAGACTTAAAAATAAGCCTTCTTCACATAATACAATTCATCCCAATCACTTGAGCGCAACTTGGTAAACTTTTTTTAGTTGGTTCTTTGGGATTGAATTGGGCCCCACCCATATGACATCATGGTTGCCATAGCATTTCAACAAATAAAAAATAACATTAAATCAATGACAATATTTGAACTTGGATCATCTTAATAAATTCCCATGTTTTTAACCACTTAACCAATGTCATTTCATCAATAGACATAATTATTAAAAATTATTAATATATTTATAAATGAAATTTTATAATTGAAATGATTTAATTTTTTTTTTATTTGGTTATTCTAATAAACCCCTAGGACCGGATGAGTAGTCTCCTCCCAACCATGACCCCTCATAAATCTAAAATCTATGCTTATCAATAGGGAATTTAACACAAAACCACCACACACCCACCGCTTCGCACACTCGCCCACATCGCGGTTTGAACCTTAGACCCCCCAAAAAAGATCCAAAGCTCAAACCGTTGTGTTGTCTCCTTGAGACATTGAAATGATTTTATTTAATTTTAATCTTTATAATATATATTAAATCAAAATCAACATCATAAATATTTTCAAAAAATATTCCATTATTTATTTTTATTTTTTTGATTCATAGGAGAGTTGGTTGCAACCACACTATTTTTAGTAACTATTAAGTGTAGGATTCATTCAAACCATAGGGGATGCTCCCACCAAACCTATTCCACATCGTTGTTGTTTAATATTGCCACCACACACCCACCCCCTCACACACTTTCCCATGTCATGGTTTGAATCTTACACAACCACCACACACCCATCCCCTCACACACTCAACCACATCGGTTTGAATATTTGATCCCTCAAAGAAGAGCCAAAGCTCGATCGGTTGTGTTTTTCCCTTGGGACATTGAAATGATTTTATTGTTTTTTAATATTTATAATATATATTAAAGAAAATTCAACATCATAGTCTTAGGCGGACAGCGCAATAGTTTGTGCTTTGGTTCTTATTTGGGAGGTCCAAGGTTCAAACCACAATGTGGATGAGTGTGTGAGGGGGTGGGTGCATGTCTGATTGTACGTAAAAAAAAATCAACATCATAAATATTTCATTATTTATTTTTATTTTTTTATTCATAGGAGAGTTGGTTACAATTACACTATTTTTAGTAACTATCAAGTGTAGGGTTTGTTCAAAACCATATGGGATGCTCCCACCAAACCTATTCTACCTTGTTTTTGTTGACCTGGTGTGAGGAGGACCATTGGTCACTCAGGATTCATACCATCATTTTTGGTTTGATGCACATGCAGAGGATTTAGATCAGACTACTACCTTTGCAAACAGGTTGCCCTCAAGGTTTGAACCTAGGTATCTTCTTGATAAGTGCCTAGCTATACAAGCAACTACCAATCCACCTAGTCCTTAGGGGCTATATTCCATTATTTAAAAAAATTATCACATAAATATGTATTATGATGAACACTCATGGTAAATGATAATATGGGTTGACCTAAGGCTATTTGATAAAGTAGAATTTATTTTAACAATATATAACCATTTTTTATAAATCAATCTCATTCACTATTTTATAAATATTTCCTATTTTTTGGAAGCTCTATAGTATTAATAAATTTTCTATAATAATATCAAATAGCGTGAGCTTAACTAATTAAGTTCCTCAATTTTTAAGGAGAAGACTAGGTTTAAATTTTGTTAAGTGATCCATGTGTAATTGCTAAGTATTTTTTAATAATCTTGCAAAGTGATATTTATAATTATCAAGTTGTTATATCAAAACTAGCTTTAAGTTTTCCTTGGTCATCTTAAAATTAAACTAAAAGGTTCAACAACAAAAAAATACACATTTTTAATAAGCTATGTGTAGCTTCTATTGGGGGCCACTCCCATTAAAATTATATCCTTCTTCTTTCTCAAACTACTATGTTTCACAATCAACTCATTGACATCATTTTTGTTAAGAGATAAAATATTGCTTAGCTAATTGCCTTATAAAATTTTAACTTCAGCAAGACAAATATCACACCATGGCTAGCTAAATTATTTGTTACATGAATCCCTTATCTATAGATATGCTCACATTTCCAAGAGAGTACTTCTAACAATGATTGATGAACATTAGCAATGTCATTTTTATAAAACCCCCACATCTATTTTTGTTGATAGCATTAATGATAATTTATGAATTTCCCTCAATAAATATATATATATATATATATAGATAGCCATCCTCTTTAAATTATAATTTGTATCCTTGTAAGTGTCTTTCCCTCTACATAATTATTAGTTGAAGTTCCATCTAATTTTATGTGAAAAGAATTTTACATTATGATTTCGAAAAATACCACCTCCACTAGGTTTTTCTACATTTATTTTGGAATAACTATCAAAATTAACTTTAATAAACCTAATATCTATACATTTCCATTTCACCATACATCAAACAGATCATTTGTGTTATCAAATGGCATTAGCACTATCAATTATATTCATCAACTTTCAAGGAGACCTAGATTTAAATCTTGCCAAACAATAGTTGCATAATAGCCAAGTTGTTGTAATACCACTATGTGGCGATGATGTAATATGGGTAGGGCTCCTTTCAATCCCATACAACCAACTAAAAAAATAGATCATCTATGTTAGCTTCATTTTTGTAGATGATCCTTCCATGTATATTCAAATCCTAAAACCAAGATGTTAGCACCTCTTTTCCTACACTTGAGATAACCCATGATGAGTATCATGTCTCTAAATATTTTACAAGAAAGGAAATAATATTGTTTAAGACTTGGGTAATGATTTTAAGATTTATTTTTTTAAATCTATTATTCCTTTCAAGCCAAACATTCCAAAAAATAATAATAAGACTAATCCTCCACAAAATGTATAATGCTTTAGCTTTAGATTTTAAATAATATATCAAGTATTTCAACAACTCTCTCAATATTTATGGAGCTACTCAATACATTCTCATATTTTTGAAAAAGTAATCCCAAATGATGTAAGCAAAGGGACAATGAAGAAGTAAATGGTCTAATGTATCTAGATCCTTCTCAAACAAGGCACACCCAAAAGGTCCATGATATACTATTCTTTAACAAATATCTCTAGTAAGAATCTTACTTTAGACTTCTAACCATAAGAATGTTAAGGCCTTAGGGAGGGCCTCCAATGACCAAACATTCTTCCAAGGGAAATCATCGAGAGCAAGAAATTCTGATTTATCTAAATTATTATTTACTAACTTGATTAAGTATCCACTATCTTTTGATAGATTCCAATCCCACTCATCCTTCTACATAAAAATAGGCAAATAGAATTTTTGAAATAATTAAATAAAAATCTTGAAGTAACTTTTGTATCTAATCTATCATTTTGTTTGACTTCAACTTCAATCAAGTTACTAATAGAAATATATGAGTTGGAGTTATTACTCATATTAATATAAATTTTTAGTATTATATATTTACAAACTAGACATGCCTAAGACAACAGTTGTCATTTTGAATCAGAATTAAGAAGATAAGGCTTCCACCAAGCATCAGATCAAAAACAATTAGAATACCCCTCATTAAATGACCATCTAATATGTTTCTTTATCAATTACAAATATAATATAAAGTTCCATGTTGGAAATCCTCTAGGTAGGGTTTAATTTGTAAATAGTTTCTTTGCATCAAGAGAACCTATATATTTTTGAAGTAATATTGGCCCAACTCTTTCCTTGATCTTTGAATAATATTTATTCAAGTTTTACTCCTAATTCCAAAATTATAAGTTTGTAATTTTACAAGCCTACCCCTATAATAATTTTTCCTTGCAAACCCTATCCCAATTACAAAGAGGAAACCTAAATTTTTCCTCATATCCCTTCAAAATAAAATCTTCTTAAATTCTATCAAATTTAGATGCCATACATATTGGTAATCTTGAAAGTGATGTTATACACACACATAGAGATGGATTGAAATGTAGTATGTATATGTTGTAGTCTTCTAGCTATGGTTAGAAACTTATCTTTCCAACCTACCAAACAAGATTTCATTCTATCCAAAATTAAGTCGTAAAGAACCTTCTTTCCTTTATTAGATAGAGGAATTGATGGAAATTTCCTAACTTTAAATCCTAAAATGTATATAATATTTTATTGTAAATATAGGGTAATGTTTAAGAAAAAGAGCCTAGGTTTTGTAACATTAGTCAATTGTAGAACAACCTTCTCATAGCATGATAAGATTTATTTAAACTCCTTGGACTCACAAACTGAGGGATAACCCAAAATAAAAGTTTCATCATCAAATTATAGATGATATTTAGAGGGACCATTTTTTTGCAACTTGAATACCTTTAATTTTCTCTGTTTAACTTTAAGAAATTTCTCCCAAATTTATCTACAAGAAATAAAGAGATAAGGGGATAGTGGGTCATCCTAAAAATTTCCAGTACAAATTATCTAAGAGGTGAGTTTTTTATCAAGATAGAATGTTTGAAGTTCTACAACAACATCTAGTCATTCATACCAACCTTGATCAAAACTAAATTTTTTAAGAATATTATGTAGAAAACTCCATCAAAACCTATCATATGCTTTGTTTAAGTCTAATTATAAACATACCTAAATTTTTTATGGAATGAGAATTTGCTTACCATGAACAAAATCATCTTTTTCAATTGAGATAACACGATCTATAATGCTTTTCAATCTATTTATCATTATTTTTTAAATGATCTTATGAATCATTTTGCAAGGGCTTAGTGGATAAAAATTATCAAAATATTTTGTCTTACCTTTCTTTAAAACCAATGCTATAGCCTTGTTTTTCCTCGCCTCTTCAACCACAACCAACATATCACTCTTTAAAAAATTTAATCTTCTTTTGAAAGATAAATGTAAGAAATAGATCAAGGCTATGTGCCTTGGTAGGGTGGAAATAGAAAACTATATCTTATAGATCCTTCATAAATATCTTCCTTGTCAAGATTTCATTTTTTCTTATGTAATAACTGATGGGATATTTTACAAAAGCTTACCTTGACCCTCCTTGTCTTACCCAACATCAAACAAAATATATTTGAAATGATTAATTGCTTCCTTCTTAATCTCTTTTTCTTCCTCACACAATGGCATTAGCTAAAGCAGTTAAATTCCTTAACTTTTAAGCATACCTTACTTCAAATCTTGTCAAGCAATACATGCATAATTGCCAATATATTGTAATAAAATTATGTGGTCATGATGTAATAGGGTGATCTTATTTCAATCCCATGTAACCAGTTATAAATGTGTGTGTGTGTGTGTTGTTGGAGAACAAGGGGTTATAATCAAGTCCCCCACCCTTGACAAATTACAACTCTCTCCTTTAGAGCATGAGAGTTTATAAATAGATTAATTATCATCTCAATTGAGATACTATAGCTAGATACCTATTTCATTTTTTATAAAATGTTTGAATTATTGATTCTCATTTGTTGGATCTTCTTCAATTTTATGTGTGAATACAAATATTCCAAAATTCAACATCCTTCTTGATTTTTTCCTACAACAGCCTTCACAATACCAAAACTCTACCTCTACTATCTTTGCATTGTATCTTAGTATTGTAACATTGCACTATCATAGTTTACTTTACCAGATATGGGTTGATAGTTTCCTTCCTAAAGCATAAGTGCAACCACAAAAATTGTAAATAATATGAAAACACATTAATGTTATAAAATAAAGCAAATATTAAAGCAAATCTTATTATTTGATTCAGGCAATCAACATTTTCTTGTCAACTTCAGCTAAACTTACTACTTCCTATAAAAATGGAAAAGAGAATTTAACTTCACAATCCTCAATTAAAACCACTCTATTGGCTAGCCTATCTGCATATTTGTTTCCTTATCTTAATGTATGTGTAAACTTGATTTATTCAAACTCTATAGAAAGGTCTTGAATTTCCACAATTATATTTTGTATGTTCCATGGAGACTTTACTTTCCTCAAAATTGTATTTATTACTATTATGGAATCACCTTCCATCCATATTATGTTCTATTTAATTTATTTGCATATTTTTAACCCTTCCAAAGCTGCCCATGCTTCAACTTCATTATTTGTCTGAAATCTACTATTGAAAGCATAATGAGACAAAATATCTTCTATGTTATCTCTAATTATTCCTCCTCCTTTTGTTTGTTCTATATTTACTTTATATACTCCATCAAAATTGAGTTTGACCAAATCCATATTTGGTGGTTTCAACATTATAGTTTTTACCTTTTTTTGTTTCTCTTTTACCCAACATCATAATTCCATTTGATGACTTGAATCCATCTATCAATGCTCTCTACTTCTAGATTAGGGATTGGGTGATTTAATATGATTGTTTTAGACTCCTCTATGGCTAAAAAAATCTTCCTTTTCATTACCTCTATATTGCTTTCATTTCCTTTAAATATTCTTCTATTATTTTCTAGCCATATAGTCCAAAGTATTGTATCTTTTGATATATCCTATATTATCTATAAATCCTCACTTTTAAAAGTGCTCTGCCATTGCTTTAACCATTCTTCAATTCTTCCATTCATTACCACGCATTTACCAAATATATTAAGAATTCATTGCCATAGATTATAGACTATTGAGCAATGTCCCAAGAGATGGTCTATACTCTCCTCCTCCCTTTTATAAAGAACGCATTGTGAGGGGCCATGAAAACCTCTTTTCATAAGGTTATTCCAGGATGAAATTATTCTATAAGCTACAAGCCAAACAAATATTTTGACTTTAAGAATGCTCAGGCTATCCCAAATATCTCTTCATATTCTTGTTATATTTCTATTTTGTTGGTGCTTTACAGTATATCCACTTCTTCTTGTGTATTCCCATGAGTTATTCAACTCCCAAATTAGCTTATCCTTTGTTGGCTTTTAAGCCAAATTATCTCAGGTCCTAGTATAATTAATCAAGAGTAGAATTAAATATAAGAGCAATCAAAGTATATGCTCATCAATATAATTAATAATAACATCAAATATGAATGTAAATGGCCAAAATAATTCATGTACTAGCATGAAGAATACCTACAATAATATTGCTCAAAATATATATACAAGCTTCAATATTATCAATGCTTGTTGGTGATATTTTTTTAGACCATTTTCCAATACAATGTCTGGAGATTTGTATCCATAATATAGACATAAAAAGGTGACTCTTCAATACTTGACTATTGCACTCCTCATATCTAGGATTTGCAACCTTTCCTATTATTTACATAAGACAGGACTCTCATGTCCTTTGGCTTCTCATCTTGCCACTTGTATACAATACTCTTAACTGTCTAATTACTTGCACACTTAACTCTATGACATTTGTGCTTCTACATGCACTCCTAATACATGATACTTGTGCACATCCTTACATTACATATTTGCACACTTACATACATGATACTTGTGCACTTTCTCTCATTACACACTTGCACTCTTACTTACATGACACTTGTGCATATCTTGCACATAGATACTTACATAAAAGGGAAATATAAATCACTCACCTAAACTATAGACTCAAACCCTAATATATTACATATTTACATTTGTACCATAAAGGTACCATAGGGGTACATTTGCATGTGCCAAATAATGTAATATTCTCGAACATCCTCTTGTAGTACATTATTTGGTTATTGAATACATTAGTCTTAAATCTATGTAACCTTACAATGTGCAATATCTTCTAATTAATATCCTTTTTTTTTGTGGTTCTTTAGTCTTTACTTCTTTGCTATCTTGTTCATGAACTACTTGAGCTTCTTCTTTGTCCTTGACTTTTGGTTCATCTAGTTTTACTTATTTTCTATGCACTTCTAATTCTTGTTCATGAAATGCTTTAATTTCTTTTTCATCTTTACCCTCTAGTTCATGTGCTTCTTTATTTCCGCATTTTTGAAAACTTTATCTAGTCTTGTAATCCTTTGTATGTTTTATCTACAAGATAATATTGGACTATATTTGATCCATTTCCTATTTTCTATCTTTCCCAAAAATCAAGCAATTCATCATTAATCTGATCCACAAACAAAAAATGATTGAATATTTATTTTTGGATTTTTCTTTCATGATCTTTTTAAATTTTGATCTATATCTTTGAAATAGAACATTTTGCTCCATTTTTCATGGCTTTGGAAGTTGCTTCAAAAATAAGTTTTTGACCCACATGTTGTAGGTGAGTTGGAGAGGGTGGGGCAATCCTCTAAGATAGGTCCCTGGTTCGAATCTCTACCCTACCAAACACACATCGGGTACCCAAAATCTAGTTGATAATGTTGGTGCGGTTAGGGCCGCACGAGAATCCCAGGTGATTTTGATGGTGTAGAACCCCCTGGTCATGTTTTCTTAGACCAAGGTGACCCTGCAAGGAATTTTTTGCTAAATTCAAAAAGTTTTTGAAGAAAATTGTCAAATATAAACAATAGCATTTTTTCAAACTTTTCATAATATTTTCCTTTGTACCAACAAAATGCTAGATAATGAGTAATTTTTCCACAAAAATTACATGAATAATGATTCCAAAAATTTGCTTCTTCATACCCAATTCTATGGCAATAATTACACTTTAACTGATTATAATATTCCTTTTTTAGTTTATGTTTGTGCTCCTATACTAATGTTTTATAATCATGATAATTTGTATTCTTAAGAAAATTTTGCAACCATTTTTAGCTTTTGATGAATGATACTTGGGAGATAACAATCACAAGATGTAGAATAATATGAAATAAAGTAAATCTGCTAGATGACTAAAATATGTTTAAATAGAAATCATATAAAATATCACAATGTAGCTATGGAGGAAATGAATACTCCATTAATAAAGCTATTGAACTACATTGTATCCATCACCAATTGATTGTGAGATACATAGAAATGTACTATCCAATAAGCTACACTATCTAGCTATGTCTCTAGACTCTATAGCTATCTATCTATGAGGCCATCCTTATATAGGTAAAATAGGATACTTGGCCAACACTCTATCTAGTTGTGCAAGGGACATCTTGCACATGTACAACTTGCACATTGACACTTGTGCATTTGTAATTAGATAACTTGCACATAAAGAAATCTAAGTATGTATCTTGGAAGATACATTTACATAACCCAAATTATGGAATAGACACTATTTCTAACACCCCCTGTATTACATTATTTGGGTATTGAAGACTTTAGTCTTCAATATGGATATTCTTCATCATATTTTGCTTGATCTTTGTATTCTTCTTCTTCTACATTCTTTATATTCAGGTTCAATAGGTAATATGTATTCATATGATGCATAGTAAGTTGGAGCTTCTTATTTCATTGGATGATCTTTGGTATGTTCAAATTCATCTTCTATCCAACCACCTTTATAGTTATCCTTGCAAGTACCTTCATTTGATTATGATTGTTGATGAATAAGTAGGGCATGGTGTACTTGCCCTCTTATTTTTTTGTGCTTGCCTTTTTTGTGTACTGGTTTTTTCCTTGTTGCTTCAATATTCATGTCTTAATTTCTTTTAATGTGTATCTTCTTACTTTTTCTTCTCTTCCTGTGATTCTGCTTTGATGTAGATGAAATCTCTTATTTATAACATGGTAGTATATCATCATAAAAGTATTGTTCTTTATTACCAGCTTATTTCTCATGTTGAATAAGTACAAACACAATTAATGATATATAAGTCATCAAACATTATTCTAGTGAAAATATAATCAATCTTTGTGATTTCCACCATGTTGTGAAGAGAATTTTCTGAAGATAGTTAATCATTGCTGTAAAGCTACCTTCTTTGGTTTCCTTAATAAATAAGGAGAATTTCACTTTGACATTAGAGGGTACATACTTGTATCCATATAGAGTATCTTTTAAGTTTTGGGAGTAAAATTCTGCTTCACAAATAGTTCATTATTGAAAGCTTTTCTCAAAATATCATCCATAATATTTCTTGAAATTGAAATTTGATAGAACCTTGATAGTCTATCTTATAGCTCCATATATATGATACCTTATTGAAGCATATAAGCTTGATTTGGTAAAACCTTTATATATTATTAGGTTTGTAGACTACCTTATGTATCCCTAGTGATAAGAGTATGAATACCTAATTTTAGGTTTTAAAGAAAGCTTATATATTCCCAACTTGATAATATTAGACAAATATTATTGTTATCAAGTTTTGTAGAATGCCTTATGACTCCCAAATGTTTTGAAGTATGATATAGTGCTTTTTGTAAAAATATAGTTCAATTTTGGTTGATTTTGTACAATTTTTGTAAAGATCAAAAATCAACTTCTTAACACCTTATTACTCCTAATTGAACTAAGAAATTTTCTATTTTTGAAGAGGTTCTAATGTTAGAATTCTTTTATCCCTTTTTGAAGGTTTGAGACAAGTAAAAATATATGTATCCAACATTAATAGAAACCCTAATAACCTTTTTTATATCCCTTGGATTACTTCTAATTTCCAATAATATAAATTTGATGGAGTAACCCTTGTGGCTCCCAAGTTTGGAAAATTAAAAAAATTATAATATTTTCAAAATGTTAAATTATTTAATCCAAGTAGAATTCCTTATTTCTCCTAGGTTAAATTGTAAATATTAAATCAATGAGATAAGTTACCCCTTAAATATTTTGTTTTCAAAATATAAGTTTTAACCCTAGTTTATAACTCTTATATCTCCAAATATGAAAGCAATAATAAATGGGACTAAACCTTACCTTTTTAGATGCAAAATCTCCTCATTGTTCGATGCTATCTGTGGCTGAATATAACATCAATGTAAGTGACACCTTTAGCTCTAGAATCAATAGGAGATCCTTTGGATTTGATTTTCTTTAATTTTGGTATGTAGGTGCTAAAGTTTTGACCTTAAAAACATAGGAGCCTTTAATGCTCCTTCTTCCTTACACACTACGCTTTGAACATCTTTGACTATACTTTGCTCTCTCTTTTGGCATCTTCTACTATGCTTCACTCACACTTTGAACTTGGAATTTGAATACATTTTATGTATAATTAATCATGGACTTTATGACATGTCACATCCATTACAAGTGAGGACTCCCTTGTTTTTGTAACATCCCAATTTATTTTTTCAATGCTCTTGAAGCAATCTGAAATATATGGGCACTCGTGTGAAGATGGTGGAGAATAACAAGTGTCACTGCTTCGTTGTAACTCCTACATGGGAGTTTCCTGAATGTTGAGAGAGGAATGATGTCTATTATGCCAAGTGGTATCTATGCATGGATTCCTTTCTATAACATCTTCGAATATGGAAATTATAACTTCTTAAACCCTTTCGTAACCATTCCTTTACTTTGGATGATGATTTAGAGCTTCCCTTGGTGGATGGTCTTCTCCAAGTTAGAGACCATGAATGTAACACCTTTGCTCCTTCTCTTTTATGCCTCCAATTGTGTTGAATCCTTTGTAGATTTTCAATGTTTTTTAGAAGTGGATGTGCACTCTCTTGTCTACATAAATGTAGATCAAATATAATTTGATATGGGCTTTTATTCTATAGGTACGTACGTCCAATATGAGCCCTTTGAGTGGCTTTTTTAGCTGGGGAAGAAGAGTGTTGGCATTCGATATTCCTTAGCTAATTTATCTTGTAGTTAATGTGCCATTTTGTGGCACTTCCAAATCTATTCTTTTGCTGTAAAAACTAGATTATAGTAGTGAAATATAATATATTATAATATATTTTTTTGGTAAGTTTAGAAAATATCATTAAAAGGGTTTTAACTGGGTCCCTGTCCCAGATTTACATCAGAAATGCGTACATAACTCCTACAGAGAAGGATAGTGATAATCCAACACCGGGAACAAAATTGTGACCACCCAAAGCACATAACCAACAAGACCGAAAGACCCATACTACAATACGTAAACCATCAGACATTAACTGACCACAAACCACCGCATGGGGGCAGGATCCCACTGGACTCCCAAAAAGAAAGGTCAGCCCCACACTACGGGTCAACATCCACGACCTCCTCATCAATATTCTGTTGGATAACCTGTTTCAGACCTTCAATGGCATTGGTGAAGACAATGATTAAGCTGTGGTAGAACATCATCCTGATCTGATTAGGAAGTCCAGAAAGAGGAGCCGAATCGCCACAGAGATTACCTTCACCACGAGAGGGGGAAGGGTGGCTGGGCTCAGCTTTGGGCCTCTTGATGCGAACCGAGCGACGAACCGGAGGATTGGTCTCGATAGGATTATCTTTGCGTTTGTTGAGGTTCCTGCGCCCAGGGGGAATTGGAGCATGTTGGGGAGTGGTGGCGGAGTTGGGCGGAGGAGGAGGATTGGTGGGGGAGGCAAAGGATGGGGGGGACCCTAGTTTTTGGTACGGGCGAGGGATTTCGCTGATGAGGCGAAGCCAGCCACAGGGGCAGGGGTGGCATCATCAGAGCCGGGTTTATCACTAGAAAGTGAAAGGGCAGGGCTAGGAGGAGCATCAGGATCCGGAGCCACAGTGTTCAGGGGAGAAGCAATGATAGGGGGGTTAGCCATCATGTGGTAAAAAATGATGGCAAACAGACCTTGGTGGGTAGGGGTGGATGACTTGCTACGGGCAGCTTCAATGGAGAGGCGCAGAGAATGATGGAGGAACCCAGGAATGTTCATGGGGCGGTAGCCGCGGACATGGTTGACAAGGGCAAGATGGAAGCTGGCCATGGGTTTGGAAGGATCATCGCAGGAAAGATACTGCATGAGGGGAACAACCACTGAAGGAAAAGCGTCAGGGAGAGAATCACGGATCAGGGCATGGCCATCCCACTAGAAATTCTGGTAATTGGGAAAACCAGCCAGCTCTGGCTCCCAGCAGTGCTTGTCTCTGTGAACCAGGCGACCCTCGACCGAAAGAGCAGCAATGTCACCAATCAACTGGGGAGTCACCTCAAAATGGAAATTGTGAACACAGACCTGGCCATTGGACCAGGTACGAACAAAATCGGACGTAATGTCCTTCTCTGGGCCATGGAATTTGGAGATCAAAGTCATCAGCCGACAACCATGCAGGTAGCCAGAGGTGGTAGCATCAAAATGGATGGAACTGGGTTCGATATACGCCATGGAAGGAAAGCGATAGGTGACAGGGTGGGTTGGCAAAAGGGAAACACACGTAGGCCAATAATGTAGAATGATGAGGACAGGGAGGATTGGCCTAGTGGGAGGAATTAAAAGGGTTGGGAGGGGCCAGAAGGTCAAACCATAATAGGCAGTGTGGTGGCACGTGGACTGGAGGTCGACATGGTGATGGGAGCACAGGGGTAAGGGCATTGGGGAAAAGTCCACATGGGTGAAGATGGATGAAAATGAGGCGGGCACGGATTGATGGGGGAAGCAACGGGGGAAAGAAGCCATGTTGGGAGCATTGAAAGGGCGCAGAACCCATTGGGACACAACAACAATGGACCTTGAGGTGCAGCTGCATAGAAGACTCATGATAATCGGAGCTAGGAGACTTGTCATAATCTAGAGCCAATTATGGTATGTTTGTCGTGGGCTTTCGAAAGTGCCAACCGAAGGACATCGGGCAGAAAGGAGTGGTGCCACACCTCCAACGACCGTTTACCCAAGCCAATATTTGCCAGCCTGTCGGCAATCTTATTCGCCTCCCTGAACACATGATTGGTTTCCACTTGGCTGTGTCTGCAGAGGAGGGCCCGACATTCGTTGATCAGAGTTCTAATGTTCCACGGGGGGTCCTTGTTAGACGTCAAGTAGCCAATGACAATGGCAGAATCGCCTTCGATGTGGAGCCCAGAACGATGGTGCTTGGTGAGCTGGAGGCCACGCCATAGAGCCCAGGCCTCGGCCACATTATTGGTCTTGTGGTGGAGGTTCTCCACAAAAGCAAGAATAATGGAGCCATTATGATCCCTCACAACACCTCCCGCAGCAGCCAATCCAGGGTTTCCCTTGGAAGCACCATCGAAATTGAGTTTGATCCACCCTGCCAAGGGGGGATGCCACAAGGCTATGGAACGGGGATGGGGGGCAGGGGTGTCCCACTTGGGAATGGGGATGCCAAGGGAGGTGAGGATGAGGACTTCCACGGGGCTAAGGGGAACACAGACCCAGGGGATGAGCTGGAAATTCTCGATGGCAAAGGTCAGGGCTTTGGTGGCGGTCGAAATAGGGTCAATGGAGGTCTCTGTGAAGACTCGACGATTGCGTTCGAGCCACACTTGCCAAACAAAGTGATGGAGGCACATCTTCCATAGAAAGGCAAGCTTGGGGTGATGGAAGGGGTTTGGCCACTGGGCGAAGAGTTGCAACAGGGAATTGGGACGGACCCACTGTAACTGGAAGGAGGAGTTCAAGAAGTCTAGGCCCTCTCTAGTGAACGAGCAATCCACGAATAGATGGTTAACCGATTCCCAAGCAGATAAACATAGGTGACATCTGTTGGGGATAGGGATCCCTCTTTTCATCAAATTGTCAGTGGTGAGCGCCTTATTCTGAATAGCAATCCACACAAAAAACCCAATCTTTGGGATGAGATGCTTGATCCAAACTATAGCAGGGGGAAAGGACGTTCTGGGAGCGGCCCCAATGAGAGAGAACGTTGTCTTGACAGAAAACTCACCACTATCGGTCAAGGCCCAGATCATACGGTCATGCGAAGCAATAGTGGGAATAAGGACGGTTCTTAACAATTCGAATAACCGGATGTCGGCCCTGCCTGGGAAGCTCCTCCATTGATTTTGGTCGTCAATGTAATCTTTCACTCTTCGACCCCAAACTCTCTCAGAGTCTTGACGTAACACGAAAAAATAGGGGTAGTCCTTGAGGGGTTTTTCTTTGATCCAAATGTCATCCCAAAAGCTAATAGATGAACCATCCCCTAACAGCCATCTGATACCTTTGGAGATGATGGGTCTGGCATGGAGAACTGCTTTCCAGAAGGCCGACCCGTTGGAAGGGATGTTGCTATCTAGCAATGAGCTGTGCTGCAAGTACTTGTCATGAATCATGGAAACCCACTCCACATTGAAGTTGGTAAGCACCTTCCACGTTTGTTTAGCCATCAAGGCCAGATTCATATCAGCCGACCTTCTCAATCCAAGGCCTCCAAGAGCCTTAGGTTGACAAACCTTTTCCCATCTAACCAAATGAAACTTGCAAGAATTTTCAGGCCCACGCCACAGGAAGGATCTCTGAATTTGCTCGATCTTGGAGTGCACCGAAATAGGAGCTTTGAAAATTGACATAAAATAGATGGGGATGCTTTGGAGAACCGCCATAGTGAGCGTGGACTTAGCAGCTTGGGAGAGAAGGGAGCCTTTCCAAGCGGCCAATTTATGCCTGATTCTGTCAACAACCCCATCCCACATAGCAGCCTTGGGGCTTTTGGTGAAGAGTGGGAGGCCCAAATAGGTCGTGGGAAGATCTCCAATGGAACATTGAAGGGTGCGAGCAATCTTCCGTTGTCTGGGACCCGGAGTGTGGAGAAAATAATAGCTGCTTTTCATGAAATTAATCTCCTGGCCAGCAGCAGAAGCAAAGGTGTCAAGGATCCGCTTGATGCGTTTGGCTTGAGGGACGAAAGCCAGAGTAGCAATGATAGTATCATCCACGAACTGCTGGTGGGACAAGGGGGGAGCGTGAAGACGATTGGAGCCCTGAAATACCCCGATCAGTGACAGCCTTTTTGATAGCTCTGCCCAGGGATTCAACAAGAATGATGAAGAGGAAAGGGGACAAAGGATCACCCTGCCGAATTCCCCTGGAGCTTGGAAAGTAGCCAGTCGTCGACCCGTTTACTAACACAGAGAACCAAGGGGCTGAAATGCAGCTTTTGATGAGAGTAATCCAGTCCTTGTGAAACCCGAATTTGTCCATGACTTTTAGCAGAAAGTCCCTGTCAACCCTGTCAAAGGCTTTGCTGATGTCAAGTTTGATAAACATGGCAGCTTTCTTATTGCAGTGGGAGGAATGAAGGGATTCATGGAGGGAGATGATACTTTCGGTAATGGACCGCCCTACGATAGAACTCCCTTGGCATGGGTCAATGATGGATGGGAGGATTTGCTTAAGCCTTTGAGCCAGGGATTTTGTTAAGATTTTATAAATAATGTTGCAAAGGCTGATAGGTCAAAAATCATTCATGGATTTGTTGTGAGGGCTCTTAGGAATCAAAGCAATGAAAGTGGAGTTAGTCCCTCGGGGAATGATTTTAGTGTGCTGCATCTCACGAATGGCACAGACGACCTCATCCCCGATCACCTCCCAAAAGGTTTGGAAGAAGCAGGGAGGAAACCCATCGGGCCCGGGGGCTTTGTCGCCCTTCATGGCAAAGAGGGCATCTCTGATTTCTTTGGCCTCCAAAGGTTGAGTCAAAAACTGGTTCATCTCCGGGGTGATGAGAGTGGGAATGTTGCTGAGGAGGGAGGCTTGGGCAAGCCCATCATGGGGAAGCTCAGAATTCAGCAGGTTGTTGAAGAAGGAGGAGGCTTCATGGCGAATCCTGACAATGTCCTGGGTGGCTGTGCCATCTGCGAGAAGGAGCTCCTTGATTTTGTTTGTACTTCTATTGTGGAGGGTGGATGCATGGAAAAAATTGGTGTTGGCATCCCCTTCCTTGAGCCACAGAGCCCGAGACTTCTGCCTCCAGAAGGTTTCTTCTTTGGCTAAGATGTTATGGTGCTCGAAAAGCAGGCATTTTTCTTCATCCCTCAACGCAGGGGTCCACTGCTCATGCTGACCCAGGTGATCCAGCTGCAAGAGGCGGGCAGAGATTTCCTTTTTGGCTTTGAAAATGTCCCCAAACACTTCCCTGTTCCAGATTTTGAGGCCTTCTTTGATGATTTTCAGTTTCTGAGACACACGGGAGATGGTTGACCCATGGACAGGGGTGGACCACCATTCTTGAATCTTCAGCTTTAGCTCCGGATGGAGAATCCACATGCTTTCGAACCGAAAGGGGGTTTTAAAGGAAGGGGCTTTATTGGACTCAAGAAGAAGAGGGGAATGATCTGAGCCAATGCGCGAAAGGGGAATAAGGGAGGTGTCACCAAACAGAGGAATAGCTTGCTGGGATAGGAAGAAACGATCCAGTTTGACTTGAATGTGGTCCGCTCCAACTCTTCTGTTACTCCACGTGAATTGATGTCCTCGGAGTTGAATGTCCATGAGCTCATTGTCACGAACAAAGTTTTGGAAGTCACTGATGCTTTTAGCCGACAAACTGGTTCCTCCTTTCTTTTTCGATCGCACAAAGGGGGGAATTGAAATCATCGGCCACCATCCATGGGAGGTTAGAGACCACGCTTTTCATGTGAGACAGGGAGGCCCACATGTTGTTTCTGTCCATAGGATTGTTGGGAGCATAGATGTTGGAGAGAACCCACGTGAACTTGTTTTCCTTGCAGTAGAATGCCATGTTTAGGGATCTGCTAGAGTAGGATATGATTCTTCCTTCAACAACTTCTGGATTCCACATACACAGAAGGCCTCCTGCAGTTCCTTCAGCTGGAGATGCTGCCCATTGACCTTTTTTCTAGATCTTAGGGGCAATGCTAGTGGTTCTATCATTATCAATCTTTGTTTCCTGTAGGAGAAGAATAGATGGATTGTGATCTTTCCTTATGGATCGAGCTAACCTTTGTTTGCTCCTGCTATTGAGGCCCCTAATGTTCCATGAAAGGATCTTCATCTAGACGATTTGGGGGGTTTTTTGCCTCCTTTGTTGAGGGTAGGAGGAGGTTTGGAACTTCTGCTATCATCGTTCTGTTGATTGAAAAGGGTTTCAGGCAAGGTTAGTTGCCTTCCATCAGCCACTTGGTCGTCAGCCTCTTTCTTGATTAGCTCGTTGTTAGGGGGCCTCCCTCTTTTTCTTTCAACACCAGAGTCCACCAAGCCTTTTTTGCTTCTAGTGATGATGGGAGGGGGTTGGTCCGAGGAGTCTGAGTCCGAACCCGAGGGAGAAAGGGGATCCTCAATAGGCATGCCTGAAGAAGGGGAGGGGTTAGGAGTAAGCAAGGGTTCTACAAAGGGGAAAGGATCGATAACGGTTGAGGGGATAGGCCGAGGGGAACCTAATGCAGAAGGTAACGGGGATGACGGGCCTTGGGACGAGGGGTTGGGTGCGGGGAGAGATTCAGGGAAGAGGATCTCATCCTCCAAAGAAAGAAGAGGGCCAAACTTATTAGGAAAGGCGAACATGGAGCATACCTGGTCAAGGTGCGTAGAAGAAGAGGGAACAAAGGACTATTGCGGACCAGTTTGAATCGCTTTCCCGCTGCTGATCGTCGGTTTTGATGGA
Organism: Wollemia nobilis; assembly: GCA_028583015.1. Taxonomy (NCBI): domain Eukaryota; kingdom Viridiplantae; phylum Streptophyta; class Pinopsida; order Araucariales; family Araucariaceae; genus Wollemia; species Wollemia nobilis. The sequence continues at coordinate 7,706,448 of JAQPPZ010016751.1, read as the reverse complement.
CGGTCACTGCGCCTCGGATGGAGGAGCTCCTTGCTCTGAGTTGGTCGTTGAGGCTTGAGTGAAGGACACTACGAGCGGAGGTGGCCCTGAGAATTACATTCGATACAAAAGGGGGGTTTGTTTTCGTATTCAATAGCCTGGCACCAACGAAACTCGCCATAGATGAGATTGACACGGGTGGGGAGTTTGGATGCCAGATTGGCATTGACACAAATGCGGGCACAAGCCATGCGAGATCGGGCTTTCGTTGCAGGGTCTAGGGCCACCGTTTTCCCAATGTAGTCGCCAATCCAGTGGAGAATGTCTTCATGGTAGAAATGGATGGGAAGCTCCGGGAGACGAACCCATATAGGCACGAAATTGATGTCCTGTGTGCTAGGGCAAAAATATTCACCCCATTTCCTTAAAAACAAGCTTTTCCTGCTGAAGAACCAGGGGCCTCCGGTCAAGATGCGATCATGGTCCTCTTGGTTATTCAAACAGATCAAGAAAAAACCTCTGGTAAGGGCCACCAGCTGGAGATCTCCGAGCACACGCCATTTGAAGCTAGCCCATTTCCGAATGGACTCCATATCGGGACGCCCCCCGAGAAATTTGCCCACGAGGGAAAGAGATTCGAAGGAAAGCTTTTCCTTCATGAGGGAATCCGGGAGGACCAAGTTCTCACCATCCACGACAGGTCGAACAGGGTCAGAGGCGGGAAGGGGTCGGTGGAGGCCCACAACCTTTTGTAGGTATGACACTACAGAAGTCCCTCCCGGGTCGGGCCCAAAGGGTGGGCCATCCGGGGGAATCTCCCCAGGCTCCAGCGCGGCATCGGAGGGAGCATCGGGCGAAGGCCCACCAGCAGCAGACCGACAGGCAGGGGCAGGGGCGGAGGACGCAGGGCACGCAGAAGGAGCGGGAAGCATTTTCCTTTCCAACTCAATTCAAGGTACAATATTTTTCCATAATATATTATAATATTATATATAAGGATTTTTTAATATACCTTCTTTGGCACTCTATTTCCAGATCTAAAATTCTGGTTTTGTGGCATATTTTCCCTGTAATACAAGAATTTTGAGGTTGTCTTTTATGAGTAGATACACCACCCTTCATATTATATTTTATGAGTATACACACCTTTCCCTTTTTTCTTGGACACTTTGATAACAAATCCAAGATTAAATAATAGTAGATAGAAGCTTTGCAATTGATGTAATTTTTTACACTTTCTTTCCTTGCATCCAACCTTGTAATGCTTTGTATTTGAGACTCAACAAGTCTCAATATTTGAAGCTTCTATTTCTATTTTTGGTTAGTTAAGTTCTTCTCCAAATTTTGGAATATTCTAACCTTTTTTGGTGGCTTATTTTAGCCACTACAAGTTGCATATTTTTGTGCTTCAATAGTGTCTTTAGACACTTGATACAAATCAGATTTTGTACCCTTCAAAAAACACAAAACTAATTCATTTTTTTTAGAGTAGTATAATAGTACAAGTCCTTCAGTTTAATGCACAAATATTACACCTTATCACTCAAATAAACTCTCAAATTCATGCATTAATAATTTACTACAACTAATCAAGAATAACCTAAAATGAATCTTTAAGAGTTATTCAGCAATTTCACTACAATCAATATTGTAGGACTTAGTCCTATTTTTATTTTTCCAAAGTAGATGATAGGTAGTTGATAGAATCTAATCTAAAATCTAATCAACTCCTAATAAATGTGCAAATAAATCCTTAAAAATAATATTTTTCCTTTTGCACTTTAGAATATTGTAATCTAATTTTCTTCTTGCAACTTTAATCCAAATTTAGGTGCTCTAATAAATATGATAAGTAATCTAGTTAATGAATCTTCATACACCAAAATTTGCTTACTTTTTTCTGTAGATCTTCTTCCACTTTTGTAGATGATGTATATCTTGGTTTCTAAAAACACCAAGTTGTAACTTCAAGTAGGATATCCTGAATAGCTCCTTCTTCACCAAATGATAGTCTTAAACATTCTTTCATGAGCCTAGGATTGTGTGGCTTGTTCTCCTCTTGTGTTCTCCTCCTTATGTTGTATATTTGGATAAGTCTATGTCTCTAAATTGGTGCCTTCTTGCTATGAGAGTTAATCTTCAAATATCTAAGATTTTGTGAGCTTCTTCTATCTTCAAGTCTTCTTGTCAAATTATGACTTCAAGCAGGATCTTCTTCTAGGATTTGGCACTCCTTACAAAATTCTTCTTCACATATTTGTTACTCCTTGTAAAATTATCCTCTTGGGGTGCTTTTCATATGGAAAAAATTATCCCAAGTCCTTCATTATTAATTACTTCACCTTTGTAGTGGATTTTTCCAACTAGTTCTCCAAATAACTCTCTTGATATTCAATCAGGCTCTCATAGCATTTTTTGGATGCCCAATGAGACCTTCTCAAGGTCTTTGATCTAGCAGCTTCTAATGGTCTTTCTTGAGACCTTATCTTCAACATTCTACTTCTATAAGTGTTGGTGGTGAGATCTTATCCTAGATCTTCTAATTTTGCTGCTTCTAGCTTTTAACAAGATTCTCGTAGTCCTTCTTCTTCTTCTTCCATGACTGGAATTTATTCAATGAGATCTTCTCCTGATCTCTTCACTTTTTTCTTTAGGGATGAGTTGATTCTAAAGAATATACTCTTCATAACATTCTTGTAGGAATTTTTCCAACTTAGTCAATATTTTGTCTCTGCAAAAATGATAATAGTACTTAAATATTTAGTCTGCTTTTGAATCAAATATTCTTATTGAATTCTTCTTTAGGATCAAGGCTTCTATGGTATTTTTCAATATCAAGGCTTTTGTGGCCTTTTTTAGTACCAAGGCTTCTATGGCATTTTCATTATAAAGGCTTCTATGGCCTTTTTAGTGTCAAGGCTTTGATGGCATTTTTCAGTATCAATACTTATATGGCTTCTTCTTAAAGGCTTCTATGGCCTTCTTGTATCAAGGCTCCTATGGCTTGTTCTTAAACTATAGAATTCTTTAATCCAGTAATGGAGATATTCAATCTCCTATCTTCACCATGATATTTCAAAGAAGTATTCTTCCATAGTATTCTCCTCTTACACAATGAACTAATATTTGCACTATGAGGGCACATCGACCTTTTGACAACGAATTTGGAGTCTCCTAGATTTCTATCATAGGAGGCATCACAATCCTTTGATAATTGATTTTTTGCAACAAAAGAAACTTTAGGTACTAGTTAGAAAATTCTAGATAACCTAGATGATATTCACTAGATGATTTATCAATCTAGTGTATTGAATTTTGATTCTTGGTCTTCACGAGTTTTCCTAACAACTTTGTGGAAAATACTAGACAAAAATGATCTTAGTATTTTTTGAAACTGAGATTTATTTTATTCCTAACTTTGTGACTCTCCCTAATTCTACTACCTAGATTCTTCTGAGATCTTTTGATAGTGTTTGGTCCAATGGTGCATCAGTTTGATAAAACACTTAGGCTAAATAATAATGGTGGTTTCCCTATTGACCTACATAGACTAGATCTACTATGGATATGATACCACTATTAGCTTTTTATGAATAATCCTTGGAATATAACAATCACGAAATGTAGAATAATATGAAAGAAAGTAAATCTACTAGATGACTAAAATATGTTGTAAATAGAAATCATATAAATATCACAATGTAGCTATGAAGTAAATGAACACTCCATTAATAAAGCTACTGAGCTACATTGTATCCATCACCAATGGATGGTGAGGCACATAGAACTATACTATCCACTAAGCTACACTATCTGACTATTTCCCTAGACTCTATATATATCTATCTATGAGGCCATCCTTATATAGGCAAAATAGGATACTTGGCCAACACTATATCTAGTTGTGCAAGGTATAGCTTGCACATGTGCAACTTGCACATTGAATCTTGTGCATTTATTACATTGCATGAAGTAACTAGATAACTTGCACATAAAGTAATATAAGTATGTATCTTGGAAGATACATTTACATAACCCAAATTATGGAATAGACACTATTTCTAACACCCCCTGTATTACATTATTTGGGTATTGAATACTTTAGTCTTCAATATGGATCTTCATCATCTTCTACTTGATCTTCATAGTCTTCTTCCCCTACATTCTTTGTATTTAGGTTCAACAAGTAATTTATGTCTTCATATGATGTAGATTAATTTGAAGCTTCTTCTTTCATTGGATGTTCTTTCGCATGTTCATATCCATCTTCTATCCAACCACCTTTAAATTTCTCCTTGCAAGTACCTTCATTTGATTCTGATTGTTGATGAATGAGTAGGACATGCTATAATTTTCCTCTCATTCTTATGTGCTTGCCTTTTTGGTGTACTAGATTTTTTCCTATTGCTTTAGTCTTCATGTATTGATTTCTTTTAGCATGTCTCTTTTTCCATTTTCTTCTTCTCTTCCTATGATTATGATTTGATGCAGGTGAAATATCTGCTTTTTAACAAGTTAGTCTATCATAATAAAAGTATTATTATTTATTACCAACTTGTTTCTTGTGTTGAGTAAGTACAAACATAATTAATGATAGATAAATAATCAAATATTCTTCTGGTGAAAATATAATGAATCTTTGTGAGTTCCACCATGTTGTGAAGAGAATTTCATGAAGATAGTTAATCATTGTCATAAAGCTAACTTCTTTGGCTTCATTAAGAAATAAGGATCATTTTACTTTGACATTAGAGGGTAGAAACTTGTATCCATAGAGAGTATCTATTAAGTTTTGAGAGTAGAATTCTACTTCATGGAATAGTTCTTCATTATTGAAAGCTTTTCTCAAAATCTCATCCATAATGTTTCTTGAAATTGAAATTTGATAGAACCTTGATATTCTATCTTATAGCTCCTTATATATGATACATTCTTGAAGTATATAAGCTTGATTTGATAAAAACTTTATAGATTCTTAGGTTTGTAGACTACCTTATGTCTCCCTAATGATAAGAGTATGAATACCTAATTTTAGGTTTTGAAGAAAGCTTATATCTTCCCAACTTGATAATATTAGACAAATATTATTGTTATTAAGTTTTGTAGAATACCTTATGACTCCCAAATGTTTTAAAGTATGATATAGTGCTTTTTGTAAAAATATAGTTTAATTTTGGTTGATTTTGTACAAGTTTTGTAAAGATCAAAAATCAACTTCTTAACACCTTATTTTTTTTTTTGTGGAAAACATCCTAGAAGGTATGTCACTTTTGGGTAAGACCCAAGGAGGCAGGGGTATCCATTCCAACAAAAATGGCTAGGACTCAGACCTGGCCTACCACCTTTGACATACTCAAGGAGCAAACAAACACACAAAACCATTTTAAAAAATAAAAATAAATAAATAACACTAAAAATAATAAAATAAAATGAAAATCATGCTCCTTGAGTGTGTCAAAAACAAAATCACAACCAAACACACACACAATAATATAAAAAAAAACCACAACACGAACCACATAGAAAAAACACAAGAACAACATAACAAAACACAAACATGACAAAAACAACAAAACACTACAAAGACAACCAAAAAAAAAAACCTAAAAAATAAACACAACCAAACCCTATAAATAAATAAATAAAATAAAAAATAAAAAACAACCAACAAAATACAATAAACAAAAAAAAAAAAATAGAAAACACTTAACACGAATTAACACAAACAAACAAAAACACAAGAACAAGAATGACAAAAACACAAGAACAAAAACAAAAAACATAAAACAACAAAAACACAAGAACAACAAAAAACAACACAAAGAACACAAAAACAAAACAAAACAAAAGAACACACACACCTTAAAAAACTAAACAAAAAATAAATAAATAAAATTGAACATAGCAATGACCTTTCTAGACCAGAAGACTATTAAGGCAAGAATCAATAGAGGAAACAAAAGAAATAAAATAATGAGCTAGGGAACTAAAATAACCTGATCAAATAAAAGAGAAGCAAAAATAAAGCAAGAAGAAACTAGGTACCTTTAGAACTGGAGCCATCCAAATAAATGATAGAAATAAGATCTTCCCTTATTTGTGAAGCCCACCATCTAGGAGGGTGGCCATAACAAGTAAGATCACCTTTGTCCAAAGCCTAATTAGCTAAAGCATCAACACTCTTGTTTTTATCTCTGACCACATGATTGTAATCAACTTTCAAAAATCCCATCTGGATTAATTGAATCTTCTCAATAATTCTCTTTATTCTCCAATTAAAACCACACTCAATAAAAATATGGTTGAGAGTTTCTACATTTTCTTCATACATTTCACATCTAAAAGGGCCATGAAAACCACACTTCATAAGTTGCTCACCCGTAAGCACCCTACGATGCAATAAAAGCCAAGTAAAGAACCTCATCTTAGGCTAAATATTTTGAGCCCACAACTGAGAAAATATGTCAAAATATTGGTTGGTATTATTATGGCATAAGATCAAATAACCTTTAGCAACTAAATACTCACCCTTAGTAGTGTTGTTCCATCCAAAATAATCTTTTTCATGGGACCAAGAGAGATATCTCATATGAAGTATACCTTGGATATCTTGTCATTGCCTTCTTGGTATTTGAATAGGCTAGTCCTCAATAGGGATCCAATATCTACCAACATTTGAATTACCAGTATGGTACTGACAGTAATTAGCCACCTTTATCCAATTAGCTCGGGGAAGCTCCTCCATCCAAGGTCTCCAATCGAGAAACTTAGTTATCAAAGGCTTGTGACCATCCCAAGAATCTATCCAAAAATTTTCCTTTTGACCATTATGAATGATCCAAAATAAAATTTTCTTTATAAAATCCTCACCAATCTTAAGAACTACTAAAATGGGAGAACCTTTGGTAGGAAGTTGATAGTGAACAAGGTCTTTAGGACTTTTGTTCTCAGCATATTTAGCACGAAGATTATTGGCCCAAAGAGCATTGGGGTTATGCAACATCCTCCAATATAATTTAGCAGCTAAATATTTGTTGTTATTAATAGAAGACCAAAATCCTAACCCCCCTTCATTCTTAGGAAGACATAAAGAATCCCATTTCACCAAGGCCCATTTTATTTTCTCCGTAGTACCACTGCAAAGGAAACGATGATTGATTTGATCCAGTTCTCAAAGAACAATATTTGGGATATTCAACATAGAAGATACATAAGTAGGAATAGATTAAAGGAATTATTTTACCAAGGTGATTCTACCTCTAGAATAAAGCCACCTGTTGGTCCACTTTCCAATTTTCTTCTTAACTTTGTCCAACAACCAATTCCAATATTTATTTTTCTACCTTTGAATATTGATGGGAATACCTAAGTAAGTGATCGAAAGGGAGGTCTTCTTATATATTAATTTATCCAAGACCATGGATTCCTATCTGGCAGATCAGTGAAATAAAATAACTTTAAATTTATCTTCATTGATAAATTTCCCAGTAGCCTTAGAAAAATAGCTAATGATTTGCTTAATATTAGAAGCTTCATTAACTGTAGCTTTACCTAAAAGAGTAGATTCATCCACAAATTGAATATGAGAGATAGATCTAGATCCATGAGCAATGGTAATTTCCTCAAGGATTTTTTTTCCCTCTTTTTGGTTATAGTCCTACCTAAGCATTCAACAAGAATGATGAATAAATATGGGGATAGTGGGTCACCTTGCCTAATACCTCTGGAAGCTGGGAATGACTGATAAGGTCTACCATTAATAAGAACTAAGTAGGAAACTAAAGAGATACATCCCACAATCCAATCCATCCAATCCTTAGAGAAACCAAATAACCTTAAAACTTTGATAAGGAAGTGCCAATCCACTCTATCATAAGCTTTGGATAAGTCTAATCGAATGAACATGGAAGGATATTTTTGCATATCCATGGAATGGATGGATTCCTAAGCAAGAACTATCTCATCTACAATTTGATGCCCTTCCACATAACCCCTTTTCTCATGGGAAATAATCTTATGAAAAAAAGGCTTCACCTTTCTGCCATGATTTTAGTAATGATTTTGAGAAGAACATTACATAAAGCAATAGGTCTAAAAGCTGAGATATGATCAACCTCTTGAGCTTTTGGAACAAGATTAATATAAGTTTTATTGATAACCTTCAAAATTTCTTTGGCTTTCTTGGCTTCTTCCACCACCTCTAATAAATTAGCATGAAGGATATCCCATAACTCTTGGTAGAACTCAATGGGAAAACCATCAAGACCTGGGGTTTTCCTTTTTTGTATTTTGAAAACTACATGTTGAAGCCCATTGATAGTAATAGGAGTAGAAAAAAAAAGAGTTCTCCTTAGAATTAATAATATAAGGGATTTCTTGAAGAATTTTTTGTTGAGAAGCTGAGTCAAGAGGAGTAGCAACAAAAATATTGGAAAAGTAATCAACAACAATAGAGTTCATGCCATCCCAAGTATAAACAACATCTCCGGAATCTGATTTTAAGGAAGAAATAAAGTTGTGAGATCTTCGAGCTAGAAGAGATTTGTGGAAGAAATTTGTGTTTCGATCTCCTTCTTTGAGCCATTGAATTCTAGATTTTTGCTTCCATAAGATTTCTTCTCTTTTTTCCCATTCCTCTAACTGAGTTGTGAGTTTAATTTCATTTGCACTTTTATTCTCTGTGAGGCCATCTAAACGGATTTTCTTATTCAAATTTTCAATATGAGCAATAACTTCATGTTTTTTTATGAACATCCCCAAACACTTTCCAGTTCCAAGTCTTGATTTTGGATTTAATATATTGCAGTCTTTTGGCAAAACAAAACTTAACACCTTATTACCCCTAATTGAACTAAGCACTTTTCAATTTTTGAAGAGGTGTTAATGTTGGAATTTTTTGTCCCTTTTTGAAGGTTTGAGACAAGTAAAAATATATTTATCCAACCTTTAATAGGACCCCTAATAACATATTTTGTATCCCTTGTATTATTTCTAATTTCCAACAAAATAATTTTGATGGAGTAACCCTTGTGGCTCCCAAGTTTGGAAAATTAGAAAAAATAATAATATTTGTAAAATGTTAAATTATTTAATCCAAGTAGAATTCCTTATTTCTCCTAGGTTAAATTGTAAATATTAAATCAATGATATAAGTTACCCCTTATAGATTTTGCTTTCAAAATATAAGTTTTAACCTTAGTTTATAACCCGTATATCTGTCCAAGGTTCAAATCTCGGGCCTCGTCGAACTGAACGCTTGTCCCTTTCCTGGTGCTTTCAGTGGCGTAAAAGTTTTAAAATGATTTTGGCATGGTGGTTATAGGGGTAGAATACACGAAGATCTGTGTGGCGGCTTCTAGGGCGAACAACGCAGAATACTATGGCGGCCATAAAAGCTGGACAGCCTGCCCGGATTCATGGCGGCTACCAATTCCACCATGTAAATTCAAAAAAAAAAATAACCCGTATATCTCCAACTATGAAAGCAATAATAAATGGGATTAAACCTTATATTTTAAGATATAAAATCTCCTCACTATTCGGTGCTATCTGCATCTGAATATAACATCAATGTAAGTGACACCTTTGGTGCTAGAATCAATGGAGATCCCTTAGAGTTGCTTATCTTTAATGTTGGTACATAGGTGCTGAAGCTTTGACCTTCAAAATATAGGAGCCTTTAATGCCCCTTCTTCCTTCCATCCATAGTGAACTTCAAGCATCTTTGACTATGCTTCACTTCCTCTTTGGACATCTTTGAATGTGCTTCACTCACACTTTGAACTTGGACTTTGAATACCTTTTATGGATAATTAATCATAGACTTTATGACATGTGTCACATCCGTTACAAGTGAGTGCCCCCTTATTTTTGTAACATTCCAAGTTCATTGTTCAATGCTCTTGAAGCAATCTGAAATGTACGAGCACTCATGTGAAGCTAGTGGAGAATACCAACTATCACCACTTCGATATAACTCCTATGTGGGAGTTTCTTGAACATTGAGAGAGGAATGGTGTCTTTTATACCAAGTGGTATCTCTGCATGGATTCCTTTCTTGTAACGTCTTCAAATATGGATATTATAACTCCTCAAACCCTTTCATAACCATTCCTTTGCTTTGCTACATTGCTTGGGTAGCAAGCAAGCTATTCTTCTGCAGGTGGATTGACGATGCGCTATGGAGCTTGGACGATGATTTGGAGCTTCCTTTGGTGGATGGTCTTCTCCAAGTTAGAGATCATAAATGTGACACCTTTGCTCCTTCTATTTTATGCCTCCAATCATGTTGAATCCTTTATAGATTTTATATATTTTTTAGAAGTAGATGTGCACTCTCTTGTGTACATAAATGTAGCTCAAGGATAATCTAATATGAGTTTTGATTATGCAGGTACGTACATCCAAGATGAGCCCTTTGAGTGGCTTTTTTAGCTGGGGAAGAAGAGTGTTGACGTTAGATCTTCCTTAGCTGATTTATATTGTAGTTAATGTGCCTTTTTGTGGCACTTACAAATCTGCTCTTTTGCTGTAAAAACTATATTAGAGTAGTGCAATATAATATATTATAATATTATATATAAGGATACTTTTAATATGCCTTCTTTTGCACTCTATTTGTAGATCTGAAATTTTGGTTTTGTGGCAGATTTTTCCTACAATACAAGGATTTTGAGGTTGTATTTTATGATTATACGCACCTTTCCATTTTGTCTTGGATACTTTAATAACAAATCCAAGCTTAAATAATAGTAGATAGATGTTTTTCAATTGATGCAATTTTCTGCACTTTCTTTCCTTGCATCCAACCTTGTAATGCTTTGGATTTGAGACTCACCAAGTCTCAATATTTGAAGCTTCTATTTCTATTTTTGGTTAGTTAAGTTCTTCTCCAAATTTTAGAGGATTATAACCTTTTTTTGGTGGCTTCTTTTGGCCACTACAAGTTGCAGTTTTGTGTGCTTCAAAAGCTTCTTTAGACACTTGATACAAATCAGATTTTGTGTCCTTCAAAATATACAAAACTAATTTCTTTTTTTGAGAGTAGTATAATAGTACAAGTCCTTCACTTTTAATGCACTAATATCACATATTATTACTCCAATCAACTCTCAAATTCATGCAATAATAATTTACTACAACTAATCAAGAATAACCTAAAATGAATCTTTAAGAGTTATTTTGCAATTTCACTACATCAATGTTGTAGGACTTAGTCTTATTTTTCTTTTTCCAAAGTATATGATAGGTATTTGATAGAATATAATCTAAAATCTAATAAAATCCTAATAAATGTGCAAATAAATCCTTAAAAATAATATTTTTTCTTTTGCACTTTAGAATACTGTAATCTAATTTTCTTCTTGCAACTTTAATCCAAATTCAGGTGCTCTAATAAATCTGATAAGTAATCCAATTAATGAATATTCATTCACCAAAATTTGTTTACCTTTTTTTGTAGCTCTCCTTCCACTTTTATAGAGTATGTAGATCTTGGTGTCTAAAAACACCAAGTTGTTGCTTCAAGTAGGATGTCCTGAATAGCTTCTTCTTCACCAAATGATGGTCTCAAACTTTCTTTCATGAGCTTATGATTTGGTGGCTTGTTCTCCTCTTGTGTTATCCTCCTTCTATTGTATATTTGGAGAAGTCTATGTCTCTAAAGTGGTGCCTTCTTGCTATGAGAGGTAATATTCAAATCTCCAATATTTTGTGAGCTCCTTATGTCTTCAAGTCTTCTTGTCAAATTCTGACTTCAAGCAGGATATTCTACTATGATTTGGCACTCCTTGCCAAATTCTTCTTCATGAATTTGTCACTCCTTGCTAAATTCTCCTCTTGGGATTGTTGTATGACAAAAATTATCCCAGGTCCTTAACTATCACGGACTTCACCTTGGTAGTGGATTTATCCAACAAGTTCTCCAAAGAACTCTCTTAATCTTCAACAATGCTCTCCTATCTTTTTTTGGATGCTCGATGAGACCTTCTCAAGGTATTTGATCTGGTAACTTTTTATGGTCTTCCTTGAGACCTTCTCTTCAACATTTTGCTTCTAGAAGTGTTTGTAGTGAGATATTCTCCTAAATATTCTTATTCTACTACTTCTGGATTTGATCAGGACTCTCCTAGTCCTTCTTCTTCTTCCAAGACTAGAATTCCTTCAATGAGATCTTCTCTTGATCTCTTCGCTTTTTCTTGAGGGCTGAGTTGATTTTGAAGAAGATACTCTTCATAACTTTCTTGTAGGAAGTTTCCCAACTCACTGAATATTATGTCCCTGCAATAAATATACTAGTACTTAAATATTTTTTCTACTTTTGAATTAGATATTCTTCTCAAATTCTTGTTCAGGATCAAGGCTTGTGTGTTCTTTTTCAATATCAAGGCTTATGTAGCCTTTTTTAGTACCAAGGCTTCTATGACCTTTTCATTGTCAAGGCCTCTATGGCATTTTAGTATCAAGGCTTATATGGTATTTTTAGTATCAAGACTTTTGTGGCTTCTTCTTCAAGGATTTTATGATATTTTTGTATCAAGGCTCCTATGGCCTGTTCTTCAATTGTGGAATTCTTTAATCCAGCAATGGGTATCTTCAGTCTCCTATCTTCACCATGATATTTCACTAGAATTGTTCTTTTACAATATTCTTCTCTTGCACAATGAACTAATATCTGCATTACGAGGTCATACTGACCTTTGAGTAACAAATTTGAAGTCTCCTATATTTCTATCATAGGAGGTGTCCCAATCCTCTGAGAATTGATTTTTTGCAACAATAGAAATTTTAGGCACTAGTTAGCAAATTCCAAATAACCTGGATAATCTTCACTAGATAATTTTTGAATCTAGTGGATTGAATGTTGAGTCCTGGTGTTCACAAGTTTTCCAAAAAAATCTATGGAAAAGACTAGAAAAATAATCTCAATATTTTTTGAAACTGAGATTTCTTTCAATCCCAACTTTGTGACTCTCTCTAATTCTACCATATAGATTCTTCTAAGATATTTTGATAGTGGCTAGTCCAGCGACACATTAGTTTGATAAAACACTCAAGCTAAATGATATTGGTGGTTTCCATATTGATCTACACAGGCTATATCTATTGTGGCTCTGATACCACTATTAGCTTTTGATGAATGAGCCTTGGGAGATAACAATCACAAGATGCAGAATAATATGAAAGAAAGTAAATCTGCTAGATGACTGAAATATGTTGTAAATAGAAATCATATAAAATATTACAATGTAGCTATGGAGGAAATGAACACTCCATTAATAAAGTTACTGAACTACATTGTATCCATCACCAATGAATGGTGAGGCACACAAAACTGTACTATCCACTAAGCTACACTATCTGACTATGTCCCCCGACTCTATATCTATCTATCTATGAGGCCATCCTTATATAGGCAAAATAGGATACTTGGCCAACACTCTATCTAGTTGTGCAAGGGATAACTTGCACATGTACAACTTGCACATTGACACTTGTGCATTTATTACATTGCATGAAGTAACTAGATAACTTGCACATAAAGTAATCTAAGTATGTATCTTGGAAGATACATTTACATAACCCAAATGATGGAATAGACTCTATTTCTAACACCCCCTTGTATTACATTATTTGGGTATTGAAGACTTTAGTCTTCAATATGGATCTTCTTCATCATCTTCTGCTTGATCTTCATAGTCTTCTTCCTCTACATTCTTTGTATTCAGGTTCAGCAGGTAATATGTGTCTTCATATGATGCAGAGTAAGTATATCTGGAGCTTCTTCTTTCATTGGATGATCTTTGGCATGTTCAGATTCATCTTCTATCCAGCCACCTTTATAGTTCTCCTTGCAAGTACCTTCATTTGATTCTGATTGTTGATGAATGAGTAGGGCATGGTGTAATTGTCCTCTCATTCTTCTATGCTTACCTTTTTGGTGTACTAGGTTTTTCCTCTATTGCTTCAGTATTCATGTCTTGATTTCTTTTAGTATGTCTCTTCTTCCTTTTTCTTCTTCTCTTCCTGTGATTCTTCTTTGATGTAGGTGAAATCTTTGCTTTATAACAAGTTAGTCTATCATCACAAAAGTATTGTTCTTTATTACCAGCTTGTTTCTTGTGTTGAGTAAGTACAAACATAATTAATGATAGATAAATCATCAGATATTCTTTTGGTGAAAATATAACCAATATTTGTGAGTTCCACCATGTTGTGAAGAGAATTTCATGAAGATAGTTAATCATTGTCGTAAAGCTACCTTCTTTGGCTTCCTTAAGAAATAAGGAGAATTTCACTTTGTCATTAGAGGGTAGATACTCGTATCCATCTAGAGTATCTATTAAGTTTTGAGAGTAGAATTCTACTTCATGGAATAGTTCTTCATTATTGAAAGCTTTTCTCAAAATCTCATCCATAATGTTTCTTGAAATTGAAATTTGATAGAACCTTGATAGTCTATCTTATAGCTCCTTATATATGATACCTTATTGAAGTATATAAGCTTGATTTGGTAAAACCTTTATAGATTCTTAGGTTTGTAGACTACCTTATGTCTCCCTAGTGATAAGAGTATGAACACCTAATTTTAGGTTTTGAAGAAAGCTTATATCTTCCCAACTTGATAATCTTAGACAAATATTATTGTTATCAAGTTTTGTAGAATGCCTTATGACTCCCTAATGTTTTGAAGTATGATATAGTGCTTTTGTAAAAATATAGTTCAATTCTAGTTGATTTTGTACAAGTTTTGTAAAGATCAAAAATCAACTTCTTAACACCTTATTACTCCTAATTGAACTAAGCACTTTTCAATTTTTGAAGAGGTTTTAATGTTGGAATTCTTTTGTCCCTTTTTGAAGGTTTGAGACAAGTAAAAATATATTTATCCAACCTTAATAGAAACCCTAATAACCTCTTTTATATCCCTTGGATTATTTCTAATTTCCAATAAAATAAATTTGATGGAGTAACCCTTGTGGCTCCCAAGTTTGGAAAATTAGAAAAATAATAATATTTGCAAAATGTTAAATAATTTAATCCAAGTAGAATTCCTTATTTCTCCTAGGTTAAATTGTAAATATTAAATCAATGAGATAAGTTACCCCTTATAGCTTTTGCTTTCAAAATATAAGTTTTAACCTTAGTTTATAACCCTTATATCTCCAACTATGAAAGCAATAATAAATGGGATTAAACCTTACCTTTTTAGATGCAAAATCTCCTCACTATTCGACGCTTTCTATGACTGAATATAATAACAATGTAAGTGATACCTTTGGTGCTAGAATCAATGGAGATCCCTTGGAGTTGCTTGTCTTTAATGTTGGTATGTAGGTATTGAAGGTTTGACCTTCAAAATATAGGAGCCTTTAATGCTCCTTCTTCCTTCCTTCCATGTTGTGCTTCAAATGTTTTTGATTGTGCTTCACTCCCTCTTTGGACGTCTTTGACTGTGCTTCGCTCACACTTTGAACTTGGACTTCGAATGCCTTTTATGGATAATTAATCATAGACTTTGTGACATGTGTCACATCCATTACAAGTGAGCACTCCCTTATTTTTGTAATGTCCCAAGTTATTTTTTCAATGCTTCTTGAAGCAATCTAAAATGTATGGGCACTCGTGTGAAGCTGGTGGAGAATACCAAGTGTCACTGCTTCATTGTAACTCCTGCATGGGAGTTTCTTGAATGTTGAGAGAGGAATGATGTCTATTATACCAAGTGGTATCTCTGCATGGAGTCCTTTCCTGTAACATCTTCGAATATGGAGATTATAACTCCTCAAACCCTTTTGTAACCATTCCTTTGCTTTGCTACATTGCTTGGGCAGCAAGCAAGCTATTCTTCTATAGGTGGATTGATGATGCGCTATGGAGCTTGGATGATGATTTGGAGCTTCCTTTGGTGGATGGTCTTCTCCAAGTTAGAGACCATGAATGTAACACCTTTGCTCCTTCTCTTTTATGCCTCCAATCGTGTTGAATCCTTTGTAGATTTTTGATATCTTTTAGAAATAGATGTGCACTCTCTTGTCTACGTAAATGTAGCTCAAAGATAATCTGATATGAGCTTTGATTCTGTAGGTACGTACATCCAAGATGAGCCCTTTGAGTGGCTCCTTTTAGCTTGGGAAGAAGAGTGCTGACGTTCAACCTTCCTTGGCTGATTTACCCTGTAGTTAATGTGCCCTTTTGTGGCACTTCCAAATCTACTCTTTTGCTGTAAAAACTAGATTAGAGTAGTGCAATATAATGTATTATAATATTGTATATAAGGCTTCTTTTAATATACCTTCTTTTGCACTCTATTTCCAGATCTGAAATTCTGGTTTTGTGGCAGATTTTTCCTGCAATACAAGGGTTTTGAGGTTGTCTTTTAAGAGTAGACACACCTTTCCCTTTTTCTTGGACACTTTGATAACAAATCCAAGCTTAAATAATAGTAGATAGAAGCTTTTCAATTGATGCAATTTTCTGCACTTTCTTTCCTTGCATCTAACCTTGTAATGCTTTGGATTTGAGACTCACCAAGTCTCAATATTTGAAGCTTCTATTTCTATTTTTGGTTAGTTAAGTTCTTCTCCAAATTTTGGAGGATTCTAACCTTTTTGGGTGGCTTCTTTTGGCCACTACAAGTTGCAGATTTTTGTGCTTCAATAGTGTCTTTAGACACTTGATACAAATCAGATTTTGTGCCCTTCAAAAAACACAAAACTAATTTATTTTTGAGAGTAGTATAATAGTACAAGTCCTTCACTTTTAATGCACTAATATTACACCTTATCACTCCAATCAACTCTCAAATTCATGCACTAATAATTTACTACAACTAATCAAGAATAACCTAAAATGAATCTTTAAGAGTTATTCTACAATTTCACTACAATCAATGTTGTAGGACTTAGTCTTCTTTTTCTTTTTCCAAAGTAGATGATAGGTAGTTGATAGAAGCTAATATGAAATCTAATCAACTCCTAATAAATGTGCAAATAAATCCTTAAAAATAATCTTTTTCCTTTTGCACTTTAGAAGACTGTAATCTAATTTTCTTCTTGCAACTTTAATCCAAATTCAGGTGCTCTAATAAATCTGATAAGTAATCCAATTAATGAATCTTCTTGCACCAAAAGTTGCTTACCTTTTTCTATAGCTCTTCTCCCACTTTTGTAGAGGATGTAGATCTTGGTGTCTAAAATCACCAAGTTGTTGCTTCAAGTAGGATGTCTTGAATAACTCCTTCTTCACCAAATGATGGTCTCAAACTTTCTTTCATGAGCCTAGGATTTGGTGGCTTGTTCTCCTCTTGTGTTCTCCTCCTTCTATTGTATATTTGGAGAAGTCTATGTCTCTAAAGTGGTGCCTTCTTTTTGTGAGAGGTAATATTCAAATCTCCAATATTTGGTGAGCTTCTTCTATCTTCAAGTCTTCTTGTCAAATTCTGACTTCAAGTAGGATCTTCTTCTAGGATTTGGCACTCCTTGCCAAATTCTTCTTCATATATTTGGCACTCCTTGCCAAATTCTCCTCTTGGGCTTGTTTTCATATGGTGATAATTGTCCCAAGTCCTTCACTATTAGGGACTTCACCTTGGTAGTGGATTTCTCCAATGAGTTCTCCAAAGAACTCTCTTGATCTTCAGCAAGGCTCTCCTAGCCTTTTTTGGATGCTCGATGAGACCTTCTCAAGGTCTTTGATCTGGTAGCTTCTGATGGTCTTCCTTGAGACCTTCTCTTCAACCTTCTACTCCTAGAAGTGTTGGTGGTGAGATCTTCTCCTGGATATTTATTTTCTACTTTTGGCTTTGAGTAGGACTCTCCTAGTCCTTCTTCTTCTTCCAATATTGGAAGTTCTTCAATGAGATCTTCTCCTGATCTCTTCACTTTTCTTTAGGGCTGAGTTGATTCTAAAGAAGATACTCTTCCTAACTTTCTTGTAGGAAGTTTCCCAACTCACTGAATCTTCTATCCCTACAACAAATATATTAGTACTAAAATATTTAGTCTACTTCTGAATCAGATATTCTTCTCAAATTCTTCTTTAGGATCAAGGCTTCTGTGGCCTTTTTCAATATCAAGGCTTTATGGCCTTTTTAGTACCAAGGCTTCTATGGCCTTTTTAGTATCAAGGCTTCTATGGCTTTTTAGTATCAAGGCTTCTATGGCATTTTTAGTATCAATACTTCTGTGGCTTCTTCTTCAAGGCTTCTATGGCCTTTTGTATCAAGGCTCCTATGGCCTATTCTTCAATTATGGAATTCTTCAATCTAATAATGGAGATCTTCAGTCTCCTATCTTCACCATGATCCTTCACTAGAAGTCTTCTTCCATAGTATTCTCCTCTTGCACAATGAACTAATCTCTGCACTATGAGGGCACACCGACCTTCGGGCAATGAAGTTGGAGTCTCCTAGATTTCTATCGTAGGAGGAGTCCCAATCCTCTGAGAATTAATTTTCTGCAACAAAAGAAACTTTAGGCACTAGTTAGCAAATTCCAGATAACCTGGATGATCTTCACTAGATGATTTGTCAATCTAGTGGATTGAATGTTGAGTCCTGGTCTTCACGAGTTTTCCTAACAACTCTGTGGAAAAGACTCTAGACAAAAATGATCTCAGTATTTTCTAAAACTGAGATTTCTTTCAGTCCTAACTTTGTGACTCTCCCTAATTCTACCACCTAGATTCTTCTGAGATATTTTGATAGTGGTTGGTCCAACGATGCGTCAGTTTGACAAAACACTCAGGCTAAATGATAATGGTGGTTTCCCTATTGACCTACATAGACTAGATCTACCATGGCTCTGATACCACTGTTAGCTTTTGATGAATGAGCCTTGGGAGATAACAATCACAAGATGCAGAATAATATGAAAGAAAGTAAATCTGCTAGATGACTAAAATATGTTGTAAATAGAAATCATATAAAATATTACAATGTAGCTATGGAGGAAATGAACACTCCATTAATAAAGCTACTGAACTACATTGTATCCATCACCAATGGATGGTGAGGCACACAGAACTATACTATCCACTAAGCTACACTATCTGACTATGTCCCCCGACTCTCTATATCTATCTATCTAAGAGGCCATCCTTATATAGGTAAAATAGGATACTTGGCCAACACTCTATCTAGTTGTGCAAGGGACAACTTGCACATGTACAACTTGCACATTGACACTTGTGCATTTATTACATTGCATGAAGTAACTAGATAACTTGCACATAAAGTAATCTAAGTATGTATCTTGGAGGATACATTTACATAACCCAAATGATGGAATAGACACTATTTCTAACACCCCCCTTTATTACATTATTTGGGTATTGAAGACTTTAGTCTTCAATATGGATCTTCTTCATCATCTTCTGCTTGATCTTCATAGTCTTCTTCCTCTATATTATTTGTATTCATATTCAATAGGTAATTTTTGTCTTCATATGATGCATAGTAAGCTGGACATTCTTCTTTCATTGGATGATCTTTGGCATGTTCAGAATCTTCTTCTACCCAGCCACCTTTATAGTTCTCCTTGCAAGTACCTTCCTTTGATTTTTATTGTTGATGAATGAGTAGGGTATTGTGTAATTGTCCTCTCGTTTTTATGTGCTTGCCTTTTTGATGTACTGGTTTTTCCCATATTGCTTCAGTCTTCATGTCTTGATTTATTTTAGTGTGTCTCTTCTTCCTTTTTCTTCTTATCTTCCTGTGATTCTGCTTTGACGCAAGTGAAATCTCTGCTTTATAACAAGTTAGTCTATCATCATAAAAATATTATTCTTTATTACCAACTTGTTTGTCATGTTGAGTAAGTACAAACACAATTAATGATAGATAAATCATCAAATATTCTTCTAATAAAAATGTAATCAATCTTTGTGAGTTCCACCATGCTTTGAGGATAATTTCATGAAGATAGTTAATCATTGTCGTAAAGCTACCTTCTTTGGCTTCCTTTATAAATAAGGAGAATTTCACTTTGAAATTAGAGGGTAGATACTCATATCCATCTAGAGTATATTTTAAGTTTTGGGAGTAGAATTATACTTCATAAATAGTTCTTCATTATTGAAAACATTTCTCAAAATCTCATCCATAATATTTCTTGAAATTGAAATTTGATAGAACCTTGATAATCTATCTTATAGCTCCATATATATGATACATTCTTGAAGTATATAATCTTGATTTGGTAAAACCTTTATAGATTATTAGGTTTGTAGACTACCTTATGTCTCCCTAGTGATAAGAGTGTGAATACCTAATTTTAGGTTTTGAACAATCACAAGATGCAAAATAATATGAAAGAAAATAAATCTACTAGATGACTGAAATATGTTATCAATAGAAATTATATAAAATATCACAATATATCTATGGATGAAATGAACACTCCATTAATAAATCTACTCAACTACATTGTATCCATCACCAATGGATGGAGAGGTACAAAAAATTGTATTATCCACTAAGCTACACTATATGACTATGTCCTCTGACTCTATATCTATCTATATATGAGGCTATCCGTATATAGGTAAAATAGGATACTTGGACAACACTCTATCTAGATGTGCAAGGGATAGCTTGCACATGTACAACTTGCACATTGATACTTGTGCATTTATTACATTGCATGAAGTAACTAGATAACTTGCACATAAAGTAATCTAAGTATGTATCTTGGAAGATACATTTACATAACCCAAATTATAGAATAGACACTATTTCTAACAACCATTGATGCAATATTAAATCCATTCTTTCTTTATTTTATTTATAAATAAGTCACATATTTTCTAATGATGTGTTGTTTCTTCTTGAATAATTAAAATTTCAAATTCCTTTTTTCAAATAACCTTTCAAAAATAAATTTGAAAATTTAAATTTTCAAAATTTCTAAATCCTTTTGAAGTAGTAAACCTTTTATCTCCCTAATAAATTTGTAAATTCTAAAAATATTCAAATTTTAATTTTCCTTAAATTTCAAATCTTCAAACCTTCAATTTTTTTTTAACTTTAATTTTCAAATTTCAAATTAAAAAATGGTTTGGAGTAGAAAACCTTAACTCTCCAAAGATTTAATAAATATTAAATATTTCCAAAAATTGAAATATTAAGTCCAATATATGTGGTATAAATCCTTATAACTCCCACCTAAATTTTCTTTTACTAAAAAAGGTTGTAATCCTTTTATCTCCCACTAAATTAATAAATTAAAGTTTCTAAGTTTCAATACTTCACACAATCCTTAACTTAGAACTTTAATTGATTGAAAAAAGGTAATGTTACTTACCTTACCATCCACTTGGTGACATAGGGCTAAATATTTCAAATGTTGAAATAATGCTTCAACAACTAATGACTAATACTAGGAGATGAATGCTATGCCACGTAACTACTTCTTTGAGTATGGCAAAAGTGTAGAGAATATTTGACTTTGCTTTCAAAACTTTCTTACTCTAGCTATGCTATTTTGAATCTTATGAAGTGCTCAAATTATATCTTCAAGAGACACTCAAACTTTATATTGAAGAAGTACTTACATTTTATCTTCAGGAGACACTCAGGTTTCATCTTCAAGAGACACTCAACCTTTATCTTCAAAATGCATTCATAATTTCACTTTAGGATATGATCATCCTTTATCTTTAGGAGGCACATATACTATCTTTAGGAGGTGCTCTATTAATATGTGCACTTCTAGACTATATTGCACTTTGTGTGCTTCTCTTTATATGACATGCTCTTCTAAATTGGACCACCCTTTATTTGTTGTTCTAGCTATGGCATGCTCTCCTTATCCTCTATCCACTCAGGTTATCTTCATTATTGGTTTCTTGGATTTCTTTAGTTTCTTGCCACTTAGGTTCCCTTAGTTTTTGGCCACTTAGGTTTCCTTAGTTGTTGGTTGATTATATTTTCTTCTCCTCTAGCCACTCAGGTTATTTTGGCTACTTATATTCTTTTAACCTTTGATCGCTTAGATTTTTCTATCTATTGACCTATCATATTCTCTAGTTTTTGGTCAATTTCTATACTTTCAATAGAGATTCAACCTAGTTGCATGTGCTTTTTGATCCAATATTGATTGTCTAAATTGCTAAGGTGCTAGATTTATCTCCTATTACTTTGGCTCATCTGTACTTTTCTCTTTGAATGTTTGCTTTGCTACGTTGTTGTATATATTTTTGCTTCATAAAATATTATTTTAATATTTTGTAGAAAGCTTCAATACTTTCCCTTTTATTCTTTCTTCTTCAAATTTTTATCCAATTTCTCCTCTCTTTTCTATCTCTTATTTCTCTTCTCAAGTTTTTTCTTGAGTGCATTCAATATTTTTCTTCTTTTCTATCTATCTTATCTTTCTCTTAGGTTCTAGCCTATGTGCATTCAGTATTTCTTCTTCTTATATGATTCTCCTCTTTTCTAGAGAATCCAAATTAATATTAGGATGACTTTGAATGTCCCCTCACACCCATTTTTTTTGTTTGGCTCTTAATATTTTTATTTGAGTCTTTTATCTTCATTGAATCATGGCTAGACTTGAGCATTCAAATTAGGGTAACTTTTATTTTTCGCCTCAATATCTACTCTTTTAGATCTTTAAAAATGAAGTCCAAGTATTCACTAATTTTAAAGTGGACAGACTCTAAATATGATAGTAGCTCTGAATATGACTCTCAAAAATGGAGAGTTTAGTAGAAGCTCTAAATATGACTCTATCAAAAATGGATAGAGTTTAGTAGTAGCTCTAATACCACTATTGGATTTTAAGCCAAATTATCTTAGGTCCTAGTATAATTAATCAAGAGTAGAATTAAATATAAGAGCAATCAAAATATATGTTGGCCAATATAATTTATAATAACATTCAAAATAACATCAAATATGAATTTAAATAGCATCCATCTTTGCATACGTTAGCAGCATGGAGGAGAGGAGCAGCGGAGAGATTTCGAAAGTTTTAGGCGGGAAGAGCAGAGATGGCTCGAAGGGTTTGGGTAGGACCCTCGAGATTGACCCAGGCGAGGATCCAGAGGATGGGAGGCCAGCGACGTCAGGAGGGGTTGTCCAGAGAGAGCGCGACCCTCCCCAAAAAGATCCGGACAAAGGGACCCAGATGGGCGGTGCGGGTCCCGGAGGAGGCCGGTCCTTTGCGGAAACTGTCAAGGGGAGAAAGAGTGTTTTTCTTTCACTCCCGCCCCTCATCCCGGTAAATAACAGGATAAAGGCACCTATTGATTCGATGGGGCCATGTTTAGCCATGGAAGAGTTTTCATTAGTGGGCAAGTTTCTGGGTGGAAGGCCAGATATAGAAACTATTCGGTCCTGGGCCCTATCCAAATGGAGGACGGTGGGTAGTATGGAGGTTGTTGCCCTGTCCAGGGGGTTTTTTATCATAAGATTTAACAATAAGGAGGATGCGAGCCGCGTTCTCACTGGAGGACCCTGGTTTTTAGGGAAACGCAGTCTTTTCCTCAGGAAATGGGGGGAGGATTTTGACCCTGAAAAACAAAATATCAATACTGCTCCCATTTGGGTTCGGCTCCCCAACCTTCCAGCTCAGTTTGTCAATGAGTATTGGCTGCATGGCATTGCCAGAACGATCGGAGAACTGGTGTCCATAGATCATGCAACCTTGGCTAGGACAAGGATGACACATGCAAGACTTTGCGTCAACGCCAATCTTGAATCTGAGCTGCCAAATGTTGTGGAGCTAGAGTACGGCAACTACCTAAGATATCAGGTGGTGGAATATGAAAACAAGCCAGCTTATTGCCCTGAGTGTAAATCCCAAGGCCACCTACAAAATCAGTGCCCTACTCTAGCAGCAAGTAGAGACATCCACAGATCGGAAGGCAAACATGCAAATGAGAAAGGGTTTCCTAGGAACCCCCCTCTAAAAAGAGGCCCTGTTGGCAAAGGAGGGTCTAGGCCATTTAAGAAGAACTACTTTTTTCAGGAGAAGGACAAACAGGGTGCAGGGCAAAATCAGAGCAAAGACAAGCAACATCTCATCGAAGAACAGGAAAATCAGGTAAGCCCTAAATTTCCAAGCTCAAATAAGTTCAATATTTTAGCCGATCTATCGGTAGAAGGGGAGATCGAGGAATTAGAAGAGGGAAACAGGCAATGTGTTCTCCCTGAAACCCTAGAATCCCCATCAAGGGCGGGTCCTTCAAATCCCATAACAAATAACCCCTCAATCCCCCAGGGAGGGGTAAGGCTAAGCCCCAGAGAATATAGAAAAAGGGTGGAGGAGATTGTGTCTTCGAAACCAGACCTCCCCAACATCATAGCCAGAAGCCCGCCAAACCATCTAGAAGATTCTTCTCATAAATCAGGAGAATACAGGAAAAATATGGAGGAGTTAGAATCAAGGACTGAGATGGTAGAATTGGATGATTTTGAGGAATGCGTGAGTCCGGTTCTTCAACAGTTAGATCCCCCTCAATTTAGCCCCAAGAAGACCAGGAGTACGACTAAGTCACCTATTGACTATGGCTATGAGAGAAAGAAGGGGAGGATTTCAAATGCAGAGCACAACAGAATGAGGACTGACAATGAGATTGCCAGCGGTAAACAGAAAACTCTGATACAACAAGTTATCCCAGGGCTCGAAGATAACAAATCAGGAAAACCTCCTCAGGGAAGGGGGAAAGGGAAAAACTCTAAACAATCTAAATGAAGGTTCTCTCATGGAATGTGAGAGGCCTCAATGGCCGGCCCACTCAGAGAGTGGTTAGTTCGCTAAGAAGGCAATACAATCCAACAATTTTGATGTTGCAAGAAACAAAATTAGACGAAGCCCAGTCAAAATCAATAGCAAAAAAGATGTGGAGTCAAGGGGAAATGGTGTTTATACCGGCTAGAGGAACGTCAGGGGGGCTCATGGTTCTGTGGGACCCTCGGGTAGTGGAAGGCAGTATCATCCAAGAGGACGACAGGGTGTTGAGTGTTTTTTTCCATGATATTGACAACAATAGATCGTGGATCTGCTCCAATGTTTACGCTCCTAATTCTGTTCAGGGGAGAGCTTCTTTGTGGGAGTATCTGGGCAATCTGGGTGATGCTTTCCATGACATCCCGTGGGTGGTGGCAGGAGATTTCAACACGCCGCTATACCCATCAGACAAAAAGGGTGGATCAGGGCTCCCTACCAGAAGTATGGAAGACTTCAATGATTTTGTTAACTCGAACCAACTGATGGATGTGAGGCTAAGAGGAGCCAAGTATACCTGGAGCAACAGGCGTTCAGGAAGCCAACTTATCCAGGAAAGACTTGACAGGTTTTTCTTATCCAAGGAGGCGATTGCTGGGTTTGGAGACTCTACCCTGCAAACCTTTCCCAAAATTTCCTCCGATCACAATCCCATCCTCTTGGAGGTCCCAAAGTCAAACTCTTTCAAAAAACCCTTTCGTTTTCAGTCAATGTGGATCAGACACCCGGATTTAAAAGAAAGTATTTCCAAATGGTGGCAGCAACCCTTTCACGGAAGTTCAGGTTTCATTCTTGCTCAAAAGCTGAAATTAGTAAAGAATAACCTTAGAACTTGGAATAAGGAGGTTTTTGGGAACCTGTTTGAGAACAAGAAACAAGTGGGGGAAAGGCTGCAGGTCATTGACAACACGATACAGAATGGTATCAGTGATGAAGCTACTAGGAAGGAGGAACAAGCCAATCTGTCAGAATATCACAATATTTTAGCTTGTGAGGAGACTTACTGGAGACAGAAATCCAGGGCTTTATGGCTAAAGGATGGTGATTCGAACTCAAAGTTCTTTCATGTTTCTACCTTGAGGAACAGAAGTAATAATAAGATCAGAGAGTTGACCAAAGCCGATGGATCCAAAACCCAAGACTTAATTGAGATCAGGGAGGAAGCAGCAGCTTACTTCAGCTCCCTTCTCGGGGATGAATCCCAGTGTAGAGAGGAAGCCAAGGAAACCCTCCTCCAGTCCATTCCGAGTTTGGTTGATGAGGCCATAAATGGTAAGCTTCTTGCTCCCTTCACTGATGAAGAAATCAGAAAAGCTCTGTTTAGCATGGATCCTGAGAAGACCCCTGGCCCTGATGGGTTCCCTCCTCGGTTCTACCAAGCTTTTTGGGACACTGTAGGAGCGGATGTCATCTCTGCTATCAAAGAATTTTAGGCTTCAAAACATATCCCGAGAGGGTTCAAGTCCACCTTTATCGCCCTGATTCCTAAGGGCCCAACTCCAGAGACAATGGCAGATTTCAGACCGATTAGTCTATGCAACGTGTCCTACAAGATATTATCAAAAGCCATTGCTAACAGGATGAAAGAAATTCTGCCCCTCATTATCGACCCTAGCCAAGGCAGCTCTGTTCAGGGGAGATCAATTTTGGATGGTGTGATCACAGTCCATGAAGCTTTGCACTCTGCAAGTCAAACCAACAAGGCGGTCTTAGCCCTAAAGCTCGATATGAACAAAGCTTTTGACCGCATTAACTGGGATTTTTTGACGGTTGTTCTTCTGAAGTTCGGCTTTCATCCTCAGTGGGTCAGGCTGATAAAAGAGTGCATATCCGAACCCTGGTTCTCAGTTCTGGTCAATGGCACGACAGCTGGGTACTTCCAGAGTCACAGAGGGCTCAGACAAGGAGATCCAATAAGCCCAATGTTGTTCGTCATTGTGGCAGAGGCACTGGGTAGAACTATTAAAGCAGCTTGCAATGCTGGATTAATTTCGGGGATCAAAGCCACCTCTCTCATCAACCCTATTAGTCACCAACAATTTGTGGATGACACTTTGATGTTGACCCAGTCGTCTGTGGTTGAAGCTAGAAGGATTAAGCACATTCTCCAACTCTATGAGGATGCGGCGGGTCAGAAGGTGAATTTCAACAAGAGTAAGCTTTACTTCCTTAACACCCCAAATCAGAGACAAGCCAGAATAGCTCAAATTTTGGGATGTTCGATAGCGACTCTCCCTACCACGTATCTAGGCCTTCCCCTTTTCTACGGTTCTCCGTGTGTATCTATGTGGGATAGAGTGGTAGAAAGAATCCAAAAAAAATTGGCTGGCTGGAAAGGACATTTTTTATCTCAGGCCGGGAAACTCACCCTCACTAAGGCTTCCTTACAGAGCATTCCGGTTTATTTTCTTTCTATTTTTAGGGCTCCGACCAGAATTCACCAAAAAATTGAACAGATTCAAAAGAACTTTCTCTGGTCTGGATCAGAGGAAAAACAGAGGATCCACCTTGTGGGCTGGGGCAAGGTTTGTAGGCCGAAAGAATACGGGGGGCTAGGACTGAGAAGAGTTGCTCATCTAAACACAGCTTTAGTAGCTAAACAAGCTTGGCGTCTTATTAACAATGAGGAGAATGAGTGGACTGCCATAATTAGAAGGAAATATCTTCAAGGTTTCGATTTCCTAGATGATACGGTGCACAGGAGAGGTTCTGCGTTCTGGAAAGCAATCTTATCAAGCAGAGAGGTCATAAAGAAAGGCCTAAGATGGGTCCTTGGTAATGGATAGAAGATCAGGTTCTGGGATGACAGGTGGGCCAAGGATGAAGCGTTATCTCAGGTTCCTCACCTAGCGAGGGTCAAAAGAATCATAGAGGATCTCTATGGAAGGAAAGTAGCTGACTTCATGAGGCAGGACAGAGGAAGGCTTATTTGGAAACAGATAAGGATCCTAGGATTTGAAGCCATTTCAGAAGAAATCCAAAGCATATTGCATCAACAATTCATCTCCATGAGTCCTGGGCAGGATCATGTAATTTGGGCAGCTTTCGAAAATGGGCAGTTCTCAGTCAAATCTGCTTACATGCTAATGGTAGATTCTGAGGACCCCATTCTCCAGACTCAGTTGGTGTGGGTCAAAAAGCTTATTCCTAAAGTTGCAATGTTCTCGTGGATGGCGATCCAAGGCAGGATTCTTACGATTGACAACTTGATAAGGAAAGGTATGATAGTTGCTAACCGTTGTTGTTTGTGCAGGGCCAATTGGGAGTCCACCCTCCATATTTTCCTTGAATGCCCGGTCTCTTTGAGCATCCTCAATAGGTTATTTCAAGCCTTTAGCATTTGCTGGGTCAGACCAGCCACCATCATTGACCTCTTCCACCAATGGCCAAATCCCTTCGTTAGCCTTAGGTTGAGGTTTTTTTGGAAGATCTGTCTCCACCATTTTCTGTGGCAGATTTGGCTTGAACGAAACCATAGAGCTTTCCATGAGTCGAGCCATGATGCCACCTCCATCACCAATAAGATCCTTACCTTTGCCCGTGAAAACGTTAGCCTTATTCCTCATGAAGCTCGCAATCCTCCCCTCTGGGAGAGACTGATCGCTCACTCTTTAAATCTTACCCTGGTTGAGAAACCCTTGTCCCCCAAGATCAATCCTAGAGTAGATGTCAGGTGGAAACCGCCCCCAGTTGGATGGCTCAAGCTTAACTTTGATGGGGCTTCTAAAGGTAACCCTGGCAGAGCAGGGGCTGGAGGAGTAGTGAGAGACCATCAAGGCTTTCTGGTGATGGCCTTTTCTGAGCAGTTGGGAACAAGGACTAACAACGAGGCGGAAGCAAGAGCGCTATGGAGGGGTCTTCAGATGGCTCAGGAGATTGAAGATAATCTTATCATCGAAGGAGATTCCTTGCACGTCATAAACCTTATCAGCAATGGGAAAATTCCTCCGTGGCGGTTTAAGACTGTCATCGAAGAGGCTAGGATCCTCTACCAAGCCAGGAATGAGCGAAGGGCCCAGCACGTGTTTAGGGAAGCTAATAAAACTGCTGATATCTTAGCCAATATAGGGGTGGAAGCCGATGGGTTGGTCACTTGGGAACTCGGGGTTCCAAGTGATGTGGACAAGATTATTCAAAATGATCGCCAATGATGATGCATCTGTGGGGTTTGGAAAAAGGAAGAGGAGTTTTCTGTCTCCCGAAGCAGTCCTGTCGCGATTTCGCGACAAAAAAAGGCAAGTGCGACCATGGACCAAAATTGTCACGATAAAAGGTTTTGGGTCAACCTAGAAAACCCGTTTCCAATGAATTTGATCCTTAATTACCAAAAAAAAAAATATTAATTTAAATGGCCAAAATCATTCATGTACTAACATGAAGAATATTTACAATAATATTGCTCAAAATATGTATACAAGATTCAATATTATCAATGCTTGTTGATGATCTTCTTTCAAACCATTTTTAAATACAATATATGGAGCTTTGTCTCCATAGTATAAACATAGAAATATCAGTCATCAATACTTGACTATTGCACTCCTCACATATATAGGATTTACAACCTTTCCTATTATTTACATAAGACAAGGCTCTCATGTCCTTTGGATTCTCATATTGTCACTAGCATACAAGACTCTTGACTCTCTAATTACTTGCACACTTAAATCTATGGAACTTGTGCTTCTACATAAACTCATAGTACATGACATGTGTGCACATACTCACATTACATATTTGCACATTTACATACATGAGACTTGTGCACTTTCTCTCATTACACACTTGCAATCTTACTTACATGACACTTGTAATCTTACTTACATGGCACTTGTGCATATCCTACACATAGACACTTACATAAAGAGAAAATATAAATCATTCACCTAAACTATAGAATAAAGCCCTAAGATATTACATATTTACATTTGTACCATAAAGGTATTGTGGGGGTACATTGGCATGTACCAAATAATGTAATATTCTCCAATATCGTTTTCTCCTCTCAAAATAATCATTGTTGTTATATATCTACTCAACTGCCTCCTAGCATCAATTTATTGTATACTTATAAAAAAATCTTCTTTCCATTTGTATCTTCCTTCCTTATCCTTGTACATAATGTTTGAAACTCTATCACCATATTTATATTGAAGTAATCTCATCCATTGTTTCAAAATTGGATCTAGATTGAGTGGTTTTTTATCACACCAAGTATCCATCCAAATGGAATTTTTTCCTCTAGTTCCCACCACCCATATTAGACATTTAATCACTAGATCAATAGATTTTTTAAATTGTTCTATAGAGCATAACCATTTGAAAGAGAGAATGTGGTATATATTAATCTTGGGTCATTAGCCCTGACATATTGAGAATATTTTTTACCCATTGTCTTTGACTCTCTTTGTACAATGTTCAAATTACTTTTCCTCCAAGAGCTAAGTTTGCATGCCTAAGAACTCTTAAACCAAGACCTCCCCTAGTTCATACACATTGCTCCATTTCACCAAATAAAATTTCCTTTTATCATATAAACCTGATTACAAAAGGGAAGGCATAATATAGATTAAACATTTTTCTCTCAATTTTGGCATAGTATAAAAGGGCATATAATAATTTGAAATGACCCGTAAGATTGATTTAATTGGTTGTACTCTTTCTACTAATTATAACCATCTACCTTTCCATACTTGTAGTTTATTCTAAACTTTACTTATAATTGGATTCCATAAATTTATCCTCATTCTCCCTTGAAATAAGGGCATCCCTAGATAAGTTTCTAGAAAATTTTCCTCCTCCATTTGAAGTAACCTACATATACTTACTTTGATTCTAGCTAGGATTTTTAGGAAGTAAATTTTAGATTTTATCCTATTAACTTTCTACCCTGATGCTCTTTTGTATTCCTTTGATAATTTATTCAAAGCTTTGGTCTCGTTTATTCTTTCCCTGCCAAAAATAGTTGTATCATCTATAAACTATTAATGGGTGATGTTGTTGATGTTAATACTAGCCTTAAGACCACTTTTCAACCCATGTTTATTAGTCTTCTTTGAGTTCCTATCTAAAATCTCTACCATAATAATGAACAATTATAGTGATAGAGGATCTCCCTAGCTAAGACCTCTCTTGGATTTAAATGATTATGTTACTAGCCCATTGACTAACATTGAATATGAAACTATAGATATGCAAGCTTTAATCCATTTGATCCATTTCTTACCAAATCCAAACTTTTTTAATACTACAAAAAGGAAATCCCATTTAACCCTATCATAGGCTTCACTCATCATTTTTTTAAGATTATTGGTCTCTCTTTTCTTGAAGTTGTTTAATGCATAACTTCATGAGCTACTATGATCCTATCTAGAATTTGTCTCCCTTTCACAAATATTCCTTGCTCTTCTAAAATATTTTTTTCTAACAGGGGTCTTAATCAATTTGCCATCACTTTGGAGATAATCTTATATGCCACATTACATAGGCTTATGGGCCTAAATGAATCAAACAACTCTACATCATTCATTTTTGGAATTAGGGTAAAAGATATATTGCATTTAGTTTATAAGGAATGTATTGTTTTACCCTATATTGTTCCACTACCACCAATAAATAATCCTTCAGTATATACCAATTATGTTGATAGAAAGTTGTATAGAGCCCATTTGGACCTGGATATTTATCCTTATCAAAAGAGAAAAGAGCTAAATTAACTTTTTCCAGAGTAATAGTCTCCATTAGTTTCCTATTGTCTTCATCTATTATAACCGAAGGTACTTCTTGAAGTAGGTTTTCATTAATAATTTCAAACTCTTCTAATCCAAGAATATTTTGGTTAAAATCCTTACCTCTTTTTTTATTCCACTAGTCTACAATTCAAACCCCTTTTGTTGATTTAATTCTACTAATTTTGGATGTTGATCTCTATAATATTGTCATCCTATGAAAACCTTGTATTTTTTATCTCCTTTCAACCAAGTGTGTCTTGATTTTAATCTCTAAAATTTCTCTTCCTTACTAAAAATATTATGATATTAACTAATAAAATCCCTTTCCTCCAAGCTTGTATTATTATGATCACCTTTTTGGAATTTTAAAAGTTTATATTTTAGTTCTTTCTTCTCAAAAATATTTCCAAAAGTGTTCTTATTTTATGATTTCATCTAGATTTCACTGATTTAATTTTTTTATTAAGTAGCTCTGAGGTGTAGATCGATTAGTTTTACCAAACCCCATAAGGGGGGTGGATGTCTAAGGTTAAAATCTTAGGCCTCCTCGGACTGAATGCTTGTGCCTTTCTTGGTGCTTTTAGTGGTGTAAAAGGTTTTAAATTATTGTGGTATGGTGGTTACAGGGGTGAACTACATGAAGAACTATGTGGAAGCTTATGGGGAAGATATCATAGAATACTATGGTAGCCATAAAATCCAGACAACCTGCCCGATTTCATGGTGGCTACCGATTCCACCATGTAAATTAAAAAAAAAATATTTAGGAAGTGTATACAACCCACCATTTTCTAAAGAATTTCATGTGTGTGCTATCATATAAGAAAATTGAGAATGGTCTTACCACATTTTCTCATATTTATATTTTTTTAATTCACTTACCACCATTTTAAATATTATTGATCAGTGATTTGAACCAATCCTTATCAAGATATTAATTTTAGCTTAAGTTCCTTCATTTAGACAATGATCTAAGAGTATGCATCTGTCTAATTTTTTTTGCTATTATGTTATGGCATCTCTTGTTTTTTGTCCATGTATAGTTGTGATGTAGATCCGTATTGATTCTCAAACACACAAGCAAAATCAATGGGAAAACAACAATTCTGCAACTCGAATTTTATTATTTCCTTGGATCTCCATCCCCTTACAATGAAATCACTTCCTACATATAATATCCACCAAAAACCTAACCTAACACGAACTTACTATTTTTAGTAAGTATCAGGACTTACTATTTTTAGTAAGTCTAAACTATCACTCAGATGGATCCAAAAAAAATATCATGCATCTGTTATTCCAAAATTAAGACTTTCCTAAAATATCTCCCTAGACTGACTCATGCAACAAAAGATATTAAATACCAAAAAACTAAAAAAAACTGGAACAAAAACTTTCGAGCCCATTTTTGGCCACCAGGTGATGTTTCAGGGCCCAAAAACATGTCGAAATGGCCACTTCAGCGACAACATTGCTGAACACGGTGAGGTCAACTCAATTCTATGCGTTTTAAAAAAAATGGGCTCAAACGGACACCCGGATCAAAAGTTATGACCCCGGGAAGTTGGAACTTTAATTCGGCTAAATCAGGAAAGTGTCACTGGATGTTGCGGGTGCATCATTCTCCTCTGGTTGAAAAGAACTCAGCTCCTATGAGTTCTGTAGATGAAACTCCTGAAGCTTATCCTGCGCAATATTCTTCAGCTCTCCTTCAGAAATCCAGGTACTTTCAGCTGATGATAATCCTTCCCACAGTACCAAGTACTTGTTGTAGCTGCCATTGCGTGTGGTGATCACCTTCTTATCCAAGACTTGCTCAACACGATCCTTCTTCTTCTTGGGAATATGTTGCGCCCAATTTATCACTTCTGGTACCTCAACATCCCCTACATCTCCATGAAATTTGTACAGATCAGAGACATTGAAGATCGGTGAGATATCCAGGTCCTCTGGCAATTCGACCACATAGGCATTGTCATTCCTTTTTTGAAGAATCCTACAGGGCCCAATCTTCTTCATTTTGAGCTTATTGTATGTGCCCTTTGGAAATATTTCTTTACGAAGGTGGACCATTACCAAGTCACCTTCTTGAAACACCTTTGCTCGCCTATGTACATCTGTTGCTGCTTTATACTTGGCATTACTCTCCTGCAACCGTTGTCGAACTTCCTCCTACAATTTTTGTATATGTTCTGCAAAAGCCTCTGCATCATCACTAACAGTTTTAGTAATCGAAAATTCCACTAAATCAAGCACACCATGGGGATTGTGGCCATAAACAATCTGAAATGGGGACTTTCCTATCGAGCGATTTACTGAGCTGTTGAATGCAAACTCTGCTTGTGGTAACGCTCGATCCCACTATTTTGGCTTTGTACCAACTATGCACCTCAAAATATTACCCAAACTCTGATTCACTACCTCCGTCTGTCCATCAGTCTGTGGGTGATACGCACTACTGAACTGGAGCTTGGTATCAAGCTTCTTCCATAATGTCCTCCAAAAGTGGCCCAAAAATTTGACATCTCGATCCGAAGTGATAGATCTTGGGATGCCATGCAAACGCACAATCTCATCAAAAAATAGGACTGCAACTCCTGTGGCATCTTCAGTTTTATGGCAGGGGATAAAGTGAGCCATCTTAGAGAACCTGTCAACAACAACAAATATGGAATCCTTACCTCGTTGGGTACGCGGAAGTCCTAACACAAAGTCCATGCTCAGGTCAGTCCAAGGTCCTGTGGGAACTGGTAAAGGCATATACAACCCGGTATTCTGGGCATGGCCTTTAGCCATCTGACAGACTCTACAATGAGATACAAACCTGGTTATATCTCTTCGCATCTTTGGCCAATAATACTTCTCCACCACAAGAGCAATAGTTTTATCCACCCCAAAGTGTCCAGCTAAACCTCCACTATGCAGCTCTCTCAGGATGTTCTCCCTCATGGAACCAACAGGAATGCATAACTGTTTACCTCTAAATAGGTAACCATCTTGCATAACATATTCTGCAAAAATATTACTAGACACACCCCCTACTGGATTCTTATACTGTGCCACAACCTGTCCAAAGTCAGCATCAACCTCATATAAATTCTTGATACTCTCAAATCCTACCACAACATTCTCCATGGTAGTCAGCAACATTACCTTCCTACTTAAGGCATCTGCCACCTTATTCTATTTTCCTGATTTATGCTTCAAAGTAAACTCATACTCTTGTAAATATGATACCCACTTTGCATGTCTACTATTCAACTTTTTTGGGAATTAACATACCTTAATGCTTCATGGTCCGTGAAGAGTACAAACTCTTTGGATAATAGGTAATGTCTCCAGTATCTTAATGCTTGCACAATAGCATAGAATTCAACATCATAGGTGGAGTAATTTTTCCTGACCTCATTCAACTTCTCACTGAAGAATGCTACTGGACGCCCTCCTTGGCTCAACACAGCTCCAATTCCAATATGTGATGCATCACAATCAACCTCAAATAATTTGCTAAAATCAGGTAACACTAAAATAGGTGTGGTGGTTACCTTTTTCTTCAGAAGCTCAAAGCCTTCTCCTGCTGCCTTTGTCCATACGAATTCCTTCCCCTTGGTGCATTCTGTGATGGGAGCCACAATGCTACTAAAATTCCTAATGAACTTTCTGTAAAAAGTTGCCAAGCCATGGAAACTTCTAACCTCTGTTACATTTCTCGGGATAGGCCATTCAACAATTGTTTTTATCTTTTCCTCATCCATCCTGAGGCCTTCCCTTGAAACTACAAACCCCAAAAATACTAAACTCTCTTGAAGGAAACTACATTTCTTCAAATTGGCATATAGTTTCTCTTTTCTTAATAGATCTAGCACCAACCTCAAATGGTGCACATGCTCTGCTTTAGTCTTACTGAAAACTAAGATATCATCAAAATAAACAACCACAAACTTACCATTATATTCCCGCAACACTCTGTTCATCAATCGCATAAAGGTACTGGGGGCATTAGATAACCCGAATGGCATCACCAACCATTCGTATAATCCATCTCGAGTCTTGAAAGTTGTCTTCCACTCATCCCCTTCTCTGATCCTGATCTGGTAATAGCCACTTCGTAGGTCAATCTTACTAAAATAATTAGCCCCTGCTAAAGCATCCATCATATCATCAATCCTTGGCATTGGGAACTTGTATCTTATAGTAATCTTATTTATGGTCCTGCTATCCATGCACATCCACCATGATCCATATTTCTTTGGGGTTAAAAGTGTAGGAGTCACGCAAGGACTCATACTCTCCCTGACCAATCCCTTTTGTATCAGTTCTGTTACTTGTTTTCTCAACTCGACATTCTGTGTTGGATTCAATCGGTAGGCTGCTTGATTTGGAAGAGCTGACCCAGGGATCAAGTCGATATGATGTTGGATGTCCCTCTTCAGTGGTAGCCCAACTGGTAATTCATCAGGTATGACATCAACATATTCCTACAGCAACCTGGACACCACTGGTGGTATGATAGTTTCTTCATTTGTGACCTTCTTGGCTGTTAAGGCATAACACCAACCAACTTCTTTCGCTTCTATAAAAAAATTCTTTGCAGTAAGCAAAGTTTCGCTCTGTCCATCTTCCTTCAGAGGTAACAAAACCACCTTTACCCCCTCCTTCCAAAATGTGTATGTGTTCCGAAATCCATCATGGGAGGTCTTCCTATCATATTCCCATGGCCTCCCCAGCAAAATATGGCATGCATCCATAGGAATCACATCGCACCACACTTCATCCTTATAGGTACTCCCAACTGAGAATTTCACCAGACACCTCTTATCAATAGTCACCTCATTCCCCTTTTTAACCCATGAAACTCGATAGGGGGTTGGGTGCTTCTCACATGGTAGATTCATTTTCTCAACCATAACATTTGATACCATGTTCTCACAACTACCAGGATCAATAATCACTTTACATACCTTTCCTCCTGAGGTGCATCTTGTTCAAAAAATGTTTGTACGCAACCATGATTCATCACCATTTTCTGCCCGCATCTTTTCCTTCTTTGGAGCAATCAATGTCCTTCGTATCATGAGACTTTCACCCATATCAGCAACAACTTCTGTTTCATATTCCTCCTCTTCCTCAACCAGATTAACTCTAGCTTGGCCTCCCCACTCTTCAGCATCATAGTGGGGGCATTCAGATGCTCTATGACCTTCCTCACCACAACTGTAGCAGATAAAGGGCCTGCGTGGTCCACTCCTAGTGCGACCTCCCCCATTACCTCTACCTCTCGGGATTCCTCTACCTCCTCGGTAGGCATCATGCTCCAGTCCAATTTGTTGTGATTTTTCTACATGCGTAGAAGATTCACCCTTGGAAAAATTAGATCCACCATGCCCACGACTTGAGGAAGATGTAGATCCCCTCTTTTGATTTCTCAGCCTGCTCTTTATCTTATCTTCGGCTCTCATGGCTAACTCATATGTTGCATCTACTGTAGGAGTGTGATGCATGCACAACTCATCTTGAATAGCATAGCTTAGACCATTCACATACCTCCCAACCTTCTGATCTTCTATCTCATTAAGTGCTACCCGTATAGATAACTTGTAGAACTCATTGGTGTAGTCCTCCACACTGAGATCCCTCTGTCGAAGGTTCTGAGACCTACGAAATAAAGTTTGGGTATAATCGATAGGTATAAACTTCTCTTGAAGCTTCTTCTTCATCTTATCCCAGGTCCTAATCTTCTCTTTTCCATTATTCTATCGCTCCTTCTGCAGATGGTCCCACCAAATCAGCGCATGTCCCTTCAACTTTGTACATGCAAGCCTCACCCTCTTCTCCTCAGTGAGATTACTCCATTCAAAATATTTTTCCATACTGTTCACCCAATCAATGAGCTCCTCTAGTTTTAACCCACCAGCATATTCAGAAACCTCGATCTTGATATTATCTCGGTTCCCTCGGATTCCATCCAAGGCTAGGAGCAGTTTTTCTTCAAAATATGGCTCCTCTCTTGGGTGTTCTGAGCCTGCTTCAGATCTGTCCTCTCCTACCACGCCCTCGTCAGTAGACCCTAGATCTGAATGCAAGTTGGGGCATCTCTCCATCATGCGGTCAATCACATTGGTTAGTCGTGCTACTTCCCCATGCAGATCTTCTATCTGCCTATTCATCTGAGCATAGTTAGCTCAGCCTCTCCTAGGTGGCATGATATCTCCACTAGCGAGATCTTACCCGCTCTGATACCAAATGATGTAGATCCATATTGATTCTCAAACACACAAGCAAAATCAATGGGAAAACAACAATTCTGCAACTCGAATTTTATTATTTTCTTGGATCTCCATCCCCTTACAATGAAATCACTTCCTACATATAATATCCACCAAAAACCCTAACCTAACATGAACTTACTATTTTTAGTAAGTATCAGGACTTACTATTTTTAGTAAGTCTAAACTATCACTCAGATGGATCCGAAAAAAATATCATGCATCCGTTATTCCAAAATTAAGACTTTCCTAAAATATCTCCCTAGACTGACTCATGCAACAAAAGATATTAAATACCGAAAAACTAAAAAAAACTGGAACAAAAACTTTCGAGCCCATTTCTGGCCACCAGGTGATGTTTCAGGGCCCGAAAACGTGTCGAAATGGCCACTTCAGTGACAATGTTGCTGAACACGGTGAGGTCAACTCAATTCTGTGCGTTTTAAAAAAATGGGCTCAAACGGACACCCGGATCAAAAGTTATGACCCCGGGAAGTTGGAACTTTAATTCGGCTAAATCAGGAAAGTGTCACTGGATGTTGTGGGTGCATCAAGTTGTCTTCTTCAAACACAACCTCCCATAAATTATTATTTTGAATAAAAGCTGAGAAATCTCTCATACTTTGTGTTAATTTCCTAATTCCCCCAAATTTTTCATCCAAAGTGGTTGGCATTGAAATCTCCTATGATCATGAATCGATTTAATTAGTCTTTACTTCTCATAAATGCTTCAATAACACTCCATACTTCTAATTTACCTAAGTTTTAGGTCCATATACATTGATAAGGTTGAAACAAATGTCTAAAAAGTAACATGTGACTAGAAAGGTTATCCAATGCCTAGTTTTATGAAAGGTTACACAAGAAGTTCTAATAAGATTCCAAAATGTTAGAATTAATTCTCCCTTTCACTCCTTTAGAATCTATAGCATTCCATTCACATATTTCCCATACTACTTTCATAGTTTTAAAAAAATTCTTCCTTTGTCATTTTAGTTTCCTAGATATAAAT
Source organism: Wollemia nobilis (assembly GCA_028583015.1). Lineage (NCBI taxonomy): Eukaryota > Viridiplantae > Streptophyta > Pinopsida > Araucariales > Araucariaceae > Wollemia > Wollemia nobilis. The sequence continues at coordinate 7,667,729 of JAQPPZ010016751.1, read as the reverse complement.
AATATCAAACTTATTACCTAAACAAATGTTCCTAATACATCTCTGCTTTGAGGGGGCTTTGGCACCCCTTATATTCTATTATATGATAATTATGTCTCATTAGGGGCTACTAGATCTGCTTGTGAATTACTAATATCATTGTGTTGTTTGGTAAAAAGAAGCTCAACCAACTTAGTTTGTGTTCCTTTATCTATATTTGTTCTTGCTTCCTTGGATCTCACTTGATAATTTGATGGTTTTCCTCTTTTTGTCTTGTTTGTATTAGGAGTAGGTCTTATTATTATATTCCTCGATATTCTTTCACAACTATATTTTTTATTAGACTTATCCTTGTTGGAGTATATTACATTATTTGGTACATGCTAATGTACCCCCATGGTACCTTCATGGTACAACTTGTAAATAATATATTAGGTTTGAGTCATAATTTAGAGTGTGATTTATATTTCCCTTTATGTAAGTGTGAATGTGCAAGATATGCATAAGTTTCATGTGAGTGTGTGTGCAAATGTAAGTTGATTCTATGTGCACAAGTGTCTTGTATGTAAGATATCAAATATGTAATGTAAATATGTGCACAAGTGTCTTAGATTAGAGTGTGCAAAGTGAAGGTCAAGAGTCATGTCTAGGTGTGCATACAATATAGAGTCATGTGTTCATCAAGTATGCAAGTGTCAAGTAGTCAATCCAAAATTCATAAGACTTGGAAACCAGAAATAAATAGTCAAGAATCTTAAGATTCATTCTATTATGGATATATATTCTATAAGGATACTTCATATGATATCAATATGTATTACATTATAGAGAAGAGCAAGTTCTTGTTATAGAAAGAGGAGTAATAAACATTGCATACATTTTGAGAAATTAATACTGTGAGTTGTTTTGCGTGCTTTGTACATGTAAGATTTGGGCTATTTATGAAGAGCAAAAGAAGACCCTGATAAACTAAATCTATAGAATCAGTAAATATAGAATCAAAGGAAAAAAGAAGATAACAAATACACACATAACATAGTATTTCACCTGGAAAACCCTTACGAGAAAAAACCTAACACAATAATATCTCCTTATTGTATAAACTTAACCATCTCCAATACAATAATGTCCATCTCTCATCTCTCTTTAAACTATGATCCAAGTGCAATTAAATAACAATAGCACAAGAACAGATTTTACAATACCATGGTTGAACATGGGTTCAAATATTTAACCCTAAACAACCCATATGGATCTAAAAATAGCTTAAGAAACCCTAAAATTTTTATCAAGGACTGTCACCTCTGAACCCCTGCTCGAGGCCTAGCCTAACCCCAAACCTTGATAAAGATACATAGAGAGTGTCTAATACCTTTTAGAGTTAAGCTCGCTAGAATAACATGGAAAATATTCAATATATTTCCAACATTCTCCCACTAGTTGAATACTTTCCATAAGTGCCAAAACTTATCATTGTCAATTATCAAGGGCAACCATACCCATAGATCTTCTACACCAAGAACATTTTAGAGTAGGGACAACCTTTGTTAATGAATCATTAGCATTATTCTTTGTATCAAATTTCTTTAGCATCCCTCGATTTCCTTCAACCATATCTCTCACAAAATGGTACTTGATATCAATATGTTTTGATCGATCATGAAAACTAGGATTTTTGACCAAAAATATTGCACTCTAACTATCACTATCAATTCTCATAGCTTTTTTCTTAAGACCAAATGTTGAACACAACCTCTGTAGCCACACTGCTTATTTACAGGTATGAGTTGTTGCAATGTACTCTACCTTTATTGTAGACAAAGCAACCATTGATTGTTTTTTACTCATCCAACTTACTACCCCTCCAAATAGTCTAAACACATAAGCACTTGTGGATCTTCTCTTGTCTAGATCTTCAACCTAGTCAACATCCACAAAACCTTGTAGATTTACAATATTACTATCTTCATATTTTCCTTGGTAACATATAGCATAGTTTGAAGTTCCACGCAAGTATCTGAATATTCTCTTCATAGCAGTCTAATATTTCTTTCTTGGATTGTACATATATCTACTAACTACTCTCATTGCATGTGCAATATTAGGTCTAGTATAGACCATTGCATACACCATACTACCAACAATGCTAGCATAAGGAATATGATGTATTTCTTCAATTTCCTCATTTTTTTTAGGATATTATTTAGTAGTTAACTTTTGACCAATAGGATATGGAGTGCATAGTGGTTTACAATCATGCATCCTAAACCTATGTAGTACCAATGAAGAACACAATATTATACTGAGAGGGGGGTGAACAATATAATATAAAACTCTTTACTTTTCAATCCAAATTATAACAACAATAAATTTAGTAATGAAACAATGCACAAATCACCACACACATAAGAGACACAAATTTAATGTGGTTCACCCAATGTGGGATACATCTATGGAGAAATATTGCTTATAAATTTCTTAATAAATTATGTGGGCATCAACCCACAGGAGACACCAATACCCTATTACAATGTTCATGGACACTAATCCATAGGAGACACCAATCCCCTATCAAGTTCATGGACACCAATCCACAGGAGACACCAATCCCCTCTCAAGTTCTATGGACACCACTCCACTCTATTCTATTTTTGTGGACACCAATCCATAGGAGACACCAATCCCCTCTACTTGGTTCTATTGAAACCACTCAATATTGTTCTATTTTTGTGGATACCACTCCATAGGAGACATAAATCCCTTCTGCTCTGGTTCTATGGACACCACTCCACTCTGTTTTGGTTTTGTGGACACCACTCCATAGGAGACACCAATCCCATCTACTCTGGTTCTATGGATACCACTCCAGTTTGTTTTGGTTTTGTGGACACCAATCCCCTCTACTCAAATTTTATCTTAAATATACTCATAAATCCTACTCAATTAGCTCTTCTCAAACTATCTATATAACCTACTCATAAATGTTGCTCATATCTACTCCAAAACCTGCTCAAATATGCTTACACAACCTACTCAAATTTACTCGCACAACCTACTAAAATATACTCTTAAATCTACTCAAAATACTTAATCAAATTTTCTCATACAATCTACTCAAATATGCTCTCATATATGCTCACAACACCTACTCAAATATGCTCACAACACCTGCTCAAATTTTCTCAAAAACCTTATCCAAAACCTTCTCAAATATTTTCAACAATATGATTCATAACTTGCTCAAATATATTCAATCAATCTGATCCAAAACTTTCTTACAAACACGGCTCATATATTCCCAAAATTGTATACAAACAGTGCTCATCTATTTCCAAAACTTGCATACAAACAATACTCATTTAGTCTTCAATGTGCTTTCCTCAACTAAAGCAATTTTAAAAATATTCTACCCAAAATTCTTTTATCTTCATGAACATATAGAATATGATATGCATTAACAAATTTCCTATATGTTCTTCACATTCATTAATTCTGTCACTTTCACATGTCTCACATTTATTACATCAAAAGGTAGATTTAGTCTAGCACTAGATAACTGGCCCGATAATTGTTGATTTCCACATTCACTTCAAAACCAATCACAATGCACAAGTATGTCCTTCTCATCTACTCCAAAAATAAATCATGAACAATACACAAATTTGCTCTCAAATATGATCTATAACCCTTGCACTTATACTCTCAATTTCAATCAAAGGGAATGCACAAATTTTCTCACAAAACTGATCAATAACCCTTGCACTTTTATTTTCAATTTCAAGCAAAAACAAATGCACATTCAATAATTCCTTATTCCTCCAACCATATGCCAAAAATATTTTCCTCAAGAAAAACCACTTTTGAGAAAGGAATTAAATCACCATACCTCCAAATCTGCCTCAATGATGATGATGAGCTTTCCAAACCTGTTTTGACAAAAATAATATTCTCTTTGTTTGTTCCTTCAAAATCTGGTTAGCAATTTTCTTTTTCCCTTTTTTATCAAATATCAAATCAACCACTTTAGAAACCCTTATCAAAATATACATGATAAAGCTTAAAAATTACTTCTTATATCTCCCTTTTGAAACTCACAATATAAAGCTTTATTAACAACAAGAACCCTTATTTTTTATTTTGCAAAAATTAAATCACATTTATCATTTGCAAAAATTCATTCCCATTTGTCATTTGCAAAAATTTAAATTTCAAAACTATACCTTATAGCTCCCTTTTATCATTTGCAAAATTTAAATCACAAAAACTATACCTTATAGCTCCTCAACGATCAATTTTAATAAAGCAAAAATTAATTACCTCTCACTTCCACTAATGAGATTCTATCCCCTCACCTTGCGAGGTGCAGTGCCCTATCATGGGCCCTTTGACCAGTTGCACTATTGCGGCACTTAAAACCTTAATGTGCAAAAATAAATTTATTTCTTTCATCACTTTTTCTTCAATAAAAATGACATCAAAGGATTTTGACCCCTCCACCTCCTGCAAGGCAGCACTCCTTGCGAGCTACGTAACTAGCTAGGCTACCTAAAGAACATAAGCTTATACTGAGAGGGGGGTGAATAGTATAGCACCCACATTTTACTTTCTTTCTAAACCAATATCAATTAGTGTCCTTAATTGCAATAACCAAATATAGGAGTGTGCATTAATGACATATATAGCATAGTAAGCAAGAGCACAAATCACAACACACAATTGAGACATAAGATTTAACGTGGTTCCCCCAATGTGGGGTAGTCCACAAGATAATCTCCTTATAATATTTCATAAATAAATAGGGATTCTTATCCTAATATAAATGATTACTTTGATCTGCTCAAAGCTAGGCTTTCCACTAATCTGCTCAGGTGGGCAATCCATTGATCTAATTAGCAAGGTAATCCACTAATATGCTCAACTAGGCACTCCATTGATCTGCTCAGCTAGGCAATCCTGATCTGCTCAGCTATGCAATCCACTGATCTACTCAACAAGGCAATCCACTGATCTGCTCAGCTAGGCACTCCATTTATCTGCTCGGCTAGGCACTCCACTGATCTTCTCAGCTAGGCAATCCATTGATCTGCTTCAACAAGCTCACCAAGAACCTGCTCCAGTAAGCTCACCAAGAACTTGCTCAAATCTACTCCAGCAAGCTCATCGAACTTTCTCAAATCTTCTTAGCAAGCTCACCAAGAACTTGCTCAAATCTGCTTAGCAAGCTCACAAAGAACCTGCTCAAAATTTGCTTTAGAATCTATCCCAAAATCCTTCTCAAAGGCTCAATCATGTACAAAAGCTGCCTCAAATCTGTCTAGAAATCTGTCCCAAAAACCTTCTCAAAGGCTCAATCAATCATGCTCAAGTAGCACTTAAATCTCATCCACAAATCTATGAAGACAAGGCTTAATGATGAACTCAACAATGAATGGCAATGCACTCTTCAATGGATGACAACAATGATCCACAATGATCTCAACTCAACTCAAATCAAATCAATATCAACTCAACTCAATCTTATAGAAGCATAAAGAGAATTGTTAGAGACTCAATATGTTCTATTCACAAACTCAATTTCTTTCTCAACTCAAATCAGAATATAGAATATTTTGTTTCATGGAACTTGAACAACCACTTCACACAATCACTTGACTAGGCTCAAACAACTCTACTCAACCAATCACAACAAGGAATAAATTTTTCTCACAAAACCTATTTCAAGCATGAATCAATCAACTCAAAATGTGTCCAATAATGCTCAACCACAAATCTCACATAACAATGATACTCATGTTATCCTCTAACTCAAGTTCAAGTTCTTTGTACAAGCAATGGGCTTCAACAACAATGCTTATAAAAGGAAAAACCAGAAAAACTTGAAGCATTCAACCAATAAAGTTTGAAAAGGAAACCACAATCAATCATTTTCTCTCCAATGATATTTCAGAAATAAACCACCATAAACAAATTCAATGGAGAATATTGCTCATACCTTTTTGATGCCTTATTAGTTGTCCACTAAATCTGCCACACTCAACAAACTTTATTTTTGAACTTTCAATAAGGGTTAGATATCTTTATTAATAACATAACAATAATATCCAAATAACACCTTATTACTCCTACTCAATAAAATACACCATGTCCCCTCATGAAAGAATTAATCCCCTTTGAAAAATAACAAAGCAACCTTCACTTTTGAGCCCCTTTACAAAATCAGAAATATCTCTTTACACACACCTTATTTCTCCCTCTAAGCAAGTTAATCAAATAGCCCTCGAATTTCCAATGATATATAATATGATATACTTCCAAAAAGAAAATTACCAAAAATCTCTCTTTTTCCTAAAGTGCATCACAACCCTTATTTCTCCTAGGGCAACTTTAGAAAAATAAAATATTAAAAAAATATTAACTTGCCTTTGTCCTTGATAGGATTCGATCCCTTGATGCCTCCTTGCTTAGCACCTTAACCATAGCCAAACCGTCATTGGGCCACACGCCCTCACGTGTTCAAAGGGGCACAAATCAAAATAAATACCTTAATATTTTGCACCCTTCAAAAACTTAAAAATGCTTTGAGCATTTAAACACAGCAAGCATCCCCAGTGAGACTCGATCACAGGACCTCGTGCTTCATACACAATGCATGAACCGCTAGGCCAAATGTTCCTATGCGCTTGGTTATCCTTCGAGGAGAGCATGGATATATACAGGGTTTTTGTGAAAACCAAGGCAAGAAAAATAAAAGGTTTTATTTAAAACCATGGATGGTAGATTTGAAATGGGTTTTTATTAAAACCCAAGTTGGCTTTTCGTTTCATCGAAAAATGTGCCCCGGTGATGGAGATATTTAATTTTAAATATTTAGTTTAAATTTTAAATTATTTAAAATTAAAAATAAAAATAATCCGTTGACATCATCGAATATGAGGGAGAAAACTATATAAAAGGATGCCTAAGGTTTATTAATCCTTAATCTTACTCTCATGAATTAATGTGATTGTTGGAAAGCAAAAAGAGCCTGTGTGTTGAATTTGAAGCATGTGCGAAAAAGGCTTGTGAAAGGTTTACAAAATTTTGGGTCTGTTGAAGAAATGATCATCATAAATGATTATTTATGAAGTTTTTTTGCCATCAAAACTCAATGTGATCCATGTGACATCAATGAAAACATAAAATAACTCAAATTTCCAACAATATCCCTCTTTGTCATTGATGGCAACACCTCTAATGCAAATCACCACAATCACTGCAAAAACCATCTCTGAGAATCAAAGTTGCTCCCCCTGACTCAATACTCTCTATGGAGGCTGCTCCCCCTAACTCAATTCTCTCTTTGGAGGCTAATCCCCCTAACTCAATTCTCTCCCCCTTAATCAAATATCTCCCTCTTTGACATCAATGGCAAAAGGGACACCTATGGGGCTAAAAGATATGACTCTTAAGCTTAGCCCCCTCACCACCTCTCTTGAAGTGATTAATTTTGGGGTGGGAGTACTTTTACTCCAAGTTGTTCTCTCAAATGCTCAAATGTTTCTCTTGGTAATGGTTTTATAAATATGTCTGCAATATGATCTTTTGTAGGAACATATTCCAATATTACTTGTTGCTCTGTAACCTACTCTCTTAAAAAGTGATACTTGATTGGAATGTGCTTTTTTCTGGCATGCATTATTGGATTCTTTGAGATACTTATAGCACTAGTATTATCACACAAAATAGGAATGGGATGATCATTTTTTTTACTAAAATATTTGAGAGTTTGTTTCATGCATAATACCTGTGAAAAACATGTTGCCACTGCAATATATTTTGTTTCTATTATGGAAAGTGACATTGATGGTTGTTTCTTGCTTAGCCAAGAAACTAGGCAATCACCAAGAAAGAATGCTCCTCCGCTTGTATTTTTTCTATTATCAATATTTCCTGCCCAATATGCATTTGTTTATGTTGTGAGAGTGAACTTACTGCTTCTAGGATACCATAGACCATACTTCATTGTTCCTTTGAGATATCTAAGTATTATTTTCACTGTTGTCACATGTGATTCTTTTGGAGCTGCTTGAAATCTTCCCACTAAACCAATTGTATGTATTATATCTGGTCTAGTGGTTGTAATATATAACAAGCTACCAATCATAGATCTGTATAGAGTTTGATTTACATCAGGAGATTCATCATATTTTCTTAATTTGCAACCTGTAACCATTGGAGTGCTAACTAGCTTACTATCTTCCATTTTGAATTTCTTCAACATCTCTTCCAGTCTTGAATACCATGCTTTAGAAGCTTGATTTAAGCCATAAATAGCATTTTTCAATCTACATACATAATCTACCTTATCTGCTTGATTAAACCCATCTAGTTGTTCAATGTAAACTTCTTCTTCTAAGTGACCATTCAAAAATGCTGATTTAACATCCATCTGATATACTTTAAAAATCCTATAGCTTGAAAGGGCCAAAAACATTCGTATAGCTTCCAATATTGCAACTGGTGCAAAGGTCTCATCAAAATCAATTCCTTCTACTTGTGCATGTCCTTTACACACCAATCTTGCCTTATTTCTGATGACTTGACCATCTTCATTCAGTTTGTTCCTATAGACCCATTTAGTACTAGTTGCATTTTTTCTCTTTGGTCTTGGAACTAATTCCCAAGTCTTACTTTTTTTAATCTGATCTAGTTCTTCCTTCATTGCTTTAATCCAACATTCATCACTTTTTGCCTCTCTAAAATCCTTTGGTTCTATCTTGGATAGTAGTGAAACATTTGCTTGTTTTGTTGAGCCTATGATTCCTCTTCTTGTTCATCTTACATCAGGGCTACCAATGATCAAGTCCTCTAGATGATTTTTATGAATATATCTTGATGAATTTTTGGAAGGTATATTTTGCAAATCTTATTCATCTGAATCTTCACCCATTTCTTCCTGACAACTTTCTTCTTCTTCAAGAATATCTTCCTAAGATGGCTCATTTATTCTTGTTCTTTCATAAAATCTGACATTTATACTTTCCACCATGGTATGTGTTCTTTTATTGTAGCATCTATAGGCCTTACTCTTTGTAGAGTATCCAATAAAAATACCTTCATCACATCTAAGATCAAACTTGCCCAAGTCCTTATCCTCTATTTTGATATAACACTTCAAAAAAATTGTAGTTTATCGTGGGAGGTCTTCCTTTCCAAAACTCATATAGAGTCTTATGTTGCTTTGTTCTAACTTGATCTCTATTCATAACATAGACTATTGTACTGATTGCTTCCTTCCAAAACCCATCTAAGATTCTTGATTCATTTAGCATTGCTCTAGCCATATTCTCAAGAGTTATATTCTTTCTTTCTACTACTCCATTTTTTTGAGGAGTCCTGGCTACTGAGTATTTTTTTCTGATTCAATGTTCTACACAAAACTCAATGAATTTTGTAGAGATGAATTCCCCTCCTCTATATGATTGCAAACACTTGATTTTCTTTCCTATTTCATTTTCTACCATTTCTTTGAATACTTTGAAATGCTCAAATGCCTCTGATTTCTCTTTTAGAAAAACAACCCAAGTCATTCTAGAATAATCATATATGAACAACATGAAGTAGCTTTCACCTTGTAGGATTTTGGTTCTCATAGGACCACATAAATCAGTATGAATCAATTCTAAAACCTTGGAAGAGGAATATTCTTTTGCCTTGAAACTTGATCTTGTCTGCTTTCCATACTAACACTGTGCACAAATTGTATTTTAAGGTCTTTTTATCTTTGGTAGATCTCTGACAATTTGTTTGTTGCTTATCCTTACTATGTTGTCGAAGTTCAAATGACACAACCTTTTATGCCATAACCAACTTTCTTCTTATTGATATAGAAGACATTTTTCCCTTTTTATTTCTCTGAGCATGTAGATATTGTTATTGGTTCTTTTTGCATTTGCGACAAGCTTCCCTATTTTTGTTTCCTTGATTTTGCATCCTGTAGAGGAAAAAGTAACTGTGTAACCTCGATCACAAAGCTGACTTACACTCAGTAGATTGTGTTTTAGACCCTCAATATAGAGTAAACCCTGTGTAGTAATATTTCCATCATCCAAACTTAAAGTTCCTCTCCCTTTGATTTTAGCTGAAGCATTATCACAAAATCTAACAGATCTGATGTTCTTCCTTTTTAGAGAAATAAACTTATCCTTATACCCAATCATATGACTAGAGAACCCATTGTAAATATACCATCTGTCCATCCTGTAACCCAATATAATCTACCTTCAAGCTTGTTAGTATTTCTGAAGGAACCCGCTCTGATACCAATTGAAGAACACAAGCTTATACTAAGAGGGGTGGGTGAATAGTATAGTACCCACTTTTTACTTTCTTTCCAAACCAATATCAATTAGTGTCCTTAGTTTCAATAACAAAATATAGCAGTGTGTATTAGTGACATAGATAGCATAGTAAGCAAGAGCACAAATCACCACACACAATTGAGACACAAGATTTAATGTGGTTCCCCTAATGTGGGGTAGTCCACAATATAATCTCCTTATAATATTTCACAAATAAATAGGGATCCTTATCCCAATACAAATGATTACTTTGATATGCTTAAAGCTAGGCTATCCACTAATCTTCTTAGGTGGGCAATCCACTAATCTACTTAGCAAGGTAATATATTGATCTGCTCAGCTAGGCACTCCACTGATTTGCTCAACTAGGCAATCTTGATCTACTCAGGTAGGTAATCCACTGATCTGCTCAGCAAGGCAATCTATTGATATGCTTAGCTAGGCACTCCACTAATCTACTCAGCTAGGCACTCCGCTGATCTACTCAACTAGAAAATCCACTGATCTACTTCAGCAAGCTCACCAAGAACCTGCTCCAGTAAGCTCACCAAGAACTTGCTCATATCTACTCTAGTAAGCTCACCAAGAACTTGCTCAAATATGCTTAGAAATCTCACCAAGAACTTGCTCAAATCTACTCATCAAGCTTACAAATAACCTGCTCAAAATCTACTTTAGAATCTATCCTAAAAGCCTTCTCAAAGGCTCAATCAATCATGTAAAAAAACTACCTCAAATCTGTCCTGAAATATGTCCCAAAAGCCTTCTCAAAGGCTCAATCAATCATGCTCAAGTAGCACTCAAATCTCATCCACAAATCTATGAAGGTAATTATGAACTCAACAATGAATGGTAATGCACTCTTCAATGGATGACAATAATGATCCACAATGATCTCAACTCAAATCAATATCAACTCAACTCAAATCAAATCAATCTCAACTCAGCTCAATCTTATAGAAGCATAAAGAGAATTTTTAGAGACTCAATATGTTCTATTCACAAACTCAATTTCTTTCTCAACTCAAATCAGAATATAGAATAGTTTTTTTCATGGAACTTGAACAACCACTTCACACAATCACTTGACTAGGCTCAAACAACTCTACTCAACCAATCACCACAAGGAACAACTTTTTCTCACAAACCCTAGTTCAAGCATGAATCAATCAACTCAAAGTGTTTCCAACAATGCTCAACCACAAATCTCACATAACAATGATACTTATGTTCTCCTCTAACTCAAGTTCAAGTTCTTTGTATAAGCAATGGGCTTCAACAACAATTCTTATAAAATAAGGTTTAGTTACAATTCTCAAACCATAAAACCTTGAAGCATTCAACCAATAACTTTTGAAAATGAAACCACAATCAATCCTTTTCTCTCCAATGATATTTCAAAAATCAACCACCATAAACAAAGTCAATGGAGAATATTTCTCATACCTTTTTGATGCCTTATTAGTTGTCCACTAAATCTGCCACACTCAACAAACTTTCTTTTTCAACTTTCAATAAGGTTTAGATATCTTGATTAATAACACAACAATAATATCCAAATAACACCTTATTACTCCTACTCAATAAAATACACCATGTCCCCTCATGAAATAATTAATCCCCTTTGAAAAAGAACAAAGCAACCTTCACTTTTGAGCCCCTTTACAAAATTAGAAATATCTTTTTACACACACCTTATTTCTCCCTCTAAGTAAGTTAATCAAATATCCCTCGAAATAACCTTTCCAATGATATATAATATGATATAATTCCAAAAAGAAAATTACCAGAAATCTCTCTTTTTCCTAAAGTGCATCACAACCCTTATTTCTCCTAGGGCAACTTTAGAAAAATAAAATATTAAAAAAATATTAACTTGCCTTTGTCCTTGATGGGATTCGATCCCTCAATGCCTCCTTGCTCAGTGCCTTAACCATGGCCAAGTTTTCATTGGGCCACACACCCTCACGTGTTCAAATGGGCATGAATAAAAATAAATACCTTAATATTTTGTGCCCTTCGAAAACTTAAAAACGCTTAGAGTGTTTCAACACAGGAAGCATCCCCGGTGAGACTCGATCGCAGGACCTCCTACTTCATACATAGCGCATGAACCGCTAGGCCAAAGGTGCCTACATTCTTGGTTATCCTCAACGAATGTTTCTTCAATAGACCCAAAATTTTGTAAACCTTTCACAAGCCTTTTCGCACACACTTCAAATTCAACACACAGGCTCTTTTTGCTTTCCAACAATCGCATTAATTCATGAGAGCAAGCTTAAGGATTAATAAACCTTAGGCATCCTTTTATATAGTTTTCTCCCTCATATTCGACGATGTCGACGGATTACTTTTATTTTTAATTTTAAATAATTTAAAATTTAAACTAAATATTTAAAATTAAATATCTCCATCACCGGGGCATCTTTTTTTATGAAACAAAAATCCAAATTGGGTTTTAATAGAAACCCATTTCAAATCTTCCATCCATGGTTTTAAATAAAACCTTTTATTTTACCTGCCTTGGTTTCACAAAAACCCTGTATATATCCATGCTCTCCAAAATATCATAAATGATTATTTATGAAGTGCTATTGCCACCAAAACTCAATGTGATCCATGTGACATCAATGACAACATAAAATAACTCAAATTTCCAACACTACCCTAGCGGTTGAAACATGAATTGTGCTATATCATATTTATCCTTCGTTTTTCACTATTACCAAAACTTCTCCACTCTCCTCCTTTGTCGTCGCCTATTCGCTGCTACTTTGCTTGATTGATTTTTTTCCTCTCCCAAACCTGAACATCATCCAAATTAATTAAAGCACATATTTATATGCTTTATCCTTTATTTTACAACAAATTTGGCTCCACCATTATGCGCTTTGTCCTTTGGCACCAAAACTTTTGAATTTTGATTTTTCAATTTTTAAAATTTTTACAAGGAGGTTTTTAAATATTTTGTAATATTTAAACTTTAAATATTTAAAAAATTTTAACTATTAAACTATATTTAAATCCTCTGATTTAATATTTAAATATTAAAAATCCTTGAAGATATCTGCCTTTGACATCTTTGAAGATATTTTTACCTTTGACATCAATTTCAACTCAATATTTCCAACAATCAAAACAACATATTTCCTTTTATTTAATCATAACTTTCTATTTTGCACGATCCCTTATTATTTCCATACTCAAAATCAATTTTGTAGCACCCAAATCCTTGATATCAAATTCAAAATATAACTGAGATTTTAGTAACTTTATCATCTCCTTATTATTACCAATTAACATCATGTCATCCACATACAAAAAAATGATAATAAAATTTTCACCTTCTTGTTTAAAATATATACATGGATCTACTTTGATTTTTCCAAGCCCAAGTGTCAAAACAAACCTATCAAATTTTTGGTTCCACATTCTTGGAGATTGCTTCAAGTTGTAAAGAGACTTTTTCAACTTGCATACCAAGTCCTCCTTATCTTTTACCTTAAAGCATTCTAGTTATGACATATATATATATATATATATATATATATATATATATATATACAAGTTCACCATGTAGAAATGTTATATTTACATCCATCTGTTCTATTTCAAGGTTAAAAGCAGCATAAATAGCCAATAGAAATCTAATTGAAGTTAGTTTATACATAGGAGAAAAAGTCTCACCAAAGTCAATTCTGTCAACTTGAGAAAATCCTTTTACTACCAGGAGAGCCTTGTACTTCTCCAACTTTCCTTCTATAATGTACTTCTTCTTGAATACCCACTTACAACTAATCAGTTTTCTTATAGGGGTAATTCCACCAAGTACCATATCTTATTTTTATCCAAGGACTTCATTTCTTCCTCCATATCCATTTTTCAAGACTTATTATCACTTGATTTAAGTGCCTCCTTTACAATCTTGGGTTCTTCATCAGTAACTGATATAATATATGCAAAAAAATATATTTGAAGGGCTATACCTTTCTAGGAGTCTTCTCACTCGATCCAATCTTCTCAAACTTGGAGTTCCAGGTTTTGCATATTTAGCTTCCTCCTCACCTTATTCCTCTAAATTTTCCTCTTCAGACTCTCTCTATAGTTCATCTTCTTTTGTAGCACCAAGTTCTACCATAGGTTCTTCCTCTTGTTCTAATTTTACTTGAACTATTTTAGGTTCTTTTCTTGGTTGCATTTCCTATTTTGGAACCCCTTTTGTTTCTTTAAAGATCACATTATGACTATAAAAAATATTCTATGTTTCTAGGTTCTACAATTTATATCCTTTAACACCAGTACTATAACCCATAAATATGTATTTTTCATATTTATAGTCTAGCTTAGTCCTTTTCTCTTTTGATACATACATATAAGCATCGCAACCAAAAACCCTTATATGACTAAGAAAGGGTTTATTACCATTCCACACTTCCTATGAAGTCTTGTCCACCAAAGATGAGGTAGGAGATATATTGATGAGGTAACAAGTAGTTAATACGACTTTTGCCCAAAATTTCCTTTCTAACCTTGCACCACTTAGCATACTTTTGGCCTTATCCATCAATGTTATGTTCATTTGTTCTGCAACTCCATTCTATTGTGTAGTATATAGAGTTGTTTTTTGCCTTTATACTCCAAAATCTTTGCACAACTACTCAAATTCATTAGAAAAATACTCACCACCATTGTCACTTCTCTAAATATTTATCTTTTCTCTATTTGATTTTCTACAAGAGCCTTAAACTCTTTGAATTTATTGAAAACATCATATTTTTTTTGTAAAAAATCTACCCAGGTCTTCCTTGAAAATTAATCTATAAATATAATAAAATAGATAGATTTACCTAATGATGGTACTTTTGCAGGTCCAAACACATCACTGTGAACTAGATGAAAAATTCCTTTAGATCTTGTAGCACTACTAGGAAACTTGACTCAAGTTTGCTTTCCAAAAATACAGTCCTCACAAAATTTAAAATTTAATGGGCAATAAAAAATTCCTTCAACCATACTTTCATTTTTAATGTTCAAATGCCTTTCTCACCAATATGCCCCATGCATTGATTCCACAACATTGTCTTCACTATAGGAATACTCAGAGTACTTCTACCATATTATTCTTATCTATAATTGAAGAGTTATTGTAATCAATACTTACGGTGCTAGCCTCAAGTCTAAACAAAGTTCCTATATGAACTCCCCTTACCAAAACCAAGACTCCATAAACCATATTGCAACTATCCTTATTGAATACCATAGTCACACCCACATCATTCATCTTACTCACGAATATCAAATTCCTTGCCAAACTTGGAATATGCAACACACCAGGAGGGTTTTAATTCTTTCATCTTTTAAAATTAACATGAATCTTCCTCAACATATTATTTTATATGTTGAATTACCTCCTAATTTATCTTTTCATATTCATAGAACCCCTCCCTATGAGGATTCATATGAAAGGAAGCACCTGAGTCAATCAACCATGACTCATGGCATTCACTTGAGCACATTGTAGCTAAGAATAAGTCCCCTGAAATCTCATTTGTGGTCTTTATTTCTATAGAAGTTCCTTCATTATATGATCAACTATTATCAACCTTTTTAGATTTGCATTCTCTTTTATAATGCCCTATTTTACCACACTTTCAATATTTCCTCTTTTTTGGAGCAACAAATTTACCCCTAGATCTTGATTTTCTTTCTCTTGATTTATTTTTGCTTCTTTCTTGAGAATGACCTCTCACAACTAAGGCATCCTTCTGATGATAATCCTTATAATATTTTTGTCTCATTTCCTCATATAGCAATGTTCCTACTATATCCTCTACTTCCAATATAGAAGTAGAATTGGTGATAGCCATAACTAGGCTATCCCACAAATTAGGTAATGAATAAAGTAAAGTAATACACTTTTTCTCTTCATCCATTTTTACTTCAATAGTCTAATTGACTTACCATAGTGTTAAAAGCATTCAGATGTTCAGCCACAGAGTCACCATCATTCATCCAAAGCAAATACTTCTTTCAAAGATAGAGTTTATTTACCAACAACTTTATCTGATACAAAGTTTCCAGCTTATCCCATAATGACTTTGTCATGGTCTCTATCGATACATTCAACAACATTGAATTATATAAACATAATTTGATAGAACTCCTTGACTTCCTATCAATCTTTATTTAATCCTCATTTGTCGTTGATATTAATTTTAATTCTAAAACTGTAATCCACTGATCTCTATCAACCAATAAATCCTCGATCTTAAGTTTCCATATCTTAAAATTATATCCATTGAATTTTTCAATCTCTACCCATGTGCTTCCCATAATTTTCCTTTGCCTAGATTCTTCCACATATGGCTCCCACTCAAGAATTAATTTATCACAGGATTTAAACCCTTACTCCTTAAACAAAGCTAAAACACTTAGCTCTGATACCAAATGAAGAACAAAATGCCTTGATAAATTAAATCTAGAAAAAAATAAATATAAAATCAAAGGAAAAGAAGAAGAAGAAGATAACAGATACACATATAACATAGTATTTTACCTAGGAAAACCTTATGGGAAAAAACCCAACACAATAATATCTCTTTATTGTATAAACTTAACTATCTCTAATACAATATTGTTCATATCTCATCTCTCTTGAAACCTTTATGCAATTGCAATTAAATAACAACCACAAAAGAACAAATTTTACAACACAATGGGCGATAAACCATGGGTTCAAATATTTAACCCTAAACAACTCATATGGGTCTAAGAATAGCTTAAGAAACCCTAAAACTTTCGTCGAGGGCTGCAACCCCCAAACCACTACTCGAGGTCCAAACCAGCCCTGAACCCTGACAAGGACACATGGAAAGTGTCCAATACCTTTTAGAGTTAACCTCTCCAAAATAACATGGAAAATATTCAACATATTTCCAACAATTACATTCATATTATTGCTTATTAATTAATGGTATTTGATATATTATTAGCCTTGATATACATATTAATTTGTTCATATCATTATCTTAGCCTTATTGTATTGTGGTTATATTACATTTTATCCTATGATATTTATAGTAGTATTAAGGCTTTAAAAGTTATTTATCCTCTCCTAGATCTACTACAAAGCTTTTGAGTTGTCTTGGTTATTTTTTGGTATTTCCTTATTAATGGTAGAGGTATTAACATCTAACACTACTTTTTCTCTACAAATTTTATTCTCTTGAATTGTGTATGGTACTTCAAGAGAGTCTTTGAAATATGATGAGACATATTCCTTGGATTCATTGAGAATATTTTTCCTTAAATCAAATTCATATTGCATAGACAATTCCTTATTAATATTTTGAACCTATTGTATTGTGTCCTCTAAGCTTTTATCTACTTTTTCTTCATAGGCTAAAGCCTTAAAAGAATTGTTATTTCTTCCAATATCCTTCCTTATTGGTCTACAGTATTTATTTACTTTCATTTGTCTAGACCTATATTTTAAAAGTTGAAAACCATCCTCATTTGTATCCATTTATAAGTTTCTCTTGTGGTTTCCTACATAAGTTTTTGTTGGACTCTTTTGAGAGCATGATATTTCAATATGCCCCACCTCATGACATCTTCTACATTTAAAATATATGTTTTCATAATCTATGGTTTTGTTCCACAACTTACCCCCATACTTAAGAATGATTGATTCTAGTAAAGGTTTACTTATATCAATCATGACCAATATTCGAGCATAAATATCCAAGAATCTATCTTTTGTAGTTTTTAAAGTCTCAAGAAATTCTTCCAAAGTGTTTCCTATTGTCTTAAAGGTTTTTATTTTCCAAAATTCAATGGGAAATCAATGCATCCTAACCCAAATGAGTACTTGGGATAGATTTATATTTTCAACTGCAAAGCCTTCACACCAGCGGGTAAGGGAGAGTCTTGCTCTTCCCATAAACCAAGGACACCTTTTTATGATTCTATATCTTTCCTCCTTAGAACAAAAAATATCTAGGAAGAAACATTTGGAAATAAATGATAGAATCACTCCTATAGACTTCCAACTCCTATCAATCCATTTTCTCAAGGTTGAATCCCTTGACCAAGATCCATTAAATTTACCAAAAACTTGCCTATATTTTAAATTCAAGGATTGATCCTCTATGAGGTGCTCATTAACCTCTACTACTAGATATAATCCTAAATATTTATGAAGAACACAAGCTTATACTGAGAGGGGGGTGAACAGTATAGCGCCCACTTTTTACTTTCTTTCCAAACCAATATCAATTAGTGTCCTTAATTGCAATAACCAAATATAGCAGTGTGCATTAATGACATAGATAGCAATAGTAAGCAAGTGCACAAATCACCACACACAATTGAGACACAAGATTTAACGTGGTTCCCCCAATGTGGGGTAGTCCACAAGATAATCTCCTTATAATATTTCACAAAGAAATAGGGATCCTTATCCCAATACAAATGATTACTTTGATCTGCTCAAAGCTAGGCTATCTTGATCTGCTCGGGTGGGCTCCATTGATCTGCTCAGCTAGGCTATCCATTGATTTACTCAGCTAGGCTATCCATTAGGCTATCCACTGATTTCTAGCTATCAACTAGGCAATCCACTGATCTACTTAGCTAGGCAATCCATATCTAGCTAGGATATTTTTATTTAGAATGATCTT
This sequence comes from Wollemia nobilis, assembly GCA_028583015.1. Taxonomy (NCBI): domain Eukaryota; kingdom Viridiplantae; phylum Streptophyta; class Pinopsida; order Araucariales; family Araucariaceae; genus Wollemia; species Wollemia nobilis. The sequence goes on along the minus strand of JAQPPZ010016751.1, from coordinate 7,648,729 downwards.
GTCTAGGCAACTAGTGTTGGTATGTTTTTCTATTTTTGTTCTATCTCTTTCACTACTCACAAATCTACCTCAATGCCTTCTCACAAGGCTCAAACAATCTTTCTCAAATGTTGTCCCAAATATGTACTCAAGGTTAAAAAGCTCTTCTCAAATTGTCAAATTTAACCTTCAAATTCCTCAAATATCCCAAATCTGTCCCAAAACCTTCTCAAAGGCTCACTCAATCATGCACAAAAGCTACCTCAAATCTGTCCAAAAATTCTATCCCAAAAGCCTTCTCAAAGGCTCAATCAATCATGCTCAAGTAGCACTCAAATCTCATCCACAAATCAATGAAGGCAAGGCTCAATGATGAACTCAACAATGAATGGCAATGTACTCTTCAATGGATGACAACAATGATCCACAATGATCTCAAAAATGTATGACAAATACTCTCTCAAATGGATGATAACAATGCTCAACAATGAACTCAACCATGTATGACAAATACTCTCTCAAATGGATGATAACAATGCTCAACAATGAACTCTCAAATATATGGCAAATGAGCTCTCTAATGAAAACCTCTCCAAGAAATAACAATGAGGACTTTAACCAACCAAGGACAATCTCCACAAGTGATAGCAATAGGTTCTCAATAATATCTTCCTCATGCAATGTCAATAAGCTCTCAAGAAACAAGCACAACTCCCTCAAGCAAAGAGCTCTCAAATAGCCAACAATGATCTCCTCAAATGAAAGACAAATGTATCCACAAGTGACTAGCAAATGATCTCCTCAATGGTCTCAAATAGGGGCAATGTACTTCAACAAGTAACCAACAATAATCTCCTCAAGCAATGGCAAAAACCTCCTCAATAATGGCAATACTCTCAATGAACTCCACTAAAGCAATAATGAACTCAAGCATCAATTTTATCCACAAAATTGATTTTCTAATCCATCCACTTCTTCTTAATAGCCAAGGCACATAATCAAGCAATTTGTCTTCAACTTCAAACCCTAACTCATGTGCATGTCTTCTAACTCAAGGTAGCAATTAACTAGGTCTCAAGTTCCTAGTTTAATTTCATAATTAAATCATGCACTAGAACATATAACAAGTTCAACACTTTTCAACCTTATGACTCCCTAATTTTTATTAATACATACAACAAACACCTATGCTTTTATTTTTAATTCCACACCTTATAACTCCACATACAACAATCACAAATATTTAACTTCAAACCTTATAACTCCCTAAGCACATACAACAATCATTTATTTTTACTAAATACCTTATAACTCCCTAGTTATAATAGAAATGATTTTCAATGCACCAAAACTTTGGCAATATCAAATATTACCATGCGCTAGAGATAAATACCTTTTTACGAAATTCGTAGCCTTTGCAACCTTAAAAATTAATGCCTTTGCCAAAATTAATGTGCCTTCACCATCTTCAAAATCGTTAATGCCTTGCCAAAAACAATGCGCCTTCACACCTTTGTGGGAGTCGAACTCTGTTCCTCTCACTTAGCGCTTACCACGTGGGCGTCAGCCCACATTGGGATTTAATCCCAAACACCCAACTTTTCCTGTGCTCAAATCTGAAAACTCAAATTGCCTTCCTTAGCAAAACACTTTGCCCCTAGTGGGATTCGAACAACGAACCTACCTTGTGCAAAGTTCATGCGCTACCAACTGCGCTATAGGCTCCTACGTGACGTCACTTTCCCGTACTGTCTCCTTGACCTTGCTCTCAAATGAAATTTATTTTTCTTTATTTCTTCGCTGCTCCCCTTTCGACGATTCTCACTCATGCGCAATATTCCCAATCTCTTATAAACAAAGGTTTTACCTTTTATTTATATGCACCTCCATGCCTTCGAATGACGTCGGTAGATTTTATTAATCTCCCCAACCATTGCACGTCGATGAATAATAAAATTCAACTTTAGACCTTAGAATTATTAAATAAGAATTTAATAATTCACCTCTTAACTTTGAATTGGGATATCTCCTTCATTCTTTTGAATTTTGCCATGAAACTTTTTGCACCTAGGTTTTATTTGAAAAACCTTTTCATCCATCATTATTTGGAGAAGTCTTAGCATAGTGGTTTTAATGAAAAACCCTTTCCAATGGTTTTAATAAAAACCCTTTCCATTGGTTTAAATAAAAACCTTTACCATTGGTTTTAATAAAAACCCTTGCCATTGGTTTTAATAAAAACCTTTACCATTGGTTTTAATAAAAACCATTAATATAATATTTAAAAATTAAATATTATATGCCTCTTGTGCCACAAAACCCTGTATACATCCATGCTCTCCAAAATATCATAAATGATTATTTATGAAGTGCTTTTGCCACCAAAACTCAATGTGATCCATGTGACACAAATGACAACACAAAATAACTCAAATTGCCAACAATCTCCCCCTTTGTCATTGATGGCAACACCTCTAATGCAAATCACCACAATCACTACAAAAACCATCTCTCGAGAATCAAAGGTGCTCCCCCTGACTCAATACTCTCTATGGAGGCTGCTCCCCCTATCTCAATGCTCTCTTTGGAGGCTGCTCCCCCTAACTCAATGCTCTCCCCCTTACTCAAATCTCTCCCCCTTTGACATCAATGGCAAAAGGGACACCTATGGGGCTAAAATATATGACTCTTAAGCTTAGCCCCCCACCACCTTCTCTCTTGAGGTGATTAATTTTGGGGTGGGAGTACATTTACTCCCATATTACATTGTTCCTTTCCTTTGTCAACTTCCTTCCACATATTTCTGATATCCTTTTCTTGATGAGTTACTTGATCTTCTTGTCTTGAACCTGTTTGGAATTGAGTCCTACACCATTTTGCAATATGTCCAAAATTATTGCAATTAAAACACTTGATATTGTAGCCTTTGGATGGTGCCCATATCCTGAATTCTTTCTTGAAATAATTTCCATATCCATTCCTTTCCTGAACCCTGTATTGTGAAGTTCTGTTTTCATAATCATTATGACCATGACTTCTGAATTGTGTAGCTCTAAAACCAAAACCATGTTGCTCATTTTCTTTGCATTGAGAAGCTCTATGACCAATCCTATTGCATAAGAAGCAATGTCCTTGAAAACCATACCTTCTTCCTTTGAAGTTCCTTCTAGCAAAATCAAACTTCTTTGATCCATAGACCCTACAGTGTATAGCCCTGTGTCCAAATCCATTACAAGAAAAACAATGTCCTTGAAAAGCCCTTTGTTCATGCCTTGGTTCCTCATACCTTTCTTGACCATTATCCTTGTGATCATCTTTGACTTGTGCATTGTATCCTTGATCCTTCTTTGTAGTATCTAAATCCTCTTCCTTAATTTCTTCCTTGCTTTCCTTTTCAAGAATTTCTTTTCCTCTTGAACTTGATTCACCTATCTCAAAACAAGATCCAAACTGGATGTTTGGAGCCATAGGAACTTTGGAACTTTCTTCATGAATCTTATGTGCTTCCTTACTTTCATTTTTTAGAACTTCCTTTCCTTTTGAGTGTGATTCCCCAAACCTGAAATATGAGACCTTTGGTGCTTTGGAACCTTCCTCTTCTTTCTCTTCATTTGTGTCAAATAGCAAATTGGCATCCATCTCTATTGTCTCTGAAATACATGTTTCCTTCTCAGTGAAAATATCTTGACCTTTTGAGTCATGTGATGGATCAAACTTCTCAAGTATAGAACATCTCAATTCTTTTAGATTCTCCTTAACCACTTGTAGTTGCTCATGGATATCATTGAAGTCTTCTTTTAGATCAACTGAGACATCTGTCTTTCTTACAATATTCTCTTGTTTAACTTCTTCTGTTTGGAGTGAGTGTTCTTCTTCTACTTCTTTTATCCCATAGAAAAACCCTTCTTCATCTTCACTATCACTAAGATCATTATAATCTTCTATAGCAAACAAACTCTCATGATTTCTTTGACCATGCCTGTTTCCTTGATGTGTCATCTCATCTTCACTATCACTGAAGCCATTGCAATATCCTGATCTGTGATCTCTTTGACCACACACAAAGCACTGTTCTCTTTCACCTTCTATTCCTAGGAATAGATGTTCTTCCTTTTCATCATCTGACTTGTCTCTATCGTTGTGATCTGAGCTATCACTTGCTTCTTCAATGTAGAAAGTTTTCTTTGTCTTACGAAAACTTTTCTTCTTCTCATACTTGCTTTGCTTGTACCTGTCATCTTTGTCATGCTTATGCTTTCCATATTCTTTTCTTCTGTGACCCTATTTTTCATCATCACTATTTTCTTCATGTGGACACTTGTTTGCATAGTGACCATAATCACCACACTTGTAGCATTTGACTTTCTTCATATCCCTATAATTTCTTAAGTCCTTTTTCCTTTTGATGAAGTTAGCTTCCTCATCATTATCTGAATCTCTATCTATCTCTGAAACTTTCCCTTTATTTTTCTCTGAAGCCTTGAATGCAATTTCTTTTATTGGAACCTGATGCTTACTTATCCTCATCTCATAAGTTGTGAGAGTTCCTTGTAGTTCTTCCATTGTTAGCTTGTCGATATCCATTGTTTCTTCTATTGCTAAAACCTTTGCATCATACTTCATGGGAAGTGATCTCAAAACCTTTTGAGTAACATCTGATTCTTTCATCTCAAATCCTAGACCTCTCATGGTGTTAGCAATCTCATCAACTCGAAGTAAAAACTTTGCAATATCTTCAGAATCTTCCATTTTCAATTCCTCGAATCTTTTTCTATGAGTTTGTAGTTTTGCCAACTTTACCTTGGAATCTCCTTCATAGGTATTCCGCAACTTGGTCCACATTTCATTAGCTGAATTACATACCATGACTTTTGCAAAATTTGTCTCACGTAGCCCACTCAGAATGCAATTCATTGCCTTTGCATTGATCTCAACCAATTTCTTGATAGTCTTATCTATCTCGGGATCACCTTCAACCTTATACTCTTTTGCAACCATCTGCCATACCTCATATCCTTGTGATATCAAGTAGTTCTTCATTCTCATGCTCCAGAAAGCATAATTGTTACCATCAAATAGTGGAGCCTTACTTGTAGATGATCCATTCTATGAAGCCATCTGTGTTCTTGTAGAATCTACCCTCAAGTTGTTAGCCTTTCGAAGGAACCCACTCTGATACCAATTGAAGAACACAAGCTTATACTAAGAGGGGGGTGAACAGTATAGCACCCACTTTTTACTTTCTTTCCAAACCAATATCAATTAGTGTCCTTAATTGCAATAACCAAATATAGCAGTGTGCATTAATGACATAGATAGCAATAGTAAGCAAGTGCACAAATCACCACACATAATTGAGACACAAGATTTAACGTGGTTCCCCTAATGTGGGGTAGTCCACAAGATAATCTCCTTATAATATTTCATAAAGAAATAGGGATCCTTATCCCAATACAAATGATTACTTTGATCTGCTCAAAGCTAGGCTATCCTCGATCTGCTCAGGTGGGCTCCACGATCTGCTTAGCTAGGCTATCCTTGATCTCTCAGCTAGGCTATCCCCATTTACTAGGTCTAATCTACTTACTAGGCTATCCACTGATCTACTCAACTAGGCAATCCATTGATCTGCTCAGCTAGGCAATCTATATATGCATCTAGGCTATACCATATTCACTAGGCAATCTTGATCTCCGGGTTAGTAGGAATTGGTGTTGGTATGTTTTTCTATTTTTGTTCTATCTCTTTCACTGCTCATAAATCTGCCTCAATGCCTTCTCACAAGGCTCAAACAATCCTGCTCAAATGTTGTCCCAAATATGTACTCAAGGTCTTCACAAAAAGGCTCAAACAATTGCTCAAATGTTGTCCCAAATTTATCCACAAATCTATCCCAAAAGCCTTCTCAAAGGCTCACTCAATCATGCACAAAAGTTGCCTCAAATCTATCTAGAAATTCTATCCCAAAAGCCTTCTCAAAGGCTCAATCAATCATGCTCAAGTAGCACTCAAATCTCATCCACAAATCAATGAAGGCAAGGCTCAATGATGAACTCAATAATGAATGGCAATGTACTCTTCAATGGATGACAACAATGATCCACAATGATCTCAACAATGTATGACAAATACTCTCTCAAATGGATGATAACAATGCTCAACAATGAACTCAACCATGTATGACAAATACTCTCTCAAATGGATGATAACAATGCTCAACAATGAACTCTCAAATATATGGCAAATGAGCTCTCTAATGAAAACCTCTCCAAGCAATAACAATGAGGACTTTAACCAACCAAGGACAATCTCCACAAGTGATAGCAATAGGTTCTCAATAATATCTTCCTCATGCAATGTCAATAAGCTCTCAAGAAACAAGCACAACTCCCTCAAGCAAAGAGCTCTCAAATAGCCAACAATGATCTCCTCAAATGAAAGATAAATGTATCCACAAGTGACTAGCAAATGATCTCCTCAATGGTCTCAAATAGTGGCAATGTACTCAACAAGTAACCAACAATAATCTCCTCAAGCAATGGCAAAAACCTCCTCAATAATGGCAATACTCTCAATGAACTCCACTAAAGCAATAATGAACTCAAGCATCAATTTTATCCACAAAATTGATTTTCTAATCCATCCACTTCTTCTTAATAGCCAAGGCACATAATCAAGCAATTTGTCTTCAACTTCAAACCCTAACTCATGTGCATGTCTTCTAACTCAAGGTAGCAATTAACTAGGTCTCAAGTTCCTAGTTTAATTTCATAATTAAATCATGCACTAGAACATATAACAAGTTCAACACTTTCCAACCTTATGACTCCCTAATTTTTATTAATACATACAACAAACACCTATGCTTTTATTTTTAATTCCACACCTTATAACTCCACATACAACAATCACAAATATTTAACTTCAAACCTTATAACTCCCTAAGCACATACAACAATCATTTATTTTTACTAAATACCTTATAACTCCCTAGTTATAATAGAAATGATTTTCAATGCACCAAAACTTTGGCAATATCAAATATTACCATGCGCTAGAGATAAATACCTTTTTACGAAATGCCTTTGCAAAAAAAATCCTTTGCCAAAATTAATGTGCCTTCACCATCTTCGAAATCGTTAATGCCTTGCCAAAAACAATGCGCCTTCACACCTTTGCGGGAGTCGAACTCTGTTCCTCTCACTTAGCATTGTGAAGCGCTTACCACGTGGGCATCAGCCCACATTGGGATTTAATCCCAAACACCCAACTTTTCCTGCGCTCAAATCTGAAAACTCAAATTGCCTTCCTTAGCAAAACACTTTGCCCCTGGCGGGATTCGAACAACGAACCTGCCTTGTGCAAAGTTCATGCGCTACCAACTACGCTATAGGCTCCTGCATGACGTCACTTTCCCATGCTGTCTCCTTGACCTTGCTCTCAAACAAAAATTATTTTTCTTTATTTCTTCGCTGCTCCCCTTTCGACGATTCTCACTCATGCGCAATATTCCCAATCTCTTATAAACAAAGGTTTTACCTTTTATTTATATGCACCTCCATGCCTTCGAATGACGTCGACGGATTTTATTAATCTCCCCAACCATTGCACGTCGACGAATAATAAAATTCAACTTTAGACCTTAGAATTATTAAATAAGAATTTAATAATTCACCTCTTAACTTTGAATTGGGATATCTCCTTCATTCTTTTGAATTTTGCCATGAAACTTTTTGCACCTAGGTTTTATTTGAAAAACCTTTTCATCCATCATTATTTGGAGAAGTCTTAGCATAGTGGTTTTAATGAAAAACCCTTTCCAATGGTTTTAATAAAAACCCTTTCCATTGGTTTAAATAAAAACCTTTACCATTGGTTTTAATAAAAACCCTTGCCATTGGTTTTAATAAAAACCTTTACCATTGGTTTTAATAAAAACCATTAATATAATATTTAAAAATTAAATATTATATGCCTCTTGTGCCACAAAACCCTGTATACATCCATGCTCTCCAAAATATCATAAATGATTATTTATGAAGTGCTTTTGCCACCAAAACTCAATGTGATCCATGTGACATCAATGATCCATGTGACATCAATGGCAACACAAAATAACTCAAATTGCCAACAATTTAGCTAGAAATTGATCTATTGGAAGGAAACTAAAACTCAAAATCTACTAAAAATTACTAGAATATCCTATAACAATTATAATATATGAAAAAACCTAAAATAATTTGCATGCAAATAAATAAAAATGGGGGGAAAGAAACTTAGCTAAAAAATTCTATGGCCAGATAGAATATCTTACCTCATTGTAACCCTATCCCTCCATTGCTTCTTCCATTATCCAAACCCTAGCTAACAAATATCTACAATTTTATTATTTACGACTTGAAAAATTGGCATTGCCCTTGTTTTGGATGGTTGACTTTATAAGATTACACCTCCTTCAAAAATTTTTGGATCCCTTTATATGACCACTCATTTTAAATCTCTTCAAATTTCTCAAAAATTGGTCCAACAATCAACTAAATTGGATAACCCTTCATGAAGATAAGGCTCCTAAAAGATGATATTTTTTAAAGAAAAATTACCCTAACGTTGCCCTAGTTTCAAACAATTGTCTTCGCATGGTCATATCTCCCTCACCATTTATTTATATATACATATATATTCTTTTCAATATTTCTTCCATCTAGAGTTAAAAAAAATTATATGACAAAAATATTAAAATAAATTTCATTAGCATGCAATAATTTGGTATTTCTATCCCCTTCCTTAAGCCATCTCCTCCTAGATTTTTTGTACCATTATGACTTCTTTTTCATTACACTGATAAAACAAGTAATTATTTTACTACACAAAAGTATCCCGGTCCATTCATTTAATACATTATTTCTTGTAAATTGTTGAGATTAGATTTAATTTCCTTATTTTCTCTTAATTTGTTACCAAAACTTCATTTTTCCCTTTTAGATTTTTATTTTTTGAATAATATATACATGGTCCTTAAAAATTTGCTTCATCTCACCATAACATAACCATATGGAAGAAACCAAGGTCTTAGAGCTACGAAGACTAAAAATAATGGCTTTGGATGACCATTATGGAGTAAATAACATCTCAAGAGATCGAGTTTGTGATATAGTCCTAATTACAATAAAAATTCTAAAGAAATTGTATGCTCTATTTGAAACCATGTATTAGATAACAAAAAAACACTATCTAATCTTTTTGCTATATCAATTTTTCCAATGCATATATTATCCCATGTATATTAAAATATTGAAGGATTATCATCCCAAAGGCCATTTAAATTTACAAATAATGAAACATCCGACATTGATGTAGACCATCTAGGAGTACCATCCTTATTTCCCAAAGGATATAGAATTATATTGAAGTTCCCCCAAGAATCCAAATATTATAACTATAAATTGTCATTGTATTTGATAAAAATATGTTGAAGTCCTTCTAACATCATTAATAAGGACTAATTTTAGTTGGAATAAATATATTTATAACCCCTACTTTGATATTTTCCTCCTTACAAAAAAATAGACTAGTAACCTAATTACTTTTTGCTTCTAAGAATTTTCCATCCCACTTGTGTTTGTCCCATACTATTAGAATACCTCCATAATCTCCTATAGAAGAAACCGTAATATAATCCCTCATATTCTATATATTTTTGAATGCATATTTAAATTCCTTGGTACTAATTTTTTTCTTGTATTAAAATACTCATAACTATAACTATTGAAATATGTGGTGTTAAGATAGTTGCAAGCTTGTTGCAGTGGTAAGGGCTTTGTCCTCTCTTTGAAAGGTCCAAGGTTCCAATCCCACTTAGTATAAGGGGACCAAGATACCTCATAAAAACCTATATAAAACCATTGAAAAAAATGTGTGGTGTTAAGGTTCTCATGAGGCCATGGATGACTTTTCTATTATATTTATTGGGTCCTCATAAACCTTGTATAGGTAGGTTTATTGCAATATTCTACTATTTAATCTAAATGTTGGTTATTTAACCTTTACATAAATGTATATTGTAATTAAGTAACTATACCCCTCTCTACCAACCATTTATTTATCGTTTTAAGTGTAATGGTTTCCCTTTAGTGAGATTATTTTGGTGTTTATGGATATTATTCACATTGTTTGTATTCTTTTTGTGAACTATTTTTTTTCTAGGTACTATGTTGATTCTCTTCTTTTGGAAAAAGTATTGTGAAATCCAACATGGTATCAAAGTGTAGACACCTAGATTTGACACACCATCAAATAAAAACACATCAAGCAATACATGAAACATCAACAGACAATCAATCAGCTCAAACCCAACAATTTTGACATCATTTACAACCTCTATCAAATTTTCCACTCACTATCAAAAATGACAATAGAAAATTTAACACTTAGTGGTAATTTTACAAAAGGGATGTTTTGTAGCCCTTAGACCATCCAAACTAACCATTGATCAAATTGCCAATCTATGTCAAAAATACTAGTGGTAATTTTAACATACAGTGGCAAATTTGCCAAAACGGTCAAAATCTTTCAGCATGAGCCAGAAACACGTAGATTCCTTTTTCCCACTACCTCCTTTGTCCTTGCATACTCCAACAATGAACTAGACCTTCATATTCAAAAAAATCCTAATGACATCTCCATCAATTTTCCCTCTCAATCCCTCCAAAAACCTATAAATGAAACCCTTGGGGAAAGCTTTCAATAAGTAATTATAATCTAGGAATACTCTACTAAAAAAATTTGTCTTCTCTTTCATTTGCATTTCTCATCTCTTCATTTGAGCATCTTCATCAAGCTACTTTGGGGCAATTCAAGCAAGGCAAGAAGAGGGATTGAGGCAAGGAGAAGCATCTTGGGGTAAGGAGGAGCTCTTGCTAGGTTTTATAACTCCTAGATTTCCTTCCATTATCTTGTTCTCATTCATGCATTTTCCTCTTTCATTTTGGCCTTGCTAACTTGAATTTCATATTCATAGCTACTAATTTTTTTCTTATTGCTCATTTCATATTTCTAACACTCTTTTGCAAATCATTTTAAATTTATTTGCATTAATTTCTTTCATCTACAACTACTAAGATATCTCTATTGCATGATTTACATTTCTAACATATTTGCAACTACTCCATGCTTATTTACGTTCATATTTATTTATTTACAACAGTTTTTTATTCATAGGTACTCTCTTCTTAATTATTACATATGGACCTCATTTATTTATTGTGTCCATACATATCAATAATTGATTTCTCTTATCTTATAGACATTTAATTCTATTTTGTCTAATTTATCTTCATTTACAGGCTTAAAATTTGTATAGTATAGTTTAATGCTCATTCATATCTTGTTTTTAAGCTCATATACTCACTTATTTTATTTCCTTTCATACTCATATTTACTTTTATGCAATCTAAGATTAATTCTCCATTTCAAGTTAGCATTACTTGTTTCATTTCTCATTAATTCTCCCTCCACATGCAAGTCTTATCTACTCCTTATCTCATATAAGAGAGTATTGAGGTCTCTGTTGTAGCTTCCACCTCCAACAGAGGTTCAAAATCTTGTTGGCTCATCCCCTTCATTTCTCCTTGAAAAATTTATTAAATTTGATCATCATTCTCTTAAAACTAAAAAATCACAGTCAAAAGACCTTAGGAATCCATCATTCCATTCCTCTCCTTGATCTCATACCAAATTGGCACAAAACAATAAATTTAAATCCAAAACTCAATCGATCCCATCTCAGATCAAATTGCCACTCCCTACAGTCACTAGTGAATTTTTGTCGCTTTGGAAATACACAAAGCAAAAATACCACTATCTATCAAAATTACCATTGGTGAATTTGCCACTCAGTGGAAAATCTGACAAGCTCTACATCCATTCCAAAAGAAGGTCAAATCATACTCAATTTTTCTTAACAGGGGGTCTTTGACAAGCCCTACATCCATTTCAGAATGAAGATAGGAGAAATATTAGGTTTTCTAATTTTTCTCCTCTCTTTTTGTAGGTTTTCAAAAATGTAGTTAGTGTCAAAAACATCAATGGTGAATTTAATAGTCAATAGTGAATTTTATCAAGCATCGATTCAGGTAACCCTCCCACTTGGCACCTTCCTACTTGTAATTTCATTATTTAGTTTGCAACTCTCTTTTTTCTACTATATTGTCTATTTAAATCACATTTCTTTTGGAAAATCAAAGAATATTTAGCATAGATACTTTTATTTCAAAATTCACTTAGGCAAAAACCAAAACCATATAGTTTGCATTCTAGGATAGCTTGTTTGTTGCACATTTCTCTTGCTACCCATAAAAAAAACATCTTAAGCATAAGCATCATTCAAAAGCAAAATTTATTCTAGGTTAGCTCTTTTATTATTGTATTTTGTGTGTTTATACTTAGCATGCATTTTAGATGATCTTTACTTTAGGTTTGAATAAATTTTATCTTGTTAAGGCTCGATAAAGAGTTAGATTAGCAATCCAAAACCTTAGGTGTTTTTTGAATAAATCCATTAAACACCATACAAGTACAACATCAACACAACACACATAGACACCTTGTTTTATACATGAAGTAGAGCCTACTTGCATTGAATATTCTCATATCTTTGGGGTATCCTTTGGAAAGAGACCCTTGAGTGGGGAAGCAGGGATTCCTATCAATCCCCTCATATGTAAGTGAGGCACCATTTTCTCGATATCTACACAAAGCAAGTGTGAATCTCCATTACTAGATTGATTTATTTTTTTATTTTTCTTTTAGGGTTGTTCTAAGGATTAGTGTATTTTTAGAATTAGTTTGTAGAAAATTTTATGTCGTTACCAATTTTATTTTGGATTTATTTTCCAAAACACGAGTGAACTTGGATAATGAGGATCTCACTAAGTTGCAACATAATAGTTGTTCTAGGAGAAATATTCATCGACAAATATTCCTATGGCTCATTTGACATTTAATCATTTTTTGTTTTAACTAGATAGGTTTCCTAACCTCAAATAGAATTTTTTTGAGGATGTTTCAAAACCTCACTTGTATTTTATAGATTTTCTTAAATATTGATTTCCTTATCTCCTTTTTTTTTTCTTATTTATATATAGCACAGATGAGAGGACAATTCGCATTCTAAAGAAGGAAAAAATAAGTTGAACAATTTTTTGCATCCCTTGTACACCAAATATGTTATGGATATACTTTCATGCATGGAAAATACCTTTGAACCACTCGGTAAAGTTGTTAATATGGTCCAACAAGTTTCTTGCATAGTGGTTTGAGAGGATGGTCTTATTTGGTTATATTCGAGAAAAAGGTTATATACAAAAAATACTAGTAAATATGAATGAATTAGTGACTTTTTATATTATTTGTGAAATTTCAAGGGGGATACTAGTTTAGCACTTTTAGTCATTCTACCTCTAATTATTTCATTTTTAGCATTAAAATCATTTTGTATTTCCATCCTTTTTCAGTTTTTCAAATTTGAAAGAAGAATTATTCCATATAAGAGCATGGAAAATAACATGCACAAAATATGTGGCATGAGACATTTGCTAAAAAGTGTATGCACTATCGGCAAAATGATTGGTCATGCTCTTGGCAAGTCTTGTGAGAGTTTTTTTGGTGGACTTGAGCCATTTAAAGGTGCTTTGGGTTGGTTAAGGTAGATACATGGGATAGCAAGGATAGGCCTTGTGGCCCTCAACAAGTTTTCATGGCCACTATTATGGCTAGTTTATCACTCATGGGGTCTTCCCCACCAACGTATCATGGATTCTACCCCCATAATACCTTGAAACATAGACATTTGGCATGGAAAAGGCATTAAAATAGAAGAGGCCCTCATTTATTATTTATGTTATATATGCTTGCACTAGTGTCTAGCAAAGGTGTTGCTAAGACTTGGTCTCTAGGAGGTCCAAGGTCTAAATCCCATGCCCATATTTTTGAAGGATGGTCTAATGATGTGGCACTCAATGACATCTCACTAGATGAGATGGAAACTAATGATGTGTCACCTAATGACATGGCATTTAATGTGTGGTTAATATTGGATGATGATGATACAATAATTTATGATGTGGCAATAGCCAACATGGGAAAATTGGGGGACATCAAATTTTACATATAAAAAGGGGCTTAACCAACTCATAAATCCCTATGCTTTAGTCATGATTAAATAAAAACTGGATGTGGTGAACCATAGATCTCTTTTTGCATCAAAATATGACATGTGATATAATTTAATTCATTGATACCATGTCTAGTGGCATACATAGTCAACATTCGAGTGGCACCCCCTTGCACAAAACAACACTTGGTGGTAGTCAATTAGTTATTCCAATATATAAATAGTGAATATATTAGATCCCACTTCACACTCCCTCGGTTTCCTATGTAGTGATGTGGCATAGTACCATTCATTTGAAGGTAAATTTAAATTTTTTAAAAAAATTGAAAATTTTTAGTGGCATTTTGTGTAATATTTGGGTCAAACTTTTGGGGGCCATAACTTTGACATATGAAAGTATTTTGATCCTATTTTTTTTAAATCACATGTTTTTTTTAGCTTTTTACATTGGTAGCATTTCTAGTAATAATTTCATGTATAAGACTATATTTTATCAAGAATTTGATAGATCAGCATGTGCCCTTACTCAATGGATCAAATTATGTCACTAGAAAATCAAGATTGAAGCTATACACTAAATTAAGGAATTGCTAAAATATGTGAATAAGGTCCCTCAAGACATTGATTATGATAAGATAAATCATTTAATAAAGGATTAATTAATGAAGGACCTTCAAGAGGCTCTTAGTGTTATTGCTCTTTATGTTGACAATATCTATGATACTCATGTCAATGACACTTTGGATCCTGAGTAGCTACTAGATAAGTTTTAGAACCTATATGATTGTATTGACTCTACACAAATTAGTAAATTGGAGGAAGATATTACTACCTTGAACATGGAGAACTATAAGGTTATACATGAGTACATCAGGAGATTCAATAATTTAGAAGAGGATATCCACAATATCAGATAAATTGATAGTGAAAATAAAGACATTGATGATAGTAGAAATAATGACATTAAGCTTCTCAGCATTGTGTTCAATAACATTTTTGAAACATATGAGATAGTTGTTATTGTGTTTGAGATGCTTCAAATTTACTTTTTAACAATTGTCTCTCCTTCTCTTGATGATGTTTTCATTTACCTTCTTCACCATTAGGCCTAGTGATAGAGGTGTAAGTATCATTATCGTACTATTCAAGCTCATACAAAGGAAGAATTAAGATATAAATGGATAAAATTCCAAAACAAGAAAAGAAGAAATCTAGGAAGCCCTTTAAGAAGCCTATTTGCTCTTTAGGTTATAAGGAAGGAAAAAATATAAAGTTTTATTAAATATAATCAAAAAGAGGGATGGTGATGTTGTTTTCTTCTCTACTCAAGATGAGGATGGCCATGATGGTGAGACCTCACATGCACATGTATTTTTTTGTTCACTTCAGATGAGTGGATTACAAATTTAGGGATAATGCAACACATGTGTAAGCATAACCATCTCTTGCATGAATATAGCACATAACATTGTGGAGAGCATGTTATCATTAGGGATGATTCCTCTTTACAGGTGGCTCAATGTTGTGATGTAATAGTTGGTTCTTCATTTGATAAGGTCCTTCATATTAAAATTATGGACCCTAATATTTTATCTATTTATCATATCACCCATACAAATAAGAAGATGGATTTTTGGTCAAATCAATGGGTAATCAAGGATATTAATTTTGATTTTAAGATAATTTTCTTAGGATAATAGGATAAATTATATCATATGTACAAGCTTGGTGATCATCTAGCTCCTTGATCTTCCTCCTCTAGGAAGAAATACTTTATGGCTATGATGGCATCTACATATGATGTCAATCATCAATGGAATCATAGACTTAAGTATATTGGCTATGTATCCTTGAGGTATGTTAGCCAACATAAGTTGGCTATTGGGATTTTTTCTATCTCTCCTCCAAATGGTGTTTGTGAGGAGTGTATTTTAGGGAAGTATATTTGATATTCCTTTATAAATGGGACTATTAAACATGTTACACAACCATTGGAGCTCATTCAAAGTGATATTTGTGGATCCCATCTCTTTCCAAGAATAAGTATTTTCTTTTTCTTACTTTCATTAATCATTTCTTCTGGTATGTATGGTTGTACATCATTTATCCTAAATATGTACTTATGGATAATGAATTCAAGAGTAAGATCGATCTGAGGTATAGACCAATTGGTGCAGTAAAATCTTGTAAGGGGGACAAATTCCCTAGGGTTTAAAGTTGGGCCTTGCTAGACTGAACACTTATCCCTTTCTTGGTGCTTTCAAATATGTAAAAGTTTTAAAATGCATGTGGTTTGGTGGTTATAGGGGTGAATAGTGTGTTATACTGTGGTGGCCATAAAGGCAAACAATGTACCTAGATCATCATGGTGGCTACCAATTCCA
This sequence comes from Wollemia nobilis, assembly GCA_028583015.1. Lineage (NCBI taxonomy): Eukaryota > Viridiplantae > Streptophyta > Pinopsida > Araucariales > Araucariaceae > Wollemia > Wollemia nobilis. The sequence continues at coordinate 7,632,196 of JAQPPZ010016751.1, read as the reverse complement.
CTATGTAAATCAAAAAAAAAATCAAGAGTAAGATTAAGTGATTTAGGATAGATGGAGGAGGTGACTATGTGATTAATGCCTTTACTATTTTTTTTTTTTCTTCATGGTATTTCTTCTTAGAGGATTATTCACTATAACATAGAACAACATAGGGTGGTTGGTAAAAAAAATGGGATTCTTATAGATATGGCTAGATGTATGTTACATATCAAGAAAATGAAAACTAATTTTTGGTGTGAAGTAATAACTTGTGAAATATATATCATCAATCATAATCATCATTGATCCATTGAGGATGTGACTCCTCTTAAGAGATTTATAGGAGACAAGCTTGATGTGTATCACTTTTTTATCTTTAGATACACCACATGGGCCTTTATTTCCATGGATACTCGGTAGAAAATTAGAGGTGATTCATCATTGTATTTTTGTTGGGTATTCTAATATCTCCGAGGATTATCATCTATATGATCTGATAAAGAGGACACTTGTTGAATTATATGTAATTGTATCTTGTTTAGGCAAATGCCAAAAGTATGAATAAGTGCTTATGAGCACCATTAATGTAAATTATGGACATATAACTATATAAGCCTATAGGCATTCATCACCTATATAAATCCTATGGGCATGTTCATATAAGCCTAATGGCCCTTTCATATTTCACCCTTAATGGTATTGGTTAATACACCTTTATGGATAACCTTTTTCAATGAGTTTACACAAGTTTTTATGAGGGGTCCCGGTCCCCTCATACTAAGTGGGGTTTGAACCTTGGACCTCCCAAAGAGAGGCCAAAGCCCTTACCATTGTAGTAAGCTTGTAGCTACACATTTAAGGATAACCTTGCTTAAATAGTATAAATTAATATTATTTTATTGTAAATTTAACCTCAAGTTCAAGTCAATGTTAGATTGAGGTTAACCTCTCATTGGGACTTTGGTGTCATTATAAATACCCCTCAATGAGCATCCATTTGTAATACAATTGTAAAAAAATATGATATATTGGGGTGTCTACAAGAACCCACCTTCTATCTCTTCTTTTCATCTCCCTTTGTATATTTACTTAATCTACTATTGCTATCTTTTAATTGATTTCACTTATTTTATGCATATGATTGTGGTGAATGCATGTTTTAGAATTTTTTGGAAAATATTTTGAATTCCAACATGGTATCAAAGCAAGGTTCAAAGCTATATTACTCATCAACAAAAGAGAATATTTTCTATCAATCAAAGGATATTATCTATTTTGCATTCTATCCATGCATTCTTATCATCATATATTCACGTATACTAGCACAGTAATGAATGCATTAGGATATACAACATGATGGTAAGGTCATGTGCTTTAAGTCAAGAGGAAATAGGTTTGAATCTTAACACCTTTTTGTTGTCATATTTATATAAATATTTTGGTAATTTCCTCCTCTTCCACTCACTAAAAGGTAGTGGCTATGTGGCATAATGATAGAGGTTGTCTTTTGTTGAAGGATATTCTAGGATTGAGTCACAAGAACTCAACCATTGCAAGGCAATTCTTCTTAAATGAGGTGTGCATATATGCTAAATATTTTGTATTGTAGATCCAGTCCTAAAATTTAGTGATGGTTCAATAATTTTATCTCTCCTTTACTTATATAAGTTCATTGATTTGGATCCCAACAAGAAAAGTTTATTTCTTTTCTCCAAAAATATTGAATGAAGGCATCAAAAGAAATTCTCCCTCTCCATTATCTCAAATCTATCTCTATGGCACAGTGGTCAAATGACATCCTTGTAGTACTAAAGTTAGTGGTTCAATCCACACAAACAATTTATTAAGAATACCATGTTCCATTCAATGGATGGTGTACATGTCATATGGAAGAAGATGCTTCTTAGACTCAACCACTTGAGTGGCATAGTGGTTGAAAATATTGTTTATTAAGGGTAGATTTCAAGTTCAAAAATTAGTGTGTATGTCTCTTGCTCCAAGGTATGACCATAACATCTCTTACTCCAACGTATGACCATAACATCTCTTACTCCAAGGTATGACTATGCACAATATTCAAAATTAATCTCCTCTCTAATTTGATTAAAGTTAGCACACATGGTGCATTGGTCCACTCTCTCATTTCCAAGTGGATAATCTTGTTTTTAAGCCCCATTGGCTCGAAATTCATTAAATATATATAATGAGGATCTCATCTATTCATATTCATCAACCTGTCAAATCTTGATTCATTGGTTGAAAGCGTAGAATCCAATCTAGTGGTACTAAGTGGTATCTTTCTATTTGATATTTTTTTCTAAGGTTTGGTAGTTTATTTTTTTCTATTTTAAGTACTAAAGTACCATATCTTTCAAAGGCTATAACTTTTGCATATGAAATCATTTGAAGCCCATTATTTTCTAGATTGCATAATTATTTAAGTTGTATGAGTGGTGATATCGATTTATGGACCAGTTACAATTTTGCTTGGGGTTTCAGTGCAAAATGGATTCCTTAGGGTATATTACTCTCCTCAATGGATAAAATTATAGCACTTGATCAGTTCAAATGGTAAGATTACTCAAAACCAATAATTTTTTGTTCATATTTAATAATGAATTAGAAGTTATCAATGATCATTAACTTAGTAAGAGAAAGGAGGAAGCTCTTGGCCACTTTTTTTTGTTAGTGGAACCAGGTGTATTTTCCATGTTAAAAAGAAGACTAATCTTATTGAGGTTTGGTCTACTTTGAAATATCTATATCAAAAAGTAAGTGCTAGTAAAATTAACAGTTTAGAGAGAGCTTTCCAAACTCAAAATTTTAAATTTCAATAATGTTGAAGACTACATATCTCACTTTAAAGATCTAAAATATAATCTAGCAATGGCAAGAGACAAAGTAAAGAGTGAAAAATAATATGTCAAATATATTACTTCCAATATTTCTCCTCATTTTCATATAGTTAGTTTGGTTTTTAATATGAATTCCATGACTATCAAGAATCTACAACCTATCTCTCTTGAAGGACTTTTCAAGCTTTTTATTCCTTATGAAGTTGAAATGAATTATGTTGGAGCTCTTTCTCATACACAAACTCATTCAAAGAACTTTAAATTAATGGAATCTAAGGCTCAATTACCTAAGGGTAAGTCTAAGGTTTCAAAGAAAAATATTTATGAGTATTGTAAAAGGGAAAGACACTCCATCAAAATTTGCATTACAAGATTAAAGAAGATTGATACAGAATTCTTGAGAGCTAGACACAAGCTTTTTGATGATGAATATGAAGATAAATATGGTAAAGAGGAGGCCTATTAGAGGATACATTATTAGGGGGAGGTATTACCTCTAATGCCTTCTCTTCTTGGCCCTCTCAACTCAAATTATGGGGGTGTTAAAATATGTATAATATGATCTTGTTTAGGCCAAGGCCAAAGTGTGAAAAAGTGCTTATGAGCACCATTAATGAAGAACATGTGCTTATACTAAGAGGGGGGTGAACAGTATAAGATAAAATTTTTGCTTTTTAATCCATATGATACCATCAGCAATATTAAAGCAATAAATATCACACAAAGCATCACACACATGAGAGACATGATTTAACGTGGTTCACCCAATGTGGGCTACTCCACAGAGAAAATATTCCTTATAAACTTTTCTCAAATAAATTCTCTTGGGAATCCTTTCCCTATTACAATGTTTATGGACCTCTATCCAAAGGAGACACCAATCCCCTAATCAAGTTCATGGATCTCTATCCATAGGAGAACTCCTTTCTCCTCTGCTATGGTTGGTGATCTTCTAGAAGAACTATTACCCCCACTACTCTGGCTAATGGATCTCTATCCACTGAAGACTCCTGTCCTCACTACCCTGGCTAATGGATCTCTATCCATTGGAGACTTTGTCCTCTATACTCTGTCACCTCCAAAGCTCTATCTCAAATCTTCACTAAACATAGTCCTTCGGTCTAGCATAAATCTACTCAATCTCTATCTCTAGTCTGGCACAAACCTATCCTCAAATCTGCACCAAACTCTATCCTCAAATCTATCCTCAATATTTGTTCTCAATTCTATATTGTAAGCTTCCACAAAAGCTCACACAAATCTGTCCACAAGTCTTCTCTAAGACTTACCTCAAATATGCTCAACAAGTCCTCACTAGAACTTGTCCAATCTACTCAATAATATTTGTCCTCAAATTTGTATTGTAAGCTTCCACAAAATCTCACACAAATTTGTCCACAAGTCCTCTCTAGAACTTGCCTCAAATATGCTCAACAAGTCCTCACTAGAACTTGTCCAATCTCATAGAAACATAAAGAGAATTGTTAGAGACTCAATATGCTTCACATTTACCACAATGCTCAATCACTTTCAATATCTCTTTTATCACAAAAACATATAGAGAATTGTTAGAGACTCAATATGTTTCACACTCATAAACACTCAACCTCTTTCTCAAATCAATTTAGATTATGGAACACTTTGTTTCACAGAACTTGAACTATCACTTCAACACATCCACTTGACTAGACTCAACCAAGTCTACTCAACCACTCACTCAATGAATTTAATCCTTGCTCACAAACCCTAGTCCAAGCATATGAACACTCACTCACTTATTTCCAACAATGCTTATCAAACAATCTCACATAACAATGATACTCATGATCTTTGCAAACCCTAGTTCAAGTTCTTCACTCAACCAATCACTTCAACAACAATGCTTATCAAACAAGGTTACTCTCCTTAACCTCTATTCCAGAAAACCTTGAAGCATTAATTCAAAACACACTCAACAATGCTTACCAACCAATCCTTTTCACTCCAACTTAGCATTCACAACACTCAACAAACACTTACTAGAAAGATGTGCCCATACCTTTTTGATTGATGAAGAAGTGTCTTCAAAACCTGTCTCAAAATAGCCAAACCTTCTTGTGCCAATTCAAGTTTAGATAACAACAATTTTATCTCAAAAATATTCACAAGGATATTCTTCTTGATCAAAAGGTACAATAAAATTTAATCCAAATTTTACACCTTATAACTCCCTCTAACTTTCTAACCACTCACAAATATCAAGGATATAACACTTTACCACTTAAATGCCCCTTACAAAAATTAAGCACATAAAATAATTATCAACACCTTATAACTCCCCTTAAAACCTTATAAAATAAAATTATTTTAAACTTTAGGGCATAACTTTATTTCTTCAAAAATTTTGGCGCTAACTCAAAAAGGGCATACCTTTGTCTTTTCCCCAAAAGGGGGTTCAACGGGTTTCGAACCATCGTCTCCCAACCACCAAGCGCCTTAGCACTTTGGTGCCCACCACATGGGCTATAGGCACCCACGAGAAGGAAGGGAAGCTTCCTTCCTCTTATCTCCTTCGTCCACCATTGACGCTTCCAAAAGAAACTCATGCGGATTCGAACCTCCGCCACTTGCTGCCCTTAGCACTTTGCTTCCATCGTGGTTTCCAACTACGCTACCCGTGCTTGGTGACCAAGGCACCTTCCTTGGTGGGTGTTGTTCTTTCACCTGCCACTTGGAACTTTCAAAGCCAATGAAAACCCTCTTCCTTTCGCAAACGATTCACACGTTTTTCCTTCGCATACCACACGATTAATTCAAATGCATGTTAGACTTTAGGCTAAGGTGGAGGACTCCCTTTTATACATGCTTTGCCATATGACTCCCACGTCGACGCTCGATGGTCGAATTCGAAAATTCAAATTTTGACTTTAATAACCCACCTTAGGGTTATTAAAATAACCATAAATTAATATATAATTAATAATTAATTTAAATAACTTATAAGTTAAGTAAATTAATTAATAAATTAATTTATAATAAAATTATATTAATTAATTTATAATTAATTTAAACTTCCCTATATAATATTATAAAGAAATATTATAATATTATTTGCTTGGGCTTCTTCTTTTCACCTTGGACCTTATCTTGACCTCCTGGAACCGGATTTGATCAACTAGAAATGGACTCTCCTTTTGCACTGATTGGGGAACCTAAAACTGATGTTGCCCACTAAAACTACCACTCACTGGTGTTGAAAGCTTGACATCAATGACCACTCACTCTTGACATCAATGACAACTCATCTACTCAAAATGTCCAACAATCTCCCCCTTTGTCATTGATGGCAACCCAAATTCCTTTTACCAAAACTTGGCCTTTTTCCTTCCTGCTCCCCCTAAATATCTGCTCCCCCTGACTGAAAGCTCTCCCCTTACTCAAATCTCTCCCCCTTTGACATCAATGGCAAAGGGTCACCTTTGGGACTCTGAGCTAAGAATGAGTCTCTTAGCTTAGCCCCTCCCCCACCTCCTCTTGAGGTGGTTAATTCTGGGGTGGGAGTATTACTCCCAGTTTTCTTCTAAGATACTCAAAAGTCTCTTTCGAAAGTGGCTTAGTGAAGATGTCTGCTATCTGCTCCTTTGTAGTAACATATTCCAACCTGACCTGTTTATCTATTACCTGTTCTCTCAGAAAATGATATTTGATCGGTATGTGCTTTGTCCTGGAGTGCATCACTGGATTCTTTGAGATACTTATTGCACTTGTATTATCACATAATATGGGAATAGGATGATCATGTTTTATCTTGAAGTCCTCTAGAGTTCATTTCATCCATAATACCTATGTACAATTGGCTACTACTACAATATACTCTGCTTCTATTGTAGATAAAGATATTGATGCCTGCTTCTTACTCAACCAAGAGACTAAATAGTCTCCAAGAAAGAATGCTCCTCCACTTGTGCTTTTTCTGTCATCAATGTTGCCAGCCCAATCTGCATTTGTATACGTTGTGAGTGTGAAACTATCACTTTTGGGATACCAAAGCCCAAAATCCATAGTTCCTTTTAGATACCTGAGAATTTTCTTTACTGCTGCCACATGTGTTTCCTTAGGTGTTGCCTGAAACCTTACCACTAATCCCACTGACTGCACTATGTCTGGTCTTGTAGTTGTAACATACAACAAGCTGCCAATCATAGATCTGTATAATCTTTGATCTGCCTCTGGAGATTCATCATCCTTACTTAACTTACATCCTGTGACCATGGGGGTACTTATTGGTTTGCAATCTTCTAACTTGAATTTCTTTAGCATCTCTTTTATATACTTGGTTTGTGAAAGAAATACTCCTTTCTCTGATTGTGAAATCTAAAGTCCAAGAAAGAAGGACAACTCACCAAGCATAGACATCTCAAATTCATTTTGCATGTTCTTTGCAAATTCTTTACACATCTTATCATTGTTTCCCCCAAAAATGATGTCATCAACATAAACAACCACAATTAGTAGATTATTCCCTTCATTTTTGATGTATAAGTTGTTGTCCGCTATTCCTTTTCTGAATCCTTGTTCCTGAAGATACTTATCCAATCTTGAGTACCATGCTCTAGGAGCCTGTTTTAGACCATACAATACCTTTTTCAATCTGCATACATGATCTAGTTTATCTGTTAATATGAATCCCTCTGGTTGTTCAATATAGACTTCTTCTTCTAGAACACCATTTAGAAATGTTGACTTAACATCCATCTGATATACCTTGAAGTTTTTAAAACTTGAGAAGGCTAAGAATATTCTTATGGCTTCAAGTCATGCCACTGGAGCAAATGTCTCATCAAAGTCAATTCCCTCTACTTGTGCATAACCTTTGCATACTAATCTTGCTTTATTTCTGACTACCTATCCATCTTCATTTAACTTGTTTCTGAATACCCATTTTGTGTCGATCACATTTTTGTCCTTTGGTCATGGAACAAGTTCCCAAGTCTTGATTTTCTCTATCTGATCTAATTCTTCATCCATTACCTTAATCCATAACTCATCTTCACTTGCCTGATTGAAGTCCTTTGGCTCAATCTTAGATAGCAAAGAAAAATTTGCTTGTTGAGATGGTGTTATTATCCTTCTCCTTGTCTGTCTTTCATCTGGATTCCCAATGATTAGATCTTTTGGATGATGCTTTTGTACATACCTGGATGGAGTTTTAGGAAGAAGTCTTTGTGTTTCTTCTTCTTCTTCATCTGATTCCTCATGAAACTCTTCTTGACAACTCCCATCTTCTTGATACACAATTTGTTGAACTGGTTCTCTTGAATCTATCTTCTCATCAATTGTTACATTTATACTTTCCACAATAGTGTATGTTCTCTTGTTGAAGCATCTATAAGCTTTACTCTTAGTGGAATAACCAAGAAAAATTCCCTCATCACATCTTGGATCAAACTTGCCTAAGTTTTGATCTTCTCGTCTTATGTAGCACTTGCTTCCAAAAACCTTGAAGTGTTTTACAGTGGTCGATCTTCCTTTCCAAAGCTCATATGGAGTCTTGTGATGGTTTACCCTCATTTGAGCCCTAGTGATTATATATACTATTGTGTTGACTGCTTCCCTCCAAAATCCATCTAAAATTTTGGACTCATTTAACATAGCTCTAGCCATATTCTCAATTGTTCTATTTTTTCTTTCAACTACTCCATTTTGTTGAGGAGTTCTTGCGGCTGAGTATTCTCTCTTGATTCCATGTTGTTCACAAAAATCTACAAATTCATTTGAGGTAAATTCTCCTCCTCTGTTAGATCTCAAACACTTAATCCTCTTGCCGGTTTCATTTTCAACCAGTTCCTTAAATGCTTTGAATTTTTCAAATGCATCTGACTTCTCTTTCAGGAAAGCTACCCAAACCATTATGGAGTAATCATCTATAAACAATATAAAGTAACTCTCACCCTGAATACTCTATGTTCTGGTAGGACCACATAGATCAGTATGTATTAGACTTAATGGCTCAGATGACATATATCCCTTTGACTTAAAGCTTGTTCTAGTTTGCTTTCCATGTTGACAAGGTGCACAGATTATGTTTTGTGGCCTTTTTAGCTTGGGTAAATCTCTGACAGCCTGCTTATTGCTTATGTTGACTATGTTGTCAAAATTCAAGTGACCCAGTCTTCTATGCCACAACCAACTCTCATCTTCTTGTGATAGAAAGCACTTTTCCCCTTTGATCTCACTAAGCATGTATAGATTGTTTGGAGTTCTTCTTGCATTTGCAATGACTTTTCCAGTTTTTGATTTTCTTATCTCACACCTATCTGGGTGAAATGTAACCATATGACCTTGATCACAAAGTTGACTTACACTTAGTAGATTATGTTTTAACCCTTTGACATACAACACATTTTCTGTTCTTGTTTTCCCATTATCTAAACTCAGAGTTCCTCTTCCACCAATCTTTGTTGATCCATTATCACCAAAACTTATTGATCCTCTATTGGTTTCTTTTAGTACAATGAATTTGTCTTTGTCTCCTGTCATGTGTCTAGAGCAACCACTATCAAGATACCATTGTTCTTCTTTATCCTGAGCATGAAGGGTTGTTTGAACTAACATTGATCTAGCCTTTACATTTCCCCTTTCCACTTTCCTAGTTGTTGAAATTGTTTTTCTTTTACTAGACTTAGGAAGTATCATTTTACACCATCTAGCCTTGTGCCCAAAATTATTGCATTTGTAACATATAATATCATTATCCATAAGAGGTGCAAAAGAATTGAAATTTCTATTGACATTGTTTCTTGCATGACCAATACAATGTACAACTCTATGACCATATTTGTTACAAGAAAAACAATGACCATGGAAGAAATTATGTAACCTATTTGGATGTCTTTGAGATTGTGGTTGAGTGCTTCTCCTTTTGTGATTAACTCTCATCCAAGGTTCTTCTTTGCTTTCTTCCTTTCTGATGTCTTTTTCTTTTGAAGTATCACTTTGCTTGCCTATCTTTGTTTGAAGTTTCTCCTTCTTGAAGACTTGACTCCTCTTTCTATTTCTCATACTCTATATCTTGTAGTACCTTGGTCCTTTCAACTTCATTCCTTAGATAAATAATTTTTGCTTCCAATATTTCACATTCTATTTCTCTTGCTCTTAATATATCCATCATATCTTTCTCAATTTTCTTTCCCTCTTCTACCTTTATCTTGAGTTCTGTGAGACTTTGTAGAAGTTCCATCCTTGCTTCTTCATCCTCTTGAATTTGTTCCTTCAAGCTTGAGTTCTTCTCTCTAATTCTTTCCAACTTTCTGAGAGCAGTAAAGAATTCCTCTTTTATATCAAACATGGTCTCTTTTTCATTTTTTGAATTCATGTGTGTTTCTGATGGATCCTCCTCCAAGTTGTTAGTCTTTTCATGGAGAGACCCACTCTGATACCAATTGAAGAACATGTGCTTATACTGAGAGGGGGGTGAACAATATAAGATAAAACTTTTTGCTTTTTAATCCATATGATACCATCAACAATATTAAAGCAATAAATATCACACAAAGCATCACACACATGAGAGACATGATTTAACGTGGTTCACCCAATGTGGGCTACTCCACGAAGAAAATATTCCTTATAAACTTTTCTCAAATAAATTCTCTTGGGAATCCTTTCCCTATTACAATGTTTATGGACCTCTGTCCAAAGGAGACACCAATCCCCTAATCAAGTTCATGGATCTCTATCCATAGGAGAACTCCTTTCTCCTCTACTCTGGCTAGTGATCTTCTAGAAGAACTATTGCCCCCACTACTCTGGCTAATGGATCTCTATCCACTGAAGACTCATGTCCTCACTACCCTAGCTAATGGATCTCTATCCACTAGAGACTATTGTCCTCTATACTCTATCACCTCCAAAGCTCTATCTCAAATCTACACTAAATATAGTCCTTCGGTCTAGCACAAATTACTCAATCTCTATCTCTGTTTGGCACAAACCTGTCCTCAAATCTGCACCAAACTTTGTCCTCAAATCTATCCTCAATATTTGTCCTCAATTCTATTGTAAGCTTCCACAAAATCTCACACAAATCTATCCACAAGTCTTCTCTAAGACTTACCTCAATTCTGCTAAAAAAATCCTCACTAGAACTTGTCCAATATCCTCAATTTAGTTAACAGCTTAATAAATTTTTAGAAGTCTCATCTGGAACTTACCTCAAATCTTCTCAACAAGTCCTCACTAGAACTTGTCCAATCTCATAGTTAAGAACATATAGAGAATTGTTAGAGACTCAATATGTTTCATACTCATAAACACTCAACCTCTTTCTCAAATCAATTTAGATTATGGAACAATTTGTTTCACATAACTTGAACTATCACTTCAACACATCCACTTGACTAGACTCAACCAAGTCTACTCAACCACTCACTCAATGAATTTAATCCTTGCTCACAAACCCTAGTCCAAGCATATGAACACTCACTCACTTATTTCCAACAATGCTTATCAAACAATCTCACATAACAATGATACTCATGATCTTTGCAAACCCTAGTTCAAGTTCTTCACTCAACCAATCACTTCAACAACAATGCTTATAAAACAAGGTTACTCTCCTTAACCTCTATTCTAGAAAACCTTGAAGCATTAATTCAAAACACACTCAACAATGCTTACCAACCAATCCTTTTCACTCCAACTTAGCATTCACAACACTCAACAAACACTTACTAGAAATATGTGCCCATACCTTTTTGATTGATGAAGAAGTGTCTTCAAAACCTGTCTCAAAATAGCCAAACCTTCTTGTGCCAATTCAAGTTTAGATAACAATAATTTTATCTCAAAAATATTCACAAGGATATTCTTCTTGATCAAAAGGTACAATAAAATTTAATCTAAATTTTACACCTTATAACTCCCTCTAACTTTCTAACCACTCACAAATATCAAGGATATAACACTTTACCACTTAAATGCCCCTTACAAAAATTAAGCACATAAAAATAATTATCAACACCTTATAACTCCCCTTAAAACCTTATAAAATAAAATTATTTTAAACTTTAGGGCATAACTTTATTTCTCCAAAAATTTTGGCGCTAACTCAAAAAGGGCATACCTTTGTCTTTTCCCCAAAAGGGGTTCGATGGGTTTCGAACCGTCATCTCCCAACCACCAAGCGCCTTAGCACTTTGGTGCCCACCACGTGGGCTATAGGCACCCATGAGAAGGAAGGGAAGCTTCCTTCCTCTTATCTCCTTCGTCCATCATCGATGCTTCCAAAAAGAAACTCACATGGATTCGAACCTCCGCCACTTGCTGCCCTTAGCACTTTGCTTCCACCATGGTTGCCAACTGTGCTACCCATGCTTGGTGACCAAGGCACCTTCCTCGGTGGGTGTTGTTCTTTCGCCTGCCACTTGGAACTTTCAAAGCCAATGAAAACCCTCTTCCTTCACAGATGATTCGCATGTTTTTCCTTTGCATACCACACGATTAATTCAAATGCATGTTAGACTTTAGGCTAAGGTGGAGGACTCCCTTTTATACACGCTTTGCCATATGACTCCCACGTCGGTGCTCGATGGTCAAATTCGAAAATTCAAATTTTGACTTTAATAACCCACCTTAGGGTTATTAAAATAACCATAAATTAATATATAATTAATATTAAAATTAATTAATAATTAATTTAAATAACTTATAAGTTAAGTAAATTAATTAATAAATTAATTTATAATAAAATTATATTAATTAATTTATAATTAATTTAAACTTCCTTGTATAATATTATAAAGAAATATTATAATATTATTTGCTTGGGCTTCTTCTTTTCACCTTGGACCTCATCTTGACCTCCTGGAACCGGATTTGATCAACTGAAAATGGACTCTCCTTTTGCACTGATTGGAGAACCTAAAACTGATGTTGCCCACTGAAACTGCCACTCACTGGTGCTGAAATCTTGACATCAATGACCACTCACTCTTGACATCAATGACAACTCATCTACTCAAAATGTCCAATAATTAATGTAGCCTATGTGCATTTGACTATAATCTGGTGATCATATTCATGTAAGTCTAAGGGTCCCTTTTATATTTCACCCTTAGTGGTATTGATTAATCCACCCTTATGGATAACCTTTCTTAAAGATGTAATCTATTATTAGTTTATTAAGTTAACCTCAAGGTCAAGTCAATCTTGGCTTGAGGTTAACCTCTCATTGGGGTTTTGGTATCACCATAAATACCCCTTAATGAGAATTCATTTTTAATATAAATGTGAATGAAATGTGATATTGTGGGGTGCTTATAGAAACCTACCTTCTATATCTTCTTGTTGTCTCCCATTGTCTCTTTATTTCATTTACAATTGCTATCTTTTAATCGCTTCGACTTCTTTTCTACATACTATTGTGGTGAATGCATGTGTCAAAATATTTCTAGAAAATATTAAGAATTTCAACAACACTCTCATTTAGAGAGTTGTGGTCTATTAGGATATTTTTTACATTATTATTAGATCATGCATTATTAGCTAGAATATTATTATTAGCTAAAATATTATTGTAATAATCTGCTTGTTGTGGTGCAGTGGTAAATGCCCTGGATGCTGGTAGAGGTCGACCCAGGTTCCATTCCCATTGTCTCCATCCTACAGATATATGGTATACTTAGGAATGTCCTATGTGCTGGTAGATGCCGACAAGGCTCCATTCCTCCTATGCCCAACCTATTGAAAGTGGCATCCCAAAATGGGTGTTTTCCACTATAAATTAGTTTTACCCATGTGTTGTAGGTGAGTTGGAGAGGAGAGGGCAATCCTCCAAGGGAGGTCCCAGGTTCAAATCTCCACCCTACCAAAAAGCTTAATTGGGTTTCCAAAATCCAATTGATAATGTTGGTGCGGGCAGGGTCGGGTGCGACCCGTGGGTGACTTTGACGGTGTAGAACCCCCTTTTCATGGTCTCTCAGACCAAGGCGGCTCCGCAAGGGGTTTTTCGCTTTAAAAAAATATATATTGTAATATTCATTGCATGTAATGATCTCTTGAATTAGGAGTATCGATCTTCCAATTTCTAACCCTAAAGCATATATTAAATAGGCTCTTACCTCAATGAATGTATTTTTTTTACCATCATTGGTATCAGAGTAGGGAAATCTGAGTATGCTCCGAATATATGACATAACGTTGATTTATTTTATCATAAATTATTCCTTGATCTGAGCCACAATCAAGTGTGTGAGTTCTAAAAAGGAATAATCATCATTATCCAACAACAAGCCCTTCCATTTGTTTAATGTGTGTAGGTTTGAGTGTTTGCAAGTTTTATTCGTAGAAAATATATCCATTGATAATTAGATCTAATGCAATTGGAACCTTGGATTTGTTCTTCTAAAATATTTTTACTCAATCTTGACCATATCCCTAATCTTGGGTTGCTAAAGATCTAGCCTCCTTAAGGGTTTTCACATATTACCCTTGCTAGATCTCTATTCATTTTTTCTCAAAAATATCACTTTATTTGTGAGAGTTATATTTTTCTCTCTAATGGTCAAATTCATAATATTTTTGCACTATTACATAGGCCATTTTGAGTACTACAAAAATGAGTGATCATATGCCAAATTATGAGTAGTATTGAAGAAGTTATGGTTGTTTGAAGTTGGGCTATCAGTGTTATTTTTTCATTGTGTGAAAATTCATCAAAGGAAAAAAATCATAACTAAATTCAAATATATACCCAAATACATAATCAAATCCAAATCTAGATCTAGGTATATATTCATATATAGCCCTAGGTTTGCAAGTTTTCAAAATTCCTATTAAAATAAAAAAATAGAGCTTATTTAAAAAAAAAAAACAAAGCTTATTTTAAAAAAATAGAGTTTATTTTTTTAAATAAAGCTTTTTTTAATGGTGCTTTATTTTTAAAGGGTACTTCTTTTATGCAATTGATTTAACCAATTGTGCAATTATGATTGTAAATAAGGTGCAATATTGACAGTGTCCAACACCTTCATCTTTCTTGCAAATTTTAATGATTGTAAAAGGTGTATTTTTGGAAAGTCTAACACCTCCACAAAACAATGCAAGATAACCTCATGATAAAACTTGTAGTTGCTCCATGCAGGCTCTAAAATTCTTATACAAAGGTGAATTCTTAGTAGAGTCTGAAATTTTCATAGTAAAAATAATGGGTTTACACTAATGGAAGTCACTCATGAGACCAACAAAGTGAACCTCATAAGTAGTGATCTACTCTATTATACCTAGCAATTGCAACAACTAGTTATCCATGCATTTTGGTAGGATGAGAAGGTTACCATAAGGACACTCGTAGTTGAAGAAGCAAAGTGAGGTCAATCCCACTTTTACTTAAGTACTCTAAGAGTACTTGATATGCTTAGACATAGAGGTTGATCTAGAGGTTGAGACAAAGGTATACCCAAAGGTATTTATCTAAGAAAGATCCAATGGTAGACCTAAAGGCTAACCCAAAGGTGACAAACCCAATGGCTAACCTAGAGGTGATAGACCTAGTGGCTGCTAACCCAAAGGTGACAGGCCTAATGGCTAACCCAAAGGTGATGCAAAGGTAGTAAACCTAGAGGTGTCTTCAAATGTGTTCATCCAAGAGCCAGAGTAGTTAGAGCCAAGGTAGCTAGAGCCAAGTGCCAAAGCAACTAGAGCCAAATGCCATAATAGTAAGAGCTAAAACCAAGAGCTAGAGCAAGGGCCAAGAGAAAAATCTTAGACTCCTCTAAATTAAGGAGGGTTCCTAATGTTTTCTAACCCAAATAATATAATAAGGGGAGGATGATAGGATATTTTATTATATTATTATTAGATCATGCATTATTAGTTAAAAGATGATTTTAATATTCATTACATGTAATAATCCCCTAAATCAAGAGTATTGATCTTCCAGTTTATAACCCTAAAGCATGTATTAAATAGGTTGTTGCCTCAATGAGTGTACTATTTTTTAACACTATGATCTTTGATGAGGTTCTTCGAACTACTTATTTCATCCCTCTCCTTATTCTCGTAGTCAAGGACTCTTATCCCACAACTTCTCTAGTAGGTCCTACTTCTCCTTTAGAGATTCTTATTGGCATTAGTCTAGTTCTTTTGGATTCCTCTAATTAGATTTCTTCCTTTATGGATTCTTCTCTACCACCTACAATTTTAGATCCTAGAGTGGATGAGCTTAATCCCCAATATCCTATGCAATGGTGATGAATGTTGAGGCAGATGGTGTGATTGGATTGGATGTTTCTATGTAGGGTTCACATGATGCCTCTCCATAGGATGTGTCATACTCTTCCATGATCCATCCAATGTCCAAATGGGTTCAAGCTCTTCTTCAATAAATTCAATTCTCTCTCAAGAGTGTCATTGAAATAATATTTCTTGGGCCTTGGTCTCAAGGGTGGATTATTTTGGCAACCTTCTTATTTATTCCTAGTCTAATTATTGTTCAATGTGGGAGGATGTTATGATTTTTGAGTATGAGTCTTTGAAAAAGAGTCAAATATGGGAACTTGTTCCTCTTATAGAAGGAAAGAATGATGTCAGCCATAAATGGGTCTATAAAACTAAGTACATATGTGATGGTTAGATGGAGAAGCAAAATTTGTGTCTTGTTGCTAAGGAATTATCTCAAAAGAAGGGAATTGACTACTCAAAGACCTTTTCTCTAGTTTGTGTTAGCTTTTGATATAATATGCAAAGGGAGATAACAATCACGAGATGCATAATAATATGAAAGGAAGTAAATCTGCTAGATGATTGAGATATATAATAAACAAAATGATATAAATGAATATAATGTAGCTATGAAGGAAGTGAACACTACTAGACTACATTGCACCCATCACCTATGAAGATGATCTAAGCTAGTATGTCACTGACTCTCTGTGCTATATCTATCTAACAATGAGGTCTTCCTTATATAGGCAAAATAGGATAGTTGGGCAACACTCTATCTAGTTGTACAAGTGATACCTTGCACATTTACAACTTGCACATTGACACTTGTACATTTATTATATTGCATGAAGTAACTAGATAACTTCCCCTAAAGTAATCTAATGTCCTAAGTATGTACCTTGGAAGATACATTTACATAATCCAAATGATGGAATATAATCTATTTCTAACATCCCATATATTACATTATTTGGGTATTGAAGACTTTTAGTCTTAAATATGGATCTTCATCTTCATCTTGAGCTTTGTACTCTTCCTTTGCATTCATTTTAACTTGTTCAAGCAAATAATCAGTATTTCTCTAATAAGTTACATTTGCTTATAGAGCTTTCACTTCATAATCCTCTACGGGTTCTTCCAGTTCTTCAATTTCTTCTATCCTCTAAACTAGGTGACCTCTCCGATTTCTCTTCTGATATTCCAATTAAGGATAATTTGTTGATCACTAAAATTACTGTTGATGAGGATTCCTTTGGTTTTGTCATGGTCAAAACTTATTCCCATTTTTCATCTGATTTTCTTGGTTCCTATTTTTGGGATTGTATCTGCAATAACTGGTACTATGGTCTTTCTTTCTGCATATCTAACCAATACCATATTTTTTGTCTTCTTGTTGATGTAGCAATATTTCCCTATGGATTATCTTTTGATGTCAATTCAGTGTTAGTCATCTCATCTTTCAAGGTGTTTTCTACTTCATATTCTTGAAGTATATCGATCGGGTCATAAAAATAAGTATCTTTACTTAAGACATGTAAATATGTTACCAAATGCTTATAGTTATCTAGAAGTGCTCTCATGGTTATTTGAGTAAGAAGTTCATCCTTGATTGTCTCTCCTAAGGTCAACAATTTCCCTTTAATATCTACTACCTTCCTTAGAAACAATTATATGTTTTCTCCACTATTAATTTTCAATGAGTGAAACTAAGTGTGGACATGAAGAATAGTTACCTTATTCTTTCCTTCAAATATTTTCTCCAGACTTGTCCATGCATCTAAAGATGTTTTAGATGAACTGATATAAGGTTGAATCACATCAGTGATAGCAAAGGTTATTATCATTAGAGCTTTGGAATCATATTTTTCAAACTTAAGGATTTCAGTTTCACCTATGGTAGGCCTTTGTGTTTTCCCTTTTACAACATCCCAAAGTTTTTCATACACTAAGATTGCTTTCACTTTATTTTTCCAAGAGAAATAATTAGGACCCTTGAGTAGTTGAGATTATGCTATGAAGAATTTATTTTATGCCATTTAGATATTCCTAATATCAAACCTTACATTTGTAGGCTACCTTATATCTCCCTAGTGATTTTGAAATATGATATAGTGCTTTTGTAATATAAAGTTCAATTTATGGTTGATTTTGTATAGTTTTGTAAAGATCAAAAATCAACTTTTCTAACACCTTATTTCTCTTAATTGAATTAAGCACTTTTTCAATTTTTGAAGAGGTTTTAATGTTGGATTCCTTTTGTTCCTTTTTGAGAAATTTAGAGACAAGAAAAATATAAATTTCCAACCTTATCAAAAAAATATTTAATAACTTCTTTTTATAACACTTAGGTTTTAATTTCTAATTTTCGAAGACCTAGTTTGATGTTGTAACCCTTATCTCTCCCAAATTTGGAAAATTAGAAAATTAATAATATTTGCAAACTATTAAAGAAAGTAATCCAAATCATATTCCTTATTTCTCCTAGGTTAAGATGAAAATATTATTTTAATTTGGTAAGTTATCCCTTATAGCTTTTGCTTTTAAAAACTAAATTTTCAACCTTAGCTTATAACACTTATATCTCCAAAATTGAAAGCAATAATAAAGTGAGAATTAAATCTTACCTTTTTTATGCTAATCTCTTCATTGTTCGATGCTTCCTACAACTGAATATAGCAGTGGTGTTAAAGCTTCC
Organism: Wollemia nobilis; assembly: GCA_028583015.1. Lineage (NCBI taxonomy): Eukaryota > Viridiplantae > Streptophyta > Pinopsida > Araucariales > Araucariaceae > Wollemia > Wollemia nobilis. The sequence goes on along the minus strand of JAQPPZ010016751.1, from coordinate 7,613,464 downwards.
TTGGGCTCTAGAATCAATGGAGATGCTCATCTTTTATGCTGGAACGTAGACGCTGCTGAAATAGAAGGGTTTGATGGAGGGAGATATGACCCTGTGAAGTCAACCATTTGGAACAAGGGCAGTGATGATTTTTCAAGTTGCAAAAAATGAAATTGCAAAGTGTGAAGGATTAGGGTTTTTTCTTAAAAAATATCTCATCTTTTAGGATCCATATCTTTGCGAAGAGTTATCCGATTCAACTAATTCTTGGACCAACTTGTGCATAATTTGAATAGATTTAAAATAAGTGGTCATATGCAAATATCCAAGCAATATTTAGGGGGATACAACCTTGTGAATTCAACCATTCAGAACAAGGGCAGTGACGATTTTTCAAGTTACGAAAAATAAAATTGTAAATATTTGCCAACTAGGATTCGAATGATGGGATTAGCAATGAAGGGTTAGGACTTTAGTGAGGTAATACATTCTATCTGGACAAAGAATTTTTTAGTTAAGTTATTTTTTCCCTTTCTTTATCTTAGAAATTATGCATGAAAAAATTATAAATTTTTTATCAAATATTATATTTTCTATAGAACTTTCAAATAAATTTCATTAGATTTTGAGTTTTAGTTTTCTTTCCATGGATTGATTTATATTTAAATCCTTAGGATCATCCCTAGTGGTAGAGGTTAGTGAGTGCACTTCATAGATATCCTCATTGCTCCAATATAGTGCAATTTTTGATAAATTTAATGGGTATTGGCCAGGGGCTTCAGCCTTGAAAAAATGGATTGATTAGAGTTGGAAGTCTCTAGGAGTTATTCTATCATTTCTTTCCAAAGGTTTCTTCCTAGCCATTTTTTGTTCTAGTGAAGAAAGAGAAAGAATCCTAAAAGAGGGTCCTTGGTTTATGTGAAGAGCAGGGCTCTTCGTTACCCATTGGTCTAAAGTCTTTTCACCTAAAAATGTAAATCTATCCCTAGTACCAGTCTAGGTTAGGATGTTTGTGTTTCCCATTGAATTTTGGAAAATAAATACCTTCAAGGCAATAGGCAACACTCTAGGAGAATTCCTTGAGATTTTAGATACAACAAAAGATGGATTTTTGGCTATTTATGCTCGAATATTGGTCATGATTAATATAAGTAAAGCTTTACCAGAATCAATTATTCTTAAGTATGGAGATAATATGTGGATCCAAACTATATATTATGAAAACATATATTTTAGATTTAGAATATGTCATGAGGTGGGGCATATTGATTGATAATACCCTAAGAAGAGCCCAGCATAATCATTTGTAGAAAATCGTAAGAGAAATTTACAAATGGTTATGGATAAAGAGGTTTTTCAACTTCCAAAAAATAGATCTAGAAAAATAAAATAAAATGAACAGTGGAGACTAATAAGGAAGGATACTAGAAGAAAATCCAATTATTTTAAGATTTTAGCCTATGAAAAAAAAGTAGATCAAAACTTAGAGGACACAATACAACAATTTCAACATATTAGCAAGGAACCGTGTATTCAATATGATCCTAACTTAAGGAAGAACATTCTTGATGAACCTAAGGAATGTGTCTCATCAGATTTTGAATACTCTCTTGAAGTACCATGCACCATTCATGAGAAAATAATTAGTAAATAAAATGCAGTTTAAGAAGTTAATATCACTACCATTAATAAGAAAATACCAAAAAATGAGCAAGATAAGTCAAAAGCTTCTATAATAGAGCTAGGAGAGGATAAATATGTTGAAAAACAAAATTGTGAAAGAATATTGAGGAATAGAATAATAAGATATACTTCTAATATAGGCAAGGCAAAAAGAGGAAAACCCTCAAATTATCAAGCAAGATGTAGGGAAGCAAGAGCTAACATAGAGAAAGGAACACAAACTAAGTTGGTTCAACTTCTCTTTACAAAACAACTTAATGATATCGGTAATATGCAAGAGGTATCAAAAGCCCCTAATGAGACATGATTATCATCTCATATAATATAAGGGGTGCTAATGTCCCCTCAAAGCATAGGTGTATTAGGGACCTATGTTTAAGTAATAAACATGATATTCTCTATATCTAGGAAACTAAAATGATAAAAGAAGAAGTTTCAAAAACTATGAAAGTAGTTTGGGAAGATGTGAATGGGATGCTATGGATTCTAAAGGAGCAACAGGGAGGATTCTAACTTGTTGGAATCCTTCTAGAACCTCTTGTGAAACCATTCATAAAATTGGGCATTGGATAGCCTCTTTAGTCACTTGCTACTTTATCGATATTCACTTCATCCTTATCAATTTGTATGGACCTACAACTCAGTCAGGTAGATTAGAATTTTGGAGTGGGATTGAAGCCTTTATGAGAAGTAAAGACCAAGAAATCCATTTCATGATCAATGGATATTTTAATGCCATAACCAAAATAAATGAAAAATTTGAGGGAATTAGGAAATTGACCTAAAGTATGAAATATTTCTCATATTTTATTCAAAATAATAATCTATAGGAAGTTGAAGAAGCAACTATACTTAGACCAATAATAAGAGAGACCAAAACCTAATAGAATAAAAATTAGATAGATGCATTCTCTCAGATCATTGGCTAGATGAAGAACTTGTGCTAATATTAATACCTTAACAAGAATTGGTTCAGATCACTAGCCAACAAGAGTTAAAATTGTGGTAAGTGAATTCAAAAAATATCATATTTTAAATATGAGCAGATGTGGAAAGACCATCCTCAATTTGTTGATATGATAGCTCAAACATGAAATTCTTTAGGTAATGGTGGGTTGTATACTCTTCCAAACCAAATTAAAGTTATGACATCTATATTAAAAGAATGGAATAAGAAAACCTTTGGAAATATTTTGTAGAAGAAAGAACTAAAAGATAAACTTTCAAAATCCCAAAAAGGTGATGAAAATAATACAAGCTCGGAGGAAAGGGAGTTGCTTAGTGAATATCATAATATTTTGAGTAAGGAAGAGAAATTCTAGAGATAAAAATACAAAGTTTTTTCATAGGATGGCTATAGTACATAGATCATCTTCTAGAATTAGTATAATTAAATCTATAGAAGGGGTTTGGATTGAAGATCAGAGTGAAATTGAAAAATAGGTAAAGTCATTTTATCAAAATATTCTAGGTTCAAAGGAGACCAAAGTTTTTAATGATAAACTTCTTCAAGATGTTCCTTCAGTTATAACTAATGAAGACAATAGGAAATGGATGGAGCCTAATACTCTAGAATAAGTTCATTTAGATATTTTCTCTTTTAAAAAGTATAAATCCCCTGGTCTAGATGGGCTCTCTACAACTTTTTACCAACATAACTGGGATATAGTGAAGGATTCTTTATTAGTGGTAGTGGAACAATCTAGGGTAAAAAAATACATTCCTTATAAAATAAATGCAACTTATCTTACCCTAATTCCAAAAAATAAGGATGTTGAATTGTTTGATTCTTTTAGACCCATAAGCCTATGTAATATGGTTTATAATATTATTTCCAAAGTGATGGAAAATAGATTAATGCCATTGTTAGAAAAAATTATTTCAAAAGAGCAAAGAGGATTTGTGAAAGGGAGACAAATTATGGATGGGATCATAGTAGCTCATGAAGTTATATATTCAGTAGCTTCAAGAAAAGAGAAAGGTATGATATTAAAACTTGATATGAGTAAAGCCTATGATAGGGTTAAATGGGATTTTCTTTTTGTAATTTTAGATAAGTTTAGTTTTGGGAATAAATGGGTTAGATGGATTAAAACTTGTGTCTCTACAGTTTCTTATTCAGTTTTGGTCAATGGGTTAGTGATATAATCTTTTAAAGTCAAGAGAGGCCTTAGACAAGGATATCCTCTATCTCCTTATTTGGTCATTATTATGGTAGAAGTTTTGAGTAGGAACTTAAATAAGGCTTAAAAATATGGGATTATAAGTGGACTTAAGGTTAGTAATAACATCGATAATATCACCCATCAACAATTTGTATATGATACAACCCTTTTTGGAAGAGCAAGGATAAATAAGGCCAGAGCTTTGAATAACATTTTAAAAGAGTACAAAATAGCTTCAGGGCAAAAAATTAATAGGACTAAATCCAAAATTTACTTTCTTAACACTCCTGCTAATATCAAAGTAAGAATTTGTAGGTTGATTCAAATGGAGGAGGTAAATTTACCAACAACTTATCTAAGGATGTCTTTATTTGAGGGGAGAATGAGGATAGATTTATGGAATCCAGTTATTAGTAAAGTTTAAAATAAACTTCTAGCTCGGAAAGGTAGATGGTTATCATTAGCAGGAATAGTGCAGTTAATTAAGTCAATCTTACAAGCCATTCCAACATATTATATGTCATTGTATTCTATGCCAAAATCAGTTGAAAAAAGATTAATCTTTATTATGCAATCCTTTTTATGGTCAAGTTTACATGATAAAATGAAATTCCTTTGGTGAAATGGAGCAAGTTGTGTGATGATAAAACTAGGGGAGGTCTTGGTTTAAGAGCTCTTACAGATGCAAACTTAGCTCTTAGAGTAAAAGTTATTTGGAGATTGTACAAAGAGATTCAAAGACAATGGACAAGAATTCTTCTAAGTATGTTGATCCCAATGACCCAAGTTTAATATTTACTACATTCTCTCTTCCAAATGGTTCTACTCTTTGGAATGGTTTAAAAAATCTATTGATATTATTATTAAAGGTTTAAGATTGGTGGTGGGAACTGGAGATTCTATTTGGATGGATACTTGGTGTGATAAAAAACCGCTCAATTTAGATCCAGTTTTGAAACCTTGGATGAGATTGCTTCAAGATAAATATGATGATAGGATTTCAAATATTTTGTACAAGGATCGAGAAGGAAGATACAATTGGAAAGAATTTTTTTACAAGTATACAAGACATTGATTCTAGGAGGCAATTGAGTAGAAAGATAAAAATTGTGATTATTTCGATTGGTGCCAAGGATAAATTGATTTGGGAGTTGAATAGGTCAGGAGAATACACAAAAAAACATGGATATAATGTTCAACATCAACATAATAATAATATCACTAGAATATGGAGAGATATTTGGGATAGCCCAAGCATTCCTAAATTCAATAGTCTGGAATTTATAGCAATGGATTATTAATATGTTTGGTAAATGAATGGTGATGAATAGTAAAATTGAAGATTGGTTAAAGCAATGGCAGAGCACTTATAAAATTGAGGCTTTACAGACAATATGGGATATATCAAAAGATATAATACTTTTGACTATATGGCTAGAAAGGAATAGAAGAATATTTAAAGGAAAGGAAAGTAGTTTAGAGGTAATGAAAAATAAGATATGTTTATCCATAGAGGAGTCTAAACCAATCCTATCAACTCACCCAATCCCTAATTTGGAAGTAGAGAGTCTTGATATATGGAGTCAAGTCATTAAAAGGAGTTATGATGTTGGGTACAAGAGAAGCAAAATTAAGGTAAATAATATAAAGTGGAAACCACCATATGTGGAATGGGTTAAATTGAATTTTTATGGAGCATCTAACGGAAATCCAGGACCAGTAGGAGGAGGAGTAATATTTAGAAATAATAGAGGATATATTTTATCTCATTATGCTTTCAATTGTGGATTTAAGACAAATAATGAAGTTCAAGCTTGGAAAGCTTTAGAAGGGTTATAAATATGTAAACAAATAAAATGGAATAGAGTATGGATGGAAGGTGATTCTCTCATAGTAATAAATACAATTTTGAGGAAAGCAAAGGCTCCATGGAACATACAAGAGATAATTATGCAAATTCAAGATCTTGCTAAAGAGTTTGAAGAAATCAGGTTTACACATATATTAATGGAAGGAGACGAATATGCAGATAAGCTAGCTAATAAAGACATTTTGATTGAGTATCGTGAAGTTAACATCTCCTTTCCATAGTTAGATAAAGTAGAAAGTTTAGTTGAAGCTAACAAAAAATATTGATTGTCTAAATCAATTAATGATTAAGATTTACTTTTATGTTTTTCATTGATAATATCTATTTTATTTTGTAACTATAATGTGTGTTCTTTTAGACTATATATTATAATTTTTTTGGTTGCACTTGTGTTTCAGGAAGGAAACTAGCAATCTAGATTTGGTAAAGTGGACTATGATATTGTGATGGTTTGGAAATATTACTCTACTAAGATGCAAGACATTGATAGTAGAGGTGAATTTTTGGCATTGTGAAGGTTGCTATAGAAAAATATTAAGAAAGATGCTAAATTCTAGAACAATTGTATTCATACAAAGATTTGAAAAGATCTAGAAAATGAAAATCAAGAATTCAAATATTTTATGTAAAATGATGTAGGTTTCTAGCTATAGCATCTCAATTGAGATGAGAAGTGTATCTATTTGTAAACTCTCAAGCTCTAAGTATGAGAGATGTAATTTGTTAAGAGTGGGGGACTCGAGTACAAACCCTTATTATCCAACAAAAAAAATAAAATAGGAGGGTTTGAACTCCAAGACCAGGAGCCTTTAATGCTCCTTCTTGCATTCAATGCTATGCTTGATTGGCTTTGACTGTGTTTCGCTCTATTGTGATCTTTGGACTTCGGGCACATTTTATTGGAGGAGTAAACTCGAGCCTTGTAACATGTGATATGTTCATTACATATGAGCACTACTTCTCACTTTTATAACATAAATCTTTCTTGTTCAATACCTCTGGTCACTTTGTAACGTCTACTCACTCATGTGGGACTTGAGGATAATAACAAGTATCACCACGTATGCTTGAGCGTTGAGAGTCAAAGTTCTTGTAACGTATGCACCTTAGTAGATTGATGCCAAGTGGTATTCATGTTCTTTGCATGAAGTCCTTCACTATAATGCCTTTCAAGGATATTATTATAACTCCTTAGGTCTTTTTGTATGCCATTCCTTTACTTTGCTATTTTTATTGAGTAGCAAGCAAACTTATCTTTTGCAGGTAGATTGATGAGGTGCTATGGAGCTTGAATAGTGATTTTTATGCTTCCTTTGGTGGATGATATTCACCAATTCTAAGGTTTAGAATGTAGCTCATTTGCTCTTTATATTCCTCCAACATATTAATTAATGTGCATATTTGTAGTGTAGATATTTTCCATCCCACATTGATAGATGTGAATGTTGTCCATATCATTTTGGTAGAAGTAGATGCCTTCTCTTTGTAGTGTAGATGTTCTTTGTCTCACGTATATAGATGTGAATTTTTTTCGTCTCACGTTGGTAGATGTGCACTCTTTTATATACATAAATGTAGCTTTGACGATAGCCTCTTATGGGCTCTATATTTGCAGGTTTGTTCATCCAATATGAGCCCTTTGATTGGCTCCTATTGCTTTGGAAGAAGAGTGCTTACGTTAAGCCTTTCTTGGATGCTTTTTCCTGTAGATATTGTGCCTTTTTGGGGACACAATAAAATCTTCTCTTGGGCTATAAAAAACCATATCAAAGGAGTGCAATAAAATGTACTATAGATTGTATATAAACCTCCTTTGATGCACCTTATTTTGCATTCTTATTTCATATCTGAAATTCTGGTTTTATGGTAGATTTTTCTCCTAAAATACAAGGGTTTTGAGGTTCTCTTTTATGAGTATACACCTTCCCCTTCTTGCTTGGACACTATGATTGCAAATCCAAGCTTAGATAACAGTAGATAGAAGTTTTTTAATTTATGCAATTTTCTGCATTTTATTTTCTTGCATCCAATCTAGTAATGCTTTGGATTTGAGACTCACCAAATCTCAATATTTGAAGCTTATATTTTTATTTTTGATTAGTTGTGTTCTTCTCCAAGTTTTGGAGTATTCTAACCTTTTTTCAGGTGGCTTCTTTTGGCCACTATAAGTTGCAAATTTATGTGCTTCATTAGTGTCTTTAGACACTGGATACAAATCAGATTTTATGCCCTTCAAGAACACAAAACTAATTTCTTTTTAAAGTAGTATAATAGTGCAAATAAATATAAAAGACTTTCTTTTTAATGCACTAACAATTTCACCTTATCACTCTAATCAACTCTCAAGATAATGTACTTAATCAATTTACAGCAACTAATTATGAATAACCTTTAAAAGAATCTTCAAGAGTTATCTGCAAATTCACTACAACTAATATTGTAGGGCTTAGTCTTATTTTCTTTTTCTAAAGGAGATGATAGGTAGTTGATAGATATAATTCTAAAATCTAATAAAATGTGCAAATGAACCTTAAAAATAACCTTTTCCTTTTTGCACTTTTGAAGACTATAATCTACTTTTTCTTCATGTAACTTTAATCTAGATAAGATGCTCTAATGAATCTGATAAGTAGTCTAATTAATGAGTTAGTTAGCACCAGTATTTGCATACCTTTTTATAGTTCATTTTATCACTTCTATAGAGGATGTGGATCTTGGTATCTATGATCACCAAGTTGCTACTTTGAGTAGGATTTTGGAGCTCTTTGTAAACTGTCTTAAATAACTCCTTCACCAAATGATGATCTCAAAATTTCTTTCATGAGCCTAAGATTTGGTGACTTGTTCTCCTCTTGTGATATCCTCCTTCTGTTGTATATTTGGATAAGTCTCTATCTCTGAAGTGGTGCCTTCTTACTGTGAGAGATAATCTTCAAATATCCTAGATTTGAAGAGCTTATTTTATCTTCAAGTCTTCTTATCAAATTTTGACTTCAAGCAGGATCTTCTTCTCAAGATTCTGAATGTCTTGAGGTCTTTCACTGGATTCTTCTTCTAAAATTTGGCACTCCTTGCTAAATTCTTCTTCTCTAATTTGGCACTCCTTGCCAAAATCTCCTTCTCTTGGTCTTGTTATCAAATGACGATAATTGTCCTAAGTCCTTCACTATCAGGGGCTTCTCCTTAGTAGTGGATTTCTCTAGTGAGATATCCTTTGATGATTTCTTCAGTAAGGCTTTCTTAGCCTTTTCTTGGATGCTCGATGAGACCTTCCCAAGGTCTTTGATCTTATAGCTTTTGTTGGTCTTCCCTTGAGACCTCTTCAACCTTCTACTCCTAGAAGTGTTGGTGATGTGATCTGCTCTTGGATATCTGATTTTTTTGCTTCTAGATTCGAGCAGGACTCTCCTAGTCCTTCTTCTTCTTCCAAGTTTGGAAGTACTTCAATGAGATCTTCTCCTGATATCTTTTTATTCAAGTTTTGAATTGATTCTAAAGAAGATACTCTTCCTAAATTTCTTGTAGAAAGTTTCCCAAATCACTAATCTTCTTTCCCTAAAACAAAAATATTAATACCAAAATCTTAATCTGCTTCTGAATCAAATATTCCTTTCGAGTTATTCTTCAGGATAAATGCTTATGTGGCCTATTTTATTATCAAGTTTTCTATGGCCTTTTTAGTATCAAGGCTTTTGTGGCCTTTTCAGTATCAAGGCTTCTATGGCCATTTTCAGTATCAAGGCTTCTGTGGCATTTTCAGTATCAAGAATTTTATGGCTTCTACTTCAAGGCTTCTATGGCATTTTTGTATCAAGGCTTCTATGGCCTGTTCTTCAAGGCTACTATGGAATTTTTGTGTTAAGGCTTCTATGGTATGTTCTTCAACTATGAAGTTCTTCAATATGCAATGGAGATCTTTAGTCTCCTAACTTCACCACACCTCTTCTTCATAAGTTTTCTTCTACAATGTTCTTCTCCTACATAAGGAACTAATCTTTGCACTATAAGGGCACACCAATATTCGGGAAATGAAGTTGGAGTCTCCTATATTTCCATCATAGGAGGAGTACCAATCCTCTGAGAATTAATTATCTACAACAAAATAAACTTTGGGTAACAATTGGCAAATTCTAGATATCCTAGATCTTCACTAGATGATATGTCAATCTAGTGGATTGAATGTTGAGTCTTGGTCTTCATGAGTTTTTCCTATAACTCTATGGAAAGACTCTAGTCAAATGCAATCTCAGTATTTTCTGGAACTAAGATTTCTTTCAGTCCTCACTTGTGACTCTCCCTAATTCTACCACCTAGATTCTTGTGAAATATTTTGACAATGACTGGTCCAATGGCACGTCAGGTTGACAAAATACTCAGGCTCAATAATGATGGTGATTTTCCTGTAGACTTGCACAAACTAGATCTACCATAGCTCTGATACCACTGTTATATTTTGATGTAATATGCAAAGGGAGATAACAATCACAAGATGAAGAATAATATGAAATAAATTAAATCTACTAGATGACTAAGATATGCAATAAACAGGATGATATAAATGAATACAATGTAGCTATGGAGGAAGTGAACACTCCATTAATAAAGCTATTGGACTACATTGCACCCATCACCACTAGATCGTGATCCATAGAGAATTGTACTACCTATAAAGATGTTATAAGCTATTGTGTCACCGACTCTCCCTGTTCTATATATATCTAGCAATGAGGCCTTCCTTATATAGGTAAAATATGATACTTGTCCAACACTCTATCTAGTCATACAAGTGACACCTTGCACATTTACAACTTACACATTGACACTTGTGCATTTATTACATTACATGAAGTAACTAGATAACTTCCCCCTAAAGTAATATAATGTCATAAGTATATACCTTGGAAGATACATTTACATAACCCAAGTTATGGAATATAATCTATTTCTAACAGTTGGTAGGATGGACATTGTTCATGCAATTATTTCTATAACTACCTACTATGTTAGTATTCATAGTATTTTCTAAAAATAAATGGAATACACACATTACTTAGTATTGCTAAAAATAAAATACACAATGAAATGCACATAATGTATGGGGTGTCTATGGATACCAAATAGTATCACTATCAAAGAATAGAATTACACTCCAATCGACAATGAAATAATACAAATACAAGTTACCCTTAGATCAAGGTTGAGAGATAAACCTTAAGGATTATAATAAAATAATACAAAAATATATATTTTAAGATCTACAAGGGCCCAAAGGGATTATATGAATAATGCAACACAAATGTTGGTCATGGACTAAGAGAAGCTTAACCATCACATATTCCAACATCCCCTATTAAGCTTAATGGGGGACATGGAGAGATCCTTACTTGTCTTCCCCCTTAAGGAACATTCTACTATACCAAGTAGCTCTTGTATGTGCATAAAGTAACCATGGCCATGATCTTAGTTATAATCTCTACTTCTTGCTCCATTGAAGGTACATATACTATATCAAGCATCCCATGTGCATGAAGCCATCTTACAAAGTGCATCTAAATATCTATATACTTCATTGACTAATGGAACACTAGATTACAAATAATTCAAATGGTGCTCTAAGTATAACATTGAAGAGTTATTGGAAAATATTGAGGATAACCAATATCATCCAAAATTATGATCATCCATAGAAGAAGTTTAACTTACTCATTGGCAACACAAGGCATACCTTGTGCTTCTCCACCTAACCATCTAAAGTATAGTTAGTCCTATAGACCCATTTTCATCCAACTACATTCTTCTCTTCTGAAATATGAACCAAATTACATGTCCTATTCTTCATCAAAGTTACATATTTAGTAAGCATAGTATCTTCCCACTCCAATCAACCCTTTGCCTAAGAATATGTAAAAGGATCTTAAGAAGGATAAATCTTCAAGATAAAAACTCAAGAAGGAGAATTTTGATGTTGCTTTAGAGGCAAAATTAGTTGAGCATCCTTTAGAAGCATCTTTACCCACTTAGTTGAATGAATTGAAGAATATTCATGTTCACTCAATGGCAAAGCACCATTAGAATATAAATTTGAATAATCTAACTCAAAATAATCTCACCTCATCATGCAAATTTGAAGTACTCTAAATTGATATGTCCTAATTAACATGCCCTAATTCTAGAAAAGAAGGTGCTACCAATGGTGTTGCCCTTGGTAGAGTCACATTAAGAGGTAAAGTACCTCCACTCAAAGATAAATATGAATAATATGCTCTAATGGGAATAAAGCCAACCAAAATATTTGAATAAATGATTGAATCTAAATTAGTCAAAGGATCAAAGGAGTCATCCACTAAAAGCTTGTATGGTGGCCTAGAAGGAAAACCTAGAAGACCTCATAAAAAATGTCCTCTCTCCAAATAAAAACCTCATACCTCTTAGGGTCACCTTTGAGGTATATGAATGCCCCATGAAGATGTGTCTATGACTTTTCAATACCTCCTTCTTCCAAATATCCTTGGGTATATGATCCCATGTTGAAGACCTAAAGATACAGAATCAAGATACTTCATGTTTATCTCCTATAAACCACCCAATACTAACCTCATGGCAACATTTTTGATGATATATACTAAAATAGTGATGACTTAACCCCAAATTTTATACTCCATCCCCTTGGTATGAATTATACATTGTCATTTCCATGATCTCCTTGTTTTTCATTTTAGCCACACCATTCTAGTTAAGAGTATAGTGAACACTCCTCTAATATACAATCCCATGAAAAGCCAAAAAATAATGAAATGTATGAGACATTTAATTTTTTTTATCGAACTAATTCTCTATAAGAACCTTAAAGGTCTTGAATCTCTCAAAGGCATCATCCTTACTGTTAAGAGTATACAACCACACATATCTAGAAACATCATCATCAATAAAAAGGAGGAAGTACCTATTTCTAGAATGATATGGTGTACCCATTTGTCTATAAATATCACTATATATGATCTCCAAAGGGTGATAAGCTTGTCTTGCAGTCTCATTTGGAAAAGTCTTCCTATGATGTTTACCTATAATACATCCCTTGCATTCACCACTTGGAGGGAATATGTGTGAAAGTCCAATGGCTATCTCATGACAACTCATGTATCTCAAATATCCATAGCTAAAATGCCCAAGCCTATAGCACCACCTTTGACTCTCATCATTTGTGTATGTAACTATTATAACAAATATTTTCTTCCTAGAAGAAGAAGCAAAGGAGATAGGTCTTTCTTCCAACTTATAAATTTGGTCTGACTCATCACAATAGACAAAAGCAATCATTTTAAATCCATTTTCTATATCCTTAATTACCCAATGATCGATCCAAAATTGTATCTTTTTATTTGTATGAATAAGGTGATAAATAGACAAGAGATTAGGGCCAACATTAGGAACATGAAGTACTCAATCAAAATAAGAATATCCAATGTTGATATCTTCACATAAATACATGGATGTCATTAGGCATTCTCAAACTATTTAGTATAGTCAACAATGTTAGGTTCGATAAGTTGCAACCACAAGATAAGTGGTCCCCACAACTAGCCCCAGGCTCCACAACTAGAATATACCTTACTTAATCTTAACAATGTCATTCTATCAAATTTTAGGTTTATGGAGATAATTGAAGAATCAACTTTTGAAGCACACTTCATATATGTCAATCAATAAGGGGTTGAAGCCAAGGATAAAAGGAAGATTTCTAAAGAGCAATCAGATAATAAGCACACCAACATTGGAAAGGTATGATGGTCCTTAGAAGAGAGATGTTGCCTCTACACTTAAAATATAGAAGGCATATTTCAACACAATAAAAAATAAAAGGATAAGGAGAACATGGGAAAACAAGTTATAAATACACCTCAAAACGAGAGAAGAGGAACATAAAATGATAAAGACTAGAGGACAGAGAAATAAAATGAACCTATAATAGACAATGATTATGGAGTGGCAACTAGTAGACCTACCAAAAAAGAAGATGACAATGGTAGAGAACCACTTCAAAAGGAGGCCAAAAGGTGATTATAATACCCCTCCCTTACAAGTAAAGGATAAATTATGGTTGCGAAGTAGTATCCAAGCTTTGCATCAAGGAAAGAAGACCCCTCTACTAGTTTAAAATTCAATATAACAAAGGATAGGATAACTCTAGCTAAGGTTAGCATACTATAAGCATTATCCCTACCCGGGCAAAGAGACCTACTCTAAAAATATTTAAAAGAGCAAGAGCAAAGTTATTCTAGGGGTAAACAATTTGAATCCACTCTAATTAGCATAGCATAACAACAAAATTTGATGACAGAGCATTCATCAGACATCTAGTTCAGTGCATATGATGTACAAAATGCTCTAAAACCAAAAACTCTAAATCCACCCCCATTCTATGTGAAACTTGAGAAAAAAATTATACTCTCAATATTTGCATACTGAATTCAAGTATAGACATCACAATTATACCAAAATATATTTGTGAAGAAATATGTCTTCCTTACCCTAAGATGATTAGGCACCCAATCCACATGGATGGCACTAGAGTCAATGTATTTGGTGTTATCAAAGAGCTTATCATGACTATAGCCATACATCTATAGTTTATAGTACAATAAGTGATAGTCATGGATCTACCCCTATACTTCAGCATGTTATTTTCCAAAGAGTGGACCCATACGTTGTTAGGGGATGGTTACCTAGCAATGGATTATACCAATATAAATATGTGCAAAGATAGGAAAATAATTTGGATTGATAATTAATTGCCTTGCAACTACCTCTTGCATAAACTTGAGAATGTGAGAATAGTGCATTAGAATGAGATACCAAATTTTATAGAAGAATATGATTATCATGAAGGCAACAAATATCCAAAAGTAGATATGATAATTGATATATTACAATATGAAGATATAAAAGTGAATTACAATTAAATAGAGTTAGGGAACTACCTTATCACCAAAACTTCTTCAAATCTCCCCATCCTTATAAGTTAATGAGCTAAAAAGACAGACTATACACTTTGATGGCATCAAAACCAAGAATAGAGTAGGCACTAACATGCAACATCAACCCATAGGGAACACAAATTCACTATCTTTGGAAGTTATTGTTCAATTGTATGAACAACATGGTATAATATGAAGTGCTTTGTATTGTCTTGAGGAGAGTAGAAAATATGGGAATCAAGCACCTAAGGATATGTGATAACTCTAAGTTAATTGTAAATCAAGCCAATTCTTAGTGTTCTATGAAGAATGATCACCTAAAGTATTGTAAGCATCAAGTGTAGGATTTGTTTGAGAGTTTCAACTCATATGGAGTCAAAGCAATATCTTAGGAGTTGAATGCAAAGGTAGATTAGGTAGCAATAATGATGGTCAAATTTTATCCCAACAATGATATAATGGGATAAATTGAAAGAATTGAAGGTTATTTTTAGACCAAAAATACCTAATAACTCTTACCATTGGTAGGTCTTAAACAATGGTGATCCAATTATAGAATTATTGATTAAAAAATCCCAATAAATTGAAGAGAAAAATGAATATAGGGATGACATCAAGAATGAAGTTATACAACTAAAATCTAATCATCTACTCAAAGCCTGATCATCTTAAAGAGTCTATCTAATCTAGATGATAGTACAAGATAAAGAAATCATAGGAAAAAATATTCTTCATACCTCCCAATCAAGGTAATTGAAGGAAAGAGTCTACTTTTTGGGAAATATTGCACTCAGGCAGAAAAATGCCTTTTTAAATAACTCTATGGTAAATATGAAGATATTATTGCCTAGTCATATGAATATCTTAAAGTTTATGAATGCAATATCATCGAGCATGTTATCGAATTGAAGCTTGATGCCAAGCCTTTCAAACAAAAGAAAATACTAATGAATTTGAAGATAGAAGCAATGATGAAAAAGGAGTTATTGAAGCTTTCACAAGCTCAAATTATATTCTCAATTAAACATTCTACATGGGTTACCAATCTTGTCCTAATATACAAAAAAAATGAGGATATAAGTTTGTGTTGAATTGAATAGGGTATCTTTGAAATATCATTATCCATTGTCTACTATCAATCAAATGTTGTATAAAGTAGGGTTATAGACGTTGTCACTCCTATATGGCTTCTCCAGATATAATCAAATTTTTATTAAGAAAAATACCAACATAAAACAACCTTCAATACCAAATATCAACAAATGTCATTCAATCTATAAAACACAGGGGCAACCATACAAAGAGCAATGGATATAACTTTTTATGATATCATAGGTGAAATCATTATTATATACCTAGAAGCAAACATATTGACCATCTCGATTTAGGTTTCTAGAGATGCAGATATTTTGGTATTTATCTAAACCCTAAGAATTCTAGTTTTATGGTTTATGAAGGCAAATTACTAGGTCATGTAGAAGAAGCTCTGGTTGTAGACCTTGATAGAATAAATACCATCCAATATCTACCATTTATCACACCTGTCAAAGGTATCAAGTCATTCCTAGGTAAAATTCAATTTGTATCCAAGTTAATTACTAATTTTGCTCAAATGGTTAGACCCCCAAAATATTTAAAAAGGATGCCTCCCTATATTAGACCAAATAAGGAAAGAAAACCTTTCAATAGATCAAAGTTATCATCACAAAAGTGTCTATCTTAATTTATCCAAACTTTTTCAAAGATTTTAGATTCTATGTATTTGGTATTGATGAGAGCATTGTTATTTTTGTAACTCAAAAGAATGACCAAGGCAAAGAGCACCTCATATCCTTCATGAGCTGAGCTCTTCACAACTATGAATAAAAGTATACCCTAATTGAGAAATAGGTATTTATCATTATGAAGGTCTTGAAGAAGTTCATATATACTATAGAAAAGAAAGTAAAGTGGATCAACAAAATCTAGGAATTTGATATTGAGATCAAACCCACTAAGCTCATCAAAAGAAAAGCTATTCATGAAGAATAGCTAGGACAGTCTATAAATAATAAGTTGATTTAGTTGAAGAGATAAATATCAACAAAGGGACTATATGGATGGGTGATATGTGTATATACATGGTTATATAGCAAGTACCAAAAGGATTTATGGCCAAAGAAAGAGCCAATTTAGGTAAAAGGTGATATGCTAGAAGTGACTAGACAATATTCTATTTAGGAAGGGATATGATGGTATTGTACTCTACTATGTCAAAGAAAAAAAAAAGGAGCCCTAATCAAGCAGTAACATGATGAAGAAAATCACTTATCTATGCCCATAATATCTCATAATATATTAAGAGTTGGATACTATTATCCTACCATTTTCATCAATTTCTATCAATTGGTCAACAATTGGAAATGTTGTTGTAGGTTTAGGGGAAGGAAAATAATAGATCCAATGCCTTTAAAACCTATCATCATGACCAAACCATTTCAACAATGTGACATTGACTTCATAGGTAAAATTAACATGTTATCAAGTGTAGGCCATGGATGGATCCTCCTTGCTATAGATAAATTTACCAAATGGGTTAAAGCAATCGTAAACAAAGTGGCAAATCAAGAAATAGTGGTTTAGTTGATTAAGGATATCATCACCAGGAGCACCTGCCTCCATTGTCACATATAATACCACCTATTTCAAGGGGGCTAAAGTGTTTAAATTTTCCCTTGAGTATGGATTTTCACTCAATAATATCATCCAATTATTATCCTCGTGGTAATATATTAGCCGAGTCAATGAATAAAAATATCAGAAGGATCTTGAAAATGACCATTTCAAAGTCATAAAGGGATTGGTACACAAAGTTATAAGGCATTATGGATAGACAAAGTGTCACCAAAAGCATCCACTAGGTCATCTCCCTATAAGGTAGTGTATGACATGGAGATAGTATTACCAATTAACCTCAAGCTCCTTTCCCTTCAAATTTAATAACTCAAATTGGAGAACATTGACATATGCAAGCAAAAGTGAATGCATTATTGGCCATAGAAGAGAGAGAAAATACCCTTAAAATTAATCAAGAGACAGTTTGATAAAGGAGCTATGAAAGTAGAATATAAGGAAGGATACCTTTGTGCTCAAATGGAACAAAGGGCAAGTAAATCCAAGAGTACATAAAAAGTTTAACTTCTAATAGAGTTATCCCTACCAAATTTCTAAAACTACAGGTCCAAACACCTAGAGACTTGCCTTCATGGAGGGAGTAATACTAAGAAACACCTCTACTCTGTATAGCGATGAGAATTCTAGCCAAAAGAATATGTATATACATTGTATAGGCTATTAATTTGGTATCTTTTGCCCCTAACTTCTACTAGCCCCATGTCCCTTTTCCTTTTCTTCTATTTTTTTTTATTTTCATAAGTTTCTTTCCTTTTCGTTTCAAAAACTTGATTCACAGGGTCCATAAAGGACCATGTACATTGATGTTTAAAAAATGGGGACAAATCACTTGATTTTAGCAAGGAAATTTCTTATTATTAGTGAGCAATGTGGGGGTGCCCTAAGCCACTTATAAGTGAGGGTGAATCAGCCCTTAAATGGGTCGATTTCCCCACCTAAGTGGCTTGTCTAAGAAGTGGGTAGAGCACAAGCTTTCCAAGGCCTATATAATCCCCAACGGGAACCCTATTGGGCCTCACTTGAATTCACTACATATAAACTCCTTCACCAAATGTAGCACATCCAACAACTAATAATACACCAAAGCTCAAC
This sequence comes from Wollemia nobilis, assembly GCA_028583015.1. Taxonomy (NCBI): domain Eukaryota; kingdom Viridiplantae; phylum Streptophyta; class Pinopsida; order Araucariales; family Araucariaceae; genus Wollemia; species Wollemia nobilis. Next base: position 7,595,027 of record JAQPPZ010016751.1, on the reverse strand, counting down.
TAGCTAGCAACTCCATAAGAACTCCTCAACTATTGGTGATCGAGTGAATCACTCAAAAAAACATCACAAATCCCTATAAAAATTACCTAAGTCCCCAAACACAAGCAAATCACTCAAATCAATCAAGTGAATTGCCCCCTTTCTAAGAAAACTACTCCATCTTACCGAGTGAGTCACTCTATTTTTTTGAAAAAATCGTTCCTCATTCCCTAGTGTTTTAATTTCCTCTAGTAAGTGAATTACTCCGATTTTGTGAGTGAATTGCTCTAAAATTAGCAAGTAAATTACTTCTATTCTCAAGAGACCAAATTTACCCATTTTGGATCTTTCATCCAGTATCTATCAAATGGATGATCAAAAGAATTATCTCAAGTGAGGAGGGGAAGGGGAGAGCTAGGGTTTTGACGACCAAGATGACAGTGGGCGGGAAAGCTTCTGCGGGAGAGCATGGGAACGCCAACAGACTGAACCAAGGGCACAGCAGGGCGAAGGGAGGGCAGTCAGAGATCGGGGGCGCTAAGGAGTCCTCTCCAACCGAAGAGGATGTAGGTCATGACAAGGATCCACCAGACAAATGGGGAGGTGGACCTCAGAAGTCGTACACTCGAGCAACGGCTTCGAAACCCTTAGCGGTCCGCTCTCCAAGGAGTTGTTTCCTGTCGGGGACGAGTTGGACATCCCGACAGAAATTCTTTCAAGCTTTGTGGAATTCAAAAACTTTACCCTCATCGGTAAGTTTATTGGCGGTCGTCCCGACATGGAGACCATTCGCAAGTGGGCGGCAGGTAAATGGCGAACCTCTGGTCACATGGAGTTGGCGGCCTTATCTCGGGGTTTTTTTGCGATTAGACTGAATAACAAGGAGGACTACCGTAAAATCTCGGTTGGTGGTCCCTGGTTCCTAGGTCGCAGAAGTCTCTTTCTAAGGAAGTGGGGTATGGACTTCAACCCCGAGACCCAAAATATCAACATTGCTCCAATATGGGTTAGACTCCCGAGTCTCCCCCTCTTCTGTTGGCATGAAAATGTAATCAGAGGAATTGCACGCTCCATTGGTGAGTTGGTTACCATTGACCCTCCCACCAAAGCTCGAACCAGATTTGTTCAAGCTCGGTTCTGCATTCTGCAGCATTTGGAGGCTGACCTTCCATCATCCATCACTCTCCGGTCTGGAGATATCATTCTTCACAAGCAAGCCATTGTGTATGAGAACAGACCGGCTTTCTCGCCCCCGTGCAGTTCTCAAGGGCACCTCTAGTCCAACTGTCCTCTTCAAAATCCAGGGATGAAGAAACGAGATTCCAAAGAACCCCTTGGAACACGGTGAAGGTCGGACAAAGCACCCTCATCGCAAAAGGGCATGATTCTCCAGGCCCGTCTAGGGACCATCCCGAATCCTCCCACCCGGTGGAAGCAGTATCCCCCCAAATGGTCTCTGAGCCATGTGGTGCAAGCCCTAACCTTGGAACACAAGAGGAGAAGGACCAGTCCCTTCCACCAATCATCGCACAGGCAGATTCACCCAAAATCCTGGACCATAACCACCCCGAGTCCCAAAATGTGCTGGAAGATTACCTACTAGGAAGAAGGGGTGAGCAGTCTGGTAATATCAGCCCTCGTAATATGAGAAGCCGAAAGCAAGGTGTTGATTTTGGTAGCGAAAGGAAGCAAGGTCGTCCCCCCAACAAAGACAGGTGGGACAAGGAGACGGCGGTAGATGTTGCAAATGGTACTCAACGGCTGCTTTTTCAGGATGATTCTGATTCCCAGATGGGTGACTCGTCTGTCCCAAAACCTCCCCTCCAGCAAGGAAAGGGAGGTAAGAAGAATATCAAACTGTTGAGATGAAAGTCCTCTCATGGAATGTGAGAGGGCTTAATGCAGCTGCCAAACGGAGATTGGTGGTTGACCTCAAAAAAATGACGAATCCGTCCATCCTAATTTTGCAAGAGACTAAGACCGATGCTATCTCTTCTGCCAGAGCTGCTAAGGTCATTTGGGCTAAGGCAAAATTCCTCTCCAGTCCTGCGATGGGAACGGTAGGCGGTCTCATGATTCTTTGGGATCCAGAGATTTTTGAGGGCAGCCTTCTCTCAACTTCTAGTAGGATTATCAATGTTTTGTTTCATTCCAAAGCCATTAACTTTTCTTGGATCCTGTCTAATGTGTATGCCCCAAACTCTATCTCGAAGAGAGCAGAAATGTGGAAGGCTATTTCCCAGATGAGGGAAACATTCCGTAATTTCCCTTGGGTTCTAGGGGGAGATTTCAACTGTCCTCTTCACCCATCTGAAAAGAAAGGAGGATCAGACCACTCTAGCCACAGTCTGGAAGACTTTCGAGATTTTGTTTCTACCAATAACTTGCTTGACATTGACCTCAATGGGGCATCCTTCACTTGGAGCAACAGGAGGATTGGGAGCAATCTTATTCAAGTCAAGCTTGACAGATTCTTCATATCCCAAGAGGCTATTCCCATACTCGATGCGGCAACTCTCTCGGCCTTACCGAGGATTGGGTCTGATCACAATCCTATTGTCCTGGAGACGGTTGATGGGCCTATTTTTAAAACCCCTTCGATTTGAGTCCATGTGGATTTCTCACAAGGACTTTAGAGGGTTGGTTACATCCTGGTGGCAGCAGAAGGTAGCAGGTTTCGCTTCCAAGAGAGTGGCCTTAAAACTCAAGTTAATCAAAAGGAATTTGAAAACATGGAACAAGGAGGTGTTTGACAACATTTTTGAGTCCAAAAGGTCCATTTCTGCGAACCTAAAATTGGTGGAGGAGATAATGGAGCTCGAAGGTTACACCGATTGCCTCAGGGAGGAGGAAAGGAGGCTCTTGGTGGATTATCATTCTATTCTTGCAAGGGAAGAAACTTTCTGGCGCCATAAATCTAGGGACCTCTGGTTGAGAAATGGAGACTCCAATACGAAGTTTTTTCACGCGTCAACTTTGCGGCACATAGGGGCTAACAAAATCAGGGAAGTGGTGTGCAAGGATGGACGCGTTACCAAGGATATTGAGGAAATCCGAAGTGAAGCGGTTGACTTCTTCCAGGATCTGCTCGGTGTTCCTCTCGACGCTGATCTCCAGGTTCGGAAATCTCCCGTTGGATAACTTCCCAGTAAAAGTTCCTCCCGAGGTAAGCTCTAAGCTTCTGGAGCCTTTTTCTATGTCTAAGATTAAAGAAGCTTTGTTCTCCATGCAACTAGACAAGGCCCCTGGGCCTGACGGTTTTCCCCCCATTTTTTTCAAGTTATGTGGGATGTTGTGGGTTCGGATGTGTGCGAAGCAATTCAGGAGATTCAAGCCTCCAGATCCATCCATCCAAAACTAAATTCTACCTTTCTTGCTCTCATCCCTAAGTCTTCCGCTTGCAAAAGTTTCTCTGATTATCGTCCCATTAGCCTGTGCAATGTTTTTTATAAAATCTTAACCAAGTCCATAGCCAACCATTTGAGGTCCCTTCTTCCCTCCTTGGTTGGTCCTTCTCATGGAAGCATCGTGAAAGGCAGAAACATTCTCGATGGTGTCATCACCATCCATGAAACCCTCCATTCTGCTCACCGCTCCAAAAATGCTGCTCTTTTCCTCAAGTCGGACATGAATAAAGCTTTTGACAGAGTTGACAGGAGGTTCCTCCGTGTCTGTCCTCTTCAAGTTCGGTTTTCACCCTCAATGGATTGACCTTGTCGGTAGTTGCATATCCACTCCCTCCTTTTCTCGTTCTAATCAACGGATCCCCCGTCGGGTATTTCCAAAGTGCCGGAGGCCTCGGACAAGGTGACCCTCTCGTCTCCTATTCTATTCATCCTTTTGGTCGAGGTTCCGAGTTGGTCTTTGAAAGAGGCTCTTCATCGTAATAAGATCTCTCGGCATTTTTCCCACCTCCGGAGTCGATCCCTGTCTCTCATCGACAATTTGTGGATTACACCCTCATCTCCACTGGGGCGTCCGTCACTCAAGCCAAATCCATCAAGCGAATCCTCTCCCGTTATGAAAAGGCTGTCGGACATAAAGTCAATTACATCAAAAGCAAAATTTATTTTATTAACACTCCTATGCGAAGGCAGCTCCGCATAGCCAGAATTTTGGAATGCACTATTGATTCCCTTCCTGCGTCTTATCTGGGTTTGCCTCTGGCTTGTAATGGTCGGGCCAATGGAAGCTTGTGGGACATGATCCTGGAACGTCTTCACAAAAAGCTGAGCACTTGGAAAGGAAAATTCCTGTCGCAAGTCGGGAAAGCCACCCTTACCAAAGCTTGTCTCCAAGGAATCCCAACTTACTTCATGTCCGTGTTCATGTCGCTCGTTTCTGTCCATTCCAAGATTGAAAAGATTTAGAGGACCTTTCGTGGTCTGGCAATGAAGAAAAATCCAGAATTCCTCTTGTGGCCTGGGATAAGGTTTTCTTGCGAAAGGACCAAGGTGGCATGGGAATGAGGAGATCAAGACTCATGAACACTGCTTTGATCGCTAAGCACGCTTGGAAGATCTTGACTAATGACCCAACAGAGTGGGTCAAGCTGGTTAAGAGGAAGTATCTTGGATCGAGTTCTCTTTTTGATGTCGGGATTCCTCCTGAAGCGTCTGCCTTTTGGAAATCTGTGCTTCAAGCCCGCTCTCTGATCGACTCTGGTGCTCGCTGGATTTTGGGTGATGGCAACTCCATTCTCTTCTGGAAGGACAGGTGGGTTACTGATGGAGCTCTCGAGTTGAGAGCGGACCTTGCTGGCCTGAAATCCCAGGTGGATCCAAATTCCCAACTCAAGGTTGCAGACTTCATTGATCGGAGCTCTCTTCCCCCTCGGTGGAATTTGCCAGTCCTGGATGGCTTTAACAATGAAATGACTTTTTTGTCTAATATTCTTCGGTCTGTTTTAATTCCATCTGTTAGAAGAGATGACAGAATCATCTGGCGTGGCACGGAGGATGGTCTGTTCTCTGTCAAGACCGCCTATGACCTTCTTACTTGCGAGATTGCCATGGATCACCGATGGAAAGTGATTTGGAGGAAGGGTATTATTCCTAAAGTTAATTACTTTGCATGGATTGCCTTTCATAATAAAGCCTTAACCATCGACAACCTCCACAAGAGGGGTTTTGCTATTCCCAACAGGTGCTTCTTGTGCTTTGTTGATTGTGAGACGACAGACCACTTATTTTTGCACTGTCCTTTTTCCCATTCTGTCCTCGGCACTGTCCTGTCTTCATTTCAAATCCTTTGGTGCACTCCCCGCTCCCTCAAAGATGCCTTCCACCAATGGCCCAATCCTTTCAAGAATCCTAAACTTCGCTTCCTTCTTGAGGCCTCTTTCCACCACTCCATTTGGCAGATTTGGCTAGAGAGAAATTCCAGAGTCTTCGGCAAGGTCCCTAGAGTACCTCCCTGTGTCGCTCAGAGAGCCTTATCCTTCGCCATTGAGAATTCTAAAGTTGTTCCTAGTTCCCGTCCCCGCCTTCTTGGCGAAGCAGCGATCTTCCAAAGTTTGGGCCTTTTCCCTATTCTTGATGGTGTTTCTAAGTCTCAGCGTGGGGATGTTATTTGGACCAAGCCCCCTGTGGGCTGGATTAAATTAAACTTTGACGGTGCGGCCAAAGGCAATCCTGGCCCTGCTGGTTCTGGTGGTGTGGTTAGAGATCATAACGGGAATCTCGTGCTGGCTTATTGTGAAGATTTGGGTGCCCGGACTAATCACTATGCTCGAAGCCATAAGTGTTTTGAAAGGTATCCGGATCCTCTCCGAGGATCCTCGGCCTTTGATAGTCGAAGGTGATTCGCTCAATATAGTCAACTATCTGCTAGGCTCTAAAGACCCGTCTTGGAGGGTCTACAACATCATTCTTGAGGCTAGGATGCTCCTCTCTCAACGTGACAGGTGGAAGGCATGCCATATTTTCAGGGAAGGAAATCGTGTGGCAGACCACATGGCCAACAAAGGGCTTGTGACCACGTGTCCTGTTGTGTGGCGCTCATGCTTCCCGTCTGAGGTGGTGAGTTTGGCCAATGTGGATATCCTCTCATGATGTTCTCCTCGCTTCAGAAGGTCATTCGTTTGGTTTGGCTGTTTTTGCTTTTGATGGTCAAATTTCTCCAGCTAGTATTTTTGTTTTCCTTGGTAAAATGTGGTTTGTTTCTAGGATATTCAGACATAAGGGCCCTACTTATAGCCTTCGGGCAATTAGCAATTTTTGGTTTCTGTCATCAAGTTTATTCCTCCAGCCACAAGGCATGATGCACATTCCAGCCAGGCTGATTTTGTACATAAGGTTTTGGGATCCTCTATAAAAACCCACTGTTAATCTATTAAAATAATTACCAAAAAAAAAAAAAAATTTACCCATTTTGTCCAATTTTCTTCATTTTGTCTAATTTTCCATCCTTTTCTCATCATGGACACCATATCCACTTCTACCATCCCTTCATTATCAAAAGCACAAGCCATATCATCCCTTCCATAACTACGTTTCCATCCCTTACCATCCCATTTTTGGTAATTATAATCACCATAGTGGAAGTTGAACCTATTGGATTTTTAAACCTTACTACCACAAAATATCATAGGTTATCTCATAATATCACACAAGTCCCAAATATAAAAATATCCACAATACTAAAGGTTAAAATCATGATAATATGAGCAAATTAATATGTATATCAAGGCTTATAATAAAGAAAATAACATTCATTTATATACTAAAATATGAATGTAAATAGCCTGAATCATTCATGAACTATGCATGAAGAAAACTTACAATATTAATTTCTCAAAAATCCATATACAAGCTTTATTACTTTGTAATTTAATTGTCCTCTCTTAGATTTTCTTCCCATGGAGTATTATTTCCATAATATAGCCATATTAATGTGACTTCAAGTACTTGACTATTGCTTTCCATATGCCAAGTCTCATGACTCTTGGCTTATCATATTGCCACTTGCATACTAGATGGACACTTGACTCTACAACACTTGCACATATCTACATGAATCTTACACTTCTACATGCACTCCTAATATAGGACACTTGTGCATATCCTCACATTACATATTTACACTTACATACAAGACACTTGTGCACATTCTCTCAACCTACACTTGCACTCTAACTTACATGACACTTGTGCATTTCCTACACATTACGTTCTCACATGACACTTGTGTATTTCTTGCACATTAACACTTACATAAAATGAGAAATATAAATCACACTCTAAAATATAGACTTAACCCTAATCTATTACATATTTATAATTGTACCATGAAAGTACCATGGGGTTACATTAACATGTACCAAATAATATAATATTCCTCAACAGAACCATCATAAGGGAAAAAACAAAAGACAAAGAGAATGAAGAGAAAGAAGTGAGGCTCCCCACCTCCAAAAATACCAAAGGAATACTACAAAGACCCATACCAAAAGGTGGATAAGGGTAGTTATACTCAACCAATAGGAGAGGTGAGAAAAAAACCCTTAGAAGATACAATATACTGCCTTGAATAGATTCATGAAGTATTAGCTAGATTTGGACTTCAAAATTGGCTATGAACCTAGTGTGGCAAGTTTGGAGTTACAATAAACTAATTGAGGTGCTGGCAAAGAAATATGACCCAACCACGATAATTTTTTGGCTCCCTCAATGGATAGAGGAGTATTTCTATATTAGATAGGGAGTTATAAGTAACATGCTAAAGGTTGGTGATGACCCATACATGTGGATCTTGTGTAGCCCCAATACCCATAAGTATGTATACTATAGGAAAACCAACACCTACGCAAAGAGCTTATTGACCCCTTACCCAAATAAGTAGAATCTATTGTCCAACTTTAGTATCCACTAGAGTTATACCAATTAAAAGAATATGTACAGATGGTAATGTAGGGACAGTCACAACCCTAGGGGAAAAGAGTGACAATAAGTTTTATAAGGAGCACATAACCCTACTACATGTTGTACAAACCCACCTAGGGCACTCCCAAATGATTGACTATGCAAAATATAATTCCAACTATATAGATAGTCAACTCAAGGAATTTAAGGAAAAAAGGAAGTTCAACTATACTTCCTACCTAGTATGGTTAATACTTTACCAAAAAAATATAGTTATCCACCCTCTAGCTAGACTATGTAGGGGAATATGGACAACCTATAAGCATAGTGGAGTGCATGGATGTACCCTACTCAAAAGTGGAAGAGACCTCTTACCACTTCTATGACTAGGTGTACGAGGTCACAATGAAGAAATTTAGGGGGAAAGAACCAAGACTATTTAATGTGGCATGGCAACTATTAAAAAATGGGAAATGGTTAAAAGGATATGTCTACTTAGGGAGGGACATGTATTTTATCTACCTTTATGGCTTCTATGCTAGCCTTTTCATTAACTCGCATGAGTATCAAACTACATGTTTCATCCAGAATACGTATGACAACTCAACTTCATAAACTTCAAGTACTTAAAGAGGTAGAAGAAAACCACCTTCTACCCACTCAAGTAGAAAATTATGAGCATAACACCTAAGTTGCATGGGTCACATTCAATAGTAGACGTAGAATTATGGGAAGTGGATCTTGAATAACTTAAATATAGTTGGTCCTATGATACAAAAGGAATATTTAAGAAGACCCTCAGGGATATGAAGTTGGACACCTTCTATGACCATGAGAAAATATATAACATCCAGTAACAAGCCAACTTAGATGAAGAGACATCCCTTGCCACTATAGGGAACAATAGAGGATATGAATATGAAATTTAGAATTGGTAAGATAATCCCCCAAAGTGTCATTTCTTTTACACAAAGTCGAAGGATGACTTTGATCCTCATATTAGGCTAAACCATAAAAGGTTGGGGGTACTCTAAAATATGGCATATACATATAAGATCCTCATGTGGTAGATAATGAGGTACAAAATAGACATGATTATTAAATCCAAAAGAGATGGTCCATTTCAATCTAAATTTTCTACCACCTTAGAAAAAAGGCATCCCAAAGGGGTTAAAACAGGTAAGATCATCGTGGAAGTGGTAATAGGAACTCAAAACCCTAAAAACAAGAAGCCTAAAAGCAAGTGATGCCTATAGTCACCATTTTAGCTACATTAACAACTCTAGTAGTAGTCAATTGAGAAGTTAGGAAGATGACAATAAAGAGACAAAAAGGATTTGAAAATTATGGGTCTATGTTTGGGGAGGTGGCTACAACAACAACAAAGATATAAAACCCAACTTGAGGAGGGGAAATCCTTTAAGTAGGCTCCTCTTCTGAATTGAGAATGGTCATTCCGATGGCCATAACTACACTCAATCCTACTCCTCTATAACCATACACTATCCCCCTTCTCTCTATCCTTCTTCTATTTTTGTTTCCCTTTCTTTCTTTGTCCCTTCTTCTTCCTCTATTCATGCTTCTTCCCCTTTTCATTCTTCTATTGCAATTCTCTCACCACCTACCAATGTAGCACCTATTTCTCAAAAATGCACCCTATCTAATAGTTCCCCAAGAGACAACCTACCTCTAATAATTACAATCATTGTGGGAACTACTTCTATCACATCATTTCCATATCCAATCATCCAAGCCATTTCCACACCCACTAGTCCCACACACCATGTCACCCATCATTAACACTCTAGTGTAAATATCTTAGCATCCCACTCCTACCACTTCCACTCTATTCTCATTGTTACCACTCAAATCACCCTTCTTGCAATAAAATCTACCTCCACACATCCACCATCCTAAGCATGGTAAATTCTTGTGCATGTGATAATATCCATTGTACCTATCCAAGGAGATAAGTTTGTAGGAGATCCCCCATCGACAAGTATGACTAAAAGGTCTAGGCTAAGCTTTGAATACAATGCTAGAGAAATAAATGTCATTAATGCATTTAACATCCTTGCCATTGAGGAAAATAGATAGAAGAAGGAAGACACATGACTCAATGATAAAACCTCCAATGCTTCAGTGCTCTTTCATTTACATCTTATACCAATCAAGCTTGGCATCCCATGAAGTCACCATACATGTAGCACCTTAGCACCTCACCATACATGCTTCAATGGTAGAGATCAAGCAACAAAAGACATCCCAAAATTCTTAAAATTTGGTTAATTATGAATAAAGACCAGTTCACATATAAAATTCTACTAATGACTCTAGAAGTTCATTAACTTGCTTAAGGGGATCGATTGACTCAAAGAAGTAGCCAATCTACTTGTAAAATACAAGTGAATCACTCACAAAATATGAGCAAATCACTTGACAAATCCAATCAAATCACTCAAACAATTATAAAGGTAAAATATGTCATAGATCTAGAGGAAAATCTTCTAAAAGTGACCTTTTGGCATGTAGTTGCACACTAAGTCATTTGGGAAGCCAAATTAAGCCTATTAGAGGCATATAGCATTTGGAGGTGCAACATTTTGCTAAGTTGCCCACAAATATTTACTTTTGTTGGGTGTAATTATTTTTCACTCTAGGTAACTTAGGGGTAAAGTTTTATTATAAATAGTGACCCGCGATCCTCATTGTATGGATCTTTTAACCATGCGAATTTAGAGCTACACCATGAAACCCACATTGTGCTTTGTACTCATGGGGTTGTAAGAAATTGGTAAGTCCTTAAGCATTCCATCAATGGCACTGCCCTCTTGGTTTGTTAAGTGTGTGATGGTTATAGTATGGCCCGTGTAGCCTATCTTATTATACATTTATCAATTCCATAATCAAACAAATGGATGGACATTGATATTATTCAACTTCTCATGTATTAATTGGTCACACACTCTCCTCATTGAGTGTAAAAGTTGTATTTGATTTCAATTTCTCACATTCTAAACTTCAAAGACAATTTTATTTTCGCATTTTATTTTTCATGTATTTCCTTTTTAGGACTTTACTTCTATGCAAATTAGTTTAGATTATTGTAGAGGTTTTATACTAGGACAACGAGAAGTCAACCTAAATTCAAATGTTGGAGAAGCCATTGGCAATCCCGATAACCTTATTGAAACTTAGTGTTGGAAATTTGAGTTAATTTGAGGTATTTTATGTTGTCATTGATGTCACATGGATCATTGATGTCACATATATTTGGTTTTGGTGGCAAAAACACTTCATAGATAATCATCTATGATATTTTGGAGAGCATGGATATATACAGGGTTTTTATGAAAACCAAGGCAGGCAAAATAAAAGGTTTTATTTAAAACCATGGTGGGCTTATGTGGAAAGGGATTTTCTTAAAATCCAAGGTGGAATTTTGTTTCATCGAAAAAGGACCTCCGGTGATGAAGATATTAAAGTTTAAAGTTTAAGTTTAAATTAATGGAGGGCCGACCTATGTGCAATTAATGGAGGTTGGCATATATATATATGTAAAGGTTTCAATTTATTTTGGAAAGGGGGCATATTATATATCGTCGGAAAGCTTATTTCGAGGGCTATTTGACTAACTTATTTAGAAGGAGAAATAAGGTGTGTGTAAAGAGATATTTCTGATTTTGCAAAGGGGTTCCAAAAGTGAAGTTTGCCTTGTTCTTTTTCAAGAGGATTAATTCTTTCATGAGGTGACAAGGTATGCAATATTGTGATTTATTTTATTTTATGGTATAAGTGGTTTTGGGAGTGAAAAGGTTATGCAATGTTTTGATTTATTTTATTTTATGGTACAAGTGGTTTTAGGAGAGATAAGGAAGTTGTGCAATTAAAGGCCTTGGTGATGATTATTGAAAAGTGGAGTAATGTTGATTATTTTGTGATCTACTAACCCTTGTGAAGATTGGCAAAAGAATTTTGTGATTGTGGCAGATTTACAAAGAGGTTTTTTCATCTTCATAAAAGGTATGGGCACATTCTCCTATTGATTGTTTATGGTGGTTGATTTCTGAAATATCATTGGAGGGAAAAGGATTGTTTGTGGTTTCCTTTTCGAAAGTGGTTGGTTGAATGCTTCAAGGTTTTCTGAATTGAGAGTTGTGTCTAAACCTTGTTTGATAAGCATAGTTATTGAAGCCCATTGGTTGTGAAAGAACTTGAGTTAGAAAAGAACATGAGTATCATTGTTATGTGAGATTTGTGGTTGAGCATTGTTGGAAACATTTGAGTTGGTTGATACATACTTGGACTAGGGTTGTGTGAGAAAGAGTTGTCCCTTGTGATGATTGGTTGAGTTGAGTTGATTGAGCCTAGTCAAGTGATGTGTGAAGTGATTGTTCAAGTTCTATAAAATAAACTATTCCATCATTCTATGTTGAGTTGAGATTAAGGTTAGAACATATTGAGTCTCTAACAATTCTCTTTATGGTTCTATAAGACTTGAATTGAGTTGAGGTTGATTTGAGTTGAGAGTGAGTTTAGAACATATTGAGTCTCTAACAATTCTCTTTATGCTTCTATGAGTTGAGTTGAGATTGATTTGGGTTGAGAGTGAGATTAGAACATATTGAGTCTCTAACAATTCTCTTTATGCTTCTATGAAGTTAATTTGAGTTGAGATTGCCATTCATTGTTGAGTTCATTTTGAGTACTACTTGAGCATGATTGATTGAGCCTTTGAGAAGGCCTTTGGGACAGATTTGAGGATAATGTTTGGACAAGTTCTTAGTGAGCTTGTTGGAGTAGATTTGGGCAAGTTCTTGGTGAGCTTGCTAGAGAGATTTGGGCAAGTTCTTGGTGAGCTTGCTAGAGCATATTTGGGCAAGTTCTTGGTGAGCTTGCTAGAGTAGATTTGACAAGTTCTATGTGAGCTTGTTAAGCAGGTTCTATGTGAGCCTATTGAGCAGGTTCTTAGTGAGCCTATTGATAGAGCTTTGGAGGTGATAGAGTATAGAGGATAGAGTCTCAGTGGATAGAGATCCAGCAGCCAACATAGTTGAAGATAGATCTGAGTGAGGAGTCTTCAAGTGGAGAGAGGTCCACCAGTTAGTGCAGCAGAGAGACAGAGTCTTCTAGAAGATCACATAGCCAGAGCAGAAGGGGAAAGAGTTCTCCTGTGGAAGAGATCCATGAACTTGAGATTAGGGGATCAACATCTCCTTTGGATAAAGATCCATAAACATTGTAATTGGGAGTGATTCCCAAAGAGATTGATTGAGAAAGTTTTAGTAAAATATTTTCTCCATGGAGTAGCCCACATTGGGTGAACCACGTAAATTGTGGTGTCTCTATTGTGTATGGTTTCTGTGCATTGCTTTGATTACTACTATTGATATTGCTATCTTTACACAACATAATATTGAATTGGAAGAAAAAGTAAAAAGTGGTCTTATACTGTTCACCCCCTCTCAGTATAAGCTTGTGTTCTTCAATTGGTATCATAGTGGGTTCCTTCGAAAAGGCTAACAACTTGAGGGCAGATTCTACAAAGAACACAGATGGCTTCACAGAAAGGATTATCTTCAAATAAGGCTCCATTGTTTGATGGTAACAATTATGCTTTCTGGAGCATGAGGATGAAGAACTACTTGATATCACAAGGATATGAGGTATGGCAGATGGTTGAAAAAGAGTATAAGGTTGAAGGTGATCCCGAGGAAGATAAGACTACCAGGAAATTGGTTGAGATCAATGCAAGAGCAATGAATTGTATTTTGAGTGGGCTACGTGAGATAGATTTTGCAAAGGTCATGGTATGTACTTCAGCTAATGAGATGTGGACCAAGTTGAGGAATACTTATGAAGGAGATTCCAAGGTAAAGTTGGCAAAACTACAAACTCATAGAAAAATATTTGAGGAATTGAAAATGGAAGATTCTGAAGATATTGCAAAGTTCTTACTTCGAGTTGATGAGATTACTAACACTATGAGAGGCCTAGGTTTTGAGATGAAAGAATCAGAAGTTACTCAAAAGGTTTTGAGATCACTTCCCATGAAATATGATGCAAAGGTTTCAACAATAGAAGAAACAATGGATATCAACAAGTTAACAATGGAAGAATTGCAAGGTACTCTCACAACTTATGAGATGAGGGTAAGTAAGCATCAAGCTCCAATAAAAGAGATTGCATTCAAGGCTTCAAAAAAAGAGAAAGGGAAAGTTTCAGAAACAGATAGAGTTTTAGAAAATGATGAGGAAGCTAACTTCATCAAAAGGAATAAGGACTCAAGGAATTTCAGAGATATAAGGAAAGTCAGGTGCTACAAGTGTGGTGATCTTGGTCACTATGCATACAAGTGTCCACATGAAGAAATCAGTGATGATGAAAAATAGGGTCACAGAAGAAAAGAATATGGAAAGCATAAGCATGACAAAGATGACAGATTCAAGCAAAACAGGTATGAGAAGAAGAAAATTTTTCGTAAGGCAAAGAAATCTTACTACATTGTAGAAGCAAGTGATAGCTCAGATCATAATGATAGAGACAATTCAGATGATGAAAAGGAAGAGCATTTATTCCTAGGAATAGAAGGTGAAAGAGAACAATGTTTTGTGTGTGGTCAAAGAGATCACAGATCAGGGTATTGCAATGGTTTCAGTGATAGTGAAGATGAGATGACACATCAAGGAAACATGCATGGTCAAAGAAATCTTGAGAGTTTGTTTGCTATAGAAGATTATAATGATCTTAGTGATAGTGAAGATGAAGAAGGGTTTTTCTATGGAATAAAAGAAGTAGAAGAAGAACATTCACTCCAAACAGAAGAAGTTAAACAAGAGGATAATGTCTCAGTTGATCTAAAGGAAGACTTCAATGTTATCCATGAGCAACTACAAGAGGTTAAGGAGAATCTAAAAGAATTGAGATGTTCCCTACATGAGAAGTTTGATCCATCACATGACTCAAAAGGTCAAGATATTTGTACTAAGAAGGAAACATGTATTTCAGAGGCTATAGAGATGGATGCCAAGTTGCTACTTGACACAAATGAAGAGAAAGAAGAGGAAGATTCCAAAGCACCAAAGGTCCCATATTTCAGGTTTGGGGAATCACACTCAAAAGGAAAGGAAGTTCTAAAATATGAAAGCAAGGAAGCACCTAAGATTTGTGAGGAAAGTTCCAAAGTTCCTATGGCTCCAAATATTCAGTTTGGATCTTGTTTTGAGATAGGTGAATCAAGTTCAAAAGGAAAATAAATTCTTGAAGAGAAAGGCAAGGAAGAAACTAAGGAAGAGGTTTTAGATGCTACAAAGAAGGTTCAAGAATGCAATGCACAAGTTGAAGATGATCATAAGGATAATGGTCAAGAAAGGTATGAGGAACCAAGGCATGAACAAAGGGCTTTTCAAGGATATTGTTTTTCTTGTAATGGATTTGGACATAGGGCTATACATTGCAGGATCCATGGATCAAAGAAGTTTGATTTTTCTAGAAGAAACTTCAAAGGAAGAAGGTATGGTTTTCAGGGACATTGCTTCTCATGTAATAGGATTGGTCATAAAGCTTTTTCAGTGCAAAGGAAATGAGCAACATGGTTTTGGTTTTAGAGCTACACAATTCAGAAGTCATGGTTATAATGGTCATGAAAATAGAGCTTCACAATACAGGGTTCAGGAAAGGAATGGATATGGAAATTATTTTAAGAAAGAATTCAGGACATGGGCACCATCCAAAGGCTACAATATCAAGTGTTTTAATTGCAATAACTTTGGGCATATTGCAAGATGGTGTAGGACTCAATTCCAAATAGGTTCAAGGCAAGAAGGTCAAAAAGGTTCTAGACAAGAAGATCAAGTAATTCATCAAGAGAAGGATATCAGAAAAACATGGAAGGAAGTTGATAGAGGAAAGAATCAATGTAATATGGGAGTAAAGGTACTCCCACCCCAAAATTAATCACCTCAAGAGAGAAGGTGGTGAGGGGGCTAAGCTTAAGAGTCATATCTTTTAGCCCCATAGGTGTCCCTTTTGCCATTGATGTCAAAGGGGAAGAGATTTGAGTAAGGGGGAGCAGCCTCCAAAGAGAGTATTGAGTTAGGGGGAGCAGCCTCCATAGAGAGTATTGAGTCAGGGGGAGCAACTTTGATTCTCAGAGATGGTTTTTGCAGTGATTGTGGTGTTTGCATTAGAGGTGTTGCCATCAATGACAAAGGGGGAGATTGTTGGAAATTTGAGTTAATTTGAGGTATTTTATGTTGTCATTGATGTCACATGGATCATATTTGGTTTTGGTGGCAAAAGTATTTCATAGATAATCATTTATGATATTTTGGAGAGCATGGATATATATAGGGTTTTTATGAAAACCAAGGCAGGCAAAATAAAAGGTTTTATTTAAAACCATGGTGGGCTTATGTGGAAAGGGCTTTTCTTAAAAGCCAAGGTGGAATTTTGTTTCATCGAAAAAGGACCTCCGGTGATGAAGATATTAAAGTTTAAAGTTTAAGTTTAAATTAATGGAGGGCCGACCTATGTGCAATTAATGGAGGTTGGCATATATATATATGTAAAGGTTTCAATTTATTTTGGAAAGGGGGCATATTATATATCGTCGGAAAGCTTATTTCGAGGGCTATTTGACTAACTTATTTAGAAGGAGAAATAAGGTGTGTGTAAAGAGATATTTCTGATTTTGCAAAGGGGTTCCAAAAGTGAAGTTTGCCTTGTTCTTTTTCAAGAGGATTAATTCTTTCATGAGGTGACAAGGTATGCAATATTGTGATTTATTTTATTTTATGGTATAAGTGGTTTTGGGAGTGAAAAGGTTATGCAATGTTTTGATTTATTTTATTTTATGGTACAAGTGGTTTTAGGAGAGATAAGGAAGTTGTGCAATTAAAGGCCTTGGTGATGATTATTGAAAAGTGGAGTAATGTTGATTATTTTGTGATCTACTAACCCTTGTGAAGATTGGCAAAAGAATTTTGTGATTGTGGCAGATTTACAAAGAGGTTTTTTCATCTTCATAAAAGGTATGGGCACATTCTCCTATTGATTGTTTATGGTGGTTGATTTCTGAAATATCATTGGAGGGAAAAGGATTGTTTGTGGTTTCCTTTTCGAAAGTGGTTGGTTGAATGCTTCAAGGTTTTCTGAATTGAGAGTTGTGTCTAAACCTTGTTTGATAAGCATAGTTGTTGAAGCCCATTGGTTGTGAAAGAACTTGAGTTAGAAAAGAACATGAGTATCATTGTTATGTGAGATTTGTGGTTGAGCATTGTTGGAAACATTTGAGTTGGTTGATACATACTTGGACTAGGGTTGTGTGAGAAAGAGTTGTCCCTTGTGATGATTGGTTGAGTTGAGTTGATTGAGCCTAGTCAAGTGATGTGTGAAGTGATTGTTCAAGTTCTATGAAATAAACTATTCCATCATTCTATGTTGAGTTGAGATTAAGGTTAGAACATATTGAGTCTCTAACAATTCTCTTTATGGTTCTATAAGACTTGAATTGAGTTGAGGTTGATTTGAGTTGAGAGTGAGTTTAGAACATATTGAGTCTCTAAAAATTCTCTTTATGCTTCTATGAGTTGAGTTGAGATTGATTTGGGTTGAGAGTGAGATTAGAACATATTGAGTCTCTAACAATTCTCTTTATGCTTCTATGAAGTTAATTTGAGTTGAGATTGCCATTCATTGTTGAGTTCATTTTGAGTACTACTTGAGCATGATTGATTGAGCCTTTGAGAAGGCCTTTGGGATAGATTTGAGGATAGTGTTTGGACAAGTTCTTAGTGAGCTTGTTGGAGCAGATTTGGGCAAGTTCTTGGTGAGCTTGCTAGAGCAGATTTGGGCAAGTTCTTGGTGAGCTTGCTAGCGCAGATTTGACAAGTTCTGTGTGAGCTTGTTAAGCAGGTTCTGTGTGAGCCTATTGAGCAGGTTCTTAGTGAGCCTATTGATAGAGCTTTGGAGGTGACAGAGTACAGAGGATAGAGTCTCAGTGGATAGAGATCCAACAGCCAACATAGTTGAAGACAGATCTGAGTGAGGAGTCTTCAAGTGGAGAGAGGTCCACCAGTTAGTGCAGCAGAGAGACAAAGTCTTCTAGAAGATCACATAGCCAGAGCAGAAGGGGAAAGAGTTCTCCTGTGGAAGAGATCCACGAACTTGAGATTAGGGGATCAACATCTCCTTTGGATAAAGATCCATAAACATTGTAATTGGGAGTGATTCCCAAAGAGATTGATTGAGAAAGTTTTAGTAAAATATTTTCTCCGTGGAGTAGCCCACATTGGGTGAACCACGTAAATTGTGGTGTCTCTATTGTGTATGGTTTTTGTGCATTGCTTTGATTACTGCTATTGATACTGCTATCTTTACACAACATAATATTGAATTGGAAGAAAAAGTAAAAAGTGGTCTTATACTGTTCACCCCCCCTCTCAGTATAAGCTTGTGTTCTTCACTTAGATTGGGGGCACAAAACCTAATTTAGAAGTCAAGACAATTCCTTGGTTCAACAAAACCTTAAATTTCCATGGACATCCTCCATACTTATTTCTTTATTATGTTGCTTTTCAAACTTTAAACTATAAGGGATACATCTACAATATTTTTTCTTTTATTATAAGGAGAGGGATTTATAGTACCTAAGGAAAATAAATATGATTTACCTTGGTTAACCTTGAGCTCTTTCATTTTCTTTACCTTAAAATTTTTCTCCTCATTTTTCTTCACATCTTTAATTCCTTCTAAATTTAAACTAACCCTCAAAGGTTAAGGTGGATTGATAAGACACTTACCAAGAAGATACCTAGGTTTAAACCTTGAGGGCATGCCTGTTGCAAAGGTAGCAGTCTGATCTAAATCGTCTAAGTGTGTGCTAGACCGATGACGACAATATGAATCCCGAGCGAACAGTGGTCCCCTCACGCCTGGTCAACAACAACGAGGTGGTATAAGTTTGTTTGAAGTAGTCCCTGTGGTTTGAACCCACTTTACCGTGTATGTAACCAACTCCTCTATGTATTAAATAAAAAACAATAAAACTTTGAAATAAGAGGTTCAAGTTTTGAATCCATAAACATGTAGTAGTTAGATGTATATTGAATAAACAACATCCTCCATAAAAATTGTATAAAAAAAACATAACCTCTGTAAACCCTAGCTCGCTGGTAGAGACAAAGTCAATGGAACCTATTTGAACTGGATAACCCATGGATAGGGACGAAGTCAATAAGACCCATTGAAGTAGCCCTTGTGGTTTGAACCCACTTTAGTGTGTATACAACCAACTCCTATATGTATTAAATAAAAAACAATAAAACTCTGAAATAAGAGGTTCAAGTGTTGTATTAAAATAAAAAACAATAAAACTTTGAAATAAGAGGTTCAAGTTTTGAATCCATAGCATAAGCATGCAGTAGTTATATGTATATTGAATAAACAACATCCTCCATAAAAATTGTATAGAAAAGACTACCCTCGTAACCTATGTAAACCCTAGCTCACTGGTAGAGACAAAGTCAATGGAACCTATTTGAACTGGATAACCCATGGATAGGGACGCAGTCAATAAGACCCATTGAAATCGGATAGCCCACCAGAATAACCCACTCACAAGCACAACATTCAATCACTACCAACCGACCTAAGATACCTTCATAAAAGTTATTATTTAACCAATATAATGTATTATTAGTTTTGGATCAATTTGGTCCAACGGTAACAATACTATTTCTCCCCATAATCATTAAAGATCACACAAAATTACAAGAAGGTTTTCATAGCCCTGTCAGTAGGTTATGTGAAGTCCACTTCGATTTGAACTCCAGTTCGTATCAAATCCGATTTTCATTTCATTTCTACTTAACTCATCTCGGCCGCCCATCCCAGGACACGTGGACGGCAGGTAGTCGGCCACCGTCTAATAAGAAGTGAAGAAACCATCAGCGGAATTCAATTGCCTACAAAATACAGTTTTCCTGTCAGTTGTTGGAAAAAACTCGGTGCTGTTTTCGATCTATTATTGTTGGACAAGGAGGACACGGGTTCGAATCCTCCAGAGGAACTGTTCCAAATTCTTTGAATTCCGCTTGATTTGGCGGTTCTTGATCGGCCGATCGGCTTGGCAAAGGTACGTTTTGATGTCTGCTATTTCTCTTTTTTGCGGCGAAATTGCACTAAATTTAGGAAGTTTTAGTCTCTGATTTTTCTTGTGCGGGAAAATATCCCTTTTTTGGGGCTTGCTTGAGGTTTTGGTTTGAGTGCGTCAAAGTTTTTCGGCGTTAGTTGTGCCTAATATGACTTTTTTAACGAAATTCAGGGCTCATAAGAATTTGTGGTTTGGAAATTCTGAGATCTTGTTGTGCCTGTGTGTGGACGTTAGGGTTTTGGTTGTTCTGGGGAGTACTGTGTACTTTGTTAGTCTAATGAGTGTTTCTTTGAATTTTCTGCATGTTGTATGATGAGAGCGAGACTGATCTTGAAGGCGTCGATTTATTTGGTTGTTAAGTGCTTCAGTTGCGTGCCACCAAGGCCGTCGTAGATCAATGCTTGTTTTGCTTATTGTGCGCTAAGGAATTTAATGTTTTTGAGTAGTGATATTTATGTTATAAGTTTTTGAGATCGAGATACGTTTTTGTTGATTACCTTGTAAAAATTGGGGTTTCTTAGTATTCAGGCCCCGAGCGTTTTCGTTCATCTATTTTTCTTTTTCATTTTAGGATGAGTACTTTATTAGAGGGACCTAAGCTTTGATGGCGGTCGCTTCTTTTCTTCGTTTCTTTCTGCGTACTCTGTAAATGTTTGTTTTCCTCGGATTTGAGGTTTGTTTTGGATCCAGATTTACATATTGCTAAGGAATTGCATATGAGTTTTTTGTGTTGATCCTGCTACGGTCCCGTTGGTGCTCTGGCTTTGTTTTAATGGCTGTGCAAACTACGATTTGGTTGCTTGAGCAATTTCTGTGTGGAGTTTTGCTCTTTCATTTTACAGATCACATGTCTGTACTCTTCCTAAGATTTGTCTGTCAATATTTTTCCATTCTGCCGGGTTTCGCTCCGAACGTAGAAATACTTGTCTTGAATTTGCTAGTCATTTTTCTCGATTCTAGAATATTTTACTTATGGTTGAATTAATTTTTAAAGGATGTTGAATTTACATGAATGCGAGCTTTACGTCTGCATATTTTGTCCATTCCAACTTAGTATATTTTATAGTAAAAATATTTGGAGTTAATGCGATCTTTATTTATGTTGGAGTTTACTTTTGAAGCAAAAATGATTCTTTAGCCTCTATATCTTTTTGTATGTATAAAATTGTTGGCTTGAATCTTGTTATTTTTCCATTGCCTGAATTTGCTTTAGAAGTAAAATTCCTTTTTTTTTGTAAACCAATATATTGTTTCCCTTCTGTGCTGGAAATTTCTTTTAGAGTAATATTTTTCTTGAATCTTAGACAGGTTCTGCTTAATAGTAGAGATCTCAGTTAAAAAATGTTTAGAATCTAGGGTTTTTACGGTAGTCAAAATACTTGTTTTGTATTGTTATTATTATCATTATTACAACAAAAATAATAAAGCTTCAATTATTGCAATATTTTTTTTTTTTTGACTAAAATGTTAAGAATCCTTTTGTACCTTAATTTTGCGGTTCTAATTAAAATTGGTTTGCAAATACTTTTCAAGTATTGTCATATGTTTCAACTAAAATAATGGCGTTTCTTTTTGTTTGCTTGATTGAAACACCTTTTGATGTTAATTTTTTTTGTCTACTGCATTACTTTTGCAGACAGTTCTTTTTGGCATTGAATGGCTCGTGTAAACAAGTTTACTTCTGTCAATTTGAACGATTTGTTTGGTAAAAAGGAGCCCGCTGTGAAGGCTGCAGTGAATGGTTCAGGACCTGCAGTGCGTCCAAAAGGAGCCAGCCATGGTGGGATGCTCGTTCTTACTCGTCCTGTGAAGAAGCAACCAGTTGTTGGGGCTGTAGCCTCTGGGAGTTTGAAGAAGGAAGGCAGTGAATGCGTGACAACCACAAACAATACCGGTACCAGTGAGTTGTCCAAGAATCCAGAGCTGGAATTGGAAAATGGAAGTACAAACAAGAATAATGTGAACCCTTTGCATCCCACGAATAAGCCTGATGTTTATGTTCCTCCTCGTCTCCGAGGTTTGCAGCCCATTTCTGCATCTGAGAAATTGGAACCCGTTACTACGGAGAAAGCTGTTGTAGAGAAAGCAGGTGTTATTAACGAAGAGTTTCCTACGTTGCAAGCCTCTCTGACTCAAGCAAACACGAATGGGCAGCAGCAACAGCAACAGCAGCAGCAGCGAACAAGAGACATACAGCCAAAGCAAAAGGACATTCCGAGGGAGGAACTGGAAAAGTTGCAACAACTCTCTCTGCAAGCGCAGTCCAAAAGTAATTCGGTTGATTCCACAGATCCTGATATGGGTCGCTTTCAACCAATGCGACCACAGTTCTTTAGGTCCCCACAATTGAGAGGGGATCAAAGAACCGTTTCGGGCAAGTTCGAGACAATGATTGAAAAGCCTGATGGATCCCACTACAGAAGTCCTTATCAGGTGGGTAACACTAATGTATCTAACTGGGCTGATGATGAGAGAGCAAATGGAATTGGTGGGAGGCCAGGCAGTGGTGGTTACAGTGATCAAAGACCAGGCAGTGGTGGGTTAAGAAAGGAAAACTCCGCTCATGGTGGTACGCGTCCCATGGAGTCGGCACAATCAGCCTATGTTGTGAGTGCGAAGGAGGAGCAAGTGGAGATGGAAAACATGCAATATAACAGAACAATGGCCCTCCCTCCATCTGGAGGAGGCAGCAGGTTTGAAAGGGGAACATTGCTCCGACCTGGTTCAGGTGGGGGTAGAAATGAAGAGGAAGCATTGGCCCGTCCTGGATCAGGTGGAAACAGGTATAACAGCGAAGCATTGCCCCGACCTGGTTCTGGTGGAAACAGGTTTGAAAGAGAAGTATTGCCTCGACCTGGATCGGGTGGAAAGAGATACGAAAGGGAATCATTGCCCCGACCTGGATCGGGTGGAAACAGGTATGAAAAGGAAACATCAGTTCCTCCCCGGTCTGTTGGAGGCAGGTATGAAAAGCAAGTGTCTCCATATAATGGTTTTGTTGACAATATGCATGATAAGGAAGTAATCTCTTACTCTAACTATGCTGGTGAAAGGTATGAAAGGGAAGTAATCTCCCGTCCTGGCTCCAGTGGAAATAGACATGAAGGGGATGTTATGTTCCGACCACCATCTAGAGGTGATAACTATTTCCGTCCAAGCTCAGGAGGTGGCAGATATGATAGGGAGGCGAGAAGCAGGCCAGGATCCGGCGGTGCTTATTATCCCCAACAAGGCTTTGGAGGGAGTGATTATAGTCGGCCAAGTTCTGGAGGAAACAGCTATGAAAGGGAAGTGTACTTAAGACCAGGTTCAAGGGGCAGTGATTACAAAATGAATCAACCAGGTTTAGTTGGTGATGGCCAAATTGATGAGGGAGAACTAAACAGAGGTTCCTTTTTTAGCGGCAAGCAAAATTCTGAAAGGTGGGTGACAAATCCGTCAAGAGGCTATGGAGATGTTCATTATAGGGGACAACATACCAACAATGCATATGAATCCAATAGAGAAAAGGATGCTTTTAAAGAGAATTGGTTCAGGCCAGGAGGAAGGTCGAGGGAGATGTTGAACACAGATGATTATTATGGAAGGGTTTATGTTGAGGATTATGGGAAAGATGGAACACATGATTCTACAAGAATTAGAGAGAATTTCACGCAAAGTGCAGCTGCCGAGGGAAGGTTTTCTGCACAATTGAGAGAGCAAGTAGGAGTTAGGGGTTCTGCTGGAATACCTAGGGTTGACAATGGTGGAAGTTATAATGTATCAAACATGGGCCAAAGTGAGCCATGGATCACATAGATGCAATGACAAAGTAAGAAACAAAGAAAAGAAGATAGAAATGTCTTCATAAAAGAATCACCAGGTGTATATTTTACCTCTTCTAAATCTTTGGTAGATGATTATGACACAGAACTCAGGTTTTCACGGTTATGCATAAAGAATATTTCAAATTATCATTCTCTTCTGCAAGAAGAGGGCTGATGATTACAGAAGGTACCAGATAAGATCTATATGCTTCACTGAAAATGCTAATTTGGACTTATCTGAATGGTTAGTGAATGGTTAGTGAATGGTATGTTACAAGGAAATCCCTTGAGCGGGATTAGTTGCTTTGTCCTTCTCAGAATTAAGTTGTTTGGTTTCATTCTTGTGTTCATTACTGGCTAATGTTGGGCTGGTTGGTGAACAGTTACGTTGAATTGGCTAAGATCTTGCTGGTGGCAACATTCAAACTAGCAGCTCAGACTTTAGATTCAAAATATATTCCATAATATTGTATATGGAGATTAATTTTTTTCTATCAATATTTCATAGGGAACAGGCAAGGCTGGGGTGTTATTGCTTGTCTGCAATTCACAGAGAGGTGCATGCCTTCTGCCCGTCTAACAGAATGACCTTTTTTAATAGGATGACATTAGGTTAGGTATCATGTTCTCTGATTCTCGAAAACCTTTTTTAATAGTATGACATTAGGTTAGGTATCATGTTCTCTGATTCTCGAGGTGAATCTCCAGCACTAACTTTTTCAGCCATTTTTAGGTCTTTTTGCAACATTTATATTGTACAGTTTTAAGGACTGTATCCAGATGACGTTGGACATTTATTTTGCTGATTTCAACAATCTTGTTATCTTTATCATTGAATATGTCACGTCTGTTCTTATGGAAGCAGCAGTTTGATTTTTTTTTGACATACGGAAATGCTTTGTCACTGCTTCTGATAATCATTATGCAAAGTCGTTTCCTGAAAATGTTAACATTGATAGGTTCATATATTTTTTTTTGTCGATAGAAAGTTGAAATGGAATTCGTTGTTTCTGGAAGATTTGTATAAAAAGACGAAGTTATGGGCTTTTTTAGAAAATGGAAATGGCTTTTTCCACGCATCTTGGTTAAAGAAAAAATTAACAATTATAATATTATTATTATGGGCCTTAGGGTGATAATCATAATCTGACATGAAGCGCTGCATAGGAATACGAGCAGCAGGAGTTTTTTTAGTCAAAACAATAAAATTATTCACAAGTATTCCTTGTAATGCTCATCTTTTTAGGCAGTTAGCAGTAAAATTATTCCTTGTAAACCTTATGTTTGTGTAAAGGTTACTTCGAATTCGAATTGTGGATGATGCGAATGAGTAACTGTTTTTAGGAAAGGTTATTTGGAGATCAAATTGCGGATGATGCGAATGAGTAAATGTATGGAAAACCAGAATTGGCAAAGCGCATGGGTAAATGTATGGAAAACCAGAATTGGCAAAGCGAGGCCGGCATAAAGTAACGTACTCATGCCAAGTTAGATAATGGATTCATTTACTTTTGTGCAAGTTCAAGTCCAAATTACATGGAAATGTTTATACATTAGTATAGAATAGAAGAGACTGCAAGGCTTCTAATGTCGACGACGATTATCTTGTTTCATCTGGTACTTTATATATATATATATATATATATATATATATATATATATATATAAGCTAATGTAATTGTTCATATGGAGTTGAAGGGGGTTTGACATGTATTATAAATTTTGAAACAACCTTTCTTTAAACTATGTTATGATGGCATTTTAATATTGTGGGTTGTTTTATCATATAGATATGCCGATCAGAATGGTTGTATGGCACCCTAATTACACGAGGCATACTCGAGTCAGTGTTCTTTGTATGTGAGGCCCTTTGAGGGCTTGGGACACTTTAAAGAAGATCGTGATAAATTGTTGGTTCTTTTTTTAGATGTAGAGATATGAATAAAAAGATCTTGTTTTCTTTTTTAATGTTTAAATAAAAATAAAAGAATCTTGTCAATTCATTTAATATTTGAATATAACTCTTAAATGGAATAAGGGTGGATTTATCGAAGGATCGAAGCTAAATTGGTTAAATACATGAGGTGAAGGTATATTGTCAGTGAAAATTATTGTAATTAAAAGTTATTAAGGGTGATTTTGGATTTATAATAAGTGAAAGTTTGATCCATATTTGCAAGTGCCTTAATATTTATATAAGATGCCCAAACCTGCCGAAACCTGTGCCTTCATCTCTATATAAGATGCCCAAACCTGCCTAGGATCAAACGTTTATTCCAAATTTATTTATTTTCCCTTGGAGAACAAGGGATTGTATTTGGGTCCTTCAACGTTGACAAATTACAATTCTTTTCTTTATAGTATGAGGGTTTACAAACAGATTCAATTCTCAACTCAATTGAATTGTTATAGTTAAAAACCTACATCATTTTACATAAAATGTTTGAATTTTTTATTTCATTTAATTTATTTTTTTTTTGAACTTTTTTAAATTTTTATGTGAATACAAATATTTTAGAATTAAGTATCTTTCACATTTTTCTACAACCTTCATCATTTTACATAAAATGTTTGAATTCTTTATTCCATTTAATTTATTTTTTTTGAACTTTTTCAAATTTTTATGTGAATACACATATTTTAGAATTAAGTATCTTTCACATTTTTCTACAACCTTCACAATACCAAAACCTATTGTATATGCATTGCATCTTAGTAGAGTAATATTCCAAAACATCGCACTATTCTTTTTTAAAGCACAAGTGCAACCACAAAAATTGTAATAAAACTATGAAAGGACATTAATGTTATTAAATAAAACATATATATATATATATATATATATATATATATATATATATATATATATATTATATATATATATATATATATATATTTTCAATTTAGCAAAAAAAACCCTTGCGTGATTGCCTTGATCTGAGAAACCACAACTAGGGGGTTCTACACCGTCAAAATCACATGGGAGTCATGCCCGACTCTGACCGCACCAGCATTATCAACTGGATTTACTCGACGTGCGTTTGATGCGTTTGGTAGGGTGGAAATTGGAACCAAGGACCTCCCTTGGAGGATTGCCCTACGCTCTCCAACTCACCTACAACACGTGGGTATAAAATAAAGCATATATTACTATTGGAAAAAGTTAATGTAAATTTTAATCATTATTTGATTCAGGTAATCAACATTTTCTTGTCAACTTAAACTAAACATACTCCTTCCTTTAACCAAGGAAAATTAATCAATCTTCACGATCCTCAATTAAAACCCCTCTATTGGTTAGCCTATCTGCATATTTGTTTCCTTCCCTTAATGTATGTGTAAACTTGATCTCTTCAATCTTTATAGCAAGGTTTTGAATTTCCACAATTATCTCTTATATGTTCCATGGAGCCTTTGCTTTCTTTAAAATTGCATTGAGTGAATCACCTTCCATCCATACTTTGTTCCATTTCATTTGTTTGCATATTTTTAACCCTTCCAAAGCCGCCCAAGCTACAGTTTCATTATTTGTCTTAAATTCACTATTGAAAGTGTAAATCTCTCTATTATTTCTAATTATTCCTCTTTTTGTTGGTCTTGGATTTCCTCTAAATGCTCCATCAAAATTCAATGTGATTAACTTCACATTTGGTGGTTTCCATATTATATTCTTTGCCTTCTTTTTGTTTCTCCTATCCCTAACATCATAATTCCATTTGATGACTTGACTCCATCTATCAAGGCTCTATGCTTCTTGATTAGGGATTGGGTGAGTTGATAGGGTTGGTGTAGACTCCTTTATGGCTAAGCAAATCTTTCCTGATTAGGGATTGGGTGAGTTGATAGTGTTGGTGTAGACTCCTTTATGGCTAAACAAATCTTTCTTTTCATCACCTCTAAACTCCTTTCCTTTCCTTGAAATATTCTTCCATTACTTTCTAACCATACAATCCAAAGTATTGTATCTTTTGATATATCCCAAATTGTCTATAAAGCATCATTTTTAAAAGTGCTCTTCAATTCTTCCATTCATCACCATGCATTTACCAAACATATTCAGAATCCATTGCCATAGTTTCCAGACTATTGAGCAATGTCCCAAGTGATGGTCTATCCTCTCCTCCATTTTACAAAGAACCCCTGTGCGTCCGGCGGTCCCCATATCACGCCGGGTTACCATGTACCGAGATGGTGGAAGTCTTGGGAGCCTTCGTGATTGTAACCATTGCTTCTATATATCAAAAAAAAAAACTTGTTAGTAGTTAGTGTCAATTGTTGAGTTGTTAGCTGACTTGGGGGGGGAATTCCTACTTCACACTGTTTTCTACCTGTTGGCATTTTTGCCACATTATTTTGATTGTTGATTATTCATGCATAAGATGTTGAAGTTCTCACTCCTTTACAGGTTTTGATGCAAAAAAAAGCCTAAGTCCGAAGACTGTCGCGAAATCGCGACAAAAAATAGCATGGAGAGCCAAAGTTGAAAACCGTCGCGATATCGCGACATGTCGCGTTATCGCGGGTCGGTTGAGGAGAGAGAAATCAAACGCAAAGTCGTAGCGATTTCGCGACGTGTCAAAAAATCGTGGTCAACGCAGTCAACGGCAGCAGGGGGTAAAACCGTCGCGATATCGCGACGTGTTGGATTTTCGCGGTCAAAGTGGTCAACGAGGGAAGCGCAGCAAAATCGTCGCGAAATCGTGACATGTCTTGTTTTCGCGACTTACAATGGCGATGGTGAAGAGCAGAGAAAATCGTCGCGATTTCATGACATAACTCAGCAGAGGGTGATGGCAATAAACTTTGTAGCGATATCGCGACAGAATATTGAACGCGGCACAAAAGGCGAAAGACGTAGCGAAATCGCGACGTGTTGCGTGGTCGCGGCGCAGTTGAAACAAAAGACTTAAGGCATAAAACATGTAGCGATTTCGTGCCATTTTTAAAGATGAGGGCAAGAAAGAAGTTGGCATCGCGATTTCGCGACATTTGTGGAGATAAAGCCTAGCAACATAGAAACATCGCGATTTCGCGACACATTGGGCAAGGACTTAGTGCAGAAAATGGTAGCGATTTCGCGACGCGTCACTGAAGAGGAAGCAAGGAGGTAGCCAGGTTGTATGGAACGTCGCGATTTCGCGACATGACGAATTTTTGTGGTTCAAAAGCAGCAAAGTCCAAGGAGACAGAACCTGTCGCGATTTCGCGACATGATGGAGATTGAAGAATCACTTGAGGCAAGAGTGTCGCGTTTTCGCGGGTTAGAAGCAGGACCGTACAGAATGGATGAAAATTGTAGCGAAATCATGACATGTCGCGTTTTCGCGACTTAGAAGAGAAGATTGAGCAGCGACGAGATAGTGTAGCGATTTCGCGACTTGTTTGATTTTCGCGACATATAAGTGAGACACAGCCAAAGGAAAGAAAGGTGTAGCGAAATCGCGCAGTGTCATGTTTTCGCGGTTCGAAGCAGCTAAAGAACAACATGGATGAAGAACGTCGCGAAATCGCGCATTGTCACATTTTCGTGGAAACAGAGCGGAGAAAGAGCATAATGGTACGGAACGTCGTGATTTTGCGACGTGTCGTTTTTCACGGTTCAAGGTAGCGAAGGAGACAAAGGAGCCGAATACGTCACGATTTCGTGACATGGATGGTTTTCACGGTTTCAAAGTGCAAAAGCGTATGGAGCAGAAAGACGTCACGATTTCACGACATGTCGCGTTTTCGCGACCTGTTACAGTTTCACGCCAGAAAGCGGTTCAAACGGTCCGATGAAGTTTTGCAATTTTCGATGATTAAAAGCACTCCAGAATTAAATGTTTTGCTGCTTTTCGATGCGAGCAAGGTAGAAGAACGTGTCCAAGCCATCAAAATTAAAGATTTCCATTATTCAAAGTTGTTGTTCGTGATTTTTCTAATGGTTCAAGCATATTTCAAGAATGACCATTTAATGAAGACGACCGACTCCTTGTTTCGAGGCTGGTTTAAGGGGATGATTTCCTTGTTTTCGTTGCATATTGTTGTAGATCTCGAGGAGGTCCGTTGCATATTTTTAAATGTTGTAAAGAAGCAAGACTTCTATATAAAGCAATGTAGATCTCAGAAAAAGGGATCGGGAGTTTGAGAGACATTTTGCTGGAAACATTCAAGTTCTTTGCGTAAATAAGAAATATTTGGCCTCTGATTTTGCAAGCGTCTTTATAATGATTTCCTTCTATTCCATGTATTTCTCAGTTATGCTCGTCTTTCCAATCTGCTGTTAGATTCAAATTCTGCATTTGAGTTTGAATATTGCTTAAAAGAAAGTGAGTTCTGGAATGCCATACTGGAGGTTGTCTGCGCAAGGTCGTAAGTGGATTATGCTGTAGTTTTTATTATTATATGTTGTTCATACGCTTGAAGTTAAATTCTTGCTGAGTTTCTTTCCCGATCTAACAAATTCGGCCTACGGCTATATTTCCCATCTCTTTCCATGTATTTCCTGTTTCTTTCTGCACATTTATAATTCCTTTCCAGCAACTCTAATCTGAAATCAAACTTAGAAATAGTAAGGGAACCAACCCTCTCTGGAGATTGGTCTGGGAGACATCTCTTTCTCCCAGCCTTTCAATGTTGGCCGGGTCTAGGGTGCATAGTTTTAGAAAATCCTTTCCTGTGGCAGATTCGTGACCAACAGTTTTTGGCACGCCCGGTGGGACAGACTTCTTCTGTCTCAAAAGATCCATAATCGGTGAGACTAATTGTTTCATTGTTTAACACCCCGGAGGAATCAAGGTTTGGTGAGCAGCCTTGACCTTACAAGCGGAGAAAAGAATGTTCACCTGGCGACTCTGACTTAATGGCGATAGCCGTGATCTTGCAGACCACTGCTATAATGGCGAGGGTATGTCCTAGATGGGATGATCCTGGCCCTCTGAATCTCCAAATTTGGCATGAGATTCCCAAAAGTGCCCTGAAGGCCCTAACAAAATATGATGGCACCGAGGGCATGGCTCTAGAGCATATTGAAGATATTGCCACTTTGTCGACCATCCATGATATAGTTCACGAGGATGTCATGATCAGACTTCTGGTTCTGTCTTTGGAAGGAAGGGCGTTGCAGTGGTACAGACTGCTCGGGCGTCAAAGCATCAGCTCATGGGATGACCTAGCGGGAGCACTAATCAAAAGATTTGATGAAGATCCCTTTAACGGCTCTCAGGATCCCTTTCAGCTTTTAATGTACATCACGAGAGCACCTCTAGAGAGCATCACGGACTTCAATGTCCGATTCTTGAGAAGCTGGAAGAGAATTCCAGAGAAGATCCGACCGACACCCACCCAAGCCCACCTCTTCTATGTTCGAGCTTTCCATCCAGATATAGGCCTCATCTTGCTGCAATCAGGTGAACGAAGGTTCCCTCAAATCTTTGAGGAAGCAGTGCGAGCGGAACAACTTTTGCTCCTATCAAGAAAATTACCGTGGGGAGAAACTCCATTACTTTCTCTGGTAGTTCCTGTTCCTGTCTATCCCGCATAGTATTTTTCATGCCAGATCCCTTATACTATGCAGAAACCTGAGATGCAATTGTGTGGAGCTCAAGAGGCAGATTTCATCCAAGGCCAACGATGGGAATATGCAAGCACTTTCCCAGCAATGAACAATATGGTTGCTTGCAATTTCTATCAGAAGATGGATCAAGAGGAGATGAGCGAAGGAGAAGAAGAACAGGCTCAAGTTGCAGAACCTAAGAGCAAGGAGGGCACATCTTTTTGTATCCCGGGGCGTAGCATGCAAGTGTTTAACCAGAGCCCAATAAACATGCCTCATCAAGAGGCTGAGCCTGAAGAGATCCTGGAGAAAGGACTGTTGCTGGACAATTCTTGTTATCACATCAAGGGGTTGGAGGAACCCGTTCTCAGTCCACAACTAGGGAACCCTTCAAGATGGTGGTATTGGCTTCAGCCATTACTACAACTGGTACCTACAGGAGCCCTCCATGTGGCAAATTTCTTTGCTACATTATTTGTCGATTGTGTGGGTACTGGCATGCAGGATAACTTGCCCATGTCTGCAACATGGAGAACTTTAGGAAGAGGTCATCCCAATTTCAAGGACCGACTCAAGTATGATCGGATCTGGTCGGGACACTGCAGATTTACCGGATAACCCCTTGAGACTGGGTTTCTGGTGACGACATGCCAATCATGTCGTAAACTATTGTACATAGCAAAAAAAAAAAAAGAGAAAAAAGAAAAAGAAAAAAAAAAAGTATTGTTTTCCTCTGTCCACTTCGGCTCTTTTTGCATGCGAGCCCGCAGGTACGTATTTCTTTTTTTTTCTTCTTCTTTCCCAGCAGTTAGTGGCTTCCTCTTTATTTCTTCCCTTCCCCTCTTCATTCCCTCCTTCTCCTACTCCTTTTTCTTCTGCAAGTAATCAAGCCACTGTTGTTGTTTCTTTTCCCCTTTTCTAATATTCCCGGTTCTTCTTTTCCTTTTCTTCTAACTACATTGTTGTTTTAAGCATTTATCCACAGTTCATTTCCCCATTCCATTCTCATTCCACAGCCTACACATTTGTTGGTCATCATTCTATTTATTCCATCCACTTCCATTTCCCTTTCATAGCAGTCGGTAGCACAGAAGCACTCTATTACTGTATCTACCGCATCACTCCCTCCATTCCATTATTCCATCATTTATCATTTCCATTCCATGGTCAGCTAAGCCAAATACAGATTTACTTGAAGTTTCAGTCATTCAGCAAGAGTTGTTGCAGCAGTCCATCGAGATGTACCCCATCAACCAGCTTTCTGTTCTCAGTTTTTCTTGACTCTGTTGCCCAATGGATTCAGGCTTGGGATTCGTGCATACAACGAACTCGTATACCCCACGAGCCGCCAAGAATGTTGGCATTTTTGCCACATTATTTTGATTATTGATTATTCATGCATAAGATGTTGAAGTTCTCACTCCTTTACAGGTTTTGATGCAAAAAACAAGCTAAGTCCGAAGACTGTCGTGAAATCGTGACAAAAAACAGCATGGAGAGCCAAAGTTGAAAACCGTCACGATATCGCGACATGTCGCGTTATCGCGGGTCGATTGAGGAGAGAGAAATCAAACGCAAAGTCGTAGCGATTTCGCGACGTGTCGAAAAATCGCGGTAAGCGCAGTCAACGGCAGTAGGGGGTAAAACCGTCGCGATATCGCGACGTGTTGGATTTTCACGGTCAAAGTGGTCAACGAGGGAAGCGCAGCAAAATCGTCGCGAAATCGTGACATGTCGCGTTTTCGCGACTTACAATGGCGATGGTGAAGAGCAGAGAAAATTGTCACGAATTCGCGACATAACTCAACAAAGGGTGATGGCAATAAACTTTGTAGCGATATCGCGACAGAATATTGAACGCGGCACAAAAGGTGAAAGACGTAGCGAAATCGCGACGTGTTGCGTGGTCGCGGCGCAGTTGAAACAAAAGACTTAAGGCATAAAACATGTAGCGATTTCGCGCCATTTTTAGAGATGAGGGCAAGAAAGAAGTTGGCGTCGCGATTTCATGACATTTGTGGAGATAAAGCCTAGCAACATAGAAATGTCGCGATTTCGCGACACATGGGGCAAGAAGGACTTAGTGCAGAAAATGGTAGCGATTTCGTGATGCGTTCACGGAGAGGAAGCAAGGAGGTAGCCAGATTGTACGGAACGTCGCGATTTCATGACATGACGAATTTTCATGGTTCAAAAGCAGCAAAGTCCAAGGAGACAGAACCTGTCGCGATTTCGCGACATGATGGAGATTGAAGAATCACTTGAGGCAAGAATGTCGCGTTTTCACGGGTTAGAAGCAGGACCGTACAGAATGGATGAAAATTGTAGCGAAATCATGACATGTCGTGTTTTCGCGACTTAGAAGAGAAGATTGAGCAGCGGCGAGATAGTGTAGCGATTTCGCGACTTGTCTGATTTTCGCGACATATAAGTGAGACACAGTCCAAAGGAAAGAAAGGTGTAGCGAAATCGTGCAGTGTCATGTTTTCGCGGTTCGAAGCAGCTAAAGAACAACATGGATGAAGAACGTAGCGAAATCGCGCATTGTCACATTTTCGTGGAAACAGAGCAGAGAAAGAGCATAATGGTATGGAACGTCACGATTTCGCGATGCGTCGCGTTTTCGCGGTTCAAGGTAGCGAAGGAGACAAAGGAGCCGAATACGTCACGATTTCGCGACATGGATGGTTTTCATGGTTTCAAAGTGCAAAAGCGTACGGAGCATAAAGACGTCACGATTTCGTGACATGTCACGTTTTTGCGACTGTTACAGTTTCGTGCCAGAAAGCAGTTCAAACGGTCCGATGAAGTTTTGCGATTTTCGACGATTAAAAGCACTCCAGAATTAAATGTTTTGCTGCTTTCCAATGCGAGCAAGGTAGAAGAACATGTCCAAGCCATCAGAATTAAAGATTTCCATTATTCAAAGCGGTTGTTCATGATTTTTCTAACGGTTCAAGCATATTTTCAAGAATGACCATTTAATGAAGACGACCGACTCCTTGTTTCGAGGCTGGTTTAAGGGGATGATTTCCTTGTTTCTGTTGCATATTGTTGTAGATCTCGAGGAGGTCCGTTGCATATTTTTAAATGTTGTAAAGAAGCAAGACTTCTATATAAAGCAATGTAGATCTCAAAAAAAGGGATCGGGAGTTTGAGAGACATTTTTTTGGAAGCATTCAAGTTCTTTGCGTAAATAAGAAATATTTGGCCTCTGATTTTGCAAGCGTCTTTATAATGATTTCCTTCTATTCCATGTATTTCTCAATTATGCTCGTCTTTCCAATCTGCTGTTAGATTCAAATTCTGCATTTGAGTTTGAATATTGCTTAAAAGAAAGTGAGTTCTGGAATGCCATACTGGAGGTTGTCTGCGCAAGGTCGTAAGTGGATTATGTTGTAGTTTTTATTATTATATGTTGTTCATACGCTTGAGGTTTAATTCTTGCTGAGTTTCTTTCCCGATCTAACAAATTCGGCCTACGGCTATATTTCCCATCTCTTTCCATGTATTTCCTATTTCTTTCTGCACATTTATAATTCCTTTCCAGCAACTCTAATCTGAAATCAAACTTAGAAATAGTAAGGGAACCAGCCCTCTCTGGAGATTGGTCTGGGAGACATCTCTTTCTCCCAGCCTTTCAATGTTGGCCGGGTCTAGGGTGCATAGTTTTAGAAAATCCTTTCCTGTGGCAGATTCGTGACCAACACTACCGAAGGGGGAAACAAATGCCATTTGGCTATTTCTAGCCTATAACCAATGTTATTTAAACACCATCTAATATCAATATCAATCTTCATGGTTTATGCATTTTATTTTATATTGCATTTGCTTTCATTGGTATCAAAGCTACGATTTTAAGGAGACAGACCCACCTGATAGATACCCGGATAAAGGAACCCATGCTAAGGCCCCCTTTAGGAGATTGTCCTTTGCTCAAACCCTTAAAGGTAAGGAGAAATTTTTCTCAAAAACTTTCCCTCCTCTCTTCCTAGACAAGAACAAGCTCAGGGTTTATGTCTCTACCATGGAAGATTTTCTGTCCCTTGAAACCTCGTCCCTCATCGATAAGTTTTTGGGCGGTAGAACTGACATAGAAACCATAAGAGCCTGGGCTTTGTCCAAATGGCGCCTAGCAGGAAGCATGGAGATTGT
The DNA here is from genome assembly GCA_028583015.1 of Wollemia nobilis. Lineage (NCBI taxonomy): Eukaryota > Viridiplantae > Streptophyta > Pinopsida > Araucariales > Araucariaceae > Wollemia > Wollemia nobilis. Next base: position 7,559,537 of record JAQPPZ010016751.1, on the reverse strand, counting down.
TGCAATGACAAAAGGTTTTTTCATGATCCATCTCCAGAATAAGGAAGACGTAAACTGAATCCTATCTGGTGGGTCGTGGTTCCTGGGCAGGCAAAGCCTCTTCCTTAGGCCATGGGGAGAGGACTTCGACCCTGAAAGCCAAAGCATCAACTCAACTCCCATATGGGTCAGGCTTCCCAACCTTCCAGCCCATTTCTTCCATGAATACTTCCTAAGAGGCATCGCCAAATTCATAGGGGATCTGGTCGTCATTGACAACCCCACCTTAGCTAGATCTTGCATGACTCATGCAAGGATGTGTGTAACGATGAATTTGGAGTCCGAGCTCCCATCCTTCATAGATCTGGAATATGGGGACTACTCAAGAAGGCAACCCATTGAATATGAAAACAAGCCGACGTTTTGCTCAGAATGCAAAACTCAAGGACACCTCAGGAACCAATGCCCAGATCTGGTTGTCATCAAGGAAGCACCAAATAGGAATATCCCAAAAGGCCCTAATGTAAATGGGCAGAGGAGGCCCCTCCGACACTGGTCTCGACCCACCAAAGCAGCTCACAAAGGCATTTACCAGCAGAAATCGCAAGAAGATTCCGTTCATCAGAAAGGGAAAGGAAAACATCATATAGATCTTGACCAGGCTACTCAGGTTAGTCCTTCCTTTTTTGACCCTAATTCCTTTGAAATCCTTGCTGAGACTGCCATTGAAACGGTTAGATCTATTGAAGAAGGACCAGTACCGGGGCTCCCCGAAACTCTTGTATCCCCTCCTCATTCCCCTTGTAGGTCCTCTCCTTACCCACCTCGAAACTATCCCTACGACATGCCCCAGGATACTGAGGAGATCGGTAAGAGCATGGAAGAAGAGCAGCCAAGGGCAGACCTGACAGTCATAGGCGAAGTAGGTTCCAGTCCGACCCAACAACAAAACCCTCCCCAAAAGTTTAGCCCGAAGCAGACCCGTAGTTCAACTAATTCTATAGACTTTGGCAGCAAAAAGAGGAGGGGAAGAATCCTAGATGCAGAACATTACAGGATGAAAATAGAGAATGAAATAGCAAATAGAAAACAAAGTACTTTAGTGCTTCAAGATATGGCCCTCTTTGAGGCTAACAAGTCCAACAAACCTCCCCCACCCCAAGGACGGGGAAGAGGGAGGAATTCAAAGCAGTCTAAATGAAGGTCCTCTCCTGGAATGTGAGAGGCCTTAATGGCCCACCCAGACAGAGAGAAGTCAAGGCATTAAGGAAAGAGACTTCTCCCTCAGTTCTTATTGAAAACAGATGAAGCATGGTCAAAGATTCTCGCTAATAGAATTTGGAAACAAAGGGAAATGGTTTTCAAGTAAGGAAGAGGCGCCTCTGGAGGCCTTATGGTCCTCTAGGACCCCAAAAAAGTGGAAGTTGCAATTTGTGGATGACACCTTAATGCTGACTGTGGTGTTGGTGGCAGAGGCCAAGAACATCAGGCATATCCTTAAACTTTATGAAGATGCGACAGGGAAAAAAGTCAATTTCAACAAGAGCAAGGTGTTTTTCTTAACACCCCCCTTCCTAGGCAAATTAAAATTGCCAGAATCTTAGAGTGCTCCATCTCCACTCTCCCTACGTCTTACCTTGGCCTTCCCCTATTCACTGGGGTCCCGATTGTTTCTATGTGGAACATTGTCTTGGAGAGGATCCAAAAGAAGCTAGTCGGGTGGAAGAGCCACTTGCTATCCCAAGCAGGTAAGGCCACATTAACCTTGGCATCCCTCCAAAGTATTTTGGTCTACTTCTTATCGATGTTCAAAGCACCTTCTAGAGTCTACCAGTCGATTGAACAATGCCAAAAGAATTTCCTTTGGTCCGGCTCAGAAGAAAAGTAGTGAATCCATCTGGTTGGATGGGACAAGGTGTGTAGACCTAAGGATTTCAGAGGGCTAGGCTTGAGGAAAGTCTCTCACCTCAACTTAGCTTTAATTGTGAAACAAGCCTTGCATCTGGTTTCCAATGTAAGGAATGAGTGGACTACCATCATCAACCAGAAGTATCTCCAAGGCACTGAGTTCCTTAGCAATACCATCCCAACTCGTGGATGCTCCTTTTGGAAAGCAATCCTATCTTGCAAGGACGTGTTAAGAGAAGGCATGATGTGGATCCTTGGTAATGGGCATAAAATTGACTTTTGGGAGGACAGGTGGGCAGGCGCAGAAGCCATTAGTAGTGATCCCACTTTGGCCCAACTAAAAACCCTCACCATGGATAGGTTTGGGTCTAAGGTGGCTGAATTCCTCAGTTAGGACAAGGGCAGACTCAGCTGGAAGCCCATACTCTTTCAAGGGATGGAGACAACAACTCAAAAACTCAATAGCATTCTGCAACAACAGTTTGTTCCCACAACATCAAGTGAAGATCATATGATATGGACAATGACAGACAGCGGAATGTTCACAATCAAATCCGCCTACAATCTACTAATCCATCCTGATACTCCTCGATTCCAGACTCAGTTAGTTTGTATTAAGGGACTAATCCCCAAAATATCCTTTTTTGCTTGGTTGGTCGTCCAAGGGAAAATTCTTACTATTGACAACATGATGAAAAGAGGTTTGTCCATTCCTAACAGGTGTTTCTTGTGTAGGGCAGACTGGGAATCCATCCAACACCTGTTCATTGACTACCCCATTGCTTCTTCAATCCTAAATGACCTCCTTCAAGCCTTCAACATAACCTGGGTCAGACCTGGTTCTATCAATGACTTCTTCCAACAATGGCCAAAACCTTTCATCAGTACCCAATTGAGTTTCATGTGGAAGATTAGTTTCCACCATTTCTTGTGGCAGGTTTGGCTTGAAAGGAACCACATAATTTTCAATGAGTCTTCCAGGGATACAGGATCCATCACTAATAAAATCCTTGCATTTGCCAGAAAAAACTCCTTGTCGTGCTCTGTTGAGGCCCAATCTGTCCCTCCTGGCAAAAAAATTCTAGCCCAATCCCTGAGTCTTCCCTGGCAAGACGGTCGTGACAAGACTAATCCTAGATGTGAGACCAGTTGGATCCCTCCCCGAGCCAATTGCCTAAAGTTGAATTTTGATGGCACAACCAAGGGCAATCCGGGTCGTGTGGGGGCTGGTGAGACTGTTCGAAACCATCTGGGTCACCTTGTTATGGCCTTTGCAGAACCCTTGGGATTCTCAACCAGCAATGCGGTCGATGCTAGAGTCGTGTGGCGTGGATTACACCTTGTTCAAAACATCCAAGAGCGGCTAATTGTGGAAGGAGATTCCCAAGTCATCATCAATCTCCTCAACAATGATAAGGATCCTCCATGGAAATTTGAGTCTTGTTTAAGGGAAGCGAGGATCCTATTAAAAAACAAAACTGACAGTGTGGCCCATCACGTCTTTCGTGAAGCCAAAAAGGCGATAGACAAGCTAGCAAATATAGGTGTTGATGCTGATAGATTGATCACGTGGATGCACGACCTTCTGTCAGACGTGGAAGAGATTATCCAAGAAGAGTTGCGACATGGTGCCTGATGGGGAACACAAATTGGTTTGTCTTGCGTGGCAAGATAGGTTTTTTCAGGAAATTGGCCATGGGGTGGCATAATTGGTGTCTTTAAGTTGTCATAGTGGCCAAGGAAGATTGCCCATATTACCACGAGTATAGGCAGGGGTTTCGTTGGTGCCTCGATTACCCGCTGGTTAGCCTCCCTAGGATCAACATTCCCACGCGGGTCGAGCCTTGGGCTGATAGCTTTTTTCGCTTCTCGTTCGATGAGGAGGCATGGGGTCCCCTCAACATTTCCATATTTGCATGCCCTATGATGCCCTTGATTCTCGCTCAGAGCAATCCTTATCTTCTCCAAACTAAGGGTGTCGAGGCTACTATTCCCCAAGCCAAGTCGACCTTGCAGCATGGCACCCACGTGGCTGGTATGCAATGGTTTGTCCTCAAATGGCACGAGCCTCGTGATAAGGGTCCAAACTACATCTTCTGTGATGCAAAAGCATGGGAAAATCCACTAATAATTGCTGGACACATGAGCCCTTGGCTTCCCAAGATTACCACTAAGAGCAATCCTCATTTTCTCTAGAGGAAGGACGATAAGGCATTTTCTTCCCAAGCCAAAACGGACATGCGGCATGGCATCCAGGTGGCTGATAGGCGGTGGCTGGCCTTCAGTGTTGGCATCCTCCCTAATGATGTGGTTCTTTTAAGGTGAACGAAGGCTATTAAAATCTACCACCTTATCCCTCAGTTTGTGCTTGAGAGTACGTCATCCCCTTGCTTGGTCATTTAAGATCCAGAGGTTAACTGGGGTAAAATCACCATGAATTACATTGAGCCCAGCATGGTGGTTATGGAGCCAGCTGCGCAAGCCATTCTTATTGAGAGAAGGTTTACGTAGTTTTTTGATATGTTCTTTGGTCTTGATGACAACATTACAGTCGAGGTAATGGAGTCCTGGGATGAGGGCAGGATAGTGGTCCACGGATGAGAAATTACGATCGATATTAATTTGTTGGTGACCATAACTGGGCAGATAGCTAGGGGTCGATCAATCCACAGGAAAAAGCATAACTGGGAGGTCGAGCTACGCGAATTCAAGGACAATTTGAAGATTTTCAAAGAGGCAAAGAACGACTTAACGAGGGTTGATCTCCCTGCCCCCTAGAATTCCGTAATGAAAAATATCATGGAATTCATTACTACAGAGGATCCTGGTAAGGTCCTCCTAAGCTTTCACTACGCTTTCATAAAATTTTTTCATGACATTAACCCTATTAGCATACCTCAATTTCTCCTAAATTCCATGAATTACACTATAAATTTGTGTCGTAGTAAGAAAGGTTCAGCAATGCCCATGCACCAAAGCCTTTTTAAGGTTATTTACAAGCTTGTCCTTGCTACTTTGCCCCAACCCGAACCTCTAGCATTTCTGTCCTTCGAGACCCCCTTCGCTGAAAGCTCCAGGTCTTGTTTGCCCAAGCCCTACTTGGGTTACCCTGCTAAGAAACATGACTTTGAAGCGGCCACCAGAGGAGGCACGACTAGAAAGAAGCTGAAGATTGACGAACCAGAAGGACCCAAAAGATCCTCTACTAGGTGAAGGAATAAGCTTGGATAGAGAAGCACTAAATCCATTAGCTTAGACTCGGAGGAAGAGGGGTCTGAAATCAACGTCATGGTTCTCAAATGTTTTGTTCTGACTTCCTTAGCAACTATGGCCAAACAGACCCAAGAGATCCTTGATGTCCTCACCAAAGTATTTTTCAATGAGGGCTTCCAAAGCGCTAAGGAAGCAATCGCAGAGACCGAAGACCAGGAGGACGACAAGGAAGATGAGCAAAATGAGGAGGATGAAGAGGAGGAGTGATGTGGACCCTCCCAGACTTTTTTTGGGGCTAGAAAATCAGAAAACCTATTGTCTGTGGTTTTGGTTTATGACTCCTGGTTTTCTTCTGCTAATTTTTGCGTTTATCATCTCTGTTGTTTCTGAGTCCTATGTAGCCGTTGGTCAATCTGACCCGAGGCTTCCTGATGTTTTTTTTGTAAGCCGTGCTTGGCTGGTTATGTTAGAAGATCGAGGATCCTCTGCTAGTGTCTAGTTCCACTGCTCAGCTTCACGCTGATTTTGTTCAAAGGTTTTGGGTCAACCTGAAAAACCCGTTTGATATATAATCTTTTAATTATAAAAAAAAACATAAGAACCTTGGAGATATATAATATTATTTTCAAGAGAGAATCATAATTCTGAGTTTGTCGGGTGGCTTTGTGACTGGAAAAAATCACACCTCAACACCTATTAGTAGCCATGATACCTCTCGTGGCCCTCCTAGCTCATCACTTACGTTGGTGCGATCCTTGACGCTGACAGAATCTAATGCCACCTCGAAAACTAACGAAATATGATGCCACCACTAGGCTGACGTAATCTGATGCCACCTCGAAAACTAACGAAATTTGATGCCACCTCAAAAACTAAAGGAATCTGGTAAGACCCCCGTGCACTATGCTGACAGAATCTGGTGCATTTGATACCTGAATCTCATAGCTGAACTGGACAACACACCAACCGAGGTTGACAAGTGGTGAACAATACAAATTTTGAGGCCCTCACCTGAAGACACGTGGCGATATGACCTGCATCTTTGTGATTGGTCCTCTGTAGTAGTTGATGTGGCTCTATGTGATTAGTCATCCTTGACACTAACGTGGCCCTCTGTGGTTGGTTATCCGATGGGGTGACATGGCGATTATTGGTTGGTTGGCTCAGGGGACAAAAGACTCTCCAGAGTCTGCCTGATTTCCTGCAAGAAATCAACATTACAAGTGTGTTTCATTTTTTTTAAACATAGCATTCATCCCCTATGGGATGAATGTGGGACAAAAGTCCCAAGTGTTTTAAAAAAAACAAAGCGTGCGCAATCACACCTAAAAGGAAGCCTTGCTTCCTTCCTTATCAATAGTGCACTTGAGTGTTGTGGTAAGAGTGCTCAATGGTGAGTGCGAGGTCTCGATTTCGACCCCACGCACGCCCAAATAACCTTTTTATTGATGCGCCACACTATGAATGATTAATTTTTATGTATTTTTTTAATTATTTTTTAGTTATAATTATTAATAATATGATTTAGGTTGTATAAAATCATTTTTTTCAAAATTAAAATGATTTTAACAACGTTTTTCATTATTGATCAATTTATGCTAAGATTAATTAAAAACTTGCATTAAAATTTCAATTTAAAGGCCTTTTGAGACATTTTGTTTTTACCAAGGTATAAAATTGTTTTTGTTTTTTGTTTTTTGTTTTTTCTCCACATCCAAGGGGGGATCATAGACAAAATGCAAAGAACAATTCCTTTTTGCAAACAATTGAAATTTTATAAGACTTAGCTCCACAAATTTTTTACATTTTGGGAATCTAAGTTTATTTGTCTCATGGAAAAAAGGCCTTATATTCATAAAAATCTTCTCAAACTTGTTAATTTTGCACAATCAAAGGGGGACAAAATCAAGACATTTGACTATTTCTTGCAAAATTGGAACACAAGGAGACACAATTTTTTTGTAAAATTCAAAGGCAAAATGTGCATTTGTTTTCTCCAAGGGGGGATATAATACATGAAATTGCACATTCTATTTTTTTTAAAATTGAGAAGAAATTGAAGACCTTGGGTCCATAAAAACAAGTCTTGTATCGACTAGTTCTGGAAGCCTTTCAAATGTGGATCGTGTGTCGACTTGACTTGAAAGGAGTGCTATTTTGTTAATTTTGCAAAACAAAGGGGGGAAAACAAGAAATTGTATTTCTTTTGCAAAATTGTAACACAAAAGTGAGGAGCACTTAAAACAAAATCAAAACTTGTTAAATTTGCAACACAAAAAGGAAAGGCAATTGTTTTATGCCACATTCTTTGCAAATTTGAAAAACAAGAGGAGACATAAAATATCAAATTTTTGCACAACACAAATCCAAATTTTGTTGCAAAAGTTGGTAATAAGGTGCATTTTTGATTTTACTCGACACCTTTATTACAAAATTGGCAAATTAGGTGCATTTTCGGCAGTGACCGACACCTAAGTGATAATAATTTGTGGGCACTCTTTGATTGATTATTGCATTTAATTTCTTGTTTTATGCAATTATAAGTCACAAAATCAAGAGCACTCAAAAACCCCAAATTTCACACTCAATTGTGTAATTCATTTGCACAAGTATAAGCCATTTGTAAAATTGATATTCTCTCCTTACAAACCCTAAAATTCACTCTTATTTGTTTGGCTCAATATCCTCAATCTGATCATTCCTCTTTAAGAGGATTTTCAGGCAAGTGCCATTAAATATCTTTTTGAGTGAATTCTCTTTCACTTCTTATTTATTTGGCTTAAATATCCTCAAACTGATTATCTTTCTTCAAAGAGATTTTTCAGGAAGGTGCCATTAAATACCACTTAAGAGTGAAAGAAATATCATCTTAGTGCAAATTCTAGGACCTTCATCATGGCAACTATCAACAAATACCTAAATGATACACAATTGCTTAAAGGTCCTAACTATTCAGCATGGAAAACTAAGATGAAAGCCATACTGACTATAGAGGAAATGTGGGATTTAGTAGATGACACTAAAACAAGACCCACATCACTAGGAACAGATCAAAAAGCATGGGATAAAAAGAACAATCGTCTTCTCATGTTGATCCTCCTAGCAACTACTGATGAGATCCAACCTCACATAAGTGAAGCTAAAAATGGTAAAGATGCATGGGATGCACTTTATACCATTTTTTAAGGCAATAATCAATCAACTATTCTAAACCTTCAAACACAACTTCATGCACTCCATATGAAGTCAGGAGAATCAGTAGAACTATTCATGTGTAAAGTGGCAGAACTGAATTCAAATCTAAATACTTTAGGAGCCAAAGTAGAAGATACTATTATGACTTTAGTAATATTGAGGGCTCTTCCTGAATCCTACAAGATGTTAATCACATCCCTTAATGTATCTCAACGATCAGTCACATTTGTGGAGTTAGTCAATTAGCTTCAAACAGAGGAAGCAAATCAACTATAAAGTGATGACGTGTCGAACAATGCACTTTACTCAAACAATCAAGGTGAAAATAAGAAAGGAAAATTTTATAAGGGAGAATCATCTTCAAAAGTTAAGGGAAAGAAAACTCAAAATAAGTTTTTCTCGCATTGTAAAAAGGACAACCATGACACCAATCGGTGTTGGTTTAAAAATAAGCAAAATAAAAATGGCAAAGGCACATCACATAAGCAAAACAAAGACAATGTTGTTAGTGAAGTGTCTGATTCTGATTCTAGTTCAAAAAGAGCACACAAAGTGCTCATGACTAAAACAACATTGTAAAGGGGAAACACATTTGTCACCCTAGACAAGCACCATCTACACTCTCTTTTTAGGCTTCATAAATAGCATAATTTTTTATTTGAAGTACTTGCAATAAAGGGGTGATTGTACCTCTTTTAGGCTTCATAAATAACAAACTCTCTTTGTTTGAAGTACTTGTAACAAAAGGAGGAATTTTCCTGTGTAAAATTTACCTAAGGAGGCAATCTTTGTAAAAGCCATAACAAAGCTTCATAAGTTGCACATCTTTTGCAATTAAGGGGGGATAAACATTTCTTTTCCTAATTCACACAATTTTTTGCATAAAGGGAAGAAGACTTATAAGGGTGCATTTTTGGCAGCGATCGACACCTTAGTCACACTTCTTGCAAGAATTCCATTACATGTTTTGCAACAAGGGGGAAACTTATAAGGGTGCATTTTCGGTAGTGACCGACACCTTAGATACCTTATCAAAACTTTTGCAAAATCATATTGTAACTGAATGAACCTCGTATGTAGTGATCTACTCTAGTACACCTAGCAGTTGCAACGGCTGGTTACCCATGCAATCCGGTTGGATGACAAGATTACAATAAGGACATTCGTTGATGTGAAGACAAAGTGAGGAATGACCCACTTTTTTGCTTAGGAGCAGCCATAGTTCTGTGACAAAGCAAGAAACAACATATCAACATCTTTTTCACTATATTGGGGTAGTTATATACATTATCCAAATAATGTAATAAGGGGGGATGTTAGAGTAATATTCCATTATTCTGGATATTTACCATATTCCTACATTAGGTAGATTTTATTTACCTCATAGTAAAAAGTAGTTTGTTACTTTTTACTATTAGTATTTACCACTAGGTTATTTCATTATTTACTATGATTTACCATTGTAAATATCATTAACTATTTACCTATGGTTAATGATATATAGTTAAGTTGATTATTCACATTGTAACGTGAATAATAACTTGTTAGTAGTTAGCATCAATTGTTGAGTTGTTAGCTGACTTTGGGGGGGGACTTCCTACTTCATGTTGTTTACTACCTAAGGGGAAACAATTACCATTTGGCTATTTCTATCCTATGGCCAATGTTATTTAAAGACCATATAATATCAATATCAATCTCCATGGTTTATGCATTTTATTTTATATTGCATCTGCTTTCATATTCAACCCCCAAATCAACTTATCCTTGGCTCTCCTCAGAATAAGCATTGTTGCTTTCTACTCAACTGCCACCTAGCATCAATGTCTTGTATACTTGTAAAAAATTCTTCTCTTTATTTGTATCTTCCTTTTTGATCCTTGTACAAAATGTTTGAAACCCTATCACCATATTTATCTTGAAGTAGTCTCATCCATGGTTTAAAAATTTGATCTAGATTGAGTGGTTTTTTATCACACCAAGTATCTATCCAAATAGAGTTTTTTTCTCCAGTTCCCACCACCCATTTTAAACCTTTAATCACTAGATCAATTAATTTTTTTAAATTGTTCCATAGTGTAGAACCATTTGGTAGAGAAAATGCAGTAAATATTAAGCTTGGGTCATTGGGTTCAACATACTTAGAAGAATTTTTGGTCATTGTCTTTGAATCTCTTTGTACAATCTCCAAATTAATTTTCCCCTAAGAGCTAAGTTTGCATCCATAAGAACTCTTAAATTGAGACCTCCCCTATTTTATCATCACACACCTTGCTTTATTTAACTAAAGGAAATTTTCTTTTATCATGTAATATTGACCACAAACATGATCGCATAATAAAGATTAAACTTTTTCCTACTGATTTTGGAACAATATACAAGGGCATATAATAAGTTGGAATGACTTGTAAGATTGATTTAATTAGTTACACTCTTCTTGCTAATGATAACCATCTACCTCTGCCATAATAATGAACAAATATGGTGATAGAGGATCTCCCTGTCTAAGGCCTCTCTTGGATTAATTGATTCTTTTACTAACCCATTGACCAACACTGAATATGAAATTGTAGAGACACAAGTTTGACCCATTTTTTTCCAAATCTAAATTTTCCTAATACTACAAAATAAAAATTCCATTTAACCCTATGATCCTGTCCAAGATCTATCTCCCTTTCACAAATCCTCTCTTCTAAAATAATTTTTTCTAATAGTGGTATTAACCGACTCGTCATCACTTCGAAAATAATATTATATGCTATATTACATAGGCTTATGGGTCGAAATGAATCAAACAATTCTACATCTTTCTTTTTGGAATCAAGGTAAGGTAAGATATGTTGCATTTATTTTATAATGTATGTATTGTTTTACCCTAGACTGTTCCATTAACACCAATAAAGAATCCTTCACTATATCTCAATAATTTTGATAGAATGCTGCAGAGAGCCCACATGGACTTGGGGATATATCTTTATTATAAGAGAAAAGAGCTAGACGAACTTCTTCCAAAGTAATAGGCTCCATCAGTTTCCTATTGTCTTCATCTATTAAACTGAAGGAACTTCTTGTAGAAGTTTATCATTAAGAACTTCAAACTCCTTTGATATTAGAATATTTTGATAAAAATACCTTGCCTCCTTTCTAATTTCACTTTGATCTTCAATCCAAACCCCTTCTACTAATTTTGGATGTTGATCCTTGTACTATAGCCATCCTATGAAAAACTGTGTTTTTATTTCTTTCTTTTAACCAAGTCTGTCTTGACTTTAATCTCCAAAATTTCTCTTCCTTACTCAAAATATTATGATATTCACTAACTCCATTTCCTTCGAGCTTGGATTATTATGATTAAATTTTTGGAATTTTGAAAGTTTATCTTTTAGTTCTTTCTTCTAAAAATATTTCCAAAAGTGTTCTTGGTTCATTCTTTTAATCTAGAAGTTATTGATTTAATTACTTTTGGAAGTGTATACAACCCACCGTTTCCTAAATAATTCCATATTTGTTCTCTCATATCAACAAATTGAGGATGGTATTCTCACATTTTCTCATATTTAAAATATGATATTTTTTATATTCACTTACCACTATTTTAACTTTTATTGGCCAGTGATCTGAACCAATCTTTGTAAAGGTATTTATTTTAGCACAAGTCCCTCGTATAGCCAATGATATGAGAGAATGCATCAGTCTATTATTTTTTCTAATAGGTTTTGGTCTATCCTATTGTTGGTTCATTTAAAGTTGTCTTCTTCAAAATCAACGTCCCATAAATTATTGTTTTGAATAAAAGTTCAGAAATCTCTCATACTCTGGGTTAGTTTCCTAAATCTCCCAAATTTTCATCTAGATTGGTTATGGCATTAAAATATCATATGATTATGAATTAGGTTTCTTGGTCTTTACTTATCATAAATGCTTCAATCCCACTCCAAAATTCTAATATGCCTGATTGAGTTGTAGGTCCATAGACATTGATAAGGATGAAATGAATATCTGCAATGAAGCATGTGATTAAAGAGGCTATCCAATGCCTAGTTTTATGAATGGTTACACAAGAGGTTCTACTTATTCCAAATTTATTATTAAGAGAGGTTCTTTAGTATATAAAATTTCAAATTGGGTTAAATCATATATTTACTTCCTATATATATATATTTTAAAAAGCTATATGTTGCTTCTATTGTGGGAATACCAAAATTTATATTTGCTATTAGGTCAATTAGACCATATTCGGTATGCATTTTTATGACATATGTTTTTTATTTCTTTTTCTATAAAATATGTACTTCATCTTCCTTAAAGTGTGTTTGCACAATCAGCTTTGTAACATCATTTTCATTTATTTATTCGACAACTTGAAGAAAAGAGAAAGCTACAATCTTAAAACTTGATATGAGTAAAGCCTATGATAGGGTTAAATGGAATTTTATTTTTTGTAATTTTAGACAAGTTCGATTTTGGTAAGAAATGGGTTAGATGGATTAAAGCTTGTGTCTCTACAATTTCTTATTCAGTGTTGGTCAATGGGTTAGTAACAAAATATTTTAAAGCCAAGAGAGGCCTTAGACAAGGAGATCTTCTATCTCCTTATTTGTTCATTATCATGGTATAAGTTTTGAGTAGGAACTTAAATAAGGCTTACAAATATGGGTTTATAAGTGGACTTAAGGTTAGTAATAACATCTATAACATCACCCATCAATAGTTTGTAGATGATACAACCCTTTTTGTAAGGGCAAGGATAAATGAGGCCAGATATTTGAATAACTTTTTAAAAGAGTACGAAAGAGCTTTAGGGCAGAAAATTAATAAGACTAATACAAAATTTACTTTCTTAAAAATCTTGCTAATATCAAAGCAAGAATTCATAGGTTGCTTCAAGCCTAAGAGCATTTACTTCAATCCCTATTGAAATAAGGCAAACAACATTAAGACTAATAGAATTCACCACTATTAAAGCTAACTAGAATGTTGAATTTATTACTATAAATATCCCATACACTTTTACATAAAGAAACTAAATTTTTTTTTTGATTGCTTTAGAATAGATTAGAACACCAACTTACAAAAATACAAACACTAAATATTGAACCCTTACAAATGAAGAGTGTTCATCATTTTATAGTTTTTGCCAATCAAATATGAAACTAACTATTACATATAATTATTGGTCAAACATGATCGAGAATAATCTTGGGTTGAGCCGACACCACTCAAATATTTATCTTGCTCTACACATCCTTTGTAAAATGATTATGATTCTTGGGATGCATTGGCATGCTTCATGGATGTGGTTGTCACTTTTTAGCTTTGATAAATGCGACGTGTTTTAACTACTCATTCTTGGAGTGTCAAGTGTCCTTTGCATTGAGATCCTTTCATCCTGAATGTCATTGCTAAATATTTTTCCTTCTAGGCTCCCTTCTTGCTAAATGATAGTATGTCAAAAAATTTAGCAGTTGACTTGAGAGGCCTAGGCCACTGCTTTATTTTGCTTTGCATTCTAAACTTCCTTGTGTGTTGCTTGCATTATGCTAGAGTTTTGAAGTAATACAAAGGTTTTGGCATGCTTTCCATTAGCTTTAATTCCAAAATCATATAGCGAGAATGTTATTGATTGCTTCCTACCTTTTCTTTGCACTTACCCAAAACTTTTAAAAGTTATAGTGAATTTAGCACATGGATGTTTTAGCTTGTATTACTTTTCTTGTCTGGAAACAAGTCAGTATGGCCATCAACTTTTGGCTTGCAATATTAAGCTCACCATAATTAGTTTTGAGTCTAGAATTACTTGCTTTGACTTATAGAATAAGATGTTCAAGAGAATTATAACCTAGGATAAGTCTTTCAAGATTTGAATGTAAATGCCTTTCACCATTTTTACTTATTTGCTCCTTGCTTGATTTTTGATGCTTTATGTCTTCATGCTAAAGTTACACAACTTTTTTATTTGATAAGTTACTCTTATAAGACCTTGTATTTTATGATGGCTTCAAAATTATCCTCTTTGATTATGTGTATACATCCTCCCTTGGATTTTGGTGAGTTTTTATGTCCATCTTGGGCTCATGAACAAATTTTATCAAGCTTTTGATAATCATTAGTCAAGTAGTGAACTTGCCCTTAGGGTCATAGTTCCATTTGTCAAGTATTTGCAATCCCAGGTCATTCAACTTGTTTTTAAGGACAAGTATGACTTTCATTTTTTACCAATTTTATGTTGTTGATGTTAAGAGGAGGCTTGTAGAAGCCAATCTTACCATTTTCGTTCTCAAATACCATATCAATGACATCCAATTGTCTCATAAACTCTAATACAAAACCCTCTCTAATATATATTTGGGTAGCTAATAGGTGGACTTATTGAATCCATATAGCAAGAATATGATGGAGTCTTCAATAAAATATTAGTCTCTCCTAAATATCCACTACAAAATATGGAGGTTAGCTATGAAAATGCACTCAGGTTTTAGTCCCTTCATAGCCACTAGGGTCAACAGTAGAAATTCCTCCATAAAATTATAGTATGAAGAGGTCTTGCTTAGGAACTCTGTCCAAAATGAAATGGGCCACATATGGTTGGAGTAATCCACTAGCTTCAAATTTAAACCCAGGTACAATATAGAGTTTTGATATAAATTTAAATGGACCAAAAATGTAGAGTATTTGAAAACTTGGGTGCCCTTAAATTTGGACAACCTCTCATAAATTTGGTTGGCAATAAAAGTAAAAAACATTCTTTCATTTTTATATGTGAACGCCATCATGTAGATAATACCTAGCTAGGTTGAGATCATGCCCTTATCATCCTCCAAGATAAAAATAAAGGCCAATATGCTCAAGCATCCCTCATGCTTTGGCTAAAGGCTTTGATACTTAGAGGGAACTTTGGTAGTGAGATGTCCCTAGTGTTGCATCACTATTAAAAACCTCAACTTGTCTTGAATAGCTTTGTAGTACCTATCCATGTTCTCCAAATTCAAACTATACCGCCAACTCCACTAGCAACATCTTGTGGATGGAATACTAAGCAATAATGACTCTAAACCTCCCATCATGTGATATAACATCTTAGGCCTAGGTGTCATAGTGTTTGGTGCATGCAAATACCAATTAATAACAATTATAGACCTTGAGAACTATGTATTGGGATAGGAAGCTACTCCATATCCTTGCTTCAAAGGTTTTTAGGGGCCTAGCATTAAATATTTGAAAAAATCCTTCCCTTAGGTCCATGGTCCTCTTTGAAAATTTAGGGTCCATGACCCTATCAATCAAGTCCCTCACCAACTCAAGGGATACAACTAATAGGGCTTGAAATTGTATCTACTTTTCTGAGATGGAGGGAGAGGTTGTAGCTACCCTTGGAGAAGAATCAGTAGAAGGGTTGCTATATTGGTTGGTACGTAGCTGGTCTTCCTTCTTGGGTCCATGGTTACTATTGGCACTTTGAACACTCTTGTGCTTGTAGACTCTCTTTTCAATTAGCCTCTATAATTCTTAGCTTTTGTGCTTAAAGGGATCTTATTTCCTTGAATTCTTAGGACTTAGTGAGAAATAAATAAAGGCATGATGCTCAAGCACCTATAAGCATTGAATTCACATTATGTGAATTCATTATTTTCCTTTACAAAGTGGGAGTAAAGTGTGTACCACCTTTACCATAGTTAAAGTTATGCTTTTTGAATTTATTTATATTTTATATAAATGTAGTGGGACAAGCCTTCCATCTTTTCTAAGCACTAAATTCCAATTCTTGAGACCAACCACCATCTTTTATAACATTGAATTCATAATACAAAAAAATTATTTTTCCTCCATGCAAGGTTGGTGAGAAAAAACCAGCACATTTTGTAGCATTGAATGATTATAAATCCTAAGGACCTTCCTCATTAGACAATTATATGGTTGGTGCTATCTCAAGGAGTCACTTGGGTTTTCTATTTTGGAAACTAACACCACTTGACGATGACTTAATCGAACAACTCGTGCTATCCTAGCCTCGAGCTTTCTTTGATAAATCTTGATTGAGCATGGGCCTCCCATATATCACCATCAACAATATTGGATAACGGCCCCAAAAATATTTTTTCAAGCTAGGGGTAAAATTTTATTGAATGTGAAACACACATGGAAGAGAGAGCTTCACGGATCAAATAGCTCATAGATCTTCTTACCTTGATGATCTGATGATCATTGCTACTTAGGAAGCTACTCATGTTGATTGTTTCAACAAACAATGATACTCATTAATGGTTTGATCATATGACATATGTTATGATAGCCTTGGAGCTTTATTTCATAACTCTTGATTGAGCATGCACCCACCATGTATCCTTACTATTGATGAGTTGATGCTTGTCACTTATTGGGAAGAAAACTTTCTACTTAGAACCTTCATTAATATTGGTCAATCCATAGCTTCCAACGATGTGGATTACCTTTGTTACTTTACATTTCCACCATTCTTAAAACCTTCTCAATCTCACAAACCAAAGAATGCTCCTAACTAATTGTATGGACTAAGCACTTAAAATGGAACCTACTACAAAAAATAAAATATAATGTTAAGTAAAATACATATATAGAGAGATTAATTTTAGAGAGATCAAAGATAGCTCTTCAAGTAGATCCCATCAATCAAGATCATCAAGGCATAACCATCAAGCATTGTTAGATCAAATGAATTCTTTCTCTTATAGGTAATTATTTTGTAAGGACCATTCCATAGGGAATTAAATTTATTATGGTATCCTCGTTTACTTCTATCTTTATCCTATTTAAGCACCCATTCACCAAATTTGAATTTCTAAATGTTTGCCCTTTTGTCAAACCATCTCTTAACTACTCCTTGATGTTTCAATATCTATTCTCTAGCTGCTCCTCTTTGCACTTAAATTTTGAACAATTTACCTATTCTTATAGTCATGACATCATTTTTTGGAGTTCTAGTTTATGAAGAAATTGAATTTTTGGGCACTCTATGGATGATGTGGTTTCAAATAGAACTGATCATTTTCGTTGAAATTAGATACTTCAATAGAATGAAGTACAACTAAATATAGTTCTAAATTTGAATGGATTTGGAAGAAGACAAAAGGAGTTGAAGTTGATAGCTATAAAGAACCTAAATAGCAACCAACTAGCTAACAAATAACTCAACAATCCAATCCCACATGAACCATGAAGGGCCTCATGAAATACATGAAAACATATTAATCCTAAGAGTAAAAAAATAATAAGCCTAAGAAATATTAATCCTCATCATTCCTCCCCACCATAGAAGAATTGGACTCCAATGCTTTTACAATAGAAGTGGGAGTGTGAGATACCAAACATTGGAGACATATCTTGATAGCTGGATAGATCGAAGGTTGAGATGCCACATCATCATAGTCCTGGACAAGATCAATGATACCCATTGGTGCCTATGTTGGAATGTCACATTCGATCACAACTATTGCCAACCCTAGAAGGAAGAGGAAGTCAACGAGGACCAATAACCTACTGCTGAATATTCTACAAAATAGGAGAAGCAAGAGGAGCAATAGGAGGAGGAGCCAACAATGAAGGAGTCAAATCCTTAGGAGGATGAGATTGTGTAGCTGGTTCTAGTGTATCCTGTGGCTTGTTGAATATTAATGTAATCTTTTATGATTGAATAAAGAGCATCAAAAGCGTGGGATACTTAATACTTTAAATAAAAAAGTCTTATTCTCATGATGCAATGTGTATGTGTTTTGAAAAGCATTATATTTAACCCTCTTGTCATATTGATAGGGCTTGCCCAGAAGCATACCACAACAATCCATTGGAGTCACATTGCAAGTGACTCTATCCACAAAATGTGGGCCAAACACAAAGGACATGTTGGTCACGAATCTGCCATAGGAAAGGATTTTCTAAAACTACGCACCCTAGACCCGGCCAACATTGAAAGGCTGGGAGAAAGAAATGTCTCCTAGACCAATCTCCAAAGTGGGCTGGTTCCCTTACTATTCTAAGCTTGTTTTTAGATCAAAGTTATAGGAAAGAAATTGTAAAGATGCAGAAAGAAATGGGAAATATGGCCGTAGGCCAAATTTATCTGATCGGGAAAGAATGACAGCAGATAACTCTAAGTACGCAAACAAAAAATAACAGAAGACAATGACGTGATCCACTCGCAACCTTGCGCAGATGACCTCCAAAATAACATTCCAAAACTCACTCCCTTACTAGCAAATGTTAAAACTCAATACAAAATTAAAACTAAGCAGCAAATAAGAAATGCGAGCATAAATTAGGAATGCAAAATACAAAAGGGAAAATACACAGAAAATTGCTTGCGAAACCAGAGAGCCGAATGTCTTATATTCATGCAAAGCACTTGAAAAGCTTTCAGAAAAAGTATCTCTCACTCCCGATACTTGTTTTTGAGATTTACATTGATTTATATAGAGGTCTTGCCTCTTTGCAGCATTTAAAATATGAAACGGACCTCCTCGAGATCTACAAATTATGCAACGAAAACAAGGAGATAATATCCTTAAACAACCTCGAAACAATCAAAAATTAAATGCCATAAGGAAGAGTCGACCGTCTTCATTAAATGATGTTCTTGGAAATGTGCATGAAATCGTTAGAAAAATTATGAACAGCAGCTTTGAATACTGGAAATCTTCAATTCTACATGTTCTTTTACCTTGACCGCATCAAAAAGCAGCAACACATTTAATTCTGGGATGCTTTGAATCATCGAAATTCACAAAACTGCATCGAACCGTTTGAACCGCTTTCTAGCACAAAACTATAACAGGTCGCGAAAATGCGATAGGTCACGAAATCGTGACGTCTTTCTGTTCCGTACACTTATGTCGCTTTCGAACCGCAAAAAACAACCATGTCATGAAATCGCTACACATTCGGCTTCTTTATCTCCTTCGCTACCTTGCACCGCAAAAACGTGACACTGCATGATTTCGCGATGTTCGTACAATTATGCTCCTTCTCTGCTTCGTCTCTGCGAAAATGCAACACGGCGTGAATTCGCTACATCCTTCATCTCTCTATTCTCTTCGCTGCATCAAATCGCGAAAACATGACATTGTGCGATTTCGCTGCATCTTCTGTCTTCTGGCTTCATCTTTCCTTCTACATCGCGAAAATGAGACAATGCACGAAATCGCTACGCTATCTTCTCACTGCTCAGTCTTGGCTTTTACACCACAAAAATCGGACATGTCACGATTTTGCTACAACTTTTCTACATGCTGTACAGTCATACTTTGAAGCCGCAAAAATGCGACACTCTTGCCTTAGTGTTTCTTCAACTTCCACCATGTCGCGATTTCGCTACAATTCTCCGCACTTAGTCTCTTGTCAATAATGTGTCGTGAAATCGCTACCATTTCTTGCCCTCTATATGGTTCTCACTTTCTGTCGTGATTTCGCGACGTCTTTGCCTTGCTTGAACGTTTTCTCAAAAGTGTCGCGATATCGCTACGCTATTCGTGCCTTAGACTCTTTTCATTCAATTGACCACGAAAACGAAACACGTAGCGATTTCGCTACAATTCTTTGCTTAGCTTGGCTTCATCATTCAACTGGCACAAAATCGTGACCATTTTACAACTTGAGCCTTTTTGCCTTCCTACGCCACGAAAATGCGATGCGTCACGATTTCGTGACGTCTTTTGCTTTATGAGCCTTGTGCTATATTGTGTCACGATTTCGTGACAACATTGAGTCTCATCGCCCTTGGCTTGGTTTTGTCGCGATTTCGCTACAGTTTCAAACCTTATGCTTCCTGGCCATCGTAAGTCGCAAAAATGAGACGCTACGCAATTTCGTGACAACTTTGTCGCTCTGCCCTCCGTTGACCATTTTGATCGCGAAAATCAAACACGTCGCGATATCGCGATGGTTTTGCCCCCTGCTGTCGTTGACCGCGATTTTTCGACACGTCGCGATATCACGACGGTTTTGCCCCCTGCTACCGTTGACTACGTTGACCGCGATTTTTTGACACGTCGCGAAATCACGACAATTCTGCGTTTGTTTTCTCTCTCCTCATTCGACCCGCGATTTTGCGACATGTCGCGATATCACGACGGTTTTCGACTTTGGCTCTCCATGTTGTTTTTTTGTCGCGATTTCACGACAACTTTCGGACTTAGTCATTTTTTGCATCAAAACCTATAGAGGAGTTAGAATTTCAACAACTCATGCATGAATAATCAATAATCAAAATAAATGTGGCAAAATTGCCAACATTCTTGGTGACTCGCGGGGTATACAGTTCTGTTGTATGCAAGAATCCCAGGCCTGAATCCAGTGGGCAACAAAGTCATGAAAACTTAGAACAGAAAGCTGGGAGGCTGCAACATCTTTTGTTGAATAACTGAAACTTAAAGAATCTACATTTGGCTCAACTGATCAGGTGCTATAAAATAATCTCCATGAAAGCACCAGGGATACAAAAATAGAAATGAATGGAATGAGATCCTGCGGATGCGTAGGTGGTGAAATGCAAATGGAATAGTGATATGATGGAATGGTGAAGGGATGTGGTAGATAGCAACAACATGCTTCTGTGCTACTAGCTGTGATGGAAGGGGAATGAAAGTAAATGAAATAATGGAAGGGAAGGGGAGTAAATGATGAAAAGGTGTGAACCGTGGATAAACTGCGATAAATAAAAATGACAAAAAACTTAGAAGAAAAGGATAAGAAGAAGCAGGAATAATAGGAAAGGGGAAAAAGAAACAACAGCAGTGGTTTTTTTTTTTTTTTACTGCAGAAGAAAAAGAAGTAGAAGGAGGAAAATGAAGAAGGGAAGGGAAGAAAAAGGGAAGGAGAAGAAAGAAATTGCTAGAAAGCCACTAACTGCTAGGAAGGGAGAAGAAAAGAAAAAAATAGGCACCTACGACTCGCATGCAAAAAGAGCCGAAGTGGATAAATAAAAACAATATATATATATTTTTATATATATATATATATATATATATTTATATTTTTGCTTTTGCTATGCTATATACAAGGTGATACTGGACTGCCAGTTCATGAAGTGTAGGCTTTCAGATGAAAGTCATTCACTGAAATAGGAAGTGGGCTGCCATCCAAGTCTTCCAGATAAAAGGAATTTGTTGCACCAGCATTGACAATGCGGAAGGGACCCTCCCATAGAGCATCAAACTTCTTGTGATTCCCAGGCTTGGCTTTGTTTTCATTCCATTTTAGGACCAAATCACCCACCTTGAGTGGACGATCAGCAGAATTCTTATGGAACCACTTTGAAATAACTTGTGTGTGCTTAGCAAACTCTTCATATGCCTCAGAACGTTGCTCTTCCAACTGTAACAGCTGAGCCAACCACATATCCAAAGAATCTATATCTGTTTCATCATCCTGAAATTCCTGCAACTGCTGCAATACTGGCAACTCTAGATGAACAGGCAACTTTGCCTCTTTTCCATAAACAAGGGCATATGGTGAAGTCTTGATAGATCTCTTGATTGAAATCCTATCTACCCATAAAGCTTGATTCAGTATAAGGTGCCATGATCTCTTGTTATCCCCCAAAGACCTCTTTAAAATCTGGAGCAAATTTTTATTTGTGGACTCTGCCAAGCCATTTCCCTGAGGATAATAGTTTGAGGATGTTTTCAGGAAAACACCATACTTGTTCACAAATTCAGCTAGTTCAACTCCAATAAATGGAGTCCCATTATCTGTAATAATAGCATCAAGAATGCCAAAGCGTGTAATTAGCCCTTCAATGAAAGAAATCACCACACTCTAATTTGCAACCTTGGTTGGAATAGCTTCAGACCACCTCATAAAATAATCTGTAGCTATCAAAATATACCTGTGTCCAACTGAAGAATTCGGATCAATAATCCCAATAAAGTCTAACCCCCACTGCTGAAAAGGTGCTTCAACCTCGAATTGGATGCAAAGGTAGTGATGCATTCCTAACTCTTCCTGTATACCTCGACATCCGTCACATGCTTGGGCAATCCTGAAAGCATCTGTCAACAAGGTTGGCCAATAGTAACCAGCTCGAATTATTTTTAAAGCCATCAGTCTACCTGCATAGTGTCCTCTTAATATGCCAGAATGAAACTCCTCTAGGAGTCTAGCCTTCTTTGATTCCTTGACACATCTTAAAAGAACGCCATCAATATTCTTAAAAAATAATCCTTCTGGCAGTAAAACATACCTAAGAGCTTGCAAACGAAATCTTCTCCGTTGTGAGGCATTTAACTGTGAAGGGCATTTACCAGTTGTGAAGTAATCAATGAGGTCATCTGCCCAATCCTGTTCCTGAACTAAGAGGTTCATCAGATTTTCATCATTAGTAAGATCATCTGCTTGATATTCAACTATTTCAGATGCTGCCATCTTTGCTAAGTGCTGGCATAAAGCCTTACCACGCACTAGCTTGGTCGGATGAATCTCAACATCAAATTCTTGGATCTTGGTGACCCAACCAACGCGTTTATCACCCATCTCTCCTTGAATGATGAAATTTCTTACATCTGGATGAATAACATACACAACTGTTCTACTCTGAGATATGAAATGCCTAAATTTTTTAAGAGATTTCATGACAGCATACACCTATTTTTCTATGAAATTATACTTTGCCTCATGAGGTAAAATAACCTGACTAAGGAAAGCAATGGGCCTTTCATTCCCATCATCCCCTTTCTGTGTGAGTACTGTGGCATAGCTTTCATCTTCCCCAACTGCATACAGAATGAAATCTTTTGAATAATCAGGATTAATTAGTACAGGAACCTGCACTATTCTATCTTTAATTTCCTAGAATGCTTCTTTCCTTTGAGTTGTCCATTTAAAGTTTGCATCCTTCTTCAAAAACTCAGTCATAGGTTTAACAACCTGGGCAAAATTAGAAATGAACTTCTTGATAAATTAATCTATCCAAAGAAAGACTGCAACTCCTTTTTATTTGTAGGGAGTGATAATTTCTTCAATGCTTGAACTCGAGCTGGATCTATTGCCAAACCATCTTCTGAAATAACATGCCCCAAGAGTTAACCTTCCTTCACTGCAAACATTGACTTATTTGGATTAATGGAAATACCAAACTCTGCATTTTCCAAAATTTTGCCTCAGATGAGAATAGTGATCTTCCCGTCTATGTGAAAAGACAGTCATCTCATCAAGATATATAACAATAATCTTGTTCAAGAGTTCTTCGAATGCAATGTTCATGGCTCTTTGAATGTGGACCCAACATTTGATAGTCCAAAAGGCATTCACTGATAAGCAAAAGTGCCCCACTTAGTTGTAAATGTTGTCTTGTATTGATCCTCATCTCTAACCCAAATTTGGTTATATCCAGAGAATCCATCCAACAGTGAAAAACGCTGAGCCCCAGCAACAAAA
This sequence comes from Wollemia nobilis, assembly GCA_028583015.1. NCBI lineage: Eukaryota > Viridiplantae > Streptophyta > Pinopsida > Araucariales > Araucariaceae > Wollemia > Wollemia nobilis. The sequence continues at coordinate 7,535,840 of JAQPPZ010016751.1, read as the reverse complement.
TGCAGTATTTGATCTATACGAGGCAAGGGATAATGATCTTTCAAAGATGCACGATTCAGATTCTAAAAATCTACACACAGTCGTATGTCTCCATTCTTCTTTCGAATCGGAACCAGATTGGCAACCCAAGTCGAGTGCTTAATTGGATATATAATTTTGGCTTGTAGCATTTTCACAAGCTCGACCCTCATTAGAGTCTCAATCTTTGGATTTACTGGTCGCTGCTTTTGCCTGAAGGGTCTGAATCCTTCCAGCTCAATAGTATGCTGAACAATCTGTTTATCGTATCCTTTCAGATCTTCATAACTCCAAGCCACAATATCAGAAAATTCTTAACACAGTTGCCTGATTTCTTGCAGTTCATCAGGAGTAGAATCAATTCCAATCTTAATGACCTTATTTGGTTCCAACTGCAACTCCATGTACTCTTTTTTATCAAATGTTTCTTGGACCGATCATGCTGATCGAACAAAATTTCTAAAGTTATAAGACCCTTTGGAATGTGATTATTTCGTAACTGAATTAAACCTTCAGCTTCTTTGTGCTCCAAGGTTCTCCCTTTGATAGTGGCAGCTTCTTGAATAAAAAAATTGACAATTTGCTCATCATCCTCGAAGACTTTCCAGAAAGTATCCTTGTCTGGGACACTCGGCCTGTACACCATCCTTACTGTCTTTGGTTTCTTCACTACCTGCTCAATAGGAGAAAAATTGGCTCCAAGGGATGCTAGAAGATCTGCATGCTTATTCAGCTCTCGGGAAATGGCTTGAATATTCAGAGCTATGAAAAACTCAAACAGGTCCCAAATTTGGTTGCGATATGCTTTGAGATAATGCTGCTTAGAAATACACCTGTTTGTCACTTGATTTACAATAATCTTAGAATCACCAAAAATCTGTAGCTGTTCGATTCCCAACTTCCTTGCCTTTTTCAAGCCTAAGCATAATGCTTCGTACTCAATAGCATTGTTAGTACAATTCCAAGTAAGATGGTATGAATATGTTCTTTGTAAACCAGAAGGAGAAATCAAAATAATACCTGCTCCTGCATCTTTTTTGCATCTACCCCCATCGAAATATAACTTCCATAGTTGATCTATAACAGAGCTCTGATCATCTTGGTTAGGAAATACCTGCCTTGTGCCACCCTTGGGTTTTTGGATAGAATAACAGTCGATTTCGGTCTCCAGCATGGCATTGAAATCAAGCATGGAAAACTGATCGTCCAACTAGAGCTCATCTAAAAATTCATGCATCAAATCAGAACTCTCTGACTCCTCAGTTAGCATGTTAACAGACTGCATGTTTTTTTCTGCTTCATCCAATTTCTCTATATGAAAAGAGGAAGGTTTTTCATTCTGGATCCTGAGCCTTTTACCTTTGAAAGGGATTTCTAAGTGGGAATAATCCAGTGCCAAGTAACCTCCCAATTTTGCAGTAAACTCTCTAGATAAGCACATACTAAAATAGGGTTCTAAATCTACCACAACAATCTCTTGAATAACTGTAATCTGTGGCATAGTATGCAAAACAATCGAGACATCTTTGATTACACCCATCATTTTTATAGGAGTACCATATAACTGCAAAACTCTAGGGCTACTTCGTGTGTATTCCATGCCCATAACCTCGCAAACTACCTTTGGCATGATAGTCGTAGCAGCTCCAGAGTCGATCATGCAATTATGCACGATCCAACCCTCTATTTGTAGTGATAGATAAAACGAGGGTGGTCTATTTTTACCAGTAACATAAGTGGTTAAGGCTTGAGCATAAATTGTCTGGGTAGGACCCTTTTCATTATCCTTAATAGATTTTAAATATTCTTGCAATAAATCTACCTGCCCAGGCAACTGCAATGCATCGTAAAGACTAACCTTAGCTAGGGTCTTCTTTAGTTCTTCGACAATGTTGTATGCAACCACAACAGATTCCTTCTTTTCAACAGGATGTTCATATCTACTTTGATACTACTGAGTGGCTTCCACTCTTAGCCTCTTCGTCAATGAAGGATACTTCAACTTTTCTCTAGCCTACTCCTCGGCTTCTGATCTTGCCGGTGCAGTTGCAGCCTTTTCTTGAACTCTGTGAGAAACAGGATCTTTCGGAAAAACAAGCGCATCAGGCTTTGAAACTAGCATAGGAGCTTTCACTGGCTTCTTCAAATCAGCTGGCACTTTTAACGGTTCTAACTCAACGAGATCTACTCGTAACAGACTTCTTTCCAGTCCTTGTGAGAACTAAAACCTGTTCTTCCAATGGAGTCATTAAGCTATGGCCTGCCTCCGAGATCATATTGACTTGCCCTCCTGAAGAACTAGCAGCCAATGTCTGCACATAATTCAGATGGACCATGCAGGTGTCTTCTCCATGGGGATCATTGCATGTCGAACACCAATATGTTCTTTCAGCGAGGACTGCATCTTCACTTACCAAAGCGGTCAGGCTTTTCTCAGGTGTTTTGCTTGTTGAAGCATCTTGGTCTCTAGTAATTGGTGGGGGTTGAAATCTCCTTGGCTGGAAATCTCGCTCAACTTGCTTCCTTTCAATAAGCATAATATTATTACCCATTGCCCTTATTGCTGAATTGGTGGATTTTACCTCTTGCAAGAGTGCTGTATAAGGATCGGGGTTGACAGGTGCAGGAGGTTCTGGTAAGGGCAAAGGTGCCGATGGTGTCGATAATGGTGGAAATGAGGTGGAAGCAGGGAATGGCAGAATGCTAGGTGCAGGCAGCTGGAGATTTGTTGGAGTAGACAGCTGAGGAGCTGGGATAGGTGCAATTTGTGGTGCACTAGAATTCCATGATGGGACAGGGTACATAGTGGACATAGATTGCGAAAAAGAACTAGGATATAAATGTTGTGGAATATCAAGAAGAATGGGCATTGCTACCTTTGGGGGAAGCCTGTCGATTGCAATCAAGTTTGCCTTCGCCTTTTGTGCTTGATCGAACAGTTATGGGAAAGTCATCACATTGGACTGCCTAATCACCAAGCCAATATCTGTATTGAATGCTCAAAGGTAGTAAAACGTAGCTTGCTCAGGGGTAGGGCGAAGTCCTTCAGGCACTCGCTGCCAGCTCCTGGTGAAGTGAACATTAAAATCTGCTATTGCCTCCTACGGATGCCTCTGGATTGCATTAAACTGGTGCAACAATGAAAATGGGTCAGCCTGTTCATGAAAATTCTTAACTAACATTTCTCCTAGCTGATCCCAGGACGTAATAGTGCCTGGTTGCAGAGATCTATACCAGTACAACAATTTTCCTCTCAAGGATAACACTAGTAACTTCACCATTACATCTTCATCTGTTATATCATGAATGGCTGCCAGAGAAGCTACATCATGCATATGTTCATATGCAGTCTTTCCTGTACCATCATAAGTTGGCAATGCCTTCAAGGCAGCCTGAGGAACTGGATTTTGAGCCTACAGATTCAAGGCCCCTAAGCTGTTCCAAGCTGAAAACTACCTAGGTGGAGGATACTGGGCCATTGGAACTAGTGTATGTAACTGAGAAGATGGAAAACTAGTAACAATACCAGGGATTTGAGTGGATATGGCAGATGATGCAAGCGATGGGGAAACCAACCTAGAATGCTCACCACTTCTTGTGTTGTCAAGTTCAAAAAACTTGACAAGATCTCCAACTTTTTTAGACTGTGATCTCGTGATCATGAAGTACAGCTTTCACTGCATCCATGTTCAGAGATTTCTAAGTACAACAGAGTCACCAAATGCTCTAACTTTACGGTATGAAGGTGAACATTAAACCTTCAATACTATGGGATATTTTTGAGACAGAAGAAGTTTGTCCCACCGGGCGTGCCAAAAATTGTTGGTCATGAATCTGCCACAGGAAAGGATTTTCTAAAACTATGCACCCTAGACCCGGCCAACATTGAAAGGCTGGGAGAAAGAAATGTCTCCCAGACCAATCTCCAGAGTGGGCTGGTTCCCTTACTATTCTAAGCTTGTTTTTAGATCAAAGTTACAGGAAAGAAATTGTAAAGATGCAGAAAGAAATGGGAAATATGGCCGTAGGCCAAATTTATCTGATCGGGAAAGAACAACAGCAGATAACTCTAAGTACGCAAACAACAAATAACAGAAGACAATGACGTGATCCACTCGCAACCTTGCGCAGATGACCTCCAAAATAACATTCCAGAACTCACTCCCTTACTAGCAAATGTTAAAACTCAATACAAAATTAAAACTAAGCAGCAAATAAGAAATGCGAGCATAAATTAGGAATGTAGAATATAGAAGGGAAAATACACAGAAACTTGCTTGCGAAACCAAAGAGCCAAATGTCTTATATTCATGCAAAGCACTTGAAAATCTTTCAGCAAAAGTATCTCTCACACTCCCGATACCTATTTTTGAGATTTACATTGATTTATATAGAGGTCTTGCCTCTTTGCAGCATTAAAAACTTAAAACTGACCTCCTCGAGATCTACAAATTATGCAACGGAAACAAGGAGATAATATCCTTAAACAACCTCGAAACAATCAAAAATTAAATGCCACAAGGAAGAGTCGACCGTTTTCATTAAATGATGTTCTTGGAAATGTGCATGAAACCGTTAGAAAAATCGTGAAAAGCAGCTTCGAATACTAGAAATCTTCAATTCTGTGTGTTCTTTTACCTTGACCGCATCGAAAAGTAGCAACACATTTAATTCTGGGATGCTTTGAATCATCGAAATTCACAAAACTGCATCGGACCGTTTGAACCGCTTTCAGGCACAAAACTGCAACAGGTCGCGAAATCGCGACGTCTTTCTATTTCGTACGCTTCTGTCGCTTTCAAACTACGAAAAACAACCATGTCACGAAATTGCTACACATTCGGCTTCTTTATCTCCTTCGCTACCTTGCATCGCGAAAACGTGACACTGCATGATTTTGCGACATCCGTACAATTATGCTCCCTCTCTGCTTCATCTCTGCGAAAATGCAACACGACACGAAATTGCTACATCCTTCATCTCTCTGTTCTCTTCGTTGCATCAAATCACGAAAACATGACATTGTGCGATTTCGATGCATCTTCCCGTCTTCTGGCTTCATCTTTCCTTCTGCATCGCAAAAATGAGACAATGCGCGAAATCGCTACGCTATCTTCTCACTGCTCAGTCTTGGCTTTTACACCGTGAAAATCTGACATGTCACGATTTCGCTACCACTTTTCTACATGTTGTACGGTCATACTTCGAAGCCACGAAAACGTGACACTCTTGCCTTAGTGTTTCTTCAACTTCCACCATGTCGTGATTTTGCTACAATTCTTCGCACTTAGTCTCTTTTCAATAATGTGTCGCGAAATCGCTACCATTTCTTGCCCTCTGTACGGTTCTCACTTTCTGTCGTGATTTCGCGACGTCTTTGCCTTGCTTGAACGTTTTCTCAAAAGTGTCGTGATATCGCTACGCCATTCGTGCCTTAGACTCTTTTCATTCAATTGACCGTGAAACGGAACACATAGCGATTTCGCTACAATCTCTTTGCTTAGCTTGGCTGCATCGTTCTACTGGCACGAAATCATGACCATTTTACAGCTTGAGTCTTTCCGCCTTCCTACGCTGTGAAAACACGATGCGTCATGATTTCGCGACGTCTTTTGCTTTATGAGCCTTGTGCTATATTGTGTCGTGATTTCGTGACAACATTGAGTCTCACCGCCCTTGGCTTGGTTTTGTCACGATTTTGCTACGGTTTCAAACCTTATGCTTCCTGGCCGTCGTAAGTTGTGACAACTTTGTCGCTCTGCCCTTTATTGACCATTTTGACCGCGAAGATGAGACACTGCGCGATTTCGTGACAACTTTGTCGCTCTGCCCTCTATTGACCATTTTGACCTCGAAAATCAAACACGTCGCGATATCGCGACGGTTTTGCCCCCTGCTGTCGTTGACTACGTTGACCGTAATTTTTTGACACGTCGTAATATCGCAACGGTTTTGCCCCCCTGCTGCCGTTGACTGTGATTTTCTGACACGTCGTGAAATTGTGACAATTCTACGTTTGTTTTCTCTCTCCTCATTTGACCCACGATTTTGTGACATGTCGCGATATCGCGACGGTTTTTGACTTTGGCTCTTCATGCTATGTTTTTGTCGTGATTTCGTGACAACTTTCGGACTTAGTCTTTTTTGCATCAAAACCTGTAGAGGAGTTAGAATTTCAACAGCTCATGCATGAATAATCAGTAATCAAAATAAATGTGGCAAAATTGCCAATAGGAGACCATGCAATTTTCTTTGATGTAGGAGGTGGAACCCTTATCCTTCCATCCTAGTGAGTAGGGATGAGGATGAGGTTCCACAGGAAGTTGCAACCTATCAACAACAAACTTTACAATTAAATTCTTTTGTGATCCATTTTCGAGGATACAATGCATAAAAAATTGTGAGTCAAGTGGGCCCTTATGATGGATAAATTGTCACAGGTACATTTAATCAAGGTATGAGACATTTAGCTTTTCCCTAAGCTCATCATATGCCCTATACTCTCCTAAAACCACAATGGGACCATTTTATGGATTCTCATTGTATGATTGTACAGTGATATTTTTCTTCTTCCTAAAGCAATATGATTCCACATGATCTCTTCTTTTACAATGATTACAAAATTTCTTGTCATTGAAAGAAGGAAAAGAGGAAAAAGAAAAGGAGGAGAGAAAGGAATAGGAAAAGAAGAAGAAGAATATGTCTTCTTCTTATATGAATGCTACTGATTTGGTGCCTTGAAAGTGTGTACATATTGAGCACCCACTTTCTCCTCCGTAAGGAGCGCATAGTTGAATTCTGCATCTAATATGGATAAGGGAGTGAATTTCAACTCCCTATACACCTATTCTTACAAACCACTAGTGAATTTTGTGATGAGTGCCTCTGTTGGATATTTGAATCCAAGAATAATCCTCAAATTGTTGAACTAAAAAATATAGTCTTGGATAGACATATTATGAGTTTATCTTAGTCTATACCATTTGATTTTGATATCATGCTCATAATTTTATGGGTAAAAGGTACTCTTCAAGGCTATGACAAGGTCATCCCATTTCTTGATTGAATCTTCCCTTTCCATAATCAAGATTTTCACTAAGCTTGAGAGCTTGAGCTAATCGAAAGAGACCTTTTGTCGGTAGGAGTTTTGATATAGGAGAACCATATCTCCATATCTCATATCCAACTTGGTAAGACATCAGGGTTCCTTAATCCATTTTATGGCTTCACCTCATATTTTTCCTTTAGAATTCATTGTTATATATTTTGACATCATTAGAAGTATTATGAACAATGATATCTTGTACTTTGTTAGCCAATTGGACAACTATGTTGAACAAGGTGCAGCAAAAGTATTGTCATTGTTGTCAACACAGACAGAAATTGATGCAGTTGAAGCAATGGACAAGAATTCTGAAGTCAGTCAGATCAAGTACAATGAATTTGGCAGAAAACAGAAGTGACCCAGATTCAAAAATTTGCAGAAAAAGACAAGTAAGAAAACTGTCGCGATATCGCGACATGTTTTCTGTCGCGATATCGCGATAGGTTGAGAGGTCCGAAGGCAGAAAGAAAAATGTCGCGATTTCGCGACATGGCCAAGGAGAGAGAAAATGCATGCCAAATTGTCGTGATTTCGCGACATGGTCGAGGAGAGAGAAAATGCATGCCAAATTGTCGCGATTTTGCGACATGGCCGAGGAGAGAGAAAATGCATGCCAAATTGTCGTGATTTCGCGACATGGCCGAGGAGAGAGAAAATGCATGCCAAATTGTCTCGATTTTGCGACATGGCCGAGGAGAGAGAAAATGCATGCCAAATTGTCTCGATTTCGCGACATGGCCGAGGAGAGAGAAAATGCATGCCAAATTGTCACGATTTCGCGACATGGCCGAGGAGAGAGAAAATGCATGCCAAATTGTCACGATTTCGCGACATGGCCGAGGAGAGAGAAGGTGCATGCCAAATTGTCACGATTTCGCGACATGGCCGAGGAGAGAGAAGGTGCAAGCAAAATTGTCGTGATTTCGCGACATGTGTCGGGTAAAGGCGCAGGCAATGAAAAGTGTCATGATTTCACGACAGGATCGGAGTGGAAGCAACAAGGTGAAAAAGGTGTAGCGATTTCGCTGCATGACAAAATGCATGGAAACAAAGGTGTAGCGATTTCGTCGCATGACAAAATGTATGGAAACAAAGGTGTAGCGATTTCGCTACAAGTCAAAATGCAAGGCAACAAAGTTGTAGCGATTTCGCTACATGTCTTGTTTTCGCTAGTGCATGGAGCAAGAGTTGTACGGAAGCGAAGAACGTCACGATTTCGCGACATGTTCCAATTTCGCTACTGCATGAAGCAAGGATTGTACGGAAGCCAGAAACGTCGTGATTTCACGACAAAGCTGAGGATGACGTCAGTAAAATTGAAAGTGTCGCGATTTCACGACAAGGTGAAAGAAAAGCCGCTGGAAGCCAAAAGCTTCGCAATTTCGTGACAAAGATGAGGATGACGTCAGCAAAAGCTAAAAGTGTCGTGATATCGTGACAAGTTGCAAAAGAGACCTCAGGAAACCAGAAGCGTCACGATTTCACGACAACATTGAGGATGACGTCAGCAAAAGCTGAAAGTGTCGTGATTTCATGACAAGTTGCAAGAGAAGCATCAGGAAGCTGGAAGCATCGCGATTTCGTGACAACATTAAGGATGACATCAGCAAAAGTTTGAAGTGTCATGATTTCGCAACATGAACAGAGGAAAAGCTTTCAAAAGCCAAAATGGTCGCGATTTCGCGACAACAAGGGCATGAAGGCGTACGACTACAAAATGTGTCGCGATATCGCGACAAGTTAGTATTTCACGATCAACAGCCCAAAAAAAGTCAACTGGGCAAAAATGTCACGATTTCGCGACAGGTAACAGTTGGGCGGGTAAAAGCCGAAGGAGCATGCAAGATGACATGTGTTGAAAAAAACATACAGGAAAATCATGCAGCCAGTTACGTAAAAAGTAACTGATGTCAGATCTGCAGTTACACATTGACAGGTGTTAGACATGCACAAAACAGCTGTATATGCACGATTGAAAAGCATTCGAAGAATCAAATATGAAGGATCTAAAAAGCTTTCAAAAAGACGTATTTGCAGCATTCGAAAAGCCGTATTTGCAGAATTCGAACAGCCAAATATGAAGGATCAAAAAAGCTTTCAAAAAGACGTATTTGCAAGCATTCGAACAACCGTATTTGCAAGGATTCGAACAGCCGCTTATGAAGAGGAGAAAAGAATTCGAATAGCTCGAGAATGTCATTCGACTGCATGCAGGATTGAAAAGTTATAGAAGACGAAAAGTCCCGATGAGAAAAAGGGGTTATAAAATGACAGTCGTGCAGAGAATAGGGTTGTCATCGTTAGAGGGAAATTGCTGTGAAAAGAGGGTTAGAAGAGAGCCAAGAGAGAAATTAGCAGAGCCGTGAGAGTGTGCAGAGTTTATTTAATTGTAGACCAGTCAAGATCGTGTAATAAGTGAAGACATGTTTATGTCATTTTAAATTGCTCGAATTGCAGTCCAAGTTGGTGCTTGGTACTAGGGGTTGGTGCTCCTATCTCATGCAGTAAAACTAAGGGGTTGGTGCTCCTTGCAGAGATGCCTGGTAAAGTGTTTGTAAAATTGGTATTTTGCAAAGACTGGATTTGGATTGGAGTCCAAGCAGTCATTTTTGAGGAGTAGCCAAATTGGTGAACCTCGGTATATTGAGTGTTGTGGTGTGCTCTATTGTTCAATTTGCTTTTTTGGTTTTCAAGTTCTCTTTGCTTCATTTTTAAATGCTGTAGATATTAATATTAATAGTTACACCGATTCACCCCCCCCTCTCAGTGTCATTGTGTGAATATCAATTGGTATCAGAGCAAGGTTCCTTGAACAAGTTTAATCAGCTAAGGTGATCTTAAAAGAAACAATGGCAAAGCGGTGAAGGATTCTCATCCAACAAAGCTCCCTTGTTTTATGGAACTAATTACACTTTCTCGGAAACTCAGGATGCAAACATATCTGAGTGCATTGGGATATGACATTTGGGATTCTGTAGATAGTGGATACACAGCACCCACTACTCCTCCAATAGATACTGCTGAGAAGAAAAAATTTGAAAACAACTCCAAAGCTAAGAATGCCATAATGTGTGGACTTGTAGACAGTGAATTGATAAGAGTCATGAGCTGCAAATCGGTAAAAGACATGTGGGATAAACTGAAGAGCATCCATGAAGGAGATAGCAAGATCAAGGAAGCCAAGCCGCAAACTCATCGAGCTCAGTTCGAAGCATTACAAATGAAGGAAGATGAGAACATAGAGGCCTATATGCTGAGAGTAAATGGAATCATCAATGCAATCAGAGGACTCGGTGAAGAAATGGATGATGCAATTGTTGTAAAAAAGGTTCTCAGAACCCTTCACAAAATATTTAACTCCAAAGTTTCTACAATAGAAGAGGCAAAAGATCTAAACAATTTTAGCATGGATGAGCTGCATGGTTCCTTGACTGCATATGAAATGAGAATAGGACAAACTAAGCCTATAGACAGAGAAGCTGCTTTTAAAGCACATAAGAATATAAAAATTGAATATGAATCTGAGGATGAAGAGACACTGGATGAAATAAAAGCAAATTTTGTTCAGAAACTCACAAAGGGAAAAATAAAATATAGAGGAAAGCTACCATTCAAGTGCTTCAATTGTGGAGGAGTCAGTCATTTTGCAGCCAAATGCCCAATGCATGATAAAACCAAAAATGGTGAAGGGTCACTCCAAGAAAAAGGTGATTGGAAGATGAAACAAAATTTTAGAAAGAACAACTTCAAGAAGAAAAGATTCATATCCAAGAATGTCAGCTCTTCTGAAGAAAGCTCAGGTGAGGATTCCGAAGAAGAAATAGGGGAAGCTCTGTTCATGGCACTTGAAGAGGAAAGAACAGAAGAAAATCGGGAAGGTGATGAAAGCTTTAAAGATGAGGCTGAAGTTTATCCGGAAGGAGAATTGGTTGCTCGCACTTGAAGAGTTGAGTGTAGAAAGGAAAAGAACAAAAAGTTTTCAAGAAAACTAGAGGATGCCACCGACATAATAAACAGCTTTAAAAATACAGTACAGAGAAATTCAAAAAAATGTCCGAAGTTCTTGATGAACAATTAACTGTAAAGATAGTTGAATGCAACAAGCTAGAGGAAGACATTGTTAAGTTAAGAATGCAGCTAGAGGAGATGAATAGAAAATTGAGCTATTTTCATAAGTTTGAAGAAAGTACTGTAAAGCTGGATAAAATGTTAAATAACCAAAGGCCTTCAGGCATCAAATTTGGTTTAGGCTTTGATGAAGGAGAATCATCAAATGGTTCAAAGGCCTTGAATGTAGAACCCATAAAGAAAGAAGAAAAGATCAGGGTTGACCTAGAAAAAACAAATCATGCCAAAGAAAGCAATAATGCCAGATTCAAGAAGAGTACTGACAAAGATGGATTCACAAAAGTCACACATCTAAGAAGGAGAAGATTCATGGCTCCTACTTCAAACTGGAAAAGACCTACACCCAGGTTTAATCATTCCTTTTTTGGTTATTATTTTAAATGCAATGCTTATGGCCATAATATTTCATATTGCAGGCATAATGTATCTCAAAGGAATTTCACCAACAGAAATGCTTTTTCTCCTTTAATGAATTATGCAGTTGAATGTTATAATTGTCATAATTTTGGACATATTGCTAGAAACTGTAGAAGCACTTTTGCATCAAATAATTATCGTAGTAGAAAATCTCAACCAAGTGGGTTGAAACAAAACAAGAAATTTCTTGAACAACGAGCACATGCTAATGAAAGGACAAAGGCAAAACAAGTAGCCAAATCTGTCATCAAACCGTAATGGAAAGAAAAGGAATCTTTGATTGTTCGGATCGCTTTTAAAGCACAAGAAAAATCTGCAACATGGATACTTGACAATGGATGCTCCAGTCACATGACAGGTGACAAGCAAAAATTTGAGAATTTACAGAATTATGAAGGTGGTTCTATGAAATTTGGAAATAATGATGGAGCAAAGATTGTTGGAAAGGGATCAGTCAATATCAGTGATGGAAAGATAAAATCAAAAGAAGTCTTGTTTGTGATTGGTATGAAGCATAACTTGCTCGAGTGTAAGTCAAATCTGTGACAGAGGTCATGAAGTCATTTTTAAGAAGCAGGGTTGTGAAGTGAGAAAAGCACACAGTGGGAAGTTGATAGCTACTGGATCTATGACTTCTAATAATCTATATCCTCTCTCAAAAACTGTAGAAGGAACATGCTTGATTGGACAAGAAGATGAAAATTGGCTATGGCACAAGAGGCTCGGTCATATTAGTTTTGACAATCTGGCAAAAATAAGTTCGAAAAGGGCAGTAAGAGATATACCAACCATTGGCAAACCAGTAAATAGCATTTGTGCTTCATGTCAAAAAGGGAAGCAAACCAGATCCACTTTTAAATCAAAGGAATACTTCACCAAAAAACCTTTGGAGATAATTCATACCGATTTGTGTGGACCCATGAGAACACAAAGCATAAATGGTGACAAATACTTTATGTCGTTAATAGATGATTACTCCAGGATGACATGGATATTATTTTTAAAGCTTAAATCATATGCCTTTGAGATGTTTAAGATTTTTAAAAAATAGGTTGAAAATCAAACTGAAAAAGGATTAAATGCTTAAGATCAGACAGAGGAGGAGAGTTTATTTCAGAAGAATTTGCATAATACTATCAAAAATATGGGATAAGAAGACAAGTATTCAGCAACTAGGACACCTCAAAGAAATGGTGTTGTAGAAAGGAAGAATAGGACAAGGCAGAAATGGCACGGCCAATGTTGGTCGAGAACAAAATAGTCGACAAATTTTGGAAAGAGGCGAGACATACTGCAGCTTTACATTCAAAAAAGGTGCATGCTAAGACCACATGAAAGCAAAACACATTATGAGTCGTGGTTCGCGTAGAAGGCAACAAAGAAGACATTTCAAAGTATTTGGCAAGATGTGCTACATCAAACAGATCAAGATAATCTCGATGAATTTGAAGATAGAGCCGATGAAGGTATCTTTCTTGGTTACTCAACAAAAAGCAAAGCCTACACATGTTACAACAAGAGGCTAAAGAAAATTGTTGAGAGTGCTGATGTGAAAGTTGATGAAGGTAGAGAACAATAAATTACTTATCAAGAAAACTACCCTATTTATGAAGAAGTCATTGAAGGTGATGATGAAAAGAAAACAGATGAGAATAAGAAAATTGATCTAGATGTTGTAAAAACTGACTCAGAAGAAGAAGAAAACAAAAAATTTAAAACAGGCAACTGGCAAAAAAATCATCCCAGTGAACAGATTATTGGGGATCCCACAGATGGTATTCAGACAAGAAGAGCAAGAAGTATGGAACTATTCTCTGTTATCTAGCATTGAATCTAAAAATGTTGTTGAAGAAAGCACATATGAAAGTTGGATGAAGGCAATTAATGAAGAACTAGATCAAATTGAGAAAAACAATACCTGGGAATTAGTACCATGGCCGACAAATAAAAACATAATTAGCACTAAATGGATTTTTCGAAATAAGTTAAATGAAGATGGACAGGTTTTCAGAAATAAGGCAAGATTGGTCTGTAAAGGCTATGCTCAGGTTGAAGGCATTGATTTTGAGGAAACCTTTGCACCGGTAGCCAGATTAGAGGCAATCAGAATGTTTCTAGCTTTAGCAGTCCATAAAAATTTCAAAGTATATCAAATGGATGTAAAATCAACATTTTTGAATGGAAAACTGGAAGAAGAGGTTTACATTGAACAGCCAGATGGCTTCCAACTTGGTGACAATCCAGAATTTGTTTGCAGTGTTAAAGAAAGCATTATATGGTTTGAAACAAGCACCCAGAGCATGCTATGCAAGGTCGGATAACTATCTTATTAAACAAGGGTTCAAGAAAGGTTTGGTGGACAACAATTTATATGTCAAAACAGAGAAGGGGCATCTTATTGTTCTTGTTGTTTATGTAGATGATATAATATTTGGCAAGCAGCATGGATGAATATTGCAAAGACATATCAACTAAAATGAAGAAAGAATTTGAGATGTCTATGATTGGTGAACTTTCTTATTTCCTAGGACTGCAGGTCAATCAAAATGAAAAGGGCATTTTTATTTCTCAAGTTAAATATGTAAAAGAAATGCTGAAAAAGTTCACAATGGAAGATAGTAAACCCGTTAGCACTCCCATGACAACAAGCTGCAAGTTGAGCAAGGATGATAAATCTCCAGATGTAGATCAAACTATGTACTGAGTCAATGATTGGAAGCTCCTCTGTATTTAACGTACCACTAGACCAGATATATTACAAGTAGTATGCATGGTTGCAAGATTTCAGGCTAGTCCCAAAGAAACTCATGTGACAAATGTAAAGAGGATCTTCAAGTACCTCAAGGGTACTATGGATTATGGGTTGTGGTACCCAAAAGGTAAATATTTCACTTTGATTGCATATTATGATGCAGATTGGGCAGGATGTATTGATGACAGAAAGAGTACCAAATGGAGGAGCATTTTATCTTGGAGACAGGTCGGTAGCATGGCACAAGAAGAAACAAGAATCAGTCTCTCTATCCACTGCAGAGGCAGAATACATTACAACAACAACATGTTGTACACAGATATTATGGATGAGACAAACGTTGAAAGATCTTGGTATTCATTTCAAAGAGCCAATTTCAATTAAATGTGATAACACTAGTGCTATCAACATATCCAAGAATCCAATTATGCATTCAAGAACCAAACATATTGCAATTCGGTATCATTTCTTGAAGGATAAAGTTGCATAAGGAGAGGTCAAATTGGATTTTGTTCCAACTACAGAGCAAGTAGTTGATATATTCACAAAACCATTGCCCAAGGATGTTTTTGAGTACCTTCAAAATAAGTTGGGAGTGGTCACAATTCCCAAGAATTGACTATCATTTGGGATCACATTCTCAGGGGGTGCATTTATGCCTATACTTATAGTTTTGCTTATATTCATGATTTTTGCTAACTATAACAACATTTGTCTGCAAGTGGTGTGCATAGACTCAGGGGGAGTTTGCAACAGCCCTTTGGTATTATTGTCAAAGGGGGAGAAGAATTACAGGAGAGTGCATAAGTGTTGCCAAAAATTCCAAAGGGGGAGATTGTTGAACAAGGTGCAGCAAAAGTATTGTCATTGTTGTCAACACGGACAGTAAATTGATGCGATTGAAGCAATGGACAAGAATTCTGAAGTCAGTCAGATCAAGTACAGTGAATTTGCAGGAAAATAGAAGTGACCCAGATTCAAAAATTTGTAGAAAAAGACAAGTAAGAAAACTGTAGCGATATCGCGACATGTTTTCTGTCGCGATATTGAGACAGGTTGAGAGGTCCGAAGGCAAAAAGAAAAATGTCACGATTTCGCGACATGGCCAAGGAGAGAGAAAATGCATGCCAAATTGTCGTGATTTCGCGACATGGCCGAGGAGAGAGAAAATGCATGCCAAATTGTCGCGATTTCGCGACATGGCCAAGGAGAGAGAAAATGCATGCCAAATTGTCGCGATTTCGCGACATGGCCGAGGAGAGAGAAAATGCATGCCAAATTGTCGCGATTTCGCGACATGGTCGAGGAGAGAGAAAATGCATGCCAAATTGTCGTGATTTCGCGACATGGCCGAGGAGAGAGAAAATGCATGCCAAATTGTCGTGATTTTGCGACATGGCCGAGGAGAGAGAAAATGCATGCCAAATTGTCATGATTTCGCGACATGGTCGAGGAGAGAGAAGGTGCAAGAAAAATGGTCACGATTTCGCGACATGGCCGAGGAGAGAGAAGGTGCAAGCAAAATTGTCGTGATTTCGTGACATGTGTCGGGTAAAGGCGCAGGCAATGAAAAGTGTCGCGATTTCACGACAGGATCAGAGTGGAAGCAATAAGGTGAAAAAGGTGTAGCGATTTCGTTGCATGACAAAATGCATGGAAAAAAAGGTATAGCGATTTCGCTGCATGACAAAATGTATGGAAACAAAGGTGTAGCAATGTAGGGGCGAACAGTATAAGAACACTTTTTACTTTTCTTTCCCAATCAATATTATGCAATGTATAGATAACAATATCAATAGTAGTAATAAAATAAATGCATAAATCACCACACATAATAGAGACACCAAATTTACGTGGTTCACCCAATGTGGATTACTCCACATAGAAAATATTTCCCTAAATTTTTCTCAATCAATATCTTGGGAATCCTTTCCCTATTACAATTTTTATGGATATCTATCCAAATGAGACACCAATCCCCTAATAAAGTTCATGGATATCTATCCATATAAGAACTCCTTTCTCCTTAGCTCTTATTAGTGATCTTCTAGAACTATTGCCCACACTGCTCTGGCTAATGGATCTCTATCCACTGAAGACTCTTATCCTCACTACCCTTGCTAGTGGATCTCTATCCATTGGATACTATAATCCTCTATACTCTATCACCTTCAAATATCTATCTCAAATTTGCACTAAACACAGTCCTTCGGTCTAGCACATATCTATCCTCAAGGCTTAACACAAAGCTTTGTTCAATATCAAATCAACTCTGTTGGATCTGCCCCAAACCTTAAATCAAGTTTTGAAAAAATAAATCAATCAACTCTGCCCTTAATTCTTCTCAAAGACTTTTCTCAAATATACCTAGTAAGCTTCCACAGAAGCTCACACCAATATTTCCACAAGTCCTTTTTAAAACTTGTCCAATCTGCTCAATAAGTCCTCACTAGAACTTATCCAAATTTGCTCTCAATCTGTATTGTAAGCTTTCAGAAAAGCTCACATAAATCTATCCACAAGTCTTCTCAAAGACTTACCTCAAGTCTACTCAACAAGTTGTCACTAGAACTTGTCCACTATCATAGAAACATAAAGAGAATTGTTAAATATTCATTATGCACTACATTCATCACAATGCTCAATCACTTTCAATCACTCTATTAGAAACATACAGAGAATTTTTAGAGACTCAATATGCTTCACATTCACCTCAATACTCAATCACTTATAATCACTCTCTTAGAAACATATAGAGAATTGTTAGAGACTCAATATGCTTCACATTCACCTCAATACTCAATCACTTTCAATCACTCTCTAAGAAAGATATAGAGAATTGTTAGAGACTCAATATGCTTCACACTGACAAGACTCTCAATCGCGATTTCGCTACATGTCTTGTTTTCGCTAGTGCATGGAGCAAGAGTTGTACGGAAGCGAAGAACGTCGTGATTTCACGACATGTTCTAATTTCGCTACTGCATGAAGCAAGGATTGTACGAAAGCCAAAAACGTCGTGATTTCACGACAAAGTTGAGGATGACGTCAGCAAAATTGAAAGTGTCGTGATTTTGCGACAGGGTGAAAGAAAAGCCGCTGGAAGCCAGAAGCGTCATGATTTTGCGACAAAGATGAGGATGATGTCAGCAAAAGTTGAAAGTGTCGTGATATCGCGACAAGTTGCAAAAGAGACCTCAGGAAGCCGGAAGCATTGCGATTTCGCGACAACATTGAGGATGATGTCAGGAAAAGCTGAAAGTGTCACGATTTCATGACAAATTGCAAGAGAAGCATCAGGAAGCTGAAAGCATCGTGATTTCGCGACAACATTAAGGATGACGTCAACAAAAGTTCGAAGTGTCACGATTTCACGACATGAATAGAGGAAAAGCTTTCAAAAGCCAAAATGGTCACGATTTCACGACAGCAAGGGCATGAAGGCGTACGACTACAAAATGTGTCGCAATATCACGACAAGTTAGTATTTCGTGGTCAACAGCCCAGAAAAATTCAACTGGGCAAAAATGTCATGATTTTGCGATAGGTAACAGTTGGGCGGGTAAAAGCCGAAGGAGCATGCAAGATGACACGTGTCGAAAAAAGCATACAGGAAAATCATGCAGCCAGTTACGTAAAAAGTAACTGATGTCAGATCTGCAGTTACACATTGACAGGTGTTAGACATGCACTAGAATAGCTGTATATGCACGATTGAAAAGCATTCGAAGAATCAAATATGAAGGATCTGAAAAGCTTTCAAAAAGACGTATTTGCAGCATTTGAAAAGCCGTATTTGCAAAATTTGAACAACCAAATATGAAGGATCAAAAAATCTTTCAAAAAGACGTATTTGCAGCATTCGAACAGCCGTATTTGCAAGGATTCAAACAGCCGCTTATGAAGAGGAGAAAAGAATTCGAACAACTCGAGAATGTCATTCGACTGCATGCAGGATTGAAAAGTTATAGAAGACGAAAAGTCCCGATGAGAAAAAAGGGGTTATAAAAGGACAATCATGCGAGAGAATAGGGTTGCTGCTGTTAGAGGGAAATTGTTGTGAAAAGAGGGTTAGAAGAGAGCCAAGAGAGAAATTAGCAGAGCCGTGAGAGTGTGCAGAGTTTGTTTAATTGCGGCACTCACCAGGATCGTGTAATAAGTGAAGACATGTTTATGTCATTTTAAATTGCTCGAATTGCAGTCCAAGTTGGTGCTTGGTACTAGGGGTTGGTGCTCCTATCTCATGTGCAACGAGAAAACTAAGGGGTTGGTGCTCCTTGCAGAGATGTTTGGTAAAGTGTTTGTAAAATTGGTATTTTGCAAAGACTGGATTTGGATTGGAGTCCAAGCAATCATTTTTGAGGAGTAGCCAAATTGGTGAACCTCGGTATATTGAGTGTTGTGGTGTGCTCTATTGTTCAATTTGCTTTTCTGGTTTTCAAGTTCTCTTTGCTTCATTTTTAAATGCTGTAGATATTAATATTAATAGTTACACTGATTCACCCCCCCCTCTCAGTGTCATTGTGTGAATATCAAACTATTTGGGCTAGAGCCATCACTTATTTTGCTATGTCGAAAGCCATTGTCGACCTTGTGTAAGCCAGGCTAACAAAACACTCAAATTGGTTTGCAAAACTATTACCCCTTTTCTAGGCACTTATTAGGAACAATTTTTTTTGAAGGTTCCTAAAATGCAAAAATTCCTAAAACTAAGGGTTATATAATTTGTATGCTTTTTTTACCTTCAAGGGTTCACAATAGAGATACTATTTTCTGCTTTTCCACGTAATTTTTTACAAAATAATTTTGTATAAATTATAAGGCTTTTACCCTTCAATTATGAGATTTAATGAAGTGGTAAAAAAACATAGCACAAAACAGTCATAAATCAACAATTTTGAACTAACAAGACACTAAAAATGGTTTGCAAAACTATTACCCCTTTTCTAGGCACTCATTAGGAACAATTTTTTTTGAAGGTTCCTAAAATACAAAAATTCTTGAAACTAAGGGTTATAAAATTTGTATGTTTTTTTTTGCCTTCAAGGGTTTACAATAGAGATACTATTTTGTGCTTTTCCACGTAATTTTTTACAAAATAATTTTGTATAAATTATAAGGCTTTTACCTTTCAATTATGAGATTTAATGAAGCGGTTAAAAACATAGCACAAAACAGTCATAAATAAACAATTTTGAACTAACAAGACACTCAAAATGGTTTGCAAAACTATTACCCCTTTTCTAGGCACTTATTAGGAACACTTTTTTTGAAGGTTCTTAAAATACAAAAATTCCTGACACTAAGGGTTATAAAATTTGTATGCTTTTGAAGAATTACAATTTTATTTTGCCTTCAAAGGTTCAGAATAGAGACACTATTTTGTGCTTTTCCATGCAATTTTTTACAAAATAATTTTGTATAAATAATAAGGCTTTTACCCTTCAATTAACCGATTTAATGAATCGGTCAAAAAACATAGGACAAAACAGTCATAAATCAACAATTTTGAACTAACAAGACACTCAAAATGGTTTGCAAAACTATTACCCCTTTTCTGGGCACTTATTAGGAACAATTATTTTGAAGGTTCCTAAAATACAAAAATTCCCTGAAATTAAGGGTTACAAAATTTGTATGCTTTTGAAGAACTACAATTTTTTTTTTCTCACCTTCAAGAATTCACGATAAAAATACACTATTGTATGCTTTTCCACATAATATTTTACAAAATAATTTTGTACAAATTATAAGGCTTTTACCCTTCAATTACAAGATTTAATGAAGCCATAAAAAAAGTATAATAACACAAAACAATCATAAATCAACAATTTTTCCTTTTTTGGCATCGAAATTTGAATTCAAATTCCAAGTCACTTTTTGACAATAAAATTTTGTTTTTCAACGGTCAAATTTAGTTTTCAACAGCAACGACCAATCAATGGCAAAAAAAAAAAACCTGCCACGTGTATTAACTTAAAACAAAATTCCAATCATAAAATATACCACTAAACTAAACAAACTAGCGAAAGTCTAGGGCTACCACCGCGTCGCATGCACGACAACACGACCACGACAGTTTGAACAAATAAATGGATCAAAACAACGTGTATGCCTCAAGCGACGTGACAGTTTTAGATTTTCACGGGCTATAATGACGTCGAGGAACAGCACTTGCCCTGGCGAAGAGTGAGCAGCCAGTCCGAGGCTACCACGGCCTGGATTACTATTTCTTTTTTAATCTATTTTTAGTCAAATAGTCTGTGCTATCTACTGTGCTATTCCCGCGTCATTCAAATCAACACCGAAAAACACAAAATCCCCAAATCAACACAGAACATCTGAAGGGCCATGTTCTTGCTGCAAGAGACCACCTTTAATGGAAAAACATGTCATCGACAAATGATTTCGACCTCCTCCTGGTTTGTTACCTTCACAACGCTGTGATTATGTAGGGGTTTTCATAAATAAAAGTTCCCTGGAGGCGATGGACTTTTCCAATCCAAAACGTAGAAGCAATGACGAAGGGCGATCGAAACCCGTCGACCTCCCGCGTACAGTTGTTTGCTTCGCCAGAGGGTTCCAAATTCCAACCATCAAAAATATGAAGGGGCGTCGCCAGATATCTTTTGTGAGCCGGGGGTGATGTAGTAGTCATGGGATCTTTTCCTACGATCATCATCAACCAAAATTAACAGCACATTATGTGAATTCATTCTTTTGGGAGAGAAGTGTCTACCACCTTTAGCATAATTAAAATTATGCTATTGGAATTTATTTTCCTTTTCTATAAAGGTAGTGGGATGAGCCTTCCACCTTTTCTAAGCACTAAATTCTCATTCTTGAGACCAACCACCATTTTTTCTAACATTGAATTCACAATATGTAAATTCATTTTTCCTCCATGCAAGGTTGCGAGAAAAGACCACCATCATTTTAGCATTCAATGGTTGGACATCTTGAGGACCTTCCTCATTAGACAATTAGATGGTTGGTGCTATCTCAATGAGTCACTTGGATTTTCTATTTTCTATTTTGGAAACTAACACCACATGATCTCAGGTTTTCTTTGATAAATCTTGATTGAACATGGGCCTACCATATATCACCATCAACAACATTGGATAATGGCCCCAAAAAGCTCTTGGCAAGCTAAAGGTAAAATTTGATTGAGTGTGAAACACACATGGAAGAGAGAGCTTCATGGATCAAATGGCTTACAAATCTTCTTACCTTGATGATTTGATGGTCGCCGCTACTTAGGAAGCTATACATGTTGATTGTTTCAACAAGCAATGTCAATCATTGATGGTTTAATCCAATGGCTTATGTTATCATAGCCTTGCTTTATTTCATAACTCTTGATTGAGCATGCACCCACCACGTATCCTTACTCTTGACGAGTCAATGGTTGCCACTTCTTGGGAAGAAAACTTTCTACTTAGAACCTTCATTAATATTGGCCAATCCATAGCTTCCAACAGTGTGGATTACCTTTGTTACTTTATATTTCCACCATTCTTAAAACCTTTTCAATCTCACAAACCAAAGAGTGCTCCTAACTAATTGTATGGACTAAGCACTTGAAATGGAACCTACTACAAAAACTAGAATATAATGTTAAGTAAAATACATATAGAGAGATTATTTTTAGAGAGACCAAAGATAGCTCTTCAAGTAGATCCCATCAATTAAGATCAGCAAGGCATAACCATCAAGCATTATCAGATCAAATGAATTCTTTATCTTGTAGGTAATTATTATGTAAGGGCCATTCCATAAGGAATCAAATTTATTGTGGTGCCCTCATTTACTTCTATCTTCATCCTATTTAAGCACCCATTCACCAACTTTGAATTTCTAAAGAGTTTCTCTATTATCAAACCATCTCTTAACTACTCCTTGATGTTTCAATAGCTATTCTCTAGTTACTCCTCTTTGCACTTCAATTTTGAACAGTTCACCTATTCTTATAGTCATGGCATCATTTTTTTGGAGTTCTAGTTGATGAAGAAATTGAAGTGTTGGACACTCTATGGATGATGTGGTTTCAAATAGAATTGATCATTTTCATTGAAATGAGATGCTTCAATAGTATGAAGTACAACTGAATATAGTTCTTCCAACTTTGAATGGATTTGGAAGAAGACAAAAGGAGTTGAAGATGATAGCTATCAAGAACCTAAATAACAACCAACTAGCTAACAAATAACTCAACAATCCAATCCCACATGAACCATGAAGGGTCTCATGAAATACATGAAAACATATTAATCCTAAGAGTAAAAAATAATAAGCCTAAGAAATATTAATCCTCATCGTTCCTCTCCACCATAGAATAATTGGACTCCAATGCTTTTACAATAGAAGTGGGAGTGTGAGATACCAAAAATTAGAGACATATCCTAATAGCTGGATAAATCAAAGGTTGAGATACCACATCATCATAGGTCTGGATATGATCAATGATACCCATTGGTGCCTATGTCAAAATATCACATTCGGTCACAACTGTCTCCAACCTAGAAGGAAGAGGAAGTTGACGAGGATCAATAACCTACTACTGAATCTTCTAAAAAATAGGAGAAGCAGGAGGAGCAATAGGAGGAACCAGTGATGAAGGAGTCAAATACTCAGGAGGAGAAGATTGTATAGCTGGTGCTGGTGTATCATGTGGTATGTTGAAGATTAATGCAATATTTTATGGTTGAATAGGGAGCATCAAAAGTGTGGGATACTTAATACTTTGAATTAAAAAAGTCTTATTCTCATGATTCAATGTGTATGTGTTTTGAAAAGCATTATATTTAACCCTTTTGTCATACTGATAGGGCTTATCCAGAAGCATACCACAACAATCCATTGGAGTCACATTGTAGGTGACTCTATCCACAAAATTTGGGCCAAACACAAAGGACACCATGCAAGTTTCTTTGATGTAGGAGGTGGAACCCTTATCCTTCCATCCTAGTGAGTAGGAATGAGGTGAGGTTCCACATGCAGTTACAACCTATCAATAACAGACTTTGCAATGTGATCCAGTGATGAGGATACAATGCATAGAAAATTGTGATTCAAGTGGGCCCTTATGATAAATAAATTGTCACAGGTACACTCAATCAAGGGATGAGACATTTAGCTTTTCCCTAAGCTCGTCATATGCTCTATCATATCCTAAAACTACAATAGAACCATTTTATGGATTCTCATTTTGTGATTGTACAATGAGATTTTTCTTCTTCCTAAAGCAATATGATTCCACATGACCTCTTCTTTTACAATGATTACAAAAAAAATTATCATTGAAAGAAGGAAAAGAGAGGAAAAAAGAGATAAAGAAGGAGCACGAAAAGAAGAAGAAGAATATTTCTTATCCTTATATGATTGTTACTGACTTGGTGCCTTGGAAGTGTGTACATATTGAGAAGCCACTTTATCCTCTGTAAGGAGCACATGTTGGGATTTTTGGCCTCCTCAGATTTCAAAGGGAAGTAGCTTTCAAAAAATTCTAATCTACTTCCCTTTTAGAACTCTTTGAAACTTCTTTTCCATATTTTTCCTTCTTTTAGGACCTTGAGACTATGCAATTTATCATAACTTTCTCTTCTCATAATGACTAGAATCTTTTGAAAACTTCCAATATTTTGGTCCTCCCTTGCCTTTAGAACTTTTGGACGTCTTGGGAATTTAATCAATGTAGCCCATTGATATTGGTGTCGTTTATGCCAAAGTATTTTATTGCCCTTAAAATTTTGAACACTTCTTGCTTTACTTCCTACTAGCTTTATCTTATGTTTGTTTATTTCTTCCAAAGTTTTTTTAAACTAAGGTCACCAGAGATCCTCTTAGGATAATGTGAACTTACATATGATGATATTTATCAGTCCACAAGACCTTTGACTTGAAAATTTATGAGGAATCATATAATATAAAATATAAGTTAAATAATACATTCTAAAAATGCCATGAGCGGAAACATTACGTAACTTCTAGAATTGGTATTTAATAGGTTGGTTGGTCAACCATGGAATTGGTTGGTGGTTTTGACCAAACAGGTGGATTGTAATTGGAAAATAATGCCTATAAATACATGTTTTATGTTATATGACTCCTCATCAAAAGCTCCCATATACCTTTTGTAACTCTGCTATCTTTTTGGTCTCCTTGAAGGATTTGTTGGTGTTGAGATGTCAAAATTGGGTGGACTCCTTGACTAAATATAGGGGAAGTATATATCTCACAAGATATCTTGATGTGAGATCCTATGAGTCTTCATCCATTTTTTTTTGTCATTACTTCTAACTTAGCTAACTCTCCACAATGAGTGTATCCTCTACATATGATGGAGAGATGATAGATGAGGAGTTAGGGATTGTGAACCCAAATAGATATGGATGATAGCTAGGTCTACTAGCTTACCCATAGCTGATGTATGGGTCCAACCTCTATCACTAGTATAGACCTTTTATTTATCATCAAAAAGGCTCATGGACTACTACCAATGATGGTATTTGATTCAATTATCATTGAAGGGATTATGAAAATCTTACAATGCATTGCTAAGTATGAAATTAGCTCATCCACCTTGTATGACTTTCCTATTTCGATGATGACTTTATAATTATTATTTGGCATGGGATTCTTAGTGGTAAAAAATGATCTTAGGGATTTTCATCTTAATTGTGGCTTCAAACTAGCTATAGCTACAATCACCCCTCTTTGGCCGGATTGTAGTGAGATTTCAATATAGGTATTGATCTATCTGCATATAGTTAACCATATCATCCATCTAATCCAGTACTTCTCTATCCAAATAGACTAGGCATATGTCCTTTTCATCTACATTGATAATGTCTCCAACCAATCCTTGGAATAATGATATCCCTTTAATAAAATTTGTTGGTTTTATCTCTATATCATGTTCTAGGATCTTGGTGATCCACCTTGCTCTTTTCTCACTAATTTCTCCACCTATTATATATTCCTTTAATCTTGAATGGATGACAAGCAATTATTTTTTGTTAGAGACCAAGTATTTTAACTTCTTTAGACCTATTATTGGGGCATATACTTGTTTCTCAATGAAATTCTACCTTTTCTTGTAACCTATCAAATTTTGATTGAAGAAGACAATTGGGTGCTCATTCTAGCCATCACCTTTCTAAGTAAGAGGTATTGCAATGCCAAACTCACCCCCATATGCATAGAGGATGAAATCCTTATTGAAATCTAGGTCCACTAAAACCAAGGCCTCTATTATAACCTTATTTATTTCTTCAAAATCATTTTTCCTTTCCTCATTCCACTTGAATTCCTAGTATTTCTTTAGCATAAGGGTCATAGGTCTACCAATACCTGTAAAATATGATATGAAGTTTCTAAAAAATAAATATTGGAGTGATTTATTATGTTAGAGTAACAAGAGGTTGATAATAGCCTCCATCCTATTGAGGTCAATAGAAATACCTTCTTTTGATACAACATGGCCTAATAAATTGCATTGGGGAACATGAAATATACATTTCTTAGGTTCCCCATTTCGTTGTGAAGGATATCTTTTATTTATCTTCAGTTTCCACCCACACTTAGTTATATCTAAAGACTCCTTTTAGAAAAATATTTTACAACTTTGGAGAATATGGTCCATTGAGGGTAGGGGGTAATGATCCTTTAGAGAAGCTCTATTTAGGTCTTGTTGGTCCAAAATCTGCCACAGGAAAGGATTTTACAAGTGCACCCTAGACCTGGCCAACATTGAAAGGCTGGAAGCAAGAAATGGCTCCCAGACCAATCTCCAGAGTGGGCTGGTTCCCTTCACTATTCTAAACTTGGTGTAAGATAAGGGTTACTGGAAAGAAATTAAAAAGGTTACAGAAAGAAATGGGAAATATGGCCATAGGCCGAAGTTATGGGATTAGAAAATAACAACAGGAAACTCCAAGTGCAGCAACAGCAAGCAATAAAAGTTACTAACTTAACTTCCGCACGATGCATACAGAAAAACCCTCCAAAATCACATTCCAGGAATTTATACTCTTACGGCAATATTCAAATCCAGTATGCAGAATTTAAATGTAATAGCCATGAAGACATACAAATGCTATTAGAAATGCAACATGAACAAAAAGGAAATCACCAATGCAAACGCTTGAAAAATAGAAGCCAATCCTTTATTCTTGCAAACGAACTTCCAGTCTCTAGCAGAGAATTTTCCAACCACACTTTCAAATGAAGCTTACATTGGTTTTTATAGAGGGCCGTCCTCTTTGCAGCATTAAATATTTGAAACCGACTTCCTTGTGATCTACAATTATGCATTGGAAATTATGCACATGATCCCATTAATTGCAGCCTTGGAGACCCACAAAATTGAATGCAATTTACATGTCAGTTCGAAGAACCACCTTCATTAAATTTGTTTTTTAAAATATGCATGAAAACCATTAAATGATCGTTGACTGCATTGAAAATCCGCAAAGCATTTAATTCGGGGCAACATTTAATCTTCGAAAATCGAAAAAACCTCCTCGGAACTCACAAAACTGCTTTGGGCAAACAATTTAAGCATTAATAATTAATAATAACAATAAATGTGGCAAAAATGCCAACATTCTTGGTGGCTCGCGGGGTATACAGCTCGCTGTATGCAAGAATCTAGGCCTGAATCCATTGGGCTCAGAGTCAAGAAAACTTAAAGTCAGCGTCGTGGTACATCTCAGTGAACTGCTGCAATAGAAACTTTTGCTGAATGATTGAAAGTTAAAGAAATCGCATTTGGCTGAACTGAACATGGAATGGAAATGAATGGAATGAGATCCCATGGATGCGTAGGCGGTGAAATGCAAATGGAATGGTAATATGATGAAATGGATGAAATGAAGAAAAATAATGCGGTAGTCAGTAATGTAATGCTGCTGTACTACCGGCTGTAATGGATATGGAATGAAAGTAAATGAACTAATGGAATGGAAATGGAAATATGAAGGCTGTGGAATGAGATTGAACTAAACTGTAAATAAATGCGTAAAATGACAGAACTTAGAAGAAAGGGATAAGAAGGAACGGGAATAATAGGAATGGGGAAAAGAAACAACAGCCGTGGCTTTGTTTTTTTTTTTACTGCAGAAGAAAAAGAAGAAGGAGGAAGATGAAGAAGGGAAAGGAAAGAAAAAGGGAAGGGAAAAGAAGAAAGTGCTAGAAAGCCACCAAACTGTTGGGAGGAGAAAAACAAAGGAAAAACAAGCATCTACGGCTCGCAGGCAACAAGAGCCGAGATGAATAAATAAAAACAATATCTTTTTTTTTTTTTTTTTTCTACTCTTTCTATTTTTTTTTTAAATATTATATACAATAGTTCACGACATGATTGGCATGTCGCCACCAGACACCTAGTCTCAGAGGGTTATCCGGTAAATCTGCAATGTCCTGACCAGATCTGATCATACTTAAGTCGGTCCTTGAAATTGGGCTGGCTTCTTCCTGAAGTTCTCCATGTTTCAGACACTGGCAAGTTATCATGCTGTATACCAGTACCGACACAATTTACAAATAATGCAGAAAAGAAACCCCACCATCTTGAAGAGTTCTTTGAGTGTGGACTGAGAACAGGTTCCTCCAACTCTTGGATCCGAGCACAGGAATTGGCCAGGAACCGTACTTTCTTCAGGATCTTTGCCGACTTCACCTGTTGATCTGACATATTCAACAGGTTCTGACTACACGCTTGCGTGTCTTGCACAGCTATGCCTTCTTGGTGTTCAGGGTTTGCCACTTGAATCTCTTCTTCCTCTTCGCTTATATCCTTCGAATCCATGAGATCTGTCCCTTGAACTCTACACAATTGCATCTCAATTTTTTTGTACAGTATAAGGGATATGGCATGAAAAAGACTGCACGGGATAGACAGGAGCAGCAACTACTGGAGAAAGTAATGGAGTTTCTCCCCACGGTAATTTTCTTGATAAGAGCAAAAGCTATTCCGCTCGCACTGCTTCCTCAAATATTTGAGGGAACCTTCGTTCACCTGATTGCAGCAAGAGGAGGCCTATGTCAGAATGGAAAGCTCGAACATAGAAGAGGTGGGCTTGGGTGGGTGATGGTCGGATCTTTTCTGGAATTCTCTTCCAGCTTCTCAAGAATCAAACATTGAAGTCCGTGATGCTCTCTAGAGGTGCTCTCTTGATGTACATGAAAAACTGATAGAGATCCAAAGAACTGTAAAAGGGATCTTCGTCAAATCTTCTGATTAGTGCTCCCGCTAGATCATCCCATGAGCTGATGCTTCGATGCTTGAGCAGTCTGTACCACTGCAATGCTCTTCCTTCCAAATACTGAACCAGAAGTCGGATCATGACATCTTCATGTTCTATGACATGGATCATGGACAAAGTAGCAATGTCTTCAACATGTACCAGAGCCATGCCTTCGGTACCATCATATTTTGCCAGGTTCTTCAGGGCACCTTCGGGAATTTCATGCCAAACTTGGAGATTCAGAGGGCCAGGATCATCCCATCTAGGAAAAACCCTCGCCTTTGTGGCAGTGGTCTACGGAATCATGGCTATCGCCATTAAGTCAGAGTCGCCAGATGAACATTCTTTGAACTTAAAAAAAAAAGGCGTCCACGATCAAGAAATTCGGATCTTCAACTCAGCAAAGTCGCCAGATGAACTTACAAATCTCCGCTGTGAGGCCAAGATAGCTCATCAAAAATCTTGAGACCTCCGGGTGTTAAAAAAAATGTGGATCTTTTGAGACAGAAGAAGTCTGTCCCACCGGGCGTGCCAAAAACTGTTGGTCCAAAATCTGCCACAGGAAAGGATTTTACAAGTGCACCCTAGACCCGGCCAACATTGAAAGGCTGGAAGCAAGAAATGGCTCCCAGACCAATCTCTAGAGTGGGCTGGTTCCCTTCACTATTCTAAACTTGGTGTAAGATAAGGGTTACTGGAAAGAAATTAAAAAAGGTTACAGAAAGAAATGGGAAATATGGCCACAGGCCGAAGTTATGGGATTAGAAAATAACAGCAGGAAACTCCAAGTGCAAAGAACAACAAGCAATAAAAGTTACTAACTTAACTTCCGCACGATGCATACAGAAAAACCCTCCAAAATCACATTCCAGGAATTTATACTCTTACGACAATATTCAAATCCAGTGTGTAGAATTTAAATGTAATAGCCATAAAAACATACAAATGCTATTAGAAATGCAACATGAACAGAAAGGAAATCACCAATGCAAACGCTTGAAAAATAGAAGCCAATCCTTTATTCCTGCAAATGAACTTCCAGTCTCTAGCAGAGAATTTTCCAACCACACTTTCAAATGAAGCTTACATTGGTTTTTATAGAGGGCCGTCCTCTTTGCAGCATTAAATATTTGAAACCGACTTCCTTGTGATCTACAATTATGCATTGGAAATTATGCACATGATCCCCTTAATTGCAGCCTTGGAGACCCACAAAATTGAATGCAATTTACATGTCAGCTTCGAAGAACCACCTTCATTAAATTGTTTTTTTAAAATATGCATGAAACCATTGACTGCATTGAAAATCCGCAAAGCATTTAATTCGGGGCAGCATTTAATCTTTGAAAATCGGAAAAACCTCCTCGGAACTCACAAAACTGCTTTGGGCCAACAATTTAAGCATTAATAATTAATAATAACAATAAATGTGGCAAAAATGCCAACAGGTCTCTAAAATCAACACAAAGCCTGATATCGCCATTCTTTTTCCTCATAGATACCAAATTGGAGACCCATGCGGTATGCTTGAGGGGATATATAATATTTTATTCAAGCAATTTAGACAACTCTTTTCTCGTAAGGGGCTTAATTTTGAGATTAATTGACCTTTGCTTCTACCTTATGGGTTTAGACATAAGAGCTAGCTCTATTGTATGCTAGATGATGTATTTGTTACACCTTTTTTGGTACTCATAATTCCACACTATCACTTTTTCATGCTTTTGATAAAGGTGGATTATAGATTCCTTCTCCACTTGAGTAGATATTTTACCTATCTTCAAGGTCCATCCTACAGAAATCTCTATCTCTTGATAATCATTCTTGTTAGTAGTCATCCCTCTTTTACCTTTGAATTGGTCATCTAGACTGAACAATGATTCTAATATGAATAGCCATTTGGGAAGCTTATTGGAATTCAACTACATGATCTAATCATCATATACCTCTTAGATTTTGGGTATCAACTCTTCCAAAAATTTAGTTGTCTACTAGATGAAATAAATAATGTGTTCATCATTTTAAAAAACCTATCAATGCACCTTGTTGTTTGGAATCACTGGTATCACCACTAACTTCATGTTTTTTGATCGTATAGTAGATTATTCACAATATTAAACTATGATCCTATATTTATCATTCAATCAACACCCATGTTTTTGGCCCTTAAAATGACTTGAATTTTATTGCATCAAATAACTCAATTAAATCCTAGAATTTGTGCTTATAAGACCTCATTAGTATATTCTTGATCAAGCATTGAGATCTTACCTATTTGATCACTAGCTCATTATCACCAAAAACGTATGGTATATTGACACCTTTCTTCTCTATAAGTTGAAGACCATGTACCAAAGCTTCATACTCTACAACATTATTTGAGCAATTGAATCACAATTAGTAAGATTGTAGTATCTTTTCTCTTCTATATGTAATAAAATAGACACCAAAATTGGCTCCCATTTTGCTATTAACACAATCAAAGTATTGTTTCCACATGCCAGTATGGTCTTCTTCTACTTCCATGATCTCAAGGATGGAGGGTTTTTCTTCTTGAATCAAATAGGTTCCCATATTTTATTTCTTGAAGGATTCATAGGGATCAAAACCCTAGATTTTAGTTGCCCACTAGTCCATGTGATCATCAAGAATGGAAGAATGCACTTTATTTGATTTGAATTGCCCTTCCTCCACAACACATATCTAATCAATGTTTAGCTTGATCAAAGGCACATGCTCCATGTAATGGATTTGAAGAGGCTCTAATAGGATATTTATTTTAGTTTTATACAGAGTTCTTAAAAATATGTACATCCAATCTAGAGATAAATAACCTCCTATCTTAGTTGTGAAGTCTCTTGATAAACAAATATTGAAGGTAGTTGGGAGTTAAATCACTATTATATCCTAATAAATTATGAGGTTTGGGTAAGCATATATAGGAAGGGGAAGGTTCCTCACCATCTCAAATATTTGAATAGGACTTCCATATAGCTAAACTAATCCTTTATTAACACACTCATACACTAGCCCTAAAGCACTACCACCTTTCTAGGCATTATCAAAATACTTACCTAGAATCTACCATACCATTATGAATTAATTTTTCATTGTAGACTAAATTCAAGCAAAATGGAATAGGTTTGGCTTGGCTTACCTCAAGGCTAGATGTTGGTAGGACTACATGTGTGTTGGCCTTTCAAACAACCCAACCTTTTTAACTACAAATTTTTAAAATTTTCCTAACTCGATGGCTCTTTTTGTCTCTAAGGCACTCAAATCCTTGTTAGGTGCACCAAATTTTAGAAGGGTGTGCTAAGATCACATGCCCCTTTTTTGGGTCGTGCACTCCATTCATTTGGATTGCATGAACTTTTAAGGGGTGTGTAAGGCTCGTGTACCCCATTTTGAGGTCATGCGCTCCATTCATTTGGAGCACATGAAAGTTTAAGGGGTGCGTAAAGTTTGCACACCCTATTTATAATTCTGTACGCTCCATTTATTTGGAGCGCATGAAAGTGTAAGGGGAACACAAAACTCGCATACCCTATTTTTGAGTTCATGTGCTTCTTTGGAGTGCACGAAGGTTTAAGGGGTATGCAAAGCTCGTGCACCCTATTTTTTGTTGTGCGCTTATTTTAGATCACAAAGGTATTAAAGGTGCACTAAGCCTATGCACCTTTCCTCTAATTCATGTGCCCCTCCTTACTCAATAATTTAAAGCTCAATAAAGGTGTATGAATTTCATGCATCTCCTCTCAGATTCATGTACCTCAAGTTTTTTATGGGCACATTTACTCAAGGTATGCAGTGCCCATGCCAATAAGCAAGAGGTACATGGACAGTCTAGATTTTTCAACGTAGTGATCCAACCAAGTAGATTGAAAAGTCCTCCCTCCAATGCAGTGAATGACACAATGGATCAAGGCATGACATAGCTGACTTCAAGGTGGAAAGTATGTTGGTGCACAAGGAGAACAATCATAAGAGAAAAGTGTGGGCCACCTATCCCTTTTTGCCCCTGCCATGATCATCGTACAAGGTAGAATATCATTCCAGATGGAGGGCCCACAAAAAAATAGTTATAGCATAGCTTGATCTCCCAAAATTATAAGTAGAATAAGTCTACAGCAGAATAGAGATCAAGCCTTAGATAGAAAAACTTTGGTCTAGGTATAATCGTGTCTTAAATTTAGTATTATTTTCTCCTTCTATGTATTTTTCCTTTGTCTCTTATTGTCACCTTTTCTCTATTATTGTCCATGATCTATCGAGGAAGCTCTACCAAATGAGATCATTTCTAGTGGATGTGTGAGGAGTTGGAAGCTCTCACATCACTATAATCAATATGGGGATATATAGCCCTTTGTTGTGATATTCGAAAAGAGGTGTCATTGTAGTCACTACTATATAGATCCGAGCACCTTGTTGGGATATTTCTATGTAAAATTTCCATAAGTATAATTCGAACTCCATTTCTGGAACTCTTGTGTCAATGGCTTGTGTGTCACTTATTTGCATTTTACGATATATGAATGTAGGAATAACATTTTTCTTCGCTAGTTTAATCATTCTTGTTTATTACATTATTTGAATGAATCAGAATGAATTAGTTTTTCCCTTCCCTTTCCTTTCTCAGTTCATGAGGTAATATAAGTTTTCTACAACTACCCAATGGACATACCAGTCTTGTCTTAAAAACTAAAATCCTACATGGTTTGGTCAAGAAGAAAAATAATTAACATAATAACACTTAATTTGGTAAAACATGGGTTATAATATCAAAATATTAAATGTTCTTGCCCATCACCCGGGGTATCCTTACCCGACCTGGTCTGTCTAGAGTCTTAGAGATAATATTTTCCTAGGTCAAAGAGGTAGATCCACCAGAGTCTACAAACTGGTTGTGATTCTAGGGATTTCTGTGATGTGACATGTTTTAAAAGGGTAAGCAGGAATTCCCCACAATAGTTTTTGGCACCGTTTATGGGGAACAAATATTTGTTTTCTATTTTTAAAATTTTCCTGGTTATTCCCTATGAGATCTAGAGTTATAGGGTCGAGCAATCTTGGCTAGAAGAGCTCTGCATTCCTTACTTTGCACTCTGTGCTGGCGACTCTAAAGAACCCACAATCAAGAAGAAGAAGTTGATCTGGTGGCCACAAGAAGAAGCAGAAAAGAACTCTACCCCAAACTTCTAGATCCATAGGTACTTTTCTAACCACGTAAAAATAGAAAGGAACCTTTACTTTTTGTCCCTCTAGATAATCAAAACTATAGCAATAGTACTAGTTCTTTTTCTAAAAATTCCCATTTATCAAGTATTGTTCCCTCTATTGTACCTCCTGTACTAGGGATCCCGATTATACAAATGGCCAACCCTCCTTTAAATAACTGGTGGATGAATAGGTATAGGCCTTTTATGTTACCTCCCATATTAAACCCATTACCCCCTAAGGCCCACAAATACCTACCCAAATTCCTAGGGGATAACACCATAACTAGGGAAGACCACATTAAAGATTTCCTGTATGCCATGGATAGTTTGGAAGTAGAAGATGAGGATGTTGTCCTCAGGTTATTCCTACAAACCTTGGAGAAGGATGCTAGAGAGTGGTTCAATGGTCTCACAACAAATACTATAGGCACCTTCCAAGAATTAGAAATTGCATTCCTCAAAAAATATAGGGAAAAGAAAAATGAGCAATCACTTTTAACCGAGCTGGCCATAATGAAGAAGAAGGATAACGAAAATGTGGATGAGTTTAATAGGTGGTTCACTAAGTTGAGGAATAGAATCCCCACAACTCTAAGGCCAAATGACCACCAGTCCATTTGCTTTTATAAAAATGCATTTCTTAGAGATTTCAACTACGAACTCAGATAGGAACCCACACTTACCATTGATGCCTATATGGAAAGAGCCATCATAATTGAAATAAATATGATAGATAGTGGGAAGATGAAGCCATCCTCAATGGATCCTAACCCAAGCCAAACTAAGAAGAAGCCTAAGAAAGTGGGTTTCAACATATTAAAAAAATCAAAACCTGATCCCATTGAGAAATTGTCAACTTAGTTGATAGAAATGTTCCATTCAATGAATAATAGGCTATCCAAAATAGAAAGGGATAAAGCAGATAATGGGGAACCTTCTCAGAACCAGAATGACAATAGACCTCCTTTCAGGAGAAACTTCAATAGAAATTGGAATAATGAGGGGGAAGAAATGCAAATAACAATTAGAAAAGAAAAGAAATCCAGAAAGATCAAGATGCTATCCCAAATCCCATGGCTTCGACCAATGTGGCCTTTGATTTCCCTTTCTTCTGTCCTACGTGTGATGCCCCCCATAATTTGGTCGATTGTGGTGTGTACCTCAGCCTGCATGCAAATGTTAACCTTGAAGAAGAATCAGATGAGGAGATAAGAGTGAATGCATGTTGGACTTGGGATGAAACAGTTAAAGGGTCATGAGTCAAAGAGGAGGTGAACGAATCTCCTAGTTTTGAGGCCAAACCCATAGCCTTCACCCTTGACAATGTAAAATTTTTAAAGAGGCCACAAGATAGCCATTTTGAGCGAATGAAACAAGGCAAGTTGTCACCCATAGTGGAAGAAGTAGAAGCTTCAGAAAGGATTCATGCTATCAACCTAAGAAACAAAACTATATCGGATAAAATTTATAGAAAGAGTGCAGTCGAGGATAGGGAAAAACATAACTTGAAGAAGCAGAACACCATTCACCAACCTGCACCCTTTAAAATAATAGCATCAGTGAGTGAAATCCAAAAACAACAAGAGGCCAGCAAGGTCTTCGAGAATAAGAAGACTAAGTTTGATGTTGACCTTGAATTATCCAAGAAAAAAATAAACATAACCTTTAGGGAGTTGATGATAGTGCCCAAGTATAGAGAGCAGGTTTGTAAGGCCTTTGGTTTAATTGAACAATGTGATAACCATGTTCTCAATGCTTCACCTACCAACCCTTCTAGAAAAAATCCCTTCTCGATTAGGCCTTTCTATATATCCCTCTGCTATACATCAGGTTATGGAGACCAGTATGTGATACACAACTGCATGCTCGATAGCGGTGCATCCCATAACATCATGCCAAAATAAGTAGTCGACCAATTGGGATTAATATGCACTAAATATTCTCCCCCCATCTCAGTCATGGATAGCATACAAGTGCCTTGCATAGGGATAATCATAGGCCTATTGGTGTTCCTAGACCAATACCCCAAGAAGGGCATCATGATGGATGTAGTTGTAGTGGATGTGGATCCCTTCTTTTCCCTATTACTATCCAGGCACTGGGTAGAGTAGTTGGGTGGTTCAATCTAGTTGGATTGGTCCTACACCACCATACCTCTTTCGACTAAAGAACAAGCCACTCTAAGAAGGGAACCTTTTAATAAGCATTCAATCGAGCTAAGGAGGTCTGATAATATGATAATTAATCTGGTCAACTCTGTGGAAGAAAAAGAACTGGGCATTTATTCCATATGGCACACACCTTTTCTCAAATAAATTCCCAAATGCAAAAGGTATGGATCCCAAAGTAAAGGTAGAAGTAGATGCAAAATCAAATAGGATTTTGACCACCAAAATGTGGACAATGACTTTTGATGGGGCTAAGTCACAAACTAGGGCTAGTGTTGGGATAAATTTGATCGATATAAAAGGTAACTATTTGGGCATACCTTACCGACTAGAGTTCCCCTACACAAATAATGTGGTTGAATATGAGGCACTGCTACTCGGGTTGAGAAAAGCTAAAGAACTTGGTATAAATTACCTCATCTGTCTAGTGGAGATGCTGAACTCATCATACAACAGGTAAAAGGAAAATACCAAACTAAACACCCTAGGTTGAAGCAATATAGGCAAGCAGTGCAAGATGAAATAGACATATTCCTAGCCTTTAACCTATCTTACATCCCTAGGGAGAAGAACCATATTGTAAACTTGTTGGCTGTAAATGCTTCCAGGGTGGATAGCCCCAAGATTGACACTGAGTATATGGATAGGTTTCCCACCATATCCATGTATCATCCTTCTATCCCATATAATGTGGTATACTTGCAAGTTTTTTAGGATGATGTTGACATCAAATATTTTATGACTATACATAACCATTTTTTTGGTATGATCTATGATGAGGAAGATGAGAATAAATTGAAACACATTATAGGGGAACCCATAGAAGTAATACAATTGAAAACCAATAATATTCCTAGGGGGTTAGTCTCCTTGGAGACTCTGTTTGATGATTTTGATAGAGCACATAGGCCTACATTCCATGAATCCAAGGTTGAGGAGGTTAATATTGGGACAACAGAGGAACCCAGAATAGTCAGAATAGACAAAGCACTATCAGGTAAGGAGAAGAAATAGTACGTTGATTTCCTAAGAAAGAACATGGAAAGTTTTACCTAGAGTTACGAGGATTTGAGGACCTTCAATACCAATGTCATGACTCATATTATCCCCCTACAGGAAGGCACTAAACCCTTCAGGTAGAAGTAGAGGAAGTTTAATCCCACTCTGCACCCCATCATGCAAAAAGAGGTGCAAAAACTATTGAATGCAAAGATAATTAAGAAAGTGAGATTCTCATCCTAGATAGCTAATTTAGTCCCTGTCAGAAAGAAGAATGGAGAAATCAGACTATGCATTGACTTTAGAAACCTGAACAAAAATTCTCTCAAGGATAATTACCCCCTCCCTAATATGGAATAACTTTTGCAGGTAGTGGTGGGGTCAGCCATAATGTCCTTGTTGGATGGTTTTTCAGGTTACAATCAGATCTTGGTCAACCCAGAGGACCGGTATAAAACTACCTTTACCACACCATGGGGGACTTTTGAGTATCTGAGGATGCCTTTTGGGTTAATGAACATTGGGGCCACTTTCCAAAGGGCCATGGACTTTGCTTTCAAAGGGTTGATGTTTGAAATTATCATGGTGTACCTAGATGACATTACAATCTTTTCAAAAAATTTGAGTGATCACTTCTCTCATCTATCGTAGGTTTTTGAAAGGTGTAAAGAGTATGGGATATCACTGAACCCAAAAAAATGCCTATTTGGGGCCACACATGGAAATTTTTGGGGGCACATGGTTTCTAAGGAAGGAATAAGCATTGATCCCCAGAGAACAGAGGCCATTGCAAAAATTCCCCCCCAAAAAGTCTAAAGGGGATTAGATATTTCTTTGGCAAGATAAACTTTGTCAGAAGGTTTATCCCAAACTTTGCTGAAATTTCCAAACCCATTAATGATATGATTAAGAAGGATGCAAGCATAAAATGGAATGAAGAAAACACTAGGGCTTTTCAGCAGATCAAAGATGCCATCACCACTGCACCCGTGTTGACATGCCCAGATCATTCAAGGAACTTCAACATCTACTCATTTGCTTTAGAACACACAATAGTTGTAGTCTTGTCACAGAAGGATGAAGAAGGGAATGAGATAAACAATAGCATTCATGAGCTCTAGGATGAAAGGAGCTCAATTGAGGTATAAGCTCATGGAAAAATAGGCATTCACTGATACAAGCCCTAGAACATTTTAAAAGTATTTTTGGTTCCAACAAGGTAATTGCTTGCATTCCCTATATGGTTGTGAAAGATGTCCTTACCCAACCAAAGCCTACAGGAAGCTCAACAAGATGGATGGTCAAGTTGTTGCAATATGATGTTGAGTTCAAGGTAGTCAAGGTGATAAAAGGACAAGGGCTAGAAAAGTACATGGCCAGTAAAGGGGGAGAGGATATGAACAACACCATCATGGTAGGTGACTTGCAACATGACAGACCGATGGACAATGATGAGTGTGACTGGTACAAAGATATCCTATTATACCTATGAACCCTATCATTCTAGCTAAGAAAGTCACACAAGTAGAATGAGAAGTATCAAGCAGCAAGCTCAAAAGTATTATCTCCAGAAAAACCAGCTTTATTGGAGACATCCAAGTGGGGTATTGTTACTATGTCTATCAAAGAAAGAAGTCCCCAAGATCATTGAAGAATTCCACACAGGTTTCTATGGTGGTCATTTTGCTCCAAAGGCAACAACTAACACTATAATGAGGGTGGGGTACTATTGGCCTTCAATGTTCAAATATGTCTACCAATTTTTCAAGGGATGTTATAATTACCAAATTTTTACAGGCAAGAAGAATCTTCCTGCAATGCCACTAAAACCGATCATCGTGGAAGCTCCATTTACTCAGTGGGGAATAGACCTGATAGGAGAAGTCAACCCAAATTCCTCTGGAGGCCATAAATGGATAATCACTATGATATATTACCTCACCAAGTGGGTCGAGGCAGCTCCCCTTAGAAGATCAACAACAAAAGTTATTATCAAGTTTCCTGGAGGAAAACATCTTGACTCGGTTTGGGGTGCCTAGAAAGCTCGTTACAGATAATGCTAAATATTTTACCTCTTTTGAGATGGTGGACTTCTATGCTAAGTACAGTATAGAGCTGGCCCATTCCACAAATTACTACCCCTAGGGAAATGGACTAGCAGAATCTTCTAATAAAAACCTCATCACCCAGATCAAGAGGTCACTGGGGAAGAACAAAAGAAGTTGGGATAGTGAGTTAAAATATGCTTTATGGGTAGACAAATTATCAATCAAGAGGGCCATAGGTAAATCACCATATGAATTGGTTTATGGGGAAAGTGCACTTTTTCCACCACAGTTGGAACGAACAACCCTCTCTTTACTCCTTCAGGATCATGAAAAGCCTGATGCCCTACAAAGGAGGATGGACCAGATTGTCAAATTAGAAGAAGACAAAAGAGAGGCAATTACAAAGATGGTCTCCTAGGCAAAAAGGACAACTAAGTTATTCAATAAGAAAGCAAGAGGAAAGTCCTTTTCAGAGGGTGAGATAGTACTCTACTAGGATCCAAAAAATGATAAACCAGGTGAGAAAGGCAAGTTTGAGCCCAAATGGTTAGGCCCATATCATATTGCTAAGGTGATTGACCAACATACTTACAGGTTACAGGACTTAGAAGGAGAAGAAATACCCATACCTATCAATGGCCAACATCTGAAGTTGTTTGGCCCTCTCCATGAGGGTAATGGAGGCTAAGTTGACTCCATTTAAAAAAAAAAAAAACAAAGAGTGTATGTATCCTTGTCTATCTCTGTACATATTAAATTATCGTCAATTCCTCTATTCCTTTCTCTTTGTTTTTATTTTTATTAAGTAAACCAACTAGTGTCCTAAGGCAAATTTGTTTAGTCTCATAATTATTGTGGGCCAAACAAGGTTAACTTCTTTCCTACTTTTGTCACATGCCCGTGCATTTAATTTATCAAACCAGGGAGCTTCGTAAACTTGCAAAGGGTCTTGAACAAGATTACTCACAATACCACTTGAGATGAGTCCGCTAGTTCTACTATTGGGGGGTGTTTCAAACGATTGTCAATCATTCATGCACTCCTCAATAATTTACGTAAAAACAATTAAATCTATAGAAAGGAAATATTCACACATTCCTAGAAATGAACCTACTACAAATACTGGAAATATCAGTGTGATAAACAATCTTATAAAAGTGGTAAACTAATCTAAAAAAACACAAGATAAATAGGGTAAGAAATACTGGCTTGGAGTAGGCCCAGGCTCCAGTAGCTTCCTCCCAGCTAAACACGCACTTAGAAACTCTTAGAAATGTATTATAATTATCAAAGTATTACAATGATTTTGTATATCTCTATATAATTACTATCAAAATATTCTATATCCTCTATCTATATATCTCTATATCTTCAGAGAGGTCTGCATGTGTTTATATAGCACACCCACAAAAATTTTGTTACAAAGAAGTTACAATAGTCTATTCATTCCAGACTAAACTAAGACAGTCTATTAAATGTGATCGATGTCTGCTAAAACTGGAATTCAGTTCTAACGATGGCATGTTCACTAATTGGTTTGTGCTTCACCTACCATTGGTAGGACGTTCTCATACGTCGATGCGATCCCCAAGTTAGCTCTACATGACGTAGAGTTGGAACTGCACCAGTCGCTATTGTCCACGTCGTGATTGTCTGGTCAACAGGTGAAGAATAGGGGATCCTTCCCTATGAGGAAGGTGCCTAAGTATATTGGGCACCTTCTCTATGTGGAAGGTGCCTTACTATTTTTGGCACCTTCTTGGAAAAGGAAGGCGCTTAAATTTTGTTGGCGCCTTCCTGTGAGAGGAAGGCGCTTGCATTCTAGTGGCACCTTCCTGTCGGTGCCTTCCTTATGAAAGGAAGGCACTTGCATTCTAGTGGAACCTTCCTTATAATATGAAGGTACTTGCCTTCTAGTGGCACCTTCCTTATGAGAGGAAGGCACTTGCCTTCTAGTGGCACATTACTTATGAGAGGAAGGTGCTTGCCTTCTAGTGGTGCCTTCCTTATGAGAGGAAGGTGCTTGCCTTCTAGTGGCGCCTTCCTGTCGGCACCTTCCTTATGAGAGGAAGGTGCTTCTTTTCCTTTGGCACCTTCCTAGAAGAGGAAGGCATTGGCCTTCTATTGGCACCTTCCTAGGAGAGGAAGGTGCTTGTATTTCCTTGGTGCCTTCCTGGAAGAGGAAGGCACCTACTTATGTTTGGCACCTTCTTGGAAGAGGAAGGTGCCTACCTTCTCTACGTTGATTTCAAAAGAAACAAAGTGCCAGGTCCATGAAAAGACCTTGACTGATCCAAATCTAACTAAATCAACTGCAATTCCACAAAAACACACTGAAAAAACATGAATTAGATAACACGCATAATTTCATCAAATAATTATATAATAATTCATAAAAGTATGCAATCCTTATTATACAATAGCATAATAATAAAGAAAATGTATACAAAACATGAGCATTTCTGATGCTCATCATCCCCCCATGCCTAACATATGCCATGCCCTTGTGGCATAAAAATTGCAGGTAGCCCTTTTGACCCCTCATCATTGTCATTTCTTTGTGGGTTTGGCTGTACCTGTGGCCCGAGTTTGCCTCTTCTACACGTTGGCATCTGGAGGTATGGCTCTTCTTTTTCTACATGGAGCTGAGGGTGCGACTGTTGATTGTCCTTTCCTCATTTTGGCTGCTATCGATGGTGATATAGCCAGCATCGTATCTTTTTACTAGAATGCAGCTTCTACAGCTTGCCATAGGTCAGTGTCTGGAGGTCTGACCGCTGCAAGAGGGATATCTAAATTATCCCTCTTGGAATGAACTACTTGGGCTTTGTACAATCGGGCTACTTCAGGAGTAAGCCCTGCATTCTCCTTTGTAATGGTTGTGGCCTCCAATTCGGGGCCATATACCCCCCACCATTCAAAATACCTTCTTATCATGGAGGGTCATCCCCGGGATGACCCATAAATATCCCAGAACTGGTTGTCCTCTGCCAGATTGACGCAGATACCAGAGTCCCCCTGCATCCTCGAGGTTGCCTTCCTGGTCTCCTTGGATGTTGTCATCTCTTTGAGCATCTATTCGAACTATTTTTGCCTCTCCATGAATGGTTGCATATCCCACTCGTCTTCCTATGGCTTGGCAAAGGTCACCTTCACCTTCTTTCGAGCCGTACTGGGCCATTTTCCTCTGGCCTTTGTAGAAAATGCGGTGGCTCAAATAAGGGTTTTCCCTTTCTCCTCGATGGTCATCTTCTCGCTTCGAGGGGTCTGCTCTATGGTCCCTGGAGCGTTCTCTTAACTCTATGCTGCCGTCCCTGGGGGTGCTTCTTCATCCCCCTGGCTGTCCTATGTTGATCCCTCAAGTTCTTCTCCTCCTTCCCCAGTTCTTGTTTGCTACTGGAGGCCCTCGTCCTCCTCTCTATCACTCAGGATGATGATAGGGGGTGTTGTGGGACTTATTTCCCTTTCACTTCCAAAAATAGAGGAATTCTCCCCTGTATTTGGGCTGCTCTATAGGGCGTTCGATCAAAATTATCCCAAAGAGAATACTCGTTCGGTCGATGTGGGAGAATTCGTTGGGACATCTTTTGCCTAGTCATTTTGGGTTGACGTATCCCTTATTTCTATTCCCCTGTCCTGGAGTAGCTGATTTTCCTCCCGCAACTACCAGACCAGTTGCTCGAGCTAGGTGATCTATCTATCTCATTCTTTCAACTCCCCTCTATGCTTGTTCTAGTAGTCCAAAATTTGCTGGGCCATCTAGTAATTGGTTTGCCATTCCAGCGCTTCCTCCAAGGCTGCATCGACCTAATCATTGCTCCCGAAAGTCCCTGCATCTTGTGGGCTCCAATTTGTCAATTCTCGGAGGGTTTGGGCTGCAACATCGACTTTCGGGTCACTCTATTCTTCTTCTACTGATAAGAGGAGTCACCGTAGACATTTCCTCTTGGGGACTAGTTCTATTGGCCAGAACTCAACTTTGTCGCTAATAAGCGATGCTCCTTCCTCCTCACACTCGGGCACTAGGGAATGCCCTATTTCCTCTATGATTTTGGGCACTAGTGAATGCCCTCTTTCTTCTATGAAATAGGGCAATGTCAATTGCTCGATACTCTCCATTTCCTCTACAGGGCTTCCCTCTTCTTGCCCTATTTTGGCAATAGCATCCTGTTGCCTTTCTTGGCCACCATCTCCCTCTATGTCTGGGTTCTACCTCTGCGCTTCTGCATGGCAGACCAGTGCCGATATCAGCCCATGGTGGGCTAAGGCAAATGGTGCTCCCTTATGGTACCAAGTTGCTTCATCCTTTAGAGCATTTTCCAGGTAGAAGGGCACATTCAACTTTCTTCCATGCACCAGGTGATTGAGAAACTACACATGGTTAGCGTGCAGATGGGTATATTTCCTGGTGCATGTAAAGAATCGAGCAACCTGCTTGAATATCTTCCATAGATTCATGGGAAGGCTATTTTTGGGTAACCCCTCGTTGTCTATCTACACATTTTCCCCTGGTAGTAGAACTTTGATGTACGACTTCATCAGTCCGCCTTTGTATATGCATTCCCCTGTGAGGGGCAATCCAGTCGCCTAC
Source organism: Wollemia nobilis (assembly GCA_028583015.1). NCBI lineage: Eukaryota > Viridiplantae > Streptophyta > Pinopsida > Araucariales > Araucariaceae > Wollemia > Wollemia nobilis. The sequence continues at coordinate 7,492,143 of JAQPPZ010016751.1, read as the reverse complement.
GAGATGTATTCGAGGGTGACTGGAATTTCTACCCCCCGCACCTAAGCTACGTCGCCCCTCAAGGAGGTAATGAATTCCTTGGCTACCTCCATATCTTGTCCTTGACTGACTAGGGTACAGTATTCAAGCCATCCCTCGACCTCAAACTACGTCTTTACCGCCCCCCTGATTCCTTCCGTATCACTCGATTCATTCTTCTTCACTGTGTGATTCTTCGACCTTCCTCCCATGGCGCTTTCCCTTACTACTATGGTTTTTTCTATCCTTCCTTCTTCAGGAAGGTGCCTTCTTATAGGGAAGATGCCTAACCTTAGCATTTATTTCTAGGGTACACCTTTTGAGCCATATCATTGGCACGCGATTCTGACTATGGGGGGATATGATTTTTATGATGACGGTATTTTTTCGGTACTGCATAATTTATAAATAATTATATAAAAATTTAAATTAGCATGCGCGTACCTTATTCGGTGTTTTAGACATCATGAAGGGTGTTGAATCATTTATTTGTGACATGGGGGAAGGGTATGGTCATCTGATGTCACTCATTCATTTGGTGGTTTCATTTTGATCGAGGCATCCGAGAGACGTAAGTGCTGGCTATACATGGAAGGTGCTCTTTGGTACCTTCCCATGTGGAAGGTGCTGATGTGGCACCTTCTTGATGTGGAAGGCGCTTATATGGTGCCTTCTTGATGTTGTAGGTGCTCTCTGAATGGATGCGCATTCCGATGGTGGAAGGCACCTCTGATTGGATGTGCATTTTGATGGTGGAAGGTGCCTTTTCGATGATGGCGCCTTCTTGCTACGAAAGGTGCTTCTGAATGTGTGCACCTTCTTGATGTGGAATGTGCCTCGGTCTGTATGCGCCTTCCTGATGTGGAAGGCACCTCGGTCTGCATGCACCTTCCTAATGTGGAAGGCACCTCGGTCTGCATGCACCTTCCCGATGTGGAAGGCACCTCGGTCTGCATGCACCTTCTCGATGTGGAAGGTGCCTCCATCTGCATGCGCATTCTTTATGTGGAAGGCACCTCCATCTGCATGTGCCTTCCCGATGTGGAAGGTGCCTCGGCTTTATTTTTTTTTTGTATGGCGCCTTCCAGCCATGAAAGGTGCCTATATATATATATATATATATATATATATTTTGTGTGCCTTCTCTATAAGGAAGGCGCCTTCTTCTAGCGAGGTGCCTTCTTTATAAGGAAGGCACCTTCTTCTGGCTGGGCACCTTCTTCTGGCTGGAAGGCACCTTATTCTGGTGGGGCACCTTCTTTATACGAAAGATGCCTTCTTCTAGCTGGGCACCTTCTTCATAAGGAAGGCACCTTATTATGGCGGGGTGCCTTCTTTATACGAAAGGCCCCTTCTTCTGGATGGGTGCCTTATTCATAAGGAAGGTGCCTTATTCTGGTGGGGTGCCTTCTTTATACGGAAGGCACCTTATTTTTGGCAATCATGTTACGATTGACTGGGAAAGGGTGATCAATCCTTCTCTATCTCGCTTCACGCTACCTCAGTTTCTACCTACGAGTGCTAGTGTCGAAATGCTGAGTCGAATCAGGCCTGGTTTCCCAGATACCTATTCCTCATTTTGTTAGGTCTTCCACCTGCAAAAAGCAAACCAAAATAAAGAAAAATAAAGGTAGTTAGACATATTCCGTGCCTATTAGGCCCTGGATTAGGATGCTTGTAGCTTGCATGCGGGCGTCGTCCCTGCAAAACACACCGTAAGAAAAAAACTAAATTAATTGATTTTTTTGAGCACCTCCATGCCCACCATTTCACCTGTTAAGAGTTTGGTCCAGATATAACAATATGGGGTCTCTCCCACGTGTATTCTAGATTCCACCTGCAAGGTTTTAGATGTATTATAGGGCCGCAGTTGGTGGCCATTGACCATTAACACAGTGTTGCTACCGTCAATTGTTCTAACGCACACTACCCCATTATTGATGAGCTCTACCACCTCATATGGTCCCATCCATATTTGCATTAATTTACCTTTTCTTTCCTAGAACCGAGAAACGTACAACACCCATTCTCCTTCTTGGAACTGCTTCAGTTTAATGTTGTGATCATGCCACCACTTTCTTTGCTTTTGTATGATTTTCATTCTTTGTAGAGCATCTATTCAGATTTCATCCATATGATCTAGCTGTCGAATCCTTTCTTCTTGAGCATCATCCAAGCTCAAGTTCAATTCTGAAGCTGTCCTCATTGTCTTGATTTCAAATTCAATGGGCATCATCACACTCTTCCCATATATCAGTTGGAAGGGTGTGAAGCCTGTGGTGGATTTCCACGTGGTATTATATGCCCAGACTACCTCCGACAATCGTGTAGCCCAATATTTTATGTGTTTTTGCATGGTCTTCATCAGGATGTTCTCTATTTCCCTATTCGTCACTTCCACTTGCCCATTTTCCTGCGGATGGTAGGGTGTAGTTTTATTGTGCCAAACTCTATATTGCTCCATCATCTCCTTGATCAACCTAGAGGTAAATTGAGGCCCCTGGTCTGTTGTTATCTCTTTAGGGACCCCAAATCGTGTAAAAATGTGAGCAAATAAGAAATCAATGACTTTTCTTTCTTTTGAATCTCTCAACGCTTGAAATTCAACCCATTTGGTGACATAATCTATACAAACCAAAATAAACCTCCTCCTTATTGAAGGTGGATTAATTGGTCCCACAAAGTCCATGCCCCACTTATTGAAGGGTTCCAAGTGTACCTAAGGCTGGAGGGGCATTTCATCTCGATGGGTTGGTCTGCCCATTCTTTGGCATTCATTTCACTTCCTGGCATATGCAGCTGCATCCTTGAACAGAGTGGGCCAAAAGTACCCAGCCTGTAGGATTTTGTAGGCAGTTCAATTCCCTACAAAGTGTCCTATGCATGGTTCATCATGACACATTTTGAGTACTTCTGAGAACTCTTGCTCTGCTATGCATCTCCTTATAATCTGATCATGTCATTTTTTAATAGGAGGTCATCAACCCATAGGAACGATGTGCTTTTCTCTATGACCGTCTGCTTTTCTTGAAAAGAGAGAGCAGGTGAGGTTCTTTCGGTGGCCAAGTAATTGGCTATATCTACGTACCACAATATTTGCTCACTAATGGTGAACAAATGTTCATCCAAAAATTGGTCTTCCACTACTGTATGGTCTACCGATATCAATGTGGATAGAAAATATGCTATGACATTTTCCTTGCCTAGTTTGTCGACTATTATGGTGCCGTATTCCTGTAGTAACAGGAGCCACCTAATAATTATTTTGCCAATGGTCTGCTTGCTCATCAAGTATTTGATAGTCGCATGGTCTGTGTGGAAAAATACCTTATACTCGATGATGTAATGGTAGAATTTGTTTATGGCATGAACAACTGCAAGGAAATCCTTCTCCGTCACTGTGTAGTTGAGCTCGGCTCCTACCAAGTTTTTGCTGACATAGTAGATGGCATAAAATTCTTCGCCATCCTTCTGTCCAAGGACTGCTCCAATCGCATTGTTGGATGCATCATAGTAGATATGGAATGGTATGGCCCAATTTGGTCCTCTTAGAACTGGTGTGGATATCAGTTTCTCTTTAAGCAATTGAAACTCTTCCTCACAGTATTTTTTCCAATTGAACTCCACCTCCTTAGATAATAGAGTGTGCAGTGGTTTTGCAATTTCACTGAATTCGGCGATAAATCACCGATAGTACCCAGCTGATAAAAAAAAACTCCTTACCTCTCTCTACATTCTGGGGTTGGGTAGGTCTCTGATGACCTCAATTTTTATTTTATCAACCTTTATTCCTTCTACGGAGAGGTGGTGTCCTAGTACGATGTCTTCTTGCATCATCATAAAGCATTTCTCGTTGCTCAGGGACAAACTATTTTCCTTGCTTCTTTCGAGCACTCTTTCCAAGTTCATCATTTGCCTCGCCAAAGGTTTCTCCATAGATGATGAAGTAATCCATGTATACTTCGACCGCATCTCCCATCATGTCTGAAAATATGCTAAGCATCGGCCTTTGAAATGTGGAAGATGCGTTGCACAATCTGAAAGGTAATAGTCGATAGACAAACATTCCCCATGGGCAGGTGAATATTGTCTTATCTTGATCCTCTTCTCCTATTTGGATCTGGTTGCATATATTGAATCCATACAGGAAGGAGAAATACTTCTTCCCTGAGAGTGTATCCAATACTTGATCAATGAACAAAAGCGGGAAGTGGTCCTTCTTGGTCACTTTGTTTAATGCTCTATATTCCACATAGATTCACCATTTCCCATTCTTTTTAAGGACTACCACTAACGATGATACCCGCTCACTTGGAATTGATAGGACATTCTCATACATCGATGCGATCCCCAATTTAGCTCTACATGATGTAGAGTTGGAACTGCACTAGTCGCTATTGTCCACGTCGTGCTTGTCTGGTCAACGGGCGAAGAACAAGGGTGCCTTCCCTATGAGGAAGGTTCCTAAGTATATCGGGCACCTTCTCTATGCAAAAGGTGCCTTACTCCTGTTGGCACCTTCCTGGAAGAGGAAGGCGCTTATCTTCTATCGGTGCCTTCTTGTGAGAGGAAGGCACTTGCCTTCTAGTGGTGCCTTCCTATCGATGCCTTCCTTATGAGAGGAAGGCGCTTGCCTTCTAGTGGCACCTTCCTTATGAGAGGAAGGCACTTGCCTTCTAGTGGCACCTTCCTTATGAGAGGAAGGCACTTGCCTTCTAGTGGCACCTTCCTTATGAGAGGAAGGTGCTTGCCTTCTAGTGGTGCCTTCCTTATGAGAGGAAGGCGCTTGCCTTCTAGTGGTGCCTTCCTGTCGGTGCCTTCCTTATGAGAGGAAGGTGCTTCTTTTCCTTTGGTGCCTTCCTAGAAGAGGAAGGTGCTGGCCTTCTATTGGTTCCTTCCTAGGAGAGGAAGGCGCTTGTCTTTCCTTGGCGCCTTCCTGGAAGAGGATGGCGCCTACTTATGTTTGGTGCCTTCCTGGAAGAGGAAGGCGCCTACCTTCTCTGCATTGATTCCAAAAGAAACAAAGTTCCAGGTTCATGAAAAGGCCTTGACTAATCCAAATATAACTAAATCAACTATAATTCCATAAAAACACACTGAAAACACATGAATTAGATAACACGCATAATTGCATCAAATAATTATATAATCTTTCATAAAAGTATGCAATCCTTATTATACAACCGCATAATAATCAAGAAAATGTATACAAAACATGAGCATTTCTGATGCTTATCAGTAATATCACTCATTCTCCTATCCCATTCAGAGCCTATGTTAGCCCTGTAAGCAACCCAACCATTTTAACTACAAGTTTTTAAAATTTTCCTAATTCAATGGCCTTTTTTGTCTCTAAGATGCTCAAAACCTTGTTCGGCACACCAAATTTTAGAAGGGTGCACTAAGCGTGCATGCCCCTTGTTTGGGTCATGCACTCCATTCATTTGGAGTGCACACACATTTAGGGGGCATGCAAGTCTCGCGCACCCTATTTTGAGGTTGTGCACTCCATTCATTTGGAGCATACAAAAGTTTAAGGGGCATGCAAATTCCACGTACCCTATTTTTGAGTTTGTGCACTCCATTCATTTGGAGTGCATGAAATTTTAAGGGGCGCGTGAAACTCACACACCCTATTTTTTATTTTTTATGCTCCTTTGGAGTGCACAAAGGTTTAAGGGGCACACGAATATCGTGCACCCCAATTTTTGTTGTGCGTTCATTTTGAATAGAGCGCATGAAGGTATTAAAGGTACACTAAGCCTGTGCACCTTCCCTCTAATTCATGCGCACCTCCTTCCTCAAGCATTTAAAGCTCATAAAGGTGCACAAATTTTGTGCACCTCCTCTCGAATTCACGCACCCCAATTATTTTGACATGTGCATTTACTCAATGCACGTTGTACCTAGGACAATAAGCAATAGGTACATGGAAGGTCTGGATTTTTCATCATAGTGATCCAACCAAGTAGATTGAAAAGGCCTCCCTCCAATGCAATGAATGACACAGCGGATCAAGGCACGATAGAGCTACCTTCTCAAGGTGGTGAGGATGCTAGTGCGCAAGGAGAAGAATCATAGGAGAAAAGTGTGGGCCACCTATCCCTTTTTACCCCTACCATGATCATCGTACGAGGTATAATATCATGCTAGATGGAGGGCCCACAAAAAAATAGTTATAGTGCAGCCTGATCACCCAAAATTATAAGTAGAAGAAGGCTGCAGTAGAATAGGGATCGAGCCTTAGATACATGTACAACCGTGTCTTGAATTCAGTCGTATTTCCTCCTATGTATTTTTACTTTGTCTCTCATTATTGCCTTTCCTCTGTTATTACGCAAGAATCTCAGCCATCTAAGATCATTTCCAGTGGATGCATGAGGAGTTGGAAGCTCTCACATAACTACAATTAAAATAGGGAGATATAGCCCTTTGTTGTGATATTCAAACGGATGTATCATTGTAGTAACTGCTATATAGATTCAAGCACCTTTCTAGGCTCTTTCTATGTAATTTTTCCATAAATCTAATTCCAAATCCATTTATGGCATTCTTGTTTCAATGGCTTGTGTGTCACTTATTTGCATGTTATGGTTTATGAATGTGTGAATAACATTTTTCTTCTCTAGTTTAATCGTTCTTGTTTATTACATTATTTGAATGAATTGAATTTTCCCTTCCCTTTCCTTTCTCAGTTTATGAGGTAATATAAGTTTGCTACAACTGCCCAATGGACATGGCACCAATATGGTCTTAAATACTAAAATGCTACATGGTTTGGTCAAGAAGAAAAGAAATTAACATAATAATACTTAATATGGTAAAACATGGGTTATGATATTAGAATATTAAATATTCTCACCCATCACCTGGGGTATCCTTGCCCGACGTGGTCTGTCTAGAGTCTTAGAGATAATATTTTCCTAGGTCAAAGAGGTAGATCTACCAGAGTCTACAAACTGGTTGTGATTCTAGGTATTTTTGTGACGTGACATGTTTTGAAAGGGTAAGCAAGAATTCCCTACAATAATGTGATTTTGCTTACCTAATGCCTTTTGTTTATTTAGAGCTTCCTCCAATTACTTCATCTACTTGGAAATAGTTAAATATACAAAAGAGGTATGGCCATAGTAGACTTCTTTAGATGATCTACTATATTAAATTATCTAATAGGTTGGATATTATAAGTTATGCTCAATACCTATTGCAGCCTAGGCCTCTCTATAGCAACATTAGGAACTCTTGCTTGGTCAATGATTAGCTCGCATTGCCTAGGGATTTTAGGGACATTCATTTTGGCATCCATCGGGATGTTTTGTACATTCTGATTAGGTGTGTCCATAGTGGGAATGCCTTTTATAGAACTATCTATCTTACTTTGAGTTTTGATGCCCACTTGAGTAGATTTTCCTTGCTTCTCTATCACTTTTCTCTTAGCTCTTGCCAGGTAGTCAAATTGAACTTGTGTCCTTCCATATGCCAAAGTACCTACTCTATTAGATATAGCATACACCTCTTCATCCCAAGTTATCAAAGTCTACTTTATATGGGTGGAGCTTGTTTGAAGGATAATATTCTATAATTTATCATGATGGGATTGGCCTTACATTTATAAATCTGCCATTGTGTAAGTGGTAGGTTGCTAAGAAGATGCAACTCCATTTTACATTGTTATGGTCTATTGAGGATCACCTCTAGGATAATCATTAGGATGATAGGTGTCTAGGTAGGAATACTACCATGGATTAGGATCTTCCACATAAATTTTTTGTATGGGGATTAAATCCCTAATAGGGTTAGGGGAAATTTATTATAGTAGCAGTTGCATAGTTACTATCTATTGATTGGAGATTTGGAGATGGCTAGAAATTCTATTGGGCTAGTAATTAGAAATCTAGTATCCTTGGCCATTTTGTGGAGTCTATAACCTTGACTACTTTATTGAAATGGTCTCAAATTATTATTATTTTTTTTAATTTACATGGTGGAATCGGTAGTCGCCATGAATCTGGGTAGGCTGTCCAGCTTTTTATGGCCACCACAGTATTTTGTGCTGTCCACCCCAGAATCTGCCACATAGATCTTTGTGCAGTCCGCCCATATAACCACCATGCCACAATAATTTTAAACCTTTTACACCGCTGAAAGCACCAGGAAAGGGACAAGCGTTCAGTCCGACAAGGCCCGAGATTTGAACCTTGGACCTCCGCCCCCTTACGAGGTTTGGATGAACCAATTGGTCTACACCTCGGACCTGGTCTCAAATTATTTTGATATTGAAACCTTTGTGCATTTTGTTGCCTCCTAGGAGATATACCTCATTAGATAATATCCTAAGCAAGTGATTCATCTCATCTATCTCATTCAAGGAATAAGGATTTGTAGAGGGGTATTTAGAGTAAGGAAAGAAGTTTAAGCTTTTACAAGGTTTGAGGTAAGGATGGATTGGAAAGTAGTAGGTTGGACAACTAGAGATGATTGATAAGGTGGTTGAATTATTGGAAACATAAGCATAGGGGGTTTGGGGGCTAGCCTTCCTATTTGAGTCAAGTTACTTTTTAGCTCTTATGGCTATCCCATAGGCTATTGGAAAAGAGTTACCTCCTTTAGAATTTTTTTATTTGGTAGATAAGATACTATAGCATTAATACCGGGTTTTACAAGTTGACCCAAAACCTTTTACAAAAATCAGCCTAGGGTTGTTGATGAACATATCCTTACTAAGGATCCTATATATGTAAAATCTACATACCGCCAAAGCCATTACATCCGGTAAGGCACATAGCCTGTTATAAAAAAGAAACTTCCCATACAACATTTTGGGTATACCTCGAGAAAACACACATGCATCATAATTACAAAAAATAAACAGACACGGATCCCTTCCTTGAGACAATGGAGAAACAAAAAGTTACAGACACACATAGTAGAGTACTAAAAAAACTCCCACAAGCTCTGTATTGACAGTTACTCTTAATAATTCTTTGGTAATTGCTTTCTTTCGTATATGACATGCTTTGGTACCACATACTATCTTGGCCAATCAAACTTTGAGAAATGAACCTATGGGCTATATTTATGGCAGTGGCTATCTAGTGGTCCATGTGGCTTTGGTTCGAAGTCTTATATTGTCATTTCTTTCCTTCCCTATGATTATCAACCAATCTCAAATTACTAAGATAACTAGGAGCCATGTTATCTGACATGTGACTATCCCCATTAGCCTTTGTGGTATTTCCAAGTAGCATCCATGAAGACTGACAACTCATATAATTTTTATTGTGAGTCCAATTCAAAAAAGAGATGGGAATACTCCTAGCCTTCGAACTTACAGTGCCTTCCCTATTGGAAAATTTGACTATCATTCTTGGAATTCTTGTTGAATAAGCTCCTCTACTTAACTCAGGACACTGTGTTCCTATTTAAAAATTCCATCACCATCGACACCCAAATTGGCTAACTTATCAGCAATTTTGTTAGCTTACCGAAATACATGTTGGGCTTTTATGTCCTGTCTTCCCTGGAAAAGGATCCTAGCCTCTTCAACAATTGTTTTAATCCTCCAAGGAGGTTTTTTCCAATTATTGAGGAGATTTATAACATGCATAGAGTCTCCTTCTATGATCAAATTTCCTTCTAAGTCTTGAGTCATTTGAAGGCCTCTCCACATAGCTCTAGCTTCAACTTCGTTATTCGTCATTATTCCCAAATATTTATAAAATACAAGCATCATATTTCCATTATGATCTCACACAATGCCACCAGCGCCTACTCTGCCAAGATTGTCCTTAGCTACTCCATCAAAATTAAGCTTAAACCAACCCGTAGGAGGTGGAGACCACTTAACATTGGCTCTGGGGTTGACTACCCTAGGCACAGACTCATCTAACAAGGTTAAGCTTAAATATTGAGCAATTATGGTCTCCTGTAGATGAGGTTTACAGCTATGAAAAGGGATAAGGTTCACATTCTCGTTGGCAAAGGATAGGATCCTTGCAATGATATTTTGATGATCATGGATAGACTCATTAAAGACTCTATGGTTCCTTTCTAACCACACCTACCAAATATAGTGATTGAGACAAATTTTCCACATGTATCTAAGTCTTTGGATTGAAAAGGGGCAAGGCCACTGGACAAACAAATCAAGTACGATGGCTAGTTTAACCCATGAAATATTGAAGGCCTGAAAAACCCCACTTAGGACAGTCAAGGAAAAAGGACACTCAAGGAAAATGTGATAAATGGTCTCTCAATTAGCCCTACATAGACAACAATGATTAGTGATACAAATACCTTTATGTGTCATATTATCAATGGTTAGAATTCTTCCTTGGATAACCAACCATGAAAAGACTGCAATTTTTGGAATTAAATTTTTTATCCAAACTAAGTCCTTTTGGAGGACAAAATCCTCGTCATCAAGCAAAAGCTTGTAAGTTGATTTAATAGTGAACTACCCATTTTCCATAGGATCCCAGGTCACTTGATCTTCCTTGGGTCTCATGGGGATAAAATGTTGCCCAAGAATGTTACAAAGATCATTTGATTCCGCTTGAAATCCCTAAATTCTTATTTGTTTCCACTTCATTCTACCTCTATCCTCAACCATATAATCGGAGACTTTTCTTCCAATGAGTTCTTTTGTGATATCTCTAATTTAGGATAAGTTAGGATATTGCGTCAGTGGTTTGTCCTTAGCCCACCTATCATTCTAGCAATTTATCCTCTCACCATTTCCTAAAATCCATTGTAAACCTTTTTTGATGATTTCCTTACAATTAAGAATTGCTTTCCAAAAAGCAGAACCTCTGATTGGAACTGATTCAATTAGAAATTCCATATTTTGAAGATACTTTCATTTGATGATAGTTGTCCATTCATTTTCTTCACTAGAAATGAGACGCCACTCCTGCTTAGCTAGTAAAGCTAAATTTATATGAGCAATTGTCCTCAGACCTAAGCCCCCATTTTCCTTGGGTCTGCACACTTTGGTCCATCCTAAAAGTTGTATCCTTTTTTAGACTTAATCATCATGGCAATATTTGAATTGATAGCTTTCAAATAGTGAATAAATATCATACCTAGAATAGGAAATATTTTATGTAGGATTCTATACTAGGTCTTATGGAAGTGAGTGTTAAAATCATCTATGGTCTCCATGGGTTCCCTCTTGTTAGTGGTAAGTTGCTCTAGGAGAGACACACCATCTACATTTTCTCTAAATCTATCAATTAGTAGTTCTATGAATTGGTCCCAACTCTTGATATAATTTGGGGTAAGGCATATGTACCATTTTCATGCGTTCTCTCTAATAGATGCTACTAAGAGTCTAAGGACCACATTCTACTCCTTAATATTATACATCATTCACAAGCTGGCCATGTGATGTAGGTGCTTAGTTGGTATAGTTACACCCTCATTAATGAAGATAGTGATTTGAGTATTGAAGTGAGGATCGTGTACCATATTATAGGAGGAACAAGTGGTTATACTAGGTATTTATCATTTCAAGTAGGGTATCTCCTTGGAGGTAGGTTCTATTGTGTAGCACTATTCTAACATCGGCATCTTATTTTAGATTCATGGTTTAGGTACAACACCAATTGTTGTGGATTGGCTCTTACAAAGTACCTAGTAGCAGGACTTGCACTCATAAATTTTTGGGTCCTTTGATTTTAGTGGAGTCTCTAGGTAAATGTATTCTACTACAATAAGAAAAGGGATCAAGATATTCACTAAAATATCAATCATGGTGGATAGATTCATTCCATTGAGCATGCTATAAGAACTATTTGTCACTCAGAATGTCATGGCCATGTATTGTAGTAGCTAGATGCACCTAACACTCATGTCTCATGTAGAGTAAAATAGTGGGAATATCTATATGTGTGGTACTTGACTCACAAGGCAACCTCTAATATTTTTCTATGGCTATCTCCTTATTGGATATGATCTTTGATTCTTGCCTTCCTAAACTACTTGCTTATGTCAAAGAAAAAAAGAGAGAAGTTGGAAGACATAAAACCCAAACTAATAAAACCAATGTTCCAAGATCAAAAGGTTCTTCTATATATTACTAGAATAAAATAAACATGGTTTTAATCTAACATAAAGTATTCACACACAAAATGCATATAAGAAATAGGAAAAAATGAAGGTATATATATATATTATTTTCTTTATAGATATGTAAGATTAAAAGATGCTTGAATGCTATTAACAAAATTACTCAAGGTTCGAGTCTATACTAATACATAGAAGAAAAGTGAAAGAAAATTATAGATAATGCTATATACTAAGCATGAGTCTACAACTTCCAATGCCTTATAATAAAAATGAAACTACTAATTATAAGCAAAAATTGGGGATATTTCCCTCCAAAAATTATAGAAGTACTCCAAACATTTTCTAAAAAATATAGAATTAATCCAAAACTTTTCTTCAAATATCAAGTGAGGGATTGATTTACAATAAATATTGAAGGGCTCAAGTTATATAATCCATTAATGTCAAAAGGTTTACGACCTCTATATTTGGAGTGTTTGTAGCTACCACCAACCACTTTTACTAGAATTATCCCCCAAAAATAAGCAAGGGATCCATCTATAATTAATATCATTGGGCTCAAGGTCTCTAGATTTGAATCTTCCATAGTTATCTCCTTTAACATACCAACAGCTTCTTCTAAAATATCATGTCCAAGTGGTGTACTTAGGTGGACTTGAGGCTTTTCCACAACCACTTCCTTTTTTATCCTAAATTCTCTTTCATGGGATATTGTGCTTTGATGTTATCAATAGTAAAGGTTCTCACCTACCATGGAAGTTCTTCATGATGAGAGAGAAGGAGTTGGTGGTAAAATTACATTACCGTCCTTTTTCCAAAATCATAGCCTATTAGATTGGCTTGCTCCTTTAATTGGATAGCTAGCAAAGCTCCTCTCAATATTTTCATTTGTTTTCATTCTCCTCATTGGATTATCGATCATTGAGATTATATGGTTGGAATAACTTTTTGATTTTGCATTATCTAAGCCTTCTTCTAACTCCCAAGAGTTGTCACATCATCCTTGTCTTGATCTTTAGTCATTGGTGTCTTCTTGAATGCAAAATGAGAGGGTTGAAAGATAGACACATGGATGGTCACTATGAGCTCGACAAAGATGGAAGAATTAGTTTATGGTCATTGACCTCATTGTACTTCAACCAATGGTGGGGTTGCTTTTTACTTTTTTGAAAAGTCCTTAATGGTAGCATGGGTCATTGATTGTTGAGATTGGATGGCTTACATGATTTTGTGGTTCAAATGCTTCAACCTTCCCTTAAAAATTATGTGTATCACTATACTTACCACAAATCCAAGATAGATGTAGGAGTTCCTCTTGGTGCATACTTGATAATATAGATACTTAATTTTATGTGAGTTTCCAATGCATATGCCTTACGTTTTAGGCTTTAACTAGTGGCAAGAATTTTCTTTGACAAAAAATTTCAGCAGGCTTCTGAAATAGCATGGGCAATTATATAGGTCATAAATGGTTTGTGGAGATTTGAATGTCCCCTTTTATTTGCTTTTCTTGGGATCAATTCTTATCATTCAATCAAATGAGATCAATGACCTATGTTATTTTACTACTTCAACTTAGTAATTTTTACTAGATTCAATGCCTACCATTGGATCACCTTGATAAAATATTGCTATGGATTTTAACTCCCTAGATTAGTTCTCACCATCTATCAATGATATCAATGATGTGCATGGAATCAAAGCTATAATGAAAATTTTCCCCACAAAACTAGCACCCATCATAGATATGGGAAATTGATGGTGTGATTTTATTCCCACTTTCTCTTCTTTCTTAACTTGTTGACTTGCTTCTTTTCAAGGCTAACTTACAAAAATAGCCAAGGTATAAATCCTACCAAATGTATTTAAATTTATGTATACCCCCATAGTAAATTTTTCTATGTACCTACAACCCCAATTTTCATAGTCAATACCTACCTTAACCAACCCCAACAATGCAATACTAGAAAATTTTAGCACCTTATAAATAGAAAAAGAGTTAGCTCTCAAATATGATGACATATTCATAAATTAGTAGGGGCATGAAACTAGAGGAAAAAGGAAGATGTATAAAGAACAATCAATGAATAAGTAGGTAGACACTAGAAAAGATACAATAGTCCTTAGGATAAAAGGTCATATTTACACTTAAAATATAAAGGGTCTATTATGGCACATTATAAAAAGCAAAAGGAAAAGAAAAACATAAAAAATTAAGTGACATGCATACCTCCAAAGGAGAATTAAGTAACACCAAATGACAAAGACCATATGGTAAACAAGTGGAAAGAACTAGTGACCAACAAGGTAGATAAACAAGAAATTTATAGGTTAACAATAGCCCCTAGTAATTCAAATGGAGATAAAGGGTGACTAAAGTACCCATCCCTTACAAGTTAAAGGTAGACAATATCCCCTAGGCAACCATAAAATTCTTACACAAAGAAAGAAGGCTCCTTTACAAAGTTCAATATCATGGGAGAGATGGTAACACCAAATGACAAAGACCATATGGTAAACAAGTGGAAAGAACTATTGACCAACAAGGTAGATAAACAAGAAATTTATAGGTTAACAATAGCCCCTAGTAATTCAAATGGAGCTAAAGGGTGACTAAAGTACCCATCCCTTACAATTTAAAGGTAGACAATAGCCCCTAGGCAACCATAAAATTCTTACACAAAGAAAGAAGGCTCCTTTGCAAAGTTCAATATCATGGGAGAGATGAAAAGAACACTAGCCAAGGTAAATATGATAGAAGCATTAGCCTCACCTAGGCAATGCAACCTACTTCATGAATCCTTGAAGGAACAAGAGTAGAATTACACTAAAGGAAATAAATTAAAGTCTACTATAATTCATATAGTAGAAAATATAATATGATAACTAAATAGTTGTCAAACATCTATCACAACACCTTTGATGTGCAAAATGCTCCAAAAAAAAAAAATCTAAAGGCACCTCCATTCTACATGACACTCAAGAATAGAAATTATATCCTTAGGATTTGCATAATGGATTTAGCAGTAGCATTCATAGTTATGAGAAAGGTTATCTATGAAGAGATGAGTTCCTTACACTAAGATGTCTAAACACCTGATCTAAATAGATGGGACAAGAGTCAATATAGTAGGTGTTTTCAAGTATTTGACCATGACCATAGCCCATTACCTATAATTTATGGTACTTCAAGAGGTGATAGGTATAGATCTATCCCCATACTTTGAGATGTTTCTATCCAAGGAATGGAAGGAAATTTTGATAGGGAATGTTTATCTAGAAATTGACTAGATGCACAATAAGGTTTCTAAGGATGGAAAAATAATTAAAATTAAGAATGAAACACCTTGTAACTACCTCTTAAACAATACTGAAGATGAAAATATGGTTAATTGGAATGAGATTCTATAATACATCAATGATTATGAATGTTTGGAAGGAAACCAAGACCCATAGGTAGAGATGATAATCAGTGTACTATAGGATGATAGAGGTCTAGAATTAGAGTATGAAGAAATAGAATTGGAATATTATTTAATAACAAAGATCCATCCCAAGATCCTTGTCTTGAAAATCCATAGAGCTTAAAATACATGGACTATGTACATCAATAGAGCCAAAACTAGAAATAGATTAGGCACCAAGATATAATTCATTGATCCACAAGGGTCCAAACTCATTATATCTATAGGTTGCTATTTAACTACACAAAAAGTGTGGTCGAATATGAATCACTCTATATCGATTTAAGAAAAACAAAAAATAAGGTAATTAAGGACTTGAGAATATGTGGCAACTCTAAACTAATAATGAATAAAGTCAATTCATAGTGCACCATAAAGAATAAATATCTAGGGTTCTATAAGCATCAAGTTTGGGATTTACTCAAGGGCTTTAATTCCTATGAAATAAAGCAATACCTAGAGATATGGACATAGAAACAAATGATTTGGCAGGTGTGGTATCATAATTTGATTTGACAAATGATATGTAGTTGATATTTTAAGGCTAGTAGTTCTAGACAACTTTGACCATTAGCAAGTATTTAATAGTGATGAATAGATCATTAAATTAGTATTTAGAAAGGTCCAATATACCAAAGAGTATAATAAATATGGGGACAACATCAAGAATGGAGTCATACAATTGAAGTCAAATAAGCTACCCAAAGGATTGATCATGCTAAAAGAATTATGTAATTTATATGATAGCTTAAGAAAAAGTAATCTCCAGGTGAAATCTTCCATATATCACCTAGTCAAGGTAGCTAAGGAGAAGATTCTATTGCTTGGAAAAGAGTGTACTCAAGAAGAACAATATATCTTCAAATAAATTTGGGGTAGGTACATAGACATAATTGCCTAGTCATATGAATATCTTAAGGTCTAAAAACACAATTTCATTGAACATACTAGTGAACTAGAGCCTAACTCCAATCCTTTTCAATAAAATCAAAGAACATTCAATTTTAAGATAGAGTTTGTGATTAAAAAAGTGATACTAAAACTCTTGCATGCTTAGATTATATTTCTAATCAAAAAATTTGTGGGTTGCTAATCTAGTCTCAGTACACGAGAAAATTGGGGATATAAGGTTATATTTCAATTCAATAAACTTGAATAAGGCATCCTTGAAATATAACTATCCCCTGCCTTCCATTGATAGATATTACAAGATATAGAAAGGTCATAGATGTTTTCCCTCCTATATGGCTTCTCTAGATCTAATCAAACTTAGGTCAAAGATCAAGACCAACATAAAATAGCCTTCACCACCAAGTGGAGAAATTTTGCATATTAAAGAATGCCTTTCAATTTTTCAAATATTGGAGCAACCTTTTAGAGGGATATGCATATAAATTTCATAGGGGTTGTAGGTGAGACTATCCTTATATACCTTGATGATTTTATATTTTTTTACAAAAATTGAAAGAAGCATATTGAACATCTAGAGTTGGTCTTCTAGATATGCAAGAAGTTTGGTATTGTCTAAACTCTAAGAATTGTTAGAATAAATATTTATTCTCTTAAGTTCTACTAGGATAGACTTACTTGAGTTACCACTCTTCCATGAGTCAGGTGAACTCTCAGTTTACACTAGTTCAAATATGTTGAGTTGTAATCCAACGGATCTCAATGATCAACTTTGCTATTTATACAAAGTTGATTCCATGGAATAATCAATTAGTTTTATTATTCTCTTCATAGTTCTTGTAATGCTTTGCATGTCTACTCTTGGGAAATTCTAACATGGTATCAGAGCGGGATAGATTTTGCTAGCATTGTTTTTCTTGAAGGATCTTCTAGAAACTGGTTCTTTGTCTTTTGTCTTCTCCTTTGAAGCCTTCTTTGTCTCCACAAACATTAGGCCTATTTTTGACAAAATATATATCTCTTGTAGATTGTTCACATTGCATTTGTTACACATCTACATATTTCTTAAGTGGAAGCTTGGAAAAAAAAAATTGAAGGACTTATACTTTTTCTCACAACTTGATGAAATATTGTGTAAAAGTGTTCCTTCTCCACAGTGCCAATATTTTTTTCAACAAAATAGATCATTTTATTTTGTTTAATGTATATTTTGATGCCATTTTCCAGTGCATTAGTTTAATAAATTAATATGTTGAGAAAGACACTCTCTTATCATCGTCAGTGGTCAGCATTTTTCAGTGGCTCACCAAAGTGTATTCTATTGGTGGTTAGCTTTTTCTAACATTAAATGAGGTAGACCCATTTTTTTTAAATCTAGGTGGCTCGTCGAAGTATATTCTATGGCTGGTGCTATTATTGATATCATGTTGCCCTCATACTACCTCTGTACTATTGTCTATCAACACTGGAGTTCAATGTTGTTTCCCAGTATTGAAGCCAACGCGAACGAGTTCCAAACAAATCTCATGCACATGTTTCCTGTCTTCTAGTGAGGCTGAAAGACAATTCTATATTTTTGGAGCCACGTTGTTTTTCATGACTACATTCAACAACTTATGTGGTACCATTCAAGTCTATTTTTTGGTGTAACTCATCAATTTTAACGTTGGTAAAATGACCTTTTTCTGGTGCCATTCTAGTTATTCCCCTATGCTTGTGGTGACCACATGTTGCCTGGTTTGAATTAGATTTTCCGTTTTTCTGTTAGAGCACCTATTTTTTAAATGATAACTGAAGCTATCTTCATATCAATCATGTGATGGGTGGTCATCTTTTGTGTTCTTGCTTAGAGAAATTTTTTATTAGCGCCTTTGTGACCATTATGAATGGCTGTCACTCGACGAGTTCAACATTAATTATATCTAGAATGTGGTATACTTTCGTAGATGACTCATTTTGTTTATGATAAAACACCATGTTCACAAGCCACCATGCTATCTCCTTTGGTGCTCTATTCTTGTCCACTGGCGCTCCCTCCTTTGGTGAACAAATCTACTCGTAATCGTCTACAGTTTTCTACAGTGTGTGATTTTTTAAAGGAATAGTCATTCAAGCCATCTTATATATTCTTCACCCTTGGTGTTGCGATCTCATAAATTTGAATCCTGTTTCCTTCAAATATCACCTGAGATTCTGGGTTTCTTTCTCAGTATTTTTGTTGAAATAGGAAGGACGAGTGCTCTTAGGCATTTTTTGATTTCTATACACCTTATACCTTCTTTTTGAGAGTACACAGGACCTCCGTTTTATGACAAAGAAGGTGTTGGAAATTTGAGTTAATTTGAGGAATTTTGTGTTGTCATTGATGTCACATGGATCATTGATGTCACATGGATCACATTTGGTTTTGGTGGCCAAAATATTTCATAAATAAGCATTTATGATATTTTAGAAAGCATGGCTATTTATAGGGTTTTTATGAAAACCACAGCAGGAAAAATAAAAGGTTTTATTTAAAACCATGGTGGGCTTATGTGGAAAGGGCTTTTCTTAAAAGCCAAGGTAGAACTTTGTTTCATTGAAAAAGGACCTCCGGTGATGAAGATATTAAAGTTTAAAGTTTAAGTTTAAATTAATGGAGGACCAACCTATGTGCAATTAATGGAGGGTGGTATATATATAAAGGTTTCAATTTATGCTGGAAATGGGGCATATTATATATTGTCAGAAAGATTATTTTGAGGGCTATTTGACTAACTTATTTAGAAGGAGAAAAACGGTGTGTGTAAATAGATATTTCTGATTTTGCAAAGGGGTTCCAAATGTGAAGTTTTCCTTGTTCTTTTTCAAGAGGATTAATTCTTTCATGAGGTGAAAAGGTATGCAATGTTGTAATTTATTTTATTTTAGGGTATAAGTGGTTTTGGGAGTGAAAAGGTTATGCAATGTTTTGATTTATTTTATTTTATGGTACAAGTGGTTTTAGGAGAGATAAGGAAGTTGTGTAATTAAAGGCCTTGGTGATGATTATTGAAAAGTGGAGTAATGTTTAAATTTTGTGATCTACTAACCCTTGTGAAGATTGGCAAAAGAATTTTGTGATTGTGGTAGATTTACAAAGAGGTTTTTTTCATCTTCATAAAAGGTATGGGCACATTCTTCTATTGATTGTTTATGGTGGTTGATTTCTGAAATATCATTGGAGGAAAAAGGATTCTTTGTGGTTTCCTTTTAGAAAGTGGTTGGTTGAATTCTTCAATATTTTATGAATTGATAATTGTGTCTAAACCTTGTTTGATAAGAATAGTTGTTGAAGCCCATTGGTTGTGAAAGAACTTGAGTTAGAAAAGAACATGAGTATCATTGTTATGTGAGATTTGTGGTTGAGCATTGTTGGAAACATTTGAGTTGGTAGATACATACTTGGACTAGGGTTGTGTGAGAAAGAGTTGTTCCTTGTGGTGATTGGTTGAGTTGATTTGATTGAGCCTACTCAAGTGATGTGTGAAGTGATTGTTCAATTCCTATGAAATAAACTATTCCATTATTCTAATTTGAGTTGAGTTGAGTTGAGATTGATATTAGAACATATTGAGTCTCTAACAATTCTCTTTATGATTCTATGAGTTGAGTTGAGATTGATTTGGGTTGAGAGTGAGATTAGAACATATTGAGTCTTTAACAATTCTCTTAATGGTTCTATAAGACTTGAATTGAGTTGAGATTGATTTGATTTGAGAGTGATATTAGAACATATTGAGTCTCTAACAATTCTCTTTATGCTTCTATAAGTTGATTTGAGTTGAGTTGAGATTAATTTGGGTTGAGAGTGAGATTAGAACATATTAAGTCTCTAACAATTCTCTTTATGCTTCTATGAAGTTAATTTGAGTTGATATTGTCATTCATTGTTGAGTTCATTTTGAGTACTACTTGAGCATGATTTATTGAGCCTTTGAGAATGCCTTTGGGACATATTTGAGGATAGTGTTGGGATATATTTGAGGATAGTATTTGGGCAAGTTCTTGGTGAGCTTGCTAGAGAAGATTTGGGCAAGTTCTTGGTGAGCTTGCTAGAGCAGATTTGGGCAAGTTCTTGGTGAGCTTGCTAGAGCAGATTTGGGTAAGTTCTTGGTGATCTTGCTAGAGCATATTTAGGCAAGTTCTTGATAAGCTTGCTAGTGCATATTTGACAAGTTCTACATGAGCTTGTTAAGCAGGTTCTGTGTGAGCCTATTGAGCAAGTTCTTAGTGAGCCTATTGACAAATCTTTGGAGGTGACATAGTACAGAGGACAGAGTCTCAGTGGATAGAGATCCAATAGAAGCATAGTTGAAAATAGATCTGAATGAGGAGTCTTCAAGTGGAGAGAGGTCCACCAGTTAGTGCAGTAGAGATATAAAGTCTTCTAGAAGATCACATAGCCAGATCAGAATGGGAAAGAGTTCTCCTGTGGAAGAGATCCACGAAATTGAGATTAGGGGATCAACATCTCCTTTGGATAAATATCCATAAAAAATTGTAATTGGGAGTGATTACCAAAGATATTGATTGAGAAAGTTTAAGTAAAATATTTTCTCTGTGGAGTAGCCCACATTGGGTGAACCACATAAATTGTGATGTCTTTATTGTGTATGGTTTCTTTGCATTGCTTTGATTACTACTATTGATACTGCTATATTTACACAACATAATTTTGAATTGGAAGAAAAAGTAGGAATTGTTCTTATATTGTTCACCCCCCCTCTGAGTATAAGCTTATGTTATTCAATAGGTATCAGTGTGGGTTCTGTTGGTCCAAAATCTGCCACAGGAAAGGATTTTACAAATGCACCCTAGACCTGGCCAACATTGAAAGGTTGGAAGCAAGAAATGGCTTCCAGACCAATCTCCCGAGTGGGCTGGTTCCCTTCACTATTCTAGACTTGGTTTAAGATAAGGGTTGCAGGAAAGAGATTTAAAAAACTGCAGAAAGAAATGGGAAATATGGCCACAGGCCGAAGTTATAAGACCGGGAAAATAGCAGCAGGAAACTTAAAAATGCAACAACAGCAAGTAATAAAAATTATTAACTTAAACCTTCGCACGATGTATGCGGAGAAACCCTCCAAAACTACATTCCAGAAATCATACTCTCACGGCGGTACATAAATCCAATATGCAGAATTTTAATGCAACAACCATGAAGAAATACAAAGCTATTAGAAATGCAATAGAACAGAAAGGAAATCACCCATACAACCGCTTGACAAATTAGAAGCCAACTCTGTTATTCCTGCAAAATGCATCTCCGAGTCTCTAGCGGGAGAATTTTTCCCAACCTTTTGAAATGAGAATTACATTGGTTTTTATAGAGGTCCGTCCTCTCTACAACATTAAATGTTTGCCACCATCCTCCTCGTGATCTACAATTGTGCATTGGAAATTACATACACGACCCCTTGATTACAGCCTCGAAGAAACAAAAATTAAATGCAATGAAACGTTCGCGGTCCTTCATTAAATTTGATTCTTTGAACATGTGCATGAAACCGTTACGACAATCCACGAACAGCAGCCTCGAATGCATTAAATCTTCAATCTCGGTGGCCTGGGCGCGTCTTTTACTTTGACTACCTTGGAAATCCACAAAACATTTAATTTGGGGCAGCATTTAATCATCGAAAACTCAAAAAACCTTCTCGGCCGTTCATACTATTTTTTTGGCGGGAAACTGTGCAGGTCGCGAAAACGCGACGGGTCGCGAAATCGCGACGTATTTTCATGCCGTACGCTTTTGTCACTTACACCCGCGAAAATGCTCCCTGTCGCGATGTCGCTACATCTTCGGCTTTGTCTTCTCTATCGCTAGCTTGTTCCACGAAAAATGGCACATGTAGCGATATCGCTACGCATTGCGGCCTTTGGCTATTCCTTCCTTCCTGCCCCGCGAAAACGGAACATGCAGCGCATCGCTGCACGTTTCGGCACTTTGTACGGTCTCCTGGATGGGTCGCGAAAATGCGACGCCTTTTGCTTTTTGCATGATTCTCTTCGCACTCCGCCTTGTCACCTAGAACTTGCAGCGAATCGCTGCATTTTTTATGCCTTTTGCGAAAACAGTCAGCGCATCGCTGCACTTTTGAACACTGAAACCTTTGAAGCCACATGCCACGAAAATGGAACATGTAGCGATATCGCTACATGTTTCAGGCACCTTGTACGGCCTTGAAGACGGTCCATGAAAACATAACACCTTTTGCACTTGAATGTCTTCAATTCTTCCTTGTCTCCATTTCGCTACCAATTTGAGCACTTAACCATTTTCATGCTTTTTATCAATTTTCATCCCTTGCATGATTTCGCTGCATATTCATGTCAGTTGGCTTTATTGTTGATATTGCGGCGAATCGCTACAACTTTCTGCTCCTTTGCTTCTTGGACCAAAATGGCCGCGATTTTGAAGCATGTAGCGATATCGCTACGTTTTGCTCCTTCCGTACCAATTGCCACTTTGCCATCGCGAAAATGCTACAGGTAGCGCGTCGCTGCAACTTTTAACCTTGGGTCTTCTCTGCCAAACACCGCACGAAAACGGAACATGTAGCGATATCGCTACATGTTTCGGGTACTTTGTCTTTCTGGTCAAAACCCGCGATTTCGCTACGGGTAGCGATATCGCTACGCATTTCTTTCTCCGTACCCTTTGCCATTTTCCGTCGCGACGCGCTGCATCTTTGCCTTGGACTCTTCTCCGCTCGAACATGCAGCGAATCGCTGCAAGTTTTGGCACTTGCCCCTTCGAAGCCGCCAGTGTCGCGATTCGCTGACATGTCAGCGACGCGCTGCAAGTTTTCAACTTTGTGTCTTTGAGGCCGACCAACCCGCGATTCTGGAACACGTCGCGATATCGCGACGGTTCCGCCCAACCTGCCTGCGTTGACTGCGTTGACCGCGATTTCGAGACATGTCAGCGAATCGCTGCAATTTTTAGACTTAGTTATTTTTTGCTCATTTTTTCTTCTTTTTTTGCCAAAGCTGCATCAAAGCTGATATTAAAGGTCAGATTTTCAATAATACACTAATGCATTAATCAATGAGAATCAATGTGGCAAAAATGCCAACATTCTTGGCGGCTCGCGGGGTATACAGCTTGCTGTATGCAAGAATCCAGGCCTTAGTCCATTGGGCACAGAGTCATATCAGAACAGGAAGGTGGCTACTGCAAAACATGTCAGTGGGACTGCTGCAAAACTTCTTCTGCTGCTGAAAACTAGAACCGGAAGAACCTGCATAGAAGCGGTTATAAACTGAAGAAATGGAATGTGATGGTGAAGTGAGCTCCTGCGATTGCGCAGGCGGTGACTGCAATGGAGTGGTGTGAGTAATAAAATGATGGAGCAAAAGTGACGTAGTAGACATAACAACAACATGTTGCTACACTACCAGCGGCAATAGATGGAATGAACGAATGGATGGAACAGAAATGGAAGTTTTGAAGCGTGAAATGAAAATGAACTAAGCTGGAAAATAAATGCTTTTTAAAACAAAAACCAAACTGAGAAGAAAGGGATAAGAAGAAATGGGAAAAATAGAAAAGGGGAGAAGAAACAACAGTCGTGGCTTATTCTTTTTGTTTTTTTATATTGCAAGAAGAAAGAAACAAAAGAAGGAAGAGGAAGATGAAGAAAGGAAATAGAAAGCAGGGGAGGGAAAAGAAGAATTCTTTGGAAGCCACAAACTACCGGGAAAGGAAGGACAAAAGGGAAACAAACACCTACAGCCCACAAGCAACAAGAGCCAAGGTGACAACAAAAGGCAAAACCTATATACATACTCTTTTCTTCTTCTTCACTTCCTTTTTTTTTTTTATATTATATACAAACTCAAATTGAACTTGCGAATTCATGAAAAGTAGGCTTTCAAATGAAAGCCATTAACTGAAATTGGAAGTGGGCTACCATCCATGTCTTCCAAATAGAAAGAATTAGCTGCACTTGTGTTGGAAATGCGAAAGGGACCCTCCCGGGAATGCATCAAACTTCTTATGATTGCCGGGGTTTAGCTTTATTCTCATTCCATTTCAGCACCAAATCTCCTGTCTTGAATGGACGGGCTGCGAGAATGCTTATAAAACCACTTCGAAATCCCTTGCATGTGCTTGTCAAATTCATTATATGCTTTGGAACGCTGCTCCTCTAATTCCAACAAGCTGTGCTATTCGCGAGATCCAAGGAACTCGAGTCTGTCTCATCATCTTGAAAAGACTACAACTGCTGTAATATCGGCAACTCAAGATGAACCGGCAACCTTGCTTCTTTGCCATATACTAGGGAATATGGTGAGGTTTTAATGGACTTCTTGACGGAAATCTTATGTGCCCATAATTCCTGATTCAATAAAAAGTGCCATGATCTTTTGTTCTCTCCCAATGACCTCTTCAAAATTCTGAGCAAATTTTTGTTCGTTGACTACTGCCAAGCCATTTCCCTGTGGATAGTAATTGGAAGATGTCTTAAGGAAAATGCCAAACTTGTTAGCAAACTCGGCCGAGTTCAGCTCCAATGAATGGAGTCCCATTATCCGTAATGATGGCGTCTGGAACACCAAAACGTGTAATCAAACTCTCAACAAAAGAAATCACTACTGATTGATTGGCCATCTTTGTAGGTATGGCTTCAGACCACCTGGTGAAATAATCTGTAGCTGTTAAGATGTATCCGTGACCAGGTGAGGAATTAGGATCAATTATTCCAATAAAATCCAACCCCCATTCTTGAAAGGGTGCTTCAACTTGAGCTGGATGCAAAGGCGAGCTGCATTCCTTACTCTTCCTGCGTATCTTTGACACTTATCACGAGGCTTGTGCAATCTTGAAAGAATCTGAGAACGAGGGTCGGCCAGTAGTAACCAGCTCGAATGATTTTCAAGGCCATCGGTCTTCCTGCAAAATGACCTCTCGATAGACCGGAATGGAACTCTTCCAAGATCCTATCCTTGTGCGCTTGTTTAACACACTTCAAAAGAACACCATCAATATTTTTAAAAAATAAACCATCTGAAAACAAAACATACCGCAGAGCTTGCAACCGAAATCTCCTCCTCTGAGAAGCAGTCAATTGTGATGGACATCTTCCAGTTGTGAAGTAATCAATCAGGTCCTCTGTCCAATCCTTTTCCAGAATTAAGAAATTCATTAAACTGTCATTACCAGCAAGAGCTTCTCCCTGATCTTCGCATACATCAAATGCTGCCATCTTTGCTAACTGTTGGCACAGAGCTTTACCACGCACTAATTTAGTTGGGTGAATTTCTACATCAAATTCCTGGATCTTGGTGACCCGACCAGCACGTTTATCACCCAACTCTCCTTGAAGAATGAAATTTCTCACATCCGGGTGAAGCACATAAACAAATGTCCTGCTCTGGGAAATAAAATGTTTGAATTTCTTCAGGGATTTCATCACAGCATATACCTGTTTCTCAATAAAATTGTACTTTGCTTCGTGAGGTAAAATGACTTGGCTCAGAAAAGCAATGGGCCTTTCATTCCCATCATCTCCCTTTTGCGTCAAAGCTGCAGCATAACTTGTCATCTTCTCCAAGCTGCATATAAGATGAAATCCTTGGAGTAGTCAGGATTAATCAGGACAGGAGCCTACACTATTCTTTCCTTGATCTCTGAAATGCTTCCTTTCTTTGAGTTGTCCATTGGAAAACTGCATCTTTCTTCAACAATTCGGTCATTGGTTTAACAACTTGAGCAAAATCAGCAATGAATTTTCTAATGAAATTTATCTGTCCAAAGAAAGATTGAAGTTCCTTCTTGTTTGTAGGGAGTGACAATTTCTTCAAGGCTTCAACACGGGCTGGATCAATTGCTAATCCATCTTCAGAAATCACATGACCCGAAGCTTACCTTCTTTTACGGCAAACACGAGACTTCTTTGGATTAATGGAGATTCGAATTCTCTGCATTTCTCAAAAATTAGCCTCGGGTGAGAACAATGGTCTTCCCTTCTATGTGAAAAGATTGTCATGTCGTCAAGGTATATTACAATGATCTTGTTCAACAAATCTTTGAAAGCAATGTCCATAGCTCTTTGGAAGGTAGCTCCAGCATTTGACAGTCCAAAGGGCATTCGTTGATATGCAAAAGTACCCCACTTCGTGGTGAATGCTGTCTTAAAGCTGATCTTCATCTTTTACCCAGATCTGGTTATACCCAGAAAATCCATCTAACAAAGAAAAACGTTGTGCACCAGCCACAACATGCAATATTTGATCTATTCTCGGCAAAGGATAATGATCCTTTAATGAAGCACGGTTCAAATTCCTGAAATCAACGCACAATCTAATATCTCCATTCTTCTTACGGATGGGGACCAGATTGGCGACCCATGTGGAGTGCTTGACCGGATAGATGATCTTAGCTTGCGGCATTTTAACAAGTTCGGCCTTCATCAACGCCTCAATCTTTGGGTTTACGGGTCTCTGTTTACGTCGAAAAGGCCTAACTCCTTCTTCCGGTTCAATTGTATCTTGTATAATCTGCTTGTTGTAGCCTTTCAAGTCTTCATAGCTCCAAGCTATAATATCGAGAAAACTCTTTACTGAGCTGCCTGATTTTCTGCGGTTCTTACGGGGTTGAGTCGGTGCCAACCTTAATCACTTTGTCGAGTGAAGCTCTAACTCCATGTATTCCTTTCTATCAATCTCCATTCGAGGCTTTTTGGAACGATCATGTTGGTCAAACAAGCTCTCCGAGTTATTAGACCCTTTGGAATATGGTTATTCCTTAATTGAATAAGACCTTCGGCTTCCTCATCTTCCAAAGTTACTGCCTTCAACATTGCTGACTTCATGTATCGGGAAATTAACAATCTGCTCATCGGTTTCAAAGACACTGCGAGAAAGTTTCCTTATGCGGCACCTTGAGTCTGTATACCATTCTCATTGTCTTGGGCTTGTTCACAACTTGATCAGCGGGAGAAAAGTTAGCTCCAAGAGATGCTAATAAGTCGGCATGTTTATTCATCTCTCTGGAAACAACTTGAATATTAAGCGCGGTGAAAAGTTCAAACAAATCCCAAACCCGATTACGATATGCTTTCGGATAATGCTTGCTTTGACATGCATCTATTTGTGACCTGATTTACAATAAGCTCGGAATCACCAAAAATATTGAGTTGTTCTATTCCTAACTTCTTTGCTTTCTTCAGACCCAAGCACAATGCTTCATATTCAGCAGCATTATTAGTACAACTCCATGTAAGCCGATATGAATAAGTTCTCTGTACACCAGAAGGAGAAATTAACACAATACCTGCTCCGGCACCATTCCTGCATCTAGCTCCATCGAAATACAGTTGCCATAACTGATCTGTAACCTCAGTCTGATCAACTGGGTTAGACAATTCCTGCTTTGTCTCAGTCTCAGGTTTTCAAATGGCATAGCGGCCAATCTCTGTCTCCATCATGGCATTGAAGTTAAGCATTGAAAACTGGTCTTCCAGCTGAAGATTGTTTAAAACTTCACTCATTAAAACAGCATCTTCAGACTCTTCAGTGAGCATATGGATCGACTGCATGTCTTTTCCAACATCTTCCAACTTCTCAATGTGAAAATGGGAAGGCTTTTCATTATGTATTATGAGACGTCTATTCTTAAAAGGAATTTCCAGGATGGGAATAATCTAATGCCGAGATAACCCCCTAATTTTGCGGTAAATTCCCTGGATAAACACATGCTAAAATAGGGCTCTAAATCTACTACAACAATTTCTTGAATAACAGTGATTTGGGGCATTGTATGCAGGACAATGGGTACATCTTTAATGACACCTACTATTTTTACAGGCGTACCATCCAATTGCGAGAACTCCGGGACTACTCCGGGTATACTCCATTCCCATAGCTTCACGAGACTCCCTTGGGCATGGCGGTGGTTGCGGCTCCGAGAATCAATCATACAATTGTGTACAACCCAACCTTCTATTTGCAATGACAAGTAAAAAGGAGGAGGTCTGTTCTTACCCGATATGAGAGGTGGTTAAAGTTTGGGCATAGACGGTCTAGGTAGGCCCTTTTTCACTCTCCTTCATAGATTTCAATGACTCTTGTAATAAATCTACTTGACCAGGTAATTGCAAAGCGTCATAAAGGCTTACCTTAGCAGGGGTCTTTTTAAGATCATCAACAATGTTGTATGAAACTGCAGCAGAATTTTTTGTCTCGGCGAGGTTGCTCAAATGCGGTTACTGTCTTGTTGTGTAGCTTCCACTCTTAACCTCTTGGTCGGTGATGGATACTTCAATTTTTCACGTGCTGCTCCTCTGCTTCGATCTTCTTGGTGCAATTGCTTGCCTTTTCTTGAACTCTGTTAAAAGTTGGATCTTTGGGCAAAGACTTTGGAGCTAGCACGGGAGCTTTCACTGGCCTCTTCACTTCATCCGGTACTCTTAACGGCTCTAAGTCGGCGGGATCAACATTCATAGGCTTCTTTTCGGTCCTTGTTAGAACTGAAACTTGATCTTCCACTGCGAGTCATCAAACTATGACCGACTACGAGATCATATTAACATGGTCGCCTGAAGAGCTGGCCGCCAAGGTCTGCACATAATTTAAGTGAACCATACATGTATCCTCTCCGTGAGGATCATTACAAGTCGAGCACCAATATACTCCATCTGCATGGGCTGCATCTTCATTTGCTAGAACAGCTAAGCCCTTTTCAGGTGCTTTGCTTGTGGAGGCAACTTGATCTCTAGTAATTTGAGGAGGTTGAAATCTCCTTGGCTGGAAATCTCTCTCAGCCTGCTTCCTCTCAATGAGTGTGATCTTATTTCCCATGGCTCTAATGGCAGAATTTGCAGACTTAACCTCTTGCAATAATGTTGTATATGGATCAGGGGTTTGCGGGTGCGGGGAGGTCTTTGGTAAGGGCAAAGGAGGCTGGTGGTGCTTGGCAAAGCTGGAAATGCGGTGGAAACGGGAGATGGTTGAATGCTTGGGTGCGGGGAGCGGTAAAGGAGTTAAAGCGAGGCAATTGAGGAGGCTGGAGCAGTTGCAACTTTGAGGTGCTTTAGAGCTCCATGATGGTGTAGGATACATAGCCGGCATGGGGTGTGGTTGTGAACCATATAAATATTGAGGCAAATCTGGAATAAGAGGCATAGTTACCTTTGGAGGCGGTCTTCCTACGGCAACCGGATCGGCTTACGCTTTAATTGCTTGTTCAAATATTTTTGGAAACGTTACCACATTAGATCGCCGAACCGCCCGGCCGATATACGAGTGAAACGCTCACGAGGTAGTACATCGCGGCTAATTCATCGACGGGCCGAATACCATCGGGAATCCTTTGCCAAGTTACGGTAAACCGGACATTAAAATCAGGTATCTCTTCTTGTGGATGTCTCTGTATGACGATGAGCTGATTTAACAATGAGAAAGGGTCGGCTTGTTCATGAAAATGTTTCACCGACAAATCACCAAGCCGATCCCATGATGTTATGGTGCCGGGAGGCAGAGTTCTGTACCAAAACAGCAGTTTACCTCTCAAAGAACACACTAACAATTTGATCATTACATCTTCATCGGTAATGTCATGGATAGCAGCCAGGGAAGCCACATCATTTATGTGCTCATAGGTTGTTTTACCAGTACCATCGTAAGTGGGCAAAGCCTTCAGTGCAGCTGAGGTGCTTGGATTACGAGCCTGCAGATTCAAGGCTCCGGTGCTATTCCATGCCAAGAATTTTTTGGGTGGAGGAAATTGTGCCATTGGTGGAACTTGTAGGGGTGCAACACTAGCAACAATACTGGGTATTTGTACAGCAGAAGATGGAAGGGATGAGGAAACTAATCTAGAATGCTCACCACTTCTTGAACTATCAAGCTCAAAAAACTGAACAAGATCGCCAAATTTCTTTGACTGTGATCTTGTGAACATGAAGTATTTTTGGGTTCAGCAGGGTCACCAAAAACAACAGAGTCACCAAATGCTCTAATTTACAGTCTGAAGGCGAACATTAAACCTTCGACCCTATGGGATCTTTTAGAGACAAATAAAATCTGTCCCACAGGGCGTGCCAAAAGCTGTTGGTCCAAAATCTGCCACAGGAAAGGATTTTACAAATGCACCCTAGACCTGGCCAACATTGAAAGGCTGGAAGCAAGAAATGGCTTCCAGACCAATCTCCAGAGTGGGCTGGTTCCCTTCACTATTCTAGACTTGGTTTAAGATAAGGGTTGCAGGAAAGAGATTTAAAAAACTACGGAAAGAAATGGGAAATATGGCCACAGGCCGAAGTTATAAGACCGGGAAAATAACGGCGAGGAAACTTAAAAATGCAACAACAGCAAGTAATAAAAATTATTAACTTAAACCTTCGCACGATGTATGCGGAGAAGACCCTCCAAAACTACATTCCAGAAATCATACTCTCACGGCGGTACATAAATCCAATATGCAGAATTTTAATGCAACAGCCATGAAGAAATACAAAGCTATTAGAAATGCAATAGAACAGAAAGGAAATCACCCATACAACCGCTTGACAAATTAGAAGCCAACTCTGTTATTCCTGCAAATGCATCTCCAGTCTCTAGCAGAGAATTTTTCCCAACCTTTTGAAATGAGAATTACATTGGTTTTTATAGAGGTCCGTCCTCTCTACAGCATTAAATGTTTGCCACCATCCTCCTCGTGATCTACAATTGTGCATTGGAAATTACATACACGACCCCTTGATTACAGCCTCGAAGAAACAAAAATTAAATGCAATGAAACGTTCGCGGTCCTTCATTAAATTTGATTCTTTGAACATGTGCATGAAACCGTTACGACAATCCACGAACAACAGCCTCGAATGCATTAAATCTTCAATCTCGGTGGCTTGGGCGCGTCTTTTACTTTGACTACCTTGGAAATCCACAAAACATTTAATTTGGGGCAGCATTTAATCATCGAAAACTCAAAAAACCTCCTCGGGCGTTCATACTATTTTTTGGCGGGAAACTGTGCAGGTCGCGAAAACGCGACGGGTCGCGAAATCGCGACGTATTTTCATGCCGTACACTTTTGTCACTTACACCCGTGAAAATGCTCCCTGTCGCGATGTCGCTACATCTTCGGCTTTGTCTTCTCTATCGCTAGCTTGTTCCACGAAAAATGGCACATGTAGCGATATCGCTACGCATTGCGGCCTTTGGCTATTCCTTCCTTCCTGCACCGTGAAAACGGAACATGCAGCGCATCGCTGCACGTTTCGGCACTTTGTACGGTCTCCTGGATGGGTCGCGAAAATGCGACGCCTTTTGCTTTTTGCATGATTCTCTTCGCACTCCGCCTTGTCACCTAGAACTTGCAGCGAATCGCTGCATTTTTATGCCTTTTGCGAAAATAGTCAGCGCATCGTTGCACTTTTGAACACTGAAACCTTTGAAGCCACACGCCACGAAAATGGAACATGTAGCGATATCGCTACATGTTTCAGGCACCTTGTACGGCCTTGAAGACGGTCCGCGAAAACATAACACCTTTTGCACTTGAATGTCTTCAATTCTTCCTTGTCTCCATTTCGCTACCAATTTGAGCACTTAACCATTTTCATGCTTTTTGATCAATTTTCATCCCTTGCATGATTTCGCTGCATATTCATGTCAGTTGGCTTTATTGTTGATATTGCGGCGAATCGCTACAACTTTTTGCTCCTTTGCTTCTTGGACCAAAATGGCCACGATTTTGAAGCATGTAGCGATATCGCTACGTTTTGCTCCTTCCGTACCAATTGCCACTTTGCCATCGCGAAAATGCTACAGGTAGCGCGTCGCTGCAACTTTTAACCTTGGGTCTTCTCTGCCAAACACCGCGCAAAAACGGAACATGTAGCGATATCGCTACATGTTTCGGGTACTTTGTCTTTCTGGTCAAAACCCGCGATTTCGCTACGGGTAGCGATATCGCTACGCATTTCTTTCTCCGTACCCTTTGCCATTTTCCGTCGCGACGCGCTGCATCTTTGCCTTGGACTCTTCTCCGCTCGAACATGCAGCGAATCGCTGCAAGTTTTGGCACTTGCCCCTTCGAAGCCGCCAGTGTCGCGATTCGCTGACATGTCAGCGACGCGCTGCAAGTTTTCAACTTTGTGTCTTTGAGGCCGACCAACCCGCGATTCTGGAACACGTCGCGATATCGCGACGGTTCCGCCCAACCTGCCTGCGTTGACCGCGATTTCGCGACATGTCAGCGAATCGCTGCAGTTTTTAGACTTAGTTATTTTTTGCTCATTTTTTCTTCTTTTTTTTGCCAAAGCTGCATCAAAGCTGATATTAAAGGTCAGATTTTCAATAATACACTAATGCATTAATCAATGAGAATCAATGTGGCAAAAATGCCAACAGTTCCTTCGAAAAGGCTAACAGCTTAAGGGTAGATTCTACAAAGAACACAGATGGATTCATAGAAATTATTATCTTCAAATAAGGTTCCATTGTTTGATGGTAACAATTATGCTTTCTAGAGCATGAGAATTAAGAACCACTTGATATCACAAAAATATGAGGTATGGCAAATGGTTGAAAAAGAGTATAAGGTTGAAGGTGATCATGATGAAGATAAGACTACCAAGAAATTGGTTGAGATCAATGCATGAGTAATGAATTGTATTTTGATTGGGCTACGTGAGACATATTTTTCCAAGGTCATGGTATGTACTTCAGCTAATGAGATGTGGACCAAGTTGAGGAATACTTATGAAGGAGATTCCAAGGTAAAGTTGGTAAAACTACAAACTCATAGAAAAATATTTGAGGAATTGAAAATGGAATATTCTGAAGATATTGCAATGTTCTTACTTTGAGTTGATGAGATTACTAACACTATGAGAGGCCTATGATTTGAGATGAAAGAATCAGAAGTTACTCAAAAGGTTTTGAGATCACTTTCCATGAAATATGATGCAAAGGTTTCAGTAACAGAAGAAATAATGGATATCAATAATTTAACAATGGAATAATTGCAAGGTACTCTCACAGCTTATGAGATGAGGGTAAGTAAGCATCAAGCTCCAATAAAAGAGATTGCATTCAAGGCTTCAGAAAAAGAGAAAGGGAAAGTTTTAGAAAAATATAGAGTTTTATAAAATGACGAGGAAGCTAACTTCATCAAAAGGAATAAGGACTCAAGGAATTTCAGAAATATAAGGAAAGTTAGGTGCTACAATTATGGTGATCTTGGTCACTATGCATACAAGTGTCCACATGAAGAAATTAGTGATGATGAAAAATAGGGTCATAGAAGAAAAGAAGATGGAAAGCATAAGCATGACAAATATGACAGATTCAAGCAAAACAGGTATGAGAAGAAGAAAATTTTTCGTAAGGCAAAGAAATCTTACTACATTGTAGAAGCAAGTGATACTCAAATCATAATGATAGAGACAATTCAGATGATGAAAATGAAGAGCATTTATTACTAGGAATAGAAGGTGAAAGAGAATAATGTTTTGTGTGTGGTCAAAGAGATCACAGATCGGGATATTGCAATGGTTTCAGTGATAGTGAAGATGATATGACACATCAAGGAAATAGGCATGGTCAAAGAAATCTTGAGAGTTTGTTTGCTATAGAAGATTATAATGATCTTAGTGATAGTAAATATGAAGAAGGGTTTTTCTATGGAATAAGATAAGTAGAAGAAGAAAATTCACTCCAAATAGAAGAATTTAAACAAGAGGATAATGTCTCAGTTGATCTAAATGAAGACTTGAATGTTATCCATGAGAAGCTATAAGAGGTTAAGGAGAATCTAAAAGAATTGAGATGTTCCCTACATGATAATTTTTATCCATCACATGACTCAAAAGGTCAAGATATTTTTACTAAGAAGGAAACATGTATTTCAGAGGCTATAGAGATGGATGCCAAGTTGTACATGACACATAATGAAGAGGTTAAAGAAGAGGAAACTTATTCCAAAGCACCAAAGGCCCCATATTTCAGGTTTGGGGAATCACACTCAAAAGGAAAGGAAGTTCTAAAATATGAAATCAAGGAAGCACCTAATATTTGTGAGGAAAGTTCCAAAGTTCCTATGGCTCCAAATATTTAGTTTGGATCTTGTTTTGAGATAGGTGAATCAATTTCAAAAGGAGAAGAAACTCTTGAAAAGAAAAGCAAGGAAGAAATTAAGGAAGAGGATTTAGATACTACAAATAAGGATTAAGGATGTAATGCACAAGTTAAAAATTATCATAGGGATAATTGTCAAGAAAGGGTCTATGGATCAAATAAGTTTGATTTTTCTATAAGAAACTTCAAAGGAAGAAGGTATGATTTTCAGGGACATTGCTTCTCATGTAACAGGATTGGTCATAAATATTTTTAGTGCAAAGGAAATGAGCAACATGGTTTTGGTTTTAGAGCTACACAATTTAGAAGTCATGGTCATAATGGTCATGAAAACAGAGCTTCACAATATAGGGTTCAAGAAAGGAATGGATATGGAAATTACTTCAAGAAAGAATTCAATACATGGGCACCATCCAAAGGCTACAATATCAAGTGTTTTAATTGCAATAACTTTGGGCATATTGCAAAATGGTGTAGGACTCAGTTCCAAATAGGTTCAAGGTAAGAAGGTCAAGTAGTTTCAATACAAGAAGGTCAAATAGGTTCAAAACAAGAAGAGAAAGGAAATCATCGAGAAAAGGATATCAGAAATATGTGGAAGGAAGTTGATAGAGGAAAGAAACAATGTAATATGGGAGTAAATGTACTCCCACCCCAAAATTAATCACCTCCATAGAGAAGGTGGTGAGGGGGCTATGCTTAAGAGTCATATATTTTAGCCCCATAGGTGTCCCTTTTGCCATTGATGTCAAAGGGAGAGATATTTGAGTAAGGGGGAGAGCATTGAGTTAGCGGGAGCAACCTCCAAAGAGAGTATTGAATTAGGGGGAGCAACCTCCATAGAGAGTATTTAATCAAGGGAAGAAAATTTTATTCTCAAAGATGGTTTTTGCAGTGATTGTGGTGTTTGCATTAGAGGTGTTGCCATCAATGAAAAAGGGGGAGATTGTTGGAAATTTGAGTTAATTTGAGGAATTTTGTGTTTTCATTGATGTCACATGGATCATTGATGTCACATGGATAACATTTGGTTTTGGTGGCCAAAATATTTCATAAATAAGCATTAATGATATTTTGGAAAGCATGGATATTTATAGGGTTTTTATGAAAACCAAGGCAGGTAAAATAAAAGGTTTTATTTAAAACCATGGTGGGCTTATGTGGAAAGGGATTTTCTTAAAAGCTAAGGTGGAACTTTGTTTCATCGAAAAAGGAGCTCCGATGATGAAGATATTAAAGTTTAAAGTTTAAGTTTAAATTAATGGAGGGCCGACGTATGTGCAATTAATGGAGGGTGGCATATATATATATGTAAATATTTCAATTTTTTTTAGAAATGGGGCATATTATATATTTTTAGAAAGCTTATTTTGAGGGCTATTTGATTAACTTATTTAGAAGGAGAAATAAGGTGTGTGTAAAGAGATATTTCTGATTTTACAAAGGGGTTCCAAAAGTGAAGTTTGCCTTGTTTTTTTTCAAGAGGATTAATTCTTTCATGAAGTGACAAGGTATGCAATATTGTGATTTATTTTATTTTATGGTATAAGTGGTTTTGGGAGTGAAAATTTTATGCAATGTTTTGATTTATTTTATTTTATGGTACAAGTGGTTTGAGGAGAGATAAGGAAGTTGTGCAATTAAAGGCCTTGGTGATGATTATTGAAAAGTGGAGTAATGTTTATTATTTTGTGATCTACTAACCCTTGTGAAGATTGGCAAAAGAATTTTGTGATTGTGGGAGATTTACAAAGAGGTTTTTTTCATCTTCATAAAAGGTATGGGCACATTCTTCTATTGATTGTTTATGGTGGTTGATTTCTGAAATATCATTAGAGGGAAAATGATTTTTTGTGGTTTCCTTTTCGAAAGTGGT
The DNA here is from genome assembly GCA_028583015.1 of Wollemia nobilis. Lineage (NCBI taxonomy): Eukaryota > Viridiplantae > Streptophyta > Pinopsida > Araucariales > Araucariaceae > Wollemia > Wollemia nobilis. Next base: position 7,455,693 of record JAQPPZ010016751.1, on the reverse strand, counting down.
TGGTTGAATGCTTCAAGGTTTTCTAAATTGAGAGTTGTGTCTAAACCTTATTTGATAAACATAGTTTTTGAAGCCCATTGGTTGTAAAAGAACTTGATTTAGAAAAGAACATGAGTATCATTGTTATGTGAGATTTGTGGTTGAGCATTGTTGGAAACATTTGAGTTGGTTGATACATACTTGGACTAGGGTTGTGTGAGAAAGAGTTGTTCCTTGTGGTGATTGGTTGAGTTGAGTTGATTGAGCCTAGTCAAGTGATGTGTGAAGTGATTGTTCAATTCCTATGAAACAAACTATTCCATTATTCTAATTTGAGTTGAATTGAGTTGAGATTGAGATTAGAACATATTGAGTCTCTAAAAATTCTCTTTATGCTTCTATGAGTTGATTTGAGATTGATTTGGGTTGAGAGTGAGATTAGAACATATTGAGTCTCTAAAAATTCTCTTTATGGTTCTATAAGACTTGAGTTGAGTTGAGGTTGATTTGAGTTGAGAGTGAGATTAGAACATATTGAGTCTCTAACATTTCTATTTATGCTTCTATGAGTTGATTTGAGTTGAGTTGATATTGATTTGGGTTGAGAGTGAGATTAGAATATATTGAGTCTCTAACAATTCTCTTTATGCTTCTATGAAGTTAATTTTAGTTGATATTGCCATTCATTGTTGAGTTCATTTTGAGTACTACTTGAGCATGATTGATTGAGCCTTTGAGAAGGCCTTTGGGACAGCTTTGAGGACAGTGTTGGGACAAATTTGAGGATAGTATTTGGGAAAGTTCTTGGTGAGCTTGCTAGAGTAGATTTGGGCAAGTTCTTGGTGAGCTTTCTAGATCATATTTGGGCAAGTTCTTGGTGAGCTTGCTAGAGCAGATTTGGGCAAGTTCTTGGTGAGCTTGCTAGAGCATATTTGGGCAAGTTCTTAGTGAGCTTGGTAGCATAGATTTGACAAGGTCTGTGTGAGCTTGTTAAGTAGGTTTTGTATGAGCCTATTGAGTAGGTTATTAGTGAGCCTATTGACAAAGCTTTGGAGGTGACAGAGTACAGAGGACAATCTCAATGGATAGATATCTAGTAGCAGCATAGTTGAAGACAGATATGAGTGAGGAATCTTCAAGTGGAGAGAGGTCCACCAGTTAGTGTAGTATACATATAGAGTCTTCTAGAATATCACATAGCCAAATCAAAAGGGGAAAGAGTTCTCATATGGAATATATCCATGAACTTGAGATTAGGGGATCAACATCTCCTTTGGATAAAGATCCATAAACATTGTAATTGGGAGTGATTCTCAAAGATATTGATTGAGAAAGTTTTAGTAAAATATTTTCTCCGTGGAGTAGCCCACATTGGGTGAACCACATAAATTGTGATGTCTCTATTGTGTATGGTTTATGTGCATTGCTTTAATTACTGCTATTGATACTGTTATCTTTACACAACATAATATTGAATTGGAAGAAAAAGTAAAAAGTGGTCTTATATTGTTCACCCCCCTCTCAATATAAGCTTGTGTTCTTTAGAATGTGTAGCCTTTGGTACAAAAAAATAACATGTCTATCTAATTTTGCTTGGAGGAGTGCTTTTCACATCATTTGTAGGTGAAATACAACCAATCTTGTTGATTCTTGATATTTTCAATATTTTATTTTGCAACTTAGCAGGTGCTTTGTGTCAACACTGCGAAAGGTCACCAACTAGCGCAATAATTTGCAGAGATGTCTCTATGATATTATACAATGCGAGAGAGTTCATAAAATAAATATTGGGCAACAGAATCTATCTCCTCTACTATGAATTCATCTTTTATGTGAAGTGTGATTCCATCGAGTAAAAGACTTTGATGCAACTAAGGAAGCCCATTTGTTGCCAGATCTACTATTTCTATTCAATTTGTTTCAAAGAAATCTGAGAGATTTGATGATTATAATATTGTAACCTCCACTTGTAGGACTACTGTCCTTTTTTTGCTTGGTTTGTGCCTATTTTGGCCACTAAACAAAGTGAGAAGAACATTTGTAACCTCATAATATAAAAATCGTGGGGGTTTTTTTTGAGGTGCCACTTCTTGCACCTATTCTGAAGACTTCAGGGGGGTTGTTAGTGTTGTTCCTTGCATCATTTTTTGGTCATTGGCTTTGTTCATAGAAGTTTTTTTTATGCTCCACTCCTTTAAATAGGCAGATTTAAGAAGACAATTTGGTGGTGGGATCTATTAGTGGTAGATTTTTAGCCACTTGGTATTGTAGCTTACATCTCAATTTCAGCATCTTCTAAATGTTCTACATGCATAACTATTTTTTTAAAAACACATGAACATTTGAAAACAAAAGCAAGCAAAAATTGAAATATTTTCAAAGAGCACATCACCCTTTTGCCAATTTCTTCATTAACAAAAACTTTTTTAATTGCCTATGTTCCACGTATCAATCTCCTCATATACCTATAGTCTCCCTCACATAAGGGCGGGTCATTGAGAAGTTTGGTATAAAGGTCTGGCAGATTATTCTAGTTTCAAAACTCCTATGTTCCACGTATCGATCTCCTCATATACTTATAGTTTCCCTCATGTAAGGGTAGGTATATAGAAGATTTTGGTATAAAGGTATGGATTTTGTTACCTTGAATCAAAAAGGTTTTTCTAGTTCCGTTGCTTCTTTTTGAATTATTTTTTGAAAAGTCCTTCATTGGAGGGGGGTTGGCAATTATCTCTACATAATATGAGTTCACTCAATACAATTGACCCACTCACTCCCCATAATTATCACACATGGAAACCCAGGATATTAAATCTCATTGCTCAAAAAGGGCTCACACACTTGCTAGAAGAGAAGTAGCCTAAATTTGAAAAGGAATATGAAATATTTATTCATAAAGGAAATATGTATGAAACAATGGGTATTATAACCATAAATGTAAGTGAGAGCTTATGGTTTCACATCTCTGAATGTAAAAATCTATTTTACAGTTGGGAAAAACTTAAAAACTTGTTTGGTAAAGTGGATCAAATAAGATCAATGCAGCTAGAAGCATATTTAACAACTCTATCTCCTGAAGATTACAACACTATTGTTTATTTCCTCACCAAGTTCAAAGAAGTCCTCACTCAATTAAAAGGTAGTGGCAAGAAAAAAATAGAAGAAGAATGCATCTACCTTATTCTTTCCAAATTAAATGGAGCATTTCAAATTTTTGCAACCACTTTTTTGTCTACAAAATATGCTCTTGGAACAAGTTTTAAAATGCCCACTTTGGAGGAATTTTGTGATAGGCAAATTAGAGAGGAAATGAATCTTTCAAAATATGAGATCTCTCCCTCCTCCTCAAAAGCCTCAGTAGCTTTCAACTCCAAGGATACATTCAAAAAGAAATACAAATCACCTATAACTTGTACACATTGCAAGAAATATGGTCATTCTGTGAGAAAATGTTGGAAGAGACTACAACAGCTTGAGGCCGCAATGAAGGATCACAAAACAGACACAAAGAAACACATAGGAAAGGCCTTAAATGTTCAACAAAAATCTACTAATATTTCATCAAAATCTTGGGTTCTAGATTCAGGAGCAACTCATCATATGACATCTTCAAAAGAGTCATTTACTTCTCTCTCCTCATGCACCACTTACAACATTGAAGTTGGTGACTCTTCTTTTATCCCTGTCAAAGGAAAAGGTGATATAATCATTTATGGTGGTAATTTAAATAATGTTCTCTATGTTTCCAATATAGCTACAAATATTCTCTCTATCATATGTGTACTTCTACACAAGGCAAAACAGTTCTATTTTCACCAACAGGAGTTGAGATAATAGACTTTCAAGAATCGTACTTCCTCATAGAAAAGGGTGACATTGAGCATAGAGCTCAACTATTTCACTTCAAAGGATTCAATGATTCAGAATGAGCATCCTATTTTGTTGCTCATGCAGACCTTGAAAGCAAAATTTGGCATGAGAGGTTTGGACATCTCAGTTATAGCTATTTAAGGGAGTTGAATACTCATGAAATGGTAATAGGGTTGTCAAAAGTCTCTTCTACTGATGGAGTTTATCTTGGATGTGCTCTTGGGAAACAACATCAATATCCTTTTCACCCTAGTAGTTAAAAAAAAGCTTCATCCCCACTAGAGTTAATCCATAGTGACTTGATGGCATTCCCAGAGCCTTCTTTCAAAGGAGCAAAATATGTCTTAACCTTCATTGAAGATTTTTCAAGAAGAACTTGGGTCTACAATCTAAAATACAAAAGTGATGTTCTATCCCACTTTAAAATATTCAAGGCCTTAGTTGAAAATTAAGCCACTTGCAAAATAAAGCAAATCCGTACAGATAATGGGGGGAATATTTCAGTAATGAGTTCTCCAAATTTCTCTCAACTCATGGCATAATTCATCAACATTCAGTCTCCCATAATCCACAACAAATGGCATTGTAGAAAGAAAAAATAGAACTTTAAAATAAATGATAGACTGTATGCTCCACTCAAGAGATCTTCCAGTAGTTTTTTGGACTGAGGCAATCAACTGTGCAAATTATATTCAAAATCACACACCTCATAAAGCTTTTGGCCATTTGACTCCTGAGGAAGCATGGACTAGGTCAAAACCTTATGTCTCTTTTTTAAAAGTTTTTGTGTGTACTACTTGGGCACATATTCCAAATAAAAAGAGGAATGCTCTAGACAAAAAGAGCAAGCAACTCATCTTTGTTGGTTATTGTGAGAAAATGAAAGTCTATAGGCTCCTTGATCCCACAACTCATGAGGTATTTTTTCACATAAATGTTCAATTTGATGAAACATTTCCTCATAAAAATCCTCAATCTTCATCTTCCAACATTAATTCTCTTGAGCCATCTCCAATATTTGAGCCTCAATATAATGAAGATTCCATCCTTGAAATAAATGATCAAACTGAGGATCCTATACTTCAAACTCCAACTCAAAGTCCTGCCACACCCATTACCCCTTCCACAATGCCAAAATGGGCCTACACCATAGTTCAAGAGGCCACTCCTTACATCCAAAATATTCCATCATCCAGAATAAGCAACTCCATAGGATCTGGTCTTGTTTGTCAGTCCATTTCCACAGATCCTCAATCCTTCAAAGAAGAAACTGGTATAAAATAATGGGATGATGCCATGGAGAATGAATTTTCATCCTTAATCAAAAATAAAACTTGGGATATAGTCCCTCTACCTAAAGGAAGGAAATTGGTTCAGTAAAAATGGATTTACAAAACTAAATATGGACCTGATGGAGAAATTGACAAACAAAAATCTCGCCTGGTAGCTAAAGGTTTTTCCCAAATTGAAGTTATTTATTATTCTAAAACCTTTGCACTAGTTACAAAAATGGATTATGTTAGGCTGGTTCTTACACTTGTTGCTTCCCAAAAATGGCCAATTTTTCAAATGGATGTTAAAAGTGCTTTCTTGCATGGTGAATTAAAGGAGGAAATATTCATGGAACAACCTTCTGAATTTATTCAAGACTCCTTCCTTGTTTGTAGACTAAGGAAATATCTCTATGGTATCAAACAAACTCCTAGATCTTGGTATGAAAAAATGGACTTCTTCCTTCTTTCCTCAATTTTTTCTCATTGTGATTCTGATGCCACAGTCTACATTTGGAGAGATGAACAAAAAATCACCATACTTGTTCTCTATGTTGATGATCTACTACTCACTAGTAGTGACATTTCTCACATCAAGACTATCAAAGACTCCCTTTATGAGAAATTTGATATGGTTGATCTAGGTTTAGCTCATTACTTCATTGGGATTCAGATAACTCAAACATATGCAGGAATTTCATTGTGTCAACAAAAATATACTCTAGACCTTCTTCAGTGGTTTAATATGACTGATTGTAAGCCTTCTTACACACCTTTTCAATCTGGAGTCACTCTAAGTACTTCCTTCAAATTCCTATATGTGATGCTACTATCTACTGACAGCTTGTAGCAAGTCTATTATACCTCACTCATACTTGCCCATATATTTCATATTTTGTTGGGTTAATATTTAGATTCTCACATCAACCTCATTTTAGCCATTGGCAAAAGAATCCTATGCTACTTACAAGGAACTACTCACTTTGGGCTCTTATATGAGGGAAAATCCATGAATATCAATGGTTACATAGATTCTGATTGGGCAGGTTCATTTGAAGACAAATGTTCCACTTTTGGCTATGTTTTTTATCTTGGTTCTTCACCTATTGCTTGGTCATGCAAAAAACAACAAACAATAGTATTATCATCTACAAAAGCTAAATACAGGGCAACAATTTTTTCTAGTCGGGAAGCTCTTTGGCTTCGTCAATGACAAACCTATTACCCTTTGGTGTGATAATCAGAGCATAATTCACATTGCCCGTAATCCGGTTGAGCATCAACGTACCAAGCACATTGATAGTCACATGCACTTCATTTGGTAGCATATTCAAAGAGGGCATATTCACTTGGACTACATTCCTACAGAAAATAAAATTATAGATATCTTCACCAAATCCTTTCCTTCTCTGCGTTACATTCAGTTATGATAGAAACTTGAGGTTAGGCAAATGCATTAGAAGGGTACACAGAGGTTTTCACCTCTCCATTCTTCTTATTGTTCTTTTTCTTGGAAGATGGTTTTTCCCATGTGTTTTTTTCACCATCTATCATATATACATTGTACATGAGTACCTCATTAGGCCTATTTTTTGGGACTCATATATGTTTCTTTTAGGTGTTCCATAGAGGACAATCTTTGCAATACGAATATATGCCTCTTATTTTTTCCTTTTTTTTGGAAGATGGTTTTTTCCCATGTGGTTTTTTTACCACCTCTTCAATAAGAGTCATTTTAAATGAGTACCTCATCAGGCCCTATTTCTGGGACTCATATCACATTCACCCCTAGTATCACTTAAGAGGGGGTGTTAGAATAAATATTTATTCTCTTAAGTTTTACTAGGATAGACTTACTTGAGTTACCACTCTTCCATGAGTCAGGTGAACTCTCAGTTTACACTAGTTCAGATTTGTTGAGTTGTTGTAATGCAACGACTCTCCATGATAAACTTTGCTATTTATACAAAGTTGATCCCATAGAATAATCAATCAGTTTTATTCTTCTATTCATAGTTCTTGTAATGCTTTGCATATCTACTCTTGGGAAATTCTAACAAGAATTATATCCTCATGGTCCAAGAGAGAAAATTGTTAGATCATGTAGTGTTGAAATAATGTCTAACCATAGATATTGATTTAATTAAAACCATTCAAGTCCTACCATTTCCCACATCAGTCTAAGGAATTAGGCCATTCTTAAGGTAGATTTAATTTGTAGCTAGATTTATTACCAGTTTTGCTCAAATGGTTAGACCTACAATCAAGATGCTAAATAAATATGCCTCCCTAGATTGGAACAAGAAAGGGAATAAGGCATTCCAAGAGTTTAAATATTCCATAACCAAGGTGCATGTCCTAATTAACCTAAATTTATCTAAGGAATATCAAATTTATGTATTTGGTATAGTTGAGAGTATCATATATAGTAGTCTTGACTCAAAAGAATGACTAATATGAAGAACATATTATATCCTTTAAAATTGAAGCCCTCGACAACTATGAAGAGAGGTATATCCTAATTGAGAAGCAAGAATTTTCCATCATGAAAGTCTTGAATAAATTTAGATACTACCTTTTGCAAAGCAATACCACCATTTCAAAATGCACCCTGATATCCAATATGTTGTGTTACATGGTGAACTAGGAGAGAAGAGAGTTGAGTGGATCAATAAGATCCAATATTTTGATATCAAAATGAAACCTACTAACTAATTAGTAGAAGGGATTTATGTGAAAGGTTGATGAGGATAATATCTAAGGAATAGGTTATTTTAATTAAAGAAATGGATAGAAATTGTGGCACCATATGGATGGGTGATATGTGTAGGTACATGGCTACACAATAGTTCTCTAAAAGGTTATCATCCAAGGAAAGGGCTAGGTCCAAAAATAAGGTAATACACTACCAATGGTTAGACATCTTATTCAAAAATGGATATGATGGTATCTACTCCATTATGTAGAAGAAAATAGACAAGGATACTTGATAGAGTAGTACCATGTCAAAGGAGGAAATTTATCTACACCCATAATAGCTCATAGTATCTTAATGGTTGGATACTATTGGTCCACCATTTTTATTTATTGCTATTGATAGGTTAAGGATTATAAATCTTATTACATGTTCTATAAAAGGAAAAAAAGACCCCTAATGCCTTTAAAATTGATTATTATAACCAAACCATTCTAGAAATAGGGTCTAGATTTCATAGGTAAGATAAACCCAGTGTCAAGTGTAGGCCCTAGGTGGATCCTCACCACTATAGACTAATTTACCAAGTGGTTCAAAGCAGTCCTAACAAAAGAAGCTAATTAGGAGACAGTGGTGTAATTACTTGAATATATCATCACTAAATTTACAACCCCTACCTCCATCGTCATAGATGATACCACATATTTCAAGGAAGCTTAAGTAATAAAATTTCATTGAACATAGTTTCCTACTTAAGATGTTTTCTAATTATTATTCTCAAGGTAATGGATTGGTTCAATAAACTAATAAAAACATCTCTAGAATCTTGAAAAGGACCATTTTAGAATCCTAGATAAACTAGAACACAAAGTTACATAAGGTATTATGGTGAGATAAAGTAACACCAAAGGCATCCACAAGGTCATGTTGAAATATGTGATGGTTAAGCTTCTCTTGAGGCCATAGTTGACTTTTTTTTATGTTTGTCTTTTGGGCCTATATAAACCTTAAAAAAGGTAATTTTTGTATTTTTTTAATATTTTATTCATGAGGGTCAGTTTCATAAAATTAACCTAAAGGTAACATAACCATCTCACTAATCATTTCTTTATCAGGTGAGTGTATTTTTTATTCTCTTTCAGTGAACATATTTTAGTTTCTATGGACACCCCATCATATATTGCATTTTCTATATGATGTGTATTTCTTTTGACAAGCAATACTAGGTAATTTTGATTCCATTTATTTCTAGAAACTATTATAAAATTTAACATGGTATTAGAGCATATGTGAATAAACATTATTTGTATGCTTTTATAAGAGGCAGATTTATCTTCTAGCTTCTCTTGAGATTTTTTGAAGAGTTTGTAAAGAATATTTTTTGAAGCTAACAATATAATCTAAAGAAGGGTTTTTGACAAAAAAACCCTAATGGACTTGGATTACAAGGATCTCACTCAAACAACTAAATTTTCTGAAGGATAAATATTTATCGATAGGTTTAATTGTTTCTCTTAATGACACTCAATCTTGCTTGTTAATTTTCTAATTATATGGATGCCCTAGTTTTAATATTGAGTATTTTAAGGTTTTTGAAAACCTCGTTTGTCTTTTATGGATTTTTGGAAAACAAATCCATTTATTTTCTATTCTAGCTTTTGATGACCAATACCAACACTAATGGGAGGATAGGCTACTTGGCCACTATTAAATTTTGATTCTTAATATGTAAATTAAAATAACCACAAGATCTAAAATAAAGTTGTAAGAAATATTAGTCAATGTAAATATTCTAAACATATAAAACTCATAAATAACTTCTACAATAACTCATCAAAATACCATTAAAAAATGCTCACAAAAATAGTATCTTGATAGAATAAAGATATCCAATACACCATAATTCCACACACTCTCACTCTACATTGTGTCTTTCAAACACACACAGATAGACATATATATATAATGGGATGTGACTCTTGATATGGAGTACCCTTGGCCTTAAATCTTCTTGAGACTCTTCACTTTCCTTTTCTAAGGACACATGTGTGCTCTTACATAATGGAAACTTGTGTACATATACACTCATTATACTTGCACTCTTAACTACAAGAAACTCATGCATTTCTTGCACATTATTGCATTACATAAAATATTAACTCATACTCTAATCTAAGACACACTCCTAATCTAAATATGTACCCAAGGTGGTACATTAGCATGTACCAAATAATGTAATATACTCCAATAGCCACCACAAAAGAATAAAATAAGAGGCTAATTTTTTTTATATAGATCCCTACTACCAAAGAATTCATGGGCAGGCTTTTATGCTTAGCAAAGCCCTCCAAGATGCTTAACAAAGTTGCAAAATTAGTCTGACAATTTTTTTTAAACATATGCATAAGAGGAGGATTTGATTGGTTATGTTTGATAAAATTTTATGTAGGACCAAGCATAATAGATATAGACAAACCATCCTTTTTTTATATTATTTGTGAAATTTAGGGGGTAACAGTTAAACACTTTTTGTCGTTTTACCTCTAGGTATCTCAAATTTGTATTTGAAAATTTTATTTTTTTCCCTCAAAAATTTTAACAAATTTTGAGTTTTGAAATCAAAATATTTTGAGGAATTTTCTAACAATTTGGTAGGAAAGTAGTTGATTGGTTGTGTACATTGTACTAACACAGGCACATACCATGGGTGGAAAAAAAGGCACATGGCTAAAAATTGTTTTTATTTGTTCTTGCTCCTTTTCATCCCAATAACTATGCTTGTTGAGATGGATAGAATGGGGATATAATATGTTTTCCCATGGTATATCTTAGGTTCAAAACTTCCCTCAATATTTTAATGGCAGTGATGATATTATCATTTCCTCAATGTATGCTTGTGATGGCGTGCATCCTTGATGGTATGGTTGATGACATGACACTCTTTGATGATGTGGCACAAATTTGGATATATGAAGATGATGTGGTAAGGTTGCACAAAATCCATGTAGCATCCTATACCATAAAAGTGGTGAAAATCTTGAGGCAACACATTTAATTTGTACAACTAAGTTGGAAAGTGCATGCATCCCAAGGCAACACATGGTAGCTAAAGTGTAGGTATAGCTAAGGTGTTACAAATTGTGAGGTCACATGTGGTAGTCACTATAGCTAATTTGCTAGGTATATTCTTCTAAAAATAAAACATGGCAACTAACATGGTAGTTTATACAATCAAATAGGTAGGAGGTACATGAATCTCAATGCGACACATAGTAGTTGAGGTGGAAAAAAATGGCGATGTAGAAGTGGCATGGATTTTGAGGTGTCAAATGGTAGGTTCTAACTAGCTAACATCATTGACCATATAGGGGATGATATGGTAGTTTTTATGCCACATGAAATCTATATAAACAAGATCAATCAATCACATTCTACCATATTATCGAACTTGCATAGTTAGCAACATTCAAGTTTAGGACCAAATCAAAGAACAAGTGGCATAGCATGGTTTACTAGTTAATGCATAGTAAGAAGCCTTCCAACCACTCACATAGTGAAACATGACAGCCTCTTATTCACTAAAGGTATTAAAAATAATAATTTTTCAAAGGTTTTAGGGTAAAATTTGGCTATTTTAGGGTTAAACATCTAAGGCCCATAACTTTTGTATACAAAAGTATTTTGAACCTCTTTTTTAAAATTGTATATTTTTTTAGCTCTCTACATTGGTAGTATTTGTTCTGGTCACAACTACTTGTAGATTTTTATATTTTGCTAGAATAATTCTAGATCACCATGTTACCTTGTTGAATGGTCCTAACTATATCATTTGGAAGTTCAAGAAATCTACTTGTAATTTTGGCAAATAACGACATAAGGCAAAGTTTTTCAAAATTTATATCAAGAAATTGGAAGAGGCAACAAGAAAGAGGATGTTGATGTTGGTCTCTTCTATGCATAAGGTGAGGACAATTTTGATGAAAAAACCTCATAGGCACATGTTGTGGTTTATTTTATATGTTGTACATCTAGTTCTTTAGATGAGTGGATAGTTGATTCAAGGACTACTAGGCACATGATGAAGCATAAGCACCTTATTCAATGCTACAACAAAACTCATTTAGAAAAACATGTTGTGATTGTAGATGACTTCATTATAGGTTGTAGAAAGTAGAAACATCACTATTGGATCTTTGTCATTCAATGAGTTACTTCATGTTCCTAATGTTGGTCCTAATATTTTATCTATTTATTACATTACTCACACAAATAAGAAAGTAAAATTTTAGCCTTATGGATGGATGATTAAGGATATAAACAATGGATTTAGGATTGTTGCTTTTGGATATTATGATGAATCTAATCATATGTATAATTTGGATGAAATATCCACTTCCTCTTCTAGAAAGAAGAATTTTGTTGCAATGGTAGCACATGTTGATAATGAGAGTTAAAAGTGGTATTATAGGCTTTAAAATATTAATTATGGTTCCTTGAGGTATATGAGTCATATGATGGATATTGGGCTTCCACACATATCTGTTGTAGGTGGTGTGTGTGAGGGATACATTTAGGGAAAGCATCATAAGGAGACCTTTCTAAAAGTAGTCATCAAGAGGGCATCTCACCCTTTGGATACCATTCATAGTGATATCTATGGACCTATGGGTGCACATTATCTTATAGGAAATACGTACTTCCTTCTTTTCATTGATGACTTTCCAAGATATGTGTGGGTATATACCATTTGTGCCAAGGATGAAGTATTTGAGATTTTTAAATCCTTAAACGAACTTGTTAAAAATCAATTAGATAGGAATATCAAGTATCTTAGGACATATGGAGGTGGTGAATATGTTAGTCATGCTTTCCATGACTTCTTGGTCACTCATAGGATATCATATCAAAGGACTACTCACTACACTCATGAACATAATGGTGTAGTTGAAAGAAAAATGGGGTAATCATGGATATGTATGATTACATGATTCACACAAAGGGGCTAGATCATAATTTTTTGGGTAAAGTAGTCATTTATGTAGGGTATATCATCAATAGAGTTCTTACTAAGGTTGTTCAAGGAATGACACCCCTTGAAAAGTTGTTACAAAATAAGTTAAATTTGTCTATGTTTTAAAGCTTTGGGCTTTCAACATGGGCTCACATACTCAATAGTATTTAAAAAATGAGACACCCAAGAGTCATAAGTATATATTTATAGGATGTTCAAATATCTCGAAGGAATAGCATTTGTATTATTCTCAAAGGTATGAGGTGGTGATTATGAGAGATGTCATCTTTGATGAGGTGCTTCCAGGTATTCCTTCCACTTACCCTATTAATATTTTAGCTTTTGATTCTCTTTATTCTTTAAAATTTTAAGCTCCAAAAAGTTCTTCTAACACCTTGGTTGGTTCTATTCTTGATAGAGAATCTTTATCTTCTAGTGTTTATTCACTACCAAACAATTTGATTCCATCATGGATAATCTCTATTTTATTTTTTGATGTTGATATGGTGTAGGATACTCATACTTCTTCCAAACATCCCACCCCTAAGTGGGTTAATATATTTATAAAGGATACATAACCTATTCAATCCCTTGAGTGGCATCAAAAAATTCCTTCCCTGGATTTAACAGTAACCCACTTACAAGATCCCATCACCTACTCCCAGGCTAATGGGAAGACTAAATGGGAGGATGTCATGGTAGTAGAATATGAGGCACTAATGAAAAAAATAACATAGGATTTGGTTCCTCTTCTATCAAGGAAGAATGTTGTGGAGTGTAAGAGGGTCTACAAGACAAAGTACATATCAAATGGTCAAATTGAAAAATGCAAGGCATGCATTATTGCCAAGGAATTCTCTCAATAGGAGGGAGTGGACTACTCTGAGATATTTGCGCCTGTATCCAATATGTACTTTATCAAAATGATTATTTCTACTATGGCTTCTTATGGGTGGAAGGTGCATTATATGGATGTAAATATTTTTCTTCTCCATGAACTCTAGGAGGAGATTTACATGTAATATCCATCTAGATTTAAGCTAGATGGTCCTACTCTATTGGTATGTCACTTAACCCAATATTTTTATGGTCATAAGTAGGATCCTTGGGATTGTTATGATAAAATTCGTTCTTTCTTCATCAAATATAGATTTTAATGATGTTAGACTAAGCATGATGTTTATATTAAATATCATAATGAGGATACTATGGTAGTTGTATTATATGTTGATGAACTTCTTATCACAGGTAGCTCCACTACTTTGATCCAAGACATGAAGTCATAGTTTTGTTCCACCTTTGAGATGATATATTTGGGGATCTTAAACTATTTTTAGGAATCAACATTAATTAATTATATTTTGACATTACCATTTATTAGATCAAATATTCTTTGGATCTTCTTCAATAATTTAGGATGGAGTGTAAATATGCTAGGACCCCCTTTACCTTAAGTTTGAAGTTATAGTTTTATTGCACTACTCCCTTGGTTGATGCTACCATATATTAGCCTTTTATAGGAGGTATTTATCTAATTCACACTAGAGTGGATATCGTGTTTGCTATTAGCTACTATTCTAGGTACATGTTGGCTCCTTGAGAGATTCATTGGATAGCAGCCAAGCAGATTCTCATATACATCAAAGGGATATATCAAATGGGTATTCACTATTTTGTTGGTTCTCTTCCAATTTTAATAGGTTTTTTAGATGTTGATTGGAATAAGACTTGGATGAGTAACAAACATAGTCTTCATGTTCTACTTGGAATTTGGCTTGATTTCATGGTTTTCCATATCCTAATATACCATCTCCTAGTCCTCTATAGAGGGTAAATATTGTGTTTCTAATGAGGTATCCAAGCATATAAGGTGGATGTTTATAATTTTAGAGAAATTTGGAATTCCTCAAGGCTCTCTAATTCATCTTTGCTATGACAATCAAATTACTATCTACCTTGTTCATAATATTATACTTCTTAGAGTATAAAGCACATTGACATGTGGATGCACTTTATACAATGTCTTCATGCTCATGGGATGTTAGTATTATTTCCTTCATCATAGTAGGTAGTAAACATTTTTACATATTATTTTGAGCAAAAGAACTACACTACCATTATTTCAATGCATATTTAATACAATAGATCAATTACATAAAGTTGTAATGGATCAAGATCAATATTTAACTAATATAACCTCCTATGAGGTATGATAAAATAATTTCATAATTACCTAGTATTAAAAAATGTAATAGTTGCCTAACATCCCCCCTTATGACATTATTTTTTATATAAAGAGACCTACAATATAATTTGAATGTGACACATGCAAGTGCCTTTTAGTCTAGCTTTGTTGGATACAGAGTAAAACCATAAAAATACTTTATTAATATTTCTCATTCATAATATTTCATCACACATTTACAAGTATGTAATGGTTCTTACACGTGATTAATGTGGGGAAATTATCTCGTAGAAATCATTTAAGTAATGGGATAATAGAAAAACTAACTAGAACCTCCCAGTATGAAAATATATTGAGAAGAATATACAATAATGAAGGTTTTTAATTAAATTTTGGAACTATAGCATAACATACCCCCTTAATATATTATTTGAGAGAGTAAATTATGGAATAACTACCCCCCCAAATACATCAATATAAATAAAGTTGACTCTGCTATTGATGTGAACACCTAATTTGAAATATTTATGTTTTTTGTGTTATCTCTATGAATTACCTATGAATCAACACAATACTTGGTTTTATTTTATAGTAACCATAAATATTCCTTTCAAATAATTCCATTCCATGATATCCATCAATATTTCAACTAGATTTTTGTGTAGTTTCTTTTAGGAATGTTCCAACATCTCTCTGATATATGTCTAAAATTACAATGTTTGCAACTATTTCTTAAGGAAGACATATCAACTTCAAGTGTTTTTTTTCTACTTGTTTTTTCTATTGAGAACTATTCTATAGGTAATCCCTGGTGTATTATCTTCATAATATCTATCATAAATTTGTTCAATATTTACTTTATTAGTGCTTACATAATTGCTTTTTACACCATTACTATTTTCTTGAACAACTTCCATATCACTAGTGTCACACATGAAATCCTTTTTTTGGATATTGATTGTATTACAACCAATTTATTCTTGTTTGATAATATCATTAATATCATGTATGGCATCTATCATCAAATTTCCAGTATTAAAACCAATTTCTTTATGTTTGATAAGATCACTCATATAATACATGATATTTTACATCAAGGGTTTTTTCTTTATTTGTGTTATTATTTCCTCTAAGGTTCGTATTTTTAAATATATCAAGAGTAAGGAGTGGCACATATATGATCTTGAATAAATCAGTAGACATTGTAATATCTTTCTCACCATGGTCAACTTCTTTATCAAGATGAATACTTATATAAGACTTAAGTGTAATAAAAATGTTTATTACAACCTCTTTAAATATTGATTGCATGTGTTTTGTACAAGTATATATTTGGGAAATAATTTGTATCCAAGTCTTAAGCACTCTATGTTCATCTAGAGAGTCATCTTCTTGTGAATAAGGTATTGAAATTTCTTCATATTTTTAGATTATTTTCTCTATACTATTTTGATTCAACATTTTATTTATTGTCGTTTTGGTCATTAGAACTCTATCCCTCTTTTGTGATTTTGAGGATATTTGTACTTCTCAAAATAGGGGTGGAGGTGTAATGACATATAAATACAATAGTCCATTTTTGTAGGATGCAGTACCTTCCACTTTTCCTAGTCTTGAGATAAATCATTTTTCATATCCATTAACTTGAAAATCAATAAAAACTCCTTTATCCATCATTTGAGAAATAGAAAGCAAGTTATTAGTAAGCCCTAGAACATAAAACACATTTAAAATGGTGCATTATACTGAAGTTAGTTTAATATAACTAGTTCCTATTCATTTTATTATGATAGCTTATGTTATCTGTCATTATCACTAGCCACCCATGTATTTCTTGAAAAGTATCAAACCAGTGTATGTTTCTTGTCATATGAATACTAGCTCTAGAATCTATATACCAGTTATTATCCCTATTTTTTTCCTTTTGGTGTGTCAGTAATACCTTATATGTTATTTTCATAATAATGTAACTCAAAATCTTCATGTGCCACATGCCCTTGTTGTGATAGAGAAGTTGACCTATATACCTGATTTGGTTTGGGTAAATTATTTGAATTTCTAGATTGATATTGTTTTTGTGACCTTGTTTGAGAAGGAATTTATGAATGAATCTTCCTATTCAAAGCATTATATTTGTAGAGTCTAGTATCATAACCTCCTTCTCTCTCACATTGGTGATAATATTTTTTTCCCATTTTGGTTGGCTTTGTGAATAAGATGAGGATGAACTAGTAGGGGCTTCAGTATTTCTTTGATAACTCTTTCTAGAGATGAAAGCATTGTTTGAAGAATCATCTCTTAATTGGATTTTCATTTCATGTTGTTGTAGAATATTTTATTAATTCTTCAAATGATATTGTACGGTTAGAAACTAGAAAAGAAGTTACTAATACATTATATGAATTAGGTAGAGCACACAATACAATTGATGTTAATATATTATCACCAATTCTTGCTTCCAAGATGTTTAATTTTACCTTTAATTCTATAATTTTGCAAATAATATTATCCAAACTTTCATTATATTACATTTATAATGTGTATAATGTTAGAAAAACTCTATTATTCTCACAATATATCAATATAAAATAATCACAAACTCATACATTTATCCAATAACAATATTATAAAATAACGTGCTAAAATCTTATTGATAAAATCTACTAAAGTAATGCATAAATGAAATGCTTCTTCAAATAATCTATTATATGGCTTTGTCTTAAATATATACATACATGAGACTCTTCATATGCACGACTCTTAACCTTTGCTCTCCTCAAAACTCATGGGAGATCCAACTCTTCACATTTCTCTCTTACTTAATAAATTTCATATATTAAACAAAGATAGTGTCTCTTATGATTGCTCATAACTCCTAACTTCTTGTAGCACCCTAAAATTGGCGCAGTAAAATTGGAATAATTACATTCACCTTAGTAAATAAATTTAAATTCAAATTTAACCTCCCAAACCGCCCGTTAACCGTCGAGAAACCCGTTTCCTCCTTTTCCGTGCCATTTTTAGCAGTTGTTTTGACCGTTTGACGATATCGTCTCCGATCAGACGATATCGCCCCAGATTTGACGATTTCGTCTGGACTAGAACGTCCAGACGATTTCGTCGCAAAACTGAATTTGCATAGTTGGAATCCGTTCCAACGGGTCTCCAATCCGGGCAGAAGCGTGTCTGCGCCATTGGGACCCTTCCCCCGTTGGAGATCTCCCAAATTGGGATGATCTCCAACCTCCCAACAACTATCCTATGCCTATTTAACTCTAAGACTTTTCCCTCCCCAACCCCTGGCTGAATTTTTATGCAAATTGAACCCTTATGCTCTAAAACATCGTAATTCATATTTTGCATTAGTCCTATAGTCATTTCATTGCAGGTACACCACTGGTTTTCAATCGGAGCCAACACCTATCGCAGCCGACGAACCTGTCAAGATCGGAGGCGATCTCATCAAATTCGGGACGATCTCGTATTGATGCGAGACGATTTCGACTACAGCACACATCGAGGCAATCAGTGCCTGGAGTTTGCTCTTCTGTCTCTTTTTTCTGTCATTTTATGCTATAAATTAGATTGTTTATTCAGTTTTTATACTATATTGCATTTGGAGTTCACCCATTTTGTCTAGTTTGCATATTAAGATCATATTCTGCTATCTAAACACAGTTATTTGCATTTACTTCTGTTCTTGTATATTGTTCAACACTCATATTACTGTTTCACATAGTTTGCCCCTGTTTGCAAAATAGAATTTCTTGTATTTCGCATCTGTTTGTTGTTTTGCAGGTCTCTGATGAATTCGTCTGACGAATTCGTCAGATTGCAGACGATCTTGTCAGTTTAGACGATTTTATCAAATTGAAGGCGATTCTGTTGAATTGCAGACGATCCAGACTGCTTCAAGCTTCAGAAACTCCATCAGACTTCCGGATCAGGTAATCTTCATTGGCCTCCTACAAATTCTCTGTTTCTATTTTCCTTTCTGTTTGTTGTATGCATTTAAATTGCATTTTCATGTAGTTTAAGTTAGAATCATTCGGCCAAACCTAGGATGAATGTTTAAAAATAAAATGAACTCATCAAAACTCATTCCCAAAACCTAGGCGTGGAAACTGCCGTCAAATGTTTCCTGGTGAACCCACCATCCATCGAAAAATCACCAAAATGCACCTCCCTTGAGAGGCGGGACCTTCGCAAAGTCCTCTCGTCCGAGGTACCGCACCATCCTTTTCCCATCCTCCTTCTGGCGCGGATCCAATAGCCTCGAAGGTAGGGGTGCGAAAAATTTGGAGCGATACATTTTGGTGAACCCGACGTGAATGCATCATAACCTTTTGAACAAAAACAAACAAAGACAAAAAAAAAAAAAATTAGAACAACTAAAACTTAGATGCATTTTAAAACATTTAAGGTTCAAAATCATGTTTAGATGGTAGCTCCTAAAAAGAGGTTAGCAGTTACTATAAACGTAGTAAACCAATTAGCGGCCATAGAAGTTAATTATGTCCTTAGTGTCCCTGAAGCAAGTAGAAATCAATCCTTGTGGGACGAGCTTATCAAGAGACTTAGTATCATTTCATCTAGGTCCACACAACTTAAACAGATTAAGAGGCTAGTCTTGGATAGAATCCTGGATCCTCATCAATTAGTGTTCTATCATGAACTTCGGAGAGCTTGCCATAGGTGGTTAGCCTATAGGAGAGCTTTAGTATCTTCAGAGTTGTTCAGCTTCGAGGAATACCTCGAGAATGCAGATATTGTACACCGATTCCTAGGCCTTGTAGAGGACCAAGAAGTTGTTCTCACAGATAGGGAAAGATGGAATAGAGTTCCGCGAGCTGTGCTATATCGAGAGTATTGCCATGAGCTTTACTTTTATCAACCAGCATCTGAGATAGACAATATCACCATAGCCCTTTTCATCAAATTCTTAAAAGAAAACTTTCAATTTGAAGAAGAACATTTCATGACCCCTGAACAGCTTGAACCTATTAATGATATTCATAAATTATTCATAGAAGATTAGTTCATCTACTTTCAGCCTTATTATTATTGTGTGCATTTATTGTTTCATTTGCTGTCTTTATTATATTGTTTCAAAGAAAAAACTAAAAATCAAAATAAAAAAAATCAAAAAACATAGTAAAAAACTTAAACATTTCATTTACAATATTGCATTAGGTATATATAAATATATACCTTTTAATTTGTTGCATATATATATATATATATATATATATATATATTTTTATATATATTTGCTGAAATCAAAACTTAGCACCATGACTAAACTTAGGAATGGTAAAGAAATTTTAGGAGAAGGAGAAGATTGGCTACAAAATACAACTGAAAACCCAAATGTCCTTCTTGGAGATACAAATCCGGAAGGTGAAACTCTAGGTCAATCAGATGAAGACTTAGGTGAAGATAAGGAACAAGAAGGAAGTGTTAAAGAATCTTCGTCCCCTAGAATAGCTCCAAATGGAGGCATCACTTTTGACAACGCAGAACATTTTCAAAAATTTCTTAATCAACATATCGACATCCTTAATGTGGCAGTCCGTATTGATAAAGGGGAAATTAGTGATGCTCAAGCAGCCTTAGAACGGGCGATTGATATGCAAACTAATCCCTTGTCTTTCATTGATCAAGAAAGTGATAAGGGTGGACCATCTAATGCGAATATGGTCACTATAGCCCAAGCCATGACCAAACAACAGGTCACCCAACCTCCTAAGCAACTTGTTACTCAACCTAAAATCACTCCCGCACAAAATAAAATTCCCTTCACTACTTCCTTCCTCCAAACTATTGAGCAAAATGCTTTAAATAGACAAAAATCTAAAACAAAGCCAAATACAAACTTTCAACAATCTACAATACAACACAATCCAACTTCAAAACTCCTCCATAATATTTTTCCTACCAATGTTTTACACAATAGTAACATGGCATCTAATCTGCATGTTCCTCCATCCTACGCCCATAACACTTATGGCAATGCCCCACCGAATCAATATGGGGGGCAAACTAGTAGTTTGGAAGCTATGGTGAAACAATTGGCTTCACGTATGGACCGAGATAGATCCCTACCGTCCCTCGTATAATTATCGAGAGATTTGTAGCCAACCATTGGATCCCATAGTGGTAGCTCAACCATACCCTAAACATTTTCCCATGCCCGTCCTGCCTATCTATAAAGGAACCGAAGATCCCATAGAACATCTTCGCATGTTTAGGATAGCATGTCATGACATATCGCATAACGACTTGCTATTACTAAAAATGTTCCCCAAAAGTTTAGGTGGAATGGCGTTAGAGTGGTATTATCAATTGCCCACTCATTCCTTAAGAAACTTTGAAGAAACAACTGAGTCATTTGTTCATCAATTTAGTGCCTACATCGAGAGGCATGTAACTATTAAAGACCTATACAATTTAAAACAAGATAAAGACGAATGTTTTGCTGATTTCTTAGCAAGATGGAGACAATTGACAGGAAAAGCGCACTTTGTGCTACCCTATAGGGAAATGTTAGACATTTTCATTAACAATTTACAAGAACAACTTTCTTATGAGCTATCAACAACTACTTTGACTACCTTCGATCAAGCTATAGACTTAGCTCGAAGGGTAGAAGATGCCCTCATTAGGAGAGGCCAACTTAGAAAGAAGGATGATGAGAAAACATCTAGAAATCAATATAAAAACAAAAAGGTTGTCGGTGATGGAGTCACTGACAGCAGAAATGTTGCTAATGTCAATGCAACAAAAACAACAAAAAAATTCATCTTGAAACCTCCTGATAAGCCTCCTCGAGAGTTCACTAGATTAAACCAACCTTTATCAACTATTTTACCTCAACTTCTTGAAAGAGGTTTAATCCAACCGCCAGCTATCCGGGAACCTGACCCAAGCATACCCGGATATAGAGCTGATTTGCACTGTGATTTTCATAGAGGTCCTGGACATTCTACCAACGCTTGTAAGAGATTGAAACATAAAATACAAGATTTGATTGACAATAATGAAATGGAAGTGCAAGCCTTCCAACCTAAACAAAACCCTCCTAATAATACCCAAAAGACTGTTCCCCAAAATCAAAATCAGAATGCCAATCAAACTTTAGACATATTTCAACACCCTTTACCAAGACATGGTAAAGAGGTAGCCAATCAAATTGAACATCACAATGTTCCCCCTCCTACCCGATATGTAGGAACCATTAGCGGGCAATTACCTGTTCGGGACTCTCACACATTCGACACAACCTTATCCCTGGTTACAACCAGGCTCTTACATAATTTTCAAACTTCTGATTCTAGCGATATAGAGTCAGATAGTGAGAGTGAAGTAGACACCATTCAATCGAATAGTTCTGAAAATGAATCAGATCCTATTCAACCTATCACAGATGCTAATGTTCCAGAAGAACCATTTCCCAGAAGAGTCACTACTCGACCTTCTTCTAATGAAGTCCTTCCTTATGAACAAGCCATAAACTCTCAACCGAGACCGTTTCAACGTCATCACTATAACATTGTAGGTACCATCGGAGTCGTCACTCGACAACAAGCTCAAAATCCCCAACAAGAACCAAACCAGAACGATGGATCAGCTCCATTTGTTCTGAAAAATCCTAATAAAGGAAATCATGCTCCTATTGTTCAAACTAAACCCCCTTACAGCATTAATGAGCAATTGTCTAATACCACCGCCAGAATCTCCCTTTTAGATTTATTAAGATCCTCCCCCACCCATAGGGATGAATTGATGCTTACTTTGAGCCAGATGATGGTACCTCAAAACATCCAACCCGAAGCTATGGCCAATACTATCATCACGCGAGAGATTGATTGTATTGACTTTCGGGATAAAGATATCCCACAACACAGTTTACACAAGGATAATCCCTTGTATATTACAACTTTAATTGGGGATGTAGCTATCAAACGAGTCCTGATTGATAATGGCTCATCTCTAAACATCTGCACCTTTGACTTCTACCAACGATTTGGTTTTAGAAGTGATGAAATGAAGAAGACTGATATGATTATCAAAGCCTTTAATGACGAAACACAAGAAACGTGTGGAGTCATTACCCTCCCATTGCAAGTTGGTCCTAGAACCCTTGAGACAACTGTGTTCATTGTACATTGCCCAGCATCGTACAATATACTTTTGGGTCGCCCTTGGATTAACGCCATGCGAGCAGTCCCATCAACTTTACACCAATGTGTTAAGTTTGAGTTTAAAAATCAGTTGGTCACTATTCATGGTGACCCTAGACCTTTTGATATGTGTGCATTGGCAGAACCAGTTGGAGTGCAATTTTGCCCTGCTCTGTCATCCACATATCCTAGTTCTTCTTCATCTAAAACTGTGAAATATAAACCCATCATTTCATCTATTCCTCCTCCATTAACTTCATCTTCCCATATAGATCAACCACCTTCTAAACAAATCACTGTAGAACATCAAAAAGCTCTTAAAACTACAACCAATTCTTCAAGTTCTAATCCCATAAATTCAAAACCTTCAGACACATCTATCATACCTTCCACATCTCAAGACATAGGTAATAAGCCTTCTACATCTTATGCCCTTTTTGATGATCTTTTACCAGATTTATCTACAACCTTAATATCAGAAAAAATGAATGCTTTCATGCAAGATTCAGACCTTTTAAATCAATTGCCGCCATCTCCTCGTACTTTGGGCCTCCCACAACCTATGGGAAGTACTTACCAAGTCGGGAGTTGCGCCTTCATGTACAAAGGATATGACTGGGGAAGAATCCCTCAGAATATCAAAACCCATCATGATGGATATGCTCGGTGCTATTTTACCAACGATTATATTAAAGCTAAACCCATGATGCTTAAAATGGGATATAAAGGGAAAGGCTTAGGACCTTTCCAAAATGGCATGAAAGAACCTTTCGAGGTAGAACCATGGCCTGCCCGATGTGGTGTGGGCCTATTACCTAGTAAGGGTCAACCCTTTCCTTTTGAGGATGATGATCATCTCATATGCTATCAAGACTATTTGGATAGACATGTTGATTTACCTCTTAAAAATCCGTCATTTTCATGCAACATGCTATCCATAGCATACCCCGAAATGATTGTTGACCCCGATGAAGAGTTGGAAGGAGATATCTTCCATGATGTCTCTGTTGAAGAGATGTTGTACAACGGGTTTTATTTTGATGGTTCTATACCAACCATAGCTCAACTTGAGGCCACCGACCCTCAGAACGAATTATCTAAATTAACTTTACAAGAGTTACAAGAGTTGGGCGTTTCACCTGCCCCACCTAATTTTGAAAGAGATCTACACATGGAGGTAGAAAATGTCCTTAAAATTAATATTGGAATTGAGGACAACCCTCACATAATCAACAATACATTGCATTTCTTAAAGGGTATGAAGATGTCTTCGCTTGGACATATGAAGATATGCCAGGTCTAGACCCTCTCGTAGTCATGCACCACCTAGTGGTCCATCCGGATGCTAAACCCGTTAAACAAAAACTTAGAAAAATGCATCCCAAAGTGGCTCTGCTAGTCAAAGGGGAGTTAGAAAAACTCCTGAATGTTATCTTCATACAAGCTATTGATTATGCTGAATGGATCTCCAATGTAGTTCCAGTCACCAAGAAAGAAGCCACCAAAGTTAGGGTTTGCACAGATTTCAGAGATATTAACGCTGCATGCCCTAAAGACGACTTTCCTCTTCCAAATATGGACCAAATTATTGATTTTACTATCGAAAGTGGGATGATGTCCTTAATGGACGGATTCTCCGGCTATAATCAGATCAGGATAGCTCCTGAAGACCAGGCTAAAACAGCCTTCATTACCCCCTGGGGTACCTTTTGCTGGAAAGTGATGCCCTTTGGCCTAAAGAATGTCGGGGCAACTTATCAACGGGCTATGACCTACATCTTTCATGATATGATGCATGATATCCTACATGATTATGTAGATGATATTATAGCTCGCTCTCTTATTGAAGATCATCATTTAGACGATTTAAGAAAAGTTTTTAATCGATTACGAGAATATCTCATTCGATTAAATCCAACAAAATGTATATTCGGAGTTAAATCCGGCAAGTTATTAGGGGTTTTAGTTTCTTTACGTGGTATCGAAATTGACCCTCTCAAAATTGCGGCTATCACTGATATGCCCGCACCCACTAATATATCTGAATTACGAAGTTTACAAGGTAAACTTCAAGCTATCCGTCGCTTCATTGATAAGCTGGCGGACAAAACTGGTCCCTTTCTTAAACTCCTTAAGAAGGACGTCCCCTTTAATTGGGACACAGAATGTAGAGAAGCTTTTGAACTTCTCAAGCAATATCTCCTTAACCCTCCGGTGCTTTCACCGCCTAAATCTGATCGCCCATTTCTTTTATATATTTCTGCTTCAGATTCTGCCTTAGGAGCTATGTTAGCTCAGCTTGATGATGAAAAACGAGAACGTGCTAATTATTACATTAGCCGCACCTTCATCAGTTATGAAACCCGCTATACAGCGTTAGAGAAGTTATGTCTAGCAGTCGTGTTTGCTACGCAAAAATTATGACATTACATGCTTAGCCAAAAAACGTATGTCATTGCCAAATATGATCCTTTAAGATATCTCATGAGTCGACCTTATTTATCGGGTCGCACGACCAAGTGGGTTCTTGCTCTAAGCGAGTTTGATCTCACCTTCATAGGACAGAAGTCCGTTAAGGGTCAAATCATAGCGAGATCAATTAGCCGCTGCACCCTTAGAGTCTACTCATCCCCTCATTATCGAGTTTCCTGATGAATGCCTTCAATTAGAGGCAGACCTTGTTGAACAATGGTCCTTATACTTTGATGGAGCCCGATGCATGAGTGGGGCTGGTGCGGGTATTATTTTAATATCTCCGCAAAAACATCTTATTCCTCTGTCCTTCAAACTAACCTTTGCTTGCACCAACAATATTGCTGAGTATGAAGCTCTAATCCTTGGATTACGAGCTGCTTTAGCGCTTAAAATTAAAAACCTCTTAGTTTTTGGGGATTCCCAATTGGTTATAAACCAAATTAATGAAGTTTATCAAACCAGAGATGATAAACTTCGCCCATATAAGGCCTATGTTTTACAACTAATGGCCTTGTTTGATCAAGTTACCTTGGAAGCCATTCCTCGAACTAGCAACCGTGCAGTCGACGCCATGGCCGCCGCTGCATCTCTCTTGCCCTTGGAGTTAGACGACGAATATGCCACTATCATCATTCGTCGACTCCAGGAACCCGCTTCACATAAGTCATGCTTAGAGCCTTTGGATGTGTTTCTAATCAAGGAAACCACTCCTGAACTCTGGTATACAGACATATTTGATTTCCTCCAAAATGGGACTTTCCCTGCTAATTCTAATCGCAACCAGCGTCGGTTATTACGTCGACGAGCAAGTCGATTTGTAATCATTGGCAATACTTTATATAGGAGATCTTTTGAAGGTATCCTATTAAGATGTCTAAATTTAGAAGAGTCTAAATCAGCCTTAAGTGAAGCCCACGATGGATCTTGTGGAGGACACTTTAGTGGTAGCGTCATTGCTAAAAAGCTCCTTCGGATAGGATACTTTTGGCCTACCATGGAAACGGATGCACATGAATATGTGCGCCATTGCGACAAGTGTCAAAAACATGCTGACCTTGTCCATGCGCTTGCACAAGAGCTGCAGGCTATTTCTTCTCCTTGGCCCTTTTCTAAATGGGGCTTGGATATTATTGGTAAAATTAATCCTGTGTCTTCTGATGGACATAAGTTCATCATAACCGCCATCGAGTATTTCACGAAGTGGGTTGAAGCTATGCCTTTAGCTTCCTGCACTGGTTCACAAGTCTCTAAATTCATTTTTAATCAAATCATCTGCAGGTTCGGAATTCCTGCAAATCTCATCTCTGACAATGGAACTCCATTCAAAAATAAAGATGTTAAAAAATTATGTCAAAAATATAAGATTCAACATCGCTGGTCTACTCCCTATTATCCTCAGGGTAATGGTCAAGCGTAAGCTTCTAACAAAACTCTAATCAAAATTCTCAAAAGACTAGTCAATAAAACTGGCCGTGACTGGCATATTCAATTATATCCAGCCTTGTGGGCTTATCGAACTAGTGTTCGAACCCCCACGAGCACTTCACCATTTGTTTTGGTATATGGTGCCGAAGCAGTTTTTCCATTTGAATTAGAAGTTCCTTCTTTGGCTCTGCTACTTCAAGACACCGAAGTAGGAGATGAATATCGTGTTGGCAGACTCAGTCACTGGAACTCCTAGACGAAAAACGCATCAATGCTTTAGAGCATCTCCGTGCATACCAAAACAAGCTTAAAAGAGCATATAATAAGAAAGTTCGTCATCGATCCTTTGAGATTGGCGATCTTGTTCTAAAAGAAAATCAAAAAAATACAAATGCAACCAAAGAACTGAAAGGTAAATTTGAGCCCAACTGGCTCGGACCATACATCATTACCGCAAAATTTGAATCAAGAGCATATAAATTATCTACCTTAGATGGTAAAGAACTTAAAGAACCCATGAATATTTTACATCTCAAACGTTATTATGCATAAATTTGATTATTTCATCCATGTATATATTTGTTCAAAATCATTATCTTGTTTTTTTCTTTATTCAAAAACCTCAAAAACATTCATAAAATCTTCAAAAATCTTCAAAAATATTTATTGCATTTATTTTGTAAAGTTCCTTTTGCTTTAAAACAAAAATCAACATAAAAATCCAAAAACAACTATATGCTTGACTCTTTCGAAACCAAAACAATATACAGAATAAAGAGAGAGTCAACATTCTCAAAACTTTCTCAAAATCATTATTTTCTTACAATTATTGCAATTATATGTTTCAACTTATTTTGGATAAAACTAGCATTTATTTGGCATCCCTCACTTGCACACTCACACAATAAATATCTTGATTTTATCTGGCATGATTACTAATCTCTCTTATATCAAAGTTCACAAAAATCAATTAAATAAAGTTTGAGCATAGAGAATTGATCTTGGTATTTACTTAAACCAAGCACATCTTTTCACAATAAAATGATTATATTTGTAATTTCCATGTTTTGCTACATAGTAGAACTGATTTCTTGAGTGAAAAGTTTCCCTTGCTATCCTATCATGCACATGGTCTAGAATCTTTGAGAATTGGCAAAAGGACAAGCTCACCCCTACCCGAATAAAAATCCCTTGCTCTATGACTAATCCGAGCAAGTATCCCTAGAAAAAGAAAAAGAAAAAGAAAAGAAAAATTCAAGAAAAAGAGAAAAGAAAAATGTTATGCTATCAACAATGTTACAAGCATTATCAAGCAAAAGAAAAATAAGCAAAGTTCAAAAGAAAGCAAGAAAAGCAATAAAATCCCTTTCCCTACCCTTTGAAAAGAAAAGAAGGGTGAATGAGCTTGAATCCCTGGAATTCTCAATTATTCGAAAACTGTGAGGTAAGCCCCATAACAGGTGGTTTGTGCCCAACCTCGCTTGGCCTTGGGTAACTCCTAGCGTGGCGATATGTCCGTCACATTAGCGACCTTCTTTTGTACAGACCTATGTCTGCTTATGGATTAGCTAGCTCTTGATAATCCGATCTACATAGTAGCCTAGTATGGTTATATGCATCTACATCATGGTTAATGAACACTTAGTTGGTTTATTCAAATCACTTGTATCATAGTATCTTGCTCAAAACTGGTAACTGAACCATACAATTGCACACACATTTGTATTTGAGAGATTTTGTCTATCATTATGATAAATCAAGATTGGCAATGAATTCACTTATGCACATGGGATTCCTTATAAATCTAATTTTTGTCTTCAAAATACTTTGAAATATTATTTTTGCAACTTGTTTGGAATAATCAAGTACAATTATTTACCACAAAGATTAGAAAAATAAAAATTTCAATAAAACATATCATATATATCTTATCGACTTTCGCGACGATGGTATAATTCCAAAACCAAAATTGGAATTTTATGCTTAGCGCAAGTCCTCATTTTCATCTTTTCTGTTCATTAAAAATCAATCATGCAATAAAACTATCCTTTCTTTGATCTTCGCGATGATGGTATAAGTCTATACCTACATATTCTATGCCTAGCGCAAACCATTGTAACAATATTTTCTCCAATTTATCAAAATTCATAAAAACCATATGACTTCATTTTATTACACAAATTATGCTTTTCAAAAGCAAACACATTTTTATTATTTCATATCATTATGTCAACCTTTGCATTTTGCAATGATGGTATAATTCTTAAGGAATTATTCAACAATTTTTATCACACTTAGGAATTTATGCCTAGCAAAAATTATTTTACAATATTTCATGCATAATATTTTCATGGAAATCTGAAAACAAACCATCATCATCATCATCATTTGCATCATCACAACAAAGTCTTAAGACAGTCTCTTAAGCACTCTTTTCTTTTAACAATATTTCTATCCTGGGACTAGCTTGACGACCGAGTGAGCAGCGACTCCATGAAATGGTCTATAATAGCGACAATGTCCTTTGAAATTATTGTTAGAAATCTCTTTTTTTATTTTATCACATTTCATTACAACCAATCAATTTGTTACATCAGATTATTTCATTTAAAATATTTATAGCATGACATCCAAGTTATAATATTTTCCAAAACGACATAATTACATGAATCATCAATAAAATCATTACATCAATCAACTCAATCAATCAATCAAACATAAAAAGCATCATAAACATACACATAACACAAGTCATATGATCAAAAACATATCATATATCAAACATAATTTCATTCAAAAATAATTCAAATTAATTTTGCTTTTCCGCGTTTTTACCTCAAACGTTCGATTTGGGTAAAAACACGGAGGGGGCACCATAGTAAGCCGTCGTACGATTCGACCAAGAATCGTCGCCTAAAAATGGGAATAATTTTTTGCTTTCTCGTAGATCGAGAAGAACTCATCTTTAACGCATTTTCTTCGGAAAATTCGCTAAAGAGGGGGCAAAATGTAGCACCCTAAAATTGGCGCAAGAAAATTGGAATAATTACATTCACCTTAGTAAATAAATTTAAATTCAAATTTAACCTCCCAAACCGCCCGTTAACCGCCGAGAAACCCGTTTCCTCCTTTTTCGTGCCATTTTTAGCAGTTGTTTTGACCGTTTGACGATATCGTCTCCGATCAGACGATTTCGTCGCAAAACTGAATTTGCATAGTTGGAATCCGTTCCAACGGGTCTCCAATCCGGGCAGAAGCGTGTCCGCGCCGTTGGGACCCTTCCCCCGTTGGAGATCTCCCAAATTGGGATGATCTCCAACCTCCCAACAACTATCCTATGCCTATTTAACTCTAAGACTTTTCCCTCCCCAACCCCTGGCTGAATTTTTATGCAAATTGAACCCTTATGCTCTAAAACATCGTAATTCATATTTTGCATTAGTCCTATAGTCATTTCATTGTAGGTACACCACTGGTTTTCAGCCGGAGCCAACACCTATCGCAGCCGACGAACCTGTCAAGATCGGAGGCGATCTCGTCAAATTCGGGACGATCTCGTACTGATGCGAGACGATTTCGACTGCAGCACACATCGAGGCAATCAGTGCCTGGAGTTTGCTCTTCTGTCTCTTTTCTCTATCATTTTATGCTATAAATTAGATTGTTTATTCAGTTTTTATACTATATTGCATTTGGAGTTCACCCATTTTGTCTAGTTTGCATATTAAGATCATATTCTGCTATCTAAACACAGTTATTTGCATTTACTTCTGTTCTTGTATATTGTTCAACACTCATATTACTGTTTCACATAGTTTGCCCCTGTTTGCAAAATAGAATTTCTTGTATTTCGCATCTGTTTGCTGTTTTGCAGGTCTCTGATGAATTCGTCTGACGAATTCGTCAGATTGCAGACGATCTTGTCAGTTTAGACGATTTTATCAAATTGAAGGCGATTCTGTTGAATTGCAGACGATCCAGACTGCTTCAAGCTTCATAAACTCCATCAGACTTCCGGATCAGGTAATCTTCATTGGCCTCCTGCAAATTCTCTGTTTCTGTTTTCCTTTCGTTTGTTGTATGCATTTAAATTGCATTTTCATGTAGTTTAAGTTAGAATCATTCGGCCAAACCTAGGATGAATGTTTAAAAATAAAACGAACTCATCAAAACTCATTCCCAAAACCTATGCGTGGAAACCGCCGTCAAATGTTTCCTCGGTGAACCCACCATCCGTCGAAAAATCACCAAAATGCACCTCCATTGAGAGGCGGGACCTTCGCAAAGTCCTCTCGTCCGAGGTACCGCACCATCCTTTTCCCATCCTCCTTTCGGGCGCGGATCCAATAGCCTGAAGGTAGGGATGCGAAAAATTTGGAGCGATACACTTCTAAACATGACACATCACCTACATAGCTAATACTAACTAACTTGACACCTCACACAATAACTCCATACTTATTTATGTGACACATACTATAAACTCACATATTAAATGCATACCCTAATCTAAATTATGTATAAAGATAACAAATAATGTAATGCCTCCAACACCTCCCTTTATATTACATTATTTGGTATGATGGATTTTTGCCTTCATGTACTTCTTCTTCATGCATTCTGCCTTTGGTACTAATTTAGGTTCTGATACTATATTTGTCCCATTGAACTATTACTTGTACTTTTTAGAAAGTTGTCAAAGAATATATTTTCATGTTCCTTTGCCATAAAAACTTTGTGTTCAATATAGTACCTCTTCTGATATCATAATTTTGGCAAAAGTTGATCCAGATGGTTTGGTGCAACTTCTGGTACATCCAAAATAAATATGCCACTTTTATAGGATCTCGTGGCTTCAATTTTATTTGGTCTTATTTCCATTGATAGTTTTGAATTCTAATGTTCTCCCTTTATCTAGTAATTGTGATACTAAAATTAGATTATTTTTTATGTAAAGAATATAAAGCATATTTTACAATGTACATTCAAAATGTGGTAGACTAAGTGTGGCATTCACTAATCCTTGTACATGATAAGTATTATATTTTGCTATCTTGATTGGTACACTTGGTTTTACTCGAATGGAATCAAACCAATACAAGTTGCCATTCATATGATGGCTAGCTTTTGAATCAATGTACCAAGCATTATCTTCATATTTATTTTTTGGTTTTGCTTAAATTTTTGGTGTCTTAGTGTATTGTAGAACATGTCTGTGACACTATCTTGTTTGTCTTTGAAAATATTTCTTCATGATATTTGCTTCTTTGAACATATGTGTTTTTAAAAATGTCTCTTTTATGCACTCATTTTGTTCTTTCAATCAATTCTTTTTTTTCACACACGTTCTTTCAAAAAATTTCATTTGTTTCCTTTGATGTGGAATTCCTTATTATGCCCAAATAAAAATTTTCTTCCTTTATTATTTCTTCTTCAATTCTTCACTCATAAATATTTCTTCAATTTGATTTTTCTTCAATTTATTTTCCTTCTTTCTTCAATTTCTTATTCTTCTTCTTCAAATTTTATTCTTCTTGAATATTCAATTTTCTTCTTCAATTCATTCAATCAATTTTAAATTCAATTTCAAATATTATTTTCCTTCTTTCAATTTCGAATCTCATTCACTTGTTATAACTCCCTTCACTCCTTATTCAATTTATTTTATTTTTTCTTCTTCCAATTCTTCTTCACTTTATATTTCTTCAATTCCTTTAGTTCAAATTTTCAATTCTTCAATCAATTTCTTCTTCAATTAATTCCATCTTTCAATTTTTTTTCCTTCAATTTATTCTTAACCTTCTTATATATCCCAAAATAATTTACTTTCTCCAAACATAAATTTTTTCAACTTATTACTCCTTTCAAATAATATCTCTTCAACCCTTTTAATAAATAAAAATTTATAATGTTATATTGATATGAGGTGAAAATAACTTTATCGGAAGTGCATATTATCGAAATATTCTGACTGCAAATTGATAGCACTTTTTTTGATCTATTTGCTTAATTATTTATTTAGTCCTCAACATTATGATTGTTTCATATGCATTATGTCATTTCTCCTTCACGTCACTTGGTATATTGTTCACCTTCCTTTGGCATTCCTCTCATGAATCCTTGTATAATATCATGCTTCGATTTATTTCTTAGAATTGTATGAAAGTGTATGCTCTCTTCCATTTACTCCTCTCACCTACTTTGTCTGTGTTCTACTCATCTATGTTCAATTTTTTCTTCAAACACTGGTATATGTTGTACCAAATATGTTCTTCTTTTCCTCAAGTTACTTGTATTTCCACATTGTGAGCATCCATATAGCTAGTTTGCTCATCTAAACTATTTATTTTCCATCTAATTTGTTTTCAACATTGGCTTCAAACTCATATCCTTTCACTAGATCTTCAATGTTCCTCCTTCAATCTCCTATATTTGCTTCTACCATGACTTTATTATTCAAATTCAAGATGTTCTTCTATAATTTTTGGCTCCTCAACAAGGTCTTCTCATTGCCTATAATTTCAAACACTATAATCTCTCTCACTCAATGCTCATCATAGCTTTCATAAAGTTCACCCAAAGTTGTTCTAATACCACTTGTTAGAAAATCTCCACTATTCTCATAGGATCTCAATATCAAATAATCACATAAACTCATACATTCATCCAATAACAATATTGTAAAATAACACACTAAAATCTTATTGATAAAATCTACTAAAGCAATGCATAAATGCAATGCTTCTTCAAATAATCTATTACATGGTTTTGTCTTCAATATATGCATACATGAGACTCTTAATATGCACATGACTCTTGAATTTTGTTCTTCTCAAAAATCAGAGGAGATCCAACTCTTGACATTTCTCTCTTACATAATAAATATCACATATTTCATAAAGATAAAGTCTCTCGTGATTGCTTATAACTCCTCACTTCTAAATATGACTTATCACCTACATAAATCACACTTACTAAATTGACATCTCATACAATAACTCCACACTTATTTACATGACACATACTATAGATTCAAATATTAGACACACACTCTACTCAAATATTAAACACACCCTAATCTAAATTATTTACAAAGGTACTAAATAATGTAATACCTCCAACATATATTGATATTGTAAGTTATGAACAATCACTTAAATTCTACCTTCAAAATTAGTTAATATAATATCTTAATCCTCTTTCAATGTATTCACTTTACTAAAATGAGACTAAATTTCATCTCTTATGCCTAACAAGATAATTAATTTTACCCCATTATCTTTCTCATAAAAATCTATTTGTGCAACTGGTTCTATAGGACATATTTCATCCCTTGATACAATATCTTATAGTCTTTCTACTACAATGAGAGTCCTCATTGTATTTTTCCATGGGATGAATTTTGGACCTTTTAATTGTTGTGACTATGAGAAAAATAGTTTAGGAGTAGTCATATTTGAAAGAATTTATGATCCTATTTAATCTTTAAGTATGGTCCTTTCAACTTATATTTTCTTATGACTCCCTCTTAATATAAGTATGAAAAAAGGAAAAAAAAAAAAACTCTATTATATAATGACCTTAAGGCTTCCTTATAACTCCCGAATTAAATGGATATATAATTTCAAAAACCTTTCCTTTTTTTTAATTGGATATGCTATAGTTTGTATAAGTTTTCAACTATAGAAATATTTAATAATTTTTAAAAGTATTCAATTATAAACTTTTAAAAAATATCTTAGAGAAATTTGAACTTGAAAAATCTATATGATTGTTGATAGACACTCATATGAATATCTTCTCATGCATTCTAGGTCAAACAATTCCCTCAAATTCGTCTACGCTTAGTGCAATCAAGTTCTTGTGTGCTTCAAATGCAAATCATTCCTCATGATGTAAACCAAAAATGTGCCTTAATATGCATTTAATGCCTCAAAATGCAAATCATACCTAAAGTTTATTAACTAGCACTTATTTCAATATAATCATTCTTTGGACATTCTTCCACTCAAGAAACCATTAATTGGTACTTATTCTTGTTGGAACCGATTCTTGCATCCGTAGAAAATCAATTGTCACACTACAAGAATCCGTTTGAAACCAACAAGCTATTACAGGCTCTGGTCGACCTGCCTCATGTTCTGCTAAACCTGAATATTGTTAAAGAATATGACAGAACGAGTAAGGAAACCCCAACGGAAATTCTTTAATTAAACTTCTAATTTGCACGCTCCAGATTTATATTAAACTACAAGTATTTTTATTAAAATTACCAAGCATAAAAACAACCATTCGTTATGCCTTATGTAGACCGGTGCCTAGATTCATTGGGTTGTTATAGCAATTTAACAACAATTTAATATGAAACAGAGAGAAGAGGAGAAGAAAATTGACGTTTTTAATCTCATTCGAATATCGCAATAAAATCAAGAGTTAACCAATGAAAGAAACGTATATAATGAATTAAAATAATGTAACCCATTACACAATGACAAACAGTACAATGATAAAGATATAACAAGAATAAAACCAAGAATTGTATTGATTTCATAAAATATTAAATGCAGAGTGGGAGGGATGCCTTTTAACTCTATTTTTCTTAAAGAAATACATCAAGACAATGAAGAGGACTCTGTTCAAATAATGTAACAGGTCTCTCCAACTCTCCTTGTTCCAATTTGGTGATAGTAGAGTCTCTGAATCCTAGACTCAAGAAGGTAGGAAATAATATCAGCTTCTTGAACGCTTTCCTATCACAATCATGCATAGCAAGGAGAGGAAGAAATAATGAATAAAATAAAATAGACACGAAGAAATACAACATCACAACTAACAGGCCACTCAAGTATACCTCTTAGTAAAAATGCTATTCTCTAATTGCTTTATGTAGAATCTGAACACAACTGCTTCTTCTTATAGCCTCTGGTTCTTGATTCTATTATTTTTGATCGATTCTTGGCCTTCCACTTGTCAGCATATCATTTAATTTCCAAAATTGGTATTTTTTAGCTAGCTTTGAGGTTTTTACTGTGCTCCCTTCTTTGACTTGTTCAAACAAATTCCTACTAAAACAGTGATTTAAGTATGAGGAGAACTTTCATCTGCTTTTGCTACTTCTTGGTACATTTAGCTGATGCTTTCCGAACTGGTCTCTTCTGAGTTGCCTTTCCTTGATCCTTTGACCCTTTAACTGCCCCAGAGATGTCTCCTATTATTGCAGCTATTTGTGGTGCAGAATCTACTTTTTGTTGTTTGCAAGTATTGACCTTTTTTCCTTTTAAACTCCTTTGCAAACCTATAATATGCTCATCAATCAACCTCCATATTTTTGTGTCAAAAGTGGTTGTAATCCTGAGCATATTCATTTCTTGCAAAATTTTGTTTTTTTGTATAACAATAACAAGCATGTTTCTGTCATACTAAAGTAGTAAGGCTTTTGTAGCATTCACCATGAGTGTAGTTTATTTAATCATCTCCTCCTCATCACCTTATTCATAGTCAAATTTCTCAAGGGTTTCTTTGAATATTCCTTCTATGTTTGATGCTTTTAGGAATTGATCCAAGGATAGGCCAATATCTATCATTTTATCTGTAGCATCATTTATTAGGTCATTCATCTCAGTCACAGAATTTGCCCATTTCTCTTGGTTTTATCTAAACAGGGCTGCTTTGAAAAATTTAAAATTGATTTGAATCTTATTGCCTTCAGGTGTCGTTATTTCTTGTTCTTGCAGCTCTTAAAAATGATCCCCTATGTAGTCCAAGGTTAGGTGAATGAATTTAAAATATTTTTCTCTTTTCTACATCAAGGTCATGATTTCTTGAGTAGTTATTTGAATCACCTTTATCTGCTTGAACATTTCAGTAAAACCTTTGGCCTGAGCTTTTATTCTTTTGTACATATCCTTTTCATTACAATCAAATAATATACATGATATTGAACTTTGGTTACTACAAGGGGTTGGGCAATTGAAGCATCTCTCTTATTTAATTCTTCTTATTGCTTACTTATCACAACTTTTAATTCTGTCTTTGCCTTTTCTTCTTTTTCCAATTGTTTTTTGAGTGTTTCAATATTTTCAACAAATTGATCAATGGCTTGAGCATTCACTGTTTTGACCAGTTTTGCTATATTAGCGTCTTTACCCAGTACTGATGATCCTCCTGTTTCCTTATTGGTACTGAGAACTAGTGGGTCTTGAAGAGGATGGATATTAATCTCAACAATATCTGACATAGTTGTCCTCAAATCTATATTTTTTAAGATTGTTCTTCTGTATTTCTCATCTCTGCTACTAACTTCAACTCTTGTTCATCTACAATAGTGAAGGTAGCCTGCTCATCTGTTCTTTCCAAAATAACCTTGGTAAGTGGTAAAGAAAATTTGGGATTATTTGCTTCTAATGGTGTTATTTTTGTTTGACTCTTCACTAAGTAACTTCAAAAAATGCCACCCAGTCCACCATTTTTTCTAGGATTCATTTGTATCACTGATGGGATTTTGATCTCCTATTCTTTTATGGTTATAGAGGTAGGGATGGTCATGGGTACCAATTTCTTCACACTAGTTACATCTAGCACAATATCAGATATGGGAACTACAACTTGCTCTATGGTGATGCTTTATGAGAAGATGAAGTTACTATTTCTTTGCCTTTGTCTGTATAGGTCTGTTGAGGAACTTCTTTTGGTGTTTCTTTTATCTTCAGTTGGTCATTCACTGGGAGCCTAACCTGTTGTTCTACTACATCAATAGGTTTTAAGAGTGACCTCCATTAATTCTATGTCATGTTCCTCTATCAATTCCAGCAAAGGGTCTTCTTTAATTGTTGGGTTTGTCCTAGGTAAAATAGGTGTTGTAGTATCCACTAAAATTTCTTGAAGCCTTCTCAATTTTTTAGGGTAATCATAGGCTTCATAAACCTGTGTGCTGCCTCTTTTTTTGGGAGGGAATTCATCCCATACTTTTTGCAAATCTAATCCTTTTTCCATTACCTCCAATAAACTTTCTTCAAAAGCATCTCCCCGGTGTAGTATACGAGCATACTCTCTCTTCTCCATCATCTTGCTATAAGTTCCTTTTGGGTCATAAAACCTCCATGAGTAGGGAAGGATATCCAACAAATATATAATCTCCAAAATGGCAAGGAACATCAAGCCAAGGGACTTTTCCATGCTTCTTAACCAGTCTCATTTTAGCCTCCTCTGCCACTTGCCTACATAATTCTAGGGTTGCTATGGACAATGGGCAAGATCTGGGTAACACCTTAGGAGGGATTTTAGCTCCATATAATCTGATGTAAGTAAAACCTTCTGTGAAGAAGAAATATCCTATCTCATTTTCTTTAATGAATGCTCTTACCCATGGCCCTAATATTTTTGGAATTAGCCCAGTTAAGGCCCAATGGATTTCTACCAAGAAGCGATCACAAAACCAGCCCATGTGAGTTTGTCCTTCATGAAGTCTCCAGAAGCTATTCTATACATAGGAGATATCTATGGCTTTTAATATCTTATGAGATTATTCCTCCAATTGGCCCGCTATTAAGTGAGTGAGAAAAGAATATTGTGAAAAGTGAGGCATCTCCTGCCTTTGTTCAAAAATTGCTCTCTTGTACTCCAAAACGGCAAGGAACATCAAGCCAAGGGACTTTTCCATGCTTCTTAACCAGTCTCATTTTAGCCTCCTCTACCACTTGCCTACATAATTCTAGGGCTGCTATGGACAATGGGCAATACTGGGGTAAAACCTTAGGAGGGATTTTAGCTCCATATAATATGATGTAAGTAAAACCTTATGTGAAGAAGAAATCTCCTATCTCATTTTCTTTAATGAATGCTCTTACCCCTGGCCCTAATATTTCTAGAATTAGCCCAGCTAAGACCCAATGGATTTCTACCAAGAAGCGATCACAAAACTAGCCCATGTGAGTTCATGCTTCATGAAGTCTCTAGAAGCTATTATATACATAGGGGCTATCTATGGCTTTTAATATCTTATGGGATTATTCCCCCAATTGGCCTGCTATTAAGTGAGTGATAAAATAATATTGTGAAAAACGAAGCATCTCCTGCCTCTGTTCAAAAATTGCTCTCTTTAGTTATACCATTTCTTTGTGTATTTGTGAGCTCAATTCTAGTTCCCAGGCATAGATTGGGGTGTTATGTCCTCTA
The DNA here is from genome assembly GCA_028583015.1 of Wollemia nobilis. Lineage (NCBI taxonomy): Eukaryota > Viridiplantae > Streptophyta > Pinopsida > Araucariales > Araucariaceae > Wollemia > Wollemia nobilis. Next base: position 7,416,425 of record JAQPPZ010016751.1, on the reverse strand, counting down.
TTACATTGTGCAACTAAATACAAAACCCTTTTTGTTATTCTACTCATATCCTGTACTCCCAATACTATGTTTATCATGTCACAGAAGTCTTGTACCCAAGGTTTAAAAGTATTTTATTAATTGAGAAAATTTTCTCTATTGCCACATGTGTATAAAACAATTTTTAAAAATTTCCATATCAATGAACATATGATATTGGTGTTTGATTACCTGGTCCACCAAAAATGTGGTATACTTCGTCATATTGAACACTTCCTGGATATCTTCAACTTTGGCACTGAACATCTTTAGATTATTATTGTCTCGAAATGTCTTCGTTCTTTCGTCATATGCCACTACCAGCCAAGCCATAAAATCTAAGGAGAAATACACTTTTGGGCATAGCAATTTCCCATGGTTACTGTTCCATATATTTTCTTTGGAGAAACCCTTGCTATCTCTGAGCTTTATGGAACAAATCTGCTATTATACATGGGGTTCTGTTATCGCCTTCCATCACCCGGGTGAAACTCTTAATGCAGGACTTTTCGATCTTGTACATTTGAACTGAGTTAGGCTTGTTATCTGCCCCACATTTCTAGGCAAAATCATACATAGTGGTACCAAGAATAGGCGGTCCAAAAATCATAGAATAGGGTGATTTATATATGATAAACTTCATGGCTTCTCATGTATCTGTAGGTACGAACACATCTCCCCATGATGTCATTACTCTCATGATTGCTGGTTAAGTTCTTTTTCGAGTTCTTAGAATACGAATACTCTCTTCCCTCTGTGCTTCTGATATATTAATTCTAATTCTTGGTATACCAGTGGAGTGGCCTTAACTGGTTTCATAAGTTCATATACAGGGTGGTGGAGTGAACTTGATAAATTTGCATGTTTCATTATCGACCCAATGCCACCAACCGTTGTTCAAAATTGGCCAATGAATTCATGCCAACTCAGCTATTTCTAGAATTTTATGTTTTATGATGGGCGATATCTATTAACTTACGTGCCTGGGCCCCTTTGATCCGTGTGCTTGCAATAATTCATGCTTTCTATTTATTTTTCAATGGGGATCTTTAAATCTAATGTGAAATGATATGTGCCATAGGGGCAGTGTCCTTTTTGAACCTCGTGCCACCTCGAATTCGAGTGATAATTAGATCTTTTGGATCAATTATGTCTCCTTCAAGATTTTTGTGATATCCGATCCTCAGGGTGAGCGTTGGTTTTCATATTTCTATGATACCTCTTTTTCCTTAAGTCAACTATGATTAATCATAACCATCAGATACAAGTGATTGGTTTTGTTCTTGGAATATCGATTGATGCACTGTCGTCCGATATGGGTAGGATGCTAGCATGACCATTGATATCCCGAGACCTGCATGATGGTTAATGTACCTAGCTGCATATAAACACTTGACATAACATGTTTTATGGTCTTCAATTAATCATGATTATCCAATGTTTAATCCTTATATTTTCAAACCTTAACAACTCGTATTAATCAATGGTAACATATGATACGGGCATTTTTCTATTGTGGTCATCGTTAGATCTTACTATGGTGAGGCGCGACCATTGGATCGTATATATGCACATAGTTTTTAATAAATGGGAAACATTTATACGTACCTTGGGTCAATTAATCAACCTTTTGTAATATAATATTTAGATTAACCTTTGATTTATTTTACGTATGCACACCGTTGGATCTGGGTGATCAATGAGCGATGTCATCCGATTTGTGTATCATTAAAATATCTTCATTTAGCTTTCAATCCTTTTCTGCCACTACAAGCCTTCGCGATCGTTGATTTTTGGATTAGTTTGGGCGCTATCGTTAGATTGTCAATAAGATGCCCACCATATATCTTATGTATAAAATTTTTTTTTTATTAATCTTGATTCATTTGATTAAGGGGGGGGTTGTCACGTTTGTAACCCTCCCCTAACACAATTAAATTATTTATCTTTTCCTTAGTATTCTTACCATTTGTGATTTCGACGTGTGACCATCGGATTTTGAGTGGAGACAAGCGCAACTGTTGGATCTAGTCAACCTTGCGAGTTAGTTTAATCAAGGGCGTATAATATTAATCATGTTTAAGCTGTAAGGGGGAAAATTAGCCGATGTATTAAACCCTTTTTAATTACATGATTAACATTAATTAATTTTTTGAACCTTAACACTCTTTAATGCATCTTCAATTAGTGCGCCATCGTTAGATTAAAAATCGATCGAGCGCAACCATTTGATCTTGGTAACTAGCCCGACGATTAATCAAATGGGGTGCATCCTTTTTAATATTGACTTTTAAAGTTAAATTTAATCAAAGCAATCACAATCGTCGATCTATACTTTTTTTTGCGCTATCGTCCGATCTATCGGACTTACTCATTGTTTAATCGAAACCTTTGACCATCAAGTCTTGCATTTAAATTTTTGACTCTTCGGATAGCGTGCAACCATTGATTTGATCTTGGGGTCAGCACGTCCATTGATCTTGTTAAAGGTGCAAGGACTTTAATCATGTTTTTTATTGGTCTATGACTTAACCTTTGGGTTTATTGTGATAGCGCGCTCGTTAGATTTATTTTTGATGTAGCGCTATCATCAGATTTAATGAGAGATGCTTGATTTTTAAACCCTAGGTTAACCTTATTGACCCTTTTGACTTATCTTTTGAAATTTATTGTGAATGCGCATCCGTTCGATTAAATTTAATGTGTTATTTTTACTTTTTGACCATGGCTTGACTTTTGACTTGTCCTTTGGTTCGATTTTATTAATGCGTTGTCATCCGATTTCTTCTGGATCGAGCACGGCCTTTGGATTAATTCTAAGGTGCTCGATTGTTAGCTTGGTGGGGTGCATACCCTTAGGTTTTGATTAATTAATATTTTCTTTAACCTTAGACCTTTCAGATTTTGAGACTATGGTGGAATGCTTAACCGACTTTATGGTTTAAGGACTTTATTAATCGGTTTTAGGCCCAAGGAAGGATTTATGAAGGTCGGACTTTGGCTTTAGGTTTTTAATTTGAAAATTTCTTCCCTAACCATTTGAGGTACTTTGATTTATACAATGAAGCCCACATTATTAAAAATGCTAAGGTTAGACTTTATCAAACAAACCAATGAAAAATTGAATTACTCACAACAACTTAAGCAATGACCAGCAATATTAGCAGTTTGATTGAAACCAAAAATTTAAATTTGGGGGTTTCAAAGTTGAGTCAAATTTGGCTCCAACATAGGCTCTGACTAGGACAATGTGTTGAAAACATGAAGCACTTGAGAACCACAGAATCTCCTGGTTTTATTTTGCAAAAAGAATGAACAAAAAACAACAAAATTTGACTTCTAAGTAAAGCTTGAAATGCTTAACAAAAAAATTTTCCTTCCTCTTTTTTTTTTTTTTATAATATACTGAAAAACTGTATGAACAACATGATATTAGAGCAAATAGAGTATTTGAAAATTGTAATTCCTTTTATTCAATTTGGAAACTAGGATCATATTTTTAGAATCAAATGAGTTTTGTTTTTGATATATTGTAATGCTTGTTTTAGCTAAGTCATAAGATATGATTACACATAAATTTGTCAAAGCCTTTTTTACTTCATCATGTTTTGGCCATGTGTGTGTTTGTGCATTCTTTTTTATTTCTAAATATTTCAGAACTTTGTCATATCTGAGCAAAATAGTCAAGCCTAATATGTGATTTCACTCTTCAAAATTTTCACCATTCTGTAGGGCTCCACTGCCAGTCAGGCATCTATAGCCCCGGTAGAGTTGCTTCTAATCCCATATTGGTTTTACCCTACTGCCAGTCAAGCGTCTATAGCCCCGGTAGAGGTTTTCCAAGATATCTCAGGCAGTGACTCAATTTTACTTTATTTTTTATTTTTCCTTCTCGTGAGAGAGGTACTTGAATATATAAGTAAATTGTGCAATAAGTATGCCTGAGTTAAGGATTAGTTTCTGGCTATAAAGATGAGTGTAATGATTTTTGGCTCAACTACCCTCTCAAAGATAATTCAGTTCTTAGGACCTTTGAAGTCACCTTAAATATCATTTGTAATGTGAGGCTTTTGTCATGATGTTTCAGTCAGCTTTGTTTTCCTTCTGTTTTATTTCATATCAAACAACTATTGCATAAACACTCATTTTTTTGTGAAAATTGTAAACCTCATCAGAATCTAAAATAAGTCTCCTTTTTTCTTTTTATTGTTTTTGGTGGAATCAACAGTAATATATACTCACTAAGCTAAGAATATCATGTGTACAGTAAAATCAGAATAAAACTGAATAAGAAAAGAAAAGCTAAAATTGAAACACTCTGTTTTTGGATTTTTGTTCTTTTTCAAAAAAAAAATTTTCTTTTTTTATTTTATTCACCTTCAATAGGGATTGTACATTTTGAGGTGTTGGCCATTAATAGGAATAGCCATTATTTCACCCTGTAAGGTCTGCAACTTGTATGTATTCTGACTGATAACATGAGCTATTTGGTATGGACCAATCCATTTGGGTTCAAATTTACCTTTTTCACCATGTTTGTCATTTTTAGGATCCCAATAGATGACTATATCTCCCTGAGAAAAAGGAGTACCCTTGGCTTTCTTATTAAACAATTTCATGGTTTTTTGAGTTTGTTCTATCATTCTATTAAGGGTCTCTCTTCTTTGTTCTTCTAACAGGACAATTTGATCAAGCCTTCTCTATATGGGATTGGGGTTTTCATGGTCTTGTAATAGGAGGGAAAGTGCCAATTTTTCTATCTTTGAAGGTAATAATGCTTTCTCTCCATAAACCATCTCGTAGGGAGTTCTTCCTGTGTTTCTTTTAATAGACAACCTATCAGCCCATAAAGCAAATTTAAGTTCACTGTCCCACCCTCTTTTATTCTTACCTAATGACCTTTTTATTCTGGTTATTACATTTTTATTTGATGACTCAACAAGGCCATTTCCTTGGGGATAATAATTAGCAGAATGAGATAATTCAATTCCATATTCAGCACAAAATTCTACCATTTCATATGATACAAAATATTGTGCATTATCAGTAACCAGTTTTTGAGGAACTCCAAACCTGGTTAAGATGTTTTCCTCTAGGAATATGATGATTGTGGCAGATGTAGATGATCTCAAAGGTGCAGCTTCTACCCACTTAGTGAAGTAATCTGTTGTTGTTATGATCCACTTATGCTGACCAGATGAGTTAGGCTTGATTTCTCCAATTAAGTCAATGCCCCATTGGGTGAATGGTGCTTCAATGATTACTGGCTTGAGGGGCATAGCTGCTAGATGTTTCTTTCCTACAAAAACTTGGCAGTTATGACAATTCCTAACATATTTATATACATATTTAAAAATGGAAGGCCAATAATGTCCTGCCCTCATAATTTTATTAGTTGTAGCCCTTGGGGTAAAATGTCCTCCACAGAATCCATCATGAAATTCATTAATTATTTTTGGGACTTCACTTTCATATAAACAGACTAATAATATTCCATCAGGGTGTTTCCAGTATAGCACGCCATCCTGTATATAATATTTTTGAGCTTGAAGTTTGATTGATCTCATTCTGTTTATTGACATGTTTTTGGGGAATGACAGAGTTTGTAGATAAGACAAAATTTCTTCATACCATTTGCACTCAATGTTATTGATTCTTCTAAGATCATATGCCTCGTTTATAGTGAGCACATTTTCAAATCCTTCTTCCTCTTTCTTGGCCAATAGTTTTGCTAAACCCTGTCCTTTGATAGTTTTTACTATTTTGAACTCAGCATCATATTGTAAAAGTTTTACCATCCATCTAGCTGGTCTTCCTAATGGCTCTGATTGAGAAAAAATATATTTTATTGCTATGAAAGGAATGCAACAGTAAACTTTATTTGATCCAAATATACCTTTAAAGTGTTCCAAAGATTGGATGACTACATAAGCATGTTTCTCTAGTAAGGTGTATTTGATATGTGCTCCTTTTAGACCTGAACTCATAAAGGCTATTGGCCTTTCATTATTTTCTTCATATTTCTGTGAAAGAACTGTTGCAATAGAATGTTCAGATGCATAGGAGTAGATATTAAAATCCTTTGTATAATCAGGGCAACTTAGGGCTGGTGTGGTTGATATGGCTTCTTTGATTTTGTTAAATGCTTCCATATTTTCCATTGTCCATTTTATTTCTCCTGTTTTCTTGACCATGTCATTTATGGGTTTAGTCATCTCTGCAAAATTTGGGACAAATATTCTGATGAAATTTATTTTGCCAAAGAATGACCTAACTGCTTTTAAATTTCTAGGAGGGGGAATTTTGGAAATAGCTTCTATTCTTTCTGGATCAATACTTATCCCTTTTTCTGAAACTATGTGTCCTAGCAACTTTCCTTGAGTAGTCCCAAATATGCATTTCTTGGGATTCAAAGAAATTCCAAATTCCTTACATCGAGCAAAGACTGCAGTTAAATGTTCTAAATGATCCTCTAGATTTTTAGAAAAAATAGTGATATCATCTAGGTATACCACTACAATTTTAAACATCAATCCTTTAAAGGCAAAGTCCATAGCTCTCTGAAAAGTAGCACCTGCATTCATTAACCCAAAAGGCATCCTTAGATATTCAAATGTGCCCCAAGGAGTAGTAAATGCAGCCTTGTGTCTATCCTCTGGATTTATCTGAATCTGATTGTACCCTAAAAATCCATCTAACAGAGACAATCTAGTTGAACCTACCACTGCTTGCAGCAGTTGTTCCATATTAGGCAATGGGTAATTATCTTTTAATGAACTCTTGTTTAAGTTTCTAAAATCTACACAGAGCCTAATATCTCCATTCTTTTTCCTAACTGGTACTAAATTGGATATCCAGGAAGAAAATCTGACCTTTCTTATTATCTTGGAGTCCAACAATTTTTGAACCTCTTTTTGCATTATTGGGTGCAGAGTTGGATTGTACTTCCTCTATTTTTGTCTAAATGGCTTGGCCTCTTCTTTCAAGGGTATTATATGTGTCATCACATCTATTTTGAAAGTTTTAAGGTCTTCATAAGTCCAAGCAAAATTTTCTTTGTTCTTTTTCAAGAAACTGATATATCCAACCTTTTCTTTAGCAGGTAATGCCATGTCTATCTTCACTATTCTGGGTTCTTTCATTGAGCCAATATTAATATCCTCAGATATCACTTCTCTGCATATAGGTTTATAGGCTTTGTCAAAATCATCAAATAGGATTTCAAGAGACACCAATCCTTTGGGTATTCTATTAGTTTTCAACTGGATTACTTCTACTGGTTCTCCTATTTGATCTTTTAGCTTTTCTTCATATTTTTCATCATAGATGACATCTGCATACTGATTTTGCAAAGTCATAAAATCCTTAATATCTATATCATCTTGAAAGACCTGAAGATAGACTATGTTATCTGGCACAGAAGGTTTATAGACTGAGATAGTTGGAAACTTGTCCATATATTCTATAGTTATCTCTGGGTGATCTAGACCTAAGGCATTCACAACTAAGAGATCTACAACATGATTTTGTTCTCTAGGAATATATGAAATATTGAAAGCCAAAAATTTATCAATTTCTTCTAGTACTGCATTTCTATATTGCTTAAGTCTAGGATGCTTGGTCTGATATTTGCCTTTTATTTATAGTATAATAAGTTCTGCATCTCCTGTTATAGTTAAGTAGTTAATACCTAACTCTTTTGCTTTCCTTAGCCCTAATAGTAAAGCTTCGTACTCAGCTACATTGTTTGTGCAAGGAAATTGCAATCTGTAAGGGATACTAAGGTAATTTCCTTTAATATCAGTCAAATTTACACCTGCACCTGCTCTAGATTGGGATTTAGCCCCATCAAATGACATGGTCCACATTTCTTGGGTTAATACTCGATTTTATTCATCATCAATTATTCTCATATCTTCTGGATCCATGTTCTTTGCATTTGGTACTTCCATTAGGAATGGGTTGTGCCATATTGAATAGACTCCCATCCCTTTTTCTTCCATAGAGTTAACTAAGTTAATCATGGTTTCATCTGTTTGAATTAACTCTATGGAGTGTTTGTTGAATGGTTCCCTTCTCAAAATTATATTCTCCTTATCTAATATGGGGATGGTAGCATAAGACCAATCTAGTTGTATTGATCCTCCTAGTTGTTCTGCCCAATGCCTACTGAGTAATAGTGAGAAGAATGGGTCAACATCAACTATTGCTACATCCATAACAATTCCCTTTTTGGGGTGTTGGTCTAGGAAAACCAATAATCCAGTTATCACCCCTACACAGGGAATTTGTCTGTTGTCCATTACAAAAACAGGGGCAGAATCTCTAGTACAGATTAATCCCATTTGGTCAGCTATTAACTTAGGCATGATATTATGTGAAGCTCCACTGTCAAGCATGCAATTATGAATCACATATCTTTCCCCTTCATCTGAATTATATCTTAATGACACGTAGAAGGGTCTGACAGAAGATGGTGATCTTGTATCATGTTGATTTTGTCTAGCAGACATGACAAGTAGGGTCTTCTTTCTACTCTACTAATCCAAAAGCTCTGCATACTTGTTCTTTGTATGTTTGAACTTTCATAAGTTCACCAAATATGATATTAACTTTTTTCTTACTGATTTCTGACCCAACATCAAATTCTATCTTCTTTATATCCAATGGTTTATTACTTTCTTCTTTGGGAACTTCTTCTATTGATTCTATTACCTCAGGAGTAATCTTGTTAGGGTTCCTATCAGTTTTCTCTTTAGTGATATTTTTATTGGTGAAAGTTTGTCTTCTTGTTTCATTTGTAGATAATTTCTCTGTTCTTTCAGGGATTGTTCTATTCCTCAAATTTAAAACATGGGTTGCCTCTAATTCTTCAACCTCTTGAGTAGTGGGAATCAATTTCCCTTGCTTCATCTTATCATATCTTGACTCATGTGATTTCTACAAGATTTTAGTTTTTTCGGTTATTAAGATTTGAGGATGATGATTAGAAGCATATTTATCCATATCTTCTTCAAACAACCTTTCCCTGGATTCATCTTCAACCGACCAACATGCATTGATTCTTATATCTTCTTCTGATTCTGCATGCATATCTACATTACGTTGATCACTCAGGTGGATTCCACATGCATCAAGGTTATGGGGTGCATCACAAGTAGAGCAAAAATAAGGAAAACCTTCAGCTACATTAGCAGATGGCATTGGGTTAGGGACATTGTTCTGATCCCTGTCAGAATCTCTATTTTTCTAGTTGTTATTCCCATTACCCCTATTCCTATTTCCTTCTTCAAAACCATTGTTGTTTCCCCAATTCTTGTTGTAATTTTTCTTAAAGGGGGGACGGTTGTCAACATGTGGTCGCTCTGTCTGTGAAGATTCACCGTTATTTCCATTTCTTTCAATTCTTGCTAACCTGTTACTCATGTTGTTGAACATTTCTATCATTTGACTAGTCAACTTCTCCATAGGATCAATTTCAGTTCTTCTTTGTATATCAAAAGCCACTCTCTTAGGTTTTCTCTCGGGCATGTTAACTTCTAAAGAATAAGGCTTCATCTTACCACTATCAAGCATATTTATTTCTATATCCATTGCTTTCTCCATACAACCATCAATGGTAGTGGCTTGTTCTTGCCTTAATTCATAGTTAAACTCTCCTTGAAAAGCATTCTTATAAAAACAAATAGACTGAATATCACTAGGCCTGAGGTTGGCAGGGATTTTGTTTCTTGTTTTTGAAAATCTTCTGTTAAAATCACTAACAACCTCATTTTATTTCTTCTTCATAGTGGCTAGCTCAGTTAACAATGATTGTTCATTTTTCCTTTCACCATACTTCTTTAGGAACACCTCTTCCATTTTGGTGAAGTATGGGATATCATTGTTAGGAAGGGAATTAAACCATTCTCTAGCATCTTTTTCTAAAGTCTACAAAAATAGTCTTAATACTACATCTTCATGTTCAACTTCCAGACTATCCATTGCATATAAGAAACTTTTGATATGATCCTCTCCAGTTACTGCACTGTTTCCTAAAAACTTAGGGAGGTATTTGTGAGCTTTATTGGGTAAGGCATTTAAATTTACTGGTAATACAAAAGGCCTATATCTGTTAGTTCTCCATAAATGAACATTACCTTGAGCCATAGCTACTATTGAATTTAATTTCATAGATGTAGTACCTACGGTGGTATGGGTCTCGGTAGTTTGAACGTAGATCGATGGATTATCTACCTATTGTATGATGAGAACAATTCCATATATCTTCTACAACTAATTTTAAATGTTCATCTACAGTAATATCAATAGTAATAATATTTTGATTTTTCTTTACGTACTTTTTACCGCTAGAATTAGATCTACTATAATATGTAGAATTCTTGAAAAATGGTGATTTTTGGGTATGTATAAATACCTCTGGATTCTCGAGTTCTAGAAATAGCTCCTTACCACTTCTCCTGGTGTTCGCCAACACGTTCTTTCTCTCCTTTTTTATATTTTTCTTTTGGGTTCATCCAACAGAGTCACCAACACTAGGGTGTAGAAAGAACAACGTATACTCTTATCAAGAATGCTTGATATTATCTCTCATCCTCACAGGAGTGGGTTCTTGGGGAAATTCAAGAAAATCAAGAAAGAGAAATCAAGAAAATCAAGAAACGAGAATTTTCAAGAAAATCAAGAACATAAAAACTTACTTCAAAACATAAACTACGGACATAGGAAAAATAAAGAACTTCTAACAAAGTGAAAATTAAAACGCTGGTTCTTTACTTTAACTAGTCATCCATTGAATTAAAAATAATCGTTGAAGAAAACTTTAAGAAGATAATTGAATCTTTCTAAGAAGTCCTCCCCGACAACGATGCCAAAAAACTGTTGGAACCGATTCTTGCATCCGTAGGAAATCAATTGTCATGCTACAAGAATCCGTTTGAAACCAACGAGCTATTACAGGCTCTGGTCGACCTGCCTCATGTTCTACTAAACCCGAATATTGCTAAAGAAGACAACAGAATGGGTAAGGAAACCCCAACGACAATTCTTTAATTAAACTTCTAATTTGCATGCTCCAGATTTATATTAAACTATAAGTATTCTTATTAAAATGACCAAGCATGAAAACAACCATTCGTTATGCCTTATGTAGACCGGTGCCTAGATTCATTGGGTTGTTATAGCAATTTAACAACAATTTTAATATGAAATAGAGAGAAGGGGAGAAGAAAATTGGCGTTCTTAATCTCATTCGAATATCGCAATAAAATCAAGAGTTAACCAATGAAAGAAACGTATATAATGCATTCAAATAATGTAACCCATTACACAGTGACACACAGTACAATGACAAAGATATGATAGGAATAAAACCCAGAATTGTATTGATTTCATAAAATATTACATGCAGAGTGGGCGGGATGCCTTTTAACTCTATTTTTCTTAAAGAAATACATCAATACAATGAAGAGGACTCTGTTCAAATAATGTAACAGGTCTCTCCAACTCTCCTTGTTCCAATCTGGTAATAGTAGAGTCTCTGAATCCTAGGCTCAAGAAGGTAGGAAATGATCTCAGCTTCTTGAACGCTTTCCTATCACAATCCTGCAAAGCAAGGGGAGGAAGAAAGAATGAATAAAATAAAATAGACACAAAGAAATACAACAACAACTAACAGGGCACTCAAGTATACCTCTTAGCAAAAATGTTATTCTCTAATTGCTTGATGCAGAATCTGAACACAACTACTTCTTCTTATAGCCTATGGTTCTTTATTCTGTTATTTTTGGTTGATTCCTGGCCCTACACTTGGCAGCATCTGATTGAATTTCCAAAATTGGTGCTATCCAACTGGCTTTGAGGTTTTTATTGTGCTCCCTTCTTTGACTTGTTCAAAAAAATTCCCACTAAAATGGTGATTTAAGTATGAGGAGAACTTTCATCTGATTCTGCTACTTCTTGGTGCGTTTAGCTGCTACTTTCCAAACTGGCCTCTTTTGAGTTGCCTTTCCTTGATCCTTTGACCCTTTAACTACCCCAGAGATGTCTCCTGTTATTGTAGCTATCTGTGGTGCATAATCTACTTTTTGTTGTTTGCAAGTATTGACCTTTTTTTCCCTTTAAACTCCTTTGCAACCCTTTAATATGCTCATCAATCAACCTCCATATTTTTGTGTCAAAAGTGGTTGCAATCCTAAGCATATTCATTTCTTGCAAAATTCTATTTTTTTGTATAAAAATAACAGGCATGTTTCTGTCATACTAAAGTAGTAAAGCTTCTACAGCATTCACCATGAGTGTAGTTTGTTTAATCATTTCCTCCTCATCACCTAGTTCACAGTCAAATATCTCAAGGGTTTCTTTGAATATTCCTTCTATGTCTGATGCTTCTAGGCATTGATCTAAGGATAGGCCAATATTTGTCATTTTATCTATAGCATCCTTTATCAGGTCATTCATCTCAGTCACAGAATTTGTCCATTTCTCTTGGTTTGATCCAAATAGGGTTGCTTTGAAAAATTTAAAATTGATTTGAATCTTATTGCCATCAGGTGTCGTTATTTCTTGTCCTTGTAGTTCTTCAAAATGATCCCCTATGAAGTCCAGGGTTGGGTGAATGAATTTAAAATATTTTTCTCTTTCTTGCATCAAGGTCATGATTTCTTGAGCAGTTATTTGAATCACCCTTATTTTCCTGAACATTTCAATAAAACCTTTGGCCTGAGATTTTATTCTTTTGTACATGTCCTTTTTCATTACATTCAAATAATATACATGATATTGAACCTTGGTCACTACAGGGGGCTAGGAAATTGAAGCATCTTTCTTATTTAATTCTTCTTGTTGCTTACTTATCATAGCTTTTAATTCTACCTTTTCCTTTTCTTCTTGGTCCAATTATTTTTTGAGTGTTTCAATATTTTCAACAAATTGATCAATGGCCTGAGCATTCACTATTTTGACAAGTTTTGCTATATCGTCGTCTTTACCTAGTACTGATGATCCTCCTATTTCCTCATTGGTACTGAGAACTAGTGGGTCTTGCAGAGGAGGGAGATTAATCTCAGCAATATCTGACATAGTTGTCCTCAAATATTTTTTTTTTGAAGATTGTTCTTCTGTATTTCCCATCCTTGCTACTAACTGCAACTCTTGTTCATCTGTAATAGTGAAGGTAGCCTGCTCATCTGTTCTTTCCAAAACAACCTTGGCAACTGGTAAAGAAAATCTGGGCTTCTTTGCTTCTACTAGAGTTATTTTTGTTTGACTCTTCACTAAGTAACTTCAAAAAATGCCACCCAGTCCACTAGTTTTCTTGGGATTCATTTGTATCACTGATGGGATTTTGATCTCCTATCCCTTTATGGTTATAGAGGTAGGGATGGCCATGGGTGCCAATTTCTTCACACTAGTTACAGCTAGCACATTATCAGATATGGGAACTACAACTTGCTCTATAGGTGATGCTTTTTGAGAAGATGAAGTTACTATTTCTTTGCCTTTGTCTGTACAGGTCTATTGAGGAACTTCTTTTGGTGTTGCTTCTATTTTGAGTTGGTCATTCACTAGGAGTCTAACCTATTGTTCTACTACATCAACAGCTCTAACAGTGACCTCCATTAATTCTATGTCCTGCTCCTCTATCAATTCCAGCAAAGGGTCTTCTTTAATTGTTGGGTTTGTCCTAGGTAAAATAGGTGTTGTAGTATCCACTAAAATTTCTTGAAGCCTTCTCAATTTTTTAGGGTAATCATAGGCTTCATAAACCTATGTGCTGCCTCTTTTTTGGGGAGGGAATTCATCCCATACTTTCTGCAAATCTAATCCTTTTTCCATAGCCTCTAATAAGCTTTCTTCAAAAGCATCTCCCCGGTGTAGTATACGAGCATACTCTCTCTTCTCCATCATCTTGTTGTAAGTTCCTTTTGGGTCATAAAACCTCCATGACACTTCATCGAATCCCATATTGTCCAATTCAAACATTCCCTTGAGTAGGGAAGGATATCCAACAAATACATAATCCCCAAAATGGCAGGGAACATCAAGCTAGGGGACTTTTCCATGCTTCTTAACCAGTCTCATTTTAGCCTCTTCTACCACTTGTCTACATAATTCTAGGGCTGCTATGGACAATGGGCAGTACTGGGGTAACACCTTAGGAGGGATTTTAGCTCCATATAATCTGATGTAAGTAAAACCTTATGTGAAGAAGAAATCTCCTATCTCATTTTCTTTAATGAATGCTCTTACCCCTGGCCCTAATCTTTCTAGAATTAGCCCAGTTAAGGCCCAATGGATTTCTACCAAGAAGCGATCACAAAACTAGCCCATGTGAGTTCGTCCTTCATGAAGTCTCTAGAAGCTATTCTATACATAGGGGCTATCTATGGCTTTTAATCTCTTACGGGCTTCTTCCCCCAATTGGCCCGCTATTAAGTGAGTGAGAAAATAATATTGTGAAAAGTGAGGCATCTCCTGCCTCTGTTCAAAAATTGCTCTCTTTAGTTCTACCATTTCTCTGTGTATTTGTGAGCTCAATTCTAGTTCCTAGGCATAGATTGGGGTGTTATGTCCTCTATTACATTGTGCAACTAAATACAAAATCCTTTTCATTATTCTACTCATATCCTGTACTCCCAATACTATGTTTATCATGTCATAGAAGTCTTGTACCCAAGGTTTAAAAGTATTTTATTAATTGGGAAAATTTTCTCTATTGCTGCATGTGTATCAAACAATTTTTTAAAAATTTCCATATCAATGAACATACGAGATTGGTGTTTGATTACCCGGTCCACCAGAAATATGGTATACTTCGTCAGATTGAACACTTCCTGGATATCTTCGACTTTGGCACTAAACACATTTCGATTATTGTGGTCTCGAAAGGTCCTCGTTCTTTCGTCATATGCCACTACCAACCAAGCCATCAAATCTAAGGAGAAATGCACTTTTGGGCATATCAGCTTCCCAAGGTTATTGTTCCATCTGTTTTCTCTGGGGAAACCCTTGTACTGCCACCTTCGAGCTTTATGGAACAAATATACCATTATCCATGGGGTTATGTTATCACCTTCCATCACTCGGGAAAAACTCTTAATGCAAGAATTTTTGATCTCGTACAATTGAGTTGAGTTGGGCTTTTTATCTACCCCACATTTCTAGGCAAAATCATACATAGTGGTACCAGGAACAGGCGGTCCAAAAATCACAGAATAGGGTGATTTATCTATGATAAACTTCATGGCTTCTCGTGTATCTACTGGTACAAACACATCTCCCCATGATGCCATTGCTCTCATGATTGTTGGTCAAGTTCTTCTTTGAGTTCTCAAAATTTGAATACTCTCTTCCCTCTGTGCTTCTGATGTATCAATTCTAATTCTTGGTATACCAATGGAGTGGCCTTGACTGGTTTCGTAAGTTCATATACAGGGTGGTGGAGTGAACTTGATAAATTTGCACGTTTCATTATCGACCCAATGCCACCAACCGCTTTTCAAAATTGGCCAATGGAATCGTGCCAACTCAGCCATTTCTAGAATTTTGTGTTTTATGATGGGTGATATCTGTTAACTTACATGCTTGGGTCCCTTTGATCCGTGTGCCTGCAATCATTCATGACTTCTATTCATTCATCAATGGGGATATTTAAATCTGATGTGGAATGATATGTGCCATGGGGGCAGTGTCCCTTTTTGAACCAAGTGCCACCTCGGATCCGAGTGATAACTAGATATTTGGGATCGATTATGTCTCCTTCGGGATTTTTGTGATATTCGATTCTTGGTGTGAGCGTTGGTTTTTATATTTTCTATGATGCCCCTTTTTCCCTAAGTCAACTGTGATTAATCATAACCGTCGGATACAAGTGATTGGTTTTGCCCTTGGAATGTTGATTGATGTGTTGTCATCCGATCTGGGTAGGATGCTAGCACGATCATTGATATCCCGAGACCTGCATGATGGTTAATGTACCTAGCTACATATAAACACTTGACATAACGTGTTTTATGGTCTTCAATTAATCATGATTATCCAATGTTTAATCCTTATATTTTCAAACCTTAACAACTCGTATTAATCGATGGTAACATATGATACGAGTATTTTTTTGTTGTGGTCATCGTTAGATCTTACTATGGTGAGGCGCGATCGTTGGATCATATATATGCACATGGTTTTTAATAAATGGGAAACATTTATACATACCTTGGTTTATTTTATCAATCATTTGTAATATAATGTTTAGGCTAACCTTCGGTTGATTTTTCGTATGCGCACCATTGGATCTGGGTGATCAATGAGCATCGCCATCCGATTTGTGTATCCTTAAAGTGTCTTTATTTAGATTTGGATATTTTGCCACCACTACAAGCCTTCACGACCATCAATTTTTAGATTAGTTTGGGTGCTTTGCCTTTCTTTTACCATTCGCAATTTCGGCACGATCGTCAGATTTCGAGTGGAGACAAGAGCAACCATTGGATCTAGTCAACCTGCAAGTTAGTTTAATCAAGCACGTATAATATTAATCGTGATTAAGATGAAAGGGGGAAAATTAGTCGATGTATTAAACCCTTTTTAATTACATGATTAACATTAATTATTTTTTCTAAACCTTAACACTCTTTAATGCATCTTCAATTAGTGCGCCATCGTTAGATTAAAAATTGATCAAGCGCAACCATTCGATATTGGTAACTAGCCTGATGATTAATAAAATGAGGTGCATCCTTTTTAATATTGACTTTTAAAGTTTGCTTTAATTGAAACAATCACAAATTTCGATCTATACTTTGTTTGGCACGATCGTCTGATCTGTCGTACTTACTGTTTAATCGGAACATTTGACCATCAAGTTTTGCATTTAAATTTTTCACTCTTCAAATAGCACGCAGTCATTGATTTGATCTTGGGGTCAATGCATCCGTTGATCTTGTTAAAGTTTTAAGGACTTTAATCATGTTTGTTATTGGTCTATGACTTAACCTTTGGGTTTATTGTGATAGCGTGCTCGTTAGATTTATTTTTGATGCAGCGCTATCGTCATATTAATGAGAGATGTTTGATTTTTAAACCCTACGTTTACCTTATTGACCCTTTTGTCTTATCATTCAGATTTTATCTTGAATGCGCATCCGATCGATTAATTTTAAGATGCAAACTCTTTAACTTTTACCATGGCTTTGACTTTTGATTTATCCCTTGGTCAATTTTATTAATGCGCTGCCCTCCGATTTCGTCTGGAGTGAGCATGACCTTTGGATTAATTCTGAGGTGCTCGCTTGTTAGCTTAATGGGGTGCATACCCTTAGGCTTTAATTAATTAATATTTTCTTTAACCTTAGACCTTTCAAATTTTGAGACTATGGTGAATGTTTAACCGATTTATGATTTAAGGACTTTATTAATCGGTTTTAGGCCCAAGGAAAGATTTATGAAGGTCGGACTTTGGCTTTAGGTTTTTAATTTAAAAATTTCTTCCCTAACCATTTGAGGTTCTTTGATTTATACAATGAAGCCCACATTATTAAAAAGGCTAAGGTTAGACTTTATCAAACAAACCAAAGAAAAATCAAATTACTCACAACAACTTAAGAAATGACCAGCAGTATTAGCATTTTGATTGAAACCAAAAATTTAAATTTGGGGGTTTCAAAGTTGAGTCAAATTTGGCTCCAACATTTCTAATATAAACATTTTTTCAATGTTAATTTACTTAGGAGACCACCAATATAAGTATTATAAATATTTTCTTCCACTCAGGGGACCACAAAATGATCTTATTACATTCGTTCTCTCAAAAGGCCACAAACGATCTTATTGCACCCATTATTTCATGACATCTATGAATGATTTCATTTCACTTGTCAGAAATTTTACAATTCCATGAATAAGTGATCACTCTTTAGAATATTCTACTTTCTTTCATGACCTATATATATTTGGGCTTGTATTAATTAGATGACCTAAAATTGGGTTCAATTTTCACTTTCAAAAAATAAATTTTAATGAGACAACCCATTCATCGGGTCAGTATTTTCCTTCAATTCATTAAATACATTTAAAAAGTGTTGAATTAATAATAATTTGATGGTAAGATCTTCACATCTCTTCTCTCAGGGTCACTATGAGAATTTTCAAATGGTAGTGACTTCATACCTTTCCTTTTTGAGTCTATAAGAACTTCTAGATATTGTCTTTCTTGTTTCTAGATTTCCAAAACTTTCACCACTTAAATTTAAAAAACTACTTTGGAAAATTCCACTTCACTCATGGTTCAGGAACTTTCACTCTGATATCACATGTTGGATACAAAGTAAAATCATAGAAATACTTTATTAATATTTTTCATTCATAATATTTCATCGTATATTTGCTAGTATGTAATGGTTCTTACATGTGATTCCCATAGGGAAATAATCCTATAGAAATCATTTAAGTAATGGGATAATGAGAAAACCTAACTAGAACCTTCGAATATGAAATTATAATATGGAGGAGAATATACAATAATAAAGGTTTTTAATACATTTTTTAAAACTATATCCCAATATTATTGGTGACCCATCTTATCTCATGTAGTAAAAGTATGAAACATCTGACTTGGTTATGTCTCAACTGTGTCCCATCACTATAGTCCATGTCATATGTAATCTTGATCTTCTAGCTAATTTTATGGTCCCTATTATAGGTGACCTTTATCTTCTAGTTAATGTCATGGTAATTTTCATGGGTGACTATTGGAGCCAAAATAGACTCAACATCTGAGACCCCTAATTTTAAACTTTGACTTCAATAAATTTAAGAAATATTGTTGGTCTCTATTGCATTTTCCTTTGAGAAATTGATTTTAAATGGTTTTAAAATGTCATCTAAATTAAATTCAAAGTTAGAACCTTAGTCGTTAATAATATTGCCTTTGTGACCGTTAATCTTATCCTAAAATCAAACGTCCAATAAAGGTCTTTAACCACTAAAGGGTCTTAACCATTAAATGTCCTCGATTTATTTAAAGAAGAGTTTGTAATTGTAAATCAAGCAATAAGTCCCCCTAAAAATACCTTGTTCATTATTATAACATTAATCAAAATGTTCTAGACTATATAAAATAAACAAAACCCTAAGTCCTCAGGTCGCTAATAATGATGATATAAAGCATTTTAACCTAAGTGCATGAACCAAAGTTTTAATATTTTAATAATGGGTAAATAAGGGTATGCACCCCCTTTGCACTTAAATATCAAGCAAGTCCAAATATATGGACTGCAACATTTCATCCTCTGAAATCGAACGGACGCACTCGCATAATCAACCTGAAAGATAAATGCTAAAGGGAAAGACCATAGTCCAAGTATATAACCTAAGGTCTTGATTATAAGTTTAATAAAATTAAATATAAAGGGTACACACCCCCTTTGGCTAAATATCGAGCACTATGGCTAAATCCAAAGGTAGCACCCGAGTCAATCTGAATCGGATGGACGCGCTTGCGTAAAGAGCTTAGGTGTTTAAAGGTCAAAAATGTGCCTAGACAAAAAGGTTTTATCCTAAGGTCTAAAGAGGTTAAATATTAAGGGTACGTGCCCCTTTTGAGTAAGTTTCAAGCACCTTGGGCAGATCTAAAGGTAGCGCTCAAATCCTTCTTAATTATACAGATGCGCTTTCATGAGCTAATCAAAGGTTAAATCAACCAAGTAAAATAATGCATCATGGCATATCCTAAAGTCTCAAACATATGGTTTTGAAATAAAGGGCATGCACCCCCTTTGATAAAAAAAACATGCAAATTAAATATATCCAAGGGCAGCGCTTCGATATGATGAGATCAAACGATCGCGCTTGATCCAAGTATAAAGTGCTAAACTTTGAAAATATTAAATACTTTGGGATTAATCAAATTACTAAATGTGATCAACGAGGGTCTTAATACATCACTAATCATTACCCTTTCATTAATCATGGATTAATAAATATTAAAGAGCATGTGAACCTTATGTTGTTTTTAGTTTTACAAGTTATGGAAAATCAACGGTCGTGCTTCATCACGACTTGATCTAACAGACGTGCGATAACCAAAGAATTTGAAATTGGTCATAGGCCTGTATTGACTAAAGCATAAGCAAATCTAAAATATATAATGGTGATACTTTATTATGATTCAATCCAATAGAGGCACGCTACCCAAAGAAATCAAATATTAGTCATCCCTGACCCGACGACGTGCACTCAATAAAAGTAACAAAATGTTAATAAAATGCTTATATGCACTCATTTATCTAAACTTTGTATAGATCTAAAGAAATCAATGGTAGTGCAATATTATGATGAAATCTTATGGTCGCGCTTCCTTCATAATAATCCAAAGCTTGGACATTGAATGGGTCAAAAGAGATCAACTCGTGTAGGTCCCGATCTAATCCAACAGCGGTGCATGCTCCAAATATGATTCGATGATAATGTTTCCATGGATTTTCAAATGTTGATAAGTCAAAGGTAGAAAAATTAAAGTGCACATAATCAATTAATCCAATGGTTGCGCTTGATGCCACTTGGATCTGACAGTGGTGCTATTCCTAGACCAAATTGAAAGCAAAAAAGCATCGATGGTAGCACTTTAATCTGCTAAATCTGATGGTCACGCTTTAATAAAGATATATTAAGTAATATAAAGTGTGCATCAATGGTTGTGTTCATTCCCACTAAATATCCAACATCGACGCTTTATCAAAGCTTTCAAACATTGATGAGTCAAATCTTGGTGATAGAAATTGCACAATCTCATAAGATATGACAGTTGCGCTCGATCTTGTCAAATATAACGATGGTGCTTTACCAAAAACAATCATAAAATAACAAAGTGGTCATTGGAAGAGCTATAATCAAAGTAGATATGATGGTAACGCTTATCTCTACCTAGATATAACAGTTGCGCATAATGGAGGCTATCAAAGAAAAATAAAGCAGTAAAATAAGGGACGCACATCTTTATCTGATCTGACGGTAGCTCTTAACCTTGCTCAGATCTGATGACAGCGTGTAGCCAATGCACCCAAAGGTTAAGGTATATTTTTTTCATGATTAGATAATTAGTTAAGGTAAATATCGTCGAACCATATGCCTAATTAAATTTTATTGAGGGTTTAATACATTGATAATGGTCCCCTTTATATGGTTAACCTTGGCACATGCCTAGAAGAACGGACGAATGTGCACGCATGCACTTTTGATCTAACGATGGATGTTTATGAGTGGGGTTTCATGTCAACATTAATAAATCTAGGTCTTAGTGATTAATTAATTGGTAAAATTATACGTTTGGGCCTAAGCATTATAATCAGTCTATTAAACATAAATTTCCACTTGATGCATATGGCTAATCTTAGTGTACACATATTATGTCATGTGACTAACAATAATGCAAGATCATAAAGGTCAACGACAATGAATTAAAACCAATGAAGCCTAATGATCTGACTACCGATCCCAAGAATGATAACCATTGCTTAACGATATAGCTCTTTTCAAAGGTGGCAGAGCATTTTACGAGAAAATTCCCATGAAAAGGTCATCGCTACTACGTTCATAGCACCACGTTAGCTAAAATAGTAGCCCAATAGCCAATAGAAACACTGTGAATAATTGCAAGTGTGCAAACCAATGCCCTCATGGATGTACAAGTCGAGGAAGATCACCTATCATGATCATTCAATTTTGGAAAAAAGCACCATGGCAGATATCCATTGGCCAAATTCAAAGGTAGTTGGTGTCATCACATTAATGATACACTATGCGAAACCAATGAAGCCATCCCACTCTTAGCTACTTAAAACCCCATTATCAAATACCATCGCCACCCTAGTTATCAAAAAATGAAGAACTGGTTCAAAGGACAAAGAGTTTCAGGAAGCACATATCACGGTGAAATAGAGTAGGTCTGGGGAACATAATGGCCACCTGGGGAGACACGTTCATACCAGAGGATACTCGACAAGCAATTAAATTTATTACTGACCAGCCCCCGTACATACCAGTAAATGGGATGTATGACTTCACGAAGAAGTCTGGGGAAAGCAAAAATCTAATGTTTGCTCAGTAGTATAAAATTTAAAATATGTGCATTCAAAGCTTCAAGGCCAAAATGGAAAATGACCAATGCTCTCCCTGGTTACTGGCATATTTATTCCACAAAGTAAAAAAATCATAGAACCAGAGAGCCCTTAGGAGAAATAAATGGACCAACAATGTAGGAAGATTAATATACCCCAGGGTGTGTTATTATGCAAACCTTTTGGTATGGTTGGTAGTGGCGTACCATGAAAATACGAAGACTTTCAGATATAATCAAAGATATCCAATTTTTAGCGTAGCATCCAGGCACATCAAAGAAGTATTTCAACTGGAGCCCTCAGACAATCAGCTGGTTTATCAAGTAATTGAAAGGCAATATCGTCAATTGACTGATATAGGTCCTTTTAGAATGCTTTTTGAATATTATGAAGAAGTTAAATTTAAATTCCCCATTAGAAATACTGCATTCAAACCCTAGGTTAGGGATTTTTGTGACATGATTAACATTATTTTAGGCGTATGGGAACTCGATGTAGTAGGGAGGGATACACTATACTTAGTAACACAAAGTAATAGAAGAATAAATCCCCCCATATATGCATGGGAATAGGAATTGAGTAGAAAAATGCATGAGCCTAGACTGGCTCTAAACTCAAATAAAGTCACTTTAAAAAGGGTTGAAGAAGAAACAATTTTTAGCTTAGCCAATGAAAAGAAGTTGCAGATGATAGACAAAAAAAATAGCCTGGAAGAAGGTTCTACCACAAAAATAGAGCAGAACGGGTTTAGGTCATCTATGGCAGAAGTATCCATACCCTCTCCACAGGAACCTGTAATACTCAAAGTGGATGATCGAATAGGACAGATTTTAATGAAAGGAAAGGAGGTTGACATGGTTACGATGAACAAGACCATGACTTTAGAAACTTTATACCATCTGCAAGAGACAAATGATGAATTGAGGAGTCAATTGGAGGCCAATGATAAATAAAAAGCATAAATGCAAGCCTTGATTAACAGTTTGAAAGAAGAGTTGGCGAAGAAAAACACTTCACCAGTACATTCCACATGAGTTGTGAAACTAGTAGACTATGAAGTTTATTTTTCCTAGATAAAAAAATAAATATCATTTAAAACTCAAGATAGGATTAAGGGGATCACTTAGATGTTCAGGAAAATTAGGGTAATCCAAGTTACCACCAAAAAAATTGAAAGTTTGATATATCAGAAATAATATGACCTGAATGCCATCTATCCCACTCTCACCTTAATGGAAAAATATTTTGAGGAGATGAAGATCAAAGAAGTAATATTGAATGATGACACCGAGGTAAAAAATAATATTGAATTCATGAAAGCAACCATGTTCGACATGAATAGAGAAATATGGAACAATGATGTTGCAGCAATGTTCGCTTTGTTAAGTGACATAAAGGATAAATTGGTAGATATTGGATTGTCATTGGAAGAGTTCTTAGAAACTGCCAGCATAGAGGATATCCTCAAAAATAAAATCAAAGAATTTGATTGTGAACTAGACGATGAACAAGAAATATCCAGGGAAACCACTTTTCTAGTAAATATTGTGGATTCTCTTATCACCTAGTATGAAAAGAGTAAGTATTATATTAGCATGCAGAGAAATAGGATCCTCCAGGAAATAAATATATTGAAATTTTCTATGAATTTTAATGTTGATGCTTGGAAGTTGATTGAAAAGCAAATCAGGTGGCTACAACAATGGAGAAAAGGTAAAGAAATTAAAATATGCAATTTACAGTTGGAAATGGATTCACCCCAGCTGAAGAAATAAAAATCACTCTAGGAGGAGAAACTTCCAAAGCAAAATGCTAGTCAGATAATGAGAAAGGAACAGAAGGAGGAGATGTTTCAGGCACAGAGATTACTGGTTGAGCAGGTTCAGACTAAAAGAGTCCTAGAAACATAAGTATAGGAAAAGAGGGCAATGGAGGACAACTATAAAATATCAAACTATGAAGTGACAACTATAGGATCCAAATCAGACCAACCATAACAGATTCAAGAATTCAAAGGTATAAGTACACTAGCCGTGTTCAAAATCTCCATCAAGCATTTAGAGATAGAATTTTTTGCTAAGAGGTATACTTCAGTACCCTGTGAATTGTATTGTTGTAATCCCTTTGTGATTTTTCTTTGTCATCCCTCATTCTTTCCTTTGTTGTGCAGGTTTTGTTAATGCTATGTTTGGAAATTTGAGAATATTTCTAGTACTTTATGAGCCTGAGGTCCAGAGATTCTTCTTGTTATCATTTTGAAAAAGGAGAATTGAAGAAGTCTTGTTACATTATTTGAATAAGGCTTTCTCATTGTATTAAAAATTTGTAACAGAGTTTAATGGATTTCTGCCCACTCTGCATGTAATATCATTGAAAGAATTAATACAATTTTGGGTTTCAATTTTATCATTTCTTGTCTCCAGTTTTGTGTGTTTCCTCATAACAAGTTACATTATTTGAACATGTTTTGAGTGTTTCTTTCATTGGTTAACCATTAGACTGATTACGATATTCGAATGAGTATAATGGCACCAATTCTTCTTTTCCCATTCTTTCTGTTCATGTTATGAATGTTGTTAAATTGCTATAACAACCCAAAAAATAAGGCACCGATCTACATAAGGCATAAATAATTGTTGTTGTCATTGCTTGGTCATTTTTATAATAAGTATATAACTAAAATTTGGAGTGTGTATTACTTGTAAAATTGTAAGTTTACCACTGGGGTTTCCTTACCCATTATGTTATGTTTTTCCTTAACAATATTTATTTTATTAGAATAAAAAGGCAGGTTGACCAAAGCTTGTAATAGCTCGTTGGTTCAAAAAAATTTCTTGTAGTGTGACAATTATCAAAGCTATGGATGCAATAAATGGTTCCAACAGTTTTTTGGCACCGTTGTTAGGAGGACTTGCTAAAAATAATTGTTTGTCTTTTTAAAAGTTTTTCTTTCAATGACTATTTTTAAAATCAGCCGACAACCAATTAGAATAAAGAATTTGCGTTTTGATTTTTATGACTTTTGCATTCTTTATTTTATTTTGCTTGTAATTTTCAATTTTCTTTTAAAGTGTTTTGATGTTTCTTTATTTTCTTGAAATTACTCCAAGAGCCATTCCCTGTGAGGCTGAGAGTTAAATATCAAGCAATCTTGATCATACGTTTCGTTCTTTCTATACTACCTGTGCTAGTGACTCTGTCTGGACAAACCTAGAAATCAAACATAAAGAAAGAAGGAATAAAACATGTTGGTACACACCAAGAGAAGCGATAAAGAACTATTCTTGGAATTCAAAAATCTAGAAGTATTTACTCACAGTCAAAAAATCCTCATTCTTAATAGTACTGTTAACGAGAATAGATCTTACTTTAGCGATAAAAAGTACATAAAGAAAAATAAAGATCAGAATACTATTTTTGTTGATATCACTGTAGATGAAAATTTGAATTTTATTGTAGAAGATACATGTGATTATTCTTATTTCCCAATTAACAGTAATAGTGTGGTAGATAATACAACATATTATATTTAGGCTACCCAAATCCAAATCCTTGTAGGTTGTGCTACTTTGAATTCAAACCCCGTTACATCTGTAGCCACAATGGCTCAAGCAAATCAAAATAACATTCAACAGTGGAGAGCCAATAGGTACAAGTCATTTAATTTACCTATAAATTTGAATGCCTTACCAAATAAAGCTCATAAGTATCTCCCTAAGTTTCAAGGAAATAATGCAATAATGGGAGAAGACCATATTAAAAGTTTCCTATACGCTATGGATAGTCTAGAGGTAGAACATGAAGATGTAGTCTTAAGACTATTTTTGTAAACTTTGGAAAATGATGCAAGGGAGTGGTTTAACAACCTCCTAGCCAATGACATCCAATATTTTGTTAAAATGGAAACTGTGTTCCTAAAGAAATTTGAAGAAAGGAAAAATGAGCAATCCTTGTTAACCGAATTAGCCACCATGAAGAAAAATGAAAATGAAGTTGTTAGTGATTTTAATAGGCGGTTTTCCAAAACTAGAAATAAAATCCCTGTTAACCTTAGGCCTAGTGATATCCAGTCAATCTATTTTTATAAAAATACTTTTCAAGGTGAATTCAATTATGAGTTAAGGCAAGAGCAAGCTGCCACTATCGATGAATGCATGGACAAGGCGATCGAAATAAAGAAACATGCTTGATAGTGGTAAAATGAAGCCTTATTCTCTAGAAACTAATCAACCTGATAGAAAACTAAAAAGGGTAGAATTTGATTTACAAAGAAGAACTAAAGTAGATCCAATGGAGAAATTGACTAATTAGATGGCTGAGATGTTTAACACCATGAATAACAGGTTAGCAAGAATAGAACGAAATAATGGAAACAATGTTGAGCCATCACAACTAGAGAGACCACATGTTGATAATCGCCCTCCTTTCAAGAAAAATTTCAACAGGAATTGGGGAAACAATAGTAGCTCTGAAGAAGGAAATATAAATAAGAATTATGGTAACAATAATTGGAAGAACAGATAATCTAACAGAGATCATAACAATGTTCCAAATCCCATGCCATCTACTAACATAGTAGAAATTTTTCCTTATTTCTGTTCAACTTGTGAGGCCCCCCATAACCTAGAAGGATGTGGTTTTTACTTAAGTAAACAACACAATATAGATCTTAATTACGAGTTGGAAGAAGACATAAAAATTAATGTTTGTTGGTCACTATAAAACGAGTCCAGATAAAGGCTCTTTGAATAAAACATGGACAAGTATGCTTTAAATCATCATCCTCGGATCCTAGTAGCTAAAGGTACTAAAATCCTCCAAAAGACACATGAGTCAAGATATGATAAAATGAAGTAGGGAAGATTAATCCCCACTGCTAAAGAAGTAGAAGAATTAGAAGCTACCAATACTCTGAATTTAAGAAACAGAGCAATTCCTAACATAATAGAGAAAGCTTCCACTAGTGAAACAAGAAAATAGTCCTTCACAAACAAACATATTAGTAAAGAGAAAACTGATAGAATCCCTAAGAAAATAATCCCTGATCTAGTAGAACTAGAAGAGGAAACACCTAAAGAAGAATGCAATAAGTTGCTTGATATAAAAAAGATAGAATTTGATGCTAGGTCAGAACTCAATAAACAAAAAGTTAATATCACATTTGGTGAGCTTATGAAAGTTCAGCAATATAGAGAACAAGTTTGCAAAACATTTGGATTGCTTGAACAAAAAGAAGACCCAACTTGCCACGCTACTAGACAAAATTAGCAAGATACAAGATCACCATCCTCAGTGAGACCCTTCTATGTGTCATTAAGATATAATTAAAATGAAGGAGATATGTATGTGATTCACAATTGTATGATGGATAGTGGAACCTCACATAATATCATACCCAAAATGATAGCTGACCAAATGGGATTAATATGTACAAGATATTATGCCCATGTTTCAGTAATGGACAACAGGCAAGTACTTTGCATTAGAGTGATAACTAGATTATTAGTTTTCCTAGACCAACATCCCAAGAAAGGTATAGTTATGGATGTTGTAGTAGTTTATTTTGACCCTTTCTTCTCGCTACTACTAAGCAATCATTGGGTAAAACAACTAGGGAGATCAATTCAATTGGATTGGTCTTATGCTACCATTCTTATGACTGATAAAGAAAACGTAACTCTACGAAGATAACCATTTGATAAATATTCTATAGAGTTAATTAAAACATATGAAACCATGATAAACTTAGTGAATTTTGTGGAAAAAAAAAGAATGGGAGTTTATTCCATTTGGCATAACCCATTCCTGGTAGAAGTGCCAGAGGCAAAAAACATGGATCTAGAAGCTATGAAAATGGCTGATGTTGAATCAGATAGGGTGATAACACAGGAAATGTAGACCATAAATTTTGATGGAGCTAAATCCCAATCTGGAGTAAGTGCAAGAGTTAATTTGACTGACATAAAAGGAAACTACCTTGGTATTCCTTACAAACTAGAATTTCCTTGCACAAATAATGTAGCTGAATACAAGGCTTTATTGCTAGGATTGAGGAAAGCAAAAGAATTGGGCATTAATTACTTGACTGTAATAAGAGATGCAAAATTAATTATCCATAAAATCAAAGGTAAGTATCAAACCAAGCATCCTAGGTTAAAACAGTATATAAATGCAGTGTTGGAAGAAATTGAAAATCTTTTAGCTTTTAATATCTCATTTATTCCTAGAGAACATAATCACATTGCAGACCTTCTAGCTGTAAATGCGTCAGGCCTAGACTATCCAGAGATTACTACAGAATATATGGATAGGTTCCCAACCATTTCAATCTATAAACTCTTTGTGCCAAATAACATAGTTTACCTACAGGTCTTCCAATATGATGTAGACAGAATATTTCATGACTTTACAAAACCAATATGCAGACATAATATGTGATGAAAAAGATGAAGAAAAGTTGAAAGATCAAATAGGTGAACCAGTAGAAGTAATCCAACTGAAAAAAAAAATAGAATACCAAAAGGGTTAGTTTCTCTGGAGAGTTTATTTTATGATTTTGATAAAGCATTTAAACCTCTCTTGAAAGATACTGTAGCTAAGTATGTTAATATTGGCATAATTAAAGAGCCCAAAATAGTAAAAATAGACAACTTTACCAACAAAGAAAAAATTTGGATATATCAGTTTCTTAAAGAAAAATAAAAAGCATTTTTCTTGTACTTATGAAGATCATAAAACCTTCAAAATAGATGTAATGACACACATAATACCCCTCAAGGAATATTCCAAGCCTTTCAAACAAAAATAGAGGAAGTATAACCCTACCCTCCACCCAATAATGCAAAAAGAGGTACAAAAATTGTTGCATTTCAAAATAATTAGAAAGGTAAGATTTTCCTCTTGGATATCAAATTTAGTACCAGTTAGAAAGAAAAATGGAGATATTAGACTCTGTGTATATTTTAGAAATTTAAATAAAAGTTCATTAAATGATAATTATATGTTGCCAAATAGCCAAGCGCCTAGGCTAGGCACTTGGTCGTCGCACGACCAAGATGCACCAGTTGTTTGGTGCTATGCCACATGAGGAAGAGATGGAGAGGGAAGAAAGTAGAGAGGGGAGGGCTCTGGTCCCTCCCCTGCTCCCTCTCCCATGGCTCCTGGTTCCTGCCCAGTCCTTGGCTCAACCCAGGTCATCCCTCCCGGGAGTGGTTGTTTGCAGATGATCTCCTGGGGGGAGATCCTTCTCCACTATCTGCGCCCCTCCCGGCCGGCTAGGGTTTCCTTGGTTGTTTTTTCAGACTGGTGCTTCCCAGGGATCCCTGTTTGGTTGGGGATCCCTTCCCTTTTTCCCTCAGGCTTCCCCTTGGGGTTTTTTTGTAGGTTATTCACGTGGATCTGGTCCCCTACGTTTCTCGGTGCGGTGGAGGTGACGATTTAGGGTTTGGATAGCTTCCCCATTTTTCTTGTGAATCCTCGGCGGGCTCTGTGCTTGGACGGGATTCTTGGTCCCTCGGTGGGCTCTGTGCTTGGACGGGATTCTTGGTCCCTGCTGCTGGGATCCTCTTTTGTTTTCTCGAGGCGGGTTCCTTGTGGTGCAACTCTCTGGTCACTTCTTGATGGGCTGGATCCTCTCTGTGCTGGTTGTCGACTTCCTACAGGATGGCTCTCGCTGAACTGAATGTTTTACCGATGGGCGGGATGGTTTCTCCACAAGGCGGGATCCGCCAAATTCACCGGTTTTCCTGCGAGGCGGGATCCTTTCTTTTCTGCTAGTTTCCCGGATGGTGGGATTTCCCTGTTGCTTCCCGCTAGGCAGGACTGTTTGTGGTGGTTTTGACTGCTTCCCGCGAGGTGGGATTTTATTGTAACGGTTTTTCTATGCTTCCTGCTAGGTGGAATCTTCTCGATGGTGGTTTTTGGCTACTCCCCGCTGGGTGGGATCTCCAAAACTACTTTCTTTCTTATTTGTTTGTTTCTCGCTAAGAGGGATTGTTTCATGCTTACTGTTACCGCTAGGCAGGATTTTTGTTTTGGTGTTCAGTTTCAAGGGATTGATGCCCTAGGCCCATTGCTTATGTAATCAAGTTTTGGGATCCTTGTTAAAACCCGCTATAAATACAAACACTTATAACTATCAAAAAAAAAAAATTATATGTTGCCAAATATAGAGCAACTATTGCAAGCAATAGTTGGTTCATCTAGAATGTCCTTGTTGGATGGATTTTTTGGGTATAACCAAATCCAGATCAATCCATAAGACAGAAATAAGACAACATTCACCACACCTTGGGGCACATTTGAATATTTTAGAATACCTTTTGGCCTAATGAATGCAGGTGCTACCTTTCAGAGAGCAATGGACTTTGCTTTCAAAGGTTTAATATTTAAAATAGTGGTTGTATATTTGGATGACATCACAGTATTTTCTAAAAATCCAGAAGATCACTTAGAACATCTAGTTGCAGTCTTTTCTCGGTGCAAATAATTTGGAATTTCCCTAAATCCCAAGAAGTGCATATTCAGAACAACACAAGGGAAATTATTAGGTCACATAGTTTTGAAAAAGGGAATAAGTATTGACCAAGAAAGAATAGAATCCATATCCAAAATTCCCCCTCCTAGAAGCTTAAATGGAGTCGGGTCATTCTTTGGCAAAATAAATTTTGTTAGAATATTTGTTCCAAATTTTGCAGAGATGACCAAACCCATAAATGATATGGTTAAAAATACTAGAGAAATAACATGGATAGTAGAAAACATGGAATCATTCAATACGATAAAAGAAGTCATTTCCACTACCTCAGTCTTAAGTTGCCCTGATTATTCTAAAGACTTCAAAATTTACTTATACGCATATGAGCATTCCATTGTTGTAGTCCTCTCACAAAAATATTATGAAAATAATGAAAGGCCAATAGCCTTCATGAGTTCAGGGCTGAAAGGAGCACATCTTAAATATACCCTGTTGTAAAAATATGCTTATGCAGTAATTCAATCTTTAGAACATTTCAAAGGTATATTTGGTTCAAATAAAGTTTAATGTTGTATCCCTTTCATAACAATAAAAGATGTCTTCACCTAGTATGAGCCACTAGGAAGGCCTGCAATATGGATGGTAAAACTATTATAGTATGATGCAGAATTCAAAATAGTCAAAATTATAAGAGGGCAAAGTTTAGCAAAGTACCCAACGTATAAAGGAGAATATTCTAATTATATCATTACAATAGATGAGATGCATGACATAAGAAGAGTTAATAATGATGAATGTAAATTGTATGATGAAATATTAGCATACTTACAAACTCTATCTTTTCCAAAGGACATGCCAATTAACAGAATGAGATCAGTAAAACTGCAAATACATAAATATCATGTGAAGGATGGTGTGCTCTATTAGAGACACCCTGATGGTGTGTTATTAATATTCTTACATGAAAATGAAGTCCCAAAAACAATGAAAGAGTTTCATGATGGTTTTTGTGGGGTACATTTTTCTCCAAAAACCACAACAAATAAAATCATGAGAGCAGGCTATTATTGGCCTACACTTTTCAAGGATGTATATCAGTATGTTAGAAATTGTTATAAGTTTCAGGTTTTTGTAGGTAAGAAACATTTAGCAGTTATACCCCTTAAGCCAGTAGTCATAGAAGCACCCTTCACATAGTGGGGCATTGATCTAATTGGGGAAATCAATCCAAATTCATTAGGTAGACATAAATGGATCATAACTGCAATAGATTACTTCACCAAATGGGTAGAATTTGCTCCTCTTAGAAGTTCCACATCTCAAACTATTATAAATTTCTTAGAGGAAAATATTCTAACCAGATTTGGGGTCCCTCAAAATATAGTCACGGATAATGGACAATATTTTGTATCATTTGAAATGGTAGAATTTTGTGCTAAATATGAAATTGAACTCTCCCACTCTACAAATTATTACCAAGGAAATGATCTAACTGAGTCATCAAATAAAAATTTAATTACCAAAATTAAGAGATCGTTGGGTAAAAATAAGAAGATCCAGGACAATGAGTTAAAATTTACCTTATGGGCAGACAGGTTATCACTAAAGAGAAATACAAGTAGAACTCCCTAAAAAATGGTATATAGAGGGAAGGCCTTGTTACCCTCAAGAATAGAAAAATTAGCACTTTCTCTGCTATTACAAGATCATGATAACCTTGATGCTTTGCAGATAAGACTAGACCAAATCACCCAATTGCAAGAGTAAAGAAGAGAGACCTTAAATAGGATAATTGATTAAACTCAAAAAATTGTTAAGTCATTTAACAAGAAAGCAAAAGATGTTCCTTTTTGTGAAGGTGATATAGTAATTTACTGGGATCCTAAGAATGATAAGTATGGTGAAAAAGAAAAACTTGAACCCAAGTGGATTAGCCCTTATCAAATAGCTCAAGTTATCGGTCAAAACACTTACAAGTTCCAAACATTAGAGGAAGACCTGATGAAAATCCCTATCAATGGTATACATCTCAAGGTTTATAACCCCTGCCATGGGGTCAACAGGGGATAAAAGCCCTAAAAATAAAAGAAAAATAAAAACAATATAAAAATAAAAAATAATAAAAACCCAAAAACAGTGTTGTTCCTGTCAGGATGTTATGTTTTAGTCAGTGTTCTTATTGTTATGTCTTGTTTTTCTTTGTGTAGTTATCCTTCATGACTATCATAGGAAAAAGAGTATTATTTAAATGTTTATTTCTCTAAAAAGATAAGGAGAGAAGATAAAATTTATTTTATATTTTTATGATGCTTACAATTTTTAAAATTGAATGTTCATGCAACTATCATATGGTATGAAATAAAGCAGAGTAAAATCAGAGTTGTTGCAACATCATGCCAAAGCCTCACATTGCAAATACTATCCTAAGAAATTTCAGGATCCAAAGGATAAAATTGTGTTTGATAAGATGGTTGAGCCAAAAATCATTACACTCTATCCTTTAGCCAAAAATTGATCCTCAACTCAGGCACACTCATTGCACAATTTGCTTATATCCAAATTTTCTCAAAAGAGAACGAAAATTTAAAAAATGCAGATTGAGTTTGTATCTGAGATATCTTGGAAAACCTCTACTGGGGCTATAGACGTCTGACTGGCAGTAGATTAAAACCAGATGGGATCAATAGCATCTCCACCAGGGCTATAGATGCTTGACTGGTAATGGAGCCCTACAAATGGTAAAAATATTAAGGAGTGAAATCACTTATTAGGTATGATCATTTTCCAAACATGGTGAAGTTTTGTAAGACCCAAGAATCAAAATGAATGCACTAACACACACTCAATCCAGGGCATGATGATGCAAATGACTTTGTTATATTATGTGTGATAATATTTTAAGGATTTGTAGAACAATCATAACAATATTCGAAAAGCTCATCTGAACTTAAAATTTTGATCCTTTGATCTAAATTTGATTGAGGAGAATAACAGTTTTTGGATACTCTACTTCTTTGATGTTATGTTTTTGTTGCTTTATTGTATCTTTTTAGTTTTAAAGTTTTCTTTGTTTATGTTTTGATTTTCTAATCATGCTTGCTGGATTACGATTATGTCCAAGGCTGAAAATAAAACTAGGAGATTCTGGAATTCTCAAGTGCCTCATGTTTTTAGCACATTGTCCTAGTTAGATCCTATGTTGGAGCTAAAATTGACTCAACATTTGAGACCCCGAATTTTAAACTTTGACTTCAATAAATTTAATAAATGGCATTTTCCTCTGAGAATTTGATTTTAAATGGTTTTAAAATGTCATCTAAATTAAATTCAAAGTCAGAACCTTAGCCATTAATAATATTACCTTTGTGATCGTTAATCTTATCCGAAAATCAAACGTCCAATAAAGGTCTTTAACCACTAAAGGGCCTTAACCATTACATGCCCCCGATTTTTTTAAAGAAGAGTTTGTAATCACAAATCAAGCAATAAGTCCCCCTAAAAATGCCTTGTTCATTATTATAACATTAATCGAAAGGTTTCAGCCTAAATAAAATAAACAAAACTCTAAGTCCTCAGGTCGCTAATAATTATGATAAAACATTTCAACCTAAGTGCATGAGCCAAAGTTTTAATATTTTAACAATGGATAAATAAGGGTATGCACCCCCTTTGCGCTTAAAGATCAAGCAAGTCCAAAGATCTGGACTACAATGTTTCATCCTCCGAAATTGGATGGACGCGCTTGCATAATCAACCTGAAGGATAAATGCTAAAGGGAAAGACCATAGTCCAAGTATATAACCTAAGGTCTTGATTATAAGTTTAATAAAATTAAATATAAAGGGTATGCACCCCCTTTGGCTAAATATCAAGCACTATGGCTAAATCCAAAGCCATAGCCCAAGTCAATATGAATCGGACGGACGCACTTGCATAAAGAGCTTTAGGTGTTTAAAGGTCAAAAATGTGCCTAGACAAAAATATTTTATCCTAAGGTTTAAAGAGGTTAGAT
The DNA here is from genome assembly GCA_028583015.1 of Wollemia nobilis. Taxonomy (NCBI): domain Eukaryota; kingdom Viridiplantae; phylum Streptophyta; class Pinopsida; order Araucariales; family Araucariaceae; genus Wollemia; species Wollemia nobilis. The sequence goes on along the minus strand of JAQPPZ010016751.1, from coordinate 7,381,807 downwards.
ATTAAGGGTACGCACCCATTTTGAGTAAGTTTTGAACACCTTGGGAAAATCTAAAGGCAGCTCTCAGATCCTCCTTAATCGGACGGATGCACTTTCATGAGCTAATCAAAGGTTAAATCAACCAAGTCAAATAATGCATCATGGCAAAAAGGTCATATCCTAAAGTCTCAAACATATGGTTTAATTGACACAAAGGGCATGCACCCCCTTTGATTAAAAATACATGCAAATTAAATATATCCAAGGGCAGCGCTTTGATCTGATGAGATCGAACGATCGCGCTTGATCCAAGTATAAAGTGCTAAGCTTTGAAAATATTAAATACTTTGGGATTAATCAAATTACTAAATGCGATCAATGAGGGTCTTAATACGTCACTAATAATTCCCCTTTTGTTAATCATGGATTAATAAATATTAAAGAGCATGTGCACCTTATGTTGTTTTTAGTTTTGCAAGTTATGAAAAATCAACGGTCGCGCTTCATCATGACTCGATCTAACGGACATGCGATACCCGAAGAAGTCAAAATTGGTCATAGGCCTATATTGACTAAAGCATATGCAAGTTTGAAAGATCTAACGATGACACTTGATCATGAGTCGATCCAACGGAGGCACGATACCCAAATAAATCAAATATTAGTTATCCACCCATATTGACTAAAGTTTGAGAAATTCTAAGAGATATAACGGTAGTGTTTGCGCCACCCCGATACAATAGCACATGCTGGATAAAAGTAACAAAAGGTTAATAAAAGGCTTATATGCGCTCATTTGTTTAAACTTTGTATAGATCCAAAGAAATCAATGACAGTGCACTATTACGATGAAATATGACGACCATGCTTCCTTCATAATAATCCAAAGCTTGGGCATTGGATGGGTCAAAAGAGATCAACGATCACGCAGGTCCTGATCTAATCCAATGGAGGTGCATGCTCCAAAGCCAATCTGATGGTAGCATTTCCATATATTTTTAGACATTGACAAGTCAAAGGTAGATGAATTAAATTGTACATCACCAATTAATCCAACGGATGTGCTTGATCCTGCCTGGATCTGATGACGGTGCTATTCCCAGATCAAATTAAAAATAAAAGAGCATCGATGATAGCACTTTAATCTGCTAAATCTAATGGTTACATTTTAATCAAGATATATTAAGGAATATAAAATGTGCATGAATGGTCGCATTCATTCCCACTAAATATCCAACAGCGATGCTTTATCAAAGCTTTCAAATGCTGATGAGTCAAATCTCGATGATAGAATTTGCACAATCTCATCAATCTAATGACTGCACTCGATCTTGTCAAATCTGATGATGGCGCTTTATCTAAAATAGTTAAAATTTAACAAAGTGGTCATTGATAGAGTTATAGTCAAAGCAGATCTGATGGTTGCGCTTATCTCCACCTAGATCTAATGGCTGCGCATAATGGAGGCTATCAAAGAAAAATAAAGTAGTGAAATAAGGGGCACACATCTTTATCCGATCTGAAGGTAGCACTTAACCTTACTCAGATATAATGGCAACACGTAGCAATGCACCCAAAGGTTAAGGTATGTTTGTTTTTTACGATCAGATAATTAATTAAAATAAATATCACCGAACCCTATGCCTAATTAAGTTTTATTGAGGGTTTAATATGTTGCTAATGGCCCCCTTTACGTGGTTAACCTCAGCACATGCCTAAAATATTGGATGAACATGCATGCACGCACTCTTGATCAATGTGGATGTTTTATGAGTAGGGTTTCATGTCAACATTAATAAATTAGGTCTTAGTGATTAATAAATTGGTAAAATCATTTGTCTAGGCCTAAGCATTGTAATCAGTCTATTAAACATAAATTTTCACTTGATGCATATGGCTAATCTTAGTGTACACATATTATGTCATGCGACTAACAATCATGCAGGATCATAAAGGTCAATGAAAATGAATTAAAACCAATGAAGCCTAACGATCTAACTACCAATCCCAAGAATGATAACCACTGCTTAACAGTATAGCTCTTTTTGAAGGTGGTAGAGCATTTTACAAGAAAATTCCCATGAAAATTTCATTTCTACTATGATCATAGCACCACGTTAGCTGAAAGAGCAGCCCAACATCCAATAGAAATGCTATGAATAAATGTGCAAACCAATGCCCTCACAAACATACAAGTCGAGGAAGATAACCTACCACGATCATCCAATTTTGGAAAAAAGCACCATGGTAGATATCCATTGGCTGAATTCAAAGGTAGTTGGTGTCATCACATTAATGATACACTATGCGAGACCAGTGAAGCCATCCCACTCTCAGCTACTTAAAACCCCATTATCAAACATCATCGACACCCTGGTTATCATAGAGTGAAGAATTGTTTTATAGGAGCAGAGAGTTTTAGGAAGCACATATCATGGTTGTTACAATCACAATGACACTAAGAGGGGGGGTGAATCAGTGTGTTCTTTAAAATTTCTAAAACATATGATTTTAAAACCAGCAGCAGTTTAAAGCAGATAAAAGAGATACTAAATGCATCAAGAAAGCATCACACATAACACGGTATTTTAACGAGGTTCACCAATGTGGCTACTCCTCAAAAAGACTGCTTGGACTACCATCCAAATCCAGTCAATGCAAAGCTACAACTTTACATAATCCTTTACCAGCACCAACTAGAAGGAGCACCAACCCCTTAACTTTATCTGCTTCAACGGAATGGAGCACCAACTCCTATTTTACCAGCACCTACTGGAAAGAGGCACCAACCCCTTAATTTTCCAGCACCAATCTGGACAAATTGTTTACCAACACCAACTGGAAAGAGGCACCAACCCCTTAATTTTCCTAGCACCAACTGGACTTCAATATTGAATAAAAAATGTTTGACATATACCTTTGTTATTGCAAGACTCTAACTGGTCTACATCACCTTTGCAATCTCTGTGCACTCTGCTCTCTCTTGCACAATCACTTCACATAGTTTGCTGCACTGCTACAGCCAGACTTTGCAATCAACTTTGCCCTTCGCGCTTCTCTGCACACTTTGCTTTCTCTGCGCACACGCTTCGCACACTCTGTGTTGTTTCACATTCTGCTCTCTGCTCAACACGAACTTCACTCTCACAAACACTATGCTTGCATTCGCACTTTATCTTCACACTCCACATTTCAAACTCGAAGAACCCTTGCTTTTATAGAAGAAATTTTAGAAACAAACCCTAGAAGAACGTCGACTGAGAAACCCTAGAATTTGTCAGCTGCCAAACCCTAAAATCTGTCGGCCCAAATTTAACTTTGTCGGCCTCAAAATATTCTCCACCTTTGTCACCTTCCTGTAGCTTATTGCCGCGAAATAGTAACACATCGGCCCTTTTAATTTAATTTAATATTTTAATTTAAATTTTAAATAAAATAAAATTTAAACTAAATATTTAAAATTAAATATCTTCATCACCGGGGCATCTTTTTCAACGAAACGAAGAGCCAACTTGGGTTTTAAGAAAAACCCATTTCAAATCTGTTATCCATGATTTTAAATAAAACTTTTTATTTTGACTAGCCTTGGTTTTCACAAAAAACATTTTCGCTTCTTGACATCTCAGGTTCGAAGACTTCTTCTTCTCATTCTGAATTATGTTTTCTGTTTCTGTGCATCTATCATTTAAGGACTCATGATCCGACTAACTTTTGAACTTTATCCTCTCGCATCCGAGTGACTTCTGAACTACTCGTCCATTGCATCATTAGATCTAACTCGATCGTATTGACAACAATGACAATCCTCCCGCAACACGTTGCTCAACACTCGAACTCCTATCCATTGTACTTTGGCTGCACCTTGATGTTCAATAAACTCTTGTCCATTGCATCAATAAATCTGTCTGATCGTGTTGACAACAATGACAAGATCTTGTTTGCTGCACTTTGCTCAACAATCTCCCCCTTTGGAATTGTTGGCAACACGTGCAATTTTCCTGTAAATCTTCTCCCCCTTTGACAATAATACCAAAGGGATGCTACAGACTCCCCCTGATTCTATACACAATATTCTTAGACACAAATTATTACAATTAGCAAATATTCCAAGCATGAACAAGAAGAAAAACAAATACACAAATGCTCCCCCTGAGTCCAAGACCACTTCATTTCACTGATTGACAACATCATGATAAGCATAATAGGCATCAATAAAATCAATAATGTGAATAGCAACAATAACCGAGTGAATGACACCATCACCGTCAACTTCACCAATATAACATGTGTAAGAACATGACCGAACCACTTGTCTTCTATGCAATTACCCTCTATTGCTTTGCAAACTCAAACTTGTCCACTGTTAGTGAAGGCATACAATAATCTTATATAGCCAGCTTTTTGTTCTACAATGCCAGCAACATCTGCATACAACTTCACCATGCATCTTGGATATATTCTCAACAAACTTGAACCCAATGACAGTCGTTTGTCTCTCTCTGCAGTGAGAATCCAGCAGGCTACCTCAATCCACTTTCAACTCTGTGCAAGTACCAAACATATTCATCACCAGGCTGGAAATCATCTGGCTGCTCATTAAAAAAAAATTTCTTCAATCTTCCCATTCAACATGTTGATTTCACTTTTGTTAACAGAATTGACAAGTGACTCACATCTATACCAATTTTTGTCCAGAACTGCAATTTTACTGCCAACTCTTACTTTCAACTATGCATGTCGAAAGAAGACATTTTGTCAAACACTTTATGGCCAACCGTAGTGCACCTTACTCAGCCTCAAGCTTCTTATCCTTGGACTGGCATTAAATCAATAGTTAAAACAAAAATGTCTGTGAATTAAATATATTCACCAAGGTGTCATGAAAGATCTGGCAATCTTCACATCAAAGAGTAAAAACAAATACATGTTGCTCAAAACACAAATACACAGCTAGGGCAAGCATTCTTTCATTGAGAAAATTATCTGGACTATTATGATTCATAATTTTGAACAGTGGTATTAAGAATCATCAACAGTACAACAGTGACATATCTCAAAACTACCAATGGTGACAGCTCTCAAATTAAACACCACACTTCACGGCATTTCCACAAACCACTATATAAACTAAAAAACACACTTTAACAACTATACAACATTAACCCGGATGCTTACCTTTCATCCTCAGATACCTAGACAAATACATAGGAGCATTAAAATAAAACTTTAATATTGCTCCTCCTGAGGATGTGCCACGTGGAGTTGCTTAGAGCAATGGCAGAGTAGCCTCCTTCAATCCAAGGAGACACAATTTCCTTTCTTCTGTCTTTCTCCAAACTTTCCTGAACTTGGGCTTGGGTTTTTCAACAACATCCCTATTTTGCTCCTGTTCGTGAACTTGAACATTTCTCTTGTGGGGTTGTCTCTTGTGCATTCTTGATGGATGATTATTTTCTTTTCTTTTATGCACATGATATGTTCCTTGTCGGTGTTGTCCTCTTTGTGTCTGATGAAATCTAGGGTTTTGCCTTAGATTAGATATAGAAGTGCTTGGACAGAACCTTGCTATGTGCCCTTGACCGTTGCATTTAAAACATTGCACATGTTTTATTCCCTGTTTGTATTGCATTCTATGTGTATGATGAAATCTATGGTATTGCCTTAGATTGGATACATAAGTGCTTGAACAAAACCTTGCTATGTGCCCATGGCCATTACATTTAAAACATTGCACGGGGTGTTCACTCAAAAAAAAGAAGTATTTTTATCAAGCATAACTCTTTGATCTATTGTTCGATCCACAATAAATTGCCTTGTGACCAAAGTGGTTGCATTTAGAACAATAGCCATAAAAAGCATTATTATTAAAAGAGTGAGAGTGAGAGAACCTCTTTTGCTTGTGGTTTCTTTCTTTGTAGATCTTCTTTGATATTTTCTTCCTTTTGAGGATTCAACTTCGGACTTTTCTTGTTTCAATCCTTCAACCGAGGACTTCTTCTTCTCTGCATATTTGGAGGATGAAGGTTGTTCAGCTTCATATCCAAGACCAAACTTAGCTGTGGAGCTTCTTTGTTGATTTATCATTGTATCTAGCAACTTTGTGCTCTTCTCAAATTTGAGATTTATATTGGCCTCTTTTAGTTGTTTCTTCAATGAAACAATCTCTTCTTCTTGTTGGCAGCATACAGTCTCTTTCTCATTGATTTGATACCTAAGAGTTTCTTCACTCTTTTTGAACTCTTCTATTTTCAGCTCCAGATTGTTAACAACTTTGTTAGATTCCTCTTCATGTTTGCTGTATATACCAAATTTATTACTCATTTCTTCTATCTGCATTCTTAAACCGTCAATTTCTTTTTCTAGCTTGCTGCAATACTCTGTTTTCTTAGAAGATTGCATTTCAAGATCTTCAAAAAATTTCTTGTAATCTTCTACTTGAATTTTCAAGTTGGTGATTATATCTTCTGCATCCTCAACATTTTTACTCAAGTCTGAAATTAGTTTATGTTCCCAATTTTCTTCTGCATCACTTCCTTCTTCATCACACTCTTGTTCTAAATTTGTTTCTTTATCAATTCTGAATGGATCATCTTCATCTTCACTGCTACTAAACCCATGGCACTGGCGTCCATTATGCCCGAGTTGACCACAAACAAAACATTCTCTACCTTGTGAGCAATTAGCTACAAAGTGACCGGTCTTCCCACATCGGGTGCAAAACTTTATTAATCTGGCTTGTTCTCCACTATTTGATTCATCTCTTGAATCTATTTTCATTCCCAAAGCAAGCAACATTGAGATCATCTTCATTTTCTTTTATGCCCTTGTGAGATTTCTTCTTCTTGTGTCTTATGGTTTTGCTTTTGCCTTTCCTTGCCATTTGTGTTCTTGTAAGATCTTCCTTCAAGCTGTTAAACTTTTCGAAGGAACCCGCTCTGATACCAATTGTTACAATCACAATGACACTGAGAGGGGGGGTGAATCAGTGTGTTCTTTAAAATTTCTAAAACATATGATTTTAAAACCAGTAGCAGTTTAAAGCAAATAAAAGAGATACTAAATGCATCAAGAAAGCATCACACATAACACAACATTTTAACGAGGTTCACCAATGTGGCTACTCTTCAAAAATACTGCTTGGACTACCATCCAAATCCGATCAATGCAAAGCTACAACTTTACATAATCCTTTACCAATACCAACTGGAAGGAGCACCAACCCCTTAACTTTATCTGCTTCAATAGAATGGAGCACCAACTCCTATTTTACCAACACCTACTGGAAAGAGGCACCAACCCCTTAATTTTCCAGCACCAATTGGACAAATTGTTTACCAAGCACCAAGCTGGAAAGAGGCACCAACCCCTTAATTTGCCAAGCACCAACTGGACTTCAATATTAAATAAAAAATGTTTGACATATACCTTTGTTATTGCAAGACTCTAACTGGTCTACATCACCTTTGCAATCTTTGTGCACTCTTCTCTCTCTTGCACAATCACTTCACACAGTTTGTTGCACTGCTACAGCTAGACTTTGCAATCAACTTTGCCCTTCGCGCTTCTCTGCACACTCTGCTTTCTCTACGCACTCACTTCGCACACTCTGTGTCGTTTCACATTCTGCTCTCTGCTCAACATGAACTTCACTCTCACAAACACTATGCTTGCATTCGCACTTTATCTTCACACTCCACATTTCAAACTCGAAGAACCCTTGCTTTTATAGAAGAAATTTTAGAAACAAACCCTAGAAGAACGTCGACTGAGAAACCCTAGAATTTGTCAGTTGCCAAACCCTAAAATCCGTCGACCCAAATTTAACTTTGTCGGCCTCAAAATCTTCTCCACCTTTGTCACCTTCCTGTAGCTTATTGCCGTGAAATAGTAACACATCGGCCCTTTTAATTTAATTTAATATTTTAATTTAAATTTTAAATAAAATAAAATTTAAACTAAATATTTAAAATTAAATATCTTCATCACCGGGGCATATTTTTCAACGAAACGAAGATCCAACTTGGGTTTTAAGAAAAACCCATTTCAAATCTGTTATCCATGATTTTAAATAAAACTTTTTATTTTGACTGCCTTGGTTTTCACAAAAAACCTTTCCGCTTCTTGACATCTCAGGTTCTGAAGACTTCTTCTCATTCTGAATTATGTTTTCTATTTCTATGCATCTATCATTTAAGGACTCATGATCTGACTAACTTTTGAACTTTATCCTCTGCATCTGAGTGACTTCGAACTACTCGTCCATTGCATCATTAGATCTAATCGATCGTATTGACAACAATGACAATCCTCCTGCAACACCTTACTCAACACTGAACTCCTATCCATTGTACTTTGGCTGCACCTTGCTATTCAATAAACTCTTGTCCATTGCATCAATAAATATGTCTGATTGTGTTGACAACAATGACAATACTGTTTGCTGCACTTTGCTCAACAATGGTGAAATGGAGCAGGTTTGGGGAACATAATGGCCACCTAGGGATACATATTTGTACCAGAGGATACTCGAGAAGCAATTAAATTCATTAATTACCAGTCCCCATACATAGAGCTCCCTGAAGGAGTAATGTCAATAACTGGGATGTATGACTTTGCAAAGAAGTTTGGGGAAAGCAAAAAGCTAACGCTTGCTCAGTAGTACAAAATTGAAAATACGTGCATTTGGAGATTAGAGGCCATGATGGAAAATGACCAACGCTCTCCCTGGTTACTAGAATATTTTTTCCACAAAGTAAAAAAATCACAGAACCAGAGAGCCCCTAGGAGAAATCGATGGACCAGTAATGTAGAAATGTTAATATGCCCCATGGTGTATTATTGTGTGAACCTGTTGACATGGTTGGCAGTGGCGTATGATGAAAATATGAAAACTTTCAAAGATAATCAAAGACATCCAATTTTTAGCATAGCAGTCAAGCACATCAAAGAAGTATTTCAATTGGAGCCCTCAGACACCCGGCTGGTTTACTAGGTAATTAAAAGGAAATCTCATCAATTGACTGATCTAGGTCCTTTTAGAATGCTTTTTGAAGATTATGAAGAAGTTAAATTTAAATTCCCCATTAGAAAGACCACATTCAAACCCTGGGTTAGGGATTTTTGTGACATGATTAACATTATTTTGGACATACGAGAACTCGATGTAGTAGGGAGGGATACACTATACTTAGTAACACAAAGTAACATAAGAATAAATCCCCCATCTATGCCTAGGAAGAGGAGTTGAGTAGACAAATGCATAACCAGTTGTCAGAATTAAAAAAGGTAATTTTAGAATAGAGGAAAGAGATGCCCTATTTTTTCCACTATTCCATTCTCATGCACCTGTTAGCTGGACAATTGGAGAATGAAAGTAAATATATAATAGGAGCCAACAATAGTCCATATGTACAAAACAAATTTTGGATAATACATGAGGGACGCACCCACTTTGGTTGGTTTTGTGACAACTTCATGGTAGAAATTCACTATATTCTGACAAACTACATACCTGAGATATTGGGGCCAGGAAAAAAGAATAGGAGATTATTTCTTCTTAGAAGGATTCATCTATAAAAGCTTTCCTCGAGGAAAAAATAATAGGAGATTATTTCTTCTCATAAAGATTCAACTATATGCGGCTTTATGGGGCTAAAATCCCCAAAAATGTTACCAATGTACTACCCTTTCTCCCTGGCATCCTTAGAACTGGTAAGACAAGTCATAGAAGAAGCTAAAATGAGGCAGGTAAATAAACATGGTCGAGTCCCTTGGCTAAATGTTCCATGCAAATTTGGATATTACACTTTTGCAGGATATCCAGCCTTGTTTAAGGGCATGTATGATTTGGAAAACATGGACTTCAAAGAAATAACATGGAGACCATACGATCCCCATAATACATTTAGGTAAATGATGAACCGTAGATATGCCTGGGTCGAACATAGAAAGGACCAATATGAGGAAGCATTGTTAGATGCCATAGAGAAAGGGGAATATTACAAAAAGTTTGGAATGATTTTCCTTTTGAGGATAGGGAAAATTCACAAATTCATGAACCATATGAATACCCCACAAAGCTCAATTTGATAAGGAGAATTACTGTAGATGCAGCAGCCCTGATTTTCCCCACTCCCACTCAGGCCATCAGAGAATATGCATTGTTATAAATTATAGAATAATAGGGTCTTGATCAAATGGAAGTTATAGTGGCTATTGTTGATGTAGTAGAACACCAAATATGAGGTACAAAAAAATCCCAACATCAGATAGAGGCGACGCCCAGTACTTCATAGCTAACTCACACAGGGCCTAATGCATACAAAGAGAAGGAAATAGTAACAGTGTCATCCCAAGAGCTCACTATTGTAGAAAAACAAGTTGAAGCTCCTATTTTTGATCAATTTTTGGCTCTAACTAGTGTGAAAAAGTTAGCCCCCAAGGTTGTCCCTACCTCACTAAAAATTAATGACAAAGAAATACCAATCCCATCTGTAGCACAAATGAAAACTAGTGGTTTTGGAGAAATCCTAAGAGATCACAGGGTAGAAAAACAAGAGGTTGTGGCTACCCCTCAAACAAAGAAGCCTAGACTAGTTCTGACCTTGAATAATGTCACTTTAAAAAGGGTTGAAGAAGAAACAATTTTCAACTTAACCAATGAAAAGGAGTTGCAGATTTTATATTCATGTTGCAACAATAACAACATCAAATTAGAAAAGAGTTTTATATGCTTTTGGGAGCAACAACAAATTTCTCTATGTCTTCCAATTTTTTTCATCCAGGAAATGTCTGCTACAGTGACATCAAAAATCCCAGGGCCAATAGAGGTGTTTCTCCCACACGATTCGGATGAGTTTCGAGGAGCATAGCCATGATGACACAGGGCAAGGAGGTAGACGGGCCTAAGTATGCATGTGGCGGAGAGGCGAGCAGCCCACTTTTAGGTACAGGCCCTAATTTGTTGACCAAGGAGTCGAGTGTTTTGTATGACATCACCAAAAATCTCGGGAGCACTAATGGAACTAGGATTTCAACCTCAAGAGGAGGCCATGGGGGAAATATCATTTGTAGAGTTGCTCTAGAACAAGAAAAAATTGAAACCTAACCCTGTCTTTGAATTCATCACATAGGGTTGCAATGTCATATGCCCCAAAAGCCTCATGAAAGATTTTGAATCACATGATTCTTAATCCCTGGTAGGGAATTTCATAGGAGGTCGATGATTTATGGATTCGATCCACAGATGGGCAGCAACCAAATGGAAAATAAGGGGAAATATGGAACTGTCGGCCATGACCCGAGGATTTTTCATGATTCAACTCAATTCATCAGAGGAAGCAGAACTCATTTTATCCGGGGGACCATGGTTTTTCGATAGAAGAAGTCTGTTTTTAAAAAATGGCAACCAAATTTTGACCCAAATTCCCAGAATATCAATTTCACTCTGCTCTGGGTGAGGCTCCCGAATCTCCCAACCTATTTCTTCTATGAAGATGCTTTGCGATGGTTAGCTAAAGCCATCAGGGATCTCATGGCCATCGACCCAGCCACCCGAGCGAGAATGAAGTTAACCCAGGCACACATCTGCGTCAATGTAAACTTGGAAAGTCATCTCCTGGAGCACCTGAACCTCATATATGGAGACTTCAAATGGAGGCAATTGTTGATCTACAAAAACAAACCAACATTCTGCCCTAAATTCCAGACCCAAGATCATTTGCAATCCCAGTGTCCCAAGACCCGAACCAAGAGCATGGACAACTAGGTCGAGGACTACCAGAAGTAGACTTATAGACGAGTCCCAAAAAAAATGTGCTTCAAGCACCGAACATCAAGCCACAACATGACCAAATTTTCTTCCTCCAAAGGTAAGTTATTTTGTTACTATTGCTAATAAATTTGATGCACTTAAAGATTTTGGCATTTTTGAAGATGTTGAGGAGGGTGAAATCCTTGTTGATTCAAACCTAGAACCTAATCATAATCATGCCCAATGCCCTAAACCTAGGTCTTCCTAGACCCACAAGGTTGTCTCTCAGTCGAACCAACCACCCAGCTCCCCCCTCCTCCGTTCCCCCTGCAGCTCACCCCTGAGATTCCCTACCCAGGTGCCCACCCCTCAGGGTTCTCCCCCGAAGTCCAGATCTCCAACCTCACCCACTTTTTATGATCTTGTGGACTCTGATAGCGAATACCTAGATCAACCTTACCCTAATAAATGGAGTACCAAACAAACTCATAGCTTCAAGAAATATCATATGGATGTAGGTAGGGAAAGGAAAAAAGGTAGACCATCTGAAGCAGATAGAAGAATCAGGGACACTGTTGAAGACATAGTGAATGGAACTCAAAAAACCCTTTTTTAGGAGACTAAAATGAGCACTAAGGAAGAAGCCAGGAGAACCAAACCCCCTATGCAGCAAGGAAATGGGGGAAAAAAAATCCCCAAAATTCTAAATGAGATTCCTCTCTTGGAATGAAAGAGGACTAAATGGGGTAGCCAAGCAGAGAGTGGTTGCAGCCATGAGAAGAGAACATAACCCAACTATTTTTTCATTCAAGAAACTAAACTCAATGATCAATGGTCACCTAGGGTGGCAAAAAATATCTAGAAAAACTGTGAGTGCATTCATTTCCCGACGTCCGGTACAGCTGGAGGTTTGTTATGCATGTGGAACCCCACTATAGTGAAAGGCAACTTCATTCTAGGGTAGGAAATACTGAGTAATATTATTTTTTAGGATCTTAGCTCCCAGGTTTCTTGGATAGTGACTAATGTCTACACCCCAAATTCCCCTCAGGGTAGAATAGCTCTATGGAACCTGCTCACACAGATGAGGCAAGCCTTTGATGGAATTCCTTGGGTTTTAGCAGGGGATTTCAACTCTCCTTTGTACGGTTCTGATAAAATGGGAGGAACCATGCTTTCCCATAGGGACACAAATGATCTCAAACATTTCATAGATTCTAATGCCCTCATGGACGTTCAACTTCAAGGCTCTCTTTTCACATGGAGCAATAGGAGAAAATGAAGAAGTATTATTCAAGAGCGTCTTGACCATATGTTTTTATCCCAAGAAGCCCTCCCCATTTTTAGGGATGCTATCTTGATAGGTCTACCTAAGATTGGGTCTGACCACAGCCTTCTGTTTATGGAAACAGGCACCAAATCCTAGTTCAAAACCCCTTTCATATTTGAGTCCATGTGGACCCAACATCTTGACCTCCGTGATCAGATTACGCTTTTGTGGAAGAGGAAATTCCCAGGGTCAGTCACCAATAAATTCATGCAAAAACTTAGATTCATCAAGAGTAATCTGAGGATTTGGAATAAGATAACTTTTGGGAATATTTTCAAAGCAAAGAATAAGGTCAAGTCTAGAATCATCCATATTGAGGACAATTTCTAGAAGGGTACAGGCAATTACCAACTCCGTCTTGAAGAACAGAAACTGTTGGCTAACTATCACAACATCCTCAGCAAGGAGGAAAATTTTTGGTGATAAAAATCTCGCCAACTGTGGATCAAGGAGGGGGAATTCAATACTAAGTTCTTCCATATATCCACATTAAGGTACAACGGCTCAAGCAGGATAAAAAAATTGGCCATACAAGATGGGTTTGTCACCTCAGACATCCTTCAGATCAAGGAAGAAGTAGTGTGTCACTTCAGAAACCTCCTTGCCTTCTCCTCGACCCAGTCCTAGAATGCCATGGAGACCCTTCTAGACAAAATTCCCCCCATCATTTCATAGGAATCCAACATTTTCCTCCTCATCCCTTTGTCCCATAAATAAATCCACCAATCTCTCTTCTCCATGAACCCATACAAAGCCCCTGGACCTGATGGTTTCTCACCTAGATTTTTCCAAACCTACTGGGACATAGCTAGCTCTAATCTATGTAATTCTGTCATGGAAATGCAGTCTACCAAAACCATCCCCATAGATGTTAATTCCACTTTCTTGGCTTTTATCCCTAAAGGTGAGAATCCCCAGTCCCTCTCAGACTACCATCCCATTAGCCTGTGTAATGTCACCTATAAAATCCTCTCTAAGGCCTTGGCTAACCGGTTGACTAGCATTCTCCCCTCTATCATCAACCCCTACCAGGGCAGCACTATCAAAGGCCACAATATCCTTGATGGAGTAATTACCATCCACGAGCTGATTCATTTCACCCACATTTCCAAATCTGCTACCCTCTTCCTCAAGCTAGACATGAACAAAGCTTTTGATAGAGTCAACAGGGAATTTCTTACCCAAATCCTTCTCAGGTTTGGCTTCCATGAATCTTGGGTAAATCTTATTTATAAGTGCATTTCATCCCCTTGGTTTTTAGTTATGGTGAATGGATCTACTGCTGGATACTTCCCCAGCCTCAAGTGTCTCAGACAAGGTGATCCACTATCCCCCATTATTTTCATCATTCTGGCAAAGAGCTTAGGCAGAGCTATCAAGAAGGCATTCTCTGACAACTTAATTTTAGGCATTAAGGCTACCACTGGTCTCATGTCGTCTACCCATAAATAATTTGTGGATGATACCCTACTGGCCACCAAAGCAGTAGGTTTCAATGCCAAAGGTATCAAAACCATTCTCAACCTCTACGAAGAGGCAGTTGGGCAAAAAGTCAACTATGTAAAAAGTAAATTATTTTTCATCAATACCCCCCCATGAGACAACGCAAGATCGCTCGTATTTTGGGTTGTTCCATCGTAGACTTCTCAACCACCTATTTGGGTTTACCCATGTTTAAAGGAAGACCCCTCAAAGACATGTGGAGGAATGTCATCGACAGGATTCATAAAAGGCTTTTAGGATGGAAAGGTGCTCTCCTTTCTAGTGTCAGGAAGGCAACCCTGTTCAAGGTTGTGCTGCAGAGCATTCCCACCTTTTTCTTGTCTATCTTAAAAATCCCAGCGACAGTGGGTGAAACCATTGAAAAAATTTAGAAGTAGTTTTTGTGTTCAGGGAATGACAATCAGAAGAAGTTCCATTTGGTGACCTGGTACAAGGTCTGCTCCCCAAGGACGAGGGAGGCCTAGGGATGAGGCACATCAATGTCTCTAATTTAGCCCTTCTAGCTAAGCAAGCTTGGAAGGTCGTCACCAATGCTAATCTCGAATGAGTGGATATAGTCAAGAGAAAATATCTCTAGCAGCAATATTTACTCCAGAAGGACATCCCTCATAATTTTTCTCACTTTTGGAAGTCCATAACCCTTACCCAAAATCTCTTACATCAGGGTTTCTAGTGGCAGTTGGGAGATGGCAAAGATATCAACTTCTGGGAAGATTCTTGGGCCAGAAAAGAACCCCTCATAAAATATCAGAGGTTGGTTGTAATAAAACACCTAACAGATAACAATTATGGGACTCACATAGCAGACTTAATCACCTCTAACCAGGATGTCAAAATATGGAAGAATGTGCAATTCAGACTCAGGAACGAATCTATCATAAATGCAGTGACAAAGATCCAAGCGATCATGAGGGCAAATTTTGTCCCCCAATCCTAGATCAAAGATCAGCACTGCTGGAAAGGCACGGTTGAGGGTAATTTTTCTGTCAAATATGTAGCCTAGTTCATTAAGAGTAGTACCAAGGAATTCAACCTTAACAACGATCATATTTTAGCAAGAATTTTATGGCTTAAAGCTCTAATCCCTAAGGTCGCTCACTTCTATTGGTTGGTTGCTCATAATAAGCTCCTTACTATGGACAATCTGATGCATAGGGGAATCATTGTCCCTAACAGGTGTTACCTGTGTGAGCAAGCTTGGGAGTCTACCCAACACATTCTCATGGATTGTCCTTTCACAAGCAACGTGTTTTCCCTGGTGGTCAACAAATTTCAAGTTTGCTAGATAAAGCCACGAACAGTTAAGGACATGTTTGTCCAATGGCTTGATGCCTTCAAGAACATGAGACTAAACTTTCTATAGAATTCTATGGTCCATCACACTACCTAGAAAATCTAGCTGGAATGCAACAGGAGGGTCTTCAGTGAAGACTACAGGTATCACGAAGCAGTTGCGTCAAGAGCCCTGATTTTTGCAACAAAAATAGTAGCCTCATTCCTTGCCCAAAAATTCCCCAGGATGGAATAGAAGGCCACCTGTTCAGGGTCCTCAAGATTCCCCAAGACTACTACAAAGTCAAAGAGCCTCACAGGGACAAAAATGTAGCCAAATGGATCCCTCCCCCCCAACGATGGCTGAAGGCTAACTTTGACGATGCCTCCAAAGGCAATCCAAGAAAGGTATGAGTAGGAGGGGTGGTTAGGGATCACAATGAAATCATCATACGATATTTTTCCAAAAATATAGATACCCAGACCAACAACTATGTCGAAGCTAGAGCTCTCTGGAAATGCATCACCATATGCAAATCCATGAATAACCCCATCATCTTCGAAGGCGATTCAAAAGTTATTGTGGGACTAGTTCAAAATAATTCCAAGGGTAGTAAAAACATTTAGAACATTGTCCAAGAGTGTCAAAAATACTTCATCAAAAAGAAGCAAAACTGTATCAATCATGTCTATAAAGAGGCTAACCAGGTGGTCGATGCTCTAGCCAATAAGGCCATCCTTCAAACTTCCTTAATGGTTTGGGAAAATAGTTTCCCATGTGAGATCAACCAAAAAGTCAAATATGACATAGGGAATTGTGTTAGAATGTAGCCCTAGCTACGTGAGCAACAGTATTTCTTCAATACCAAGGAAAGGCTTCAGCCTAAACAGAAGGTAGCCAGACCCCCCAAAAAAGAAGGGTGTCTAGGCATCTGTCGGTGTCAACTCATACCAGTAATCGCTTGTTCCAGGACCTCACTAACGACGATGACAAGTCCCAAGAGGATATCCATCAGGAATCTCAGGGGGAGCAACATTTAGAGCCTCGGGATGCCAGCCAGAAGGACTGAGTCAATGAATTTCCTACACGGGATATGCTACGTACTATGGCCCTGACCTACATCAACGAGGTAATTGGCCACTTCCAGATGGTGGCCAATATTTAGCATGAAAGAAATAATCTTATGACCAGTGCCATTGAGGAGCTCAAAAGACTCCCTACTATTCTGAAAACTCTCCTGCCTGGCGAGGATAGTACCAAAAATGAAGAGAGCGATAAATCCCAAAAGACTGGGAACTAAGGTGTCTGGCTCATGATCTGTGTGGGCTTGGTGGTCCTAGTTTTTTGGATTTTTTTTATGTGGTTGATATTGTATGAGGTCGAAAATACTCCTGTGTTGTTTTTCTGTGTTAGTTTTGGCATGGTTTTGTTTGTTGGCGTATCCATACCCCTTGGGTATTGGGTTGTGTCTTCCCTGATAGGGATAATCCATATGTACAAAGGGGCGGGACCCTCCAACCCATAAAGTAAATAAAATTACTTTTACCTACCAAAAAAAAAAAAAAGGAGTTGTAGATGATAGCCAAAATAAATAGCCTGGAAGAAGGTTCTACTGCAGAAATAGAGCCAAACAGGTTTAGATCATCTATGGCAGAAGTATCCATACCCACTCCACAGGAACCTGTAATACTCATAGTGGATGATCGAACAAGACAAATTTCAATGAAAGGAAAAGAGGCTGACATGGTTAGGATGAACAAGGCCATGAATTTACAAACTTTAGACCATCTGCAAGAGACAAATGATGAATTGAGGAGTCAATTGGAGGCCAATGATAAAAAGAAAAAATACAAGCCTTGATTGATAGTTTGAAAGAAGAATTGGTGAAGAAAAATACTTCACCAGTACAGTCCACACGAGTTGTGAAAATAGTAGACTATGAAGTTTATTTTTCCAAGATAAAAAAATAAATGTCATTTAAAATTCAATACAGGATCAAGGGGATCACTTAGATGTTCAGGAAAATTAGGGTAATGCAGGTTACCGCCAAATAAATTGAAAGGTTGATATATCAAAAAGAAGAGGACTTGAATGCCATGCATCCTACTCTAACCTTAATGGCAGAATATTTTGAGGAGATGCAGAGCAAAGAAGTAATATTGAATGATGGCATCGAGGTCAAAAATAATTTTGAATTCATGAAAGTAGCCATGTTCGATGTGAACAGAGAAAGGTGGAACAATGGTGCTGCAGAGATGTTCACTCTATTAAGTGAAATAAAGGAGAAATTGGCAGATTTTGGGTTGTTATTGGAAGAGTTCTTCGAAAATTCCAGCATAGAGGATCTCCTCAAAAATAAAATTGAAGAATTTGATTGTGAACCAGACGACGAACAGGAAATGTCCAGGCAAACCACTTTTTTAGTAAATATTGTGGATTCGCTTATCACCAAATATGAAAAGAGAGGATTATATTAGCATGCAGAAAAACAGGATCCTCCAAAAATGAATATATTGAAATTTTCTACGACTTTTAATGTCGATGTCTGGAAGTTGATTGAAAAGCAAATTAGGTGGCTACAGCAATGGAGAAAAGGTAAAGAAATTAAAATATGCAGTTTACAGCTAGAAATGGATTCACCCCTAGTAGAAGAAATAAACATCACTCTAGGAGGAGAAACTTCTAAAGCAGAAGGCCAATCAAAGAATGAGAAAGGTACAGGAGGAGATGTTTCAGGCACAAATATTATCGACTGAGCAATTTCAAACTAAAAGATTCCTAGAAACGTAAGTACAAGCAAAGAGGGCAATGGAGGATAGCTGTAAATTTTGAAAGATCAAACTATGAAGTGACAACTGTAGGTTCTATATCAGACCAACCATAATAGATTCAAGAATTCAAAGGTATAAGTACATTGGTCGTGTTTAGAATCTCTATCAAGCATTTAGAGATAGAATTTTTTGCTAAGAGGTATACTTGAGTGCCTTGTGAATTGTATTGTTGTATTCCCTTTGTGTATTTTTCTCTATCATCCCTCATTCTTCCCTTTTTTGTGCAGGTTTTGTTAATGTTGTGTTTGGAAAGCTGAGAATATTTCCAGTACTTTCTGAGCCTAAAGTCCAGAGATTCTTCTTGTTATCATTTTGGAAAAGGAGAATTGAAGAAGTCTTGTTACATTATTTGAACAAGGCTTTCTCATTGTATTAAAAAATTGTAACAGAGTTTAATGGCTTTCTGCCCACTCTGCATGTAATATCATTGAAAAATTAATACAATTTTGGGTTTTAGTTTTATCATTTCTTGTCTCCAGTTTTGTGTGTTTCCTCATAACAGGTTACATTATTTGAACATGTTTTGAGTGTTTCTTTCTTTGGTAAACCATTAAACTAATTACAAAATTCGAATGAGTATAATGCCACCAATTCTTCTTGTCCCATTTTTTTTGTTCATGTTATGAATGTTGTTAAATTGCTATAACAGCCCAATAAATAAGGCATCGGTCTACATAAGGCATAAATAATTATTGTTGTCATTGCTTGGTCATTTTTATAATAAGTATATAACTAAAATCTGGAGTGTGTAATACTTGTAAAATCGTAAGTATACCACTGGGATTTCCTTACCCATTCTGTTATGTTTTTCCTTAGCAATATTTCTTTTATTAGAATAAAGAGGCAAGTTGACCAGAGCCTGTAATAGCTCTTTGGTTCAAAATGATTTCTTGTAGCATGACGATTATAAAATCTATGGATGCAATAAATATTTCCAACAGTGACATTGCTCTTTTGGCTAGCATTGTCCTCCTTGACCTCAATGCATCTCTCGTACTCTCGCTTTGAAATATCATGTAGTAGCCGAAATTCTAAAATGATTTATGCAATTTTCTAAATTTGCATAGCCTCATATCTCTAAAATTTTCAAATATTATTTGAATTAGTTAAATTAGCACAAGTAGGTGTAAATATTTATATATTTCCCTTCACATGAACCTCTACTTGTCAATCTAGAAAGGTGAATGCTCCCCCTAGTTGGTCTGAATGATTATTTTTATGATAAAAACTGATTCAAAACTCATACAAGGAGGAGGAGAGTACTCAAAGGATAGGCACAACTACCCTAAGCCAAATTTCACAAATATCCAAAAATAAGCCATCCCTCATGTTGAAGTACGATCATAGAGCAATGGTCTAGTTTATGCTACTCATGGCTAAAACAATGGAACTCTTGGAGCTACCTCTTTCTCAACAGCTCTATTATTCTTGATGTTGTTGACCACCTTTAGAAGTAGAAGAAAACACTAATGCATAAGTAGAGGGAACTTTTGACACATCCATTGGAGCTTCGAGTTATAATTTTACAAGCAAGTATGGCACTCCTCATACTTTCCTACCTATGTAGTATTTGTAGGTATTTAGAGATTATTGCTCTGATATGGTTGAATTTCTTGCTCGTGACAAACACAATTATGGGTGATGACCATCTTCTTAATTCCTCATATGGCCTAGCAACATGACCACCATCCTAGTCGACCAGCATCCTCTGTAGGATAGCTTTGATACCAATGTTAGTTCAAGCAAAAGAACCACATATACCATTATTTCAACATTACATATTTAGTATAGCATATTAATTATAGGAAGTTGTAATGGATCAAAATCAAGATGTAATTGATGTAACCTACCATGAGGTAGAATAAAATAATGTATAATTACTTAACATTAAATATGTAATAATTTCCTAGTATGACCAAGATCATGCCCAAGATCACCTTTGTGTGTATGCAAGAGTTTCTTGGAATGGTGGAATATCCATTAAGGGGGAATCTAATGTAAGGGCCTCTCTTTATATCCCATGTTTAACTTAAGGGTGGATGTTGAAATATATGGTTATTAAGCTTCTCTTAAATCCACAACCAAATTTTTGTTATGTTTGTCCTTTGGGCCTATGTAAACCTTGAAAAAGGTATTTTCTATTATTTTTTAATACTTTATTCTTGAGATTTGGCCTCATAAACTTGACCTAAATGCAACATGTAGTTGGGTATAAATACCCCCTCTCACCGATCATTTCCTTATGAGTTGAGTGTATTTTTTATTCTCTTTGAGTGAAGATATTTTGGTGTCTATAGACACCCCATAATTTACTGTATTTTTTATATGATGTGTATTTCTTTTGGTAACCAATACTAGATAAGGTTTAATTCCATTCATTTCTAGAAACTACTATCAAATATGATAGGTCATAACTCTATAATATGGTATATTACAAAGTGGGAGTGTTGTTGATTAACCTTGAGCTCCCTTCCCTTCAAATATCACAACAGCTTGAGATGGAAGACATTGACATTAAACCCATACAAGCAAAATTAAATGCACTATTGGCTTTAGAGGAGAGATAAAAACCTTTGGAAATAATGTGCAACATCAAAAACTATCAAGAAATGGTTTAATAAAAGGGAAACAAAAGTAAAGTCTAAGGAATGAGACCTTGATGTCAAATGGGATAAGGATCATGTAAATCAGAATTTTGATTTTTTATGAAGCATGCCTTACTAGATCACTAAGAATGCAAGACCAAACACCTACAAACTAACCTCCATGAATGGAGTAATGTTGCTTATCTTAGTGAATAGGTAGAACCTCCACCTGGTGTAGTAAAAAGAATTATAACCAAAATAATATCTATGTATATAGTACTAGCTAATAATTTGGCAAGTATCTTCTCCTTTTTGCTATTCCCATTCCCTCCTTTTTCTTTCTTCCAACACTCTAGATTCCGAATTAATTTCCACGTCTTTACCAAATTAGTAACATACCATATCTATGAAGCACAAATTTATTTTAAAATATGTGATTTGCTTATTAAAATGAGTGATTCACTTACTAAATAGAGCAATCTACTTGTTAATGCCCCCTTAAATAAGAGGTGCATGAGGGATCTATGTTTAAGTAATAAGCCCGATATTCTTTGTATTCAAGAAACTAAAATGACAAAGGAAGAAGAAAGTAGTATGGATGAGATGTGAATGGGATACTATGGATTCTAAAGGAGCGACAGGAGGAATTCTAACATGTTGAAATCCTATTAGAACCTTCTCTGTAACAATTCATAAAACTAGGTATTGGATAGCCTCTTTAGTCACATGATGCTTTGTAGATATTTGTTTCATCCTTATCAATGTCTATGGTCCTACCACTCAATTAGGCATATTAAAAATATGAAGTTATATTGAAGTCTTTATGAGAAGTAAAGACCAAGAAACCCAATTTATGATTATTGCATACTCTTAATACCATAACCAAGCTGGATGAAAATTTTGGGGGAATTAGTAAATTAACCCAAAGTATGAGATTTCTCGGATTTTATTCAAAAAAATAATCTAAGGGAGGTTGAATTTTAAGAAGATAACTATACATGGACCAACAACGGGAGAGGCCAAAACCTAATAGCAAAAAAACTAGGCAGGTGCATTCTCTCAATTCATTGTCTAGATGAAGGTACTTGTGCTAAATTAATACATTGATGAGGATTGGTTTAGATTACTAGACAATAAGAGTTAAAATGGTGGTAAGTGAATTCAAAAATATCATATTTTAAATATGAGTAGATGTGGAAATACCATCCTCAATTTGTTGATATGATAGCACAAACATGAAATTATTTAGGAAACGGTGGGTTGTATACACTTTCAAAACAAATTAAATCAATGACATCTATATTAAAAGAATGAAACAAGAAAATTTTTGAAAATATTTTTCTGGAGAAAGAATTAAAAGATAAACTTTTAAAATTCTAAAAAGGTGATGATAATAATCCAAGCTCGGAGGAAAGGAAGTTGCTTAGTGAATATCATAATATTTTGAGTAAGGAAGAGAAATTCTGGAGATTAAAATCAAGACAGACTTGGTTAAAGGGAGATAAAAATGCAAAGTTTTTTCATAGGATGGAAATAGTATAGAGATCGATATCCAGAATTAGTAGAATTAAATTAGTAGAAGGGGTTTGGATTGAAAACCAGATTGAAATTAGAAAGGAAGAAATGTTGTTTTACCAGGATATTCTAGTATCAAAGGAGTTTGAATTTCTTAAAATGAACTCCTACATATGAAGATAATAGGAAACAGATGAAATCTATTACTCTGGAAGAAGTTTATTATCTCTTTTCTCTTTTGATAAGGATAAATCCCAAGGTTCAGATGGGATCTCTACAACATTCTATCAACATAATTGGGATAAAGTTAAGGATTCTTTATTGGTGGCAGTGGAACAATATAGGGTAGAATAATATATATTTTGTAAAAATATATATCTTATAAAATAAATGCAACGTATCTTACCTTAATTCCAAAAAAGAAGGATGCAAAATTATTTGATTAATTTAGGCCCATAAGCTATGTAATATGGCATATAAGATTATCTCCAAAGTGATGGTGAATTGGTTTAGACCATTTTTAGACAAAATTATTTCAAGAGAGCAAGGAGGATTTGTGAAGGGAGATAGATTCTAGACATAATCATAATAGCTCATGAAGTTATGCATTGGATAGCTTCAAGAAAAGAGAGAGGAATGATCTTAAAACTTGATATGAGTAAAGCCTATGATAGGGTTAAATGGGATTTTTTTTTTTGCAATATTAAAAAGTTTAGATTTGGAAAGAAATGGGCCAGATGGATTAAAGCTTGTGTCTCTACAGTTTCATATTCAGTGTAATGGGTTTGTTACATAATCTTTTAAAGCCAAGAGAGGTCTTAGACAGGGATATCCTCTATCACCATATATGTTCATTATTATGGAAAAGGTATTGGGTAGAAACTTGAAGAATACTAACAAACACGGGATAATAAGTGGATATAAGGCTAGTAATAACATCGAAAATATCACCCACCAATAGTATGTAGATGCTACAACCCTTTTTGGGAGGGCAAGGATAAACAAGGCTAGAGCTTGGAATAACTTATTAAAGGAATACAAAAGAGCATGAGGGCAAAATATTAAAAGAACAAAATTCAAAATTTACTTCCTAAACACCCCATCTAGAATCAAAGCAGGGATATGTAGGTTACTTCAAATGGAGGAGGCAAATTTTCCAACAACTTATTTAGGAATGCCCTTATTTGAGGGGAGAATGAGGATAAAATTATGGAATCCAGTTATAAGTAAAGTTCATAATAAACTACCAATATGGAAAGGTAGATGGTTATCATTAGCAAGAAGAGTGCAACTAATTAAATCAATCTTATAGGTCATTCCAACATATTATATGTCCTTGTATACTATGCCAAAATTGATAGAAAAAAATTTAATCTATATTATGTGGTCATTTTTGTGGTCAAGATTACATGATAAAATGAAATTCCCTTTGGTGAAATGGAACAAGATGTGTGATGATAAAACTATGGGAGGTCTACCGACAAGTATGCCACTTGTGTTATCGGTGATATGACCCGGGTTCAATCCCCATGGCGGATGTGTATAAGAAGTATTTCTAAAAAAAAAAAAAAAACTAGGGGAGGTCTCGGTTTAAGAGTTCTTATGGATGCAAACTTAGCTCTTAGGGGAAAAGTAGTTTGGAGATTGTAAAAAGAAAGTCAAGACAATGGGCAAAAATTCCTCCAAAGGAATATGTTGAGCCCAATGATCCAAGCTTAATATTTACTGCATTCTCACTACCAAATGGTTCTGCTCTATGGAACGGTTAAAAAAAAATTAATTGATTTAATGATTAAAGGTCTAAGATGGGTGGTGAGAATTGGAGAAAAAAAATGGATGGATACTTGGTGTGATAAAAAAACACTCAATATAGATGCAATTTTGAAACCATGGATGAGATTACTTCAAGATAAATATGGTGATAGGTTTTAAAACATTATGTACAAGGATCAGGAAGGAAGATACAAATGGAAAGAAGATTTTTTACAAGTATACAAGACATTGATGCTAAGAGGTAATTGAGCAG
The DNA here is from genome assembly GCA_028583015.1 of Wollemia nobilis. NCBI lineage: Eukaryota > Viridiplantae > Streptophyta > Pinopsida > Araucariales > Araucariaceae > Wollemia > Wollemia nobilis. The sequence goes on along the minus strand of JAQPPZ010016751.1, from coordinate 7,357,013 downwards.
AAAAATAACAACAATGATTATTTTGAGGGGAACCAAGGATAAGCTAATTTGAGAGTTGAATAGCTCAAGAGAATACACAACAAGAAGTGGATATAATGTAAAGCACCAACAAAATATGAATATTGCAATAATATGGAGAGATATTTGGGATAGCCCAAGCATTCCTAAAGTCAAAATGTTTTTTTGTCTTGTAAGTCATAGAAGAAATTTATCTTGGGATAACTTTAGGAAAATGGGTTTTCATGGCCTCTCACAGTGTGTTCTTTATAAAAAGGAGGAGAGTATAGACCATCTTTTGGGACATTGTTCAATAGTCTATAAACTATGGCAATCAATTATTACTATGTTTGGTAAATGCATGGTGATGATTGGCAAAATTGAAGAATGGTTAAAGCAATGACGGAGCACTTTTAAAAATGAGGCTTTACAAATAATCCAAGTAAATCAAAAGATACAATTCTTTGGATTGTAAGGCTAGAAAGGAATAGAATAATATTTAAAGGAAAGAAAACAGTTTAGAGATAATGAAAAGAAGATTTGTTTATCCATAGAGGAGTCTAAACCAACCCTATCAACTCACCCAATCCCTAATTTGTAAGCAAAGAGCCTTGATAGATGGAGTCAATTCATCAAATGAAATTATAATGTTGGGTACAGGAGAAACAAAAATAAGGCAAAGAATATAAAGTGGGAACCACCAGATGTGTAGTTGGTCAAATTAAATTTTGATGGAGCATCTAAAGGAAATCCAAGACCATGAGGAGGAGGAGGAATAATTAAAAATCATAAAGAAGAGATTTTGTCTCATTTTGTTTTCAATAGTGAATTTAAGACAAATAATGAAGTTGAAGCATGGACTGCTTTGGAAGGGTTAAAAATATGCAAACAAATGAAATGAAATAGTGTATGGATGGAAGGTGATTCATAAATAGTTATAATGCAATTTTGAGGAAAGAAAAGGCTACATGGAACATACAAGAGATAATTTTGAAAATATAATATCTTGCTATAGAGTTTGAAGAAATCAAGTTTACACATACTTTAAGGGAAGGAAAAAATGTGCAAATATGCTAGTCAATAGAGGGGTTTTAATTGAGGATTGTGAAGTCAAATTCTTTTTTCCTTAGTTAGAGGTAGTCAGTTTAATTGAAGCTAACAAGAAAATGTTGTTTGTGAATCAAATAGTGATTAAGGTTTACTTTAATGTTTTCCATTGATAATATTTATTTTATTTTATAACATCAATGTGTTTTCATATAAACTATTTATTACAATTTTTGTGGTTGCACTTATGCTTCAGGAAGGAAACTAGCAATTCAGATCTGGTAAAGCAGACTATGATAGTGCAATTTTTTGGAAATATAACTCTACTAAGATGCAGTGCATAGATAGAAGTAGTGAAGTTTTGGTATTGTGAAGGTTGTTGTAGGAAAATGTTAAGAAGGTTGTTGTAGGAAAATGTCAAGAAGGATGTTACATTCTGGAATATTTGTATTGACACAAAAAATTGAAGAAGATCCAGAAAATAAAAATCAAGAATTCAGACTATTTATGAAAAATGATGTAGGCATCTAGCTATAGCAACTTAATTAAGACAAGAATTGAATATGTTTGTAAACTCTCAAGATCTAAAGGAGAGAGTTGTGATATGTGAAGGATGGGGGACCCGAGTACAACCCCTTGTTCTCTAGCAAAAAAAATTGTCGCATGCAAAAAATAAGAAATAACATAACTAGGACTAAATAGGTCTAAAAATCTATGTTCCATGAAGGCATTGCACATGCATATTTAATAGCATTAAGCAGACATACCTAAAGAATATACCTACATGGGTCCTAATATTACTCATTTGTTATAGCTTTCATCTCCTCTACTTTATTCTTGATAGAAAACAAACACATAACAAGCAAATATCCTATAAGGAGTTATGGAATTCTCAATAGTTAGACTTGTCCACTTGACAAGCATTGATTCCACAATAGTTGGAGTCACCATTCAAGAAGCTCAATTATCTTCCATACCAAAGCAAAAGATATTTATCTAGCTTATAAGTTGTATATAAAAGGAAAACGTTATTTTTCAGAACTAACAAACACAAAGGTATAACCCCAATACCTCATAAGATGAAATTTCTTATACATGTTGGAGCTGCTATTAGAGCTCAAACTAAGGTAGAGTAAAGCATGGTTGAGATTTAGAAAATGTTTAGTAAGAGCACACTAGGTCAGCAAATTATTTCCAAACAAGCATAATGCATTGCAGACTTACAATCCTAGCTCCACTTGTAGAATGCATCCTTGCCAGAAGCAGATATTACTTTTCAAATAATTTTAAACTTTAAGATAATTAATATCAATAGGTTTAAAGTCTAAGATAATTAATATCAATAGGTTGCTATGACCTTTGAAGGTTGTCTTTCCTTCTAAAATTGCTCCTTTTAGCTTTACATTTGTACTTCCGTTCAACCTCTTGTCACGGATCTTCCTCTTGCAAGTCAATACAATATAACATTTTGTAATGCCATATCATTCATTTGAGAACAAAGTCACTCATTACTACTAAAAAAATTTGAAAAAGTCAAATGTCTGTAAATTAATGCTATGCTCATCTAACTCCTGGTGTTCCGTCAATACTCTCATTCCATTTTTTAACTTTTCTCAATTATTCATGGAATACAAGACTATAGGCTGGGATTAGAATGGTAATGTCTACAAATATTTGAAGAATGTTTACATTGGTTTATCTAATTGTTATATAAACATAACCTTGATTAAAAATTATAATTCATTCAACAACTTGTAGTTGTATATATAAAAAATAAAATAAGTATTAAAGTGGAACCAAATTCCAATAATGAAATATGTTACTGAAAATTCACAGTTTGTATGGGAACAGCATGACATGCACAGTTTGTATGGGAACAACATAATTATGAACTGGTTAAAGAGCAAGAAGGCCAACTACCCCCACACACATGCCCCGAATCAATGTTAATTTTTAACATCAAAAGAATATAATTTAACATTAAAAAAAAAAAAATTAACATCAAAATGATATAAGATGTGATATCCAATCACGGTCCATTTAATTTCAAGATCTTCAATAATGGTCTACTTAATTTCAATACTTTTATAATAACAAAGCATAGTGTACAAACTTACCCTTACATAATTAAAACTTGGGACCTTCTATTCAACATTTTAAAATCTTCGTCGTTAAACTCACTTAATAAATATAACCTAAGTTACTAGGGTCGAGTTCTTGTTAGAATTCAACAATGATAAAATTTAAATAAAAAAATTAGTTTTAAATTTTTCCTTAAACTTTATATAATAAAAATATATGAATAATTTTATATTTCGTATTTCATATGAAAAATAAAATTGAATTTCCATTATAAATAAGTTGTTATAAGATTATTTTGTCCTGTTGAGATCATTTTATTTTATTTTTAATTACTTATATAGGATTGTAAAGGTTTTATTCATATTTCATCATCACTATATAAAGTATTACCGTTATTGATTATATGAATTATATGAGATTGATACAGGCTCTACCTCTATTACATCATGACCATAGTGGTATTACAACAGTTTGATAATTATGTATAATTTGGCAAGATTCAAACCTAAATCTCTCCTTAAAAATTAAGAAATATAATTAATTCAACTAATATTATTTGATATAAGTTTTTTTTTTTTTTTTTGGTTGACTAATGTTTTTTCAATCATGCTCTTCAAATTTGTTAGTGTAATGTGTCCAATGTTGAGACATTTTTTATAAACTCACCAAATCTAGTAACCGGTGTAGTGCAACAATCAGAGACATAAAGGTGAGACGTTGTTTATTAATATATTTTTAGTGTTATACACAATGATAATGACTTGTATTTGTTAGATTTTGATGATTTATATTAAAGGAAATGCAACCACAAGATGTAAAATGAGCAAGCAATGATAACTATATGATAATGGCACTATAATATGCAGGAAAACTATAAGATAAACTTCTGCAATAACTCAAAAATATGCCATTAATGGATGCTCACGAAAATAGTACAATGTATTATAATGGAGGACATGAACACTCCATAATTTCAATGAAAGAACTACATTGTACTCTAACTACAAATCACTATAGTAACTTCACTCTCTCTCTCTATATCTCTCTATATTATACCTCAAGGTATATATATAGAAGGATATGTGCCTTGGCCTTTACTCTACCCATGACTCTTCATCTACCTATCCTATGACTCATGTACATGTGGACTACATGCACATTTACATCATTGCACATTCTAACACTTGTGCATTTATTACTTGCTTGAAGTAACTACTCAAACCTTAATCTAAGATAAACTCCTAATCTAGAAATGTACCCAAGGTGGTACATTGACATGTACCAAATAATGTAATATACTCTAACACCCCCTGTATTACATTATTTGGGTATTGAAGACTTTAGTCTTCAATATGGTCTTCATCCTTCAGATGTTCTTCAACTTGATTTGGTCCTTCTCTTTCATTTGGTTCAGTCTTTGTGTTTTCTTCATTGTACTTTTTGTTTGTATCTTGATGAGTATCTTCATCTTGTTCCTTCCTGTCATGCTTCCTCTTCCTCCTTCTTCTTTGTCTTCTTTGTTTCTGCATTTTTACTAGAGGAATATCTTCTTTATGATGAGTTAGTATATCATCACAATAATATTGACTAGGATTGCTATTTTGTTTCATGTTTTGAAAGAGTTCAAAAATAATTAATGTTAGATATATCATCAAGCATTCTTCTGATGTGAATACAACTATATTTTGAGTATTCCACCAAGCTCTGAAAAGTACTTCATGAAGATAACCAATTACTGTTGTAAAGTTCTCTTCCTTTGCTTCCTTCAAAAACAAAGAGAATATTTCTTTCAAATATGTAGGCAAGTGTTTAAATCCATCAAAGGTTTCTATTAGATTTTGTGAATAAAACCCAAGTTCATGAAATAGCTCTTCACTATTTTCATTAAATGCATTCTTAATTATTTCATCCATCTTGCTTTGAGTAGTAAACCTTTTAATTTTTGAACCTTTGAGATTGGCTACCTTATGTCTCCCTAGTGTTTTGAGAATAAATGGTTTTGATAAGAATTTAGTTTTTCCAAATCTCTAGTTAGAATACCTTTTAGTTCCAAAGTATTTAGGACAATTTTGATGGAAATTTTGTATTTCAAAACCTTTGAAGTTGTCTACCTTATGACTCCCTAGTTTAGGGTATGTGAACTAACTTGATAAATCCTTATCAAATCTTGGATTTTGTAGAATCCCTTATATCTCCCAAGTGATTATAGTATGCTATGGTTTTGATAAAGTGCTTAGCATCTATTAGATTTCCTTTTGAGTTGATTCCCTAATGTTTTGAAGACAATAATCAACTCCTATATCACCTTATTTCTCCCTATTGATATATGCACTTTTTAATTAGATGAAGTTCTCTAACTTCAAGACTCTATGGTTGGATTCCTTTTGTCCCTTTTAATGTGAATATGAGACAAGTATAAGTAATAAATTCCAACTCTTTTAAGCAATCAATGATTTTGCTTCTTTTATCCTTAACTTTCAATGGTTCAATTTTCTAAATTCCAATGATCTAAAGTTTGATGTAGTACTCCTTATATCTCCCTAATTTGGAAATTTAGAAATGATAATATTTGCAAAAGAGTAATACTTTAATTTTTCCAAGGTATAAAACCTTATAACTCCTATTTAATTAATTTGCAAATATTATGATATTTGAATTTCAACTAGTGCACTTTTGAAATGTCACTTAAGGATATAAACTCCTTGTTTAAGTTTACTTTCTAATTCACTAAGGTTGATATTTGCTTATATCTCCAATGCAAATAATAAATAACTTCAACCTTATATAATGAAGCACCTTATAACTCCTTATACTTAAAGAAAGCAAATATTGAATTATATAAAACTTTACCTTCCTTCAAATGTTGAATGCTGCAATATGATTGGCTCTTGTTATGACTCTTTATCCAAGCTTGGGCATTGTATTTTTTGGTCTTCTACATATGACAATGAGTAATTAATGCTCAATGTTCAATGGGCACCCTCTATGATGGTCTTCCTCCTTCCTTCAATGCTCTTTGACCTCTCTTGTTGGAGATATGCATGAGATATACGTGCTCCTCTTGTGGGTGGCTATTAATACCCTTGTCTTCCTTGAAATGAATGCCAAGTGGTACTTTATATTGCCTAAGGTCTTATGCCTTCTTGTTAGGTGGTGTAGGGTGGTTATTATCCTTCTTGAGGCATTACTCCATGTGGTGCAAGCTTGGTAATGGTCTTGGAGTGTTAAGAATGATCATTCATGGGCATTGAAATGATAATGAGGGTGTTAGTCTTTCCTGGGTACTTCTTTGATTTGGTTAGAGTGTTACTTAACTTGGGTGCTCCTTGGATTCTTTGTGCAAGCGTTAGGGATTGTAGATGCTTCCACTTCCCTTGTGCCAAGTGGCACAAGATACCTTACTTTGTTATGGCAAGTGGAGGCTCCTCTTTAGCATGCACTCAAGCTCCTCAACGTATCTTATCACCTCAACTCCTTTGCAAGCTATTTCAACTCTTATTCCAACGTGCTTTCTTGCATCTCAATGCATGGTGGCTCTTCCTCAATGATGGTGGCTCTTCCTCGATGGCGGTGGTGCTTCCTATGGTGGTTTGGAGCTTGCTTTAGCGAGGGTGGTTCATCCAAGCTCCTCTCTATGTTTTCTTGGGTATTGTATCCTCCTTTGCACCTCATTTTGTCACTTGTGCTATGTAAACCTTATGCTATTTTCCTTCTCACTTGCATGTAATCCTTGCAATGGTACTATCTTATGTAGACTCCTTCAATGTTGTAGGTTTTTGTATTGAAATAGGCACTAAATCTGGTGTCTTTAGACACCTTGAAAACTCTGTTAATGAGTTTTTAGTTGGTTCTCTTTCTTCGCTTTGAAGTTTCTCCTCAACCTCGATGATATGGCCACTTGATGATTGTTATATGCTTGTTGTAGTGTCTTAAGACACTCTAGTTTTTGTCCTCCTTTGCTATGTTGGAAAAAATAAGCATTGTGCAAATATATGTTGTAAATAATTCTACCTTAATTTGCACCAAAATTTTGAGACCTTAAGTCTCCTTTTTGAAGTTATCTTGCTTCCTTGATATGGTAGCTTCTTGCTCTACTCCTTGAGGGAAAATAGTGATTTAATGTTGCCTTCCTTACTAGACAACACTCTCCTCTATTTCCTTTGCTTAAATAACTTTACAATAATAATTCCAAGATTTTTAATCAAGCAACTAATATGCCTTTTAGTATGGCATAACTCTAGCAGTACCTAGAAATATGCACTATAATCTATGCAACTTCACTTAAGAATAATATCTTCTTTGCTTCCAATAGATAATATGAAGTTGATATTTTTCTTTCTTTCAAAATATATCTAACTCCCATTTCTTATGTGCAAGTTTTAACCCTTAAAGAAACTAACTTTTGCACTTCCTTGAAGACTTTAAACTTGAAACTTACTCCCTTGCAACTTTAAACTCTAATGTGGTGCTTAATGAAACTTAATAATAATATGAATCTAAAAGTTCAAATAATGAACCTTTTGCACCTAAGTTTCTTACCTTTATGAATTTATAGATGTTGGATTTCTTGGTGATTAGATTCACCAAAATGCTGCTCTATATTAGATGAAATCGTAGCTCTTCTTTGTTGTCCAAAACAGCTTTTTAACTCACCAATTTGCAGCTTTGAAACTCCTCTAACTTGCTGCCCGAAAATGTAGTTTGGTGGCTTTAACTCTCCTTCAGGATGCACCCTGAAAGTCTGAAACTTAGCAGCTATTAATGCTGCCCAAATTGTTGCTTTCTTGTTGTCCTCAAATCTAAAATTTTCAGATTGCAAAGCAATCAATTTCTCCTCTGAAGTGTTGTCCTTGAATCTCACAAATTTGGTAGGAAACTCCTCCAAATCGCAGCTAAGATTTTCCTTCAAGAAACCTTCACTTTTCTATTGTAAAACTAGCAATCTCCTTTCTCTAAAATAGCCTTCAATGGCAATCTCTAAATATCTCAGATTTGGTGGCTTCTTCTAACTCCTTTCTCCTTCAGCCTCCTTGTTGAATTATGACTTCAACCTTGGCCTATCTAGTGGCCTTCTTCTCAAGAATCTGAATGTCTTGAGGTCTTCACTATTCTCCTCCAAAATTTGGCAAACTCCTTGCCAAATCCTTCTCCTTTTGGGATTGTCGGATGGCGATAATTGTCCCAAAAACTCCTTTATCAGGAACTCCTTCCTACTAGTAAATTTCTCCAATGAGTTCAAAATCTCCTTCAATGGGGCTTTCCAGCTTCTTTTCTCTTTTGAGATTTTTAGGTTAATTTTTAATTCTTAGTTTTCAATGAGATTTTAGATTCTAAATTTTGTTCTAAAATCTAGAACAGGACCTTTGCTAGTCCTTCTCTATCTTCAATATTCCAAAATTGGAAGTTCTTCAATGGGACCTCTTGTGGGTCTCTTCAGCTTCTTGAGTTGTTTTCTCCTTCTTCAATCTGCAATCTGCAGTCTTCAATCTTCAATGGAGATCTCCAATCTCCAATCTTCTCCTGGACTCTTTTCTAGAGTCTCTTCTTCCTTCAATATGCAATAAGGCTCCTTTGGCCTTTTCCTCTTCTGCACTCTACAGGTCTGCAACTCTTGCAATGGGACCTTTTCCTTAGGCCTCCAAATATTCAATCTCCAACTTGTTGCTTCAGGTATTGGATTGATTCCAAAGAAGATATTCTTCCTAGCTCTTTGTAGGAAGCTTCCCAACTTTCTTTGAATCAACTTTTTCTGCAACAAAGTATTAGAAACTATAATGGAGAAAACTTTAAATCTAGATATTATGAATCTTCACTAGTTGATTTGTCAATCTAGTGGAATCAATGTTGAGTCCTAGTCTTCACGAGTTTTTTTGCAACTCTATGGAAAGACTCCAGCCAAATGTATTTTCAAAAATTTTAAAAATGAGATTTCCTATCTCCTCTCAATCTCTCTTGTGGCTCTCCCTATTTCCTATTGATCTACCATGTGCTCTAATACCACTGTTAGCTTTTGATGATTTATATTAAAGGAAATGCAACCATAAGATGTAAAATGAGCAAGCAATGATAACTATATGATAATGGCACTATAATATGCAGGAAAACTATAAGATAAACTTCTGCAATAACTCAAAAATATGCCATTAATGGATGCTCATGAAAATAGTACAATGTATTATAATGGAGGACATGAACACTCCATAATTTTAATGAAAGAACTACATTGTACTCTAACTACAAATCACTATAGTAACTTTAGTCTCTCTCACTCTCACTCTCTCTATACCTCAAGGCATATATATAGGAAGATATGTGCCTTGGCCTTTACTCTACCCATGACTCTTCATCTACCTATCCTATGACTCATGTACATGTGGACTACATGCACATTTACATCATTGCACATTCTAACACTTGTGCATTTATTACTTGCTTGAAGTAACTACTCAAACCTTAATCTAAGATAAACTCCTAATCTAGAAATGTACCCAAGGTGGTACATTGACATGTACCAAATAATGTAATATACTCTAATAGTATTAAAATTAAGCTCTTAGAATTATGGTTGTCTATATTAGGAAAATAAGTATTGTCAATTGATTAGCATCTTCTCATTATATTTAGAAAACAAGAAATGCAACACCCACTAATTGTTTGGAGGTCATCGTGGACATATTTTCTCCAGTGTATTGTACTACATGTGCAGATATTTATTAAATATCCCCATTGTAAGGCAGTGGTGCTATGAATGGTGGCTAGATAAAATTTCTCAGTATAAATATGGTCCTATGCAATATATAAATTCTCTACTCAAGAATTTTTTTCTGAAATGCAACACCCACTAATAGTTTGGAGGATCGTTTTACTATTTTTGGTTGGTTAATAAAGGGTTGTACTTGGGTCCCCCACCCTTGACAAATTACAACTCTCTTCTTTAGAGATTGAGAGTTTATAAATGAATACACTTATTATCTCAATTGAGATGCTATAGCTAGAAACCTACATCATTTTACATAAAATATCTAAATTCTTGATTTTCATTATATGGATCTTTTCAAATTTCTGTATGAATACAAATATTCCAAAATTTAGCATCCTTCTTGACATTTTCCTATAGCATCCTTCACAATACCAAAACTTCACCTCTACTATCTATGCCTTGCATCTTAGTAGAGTAATATTTCCAAAACATCACACTATCATAGTCCACTTTATCAAATATGGATTGCTAGTTTCCTTCCTCAAACACAAGTACAACCACAAATTTTATAATAAAAAAAATAAAATAAGGAAAATTTAACTTCACAATCCTCAACTCAAACTCCCCGGCGCCGCCCATTTGTTCCCTTCCCTAATATATGTGTAAACCTTGATTTCTTCAAACTCTTTAGCAAGATCTTGAATTTCCACAATTATCTCTTGTATGTTCCATGGAGCCTTTGCTTTCCTCAAAATTGCATTTATTACTATGAGAGAATCACCTTCCATCCATACTTTATTCCATTTCATTTGTTTACATATTTTTAACCCTTCTAAAGCCACCCAAGCTTCAACTTCATTATTTGTCTTAAATCCACTATTGAAAGTATAATGAGACAAAATCTTTCCTCTATTATTTCTAATTATTCATCCTCATACTGCTATTCCTAGATTTCCTTTAGATGCTCCATCAAATTTCAATTTAACCCACTCCACATCTGGTGGTTTCCACTTTATATTATTTACCTTCTTTTTGCTTCTCTTATACCCAACATCATAATTCCATTTAATGACTTGACTCCATCTATCAAGGCTCTCTGCTTCCATATTAGGGACTAGGTGGGTGAGTTGATAGGGTTGGTTTAGACTTCTCTATGGCTAAACATATCTTCCTTTTCATTACCTCTAGAATGCTTTCCTTTCCTTTAAATATTCTTCTATTCCTTTCTAGCCATATAGTCCAAAGTATTGTATCTTTTTATATATCCCATATTTTTTGTAAAGCCTCGCTTTTATAAGTGCTCTGCCATTGCTTTAACCAATCTTCAATTATGTTATTCATCACCATGCATTTACCAAACATATTAAGAATCCATTGCCATAGATTCCAAACTATTGAGAAATGTCCCAAGAGATGGTCTATACTCTCCTCCTTTTTACAAAGAACACATTGAGAGGGACCATGAAAACCCCTTTTCATAATGTTATCCCAAGATAAAATTCTTCTATGACCTACTAGCCAAACAAACATTTTGACTTTAGGAATGCTTGGGCTATCCCAAATATCTCTCCATATTCTAGTGATATTATTATTATGTTGGTGCTTTACATTATATCCACTTCTTGTTGTGTATTCTCTTGAGCTATTCAACTCCCAAATCAATTTATCCTTGGCTCCTCTCATAATAATCATAGTTGTTATCTTTCTACTCAATTACCTCCTAACATCAATGTCTTGTATACTTGTAAAAAAATATTCTTTCCATTTGTATCTTCCTTCCCGATCCTTGTACAAAATGTTTGAAACCCTATCACCATATTTGTCTTAAAGCAATCTCATCCAAGGTTTCAAAATTGGATCTAAATTGAGTGGTTTTTTATCACACCAAGTATCCATCCAAATAGAAAAATTTTCTCTAATTCCCACCACCCATCTTAAACCTTTAATCATTAGATCAAATATATTTTTTTAAACCATTCTAAAGAGCAGAACCATTTGGTAGAGGGAATGCAATAAATATTAAACTTGGGTCATTGGGCTTAACATACCTAGAAGAATTCTTGCCCATTGTCTCTAAATCTCTTTGTACAATCTCCAGATTAATTTTCCCCTAAGAGCTAAGTTTGCATCTGTAAGAGCTCTTAAACCAAGACCTCCCCTAGTTTTATCATCACACAACTTGCTCCATTTCACCAAAGGAAATTTCCTTTTATCATGTAAACCTAACCATAAAAATGATCGCATAATATAGATTAAACTTTTTAAAATGATTTTGGCATAGTATACAATGACATATAATATGTTGGAATGGTTTGTAAGACTAACTTAATTAACTGCACTCTTCCTACTAATGATAACCATCTACCTTTCCAAGCTAGTAGTTTATTCTGAACTTTACTAATAACTAGATTCCATAATTCTATCCTCATTCTCCCCTCAAATAAAGGCATCCCTAGATAAGTTGTTGGTAAATTTACCTCCTCCATTTGAAGCAACCTGCAAATTCTTGCTTTGATATTAGCTGGAGTGTTAAGGAAGTAAATTTTGGATTTTGTCCTATTAACTTTTTGCCCTAATGATCTTTCGTATTCCTTTAAAAAGTTATTCAAAGCTCTGGTCTCGTTTATCCTTGCCCTTCCAAAAAGGGTTATATCATCTATAAACTATTGATGGGTGATGTTTTTGATGTTATTACTAACCTTAAGTCCACTTATAAGCCCATCTTTGTAAGCCTTATTTAAGTTCCTACTCAAAACCTCTGCCATAATAATGAACAAATAAGGAGATAGAGGATCTCCTTGTCTAAGACCTCTCTTGGCTTTAAAATATTATGTCACTAACCCATTGACCAACATTGAATAAGAAACTGTAGAGACAAGCTTTAATCCATCTAACCCATTTCTTTCTAAATTCAAACTTTTCTAAAACTACAAAAAGAAAATATCATTTAACCCTATCATAGGTTTTACTCATATCAAGGTTTAAGATCATTGATTTCTCTTTTCTTGAAGTTGTTGAATGTATAACTTCATGAGCTACTAAGATCATGTCCAGAATTTGTCTACCTTTCACAAATTGTCCTTGCTCTTCTGAAATAAGTTTGTCTAACAATGACCATAATTGATTCGCCATCACTTTGGAGATAATCTTATATGCCATATTACATAGGCTTATGGGTCTAAAAGAATCAAACAATTCAGCATCCTTCTTTTTTGGAATTAGGGTAAGATATGTTGCATTTATTTTATAAGGTATGTATTGTTTTGCCCTAGATTATTCCACTACCACTAATAAAGAATCCTTCACTATATCCCAATTATGTTGGTAAAAAGTTGTAGAGAGCCCATCTGGACCTAGGGATTTATCCTTATTAAGAAATAAAATAGCTAAATAAACTTCTAGAGTAATAGGCTTCCTCAATTTCCTATTGTCTTCATTCGTTATAACTGAAGGTGTATCTTGAAGAAGTTTGTCATTAAGAACTCCAATCTCCTCTGATCCTAGAATATTTTGATAAAATGACTATCTTTTTCTAATATCACTTTGATATTCAATCCAAACTCCTATTGTTTTAATTCTACTAATTTTGGATGTTGATCTCTATACTTAGGCATCCTATGAAAAAACTTTGTATTTGTATCTCCTTCTTTTAACCAAGTCTGTCTTGATTTTAATCTCCAGAATTTCTTTCCTTACTCACAATATTATGATATTCACTAAGCAACTCCCTTTCCTCTGAGTTTGGATTATTATGATCACATTTTTGGAATTTTGAAAGTTTATCTTTTAGTTCTTTCTTCTCAAAAATGTTTCCAAAAGTGTTCTTGTTCCATTTTTTAATCTATATGTAATAGATTAAATTTGTTTTGGAAGAGCATACAGCCCACCATTTCTTGGAAGAATTCCACATTTGTGCTATCATATCAACAAAATGAGGATGGTCTTCCCACATTGCTCTTATTTAAAAGAAGATATTATTATATCAACAAAATGAGGATGGTCTTCCCACATCTGCTCTTATTTAAAATAAGATATTTTTTTGAATTCACTTACGACCATTTTAACTCTTATTAGCTGGTGATCTGAACCAATCCTTGTTAAGGTATTAATTGTAGCACAAGTTCCTTCATCTAGCCAATGATCAGAGAGTATGCATTTGTCTAACTTTTCTACTATTAGGTTCTGGCCTCTCTTGTTGTTGGTCCATGTATTTCTTCAAACTCAACCTCCCAGAGATTATTGTTTTGAATAAAAACTGAAAAATCTCTCATACTTTGGGTTAAATTCCTAATTCCCTTAGATTTTTCATCAACTTAGTTATGGCATTAAAATCTCCTATGATCATGAATCAGGTTTCTTGGTCTTTACTTATCATAAAGGCTTCAATCCCACTCCAAAATTCTAATCTACTTGACTGAGTTGTAGGTCCATAGACATTGATAAGGATGAAACGAATATCTGCAAAGTAGCAAGTGACCAAAAAGGTTATCTGATGCCTAGTTTTATGAACGGTTACACAAGAGGTTCTAAAAGGATTCCAACAAGTTAGAATTCCCTCTGTCGCTCCTTCAAAATCCATAATATCCCATTCACATCTTGCCCATATTGCTTTCATAGTTTTTGAAACTTCTTCTTTTGTCATTTTAGTTTCCTGAATACAAAGAATATCATACTTATTACTTAAACATAGGTCCGTGATACACCTCTGCTTTGAGGGGGCATTAGCACCCCTTATATTCCATGATATGATATTAGGGGCTATTGGCCCCGCTTGCGTATTACCAATATCATTTTGTTGTTTGGTAAAGAGAAGTTCAACCAACTTAGTTTGTGTTCCTCTCTCTATGTTTGCTTTTGCTACATCAATCTTGCTTGATAATTTGAAGGTTTTCCTCTTTTTGTCTTGTCTATATTAGGAGTAGGTCTTATTATTCTATTCCTCAATGTTCTTTCACAATTTAGTTTTTCATCATATTTATCCTCTCATGGTTCGATTACAAAAGCTTTTGACTCTCATTTTCTAGTATTTCCTTATTAATGGCAAAGGTATTAACTTCTAAAACTGCCTTTTCTTTACCAATTTTTTTCTCCTAAATGGTCCATGGTACTTCAAGAGAGTCTTCAAAATATGATGAGATACATTCCTTAGGTTCATCAATAATGTTCCTTGTTAATATGTTGAACCTGTTGTTTTGTGCCCTCTAAGTTTTGATCTACTTCTTCATAGGCTAAAGCCTCAAAAAAGTTGGTATTTCTTCCAATATCCTTCCTTATTAGTCTCCACTGGTTATTTTATTTTATTGTTCTAGATCTAATTTTTTGAAGTTGAAAACCATCTTCATTCATAACCATTTATAAGTTTCTCTTGCAGTTTTCATCCATAACCATTTGTAAGTTTTTCTTGTGGTTTTCTACATATGATTCTACTAGGCTCTTCTTAGGGCATTACCTCTCAATATACCTCACCTCATGACATCTTCTACACCTAAAAAATATGTTTTCATAATTTATGGTTTGGGTCCACATCTTATCTCAATATTTAAGAATGATCGATTTTGGCAAAGCTTTACTTATATCAATCACAACCAATATCTGAGCATAAATAGCCAAGAATCCATCTTTCGTAGTATCTAAAATCTAAAGGAGTGTTGTCTATTACCTTGAAGGTATCTACTTCCCAAACTTCAATGGGCAACCCAAACATCCTAACCTAGAACAATACTAGGGATAGATTCACATTTTCAAGTGAAAAGCCTTCATACGAACAAGGAAGAGTTCTACTCTTCCCATACACCAAAGACCCTCTTTTAAGATTTTTTTTTTCTTCCCTAAAACAAAAAAATGGCTAAGAAGAAACATTTGGGAAAAAATGATAGAATCACTCCTCAAGACTTCCAACCCCTATCAGTCCATTTTCTCAAAGGCTGAAGCCCTTGGCCAATACCTATTAAACTTACCAAAAACTGCCCTATATTGGAGCAACAAGGATCTCTCTAAGGTGCGCTCACTATCCTCTACCACTAGAGATGATTTTAAAGATTTAACTATAAATTGGTACATGGAAAGGAAACTAAAACTCAAAATCAATTGAAATTTATCAGAATGTCATATAGCAAATATAATCAATTCGCATGCAAAATTCTAAGATAAAGAAGGGAAAAAAACTTAGCTGAAATCCTAACCCTTCACCGCTCCTCCCATCATCCAAACCCTAGTTAACAAATATTTGCAATTTTGTTTTTCACGACTTGAAAAATCATCATTATCCTTGTTCCGGATGGTTGATTTCACAAGGTCGTATCTTCCTCAATATTGCTTGACTGTACTAGTTTCATAGGGTCATCTCTAGAGTCTTTGGTTGAGTGGTAGCCCCCACAATGGGACCCTACCCTAAATGCTCTCTATAGATAATACATGAGCTCCTCATTAAGAAAATAGACAATGCTCAATGTCTAGGATCTCCTCAATATGGTTATAAAACAACCAAAAAAAAAAAAAAATGATCCCTATGAACATATTTTCTCCAGCTTATTGTATTCTACTTGTATTTTTTAAATCTCCCCAACATAAATGCTCTTTTAAGTTCTCATAAAAGATTGACTACATTGATAGTAATACCTCTCGTACAAGTAACTAAGCTACAAATAAAATTAACCTATCAAGATTCCTAACATGACTGCCAAATAGCCGATTAGTATGCCCATTAATTTTCAATATTATCTTTTATTAATAATATTGAATTCAACAAACAAGAGATAATTGATAAAACTCAGTTCCATGCGGATTCAGTTGATTTCTTAACCATGAACTTCAGTTGAGAAGTTAAATGCCTGCTTAAGCCTAAAAGGAATCACAACAATCAGGCATCCAGTTCTGGGCTTTGGATGGTATCAAGATTAAACAGTTCAACAACAACATGAACAACAACGTGAGTTCACATTTTACATTTTTTATGTACAAGGAAATGACCATAAGAAATGGTAAAATCTGCCATCTTTCACTGGCTTGGTGTGGCAAATGATTCGTCATTATTGCTAATCATGATAATCATAGAAATTATCATTATGGTTGTTTCCAGTACATATGACAAACCATGGAGCATAAAGCGATATGCATTGAAACCTCTAAAGTCCATTCCTCTGTAATGCACAACTTTCTTTCAGACATGAAAGTTCCAGGGTATAGCTTCCCATTAGATAACAGTCAACTCAAACAATATGATTGGAACATTAACAAGCCAAACACATGACAAAATTGACAATATAATACAATACAAACTTTTCATAAACCAAGTCAAGCGCATGCCATGATGCCCCCTCTTCAAGGAACCATATCCACGCAAGGCATAAAAGAAATTATAGCAGCAATCTCCAGGAAGAGACGCAATAGCAAATCTTAGATTACAAATATATATTGACCACTGTTTCTTCGATGCCTTTGTCTATATCTTTGTTTTGATGGCACATAAAATATTTCTCCCGGATTTCTTTGATGAGGATATAGGGATCCCAAAGCCTGCAGGTCCTGATGAAGGAACCTAGCTTATTACACCCATATCCAATTCCAAATCTGTCTAAATAAAACTAAAATGTCCAAAAAAAAGGCTTTCACGGATGGTAACCTATAATATATTGAAACATGTATGAACAAATATGGAACCCTATTTAAGGTGGAATCCTTGTGTTCCACTGTACAGAAAATATTGATAAAGGTGATTACTGTGCAGCTTAAGCTATTAAGCTATTACATCAGGTGCAAGTGTGGGAAAAAACCATCTATTCAATTGTTGCATCATTAGAAAACTGCAACAAAAGTAAAATATCCTCCAATGTTTCTCTAGATAGCTTCAAGAACAGTTGTGATTCCCAGCAGGCAATTGCCGGAAATACAAAAGACCTACTTCATGATTTGAACTCCTCTGCACTTTTGTCCCAGGAGTTGAAGGACTTGGCTAAACCTTTGGGTTTCAGTATAGGAAAAAGGAATTATACCCCAAACTCAAAAAGAATTCGGCCACTCAGCATTTTAGGAAATGCATAGCCATTGATTACCCATTTGAAGCATCCAAGGAATTATGAGATGTAAACTTTTCTCCCAAACTGACCCATCCATGAAATACATTTAAGGTCAACAAATTGAGAGAACAGAATGATAGCCTCAGAGAAATACATTTAGGTTTCTTGCTTCCTTCCACGGTTTTCCATTAGTGATGAGAGATGTTCTCTTTCACCTTTAAAATTTGAAGATCCTTGTTTCCCTTTAGGAGTGGGGACTGAACTTTTGTGTTCAGATGCATTCCTTACAGGAAAAGATATATCATTCCTTACTGCATCACCTTTACTGTAGCGTGCTCTGCGTACTGCCCGTTGGATATTTTGTTCGTGCTTTTGTAAAATCTCATCCATATTGGCAGATGGAGGCAACAAAGGTCCTGAGTAAAGAATTCTCTGCTCTCGAGTACCACGTCCCTGCCAATTCCAAACAAACAAGTTTTTTAACAAGAAAACTAAGCTGAGGATAGAGAAAAGAATGACTCGACTCAGAACTCTCATCTTCTGAAATCAATAAACAAGACTCCTTACCTTCAAAGGTTCTCTGCTAGGGAGTCTTTCATCCCTTTGAGCATATAATCCGGACAAATCACTATCCAAACGATCCAGTGACTCCGGTTTTTGTAGATGGGCCCGGTTTTGTTTTGCTGAAGGCTCTGGAAGTTTTGAATCTTCATGTTTACCATTCTGTATGCCAGCAAATGCATCAGCCAGATTCTGTTGTAACAGACTCCCTTGGTACTCGTGTGTTTCTGTAACGTCATATTTTCTTCCTCCTCCAGATCTTGCAGTCTTTGACAAATCACCTGCAGGTTGTTTTCCATGGATTACTTGGGTTTTCAAATCTGAACCTATTGATGCCTTTGATGATTGGAATGGTGATCGACCCGGAAGCCTATCTATACCATCTTCTTTATGCTTCTTTGCAAATGTTGAACCAGTCCCATCACCATATAACAAAGGGCCTGAAAAAGCAGTCCCATGAACTACCCGTGAAGCACCTGCTGTGCTTTCATAAGGACGATGCACAGGCCTCGGAGGATCAATATGTGATTCATGCTGCTTGGGGGTTGACTTCCCATTCCTATTATTAGAAGCTCCATAAACAGTCACATGCTGCTTCTGCAGGTAAGCAATCAATCCAAGAATAAGCTCCCTATGCATCTAACCAAGGGTTACGTGACAGGCTATAAAAACTATACCTGTGTGGGTGCTAATGATTCAGCAGTAGCATCTGGTGCTGGACCTCCTCTAGCCTGTCTCAATGCTCTTCTTGCCGCCTCAGGGGCCCTTCCCCCTGCAGCTCTTTGCCTAACCAAGTGACAACTGTGAGATCCCAACCAAAAATCATAAAGGAAAATTCCAAACATATTTTCATGATGCAAAAAGGACAAAATCTGGTTCCTTGGTAGTTTCAAGTTTGCCATGATTTGAAGGAACAAGCATTTGAACAGAAATGCAATCTACACGAGAAGAATCAGATATTTTTCATACCGTCTTGCTTCTTCAGCACGTAGTTTTGCATCAAACTCTTTGCTTGGGGGGTACTTTGGCAAGGTTGATGGATCACAAGGAAGCGGTTTTGTAGTAAAGAACTAAAAATTCACAAGTAAACAAATGGACTGTCCTGAGAATTCTATCCATCTTAAATCAATATAAACATGATGAACATAATAAAAAGAGCATAGGAGCATGTATCCAAACACAAGAAAGACAGCATACGAATATATTTATATGCTGCGCATGCAGCATAACTGTAGCTGGGCATAAAATATGCCCATCTTAAGGACTTAAATTTGCATTTTATCAGCCTAGGCAAAACAATTTAGCAATGCAAAGTCTAAAATGTCAGGAAGACATTTATTGAAGTATGTCATCAAAACAAATTAGGAAGCATTGCATAAACTATTGAACTCACCTCACTCTTAAGGGCTCCACTTGCCTCTCCACGATCAGCAGGTTCTATAGCAAGAAGAGTCTGTAACAAGGCCAAAGCTGTTGGAGGAAAATCTTTGAATGTCTCTGCAATGCAACATTTATATGGGTGTTGTGGCTTGAATATGGTTGCATGTGGCAATTTAGACTTCTTCCAGTACTCTTCAGATGGTGACCCACAGAGTTTAAAAATTTTGTGCAATTGCTCCACCTAAACATTTCGAATATATATTGTTATTATCAATATTAGAGATTGAAGACCAAGAAAAAGAACAAAAAGACACATTAATGGAAATTATATTGAGAGTATAAACTAAAAATGGATCAAAGGGTTAAAAAAGCCCTTAAAAGGTTAACTGTAACTGTAAGTGTCAGTTTGTCATTCAACTTAAACATACCAAGAATTAGTTTTGTCATGTTACCCAAAATTCATTCATTGGTATTCTCTTGTTATTAAAACCTATACTAAGCTATATGAGGATTCTAAATCGTAATAATTTAGATGTCTGATAAGAAAATTGCTGACTGTTATTTATGGTACACATACTCTCATATTTAGTATGCATCTGGTTGCTTAACCTAGTTAGCACTTAAGAGGAGGGCATGTAGGCTCTTTTATTAATTTTGAGGCTGTGTTATTATGTATGTGATGGACTGTTCTGGACCCAAAAGAGACAAATATAAACCATGACACCATCAACAATGTACCTAACAATGGACAGTAACTTTACTGTATAAACAAGAAGAAGCGTGTTTATGTCAGCTGAAGCCAACCTTCTCCGTTGAGCTAGTTGACTTGACTAAAGGATTTTTCTACTTAAGGATCAGACTTATAATGAGAAGACAGTTCAGATAGAGAGACCTTTAGATAGATATAAACAGAGAAAATCCCCTCCACTAGCAACCATCATTTTGTGCAGCATAGCATCCTCAGGAAGTATGCTGGTAGAGAGGATATCCCCTGGATGTATAAGGATTAATGGAACACAAAGAGGATCATGACCAGCAAAGAGGTTCAAATAGGGAGGGACTCTCACATCATTACAAGCTGTAGGTATTGCATAAGATTCTTTGTATGTCTTGATCTGCACTATGAATTATGAATACTGTACGAGGCATTTGTCTCAAGGATATACCAAGGCCAAGTGACATCTAGAGGGCACTTCCTGATTTAATTAGCATGAGTTATTTATGCTCATATGACATACAAATACTACTTGATTTTTCCTCAGTTACCCTTTTTAGACATTCATAGTGCAGATCAAAGACATTCATTAAACCTATTTTAAAAATGAACTTAGGAAATGGCATAGCAATATCCAGATGTATGTCTTGGAAACTTTACGGTGATGTATGATAATATGGTGTCCTGTTAGGCTGCCATATAATCTATTTCTGAACATAAGGTTACGAGCCAATTATTTAATCTGCACCCAAATGAAAAAGTTTAGCTGAATCAATGCAGAAATAAAACATAGGAATAGATAGATATAGATATGTCCAACTTGAGTACATGTTTTGACACATATTCATGACATCTAGATACAATGAATGTATCTTATATAACACATGCAACAAATGAATACCAACATATAGAAATTCTAATTCTAGAGAATTTGTTAGTCTTTGACAAGCTAGTTTGATAAATTAAACAAGGAGAACAACAAATAGAGGATATTTTTTCTCCCAAAAGTTTAAGGATTACTAGTCTTACTAAGGTGAAACTAAAGACTTATGCTATGGAGAAAGGCATCTACAATTACTAGCTATGACCAAGATGTTGCTCAATGCATTCAAACTAATTCAATTTGAATTTTAAGAAATAGTTAGATTGAATTAAGTTAACAACATAATATACCTTTAAGTTGAATACATACATGCACAATCCCCGAAGATATAGCCCGAGATGATGCATAAATTCTATGCCAGTAATGACCTCGCGTGTGTAGGAAAACTGTGTAGGAATTTGAAGAGCCCAGCATTTCAGGCTCATCTTCAGGAACAATGTGAATATATGCCTGACATTGGGTACTTGAAATTCCTAGTTCCTACACAGTGTTTCCAGTAGATTGCAGTGAAAAGAAAAAAATGCAACACCATCAAAACTTAAAAATTTTCAATGACTTTGTATGATGGATCAATTGAAATATTGAAATGTCCCTTTATTTCTAGGCTTGGTGAGTGCTAGGTGCCCCACAACAATTTATCTTGTCGACATTTGGTTAGGTGACCTAGGATGCCTCTAGAAGAGTAGATGTACTTGGTACTGTGGTGTCCCATCAATGAAATCATTTTTAAAAGGGCCTATCTAATAAGGATGTAATACTATAGTTAGGATGAATAGTGCAGACTTGGTTGAAGCTTTAAAAAGTCTAGATTCCATTGGAAGGTTAACAAATAAATTCCATAGAGTTTAAGAAGGCATTATGGGCCTCCCATGGCCTGAGGATGGAACATAGTGGATGTTTTGTTGACAATGAACCCAGAATTCATATATCAAGTATTGTTATCATGGGTGCAAATTGCAATAATGGCCATACTCAATTTTTTATTTCAAGGTTATAATGGTATAGCCTCACTGTTTAGCAAGGTGCTATATGGCTTCCCTGGACCATCGCGTAATATGTCACATGATAGAGCTTATAACTTAAAAGTCTAGTATGGCCTCTAGAAGAGTAGTTGCACTTGGTACTGCTAGGTGTCCCATCAATGAAATCAATTTTAAAGGGCCTATCTAATAAGGATATAAAATTATAGTTAGGATGAATAGTGCAGACTTGGTTGGAGCCTTAAATTAACAAGTCCAGATTGCATTGGAAGGTTGACAACTAGGTTCCATAGAGTTTCTGGAACAGGGAAAGCACGCGACCTTAAGACGTATCTGTAAGAAGGCATTCCAGGCCTCCCATGGCCTGAGGATGGAACATAGTGGATGTTTTGTTGACAATGAACCCAGAATTCATATATCAAGTATTGTTATCATGGGTGCAAATTGCAATAATGGCCATACTCAATTTTTTATTTTAAGGGTCTAATGGTATAGCCTCACTGTTTAGCTCCTATATGGCTTCCCTGGACCATCACTTAATATGTTGCATGATAGAGCTTATAACTTAAAAGTCTATAGTTTAAACAACAAAAAGAGAGGTCAAAGTGCATAAAGAGGAGATCAAAAGGGGTCTGGGGATCCAAACAGATAAGAAATAACAAAATCAAATAGAGAGGGCACCCACCACATCTTGATAAAGCTAAAAGAATGCATAATGAGACAGAAGGGCACCCCCTGAAGTATTTCAAAGTGCTAGAAAGAGCATTGAAAAAAGTAGAAAACGAACTGGCTCAGGTACTCATTTTCGGTTAAAATTTAATTTGGAGGTCTATAAGAACCCACCCAAACTTTTGGGTGCCATACTGTTAAAATGTTTGCATATTCATAATGTCAACAAATATGGCACCTGTTAGAAGGCAAAGCAAGATATATAACTCCAAGGACTGTTGCCCTGCATCAAATGTGCTCATGTTGCAATGAGATTAGTGCTCATGCCCAATTGGAAGGATAAGGGTTCACAGCTGAGCTTGATGAAGATGGTGTTGTTCTAGACTTCATTTGTGTTATATTTATATTGCAATCAGCCCATTGTGCGGGCTGAAATCGCTACGAAATTTGCCAATCCTTTCTTAATTTGCATGTATAAAGAAGTTTGGCTTATCTCACTCTCAAGTATGAATTTCAAATTGGTCTATTGCTGTCTTTGTGTTGTTTTTTGGCATAACTGCTCTATTTTCATTAATCATAGATGTCCAGTCCAGAAGACCCTAGAGTGATAGCTGTCTAAAAAGGGTAATTGAGGAAAAACCAAGTAGTATTTATATGTCACATGAGCATAAATAACTCATGCTAATCAAATCAGGAAGTGCCCTCTAGCTGTCACTTGGCCTTAGTATATCCTTGAGACAAATGCCTCGTACAGTATTCATAATTCATATATTGTATGACGCATAGTCGATCTGGACTCTGAACATCTGACTCAGGATGCTTGAGCATCTCTTTGATCAATATGTTTGCTCTTATAGGAAGTTTCCATGATTCATCAGGCATCATTAATGTTTGTAAAGTGACAGTATCATATGTCAATATTAAGCTATTGTTGTTGTACATAAATGTTAGAATATGAAGAATTATAAATGGAATATAAAACAAACAGTCAATTTCCTAGGTTATTTCTTTTCGGGTAACCCTGTTGTCTCCATATCCACATATCTCTCCAGGTATCAATACTTCGTACGTATGTATGTGATACACCAAATTATTTTGTATCAAATTGAGATACTTATCAAATATAATAGTCTTGTATCCATTCCATAACCCAGTAGGGACGATGATGTCCCAGACCATATTCAATCACTAACTCAGTATTTTAAAAAAAGAGCAGTCATCTCATTGTATCAAGACACATATGTAGTATTTCTGTTTAAATTTGAAGACACGGATATCTTCAAAAGAATTAATCATTTCTAACATGAATAAAGATTGATTTTCTGATAGAGACTAAAATAGTGGAAATGTTATTCATTCATTTAGAACACTAAGAAAATCAATACTAAAATACATTTGGGGCTGTTGCAATTTTAGACCTTGCACAGTTCAATAAAATTAGTAAAATGAGAAGGAGAGTAAAAGAAAAAATGATACTCATGAAGAAGCAACCCTGGAAATACAATGTGATCCTGTATGACTTGTGACAAGTGCAGTGTCTTGGGAGACCCATAACTTCATAATCCAGACTCGAAATGTGAGTGTCATTTTTTTGGAGTTCATATTATCTTTAAAGAGGAATGAGTTGGCGACATAGAATTATCAGCAAAGCAAAGAGGTTCCTTGGGTAAAGATATCATAGAGGCTCGCTGGGAAAAGATATTATCATCTGTAATGGATCATGGAATCGTCAAACACAACACATGTAAAAGTCAACAACTAAGAATGTCGACACGAGGAAATCCGCACTTCTAAAAAGATTAACACATGGAAGAGATGTAAGTTGATTGGTAAAAGTCAACACATGCCAATGCTTGAAAATTCAAGAAAAGTTGCTATTCCAAAAGGCTTAAACGTCAACAAAAATCCACTGGTCAATTTATATATTCAAATGGGCAAAATTTGGAAAGGTAAAATGCATCCCAATTGATCAGATTCAACTCAAAGTGATTCACACCAGTTTAGAGGCACCTAAACATCTTTTTTGGGAATAGGTCCACATGCTCTCATGTTAATTCAAAAGGGTCGAATTGGTAAAGGGAGAATTCCGTCACCTTGTAAGGATGGGATTTACCCTGCTAAAGAGGCAGGATTGCCTTGCTGCCAAGGAGACTTGTGGGATCCCCTTATGTTATCATGGGATTACCCTTGATGCACAAGAGGGATTGAGGGCACAAGTGATTGGAAATGTCAAATCTCACAGAACAAAAATAAAATGTAAGAAATGGCAGCTGAAAAAATTGGTGTCATCTCGCCACCAGAGGTCTCAAGGTTCTAAGAAATTGCCAAGCATCAAGAATAAGGGGATTACACATCAAGGAAATGCATTAAATCTTCCATATACAAGATTCTGGGAAAAAGAAAAACTTATGGTTGGTTGTATTCCAATGAATATGAAACATTTGGAAGTAAGAACAAAGTTTCCCTGATATGTGGCACTGGAGCCAAGGAGGTGTATGTATTTAACCAGACAAGTAAAGAGTCGGCTTGGAAACAAACGACCCTGACAACGAATCTAAATTTCTTTCTAGGAATGACGTGAGTCAACAGGTGCTTGAGGTCCTTATGCAACCCCCTAGCCTAAAAATTGACAAGAAACTTTTAAACTCACAAAGCTATTCACCAATCTATAAAACGGAACTCATCTGATCTTGAATAAAAACAGTGAAATAAAAAGGTATTACCAGAATACACAATTGCATATTCTATTTGGTAAATCACAAAATACTTATTTCTGCCCCAGTTAGAAGCAGGCAACAAAATTTGCAGAAACCAATCCCTTTTGTAGGAATCAAAGCCAGAAAAAACTGGCTCCTAGAACAAGCATTACAAGAAATTACGTTCGGCAACACACTAATTGATGCTAGAAACCAAAAACCCGTTATCAACTTGATCATCCAATAACCCCGCCTTGCATGAACCAAGTACTTGAAAGATAAAATTATGCAAAGATATTGTTCAGAAATTTGGACCAGATGACTGGAGTTTTTAGGAGGAGGCAAGTGATCTCTAATAATAAAGAATTCAGAAGCTGGATTGACCTCTTACTGAGGATGTTAGAATACAAATCCAACCCCTAGACCCAGACAATTCACTAATCTGGAATCGCTTGAATTGTAACTAAAACATATCAGGTGATCTATAAGGGAAGCCTGTAGCATAAACCTCAAGAGCAAGTACTGCTATAGTTGAAACCAAAACAAGTGGATTTGTAGCAGAATAAAAAGAATATATAGACAAATATCAGGCAAAATAACTGAAAATAAACTTTGAGAATCAAGCAAGTAGATATTGCATCATGCAGTCTCACAAAATAGGCAATTTTCAATAGAAAAGAGGTGAAACTTTACAAAAATGACAGCAACAACAGAGAAGGAAATACACTGTCTAATGACATAAGCTCAAATGGTTCATATGTGTGGGTTCCAAAGTAGAGACCCAGGTTCAATTCCTAGGCAACATATCAGCAGTAACATGGATCCATAAAGTTGTTAAATATGGAACCATAAAGTTCTGAAGTGTACTTGGATAAATTACCAAGTCAAAGGCTGTGTGCATCATACACCAACAGACATGGCCAGGTGCAAGTCCTAGGGGGATCTGGAAGAAAGGCTACCCACTGTCGTGGCAGCTAAGCCAAATGTTCTCCACTTACGAAGGATTTACCCAAACAAAAGAGAGAAACGCACAGAAAATTCCAAGCACTGTATAACAGTTAATTTGCTGATAGTTAAACATTAATTAAAATGCAATGAACACCTTTGCAGTCTCTATACGCATTTTACATGTATAAATTAAGTACCTCTGTTCTGCCAGGCATGATAGGCTTGCCAGTAAGTAGCTCTGCAAGTATGCAACCTGTACTCCACAAATCCACGGAAACTCCATAGTCTGTAGCACCCAGCAAAAGTTCTGGTGGCCGGTACCAAAGTGTTACAACTCGACTAGTAAGGGCCTGCTTCTGGCCAGGACGAAAGAATGTTGCTAAACCAAAGTCGGCTATCTTTAGATTTCCTCCATTGTCAATTAACAGATTTGAACCCTTTATATCACGATGGAGCACACCACGACTGTGACAGTGATCAAGTCCACAAAGTAATTGTTGCATATAACATTTAACCTGTCAAAAGGTGGTGAATCCCAGGTTGCATATCATGTGAACTCAAACTAGATACATAAAAACTAGAGATTATAATCAAGACTTCTATATGTCAACAGTAAATTCTAGTTTCTAACGGTAATAATCCAGCTATAGAAGATGACTAATCCGAGACATCCTTTCCCCATTAAATTTCAGAAAACTAAAAGAACGTCAACGTGTGTGTCCACCCTTGCAGACCTTAAGAATATAAAAATAAATAAAAGACACAGTACATAATGCCAATCAGTTGAAAAGCATTTACAAACCTGTGGTTCAGAGAACTTGATCCCAGGACATGCTGCAAGTCCAGCAAGATCATGTTCCATGTACTCAAAAACAAGATACAAACTGCATGATATCCCTGAAGTAACCAGGCCTTCCAATTTCACAATGTTTGGATGATCAAGTCTGCGTAGCACTTGAATTTCTCGTGCCATAAACCGTACACTTTCAGGCTCCAAATTGTCAAACCGTACCTTCTTCAAGGCAACAATCTTACCATTATCAAGATCACGAGCTTTATACACGTTACTGTAAGTTCCTTGCCCAATCTGCACAGCAAATTTGTATTTAACATTTTCTTCAATATAGTTTTTATTTTAACAACATGCACATAAAAAAAGACAAGGCAAAACCAGCCTGCCATCACATCCAAAAACAAAACACTATGAGAATCAAGACTTAGCTGTGGTTATAAGCAGCAGCCATAATTCTGAAATACGAAAATCTTGTATGCTTCCAAATCAAGAAAAATAATTTTGCCTGACAGCTTCTATTTTAGCAAATGTCAAGCTATGGTTTAGATACCAAGCCTAACAGTCATTATCTAACTAGTAACAGACAAACAATGGCCTTTATTGCCACTGGGTAACATGCCTGGCAGTAAAGAATGTAGACATCAAAAACCCTGGTAGCTTGATCTCACAGTGATTAGAATATTCAAGCTGATAATTTGGGAAGGGATACAGAACTCTGATACAGTCAGAATCTTTACAAAGCATCATCATCAGAAAGAAGCTTTCAATGGAAAAAGCCTTATCACACAACTGTGTTTATAGTTGCTATTCAATATCTAGAAAAGAAAGATTTAAGACCATAACATCACAAAACCTTTTTCCAGGTATATATGGTTAGAGATGCAAACGTTTTCTGAAAAGATAAATAATTAAAAGGTAAATGTTCAATTTATAGGTTAAGGCCAAAATATATCTGCCTAAAATATTCCCCTAACATATAAATATTGGTCATGTGACCCATTACAAGATCGCGAGTATTATCTTGTAACAAGCTCCTGTTAACACAAAGATCCAACTGCTACTAATACCTTAATACAAAATTTTACATAACACCAACTAGGACCATTTAAGAGTCCAGGTTTATTCAATCTTCAGCCTTTAAATTTTGAACTCTATAAAAAATATTTGATTTCCAGCCCTTGGACTGATTTACTGTGATGTCAAAGTTTCAAACCTTTAACCTCCCAATATCAGGCTAATATACACATTTTCTGAATTCTACTATAACATTTTTATTTTTTAACAGAAAATGAAGGGTTCATGATTTGAAATTAGTGTTCTAAAAGTTTTGCATTTCAAACCATACCTCTGATTTTCTATTCACATTGCATTTCATCTGGCTTCTTTTCTCTCCCCTTCTCTTAAATTATAAGTAAACAGAGAAATCTGACATTGATCAATTTTCAGAAGATCTTCTGACATTGAAAAAGATCAAACCTACAAATGTTTTCTTACTTAACAACAAATTGTCTCTTGAGCAGTTCTCAGATTGGGAACAAATCACATTTCATTAAATTAATATCAGACCCCTAACTGCAACAGCTGAGTTGGCCCAAGGGTAGGTTAACATCTAGGTAATTTATTATATATAAAGCACTTTTTTTTCAATGAGTTTACACATGTTTTTATGAGGGGTCCTGGTCCCCTCATACTAAGTGAGGTTTGAACCTTGAACCTTTCAATAAAACATTTTGGACTCTATAAAGATTTTACATTTTTAATCTATTTATCTGTGGAATTACCGTGATTTTCTCTAGCCTATGTATAGAAGTTACAGTGGAGTTTTGCACCCCTGACCTCATTTATCATGCTACTGTATTAAATTCTCAAGATTTAACATAATACTTCTATTTTTTTTTTAATTTGTTATACAGTCTTAAACAGGCCCACCCGTATTACATCATGACCACATTCTCGCGGTATTACAACAAACTTTATTATCTTGGTTAAATATTGGCATTGGGCAGAAATTGTAGAGTACATAGCATTGGGCTTAGATGAGTAATATAATACACTCAACCTTATTTCTATGGCTTACTCAACCTTGAGACCATGCGTTACCATAAATTCAACCTCTACCACAAAGTGTCCCCATTCCTCTACAAGGTGCCTGCTCATGGGATTGGAAACGTGGTGTACAGCATGAAACTCCTCACTCCCTACCACATGCCCCAAACCCATTGGCAAATAATGCTTATAGTTTTTAGGAAATAAAAACCCTATTATTCCAGATAAGTACAATAATTGTTCTCAAATGTTATGCATGTGATAGTTAGCATGAGCCTGATTTTCTATTCACTCTGGCATTTCATGCTCTTCTTCCACCCCAAAATAAAGCAATTAGTTAATTAACAATTATAAGTTAAGTTAAGACATGTCTAAGGCATTATGAAGTAACGATAAATGGAATGCAATCATATGAGCTCAACCTAAGTTCAAATCCCCAGATTGTGATGGACATTCCCATGATAAGGTGATTTGTTGTAATACCACACCAATATGCTTATTGAAATACCACAATAATGCAGTCATGATGAATTCAGGGTAGGCCATTTCAGACCCATGTAAGCAATTTAAATTAATAAAAAAAAGTTAAGAAGAACCTTCCCTGAATTGGAAAGATATTTTATGGAATTTAACAATTTTCAGACAAATTTGTGACAAAAGAAAAAGAAAAAAAAATCCACATTACAAATTTTCTGTCACTTATCAGAGAATGTTTTGTGTTGTCATTCTCAGATTAAAATTTTTCAAAACTCATTAAATTAATTTTTCAATTCCAAAGTGCTCTTCTAACCCTCCCACAATAGAAGTTATATGAATGAATGATGATCCAACTGCATTGCATTCTCTTCTATTTATATTTAATCAAAATAACAAATCCTAGCCTTAATGCTGAAGGACCAACTATCCTAAGGACCTGACCCAACCAAATAAATACAGTCGACATGGCTACATCAAGGTCATTACATGGTTTGACCATCAACTTGCAGATGAACTATAGCTTATAGCCACAAAGCTCTCACAATGCATTTTGAAACAATAGTGAGTGGCAACCTAGAATGGCTCCATATATATTTGAAAAAAGGTTTGCAACATATGGAGCATCAATGGACTTAATACAAGAATGAAGGTCATCATCTTGGAGAAACAACAATCAACACAAACTATCAATAAAATCCATAGAAATGGACACCCATTTGCAGGAAGGAACTGATAGCAGCAGGTACAACCTAAGTTTTCAACTCAAGGGCTTGGATTGATGGCAAAGAAACCATCAACAAATGAAGTCTTCCACTTATTTCCATATTGATGGCCGATAGAAAGTGTAGTGCCATAGATGGCACAAAGTATTTTATGACACAAAATGCCCACCATAGGAGGAAGAATGAGCCTCTGGAAGTGTAACATGGTGAGCAAAACCAATAGGGCTGCAAAGTTGATTCAACTTATAGAGCTTTGTATCTTAAAGTGATAATCGAGCAGAGGCATTTGGTTGACAATTGTGGCTTATTATAGTGTAGCAAAAATAAAACAAAATTGTGATCTTTGGGATAAAGATCCTTTCCACTCATCATAGATTGGACATTGTGTATCCAAAATGCTAAGCAGTTGAGCAAGAGACCAAATGATAAGGTCAACCACTTTGTTGGTGGCACCTTCCTTGTATTTAGATCACCAAATGAAACTAGTAGTTTCAAAAAGGCCCCACTTGACCTTGTGACCACCTGCTTGCACCTTAAAGTGATTGCCATTATGTACTGCACTGATTTTCAAAATATAATGACTCAAGTTTGTGTCGTTATTTTCTTAAAAACACACAACTTTTTGATCGTTTTGAAGATAGTTTGAGTCTATGTTTTCTAGAAAACACCCCAAATTTTCTGAGCAAAAACACATAGTTTCAGCCGATTTGCAACCTACCAGAAATACGGGTGTATGCATCTTTCTCAGTTGTTTTGTGGAACATACAAGTAAGACAGAAGTTGCTCTAACTAACTGAGGTGTCTTTGTATGCCTAGTTAACTAAATGAGGTGTCTTTGTATGCCTAGTTAACTAATTGAGGTACTATTGCATGCCCGATTTGCAAGTGCACTTCATATCCATGTACTTTATAAATATGGATTACTAGAAAGGTTACAAACATTGTTTTGGTGGTCTTTCTTTTGTTTGTTCTTTTGTCCTTTCCTTGCTCAGCTAATATCAATTTTCTTTTCCAAATAGATAAAAAATAGATTAATCAAAAAAAAAAGTCCTTTGCTTTCCTTGCTCTGCTCATGTCATTTACATTATCCTTACAAATAAAAATAATTCAATTAATTAGAAAATGTAAAACTTGTTCCTCAACCTTGAACAATTCATAGACAAACTTGTACCGTTGGAAAGATTAAAACCAAGGAAACCCCTCCAAGTTATCTGAAAATTCTGTCTACAGAAATTCTCAAACAGGATAAACAGAATCATTAAAATAGCATATCAATTCATTACATCAGCATTCCATAGAATCATTGAAATAGCATACCAATTCATTACATTTGCATTCCATAGAATCATTAGAATAGCATATCAATTCATTACATGAGCATATCATCCCTACTGCAACAACTGAAATCACATAAGGAGATATTAAGATCAATACTATCAATTCCCCATTTATTTATGCCATCTTGATGCCAACCTTTTCTCGAGTTATAAGCATCAATTGATGTGGTGATCTCCTTTTATCCATCTGCTTTATGATTGATAGATAGATAGATATAGATATAAAACTGACCCAATACTTATCCTTTTAATGGTAACATTTTTTGTTTCTGCTAATATTGTGGGCTAAGGAATTTGTACCTTAATCCCTATTTCTTCTGCTAATATTGTGGCATAAGGAATTTGAACCTTAATCCCTATTTCTTCTACCAAAACGTGTCGATAGAGCTCTCAAACTTTTTCTAAGCTTCTTTTAATAGGCCAGAACTCCGAACGGGACAACCTTAACATTATGCTAAATGATTAAATTTAGCTATTTCTTTCTTCCAAATTTTAATTATTAAACAAAGGTCCATGCCAAAATCTCTAAGCAAAATAAAAAATTATCCTTCCTCCTCTGACATTGATCAATTTTAAACAAACTTCCCACACCACGAAAAATGTAACCTGCAGAATCTCCTCCCTCAAAAAACAAAATGTCACTTCCCAGACGAGTATGACGTAAAACTCAAACAAAAAGTTTTCAAATTCATTATATGAACACCTCGAATGCTCTCGTCTGCTCTTCTCTCCCCCAACCCCTAAACCACCGAAAACATAAATTGAAAAATAAGAAAAAGAAAAATAACGCTTTCCCGGGGGGGGGGAAGTCATTTCCTGGCATTAATCTGATTTCTGCACACACGGCCGACGTCGCGAAAACACAAATTATACAGATTTCCCATTGTTTATCAGAAATCCTCCCCTCTTGATTAATTCTTAACCAGATATTTACGCAAAATTCCTAACAGCATCCCAAAAATAAATAAATAAGAAAAGAAATAACGCCTTCAGTGATCGGCAGAGCCATTTTCTGGTATTGATCAACTTCCAGACACACTTCTGACGTCGCAAAAACCTAAATTACACAAAATTCCCGTCGATTATCATAAATTCTTCCGTCTCGATTAATTCTTGAACAAATATTTACGCTAAACCCCTGAAATTAATAAATGAATAAATAAATAACGCCTTCCATGGTGGACAAAATCGTTTTTTATCACGGATCAATTTTGCACGCAGACTTCCGACGTCGCGAAACCGCAATTTACACAAATTTTCTCGCTTATCAGAAAAAAATTTCGTCTCGCGTAATTCTTAAGCAAATTTTCACACAAAATCAAAATAGCATCAGTATAACATCCTCAATTGACAAAATTAACATGCAATTCGATGCCGCAAACGTCAAAACTTCGACAAATTCGTCAAATCACATAATTCACATAAAATCAAGAAAAGCATTGCAAATTGCGGATCTAGAACCTTCTGACCTTATAAAGTTTTTCGAAGGACTCGGCCTTGCGGGGGATCCAGCCCCGGATGGCCTCACCGGCCACGGCCGTAAGCCACGCCGGCCATCCGGCTGCCACCTGCTCGGCCTCCACGTGGCGCGGTATCCCGCCGGGTATATTGCTGACTTCGAAGCTCAACTGCCGATCCACCCCTCCATTTCCCCTCTCCTCCTCGTCCTCCTCCCCCTCCCCCTTCCTCCGCCTCCTCCTCCCCTTCCTGTTCTTCTCCTCCTCCTCCTCCTCCAACGATCCGCCGCCGCCGGGACTAGGCCTTCTCTTCTCGTTCTTCAAGCCATTACTAACACTAATTTTGTTATTCCGGGGCTCGCTTTGCAAAGCAGTTTTCGTAATCTCGGCCGCGGCGTTCTCCTCCTTCCTGTGCGAAGAAACAAGCCACCGCGCGGAGGGGCGATTCGAACCCTTCCCCTCCGCCCCGCCTCCTTTAGGACTTCCATAGTCCAAAACATAAGCTTGTCTACTGCAAATGCAGCCCATCCCACCGCAGCCGAAGACAAAAGCACGAAAATATGGAAGAAGAAGAAAAAATAATAATAATAATAAATCACACCCTCTTACGCACGCACTCAAACCGCGTCTGTGCTGGTGGCGAGTCGTTATAAAGCAGAGGCGGCAACAATCAAAGCTTACTTAATTATTTCTAACGGGACTCTGGGTTTTTGGGAATTTGGGGCAAGTGCGGCTGGGCCCCCCCGCCCCGCACTTGGCGTGGGGTATCCTCCTTCGACCTGATCTTCTTCTGCTTCAATTTTTCG
The DNA here is from genome assembly GCA_028583015.1 of Wollemia nobilis. Lineage (NCBI taxonomy): Eukaryota > Viridiplantae > Streptophyta > Pinopsida > Araucariales > Araucariaceae > Wollemia > Wollemia nobilis. The sequence continues at coordinate 7,322,702 of JAQPPZ010016751.1, read as the reverse complement.
CTCTGGTCAAAGGCGATTGCAATTTTTTTTTGTCAATGATGGAAGGCTGGGGCGATAGCGACGGGTCCATGCGACAAAGGTCGCCGCAGCGAGCCGGCAGGCATGTGATGAAGACGAGAGAACTTGGAAAAGGGGTAAATCATACGAAAAGTTTGGGGTAATTGACGAGAGAAATTGCTTCAATGGGGTCTATCGGATTGATGGGCACTGAATACGAGAAGCTGGGGATCAAGGATTTGGGCTGTTTACCGTGAATGTAACCTCCCCGCTGGACAACTTGGACCGATGCTCTGGCCTTGTTTCTCCTTCCCCTGTCGTCTTATGTTTAACTCTGGATTAGCGTGGATGCAGGCGCGCTACAAGATAATGATATTAAATTGATTTTTTTGTTTTTTTTTAAATGTTTTGAAGGATATAACTGCCGTTTGGTCATATGTTTCCAATATTTATAAACATCAAGACTAAGGACATTTTTATGTGAGTTTTTTTTTTGTCTAGATTATAAATAAAGAATGCAAAGAAATTAATGATTTTAAATTATTTATTAATAATATTTTTAAAAAGTAACATGTCACATTATATGTTAGTAGAGAGGGAGGTTGGACAGCTTTCCAGGGAAGAGGGATCTATTTTGTTTTTGTTGGGAGATGTTATACACATAAACGAGGATTTGAAACCATGAAAGGTATTGTCTAGGTGTTTAAAAGACTCAAATTCTTGATTTTGAGGTAAAAAGCACCTCCCACTCATCATTTTACTAAGGTCATCAGGACTATAATGATTTTTAATATTTAGGAGCCCATAGATTATTTATGAGTTGATGTAGGATTGAGTTTTTATTGGATCACAATACAATATGGTGTACAACCTTCCTTCAAAGCTAAAACTTTAAACCTCTTGTTTGGAGTTTCAATCATGGTTTTACAACCCAAAAATGCTCAAAAATCTATTTTTTATTCTAGTCACATTGTTAGAAGCAAATTTTTGTGCTTAATGCTCGAAAATTTATTTTTTATCCTAATCACATTGTCAGGGGCATAATTTTGTGCTCGATCACAACACAACACGGTGTACAACCCTCCCTAAGAGTTAAAGCTTTAAACCTCTTATTTGGAGTTTCAATGATCAAGGCACGTGACCTTTTTAATTATGGTTTTACAACCCAAAAATGCTCAAAAATCTATTTTTTTTCCTAATCACATTGTTAGGGGCATAATTTTGTGCTCGAGACTTCATTTTGATCCATTCAAGAAGAATTGGAAAGATTAGAGAGAACAATAATTTTAATAGGCACCAACAACTTTGTGAAAAATCCACTCCAAGACCCTCAAAAATACAAAAAAAATAAAATATTGATTAAAAATAATAATTTTTGTTTTTGTGTTTTTGTGTTTTTGTGTTTTTGTAGCCTAAATGTATCTCTAGCCATGTTAACGCATTAGTTCAAAACAAAACACAAAAGGACAAGTTATATGTATGTAATTTTCAATTAAATTCACTTTATAACTCATGGAAGGTGAATAACCATATTTTACGCGGGTGACCTTCTAACTCATGGAAGGTGAACCACCACATTTCTATATGGGTGATCTTCCATTTTCAATACAACGGATTTCTAATACACCAAAATATCATATAAAGAAATATGGACCCCTGACTATAAAGATATGAGTAATGGATGCAATGTTATAGCTTAACATCTCTTTTCAGAGATTGTTTGCATTGTACTCTATTTTTTTAGCAATAAAATCATTATTCTAATTTGCTTAAGTACTTTCGTGTTCTAGTTTGTTATATTGTTATTTTTGAATTGTACTCTTTCTTGATCTTCCTTAACTCAAAATTCTAAGTTTTGGATCAACGGTATCAAAGTCATTTGTCTTTTGAGTATATTTTGATAAACACAAGATCAGGATATTGAAAGTTTGGGTATCAAACCTCGGGTCCTTTTGGTTCCCTCTCTTATCATTCCAAATGATCTCAAGGGAACTACAGTGGACAACTTGGAGATTGTTGATCCTTTCAAGGAGATGTTGAATGAAGCCCTCATGAAATAGAGGAATGAGATGATGGATCAATATGTTCAAATTCTTCAACGGCTCCTTGCTACAAGTTTTTCAATCTCCTCTACACAATCTTTCACTGCCTTAGCACCATTTTGTGTTCCCACACCTTTTAAAGTGCAAGTGAAATTTGATATTCCTACTTTTAAAAGAAAAATTAATATTGATTCCCTAAAAAATTTGTTGGATTAGTTAGCTTCATTTTTCTTTATAAATAAATTCATCGATAGTGAGAAAATCACTTTGCACTCTTGAAAGATTCACTAGTTATTCAAAAATGATGGGAATCATAATGTAATAGGGTTATAAAGGAGAATGAAGATGAACTGGTGTTCACATTAGATTATTTCATAGAGGTCGTCCAAGAATAATACTATTTTGTGGGAGTCTATAGAGACCAATACATGTAATGGCAACAATTGCATCAACATAAAGACTAGCATATTTAAGATTATATTAACGGTTTCCACTCCATGGTAGCAAAACTAGGTATTCAAGATACTAAAAGACATCAAACCCTTAATTATATTTTAGAGGAGAGCATCTAGTTTGGGTCTGGCAATCTGTACTTGAGGAAAGCATCCAAAATGTCTATGCTAGAGGAGAAGATAACGTCTATGGAAAAACACATACACTATCAGAAACATCAACGAAATTTGTGTCGCCTAAGTAGAAGGTATTTGAAATTCTCTCTGTGAATTATTCAACCATTGAAATTATTAAAGTTGGAAAGCTTTAAGGTTTTAAAGGGGTTATGATATTTAGAGGAAATTAATTTTGGAAAAGTTAGAATTAAGTAATTTAGGGATTGAAAGTTATTGGAAGTCATAAGAAGATTAAGATAATTTGATTATTGAAATTTGAGGAAGGTTAAAGAATTGAAGAAATTGAAACATTGTTTTTTTTTTTTTTGAATTTACATGGTGGAATCGGTAGCCGCCACGAATCCGGGCAGGTTGTCCGGCTTTTATGGCCGCCACAGTATTATGTGCTATCCGCCCTAGAAGCCGCCACACAGATCTTCGCACAGTCCGCCCCTATAACCACCATGCCACAATCATTTTAAACCTTTTATGTCGTTGAAAGCACTAGGAAAGGGTAAATTGAAACATTGTTGGGAAATATAAGAAGATAAATAAAAGAAGAAGAGAACAAAATTAATTAAAGGGAGTTATAAGATTTTTTTTTTTTGAATAATTTGATTGATTAATTGAAGGGAGACATAAGAAGAGGGAAAATTATTTGAATGAAGATTTGTAATTGAAGAAAGATAAAATTGAAGAGATTGAATGAAAAAAATGAAATTTGAAATTGAATTAAAGATGGAATATGGAAGAAGGAAATTAATTAATTTTTTTTGGGAGTGATAAGAAGAAATTGAAGGAGAATAAAATCTTATCAATAAATTGAGATTGAAAGGAAAAGAAGAAAAAAATTGAAGATTAGAAATTGAATTGAGAATTTAATGACTGAAGATTGAAGATAATTAAAGTTGAATTAAAATTTTGGAGATAAAATGAGTCCTACAAAATTGAAAAAGAAAGATAAATTGATTGAAGCTTAAAATAAAATATTTAAATTTGGGAGCAATAAGGAATTCTACAACAGAGGAAATATTGGCTTTTTAGTCAAATTATCTCAGGTCCCAATAATTTGGATCTTGAGTAGTCTCAAATATAAGAGCAATCAATATATTATATGGCCAAAATAATTAACAATAATATTCATAAAAATGGCCAAAATCATTCATGTAATAACATGAAGAAAACTTACAATAGAATTGCTCAAAATATGCATACAAGCTTCAATATTAATGCTTGAATATAATCTTCAATTTTGCATACATTTCATGGAGCTTTGTCTTCATTATATAACCTTAGAAATGTGACTCTTCAATACTTGACTATTGCACTTCTCACATATCTGGGAGTTGCAACCTTTCGTATTCTATATATAAAATAAACCTCAAATGTTTTTTGGCTTCTCATCTTGCCACTTGTATACATGACTCTTGACTCTCTATTTACGTACACACTTTACTTTATGACATTTGTGCACATCCTGCTCATAAAAACTTACATAAAGGGTAAGTATAAATCATACTCCTAAACTATAGGCTCAAACCCTATTCTATTATTTGCATTGTATCATAAGGTACTATGGGGGTACATAAGCATGTACCAAATAATATAATATTCTCCAACATCCCCTTGTATTACATTATTTGGTATGAAAAAACTCTTGATGTGCATAGATGATTATGAAACATTTGATACTTGTTTCTACTAAGAGCTTTGTAAAAATATTTATAATTTGATTCTCAATAGAAATATGTTTCAACTGAATATGATGATCCTAAACATGATCTCTGATAAAGTGACATTGTACTTCAATATGTTTTATTCTTTCATGAATCATAGGAATTTATTAATTTATGAACTCCTTGATTATCACAATTTACTATCGTAGAAATCCTTTGAATTCTCGTATCTGACAATATGTATTGTAACCAAAGTGCTTCACATACTGCATCTCTTGTGACACAATATTATACTTTTGTTGATGAAAAATCCACTGCATGTTGTTTCTTTCTATACCATGAAATGGATCCTGATGTTGATTTTTTGTCACCTATAGATCCAATATAATCTAAATCTAAATATCCCTGTAAGTAAAAATTGTTATTGTTTTATTTGTATTTTAGTCCATACTATGTAGTCTTGTTGATATATTATAGTATTATTTTTGTGGTTTTCCAATGACTTTTCCTGGGCTCTTGCATGAATCTATAAAGATAAATAACAATAAAAGCGATATCAGGTCTAGTATTTGTTAGATACAGAAGACTTCCAATTAATTGATGATACATAGTAACAGAAACTAGAGGTGTCTTATCATATCTAGACAATTGTAACCCTTGCTTCACAGGTGTATCTTTGGGTTTATAATCTGTCATTCTATATTTTTCAATGAGTGACTTTGCATACTTTATCTATGTTATTATGACATTATTTACATTTTGACAAATTTCTAAACCAAGACAACAATGAAGTAATATCAAATTAGTCATTTCAAAATCCTTTTCTAGATATTTTTAACTTCAACTATCAAGATCTTAGAACTTTCTATGATCACTATACTATCAACATACACTACAAGAATTATTATTTCTGAACCAACCTTTTTTGTATAGAGATTCATATTTGATGTACTTCTTTTGAAATTATGTTGTAGTAGATGATTATTAATTTTTATGTACCATGCCCTTGGTGCTTGCTTTAGACCATATAGATATTTATTTAATTTACAAACCTTGTGTTCTTGTCCTTTGATAACAAAACCTTATGACTGAGACATATATACCTCTTCTTCAAGATCACCATTAAGAAATACACTCTTTACATCCATTTGATGAAGTTTCCATCTAGATTGTGCTACTAATGCACAAATTGCTTGAATAGTAGTCATTATTGTTGTTGGTGCAAAGTTTTCTTTATAGTTTATTTTTTGTTTGAATATATCCTTTTACAACTAATCATGCCTTGTATTTTATTTTGTAAATCCATTTATATCCTACCATTTTCTTTCCTTGTGGTAAGTCAACTAGATTCCATGTTTTATTTTTTATTAATGTTGCATATTCGAAATTCATGGATGCCATCTATTCTAGAATTCTTATGGTAGCTTGAGTAGTTGCATGTTCTACTATCAAACTCATTAATCCCATATTCATTCTTGTCAATTGTCATACTACGAGATTGAGGTCTTGTATTGGTAAGATTTGGCATTTGTTTTAGCTTTGAGTCCTTAAGTGTATTTTTGTATCATTTTGGCTCTTTTTCATGAGGTGTCACTATGATTTTTGGATTTTTAATTGACTCATTATATACTTTTGAGTCGAAATCTTCATTTAATGAGTTCTCTTCATCTAGAAAATTTAGAATTGGTCTTTGCATCAACCTTCTATTTTTCAAAAGAGTTCTTGTTTCTTTCATCAAAAATCACATCTTTGCTTACATGAATTTTCTTTATAATTGGATCAATTATCTTATAACCTATAGAATCATCATCATAACCAAGAAATATCCCATGGATGGTTTTATCATCTCGTTTTATTCTTCATTACTTTGAAACATGTACATATGTGTTACATCCAAAAGTTCATCAAGCTTTCATTTCCTCCCTATGTGATAATTGATGGAATACTTTGTAAAAGCTTAGCTTATGCCTCCTTATCTTGCCCAGTATTTGACAAAGTAATTATGAAATAATTATCTACTTTCTTTTTTATATCATCTTCTTCCTCAATATTTGTTCCATTTGGAGTTAAAATATTTTTGATGCAACAATTTTTTTTTTTTGTTTTTTGTTTTGAGTAAAAGGTAAAAAATTTATTCAAAAAAAACTGATCAGCTTATACAAATCTATTTTGATATCCTGCCTTTCTTGGCAAGGCTCAAAATGCAATTTTTATGTTTTCTTTTATCTACCCAGGATCTCTGAATCCCCTATTCTTTAAACTTTACCTCCTTAACTGTATATGTCCTCTTCCAAAAAATATTACCGAAGCCCTCTTTGTTATTTTTTCTATTCTTGATAGCTTTCATGTTGCATTTGATTCCATAGTTGTGCCCAAATGTCTTGTTATTCCTCTATCATCAAAGATTCTTTCTATACTTTGGTCTACATTGTTTCTAATAACTTCCTTAACATAATCCCCCAGGTCCTCTCTTTTGAGCTGGATTCCTCTTTTAAAATTTTGTTGTTCCGTTCCAACCATATTTTCCAGCAGATGAAGCCAATCTCTAAATTCCAAGTTGTGCTTAGTGTTTTGTATTTGAAGGTGTTATGTGACCAATAGTCCCAAAAATTACTACCGTTAGGAGGATACCATTCTATTTGGCTAAATATGGAGTACCACTAATTCTAGATTGTGTGAGCATAGGAGCAATAAAAAAGGAGGTGGTTTATAGTTTCTACCTCTTGGAAGCACATTACACATCTATTGGGTCCAATGAACCCCTTTCTCCTCATATTATCCTGAGTCATAATGCTTTTGTGAGCAACCTTCCATATAAAACAATTAACCTTCGACCAACCCTTTGGTTGCCATATTTCTTTCCAGGGATGTTGTTGTTGGGGTTGGTTCTTGCTACTTTGGTGAGCCTTTTGGTAGCCTGCTTTCACTGTGTAAGTGAATTGTTTCCCATATCCCCATGCTAGTTGGTCAGGTCCATCTTTCCATAGCCATGTTATTTTTTCTATAATTTCTTTCAGTTCACATTTTTTAGCTTCCCATTCTTCACCTAACCACTGGTCCAAATTTTGCCATCTTCCTGAAGCTGCTAGTTGTTGGCTTGGGAGGCTGAGATACCGAGATATAAGAGTTTGGCCATGATTATGAAGAGTCTCTCTAATGCCACTAAGATGAGGGTATTGTTTGATAATGGGGGGGGAAAATTCCCAAGAATCATCCCACAATCTGACTTTTCTCCCATCACCTACTTTCCAATGTAAGTCTTCCTTAATCAATGAGGCCCCTCTTTTGAGTGTTTTCCATATCTCTGATCCCACACCTGTAACTGACAACCATGGGACATCCTCCATTTCGTGTGCAGGGTAAAATTTTTTATTTTTGTTATAGAATGAAAATATTTGGTATTTCTTTCTCCTTCCTTGAACCATTTCTCCCTAGATTTTTGGAACCAATATAACTCATTTTTAATGCATTATGATAATAAAATTTTTTTTTTTTTTTTTGCACATAAGAATCTTGGTCTATTTCATTGATTTCTACTATCTCTTATAATTTTTTCAGCTTAGACTCAATTTCCTTATTTTCTTTATAAATATTTTCAAAATATTTGGTATTCCAAATCTTCATTTACTCCTTTTGAAGAAGAAGGGTGAAGTAAAATAGTTTTTAATGTTTGTGAGGCCATAGGCCATATGAGATGACCCTCATGGAGGATGTTGTTTACCTAATATATGATTATCCAACCACACTCTAGCTATCAAATCATGGTGTTTATTCAACCATATTAGGCAACCCTCTTTATGTACTCAAGTTGTTTAAAAAATAAAATTTAAACAAACCTATACATACATGATCCTTCAAAATTTGGTTCATCCCATCATACTATAACCGTATAGAAGAAGTTAGGGTCTTGGAGCCATATAGACTAGAAGTAAAATACCTTTTGGTGATAGTTATTAGGTAAATTGTTGGTAAAAGATAATAACTTTAAATACATGGACACAAGGATACATATATATTTTCTTACATCATGATCCCTCAGGGAAAGAATCTTGTATAAACCATTAAAGTAATAGGATAATCGAAAATTCTAACCAAATAAACTCTCGATATTTAACGTGACATCCCAAAATCTAATGTGACATATATGAAAGAGATGGAGGACAAATGTACAATAATTAATAACATTATGAAATAAACTATACAAAACTACAACCTAGCATACCCCTTATTTCATTATTAGAGAGAGAAAATAATGGAATTACTACCCTCCTAAATCTAGAGATAAAAACTTAAAAAAAAGCTGACTCTGTCATTGATTGAATTATTTGTGCTCTCTGTGTCATATCTTTTAATTACCTCTGCATCAACATAATACTAGGTTTTCTTTTATAATATGCACACAAAACTTCTTTGATTTGATTCCATTCCATGATATCCATCCATCCATAATTCAACTGGATTTTTGTATAGTTTCTTTGAGAAATGTTCCAATAATTTTCAAATGTATGCTTGTGTGTAACACAATATAGACAACTATTTTTGGGGAAAGATTTATATTGTGTTGTGAGATCAACCTATAGGTTTATGTTTTAGACCATTTCATTATATCCAATTCTTGTAGTATCACAATATTTTTCATCAATCTATACAATATGTCATCTATCAGTATTTTTACTATTGCTTTTTGTACTAGTATTGTCATCTCGAACAAACTATAAGTAATTAGTGTCACAATTGATGTCCTTTGTTTGGATATTGCTTGTATTACAAATAATTTATTTCTTTATGATAAGATCACTTGTATCACACATGACATTTTCATCAAGTTATGTGTATTACAACCAATTTATTTTTGTTTGATAAGATCACTTGTATTGCACATGATATTTTTCATCAAGGGCTTATTTTCTATTTGTGCAATTATTTCCTCTTCATTTGTAATATTTTCTTTATATATATCAAGTGTGAGAAGTGATGCATATATGATCTTTAACTAATTTTGCAGGAAGTGTAATAAATTTACCCTTGTTGTTAACTGCTTTGTCAATATGAAGACTTATATAAGTCTTAAGTGTAGTGAAAGTGTCATCATTAGCCTCTTTGAAAATTGATTGTAAATATTTTGGACCATTAGCCATATGGACAATAATTTGAATTCAAGTCTTAAGCACTATATATTCATCTAGAGAATCACTTTCTTGTGTGTGAAACATTAGATCTTCACTTGTTTATCTGTTGTTTTCTTTGAACTATTTAGATTCAATGTTTTCATTCTTATCTTTTTGGCCATTAGATCTCTATCCATATTCCTTGGAGTAAATTTGTGATTTTGAGATGATAACTATACTTCTCAAAGTAGGGGTATAGGTGTAATGACATCTAAACAAAATAATCCATTTTTGTAGGATGTAGTAGCTTCTAGTATTCCTTGTCTTGATATAATACATATTTTACATCCATTAACAATTTAAAAATCTAAATTGGATCTTTCATTCATCATTTGGGGAACAAAAAGTAAGTTACTTGTAAGACTTGGTATTTACAACACTTTTAATTGTATATTATATAAAAGAAAATTTCAAAAAATAGTCCATATACTTTTTATTTGATAGCTTGTATTATCTACTTGTCCTTGGCCAACCATCTATTTCTTGAAGATTGTTAAACCAATGTATATTACTAGTCATATGATTACTTGCTCCAGAATCAATATACTAGTTATTATCCCTGTTTTGTTTCTTAGTGTATGTCACTAGTACCTTGTATGCTACTTCCAATTCTTCATCATGATTTGACTCATATTCTTCCTATGCTACTTCTTATGCCACATGCCCTTATTGTGATGGAAAAGTTGATCTATACCCTTGATTTAGTTTGTGTAAATTATTTGAATTTCTATATTTATTTTGTTCTTGTGGCCTTGTTTGAGAAGGGATTCATGATTGATTCCTCTTATTCAAAGAATTATATTTGTTTCTATGAACTTTGTAGTAAAATTTAAGCACATCCATACAATATTACAATAATAACAAAAAATGAGTTTGAAATTAAAAATATTGCAAGATGAAATGCAAAGGCAACTTATATTACAGAAAGAAAGAACCCATTACAAAATTGTAGACCTCTTCAAAGGGACAACCTCTTTAGAAGCAAATATTTGATACAAAAAAATATGATATACCTTCATCTACACCTCCTTGCCTTTTTAAAGGATCTTCGTAACCTTAACTATAATGCTCAAGGGTTGGCTTCACATGCAAGTGGTTACCCAAGCTAGAATATTCTACCAAATAATTAGTTACATTCTTTATAACGGTTACATTAAATGACCCTAATTGTCTAGGCACCTCAAATTCTACATACACATTACAAAATATTACATAATATCATTAAGATGGAATCCCCATGTTAGGAAGGGGTAATTACATAGTAAGGTTAGGATGGGGTCCAAACATGCCCTTCCCCTTCAAAAAGATTTATCCTAAAGCTAGACATAAAGAAACTACCGCTATAACTACTGAAGAGGCTCCCATATGGCATCTTATGGTTGTAAACCCTACCACTATACCAAAAATTCAATGATGGTGTGGTTACAAAGAGTGTGGGTTATTTAATCTATAATATTATCAGGTTCTAAGATGACTAAGCCTTTATTATGTAACTCAAGGAGTGTCAATTGGAATTGCATGTGATTGTCAAGTACCTTCTTGAGACAAGAGACATGGAAAACTGGATGGATCTTGAATTAAGGTGGTACCACAAGCTTATAGACCACTTGTCCAATCCATTGTAGTATTTGGTAAGGTCCATAAAATCATATTGATAATTTTTGATGAGCACGAAGTGGCATGAAAGATTGTTTTTAGGGTTGGAATTAAAGAAAGACCAAATCACCTACATTGAAGTTGTGCTTAGAACGGTGTTGGTCAGTTTACTGTCACATCCGATTTTGAGCCAACAAAAAGTTCTCCTTCAATTGCTACAAAAGTTGGGCACGCTCTTGAAGAGTTGCATCTACCATATAAACTTTGGAGTTTCCAAGAACATATGAAGAGGGCGATGGAGGTGGGTACCCATAAAATACCTCAAAAGGAGTCATTCTATAAGCTATGTAGAATGAAGTGTTGTACCACCATTCAACCAAATACAACCACTTATCCCATTGTGTTGGGTGTTCAAAGGTAAAACAACAAAGGTATGTTTCCAAGCTCTGTTGAAAATTTTAGTTTACCCATTCATCTATGGATGGTAGGTCAAGCTCATCCGAGTTGCATTCCCTACAGTTTAAATAGTTCTTGCCAATTGATTAGTAAAAGTGAGGTCATGGTTAGACAACATGGATTTGGACATACTGTGGAGTTTGAACATGGAGTCAATGCATATTTGAGCAATGGTGGAGATATGGTAAGGATGGGTGAGGGAAAAATGATTATACTTCAAAATACGGTCCACCATAACAAGAATGGCCAATTTTCCTTTGGATTAGAAGCCCTTCAATAAAATCCATGGAGCTATTGTTCCATACATTATCTAGGATTGGCAATAATAGTAATGTGCTTGGAGTATAAACTATTTCTTTTTTCATCCATTGATAACTTTCACATTTAGCTACAAAAGTTTGAATATATTTGTTGATTTACTTCCAATAAAATGACTTTTTAGCTCCGTTATACGTCTTAAAAAATCTTGAATGACCTATAGTAGGTAAAACAAGCATTTCCCTCATTATATCCTCATAGAGTGATGAATTTTTGGAGATGATAATGTGATCTTGATATCTTAACAGGTGTCCATCCCATGAATATTTGACATGTGAATTGGGATCCGTTTGGAATTGTTCTTGCAAAGTTTGTAAGGATGGGTCCTTAGTTTGATAAGGGTTAGCCTAGGGATTATTAGTTCATATAGGCATAAATATTATTATTTTCATAATAATTAGTATAGAAGTTTTAGTTAGCTCAAGTTAATGAGTAAACTTTTAGGCTATTGTGAATCGATCTTCCCAACAAAGCGCTTCATGCTTGGTTTGGAAGATTGCACAATATTGCGTAGTTTGTAAAATTAGAATTTCAAATGCCTATATATGCTTTGTATATTAATACAATAAATAGATCATTTTCAAACCTTATTATGGTTGCATATTTTTAAATATGGAAGACACATTGGGGAAGTGGGCACAAAAGGACACACTATCACTTGATCCTCACATTGACAGGAGAGGCCATCTACTATAATATTCTCCTTTCCTTTCTTATACACAATACCATAATCATACCCTAATAATTTTGAAACCTATTTCTATTGTGTTGGAGTAGACTTTATTCCAAGAAATATTTTAAACTCTGGTGGTCCATTTTAATAGAGAAATGTCTCCCAATGAGATATGGTCGTCAATGATTAACGACATGGAGGATGACCATTATTTTTTTTCATAAGTAGATTTTCCCAAAAACATTCTTGATAGTGCCTTACTAGTGAAAGCTAAGGGTACCTTTCTTATGTTAATACAACCCCAATGACATGAACCAAAGCATCACTTTCAATCATAAATGGTTTGGAAAAATTAGTAGTGGCTAACACTAGGGTTTAAATCATAGCCTCCTTAATATATGCAAAAGCTTGTTCTACTAGAGATGACCAAATGAATGAATTCTTTTTCAACATGGCCATTAAGAGGGTGACTATTTTTCCATAATTTTGTACAAATCAACGGTAATAGCCCATGAGACCCAAAATCCATGAAGTGCCTTTAGAGTTTGTGGCTTAGGCCAATTTTGGATAGCTTCAATTTTCTTGGGATCAACCTTAACTCCCTCCTATGAAACAATATGCCCTAATTATTTGACCTCTTGCATGCCAAAGGAAAATTTGGATCATTTGATATATAACTGATGGTCTTGCAATAATTGCAAATTTTGATCTAGATGTTGTAAGTGCTTGTCTCAAGTGTGACTATAGATGAGAATGTTATCAAAGAAAACCAAAATAAACTTGCAAATAAATGAGAAAAATATGTTATTCATGAGGCTTTGAAATGTTTATGGTGCATTAGTTTGACCAAGTGGTATGACTAAAAATTCGTAATGGTCCTCATGAGTTTGGAATAGTATTTTAGTAATATCTTCCTCCTTGTACCTTATTTGATGATAACTAGAGTAAAGATCCAACTTAGAGAAAAAAATTGGGCCATGTAACTCATTCAATAATTCATTGATCATAGGGATAGGAAATTTGTCCTTAATAGGGAGCTTATTGGGCTCATGAAAGTCTATACATAGCTTCCATGACCTATATTCCTTTATGACCAATAGTATTGGTGAATAATAAGGACTATTACTAGGTTGAATTACCCCTATTTTTAGTAACTCTTGAACCAACTTCTCAATTTTTAACTTTAGCACATAGGGGTATCTGTAGGGTATGATGTTAGGTGGCAAGCTACCTAGTACTAACTATATCACATAATCATGGAAACAATATGGAGGTAATCCCATTGGTTCTATAAAAATTACATTATGTTTAATCAAAATGAGTTGCAAATCCCCTTGGGGTTTGTTTGTTTCTAAAGTTTGCGATTGAATTGCAAATAATTTGGCTACTACCCTAAGTGAGGATTTTTTTAATAATTTCTCCATCCAAATTGAACTGATAACTTGTGTAGATCCTACCAGTGAACCATGGAGAGTGTATGACCTCCCATTTTGATATAATTGCATCCATAGTTCATCATGGATCCACTATGCCCCCATCACAATATTACATCCTCTACATGAAAGAAAAAACATATTAGTTTTAAGTTCATAGTCTCCAATATTCAACTTAACATTTCAACATACCCTTACAAGGTAATGTTTCTCCATTTACCACCATTACTTCAAAATAGTTGCAAGCATGTATGTAACAATTTGAATTCTTATCTACTCGAGGATCAATGAAATTATGTGTGTTGCCTAAATCAATAAGAATTATAATTCTTTGCCCTTTGAAGAATCCTGTTGGGTGCCAAACACTGGTGAATTTATCCTATATTTGTCATAGCACTTCTCATTTAAATTGTCAATCCAGGGAACACGTAAGCTTGGGAAGAGTCATGGTTGAGAATAGTCACACTACCACTTTAGAGATGATCCGTTCAACTACCATTGGGGGGTGTTTGTATAACATCAATAAGATCATCTGCCTCAATAAAACTCACTCATAAATAACAATGCAGATAAAATAAACATACAAACTGATACGAAATGAAAATGCTTCTTATAAATAAACATATCTCTAAGATAACTAAGCTTAAGCCTAAGACATAAACATACTACAATGCATAATGAAATTACGTAAATAACTAAGAGGGGAGGAATACTGGCTTGGAGTGGGCCCGAGCTCGAGGCAGATCCCTCCCGATAAATCTCACAAATGAAACGTTCCTTTGACGAATGTTCACACTTTATTAATGATGTAATGAAATATTACATACATCAATGCTCTATCAAATATGTCTCCCCTGCTATAGGGAAGTTCGTGTGTTTATATACTACACACAGAACTTCTTACAACAGTTTTGTTACAACCGACGTCTCAGTTCAGCCTAAACTGGGACAGTTCAGGTGCTGTAATCGATGCACGATAAGCAGATCTGCATCGTTTCCTGGTATTCAGATAAATTCCACTTTATTACAGTTCGACTTCATGAGTAGTTGTGTGTCCACCCACTCTAGATGGGACAACCCGTCTATCTACGGTTTCCCACAAATGACGTGGAATGGTGGTCAACAGGATCCTTCTCCAACCATTTGGTCAACATGCATAATTTGGGCATCGGTCTTGGTAAGGCACCTAACTCGGTAAGGCACCTACTCGAGTACGATGCCTACTTCAGTAAGGCACCTACTTAGTAAGGCACCTAACTTAGTAAGGCGCCTACTTCGATAAGGCACCTAACTCAGTAAGGCACCTACTTCGATAAGGTGCCTACCTCAGTTAGGTGCCTACTTCAGTAAGGCGCCTGACTCAGTAAGGCGCATACTTCGATTTACCTTTATTTTATTGAGCAGAACCGTGCCAGGTCCACGTAGGACCTCGACTAAGCAAAAGATGACAAAATCAAGGAAATAGCTACACACAACACACTTCACGCATGGATTAGATAATACACATGATTTTATTAAATATATACATAATACTTCATAAAAATATACAACTCATGATATAATGTTGCACAAAAATCATTAGTACATATACAAAAATATGAGCATTTTTGGTGCTCATCATCCCCCCATGCCTAACATGTGCCACGCCCTCATGGCACCTAAAATCGGTAATCACCTCCTCTTTGTAGGCCATTGCTTTTCATTTCCTTTTCTTGTTGGTGGCCTTGGCTTGCTCTCCTCCTTGAGGCTTTCATTTTTGCTGAGGGGCCCTGGCTTGTTGCGGGGCATCCCTGGGCTATATAGCCCTTTAGCTACATCAATGTCTGGCTGTGCTGGATTGACCTTCATTCTACACTGGCCTCTTATTGCGCTGGCTCTGTCTCCTACTTGGCCTAGCACCTGTACTGGGCCCAGTTACCACAGTCATCGCCCCCTTTTGGAAGGTTGCTTTCACTTCCTACCACAGGTCAACGTGTTGAGGGCGCAACTCTTAGAAGGGAATGTTAGAGTCATCTCTCTTCTGCTTAACCACACTGGCTTTTTATAGCCTAAGTTCCTCAGGGGTGAGGCCAACATTTTCTACCGCAATTGTTGCTACCTATGCCTCTGGTCCATATACTCCCCATCTTGCCAGCCACTTCTTCATTTTAGAGGGTCGACCCGATGACGAACCATAGATGTCCCAAAATTGGTCATCATCAGTGGGGTCCACACAAATGCCTGGCCCTCTTTCTTTATTTTTGGTAGATTTTCTAGCTGCCTTTGCCTCCTTGAACTCCTTACGGAGTTGTTCGAATTTCACCTTCCGCTCAACGAAGGCCTGCACACCTTCTTCCCATTCTTCGTATGAATGAGAGTTCGGTTCAAAAAATGTCACCGTGGCCTTCCTTTTGGCCCTCTTCTAAGTTTTCTGAGGGGCCTTCCCCTTTCTTTTGTTTGGTCTTGTGGTGGCCTATGTGGGGAAGTCTTCCTACCTTGTGAAGGCTGCCTTCCTATTGGATGACTCAAGGAGCTGTTCCTCTGATCGGAATTCTGTTCCCCCTAGCGCCTGCTTCCTTGGTCCCTTAGGTGGCAAATCCTCAATTTCGAGTGCCTGGTGCCCTGGAGAATCCTCCTTGGCCTTAGGTTTAGTATTTTGCACTTGGCTCTGCCCCGAAGGCTCATCGTCATCCTCAATGTTGATAACAGGGATTTTTGTTTGAAAAATAGAATTCCCCTGTTCCTCTAGAACTGTCTTGTTTGAGGTACACAACCCCTCCCCTACTTCCAATTCCTCATTTCTAGCATCTGAACTGAATGCCCTAGATGAGACTACTCTTTCTAGCGAGGTCAGAGAGTTCATGGGTACTTCCATTGCCTAATCGGTCTGGGTAGAGGCGTCTTGCCTCTCTATTACCCTAGCCTGCAACTGTTGGTTCTCCTTGAGTTGCTGGATCAATTACTGCAATTGAGCAATGGCAACCTCCTATCTCTGAATTTTCCTCATGGTCATCTATTTATACTCCTCGAACAGCTCCTACATCGGGAATTTCTCACTTTGTTCGACACGATCCTCCTCTAATGGTGTCTCAATAGGTCGTTGCAAGCCTACAGAAGGTTACGAGTCCTAAAGACTGCAAGTGGCCAAATTCTGCAAGGTTTGCACTGCAACGTCGAGCTTTGCATCTTCTTAACTTTCCTCATTTGAGAGGATTAGGTGCCATAGTCATCTTCGACCGTGCCTACATTTTGTTTGGTGTCCTACGACCTCTGGGCTGGAGGATTCTGGTCTCTCTTCCATGAAATTGGGAAGAGAGCTCTACCCTTCCTCTGTAATCTCTAGTGAAAATTGGGGGTGTTCCTCCTTGAACATTCCCCCCAATTTGGCATCATGCCCTACCTCTGTGGCTATTTGCATCACTACGTCGGACGACTCAGCCCTAATATCCTTGGTTATTCCCCTTAATTTTGGTTCGTGCCCTGCTTCAACTATCGCCTATTCTTGCGCACCAAAGGGTTCGAATTCTACCATCAATGAGCTTCCCCTATGCTCCTCTGCATGGCATATCAGGGCTATAATTATCTTATGATGGGCTAAGGTAGAGACTACCTCTCTTTAGTACTGTGATGCCTCGTCCTGTAGGGCCTTTGCCAGGTAGAACGAGACGTTGATTTCTCTCCCGTGCACTAGATGGCTCATGAATTGCATGTGGTTCGTATTCAGGTGTGAATACTTCTGAGTGCATGTGAAGTATCTCACAACTTGCTCAAAAATATTTTGTAGGTGTGTTAGGATATTTTTCTTGGGAAGCCCTCCTTGGTCATAGGGGACATTCCCCTATCTGAGCATCACTTCGGCACATTTCTTCGCCATGCCATCCTTGTATGTACATTCCCCAATGAGGGGGAAGCCAGTGACCTGAGCAATGTGCTTTGGGTTGATTGGAATTACCAGTTCGTGCAGCTAGGCCACTTCTCCATTTAGAGTGGTGGCAAATTCTTTGGCTGCCTCCATGTCTTGTTCTTGGTTGACCAGGCGATAGTAGTTCATCCACCCTACCGCTTCGAATCGGTTGCAGACTTCCCCCCTAATTCCTTCAGTGCCACTGGGCTCCTACTTCTTAATTGCATGATTCTTCGTAGGTCCTCCCATGGTGAATTCCCTATTGAGTTTGAGTTATGTACTCAGTAAGGTACCTTTTTATAACCTGAGGCGCCTAACTCTGGAAATTGTTTCCATATTGGATTTAGCAGGGTACGCCACCCGAATTAATTTTTGGCATGATGTATTAGGCATGAGGGGTGATTTTCCATTCTTGCGCCGTCATAATTTTAGAGAGCATATTATATGAAAATTACATATAAATCTAAAAAATCATGCGCATACCTGATTGGTCATTTTTGAGCTACGTGGAGCGTGCTGATTTGGTACTTGGTAAAATTTTTTCCATGTGTTGATTGAGTCACCTTGGGTACTGCATTTTTGGTTCGCTTCGAGGTCCTTCACTAAAGATGCGATGAATCCTATTGGTTTCAGTTGGGACACATATATTCTTGACGGTTGGCCTTGGGACGAGCAAAAATATCCACCAATGATTTCAAAATATTTTCACGTGCTTTCCATCACATGAGATGATGGCATCATCTTCAGATGCTCCACATGCTGCCACGTTGCGCATGTGTTTCTTAATCGAGGTGCCTGCTTGAGTAAGGCGCTCAAATGACACCTATTTTGGTTAAGGTGCCAGAGTAAGGCGCCTAACACGGTAAAAATTTAAAAGGATGCCTAACTCAGTAAGGCGCCTAACTCGGTAAGGTGCCAATATGGTGCCTAACTTAGTAATGCGCCAACAGGGCACCTAACTCAGTAAGGTGCCAATAAGGTGCCTAACTAAGTCAGTCACTAGGGTAAGGCACCATTTTGACCATCATATATATATATATATTTTACATGAACGTTCGAGGGTGGCCTGGCTGGTGGGGTAAGGTGCCTAGAGTAAGGCACCACTCCTTCGAAGTAAGGTGCTAGAGTAAGGCGTCGCTCCTCCAAAGTAAGGCGCCAGAGTAAGGCATCGTTTTCCCCCCATGTTTAAGGATTGTATCGTCTTCGTGAAAACGACCCCCCTAAAGATCCTTTTTTTTTTTGAGTAAGGCACCGCTCGTCCTAGGTAAGGCACCTGAGTAAGGCATTGCTCCTCCAGAGTAAGGCGTCGCTCCTCCAGAGTAAGGCACCACTTCTTTATTGTTGTAAAAGTCAACGACGACTGACATGTCTTTTGATGTGAGGTTGATCAAGCCTCCCAAAATTCTCCTTATATTATGTCAGCCTCTACCTCATTCAGGCATGGGGATGTTCGATGAGGAATTTGGCATCCCCCCATACCTGAATCATTACGATCCTCCTAGTGCGTAGGTATGTGGATGTTGAGCCGATCTAGGCCTTGTTTTCCAAGATACCTATTGTTCGAACAATCAGACCATGTCCTTGCAAAAAGAAAACACAAAAAAGAAAAAAATGTAGTTAAACAGGGTCCATTCCTATCAAGCCCTGGCTCTCAGGATGCCTACAACTTTCATGAGGGCGTTGTCCTTGCAAAACACATCGTAAGCTAAAAAACAAGAAACTACTCTAACTTGTCTTTGGTGGACGTCCCTATGTCCACCATGTTGTTGAGAATTTAGGAGATTTTACTTGGATAGGGTCTCCCTCATGCCTGTTCTGGTTTCCACCAGCAATCCCGTAGATGTATGGTATGGTCACAACCAGTGGCCATTGGCTATTAGGATGGTGTTGTTATCGTCAATCATCTTGACCCGTACAACATCGTTCTTGATTATTTCCACCACCTCGTATGGTCCCATCCATATCTGCATCAGCTTCCCCTTCTGCTCTTGGAACCTGGAGTCGTACAACAGTACCCAGTCTCCTTCTTTGAATTTTTTCTTTTTAATGTGGTGGTCATGCCACTGCTTCCTTTACCTCTACACAATTTTTGTTCTTTGTAGGGCGTCCATGCAAAATTCGTCTAGCTGATTTAGCTTCCAAATTCATTCCTTCTATGCATCATCCAGGTTTAGATCCAATTCGACCATCGTTCTGAGTGTCTTAACTTTGAATTTGATGGGCATCATTGCATCTTTCCCATAGACCAATCAGAAAGGGGTAAAACCAGTGATCGACTTCCATGTCGTATTATATGCCCATACTGCCTCTGGTAATCTTGTAGCTCAATCCTTCCTATGCTGCTGCACGGTCTTTTTCAGGATGTTTTCTATTTCCCTGTTAGTGACCTCCACCTGTCCATTCACCTGCAGATGGTATGGGGTAGTCCTGTTATGTTGAACCCTGTACTATTCCATCAACTCCTTAATTAATCTAGATGTGAATTGGGGTCCCTGGTCTGTTGTAATTTCCTTGGGTACTCAAAATCTCATAAAAATGTGGGAGAACAAAAATTCGGTGACCGTCCACTCCTTGGAGTCTCTTAGCACCTATAATTTGACCCATTTAGTGACATAGTTTATACAGGATAGAATGTACCTCTTCCTGATCTAAGGTAGGTTGATGGGTCTCACAAAACCCATACCCTATTTTTCAAAGGGCTCATTGTGCACGTGAGGCTGTAGGGGTATTTCGTCCCTGTGGGTCAGCCTGCCCATCCTCTGGTATTCATCACATTTGCTGGCATATGCGGCTACATATTTGAACAAAGTGGGCCAAAAATACCTGGTCTGTAATACCTTATATGTAGTCCTCCTTGAGAAGTGGCCACCACAAGGCTCATTATGGCAGGCCTTGAGTATCTTTGTGAATTCGTGCTCGGCCACGCACCTTCTTATGATCTGATCAGGCCATGTTTTGAACCAGAGGTCATCAATCCATTCGTATGATGCACTCTTTTTGATTACCCCTTACTTATCCCAGTATGAGAGGGCAGGGGAGGTTCTCCCAATGGCCAGATAATTGGCAATGTGATGAGGCCTAGATAAGCCTCATTTATAACATGTTTTAAATAGTTAAAACTGCCTAAAAATCTTGTGAATTATCTTATATGCTAGTTAAGTTGATTTAATATGTTGTGTATTAACTGTTTGCATGATTGAAGTGTTAAGGACATTATATTCTAATTTTTAACAGTTCTTGTATAGTTTTATGTTATCTTGTCATGCTTAGGTTGACAGTAGCACTTCACTAGTCTTATTTTGATGATCATTAAGCATTAGTTTCTCTAAATTCAGCAAATAGTACAAAGACTTATTACTGTGCAGCAGAAAACTGGTTTTTCCATATAAATTCCAGCCAGCTGCCAATGAATGGCAAGGCATAGAATTCACATCCAAGGAAGAATGAAGACTATTGCAATCTGATCCTGAGGGCTAATCCACCTGAGAAATGCAGCCAAAACCATTTGGATTCAACACAGTTGGTCATTCTAAAGATCTTTGAAATGAACACAGTGTCTTCGAAATGAACACAGTGTCTCCGGAATGAACACAATGTCTTCGGAATGAACACAGTTTCTTCGAAATGAGAAAAGAAAGCACTTTTTGACTTGTTGACTGAATTTTGGCGATGGAAAAGGGGATAATAAGGTTGAGAAAGTTAAGGGAAAATATCTCCCATCTAACTTTTTCGTCCTTGCCGTCCAAAGCCACCATTTATGGAAAAGATCAAATTGATCCTCTTCTAGGATAAACCCAGGAAATTCTACAAGATATCAGGAATAGCATATTTTCTGTTTGTAATTAGATTTTAGGCATCTATAAAATATAGCTCCCGTCTAGGTTGAGCTATTAGATAGAGGAGATAGAAAATAAATAGGGAGATAATAGAATAGTGATTTCATACCTGTAACAGATTTCAGTAGAATTGTAATTATGTTTCTGAAGCAATAAAAGTGCAGTTTCATTCCATTTATTTTGTTATGTCCGAGTGTGAGTAAGACTTAAAGAAGAATTCAAACCTTCTTCGAGAAATGACCACTTCCAGACCTAGAAGGAGGATTGATAGACAGGTTTTATTCTGATTTTGCTGTAGCAGAATAAGTTGTGAACTTGTCATTTTCATTCTTTTGCACAACTAACATTCCTAGTTGTTTAATTCTTGTTCATAATGTTTTTGTGATATGATTAGTGGTAGATCTGGTTATTCTTTTCATTCCCAACAACTTTTCAATTCACTACAAATTTCCATTTCCAGCAATTTACAAGTTTTTTGTAATTTCCCTGCATTCTTGTTTTTGCTGTCAAAACCCTGCACAGAAGATTGACGACCTTATGTTACAGAGCATTGACAGGATCTAGTTTTTATGCTTCATTTCAATTATTGCAAGATTAAATAGACTTTCAATTTTGCAACTATAACTAGAGTTTCAATTCTACAATTTAATTAGATTTCATTCTTGCAACTATAACTAGGGTTTCATTTCTGCAATTAGCAATTAGTTTTCATTCTTGCAAATAGATTAAAGTTCAATTTATGCAATTTAGGGGTAGAAGTGACACAAAACCCCCACACAATCAATTCCACCAATAAGACCTACTGCTTCCAAATGAACTGAACTACAATCCTGCTTGAACTTTCTCTCATAAATAGCCTTGGACACCACCCTGGATTGACAAATTAATTGAAAATTAATGACGTGCTTAACGACAGCCCATCATTTTGGCACCGTTTCCAAGGAACGCGATGTTGTTAGAAGGTGAAAAGCAATCCAATAATTATTAAATATGCTAAGTTGTGAATTTTAGAGTAAAATCTGAATGTAATGACTGGTATAAGTAATTGTTATTGGAAAATTGTATTTCAGTCCATTTAGGAAATAAGCAAGAAACCACAACAAGAAAAATTTCATAAGAGGTTGAAATTATGTCAAAAATGTCTAAATTTTTTATTTCCAAAAATGTTGGAATTTTCAAAGAATCCCAATCATCCACTTCCAGCACTGCAAGATCCTTTGAGAAATCTTTACAAGGAGGAAAATTAAGTAGTTCAACACCATTTTCTCTTGACAAATCCATACAATCAGGAAAGTTTGACAAGATTTATAATTGTTTTTGGGAACCTACAATGGAAGGCTCACAAGAGAATCAAGGTAGAGCCAACAATGTGCTCCACCCTAGTGCAACTAGTGCACCTGCCAGAACTTTTCAAAATACCATCCAACTAGATCTTAATCAAAATGCTCCCATGAAGGCCATTTCACCTGCAATTACCAAATTTCAAGGGAATTACATCCAAAGATCCTGATATGTTTTTGTTTGAGTTTAAAATTGTATGTCAAGCTCATGATTACACTAATGACAATCAAAAGCTCAAACTATTTCCTTCCACTCTAAAAGAGTTAGCTCTATGATGGTTTATCACCTTAGCACCTGACTCAATTAGAACTTGGGATGAGATGGAAAATATATTCTTGGAGAGATACCAAGAATATTGTCAAGTCAAGAATCAAAATGATGAAATTCTTACAATGAAACAAGAGGAAAATGAAATCTTAGAAGATTATCTAGACAAATTTTCTTTTGTTCATAAGAGATGTGGAAGTGTTGAACCCGAAATTTGCAAAGTCATATTTTTAAAGGGACTACAAGATGAATCTAGGGATGCATTGGATATCTTGGGAAGAGGAGATACAAATGCACTTAAATTTCAAGAAATTATTAAACTCTGTAAAAATTACTCTCATTCAAGGCATAGAAAACACAGAATTGGTAATAAAAAACATGATTTGAAAGAATGCATGAAAGAGGCTGATATTTTAGTACATGATAGAACATTAGATGAAAAAAATGAATCTACTAAATCTTCAGCCATCTATTGTTTAGAATGTAAAAAGCAACACTCTCTTCATGATTGTCCTTTGAACAAAATATTTATACCTGCTACATGTAGCATTTGTCAATTAGGACACCCCACAGATCAGTGTAGTTTATTGCCAAAACTTACAAGTGTCTTTGAAAAACAGTCTCAACCTATGAAAAAATCAATTTTTGTAGGACAAGGACAAGGGAATAATTTTCATAAATTTCCATATCAGAATGCTTCTCAATTTCTTGCACATTGGGGAAATAATCCTTGGTATATGCCATGGTATGCTTCAGGTCCACTTCAACAATGTTGGAGTCAACCACCATGGGCATACTCCCAAGCATGGTCTCAACATGGATGGATGCAACAACAATGGAATCAACAACATCCACCATGGTTGCAACCAAAATTACAGGGATATCAATGGGTACAACATCAAAATCTGTACAAAGGGCAGCAACATTATCAAAAACAAAAATCAAATTTGTTGCCTGATTATATCCATAATTTCTATCATGGACAACAACAAAAATTAAAACAACCTTTGTTTTCAACTTGACCTATGGTCAGTCCAAATCATGTTAAACAGGTAACCCTTGTCTTTGTGGTTGAATCAGAAAATACAACCCTAATAAATGTTAGTGATTGTGTTAAAACTCAGTTGTGTTCAGGTGAACCACTGCTTGAACCTATTCCACTTATCAGTGTCGAAAGTGAAGTTAAAAATAATGAACATGAAAACAAATCCACACTAAAACAACATCAAGAAGAACAAGATACCTCATCAAATAAAGTATCATATTTTGAACAGTCCGAGATATCAAAAATAACATCTTCACAATCCGATTTGATAAAGGAATTAGAACATTTAAGCTATTACAATCCCTTTACCTCAAGTTGTACCAATCATTAATAGGATTGTTCAAGAAATGTGTTTTAGCAAACCAAGAAGAAAAAAGAAAGTATATCCTAAAACCATACAAAAAGGTGGAAAATTAGTTAACTTGCTTTTAGGTAAACTTATTACACCTAAGTATGATTGTACATAAAGCCCACAGTTTCTTAGAACACATAAGGAAAATGAAAAGAATACTTTAGTTTTGGCCTCCATTGTTGTAAATAAAAATGTAGAAGAGTTGGATTCCTCCAAAAAGTTTGTTTTTGCTGAAAATGTTCAAAACTCATATTTTAAAGATGAACTAATTATTGTTCAGCAATTACTACAGACTGATGAAAAACATAATTATGAAAATTTATCACCCATTCCAGTACAAAACCATTTTCTTTATTTACCACATGGATGTCATTATTGTTTCTCATCTTTTCATTATCATTTATCAAAGTTAATTCTTTCAAGAATTATTTTTGGTAAACATAAACAGATTTTTCATTCTTTTCCACCATATCATTACTCTCTTAATTTATTAATGCATCATTCTCCAAGAACTAATTCAAATCAGCCTGGTACAAAACAAACTGAAATACAACCAAAACAACCTTTGAACAACAATAGTTGGTTGACTAAAAACCAGGGAGCAAATTTATTTGATATATTGGTGCAACATCCTAATGCTTTACTA
Source organism: Wollemia nobilis (assembly GCA_028583015.1). NCBI lineage: Eukaryota > Viridiplantae > Streptophyta > Pinopsida > Araucariales > Araucariaceae > Wollemia > Wollemia nobilis. The sequence continues at coordinate 7,297,365 of JAQPPZ010016751.1, read as the reverse complement.
ACATTTTATGCATCTTTAGCAGTTGGCATTGAGTTGTTGTAGGTACATAAAAAACAAATTTTGCAGTTGAATGCATTTGATGAACTTTGGTTGGAAGCACTTCACCAATTAGAGTTCACTCAACAAAAATAAAAAATGTGGCATGATGATCACATTAAGAGCAGCAAGGATGAACCAGGGGAGTTTGAGAATGAATTTGTTCAACTTTCTTTAGTTGATGATTTAAGGAGGATATTAGTGGTGAATGGACATCTTTTATAGTTGTACCATAAACCACTAACAAAGGTGGAATTTGCTCGATATTTCACACAGTTACATTTGACAGAAGAGGCTTCTTCTTCTATGAAGATTCCAAATGATCATATCTTTGAATCTTAAAAGAAAAAAAAAAAAAATTAGAAAAAATAGAAAACAAAAAGATGAATAAATTTTGGCTGTTAATTTCTTCATGGGCATGATTTCAGGGAAGTCATGAATTCCTTCACGAGCACAATCAGAATCAAAAAGACAAAAAGGAAAAAAAAAAAAAAAGAGAAAAATGAATAGCTCAGCAGTGAAAACCTTTTTCTAAGGTGCTACTAAGTTGGTATGCATGAAAACCAGTTTTCTGGCATGCATAACCTTGAAATTTTTGAGTCACCATTGTACAAATTCACCAACTACACTTGTTTTTGAAGTGTTGCAGGAAGCCTCAATAAGAATATCAACGAAAAAAGTCATCTTTCAAAACTTGCATTAACTTGTTTTAACCAGGTATATATGTTTCTTGCACTTTTCTCATTGTAAATATTTGATATATAGTATATGACAATTAACCATTAGTATAAAAGTGTTCATAAGAGTTGGCATAAACAAAATATACTTGGAGAAAGAGAAAAATTTTGGTTTCTGCTATGTCTTCAGAATGACTGTTGTATCTTCAATAACCATGGTATCTTCGGAATGAAGCCTTTGTCTTCGAAATGAAGGTTTGTCTTCGGAATGAAGGTTTGTCTTTGGAATGAAGGTGTGTCTTCGGAATGAAGGTTTATCTTCGAAATGAGGTTATCTTTGGATTAAATGCCCAGCTTAGTCTTTGGAATGAAACATAATCTTTGGAATGAAGATTTGACAGTCTGTTTCCACGTGGCATCCAAGGAGGAAGAAAAAGACATAGTCAGCAGAATTTTTTTTACTCCATGTGATCATTGATACATGTCAGTTGGCTTGCAGTTAGATTCATATCATCTTTGGCACCCATAAAGGAAGTACGAGAATCACAGGGAAAATGACCAACAAACATGCCACCACCATTCATTGCTAATAACCAATCATGTGGGAAAATTTACATGCAAAATGGACGAGCTAAAAATAGTAAAGAAAATTTGATGGCAAGGATGTCCAATGATTGATGGCCAGGTGTTCAGAGCACAGAATAAGGAAGTGTGCCATATTTTATTTTCGAAGACATATTTGCTAATGATTACAAGGAAAAGTAAAAAATAAAAAATAAAAATTAAAAGTTCTTTCTGAAGAAGAACAAGAGCAAACCCTGTAATTTTGTAGAAACCATAAATCAGTGACCTAGCGGATGACTATAGTAGCAGAAGAGAGCAGTCTTATCAGCATCAAAACAGAGAAATGAAGTGAAAAATGAAAAAGGGCCAGCCTATAAGAACCTTGGAATAACGTAACCACATGGGTTACCAGATTTTTCAACCTGTGAAGGGTAGTATGTAATTTTGTCAGGGCATCATTTCAAAATTTTAAACCACCTCAGGCATGGTAGGCAATAGCCTAAATTTAGAGTGAATTTTTGATACCTACGCCGAGAACTACAGAGCATGGCAAAACATTATTAAGAGGAAAAAAGGAGCCCTCATCATCATGGTCTTATTAAACTGGTGTGCCAACATCATTTTAGGGGAAACCCTATAAGCTTTAATAGGTTTTATTCTACCCTGACTAATGTAGTTTTTGAAGAAGAAGATGAAGGATAAGAGGATACAAATATTGCTATAAAAAATATGCTACTGAGGAAGAAGAGAAGGCTAAAAACAAAAATGCTATTGTAGATAAGGAAACACACCAAGCAAAAGAAACAAAGCATTTTTCTCTAGAACCATCAACCTCACAGACTAAGAAGAGAAGGGCTAAAACTGACAGTAGAAAAATAAAATAGAAGAGGGTTCATTTTTCTACAGATGTTATTTATCTGTCAGAATAGGAGAGTGAAGTTCCCAGTGAAGAGCCTGAAGCTATCCTTACAGCCCCTGTTACCACAAGAAAACAGGGCAAGAAGAGAAAATATACATTAAGGACTAGGAGGTCTGCAAGACTCCAACAAAAAGAAATAAAAGAACAAATGATTGAAGAGAAGACCAGACATGATAGCCCTGATGTCATAAAAGTGCAACAAGCCACTGATAATTTGGATGTAATCATAGATAATTTCATGGAACCTCCTGTACAGGAGTAGGGGTCTGAAGCGAGAGGATGAGATCGTTGTTGAGCAACAAACTACAGTTGATTTGTTAGTATTAGGTTCTGAGTCAAATGAAGAAGAGGAGGTGGACATCAAAAACAACTGAGAGTAGCCAAGAGTGTTATAAAAATACAAATGAGATGGATTGAGGAAAGAGAAGATGTTATTGAAAAACATGAAAAGAAAATTAGAGAATTATAGTAGAAAGTGGAGAAACTAAAAAGTAGGTTGTCACAAGTTGAAGAACAATCAACTACATCAGATAAAGAACAGGATTTGGTTCAGTTACTACTTGGATTATCTAGGGAAGATGAAGACACGAGTGCTCATTCGCAAGTAGTGCCCCTCCACTTTAAAGCAATTCCCTTCCATTCTGAGGCATTGCCTTCTCAATCCAGAGAAATACCTTTATGCAACATTATTGGGTAGGTCTTAGATTTAGGCCTCCAACCATCATTACTCTGGTTCCCTCCTATTTTGAAGAGGATTCCCAACCAGATGATCAGTTTGAAGAATGACTCAAAAACCTTCATGAGAAATTACACAGGCACTAAATTGTTCTATGAAACATGGAATATGAGTATGGACATTTGTGACTCCATAGCCCACTGCAATGCATGAGGACATGCATTAATATAAGTTGGGGGGAATGATGAGGCCTAGATAAGCCTCATTTATAACATGTTTTAAATAGTTAAAACTGCCTAAAACTCTTGTGAATTATCTTATATGCTAGTTAAGTTGATTTAATATGTCGTGTATTAACTATTTGCCTGATTGAAGTGTTAAGGACATTATATTATGATTTTTAACAGTTCTTGTATAGTTTTATGTTATATTGTCATTCTTAGGTTGACAACAACACTTCACTAGTCTTATTTTGATGATCATTAAGCATTAGTTTCTCTAAATTCAGCAAATAGTACAAAGACTTATTACTATGCAGCAGAAAACTGGTTTTTCCATATAAATTCCAGCCAGCTGCCAATGAATGACAAGGCATGGAATTCACATCCAAGGAAGAATGAAGACTATTGCAATCTGATCCTGAGGGCTAATCCACCTGAGAAATGCAGCCAAAACCATTTGGAGTCAACACAGTTGGTCATTCTAAAGATATTCGGAATGAAAACAGTGTCTTTGGAATGAACATAGTGTCTCCGAAATGAACACAGTGTCTCCGAAATGAACACAATGTCTTCGGAATGAACACAGTTTCTTTGGAATGAGAAAAGAAAGCACTTTTTGACTTGTTGACTGAATTTTGGCGATGGAAAAGGGGATAATAAGGTTGAGAAAGTTAAGGAAAAATATCTCCCATCTAACTTTGCCGTCCTTGCCGTCCAAAGCCACCATTTATGGAAAAGATCAAATTGATCCTCTTCTAGGATAAACCCAGGAAATTCTGTAGGATATCAGGAACAACATATTTTTTGTTTGTAATTAGATTTTAGGCATATATAAAATATAGCTCCCATCCAGGTTGAGCTATTAGATAGAGGAGATAGAAAATAAATAGGGAGATAATAGAATAGTGATTTCAGACTGCAATGTGATTTCAGTAGAATTGTAATTATGTTTCTGAAGTAATAAAAGTGCAGTTTCATTCCATTTATTTTGTTATGTCTGAGTGTGAGTAAGACTTAAAGAAGAATTCAAACCTTCTTCTGAGCTGGCCACTTCCAGACCTAGAAGGAGGACTGACAGACATGTTTTATTCTGATTTTGCTGCAGCAGAATAAGTTGTGAACTTGTCAGTTTCATTATTTTGCACAACTAACATTCCTAGTTGTTTAATTCTTGTTCATAATGTTTTTGTGATATGATTAGTGGTATATCTGGTTATTCTTTTCATTCCCAACAACTTTTCAATTCATTGCAAATTTCCATTTCCAGCAATTTACAAGTTTTTTGTAATTTCCCTGCATTCTTGTTTTTGCTGTCAAAACCTTGCACAGAAGATTGACGACCTTCTATTACAGAGCATTGAAAGGATCTAGTTTTTATGCTTCATTTCAATTATTGCAAGATTAAATAGACTTTCAATTCTACAACTATAACTAGAGTTTCAATTCTGCAATTTAATTAGATTTCATTCTTGCAACTATAACTAGGGTTTCATTTCTGCAATTAACAATTAGTTTTCATTCTTGCAAATAGATTAAAGTTCAATTTATGTAATTTAGGGGTAGAAGTGACACAAAAATACCACACAATCAATTCCACCAATAATACCTGCTGCTTCCAAATGAACTGAACTACAACCCTGCTTGAAATTTCTCTTGTAAATAGCCTTGGACACCACCCTGGATTGACAAATTCATTGAGAATTAATGATGTGCTTAATGACAACCCATCACAATGTCTATGTACCACCGTGTCTATTTGTTGATGATAAATAAATGTTCGTCTAGGAACTGGTCCTCTAATGTTGTGTGATCTATTGGAATTAGTCTGGATAGGAAGTCCATGACTACGTTGTCTTTCTCGGGCTTGTTGACTATGGTAAGGTCAAATTATTGCAGTAACAAAAGCCATCTGATGATCCTACCATTGATCGCTGGTTTGTTCATCAAATACTTGATGGCTGCATGGTCTGTGTGGATGAATACTTTGTACCCAGTAATGTAGTGGAAAAATTTATTGACATGTACTACTGTAAGAAACTCCTTCTCCGTTACCGTATAGTTAATATCAGCCCATATGAGGTTCTTGTTGATGTAATAGATGGCGTAGAACTCTTCGCCATCCTGCTGCCCAAGGACCACTCCAATTGCATTATTGGATGCGTCATAATATATGTGGAACAGAACAGACCAATTTGGGCCCCGCAACACTGGGGTAGAGATCAGCTTCTCCTTTAGCATATGAAATACCTGCTCACAGTAATCTATCCAGATAAATTCTACATCCTTTGTTAGAAGGGTATGTAGCAGTTTGGTGATTTTGCTAAAATCGATGATAAATCACCTGTAGTACCTGGTAGTGCCGAGGAAAATCCTTACCTCCCTCTGCATTTTTGTGCTGGGTAAGTCTTTTATGACTTATATCTTCTTGTGATCCACTTTAATCCCTTCTAATGAGATATGATGCCCTAACACTATGCCTTCCCACATCATCATAAAAAATTTCTCATTACTAAGGGATAGATTGTTTTCCTCACACCTCTAGAGTACACGTTCCAAATTTTTCATCACCTCTTCAAATGTTTCCCCGTAAACGATGAAATCATCCATATATACTTGGACTGCTTCACCTATCATATCTGAAAATACGCTAAGCACTGCCCTCTGGAAGGTGGCTGGTGCATTGCATAGCCCAAAATGTAGCACCCAATATGCAAACATTCCCCATGGGCAGGTGAACGTTTGTCTTATCTTGGTCTTCTTATGCAATCTGGATTTGATTGTACCCATTGAATCCATCCAAAAAGAAAAAGTATTTCCTCCCGAACAACATGTCTAGCACTTGGTCAATAAAAGGAAGTGGAAAATGGTCCTTTTTAGTTGCCTTATTCAACGATACGTAGTCAACACAGATCCTCCATTTCCCATTCTTCTTAGGGACCACCACAAGTGGTGATACCCATTCACTATCGAAGATCAGGTAGATGAATCCCACCATCAAGAGCTTTTATAGCTCGGCCTTGACAATTTCCTTCATGATCGGGTTCATCCTTCTCTATGGCTGTCTAACGGGGGTTGACTGTTCTTCCAGATAGATACGATGAGTGCACACCTCCAGGTTGATTCCTTTCAAATTCACATAATCCTACGTGAATTCCTGTTGAAGTTTGGTTAGGATATCTTTCAATTTCGCCAACTGTGCGACAGTCAGCTCATTGCTGAAGTTCAATGTTCTGCCAGGCCTGACGTCGATTTGGTTGGTGTGGTGGTCTTGAGCACCCACCAATGGTGACTCAATAATTAGGAGGGAGGATTCTCCATGGAAGAATCTTGAGATGATGCCATCTTCTTCGGCTTCATCCTCCACTTCTATTAATGCCATTACCGACTAGAGCATAGATAGTAGACAATCCTCTTGATTTTCCATTTTAGGTTCTCCCAGTGCATCCACCGATTGGGTCAAAGGAGAGATTGTTAATCTCTTGACATTCTGGCCATCTAAAATGGTCATAATTCCATCACGATAGCTGATGTAGGCATCAACAGTAGCTAACCATGGTCTCCCCAGGATGAGTGGGTAACCACCCAGTCTGATTTTGGATTGTAGTACCAAAACATTTGCTGGGTACTCCCATGCATTGACTATTACTATGACATCTTTGAGCATTCCTTCTGGTGCCACCGTTGACCGATCGACCAATTGTAACTCCATTTTGATAGGCTTCAAGTTGGTGAGCTCTATATTTTGCATGGTATCTTACGGCATTACATTGATGATTGCCCCCAAGTCGACCAATGTATTCACCAGTGAGTGCCCTCCTATTTTTATCGTCAATACCAGGCTGCCTGGGTCTGCATATTTGGGATGATATGCATTCCCCATAATCAAGTCGGTTAACTTTCCCATAACGTTGATGGTTTGTGCTGCCTTACATCCCGGTTTCCTTTGGCATATTTCTTTTATTACCTTAATGTATATGGGCACATCTCGGATAGCTTGTAAAAGTGGAATAGTTATGGTGAGATTTTTTAGGCTTGATAGGATATCAAATTTGGGCTGTATCAGCTTCTTCTGCTCTTGCAACCGTTTAGGGAATAGGGTCCCTGTCTTCTCAAAAACTTTTGATTCCCCTACCTCTTCTATCAGAGGGGAGTCTCCTACTTCCTCCTCCACTTCTACCAGAGAAGGCATTTTTACTCCTAGCTGCTTGCCTGATCTAGGTTGTATTGGATTACAACTAATATGGTACATTGGATACATCTCTCCTTCCACCTGGTATGCCGGTTGGTTTACCTTGTTATTCAGGTTCACCGTCGGTTGTGTTGGTAACTGCACAGGTCTTATTGTAGGCAAGGTCGGTAAGCCTTACTGAGGCAGTCCCTGTGCCATGTTCTGTGGAGGTGTATTCCATGGGACGTGGCTCCTCCATGGCTGCTGATATGGCGTCCATGTTTGATGATTTGGGAATGCCACACCTGGAGGTATGTTAATCCAGGGTGGTGGTCCCCACCATTCCATGTTGGGTGGTGTCGGTTGCCCCTATGGTATATATGGTCGTCCTCCATAAGGTGGTATCCCTGTGGGCATATTCTCCATAGGAGTTTGTTGCTAATTCCTTTGATTACCCATGAAGTAGGCTTTGGTTATGTTAGCATATTCTTTGGAGTTGGGCAGCTGTGGGCATAGTCAAGTTTTATGATTCTTCTAACAAATTGCACATACTCTGACCTTGTTCTCTGGGCAGGCATTCCTGGCATGCTTCCCTCTACATTTGGGATAGAAATAAGTTAATGCTGCATTGTTCTCCTATTTCTTATTCTCTAGCAATAACGTATCTAGCTACAGAGCTATAGAGGATAACATTTCACTCTTTAAATCCTCCAGCATGTTGCCTATTTTCATTTTTGTGACTGACGCGGTCGCTTTCACTATTCTGGCAGTTGGCTTACCTCTCCTCCATGAGAAATTTTAGCATAATTTTTGGATATATTCCATAGCATGTTGGTAAACATCTCCTTCGAAGATCATATTCAGTGCTTCCAACGACTCGTTGTTCAGTCTCCTCAAGAAAATACTTTTGAGGGACTTATCCCCTAAATTTGTATGAGGGGATCATTACAGGTTAAATTTAAACCTTTCCTAGTATTCCTCCAGGGATTCGTTCTCTTTCTGCATCATGTTGAGGACTTCCTCTCTGGAATCCTGCATTTTGCTGAAGTCCTGATATTGCTTCAAGAAGAGCTTCTTCATCCCGTTCCATGTGGCGATCTGCTTGTTCCCCAGCTCGATGAACCATCATAGGGCTGTGTCATATAATGTTGATGGGAAGAGTTTCAGCTTCTGGGCGTCCGATTTATAATCTATAGACCTGTACAATACATCAAATTTGAATAAAAATAGGTCAGGTTCTTTGGTTGGGTATCCCCTGAAGGTAGGGAGATGGATAGGGGAAATATTTTTCATTTTGGTGTCTCCTACCTCTTCCTCTATCGGGAAACTAAACCCAGATGAGACTTCTTCTTCTGCCATTTTTTAAAGAAATGTGGTCTCTAATACATCGTCTATAGTCTCTCGATCATTCAAAACTCTCTATTAAGGGCCTTGAAGTTAGCTAGCGTTACAGTCTGATCCTCTATGACTTTCCACAACAGGGCTTCCTCTAAGGGTGTCCTCTTAAACAATGGGTTTATAATAGTTTATTCTTCCCCAGGGCGGTGAGATGAGGAGGCACTTTGCACGAAGTGAGGACTCTGACTCTAGTGGACTACTGGCAATGAGTCAGGAAAATCTAATTCAAACTCTAGGTCTTCTGTTGACTCTGACTGATCTGGTGGACTCTGTTTTATAAAATGATCATTTGGTCCTCTTTTTCTTGGTGGACTCATACAAGGTCAGGTCGAAGGTCTTAAGGGATAATGTAATTAGTCTACTATTGATGCTTCCCCGACAACGGTGCCAAAATATTGGGTGCCAAACACTGGTGAATTTGTCCTATACTTGTCACAACACTTATCATTTAAATTATCAATCCAGGGAACTCATAAGCTTGCGAAGGATCACGATTGAGACTAGTCACACTACCACTTTAGAGATGATCCATTCAACTACCATTTGTGGGTGTTTGTATAACATCAATAAGATCGTCCGCCTCAATAAAAATCACTCATAAATAACAATGCAGATAAAATAAACACACCAACTGATACAAAATGAAAATGCTTCTTATAAATAAACACACCTCTAAGATAACTAAGCTGAAGACTAAGACATAAACATACTACAATGCATAATGAAATTGCGTAAATAACTAAGAGGGGGGAATACTATCTTGGAGTGGGCCCGAGCTCCAGGTAGATCCTGCTTGATAAATCTCACAAATGAAACACTGCTTTGACGAACATTCACACTTTATTAATGATGCAATGAAATATCACATACAACAATGCTCTATCAAATATGTCTCCCTTGATACAAGGAAGTCTGTGTGTTTATATACTACACACACAAAACTTCCTATGGCAGTTATGTTACAATCGATGTCTTGGTTTAGCCTAAATTGGGACAGTTCAGTTACTACAACTGGTGCATGATAAGAAACTCTACGTTGTTTCCTGGTATTCAAATAAATTTCGCTTCATTACGGTTCAACTTTGTGAGTAGTTGCGTGTCCACCCACTCTGGCTGGGAGAACCCGTCCATTCACGATTTCCCACAGATGACGTGGAATGGTGGTCAATAGGATCCTTCTCCAGCCATTTGGTCAACACACATAATTTGGGCATCGACCTTGGTAAGGTGCCTAACTCGGCAATACACCTACTTAGTAAGGTGCCTAACTCAATAAGGCGCCTAACTCAATAACGTGCCTACTTCAGTAAGGTACCTAACTCAATAAGGTGCCTACTTTGGTAAGGTGCCTACTTCAGTAAGGTGCCTAACACAATAAGGCGCATACTTCGATTTACCTTTATTTGATTGAGCAGAACCGTTCCAGGTCCACGTAGGACCTCGACTGAGCAAAAGATGACAAAATAAAGGAAATATCTACACACAACACACTTCACGCATGGATTAGATAATACACATTATTTTATTAAATATATACATAATACTTAATAAAAATATACAACTCATGATATAATGTCGCTCAAAAACCGTTAGTACATATACAAAAATATGAGCATTTCTGGTGCTCATCAAATCCTACTATCTTTATAGTCTAAGGGGTCAAGATTCTTGCTAGTTCATGGATAAAAAGCTTTGGTCATGGTTCTTCCTGTGCTTCATCCTTATCTTGAGGCTCTTCCTCCTATAAATATACTTCTTTGTCAAGTATATAATTAATCATTGAGCCATCCACATCCAACATAAACAATTCTTGTTGTAAACATTTATGCTTCAATGAATATTTCTCATCACATTTATAACATAAACCTTGTGCTCTACAGGCATCCATTTCCTCTCAAGTTAATCGGTTAATTGGTGGAGCTTTATTGCTAGTATTTTATGTGAACTTGGATGAAAATGTAGGTTTGGCCTATGGAAATTTAAATGACCACCTCTAGGCATAAATTTTTTCCTTTACTAGTCTATCCAATCCTATGGCTTACAATATAGACTATGGTTTGAACATTTTTACCTTTGCCTTGATATCATCTTTCAACCCAATGATAAATAGCTTTTAAAAATCCTTCATTCAAACCCCTTATCCTCTTAGCCAATTTCTCAAACTAAGTCCAATACTCTTGAACAATAGAGGTTTGTTTCAATTTTTTTAAGGCTCTTGTAAAATCCTCATACTCACTAGGGCCAAATTGAGTGAGTAATTGGGACTCAAAGTTTTCCCAAGAAAGGTTAGGAGTCATGTTCTATACCTACTGATACTATTATAGGGTCTTATATTCAAAGTTAAATGATGCCATAGTGACCCATAAATATCGAGGAACATTACAAAGTTTGAAGAATTGATTTGCTTGACACAACCAACTGAAAGCACGAGATTCCGAAAACAAAAAGGATAAACTAAAAATGCAATGTAAACGACACTAAAATAATGCTTAAACCCTATGTTATTGAAAAATGCATAAAAAGAAAGAACATGAACACAAGATATCGAAGCAATATAAAATGAACGGCCCTTTTATTGATATGCTTTACAAATTCGTGTTACAATGCGTCTCCTTCCTTTTTAGGGGATAGGAGCGTTAAATGTTGGTCTTTTACAACTTGTTTCAGAATTCCTTCTTCCGCGTGCCCACATATAATATGGGCGAACCAAAACATTGTCGCCGCTTGCGTTGGTAAAGGTCGATTCCTTGCTGCTCCTTCAATGTTGCAAATCTGCGTTCAAAGAAACAAACAAAGAATCAGTAGCACCTGTGTATGAAAAATAAAAGATGAATCTAACGATGGTTAAAATGAATCTAAATGAACTGAAAACTTGACAAAAGCATAAACATGAAACTATCTAAATACTGCAAAAGAAATAAAGCGGGGGGTGCCCGAAGGCAAACCACCCGCGGGTGAAACTTTGCTTTGACACCAATCCGCTTAGGATGGGTCCGAAACCTGATGTGATGTGTTGTCGGCAAATTGGTAGGATATTGTGGTCAAAAAAATCGGTGTTGGTCCTTGATCCGTGCCTTCAAAAGTCACCCAATAACCTCTCTTTTGATTAAGAGATTATGGATGTTGAAAGCACAAATCGCAAGTAAGTGAATTAGCAGCACTTCGTCGCTCAAAATGCTCCTTCTTTGTATATCTTTTGGGTGAGGAAACTCACCATTTTATAGACCCAAGGGGTCTCTTTGAATTAACATGCAAAAGTGTTTCTTTGCATGAATGCTTTTTGTGTCAAGAGAAGACTTCTTCTTGATCAAGGGCTTCTTAACTGCCTCTGTGCATGTCTTTGTATGTTTTAGAAAAGCTCACTTGCACTCCCATGCAGTGAAGGGAACGTCAATTGGCAGATATGAGTTGTCAAAAGAACTCACTCGCACTCCTATGTCATGCAAGAAAAGCTAAGTGGCAGTTCTGAATTGTCACATGCCGAGATCTGACTTTTTGTCGGTCAAACCTGGCATTCGTCCCACCCTGAAGTGAGCGCTGGTAATCGTATCTGGGTGAGACGAGTATTAATCCACACTCATCCCTGGGTAGGACGAGTACAAATCCGCACTCGTCCCTGGGTGGGACGAATAAGCAATAAAGTGTCTAAAAGGTGCCAAATTGATCCCTGACTTGCAAAACTGCTGTGTGAGTGGTTAGAACCACTGTTTAACCTCTGGGGGCTGCCCTGGGGGCTGTTTGTGTTAGTGCGATCAGTGCTTGTTGTCACATAATCGGATTGGTGCTGTTTTGGTGTCTACAGATGCCCATTTTTGGGAAGCATTGTGCAAGGCATAGTGCTAAGCAAAAATAGATAACCAAAGCACTAATGATTAGGGTTTCTTAGTAACCTAACCAACTTTTGATGCCCCAAGTATGGAAAGGGCATGCATTCTCAAATCCTTGCTTCTGACGAGCTAAGGAACTTGATTTCAAGTATTAACCTGTTTCGGTGAGGTGTGACTTGAGCTTGGTCATTGATCATTCATGAATAGGCAAAGGGCGCAACCTTTTATCCAGGGGGGAACCTTGTGTTCATGATTCACGAATGCCAAGCGTTTGATCAATTTGTGATTATTGCTTGTTTGCTGCCCCAAGCTAGAGCGTGATTGTCTTTGTCAATGATTCTTGGAATGCATGCCATTGCCTTGATTGGGTGTGTGTTTGTTGATTGGTGACTTAAGTGTGACTACCCCCTAAAGCGACGAATTGATGAAGGAATGACTGCCATGAGAAAAGCGACGAGTCGCTTGACCCAAGATGACTTAAGTGAGGGTGCCTTCAGATGTTATCCAGTGCATGCTCGAGCATTTTCTCGATTGTTTTGACCTATTTTTGGTGGGTGTGAACCCATTTTGGGATGCCATTTGGGGTTAACATTGGCGAAAATCCGTCTTCCCGTGGAGCGGTCCAGCTATGGTAGCCTTCTTGGGGAGTAGGATAGTGACAAGGTAGACCCCGACATCAGTTTTCTTATGCCAAGAGGTTAAGTGCAAGAGCACTTGGTCCGACAATTTTTAGTGGTTTTGTGTGGCATTTATCATTTTTATATTTTGGTTGTTTTGTTGTGTTTGTTTTTTTTTTTTTTTTTTTGTGGCATGTTTTTATGTATGTGTTTGATGTATGCAGAGGCGATTATTAATGTGATGTTTCTAATTTTTATGATGTATGCAGAGGCGATTATTAATGTGATGTTTCTAATTTGTATGATGTATGCATAAGAAATAAATGAGATGAGTTGTTGATGATGTGTCGATGCACCATAGACTATACAAGATTTGACTGACTTGCGATACTAATGGGATGACTTTGCATGTGAAAACTTTTTTGTATTTTGCATATATTTTGATGGTGATGTATGGAATAAAATGTGACAGTTGTTTTTTAAAATGTAGTTAAGATTTTCGGAGATTCAGATATTTTAACTAACTAGCCAAGATTGTACATTTATCTCGCAAGACTTTTGAACAAGGTCTAAATCCGACTTGAATTTAACCAAGTTATTTCACATCCCTGTGTGTGCAATTGAGTTCATTTATGTGGTATTCATCAGGATACCGCTAGTGCCAGATGGGCTTTCAACCGAACCTGTACTGAGGATCACCTAATTAGCTCCACTAACTCCTTTATTGTATTTAGTCAGATTTGTCCGCGATGCTATCTAGGATACCATAAGCTAGCTCATCCACATGCAAACATTGATCTGTACACAAGTTAATGTGACAGATATATCGTCATGCAGGAGGTTTACCGCTAATGACCGATAGGCTATCAACCAAACCGATACTGAAGCTTGCCTCATGACCTGTCAAAATGCTGAGAGTTCTAGGGATTCAAGTTCGACTCCCTTCTTTTCTTCAATTGTATTGGGATACTTGCTCTTTGGTAGTGATAAAATCACTGTTTATTTTTGTTTTATTTGTTTTTTTTTTTTTTTTGAGCAAGGGATGAGTGACGAGAATCACTATTGTTTGTGCCTTTTGATGTGTGCACTGTAGGATGTCAAATTTTAGTGTTTTGACGGTTTGCAAATTTTTGATGTTTTGCAACTTTTGAGAACTTGGGATTCATGGGGAATTGGGTAGGGAGGATGCTTGTCCTTTTGCCAACTCTCAGCATTCCTAGGGTCATTCGCACAGGGGGATAAGCAAGATAACTGTTTCGCTTATGGTGACCTGGATTACTTTGCAGGTTTCATATTTCATTCACACAACTTAGGAATTTGTTTATATGTGTTTTAGCTTGTGATGGGATGTTACATAACAAAGCGTATTTCAAGTATGACTCTACCTTTGTAAAATCTGTTTAACTTTGTACAATTTTTGGCTAGAAATTTAAAGACAGCTGAATGACAAAAACCCTATATACATTAGGAGACAACTGACTATGCTAAAAATGACGGTGGTGTTATGATGGATGTATGCATTTATGAAAATGGATTTGATGTGGAAAATGATGAACTTGTCAAGTAACGACAGTCTATGGTGCTTTTGACTTGTATGACCAGCAACTATGCAATGTATGGATGCGATGCCGAATGCAACCTATATTTTTGTATTTTGAGTTTTTTTATGAGAATGCATGGAATTGAAATGCAATTGGTTTTGGGATTTTTGATTTTTATATGAGTATGCATGGAATGGAAATGCAAATGTTGTTGTGATTTTGATTTTTTTATGAGTATGCATGGAATGGAAATGCAAATGTTTTGGTGATTTTGATTTTTGTGTTGTTTTTGTTGATTTTTGAATATGTATTTTGACCAAGCAGTTATGGTAATGCTTGGAGCGTTTGGTGTTGACCAAAGGGTTTATAAATACCTTTGGGGCATTTAGGGCTGACCAAGCGATTATGAGAATCCTTGGAGCTATTGGGGTTGACCAAGAGATTGCGATAATCCTTGGAGCTTTTTGGGATGACCAAGCGATTGCGATAATCCTTGGAGCTTTTGGGGTTGACCAAGAGATTACGATAATCCTTGGAGCTTTTTGGGATGACCAAGAGATTGTGATAATCCTTGGAGCTTTTGGGATGACCAAGCGATTGCGATAATCCTTGGAGCTTTTTGGGATGACCAAGCGATTACGATAATCCTTGGAGCTTTTTGGGATGACCAAGCGATTACGATAATCCTTGGAGCTTTTGGGATGACCAAGCGATTGCGATAATCCTTGGAGCTTTTGGTTTGACCAAAGGGTTTATGGACACCTTTGGAGCGTTTGGTGTAACCCACTGGCTCTTCAGGGAATAGAGGTACCCCCAGCTTGATGATCTGTGTGCACCGGATCTAGCTCTGTAGGAATTGGCACGAATGGATCGGCCTTATGCACGGATAGGAGGACAGGGTCTGCCTTTGGCACTGATGGTGCTATGATATCTCTGGGTGGAAGTGGCTTACGATATTCCCAAAGGAGCAAAATCAACATGTGATGCCAGTGGGCCGGGTCTATGTGCCACTCATGCCCTAGTCTTATGCCTAGTTGGGCCATTAGTTCGTCATGGGTTATAGGGTGATTGTGCCATCGCGCATGATTGAGATATGCCATCTCAGTTTCATCTTCGTAATTATTATCGATGATCCAAAGGCCCTCGTTGGCCCCGAAAGCTATCTGCGACATGCTAGGATCTTCTTGTTCGAGTAGATTGATGTGGTCCTCATGGGGTTGTTCCGCTCGTTGCGGGGGGACCTGATTTTCCTGCAATGGCACGGGCTCGATGGGAGCCTCCAAAGGGAATAAGGTTAAGAGACTTTGGTGATGATCACCCATGGGGACCACCTATGAATTAGTGCTATCGAACACGAATGGGTCCCATGGTGCTATTGCATATGTTGACTCGTCTTTGGCGAGAGAGTCAGGCTCATCAGAATCTGGTGATTCTGAGATATGGAAGACCTCGTCATCAGGTAGCTTTACAACTAGGGGTTGATCCTCTGTGAGAGGAGTTTCATGTAAGTTGGGCTTTTGGGGCCCCAAAATCTTGGTCTCTATCGATGCTAAGTGCTCTGGCAGCGCATTGCTTGTATCGGGGGATTTGAGCTCCTCCTCTTTGATTTGTTCTTGTTGAAGGTTGTGGGGAACTTGGGGCCTATGGAGGGGTGACAGGATAGCACCCCCCATGCCTTGGTATGGCATTTCATACCGCTCTTCTTCTCGCTTAGGTTCCTCAGAGGCTTCTTGAAGAATTTTTGGGGGTGGCCCATGAACCTGGGTGGGTGCCTGAAGAAGGCGCCCGTCATTGGTCTTAGGATTGGCCTCCCGCTCAAGTCTAGGAGGCGTCGAAGGCAATGTTTGATAAGGTCGTAGAGACCTGTCTTGCACCCAGTTGTGTCTCTCATAATGTTCTGTCTTATGCGTGTGAGGGGTTGGAGTCTTCACCTGCATAGTGTGTTGTAACAACTCATCCTCCTGGCGCTGAAGGCACTCTTGATTTAAAAGATACTGTTGCTCTAACTGTTGTTGTTCTAGCTCAAGTAGTGTGAGTTGCATCCGACGTGCAATATGCTTGGTAGATTCTAAGATAGTTGGTCCTACCGTCTCATGTCTAGAAGGTCTAGATGCCTCTCCTATATATCTATCTCGATCATGGTGATCCGAGATCTCTATAGGCCGCCTCCCTCTGTTGGGGGTAGCAGCACTCCCCCGAGGCTTTGTCCTCAGTAGGTGATCCTGAGTGCTAGCAGTTGCAGAGGCGTATTGCTCCCGTGATGTATATTGCTCTTGAGGAAGGTAAGGGTTTTCCTCGTGCTCTCTTTCGTAAGTGAAAAAGGAACGGGTGGAGTTGGTTCTCTCCACCTGAGGAGCCTTGTGCTCTGGATTTGTCCTTGTAGTCCTGACAACTAGAGGGGGTGAAGGAGGGATAATGTAATCATGTGGTTCCTCCCGTCGAACCCTATGTTGACCTAGTGCTTCATTGAATGGTGACCAATCATAGCGAGCATCTAAGGGAGCTCTCCTACGGATGTACCCCTCATGGAAGGGTGTGTGCTGGGTGCTATGCTGAACAGGAGTGCCCCTAGAAGAGGTGCCCTTATAGTCCCTTTCCGTTGAGGTGTGGAGGGGACTGCCTTGTGTGCCAGGTCACCAAGGTGGTATGACCAAATCCTCGAGACTATAACGGAGGTGACTCATGCCTCCTCGGACATTCTTCGCAGCATCCGCCCGTGATTGGGCTTGGCTGCGAGTGAACACCATGA
This sequence comes from Wollemia nobilis, assembly GCA_028583015.1. Classification (NCBI taxonomy): domain Eukaryota; kingdom Viridiplantae; phylum Streptophyta; class Pinopsida; order Araucariales; family Araucariaceae; genus Wollemia; species Wollemia nobilis. Next base: position 7,279,972 of record JAQPPZ010016751.1, on the reverse strand, counting down.
CAATGTCTCTCTAAAAAAACTTGAAAATTTGAAATGAGTCATATGGGGCCCAAAATTGGTGTGTGCATCCCTCTTACAATAGATAAGCCATAAATAAAGTTTCAAGTCCTAACTCTAAATACACTAGGAGATATTAGCCTTCGAACAGCTCAAAAAGCACAAAAAATTAGGTGAGCAATTTTAAAACCTAATTTCGGGGCCCTAGATGATGGAATTTGGCCTCGAAAACTGGTTTTCTGGGGAAATACAACTCTAAGGAGTCATATTTGTTTAAAATTATCCCAACTAACTCCCTGTAAAATTTCACGTCAATCGGAGCTACGATTGAGAAGTTATGGCCCCGACAAGATGCACTAAAATTTAGGGAAAAAAAATAAGATTTCCCATATTTTGTTGGATGCTCCTGCATTACTTATGGGCACCTTCAGGGTGCTTTTGGGTTGACCAAAGGGTTCATGGACACCTTTGGAGCATTTTGGGGTGACCAAGCGATTGCGGGAATCCTTGGAGATTTTGGAGTGAGTGACAAAATGCGTAGATTTTTATCTTTGTTTATGATTTTTTTGATTTTTGATTTTTTTGTCTAAACAGAAAATAGCATACACACACAAGCAATGATTATCTCTTTTAAATATTAATAGTGTGCCCTAAATCTGGTTTAGTGTGTTTTTGTTGTTTGTTTTGTTTTTTTGAAAATTTTTGTGAAACGTTTAAATGCAATTATGAAGGCTCTTATGACTCCCAAAATGGTCGCCATTTCAATATACCATTGCCGGACCGATATACCAACCTCTCTATATACCCGCCCTTACGTGAGGGAGACTATAGGTACGTGAGAGCAGATGATACGTGGAACATAGGCGGTACGGAAGGGGAATCGCTCTGTTTATGACACCTACCATAGAAGACTTATCCTCGCGTGCTGGGAATCACCCCAAGCTACACTCGGTTAGCTTTCGTCAGGATTTACGTCTAGCAACAGTCGCGATCGAGGTAATGGATGCAATATCTCAAGCCAAAGTGATAATGGAATCCACCTTTGGTCTTGCTCAAGGGTTGGGGTTTTACGACCAACGCCTTGGTTTAAAATACCACGTGATGTGTGGGGTTCATTTTAATTTGCAAAAATTGAAACAGGCAAACGAAAAAGAAATCTTTCCCTAAGCCATACAAAACCAAAAACCAAAAAAAAAAAAAAATAGAAATTTGACAGAAGCTGTAAAAACCCCTACCTCTTCTCTGCCTAACCGGATGTTTCTGATTTGCTCTGAAAATTGCACAAAATTATACTCGTCCCTGGGTGAGGCGAATATCAGAACAGTAATCGTCTCAGGGTGAGATGAATAATTTATTCGTCCTGGGGTGAAACGAATACCAATTCTGTAATCGTCACTTGCAGAGACGAATAACAGTCCGATGTTGAAAAATAGGTACCTGTAAAAAAATAAGCAATTTTAGATCAGTAATTTAACCTAAAAAAAATAGAGGACAGAGGTCCCACCGTGATCGCCATTGAAAGCACGATATTTCGAAAACAAAAAGGATAAACTAAAAATGCAATGTAAACGACACTAAAATAACGCTTAAACCCTATGTTATTGAAAAATGCGTAAAAAGAAAGAACATGAACACAAGATATCGAAGCAATATAAAATGAACGGCCCTTTTATTGATATGCTTTACAAATTCGTGTTACAATGCGTCTCCCTCCTTTTTAGGGGATAGGAGCGTTAAATGTTGGTCTTTTACAACTTGTTTCAGAATTCCTTCTTCCGCGTGCCCACATATAAGATGGGCGAACCAAAACGTTGTCGCCGCTTGCGTTGGTAAAGGTCGATTCCTTGCTGCTCCTTCAATGTTGCAAATCTGCGTTCAAAGAAACAAACAAAGAATCAGTAGCACCTGTGTATGAAAAATAAAAGATGAATCTAACGATGGTTAAAATGAATCTAAATGAACTGAAAACTTGACAAAAGCATAAACATGAAACTATCTAAATACTACAAAAGAAATAAAGCGGGGGGTGCTCGAAGGCAAACCACCAGCGGGTGAAACTTTGCTTCGACACCAATCCGCTTAGGATGGGTCCAAAACCTGATGTGATGTGTTGTCGACAAATTGGTAGGATATTGTGGTCATAAAAATCGATGTTGGTCCTTGATTCGTGCCTTCAAAAGTCACCCAATAACCTCTCTTTCGATTAAGAGATTATGGATGTTGAAAGCACAAATCGCAAGTAAGTGAATTAGCAGCACTTCGTCGCTCAAAATTCTCCTTCTATGTATATCTTTTGGGTGAGAAAACTCACCATTTTATAGACCCAAGGGGTCTCTTTGAATTAACATGCAAAAGTGTTTCTTTGCATGAATGCTTTTTGTGTCAAGAGAAGACTTCTTCTTGATCAAGGGCTTCTTAACTACCTCTGTGCATGTCTTTGTATGTTTTAGAAAAGCTCACTTGCACTCCCATGCAGTGAAGGGAACGTCAATTGGCAGATATGAGATGTCAAAAGAACTCACTCGCACTCCTATGTCATGCAGGAAAAGCTAAGTGGCAGTTCTGAGTTGTCACATGCCGAGATCTGACTTTTTGTCGGTCAAACCCGGTGTTCGTCCCACCCCGAAGCGAGCGTTGGTAATCGTCTCTGGGTGAGACGAGTATTAATCTGCACTCGTCCCTGGGTAGGACGAGTACAAATCCGCACTCGTACCTGGGTGGGACGAATAAGCAATAAAGTGTCTAAAAGGTGCCAAATTGATCCCTGACTTGCAAAACTACTGTGTGAGTGGTTAGTGCGATCACTATTTAACCTCTGGGGGCTGCCCTGGGGGCTGTGTGTGTTAGTGCGATCAGTGCTTGTTGTCACATAATCGGATTGGTGCTATTTTGGTGTCTACACCAACCATTAGGGTTCTTTCCATTAAACTTGGGAAAACCTAATTTGGGTATTTTAAGTGGGGTATTAGTGTAAAAAAGATAATGATGGGTTTATTTATCTCTATTTATGAATTTCTAGCCGATCGTTTAGTATTAATTTGTTGGTATTATTTTGGACCTTCCTTGAAACACTCTTCAACCTTAAGGTAATTTTCCTCAATCCTTGTTTTGACTTTAATCTAGTTATATTTTAGGACTTGCATGTGATCTTTCATATGCTTAACTTCATGTCCAACATGTGCCATTTGGTTCTAGAAGTTACTAGGTTGTTGCATATTTATTCCATGAATTGGTTTTGTTCCATCTCCCTCATTGATCCTCTAGTCCCTCTAACCATCGACTTATGATTTGGACCACCGAAACTGACTTACTAAAAATATAAGTGTTGTTCCAAGGGTTACTATTTAATGTAATGGTCTAAAAAAGTGTTTAGGTGCTATATATCAAATAATCCATTTGAAAAGACTAACACAATGGATTAGGTATCAAATTGATGTTTTCAACACCTTAGAATTTTTTTAGTTAGGCATTTATTTTCTCTTAAAGATTTTATTCACCTAAAAAAATTAACTTTCTTCTATGGTCCTCAACAACTGCCATATCAGTTACTAGTTAGTCTGTTATCCCCAACTACCTGATCATATTCTGTCACTAACATTACCTTTTCTGGCACTATTATTGACCATTATTGACAACTGTCTTGAAAAAAATTATTTTAACTATTAATGACAACTTCCTATTTGACACTATTTTCATTTGTCATTGATAACTGCATTCACAATTGTCATGTCTAACTCTGCTCCCAATTGTAGTAACTCCAACAATTTATTCTTTAACTAAGAAATTATTTAATATGGTCAAATTCATGATAAGTGTAGTATTCGCAATATGGCCAAATATATGGTTAGGATTTTAAAGGTGTAACATATGACCATAATAGGGTAACACTAAGCCAAGGTGTACACACTGTCTATAGTCCATTATTATACCACAATGGAAAATGATAATTCTTAGCCAATATTTTAGGTCACTACTCAAAAATAGTTCCACACATACCCTTGAGTGCACTATCCTTCTCTCTGATAGTATGAGAGGATAATATTCCCAAGTATTGTGCTCAATATACTATGGATAGATACATAGTCAAAAAGCTTCCTACCACTAAAGATTTATCCTAGTCCTAGGGGGTCTCCTGATATGTATTCACTTCACTAATATGAAATTAAGTTTCATCAGTTATGCCTAATAAGATGCTTAATATGAAGAACACAAGCTTATATTGAGAGGGGGATGAAAAATATAAGACCACCTTTCACTTTTATTTCCCAAACAATATTATCCAATATTATCAATGAAAATATCAATAGCAGTAATCAAAACAATGCACAAATCATCACACACAATAGAGAAACCAATTTAACATGGTTCACCCAATGTGGGCTACTCCACGGAGAAAATATTTCTACTAAAATTTTCTCAACAAATCTCTTGGGAATTTCCCTATTACACTATTTATGGACCTCTATCCAAAGGAGACACCAATCCTCTATGTTTAGATTTGTGGATCTCTCTCCATATGAGAACTCTTTCCACTTTTCTATGGTTCGTGGAACTTGATCCAGGAGACCTTTATCTCCTCAACTGGTTTGTGTATCTCTCTCCACAAAAGAACTCCATCTTCCCAATTGGTTCATGGATCACACTCCACAAGAGAAATCTTTCCCCTTGCTGTGGTTCATGGATCTCTATCCACAGGAGAACTCTTTCCCCTCTGCTTTGGCTGATGATATTTTAGAAGAATTCTGCCCCCATTGCTTTGGCAAATGGATCTCTATGTACTGAAGACCTCTGTCCTCACTACCCTGGCTAATGGATCTCTATCCACTGGAGACTGTTGTCCTCTACTCTATCACCTCCAAAGCTTACTCTTTTTTTATCTCAGATTTGCACCAAAATCTATCCCAAGTGTAGTACAAATCTAGTCTAAATCTACTCACAAATCTGCTCACAGATCTGCTCCCAAATATCTATCTCAAATCTATCCCCAAGCCTTAACACAAAGCTTGATTAACTCTTCTTAGATCTGCCCCAAGCCTTAACACAAAACTTGAACAAATTAAACCTACTCTCAATGCTATCTCAAGTCTTCAAAAGACTTGCTCAAATATATATTCAAGTCTTCACCAAGACTTTCTCAAATCTGCCTTCAAGTCCTCTCAAGAACTTGCTCAATCTGCTCTTAAGTCTTCACCAAGACTTGCTCAAATCTGCCTTCAAGTCCTCTCAAGAACTTGCTTAATCTGCTCTCAAGTCTTCACCAAGACTTTCTCAATTCTACCTTTAAAAACTTGCTCAAACCTGATCTAACACATGCTCAAAATAGCTCACAAAACATGCTCAATCAATCTCAAATCTTCCTCACAATGCTATCAAATGCCATGTCTAATATTCAAAGTAATTTCTTTAACTTGAAGCAATTTAGACATATTCTATTCAAAATTTATTTAACATCTGGAACATATAGAGAATGATGTACTCTATCAAAAACTCAATATGTTCTACTTAATCATTAAGTCTGTCGCTTTCACAAATCTAATTTCTAATGTTTGCACATTCACTTTCAATATCACTCAAAACCAATGCTCAATAAGTTTCACTCAATCATTCAATCAATGAAACACAACTTGCTCACAAACCCTAAACAAGTGTTTCCATATTTCTTCAAACAAAAAGCACAATGTGGGTCTCAAAACCTAACTCAAATAATTCTCAATCTCTATCTCAATTATTTTCTAAAAATTCACCAATGAAGCTATAAAACTCACTCAAATATTTTCAACAATGCTTATCAAACAATCCTTTTCACTCCACTGTATATTTCACAACATTCATTCCAACATTTCAAATGAAGGATGATGTGCCCATACCTTTTTGCTTTGATGAAGATATGCCTTCAAAACCTATTTTACTTACAACCAAATCCTTTTGCCAATTCTAGGTTATATAGCAACAATCTATCTCAAAATCTCCACAAGAATTTTCACCTCAATAAATATTTCACCATACAAGAAATATAATAAAATGTCAAGTCACAAATACACCTTATCACTCCTTCTTTGAAAGCATAAAATCAAATTATACCCCTTTTAAATTAATGCACATATAAAAAGAAATTTTTCACTTTGTACACCTTATTACTCCTTCAATTTCAAAATAATATTCAACACACATCAAAAATAAAGTTCCTTGTTTACACCTTATAATCTTCTTCACTTTCAAAATAATATTCAACACATATCAAAATAAAGTTCCTTGTTTACACCTTATAATCTCCAATACTTGATTTATTTCCTAAGCACCCAAAATAAAATATTTAATTAACACACCTTATGACTCCCTAAACAATTCCACACTTGGCCCTTCCAATATAACATAACTTCAAAACAATTTTTTTTTCAAAAATCTTTGGCAGATTTAATTCAAAAATTGCATACCTTAATAATTGGCCCACGTCATAAATTTTTTTCATGAACATCAATAGCCACCGCCGAAATTGAAATCGCGACCTTAGACACCACAACACCCTAGCCAAAGCAGCCACCACAAGATCCTAGCCAAAGCTAGGCTATCACCTGTGCTATGCACTCACAGGAGAACCAAAGTGCTCTCTCCCATACAATATTCGCTTCCCACAAAGTTCACCGAAAACAAAAAGCTCTTTCCTCCTTTACAAAAACCAAACTGTGTGGGATTCGAAATCGAGACCAACCTCCATGAATGCCTTAGTCAAGCCTCAACTGTCGTTTGCGCTAGCCAGCCCGGACGAATCTAAGTATGTCGTCGTTTCCTTTTACATCGCAATGTCTACCTCAAAATTAGCGTGGACCTTTGTCTTCTTCTCCCTTTCAAAAGTTAATCGAGCGCATGTGAAGGAGATTTAATTCGTGGGATGAGATTATTTTACCAATGTAAAACCTTTGTATATTTATGTGTGCTTTGAGTTACATTGTGATATCGGCTCATTTAAAATCTAAATTTGGCTTTTTATTTATATTATATTTTAATTATAATAATTTAAATTCAATGAATTTAAATATCAAAATTCTTTTTGGGCCTTTTCTTAAGGCTAACCTTTGCCACCATTTAATGAATATTTTAACCTTTGTCCCATATATTATAATGCAAATCATTATAATATTATTTCTTTTAAACTTGCTTTCTTTTCCTTTTGAAAGACCCTGTTGGTCGGATATTATAATATTAAAATATTATAATATTGTTCTTTTTCACTTGCTCTCTTTTTGCACATAGTCTTCAAACTTGGCCTTTAAACTTTTCCTTGCCGTGCTTTCATAGCCCATGCCATTTTGATAGTAATGACAACCTAATATGCTCAAATTTCCAACATAATATTTCCTTATTATATTTTAATCATAGTTTATTAATGTAATTAGTTTTTTTGGGACGAGTTTCATCTCTTGATATAATATTCCGTAGTCTTTATACTATAAGAATAGTTCTCATTTTTTCCATGGAATGAAGTTTGGGCCTTTAAATTGTTATGACTATGAGAGAAATAGTTTAGGAGTAGTCATTTTGAAATTTTCCTTATAACTCCCTATTTTTTCTTTATATAATCTTTAAAAACTTAATTGTATAATTACCTTTTAACCAATATTTCCTTACAACTCCTAAAAGATGCAATATGACCTTTTAAAGATCTTAACTTTATAAAATATTTTTCCTTGCAATATATTTTTTCTATAGTATTGTTGACTATAGAATTAAATTTTTAATAATTTTAAAAGCATTAAAGAATATTTAAGAAAAATACATCTCCAATAAATAACTTTAACCTTTTATTAACTTTATAAAGGTGAATATACTCTTAAGAAAAATTATACCCAAAATTTGAAATACCTTTTAGGCACTCACATAACCTTTATAAAACACGTGGTGCAGTGCAATTTTCTTTGTTGCGAATAAAATTTCAAATAAGTTTTGTTGTTAATAGTTGTGTCTGTAAATTATCTCTTCAAACATCCTCTCACTTTATGCTAACAGGTGTTTTTTCTTGTAAACAATCTCTTTAGACGTTCGCATGCTTTCTTTTAACAAGTTCTACATCTTACAAACATAATCCTTTGAGATAATTGTTAGCTTCATTATACTTTTGCGAACAATTTCCTCTTAGGTGTCCACATATAACTCACAATGTCTTATGTGAATAATGTTCTCTTAGATATTTACCTCTATTCACAAGTCTCCTCTTAGGAGAAACTTATATTATTTTCTATGAATAGTCTTATTTAGATGTTCACTTATAACTCATAACAATTGCCTCTCATTTTTTTTTTTTTCAAACATGTTAAATACTCTATACATTAACATTATCATGTCGTATTTCATTTTAATCAAACAACATAATCTTTCTCATGGAAAGAAAAAAAATTGTAGTGACTTTGCTTTGTTACAAGTCTTTTCTCTCTAGGTCTCCAAGAGAACTTCCAAACAAGAGTGTCTTTACTTTGATACATACCTCTCCTTTTTGGGTCTTTGTAAGCTCTTCTAGATAGTGCCTCTATTAAAAAAGACTTATTAAAATTAAATTGTGCTAATATACTTCGTTCTATAATTCTCTATCAAAGCATAGCTCTCCATCTACTCATGGCTCAATGCTTGCTATGATACCATATGTTGGTAAAAAAAATATTTTAGAATTCTTTCTATTATTAATTTCATATATGGATACAAGGATACATATATAGTTTCTTACATCATGATCCCGTAGGTAAAGAATATTGTATAAACCATTAAAGTAGTAGGATAATGTTAAACTCCAACCAAATAAACTCTTGACATTAAATGTGACATCCCAAATTCTAATGTGACATGATATGAAAGAGATGGAAGAAAAATATACAATAATGAATAACATTATGAAACTATAACCTAACATAAATCACAAGTTAAAAGAATGGGTTTGTGATTTGATCTTGCTCATAATAAATTATCTAAAGAGATTGTATATTTTGTTTACAACCATATGTTGAATAACAAGCTCTAACCAATATTTCGGCTATATGAGTTTGCCTAATGCATTTATTATCCCGAGGATATTGAAAACTTGAAGGAATAAAATCCCAAAGGCTATTTTAATTAAAAAATGAATTAAAATATTGCATTGATTTAAACCATCTAGGAGTTTGACCTTTCTTTTCCAAAGGAGATAGAATTATGTTGAAGTCACCCAAGAATCTATAGATTATAATTATAAATCATCATTGTGTTTAACAAAAATATAATATGGTCCTTCCGAAATATTTCATGAGTAACTATAGTTAGAGCATATATATTTATAACTCCAACTTGATTTTTCATATTTCCTACAAAATAGTTGAGCAACACAATTACTTTTTGCTTCTAATAATTGTCCATCCCATTTGTGTTTGTCCCATATTGTTGCAATACTACTTGAAGCTCCTATAAAAAGAAATTGTTAGACAATCCCCCATATTTCAAATATTTTTAAAAGCATATTTATATTCCTTACTACTTAATAGCTATTTTTTTAGGGGTCTTATTCATACCCCTAATGTTCCATGATACCAGTTTCATCATTAATTTTTAATTTTATTAGCAGGCTTATTTCCACTTCTCGTTAATACCTGTGACATTTTTATTTGGCTCCCCAAATCGATATTTCTTTGAGTTTCTTTTTATCTTTATTCACGCTTTGATGATGTTTCTCTAATTTTTCCATTCCCACCAACACTTACATATTCATCAATATCTTCTATATTTCCATATTGCTCATAATGAGAATTATCTTCTAAAGATATATGCTGCCCTAAAGAACCTAAAATTCAAGAAGTAGCCTCATAGACTCTTTCTTATTTATGTTGCCATGAAAACCCTAAAGTACAAGGATGGACCTCCATAGTAATTACTTTCTTGTGCTTCTTTGGAAACCCTATATTTCCATGGATATCTTCCACATGCATTTTTTTATTATGTTGCTCTTAAAACCTTAAAGTGCAATGAATACACTTTATACTACTTTCATTTTTATTGCTAAGAAAGGATTTGATGCTACTTGAGAAAAATGAAGATTATTTGCTTGGATTGACCTCGACCTCCATCTCATTCACTTTAAAAGTTTCCTCCTCATCTTCCTTTGCACCTTTAACTCCTTTTGAATTTGAACTTATGCATTGAATTTCTTCATCCTTTGTCTTATTTTTTTCTTCCAATGGTTGACTCGAGTGAACTATAATAGCTTTTGACATTTGATGATGCATAGGTTTTTTCTTTCCACTTTCTTAGGAGTAGAAAATCCTTGATTTAACCTAGCTTATACCATGATATGATTTTTTTTTTTTTTTTTTAATATTTGAGTTTTTCTTATGCCCAAAAATTTTCCACCCCTTTCTCCATCATTTTCACTTTGTAATCTCTTGCCATGTGTCGAGTCTCATAACATTTGTGACATTGGAATGAAATATTTTCATAATTCACTTGGTAATCTCATTCTATTGATTTAGATTTATTACTAATGGGTTGAAATTAAGGTTTTAAAATATCCATGTCAATAATATTCTAGTATATACAACATGCCTTCTCTCCTTAATAGATGGTCCCTCCTATATGAACTCCCCTAGAGTATTGTCGATATTCTTCAAAACCTCTTCATTATTAAGCCCATAAGTAAGTACAAATATCCTAATATATTCCAAAATTATTTTAATAGTCATTGTATCCATAGAAAAATTCTCACTCTATGGTCTTAATAATAATGCATCTTTACCCCTAAACCAAGGGCCAAAATCCATAATTTTATCCCTTATTTCTTAACTAAAGAATATAATAAGGAAAAATTATTTTGGAAGAAAATTCATGGAATAACTTAAATTCAATCCCCATTTCCACTTATCCAATTTTGAATCTCCAAAAAACCCAACTAGTATCCATGGAACTTACATATTAATCATATCCTTTAAGAAGCATTATATCATGCTCAATCATCTCATCCTTAGTAATCAATTATGGTGTAGTACCTACTACCTAGATAGGGTTCACCATAGATTCACTCTTCCTTTTATCACTAACTAGGGAATCTATACTTCCAACTAGGACATCCTTAGTTCTAGTAAGGACTTTTAAAAATGAATTTCCTGCTATGTTGCATAGGTTTTCTTTATATGAATCCTTTAGTTTTTGACTTTATTCTAATATATCGAACAAGAAGAAGTGGTGCTCACTCCTTGCTTGCACTTTACTTCCTTCCCATACCCATAACACTTGCTTACTCTATAAAATAATAAAAATGTGAGGCCTAGCTCGTACTCGCTTCCGACTCACACTCACTCATCATTTAGTATATTCATTCATCTTTCTTACAAATAATAAAATTTAATTCTTGAATAAATATTTTTCTATATTTTCCATAATGATTTTTATAAAAGAATCTACTTAATGCAATAAAAAAAGTTTTTAAAGTAATGTCAATGTGTTATTTTTTTTAGGAAATGGATTAAAATATTCTTATATCTATGAGACTGCAGTAACTTGGGTACTACTTTAGGGTCCCTAACATTTTAAAGATTTGTAAAACCAAAGCATTCAAAAATTTGAGCCTTCAAAGAGCCAATTATGCAAATCTAAGTTTAAATGCGTGATATCCTTTAAGAGATCCAATTGATTCAATTAAAGTGAAGAGCTCACCTAATAGGAGCAAATCACTTTCCTTCTATGAGTGAATCACTCATTGATAGGTAAAAGTGGGCAAGGAGCATATAGATCCCGAGGAAGATCTTTGAAAAGTAATATTTGGGCACATAGTAGTGTCATTAACTATTTTGAAAGGCTTGTGCATTTTGAGATATGTAACATTTGGTGGTGCATCATTTTGCTAAAGATGCCCCCAAATATTTACTTTTACTAGAATTAGAAATTTCTTATGCAATGTAATTCAAGGTGAATATATTCTATAAATAAGAGCCATGGACTTCATTGTGAACATATTTTGACCTTGAGAGAATAATAACTACACTTAGTGAATCCTACATCACAATTTATCTTCTTCTTCTGGAATAATAAGATGTTGTGCAAGACTTTTTACCTTCCATTAGTGGTGTTGTCCTCCTAGATTATGGAATTCATGACAATTGTTGCATTACCCTTTTGTCCTCTTATCATTCGTTGTTATTTCCATTTCATACACACAAGATGCATTATTGTTATTAAATTTTCTCATGTGTTTATTGATCACACACTCTCCTTGCTATGGATACAACCATATTTTACTTTCTATCTATTACACCCTAAACTTCCAAATTTTACTTTTATACATTTAGTTTTAGAATTTACCTTTTATATTTAGGTTGGATTAGATTATATTAGATTTAGTGAGAATTGTAGGGAAGTGGCCTTAAATTTGGAGGTCAAAAATGACACAATCTCCTTTCTTCTAATTTGTTGAAATGAAATGGTGGGTACATAAGAAGTCAAACCTCTCCACAAATCAACATGTTTTTGGCATGTCAGTGGGATGAAAGGCTTGATTTCCATGATGAAATCAAGCATAGTCCTTCTTTGAAATCTAATCCTACTCCAAAAGGAAAATGTCCAATGATGGATCAAATTAGTCAAATCCAAAACTCTATGTCTAAATATTTGAATTTCCTTGGTTTCCCATTGGTTTTTTACTATGTATTTGTCATCCCAAATTAAATACAGATATCCATTAAATCAAATGTTATTCATACCAATCCTTTATATGAAATGTCACAAGTATCACAAAATTTATCTCAATTTCTAAATCAAATAGGGTCTTCAACTAGTATGATTAATCCTACAAATAAACAAATTCTAATATATTGTAATACCCAATCTAGGATGAGTCAGCCACTAGTATCAAATGCTCAAAAAAATACTCTACTTAATACTATCCCAACATAATTATTGTCTAAATATAGTCAACAATATAATATAATTAATCATTCAAATTAGCCTCCACCTCCAAGATAATCCACACTATATAATGCAATTACTTCTTGGAAAACAAATGCCCTAGTCTCCAACCAACGCATGACTTAGAATTTTTAAGTGTTACTTGGTCAAATGTCGGTATAAATATTCTAGAATAAATCCTTGAACAAAATGTTACCTCCAACCAGTCACCAAGTGTAAAATTTGTAGCAGTATATGCCCCTCCAAACCTAAAGATCCCACAACAAGGTTTGTAAAACCCTTCACCTATCCAAAATTTGCTAACATCACCTAATCAAATCTTTTCTCATCCAAATCCACCACCTATGCAGAATATGAATCCTTATTTTCCACCAAAGTATTATGCTATACAACAAAATACTTAGGTTTTTCCACAATAAATACTCCCACACATGCATCTATATCAAGCATATGTAGGCACATCCTAAGGCCACATGATGTATCCCTACCTGATGTAATTTGAACAATTGCCTCAATACAATTAGGTGATTACACTACTTGGACCTCAAAATCAAATTCTTGATAGGACTTATCAAGGACCCTTGAATATGGAATCTTATTCTCCCATTCTAGTCATTTCCATGAAATCCTTACCAATATTTAATGAAAATAGGACAAAAATAATGTTGCACTATTTGAATAAGCTTTCCATGCTAAGTTAAATTCAACACATCTAGGAATAAGACATCATGGTACACTTGCTTTTTTACTCATTAAGAGATAAGGCTACTTTATAATATAAAGGGTTACCTGACAATTCTATTAATAATTGGGTATTGGTTGTATAACCTTTAATGTGGAGATTCAATAATATTGGTAATAGATATTCAATATTTTTTCAATTAATTATTATGCAAAGACATCCTCAAGTATACATTCATGATTATAATATGAGATTTATGAGGGCTTTGTATTTAATTCCATAAAATGTATGCCCTAATGAAGAACACAATTTATCATTTTATATAAAGGGGTTTTAGTCTAATTTAAAACTAATTATTTACAATGCTAACCGTGTTACTCTAGCTACAAATTTCAAGGAGGTAGCCCGTGAAAAAATATTCTAATTAGAGTAGGAAAAATACCCCCTACCTTGCCTATGCCTATGGCCTACTCTACTCATGTTGATTAAAATCCTTAGATTCCAAGAGCCAATCCTACTAATACTCATTTCATATGCTCAGTTGTCCACCAATGCCACTTATCTTCCATAAGCCAATTCCCCTTACATTGTAAAAATTTTAGGTCAAATTATACCTTCATCCATTTCAATTTAGCCTTAGCTACCTGCATTACTTGATCCTTATAGAGTAGTATTAATGTTTTCAGTTAGAGCCTCAATGAATGTAAACTCTTTATGAAGGAAATGGTAGACATAGTGATAACAATGGTGAATCACAAAAACATGAAAAAAGGTAGTGGAAACCAAATAGTGAAGGTAGCAACAATATTTATAGCAAATAAATATTGCCTATCTTGTAAAATATTAGGTTTCTCAATAGAATGCTAGGCAACTTAATAACTAGTTGTAAAACAATGTGGTGCATGTAAATTTAGAGATAACACTTTATGGTGCTTCCCATGCAACATTAGACATGATCCTACTGATTGTACCATGCCTATTAGATATTCTTAAACTAATCAATATGTCTATTAATTTCAAGCTTAACAAGTCATTGCTATGGGATACATGGTCTCATAATGAACCAACTACCTATAATAAATTAAACATCTTATCAACCTACTATGATATATTAGTTGGTTTACCAAGCTCCAAATCAATTGCAACAAGTAATTATAACTTTACCAAACCCAAACAATGTAGTCTTTATAAAATTTGGAATTATCAAAGAATACAAATATTCGTGTTTTGAGGAGAATCCTATATGTGCTAACCAACAAGATGTTGGAACTAGGAGTAAAAGGAAGGTGATAGAAGAACATGAACCACCTAAGAAGTAGGTTGAAGCTAATACAAACACTATGGAACTAAGAAAAGGAAGACTAACATTGCATGTTAAAGAGAAGGGTCCAATAACAACTAGACAATAAGAAATGAAAAAGAAGAATGCCATAAAGACACTAGTTATAGCATCAAAAACTAACACCCAACTAAGAAAGGAAAACAAGTAGAGAAGGGGAATGATGCCAAAAGAAGAAGAGGAGTGTACGATGAGATAGTAATAGACAAGAGATAAGAGAAATGAAAAGGAAAAGGACAAACTATAAAATAAGGATAAAAATCACCTATTATATCCTTTCCTAACCAATCAAGGTCATCTGATTGTTGTAAGTGTTGGAAATTTTGAGTTAGTTGTGTTGTCATTGATGTCAAGAGTCAGTGTCAAGAATCAGTGCAGGACTTGGAAAAATAAGGGTTAAAATATTTATATTTTAAGCCCAAGATATTTGGTTTAAGAGCTTCACATGATTGGTCAAAAGGACAGTTAAATACCCTGAAGAAAAGGCCTAAAGAAAATAATATTATAATATTTATTATTATAATATTAAAGGTAGTAAGAAAAGGTCTAAGGGCGAAAGAGAAAAATACCTAGGCCCAATGGAAATAATATTATAATATTAAAGGTTAAACTAAAGCCTAAGGTAATTTATAAATAATTTATAATATTTATATTATAAATTAATTTATAAAAATAATATTATTAAAACCCAAAGTTGGGTTGGGCGCAAATTTAATTTAAATTCATATTCCCCCGTCGACGTTCGAAGGATAGAAGCATATGGTATAAATACCATAACACTTACCTCACAAAGGTAAGTCTCCGAATATTAATGCACATGCGAGAATTGGAAGTGGAATGCGAAAAATTTTGTGAGCAAAGGACAAAGAGGATTTTAATTTTTTATTGGCAACCAAAATCGCGGAGGACAAAGTGACCAAGGCATAAAGCCTTGTCACCAACCATTCGGTTGGGCTAGTGGCAAGCCCTTGGTGTGTAAGGCATTGGGAACGTAGAGGTGCTACGTTTGAATTTTGACGATGACAAAGGGACAAAGCCTTTTTGGGATTTGGCGCTGGTGGAAGAGAAAAAGTGCTCAAAGCTCTTTTGCCTCTCATGTGAGCACCTAGCTCACGTGGTAGCTTGGCCGTGGCTAGGGCGCAGATGACAGTTTGACCAGGGATCAAGTCCTATCAAGGAGCGTGCGAGGTATTTAATTTTTGATTAAAAGCGCATGGTCTATGGTCTATGGTTGCTTGGTGGTGCTAAGTTGAAGCACATGATTTAATTTTTGCTTGGTTAGCACTATTCGAAGAGCATAGTTTTAATTTGCATTGTGGGTGTGAGTTAAGAACATGGTGTATTGGATTTAGTGAGCACCTAGGGAGTTAAAAGGAGGGTAAGGTAAAATATTTTTTACCTTAGACAAAAGGTGGTAAATAGTATTATTGAAGGTTAAAAGTAAATTGCATTATCTTGTTTTATAAAGTCAATTATTTTGGAAATGTAATTTTTTGAGTAGGGAGACATAAGTAGGATTCTGGATTATTTCATGCATTAAATTTCTAAAAGGGGTTATAGTGAAACTGAGTGATTGAAATCTTTATTTGATAAATTTGGAGATAATAAGGTGTATTTGAGTCTTGTTAATTTTTGTAATGGTGAATTAATATTGAGGGAAATATTTGAGTGAAGATTTTTGCTATCTAACCATTGAGATTGGCAAAAAGGTTGATTGTGATTGAGATAGGTTTTGAGGTAATTTCCCTATCAAATAAAAGGTATGGGCATATCTTCCTTATAAGAGGAATATTTTTGGATTGAATGTTATGAAATATAAATTTGGAGTGAAAAGGTTTTTTTTTTGATAAACATTGTCGAAATTTTTTGAGTGAGTTTTCACATGCATGATTGGTGAATGGTTGTGAGGAAAATTGAGTGTGAGATTGAAAACTATCTTGAACTAGGGTTTGTGAAAGAACATGAGTATCATTGTTATGTGATATTGAGAACTATCTTGAACTAGGGTTTGTGAAAGATCATGAGTATCGTTGTTATGTGAATTTGGAATTATATTGAGTCAAGGTTTGAGTTCCATAGTGTGAGTTGTTGAAAGCATTGTGAAACACTTGTTTAGGGTTTGTAAGCAAGTTGTATTTCATTGAGTGATTGGTTGAGGGAAGTTTGATTGAGCATTATTTATTGAGATCATTGGAGTGATAGTTCAAGATTTGTGAAACAAATTATTCTTTATTTCTGAATTGATTTGAAAGTGAGTTTGAAAGTGATAGAGTGTTTTGTGAGTGTGAAACATATTGAGTCTCTTACCATTCTCTATATGTTTCTATGGTTAAACAAGATTCTAAGTGAAACTTGTTTGTGTGATTTAAGATGTTTTCTATGAGAGATGAAGTTGAGCTTTTATATGCAAGTTTTTCAATTGATTTAAAATGCTTTGGTGGAATCTTGTGAGAAGATTTGAGTAAGTCCTAGAGGGGACTTAAGGACATAGTTGAGTAAGCTTTTGTGAAAGCTTAAGGACATATTTGTGTGAGATTTTGTGGAAGCTTACAATCATATTGGACAAGTTCTAGTGAGGACTTGTTGAGCATATTTGAGGTAAGTCTTGGTGAAGACTTATTGAGCAGATTGGACAAGTTCTAGTGAGGACTTGTTGGAAAAATTTGAGGTAAGTCTTAGAGAATACTTGAGAGCAGATTGGACAAGTTCTTCAAAAGACTTTTTGGAAAAAATTGAGGTAATTCTTTGAGAAGACTTGAAGAGCAGAGTTGATTGATTGATTTGTTCAAGCTTTGTGTTAAGGTTTGGGAAAAATCTAGTAGAGTTGATTTATGATTGAGTCAAGCTTTGTGTTAAAGCTTGAGGACAAATTTGAAGACAGAGTTTGGTGCAGACTTGAGGATATATTTGTACTAGACCAAAGACAGATAAAGCAAATTTTTTCTAGACCGAGGGACTGTTTTTAGTGCAGATTTGAGATAGAGATTGAGCATATTTGTGCTAGATTGAAGGACTGTGTTTAGTGCAGATTTAAGAGAGAGATTGAGCAGATTTGTGCTAGATTGAAGGAATGTGTTTAGTATAGATTTGAGATAGAGATTGAGCAAATATGAGAGCAAGCTTTGGAGGTGACAAAGCAGAGGACAATAGTCTCTAGTGGATAGATATCCATTAGCCAGGGTAGTGAGGACAAAGGTCTTCTGAGCGAGGACAAAGTATTCAATGGAGAGAGATCCACAAGCCAGTGTAGTGGAGGTAGTAGTCTTCTAAGAGATCACCAGTAAGAGCAGAGGAGAAGGAGTTCTCATATGGATAGAGATCCATTAATCTAAAGAGGGGAAAGAGTTCTCCTATGGATAAAGATCCACGAACTTGATTAGGGGATTGGTATATCCTTTGGACAAAGATCCATAAACATTGTAATAGGGAAGTATTCCCAAGAGATTTGTTTAGGAAATTTAGTGAAATATTTTCTCTGTGGACATAGCCCATATTGGGTGAACCACGTTAAATTGGTGTCTCTATTGTGTGTGGTAATTTGTGCATTGCTTTGATTATTGCTATTGATATTGCCATTGATATATTGGATAATATTATTTGAGAAAAGAAAAGTTAAAAGTGATCTTATATTGTTCACCCCCCTCTCAGTATAACCTTATGTTCTTCAGTAAGGTAGTATAAGAAATTCACAATACACAGTGAAAGCAACAACATTGAATTCAAGTTCATGTAAAGTGGAATGAGTTGCTTGAATCCATAGCTGATGAGACTAATGAGGATGAACATATGGAAGATATTCACATGATTATCAATGTACTTCTAGATGAAAAAACTCAATGATGAACTTTGAAGAAACTTAACTTAGAAATTACCAAATATTAGAAGAATACACCAATATTCTAGCTATGACTAACCAAAAAGCACAAGAATATGATGAAACATGGATTACAAATTTTGATGATAAGGCTAATGAGGATGACTATATGGAAGAGATCAATATTATTATTGGTGTGATCTAACAAATATTTAGATGTAAAATTTGAAGAAACTAAAATTAGAAATATCTAATATTGGAGAACATGACAATATTCTAGCTCTAGATAGCCCACAAGTACAATGATATGATGAAGTGTGGATTATACATTTTGATGATGCAAGAATTATAAATTAAGTTGGTACTAGTATTCAATTAATTAGTCCTTAAGGCACTCAGGTGAAGTTTGCTTGTAGATTACTATTCAATTGCACCAACAATATGGCTAAAAATGAAGCACTTTGCATGGGTCTGAGGAAAGCTAAAATGATGGATATCAAGAACATCAAAATATTTAGAAATTTTGAGATGGTCGTAAATGAAGTTAACTTAGAATGTGCAACTAAAATTAGCACTTGAAGTCTTATAAGAACAAAGTTTAGGATTTGCTAGAAATCTTCAATGTATATGTGGTCAAGGCAATCTCTCATGAGCTAAATGTTAAGACAAATGAGTTAGCTTTAATGGTAGTAAAGTTTGAGCCTACTTCAAATATGTGGGATAAGCCAAAGGAATTGGAGGTAGTATTTAGACCTATTATCCTAGATAACTTTGATTATTGGTAGGTATTCAATAATGATAAGCACATCATAGAATTTCTCATCAAAGAAGCTCAACATTCTGAAGATAAAAAATTGGTATGGGAATAAAATAAAGGATAAACCAATTCAATTGAAGACTAAATAGTTTCTAAATAGAATAATAACACTATAAAGCTTATTCAAAATTGATTATAGTGCCAAGAAGTCTAACATCTAGGTGAAAAATTCCTCTTACCATCCATTTGTGTAAGGAATGTATTAAAAAAGTAGTAAGTCTATTAAAGAAACTCCATGGAAGTATGATGACATTATTGAAAATTTGAAGGCTTATGATAGGAGTATTATTGATCACACAATGGAACTAGAACCCAGTGCAAGGCCCTTCTAGCAAAAGTAGAGACTTGTGAATCGTGAGATCAAGTCAATGGTAAAAAAAGAGCTCTTGAAAATTCTACAAGCCCAATTATATTCCCCATTAAGCATTCTACTTGGGTGGCCAATCTAGTATCAATCTATAAAAAATAGTGATATTAGGTTATGCATGGATTTTAGAGATTTAAATACAACATCATTGAAGGACCACTATCTACTACCTACCATACATCATATTTTACAAAAGATAACAAGATGCCAAACTATATAATTAGTAGATGGCTTCTTAGGGTATAGTAATATTTTAGTGAAATATGATGACCAAAACGAAATAATTTTTGTTATAAAAAAAGAAAATTTTGCTTACCAAAGAATTCATTTCAAGCTATCAAATACTAGGGCCACAATCCAAAGAACAATGAACATCACTTTTATAGGTTTAGTAGATAAATTATACTCACATACCTAAATGATTTAATTCTATTTTCTAAAGAAAATAACAAACATTTTAAACATCTAGAGGTTGTATTTAAAAGGTGTAGGGAGTATGGCATTTTATTGAACCCAAAATAGTCTAATTTTATGGTACAAGAAGGAAAACTCTTAGGGCATGTAGTTTCTAAGGATGACCTAGCAATAGAAGCTGATAGTATAAAAACAATCTAATAACTACCTTTACCACATCCATCAAGGGGATTAGGTCATTCCTAGGTCAAGTCCAATTTATAACCAAGTTCATAATAAATTTTGTGCAACTGATCTAACTAATAACCAAGATGTTGAAGAAGGATTCTACCTTTGTATGGGATGAAGAAGTTAAGAAGGATTTTTAAGGTGTAAAGGATTTAATTACGATAGCCCCAATCCTTGTTAACTTGGATTTTTATAAATATTTTAGGTTTTATGTGTTTGACGTTGATGAAAGTATTATAAATCTATTGACTCTGAAAGATGATAGGGAGGAAGACCATACTATCTCATTCATGAATCAAGTACTCCATAAATATAAGGTAAAGTACACTTTCATAGAAATATAGGTATTTTCCATGATGGAAACCCTAAGGAAGTTTATATATTGCTTGTATTAGAGAAAGATCAATATATTTGCAATACATCTTGATGTTTGATCTACCATGTTACATGGTGAATTGGGGGAGAAGATAGCAAATTGGATAATTAATATCTAGTAATTTGACATAGAAATAAAACCTACCAAACTAGTTAGAGATAGATATTTCTATGAAAATATTGCTATGTCTACCCTCAAGGACTAGGTAGCATTAGTGGAAGAAATTGAACCTAATGATCAACTAAGTTGGATGGAAGACAATAGGAGGTACATGATATAAGAATAGAATCCAAAAGGATTAATGCCTAAATATAGATCTAGATTCAAAAAAATAATCAAGTAACCACAAACAATATCCTCAATCGTACATTGCCAACAAATAATCAACCAACCTTACCCATATTTTTGAATACATATGCACCCACAAATATTGTAACAACTCAACCAAGAACAATTCAACCTTGTAAATTAAATCTTGAGTTAGACAACTTACAAAGGATGCTTTAGAAATTGAGTAATGATATGCTTCAACCATAGAGGCAAGTTACTCAAAACCCACCTACAAATAACATTCATAATAGGAACTTTAAATTCCAAAGGACTAACTGCGAATGGGATACTCACCTAAAAAATGGAGGAGTTCCAAATCTTATTACCAACCAAAATCAATCAAATAACCCAGGTAATTTAGTGAATTTGGTAGATCTTGCTTTATCCAATTGGTGTAGGTTCCATTACACAACTCAACATGGTGAAATTGACTATTCAAAATTTAAAACTACTTGGATATTTTCCTTAAAGAGATGTAAAATTTGGAGTTAGTACCCACCAATGAGGATTTAAGAAATTAATCTAATCAAAATACAAGGACATCCCTAGTTTTAGAAACATATGAAATCTCTAGATTGGATGAAGATGAACTTGAAGAGTGCCTAGAAGAAGAGGTGCACGATTACAAATATTTTAAAAAAGGTAACAAGTATATTCCCTAAAGTAAAAGTAAAGTACCAATGACTTCTTCCACACCTCCCAAAAAAACTTCTATCCCACTGGATGAGTAGACCAACAAAAACCCAACCCCATATAAGGGTCCCATAATTCCTATGTAGCCTAAAGTCAATAAACCATAAAAAAAAACAAAGAAAATACAAAAATAAACCTAGTCTAAAAACAATATTATCGAAGACCTTAAGAAAACAAAGGAAAACATTTTTCTATTTGAGGTAGATCAGATGACTGGCCAAAAGGATTTGTTTCTTAAAATACTCTTGGGCCAAAAGTTAGAGTTGAAAAGGGTAATAGATGCTCAAGAGGCTATATACAAAGAAAAAATAGAATCTCCACCTTTTTTACTAACTATTAGAATTACTAGTAAGAGTTTACATAATCACCTTGTGGATTTAGGTGCTTCTAGAAATGTGATGCCATATGTTGTTAGAAAAAATTTGGGGTTGACCCTTGCTCACTCAAACAAGAAGGTTGTTTAGTTGGATAAGATATAAGTAAATGTGGTTGGGATGTTGAATCAGGTCCATATACATTTAGATCCTAAACCTAGGATACAACAAAGCATTGCTATTCAGGTTGTGGATATCCCAGATGAATATGGGATGCCAGTCATGATTGTTCAAGAATATTGAATGGCTATATGGAAACTAGTTTTTCACACATATTTCTTCCTTGGCATGGTATAGCCAATCAAATTCAAATATAAAGATAACTCAGGCTAAAGGAGCTTATTATTTAGTATAAAAATATCAATAATATTCTGTACATTGAGCCAATGTTGGGAGTCTACATGATGCTAATGGAAACTTGACGTAAAGAGAATAATTTGGTAATAGAGGCCCCACAAAGTAAACAAAAAATAATGGAAAACTAGTTGTGGACCCTCAAGTTTAACAGATCAAAGTCCAAGTATAGTAGTGGTATTTGGATTGAATTGAGCTAGTGGGGTAAGAGAAAAAATAAAGGCCTTTTGGATTTTAGATCTAGTGTTACTGTAGGATGTGGCTTATAAAAAATAATATGTCTGCCATTATAGGTATTTTACAAATTATGGTAGTTGTGTTTGGGACCCTAGAAAATTTGACCATGGAAAATTTGACCCCTTTTGGCTAGGACCCTTCTAGATATCAAATATTATAAGAGAAAATACCTTTAGGCTAAAAATCCTAACTAGAGAGGATGTCCCATTACCAATGAATAGGCAATTTCTCAAACACTATTTTAGTGCTTGAGATATTCTAGGACTACCTTGTAAATAAGCCCTGTACATAGTTTTGTTATTTTTGCGATTTTGGTGTGTTGGTCTTTAATTTTTTCTATTTTACTTTATTTGTCTTTAAATTTTACCCTATTTTGTGCTTTCCTCTCTTTGGATCAGATTAGTCAAGTGCAACAAGCTTTTGGTTACTCTAATGAGGTAGTATTTTTTTCATGATTTGGAGATGAAAGGCCCTACTCTGAACTCAATGAAGCCAATATTTTATTAATTATATATTTGGTGTATATCCATTATCTTGAGGTAAAATAAATCAATCTTAAAATAGTGGAAAAGAAAGTTATAACTTTATAATGCAAATACTTTAAAGAGATTCTAGATCAGGAGGAATGAAACCATTATGGTTTGGTTCTCAGGAAAAAGTTATTCAAATGTTCACCCTCCTATTTTCCATAGTGATCCCCAACCCAAAAGCATACCCTAATATTTATAAATTGAGCAAAATAAATTTGTTCTAAAAAAAGAGGCTCAAGTGCTTGGGTGATTTAGAAAACCTCTATTGGGGCTATGAACACCCAGCTTGATAGTAGAGCAAGGTCTAGAGTGGGATCAAATATTATTAAATTAGGGGTATAAATATTTGGTTGCCAGTGGAGCAATACCCGATAGTTGGTGACATGTATCCCTATGAGGTAAATCTCACCATTAGTAGACCAATGTTCTCTGAGGGGTGAACTAGCCTGATTTCCAAACTATGGTGGTAAATTTTAACTGAATCTACAATAAGAATGAATTCATCCACACACACTTTTATTTAAACAAAATGGAGTATTACTTTTAGATTAACCACTTAACTCCAACCATATATTTATGAAGGATTAGGGCATTTTTTTCTAAAAAATATTTAATTTAGCCGATTCTTGGACCAATTTGCACGAAATTTGAAGAGCTTTAAAATGATTGGTCATATTAAGGAATATGAGTAATATTGATGGAGATACAACCCTAGGAAGTTAGCCATCAGAACAAGGGAAGTGACAATTTTTCAAGTCATTAAAAATTATTGGAAATTTGAGCAAGTTTTGTTGTCATTGATGTCAAGAGGTTGATGTCCAGTTTTGTAGTCATTTGATGTCACAAGGTTGATTTTCCAAAAGTCAAGAAAGTAGTTAAAAGAAAAATAATATAATATTTATTTTAAATATTATATACCTAAAGAAGCCTAAAAGGTAGAAAACCAAAGGGAAGAAAAACATGTTTAAAAAGAAATAATAATATTATAATATTTAATTATAATATTTCGAGCAAAAGGATGAGGTGAAGAAAAATGAGGTCCAAGGAATCATTAAAAAATATATCCTTGAAAAGACCCATTGAGCAGATTATAAAGGTTAATATTTAATTTATTTAAATTAAAATATTTTAACCTATGGTTAAAATTTTAATTTAAATAATCATAAGGCACCAAAGGTTTAAATTTAAAATTCGAATTAAAATTCAAAATCGCATAAGCCGACATGTTGGAGTGCAAAGGACAATGTATAAAAAGGGAGAAATGATTTTCATTTCAACATCAATGCAATTTTAGAATGCCTAAGTTAATGAAATAGTCGTGCAGTGCATTGTAAAGGAGGAAGAAGATTCGTGTGTTGTAAAATTTAAAGAGGCTGACTTTTGTTTAAATTCGTGTGGAGCACCAAATCGATTCCAAGGTGCTGGGTAGTGTAGATGGTGGTTGAAGATTGGTTAAGATGTTCGCACAAGGCAAGTCATGGGTTCGATTCACATCCCCTTCGTTTTGACACACAACAAAGGTTTTTGGTTGTTTTCAAAATTCGTAGAAGGTAAGGCATTAATAGTGGATCGTGCACTTTGATTGTTGTGTGGGCGTGTAGCCCAGGCGATAACTTAGCCTTGGGCTAAGGTACTGCGACGGCGAATGGTCACGGGTTCAAGTTTTGGTGCAGTCATAAAGGGTGCAATAATTTTTGTGAAGACATGGGTCTGTATTTATAAGGTAAGTGCTTTGATTTTAATTTTTGCCAAGGTTTTGAAAGGCGCAAATTACATAGAGGCCATGTGATTATTTTTGCAAAGGTGGAATGCATAGGGAGTCATAAGGTTAATTGGAAATATTTTATTTTTGTTGATTAGAAAAATAAATAAAAGGATTGGAGTTTTAAGGTGTTAACAAAGAAATTGTTTTTAATGTTAAATGTTATTTTGAGAAGTTTGGAGTTTATATGGTGTTAATAAAGGAAGTTGATTTTTTATGTATTGAATATTATTTTGAGAAGTTTGGAGATTATAAGGTGTACTTGAGGCTTGATATTTTGTATGGTGAAATAAATATTGAGGAAAATATTTGTGTGGAAATTTTGAGATAGATTGTTGCTATCTAACCTTGAAATTGGCAAAGAGGATTTTATTGTGATTAAGACAGGTTTTGAAGATATATCTCCATCAAAGAAAAGAGGTATGGGCATATCATATTTTGTTTGAAATATTGGAATGAATGTTGTGAAATACAAGGTGGAGTGAAAAGTATTGTTTGATAAGCATTGTTGGAAATATTGAGTGAATTCTTATATGCTTCATTGGTGAATTTTTAGAGAACATTTGAGATAGAGATTGAGGACTATTTAAGTTAGGGTTTGAAAACCACTTTGTGCACCTTGTTTGAAGAAGTATGAAAACACTTGTTTAGGGTTTGTGAGCAAGTTGTGTTTCATTGATTGAATGAATGAGTGAAATTATTGAGCATTGGTTTTGAGTGATATTGAAAGTGATTGTGTAAACATTAGAAATCAAACTTGTGAAAGTGACAGACTTAATGACTAAGTAGAACATATGGAGTTATTTATAGAGTACATCATTCTCTATATGTTCTAGTGGTTAAAAGAATTTTGAATAGGATATGTCTAAACTGCTTCAAGTTAAAGGAATTACTTTGAAGATTAGACAAAGCAATTGATAGTGTTGTATGCAAGATTTGATATTGATTGAGTATATATTGTGAGTTGTATTGAGCATGTGTTTGAGCAGATTTGAGTAAGCTTTTTTTAAAGCTTAAGGATATATTTGTGTAAGCTTTTGTGAAAGTTTAAGGACAATGTTGAAAAAGCTTTTGTGAAGGCTTGTAGGCAGTTTTGAGGTAAGTCTTAGTAAATACTTGAGAGCAGATTTAATGCAAGTCTTAGTGAAGACTTGAGGGCAGATTTAAGGTAAGTCTTAGTGAAGACTTGAGAGCAGATTTGAGGTAAGTCTTGGTGAAGACTTGAGAGCATATTTGAGGTAAGTCTTAGTGAAGACTTGAGGGCAGATTTGAGGTAAGTCTTAATGAAGACTTGAGAGCATATTTGAGGTAAGTCTTGGTGAAAGCTTGTACGTAGTTTTGAGATAAGTCTTAGTGAAGACTTGAGAGTAGATTTGACGTAAGTCTTAGTGAATACTTGAGAGCAGATTTGAGGTAAGTATTAGTGAATAATTGAGAGCAGATTGAGCAAGTTCTTGAGAGAACTTAAAGGCATATTTATGGTAAGTCTCGATGAAGACTTGTAGGTAGATTTGAGCAAGTATTGGTGAAGACTTGAGACAACATTGAGAGTAAAGTTGATTGATTGATTTGTTAAAGCTTTGTATTAAGGCTTAGGGTAGATCTAAGCAAAGTTGATTTGTGATTGGATAAAGCTTTGTGTTAAGGCTTAAGGACATATTTGGTGTAGATTTAAGAGCATATTTGTGTTAGAAATGAGACAAAGTTAGAGTAAATTTGTACTAGATCGAGGACAGTATTTGGTGCAGATTTGAGACAGAGTTGAGAGTAAGCTTTATAGGTGATAGAGTAGAGGATAGTAGTCTACAGTGGATAGATATCCATTATCCAGGGTAGTGAGGATAGAGGTCTTCTAAGTAAGAAAAAAGGTCTTCTGTGGAGAGAGATCCACAAGCCAATGCAGTGGGGGTAGTAGTCTTCTAGAAGATCACCAACTAGAGCAAAGTATAATGAGTTCTCCTATGGATAGAGATCCATGAATCAGAGCAAGGAGAAAGAGTTCTCCTATAGAGAGTGATCCACAAAGCAGTTAGGAAGATAGAGTTATTCTATGGAGATTGATCCATGAACCAATTGAGGAGAAAGAGTTCTCCCGGGTCAAGTTCCATGAACCAGAGAAAAGAGGAAAGAGTTCTCCTGTGGAGAGAGATCCACAAATTAGAGCATTAGGGGATTGGTATCTCCTTTGGATAAATGTCCATAAATATTGTAATAGGGAAGTTATTCCCAAGAGGATTTGTTGAGAAAATTTAGTAGAAATATTTTCTTCGTGGAGTAGCCCACATTGGGTGAACCACATTAAATTGGTGTCTCTATTGTGTGTGATGATTTATGCATTGTTTTTATTACTGCTATTAATATTACCATTGATAATATTAGATAATATTGTTTGGGAAAGAAAAGTAAAAGTTGATCTTATACTGTTCACCCCCCTCTCAGTATAAGCTTGTGTTCTTCAAAAATAAAATTGTAAATATTTGTCAGCTAGGGATCAAATGAGGGAGGAGAAATGGAGGTCTAGGACTTCAGTGAGGCAAGACATTCTGTCTGGGCATATAATTTTTCAGTTAAGTTTTTTTTTTATGTTAGAAATTTTGCATGCAAATTATTAATTTTTTTTATCAAATATGATATTTGCTATAGGATATTTTGGTAAATTTTAGTAGATTTTGAGTTTTAGTTTCCTTCCCATTGTAACACCCCTACTGTTGGAATATATTACATTATTTGGTACATGCTAATGTACCACCTTGGGTACATCATTGTAAATATTAGATTAGGTGTGTGTCCTAGATTAGAGTGTGAGTAAATATTTTATGTAATGTAATAATGTGCAGGAAATGCACAAATCTCCATTATGTAAGAGTGCACATGTTTCATTAGAATAGGAAAGTGAATATTTTCAAATAGGATTGAAGGTCAAGAGTGCTCCATGTGAAGAGTCACATTCCATTATATATTTGTGGCTGAGCATTGTAAAGAGAGATAAAAAATACATCGCACATAACATGCATTAGTATACCTTTATTTAATATCATTTTTAGCATTTTTGTAAGCATTTTTATGACTATTTTATGAGTTATATTTGAAATTATTTTTTAGTTATATTTGGATAAGCTATTGTCATTGCTGGAATTTATATTACAACCATATATTTGATTATGTGGTTATTTGCATTAAGTATTGAGCATCAAAAGCTAACAGTGGTATCAGAGCTACAACAAGGTTTTCTTGCACAAGTTTTTTAAAAGTTGCAAATAGTCTAAGGACATTTCCACTGGTCAAGGAGAAACTAGTGAAGTTGAAGATATTACCTTTGGATAAGAAAAACTAGAGAAGATAGTATTTCCACTATGTTGAAGAAAAACCAGTGAAGGCAAGAAATTAATACCACTAGGTTGAAGGACAACCTATGAAGATTAATATTAAATATTTAAAAATTTTGGATAGATTGAGTTTACCTATTCCAAGAATAAATTTGGAATAGAATACAATCTACAACATAGTTTCAGGTCTTGAAGATAGACGTTGACATTAAAAAAATTAAGAGACCTAAGAAGGAGGTCCTATTGAAAAGTATAATAGAAAAAGTAAACTTGAAGGTAGAAGGAGACTTTAAGTTGCATTTGGCTAGAGTATTTCCAAAAGTTTGCAAAATAAGTCATGAAGACTAGGACTCAACATAGTTTTTACCACTAGATTGGAAAACAACTAGTGAAGTTGATTAATTTTAGAATATTTGATGATTTGGATGTTGTAGATTAAAAATACACGCCAAACAAAAATAAATAAAATCACAATGATAGAGTACAGAATAGTTGCACAAAACAAACGATTTCTATTAATCGATGGAGTTTAAAAACTCCTTTTGAATACAACTGGGCTTGTAACCCTTTATTTGTGATACATAGTTACAAATTATGCTAGGGTTCTCCGAAACCCTAGCTGGCACAAATTATGGCATTTCCGAAGAGTGTATCTTCAATCCCAACAGAGTGAGTGGGCTTTGTTGTATCCCTCGCTTGGACCACTCCAGCTTAATCAGCTGCCATAAATAAACTGGATCTGTTATCAAAAACCTACACACATTAACACTATCAAGGAGTTAAAAATTAATGAGAGGGCTCCATTGCGTGAGCCCTCAGAAACAATCTAAAACCCTATAAAAATGGAATGCAGGAAATCAATAACAAATTAATACATAAAATACGGTTACTTGCTTTAAACTAATTTATACCTGTTCTCTGTTAACGCAGCTAGACCAGGCGACACTTGGAAGTAATGTTGTTGTCAGAATAGGCTACGGAAGGCACCCTGGTGCACTCGTCGAATGCCTGCGTGCTTCTGGATCTGGATTATAGACGCCGGTCTGAGTCTGTGGCTGTAGGTAAACGCCCGCGGGCACTTGTTAAACGCCCGTGGGCACTTGGTAAACGCCCATGGGCACTTGCGACAAGAATGGGAGATTCTGCAGAATGCTGCAGAAGGAATGGCGATGAAAACGACAACGAAAGCGGTAATGGACGTGGCAAAAGGGTAGCAGAAGAGAGGAAATAGCAGTAGAAGAATTAGAATCAGAGATAACGCATAGGAGATAGAAGTAGCAAAAGACATAGGGTTTGAGCCATCAAAGTGACTCAATTTATAATCCACTCTTAGGGCACACTTTAGGGTTTTAACGACACTTTGAACGTGTGGCTAAGATTAAAGCGGATCCAAGGGTAGAGAATAAATCTTGGTTGTGGAATGGATTAAGATGGATGGACGGATGAGATTAAATGAAGGATGGACGGCTCAGATTAAATCACTTAAACTATTATTTAAATATATATATTAAAATATTAAAATATATATATAAATAATAATTTAAATAAATTTGGGGATGAAAAATGGCGGGAAAGGTGAAATTGGGCCAAATAATGGCGGGAAGGTGGATGACCGACATGTGGCTGACAGGAAGGTATAGATGGCTTGCAAGTGGCTGGATTTTGGTGTCTACAGATGCCCCTTTTTGAGCTGCTTTGTGTGAAGACACAATGCAGCACAAAAACTTAGGACACCTGAAAAGCTAGATCAAACGCAACTCTCTCTAAAGACTAAAGCACAAATTTGAAGACCAAAGAATAAAAGAATATTTAAAATTTATCAGCTTAACCCCTCAATTGGCGAGCGAGAATGGTTCTCACGAGCCAATTGGAAGAAATTCAGAAGAAAATGAACCGTTTTTGCCCCAACGGTGAAAAAGGGATTGGTGTATGAACCATCTGTTTATGTCCCAACAGAAAAGGGGTTGGTGTACAAACCAAAAAATAATATGATTGAAGACGATATGAGTGATGTGAAAAATGAACCGTTTTCTGCCCCAACGGTTAGAAAGGGATTTTTGCCAAATTTTAAATTCCATGATCATGTAAGATGAATTCTACTATTAGGAAAGTTAGAAATTGATAACGGATGCCCCAACTCCTGTGGGTGAATCCATACTGTTGATGAAATTGCCTTGTTGGCGCCATTGATATGCAGAGATGCAATATGAAAGAGTCCAAAACTTCAAAGATGCTCCTAGTGACTGTATGGATAATTCCTCGGGTCGAAACCAATCAACCTAGGTAGCCTTAATCTCTAGCAAGACTCAAAATAATGATGATATTGAAGATTGTCCACGTTTAAGGCCCCATGAACTAGGCCATCAATGACAACTGTTGAGCAAATTAATCTTGGTATGAGGTCACTTGAAAATTAGGATACCCAAAATTGATTTCCAATTTTCAAACAGTGAAATAATCGATGATGATAAATGGTAAGTGTCCTTATGGTGGTTTAATCCTCTTATCGAATTGCATGGATTCAAATCGCTGCAATTGGCAAGGTGATAGAATATACCACTAGATACGAGGTTTACTTTAATTTAATTTGGCAAAAATATGCATGATGAAAGAAGAATGAATGAAATTGATGATAGATCAGAAGAATTGATGAATGTTGTTAATTTTGTGAAGGTTTTGAATGTTTTTAACCCAATTTGTAAATCAATGATGAATGATGCGCTTTTTTGAGCAAAATGACAAAATTTGTTTCCAAAACTGTTGTAACCTTCACAAAATGTTTTATTATGATAAGAAGAATGGATGGATGCAATTTGATGAAATTTGGAGGAGGTAAGCTTCAATTTTGTAAGTTTTGTTCTTTTATTCAATACTGACACCAAACGCCGGTATGCATTTGGAGGTGGCAGAAACGCCCGCCGATGTTTGAATGCATCATGAAATGCCCCACTACGCCTGAATGCTCCATGAAATGCCCCACTACGTTTCAGGGTGCCAAAACTAGCTATTTAAACAATTTTAGCGAGAATTTCGCTCATTTGTGCGTTCGAGCTTGAGAGAAGTGCGTCTGAGGGAGTGGAATGAAGTGGAGTGAAGTGAAAGGTTGTGTGGGAGAGTGAAGCACGTGGGAGCTATGGCGGAGATGGGAGCGGACGTGCCAGTGTAGCCAGCTGAGGTATTTGTTTATTTAAGAAAGTACTTTTATTTGTTTTTTTTTTTTTTTTTTGGAAAAAAAAAAAAAAATTGTAACCAATTTTTTGTTTTGTTGTTTTGCAGCTTAGGGTGTTAGAGGCACGACACCGATTCTCCCCTATCATTCCGGGGATGAGGAGGTCATTGTCCCAGGAATACTGGGAGACATTGGAAGCAGTAGGGCTAGCGGAGGCAGCCCGGTTGGAGGTAGTTCGGGCGGATGAGGGATACCTCTCGGCTTTGGCCGAGAGGTGGGATCCAGATCGGGGGACGTTCCAGCTCCCGACTGGAGAGATGACGGTGACACTTGAGGATGTATACCGCATCCTCAAGGTGCCCATGGAGGGGGCGCGGGTGGAGGTTGGACGAGATAGGGCCGTGGAGATGGCCAAGTTATTTTGGGATGACTGGAGGGAGATCCGAATGGAGAGCGGGGGGATTCCTTACTTGGCCATGTATACGGCCAAGGAGTTGGTAGCGGTGGAGGCTCTGATGATGTTTGTATTGGCCAACATTGTGGCCCCGAACAACATCGGGTGCAGGTTTCCATGGAACCTGATGGGTGTAGTGAGCGAGATGCTCACTAATAGGGTAGTGTATGCCTGGGCGCTCGTTTTATTGGTGCAGGTGTACCAGGAGTTGTATGAGGTTCGAAGGCGGGGTCGGAAGGGCCTAGGCTGTAGTTTGGTTCTCCAGTGCTGGGGCTGGGAGCACTTCAGAGTGGCTCGACCGGAGGGGTTGCCATGTGCTTACTGGGACATGAGCCAGGCTTATGGTAGGAGATGGCTAGTGGCGAAGGAGAGACAGCCGAGCCGCCTCGTGAGATCGGGGCAATGGTATAGGAGTTTATGGGCGGACTTGACAGATGCCCAAGTCATTTGGAGGCCCTAGCGGGAGGCACGGTGGATCGGTGATGGAGAGCATCTGAGACGGGTGCGATAGGCTAGATGGGTAGTGGGTCGGGGCCATAGCGAGGTGGAGTACATACAGATGTCTCGAGTGCTCCGCCAGGTTGGATTGAGACAGGATGTCCCCGATGAGCCAGTGCGCTACCAGAGGCACAGATCAGAGGGGGATTTGCCGTGTGCCGAGCCGTGGAGGGAGGTGACAGAGGACGATGAAGACATGGAGATCCTCAACATGGACGATGTTGAGGTAACAGCTGAGTATGCAGCATGGATCACCGCAGAGCCGAGGTGGGAGCCATCATTGGTGACTGTTGGAGCTGGAGAGGACGAGGGAACCACAGAGGTTCCCAAGCACAGGGAGGGTCCTCGCCTTCGAGCTGACAGTCGAAGGGGAAAGGGGAAGATGGTGTGGTAGGCACCGGGGAGCGAATATGACGAGGAGGATGATGGCGAGGGCCTAGGAGAGGCCGTGGGAGAGACTAGGGAGGTACCCCCTAGCGAGCACAAGGATGATCTGGTGCAGTTGCAACAACAGATAGTAGAGCGCGATGCTATGCTAGCTATCCGGGATGAGAGGATAGCTCGGCTAGAGCAACAGGTTGTAGAGTGAGATGCCCTGATAGCTGTTCAGGAGGGGAGGATGGCCTAGATGCAGGCGGACTTGGATGGAGTGACTAGGGTGTCCCAGGATGACAGGGTGACTAGACTCCAGGCAGAGCTAGCGGAGCGAGAGCGACGACACGGGATAGACATATCTAGACTTAGGTCTAGGACTCGTTATATTGAGGCTCTGGAGGACACATTATTTAGGCATCACATTGTGTTGCCTGATCCTCCATCCTCCTCTGTCTCTAGGTGTAGTGAGTCTAGGCACACCACTAGGTCTAGGGCTCCTACTAGGTCACATGGGTCCTCTTTTGATGGTTAGCTTAGTGCTTAGATGCACTCTTTATGAGCCTTGGTGCTCTATTGTATTTTGTAGCCTTTTGGCATTCACTGTACGTTTTGATCTTTATACATACATATACATGGCTTTTATTTTTAGTGTTTTACTTTCTTTTGTGTGAATGCCTATGTTTTTGTGATGCATGTTTTTATATGTTTAATGCATATGTGATGGAATGGAATGCAAAGTTATAGATGATTAATGCGAGACTAAGTAAATGAAATATGCACTAAGAAGCACTCATACTTTTAGATAGTTAGATTTAGCCAACTGTTATCATAATTGTTTAATCGGGGGGCACCGAACTTGGTAGCTTGTGAATGAATGACGTATGGAATGACATGAATATGGAAGAAGATATGGAGGTTGATATGGAAGAAAATATGGAGGAAGACTATTTTACAAAGACTCAAACATGCTAGTGGTATCAAACAAACTTACTAATATTGCCTAATTCAACTAGGACCAAATGTGTGTGCATGTGAGTTCATTAACCAAATCAGAAGCATGGTAGTGACTCTAGGCAATCAAAAACCTATGTGTGTGCAAGTGTTTTAATTAACCTCATCTTGCATAAATTAGGTAACCCTGTTATGGAGAAGACCTCGAATCTAGTTTGTCCGTATGAGCATTCAGAGGTCTCTCTTTGAGGAGAGACATGTCGCCACACAATGAGTATACTCCACTGCCAGTCAAGCGTCTATAGCCCCGGTGAAGGTTAACTCCATAGTCCATGTTGTTTTTGACCTTTGTAAGCCTTGGGGATGACTACCTATCCTTCTGACTGGACAAGTAGTATGATCATTACAACTTATTTGGGATCAGTGGTGTGTGAAAAATGTTCATTTCCTTAGAGCTTTGGGGAATCGGATTCTCAACCGAAGTATGATGAGAATTTTACCCTATCCTTACTACTCTGTTTATATTTATATTTTGTTATTTGCTTGTGATAGTGGTAAGAACCACTATTTTATGGACTATGTTTGCATGATAGGACAAACGAGGATTACCCTTTTCACTTTAAGGCACAACCCAAGGATGGTGTTATCTCTGTTTGACACAAGATGTTTTTTAAGATGTGAAAATGTGATATGTTCAAGACCGCTTTTGAAATAATTTCACAATACTCAAGATTTTATTTAGTGTAATCGCCATTTGTATATTAAAAATACATGCCAAACAAAAATAAATAAAATCACAATGACAGAGTACAGAATAGTTGCACAAAACAAACGATTTCTATTAATCGATGGAGTTTAAAAACTCCTTTTGAATACAACTGGGCCTGTAACCCTTTATTTGTGATACACAGTTACAAATTATGCTAGGGTTCTCCGAAACCCTAGCTGGCACAAATGGTGGCATTTTCGAAGAGTGTATCTTCAATCCCAACAGAGTGAGTGGGCTTTGTTGTATCCCTCGCTTGGACCACTCCAGCTTAATCAGCTGCCATCAATAAACTGGATCTGTTATCAAAAACCTGCACACATTAACACTATCAAGGAGTTAAAAATTAATGAGAGGGCTCCACTACGTGAGCCCTCAGAAACAATCTAAAACCCTATAAAAATGGAATGCAGGAAATCAATAACAAATTAATACATAAAATACGGTTACTTGCTTTAAACTAATTTATACCTGTTCTCTGTTAATGCAGCTAGACCAGGTGACACCTGGAAGTAATGTTGTTGTCAGAATGGGCTGCGGAAGGCGCCCTGGTGCACTCGCCGAACGCCCGCGTGCTTCTGGATCTGGATTACAGACGTCGGTCTGAGTCTGTGGCTGTAGGTAAACGCTCGCGGGCACTTGTTAAACGCCCGTGGGCACTTGGTAAACGCCCGTGGGCACTTGCGATAGGAATGGGAGATTCTGTAGAATGCTACAGAAGGAATGGCGGCAAAAACGGCGACGGAAGCGGCGATGGATGCGGCGAAAGGGTAGCAGAAGAGAGGAAATAGCAGTAGAAGAATTAGAATCAGAGATAACGCATAGGAGATAGAAGTAGCCAAAGAAATAGGGTTTGAGCCATCAAAGTGACTCAATTTATAATCCACTCTTAGGGCACACTTTAGGGTTTTAACGACACTTTGAACGTGTGGCTAAGATTAAAGCGGATCCAAGGGTAGAGAATAAATCTTGGTTGTGGAATGGATTAAGATGGATGGACGGATGAGATTAAATGAAGGATGGACGACTCAGATTAAATCACTTAAACTATTATTTAAATATATATATTAAAATATTAAAATATTAAAATAAATATTAATTTAAATAAATTTGGGGATGAAAAATGGCGGGAAAGGTGAAATTGGGCCAAATAATGGCGGGAAGGTGGATGACCGACACGTGGCTGACAGGAAGGTATAGATGGCTTGCAAGTGGCTGGATTTTGGTGTCTACAGATGTATTTGATTATTTTTGTCTAAGTTTTTGTTACAAAAAATTAATTCTCAAAAATTGAGAAGCTTCCTACAACAAATAGGGAAGAATTTCACCTTTGATTTCCTGAAAGTCTATATGCTTTCCTCACACAGGAATTTATTTTGGAATTGTAGCAAATGAGTAGACGTTGAAGATTAAAGAGGCCTAAGAGAAATGTCCCATTGAATATTGAATATTGAGGAGACCCAAGAAAGAGGTCTCATAGGATATTGGAGAATTGAATATTGAGGAGACCCAAGAGAAGAGGTCCCATAGCAGATTGAAGAGATAAGAAAGAAAGAGGCTCGAGAAACCCTATTGGAGAATTGAATATTAATGAGACCCAAGAGAAGATGTACCATAGCATATTGAAGAGAGAATAAATAAAGAGGCTAGAGAATACCTATTGGAGAATTGAAGAAGTGGCCATTGGAAAATATTTTGAAGAAAGTTCGAGTTAGAAGATTGAAGAAAGAAGAAACTCCCAAAAAGAGGTAATCACATCAAATTTAGGACAACCACCACTATATTATGACAAGCCCATAAGAATTTGTGAAATTTATTGAAGGAGGAAATAGTTGGCAAGAAGTTTATCAGATTTTGAGAAGGAATTTTGAAGACTTCAAGACATTGAGAATATTGAAGAATATGATAGAAAATAAGGCCAAAGTTGAAGAATTGAAATCAGAAATTTTAAGAAGAAATTTGAGATAGAAGAGGCCACCATATAAATTTTTTAAAATCAGTCATTAAAGTTTTGGAAGGCTATTTTTTGAAGGAGAAATTTTAGAATTATTGGACAGCATTGAAAGGGATTTTGGACAACATACTGGGCAACATTTGGAGGAGTTAGAAGAGCTGCATATTTCAGTATATTTGGGAAGCATTTGGAAGAGATATAAGAGATGCAAATTTCAGAAATTTTGGACAGCAAATTGAAGGAGAAAAGGTAGATTTTTTGGCAGCATTCAGATAAGGAGTAGAGTTGCGAATTGCAAAAATTTTGGACAACAATTTGTAAGGAGAAAGAGCAGTTTTTGGGCAACATTTTGAGAAGAGGAAAAGCTGCATTTTTACAAGTCTTTGGAAAATTATTTGGAATGAGGGAAAGCAGATTTTCGGGCAGCATTTATGAGAATAGAAGAAGTTGCATATTTACAAGTTTTTGACAACAAAAGAGAGAGCAAGAAGAGAAAGAAAGAAAACTAGAACGAAGGTTAAAAGAGGTTTACAAATTGGTGTTAAAAGTACATTTCATTTAAGTGAAAATAGTGGATTTATTTCTAGTATTTAAAGAACCATATTCAAGTTTTTTAAAATAGCCAAAAGAGGCATTGAGTTTTATGTCTTCAAGTTGAGTAAGGAAGCATATTCACCATCATTAAATCTACATAACATTACAATGAAAACCAAGTTAGAATATGGTATAAAGAGAAGGTATAACGAAGGAATAAAAAAGGGTGAAAATATTTAGTAAAAGAATAGAGTGAATGCTATCAAATGAAGCCAATGTAAATGTGATAAGTGCAGTTTTTACAAAAGCTATGGAAGACAAATAAGAGCAAAAAATTTTAAGGAGAAAATATCACCCAAGAAGCATAGTATATCATTTTATTTTTTTGTTGAAATAAAATCAAGTTAAAGAGTATACAAAATTAGGCTGAATAACATTCAAATACTGGGCAAAAAATAAGGAAGAAATTAGGGTGTTCAAAGCCACCAAAAGGAACATCAATTTTTTGGAGTATCTCGGGTGTCGAACCAAGCATAGTCATAGAAATCAAAATAGTAGCAAAGGAGATCTGATGCATTGAGGAGGAAACCAAAAAGTTGAGGAGAGCTAAAATATTGAGGAGAAATGAAATTTTGAGGAGCACCAAGCATAAAGGAGAGCAAAGAATTGAGGAGAGCTGAGCATTGTTGAGAAATACAAGCATTGAGGAGGAATCCCAAGTGTCAAGGAGAAATTTGAGCATTATCAAGGAAACCAAGCTTTGAAGAGAAAGCCAAGAAAAGTATTGAAGAGTAGACATTGAGAAAGAAGAGATGTTACTATGCCACATGCCATTGAGGAAGTGTTGAGGAAGAAGAGCCATTTATAAGGAGGAGGAGCACAAAAGGAAGACATCATGTCTTTAGTGCATACCAAAAACCTGAGTGAGACTTTTTATTTCTCAAACAGGAGTGCCAACTATCACTACGAGGAATCAAAATATTTCCTATGCAATATAAATATATGCAAGACAAATCTTGTTGATGCATTAGAGTTTGGAGTGAGCATTAGAGTTTGGAGTGAGTTCTAGGGAGGAAGGAGTGCAATATTCAAGTTTGCCACAAAAATCAGGAGATCAAACGTTGGAGGGCTGCATTTTGAGCATACCTAGTATTTGGAGGTAATTTTTTTTTAAATTAAATTTGATTTATGCTAAGGTTTTGGAGATATAAGGTGAATTGAATTGGATTTTCCTAAGGTTAGAATTAATTAATTCTACTTAGGTTAGTTACATTAGTAGAGAGATAAGGCATATAATTGAAGAATTGAAACCCTAGAAAACTCATTAAGATATTTTGGAGTGCTTTGAAGAATTTTGAAGATTGAATTACAAGTTTTGTAATTACTTTATTCAATTTTGTAATTCAAATTAAAATATTTGCAAATAGTTTATTTTGGAGAAATAAGGTTTTCTACATCAATTTAAATATTACATTTATAAATATCATTTTCTAAATTGCTAAATTTCTAATTAGGGAGGTATAAGGAATTCAACATCAAATTGTTTTTGAAATTTGGAAATTTAGATATACATTCAAAAACTAGGAAGATATAAGGTTATAGGAGTGCCACCATGACAACTAACAAATTCTTTCTTTCTAAATCTCAACTTCTCAAAGGTCCTAATTACACTTCATGAAAAACAAAGTGAGGTCAATATTGATAGTGGAAAAACTTTGGGATATTGTTAAAGGAGCAAAAACTAAACCTACTAAAGATATTAGAGAAATTCAAAAGTATGAAGAAGATGAAGCAAAAGATCTCATGATAATAAAATTTGCAATTATAGATGATATACAACCATACATTAGTTCAATAGTAACATCTACAAAAGTTTGTAATACTTTAGCCAATATATTTGAAGGAAAGAATAAAGCCACTATTTTGAATCTTCAAACCCAATTGCATTCTCTAAAAGTTAATAGTGGTGAAAGTATAAAATTATTTCTAAGAAAAGTGGTAGATATAAAAGGAAAATTATTAATCTTAGGAGAGAAGGTAGAAGATAAGTTTCTTGTTCAAGTAATTCTAAGAGCACTTCCAGAGAGCTACAAGCATCTAGTCACATCTTTACAAATTCTAAGTAAAGATACTTCATTTGATGAGTTAGTCAATATTCTACAAGAGTATGAGGTAGAAAATTTATTCAAAGATGAAATGACTAACAATGCCTTAGTCTCAAAAGATAATCCACAAGGAAATGTTGCTTCATTCTCAAGAGATAGATCAAAATGGAATAATAGATATTGTCAAGTATGCAGAAAGAAAGGACATAGTACAATTTTTTGTAGGTTCAATCCAAGAAATCAGTTCCAAGGGAATCAATTAAATCAAGGAGGTCAATCAAATAGGTCATTTCAACCAAGACAATATCATAATCAATACATACCACATCAATAATAATTTTTGTGTCCATACACTTATCAATATAAATATAATCAATCTCAGTGACAATATCGAGAAGGAAACAAAAAAGGGCATTTAGCTCAAGAAAGTCAAGAACTAGAAGAAACAAGAGAAGAAAATAAAGTTAAAGCTCTTTCAAAAAAATTAGTACTTTATGAAGATACTAATCATTTACCTGATCTGAATACAAACAAATATTAGATTAAATAAAGCAGGATAGGACAACAAAGGTCCCAGGATTGAGATGAAGATTGTATTGAAGACTAAAGTCTTTAATAACCAAATAATGTAATACAAGGGGGTGTTGGAATATATTACATTATTTGGTATATGCTAATGTACCACCTTGGATACATCATTGTAAATATTATATTAGGTGTGTGTCCTAGATTAGAGTGTGAGTAAATATTATATGTAATGTAATAATATGCAGGAAATGCACAAGCGTCATGTAATTAAGTGTGCAAGTGTTGAGAGTGTAAACGTGCATAAGTGTCCATTATGTAAGAGTGCACGTGTCCTTAGAATAAGAAAGTGAAGAGTTTCAAATAAGAGTGAAGGTCAAGAGTGCTCCATGTGAAGAGTCACATTCCATTATATATTTATGCATAAGCATAATAAAGAGAGATCTAAAATGCATTGCACATAGCATGCATTAGTAGACCTTTATCCAATATCATTTTCAGTATTTTTATGAGCATTTTATGTGACTATTTTTATGAGTTATTTTTGAAGTTATTTCTAAGTTATATTTGGATAAGCTATTGTCATTGCTGGATATTTTATATTGCAACTTTATGTTTGATTATGTGGTTATTTGCATTAAGTATTGAGCATCAAAAGCTAACACCTACTGTTAGCTTTTGAAGCTAAGAACTTAAGATAAAATAACCAAAAGATCTAAAATAAAGTTGCAAAATGAAATATATGGTAATGGAAAAATACTAAAGATATAAAAATCATAAATAACTTCATAAATAACTCATATAAAAGCAATTAACAAATGCTTACAAAAATTGTATGTCAATTGAGTAAAGATCTCAAATACACCATACTTTCGCACACTCTCATTCTACAATATATATCTCTCACACACACACATAGACATATCTAATGGAATTTGACTCTTCATATGGAGAAATATTGGCCTTCACTCTTCTAGAGACTCTTCATATTCTTACTCTATGGACTCATGTGCACATGGACTATTATGCACATTTTTATTACCAAAATAATTTGCACACTTTAATAATATTTGTGCATCTATTACACTGCATAAAGTAAATACCCACACTCTAATATAGAACTCTCTCCTAATATAAATATGTACTCAAGGTAATACATTAATATCTACTAAATAATGTAATATATTCAAACACCCCTTGTATTACATTATTCGGTTATTGAAGACTTTAGTATTCAATATGATGTTCGTCTTTGTTCTGGAAATTGTGCACTTCTTTTTTTCTTTCTTAATTTTACTTCCTTTTTGTATCCTGATCAATTAAATGATTAGTGTCTTCATAAAATACTATATTTGCTAAAAGTTCTTTAACTTCATATTCTTTTGTAGTTTCTTTTATTTCTTGAATCTCCAGAATATCTTGAGCTAGGTGTCCTTTTTTATTTCCTTCTCTATATTTTAGCTGAGGTTGATTGTACTGATGCTAAAATTTTTGTTGATGTGGTGTATATTGATTTTGATATTGTCTTGGTTGAAATAATCTATTTGATTGGCTTCCTGAATATGTTTGATTTCCTTGATACTAATTTCTTGGATTAAATCTATTTGAATATATTACATTATTTGGTACATGCTAATGTACCACCTTGGGTACATCTTTAGATTAGGAAAGAGAGTCCTAGATTAGAGTGTGAGTATTTACTTTATGCAATGTAATAAATGCACAAGTGTGCAAAGTATTTTGGTAATGTAAATTTACATAATAGTCCATGTGCACATGAGTCCATAGAAGTGTAGACACCAAAATCCAGCCACTTGTAAGTCATCTATACCTTCCTGTTAGCCACGTGTCAGTCATCCACCTTCCCGCCATTATTTGGACCAATTTCACCCTTTCCCGCCATTTTTCATTCCCAAATTTATTTAAATTAATATTTATATATATATTTTAATATTTTAATATATTTTAATATATATATATATAAAGATACTTTAAGTGATTTAATCTGAGTCATCCATCCTTCATTTAATCTCATCCGTCCATCCATCTTAATCCGTTTCACAACCTAGATTTATTCTCTACCCTTGGATCCACTTTAATCTTAGCCACACGTTCAAAGTGTCGTTAAAACCCTAAAGTGTGCCCTAAGAGTAGATTATAAATTGAGTCACCTTGATGGCTCAAACCCTATCTCTTTTACTATCTCTCTTTTGTTATCTATCGCTATCTATCTCTTCTTCAGCTAAACCTACCCATCCATCGTCGTCCCTTTTCGTCGCATCCATCGCCGCATCCATCGCCAACTTCGCCGCCATCCCTTCTACAGCATTTTGTAGAATCCCCCATTCTTGTCGCAAGTGCCCGCGGGCGTTTACCTGCAGCCACAGACGCAGACCGACGTCTGCAACCCCGATCCAGAAGCACGCGGGCGTTCAGCGATCGCACCAGGGCACCTTTCGCAGCCGATTTGACAGTTACATCACTTCTAGGTGCTGCCTGGTCTCGTCGCGTTAACAGAAAAAGAGGTATAGATTCTAAAGCAAGTAATATTTTTATGTATTAATCCGCCGTTAGATTTTGCATTCTATTTATTTCATTTCTAGGGTTTTAGACTATTTTTGAGGGCTCACACAGTGGAGCCCTCTTACTAGTTTCTAACCTTTTTGTAGTTTTAATGTGTGCAGGATTTTAATGGCAGAGATTTGATTGGATGATAGCAGTTGCTTAAGTCTGGAGTGGTCCGAGCCAAAGGATACAACGAAGCCCACTCATTCTGTTGAGGTTAAGGATACATTCTTCGGAGACGCCACCATATTGTGCCAGCTAGGGTTTCGGAGAACCCTAGCACAAATTGTAGTCTTGTATCATGGAAAGGGTTACAGGCCCTGTTGTACTCAAAAGGAGTTTCTAAACTCCATTGATTAATAAAAATCGTTTGTTTTGTACAACTGTGTTCTGCATTACTTTTTATCGTGATTTCTTTATCTTTTGTTTGGCGTTGTATCTTTAATCTACAAGAAGAGTGAAGGTCAAGAGTGCTCCATATGAAGAGTCACATTCCATTATATGTGTTTATGTGTGTGAGAGAGACATATATTGTGATAGATAGAGTGACATACACAATTGTAATGGAGAGTGAGGAAGTATGATGTATTTGAAGTCTATTCAATTGAGTTCCAATTTTCTTGAACATTTATTAATGGCATTTATACGAGTTGTTTTTTAATTTGTTTATGATTTTTATATGCTTATTAGTTTGCCATTATCATATATTTCATATTGCAACTTTATTTTAGATCTTGTGGTTATTTTATCTTAAGTATTTAGCTTCAAAAGCTAATAGTGGTATCAGAGCTACATCAAGGTTTTGTCTTGCACAGGTTTTAAGTTGAAAATGAGATTTCCACTGGTTAAGGAGAGACCAGTGAAGTTGAAGAAATTACCTCTGGAAAGGAAAACCAAAGAAGATAGTATTTATCACTGTGTTGAAGGAAAACTAGTGAAGGTTGAAGATTTACCTATAATTTACAGGTCTTGAAGATAGACCTTGACATTGAGGAGATTAAGAGACCTTAGAAGGAGGTCTTATTGAAAATTTTGATAGAGAGAATAAAATTCCATATTAAGGACTCAACATAGATTTGTTTCCACAGGGTTGAAGAAAAACTTGTGAAGACTAGGACTCAACATAGACTTGTTTCCACTAGTTTTGAGAATAGTTAGTGAAGTTTATTTATTTTAGA
This sequence comes from Wollemia nobilis, assembly GCA_028583015.1. Classification (NCBI taxonomy): domain Eukaryota; kingdom Viridiplantae; phylum Streptophyta; class Pinopsida; order Araucariales; family Araucariaceae; genus Wollemia; species Wollemia nobilis. The sequence goes on along the minus strand of JAQPPZ010016751.1, from coordinate 7,236,346 downwards.
ATTCTAGAAGTTTGAATGTATTTGGTTACTATTATCTAAGTTTTTGTTGCAAAAATTTAGTTCTTAGAAGTTGAAAAACTTCCTACAATAGATAGAGAAGAATTTCACCTTCGGTTGCCTGAAACTCTATGTGCTTTCCTCATGCAAGGATTAATTCTTTATTGCAAAAAAAATAGACATTGAAGATTAAGGAGATCCAAGAAAGAAGGCCTCATTGAAGATTGAATATTGTATATTGAAGTTTAAATAGACCCAAGAAATATGTCGCATTGAAGAACTTCCATATTTTGAAGATTGAAGATAGAGAAGGACTACGAAAAGGTCCTATTGTAGAGTTGAGAAGCAACATATTTTAGAGATCCAAGAAAGAGATCTCATTGCAGAATTCCTATAATTAGAATATTGAAGAGACCAAGGAAAGGTATCATTGAATTTTTGAGAAATAGAGTTGAGTAGCTGCTGAATTAGAAGACCCAAGAGAAGAGGTCTCAAGAAGAATTTGGAGAAAGAGAAGAAGGCTAGAGAAAGCCTCATTGCAAAGTTAAAAAAGTGGCCATTGGAGGAGATTTGAAGAAATTTCATGATAGAATATTGCAAGTAGGAGAAGCTCCTAAAAAGAAGAACATGGAACAATTATTTCCATTCAACAACAAGCCCAAAAGGAAGAAGGATTTGGCAAGAATTTGTTAGAGTTAATGTAATGTGCACTATGCCTTCCTTGACACTTGTCAGTTTCACTTGACAAGTGTCATGTTCATCATATAGGCTTATGACTATATATTGTAACCATTTATCAATAAAATATAATCCCATAAGTTTTCCCTCCCAACATTTGGTATCAGAGCAGGCTTTCCCTGCCCTATGAAACCCCTGAGGGGGAATTTCCCTCATGGAAATCCTACCTCCCCCATGATTTTTTATTTCTTCCCTATTTTTTTTTTAAATTATCTACCGGGGGAGTATGCTCTCCATCATTTGATGGATCAGAAACCAGATGGTAAAATTTTTTTAAAAGTTTGGAAAAACTTTTCAGATTTTGTTTTTTAAGTTTTTTAAATCTGTAGAATAGTAAACCCTGACAGAGCTCTCAGATCTGGTTTTGTTCAAGTTTTTTAGTTCCAGAATGGTGGTGACAATTTTTTGATGATATGACTGAGAGGGAGTGCTAGATAAAGTTTTTTTATGATGCACCTACCATTGTTGATATGATGAATTAGTGAATGCCTTTTGTTCAGTCCCAACATTTGGATTCTAAAGTTTGGGTGTGTTTTTAGCAGAAGAGCAGCCATGGCTATGGCCTTTAGAATGGCGACTACGGGCATGACCATGTCCGATGAATGCAAGCGCTTATTTTGGGAGCTTTTGCTTGCTGGTGTTGGCAGCATTTGTGCTGGACAAAGTTGTTTTGAACCTGCATTTTAGTTCTCATTTGAAGCCCGGATCACATTCCAACCAGGTGGATGGATTTTTGTCCATGCCTGGGAAGGTTAAGATCAACAGGAATGGCTATTTTGGGCGAGGGGCTTGGATCACGTCTAGCGCATTGCCGACGTCGCCGATGTCACGCACCCTCGACTCTCGGCCTTGTAGACGGTGCGCGACGTGGTGCACGTCTGCTGTTTTTTCCACGTGTATTGCAAGGGACGAAGGCCAAGATGCAGAAGCCTTCAACAAACTAGGATTTCCCTCTGGGTTATGGGAGGTATGCACTGGCGATGACGAGGATGGATTTGTTGACAGTGCGAGATTTCTTGATTGGATGTGGGAGGAATGCTTCGGTGATGACCAGGGAGGAATTGGCGGTGCGACTGAAGGGAGATGTCGATGAACGAACTACAGGGGGTGGAGATAGCAAATCTTCGCCGCTGACGAAACAAAAATTTAAGAAGGAGAAGATGACTCAATGGCGGACTTGGACGATGACTGTTGAACAATCGAGCACGACGGCCATTGTCAGACTTGGAAGCTATGGCGAGAATTGTTTACATAATCCAAATGGTTGTTTTTCCCATGCCCATGTGTTGAAGAACTGCTATTTGCAGATAGCATTTGAATATTTTTGTTGATTAATGTCAACGCGCTATGCCAAGCTTGGGATTTGCAGTGAGAGATGCGATCATGTGATAACATGAATTTTTTTTAAATGCCCGTCCCACCTGTGTCAGTATCCACATGAAGAAAAATGGAGAAGAACAAATTCCATGTGTGGTTGAGGAGACTGTTCGTTGCTATTTGATTTGATTTTACCAATGTTAATTGGCGGGTGTCTATTAGTTTTTGAACCTGCACTAACTGCTTTTGAGAGTTTTTCTGATCAGCTGCCGCAGCAAGTTCATGGATGCTCCTTGCAAGTTGTGAGTAGAATAGAGGCTTCTTATGCTTGACTGGAATGATGTTAGTTTTCATGGGAGCTAAGACCTTGGCCATAGATATACTATCGAGCTGGATCTGCATGGACCGGGTTTCCTCGTCCTCCCGTTGCTCTGAGCAGTAGATTTTCCCAATGTTGAAGGGAGAGGGGTCCCTTGCCCTTGCGATTGCCTTGCGGGAACCGGATCACAGTTGATTTGTTATGCAGCGTTGCCCCGTGTTGATTACCCGAGACCACGTGGCTGAAAATAGACTAGAGAGTGAAGAAAATAGAAGGCTTGCAAGGTCAAGATGCAAGGGCCCGAGGAAGGAAAGGACACCTGTCGATCACGACGCGAGAAATAGTATCCCGAGCATTTTTTCACCATCACTGTAAATTCGTGGACGCTGACGAACATGTGGCAGACGAATCATTTCCAGCTGGCAGCGCCAAGCTGGCTCTATTGTTTGCAATGGCTGGAGTTGCGCTCACTGCTTGCATTTGCTATTTTGTTTTCAATGCACAGTGAGAAAGTGGCCCTTTGTTCAAGATTTGTTGGATCTACGGCCCTGTATGCTTGTATGGAGGGGCTTGAAAGTTAATTTTTATTTTTTGATAGTATCGATGTCTGCCCTATGAATGTGGGCAGCAATGCATTAACTCAGGAGGCACTGGAGGGCTTACCACTGTTAGCAAGATTGACGTCCAAGACAATAGTGGAGGCCTGGCGCGTGATCCATTTTTTTTTTTTATCGTGATGGAGGAGTGTGCGTTCAGATTCACCATCTATGATCCGGACGATGTGGAGTGTGGGGATGACTGGCAAAGAAAAAAAATTTTCATGCATTATTTTATTAGCATGTGGCCACCTTGGAAGGTGCCAGTGTCGATTACACAGAGACTGTTGATTAAAAGTGGTGTTGTTTCTGTAAGATCACTCAAGTCAAGTCTGAATCTGGTTAGATATTTGGGGATATCAGTCAAGTCTGAGATTACAAGACTAAAATCCAAATATCATAAATATCATGTGGGCAATAATTTATTTAAAGATGTGGTAAGGCTATCTTTAGATTTTGAGAGCCACAATTTTTTTTTGTAAACCCCCATTTTTTACTACATGGATGGGCACTCAAACTTTGTCATGTAATTCCTCTACGAGGGAAAAATTGAGACTATTTTTTATTCCGCCAGAGAGCGATGCCGCCACAGTGCGAGGTTTTAGTTGCTGCCTTAGAGAGGCATGTTGTTTTTCATTATGATGAAGGCCCCTTTGATAATGGAATATAGGGGTATTTATAGTCGTTGGAAACGTTTTTTCCACGACGGACATAATGGTGGTGTCAAATTGTAATTTTGAGGCTATTTCACTTGAGTTTTTTGCCTCAAAGTTTTTCTACCTTGGAGTGCACTCTCGGTTGTACCCGACACTCCCAAGGTAATTTCATATGTGATCCTTGTACCTAGTGATATTTTCTATACACTTGGAAAATGCAGCGGCTGGTTACCCATGCATTTCGGTGGGATGACATGGTCACCATAAGGACACTTATACTAGGGACTACAGACAAAGACACCCTAGACTCTATCCAAGGTTTTTTTGGATCTACTTCTGAAGACTACAGACGAAGACACTTCAGAAGATTCTCTTCTTTTCTTCTTCTCTCCTCCTATTTGGATCTATGGCTCATTTTATTGTATTGAGTGCATTTTTGGCAGAGACCGACACTCTTATATGGCTCATTTTTCCTTTAATTAGGTGCATTTTCGGTAGAGACCGACACCTTCTAGATTGAGTTCACCATGAGGAGGGATTTCATACTCATGGTGAATCTAGTCAGTGACCTACGAGAGGCAACATCCTCTGAGGATGACCTGCAGAGGCAACAGACCCAGAAGTGGCTGACCCTGAGGCACCCATGATGACCCCGAGGCACTTAGACGGCTGACCCAGTGGCAACAGACCCATGGAAGTGGCTGACCCTGAGGCAACAGACCAAGATGTATACACAGTGAATCTAGCATTATTCACAGTTGGAGAGCCCAACACAAAGAGCAAGAGCCTAAGACCAAATCAGCAATAAAGGAGGATGTAGATTTTTGTTAGAGAAGTCAACATTAAGGGGGAATGTTACCTAATGTTGACTTGTTTTTTTATTTAGTTAGGATAGTGCACATTAAGGGGGAATGTTAGAGTTAATGTAATGTGCACTATGCCTTCCTTGACACTTGTCAGTTTCACTTGACAAGTGTCATGTTCATCATATAGGCTTATGCCTATATATTGTAACCATTTATCAATAAAATATAATCCCATAAGTTTTCCCTCCCTTGACACTTGTTAGTTTCACTTGACAAGTGTCATGTTCATCATATAGGCTTATGCCTATATATTGTAACCATTTATCAATAAAATATAATCCCATAAGTTTTCCCTCCCAACAGAAGTTTGCCAAAATTTGAGAAGGTTTTTGAATATCTCAAGATATTCATATTCTTGAGGAAGAGGATAGTGAAAGAGATTAAATTTGAAGTTAAAATTCAACAAGAATATTGAAGGAGGAAGAAGAATTAAAGAGGCCACAGTTTTGAGAAATTTGAGGACAACCACAAAGTTTTTGAAGGCTGATTTGAAAAGAAGAAGGTTGCTGATTTTCGAGGTAGAAGTTGAAAGGTCACAGGATAAAAAAATTAAAGAAAGCATAGAGCTATGATTTAATAAAGTTTTGGGATTTTTTTGAAGAACTTTAGGAGAGCCAATTGAAGGAAGGCTTGACAGTAAAATAAGAGAACAAATTTGAATATTCTTGGACATCAAAGAATCAAATTTTGTAAGCAATGATTTCAGAGGTTTGAGCTATGAATTTAGGTAGCATTAGAAAGAGAAAGGTGAATTGCATTTTGAAGGAGTTTAGTGATATATTTTGAAGAGCTTTGGGTAGCAAAGCACATGAGGATTTGGCTATAAAATTGGACAGTAAGAGGGAAACATTTGTAGCTATAAATTTTAGAATATTGAAAGCATACATTTGAAGGAAAAGTAAGGAGAAAAAGTTACAACAAAAGAGCTGATTTTAGGGCAACAAATAGAGTTGAAAATTGATGATTCTAGAGCAGCAAAAGAAAAGGGAGTAAATCTGCAAAAATACATGATTTCAAAACAATAAATTGCCAAGAATATAAACCACAAAGGAGGCCATAAAAGGTGTGTAATATTGATGCTATACAAATATTATTATACAAGTATTGAAAGTAGTTATTTCAAGTTTTTTGAAAGAATCATATTAGAGATGTTAAAATTCAGCGAGAGTAAGTTTGAGTTAAGTTTCTTCAATTCAAGGAAGGAGACATTATCATCATTCTAAAATATCGAAAATATAACAACAAAAATTAGAGTTAAAAAGCGCTAAAATGGGCTGATAAGAATATATGCAGTTTTTTATATAACAAAAGTGTAGATTTTTTCTAAATTTTATGGAGACTGAATAGTGCTAAAAAATAAGGTAGATTTAAGGTGTCTAAAGACACCAATAGGAGCACCAAAATTGTAGGAAACATTGGTGAAGAAAAGCCACCAAAAAGAGTGGTAGAGACACCAAGTAAAGTATCACAAATAACAAACGTTGAGTGCCATATAAGAGAAGCAAAGGTGACATTAAAGCACAAGGGGGCAAGCATCCAAACACTTCCTAGAATAAGAGCCACCAGATAGAAGAGAGGAGCCACCACCTATAGGAGAATAGCCACCATGGAAGAGCCACCTATAGAGGAACACCTAAGTGGAGAAGAGCCACCTTGGAAGATCCACCTATAGAGGAGAATCTAAGTGGAGAAGAGCCACCATGGAAGATCCACTTGTAGAGGAGTGTGTAAGTGGAGAAGATCCACCATTGGATAAGGGTAAGTGCTGTTTGCAAGCTCAAAAACATAAACAACAAAAGAATATATGCTTTTGGATATTGAAAAGGCATTAAGGGAGACCAAAGTTTTATGATTTTGTAACCACCAAGAAAGGAAGCAAAGAGTAGGTATGCATAATGTTCCTTGCAACATTGCATTGGGGTGTTTTAGAATATTACATGAACAACCAAGTGTCAAGAGAAGAAAAATAATGCAACCAAGGAGAAAATAACATTATAAAGCGTTAAAAAATCATTTATAAGGTTGAATAACGTCATAAACCTGCTTATGTCACTTGTTACAAGGAAGGAGGAGTACCATAAGTCATTTAAAGTAGGAGAAGAGTTGCAGGTTACATTAGAAAGGACAAAGAAGAGTTTTGTTCCATTTATCACTTGTCTTTCAAGAAGCCAATTGTTACCAAGGGAGATAAAATATCTTGGAGCGCCCATTTACTGTATGAGATGAAAATACATTTGCACAACTAAAATTAGTATAGCCAAAAGCTCATTTAATGTAGTAAAGAGGTCATACATTGAAGTTTTAAGCACTTTGAATTGGTTGAAGCATAGTTGACCAACCAAAGAGGGGAAAGAGTATCCATTTCCAAAGAAAGTCTGAATATAGCATCAAAGAAGGTGCACCTCAAATAGTGGAGGTAATATATTACATTTGAAATTAATTTTATGCTAATATAGGAGTTATAAGGTTAAAAGAGATTATTATTATCTAAGGTTAAGATTGAAGTTATTTTATTAGAGGGATAAGATTTTTGAAGTATTGTTTAAACCTTAGAAATCTGAATATTGCAATTTGAAAGCTTTTATAAAGTATTGAAGATAGATTTAAAGACTGAAGTATATATTTTTTAAGTTTTTTAATTTGAACTTCCGAGTTTACAAAACAAGTTAAAATATTTGCAATATGATAAGTTTGGAGAAATAAGGTATACTACATTAAATTAGGAACACACAACTTGCAAATATTAGTTTATAAAATTTGTAAATTTGGAGTTATAAGGAATTCAACATCAACCTAGTTTTATGAAATTTAGAATTGGGATTATATTCTTGAAATTTGGGAGATAAAAGGAATTTTACATAGAACTTTTTATAAAGGAAAATTTCATTGATAGTTTTGTCTCTAATTCAAAAATTGGAAGAGACAAAAATTTGAGGACTTGAAAGGTTGAGATTGCATCCAAACTATTGTTTGACAAGAGGAAAGGTAGAGTAGTTATTTTGAAGAAGAGAAGTTGAAAATTTATATTATCATTCAAATACTAGGGATATATAAGGTATTCTACAAAAAATGAAGAATTGAAATTTGTCACATACTCAAATTCAAATCAAGATTTGGAAGTTGATTTTCTTTCAAGAAAGACAATATATTCAAAATTGGGAGATATAAGGCTTAAGTATTTGGAAGGTTGAAAATTGAAAATTGTTCTTAGTCTATCATTCAAAACTAAGGAGAGATAAAGAATAGAAAATTTGAGATTGCTTCATATAATTGTTTTATAAACAAGACTAAGGAGTCTTAAGGTAGTCAACATCAATGCTTTTGACAAATAAAAATGTTCTATCAAAACTATTCTCAATATCTAATACTAAGGAGCTAAAGGATGTCTACTCCAAAGAGTTCATTGAATAATGAAATGGAAATTTAAGTTAGAAAAGGAAGAGTAAAAGTTATAAAACTTGGAATCAAAAGTTGATTGAAAAGTCTAAAGGGAAGTTAGACTTAGTTTCAATTTTCATCTACAAGGAAGAATTAGAAGAATATTATGAAATATTGGAATACTATCTGCATGCAAAAATGGTTGAAACAATTGACAATGACAAAGATAGTGTTATGATTCCTTTAAAAATTGCTAGTATATTTTACATGGCATTTCTTACACTTAATTATTATAAAGAGAAGAATTTGAAACAAAAGGAGTTGATTGAATCTCTTAAGAAGAAAGTAAAGGTGGAAGAATCATTTTTAGAAAAAGTATTTCACTCTTCATGTAATATTGATGCTTCAAGTTCATCTAATTCAAGGTCCTATCTTGATGCCATAAGTGAATGATCCAAAGGTTCTATACAAAAGAAGATTTGTAATATGAAGGACAAAGGTAAATATAAAATGTTTTTGCAGGGATTAAATGACAATGCGACATCATCTAAAAGCTTACAAATTGATATTAATGATGAAGAAAAGTAATAAGAGAAAGAACTTGATCAAGAAGGCATCCAATGCAAAGTGGTTTAAGAGATGAAGACCATATTGAAAACTAAAGTCTTCAATAACTAAATAATGTAATACAAGGGGGTGTTGGAATATATTAAATTATTTGGTACATGCTAATGTACCACCTTGGGTACATATTTAGATTAGGAAAGAGAGTCCCAGATTAGAGTGTGAGTATTTACTTTATGTAATGTAATAAATGCAAAAGTGTGCAAAGTATTTTGGTGATGTAAATGTGCATAATAGTCCATGTGCACATGAGTCCATAGAATAGGAAGATGAAGAGTCATTGGAAGAGTGAAGGTCAAGAGTGCTCCATATGAAGAGTCACATTACATTATATATGTGTCTATGTGTGTGTGAGAGACATATAGTGTGATAGATAGAGTGACATATACAATTGTAATGGAGAGTGAGGAAGTATGATGTATTTGAAGTCTTTATTCAATTGAGTTCCAATTTTCATGAGTATTTGTTAATGGCATTTATATGAGTTGTTTCTGAAGTTGTTTATGAGTTTTATATGCTTAGTAGTTTTCCATTATCATATATTTCATATTGCAACTTTATTTTAGATCTTGTGGTTATTTTATCTTAAGTATTTAGCTTCAAAAGCTAATAGATTCTATAATAATTTGTACTATGTCCTATTTTTATGCAAACTTGATAATATCTATCATTCCATTTTGTTTTATTCCTTGAAAATGAGGCAAAATTTCCTTGTGGTTTATCTTTTAATACTAAGTCATTGTTAGTCATTTCATATTTGACTTAATTCTCCACTTCATACTCTTGTAGTATATTGACTAACTCATCAAATGATGTATCTTTACTTAGAATGTGTAAAGATGTGACTAGATGCTTGTAGATTTCTCAAAGTGCTCTTAGAATTACTTGAACAAGAAACTTGTCTTCTACTAATTTTCCTTTTATATCTACCACTTTTATTAGATATAATTCTATACTTTCACCACTATTGACTTTTAGAGAATGCAATTGAGTTTGAAGATTCAAGATAGTGGCTCTATTATTTCCTTCAAATATCTTGGCTAAAGTATTCCAAGATTCCATAGAATTTATTGCTAAACTAATGTATGGTTATATATCATATGTAATTGCAAATGTTATTATCATGAGTGCTTTGCTTCATCTTCCTCATATTTTTGAATTTCCCTAGCATCTTCAGTAGGTTTAGGTTTTGATTCTTTAACAATATCTTAAAGCTTTTCTCCTATCAATATTGATCTTACTTTGTTTTTTCATAAGGTGTAATTAGGATCTTTAGGTAGTTGATATTTTGAAAGAAAAAAACTATTTTTTATCATGATTACACTTGTAGACTACCTTATATCTCCCTAGTTTAGTTTGTCAAAAAATTATTTGATGTAATCTCAAATTCTCTACTCTTTAATTCTCCTTAGTTTTGAATGATAGACTAAGAATAATTCTCAATTGTTTTCTTTTTTAATTTAGCATAAAACCCCTTCCAAGGTCACCTTGGTCTAAGAAACCATGAGCAGGGGGTTCTACACCATCAAAATCACCCAAGAGTCATGCCCGACCTTGATCGCATCAACAAAATCAACTGTATTTTGGGTACCCAATGTGCGTTTGGTAGGGTAGATATTCGAACCAGGGACCTCCCTTGGAGGATTTCCCTACCCTCTCCAACTCACCTACAACACGTGGGTGACAATTCTTAATTCTTAATCTTAATGTTGACAACCTTTTATCTCCCTTTGACAAATAATACCTTTGAGGTAATTTTGTTTTCAAAGCTTCAATATTTATGTCTCTTTAAATTTGAATGAAATACTAAGTATAAATGCAATTTTCAGTTTTCAAAATCTATGTTGAATTCCTTATAACTCCAAATTTAGAAATATAGAAATTCTATAAATAGTATTTGCAAGTTTTGTATTTCTAATTTGATGTAGGAAACCTTATTTCTCCAAACTTATCAAATTGAAAATATTTCAAATTGTTTTGTAAACTCAAATAATCAAATTACAAAACTTCAAAATAATTACTTCAATTCTTCAAATCTTCATAAAACTTTCAAAGAGTAATTATCAAGTTTCTAAGGTTTCAAATATTTTCAATATCTTATCTCTATAATAATCAAGCAAATAAAATAATTTCATTTTAACCTTAGACAATAATAATTTATTCCAACCTTATAACTCCTATCTTGGGCATATAATCAATTTCAAATTAAATAAATTACCTCTAAACTTGATGTGCTCCTTCTCTGCTATCATACTTTGAATTGCTTTGAAAATAGACTCTCTCTCCTCCTTGACTAGTCAACTATCCTCCCAAACTTTTCCAAGGTGCTTGAATTCAAATATACATCCTCTTTGTTGTTGTTATAGTAGTAATTGTAGTTGTGCAGGCTTATTTTTGGCCCATGCATTAGTGGGTGCTCCTAGACATTACACCTTTCTCTAGTGATGATTGGATTTTTGAATATCAAGTTCCAAATGGAACAAAATATCTCTCCTTTGATTAAATGCACTTACTAATACATTAAAAATTAATTCTTCATCCTCAACGGCTTATGGCACTCCTCCTTTCACATGCCAAGTGGTATAAACAATCTTACAACACTCCACCAACCTTATGAATGATGATTTCAATGCTTCGTGCTCCTGGTAACATTCTATTATTCCTTGACTGTGTTTTTTTCTTCTCTAAACACTTGGATGCCTATGTAACGTCTCTTACCTTATCAACCAATGTCTTATTTACATTGAATGTTATGGATACCAACTCTTTGCTTCTCCTTATGGCAGTTGTAAAACCTAGCATTTGATTTTCTTCCTACGCCTTTTCAATATCTGAATGTTGTCTCTTCTATTGCTTATGTTTTAGAATTTACAAGTGATGATTCTTCTTATCTAATGTTGGCTATTCTCCACTTTGGTTCTTATTTACTTCTCCTCCTAGGCTTGGTGGCTCCACCTTTCAACGATGTCTCTATAAAATAGCACTCCACGGGTGGCTCTTATCCTATAGATGGTGGCTCTTCTCTTCTACCTGGTGGCTCTTATCCTAGGCACTACTTGGATGCTTTCCCCCTTGTGCTTCAATTTCACCTTGGCTCTTCTTCTATGACACTCAAAATTTATTGTTCAGTGGCTCTTTCTTCAATATAGTGGCACTTCCACTTGCTTAGTGGCCTTTCCTTTCTTGTTTGATGGCTGCTATTCCTTTGTTCTTTGACTATCACTCTTGAACCTACAACTCTTCTCCTTACCTTGGCTTGATGCTACTCAACTTCTCCACTCTATTTGGCTTTCTTTAACATAAATTTTCAATGCTTATGCTCCTCTTTTAGCACTAATTGTTTGAATTTTGATTCTAAAATTTGTGTAATTTTTGAAGAAAATATTCTTCCTCTAAAAAATTAAACTTATATTCCTTTGAAAACTATAAGCTTTGAAAAATACTTGAGTGCTCCTTTGTAGCCTCTTTACTTGCTAACCCTAGTTTCAAAAATGCTCAAAACAAGAATATTTTCCTTTCTCTTATTACTCCTACTTTATGCAATTTCTAACTTCTTCTTTTTGCTATTATATTATGCAAATTTGAAGATAAAAAAAATGCTTCCAATAATTTATTTTCACTGATTTATAACTCATTTATCCATGCTTAACTTATAAATTTTTGCTTACATTTTGCTATCTCGAATTTGTAGATTTTGCAGCTCTAGTTGCTACCCAAAAAACAACTCTCTTGTTGTCAATTTCGCTTTCAAATTTCTCCTTATTTCTCCTTCAAATGTGCTTTCCAAGACTATGCAATTTGTAGCTTAACTTCCTTCTACTTTGTTGCTCTAAGCTTATTGATTTTACAACTCTAATTGCTACGCAAATTTTCTACCTCTTAGCCTTTCTTGCTGATGCGTAGTCGTTATACCATCATTAATTCTCAATGAATTTGTCAATCCAGAGCTGTGTACAAGGCTATCTGTGAAAGAAGAAGTGAAACAACTATAACTTAGGTCAATCTAGATCAACAGGTCTTATTGGTGGAATCGATTGTGTGGGGGGTTTTAGGACATTCCTATCTCTAATTGCATAAATTAGACCTTAATCTAATTGCAAAAATGGAAACTAATCATTAACTGCAGAAATGAAATCCTGATTTACAATTACAGAATGAGACCTAATTATGTTGCAAAAATAACGATTGCGAGAATTGAAAGTCTGATTCTAATTGCAGAAAGGAAATTTATTTACTTTTGCAGCAATGGAAATCTAATTATAGCATGGAAAATAAAACCCTGTCAAGACTCTGTAACAAAAGGTTGTCAATCTTCTGTGCAGGGGTTGACAACAAAACACAAAATGCAGGAAATTGCTAAAAACAACAAATTATGGAAATAACAGTATGAAATAAAATGGAAGCTTTGCTGAAAGTAAATATTACGACTAAAACATTAAGCACAAGATTAATCTAAGCATAAATAAACTAAGACTACAGATATTGTCAGTTGTTTACAAGCAATTGAAATAACAAGTTCTACAACTCATTCTACTGCAGCAAAATCAGAATAAAAGCCTGCTGTTAGTCCTCCTCCTAGGTCTGAAAGTGGCCAACCTCCTTGTCCAGAAGAAGGTATGAGTCTCTCTCTCTAGATCTTAATCACACTCATTTACAAGCAATATAAAATAGAACTGGTGCACTTTATTGATTAAAGAACATGATTACAATAATTGTACTGAAAACCTGTTTCAGGACTGTAATCAAATTCTACTTATTTTCTCTACTTTCTGCTTTCTCCTAGCTTCCTTACTCTTTTCTCACTACTTACTACCTACTAGGCTCAACCTGAATGGGAGCAATATTTATAGCTTTCCTATGATCTAATTACAAACTGTGGATATTTCAAAAGATCTAATCCTACTATGCTGCAACAAATCCTGGGTTTATTCTTTGATCTTTCCATTAATGATGGCTTTGGTCGGCAATGACGGTAAAGATAGATGGAAGATCTTTTCATTTACCTTTTTTGACCTTTATTTCCATTTTTCCAGCTTCAAAAATTGGTCAAGTCAAAGCACATTATGTTTTCATTCCGGAGATAAGTGGCTTCATTCCGAAGACAATGCAATTCTCATTCCGAAGATCGCTCATTTCGAAGATACTGCAATTCTCATTCCAAAGATACTATAATTATCATTCTGAAGATCACTCATTCTGAAGATACTGCATTCTTCATTTCGAAGATTCGCTCATTCCGAAGACGCTGTGTTCTCTCATTCCGAAGATATCTATTCATTCCGAAGATACTTCGAAATGAACAAATGTGTGCTTTTCCAGTGATTTCTTCTGCATCTCTCGGGTGGGTTATCTCCTAAGATCAAATTTCAATGGTCTTCATCTCTTTCCACATGTGAATTCCATGCCTTGCTATTTATGGACGAGTTGATTGGAATTTACATGGGAAAGACCGATTTCTTTGCATAGCAACGATTTGCTTGCACTGTTGCCAAATTTAGGTGAAATAAATGCTTGAGACAAATCAAAACATGATTAGTGAAATGCTGCTATTATTCTAAGCATATTCCATTTTAGCAAGTCATAGCAAAAAGAACACAAAACTATGCAAAAAGTTGTAAAAATCAGCATATAATATTCCAAATACATTGATCATGCAAAATGGTTAATATACAACATATTGAATCAACTTAACTAACATATCAGATAAAAAATAAGAGTTTATAGCTAATTTTAGTGTTCAAAACATGTCATGATTGAGGCATTTCCAGGCCTCATCACTTGCTACCTAAAAAATTGATTGCTGCAGCTTCAATTTTCCTTCAAATGTATGATTTCAACCTCTAAAATTTGTAGATATAAATGCTGTCTTCTTACTGTCCAAATTTGCAACAATTATCCTCCTTCAAATGCTACCAAATATTCCTATGATTTGCTATCCAAAACTCTCTCAAATATATCCTAAACTCCAAATCACAGCTCTCTACCTTCTTCAATTCACTGTCCTGTGACCCTTCAACTTCTACCTAAACAATAAGCAAACTTCTTCTTTGCAAATCAGCCTTTAAAAATTTTATGGCTATCCTTAAAACTTATCAAAACTGTGGCCTCTTCAATTCTTCTTTCTCCTTAAATCTTCTTATTGAATTGTAATTTCAAATTTGATCTCTTTCGCTATCCTCTTCCTCAAGAATCTGAATGTCTTGAGGTCTTCAAAAATCTTCTCAAAAATTGGCAAACGTCTTGCCAAATCCTTCTTCCTTTTGGGCTTGTTTTCGAATGATGACAATTATCCCAAATTCTTCTTTTTAGGAGATTCTCCTGCTTGTAATATTCTATCATGAATTTTATTCAAATATCCTCTAATGACCACTTCTTCAACTTTGCAATGAGGCTTTCTCTAGCCTTCTTCTTCTTCTTCTCCAAATTCTCTTGAGACCTCTTCCCTTGGGTCTTATAATTCAACAACTTCTCAAATATTTTTCTCAAAACTTCAATGAGACCTTTCCTTGGTCTCTTCAATATTCCAACTATGGAAATTTTGCAATGAGATCTCTTTCTTGGATCTCCAAATTTTGTTGCTTCTCAAATTTACAATAGGACCTTTTCGTAGTCCTTCTCTATCTTTAATCTTCAATATTCTATCTTCTAAATCTAGAAGTTCTTAAATGTGACCTATTTCTTCGGTCTCTTCAAAATTAAATTTGTAGTCTTCAATATTCAATGCAGTCTCTTTTAGGACCTTCTTAATTTACAATGTCTACTTTTTTATTGCAACTCAAAACTAATCCCTGCATGGTGAAAGCACATAGAATTTTAGGCAACTGAAGGTGAAATTCTTATCTATATATTGTAGGAAGCTTCTCAACTTCTGAGAATTATTTTTTTACAACAAAAACTTAGATATTAGCAATGAAATACATTCAAATTTCTATAATTGTAAAATAAAAAAACTTCACTAGTTTTTTCTCAAAACTAGTTTAAAGAAATCTATGCTGAGTCCTAGTCTTCACGAGTTTTCCTTCAAACCTATGGAAAGACTCTAGCCAAATATTAATCTAGAATATTCTTCTCTCTATAAAAATTTTTAATAGGACCTCCTTCTAGGGTCTCTTAATCTCATCAATATCAAGGTCTATCTTCAAGACCTGTAAATTTTCTTCTATTTTGAATTTTCTCTTGGAATAGGTAAATCTTCAACCTTCACTTGTTTTCCTTCAACGTAGTGAAAAAATACTATCTTCACTAGTTTTCTTTTCTAGAGGTAATTTCTTAAACTTCATTGGTTTCTCCTGAACCAGTGGAAATCTCCTTTACAACTTTAAAACCTATGCAAGACAAAATCTTGTTGTGGCTCTGATACTACTGTTACCTTTTGAAGCTAAGAACTTAAGATAAAATAACCACAAGATCTAAAATAAAGTTGAAATATGAAATATATGATAATGGAAAAATACTAAATATATAAAACTCATAAATAACTTCATAAATAACTCATATAAATGCCATTAACAAATGCTCATAAAAATTGTATCTCAATTGAATAAAGATCTCAAATACACCATACTTTCCCACACTCTCATTCTACAATATATATCTCTGTCACACACACACATAGACGTATATAATGAAATGTGAATCTTCATATGGAGCACTCTTTAACTTCACTCTTCTAGAGACTCTTCATCTTCCTAATCTATTGACTTATGTGCACATGGTCTATTATGCACATTTACACTACCAAAATACTTTGCACACTTTAATAATACTCGTGCATTTATTACATTGCATAAAGTAAACACTCATACTCTAATCTAGGACTCTCTCCTAGAGAGAAATATGTACTCAAGGTGGTACATTATCATGTACTAAATAATGTAGTACATTCCAACACCTACTTTATAGAAATATTTATGAACAATGAACTATGTGTTGATGTGAATGATTAATGACATAGTTTCTTTCTTGATGTTTATATGATGAAATAATTTTAGTCTTTTCGGGCATAGAATATGGTATTGTTGATGCATTTGTGGATGTAGGATTAGGTACCTCTCTCTGGTGGGAATATATGGGTAAACCACC
This sequence comes from Wollemia nobilis, assembly GCA_028583015.1. NCBI lineage: Eukaryota > Viridiplantae > Streptophyta > Pinopsida > Araucariales > Araucariaceae > Wollemia > Wollemia nobilis. The sequence goes on along the minus strand of JAQPPZ010016751.1, from coordinate 7,219,773 downwards.
TACGATGAGAGATATTTTAGGAAATGATGATGATGACTTGTTCATCGATAACTTAGGGTAACATGGAAAATTACCTGCCACGTAGATGCATATCAGTTTGTTTATTTTCATGTTCACACCATTTTAATGAGATGTTGCTTTCACAATGATCCTCCTCAAAAAGGTTGGCAATAGTTTAGACTATCATAAAATACCACCTACTTGGGGATAAAACAATGGTGTAGGATATTGTGGATGTGATGCCATGATTGTCTATGTTTTGCCTTGTTGATAAAAAAAGGTTGTTATGTATTGATTAGAAATTTAATACTTTTGTATTTACTTGAATGGCAGCTTAAATACCTTAGTAAATCGAGGACATTGAGCTGTTAATGTTGAGGGTTTTGGATGGATGCTTTGAATGATAAAAACTTTCCCTCATTAGGAAAAAATGTTGAAATTAGGGATCTAGATGGTAGAGCTATGGATTTAAGGAATGTTGATCGATGTGTGGAAAAGAGAATGATAGATGTAAAAATGTTCTACAGGAAGGATCAAGAAAGGATTCTTGGGCATCGATTCTCAAATAAATAAATGAAGCGATTAAAGAAGAATTTGGCATAGAGATATCTCATGAAAATGGAAAGGTATGTATTGTTGACTCCCTAATAAAAAACTATTGAGGGATAACGAGTTCAACATGGTAGGCAAATTTATAGGGCCCATAACATATCTTGATGTGCTTAGGAGATGGTTTCATTCTAAAATTAAAACAAAGGGTTCAATGAATGTTGTTGGTCTATCAAAGGGATACTTGTTAATACGATTTAATATTGAGGAGGATTTGGTGGTAACCTTATCATGAGGTCCATTTTTCTTTGGAAAAAGATCAGTTTTCCTAAAACATTGGCATCAAGGCTTCAATGCTCAAGAGGAATTTTTTTTTCAATTTCCATATGGATTAGGTTCCTATATCTGCCTATAGATTATTAGGATGATCAAATTATTAAGGGCCTGACAATGCAAATTGGACAATTTATAACCATCGATCCACCCAATTGTAACAAAACAAGAATTTTATGTGCAAGATTTTATATTAACGTGAAGCTAGAACAAGACAAAGTGGAAAAAGTGAGTATCAAATCGATGCTTGGGGAATGGGAACAAAAAGTTGAGTATGAAAAATATTTGGTATATTGTAAGCAATGCAAAGTGTTTGGACATGTGGAGGGGAAATGCCATTTGTAAAGACAAACAAAATTTACTAAAAAGTGGCAAAAAAATGAGAATCAAATAAACCAAAGGAATACAAGCATGGAAAAGGAAAATTCTAGCCCACAAGAAAGGGCATAAGAAAAGGAACAGTATCAAGAAATTTACCAGGAGGTAATTGAAGAGGCATAAAGTAAAATTAGTAATGAATGTTCTATACAGTACAAGGAAGAACAATAAAATCCTAATAAGACAATGGAGTATGCAAGTAAATGTACAAAGCTAAACCATCAAGTAGATGAAGAACATAATAAGAAACAAAACTTGAGTGGTTTTGGAAATAACACTAATCAACAAGAGAATAGTATCAATCAAGAAAAATAAAATTATTATGAAGAAGGTAACCATAAGAAGAAAATAAATATGATTGAAAATCATATAAATCTAGATACCAAGACACAACAACAGAATGTGATTGCAATCAACACAGAGAATGCATACAATAATTTAGAAGTTGAAGAAGAAATATTAGCAGATGATGCTAAAATGATAGAGGATACCCCACCCACTCAAGTGGACTCAGAGCATGAGATGAATCAGATTGAAGGAGTTTGGGGGTTTAAAATAAAATAAATAGAGGGATGGCAAGGATTAGATCAAGTTTTAATTCAAATAATGAAACTAAAAAAATTGAGTAATAGAAGGATCTAAGCATAATAGAAAACTCAAAGCAGTCTAAGGAGGGTATGCAAACAAGTTTCAACAAAAGACTAGAGTTGGGTAAATCAACTCAATTAGCAGCAGAAGAATCTCCGATAGGATGTACCCAAATGGGAGATAATGATACTCCTAGAAGACACACAAAAATAGCAAAGAATATAAGTAATTATGGAAAAAGAAAGAAAGGAAGACCCTCCAAACAAGAAGAACAAAAAGTACCAGAGAACAGGGGACAAGAATTAGATCCAAATGAAGAATGGATAATTAAGGGTAAAAGCCCATCAAACAAAAATAAAAAATGAAAATCCTTTCTTGGAATGTGAAAGGGATAAATTCCTTTGGGAAAAGAAGAATCATTAGAAATATACTCATGCAAGTAAAACCCAAAATTGTTTGTCTTCAAAAATCTAAAATTGACACAAAAAAACTTGACATTATTCAGAAAGAGGTCTGGCCAAATGTTGAATGGATCATAAGCCCAAAACAAGGTACTACTGGAGGTATTTGCATCTTTTGGAACATAATGAATTTTGAGGGTACCTTAATTGATCAAGAAGAGAGATTCTGCATAGTCAAATTGAAGAACAAACTAAGTAACTTATGTTGGGTAATGATAGGGGTTATGCTCAAAATCATGATCGTGAGAGATTCCAACTGTGGAATAAGCTATATTTTTAGAGGAGCCTTTTCATTAATTTGAATTGGATGGTTTTGGGTGACTTCAATACAGTATTAAGAATAGAGGATAAAAGTGGAGAGAGGATTAACATCACTCAAGGTATGCAAGATTTCATAATTTTATTTAGAATAATAAGTTGATTGACCTAGATATGTGTAAAGGAAAGTTTACGTGGACAAATAGAAGGATGGGGATAATCACATTCAAAGTTGCATGGATGGAGTTATTATTTTTTACATTTGGCTAAGTTTAAATATTATTCATAGACTTGCATATATGCCTATAATAGGATCATATCACAATCCCCTTTTGCTGGATATGGAAAAGAAGGGGAAGTAGGGAGGAGTGCCCTTTAGATGTGAGATCATGTGGAATATGCACCTAGACATTACAAATAAAATTAAATATTAGTGACAGGAGGAGGTTTAAGGATCAGCTATATATAGAGTTACCCAAAAATTAAAGAACATCAAGTATCAAATCAAAATTTAGAATAAAGAGGTTTTTGGTAACATCAATTTAAGAAAACAACTTAAAAATGATATCTAAGATATAGAGGAAATAATGGAGAGGGAAGGTAGAAAACCAAAGTGGCATGAAAGGGAAAGACAACTCCTCTTAGAGTATCATAATACCATTGCCTAAGAGGAAATTCATTGAAAATAGAAATCCAGAGTATAGTGGCTCAAGGAAGGTGATAGAAACACTAAATTCTTCCATGTTTCGACTATGAGAAATAGGAACAATAATAAAATCCTCTACCTTATGGGAGAATATGGAAGAAAGTATTTAAATTTAAATGATATTAAAAATCTGGCCATTACTTTCTTTCAAAACCTTCTTAGCAAAGAAAAAATAGAGTGCAACATAGAAATAGAAAGCATCATTAACAATGTTACCAAAGGAGTTAATGATAGCATGAATGAATATATATGCAAGGTAATATCTAAGGAAGAAATTAAAAGAGTTGTGTTATCTATGGGAGCATCCAAGGCTTTGGGACCAGATGGTTTCCCACCAGGTTTTTTTCAACATCATTGGGATATTTTTGGAGAAGATGTAGTCAATGCAATCCAAGAAGCCTAAGAATCTGGTAAGTTGTTGAAAGAATTAAATAATACCTTCCTTGCTATGATTCCAAAGAAATATTGGGCAGATAAATTGTAGGAATTTAGACCAATTAGCCTATGTAATACAATTTAAAACTTTTTTACTAAAGTGTTCATAAATCGGTTGAAAAACATCATCCCCTCAATCATTAATGAAGATCAAGGAGGTTATGTGGCATACAAGTAACTTACTGAAAGTATCATTGTCATTTATGAAAAAAAACACTCTATTCAAAGGAGGAAAGGGTCAAGCATGTTTCTTAAGATGGACATGAACAAAGCCTATGATAGGGTTTCGTGGTATTTCTTAGATAAAATAATGGAGCAAATGGGTTTCAGTGAAAAATGGAGGGCATTGGTTGGTATGTGTATTTCTAACCCATGCTTTTCGATCTTGATCAATGGAAAATATATTGGGTTCTTTCCTTCTACCAGAGAAATCAGGCAGGGATATCCGTTGTCTCCATATATCTTTATCATTATGGTAGATACCTTGGGAAGAACTTTAGAAAGAAAGAGAAAGGATGGTAATATCAAAGGTCTAAAACATTCATCCATTGGCGAAGCTTTGTCCCATAAAAAATTTGTGGATGATACTTTATTGCTTGGGGAAGCTATAGAGGAAGAATATTTGGAGTTTAAAAAAGTCTTTGATTCTTATGAAAAAGCTACAAGCCAAAAAAAATTATGAAAAAGCAGGATTATGTTTTTAAACACAGAGGAAAGTATAAGAGATCAAATAATTAAAGTATTGGGCTGTAAGGAGGAAAATTTCCCAATCACCTATCTTGATTTGCCTTTGTTTATAGGTAAGATGAAAGATGAACTTTGGAATCCAATTATTGATAATTTAATAGGAAACTTCAAGGTTGGAAGGGATCTCTGTTATCCTCTACGGGGAAAGTACAACTCATAAAACACATGCTTCAAAGCCTCCCTATTTATTTCATGTATTTCCTAAGGATGTCAAGGAAAGTGGAAGAGATTTTAAAAAGTCTACAAAAGCTTTCTTAAGGGATGGCATTGAATGCAAAAAATGTATACATCTGGTAGCCTAGGATACCAGCTACTAGCCTTTATAGAATGAGGGTCTTGGTTTGAGGAAGTTGAGAGATCTAAATAGAGCCTTTCTAGCTAAACATGGTTGGAGGCTTTGCACTCGAGCATCAAGGAAATGGGCTAGCATTATCTAAAACAAGTACTTGTAGGTTAGAAACCATTTTATTAGTTGTTCTAATCCTCCATGTGGGTCTATTTTTTGGAAAAATATAATCAATAGCAGGAAAGTTCTATGGCAAGGTCTAAAATGGAGAGTAGGCAGGGGGGGAAAAATTGAATTTTTGAAAGACCCTTGGATTCAAGAGGAGCATTTAGTGAACTACAAAAAGTTCAAAGATATTAAAAAACATTTAACCAAAACTCATGGTAAGAAAATTAGTGGTTACATTCATAGGGTGGGTGATTTTCAGGAGTGGAAAATCTTGCAATAAGATATGCAAGGCCTGGGGGATAAATATCTGCAAAACCTTTTAAGGAGTATTGTTTAGGTAGATTTTCAAAGGAGGATCAGATAGTTTGGAGAAGAAACCAGCAAGGCCAGTACTTGGTGAAGGATGGATATGGAGTCTTGGGTAAAGTAACCTCAGAGAAACCCGAGCTTAAAATAATTTGGAAGCTAAAAATCATCCCTAAGGTTGCTATATTTTTTTGGATTTCCATTCTCAATAATATCCTTACGAAAGACAATATATTCAAAAGGGGGATTGTGGTTCCAACTGTTTGTGTCTTATGTAACAAAGAAGATGAGTGCGTGGACCACATGTTTGGAACTTGTGATTTTTTTGTGATATCCTAGATATATTATTGAGATAAGTTAATGTTTCTTGGGTCATTCCAGATTCTCTAATCAGTATTTGGGAACAGTGGCACTTAGGAAGCATTATTTTTTGGTAAAAATTTATTCCACATATTTTTGGGGGATTTGGTTGGAAAGAAATAGGCGAGTGTTAAAAAATAAAACCAGAGGAATAATTGGGGTTTATGCCAAGAAAAATACAACCCTATTAGAGGATTGTATTATAAACTTTGTCAGCCAGGAAAATCTTGCAATGATCCTCTCTAGAGAAAAAGATATCTAAAATATGGAAAAAATCAATAAGGTGAGACTAGATATTATATGGGAATGTCCTCACAAATACTAGGTAAAAATCAAATTCGATGGGGCTGCAAAAGGTAACCCGGGTCATGCTGGTGGTGGGGGCCTCATTAGAAATGATAGAGGTTAGGTAGTGGATGCATATGCTGAGATATAGGAATTACCACAACTCACCAAGCTGAATCAAGGGCGATGCTTATAGGCCTCTGAATTGTAGTGAATTTGGGTTTTAGGAGAATTGTTCTTAAGGGGAATTCCAAGAATATTATAACTTTCCTTTAGAAAGGGGAGTTAAATAATTCTAGCATTTTCCAAATAATTAAATATGCGAGGACTATTTTGGGAAACCTAGAAGAAAGTCAAGTTAAATATATTTATAGAGAGGGAAACAAAGCTACCGATAAAATGGTGAATATGGCAGTTAATATAATAATTTCAAGGTTTGGTCATACACCCCCATGGAGTTGGAAGAGATTACAAGAATTGATAATGAAGCTAGTAGATAAAGAGGGCATAGGATCATGCGATGAAGGATTTGAGCTTAATAAATTACATTTTTGTTAGCAGTTTATTTATCAGTTATGTAAAGCATTGAGCACTGCATAAGCCACGTCAAATAGAAAGATAGCTGGAGGAATATTATTTCAGCTTCTCCATATGCAATTTTAGCCCAGGTTTGTTTGTTTTACTAAGATAGGGCTATCTTGCATTTGTATAGTCTTCTTTTATTTTTTATGTACATATTTTGAGCTTTGTGTAAAGGGTCGGGGCCCTTCAACCCCATTTTTTATCAATACAAAAAAAATTAAGTATTATATGGTTTATATATATTTATATTTTAAAAAGTACCAAGCACCAAATAATAAGTTAACATAGAATGTGAGTTTATTTTAAGTAAATTATTATGTTTTGAAAGTTATGGTAACTAGGCCACCCCTTGGGAAGATAAAGGTAAGCTTTGGTTTCATTATAGACGGACAATGAAACCGCTCGAGCATGCATGATAAGGTGGCATGTAACGCTCCTTGGAAATTTGGTGCATGTTCACCAATGCAAAGTAATGCTCATTTATTAAATACAAGGGAGGGCAAACAAAAGGAGGGTAATCAACACCTAAAGAGGTAGTGGAGAAAAAAAGGTAGAGGGGAGAAGGTTTGGAAGTGATCAACAACATTCAAGATGTCCTTTGAAGGTAAGTACAACTTGTAGTTCAGGTGCTCCCATTTGTGTTTGCTCATACTCTTGGTTTATGACATTGTTGTTTAAACTTTCTCATTGTTGCCTTGTCTATATTTTGTTGGCTATATTTTTTCGTTGGGTTTTAAGTTTTGTTGAATGTATACCTTGTTCTATGTAGTTCTATTCGTTTAGAGTTTGTTGCATTACTTGGATCACCTAGGGAGGTCAATGTTCCTCTCATTGGTGCACTATTATTTCCTTTTACTGTAGGAATCCAAGCTTGTTCATTTGAGTGTTTTTTTCCTGGTTGTAAGCCTGTGTGAGGTCATTCGATAGTGATGCATTAGTTAAACCGTTTATTTGTACCTTGTTTGCATCACTTATTTTCGATAAGTAGAGCACCCTTATGTCTTAGCTCTAGTCTATGTAGAGTGAGTGTTGTTTGTGTTGGTCTTTCTTTGTTCGTAGGTTGGTGGGTGATGTCTTGCAGAGTCTTTTGGTTTTTAGAGTTTTTTTCTTGGTTGGTCTATGCATTATTTCATTGCTTTGAAGTTCCTTTGAGCTCGAGTTCCTGCCTTTAATTTTATAGTTTTTAATTCACCAGTGTGTTTTATTGGAATATTTATTTTATTTAAAGAACGGAGATGGATTTATGTTTAAATTAAAGATTTATTTTGTAAAGAATGTAGATGGATTTATGTTTAAGTTAAGGATTTATTTTGTAAAGAATATAGATGGATTTATGTTTAAGTTAAAGCTTTATTTTATAAAGAGTATAGATGGCTTTATGTTATAGTAAAAAAATAATGAAGGTAGATGGTTCTATGCTTAAGTTAAAGCTTTTTTTTTGTTAAGATTGTAGAGGTTTTTTTTTATACTTATGTGTTGAGTGGTATTTTCACCCAATTGTGAAAGTACACTCTCCCTTAGGATTTGGATTCCAAATCCCCTCTTGCAAAGAAGTTAAACAAACAACTTCTCCAAGGTCTCCGTTATATTAGCATTTGCATATGTGCATTAGTAATCTCAAATAAAGATATTCAATTTAAATGCTTGGAACACCTTAGTGATTGCAAGTAGCTGTAAACAAGGGGCAATGTTGGTTTATTTTACCATGAAACTTTAGTGATTGTTCATTGAACCAAAATAAATCAAATGTGAGTTGGCCCTCATATGACCACGATGTAGTGCTTTAATTCCTTTTATCTTGATGGTTTTAAAATGGATTTTATCTTGCATTAAATCCTCAATGATGAATAGAATCTTCAAAATGTCACTTTAACTTATCCCTCTTAAATGAAATCAAATTTTCATCAAGATGAACAATTAAGTGCTTTAAGGCAAAGACCTTCAATATAATACTCAAATTATCCCCCTTTCGTAAAATTGGAATTTTTATGAAGAAAGGGTAATTTTAGGCCCGAAATGGAAATTTGCGAAAATGTCGTAAAACATAACTCCTTCAATGAAATTGGAATTTTCATGAAGGGAATGTCATCATAGGCTCATGAATGCAAAACAAAACTGGAAAAATGAAATTTGACCTTGAAATGGAAAATTTCTATTTTCGGATTTTTAAAATCTGTGACAAAGCAGCAACTTCGGTGAATTTTAAAAAATACTAAACAACTCCGAAAATGAAATTTCAAAGTGCGTAATGGAAGTATGAATTATAATCTACGCAATGGTGAAATTATTTTTGGATTTTGAAATTTTTTAAATGTTTATTTTAATGCCTGAAAATAGGAAAAAATTCTGAAATTAAAATTTCTGAAAACAGAAAATTCAAATTTTGCATCAAAATAATTTCTGGAAATGCAGCAATGCAAAAGCTCCTTCGGTTTGATGCTCAAATTACCCCTCTTTCGTAAAATTGGAGTTTTTATGAAGAAAGGGTAATTTTAGGCCAAAAATGGAAATTTATGTAAATGCCATAAAACATCACTCCTTCAATGAAATTGGAATTTCCATGAAGGGAATGTCATCATAGGCTCATGAATGCAAAACAAAACTGGAAAAATGAAATTTGACCTTAAAATGGAAAATTTCTATTTTCGGATTTTTGAAATCTGTGACAAAACAGCAACTTCGGTGAATTTTAAAAAATACTAAACAACTCCGAAAATGAAATTTCAAAGTGCGTAATGGAAGTCTGAATTATAATCTACGCAATGGTGAAATTATTTTTGGATTTTGAAATTTTTTTAATGTTTATTTTAATGCCCGAAAATAGGAAAAAATTCTGAAAATTAAAATTTTTCAGAACGAGAAAATTAAAATTTTGCATCAAGATAATTGCTGGAAATGCAGCAATGCAAAAGCTCCTTCGGTTTGATAGCACCCCGTCCTGCCAAAACCGAATACGTGAGAGTTTCATACATGCAACCTAGCCTATTTGATCTGTACTACACACAATCAAAGTAAACTAAGTGCTTGACTTCTAGGGTTTAAAATAATTTCCAAATTGCAAACATTCACATGAAATAACCCATCCCATGGCGTAAATTTCACATACAAATCTGAAATTTGGAAGGGGAAAGATAAAACAATTAAAATAGAGCATGCAGAAAATTTCTCATTCTTTCTTGCTAACAAGGCCTGAAATTTCTGAAAAGAAGCTTTCCCATTCAAATTATATTCCTCTTTTACACATCAAATTTTGCCGCATTTGGCCATGCCAAAAGTTCCTCTCCTGTGCATGCATTTCAATGGGTATTTAAAGATTTTCCTCCATGGCTTTTCGTTTTCTCCTCCATGACTTTTCGTTTCTCCTCCATGGCTTTTCGTTTCTCTCTTCCTTTCTTCCATATGCAATACCTTGCAAAAAAAACAAAAAACTAAACTTTACTTAAACCAACATGAAAAAATTAAAAACTAACAAAAAACAAAAAAGCTAAAAATAATCCTATTTTATTTTTATTATTATTTTTTTGTTTTTATTTTATGTTCATTTGTTTATATATATATATATATATATATATATATATATATATATATATTATTTTTACTTATTCCCTTTTTCTTTTTTCTTTCTTTTGTTCTATTAATTTATTTATTATTATTTTTTTTTTATTCCTTTTTTTTTTTAGTTTATTTATTTTTTTAAACATGAATTAACCCAAAAGTTAATGTTTGAATTACAAACACATTAATAGACAAAAAAAACCACACCAAAAATTTATCAAAAAAATGTGGGTCCCCAAGCTTAGGGGCTAGTTGTGAAATAGTCACAACAAATGGCGACTCTATTTGGGAAATGCTCCTGAGCATTTCGATGAGAACCCAAAAAGAAAACCCGAAAACACACTTCAAAAATTTAACACAAGCATCAACAAATATCCAAAGAATGCCAATAGATCAAAAATACATGAAACATCAGAATCGCTAAGCATTAGCTCAGTGTGTGCAATGAATTTCTTTCCTCATCGTTTGAAATTGATCAACATTCCATTGTCAGTTTTGCATGAATGCATATGCGAGATTGTGAATGATTTGTGTACCCTAATGAATATGCCATGAGATTTTGCTTTTATAAAATGCATAGTCACTCTTCTAGTATTATGTACAAACATTCAAGACTGCCAAACCCTCTTAGGATCCACTAGTGAATGGTTCATTATATCCCAAAGTTGGTTGTGAGTCCCTACTATCTTGAACCCATGTGCGAGTGGATGTGAAATCAGAACTTTGGGGAATCAGACTCCCAACCAACCGAGATGAGAGTTTAACCCTATCCTTACTATTATGATTTAGAATTCTTTACCTCACTTTGAGCAAAATAATTAAACCAATTATGGAAGAAATGGTCATGCTAGTCTAACCCTCTAAACAATCAGTGGTCTTGTTTTTAGGCAAGACATGATGCCATGCATGGGCATATCTAACCCCACAATCCAAAACTTATCTTCATTTCTTTGGACCTTGGGGATGACTATCCATCCTTTGCAGAGGACAAGTAGTACGATCCTTACAATCCGATATAAATATGAGATGGAAAAAATTTATTTTTACTTCTTGGACCTTGGGGATGACTACCCATCCTGGTTAGGGACAAATAGTACGATCCTTACAATCCAAGATTTAAATGTAAATGGAAAATATTAATTTTGTTACTTAGACCTTGGGGATGACTACCCATCCTTTGCAGAGGACAAATAATACGATCCTTACAATCCAAGACTTATTATGAAATGAGACATAAGAGCTTTGGGGAATTGGATTCTCAACCAAGCGAGATGAGAATTTATACCCTATCCTTACTACTCTATGTGGGTCAAATCAAAGCTTTGGGGAATTGGATCCTCAACCTAAGTTTGATGAGGATTTAATCCTATCCTTACTACTTTGATTTTAGGCTTTAAGCTCTATGGAAGTGGTGACAACCATTGTTTTAAGGATCATGTTGCATAATAGGATAGACAAAAACTTCTTTCGCCCAACCTTTTCCTCCAAGTTAGGTTTTGATCATTTTGCTCAAGATCCTTTTTAATGTATGAGACGTGCTTGGTTCTAGATATTTCAAGACTCAGTTTCCAACCTTAGGATTTACTTAGATTTATGTTATAACATAACCCTAAGAGGATTTGACATACTTAAATAATTTGCACCTAAGATGCATATGCCACTAAGATGAAATGTATGAAAAGTGAGATGGAAAATGAATGTATTACTTCTTGAATTGCAAATGAAATGATTTGTCATGCAAAACCGACTCTTTCATGCATCACAAGTTTCAAATGATATAAATTAACTGTTTGTATTACATGTGGAGCTTTTACAACACAATTCCAATGTTTCATATTCTCCTGATCTTAGGCATAAGTTGACATCTCAAATTTATCGAAACACGTTCAATAAAATCAAACACACGACTTAAATCCTAATCCAAATAGCAATCCCAAAATGAAACTTGAAAACACAAACTCAAACCAAAATCAAAATTTATATACAATATAGTACAAGATGATGCAAAGCTTGGATTATCACTTTCCTGGATCCCAAACATGATTAGAACATTTCAAAAGGCATATGTCACAATACACATGCCAAATGTTGTAGGAATCCAACAACAATAAGATCATACCAAGCAATGCAACAAACTTCAACTTCCCTCTCTCACCCCACCAATTAAATTTAGTTTCATTAGTATTCATATAGGTGAGATTCAAAATTTTAAATTGATCAGACAATGATTGATTTTCAATTTTATCATGTCTATTCTTTAAAGTGCAAATTTCATCATTCCATTCATAATTTAGAAGTAGGCTTTCCTTTTCAAATGTGAGATATTGCAAACAAGAGCCTATTTCTAAAAGTCTTGCATTCAAATTCTTCAAGAATTTAAAGCCATCAAAATCCATCAAAACATCACCAAGATTTGACATTTCATCATTAATGACATTAGCATCCAAAGGGACATCATGTAATCTATCACTTGAAATTTTTATAGCTACTACCAAAGGTAAAGATTTCACCTTGTCATCCATACTCAACCCATCATGGTTAGAATTTACCACAACTTGATGAGTGTTAGTAGCTTTTTCTTCTTCCTCATTGTCTTCTTCATCATCCAACACCTGTTCAAAAACACCAAAGTTAGGCACCCAATCAAACATGCATCCATCCTTTTCAAAACAAGAGCCTAATTTTTCAAGATATGTGTCACGTGACACCTTTCCATGATCAATGGCTTGAGTTGCCTCAAAATTCATATTTTCATTAGGATCATCAACATTATCAAACCCACACCACTTAGGTTTTGTAATTTCATGATTTTGAGATGGCATGGACATTGTAGAAACAATAGGTGGATCAAGATTTTCTATTTCTTGCCCCTCAAGGGGAACAAAAACAATTGATTCTCCTTCTTGATCCATGGTAGTAACAGCATTATCCTTCTCAAACCTTTGATGAGATTCCAATCCTTCTTCCAAAACATTTTCAGATTGCACAAGACTTGTAATATCCTCATGTGAAAGGGCAATTGTATCATCCTGCATATCAATAGGCATACAAATTTCATTAGCAATTTTGGAGTGAGCATACTCTTCCCAAGAATCATAATGATCATCTTTCAAAATTAAATTGTGATGCTCAACTATTTCTTCTTCATCTTTTAATTCATCAACATGTTTCTCATCAAATTTATCTTCACCTTCCTTAGATGGTTCAATTACTTCCAAAATTGGGTTATTGCTTGTATTCAAATTGATAAGGCTATCATAATCCAAATTTGTAACCCATGATTCAATTTTATCACAATTTGGAAGGTGTGAATTTTCTTGGCCATCATTTTCAACAATGTCATCCGAAACAAATTCATCCTCATAGAATTCATCTTTTGGTGAGTCAAGGGTTTCCAATTTGTCACATGTTTCAATACTAGTTGGATCTAGCACTCCTCCCTTGCTTAAAATCATCTTCTTATGAAAATCATTAAAATCGATTTTAGAACCATCTTTTGAATCAAGATGAGTACTTTGAAGTTGATTCATACTTAAGAAAGATGGTTGATCTTGCATAGTAAGTTGAGGATTTTGAAATTGATTGAAGCTTGGGAATGATTGTTGATTCTGAAATTGATTCACATTCGAATTTGGTTGAGGTGGATAAATCATTGGGTGGGTAAAGGAAGTATTAAATGATTGAAGATTACATGATCCAAAACCCACACCATAATTTTGACAACTCAATTGTTGCTCAATTGCCATTGCTTGAGCATAGGCTTGAGACAAAGAAGTGATTAAGGGCATCCCGGGCATCCCTCGCAAATATGTGGAAATAAGTGGGTCAAGAGCATTGACATATATTTGGAGAGCCACTTCTTCTTGCAAAACATAACATGTCACTAATTGAGCATATAATCCAAAGAACCTTTCAGAAAATGACTTCACATTTTCACTTGGTCCTTTTCGATGGTGAAAAATTGCTCATATATGCGGATTGGGTCAACTTGCTTTTTGTTGAATTGATTAAGAAATGCTGCCTCTAGTTGAGCCCAAGAAGTGATAGACCCTAAAGGTAGACTTGTAAACCAATCAAATGCCACTTTGTCCAAGGTGTAAGGGAACATTTTACAAACAACATCATCATGCCAAATTATTAATTGATTCACAACAAATTTGAATGCTCGAATGTGTTCTCCTGCAGTAATTGTCCCATTAGACCAAAATCGAGGAAGACAACTCTCCCAACCGACGGGCAAATAATGTTGAACTCCTGGTGTGTTCAATGGGCTACCTGTCATCCATGGTGAAAACATAGCCATTAGTGAATCTTAAAGAATATAACTTTAATACCCAAAATATTTTATTTTTTATTTTATTTTATTTTATTTTATTTTTTAACATCAAATCAAATCCCATTATTCTTGTATGAACAATCAAAGCGTTAGAACAATGCATAGCAATTCATGTCCTCCTTTTAACAGTACCAATTTGTAATATTAAAAGAGGGCTACAGGATAATAATCAATAGGGCATGAAATATTCAAAATTTAAATCCCTATAGCATTTAAATCATACTAAAATAAACCAATTCAAGCCCTCCTTCTAGCGCCAAAATGTTGAGTGGTATTTTCACCCAATTGTGAAAGTACACTCTCCCTTAGGATTTGGATTCCAAATCCCCTCTTGCAAAGAAGTTAAACAAACAACTTCTCCAAGGTCTCCGTTATATTAGCATTTGCATATGTGCATTAGTAATCTCAAATAAAGATATTCAATTTAAATGCTTGGAACACCTTAGTGATTGCAAGTAGCTGTAAACAAGGGGCAATGTTGGTTTATTTTACCATGAAACTTTAGTGATTGTTCATTGAACCAAAATAAATCAAATGTGAGTTGGCCCTCATATGACCACGATGTAGTGCTTTAATTCCTTTTATCTTGATGGTTTTAAAATGGATTTTATCTTGCATTAAATCCTCAATGATGAATAGAATCTTCAAAATGTCACTTTAACTTATCCCTCTTAAATGAAATCAAATTTTCATCAAGATGAACAATTAAGTGCTTTAAGGCAAAGACCTTCAATATAATACTCAAATTATCCCCCTTTCGTAAAATTGGAATTTTTATGAAGAAAGGATAATTTTAGGCCCGAAATGGAAATTTGCGAAAATGTCGTAAAACATAACTCCTTCAATGAAATTGGAATTTTCATGAAGGGAATGTCATCATAGGCTCATGAATGCAAAACAAAACTGGAAAAATGAAATTTGACCTTAAAATGGAAAATTTCTATTTTCGGATTTTTAAAATCTGTGACAAAGCAGCAACTTCGGTGAATTTTAAAAAATACTAAACAACTCCGAAAATGAAATTTCAAAGTGCGTAATGGAAGTCTGAATTATAATCTACGCAATGGTGAAATTATTTTTGGATTTTGAAAATTTTTTAATGTTTATTTTAATGCCTGAAAATAGGAAAAAATTCTAAAATTAAAATTTGAGAAAACAAGAAAATTCAAATTTTGCATCAAAATAATTTCTGGAAATGCGGCAATGCAAAATATCCTTCAAGTTTGATGCTCAAATTACCCCTCTTTCGTAAAATTGGAGTTTTTATGAAGAAAGGGTAATTTTAGGCCAAAAATGGAAATTTATGTAAATGCCATAAAACATCACTCCTTCAATGAAATTGGAATTTCCATGAAGGGAATGTCATCATAGGCTCATGAATGCAAAACAAAACTGGAAAAATGAAATTTGACCTTAAAATGGAAAATTTCTATTTTCGGATTTTTGAAATATGTGACAAAACAAGCAACTTCGGTGAATTTTAAAAAATACTAAACAACTCCGAAAATGAAATTTCAAAGTGCGTAATGGAAGTCTGAATTATAATCTACGCAATGGTGAAATTATTTTTGGATTTTGAAATTTTTTTAATGTTTATTTTAATGCCCGAAAATAGGAAAAAATTCTGAAAATTAAAATTTTTCAGAACAGAAAATTAAAATTTTGCATCAAGATAATTGCTGGAAATGCAGCAATGCAAAAGCTCCTTCAGTTTGATAGCACCCCGTCCTGCAAAACCGAATACGTGAGAGTTTCATACATGCAACCTAGCCTATTTGATCTGTACTACACACAATCAAAGTAAACTAAGTGCTTGACTTCTAGGGTTTAAAATAATTTCCAAATTGCAAACATTCACATGAAATAACCCATCCCATGGCGTAAATTTCACATACAAATCTGAAATTTGGAAGGGGAAAGATAAAACAATTAAAATAGAGCATGCGAGAAAATTTCTCATTCTTTCTTGCTAACAAGGACTGAAATTTCTGAAAAGAAGCTTTCCCATTCAAATTATATTCCTCTTTTACACATCAAATTTTGCCGCATTTGGCCATGCCAAAAGTTCCTCTCCTGTGCATGCATTTCAATGGGTATTTAAAGATTTTCCTCCATGGCTTTTCGTTTTCTCCTCCATGGCTTTTCGTTTCTCTCTTCCTTTCTTCCATATGCAATACCTTGCAAAAAAAACAAAAAACTAAACTTTACTTAAACCAACATGAAAAAATTAAAAACTAACAAAAAACAAAAAAGCTAAAAATAATCCTATTTTATTTTTATTATTATTTTTTTGTTTTTTTTGTTTTTATTTTATGTTCATTTGTTTATATATATATATATATATAAATATATATATATTTTTTTACTTATTCCCTTTTTCTTTTTTCTTTCTTTTGTTCTATTAATTTATTTATTATTATTTTTTTTTATTCCTTTTTTTTTTTTAGTTTATTTATTTTTTTAAACATGAATTAACCCAAAAGTTAATGTTTGAATTACAAACACATTAATAGACAAAAAAAACCACACCAAAAATTTATCAAAAAAATGTGGGTCCCCAAGCTTAGGGGCTAGTTGTGAAATAGTCACAACATTATGTAAAAGCTTTATTGTAGGCTTGCATTTAAGTGAGAGATTTATCCTTTGTTTTATTAATACTTGATATGCTAGGCTTTTGGAAAGCTAAGAGGTAGCTTTCTTTAAGTCTTATATAGTTGGTTTTGAAAGAGACTATTATAATGATTCCTAAAGACTTTGGTAGGCTAAGGGATAATTATAAAGAGAAGTATGGGATTCTCTTTTATAGGATGTATTGCTTGTTCAATGGTTTTGAAAGAGAAACTTATATAATAATTCTTGAGACTTTTGTAAGTTAAAGAATTATTATAAGGAGAAGGATGAGATTCTCCTCAGGAAGCTTGCTTATGTTTTATGTGTGGTTGTTACATAATAAAAAGTTGTATGTTTTAGTTTGCATTGAATTTAGAGCTATCATAATCTCTAAGTAAACCTCATTTACTGTGGGTGGTTATTCTAGCTCGAGGAAGCTTGTATATTCTTAGTGGGTTGGAGGTCCTTGGTGAAGGTTTCTTAGATTTTCAAATATATTGATGATGTAAATAAGCAAAAGCTTGTAAAGGAAAATATTTGCTTGGATGATTTGTAAGACTTGACTATTGTTCAAAAGAAGGATTTATGTTGCTCTAATGTTTCTTTTTGTTATGAGCAATAAAATATTTGTTTTAGAAATATTTTATTCTTATTTAGCATGGGACTACTATGAATATGATAATGGAATGGTTGATGATCTCTTTAGCTATTTCATTTAGATGATAGTATGTTTCCTTGAAGCCATTTGATAAGTAATGGAAATATGTACAATATGGTTTAAATTCTATCATGGATTAGGTAGCTTTTTTTTAAAAACTTTATATCAAGTTCTTTGTGTTGAATAAATTTGGCTTTTGGTTAAGAGGAGCTCTTGGATTACATTTTATAACATTTCATATTGATGGATTATGTCATGCTTAATTATATTGTTCTAATTACTTACTCACATGACACCTTTCACTCATAACTTATACTTGCACACATAAAATGTCTTCACACTTCACAACTTGACACATACTATTGAATTAAATATTAAATACTCCCTAAAATAAATAAATAAGTCCCTATGGAGCTTGAGAGGTGGAGGCTTGAGAGGCTAAGATATTGTAGAAGGGCTCCCCTGCTGTGGAGCCCTGTTCTTGTTGGATTGTAGCCAACGAGTATTGGAGTCTTTATTGCTTATAAGAGTTATGGTTAGTTTCATTTGCTTCCCCCATTTTCTAGGGTGGTTTGTCTATATTTTTAGACTTTGCTGGGGAGATCAGGTTGATTCTTCCATTTATCTTTTCTGGGGAGATCCTAGTTCTCCTAGTTTTTGCTAAGGAGATCCGACTAGATCTCTTCACTATGGTTTTTAGGGAGAAAGGTTTGAATCTCCCATTTTTGAATCTCCTCTTGAGTATAATTTTCTATTATTTTACTAGGAAGATCAGGTTTATGCTTCCATTTGTCTTTTATAGGGAGATCTTGGTTTCCCTATTTTTTGCTGAGGAGATATGGCTAGATCTCTTCACTATGGTCTTTAGGGAGAAAGGTTTGAATATCCTATATTTTAAACTCCACTCATGTAAGGAAATTTCTCATTGCTTGACCTAGTTCAGAGGTGAGCTATTGGAAGGCATCATGGAGGGCCTTGCCTTGGATTTGGGTAATATAGTATTTTTTGTCTCAGTTGTTGATGCAAATTGGTGTTCAACTTATTACTATGTTTATGTTGACCTTAGAACTACTACACCTGAGAACGTGGATCTTGTGGCAGATCCTTGGAAGTTCTTGTAGTCCATATACCCCATACTGGAAGGGAGAAGGTTTTAAATTTCTAAAGTCTCTACTGGCAGGGTTCAAATCGTGAAGGGATCTACTGCATATCCTCAAGGTTTCTTGGTTGAGTTTGTAGATCCTTTTTTGGATTTGAGGAACTCTTCTCAAGTGATCTTCATGGTTGGTTTTATGGTACTTTTAGGCATGAATATGGTTGTTTGCTACTATGGATCTATTTCCTTGGGTAATCTTAGTTACCAAAATGCTTCCCAGGAATCCAGTTGTTTGATCTCCCCTTTGGGTATTTTTTTGTTCTAAATGCAGAGTGCTTCCCAACTTATTTTAGAAATATTTTGGCTGATTTGGAAGATCCACATTTGTTGGGTCTGATGATTTATTTGCAACAATTTTCTATGGTAACTTGGAGGAAGCTCACCACGTCTCTTGTTTCTGTGGTCTAAATTTTTGCTGGTCTAGTTTTTTTTATCCACTGGGAGCTTCTGAATCTGCTCCTTTTTTCACCTTGTCAGATCCTTCTCGTGTATTTTGAATGATTCTCTTTATTCTAAGTGGGAAAGATTTTGTGGTTTGTGGATTCAAGATGAAGGTATGGTCTTTGTGCATTTATGCAAGAATTTTTTTAAATGATTTGACTAAGCAAAAAGCCTATTTAAAAATTTGGTTCTAAATTTTTCTGGCGGGTTCCTAAAATTTTAACTTTGTTGATTGTAGCCAATTTGACTTGGCAGGAAGGCTATTTAAAAATGGTTTTAATTTATTTAGGTGGTTTAAAATTTTAAAATTTAAAGTCCGACGCTAGCTTCAATTGTTATGGTGGATGCTACTTTGGTTGGGAAACATCTTGATTTTCAAATTTGAAATTTTTGCTATTGTAAGTTTCACCTGGATCCTGAGAGATCCTATCAGTTCTCTAGCAGATTGTCCTTGTATCTCATGGAGATGATCATGTTTATGTCTTTAGATCTCCATTCTTTATTTTCTTGGGTTTGTCCTTATGAGGTCCTCTTTGATGTAATATTGTTGTAATTGTATTGATGTTTCATAGTTGTAAAAGGTTTTGGATCCTTTCAAAACCCCTCCAACAATAAAAAAATATTGTTTTAATTTAGACTAATTGATGAAAATTTTTATTTATCCTTAGGTTGGGTAGGAATGTTCCTCTAGATAGCCATAAAGCCCAATCCTGGGAGGAGTTGCGTGTATGCAATAACCAGGTAAACATGAGTCTTAGAAGGAGTTGTGTGGATGCAATAGCTAGGAACTCATGAAACTGGAAGTTGTGTGGATACAATAGTCAAGGTACTTTAAAATTTTTATCACCTTGAATGTGTAGGATTGGGTGTGACCTCAAATAGGAGTTGTGGGAATAATTTTAGGTCAGTAGTGGTGATCCCTTGATCGTGTAGGATTGGGTATTCATTCTAGTTACTATTAAAGTGGAAATAACCGTAGTTAGCCCACGAAGGTGTGGTAACTAAGCACCAAGGCTCTATGCCTGATTAACTTACCTAGATGGACTTAAAGTGTGGTTAGGGAGTAAGCATCCCATTTTAAGTGTTATGGTATTTAAATGATAATCCCTACACTATGGTCGCATGGTCCCTAGCTAGTGAAGGTGTGGGAAAAGTAGGGGGACTACTTATTGGCATCCTTCTAAACATGTAGATTTAGTAAGGTGAACCCCAAAAAATAATGGGAATTGGCCATTCCTATCCATTGAGTGTTGTATCTAGAAAATTGGAACTCAAATGTGGTGAAGCCTTGTATGCTAAATTATTATAAGGGTTATGAACCTTTGTAGGTAATCTCTCCCTTTTCAAAAATATTGGGTTGGTAGTTTTGGGTTGTTACACCTATGGATCGATTTATAGCTAAATACTTAAAATAATATCTAGTAGTAGAGGTCAGTGAGTGCACCATATATGATCAATCCTTGTTGCTCAAAGATAGGGTATTTTTTGATAAATTTAATGGATATTGTATAGGGGCTTTAGCCTTGAGAAACTGGGTTGATTGGAGTTGAAAGTATCTAGGAGTGATTCTATCTTTTCTTCCCAAAGGTTTCTTCCTAGTCATTGTTTGTTCTAGTTAAGAAAGAGATAAATCCTAAAATGGGGTCCTTGGTTTATGGGAAGATCAAGACTCTTCCTTACCTGTTATTATGAAGGTTTTTCACTTGAAAATATAGATCTATCCCTAGTACTAGTATTGGTTAGGATGTATGGATTCCCTATTGGATTTTGGGATATGGATACCTTCAGGGCAATAGGAAACACTCTAGGATAATTTATTAAGGTTTCAAAAACTAAAAAAGATGTATTCTTAGCTATTTATGCTCAGATATTGGTCATGATTGATATAAGTAAAGCTTTACCAAAATAAATCATTCTTAAGTATGGGGATAATATGTGGATCCAAACCATAGATTATGAAAACATATCTTTTAGATGTAGAAGATATCATGAGGTGGGGCATACACATAATTCATGCCCTAAGAAGAGTTCAACATAATCATATGTAGAAAATCACAAGATAAAGTTACAAATGGATATGGATGAGGATAGTTTTCAACTTCCAAAAAATAGATATAGACAAATGAAATCAATTAAAAAATGGAGACTAGTAAGGAAGGATATTGTAAGAAATGTCAACTCTATTGAGACATTAGCCCATGAATAAAAAGTAGATCAAATCTTAGAGGACATGGTACAACAAGTTTAACATATTAACAAGGAATTGTCTATTCAGTATGATCATGTTTTAAGGACAAACATTACAGATGAACCTAAGGAATGTACCTCATTAGATTTTGAAGACTCTCTTGAAGTACCATGCACCATTTAGGAGAAGAGAATTAGTAAAGAAAATGCAATGTTAAATGCTAATACCTCTAAAATTAATAAGGAAATACCATAAAATGAGTAGGACAAGTCAAAAGCTTCTATAGTAGAACTAGGAGAAGATAAATCTAATGAAAAAGAAAGTTGTGAAAGAATATTAAGGAATAGAATAATAAGATCTACTCCTAATACAAACAAGTCAAAAAGAGGAAAAACCTCAAAGTATCAAGCGATATCCAGTGATGCAAGAGGAAACATAGAGAAAGGAACACAAACTAAGTTGGTTGAACTTATCTTTACCAAATACCAAAATGATATTGGTAATTTGTAGGTGGGGCAAGTAGCCCTTAATAAGACATGATTATCATCTCATGGAATATAAGGGGTGCTAATACCCACTCAAAGCAAAGGTGTATCAAATACCTCTGTTTAAGTAATAGGGATGGTATTCTTTGTATCTAGGAAACTAAAATAACAAAAGAAGAAGTTTCCAAAACTATGAAAGTAGTATGTATGAGATGTGAATGGGATGCTATATATTTTTAAAGAGTAGTAAGAGGAATTCTAACTTGTTGGAATACTATTAGAACCTCCTATATAACCATTCATAAAACTAGGCATTGGATAGCCTATTTAGTCACATGCTACTTTGCAAATATTTGTTTTATCCTTATCAATGTCTATGGACCTACAACTCAGTCAGACAGATTAGAATTTTAGAGTAGGATTAAAGACTTTATGAGAAGTAAAGGCCAAGAAACCTAATTCATTATCATAGGATATTTAAATTCCATAACTAATTTGGATGAAAAATTTAGGGGAATTAGGAAATTAAACCAAACTATGAGAATTTTTTAGCTTTTATTCAAAACAATAATCTATGGGAGATTGAGTTTGAAGAAGACAACTATACATGGACCAACAATAGCAAAGTCCATAAACTAATAGCAAAAAAATAGACAAATGCATACTCTCAAATCATTGGCTAGATGAAGGGACTTGTGCTAAAATTTATACCTTGACAAGGATTGGTTCAGATCATTGGCCAATAAGAGTTATAATGGCGCTAAGTGAATTAAAAAAAAATCATATTTTACATTATTAAAAATGTGGAAAGACCATCCTCAATTTGTTGATATGTTAGCACAAACATGGATGGTGGGTTGTATACACTTACAAAACAAATTAAATCAATGACATCTAGATTAAAAGAATGGAGCAAGAACACTTTTGGAAACATTTTTGAGAAGAAATAAGAACTAAAAGATAAAATTTTAAAATTCCAAAAAGGTGATCATAATAGTCCAAACTCAGAGGAAAGAACATTGTTTAGTGAATATCATAATATTTTGAGTATGTAAGAAAATTTTGGAGATTAAAATTGAGGTAGTGGTTAGAAAGAAA
The DNA here is from genome assembly GCA_028583015.1 of Wollemia nobilis. Taxonomy (NCBI): domain Eukaryota; kingdom Viridiplantae; phylum Streptophyta; class Pinopsida; order Araucariales; family Araucariaceae; genus Wollemia; species Wollemia nobilis. Next base: position 7,196,804 of record JAQPPZ010016751.1, on the reverse strand, counting down.
TAAAATACAAAGTTTTTTTATAGGATGGCTATAGTACAGAGATCAACATCTAGAATTAATAGAATTAAATCAGTATAAAATGTTTGGATTGAAAACCAGATTGAAATAAAAAAGGAGGCAAGGTATTTTTATCAGAATATTCTAAGATCATAGGAGTTTGAAGTTATTAACGATAAACATCTACAAGAAGTAATCCTATTATAACAGATGAAGACACTAGGAAATTTATAGATCCTATTACTCTAAAAGAAATTCATCTATATATTTTTTCTTTTAATAAGGATAAATCTCTAGATGTAGATGGGCTCTCTATAATATTATATCAACATAATTGGGATATAGTGAAGGATTATTTATTGGTAGTAGTAGAATATTCTAGGGTAAAATAATACCTACCTTATAAAATAAATGTAACATATCTTACCCTGATTCCAAAAAAGAAGGATTTAGAATTGTTTGATTCATTTAGACCCATAATCCTATGTAATATGACATATAATATTATCTCCAAAGTAATGGTGAATTGGTTAAGACCACTGTTAGACAAAATTATTTTAGAAGATCAAGGAGGATTTATGAAAGGGAGACATATTTTGGATGGGATCATAGTAGCTCATGAAGTTATGCATTCAATAACTTCAAGAAAAGATAAAGCAATGATATGAAAACCCCATGAGTCAAGCCTATGGGGTTAAATGGGATTTTTTTTTTGTAGTATTAAAAAAAATTAGATTTAGGAAGAGATGATTTAGATGGATTAAAGATTGTGTCTCTACAGTTTCATATTCAGTGTTGGTAAATAGGTTTTTAATAGAATCATTTAAAGCCAAGATAGGTCTTAGACTGGGAGATACTTTATCACCATATTTGTTCATTATTATGGCAAAGGTTTTGGGTATAAACTTGAAGAAGGCTAACAAATATGAGTTTATAAGTGGACTTAAGGCTAGTAATAACATCAACAACATTACTCATCAACAGTTTGTAAAGGATACAACCCTTTTTGGGAGGGCAAGGATAAACGAGACCAGCGCTTTGCATAACTTATTAAAGGAATATGAAAGAGCATTAGGGCAAAAAAATAAAAGGACCAAATCCAAAATTTACTTCCTAAACACCCCAACTAAAATCAAATTAGGGATATCCAGGTTACTTCAAATGGAGGAGACAAATTACTTGCAACTTATCTAGGGATACATTTATTTGAAGGGGGAACGAGGATATAATTATGGAATCTAGTTATAAGTAAATTCATAATAAATTATAAATACATAAAGGTAGATAGTTATCATTAGCATGAAAAGTGCAAGTAATTAAATCAATCTTATAGGCCATTCCAACATATTAAATGTCCTTTTATACTATGCCAAAATTGAAATAAAAAAGTTTAATCTATATTATGCAACCATTTTTGTGGCCAGGATTACATGATAAAAGGAAATTTTATTTAGTTAAATGCAACAAGGTGTGTGATGATAAAACTAGGGGAGGTCTCAGTTTAATAGTTCTTATGGATGCAAACTTGTCTCTTAGGGGAAAATTAATTTTGAGATTGTATAATGAGAGTCAAAGACAATGGGAAAGAATTCTTCTAAGTAAGTATGTTGAACCCAATGATCCAATATTAATATTTACAACACTCTCTCTACCAAATGGTTCTGCACTATGAAAAAAATTAAAAAATAAATTGATCTAGTGATTAAAGGTTTAATATGCGTGGTGGGAATTGGATTAAATATTTCTATTTAGATGGATACTTAGTGTGATAAAAAACCACTCAATCTAGATCAAATTTTGAAACCATGGATGACTTCAAGACAAATATGGTGATAGGGTTTCAAACATTCTGTACAAGGATCATGAAGGATAATATAAATGGAAAGAATATTTTTTACAAGTATATAAGACATTGATGTACAAAGGGAATTAAGTAGAAAGATAACAACAATAATTATTTTGAGGGGAGCCAAGGATAAGTTGATTTGGGAGTTGAATAGCTTAGGATAATACACAACAAGAAGTGGATATAATGTAAAGCACCAACAAAATAGAAATATTGCAAGAATATGGAGAGATATTTGGGATAGCCCAAGCATTCATAACCTTATGAAAAAGGGTTTTTCATGACCCCTCGCAATGTGTTCTTTGTAAAAAGTAGGAGGAGAGTATAGACCATCTCTTGGGAAATTACTCAATAGTCTAAAAACTATGGCAATGGATTCTTAATATATTTGGTAAATGCATGGTGATAAATGGCACAATTGAAGAATAAAGCAATGACAAAGAAATTTTAAAAGTTAATATTTACAAACAACATGGGATATATCAAAAGATACAATACTTTGAATTGCATGGATAGAAAGGAATAGAAGAATATTTAAGAGAAAGGAAAGAAAAGTAGTTTAGAGGTAATAAAATTAAATATTTGTTTAGCTAGAGAAGAGTCTAAAACAACCCTATCAACTCACACAATCCCTAATCTAGAAGCAGAGAGCTTTGATAGATGGAGTCAAGTCATCAAATGGAATTATGATGTTGGGTATAGGAGAAACAAAAAGAAGGCAAAGAATATAAAGTAGAAACCACTAGATGTGGAGTTGGTCAAATTGAATTTTGATGGAGCCTCTAAATGAAATATAGGACCAACAAGAGGAGAAGGAATAATTAGAAATAATAGAGGAGAAATTTTCTCATTACACTTTCAATAGTGGATTTAAGATAAATATGAAATTGAAGCTTGGGCGACTTTGGAAGGGTTAAAAATATGCAAACAAATGAAATGGAATAGAGTATGTATGGAAGGTGATTCACTCATAGTAATAAATGCAATTTTAAGGAAAACAAAGGCTCCATGGAACATACAAGAGATAATTGTGGAAATTCAAGACCTTGCTATAGAGTTTGAAGAAATCAAGTTTACACATATGTTAAGGAAAAGAAATAAATGTGCAGATAGGCTAGCCAATAGAGGGGCTTTAATTGAGGATTGTGAAGTTAAATTCTCTTCTCCATCATTAGAGGAAGTAGTAAGTTTAGCTAAATTTGATAATAAAATGTTGATTGCCTAATTTAAATAATGATTAAGATTTACTTTAATATTTTCCATTGGTAATATTTGCTTTATATAAACTATTTATTATAATTTTTGTGGTTGCACTTGTGCTTCGGGAAGGAAAATAGCAATATAGATCCAATAAATAAGACTATGATAGTACAATGTTTTGGAAATATATATATATATATATATATATATATATATATATATATATATATATATATAATATATATTTGATTGGTAAAAGGGGTTTTGAAAGGATCACGTAACCTTTTACAAAAACATGAAGGTTGGGAGAAGAGATCCCAACCAAAAAATAGTTGAATAAATAGACCCTTTGTGGGCTATTGGAGAAAAATAGCTAAAATAGAAAAAGAGAAGCCCACGTAGGAGCAAGAGAGGAAGCCACACTAGCTGAGAAGAGAAGTCCTCGCAGGGGCAGCAGAGAAAACCTCATAGGTAAACATAAAATTGAAAAGGGTTTTTCCATATAGGATAAAACCTCACACCAATTTGAAAAGGGTTTTCCCACATAGGAGAAAAACCTTAGATTTAGAAGGCCATCCACAAATGAATCAGGATCATCCACAAATGAAATAGGACCATCCACAAAATGAAATAGGACCATCCACAAAATGAATCAGGGCCATTTACAAAGGAAACAAGACCATCCAAAAACCACATAGGACTAAACGTAAAAGAATTTGGATCCATCGCAACAGAAAAAAGGACCACCCAAAAACCAAATAGGGCCATCCACAAACCAGCCCAGGGCCATCCGCAAACCAACACTAGACCATCCGCAAGAGCCTCCATGCGATCTCCCAAAGAACAATGGTGAAGCAAAACCAAATATAAAACTTGTAAGAAACCCGAACCCAACCACTAGCAGAGAAACCATGAAACCCTTCTGCAATACAAAGAAGCACATGGTCCCCTCCAAGACCAATAAAATATGAGAAGGAATCCAGTAGAAACCCTTGGACACAAGCCCCGAAATGCTAGCCACGAGAAACACTCAACTATGAATTTGAGGCCTCCCCAAGCCTAGAAAAGGTAGTGAGTGACCATCCTGGAAAGCAGATCAAGAAAAATGCATCCATCAAAAACCTCGAAATGCCAAGCACAAACCATGAACAATGAGAAAATCTCAACTGGGAACAATTGGGGCCTCTCCCAAGCCCACATAAGCCAGATAAAGACCATCCTTGCAAGCTAAAAAAATGAATCAAAGCCACCATAAACCCTAAACCACTAGCCATGAATTGGAAACCATGGGAAACACTCAACTAAGAACAATCAGGGTCTCTCCCAAGCCTAGAAAAACCCAGCAAAAGACCATCTTGGAAAGCAAAATGAAAGAACCGAATCCCACTTTGACACAATGTGAATATCTGGAGAGGAACAAAGAGTTCCCCCTACAAGCAGTAAAGTGCACCTATAGGGATGAAAACCCCCACACTGTGACCAAAAAAATTAGTTTTTTTGATCACGTAGCAACACCCAAGAAAACTTCCTGGAACACCTTAGGAAGAAGCATAAAAGGTCTTGGAGACCCTCTGGGCACCAAGTAGTGGTAGGAAAGGCTTGAAAACCTAGGAAAACTAGGAGATCTACATAGAATTCCTCAACACAGCAAGAGATCCGTTTGAGAAACCTAGAAAAAGCTAGAGAAGAAGAAAGAAAGTGAAGAGGTGACCTCCCACCCAGAGCATGAGGTCTCTTGATACCGCACTGAGGCACCTCCTTAGTGCATTACAGATCCAATAGAAGAAAAATAGATTTACCTCCTCTTTCTTGGGACACCTCAGGAGGAAGCAAAAAAGGGCTTGGAGATCCTCCAGGCACCAAGCAATAGTAGGAAAGGCAAAAAAAACTAGGAAAACTAGAATATCTGCCTAAAATTCCTCAGCATAGCAAGAGATCCACCCGAGAACCCTAGGAAGAGCCAAAAAGGGAGAAAGAAGATGAAGAGGTGACTTGCCTAGAGCGGGAGGTCTCTTGCTCCCGCCAATAATAGTTTGGAAATATTACTCTACTAATGTTAAGAAGGATGCTAAGCTTTAGAATATTTGTATTCACACATAAAATTAAAAAATATCCAAAAAATGGAGAATACAAGAAAGGGGAGGATGAGCGGCGGTAAAGGAGACGGGCGAGTGAGTGGAGGATGGTAGCAGAGCAAAAGCAGGCAAGAGGAGGGTGGATGGACAAATGGATAAGGTTCTAGGGGGACCAGATCTGACAGCAGCAAAGGATCCGGTCCTGATGTGGTGGGTGCTCAGACCAATGGGATGGGATGTAGCAGGAAGGATCCCCTTGACAAGGAAGGCCCCCATAAAACCTGTAAGGGATCCTATACCCAGGTTCTGGGTTCAGGCGTTGTAACACATTTCTCCACCCAGGAGCTCCACCCCTCAGGGGAGGATCTGGTCATTCCCGAAGACTTGATGGAAAGCTATATGGAGATGGAGAAGTTCACGATGATTGGGAAGTTCTTGGGGGGATTCTCGAATATGGACACTATCCGTAGATGGGCTTCCTCCAAGTGGAAAACCAGTGGCAACATGGAGATTGTGGCCCTATCCTGAGGTTTCTTTGCTATCCGTATTAATAAACGGATGGAATTTTGTAACATCTTGGCCGAAGGGCCATGGTTCCTAGGGAGTAGGAGCCTCTTTCTTAGGAAATTGGAGGAGGAATTTAATCCTGAGACGTAAAACATAAATGTCGCTCCACTGTGGGTGAGACTTCCAAACCTCCCCTTTTAATGTTGGCATGAGAATGTAATCAGAGGGATTGCTTGGTCCATTGAGGAGTTAGTGGCTTTTGATTCCTCCACCAAGATCAGGTCCAAGATGGTACATGATCGGTTCTGTGTTAATTCTAGCTTAGAAGCTGAGCTCCCCACTTTCATCAACCTATTCAGAGGGAAAACCCTAATCAAAAGGCAACCTATTGAGTATGAAAATAAACCTAGCTTTTGCACTCATTGCTGTACTCAGGGGTATCTCCAGCCCCAATGCCTAAATATGAGGACTCAAAAGCAACAAGAAGAAGAGGCTAAGAGAGGAAACTGGAGGAACCATGGTCCTGGGGCCAGCAACAAAAAGTCAACCAAAACTCATTTTGCACAACCCTACCCACCGATCCTATGACCAAGCCAAGACTCCTTCTCAAGGCGAAGCTAAAGTTGAACAGAGGGAGGATCATATCCCACCCTCTATGGATCGTGAGGAACCTGATAACAATCCTGAATAGGAATATGTGCATGCAAAAGCTCCCTCACCAAGTCAGAACTAGCAAGAGGCTCCTTCAAAACCCTCGTCGTAAGGTAGTCTTCGAGCAGAGGGTTCGATTTCCCAGGTACAATTTTTCCTTGAACCAGGTGTTTCATAATCCTTCATGGAAGAATATCTAAAAAATAACAGGAAATCCCCACCTCGATGGGATAAAAGTGAAGGAGGGCCTCCCCTATTGGGGCAGATCAGCCCTAGGAACACCAGAAGCAAAAAGCAGGCTATTGACTACGATAGTGAATGGAAGAGAGGAAGACCCTCTGGTAATGACCAGTGGAACAAAGAAATAGTGGAGAATGTCTCAAATGGGACTCAACTAACGCTGTTCTTAGATGATTCTGACACATAGAAGGATGAAAAAAAAGGCACCAAAACCCCCTTCCAGCTGGTGAAGGGAGGAAATCAAAACCCTATTTAAGTGAAGGTCATCTCATGGAATGTGAGAGGCCTAAACAGCACAACCAAGCAGAGGATGGCTGCTGACCTCAAAAAAAGGATGAACCCTTCTATTTTCATTCTCCAGGAAACCAAAAATGATGAGTTCTCATCAAGGAAGGCTACCAAAGTCATTTGGAGCAAAGGGGAAACCCTGTTTAGCCCTGCTCAAGGCACATTGGGAGGGTTCATGTGCCTATGGAATCTGACCCTAGTGGAAGGGAGGCTTATGTCTTCCTCAAATAGAATCCTCAACATTCTTTTTCACTCAAATACCGGCAATAATTCATGGATCCTGTCCAAAATTTATGCCCCTAAATCTCCTGTAGAGCGAGCTGAGATATGGGAAACCATTACTCAGATGAGAAGCAACTTTAGGACTATACCTTGGATCCTCGGTGGAGATTTCAACTGCCCCTTGCACCCGTCAGAGAAGAAAGGAGGTTCTGACTTGTGCAGCAGAAGTATGGAGGACTTAAAAAACTTTGTTAAAAACAACGAGCTCATGGACATTAATCTAAAGGGATCCTCCTTCACTTGGAGTAATAGGAGGGTGGACAGTGAGCTTATCCAAGTTAAGCTAGATAGATTATTAATCTCTTAAGAAGATATTCCTTTCCTAGGTGATGCAAACCTGCTCGCCTTGCCTAGAATCTAGTTAGACCACAACCCCATAATCCTCGAATCTGAGAAAGCTCCCTCTTTCAAAACTCCTTTTAGGTTCGAGTCCATGTGGATTTAACATAAGGATTTTAAAGGGCAAGTTGATTTTTGGTGGAAACAGAAGGTTGGGGGATCAACCTCAATGCAGTTAGCCCAAAATATCAAGATAGTCAAGGAAAATCTCAAAATCTAGAACAAAGAGGTCTTTGGCAACATTTTTGAATGCAAAAAATCCATCTTAGAAATGCTGCAAGAGATAGAAAAGAGAATGGAAAATGGGGACCACAATGCAACCATCAAAAATGAAGAGAATATCCTCCTAGAAGACTATCATAACATCCTAGCAGGGAAGAGACATTCTGGAGGCCAAAATCTAGGGACTTATGGCTAAAGGAGGGTGACTCCAATACCGACTTCTTCCATGCTTCGACCATGCGACATAGAGGATCCAATAAAATTAGAGATCATTCACAACGATGGATCCTCGACCAAGGACTTAGTGGAGATAAGAGCTGAAGCAGTGGCTTTCTTTTAGGACTTACTAGGAGCTCTTCCTAAAAGTGACCAGCAGGCCCAGGTTGAGCTCTTGGCTAACATCCCATGCAGAGTCACCCAGGAGGATAATCAAAAGCTCATGGAACCTTTCTCCTCGGATGAGATTAAGGAAGCCCTTTTCTCCATGCAACCTGATAAGGCCCCGGGTCCTGATGGTTTTCCCCCTTGCTTTTTTCAAACAGTATGGGACATCGTTGGAGAGGAGGTCTGTGCTGCCATAAGGAAAATCCAATTTTCCAGAACTGTTCACCATGGGCTAAATTCCACTTTCTTGGCTTTGATTATGAAATCATCTACTTGTAGAACCTTTTTTGACTTCAGGCCCATAAGCCTCTGTAATGTTGTCTACAAAGTTCTAACCAAGACCATGGCCAATAGGTTAAATCCTAGCCTCCCCCTCCTTATTGACCCATGTTAGGGCAGTTTGGTGAAAGGCAGGAACATCTTGGACGGGGTCATCATGATTCATGAGATCCTCCACTTTGCTTCTATGGCTAAGAAGGCAGCCCTTTTCCTCAAACTCGACATAAACAAGGATTTTTACAAAGTTGATAGAAGCTTCCTCTGTGCAGTCCTTTCCAAGTTTGACTTTCATCCTCTTTGGATTGACCGCTGCATCTTCGCCCCTTGCTTCTCTATGTTGGTCAATGGTTCCCCTGTTGGGTTCTTCCAAAGTACTAGAGGGCTTCACCAAGGATATCCCCTGTAGCCCATCCTCTTAATTATCCTGGAAGAAATACTAGGCAGAGCACTTAAGGAGGTGCTTCAGAGGAATAAGGTGACTACCATTATTCTTGATTATAAGATTGAAGCGATCACCCATCAATAGTTCATGGACGACACTTTGTTGTCTACTTATGCATCAGTAGCCCAGGCTAGATACATCAAAAGGATCATGTTCCTCTATGAGCGTGCTGCGGGTCAGAAAGTGAATTTCATCAAAAATAAGCTTTTCGTCCTCAACACCCCCGTAAGACGATAGAACCAGTTAGCCAGGATCCTCGGGTGCTGCATCAAATCCCTTCATACCACATACCTTGGTCTTCCCCTATTTTGTGGTCGAGCTAAGGAGAGTTTATGGAATATGGTCTTAGAGCGCATCCATAAAAAATTAGCTTCCTGGAAAGGTAAGTTTCTTTCCCAAGAAGGTAAAGCCACCTTTACCAAGGCGTGCCTTCAGGGGATCCTAACCTATTTTATGTCGATGTTCAGGCTCCTAGCTTTGGCCCTTCATAAGATCAAGTAGATCCAAAGGACCTTTCTGTGGTCAGGCAATGAGGACAAGGGCAGAATTTCCCTAGTAGCCTGGGAAAATGTTTGCAAAAGCAAGGACCAAGGGGGACTAGGCCTAAGGAGGATGGGCTTGATGAACCTTGCTTTGGTGGCCAAACATGTCTGGAGGATCATCTCCAATGATTCAGTTGAGTGTGTCAAAATAGTAAAAAAGAAATACCTCTCCAACCTTTCTATCCTCGTTGAAGGCATTCCCATGGGTGGATCGGCTTTCTGGAAGGCTGTAATCCATTCACGACACTTGGTTGTAGATGGAACTAGATGTATCTTGGGTGATGGGTAGAAGATAAACTTTTGGAAGGACAGGTGGCTTGAGGAGGATCCTTTGTGTCAACATATCGAGTTGGGTCACCTCAGATCCGTGGTGGACCCCAACTATGATCAGAAGGTGGCTGACTTCATTATTTTGAGGAATGGATACCCGCATTTGTCGATTAATGAAGTGGATGGGTGCGACGAGGAGGTTTCTATGCAATCATCTCTCCTAAAGGGGTCACCATCCCTTCCCAAAGGAGAGCTGATCAAGGATTTGGAGAGGAACAGATAGTGGCACCTTCTCGGTCAAGTCAGCTTACAATATTCTGTGTAGCGGACCAAGGGTGTAGTTTCCTTGCAACCTGGTTTGGAAGAAATACTTGATCCCCAAGGTAAATTTTTTCTCTTGGATAACTTTTCAGAATAAAGCCCTCACTATTGATAACCTCCATAAAAGGGTCTTTGCTTTCCCAAATAGGTGTTACATGTGCATGTCAGCCTGTGAGTATTCTGACCACCTTTTCCTACATTGCTCTTTCACCAATTCTGTCATTGGAGTCATCCTTTCCACTTTTCATATTCAGTGGAGCCCTACCAAGACAATTAATGAAGTTTTCTTTCAATGGTCCAGTCCTTTCCAAAACCCAAAACTCCATTTCCTGTTGAATGCCTATTTCCACCATTTCATTTTGTAGATCTGGTTGGAGTGAAATAGTAGGGTGTTTGGAAACTCCCCCAGTTATCCTCCCTTTATTGCCCATAGAGCCCTGGCCTTTGCCATTGAGAACTCCAAGATCCTCTCCAGCTCAATCCCAAAGTTTGTCCTTGAGGAGGAAATTTTCATGACTTTGAAGCTTGACAGGGATCCTGGCCTAGCAGACCTGGCTCTATCCAGAAAAAAGACTAGGTGGATTAGGTCCCCCCATGGTTGGATAAAGTTAAAATTTGATGGAGCAGCCAAATGCAACCTAGGTCCAGTAGCAGTAGGTGGTGTCGTCAGAGACCATAATGGGAAGCTCATCCTCACTTACTGCAAAAATCTAGGGATCCAATAAAATCATGTCGCAGAAGCCAGAGGGGTCCTAAGGGGTCTCGAGCTCATATCGGAGGATCCCTGTCATTTGATGGTTGAAGGAGATTCGATGAACATTACCAACTACTTGCTTAACTCCAAGACCCCATCCTGGAAGGTGTTCAACATCATTTATGAGGCAAAGAATCTCCTTCTTCAACATTCCTCAGTCCAGATTTAGCATACTTTCAGGGAGGGCAATGGTCTGGCAGACCACATGGCAAACACAAGTTTTTTTTCCACGTGTCTCATCGTATGGCATCAGATCTTCCCAGCGGACGTGGTGAGAGCCACAAACCAAGATAGTTTTTATGGAACCACCTAGGAGGAGGTCAACGACAATCCTTGGTGGCTTTGCTTCTACCATGCCACCTGTCTCCTCGTCATCTTGGCGCATATCCAAATTCGAGGTTGGTAATATTGGCTCAATTCTTGGAGGACATGGCAGCTAACATTATGGCCTCCACCAATGCGATTGTTAGAGCTCTGAAGCGTTACAAGGGGCACCAGGACCAGGACGACCAGGAGGAAACTGAAGCCTGATGGAGGTTCCCTGAAGTTTCTTGTTTTGCCGATGATGGATGTGTGGGTTGTAACCGATTTTGGCTTTTTAGGTTTTAAACTATGTCTACCTCCCGTTAAGGATAATCTTGTATGTAGCCATATGAGCACCTGCTTCTATATTTTGGTAAGTGTCAAGCAAGGTTTTTGTGTTGCTCCAGCCCATGAGGCTTTCTGTATATGCCAGGGTTATGGCCTGCGATGTTATAAGGTTTTGGGATCCTATCAAAAAACCCTCTAAGTAATTCAAAATCCAGCTTACCAAAAAAAAAAATCCAAAAAATGAAAATCAAGATTATATATTTTATGTAAAATGATGTAGGTTTCTAGCTATAGCAACTCAATTGAGATGATAATTGAATCTATTTGTAAACTCTAAAGCTCTAAAGAAAAGAGTTGTGTTTTTTCAAGGGTGGGGGACTTGAGTACAACCCCTTATTCTCAAAAAAGAAATTTTTTTTTTCTTCAAGATTGCATAGGAGAACGTGGAAAGGAGATAAGGATCAATTAAAAGCTCTCCAACGGTTTTTAGATCATGGTCAAAGAAGTGGTTCCAAGATTAAATGCTGCTGATTACTCGAGGTGTGCAAGATGGAAGAACCTGAGGCAGTTTTTGATGTCGCCAGAATTAAAGACGCCTCCAATATTCAAAGCTCCTGTTCGTGATCTCTTAAAACAACTTTCAGCTTCCCTTGATAATGGTCATTTGATGAAGAGATGTGGGCCCTCGTTTCTGTTTCATTCTCATTTGTAATCCATTAAAAGCAGGGACTGTCATTTCTCCGAGGAACACTAAGGGGATTGTTTCTTCGAGATCTGCTTCATATATTAAATGCTGTAATATGAAAGGAAGAGGATGGACCTCTATAAATACCAATGTAAAACTCAAGCAAAAGGAGGAGGATCATGTTGCATAAATTGAAATAGAAATTCTAGATGCAATTGCTTCCATTCTTAGTGTCTTTTGGAGTTGGTGATCTAATTTGTTGTGTATGTTTGGATTTCTATGTGATTTACTTTTGTGTAGTCTAGTGTAATATCAGTTGAATTCTGCTGTGTTGAATTTAGCTGTATTGGCATTTGAATGTTTGAAGTTTATTTGGAAGCGAACTCATGGCTAATGCGTGGTCCAGTTTCTGTGTATGTATTCTAAGAGTCAGTTGCTGCTTAGCTTTAGGATCTAGTTGAAGTTATTACTATTCGAGGTTGTTCTACCTATCAAATATCGGCTTCAGCCATATTTACATCCCTTTCTGTTATTTCCCATTTCTTTTCACATTATTTCCCATTTCTTTCCTGCATCTCTAGTCTTGAAACCAGTTTAGATTAGTGTGGGAACCAGCCCTCTCTGGAGATTGGCCCGAGAGACATCTCTTTCTCTCGGCATTTCAATGTTGGCCAAGTCTAGGGTGCATATACATATAAAATACTTTCCTGTGGCAGATTTGTGACCAACAAAACCTTAATCATTAAAATAGTAGAGTGGTTGTGGATGTGGCAATAATTGCTGCTAGGGACAACTTATTTTTGGGTAGAAATTTTAAAACCTTTCAATAATGAGGAGTAGCACACATAAAAAGGGGAACCTAGAAATATAAAATGACCCTCCACCCATCATAGCCAACCATAAGGAGAAGAATATTTCATGCGCAAAAAATAACAATGATTACAAGATTTATTTAAAATCCTAACCCTTTTAATCTCACCATTATTTCTAATGGATTAAAAACAAATTTTAGCTCTAAATCTCAATAAAGAATGCAAGTAGAAGAATTACATAAAAGTATTCTTAGGCACTATAGATTCAGCTAAAAAATTACACCTACTCAAACAAAATGATCTAACACCAAAAGGGGGCTTCCTAAGGATACTAAAGAAAATGAATCACCAATAATTTTGACAAATGATGCAGAGAAAGTAGAAGATCCCAAGACATCCATGAACACTAAATATTTAAGACAAGGTACATTTTAGAGGTACTAGGAGATAGAAGCAAAATCCTTCTAAACCAAAATGTGGACGTCTTACCTGACCCAATATATGGTACCCCAAGTGTATCAATGCTTGAAATTTGTGGTTGCATGCACCACAAGTTATGATGTAGAGAAGAAAATTGTGATTGGGGGTAATAGATGCTTTATAATTGTAATTAAATCAAAGGCTATACAATATATGTTGGTGGTACCCCAAGATCTGGAGTTCAATCCCTTTGTGGCCAACTAGCTCTATGGACAACACCCTAATTCACTATATGAATTGGATATGGAAATCCCTAAAAAAAGTAGTTGAGTGTCATATTGGATATACCTATATCATGGACCTTGTTCAAGGACAATGCCAAAGATACCCTAAGCATGGTGGTATTCATTTTTGGTAGAGAAGAACTGGGTGATGTTTACACTCTAAGATACATAGTGGAGGATTAGAGAAATTTAGTACCATTGCAATATTTAGGTATCCATCATACCTCACACACCTATCATTGGCTCAAAATTCTTTGTTATATAAAAGATTAGATCTAAAAACTATAGAAGAGGGAGATCAAATATGGTCTATGTCTATCTAGATGGGAGCCCTTTTTCAAATCTACTCTTATTACAATTTTGTAGATAAGTTTCTAATGCCAATTGTATGGGCCTTGAAAGGAGAAAGGCTACAACAAATTTTGATAGGACGTTCTCATAAAATATGTCATGACTACAAGGGGGATTGGTTATTTTTAGAATATCATATCATTATCCACATCCTCAAATTCATAAAACTTGTGTACTTGTTACCATGATATGTACCAAATAAGGTTTTAGCCTTGGAAATGCTAAGGTATCTAGACATGGTGGATATTGCTTATAGATTTGGGAAAAGTAAAGCTAGCTACTTCAAGATTTTAGTGCATTTAGGTGGAATAAACCAGTTGAAGAGGAGGGCAACACCTCTATTAGAAATCAAGCTCAAAATTTTAGAGTTAGAGAGTCTAGAGGATTCTTAGGTATACAAACCAAAGGGTGTTTTATAGGAGTGGCTCTATAAGATAACAAATGCAAAGAAGTTCACTCCTCAAATGTGGCCAAGGATGGAACTCCACTATAGTATTGAGGAAAGCTTTAATACATCACTTTAAAAAGAAGATTTTTTGTCCTACCCCAAGCAACTAAAGTTATGATTTGACTTTTGTAAACCTAGCAAACCCCTAGGTATAATCAACCCCAAAGGCAAGATTTCCAAAAATGAAGAGAAGCAACTACATCAACAAGATTATAACAATGTCATAGTCAAAGATTGGTGGATCTACTAGTAATTGATAAATAATACAAACTCTATGCCTAGAGAGAACTCAAAAGAAGAGCAATATAGTATATGATATAATGAAGCAAATTCATCCAAAGACGATGATGACTTGGATGAACTTGAGCAAGTGGTACACACACAACACATGCAATAGAAAGAAAAGGAGAAAAGGACTTCTCTAATTTGAACCCCGATGCATTTAGCCCCCCCAATAGAAATACAAGTAGGCACTATTGAACCCCCTATTTCAATAATTTTGGTTACAATAATTGTGGCCCACTTGACACCCTCATATAATAAAGCATCAAGAGAATATTTGAGGAAGGCTACCAAAGTCATTTGGAGCAAAGGGGAAACCCTGTTTAGCCCTGCTCAAGGCACATTGGGAGGGCTCATGTGCCTATGGAATCCGACCCTAGTGGAAGGGAGGCTTATGTCTTCCTCAAATAGAATCCTCAACATTCTTTTTCACTCAAATACCAGCAATAATTCATGGATCCTGTCCAACATTTATGCCCCTAAATCTCTTGTAGAGCGAGCTGAGATATGGGAAACCATTACTCAGATGAGAAGAAAATTTAGGACTATACCTTGGATCCTTGGTGGAGATTTCAACTACCCCTTGCACCCGTCAGAGAAGAAAGGAGGTTCTGAATTGTGCAGTAGAAGTATGGAGGACTTAAGAAACTTTGTTAAAAACAACGAGCTCATGGAAATTAAGCTTAAGGGATCCTCCTTCACTTGGAGTAATAGGAGGGTGGATAGTGAGCTTATCCAAGTTAAGCTAGATAGATTATTAATCTCTCAAGAAGATATTCCTTTCCTAGGTGATGCAAACCTGCTCGCCTTGCCTAGAATCTAGTCAGACCATAACCCCATAATCCTCGAATCTAAGAAAGCTCCCTCTTTCAAAACTCCTTTTAGGTTCGAGTCCATGTGGATTTAACATAAGGATTTTAAAGGGCAAGTTGCTTTTTGGTGGAAACAGAAGGTTGGGGGATCAACCTCGATGTAGTTAGCCCAAAATATCAAGATAGTCAAGGAAAATCTCAAAATCTAGAACAAAGAGGTCTTTGGCAACATTTTTGAATGCAAAACATTGATCTCAAAAATGCTGCAAGAGATAGAAAAGAGAATGGAAAATGGGGACCACAGTGCAACCATCAAAAACGAAGAGAAGATCCTCCTAGAAGACTATCATAACATCCTAGCAGGGAAGAGACATTCTGGAGGCCAAAATCCAGGGACTTATGGCTAAAGGAGGGTGACTCCAATACCGACTTCTTCCATGCTTCGACCATGCGACATAGAGGATCCAATAAAATTAGATATCATTCACAACAATGGATCCTCGACCAAGGACTTAGTGGAGATAAGAGCTGAAGCAGTGGCTTTCTTTTAGGACTTACTAGGAGCTCTTCCTGAAAGTGACCAGCAGGCCCAGGTTGAGCTCTTGGCTAACATCCCATGCAGAGTCACCCAGGAGGATAATCAAAAGCTCATGGAACCTTTCTCCTTGGATGAGATTAAGGAAGCCCTTTTCTCCATGCAACCTGATAAGGCCCCGGGTCCTGATGACCCCTTGCTTTTTTCAAACAGTATGGGACATCGTTGGAGAGGAGGTCTGTGCTGCCATAAGGAAAATCCAGTTTTCCAGAACTGTTCACCATGGGCTAAATTCCACTTTCTTGGCTTTGATTTTGAAATCATCTACTTGTAGAACCTTTTATGACTTCAGGCCCATAAGCCTCTGTAATGTTGTGTACAAAGTTCTAACCAAGACCATGGCCAATAGGTTAAAGCCTAGCCTCCCCCTCCTTATTGACCCATGCTAGGGCAGTTTTGTGAAAGGCAGGAACATCTTGGACGAGGTCATCATGATTCATGAGATCCTCCACTCTGCTTCTATGGCTAAGAAGGTAGCCCTTTTCCTCAAACTCGACATAAACAAGGATTTTTACAGAGTTGATAGAAGCTTCCTCTATGCAGTCCTTTCCAAGTTTGACTTTCACCCTCTTTGGATTGACCGCTGCATCTTCGCCCCTTGCTTCTCTATGTTGGTCAATGGTTCCCCTGTCAGGTTCTTCCAAAGTACTAGACGGCTTCACCAAGGAGATCCCCTGTAGTCCATCCTCTTAATTATCCTGGAAGAAGTACTAGGCAGAGCACTTAAGGAGGCTCTTCGGAGGAATAAGGTGACTACCATTATTCTTGATTATAAGATTGAAGCGATCACCCGTCAATAGTTCATGGACGACACTTTGTTGTCTACTTATGCATCAGTAGCCCAGGATAGATACATCAAAAGGATCATGTTCCTCTATGAGCGTGCTGTGGGTTAGAAAGTGAATTTCATCAAAAATAAGCTTTTATTCCTCAAAACCCCCGTAAGACAACAGAACCAGTTAGCCAGGATCCTCGGGTGCTCCATCAAATCCCTTCCTACCACATACCTTGGTCTTCCCCTATTTTGTGGTCGAGCTAAGGAGAGTTTATGGAATATGGTCTTAGAGCGCATCCATAAAAAATTAGCTTCCTGGAAAGGTAAGTTTCTTTCCCAAGAAGGTAAAGCCACCCTTACGAAGGCGTGCCTTCAGGGGATCCTGAACTATTTTATGTCGATGTTCAGGCTCCTAGCTTTGGCCCTTCATAAGATCAAGTAGATCCAAAGGACATTTTTGTGGTCAGGAAATGAGGACAAGGGCAAAAATTCCCTAGTAGCCTGGGAAAATGTTTGCAAAAGCAAGGACCAAGGGGGACTAGGCCTAAGGAGAATGGGCTTGATGAACCTTGCTTTGGTGGCCAAACATGTCTGGAGGATCATCTCCAATGATTCAGTTGAGTGTGTTAAAATAGTAAAAAATAAATACCTCTCCAACCTTTCTATCCTTGATGAAGGCATTCCCATGGGTGGATCGGCTTTCTGGAAGGCTGTAATCCATTCGCGACATTTGGTTGTAGATGGAACTAGATGTATCTTGGGTGATGGGCAGAAGATAAACTTTTGGAAGGACAGGTGGCTTGAGGAGGATCCTTTGTGTCAACGTACTGAGTTGGGTCACCTCAGATCCATGGTGGACCCCAACTATGATAAGAAGGTGGCTGAATTCATTATTTTGAGGAATGGATACCCGCATTGGTCGATTAATGAAGTGGATGGGTGCGATGAGGAGGTTTATATGCAATCCTCTCTCCTAAAGGGGTCACAATCCCTTCCCAAAGGAGAGCTGATCAAGGATTTGGAGAGGAACAGATAGTGGCACCTTCTCGGTCAAGTCGCCTTACAATATTCTCGTGTAGCGGACCAAGGGTGGAGTTTCCTTGCAACCTGGTTTGGCAGAAATACTTGATCCCCAAGGTAAATTTTTTTCTCTTGGATAACTTTTCAGAATAAAGCCCTCACTATTGATAACCTCCATAAAAGGGTCTTTTCTTTCCCAAATAGGTGTTACATGTGCATGTCAGCCTGTGAGTATTCTGACCACCTTTTCCTACACTTCTCTTTCACCAATTCCGTCATTGGAGTCATCCTTTCAACTTTTCATATTCAGTGGAGTCCTACCAAGACAATTAATGAAGTTTTCTTTCAATGGTCCAGTCCTTTCCAAAACCCAAAACTCCATTTCCTGTTGAATGCCTATTTCCACCATTTCATTTTACAGATCTGGTTGGAGTGAAACAGTAGGGTGTTTGGAAACTCCCCCAGATATCCTCCATTTATTGCCCATAGAGCCCTGGCCTTTGCCATTGAGAACTCCAAGATCCTCTCCAGCTCAATCCCAAAGTTTGGCCTTGAGGAGGAAATTTTCATGACTTTGAAGCTTGACAGGGATCCTGGCCTAGCAGACCTGGCTCTATCCAAAAAAAAGACCAAGTGGATCAGGCCCCCCCATGGTTGGATAAAGCTAAAATTTGATGGAGCGGCGGAGGCAACCCAGGTCTAGTAGCGACAGGTGGTGTCGTCAGAGACCATAATGGGAAGCTCATCCTCACTTACTCGCGAAAATCTAGGGATCCAATAAAATCATGTCGCGAGGCGGAGGGGTCCTAAGGGGTCTCGAGCTCATATCGGAGGATCCCTGTCATTTGCTGGTTGAAGGAGATTCGATGAACATTACCAACTACTTGCTTTACTCCAAGACCCCATCCTGGAAGGTGTTCAACATCATTTATGAGGCAAAGAACCTCCTTCTTCAACATTCCTCAGTCCAGATTTAACATACTTTCAGGGAGGGCAATGGTCTGGCAGACCACATGGCAAACACAAGTTTTTTTTCCATGTGTCTCATCATATGGCATCAGAGCTTCCCGACGGACGTGGTGAGAGCCACAAACCAAGATAGTTTTTATGGAACCACCTAGGAGGAGGTCGACGACAATCCTTGGTGGCTTTGCTTCTACCATGCCACCTGTCTCCTCGTCATCTTGGCGCATATCCAAAGTCGAGGTTGGTAATATTGGCTCAATTCTTGGAGGACATGGCAGCTAACATTATGGCCTCCACCAATGCGATTGTTAGAGCTCTAAAGCGTTACAAGGGGCACCGAGCCCAAGACGACAAGGAGGAAACTAAAGCCTGATGGAGGTTCCCCGGAGTTTCTTGTTTTGCTGATGATGGATGTGTGGGTTGTAACCGGTTTTGGCTTTTTAGGTTTTAAACTATGTCTACCTCCCGTTAAGGATAATCTTGTATGTAGCCATATGAGCATCTGCTTCTATATTTTGGTAAGTGTCAAGCAAGGTTTTTGTGTTGCTCCAGCCCATGAGGCTTTCTGTATATGCCAGGGTTATGGTCTGCGATGTTATAAGGTTTTGGGATCCTCTCAAAAAACCCTCTAAGTAATTCAAAATCCAGCTTACCAAAAAAAAAAAATCCAAAAAATGAAAATCAAGATTATATATTTTATGTAAAATGATGTAGGTTTCTAGCTATAGCAACTCAATTGAGATGATAATTGAATCTATTTGTAAACTCTAAAGCTATAAAGAAAAGAGTTGTGTTTTTTCAAGGGTGGGGGACTTGAGTACAACCCCTTATTCTCAAAAAAGAAAAAAATTGCTTAACCCCAACCTTGGATGGATGCCAAATTTTTGGTTTTGTTGGTCTTGAAGTTTCATTTTTTTAGAGAGGGTTCTTTCTATTCCCAAAATGCTCAAGAGCATTTTCCAAAAGAGTCAATTTGTTGTTGAGTTTTCACAACATGCCCTAGTTTGCATGGACCAAAGAACCACTTTTTTTGGTAATATTTCTCTTATTTTTCTTGGTTTTGTTTGCAATTTTTAGTCATCCAAAAGCTCAAGTTTTTAGTTGAAAGGTTTTAAACATAGGTGTCTAATTTTTGTTTACCTTGAGTTTGTTGTGGTGCTTATTTCCATTGTTTTTTATGTTTAAATTTTTGAGAAAGAAAATAACCTCTCCTATTAGATCAGAATAAAAATAAGCTTTCCAATAAGTCCCACATTCCTATATTCCTATAGCCTTAGCACCCCAAAAATATTTAAATTTGATCATTGCAGACTTGAATATCCTTCGGACATAACAAATGGTTTCACTTATAGATCCCATATATTTTGATACTTAGCAAAATTTAATGAAACCACTTCCATTAGGTGCTCATTAAAAATAGATTTCCAACTATTATACATTTGCCTATGTTTTGAGGAGATTTAAGGCCCAAGATTGGCTATCTTGTTAGTTGTAAATCCTATACAAATAATGCAATATTCATTTTTGGACCCTATATCTATTTCAATATCTAGTGAAATTTCATGAAACCACTTCCATTAGATGCTCCTTCAAAATATCTTTCCAAAAATATAAATTTACATGTTTCAAGGATATTTAAGGCCTACAATTGCTTGTTTATGTAGGCTATCTAAGTTGTTGTGATCGAGGTTAGTGTAGGTGTGGGTCAAATTAAAAGCACTCACGAGGGAATATAAGAAAGTGGATAGAATTTTGGACACTAAGTGAGGAAATTGCCCTGGATAGAAGTTTGACCACTCAAACGAAAGTTTAAAAGCATACAAAGTTAGAGCCACTAGGCACTATGAATGTTATACAATATTGAAAGTTTGACACTCATGGAAAATTACCCCGTCGAAACCTGACACTCAAGTGAAAATTGACTTGGTCAAAAGTCCAACCACTCAAGGGGAAGTTTTAAAGCAAGTAAAGTTAAAGCTATGGGTAACTCAAAATGCTATGCAATACTCGAAACTCTATACTCAAGTGAAAATTACCCTGCTAGAACTCAATAGTCAAGTGGAAACTACCGTAGTTGGAAGTTTTACCAATAAAGGGGAAGTTTTTAAATAGTTAAAGTTAAATCTATGGGCAACTAAGAATGCTATGCAATATCAGAACCCTAACACTCAAGTAAAAATTATCCAAAGAAGAAACTTTTTTGACCCTAGGAAAAAAATATTGAAAGCCTAGTAAGTGGAAGAAAAATCTCGAGCCCAAAGTTTTTTGATATTGACATCACCAATAAGTTTTAAAATCCCAACGCCAATAATGGAATAAAATGGTTACGGTACTCAAGTGAAAATTACCCTAGGAAGAAAATAAAAAAATTTGGCCTAGAGTTTTTTTGGCACTGACATCACCAATAAGTTTTAAAATATTGTCTCCGATAATGGAAGAAAATGACTCTAACACTCAAGTGAAAATTACCCCAAGAAGAAAAATGTTAGAAACCGAATAAATGGAAGAAAATGCTCGAGCCTAGAATTTTTTGGCAGTGACGTAAGCTTAACCATTTTAAAATCTTGAGAAGTATAAGAAAGTATCGAAAGCTTTGACTACTAGTAGGGAAGCATGTGGAAAAAATAAATCAGTCTCGAAAATTAGAAATTTAAAGCCCAAACAAATTGGAAATAAAAATCCAAGTGAAACCAGCCAAACATTAAGTGAAAATTGCCTTGAATGGAAGCTTGACCACTTATGGAGAAATATAAAAACAATCCTGGGAAAATATAAAATCAAGCCCAAAAGCTTATGGAAGCCCAAAAAATATTATCATGTGTGTTTTGGTGCAATGTTAGAAGCCTGGAAAATATAAAAACAAAAGGAAACCAAAAAATAAGAGGCTAGAAGCCCAGATACTCGCAGAAAAGAGTTCCAACAATGAGCATAAGGGTAATTTTTTTTCCAAAAAATACAAAAATTGCTTGGGAGGGGTAAAAAAAACATAAATTTTCAAAAAATTACAAAGGATTCCAAGAGGATGCAAAATTAAGTAAAAAATGCAGAGATGATAAAAAAAGCAAACAAATATAATAAATAAACAAGAATTATAGTAATTATATTAGTAAATTCTAATGCCTATAATTTTTTGACTTTGTCTTGTGGGAGATCTAACATGGCTTCTCATGGTGAATGTGGAAATTTTAATGCTAACCAGGCTAGCATAAATGAACAGGCTGATGGACGTGGAAATTTTAATGCTAACTAGGCTAGCACAAATGAATAGGCTGATGGACATGGTGTAATTAATAATCAACCTCTAAATTTTTATAGAATATTCAAACTTAATGAGCTATGGCTAAAGTGCAACTGAGAGTCAATTCCAAGGAGTATGCATCATGGTGATATTAGCATTGCTCATACAGTGTTAGAGTGCAACACATGGCATATTTGATGAAATTAATACCCAACCCACTTGCCATGATGGGTAGCTAAAGCATTGAACAATTCACCAGTTAAATGTCATACAAATTGAAGTTTAATGAGGCATGGCCAAAGCAATCCCAAGGAGTGCACACTATAAAAATGTAGTGATTAGTTGTAAAAGTAATGATAGGTGAAGTTCCAAAAATTCTATAAATATGGGCTCACTAGTTTGTTACAAAGATTAGAATCCATCTAGTAGCATACCCTTTTAGCTTTCTTCTTTCTTTGCCTTTCCTATTTGTAGTTGGATAAATTTTCTGAACCAAGCTACTATTGTTTTGAGACCTGTTCTTATAATCCATCGAAGTGATAAAATTTGAATCAAATGTACTCAATGTATATATTTATAATACTAGGATTTTAATTTTTTTGTGTTCAGTATGTGCATGCTGATAGTGGTTATATTTTGTCTATTTCATAGTTTGTTTCTCCTTTTAAGATTGCATAGTATTAGAACTTAGGCTGGGTGAATACTTGTTAGGTTGGGGTTGGTTTTAAATTAGAATTGTCACTTTATCGGATTGGAACTGAAGTTTAGGGTAGTATTAGCTTATTTTTATTTCTTTTCTCTTACCCTAGAAACCTTTGATTTTTTCTTTGGAGCCCGTTTAGAGTAGAAGTAGATTAATTTTAGTTTTAAATATTTGAAGTTTATTTTTTGTTGTGTTAGTTTTGATTTTTGTTGTAGGATGATCATTTGAATGCAATGTATATTAATTTTGCAATCTCAAATTGCATAGTTTAAATGCATTTTTAGTTTGCAATAGTTTAGATTTTACTTAACTTACTATGTTATAATATCAATGTTGTGGAAATTTTTTGATAAAGTTAAGCATTTGATTTCAAGATATTGTACATAGAAAATTTATCTTGAGTCATACTAGCAAATGCCCCTTAAAGTAACAACTATCAACAACCTTTGAGTTTATTCACATCGACCAAGACCTAGCATACTTGAACCTTGGGGGCAAAAGAATTCCCTTTGAAGAGGGAATAAATTATGTTCCAATTATGTTGGCATGCCCTTGACAATGTGTCATTTTCACGCTCAAAAATATTGTTAATAAATGTTTCGATACTTACCTCTATTATTTTTTTCAAGACAAGCCGTATCACTGGGTTCATTAGCTCTCATTAGCTAAATGGTGGTAAAATAATTTTTACCATACATCCCTTAAGATATCCTCATTTGAAGTATTGTATGGTAAAAAACCTCCATCAGTGGCAAACTATGTTTTAGGATCCTCCAAGGTTGCTTAGATAGATGATTTGCTATAGCAATGATAGTTAGTGCTTCAAATTCTTAAGGATAATTTAACCTAGGTATAGAACCACATGACGTAATAGCAGTACTCACACTAATACAAATGACAATTCACCATAGGATACATGGTATTTTTATGCCTATAACCCTACAAGCAATTATCCTTAAAGACCAAGACCAATCAAAAGTTGGCTCTTTGATTTTATGGTCTGTACAAGGTGGTTCTTCAAATTGGTGAAGTGACATATCAATTAGAGCTTCCTCCCTCATCCCACATTCATCCTATATTTCATGTATCTTATTTCAAATAGGTTGTTTTCCAGAAGAGATTATCCTAGATGAAGATTCCAATACTCAATTAAGAAGGTTGAATTACTCTTCATCCCAAAGTAGTATTGTGGTCTACAATTCATCATCTTTGGTCTTGAAAAATTCAAAATTTTCTCATCAAGTAGTAGGAACTTCCAAAAGAAGATTCTATGTGGGAGTCTGAGAGCATTCTATAATATTTTCTAACTTTGAGGATAAATATTTATAGGGGGAGCCAGGTAATGACTAGAATATAACCAGTTCAACTATCTTTATTTTTATTTAACTTGGACCCTAGGTTTAGATAGTCAACCCTTGAGCATTAGGGTTAGGGTAATGATTGATTTAGTCTATAAATAGGAATATTTATATGGTAGTTGAGATCATATTTCATATTTTATTCTTAATTTCATCTGCTATGCATATGAGACTGCCCTCTCAAGTGGCTAAGAGATTTTTCCCTCTCAAAGTGGCTAAAGGACTTGCATTGATTTGAATCTGGATTTGATATTTGCATATTGGATTTGCTAGTAATTAAATCTAATTTATTGATATCATGGATATTTTTAATTTCTTATTATTGGATTTCTACTTCTATTGTTGTAATTATTGAATTTATTTAATAACAACGCCTATGCTAGTTTCCACGTATCATACCATGTCACATGTATGGACTACCACGTCAACCATATAGACTACCACCTATCACCTCAAAATTTATGCATGGGTTTCCAAGTCAGCTATATGGATCACCATGTCAATTAACACATGTTACCTCAAGATTTATGCACCTATTACCAAGTCATTTGTACAACCCACCACATCAGTCATACCGAATACCACATGCTACCTCAAGATTCTTGTGCTTGTTTCCATATCATCTATATGGACCATGTTAGTCTATGGACTAGCACATATCATTCATATAGCTCTAACATGTCATCATATTTATCCAAAGATGTGACATCATCCATTGCCACATCATCATAGGGTACCACATCATCATAAGGTCCCATGGCATCATAGGATTCCACATCATCAAAAGTTGCCATATCATGTTTGCTAACATTATAAGGTTATCTATTTTGACATGGGATTTAATTGAACCTAAGGTCTCCCATTATCAAGTGTCTTACCATGCTTTGGCAAGCCATCTCCCCAAGCACTATGCTTGGGAGAGAAAAGGTAAGAGCCATATTTAAAATACAAACAAATTACTTTTGGCCATTTTGATGCTCCATGCTAAGGCAAAACTACATGATGCTAATGTAGATTTGCCCTTGTGCATGTAAAATTTTCCACCCTTCCTTGGAATATTCCTTTTTTAAAATTCAAAAACTCATATTTTAGAAGGAAATAATAAATTTTTTGGATGTAAATTTGGAGTACTTATAGGCAATATAAGTAAAAGTACTAAACAAGGTTAATTCATAAAATTTTGTAAAGGATCTAAAAATGTTGATAGTTTTTCCATATCTATCATAATTTTATCTACACAATCCTTTTTGTCAAATATAACCATTCAAGACATCCTCTTACATTTATGTAGTAAAAAAGTTGTTAGAGCATTTTTATAACATTGTCAAGTCTCTCAAAGGTATTTTCTAAGCACATAAAACTTACCCATAGCTTCTCTGGCACTAGGGGTTTCTCTAAAAAAAATTAACCTCTTCTTTTATTCTTTTATGTTAACTAAGTAGTCTACCCTCTTGTGTGTACTACTATTGGAAAAAAAAAGGTATAAGGAAAAAGGAAATGGATTTTTTTGAAAATTTCATAAAAGATAAATGGAATTTTCCAAAAACTTCAAAAAATGTAATCCTCATACTAGGGCATCCATCTGGTTAGAAATTATTGAAAAACAAGACAAAATTCCAATGAGATAAATAAAGGAACCCATTGATGAATGTTTCTCCTAGAGAAAATATGATATTCTTAGTGAGATCCTCATGATCTAAGTACACATAGGATTTTATCAAAAAATCATTCTTCTGATTACACTATTAGCCTTCATTTTTTTCTTAGCTTGCTCTAATAATAGTTTCCCTTGAGAGAAGATAGAAGAAAATATCTACTAATAAACAATCAAGTTATGGAGATTCACACCTGTTTTGTTACCATATTAGATTTTATAATAGTTTCTAGAAATGAGTGAAATCAAACATTACCTAGTATTGATTAAAAAAGGAATACACATAATGAAAATGAAAAACACATATTATATAATGGGTGTCCACAAACACCAAATAATATCACTAAATGAGGGTTTCTTGGGAGGGTGGGGATGATTGTGGGCGAGAAGGCTGTTCTAGGAGAGCACGGGAGCGTCGACAGGTCGAACCAGGGGCTCGGCAGGGTGGAGGGAGGGCAAACAGAGTCTGGGGATGCCGAGGAGTCCTTGCCAAGTCGCGGCAAGGATCCGCCAAACAAATGGGGAGATGGACCTCGGAAGTCATATGCTTTGGCAACGGCCTCTGAAACCCTAAGCGGGCTCTTCTCCAAGGAGTTATTTTCGTCCGGGGACGAGTTGGACATCCCGACGGAAATTCTCTCAAGCTTTGTGGATTTCAAAAAATTTACCCTCATCGGTAAGTTTATTGGTGGTCGTCCCGACATGGAGACCATTCGCAAGTGGGCGTCTGGCAAATGGCGGACCTCTGGTCACTTAGAGTCGGCTGCCCTAACCCAAGGTTTTTTTGCGATTAGGCTGAGCAACAAGGAGGACTACCGTAAAATCCCTGGCTGGAGGGCCTTGGTTCTTGGGCCGTAGAAGTCTCTTTCTAAGGAAGTGGGGTTTGGACTTTAACCCCGATACCCAAAATATCAACATTGCTCCAATATGGGTTAGGCTCCCGAGTCTTCCCCTTTTCTGCTGGCATGAAAATGTAATCAGAGGTATTGCTCGGTCCATCGGGGAGCTGATCACTTTAGACCCTCCCACCAGAGCTTGAACTAGATTTGTCCAAGCACGGTTCTGTGTTTTGGCGGACTTGGAGACAGACCTCCCATCCTCAATTCCTCTACGGTCTAGGGGTACTTTTCTACACAAGCAAGCTATTGTTTATGAGAAAAAGCCAGCTTTCTGCCCTCAGTGTAGTTCTCAAGGGCATCTTCAGTCCAATTGTCCTCTCCAAAAGTCGAGGAAGGAGAGGGATCCCTGCAACCCTCTGGAGCACGGTGAAGGTCAGACGAAGCACCCTTTTGCGAAAGGCCATGAATCTCCAGGTCCATCCAGGGACCATCTCGAATCCTCCTTACTAGAAGAGGAAATCACCACCCATCCGGACTCCGAGCAGTGTGGTGGGCGCCCCCAACTAGGACCACAGGAGGAAAAGGAATAGCCCCCCCCCCTTATCACCACACAGGCAGATTCACCCAAAATTTATGACCGAAACTCTCCCGAGGCACAAAAGTTATTGGAAGACTACCTGCTGGGAAGAAGAGGTTACCAGCCTGGTAATATTAGCCCTCGAATTACGAGGAGTCAAAAGCGAGGGGTGGATTTTGGTAGTGAAAGGAAGCAGGGCCGTCCCCCCAACAAGGAAAAGAGAGACAAAGAAACTATGGCTGATGTTGCAAATGGAACCCAACGGTTGCTGTTTCAGGATGACTCTGATTCTCTGATGGGTGACGCGCTTATCCCAAAACCTCCCTTCCAGCAGGGAAAGGGAAGTAAGAAGAACCTCAAACCGTACGGATGAAATCCTGGATGTGAGAAGACTAAACGGAGTGGCCATTTGGGCCAGGGCAAAAATTTTCCAGCAGGATTTTCAACGGTTTGTTTCAGTCCAGTCATTTTTCTTGGATCCTATCCAACATGTATGCTTCGAATTCTGCCTCCGGGGAAGCAGAAATGTGGAAAGTTATTTCCCAAGTATGGGATAATTTTTTGTAGTTTTCTTGGCTGTCTTCTTCTGCTTTCCGATGGTCCAACTTCTCCGGCTAGTTTTTGTTTTCCCAGTTATAATGGCCATGGTTTCCAGGATAATCAGGCAAAAATGCCTTACTTGTAGCCCTCGGGCAATTAGCAGCTTTTTGTTTTTTTTCTGCATACAGGTTTATTCTTCCAGCCAATAGGCATGAAGCACTATTTAGCAAGGCTGATTTTGTATATAAGGTTTTGGGATCCTCTATAAAAACCCACTATTAATCTATTATAATAATTACCAAAAAAAAAAAATAATATCACTAAATGGAAACGAAACTAAAATCCAACCAATCAATATAAATACCTTTTTGAAGTTTTACCTAGGCCTAAAGGGTAAATATGATCAATACAAGTACAAAAGTTGGTCATGATCTCAAGAGAAGCTTAACCACCAAATGTTCCAACAAGGGATTGGTGAATGTTGGTTTGCCTAACATGTTTGAAAATCATAATAGATTCCTCAATGATGATGTTGTATAAAATAATGTTTGAGGAGGAAAAAACCAAATTTGAAGTGAAAGTGACACTAGAACATATTGAACAACTGAAGACATTGTTTGAATAATTAAAAAATATTGTAGAACAACAAGATGGATTGTCAAAAAACCCTTATGAGGCTATTGCAAGATATGAAAATAACCTTATAGATATTAGGCTACCTAGAGATGAACAATGGTAGAAACTACTAAATTTACTGCTATGAGGATATTAAGGAGAACCAAAATTTTTTTTAATAATTTTGTAGCAACAAGGTCCCAGTTTTGTAGAATCTATACTAAAGGACAAAGAAAAAAACTAGGATCACTCACCAACCAAGCTTGGTGTCCCATGAAGTAATCAAAAATGTAGTAACTTGGTTACTATCTTGGGGTCCCTCATAATTTGAAGACTTCAAAAATCAAAGGATTCTACAATTTACCTCCCAATATCCAGTTTTACAATGTTAAGTTTAAAGGCTCGAATCTCGATCCACTCTAAGAGATGCAAATGGTTAAATTAGAATGAAGTGCTCACTAGATAGGAGTGAAGCACTCCTAGATAGGAGTAAATTTCTACTCATTGATAGGTAGAAGCAGACAAGGAGCATGCAAATCCCAAGGAAGATATTTGGAAAGTGATATTTTTAGATGTAGCAACACCATTAACCATTTAAAAAGGCTTCTAAGCCATTTAGAGGTGTATTTAGAGGTATGTAATTTTGGTGGTGTATCATAATGCTTAATATGTCTCCAAATATTTGCATTTACTAGAAGTAGAAATTTCTCACCCAAGGTAACTTAGGGGTGAATTTCTTCTATAAATAAAGTCATGAGATTTATTGTAAACTTCTTTTGTCCTTGATAGAATCATAACTACACTTTGTGAATCCCACATTGTAATGTATCTTCTTATTTTAGAATAATAAGATATTATGAAATACTTTTTGCCTTCCATTATTGGTTATTTTCCTCCTCGATTGTAGAATGCATGATGATTGTGGCACTTCTCTTTTATCCTCTTATCTTTCCATGTTTTTTCCATTTCATATGCATGCAATGCATTGGTGTTATTAAAAAATTATTATGTTTTAATTGATTGTACACTCTCCTTGCTATGAATATGACTATATTTTACTTTTAATCTCTCACACCCTAAGCTTCCAAATTTTACTTTCATTCATTTACTTTTCATATTTAGCTTAGCTTAGATTATATTTAGTGACGATAGTGGGAATCAGACCTAAATATAGAGGTGAAAATGGGAACACTCTCTTTTCTTCCAATTTTTTGAAACAAAATTATAGATAAGAAGTTAGACATTTTCATAATTCAATAGAGACATAACTAAACAATGATGGAAACTTTTAATGGAAGTGAATCTTAATTTTCCTTATGTTTTAACACAAATCACTCTACATACATAATGTTTAGTTGAATACAAACTATTGATCAAATTATCTACTACTCTTTTCACAAGGACTAAAAGTGGCTAGATGCAAGAAGTATCATTTCCTTGAGTATCAAATTTGTGTGTAGACATTTCCTTCATTTTATTCTATTTTTAGATTTAATGAGGAATGGATCTATAGTTTCAATGAACTCAAGTGGAGAGCTTTGTTCCAAGCTATTTTGAAATTCAAATTTGATGCAATATCCTAGTTGGATGCCTAAGACTATTAAGATTTTTTTGGATCGATCATGGTTGATCAGATATTGCATCAAAATGCCCCTATTAGGGTCTATCTTGGTTGATTAGAACTACCATCATTGTAATGTTGTCATTGTGGTAGGCATAAGACTATTAATAATTTTTTTGTTATTAGTTCTATAATCATTCCAATCATATTTGAATGTAGGTTCAAATGAAGTATCCAACATTGTTTTTGGTTAATCTAACCTTAAAACTTGCTCTAGTGGGGGTGTAATAATTGTATCATCTTGAAACATTTACATAGTTAGATTTATAATTCCTTTGAAGTTCTACAAACAAATTCTACTTTGAGGATAGGTATCCTTCCTTGGAAGTATAAATTAATAGATTTTACTCTATGTAAATACCCAATTTTATGCATAGGGTAAATATTCAAGCTAATTAATCCCTTTATCAATTAGCCAAATTGAATCAACTTCCCTTGAGCCTAAATTTGAAGTATTTACTACTCCAAAAGTGAAATAATTAGGACATGAGCGATAGTGCCAATGGTGATTTCATGGCCTAGACACACTTTTGCAAAACATTTCAAATTTTGACCTTTCCCACTCAATTTGGACCTCTAATGGTGATGAGGCGAAAGCACTGATGGCACTTTCATTGACCAGTGCTTTTGACTATCATGCACCAAAATAAAGAAATTTGACTTTTTGTCCCTCAATCCACCCACCATTAATGAACCAAATCCTAAAAAATTGATTCATAGCTCCTGCAAGAAGTACCAAATCTAGTTTGACCTTCTCATGCTACTCGATAGAAATGAGTGAGGTTGGAAGTTAGGGTTTGGAGATGTCAATGGGTGGGAAGGCCTCTACGGGGGAGCTTGGGAGTGGCTATGGTTCGATCCTTGGGCACAACAGAGCAGACGAAGGACACTAGGAGCTCGGGGGTACGGAGGCGTCCGTGCCCATTGATGAAGATCGGGCTGGCGACGATGTCGGTCGGGGTAAGGACCCACTAGACAAAGGGGGTGGTGGGGCACACAAGTCTTATGCTCAGGCAGCGGCCTCAGAAACCCTAAACGAGTTTTCTACCAAAGAGTTGTTTTCGGTTGGGGATGAGCTGGACATCCCGATGGAAGTCCTTTCAAGCTTCATGGAGTTTGAGAAATTTACCCTCATAGGCAAATTCATTGGCGGTCGTCCTGACATGGAGACCATTCGAAAGTGGGCAGCAAGTAAATGGAGGACTTCTGGTCATATGGATCTGGCGGCCCTATCTCGAGGTTTTTTTGCCATTAGATTGAACAATAAGGAGGATTACTGTAAAATTATAGCTGGCGGGCCATGGTTTCTGGGCCGCAAAAGTTTATTCCTTAGGAAATGGGGCATGGATTTCAATCCTGACACCCAGAGCATCAACATCGACCCAATATGGGTTAGGCTCCCGAGTCTTCCCCTCTTCGGTTGGCATGAAAATGTTATAAGAGGTATTGCTCACTCTATTGGGGAGTTGGTCACCATTGACCCTCCCACCCGAGCTCGAACAAGGTTCATCCAAGCCCATTTTTGCATTTTAGCGAATCTGGAGGAGGAACTCCCAACTTACATCACTCTTCGGTCTGGAGGTACCATTCTTCATAAACAAGCTATTGTCTATGAAAATAGACCAGCTTTCTGCCCCTAGTGTCGGTCCCAAGGACACCTCTAGTCCCATTGTCCTCTTCAAAAGTCGGGTAAGCAGAAGCGTGAAACCTGTAACCCCCTGGAGCATGGTGAAGGTCAGGTGAAGTAGTCAAATATTCCAAATGCGAAGGGCCTTGAATCTCCAGGCCCCTCCAGAGACGGCATTGAATTCTCTCATCTTGAAGAGAATCCCACTCTCCAATCGGACCCTGAGCAATTTGAAGCTGACAATCAGCAAGGAGCAGACTCCCACTTGGAAAATGAATCACAGGAGGAGAAGGACCGGACCCCATCCCAAAATATTACTCAGTCTGTTTCTCTGCTCCAAGACCTGGGCCATCCCGATTTTAGCCAGTCGTAGACACTACTAGAAGATTACCTCCTAGGAAGGAGGGGTGAACAACCCGGTCACATTAGCCCCTAAAACACGAGGAGCCGAAAGCAAAGTGTGGATTTTGGTAGTGAGAGGAAGCAGGGCCGTCCTAACAAATACATATGATACACAGAGACAGCAATAGACGTTGCAAATGGAACCCAGTGTTTGCTGGTTCTGGATGACTTTGACACTCAGACGGACGAAGCACATGCATCAAAACCTCCCCCTCACTAAGGAAGGGGAGGTAGGAAAAACCTCAAACTGTCCAGATGAAAGTCCTCTCATGGAATGTGAGAGGACTGTACGGGGAGATGTCGATGGGCGGGAAGGCCTCTGCGGGGGATTAGTTGTTCCTGGTGTCTTGACTGTTTTGCTTCTGTTTTCCTTGTGTCAGTTCTTCGGCCTTTACTTGTTGTTCTCTCGGGTTTATTCTGTTTCATTTTTTTCTTTGGTTTTCCAGGCCTAAATGCCCTTTTTGCAGTCTCCAAGTCTTTAGTCTTAGGACAACTTTACTTGCAATTAGGCTTATTGTTACAGCCAAGAGGCATGATACATCATTAGAAATTTGGCTAATTTTGTACATAAGGTTTTGGGATCCTCTATAAAAACCCACTGTTAATATATTAAAATAATTACCAAAAAAAAAAGTACCAAATCTAGTAATTGTCATTATCATCTTCTCATATTAATGGCTTCTTAGTCTTTTGTCAAATTCCCATTTCCAATCTTGTCATCTTCAATGCAATTCTTCCCCCAAGTATCCATGGCTTCCTAAAAAACCATCACTTGGGGTGACTATTTTATAAGAGATTTTGAAGTAGAAAAACTCTGTCAAAATTCATGTGCATATTTCATCCATGGTATTTTCAAAGCAACAAAATTTTATCAAAATCTCTCTAGAATAATAGGAATTTGTCATTTTACATGGCAAGATTATGCTAAAATCTTGTCACAATACTATGAAGTCCATCCTTTCAAGCATTTAAGATTTGTTCTTGCAAGCATATAAGAATCCAAGCAAGTCTTCAATCAAATCTACAAGCTCTCAAGCAATCATAAAGCCTTCAAGTTTAAGAATTTAAGTGCCATCAACAAGCAAGCTAGCAAGCTTCCAATAAACCACTAAAAACAAGTATGAAATAACCTTGTGTCTTGGGTTGTACTCTTTCCACTTGTTTGATTTTGACACTCTTCTAAAATTCTAGCTTTAATATTTTATCTTATTGTATTTAGAGCTAATCTTGCATCTTGCACTTGCATCTAGCTAGAATTTCATTTTATCATTTAATATTAATTTTAAGCAAGTAAAATATGTTCTCCTACTATTTAACAAGGTCCATGTACTCCCTAATAAGATCCCTTCATCATTGTCATCATAATATTATCTTAAATTGCATTTAATCTTGTTGTTATGCTAGTAGAGACAAAAGCACCACCATATTGTAGGTCAGTGGCATTATTTCTCTCTGGTTTACATAGAGTAAAATAATTAGTAACAATACTATAACATAGTGGTGCTTTTTCCACAAGGTTTTTATTTCATGCATTCTATAATTTTATGATTTTCATCTATATAAACAGGGGCCTAATTATTGTTCAATGAAGTTCAACATCCTTCGTTAGTTCAAACATACCTCTTTGTCACTGATCTTGTTTGTTTCTATCTATTTTGCAAGTTAAGCAAAAGTTCCATCAACAAGAAAAAGTGTTAATGTAACAACACTTCTATCACTATGGTAAAAATAGGATCTTTTGCTTCCAATATATATCATTTAAACATCTAGGATTTAGATTCTGTTTGTTGTTTGCTTAAACTAAGTTTTATTTTATTTTTTATTGACAAAATAGACAAAAGAGAAAGAGAGAACTAGTTTAGTGTTATTCATATAAGGGACCAACTTAATATTTGAACTTTAGCATCTAAATCAAAATTGCATATAACCGTATCTTTGGATTTTTTTGCTATATTTTCTTGCACCCTTGCCTTATCACAAGAAATATTTATTTCCTTCCTCATAAAAAGCAAAAGTTATTTTAGATTTAGGCCTTAATTATTGTATTTGTATGTTGCATTAGGGATAGATTAAGGTTAATATTAGAAAAAGAAGTATCTTAGGATAAATGTAGGTGTTCTTCAACTATTCCATTAACCACGCAGTGCACACAAACTTCCTATAGCCTCAAAGTGAGAAGAGAGAGTGGAGAAGAATTGCAAAGAGGCTCTTCATGATAAATTCTATCTTTCCCCCCTCTCACATTTTGCAAACTCAACATGAACACCACCATTGGTCCCAAGATCTTCTTTGTCCAAGATAAGCCTTAATCAAGTTAAAATTGACCAAAATTTAATCAAGACCACTTAATCTTGTTTGTTTAGATTAGATTGTAGTAAATCTACATAATAGGAACATATCCAATTATAATCATAATAAGGGTCTTCAATATCCTTTGAGTAGCTACCATACAAGCTACTAGGATTTCTTGAGTATATAGTGAGCCCACGCTACAATTTTCCCACATAGGGTCTTGCACATACTTACTCCTAGTAAGGAGTATATTTTAGTGGGCTAGTGGGAGTCATAAGGAGGCATACTATTACCCCTTACATACCATCTTAGCCATGTATCCAAGCAGTCACTTCCATGTATAATTAGAAACCAATGTATAGGGTCTCTCTCATGTATCAATGGGTATATAGAGAGGAGTCAGGTATATAGGGAGGCCCTTGAAGTATATAGATCAAATTTGGTAAAACAATGAAATGAGATATAGGGTTGCTAAAACACATTTTCTTTCTTCTTTAATCAACTCTATAAACTTAAAAACGAATTAATTGAATCCCTCCTTCCCAAACCCATGGAAAATAGATTCTACCTAACCTATAATGTTGGTCATCAATTGGTTATTAACCCTAACCCTTTGGTGGAATATCCCAAGGACCAACCCATATTTGAGGATCCAAATTTGAGGAAGAAGATAAGGAACCCCCCCCTTGGTTTCTCTAACCACTATCCATGATGAGCAAGGGATAATGGTTTTTAAATCCATTGATCACATGAATTTATTTTTGTAAAAGTATAGGGTAGTTATGGAATCATTCCTTAGGGAAGGTCATGATGTCCTAGGTGTCTTTGTAGGGGAGGTTTAACTCTTGGACAATCCCCAATAACCTAGCTTAAACCCTTTGTATTTAAAAAAATTAAATTCATCCTTTGGATATTTAAATGCAAACCTTATTGTATGAACTTCAAATTTCATTGATTCAAATCCTCTATCATCACTACTTTTGTGGATGTTGGGATGCAAAACCTCTCATATTACTTAGGATACAATTCCTGTTTACCTTCTCTTGCATAACTATTATAGGGCAATCTGAGCTATCATATATCTCACTAAGTGGGTATAACTTACATTTCTAACTAGGATGTACCATCAAGTGTTCCAATTTATAATCCTCATGTGAATTACATTCATTCTAATATTACATGTGCGAGTATGGGTGTCACTCATAATCCCATAATCTCTCACCATTTATCTTCTAATCCTTTTATTCCAAATACGTTGGGGGAAAATCATTTGATGCCAATCTCAAAATTATGTGCCTAAGTGTATCAACCTTCACATTATATAAATTATCAATTTCCTCCTATCTCTCAACACATTCCTTTTGTGCACTCAAATCTAGTTTCTTCTTAACTTGAAACTCTAACCTCTTAACTAGAGTTATTGAAACAACAAATGAGCACAATCCAAGGATCTTCCTCTAGTTATAAGTACTCTTACGATAACTTGTGCAACCAAACTTTAGATAATTTTGTAGCTAGTTTCCCTTTCCCTTCCAACTTTGGAACTCCTAAGTTTCAAATGTACAAAGGAAAAGAAGATATTGTTAGCCACCTTATATTGTTTAGAACTACTTGTAGCAATATTTTTTTTATGATGAAACATTGCTACTCAAAATATTTTCCAAGAGCCTTAGTGGCCCTACCTTGGAATGGTACTACCAAATCTTTGTGCATTCCCTTAAAAGCTTTGGAGACCTTGTCGACATGTTTTCTAGATAATATTTTATCTACATTAAAAAAAGTTTAGAATTAGTTATCTATACCAACTCAAGCAATCTTAAGACAAGAACATTTCTAACTTCTTAGAAATATGGCTAGACATGGAAAGAAGATTTCAATATATCCCTCCACCAAGAGATATTCTAGATGTCTACATAGATAAACTCAATGAGCAATTAAAATTTTATTTAGAGATGACTAATGTATCTTATTTTGAAGGTGCCATTGATATGGCCAAGAGAGTAGAGACCACCCTTATCAAAAGAGAACAAAAAAATTCAAATCCCATGAGGAAGAAAAATATTCCTCTCATCCAAAGGTGTAGTACAAAAATAAACACATTATAGGTGATGGAGTCATGGAATCATGCCAAACTAACAATATTAGTGTTGTGGAATACCTTTAAAATATTTATTTAGAGAAACCACAATAATAAAAACCTATGAGGAAGTATTCTTGATTAGAAAACCTCCTTTGGTCATCCTAGATCAAATTTAAAAAATTAAAATGGAGGAGCTTCCACCTGCCAACCCTTTAGATCTTGGGAGGGAAAAAAATTGGTTTCACCCCAATGAGTTATGTGCCTTCCATTACATTAATGGTCATACAACCAATAAATGCATGAGCCTTAGAAACCTAATCCAAGACCTCATAAATAGAGGTCAAGTTGTTCTCCATAATTTTGATTCTCAACCTTTTAATCAAGACCTTGTAATTTTACAAACTTTTCTATATAATAATTTATCAAAATCAAAAGCAATAAATAATATTCATTATAGAAATGCCCCATGTCCAAACCAATGGATGATATAAACAATCTATTATTTTGATCATGTTTCTTCCATTTGTGTTGTGACCAAACAAAAACACAAGGATACTTCATTTGATCAACCTACTATATCTACATTGATCCTTCATGCAAAAAACCTTACCCCCCTGAAGGGCCTCCATTAATCATCCAACTAGGAGATAAGACTAAGGGAACTTTCAATTTTCTTCATCAAATTAAAAGTACCTTACCTAAAATATCCCTTATTGAGCTTCTTAAGACCTCTCCAACCCTTAGGAACATCTTGCTAAACATTTTTAGTGAAAAAGTTGTTCCTTAAGATCCCAAACCAAATGATATTACTTTATTAGTATGATACACTAGGGTTAACCATGAAACTATATCATTCCATGAGTATGATATCCCCCAATACTCTATGGTCAAATATATCCTATTGTACATCACAAGCCATATCCATGACAAATTCATCAAACAAATCCTAGTCGATAATAATTTTGGTCTCAATGTCTATAGCCTAAGATTTATTTGTCCTTTTGGGCTAACCAAACAATATTTAAAAAAATATAATATTGTTATCAGGGCATTCAATTATGGGAAATGTGAGGCTAGTTGTACTATAGTCTTACCCCTTAGAGTTGAACCCTGCATTCTCAACACTCTTTTTATATATCATGTCTTGTGACTTAACCTACAACATTTTTCTAGGCCATGGATCCATGAGAGGTGGCTATTACTTCAACTCTTCATTAGTGCCTTAGATATTAATATAGGGACAACACCTATCATGTTCTATCTAACATTGGACCCTTATTCTATTGCTAGGTGATCAAGGTCAAGAATCCCGAGGCTTGTATTTGCCCTTCTCTCAACTCATCTCTTGATCCTTATTCTTCTTCTTATCAAATTTGGACCATTGATGCATTAAGGTCTCTTATCTTCAGTGACCCACTTAACAATGAGTCTAAACATTAAAATTATAATTTAAATAACCTTAACACTAATAATAAAGATAATAATAAATCTTTTTTAGACCTAGCTAAGCTTCCTCTATCTCCTCAAACTTTAGGTTTACTTTTTATTAGTAAGAGTAAAATGGTATAATTGAAAGTTTCTCCTTTGTTTGCACTAGTACTACTAATTATGAGAAAATCCATAGCAGTAACTCTTTCTCAACTGAACAACAATTTGCTTCACACTTCTTGTGAAACTCGTATTCCATTCCTAGGCAAATGCTTTCTAACATGGGATATCAAGGTAAAGGACTAAGTCTATATGAGTAGGGTATCAAAGAGCCCCTATAGACCAAATCCTATCTAGGATGTTATGGGATAGATTATATCCTCATCCATAGTCAACCTCTTCCTCCATTTTCTTCTTCGTTTGATAATGGAGATGAAGCTAGACTTCCTGATAAGCGATCCCATGATGACACCATTTCCTTAAGTAGATTATATTGAGACAACAAGGATGATTATGAGGGAGAGGATGAGTTCTATTTTGGTGGATATCACATAATTTTAGCTTTGTAAGTTAAAATCCTCTCTATTTTTTGAGATTCCCAGACTTGTAGTCAACCAAGTCAATGGTGTTTATCGAATGAAAGATGAAAATCGTAAGCTATATAAAAATATCATTGCTAAGCTAATGGATGATTTTGAAAAAATAATTATTGAATATATCCTTATGCCTAGTAACCACCATTCTAATATTATGGTCTTGGATGCATCATTGATCCTCTTAGAGTTGGACGACAACCAAGCCACAATCATCATTTGAGAAATTAAATAACCTTCAACCTTAGAGTGTAGCTAGATTCCTCTAGGATTATTTTTCATAGTAGTCTCTCCTTCCCTTGATCCTTGGTATAAGGATATATTCACCTTCCTTAGGGATGTCATATTACCCAATGGTTTGAACTATAATGAGTATAAGAACCTTAAGTAATGCACTTGTAGATATATCATTATTCATGATATCTTATACCACCATTTATTTCATGGCATTCTCATTAGATACCTAGCCTCATCTAAATCCCAAAAAATCATCAATGAGACCCATTATGGATCATATGGTGGCCACTTTAGTGGTATTAACATCCTAAGAAATTCCTATTAATGGGTTATTATTGGCCCTCCACAAAAAATAAACTCTTGTAACTACATCAAGATTTTTGATAAGTGCTAGAAGCATGGCAATATTATCCATGATCCATCCTAATATTTTCAACTCTTGAATTCTCCTTGTCATTTTTCCATTTGGTACTTAGAAATCTTTGGGAAGATCAACCCGATATTGTTTGATGGACATAGGTTCATTATCATAGCTAGTGAGTACTTTACTAAATAGGTGGAAGCCACGCCTTTAGCCTCAAGTATCTAAGTTTATCCTTAGCCATTATAGCATTCATTCCATGCTAATATATGGCAATGAAACACCATTTAAGAATAAATATGTCTAGAAAATTTGCGTTAAATACAAGAATCAATATAAATGGTCGACACCTAACTATCTTCAAGATAATGGTAAAGTTAAAGCTTCTAACAAGATTCTTGTCAAGATCTTTAAGAAGCTCATTAGTAAAACTGGTCAATATTAGCATCTCTAACTATATCCCACCTTGTGGTCCTATCACACTAGTGTTTGAACTCCCATTGATGCAATTCTCTATGCTTTGGTTTATGAGAATGAATTTGTCTTCCCTTTTGAGATAGAGGTGCCTTCCTTGCACAATTTGTTATAGGATCTCTCTACTAGAGATGAATATCATCTCATCCATCTTAACCAGTTGGAACTACTTGACAAAAAATGGATCCATGTCCTAGAGAACCTACAATCTACTATTAAAGGGTTAAATGTGCCTAGAGCAAAAATGAACAATCTTGCTCCTTTGAGATTGGTGATCTCATTATTAAAGAGAATCAAAATAACACCAACATCAAAACTAAGCTTAGTGAAAAATTTGAACCTAATTAGCTAGATCCATTTATTATAGCTTTTAGGTTTGGTTTAAGTGCCTATTGCCTTGCCACACGTGATAGAAAAGAACTTGAAGAACCAATGAACATAATGCATCTTAAAATGTATTACTTTTGAGTCTTATTGGCTTCCTGTATCTTTTAGTTATCTATTTTTGCTTGCTTGCATCTATTTAATTTCATATCTTCCTACATGCATGTACTTGCATTTGTCTAGACTACCCGCATATTGAGTTAGGGATCCATAATGACATGCAAATGATGATCCTAGGTAATATAGTTTACTTTTCATTGCACTAAGATGAATGATATGAGTGGTTCCTCCTAGTCTCATATTTGTAAACTGAATCAAGGTTCTCACAATCATCTCTCTTTATCATAAATATTTCTATCTTAATTTAGTTTGTCTTAAAACCATATCTATCAAGTCTTCGTAACTACAAATCTCCTACCACACGATGATCACTACAAAGTCTAGAAATTTTGATGGTAAAATCAATTCAAATTCTTCTATCTCATTAATCACTACATTATAAATACTAGAAAGTTTATAGGTGTTGATAGCTAGATCAACCTCTTCATCTATTGTTTCCCATGTACCACCTTACATTGGGGTAACTAGTCAACAACAAACTTGTCTTTCCAACTAGAGGCATCATTTGTTGATACACTAGTCAATCACAAGTTCTCTATGAGCCAAATCAATATAAGCAAAAGTTCTTTAAGCATTTATTCAAAGGTAAAGTATAAGTCATTTTAGCATCTACTTAAATGCAAATCTGAAATCAAATGTCCTATGGATGAGGTAGAAGTCCTTTAGACATTTTTGTAAATGTAAATCATTTGTTTTCATGTTTATTTAATAGAAAATCTAGCTAAATTCACCCTAGGTAAGTCTAACTAAGGTCCCCTTAGGAAAGTCTAAAAGCTAGCTAAAGTCCTCTAGGCAAAGCTAATTAAAGTCCCCTTGGGAAAGTCTAAAAGTTAACTAAATTCATTTTGGATAAATATCTCTATATATAGTTGTATATATTAATAGATGTTTTTTTAAATAGATATACTATAGAAGTTCCCTCTTGGGCACACCATGCATCATTCAATCATTTAAACATCTTTCATCTTAAAAAAAAAAGACAAATCATTTAAAAAAATTATCCTTAATCAATCATTATTAATAAAAATTTAAAAACACACCTTATCCTAACCTTAATCAATGTACATCAAATCCAAATCAAACATCTATCCCAATCTTTCATCATTGCATTAGTGTTTGTCATAACCAAGTCAAGTTTCCTTGGTTCAACATGATTTTCCCTCTAAGCACAACAATATTTTATGATAATTGAAATACAAATTTTAATGTCGTTTCTAAGAAAACAATAAAAGCACCAATCATATAGCATCATTGAACATAAGCAACGAAAAAATATTCCTATCTCAAAAATTGGGACATCTATGTTAGTTTTTGATGCATTTATTATGTAATAAATTCATAAAAAAGGGGTATATGTAGAAACCCAATTTTGTGCATAGGGCTAATTTTCAAGCTTGCCAATCCCTTCATTAATCAACCAAATTGAATCAAGTTTCCTTAAGCCTAAATTTGGAGTGTTTATCACTCTAAAAGAAAAAGCATTGGGGCATGAGTGATAGCATTGGCAATGCTTTCATGACTTGGCAACGCTTTTGCAAAACATTTCAAAATTTGATTTTTCCCACCCATTTTTGACCCTGAATATGCAAAAGTGTCGAAAGTGCTTTTGTTGCCTGATGCTTTTGACTATCATGCACCAAAATCAAGATTTTTTACTTTTGTCCCTCTTGTTCCATCCACCATTGATGAACCAAATCCCTAGAATTTGAATTGTAGCTCTTGCAAAAGATCCCAAATCCAAGATTTATCATTCTCATATTCTTTCATTAATGACTTCTTAGTCTCTTTTCAAATTCTTACCATCTCTAATATTTTCATCTTGAATGCAATTCTTCCCCAAAGAACCATGGCTTCCTATAAAACTAGCACTTAGGATGACCATTTCATAAGAATTTTTGAAGTAGAAAAAATCTATTAAAATTCATATGTATATTTCATCCATGGTCGTTTGAAAGCAACAAATGTTTTTAAAAATATCTCTAGAATCATAGAATTTTGTCGTTGTGTATGGCAATATTATGCCAAAGTCTTATCACAATATTATAAATACCATCCTTGCAAGCGCTCAAAATCTTGTTCTCACAAGCATCTAAGCATCCAAGCAAGTCTTCAATCAAGTCTACAGGTTCTCAAGTGATCTTCAATCATCAAGCCTTCAAGCTTAAGCATTCAAGTCTCAATAACAAGCAAGCTAGCACACTTCCAATAAGCCTTTACAAATAAGGGATAACAACCTTGTGTCTTGGGTTGTGCTCTTTCCTCTTATTTATTTTTGATGTTCATCTTACCCTATAGATTTAATATTTTATCTTATTGCATTTAGCTAGAACTTTATTTTGTCATTTAATCTTTATTTTAAGCAAGTAAATATCTATTCTCTTGTTGTTTAATAGGGTATTTATACTCCCTAGTTAGAGCCCTTTATAATTGTCATCATACCATTAGCTTAAATAGCATTTAATGTTGTTGTTCTACTCTTAGAGGTGAAAGCACCGCTAGACTATAGGTGGTGCTATCACTCTCTAGTTTACATAGAGCAATGCGCTAGCACTAAGCTAAATCCACAAAGTTACAATGAAACATTTTTAAAATATGAACTTCATTCTTCATATATGGAAGATCCACGACTTCAATGAACCAGTTTTTTGAATTACCAATCTCTCTACATCATTTAGATAAATATTAGCCAAAGTGTATAAGAAATCAAGACCATCCTTAAAAATTGAAGGAAAAGCAAATATGGTGTTCAACATTATTTGATTCTAGAATGATCTAGAGATAATATTATGTTCAGTAAATGCTTCTTTAGAATGAGAAATAGGTTGTCATATGTCATATATAAGTATTTTTTGTTTTAAAAATTGTTCTAGAGAGATTTTTCCAAACAAGTTGGAGAGGCAAACAATCACACAGATGGAAATGCAACTAGGGATCTATTTGGTTTCAATAGTCCTGTGCTTTCTTTTTTACCTTGTCGATGGCTAAGATGTATAAGTGGGAGCATGTGTGGAAGGAGGAAATCAATTTACAATAATTTTTTCCATTAAGAAACCTTTACACATTCTTTTGTGCTAATATTAATGCCTTCATTTGATGTATTTAAGGATCATATTTGAGAAAAATGAGTATGCAAAATATGCACGAGACATTGTAGGAGGTTTGCACCACCATCCAAAGAAGCAAGTCAATTGTAGAAAGTTGTGGAAGGGATTATCTAGTTCATTTAGGTATTTATTCAAAATGCCTTCCATCTCATTGGGAACCATGATGAACTTAAATGAACAAGGCATAGACTAGTAGCTGATTACAAGAACAATACTTTAGGAAACCAAATTGGTTTTAGATTCCCCCATATTATATAGATATAGATATTATTTTCATATTAGAGTTTGTATAAGTCCCAAACAAATAGTTGTTTATAGAAAAATTTCTATGCTTGGCCTTCTATAAAAAATAATACGAGATCTCCATATAATCGTCATCATCTAGAAATAATAAGTTAGATAGTTTTTGAAAGATAAATTCAAGAGCCAATAACTGAATTTCAATTGTTAGTGAGATTAAATTTATATTAATCTTCTCATTATTAAGAAATTATTAACTATATGAATTATAAAAAATTATAAAAAATGAAAGACACCTTCACAATTGTTAACAGATCAAACCTCCTCTTAAATCCTATTTGAACATAAAATAAATTCTTAATTGATAGCTATATTTTCACATACTCTAGTCTAGCATACGTTTGCTCTGAATTATCCACTTGCACAAATGAAAGGAGACAATTAAACTAACTAAAGGTCAATAAGGCAAGTTGCAACCATATGTATCTTCATTATAACTTCTAGTTTGCTCTTTTGTATTTCTTGAATGCTAAGTTTTACTCCACTTTGCCTTAACACATTGGTCAAAACTAGCATATGATGCATCCATTGCGGATACACTCTCTATGTCATAACATTATCTTTAAGAAAATTGCTACTTGTATAAAAGACCTTCCACTTGTTAATTAGTGGGAACCTTATCATACCATTCCATAATGTGAGGTATGGATTATTGGGCATCCCTTTTTATCCTAAAGATGGCCTTATTATGGGGACTAAAAGGTTCTTTTGAAATTCACCTAGCTCTTCCCTGTCGAAACATTGATTTATTTATTTTTATTATGCGTAAAATTTATGGTATTTTAAACTATAAAATATTGGATTCTCTTTTATATATATATTACATGATGGAATGGATAGCTGTTGGCTACTACGATGATATGGACATGTTATTATTATTTTTTTTTATGGCTGTCACAGTATTCTGGGTTGTTTGTTG
This sequence comes from Wollemia nobilis, assembly GCA_028583015.1. Taxonomy (NCBI): domain Eukaryota; kingdom Viridiplantae; phylum Streptophyta; class Pinopsida; order Araucariales; family Araucariaceae; genus Wollemia; species Wollemia nobilis. Next base: position 7,152,658 of record JAQPPZ010016751.1, on the reverse strand, counting down.
GAAAGCCACCACATAGCATTTAACTTAGTTCACGCCTATAACCACCATGTTGCAATCATTTTCAACCTTATTTTGTCTTGTTGGTCTCGAAAGCCATCACATAGCACTTAACGCAGTCCACCATGTTGCAATCATTTTCGATCTTTTATGCCGCTGAAAGCACCAAGAAAGGAACAAATGTTCAATCCAACGAAGCCCAAGATTTGAACCCTGAACGTCTGCCGAGTTTGACAGAACTAATTGGTCTACACCTCGAACCTTAGAGGGTGTGATTTAAACTGGAATTGGGTGTATTCACACCATACTGATCACGTTCTTCAACTGGCAGTCTCACACCAACTCGGCTACACACTCATCCTTGATTCTTTTATATCTTAAAATTAAAAAATAATAAGAATTTTTGTAATCTTTTTCAAGCCTATGCATATCTTTAATTTTGTACAACAATTTTTATATCAGGTCAACAAATATTTTATTTTTAAAATTAATTAGTGGACGGAATGAGCCTTTGGAATTCTAATAAGAAAGTTCAAGGTTCGAATCTTGTGAAAATAGGGTTGTACATCATACTTCAATAATTAAAGTATGATTAGATAACTATCTATTGAGTAAACAATATCTTCTATGTGAATTATTCCATATGAATTATAATTATAAACATTAAAATATACTCTATCTTTCTTTTACATTTAAATGTTATCATGTCTATTTTTGTTTAATTAAATTTATAACTTACTAAAATATACTCTATGTTTCTTTTACCTTTAAATATGATGATGTCCATTTTTATTTAATTAAATTTATAACTTTTGAAAAATAAGTACATCCGTCCCAACAATTTCACTATTATATTCTATTTCAATAACTAAAAGCATGTTATAAGGAACATGTTAGAATATTCTCAAATGGTTTTAAAGCTTTATAAGATGTCTAAAGTTTATTAATTGTTTTTGGTTTAAATATTATATTGTTTTAAATAATTTATTTAATTTTTATTATATTAAAATATTTTTTAATTTTTTTTTAATAATTGTAAAGTATTTTCAACATGTTTTTAAATTTATACAAAGAAGATAGTTTATTAAGACTTAAGTTATATGATAGGAATATTGTTTATAGATATTTGGTTATTGAAATATAATGTATAATCTTACTTTTGTAGGATTCAGACTTTAAATTTCTATTCAAATTTCCAAAATCTTCACCATTAAACTATTCAAATTGTAAAAAAAAAAATCTTAATTTTTTTTTAAATATTATATTATTTTAAATAATTTATTTTAAAAAATATTAAAATATAATTTTTTTACAAAATAATAAAAATATATTTTTTAAATAAATTACTTAAAATCTTATTATTTATAATTTTAATCCCTATTATATTATATCAACTAACATTTTACAAACTTAAAGTATTTCTTAAAGACTTTTTTTACAACATTAGGCACAATTGCTAATCTATTTTTAATTGCACTTTGTCAAAGTAGCAATGTATTGTCTTCGCTTTAAATAATTTATATATTATATTTATAAACATAATCTTAATAAAGTATCACATGTTTTATTATTTATATTGAAAGATTTCAAATATATCTTGATATCACAGGTTGATAGCACATTCATTCGAAATAAAAAAACTGTGTTATTGAGTATTAATATCTAATAATTAACCTTTGAACTGCTCCAAATATTCATTGCAATTTCTCACTTTTTAAATCACTATAATAAAACAAACAACCTTCAGGTATGTAAGCACTTTAGAAGACACTTTAGATTTGCCAGCTTTAACATTTTCATAAGGTACACTTATGACATTTTCTTTTTGTTGCAAAGGATAGGACAAAGTATTTTTTTGTACTCTTAAGATGAATATAGGATGGTAGGAATATTCATTTGAAATATTAACAACAAAGCACCTTTTTTCAATTAAATTATTATATAATGAATCATGTAGTTAAGGATGATATGAATTAAAACTAGCATGTTTAAGTTGGTGAGAAGTTTTACAAAATAATAATGGAATAGGGAATCATTAAGGTGGTGTTCAAATCATTACTAATTAATTATGACATGAGTTAAAACTAGCATGTTTAAGTTGGAAAGAAGTTCTGCATAATAATAATAATGGAATGGTTGTTGTTCAAATCATTACTAATTAATGTTTTTATTGTTCAAATTATTATTCATTAATGTCTTTATTTTTACATATGTTCAAATCATTATTAATTAATAATTTTATTTTAGTAATGATTTTATTTTAATTATGTAGTTTTATGATAATGTTATTATAATATTTAAAATAATTATATTTATCTAAAATTTTTTATAATATAGGGATTAATTTTATCAAATGATATATATTTACATAATTTTATTAGAGTAGGAGGCAAGTGCGAATTGGGAGCAAATACAAGTAGAGGCAAAGAGTGTGAGTAAGAAGTAAAGTATGAGCTAGAAGCGGGTACCACTTCTTGTTTTAGATCTTAAGAGAAACTCAAGAACTAAAGGATCCACATGAAGAAAATCTAGTTAATATGGTAGGCGAGTTATTTTTTAAAGTCCTTACTGAAAGGGAGGATACCCTAGTTGGACGTAAGGATGTCCTAATTGGGAGTATGGATTCCCTAGTTAGTCGTAAGAGAAAGAGTAAATCTATGGCAAACCCTATCCAAGTAGCAAATACTACACCAAAATTGACTATCAAGGATGAGATGACCAAGCATGATACAATGGTTCTTAAAACCAAAGGGCTAATACGTAAATTCCACATAGATAATAGCTAAGTTTTTATGAGATTCAAAATTGAATCAAGTGAAAGTGGAAATTGAATTCATATTACTCCATGATTTTTTCCTCATTATCTTCTCCATTTCAAAAATAAGGGATAAAATAATGGATGGTGACCCTTGGTTTAGGGACAAAGATGCATTATATTTAAGACCATGGAGAGATTTTTTTGTGGATATTGAGACTATTAAAGGCTATCAGTGTGGATTAGACATTTTGGACTTCCTTATTAGCTCATCAATAAGGATATTTAAAAAAATATTGGTAATACTCTAGGGAGTTATTGAGGAGAGACCAACTACCAAGGAGATAAGACATGTTGTATACACCCAAATATATGTTGCCTTTGATATTTCAAAACCTTTATTACAATTCATCAGGATTAAATCTAAATCAAGAGAATGAGATCAACAAGTAGATTACAAAAATATTGCACTCTGATGTTCACAAATGCTATGAGATTGGACACATGCCAAGTGATCACAAAGTGAAACTAATGGTGAAAGATATGGAAAATGTTGGACGTGAGAAAAAGTTCAATATAAAACAAGAAGATCAGATCATAGTAGAAGTTGGGTGAAATCAAGGATTTTCCACTCCTAAGAAAATGACAAAAAAACCCTTTGCATCATTAAATGACCAAGGTCATTTTAGTTGACTTGCATAAACCACTAGAAAAAATGACACAAGGGATGAGGAAGTACCATGTGCAATTTCAAATACAAAATAAATTAAAGGTGTGAAGGAATATTGGGAGGTAAACTTTAAAGTGAATAAGGTGAAGGAGGTCAAGGTTAATCTAAATAAATCATCTTCATTTTTCTCTAGCATAAAATATTTTTCTCACAATAGAAATGAAAGTAGTACAAAGTATATCCATTGGACTTTAGGGTTTTAAGAGAAGCATAACTAAGAAATGCATATAGAAGTTATCCTTGGAAATTTTGGTTTTCTAGGGCAGTATGAGAAAGCAATTTCTACTAAGGATCATCCTTGTACTTTTGGATTTTCAAGGCAACATTAAACTTTAGAAGATAAATCTCATTGTGAATGATATGAAAAATAGAAGATATTGATCAAGATGCAAATGTTGGTACAAATGAAAAAAGGAGAGGAAGGTTGTTAAAGAATGAACAAAGAGAAAAAAATCAAAGGAATATCGATTTGGGATACCAAATAAAAATACCATAGGTGTTAACAAGAAGTGGTGCTAAGTCCACTAATAAAAACAAAAATTAATGATGAAAATGATATTATATTAGGGTATGAATAAGACCCCTACAAAAAGAGTTATTAAGAAATTAATATGTTGTATAGCCCTGTTGTACCCCATAGTTACAACTTAGTTTTCACCCCATTTTTTTGAATTGATGTTTAGGTGAGCTTAGGGTGCAAGTTCCATTTTTTGATGATTCTAGAGAATTAAGGCTTGGGTTTAATCTAAATTTTTGGCTTGCAAAAGTGTTGAGATTTGTATCTTGAAGGCCGAGGTCTAGTGGCAATGGTTTGGATTGAGCATTTTTGAACATTTACACATTATTCCAAATTAAATGCTGCAGAAAATTCAAGTTCTAAAGTTTGTCAAAGGTTTAATTAATTGAATTTCATTTTAGGACTGCACTAATTTCATCACTTTTGCCTTGCATTTGGATGCAAATTGATATGGCCATAACTTGAGCTAGAAGACTCCGTTTGAGCTAATCCAAAACCTGGGGGAAATAACTTGATATAATCTTCACAATGGAACTGAATTTTAAGAATATAAATTGCTAGATTTTTCCAGAAATAACAATTTATAGTAGCATCACGTAAAACTTTAAAGTGGTATATATCACGAACCGTGAGAATTTTTGATGATATCAACTAATTTGAGTACCCATTTGGTCCATTTAGATGCCTAATAATTTTCGTGGGATTCCAAGCACTTTGATTTTTACCCTATCTTTGGAGCGCACGAAAGTCTAAGGGGCGCGTGAGTTCGTGCACCCCATTTTAAATTCGTGCACCCCATTTCATATGGAGTGCACAAAGGTCTTACAGGGTGCATAATTTCATGCACCCCATTTTAAAGTCGTGCGCCCTATTTTCATATGGAGCGTACAAAGGTCTTAAACTCACATGCCTCGATTCACGTAAAACTTTGAAGTGACGTATCTCATGAACCGTGAATAATTTTTTTATGATCTCAACTGATTTGAGTACCCATTTGGACCATTTAGACACCTAATTAATTTTATTGAATTCTGAGAACTTTGAATTTTACCCTATTTTTGGAGCGCACGAAAGTCTAACTCGTGCACCCCATTCTAAATTCGTGTGCCCCATTTCATATGGAGTGCACAAAGGTCTTAAAGGGCACACTATTTTGTGCACCCCATTTTAAATTCGTGCATCCCATGTTTTAAGAAAGAGGCAGGTGGATGGTCGGTCTTGTAGAGGCTCCCAACAAAATATTGAACAGGTGTAGTAACCCTCCTCAACCGAGTATTGAAAGAAAGCAAATATATATTTGTATATACGTATAATTACCTATATATAAGAAACATGGTACTGATGATAGCATCTGTGAATGCAAGATAGTTTCAAAAAGATAAAGAAAGGTGACAAGTCAGCAGAAAGGCTATGATGAAAAGGTGATGGTGCGAGATTGTGGAGGAAACTTGCTAACCTAGCACTACACATGGGTAAGTAAACAGAGTGGGGTTAAAAAAAAAAAGATATACCATACCAAAGCATGATAGAGCCATATTCTTTAGGTGGTGAAAAGTTAGCACACAACAACAACGACAAAACCCGTAGAAGGAAAGACGTGGGCCACCTGTCCATTTTTGCTTTGGTAACATTTTGTATGAGAAAGAAAATCAGGCAGGTGGAGGGTCGATGAAAAAATAGTTACAGCCCAGCTCGAGTATTTGGCTCTATATATAGAAGACCATTGCGGCAACGACATTTTTTATCAAACCTTTGAGAGAGAAAACTTGAGTCCAGGTGTAGCTGTGTCTAAAAGTTAGTCATATTTTCCCTTGTGCGTACTTTTTCTATCTTTCTTACCTCGCCCTTTCTTCTGCCATTTACCAGGGACTGTCCAGGAAGCGTTGTTTGTTGAGATCATTTCCTGCAAATGTGCCAGAGTTGGAGACTCTTGCATCACTACATTCAGGATGAAGAGAACCATCCCCATGTTTCGATATTCGAACGGGGGAACCATTGTAATTATTATCATATAAGACCCAAACACTCTGTTGGGATTTTCATATGTAAATATTTTTATATGAATACAAACTTCAACTCTATTCCTAGAATTTTCTGTGTTCTTGGTCTGTGTCTAGCTTATTTACATATTATAGTAATCTGAATGTGTGGGTGATGCTTTCCCTCGCTAGTTTAATCTTTTTCATTGATTACATCATTTGAATGAATGTGGACGAACTAGTTCTTCTTTCCTATTCCTTTCTTAGTTCATGAGAATTATAAATCTTCTACGACTACCGAATGGGCATGACACCAGTATGGTCTTGATAGGTTTTAACATTGCTTGGTTTGGTCATAAAAGAACAAAAAACTAATATAACATCATCGAATCTGGTAATACATGGGTGATTGTATCCAAATGGTAAACATCCAAATCCATTGTCTAGGGTATCCTTACTCTACCTGGTCTATAGATTCACTTAGATAATCTATTCCTGGGTCAAAGAGGTAGATCCACCAGAGTCTACAAACTAGTTGTGACTTTAGAGATCCCTGTGACGTGACATATGATAAAAAGGGTGAGCAGGAAATCTCCACAATAAGTCATGGATTTATTTTAATATAAGAAACAAAATTAAATAGTGAGGAGTTTAAGGATACTTTTAAAAATATTTAGAGGATAGGTGATTGTACAAAAGTTTCCTCTATAGGAGCTTTAGTTGTATTGTAACAATATGAGACAAACACCAATGATATGGACAATTGCTAGAAGCAAAAAGTAACTGGGTTGTCTAGCTATTTTTCAAGAAACATGAAAACATCAAAGTTGCAGTTATAAATATATATGCTCCAATTATAGTTACTCCTCGTGAATGATTTTGGGAGGACTTTAGTTTTTTTTCAAACACATTGATGATCCGTAATTATGATATATGGATTCTTGGGGGTGACTTCAACATAATTTTATCTTCTTTGGAAAAAAATGATGTTACTTTGGGATGGTATAATTCAATGCAAAATTTTACTTCATTTGTCAATTCAAATGTGTTTGGGATGTTATTCCTTCAATGTTCAATATACATGGGATAATAGATGCATTGGGTATACTTATATAATAGAAAGATCATATAAATTCTTGTTATCCAATACATATTTGCAAATAGAGTATGCAATCTCTTCAAATATTTTACTATGAGCATGATTGAATCACAAACCCTTTTTGCCCAATAATGATCATCCAAATCCATTTTGCTTCTAGTCCATGTGGCTTCAAGTCCCTAATTTCTTCCATATGGTTATGTTATGTTGGAATGAAGCAATTTTTTAAGGATCGTGTAGGACTGTGTATGTATAGGTCTATTCAAAAGATAAAATATCTAAAGGAGAAAATAAATATTTAGAATGCCAAATCTTTTGGTAACATCTTTAAAGAAAATAAGTAAATTATATCCAAGCTTGAAAATTTACAAGAGATAGTAGAAATCAATGGAATGGAATGAGATTCTTATGTAAAAGAAAATAATTACTTCTAATTATCATAATGCATTGAAAATGAAGTCATATTGGTTCCAAAAATTGAGGGAGAAATGACTCACAAAAGGAGATATAATTTTTTATTTTATTTTCTATGATACAACAAAATAAAAAATTTGCTTTTTGTCATATGAAAAATATTTTAACTCTAAATGCAAGAAATATTGAGGAAGAAGAAGATTTAAGAAAGGAAGCAATTAATTTTTTCAAAAATATTTTGTGAGATACTAGAAAATATAGGAGGTATAAGGTAAGCTTTTACAAAATATTCCATCAATTATCAAGGAAAAAATAAAAGCATGATGAAGAAGATATCTATGAAGGAGATACATGAAGTGATTTTCTCTTTCCATCATAATAAAGCTCCCAACCTAGATGGTTTTAGTATAATTTTCTTTCAATTTGTTTTGGATTTATTGAAGAGTGATATATTGGTTGTGGTTAAGGAGGCCTGGAAAAGGAAGGCTACAATAAGGGAGGTCAATTCTATTTTTATCACATTGGTTCCCAAGAAATATGAGATAAGATATTTGGTATTTTTTGTCTAATAAACCTTTGTAATATAATTTATAAGATCATTTCAAAAATTAAGGCAAACAAGTAGAAAGACATTCTAGGTTGTGTCATCTCAAAGGAACATGTAGGTTATGTTTGTGGTAAAACAAATCTTGATGGTGTAATCTTTTCCCAAGATGCCATGCATACTCTCCATTCCATAAAAAAATATGTATGCTTATGCTTCCTACAGTTTTTGACATGGTATTCTCAAAAGTTTGCTTTTGATCATTGTTTGTGTGAATGGATTATATGTTGTTATAAAAATTTATAATATTCTATTTTGGTTAATGGTTCTTGTGTTGGTTACTTTATGTTATCTAGTGGACTCTTCCAAGGTGATTCAATATCTCCTTATCTATTCATTATTCTAAGAAACATTAGTGAGAGCTTTCTCAAAGATAAAAATAGAAGAAAAAATCAAAGGTATTTAGGTTGCAAGAAATTCTCCCTAAGAGTATCATCTCAAATTTGTTGATGATGCTTTTATTTTGGACCATCCCTTAGTTAGTAAACCAGTGGAGTTCAAATCAATATTATCATGCTATGACAAGAATACTGGAAATTTATTTAATACTACAAAATTTAAGATTATTTTTTATATTAAATTCTTTACTACATATGGCAGACTCCTTCCAAGAATCCTAAAGATAGAAAATAAGCCATATTAAGGAGGTTACAACCGAGAAGGGAGACATCAACTAGAGAAAATCACCAAATCACGATAACAAAAAATGAAAGATGGTAAAATAAAAGATGCTTCAGTGCTACCAGACTCATTTCCCAAGGGTAAGGTCAATTAATGTCATGTCTGGTGGCGAGCTATATTTTTGACTATCAACAATTACAGCAAGTGGACCTGAACCAAATTCATACTTTTTAGCATTGTACCTCTATCCTAACCAACAAGGAAAGTACATGATTTCCCTCCCATCACCATTTAGGAGAGAATTTTTGAATTTTAAACCTTCTATATAAATATTATACATAGTCAATTTTGAATATAAGTAGAGAGTTTGAATTATTGTTGTGCCTAGTATCTTCCCTTGAGCATTTTTTTCCCCTTTTTCTATTTTGTATATCAGTTTGGACTCGAGCCTTGAGTCATTGTATGTATAGGTTTTCAAGCCTCTTTCAAATTTATATGAATAAAATTGCACTTTAATATGAATGCAAGGAGCTTCGAGTACTAAGAATTATATCCTAGTCTTTATATTCATGTATCTTCCTATGGGGTGTTGTAACTAGTATCTATCCTAGTTTTCATAGGGAATATTTCAATTTGTAGTCATATTTGGTTGGGACCGTGTTTAATATAGCTATCATGTTTGATGCATATGTTTATTAATCCCACGGATATGCACGATGGAACCTTTGATCTTTGGCACATCACCACCCTTAGCATAGGCTAGTTGGGTTGGTTATGTTTATCACTTTTCTTTCTATCCCTTTTCTCTAGCAAGAACCTGGTAGATTAGTCTAGTTTAGGAGGAAAGCATCAAATTGCATTAGAACAAGGAGCCAACCTTGGTTAAAAATATTGGAGGTCGTATGAAGGATCCTTATCCTATGCTCCATAGAATTCTCGAACTAGTGCTCCATGTGAGACATGGACATCAAACACATCCAACAAGAACTACATTATGGGGTGGTCATGGTGCCCAAAGAGTAAGGACCATTTTTGGTCCCCAACAGTTCTTCTAGCATGCCCAATGGGACATGAATCATTAGATTTATCCCTCAATTATAAATTAGATTGAGGTTCTAGTGAATGCCTAAATACTCTACTTGTTGAATCACCTTGAAGACTCACCTAGTGAATCCACTATGAAAGAAGAACCCAAATAAATCACCTTCCAAAGTCCAAGTTGAGGTTGCGGTGGAAACATCTATCTTGTAAGAAAAGTACTCACCACCTAGAAACACCATTATAAAATAAAATAGAAGAGAACCTGAGCAAAATAGTAGAGGGGTAGACCAAATGTTTCATGAGCTCAAGACCCATCACAAAATCTAGTGCAAGAACAAACCCTCAATTGCTTTTACCCCTTCTCAAATTTAGAAATAGATGAAGCGGTCGATTATAAAACATAGTTACTCCTCAAAATATGAACCAAAGAAGGCTTCTAGCATGGAATGATAGAGGCTCCTTGCAATATCTGGTAGCACCAACTACTTGGGATGAGATTCCAGTATCCATGCTAAACTCTTTACCATATTTCATTAGAGAAGTTGCAATAACTCCAACAAAGCACCTCCAACATATGGTCAACCTATGTGCTCTCTATAACATTAAAGAAAAAATATGGCACTAAGGCTTTTGGTAGTATCCTTTAGGGCAAAGCGTGAGAGTGGTACATCTCACTCATCCTCACATTCCATTGTTGACTGAGAACAACTTGCAAACCTACTCATGGATAGGTTTGGGGAGAAAGTGGATGGATTATCTCTATTAGAATAGTTTGCAACTATCAAAAGGGCCCCCATGGAAGCTATGGATAATTTCAATGCCATATTCCACAAGTCCTTATATAGAATTACAAAGGAAATATGGGACATACCAGGTATAGCTTTTATTTACTATTTTAAGGTATTCAATTTAGAAATAGATATGATGGTAAAGACAAAAGGAGGTAATTCTTTACTGATAGCCTATGGGATAGCCATTCAAGCCTAAAGAGATCTCATCTAAATTGGACGATTAGCCCCTAAGCCCCCATACCTCTTTTCTTTGATGTTCAACCACTATGCCAACCTCCTCCAATGATACTACCTACCTATTTTCGGTCAACCCAGACTTTAGTCAAACCTTTATGTGAAAAAATCCATCTATTAATAGCACACCCCCTCAAGTCTCTTAATATTCAAAAGTAGAAATATTGCAAAGTGCCATGAGGGACATGAACAATGGAATTATTTCTCTTAAGCACCAACAAAATTTATAGAATTTAAATTATGAAAAATACCCAAGACCCCCTTATTAGCAGGGCAACCACAAATATTGGTCTCCACAAAATGGATATCAAAGGTACCCACTATAGATAATAGTTCAAATAAGACATGAAATGTCGAACTGTTTGACAAAATGCCTATAAGATGTAATAATTTTGATAATGTATAAGTTATTTTGATAAATGTAAGGATTTGCAATGTAAAATCAACTACCATAATGTCATGCGAACTGATTAATATAAATCCATAAAAATACAAAACCAACTATGATGCATTGTTAAGTTTGTTAACACATCTTAGATTGGTTAGTTAAGACATCTAGTGTTAACATGTCTAGATAGGTTTGTTACATTACAAAGCAAGATTAGTTAAATGCTAACATAGGGTGGTTGGGATGGTTGATATTGGTTGGTTACAGTAACCACCAGAGCTCACCCTATAAATACTCCCTATTCATTTTGTAATCTCTCCATGCTTGTCCATAAATGTAGATCCATTGTGAATACAACAAGTACTATTATAGAGCATGTGTTTGATGTGATTATATGGTGATTGTATTTTTATATAGTTGATTAATATTTGGTATGAGATAGATTGGTGGAAGTTGTGTGGTGTTAGTTTTAGACTAGAAGATGAGCACAAGCTCCAATAGATATTTGGACCTACCTATCTAGGCATATCCGTTAGATATATAGGTCTACCCATATAGGCCTTGTCCATTACACTACCCATACACTATGTTACCCATCTAAGTAGTGCATTATCCATCTAGAAGTGCAACCCATCTAAAATTACAACTATCCATTTGAGTGGGCTACCCGTCTAGCAGGATTACCCATCTGAGTATGCTACATATTTGCAGGATTACACATCTAAGCATCCTACCTATCTAACCCAATCCATCTAGACATTAATTGTTTGAGTTACCCATCCAGTCTATAATCCATTTAAGGTCGTACACATATGAGTAGTTACACATCTAGAATGGTTACCCATCTAGACTAGACGTCTACAACAACCTACATGTTTAAAACTGAGGAGTATCAATCAATGTTAGATTTTGTAGTCAAACTGGTCAATCCTTCCTAAAATTCTATCATTACCTCATCTTGGGAAAGCACTCACCCTTGTCTATATTTGGTACTATTTCCTAAATCAAAATTTGGGTCAAGAAGCATACGTGACAAGGCAGAGAGGTGAATGATAGATTTCAAGCCAAAAATACACAAGAGGAAGGGATTAAATATTTTTAATATGAAGTGCACATCTAGCAAATCAAAGGATACAATACCACAAAGAAGTTTCACAACAAAAAGTGGAAAGAGTGTGGAACCTTGTGGAAGATGAAAACCTAAGAGTAGAGATATTATTGGTGACAATAGAGAACAAATAGAAAATAGTAGAAGAGGTACCTAATAATGAGAATGAAAGGTGGATGATAACACCTGAACTAGTGGAGAGGAGTTGGTCAACGGATACAGGATATAGAAGATTTGTACTGTAGAAACCATATGAGGGTTCTTGGAGAGGAAGACTAGATCCACATCTCGTATATTCATGAATGAGGTCATGAAGTAGAGACCCAATGGGGTTAGGGAGAAGGCTATTTGAGCGAGATATTGCACCATCAATAGTAGAAATGGAGTCGAATAGAACTCCACCATGATCACCACCAAGTGGTATTCCTAGTGGGACAATACCAATGGTGAATGTTGCCAATAAAGTAGGTGAACATAAATGCCCAACATTCATCGAGGAAGTAAATGAATACCTAACACGATAGATAGATACTTGCATTACCATTTGGGGAGAAAATAGAGTATCACAAGAGATTGAGTGGTTACAATTGTTCTTGGCCACCTTGCGAGGAATGGCTATAGAATGGTATTTAAAAAAGTAGAACACTCAACCATTTACACAATGGGATACTCAGAATGATGATTTTATAGAAGAATTTTGATCACTAAGGGATGATACAAATATTATTACCAAAATAATTACAATGAAAAAAAATATATGAGAATGTCAAGAGTTATAATAGGATACTAAAGTAATTGGTAGATAAAATGCATATGTAATCTACTGATAGAATGATGAAATGTTATTTTTTGGATGGACTGTTACAAGAAAATGAAAGTAGTACCATATTCCACATATGAAAAATCTCTAGAAAAGGTAAAGAATTTTGAAAGTGAAGCTAAACAAACAACTATTAGAATAGAGGGTGGCAACAATCCAAAACAAGTACCTAAGGAGCAGCCTGTAGTCATAGAATGGAAAGAAACTAAGAATTCTATCGATTTATCTAGTAAGGAGAAGGAGATTTTGTAGGAAAAAAGGAGGAGAAATCAAAGGATGCATGGTCAGATCATATTATGTTGACATTACCCAATTTTGTAGATACATTAGACATGGTTGATCAGCAGGTGGTAGATTGTTTTTCTAAATTGATCCATGTAATGGATAACCTGCAACTATAGTTTGATATAGCTTGTGTTGGCTAGTGGAAGAAGTGGTTGTTGATGGTTGAGGAGGAGCTAGATAAGTTGGTGAAATGGGCCATAGAGAGATCCTAGTGAGAAAATATTTCCAATATTTATCATGACCAACCATGGACTCTGCCTACCACACACTTGATGACTATGGAGAAAATTGCACAACTTAAAGAAAATACTCCCACCCTCTACTTAGAACCAACACAAATGTATGTTATGGTCTATGGTAATAATCCTCCTTATCAACACCCTATAGAACACAGATTATAGGTGGAGTTAATACCCAAATTACTGCCAATGTATAGCTAGCTTAACTTCATCATCCACTTACTGTGTTGGCTAGATGAAGGGGTTAAGCATTTAAATATAGTTAGGTAGAATTTGGATAAAGACCTGTAGTTGAAAAATTTTTAATTACAAGAGAAAGAAAAGAACTTAGCTGAAGGTGTCACCCAAATGATAGATAATCTGCAACACATTCATGAAAATAGCAACAATTGAAAGACCTTAGCAATCAAATCAAAGAAAGGGAAAAGGTAATAATTGATATTGAGGTTTAAATGTTGAATCAAAAGGCATCTAAGGAATTGCTAATCAAAAAAATGTAGAATTAGTGGCCTAGAAGAGCCAGAGTATGACAACTTGGTAGAAGGAATGAGAGGAGTTGCAAAGGAGTTGTTACAAGCACAATAATGTGAAGCAACTCTCAAGGAAAAACTAGCACAGAAGGCCCCACCTTCCTCAATATTGACAACATAGAAGATGAAGGAGATCTTCATTCAATGTGAATTAGAGTTGTCTAAGCTCCAGGAGATGGAAACTCGAGATAACAATATGGAGTAAAATGAGCCAAGTAATTTACTTATGCCAAGCAAGTTCATGATGAACGTAAAGCTTTCCAACTTAAGGTACAAGAATTGGAGGAGGCATTATAGACTACAACACCAAAAGATACCAACACCCCAATAGGAAAATGTAGAAAGTCACTGAGGATATCAACTTCTTCAAAGGGGAGGATAGATATAGATAATAATTCGAAGAAGATATGACATGTCGAACAGTTTGACAAAACATATACAATATTATAGCAATTTTGATAATGTATAAGTTATTTTGATAAATGTAAGGATTTCTAATGTAAAATTTGTCTCTATAATGTCATGTAGACTAATTAATAAAAATGCATAAAAGGAAAAAACCAGTCATCATGCATTATTAAGTTTTTTTAAACCTCTTATACTGGTTAGTTAGACGTCTAGATTGGTTTATTTTACTGTAAATAAATACTAGTTAAATGCTAACATAGGGTGGTTGAGACAGTTGAGACTAGTTGGTTGTACTAACCGCTAGATATCACTCTATAAATACCCCCTATTCATTTTGTAATCTATCCATGCTTATCCATAGATGAATATCCATTATGAATACAATAAGTACTATTACAGAGCATGTGTTCAATGTGATTGCATGGTGATTGTATTGTTGTATAGTTGATCAATGTCTGGTATGAGATAGACTGGTGTAGGTTGTATTTGTGTTTGTGTAGTTGTAGGAAAGAGCAAGCATAATTAGTTGCAGACTAAAAGATGAGTGCAAGTTCTAGTAGACATTTGGGCCTACCCAACTAGGCCTATCCATTAGATATCTAGGTCTACCAATATAGGTCTTGTTCATTATGCTACCCATCCATTGTGTTATCCATATGAGCTATGCATTACCCATATGGAAGTGCAATCCATATAAACCTATAACTACCTGTTCGAGTGGGCTACCCATCTAGCAAGATTACCCATCTGAGTATGCTATATATTTATAGGATTATCCATCTGAGCATCATACTCATCTAGACCAACCTGTCTAGACCTTACCCATCTAAGTTGTACCTATCTAGTTTGTAACCCATCTAAGGTCGTACATGTCTGAGTAGTTACACGTCTAGACTGGTTACCCATATAGACTAGACGTCTACACCAACCTACACATCTAGAATTGAGTAGTATCAGTCAATATCAAGTTTTATAGTCAAGTTGGTAAATATTTCCTAAAATCCTATCATTCCCTTGTCTCAAGAACACACTCACATCTGTCTACACCGTCTTTAGCCTAGTAAAGATTCAATTCCATCCTAATATTATGGGCAAAAAATGGTGCCCATGCCCATCCCCATGCAATAGGTACCCCTAAATTTGGTGGAAGATACAGTCCAAACCATAATAATTATATAATGTATCCCTATGTATGGCCATACTACTACACTAATCCATACTATCCATGTAATGAGGAACTCCAGAAAGCAACATATTCAATGTCTCATCCCAAATATTAGAGCCATATTGTGCAGGCACAAGGACCAAACACTTAGAATTTGCCACTAGAGGTTTCCTCAATTCTAAAAATTGGGACACTAGAGTAGGCTTTGGTGACATGGGAAAAAGAAGAGGTTTATTCCATTCTTGGATGCACAAGCATACCACTAGACAACTGGACCCATATCTAATCTTATGTTCTCATGAGATGGAGGAGGAGTATGATTGAAGAGGCCAAGAGGTAATAGGAAACCCATCTAAGAAGTCAATAATCTAGGAGTCGATCGACCACAGGAGAAGAGCCATGGAAAGTTAAAGCAACTGGTGCCAAAATAGTTGATATCAAAATAGATTATACCAAAACTAATCTAGGCATCCAACCTTAGCATTGAGTGACCCAAGCCCCAATGGATACCAATAAGTATGTCGAAGGCTCAACTATTAGAATATTTCAATGTGGTTGAACACCTGAAGAATTCTATTATACCCATGCCACTATGGGATGTCATCATCCTATCAAAATAAATGAAGCAACTAGAAGAGGCTCTAGAAAAGTAGAAGACCACCAAGAAAATGGAGGGAGTAAGCTACTCTACTAACATTTGGTCCCAATCCTAATAGGCTTGAAATGGTCAACCTACACCTCATAAGGCATGTCCAAGTTATTAAGGATAACATAGAGCACACCCTCCAAGTAGAGGTAGAGATGTTAGGACTCGTGGTAGAGTGAATCTAAGATTCAACCTCAACATCAAGGAATTAAATATATGTATAGGCCATCAAACTATGTGGATCAATCTAATGTGATATCATAAAGTCAACAAGGATAGATACTTATCTTATATAGGATAAAAATACATTTTTCCATAAATTATCATTGCAAGAGAAGAACCAACAGGGTTGTGGAAGCTGTACTTTGATAGATCAAGCAAAGAACTAGATTAGTAGTAGGAATATGTCTTATATATCCCAAATTGGAAAAAACACTACAAGATTTTTTGCTATAAAAAATTGCTCTAGCAACATGACCGAATATGAAGCGTTGGTACATGGCCTCTTATTAGCTTATAAAAGAGGAGTTAAAGAGCTACAATTATATAGAGATATTAAACTCATTGTGAAGTAGGTAAGGTCTCTATGTGCAACCAAAAAATAATTGATGAAGTCTTACCAAAATTGAGTTTGGGATTTACTAGAAGCCTACAATATGATCAATCTAACAATTGTCTTGTGAAGCCAAAATATAGATGTTGACCACATGGCTGTCATTGGAGCTTAGTTTTTCCATAAGAGAATATTACATTATTTAGTACATGCAAATATACCCCCATGGTACCTTTATGGTATAAATGTAATTATGTAATATATTAGGGTTTGAGTCTATAGTTTAGATGAGTGATTTATATTTCCCCTTTATGTAAGTGTTTATGTGTAAGATATGTACAAATGTCATGTAAGTAAGAGTGCAAGTGTGTATTGAGAGAAATTGCACAAGTATCATGTATGTAAGTGCACAAATATGTAATGTAAGAATGTGCACAAGTGTCTTATATTAGGAGTGCATGTAGAAGAGTAAGAGTCATGTTAAAGTGTGCAAGTGTCATAGAGTCAAGTGTGCATGTAAGAAGAGATTGAAGAGTCTTGTATACAAGCGACATAATAAGAAGCTAAAGGTCAAGAATAGGAAAGGTTACAACTCTTGAATATGCGAGGAGTGCAATAGTCAAGTATTGAAGAGTCATATTTCTATGTCTATATTATGGAGACAAAACTCCATGTAATGTAAGTGGAAAATGGTCTATAACAATCACCATAACAAGCATTGATAATAAAGCTTGTATATAGATTTTGAGTAATATTATTGTAAGTATATTTCATGCTTGTACATGAATAATTTTGGTCATTTACATTCATATTTGATATTATAGTGAATGTTATTATATTTATATTGGCCAGTTTATATATTTGATTGCTCATATATTTAATTCTACTCTTGATTATTGATATTAAGACCTAAGATATTGTGGCTTAGTTATATTGGACCCTAAGATAGTTTGGCTTAAAAGCAAAAAAAGGTATTAGGGCTTCTACTTAATTCTATCTATTTTTATAGAGTTATATTTTAGAGCCACTATAATATTTGGAGTCTGCCTACTTTAAAAGCAGTGAATACTTGGACTCTATTTTAAAGGTCTAGAAGAGTAGATACTAAGGAGATAGATAAAAGTCACCCTGATTTGGATTCTAGGGTCTATTCACTTGGTTCAAGGAAACCAGTGAAGACAAGGACTCGACTAGAATAGATTAAGGACCATCTCAAAAGAAAGTTGAACATGAGGGTACATTCAAATTCACCTTGAAAATAGTTGTATTCCTTAAAAATATGAGAATCATTTTGTTCTTAGGTTTGACCTAAGATACCAGAGATAGAAGATAGAGAATACAGGAGAATCTAAGCTTCTAGAGATAGAGAAGCATCATATATTCTATAGATAGAGAAGCATCATAGCTTCCAAAAAATAGAGAAGCATCAAAGCTTCTAGAGAATATATAAGAGAAGCACTATAAGCTTCCCGAGAAAAGGATATAAAGAAGCAATATAAGCTTCCATAGATTAGAGAAGAAGAAGAACAATAGAGAAGAAGAAAATATCATAAGATTCTAGAGATAAGAAAATATTAGAGAAGTAGAAGTTTTGGTTAGTAAAAAAATTAGAAGGATTAGGTTGATTGGAAACTCTTCATAGCATTTCAGTCTTGGCCATGAGATTATTTTTTCACGGGTTTTGAAGAGAAACTATTTGACATAAAATAAAGGAAGTCTATTCAGTGTGCTATCAAGAGTGCTATTATCCAAAGGTAATTAGTGAACTATAAGTGCTATCAAAGGTGCTATTATCAAAATATTACCAGTGATAAAACATTGTTAAAGAACGTTGTCTAGTACTTGAGCACTACTAGGGAATTATCATCCAAAGGAGATAAAAAGTGCCATCTATAAGATAACCTGATAACTATCCATGAAACGAGAGTGCTATAAATAGGGAATATAAGCACTATAAAGTGTCTTTGACCAGGGCACCTAAGTATTGTCCATCTACAAGAGATCTAAGAAAGAACTTGAGCATGCTATTTAGCTTAAGAGACCCAAGTAGGAACTTGAGCATGCTATCCAAAAAAAGAAACTTGAGCAAGAAGTTGAGTGTGTTATTCAATAGAAGAGACCTGAGTAGGAAAGTAAGAATACTATACATCACAAGGAACCCAAGTGTGCTATTGAAAAAATACAATTTGAGCAAAAGGAACCTAAGAGTAGCAGGTCAATAGAAACATAGAGCATCATTCTCCAAAAATTCAAGTGCCATATTGTGAATCAAATCTAAGTGTTAATCAAGAATAATAAAGCATTGTAAGCATAGCAAAAAAAATATTACAAGCAAACTTGAGAATTGAAGGAGTCAAAATAGTTGGAAGGTAACATTCAAATGTTACAATATGAAAAGCATTAATAAAGGCATTTCATATTTAAGCGCATTGGAAAGAGGAAGGATATGATAAATCACCTTTCACATAATTTTTATTGGAGGGAAAGTTAATATTGAATTAAATTTAAAATTTATATAAGTTTTTAGGTTGGAGTTATAAGGTTTTCTACCTTATTGATTTTTGGAATTTATTTTTGCAATATATTTATTTTTCAAAGGTTAATTTAAAAAAAAAATTGAATTTATTAAGTTTTGGAGTGATAAGGTTTCTTACTTAAGTTTTTAGAAGAATTTGAATTTATAAAGTTTGAAGAGTTAGTAGTTTTTGAAGTTTTTAAAGTTGAAGAGTTAGAAGATTAGAATTTGAAGAAGATTTAAGATTTGATTTTTTTAGAAGATTTGAAAATTTGTAGTTTTTGAAGATTTAAAATTTGAATTTGGTTTTTGAAGTTTGAAGAATTTTTTTTTAAATTTGATTTGAAGATATTTAGAATTTACAAATTTAGTAGGGAGGTAAAAGGTTTGATATTTCAAAGGATTTCAAAAATTTAAATTTTACAAATTTGAATGAGTTCCATTATGTCAAACAATAAAATTTTCTTTTCTGAATCTCAACTCTTGAAAGGACCAAATTTTGCATCATGGAAGAACAAAATGAAATCAATTCTTACTATAGAAAAACTATGGGAAATAGTAAATGGAACAAAGAAAAAACCTAGTGAAGATGAAAGAGAAATACAAAAATTTGAAGAAAGTGATGCAAAGGCACTCATGCTAATTACGTTTGGAATAATTGATGAAATACAACCATATTTAAGTGGAGCAGAAACTTCTATATATGCATGGAATACATTATGCAAAATATTCGAAGGAAAAAACAAAGCAACAATTTTGAATTTATAATCTCAAGTATATTATTTAAAGGTTAAAAGTGAAGAAAGTATAGAGTTGTTTCTTAGAAAAGTAGCAGATATAAAAGCTAAAATTTTGACTTTAGGAGAAAATGTAGAAGATAAATTTCTTGTTCAAGTTAGAATGACAACATTTCTAGAAAGTTATAAACAACATTTGATGAGTTAGTCAATATTATTTAGGAATATGAAGTTGAAAATCTAGTCAAAGATAAAATGACTAACAATTCCTTGGTATCTAAAGAAAATATACCAAGTAATATTGCTACAACATCCAAATATAGATCTAAATGGAATTCAAGACTGTCATAGTAAAAATCTGTTTAGATATAATAAAGGAAATTATATGAATATGAATCAATGGACTCAAATAAATAAAAATTTTCTACAAAAACTATATCAACCTCAATATCAATATTATCAATAGTGACAACATCAATTTTAGCCTCGGTATCAACAACATCAATATCAGCCTCAGTATCAGTATGGTCATCAACAAAATAATTAGCTACAATTTAGAGAAGAAAATAAAAAAGAAACTTAGTTCAAGAAATTCAAGATTTATAAGAACCATCAGAACGAAATGAATTCAAATTCTTACAGTAAAACTCTTAATCAATGAAGGCATTCATTCTTTAAATATTTTTGAAGATACTAATGTTGCAAATGCTATAAAAAATAGGATACAGGAGAAAATGCTTCAGAGATATGGCAAGGCAAGATAAAAACCAAGACTAAAAATAATAGAATAAATAAATAGAAGAAAATATTAGGAAAGTTAAGAGGAAGATAGCCAAAAGAGATATAGATCAAAAGCAAGTGTCAGAACAAGAATCAGACGAATCTCAAGTAGAAGATCATGTTCAATACAAAGTTACCTGATTGAACATGAAGATGAAGATTTAATACTAAAGCCTTTAATAACCAAATAATGTATTACAGGGGGCTATTGGAGAGTATTACATTATTTGGTATATGTAAATGTACCCCATGGTACCTTTATGGTAAAAATGTAAATATGTAATAGATTAGGGTTTGAATCTATAGTTTAGATGAGTGATTTATATTTACCATTTATGTAAGTGTCTATGTGTAGGATATGCACAAGTGTCATGTAATTGTTTAATGTGCAGGATATGCACACGTTTCATGTAAGTAAGAGTGCAAGTATGTATTAAGAGAAAGTGCACAAGTGTCATGTATATAAATGTGTAAATATGTAATGTGAGGATATGCACAAGTGTCTTATATTAGGAGTGCATGTAGAAGAGTAAGAGACATGTAGAAGTGTGCAGGTGTCATAGAGTTAAGTGTGCATGTAAGAAGATACTTAAGAGTCTTGTATACAAGTGGCATGATGAGAAGCCAAAATTCAAGAATAGGAAAGGTTGCAACTCTTGAATATGTGAGAAGTGCAACAATATTCAAGTATTGAAGAGTCATCTTTCTACATCTATATTATGGAGACAAAGCTCCATACAATGTAAGTGAAAAAATGGTCTGTAATGATCACCATAACAAGCATTGATAATAAAGCTTGTATACAAATTTTGAGTAGTATTATTGTAAGTATATTTCATGCTTGTACATGAATGATTTTGGCCATTTAAATTCATATTTGATATTATAGTAAATTTTATTATATATATAAATATATATTGGCCAGTTTATATATTTGATTGCTCATATATATCTTATCATTATATCCCTATTCCTAAATAATATTATTGTACATGAGATCCTTGCACAGCACCTGTTGATTACCCAGCTCAACTGAGCTAGGCTAAGTGCAGTAGTTCTAAAGAAATAAAGGAAGTTCTGCTATTCCACACATTTCTGTTGAAGATTCTATTTTTGAGTGTCGAGTACCCGCAAGAGCATGTTGTAGTAGCTTACAGAGATGTACAACATCACTCAACATTCACTTCTCCTGTTTCTTCTATTTCCTGACTCTGTTTCCCAATGGAGAAAGGCCTGGTGTTCATGCATACAATAGAACTGTATACCCCGTGAGCCACCAAGAATGTTGGCATTTTTACCACATTGTTTTTGTTGTTGCTGTTCAAGAAAAAGAATGCTCAAAGTGTAAAGATACTCACTCCTCTGTTTGTAAATAAAAAAGCAAAGGTGTCACGATTTTGTGACATGTCATGAAATCGCGACCTGTTGTATTTTCTCAACGTCCAAATCTAAAATGTGCAAGCATGGGAATTTGTCACGATATCACGACCTGTCATAGTTTCACGGTGCCAAATGCAGAAAAGGGCTAAGTCAAGAAAGTGTCGCGATATCACGATGTGTCAGAGTATCGTGGTCAACGCAGTCAAAGGCAACACCAAAATGAAACTGTCGTGATATTGTGACATGTCGCAAAATCACGACTTATGGTGGCCACAGAGCAGAACAAGAGAAATTGTCGCGATATCGTGACATAAAGCAGTAAAGGGCAATGTGAATGAAAAATTTCACGATATCGTGACAGAAAAGCAAGTAAGGAGAAAAGCGTACGAAATGTCGTGATATCGCGACATGTTACGTTATCATGGCAAGGTTGAAAGAAAAACATAAGGCATGAAAGACGTCGCGATATCGTGACATTTTTGGAGATGAAGTCCAGCAAGAGAAACTTGTCGTGATATCGTGACATGAAGCGACAATGATGAAGAAGGCAAGAAATTGTCGCGATTTCATGACATATTGGGAAGGAAGGGCAAAGTGCGGAGAATTGTCATGATTTTGCGACATGTCGCATTTTGGCGACCTGTCGCGTTTTTGCAGGTTGAGAGCTGAACCGTACAAGGCAAATGAAAAACTTCACGATATCACGACATGTCGCATTTTCATGACCTATCGCATTTTCGTGGGTAAGGAGGCAAAGACAACGCAAGAAAAACATGTCGCGATTTCGTGACATGTTCTGTTTTCGCGAGGCAAAGGCGACAATGAAGGAGAACACAAGAAATGTCGTGATTTCGCAACATGTTCCATTTTCGCTACTTGCAAGAGGATGAAGGCAAAGGAAGAGAAAACTGTCATGATTTCACGACATGTTGCAGTTTCGTGGGTATACAGAAGAAAAGGACACAGAAGGAAGAAGATGTCGCGATTTCGCGACATGGTGAAGTTTTCGTGACTTGGAGTAATGAAGAAGGCAGGTGAAGGAAAATGTCACGATTTTGCGACATGTTGAGGAAAGAAGTCCAAACAAAGGAGAGTGTCGCAATTTCATGACATATCAGGTTCAAATCTGAACGAGTAGAAGATGTTGCGATTTCGTGACATGTCATGTTTTCGCGACTGGTGGAGGAGAGAGAAGGCAACAAGGTAAAAGTGTCGTGATATCACGACATGTCGCATTTTTGTGACCTGTCACATTTTTGTGACCAAAGCAATAAAAAAGGCTCGATACAGTTCTATTGCATTTTTTCTTCAAGATTGCATAGGAGAACGTGCAGAGGAGATAAGGATCAATTAAAAGCTCTCCAATGGTTTTCAGATCATAGTCAAAGAAGCGGTTCCAAGATTAAATGCTGCTGATTACCGAGGTGTGCAAGATGGAAGAACCTGAGGCAGTTTTTGATGTTGCCAGAATTAAAGATGCCTCCAATATTCAAAGCTCCTGTTCGTGATCTCTTAAAACAAATTTCAGCTTCCCTTGATAACGGTCATTTGATGAAGAGATGTGGGCCCTCGTTTCTATTTCATTCTCAGTTGTAATCCATTAAAAGCAGGGACTGTCATTTCTCCGAGGAACACTAAGGGGATTGTTTCTTCGAGATCTGCTTCATATATTAAATGCTGTAATATGAAAGGAAGAGGACGGACCTCTATAAATACCAATGTAAAACTCAAGCAAAAGGAGGAGGATTTTGTTGCATAAATTGAAATAGAAATTCTAGATGCAATTGCTTCCATTCTTAGTGTCTTTTGGAGTTGATGATCTAATTTGTTGTGTATGTTTGGCTTTCTGTGTGATTTAATTTTGTGTAGTCTAGTGTAATATCAGTTGAATTCTGCTGTGTTGAATTTAGCTGTATTGGCATTTGAATGTTTGAAGTTTATTTGGAAGCGAACTCATAACTAATGCATGGTCCAGTTTATGTGTATGTATTCTAAGAGTCAGTTGCTGCTTAGCTTTAGGATCTAGTTGAAGTTATTACTATTCGAGGTTGTTCTCCCTATCAACGATCGGCTTCGGCCATATTTACATCCCTTTTCATTATTTCCCATTTCTTTTCACATTATTTCCCGTTTCTTTCCTGCATCTCTAGTGAATAATATTTAAATCCAACTAGATCTAGTAGAAGATGTTGCGATTTCCTAAATACCTCATATTCCTAAATAATATTGTACATGAGATCCTTGCACAACACTTGTTGATTACCCAGCTCAAATGAGCTAGGCTAAGTGCAGTAGTTCTAAAGAAATAAAGGAAGTTCTGCTATTCCACACATTTTTGTTGAAGATTCTATTTTTGAGTGTCGAGTACCCGCAAGAGCATGTTGCAGTAGCTTACAGAGATGTATGACATCACTCAGCATTCACTTCTCCTATTTCTCCTATTTCCTGACTCTGTTTCCCAATGGAGAAAGGCCTGGTGTTCATGCATACAACAAAATTGTATACCCCGTGAGCCGCCAAGAATGTTGGCATTTTTACCACATTGTTTTTGTTGTTGCTTTTGAAGCAAAAGAATGCTCAAAGTGTAAATATACTCACTCCTCTGTTTGTAAATAAAAAAGCAAAGGTGTCACAATTTTGTGACATGTCGCGAAATCGCGACCTGTTGTATTTTCTCAACGTACAAATCTAAAATGTGCAAGCATGGGAATTTGTCACGATATCACGACCTGTCATAGTTTCACGATGCCAAATGCAGAAAAGGGCTAAGTCAAGAAAGTGTCACGATATCGTGATGTGTCAGAGTATCGTGGTCAACGCAATCAAAGGCAACACCAAAATAAAACTTCGTGATATTGTGACATGTTGCAAAATCATGACTTATGGTGGCCACAGAGTAGAACAAGAGAAATTGTCTTGATATCACGACATAAAGCAGCAAAGGGCAATGTGAATGAAAAATGTCATGATATCGTGACAGAAAATCAAGTAAGGAGAAAAGCATACGAAATGTCGTGATATCACGACATGTTACGTTATCGTGGCAAGGTTGAAAGAAAAACATAAGGCATGAAAGATGTCGTGATATCGTGACATTTTTGGAGATGAAGTCCAGCAAGAGAAACTTGTCGTGATATCGTGAAAAGAAGCGACAATGATGAAGAAGGCAAGAAATTGTCGCGATTTCATGACATATTGGGCAGGAAGGGCAAAGTGCGAAGAATTGTCATGATTTTGCGACATGTCGCATTTTGGCGACCTGTCGTGTTTTTGCAAGTTGAGAGCTGAACCGTACAAGGCAAATGAAAAACGTCACGATATCATGACATGTCGCATTTTCATGACCTATCGCATTTGCGCGGGTAAGGAGGCAAAGACAACGCAAGAAAAACATGTCACGATTTCGTGACATGTTCTGTTTTCGCGAGGCAAAGGCGACAATGAAGGAGAACACAAGAAATGTCGTGATTTCGCGACATGTTCCATTTTCGCAACTTGCAAGAGGATGAAGGCAAAGGAAGAGAAAATTGTCACGATTTCGCGACATGTTGCAATTTCGTGGGTATACAGAAGAAAAGGACACAGAAGGAAGAAGATGTCGTGATTTCGCGACATGGTGAAGTTTTCGTGACTTGGAGTAATGAAGAAGGCAGGTGAAGGAAAATGTCATGATTTTGCGACATGTTGAGGAAAGAAGTCCAAACAAAGGAGAGTGTCGCAATTTCATGACATATCAGGAAGACAAAGCTGAACGAGTAGAAGATGTTGCGATTTTGTGACATGTCATGTTTTCGCGACTGGTGGAGGAGAGAGAAGGCAACAAGGTAAAAGTGTCGTGATATCGTGACATGTCGCATTTTCGTGACCTGTCACATTTTTGCGACCAAAGCAATAAAAAAGGCTCGATACAGTTCTATTGCATTTTTTCTTCAATATTGCATAGGAGAACGTGCAAAGGAGATAAGGATCAATTAAAAGCTCTCCAATAGTTTTCAGATCATGGTCAAAGAAGTGGTTCCAAGATTAAATGTTGTTGATTACCGAGGTGTGCAAGATGGAAGAACCTGAGGCAGTTTTTGATGTCGCGCAATTAAAGATGCCTCCAATATTCAAAGCTCTTGTTCGTGATCTCTTAAAACAACTTTTAGCTTCCCTTGATAACGGTCATTTGATGAAGAGATGTGGGCCCTCGTTTCTGTTTAATTCTCAGTTGTAATCCATTAAAAGCAAGGACTGTCATTTCTCCGAGGAACACTAAGGGGATTGTTTCTTCGAGATCTGCTTCATATATTAAATGTTGTAATATGAAAGGAAGAGGACGGACCTCTATAAATACCAATGTAAAACTCAAGCAAAAGGAGGAGGATCTTGTTGCATAAATTGAAATAGAAATTCTAGATGCAATTGCTTCCATTCTTAGTGTCTTTTGGAGTTGATGATCTAATTTGTTGTGTATGTTTGGCTTTCTGTGTGATTTACTTCTGTGTAGTCTAGTGTAATATCAGTTGAATTCTGCTATGTTGAATTTAGCTGTATTGGCATTTGAATGTTTGAAGTTTATTTGGAAGCGAACTCATGGCTAATGCATGGTCCAGTTTCTGTGTATGTATTCTAAGAGTCAGTTGTTGCTTAGCTTTAGGATCTAGTTGAAGTTATTACTATTCGAGGTTGTTCTCCCTATCAACGATCAGCTTCGGCCATATTTACATCCCTTTCCGTTATTTCCCATTTCTTTTCACATTATTTCCCATTTCTTTCCTGCATCTCTAGTCTTGAAACCAGTTTAGATTAGTGTGGGAACCAGCCCTCTCTGGAGATTGGCCCGAGAGACATCTCTTTCTCTCGGCATTTCAATGTTGGCCAAGTCTAGGGTGCATATACATATAAAATACTTTCCTGTGGTAGATTTGTGACCAATAGAACCTTAATCATTAAAATAGTAGAGTGGTTGTGGATGTGGCAATAATTGCTGCTAGGGCCAACTTAATTTTGGGTAGAAATTTTAAAACCTTTCAATAATGAGGAGTAGCACACATAAAAAGGGGAACCTAGAAATATAAAATGACCCTCCACCCATCATAGCCAACCATAAGGAGAAGAAGATTTCATGTGCAAAAAATAACAATGATTACAATATTTATTTAAAATCCTAACCCTTTTAATCTCACCATTATTTCTAATGGATTAAAAACAAATTTTAGCTCTAAATCTCAATAAAGCATGCAAGTAGAAGAATTACATAAAATTATTCTTAGGCACTATAGATTCAGCTAAGAAAATTACACCTACTCAAACAAAATGATCTAACACCAAAAGGGGGCTTCCTAAGGATACTAAAGCAAATGAATCACCAATAATTTTGACAAATGATGCAGAGAAAGTAGAAGATCCCAAGACATCCATGAACACTAAATATTTAAGACAAGGTACATTTTAGAGGTACTAGGAGATAGAAGCAAAATCCTTCTAAACTAAAATGTGGACGTCTTACCTGACCCAATATATGGTACCCCAAGTGTATCAATGCTTGAAATTTGTGGTTGCATGCACCACAAGTTATGATGTAGAGAAGAAAATGGTGATTGGGGGTAATATATGCTTTATAATTGTAATTACATCAAAGGCTATACAAGATATGTTGGTGGTACCCCAAGATCTGGAGTTCAATCCCTTTTTGGCCAACTAGCTCTATGGACAACACCCTAATTCACTATATGAATTGGATATGGAAATCCCTAAAAAAGGTAGTTGAGTGTCATATTGGATATACCTATATCATGGACCTTGTTCAAGGACAATGCCAAAGATACCCTAAGCATGGTGGTATTCATTTTTGGTAGGAAGAACTGGGTGATGTTTACACTCTAAGATACATAGTGGAGGATTAGAGAAATTTAGTACCATTGCAATCTTTAGGTATCCATCATACCTCGCACACCTATCATTGGCTCAAAATTATTTGTTATATAAAGGATTAGATCTAAAAACTATAGAATAGGGAGATCAAATATGGTCTATGTCTATATATATGGGAGCCCTTTTTCAAATCTACTCTTATTACAATTTTGTAGATAAGTTTCTAATGCCAATTGTATGGGCCTTGAAAGGAGAAAGGCTACAACAAATTTTGATAGGACGTTCTCATAAAATATGTCATGACTACAAGGGGGATTGGTTATTTTTAGAATATCATATCATTATCCACATCCTCAAATTCATAAAAATTGTGTACTTGTTACCATGATATGTACCAAATAAGGTTTTAGCCTTGGAAATGCTAAGGTATCTAGACATGGTGGATATTGCTTATAGATTTGGGAAAAGTAAAGCTAGCTACTTCAAGATTTTAGTGCATTTAGGTGGAATAAACCAGTTGAAGAGGAGGGCAACACCCCTATTAGAAATCAAGCTCAAAATTTTAGAGTTAGAGAGTCTAGAGGATTCTTAGGTATACAAACCAAAGGGTGTTTTATAGGAGTGGCTCTATAAGATAACAAATGCAAAGAAGTTCACTCCTCAAATGTGGCCAAGGATGGAACTCCACTATAGTATTGAGGAAAGCTTTAATACATCACTTTAAAAAGAAGATTTTTTGTCCTACCCCAAGCAACTAAAGTTATGATTTGACTTTTGTAAACCTAGCAAACCCCTAGGTATAATCAACCCCAAAGGCAAGATTTCCAAAAATGAAGAGAAGCAACTACATCAACAAGATTATAACAATGTCATAGTCAAAGATTGGTGGATCTACTGGTAATTGATAAATAATACAAACTCTATGCCTAGAGAGAACTCAAAAGAAGAGCAATATAGTATATGATATAATGAAGCAAATTCATCCAAAGACGATGATGACTTGGATGAACTTGAGCAAGTGGTACACACACAACACGTGCAATAGAAAGAAAAGGAGCAAAGGACTTCTCTAATTTGAACCCCGATGCATTTAGCCCCCCCAATAGAAATACAAGTAGGCACTATTGAACCCCCTATTTCAATAATTTTGGTTACAATAATTGTGGCCCACTTGAAACCCTCATATAATAAAGCATCAAGAGAATATAAAAAAGCATGGCTTAAAATCCAACTAGATCTAGTTGAAGCTTCTGTCTCTCAGCCACAAGTTATTTTCGTGACCTGTCACATTTTCGTGACCAAAGCAATAACAAAGGCTCGATACAATTTTGTTGCATTTTTTCTTCAAGATTGCATAGGAGAACATGCAGAGGAGATAAGAATCAATTAAAAGCTCTCCAATGGTTTTTAGATCGTGGTCAAAGAAGCGGTTCCAAGATTAAATGTTGCTGATTACCGAGGTGTGCAAGATGGAAGAACCTGAGGCAGTTTTCGATGTCGCCAGAATTAAAGACACCTCCAATATTCAAAGCTCCTGTTCGTGATCTCTTAAAACAAATTTCAGCTTCCCTTGATAACGGTC
The DNA here is from genome assembly GCA_028583015.1 of Wollemia nobilis. NCBI lineage: Eukaryota > Viridiplantae > Streptophyta > Pinopsida > Araucariales > Araucariaceae > Wollemia > Wollemia nobilis. The sequence continues at coordinate 7,122,884 of JAQPPZ010016751.1, read as the reverse complement.
ATTTGATGAAGAGATATGGGCCCTCGTTTCTGTTTCATTCTCAGTTGTAATCCATTAAAAGCAGGGACTGTCATTTCTCCGAGGCAGATTAAGGGGATTGTTTCTTCGAGATTTGCTTCATATATTAAATGTTGTAATATGAAAGGAAGAGGACGGACCTCTATAAATACCAATGTAAAACTCAAGCAAAAGGAGGAGGATCTTGTTGCATAAATTGAAATAGAAATCCTAGATGCAATTGCTTCCATTCTTAGTGTCTTTTGGAGTTGGTGATCTAATTTGTTGTGTATGTTTGGCTTTCTGTGTGATTTAATTCTATGTAGTCCAGTGTAATATTAGTTAAATTTTGCTATGTTGAATTTAGCTGTATTGGCATTTGAATGTTTGAAGTTTATTTGGAAGCGAAATCATGGCTAATGCATGATCCAATTTCTGTGTACGTATTCTAAGAGTCATTTGCTACTTAGCTTTAGGATCTAGTTGAAATTATTACTGTTCGAGGTTGTTCTCCCTATCAACGATCGGCTTCGGCCATATTTCCATCCCTTTCTATTATTTCCCATTTCTTTACGCATTATTTCCCATTTCTTTCCTCGCATCTTTATCTCCAAAACCAGTTTAGATTAGTTTGGGAGCCAGCCCTCTCTGGAGATTGGCCCGGGAGACTTCTCTTTCTCTCGGCCTTTCAATGTTGGCCAAGTCTAGGGCGCATATACATATAAAATCCTTTCCTGTGGCAGATTTGTGACCAACAATTTTTGGCATGCCCGGTGGGACAGACTGTTTCTGTCTCTGAAAGATCCATAATCGGTGGGACTCACAAGTCTCATTTGTTGATACCCGAAGGAATCAAGATTTTGATGAACTGTCTTGACCTCAAAGCGGAGATTGTAAGTTCATCTGGTGACTCTGCTGAAGGTGACTGTACCTGGAAATCTTCTAACATGTGAAGCTGGTGAAAATATGTACTTCATGATCACAAGATCGAAGGCCAAAGAATCGAAAAATCCCATTCGAGTTCTTTGAACTTGACAACCAAAACTTGAGCGAGCGCCCTAAGATTGGTAACTCCCCCTGAATCCACTCATTTTCTACCTCATCGCAATAGGCTGTAGGTCGTTTTGTGCCATCTCCGACTCCTCCCAGTACTTGCTACAAGCTTCTCCATATCCAGATACATACCATTCCAAATGGCCCAGCAACCTCCACCAAGGAAGTTCTCAGCATGGAATGATTCGGGAGCCTTGAATTTACCGGCACAGAATCAAGTCCCTCAAGCTACTTTGAAAGCTTTACCGACCTATGATGGTACTGGTAAGACTGCTTATGAGCATATTAATGATGTAGCCTCTTTGGCGGCTATCCATGACATAACGGATGAGGATGTGATGGTAAAGTTGTTGGTGTTGTCACTGAGAGGCAAATTGTTGTATTGGTACCGAACGTTGCAACCAGGCACCATTGCATCATGGGATCAACTAGGAGAGCTATTAGTCAAAAAATTTCATGAACAAGCTGATCCATACTCCTTGTTGCATCAATTTAATGCGATCCAAAGGCACCCACAGGAGGAGATAGCTGACTTCAATGTCAGATTTACCATAAGTTGGTAGAGAATTCCTGATGGTCTTCGGCCTGCTCATGAGCTAGTTGCATTCTACTATCTCAGAGCTTTCAACACAGACATCGGCTTGGCTGTCCGACAATCCAATGTGACTACATTTCCAGAACTGTTCGAACAAGCACAAAATGTGGAAGCTGATTTGATTGCTATAGGTAGGCTTCCTCCAAAGGTAACAATGCCTATCATACCTGATCTTCCTAAGCATTTGTATTCTGGTTCATTTTCATAGCCTATGCCTTCCATGTATCCTATCCCATCATGGAGCTCAAGTGCGCCTCAGATCACACCCATTCCAGTTCCCCAGCTCCCTGCTCCAACTATTCCACAGTTGCCTGCAACAAGCATTCCGCAATACCAGCATACAGGTATAGCCCCCACATCTTACACTGCTCCATCCATGTACCCTTCATCTTCATGGAATCCTCCCACAACTGTAGTACCTATGGTTCCCATTCCACGGTTAGCCTCTCCACTTCCAACTCCTGCATTACCTTCCCCATCGGTTCCATTACCTTTACCGACACCGCCTGTGTCCTCAAGCCCAGATCCTCAATTGGCTATTTTGCAAGAAATTCAGTCGGCTATGAGATCTCTCACTAACAAGGTGACATCTATGGAGCGGAGAGAGGCGGAAAGGAACTCTCAGCCACGAAGATTTATGCCGACAGTAACTAGAGAACAACTTGCTCCTAGCAAGGCTATGGAGAAAGTACCTGAAAGGAACTCAGCAATCCTGGTAAGTGAAGAGGCTGGCCCTTCTGAAGTTTCACATGAGCCATCTTACTGGTGTTCTTCCTGCAATGACCCACATGATGAGTCCACTTGCATGGTCCACCAAAATTATTTGCAAGTTCTTGCAGGGAGCCGTGTAAACATGATTCGAGAGGTGGATCTTAATTTCGTGAAGTCTCTGGAGGAACACATAGCAATATTGACACGCAGCGGCAAGAAACCAATGTTGGTAGATCCGGCTAAGATGGAGCCATTGAAAGTGCCTCCTGTACAAGCAACAAAGTAGCAAATGCCAACAAAGGCTCATGATCCTCCAGCGCAATGACAATCACCTATTTTGTCGAAGGATTCGCTTCCACCACCAGCAAAAGAGAAGGAACAAGCTTCTATCTCTCAGCCACAAGCAGAAACAAAAGAACAAGCTAGAGAGACGTTGCGGTATCCATCATTGACCAAACGACAATGAGTGGAGGCCACCCAGCAATATAAAAGCAAATTTGAATCTGCTAGTGGAGGAAAAGAGCAGATCTCCATGGAGTACAATATTGTTGAAGAACTCAAATGGATACCAGCTAAGGTAAGTCTGTATGACACCTTGCAGTTGCCTGGATAGGTAAATCTCTTACAAGAATCCCTGAAGACCATACAAAGTAAGGGGAAAGCTCCAGCCCAGGTAGTTATGTCTCAAACTCTGACTACTTCAACCACTGGAAAGAACAGACCACCCCCATTTTATCTGTCACTCAGGATGGAGGGTTGGATAGTACATAACTGCCTGGTTGATTCTGGTGCTGCGACAACTGTCATGCCAAAGGCAGTTTGTGAAGCCATGGGAATGGAATATACAAGAAGTAGCCCTGGTGTCTTGCAGTTGGATGGGACTCCCATGAAAATAGTGGGTGTAATCAAGGATGTTCCTATTGCTCTGCATAATATGCCTCAGATTACAGTAATTCAGGAGATAGTTGTGGTCGATTTGGAACCATTTTTTAGCATGTGTTTGTCAAGGGAATTTACTGCCAAGCTAGGAGGCTACCTTTCTCTGGATTATTCTCACTTGGAGATTCCTTTCAAAGGGAGAAGAATCCGGATTTACAATCAGAAGCCTTCTACTTTTCATATAGAGAAGATGGGAGAAGAAGAAAAGTCCAAACATTCTGTCAATCTGATAACTGAAGAATTGGACAATTCTGATTTGATGGATGAAGTCCTGGATGAGCCTTGCTTAGAGGATGAGTTTTCAATGCTCAATTTTAATGCCATGGTGGAAAATGAAATTGGTGGTTATTCCATTACAAATCCTGAAGGGGTTGAAGTAGAGTTATCTCCTGATCAAGTTGGTCAAGATCCTGTGCAAGATCAGTTCTATTTTGATGGAGCACAATACAGAAATGACGCTGAAGCTAGGACTGTTCGAGTATTACCTTCTAGAATTCAACAATCTTCTTCATACCAGTTGACCTGGAGCTGCACGACTAATACAACAGAGTATGAGGTTTTATGCCTAGGTCTCACGAAGGATGAGACACTTGGAGCACGACGATTGCAAATCTTTGATGACTCCGAGCTGATTACCAATCAGGAGACCCATGAGTGTCTGTCAAAGGTTTGGGATCCAGGAGATCATAGAGCCATGCTCTGGTAAGGGTCTCTCCCAAAATTTCATAGCTAAATTCGGGGGTTACCGTGTACATAGCTAAAAAAAAAAAAAAAGAAAAAAAAATATTTTTTTTTAACTTCGGCTCCTTTTGCACACGAGCCCGCAGGTATGTTTCTTTTCTTTCTCTTTTTCCTTTTCCTTCCTTCCCTATAGTTAGTGGCTTTCCTCTACTTCTTCCTTCCCTCTCATACTTCATTCCCTTCCTCTCCTACTCCTTCTGCAACATAATCAAGCCACTGCTGTTGTTTCTACTCCCCTCTCTGATGTTCCCATTTCTACTTTCCCTTTCTTCTAGTCCTTTGTCTTGTGAGTATGTCGTCACAGCCATAGTTCTTACTACCATCTCCATTCCATCCACTTCCATTTCATTATCTGTTTCATAGCATCTGGTAGCACAGTAGCACCCTGTTGTTGTATCTACCACTTCCATTCCTCCACCTTCCACCATTCCATCATTCCCCATTCCCATTCCATGGCCCGCGCATCCGTAGGGTCATCACTCCATTCATTTCCATTTTTGTAGTTAAGGTGCTTTTCTCTACTGCCATGAAGATCCTTTCACAGCACCTGGTGATTACCTGGCTCAACCGAGCTAGGCAAAGTGCAGTAGTTCTAAAGAAATAAAGGAGTTCTGCTCTTCCATACATTTTTGTTGCAGGTCCTATTTTTGAGTGTCGAGTACCAGCAAGAGTTTGTTGCAGTAGCCTACAGAGATGTCCAACATCACTCAACATTCACTTCTCCTATTTCTCCTATTTCTTGACTCTGTTGCCCAATGGATAAAGGCCTGGTGTTCGTGCATACAACAAAATATACCCCGTGCCACCAAGAATGTTGGCATTTTTGCCACATTGTTTTTGTTGTTGTTGTTCAAGTAAAAGAATGCTCAAATTGTAAAGATACTCACTCCTCTATTTGTAAGTGAAAAAGCAAAGGTGTCACGATTTCGCGACATGTCGCGAAATCGTGACTGTCGCATTTTCGCGACGTCCAAATCTAAAATGTGCAAGCATGGGAATTTGTCGTGATATCGCGACCTGTCATAGTTTCACGGTGCCAAATGCAGAAAAGGGCTAAGTCAAGAAAGTGTCGCGATATCGCGACATGTCGGAGTTTCGCGGTCAATGCAGTCAAAGGCAGCACCAAAATGAAAGTTGTCGCGATATCGCGACATGTCACGTTTTCATGACTTACGGTGGCCAGTAGAGCAGAACAAGAGAAATTGTCGCGATATCGCGACATAAAGCAATGAAGGGCAATGTCAATGAAAAATGTCATGATATCACGACAGAAAAGCAAGTAAGGAGAAAAGCGTACAAAATGTCGCGATATCACGACATGTCACGTTATCGCGGCAAGGTTGAAAGATAAACACAAGGCGGATGAAAAACGTCGCGATATCGTGACATTTTTGAAGATGAATCCAAGCAAGAGAAAGACGTCACGATATCGCGACAAGAAGCGACAACGATGAAGAAGGCAAGAAATTGTCACGATTTCATGACATATTGGGAAAGAAGGACCAAGTGCGGAGAATTGTCGTGATATCACGACATGTCACGTTTTGGCGACGGCGTTTGTAGCATGGAGGAGTCGAATCGTAGGCAATGAAAACGTCGTGATTTCACGACATGTCACATTTTGACCGACCTATTCGGGTAAGGAGGCAAAGTGACAACGCCAAGAGAAAACATGTCGCGATTTCGTGACATGTTCCGAGGGGCCATGCAAGGAGAACACAAGAAATGTCATGATTTCCACGACATTGTTCTCCGCAAGAGATGAAGGCAAGGAAGATAAACTGTCACGATTTCACAACATGTGCCATGTTTGCGATGGAAGAAAAGGACAAGAAGGAAGAAGATGTCACGATTTCGCGACATGGTGAAGTTTTCGCGACTTGGAGTAGTGAAGAAGGCGCGAAGGAAAATGTCATGATTTCGCAACATGTTGAGGAGAAGAAGTCCAAACGAAGGAGAGTGTTTGAAGACAAAGCGAACGAAGAAGATGTCGCGATATCGTGACATGTCATGTTTTCGCGACTGGTGGCGGAGAGAGAAGGCAACAAGGTAAAAGTGTCATGATATCGTGACATGTCGCATTTTCGTGACCTGTCACATTTTCGTGACCAAAGCAACGACAAAAGGCCCGATACAGTTATGTTTGCATTTTTCTTCAAGATTGCATAGGAGAACGTGTAGAGGAGATAAGGATCAATTAAAAGCTCTCCAACGGTTTTCAGATCATGGTCAAAGAAGCGGTTCCAAGATTAAATGTTGCTGATTACCGAGGTGTGCAAGATGGAAGAACCTGAGGCAGTTTTTGATGTCGCCAGAATTAAAGACGCCTCCAATATTCAAAGTTCCTGTTCGTGATCTCCTAAAACAACTTTCGGCTTCCCTTGATAATGGTCATTTGATGAAGAGATGTGGGCCCTCGTTTCTGTTTCATTCTCAGTTGTAATCCATTAAAAGCAGGGACTGTCATTTCTCCGAGGAACACTAAGGGGATTGTTTCTTCGAGATCTGCTTCATATATTAAATGCTGTAATATGAAAGGAAGAGGATGGACCTCTATAAATACCAATGTAAAACTCAAGCAAAAGGAGGAGGATCATGTTGCATAAATTGAAATAGAAATTCTAGATGCAATTGCTTCCATTCTTAGTGTCTTTTGGAGTTGGTGATCTAATTTGTTGTGTATGTTTGGATTTCTATGTGATTTACTTTTGTGTAGTCTAGTGTAATATCGCTTGAATTCTGCTGTGTTGAATTTAGTCGTATTGGCATTTGAATGTTTGAAGTTTATTTGGAAGCGAACTCATGGCTAATGCGTGATCCAGTTTCTGTGTACGTATTCTAAGAGTCAGTTGCTGCTTAACTTTAGGATCTAGTTGAAGTTATTACTATTCGAGGTTGTTCTCCCCATCAATGATCGACTTCGGCCATATTTACATCCCTTTCCGTTATTTCCCATTTCTTTTCACATTTTTCCATTTCTTTCCTGCATCTCTAGTCTTGAAACCAGTTTAGATTAGTGTGGGAACCAGCCCTCTCTGGAGATTGGCCCGGGAGACATCTCTTTCTCTCGGCATTTCAATGTTGGCCAAGTCTAGGGTGCATATACGTATAAAATCCTTTCCTGTGGCAGATTTGTGACCAACAAAACCTTAATCATTAAAATAGTAGAGTGGTTGTGGATGTGGCAATAATTGCTGCTAGGGACAACTTATTTTTGGGTAGAAATTTTAAAACCTTTCAATAATGAGGAGTAGCACACATAAAAAGGGGAACCTAGAAATATAAAATGACCCTCCACCCATCATAGCCAACCATAAGGAGAAGAAGATTTCATGCGCAAAAAATAACAATGATTACAAGATTTATTTAAAATCCTAACCCTTTTAATCTCACCATTATTTCTAATGGATTAAAAACAAATTTTAGCTCTAAATCTCAATAAAGAATGCAAGTAGAAGAATTACATAAAAGTATTCTTAGGCACTATAGATTCAGCTAAAAAATTACACCTACTCAAACAAAATGATCTAACACCAAAAGGGGGCTTCCTAAGGATACTAAAGAAAATGAATCACCAATAATTTTGACAAATGATGCAGAGAAAGTAGAAGATCCCAAGACATCCATGAACACTAAATATTTAAGACAAGGTACATTTTAGAGGTACTAGGAGATAGAAGCAAAATCCTTCTAAACCAAAATGTGGACGTCTTACCTGACCCAATATATGGTACCCCAAGTGTATCAATGCTTGAAATTTGTGGTTGCATGCACCACAAGTTATGATGTAGAGAAGAAAATTGTGATTGGGGGTAATAGATGCTTTATAATTGTAATTAAATCAAAGGCTATACAATATATGTTGGTGGTACCCCAAGATCTGGAGTTCAATCCCTTTGTGGCCAACTAGCTCTATGGACAACACCCTAATTCACTATATGAATTGGATATGGAAATCCCTAAAAAAAGTAGTTGAGTGTCATATTGGATATACCTATATCATGGACCTTGTTCAAGGACAATGCCAAAGATACCCTAAGCATGGTGGTATTCATTTTTGGTAGAGAAGAACTGGGTGATGTTTACACTCTAAGATACATAGTGGAGGATTAGAGAAATTTAGTACCATTGCAATATTTAGGTATCCATCATACCTCACACACCTATCATTGGCTCAAAATTCTTTGTTATATAAAAGATTAGATCTAAAAACTATAGAAGAGGGAGATCAAATATGGTCTATGTCTATCTAGATGGGAGCCCTTTTTCAAATCTACTCTTATTACAATTTTGTAGATAAGTTTCTAATGCCAATTGTATGGGCCTTGAAAGGAGAAAGGCTACAACAAATTTTGATAGGACGTTCTCATAAAATATGTCATGACTACAAGGGGGATTGGTTATTTTTAGAATATCATATCATTATCCACATCCTCAAATTCATAAAACTTGTGTACTTGTTACCATGATATGTACCAAATAAGGTTTTAGCCTTGGAAATGCTAAGGTATCTAGACATGGTGGATATTGCTTATAGATTTGGGAAAAGTAAAGCTAGCTACTTCAAGATTTTAGTGCATTTAGGTGGAATAAACCAGTTGAAGAGGAGGGCAACACCTCTATTAGAAATCAAGCTCAAAATTTTAGAGTTAGAGAGTCTAGAGGATTCTTAGGTATACAAACCAAAGGGTGTTTTATAGGAGTGGCTCTATAAGATAACAAATGCAAAGAAGTTCACTCCTCAAATGTGGCCAAGGATGGAACTCCACTATAGTATTGAGGAAAGCTTTAATACATCACTTTAAAAAGAATATTTTTTGTCCTACCCCAAGCAACTAAAGTTATGATTTGACTTTTGTAAACCTAGCAAACCCCTAGGTATAATCAACCCCAAAGGCAAGATTTCCAAAAATGAAGAGAAGCAACTACATCAACAAGATTATAACAATGTCATAGTCAAAGATTGGTGGATCTACTAGTAATTGATAAATAATACAAACTCTATGCCTAGAGAGAACTCAAAAGAAGAGCAATATAGTATATGATATAATGAAGCAAATTCATCCAAAGACGATGATGACTTGGATGAACTTGAGCAAGTGGTACACACACAACACGTGCAATAGAAAGAAAAGGAGAAAAGGACTTCTCTAATTTGAACCCCGATGCATTTAGCCCCCCCAATAGAAATACAAGTAGGCACTATTGAACCCCCTATTTCAATAATTTTGGTTACAATAATTGTGGCCCACTTGACACCCTCATATAATAAAGCATCAAGAGAATATTTGAGGAAGGCTACCAAAGTCATTTGGAGCAAAGGGGAAACCCTGTTTAGCCCTGCTCAAGGCACATTGGGAGGGCTCATGTGCCTATGGAATCCGACCCTAGTGGAAGGGAGGCTTATGTCTTCCTCAAATAGAATCCTCAACATTCTTTTTCACTCAAATACCAGCAATAATTCATGGATCCTGTCCAACATTTATGCCCCTAAATCTCTTGTAGAGCGAGCTGAGATATGGGAAACCATTACTCAGATGAGAAGAAAATTTAGGACTATACCTTGGATCCTTGGTGGAGATTTCAACTACCCCTTGCACCCGTCAGAGAAGAAAGGAGGTTCTGAATTGTGCAGTAGAAGTATGGAGGACTTAAGAAACTTTGTTAAAAACAACGAGCTCATGGAAATTAAGCTTAAGGGATCCTCCTTCACTTGGAGTAATAGGAGGGTGGATAGTGAGCTTATCCAAGTTAAGCTAGATAGATTATTAATCTCTCAAGAAGATATTCCTTTCCTAGGTGATGCAAACCTGCTCGCCTTGCCTAGAATCTAGTCAGACCATAACCCCATAATCCTCGAATCTAAGAAAGCTCCCTCTTTCAAAACTCCTTTTAGGTTCGAGTCCATGTGGATTTAACATAAGGATTTTAAAGGGCAAGTTGCTTTTTGGTGGAAACAGAAGGTTGGGGGATCAACCTCGATGTAGTTAGCCCAAAATATCAAGATAGTCAAGGAAAATCTCAAAATCTAGAACAAAGAGGTCTTTGGCAACATTTTTGAATGCAAAACATTGATCTCAAAAATGCTGCAAGAGATAGAAAAGAGAATGGAAAATGGGGACCACAGTGCAACCATCAAAAATGAAGAGAAGATCCTCCTAGAAGACTATCATAACATCCTAGCAGGGAAGAGACATTCTGGAGGCCAAAATCTAGGGACTTATGGCTAAAGGAGGGTGACTCCAATACCGACTTCTTCCATGCTTCGACCATGCGACATAGAGGATCCAATAAAATTAGATATCATTCACAACAATGGATCCTCGACCAAGGACTTAGTGGAGATAAGAGCTGAAGCGCTGGCTTTCTTTTAGGACTTACTAGGAGCTCTTCCTCGAAAGTGACCAGCGAGCCCAGGTTGAGCTCTTGGCTAACATCCCATGCAGAGTCACCCAGGAGGATAATCAAAAGCTCATGGAACCTTTCTCCTTGGATGAGATTAAGGAAGCCCTTTTCTCCATGCAACCTGATAAGGCCCCGGGTCCTAATGACCCCTTGCTTTTTTCAAACAGTATGGGACATCGTTGGAGAGGGAGGTCTCATGGTCGCCATAAGGAAAATCCAGTTTTCCGTAACTCGTTCACCATGGGCTAAATTCCACTTTCTTGGCTTTGATTTTGAAATCATCTGCTTGTAGAAACTTTTCTGACTTCAGGCCTATAAGCCTCCGTAATGTTGTGTACAAAGTTCTAACCAAGACCATGGCCAATAGGTTAAAGCCTAGCCTCCCCCTCCTTATTGACCCATGCTAGGGCAGTTTTGTGAAAGGCAGGAACATCTTGGACGAGGTCATCATGATTCATGAGATCCTCCACTCTGCTTCTATGGCTAAGAAGGTAGCCCTTTTCCTCAAACTCGACATAAACAAGGATTTTTACAGAGTTGATAGAAGCTTCCTCTATGCAGTCCTTTCCAAGTTTGACTTTCACCCTCTTTGGATTGACCGCTGCATCTTCGCCCCTTGCTTCTCTATGTTGGTCAATGGTTCCCCTGTCAGGTTCTTCCAAAGTACTAGACGGCTTCACCAAGGAGATCCCCTGTAGTCCATCCTCTTAATTATCCTGGAAGAAGTACTAGGCAGAGCACTTAAGGAGGCTCTTCGGAGGAATAAGGTGACTACCATTATTCTTGATTATAAGATTGAAGCGATCACCCGTCAATAGTTCATGGACGACACTTTGTTGTCTACTTATGCATCAGTAGCCCAGGATAGATACATCAAAAGGATCATGTTCCTCTATGAGCGTGCTGTGGGTTAGAAAGTGAATTTCATCAAAAATAAGCTTTTCTTCCTCAAAACCCCCGTAAGACAACAGAACCAGTTAGCCAGGATCCTCGGGTGCTCCATCAAATCCCTTCCTACCACATACCTTGGTCTTCCCCTATTTTGTGGTCGAGCTAAGGAGAGTTTGTGGAATATGGTCTTAGAGCGCATCCATAAAAAATTAGCTACTTGGAAAGGTAAGTTTCTTTCCCAAGAAGGTAAAGCCACCCTTACGAAGGCGTGCCTTCAGGGGATCCTGAACTATTTTATGTCGATGTTCAGGCTCCTAGCTTTGGCCCTTCATAAGATCAAGTAGATCCAAAGGACATTTTTGTGGTCAGGAAATGAGGACAAGGGCAAAAATTCCCTAGTAGCCTGGGAAAATGTTTGCAAAAGCAAGGACCAAGGGGGACTAGGCCTAAGGAGAATGGGCTTGATGAACCTTGCTTTGGTGGCCAAACATGTCTGGAGGATCATCTCCAATGATTCAGTTGAGTGTGTTAAAATAGTAAAAAATAAATACCTCTCCAACCTTTCTATCCTTGATGAAGGCATTCCCATGGGTGGATCGGCTTTCTGGAAGGCTGTAATCCATTCGCGACATTTGGTTGTAGATGGAACTAGATGTATCTTGGGTGATGGGCAGAAGATAAACTTTTGGAAGGACAGGTGGCTTGAGGAGGATCCTTTGTGTCAACGTACTGAGTTGGGTCACCTCATATCCATGGTGGACCCCAACTATGATAAGAAGGTGGCTGAATTCATTATTTTGAGGAATGGATACCCGCATTGGTCGATTAATGAAGTGGATGGGTGCGATGAGGAGGTTTCTATGCAATCCTCTCTCCTAAAGGGGTCTCAATCCCTTCCCAAAGGAGAGCTGATCAAGGATTTGGAGAGGAACAGATAGTGGCACCTTCTCGGTCAAGTCAGCTTACAATATTCTGTGTAGCGGACCAAGGGTGTAGTTTCCTTGCAACCTGGTTTGGAAGAAATACTTGATCCCCAAGGTAAATTTTTTCTCTTGGATAACTTTTCAGAATAAAGCCCTCACTATTGATAACCTCCATAAAAGGGTCTTTTCTTTCCCAAATAGGTGTTACATGTGCATGTCAGCCTGTGAGTATTCTGACCACCTTTTCCTACACTTCTCTTTCACCAATTCCGTCATTGGAGTCATCCTTTCAACTTTTCATATTCAGTGGAGTCCTACCAAGACAATTAATGAAGTTTTCTTTCAATGGTCCAGTCCTTTCCAAAACCCAAAACTCCATTTCCTGTTGAATGCCTATTTCCACCATTTCATTTTACAGATCTGGTTGGAGTGAAACAGTAGGGTGTTTGGAAACTCCCCCAGATATCCTCCATTTATTGCCCATAGAGCCCTGGCCTTTGCCATTGAGAACTCCAAGATCCTCTCCAGTCCAATCCCAAATTTTGGCCTTGAGGAGGAAATTTTCATGACTTTGAAGCTTGACAGGGATCCTGGCCTAGCAGACCTGGCTCTATCCAAAAAAAAGACCAAGTGGATCAGGCCCCCCCATGGTTGGATAAAGTTAAAATTTGATGGAGCGGCCAGATGCAACCTAGGTCTAGTAGCAGTAGGTGGTGTCGTCAGAGACCATAATGGGAAGCTCATCCTCACTTACTGCAAAAATCTAGGGATCCAATAAAATCATGTCGCAGAAGCCAGAGGGGTCCTAAGGGGTCTCGAGCTCATATCGGAGGATCCCTGTCATTTGCTGGTTGAAGGAGATTCGATGAACATTACCAACTACTTGCTTTACTCCAAGACCCCATCCTGGAAGGTGTTCAACATCATTTATGAGGCAAAGAACCTCCTTCTTCAACATTCCTCAGTCCAGATTTAACATACTTTCAGGGAGGGCAATGGTCTGGCAGACCACATGGCAAACACAAGTTTTTTTTCCATGTGTCTCATCATATGGCATCAGAGCTTCCCGACGGACGTGGTGAGAGCCACAAACCAAGATAGTTTTTATGGAACCACCTAGGAGGAGGTCGACGACAATCCTTGGTGGCTTTGCTTCTACCATGCCACCTGTCTCCTCGTCATCTTGGCGCATATCCAAAGTGGAGGTTGGTAATATTGGCTCAATTCTTGGAGGACATGGCAGCTAACATTATGGCCTCCACCAATGCGATTGTTAGAGCTCTGAAGCGTTACAAGGGGCACCAGGACCAGGACGACCAGGAGGAAACTAAAGCCTGATGGAGGTTCCCTGAAGTTTCTTGTTTTGCCGATGATGGATGTGTGGGTTGTAACCGGTTTTGGCTTTTTAGGTTTTAAACTATGTCTACCTCCCGTTAAGGATAATCTTGTATGTAGCCATATGAGCACCTGCTTCTATATTTTGGTAAGTGTCAAGCAAGGTTTTTGTGTTGCTCCAGCCCATGAGGCTTTCTGTATATGCCAGGGTTATGGTCTGCGATGTTATAATGTTTTGGGATCCTCTCAAAAAACCCTCTAAGTAATTCAAAATCCAGCTTACCAAAAAAAAAAAATCCAAAAAATGAAAATCAAGATTATATATTTTATGTAAAATGATGTAGGTTTCTAGCTATAGCAACTCAATTGAGATGATAATTGAATCTATTTGTAAACTCTAAAGCTCTAAAGAAAAGAGTTGTGTTTTTTCAAGGGTGGGGGACTTGAGTACAACCCCTTATTCTCAAAAAAGAAAAAAATTGCTTAACCCCAACCTTGGATGGATGCCAAATTTTTGGTTTTGTTGGTCTTGAAGTTTCATTTTTTTAGAGAGGGTTCTTTCTATTCCCAAAATGCTCAAGAGCATTTTCCAAAAGAGTCAATTTGTTGTTGAGTTTTCACAACATGCCCTAGTTTGCATGGACCAAAGAACCACTTTTTTTGGTAATATTTCTCTTATTTTTCTTGGTTTTGTTTGCAATTTTTAGTCATCCAAAAGCTCAAGTTTTTAGTTGAAAGGTTTTAAACATAGGTGTCTAATTTTTGTTTACCTTGAGTTTGTTGTGGTGCTTATTTCCATTGTTTTTTATGTTTAAATTTTTGAGAAAGAAAATAACCTCTCCTATTAGATCAGAATAAAAATAAGCTTTCCAATAAGTCCCACATTCCTATATTCCTATAGCCTTAGCACCCCAAAAATATTTAAATTTGATCATTGCAGACTTGAATTTCCTTCGGACATAACAAATGGTTTCACTTATAGATCCCATATATTTTGATACTTAGCAAAATTTAATGAAACCACTTCCATTAGGTGCTCATTAAAAATAGATTTCCAACTATTATACATTTGCCTATGTTTTGAGGAGATTTAAGGCCCAAGATTGGCTATCTTGTTAGTTGTAAATCCTATACAAATAATGCAATATTCATTTTTGGACCCTATATCTATTTCAATATCTAGTGAAATTTCATGAAACCACTTCCATTAGATGCTCCTTCAAAATATCTTTCCAAAAATATAAATTTACATGTTTCAAGGATATTTAAGGCCTACAATTGCTTGTTTTTGTAGGCTATCTAAGTTGTTGTGATCGAGGTTAGTGTAGGTGTGGGTCAAATTAAAAGCACTCATGAGGGAATATAAGAAAGTGGATAGAATTTTGGACACTAAGTGAGGAAATTGCCGTGGATAGAAGTTTTACCACTCAAACGAAAGTTTAAAAGCATACAAAGTTAGAGCCACTAGGCACTATGAATGTTATACAATATTGAAAGTTTGACACTCATGGAAAATTACCCCATCGAAACCTGACACTCAAGTGAAAATTGACTTGGTCAAAAGTCCAACCACTCAAGGGGAAGTTTTAATGCAAGTAAAGTTAAAGCTATGGGTAACTTAAGATGCTATGTAATACTGAAACTCTATACTCAAGTGAAAATTACCCTGCTAGAACTCAATAGTCAAGTGGAAACTACCGTAGTTGGAAGTTTTACCAATAAAGGGGAAGTTTTTAAATAGTTAAAGTTAAATCTATGGGCAACTAAGAATGCTATGCAATATCAGAACCCTAACACTCAAGTAAAAATTATCCAAAGAAGAAACTTTTTTGACCCTAGGAAAAAAATATTGAAAGCCTAGTAAGTTGAAGAAAAATCTCGAGCCCAAAGTTTTTTGATATTGACATCACCAATAAGTTTTAAAATCCCAACCCCAATAATGGAAGAAAATGGTTATGGTACTCAAGTGAAAATTACCCTAGGAAGAAAATAAAAAATTTTGGCCTAGAGTTTTTTTGGCACTAACATCACCAATAAGTTTTAAAATATTGGCTCCGATAATGGAAGAAAATGACTCTAACACTCAAGTGAAAATTACCCCAAGAAGAAAAATGTTAGAAACCCAATAAATGGAAGAAAATGCTCGAGCCTAGAATTTTTTGGCAGTGACGTAAGCTTAACCATTTTAAAATCTTGAGAAGTATAAGAAAGTATCGAAAGCTTTGACTACTAGTAGGGAAGCATGTGGAAAAAATAAATTAGTCTCGAAAATTAGAAATTTAAAGCCCAAACAAATTGGAAATAAAAATCCAAGTGAAACCAGCCAAACATTAAGTGAAAATTGCCTTGAATGGAAGCTTGACCACTTATGGAGAAATATAAAAACAATCCTGGGAAAATATAAAATCAAGCTCAAAAGCCTATGGAAGCCCAAAAAATATTATCATGTGTGTTTTGGTGCAATGTTAGAAGCCTGGAAAATATAAAAACAAAAGGAAACCAAAAAATAAGAGGCTAGAAGCCCAGATACTCGCAGATAAGAGTTCCAACAATGAGCATAAGGGTAATTTTTTTTCCAAAAAATACAAAAATTGCTTGGGAGGGGTAAAAAAAACATTATAAATTTTCAAAAAATTACAAATGATTCCAAGAGGATGCAAAATTAAGTCAAAAATGCAGAGATGATAAAAAAAACAAACAAATATAATAAATAAACAAGAATTATAGTAATTATATTAGTAAATTCTAATGCCTATAATTTTTTGACTTTGTCTTGTGGGAGATCTAACATGGCTTCTCATGGTGAATGTGGAAATTTTAATGCTAACCAGGCTAGCATAAATGAACAGGCTGATGGACGTGGAAATTTTAATGCTAACTAGGCTAGCACAAATGAATAGGCTAATGGACATGGTGTAATTAATAATCAACCTCTAAATTTTTATAGAATATTCAAACTTAATGAGCTATGGCTAAAGTGCAACTGAGAGGCAATTCCAAGGAGTATGCATCATGGTGATATTAGCATTGCTCATACAGTGTTAGAGTGCAACACATGGCATATTTGATGAAATTAATACCCAACCCACTTGCCGTGATGGGTAGCTAAAGCATTGAACAATTCACCAGTTAAATGTCATACAAATTGAAGTTTAATGAGGCATGGCCAAAGCAATCCCAAGGAGTGCACACTATAAAAATGTAGTGATTAGTGTTAAAAGTAATGATAGGTGAAGTTCCAAAAATTCTATAAATATGGGCTCACTAGTCTGTTACAAAGATTAGAATCCATCTAGTAGCATACCCTTTTAGCTTTCTTCTTTCTTTACCTTTCCTATTTGTAGTTGGATAAATTTTCTAAACCAAGCTACTATTGTTTTGAGACCTGTTCTTATAATCCATCGAAGTGATAAAATTTGAATCAAATGTACTCAATGTATATATTTATAATACTAGGATTTTAATTTTTTTATGTTCAGTATGTGCATGCTGATAGTGGTTATATTTTGTCTATTTCATAGTTTGTTTCTCCTTTTAAGATTGCATAGTATTAGAACTTAGGCTGGGTGAATACTTGTTAGGTTGGGGTTGGTTTTAAATTAGAATTGTCACTTTATCGGATTGGAACTGAAGTTTAGGGTAGTATTAGCTTATTTTTATTTCTTTTCTCGTACCCTAGAAACCTTTGATTTTTTCTTTGGAGCCCGTTTAGAGTAGAAGTAGATTAATTTTAGTTTTAAATATTTGAAGTTTATTTTTTGTTGTGTTAGTTTTGATTTTTGTTGTAGGATGATCATTTGAATGCAATGTATGTTAATTTTGCAATCTCAAATTGCATAGTTTAAATGCATTTTTAGTTTGCAATAGTTTAGATTTTACTTAACTTACTATGTTATAATATCAATGTTGTGGAAATTGTTTTTTAAAGTTAAGCATTTGATTTCAAGATATTGTACATAGAAAATTTATCTTGAGTCATACTAGCAAATGCCCCTTAAAGTAACAACTATCAACAACCTTTGAGTTTATTCACATCGACCAAGACCTAGCATAATTGAACCTTGGGGGCAAAAGAATTCCCTTTGAAGAGGGAATAAATTATGTTCCAATTATGTTGGCATGCCCTTGACAATGTGTCATTTTCATGCTCAAAAATATTGTTAATAAATGTTTCGATACTTATCTCTATTATTTTTTTCAAGACAAGCCGTATCACTGGGTTCATTAGCTCTCATTAGCTAAATGGTGGTAGAATAATTTTTACCATACATCCCTTAAGATATCCTCATTTGAAGTATTTTATGGTAAAAAACCTCCATCAGTGGCAAACTATGTTTTAGGATCCTCCAAGGTTGCTTAGATAGATGATTTGCTATAGCAATGATAGTTGGTGCTTCAACTTCTTAAGGATAATTTAACCTAGGTATAGAACCACATGACGTAATAGCAGTACTCACACTAATACAAATGACAATTCACCATAGGATACATGGTATTTTTATGCCTATAACCCTACAATCAATTATCCTAAAGACCAAGACCAATCAAAAGTTGGCTCTTTGATTTTATGGTTTGTACAAGGTGGTTCTTCAAATTGGTGAAGTGACATATCAATTAGAGCTTCCTCCCTCATCCCACATTCATCCTATATTTCATGTATCTTATTTCAAATAGGTTGTTGTCCAGAAGAGATTATCCTAGATGAAGCTTCCAATACTCAATTAAGAAGGTTGAATTACTCTTCATCCCAAAGTAGTATTGTGGTCTACAATTCATCATCTTTGGTCTTGAAAAATTCAAAATTTTCTCATCAAGTAGTAGGACCTTCCAAAAGAAGATTCTATGTGGGAGTCTGAGAGCATTCTATAATATTTTCTAACTTTGAGGATAAATATTTATAGGGGGAGCCAGGTAATGACTAGAATATAACCAGTTCAACTATCTTTATTTTTATTTAACTTGGACCCTAGGTTTAGATAGTCAACCCTTGAGCATTAGGGTTAGGGTAATGATTGATTTAGTCTATAAATAGGAATATTTATATGGTAGTTGAGATCATATTTCATATTTTATTCTTAATTTCATCTGCTATGCATATGAGACTGCCCTCTCAAGTGGCTAAGAGATTTTTCCCTCTCAAAGTGGCTAAAGGACTTGCATTGATTTGAATCTGGATTTGATATTTGCATATTGGATTTTCTAGTAATTAAATCTAATTTATTGATATCATGGATATTTTTAATTTCTTATTATTGGATTTCTACTTCTATTGTTGTAATTATTGAATTTATTTAATAACAATGCCTATGTTAGTTTCCACGTATCATACCATGTCACATGTATGGACTACCACATCAACCATATAGACTACCACCTATCACCTCAAAATTTATGCATGGGTTTCCAAGTCAGCTATATGGATCACCATGTCAATTACCACATGTTACCTCAAGATTTAAGCACCTATTACCAAGTCATTTGTACAACCCACCACATCAATCATACGTAATACCACATGCTACCTCAAGATTCTTGTGCTTGTTTCCATATCATCTATATGGACCATGTTAGTCTATGGACTAGCACATATCATTCATATAGCTCTAACATGTCATCATATTTATCCAAAGATGTGACATCATCCATTGCCACATCATCATAGGGTACCACATCATCATAAGGTCCCATGGCATCATAGGATTCCACATCATCAAAAGTTGCCATATCATGATTGCTAACATTATAAGGTTATCTGGCATTGTAACAATTCTTTTTGACAAATACCTGATCCATCGAACTGGTTTTTGAGCTCTGGTGATTTTGCGGGAAACTTTCTGAACTGTCGTCGGCCGAGGCTCTAGGGTTTCTGGTGGGAAGATTCTACCAGGGACTCAGGTGGTTTGTTGTTGTTTTTCGCTGACGGCTCTTTCGTTGCCCCGGGATGGCCCAATGGGGTCTCCTCCGGGATTTCTCGATGGGAAGAAGACCTCTTATGCCAAGATATTAAGAGAAAACCTTGCGTCTTCCTCCGATGAAGCTCAGCGGAGTGCTTACCATTCGCTATCCAGGAATGCGGGCAAGGGTTCTCCTGTGCACAGAGTCAATGGATGTCTCCCGCAATCCGCTTCCAGACCGAATATTGTCATAGAACCAAATCTGGTCGAGGACACGATCAACTACCATGCTACTCATGACCTGATTTGCAAATTCATGGGTATCCGACCCACCCTGCACTTTCTGCACACCTGGGTGAGACAAAATTGGGAGCCTATCGGTGAGTACTCCTTATGGCCCATAAGCAATGGGTATTTTATTATTAGTTTTTCCTCCTTAGCAGATAGAAACAGAGCATTTGAATCAAAAAAGAGGATCCATGGCCCGGCAAGGTTATTTATCCAACCGTGGAGAGCGGGCTTCAACCCTCACATTGAGCCCACGGCTGTCCCGATTTGGATCCGGCTGTATGCTCTCCCGATGGAGTTTTGGGGTGAGCAGATTCTTGAATTGATAGGTAACTCTCTAGGTAGATATTTGGGAGTTTCCAAAGATACCATAGAAGGAAACACTGCTGTTTATGCTAGAATTTGTGTAGAACTAGATATTAGCCAGCCGCTACCAGCTGAGATGGAACTGGAGTTAGCAGGACAATCCTGGATACAACAGTTAGACTATGAAGCCCTACCTTTCCGATGTAGAGTTTGCCATAAGC
The DNA here is from genome assembly GCA_028583015.1 of Wollemia nobilis. Lineage (NCBI taxonomy): Eukaryota > Viridiplantae > Streptophyta > Pinopsida > Araucariales > Araucariaceae > Wollemia > Wollemia nobilis. The sequence continues at coordinate 7,102,585 of JAQPPZ010016751.1, read as the reverse complement.
ATGGCCATTTGGCTAGGTTCTGCCCAAATATCTTGAGCACCAAAGTGGATGTTCCACAGGGAATGCCAAATCGCCCCCAAGAGGGTAAGCCCACTCCGGTCAAGGAACAACCCATCATTCCCCTTGGTTCTGATGCCCAGAAAGATGGATTTGAACAACAGAAGAGAAGAAGAAACAAAAAGAGAAATGGCAAGGAGCAAGCTCAACCCAAGCCAACCAACCGGTATGAAATCTTCAAATATCTTGTGGATCAAGAAGACCAAATTATGGAAGGATCAGATGGGAAACTTGAGGATAATATCATCCATTCTCATGCTCCTCCCTCACCAACCCCTGTCCTAGAACAGGTGATTGACTCCTCTAAGATTTTGCAGCTAGAAAACCCAAGGGCATTGGTAATCCACTCCCCAACACAGCCAGTTATTAAGGATGTCACCATGGGAAATGCAGAAAAGATCAGAGAAAGACCAGCTCTAGGGATTACCCAGGTGGAGAAGAGGTCGAAAAACAGTAATTCCCAAGGGGCGGGTAGGAAATCCAATAAGGATCTAATTGCAGTGCAAGGAGATAAGCTAATCAATGGAGGATTGGCGAGAACAATTGATTCTTATTGCTCCCAAGGTTTCCAATGATTATTCAATCTTGGAATGTGAGGGGTTTAAACAATGAGAACCCATCAATCTACTGTTCAAAGACTTTTAGAGAGAAGTAAAACATAATTTCTGCTCATTCGAGAAACAAAAATGTCTTTAGACCTTATGAGTAAAGCATCGGTCAAATCCGGAGGGGTGTCGGCCATATGGATGTGGTCGCTCTAGGTGCCTTGGGAGGGATTGCTACTCTTTGGAACCCTTTGGCGTGGATAGCAATAGAACATATAGCTTGGAGGGGTGTCCTCACATCTCTTTTTAGGAACATTGTTACAGCTGAACAAGTCTTAATTACAAACTTCTATGGGGCTCAGAACATCAATGGTCAGCGGTTTCAATGGAAAGCTGTTCAAAACATGAGGTCCTCCCGGGAAGATTTTGATTGGATTATTGCTGGGGACTTCAATGCCAAATTATCTGCCAGGGATCAGGAAGGTGGCATCCCAATTTTGGATACAGGGGACCGGATTTTAATTGCCCAAGTCTAGGCCTTTAACCTTGTTGATATCAAAGGCCCTAGTACAAACTTTACCTGGACTAATAAGAGAAGAGAGCCATACAACAGGAGGGTTAAGCTTGACCGGTTTCTGGTCTCGGAGGAAGCTTTTGTTAGATGGAATATCAAATTTCAGATTTTGGAGGGCCCAGTCTCAGATCACTCTCCCATTTTGCTGGAGGGAGGGACTATGTCAGGGAAGTATTACAAACCATTTAAATTTGAAAATTTTTGGTTGCAAAAAGAGGACCTCCGAAGGAAAATTCCACAGTGGTGGGAAGAAGGTCGTCTCCCTTTTGGGATAGCTATGTTCAAATTTCATAAACAACTTCTTTTTGTTAAGAGTAAACTAAAACAGTGGAGGCAAACTAAAAAATCTGATTTCTAGCTCCAACAGGCTCCCTTGTTGACCAGATGGAACGAGGTGCAAAAAAAATTCAGGGAAGGAATCATTTCTGAGCATCTTAAATCCGAGGATGATGCTTTACGCAAAGCGGTTGAGGACATTGATAATCAAGAAGAGATCTACTGGAAACAGAGAGCAAGAAACACATGGTTATTAGAAGGAGACAGAAATACAAAATTTTTCCATCGCTCTGCCTGTGCTAGAAGACAATTGAATAACATGGAACTCCTTCAAGACGAGAATGGAAACTCTTTTGACACTCTCCCTGGTATGCACTCCCACTCAATGGAGTATTTCTCAAACCTCTTTAAGGAAAGTATGGAGCATGATGTGGAAGCCCAAAATGAAGTCATTGATGGCATTCCCTCTATTATCTCTCATGAAGAGAATCAGGCCCTTCTTAAGCCCATTGATCGTGATGAACTCAAGAAGGTGGTCTTTGGGATGTGCATTGGAAAATCGCCTGGTCCTGATGGCTTCCCTATTGAGTTTTTTCAGGCCTTCGGGATACCCTGGAGGAGGATGTGCTGGCTGTCATTGAGGAGTCCCGAACTAATAAAAGAATGCTCAAGGCTCTAAATCACACCTTTATTACCTTAATTCCAAAAGGAGAGGGGGGGGCTCACATTTTTGATTTCAGACCTATTGCCTTATGCAATGTGATTTACAAAATAATCACTAAAATTATGGCTGAAATACTAAAACCTCTTCTTCAGAATATAATCTCCTCAGAGCAAGGGGGTTTTGTTGAAGGGAGACAGATCTTGGATGGAGTGATCTTGGCTCAGGAGGCTATCCATACTATGCACAATTCAGGTAACAAAGGAATGTTCATCAAACTGGATATGTCTAAGGCTTATGACAGAGTAGAGTGGGGCTTCTTGGTCAAGATGTTGGCAGCCTTTGGTTTTTCTCAGGACTGGATTGCCTGGGTCATGAGCTGTATCTCTACGCCTTCATACTCTGTTTTAATTAAGGGGCTTCCCTCGCCACATTTTGGAGCCTCTCGGGGTCTTCGCCAAGGAGACCCTTGCTCTCCTTATCTCTTTCTCATCTTGGCTGAAGGATTAGGCAGACTCCTCCTGAGAAGAAGACTTCAAGGACAGATAACAAGAATTAAAATCGGGGCTAACGTTTTGACTCATTTACAGTTTGTGGATGATACTGGATTGGTGGGAGTGGCCAGCCTCAGGGAAGCAAGAGGAATCAGAGATTCTCTAAACGTCTACCTCCGGGCCTCTAATAAAGTCATCAATGAAACAAAATCCAAAGTGGTCTTCTTTAATCTTGATCAAAGGTCACAAGACAGAGTTATTGAGATCTTGGGATTCACTAGGACCTCTCTTCCTGTAGTTTACCTGGGGGTTCCTCTGCATTTCAAAAAATTGAAAGCTAATTTCTGGAAGGACCTTTTGGATGGCATCAAAGAGAGAATGAATCACTGGTCTCATATATGGTTAAGCTATGGGGGCTGACTGACTTTCCTGCAGTCTGTTATTCAGGACATGCCAATTTATAAATTCTCTATCCTGGCTGCCCCTCCTTCAATTTGGAAAGAGCTGGACAAAGTGTCTAGAAGTTTTCTTTGGGAAGGTGCCAAAGGAGAGAGGAAATGGGCCTTGGTTGGATGGGATAAGGTCACCCAGACCAAGGAAAAAGGTGGGTTGGGATTAAGAAGCTCCAAGTTTAACAATCAGGCTTTGGTCGGTAAATCGTATTGGAGGTGGATTTCCCACCAACGTCCCTCTTCAAAGAAAATCCTCTCTAGTAAATACTTGGGTCTTGTTCACCCCAATGACTTGGGCCGCTTTCCTTTGGAGGGTAATGGATCATTAGTGTGGCAGGCTCTCAAGCTTGGATCTCGCATTATCAAAGATCAATTGTTCTGGAAAGTTGGGAGATGGGAGAAGGCCCGGTTCTGGACTGATTCTTTGGATCAGAATCCTCCCATTCTTGTTGTGTTTCCTGAATTGCATCCGTTAAAATCAGCTCTAGAAGATAAGGGATGGATCCATATTGAGATCTACTTCAATACCAGCCAATTGGGAGAGTATAAGATTCAAAAGTTCAAGCGACTGGGTGAATGGCCTATTCCAATCCCCCTGGAGCAGGCTCCAATTCTAGAAAAAATCTTGTCAGAACGGTTTCTTACTGGGAGAGATGAGGAGGATGAGCTTGCCTGGGGCTTTGGGAACCTTGGGGTTTATACTGTGAAGGAGGGCTATGATTCGATCCTTCCAGAGCCCCCCCCACACTCTTTTCCAGTTCAAGAATGGAGGAAGATTTGGCATCCCAAGGGCTGGCCGAAAGTGAACTTCTTTGCCTGGCAGTCGATGCACAATGGAATCCTGACCTTTGAAAATCTGAGAATCAGAGGCATCATTGGTCCTTCCCGAGTGTGTTTTATGCTATAGGAATGAGGAAACCGCTGATCATCTTCTCGTTTGATTGTCCTTTCACACAACAGATTTGGCATCGTTGGTTCTCCCATTTTAAACTTCAGGCTATTGGAGACTTGTCTCGGACCAATTTATGGGAAAGTTGGAAGAGAGGTAGATTTACATCTAAAGCTCTTCGAATTGGTTGGGAGATTGGTTTCCTTTTTATTTGGTGGCAGGTGTGGTTGGAAAGAAATGCTCGTATTTTCCGTGAAACCTTCTCTTCGGTGGATGGGATATGGCAGGTCATCTGGAGCAAAGTAGTGGAAACCGTTGCCATCTATGCTGTGAGGAGGAAAATCAGCCCCGCTTCTAAGCCTCCGGAAGAGAGAGGCGCTGATCTTGAGAGACAGGTAAGAAGTTGTTGTAAACCTCCCCCAGAAGGCTGGATCAAAATCAACACTGATGGAGCTACAAAAGGCAATCCGGGCAATGCTGGAAGTGGAGTAATCTGCCGTGATCATGCTGGGGCTGTGCTCTATTGGGAATTGCAAGGTCTAGGATATGCCACAAACAATGAAGCCGAGGCCTTTGCTATTAAATCTGCTTCCATATGGGCCGTCAAGCAGGGTCATAGAAAGATAATCATTGAGTCTGATTCCCAAATCCTGGTTGGCGCTCTTGATTGCATGAGGAACTTTGCCTTAAAATCTTGGAGGTTGCAATTCTGGTCTCCCAAATTAAAGAGCTTTGGAAGGAATTAGAGGATGTGATACCTATTTATGCTAGCAGAACTCTTAATAAAGCGACTGATTTCCTTGCTAAGATGGGTGCTGAGAGGGAGGTTGGGATGCATCTGCATAGTGATATGCCTGTGGAGGATGCAGAGATTAGACAAGGCCTTGAACAAATTTTGAAATAATGTGCAGTATTTTTTATGCTAAGGAAATTTTTTGTCGCGATATCGCGACCTGTAGTGTTGTCGCGGCCTCAAACCGAAAGCTGTCGCGATATCACGACAGGTTGAGCCTCCGCGGCCTTTGGTGGGTTTCTGTCGTGCTATCGCGACATGTCACACTATCACGACATGTCACACTATCGTGATCCTTGTTGAGATCCTGTCGCGATTTCGCACCTCTTTTGAAGTTGAAGAGCAAAGTTGAAATTTCATCGCGATATCGAGACAGGTTGGAGAGTGGGAAGCTGCAAGGTAATCTTGTCGCGATATCGCAACACGTTTGGAACTTAAGCGGCTGGGAGGAAAATTGTCGCGATATCACGACCTGTAGCACCGTCACGGCCTCGAGCTAGAAGTTGTCGCGATTTCGTGACAGGTTGAGCCTTTGCGGCCTTTGGCGGGTTTCTGGCGCGATATCGTGACATGTCGCGCTATCGTGGGTCTTGTTGAGATTATGTCACGATTTCGCACCTCTTTTGAAGATGAAGAGCAAAGTTGATAATTCGTCACGATATCGCGACAGTTTGGTAAACTGGAAGCTGCAAGGTATTTTTGTCGCGATATCGCGACACGTTTGGCACTTAAGCGGTTGGGAGGATAATTGTTGCGATATCGCGACCCTTTTGTGGCATGAGAGTCATTTAGAAACTTCGTCGCGATTTCACGACTCCTTTTGCGTGTGGCTGCCGAGGGCCCTTCCTGTCGCGATATCGCGACATGTCGCGATTTCGCGAGATGTCGCGTTATCGCGATTGTTGTCGAGACGGGGGTGACTGCCGCAATTTCGTGACATGTCGCCTTTTTGCGACCTGTTGTTTTCTTTGCCCTGTGGTTGTTAGTGCTACCTTTGTGCTTTGCACTTGTTGTGTTGCTCTTTGCTCTGGGTCGGGATGTGTTCTCTCCCGTTTGTAATTGGTCTTTGTATTAATACAAGTTTTCATTTTTTTCAAAAAAAAACATTATAAGGTTATCTATTTTGACATGGGATTTAATTTAACCTAAGGTCTCCCATTATCAAGTGTCTTACCATGCTTTGGCAAGCCATCTCCCCAAGCACTATGCTTGGGAGAGAAAAGGTAAGAGCCATATTTAAAATACAAACAAATTACTTTTGGCCATTTTGATGCTCCATGCTAATGCAAAACTACATGATGCTAATGTAGATTTGCCCTTGTGCATGTAAAATTTTCCACCCTTCCTTGGAATATTCCTTTTTTAAAATTCAAAAACTCATATTTTAGAAGGAAATAATAAATTTTTTGGATGTAAATTTGGAGTACTTATAGGCAATATAAGTAAAAGTACTAAACAAGGTTAATTCATAAAATTTTGTAAAGGATCTAAAAATGTTGATAGTTTTTCCATATCTATCATAATTTTATCTACACAATCCTTTTTGTCAAATATAACCATTCAAGACATCCTCTTACATTTATGTAGTAAAAAAGTTGTTAGAGCATTTTTGTAACATTGTCAAGTCGCTCAAAGGTATTTTCTAAGCACATAAAACTTACCCATAGCTTCTCTGGCACTAGGGGTTTCTCTAAAAAAAATTAACCTCTTCTTTTATTCTTTTATGTTAACTAAGTAGTCTACCCTCTTGTGTGTACTACTATTGGACAAAAAAAGGTATAAGGAAAAAGGAAATGGATTTTTTTGAAAATTTCATAAAAGATAAATGGAATTTTCCAAAAACTTCAAAAATGTAATCCTCATACTAGGGCATCCATCTGGTTAGAAATTATTGAAAAACAAGACTAAATTCCAATGAGATAAATAAAGGAACCCATTGATGAATGTTTCTCCTAGAGAAAATATGATATTCTTAGTGAGATCCTCATGATTTAAGTACACATAGGATTTTATCAAAAAATCATTCTTCTGATTACACTATTAGCCTTCATTTTTTTCTTAGCTTGCTCTAATAATAGTTTCCCTTGAGAGAAGATAGAAGAAAATATCTACTAATAAACAATCAAGTTATGGAGATTCACACCTGTTTTGTTACCATATTAGATTTTATAATAGTTTCTAGAAATGAGTGAATTCAAACATTACCTAGTATTGATTAAAAAAGGAATACACATAATGAAAATGAAAAACACATATTATATAATGGGTGTCCACAAACACCAAATAATATCACTAAATGGAAATGAAACTAAAATCCAACCAATCAATATAAATACCTTTTTGAAGTTTTACCTAGGCCTAAAGGGTAAATATGATCAATACAAGTACAAAAGTTGGTCATGATCTCAAGAGAAGCTTAACCACCAAATGTTCCAACAAGGGATTGGTGAATGTTGGTTTGCCTAACATGTTTGAAAATCATAATAGATTCCTCAATGATGATGTTGTATAAAATAATGTTTGAGGAGGAAAAAACCAAATTTGAAGTGAAAGTGACACTAGAACATATTGAACAACTGAAGACATTGTTTGAATAATTAAAAAATATTGTAGAACAACAAGATGGATTGTCAAAAAACCCTTATGAGGCTATTGCAAGATATGAAAATAACCTTATAGATATTAGGCTACCTAGAGATGAACAATGGTAGAAACTACTAAATTTACTGCTATGAGGATATTAAGGAGAACCAAACAAAAGTTTAATAATTTTGTAGCAACAAGGTCCCAGTTTTGTAGAATCTATACTAAAGGACAAAGAAAAAAACTAGGATCACTCACCAACCAAGCTTGGTGTCCCATGAAGTCATCAAAAATGTAGTAACTTGGTTACTATCTTGGGGTCCCTCATAATTTGAAGACTTGATAAATCAAAGGATTCTATAATTTACCTCCCAATATCTAGTTTTACAATGTTAAGTTTAAAGGCTCGAATATCGATCCACTCTAAGAGATGCAAATGGTTAAATTAGAATGAAGTGCTCACTAGATAGGAGTGAAGCACTCCTAGATAGGAGTAAATTGCTACTCATTGATAGGTAGAAGCAGACAAGGAGCATGCAAATCCCAAGGAAGATATTTGGAAAGTGATATTTTTAGATGTAGCAACACCATTAACCATTTAAAAAGGCTTCTAAGCCATTTAGAGGTGTATTTAGAGGTATGTAATTTTGGTGGTGTATCATAATGCTTAATATGTCTCCAAATATTTGCATTTACTAGAAGTAGAAATTTCTCACCCAAGGTAACTTAGGGGTGAATTTCTTCTATAAATAAAGTCATGAGATTTATTGTAAACTTCTTTTGTCCTTGATAGAATCATAACTACACTTTGTGAATCCCACATTGTAATGTATCTTCTTATTTTAGAATAATAAGATATTATGAAATACTTTTTGCCTTCCATTATTGGTATTTTCCTCCTCGATTGTAGAATGCATGATGATTGTGGCACTTCTCTTTTATCCTCTTATCTTTCCATGTTTTTTCCATTTCATATGCATGCAATGCATTGGTGTTATTAAAAACTTATTATGTTTTAATTGATTGTACACTCTTCTTGCTATGAATATGACTATATTTTACTTTTAATCTCTCACACCCTAAGCTTCCAAATTTTACTTTCATTCATTTAATTTTCATATTTAGCTTAGCTTAGATTATATTTAGTGACGATAGTGGGAATCAGACCTAAATATAGAGGTGAAAAGGGGTACACTCTCTTTTCTTCCAATTTTTTGAAACAAAATTATAGGCTTATAAGAAGTTAGACATTTTCATAATTCAATAGAGACATAACTAAACAATGATGGAAACTTTTAATGGAAGTGAATCTTAATTTTCCTTATGTTTTAACACAAATCACTCTACATACATAATGTTTAGTTGAATACAAACTATTGATCAAATTATCTACTACTCTTTTCACAAGGACTAAAAGTGGCTAGATGCAAGAAGTATCATTTCCTTGAGTATCAAATTTGTGTGTAGACATTTCCTTCATTTTATTCTATTTTTAGATTTAATGAGGAATGGATCTATAGTTTCAATGAACTCAAGTGGAGAGCTTTGTTCCAAGATATTTTGAAATTCAAATTTGATGCAATATCCTAGTTGGATGCCTAAGACTATTAAGATTATTTTGGATCGATCATGGTTGATCAGATATTGCATCAAAATGCCCCTATTAGGGTCTATCTTGGTTGATTAGAATTGCCATCATTGTAATGTTGTCATTGTGGTAGGCATAAGACTATTAATAATTTTTTTGTTATTAGTTCTATAATCATTCCAATCATATTTGAATGTAGGTTCAAATGAAGTATCCAACATTGTTTTTGGTTAATCTCACCTTAAAACTTGCTCTAGTGGGGGTGTAATAATTGTATCATCTTGAAACATTTATGTAGTTAGATTTATAATTCCTTTGAAGTTCTACAAACAAATTCTACTTTGAGGATAGGTATCCTTCCTTGGAAGTATAAATTAATAGATTTTACTCCATGTAAATACCCAATTTTATGCATAGGGTAAATATTCAAGCTAATTAATCCCTTTATCAATTAGCCAAATTGAATCAACTTCCCTTGAGCCTAAATTTGAAGTATATACTACTCCAAAAGTGAAATAATTAGGACATGAGCGATAGTGCCAATGGTGATTTCATGGCCTAGACACACTTTTGCAAAACCTTTCAAATTTTGACCTTTCCCACTCAATTTGGACCTCTAATGGTGATGAGGTGAAAGCACTGATGGCACTTTCATTGACCAGTGCTTTTGACTATCATGCACCAAAATAAAGAAATTTGACTTTTTGTCCCTCAATCCACCCACCATTAATGAACCAAATCCTAAAAAATTGATTCATAGCTCCTGCAAGAAGTACCAAATATAGTTTGACCTTCTCATGCTACTCGATAGAAATGAGTGAGGTTGGAAGTTAGGGTTTGGAGATGTCGATGGGCGGGAAGGCCTCTACGGGGGAGCTTGGGAGTGGCTATGGTTCGATCCTTGGGCACAGCAGAGCAGACAGAGGGCACCAGGAGCTCGGGGGTACGGAGGCGTCTGTGCCCATTAATGAAGATCAGGCTGGCGACGGTGTCGATCGGGGTAAGGACCCACTAGACAAAGGGGGTGGTGGGACACACAAGTCTTATGCTCAGGCAGCAGCCTCAAAAACCCTAAACGAGTTTTCTACCAAAGAGTTGTTTCTGGTTAGGGATGAGCTGGACATACCGGTGGAAGTCCTTTCAAGCTTCATGGAGTTTGATAAATTTACCCTCATAGGCAAATTCATTGGCGACCGTCCCGACATGGAGACCATCCGAAAGTGGGCAGCAAGTAAATGGAGGACTTCTGGTCATATGGAGCTGGCGGCCCTATCCCGAGGTTTTTTTGCCATTAGATTGAACAATAAGGAGGATTACTGTAAAATTCTAGCTGGCGGGCCATGGTTTTTGGGCTGCAGAAGTTTATTCCTTAGGAAATGGGGCATGGATTTCAAACCTGACACCCAGAGCATCAACATCACCCCAATATGGGTTAGGCTCCCGAGTCTTCCCCTCTTTGGTTGGCATGAAAATGTTATAAGAGGTATTGCTCGCTCCATTGGGGAGTTGGTCACCATTGACCCTCCCACCCGAGCTCGAACAAGGTTCATCCAAGCCCATTTTTGCATTTTAGCAAATATGGAGGAGGAACTCCCAACTTACATCACTCTTCGGTCTGGAGGTACCATTCTTCATAAACAAGCTATTGTCTATGAAAATAGACCAGCTTTCTGCCCCTAGTGTCGGTCCCAAGGACACCTCCAGTCCCATTGTCCTCTTCAAAAGTCGGGTAAGCAGAAGCGTGAAACCTGTAACCCCCTGGAGCATGGTGAAGGTCAGGTGAAGCAGTCAAATATTCCAAATGTGAAGGGCCTTGAATCTCCAGGCCCCTCCAGAGACCGCGTCGAATTCTCTCAGCTTGAAGAGAATCCCACTCTCCAATCGGACCCTGAGCAATTTGAAGCTGACAATCAGCAAGGAGCAGACTCCCACTTGGAAAATGAATCGCAGGAGGAGAAGGACCGGACCCCATCCCAAAATATTACTCAGTCTGTTTCTCTACTCCAAGACCTAGGCCATCCTAATTTTAGCCAGTTGCAGACACTGCTAGAAGATTACCTCCTAGGAAGGAGGGGTGAACAACCCGGTTACATTAGCCCCCGAAACACGAGGAGCTAAAAGCAAAGTGTGGATTTTGGTAGTGAGAGGAAGCAGGGCCGTCCTAACAAATACATACGAGACAAAGAGATAGAAATAGACATTACAAATGGAACCCAGTGTTTGCTTGTTCTGGATGACTTTGACACTTAGACGGACGAAGCGCATGCATAAAAACCTCCCCCTCACCAAGGAAGGGGAGGCAGGAAAAACCTCAAACTATCCAGGTGAAAGTCCTCTCATGGAATGTGATAGGACTGAACGGGGAGATGTCGATGGGCGGGAAGGCCTCTGCGGGGGATTAGCTATTCCTGGTGTCTTGACTGTTTTGCTTCCATTTTCCTTGTGTCAGTTCTTTGGCCTTTACTTGTTGTTCTCTCGGGTTTATTCTGTTTCATTTTTTTCTTTGGTTTTCCAGGCCTAAATGCCCTTTTTGCAGTCTCCAAGTCTTTAGTCTTAGGACGACTTTACTTGCAATTAGGCTTATTGCTACAACCAAGAGGCATGATACATCATTATAAATTTGGCTAATTTTGTACATAAGGTTTTGGGATCCTCTATAAAAACCCACTGTTAATATATTAAAATAATTACCAAAAAAAAAAGTACCAAATCTAGTAATTGTCATTATCATCTTCTCATATTAATGGCTTCTTAGTATTTTGTCAAATTCCCATTTCCAATCTTGTCATCTTCAATGCAATTCTTCCCCCAAGTATCCATGGCTTCCTAAAAAACCATCACTTGGGGTGACTATTTTATAAGAGCTTTTGAAGTAGAAAAACTCTGTCAAAATTCATGTGCATATTTCATCCATGGTATTTTCAAAGCAACAAATTTTATCAAAATCTCTCTAGAATAATAGGAATTTGTCATTTTACATGGAAATATTATGCTAAAATATTGTCACAATACTATGAAGTCCATTATTTCAAGCATTTAAGATTTGTTCTTGCAAGCATATAAGAATCCAAGCAAGTCTTCAATCAAATCTACAAGCTCTCAAGAAATCATAAAGCCTTCAAGTTTAAGAATTTAAGTGCCATCAACAAGCAAGCTAGCAAGCTTCCAATAAACCACTAAAAACAAGTATGAAATAACCTTGTGTCTTGGGTTGTACTCTTTCCACTTGTTTGATTTTGAGACTCTTCTAACATTCTAGCTTTAATATTTTATCTTATTGTATTTAGAGCTAATCTTGCATCTTGCACTTGCATCTAGCTAGAATTTCATTTTATCATTTAATATTAATTTTAAGCAAGTAAAATATGTTCTCCTACTATTTAACAAGGTCCATGTACTCCCTAATAAGATCCCTTCATCATTGGCATCATAATATTATCTTAAATTGCATTTAATCTTGTTGTTATGCTAGTAGAGACAAAAGCACCACCATATTGTAGGTCAGTGGCATTATTTCTCTCTGGTTTACATAGAGTAAAATAATTAGTAACAATACTATAACATAGTGGTGCTTTTTCCACAAGGTTTTTATTTCATGCATTCTATAATTTTATGATTTTCATCTATATAAACAGGGGCCTAATTATTGTTCAATGAAGTTCAACATCCTTCGTTAGTTCAAACATACCTCTTTGTCACTGATCTTGTTTGTTTCTATCTATTTTGCAAGCTAAGCAAAAGTTCCATCAACAATAAAAAGTGTTAATGTAACAACACTTCTATCACTATGGTAAAAATAGGATCTTTTGCTTCCAATATATATCATTTAAGCATCTAGGATTTAGATTATGTTTGTTGTTTGCTTAAACTAAGTTTTATTTTATTTTTTATTGACAAAATAGACAAAAGAGAAAGAGAGAACTAGTTTAGTGTTATTCATATAAGGGACCAACTTAATATTTGAACTTTAGCATCTAAATCAAAATTGCATATAACCGTATCTTTGGATTTTTTTGCTATATTTTCTTGCACCCTTGCCTTATCACAAGAAATATTTATTTCCTTCCTCATAAAAAGCAAAAGTTATTTTATATTTAGGCCTTAATTATTGTATTTGTATGTTGCATTAGGGATAGATTAAGGTTAATATTAGAAAAAGAAGTATCTTAGGATAAATGTAGGTGTTCTTCAACTATTCCATTAACCACGTAGTGCACACAAACTTCCTATAGCCTCAAAGTGAGAAGAGAGAGTGGAGAAGAATTGCAAAGAGGCCCTTCATGATAAATTCTATCTTTCCCCCCTCTCACATTTTGTAAACTCAACATGAACACCACCATTGGTCCCAAGATCTTCTTTGTCCAAGATAAGCCTTAATCAAGTTAAAATTGACCAAAATTTAATCAAGACCACTTAATCTTGTTTGTTTAGATTAGATTGTAGTAAATCTACATAATAGGAACATATCCAATTATAATCCTAATAAGGGTCTTCAATATCCTTTGAGTAGCTACCATACAAGCTACTAGGATTTCTTGAGTATATAGTGAGCCCACGCTAAAATTTTCCCACATAGGGTCTTGCACATACTTACTCCTAGTAAGGAGTATATTGTAGTGGGCTAGTGGGAGTCATAAGGAGGCATACTATTACCCCTCACATACCATCTTGGCCATGTATCCAAGCAATCACTTCCATGTATAATTAGAAACCAATGTATAGGGTCTCTCTCATGTATCAATGGGTATATAGAGAGGAATCAGGTATATAGGGAGGTCCTTGAAGTATATAGATCAAATTTGGTAAAACAATGAAATGAGATATAGGGTTGCTAAAACACATTTTCTTTCTTCTTTAATCAACTCTATAAACTTAAAAATGTAATTAATTGAATCCCTCCTTCCCAAACCCATGGAAAATAGATTCTACCTAACCTATAATGTTGGTCATCAATTGGTTATTAACCCTAACACTTTGGTGGAATATCCCAAGGACCAACCCATATTTGAGGATCCAAATTTGAGGAAGAAGATACGGAACCCCCCCCTTGGTTTCTCTAACCACTATCCATGATGAGCAAGGGATAATGGTTTTTAAATCCATTGATCACATGAATTTCTTTTTGTAAAAGTATAGGGTAGTTATGGAATCATTCCTTAGGGAAGGTCATGATGTCCTAGGTGTCTTTGTAGGGGAGGTTTAACTCTTGGAAAATCCCCAATAACCTAGCTTAAACCCTTTGTATTTAAAAAAATTAAATTCATCCTTTGGATATTTAAATGCAAACCTTATTGTATGAACTTCAAATTTCATTGATTCAAATCCTCTATCATCACTACTTTTGTGGATGTTGGGATGCAAAACCTCTCGTATTACTTAGGATACAATTCCTATTTACCTTCTCTTGCATAACTATTATAGGACAATCTGAGTTATCATATATCTCACTAAGTGGGTATAACTTACATTTCTAACTAGGATGTACCATCAAGTGTTCCAATTTATAATCCTCATGTGAATTACATTCATTCTAATCTTACATGTGCGAGTATGGGTGTCACTCATAATCCCATAATCTCTCATCCTTTATCTTCTAATCATTTTATTCCAAATACGTTGGGGGAAAATCAGTTGATGCCAATATCAAAATTATGTGCCTAAGTGTATCAACCTTCACATTATATAAATTATCAATTTCCTCCTATCTCTCAACACATTCATTTTGTGCACTCAAATCTAGTTTCTTCTTAACTTGAAACTCTAACCTCTTAACTAGAGTTATTGAAACAACAAATGAGCACAATCCAAGGATCTTCCTCTAGTTATAAGTACTCTTACGATAACTTGTGCAACCAAACTTTAGATAATTTTGTAGCTAGTTTCCCTTTCCCTTCCAACTTTGGAACTCCTAAGTTTCAAATGTACAAAGGAAAGGAAGATATTGTTAGCCACCTTATATTGTTTAGAACTACTTGTAGCAATTTTTTTTTTTATGATGAAACATTGCTACTCAAAATATTTTCCCAGAGCCTTAGTGGCCCTACCTTGGAATGGTACTACCAAATCTTAATGCATTCCCTTAAAAGCTTTGGAGACCTTGTCGGCATGTTTTCTAGATAATATTTTATCTACATTAAAAAAAGTTTAGAATTAGTTATCTATACCAACTCAAGCAATCTTAAGACAAGAAAATTTCTAACTTCTTCGAAATATGGCTAGACATGGAAAGAAGATTTCAATATATCCCTCCACCAAGAGATATTCTAGATGTCTACATAGATAACCTCAATGAGCAATTAAACTTTTATTTAGAGATGACTAATGTATCTTATTTTGAAGGCACCATTGATATGGCCAAGAGAGTAGAGACCACCCTTATCAAAAGAGAACAAAAAAATTCAAATCCCATGAGGAAGAAAAATATTCCTCTCATCCAAAGGTGTAGTACAAAAATAAACACATTATAGGTGATGGAGTCATGGAATCATGCCAAACTAACAATATTAGTGTTGTGGAATACCTTTAAAATATTTATTTAGAGAAACCACAATAATAAAAACCTATGAGGAAGTATTCTTGATTAGAAAACCTCCTTTGGTCATCCTAGATCAAATTTAAAAAATTAAAATGGAGGAACTTCCACCTGTCAACCCTTTAGATCTTGGGAGGGAAAAAAATTGGTTTCACCCCAATGAGTTATGTGCCTTACATTACATTAATGGTCATACAACCAATAAATGCATGAGCCTTAGAAAACTAATCCAAGACCTCATAAATAGAGGTCAAGTTGTTCTCCATAACTTTGATTCTCAACCTTTTAATCAAGACCTTGTAATTTTACAAACTTTTCTATATAATAATTTATCAAAATAAAAAGCAATAAATAATATTCATTATAGAAATGCCCCATGTCCAAACCAATGGATGATATAAAAAATCTATTATTTTGATCATGTTTCTTCCATTTGTGTTGTGACCAAACAAAAACACAAGGATACTTCATTTGATCAACCTACTATATCTACATTGATCCTTCATGCAAAAAACCTTACCCCCCTAAAGGGCCTCCATTAATCATCCAACTAGGAGATAAGACTAAGGGAACTTTCAATTTTCTTCATCAAATTAAAAGTACCTTACCTAAAATATCCCTTATTGAGCTTCTTAAGACCTCTCCAACCCTTAGGAACATCTTGCTAAACATTTTTAGTGAACAAGTTGTTCCTTAAGATCCCAAACCAAATGATATTACTTTATTAGTATGATACACTAGGGTTAACCATGAAACTATATCATTCCATGAGTATGATATCCCCCAATACTCTATGGTCAAATATATCCTATTGTACATCACAAGCCATATCCATGAAAAATTCATCAAACAAATCCTAGTCGATAATAATTTTGGTCTCAATGTCTATAGCCTAAGATTTATTTGTCCTTTTGGGCTAACCAAACAATATTTAAAAAAATATAATATTGTTATCAGGGCATTCAATTATGGGAAATGTGAGGCTAGTTGTACTATAGTCTTACCCCTTAGAGTTGAACCCTGCATTCTCAACACTCTTTTTATATATCATGTCTTGTGACTTAACCTACAACATTTTTCTAGGCCATGGATCCATGAGAGGTGGCTATTACTTCAACTCTTCATTAGTGCTTTAGATATTAATATAGGGACAAGACCTATCATGTTCTATCTAACCTTGGACCCTTATTCTATTGCTAGGTGATCAAGGTCAAGAATCCCGAGGCTTGTATTTGCCCTACTGTCAACTCATCTCTTGATACTTATTCTTCTTCTTCTCAAATTTGTACCATTGATGCATTAAGGTCTCTTATCTTCAGTGACCCACTTAACAATGAGTCTAAACATTAAAATTATAATTTAAATAACCTTAACACTAATAATAAAGATAATAATAAATATTTTTTAGACCTAGCTAAGCTTCCTCTATCTCCGCAAACTTTAGGTTTACTTTTTATTAGTAAGAGTAAAATGGTATAATTGAAAGTTTCTCCTTTGTTTGCACTAGTACTACTAATGATGAGAAAATCCATAGCAGTAAATATTTCTCAACTGAACAACAATTTGCTTCACACTTCTTGTGAAACTCGTATTCCATTCCTAGGCAAATGCTTTCTAACATGGGATATCAAGGTAAAGGACTAAGTCTATATGAGTAGGGTATCAAAGAGCCCCTATAGACCAAATCCTATCTAGGATGTTATGGGATAGATTATATCCTCATCCATAGTTAACCTCTTCCTCCATTTTCTTCTTCGTTTGATAATGGAAATGAAGCTAGACTTCCTGATAAGCGATCCCATGATGACACCATTTCCTTAAGTAGATTAGATTGAGACAACAAGGATGATTATGAGGGAGAGGATGAGTTCTATTTTGGTGGATATCACATAATGTTAGCTTTGTAAGTTAAAATCCTCTCTATTTTTTGAGATTCCCAGCTTGTAGTCAACCAAGTCAATGGTGTTTATCGAATGAAAGATGAAAATCATAAGCTATATAAAAATATCATTGCTAAGCTAATGGATGATTTTGAAAAAATCATTATTGAATATATCCTTATGCCTAGTAACCACCATTCTAATATTATGGTCTTGGATGCATCATTGATCCTCTTAGAGTTGGACGACAACCAAGCCACAATCATCATTTGACAAATTAAATAACCTTCAACCTTAGAGTGTAGCTAGATTCCTCTAGGATTATTTTTCATAGTAGTCTCTCCTTACTTTGATCCTTGGTATAAGGATATATTCACCTTCCTTAGGGATGTCATATTACCCAATGGTTTGAACTATAATGAGTATAAGAACCTTAAGTAATGCACTTGTAGATATATCATTATTCATGATATCTTATACCACCATGTATTTCATGGCATTCTCATTAGATACCTAGCCTCATATAAATCCCAAAAAATCATCAATGAGAACCATTATGGATCATATGGTGGCCACTTTAGTGGTATTAACATCCTAAGAAATTCCTATTAATGGGTTATTATTGGCCCTCCACAAAAAATAAACTCTTGTAACTACATCAAGATTTTTGATAAGTGCTAGAAGCATGGCAATATTATCCATGATCCATCCTAATATTTTCAACTCTTGAATTCTCCTTGTCATTTTTCCATTTGGGACATAGAAATATTTGGGAAGATCAACCCGATATTGTTTGATGGACATAGGTTCATTATCATAGCTAGTGAGTACTTTACTAAATAGGTGGAAGCCACGCCTTTAGCCTCAAGTATCTAAGTTTATCATTAGCCATTATAGCATTCATTCCATGCTAATATATGGCAATGAAACACCATTTAAGAATAAATATGTCTAGAAAATTTGCGTTAAATACAAGATTCAATATAAATGGTCGACACCTAACTATCTTCAAGATAATGGTAAAGTTAAAGCTTCTAACAAGATTCTTGTGAAGATATTTAAGAAGCTCATTAGTAAAATTGGTCAATATTAGCATCTCTAACTATATCCCACCTTGTGGTCCTATCACACTAGTGTTTGAACTCCCATTGATGCAATTCTCTATGCTTTGGTTTATGATAATGAAGTTGTCTTCCCTTTTGAGATAGAGGTGCCTTCCTTGCACAATTTGTTATAGGATCTCTCTACTAGAGATGAATATCATCTCATCCATCTTAACCAGTTGGAACTACTTGACGAAAAATGGATCCATGTCCTAGAGAACCTACAATCTACTATTAAAGGGTTAAATGTACCTAGAGCAAAAATGTAGAATCTTGCTTCTTTGAGATTGGTGATCTCATTATTAAAGAGAATCAAAATAACACCAACATGAAAACTAAGCTTAGTGAAAAATTTGAACCTAATTAGCTAGGTCCATTTATTATAGCTTTTAGGTTTGGTTTAAGTGCCTATTGCCTTGCCACACTTGATAGAAAAGAACTTAAAGAACCAATGAACATAATGCATCTTAAAACGTATTACTTTTGAGTCTTATTGGCTTCCTGTATCTTTTAGTTATCTATTTTTGCTTGCTTGCATCTATTTAATTTCATATCTTCCTACATGCATGTACTTGCATTTGTCTAGACTACCCGCATATTGAGTTAGGGATCCATAATGACATGCAAATGATGATCCTAGGTAATATAGTTTACTTTTCATTGCACTAAGATGAATGATATGAGTGGTTCCTCCTAGTCTCATATTTGTAAACTGAATCAAGGTTCTCACAATCATCTCTCTTTATCATAAATATTTCTATCTTAATTTAGTTTGTCTTAAAACCATATCTATCAAGTCTTCGTAACTACAAATCTCCTACCACACGATGATCACTACAAAGTCTAGAAATTTTGATGGTAAAATCAATTCAAATTCTTCTATCTCATTAATCACTACATTATAAATACTAGAAAGTTTATAGGTGTTGATAGCTAGATCAACCTCTTCATCTATTGTTTCCCATGTACCTGTGAAAGGTGAGTGATTACGGAAAAAGGAATTATTGCATTAACCTTCAAACTTAGGTTACATAGATTAAATAGGCGGTAAATAACCTATTCGAGAAAGAAAGGGAGAAAGGAGAAATTGGGGGAAAAGAAGGATGGAAGGAATTCTCTTGCCGCCCAAATGCTGCCGTCCAGGTAAGGTAAAAGGTAAGTTACCTTTACCCCAGTTAAAATCAAATTTTTAACCTTTTACTAATGGTAATTTCCAACATTCTCCCCTTAAAGTTGAGAGGACTAACTATATAGTCTCTCAGCTTTATAAATTGAGCTTTAGCCATGCCTTTGGTGAAGATGTCTCGCTAGATTATCCAAAGTGCTACAATATTGAAGCTCAACTGTCTCATTGCTCCACCATATCTCTTATGAAGTGATACTTCATATCAAAATGTTTTGACCTTTTGTGGTGGATCAGATTATATGCCAACCGTATGGCACTAATATTATCACAATTCAGTTTGGTTGGACCAATTTGTTTTTCGCCAATCTCTTCAAGGATTTTCCTCAACCAGAGGATCCGAGTACCGGCATGAGTAATGGCTATGTACTCACCTTCCGTAGATGATAATGCTACAACAGATTGCTTCTTGGAACTCCAAGTTATTAGTCCCGAACCTAGACTAAAACAGTTCCTCGATGTAGATTTTCTGTCATCTATATTATCGCCCCAATCGCTGTCACTATAACCAAATAACTTCACAGAGTTAGACTTGTGGTAATGGATTCCAAAATCCAATGTACCTTTTACATATCGTAAAATTCGTTTGGTTGCTTGAAGATGCAACTCGGATGGGCATGCCATATATCGTGATACAAGAGAAACAACATACTGTATATCTGGCCTAGTGTTGGTGAGAAACATTAAACTCCCAACCATGCTTCTGTAATTGGTCAAGTCAACTTTTGGTGCTCCATCTTCTTTGCTTAGCTGGATTCCATGTCCAGCTTGGTGTTGCAACTGATTTGCACTCGCCGCATAGCAAATTTCTTGATCATGTCATGAGCATATTTTTGTTGACATATGAAGATCCCATTCTTTGATTGATGTACTTCCATTCCTAGAAAGTATCTCATTAATCCGAGATCCTTCATCTCAAATTGATTCATCATGGAGTTTTTGAACTCCATATTCATTTTATCATTACTACCCATGAATATTAGATCATCCACATATAAACAAACTATGAGGATATCTACTCCATTTTTCAGGTAGTATAATGTTGGTTCACTCTTGCTTTTTGTGAAACCATATTTGCTGAAATAGCCGTCAATTCGTGAGTACCATGCTCTTGGTGCTTGCTTGAGGCCATAAAGTGCTTTTTTCAATTTATAAACAAGGTTCTCTTTTCCTGGTTCTTGGAAACCTTGAGGTTGTTGAACATACACCTCTTCTGTCAGGTATCCATTTAAAAATGCACTTTTCACATCCATGTGTTGAATTTTCCATCCTTTATGGGCTGCCAAGGAAAGAACAGTTCTAATTGTTTCTTGTCGAGCAACTGGAGCAAAGGTTTCCTCATAATCTATTCCATATTTCTGAGTAAAACCTTTAGCTACTAATCTCGCCTTGTGCCTTTCAATGCTCCCATCAGCATTGAATTTGGTCTTATAGACCCATTTACATCCAACACATTTTTTTCCCTTGGGAAGCTTCACAAGCTCCCAAGTATCATTCTTTTTAATTGAGGATATTTCCTCTTCCATGGCATCTTGCCATATATTTTCAGTGCATGCTTTTTCATAGCTAGAAGGTTCTAGCTGTGCAACAGCCAACAAAGCATAATTGACTACATCACCCCTTGGTTCATGAGACTCATCATCCCCTGACATTTGAAGATTTTCAAGTCTTGACAAAATGTCATCCATCTCACTAGCTTGACTCCTAGTGTATCTTTGTTGGAAATTCCTATCCAACATTTGAGTAGATGGATGACTTTGCAGTATGCGCTTTCCTCTATTTGTCTCTTTCCTTTGAGAAACTGAATCAATATCCATCGGGCTTGGAGCGCTTACAGATCTTTGAAATCATTTTGGAGAATTTGGGGGTGCCAACAAATTCCTTCTTGGACTTGGTGTACCACTTGATGTACTTGATGAAGTTTCCTGATGTGGAATTTGTGGAGGAGGACTTTTTACACTGCTTTTCTTGGGTTGTACCAATGTGGGAGGTACTAATGTAGAACTGTCCGAATTAGAGTCAAAATCAACAAATTTTTTATGACCCCATTCTCCCCCTTCATCAAAAATTACATCCCCTGGAGATAATGATTTTATGTGTCGTGGGATTGTACAATCTATACCCTTTGGTTGAATCACAATACCCTACAAAAACACATGCTTGACTCTTTGGATCAAGCTTCTTTCTATTCTCCTCAGGAATGTGTGCATATGCTAAAGAACCAAATACTCTGAAATGTTTGACATTTGGTTTCTTACCGTACCATCCTTCATAAGGAGTGATACCATCTAAACTAGAAGTCGGACTTCTATTTAGAATATATGCACTTGTTCTCACTGCATCTGCCCAATAGCTGTTTGTGAGATGTTTTGCCCGAAGCATTGTTCGTGCCATTTCAACAAGGGTGCGGTTCTTTCTCTCACCCACACCGTTCTACTGTGGGGTGTAGGCAGTGGTGAACTGCCTTTTTATCCCATTTTGCTTACAATAATGAAGAAATTCATTTGAGGAGTACTCTCCTCCTTTATCAGTGCGAAGACATTTGACATAGTAGTCACTTTGCTTTTCTACATTATTTCTGAAGTCTATGAAGCAATCAAATGCTTCATCTTTGTGTTTCAGAAAATAAAGCCAACACATTCTAGAATAATCATCTATGAATGTTAGAAAATAAGAATTGTTTCCAAGGCTCTTTGTTTGCATTGGACCACAGATGTCCGAATGTACTAGCCGAAGAGGATAGCTTGCTCTCCACGCTCGGCCTCTTGGAAACTTCGTTCTGGAGTGCTTTCCCAAAGCACATGCTTTGCATACCTTTTTATGTTCTGGAATTTTTGGTAGTCCTCGTCACCATAGCTTGTGATGTTAACATTTTCAAGCTAGCGGAATTGAGGTGACCATATCTCAAGTGCCACAATTCACTTGGATTTGTAATAGCAATGTTTGCAAGTTGAGCTCCCCCTCGGCTCACCAAATTTTAGAGGGAACAACCTATTCTTTGTCATAGGTACTTCAGTTGATGACCCGGTTACAATTGTTTTTATCAAAGATTGTACATTTTCTTTCATCAAAAACTAATTTGTAATGCTTCTCCATCATTTGGCCAACACTTAACAAATTGTGTTGTAGCCGTGGAGTATAGTATATGTCATTCACATTTTTAAGGCCTTCTTTTGTTGGAACTTCCATAGCTCCTATGCCTTCAACTTGCAAGGATTTATTATCCCCTAACTTAACATGAGATTTGTAATTTGAATCTAATGTAGCAAAGAGATTTTCTTTGCCACTCATGTGGTTGGAGCAACCAAGATCCAAAATCCATGTATCATTTAGATTTTGATCTGGCTGTCCATAAGAGAGAAAAAGGTTTGGTGGACCTTCTTCTTCTCCGTAGAATGAGCCATATTGACTGCTTTGATCTTTTGTAGACTTTGACCAGCAGTCCCGAGCGAAGTGGCCTTGTTTCCCACAATTGAAACAAGCTGTTTTAGTCTTGTTACTTCCTCGTCCTTGATTTCCACGGCCTGCATTGCCGCTTTGGTTCTGATTGGCTCCTCTGTTTTGATTTCCACCTCTGTTTTGATTACCTCCTCTCGTAGGAGTTGCTTTGGCCCTTGCCTCTTTGTTGTTGACCTCTCGCCTCGGCCTCTTCCTTGTCCTCGTCTTGCACTTTCATTCGAAGTGAAGGCTTTGTCATCACCTCCATAGCTTGTTGAAGGTGCACCTTGAAGTCGCTCTTCATGTGATGTTAATGATCCAATCAAACTATCAAATGTAAGAGTAGAAAGATCTTTGGATTCTTCAATTATGATTGCAATGTGATTCCACTTAGGAAGAAGTGTTCTCAACACTTTCTTCACAATTGTTTCATTTTTTGTGTCTTCACCTAAAGTTTGCATCATATCAACTACTGCTTTAACTCGAACACAGTAGTCTCCAACTCTTTCATTTTCCTTCATTCTGAGATTTTCAAAATCTCTTTTCAAAGTCTGAAGCCTGACTTGCTTTACTTTATCACTTCCTTGGAATCCTTCTTTCAAGGCATTCCATGCATCTGTTGCAGTTAAGAAAGATGCAATTCTCGAAAAGATACTTGGATCTAATGCTGATTGAAGATGGTATAAGGCAAATGAATTATTTTTTTGTGCATCTTTGTAGATATTTTTATCATTTGCACTTAAGGTAGTCCAATCTGTTGGAGCAATGTAACCGTCTTCAATAATATCCCATAGTCCTTTTTCGATGAGTAATGTCCTCATCTTGATGGACCAATACTCATAATTATCCCCTCTGAATTCGGGAATTGGTAGATTATTATGTGATCCCATTTATCTACTAAAACAAGAAACCTCTCTTTTATAGTCTTATTGCAAAAAAGACTTTACAAACTATCAAGCCCTCGCTTGATTTAAAATCATAAACAACTCAAACTTGTTCAGCCATTACAAAATTGTCGACGACTTGTTCATCATCGTCACCGATCAATATTATTTCAGGAGAAGGAGGTTGTAGGATTTCAACTGAATTACTATAATGAGTATATTCTGATCCTTGTGGAGCAATTGCAACTGTGTCAGATTGTTCAAACTTGCTGCCAAAGGAGTTATCTTCTGAATCCGCTTCGTATCCTTGATCAGGATTTCTCTGGTGTGCAATAACCGCGTTTTGCAACTGTGAAAAAACCGTATTAAGTCCTAGTGTTTTCACGTGCCTATCAAAGTTTTCAGGAGTTGTTCTCAGTAACAACTTGCAGAGGGCATGATAACAACCTTCCGATCTTATCATTTAAGAAAATTTCCCAGAAATTTTCTTTTACAAAGATTTCCTCTTAGGAAATAGTAATAAAAAAAATTAACTTTCTAAGTTTTTTATAAAAAAAACTTTACAATTATTTCCTCTTAGGAAATTTCATTTAACTTTGAAATTTTTTTTTTTTGAAAAACTAATGAACAGAAATTTCCTCTTAGGAAATTACACACACAAAAAAAATATTATATATATATTTTTAAACTATTCATTAGTTTTTTTTTTTTTTAAATTTAATTAAAAAAAAATTTAACTATCTATCGACCCCGCCGAGAGTCGATCCTGCGACCTCGCGGGTGTCAGGGCTGAGGGTAGCCGCTGCGCTACCGGGCTGATCCGGGAGCAATGCGTGCTCCCCGCCCCTTGGCTTCCGCGTCGAGCGCGAAGCTAGTGTTGGCTTCGCGCTTCGGCGCGAAGCTTAAAAATTGTTGGGACTAATTGTCCCACATCGCCCGTAGGGCGATGTTTTAGTTATTTAAAAATAACTAAACACCTACTGTACTTTGACTGCCTACGGGCAGTCACGAACACGCAGGTTCCTTTTGCCACGTCACCACTCGGGCCGCGCGCCAGCGCCACGTCAGCGCACACTTTGCGGATCGCCACGTCACCCTCCTCGGGCCGCGCACCAGCGCCACGTCACCACACCTCGAGGATCGCCACGTCACCCTCCTCGGCCGCGCACCAGTGCCACGTCACCACACCTCGGGCCGCGCACCAGTCACACGTCGCCACGCGTCGCGCCACGTCAGTCTCGTGCCTCGGGTCGCGTGCAACAGATCGCCACGTCAACAACGCCTCGAGAATCGCACTGGCGCCACGTCAACAGCGCCTCGAGAATCATGCGGATCTGCTGCTCCTATGGGCCGCCTCGTCCAGCTCCTCCAGCGCCTCAAAAAGCATGCCGAACTGCTCCTGCGGGCCGCCTCGGGATCCGTGCCGCCTCGGCTCCTGCGGGCTGCCTCGGGAATCGCGTCGCTCTGATACCAAATGTGAAAGGTGAGTGATTACGAAAAAAGGAATTATTGCATTAACCTTCAAACTTAGGTTACATAGATTAAATAGGCGGTAAATAACCTATTCGAGAAAGAAAGGGAGAAAGGAGAAATTGGGGGAAAAGAAGGATGGAAGGAATTCTCTTGCCGCCCAAATGCTACCGTCCACTGCCGTCCAGGTAAGGTAAAAGGTAAGTTACCTTTACCCCAGTTAAAATCAAATTTTTAACCTTTTACTAATGGTAATTTCCAACAAGTACCACCTTACATTGGGGTAACTAGTCAACAACAAACTTGTCTTTCCAACTAGAGGCATCATTTGTTGCTACACTAGTCAATCACAAGTTCTCTATGAGCCAAATCAATCTAAGCAAAAGTTATTTAAGCATTTATTCAAAGGTAAAGTATAAGTCATTTTAGCATCTACTTAAATGCAAATCTGAAATCAAATGTCCTATGGATGAGGTAGAAGTCCTTTAGACATTTTTGTAAATGTAAATCATTTGTTTTCATGTTTATTTAATAGCAAAGCTAGCTAAATTCACCCTAGGTAAGTCTAACTAAGGTCCCCTTAGGAAAGTCTAAAAGCTAGCTAAAGTCCTCTAGGCAAAGCTAATTAAAGTCCCCTTGGGAAAGTCTAAAAGTTAACTAAATTCATTTTGGATAAATATCTCTATATATAGTTGTATATATTTATAGATGTTTTTTTAAATAGATATACTATAGAAGTTCCCTCTTGGGCACACCATGCATCATTCAATCATTTAAACATCTTTCATCATTAAAAAAAATACAAATCATTTAAAAAAATTATCCTTAATCAATCATTATTAATAAAAATTTAAAAACACACCTTATCCTAACCTTAATCAATGTACATCAAATCCAAATCAAACATCTATCCCAATATTTCATCATTGCATTAGTGTTTGTCATAACCAAGTTTCCTTGGTTCAACATGATTTTCCCTCTAAGCACAACAATATTTTATGATAATTGAAATACAAATTTTAATGTCATTTCTAAGAAAACAATAAAAGCACCAATCATATAGCATCATTGAACATAAGCAACGAAAAAATATTCCTATCTCAAAAATTGGGACATCTATGTTAGTTTTTGATGCATTTATTATGTAATAAATGCATAAAAAAGGGGTATATGTAGAAACCCAATTTTGTGCATAGGGCTAATTTTCAAGCTTGCCAATCCCTTCATTAATCAACCAAATTGAATCAACTTTCCTTAAGCCTAAATTTGGAGTGTTTATCACTCTAAAAGAAAAAGCATTGGGGCATGAGTGATAGCATTGGCAATGCTTTCATGACTTGGCAACGCTTTTGCAAAACATTTCAAATTTTGATTTTTCCCACCCATTTTTGACCCTGAATATGCAAAAGTGTCGAAAGTGCTTTTGTTGCCTGATGCTTTTGACTATCATGCACCAAAATCAAGATTTTTTACTTTTGTCCCTCTTGTTCCATCCACCATTGATGAACCAAATCCCTAGAATTTGAATTGTAGCTCTTGCAAAAGATCCCAATCCAAGATTTATCATTCTCATATTCTTTCATTAATGACTTCTTAGTCTCTTTTCAAATTCTTACCATCTCTAATATTTTCATCTTGAATGCAATTCTTCCCCCAAGAACCATGGCTTCCTATAAAACTAGCACTTAGGATGACCATTTCATAAGAATTTTTGAAGTAGAAAAAATCTATTAAAATTCATATGTATATTTCATCCATGGTCGTTTGAAAGCAACAAATGTTTTTCAAAATATCTCTAGAATCATAGAATTTTGTCGTTGTGTATGGCAATATTATGCCAAAGTCTTATCACAATATTATAAATACCATCCTTGCAAGCGCTCAAAATCTTGTTCTCACAAGCATCTAAGCATCCAAGCAAGTCTTCAATCAAGTCTACAGGTTCTCAAGTGATCTTCAATCATCAAGCCTTCAAGCTTAAGCATTCAAGTCTCAATAACAAGCAAGCTAGCACACTTCCAATAAGCCTTTACAAATAAGGGATAACAACCTTGTGTCTTGGGTTGTGCTCTTTCCTCTTATTTATTTTTGATGTTCATCTTACCCTATAGATTTAATATTTTATCTTATTGCATTTAGATCTACTATTGCATCTTGCACTTGCATTTAGCTAGAACTTTATTTTGTCATTTAATCTTTATTTTAAGCAAGTAAATATCTATTCTTTTGTTGTTTAATAGGGTATTTATACTCCCTAGTTAGAGCCCTTTATAATTGTCATCATACCATTAGCTTAAATAGCATTTAATGTTGTTGTTCTACTCTTAGAGGTGAAAGCACCGCTAGACTATAGGTCGGTGGTGCTATCACTCTCTAGTTTACATAGAGCAATGCGCTAGCACTAAGCTAAATCCACAAAGTTACAATGAAACATTTTTAAAATATGAACTTCATTCTTCATATATGGAAGATCCACGACTTCAATGAACCGGTTTTTTGAATCACCAATCTCTCTACATCATTTAGATAAATATTAGCCAAAGTGTATAAGAAATCAAGACCATCCTTAAAAATTGAAGGAAAAGCAAATATGGTGTTCAACATTATTTGATTCTAGAATGATCTAGAGATAATATTATGTTCATTAAATGCTTCTTTAGAATGAGAAATAGGTTGTCATATGTCATATATAAGTATTTTTTGTTTTAAAAATTGTGCTAGAGAGATTTTTCCAAACAAGTTGGAGAGGCAAACAATCACACAGATGGAAATGCAACTAGGGATCTATTTGGTTTCAATAGTCCTTTGCTTTCTTTTTTACCTTGTCGATGGCTAAGATGTATAAGTGGGAGCATGTGTGGAAGGAGGAAATCAATTTACAATAATTTTTTCCATTAAGAAACCTTTACACATTCTTTTGTGCTAATATTAATGCCTTCATTTGATGTATTTAAGGATCATATTTGAGAAAAATGAGTATGCAAAATATGCACGAGACATTGTAGGAGGCTTTAAAGGTATTGCACCACCATCCAAAGAAGCAAGTCAATTGTAGAAAGTTGTGGAAGGGATTATCTAGGTCATTTAGGTATTTGTTCAAAATGCCTTCCATCTCATTGGGAACCATGATGAACTTAAATGAACAAGGCATAGACTAGTAGCTGATTACAAGAACAATACTTTAGGAAACCAAATTGGTTTTAGATTCCCCCATATTATATAGATATAGATATTATTTTCATATTAGAGTTTGTATAAGTCCCAAACAAATAGTTGTTTATAGAAAAAATTCTATTCTTAGCCTTCTATAAAAAATAATACGAGATCTCCATATAATCGTCATCATCTAGAAATAATAAGTTAAATAGTTTTTGAAAGATAAATTCAAGAGCCAATAACTGAATTTCAATTGTTAGTGAGATTAAATTTATATTAATCTTCTCATTATTAAGAAATTATTAACTATATGAATTATAAAAAATTCTAAAAAATGAAAGACACCTTTACAATTGTTAACGGATCAAACCTCCTCTTAAATCCTATTTGAACATAAAATAAATTCTTAAGAGATAGCTATATTTTCACATACTCTAGTCTAGCATACGTTTGCTCTGAATTATCCACTTGCACAAATGAAAGGAGACAATTAAACTAACTAAAGGTCAATAAGGCAAGTTGCAACCATATGTATCTTCATTATAACTTCTAGTTTGCTCTTTTATATTTCTTGAATGCTAAGTTTTACTCCACTTTGCCTTAACACATTGGTCAAAACTAGCATATGATGCATCCATTGCGGATACACTCTCTATGTCATAACATTATCTTTAAGAAAATTGCTACTTGTATAAAAGACCTTCCACTTGTTAATTAGTGGGAACCATATCATACCATTCCATAATGTGAGGTATGGATTATTGGGCATCCCTTTTCATCCTAAAGATAGCCTTATTATGGGGACTAAAAGGTTCTTTTGAAATTCACCTAGCTCTTCCCTGTCGAAACATTGATTTATTTATTTTTATTATGCGTAAAATTTATGGTATTTTAAACTATAAAATATTTGATTCTCTTTTATATATATATTACATGATGGAATGGATAGCTGTTGGCTATTACGATGATATGGACATGTTATTTTTTTTTTTTATGGCTGTCACAGTATTCTGGGTTGTTTGTTGGAAAGCCACCACATAGCATTTAACTTAGTTCACGCCTATAACCACCATGTTGCAATCATTTTCAACCTTATTTTGTCTTGTTCGTCTCGAAAGCCATCACATAGCACTTAACGCAGTCCACCATGTTGCAATCATTTTCAACCTTTTATGCCGCTGAAAGCACCAAGAAAGGAACAAATGTTCAATCCAAGGAAGCCCGAGATTTGAACCCTGAACGTCTGCCGAGTTTGACCGAACTAATTGGTCTACACCTCGGACCTTAGAGGGTGTGATTTAAACTGGAATTGGGTGTATTCACACCATACTGATCACGTTCTTCAACTGGCGGTCTCACACCAACTCGGCTACACACTCATCCTTGATTCTTTTATATCTTAAAATTAAAAAATAATAAGAATTTTTGTAATCTTTTTCAAGCCTATGCATATCTTTAATTTTGTACAACAATTTTTATATCAGGTCAACAAATATTTTATTTTTAAAATTAATTAGTGGACGGAATGAGCCTTTGGAATTCTAATAAGAAAGTTCAAGGTTCGAATCTTATGAAAATAGGGTTGTACATCATATTTCAATAATTAAAGTATGATTAGATAACTATCTATTGAGTAAACAATATCTTCTATGTAAATTATTCCATATGAGCTATAATTATAAACATTAAAATATACTCTATCTTTCTTTTACATTTAAATTTTATCATGTCCATTTTTGTTTAATTAAATTTATAACTTACTAAAATATACTCTATGTTTCTTTTACCTTTAAATATCATGATGTACATTTTTATTTAATTAAATTTATAAGAAAAATAAGTACATCCGTCCCAACAATTTCACTATTACATTTTGCCTATTTCAATAACTAAAAGCATGTTATAAGGAACATGTTAGAATATTCTCAAATGGTTTTAAAGCTTTATAAGATGTCTAAAGTTTATTAATTGTTTTTGGTTTAAATATTATATTGTTTTAAATAATTTATTTAATTTTTATTATATTAAAATATTTTTTAATTTTTTTAAAATGATTGTAAAGTCTTTTCAACATGTTTTAAATTTATACAAAGAAGATAGTTTATTAAGACTCAAGTTATATGATAGGAATATTGTTTATAGATATTTGGTTATTAAAATATAATGTATAATCTTATTTTTGTAGGATTCAGACTTTAAATCTCTATTCAAATTTCCAAAATCTTCACCATTAAACTATTCAAATTGTAAAAAAAAAATCTTAATTTTTTTTTAAAATATTATATTATTTTAAATAATTTATTTTAAAAAATATTAAAATATAATTTTTTTACAAAATAATAAAAATATATTTTTTAAATAAATTACTTAAAATCTTATTATTTATAATTTTAATCCCTATTATATTATATCAACTAACATTTTACAAACTTAAAGTATTTCTTAAAGACTTTTTTACAACATTAGGCACAATTGCTAATCTATTTTTAATTGCACTTTGTCAAAGTAGCAATGTATTGTCTTTGCTTTAAATAATTTATATATTATATTTATAAACATACTCTTAATAAAGTATCACATGTTTTATTACTTATATTGAAAATTTTCAAATATATCTTGATATCACAGGTTGATAGCACATTCATTCGAAATAAAAAAACTGTGTTATTGAGTATTAATATCTAATAATTAACCTTTGAACTGCTCCAAATATTCATTGCAATTTCTCACTTTTTAAATCACTATAATAAAACAAACAACCTTCAGGTATGTAAGCACTTTAGAAGACACTTTAGATTTGCCAGCTTTAACATTTTCATAAGGTACACTTATGACATTTTCTTTTTGTTGCAAAGGATAGGACAAAGTATTTTTTTGTACTCTTAAGATGAATATAGGATGGTAGGAATATTCATTTGAAATATTAACAACAAAGCACCTTTTTTCAATTAAATTATTATATAATGAATCATGTAGTTAAGGATGATATGAATTAAAACTAGCATGTTTAAGTTGGTGAGAAGTTTTACAAAATAATAATGGAATAGGGAATCATTAAGGTGGTGTTCAAATCATTACTAATTAATTATGACATGAGTGAAAACTAGCATGTTTAAGTTGGAAAGAAGATCTGCATAATAATAATAATGGAATGGTGCATCATTAAGTTGTTGTTCAAATCATTACTCATTAATGTTTTTATTGTTCAAATCATTATTCATTATTGTCTTTATTTTTACATATATTCAAATCATTATTAATTAATAATTTTATTTTAGTAATGATTTTATTTTAATTATGTAATTTTATGATAATGTTATTATAATATTTAAAATAATTATATTTATCTAAAAAGTTTTATAATATAGGGATTAATTTTATCAAATGATATATATTTACATAATTTTATTAGAGTAGGAGGCAAGTGCGAATTGGGAGCAAATACAAGTAGAGGCAAAGAGTGTGAATAAGAAGTAAAGTATGAGCTAGAAGCGGGTACCACTTCTTGTTTTAGATCTTAAGAGAAACTCAAGAACTAAAGGATCCACATGAAGAAAATCTAGTTAATATGATAGGCGAGTTATTTTTTAAAGTCCTTACTAAAAGGGAGGATACCCTAGTTGGACGTAAGGATGTCCTAATTGGGCGTATGGATTCCCTAGTTAGTCGTAAGAGAAAGAGTAAATCTATGGCAAACCCTATCCAAGTAGCAAATACTACACCAAAATTGACTATCAAGGATGAGATGACCAAGCATGATACAATGGTTCTTAAAACCAAAGGGCTAATACGTAAATTCCACATAGATAATAGCTAAGTTTTTATGAGATTCAAAATTGAATCAAGTGAAAGTGGAAATTGAATTCATATTACTCCATGATTTTTTCCTCATTATCTTCTCCATTTCAAAAATAATGGATGGTGACCCTTGGTTTAGGGACAAAGATGCATTATATTTAAGACCATGGAGAGATTTTTTTGTGGAGATTGAGACTATTAAAGGCTATCAGTATGGATTAGGCATTTTGGACTTCCTTATTAGCTCATCAATAAGGAGATTTAAATTTTTTTTGGTAATACTCTAGGGAGTTATTGAGAAGAGACCAACTACCAAGGAGATAAGACATGTTGTATACACCCAAATATATGTTGCCTTTGATATTTCAAAACCTTTATTACAATCCATCAGGATTAAATCTAAATCAAGAGAATGAGATCAACAAGTAGATTACAAAAATATTGCACTCTGATGTTCACAAATGCTATGAGATTGGACACATGCCAAGTGATCACAAAGTGAAACTAATGGTGAAAGATATGGAAAATGTTGGACGTGAGAAAAAGTTCAATATAAAACAAGAAGATCAGATCATAGTAGAAGTTGGGTGAAATCAAGGATTTTCCACTCCTAAGAAAATGACAAAAAAACCCTTTGCATCATTAAATGACCAAGGTCATTTTAGTTGACTTGCATCAACCACTAGAAAAAATGACACAAGGGATGAGGAAGTACCATGTGCAATTTCAAATACAAAATAAATTAAAGGTGTGAAGGAATATTGGGAGGTAAACTTTAAAGTGAATAAGGTGAAGGAGGTCAAGGTTAATCTAAATAAATCATCTTCATTTTTCTCTAGCATAAAATCTTCTTCTCACAATAGAAATGAAAGTAGTACAAAGTATATCCATTGGACTTTAGGGTTTTAAGAGAAGCATAACTAAGAAATGCATATAGAAGTTATCCTTGGAAATTTTGGTTTTCTAGGGCAGTATGAGAAAGCAATTTCTACTAAGGATCATCCTTGTACTTTTGGATTTCCAAGGCAACATTAAACTTTAGAAGATAAATCTCATTGTGAATGATATGAAAAATAGAAGATATTGATCAAGATGCAAATGTTGGTACAAATGAAAAAAGGAGAGGAAGGTTGTTAAAGAATGAACAAAGAGAAAAAAATCAAAGGAATATCGATTTGGGATACCAAATAAAAATACCATAGGTGTTAACAAGAAGTGGTGCTAAGTCCACTAATAAAAACAAAAATTAATGATGAAAATGATATTATATTAGGGTATGAATAAGGCCCCAACAAAAAGAGTTATTAAGAAATTAATATGTTGTATAGCCCTGTTGTACCCCATAGTTACAACTTAGTTTTCACCCCATTTTTTTGAATTGATGTTTAGGTGAGCTTAGGGTGCAAGTTCCAATTTTTGATGATTCTAGAGAATTAAGGCTTGGGTTTAATCTAAATTTTTGGATTGCAAAAGTGTTGAGATTTGTTCATATTGAAGATCGGGGTCTAGTGGCAATGGTTTGGATTGAGCATTTTTTAACATTTACACATTATTCCAAATTAAATGCTATAGAAAATTCAAGTTCTAAAGTTTGTCAAAGGTTTAATTAATTGAATTTCATTTCAGGACTGCTCTAATTTCATCACTTTTGCCCTGCATTTGGATGCAAATTGATATGGCCATAACTTGAGCTAGAAGACTCCATTTGAGCTAATCCAAAAACTGGGGGAAATAACTTGATCTAATCTTCACAATGGAACTGAATTTTAAGAATATTAATTGCTAGATTTTTCCAGAAATAGCAATTTATAGTAACATCATGTAAAACTTTAAAGTGGTATATATCACGAACCATGATGAATTTTTGATGATATCAACTGATTTGAGTACCCATTTGGTCCATTTAGATGCCTGAGAATTTTTGTGGGATTCCAAGAACTTTGATTTTTACCCTATTTTTGGAGCGCATGAGAGTCTAAGGGGCGCGTGAGTTCGTGCACCCCATTTCATATGGAGTGCACAAAGGTCTTACAGGGTGCATAATTTCATGCACCCCATTTTAAAGTCGTGCGCCCCATTTTCCTATGGAGCGTACAAAGGTCTTAAACTCACATGCCCCGATTCACGTAAAACTTTGAAGTGATGTATCTCATGAACCGTGAAGAATTTTTTTATGATATCAACTGATTTGAGTACCCATTTGGCCCATTTAGACACCTAATAAATTTTATCGAATTATGAGAACTTTGAATTTTACCCTATTTTTGGAGTGCACGAAAGTCTAACTCATGCACCCCATTTTAAATTCGTGCGCCCCATTTCATATGGAGTGCACAAAGGTATTAAAGGGCACACTATTTTGTGCACCCCATTTTAAATTTGTGCACCCCATGTTTTAAGAAAGAGGCAGGTGGATGGTCGGTCGTGTAGAGGCTCCCAACAAAATATTGAACAGGTGTAGTAACCCTCCTCAACCGAGTATTGAAAGAAAGCAAATATATATTTGTATATATGTATACTTACCTATATATAAGAAACATGGTACTATTGATAGCATCTGTGAATGCAAGATAGTTTCAAAAAGATAAAGAAAGGTCAAGTCAGCAAAAAGACTATGATGAAAAGGTGATGGTGCGAGATTGTGGAGGCAACTTGCTAACCTAGCACTACACATGGGTAAGTAAACAGAGTGGGGTTCAGAAAAAAAATATATACCATACCAAAGCACGATAGATCCATCTTCTTTAGGTGGTGAAAATTTAGCACACAACAACAACGACAACACCCGTAGAAGGAAAGACGTGGGCCACCTATCCATTTTTGCTTTGGTAACATTTTGTATGAGAAAGAAAATTAGGCAGGTGGAGGGTCGATGAAAAAATAGTTACAGCCCAGCTCGAGCATCTGGCTCTATATATAGAAGACCATTGCGGCAACGATATTTTTTATCAAACCTTTGAGAGAGAAAACTTGAGTCCAGGTGTAGCTGTGTCTAAAAGTTAGTCATATTTTCCCTTGTGCGTACTTTTTCTATCTTTCTTACCTCGCCCTTTCTTCTGCCATTTACCAGGGACTGTCCAGGAAGCGTTGTTTGTTGAGATCATTTCCTGCAAATGTGCCAGAGTTGGATACTCTTGCATCACTACATTCAGGATCAAGAGAAACAACCCCATGTTTCGATATTCGAACGGGGGAACCATTGTAATTATTATCATATAAGACCCAAACACTCTGTTGGGATTTTCATATGTAAATATTTTTATATGAATACAAAATTCAACTCTATTCCTAGCATTTTCTGTGTTCTTGGTCTGTGTCTAGCTTATTTACATATTATAGTAATCTGAATGTGTGGATGATGCTTTCCCTCGCTAGTTTAATCTTTTTCATTGATTACATCATTTGAATGAATGTGGACGAACTAGTTCTTCTTTCCTATTCCTTTCTTAGTTCATGAGAATTATAAATCTTCTACGACTACCGAATGGGCATGACACCAGTATGGTCTTGATAGGTTTTAACATTGCTTGGTTTGGTCATAAAAGAACAAAAAACTAATATAATATCATCGAATCTGGTAATACATGGGTGATTGTATCCAAATGGTAAACATCCAAATCCATTGTCTAGGGTATCCTTACTCTACTTGGTCTATAGATTCACTTAGATAATCTATTCTTGGGTCAAAGAGGTAGATCCACCAGAGTCTACAAACTAGTTGTGACTTTAGAGATCCTTGTGATGTGACATATGATAAAAAGGGTAAGCAAGAAATCTCCACAATAAGTCATGGATTTATTTTAATATAAGAAACAAAATTAAATAGTGAGGAGTGTAAGGATACTTTTAAAAATATTTAGAGGATGGGTGATTGTACAAAAGTTTCTTCTATAGGAGCTTTAGTTGTATTGTAACAATATGAGACAAACACCAATGATATGGACAATTGCTAGAAGCAAAAAGTAACTGGGTTGTCTAGCTATTTTTCAAGAAACATGAAAACATCAAAGTTGCAGTTATAAATATATATGCTCCAATTATAGTTACTCCTTGTGAATGATTTTGGGAGGACTTTAGTTCTTTTTCAAACACATTGATGATCCGTAATTATGATATATGGATTCTTGGGGGTGACTTCAACATAATTTTATCTTCTTTGGAAACAAATGATGTTACTTTGGGATGGTCTAATTCAATGCAAAATTTTACTTCATTTGTCAATTCAAATGTGTTTGGGATGTTATTCCTTCAATGTTCAATATACATGGGATAATAGATGCATTGGGTATACTTATATAATAGAAAGATCATATAAATTCTTGTTATCCAATACATATTTGCAAATAGAGTATGCAACCTCTTCAAATATTTTACTATGAGCATGATTGAATCACAAACCCTTTTTGCCCAATAATGATCATCCAAATCCATTTTGCTTCTAGTCCATGTGGCTTCAAGTCCCTAATTTCTTCCATATGGTTATGTTATGTTGGGATGAAGCAATTTTTTAAGGATCGTGTAGGAATGTGTATGTATAGGTCTATTCAAAAGATAAAATATCTAAAGGAGAAAATAAATATTTAGAATGCCAAATCTTTTGGTAACATCTTTAAAGAAAATAAGGAAATTATATCCAAGCTAGAAAATTTACAAGAGATAGTAGAAATCAATGGAATGGAATGAGATTCTTATGTAAAAGAAAATAATTACTTCTAATTATCATAATGCATTGAAAATGGAGTCATATTGGTTCCAAAAATTGAGGGAGAAATGACTCACAAAAGGAGATATAATTTTTTATTTTATTTTCTATGATACAACAAAATAAAAAATTTGCTTTTTGTCATGTGAAAAATATTTTAACTCTAAATGCAAGAAATATTGAGGAAGAAGAAGATTTAAGAAAGGAAGCAATTAATTTTTTCAAAAATATTTTGTGAGATACTAGAAAATATAGGAGGTATAAGGTAAGCTTTTACAAAATATTCCATCAATTATCAAGGAAAAAATAAAAGCATGATGAAGAAGATATCTATGAAGGAGATACATGAAGTGATTTTCTCTTTCCATCATAATAAAGCTCCCAACCTAGATGGTTTTAGTATAATTTTCTTTCAATTTGTTTTGGATTTATTGAAGAGTGATATATTGGTTGTGGTTAAGGAGGCCTGGAAAAGGAAGGCTACAATAAGGGAGGTCAATTCTATTTTTATCACATTGGTTCCCAAGAAATATGAGATAAGATATTTGGTATTTTTTGTCTAATAAACCTTTGTAATATAATTTATAAGATCGTTTCAAAAATTAAGGCAAACAAGTAGAAAGGCATTCTAGGTTGTGTCATCTCAAAGGAACATGTAGGTTATGTTTGTGGTAAAACAAATCATGATGGTGTAATCCTTTCCTAAGATGCCATGCATACTCTCCATTCCATAAAAAAATATGTATGCTTATGCAATTAGATATGAACAAAACATTTGATAAGGTTTCCTATAGTTTTTGACATGGTATTCTCAAAAGTTTGCTTT
The DNA here is from genome assembly GCA_028583015.1 of Wollemia nobilis. Taxonomy (NCBI): domain Eukaryota; kingdom Viridiplantae; phylum Streptophyta; class Pinopsida; order Araucariales; family Araucariaceae; genus Wollemia; species Wollemia nobilis. The sequence goes on along the minus strand of JAQPPZ010016751.1, from coordinate 7,064,701 downwards.
TGATCATTATTGGTGTGAATGGATTATATGTTGTTATAAAACTTTATAATATTCTATTTTGGTCAATGGTTCTTGTGTTGGTTACTTTATGTTATCTAGTGGACTCTTCCAAGGTGATTCAATATCTCCTTATCTATTCATTATTCTAAGAAACATTAGTGAGAGCTTTCTCAAAGATAAAAATAGAAGAAAAAATCAAAGGTATTTAGGTTGCAAGAAATTCTCCCTAAGAGTATCATCTCAAATTTGTTGATGATGCTTTTATTTTGGACCATCCCTTAGTTAGTAAACCAATGGAGTTCAAATCAATATTATCATGCTATGACAAGAATACTAGACATTTATTTAATACTACAAAATTTAAGATTATTTTTTATAGTAATTTCTTTACTACATATGGCAGACTCCTTCCAAAAATCCTAAAGATAGAAAATAAACCAGATTAAGGAGGTTACAACCGAGGAGGGAGACATCAACTAGAGAAAATCACCAAATCACGATAACAAAAAATGAAATATGGTAAAATAAAAGATGCTTCAGTGCTACTAGACTCATTTCCCAAGGGTAAGGTCAATTAATGTCATGTCTGGTGGCGAGCTCTATTTTTGACTATAAAAAATTATAGCAAGTGGACCTGAACCAAATTCATATTTTTTAGCATTGTACCTCTATCCTAACCAACAAAGAAAGTACATGATTTCCATCCCATCACCATTTAGGAGAGAATTTTTGAATTTTAAACCTTCTATATAAATATTATACATAGTCAATTTTGAATATAAGTAGAGAGTTTGAATTATTGTTGTGCCTAATCTTCCCTTGAGCATTTTTTTCCTCTTTTTCTATTTTGTATATTAGTTTGGACTCGAGCCTTGAGTCATTGTATGTATAGGTTTTCAAGCCTCTTTCAAATTTATATGAATAAAATTACACTTTAATATGAATGCAAGGAGCTTTGAGTACTAAGAATTATATCCTAGTCTTTATATTCATGTATCTTCCCATGGGGGGTTGTAACTAGTATCTATCCTAGTTTTCATAGGGAATATTTCAATTTGTAGTCATATTTGGTTGGGACCATGTTTAATATAGCTATCATGTTTGATGCATATGTTTATTAATCCCACGGATATGCATGATGGAACCTTTGATCTTTGGCACATCACCACCCTTAGCATAGGCTAGTTGGGTTGGTTATGTTTATCACTTTTCTTTCTATCCCTTTTCTCTAGCAAGAACCTGGTAGATTAGTCTAGTTTAGGAGGAAAGCATCAAATTGCATTAGAACAAGGAGCCAACCTTGGTTAAAAATATTGGAGGTCGTATGAAGGATCCTTATCCTATGCTCCATAGAATTCTCGAACTAGTGCTCCATGTGAGGCATGGACATCAAACACATCCAACAAGAACTACATTATGGGGTTGTCATGGTGCCCAAAGAGTAAGGACCATTTTTGGTCCCCAATAGTTCTTCTAGCATGCCCAATGGGACATGAATCATTAGATTTATCCCTTAATTATAAATTAGATTGAGGTTCTAGTGAATGCCTAAATACTCTACTTGTTGAATCACCTTGAAGACTCACCTAGTGAATCCACTATGAAAGAAGACCCCAAATAAATCACCTTCCAAAGTCCAAGTTGAGGTTGCGGTGGAAACATCTATCTTGTAAGAAAAGTACTCACCACCTAGAAACACCATTATAAAATAAAAGAGAAGAGAACCTGAGCGAAATAGTAGAGGGGTAGACCAAATGTTTCATGAGCTCAAGACCCATCACAAAATCTAGTGCAATAACAAACCCTCAATTGCTTTTACCCCTTATCAAATTTAGAAATAGATGAAGCGGTCGATTATAAAACATGGTTACTCCTCAAAATATGAACCAAAGAAGGCTTCTAGCATGGAATGATAGAGGCTCCTTGCAATCTCTGGTAGCACCAACTACTTGGGATGAGATTCCAGTATCCATGCTAAACTCTTTACCATATTTCATTAGAGAGGTTGCAATAACTCCAACAAAGCACCTCCAACATATGGTCAACCTATGTGCTCTCTATAACATTAAAGAAAAAATATGGCACTAAGGCTTTTGGTAGTATCCTTTAGGGAAAAGCGTGAGAGTGGTACATCTCACTCATCCTCACATTCCATTGTTGACTAAGAACAACTTGCAAACCTACTCATGTATAGGTTTGTAGAGAAAGTGGATGGATTATCTCTATTAGAATAGTTTGCAACTATCAAAAGGGCCCCCATGGAAGCTATGGATAATTTCAATGCCATATTCCATAAGTCCTTATATAGAATTACAAAGGAAATATGGGACATACTAGGTATAGCTTTTATTTACTATTTGAAGGTATTCAATTTAGAAATAGATATGATGGTAAAGACAAAAGGAGGTAATTCTTTAATGATAGCCTATGGGATAGCCATTCAAGCCTAAAGAGATCTCATCTAAATTGGACGATTAGCCCCTAAGCCCCCATACCTCTTTTCTTTGATGTTCAACCACTATGCCAACATCATCCAATGATACTACCTACCTATTTTCGGTCAACCCAGACTTTAGTCAAACCTTTATGTGAAAAAATCCATCTATTAATAGCACACCCCCTCAAGTCTCTTAATATTCAAAAGTAGAAATATTGCAAAGTGCCATGAGGGACATGAACAATGGAATTATTTCTCTTAAGCACCAACAAAATTTCTAGAAGTTAAATTATCAAAAATATCCAAGACCCCCTTATTAGCAGGGCAACCACAAATATTGGTCTCCACCAAATGGATATCAAAGGTACCCACTATAGATAATAGTTCAAATAAGACATGACATGTCGAATTGTTTGACAAAATGCCTATAAGATGTAATAATTTTGATAATGTATAAGTTATTTTGATAAATGTAAGAATTTGCAATGTAAAATCAACTACCATAATGTCATGCGAACTGATTAATATAAATCCATAAAAATACAAAACCAACTATGATGCATTGTTAAGTTTGTTAACACATCTTAGATTGGTTAGTTAAGACATCTAGTGTTAACATGTCTAGACATGTTTGTTACATTACAAAGCAAGATTAGTTAAATGCTAACATAGGGTGGTTGGGATGGTTGATATTGGTTGGTTACAGTAACCACCAGAGCTCACCCTATAAATACTCCCTATACATTTTGTAATCTCTCCATGCTTGTCCATAAATGTAGATCCATTGTGAATACAACAAGTACTATTATAGAGCATGTGTTTGATGTGATTATGTGGTGATTGTATTTTTATATAGTTGATTAATATTTGGTATGAGATAGATTGGTGTAAGTTGTGTGGTGTTAGTTGTAGACTAGAAGATGAGCACAAGCTCCAATAGATATTTGGACCTACCTATCTAGGCATATCCGTTAGATATATAGGCCTACCCATATAGGCCTTGTCCATTACACTACCCATACACTATGTTATCCATATAAGCAGTGCATTATCCATCTAGAAGTGCAACCCATCTAAAATTACAACTATCCATTCGAGTGGGCTACCCGTCTAGCAGGATTACCCATCTGAGTATGCTACATATTTTTAGGATTACACATCTAAGCATCCTACCTATCTAACCCAATCCATCTAGACCTTACTTGTTTGAGTTACCCATCCAGTCTATAATCCATTTAAGGTCGTACACATATGAGTAGTTACACATCTAGAATGGTTACCCATCTAGACTAAACGTCTACAATAACCTACGTGTTTAAAATTGAGGAGTATCAATCAATGTTAGATTTTGTAGTCAAATTGGTCAATCCTTCCTAAACTTCTATCATTACCTCATCTTGGGAAAGCACTCACCCTTGTCTATATTTGGTACTATTTCCTAAATCAAAATTTGGGTCAAGAAGCATATGTGACAAGGCAGAGAGGTGAATGATAGATTTCAAGACAAAAATACACAATAGGAAGGGATTAGATATTGTTAATATGAAGTGCACATCTAGCAAATCAAAGGATACAAACCCACAAAGAAGTTTCACAACCAAAAGTGGAAAGAGTGTGGAACCTTGTGGAAGATGAGAACCTAAGAGTAGAGATATTATTGGTGACAATAGAGAACAAATAGAAAATAGTAGAAGAGGTACCTAATAATGAGAATGAAAGGTGGATGATAACACCTGAACTAGTGGAGAGGAGTTGGTCAACGGATACAGGATAGAGAAGATTTGTACTGTAGAAACCATACAAGGGTTCTTGGAGAGGAAGACTAGATCCACATCTCGTATATTCATGAATGAGGTCATGAAGTAGAGACCCAATTGGGTTAGGGAGAAGGCTATTTGAGCAAGATATTGCACCATCAATAGTAGAAATGGAGTCGAATAGAACTCCACCATGATCACCACCAAGTGGTATTCCTAGTGGGACAATACCAATGGTGAATGTTGCCAATAAAGTAGGTGAACATAAATGCCCAACATTCATCGAGGAAGTAAATGAATACCTAACACGATAGATAGACACTTGCATTACCATTTGGGGAGAAAATAGAGTATCACAGGAGATCGAGTGGTTACAATTGTTCTTGGCCACCTTGCGAGGAATGGCTATAGAATGGTATTTAAAAAAGTAGAACACTCAACCATTTACACAATGGGACACTCTGAATGATGATTTTATAGAAGAATTTTGATCACTAAGGGATGATACAAATATTATTACCAAAATAATTACAATGAAAAAAAAAACATATGAGAATGTCAAGAGTTATAATAGGATACTAAAGTAATTGGTAGATAAAATGCATATGTAATATATTGATAGAATGATGAAATGTTAGTTTTTGGATGGACTGTTACAAGAAAATGAAAGTAGTACCATATTCCACATATGCAAAGTCTCTGGAAAAGGTAAAGAATTTTGAAAGTGAAGCTAAACAAACAACTATTAGAATAGAGGGTGGCAACAATCCAAAACAAGTACCTAAGGAGCAGCCTGTAGTCATAGAATGGAAAGAAACTAAGAATTCTATCGATTTATCTAGTAAGGAGAAGGAGATTTTATAGGAAAAAAAGGAGGAGAAATCAGAGCATGCATGGTCAGAGCATATTATGTTGACATTACCCAATTTTGTAGATCCATTAGACATGGTTGATCAGGAGGTGGTAGATTGTTTTTCTAAATTGATCCATGTAATGGATAACCTGCAACTATAGTTTGATATAGCTTGTGGTGGCTAGTGGAAGAAGTGGTTGTTGATGGTTGAGGAGGAGCTAGATAAGTTGGTGAAATGGGCCATAGAGAGATCCTAGTGAGCAAATATTTCCAATATTTATCATGACCAGCCATGGACTCTGCCTACCACACACTTGATGACTATGGATAAAATTGCACAACTTAAAGAAAATACTCCCACCCTCTACTTAGAACCAACACAAATGTATGTTATGGTCTATGGTAATAATCCTCCTTATCAACACCCCATAGAACACAGATTATAGGTGGAGTTAATACCCAAATTACTGCCAATGTATAGCTAGCTTAACTTCATCATCCACTTACTGTGTTGGCTAGATGAAGGGGTTAAGAATTTAAATATAGTTAGGTAGAATTTGGATAAAGACCTGTAGTTGAAAAATTTTGAATTACAAGAGAAAGAAAAGAACTTAGCTGAAGGTGTCACCCAAATGATAGATAATCTGCAACACATTCATGAAAATAACAACAATTGAAAGACCTTAGCAATCATCTCAAAGAAAGGGAAAAGGTAATAATTGATATTGAGGTTTAAATGTTGAATCAAAAGGCATCTAAGGAATTGCTAATAAAAAAAATGTAGAATTAGTGGCCTAGAAGAGCCAGAGTATGACAACTTGGTAGAAGGAATGAGAGGAGTTGCAAAGGAGTTGTTACAAGCACAATAATGTGAAGCAACTCTCAAGGAAAAACTAGCACAAAAGGCCCCACCTTCCTCAATATTGACAACATAGCAGATGAAGGAGATCTTCATTCAATGTGAATTAGAGTTGTCTAAGCTCTTGGAGATGGAAACTTGAGATAACAATATGGAGTAAAATGAGCCAAGTAATTTACTTATGCCAAGCAAGTTCATGATGAACGTAAAGCTTTCCAACTTAAGGTACAAGAATTGGAGGAGGCATTATAGACTACAAAACCAAAAGATACCAACACCCCAATAGGAAAATGTAGAAAGTCACTGAGGATATCAACTTCTTCAAAGGGGAGGATAGATATAGATAATAATTCAAAGAAGATATGACATGTCGAACTGTTTGACAAAACATATACAATATTATAGCAATTTTGATAATGTATAAGTTATTTTGATAAATGTAAGAATTTCTAATGTAAAATTTGTCTCTATAATGTCATGTAGACTAATTAATAAAAATGCATAAAAGGAAAAAACCAGTCATCATGCATTATTAAGTTTTTTTAAACCTCTTATACTGGTTAGTTAGACGTCTAGATTGGTTTATTTTACTGTAAATAAATACTAGTTAAATGCTAACATAGGGTGGTTGAGACAGTTGAGACTAGTTGGTTGTACTAACCGCTAGATATCACTCTATAAATACCCCCTATTCATTTTGTAATCTATCCATGCTTATCCATAGATGAATATCCATTATGAATACAATAAGTACTATTACAGAGCATGTGTTCAATGTGATTGCATGGTGATTGTATTGTTGTATAGTTGATCAATGTCTAGTATGAGATAGACTGGTGTAGGTTGTATTTGTGTTTGTGTAGTTGTAGGAAAGAGCAAGCATAATTAGTTGCAGACTAAAAGATGAGTGCAAGTTCTAGTAGACGTTTGGGACTACCCAACTAGGCCTATCCATTAGATATCTAGGTCTACCAATATAGGTCTTGTTCATTATGCTACCCATCCATTGTGTTATCCATATGAGCTATGCATTACCCATATGGAAGTGCAATCCATATAAACCTATAACTACTTTTTCGAGTGGGCTACCCATCTAGCAAGATTACCCATCTGAGTATGCTATATATTTATAGGATTATCCATCTGAGCATCATACCCATCTAGACCAACCTGTCTAGACCTTACCCATCTAAGTTGTACCTATCTAGTTTGTAACCCATCTAAGGTCATACACGTCTGAGTAGTTACATGTCGAGACTGGTTACCCATATAGACTAGATGTCTACACCAACCTACACATCTAGAATTGAGTAGTATCAGTAAATATCAAGTTTTATAGTCAAGTTGGTAAATATTTCCTAAAATCCTATCATTCCCTTGTCTCAAGAACACACTCACATCTATCTACACCCTCTTTAGCCTAGTAAAGATTCAATTCCATCCCAATATTATGGGCAAAAAATGGTGCCCATGCCCATCCCCATGCAATAGGTACCCCTAAATTTGGTGGAAGATATAGTCCAAACCATAATAATTATATAATATATCCCTATGTATGGCCATACTACTACACTAATCCATACTATCCATGTAATGAGGAACTCCAGAAAGCAACATATTCAATGTCTCATCCCAAATATTAGAGCCATATTGTGCAGGCACAAGGACCAAACACTTAGAATTTGCCACTAGAGGTTTTCTCAATTCTAAATATTGGGACACTAGAGTGGGCTTTGGTGACATGGGACAAAGAAGAGGTTTATTCCATTCTTGGATGCACAAGCATACCACTAGACAACTGGACCCATATCTAATCTTATGTTCTCATGAGATGGAGGAGGAGTATGATTGAAGAGGCCAAAAGGTAATAGGAAACCCATCTAAGAGTCAATAATCTAGGAGTCGATCGACCACAGGAGAAGAGCCATGGAAAGTTAAAGCAACTGGTGCCAAAATAGTTGATATCAAAATAGATTATACCAAAACTAATCTAGGCATCCAACCTTAGCATTGAGTGACCCAAGCCCCAATGGATACCAATAAGTATGTCGAAGGCTCAACTATTAGAATATTTCAATGTGGTTGAACACCTGAAGAATTCTATTATACCCATGCCACTATGGGATGTCATCATCCTATCAAAATAAATGAAGCAGGTAGAAGAGGCTCTAGAAAAGTAGAAGACCACCAAGAAAATGGAGGGAGTAAGCTACTCTACTAACATTTGGTCCCAATCCTAATAGGCTTGAAATGGTCAACCTACACCTCATAAGGCATGTCCAAGTTATTAAGGATAACATAGAGCACACCCTCCAAGTAGAGGTAGAGATGTTAGGACTTGTGGTAGAGTGAATCTAAGATTCAACATCAACATCAAGGAATTAAATATATGTATAGGCCATCAAACTATGTGGATCAATATAATGTGATATCATAAAGTCAACAAGGATATATACTTATCTTATATAGGATAAAAATACATTTTTCCATAAATTATCATTGCAAGAGAAGAACCAATAGGGTTGTGGAAGCTGTACTTTGATAGATCAAGCAAAGAACTAGATTAGTAGTAGGAATATGTCTTATATATCCCAAATAGGAAAAAACACTACAACATTTTTGGCTATAAAAAATTGCTCTAGCTACATGACCGAATATGAAGCGTTGGTACATGGCCTCTTATTAGCTTATAAAAGAGGAGTTAAAGAGCTACAATTATATAGATATATTAAACTCATTGTGAAGTAGGTAAGGTCTCTATGTGCAACCAAAAAATAATTGATGAAGTCTTACCAAAATTGAGTTTGGGATTTACTAGAAGCCTACAATATGATCAATCTAACAATTGTCTTGTGAAGCCAAAATATAGATGTTGACCACATGGCTGTCATTGGAGCTTAGTTTTACCATAAGAGAATATTACATTATTTAGTACATGCAAATATACCCCCATGGTACCTTTATGGTATAAATGTAATTATGTAATATATTAGGGTTTGAGTCTATAGTTTAGATGAGTGATTTATATTTCCCCTTTATGTAAGTGTTTATGTGTAAGATATGTACAAGTTTCATGTAAGTAAGAGTGCAAGTGTGTATTGAGAGAAATTGCACAAGTATCATGTATGTAAGTGCACAAATATGCAATGTAAGAATGTGCACAAGTGTCTTATATTAGGAGTGCATGTAGAAGAGTAAGAGTCATGTTAAAGTGTGCAAGTGTCATAGAGTCAAGTGTGCATGTAAGAAGAGATTGAAGAGTCTTGTATACAAGCGACATAATAAGAAGCTAAAGGTCAAGAATAGGAAAGGTTACAACTCTTGAATATGCGAGGAGTGCAATAGTCAAGTATTGAAGAGTCATATTTCTATGTCTATATTATGGAGACAAAGCTCCATATAATGTAAGTGGAAAATGGTCTATAACAATCACCATAACAAGCATTGATAATAAATCTTGTATATAGATTTTGAGCAATATTATTGTAAGTATATTTCATGCTTGTACATGAATAATTTTGGTCATTTACATTCATATTTGATATTATAGTGAAAGTTATTATATTTATATTGGCCAGTTTATATTTTTTATTGCTCACATATTTCATTCTACTCTTCATTATTGATATTAAGACCTAAGATAATGTGGCTTAGTTATATTGGACCCTAAGATAGTTTGGCTTAAAAACAAAAAAAGGTATTAGGGCTTCTGCTTAATTCTATCTATTTTTATAGAGTTATATTTTAGAGCCACTATAATATTTGGAGTCTGCCTACTTTAAAAGCAGTGAATACTTGGACTCTATTTTAAAGGTCTAGAAGAGTAGATACTAAGGAGATAGATAAAAGTCACCCTAATTTGGATTCTAGGGTCTATTCACTTGGTTCAAGGAAACTAGTGAAGACAAGGACTCGACTAGAATAGATTAAGGACCATCTCAAAAGAAAGTTGAACATGATGGTACATTCAAATTCACATTGAAAATAGTTGTATTCCTTAAAAATATGAGAATCATTTTGTTCTTAGGTTCGACCTAAGATACCAGAGATAGAAGATAGAGAATATAGGAGAACCTAAGCTTCTAGAGATAGAGAAGCATCATATATTCTATAGATAGAGAAGCATCATAGCTTCCAAAAAATAGAGAAGCATCAAAGCTTCTAGAGAATATATAAGAGAAGCACTATAAGCTTCTCGAGAAAAGGATATAAAGAAGCAATATAAGCTTCCATAGATTAGAGAAGAAGAAGAACAATAGAGAAGAAAAAAATATCATAAGCTTCTAGAGATAAGAAAATATTAGAGAAGTAGAAGTTTTGGTTAGTAAAAAAACTAGAAGGATTAGGTTGATTGGAAACTCTTCATAGCATTTTAGTCTTGGCCATGAGATTATTTTTTCATGGGTTTTGAAGGGCAACTATTTGACATAAAATAAAGGAAGTCTATTCAGTGTGCTATCAAGAGTGCTATTATCCAAAGGTAATTAGTGAACTATAAGTGCTATCAAAGGTGCTATTATCAAAATATTACCAGTGATAAAACATTGTTAAAGAATGTTGTCTAGTACTTGAGCACTACTAGGGAATTATCATCCAAAGGAGATAAAAAGTACCATCTATAAGATAACCTGAGAACTATCCATGAAACGAGAGTGCTATAACTAGGGAATATAAGCACTATAAAGTGTCTTTGACCAGGGCCCCTAAGTATTGTCCATCTACAAGAGATCTAAGAAAGAACTTGAGCATGCTATTTAGCTTAAGAGACCCAAGTAGGAACTTGAGCATGCTATCCAAAAAAAGAAACTTGAGCAAGAAGTTGAGTGTGTTATTCAATAGAAGAGACCTGAGTAGGAAAGTAAGCATACTATACATCACAAGGAACCCAAGTGTGCTATCGAACAAATACAATTTGAGCAAAAGGAACCTAAGAGTAGCAGGTCAATAGAAACATAGAGCATCATTCTCCAAAAATTCAAGTGCCATATTGTGAATCAAATCTAAGTGTTAATCAAGAATAATAAAGCATTGTAAGCATAGCAAACAAAATATTACAAGAAAACTTGAGAATTGAAGGAGTCAAAATAGTTGGAAGGTAACATTCAAATGTTACAATATGAAAAGCATTAATAAAAGCATTTCATATTTAAGCGCATTGGAAAGAGGAAGGATATGATAAATCACCTTTCACATAATTTTATTGGAGGGAAAGTTAATATTGAATTAAATTTAAAATTTATATAAGTTTTTAGGTTGGAGTTATAAGGTTTTCTACCTTATTGATTTTTGGAATTTATTTTTGCAATATATTTATTTTTCAAAGGTTAATTTAAAAAAAAATTGAATTTATTAAGTTTTGGAGTGATAAGGTTTCTTACTTAAGTTTTTAGAAGAATTTGAATTTATAAAGTTTGAAGAGTTAGTAGTTTTTGAAGTTTTTAAAGTTGAAGAGTTAGAAGATTAGAATTTGAAGAAGATTTAAGATTTGAGTTTTTTAGAAGATTTGAAAATTTGTAGTTTTTGAAGATTTAAAATTTGAATTTGGTTTTTGAAGTTTGAAGATTTTTTTTTAAATTTGATTTGAAGATATTTAGAATTTACAAATTTAGTAGGGAGATAAAAGGATTGATACTTCAAAGGATTTCAAAAATTTAAATTTTACAAATTTGAATGAGTTCCATTATGTCAAACAATAAAATTTTCTTTTCTGAATCTCAACTCTTGAAAGGACCAAATTTTGCATCATGGAAGAACAAAATGAATCAATTATTACGATAGAAAAACTATGGGAAATAGTAAATGGAACAAAGAAAAAACCTAGTGAATATGAAAGAGAAATACAAAAATTTGAAGAAAGTGATGCAAAGACACTCATGCTAATTACGTTTGGAGTAATTGATAAAATACAACCATATATAAGTGGAGCGGAAACTTCTATATATGCATTGAATACATTATGCCAAATATTCGAAGGAAAAAAGAAAGCAACAATTTTGAATTTATAATCTCAAGTATATTCTTTAAAGGTTAAAAGTGAAGAAAGTATAGAGTTGTTTCTTAGAAAAGTAGCAGATATAAAAGCTAAAATTTTGACTTTAGGAGAAAATGTAGAAGATAAATTTCTTGTTCAAGTTAGAATGACAACATTTCTAGAAAGTTATAAAAAACATTTGATGAGTTAGTCAATATTATTTAGGAATATGAGGTTGAAAATCTAGTAAAAGATAAAATGACTAAAAATTCCTTGGTATCAAAAGAAAATATACCAAGTAATATTGCTAAAACATCCAAATATAGATCTAAATGGAATTCAAGACTGTCATAGTAAAAATTTGTTTAGATATAATAAAGAAAATTATATGAATATGAATCAATGGAATCAAATGAATAAAATTTTTCAGCAAAAACTATATCAACCTCAATATCAATATAATCAATAGTGACAACATCAATTTTAGCCTCGGTATCAACAAAATCAATATCAGCCTCAGTATCAGTATGGTCATCAACAAAATAATTAGCTACAATTTAGAGAAGAAAATAAAAAAGAAACTTAGTTCAAGAAATTCAAGATTTATAAGAACCATCAGAACGAAATGAATTCAAAGATCTTACAGTAAAACTCTTAATCAATGAAGGCATTCATTCTTTAAATATTTTTGAAGATACTAATGTTGCAAATGCTATAAAAAATAGGATACAGGAGAAAATGCTTCAGAGATATGGCAAGGCAAGATAAAAACCAAGACTAAAAATAATAGAATAAAGAAATAGAAGAAAATATTAGGAAAGTTAAGAGGAAGATAGCCAAAAGAGATACAGATCAAAAGCAAGTGTCAGAACAAGAATCAGACAAATCTCAATTAGAAGATCATGTTCAATACAAAGTTACCTGATTGAACATGAAGATGAAGATTTAATACTAAAGCCTTTAATAACCAAATAATGTATTACAGGGGGCTATTGGAGAGTATTACATTATTTGGTATATGTAAATGTACCCCATGGTACCTTTATGGTAAAATTATAATTATGTAATAGATTAGGGTTTGAATCTATAGTTTAGATGAGTGATTTATATTTACCCTTTATGTAAGTGTCTATGTGTAGGATATGCACAAGTGTCATGTAAGTGTGTAATGTGCAGGATATGCACAAGTTTCATGTAAGTAAGAGTGCAAGTATGTATTAAGAGAAAGTGCACAAGTGTCATGTATATAAATGTTTAAATATGTAATGTGAGGATATGCACAAGTGTCTTATATTAGGAGTGCATGTAGAAGAGTAAGAGACATGTAGAAGTGTGCAAGTGTCATAGAGTTAAGTGTGCATGTAAGAAGATACTTAAGAGTCTTGTATACAAGTGGCATGATGAGAAGCCAAAATTCAAGAATAGGAAAGGTTGCAACTCTTGAATATGTGAGAAGTGCAACAATATTCAAGTATTGAAGAGTCATATTTCTACATCTAAATTATAGAGACAAAGCTCCATACAATGTAAGTGAAAAAATGGTCTGTAATGATCACTGTAACAAGCATTGATAATAAAGCTTGTATACAAATTTTGAGTAATATTATTGTAAGTATATTTCATTTTTGTACATGAATGATTTTGGCCATTTAAATTCATATTTGATATTATAGTAAATTTTATTATATATATAAATATATATTGGTCAGTTTATATATTTGATTGCTCATATATTTCATTCTACTCTTGATTATTAATATTGAGCTCACCAACGTTGTTCTAATTTTATTTATTGTGTCAAGTTGTAATTGGTTCACTTGGCTATGGGTGGGACCTAAGATATTGTGGCTTAGTTCCTGAGATAGTTTGGCTTAAAAGCCAACATTTACCTTGTAGAAGACCTATTGAATAACCACCAGCATGTCAAAGTCATAGGATGACCCACTATCCCAAATTATAACACCTCATGGCAAGTATTTGATAATGATGAACATATTATTAATTTGATACAAAAATTCAAATGGACTAAAGAAGGAAAGCAGGTCTTTCAAAAAATCAAGCAAACTATCATAGAAGCCCCAATGCTCGCTAACCTACACTTTGACAAAGATCTTATCCTTTATGCATATGGATGGGAATTCAATATAGTTGTGGTCCTTTATCACAAGAATGATAAAGATTATTAGCACCCCATTGCATTATTCAATCAAAATTTGAAATATTATGAGGAGAAATACTTCATAAATAGAATTGTATATGCCTTAATCTAGATTTAAAAAAAAAATTAGGTATTAGATTTTAGGTAGCAAAGTGGTGGCCAATGTCATCAATTCAAGCATTAAATGCTATATCATGAATGGGTAAATCAATGAGAACAGAGCAATATGGGTCACCCACATTATTGAATACGACATTGAGATAAAGATAAAAAAGTTGTTAAAGGGTAGAGTGTTGTGTCAAAGACTAGCATAGGATGCTGAAAAATCAGAAGGAGAAAAGGAATATTCTTGATCATTATAGGATATCATGAGGAATGGGTCTAATACTAGGTCAACTAAATGCAATATGAATGGCACTTGCCAAGCCTAAAGAAAATATAAAGAAGGGTGTATAGGCTAAAAAATGCACATTACACCCTCATTGGGGAAGTTTTGTTTTAAAAAATATTTGGTGTTATTTTAAGGTGTGAAGAGACCAGACAAATAACATTATTGCTGCAAGAATTTCATCAAGGATTCTCTAGAGGGTACTAATCATTGCATACCACAGTGATAAAAATATTGAGAGTCAAGTATTATTGGCCCACTATGTTCAATGATGCACAACAATGGGTAAGTGAATGTGAAAATGTAAATTATTCATTGGAAGGAACCGAAATGTTACCTTGTCTCTCAAGCACATTGTAGCCAATAAATTTTTCTTGCAATGAGGACTCAATTTTATGGGGGCCAGTAACCCACCCTCAAGTGAAGGAAATTGATGGATCTTGATCACAATAGATTATTTTACAAGATGGATGGATGTAGTTCACCTCAAGTAGGCCATAAAAAAAGTCATTGTGAGCATTTTAGAAGAGATTGCCACTTGGTTTGGTGTGCCACATACTATTATCACTAATAATGTTCCATAATTCATCAAAGTAGAGGTAAGCTAATTCAACCTCAAATACAATATTTGTATGAAATCCTCCTCCAATTATTATCCTTAAGGAAATGGTCTAGCTGAATCTTCAAACAAGAATTTGTTACGCATCCTAAAAAGAATAAGCATCGATAACCAAAGGTTGCAGTCTCTGCATGTCTACCAAGAACTAAGGGTAGACATAATTACTCCAAATAAAGGGATTGATTGCTCTCCTTACTCCCTATTCTATAGTTGGGAATATTGACTCCCTATCTATATTGAATTATCAACCCTTAAGTTATTACATTAGTTGGAACTCTAGGAACATGATATTGCGTTGTTAAGAATATGAGAGTTGTTGAAGTTAGAATAATAAATGGAGAAGGCAATAGTTCACCTAATAAAGCACTAAGAGGACATAAAAATATGGTTTAAAAAGAAGATCACTTCCTAACAATTTTGGATAGGTGGCCTAGTGCTCAAATGAGATGAGGACCACATTAAATTGGGTTGACATACCAAATTTGATGCCATCTAGAGTGGGCTCTATGTTATTACCGAAATTAAAGCTAACAATACCATATAATTGGCCACACTAGAGGGGCAACCACTCCCAATTTTTATCAATGAAGTTTACTTGAAAAGGTATCATCTTTAATTTTATTTTAAAAAAAAGAGAGGAGGGTAGTAGAGGAACCAAAATTTATGGAAATGTAGGGAAGTGGCAGAGTTGCCAAACAATGCAACGATCAAAGGGTAAGGCCATGAAATATTATAGTCTTGTAATCCCTATTGATGCATGAGTTGAAAATGACTCCTTCCATCCATATGTCCTTGCAAGCAAGATCAATAATTAAGGAAGGTGGAGGCCAATTGTCTAATCGAACCTGTTGGCATTTTTGCCACATTGTTTTTGTTGTTGCTATTCAAGCAAAAGAATGCTCAAAGTGTAAAGATACTCACTCCTCTATTTGTAAATAAAAAATCAAAGGTGTCATGATTTCGCAACATGTCACGAAATCGTGACCTATTACGTTTTCGCGACGTCCAAATCTAAAATGTGCAAGCATGGGAATTTGTTGCGATATCGCGACCTGTCATAGTTTCACGGTGCCAAATGCAGAAAAGGGATAAGTCAAGAAAGTGTCACGATATCGCGATGTGTCGGAGTATCGCAGTCAATGCAGTCAAAGGCAACACCAAAATGAAACTATCGCGATATCGCGACATGTCACAAAATCGTGACTTATGGTGGCCACAGAGCAGAACAAGAGAAATTGTCATGATATCACGACATAAAGCAGCAAAGGGCAATGTGAATGAAAAATTTCATGATATCACGACAGAAAATCAAGTAAGGAGAAAAGCGTACGGAATGTCGCGATATCGTGACATGTTACGTTATCGCGGCAAGGTTGAAAGAAAAACATAAGGCATGAAAGACGTCGCGATATCGCGACATTTTTGGAGATGAAGTCCAGCAAGAGAAACTTGTCGCGATATCGCAACATGAAGTGACAATGATGAAGAAGGAAAGAAATTGTTGCGATTTTGTGACATATTGGGTAGGAAGGGCAAAGTGCGGAGAATTTTCACGATTTCATGACATGTCGCATTTTGGCGACCTATCGCATTTTCACATGTTGAGAGCTAAACTGTACAAGGCAAATGAAAAACGTCGCGATATCACAACATGTCACATTTTCGTGACCTGTCACATTTTCGCGGGTAAGAAGGAGGCAAAGACAGCGCAATAAAAACATGTCACGATTTCGTGACATGTTCCATTTTTGTGAGGCAAAGGCGGCAATGAAGGAGAACACAAGAAATGTCGCGATTTCACGACATGTTCCATTTTCGCTACTTGCAAGAGGATGAAGGCAAAGGAAGAGAAAAGGACACAAAAGGAAGAAGATGTCACGATTTCATGACATGGTGAAGTTTTCGTGACTTGGAGTAGTGAAGAAGGCAGGTGAAGGAAAATGTCATGATTTCACGACATGTTGAGGAAAGAAGTCCAAACAAAGGAGAGTGTCACGATTTCATGACATATCAGGAAGACAAATCCGAACGAGTAGAAGATGTCACGATTTCGTGACATGTCACATTTTCATGACTGGTGGCGGAGAGAGAAAGCAGCAAGGTAAAAGTGTCATGATATCGTGACATGTCGCATTTTCATGACCTGTCACATTTTTGCGACCAAAGCAATAACAAAGGCTCGATACAGTTCTGTTGCATTTTTTCTTCAGGATTGCATAGGAGAACATGCAGAGGAGATAAGGATCAATTAAAAGCTCTCCAATGGTTTTTAGATCGTGGTCAAAGAAGCGGTTCCAAGATTAAATGTTGTTGATTACCGAGGTGTGCAAGATGGAAGAACCTGAGGCAGTTTTTGATGTCGCCAGAATTAAAGATGCCTCCAATATTCAAAGCTCCTGTTCGTGATCTCTTAAAACAACTTTTAGCTTCCCTTGATAACGGTCATTTGATGAAGAGATATGGGCCCTCATTTCTATTTCATTCTCAGTTGTAATCCATTAAAAGCAGGGACTATCATTTCTTCGAGGCAGATTAAGGGGATTGTTTCTTCGAAATCTGCTTCATATATTAAATGTTGTAATATGAAAGGAAGAGGACGGACCTCTATAAATACCAATGTAAAACTCAAGCAAAAGGAGGAGGATCTTGTTGCAAAAATTGAAATAGAAATCCTAGATGCAATTGCTTCCATTCTTAGTGTCTTTTGGAGTTGGTGATCTAATTTGTTGTGTATGTTTGGCTTTCTGTGTGATTTACTTCTGTGTAGTCCAGTGTAATATCAGTTGAATTTTGTTGTGTTGAATTTAGCTGTATTGGCATTTGAATGTTTGAAGTTTATTTGGAAGCGAACTCATGGCTAATGCGTGATCCAGTTTCTATGTACGTATTCTAAGAGTCAGTTGCTGCTTAACTTTAGGATCTAGTTGAAATTATTACTGTTCGAGGTTGTTCTCCCTATCAACGATCGGCTTCAGCCATATTTACATCCCTTTCCATTATTTCCCATTTCTTTTCGCATTATTTCCCATTTCTTTCCTGCATCTCTAGTCTTGAAACCAGTTTAGATTAGTGTGGGAACCAGCCCTCTCTGGAGATTGGCCCGGGAGACATCTCTTTCTCTCGGCCTTTCAATGTTGGCCAAGTCTAGGGCGCATATACATATAAAATCCTTTCCTATGGCAGATTTGTGACCAACATTTTTTGGCACGCCCGATGGGATAGACTATTTCTGTCTCTGAAAGATCCACAATCGGTGGGACAAGCATTATTTCAAATTGACACCCAGAGGAATCAAGATTTTGATGAACTGTCTTGACCTCAAAGCGAAGATTGTAAGTTCATCTGGTGACTCTACTGAAGGTGATTGTACCTAGAAATTTCTAATTGTGAAGCTGGTGAAAATCATTGCTTCATGATCACGAGATCAAGTGCCAAAGAATCGGAAGATCCAGTCGAATTCTTCGAGATTGATGTTCAGAACTGGAGGGAGCACCCAAGATTGGTAAGTCCTGTGAATCCATCATTTGTTGTTTCATCATAGGCTATAGGTCAGTTTGTGCCATCTCTGACTCCTCCCAGTACTGCTACGAGCTTCTTATATCCAGATCCAGCAGTCCAAATGGCCCAACATCCTCCACCAAGGAAGTTCTCGGCATGGAATGGTTCGGGAGCTTTGAACCTACTGGCACAAAATCTAGTTCCTCAAGCTGCTTTGAAAGCTTTTCCAACCTATGATGGTACTGGTAAAACCACTTATGAGCATATTAATGATGTAGCCTCTTTGGCAGCCATCCATGACATAATAGATGAAGATGTAATGATTAAATTGTTGGTGTTATCATTGAGAGGTAAATTGTTGTATTGGTACCGAACGTTGCCACCAGACACCATTACATCATGGGATCAATTAGGAGAATTGTTAGTCAAAAAATTTCATGAACAAGCTGATCCATACTCCTTATTGTATCAATTTAATGTAATTCAAAGGCACCCACAGGAAGAGATAGCTGACTTCAATGTCAGATTTACCAGAAGCTGGCAGAGAATTCTTGATGGTCTTCGGCCTGCTGATGAGCTAGCTACATTTTATTACCTCAGAGCATTTAACACAGACATCGGTTGGGCTGTCCCGATAGTCCAACGTGACTACATTTCTAGAGCTGTTCGAACAAGCACAAAAGGTGGAAGCTGATTTGATTGCCATAGGTAGGCTTCCTCCAAAGGTAACAATGCCCATCTTACCTGATCTTCCTAAGCATTTGTATTCTGGTTCATTTTCATAGCCTATGCCTTCCATGTATCCTATTCCATCATGGATCTCAAGTGTGCCTCAGATCACACCCATTGCAGCCCCCACATCTTACACTGCTCCATCCATATATCCTTCATCTTCATGGAATCCTCCCATACCCTCAGTACCGATGCTTCCCATTCCACAGTTACCCTCTCCACTTCCAACTCCTGCATTACCTTCTCCACTAGTTCCATTACCTATACCTACACCACCTTTGTCCTCAAAGCCGGATCCTCAATTGGCTATTTTGCAAGAAATTCAGTCGGCCATGAGAGCTCTCACTAACAAGGTGACATCTATGGAGCGGAGAGAGGTGGAGAGGAACTATCAGCCATGAAGATTTCAACCTCCGCCGATCACAAGAGAGCAATTTGCTCCTAGTAAGGCTATGGAGAAAGTACCTGAGAGGAACTCAGCGATCCTGGTGAGTGAAGAGACTGGCCCTTCTGAAGTTTCACATGAGCCATCTTACTGGTGTTCTTCCTGCAATGACCCACATGATGAGTCCACTTGCATGGTCCACCAAAATTATTTGCAAGTTCTTGTAGGGAGCCGTGTAAACATGATTTGAGAGGTGGATCTTAATTCTATGAAGTCTCTTGAGGAACACATAGCAATATTGACACGCAGCGACAAGAAACCAATGTTGGTAGATCCGGCTAAGATGGAGCCATTGAAAGTGCCTCCTGTACAAGCAACAAAGCAGCAAATGCCAACAAAGGCTCATGATCCTCCAGCACAATGACAACCACCTATTTTGTCGAAGGATCCGCTTCCACCACAAGCAAAAGAGAAGGAACAAGCTTCTACTTCCCAGCCACAAGTAGAAACAAAGGAACAAGCAAGAGAGACACTGCGGTATCCATCATTGACTAAACGACAATGAGTGGAGGCCACACAATAGTATAGAAGCAAATTTGAATCTGCTAGTGGAGGGAAAGAGCAGATCTCGATGGAGTACAACATAGTGGAAGAACTCAAATGGATACCAGCTAAAGTAAGTCTGTATGACACCTTGCGAGTTGCACTGGACAGGTAAATCTCTTACAAGAATCCCTGAAGACCATACAAAGTAAGGGGAAGGCTCCAGCCTAGATAGTTATGTCTCAGACATTGACTACTTCAGCCACTGGAAAAAATAGACCACCCCCATTTTATTTGTCACTCAGGATGGAGGGTTGGATTGTACACAACTGCATGATTGATTACGGTGCTGCGACAACTGTCATGCCAAAGGAAGTTTGTGAAGTCATGGGTATGGAGTACACAAGAAGTAGCCCTGGTGTCTTGCAGTTGGACGGGACTCCCATGAAAATAGTGGGTGTAATTAAAGATGTTCCTATTGCTCTACATAGTCTGCCTTAGATTACAGTAATTCAGGAGATAGTTGTGGTCGATTTGGAACCGTATTTCAGTATGTGTTTGTCGAGAGAATTCATTGCTAAGCTAGGAGGCTACCTTGCTCTGGATTATTCTCACTTGGAGATTCCTTTCAAAGGAAGAAGAGTCCGGATCTATAATCAGAAGCCTTCTACTTTTCATATAGAGAAGATGG
This sequence comes from Wollemia nobilis, assembly GCA_028583015.1. Lineage (NCBI taxonomy): Eukaryota > Viridiplantae > Streptophyta > Pinopsida > Araucariales > Araucariaceae > Wollemia > Wollemia nobilis. The sequence goes on along the minus strand of JAQPPZ010016751.1, from coordinate 7,043,810 downwards.
AAGAGGAAGAAAAGTCCAAACATGTTGTCAATATGATAACTGAAGAATTGGAGGATCTTGATTTGATGGATGAGTTTTCAATGCTCGATTTTTACTTGGAGGATGAGTTTTCAATGCTCAATTTTAATGCCATGATCGAAACTGAGATTGGTTGTTACTCCATTACAAAGCCTGAAGAGGTTGAAGTAAAGTTGCCCTCCGATCAAGTTGGTCGAGATCTCTGCAAGATCGATCTCTATTTTGATGGAGCACAATTTAGAAATGGCACTAGCATTAGGACTGTCTAACGATCATGGGGTATTGGTGATGACTTATGCCTAGGTCTCAAGACGGCTGAGAAACTTGGAGCGCGTCAGTTGCAAATCCTTGGGGACTCCGAGCTGATTAGCAATCAGGAGACCCATGAGTGTCTGTCCAAGGTCTGGGATCTAGGAGATCATAGAGCCATGTTTGGGTACATGCCTCTCGAGAGAGTTCACAGCTAATTCGTGAGTTACCCTTGTACATAGAAAAGAAAGAAAAAAAAAAAGAGGAAAGAAAATAATTTTGTTTTTACTTTGGCTCTTTTTGCATGCGAGCCCGTAGGTACGCTTATTTCTTTTTCTTTTTCTTTTCCTTCCCAATAGATAGTGGCTTTCTTCTACTTCTTTCTTCCCCTCTACTTCATTCCCTTCTCCTCCTACTCCTTCTTCTGTAAATAATGAAGCCACTACTGTTGTTTCTATTCCCCTCTCTGATATTCCCGTTTCTTCATTTCCCATTTATTCTATTTTTTTGTCTTTTGAAGCATTTCCATACTTCCCACCGCCTCCTCCACTCCATCCACTTCCATTTCATTATCTGTCTTCATAAAATCTCGGTAGCTGGTAGCCTAGTAGCACCCCGTTGCTGTATCTACAGCTTCCACTCCTCCATTTTCCACCATTTCATCATTCCCCATTCCTGTTCCATGGCCTGCGCATCCACAGGTCATCCCTCCATTCATTTCTGTTTTTGTAACATAGGTGCTTTTCACTACTGCCATGGAGATCCTTTCACAGCACCTGGTGATTACCCAGCTCAACCGAGCTAGGCAAAGTGCAGTAGTTCTAAAGAAATAAAGGAAGCTCCGCTTCTATTGATTTCTGTTGAAGGTTCTATTTTGAGAGCCGAGGACCAGCAAGAGATTGTTGCAGTAGTCCACAGAGATGTCCAACATCACTCAGCATTCACTTCTTCTGCTCCTCCTACTTCTTGACTTAGTTTCCCAATGGATTAAGGCCTGAGTTTCGTGCATACAACAGAACTGTATACCCCACGAGCCGCCAAGAATGTTGGCATTTTTACCACATTGTTTTTGTTGTTACTGTTAATGTAAAAGAATGCATAAATTGTAGAGATACTAACTCCTCTGTTTGTTCCTTCAAGCATTTTGAAAGGGTAAATGTAAAAATCTCTGCAATTTTTGTGTTGGAGCTAATGCAAGCATGGAAATTTGTCGCGATATCGCGACCTGTCACAGTTTCGCGGTGCCAAATGTAGAAAAGGGCTAAGTCAAGAAAGTGTCACGATATCGCGACATGTTGGAGTTTCACGGTCAACACAGTCAACAAAAGCACTAAAATGAAGTTGTCATGATATCGCGACATGTCGCGTTTTCGTGACTTGCAAAGGCAACAAAGCAACATGATGAGAAAATGTCGCGATATCGCGACAAAAATCAGTAAAGAAGAGCAATGGAGAAATTGTCGCGATATCGTGACAGAAAAGTGAACAAGGAGCAAAATGTAGAAAATGTCGCGATATCGCGACATGTCGCGTTATCGCGGCAAGGTTGAAAGAAAAGCATAAGGCATGAAAGACGTCGCGATATCGTGACATTTTTGAAGATGAGGCCAAGCAAGAGGAAGACGTTGTCGCGATATCGCGACAGAAAGCGGCAACACTAGAGAAAGCAAGGAAATGTCACGATTTCATGACATATTGGGCAGGAAGGACAAAGTGCGAAAAAATGTCACGATTTCGTGACATGTCACATTTTCGCGACCTATCACGTTTTCGTAGGTTGAGAGCTGAACCATACAAGGAAAATGAAAAACGTCGTGATATCATGACATGTCACATTTTCATGACCTGTCACGTTTTCACGGGTAAAGAGGCAAAGACAGTGCAAGAAAAACATGTCACGATTTTATGACATGTTCTGTTTTCACGAGGCAAATGCAGCAATGAAGGAGAACACAAGAAATGTCGTGATTTCGTGACATGTTCCATTTTCGCTACTTGCAAGAGGATGAAGGCCAAGGAAGAGAAAACTGTCGCGATTTCATGACATGTTGCAGTTTCACGGGTATACAGAAGAAAAGGACACAGAAGGAAGAAGATGTCGTGATTTCGCGACATGGTGAAGTTTTCGTGACTTGGAGTAATGAAGAAGGCAGGTGAAGGAAAATGTCACGATTTCGTGACATGTTGAGGAAAGAAGTCCAAACAAAGGAGAGTGTCACGATTTCACGACATATCAGGAAGACAAAGCCGAACGAGTAGAAGATGTCACGATTTCGTGACATGTCACATTTTCACGACTGGTGGCGGAGAGAGAAGGCAACAAGGTAAAAGTGTCACGATATCGCGACATGTCACATTTTCATGACCTGTCACATTTTTGCGACCAAAGCAATAACAAAGGCTCGATACAGTTCTGTTGCATTTTTTCTTCAGGATTGCATAGGAGAACGTGCAGAGGAGATAAGGATCAATTAAAAGCTCTCCAACGATTTTCAGATCGTGGTCAAAGAAGTGGTTCCAAGATTAAATGTTGCTGATTATCGAGGTGTGCAAGATGGAAGAACCTGTGACAAGTTTTTGATGTCACCAGAATTAAAGACGCCTCCAATATTCAAAGCTCCTGTTCATGATCTCTTAAAACAACTTTCAGCTTCCCTTGATAATGGTCATTTGATGAAGAGATATGGGCCCTCGTTTTTGTTTCATTCTCAGTTGTAATCCATTAAAAGCAGGGACTGTCATTTCTCTGAGGCAGATTAAGGGGATTGTTTCTTCGAAATCTGCTTCATATATTAAATGTTGTAATATGAAAGGAAGAGGATGGACCTCTATAAATACCAATGTAAAACTCAAGCAAAAGGAGGAGGATCTTGTTGCAAAAATTGAAATAGAAATCCTAGATGCAATTGCTTCCATTCTTAGTGTCTTTTGGAGTTGGTGATCTAATTTGTTGTGTATGTTTGGCTTTCTGTGTGATTTACTTCTGTGTAGTCCAATGTAATATCAGTTGAATTCTGTTGTGTTGAATTTAGTTGTATTGGCATTTGAATGTTTGAAGTTTATTTGGAAGCGAACTCATGGCTAATGCGTGATCCAGTTTTTGTGTACGTATTCTAAGAGTCAGTTGCTGCTTAACTTTAGGATCTAGTTGAAATTATTACTGTTCGAGGTTGTTCTCCCTATCAACGATCGGCTTCGACCATATTTACATCCCTTTCCATTATTTCCCATTTCTTTTCGCATTATTTCCCATTTCTTTCCTGCATCTCTAGTCTTGAAACCAGTTTAGATTAGTGTGGGAACCAGCCCTCTCTGGAGATTGGCCCGGGAGACATCTCTTTCTCTCGGCCTTTCAATGTTGGCCAAGTCTAGGGCGCATATACATATAAAATCCTTTCCTGTGGCAGATTTGTGACCAACAGAACCTTAATCATTAAAATAGTAGAGTGGTTGTGGATGTGGCAATAATTGCTGCTAAGGCCAACTTAATTTTGGGTAGAAATTTTAAAACCTTTCAATAATGAGGAGTAGCACACATAAAAAGGGGAACCTAGAAATATAAAATGACCCTCCACCCATCATAGCCAACCATAAGGAGAAGAATATTTCATGCGCAAAAAATAACAATGATTACAAGATTTATTTAAAATCCTAACCCTTTTAATCTCACCATTATTTCTAACGGATTAAAAACAAATTTTAGCTCTAAATATCAATAATGCATGCAAGTAGAAGAATTACATAAAGTATTCTTAGGCACTATAGATTCAGCTAAGAAAATTACACCTACTCAAACAAAATGATCTAACACCAAAAGGGGGCTTCCTAAGGATACTAAAGCAAATGAATCACCAATAATTTTGATAAATGATGCAGAGAAAGTAGAAGATCCCAAGACATCCATGAACACTAAATATTTAAGACAAGGTACATTTCAGAGGTACTAGGAGATAGAAGCAAAATCCTTCTCAACCAAAATGTGGACGTCTTACCTGACCCAATATATGGTACCCCAAGTGTATCAATGCTTGAAATTTGTGGTTGCATGCACCACAAGTTATGATGTAGAGAAGAAAATGGTGATTGGGGGTAATAGATGCTTTATAATTGTAATTACATCAAAGGCTATACAAGATATGTTGGTGGTACCCCAAGATCTGGAGTTCAATCCCTTTGTGGCCAACTAGCTCTATGGACAACACCCTAATTCACTATATGATTTGGATATGGAAATCCCTAAAAAAAGTAGTTGAGTGTCATATTGGATATTCCTATATCATGGACCTTGTTCAAGGACAATGCCAAAGATACCCTAAGCATGGTGGTATTCATTTTTGGTAGAGAAGAACTGGGTGATGTTTACACTCTAAGATACATAGTGGAGGATTAGAGAAATTTAGTACCATTGCAATATTTAGGTATCCATCATACCTCGCACACCTATCATTGGCTCAAAATTCTTTGTTATATAAAGGATTAGATCTAAAAACTATAGAAGAGGGAGATCAAATATGGTCTATGTCTATCTAGATGGGAGCCCTTTTTCAAATCTACTCTTATTACAATTTTGTAGATAAGTTTCTAATGCCAATTGTATGGGCCTTGAAAGGAGAAAGGCTACAACAAATTTTGATAGGATGTTATCATAAAATATGTCATGACTACAAGGGGGATTGGTTATTTTTAGAATATCATATCATTATCCACATCCTCAACTTCATAAAACTTATGTACTTGTTACCATGATATGTACCAAATAAGGTTTTAGCCTTGGAAATGCTAAGGTATCTAGACATGGTGGATATTGCTTATAGATTTGGGAAAAGTAAAGCTAGCTACTTCAAGCTTTTAGTGCATTTAGGTGGAATAAACCAGTTGAAGAGGAGGGCAACACCCCTATTAGAAATCAAGCTCAAAATTTTAGAGTTAGAGAGTCTAGAGGATTCTTAGGTATACAAACCAAAGGGTGTTTTATAGGAGTGGCTCTATAAGATAACAAATGCAAAGAAGTTCACTCCTCAAATGTGGCCAAGGATGGAAATCCACTATAGTATTGAGGAAAGCTTTAATACATCACTTTAAAAAGAAGATTTTTTGTCCTACCCCAAGCAACTAAAGTTATGATTTGACTTTTGTAAACCTAGCAAACCCCTAGGTATAATCAACCCCAAAGGCAAGATTTCCAAAAATGAAGAGGAGCAACTACATCAACAAGATTATAACAATGTGTTGAGTGGTATTTTCACCCGATTGTGAAAACACACTCTCCGATAGGATTTGGGTTCTAAATCCTCTGCTTGCAAAGAAACAATTTCTCCAAGGTTCCTGTTATGTTAGCATTCTGCATTTATGTATTAATAACCTTAAATGAAGATATTCATTTTAAATGCTTGGAACACCTTAGTGATTGCAAGTAACTGAAAACAAGGGGCACTGTGGTTTATTTTACTGTGAAATTTAATGATTGTTCATTGAACCTTGATACAGTAAATATGATTTGATCCTCATATGACCATGCTGCAACTTCAAAATAAAATTTAATGAAAGGCCATAAATGAAGGAATTATTTATGGATTTTGAAGTTTTTTAATTTTTTATTTTATTTTAAAGCCTGTAAATAAAATTGGAACTTCTGAAAATAAAATGCAGCAAGAAGAAAAATAAAATGCAAAAGAAAAGAAATTTAAAATTGCATTCAGTTTGATGCCATCCCGTCCTGGAAAAACCGAAGATGTGAGGTTTCCATGCATGCAACCTAACCTATTGAACCTGCAAAATATGCACAATCCAGATAAGTTAAGTGCTGGTCTCTGGGGTTTACTGTTATTTTTCAAATTTAGACATTCGCATGAAGCAACCAAGAGAACTTGCATTAAACTTCATCTATAAGCCTAGAAATCTAAAAAAGGGAAAGATAAACATTAAAACATGCATGCAGAAAATAACTCCTTTCTTGCCAACAAGATGCAAATTTCTGAATGCTCTGCATTAAAAATAAATCATGTTACAATAACAGACTCTCTGGTTTTTTGAAAACCAGCAAAAAGGAAGGAAAACAGCCTTGAAGCAGGCCCAGAATGACCCTCTAGCCTTTAGCATTGCAACTCTGCTCCAGCCATTTTCCACCCCTTGCACCAATCTGCGCCTCCGCTTTTAAACTTGCTGTTGAATTGATTCTCCTTCCACGACGGTTCGTTTCATCTTCTAGTGGCTGCTCGTATTTTAGCTTTATGCTCGATATTAAGATGTTTGATCTTCTCTGTAACGCTTCTGCAGCCTATACGCCATGTGTCCCACACTTTTCTGCACGTTCTATAACGGTTCCATGAAAATCATGACCAAAAAATAGCATGCAGCCTTGTCCGCCTTCCTGGCCGCAAAAACGCGACATGTCACGAAATCGCGACATGTCGCGATATCACGACATTTTCCTGCCAGTAGCCTTTCTCGCCATCGCGCCCAGCGAAAATGTGACATGTCACGATTTCGTGACATGTCACGAAATCGCGATGCTTTTCGTTCCGTACACCTGGGCGGCTTTATGTCGCGAAATCACGATAATTTTCTCTTTCGTGCTGCTTTGCTATTTTTTGTCGCGAAATCATGACACTTTTCTGTTTCGTACCATCGACCCGCTTTTCGTCGTGAAATCGCAATGCTTTTCTATTTCGGGCTGCTTTGCTGCATGCTGTCACGAAGTCGTGACGTTTTTTCGCTCCGTACACCCTTGCCGCAACCTGTCGTGAAATCACGACGCTTTTCCACTTCGGGCATCTTTGCTGCATGCTGTCATGATTTCACGATGTTTTTCTACCTCGGGCTCCCTTGCTGCTTCTGGCCGCGAAAACGCGACATGTCGCGATTTCGCGACATATTTTGCTTTCCGTACAACTCGGCTCGTTTTTGTCGTGATTTCACGACGTTTTTCATTTCATGCCTTTTCGCCCGATTCTGTCGTGATTTCACGACGTTTTTTCATTTCATGCACCTTCGCTGCTTTCCTGTCGTGAAATCATGACATTTTTCCACCTCGGGCTGCTTAGCTACTGTCGTTGACTGCATTGACCATGATTTTGCGACATGTCGTGATTTTGCTATGCCCTTTTTGTTTCGTACAACTTCGCCATTTGGAGCCGCAAAAACGTGACATGTCACGATTTCGTGACATATTTCCTCTTCATGCTCCTTTGTCGTTTCTTGTCGCGATTTCGTGACACTTTTTTGCTTTGCCCTATTTGACTGGTTTGACCCGTGATTTTGCAACATGTCGCGATATCACGACACTTTTCTGCTTCGTCTTTCTCTCTCCTCTCTAGGCCACGAAAATCAAACACGTCACGATTTCGCTACGCTTTTCTCCCACCTGCTGCCATTGACTACGTTGATCGTGATTTTGCGACATGTCACGATTTCGTGACACCTTTCTGCCTCCTGCCCCGTTTGACCGGTTTGACCGTGATTTTGCGACATGTCGCGATTTTGTGACACTTTCTCATTTTTGCCCGCGATTTTGTGACATGTCGCAATTTCGTGACACTTTTCATTTTCTAGCAGTGACGGAGCAACCTGTCACGATTTCACGACACTTTTTTGGTTTCAGCCCGACAGCGCAACACGTCACGATTTCGCGACATGTCGTGATTTCGCGACAGTTTCTACACTTGTGCATTTTTGCCCCTTTTCTTCATTTTTAGCATCTGGGTCACTGAGATATTCTTTGAAAGCATGCAAAAAAAGTGGGTCCCCAATTTTGGAGTGTGTTGTGGATCAGCCACAACACAATGTCATAGTCAAATACTGGTGGATCTACTGGTAATTGATAAATAATACAAACTCTATGCCTAGAGAGAACTCAAAAGAAGAGCAATATAGTATATGATATAATGAAGCAAATTCATCCAAAGACGATGATGACTTGGATGAACTTGAGCAAGTGGTACACACACAACACGTGCAATAGAAAGAAAAGGAGCAAAGGACTTCTCTAATTTGAACCCCGATGCATTTAGCCCCCCCAATAGAAATACAAGTAGGCACTATTGAACCCCCTATTTCAATAATTTTGGTTACAATAATTGTGACCCACTTGAAACCCTCATATAATAAAGCATCAAGAGAATATAAAAATAAGAACTTCAACCAGAAGTGAATGGTGTCCCTAGATGATGAGAAACCAACAAAAAAGAAATAGAGCAAGTCTTGGAGCAAGAAGTCATCGTCACCAAGAAATAAATCTTTAGAGAATCCCAAAAATCATTGAAAGAGAATCAAGATCCAAAAGGATTAATCCAATAATTGAGGGAAGTCATTTTATTCGCCCAATAATTCTCCATTTTTTCTATTTTTAAAGAAAATTATCAAAGCCACTCTTCCATCATTTTACACATTTCTTCTACCCCCATCACTCCATCCACATATCGGTATCCCACTACCACAATCAATTGTAGCCTCCATCCTATCATCAATCATTATACCCCTTTCTACTACAATCTCCTTGGTGGACCCACCAAATCCTTTGTCATTCATAAAACCATTACCCTTATTGATACAAAACTTAATATTTTGAATGAATTTTATTCCAACATATGCATAATATAAATACATAAGCAAGAGAATAATAATCGTTCGGAGGTTGCAACATCCTGAAACCAGATGCCAATCAGGGAGCAACCACTTGAACCTAAACAATGCAAGATGACAAAATAGCCAGTACAACAAACTAGCCATGCACTCTACGTGGGCAAACCTACCAAATCATGTAGTACAATATAGTGCAACAATAATAAAATAATAAAATACTTAGGTTAAAAGATATAACCTAAGTATCCTCATCACTCCTCCCAACCATATAAGCATTGGACCCCAATGCTTTCACAAGAAAAGTGGGAGCGAGCTTAGGAGTGTCGGGTATGACCGAAAATGCACTCCTAGATACAAAGAGGGGAAGACCAAGAATGAGCTAGAATAGGTCTCCACAAAATATCAAAAGAAGGACACCAATGAGTCAGGCTTGAAAAGAGCTTTCCAACGACTATAAACTCGCCTATGCTTGTAGATGGATGAATGAGTCCTCCTGGTGACAATAAAACACTCCCACATACTTTTTTTTAATTTATTTAAATAAATAAATTAAATTTTTAATTTAATTATTTAAATAAATAAATTTAATTTATTTTAAATTATTAAATTGAAATGACCTGCACGTGGTCAATTTGACCGTGCGTGGCCTATGTGGAGCGTAGCACGTGCAAGCATGTTGCACCCACATGGGAACACACTCCCATGCATATCTAGTGTGGGCATGCACCCACACATTGGGCACGTGCAAAGGCAACCACTCATAGAGGCCCACATGTAATATTGCATGTGGGCCAAGACGCACAACCAAATTTTGGCTGTGTGGGATCCGTGAGGGCTTGGCCACGTGTAGGTTTGCACCAACAAAATTTTGGTTGTGCGTGCAGGCCCGTACCAGCCAAATTTTGGCTATGTGCACAGGCCAAATTTTGGCTATGTGTGCATGCCTACGCAGTCTTGGCCATGCCAGCCAAAATCTGGTTATGCATGCAGGTCCACGCAAGCTTGGCCACACCAGTCGAAAGTTGGTTGTGTGCACAGGCCCGCACTAGCCAATGGATGGTTGTGTGTGTAGGCCTGCGCTAGCCAATGGATCACTATGTGTAGTTTATGGGGTACACCTGTGGTACCTACATAGATTTGTGTGTGTGCAACCACACATAGTTTTTGGAGTTCTTGCATGGTTTTTGAATCCCTTATCACTACTACTTTTTTTTTTGAATCGATCTTCCTCCAAAGTGCTTACAACTGGCTTCTTTTTTTTTAATTTTCTTGCAGGATAGAAGATCTGAAATTTCCAGGTAATGGGGCCATAATGGAATTTATAGTTGCAGGTAATGCATTGGACTGAAATTTTGTAGCGATAGGCAGAGAGGCTGGAAACTACAATGGATCTGGTAAGTGTGGTAAAAATAAGTGCATAACAAAACCAATAACATAACAGTATCCACCATCTATAAGAGAAGGAAAAGAGGTGGAGTCTTCTTTAGGATCTACATCAAGTAAACCTTCAATTTCTCCATCCTGCATATTTTCAATTTTATTGATCTTTTCAACAGTCACCAAAGCTTCTTCAATTTCTGCATTAATAGCAGTATAGTCCAAAGGAAGGACGATGGGCTCCATGCCCATAGATCTTGGTTCGATTCCAGGTACTGATTCAATATTTCCTTCAATAGAAATTTCTATAGCAATTTCTTCTTCTACAGGAAGAATTTTTTCTTCTTTTTTATCAACTTCTTCCATTTCAATAGGAAGAATTTCTTCTCCAACTGATGCTTCTTTTATTGTCATATTTCTGTGAGTTGGGCAGGTTGAATCTTTTGGATATTAGCAACAATCATATTGAGTCGTTGCTTCAAGTTTATGAAGAACAATTCATCTTGAGTAGACAACATGGTGCTTTACCCAGACAGGAGCAAAATCTACTGCTCTGATACCAATGATACAAAAATTAATATTCTAAATGAATTTTATTCCAACATATGCATAATATAAATACATAAGCAAGAGAATAATAATCATTCGGAGGTTGCAACATCCTGAAACCAGATGCCAATTAGGGAGCAACCACTCGAACCTAAACAATGCAAGATGACAAAACAACCAATACAACAAACTAGCCATGCACTCTACATGGGTAAACCTACCAAATCACGTAGTACAATATAGTGCAACAATAATAAAATAATAAAATACTTAGGTTAAAATATATAACCTAAGGATCCTCATCACTTACCTACAAAAACTACTTGCAAGCATATAACCCTAAACCAATATTTTTTATCCTAAAAATATTCCCTTATTTCTAGCAAGCCTCAAAACATAGCCAAAAATTATCAAAACAAGAAGTAGAGTGGAAAGCCACATAACTTGCCACTACACAAAAGAAAAATACTTTTCTTCCCCAAAGAGGGGGGTTGGGTTTGGTTAATTTTGAGCCTATGGATTCTAAAGCACTAAGAGATATACGGTCATAGGACTACCAAATATCTATCATGGAGATTAGCTTCCAAGGAACTTTTAGAGTAGGTGTTTAGACTCTAGCCCATGCTCACCTAGGTACTTTATTTTTATATTAGTTTAGTTTATTTTCCCCATCCACTTTATGTACGGATATTTATTTTTATCTTATTTAGATATTGTGGGGATATTTGGCATTCCTAGGGAGTTACACTCATTAATTAATTTTGGAAGGTTGAGATCTTTTCTCCATGGATCATATTGCACCTCCTTGTTTATACGGTGGATATTGATCCTACGATTATGGTGGATCTTCCTTGCCTATTTAAGCAAGGCTTCTGCATTGTACTCAAAATCAATTCTGATATAGGATATGATATTATAGTTTTTGTGTTAGCTTCCATTATCTTGTTTCTATTTTTAGTCTCTCTATTTTGGTTAATGTGGTGTTGCTTAAACCCCTTGATCCTTGTGTCTTGGGTCAATGTTTTACGTTTTTCCATCATTCCTTTCATGGTATTAGAACTTTGAGGACTATTGGAAACATCCATTATTGAGGTTCATGCAGTCAAATCATGTTGAAGGTTTTGGTGTTAGATATTGGAAGTTTGTAAGACCTAGAAGGTTAAAATTAACTTTTATTTCTCTTCTATTGTTTGCAAATAGTTTCTATATATTTTTTAGCCCTTTATTTCATCTTGGTTGATCCCTGTGATCATGGGGATTGATCAAAGCGGTTTTATTTTTTGGAATTTTTGTGGGTTGTTTTAATAGTTGTAGAACCATCGACGGTCTTATTCACCTAATCGTCATCGATCCAGAACCACCATCGATCACTTTCAACCACCAATAGCCACTATCATATACAAAAAAAATGTATGAGGGTTTTTCTTGCACATAAACTGCAAAATATCTGGTTTTCTACATATTTGAAGCTGCTTGTTATAGATCTAGTTTTCTGAGATCTACAACCTATCTTCTTCATTCTTGAGTTCTTTCCAAATTTAAAACTCAAAATATGCATTTAAGTTACTGACAAGGTTTGCTAAAAATATGTTTTTTTTAAATAAAATATATATTTTGCAGGTAGTTATGTGTATTTGAAAATAACTTTGTAAAAGATTTGTGTTGTGAAGTTGTTACTTCAATTTTTTCTTTTTAGATCTGCAAATTTTTAGTGATTGTAAAAATTGGATTTGATCTATACTCTTTGTAACACCTGAATTATAAAGGTATTTGATTTTAGGGACCTCTTATTTTTGGAAGAATTGAATAAAAATATTTGGGTGGGGTGTCTTGGTGTTGATTTGAATACCATATTTGTGGATCTTGCATTTTATTTCTTGTCATTGAAAATGGGTTTAGAGGATTTTGATCCACGTAACTCACATAATTATCACACATGTAAGCCACCCATGATGAAACTTATTCAATATAAAAAGTCATCAAAATTAATGCAAGAAGAGCTACCTAAAGTTACAAAAGAGTATCATAAGTTTGTTCATGATTATAAAATGGATGAATGTGAGAGATTAATTGGGATGCATGTGAGTGATAATTTATTGTTTCATCTTAATGATTGTGAGAATCCTTTTCAAATTTTGTAGAATCTTGCGATGCTATTTTGGCAAGTGGATACTTTGAGAGTTTTACATCTTGATGTTGAACTTTGTAACAATCCTAAAATCTGCCCCATTTTTTTTCTTTTTATATACCATATGGTATGCAAGATTAGTTAATCTGAATAACTTTATTAGAAGCTTATTATTCCACTTTTAAGTTTTATATGTTGCAGCATCCCCTGAGTGGATAATATTGGCCTATATCCCCTGTCAAATATGGGGTTTACCTTATTCACCGACCATACAACTTAAAGGACACCTTTGTGTGATCACCCCAAATTTCCTTTCTTTCCTTTGAAGGATATTTTGACCACGACACAAGAGTCAACCCTATCTCGTTCATTTGAGAAAAGGGATGCCAAATCCTTGACAAGTATCTATCGTTCCTTATCTAGTAATTACGCACAAGTTTCTTTGTAGATTTACATCCCTTTTAGTATAAAACTATGGTGCACCATTAGACTAGTTCCTAGCATTCCTTAACTAGTTAATGGGGGTGACTGTTACTTATATGGTAGCTCCTTTTAGTTTTTCCTATAATCAATCAGGGGTTCAAATAACTACCACCACAATGACATCCCCCATAGGAATTCTTCCTCAATATTTTGGGTCCCTATTACTATCAATGCATGACATCTCTACCTCATGTGGGTATCTCTTATTCCTTGGGAGAATCCATCACAAGAAAATTAGCTACAATGTTATTCTAAGCTCTCTTTCCTTGGAGCACACTTTAGTGTTCCATAACTAAAGTACCCACTGTAACCCTAAGGGATTATCCCATTTCATATCCCTTAGTTCTAGTTCTAAACCTAAGGTTTAGCATTAATTCATTTGAGATTTTTTTGTTAAGGTCTACCTAATAAGATTTTCCAAACCCAAAGGTAATACTCATGTAACATTGTTATTCTTATAACATATGAAATAATTATTAATATCTATTTCATAATCAATTGCAAGAAATAAAGAGAAATTCTACAATAATAATTCATTCCTTATCACATGCATATTACTCAATGTAGAATAAAAAAACCCATTCCTTTTTCCATTAATAATATTAGTTTTCAAAGCAATAAATGTAAATAACATACTCCATAACATGTACCACAAAATATAAATAGACACATCATGTATCCTAGGAATCCTCATGGGGAATAAACCCAACCTCAAATATAGTACATATTTTTTATTTGCCAATATTTTAACCAGTTAACAAAAGGGAACCATTACCCCCTTTTTCTTTCTACAATATTTGCTAATTACATAGGAGTTTCTATAACTCCTATGATTTGCTTTCATTACAAGTCATTGTGAGTCCCTATTTTTACAAGTGAGGGAATCCCATACTTCCCTCGTTCTATAATTTCTTTCTTTCATCAATCTACTCTTTTATTTGTTTCTTCTAAATTTCTCCCTTCACATTCTTTTGCAAGAACAAATAAGAAGCCCCCATAAGCTCCTTTCTATTCACTGGCTTTATGTCTAATTCATAAGCCTTTTAGTAACCTAGATGATGCCTTTATCTCATATAAACTTTTATTGATTTCTTTTGTAGACCAATAATGTAAATACTTTTTAAGCCTCCTAATTGATAACAAATATTTACTAAAACAAGCTATATATTTTAATAATATAAAGCTATCAAGATTTCCATAAGATAAATAACTTAACCTATAAACATCTTAAATAATTCAATAGCCATACCGATAATCTTATCATCAATTTTTATAAACAAAGATATACGTAAATATACACATTGACATTATTTTAACATACGATAAAATCAACTCATTCATTAGATTACATCCATTACATTCATGTTGACTTTCCTTTTAACATAAATATGATCTAAACATTATTTCAAAATTCAAGGAGGATTATTCCTTAATAATATTTTCTTTTACGTCGATAAAATATTTTTTTATTTATTGGTTTAGCTATAACTTCCAACGCGGAAACCAACAAATGATTTTCTATATAAATACTTTTCTTAAGATCTTATCTAATTGTAAATTTAAGAGTTATACAATGTTATTTGATCAACAACCTAGTCATAACTATTTTCTATAGATTGTCTACATTCAAGACATTGGGTTTACATTCAATTATGTAATTCACTTATAGACTATCTATCCCTTATAAACTTTAATCATTTGCCCAACATACTGGAGTTGCACACTCTTTTTAAAATTGCATGCCAAGATGCTAGGTCTAAAGACGAATCTTATATAGATGATTCTATACTAATGTATTAACAAGGATATCTTCACCAATTTGGTAAACATAGACAACAAGACTTTAAGGCAAAATACTATAACTAAAAATCCTTAAGGTGCTATACTACTATCTATAATTTTATACTCAATCTCAAATTTTAGAATACACAAGAGGTATTCTTGTTTGTATGGGTGACACTATTCAACTAGAAATGGCACTATGGGTGCATGAACACCACATCGAGTACCGAATATCATCTATCTACAATATAACTATAGATTCCAATGGCTTTAAAGAGCAGATAAGATTATTTTACTAAGTTCGATTGGCTCAAGTGGGTGCACTCCTTGTAGATGTACCCTCACAACTTGAGAGAGTGTTAAGGTAGAGTGGATATGTTTGAATCTTCCTTTAGCCTATGTTGGGTTAAGGGTACATGCTTCATTTGAAATATTTATGCTCTACTCATCTTACCATAGATTTCTATGTTCTCACATCTAGGTTGTTCTATAATTTACGAACCTACAACATTCCATTGATCTAAAAAACCACTACTCTCAAAGTTATCATATAAAGGGTACCTTATATATTTGAAAACACTTGTTGAAGGTATTTTGAATGCTCTCTAGTGAAAGGGAATTCTATTGATTTTGTCCTCCAAATCCTCACATGGAATATTTGATCTGCATTCTCTTTTCCTAAAGCTTTCTTCTTCCCAAAAATGAACCCCATGCTATCTTTATTTCTTTTTCCATATGGGTTTAAAGAACATTTGGAAGATATTCGTTTGAAAGAAACTAACTTCAAAACTACTGAAACCCTCCAAGTTGGGTTTGTTTTTAACTTTATAGATTTCACATATTCATTTACTACAAGTATTTCTTTTCTTGTTCATTTCAATGCTTTAATATTATAGCAATAATGTAAAATAAAACAATACTAAACATTATACTTTGGCCTTCATAAAGTGATATTAAAACTTTGTAAAACATGTTAGTATTACCACTTAACACTACCTATCATGCAAGTGCAACTATAATATAATAATTTGTAAATACATAGATGAATTTCTCAATAGATTATCAACAGTCCTTGGCTCCTTTTTGTGAAGATGTCTATTCCTGCAAAAAGGATAAGTCTATTAGTGCCATACCACTTATCATTAAAACCTTATAAAATCATATAATATGCCATTAATGATTACACTCAAGATCATAAATATTTTATTTGAAAAGGTTATCTAGGGGAGGGTCATGACAAACTTAGTGCTCTCAATCCAGATGATTTTCCATCTATGGGTGATTTTATCAGTAAGTTTCAATCCTTGCTCACAATTTTAAAGGGTAGTGGAAAAACTAAAATGAATGAAGAATGTATTTTCATGATTTTGTCAAAACCTACAAGTCCATTCCATATGTTTACCTCCATATTTTTTACCAATATGGATTCCATGGATTTTGATCACAAAATTCCTACTTTTAAGAAATTTTGTGCCAATATTTTAAGGGAAGAATCCAAAGTTCTTAACTTTAAGCATTACACCTCCCCACATAAGGCCTTTGTTGCAACTTCCACTTCCACTTTCAAAGGCAAGAGAATTTCTAAGTCTAAGTCCCAACCTAACCCTTCCCCTTCTCCTTCATTTCATCAAAATCCTAAAGATTCACATCAAAAAGAGTCATCCTCCAAAGAATCCAATCATAAATCTAAGTAGTCTAAAGAAAAAATAGGTCAAATTTTACTTGTTCATATTGTGGAGTCAATGTTCATTAAGATGACAAGTATTGGAAAATTTTACAAGACTTAGAGGAAGCCTTTAGGAATAAAAAATTATCCTTCACTCCTTCAAAAGATAAAGGTAAGGTTTTGAATGCTTTTGGGAAATCATCTAAGGCTATTTTTGAGGATTGGATTTTGGATTCTAGAGCGACTCATCACATGACTTCATCTAGGGAGTCATTTGCCACCTTGTGTTCTACTTCTACATCTTGCATTGAGGTTGGATATTCCTCTTCCATTTTAGTTAAGAAAAAATGTGACATATAGGTTTATGGTGGATGCATTAAGAATGTTCTTTATATTCTAAACATTTCCACCAATTTACTCTTCGTATGCCAAATTTATCATTATGGAGGAAAAATATTGTGTTTTTTACACCTCAAGGAGATGATATTAGCGATTTGAGTGACCCACAGTCTATTATTGCATAAGGAGTCACTACCCATAGATCATGTCTTTATCACTTTGAGGGTTTTGATTATTCACTTGGAGGTACTTGTTTGGTGGCCCATGCAGATTCAAAAAGTAAGATTTGGCATGAGATATTTGGCCATCTCAATTAAAAATATTTGAAGGATTTAAAAACTCATGATATGGTCATTGGATCACCTACGGTCTCCTGTATTGATGGAGTTTGTCCAGGCTATGTACTTGGAAAACAACATCAATATCCTTTTCCCAAAGGTAAGTCCAAGAGAGCTTCTTCCCATCTTGAGTTGGTGCATAGTGACTTGATGGTTTTTCCTACTCCTTTTTGAGAGCTAAGTATGCACTCACTTTTATTGATAATTTCTTAAGGAGAAATTGGGTACATTTTCTCAAGTTCATGAGTGAAGTTTTTACCACATTCGAAGTTTTTAAGGCTTTTTTTGAGAATAAATCTTTGATTTTCATTAAGAAGCTTTTCATAGCTAATAGAGGGGAGTATTTTAGAAAGGAGTTTTAGATTTTATGGCCCTTCATGGGATTCTACATCAACACTCTACCCCACATAAACCACAATAGAGTGGTGTAGTTGAGGGCAAAATATAACAATCAAAGAAATGGGAAATTGTATGATGCACTCACAATATTTACCTCCCCAATTTTGGGTTGAGGTAGTAAATTATGCAAATTACATTTAAAATCACACACCTCATCAAGATCTTGAGAATATGACTCCATATGAGGCTTGGATAGGGACCAAGGTTGATGTTTCGTATTTCTAAGTTTTGGGGAGTCAAGCATGGGCTCATGTTTCAAAGAAGAAAAGGAAATATTTGGATAGAAAGAGTAAACCACTCATTTTTGTTGGCTATTGTGATGATGTGAAGGCTTATAGATTACTAGATCTAGATACACATGAACTTGTTTTTTGAACTCATGTCTAGTTTTATGAGCATTATTCTCCAACTGAGCCCACTCTTTCTACTCCATCTTCATCTACTTTTCTCTTTGAAGATAGTGGTTTTGATGATGATCACAATGAGGATGAAGAAATTGTTGAGATATTTGCAAAGGTTCCTACACATATCACCCCCATGCCTATATGGGATCAAACTATAGTTGAGGAGGTAGCACCTTTCATTGAAGGTCTCCCACCTTCAAGGCATATTTCTACATTTGAAATGGTTCTTCTTTGTCAGGCAATTTTTGTTGATCCATAGAGGTTTGATGAGGCCCATGATATTTAGGAGTGGGATGATTCTATGGATGATGAATATTCTTCCTTAATGAAGAATCATACTTTGTATTTGGTTACTTTTCCAAAAGGAAGAAAAATGGTGAGATGCAAATGGGTGTATCACACTAAATATGCAACATATGGGTTCATTCATAGGTACAAGGCTCAAATTTTGGTGAAGGATTTTTTGTAGGTTGAGGGGGTTGATTAGTCTGAGATGTTTGCCCTTATCACCAAGTTGGATTTTGTTATCCTTGTACTCTATATTGTTGCATCACAGGGTTGGTTGGTTTACCATATGGATGTGAAGAGTGCCTTCTTGCATGGAGATTTGCAAGAAGAGATTTATATGGAGAAACCTCTAGGATTTGTCCAAGATTATTCATTAGTGTGTAGATTACAAATATCACTTTATTGCCTCAAATAGGACTCCAAGTCTTGGTATGAAAATATGGATTATTTCTTCTATCTTTCAAATTTTCAAGATTTCATTATGATCCTACAGTTTGCACTTTGAGGTATGGAGAGAACATCATCATCATTGTCTTATATATTGATGATTTATTGATCATAGAAAATTCTACTTCACACATCTAGATTGTGCAACACTCTATTTTGGAGAAATTTTAAGATGACAGATCTTGGACTTCTGCACTTTTTCCTTAGATTTTAGATTTCATAGTCATATTCAAGGATCTTTATTTTTCAATAGAAGAACACATTGGATTTGCTTCAACAATTTGTAATGGCTGACTGTAAACCATCTCCTCCATTTTAATTAGGTGTTGTTTTGAGTGCCATATGTTCTACTCCTATATTTTATGCCACCATTTATAGATATTCAGTTGGGATTTTTATCTACTTAACTCACACTCATCCTAATATATTATTTGTAGTTGGTTTGATCTCTAAATTTTCACATGATCCACATAAAAGTCATTGGTAGGATTCCAAGAAGATCTTGTGGTAACTTCTTAGGACTTCACATTTTGAGCTTCACTTTTCTAAGGGGCATTTACAATTGGATAGGTATACATATTCCATTTGGGTAGGTTGTGTTGATATTCAACGTTCTACTTTTGGTTATATATTCTACCTTGGTTCTTCACATATTGCTTGGACATGCAAAAAGTAGACAAGTATTGCATTTTTATCAACATAGATAGAATATTGGACAATGATATTAGCTATCCAGGAGATTATTTGGATTTAAAAGTTTTTTACAAAGCTTGGCTTCTCATAATATTAGTGCAACATTTAACTTTGGTGTGAAAACCAAAGTACCATACATATTTCGTGCAATACTTTTGAGCATCAGAGGACCAAGAACATTGAGGTTCATATGCACTTCATTCACCATATTAACCAGGATGGAGTGATCAACTTGGAATGTGTTCCCACTTAGTAGCATATTGTCGATATCTTCACTAAAACCTTCCCATCTACTCATTTTCATTTGTTGTGAGAGATGCTTAGGATGAAGAAAGTTGTCCTTGGGATGTGTCGATGAGGCCACATTCCTTTATTCTTCTTCTCTCTTTCTAGCTAGATGGTTTTTCCCACATGGTTTTCCCTCCTTATGGTTTGAGAGTTTTTGGATGCACACTGTACATGAGTACCTGATCGGGTCTTGTTGTTGAGACTCAAACTATGGATATACCACTTTTTTTACCCCTAGCTTCACTTGAGGGGGGTGTTAGAGTAGGTGTTTAGACTCTAGCTCATACTCACCTAGGTAATTTATTTTTATATTAGTTTAGTTTATTTTTCCCCACACACTTTATGTGTGGGTATTTGTTTTTATTTTATTTATATATTGTGGGAATATTTGGCATTCCTAGGGAGTTACACTCAATAATTAAATTTGGAGGGTTAAGATAATTTCTTTCATGAATCATAACGCACATCCTTGTTCGTATAGTGGATATTGATATTTATCTCTTTGTTGATCCTATGATTGTGGTGGATCTTCCTTGTCTATTTAAGTAAGGCTTATCCATTGTACTCAAAATTAATTCTGATATATGATATGATATTATAATTTTTGTATTAGCTTCCACTATCTTGTTTCTATTTTTTATTCTGAATATTTTGGTTAGTGTGGTGTTGCTTCAACCCCTTGATCCTTGTGGTTTGGTTCAATATTTTGTATTTTTCCATTGTTCCTTTGAGGAATACCCCTAGAAGAAAGAATTGAGTTTTTTAAGTAGGCATCCAAGTTAGTGAGCTATGAATACAAGGAGATCACAAAATAGCTTACCATTAGATATACATATTTAGAGAAGGCCAAGCAGTTGCTCAAGAGCTCTAATATTGAAGTTAAAATGATGAAGACTAAACAAACCTACCTTACAACAATAAAATAAATAAATAAAGTTGATCTAGAATAATAGAAGAGAAGAGTGATGGAACTAGAGAGAGGAGTCATCCAAGAGGTGGAGGGGCTCATTTTTATGATCGATTGTATCTATTTCATCTCCTCCTTGAGTGCAAAATCTAGAGAAAAGCTTAAGTGATTTGAGAAGACCTTTGATCCTAGATTTTGGGAAGCCTAATCCTTCCAAGTCATTCTAGCCTAAGCTAACCTTCAACAATGGGCTTTAGTAAATATTATGAACAAAGACATCATAACTCATAAGGTCATTATAGCCCTAGAGTTTTAGCAAGCAACCCATAAGTACAATAAGGAAATCTATACTCTATATTAGAGAATAGAAGAATGAAAGGGACATATATCTTCATTAGTGGCAATTAGATTTTCTTCCCCTTTAGATTTTGATGGATATTTTTTGTCGAAATAAGAATACATGTAGTTACTAAACTAGTTAAATATTGTTGAGATACCACTAGACCTAGCCATTGAATAAAAGGTCAACATGGTGGTAAAACCTATCATTACACTAGAAGCACTCATCTAGAGGATCCAACATGAATACGTCACACCCCTCATCAAGGGTCAATGTGAATTGGAAAAGTTCTATTGGCACTACTCATGGTCCAAGGTCTTGATGGAAAAGGAATGGAAGGAAGTCATCAAGGTAGTGAACAAGCTTTAGGTTTGAATCCCCATCTAATTCTAAGACTACCAAGATCTATAGTTCTACCTTCAATCAATTGGAGATCCCCTAGAATCCACCATTATTATAGTAAATTATTTATTACACTATGTTTTATGGTAGACTTTCCAGGAAACTTAAAGTTACAAAAAAGGCCAAATTAAAAACGTTAGGACTGAAGCAACTAGACTTCCTAAGGGAGGCATCAACTAGAGAACATCATTTAATATTGGTAACCGTTAACAAAATATGGTCAACTAAAAGACACCTCACAATACTACCAGGATTCATTTCCTAAGGGAAAGATCAATTTATGGCATGTATAGTGGCAAGCTACCTTTCTAACTATCAATAATTACAATGAGTGGAATTGAACTAGCTCCATGTTTTTCAGCATCATACCTCTATTTTAACCAATAGAGAAAGTACAAGAGTCCTACCTATCACTATTTAGGAGGGAAATTTTGAACCTTAGATGTAAATATTATAAATAGTCAATTTTGAAGTTAAGTAGAGAGGTTGAATTGTTGTTGTGTGTAGTATCTATCCTTGAGCAATTTTTCTCTCCCTTTTCCATTTTGTATATCAATATAGACTTGAGCCTTGAGTCATTACATGTATAGGATATTGAGCCTCTTTCAATTATATATGAATGTAATTGTGATTTAATATGAATGTAAGGAGTTGTGACTACTATGAATTATGTCCTGGTATTTGTATTCATTTGTCTTTCTATAGGGGGCTATGATTAGTATCTATCATAGTTTTCATAGGGGATGTTTTAATTTGCAATCATATTGATGCATGTGTTCATTAATCCCACTGATATGCAAGATGAAACCCATAATATTTGATGCATCTCCATCCTTAGTGTAGACTAGTTAGGTTAGTTAGTGTTACCACTTTTCTCTCTATCCCTTTCCCCTAGCAAGAACCTAGTAGATTAGTCTAGTTTAGGAGGAGAGTGTCAAAGATTACATCTAAACAAGGAGTTAGATTTTGTAAAAAATATAAGAGGTCATCTAAAGGAACCACATCCCATGCTTCCAAAAATTCCTGAACTAACACTCCACATGAGGTGCATGCACCGAATGCACTCAACAAGAACCACATTGTGGATGGTCATGGTGCCTAGAGCGTAAGGACAATTTTTGATCCCCAACATTTTCATTAAGACTACCCTAGATTTACAACAAAATGTTATGAATCTTCTAGGGTTAAAAATAAAAAAATTTCCATCAACCTACGTAGGTATTCATTTTATCATATATAAAAGGAACTTTATATATCTTGTTTGGATAGAATGAAAGCTTGTTTGGCGAGTTGAAAAGGTAAGTTATTAAGCATAGCAAAAAGGCTACAACTCATACATACTACATTGTAATCCATACCTATTTATAAGATATCATTTTAAATATTACTAGTAGGTATAGCACTATAAATTGAAAAATTCAAAGAGAAATTATTGAGAAGATGTGGGAAACAATTAGGTTTTCTCTATGTAAGTGTGATAGGGTTTGTGAAGGAAATAATATTGGATAAGTAGGATTGCAAAATTATTGATTTATGAGGTTGAAATTAAGGGAAAAACTTGAATGAAGATTATTTAGAGATCAACTAATGAATTGGAAAAATATTATTTTAAAAATATATAGGTTCTCCTAATGCAATAAAATTGTTTAGGAAAACAACCCTACCCAAAGGATAACCAACATGAAAATTTGTATAAAATAGTTTGAAATTGATCAAGAAATCATGTATCAGATAATTTGGCTAATCATTGTGTTGATCTTCATCTTGGTGAAATTCAAAATTTAGAAGGCAATTGGTTGAGTGAGATCTAATCGCTTAATGAATATTATGTCAAGAAAGTGATTTTGGAAACATAGCACTTTGAGGAAGAAGAGGAATATATTTGATAGAAAAATAAATGAAAAAGATATATTATAAAAAGGTAAGCTAGATATGGTTTAATTAACCTAACGACACGTATTATTTTGGTATTTTTATGGGAGTGGCCCCCAATAGAATCCATATATAGCTGATTATTATTTTTTTTAACAAATACCATGAGTTTAGTTGGTTAATTTTCTCAAATTTCTATTAAATTTTACTATAGTTTCTAGAAACAAATGGAACCAATACATTGACTAAAATTATTGAAAAGTAACTCATAAAAAGCAATACATGTGATATAAGGGGGTTCATATAGAAACCTAATTATATCACTAAAGAGAAATTAGAATATACTCTAATCAAATACCAGGGGATATTTATACCCAATTAGAAGTTAACTTTAGGTCAAGATTAAGAAACTAATATTAAGGTTAAATAATAAAATATTTCAAAAAATACCTTTACAAGGCCTAAAGGGATTATACATACAATACAATACAAAGTCGATTGTGGCCTCAAGTGAATCTTAACCACCATAAATTTGAACATCCCCCTTAAGTTGAATAAGGGACATACAAAGACCCTCACTAGTCATCCTACCTTAAGGCATACACTCCTACACATTATTTTTCTTACAAGCACACAAAAGGAACCTTGAGCATGACCTTGGCTAGGATATCAACTATTGTTTTTATTGATGGCATAAAAACTAGATCAAGCATCCCATGGGCATATAGCCATTGCACATAGTGCATCCAAATATTAATGTGCTTAGTCCTTGATGAAATACTAGGTTGTGGATAAGCTAAATGTTGCTTTGATTGTGATATTTAAGAGTGATTGGGAAGGACTAAGGAATTACCACTTGATCTAAAATCATAAGAATCCACTGAATATGCTTTATTACCTCATAGGAAGAACAATACTCAAATTCTATGGAAGACTAAGAAATAGTGGATTGTCATCGAGAGCACTAAGAAATGGAGTTGGAACCTAGATAGAGGACAATAGTTGTGGTGGAGCATCACTCCAAATCATCAACCCAATCTACATAAAAAAATTCTATCAAAATTAGAGGTGATAAAAATAATTAATGAATATCCTAATGATATATACCCTTATGTATCGAAGAATCCTTTTGGTCATGGTCTTGTGACTTTCTCAAGGTGCTTGTGTGTACCTAGAACAATATCTAGAAATAAATGCAATATCAAGTTTTATGTGAGTGAGGTAAAGAAGACCTTCCCCAAAATATTGATATAGAGTAGCATCCACAAAAGGAGTTATATAATTTATTTTCTTTGTCTTTTGATCCACGTGGGTATGAGATGTGTACCTCAAACTAAAGTCAAGATTGGATTATCTAAAACTAATTTTAGATCAACCTTCAAAGAAGGTCAGCTCCTTGAAATTGCTTGAAAATTTAAGAAAAGGGAAAAAGAGAAATAGGGGTTAAAGGGATAGACACAGGATTAAAGTGAATGTGGTTCAACTAACAAAATTATTTTCAATTGCATGGACATAGACCATTTAGTAAAAACAAAAAGCCTAATAGACTATACTATACAATTGCAGCTATGAAGAAATCAACATAAGCATAGATGTCATAGAAATCCATGAGAAATCTAATTAAAAGAAGCCAAAAAGTCTTGAGCCTAAAAAAATTAACTTTAATTTCAATAGTTTATTGAAATGATCCAAATAGCTTCTAATCTAACAAAAATTTCTCCAGTCATAGCATAGCCAGGCCTATTGAAAGCATTATTGTTGGAAATGTGTTGAATATTTTTCATTTTATTTTGGTAGTGTTAACTCTAAAAGGTACTAGACACTCTCCATGTATTCTCGTTGGGGTTCAGGTTAATATATATTTAGACCCATATGGGTTTTTTTGGGTTAATATGCTTGAACCCATAGTTTTACACCTATTCTATTATAAAATTTATTCTTGTGTTATTATTTTTTAATTGCACTTGCCTTAGGATTTGATGAGAGATGAAAATTATTGTATTGGAGACGGTTAAGTTTATACAATGAGGAGATATTATTGTGCTAGGTTTTTTACTCATAAGGGTTTTCCCAGGTGAAATATTGTGTTATGTGTGTATCTATTATCTTCTTTTAATTTTTCATTACTGCTTTTCTAGATTTAGATTATAGGGGCTTTTTGATCTTTATTTGGTATTAGAGCTAGGTTTTTTAGCTTTGTTTGAGGAGTAAGGGTTTCAACCCTATGATAAATTAATTATTGAGTGGGAGTTGTACATGAAAGAATATAGGCAAACGAAAATGATGGGAAGAAAATAAGTAGAGATTGAAAACTCAAGATGCAAACTTGAGTTTGCATCTTGAGTTTTCAATAAATATAATTTTGAAAACTCAAGATGCAGGATCTATTGGTTGGTAGAGATCAGTGTATTATGGTCTCAGGAATAAAACCAATATCAAGAGAAAATGAGGATTGCTTGAATATTTATAGGAAGGCGAGAAGCTCTATCAGATTGTATTTATCTTATTTGATATTGTTAAATGTATCTATAAAGACCATGTCAAAGTTGTTATGGGTTAAGCTGGGAACTTTGTATTAGACAAAGTCATTGGTAAATAAATTCTTTCTCTAGAAGAAGTTGTATTCACTTCAGATAATTATGGTGACTTTGTGGCTAAACATTTGAATGCTTTTAACATTGTGGCAATTCAATTAAACTTTGTTGAAGTAAAAAAGGATGAAGAGTAAAAGTTCATTACTTTACTTTGTTCATTACCCAATTCATGGGATAACCTAGTTATGGATATCATCAATACTACTTCTACATTGAAAGTAGAGGATATAGTAGGAACATTTCTATCTAAGAAAATGAGATGAATTTTTTTTTTGTATTATCATTAGAAGGATCCCTTGGCTATGAGAGGTCATTCTAAAAAAAGAAGCAAAAATAAATCAGACAAAAGAATATCAAAATCTAGGGGTAAATATATTGCTCCAAAGAAGAGGAAATGTTGGAAGTGTGGTAAAATGGGGCATTATAAAATAGACTATAGATCTAAAAAGACTAATAATAGTTGATCATTTGATGAAGGAACTTCTATAGAAATGAAGACCACAAATAAATTGAAACCAAGCAAAATAGACAATTACACTAGTGATCCACTGCTTTGATATTAAGATAATAAAGAGAGGTTATAGAGTGAAATCCCCTTTACAATCCTTGCCCTGAAGCTTACAATGGGTTTTACCAAAGGAAACCCTCTTAGAAGTGCTCCAAAGACAGTAAGATCTCTCTTTTGGATTTTCCTCAGTGTAGATGGGCTTCTTGCACATGGGCCATCACTGGTTTGATGTGTTCTTTATACCTGTTTGACCTACAAAATCTTATTAGTACATTAAGGGGCCTGCCTCAGTCAAACCTCATGTTTATGAAGATAAAAGAGACTCTTAAATCAACTCAAAACATGAAATAACTTGCTAAAAATAACATAAAACACTAAACTAGACCATACTTGTTTGGGTGATTTTGTCTTGTTGTAGCAGAGGTTCGCATGGGGGGGTGCGAACCTGGTTTGAACTAGGAGGTTCACATAGGGGGTGCGAACCTGTATTTTTCTGGCCAAACTTGCAAGATGTGGTTTTTGGATCTTTTTGATGTGATTTCTCCTTGGGGAATTTTGCGGGTCACCTTCATATTTTGTCTTTGATGATGATAACCTATCTAGATCACAAGGAATATCATGAAAATGACTAAGATACTATTGCAATATGAGTGTGATGGATGTGTGATGGATGCTATGTCTGGAGTGATTTCTGTAGAGTTTTTGTAAGCTAAATTTGATCTCTCTAAAATGGTGAAAATGACCTTCTACTTATAGACTTGGCCAAGGTGAGGGAGGGGATGAGGTGTCCCCTGTGAGGTGTATGTGGTGAGGTGTCCACCTAAGAGGTGTCCCCTGAGGTGTCATATCTCATAAATGAGATTGGGTGAGAGAATCCCTCACCCATCTACAAGTCATGATGACCTGGATAAAAATCTCCATTTGGCATTTATTGGAACCTTTTTGGAAATATCTTTTAATTTAAAATTACTTTTTGTGTGCAAAAGTCTCCATTTCTCATTTATGACCCAGGGGAATGTGAGGTGGAGAAATATTTGGGTGAGAGGTGGCAAGGCTAGGCTAGGCTAGGCTAGGCTAGTCAAAGTAGACTAGGTGAGGTGGTAGGCTTAGATTAAATCATTATTAGATCTAATTAAGCATGTGATTTAGCCATAAAGAAAGTTTTGACCAAAAATGTTGACTTTTGACCATAAAGTGCTTTTTGACCATGGTGGAGAATTCAACCTTGGTTGAGTTGTGAATGAGGTCACATGAGGACCTATGGTTAAGTGTAGGAAGGGGCTTAGCTAGCCCAAGGGGGCTAAGGATGATGAATAGTGATTTTGATAAATGAATAGTGTTTTTAGCCAATTTATGCAATTTTCATGGGTTTTGCAAATTGATTGATCATGATGATGAGGAGAGGTGTAAATGTGTGACTTTTGGGTGTCTACATTTTGCCCATTTTTGTATTGAATTGTGTGAAAACATGGTTTAGTACAAAAACTGATGATATGCTTTGATGGAATTATTGGAAGGCAAAGAATTTGTGATTGATGACTTGTGGATGATTACAAGAGAGACACATTGATAAAAATGGTTTGTGATTGGGTACAACACTTTGCAGTATTGTAATGATTAATTTTTGAGGGAAGGTATAAGATTGCCTTGCATTATGATCAACTTGAGATGTTTCAATTATGGAGGAAACAAATGCCTTTGCTAATTTTTTCTTTTTGATTGATTAATGAGCTCTTTTAACAACATTTGACAAACTGTTAGAGTCGTAGGGTAGAACTTTTAGGAGCTTCATTCAAAAGTGGTCTTAAAACTACCACAATGAAGAGAGGAATCCATGAGATATCTACAATTAGAGGTATAGAGGTATTTTGTGGTCTATCAAACATTGATTTGCTTTGGATTGGAGTTTTGATTGAGAAGAGAAATTTCACTTTTGTATCTATCCTAGCATGAGGACTTGAGATAATATTTAGTAAAAATTTTCTTAGGTAATTGTTGTATCCATGATTGGATGTTTGGTTGTTTGATCATATGCTTGGAAGATTTTGATGTGTTGGATGACTACCCCCTCAAGCGATGAGTTGGTGATGGAGGAGACAAAAATTGATAGTGAAATGATTGATAATGATGAGAAGGATTGGCAAAAACTTGAATAGCAAAACAACAAAAAATTTGGATTTGTAGGAATCCAAGAAGAAACTGATGAGGAAGCAACAAATTTGACTTGGAAAAAGAGGTTTGCATGGGGTTGTGCGAACAAGGGTGGTTCGCATGGTATTGTGCGAACGGGGGTGGTTCACACAGTGGGGTGCGAATCTACACAAAGTAGAAATATAAGGTGAAAACGATGTGTTTCATGTCATTTTCACATGAAGTATTGAGGAGGAAGCTGGAGTGAGAGCAAAAAGGTGGAAACATAGTGCTACGAAGGTGTGGACAAAACAAGGATGAAATAACGAGTATGTCAATGAGTACGAGTGCAGGGGTGGTGACACTAGAGGTAAGTGAATTACGCTAGCTTGAAATATATGTGAATTGCTAGGGTAAATAAATGTTGCATGTGCTTGAAGTGGGATGGAGTATGCTTGTATGTGATATAGGAGTAAAATGTGTACACTTTGTGACAAAAAACCAAATGGGTATCCTAGGATGCTGCCTATTTTTGTATGCAAGTATTTTTTACTATTAGAAAGTGTGAATGAGGTGTGATGTGTGGTTTTTGATGTAAGAATGCATGCATGTGGAAATTGATGGGTGAATGATGCTATTGGGCCAAATGGGTATCCAAATCTATGTTTTTTTGACCATTTTGACCTATTATTGATAACCTCATTTTGCATGCATGTGTGGATGGAGTTGTGCATGTTTTTGACATTGTTCATGCATGTGAAATGTATTTTTCGATTGTGTGATGAGAGGTGAGAATGCATATGGTAAATTTTTTGAAAATGGGAGGTTCGCACGGGGTCGTATGAACTGAGTGATTTGCACAGGGGCGTGCAAATGGATCGGTTCGCACGGGGTCGTGTGAACGTGTGTTTTTTTTGCAAATTTGTACAATTGAAAAATAAATTTGGATAAATAAAATGTCTTTCTGAAAATAAAAAAAATAGTTGACATGTCATGACAAAAATGAAATGTATGGAGTGAGTTTAGTTACGATGAGGTGTGGCAATGTGCAAATAATGAAATTTGTTTATGTGAATCAAAAAATAAAATGTATGAATTTATGTTATTGACAATGGTATTTTAGAACCTATGATTGGTATTTGACATGTGGTATGTGATGTGTGGTAGGTGAAGAAGATATTTTCTCGACATCGGCTACGGAAATTTAGAATGACACTATAGGATGTATGGTGCACAAAGGATGGAGAGTGGTTGCGCACCATAGGGCTTTATGGTGTGTGGGAGATGCATGAGGTGTATGTGAATCATGCATATATATCCACTCTATGCGAGAGGTGGGATACTGATAGGAACACCTTCCACCTACCGATAGGGGAGATGACAATGACCCTGGAGGACATATACCACATCTATCGATTATCGATAGAAGGGATTACGGTGATGACTACTAAGAAAGATGCACGAGATGGCATCTTGTAGAGGGTGTTTGGGCATAGGTGGAGGAGGGTGGATGTGAAGGGTGGAGTAGATTATGTGAAGTATTGGGGGAAGAAGTTCCTGTCTAATCACCATGTGATGGCAATGTTGATGATAGCCAGCCATGCTTTACCAGATACTTCAGGGGTGAGATTCCCTTGGAATATGATGGGGATAGTGTGTGACATGGTTGAGCACAAGATAGTATATGCATGGGCGCCTACCTTACTGGCATAGGTATATAGAGAGATCCATGGAGTGGTGAGGATGAAGCGGACAGGCATCAATGTTAGTCCACTATTGCAGGTGTGGGCTTGGGAGCACATCATGATTTTATGGCCATCAAAGTTATCGCATGATGCACATAGATTGGATGGTCACGATGTACCCTATGTGATGATATGGAGGGCAAATATGGAGAAGAAAGTGAAGAGAGTGCAAGAGGGTGATTTGATGTATCACTGAGAGGATCTGGGAGGCTTGAGGATGGATCAGGTGAGATGGAGACCTTGGCGAGGAGCACCTAAGTGGGCCAAGGATGTAGAGCAACTAGTCCACATCAGATGAGGGTGATGGATGGTGGGGAAATACCTATGGTAGATAGAGTATTTTCTATTCTCATAGGTGTTGTGATAGTTCGAGTTGCGATAGGGGTGACCAGATCTGCTCATGGTGATCTATAGAGTGGCAGGTGATCTAGGGCTAGAGCCAGTGGTGCCACCAGGTGATCTATAGAGTGATACTTGATGAGATCATAGTTGCTCTTGATGTGGAAAACATAGGGACCACACCAAAGTATGATGTATGGTGGTCCAGGTAGTGATGGGAGCCTATGCTTGGGGTGGTGGATGGATGGGGTGAGGTGGTAGGAGTGTTTCTATTCAAGGAATTGTCAGGTGGAGTAAGGGTAGTATTGCTAGGATATGTGAGAGGATGTAGGGATAAGGGATCACCTGAGCCTGGTAAGGAGGAGATAGAGTTAGATCTATTGACCAAGTGGGTGAGGCCGCACGGTGATGATGAGGATCACTTGGTGAGTGATACTAGTATAAGATCATCGATGAAGGGTGGGGAGGGGATAACAAAGGGTACAATAATTATGGAGGATGTGCCATTGATGGATATTGATGATAATTCATTAGATGATGAGGGTGCAATGGGGTTGGATGAGTCACCCATGATGGAGGAGGGTGATGCTAGTGGTGATACGATGGTAGAGCCAATATATTTAATTTCATAATAGGGCTGTAAGAGATAATGGTAGTAGAGGATGAGATGCAACAACTACGAGTGAAGGTGAAGAAGCTTAAGGATAAGCTTCTAGACATAGAGTTGGATTGGGCAATGGTAAATTATTTAGTGATAGAGGAGGAGAGTCATAAGGTGGAGGTAGAGATGACAGTCATCCTAGGGGAGCGAGATGAGGTGAGGTTGAGATTGGAGTAGGTGACCGAGGAGAGGGATGCGCTTGTGGGTGAGTGGGATGCACTGAGGAGTGAGTGAGATATGCTCATAGATGAGCGAGATGCTATGAGGATAGAGAGGGATGAGATGATTGAGTCTATTGAGCGACTATAGGGGCTTTTGGATGTGGTGAGGGTAGAGATAGAGGCCATGAAGGCCAATCATATAGTGAGGATCATGGATCTAGAGCACCATTTGTGTGACATGGAGGCTACTAAGAGGTAGGTGTCCAGGGAGATTGAGGATTTAGGAGTGAATGTGCTGTAATTAGAGTAGGCATGGATGGAGATGGGGTATTTGCAGTAGGTAAACATGATATTAGTAGCAACACACATGAAAGAGGCTATGAAGAGGGCTAAGTGTGAGGGAGAGCTACTTATGCATGGGATACATGTTCCTATTTATTAGAGATTAGTGTTATTATCACAAGATCACTCACATCAAAGCCAGTGAAGCATGCCATCAGTGGGGGAGAGTATCCAACAAATAGTGGTTCCTGTAGCATCACAAGTAGTGGGATTGGCACCAACAATGCAGATGGAGGTATCAACGATATAAGAGATGGGTGATGCACAATCAACGCAAGGGGTGGTAGAGCAAGTGCCATAATATGAGGGGAGTGGAAAGACTCCTGCATGGTAGCACACATGATGGAGATGCGAGGGTAGTGATCGAGGTTTGAACCATCATTTTGTATTTTAATGGATGTAAATATGATGATTTGTTTTTATGGTGATGTATCTATAAGGGTACACACCTTATTGTAGTCATATGGTATTTTTGATAGATAGATATATACATGGTATGGAAATGTGGGTGTCACGCAAGGGCCACACCTTTTTTTGCCATATGGATTTTGGAGATTTCATTATTGTTTTGTGGTTTTTGATATTGTATTAATGTGTATGTTTATTTCTACTTTTGATTATGTATGAGTATGAGTGATGTGATTGTGGTAGAGTATAGTTGTGTATATGTATGCATGTGGAGTATGTGATAGATGTGTATATACATGGAATGTTGAATGAATAAATAAATGGGAAATAATGTATGAAATAATGTGAAATGAGTATGCATGACATGAAAATGCAAGTGACGAAAAGTAATGCTTGGAGAAAGCACTTGTATCTTTGCAAAAATTAGATAGTGTAATCCGTTTTGTTTTTTCTAAGAAGTTGGATATGAAGATGTTATTAAAGAGATTCGAACATTAGAGTCTTAAGTAATCAAACCTATTGACTAACTGAGAAAAATTTCTTTGATAAATATTGGCTATCTTGGTAAAAAAGACCTCGAGCATGGATTAGGGTGTGTGAAGTGATGTTCATTTGACCATTTTGAAAAAGGATGGTTTCAACTGCATGGTAACTTAGTCTATAAGCTAGCTCATCAATATAGACCTCAGGATCGCAAGGATTCAAGATTTTTGATAGTACTCTCAAGGCTTTTCCTTTTGTTTTTTGCCTCTGTATTGTCTTTCTTTTTTTTTTTTTTTTTGTAACATTTGATAGTGCTCTTTTTGGGCGTTAGCTTTTGTTTTCTGCCCATAGTGTCTTTCTGTGAAGATTGTCCTTTTTTCAATCCTCAGGTTTGATTGTTGTTGATTTTGAGCAAGGACTTTCCTGCGGTATGCATACAATGTTGTCCAGTACTATTCTCAAAATTTGCTTAGTGTGTAGGATGTGCAATTTAATCCATGAATGAGAGCAAGTCAACCAAGGGAAATCTTAAAATGCTTTTGGAATTTTCAAACTTTGGATGGTGGTTGAATAAAATAATTGTATATGGATGAAGTGCTCAAAATATTTCAACAATATTATCTCATGAAAATGGGATTGAGCACCAAAACTGTTGTGCTAGCAGGTACATATTTAATTCTCCAAGTATGGTCTTCACAGTGAGTATGTACAAATGCATGCATGAATGCAATTTATGACTATACACAAATGTGTGAAGTTGGGGCAAAGTGTGAATCAAATGATGTGGTGTTGCAAATGAAGTAAAAGTGGGAATTTATGTACAAGGTTGCTCCAGTATTATGTGCAATGAAATGGGGCGATGAGGTGAATAGGGAAATGATGGTGAAAGAATAGAAAATAAAGATATACAGAAGAAGAGGAGAAGAAGAGAAGGAAATAGAAGAAGAAGAAGAAGAGGAGATAAGAAATAAAACAAATCAAAGGTATGTAGCCGCTCGAAGCATGACCATACAATATTGATGAGTAACAATAATAAAAGAAGAGAAAGGAGAAGGGAACAAAGAGAAGAAGGGGAATGAAAGGTATGTAGCCACTCAAAGCATGACCATACAACATTCATTAAAGAATAAAGGAGGAGAAAGAGGAAAGAAAGGATGAGGATGAAGCAGATTTTGATGTAAATGCAATTGGATCTAATGCCACCGAATGCCAAGGAGGTATTGTGTTTGTTTTTGTGTTTTTGTTGGTTGTGTTCTTTTGTAATCATGATGATATGTACAAAGAATGATGAGATGTGATGCCAACACTTAGGTATAAAATGCTTGAAGATGAATAATTTTAATGGGCTCAAGGTCAGAAATACCTTCCAATGTGGCAAGGCGATATACCCCAGACCCAAACTTGTGAGTAACCATGTAAGGACCTAGCCAATTGGGTGTAAATTTGTTATGGAGATGATGTAGTTGGCTAGTAATCTATTGGTTCTCCTTAAGGACTAAGTCTCCCACTTGAAATTCTCATTGGTGTACCTTAGAATTATAGGCACATCAAATATGGTCTTGATAGACACGTGTATGTTCAATAGCATGAATGCATAATTCATCCAATAGGGTCAACTGAGCTAACCTAGCTTGACGGATAGTGTTGTCATCAATGAATTCTTGCATAAAAACCTATAAGGATGGAATTTCAAGCTCCAAGGGCATGATGGCTTCAATGCCATATACAAGAGAAAATGAGGTTGCCCGAGTTGGAGTAAAAATGCTTGTGTGATAGGCCCATAAGGCCAATGGCATTTGATTATGCCAATCACTATGCGATTATGAAACATTCTTGTGAAGGATAGCGTAAATGGTTTTGTTTGTAGCTTCTACTTGTCCATTACCCTGTGGGTAGTATTGAGTAGAAAAACTATGTTAAATATTGAATTTCTCACATAATACATGAAAATTCTTGTTCTTGAATGGTATACCATTGTCAGTTATGATCTTATATGGGATTCCAAAATGATATATGATGTGTTGAGTGATGAAATCTACAATTTTAGTACTGGTCATTTGGACTAGAGGAATGACCTCAACCCATTTCGTGAAGTATTCAGATTTTGTAATGATGAAATTGTGATTATCAGATGAGGTGGAAGTGATTTTTCCATTAAGATCCAAACCCCATTGTGAAAAGGGTTGATTGAATAGGTTGAAGAGCTTGAGAAGGCAAATACGTGAGATTGGCATGGTGTTGATATTTGACACACTTTTTGACATAATCACAACAATCATGCTCCATTGTGATCTAGAAGTAACCCATTTGTAAAATACGTTTGGTAATGGCCATGCCACTGAAGTGGCCATCAAAAGTTCCATCATGAGCCTCTTGGATAATGCAATAGGATGCCATCATAACTTTGCTTGTAAAGGATATCTCCTAACAATGTGTAGCAAATTGTTCATACTTTAAAAGCTCATTTATGAGTGTGATTCAAATATGGTGGGAGAAAATTAAACTTAATGTAATATTTGACTTGAGAAAACCATGGGTCATGGGGTTCAACTTCGATAATATTGATGCCATCATTATGAGAAGGTGGGGTGGTAGAAATAGTAGAATTGAAGAGGGTGTGAATGGATACATGATTGGTATCAAAGAGTGGGTTTTGTGGAATAAGTGATCCTAGAGAAGCCATAGTGTTTACAAAATTATTGGTAGAACGTGGAGTGGTAGTGATGTCATACCACTCGAATTGGGTGAGCAAGCGTTTGGTGACCTGTATGTACTATTTAAGGACTGGGTAACAACATTGCCATTATCCTTAAATTTGACTCACAATGAGAAGGGAGTTACCATAAATGTCTAGGCATCGAATGTGCATTGAAATTGCTTTCTTCAAGCCAAGGATGAGAGCTTCATACTCATCATTGTTATTGGTGCAAGGAAAGCCTAACTTAAAGGAAAAGGGGAGGGGCTCCCCTATGGTGTGAAAAATACTATACTTACATCCCCTCCATGCTCACAATGAGAGCCATCGAAAAAGAGGGTTAAATCAATAGTTGACTCAGGTTCCACAAATTCTTCAGCTTCAGTAGTATGAAATACAAAATCATCAGGAAGTTGAATGAGTAGTGGTGTATCACTTGGTAAAGGTGCTTCAGCCAACTGGTCAGCAATGACTTGGCCTTTGATGGATTTTTGACTAATGAACTTGAGGTCAAATTCCATGATAAGCATGATCCATTTGTCCATGCTACTATTGTGATAACTCTTACTCATTATGTAGCAAAGTGGATTATCATGAGCTATGATGTACGTAGTGTGATTGATCATGTAATGTCACAGTTTTTATGTGGCAAAGACAATGACAAGATAAAGTTTTTTTGTGTAGGCATACCAT
Source organism: Wollemia nobilis (assembly GCA_028583015.1). NCBI lineage: Eukaryota > Viridiplantae > Streptophyta > Pinopsida > Araucariales > Araucariaceae > Wollemia > Wollemia nobilis. The sequence goes on along the minus strand of JAQPPZ010016751.1, from coordinate 7,007,502 downwards.
GTCTTGTAACTAATCAATGTACAATTGATATAGTATACGACTTGTTCTTGGTTCCTTTCATTATTTTGGGTGAGGAGTGTACCCAATGCGAAATCGATTGCAAAAATGTAGAGGTGGAAAGGTCGATCGAGATGGGGTGGTGATAGAACCGGTGGTGATGTAAGGTATGATTTGATGGCATCAAAAGCGATTTGGCACTGATTATCCCATGTGAAGGGGACCTCCTTTTGAAGAAGATGGTTGAATAGCTGACACTTATCGAAGAGCTGGACGATGAATCACCAGATGGATTGGATTCTTCCTTGCAAGTTGCATAGCTATTTGAGATTCATAGGGGGAGGCATATCAATGATAGCCTAGACCTTTTGGGGATCTACTTCTATACCTCTTTGTGAAATGATAAAACCTAATATTTTTCCTGAGGTAACATCGAAGACACATTTTTTTGGATTTAACCCAACATTATGTTCCAAGAGGCGATCAAAGATTTGGTGAAGGTCCTCAAGATGTTGACCATGGGTTTTGGATTTAGCAATGAGATCATCAACATAGTATTTGATGATTTTGTACATGAGATCATGAAAAATGTATGTCATTGTGTATTGATATGTTGCCCCAACATTCTTAAGGCTGAAGGGCATGACCTTGTAACAAAATGTCCCCTAGGGGGTTTTGAAAGAGGTCTTGTGCTGATCATCTAGGTTGACATGAATTTGATTTTAACAAAAAAGCCATCCATGAGTGATAGCATTTTGTGTTCGGTTGTGGCATCAACCAATGTGTTGATATTAGGGGGTGGAAATTTTTCCTTGGGACAAGCTTTGTTAAGATCCCTAAAATCAGTGCAGATACGGATACCCCCCTTGGGTTTTTTTATGGGAACCATGTTTGAAACCCTTTCAAGATAATTGATAGGCTGCATGAAGTCAACATAAAGAAGTTTGTGTAGCTCCTCTTTAACCATAAGAGCAATGGTGGGGTACATTCGATGCAAATTTTATCTGACATATTTGGCATTATCATCTAGGACTAAGTTGTGTATGACTAATGATATATCAAATTTGGGCATATTCATGTAGTACCATGTGAACACCTTTATGTAGTGCCAAAGGAAATTGGTGAAAAGGACACATTCGTCATAAAAAAGACTAGCAAAAATATGGACAATGTGAGGGTACTCAGGTCATTACCAATGTCAACTTCAATGGTGTCCTCGACAATTATGTGAGAACCATCATGAAGTTGAGCAGGTGTTGGGATGATATGAAGATCATAAATGACATCAGGAAGTTGGAATTCATCATCTAGATAAAGATATGTATGATTAATATATGGAAGATGAGGTGGAATAGAGGGCAAAGGTGCATTAGAGGATCACAATAATTGAGGCAATGGAAGGAATTCCATGGATGAGGGTGTGGAGGAAATGTCGTTGAAATTGACAAAGTCGGTTACGGTGGGTGGGATGTAATTGGGATGGTTTGGATATCTAAGTGGGGCATATAAGTCAACAAATATTATGTTAACAGATACAATAGATATGGTGGAGGTGGAATATGAATATGGGGAAGAATAAGAGGAGGATAACAATGAATCAAGAAATGGTTGGTTATGGCCAGGGAGCAAAATGATAGGTGAATATGGAGAATGAGAACATGGGCATTGGGCAGGTGATCTCTCACTGTAAGGGATAAATGGAATAGCTAGAAAATGTTATTAAGGTGTATCAATTGGTAAGGGTGGATCGAGTGATAGGTTGGTGAATTGATCAGTAAGAGCTTCAACCTTTGAAGAAGAGAGTGGTTCATGGGGTGGGGATGGACGAAAGAAAGTAGATGGGGTATTGACTATAGAATGAGGGGATGAGTTGTCTATCAAAATATTGAACTCAAATTCATCATTAGAGAGGACCTCGAGGGGATCAAGATTGAGATTGTACAAATCATTCTTGAGGGTATTGATTTTTGCAGGATGGTAACCAATTCCAGATCAGTTGAAATATTTGTGTAGGGGAGGATTGATGAGAGTGTGACTGTTAGAGTTAAAGTGCACTATGCCTTCACCTTGACACTTGTTAGTTTCTATTGACAAGTGTCATGTGTTGAATATAGACTTATGCCTATATATTGTAACCATTTGTATCAATAAAATTAATCCCATCAGTTTCAGTCCCAACATTTGGTATCAGAGCAGGCTTTCCCTGCCCTGTGAAACCCTTAAGGGGGGATTTCCCTCATGGAAATCCTCCCTCCCCCCCTCATCCTTTCCCCCATTTTTTCCCTATTTTTAAATTTTTTTTTTTTTTACCGAGGGAGTATGCTCTCCATCATTTGATGGATCAAAAACCAGATGGTAAAAATTTTTAAGTTCGGGAAATTTTTTGTGCGGCTATCAGATTTGAGCAAGGTGTTGGCTAGATTTTGGTATTTTAGGTGGTCAGATTCGGTGAAATATGGAGGTGACGACTATGTTTATGTGTTTTTTCTTCTTTTGTCTATAAAGGACTACTCGCTGAATATAAAAGTTACCCATGTTCATCAAAAATCCTTGCTCGGTGAAGGCAATGACAGGAAAAGGCAATATAGCCGTATTACTGCCTGCTTTGTAAAGGCCTCTTGACTGCGTATATGGAGAGATTTATATGGAGAGGAAATGGCCACGCCAGGAGGAGGACGAGAAGGGTGCCAGAAGATACCCGATAATATTCTTCTGTGTATCCTTCCTTGGTCCTTCGCTATTAAAGAAATCGGCCAATATTAAACACTTGCCTGTGAAAATCGCTCTCGGACAAGCCCAAATTTGCACTTTTTGGACAATATTTTGTTGAGATTTAGCACGCTTTCATCTTGTGTTGCGGGTAGGTGTATTTCTATAGGGAAAATGAAATATTTTTGCTAAAATCTGGAAACTGACGGCGGCTCTCCTGCATATTTGGAGAAGGCGAAGACAATCTTCTTCAAATCCTCGATTTTGAGATCCAGTGCGCTCTCGAATCCGATCCTCCCTATGCGTATTTGGTGGCCAAGGGTGCTATACCATTTACAATCGAAGATAAGCCTGGTGGTGGGAACGAGGATATCACGGTGGAGGTTATGCAGCTGGAAATCAGTGAGCAGGGTGAAGACGATGAAGATGGTGAAGAGAAGCGGAGAGACCAATATGACGATGATTGTGATGATTTCCAAAGGTGAAGGCAGACGCTTCTTGGAGTTTATTTGCTCTGGATATTTTGATGAAATGGAAATTGAATCGATGTTCATCAAGGAGCCCGAGAAGAGCATCGATTGCATTGGCTACGAGATCTCTGGCAATTTTTTAATTTTAGTAAAACAAGTTGTGACCGCAAAATCAAAAATTTGATGAGGTGCCATGATTATTTTTCATACTGCCCATCTGGTGCGGCCGTATTCTCGCTATGACAAAGCGGTGATTTTATGAAATGGGGGGCCAAGTGCCAAAGATCCGGGAGTGGCAGAGGTGGCGGCCAGTGAGCAGCGTGGACGTGGATCTGTATTTGAAGGATCAAAAAGCGTGATTTCTTCGCAGATGCCATGACCTTCATCTGTAGGAACTTGAGCTACTTTCGCATAAATTATGCCCTCATTATTCTGGGAATGGACTTCCTGAGCCTCCTGTCACATCCAATTTCGCTTCATCATCATGCTCGTGGCATGGGGGTTTGCTGATCGTCTTTATATATTTTTTTTATTGTAAGGGTATGGTCGATGACAGTATTTTTAAAGTGAGGGGCAATTTTTTATTAAAGTGGAGGGGCCACTTTTCAAATTTGTATGGGGACTTGGATGCTCGTGCATGAAACTGTTTGGGAGTTTTAAAATTTGGGAGTTTTTTTTTTAGTTATTTTTTTTGTTTTTCTGCTTAGATTGGTCTTGAATCTCTCGCAAGGCTTTGGCCCTCAAGACACTGTTTCAGCTTCTTCTGGTGCAGCGAAGAAGCGGTCAACTGTGCCCTAGAAGCATCACCTCATTGTGGTGATGAAAGTAAATGTTGGAGATGGTGATGGCCGTCGAGCCCATGATGGCATCAATAAGGCCGTCTTTGCAATTGTAGAGTTCGTAGTGATGGATCATTTGAGGGATTTGTAGTTAGATGGGCCTTGTTCCCATTTTTTTTAGGTCGCCACCACACAGGATGCCATCGCCTTAGGAGTTGTGTGGTCGAGGGTTGAGGAGGTAACATTCCTACCTTTTGGTGAGAAGCAAAAGCAGAATATTGGGCAATTTTATGCTGACAGTTGATGTTTCCCATGTACTACTCCTACAATCTTAGTAGTAGCAGGAGTTGCTCCTCTTTTTGTCCTTGTAGACCGTGCCTTGTTCAAAAATACTGATGGTCACAAACTTAAGTATTGTATTTCAAAAAAAAAAAGGGAGATAAATGGTTTAAGTTAAGGATTTTAACTATGGAATTATCTGTGTTGTACTGAGAGTAGGGTGAGGAAACAAACAAACAAGGAGTGTTTGTATTTGTATTTGATCCCCGACAAGATCTAAGGGATTTCAGAGATGGGGGATAGCAATAATACCCAGGGCAACAACAGGCGCTGCTCTGCGAAGGGCACGCGTAGGGTGTGCTTCTCGTTTGCGACATATGCAAAGAACGTGATCGATCATCTCAGCAGGTGCCAGGTTCCAATCGCAAGAGGGCTCATGGATGCCAAATTTGAGAGGATAAAAAAAACTTTTGGCTTTGTGTTCCCTCCGAACCTGAGATCCATTCTCCAGGAAGGTCTTCCTGTAGGGGTGGGGTTCTCCAACTGGATATCAGGGGTGACACAACAACTGAGAATGCTGCTGGATCTGCCCATGGCGGGGCTCTACTACAAAGTCTCCAAGGGTAGGTTCTGGTGGAAGGACTGGGGCTCCTAGCCATCGAGCACAGAAGAAGCCCTCGTAATAGCTAAGATCTTTTTTTCCAAGGCTCCAATTATGGTGCCCATTTATAGCCACTGCAGCACCAACCAACGTGTGAATGGATCAACTGTACGGATTTGCCAGACAATGTAGAATTAAGCCGACTGATCTGTCGTCAATTGAAGAGCCAAAAAAAAAAAGTGAGCAAGCCAAACCAAAATGCAAACGCTCATTCCTGTTCCATTTTATCCTCATCGCAGCAGACACCGCAGGACCTAAACATCAGGGCACACATGCTGGAGGCACAGAGCCTCTGCAATTTCTTGGTGTTTGGGCTGGGCTTCGATAGCTTGCTATTAGCATCCTTCGAGGAAATGTGATAAGCAACTAGTTTGTGATTAGTTTGTCCTTTTTGGTGCGACGCAGAAATACAACCGGTTGTTTTGTGTTGATGGCGATAGGATGTGGAGAAAATCAAAATCTATGAAGCAATATCTGGGATGAGAGACTGCATGTTGGCAGTTGTGGAGCAAGGGAAGATTGTGCATGCCAAGTGTTTTGCTTTTCTAAGTGAATGAAAATAAACCATCCACCTTTGCCGTAGAAAAACAAAAATCAACTGTGCATGCCTTAGTGGCAATCATCGTGATCAGTGTTGTTTGCATTATTTTAAAAAAGACTAGGACTTCCACTATAACTTTAGTGAAGCATCTATCACATCTACAGTTGTAATTGCAACCCATAATAGATTTGGAAGCATTACATTCTCTTCTACTGCCACCTGTAACACTATAGTTGTGTGTAGTGTCCGTTGAGCCCCACAACACCATAGCGATGCAGGCAAACTGAACTGTGTGCATGACAGTGCTGAGCTGAGAAGGGGTGCTTGATGTTAGTCAGGAGTCTAGGATTTCATTGATTAGAAAGGAAAGTGCCCATGCTTATTGGCCGACAGTATGGTCATATTGGTCATTTTTTAATGTTTTTCAACATGCAAAAATGAACAGTCAAAGTGGAAGACCTAAATGGTCTATGTAGTTCCCCTGTGAGGGAAAACTGAGTCTGTTTTTTTTTATTCCGCCACAGTGCGATGCCAGGAATATGATATTCCTGAGGTTTATTTTGCTGCCTTAGATAGGCATTATGGTTTTTTCACATGATGCAGGCCCCTTTTATGGTGGAATATAGGGGTATTTATAGTCGTTGGAAACATTTTTCCGCGATGGACACAATGGTGGTGTCATATTGTAATTTTGAGGTTGTTTCAATTTAGTTTTTTAGCCTCAAAGTTTTTTTACCTTGGAGTGCACTCTCGGTTGTACTCGACACTCCCAAGGTAATTTTATATGTGATCCTTGTACCTAGTGATCTTTTCTATACACTTGGTGAATGCAACGGCTAGTTACCCATGCATTTCGATGGGATGACATGGTCACCATAAGGACACTTATTCTAGGGACTACAGACATAGACACCCTAGAATCTATCCGAGGTTTTTTCGGATCTACTTCTGAAGACTACAAACAAAGACACTTCAAAATATTCTCTTCTTTTCTTCTTTATTATTCTCCTCCATATTTGGATCTATGGCTCATTTTATTGTATTGAGTGCATTTTCGGCAGAGACCGACACTCTTATATGGCTCATTTTTTCTTTGTATTAAGGTGCATTTTTGGTTGAGACCGACACCTTCTAGATTGAGTTCACCATAAGGAAGGATTTGATATTTATGGTGGGACTAGTCAGTGACCTACGAGAGGCAACATCCTCTGAAAATGACCTACAGAGGAAACAAACCCAGAAGTGGCTGATCCTGAGGCACCCATGATGACCCTGAGGCACTTAGATGGTTGACCCAGTGACAACAGACCCGTGGAAGTGGCTGACCCTGAGGCAACAAACCGAGATGTATACATAGTGAATCTAGCATTATTCATAGTTGGAGAGCCAAGCGCAAAGAGCATGAGCCTAGACCAAATCAACAATAAGAGAGGATGATAGGTTGTTTTAGAGAAGTCAACATTAAGGGGGAATGTTACCTAATGTTGACTTGTTTTGTTTCTTCTTTAGTTAGGATAGTGCACTTTAAGGGGGAATGTTAGAGTTAAAGTGCACTATGCCTTCACCTTGACACTTGTCAGTTTCTCTTGACAAGTGTCATGTGTTGAATATAGGCTTATGCCTATATATTGTAACCATTTGTATCAATAAAATTGATCCCATCATTTTCAGTCCCAATAGTGACACCCTTGTTTGTATCTCTCTAGACCATAACCATGCCAATTGTACATGCAAAGATAATGCCAGAAAAAATTAGGATTTGACATGTGATCAAGATTACTACAAAATCTAGTTTGTGGTGGTGGAGGTACGGGAGGTTCCACAGATGATTCAAGTCCCCCATATATAAAATTTATTGAATTATTGGGTGGACCAAAAGGAAAAATTACCCCAACAATCAAGGGCACATTATGAGATCGACAAAAGTCATGGGTGGACTAGATTATGGGTTGAAATAACCTAAACATTACGTATGTGGTACTGCCAGTGTGGTCACAAGGATAGAGATATGAGGAGGAACCTGGTGCTCGGGTTGGGGGGAGGACCCTCTGGGTGGAAAATATGGAAATGGGATGGATGTGGAGTGCATGGGAGGTGAAGAGGATGAATTAGGAGGATCCAATTGAGCCAAATGGTCATCAAGGTGAGTGGTACACTGTGTCCATTCATAGCACTCAATAGGTGTTTCAATGATGGTATGATTCGCATGGGTGAATTGAGAGGTTGGAATAGAATATGTGACTGGTGGGTTGGGGACCACCTATACCCATGTAAAACGGGGCACAAAATGGTGGGAAGATGGAGATGGGGTAGGAAGAATTGGTGGGGTGTTGGAGGTGGAAGCTAGCAAAGGTGTAGTAAAAAAATGTGAATGAAGGAAATGGTGTAGAGGAAGATGAAGGAAGATGTGAGAATATAGGAATAGTGGGAGCACTAAGAGCCTAAGGTGGATGTGATGAAGATGATGCAATGTTGCTCAAATCGGGTGTGGGATGTGAAGGTGATGAGGATGGATAGGTGGTATCCAAAAAATGGCACAGAGTGGGAGTAAACTATGTAGATGATAAGGGAAGACCTGGTGGAAGATTGATAATGTTGTAAAATTCAAAGGGGTCACTGTTAGTGGGGATGCAATGGACCAGGGTTATGCATAAGGGGTAGGCCCCGAAATCGATTTATAAAATCAAGGCAAATTGTCTTGGAATACCGATGAATTATATAGAAGTATACATGGCGAATTGCATTTATTTGTCTCTAAAAATTTTCAAACCATGGCGAATTGCATTAATTTATCTCCAAAAAATTTCAAACCATGGTGAATTTTTTTGTGTTGGGGGCTATGAATATCGGTTTGTAAAATCTAAAAATGTATGACAAACTTAAAAGCTTTAGGTCGACATGAAAGACTTTTAGCCTTTATGCTTTATGATGATCGATTTGAGATATGTATGATGATCAACTGCAGACATGATGATTGGTTGTAGACATAATGACTAGTGGCATGCATGACGATCGATTGTAGTCATGACGATCAGTTGCAGGTATGTCGATCGGTTGCAACAATGCTAATTGATTGTAGGTATGACTATCGGTTGTAGGTATGATGATTATTTGCAAGAATGTCGATCGGTTGTAGGTATGATGATTGAATATAGGTATGATGATCAAATGCATTAAAGTTGATCAATTATAGGTATGATGATTGATTGCAAACATGACGATCGATTACAGGCATGATGATCGACTACAAGTATGACGATCGACTATAGGAATGTCGATTGGTTGCATGCATGATGATCAGTTGTAGGCATGTGATCGGTTATAATTATGATGATTGGCTACAAATATGACAATCAATGGCATGCATGATGATAGGTTGTAGGCATACTGATCAGTTTTAGGTATGTCGATCAGGTGTAGCTATGACAATCGATTGTAGGAATACCAATCAGTTGCATGCATGATGATCAGCTATAGGTATGGTGATCGATTGCAAGAATTTTGATCAGTTGTAGACATGACAATCAACTACAAGCATAATAATTGGTTCTTGGTATGCTGATCGGTTGTAGGAATGCTGATCGATTGCATATATGACAATCGATTATAGGAGTGCTGATCGGGTGTAGATATGATGATCAACTATAGGTATTATGATCGACTATAGAAATATTAATCAGATGTAGGCATGATGATCAGATGTCGGAATGATGATTAGGTGCAGGCATGATGATCGATTGTAGGAATATTGATCGATTGCAAGTATGTCAATGGGCTGAAATAATGTCGAGCATCCAGTCGGTAGCAACGGTGCATATGTACCACATGTCAACCATCCATGAAATGATTGCATGCAGAGGCCATGTGTCACCCATCCATGAGTTGATTGCATGCAAAAAAAGTCTATATAAAGGGACAAACAGTCATTTTTCACCTTTTTTTATCATAGTTTTAATTGTTTTCCTCCCGTTTTAACACATTCTTAACCCTTTTCCTCTCGTTTTAATGCATTCTTAACCCTCTTCCTCTAGTTTTATCTTAGTTTTTAACATTTTACCTTAATTTTTAAGCGAGTTTTAATATTTTTCCCTTTTTTTTGAACCATTTTCCATAAAGTGTTGCATACCATCCACTGTATCTTTTGATCCATACTCTTGTAACCCTATGGCATCCCCTATAACCCATGGAATGTTTAAAATTAATTTTAAAAATCTGGTTTACCCCCTAATTTTTGAAATTTTATCAACATCGAGTTACGACATGTCATGGGTCACGAACTCTGGTCTTCGGGGTCTAGTTTCAATGCCGTAGTTCAACACGTATACAAAACTGCTGGAGAAGATCATTGCAGGTTATGATCTTGATTCAGGCAAGGTATATCTTTTCATCAATAACAAAAATGTTGTTCTTTCTTTCATAGCATCTAATATCACCAGATTGATAGCATTGCCCCACATTGGTTGTGAGCCTATCACTTCGAAATACCAATTAACTGATGAAGAACAACTCTACTTGGAGACCAAATTCAATGTACAGTCGAAATATTTTCAAGGTATAACTATTTTTTTATTTAATTGAATTTAAATTCTAGTCACTAGTGTACAATTACTGATTTTGTTTTTTTTTGTAGTTACGACCACCAAGTCTAGAAGGGGTTTGACTATACCAGCTATAGAAAACAAATTTCTTCGGGCATGTTGTGAATTCTTCCTTTCCAAATTCATTCTACAAGGAATACCAATAGAAATTCTGATGTGAGCCTTAGCGTATTTTGTCCATTGTGTTACACACCAGCAATTCGACTAGTCTAGCCATGTCTCACATCGAATCATATTGAAAATCCAGAACGTGATAACCCATGCTTCACCCTCGTAGATAGTTAACACATGTAACTATATTATTGTTTTTTTATGAATCTTTTTATCATTTGCAGAACACTCAAGTACCAACATCTTGGCACTCAGCCATGACAAAAAAATAGGTCCAGGTAAATTTTCATTAGTATTTAAGTTATTTTTATTTTATTTTTCATATGTTTATATTTTTATAATTTTGACATTTTATACCAAACACAAAAAATGGCATCCTCTAGGAATCAAGAGACTTTGAAACACCTGCGGAGGAAACAACACCACCACTAAGGAGAAGATCAACAAGGAAATGTGTAAGATCTAGTTCTCCTAATCCTTGATAACCTCCAACTATGGTTGCATGTCCACTGCCAATGGGCATAGTTGCGCAAGAGGTTTCATCTTCGGGGTGTAAGTTTCAATGACTATCGAAACAAAATTTTTATTGTTTTTAATTAATTTTTTTCAGATGTATAGCATGCCCACATTCCATTTGCATCAGCAGCTATGCAAGATGTTTTTTCTTCTATTGGTAAGTGTTATAACAAATTTTGCAACCAATTTTCATAATCTAATTTTATAACTAATTTTTATTTTTATGTTTTAAGTTCCCATACAACAATTTCGTCAACAAAATCAACAAGTGATGCCACCCCCTCCTCCACCATGCGAACCTCAAATGCGAGGTCAATTCTTTCTAGTTGGAAAACACATTCTTCCATCTAGGCCATAGAGAGAAGCAACACAACAATTTTCAGAGAAAGAAGCATCAAATACAATTTCAGGATTCGATTGTATTTCTCTTGCTAATTTTAATTTTAAGGATATACTAGAAGCTTCTTGTGCTGGGTTGGATGAGGTTCCACTTCATAAATATTTATTTTTGCAAGAGAACACACCCACTACTTTTCAAGTATCAAAAATGCTTCAATATAAAGGAAATGAAGGATGTTCAAGCAAATCTCCTCCCAAGGAAATAAACACCTGTCAGGCTCATCCTCGACCAGAGAATGAAAGATTAATTTTTTGAAAAAATATTTGGTTTTTGATAATGTTGAATCTACCATTAAGGATTTACTACTTCTAGATATAAAATAAATGAAAAAATGGGAGTATCAGGCCAAAGTGTTGATAAAGGAAATTAATGCAGATACAATAATTTTTCAAAAAGAGAAAAAAATTGTTGTTGAAAATGAACCTGAAAAGATGGAGGCTCTGCTACAACAAGTAAAATCTGACATTGTGAAGGTGAATACATATTACACAGATAAAATTTTAAATTTTATAATGAATATATTGGAGAAAATAAATGGTGAGGCCCAAGCTTATTACAATGAATGGGTAAGTGATAAGAAAAATATTGTTGTTGTAGCTGCAAAGAATGTTGTTGAGGTTTGACTTAATCACTTTTGTATTCAAAAATTTGTTGTTCTCTTTTTAAAAATGTAATTATCTGTTGATTAACTATTTTTAATTTTTGAAAGTAAAGTATGATAATATCAATAAGAAATTTCAAAACCTGCAAAGACTATCTTAGGATGGCAAATGAGTTCTTAAATGCTTCCATTACAATGAAAAAAAGAGCACAAGAAATAGTTTGACAAAACAACATTTTGTGAAAAATCATTATCCACAATGGATTAGATCCTAATGTTCTTCTAAAGGAGAAGGGTAAATAAGTTCAAGGACCAATATCTGAAGATGATGGTAAAGAAGAAAACACCCTTCTCGATGGATTGGAAAATGTTGAGAAGATCCTTGTCAATTTTGGAGTAATTGATAGTACTGTTACCTAGACCGAGGGAAGAACTATTGGAATGCAGAATGTGGAAATTATGGAAGTAGTGGATGAGGAAAAAGAAGCTAAAAATGGAAAATATGAGGGAGGAGCCATTGCTACTATGGAAGTCATTAAAAAGGCAAAAGGAGTGGTGGAAGGGGGAAAAGATTATGAAGCATAAAATTGAATTTTAAAATTTGATATTTCGAAAAGACTATTTTATGATATTTCATATGTTTTCATTTGAAAACAAGATACTTGATTTTATTATTTTACTATTACACTATTTACTATTTATAATTGTGTGTTATTTTTGTCTCTTGATTATTATGGTGTTTCAAATATGCTTGAGTTTACGTAGAATATATGTATGCATAGGTTTAGATTTACATGCTATTCCAAGTTATTCATGTTGTGATATAAAAATGAGTATTGTCTTGTGTATTCTACTATGTTGTTTTTATATTTCAATTTTAAAATGAGTTTACTAAGTATATATCTATGCATGGGTTTAAATTTTTAGTTTATTCCAAGTCATTCTTGTTGTTGTATAGAAAAGTGTTTTGTATTTTTTTATTATGCTATATTATTTTCATATTCAATGTTAGTTTACGATGGAGATATTTATGAAGGGGTTAAATTTCAATTTCCATATATTATGATATGTTGTTTTTATATTTCAATTTTCAAATGAGTTTATGAATGATATATCTATGCATGGGTTTAAATTTTAGTTTATTCATAGTCATTCTTGTTGTAGTATAAAATGAGTATTGTCAGTTGTATTATGCTATATTGTTTTTATATTTCAAGTGAGTTTACAAAGGATATATATATGCATAGGTTTTAATTTTTAGTGCATTCATAGTCATTCTAGTTGTACAAAAAAGTGTATGGTCTTTTGTATTATGCTATATTGTTTTTATATTTCAAAGTGAGTTTATGAAGGATATATCTATGCATGGGTTTCAATTTTCAGTGCATTCATAGTCATTATAGTTGTTGTATAAAAAATAATATGGTCATTTGTATGATGCGATATTATTTTTATATTTCAAAGTGAGTTTACGATGGATATATCTATGAATGGGTTTAAATTTTCATTTTCCATATCTAGAGTAATATACTACATGCATTTTTCATACATATGTAGAGAAATTTTTACTAGTTATGTATGCATACAAGGTTTACTCAATGACAAAGCATAAATCATAAAATTTTGTCAACATAGAAATTTAATAACACTTCTAGAATCATATTGAATAACACAAGAGAGGAAAGAAAGTAGAGAGGGGAGGGCTCTGGTCCCTCCGCTGCTCCCCCTCCCATGGCTCCTGGTTCCTGCACAGTCCCTGGCTCAATCTAGGTCATACCTCCCGGGGAGTGGTTGTTTGCAGATGATCTCCTGGGGGGAGATCCTTCTCCACTATCTGCGCCCCTCTCGGCCGGCTAGGGTTTCCTTGGTTGTTTTTTTGGACTGGTGCTTCCCAGGGATCCCTGTTTGGTTGGGGATCCCTTCCCTTTTTCCCTCAGGCTTCCCCCTGGGGTTTTTTGCAGGTTTTTCGTGTGGATCTGGTCCCCTGTGTTTCTCGGTGCGATGGAGGTGACGGTTTAGGGTTTGGACAACTTCCCCATTTTTCTTGTGAATTCTCGACGGACTCTGTGCTTGGATAGGATTCTTGGTCCCTGCTGCTGGGATCCTCTTCTATTTTCTCAGGGCGAGTTGCTTGTGGTGCAACTCTCTGGTCACTTCCTGATGGGCTGGATCCTCTCTATGCTGGATGTCGGCTTCCTACAGGATGGCTCTCGCTAAACTGAATGTTTTCCTGGTGGGCGGGATGGTTTCTCCACAGGGTGGGATCTGCAAAATCTGTCGGTTTTCCTGCAAGGCGGGATCCTTTATTTTCTGCTGGTTTCCCGGATGGCGGGATTTCCCTATTGCTTCCCGCTAGGCGGGACTGTTTGTGGTGGTTTTGACTGCTTCTCGCGAGGCGGGATTTTATTGTAACGGTTTTTTTTTTGCTTCCTGCTATGCGGGATCTTCTCGATGGTGGTTTTTGGCTACTCCCCGCTGGGCGGGATATCCAAAACTACTTTCTTTCTTATTTGTTTGTTTCCCGCTAAGGGGGATTGTTTCATACTTACTGTTATCGCTGGGCGGGATTTCTATTTTGGTGTCCAGTTTCAAGGGATTGATGCCCTAGGTCCATTGCTTATGTAATCAGGTTTTGGGATCCTTGTTAAAACCTGTTATAAATACAAACACTTACCAAAAAAAAATATTGAATAACACAAGATTATACTAAGAGGGGGGAGGGTGAACAGTATAGCACCCAATTTTTACTTTCTTTCAAACCAATATCAATTATTGTCCTTAATTACAATAACCAAATATATCAGTGTGTATTAATAACTCAGATAGCAATAGTAAGCAAGATCACAAGTCACCACACATAATTGAGACACAAGATTTAATGTGGTTCCCCCAATATGGGGTATTCCACAAGATAATCTCCTTATAATATTTCACATAGAAATAAGGATCCTTATCCAATATAATGATTACTTTGATCTGCTCAAAGCTAGGAAATACACTGATCTGCTCAGGTAGGTAATCCACTGATATACTCAGCTAGGCAACACACTAATCTGCTCAGGTAGGCAATCCACTAATCTGCTCAGCTAGGCAACACATTGATCTGCTCAAGTAGGTAATCCACTGATCTGCTAAGCTAGGCAACACACTGATTTGCTCATGTAGGCAATCCACTGATCTGCTCAGCTAGGCAACACACTGATCTGCTCATCTAGGCAATCCACTGATTTTCTCAGCTAGGCAACACACTGATCTACTCAGGTAGGCAATACACTGATCTACTTAGCTAGGCACTCCACTGATCTACTCAACAAGCTCACACAAAACTTATCCAAATTTTCTCAACAAGCTCACACAAAACTTGTCCAAATTTGCTCAACAAGCTCACACAGAACTTGTCCAAATTTGCTCAACAAGCTCACACAGAACTTGTCCAAATCTGCTCAACAAGATCACATAGAACTTGTCCAAATCTACTCAACAAGTTCACATAAAATTTGTCCAAATCTGCTCAACAATCTCGAATAGAACTTGTCCAAATCTGCTCAACAAGCTCACATAGAACTTGTTCAAATCTGCTCAACAAGCTCACACAAAACTTTTCCAAATCTGCTCAACAACTGTCCACAAAGTTATCTAAAAATCTATCCCAAAAGCCTTCTCAAAGACTCAACCAATCATGCTCTAATAGCACTCAAATATCGTCCACAAATCAAAGGTAAGGCTTAAAGATGAACTCAACAATGAATGATAATACACTCTTCAAAGGATGACAACTATGATCTACAATGATCTTGTTGGCATTTTTGCCACATTGTTTTGATTGTTGTTTATTCATGCATAAATTGTTGAAGTTCTCACTCCTCTGTGTTTCTCTACGAGTTTTGGTGCCAAAACAGCTAAGTCCGAGAACTGTCGCGATATCACGACCAAAAGCAACATGGAGAGCATGGGTTCAAAACTATCGCGATATCGCGACATGTCGCGTTATCGCGGGTTAACAGAGGAGAGAGAAGCCAAAGTCGGAGAATGTCACGATATCGCGACGTGTTCCAAAATCATGGTCAAAGTGGTCAACGGAAGCAGAGCAGTAAAGATGTCACGATTTCGTGACATGTCACGTTTTCGTGACTTGCGATGGCCATGGAGCAGAGTGATAGAAAAGGTCACGATATCATGACATAATTGAGCAAAGGGCAATGACAATGAACCTCGTCGCGATATCACGACAGAAAAGTGAACAAGGAGCAAAATGTAGAAAACGTCGCGATATCGCGACATGTCGCATTATCGCGGTAAGGATGAAAGAAAAGCATAAGGCATGAAAGACGTCACGATTTCGCGACATTTTTGAAGATGAGGCCAAGCAAGAGCAAGACGTCGCGATATCACGACAGAAAGTGGCAACACTAGAGAAAGCAAGGAAACGTCACGATTTCATGACATATTGTGGAGAAAAGGCTAAATAGAGAAAGATGTCACGATTTCGCGACATGTTCCGTTTTCGCTACTTGCAAGAGGATGAAGGCCAAGAAAGAGAAAACTATCATGATTTCGTGACATGTTGCAGTTTTGTGGGTATACAAAAGAAAAGGACACAGAAGGAAGAAGATGTCGTGATTTCGCGACATGGTGAAGTTTTCGTGACTTGGAGTAGTGAAGAAGGCAGGTGAAGGAAAACGTCACAATTTCTGACATATCAGGAAGACAAAGCCGAACGAGAGAAAGATGTAGCGAAATCGTGACTTGTCACGTTTTCACGGTTCGAAACAGTGAAAGGACAACATGGGGAAAGAACGTCGCGAAATCGTGACAGGTCATAGTTTCACGGGAGCAAAGCAAGGAAGGAGCAGAATAGTACGGAACGTCACGAAATCGCGACGCGTCGCGTTTTCGCGACCTAAGGTGACGAAGGAGAACAAAGAGCCAAATACGTCATGATTTCGTGACATGTTTGGTTTTCGTGACCCAAAGTGGCAAAAGCGTACGGAGAGAGAATATGTCACGATTTCGTGACATGTCACGTTTTCGCGACCCGTCACGGTTTCGCACCAGGAAGCAGTTCAACGGCCCGATGAAGTATTGCGATTTCCAAGGATTAAAAGCTCTCCAGAATTTAATGTTTTGTTGCTTTCCAATGTGTGCAAGATAGAAGAACGTGCTCAGGCCTGTAGCTTTTGAAGCCACCAGAATTGAAGATGCCTCCATTATTCAAAGCTTCTGTTCATGATTTTCTAACGGTCCAAGCATGCTCCGAGAATGACCATTTAATGAAGACGACCGGTTCCTTGTTTCATTCAATTCTTGATTTCTCCGAGGCTGGTTTAAGGGGATCATTTCCTTATTTCTGTTGTATATTTTGTGGATCTCGAGGAAGTCCGTTTCATGTTTTAAATGCTACAAAGAGGCAAGACCTCTATAAATATCAATGTATATCTCAAAAAGAGGTATCGAGAGAGAGACTTTTGCTGAAAAACTTTTCAAGTTCTTTGCATGAATAAAAGATATTTGGCCTCTGGTTTTGCAAGCAACTTTCTATGTGTTTTTCCTTCTATCTTATGCATTCCTCCTTTACGCTCGTATTTCTTATCTGCTGCTAAATTTGAATTCTGCATCTGAGTTTAAATATTGCTAGTGAGGAAGTGAGTTCTGGAATGCGATTCTGGAGGTTATCTGTGCAAGGTTGTAAGTAGATTACGTCGCTATCTTTTGTTATATGTTGTTCGTGTGCTTGAGGTTATCTACTGCTAATATTTCCCGATCTGAAAAATTTGGCCTGTGGCCATATTTCCCATCTCTTTCCGTAATTTCCCATTTCTTTCCGCATATTTCCCATTTCTTTCCTGCAACTCTAGTCTTCAACAACATAGAATTTAGTAAGGGAACCAGCCCTCTCTGGAGATTGGTCCGGGAGACATTTCTTTCTCTCGGCCTTTCAATGTTGGCCGGGTCTAGGGCGCATTTATGATAAAATCCTTTCCTGTGGCAGATTCGTGACCAACAGTTTTTGGCACGCTCGGTGGGACAGACTGTTTCTGTCTCCCAAAGATCCATAATCGGTGAGACTGATTGTTTCATTGTTTAATACCCGGAGGTATCAAGATTTTTGATGAACTGTCTTGACCTCATAGCGGAGATTTGTAAGTTCATCTGGCGACTCTGTTGAGCTGAAGATCCAAATTTCTTGATCGTAGATGCATTTTAAAGCTAAAAGAAGATACCCCAGAGGAATCAAGGTTTGGTGAGCAGCCTTGACCTTACAAGCAGAGGAAAGAATGTTCACTTGGCGACTCTGACTTGGCGATAGCCGTGATCTCGCAGACCACTGCTATAATGGTGAGGGTATGCTATCCTAGATGGGATGATCCTGGCCCTCTGAATCTCCAAATTCGGCACGAGATTCCCAAAAGTGCCCTGAAAGCCCTAACAAAATACAATGGCACCAAGGGAATGGCCCGAGAGCATATTGACGATGTTGCTGCTTTAGCGACCCTCCATGATATAGTTCATGAAGATGTCATGATCAGACTTCTGGTTCTGTCTTTGGAAGGAAGGGCGTTGCAGTGGTACAGACTGCTCGAGCGTAAAAGCATCAGCTCATGGGATGACTTAGCGGGAGCACTAATTAGAATATTCGACGAGGATCCCTTTAACGGCTCTCAGGATCCCTTTCAACTTTTAATGTACATCACGAGAGCACCTCTAGAGAGCATCACAGACTTCAATGTCCGATTCTATAGAAGTTGGAAGAGAATTCCAGAGATGATCCGACCAACACCCACCCAAGCCCACCTCTTCTATGTTCGAGCTTTCCATCCGGACATAAGCCTCCTCTTGCTGCAATCAGGCGAACGTAGATTCCCTCAAATCTTTGAGGAAGCATTACAAGCGGAGCACCTTCTGCTCCTATCAGGAAAATTACCATGGGGAGAAACTCCATTACCTTATCCGGTAGTCACCACTCCTGTCTACCCTACGCAGTATTCATCATGGCCGATCCCTCATACTGTGCAGAGACCTGAAATGCAGTTGTGTGGAACTCAAGAGGCAGATTTCGTCCAAGGCCAACGATGGGCATATGCAAGCACTGTCCCAGCAATAGATAATATGATTGCTTGCAGTTTCTATCAGGATATGGGCCAAGTAGAGGAACAGGTTCAAGTGGCAGAACCTGAGCACAAAGAGGGCACAATTTTGCATAGCACGCAAGTATTCAGCCAGAACCCATTAAGCATGCCTCACCAAAAGGTTGAGCCTGAGGAGATCCTGGAGAAAGGACTATCGTCGAACAATTCTTGTTATCGCACCAAGGGGTTGGAGGAACTTGTACTCAGCCCACAACCAGGGGACTCTTCAAGATGGTGGTATTGGCTTCAGCCATTACTACAACTGGTACCTACAGAAGCCCTCCATGTGGCAAATCTCTTTGCTACATTATTCATCGACTGTGTGGGTACTAGCATGTAGGATAACTTGCCCCTGTTTGCAACATGGAGAACTTCAAGAGGTCATCCCAACTTCAAGGACCGACTCAAGTATGATCAGATCTGGTCCGGACACTGCAGGTTCACCGGATAATCACCTAAAACTGGGTTTGTGGTGGCGGCATGCCAATCATGTCGCAAACTTTTGTATATAGTAAAAAAAAAAAAAAAAAGAAAAAAAAAAAAAGTATTGTGAATTTCCTCTGTGAATCGTCAACTTCGGCTCTTTTTGCATGCGAGCCCATAGGTACGTTTATTTCTTTCCTTTTTCTTCTTCCTTCCCAACAGATAGTGGCTTTCGTTAATTTCTTCCTTCCACTCCCTTATTTTCATTCCCTTCCTCGCTCATTCTTTCTTCTACCGTCAGTAATTAAGCCACTACTGTTGTTTCTACTCCCCTCTGATATTCCCGTTTCTTCTTTTCCTTTTCTTCTAATCCTTTGTCGTTTCAGCATTTATCCGTAGTTTCCACCGCTTTCACCATCCCATCCACTTCCATTTCATTATTCGTTTTTCCTCCATCCCCGCAGCTGGTGACACAGTAGCTCCCTCTTCAGTTGCTGTATCTACCGCTTTCACTCTTTCATCTTCGACCATTCCATCATTCCACATTCCCATTCCACGGCCTGCACATTTGCTGGCCATCACTCCGTTCATTCCGTTCATTTTTGTTTTTGCAACCCAGGTGCTTTCATCACTGTCATGGAGATCCTTTTACAGCACCCGGTGATTACAAGCTAGGTGCAATGCAGATCCACTTGAGTGCCAAATATCAGCAAGAGTTTGTTGCAGCAGTCCACAGAGATGTTCCCCATCAGTCAGCATTCTGTTCCTCCAATTTTTCTTGACTCTGTTGCCCAATGGATTCAGGCCTGGGATTCGTGCATACAGCAGAACTGTATACCCCGCGAGCCGCCAAGAATGTTGGCATTTTTGCCACATTGTTTTGATTGTTGCTTATTCATGCATAAATTGTTGAAGTTCTCACTCCTCTGTGTTTCTCTATGAGTTTTGGTGCCAAAA
The DNA here is from genome assembly GCA_028583015.1 of Wollemia nobilis. NCBI lineage: Eukaryota > Viridiplantae > Streptophyta > Pinopsida > Araucariales > Araucariaceae > Wollemia > Wollemia nobilis. The sequence goes on along the minus strand of JAQPPZ010016751.1, from coordinate 6,987,333 downwards.
TAGCTAAGTCCAAAAACTATCGCGATATCGCGACCAAAAGCAGCATGGAGAGCACGGGTTCAAAACTGTCGCGATATCGCGACATGTCGCGCTATCACGGGTTTTCAGAGGAGAGAGAAGCCAAAGTCGAAGAATGTCGTGATATCGCGACGTGTTCCAAAATCACGGTCAAAGTGGTCAACGAAAGCAGAGCAGTAAAGATGTCACGATTTCGCGACATGTCGCGTTTTCGCGACTTGCGATGGCCATGGAGCAGAGTGATAGAAAAGGTCACGATATCGTGACATAATTGAGCAAAGGGCAATGACAATGAACCTCGTCATGATATCGTGACAGAAAAGTGAACAAGGAGCAAAATGTAGAAAACGTCACGATATCGCGACATGTCGCGTTATCGTGGGAAGGATGAAAGAAAAGCATAAGGCATGAAAGACGTCACGATTTCGTGACATTTTTGAAGATGAGGCCAAGCAAGAGCAAGACGTCGCGATATCACGACAAAAAGTGGCAACACTAGAGAAAGCAAGGAAACGTCGCGATTTCATGACATATTGTGGAGAAAAGGCTAAATAGAGAAAGATGTCACGATTTCGCGACATGTTTCGTTTTTGCTACTTGCAAGAGGATGAAGGCCAAGGAAGAGAAAACTGTCACGATTTCGTGACATGTTGCGTTTACGGGTATATAGAAGAAAAGGACACAGAAGGTAGAAGATGTCACGATTTCGTGACATGGTGAAGTTTTCGTGACTGGAGTAGTGAAGAAGGCAGGAAGGAACGTCCGTTTTGTGCCAGGAAGACAAAGCCGAATGAGAGAAAGATGTAGCGAAATCGTGACTTGTCACATTTTCGCGGTTCGAAACAGCGAAAGGACAACATGGGGAAAGAACGTCGTGAAATCGTGACAGGTCATAGTTTCGCGGGAGCAAAGCAAGGAAGGAGCAAAATAGTACGAAACGTCGCGAAATCGCGACGCGTCGCATTTTCGCGACCTAAGGTGACGAAGGAGAACAAAGAGCCAAATACGTCACGATTTCGTGACATGTTTGGTTTTCGCGACCCAAAGTGGCAAAAGCGTACGGAGAGGGAAAATGTCATGATTTCGCGACATGTCACGTTTTCGCGACCCGTCACGGTTTCACGCCGGAAGCAGTTCAACGGCCCGATGAAGTATTGCGATTTCCAAGGATTAAAAGCTCTCCAGAATTTAATGTTTTGTTGCTTTCCAATGTGTGCAAGATAGAAGAACGTGCTCAGGCCTATAGCTTTCGAAGCCACCAGAATTGAAGATGCCTCCATTATTCAAAGCTTCTGTTCATGATTTTCTAACGGTCCAAGCATGCTCCGAGAACGACCATTTAATGAAGACGACCGGTTCCTTGTTTCATTCAATTCTTGATTTCTCCGAGGCTGGTTTAAGGGGATCATTTCCTTATTTCTGTTGTATATTTTGTGGATCTCGAGGAAGTCCGTTTCATGTTTTAAATGCTACAAAGAGGCAAGACCTCTATAAATATCAATGTATATCTCAGAAAGAGGCATCGAGAGAGAGACTTTTGCTGAAAAACTTTTCAAGTTCTTTGCATGAATAAAAGATATTTGGCCTCTGGTTTTGCAAGCAACTTTTTGTGTGTTTTTCCTTCTATCTTATGCATTCCTCCTTTACGCTCGTATTTCTTATCTGCTGCTAAATTTGAATTCTGCATCTGAGTTTAAATATTGCTAGTGAGGAAGTGAGTTCTGGAATGCGATTCTGGAGGTTATCTGTGCAAGGTTGTAAGTAGATTACGTCGCTATATTTTGTTATATGTTGTTCATGTGCTTGAGGTTATCTACTGCTAATATTTCCCGATCTGACAAATTTGGCCTGTGGCCATATTTCCCATCTCTTTCCGTAATTTCCCATTTCTTTCTGCATATTTCCCATTTCTTTCCTGCAACTCTAGTCTTCAACAACATAGAATTTAGTAAGGGAACCAGCCCTCTCTGGAGATTGGTCTGGGAGACATTTCTTTCTCTCGGCCTTTCAATGTTGGTCGGGTCTAGGGCGCATTTCGCATAAAATCCTTTCCTGTGGCAGATTCGTGACCAAAAAATCTCAACTCAAATCAATCTCAAATAAACTCAAATCAATTCATAGAAGCATAAAGAGAATTTTTAGAGACTCAATATGTTCTAAGCTCAATATCAACTCAAATAAGATTTATAGAATAGTTTATTTCATGAAACTTGAACAATCACTTCACACATCACTTGACTAGGCTCAATCAATCATCACAAGAGACATATCTTTCTTACAAACCCTAGTCCAAGCATGTATCAACCAACTCAAATGTTTCAAACAATGCTTAACCATAAATCTCACATAACAATTATACTCATGTTCTTCTCAAGTTATTTGCATAACCAATGGGCTTCAACAACTATGCTTATAAAACAAGGTTTAACCACAACTCTCAAACTAGAAAACCTTGAAGCATTCAACCAACAACTTTTGAAAAAGAAACCATAATCAATACTTTTATCTCCAATGATATTTTAGAAATCAACCACCATAATCAATCAATAGGAGAATGTGCCCATACCTTTTATGAAGATGAAGAAACCTCTTTGGAAATCTGCCACACTCAACAAACTTCAATTTCAAAATCATGGTCTTAACCTTTGAAAATGTTTCGCAAAAATTGATGAGCGCCTTCACACCTGCGGGAGTCAAAATCTATTCCTCCTTGCTAGCATTGTGAGATGCTAACCATGTGGGTGCAAGCCCATGTTGGAAATAAATCCCAACCTTGTTGTATAAACTATGCTCGATTGTTATTAAAATGAAAAAATGTTTTCCACCAAAACTTTTGCCCATGCAGGATTCAAAATGCAGACCTCCCTTGTACCAAAGTTATCTCTTGCCAAATGTGCTACACTATCCAACGTGACGTCAGGTCTAGATGTCCTCAATTTTCTTTAACCCTCAAAAATGACTTCTTTATTTTTTTCACCTTCTACTTCCTCCACGCATGAATTACTCTTCTATTTTCTCAACCTTGACATTACTTAATAGGTAAAGTTTTTAACCATTATATATACACATTATAATGCTTTGAAAGACGTCGGTAAATTATAATTAAACCTTCATTCTTTTGGACGCCGACGATAACAAAAATTTTAAATTTAATTTTAATTTTAAATTTAAATTTTAAATAATTTAAAATTTAAACTTAAATATTTAAAATTAAATATCTCCTTCATCGGGGCACCTTTTTCGATGAAAAAAAGCCAACCTGGGTTTTAAGAAAAATCTATTTCAAATATGCCATCCATGGTTTTAAATAAAACCTTTTATTTTGCCTATCTTGGTTTTCACAAAAACCCTGTATATATCCATGCTTTCCAAAATATCATAAATTCTTATTTATGAAATACTTTGGCCACCAAAACTCAATGTGATCCATGTGACATAAATGACAACATAAAATACCTCAAATTTCCAAAATTCTCCCCCTTTGTCATTGATGGCAACACCTCTAATGCAAATCACCACAGTCACTGCAAAAATCATTTTTGAGAATCAAAGCTGCTCCCCCTGACTCAATACTCTCTTTGGAGGTTGCTCCCCCTAACTCAATGCTCTCTTTGGAGGCAACTCCCCCTAACTCAAATATCTCCCCCTTACTCAAATATCTCCCCCTTTGACATCAATGGCAAAAGGGACACCTATGGGGCTAAAATATATGACTCTTAAGCTTAGCCCCCTCACCACCTTCTCTCTTGAGGTGATTAATTTTGGGGTGGGAGTAATTTTACTCCCAGTTGTTCTCTCAAACGCTCAAACATTTCTCTTGGTAATGGTTTTATAAATATGTCTGCAATATGATATTTTGTAGGAACATATTCCAATCTTACTTGTTGCTCTGTAACCTATTCTCTTAAAAAGTGATACTTGATTGGAATGTGCTTTGTTCTGCATGCATTAATGGATTCTTCGAGATACTTATAGCACTAGTATTATCACACATAATAGGAATGGGATGATCATGTTCCATGCTAAAATATTTGAGAGTCTGTTTCATCCATAATACTTGTGAACAACATGTTGCTGCTACAATATATTTTGCCTCTGTTGTGGAAAGTGACACTGATGGTTGTTTCTTACTTAGCCAAGAAACTAAGCAATCACCAAGAAAGAATGCTCCTCCACTTTTGCTTTTTCTATCATAAATGTTTTTGCCCAATCTGCATCTGTGTATGTTGTGAGAGTAAACTTACTACTTCTAGGATACCATAGACCATACTCCATTGTTCCTTTGAGATATCTGAGTATTATTTTCACTACTGTCACATGTGATTATTTTGGAGCTGCTTGAAATATTCCCACTAAACCAACTACCTGTATTATATCTCGTCTTGTAGCTGTAACATATAATAAGCTACCAGTCATATATTTGTATAGTGTTTGATTTGTATCAGGAGATTCATCATATTTGCTTAATTTACACCCTATAACCATTGGAGTACTAATTGTCTTACTATATTCCATTTTGAATTTCTTCAATATCTCCTTTATATACTTTGTTTGTGAAAGAAATATCCCTTTTTCTAATTGTGAAATCTATAATCCGAGGAAAATGGTTAATCCACCAATCATAGACATTTCAAACTCATTAGTCATGTTTCTTGCAAATTCTTGACACATTCTGTCATTTCTACCCCCAAATATAATATCATTCACATAAACTTCCACAATCATCAAATCATTTCCCTTATTTTTAATATACAAATTGCTATCAATTGTTCCCTTTTTGAAACCTTGCTCTTGAAGATATTTATCTAGTCTTGAATACCATGCTCTAGGAGCTTGCTTTAAACCATAAAGAGCCTTTTCAATACACACACATAATCTGGCTTATCTGCTTGATTAAACCCATCTGGTTGTTCAATGTAAACTTCTTCTAAATGACCATTCAAAAAATCTGATTTGAAATCCATATGATATACTTTGAAATTCCTATAGCTTGAAAGTGCCAAAAATATTTGTATAGCTTCCAATCTTGCAACTGGTGCAAAGGTCTCATCAAAATAAATTCCTTTTACTTGTGCATATCCTTTACACACTAGTATTACCTTGTTTCTGATGACTTGACCATCTTCATTTAGTTTATTCCTGTAGACCCATTTAGTACCAATTACATTTTTTCCTTTTGGTCTTGGAACTAATTCCCAAGTCTTACTTTTTTCAATCTGGTCTAGTTCTTCCTTCATTGATTTAATCTAACATTCATCATTTTTTGCCTCTCTGAAATCCTTTTGTTCTATCTTGGATAGTAGTGAAACATTTTCTTGTTCTGTTGAGCCTATGATTCCTCTTCTTATTCGTCTTACATCAGGGATGCCGATGATCAAATCCTATGGATGATTTTTCTAAATATATCTTGATATAGTTTTGGAAGGTATATTCTGCAAATCTTCTTCATCTGAATCTTCACCCATTTCTTCCTGAAAACTTTCTTCTTCTTCAAGAATATCTTCCTAAGATGGCTCATTTATTCATGTTATTTCATCAACTTTGACATTTATACTTTCCACCATGGTATGTGTTCTTTGATTGTAGCATCTGGAGGACTTACTCTTTGTAGAGTATCCAAGAAAAATACCTTCATTGCATCTAGGATCAAAATTTCCCAAGTCCTTATCCTCTCTTATGATATAACACTTAATTCCATTTTTTTTTAAGTAGTTTACGGTGGGAGATCTTCCTTTCCAAAAATCATATGGAGTCTTATGTTGATTTGTTCTAACTTGAGATCTATTCATAACATAGACTGCTGTACTGATTGCTTCCTTCCAAAACCCATCTGAGATTCTTGATTTATTTAGCATTGCTCTGGCCATATTCTCAAGAGTTCTATTCTTTCTTTCTACTACTCCATTTTGTTGCAGAGTCCTAGCTACTGAATATTATTTTTTGATTCCATGTTCTGCACAAAACTCAATAAATTCTGTAGAGATGAATTATCCTCCTCAATCTGATTGTAAACTCTTGATCTTCTTTCCTATTTTAGTTTCTACCATTTCTTTGAAAACTTTGAAATGCTCAAATGCCTCTAATTTCTCTTTTAGAAAAACAACCCAAGTCATTCTAGAATAATCATCTATGAACAACATGAAGCAACTTTCAACTTGTAGACTTTTGGTTCTCATAGGACCATATAAATAAGTATGAATCAATTCTAATACCTTGGAAGATGAATATTCTTTTGCCTTAAAAATTGATCTTGTCTGCTTTCCATATCGACACTGTGCACAAATTTTATTTGAAGGTCTTTTTATCTTTGGTAGATCTCTGACAATTTGTTTGTTGCTTATCCTTACTATGTTATCGAAGTTCAAGTGACACAACCTTTTATGCCATAACCAACTTTCTTCTTCTTGATATAGAAGACATTTTTCCTTTTTATTTCATTGAGCATGTAGAGATTGTTATTGGTTCTTTCTGCATTTGTAACAAGCTTCCCAAATTTTTTTCCCTGATTTTGCATCCTATATAGGAAAAAGTAACTGTGTACCCTCGATCACAAATCTGGCTTACATTTAGTAGATTTTATTTTAGATCCTCAACATAGAGTACACCCTATGTAGTATTCTTTCCATCATCCAAAATTAAATTTCCTCTCCATTTGATTTTAGTTGAAGCATTATCACCAAATCTCATAGATCCGCTGTTGTTCCCTTTTAAAGAAATGAACTTATCTTTATACCCAGTAATATGACTAGAGCACCCACTGTCAATATACTATTTGTCCATCCTGTAACCCAGTAGAATATTCCCTCAAGTTGTTAGCCTTTTTGAAGGAATGCGCTCTAATACCAATTGAAGAACATAAGCTTATACTAAGAGGGGGGAGGGTGAACAATATAGCACCCACTTTTTACTTTCTTTCAAACCAATATCAATTATTGTCCTTAATTACAATAACCAAATATAGCAGTGTGTATTAATAACTCAGATAGCAATAATAAGCAAGATCACAAGTCACCACACACAATTGAGACACAATATTTAATGTGGTTCCCCCAATACAGGGTATTCCACAAGATAATCTCCTTATAATATTTCACATAGAAATAAGGATCCTTATCCAATACAATTATTAATTTGATTTGATCAAAGCTAGGCAATACAATGATCTACTCAGGTAGGCAATGCACTAATCTACTCAGCTAGGCAACACAATGATCTGCTCAGGTAGGCAAACCATTGATCTACTTAGCTAGGCAACACACTGATCTACTCAGGTAGGCAATCCACTGATCTTCTCAGCTAGGCAATACACTGATCTGCACAAGTAGGCAATCCACTGATCGTCTCAGCTAGGCAACACATTGATCTACTCAGGTAGGAAATCCACTAATCTACTCAGCTAGGCACTCCACTGATCTACTCAATAAGCTCACATAGAACTTATCCAAATTTGCTCAATAAGCTCACATAAAAATTGTCCAAATATGCTCAACAATATCACACAAAACTTGTCCAAAAATGCTCAACAAGCTCACACAAAACTTGTCCAAATCTACTCAACAATTTCACACAGAACTTGTCCAAATCTGCTCAACAAGCTCACACAAAACTTGTCCAAAATTGCTCAACAATATCACATATAAGTCCAAATATTCTCAACAAGCTCACACAGAACTTGTCCAAATCTGCTCAACAACTATCCACAAAGTTGTCCAGAAATATATCCCAAAAGCCTTCTCAAAGGCTCAACCAATCATGCTCAAATAGCACTTAAATATCATCCACAAATCAAATGCAAGGCTTAAATATGAACTAAAAAATGAATGGTAATACACTCTTCAAAGTATGACAACTATGATCCACAATGATCTCAACTCAAATCAAATAAACTCATAGAAGCATAAAGAGAATTTTTAGAGACTCAATATGTTCTAAGCTCAATCTCAACTCAAATCAGATTTATAGAATAGTTTTTTTCATGGAACTTGAACAATCACTTCACACATCACTTGACTAGGCTCAATCAACTCAATCAATCATCACAAGAGACATCTCTTTCTTAGAAACCCTAGTCCAAGCATGTATCTGTTGGCAATTTTGGGTACCTTGGGTACATTGCCTTTGCTCAAGTGTAGAAGTTGTCATTGATGTCAAGAAGCTCTTGAAGGAATTTGATTTAATGTCAGATTATTCGGAGCATGGACAGTGAGTTTCCAGGAAGATCATAGTAGCCCATTTGCAAAAGATCAAAGAAAAAGACAAGTAAGAAAAGGTATGCAGTAGGCAAGAAAAACTGTCACGATTTCGTGACATGTTTGAGGAGAGAGAAAGAGCTGGAAAAACTATCACGATTTCGCGACATGTCGCATTTTCACGACTCGAAAAGTGCAGGAAGGCAGAGAAGGAAAAGTGTCACGATTTCGCGACATATTGCAAAGAAGATTGTACGGACGAAAAAGTGTCACGATTTCGTGACATGTTGCAGGAGAGGGAGTCTGAAAGAAAAAGTGTCGCGATTTCGTGACATGTTGCAGAAGAGAGAGTCCAAAAGAAAAAGTGTCACGATTTCATGACATAATGCTGAAAAGAGAGTCCATAGTGTGAATTGTCATGATTTCGTGACAAGTTCGAAGAGAGAGAAAGTAGCAAGACAAAGTGTCACGATTTCGTGACATGCTGCAGAACTCGAAGTGAGAACTGTCATGATTTCATGACATGCAGCAAAGGGAAGAGTCAGAAATGAGAACTATCACGATTTCGTGATAGGTTGCAGAGAAGTCATACGGAGAAAGCGTCACGATTTCGTGACAGGCTGCAAAGAAAACGTACGAAAGCTAGAAGTGTCATGATTTCACGACAATTCCAAGGAGGAAGAGCTCAAAGGCGAAAGCGTCATGATTTCGTGACATGTTCCATTTTCGTGGGAGTAAGGCAGAGAGAAACACAAGGCAACGAAAGTGTCACGATTTTGTGACATGTTCCATTTTCGCTAGTGCAAGCAGACAAGAGTGCAAGGAAGAAAAAGTGTCACGATTTCATGACAGTTTGAGATGGCAGTGTACGGATGGAGAAAGTGTCACGATTTCACGACAGAAACTGAAAGCATGTCTTCCATAGGTGAAGTGTCACGATTTCATGACAAAGTGAAGTCGAAGGTCGACAAAGACAAAAGTGTCACGATATCGCGACAAGAGCTTGGTGGAAGTCGTCAAAGGCTAAAGTGTCGTGATATCGTGACAAAAGCCAAAAGATAGTATACGGTTGCAAAAGTGTCACGATATCGTGACATGTTGTAGTTTCACGGTAGAAGCTACAGAAGAGTTGCAGAGGCAGTGAAGCCGACAAAGTTAAATTTGGGCCGACAATAATTAGGGTTTGCAGCCGACGTAGTTTAGGGTTGTGCAGTCGACTAAGATCAAGGTTTTGATCTTGAAAGTGTTAGTATAAAAGGAGGTTTGTTTTGAAGAGTTAAGGGTGAATTGCGAGACAGTCGAATGTGCGTCGAAGTGTGCGAGATGCAGCCGAAAGAGCGCAAGAGTGCAGAAGTGGCATGATGATGTCGAAGCATGCAAAGTGAGCGCAACAGGCAAAGACGAACGAGGACATTTGTACTAGACCGAAGGACTATGTTTAGTGCAAATTCGAGGACCAGCTTTGGAGGTGATAGAGTTGAGGACAGAGGTCTCCGACCGGAGTAGGGAGGACAGGTGTCTTCTGTGGATAGAGTTCCATTTGCTAAGGGCAGCGGAGGCAGAGGTCTTCTAGAGGATCACCATCCAGAACAGAGCTAGGGGATTGGTGTCTCCTTTGGGTTGGTGCCCATAAACATTGTAATCGGGAAAGGTTTTCCCAAAAATTGATTGATAAAATTTAGTGAAAGATTTTATCCATGGATGTAGCCCAACCATTCTAGGTGAACCACGTTAAAATGAGTCTTCAATGTGTGATGCTTTCTGTCTTGATTAATGTTGTGTTGATGCCTCTGTTATTTAAAGTTAAAATTGTTAATTGGTTATGTCTTATACTGTTCACCCCCCCCTCTCAGTATAAGCTTGTGTTCTTCAATTGGTATCAGAGCGGGTTTCTCCAGAAAAAGCCTAACAGCTTGGAGAAGGATCTATCAGAGGAACATACAGATTCATAAAGAGATGAAGAGGTTGGGTTCGATCTCAAAGGTGAATTCTTCTTGGCTTTAAAAAGGCTTGAGAAATTCAGGAAAGAAAATTTTGTTCTCAAGCATCAAATTCAGGAAGAAGAGATTGCAAGATCAAGATTGTCTCAAAGAGTTATAGACTTCAAAATTCTAGTTGAAGAAGGAAAGAAGGTTGAACAGGTTCTGACAGAGGCTTTAAAAGGAAAGGAAACTGATTGCGAGAAATTAGAAGAAGAGGTTATGTCTCTTAGAATGAAGTTGGAAAAATTGGCTCTTAGATAGAATACTTCGTATGACAAGCAAAAGAAGGATGGTATCACTATTCATGAAATAGGGTCTTCGAGCAAGACCAATCTTCATCCTGAAGAGCGGTGGATTCCAGTTGGTCACAAGAAGAACAATCATCCAAGGCATCAAAATAGGTTACATAATACTTTCCATGGCTATTGTTTTTCCTGCAAGAATTTTGGTCACAAAGCTATGCATTGCAATAAATCCTTGAATAGCCATAGTAAGGAAAATGTTAACTCGTTTGCACCTCTTATGAATAAAAATTTCATGTGTGTCAAGTGCAAGAATTTTGGGCATACAACAAGGATGTGCAGTTTGGATAGATCTAGCCTTGAGTTCACTAAAAAGAAAAATGAGATCAAATCTAAGTCAATGATAGTTCAAACTGCTTTTCATGCTCAAGACAAAGTAGAAAAATGGTATCTTGATAGTGGTTGTTCAAAACATATGACTGGTGAAAAGGAAAAAATTTTGGTCTTGAAACAAACAAACCGAGGAACAGTCAGTTTTGGAGATAATAGGTCAGCTAAAATCTGTGGTAAAGGGACTCTTAGTTTGGATGGGAAATCCAAAACAGAAAATGTGCTTTATGTAGAAGGCCTAAGACATAATCTTCTAAGTGTGAGTCAACTTTGTGATCAAGGGCACATAGTATCTTTCTTTTCAGATAGATGTGAGATAAGTAAAGAAAAAAATGGAAAACTCATTGCGAGTGCTACAAGGACTCCAAACAATCTTTACATGCTTGAGTGAGATAAAAAGGGAAAAGTGTTTTCTAACTCAAGAAGATGAGAGTTGGCTATGGCATAAAATATTGGGGCATTTGAGCTTTGATAATCTTGTCAATATTAGTAACAAGGAAGTCGTTAGAGACTTGCCCAAAATAAAAAGGCCCCATAATATCATTTGCGGTCCCTCGTCAACATGGAAAACAAACCAGAACCAGTTTCAAATCAAAAGGGTATACTTCTTCAAAACCATTGGATCTTATTCATACTGATTTATGTGGCCCCACCAGAACTCAGAGCATTCAGGGAGAAAGCTACTTCATGTTGTTTATAGATGATTATTCTAGAATGACGTGGGTTACGTTTCTCAAAGAAAAATCTGAAGCTTTTGAAAAATTTAAAGCTTTCAAAGAAATGATTGAAAATGAGACTGACAAGAGAATCAAATGCTTAAGATCGGACAGAGGAGGAGAGTTCACTTCAAATGAATTTGTGGAATACTGTGAGCAACAAGGAATCAAAAGAGAATATTCAACAGCAAGAACTCCTCAACAAAATGGAGTAGTTGAAAGGAAAAATAGAACTATTGAAAATATGGCTAGAGCTATGTTAAATGAGTCAAAACTCTCAGATGGCTTTTGGAAAGAAGCAGTCAGTACATCAGTCTACATTATCACCAGGGCCCAACTTAGAGTCAATCATCATAAAACTCCTTATGAGTTGTGGAAAGGAAGACCAACTATAGTAAAATACTTCAAAGTGTTTGGGAGTAAGTGCTTCATCAGAAGGGAAGATCAGAATCTGGGTAAGTTTGATCCTAGGTGTGATGAGGGAATCTTTCTTGGATATTCCAGCAGAAGCAAGGCCTACAGATGCTTCAACAAAAGAACGCATACGATCGTAGAGAGCATAAATGTAACAGTTGATGAAAAGACAGGGATAAGAGAACCAGTCAAGGAACTCAGTGATGAAATTTGTCAAGAAGAATTCAGAGAGGTTTCAGATGAAGAAGAGGAAACACAACAATTGCTTCCCAAAACTCCTTCACGATATGTTCAGAAACATCATCCCAAAGATTTGATCATTGGTGATCCAAATAGCAGGCAAACAAGAAGAAGAGTCATACCTTCACACGATTCTACAAATGTTTCATTATTATCACAGATTGAGCCAAAAGATTTTAGTGAAGCATGTGCAGATAAATTTTGGGTAAAAGCGATGGATGAAGAGCTAAATCAAATAGAGAAAAGTGAAACTTGGGATTTGGTTCCAAGACCTAAGGACAAGAATGTCATTGGCACAAAATGGATATTCAGAAATAAACTCAATGAGGATGGAAAGATTGTCAGAAACAAAGCTAGGTTAGTCTGCAAAGGTTATGCTCAAGTAGAAGGTGTTGATTTCGAAGAGACGTTCGCTCCTGTTGCTCGTCTTGAAGCTATCAAAATGTTTTTGGCCCTTTCAAGCTTCAAATCATTCAAGGTATATCAAATGGATGTAAAGTCAGCTTTTCTAAATGGGGTGTTGGTAGAAGAAGTCTACATAGAACAACCAGAAGGAGTGTCTCTCACAGAATAGTCAGACTATGTGTGTAAACTGAAAAAGGCTTTATATGGGTTAAAGCAAGCACCAAGGGCGTGGTACTCAAGACTTGACGAGTTATCTTCATGAGCAAGGCTTCAGGAAAGGCATGGCAGATAGCAATCTGTATATTAAGAATGAAGGTGATGATATGTTGATTATGGTTGTCTATGTTGATGATATTATTTTCGGGGGGAATAATACTCAGATGTGCAAAGTTTTTGCTAACACCATGCAGAAGGAATTTGAGATGTCTATGATTGGAGAGCTGTCATTCTTTTTAGGTCTTCAGATTGCTCAATCAAAAGACGGTGTATTTCTCTCTCAAGGAAAGTATATCAAAGAAATGTTGAAGAAATTTGGGATGATGGACAACAAACCAGTATGTACTCCAATGATTACAGGGTGCAAGATGAGTAAAGATGATGAATCTCCAATGGCAGATCAGAGGTTGTACAGATCAATGATTGGCAGTTTATTATATGTTACGGCTACCAGACCAGATATCATGCAAGCAGTTGGGTTAGTAGCAAGATTTCAGGCAGCTCCAAAATATTCTCATGTTACAACAGTTAAGAGGATATTCAGATATCTGAAGGGCACTATGGATTTTGGGCTTTGGTATCCCAAAGGTGATGATTTCACCCTCATGGCCTATTCAGATGCAGATTGGGCAGGCAATACTGATGACAGGAAGAGCACTAGTGGTGGAGCGTTCTTTCCGGGAAAGAGTTTGGTTTCTTGGCTAAGTAAGAAACAACCTTCAGTTTCCTTATCTACAACAGAGGCTGAATACATAGCAACAGTGGCTGGGTGTACACAGGTTTTATGGATGAAAACCACCTTGGAGGATTTCAAAGTCAAGCATGAACAACCCATCTCCATATTTTGTGATAATACGAGTGCCATAAGTATTTCCAAAAATCCGGTAATGCACTCAAGGACAAAGCATATTTCCATCAAGTATCACTTTCTAAGGGAGAAAGTGCAAGACAAGCAGGTCAAGCTAGAGTATGTGCCTACTAAAGAGCAGATTGCAGATATCTTCACCAAACCTCTTCCAAGAGATACGTTTGAGTATCTAAGGGAGAAATTGGGAGTTGTACTCCCACCCCGGAATTAATCACCTCATCAGGAGGTGGGGGAGGGACCAAGCTAAGAGGCTCATTCTTAGTCCCGAGCCCCAAAGGTGACCCTTTGCCATTGATGACAAAGGGGGAGAGATATGAGTAAGGGGGAGAGCTTCAAGTGAAGAGGAATGCTTCAAGTCAGGGGGAGAAAAACTTCAAAGGCAGTTTCTCAGCTGTTAGCACAGTTGGTTTCAGTTTTGGCTTTTTGAGATGTGTTTTCAGTAAAGGTTTGCCATCAATGACAAAGGGGGAGATTGTTGGCAATTTTGGGTACCTTGGGTACATTGCCTTTGCTCAAGTGAAGAAGTTGTCATTGATGTCAAGAAGCTCTTGAAGGAATTTGATTTAATGTCAGATTATTCAGAGCATGGACAGTGAGTTTCCAAGAAGATCATAGTAGCCCATTTGCAAAAGATCAAAGAAAAAGACAAGTAAGAAAAGGTATGCAACAGGCAAGAAAAACTGTCACGATTTCGCGACATGTTTGAGGAGAGAGAAAGAGCTGGCAAAACTGTCACGATTTCGCGACATGTCGCAGTTTCGTGACTCAAAAAGTGCAAGAAGGCAGAGAAGGAAAAGTGTCACGATTTCGTGACATATTGCAAAGAAGATTGTACGAATGGAAAAGTGTCACGATTTCGCGACATGTTGCAGGAGAGGGAGTCCGAAAGAAAAAGTGTCACGATTTCATGACATGTTGCGAAGAGAGAGTCCAAAAGAAAAAGTGTCACGATTTCGCGACATAATGCTGAAAAGAGAGTCCGTAGTGTGAATTGTCACGATTTCGTGACATGTTTGAAGAGAGAGAAAGTAGCAAGACAAAGTGTCACGATTTCGTGACATGCTGCAGAACTCGAAGTGAGAACTGTCACGATTTCGTGACATGTAGCAAAGGGAAGAGTCGAAATAAGAAGTGTCATGATTTCATGATAGGTGAGAGAAGTCATACGGGAAAGCGTCACGATTTCATGATAGGTTGCAAAGAAAACGTACGAAAGCTAGAAGTGTCACGATTTCGTGACAATTCCAAGGAGGAAGAGCTCAAAGGCGAAAGCGTCATGATTTCGTGACATGTTCCATTTTTGCGAGAGTAAGGCAGAGAGAAACACAAGGCAGTGAAAGTGTCATGATTTCGTGACATGTTCCATTTTTGCTAGTGCAAGCAGACAAGAGTGCAAGGAAGAAAAAGTGTCACGATTTCGTGACAGTTTGAGATGGCAGTGTACGGATGGAGAAAGTGTCACGATTTCATGATAGAAACTGAAAGCATGTCTTCCATAGGTGAAGTGTCACGATTTCATGACAGAAGTGAAGTCGAAGGCTGACAAAGACAAAAGTGTCGCGATATCGCGACAAGAGCTTGGTGGAAGTCGTCAAAGGCTAAAGTGTCGTGATATCGTGACAAAAGCCAAAAGACAGTATACGGTTGCAAAAGTGTCACGATATCGTGACATGTTGTAGTTTCACGGCAGAAGCTACAAAAGAGTTGCAGAGGTAGTGAAGCCGACAAAGTTAAATTTGGGCCGACAATAATTAGGGTTTGCAACCGACGTAGTTTAGGGTTGTGCAACCGACTAAGATCAAGGTTTTGATCTTGAAAGTGTTAGTATAAAAGGAGGTTTGTTTTGAAGAGTTAAGGGTGAATTGTGAGACAGTCGAATGTGCGTCGAAGTGTGCGAGATGCAGTCGAAAGAGCGCAAGAGTGCAGAAGTGGCGCGATGATGTCGAAGCGTGCAGAGTGAGCGCAACAGGCAAAGATGAACGAGGACATTTGTACTAGACCGAAGGACTATGTTTAGTGCAAATTCGAGGACCAGCTTTGGAGGTGATAGAGTTGAGGACAGAGGTCTCCAGCCAGAGCGGGGAAGACAGGTGTCTTCTATGGATAGAGTTCCATTTGCTAAGGGCAGTGGAGGCAGAGGTCTTCTAGAGGATCACCAGCCAGAACGAGCTAGGGGATTGGTGTCTCCTTTGGGTTGGTGCCCATAAACATTGTAATCGGGAAAGGTTTTCCCAAAAATTGATTGATAAAATTTAGTGAAAGATTTTATCCATGGATGTAGCCCAACCATTCGGGTGAACCACGTTAAAATGAGTCTTCAATGTGTGATGCTTTCTGTCTTGATTAATGCTTGTGTTGATGCCTCTGTTATTTAAAGTTAAAATTGTTAATTGGTTATGTCTTATACTGTTCACCCCCCCCCCCTCTCAGTATAAGCTTGTGTTCTTCAATATCAACCAGCTCAAATATTTCTAACAATGCTCAACAACAAATCTCACATAACAATGATACTCATGTTCTTCTCAAGTTATTTGCATAACCAATGGGCTTCAACAACTATGCTTATAAAACAAAGTTTAACCACAAATCTCAAACTAGAAAACCTTGAAGCATTCAACCAACCACTTTCGAAAAAGAAACCATAATCAATACTTTTATCTCCAATGATATTTCAGAAATAAACCACCATAATCAATCAATAGGAGAATGTGCCCATACCTTTTATGAAGATGAAGAAACTTCTTTGGAAATCTGCCACACTCAACAAAATTCAATTTCAAAATCATGGCCTTAACCTTTGAAAACGTTTCGCAAAAATTGATGAGCGCCTTCACACCTATGGGAGTCAAACTTTGTTCCTCCTTGCTAGCATTGTGAGATGCTAACCATGTGGGTGCAAGACCATGTTGGAAATAAATCCCAACCTTGTTGTATAAACTGTGCTCGATTGTTATTAAAATGAAAAAATGTTTTCCACCAAAACTTTTGCCCATGCGGGATTCAAAATGCAGACCTCCCTTGTACCAAAGTTATCTCTTGCCAACTGTGCTACACTATCCAACGTGACGTCAGGTCTAGACGTCCTCAATTTTCTTTAACCCTCAAAAATGACTTCTTTATTTTTTTCACCTTCCGCTTCCTCCACGCACGAATTACTCTTCTATTTTCTCAACCTTGACATTCCTTAATAGGTAAAGTTTTTAACCATTATATATACAAATTATAATGCTTTGAAAGACGTCGATAAATTATAATTAAACCTTCATTCTTTTGGACACCGATGATAAAAAAAAATTTAAATTTAATTTTAATTTTAAATTTAAATTTTAAATAATTTAAAATTTAAACTTAAATATTTAAAATTAAATATCTCCTTCACCGGGGCACCTTTTTCAATGAAACAAAAAGCCAACCTGGGTTTTAAGAAAAATCTATTTCAAATCTACCATCCATGGTTTTAAATAAAACCTTTATTTTGCCTACCTTGGTTTTCATAAAAACCCTGTATATATCCATGCTTTCCAAAATATCTTAAATTATTATTTATGAAATACTTTGGCCACCAAAACTCAATGTGATCCATGTGACATAAATGATCCATGTGACATAAATGACAACATAAAATACCTCAAATTTCCAAAAATCTCCCCCTTTGTCATTGATGGCAACACCTCTGATGCAAATCACCACAGTCCATTGCAAAAACCATTTTTGAGAATCAAAGTTGCTCCCCCTGACTCAATACTCTCTTTGGAGGTTGCTCCCCCTAACTCAATGCTCTCTTTGGAGGCTACTCCCCCTAACTCAAATCTCTCCCCCTTACTCAAATATCTCCCCCTTTGACATCAATGGCAAAAGGGACACCTATGGGGCTAAAAGATATGACTCTTAAGCTTAGCCCCCTCACCACCTTATCTCTTGAGGTGATTAATTTTGGGGTGGGAGTACTTTTACTCCCAGTTTTTCTCTCAAACGTTCAAACGTTTCTCTTGGTAATGGTTTTATAAATATGTCTGCAATATGATATTTTGTAGGAACATATTCCAATCTTACTTGTTGCTCTGTAACCTATTCTCTTAAAAAATGATACTTGATTGGAATGTGCTTTGTTCTGGCATGCATTAATGGATTCTTCGAGATACTTATAGCACTAGTATTATCACACATAATAGGAATGGGATGATCATGTTCCATGCTAAAATATTTGAGAGTCTGTTTCATCCATAATACTTGTGAACAACATGCTGCTGCTACAATATATTCTGCCTCTCATTGTGGAAAGTGACACTGATGGTTGTTTCTTACTTAGCCAAGAAACTAAGCAATCACCAAGAAAGAATGCTCCTCCACTTTTACTTTTTCTATCATCAATGTTTCTGCCCAATCTGCATCTGTGTATGTTGTGAGAGTAAACTTATTACTTGTAGGATACCATAGACCATACTCCATTGTTCCTTTGAGATATCTGAGTATTATTTTCACTACTGTCACATGTGATTATTTTGGAGCTGCTTGAAATATTCCCACTAAACCAACTACCTGTATTATATCTGGTCTTGTAGCTGTAACATATAATAAGCTACCAGTCATATATCTGTATAGTGTTTGATTTGTATCAGGAGATTCATCATCTTTGCTTAATTTACACCCTGTAACCATTGGAGTACTAACTGGCTTACTATATTCCATTTTGAATTTCTTCAACATCTCTTTTATATACTTTGTTTGTGAAAGAAATATCCCTTTTTCTAATTGTGAAATCTATAATCCGAGGAAAATGGTTAATCCACGAATCATAGACATTTCAAACTCATTAGTCATGTTTCTTGCAAATTCTTGACACATTCTGTCATTTCTACCCCCAAAAATAATATCATCCACATAAACTTCCACAATCATCAAATCATTTCCCTTATTTTTAATATACAAATTGCTATCAATTGTTCCCTTTCTGAAACCTTGCTCTCGAAGATATTTATCCAGTCTTGAATACCATGCTCTAGGAGCTTGCTTTAAGCCATAAAGAGCCTTTTCAATCTACACACATAATCTGGCTTATATGCTTGATTAACCCATCTGGTTGTTCAATGTAAAATTCTTCTAAATGACCATTCAAAAAAGCTGATTTGAAATCCATATGATATACTTTGAAATTCCTATAGCTTGAAAGTGCCAAAAATATTTGTATAGCTTCCAATCTTGCAACTGGTGCAAAGGTCTCATCAAAATCAATTCCTTTTACTTGTGCATATCCTTTACACACTAGTATTACCTTGTTTCTGATGACTTGACCATATTCATTTAGTTTATTCTTGTAGACCAATTTACTACCAATTAAATTTTTTCCTTTTGGTCTTGAAACTAATTCCCAAGTCTTAATTTTTTCAATCTGGTCTAGTTCTTCCTTCATTGATTTAATCTAACATTCATCATTTTTTGCCTCTCTGAAATCCTTTTGTTCTATCTTGGATAGTAGTGAAAAATTTGCTTGTTCTGTTGAGCCTATGATTCCTCTTCTTATTCGTCTTACATCAGGGATGCCGATGATCAAATCCTATGGATGTTTTTTCTAAATATATCTTGATATAGTTTTGTAAGGTATATTATGCAAATATTCTTCATCTAAATCTTCACCCATTTCTTCCTGAAAACTTTCTTCTTCTTCAAGAATATCTTCCTAAGATGGCTCATTTATTCATGTTATTTCATCAACTTTGACATTTATACTTTCCACCATGGTATGTGTTCTTTTATTGTAGCATCTGTAGGACTTACTCTTTGTAGAGTATCCAAGAAAAATACCTTCATTGCATCTAGGATCAAACTTTCCCAAGTCCTTATCCTCTCTTATGATATAACACTTAATTCCAAATTTTTTTAAGTAGTTTACTGTGGGAGATCTTCCTTTCCAAAAATCATATGGAGTCTTATGTTGCTTTTTTCTAACTTGAGATCTATTCATAACATAGATTGATGTATTGATTGCTTCCTTCCAAAACCCATTTGAGATTCTTGATTTATTTAGCATTGCTCTGGCCATATTCTCAAGAGTTCTATTATTTCTTTCTACTACTCCATTTTGCTGCAGAGTCCTAGCTGCTGAATATTATTTTTTGATTCCATTTTCTGCACAAAACTCAATAAATTATGTAGAGATGAATTATCCTCCTCAATATGATTGCAAACTCTTGATCTTCTTTCCTATTTCATTTTCTACCATTTCTTTGAAAACTTTGAAATGCTCAAATGCCTCTAATTTCTCTTTTAGAAAAACAACCCAAGTCATTCTAGAATAATCATCTATGAACAACATGAAGCAACTTTCAACTTGTAGACTTTTGGTTCTCATAGGACCATATAAATAAGTATGAATCAATTCTAATACCTTGGAAGATGAATATTCTTTTGCCTTAAAAATTGATCTTGTCTGCTTTCCATACCAACACTGTGCACAAATTTTATTTGAAGGTCTTTTTATCTTTGGTAGATCTCTGACAATTTGTTTGTTGCTTATCCTTACTATGTTATCGAAGTTCAAGTGACACAACCTTTTATACCATAACCAAATTTCTTCTTATTGATATAGAAGACATTTTTCCTTTTTTATTTCATTGAGCATGTAGAGATTGTTATTGGTTCTTTTTGCATTTGTAACAAGCTTCCCAGTTTTTTTTCCCCTGATTTTGCATCCTATATAGGAAAAAGTAACTGTGTACCCTCGATCACAAATCTGGCTTACACTCAGTAGATTTTATTTTAGACCCTCAACATAGAGTACACCCTGTGTAGTATTATTTCCATCATCCAAACTTAAATTTCCTCTCCATTTGATTTTAGTTGAAGCATTATCACCAAATCTCATAGATCCGTTGTTGTTCCCTTTTAAAGAAATGAACTTATCCTTATACCTAGTAATATGACTAGAGCACCCACTATCAATATACCATTTGTCCATCCTATAACCCAGTAGAATATTCCCTCAAGTTTTTAACCTTTTCGAAGGAATGCGCTCTAATACCAATTGAAGAACACAAGCTTATACTAAGAGGGGGAGGGTGAACAGTATAGCACCCACTTTTTACTTTCTTTCAAACCAATATCAATTATTGTCCTTAATTACAATAACCAAATATAGCAGTGCGTATTAATAACTTAGATAGCAATAATAAGCAAGATCACAAGTCACCACACATAATTGAGACACAATATTTAATGTGGTTCCCCCAATACACGGTATTCCACAAGATAATCTCCTTATAATATTTCACATAGAAATAAGGATCCTTATCCAATACAATGATTAATTTGATCTAATCAAAGCTAGGCAATACATTGATCTACTCAGGTAGGCAATGCACTAATCTACTCAACTAGGCAACACAATGATCTGGTCAGGTAGGCAAACCATTGATCTACTTAGCTAGGCAACACACTGATCTACTCAGGTAGGCAATCCACTGATCTACTCAGCTAGGCAACACACTGATCTACACAGGTAGGCAATCCACTGATCTTCTCAGCTAGGCAACACATTGATTTACTCAGGTAGGAAATCCACTAATCTGCTCAGGTAGGCACTCCACTGATCTGCTCAATAATATCACATAGAACTTATCCAAATTTGCTCAATAAGCTCACACAGAACTTGTCCAAATATGCTCAACAATCTCACACAAAACTTGTCCAAAAATTCTCAACAAGCTCACACAAAACTTGTCCAAATTTTCTCAACAATCTCACATGAAACTTGTCCAAATATGCTCAACAATTTCACACAGAACTTGTCCAAATCTGCTCAACAAGCTCACACAAAACTTGTCCAAATCTGCTCAACAATCTCACATATAAGTCCAAATATTCTCAACAAGCTCACACAGAACTTGTCCAAATCTGCTCAACAACTGTCTGCAAAGTTGTCCATAAATCTATCCCAAAAGCCTTCTCAAAGGCTCAACCAATCATGCTCAAATAGCACTTAAATATCATCCATAAATCAAAGGCAAGGCTTAAATATGAACTCAACAATGAATGGTAATACACTCTTCAAAGTATTACAACTATGATCCACAATGATCTCAACTCAAATCAAATAAAATCATAGAAGCATAAAGAGAATTTTTAGAGATTCAATATGTTCTAAGCTCAATATCAACTCAAATTAGATTTATAGAATAGTTTTTTTCATGGAACTTGAACAATCACTTCACACATCACTTGACTAGGCTCAATCAACTCAATCAATCATCACAAGAGACATCTCTTTCTTACAAACCCTAGTTCAAGCATGTATCAACAAACTCAAATATTTCCAACAATGCTCAACCACAAATCTCACATAACAATGATACTCATGTTCTTCTCAAGTTATTTGCATAACCAATGGGCTTCAACAACTATGCTTATAAAACAATGTTTAACCACAACTCTCAAACTAGAAAACCTTGAAGCATTCAACCAACCACTTTCGAAAAGGAAACCATAATAAATCCTTTTCTCTCCAATGATATTTCATAAATCAACCACCATAATCAATCAATAGGAGAATGTGCCCATACCTTTTACGAAGATGAAGAAACCTCTTTGGAAATCTACCACATCAACAAAGTTTAATTTTGAAATCGTGGCCTTAACCTTTGAAAACATTTCGTAAAAATTGATGAGTGCCTTCACACCTGCAGGAGTCAAAATTTGTTCCTCCTTGCTAGTGTTTTGAGATGCTAACCACGTGGGTGCAAGCCCATGTTGGAAATAAATCCGAACCTTGCTGTATAAACTGTGCTTGATTGTTCTTAAAACAAAAAAAAAAAATTCCACCAAAACTTCTGCCCCTGCGAGATTCGAAACATAGACCTCCCTTGTGCCAAAGTTATCTCTTGCCAATTGCATTGTGCTATCCAACATGAAATTAGGTCTAGACATTCTCGATTTTATTTAACCCTCAAAAATTACTTCTTTATTTTTTTAGCCTTCTGCTTCCTCCACACTCAAATTACTCTTCTATTTTCTCAATCTTGACATTCCTTAATAGGTAAAGTTTTTAACCATTATATATACACATTATAATGCTTCGAAAGACATCAGTGTATTATAATCAAACCTTCATTCTTTTGGAGGTCGACGATAATAAAATATTAAATTTAATTTTAATTTTAAATTTTAAATAATTTAAAATTTAAACTTAAATATTTAAATTTAAATATCTCCTTCACTGGGGCACATTTTTTGATGAAACAAAAAGCCAACATGGGTTTTAAGAAAAATCCATTTTAAATATGCCATCCATGGTTTTAAATAAAACCTTTTATTTTTCCTGCCTTGGTTTTCACAAAAACCTTGTATATATCCATGCTTTCCAAAATATCATAAATACTTTGAAATACTTTGGCCACCAAAACTCAATGTGATCCATGTGACATCAATGAAAACATAAAATACCTCAAATTTCCAACACATATCATACAACTAATGATACTAATGATACATACATACAGACATTTAAAATCAAAGCAAAAATCACTATATTTTGTCAACATATACAATTAATTCAATAACATAGCATCATTACGTATACATAGTTTTCAAAATTTCAGCTTACTCAAAGCTATAGCATAAATCATAAATTTTGAAAATATAGACAGTCCATATCATTAAAAAGCAAACATGCATAATCATTGAAAATAGAATGATTATATGTTTTTTTTCAAATCACTAAAATTTTACACCAATTTAAATATGAAAAATCATTGATAATATGAAAATTTTCAAATCATTGACATTTATAAATGATATCAAATACGAAAAATCATTGATAATATGAATTTATTCAAATCACTAAAATTTTACAAATGATTTCAAATCCAGAAAATCATAGATTATATGAATTTTTAATATAATCATTGCAATTTTTACATTTTTGGAAGCTGATACAAAGCTTTATCGACTTCTCCAGAATAATCGAGAATAATTTGTAAATTATGCATTTCTATAATCTCATCATCACTCCAAGCTGAATTATTTTTGTCATTATCAACAATATTAGTGAGACCTCTTCTTTCTACTAGGGACTTCCAATATGTCAATGCTCTGTCATAGGAAAACTTACCCACCTCGTACGATGACACATACATTCTCAAACAATTTTCCAAATTTTTGTCCAACCTATTATGAAATTTTTATTTAAAAAAATATAATGCACTAAATACCCTTTCATATTCAACAGATCCCAAAATCTTTGTCTGACATAATTCATATAAAATAAAGTATTCACTCATAGTTTCTTGTAAGACACTACTTCGATATAGTTTTTTTCAGAAACGCGTGATTGAACTAGTCTCATGTGGATTTTTGAAATGTGCAATTTTATTATCCATTGTTATTCCAAAATTGGTTGATTGTTGTCTCAAAATATCTTTGTTTAGAATACCATTGATTTCAATGTTATTTATTTCCACACTTCTAGAGAAATGTGTCATAATATTACCCATATATTTTACAAACAACTCACTTCTACTACTATGGTCACCACAAGGATTCTAGAATATGGGATTAACAATAGCCATGGCCTCAAGTGTCTCATATCTCTTAAAACGGTCTCTTATTTCACTTGTTAATGTATTTGCAATTCTTTTCAATTTATTCTTAGTGCTAACCAAAACCTCATCAAATACGGAATGTGTAACGAGCACTTTTTTAACATCATATATTAGTGTATCTAATCGCTTTTCAAAACAATATATAGGAATCAAATTTCCATGGATAGTAATACAAAGATTATCATTGATGTTGAACTTTAAAAAGTTGTTCGGATCATTGACATTAACTAACGTATTCCAACTATCAAACTTGGGATCCTCAAAATATTTTCTGAATAAATAAATCTTGTCAATAATCATACATATTTTTTTTCTCATCCTCATGAAATTGACAATATAAATTACTCTTTCCTATGCAAGTTTAATCAAAGAATTCATTTCTTGTAACATTGGAAGAATACCACATAATATGAGAAGAGTTTCCAAGTTAGACATATGAAAAAGCAAATTTTTTTCCTTGTCAACATCCCTACGATGTGCATACATAAACCCAACCAAGGATTGATATTATGAAAATACACTTTTTGTAGGAAGAAACAGTGAAATCCACTTGTTTTGCACATCTTTTAACATTTTTCTGCCTTCAGTTATACCTAGAGAAAACTGTTGAAACTCTACAAACCTTTTTGGACTACATGAAAAGTATGAGTGTATTTTACGGATGAGTTCTTCCACTCTAGCTACATTATCAAAAGTGCTCACAATTTTGTATGTAATATTCATTCGATGATCCATGCAATGAATAAGAATCACATATGAGGCAAATGAAGTTTGAAGCCTAACACAAAGACCATTCCTTTGTCCTTGCATTGTAGCTACACCATCAGCTCCAACACAAATTAACTTTGTGGCAATTTCATTTTCATCCATTCCGACAATATCCTTTAAACTAGTTACAACAACATTATAAATGTTTTCCGCATTACAATTTTCAATCATCTTATGTAGTGCTAGTAAATGAGGTTGTTTCAAATGATTTTTGAATATGTAAAAATGTATGCAAATCCAATATGTGTTGTCAACAGCTGTTACCTCATCAATGGAAAGTGAAATAAATTTTGCTTGTTTCACATTTTTTCTTAGGTCTTCCTTCTCAACCAGTGATAGACATTTTACCATTTCCCAACCACTTCGATCTGACCAATGTGAACTGGTAAGGTTTTTTACATCGGCTAGTTAAAGTATTTCCTTAAAATTAGCAAAATTAAACATGAGTCGACCTTTTTTAGAATACTGTATACAATAGCAAACTACAATTTCTTTGAGACCAATACAGTCTTATTAATTTTTTAAATTGTGCCTCGATTGTTCCACCCTTCTCAATGAGAGTTTGTTGTTGTTTCATTGATTTTTCATATTCAAGTGCATATCTCACATGTACACATTCTGATGCATCATTCCACCTATGATATATATTAATTGTTCCATCACTTCGTATTTCTTTGATGTAAACTTTCCCACAATGTTTTTCTATTATGTCTTTCTTATTTTGCAATAAATGATCCTTTCGCAGCTTCCATGTACAAATAATGCATTTACACACATTTAATTTCTCATCTCGCTCAATAAATGGGTACAACCATGCCCATTAATTTTTAAAATACCTTCCAATAGTCCATTCACTTATCTTTGATATTTAGACTTTTGCCTACAAGATTCCCCAGAGGTCTGCATTTTAATTATACTATCATTTTATTTTTCAATTGATGTGTTTGAATTTAAAATCTCCTGAAGTGGTTTTTGAATGTAGTTATTAGGAAAATTATCATATGGTCCCATCTCATATTCTGGAATATCTTTGAGTGAACTCACATCAGGGTCAACAATGTTTATGACATTCAATGTTTGGTATTCTCTATCATTTTTTGAAGTAAAAAAGGCACTATTTTAAAGAATTAACATAATACAATTTTACAAAGCATTTAAAAAGAGGTAGATGAGCAAACAACCATTTATTTATTAATAAAGAAATGTTTTATATTTAAGAATAACATAAATATTAAAAAATTTATGGTAAAAGGTGTTTGTACCTGCATGTTGTGTAGAATCTATAGAGATTGATGCCTCATTGCATTTTGATACTTGTGTAAAATATTTAAGAATTATATTTTGTAAGAATATTGGCCTCCCTTCTTTCCATATTCAGTAGGTGACATTGTATCTATAAAGAAAAAGCCTTCAGATGTTAGGAAATGTATATGAAATTGAAGAAAAATAGCAGACATCCCTTAAGACAAACCTATGTTGCCCTATAGAATGACATCTGAAAGACAAGAAGTAGTCTAATAAGAAAATTCTCCTAACACACAACATGACATGGATACTTATCAACCATAGTTGCAGATAGTGCTTCTACACTGCCTATGAAACATACTCTAAGAGACAAGAAGTAGTCTCTGACAAGAGAAATGCTCCTAACACACAACCAAATGACATTGATAGTTGTCTACCATAGTTGCATATAGGTCACCTATAGTACCTATGAAACTGAATAAAAAGAGCTTTGGACAAAATAACAATGGAAGAAAAATACTCTATCAATTTTTAATCATGAATCCTCTATAACCGATAGCCCTATGTCAATCGACACACTTTTGCAATGGGTCAGACTACAAACATGCCTCTCTAACCGATCGAATTTTATCGACAGTCTCTTCTCAACAACCGATCATCTTAGGCAAATTAATGCATCTCTAAAACCTTGTGTTGATAGAAACTACTCTGCAACCAATCAAATTATGCCGATAGACACTTCTCTGCAACTGATTGGCTTATGATGATTAACACGCCCTTGCAACCAATCAGATTATACCGATTGACACCTTTGCAATCGATAGATGAATGCTGATTGAAACATCCCTATAATTAATAGACTAATGTAAATAGATACATCCCTGCAACCGATAGACTAATACTGATTGATACCTCTACAACTGATAGACTAATACCAATCGATAGTTCCTACAACCAATAGGTTGATGCCGATCGACACATCTACAATCGATCAACTAATACCGATCGACACATCCTTGCAATCGATAGAAAAAGGCCAATCAACACCTTTGCAATTGATCGACTAATGTCGATCGACACATAACTACAATTGATAGTCTAATGCTGATCGATACCTTTGCAACCAACCAACACATCTTTGCAATCGATGGTCTTATTCAATAGAAACGACTCTACAACCGGTCGTCTTATACCAACAGACACGGATCTGCAATCGATCAACTTATACTAATAGACACGGCTCTATAATCGATTAGCTTATGCCAATCATCTTGCACCGATCGACACTTCTCTACAATCAATTGACTTATGTTTGTAGAAACTCCTCTGCAACCTTGTCAAGTTTTTTGTTGTTTCAAAGTTATTTTCGAGTTAGAGTATTTTAGATGTATGTTTATCGGTACCCACTACAATATATATATATATATATATATATATATATATATATATATATATATATATATATATATATATATATATATATATATATGGGTAGTATATGAGGCAATTTGGGCAGGAAAAATAAAATCATTTATAATTTGAAGGCGAATTGGGCAGGAAAATCAAAATAATTTGTAATTTGAGGTCAACAAATAAAAATAAAAATATATTAATTATTATCAACGATGGAAAAATTTACCCCAAGAAACTTCCACCCCATAAATTTTGGGTGAGTGTGCCCTAGTGAAAGGATCCAAAATTAGCCAATTTAGAATCTTAAAAATCCTAAATAGAGCCAATTTACAATATTTCGTACTTATGCATAACCCTATAGTGGATCACTCCATTATGAACATATTTGATACAATGATGTAGTGTGGAAGGAACAAATTGCATGTCCCAAATCCATGGGCATCCCAAAATGATATTATACTGCATCTCACCTTCACTGACATGGAAGAGAATGGAAATGGTTTTGACACCATCCTGAATAGGAAGGACGATGGTACCAATGGTAGGGTGCATAGAGCCATCAAAATCTTGAAGGTCCATAGAAGGAGTAGCGAGGTGTGAAGAAGGAAGGTGAAGATGGCCAAGGATCAGTAGAAATGATGTTGATGGATGAGCCAATGTCAATGAGGATATGCTTATAAGTGATAGAATTGATGGAAGCTTGAATATGCAATGGTGGATCCACTCCCTCACCTACAACTTCAGTAATCTCATGGTCATGAAGGCTAATAGAAGTTTGTAGGTATCTTTGAAAATTACCAACAAAGTTGGAAAAAGCATCGGTACCATTGGTATCAAGATCGAGAGAGTGGAGGATGGAATTGAGGGCCTCGTGATGAGGTTGGGATTGCTACAGAAGGTCATATATGGATAACCTTGTAGGGGTAGTGCGAAGTTGATGAGAAATACTACCATAGATATTGATGACATTTCATGGTATAGTAGGAGTAATTGGTGGATTTGAAGAATATGATGGAAGATATGTAAAAGGGAATTGTATTTTGGTAGGACAGGATAATGTTGATTATGCATAGCAATGTTGATCATACCCACAAACTCGTTTTGAGAAGGACCTTAGTTGACATAATTAACTTGGCATGGATCAGATTGAGGTGGATTACCATCATGTTCAGGAAATGGGTTTTGATAGCTCCCCATATTTTTATTTTGTGGTGTGAGAGGATTAGAAACCTGAATGGTACCATAGTTGATAAGATCTTGCACAGTATGTTGAAATATGCACTACGTATCAAGAGAATGGCCATGTTGTTGATGAAAATCATAAAATGCTTTTGAATTGTGGTCTTGAGAGAGTGGGTGATTTGGATCATTAGGCTGGATTTTAGGCAAAGTGATGAGACCTCCATCATATAATCGATGAAATAATACAGGCATGGGCTCATAAAAAGGCATCCAATTGCATGGTGTACGAGGGGGACAAGTATTATGCCCTTGGTATGGATTAGAATGTGGTGGAGGGTTGACTTGGTATGCATTTTGGGGAGGTCAAGGTGGTGCTGATTGTGGGGGTTGAGATGATGCGGATTGAGGTGGTAGAGATGGAAAAGCAAGGAGCACCTGATTGGTCTGATGTGGTTTGGAAGTGGGTGGTACATATAGATTGCGATTGTAGAAATAATTGGATGGATAGGGTTGCTTCAGATGGAGCTTGATCTTACCTATGTGGACATTTATGTCCTCGATAACCTTAGCTTGGGTAATAGCTTCCTAAAATGTATGACTTTGATGGATTTATAGAGTTTGAGAGATTTTCTTGTGATAAATCTTGGTAAATAGTTTGATGAGCTCTGAAGGTGGAAGAGTAAAAGCGAGATCATGAATGGGCTCATCATCAAACTGGTGTAAAGCATAGACATTTGATAATGTAGTCTTGGTTTTGATTTTGATCAAAAAATGCTCAAGAAAGAGATTGGCCAACTATTCAAACATGAATAAGCTATGATGAGGCAAATGATTGTACCAATCTAATGCTTGTCCCCCAAGAGAAAGTGCAAATGTGTAGAGTATAAGGGGGTCACTACCATAAAGTTGGTAACAAGAAAAATGGTAATTATTAATATGCTCTCTAGGATATTCCTTTTGAATTTGTTGAATTTGGGGATCTCAAATCGGTAAGGATAAGGATGCACAAGAATAGATAGGTGAATTGGTTCATTACACAATTCATCATATGTGGGTTTTTGAGGCCCATAACCAGTCGTGTGCAAATCCAGGGTATGAATATGTTCCTGCATAGCTTGAAGTTCACTAGAGAGCACCATGGTGGTATCTGGTGGAGCCAAAAATGGATGTGAAGAAGAATATGGAGGTAGTGGCTATGATGATGCTTGCGAATAACCTAGATGTGGTGGGTATTGCAACTATTATTCTTCCCATTGATTGTAGTAAGTAGCCTATTATGGATCAAGCATTGGCATGGCTTGATATTATGGGAATGGAAACTGAGATGGATGTGGTGAAATGTATGAAGATTGTACTATGGGTGGTGGTTGTTGATCGTAATATCTAGGAATATATTGGTCAAGCATGGGCGACTATTTTCTACTATGTATATTGGAAAGTCGGTTGCACTTGATTGGTGGTGGTAGAGGGCCAATTGGATAGGGAGGTGAAGAAAGTGGGTGGTGTAGAAGATGGGGGTGGAAGAGATGAGGGTGGAGTGAAAGAGAATTGGTTTGAAGGTGGAGTAGTGAAGAATGAGAACTGGGGTGGTATGGAAGGAATGGTCAGCAAAGATTCAGGATAGACCGAATAGCAAGGTTTATTAGCAATATAAGATGGAATTGATGGTGGGGGTCGAAAGGGATGTAGTGGAGGTAAGAAAAATGATGAAGAAGGTGCTAGTGGAGGTCCATATGATGAGAATTATGGGTAGCTAGTAGGGATATTAGTAGTGAACTATGGAGTGAATAGAGGTGGATGTGGAGATGGGGTGACCTATTGCTATTGAAATTGTTATGAAGGATAAGATGAATATTGCAATGGTATTTGGAAGTATTTAGGGGGATGTTGGGAATACGAAGGTGAAAATGATGATGATGGTTGGGATGGGGGTTGGGAGCTCGATGAAGCCTACTATGAAGGTAGTATTTGAGATGTCGATGTGGCAAGGGGTGGTGTGGAAGAAGGAGGTGTAGAGATCATTCCTATGATATGGACAGTAGTGATGATATCAAACATAATTTGGGAAATTATGAAATTATAGTCATCCCCCAAAAGTGGATGAGATGAATGCTCTAGAAAGGGATGGGTGGTAGATGGTGAAGGAGGTGGAGTGAACTCATCGACAACAATTATGGGTATAGGATGACCGAGAGGGGTGTAGATGACATACTAGAAATAAGTGGATGGGGGATTAGGGGATGAGAGATCATCTAAAGTAGAAGTATCCTCAGAGATCTTATCTAATGTATGATATGGAGTGGATGATGTGGCATGAGATATAGGACTAGCCCTAGGGGCTGAGGGTTATATCAATAGATCAGGTGGAACAACGGAAGAAACCTTCTCAAACTCAAAAGGTGGATTAGTGGTCTAAGAAGAAGAGGCACCTACAGTCATGATAGTTCGATGAGCAGTCTCTATGGCACGACGAAGAGCTTCACGTGTTTGACTATGCATAATTGGCATGGTGGTGTGTGTAGTAGTGCAATAACAGTAAAAAGATATGAAATTTGGTATCTGAGGATGTTTGTGACTAACTTTGACATTTTTTGTTCTAAAAAACATATATTTGCATGGGGGGTGCGAAACTCTCTTGCGATCAAAAATTTGTATGGTTGGGGTGTGAACCTCTCTTGGAATCAAAAATTCACTTGGGTGGGGTGTGAACCTTAGAAGATAGGAATAGATGATAGATAGGTGTTCTGTAGAGTGTTTATGTGTTGTATGGAAGATCTGGTGTTACTCTATGACCTACAATGCAGGTTTACATGGGGGGTGCAAATGTCTTCTGTAATTGTACGTTCACACAGGGTTGTACAAACCTCAAGACAGGGACAGAGGATGGATTTCTACTATGGAGATCCTATGTGTGTTGTGTGGAACTATTCTATGCAATTTTGTAGCCTGGAATCTAGGTTCACACTAGGGGTGTGAGTTTATCTAAGCGTAGGAAATTCACACGAGGGAGTGCAAACTACCTGAAAATAGAATATGTAGTGTTTGTCATAAAAATGCAACTATGGAACAACTAACCAGTGAGTTTTAGCAATTTTGATATGCTGTTGTAACCACTTTTCTGAGACTCAATAATAAGAAAATGTTTTTCTTTTATTTTTTTATGTATTTTTATGAGAGTATTGTATCCATACTAAGAAAAAACCATGGGAATGGGTGAATGCTACTTGAAATAGGTATGTCGTAGCACATAACCTCCTACAACATCCAAGGGTACATAGAATAGAACTATGTTTCCAACGGGTGGATGGCTACCTAAATGGAATCTGGTATAGTAAAATGGTATCCAAAATGGGGGACTCAAGATGGTTAAATGATTCAATATACTCTCATGAAGAGAGGTTGTGTTGTCAATGTGTTGCTACCGACCCTAATCAAGGCTTTTGCTTAACCCTCATGTTTAAGGCATGCATAATAATGACCATCTATGCCCACTAATTATTTTTAAAAGCCCTATGGTAAAGGGGCTTTCTAAAAATACCTACTCCAAAGGTACCTTCCAATGATTAAATCTTGATAACCATCTCTGAAGAGTAAGGGATCATCCGGTGATTAGGTCCGGTCAACCACTCCTGGGGGTACTATGATGACTAAATGGGGGGTGATCCAATGGAGGGTAGAACTCTGACCTCACCAAACTCAAGTGTTGAATTGGTGATGAAATCCAATCCAAATTGGTGATGAAGGCCAATCCTTACACTATTTTTTTTGGAATGTGATTGTATGGTGTTTTTTATGCGTAAATATTTTAGAAGTAAAACTACCCTAAGTACCTTTTCGAAATAAATCTACGCTAAGATGTCTTTTTGAAGTAAATCTACTTAAATTCTTCCTCACAAAACCAAATCTATTCTAATGCCTTTTGGAATTGAAATTTAACTAGATGCTTTTGAAATTACAATATAAATTTCTTCCTCACAAAACCAAATATATTCTAATGCCTTTTAGAATTGAAATTTAACTAGATGCTTTTGAAATTGAAATCTAGCTAATTGCTTCCTCATGAAATCAAAGCTAGGCTAATGCTTTTTGGAATTAAAATTTAACTAGATGCTTTTAAAATTAAAATCTAGATTAAGTGCTTGGAATTCAAATCTAGATTAAATGTAGGGTATTCAAATATAGCTTAGAAAGAAATGGTAAAGCTAATTAGAACAAAAAGTGTATGTGATAGATCAATTGCCAACCCAAATGATAAGATTTACCTTAGAATGTAAATATAGCCATCGTATTAGCACAATACCTATATCTAAGTGAATGCAGAATCTTTTGGCTCTCTCTCCTTTCTAAAGCTATGTCTGTGTGGGAAGTTTGCACCCCGAGGTGCAAACCTGTCCTCTACTGGGAAGTTTGCACGGGCCTATGTGAACCTATTGCCGATAATTGGGCTAACTAATTTTGTGATTTTGGTGATGATTTTGAAGCTTCTAGATGGTCTTGAGACAATTATCTACATAGAAAAAGTCCCAAAGTCAAATATGAATGCAAAATAACACAAAATCTTAAGATATCACGCATATACCTGAAATAAGAAAATTAGTGAAAAATAAAACTAACTAGATGCCACACAAAAATACAAGTAATGATTTCACCTTGTATACACCATGGAGAGAGGTAGTTTGGGGTCTAGGTATGGGGGCATGCAATCCTCAATAACATGAGGCTTTTAACCTCCCCTAACTTACCTTGCCAGTTGTTGGGGTGTCTAAAACCAATACCTGTGCTTCAGGGATCAATTTTGAGGTATATTGGGAAGTTCACACGCCCAAGTGTGTACTCTCTAACCTATTTGAAGATCGTTGGTGCACCAATAAAATTTTGTGATGTGGCCTGAGTTGTGTTTCAAGGCATTTTTATTTGGGGTTTCTTCAAATATGACAACTACCTGCCATACATAAATAGTCCACAAGATGTGTTAGGTGACGATTAAGCTAGTTCTTGGTGGGGGTCCCACCGGGCGTTCTAGAATGAAACCAAACACAAGAGATAATTAAGATAATAAAGATAATTAAGATAATAAAGATAATGAAACCATAGTGGTCCACTCCTTTGATATTAAGATAATAAAGAGAGGTTACAAAGTGAAATCCCCTTTACAATCCTTACCCTGAAGGCTACAATGGGTCTTCCCAAAGGAAACCTTTTAGAAATACTCCAAAGATAGCAAGATATTTCTTTTGGATGTTCCTCAATATAGATGGGCTTATTGCACGTGGGCCACTGCTAGTTTGATGTGTTCTTTGTACCTGTTAGACCTGCAAAATATTATTAGTACATTAAGGGTCCTGCATCAATCAAACCCCATGTTTATGAAGACAAAAGAGACTCTTAAATCAACTCAAAACATGAAATAACTTGCTAAAAACAACATAAAATACTAAACTAGACCATACTTACTTGTTTGGGTGATTTTGTCTTGATGTAGAAGAGGTTCACACTGGGGGTGCAAACTTGGTTTGAACCGGGATGTTCGCTTAGGGGGGTGCAAACCTATATTTTTTTGGCTGAACTTGCAAGATGTGGTTTTTGGATCTTTTTGATGTGATGTATCCTTAGGGAATTCGATGGGTCACCTTCAAATTTTGCCTTTGATAATGATAACCTGTCTAGATCACAAGGAATATCATGAAAATGACTAAGCTACTATTGTAATATGAGTGTGATGGTTGTGTGATGGATGCTACGTCTAGAGTTATTTTTGTAGAGATTTTGTAAGCTAAATTTGATCTCTCTAAAATTGTGAAAATGGCCTTCTACTTATAGACTTAGCCAAGGTGAGGGGAGGGGATGAGGTGTCCCCTATGATGTGTATGTGGTGAGGTGTCCACCTAAGAGGTGTCCCTTGAGGCATCCTAGATCATAAATGAGATTGGGTGAGAGAATCCCTCACCCATATACAAGTCATGATGACCTAGATAAAAATATCTATTTGGCATATATTGGAACACTTTTGGAAATATATTTATTTTAAATTATTTTTTGTGTGCAAAAGTCTCCATTTTTCATTTATGACCCAGGGGAATGTGACGTGGAGAAATATCTAGATGAGAGGTGGCAAGGCTAGACTAGGCTAGGCTAGTCAAAGTAGACTAGGTGAGGTGGTAGGATTAGATTAAATCATGATTAGATCTAATTAAGCATGTGATTTAGCCATAAATCAAGTTTTGACCAAAAAGGTTGACTTTTGACCATAAAGTGATTTTTGACCATGGTGGAGAATTCAACCTTGGTTGAGTTGTGAATGAGGTCATATGAGGACCTATAGTTAAGCGTAGGAAGGAGATTAGCTAGTCCAAGGAGTATAAGGATGATGAATAGTGATTTTGATAAATGAATAGTGTTTTAAGACAATTTATGAAAATTTTGAGGGTTTTGCAAATTGATTTACCGTGAAGATGAGGAGAGGGACAATGTGCAGCTTTTGGGTATCTACATAAATATTCAGAGGACTTATTATTAGTTGCAGCATGTTCAAGTGAATTCCATGACCATGGTTGATTGACTCAGGTGCTTCCTTTCATCTGACTCCTCATAGGGAGGGGTTCTCTAAAAATGAAAAGATAAATGGAGCATGGAGGTGAATTCTTCTTGGGATACAATTCGAAATATAAAACAATAGGTTGAGGAAGAGTCAAGTTGAGGTTAAAATATGGAAGAATTAAAATCCTTCTTGGTGTGTTACATATTTTAGGTTTGGCAAGGAATGTTTAAGATGAATGGTATGGGTGTGACTGTGGTATTCAATAAAGATAGTTGCAAGATGGTTCATGGAGTCTTGGTGTTGGCAAGGAAAGTTTGTACAAAAACTTTATTCAGACTTGAGGCTAGCACTATAAGTATTGATTGCAATAACTCTTTAGTTGTAGAGGAGAATAATACGATAGAAGCGACTTTGATTATTCTTGTAGTGAATACAATGTTGTGGCATCAATGCATGGGGCATATTGGTGAGAAAGGCCTTCAAACATTAAAAATAAAAGGTATGACTCAAGGAATTTTTTATTTCCCATTAAATTTTAATTTTTGTGAGCAATGTGTTTTTGGAAAGCAAACCCAAGTCAAGTTTCCTAGTAGTGCTACAAGATCTGAAGGAATTTTACATCTAGTTCACAGTGATGTGTTTGGAACTAAAAAAGTACCATCGTTAGGTAAATCTATCAATTTTGTTACATTTATAGACAAATTTTCAAGAAATACTTGGGTATATTTTTTACAAAACAAATATGATGTTTTAAATAAATTTAAAGAGTTTAAGGTTCTTGTAGAAAATTATATAGAGAAAAAGATAAAGGTTTTGAGAAGTGTTTGTTGGAAATTTTGAGTACATTGGTTGTCATTGATGTCAAAGGTAGTATTGGTTCACAATGCACTCTTCATGGTTGTGTGAGCAAGAAAAAGACAAGGTATTCTCCATGGTGGTTTTTGCAAATAAAATGGAAAGGTTTAATTATTTCTCCATGGTGGTATTTGCAAATAAAAAGAAAATTTTATTTAAGTTCTCCATGATGGCATTGGCAAAAAGACAAGACCTAATGAAATGGCCCAAAGTGAAAAGGTTAAATTATAATATATTTAAATATTTCAAGATTTAAAATATTATAATAAAAAGGTTTATGAAATGGCCCAAAGGGAAAATATTAAATTATAATATATTTAAATCTTTTCAAGATTTAAAATATTATAATAAAAAGGTTTTTAAACAAAGGAGCGACAAAAGTTTTTATACAACTCTCTCCATGTGCCGACGTCCAAAGTTTAAGAGGGCAACATAGTATTTAAGGAGGAAATTAAAAGTCTTGAAAAATTTTTTTTAATGCAAGCGATGAAGGCAAAAGACACTCGATCCATTTCGTGAAAGCAGTGCATGATACCCAATATGGAGGTGTTTAGAAGGAGAAAATCGTGAGAGCAGTACATGATATCCAATGCGGGGGAGGAGGAGGGAAAATAGTGAGAGGGGGCGAGGAGGATGCACGATTTGAAAATAGATGAACAACACACTAATTTCAAGGGAAAGTAGTAGTTTGGTTTCCATCCGAGTAGGTAGCTCAGGTGGTAGGTGGACCCTGTGCAAGGAGTAGCATGGAGGAGGTCTCAAGATCGAGATGTGGTGGCAATAGTTTGATTCATTTTTTTGTTGACCAAGGGATCACGATAGTTGATAGTGAACATTGTGCTTATTGGTTCTTGTGTGGGCAGTTAGCCCACGCGGTGCTCTAGCACGCGCTAGAGCGTGGGCTCCGTGAGGTCGTGCGCTCGAATCCCTTCGACAATAGAAGTGGTAAGGGCAATATTTTTGTTATAAATTTTTTCTTGGTGCTTAGGGAGTCATAAGGGCATGAGTTTAAATAAATTTGTTATAAGGGTCAAGTGAAATAAAAGTTGTTCTCTTGCTATTAGGGAGTTATAAGGGTTGAGTTTATTAAAATTTTATTTTTATAATTAGGGAGTCATAAGGTTGTGAAGTAATAAAGTTTTGTGTGCAAGGATTTGTTTTAAGAGTCTTTATTTTGCAAACATAAATTACAAAGAGTGTCTTATATATATTTTATTTTTGCAAAAAGCATAAAGAAAAACAAAGGGGATATGTTTTGCATGCAAGAATAGGAGTAATAAGGTGTTATAGTGGTTTGATATTTTATTGTAACTTTTGTATGATGAAAGTGGGTTTGAAGGTCTTTGATAATTATTAATGCCCTATCTTTTGAGAACAAGAGAAGAGTTATTGAACATCAATTTCAGATTTCATTGAGCATATCTTTTTGAGAAGGAAGTTCATGTGGATGGTTTGAGAAAGTATTTTGCTATCTAACCCTTGAAGTGGCACAAGAAGGATAAGTTGTTTGTAAGATAGGTTTTGAGGACATATCTTCATCAGAGAAAAATAAGAGGTATGGGCATATCATTCCTTGTTTAAGGTGTTTTGTTGAGTAAATATTTCTGGAACATAAGGTGGAGATAAAAGGGTTGTTTGGTATGCATTGTTGAAAATATTTGAGTTAGGGTTTGAGACCTATTTGTGCATCATTATGAAACCTTTTGAGCATTGGTTTGAGAGATATTGAAAGCAATTGTGAAAGTGTTTGAGATCAATATTGTGAGGGAAATTTGTGCATTATTGAGGTTGATGTTTGAGAGCAAATTTGCAAGAAAGATAGATCAGTTTTGTGAAGCAAGTTATACATTATTTTGATTTGATTTGAAAGGGATTTTGCAAGAGATAGAGATTGGATTAGTTGAATGCAAGATTTATGAATGTGAAGAACATATTGGGGTTTTGATAGTGCATATCATTCTCTATATGTTCCAGAGGTTAAATGAATTCTAGGTAGAATATGTCTGAATTGCCTAGTTGAAGAAAGTATTTCTAAAAGAGATATAAGCATTTGTTTGTATGCAAGATTTAGAAATATTTGAGTAGGTTCTATGAGAAGGCTTGAAGGTATATTTGAGCAAGTCTTTTGAGAAGACTTGAAGTAGCTTTGAGGTAGATTTGAGCAAGTCTTTTGAGAAGGATTGAAGGTAGATTTGAGAAAGTATTTTGAGAAGACTTGAAGCAGATTTGAGGTATATTTGAGCAAGTCTTTTGAGAAGGCTTGAAGGTAGATTTGGATAGATTTGAGGTATATTTGTGCTAGCCTTGTAATGAGGTATGGTGTATATTTGAGATAGATTTGTGAGCAGATTTGGTTGTTGATTTGATCAAGCTTTGTGTTAAGGCTTGGGGTAGATTGGAGAAGAGAGGGATAGAGTTATCCTATGGAGAGAGATCCAAAATCTAGAGTAGAGGGATAGAGTTCTCCTATGGAGAGAGATCCATAAATAGAGCAGAGGGGATAGAGTTCTCCTATGGAGAGAGATCCATAAACTAGAGTAGAGGGGATAGAGTTCTCCTATGGAGAGAGATCCACAAACTAGAGTAGAGGGGATAGAGTTCTCCTATGGAGAGAGATCCACAAACTAGAGTAGAGGGGATAGAGTTATCCTATGGAGAGAGATCCACAAACTAGAGTAGAGGGGATAGAGTTCTCCTATGGAGAGAGATCCACAAACTAGAGTAGAGGGGATAGAGTTATCCTATGGAGAGAGATCCATAAACTAGAGTAGAGGGGATAGAGTTCTCTTGTGGAGAGAGATCCATGAACTAGAGCAAAGGGGATAGAGTTCTCCTATGGAGAGAGATCCACAAACTAGAGTATTGGGGATTGAGATCTCCTTTGGATAGAGGTCCATAAATATTGTAATAGGGAATTGATTCCCAAGAGATTTTTTGAGAAAATTTAGAAGAAATATTTTCTCCGTGGATGTAACCCACATTGGGTGAACCACATTAAATTTGTGTCTCTCATGTGTGTGATGATTTATGCATTGTTTATTTTATTACATTGATATTATTGATGTTATAATTTGAAAGAAAAGTAAAAGTTGATCTTATACTATTCACCCTCCCTCTCAGTATAAGCTTGTGTTCTTCAATTGGTATCAAAGCGGGTTCCTTCAGAAAAGTCTAACAACTTGAAGGAAGATATTACAGGAACATAGATGGCATCTCAGAATGGATCTTCATCAAA
The DNA here is from genome assembly GCA_028583015.1 of Wollemia nobilis. Classification (NCBI taxonomy): domain Eukaryota; kingdom Viridiplantae; phylum Streptophyta; class Pinopsida; order Araucariales; family Araucariaceae; genus Wollemia; species Wollemia nobilis. The sequence goes on along the minus strand of JAQPPZ010016751.1, from coordinate 6,947,825 downwards.
TAAGGCTCCATTGTTTGATGGGAACAATTATGCCTTCTGGAGTATAAGAATGAAGACTTACTTGATGGCACAAGGATATGAGACATGGCAATCGGTTGAGGATGGATTCACACCTACAACTACTCCTCCCACAAATAAAGATGGTAAGTTGTTACATGTGAATAATGCCAAGGCTATGAATGGAATCTTAAGTGGATTACGTGAAGCAGAATTTGTGAAAGTTATGCACTACAAATCAGCAAAAGAGATATGGGACAAATTGAAGCAAACATATGAAGGAGATAAAAAGGTCAAAATGGAAAAATTGCAAAACCACAAGAAAAGGTTTGAAGATTTGAAGATGGAAGATGAGGAAGATATTGCTACATACTTACTTCATGTGGATGAGGTTGTTAATACCATGCATGGACTTGGATTTAAAATTGAAGACTCCAGTGTTGCTCAGAAAGTATTAAGATCACTCCCTATGAGGTATGATGGAAAGGTTTTAGCTATAGAAGAGATGAGAGATATTGATAAGTTGACTATGGATGAGTTACATGGAATTATCACAGCTTATGAGATGAGAATAGTAAAGGATCCCAACTCCAAGAAAGAGGTAACTTTCAAAGCTTCAAAGAAGACAAAATATAAGAAACCAGAATCAAGTGGTGAGTCAAGCAGGTGATGAAGAAGCTAACTATGCGAGAAGAAACAAGGGACTCAAGAAAGCACAAAGGTATGAAGACTGTGAAATGTTTTAATTGTGGTAATTTTGGTCACTATGCATCTAATTGTCCACAATACAAAAGCAATAGTAGTGAAGAGAAACAGGATCATAAGAAAAAGGAAGAAGGAAAATCTAGGCATGAAAAGAAAAATAGGTATGGTCAAAGCAAGCATGAAAATAAGTTCTTTCAAAGGCACAAGAAGAGTTTCTATGTTAACAAGGCAAGCAAGGCTTCAAGTGACAGTGATGAAAGACTCTCAGATAGTGAAGAAGAAGAGATTCTATTTTTGGCAATAGAAGAGGAAGAAGATGCTCCTATTGAAGATAAAGTTGAAAAGTATGAAGATGCTCTTGGAGACCAAGAAGTAGAGAAAGATTCATAAAATGAAGAGGAAGGCACAATTGATCTAGAAGCAGAACTTATTGTTGCTCTCAGAGAATTGAAAAAGGTTAGAAAGCAAGAATTCAAGACTAAAGGCTCAAGTTCAAGAACATGAGGAAGAAAAGGAAAAGCTTCTACAAGACCTAACAAACTCAAAAGCTAAGGCAAGGAGATTTAAAGAGGTCATGGTTGAAAAGTTAGAGGTAAAAGAGTTAGAATGTGAAAGATTAGAACATGAGGTAGTTTCTCTAAGGATGGAAGTGAAATATTCTAAGGACAAGCTACACAGGTTTGGGAAAAGTTCAAAAACTTTGGATAAAATTATCAATGCACAAAGATCTTCATCTATCAAAACAGGACTTGGTTTTGAAGAAGGACAAGGGAAACAAGAAGAAGGGTCAAGCTCAAGCTCAAAAGAAGAAGAAGTTTCAGAGGAAGAGAGTGAAGAAGAAATTAAGACTTATGAGGATAAGTTGAAGAATAGAAGCTTCACTAAGAAAGGAAACAATGCACAAACAAGAAACAAGGATCATCACAGAGAAGGCAAAGAAAGGACTAAGAGACCAGAGGTTGCAAAATATGATTTCTTCAAAGGATGTTGTTTTTCATGTAATCGGTTTGGTCACAAGGCTATGCATTGCAGGGTTCATGGAAAGAAAGAGTATGGCCTCACTAAAAGGAATTTCAACTCATTCAAAGATGGATATTTCTTTCAAGGGTATTGCTACTCTTGTAATCACTTTGGTCATAAAGCGATCCACTATAGGGTTCATGACAAAAATGATTATGGCTTCACCAAGAGGAACTTCAAGATATTTACACCTTCCAAGAATTACAACATTAAGTGTTACAAGTGCAATAATATTGGGCATAAGGCCAAGTGGTGTAGAACAGAGTTTCCAGAACTTCTAGAGACAAGCAAGAATAGGGACACTCAAAAGGATCAAAAGGGTATGGCTACAAAAATATTGAAAAAGAAGGTTGACAAAGAAAAAGAGCATTGTATGTTGGGAGTAGAGATACTCCCACCCCAAAATTAATCACCTCAAGGAGAGGAGGTGGGGAGGGGGCTGAGCTAAGAGTCTTATATTTAGCCCCAAAGGAGTCCCTTTGCCATTGATGTCAAAGGGGGAGAGATTTAAGTAAGGGGGAGAGCATTCAATCAGGGGGAGCAGTTCCTCAGGGGGAGCAGATTTGGAATCCAGTGATAGGAAAAGGAATTTTTAGAAAGGGTTGCCATCAATGACAAAGGGGGAGATTGTTGGAAATTTTGAGTACATTGGTTGTCATTGATGTCAAAGGTAGTATTGGTTCACAATGCACTCTTCATGGTTGTGTGAGCAAGAAAAAGACAAGGCATTCTCCATGGTGGTTTTTGCAAATAAAATGGAAAGGTTTAATTATTTCTCCATGGTGGTATTTGCAAATAAAAAGAAAGGTTTATTTAAGTTCTCCATGATGGCATTGGAAAAAAGACAAGACCTAATGAAATGGCCCAAAGTGAAAAGGTTAAATTATAATATATTTAAATCTTTCAAGATTTAAAATATTATAATAAAAAGGTTTATGAAATGGCCCAAAGGGAAAATATTAAATTATAATATATTTAAATATTTTCAAGATTTAAAATATTATAATAAAATATTTTTAAACAAAGGAGCGGCAAAAGTTTTTATACAACTCTCTCCATGCGTCGACGTCCAAATTTTAAGAGGGCAACATAGTATTTAAGGAGGAAATTAAAAGTCTTGTAAAAATTTTTTTAATGCAAGCGACGAAGGCAAAAGACACTCGATCCATTCATGAGAGCAGTGCATGATACCCAAATGGAGGTAGTTAGAAGGAGCAAATCATGAGAGCAACACATGATATCTAGTATAAGGGCAGCAAGGAGGATGCACATTTTGAAAGATGAACAACACATGAATTTCAAGGGAAAGCAGTAGTTTGGTTTCCATTCAAGCGGGTAGCTCAGGTGGCAGGCGGACCCTATGCAAGGAGTAGCATGGAGGAGGTCTCAAGATCGAGATGCAATGGCAATAGTTTGATTCATTTTTTTGTTGACTAAGGGATCACAATAGTTGATAGTGCACATAGTGCACATTGGTTCTTGTGTGGGCAGTTAGCCCACGTGGTGCTCTAGCACGTGCTAGAGTGTGGGCTCCGTGAGGTCGTGCGCTCGAATCCCCTCGATAGCAGAAGTGGTAAGGGCAATATTTTTGTTATAAATTTTTTCTTGGTGCTTAGGGAGTCATAAGGGCATGAGTTTAAATAAATTTGTTATAAGGGTTGAGTGAAATAAAAGTTGTTCTCTTGCTATTAGGGAGTTATAAGGGTTGAGTTTATTAAAATTTTATTTTTATAATTAGGGAGTCATAAGGTTGTGAAGTAATAAAGTTTTGTGTGCAAGGATTTGTTTTAAGAGCCTTTATTTTGCAAACATAAATTACAAAGAGTGTCTTATATATATTTTATTTTTGCAAAAAGCATAAAGAAAAACAAAGGGGATATGTTTTGCATGCAAGAATAGGAGTAATAAGGTGTTATAGTGGTTTGATATTTTATTGTAATTTTTGTATGGTGAAAGTGGTTGAAGGATTATTTTTAATATATTTTGAAAGGAAGTTCATGTGGATGGTTTGAGAAAGTATTTTGCTATCTAACCCTTGAAGTGGCACAAGAAGGATAAGTTGTTTGTAAGACAGGTTTTGAGGACATATCTTCATCAAAGAAAAATAAGAGGTATGGGCATATCATTCCTTGTTTAAGGTGTTTTGTTGAGTAAATATTTCTGGAACATAAGGTGGAGATAAAAGGGTTGTTTGGTATGCATTGTTGAAAATATTTGAGTTAGGGTTTGAGACCTATATGTGCATCATTGTGAAACCTTTTGAGCATTGGTTTGAGAGATATTGAAAGCAATTGTGAAAGTATTTGAGATCAATCTTGTGAGGGAAATTTGTGCATTATTGAGGTTGATTTTTGAGAGCAAATTTGCAAGAAAGATAGATCAGTTTTGTGAAGCAAGTTATACATTATTTTGATTTGATTTGAAAGGGATTTTGCAAGAGATAGAGATTGGATTAGTTGAATGCAAGATTTGTGAATGTGAAGAACATATTGGGGTTTTGATAGTGCATATCATTCTCTATATGTTCTAGAGGTTAAATGAATTCTAGGTAGAATATGTCTAAATTGCCTAGTTGAAGAAAGTATTTCTAAAAGAGATATAAGCATTTGTTTGTATGCAAGATTTGGAAATATTTGAGCAAGTTCTATGAGAAGGCTTGAAGGTATATTTGAGCAAGTCTTGTGAGAAGACTTGAAGTAGCTTTGAGGTATATTTGAGCAAGTCTTTTGAGAAGGCTTGAAGGCATATTTGAGCAAGTCTTTTGAGAAGACTTGAAGCAACTTTGAGGTATATTTGAGCAAGTCTTTTGAGAAGGCTTGAAGGTATATTTGGGTAGAGTTGAGGTAGATTTGTGCTAGCCTTGTAATGAGGTATGGTGCATATTTGGATAGATTTGTGAGCAAGTTTGGTTGCTGATTTGATCAAGCTTTGTGTTAAGGCTTGGGATATAGAATAGTTAAATAGAGGGATAGATTTTCTGTGGAGAGAGATCCAAAAAGAGTAGAGGGGATAGAGTTCTCTTATGGAGAGAGAGATCCATAAACTAGAGTAGAGGGGATAGAGTTATCCTGTGGAGAGAGATCCACAAACTAGAGTAGAGGGGATAGAGTTCTCCTATGGAGAGAGATCCACAAACCAGAGTAGAGGGGATAGAGTTATCCTATGGAGAGAGATCCACAAACTAGAGCAGAGGGGATAGAGTTCTCTTGTGGAGAGAGATCCACAAACTAGAGCAGAGGGGATAGAGTTCTCCTGTGGAGAGAGATCCACAAACCAGAGTAGAGGGGATAGAGTTCTCCTGTGGAGAGAGATCCATGAACTAGAGCAAAGGGGATAGAGTTCTCCTATGGAGAGAGATCCACAAACCAGAGTATTGGGGATTGAGATCTCCTTTGGATAGAGGTCCATAAATATTGTAATAGGGAATTTGATTCCCAAGAGATTTGTTGAGAAAATTTAGAAGAAATATTTTCTCCGTGGATGTAACCCACATTGGGTGAACCACGTTAAATTTGTGTCTCTCATGTGTGTGATGATTTGTGCATTGTTTATTTTACTACATTGATATTATTGCTATATCATTTGGGAAAGAAAAGTAAAAGTTGATCTTATACTGTTCACCCCCCCTCTTAGTATAAGCTTGTGTTCTTCAGTGATAATGGTGGTGATTATTGCTCTAATGAATTTGAGCAGTTTTGCAAGGACTATGGAATATAAAGATAAAACAAACTCTGTATACTCCACAATAGAATGGAGTTGCAAAACAAATAAACAAAATATTGATAGATAAGGACAAAAGCATGCTAAGTTGTGTAGGGTTAGAAAGTAAATTTTGGGTAGAAGTCATGTTAACTACTCATTACCTCATCAATATATCTCCTACCTCAGCTTTGGTGGACAAGAATCCATAGGAAGTATGGACTGGTAATAAACCCTCTCTAAATAATATAAGGGTTTTTGGTTGTGATGCTTATATATGTCCCAAAAGAGAAAAGGACTAAGCTAGACTATAGATTTAAAAAGTACATATTTATGGGTTATAATATTGGTGTTAAAGAATATAAGTTATGGAATCCAAAAACACATAATATTGTTTACAGTCGTAATATGATCTTTAGAGAAACAAAAGGGGTTCTAAAATAGGAAATGCAACCAAGAAAAGAATCTGAAACGGTTTAAGTAAAATTTGAACAGGAGAAAGAACCTATGGTAGAACCTAGTGCTATAGAAGAAGATGGACTATAGAGAGATTCTAAAGAGGAAAATTGAAATGAAGAATGTGATGAGGAAGTTGAAGATGTAGAACCTAGAATTCCAAGTTTGAGGAGATCAGATCGAGTGAGAAGACTCCCATAAAGGTAAAAACCTTCAAATTTATGTTTTGCATATAATATATTAGTTAGTGATGAAGAACCCAAGACTGTAAAGGAGAAACTTCTGTCAAGTGAGAATAATTCTTGAAAAATGGCTATGGAGGAAACGAAGTCCTTAGATAAACATAAGATATGGGACTTGGTGAAATTACCCCCTAGAAGAAAACCTATTGGTTGTAAGTGGGTATTAAATAAGAAGTACAATGTAGAAGGAAATTTGGAGAAGTGCAAGGCTTACCTGGTAGTAAAAGGATTTTCTCAAGTTGAGGGAATTGACTTTGGGGATATTTTTTCTCCTATGGCTAAACTAACTTCTATTAGATTTATGTTGTTTGTTTCTATTGCTTTTGAGTTTGAAATAGAACAGATGGATGTAAAGACAAAATTTCTACATGGTGAACTTGATGAAGACATATATATGTCACAAACAAAATGCTTGAGGATAAAATTTTAGGAGGACTTGGTATGCAAGTTGAAAAAGTCTATTTACAACTTGAAGCAATATCCAAGAATGTGGAACCAAAATTTTGATAGGTTTGTTTTGACACTTGGAATTGGATAAGGTAAAGCAGATCCATGTGTGTTTTTTAAATAAGAAGATGAAAATTTTGTTATCATTGTTTTGTATGTGGATGACATGTTGATAATTGGTAAAAATAAGGATATGATAAAGTTGCTAAAATCTCAGTTATCTTATGAATTTGACATGAAGGATTTAGATGCTACAAAATTTATTTTGGATATGGAAATAATAAGGGGTTCTGAAAATAGAGAGTTGTGGTTAAATCAAATGAAATATGTGATTTGATACTACCGAGGTTTAAGATGCATGATTGTAAACCAGTATGTACTCCATATATTATTGATCAAAAGTTATCTGTTGAACAGTGTCCTAAAACAAATGAGAAAATTAAAGAAATACATCATATTCCTTATGTTAGTGTTGTTGGTAGTCTGATGTATGTAATGGTCTGTATAGACTTGATATTGCACATGTTGGGAGTTGCTAACAAATACATGTCCAATCCAGGAAAGGAACATTGGACTACTATGAAGAGGATCTTTAGATACTTGCATGGAACTTCAGATTATGCTATTTGTTACAAAGGTTGATCTAGAGATAATAATATTATAAATCTACAAGGTTTTATGGATGTTGACTGGGTTGGAGATCTTGATAAGAGAAGATACATAAATGCTTATTTGTTTAGACCACTTGGAGGGACAATAATTTGGATGAGTAAAAATCAATTAGTGGTTGCTTTATCTATAACAAAGGCAAATTACATTGTAGCACCTCATTCCTGTAAAGAAGAACTATGGCTACAGAGGTTGTGTTCAATATTGGTCTTAAGCAGAAGGTTGTGAGAATTTGTAGTGACAGTCAAAGTGCAATATTTTTAGCCAACAATCCTAGTTTTCATGATTGATCAAAACATATTGATATCAAGTACCATTTTGTGAGAGAGATGGTTGTTTCAGGCAAAACAAGGTTAACTTTTCCTAATTTTGTCACATGCCTGTGCATTTAATTTATCAACCCAGGGAGCTTCGTAAACTTGCGAAGGGTCTGAATAAGATTGCTTACAATACCACTTGATATGAGTTCGCTAGTTCTACTATTGGGGGGTGTTTCAAATGGTTGTCAATAATTCATGCACTCCTCAATAATTTATGTAAACAAACGATTAAATCTACAGAAAGAAAATATCCACACATTCCTAGAAATGAACCTACTGCAAATACTGGAAATATCGATGTGATAAACAATCTTATAAAATAGTAAACTAATATAGAAGAGAACATAGGAAAATTAGGGGAAGAAATATTGGCTTGGAATGGGCCCAGGCTCCAGTAGCTTCCTCCCAGCTGAACACACACTTAGAACTCGTAGAACTGTATTCCAATTATCAAAGTATTACAAAAATATTCTATCTCCTCTCTCTGTATATCTTATTTCTATCTCTCTATTTCTATATATTTTCTATATATCTTCAGAGAGGTTTGCATGTGTTTATATAGCACACCCGTAGAACTTTTGTTACAAAAGAAGTTGTAATAGTTGATTTATCCCAGACTAAACTAAGACAGTCTGGTAAATGTAATCGATGTCTACTAAAACTGGCATTCAGTTCTATCGGTGGCGTGTTTGCTAATTGGGTTGTGCTTCGCCTGGCATTGGTAGGACGTTCTCATGCATTGGTGTGATCCCCAATTTATCTCTACTTGACGTAGAGTTGGAACTGCACTAGTCGCTTTTGTCCATGTCATGCTCGTCTTGTCAACGGGTGAAGAACAGGGGCGCCTTCCCTATGAGGAAGGTGCCTAAGTATATCGGGTGCCTTCTCCATGCGAAAGGTACCTTATTGCCATGGGCGCCTTCCTAGAAGAGGAAGGCGCTTATCTTCTATTGGCACCTTCCTGTGAGAGGAAGGCACTTTGCCTTCTAGTGGCACCTTCCTATCAGCGCCTTTCTTATGGGAGGAAGGTGCTTGCCTTATAGTGGCACCTTCTTAATGAGAGGAAGGCACTTTCCTTCTAGTGGTGCATTCTCGTCGACGCCTTCCTTATGAGAGGAAGGCACTTCTTTTCCTTTGGCACCTTCCTAGAAGAGGAAGGCGCTGGCCTTCTTTGGTGCCTTCTTGGGAGAGGAAGGTGCTTGTCTTTCCTTGGCACCTTCCTAGAAGAGGAAGGCGCCTACTTACGCTTGGTGCCTTCTTGGAAGAGGAAGGCACCTACTTATGTTTGGTGCCTTCTTGGAAGAGGAAGACACCTATATTTTCTGCATTGGACCCAAAAGAAACAGAGTGCCAGGTCCATAAAGAGGCCTCGATTGATCCAAATCTAACTAAATCAACTGCAATTCCACAAAAACACACTAAAAACACATAAATTAGATAACACACATAATTTCATCAAATATCTATATAATCATTTATAAAAGTATGCAATCCTTATTATACAGCCACATAATGATCAAAAAAATGTGTACAAAATATGAGCATTTCTAGTGCTCATCATACCCCCATGCCTAACATATGCCACGCCCTCGTGGCATCAAAACTGTAGGTAGCCCTATTGTCCCCTCATCATTGTCATTTCTTGGAGGATTCGACTGTACCTACGACCCAAGTCAGTCTCTTCTACACACTAGCATCTGAAGGTGTGGCTCTCCTTTTCCTACATGGAACTGAGGGTGTGGTTGTCGACTGTCCTTTCCTCGTTCTGGCTGCTATCGATGGTGATCTAGCCAGCATCGTCTCTACTGACTAGAATGCAACTTCGGTAGCTTGCCAAAGGTGAGTGTCCAGAGATCTGACCGTTGACACAGGGATATCTAAATTATCCCTCTTGGAATGTATGACTTGGGCTTTGTATAATCTTACTGCTTCAGGAGTAAGCCCTGCATTCTCCTTTGCAACAATGACGGTCTCCAATTTAGGGCCATATACCCTACATTGTTCCAAATACCTCCTCATCATGGAGGGCCATACCTGGGATGACCCGTAAATATCCTAGAAATGGCTTTCCTTTGCTAAGTTGATGCAGATACCAGTGTCCCCTACATCTTGGAGGTTGCCTTCTGATTCTCCTTGGCTACCATCATCTCTTTGAGCAGCTACTCGAATTGTTTTCGCCTCTCCATGAATGGCTGCATATCCCAATCATCCTCTTCTGGCTCGACGAAGGTCACCTTCACCTTCTTTCGAGCCGACCTGGGCCCTTTTCCTCTGGCCTTGACAAGGAATGTGGTGGCTTGAACAGGGGTTTTCCCTTTCTCCCTGGAGGACGTCTTCTCACTCTGAGGGACCTACTCTAGAGCATTATCTTCACTCTTTGTTGTCATCCCTGGGGGTGCTCCTTCATTCTCTTGTCTGTCCTGTGTCGACCCCTCAGGATTTCTCCTCATTTCTCAAGTCCAGGGAGTTCCTCCTTATCGTCTAGTCCTATATGCTGCTGGAGGCCCTCGTTGTTGGCAATTTTGGGTACTTTGGGTACATTGCCTTTGCTCAAGTGTATAAGTTGTCATTGATGTCAAAAGGCATTTTTGTGTTGATATCAAAAAGAGTGTGATGTCAAAAATATCTTGAGAAGCTTCATAATGTTAAAGGGTTTTTATTAAAACCATGGTGACAAGGTTAAAGGTTTTTCTTAAAACCATTTGGACTCATTAAGGGTTTTTATTAAAACCAAGCTTAACTTAATGCAAAGGTTTTTACTTCTTGAAAAACCTTGAAGGTCCATGTTTATTATTAATAATTAAATTAACTCAAACCTTTGACAAGGGTCTAAGTTTAATTTATTATTAATAAAATAATAATAATTATTATTTTAATTATTATTAAAGGGTCTTTCAACCCTTAAGCAACGGAGGAAAAAGAATTCTTTCGCCGATATGTTGCCATCGTTGGAGGAGCGCCGACGTCAAAAAATTAAGGAGAAATGGCTATATAAGTGGGGATGATTTTCTAAAGTGAGCACCACCGATTAATTGGAATCTACGATTTGCGTTTGCTCTGTATCATTCGAATAGCGCTTGGCATCTACGATTTGCGTTTGCTCTATTTCATTCGAATAGCGCTTGGTGTCTTCGATTTGAGCTTGCTCTGTGTCTTCGAATCTCCGATTGACGTCTTTGAAATCGTGCTTGATCTGTGTCTTGGAAACCATGCTTGGCATACTCGGATTTGAGCTTGGGCTGCATCCTTACTTTATGCTTGACGTTAGTGGATTGGCAATTGCACCTGAACTGTGTTTTTCCAGATTGTGTTGTGAGATGATTAATGCAAGCATTCAGTGACTTACGTTTTGGACAGCGCTCACCAGTTTGCATGTGGCTTGTGGAAGACATTTACGTTTTCCAGATTCTTGGCGTCAAAGGAAGATAAAATAAAGGGCAACACTGTATTTCTTCATTGGGCACTTGTGACCCAACGACGGTGGCGTTTTAGCGAAGGCGCTAGAAGGCAGAGGTGCCGAGTTCGATTCTCTTCGTTGGTAATTTTCTTTTGGTCGCGGTGTGCAAAGGATAGTGGTTGTGAATGCGCTGGAGGTATAAGGTTAAGGTATCATATTTGCTTTGACATTGTTTTATTGATGCTTAATGTTTATGTGGAGTAATAAGGTGTAAAGAGGTTTTACTTTGTATGTATATTATACTTCCGGTGGTTTTTATTAAGTTGGAGAAATAAGGTGTTAATTTGGATCTTTATTATTGTTTATTATTGTATAGTTGCTAACTCTAATTGGTGGCAAATTGAGAGTTAGTGTTGTGACAGATTTTGAGTTCTCCTTCTTCATCAAAGTAAAGGTATGGGCAACTTCTTCCATGTATGTTGTTGATGGTATATTTTCTGAAATTGAGTTTGGAGTGAAAAGGTTGTCTACTAGGTATTTTTGGTGTAAATCTTATTTTCTGGATATTGAAGATTGTTTATGCATTAAAATCATTGATGAGTTTTTGGGTGAATGCATAATTCTGGTTGAGGAAGAGGAAGCATTTTTGCACTAGGGTTTATGTTAGTAAGTCTTGCTACTTGCATTGAGATGATGAAACCCTTAGTTGGCTGTTTTGATATTGATGGTTGAGTTGCTTCCATAGAGGTTGTTTTTGATCAAGTTAGTGCTTTACTTGATACATGATATTGGGCTTACTCCATTGAGTTGATTTGAACAAGTTATTCTTTGCATTTGGTGATATTGTGTTGGTGGCTGTTTTGTTCAAATATCCTTGGAGGGAAAAGGATTTCTACTTGTTTCCTTTTCTTGTGATGATTGGTTGAATGCTTCAAGGTTGATGTTGAGTTGAATGGTGTTGGTTGACTAAACCTTGTTTGATGAGCATTGTTGTTGAAATCCTAATTGTTGGTAAAAAGAATATGAGTATCATTGTTATATGAGATATTGCATGGTTGGCAATTGTTGGGTTGTGTTTCATATTCTTGAGAAAAGCATACTACATCTATCTTATTCTTTTGAGATTGAGATTGAGTTGAGATTGAGATTGGGAGTTAAGTATAGAACATATTGGGTCTCTAACAATTCTCTTTATGTTTCTATGAGATTTGAGATTGAGATTGGGAGTTAAGTATAGAACATATTGAGTCTCTAACAATTCTCTTTATGCTTCTATGAGGTTTATGAATCACATTGGGTCTCTAACAATTCTCTTTGTGGGTTCATGCTAAGCAAGTTTTTCTTGGTGAGCTTGCTGAGGTTTTGGACAGGTTCTGGTGGGGACTTGTGAGCAGGTTTTGGATAGGTTTTGGTGGGGACTTGTGAGCAGATTTGGACAGGTCCTAGCAGAGGACTTGTGAGCTGAGTTTTTGATAGTTCTATTAGAGAACTTGAGGACAGAGGTGCATTGGTTCTTTGAGAAGAACCTGAGGACAGATTTGGCAAGTCTTTGAGAAGGCTTGTGTGTAGAGGATTGATTTGTTCAAGAGTTGGACAGATCTGATAGACAGAGGAAGACTTGTACTAGACCGATTGACTGTGTTTGGTATAGGTAGTTGAGCTGCTGTGGACGTGATCATAGAAGGTAGAGGTCTCTTAGGCTAAGCATTGAGGATAGGAGGTCTTCGGTGGAAAGGAGTTCCACGTGCTGGCAAGAGGTAGAGGCAGTTGATCTTCTGAGGGATCATTTCTAGAGCAGAGGGGAAGGTATCTCCTTTGAGCAGAGGCTCATAAATTCAGATTGGGGGAAGGTGTCTCCTTTGGGCCGAGGCTCATAAACATTGTAATTGGGAAGGTTTCCCAAAGAACTTTGAGATAACTTTTAGAGAAAAGTTTTGTGGACGTAGCCCAGGCATTCTGGGTGAACCACGTTAAAATTGGTGTCACTTTGTGGATGATATTGTGCATTGTTTTGATATTGCTTTGGGTATATTGCTTTACTATTTTGAAGTATAAAGGAAAAAGTAAAAAGAGGTCTTATACTGTTCACCCCCTCTCAGTATAAGCTTGTGTTCTTCAATTGGTATCAGAGCGGGTGCCTTCAAAAAGTTTAACAGCTTGAAGGAAAAGCTAGTAAAGAACACAATGGATCATTCAAGTGGCAATGCAACACCTATTCTTGATGGGTCAGATTTTGGTCTTTGGAGTGCAAGGATGAAGGTTCATCTAATGGCACTTGGGAATGAGGTTTGGGAAGTGATTGAAGATGAGTACACTATTCCTGAACATGGTCCTAATACTAAAGAAGAAAGACTCCTACATCACAGACAATTCAAAAGCAATGAATGCAATCCCGAAAGGCTTACAGAAAGCAGATCTCACCAAAGTGATTCACTGCAAGACAACTAGTGAAATGTGGAATCAGTTGAAGGTGGTTCATACAGGTGATACAAATGTCAGAAAGGCCAAGTTGAGACACTTCAAAGGTATGTTTGAACAACTCAAGATGAATGATGATGAAAATATTAGTGACTACATGCTTCGTATGGATGAGGTTGTTAACTCCATGAAAGACTTAGGTCTTGAGCTTGCTGAAAATGATGTGTGTGATAAGATTTTAAGATCTCTTCCTAATAGATTTAGTGAAAATATTTCTGCTATTGAGGAAGCTAAAGATTTGGATAAGTTGAAAAAGGATGAGCTCCATAGTATACTTGCAGCATTTGAGTTGAGAACTCAAGTGAAGGTTGATGTCAAGAAAGAGGCAACTTTCAAGGCTACCAAGAAATCCAAGGGTAAACAACTTCAAGAGAGTGATGAGTCTTCTAGTGATGAAGAGGCATATTACAACAAGAAAGGCAAGTTCTCTAGAAAGCACAAAAATATGAAAAATGTAAGATGTTTCAATTGTGGAAAGTTTGGTCATTATGCTACTGACTGTACTGTTGCCAAGGATGAAAGTGATGAAGATAAACAGGACTGTAAGAGCAAGGATTCTGAAAAGCACAAGCATCACAGGAAAAACAAAGATGAGCATAGCAATCAAGGAAAGAGGTACTCTCACAAACACAAGAAGAGCTTCTACCTAGACAAGGCAAGTAAGTGTTCTAGTAGTGATAGTGAAAGTTCTTCAAGTGATAATGAAAATGAGATGTTGTTCATATCAGAAAAGAGGAAGAACCAAAACATAGATTCATTATCATGAAATGTCTTAGATGTGGAAATTTTGGTCACCTTGAGGATGATTGCACAAATAATGATTTGGTTTCTAGTATGTATGAGGATGCTTCAGAAAACTATAAGGAAGATGCATGTATGGTTTTTGAAAAGGGTAGCACCTCTAGTGATAAGAAATCTGAAAAAGGCTTTGATGATTCAAAAAGCAAACATATAGAGGAAGGTGAAGTAGATCTTAAAGGTGAACTTATTAGTGCTCTTAGTGCTTTGAAAAAGGAAAGAAAGAAGAATGCTAGACTCAAGGATAAGTTAGATGAATGTTGTATGGAGAGAGATGATCTTATAGAAAGTCTTGACTTCTCTATAGCTAAGACACAAGAACTCAAGGATGAGTTAGAGTCTAAGGTTCTTGAGTATAGTGAGTTAGAACAGAAAATGGCTTCTTTGAAAGAGGAAACTAAAGAGTACAAGGATAAGCTTCACAGGTTTCAAGATAGCTCCAAAAAGGTTAAGTCACTCATCAAAGGTCAAAGAAAGACAACAGATAAAACAGGCCTTGGTTTTGTTAAGCCTCACAAGGAACAAGTTGGAGAGTCTAGTAAGAGACTCCAAAAGGAAGAGAGTTCTGATGAGGAAAGTATTTCAGATCATGAGTCCTTGAATGATAGATGCACAGAAACAGAAAACAGAATTCAGAATGAGAAGAAGAAGTTTTCGAGCCTAAGAGGTCAAATAAAGGAAAGTTTCAAGGCGAGATGTTTTGCTTGTCACAGGTTTGGTCACATAGCTTCACATTGCATGACTCAAGTAAGGAAGGTAAATGACAGTTTCAGAGGTGGTAATTTCTTTCAAGGGTATTGCTACTCTTGTCAACAGTTTGGGCACAAGGCAGTTTATTGCAAGGCAAATATCAGGAACAGGTTTGATCAGAATAAGTTTGGTCAGAATAGGTTTGGTCAAAATTGGTGGATTCAAAGAACAGGTATGCCTAAAAGAAATAACATTGTTACTTGTTATAAGTGCAACAATGAAGGTCACACAATCAGACAGTGTAGAGCTGAAATTCTAGAATACAGGAACAGGAATAGTGGCATGATCAGGTCCAAGGATCAAGGCATGGATAAGAATAGGGATGAGAACAAGAACAAGAACAGTGACAGGAATAGGAATATGGACAAAGAGTTCAAGAGAAGGCCCGACAAGGAAGTTATAGACGCTGATGATGATCAATGCCTAATGGGAGTTTTACTCCCACCCCAGAATTAATCACCTCATCAGGAGGTGGGGGAGGGACTAAGCTAAGAGGCTAATTCTTAGTCCCGAGCCCCAAAGGTGGCCCTTTGCCATTGATGACAAAGGGGGAGAGATATGAGTAAGGGGGAGAGCTTCAAAGTGAAGAGGAAAGCTTCAAGTTCGGGGGAGCAAAACTTCAAAGGAAGATTCTCAGTTGTGGGCACAGTTGGTCGGTTGTTAGCACGGTTGGTTTCAGTTTTGGCTCTTGAGAAGTGTTTTCAGTAAAGGTTTGCCATCAATGACAAAGGGGGAGATTGTTGGCAATTTTGGGTACATTGGGTACATTGCCTTTGCTCAAGTGTATAAGTTGTCATTGATGTCAAAAGGCATTTTTGTGTTGATATCAAAAAGAGTGTGATGTCAAAAATATCTTGAGAAGCTTCATAATGTTAAAGGGTTTTTATTAAAACCATGGTGACAAGGTTAAAGGTTTTTCTTAAAACCATTTGGACTCATTAAGGGTTTTTATTAAAACCAAGCTTAACTTAATGCAAAGGTTTTTACTTCTTGAAAAACCTTGAAGGTCCATGTTTATTATTAATAATTAAATTAACTCAAACCTTTGACAAGGGTCTAAGTTTAATTTATTATTAATAAAATAATAATAATTATTATTTTAATTATTATTAAAGGGTCTTTCAACCCTTAAGCGACGGAGAAAAAATAATTCTTTCACCGATGTGTTGCCATCGTTGGAGGAGCGCCGACGTCAAAAAATTAAGGAGAAATGGCTATATAAGTGGGGATGATTTTCTAAAGTGAGCACCACCGATTAATTGGAATCTATGATTTGCGTTTGCTCTATATCATTCGAATAGCGCTTGGCGTCTGTGATTTGCGTTTGCTCTGTATCATTCGAATAGCGCTTGGTGTCTTCGATTTGAGCTTGCTCTGTGTCTTCGAATCTCCGATTGACGTCTTTGAAATCGTGCTTGATCTGTGTCTTGGAAACCATGCTTGGCATACTCGGATTTGAGCTTGGGCTGCATCCTTACTTTATGCTTGACGTTAGTGGATTGGCAATTGCACCTGAACTGTGTTTTTCCAGATTGTGTTGTGAGATGATTAATGCAAGCATTCAGTGACTTACGTTTTGGACAGCGCTCACCAGTTTGCATGTGGCTTGTGGAAGACATTTACGTTTTCCAGATTCTTGGCGTCAAAGGAAGATAAAATAAAGGGCAACACTGTATTTCTTCGTTGGGCACTTGTGACCCAACGGCGGTGGCGTTTTAGCGAAGGCGCTAGAAGGCAGAGGTGCCGAGTTCGATTCTCTTCGTTGGTAATTTTCTTTTGGTCGCGGTGTGCAAAGGATAGTGGCTGTGAATGCACTGGAGGTATAAGGTTAAGGTATCATATTTGCTTTGACATTGTTTTATTGATGCTTAATGTTTATGTGGAGTAATAAGGTGTAAAGAGGTTTTACTTTGTATGTATATTATACTTCTGGTGGTTTTTATTAAGTTGGAGAAATAAGGTGTTAATTTGGATCTTTATTATTGTTTATTATTGTATAGTTGCTAACTCTAATTGGTGGCAAATTGAGAGTTAGTGTTGTGACAGATTTTGAGTTCTCCTTCTTCATCAAAGTAAAGGTATGGGCAACTTCTTCCATGTATGTTGTTGATGGTATATTTTCTGAAATTGAGTTTGGAGTGAAAAGGTTGTCTACTAGGTATTTTTGGTGTAAATCTTATTTTCTGGATATTGAAGATTGTTTATGCATTAAAATCATTGATGAGTTTTTGGGTGAATGCATAATTCTGGTTGAGGAAGAGGAAGCATTTTTGCACTAGGGTTTATGTTAGTAAGTCTTGCTACTTGCATTGAGATGATGAAACCCTTAGTTGGCTGTTTTGATATTGATGGTTGAGTTGCTTCCATAGAGGTTGTTTTTGATCAAGTTAGTGCTTTACTTGATACATGATATTGGGCTTACTCCATTGAGTTGATTTGAGCAAGTTATTCTTTGCATTTGGTGATATTGTGTTGGTGGCTGTTTTGTTCAAATATCCTTGGAGGGAAAAGGATTTCTACTTGTTTCCTTTTCTTGTGATGATTGGTTGAATGCTTCAAGGTTGATGTTGAGTTGAATGGTGTTGGTTGACTAAACCTTGTTTGATGAGCATTGTTGTTGAAATCCTAATTGTTGGTAAAAAGAATATGAGTATCATTGTTATATGAGATATTGCATGGTTGGCAATTGTTGGGTTGTGTTTCATATTCTTGAGAAAAGCATACTACATCTATCTTATTCTTTTGAGATTGAGATTGAGTTGAGATTGAGATTGGGAGTTAAGTATAGAACATATTGGGTCTCTAACAATTCTCTTTATGTTTCTATGAGATTTGAGATTGAGATTGGGAGTTAAGTATAGAACATATTGAGTCTCTAACAATTCTCTTTATGCTTCTATGAGGTTTATGAATCACATTGGGTCTCTAACAATTCTCTTTGTGGGTTCATGCTAAGCAAGTTTTTCTTGGTGAGCTTGCTGAGGTTTTGGACAGGTTTCGGTGGGGACTTGTGAGCAGGTTTTGGACGAGGTTTCGGTGGGGACTTGTGAGCAGATTTGGACAGGTCCTAGCTAGAGGACTTGTGAGCTGAGTTTTTGATAGTTCTATCAGAGAACTTGAGGACAGAGGTGCATTGGTTCTTTGAGAAGAACCCGAGGACAGATTTGGCAAGTCTTTGAGAAGGCTTGTGTGCAGAGGATTGATTTGTTCAAGAGTTGGACAGATCTGACAGACAGAGGAAGACTTGTACTAGACCGACTGACTGTGTTTGGTACAGGTAGCTCGAGCTACTGTGGACGTGATCATAGAAGGCAGAGGTCTCTTAGGCTAAGCATTGAGGACAGGAGGTCTTCAGTGGAAAGGAGTTCCACGTGCTTGGCAAGAGGTAGAGGCGGTTGATCTTCCGAGGGATCATTTCCAGAGCCAGAGGGGAAGGTATCTCCTTTGAGGAGAGGCTCATAAATTCAGATTGGGGGAAGGTGTCTCCTTTGGGCCGAGGCTCATAAACATTGTAATTGGGAAGGTTTCCCAAAGAACTTTGAGATAACTTTTAGAGAAAAGTTTTGTGGACGTAGCCCAGGCATTCTGGGTGAACCACGTTAAAATTGGTGTCACTTTGTGGATGATATTGTGCATTGTTTTGATATTGCTTTGGGTATATTGCTTTACTGTTTTGAAGTATAAAGGAAAAAGTAAAAAGAGGTCTTATACTGTTCACCCCCCCTCTCAGTATGAGCTTGTGTTCTTCACTCATCCTGCTCTATATCACTCAAGACAATGACAAGGGGTATTGTGGGACTTCTCTCCCCTTCACTCCCAAAAACAAAGGAATTCTCCCCTACCTCCAGGCTACTCTGTCAGGCATCCGATCAAATTTCTCTTGAAGAAAATACTCGTTCGGTAGATGTGGGAGAATTCATTGGGACTTCTTTCGCCCAATCATTTTGGGTCGACGCATCCCTTATTTTTGTCCCCCTATCTTGGAATAGCTGGTTTTCCTCCCACAACTACCGGACCAGCTGCTCAAGCTGGGCGATCCATCCATCTCATTCTTTCAACTCCCCTATATGCTTGTTCTGGCAGTCCTCCAAAATTTTCTGGGCCATCCAACAATTGGTTTCCCATTCGAGCGCCTCCTCCAAGGCTGCGTCGACCTGGTCATTATTCTTGAAAGTCCCTGCATCTTGTGGGCTCCGGTTTGTCAATTCTTGGAGGGTTTGGGTTGCAATATCTACTTTCGGGTTGCTCTATTCTTCTTCTATCGAGAGGAGGAGTTGTCGCAGACATTTCTTCCTGGGGACTGGTTCTGTCGACCGGAACTCATCCTCATCACTAATAAGTGATTCTCCTTCCTCCTCACGCTCGGGAACTAGGGAATGCCCTCTTTCCTCTATGTTTTTGGGCACTGGTGACTGCCCTCTTTCCTCTATGAAATAGGGTAATGCCAATTTCCTAATACTCACCATTTCCTCTGTAGGGCTTCTCTCTTCTTGCCCTATTTTGGCAACAACATCCTATCGCCTTTCTTGGCCGCCATCTCCCTCTGTGTCGGGGTTCTGCCTCTATGCTTTTGCATGGCGGACCAGTGCCGATATCAGCCCATGGTGGGCTAAGGTGGATGGTGCCCCCTTATGGTATTGAGCCGCTTCATCCTTCAGAGCATTCACTAGGTAGAAGGGCACGTTCAACTTCCTTCCATGCACCAGGTGATTGAGAAACTACACATGATTAGCATGCAAATGGGTATATTTCTCGGTGCATGTGAAGAATCGAGCAACCTACTCGAATATCTTTCATAGATTCATGGGGAGGCTATTTTTGGGTAGCCCCTCCTTGTCTATCTGCACATTCTCCCCTAGCAATAGCACTTTGACGTACGGCTTCAATAGTCCGCCCTTGTATACACATTCCCCTGTGAGGGGCAATCCAGTCGCCTATGAGATGAATTTAGGGGTGACTATAATTTCTACCCCTCGCACCTGAGCTACATCGCCCCTCAAGGAGGCAAAGAACTCCTTGGTTGCCTCCATATCCTGGCCTTGGTTGACCAGGGTACAATATTCGAGCCATCCCTCAACCTCGAACTGTGTCTTCATCGCCCCTCTGATTCCATCCGTATCACCTGGTTCATTCTTCTTCACTGCGTGATTCTTAGACCTTCCTCCCATGGCACCTTCCCTTACTACTACTATTTTTTTTTTGTCCTTCCTTCCTCAGGAAGGCGCCTAACCCTAGCAGTTATGGAAGGTGCCATATCATTGGCACGCGGTTCTAGCTATGGAGGGATATGATCTTTATGATGGTGGTATCTTTTTTGGTACTACATATTTTATAAATAATCATATAAAAATTTGAATTAACATGCGTGTACCTTATTCGATGTTTTAGGCATCGTGAAGGGCGTTGATTTGCTGATTTGTGACACGGGGGAGGGGTATGGTCATCTGGTGCCGCTCATTCATGTGATGCTTCATTCTGATCAAGGCGTCTGTGGGGCATAAGTGCTAGTTGTACGTGAAGGTGCTCTTTGGTACCTTCCCCATGTGGAAGGTGCTGATGTGGTGCCTTCCCTATGTGGAAGGTGCTTATATGGCACCTTCTCGATGTTGTTAGTGCTCTCTGAATGGATGTGCCTTCTGGTGGTGGAAGGCGCCTCTGATTGGATGCGCCTTCCGATGGTGGAAGGCGCCTTCTTGATGATGGCACCTTCTTGCTACGAAAGGTGCTTCTGAATGGGTGTGCCTTCTCGATGTGGAAGATGCATCGGTCTGCATGCACCTTCCCGATGTGGAAGGCGCCTCTGGTTGGATGCACCTTCCTGATGTGGAAGGCGCCTCTGGCTGGATGCGCCTTCCCGATGTGGAAGGCGCCTTGGATTTTTTTTTTTTATGGCGCCTTCCAGCCATGGAATGCGCCTATATATATATATCTATTTTTTTATTTTTATTTATTTATTTATTTTATTATTTTTTTTATGGTGCCTTCCGGCCATGGAAGGCACCTATATATATATCTATATTTTTTCTTCTCTTTTTTTTTTTTGTGTGCACCTTCTTTATAAGGAAGGCACCTTCTTCTGGCTGGGCACCTTCTTTATAAGGAAGGCACCTTATTCTAGCGGGGCGCCTTCTTTATAAGGAAGGCACCTTATTCTAGTGGGGTGCCTTCTTTATAAGGAAGGTGCCTTCTTCTGACTGGGTGCCTTCTTTATAAGGAAGGCACCTTATTCTCGGCAATCATGTTGCGATTGACTGGGAAAGGGTGATCAAGCCTTCTCAGTCTTGCTTCACGCTACCTCATCTTCTACCTACGAGTGCTGGTGTCGAAATGTTGAGCTAAATCAGGCCTGGTTTCCCAGATACCTATTCCTCGTGTTGTCAGGTCCTCCACCTACAAAAAGAAAATGAAAAGAAAGAAAAATAAAGGCAGTTAGATGCATTCCATGCCTGTTAGGCCCTGGGTTAGGATGCTTGTAGCTTGCATGCGGGCGTCATCCCTGCAAAACACACTGTAAGAAAAAAACTAAGTTAACTAATTTTGGTGAGCATCTCCATGCCCACCATTTTGCTTGTTGAGTGTTTGGTCTAACAAGATGGGGTCTCCCCCATGTCTATCCTAGATTCCACCTGCAAGGTTTTAGATGTGTTATAGGGGCACATTCGATGGCCATTAACCGTTAACACGATGTTGTTGCCATCGATTGTTCTAACGTGCACTGCCCCATTCCTGATGAGCTCTACCACCTCATACGGTCCCATCCATATTTGCATTAATTTACCTTTTCTTTCTTGGAACCGAGAATCATACAATAGCACCCATTCTCCTTCTTGGAACTACTTTAGTTTAATGTGGTGATCATGCCACCACTTTCTTTGCTTCTGTATGATTTTTGTTCTCTGCAGAGCGTCCATTCAGATTTCATCCAGCTGATCGAGCTATCGAATCCTTTCTTCTTGAGCGTCATCCAAGCTCAAGTTCAACTTTGAAGCCATCCTCAATGTCTTGATTTCGAATTCAATGGGCATCATCGCACTCTTCCCATAGACCAGTTGGAAGGGTGTGAAGCCTATGGTGGATTTCCACGTGGTATTATATGCCCAAACTACCTTCGATAATCATGTAGCCCAATATTTTCTATGTTGCTACATGGTTTTTGTCAGGATGTTCTCTATCTCCCTGTTCATCACTTCCACTTGCCCATTTGCCTGTGGATGGTAGGGTGTAGTTTTATTGTGCCAAAATCTGTATTGCTCCATCAGCTCCTTGATCAATCTGGAGGTAAATTGAGGCCCCTGGTCTGTTTTTATCTCTCTAGGGACCCCAAATCATGTAAAAATGTGAGCAAATAGGAAATCGGTGACCGTTCTTTCTTTTGAGTCCCTCAACGCTTGAACTTCAACCCATTTGGTGACATAATCTGTATAGACCAAAATAAACCTCCTCCCTATTGAAGGTGGGTTAATTGGTCCCATGAAGTCCATGCCCCACTTATCAAAAGGTTCTAGGTGTACCTGAGGTTGGAGGGGCATTTTGTCTCGATGGGTTGGTCTGCCCATTCTTTGGCATTCATTGCACTTGCTGGTGTACGCAATCGCATCCTTGAACAAAGTGGGCCAAAAGTACCCGACCTGTAGGATTTTGTAGGCAGTTCATTTCCCTACAAAGTGTCCTCCGCATGGTTCATCGTGACATGCTTTGAGTACTTCTGAGAACTCTTGCTCTACTATGCATCTCCTTATAATCTGGTCATGTCCTCTTTTGAATAGGAGGCCATCAACCCATATGAACGATGCACTTTTCTCTATGACCGCCTGCTTTTCTCAAAAAGAGAGAGCAGGTGAGGTTCTTTCGATGGCCAAGTAATTGGCTATATCTGCATACCATGGGACTTGCTCACTAATGGTGAACAAATGCTCATCCAAAAATTGGTCTTCCACTATTACATGGTCTGTTGGTATCAATCTAGATAGAAAATCTACTACAACGTTGTCCTTGCCTAGTTTATCGACTATTGTGATGTCGAATTCCTGCAGTAATATGAGCCACCTGATAATTATTTCGCCAATGGCTGGCTTGCTCATCAAGTATCTAATAGCCACGTGGTCCGTGTGGACAATTACCTTATACCCGATGATATAATGGTAGAATTTGTTTATGGCATGCACAACTGCAAGGAACTCCTTCTCCGTCACCATGTAGTTGAGCTCGGCTCCTACCAAGTTTTTGTTGACATAATAGATGGCATAAAATTCTTCACCATCCTTCTATCCGAGGATTGCTCCAATCGCATTGTTGGATGCATCATAGTAGATATGGAATGGTATGGCCCAATTTGGTCCTCTTAGAACCGGTGTAGATATCAGTTTCTCTTTGAGCAATTGAAATGCTTCCTCATAGTCTTTCGTCCAGTTGAACTCCACATCCTTAGATAATAGAGTGTGCAGTGGTTTCATAATTTTGTTGAATTCGATGATAAATCGTCGGTAGTACCCAATTGATCCAAGAAAACTCCTTACCTCTCTCTACGTTCTAGGGTTGGGTAGGTCTCTGATGACCTCAATTTTTCTTTTATCAACCTTTATTCCTTCTACGAAGAGGTGGTGTCCCAATACGATGCCTTCTTGCATCATCATGAAGCATTTCTCGTTGCTCAGGGACAAATTGTTTTCCTTGCTTCTTTAGAGCACTCTTTCCAAATTCGTCATTGCTTCATCAAAGGTTTCTCCATAGACGGTGAAGTCATCCATGTATACTTTGACCGCGTCTCCCATCATGTCTAAAAATATGCTAAGCACCACCCTTTGAAAGGTGGCAGGTGCGTTGCACAATCCGAAAGGTAATACCCGATAGGCAAATGTTCCCCATGGGTAGGTGAACGTTGTCTTATCTTGATCCTCTTCTCCTATCTAGATCTGGTTGTATCCATTGAATCCATCTAGAAAGGAGAAATACTTCTTCCCCGAGAGTGTATCCAAGACTTGATCAATGAACAGGAGCGGGAAGTGGTCCTTCTTGGTCGCCTTGTTCAATGCTCTGTAATCCACATAGATTCACCATTTCCCATTCTTTTTAGGGACTACCACTAATGGTGATACCCACTCACTATCAAAAATTGGATAGATGAATCCGACAGTCAAGAGCTTTTGCAGTTCTTCCTTGACAATGTCCTTCATTGTCGGATTCATTCTTCTTTGTGGTTGCCTGCTTGGAGTCATTTTATCATCGAGGTATATCCGATGGGTACAAATTTTTGGGCTGATGCCCTACATATCTATGTAATCCCATGCAAATGCCTATTGGTGTCTAGCCAGGAGCTCTTCTACTTTTTTCAATTGTGTAGGAGTCAACCCACTGCTGACATTCAACGTTTTTCCTGGCCCGATGTGTATCTATTGAATGTGGTGATCTTGGGTGCCAACCAACGGTGATCCAGGTATGGGGATGGAGGACTCCCCATGGAGGAACTCCATAATAGTGCCATCCTCGTCTTCTTCTGCCAACTCATCCAATGTCATCACTAGTTGGATCATGGATAGCTCAGGATTTTCATGCTCGATCAACATGGGTTCTCCCATTGAGTCGACAGACTGAGTTGGGGGTGAAATAGTTAATCTTTTAATGTTCTTACCATTAGAGATGGTCATCAACCCATCCCAGTAGCTGATATAGGCATCAGCTATGTCTAGCCATGGCCTTCCTAGGATGAGCGAGTAACCATCCAACCTAGTCTTAGATTGCAGGACTAAAAAGTTGGTTGGGTATTCCCATGCGCTAACTGTTACTATTACATCTTCCAACATTCCTTTCGATGCCATGGTCGATCGATCGGCCAGCTGCAACACTATCATAGTGGGTTTCAAGTTTGTGAGTTGTAGCCTCTGCATGGTCTCCTGAGGCATTACGTTGATGGCTGCTCCAAGATCGACCAACGTATTGGATAGGGAATGTCCCTCAATTTTTATAGTCAGCACCAGGTTGCCTAGGTCAGCATACTTCGGATGGCATGTTTTGCCCATCATCAAATCTGCTAGTTTACCCATGATGTTGATGGTCTGGGTTGCTCTTCATCCTGGATTCCTTAGACACATATCTCTTATCGCCTTGGTATATATCAAAACATCTTGGATGGCTTGAAATAATGGAATTGTCATGGTGAGGTTCTTCAAGCTAGACAAGATATCAAACTCTGGCTACGTTACTTTCCTCTGTTCTTACAGCCGGTTGGGAAATGGAGCCTTTGCTCTCTCAGGCATTTCTTCTATCACCTCTTCTACAAGAGGTGTTTCTACCTCTTCCTCCTCTTCTACCAGTGGAGGTGTTCCTACTCCTAGCTATCTACTAGACCTAAGCTGAATATGGTACATCAGATACATCTCACCCTCCACGTTGTACGCTAGCTGATTCACTCTATTATTTGGATTTGCCATTGGTTGTGCGGGTAGCTATGCAGGTCTTACTATTGGCAATGTTGATAAGTTCTGTTGGGGGTGAGCTGGTGCTACGTTCTATGGAGCTTGATTCCATGGAGTGTGGCCTCTCCACTATTGCCCAGGATATGGATATGGCATCCATGGATGCTGGTTTGGGAATGTTGTTGGGGGTGCATTAGACCAGGGTGATGGCCCCCACCACCCCATGTTAGGTGGTTGAGGCGGACCTTGGTGCATGTATGGTCCTCCTCCATATGACGGCATTCTGATTGGCATATTCCCCATAGGGGTTTGTGGCCAACTCTTTTGATTGCCTATAAAATAGGCATCCACGCTTTCAGCTTCTTCCTGATTACTGGGCAGTTGTGGGCACAATCGAGTTTTGTGGTTCAGCCTACACACAATGCATACTCTGACTTTGTTCTCTGGGCATGCATTCTTTGCATGCTTCCCTCTACATTTTGGATAGAAATAAGCCAATGTTGCTTCATTTTCTTGCTTCTTCTTCTCTAATAGCAATGTATCCATATGCAATGCTAGAGATGAGAGCATTTCGCTCTTTAAATCTTCTAGCATGTTACCTATTTTTGTCTTTGTGACTGAAGTAGTCACTTTCATGGTTCTAGAAGTGGTCTTGCCTCTCCTTCTTGAGTAGTTATGGCATAGTTGTTGGATGTCTTCCATAGCGTGCTAGTAGACATCACCTCCAAAAATCATGTTAAGAGCCTCCAGTGATTCATTGGTAAGTCCTCTCAAAAATATGCTTTTGAGGGACTTATCAGATAGTCTCGTGTGAGGAGACCATTGAAGATTGAAGTTGAATCTCTCCCAGTATTCCTTGAGAGACTCATCTTCTTTCTACGTCATGCTCAGGACCTCCTCTCTAGAGTCTCTTGCTCTCCCAAAATCTTGGTATTGCTCTAAAAAGAGCCTCTTCATTTGATCCCAAGTGGCAATGTGTTTGTCTCCCAGACCGATGAACCACCATAGAGCTGCATCATCCAACATGGAAGGAAAGAGTTTCAGCTTATGTGTATCATATTTGTAGTCCACAAACCTGCATAAGACATCAAACTTGAATAAAAATAGGTCAGGGTCCTCAGTTGGGTATCCTCTGAAGGTCGAAAGGTGAGTAGGGGATATGTTTTTCATTTTGGTATCTCCTACTCCTTCCTCAATCGAGAAACTAAATCCAGATGAGACTTCTTCATTGTCAGCCATTTTTTTAGGAAATATGGTCTCAAATGTAGTGTTTATGGCCTTATGGTCATTTAAGACTTTCTGAGTCAAGGCTCTAAGGTTTTCTGGTGCTATCGTTCGATCTTCTACAACTTTCCACAATAGGGCTTCCTCTAAGGGTGTCCTATTAAATAGGGGATTTATGATTATTCATTCTTCCCCACATTGATGGGATGAGGAGGCACTTTGCACAAAGTGTGATTCCTCACTCCAATGGATTGTTGGTGGGTCGGGCGAGTCTAATTCAAATTTAGAATGCTCGACTGACTCAGGTTCTGATGGATTAGTTTTTATAAACATATCGTTAGGTCCTCTTCTTCTCGAAGAACTCATACAAGGTTAGATGGAAGGTTTTTAGGTATTGTAAATAATCTAGTTGAGACGCTTCCCCGAAAATGGCACCAAAATGTTGTGGGCCAAACAAGGTTAATTTCTTTCCTACTTTTGTCACATGCCCGTGCATTTAATTTATCAACCCAGGGAGCTTCGTAAACTTGCGAAGGGTCTGAATAATATTGCTTACAATACCACTTGAGATGAGTCTACTAGTTCTACTATTGGGGGGTGTTTCAAATGGTTGTCAATCATTCATGCACTCCTCAATAATTTACGTAAACAAATGATTAAATCTACAAAAAGAAAATATCCACACATTCCTGGAAATGAACCTACTGCAAATACTGGAAATATTGATGCGATAAACAATCTTATAAAATAGTAAACTAATCTAGAAAAGAACATAGGAAAAGTAGGGGAAGAAATATTGGCTTGGAGTGGGCCCAGGCTCCAGTAGCTTCCTCCCAGCTGAACACGCACTTAGAACTCTTAGAACTGTATTCCAATTATCAAAGTATTACAAAAATATTCTATCTCCTCTCTCTGTATATATTATTTCTATCTCTCTATTTCTATATATTTTCTATATATCTTTAGAGAG
The DNA here is from genome assembly GCA_028583015.1 of Wollemia nobilis. Taxonomy (NCBI): domain Eukaryota; kingdom Viridiplantae; phylum Streptophyta; class Pinopsida; order Araucariales; family Araucariaceae; genus Wollemia; species Wollemia nobilis. The sequence continues at coordinate 6,920,241 of JAQPPZ010016751.1, read as the reverse complement.
GTCTGCGTGTGTTTATATAGCACACCCATAGAACTTTTGTTACAAAAGAAGTTGTAACAGTCGATTCATCCCAGACTAAACTAAGACAGTCTAGTAAATGTAATCGACGTCTACTAAAACTGGCATTCGGTTCTATCGGTGGCGTGTTTGCTGATTGGGTTGTGCTTCACCTGGAATTGGTAGGACGTTCTCATGCATTGGTGTGATCCCCAATTTATCTCTACTTGACGTAGAGTTGGAACTACACCAGTCGCTTTTGTCCATGTCGTGCTTGTCTGGTCAACGGGTGAAGAACAGGGGTGCCTTCCCTATGAGGAAGGTGCCTAAGTATATCGGGTGCCTTCTCCATGCGAAAGGTACCTTATTGTTGTGGGTGCCTTCCTGGAAGAGGAAGGCGCTTATCTTCTGTTGGCGCCTTCCTGTGAGAGGAAGGCACTTTGCCTTCTAGTGGCGCCTTCCTATCGGTGCCTTCCTTATGGGAGGAAGGTGCTTGCCTTCTAGTGGCGCCTTCCTGACGAGAGGAAGGCGCTTGCCTTCTAGTGGTGCCTTCTCATCGGCGCCTTCCTTATGAGAGGAAGGCACTTCTTCTCCTTTGGCACCTTCCTAGAAGAGGAAGGCGCTGGCCTTCTTTGGCGCCTTCCTGGGAGAGGAAGGTGCTTGTCTTTCCTTGGCGCCTTCCTGGAAGAGGAAGGCGCCTACTTACACTTGGCGCCTTCCTGGAAGAGGAAGGCGCCTACTCCCATTTGGCGCCTTCCTGGAAGAGGAAGGCACCTATCTTTTCTGCATTGGACCCGAAAGAAACAAAGTGCCAGGTCCATAAAGAGACCTCGACTGATCCAAATCTAACTAAATCAACTGCAATTCCACAAAAACACACTGAAAACACATAAATTAGATAACACACATAATTTCATCAAATATCTATATAATCATTTATAAAAGTATGCAATCCTTATTATATAGTCGCATAATGATCAAAAAAATGTGTACAAAATATGAGCATTTCTGGTGCTCATCAATGGTTAAAGGGAATCGGGTGATGTTGGAGAAAGTTGATACGGGAAATAATTTTATTGATTCATTAACAAAGGTTATATCTGCTCAAAAATTTCTTGGTGTAGAAGATCTATGGGTATGGTTGCCCTTGACAGTTTACAATGGCAATTTTCAACCCCTATGAAAAGTATTCAACAAGTGGGATAATGTTGGAAATGTGTTGAATATTTTCCATGATATTATGGTAGGATTAACTCTAAAAGGTACTAGACACTCTCCATGCATTCTCATCGAGGTTCAAATTAACATATTTTTAAAACCATATGTTTAGACCCATATGGGTTGTTTTGGATTAATGTGTTTGAACCCATGGTTTTATGCCCATGGTATTATAAAATATATTCTTATGCTATGATTATTTAATTGCACTTGCATCAAGGTTTGATGAGAGATGAACATTATTGTATTGGAGACGATTAAGTTTATACAGTAAGGAAATATTATTGTGCTAGGTTTTTTACCCTAAGGTTTTTTTCAGGTGAAATACTATGTTATGTGTATTTGTTATCTTCTTTTGATTATGCATTTATTGATTTTATAGATTTAGTTTATCAAGGATTCTTTCTCTTAAATTATAGAATTCATCATTTCATGCACTTTGATCAATATCTTTAGGCCTAATAGAATTTACTTCAACTAGAATTAAAATAATCCAAACAACATGAAGCCTAGCATAATTTACTTCTATAACAGTGAGAATGAAAATGTAGGAAGTGTAAATATTATAAGAGTCAATAATTTTTCATACTATAATTAGGGTAATTCAAATGATTTTATATTTTAATTGAGTATCATAAACATACAACTTATGATAGGAAAACACTGAAGTAACCAACCCTTACAAATGATTGTTTCTCCTTTTATAGCTTTCACTAGCCTAAAATGAAATAAATTATTACATATTATTATTGGCCAAAATTGATTTGACATGATCTTTGGCTGATTTGGAATCACTCAATCTCTTCATCTTGCTTTGCACATCCTCTACCAAACAATTACAATTCTTGGGATTATTTGTCATGCTTCATGGAGGTGGTTGTTGCTTTCCAACTCTAATAGATGTTATGTGGTTTAACTACTCATTACTAGAGCACCAAGTGTTCTTGGAATTAAGATATTTTGTCTAGGATGTTGTTGTTATGTCTCTTCCTTTTGGGCTATTGTTTTTGCATCTTTTGCCTTTTAAGATCCCTTCTTGCCAAATGCTATCATGTCAAACAATTTACTTAAGTGGTCTTCTACTCTACGTGCATTGTGCCAAAGGTTTTATAAGCTTAGATGACATTGTCTAACAAAGTGTTTTGATCCACCTTCTCTTTAGCTTAGTCTTTGGAATTATAAAGGTAAAAGGACATTTACTATTTCCCACTTATTTTATTTACACTTATCCGAGGCTTTTGAAAATTGTTCTGATGTCAACCATAAGAAATTTTTGTCTGCTTTTGCCTTATGAGTTCTTTAATTTGTCAGAGACATTGGAATGTTTTACTTATGCATGCACAAAATATTTTAGATTTCCTTATTTATAGGTCCAATAGTGAGCTAGTCTATGCAAAATATTTTGACTTGAAGAGCATCCACCTTTTAAACCAATAAATGTTGGTAATTATATGCCACTGCTTTAAAGAATAGAATGCTTGAAAGAATTATTTTTTCATACTTATTCCTACTATTCCTTTTTTACCACTTTGCTCCTTAATTACTAATGGTTTAAAAAAAATTCATGCTGTATTTATCATATATTTCTTTTAATGAGTGTGAAAGGTAGAAATTTAACTCAAAATTTTCCTTTCAAGCTAGATTTGCCTAGTTTAGTGAAGTTTCACTATAGTTTATTAACTAACAGGATACTTCTACTTACAATAGGTAAATATCCCATAAATACAAGCCTTGTCTATTAGGCATGGATTCTATGAGGCAAATTCTTGAATTTGGGGGCTCAAGGGGAGGGAAGACAAATTATGTTACTTGCAAGGCAACTTTTCTCAAGACTTGTGAAATGCTACAAAGGGAATCTTCCTTATATAGACCTCTTCGACTTAGAAAGTTGTTGAAGTTACTTATCTAATCATCCTTCTTTTTCATCCAACCTTATCATGCAAGCCTATTTAAATGTAGCCAAGTCAGATAAAACATATTTATCTACTCTTTTTTAGTTGTTTTATTGATTGTTGGACTATTGGCAATTTGAGTTGTTTTATGTTGTCATTGATGTCACACTAATGTCCCAAGGAACACATTGAGTTTTGATGACCAAAGCATTCATATTTCGAAGAGCATTGATATATACAGGGTTTTTGTGAGAACCAAGGTAGGCAAAATAAAAGGTTTTATTTAAAACTATGGATGGCATATTTGAACTGGGTTTTTCTTGAAACCCAAGTTAGGCTTTCGTTTCATCAAAAAATGTGCCCCGATGATGGAGATATTTGATTTTAAATATTTAGTTTAAATTTTAATTATTTAAAATTAAAATTAAAATTATTGCCGATGTCATAAAGTTCATGCGCTATCAAAGGTAATTATTAAAAGTTAAAAGCATCGACGTTTATTATATTACAAAGGAGATTGCATATATATATGCAAAGGGCTTTTTGTTTTAAAGCCCCTGAGCAAGATTCGAAGAGAACATTTATTCGTAGGTGCCAAATTTCCTCGACGTGACAGCGTGGTCCAACGGTGAGCTTGGGAGTGTTAAGGTTTTTGCTAGCGGATGTGCATGTGTTCGATTCCCATGGCTACAAATTACGAGGAGTAAGGAAGGAAAGTCTTGGCCCAAATTTTGAAGTGAACAAGAGGGCAGCGAGATAAGGGGAGAGTCTTCACTCTCCATATTATGTAAGCGAGTAGCTCACATGCTCTTTGGCACCATGGTTGAGGTGTCGTGTGGGTAACGATGAGGGTTCGAATCTCTCTAGAGGCAAGTAAACATTTTATTAAAACAATTTTTTATTATTTCCTAATGTTGGAGGAATAAGGTGTGGTTGAGGAAAATGTTTGATTAAATATATTTTATTTAATCGGAAGGCAAGTTTAAGAGTTATAGTGCACTTTTAGAAAAGGAGATATTTTTGGTTTTTCCTTTTATAAAAGTATATCACGTTATATATCATTGGAAAGCTTATTTCGAGGGCTATTTTATTATATTGCTTAGAAGGAGAAATAAGGTGTACAAAAAGAGATATTTATATTTGTGTAAAGGAGTTCAAGTGAAGGTTGTTTTGTTCTTTTAAAAGTGTGTTGAGTGTGACAGATTTCCAAAGGGGTTTCTTCATCTTCATAAAAGGTATGGGCACATTATCCTATTGATTATTTATGGTGGTTGATTTTTGAAATATCATTGGAGGGAAAAGGATGTTTGTGGTTTCTTTTTTGAAAGTGGTTGGTTGAATGCTTCAAGGTTTTCTGAATTGAGAGTTGTGTTTAAACCTTGTTTTATAAGCATAGTTGTTGAAGCCCATTGGTTGTGAAAGAACATGAGTTAGAAAAGAACATGAGTATCATTGTTATGTGAGATTTGTGGTTGAGCATTGTTGGAAACATTTGAGTTGGTTGATACATGCTTGGACTAGGGTTTTTGTGAGAAAGAGTTATCCCTTGTGATGATTGGTTGAGTTGAGTTGATTGAGCCTAGTCAAGTGATGTGTGAAGTGATTGTTCAAGTCCTATGAAACAAACTATTCCATTATTCTGATTTGAGTTGAGATTGAGATTAGAACATATTGAGTCTCTAAAAATTATCTTTATGCTTCTATGAGTTGACTTGAGTTGATTTGAGATTGATTTGAGTTGATTTGAGTTGAGATTATAACATATTGAGTCTCTATTCTATTTATGCTTCTATGAGTTGACTTGAGTTGAGTTGAGATTGATTTGAGTTGAGTTCAGTTGATATTGAGCTTAGAACATATTGAGTCTCTAAAAATTCTCCTTATGCTTCTATAAGTTGATTTGATTTGAGATCATTGTGGATCATTGTTGTTATCCATTGAAGAGTACATTGCCATTCATTGTTGAATTCATCTTTGAGCTTTGCCTTGATATAGTTATGGATGAGTTTTGAGTGCTACTTGAGCATGATTGGTTGAGTCTTTGAGAAGATATTTGGGATATAATTCTGGATAGATTTGTGGCAGTTTGTGTATGATTGATTGAGCCTTTGGGAAGGACCTTGTGGACAGTTTTGGGACAAATTTATGGATAGCTTTTTGGGACAACTTTATGGATAGATTTATGGATAGATTTGGGACAAGTTATTAGTGAGCTTTTTAGAGAAAAATTGGGCAAGTTCTTGGTGATCTTGCTAGAATATATTTAGGCAAGTTCTTGGTGAGCTTGCTTGAGCAGATTGGATAGGTTCTGTGTGAGCTTGTTATTCAACATTGGACAGGTTCTATGTGAACTTGTTATTCAGCATTGGACAGGTTCTATGTGATTTTGTTATTCAGCATTGGACAAGTTCTATGTGAGCTTGTTATTCAGTTTTGGACAGGTTCTATGTGATCTTGTTATTCAGATTTGGACAAGTTTTGTGTGAACTTGTTATTCAAAGTTGGACAAGTTTTGTGTGAAATTGTTATTCAGATTTGGACAAGTTCTGTGTGAACTTGTTATTTCCTAGATTTGATCAGATTAAATAAATTATTGTATTGGATATTTATATGTGAAATATTATAAGGAGATTAGCTTGTGGAGTATCCCACATTGGGGGAACAACATTAAATCTTATGTCTCAATTGTGTGTGGTGACTTGTGCTCTTGCTTACTACTACTATATAAGTTATTAATGCACACTGCTATATTTGGTTATTGCAATTAAGGATATTAATTGATATTGGTTTGGAAAGAAAGTAAAAATTGATCTTATATTGTTCACCCCCCTTTCAGTATAAGCTTGTATTTTTCAATTGGTATCAGAGCGGGTTCCTTCAGAAAGGCTAATAGCTTGAGGGCAGATTCTACAAGAACACAAATGGCAAATAAATTCAAGAGTGGAAGCATGATACACAAGAAGAAAATAACACCTATGGTTATGAAAGAAAAGGAAGATGAGATGATACATCAAGGAAATAGGCATGGTCAAAGAAATCTTGAGAGTTTGTTTGCTATAGAATATTATAATGATCTTAGTTTTAGTGAAGATGAAGAAGGTTTTTTCTATGGGATAAAAGAAGTAGAAGAATAAATTCCACTCCAAACAAAACACATATTCCTAGGTATTGAAGTTAAAGAAGAATATATATCTATCAAAGAACGACTTGAAGAGCTTGCTATAGCCATTAACCAAGAAAATAGGTACAATAAGGGTCTAAGAATACTAAAATTCTTCATATGCATAGAATTTTGGCATTTATATGATGATTGCACATACTACAGTAATTACAACAAGAAAATTTTATTTGTGGAAAAAGAAAGCAGTAGTTCTAGTAATAATTCTAGCAGTAGTGATGTTGAAGAAGAGGAAGATTCAGATAAAGAAAAGGAGGAAACCACTCTCAAGGAACTTGTTGAAATGAAAATAGAAAATTCAAAATTGAAGGATCAAATACAAGAAGATGAGAAATGTAAGATAAAGCTTCTATAGGATATATCTAACTTGAGATATAAGGTTGAAAAGGCAAGAAGAGTTGAAAAATGTATGGTTGAATAGTCAAATGTAAAAGAGATAGAATGTGAAAGGCTTATGGTTACTCTTGAAGAATTAAAAAAGGGGAACTTAGCATTAAGGGTTCAAGCTCAAGAATATGAAAAAGCAAAAGCAAGTTTTTTACAGGAACTCACCAGCTTCAAAATCAAAGTTGAAGAGAAAAGGAAAATTGAAGAAGGTATGGCCAAAAAATTAAAGACAAAAGATCTAGAGTGTGAAAGATTAGAGCATGAGATAGTTTCACTAAGGATGGAAGTAAAAGGTTCAAAGGACAAGCAACACAAGTTTGAGGAAAATTCAAGGACCTTGGAAAGGACTATCAATGCACAAAGTTCATCAGTCATCATAACAAGACTTAGTTCTAAAGAAGAACAAGGGAAACAGGAAGCAGAAAAAGGAGATTCAAGCTTAAACACCAAAAAAGAAGAAGATTCAAAAGAAGTAAGTGAAAAGGAAAGTGAGACTTCTAAGGAAAATTTATATAATAGAAAGTTCAATAAGGAAAGGAACAATGCACAAGTTAGAAACAAATGAAACATGAAACAAATAGAAGAGACTAAGAGACCAATGGGATCTAGACAGGGATTCTTCAATAGAAGATGCTTTTCATGTCACAGGTTTGGGCACATGGATTCACAGTTTATGACATATGAAAGATAGGAATATGGGAAAGTACAACTTTTCCATGGGTATTGCTACTCATGTAATGATTTTGATCACAAGGAAATGAATTGCAGGGTTCATAACAGAAGAGGATATGGCTTTACTAGGAGAAGTCCTAAAATAGTTGCACAATCCAAAGGCTACAATATCAAGTGTTTTAATTGCAATAACTTTGGGCATATTGCAAAATGGTGTAGGACTCAATTCCAAATAGGTTCAAGGCAAGAAGGTCAAATAGGTTCAAGGCAAGAAGGTCAAACAGGTTCAAGACAAGAAGATCAAGTAATTCATCAAGAGAAGGATATCAGAAGAACATGGAAGGAAGTTGATCAAAGAAAGAATCAATGTAATATGGGAGTAAAGGTACTCCCACCCCAAAATTAATCACCTCAAGAGAGAAGGTTGTGAGGGGGCTATGCTTAAGATTCATATCTTTTAGCTCCATAGGTGTCCCTTTTGCCATTGATGTCAAAGGGGGAGAGATTTGAGTTAGGGGGAGCAACCTCTAAAGAGAGTATTGAGTTAGGGGGAGTAACCTCCAAGGATATATTGGAGTTAGGGGGAGCAACCTCAAATTAGAGCATTGAGTTAGGGGGAGTAGCCTCCAAAGAGATTATTGAGTCAGGGGGAGCAACTTTGATTCTTAGAGATGGTTTTTGCAATGATTGTGGTTTTTGCTTTAGAGGTGTTACCATCAATGACAAAGGGGGAGATTGTTGGCAATTTGAGTTGTTTTATGTTTTCATTGATGTCACATTAATGTCCCAAGGAACACATTGAGTTTTGATGACCAAAGCATTCATATTTTAGAGAGCATGGATATATATAGGGTTTTTGTGAGAACCAAGGCAAGAAAAATAAAAGGTTTTATTTAAAACCATGGATGGCATATTTGAACTGGGTTTTTATTGAAACCCAAATTAGGCTTTCGTTTCATTAAAAAATTTGGCCCGGTGATGGAGATATTTGATTTGAGTTGAGATCATTATGGATCATTGTTGTTAGCCATTGAAGAGTACATTGTCATTCATTGTTGAATTCATCTTTGAGATTTGCCTTGATAGAGTTATGGATGATTTTTGAATGCTTCTTGAGCATGATTATTTGAGTCTTTGATAAGATCTTTGGGATTTAATTATAGATAGATTTGTGGCAGTTTGTGTATGCTTGATTGAGCCTTTGGGAAGGCCCTTGTGGACAGTTTTGGGACAACTTTGTGGATAGTTTTTTGGGATAGCTTTGTGGAAATATTTATGGATATATTTGGGACAAGTTCTTAGTGAGCTTGTTAGATCAAAATTGGGCAAGTTCTTGGTGAGCTTGCAAAAAAAAATTAGGCAATTTCTTGGTGAGTTTGCTTGAGCAGATTGGATAGGTTCTGTGTGAGCTTGTTATTCAGCATTGTACAGGTTCTATGTGAGCTTGTTATTCAGCATTGGATAGGTTCTGTGTGAGCTTGTTATTCAGCATTGGACAGGTTCTGTGTGAGCTTGTTATTCAGGATTGGACAAGTTCTGTGTGAGTTTTTTATTAAGTTTTGGATAGGTTCTGTGTGAGCTTGTTATTCAGAGTTGGAAAAATTCTATGTGAACTTGTTATTCAGAGTTGGACAAGTTCTGTGTGAACTTTTTATTCAAATTTGGACAAGTTCTATGTGAACTTGTTATTGCCTAGCTTTGAGCAGATCAAAGAAATCATTGTATTGGATATTTCTATGTGAAATATTATAAGGAGATCAGCTTGTGGAGTACCTCAAATTAGGGGAACCACATTAAGTATTGTGTCTCAATTGTGTGTGGTGACTTGTGATCTTGCTTACTACTATTATCTGAGTTATTAATGCACACTACTATATTTGGTTATTGTAATTAAGGACATTAATTGATATTGGTTTGGAAAGAAAGTAAAAAGTAGTCTTATACTGTTCACCTCCCTCTCAGTATAAGCTTGTGTTCTTCATGGACCTAATTTATGTTAACCTTCCTTGCTCATGCATGTGAAATGCTTGTTGCATTTTCCAAAAAATATCATGTGAGAACTATGTCATTGTTTGATCTAGTCAATAGCTATATAACACTTAGATTTTATTAGCTTTAGTTACATGCCACATATTTACAAAAAAATTGGTAAGGTTTCCCCTACAAAATGTCTCACATGTTTCCAATTCATTAGAATCCACAAATTTGGTACCAAAATAACCTAAAATTCTTATGCCCCTTCATGTTTGCTTTCATAAACATGTGGCTTGTTTGAGCTAAGAGTTATTGTTGGGTTGGCTTTGGTAAAAAATTATTTATAAATACCTTATGATATATAACATTGAAACCAACCAATTACAACCCATCTTAACCTCATGACCCATCTACTAACTCTTCCAAGTACTCTAGATCTTGTGCTAGACTAAAACCTTGATCTTCATGAGTTCCTAGGCTTGTGTGTATTATTACAATGAAATGGAGCATGGAAAACTCACCTCATACTAGTGACTTTTTTGTTAGTTTCCCTAGATCATTCAGATACATTTTTTGGAACATGTGACTGGTTGAAGCTTAAAATCACCGTTGGTTGACTTTGGGATGAATTGAGTTCCCACGTCTAAGACAATCACTACATTAAGATCAAACATGGAAAATACATCATCCATTAGCTCCTCTAGGATTTTAGGATAATATTCTATCTCCACTTGGGGAAGATCCAAAGCATTTTTAGTTATATTGATATTTTATTCTTATAAATCTCTATGCAATAAGGGTTGAGATTGTTGGAATAGATTCAGATCCTCTTTCCTTTGCAAGGAATAACCATATGAGTGCAATCCAATGATAAGTATCCATTAAGCTTTGTTGTGAACTCCCTTGATAGGCATGATTCAGATAATGATGGAATATACACCATTATCATCTCCTAGATTATTGTGATATCCATAACTTTGTGCAACAACTTTAGAATATCTTTTATAGCCACCACTATCTGAATTGGTGTTTTGTCTAACTATAACATGCCAAAACTAGTTTAAGTGTATTCTAAGTCCATCTGATCACAAACATCCTTAAGCATGATTGTTGTGGCAACTCTAGAATCCACCATGCAATTATGTACTATCTAGCCTTCCATGCATAAAGACGTATAAAATGGTAGAGGCTTGATTTTACCCATGCTAACAGAAGGCTTGATATTACCAAGAGACTACTAATTTTGCACCAAGTTGAGGTTTGAGAGGGTAAGTATACCTATTTTTTATGGTTTGAGAGTTTATTTTAACAAATCATTTTGCTTGAGGGTCAATAGAGCATCATGCATACTAACTCTTGAGGTATTCTTCTTCAATTTTTGTACAATATTGAAGAAGGATCCTCTAGCAACTTCTTCTTCTAGATTTGTTGCTTGAACATTATTTGATACTACTGAGTAGCTTCTTCCTTTCTAGTCACAGAAGGTTACCATAGCTTCCTTAGAACTTGTGCCCTTGACTCTTATTTATCAAATTTTGGTGCTTTTGACTTCTAGTAGACTATTGGTGCTTTTGACTTGTGATAGAATTCTAGTGTTTTTGGCTTGGCATATTCCTTAGGAGTTTTTGGCCTATGGTAGTCTTTTGATGCTTCTAGCCCTAGCCTTTGGTAAGTTATTGGTGCTTTCAACTTAGCTTGTTCCTTAGGTATCTTTAGCCTATTATTATCCTTAAGTTGATCCTTCTACTCCTTTTGAGGTTATGGGAAAATTTTTGGCTTCTATGGATCTGATAACAAGGGTCTTTTCCTAGATCTTGTTAATATGTAGAGTAGATAAAAATTTGAAGGCTATTTAGTGGAAAGGTTTTGTTTTAGATCCATTAATATGCCTACAAGCCCCATTTATTTTCTTTTCTCTTTAGTAACAAGGTTTTGTTTTGGATCTATCGGCATGCCTATGAGTCCCTTTAATTTTTCTACTTCCTATGCTACAACTAGTTGGAATTGATGCTAAACAACCATGCAAATGTTAGCAATATGCAGATCATTACATGCTAAACACCAATAATTATCCAAAGTTGTATATAATTCTTGAAATTTGGCAACAACTACTTAATTTTCGATAGCATTTCTAGTAGAAGTCCTTCATATTTTGATATGTAAGGATATCTTTTTTGTTGGTGTTCATCGTATCTCCTTTCAGTATATTTTTTCTCTACTCTTGTAACCTTAATTGTGATATTTCTAATTACAACTTTCAACTCTTGCATTTTTTTTGAATATTTTGGCTCTATGGTGGGTAGGGTTGGCATTGTGATTACCATACTAGTAAGATGAGGATATGATCTAAGTGTAGGCAAAGTGGTGAGTGAAGTGCTTGATAAGGCTAGAATTGAAGTTTTATGTCTTAGTTGTTGGATCTTAAGAAAATATGGCATTATGACTTTGGGAGAAAGCTTACCAACTAAGATGAGTGTATTTTTAGCTACAACAACTACTTGAAATATTTGAGGAAATATCATCTCATTGGTCTATTGTATCTGAAGACCTAAGTCTTGAGTAAAATCATGGATATAATAGATGTGGGATTGGGTATGTGATGGCTTGATCTCTTGAGGAATTCTTCTCCAAGTCTTACTAAATTGGATATTGAAATTCATAATATTTTCTTGAGGATTCCTTTGAATGGATGTGAATTGGATAAGTAGAGAAAATGAATCCCCTAGTGCTAATTCTACCTTCCTTTACTAAATAGTACTAAGATAATATTTTACCTTTATAATATAGAGTAAGCAACCTAACGTATACATCTTCATGGATAATATTATGAATATTAGCTAAAGTAGTTATATCTTGGTAGTATCCATAGGTTGTATTATTACTACCATCATAAGAATGCAAAGCTTTTAATGTAAACTAAGGAATTTAATAGAGATTTAGAATTTTGAGGGGTTTGCAACTATTATAGCCAAGGAAATACATCCATCCATAGATTATTGTGGGTATCTAGCGGGTGATTGTGGAGATGTGGCCTATAAAGGAATGGGGATTTGAATTGAGAAAGAATGGATGGGTTAAAGTGACTTACCTTTCCTATGTGTTTGGATAGTTGGTAGATCAACAAACTTCACTAGTTCTTTCAACTTCTTGGCTTTCAATATAGTGATCATGCTATTATGGATCTATGTCCTTCCAGTGGGGTCATTGTTCTTAGGTTATTTCAATAGTGGAGTCACTAGGTGAATAGATTTCATCTACTTGTAATACCAAGATATTCACCAAAAATTGATCATCTAAAAATGTGGGTATACCAAATGCTCTTATGCTCATACTGGCTCTGACTTCTAATCAAGTGATTGTTATTATTTGGGTCCCTGTTATATTTTTATGGTATGTGCCAAGGGAGAATACAATCACAAGATATGAAATATGCAAAAATGTAAGATGTTGAAATATGTTATTAATGGAAAACAAAAATGATACCGTGTAATATGAAGGAAATGAACACTCCGAAACTGATACTTAAGAACTACATTGTACACCATCACCAATCTATATGGTGATCCACATAGTATATCTACTACTACCTATAGTGATATATAATCACTCACTATGACTCCCTTTATATAGAAATATGGATTGCTTGGCCAACACTCTACCTAGTTAGACAAGGGGACACCTTGCACATTTACAACTTGAACATATACACTTGTGCATTTATTATATTTCTTGAAGTAACTAGCTAACTACACCCTAAAGTAATCTCCTACTCTAGTTATGTACCAAGGGTGGTACATTTACATGATCCAAATTATGTAATATCCTTTAATAGTTAGATTTCTATTGTCTCCTTCTAATGTGTATGAGACAAATTTTTACCAATTATTTCCAACTCTATATGAAGGTAATTGATTTGATTCTCTTTCCAATAGATTAATTTTCCAATTATATGTATTTAATTTGAAGTAGTATGCCTTATATCTCCCTACTGTTAGAATATTAGAAAAATAATATTATTTACAATTTAATAGTAATTTAACCAATAGTTGACAACCTTATATCTCCTACTTGGTTAATTGCAAATATGAATATTCAATATTCTAAAATAATATTTCTTTATAATCACTAATTTTTGTTAGATTTATTCCAATGTAATATATCACCTTATAACAATATAATAGTCTATATCACCTTATACCTCTGATTTTAGTTAAAGCAAGAAATTTTAATTTTACCTTTCTGAGGCTTGATGCTTTCTGGGATCTGAATTATCATCAAGTTTTAATTGATACTACAATTGTCTATATTCCAATTTTCTATCCAGGCTTGCACTTGATAGTCACAAATCAAAACTTAACATTGGATGGACCAAAGATTACTTCAGCCCAACCTCCAGAGTAGGTTGGTTCCTTATCAACTGAATAAAATGTTGACTCAATTAAGCTCAATAAGGATTTTGAGGAATAGGGTTAGAAAAGGTTTAGGGTTAAGAAATTATGCATTAACAGTGGACGGATAGGGCTAACAACATAGGCATCCACAATAAAAAACTCTAGCAAACTACTTCCAATGTACCACACTTAGGATTAGCAGTACCCAAAACCATGAAATATTCATACAATAAAGCAAAACAGAGATATGTTCCAAGAAGAAATTTCAATGTCTAATATATCAACAATCCAATTTAGTAGAATAGATCAATAATTAGACTTTACAAAAATAAACTTCTTGCCAACATAGATCTAACTATGAACAAATTTCAATTACCTTAACAACTAGTAATCCAATACAAATGGAATTAACTAACCGTTATAGCATTGACAAAAATGCAATTCACAGATCGAACCTCTTAATGAGAGATATCAAAGATAACAAATCTTGAGTAAAAAATCTAAGTAATGCTCCTTCCATTAGTTTGCAAAAAATGTTACATAGTAGGGCAAGCAAACGAGCTAGGGCTGACCCTAAAAATTGAGGGTTTTACCTCTATTTATAGTTTACAATAAAATAAATTAGAGGATACATTACAAGGATTCAACATATAACAGATCAATAGAGATCCATGCTGGTTTTATTTCATTCACCTACTGAGTCCAAGAAATCTATTAGAAGTCATCCACCATGGTAGCTCAACTTTGCAACTTGTTGGTCTGATAGTGGTAGTTGAAACTCAGGTCATTATAAATCATATATGGACCATTCATATTTCTTGAGAACTCTATTCCACTATAGATATGCAACTGCTCTAGTTCTTGGTTCTTGGTACCCTTGGATGCTTTACCTATCTTCTCGAACTGATTGGCTTTCATCCGCCAAGAATACATCTTTGTATGCTCATGAAAATGTTAGAAAAATATCTATCATTGATGCACTTAGTGAACGATTGTGATTTAACCCCAGCAATGCTCTACAGACCAACAGGGTGGAAAAAATCACCAATTCGCTTGAAAAAGAACACTGACATTAGCTTGGATGGATTTGGCCAACGAATTCTAGCTTATATGAAAAATACATTGAGTTTCAAGCAGAATACAACTCATCATACATCTGCTCACTTATCCTTTAAAATAGTTTATTTCCTTCTCGTGTCCACGACATAAGATATTAGTTGCAATCCGCTCCTCATTTTCTGCTCCATAAAATTTGACTTGGTTTGACTGTGGAAATGCCAATCCGCTCAAAAAGTAATAAAAAATGATCTTTGCACTATTCTGCTACCTTTACTTCTTTTTGAGTGCTTTAGACCTTCTTACCGAGCAGCATAGAGCTTGTTGTCATTCCACTCAAAAATAACCTTGGAACTTAGCAGAATGGGTATTATCAAAACTTAGTCATTTGAGTGCACGGGATAATGCAATATCACCAATACACACTTTGAAATGTGCTGATGTCATTAAGTCTTGGTCAGATTGCAGATTGGAACCTTTGCACTAATCTGCTGCAAGATACACTAAGTATCGGGAAAAATAGAACACTTTGCTCATGCTTGCAAAAAACACTAAGTATCGAGTGGATTGAAATCTCTTGCACTGATCTGCTCTAAAATACTCTCTACCCTTAGTGGATTGGAGCCTTTTTTATGTCTTAGAGTAAATTTTTAAATTTTTCTAAGGATGTGGCCATTTTGGGCCTACATTCTGACACCTCCCGGGTGGATTTTATGACAAAGCCATCAAACTTAGAGTCTTATCCATTGGGCATCATGAGTCAAAAATGCTAATATTCAAATAATGCTTCCTAGAATAATTTTCATATGATCATTACCCTATGAAAAACCTATGAATTCACCTAGAAAGTAACGGTTCATATCAATATCATACTAGAAACACAAAATACCTCCACCACTCCTTTCAAAATTGCTCCAATGTTAAGAAAAACATAATTGTGTTCTACCTTTTATGCTTCTTCAAAATGATATTGTAGCACCCTAAAATTGGCGCAGTAAAATTGTCATAATTACATTCACCTTAGTAAATAATTTAAAATTCAAATTTAACCTCCCAAACCACTCGTTAACCGTCGGGTAATCCGTTTCCCCCTTTTCTGTGCCATTTTTAGAGGTTGTTTTGACCGTTTGACGATATCGTCGCCGATCAGACGATATCGCCCCAGATCTGACGATTTCATCTGGGCTAGGACGTCCAGACGATCTTGTCGCAAAACTAATTTTGCAAAATTAGCTTCTGTTCTAACGGGCCTCTAATCCGGGCAGAAGCGTGTCTGCGCCGTTAGAGACCCTCCCCTGTTGGAGATCTCCCAAATAGGGATGATCTCCAACCTCCTAACTACTCCCCTAAGCCTATTTAGTCCCTAGGACCTTCCCTTCCCAACCCCTGGCTGAAATTCTCTGTAACTTAGCTTCATGCACGTTAAATCATCCTAAGTTTTCATTTGCAGTAGTCCTATATCAATTTTGTTGCAGGTATCATCTTGTTTTTCAGTCGGAGCAAGCATACATCGTCGTCGACGAACTTTGTTCAGATCGGAGGCGATCCTGTCGAATCAGAGACGATTTCGTACTGATGCGAGACGATCTCGATTGCAGTCCACATTGAGGCAATCAGTGCCATAAGTTTGCATTTCTTCACCTTTTCTCTGTTGTTTTATTCTACAAATTAGCTAGTTTATTTGATATTTTATGTTATATTGCATTTTGGAGTTCACCCATCTAGATCAAAGGCATAATTAATCCATAATTGTGATTTAATTAGCATCATTCATACATGTTTCGTTCTTTAAGTTTCAATTCGGTATTGTCATTGTTATTTTGCACAGTTTCCCTCAACTAGAACAGTAGTATTCTCTGTATTTTGCATCTATTCTTGTTTGCGGGTCTACGATGAATTCGTCGGATCTCGGGACGATCTTGTCGATTTGAGGATGATTCTATCAAATTCCAGGACGATCTATGCTTCAAACATCAGAATCTCCATCAGACATCCGGGTCAGGTATTCTTCTTATTCTTCCTTAATTACTTTGTTTTTTTTGTCTTAAATTTGTTCTCTGTATTCATTAAATCTGCATTTTCATATAGATTAATTTAGACTCATTTGGCCAAACCTAGGATATGAATGCTTAAGGTTAAAAACGAACACATAAAAACACATTCCAAACCTAGGCGTGGAAACTGCCATTAAATGTTTCTGGTGAACCCACCATCCATCGAAAATTATCAAAATACACCTCCCTTGAGAGGCGGGACCTTCGCAAAGTCCTCTCAGTCTGAGGTACCGCGACATCCTTTTCCCATCCCCCTTACGGGCACGGATCCTATAGCTTGAAGGTAAGGATGCGAAAAATTTGGAGCGATACATTTTGGTGAACCCGACGTGAATGCATCATAACCTTTTGAAAACAAAAACAAAGAAACAAAAAAAAAAAAATAGAACAACTAAAACATAGATGCATTTTAAAACATTTAAAGTTTAAAATCATGTTTAGATGGTAGCTCCTAAGAAAATATTAGCAGTTACTATAAATGTAGAAAACCAATTGGCAGCCGTAGAAATCAATTCTATGCTTAATGTGCAGAAACAAGTAGAAATCAATTCCTGTGGAACGAACTTGATAGAAGACTTAGTCTCATCTCATCTAGGTCCACACAACTTAAGCAAATCAAGAGGCTAGTCCTAGATAGAATCCTGGATCCTCATCAACTAGTTTTTTATCATGAACTTGGAGAGCATGCCATAGATGGTTAGCTTATAGGAGAGCTCTAGTATCTTCAGAATTGTTCACCTTCGAGGAATACCTCGAGAACGCAGCCATTGTGCACCGGTTCCTAGGTTGTGTAGAAGACCAAGAGGTTGTTCTTACAGATAGGGAAATATGGAATAGAGTTCCCAGCTGTGCTATATCGAGAGTATTGCCATGAGCTTTACTTTTATCAACCGACATCTGAGACAGATAATATCACTATAGCTCTTTTCATCAAATTTTTAAAAGAAAACTTTCAATTTGAAGAAGAACACTTCATGACTCCTGAACAACTCGAGCCTATTAATGATATTTATAAATTATTTATAGAAAACTAGATTATTACTTTCAGTCTTATTTCTTGCATTTATTGTGTTGATTGTCTTTACAATATTATTTCAAAAACAAAAAGAAAAACTAAAAAACATAGCAAAAACTTAAACATTTCATTTCAAATATTGTAGTAGGTATATAGTAAATATATACCTCTTAATTTGTTGCATATATATATATATATATATATATATATTTTGCTGAAATCAAAATTTAGCACCATGCCTAAACTTAGGAATGGTAAAGAAACTTTAGGAGAAGAAGAAGATTGGTTACAAGATACAACTGGAAACCCAAATGTCCTTCTTGAAGATCCAACCTCGGAAGGAAAAACTCTAGTTCAACCAGAAGATGACCTAGGTGAAGATAAGGAACAAGAAGGAAGTGTTAAAGAGGATGGATCCTCATCCCCTAGAGTAGCTCCAAATGGAACTATTGCTTTTGACAACATAGATCATTTCAAGAAATTTCTCAGTGATAACATTGATGACCTTAATGTGGCAATTCGTATTGATAAAGGGCAAATTAGTGACACTCGGGCAGCTTTGGAACATATGTATGATGTGCGCATTAATCCCTTATCTTTCATTGATCAAAGAAAGTGATAAGGTTGGACCATCCAATACGGATATGGTCTCTATGATTCAAAACATGTCAAAACAACAGGCTATCCAACCTCCTAAGGAACTTGTTATTCAACCTAAAATCATTCCCACACAAAAGAAACCTTCCTTCACTACTTTATTCCGCCAAACTATTGAGCAATATGCTTCAAGTAAACAAAAACCTAAAACGAAGCCAAATACAAATTTTCAACAATCCAGAATACAACTTCAAAATTCCTCCATAATACTTTTCCTATCAATAATTTGCACAATAGTAACATGGCATCTAATCTTCATGTTCCGCCATCATATGCCCATAAAACCCATGTCAATGCCCTACCAGAACCAATATGGGGGGCAAACTAGTAATCTGGAAGCCATGGTGAAACGGTTAGCTTCGCGTATGGACCGAGATAGATCCCTACCGTCCCTCGTATAATTATCGAGAGATATGTAGTCAACCTTTGGATCCCATAGTTGTAGCTCAACCATACCCTAAGCATTTTCCCATGCCTATCTTGCCTATATATAAAGGAACCGGAAGATCCCATAGAGCATCTTCGCATGTTTAGGATAGCATGTCATGACATATCGCATGATGACTTGCTATTATTAAAAATGTTCCCAAAAAGTTTAGGTGGAATGGCATTAGAGTGGTACTATCAATTGCCCACTCATTCTTTGAGAAACTTCGAAGAAAACAGTGGAATCATTTGTCCATCAATTTAGTGCCTACATCGAGAGGCATGTAACTATTAAAGATTTATACAATTTAAAACAAGACAAAGATGAATGTTTTGCCGATTTCTTAGCTAGATGGAGGCAATTGACAGGAAAACTGCACTTTGTGCTACCTTATAGGGAAATGTTGGACATTTTCATCAACAATTTACAAGAACAAATATCTTATGAGCTATCGACTGCTACCTTAACTACCTTCGATCAAGCTATAGATTTAGCTCGAAGAGTAGAAGATGCCCTCATTAGGAGAGGCCAACTTAGGAAGAAGGATGATGAGAAAACATCCAGAAATCAATATAAAAACAAACAAGTCATCGGTGACGGAGTCACTGATAGCAAAAATGTTGCTAATATCAATGCAACAAAGACAACAAAAAAATTTATATTGAAACCTCCTGACAAGCCTCCTCGAGAATTTACTAGATTAAACCAACCCTTATCAACTATTTTACCTCAATTACTCGAAAGAGGTTTGATCCAATTACCAGCTATCCAGGAACCTGATCCAACTATACCCGGATACAGAGCTGACTTACACTGTGATTTCCATAGAGGACCTGGACATTCTACCAACGCTTGTAAAAGGTTGAAACATAAAATACAGGATTTGATTGACAATAATGAAATGGAAGTGCAAGCCTTCCAACCTAAACAAAACCCTCCTAATAATACTCAAAAGACCGTTCCCCAAAATCAAAATCAAAATGCCAATCAAACTCTAGACATATTTCAACACCCTTTACCACGACATGGTAAAGAGGTAGCCAATCAAATCGAACATCATAATGTTCCCCCTCCTACCGATATTTAGGAACCATTAGTGGACAATTACCTATTCGGGATCCTCAAATATTTGACACAACCTTATCCCTGGTTACGACCAGGCCCTTACATAATTTTCAAACTTCGATTCTAGTGATATAGAATCGGATAGTGAAAGTGAACTAGACATTACTTCAAACCAATCGAATAGTTCTGAAAATGAATCGAGATCCTATTCAACCCATCACGGATGCTATGGTTCCAGGAAGAACCATTTCCTAGACGAGTTACTACTCGACCTTCTTCTGATATATTCCTTTCTAATGAACAAGCCATCAATGCTCAACCGAGACCAGTTCAGCGTCTTCATTATAACATTGTAGGTACCATTGGAGTCGTCACCCGACAACAAGCTCAAAATTCCCAACAAGAACCAAACCCGAACGATGGATCGGCTCCATTCGTTTTGAAAAACCCCAATAAAGGGAATCATGCTCCTCTTGTTCAACCTAAACCCCCTTACAATATTAATGAACAATTGTCCAATACTACGGCCGAAATTTCCCTTTTGGATTTATTAAGATCCTCTCCCACCCATAGGGATGAGTTGATGCTTACATTGAGCCAAATGATGGTACCTCAAAACATTCAACTTGAAGCTATGGCCAATACTATCATCACTCGAGAGATTGATTGTATTGACTTACGGGATAAAGATATCCCACAACACAGTTTACATAAGGATAATCCCTTATACATTACTGCTCTAATTGGAGATGTAGTTGTCAAAAGAGTTTTGATTGATAATGGCTCATCTCTAAACATTTGCACTTTTGACTTCTACCAACGATTTGGCTTTAGAAGTGATGAAATGAAGAAAAGCGATATGATTATCAAAGCTTTTAATGACGAAACACAAGAAACATGTGGAGTTATTACCCTCCCATTGCAAGTTGGTCCTAGAACCCTAGAAACAACCGTGTTTATTGTACATTGCCTAGCATCGTACAATATACTTTTGGGTCGCCCTTGGATCAACGCCATGCGAGCGGTCCCATCAACCTTACACCAATGTGTTAAATTTGAGTTTAAAAATCAGTTGGTCACTATCCATGGTGACCCTAGACCTTTGATATGTGTGCTTTGGGAGAACCCGTTGGAGTGCAATTTTGCCTGCTCTGTCGTCCACACATCCTAGTTCTTATTTTTCATCTAAAACTGTGAAACACACACCCATAACTTCACCTATTTCCCCTCCATTAATTTCATCCTCCTATATAGACCAACAACCCTCTAAACAAATCATTTTAGAACCTCAAAAAGATCTTAAATCTACAACCAATCCTTCAAGTTCTATCCCTATAAATTCAAAACCTATAGACACATCTATCATTCCTCCCACATCTAAAGATATAGGTAATAAGCCTTCTACATCTTATGCCCTTTATGATGAACTTTTACAGTTATCCACAACCTTAATATCAGAAAAAACAAATGCTTTCATGCAAGATTCAATTCTTTTAAATAAATTGCCGCCATCTCCTCGTACTTTGGGCCTCCCACAACCTATGGGAAGTACTTACCAAGTCGGGAGTTGTGCCTTCATTTATAAAGGATATGAGTAGGGAAGAATCCCTCGAAATATCAAAACTCATCATGAAGGATATGCTCGGTGTTATTTTACCAATGATTATATTAAAGCTAAACCCATGATGCTTAAAATGGGATATAAAGGGAAAGGCTTGGGACCTTTCCAAAATGGCATGAAAGAACCTTTCGAGGTAGAACCGTGGCCTACCTGTTGTGGTGTGGGCCTATTTCCTAGTAAGGGTCAACCCTTTCCTTTTGAAGATGATGATCACCTCATATGTTATCAAGATTATTTGGATAGGCATGTTGATTTGCCTCTTAAAAATCAGTCGTTTTCATGCAACATGCTATCCATAGCTTACCCTGAAATGATTGCTGACCCCGATGAAGAGTTGGAAGGAGATATCTTCCATGATGTCTCTGTTGAAGAGATGTTACACAATGGATTTTATTTTGATGGTTCTATACCAACTATAGCCCAACTTGAGGCCACTAATCCTCAAGATGAATTATCTAAATTAACCTTACAAGAATTACAAGAATTGGGCGTTTCACCCGCCCCACCTAATTTTGAAAGAGATCTACACATGGAGGTAGAAAACGTCATTAAAATTAATATTGGAGCCGAGGACAATCCTCACATAATCAATATTGGATCAGAATTAAGTCAAGAAAAACAAGAACAATACATTGCATTTCTTAAAGAGTATGAAGATGTCTTCGCTTGGACATATGAAGATATGCCGAGGTCTAGACCCTTACGTAGTCATGCATCATCTAGTGGTCCATCCGGATGCTAAACCTGTTAAACAAAAACTTAGAAAAATGCATCCCAAAGTGGCTCTGCTAGTCAAAGGGGAGTTAGAAAAACTCTTGAATGTTATCTTTATACAAGCTATTGATTATGCGGAATGGATCTCAAATGTAGTTCCGGTCACCAAGAAAGAAGCTACCAAAGTTAGGGTTTGCACAGATTTTAGAGATATTAACGTTGCATGCCCTAAAGATGACTTTCCTCTTCCAAACATGGATCAAATCATTGACTTTACTTGTCGGGAGTGGGATGATGTCCTTAATGGATGGATTCTCTGGTTATAATCAGATCAAGATAGCTCCTGAAGATCAGGCTAAAACAACCTTTATTACCCCCTAGGGTACCTTTTTTTGGAAAGTGATGCCATTTGGCTTAAAGAACGAGGTGCAACTTATCAACGAGCTATGACCTATATTTTTCATGATATGATGCATGATATCCTACATGATTATGTAGATGATATTATAGCTCGCTCTATTATTGAAGATAATCATTTAGATGATTTGAGAAAAGTTTTTAATCGATTACGAGAATATCTTATTCGATTAAATCCGACAAAATGTATATTCGGAGTTAAGTCCGGTAAACTATTAGGGGTTTTAGTTTCTTTACGTGGTATTGAAATCGACCCTCTCAAGATTGCGGCCATCATCGATATGCCCGCACCTACTAATATATCTGAATTACGAAGTTTACAAGGTAAACTTCAAGCTATCCATCGCTTCATTGATAAGTTGGTGGACAAAACTGGTCCCTTTCTTAAACTCCTTAAGAAGGATGTCCCTTTTAATTGGGACACCGAATGTAGAGAAGCTTTTGAACTTCTCAAACAATACCTCCTTAATCCACTGTGCTTTCACCACCTAAACCTGATCGCCCATTTCTCCTATATATTTTAGCTTGATTACCTTAGGAGCTATGTTAGCTCAACTTGATGATGAAAAGCGAGAACGTGCTAATTATTACATTAGCCGCACCTTCATCAGTTATGAAACCCGCTACACGACATTAGAAAAACTATGTCTAGCCGTCGTGTTTGCTACGCAAAAATTACGACACTATATGCTTAGTCAAAAAACTTATGTCATTGCTAAATACGATCCCTTGAGATATCTCATGAGTCGACCTTATTTATCGGGTCGCACAGCCAAGTGGGTTCTTGCTCTAAGCGAGTTTGATCTCACATTCATAGGACAGAAGTCTGTTAAGGGTCAAATCATAGCGAGATCAATTAGCTTCTGCACCCTTAGAGTCTACCCATCCCCTCATCATCGAATTCCATGATGAATGCCTTCAATTAGAGGCCGACCATCCTGAACAATGGTCCTTATACTTTGAGGAGCCCGATGCATGAGTGGGGCTGGTGCGGGTATTATTTTAATATCCCCACAAAAACATCTTATTCCTCTGTCCTTCAAATTGACATTTGCTTGCACCAACAATATTGCTGAGTATGAAGCTCTAATCCTTGGATTACGAGCTGCCCTAGCGCTAAAAATTAAACATCTTTTAGTTTTTGGTGATTCTCAACTGGTTATAAACCAAATTAATGAAGTTTATCAAACCGAGAGATGATAAACTGTGCCCATATAAGGCCTATGTTTTACAATTAATGTCTTTATTTGATCAAGTTACCTTGGAAGCTATTCCTCGAACTAGCAACCGTGCAGCTGATGCTATGGCCGCAGTTGCATCTCTCCTACCCTTGGAGTTAGATGACGAATATGCCACTATCATTATTCGTCGACTCCAGGAACCCGCTTCAAATAAGTCATGCTTAGAGCCTTTGGATGTGTTTCTAATCAATGAAACTACTCCTGAACCTTGGTATACGGACATATTTGATTTTCTCCAAAATGGGACTTTCCCTGCCAATTCTAATAGAAACCGGCGTCGGTTATTACGTCGACGAGCAAGTCGCTTTGTAATAATTGGCAATACTTTATATAGGAGATCTTTTGAAGGTATCCTATTAAGATGTTTAAACTTAGAAGAGTCTAAATCAGCCTTGAGTGAAGCCCACGATGGATCTTGTGGAGGACACTTTAGTGGTAGTGTCATTGCTAAAAAGCTCCTTCGGATAGGATACTTTTGGCCTACCATGGAAACGGATGCACATGAGTATGTGCGCCATTGCGACAAGTGCCAGAAACATGCTGACCTTGTCCATGCGCCTTCCCAAGAACTATCAGGCTATTTCATCTCCTTGGCCCTTTTCTAAATGGGGTTTAGACATTATTGGCAAAATCAATCCGGTGTCATCTGATGGACACAAGTTCATCATAACCGCCATTGAGTATTTCACGAAGTGGGTCGAAGCTATGCCTTTAGCTTCCTGCACTTGCACACAAGTCTCTAAATTTATTTTTAATCAAATCATTTGTAGGTTCGGAATTCTTGCAAATCTCATCTCTGACAATGGAACTTGTTTCAAAAATAAAGATGTTAAAAAATTATGCCAAAAATATAAGATTCAACATCGTTGGTCCACTCCCTATTATCCTCGGGGTAATGGTCAAGCGAGAAGCATCTAACAAAACCTTAATCAAAATTCTCAAAATATTGGTCAATAAAGCGGCCGTGGTGGCACATTCAATTATACCCGACCTTGTGGGCCTATCGAACTAGTGTTCGAACCCCCATGGGAACTTCACCATTTGTTTTGGTTTATGGTCTTGAAGCGGTTTTCCATTTGAATTGGAAGTTCCTTCTTTGGCTCTGCTACTTCAAGATACCGAAGTAGGAGATGAATATCAGTGCTAGACTCGATCAGTTGGAACTCCTAGATGAAAAATGCATCAATGCTTTGGAGCATCTCCGTGCTTACCAAAACAAGCTTAAAAGATCATATGCTAAGAAAGTTCGTCATCGATCCTTTGAGATCGGCGACCTTGTTTTAAAAGAAAATCAAAAAAATACAAATGCAACTAAGGACCTTAAAGGTAAATTTGAGCCCAAGCTGGCTTGGACCATACATTATTACTTGCTAAATTTGAATCGAGGAGCATATAAATTATCTACCTTAGATGGTAAAGAACTTAAAGAACCCATGAATATTTTGCATCTTAAACGTTACTATGCATAAATTTGGTCATTTCATCCTTGTATATATTTGTTTAAAATATTTCAAAATTACTATCTTGTATTTCTTTCAAATTTATAAAAATCCAAAAACATCAAAAACATTCATAATCATCAAAAATCTTCAAAACTATTTGTTGCATTTATTTATGGCACTTGTTAAATTTTTTGCTCAAAAACAAAAATAAAACCAAAAATCAAAATAATGATAAAAATATAAAAACAACAATATGCTTGACTCTTTCGAAACCAAAACAATATAAAGAAGAAAGAGGGAGTCAACATTCTCAAAACTTCTCAAAAGTGTTTATATATATTTTCTTACAAATGTTGCGAGTTATATGTTTCAAATTATTTTTGATAAATTAGCATTTATTTGGAATCCCTCACTTGCACACTCACAAAAATAAATATCT
Source organism: Wollemia nobilis (assembly GCA_028583015.1). Lineage (NCBI taxonomy): Eukaryota > Viridiplantae > Streptophyta > Pinopsida > Araucariales > Araucariaceae > Wollemia > Wollemia nobilis. Next base: position 6,894,384 of record JAQPPZ010016751.1, on the reverse strand, counting down.
TGATTTTATATGGCATGATTACTAATCTCTCTTATATCAAAGTCCACAAAATTCAATTAAATAAAGTTTGAGCATAGAGAATTGATCTTGTTATTTACTTAAACCAAGCACATCTTTTCACAATAAAATGATTATATTTGTAATTTCCATGTTTTGCTACATAGTAGATGTGATTTCTTGAGCGAAAAGTTTCCCCTGCTATCCTATCATGCACATGGTCTAGAATCTTTGAGAATTGGCAAAAGGACAAGCTCACCCCTACCCAGAATAAAAATCCCTTGCTCTCCAGCTAATCCGAGCAAGTATCCCTAGCAAAGAAAAAGAAAAGAAAAGTTCAAGAAAAAAAAAAAGAAAAATGTTATTTTATATCATTACAACAATATTTCAAGCACTATCTCAAAAATCAAGCAAAAAATACAAAAAAAAAAAAAAAGAAAAAGAAAGCAGAAAGCAAGAAAGCAATAAAATCCCTTTCCCTACCCTTTGAAAAGAAAAGAAGGGTTGATGAGCTTGAATCCTGGAATTCTCAATTATTCGAAAAGCGTGAGGTAAGCCCCATAACAGTTGGTTTGTGCCCAACATGCTTGGCCTTGGGTAACTCCTAGCGTGGTGATATATACTGTCACATTAGCGACCTTCTTTTGTACAGACCTATGTTTGCTTATGGATTAGCTAGCTCTTGATAATCCGACCTACATAGTAGTCTAGTATGGTTATATGCATCTACATCATGGTTAATGAACACTTATTTGGTTTCTTCAAATCACTTGTATCATATTATCTTGCTCAAAGCTGGTAAATGCACAAAGCAATTGCACACACATTTGTATTTGAGAGATTTTGTGTATCATTATGATAAATCAAGATCGGAAATGAATTCACATATGCACATGGGATTCCTTATAAATCTAACTTTTGTCTTCAAAATACTTTGAAATATTATTTTTGCAACTTGTTTGGAATAAATCAAGTACAATTGTTTACCATAAAGACAACTATATAATAGAAAAATCAAAAATTTCTTTCAAAATATACACTCAAAACATATATATCTGGTTGACTTTCGCGACGATGGTATAGTTCCAAAACCAAAATTGGAATTTTATGCCTAGCGCAAGTCCTCATTTTCATATTTTCTATTTATCAAAAATCAACCATGCAATAAAACTATCTTTTTTGGATTTTCGCGATGATGGTATAAGTCTATACCTACATATTCTATGCCTAGCGCAAACCATCGTAACAATTTTTATTCCCCATTTAAAATCATGAAAACCATATGACTTAAATCATTATTTTACACAAATTATGCTTTTAAAAAGCAAACCCATTTTCATTATTTCATGTCATTATGTCAACCTTCAATTTTGCAAAGATGGTATAATTCCTAAAGAATTATCCAAAATTTTATCACACTTAGGAATTTATGCCTAGCAAAAATCATTTTAACATTATTTCATGCATACTATTTTCATGAAAATCTGAAAACAAACCATCATCATCATCATCATTTGCACTATTGCACCAAAGTCTTAAGGCAGTCTCTTAAGCACTCTTTTACTTTTAACAATATTTCTATCAATGGGATTAGCTTGACGACCGAGGTGACGGCGACTCCATGAAATGGTCTATAATAGCGACAATGTCCTTTGAAATTATTGTTAGAAGTCTCTTTTTATTTTTATTACATCACATCACAAACAATCAATTTGTTACATCAGATTATTTCATTTAAAATATTATAGCATGACATCAAAGTTATAAATTTTCAAAACGACATAATTTTATGAATCCTCAATCCAATTATCAAATTAATCAATCAAACATAAAAGCATCATAAGCATACACATAATACAAGTCATATGATCAATAACATATCATATATATGTCAACAGTATATATACATCATCAAAACTGGATTGGTATGCCACAATCTGTACCTCGGCATACTCAATCCTCTATCAACAAAAAAATAATAATACAATGTCAGTCTGTACAAAGCTGTGCATCCCTCTAGCCTCGAGAGCCCCTCGAGCTCTCCGCCTCATCTCCTCCCTCACCCTGAGGTGGACGAGGTGGCCCCATCATAGTCTGAGTAGTCCTAGTCCTCGATCGGGACGTGGTCCTCGACGACCCGATCTTGATCGGATCTGCAATGTTGGCTGGCAGGGGTAGTCTATCCGCCTCTGGCACCAACTGATAATACAATGTTAGATAGAAAGTGAGTTGGGCGATAGCCCGTGTCGGCTCTCCGAGCTCGCCCCTCTCCCCGTGCCCTGAGGCATGCAATCTTGTCTCATAGCTATGCCACCTCAGCTCGGTGGCATGCAGCCTCATCCTGTAGAGTCGCACCTGTGCCTAGAGATGATCTCTCTCCGCCCGGAGAGTAGCCATCTCGCTACTCTCTCCTGTGTCAATGCCCTTGCCCTTATCGGGCGATGGTGGCCTCTCCCTCTATGGAGATGGGGGTCTCGCCTCCCTCCTCTCCCTCTGTCGTGGCCTCTCCTATGCCTGTGGCCTCCTCGGCTCTCTCTCGTCGTGACCCTGGGCCGCCTCCATCGTTGCCTAGCATCGCCTCCCTATCCGATGCACAACCGCATGTATCGGACCCTATGCCCTCGTCATTCGAGGAGGGCGGATGCCTACGTACCAGGCATCGTAGCCATCGGCTACCCTACGTCGTCACCATCCATGGCTGGATGGGGGCATCGTCTGCGTCCTGGCTCCAGAACCGTTGCATGTCCGGAGCCCGCTAGCTGTGGTGTTATCCCGGACAGTCGAGGAAAACTCATAATCCCTCGAGAGATGGGATCCCCTACTGCAGACCGAACTGACGCAAAACTCGGTCATAGCGGTGGAGCTCCACCTCTCCCCTCTCCATCCATAGCCAACAAACTCGATGCGAGCCAACTCCTGTCCGTCCTCGGCCCACCCTGGATGCTCCCTCCATGGCCTCCAGGTGATCTGGTCCAGGACTAAGTCATCCAATAGTCTCCGGGACATAGGGAGGTCGATCCATCGCTGTGACCCTCTTCGGAGCCACCAGTAGAAGACTCGGGGCCTCTCCCCGTCTACCCCTGTCAGAGGAAGCCCTATCGGCCTCCGCACTGCAATGTGCTCCCAGCACCAAACCTGTAGGAGCGATGTCATCACCAGACATCGGCCGCCCTTGTACACGACCCCATACAGGATCCTGTACAATCGACATAATACATAACTACCCCAAGAGAACCTGTACCTATGGTCCCGCATGTCACAGATCACATCTGCCAGTATCCATGGCACCCCTGCACCCGCTCCGGTGGCACAACAAAAGTCCACCAACCACTCCAGCTAGCACTCGTGTGAGTCTAGATGCCCCGAGCATCTGGCGTAGTGCCTCGATATTAACTCTGCCCTTCTCCAAGGCGAAGCTCGGGTCACCACACAGTCGTCCCATAGCGTGGCCCTGATTGGCCGTAGGAGTGATCAATCGTCCTTGTATGGGGATTCTCAGAATCCTCCATACATCCTCTAGAGTGGGAGTCATCTCCCCTATCGGTAGCCAGAAACATGAGGAACCCGGATACCATCTCTCTGCTAGGGTTGTTAGTAGCCCCATATCTGTGGACACCTGTGGCATCTCTGCCACATGTTTCCAAGCCGGCTGTGCCCTGATCTCGCTCTGCCTATGTGAGAGCGGCCAAGTCATCCCTCAAACCTCCATACTTCCATTCCCTGCTCTTTAGCAAACCTCTCTGCAAACATAAACAACAAAACAACAAACAATCATTAATAAACAATTCAAGTAATTAATAATGCAAGTTAAAATTCAATTTTATGCAATTGATGATATCGCCCACTATTGGACGATATCGTCCCAAATTTGAGCAGAATCGTCTCCGATTTGCAAGCCGAAATCGTCTCTAATTTGACGAAATCGTCCCCCTTTCGCCGATTTCGCCCTTGGGCGAAATTGATGAAATTGAGACGATTTCATCGAAATCGACGTCGACGGCCCAAAAACGGCCGCGATGCTCAAAATTCATCTAAAAATTACCTACAAAGCATGTAAAATTAAATTAAAGCATTCTAGTTAAGTCTAGACTCTTACCCGTAGACCGTGCCGGACCTCTGTCGATACGTGCGTCGTCTCCACCATTTTTGCTTCTGAGCTCTAAAAAACCAGAAAATGAACAGTAAAAATGAATTAGGGTTTTACCCTATTTTTCTTAATTTTATTCAAAAATAATTTTTTGCTTTTCCGCGTTTTTACCTCAAACGTTCGATTTGGGTAAAAACACGGAGGGGCACCATAGTAAGCTGTCGTACGATTCGACCAAGAATCGTCGCCTAAAAAATGGGAATAATTTTTGCTTTCTCATAGATTGAGAAGAACTCATCTTTAACGCATTTTCTTCGAAAAATTCGCTAAAGAGGGGGCAAAATGTAGCACCCTAAAATTGGCGCAGTAAAATTGTCATAATTACATTCACCTTAGTAAATAATTTAAAATTCAAATTTAACCTCCCAAACCACCGGGTAATCCGTTTCCCCCTTTTTCATGCCATTTTTAGAGGTTGTTTTGACCGTTTGACGATATCGTCGCCGATCAGACGATATCGCCCCGGATCGACGATTTCGATCCAGGCTAGGACGTCCGGACGATCTTGTCGCAAAACTGATTTTGCAAAATTAGCTTCTGTTCTAACGGGCCTCTAATCGGGCGGAAGCGTGTACTGCTCGTTAGAGACCCTCCCCCGTTGGAGATCTCCCAAATAGGGATGATCTCCAACCTCCTAACTACTCCCCTAAGCCTATTTAGTCCCTAGGACCTTCCCTTCCCAACCCCTGGCTGAAATTCTCCGTAACTTAGCTTCATGCACGTTAAATCATCCTAAGTTTTCATTTGCGGTAGTCCTATATCAATTTTGTTGCGGGTATCATCTTGTTTTTCAGTCGGAGCAAGCATACATCGTCGTCGACGAACCTGTTCGGATCGGAGGCGATCTGTCGAATCGAGAGATGATTTCGTGCTTGATGCGAGACGATCTCGATTGCAGTCCACATTGAGGCAATCAGTGCCATAAGTTTGCATTTCTTCACCTTTTCTCTGTTGTTTTATTCTACAAATTAGCTAGTTTATTTGATATTTTATGTTATATTGCATTTTGGAGTTCACCCATCTAGATCAAAGGCATAATTAATCCATAATTGTGATTTAATTAGCATCATTCATACATGTTTCGTTCTTTAAGTTTCGGTTCAGTATTGTCATTGTTATTTTGCATGGTTTCCCTCAACTAGAACAGTAGTATTCTCTGTATTTTGCATCTGTTCTTCGTTTGCAGGTCTCGCGACGAATTCGTCAGATCTCAGACGATCTTGTCTGATTTCAGACGATTCTGTCGAATTCCAGACGATCCTGACTGCTTCAAACATCAGAATCTCCATCAGACATCCGGGTCAGGTATTCTTCTTATTCTTCCTTAATTACTTTGTTTTTCTGTCTTAAATTTGTTCTCTGTATTCATTAAATCTGCATTTTCATATAGATTAATTTAGACTCATTTGGCCAAACCTAGGATATGAATGCTTAAGGTTAAAAACGAACACATAAAAACACATTCCAAACCTAGGCGTGGAAACTGCCATTAAATGTTTCCTGGTGAACCCACCATCCATCGAAAAATCATCAAAATACACCTCCCTTGAGAGGCGGGACCTTCGCAAAGTCCTCTCAGTCCGAGGTACCGCGACATCCTTTTCCCATCCCCCTTCTGGGCACGGATCCTATAGCCTGAAGGTAAGGATGCGAAAAATTTGGAGCGATACAGATATGAATGCCTTCACAAAAATTTCATTCTCTGCATCTCTTGCCTCATGCTTTTATTATTATCTTCTGACAGTGTCAGAGTCAAAACAAAACAAAAATACAAAACTTCTACATGACTACAAAAATGTACAACACAAAAAACACTTTATGCTTGTGCCTCTTGAGGGTTTGCAGTAACCCTATTTGGTTCTTCACCCTCTTGCTGAGCTTCTTCTATAACATTATCCTCCTGGTCTTGCTCAACTTCTTCTTCTTCAATAGGTGAATCTTACTCTTTATCTTTTTCCTCAGCATCATCACCAAACAACTGCACCATCAACTTCAGAGTTTGCAAGGCTTGTTTCTAGACTACTTCAGAGGGATTGGAAGTCTCCTTAAGTTGCTTGTGAATGTACTCCAACTCAGTAGTGTCTTCATAATTTGTAGCACTTCCTTTATTTACCAAGTCTTCCATCAGGTCTCGGAGCCTGGTTAGATCAATTATCATTTGTGAAACCTGCTCCTGATCAATTGGCTCTTCCAAGGCATCAATCTCATATTCATCTTGGAGGCTCTCGACTACACTCTTTTTAATCTCTTCTTCTGATAACAAAGTGTTATTCTCCAGCCATAACCCTCTAAAGCCATTCTGAACCATCTCTTTATTGATGTCCACTACATCTCGAATTGTATTTTCCACTTTATCATACAACAACCAAGCCTTTAGCAGTAATCTATTCTTCTTTACTATGACTCTGGTAGCCAATCTAGCAGTATTCCATTCTTTTTTAGGAATAGGTTTAGCAGTCTCACTGAGCCTACTATCTGCCAACTTATAGATCTATTCTGTTGGAATCACCATGGGTTGTAGTTCTTGAGTGAAGCTATCCAGATCTTCTTGGGTATTCTGAAGTAGGTGACTGGCATCATCCATGTAGTCAATGATGGGCTACAGCTCTGAGCATTTCTCCAAAACCTCAGACAATAGTTCTTTCCTTACTTTCTTCAGCCCTGCTTTCGAGAAGCCTGAAGACTTGGCCTTTTCAATTTGAAGTTGGTGCTTCAAGCTCTGTATCTCTTTGGCTTGTTCTTCATTTTTCTTCTTTTTCTCCTCTACTTGCTCTTTGAGCTTATTGGCCTCTTGGAATTTGCTCTACTAGTTCTTTGCTTCACTTCTGATAGCTTTCTCTATCTATTTCTAGTTATTGATTATCTTCTCAAGCTTTTCTATTGTCCACTCCAGCTTGTCAACCTTCTCTTTGTATATATCAACTTTGACATAGAAAGTGTCCAAGTGGGCTTTAGCTATAACCAGCTCATCTTCAGTAGGTAACTTCTCAATGTCCTTAGTATACTCTTCCAGATGATAGTCTTGAGCAGTCATTTCAGTTTCAGGCTTACTCACTAGAGGAATAATGGATTTGGATGCTCTTTGCCTTGAAACTGGGTCAACAGACATAGTACTTCTCTTTGTAGCCATCCTCTTTGAAGGTTTGGACAACTTCTCTACCCAAAAATCTTGAATTTTCTATGAAATTTCCTTCTCCTTTTGCAAATTTTCTAGTGTAGGATAACTTACAGGAGGAGGAGAGGCTATAAGATAGGGGAGAGTAGACTCAACAGTTGATTGTGAAAGGGTGGTAGTGACTACAGTTGAGTCTGTAACTACTACTGTTGTTACAATGGGAAAAGTCATGGGAACTAAAGTACAACTCATAGAAGGGTGAGTGGGTGTGGATGAAGCAACTTGAATTTTAGATGATGTGGGTGGTTGAGATGGCAAATGTGGGATTACAATGGATGATGAAGGAGGAATTTTAGATGATTGTGGAGGAGATGGATTGACTTGGCCCTCTGTATTTGTTGGTGAAATAGGTGGTGAATTATGAGGGGGAGAGGGCACTTTTGTTTCAACTTTTTCTTTAGAAGGGGAAGGAGTTTTCTTTGGGGAAAGAGGAGGAGAAGGAGAAGAGGGGATAGAAATCATACCTTCACCTACAGATGTAGGGTGTTCTAGAGCTACCTCTGTACTTTGTTGTTGTGTTTGTTGTACCGATTCTTCTACAACTAAAATAGGGGTCTCCTCAACATTATTCCCCTTATCCATATTCTGTTTCTTACAGACCTCCTTCTGAGTTCTTTTCGATGTATTTTTGGCTTTTATTTTAAAAACTTGCAATATTGTTAGCTTATCATTCTCTGTATCTTCCCCGAAAATTCCTTCCTATAATGGCTCTTCAAAAATAGGATTGAACTCCACTGTAGCTGTAGTGGTGAAACTCATCGATGTAAACACAAAGTTCTTATCCTTCTCATTCCAATCTATTTCTATTTCAAGGGGCTCTCCACCTAGAGCTAGGTACTTGGGCCTACTTACTGTCTTGATGACTTCTATGCTAATGGCCCTCTCATCAGAATAATGCATTCTACTCATTAATTGTGCCCCTTTAGGAAAATTCTCTAGTTGTTCTATTGAGGGCTCAAATGTTTTAAGAGCTTCAATAGTAGTTAATGGAGTATCAGCCCCTTCTCCTTGAGTTTCCTCTTGTGAAGGTGGGGATGGAGAATCTAACCCTGGTTGTGGCTTCTTATAAATCAACACTAAATTCTTTGGGTCCTTTGCCTTCCAAGTTGTGATGTTCTTATCATATCTATCAAAAAAATCATTATCGATTACTCATCCAAACTTAGATTTCTCTGTACTAGTTTCCACTCTCATTCTCCACCAGTCCACTATCTTAGCTTCATTCCATTTCTTTTTACTCTCAACTTCTCTGATTGTAGACTCCTACAACTGATGGCTTTCATTCTTATCTGAATCAAAATCAACTATCTGCTCGTAGAAGTCTAACCATGGGGGAAGTTGTTCCATCTTGGCAACATTCCAATATAAAGGAGAATTTTCCTTATTATTCCTACCCTTTTCAAAATGAGGCCTTGAGGTTTTCTCAAATTTGTGGGCCTTCTCTCCATTAAGGTCAATGTTCCTCTTTCGGAATTTATCATCTGGGTCATATCTCCACCTCTGAGGGATGTAGAACAGGCCTAGCCTATCCAAATATTAGGTGATTTGTTCACCCTGGCCCTTTTTGGTGATAGTTATATCATCAATGCTATGGTAGGTCAACAAATATTTTCTTTTCTTTCCAGAGCCATAATTCATATTGATAAAATCTGCTTGCCTCAAATATTCTAGGGCTAATAATCTATTTGTAATAAAATGAGGAAGCAGAAAAGGCTTACCAGTGAAGCCATATAGTCTAATGACTGTGCCTTCTGTAAGGATGTACCAATCTCCTTCTTCGGCACCCTCTATTCTCAACAATTCTCTGGCCAGTGGTGGTAACCTAGGGCATTTCCCATACATTATCTTCAGTGTTGGCCCTAGAAATTCTAAGTTAAATCTATAAATAGACTCAGTGCTCCTCAAATGAGTAGTCCAATAGTATACAGGGATAGGGTCTCCCTGGTCATTCTTTTCCTTTACCAGAATCCAGGGCATCATCTTCCTTACAACATAAAAGAACATCCAAACCAGACTCGAACAATGCTAGAAAGAGGGTGTATCAGAATCCCTTTTCATCCTTACCAATTGCTCATGTATTCTTTTGGCAAGGAAAGCTAGCCAGTCAAAGTAAATGGCCTTAATACCCTTTTTCTCCGATTCTGGTTCATACATTTTCTCATTAGAAATGTAGTAAGCAGTGGCTATTTGCCAATCTCTCATGAGTTGGTCTGAATCCAAACCCTCCAAACAAGCTAGCATGGAATAGAGCTCTAGGTGGACAAACTGCTCAATGGGAATTAGGGTTTTGGGTAATCCTCTCTTGGATTTAATGGTTTTGAATTGATTATAAACCCATTTTCTGAAAGGTTCACCCTCATGAGCACGTTTTTGCAAAGAGTAATACCTAGCTTGCTTAGATGTATTAAACTCTTTTGGCCTTATAGGTGTTTCTACCCCTAGAGCAAAAATATCATGACAAGCCTTGGCAATAATGTTAAACAATATTTTACCCTTAGCTATCTTTACCACTTTTGCCCTTGGGTCATAGAATTTTATAATGGCCACTATTAACTCTGGACAAGGATGAACTGAATCATAGATATAAAAAGATAAAAAGGAGTGAACAACAAGTACCTTGGACTGACAAGGCTACACCTTTCTTGTATCTATCATTGATACTTTTTTGAGCTTAGTTCTCTCTGTGAGATCCAGTCTGGTGTTGGCCACGACTTTTGCTTTGTCAATGTAATTTGCCATCTCTTCTTTTGCTGAGGGTTCTACTTCTTGAGTGTCTTCGGAGGCCATTTTCATAAGAAATATTTAGAGCATTCTTTCTCTGATGGTTGTAGATAATGCTTTGTTATTCTCTACTCTTTTCACTTGGTAGGCTTTGCTTTCGATAATTGAATGAGCTCTGTGCTTTTTAGCACTTTTAAATACCATTGCATGTACACCTTCCACCATTAATGCGGCCACTATAAGAACTATCCATTTGCACACTTTTCAAATTAAACTTATGCATCATGGTGGCTTGGAGATGTTATGTCGCTCGTTGATTGGCTAAAGCATGAAACACTTTTTTGCACTTGTGGTGTCTCTCATCATCTTTCTTTCCTTCGTAGTGATGCGGGAAGCTCACGAGACAAGATTTCACTTTCCACTCAAAAATAGTCATGAACTCTGGTGGATTGGACAACAGATCATGATCCGCTACCACCTTAGTCCTTTTAAGAGTGGATTGGAATGCATGCGGTATTCCACTACCGATTAGCTTATTTGAGAGTGGATTGGACCATGCTGCTTTTCATTGACACTTAGCCTATTTTGCAACTCATCACTTTGTTTTTTTTTTTTTTTTTTTTTTTTTTAGCATTTTATCAAAAATGAAAACTTTGAAATAAAATGGAAAAAGGATATGATACAAAGTATGTACATATGTTACAATGAGCTTAGCTTAATCAAAATAGAGTTTGAGGTGGAAACCATTGACCAGAATTGATTGTATGTTTCCCTCAAGATCTTCAAGCTAGAAAACATTGGTCTCCTTAACTTTTACTATTTTGAAAGGGCCATCCTAGAAGGAGTCAAACTTCTGATGGTGTCCCGATTTAGCTCTTTCAACATTCCACCTGAGTACATAATCTCCTACTTGGAATTTTTTGAACCTAGCTTTCTTATCAAACCATGCCTTGATGTCAACTGAATGCTTTTGAAAATCTTCATATGCCTGAGTTCTTTTCTCCTCTAACTGTAGCAAGTGTGTCAACCTTGTTTCCACTGGATTTTTCTCAGATTCATCCTCTGTGTTTATCAACTTGAGTGCTGGAATCTCCAAATGAATAGGTAATACTACCTTCCTTGCCATATACTAAGGCATAAGGGGAGGTCTTGATGGACTTTTTGATAGTGATTATGTCTACCCATAGAGCTTGTTCCAGCAGTAGGTGCCAACTTCTCTTATTACCCTCTAATGATCTTCTCAAAATTCTCAATAGATTCTTGTTAGTTGATTCTGCCAGTCCATTTCCTTGGGGGTAGTAGTTTGAAGTATTCTTTATGGTAATGCCATACTTGCTGGAAAACTCAATATATTTGGCTCCTATGAATGTTGGTCCATTGTCACTCACTAAAGCTTCTGGAACACCAAACCTTGTAATCAAGCTTTCTATGAAATCTATCACCACCTCTTGGTCTGATTTCTTTGTAGGAATAGCTTCTACCCATCTGGTGAGGTAGTCTGTAGTAGTCAAAATGTACTTGTGTCCAGTTGAGGAATTTGGATTGATAACCCCTATGAAGTCCAACCCCCATTGCTGGAAGGGTTCTTCCACTTGAATTGGCTTAAGGGGAAATGATGCATTCCTTGTTCTTCCCACATACCACTGGCATTCATCATAGGCTCTAGTGACTTTGAAGGTGTCAACAAATATGGTAGGCTAGTAATAGCCTACCCTAATAATCTTCAAAGTTGTTACTCTTCTTGAGAAGTGTCCTCCGGATAGTCCTCCATGGAACTCCTCTATGACCTTTTGTTGTTGATCATCCTTTAAGCATCTAAGGAGGACTCCATCAAGGTTTCTTTTGTATAGACCTTCTGGAAATAAGACATACTTCAAAGCCTGAAGCCTATATCTTCTTCTCTATGATGGATTAAGATTAGGAGGGCATACCCCAATTTGAAAGTACTTAGTCATCTGATCTACCCAATCTGATTCACCTGACTGTAATTCTTCAGCCTGATCATCTATTGTTGATTGACATGCTATCACTTCTACTGAAACCATTGCTTCTATCAAGCCTTGGCATAGGGCTCTACCTCTGACCATCTTGGTAGGATGGATTTCCACATCATATTCTTGGATCTTAGTAATCCAACCAACTCTCTTATCTCCTAGTTCACCTTGTAAAATAAAACTTCTCACATCCGGATGAACCACATAAACTAGGGTCTTGCTTTGAACCAAGTATTACCTAAATTTTTTCAATGATTTCATTACTACAAATACTTGTTTCTCAATGAAATTATACTTAACCTGATATTCATGAAGATTCTGGCTCCAAAATAATATGGGGTGCTCTTCTCCTTCATCATTCTTCTGGGTGAGCACTGATGCATAGCTTTCCTCGGCTCCATAAGCATAAAGAATGAAGTCCTTGTTGAAGTCTGGATTGACTAGTACTGGAGTTGTAGCAATGGATTGCTTGATGATTTCAAAGGCTTGATTTCTTACCTCAGTCCATTTGAAATCTGCATTCTTCTTCAGTAGTTCAGATATAGGCTTCACCTTCTGAGCAAATTCAGAGATGAATTTCCTAATAAAGTTTATCTGACCAAAGAAAGACTGTAAAGCTTTCTTGTTCATAGGTAGTGGAAGAGCAAGAATGGATTTGATTCTATCTAGATCAATGGCCATACCTTCTTTGGAGACCACATGGCCTAGAAAATTTCCTTCATGAACTACAAAAAATGACTTCTTAGGATTGAGAGAGATTCCAAATTCTCTGCACTTCTAAAAGACTTGTTCTAGATGTACCAGGTGGTCTTGCTTGTCATGGGAGAACATAGTCATATCATCTAAATAAATTAGAATGACCTTGTTGATCAACTCCCCAAAGGCATAGTCCATTGCTCTCTAGAATGTGGCTCCTACATTAGATAGCCCAAAAGGCATTCTCTGATAGGCAAAAGTGCCCCATTTGGTGGTGAATGTTATTTTAAACTGATCTTCATCCTTCACCCAAATTTGGTTATAGCTAGAGAAGCCATCTAGTAGTGAGAACCTTTCTGCTCCTACCACAATCTACAAGATTTGATCAATCTATGGGAGGGGGTAGTGGTCCTTTAGTGACGCTTGATTGAGGTTTCTGAAATCTACACACAAGCGGATGTCACCATTCTTCTTCCTTACAGGTACCAAGTTGGCTACCCAGGTTGAATGTTTGATTGGATAAATGATCTTAGCCTTTAGAAACTTCAATAGTTCCTCTCTCATTATGGCTTCGATCCTAGGATTCATATGCCTTTGTTTTTACCTGAATGGTTTTGCATTAGGCTCTAGCTCAATTGTGTGTTGGATGACCTTCTTGTCATATACTTTAAGATCTTCATATGACCAAGCTACAATGTCTTGGTACTTCAGGCATAAAGCTTTGATATCCTCCTCTTCTTCTAGAGAACATCAGACTCCAACCTTGAGCTTCTTTTCCTTTTCAATTTCAATTTCTTTATAGATCTTCTCATTGATTTCCATGGATTTGATATTTTTCCTGTCTTCATTGTCAAACAGGCTCTCTAGAGTAACCAACCCTCTAGGTATGTGATTGTTCTTGAGTTGGATGACATCCTGTTGATCAATCTCTTCTAGATTTTCCTCTTGAATAGTGGATAAATAGGCTTCTCTCACCATAAAATCAATGATTTGTTCATCACTTTCAAAGACCTACTAGAAAATTTGCTTATCTGGCACTATAGGCCTAAAAATCATTTTGATCCCTTTGTCCTTCTTAACTCCTATGTCTATAGAAGGGTTGAAATTAGCTCCCCTTACTGCTAAGGAATCTACCAAGGTATTCTTTCTTCTAGGAATAAAATTAATGTTTAGGGCATCAAAGGATTCCATCAAATCCCATACCCTATTTCTATATGCTTTCAGGTAATGGTGCTTACTATTGCACCTTTCCCTTACCTAATTTACAATTAATTTAGAGTCACCATATATGTTCAAGATCTTGATGCCCATGCTTTCAGCTTGCATTAGCCCAAGGTATAGAGCCTCATATTCTACAGCATTATTAGTGCATGACCATGTTAGCCTATATGCGAAACTCTTTGTCCCTTCTGATTGGGACTGTAATACTACACCGACACCAACACCATTTCTGCATCTAGCACCATCAAAGTGCATGGTCCATATTTCTGTTTCTCTCAAGGACTATTTTCTAAAATCATTTATGTGTCCCATACCTATCCCAAATTGACTATAATCCTCTCTGAAAGGTAATTCATCTTCAATCTCCAACTCTTCAAAGTTATCCACAAATTCAAATTCCTCTAGAGGAGTGAGATTGCACATGTCCTCTTCAATTTTTTCAATGTGATAAGACATAGGCTTCTCAGGTGTTATTCTTATCCTCTTTCCTTTGAAAGGAATCACCATGCTAGAATAGTCCATATACATGCATCCACCCAACTTTGTAGTGAATTCTCTTGAAAGGCATAAGCTAAAATAAGGCTCTAGATCCACCACCACTATCTCTTGCACTATGGTTACCTCAGGTGCTCTATGTAGCCTCATCAAGACATATTTTATCACTCCCACTATCTTCACAGGTGTCCCATCTAACTACAGAACTCCAGGGTAAGATATGGTATATTCCATACCCATCTCCTCACAAACTGCTTTAGGCATGATTGTAGTAGATGCCCCTGAGTCAATCATACAATTGTGGATAACCCACCCCTCCATCCTTAGAGAAATGTAAAAAGGAGGGGGTTTGTTCTTTAAAGTGGTAGGGGATATTTCCTTCTTTTTAGAGGGTATGTTGAGGATTGTGGTGGCCTACTTTTCCTATGGATATTTGTTCAGAGAAGCTTTTAGCAAGTCTATTTGGCTAGGAATGAAGAGAGTATCATATAGGCTAGCTTTAGATGGTATCTTCTTCATTTCTTCCATAATATTGTATTCAGACTTGGTAGAGGTAGGTCTCTCAGGCCTTCTCTCTAGCTCACCATACTTTATTTTATACTATTGTGTGGCCTCGATTCTCTATCTCTTGGTAATAGAAGGGAACCTAAGCCTCTCTTGAACCTCATTCTTGGATCTCATTCTATCTCCTTCAGTTTCTTTCTCAAATCTCTTGGGAAGACTGACCTCCTTTTCTTTGGCTTGGGGGATAGGGAAAGTATCACTACTCTAGGAAGGTGGATCCTTCTTCTTTTGAGAGGGGACCTAAAATTGACCCATATTTTGTGGATCAACCTGTAGTGTTTTCTTGCCTGACCTTGTCATGACAGAAATAGGTCCATCCTCATCAAGATCTTTTCCAACCATGATTTGATCTGGTTTCTAGAGCATGTTCACTCTTCCTTTCTGATTTCTCTCTGCTTTCTCCATAGCCTATTGTACATGGTGTTGGTACATAACACAAGATTGTGAATCATGAGGATCATTGCACACCAAACACCATACATTCACCAAACTTGTTTCTGAAGAACACTCAGGCTCTTCTTGGATTACATTTACTCTAACCCTAATGTTATTGCTAGGACCAGGTCTTTGATCCTTGTTAACATAAGGAAATCTCCTTTGTTGAGATCTCTCCATATCTCTCTTCTCCATTGAATTCATCTTGTTTCTAAGAGTTTTCAAGGTATTCTGAATATCAAGGAGGATAGAGGATTCTTGGGGAATCTGAGAAGGAAGGGGAGGGAAAGGAACTATAGCAGATGGTGCTTTTGAATGAGGAATGGGAGTCATCTATGGGAATGGAGATGACAAAGGAGGAGGGTCCATATAATATGATGTAGTTGTCTGACCTTGGACATTAGAGGTTTCCAAATTGTAGGGCAACACAACTTTTGGGGGTAATCTTCCCACATTAATAAGGACATTTTCTGCACGAACTACTGCATTATAAACCTGTGGAAAATTTTCCACCCTAGATTGTTGGGTTTGCAGGCCTAACTCTGATCCAAGGGCTCTGATATAATACATGTAAGCTAGGCTTGAATCTGGTCTAGTTATAGGGGGAATCCTCTTCCAGGTCCTACTGAACCTCAAGTTGAAATCTGAAATAGTTTCTTGTTGATGCTTTTGCATAGATGTGAACTGATTAAGGAGGAAAAAAGGATCAATAGATTCATTAAATTCTTCCACAAAGGGCTCATCCAATGCTACCCATGAGGTAATAGTATTGTCTTCAAGGGTCCTAAACCAATGTAGAATCTTTCCTCTAAAGGACAAGGCTAGGATCCTGATAATAACATCTTCATTTTTTATATTGTGGATTGTTGCCAGATTTAGAATATCTTGGTAGTGCTCATATGCAGTTTTACCAGATCCATCATAGGTGGGGATGGCCTTAGACATAACTTGGGGAATGTCATGCATTTGAGCCAATCTAAGGGGGTAGCTGTATTCCAGCTAGGATACTTTTGTAAGGGCTGATTTGGAACTGCATTTTGATGTTGGGCCATGTTCCCAGGTGTAGCTCCTATTGGAGGTGGCCTTGGGTGTACTATAGGATTCTCCTCAGGAGGAGTTTGGTCTGAATGGAAATCTTGATTCAAATCCCTTATGATAGTAGACCCTCTATAAGGTAGCTCATAGTAGAAAAAGGAGTCTGGGTTATTCCTCGTGGATGACCTAGTATTCATGAAAAAACTGCAAGCTACAGGGATAACTTTTTTGGATTCACAGACCAGGGAGTCACTAGGTGAATTTGTTGATCACCACTTAGCAAGGTCAAGACAATTCACCAAATCTTGATTCCTTCGGGAAAATATAAAAACAATAAATAATATGATGGGTTTTAGTGTTTCTTGCAAATAGGTCCCATCGGGCATGCCAAAACTATTGGGATCCAAATTGTCATCAAGTTTTACTTGATACTGCAACTGTCTATCTTCCAATTTTTTGGCTAGGCTTGCACCCGATAGTCACAACTCAGAACTCAACATTGGATGGACCAAATATTGCTTCAGCCCAACCTCCAGAGTAGGTTGGTTCCTTGTCAACTAAATAGAATGTTGACTCAATTAAGCTCAATAAGGGTTTTGAGGAATAGGGTTAGAAAAGGTTTAGGGTTAAGAAATTATGCATTAATAGTGGCTGGATAGGGCTAACAACATAGGCATCCATAGGAAAAACCTCTAGAAAACTACTTCTAGTGTCCCACACTCAGGATTAGCAGCACCCAAAACCATGAAATATTCATACAATAAAGTAGAATAAAGATATGTTCCAAGAAGCAATTTCAATATCTAATATATTAACAATCCAATTTAGCAGAATAGATCAATAATCAGACTTTGCAGAAATAAACTTCTTGCCAACATAGATCTAACTATGAACAGATTTCAATTACCTTAACAACTAGTAATCCAATACAAATGGAATGAACTAACCGTTACAACATTGATAGAAATGCAATTCACAGCTCGAACCTCTTAATGAAAGATATCAAAGATAGCAAATCTTGAGTCAAAAATCTGAGTAATGCTCCTTCCATTAGTTTGCAAAAAATGTTACATAGTAGGGCAAGCAAATGCACTAGAGCCAACCCTAAAAATCGAGGGTTCAACCTCTATTTATAGTTTACAATGAAAGAAATTAGAGGAGACATTACAAGGATTCAACATATGATAGATCAGTAGAGAGCTATGTTGGCATCATTTCATTCACCTATTGAGTCCAAGAAATCCACTGGAAGTCATCCACCATGGCAGCTCGACTCTGCAACTTGCTAGTTTGATAGTGGCAGTTGAAACTCAGGCCATTAGAAACCAGATCTGAACCATTCATCTTTCTTGAGAACTCCATTCCATCGTAGATCTACAACCACTCTGGTTCTTGGTTCTTGGTACCCTTGGACGCTTCACCTACCCACTTTGAACTAACTAGCTTTCATCCACCAAGAATCCACCTTTGTATGCTCATGAAAATATCAACAAAATATCCATCATTGATGCACTCAGTGAACGGCTACGATTAAACCTCAACAATGCTCTACAGACTAGAAGGGTGGAACAAATCACCAATCCACTCAAAAATAATGTTGACGTCAGCTTGGATGGCTTCGACTAGTGGATTCGAGCTTACATGAAAAATACACTGAGTTTTGAGTGGAATACAGCTCATCATCAATCCACTCAACTTAGCCTTTAAAATAGTTTATTTCCTTCTCGCATCCATGGCATAAGACATTAGTTGCAATCCGCTCCTCGATTTCCGCTCCATCAGCTTTGACTTGGTTTGACTGCAGAAATGCCAATCCACTCAAAAAGTAATGAAAAATGATCTTTGCGCTATTCCACTACCTTTACTTCTTTTCGAGCACTTTCGACCTTCTTACCGAGCAGTGCAGAGCTTGTCGCCATTCCGCTCAAAAATAGCCTTGGAACTCAGTGGAATGGGTATTCTCGACACTTAGTCACTTGAGCGCATGGGATGAAGCAATATCACCAATCCACACTTTGAAATGTGCTGACATCATTAAGACTCGATTGGATTGTGGATTGGAACCTTCGCGCTAAGCCACTACAAGATACACTAAGTATCAAGTGGAATAGAACACTTCGCTCATGTTTGCAAAAAGCACTAAGTATCGAGCGGATTGAAACCTCTTGCACTGATCCACTCTGAAATACTCTCTATCCTCAGCGGATTGGAGCCCTTTTCATGCCTTAGAATAAATTTTCAAATTTTTCTAAGGATGTGGCCATTTTGGGCCTACAATGCTCTGCATACTCCACATACTTTGATGGTTGATTGGTATGTATCTTGGTACTATATGACTGATGCTTTGACCTTGTTGTTCAACCAAATGGCCTGCGTGTTCTTCCTTCTAGCTCAGTGCTTTCATAGTGCCTATATTGGCCTAGTCTTCTCCTTAATAGATGCTTATCACCATAGGAATTGAATGTTGGTTTATGACAATCCTCGTTACCTCCTTTGACTCTAATTTTAGCATGCTCTTACTCACTCAAACATTGTAAATTTGCTTTGATTTTGCTTCACGTCTACACCTTGGAGTTGAACGCTTATGTAGCTATGTGGCACATGCATCTTGAGTAACATCTAAGGCATTTCTTATTCCTTCTTTGAATGATGTCCAAGTGGTTTTTGTGCTCCAACATGCATGGGGCTTCTTTCATAATGCTTATGGCTGAATCTAACACTTTCTCCAAGTGGCTTATGGGATCCAATTGTGAATAATGATGTTGTAATATTCCTTCCTATCACAATAATTTTGTAACTCTCTTCACTATAACATTCAAGTGTTTGCTAATGATATGGGTTGAGTGCTTCTTGTTAGTGATGACAAATGATCTATTACATGTATTTTCCATCCAATGCTTTTCTTCTTCTATATATTATGCTTGCCAACATAAATCTAGCTTTTTCTTGTTTCTCAACACTTCTTCCAAGCGAGTATGAGTTGGATCTTGATTCAATGGAGGTCTTAGGAGCCTAGATATAGTTCTATGGTGGTTTTATTTGAGCACTTCTATGGTATAAATATTCTATAATAAATAGCTTTTGGTATTGCTTCTTTCTCTTTATCCTTTTGCTTTCAATGTGTCAGTTCGAATTCTCCCTTTGCAACGGTCAATAGATGACAACCAACATAGATGATTAATGACATTTTGTAATAATTTATGCTTCAAATTGGTTACTAGAAATGCCTACTTTCATGGTTATAAGGGTGTCTTTGGAAATTGTAATGAGAGTTCTTTGTTAGCTCTTCTCTCTTTCTTCAGATTATGCTCCTCTATGGATGCTTGTATGCTATTCCTCACTTGTGGAGGATGTGTCCTTAAGAAAAATAAGTTCTATTATATTTCCTATGTAGGAAAAGATATTATGGTGTAGAATAATATAAATAGAATTATAATAGAATACCTTTATTTGCACATTCTATTTTGTAAGCTTCTTTTTATAGTTTTAATGGCAGCTTTTTTGTATTATCTTTTGTAGGCAAGGGCTGATTGATGTTGTCTTCTTTCCTAGATAACTCTCTCATTTGCTTGGTTAATATTAGTAATGAAACCAAGCTAATAATAACATAGATAATATGCCATTTAAGGAGTAATTGTTGCATTAATATTTTACCTGTAATGAGCTCTTTAGTGCACCTTGAATTTGAGATTCACCAAGTCTCTATTTTTGGATTCTATCATGGATTTAATGGTTGCCTTATTCTTCTTCACTTCTTGGAGGAATTTTGATCTTCTTGGTGGGTTCTATGGGCCATAATACCTTGTAGATATTGATTTCTAAATAGTTTCTTTAGAGATTTTGATTATATGTAAATTTTTATGGCCTTGATATTGACACTAATTCTTTAAGAGCAACTAGTTTAATGAACAACTAGTATAGTGCAATGAACCAATAATATTTCCAATATTAATGCACTTTAATAATATCACCTTATTACTCCTATTAATAAGCTCTCAAATTAGTTTCAAATGCACTTAATAATATCTACAAATTCCTTAATGTAGTATTTTTTTCAGTAATCAATAAATAGGAAGAATGTATCTAACTCTTATAAACGTGTAGATAACGAACCTTAACAGAAATTATCTTATGCACTTTATTTGAGGACTTCAAATGCAACTTTCTATTTTTCAACTTTCAAATTCTAATAAGTTGCTCAATTAAGTTAAGTAGTATTGTGAATAAGTGTTCAAGTAATGAACCTTTTGCACCTAAGTTGCTTACCTTTGATGATGAATATCTTGATGAGTTGATTCACCAAGTCTCTTATTTGGAATGGTGGTTTTCCATAGCTATGAATGCTTCTAGTCTACTACTCTAAAATTGTAGTAGACTTTTTTCAACTTCTCCTTTAGGATTTGGCTTGGAAATCAGTATTGTAGCTACTAATGTTATCTTGATTGCTGCCCTTTAGCAGTTAATCTATTAACTAAAATGTTGTCCTTAAGTAACTCCTTCAGTATTTTGCAATGAATCCAAAATATATATATATGTACCTTCTTTAGCTATGAAGGACAATCTCCAAATATTCTTGGATATGGAAAGTATATTTTGTTTGATTTCTTCTACCTCTTTGTCAAGTTATGACTTCAAACAAGGTTTTCTTCTCAATAATCTAAATGTCTTGAGGTCTTCAATATTCTTCTTTAGGATTTGGCATTCCTTTTCAAATTCTTCTCCTTTTGGGCTTGTTGTCAGATGGTGATAATTTTTCCAAATATTTCACTATCTTTAGTAGTGAATTTCTCCAATGAGTTCTTAAAGAACTTCTTTGATGGCTTTTCCAATTTTTGGAATGAGGTTCTCCAAGCCTTCTCCTTGATACCTCTCCAAGGTCTTCAATATTGTAGCTTTTTTGGTATTCTTGATGAGATATTTCCTTCAAGGTTTAGCTATGAAATTTTTGGCAATGATATCTCTCTCATGGATCTCTAAAGTTCGCTATTTCTAAAATTAGGTATAAGACCTTTCTAGTCCTTATTTAATCTTCCAAGATTGGAAGTTCTTCAATGATACTTTCGGTGAGAATTTTAAGCTTCTTCTGGAATAGATCTTCAATTTGTTATTTCCAATGGGGTAGTTTTTGAGACCTCTTTAACTTCACTAGTTATTCTTGAAACTAGTGGTATGTATTCTATGTTGAGTCCTAGTATTCACTATCTTATGAAAAGACTCTAGCTAATCTACAATTTGTAGTCTTTAATGGAGATCACCAATATCCTATCTTATTATACTCTTCTCTAGAGTATCTTATGGTTCAAGGCTCCTATGTCCTTTTGGAATAAGACTTCTATGACCTTTTCTTTTGCAATGAGGCTTTTGTGACATTTTATTTTGCAATAAGGCTTCTATGGCATTTTCTTCTGCAATAAGGCTTCTATGGCCTTTTCTTCTACAATAAGTCTTATGTGACCTTTTCTTTTGCAATAAGTTTGTTGTGGCCTTTTCTTCTGCAATAATGCTTTTGTGTCCTTTTATTCTGCAATAAGGCTATTGTAGCCTTTTCTTTTGCAATATGCAAGTCTGCAATAATGCTTCCTTTAGTTTTATTTTCTTGCAATAAAATATTAGTAATATGATTCTAAATATTGTTAATGATGAATCATCACTAGTTGATTTTTCAATCTAGTGGAATGGATGTTGAGTCTTAGTCTTCACGATTTTTTCTAAAACTCTGTGGAAAGACTCTAGCCAAATGAAATCTCAAAATTTTGGAAGTAAGATTTGCTTCTCCTCTCAATATTTCCTGTGACTTTCATATTCCTAGTAACCTACTATGGATCTTCCTATTCAACAATCCCTTGCAATGGTGTTTACATTTAGTGGTGCATAATGGATAATATGATTTGCAAAAATATAGTAAGGTTTAGACCTATAGTAGCAATGGTGATCTCTTATGGCTTTCCCTATTCCTATTGATCTACCATGGCTATGATACCACTATTAGCTTTTGAGGTGTATGCAAAGGGAGAATACAATCACAAGATATGAAATATGCATAAATGTAAGATGTTGAAATATGCTATTAATGGAAAGTGATGAAAATGATACAATGCAATATGGAGGAAATGAACACTTCAAAACTGATACTAAAGAACTACATTGTACCCTATCACTAATCTATATGGTGATACACATAGTATACCTACTACTACCTATAATGATACATAATCACTTAGTATGAGACCCTTTATATAGAAATATGGATTACTTGGCCAACACTCGACCTAGTTGTACAAGGGGACACCTTGTACATTTACAACTTGCACATAGACACTTGTGCATTATTATAATCCTTGAAGTAACTAGATAACTACCCCCTAAAGTAATATCCTACTCTAGTTATGTACCAAGGGTGGTACATTTACATGACCCAGATGGTGTAATACACTCTAATAGTCCCATTGAGCATGACAAAACTCTTGATATTCCAATCCACCTAGGTATGATATGTGCACCTCAAATCGGAGTCAAGATTAGATGATCTAAAATTTCTTTCAAATCAACATCTAGAGAAGTCTAACTCCTTGAAATTGGTTGAACATTACATAAAAGAAAAAAGAGAAAAAGGGGAGAAAGGGATGGACACAATATTGGATAGAGTTTAGCTAACAAAATTATTTTTAGCTACATGAACATAAAATAGCCAGTACAAACAAAATCCTAATAGACTATAAAACTGTAACTATAAATAAATTAGCATAAGCATAGATGCTACAATAATCATTGGGTACTCTGATTAAAAGAAGTCAAACAGTCCTAACCTTAACAAAATTCATTTCAATTTTTATTAATTGAAATTATCATAAAGCATTACAACATAAATTCCATAAATCACAACATAGCCATACCCATTGAAAGCATTACAACATTCAATATTTCATGTGTTCTAATAAAAATAAGATAAACAACTTTAGGCCTAAAAAAAATTATTTCAATTGGAATTTAAATAATCCAAACAACATGAAGCCTAATAGAATTTACTCCCGTAATAGCATAAATAAAAACATAAGAAGTGTAAATATCACAAGAATCAATATTTATTTATATTCCAATTGGGGTAAGTCAAACAAATTTGTATTGCATTTGAGCAACATAAACATATAACCTACAATAGAAAAACACTAAAGTATTTGACCCTTATAAATGAGGAGCACTACTCCTTTTATAGCTTTCACTAGTCTAAAATAAACTATTACATATTATTATTGGCTAAAATTGATCAGGCACAATCTTGGGTTGAGTTGAAACCACTCAGTCTCTTCATATTGCTTTGCATATCCTTTGTCAAATGGTTACAATTCTTGGTATGCTTTGTCATGCTTCACGGAGGTGGTTGTTACTTTTGGCTCTGATAGATGCTATGTGGTTTAACTACTCATTCCTAGAATATCAGGTGTCCTTTGCATTGAGATATTTTGTCTGGGATGTTATTATTGTGCCTCTCCCTTCTAGGCTATTTTTTTTGTATTTTTTACCTTCTAGTATCTCTTATTACCTAATGCTATCTTGTCAAACAATCAAGTGGCTGACTTGAGTAGTCCAAGTTGTCAGTCTACTTGCATTGTGCCAAAGTTTTTATAAGCTTAGCTAATGCTATCCAATAAAGTATTACATATTAACTTGTCTTTAGCTTAGTCTCTAGACTTATAAAATTAAGAGGCCATAATTTTTTTCCCTCTTTTTTCTTTACACTTATCTAAAGCTTTTAAAATGTGTGCTAACATCATCCCCAAGAAAGTCTAGCTGACTTTTTCCTTATGAGTTATTTACTTTGTCAAAAGCCTTGAAATATTTTACTTAGTCCTATACAAAATATTTCATCTTGCCTACTTTGTAGGTCTGATAGCAAGCTAGTCTGACCAAAAGCTTTCGTCTTGAAGAGTAGGCACCTTTTAAACCAGTCAATGTGCAAAATGATCTACCACTAATTTTTGGAATAGAATGCTTGAAAGAATTATTTTTTTGGACTTGTCCCTATTGTTCCTTTTTTTTTAACTTTCACCTTATTTAATTCCTGATGCTTTAAAATACCTTTATGCTAGATTTACCAAATCTTTCATGTGTTGGGTAGCAATTCACCTCAAAATTCCCCACTTAGGTTGGATTTTCCTAGGGATGATGATATGGATAGAAACAGTCAGAGGAATAAGAAAACTTAGAAAATAAGGGAAGAGGATAAAGTCAAAGAACAATACCTTTTGGGAATAGAAATACTCCCACCCCAGAATTAACCACCTCAAAAGGAGGTGGGGGAGGGGCTAAGCTAAGAGGCTCATTCTTAGCCCCGAGCCCCAAATGTGACCCTTTGTCATTGATGTCAAAGGGGAAGAGATTTGTGTAATGGGGAGAGATTTGATATTTGAGAGAGCATTGAGCTAGGGGGAGCAATGTTCCAGGAGGAGCAGAATAAAAAGTAAGGTAAGGTTTTGGTAAGAAGAGTATGGGTTACCATCAATGACAAAAGGGGAGATTGTTGGATATTTTGAGTCCCTAAGTCAAAGTTGTCATTGATGTCACCGGATGAAGTCATCATTAATAATCAAGGATTTCAATAGGAAACAAAGGGGATAAAAATGGTTATTTGATATCCAAGAAGAAGGCCAAAGATCAAGTGAATCAGTGCAGAAGTTAAGAGTTCAAAAGGAGATATAATATTTATTTTTATAAATTATTTAAATTCAGTAAGAATTTAAATTCTATAAATAAATATTATTTACGACATGGAATACAGTGAGAAGGAGATATTTTATCAAAGGTATAATATTATAATAATGGTTATTATAATATTAAAGGTGATATAGTGAAAACCCAAATAAAATATTTATAATTCTTATTATAATATTTTATAATGCAAAAGTGGGTTTTATAAAGTCTATATATATTTTATAAACCCAAAGGTTGGGTTTAAGAAAAAAGGTATTTGAAGCCTTTATAATCTCCGTTGACATCATGGAAGATAACATGGAGAGCGTCGATGTCTTTTAAACAATGGAGGAAGCATATAAATACAACGCCCAAAAGTTCAATTAATTATCCTTGCTCGAAAATTAAAAAGATTGCATGCAAAGAAAAGAGCTCATGAGTTTTTGTGAAAGTCATGACAGAGAAGCGTTTAAGGGAGGAAGCTTTAATCCTCAAAGTTACATAGGATAGTGTTGTGACGTCCTTCACAACGACCCCAAAATTGGGGACCCACCTTAAATTTTGTGATTTCGGGAAATTTTTGTTTATCTGATTTTGCTCGCATCAAGGTCTTGGAAAATTTGCTTTCACTTCGAAATTGCTGACATATTTGTATTTTGAAGGTTTGAATGTAGATGAAATGCTTCAAAATTGAATATTTTGATTATTTGCATATTAATTGCATTATTTCAAATCAAATAATTTGATTAAAATCATTTTCAAAGGTCTAAATGAAATAATTTGATTAAAATCATTTTCAAAAGTTTAAATGATTAATTTTTATTTAAAAAATTAAATTTTATTTTAGGGTTAACCCTAATATTAGTGCAAAATTAAAATGAACATATCTTGAGGCAGAGAACTCTGTTTGATCTCATTCAAAACTTGGTAAAAAAATATGGATTTTCTCTTTCTAATGATACAAAACTTGCAAGATTCCAGATGTCAATTTCACCAAAAAAATAGCGGGTTAATTTAGCAATATGAGAACTTTGAAATAATTTTGAAAAAAAAGGAAAGTTACGGGAAAGTAAAGTTTGGTTTTGTTTTGATATTATGATTATTGTTTCATTATGCAGGTAATACACGGGCAAGGGTTTGAACAAGATCATTATAAAATATGTTCCTGGTGATGAAACTGAATAACTAAACTTTTCAAATTATAAATAAATCATTGAGATTCATGGAAAAGTCAGAAATTTTATATAGAGAAGGAGAGGAATGATTGGAAGGAGCAAAGCTACACATTTGTTGGAGGAAAACAAAGAAGGCCATTTGCAGAACAATGGAAATTATTGTAAGATTTTATAAATTTTTTTAAGCATTTTGGATCCAAATTTATGCAGAGACTGTATTTGGAATTAATAAAGTGCTTATTGCAATTTCTTAATAGTTTGTATACCTTAGAAGATTGCATCAATTTATTTTATTTCACTGTGTGAATACTGGTGAACATTGGATTGGCTTTAGAATTCTGTAAATGGAAATTTGTTTTGTTGAATTTATCCGAGACATTAGTTTAATTTCTAAAGCTTAAATCTTTTATTATTTTATTTTCATTGTGAAAACTATATATTATAACTTAGTATAATTTTATAAAGTAAAATTATATGACTAAGTTATAATTAAAATTGAAATTTGAATATTACATTAATTAATATTCGAACTAATAAATTTAAGAAGGGATAAATGAATATTCTATTCCTCACCTTAATTTCATAAGGTTGAGGAACTCAAATTCAATTTGGATTTGATTTACAATATAGTTTTATCTATTTTAGAAATCCAAATTTTAAACCAGAGATCACATTTACTCTTTTGAATATTTAATTTCATAAATATTTCAAAAGATAAATATTATAAGCAAATCTAATTTATAAACTTTATTTTATCATAAAATCCAAAGTTTATAGATTAGTTTCATAGTAAGCCCTAAGATTTTATCGTTGACAAGGTTTTGGAACCTTATAAATTGGGCAAGAAATTATTTTATTTTTTCACCTCTTCTGGGTTTGATTTATAATTTCATAAGGGAGTTTGAATAAATGATTGCTTTATCAAATAAGCATTTGGGAAGTTAATTGATTATAAATCTATTATGTTCCAAAGGTTTATCAAGTTTATAAAATTTCATTTACTTTGATTTTTATTAAAGTTAGATTGAAATTTAATATAAAATGGTAGATTATTTTTATGCTAATTTCATTTAAAGCATTTTGAGACATTGAATTGAAGAGAGGAAATAAAATTTGGTATACTTTTTTTTTTGGTAATTATTATAATAAATTAACAGTGGGTTTTTATAGAGGATCCCAAAACCTTATGTACAAAATTAGTCAACTTTCTAATGATGCATCATACCTCTTGGATGTAACAATAAACCTAAATGAAAATAAAACCATCCTAATGTTGCAGACTTGAAAACAGTAAAAAGGGCTTTTAGGCCTGGAGACCCAACAACAAAGAAAACAGGACAGACCCGAGAGAAACCCAAAAAGAGGCCAAAAACAAGGAGACAGACACCATGGACTACTAATCACGATCCTCCTATCCTCTCGAATTTGGGTGCTTCCGGTTCTGCTTCAGGATAGAAATCATGGAGTTGACAGAAGTAAGAATGGAAGTAGCCAAGTCCAGGAGAGAATTACCGTGACTCTCCTTGTCTCTCTCCATGTCCGATGGGATGTGCTACGAACGGACATCCTTCTCCACCTTTCTGACTTTTCATAGGCACTGGGAAGATCTGCCAGGAATGAACAGTAGCTTCTTTGCCACGCCACCCCAAAACATGTCAAAATGGGCCTTCCAAAAATTATGCAAGGAAAACATCAGGAAGGGATGTCTGCCTTGGCCAACCTTTCCACCTCGGATGGGAAGCGAGACCGCCACACAACTAGGCACGTGGTTGCGAGCCCTTTATTGGCCATGTGGTCAGCCACACGATTTCATTATCTCAAAATATGATTTGCTTCCCATATACAATGATAGGAGAGAAGAGATCTAGCCTTGAGGATGATGTTGTAGACTTTCCAAGATGGATTTTTGGTACCAAGAAGGTAATTCATGATGTTGAGCGAGTCACCCTCAATGATAAGAGGTCGGGGATCCTTAGAGAGAATTTGAATACCATTCAAAGTGGCTCAGGCTTCAGCATAGTGATTCGTCTGGGAGCCTAAATCTTCATAATAGGCCATCATAATATTCCCGTCATGATCACAAACAACCCCACCAATGCCAGCAGGCCCAAGATTCCCCTTAGCTACTCCATAAAAGTTTAATTTAATCCACCCCATGGGGGGTTTGGTCCACATAACATTCCTTCGACATGGCCCTTTAACAACCTCCAAAAATGGCCAGATATTCATCATTTTGAGAATAGCTTCTTCGTTCAGAAGATGGGGATGGGGACTGGGAACCGTAATAGAATTCTCAATGGTGTAAGATAACGCCCTTTGAGCGACATAAGGGGGCCCTCTAGGGGCTCTGCCAAAGATTCTGGCATTCCTCTCTAACCAAATTTGCCAAATTAAATGGTGAATGAGGCCTCGAGGAGGAAGCAGAGCTTGGGATTCTTGAAAGGATTAGGCCATTGGTGAAAAGCATCTCTAAGGGATCGGGGAGAGCACCAAAGGATCTGGAAGGAGGATAGGACAATGCTTAGAACAGAGTGGGAAAACGGGTAATGCAAGAATAAATGATCCCTCATCTCACAATCTGCTAAACACAAGTAACACCTGTTGGGGAAGGCAAAACCTCTCTTGTGAAGGTTGTCAATAGTTAAGGCTTTATTGTGGAAAGCAATCCATGAGAAGAAGTTTATTTTAGGAACAAATCCTTTCCTCCAAACAGTATTCCACCTGTAGTCCAGAGCAGTCTTGGTGGTGAGAAGTTCATAAGCTGATTTAACAGAGAAACACCCATCCTATGTACCACACCAAATGATCCTGTCATTCCTTCTGACAAAAGGAATTAAAATTGACTGAAGGATATTATCAAGGAAGGTAATATCATTATTAAACCCCTCCACAATAAGAAGCTTCCACCAAGGGAAACGGGTGCTTCGATCAATGAGATCCGCCACCCTAAGCTGGGCGTTAGGGTCGATCAAGCTTCTCTATCCAACAAGGTCCTCCCTCGACCCAAGGGCTTCTTCAGTCGCCCACCTGTCATTCCAAAAGGAAATGCAGTTTCCATCACCCAAAATCTAGCGGGCTCCTAGACTGATCAGATGCCGGGTTTGGAGCACAGATTTCCAAAAGATCAATGCCATAGAGGACTTTTCAGCATCCAAGAAGGTGTTGGGGCCAAGATACTTCATTTTAACTAGCGTAACCCACTCCACCGGGTCGCTAGACATAATCCTCCAAGTGTGCTTCACGATCAGAGCTAGATTCATAAGTCTTGATCTTCTCAACCCTAGGCCGCCTTGATCTATCCTTGAATACACCTTGTCCCAGACTACAAGGGGAAGTCTAGATTTCTCTTCATTACCAGACCAAAGAAAGGTCCTCTGAATATTCTCAATATTGGAGTGGACTGCACTCGAAAGCATGAACACTGACATGAAGTAGGTCGAGATCCCCTGAAGACAGGATTTGGTAAGGGTGGCTTTCCCAGCTTGCGATAGGAGTTTGCCCTTTCAAGTTTCGAGTTTCCTGTGAAGGCGCTCAAGAATCGTGTTCCACATGTCCCCACTGGCCCATCCGCTATAAGATAGAGGAAACCCCAGATAGGACGTAGGCAGCGAATCAAGAGTGCATTCAAGAATTCTAGCAATCTGAATTTGTCTACATAGAGGAGTGTTAATAAAGTAAATTTTGCTCTTGATGTAATTTACCTTTTGTCCAGCAGCTTGCTCATAACGGGATAGGATCCTCTTGAGCGACTTGGATTGAGCAACGATGCCCCAGTGGAAATGAGGGTGTCATCCACAAATTGCTGATGAGTGACAAGATTAATTCTAGAATTCGACAAGATGCTAGAAATCTTGTTCTGTCGAAGAGCCTCTTTCATGGACCAACTCAGAACCTTCACCAGAAGAATGAACAGGATGGGAGAAAGAGGATCGCCCTTTCTGAGGCCTCTGGAGCTTTGGAAATACCTAGCTGGGGACCCATTGACCAAGATGGAAAAAAGGGAGTGGATATATAGTTGTAGACAAGTTCAATCCAGTGGGGATGAAATCCAAACTTAAGGAGGACTGCACACAAAAAATTCTAGTCGACACGGTCGAAGGCTTTGTTCATGTCGAGCTTAAGAAAAAGAGCAACATTCTTAGAGCGGTAAACAAAATGAAGGGTCTCATGGACAGTGATAACACCATCAAGAATTTTTTTGCCTTTGACAGTGCTTCCCTGACAAGGATCAATCAGGAGGGGGAGGACTGTTTTGAGTTTATTGGCTATAGACTTGGTAAGGATCTTGTAAAAAACATTGCACAGGCTAATGGGTCGATAGTGAGAGAAAATTTTGCAGGAAGGAGACTTAGGAATGAGGGCAAGAAAGGTGGAATTGAGTTTAGGGTGGATAGATCTGGACGCTTGGATAACCTGAATAGAATCACACACATCCGAGCCCACGACCTCCCACATGACTTCGAAGAATCAGGGAGGGAAACTATCGGGCCCAGGGGCCTTATCTAGTTGCATGGAGAACAATGCTTCCTTAATCTCAGACGAGGAAAAAGGTTCCAAAATTTTCATGCTTACCTCATGGGGAACTTTAGTCAAAAAATTGGCAAGCATAGATTTCTGGACCTGGAGGTTGCTATCTGGAGGAGTGCCAAGCAAATCCTAAAAGAAATTAACCGCTTCGCTCCTGATTTCCTCAATCTCCCTAGTAATGTGCCCATACTTACAAGTCACTTATCTGATCTTGTTGGCCCCTATGTGCCTCATAGTAGATGCATGAAAAAATATTGTGTTGGACTCTCCATTCTTCAACCACAGGTCACGATATTTTTGGCACCAGAACATTTCCTCCCTAGCGAGAATAGAATGAAAGTCCACCAAAAGGCTCCGCTCTTCCTCCCTGAGACCCTCAATGTAACCTTCGATAGCCATCCTTTCCTCCATAGCCTTCAGGTTCTCAGTGATGGATTTTTTGGACTCAAAAATGTTATCGAAAACCACTTTATTCCAAATCTTTAGTTTTTCTTTGACCATTTTGAGCTTTAAAGCCACCCTCTTAGGAGCGCTTACTTCCACCTTCGATTGCCACCATGCTGAAACCAATCCTTTGAAGTCTTTGTGGGAAATCCACATGGATTCGAATCTGAAAGGGGTCATAAAAATAGGCCCATCGTTCGCCTCTAAGAAAATAGGGTTATGGTCAGACCCAATCCTTGGAAGATCTTAAAGGATAGCCCCACCAAGGATGGGAATGGCTTCTAGGGAAATGAAGAATCTATCAAGTTTGACTTGAATCAAATTACCCCCAATCCTTCTGTTACTCCATGTGAAGGAAGCCCCTTTGAGTTCGATGTCAAGCAGGCCATTAGTAGAGACAAAATATCTGAAATCTTCCAAGCTATGGCTGGAGTGGTCAGACCCTCCTTTTTTCTCTAAAGGATGAAGGGGACAATTGAATTCACCCCCTAAAACCCAAGGAAAGTTGCTAAAATTCTCCCTCATCAGAGAGATAGCTTTCCACATTTCTGCTCTCTCTATGGCATAATTGGAAGCATAAACGTTGGATAGAATCCAGGAAAAATTGGAAGTTTTGGACTGGAATAGTACATTGATGATTCTGTTGGAAGTTGACAGCGAGCTGCCTTCAAACCTCGAAGGGTCCCACAGAACCATGAGTCCTCCCGTTGTTCCCATTGCAGGACTGGATAGACAATTTGCCCTGGCCCAAATGGCCTTTGCCACTTTTTCAGAGGAGATAGCATCAAGATTGGTCTCTTGCAAAATAAGGATAGAAGGGTTAATCCTCCTACAAAGATCAACCACTAACCTTCTCTTGGATGCACCGTTCAGTCCTCTCACATTCCATGAGAGGACTTTCATCTGGAAAATTTGAAGTTTTTCTTGCCGATCCTTCCTTGTTGAGGGGGAGGTTTTGATGCATGAGCTTCGTCTGATTGTGTGTCACAGTCATCCAGAACCAGCAAATGTTGGGTTCCATTTGCAACGTCGATTGCAGTCTCTTTGTCTCGCCTTTCCTTGTTAGGAGGATGGCCCTGCTTCCTCTCACTACCAAAATCCACACTTTGCTTTTGGATCCTCGTATTTCGAGGGCTAATGTGACCGGATTGTTCACCCCTCCTTCCTAAGAGGTAATCTTCTAGCAGCGTCTATGACTGACTAAAATCAGGATGACCCGTATCTTGGAGCAGAGTAACAGCCTGAGTCAAAACTTGGGAAGGGGTCCATTCCATCTCTTCCTATGATTCGCTTTCCAAGTGGGAGTCTACTCCTTGTTGGTTGTCAGCCTCAAGATGCTTAGGGTCTAATTGGAGAGAGGGATTCTCTTTAGGTTGAGAGAGTTTGCAACAGTCTCTAGAGGGGCCTGGGGATACATGGCCCTTCATGTCTGGAAGATTTGGTTGCTTTGCCTAATCTTGCTTGTGCTCTAGGGGGTTGCCATTTTCATGTTTCCATTTTCCCAATTTTTGAAGAGGACACTAGGACTAGAGGTGCCCTTGGTACTGACACTGGGTGCAGAAAGCTGGTCTATTTTCATAGACAATAGCTTGTTTATGAATAATGGTGCCTACAGACCGAAGAGTGATGGAATTTGGGAGTTCTGCCTCCAAATCTGCCAGAACGTAAAATCAAGCCTGGACGAACCTTGTTCGAGCTCAGGTGGGAGGGTCAATGGTGAGAAACTCCCCAATGGAACATGCAATACCTCTTATAAAATTTTCATGCCAGCAAAAGAGGGGAAGATTCGGGAGCCTAACCCATATTGGGGCAATGTTGATGTTCTAGGTCTCAGGACTGAAATCCATGTCCCACTTCCTGAGAAATAAACTTTTGCAACCTAGAAACCATGGCCCACCAGCTAGAATTTTATAGTAATCCTCCTTATTGTTCAATCTAATGGCAAAAAAACCTTGGGATAGGGCTGCCAGCTCCAAATGCCCAGAAGTACTCCATTTGCTTGCTTCCCATTTTCGGATAATTTCCATGTCGGGACGGCCTCCAATGAATTTACCTATTAGGGTAAATTTCTCAAACTCCATGAAGCTTGAAAGAACTTCCGTCAAGATGTCCAGATCATCCCCAACCAGAAACAACTCTTTGGTAAAAAACTTGTTTAGAGTTTCTAAGGCCGCTGCTTGGGCATAATACTTTTGAGCCCCACCACCCCCTTTGCCTGGTGGGTCCTTACCTCGACCAAAACCATTGCCAGCCCGGTCATCTTCAATGGGCCCGGGCATTTCCACTCCCCTAGAATCATGATGCCCTTTGATTGCTCTGCTGCATCCAAGAACCGAACCACCGCCGCTCCCGATCTCCCCTGCAGACTTCCCGCCCATCGACATCCTCCCCAAAATTTGGTATACTTTAACCTAAGATCATAAAACAAATTTTATTTTGTTGAATTGATATCAAAGCATGTTATACATGATAAACTTGAAATCATTTACCTAATTCCAGGCCCCTTGTAAATAGTAGTTCACAAATCCAAGAGTTATTCAAGTACTCATTGATGTATATACATATGAAATGTTAGATATAACATAAGAACCTTGGAGATATATAATATTATTTTCAAGAGAGAATAATAATTATGAGTTTGTCGGGTGGCTTTGTGACTGGACAAAATCACTCCTCAAAAAATTTGTGCTAGAAGGAGGGCCTGAAAGGTAATGATTTTAATTTTAGCATGTGCAATTTGTTATAAAAAGAAATAAAATTGTTTGAAATTTTCAATTTATGTTGCATTAATGTTAATCTATCATAAATTCAAAAATTAGGTTATGATGCAATTTTTGTGAATTTTCATACATAGCCTTGCATATTAAAGTTGGTTCAATGGCAGAAAATGATTTACCATTTTATAAACATGATGGAACGATTACGCTGGAAGAACATATTCAGGCATATAAAAATATTATGCTTAATTTTCAAATTATGCATGAAGAAGTTTTCTGTAGAATGTTTCCATACACATTGGATGAAGTTGCTAAAGATTGGTTTATCAATTTACCTGTAGGTTCTACCGCTTCTTGGAATCAACTTGAAAAAATTTTCCTTGAACACTTTAGAAAATTGGTCGACATAGATTTGTTATCAAATCAATTTGCCTATATTCGTAAAATGTCTAATGAACCCATGAATCAATTTAATGATAGGTTTCATAAGTTGTATACGTAAATGGAGATACACTTTATCATTTCAGAAGAAGAAGTTGTTCAAATTTATTTGGAAGCTTTAGATCCTTTTATGGTTAAGTGTTTATAAATGTTTCCTAAGGATTTATCCTTATCTAGCATGTATGGTGGTGCAGTAGTTGTAGAGCAATGGTTGATTTGAAGAGGAATAGATGTGGGTAGATTATCATTACATCACCCTAAGGTTTCAAATCAAGTATCACCTATGAGTCATGATATGCATTTCTCGACACCATTTAACGAAATTGAATGTCCTAGTTTTTCAATCACTTTCGATATTATCCAAGAGGAAGTGAAAGTTTCAAAGCCAATATCCATTGATGATGATTGTAGTAATCAAGTTTATCAAAATGAAGAAATGCATGAGTCTTCAGATTTTGGAGGAGTTTTAGATTTAATTAGCTTTGAAACATATGATAGAATAGAATCTTCCATAGAGTTGAATGAAACATTTGAAGCTCCAGAATTAAAATATTCTAGAGGCAGTTTCATTATGATCGATCATAAAAGTTTATTACTTGAGGAATATGAGTTTATTATTGAGGATAAGTTTTTCGAAGGTGAAGAATGTGAATTTGAAGAGAATTCGATTGTTAAATTTACAAAATTTGAAGATATGGTTGAATCTTATCCTTTAGATTTTGAATATAATTATTACAATGGATGGGGTATGTATGGTGAATCATTGTTTTCTCACACTCCTAATGATAAAAATTTTGTTTCACTTGCTATGTAGGATGTTGAAACTTCTAGTTCAAAAGAATGTTTCATAATTCTTATGCAATTAGAAAGTGAAATGCCAATTTTAGAAATAGAACAGGTTCCAAGATTTGATCATTCTGAACATGAGTTTGTAGAACATTCTTCTGCAGTAGAAAGTAGAAAGGGAAGAAATGGTAAAACCTTTATATGATTAATCTATTTTAGATGAAGAAGAGGTTATTGATGAAGGAATACGAAATGATGGTGGTGATGATAGAGATCATGGAGAAAAAGAAAATAATATAAGTTCTCATAAAATAGTGGTAAATGAAAGTGCACAAAAGGTAGACTCTTGTCCTTTGTATTCAAACATTCAAGAATCGGGTAAATTTTTGCATAATCATTTATTGGTTTCTACTGTTATTTATGATGAGATGTCATTAGAGGTTGATGAAAAAATAGAAGAGATTCTTATTCCCACCACCAAAATGACTATATTGCTAAATAAAAAAGAAAACATGCTTGAATCATTGAACCAAGTTCAACAACAATTAACAATTCAATCTAGGATACAAAACTATAATGATTCTTATTTTGTAAATATCCTAGATTTTTGTAAATTTTTATTTGAATATGATTGGCCTAAAAACATAGATGATGATCTTATGTTAAAACTTTTAGAAATAGCTTTCTATTTGAGAGAAATCCTATATGCTTGTGAAAATGAGAATTTAAGTCAAAGTGATGAATCAAGGTTTGAAATTCCCATTTTGTTGAATAAGCATAAGATCATAGAGGAATTAAATCTTAAACATGGAATTGTTTATAAGTTTGAAGCATAATCAATGGGGTGTGAAAGGCAAAATAAAATTTGTTATATGGTTTGGCCTAATCCTCATTTGGTTAAAACTATGTAAATTTTTGCATGCATATAATGATATGTCTTTTAAGGTGTGCCTGTCGTGTTTGGGATCTAGGGAAATGATGGCAAAAATTTTGCAATGTCTTGTACATAATGTATATTTTTGTAAATAGTCTTTTGGATTTTGCTTTCTTGTTTTTGTGTTTTGTTTAGTTGGTTGTTTTGTGAGTTTGTTAGTTAGTTATTTTTTTGATGTGTTAATGTGCGATGTTGTTTATGTTTTGTTGTTTTGTTGTTAAGTGTTGTCACATTTTGTTGTGTTTTGTTGAGTACAATGATAAATTAACTTTGTAGTTTTGGAACTTCATGATTTTGACGTGTGATTCAAGTTGATATAATTTCAAAGTGGGTTTTTCAAAAGTAAGGTAGTTATAATTGAGATATTGGTCATTTGCTGGTTGTGTTTGGTTTTTTATCCTAGACCACATAGGATGAGATTACCTGGTTTGAAAACCTGTGAAACCTGGAGAAAAGGAAAAGCAAGATATTGTTTTATGTCCTCATGAATGTGAACTAAGATAAGGCAAATATGAAAAATTGGAATTATATTGCAAAAAATCCACGAGTATGAAAAATACACTTTCATACACTTGCATTTCATAACACATTTCATAGCATTGCATACATCACCCTCGCATTCCATATTTCACATCCCATAGAAATATCATTTATAAAATTCAAAAGTTTTAATTGGTTTTAGAAAAAGTCATCTTGCTTTAATCAGGGGCACTTTCACAAAGGCATTTTGTACAAAACTATAAAAGAAAACTTCATGTTTACACAAAATAGTTTCCAAATCCCTAAGTGTTTTGTCACTCAGCCATTTCTAGTGTAGTAGGCAATCGTCGAAAAGCATATCATATTTTCTTAGGATCATTGCACAGTATACACTAAAAAGATCTTGAGATTGAGAACTGATATTGAAATTATCAACCAAGCACGGTTTACACATATTAAAAACATTTTGGGTAAAATGGTCAAAACCATATTTGGAAGAAAATGTGAGGCGAAAAGGGGCATCCTTGTCAGTCCCATCATGCAACATAGTCCATAAAACTCATTATTACCCAAATACTTGAAATTCTAAAATTAGAGTAGTAAGGATAGGGTCAAATTCTCATCATACTTCAGTTGAGAATCTGATTCCCCAAAGCTTTGAGTCTACTTGCATCACACACCACTGACTATTGGGTTGTAAGGATTTGTACTACTTGTCCCTCAAACGGATGGGTAGTCATCCCCAAGATTCAAGCAAATCAAAAGCCCAACATACCACTGACTATTGGGTTGTAAGGATTTGTACTACTTGTCCCTCAGATGGATGGGTAGTCATCCCCAAGATTCAAGCAATCTAAAGCCAAAATCATGGACTATGGGGTTAACCTCCACCGGGGCTATAGACGCTTGATTGGCAGTGGAGTACACTCATGCATGGTGATATGTATCATTGAAAAGTGAGACCTATGTTCATTTCAAATGGGCAGGCTAGCCTTGTATTTATTTCATAACAGGTTTAACCATTTTGGTCAAAATGAGGTAATGAACTCACTTGCGCATACACTGGTTTTGGATGATAGTAAGCTCATAACTGAGCTCTTGATATGGTAAAGGAATTCACAGCACACACATTGGTCCTAATAGGGTTAGATAGGTTTTAGTGTGTTTTTTTATTGTACTAGAATGTTTGAGTCTCTATAATATAGATGGTTCATTTCAAAACATTATTTTAGCTCATATCATATTATTTTCCATATCATCTTATTGGTCATGAAAGGTCATTTTTAGGGCCCCTAATTAAAGTACGATGACAAGCATGGCCAAAGCAAAGATTTATATTGAAAATTATCATTAATACATATCACATGATCCCAACCAGTAATACATCACATTCTGCATAAATCATCTATGATTCTAGTAATTCATATTTGTATTGGTCTATTCTCATTCTCTATATGCTTATCAATGCTTGTGATTCTAATATTCATGTTTTTTGTGTTTTCAGAGTTTGGTTTTTAGTCAGAAATGTCCAAGGACATTTACTAGCAGAGTCACCAATATTGTGATGTCCTTCACAACGACCCAAAAATTGGGGACCCACCTTAAATTTTGTGATTTCGGGAAATTTTTGTTAATGTGATTTTGCTCGCATCAAGGTCTTGGAAAATTTGCTTTCAATTTGGAATTGCTGACATATTTGTATTTTGAAGGTTTGAATGTAGTTGCAATGCTTCAAAACTGAATATTTTGATTATTTGCATATTAATTGCATTATTTCAAATCAAATAATTTGATTAAAATCATTTTCAAAGGTTTAAATGAAATAATTTGATTAAACTCATTTACAAAGGTTTAAATGATTGATTTTCATTTAAATAATTAAATTTTATTCTAGGGTTAACCCTAAAATTAGTGCAAAATTGAAATGAACATATCTTGAGGAAGAGAACTTTGTTTGATCTCATTCAAAACTTGGTAAAAAGATATAGATTTTATTTCTAATGATACCAAACTTGCAAGATTCCAGATGTCAATTTCACCCAAAAAAAAAGCGTGTTAATTTAGCAATATGAGAACTTTGAAATGTTTTTGAAAAAAAGGAAAGTTACGGGAAAGTAAAGTTTGGTTTTGTTTTGATATTATGATTATTGTTTCATTATGCAAGTAATACAAGGGAAAGGGTTTGAAGAAGATCATTATAAAATCTGTTCCTAGTGATGAAACTAAATAACTAAAATTTTCAAATTATAAATAAATCATTGAGATTCTTGAAAAAGTTGGACATTTTATATAGAAAAGGAGAGGAATGATTGGAAGGAGCAAAACTACACATTGGAAAACAGAGAAGGCCATTTGCAGAACAATGGAAATTATTGTAAGATTTTATAAATTGTTTTAAGCATTTTGGATCCAGATTTGTGCATAGACTGTATTTAGAATTAATAAAGTTCTTATTGCAATTTATTAATAGTTTGTATACCTTAGAATATTGCATCAATTTATTTTATTTCACTATGTGAATACTGGTGAACATTGGATTGGTTTTAGAATTCTATAAATGGAAATTTGTTTTGTTGAATTTTTTCGAGACATTAGTTTAATTTCTAAGGCGTAAATCTTTTACTATTTTATTTTCATTCTGAAAACTATATATTATAACTTAATATAATTTTATAAAGTAAAATTATATGACTAAGTTAAATTAAATTTATAATTCGAATATTACATTAATTAATATTCGAATTAATAAATTTAAGAAGGGATAACTGAATATTCTATTCCTCACCTTAATTTCATAAGGTTGAGAAACTCGGATTGATATCTCTAAAATTCAATTTGGATTTGATTTACAATATAGTTCTATCTATTTCAGAAATCCAAATTTCAAACCAGAGATCACATTTACTCTTTTGAATATTTAATTTCATAAATATTTCAAAAGATAAATATTATAAGCAAATCTAATTTATAAACTTTATTTTATCATAAAATTCAAAGTTTATAGATTAGTTTCATATTAAGCCCTAATATTTTATCATTGACAAGGTTTTGGAACCTTATAAATTGGGCAAGACATTATTTCATTTATTCACCTCTTCTGGGTTTGATTTATAATTTCATAAGGGAGTTTGAATAAATGATTGTTTTATCAAATAAAAATTTGGGAAGTGAATTGATTATAAATCTATTATGTTCCAAAGGTTTATCAATTTTATAAAATTTCATTTACTTTGATTTTTATTAAATTTAAATTGAAATTTAATATAAAATGCTAGATTTTTTTTATGCCAATTTCATTTAAAGCATTTTGAGACATTAAATTGAAGAGAGGAAATAAAATTTGGTATACTTTAACCTAAGATCATAAAACGAAATTTATTTTGTTGAATTGATATCAAAGCATGTTATACATGATAAACTTGAAATCATTTACCTAATTCTAGACCCCTTGTAAACAGTAGTTCACAAATCCAAGAGTTATTCAAGTACTCATTGATGTATATACATATGAAATGTTAGATATAACATAAGAACCTTTGAGATATATAATATTATTTTCAAGAGAGAATAATAATTTTGAGTTTTTCAGGTGGCTTTGTAACTAGACAAAATCACACCTCAATAGATAGCATGGCCTAGTGGTATTTTGGGAAGTACAAAAGTGTTGGTTTGCAAGAGGGTTTGTGATTGAATCTCGACGGGTGCATCGTGAGTTGTGTTGGTTAAGGTAACTACAACGCACGATCTTTCACCCAAGGCAGAAGGTGTGAGGATATTAAGAAGCATGTGGTGCTTCGTTAATCTCATATGAGCGCTTGGCTCATGCGGCGACTTTGGCCATGTCTAAGGCGCACATTGAGGGCAACATTGAGGGTTTGATTCCCTCTGAAGACAAGGTAATATTTTTGGTTTTGATTTTAATTAATTGCCTACGTTGTTTTTTATTTTAATTAATTGCCTAAATTGGAGGTATAAGGTTAATAAATTTTGGAGTGAAAAATATTTTATTAGGGTTTCCTTTTCGTAAGTGTTTGAGTTAATGCTTCAAGGTTTTCTAAAATTAAGAGTTATGATTAAAACCTTGTTTTATAAGCATTTTTGTTGAAACCATTGGTTGTGTGAAGAACATGAGTTAGGGTTTGAAAATATCATGAGTATCATTGTTATGTGAAGAATGTTTTATGAGCATGGTTGTTGAAGTGAGTTGTAATGCAAAGAACTTGAACTAGGGTTTGAAAAGATCATGAGTATATTGTTATGTGAGATTTGTTGTTGAGCATTATTGGAAATATTTTGAGTTGGATGATACATGCTTGGACTAGGGTTTGTGAGTAAGATTTATTTCTTGAGTGATTGGTTGAGTAAGTTTATTAAGCCTAGTCAAGTGGATGTATGAAGTGGTTGTTCAAGTTCCATAAAAAAAATTATTCTATATTCTGATTTGAGTTGTGAAAGATATTTAGTTGTGAAAGAGATTGAGTTGTGATAATAGAACATATTGAGTCTCTAACAATTCTCTTTATGCTTCTATGAGATTGATTTGTGAGAATAGAACATATTGAGTCTCTAACAATTCTCTTTATGCTTCTATGAGATTGAGTTGAGAAAGTGTGAGTTTTGAGTATAGAATATATTGAGTCTCTAACAATTCTCTTTATGTTTCTATGAGATTGAGTTGAGAAAGTGATTGAGTTTTGAGTATAGAAAATATTGAGTCTCTAACAATTCTCTTTATGCTTATATAAGATTGATTTGAGTTGAGAAAGTGATTGAGCTTTGAGTATAGAACATATTGAGTCTCTAACAATTCTCTTTATGTTTCTATGAGATTGGAAAAGTTTTATGTGGACTTGTTGAGAAAATTTGAGCAGATTCTGAGTGGACTTGTTGAGTAGATTTGAGTAGGTTCTGAGTGGACCTATTGAGCAAATTTGAGTAGAATCTGAGCGGACCTGTTGAGCATATTTGAGCAGGTTCTGAGTGGACATGTTGAGCATATTTGTGCTAGACTGAATGAACTATGTT
This sequence comes from Wollemia nobilis, assembly GCA_028583015.1. Taxonomy (NCBI): domain Eukaryota; kingdom Viridiplantae; phylum Streptophyta; class Pinopsida; order Araucariales; family Araucariaceae; genus Wollemia; species Wollemia nobilis. The sequence continues at coordinate 6,852,687 of JAQPPZ010016751.1, read as the reverse complement.
TAGTGCACATTTGAGTGATCTTGTTGAGTAGACTTGTGCTAGACCAACTAGACTATGTTTAGTGCAAGAGTTGAGCAAAACTATGCTAGACCGAATGGAATGTGTTTAGTACATAATTGAGATAGATCTCTGGAGGTGAAAGAGTAGAGAGAACAGTAGTCTCCAGTGGATAGAGATCCATCAACTAGGGTAGCAAGGATAGGTCTTCTAAGTGGGTATAAGAGTCTTTAGTGGAGAGAGATCCACAAGCTAGTGTATTGGAGGTAGTAGTCTTCTAGAGGATCACTAGCTAGAGTAGAGGAGAAGAAGTTCTCTTGTGGATAGAGATCCACAAACCAGATTTAGGGGATTAACATATCCTTTGGATAGAGGTCCATAAAAATTGTAATTGGAAAGGATTCCCAAGAGATTAATTGAGAAAATTTTGTGAAATATTTTCTCTGTGGAAGTGGCCATATTTGGGTGAACCACATTAAATTGGTGTCTCTATTGTGTGTGGTGTTTTGTGCATTGCTTTGATTACTGATATTGATACTGCTATCTATACATTGCATAATATTGATTTGGAAAGAAAAGTAAAAAGTGTTCTTATACTGTTCACCCCCCCTCTCAGTATAAGCTTGTGTTCTTCAGGCTCCAATTCAATGGTTATTCTAGGGTGCTTCAAATATGGTTCTATGGAACTCCATTGGTGACTGTAGGTGTTTCTCTTAGCTGGTAGTTTATCCACGATATAACTTGGTATTACACCTTTCATTTTTTGTTGTAATGAGTTGTCCTTTAACATTATTGATATGCAATGATGATAGCTTCCTTGTGTTGTATATATGATTTGGATAGTTGGCCCTTACATAGACCTTTGTGTTATAGATATGCTATGGATAATTAGCCCTTATGTATATCTTTGATATGCTATCTTTCTTACATGGATATGACCTGGATGATGAGCTTCTTAGTTTGTTTTTATGGTGCAGGTATATGTTGCTATGGATGCTTGATTTTACAGCTGATGGGGGTGTCTTTAGACACCTTTATATGAGACCTTTGTTGGCTCTCTACCTTGCTTGAATAGTGCTCTTCTACTAGCCACTTTGTAACAATTTTTATTGGTGGTTTAAGTGTCCTTGAGACACTCAAGCTTTGTCCTCTTTTGCTACATAGGATAAGATTTTATGGTGCATAAAACTAATGTAAATAGTTTTACAATAGTTAGAATAGAATACCTTAAATTTGCACCTATATCTGAGATCTTCAAATCTCCTTTTACAAGATTTGGTTTTTATGGTGGTTACTTTATACTATTCCTTATAGGCAAGAATGATTCAATGTTGTTTTCTTTATTAGAGAACTCTCTCCTTTGCTTGGTTAACTTAGCAATGAATCCAAGCTAATAATTATGTATCTAATATGCCCTTTAGAGTGGCTTAATCTTGCACTAATATTTACTTTCACTAAAATACTTAGTGCACTTTTAATAAGATTTAAGAGAAACTAATATAGTGCAATTACAATCTCCTTATTACTCCTTAGAGTAACTTGTAATATGCACTAATGATAACTCTTAAATAATTTTCAAATGCTCTATAATATCTACAACCCAATGTAGTCTTCTTTTTTGTAACTAGATAATAGGAATATATTTTTCTTTTGGTTGAAATATATCCAACTCCTATTTTAATGTGCAGGTGTAATCCTTAAAAGAAATTATCTTATGCAATTCCCTTGAATACTTTTAAAAAGAGATCTTATCCTTGTAGCTTCTAAATTCTAATAAGGTGCTTAATGAAGCTAAGTAATGAACTGAATATAAGTGTTCAAGTAATGAACCATTTGCACCTAAGTTGCTTATGTTTAACTCTCTCTAAATATGATAATTTTTTTGGTGATTCAATTCACCAAATTATTGTCATGAACTGTAGTAAATCATAGCTATGAAACCCTCTAACTTGCTATCTTGAAACTACAGTATATGATTTTAACTTCTTCAAGATGTATCCTAGAAATCTAAAGTTTTATAGCTAGTAATGTTGTCCTTGAATCTCAAAAATTTGGTAGGGATATCCTCCAAATTGTAGTTGAGATTTCCTTCAAGAACCCTTCAATATTCTATTGTAGATTCAGCAAACCCCTATCTACGAAACGTGCCTTCTAGATATGAAAGGTAATATTCAAATATCTTGGATTTGGTAGGCTTTTTCTGTATTCATTCTTCTTCAACCTCCTTGTCGAACTCTAAATTCAATATGGGCCTTATCAAGAATTTGAAAGTCTTGATATTTTTAGTAATCTCCTTCAAAATTTGGAAAACTACTTGTCAAATCCTTCTCCCTTGGGCTTGTTGTCGAATGGTGATAATTATCCCAAATTCTTCACTATTAGGAGCTTCTCATTGGTAGTGAATTTCTCCAATGAGTTCTTCTAGGAACTCCTTCAATTAGGCTCTCCAAGACTTCCCCTTGTTTCTCCTTAATACCTCTCCAAGATCTTCACTCTCATAGATTCTTTGGTCTTCCCAATGATACCTTTCCTTCAAAATTCTACTATAGAATATTGGCAATGAGACCTCCCTCTCAGATATTTGAAATCTACTACTACTAGAATCTGGAATAGGACCTTCACTAGTCCTTCTTCAATCTTTTGAAATTGAAAGTTCTTCAATGAGACCTTTTGTGGGTCTCTTATGCTTCTTTAGGGCGAATTCTCTTCTCTGTTGAATCTACAACAAGGTTCCTATAGCCTTTACTTCTATAATGTGCAAGTCTGCAATAGGACTTCCCTCAGGTTCCTAAAATCTCATCTTCTTTTATTTGTTGCCTCAAGTTCTACATTGATTTTAAGGAAGATATTCTTCCTAGCTCTCTATAGGAAGCTTCCTAAATTTCTTCAAATCTCCTTTTCCTATAACAAAGTATTAAAACTATAATTGAAGAAATGTGAAATCTATAGATGATCAATCTTCACTAGTTGATTTGTCAAACTAGTGGAATCAATGTTAAGTCCTAGTCTTCACAAGTTTTCTTGCAACTCTGTGGAAAGACTCTAGCTAATGCAATTTTTGAAAATCTTGGAAATGATATTTTTGAACTCCTCTTTTGTGGCTCTCCCTATTCCTATTGATCTACTGTGTGCTCTGATACCACTATTAGATTTTGATAATGTATGATATGGGAGAAAGCAATCACAAGATGTAAAATATGTAGGAAAATAAGATAATGAACTTCTGCAATAAAGTTGAAATATGTTATTAATGAAAAGTTATAAAAATAGTACAATGCAATATAATGGAGGACATGAACACTCCACAATTTTGATGGAAACTACATTGTACCTACTCACTACTCTATAGTAATCTCACCTTTACTTTACTTTCATACCATATCAATATAGAGGTACATATATATAGGAAGATAAGTTCCTTGGCCTTTACTCTACCCATGAATCTCTAGCTATCTATCCTATGACTCATGTACATGTGGACTACATGCACATTTACATCATTGCACATTCTAAAACTTGTGCATTTATTACTTCTTCCTCAAGTAACTACTTAACCTAAGATAAACTCCTAATCTAATAATGTACCCAAGGTGGTACATTGACAAGTACCCAATAATGTAATATACTCTAAATACTTACTTGACACTTTGCATTCTCATAACCCACACCTCATACCATGTAAAATTTGACACTTGCATACTATATTACATTAAACTTGGACACTCCTCACATAATGACACATACATTAGACACAATATAAAAAAACAACTTCCTAAATTAATATTTATAATGCTACCAAATAATGTAATATCTCCAACAAATCATCATATCTATTTATGAATTTATAGCTTTTATATAGGAAATAAAAGCCATACTTGGGAGAGAATGGATCTCATTGATGATTTTGTACTAGGTCTTGTGAAACTAGGTGTTGAAGTCATCCATCATTTCTATTGATGCTCTTTTGGTGGTTGTTAGTTTCTCTAGGAGGGATACATAATTTGCCTTCTCTATGAATCTATCTAATAGTAGGTTTGTGAGTTGGTCCCAGATTTTGATTAAATGTGGGGTTAGACTCAAGTACCACTCTTGCACCTTTTCTCTAAAAGAGGTTTAGAGTAGTTTAAGAGCCATGTTCTACTCCTGAATATAGTAAATTATCTACATTCTCACTATGCAATACTAGTGCTTTGTAGACATGGTCGCATCCTCATCGATGAAGTAAGGAAGTGACTTGAAAGGTAAGGCTAGGATAAAATCCCATTTCATTGGAATAACAAGTTGTATTAGGAGGTCTTTGTAGTTACAGTTTTGGTACCTTATTAAAAGTTGATTTGTAGTCATATTCTAATGTTGAGCTCTCCTTTTAGGTACTTGGATTGGGGATGGCACCAACACTTATAGATTTGATATTACAAAAGATCTAATAATAGGTCTTTTATCATAAAATCTTAGGCCCTTTTTGGTTAGTAGAGCCACCAAGTGAATGTTGTTCATGCTTCAATAATAAAATAGACAAAGATTCACCAAAATATCAATTTGATATCTCTTTGTTAGTGTGTACAAAAAACCTATTGCACACACACAATGATTTTTTTTTATCTTATTCTTTAGTGGAGTCACTACATGAATATTAATGTGCTTAAAAAAGCCAAAGGGTTGATATATAAAACAAAATTTATCAAATACATAGGGTAAAGTGTTAGTTTGTCCCACCAGAAATTCTAGACAAAAATATTGGTCTCTTAGAATATTGCAGTCACTTGTCAAGAGTCTTTGACACTTGTTCTTAGTGTTGAGAGCAACAATCAAGAAGCTTTGTGGGCATGGGACATAGTTACAATTAAACCTCTAATATTTTGTCGAGTTTAGATTCTCATGTGATATTATCTTTAGCACATTATTCCTATGCTACTTGCTACACTATTTGTAGTTATTAGGGAAAATGAAGAGAGATATTTGCAGGAAACTAAACACAAAAAATAAAACCTAGGCTATAGATGCAATATGTTAAAATATCAAATGGTTATCCTATGCATAACCAAAATAAAATAAACACATGAATTATCTACCAACAACTATAAAGTGAACACAATTTTGATCTAACGCCCAAGCATTCAAACATACATAAGAAACATGACAAAGAGAAAGTAGTCACAACTTCCCATATATATAATAAGATTATACAGATGTGATTCCAAAACAATTTTGAATGCTATTAAAAAAAGACTCAAGCCTCAAGTCTAGATTATAAAAAGAAGAAAAAGTGAAAGGAAAATACTTGCAAGTCCAAGTATTACGCATGAGTAAGTAATTTCATATCTATTTCTGAATTTATAGCTTTTATATAGGAAATAAAAGCCATACTTGGGAGAGAATGGATCTCATTGATGATTTTGTACTAGGTCTTGTGAAACTAGGTGTTGAAGTCATCCATCATTTCTATTGATGCTCTTTTGGTGGTTGTTAGTTTCCTATGAGGGATACATCATTTGCCTTCTCTATGAATCTATCTAATAGTAGGTTTGTGAGTTGGTCCCAGCTTTTGATTAAATGTGGGGTTAGACTCAAGTACCACTCTTGCACCTTTTCTCTAAAAGAGGTTTAGAGTAGTTTAAGAGCCATGTTCTACTCCTGAATATAGTAAATTATCTACATTCTCACTATGCAATACTAGTGCTTTGTAGACATGGTCACATCCTCATCGATGAAGTAAGGAAGTGACTTGAAAGGTAAGGCTAGGATAAAATCCCATTTCATTGGAATAACAAGTTGTATTAGGAGGTCTTTGTAGTTACAGTTTAGGTACCTTATTAAAAGTTGATTTGTAGTCATATTCTAATGTTGAGCTCTCCTTTTAGGTACTTGGATTGGGGATGGCACCAACACTTATAGATTTGATATTACAAAAGATCTAATAATAGGTCTTTTATCATAAAATCTTAGGCCCTTTCTGGTTAGTAGAGCCACCAAGTGAATGTTGTTCATGCTTCAATAATAAAATAGACAAAGATTCACCAAAATATCAATTTGATATCTCTTTGTTAGTGTGTACAAAAAACCTATTACACACACACAATGATTTTTTTTTATCTTATTCTTTAGTGGAGTCACTACATGAATATTAATGTGCTTAAAAAATCCAAAGGGTTGATATCTAAAACAAAATTTATCAAATACATAGGGTAAAGTGTTAGTTTGTCCCACCAGAAATTCTAGACAAAAATATTGGTCTCTTAGAATATTGCAGTCACTTTTCAAGAGTCTTTGACACTTGTTCTTAGTGTTGAGAGCAACAATCAAGAAGCTTTGTGGGCATGGGACATAGTTACAATTAAACCTCTAATATTTTGTCGAGTTTAGATTCTCATGTGATATTATCTTTAGCACATTATTCCTATGCTACTTGCTACACTATTTGTAGTTATTAGGGAAAATGAAGAGAGATATTTGCAGGAAACTAAATACAAAAAATAAAACCTAGGCTATAGATGCAATATGTTAAAATATCAAATGGTTATCCTATGCATAACCAAAATAAAATAAACACATGAATTATCTACCAACAACTATAAAGTGAACACAATTTTGATCTAACGCCCAAGCATTCAAACATACATAAGAAACATGACAAAGAGAAAGTAGTCACAACTTCCCATATATATAATAAGATTATACAGATGTGATTCCAAAACAATTTTGAATGCTATTAAAAAAAGACTCAAGCCTCAAGTCTAGATTATACAAAGAAGAAAAAGTGAAAGGAAAATACTTGCAAGTCCAAGTATTACGCATGAGTAAGTAATTTCATATCTATTTCTGAATTTATAGCTTTTATATAGGAAATAAAAGCCATACTTGGGAGAGAATGGATCTCATTGATGATTTTGTACTAGGTCTTGTGAAACTAGGTGTTGAAGTCATCCATCATTTATATTGATGCTCTTTTGGTGGTTGTTAGTTTCTCTAGGAGGGATACATCATTTGCCTTCTCTATGAATCTATCTAATAGTAGGTTTGTGAGTTGGTCCCAGCTTTTGATTAAATGTGGGGTTAGACTCAAATACCACTCTTGCACCTTTTATCTAAAAGAGGTTTAGAGTAGTATAAGAGCCATGTTCTACTCCTGAATATAGTAAATTATCTACATTCTCACTATGCAATACTAGTGCTTTGTAGACATGGTCGCATCCTCATCGATGAAGTAAGGAAGTGACTTAAAGGTAAGGCTAGGATAAAATCCCATTTCATAGGAATAACAAGTTGTATTAGGAGGTCTTTGTATTTATAGTTTAGGTACCTTCTTAAAGGTTGGTTTGTAGTCATATTCTAATGTTGAGCTCTCCTTTTAGGTACTTGGATTGGGGATGGCACCAACACTTATAGATTTGATATTACAAAATATCTAATGATAGGTATTTTTATCATAAAATCTTAGGCCCTTTTTGGTTAGTAGAGCCACCAAGTGAATGTTGTTCATGCTTCAATAAGCAAATATACAAAGATTCACCAAAATATTAATTTGATATCTCTTTGTTAGTGTGTACAAAAAACCTATTACACACACACAATGATTTTTTTTTGATCTTATTCTTTAGTGGAGTCACTACATGAATATTAATGTGCTTCAAAAAGCCAAAGGGTTGATATCTTCAACAAAATTTATCAAATACATAGGGTAAAGTGTTAGTTTGTCCCACCATACATTCCAGACAAAAATATTGGTCTCTTAGAATATTGCAGTCGCTTGTCAAGAGTCTTTGACACTTGTTCCTAGTGTTGAGAGCTACAATCGAGAAGCTTTGTGGGCATGGGACATAGTTACAATTAAACCTCTAATATTTTTTTGAGGTTAGATTCTCATGTGATATTATATTTAGCACATTATTCCTATGCTACTTTCTACACTATTTGCAGTTATTAGGGAAAATGAAGAGAGATATTTACAGGAAACTAAATACAAAAAAGAAAACCTAGGCTATAGATGCAATGTGTTAAAATATCAAATGGTTCTCCTATGCATAACAAAAATAAAATAAACACATGCATTATCTACCAACAACTAGAAAGTGAACACAGTTTTGATCTAACGCCCAAGCATTCAAACATACATAAGAAACATGACAAAGAGAAAGTAGTCACAACTTCCCATATATATCATAATATTATACAGATGTGAGTCCAAAAAAATTTTGAATGCTATTAAAAAAAGACTCAAGGCTCAAGTCTAGATTATACAAAGAAGAAAAAGTGAAAGGAAAATACTTGCAAGTCCAAGTATTACGCATGAGTAAGTAATTTTTCAATGCATTACAATGAAAATAAAACTACTATTTATAAATGAAGATTAGTTTTTTTTTTATTCAATATTTTACAAGTTATTGAAAATATCTTCCTTGAATAAAGTGATTGATTGGTCTGCATTCAAAGTTGGTGGCTTTGAGGTAACTAAAACTAGAGTTATTAGTGTCAAAGGGTTTGAGGCCTCTAGGTTTGGTGCTTCCACCACTATTACCTTTAAGATGTTGATTACCTTTCTTGGGACACAATTCCCAAAGGGTGTAGGTAGGATAACATGAAGCTCTTCCAAAAATGTTATATTTATAAGCATTTATACCTTTATTTGGATATTGTGCATAGATGTTATTCAAAATAAAGGTTTTGAATTACCATAGAGGTTGCTTATTTATGGAAGGTAAAAATTTGGTGACAAAATTGAAAGGATCATTGCTACATTTTCTAAAATTGCAGCATGTCATATGGGGCCATGTCCCCTTTGATTGAGTGGCTCATGGAGCTCTTTCATGTCTCCTCATTTTATATGAGTTGTAGAATTGGCTAATCTCTAACTGTTGGTTTCTCCCAAATGTAGTGCAGGGAGATCATGTGGCCACAACGTGTACAGTTGTTGATGGCTCAATTGGATGTGGAGGACTTGGTTTGAGATTTCCAAAAAAATGTACAAGAGACCCTATGACCGTTGAATTTTTTGTCTTCTAACTACTAATAGGTATTGCCCTTAGTTATCATAAAAAAGGCTAACATGGATGGCATGGGTTATAGATCATAAAGATAAAATAGTCTATGAAACATTATGATCTAGGTGTTTCTATCTCTTTATCACTCTTCCATAGGTTGTTGATATTGAAGAGATCCTTAAGATAGTACATGTCATATAATGCTAATATTCAATAGTCCATGAGATCCTATAAACTAGGTGCTTCAACATCCATTCCAATCCCCTATGGTCCATTGAATCGTTCCCACCACGATATATTAATGAGGGTGTTTTTTGAATATGCAGTAAGGATATCATGTGCTCGTACATGGTCAACCACCATGAACTCAACCAAATATGGAATAATTAATCCTATGATCTCGATCATATGGGAGATAATATATCCATAATTATATTTATTACATTTCAAACAATGGTAGAGTTATTTTTACTTAATGCCAAAAAGGCTCGCGTACTCCAACCAATGGTGAGAATCAATTAGTTATCATAAAAAATGTTGAGAAGGCCATAGGATAGGGTGTAGGTTGTGGATCATCATGATTGGATGGCTCACATAAATCTCAAGCTTTGATTGTCTTCTCATTTTCCTTGAAAATCTACAAGTCATTGGATCTTATATTTACTCTATATTGATGTTGGGTCCCCTCTATATGATTTCCTTCATGGGAAATCTACTCGTAGACCCCTTATGCATTTGCCACGTGCCCAAGCCTTGACTAGTAGCAAATTTTTCCTTTAATAGTATCTTTGGTAGCTCAAAAAAGTGGCACGAGCTATTGGATGAGAAATAAATGGCTTGCAAAGCCATGGGGTTCTTTTTTTAGCTACTTTTATTTAGATTAGTGCTCATCATGGATCTAGAAAATTTATGATGAGTGTTTTTTTTGTTTTCTCCACCAACTACTTTTCCTTGGAAACTAGCAGGCATTGTTGGTACTCAAAATAAATGATGAGTGTGATCCTTGCCTTCTTATTTTTTCTCAAAATAGCCAATCAACCTCCCACCAAAGTCATATTGTGAAGATGAACAAGACAAAATTCATCCAAGTATAGTGAATTTTCACTACAATTACATTTGTTATTAGATAAATTAGACCATTTCCAATATTGTTTTTTTAATTTATTTAAGTTTTTTTCTATTAAATATATATTTATAACTTTCTCAAGATGTTATGTTTCCACAATCATCTCCTTGAATTTTCTTTGAATTAATGATAAAATCTCACTTTCCCATTTGCCTTCTAAAATTTAAATTCCACCAAGATGAAGATCAACACTACGATCAGCTAAATTATCTACTACATGATCTTCTTCTCTATATAAATGATCACATTTCCAAGATATTACCTCTAATAGTATATGATGAACATCAATAATAATATTATTTTTTATCCAATCCTTATATCTATTTTGTTGGTAGTATTAATGATAATTTGTGAATCCCCCTCAACTGAAATATATTTCCATCCATTTTCTTTTACAATTTTAATCCCTATAAGAAGTGCCTAGCCAATGCATAGTTGTTATTTGAAGTTCCATATGATTTTGAGTAAGTGAGGAGAATTTTTCCTTCATTATTTTGAAAATACCACCTCCACTAGCTTTTCATAGATTTTCTTTAGAAGCACCATCAAAATTAATTTGAATAAACCCAATTTTTGGACATTTCCATTTTACCCTAGATCAAAGTAGATCCTTTGTTTTAATGCCATTATTGTAGATGAATCCTCCTCATATGTTCAAATAATGTAACTAGGTTGTTACCACCTCTTTTTCCACACTTGATACTTCCCATGATGAGCATCATATCTATAAATATTCTGCAAGAGAGGAAATAATATGGTTCAAATCATGGGCATTATTTTGAGATTTGTTTTTAAAAATTCTATTTTTCCTTTCAATCCATAAGTTCCAAAAAATAATGGTAGGACAAATCCTTCGTAAAATACATAATGCTTTATCTTTGAAATAATAAATCTAACACTGCATCAGCTCTTTCAATGTTGATGGATCTACCCAATAAATTTTCATATTTTTTAAAAATTAACCCCATATAGTGTGAGTAAAGGGAAAATGAATAAGTAAATGGTATGATTTTTCTAAATACTTATCACATTAGGCAAATATGAAAATTCCATGATATCCTCTTCTTTGTAGACTTTGTCCTATGAGAATCTTACTTTTAATAGCTAACCAAAGAAATGTTGAAGCCTTATGGAGAGTCTCTAGTGACCAAAAATTCTTCCAAGGAAAATATTTAAGAGTAGGAAATTTTGATTTCTCTAAATCCTCATATCTCAACTTGATTGAGTATCCACCATATTTTGATATATTCTAAACAAACTCATCATTTTGCGTAAGAATTATCAAATAAAACTCTTCAAGTATCTTTTAAATTTTATGTGCAATTTGTTTGAGTTCCTCTCCTTCAACCAAGTTACTAATAGAAATCCATGATTTGGAGTTGTTTCTCATATTAATATAGTATTTGAAATTTGGTCCTTTATAATATAGGAATACCTACGCTAATTATTTTTATCTTGAGTCATAATAGGATAAGGATTCAACCAATCATCATTTTTAAAAAAATGCATAATTTTCCTCATTGACTGACCATCTAATATGTTTCTTCATCAATTGCAAAATCTTTAATATGACGCTCCATATTGATAAGCATTTGGATAGGTTTATTTTTCTAAATAATTTTATTGCATTTAGAGAATCTATATATGTTTGAAGTAATATTTTACCCAATTATTTCCTTAATCCCTTAATAATCATTACTCAAGCTTTGCCCCTAAGGCCAAATTCATAAGTCTACAATTCTACAAGTTGACTTTTCCAATATTATTTCCTTTGCAAACCATATCCCACTTAGAAAGAGAAAACCTAAAATTTTCCTTGCATCCTTTCCCAAGAAATTCTCTTTTTATTTTATCAAATTTTTATGCTATACCTACTAGCAATATTAAAAGTGATATCACATAAGTAGGGATTGATTACATTGTAATATTTATGAGTTGTATCCTTCTTGTCATGTTTAAGAAATTATATTTCCAACATACCAAACAAGATTTCGTTCTATCCAAACAAGAGACCAAAAGATCCTTTTTATTTCCTTTATAAGATAAATGAATACCCAAGTAGGTTGGTAGAATTTTTTTATTTTTAAACCCTAAATTATCCACAATAATTCATTGAAAATCTAAGGTAGTGTTAATGAAAAAACCCTAGATTTTGTAGTATTAACCAACTATTAGTAGCCTTGTCATAGCATGATAATATTTATTTAAACTTCATAGCCTCACTGATTGAGGAATGGCCCAAAATAAAAGTATCATCAACAAATTAGAGATGAAATTTGAAGGGACCAGTATTTTGCAACCTGAATAGCTTTGATTTTTCCTTTCATTTTTCCTTTGAGAAATCTGTCCCTAATGCATACACAAGAATAATGAATAGATAAAGAGATAGTTGAACACCTTGGTGGATTCCACAAGATGACTTAAAGTAACCTCAAAAAGAACCATTTATAAAACTAGAATGTTTTACATTTCTATAACAATACTTAATCCATTCACACCAACTATAATCAAAACCAAAAAATTTGATCGAAAAATCTAGGAAACCCTTTCATATGCTTTGTTCATATATAAATTCATAAACATACCTGGATTTTCATGGAATAAAGATAATGTATGGCCTCCTACATAATGATTATACAATCATGAATTGCTTTACCACGATTAATACCACATTGTTCTTGTAATATAATACTATCTGGAATGCCTTTCAATATCTTTGCCATAATTTTAAAATTATATTATAGATCATATTACAAAGGCTTATTGGATGAAAATTATCAAAATATTTTATCTTGCCTTTCTAATGTAATATAAATAGCATTGATCTCACTTATTATAGCCTCCCTTTTTTGGGCCTCTTCAATCATAACTAACAAATAACTATTCAATAAATTGTAATTTTTTTAAAATAAAATTGCAATAAATCCATTGAGACTAGTGTCTTATTAGGATAGAAATAGAAAACCACTTAATGTAGCTCCTCCAAAATATCATTTTTATCAAGCATTCATTTTATCCCTATGTGATAATTGATGGAATGTTTTGCAAAAGCTTAAATTGTGCCTCCCTATCTTGCGTAGTATCTAACAAAATATTTTTGAAATAATCAATTACTTCCTTCTTTATATCTTCTTCTTCCTCAATATTTCTTCCATATGGCACTAAAATATTTTTTATGTTAAAATAAAAAAAAAATTGTTGGAGCATGAAAAACATTTATATTTCTATCTCCTTCCTTGAGCCATTTCTCCTTAGATTTTTAGAACCAATATGACTCTTTTTTAATGCATTATGATAATTTGAAAGTAATTGTTTTTTCTTTCGTATAAGAATCCTAATCCACTCCATTGATTTCTATTGTCTTGTAAATTTTTAAGCTTAGATTAAATTTCTTTCTTTTTATTTAAAAAAGTTACCAAAATGTTTGGCATTCCAAATCTTCATTTTCTCCTTCAAATATTTCATCTTTTGAATAAACTTAGACATATATGATCCTTCAAAAATTGGTTCATCCCACCATATAATAACCATATGGAGGAGATTGGGATGGTGGAGCCACATAGACTGGATGTGGTTTGGATTTGGATGACCTTCATTGGGTAAGTCACAAGTCAAAAGAATGGGTTTGTTATTTGATGCTACTCATAATAAAATATCTAAAGTGATTGTATACTCTATTTGTAACCATATATTGGATAACAAAAATCTATCCAATATTTCCACTGTATAGATTTTGCAATGCATCTATTATCTCATTTATATTGAAAACTTAAAGGACTAATATCCCAAAGGCTATTTGAGACGACAAATGAAGTAAAATATTGCATTGATTTATACCATCCTCAAGTACCACCCTTTTCTTCCAAAAGAGATAGAACAATGTTGAAATAACCCTCAAGAACCTATAGATCACAATTATGAATCATCATTATGTATGATAAACATATGGTAAGGTCCTTCAACCATATTTCATATTTAGTAACTATAGTTGGATCTTATGCATTTATAACCCCAACTTTGATGTTTTCCTCTTTCCTACAAAATAGTCCAGCAACCCAATAACAATTTTACTTCTCACGATTGCCCATCCCATTTGTGTGTGTATCATATTATTACAATAATGCCTAAAGCTCCTATAGAATAAATTGCTAGATAATCATTCATCTTCCAATTTTTTTAAACACAACCTTAAATTCCTTACTAATTAATGTTGTTTCTTGTATTAAAATAAACTTACGACTATAACAACCCATTAATTTCATAATAATTTTTTTAAGGGTCTTATTCATACCCTTAATATTCCATTATATCATTTTCATTATCAACACTTATTTTTATTAGTGGGCTTACCCCCACTTCTTACTAAAACCTATTATATTTTTATTTTGCTTTCCATGATATCCCTTTGAGTTTCTTTTTCTCTTTATTCATGTTTTGATGGTATTCCTCTCATTTTTCCATTCTCACCAACACTTTCATGTTCATCAATCTCTTCTATTTTTCCATAGTATTTATAATAAGACTTATCTTCTAAATATTTATTCTACTCTAAGAATTTGAAATGCAAGGAATGGTCTTATAAACATTTTTTTCTTTATGTTGGCTCAAAAACCCATTCACTGATGATCCTCCATAGTCATTACTTTCTTATATTACCCTAGAAACCCTAAATTTCCTTGGATATCCTCCATATGCTTTTATTTATTATTCTACTCTTGAAATCCTAAAGTGCAATGAATACACTTTGTATTATTTTCATTTTTATTACAAGGAGAATATTGTATGCTACTTGAGGAAAATGAAGATTATTTACCAAAATTAACCTTTATCTTCTTTACCTCATTCACTTTAATATTTTCTTTCCCATCTTACTTTGCTTCCAAATTTACCTCTTGATATTCCTTTGTTCCTTTAAATCATATATTTGAACTTCTGCATTGCACTTTCTTATCCCTTAAGTAATTTTTTTCTTCTAATGGTTGATTTGAGAGAACTATAATGGCATTTTCCATTTGATGATGTAGAGAGGTTTTTATTGCCACTTTCTCTTAGGAATTCAAAATCTTAAAAAAAATCCATATATTTATCCATCATTTTTACATTGTAATATCTTGCCATGTGTCTAGTATCCTAATATTTATGACATCAAAATGCAATGTTTTCATAATCCACTTGTTTATCTCATTCTCTTTATTTATATTTAATTCTAATGGACTATGGTAAAGGTTAAAAAATATACATGGAAACACATATTTGAATGTATATTTCATGCCTTCTCTCTTTAGTAGTTGGTCCAGTTGCCATATTTGATTATCCTTGGTAGGTAAATTATGCCTCATGGGGAGTGACACAACAAAGTCACAGCTAAGAGCATGGATTTCGACCTAATAAATGTACTTTGGGAGTTTTAACAAGGTTGTCTCCTTTTTAATATGTGATCTTCAAGGCACAATTGGACTCAACAAAGGGAAAGGGGATGTAAGATATTAAATAAAAACAATTCAACAAAAGAAAAGGGGTGGCAATGTGCCAAGAGATCTGCTAATATATTCATGCTATGTGCCAATAGTGAACACTCTTATCCTTAAAATTTAAGCACATATAAGAATTACCATTTATAGGCATGCATATAGAGGTAAGTCTTGCAGGAGAACTAATGATAGATGATTGGTCCAAAAATAGATGCAGGCCCCTCAAGCATGCACACACTTAATAAAACCTAAAATAGGTAAAAAATCATAGAAACATACATACACATAGAAAGAGGTCAATAAGAGGCCATATATGGCTATACCAAAAAATTTATACAGGCTCCTATATATGTAAACAAAATCTTACAGATATTGTGTTAGGATCAGGGATTTGACATTACCCATAAGTCGCTCAAGAATCGACTATTTTTACAAAAAGAAATGAAAGAAAAGCCTAAAAGAGAATACAATTACAAACTTATTAATCCTTTACAAAGATGATTCTACTTTTATTTATAGATTACAAGGGGATGGTTTTCCCTCCAAAACTCATGCAAATATTTCAAGGTGGTTGTTGCTTCTAATGTTGCATTATGTCTCATCTAAATTGTCAGTCCCTCTGAGGTCCTTTGAATTTAAAGTCATGAATGTCAAATGGTCTTAATCCCTTAGATGAGCAACTGCTATCTTTATTTTCATCTACCCATTTATGGGGATTCCCATCATCTAGGCATAGAAGATCTCTTCATTTAATTTTTTAGATATTTTAGCTACTTTTGCCATGACTCCCATGCTATTGTTGTGTTTTCACAAAGATATGAGACATTCATTTGTAGGAAAGGATGATATCCCTTAAAGAATATGCAACTCATTGGTTTGGATTTAGGGGCATCAATATTTGCTTTGTCAGGAGGTTTCTTTATCGCTTGAGCTTAGGGTCGCTTGACATCGAATATTTAGGACTTTTTTTTTAGGTGCCTTTGTCAAAAATTCCACTCCTTGTATTTTGATTGGGACTTACAAACTTCTAATTTTTTAGAAATCCTTTACTTTTGAGATTTGACCATTGATCATTGGACCATTTTAATCAGGGTTTCTTCTATGCTTGTCTGCAACTCAAACTTCTATGTTCTCTTGCTAATAAAATGGTTTAGTGATTCATCACTATAGTTTTGGTAGATCTCAAGGGATAATTATTGTGTTAAAGATAAGGAACCCAAGAAAAGGGTGCGTCATTCTATTAGGTACAAAATCAAGCAAAATATCCCTTGTAAGTGAAATTTTTCAATAATCAAACCATATTCTTGAAATTCTATAGGTGATCGAGACTTCTACTATCTCATAAAACTAATATGAATTATGATACATATGTATAAGATCTTAATTGTATGGTCTTTATCCATTGGGTATGGATTAAAAATGCCTACCCACTAGTTGCTTAAGTCCTTTCTTCTTCTTTTTTCTCTAGTTTCTTGGGTGAAATATTGTCACCCCGATGAAACTAGGACTTTCTTGCAGCTTTCTCACCCTGAGTAGGTAGGTGCCAAAGATGATTATATAGTTGGAACCACTGGGGTGAGGCCCTCATTTGTTGGTCAAATGTTTTTATGTCCTCTTATCCTTGTGGATGAAGAGTTTCTTTACACATGTTGGCTTGACCTATTTATAAGGGGGGGTCTAAGATTGAAGTTTTTTGTCATCTCGCTTGGTCATCAAAAGGGTAGAGGAGGTTTGATACAAAAATTTCCTCCTCATCATGAGTTTTTTATATTTTGGTTAATTTATAGAATCATGCCCTTCATGATGTATGTGGAGGCCTCCTTTTAAGATCTACTTTTTTTTTAGGAGGGGTGTAGATCTCCTTTTTATCCTCCATAAGGATCCTTTACATATCCCCTTATGATGTGTCCTTAGAGGGAGTGTTTGGCTCATATTCCATTCTATCTACCTCTTCTATGAAATTGCTCATGTTTGAGATAACAATTTGATCCTAGTCAGAGATTGAATGTGGAGATACAACATTATACTTATAGTGAGTATTACCTCTTAGTGAATCCATCAACAATATAAGCACCACATCCTACCTCGTGATGTTGTGCATCTGGTAAATAAAATCATTTCTTGTAGGTGCTCTAATGAGGATGTTGGGCCTTCGCCAGTATATTTAGGCAATATTTCCAACAATGATACCAAAAATATTTCCTAAACAATTGATGATTTTGGAGGTTGCAATGAGTTATTTTCTCCCTAAGTAGGAGATAAATCTTAAAATAGGGTAATCATCTTAGGCCTATGGTTCCCTTAGATTTTAGTGGAGCTACTAGGTTAATGTAGTCTTTTACTTCTAGAAAGTACGTAATATGAGTTCATCGTCTGAACCTAAGTCTGGTATCTTCAATAGTGGATTATTTTATTGTTTATTTTTTACTGTAGCCACCATGTGAGTAAAGAGGTGCTTCAACAAGTAGGAATAGGTAAAGACCCTCACCAATTCTAAGCCCAACTCATTGTTATAATTTTAGAACCAATAATTTGTCACTAGGGTACCATCAGGTATTCCATCAAGTTGTTGCCATATCTGATTATCCTTGGAAGAATAATCATACCTTGTGGGGAATGACACACTAGGTCCATGAGTGGGACCATGGGGTTTGGCTGAATCAAGGGTCTCTAAGGGTTTTTACAAGGTCAACTACTTGTTAAGATGTTATCTTCAAGGTGTAGTAGGAGTTGACAAAGGAAAAAAAGGTGCAAGAGATAAAATAAAAACAACTCAACAAAAGAAAAGGGTTGACAATGTGCAAGAGATTCACTAAGATCTTCCTACAAAAATAGGCTTGAACACTATGTGTTAGTGGTGAATACTTCCTCTTCTTGACATAGTGAAGCACAAATGAGAGTTACTAGTTATAGGCATTCATAAAGAGGTAAGCCCCATAGAAGAGCCATTGGTAGATGACTAGTCTAAAAATAGATGCAGTCCACTCATGCATACATACACTTAATAAAACCCAAAAAGGTGAAAATTCATAGACATACATACACATAGAAATGGGTAAGTAGGAGACCACAGATGACTATACCAAAAAATGGCATAGGCTCCCATATATATAGATAGATACATATATATACATATATATATATATATGCAAGCAAAAATTTATACCAGGAGTGAGGGTTTGAGATTTCCCACAAGTTACTCAGGAACTAACTGTATTTACAAAAAGAAATGAAAGGAAATTCTACAAGAGAATACAATTGCAAAGTTGTTGATCCTTTACAAAGCTAATGCTACTCCTATTTATAGATTACAAGGGGAGGGTTTTCCATCTAAAACTCATGTAGATATGTTAAGGTGGTTATCGCTTTCGATGTTACAACATGTCTCATCTAAATTTTTGGTCCCTATGAGGACATCTGGATTCAAAGTCATGAATTTTAAATGGTCTTGAGTCCTTGGACGAGTAGCTACTATATTTATTGCCATCTATCCATTTTTAGGAATTATCATCATCTAGGTGTAGAAGATCTCTTCATTTAATGGTATGGGTCTTTGAGTTACTTATGCCATGGCTCCCATGTTGTTGTTGTTCTTCACAAAGATATGAGACATTCCTTTGTAGGAAAGAACAATATTCCTCAAATAACACATATCTCATTAGTTTGATTTTTAGGGCATCAATGTTTTCTTCTTCTAGATTTTTCTTCACCACTTGAGCTTGGGGTTGCTTGACATAAGATCTTTGGGAATTCTTATTTTTGGTACAATTGTTGGAACTTGTTGGTCAAATATTTGCCTAATCAACAAAGTTATATTTGTGCACCCCAGACATTACCAACATTGAATTACCAGAAGAAAGGAATGTCCTTCGTGTCAATCTCCAGAGAGGGCTGGCTCCCAAACTAAATCCTATACTGGTTGAAGAATAGAGTTGCAGGAAATAAATAAGAAATTACGAAAAGAAATAGGAAATATGGCCACAAGTCGAAAGTGTAGGATTTAAGGCAGACTAATACCAGGAAATTCACCCAAGAATGAAATAACATATAACAAAAAAAAGCAGTAGAATTTACTTATAAACTTGCAGGAACAACCTTCAAAATAGCACTCCAACACTCACTCCCTCATTAGAAATATTTAAATTCATATACAGAATTCAAATCTAACAACAAATAAAGCATATGAATTTAAAATAGAAATGCATGAATACATAATGAAATTGCACACAAGGTCACTTGTAAATTTAGAAGCCTTGTGTCTTCTATTGATGTACAAAACTTAGAGAGTTTTCTTGTGAACTGCCTAACCTCCTTTTACAATGAAAATTAAGTAGTATTTATAGAGGATTTCACCTCTTTCATTAAATTTACATGGAGACAAATTGATCGTAGATTAGGAACCATAGTGATGAATCCCTCAAAAATATTGAAAATTCATTCTCTTGGAACAATGATCCATCTTTCAAGGAAACATTTCCAGGAAATCAACATCTCTAGGAATCAATGCATAAAAATTTAAGAGACATTTGATGTCTTGAAAACACGCTCCCGCTTTGGAAATCATAAAAATCCTCCTGTGTTTTTGACATAGCTTTATTCTTCACTTGGGATTCATAATTTGAGTTACTCACTACCCCCATTATTTAATATTCTCTATGATCTACCCTGGACGCCTTTTAAAATCTAGATATTGATGATGAATACATATTTTATTGTTCCTTCCTTTTTTACCATGGTGATGACAATTCCTTTGATGCTTGGTGAAGATACTTAACAGTTGCATCATTCCCCTTTAAAAATCATGTTCACCCCCAAAAGGGGTGCCAAAGATAATCACCCTCCATTTGGGGTGAATGTTGAATCTTCAACATTCCTCAACCATCCCAATGCATTCACCCAACCTTCATTTACCAGTGTGTTCGCACGATCCTACTTTTGGGAGGACGTTCATCCATGGGAGGGGTACACATGATGTTTGCCCCTCAACCTAGGTGAACGCAATATCGATTATTCAATTACACACATACCATCACACTTCATATTACATTCATACCAAGGTGGGGAAAATGGAGCTTTCACCCCATATTTGGGGTAAATGCGTCCAGTCGCAAAAATGATTTTTTAAATACGAGCGGGTGTGCATTTTTTAAACTTCTTTAGAAATGCGTTCACCCCAAAGTGGGGTAAACGGAGCTTTCACCCCATCTTTGGGCTGAAGGTATTTTTTACGTCTCATTCTTTGTGCACTTTCAAGCCTTTCAATCCTTTGCCATTTTTATTTTAGTGCTTCATTCTTTTCCTTTTGAGAAAGTGTGTAGGGTTGAACGTGTATTCAATTTGTAGTGTATTTTTTAATGTTGTAAACTTGAATTTCTAATGCAGTTTTCAATTTTTTTTTCCTTTAAATATTCATCACTTCCAAGCTAAAAGGGTACATATGCAAATAAAAATAGAAAGGTAAAATAACTGTAACATATAAAACTGACCCACAATAATATTTTAGGATTAATGTCCTCGTATTACAATCAAAATGCTCCATTAAAATAAAACAAAAATCCCAATATGGTAAAGTAAAAAACTACCAATATTTTTGGCGACTCATGGGGTATCCAACTCGCATGGATGCAAGCGATCCTAGACCTTTATCCATTGGGCTACTATGGAGTAGTTTTTCCAGCTGCCTTGGCTACCACCTTTGCTACAGATGCCTTCTGATGCACCTCCTCTTCTGCTTTCTCTTTGGCTTTGGATTTGACCACCACTTTGAGGACTTTAGCTCGCTCTACTTCCTTTTCTACCTTCTCTACCATCGTGTGCTCTACTGATACCTTTTTCACCTACTCTTTGAGGTTTTTAGATGTAACCTCATAAACTATAATCGCTTCTTCCCAAGCATGGGTGGTGAATAGGCTGGGCATACTCAAATATTCATAGACAAAGCACAAGTTCTGAACATCCTCCAAGCTGAGGTGCCTTACTCTCTAAGCTAGCTCATACAAGGATAACTCCAAGCGGGTATATTTTTGCATTAGAGTCAATACATGTGCTTCTATTATGGTCTCCTCCCATGCATCAATCTCTTAGGTATCCTCTATAAAATTGTGCCAAGCTACAATCAATTATTCCTTAGGGAGAGGTTCACTCCATGTAGCACCCTAAAATTGGCACAGTTAAACCATTAGTAAAAAGTAGAAATTTGAATTTTAACCCCGAAACTGCCCGTTAACCGCTCACCTCATTTTTTGCACCATTTTTAGAGGTTGTTGTGACCCTTGGACGATATCATCGTCGATCTGAAAATATCATCATCGATCTGACGATATCATCCCAAAATCAAATTTTCACAATTAGCTTCTATTCCAACGGCTTCTCCAACTTGGGTAGAAGCGTGTCTGCATGGTTGGAGATTCCCACATTGAGGATCTCCCAAATTGGGATGATCCCCAACCTCCTAACCTCCCCTTAATCCTATATAAACTGGGATTTTTCTAGTTTATCCCCCTGATTCCCTCTCTGACTCCTTGATTCCCTCTCTGACTCCCTGATTCCCTCCTTGAGTCCTTGACTACCTCCCTAATCTCCCATCATTCACATTTGTGTTTTCAAGTTTTGTTGCAGGATTTCACTGTGTTGCAGCCGGAGGTAGCTCAGATCATCGCAGTGTCAAGATCGACGATGATCTTGTATGATTACAGATGATCCAGTCTGCAATTTAGCTTGGGGGTAATCAAAGCCCTGAGTTTGCATTTTCTATCTCATTTTCCTTATTTATTGATGCATTAGATTAATTTACTTCTGTTTGCATCTTGGAGTTCACCTCATTTAGCGTAATTGCATGATAAAATTCAAAATAAGTTTCCAAAATAGTGCATTTCATTTAATTTGATATCTATATTTATCATTCAAACATCTATATTCTTATTTCTATCATTTTTCATCATTATTGCAATTGTATTTTTGGTTTTTGGTGTCTGATTCATTGATTGCAAGTTTCTGACGAATTCACCTGAAGAATTCATCAGGTTGCTAATGATCTTGGGTGATATCAAATGATATCCTGTGATTTGGGATGATTTTGTACAATTACAAATGATCCTATCATATCCGAGATGATCTGGACTCCTACAAGCTTTAGAATCTTCATCAGACATTAGAAATCAGGTGTACTCTTCCCCATTTTATATATTCTCTATATTCAATCACATTAGGGTTCATTTATGTTTTCTATTTTCATGTAAATCAGAATCTTCATATATAATAGCTTAGCTTCATTTTGGCCAACCTAGGAATCTGAATGATTGGACATAAAACGAACAAATTAAACCCATTTTCAAACCTAGGCATGGAAACTACCACTCAAATTTTCTTGGTGAACCCCACCATCCGTTGAAAATTCACCTTTATACCCCTCCCCCGAGAGGCGCGACCTTCAAAGGGCCTCTCCGTCCGAGGTATTGTTCCATCCTTTTCTCATCCCCCTTTCGGGTACGGATCCTTTAGCCTGAAGGTAAGGGTGTGAAAAATTTGGGCGATACATTTTTGTGAACCTGACGTGAAACTAAAAACACATTTTGAAAATAATCCAAAAAAAAAACACATTATTAAGAACATCAAGAATCATTAGAAAACTATTAAATTTGCATATCATACTTAGATGGTAGATTATAATAGAAGACAAATTGTCTCCATAAATGTTGAAAATAAATTAACGGCCATAGAGATTACTTCTGTGCTTAGAGTACCTCAAACATATAGAGCACAACCTTTGTGGGATGAACTTGATAGGAGATTGGGTATTATTGAATTTAGATCTATAGAACTTAGGCAAATTAAGAGGTTTGTCCTAGATAGAATCTTGGATCCTGATTAGGTGACTTTGTATCATGAACTTCAGAGAGCTTGCCATAGGTGGTTAGCCTATAAAAGAGCACTTGTGTCTTCTGAATTATACACCTTTGAGGAATACCTTGAGAATGCAGTTGTAGTACATAAATTTATATCTCGTGTAGAGAATCAAGAAGTCATTCTTATGGATAGAAAGAGATGGAATAGAATTCCTAGAGCTGTGTTGTATCGAGAGTATTGCCATGAACTTTATTTTTACATGTCAGAGTCTGAAATAGATCTTATTACCATAGCACACTTTGTCAAGTTCTTGAAAAACAACTTCCAATTTGAAGAGGAGCATTTCATGACTCCTGATGAACTTGACCCTATCAATGATATCCATAAACTATTCATAGAAATCTAAGTGATTCTTTCTACTATTGTTTCTTACAACTAGCATGTTGTTTGTTACTTTTATTCTCGCAAAATAATAATATAATAAAATCAAAAAAAAATAACAAAACATTCCCTTTAAAATATTATAGTAGGTATATAGTTAAAATATATACCTCTCAACCCTATCGCATATATATATATATATATAAGTATATATATTTGCTAAAACCTAAGTTTATCACAATGCCTAGACTCAGGAATGGAAAACAAATCGAAGAAGATTAAGATTGGTTAGGAATACCATTAACTGACCAAAATGTCCCTCCTAAGGACCAATTTCAGGAAGAAGAAACCCTAGACCAACAAGAAAAAGAGCTTGTTGTAGGAAATGAACAAAAAGAAACTATTAGAGAGGAAGGATCCTCATCCCCTAAAATGTCTCCGACAGGAGCTATCACTTTTGAGAACATGGAACAATTTTGGAAGTTCATTAACACTAATATTGGTGTTTTTAATAGAGCAACCCATATAGACAAGGATCGAATTAATGAAACTCAAGCAACTCTAGAAGAAGTATTTCAAACACACATTAATCCATTGTCCTTTATTGACCAAGAGAGTGATCAAGCTGGACCATCCAATTTGGATATAGTAGTTGTGATCGATAGCATGCAACAACAGTAGGTTACCCAACGATCTAAAGTGCCTGTTAACAAGCCTAGAGTCATTCTTGCACAAAATAAACCATCATTTACTGCTCTATTTTGCCAAGCTCTTGATAAACATACCTTAAATCAACAAAAACCCAAAACAAAATTGAACACTAATTACCAACAATATAAGGTACAACATAATACTATTACAAATCCTCTTCATAATACTCTTCCTACCAACACTTTGCATAATAGCAATATAACATCTAATCCTTGTGTCACACCATCCTACGCTCATAGATCCCATACCTATGTGCCATCGAACCAATATGGTGAACAAACTAGCAATCTGGAAGCCATGGTGAAATAGTTAGTTTCCTACATGGACCAAATAGATCCCTACCGTCCCTCATACAATTATCGAGAGATGTGTAGTCAGCCTTTAGATCCTATAGTCGTAGCATAGCCATATCCTAAAAATTTTCCTATGTCTATTCTTCCCATATATAAAGGAACCGAAGATCCCATAGAGCATCTTTGTATGTTTAGGATAGCATGTCATGATATATCACATGATGACTTGTTATTACTAAAATGTTCTCGAAAAGCTTGGGAGGAATGGCATTAGAGTGGTATTATCAATTACCCACTAATTATTTGAGGAATTTCAAAGAAACTTTTGAGTCTTTTGTTCATCAATTTAGTGCCTACATCGAAAGAGATGTGACCATTAAATATTTGTATAACTTAAAACAGGGTAAATATGAATGCTTTGCTGATTTCCTAGCTAGGTGGAGATAGTTGATAGGAAAATTGCACTTTGTGTTACCTTATAGGGAGATGTTGGACATCTTTATTAATAATTTGCAAGAGCAACTATCTTACAAATTATCAATTGCTACCTTGACCACCTTCGATCAGGCTATAGACTTAGCTCGAAGAGTGGAAGATGCTCTCATTAGGAGAGGCCAGCTTAAAAAGAGAGACGATGAGAAAACATCCAAAAATCAATATAAGAATAAACAAGTTGTGGGTGATGGAGTCACCGATAGTAGAAATACTGCTAATGTTAATGCTGCAAAGACAGTGGAGAAGTTTTTACTAAAACCTCCTGATAGACCTCCTCGAGAATTTACTAAGTTAAATCAACCTTTATCAACTATTCTACCACAATTATTAGAATGCGGTTTGATTCAATTACCAAATATTTGGGAACCTGATCCAACTATATCCGGATATAGAGTAGATTTACACTGTGACTTCCATAGAGGACTTGGACACACTACCAACTCTTGTAAAAGATTAAAACATAAAATACAAGATTTAATTGATAACAATGAGATGGAGGTGCAAGCCTTTCAACCTAAGCAAAATCCTCCTAATAATATTCAAAATAACACACCAAAAAACCAGAATCAAAATGCCAATCAGTCATTGGACATCTTTCAACATCCCTTACCAAAACATGGTAAGGAGTTGGCTAATCAAATTGAACATCATAATGTCCCTCCTCCTGCCCGATATGTAGGAACTATTACTGGGCATTTACCTGTTCATGGTCTAGAAATATTTGACATAACTTTATCCGTGGTTACAACCGAGACCTCTATATAATATTCGGATACCCGATCTTAGTGATACAGAATATGAAACTGAGAGTGATATGGAAATCACATCAAATCATTCGAATAGTTCTAAAGATGAATCAGATCCTATTCACACTATCACAAGTTATATGGTTCCAGAAGATCCATTTCCAAGAAGAGTCACTACTAGACCATTGTCTCACAAATTACTGTCTAATGAGCTAGCTATAAACGCTAGACCAAGACCCATTCATCATTCACAAAATAATATTGTGGGTACCATCGAACCTGTTACTAGACAACAGGCTCAAAATTCTCAACAAGATCAAATTCAGAATGGTGGATCAGCTCCATTTGTTTTGAAGGTTCCTAATAAATGGAATCATTCACCTAATGTTCAACCTAAACCTCCTTATAATATTAATGAACAATTATCAAATATTACAGCTAGAATTTCTCTCTTGGACATTTTAAGATCATCTCCTACACATAGAGATGAATTAATGCTCACATTAAGTCAGATGATGGTACCACAAGACATCCAACCTGAAGCCATGGCCGATACTATAATAACTCGTGAAGTTGATTGTATTGACTTCCAATATAGATACATACTGCAACATAGTTTACATAAGGATAACCCCTTGTATATTACTGCCTTAATTGGATATGTAGAAGTCAAACGAGTTTTGATTGATAATGGTTCATCTTTAAATATCTGCACTTTTGACTTCTACCAAATATTTGGGTTTAGAAGTGATGAAATGAAAAGAACCGATATGATCATAAAAGCTTTCAATGACGAAACACAAGAAACATGTGGAGTTATTACCGTTCCATTGCAGGTTGGTCCAAGAACCTTGGATATGACTATGTTTATTGTACATTGCCCTGCATCGTACAATATACTCTTGGGTCGTCCTTGGATCAACGCAATGTGAGTTGTTCCATCAACTTTACATAAATGTGTTAAGTTTGAATTTAAGAATTAGTTGGTTACCATTCATGGTGATCCAAGACCCTTTGATATGTGTGCTTTGGTAGAACCTATTGGAGTTCAATTTTGCCCTACTTTGTCATCCACACATCCTAATTCTCATTATCCATCTAAACGTGTGAAACTCACACCCACAACATCATATACTTCTTCTCCATCAGTTGCACCTCCACATATAGCTCAACCATCTTCTGAACAAACCATATTAGGACCTAAGAAAGATCCTAATTCCACAACCAATGTCTCTTGTTCTACTCCTATAACTTCCATACCTTTAATAGACCCATCTATCAAAACCTCTACACCATCTAAATCCACCAAATTCATATTTTATGCATCAAAAGACGTAGGGAATGTTCCTTCTACCTCTTACTGACGAGCTCTTACCTAATTTATCTAAAATTCTTATATCAGAAGAAATGAATTCTTCTATGCAATATTCTCTTATTTTAAATAATTTACCACCATCTCCTCGTACCTTAGGTCTTCCACAGCCTATGGGAAGTATTTACCGAGTCGGGATTTGTGCCTTTATTTATAAGGGATATGACTAGGGTAGAATACCCAAAAACATCAAAACTCATTATGATGGATATGCTCGATGTTATGTTATTAATGAGTATATTAAAGCCAAACCTATAATGCTTAAATTGGGATATAAAGGGAAAGGTTTGGGACCTTCCCAGAATGGTATGAAAAAAAAAATTGAGGTAGAAGCATGGCCTGCCCGATGTCATGTGGGCCTATTTTTTAGTAAGGGTCAGCCATTCCCATTTGAGGATGATGACCATCTTATATGTTACCAATATTATTTAAATGAATGTGGTACTTTGCGTTTAATGAATAAGACATTCACATGTAATATGCTATCTATAGCTTATCCTAAGATGATCGTTGAATCTGACGATGATTTGAAGGGATATATCTTTCACGATGTCTCCATTGAGGAATTATTACATAATGGATTTTATTTTGATGGCTCTATACCTAGTATAGCCCAGCTTGAGGCCACGACTCCTCAATATGAATTATCCAAGCTAACCTTGGAAGAATTACAAGAATTGGGTGTTTCACCCGCCCCACCTAATTTTGAGAGATATCTACACATGGAAGTAGAAAATTTCATAAAAATTAACATTGGAACCAACAATAACCCTCACATAATCAACATTGGATCAAAATTGAGTCAAGAAAAATAGGATAAATACATTGCATTTCTTAAATAATATGAAGATATTTTTTCTTGGACATATGAAGATATGCCAGGTTTAGACCCTTCTGTAGTTATGCATCACCTAGTAGTGCATCCGGATGCTAAACCTGTTAAGTAGAAGTTTAGAAAAATGCTTCCTAAAGTGGCCTTAATAGCCAAAGGGGAGTTAGAAAAACTCCTAAATGTTATTTTTATACAAGCCATTGATTATGCTGAATGGATCTCGAATGTAGTTCCAGTAACTAATAAAGAAGCTACTAAGATTAGGGTTTGTACAAACTTTAGAGATATTAATGGTGCATGCCCTAAAGATGATTTTCTCCTTCTCAATATGAATCAGATCATTGATTTTACTACTGGGAGTGGAATGATATCCTTAATGGATGGATTTTCTGGTTATAATTAGATCAGGATAGCTCCTGAATATTAGGCTAAAATAGCCTTTATTACCCCTTGGGGGACTTTCTGTTGGAAAGTGATGCCATTCTATTTGAAGAATGTAGGTGCAGCCTATCAACAAGCCATGACTTATATATTTCATGATATGATGCATCATATACTACATGATTATGTAGACGACATTATAGCTCGTTCTATTGAAGAAGATGACCATTTAGATGATTTGAGAAAAGTATTTGATCGGTTAAGGGAATATCTTATCCGATTGAATCCAACCAAATGTATATTTGGATTTAAGTCAGGTAAATTATTGGGGGTTATAGTTTCTTTACGTGGCATCGAAATTGACCCTCTCAATATTACGGCTATCACTGATATGCCCGCACCTACAAATATATCTGAATTACGGAGTTTACAAGGTAAGCTTCAAGCTATCCGTCACTTCATCGATAAGCTGGTAGATAAAACTAGACCCTTTCTTAAGCTTCTTAATAAGGATGTCTCTTTCCGTTTGGACGACGAATGTAAGGAAGCATTTGAACTCCTCAAACAATATCTTCTTAACCCACCTATACTTTTGCCACCTAAACCTGATCGTCCATTTATCTTGTATATTTTTGCTTCAAAATTTTCTTTAGGACCTATGTTAGCTCAACTTGATGATGAGAAAAGAGAGAGTACTAATTATTACATTAGCAGAACATTAATTAGTTATGAAACCCGCTACAAAGCATTAGAGAAGTTATGCCTAGCAGTCGTATTTTCTACACAGAAACTACGCCATTATATGCTCAGTCAAAAAACATATGTTATTGCTAAATTTGATCCCTTACGGTATCTCATGGGTCGACCTTATTTATCCGGTCACACAGCAAAGTGGGTTCTTTCTCTAAGCAAGTTTGAACTCACATTTATAGAACAAAATTTTGTTAAGGGTCAAATCATAGCAGATCAATTGGTTGTTGCACCCTTAGAATCCACCCATCCCCTCGTCATTGAGTTTCCTGACGAATGCCTTAACCTAGAGGCAAATCATTTAGAGTAATTGTCCCTATACTTTGACGGAGCCCGATGCATGAGTGGGGTTGGTGTAGTTATTATTTTGATATATCCATAGAAACATCTCATACCTTTATCCTTTAAATTAACGTTTGCCTATACTAATAACACTACTGAATATGAGGCTCTAATCCTTGGATTACGAGCTGCCCTAGCACTAAAAATAAAAAATCTATTAGTTTTTGGTGATTCTTAACTTTTTATAAATTAAATTAACGATGTTTATCAGACCAGAGATGATAAATTGCACCCATATAAAGCATATGTATTACAATTGATCTCTTTATTTGATCAAGTTACCTTGGAAGCTATTCCTAGAACTAGCAATCGTGCAGCTGACGCTATGGGAACATATGCATCTCTTTTACCCTTGGAGTTAGATGATGAATATGCTACCATCATTATTCTTCGACTCTAGGAACCCGCTTCAACTAAATCATACTTGGAACCTTTGGACATGTTTCTAATCAACGAAACTATTCCTAAACTTTGGTACACTGACATCCTCAATTTTCTTCAAAATGGGACCTTCCCTGAAGGTTTTAATAGAAACCAGCGTCGGTTATTATGTATAAGAGCAAGTCACTTTGTAATAATTGGCAATACGTTATATAGGAGATCTTTTGAAGGTATCCTATTAAGATGTTTGAATCTAGAATAGTCTAGATCAGCTTTGAGTGAAGCCCACGATGGATCTTATGGGGGACACTTTAGTGGTAGCGCCATTGCTAAGAAGCTCCTCAGGATAGGATATTTTTGGCCTACCATGGATAATGATGCACACGATTACGTGTGCCATTGCGACAAGTGCCAGAAACACGCTGACCTTGTCCGTGCGCCTACACAAGAACTGTAGGCTATTTCATATTCTTGGCCCTTTTCAAAATGGGGCTTAGACATCATCAAAAAAATCAATCTTGTGTCATTTTATGGACACAAATTCATCATAACCGCCATCGAGTATTTTATGAAGTGGGTCGAAGCTATGCCCTTAGCTTCTTGCACTAGAACGCAAGTTTCCAAGTTTATTCTTAATCAAATTATTTGTACAAAATTCCTGCAAATCTCATCTCGGATAATGGAACTTGTTTCAAAAATAAAGATGTAAAGAAACTATGTCAAAAATATAAAATTCAACATCGTTGGTCCACTCCCTATTATCCTCAGGGTAATGGCTAAGCAGAAGCATCTAATAAAATATTAATTAAAATTCTTAAGAGACTGGTCAATAAATCTGGTCGTGATTGGCATATTCAATTATATCCTGCTTTGTGGGCTTATCGAACTAGCATTCATACTCCCACGGGCACTTCACCTTTTATTTTGGTTTATGGCACTGAAGCTGTTTTTCCCTTTGAATTAGAAGTTCCTTCTTTGGATTTGCTACTTCAAGATACTGAAGTAGGAGATGAATATCATGCTGGCAGATTTAGTCAGCTAGAATTACTAGATGAGAAGTGCAATAATGCTTTGAAGCATCTTTGTGCCTACCATAGCAAGCTCAAACGAGCATATCTCAAGAAATTTCATAATCGATCCTTTGAGATTGACGACCTCGTATTAAAAGAAAATAAAAAAAATACTAATGCAACTAAAGACCTTAAAGGCAAATTCGAGCCTAACTAGCTTGGGCCATATATTATCACTACTAAATTTGGATCGGGAGCATACAGATTAGCTACCTTAGATGGTAAATATCTTAAATAACCTATGAACATTATGCATCTTAAGCGCTATTATGCATAACTTTGGTAATTTCCTCACTGTATATATTATACATATTGTCTCATATTAGTAATTCATATAAAAATTTCAAAAACAGTAATATCATGTATTCTCTTAATTCATATATTAAAATCAAAATATAAAAAAATCAAAATCATCAAAAACCTCAAAAACATCTTCTATTTTGCACTTGTCAATTCTTGAAGTATTGTAGTTATATTTTCAGTTATTTTGGGATAAATTAGTATTTATCTGGAATCCCTCACTTTCACACTCACATGAATAAATATTTTGATCTTATTTGGTATGATTATTAATCTCTCTTATCTCAAAGTCCACAGTTGAATTAAATAAATTTTTGAGCATAGAGAATTGATCTTGTTATTTACTTGAAACAAGTACACATTTTCACATTAAAATGATTTCATTGCAAATTCAAAACAATGCTACATAGTAGAAGTGGTCTCTTGAGCGAAAAATTTCCCCTGCTATCCTATCATGCACATGGTCTAGAATCTTTGAGAATTGACAAAAGGACAAGCTCACCCTTCCTCAGAATAAAAATCCCTTGCTCTACAGCCAATCCAAGCAAGTATCCCTAGTCTAGGAAGAAAAAGAAAAGCAAGAAAATTCATGAGAAAAAGAGAAATTATTCAGAAGCATTATCAGTTTGTACCATCTCAGCAATATTTCAGCATTATCTCAATGGCAAGCAAAATACAAAAAATATATAGAAAAAGAAAAGAAAATAAAAAGCAAAAAGCAATAAATTCCCTCCTACCCTTTGAAAGAAAAGAATGGTGAATGAGCTTGAATCCCTAGAATTCTTAATTATTCGAAAACTATGAGGTAAGCCCATAACAGGTGGTTTGTGCCCAACCTGCTTGGCCTTGGATAATTCCTTTTTGTGTGGTGACATGTCTGTCACATTAGCAACCTTCTCTTGTACATACCTATGTCCGCTTATGGATCAGCTAGCTCTTGATGACCCAACTTACATAGTAGTCTGGTACGGTTACATGCATATAAATCATGGTTAACAAACACTCATTTGGTTAATTCAAATTACTTGTATCAAATTATCTTGCTCAAAATCGGTAAATGAACATTACAATTGCACACACATTTGTGTTTGAGAGATTTTGTATCATTATGATAGATCAATATCGGCAATGAACTCACGTATGCACACGGGGTTCGTTATAAATCTAAATTTTATCTTTGAAATAATTTAAAATATTTATTAAAATCTTCTGGAATAATTTGACTTTCTTACCTGAGAATATCTGCTTAGCGTAAAATCAATTAAATACATTTTTTCAAAAATCCAAAATTTTCTTGCAAAACATGTTCAAAAATCTAGCCATAAAGTCACATTTATATATTTTCGAATTTCGTGACGATGGTATAGTTCCTAAACCTAAATTGGAATTTTATGCCTAGTGCAAGTCCTCATTTTTATATATTTTCTATTTATCTCAAAATCAAAAATCAACTATGCAATAAAACTATTATATCAATTTCTTCTTTGGATTTCGCAATGATGGTATAAGTCTATACCTAAAATTCTATGCCTAGCACAAACCATCGTTCTAATTTTATTTCCCATTTATTTAATCCATAAAAGCATATGGCTTAAATCATTATGTTACACAATTGTGCTTTAAAAAGAATGAAAACTTTCTTATTTCATTTCATTATGTCAAAACATTTATTTTTTTTGCGACGATGGTATAATTCCTAGGGAATTTTTCAAATTTCTATCATACTTAGGAATTTTATGCCTAGCAAAAATCATATTTTTAAATATTTCATGCATAATATTTTCATGGAAATTTGAAAACAAATCATCACTATCATCATTTCATCATTACAACACAAAGTCTTAAGAAAGTCTCTTAAGCACCCTTTTACTTGTAGCAATATTTCTCTCATACTGGGATTAGCTTGATGACCTAGAGAGCAGCGACTCCATGAAATTGTCATGTAACAGCGACAATGTCCTTTGAAATTATTGTTAGAAGTCATTTTATTTTCATCAAAACACACCACAACAAGTTTGTTTACATCAGATTATTTCATTTAATTTTATAGCATGACATAAAATTATAATATTTTCAACAACATAATTACATGAATAGTCAATCAACAATTAAAATATTAAAGCATCATAAAATATATGCACAAGTCATATCACAAAAAGAACATCATATATATATCAAGAAGTATATACATCATATCAAAACGGATTGGTATGCCACAATCTATACCCTGACATACTCAATCACCTCAAAAAATAGTCTATGTACAATGTGCATCTAGCCTCAAGAAGACCTCGAGCTCTTAGCCTCATCTCCTCTCCCGCCCTAAGGTGGAGGAGGTGGTCCCATTGAAGCCCGTCTTGTGTCGTGGGTCCTCGATGTTGATTATGATGATGTCCTCGATGACCCCATCCTGATCGGCTCTGCAATACCGACTGGCAACTATATCCTTTGGCTCTCTGGAACCAACTGGTAGTACACTCCCTAATAAAATATGGTCTAAGCAACCAACCATGCTAGCTCTAGAATGCTCACTCCTCTACTCTGAGCCTAGAGCCATGTAGCCTCATTCTGTAAAGTCTGCACCTGAGATCGTAGGCAGACATTCTTCGCCTAGAGAGCTACCATCTTGCTACTCTCCCCCACCTCAACACCCTTGCCCCTATCGGGCAATGGTGGCCTATCCCTCTACTGAGGAGGGAGTCTATCTCTCCTCTCCTCTCTACCTCTCCTCCTTCCTCTCTGGTTGCTACTGTCTCTCTGGATCCTATGGTACTCTCCAACGTCTCTCCTAAGGAGGCTATCGTTGATCCCTCCCTCTGCGACCCCTCGCTGCATCGATGGTATCCTGGCACCGCCTCTCCATCCGTTGCACTATAGCGTGCATCAAACCCTATGCCCTTATCATTCGAGGAGGGTGGATGCTTGCATACCAAGCATCATACCCATCTGCTACCCCCGCATCATCTCCATCCACTGGCTGAATGGGGGCATCATCAGCATCCTAACTCCAGAACCTCTGCATGTCTAGAGCTTCGCTCAGTGTGGTACTATCTCGCATATTCTAAGAGTACTCATAATCCCTAAGACTAGGGATCCCCTGTTGTAGACCGAACTACCTCAAAACTCAATCGTAGTAGTGGAGCTCTACCTCTCCCTGCTCTGTTCGCAACCATATGACTCGCCTAATGTGAGCCAACTCCTGTCCATCCTCTTCCCACCCTGGATGCTCTCTCCATGGTCTCTAGGTGATCCGATCTGGGGTGAGGTCATCCAACAACCTTCAAGACGTCGATAGATCTATATGTCATTGTGACCCTCTCTAGAGCCACCAGTAGAAAACCTGAGGTCTCTTCTGATCAACTCATGTCAGTGGAAGCCCTATCGGCCTCCACATCGCAATGTGCTCCTAGCACCAAATCTGTAGCAGCGATGTCAGCACCAAACATCGACCCCCCTTATATACAACCATATAAAGGATCCTATACAAGTGACACAGTACAAAGCTACCCCAAGCAAACCTATATATGTGGTCTCTCATGTCACAGACCACATATGACAGTAGCCATGGTAATCTACATCTGCTCTGGTGGCATAGAAGCAGGCCACCCACAACCCCTGCCAAAACTCGGGTCAACCGAGATGCCCCAGGCATCCACCTCAATACCTCGATGTTCACTCCATCCTTCTCCAGGGTGAATCTTGGGTCCATGCACAATCTCATCATGGCGTGGCCCTAATTTGTCGAAGGCATCATGAATCAACCATGTATGGGGATCCTTAATATCCTCCATACATCCTCTAGAGTGGGAGTCATCTCCCTTGTCGGTAGCCAAAAGTAGGATGACTCCGGATACCATCTCTCTGCTAGGGCTATCAGTAGCCCCATGTCTATAGGAATTTGTGGCATCTTTGCCACATGCTACA
Source organism: Wollemia nobilis (assembly GCA_028583015.1). Classification (NCBI taxonomy): domain Eukaryota; kingdom Viridiplantae; phylum Streptophyta; class Pinopsida; order Araucariales; family Araucariaceae; genus Wollemia; species Wollemia nobilis. The sequence goes on along the minus strand of JAQPPZ010016751.1, from coordinate 6,817,292 downwards.
GTCCTACCTCTGCCAATCTGTCTCACTCAGCCTGATCGAGCATGGCCAAATTGTCTTGTAGACCTCCGTATTTCCACTCTAGACTCTTTAGCAATCCCCTCTGCAAAATAAGCAATAAAACAACAAAAATCATTAGTACATAATCATTAAAAAAAAAATCAATTAAAATCAAAGTTGATATCGCCCATTATTGGACGATATTGTACCAAATTGAGATAAATTGTTCTTAATAGGATCGCCCCTTATTGGATGGGATCGCCAAATTAGGGACGAAATCGTCTCACTTCTTCAATTTTGGGATCACCCCTTATTGGACAGGATAGCCCCTATTTCTCCAATTTCGTCCCTAGACGAAATCATAAATATAGAGACGATTTCGTCGCTGGCCTAAAAATGGCCACGACACCCAAAAAAATTAAAATTCAAGTCAAAACTTAAGTAAATTAGGATAAAAACACAGTAAAACTAGGTTTAGATCCTTACCCGCAACCCGCATCGAATCTCTGTCGATCTGTGTGTCGTTTCCACCATTTCGCCTATAGAGCTCTGAAACAGTGAAAGTGAACAGTAAAAATGAATTAGGGTTTTACCCTATTTTTCATATTGTTATTCAAAAAAAATGATATTTTTTTAATTTTTGCTTTTTCGCGCTTTTACCTCAAACGTTCGATTTGGGTAAAAAATCGGAGGGGGCACCATAGTAAACAGTTGTACGATTCGACCTAGAATCATCGTCTAAAAAATGGAATAAATTTTTACTTTCTCGTAAAGCGTGAAGAACTCGTCTTTCATGCATTTTTTTGTGAAAAATCGCTAAAGAGGGGGTAAAATGTAGCACCCTAAAATTGGTGCAGTTAAACCATTAGTAAAAAGTAGAAATTTGAATTTTAACCTCGAAACCGCTCGTTAACCGCTCACCTCATTTTTCGTGTCATTTTTAGAGGTTGTTGTGACAGTTGGATGATATCATCGTTGATATGATGATATCGTCGTCGATCTGATGATATCGTCCCAAATCGGATGAATTTGTCTAGAACATAACGTCCAGATGATTTCATCCCAAAATTGAATTTTTGCAATTAGCTTTTGTTCCAACAACTTCTCCAACTTGGGCAGAAGCATGTCTGCATGGTTGGAGATTCCCACATTGAGGATCTCCCAGATTGGGATGATCCCTAACCTCCTAACCTCCCCCTAATCCTATATAAACTGGGATTTTTCTAGTTTATCCCCCTAATTTCCTCCCTGATTCCTTGACTCCCTCCCTGATCTCCCATCATTCACATTTGTGTTTTCAATTTTTGTTGCAAAATTTCACTGTGTTGCAGTCGGAGGTAGCTCGAATCATCGCAAGTGATTCAACTACAATTTGAGACGATCCTGTCAAGATCGACGATGATATTGTACGATTATAGATGATCCTGTCTGCAATTCAGCTTGGGGGCAATCAGAGCCCTGAGTTTGCATTCTCTATCTCATTTTCCTTAAATATTGATGTATTAGATTAATTTACTTTTGTTTTGCATCTTGGATTTCACCTCATTTAGCGTAATTGCATGATAAAATTCAAAATAAGTTTCCAAAATAGTGCATTTCATTTAATTTGATATCTATATTTATCATTCAAACATCTATACTCTTATTTCTATCATTTTGCATCATTCTTGCAATTGTATTTTTGGTTTTTGGTGTATGTTTCCTTGATTGCAGGTTTCTAACAAATTCGTCAGGTCGCTAACGATCTTGGATGATCTCGGATGATATCCTATGATTTGGCATGATTATGTATAATTACAGATGATCCTATCATATCCGAGATGATCTGGACTCCTACAAGCTTCAGAATCTTCATGAGACATCAAAAATCAGGTGTACTCTTCCCCATTTTATATATTCTCTGTATTCAATCACATTAGGATTCATTTATGTCTTTTGTTTTCATGTAAATCAGAATCTTCATATAGAATAGCTTAGCTTCATTTTGGCCAACCTAGGAATCTGAATGATTGAACATAAAACGAACAAATCAAACCCTTTTTCAAACGTAGGCATGGAAACTGCAACTCAAAGTTTCTTGGTGAACCCCACCATCCATCAAAAATTCACCTTTATACCCCTCCCCTAAGAGGTGCGACCTTCAAAGGGCCTCTCCATCCGAGGTATTGTTCCATGCTTTTCTCACCCCCTTTCGGGTACGGATCCTTTAGCCTGAAGGGAAGGGTGCAAAAAATTTTGGCGATACACTCCATTCATTAGTGAAGTTTGGGAATCTCAACTCAACAAGAGTATCAAAATAGGTCATGGAAATAGTATGCTCTCACTCGATGGTATTGAGAATTTTCCATCCCTCTCTCACTAGGTCCATTCTCTAAAAATAACTATGCAATGTGACTTTGGCAGTTGACCAGGCATGATCCATTTCGCTTAGGGGGTGAATGTGAATACTAGAATTAGCTAGAGCTTGAATTTTTACTACCATATCCATATATAGCTCTAGCCTTTCCTCTGTACTATCAATCAATTGTTGGCCTAGCTAAATTTATATGCTAGCCATCCATAAGTAGTGTAACACTTGAACTGCTTATTCGGCCAGCTTCTCATAGTTTTAGGCAGAATGAAGGTACACTTTTTTAATATTATTCGAAGAAAATCTTGTATCCTTGTTGGCCAATTGATTATGGAAAGCATTTAACTACTATTAGAGTGAATGCACCTCTATCTTGACCATGTCTCTTTATTTTAAGTGCACTTTGACATGTTGATGCAAGTGTTCATTTTATGTGGCAGTCTTTTCTTCTTGCACTCTACTTTACACCAAGGCAGCTTCAAGCTCAATAATTTTATTTTTATTTTCAAAATACCTCTCCTTATAATTCTCATCATGCAAGTATATCGAGCTCATATCAGCCTATATATTTCCTATATTTTCGGTCAAAGCTATCTTGGTGATATCTTCAATTATAGTCTCACAAACATAATCACTCAACAACATTTCTCCTTGTGTTTTTGGACTAAGGGAGTGATTCTAGTCATGTGAGAATCCATGACGATTGGGTTGAAAGCAACCTTTTTTATCATCTGAGCCAAATCCAAGGCCTCCTTTCGCCTCTTGCTCTTCAACCATTGCAAAGAACTCAAGTGCACTCAATTAATTTTTTCCACATCTGGCTATTTTTGCACCACCTGAACATTGGGTAATGCTTGTATTTCCAAAAATGAGGTGAATGGAATTACAGCTTTTGAGTGGGTAGGCTCAAAATAAGTAGTTGTGATGGCTAGAAGAGGGGGAATTGAAATGGCAAATTGGATTGAGGAACCGGGTTCGACTACAATTATGCTTACTATGGGAGGAGCTTGTGTACTTATAGCATCAATGGTAGTGGTGGTGGCAATGGAGGGGGAAGGGTGCAAAAAGGGATTCAGCCTTGACGCATACAAACTAAAAGAAAGGGAGGTTGAAGGAAATGGAAGAGAAGAGGGAGAAATAGTGACTTCGGGAAGGGAAGATAAAATAAGTGAAAGATATACGGAGGGCATACCAAAGGGTGGAGAAATGGATAAAAAAACTAATGGGAGTGAATCAGAAGTCACTACATGCTCTGAAGAAGAAGAAGAGGGAATATAATATGTACCTTCGAGCACAGATATCGTATGATGTGGTGATGGGAGCGGTTGCAAAATAACTTCTTCTTGGTGCTCTTCCACTCTCTCCCCAATGTTCACATTCTCCTCAATATCCACAACTTCCACTTGAGAAGTCTTCAACTAGTGGTCCTCCTCTTGTTCTGGAACCATTAGAAATATTTATGCAACCCTAGTCGAAACTCTTGCTGTTGGCGAAGGATTAACAACTATGGTCGAAATAGCATGAACTGGAAGAGTTGCGGTGACTAAAAATTTAGTAGTAGAAGTAGTGATGGCACCAGTCCTTGGTCTTTTCACCACTTTGGGAAATGATGGCACCTTTGATACATTTTTCTTCTCCAACGCAGGTGTCTCCTGAAATTTCTATCTCATTCACTGCAATATTTGTCTAAACGTATATTGTTGTTCTTCTTCCTATGGAGTCTCCTCCTTAACTAACAATTTTTTTCCCTCTATCTCACCTTCACCACTATCAAAGTGTTGAAAACTCTAAGGTAGAATATTTGTGAAAGCAATGGGCTTATATGAATCAACATACTCATCATAAATCTCTAAAAATGACTCATTCAACTTCAACCCATAAGGAGTTATCGGCTTCCCTTGGTGAACCCACATTATCCACTAATTCATAATTTTCTCCTCTGTCCATTTAGGTTCACTTTCTTTAACTTGTTTGAACAAACCCGACGGAGGAATTTGAGATTTATACCTTGCTGGATTATACTCTACCTCTTGCTCATAGCAGTCGTACCAAGGCAGAAGTGTCGTCATCTTTTCAATGTGCCAATTCATATTGGGCCCATAAAAATTATTTTGATTCTTCTAAATATCAGGTTGAGCGCAGCAATGAAATGATTTGGATTTTATAATTGCTAAAAACTTGCCCAACGGGTCATACCTCCAACACTATAGTAGCTCTATGAGTCCCAAATCCTACAACATTATTGTAAGGAGCCGATTATGTCCTACTTGGCTCACCTCTATACTACCAAATTTAAATGGTATATTGCACATTGTTTTCTTACTGCACCCAACTCCATACACATCATTCACATAATCTGACTGGCATACTACTTCCATAGCAAAAACATGCTCGATGGCAAAATAGGTCAACAAGAATGGTTTACCTGTAAAACCAAAAATCTTGACAACTATACCCTGAGTGAGCAAAAAAATATCTCCTCTCTCTTGGGTAACCACTACTTCTCTTAATTCCCATAGAACCCTGTCGCATGTATCGTAAATTATCTCTATTGTAGGCCCTAGAAACCAACTATTAAAATTGTATAATGACTCCCTTCTTGTCAAGATGGAAGTCCACCTATAAACTAGAAAAAGTTCATTTTTCTCATCTGTCTGTGTTACTATAATGAAAGGAAAGCGCTATTGGAGTTGGAAAAAGAAATACTATATCAGAAAATAAGTGTGCCTAAATGATTTTTTCTCTCCAATTTGTAACTTCTCCAACTAAAAATTCAACCTTCGAGAAATAAAATCAGCCTAATCGAAGAAAATCGGATTGGTGCCTTGTCTCATGGCTTAAGGGGAATAGAATTCCACTTGGCAAATACATTGTGCTAAGGCCACTTTCCACTTATGAATAGTATCATCTGAAGGTAAACTTGTGACCCATGCCAACATTGAATAAATATCCAAGATTTTAAAATTTATGAGCAATTTTGGCAAGTTAGGAAGTTGCCCCATAGATGGCTCTTTAATCAGTTGAGTCTCCATAAATTAATGCATTGTTACCGTGGAGACATATATGTCCTCATGTTTATCGGTATGCAATTTTTTATGAACCCCATAGGAAGGGGGCTTTAATCCACAAGAAAATGCCTCCCGAACCTCATCTAGGGTGATGGTGAAGAGTATTTCCCACTTTGCATTTCTCACAACTCTGGTAAGTAGGTCATAAAACTGATAAATAAGCAACACTAACTTTGAATAAGGATGAATTTATGGGCACATGTACCAAAACAACTACGAATTATAGGGCATTGTCATCTAGCTTCTTGACATCAACCTCTGGTTCATGGTGAACTCAACATTGTGTCGTAATCTTTCCACACCTTTGCGGGCAATGATACAGTCATTGATTTCTGCCATTGTGTCATCATACAGATATAAGTCAACATAGTCATTCCTTTAGACCTTCTTATCTCTAGATCCTCCTATTTTCTTTGAATTTTTAGGATGCCTCTATAATTTCTTTAGTCTCTTTACTTCGCTTCCCCATAATTTCTATTTCCTAGCAAATATTTTGAATGCTCTTTGGGGACTTCTACAATGATATTTCGAAATACACGACAGTAATAAAAAATTGAAAAATAATTATGGGCTTTTATCTTGTTCTCTATATAGAGCGCTCTCCCAACTACTGCAATAAATGCCAAATTAACCTGGGTACTTTCAGGAGCTCGTGAGCATTGATTTGCTTGCCTGGAACCACTCTCAATGCTTTAATGGTATTACCTTTGATTTACTACCAAATCATCCTAGGAAATAGTGCCCTCCCTTGCTGCATAAATTTATTGTAAATCGTGCCTTGGTTGTCGAATTTTTCTTGGAAAAATAAATCAACCACTTGAAAACCAATGAGTATTATTTTCTCCTCGGTAACACAAATCTTTCGCAGGCACATTTGAATTAATTGCTTTTAATACATTCTTCTACCTGCATTCCTACTCTCCAATATTTTCCACATGTTCAAGGGTGCAATCCTTCCATAACGTGCTTTCGAAATTATGTGCTTCCCCTTTTCCTTCGGTGAAGTCATTTTGTGGGCACCCAATAATCCCCTTTTACTACGCCTTCAAAAATAAGAGCAAACTATTTCCTTTTTCCTCATTCCATGGTGCCTTCGATTTGCTTGGTAATTCTATGGCAAATAGCTCCCTTTAATAGATTTATCTCCTTTGCCTTTTCATCCAGATTTAGAAAATCTGATAAAAAAACAATTGCTTTTCAAAGCGCTTTTCTCCTTTTTTATATTTTTCTTTGATTTTTTTTATACATAACGCGTTCACCCTTTAAACAACGTGTTTGCCCAAAATAAGGGTGAACGACCGTTTTGCCTCTCATCTAGGGCGAACGCAATTTTGATTCTTAAATGTCACGTTGACCAAGGGTGCCAACATATATATATATATATATATATATATATATATATATATATATTATATATATATTTGTTGCTCGTCCATGCCCGAAAAGGGCATCTATGCTATCAACAAGTTCGCCCCAACCTTGGGCGAATAAATGTGTCACCCCCCTTGGTGGGGTGAACACGAATTCAAATATATATATATATTTCCTTTGTGTTCATTCACCCCCAAAGGGGGTGCCTGAGGCTTTGCACTTCCTCCTTGGGCGAAAGCGCTTGGAAGCACCCCTTTTTCTAGGAATCACATAACGCCATTTTTTTCCCTTTATTTTTTTTTGTATAAATATACCATCACCATTTTAAAGCAAATAAAATACTATCAAAATAATATATACATATTTACAAGATGGTACCTCATTAAAATATCGTCATTGAACATAGGCCTTCAAATGAATACCATTCACCAGGATAGGAATATCACAACCCTCCATGTCATGAAGATGATAGACATTTGCCGAGTTCACTATGGAAATCTGAAAATAGCCTTCCTAGATAGCATCAAACTTATGGTGTTTCCCTAGCTTAGCCTTTTTCTCGTTCCATTTGAGAACTAAGTCTCCCTCCTGAAATTTGTGTTTAGTTATTTTCTTTCTGAACCACTTTTGCATCTTTTTAGTGTGCTTAGTGAATGTTTGATACACCTTTTCCCTATCTTCTTCCAAATGTAATAATTGTTCCAATATTGCACTTATAGGATCATGTTGCTCATCTTCATCTTGAAATAACTACAATGTTTGAAGGATTAGAAGCTCAATGTGGATGGGCAGAACAACTTATTTTCCATACACCAAAGAATACGGATATGTTTTGATATATTTTTTTATAGATATGCGATCCACCCAAAGAGCCTGGTTCAACAACAAGTGCCAACTCCTTTTGTTATTTCCCAGTGTCCTTTTTAGAATACGCATCAAATTTTTATTGGTAGATTAAGCTAAACCATTCCCTTATGGGTAATAATTGGATGATGTTTTGAGATAAATTCCATATTTGCTAGTGAACACTGTGATTTTAGACCCAATGAATGGATATCCATTATCAGTTACAATTGAATTTGGTACGTCAAAGCGAGTAATGATTTCTTCCAAAAAATATATGACGGTTGCTTGATCAACTTTCTTGGTGGGAATAACCTTCGCCCATTTGGTGAAATAATCAGTCACTATTAAGATGTATTTGTGTTCTGTAGAAGAATGTGGATCTATGACTCCAATGAATTCAAGACCCCACTGCTCTTGATTCTCAGAAAAGGAGCATTGCCTAATCTACCAATGTATCACTGACAACTATCATAGTGCTGACTTACTTTATGAGCATCGGTGAATAGAGTAGGCTAGAAGTAACCAGCTTGAATGATTTTTAAGGCCATAGGTCTCCCTATGTAATGGCCACCAAAAAGTCTAGAATGAAACTCTTCTAGTATTTTCTCCTTTTTAGACTCCACACATCTAAGGAGAACTCCATCAATATTCTTGTGAAACAACCCATTAGGCAACATAACATATTTGAGAGCTTACAATCTAAACCTCTGACGTTGCAAAGCATCAAGATGTGGTGGACACTTCCCATAAGTAAACAAATCAATAAGCTCCTATGTCTAGTCACGATTGCTTGGAGTATGGTTTGCACAAATACTTTCACCAACTTTTTCTTCTTGCATTATAGTCAATGATTCTGATGTTGCACTTTTAGCCAATTCTTGACAAAGAGCTCGGCCATAAACTAACTTTATTGGTCGGATCTCCACGTCATATTCTTGAATTTTTGAGACCCAACCTACCCTTTTGTCACCTAGTTCTCCTTGGAGTATAAAGTTTCGAACATCGGGATGTATAACATAAATGATAGTTTTACTCTGGGAAACAAAGTGTCAAAACTTATTCAATGATTTCATCACCACGTACACCTGTTTCTCAATGAAATTGTACTTCTCTTGGTGAGGCGCAATGACTTGGCTCAAGAAGGCAATTGGCTTCTCATCTCCATCTTCTTGCTTCTGTGTCAAAATTGTAGCATAGCTCTCTTGCTCACCTATTGCATAGAGAATGAAGTCTTTTGAATAATCAAGATTAATCAACACTAGAGCTTGGGTGATTCTTTCTTTGATCTCCTAAAAAGCTCATCTTCTGAATTCTATCCATTTAAACTCAGTATTCTTCTTTAAGAGCTCAGTCATGGGCTTCACCACTTGAGCAAAGTCAGCAATAAACTTTCGGATGAAATTTATCTGATCGAAGAAAGATTGCAAATATTTTTTGTTAGCAGGCAATGGTAGCTTCAAGAGTGCTTCAGCTCTTGTAGGGTCAATTTCCAATCCTTCTTGTGAGATCACATGACCCAACAACTTCCCTTCCTTGATAGCAAATATTGAATTCTTTGGATTAATAGAAATCCTGAACTCATGGTACTTCTCAAACACCTGCCTCAAATGAGAAACGTGGTCTTCTTTGCGATGTGAAAACACAATCATGTCATCAAGATATATTACAATAATTCTATTCAATAACTCACCAAAAGCGATGTCCATGGCCCTCTAAAAAGTAGCACCAACATTTGAGAGTCCAAATAGCATCCTTTGGTAGGCGAACGTGCCCCACTTTGTAGTGAATGACATTTTATGTTGGTCCTCATCCTTCACCCATATCTGATTATAACCAGAGAAGCCATCTAACAATGAAAATCTTTGCACTCTAGTGACCACATGAAGGATCTGATCAATCTATGGCAAAGGGTAATGATCTTTTAATGATGCCTGGTTCAAGTTCTAAAAATCTACACACAATTGAATGTCTCCATTCTTTTTTTGTATTGGCACCAGATTTACCACCCATATCGAGTGCTTAATTGGGTATATTATCTTTGCCTCTAGCATATTTAACAATTATGCCTTCATGAGTACTTCTATCTTGGGATTGACAAGCCGCTATTTTTATCGAAAATTTTTTACTCCCTCCTATAGTTCGATGGTATGCTGGATCATGTTCTTGTCATATCCCTTCAAATCCTGATAGCTCCATGCAATGATGTTGGGATACTCATAGCACAAGTTCTTAATGTCTTCCAACTCTTCTGGCATACAATTAGTTCTGATTTTGATGATCTTCTTAGGTTCTAGCTGCAACTCCTTATACTCCTTGGCATCCACCTTGATCCTGTGCTTTTCGGCCCTGTCATTTTGATCAAATAAAATTTCCAATGAAATCAGTCCCCTAGGAATATGATTATTCTTCAATTGTATCATCCCCTCCATCTCTTCTTCAATGAGCTTTCGATCATCTGCGCTTGCAACTTCCTTGATGAGAAAATTGACTATTTGCTCATCACTGTCGAACACTTGCCAATAGATGTTCTTGTCAGGGACTGAGGGCCTATAGATCACCCTAAAAGTCTTGGGCTTTCTGACTATTTGCTCTATGGAAGAATAATTCGCGCCAAGAGAGGCTAGAATATCTGCGTGTTTATTTTGCTCATGGGAAATCACCTGAATGTTCAAGGCTATGAAGGACTCAAACAAATCCCACACCTTGTTGTGATAGTCTTTTAGGTAATGTTGCTTAGACACACATTTATTTATGGTTTTATTGATAATGAGTTCGGAGTCACCAAAAATTTGTAACTATTTAATACCCAACTTTTTAGTCTTCTTCAAAACGAGGCATAATACTTCATATTTGGCTGCATTATTTATGCAACTCCAAGCCATTCTTTAAGAATAAGTCTTTTATAGCCCTATGGGAGAGATCAAAACAATACCAGATCCTGCACCATTCTTATATCTAGCACCATCAAAATAAAGCTTCCACAACTAATTTGTGATAGAATCCAAGGAGTCAGGTATTTTTTCTTTAATTTGCTCCAGTTTGGATATCATATAACAACCAATATATGTTCCAATAATTTTATTAAAATCCATGAGTGAAAACTCATCCTCGAGTTGAATTTCACCAAGTACCTCTTCCATCAAATCAACCTCTCCATCTTCTTCAGTCATCGTGTTAACTAAACCTGGGGTATTTTCTTCTTCCTCCAACTTCTCAATGTGAAAATTTGATGGATTTTCATTATTTATATGAATCCTCTTTCCTTTGAATGGTATTTCCAAATGCGAGTAGTCTAAATAAAGGTATCCTCCCAGTTTCAATGTGAAATCCCTTGAGAGGCACATGCTAAAGTATGGCTCCAGGTCAACCACCACTACTTCTTGGATGATAGTGATTTGTGGCATGCTATGTAGGATGATGGGAATATCCTTGATTACTCCCACCATCTTGATCGGAGTCCCATTCAACTACAATACTCCTGGGCTACTTCTTGTGTATTCCATCCCCATCACTTCACATACTGCCTTTGGCATGATAGTAGTCACAACACCAAAGTCAATCATACAATTGTGTACAATCCACCCTTCCATCTTGAGTGACAAATAAAATGGGGGCAACCTATTTTTTCCAGTGGTCGAAGTTGGTAGTGTTTGTTCCAGCACTGTCTGAACAAGACTTTTCTTTTGTTCTTTAGCAGTCTTGAGGGATTCTTGCAGTAGGTCAACTTGTCCAAGCGACTGTAGTGCATCATATAGGCTCACTTTCATAGGTATCTTCTTTATTTCCTCCATGATGCTATAAGTTGATATGATTGGAGGATTTTTTTTTGTAACCCGCTCATACTTATCCTAGTAATACTGAGTAGCTTCTACCCTTTGTCTTTTTGTCAAGGATGGGTACTTGAGGCACTCTTTGACCTACTCTTTTGCCTCATTTTGAGTTTGGGCAGTTGTTGCAGGTTGTGAAGTCGATGCTCTTGTTTGTGTCTTTTCTTGAGTTTGCTTAGGTAGTAAATATTTCAACATGATAGTATCCTATTGCTTAGCCATTGCACCAAGCACCTTCGCTGGAGGTTGCCCTTTTTCATTTTGCACCTTTGGTTCTGTAGGCACCTTCAAGGTTTCAAGCTCAGCTGGATCTATAGTTACTGGCTTCTTTCCGAACCTTGTAAGAATCAAAACTTGCTCCAAGGATGGCATCATAAAATTATGATCAGCCTCAAAGATCATGTTGATTTTTCTACCTACAAAAATTTTTGCAAGCATATGCACATAATTCATATGCACCATGCAGGTTTCTTCTCCATGAGGATAATTGCATGTTTAACACTAGTATTCCTTTTCTACTGTGCTAGGTTATTCATTTTCTAGCATAGTTGTGCTCTTCTCAGGGCCTCTACTAGTAGATGCTTGCTCTTGAGTAATCGATGGAGTTTGAAATCTCCTTGACCAAAATTCAGCCTTGGCTTGCTTCTTCCTTACCACCGTAAGCTCGTTTGATATCATCCTTAAGGCTAAATTATTAGATTTCACCTCCTGCAATAATGCCATGAAAGGATCAGGATTAGGAGGTGTAGGGTGTGTTTCCAAAGGTAAAGGTGCTAAGGGCACGGGAAATGGCAATGGTACCGGTGACATCGACAATGCTAGAAAAGGAGCAGATTATGGTAATTATGGTACTGACAGAGTGGGTAACTACAGAAAGTTTGGATCTAGATATTGTGGGATAGGGATCAAAGTGATTTGAGGTGGTTTTGAGCTCCATGAGGGAACTGGGTACATAGAAGGCATGATTTGCAAAAAATTTCTTGAATACAAATGTTGTGGTAGATCAGGCAGAATAGGTATCATCAATTTTAGAGGAAGTTTGTCTATGGCAATCAAGTTGGATTCAAATTTTTGGGCTTACGTATACATATCAGAGAAACTTATTTAAATTTATTTACTGAACAACCATGCCAAAGTTAGTTTTGAATACCCTGAGATAATAGAATGTAGCTTGTTCGTGCATGGGCCACAAACCATCAAGAACTCTTTTCCAAGTTTGGGTAAACCTGACATTGAAATCAACTATCTCCTCCTACGGATGTCTTTGGATCATTGTAAAATGATGCAATAAGGAGTATGGTTTATCCTGTTCATGGAAATTTTTTATCAACAACTCTACCAACTGATCCCATGAGGTAATAGTACCAGGTTGCAACGATCGGTACCAATACAACAACTTTCCTCTAAATGACAATACCAACAATTTTACCATTACGTCTTCTTCTATTATCCCATTGATCGTAGCCAAAGAAGCTACATCCTAAATATGTTCATAGGCTATTTTACTAGTGCCATCATAGGTCGGTAAAGCCTTCAAAGCTACTTGGGGTACTGGATTTTATTCTTGTAAGTTCAAGGTCCCCGAGCTATTCCATGTTGGGAACTACCTTGGTGGTTGTGGCTACTGAGGTGGTGGGTTCTGAGCCATGTGGACTGGTGTGTGGGGTGGAGCTTGAGGAATGCTAGTGGTAGTACTAACTGGACTTATGGGAGTAGAAAATACATCGACTAGTTGTGAGGATGTGGTAGATGATATATGGGATGTATGAGGTAATGAAGATGTGCGACGTAAAGTGGCTAATTGAGGATGCTCTCCTAGCCTTTGAATATCAAGTTCATAGAACTCAATTGGATTTTCAGGATTTTTGGCCTTCGATCTTGTATTCATGAAACACAGCTTTCATCACTCTCATTTTTGGAGGTTTCTGGGTATAATCGAGTTGCTATATTTTCTAACTATATAGCACGAAGGTGAACATCAAACCTTAATACTGTTAGAAGTGGAACTCTTGGGGTCCCACTGGGCGTGCCAAAAATTGTTGGTCAAATATCTACCTAATAAAAAAAGTTACATTTGTGCGCCCTAGACATGGCAAACATTGAATTACCATAGGAAATGAGTGTCCTCCATGTCAATCTCTAGAGAGGTTTGGCTCCCAAACTAAATCCTATACTGGTTGAAGACTAGAGTTGCAAGAAAGAAATGAGAAATTGCAAAAAGAAATGGGAAATATGGCCACAGGTCAAAAGTGTAGGATTCAAGGTAGACTAACAGCAAGAAATTCACCCAAGCATGAAATTCACCCAAGCATGAAATAGCATATAACAAAAGAAAAATAGTAGAATTTACTTATAAACTTGCAAGAACAACCTTTAAAATAGCACTCTAGCACTCACTCCCTCATTAGTAATATTTAAATTCAGATGCAAAATTCAAATCTAACAACAAATAAGGCATATGAATGTAAAATAGAAATGCACAAATATAGAAGGAAATTGCACACAAGATCACTTGCAAATTCAGAAGCCTTGTGTCTTCTATTGATGCAAAAAAACTTAGAGAGTTTTTTTGTGAACTGCCTAACCTCCTTTTATAATGAAAATTCAGTAGTATTTATACAGTATTTTGCGTCTTTCATTAAATGCACATGGAGACAAATTGATCGTAGATCAGGAACCATAGTGAGGAAATACCTCCTCATAAATATTGAAAATTCATTCTCTTGGAACAAGGATCCATATTGCAAGGAAACATTTCCAGGAAATCAACATCTCTGGGCATCGGTGCATAGAAAATTAAGAGACATTTGATGTCTTGAAAATACACTCCCGCTTTGGAAATCATGAAAATCCTCCTATATTTTTTACACGACTTTCTTCTTCACTTGGGATTCATAATTTGAGTTACTCGTTGCCTCCATTATTTAATATTCTTCATGATCTGCCCTGGACGCCTTTGAAAATCTAGATATTGATGATGAATACACCTTTTATTGACTTCCTTCCTTTTTGACCATGGTGACGACAATTCCTTTGATGCTTGGTGAAGATACTTAACAGTTGCATCATTCCCCTTTAAAAATTGTGTTTACCCCCAAAGGGGAACCAAAGATAGTCGCCCTCCCTTTGGGGTGAACGCGATGCTAAATATTCAACGCACCTCAACCATCCTGACGCATTCATCCAACATTCATTTTCTAGTGTGTTTACGCGATCCTGCTTTTGGGAGGACGTTCACCCATGGGAGGGGCAAACAGGATGTTCACCCCTAAACCTTGGTGAACACAATATTGATTATTTAGTTACGTGAATGTTGTCACACTTCATATTACGTTCACCCCAAGGTGGGGTGATTGGAGCTTTCACCTCATCAATGGGGTGAATGCGTCCAGCCATCGAAATGATTTTTTAAAGATGGGTAGGTGCGCATTGTTAAAACTTCTTTAGAAAGGCGTTTGCCCCAAAGTGGGGCAAATGGAGCTTTCATCCCATATTTGGGGTGAAGGAATTTTTCACGTCTTATTCTTTGGGTGCTTTCAAGCCTTTCAATCCTTCACCATTTTTATTTTAATGTTTCCTTCTTTTCCTTCTGACAGAGTGTGCAGGGCCGAACGCGTCTTCAATTTGTAGTGTGCTTCTGAATGTTGCAAACTTGAATTTCTAATGCAGTTTTCAATTTGTTTTTCCCTTTAAACATTCATCACTTCCAAGCTAAAAGGGTACATATGCAAATAAAAATAGAAAGATAAAATAATTGTAACATATAAAATTGACCCACAATAATATTTTAGGATTAATGTCCTCGTATTACAATCAAAATGCTCCATTAAAATAAAATAAAAATCCCAATGTGGCAAAGTACAAAAACTGCCAATAGAACTTTCACTCCTTTTCTTCTAATTAGGACTTACAAAATTTTGATTTTTTGTACATCCTTTGCTTTTAATACCTAACCTTTGATCATCGGATATTTTTTGATCAGGGTTTCTTCTACGCTTGTTTGTGATTCAAATCTTGTTAGAGTAGGGAAACAAATTTACCTTAGAATTAATAATTGATGAGCTTAAATAACATTTGCATAGGCTATGAATAGCCTAAGAGCTAATCACACTAACAAATGTACTTTGGCAAATAAAGTGCCTAACAACTAACAACTAACATAGTCAAAATGACTACGACTACTAACCATAGGATAGATATTAGAAATAATATCTTCTAGGTTAAAAATTAAATAAGTAATAATCTAATGGTAAAAGTAACAAACTACTTTTTACCCTAACATCCCCCCTTTATTACATTTTACTTTGATATACAGAGAGTATTGTGAAACAACTCAAATTCGATACATCCAATAGCCTTTGTGAAGATGTCTGCAACTTATTTGTCAGTGGGAATGTATTGGAGCTTGATGTTGTGTTTAAGAACTTTATTGTGAATGAAATTTCATTGTGTATCAATATGTTTGGTGCACTCATGGTGAACTAGATTCTTCACTAAGTTCAAAACACCTTGGTTGTCGCAGTACAAGTGAATTGGAAGTTTCTTGGGTAAACCCATACTTGTCATAATGTGACTCAACCATATCACTTCACACACTACTTCTTGTGTTGACGATATCTTACCTCTATTGAAGATATAGGAACCACCTGTTACTTCTTGTTGTGCCATGATACAGGTCCGGATCCTATATGAAAAAAATATCCAGATGTTGACTTTCAATCATCTACTGATCTAGCATAGTCAGAGTCTGTGAAACCCTGTACGAAGAATTTTTCATTCTTCCTATACTCTATACTCCCATGAATATAGTGGAGAACATGCTTTACTACTTTCTAGTGAGTAACGTTTAGTTCTTGCATAAACCGAGAAAGATAATTCATAATGAATATGATATCTGGTCTAGTGTTTGTCAAGTTTATAAGGCTCCCAATCATCTGATGATAAAGAGTTCCATGTACCTGATGTGAATCATTGTATCATGAAAAATGAAGCCCTTGTTCCATCGGTGTTGCTTTTAACTTGCAATAATTCATACAATACTTTTCAATCAGTGTCTTGGCATACTTCTTTTGAGTCACCCTTAGGTAATTCTTTTTCTATTCAATATCCAAACCAAGAAATTAGTGGAGAAGTCTCAAATAAAATGACTCTCTCAAGTCATTCTTCATGGTGTTTATCAATGTCTTTGAGTTTCCAGTTATGATCAAATCATCCATAGAGAGTACAAGTATCACTATCTTATAACCAAAGTTCTTAACATAGATATTTGCATCTAAATGACTTCTCTTAAATCCATGTTTTAGAATATGATTGTCTATCTTTATATACCATGCTCTAGGGGCTTGTTTCAACCTATACAAGGACTTAACCAGTTTGCAAACTTGTTTCTCATGCCCTTCCTCAACAAATCCTTATGGTTGAGTCATGTATACTTCCTCATTCAAATCACCATCTATAAAGGCACTCTTGACATCCATTTGATGAATTTTCCATCCATACTATACTACCATAGCACAAAGAACACAAATGGTGGTCATCATTGCAATGGGTGCAAAGATATCTTTGTAATCGATGCCTTCCTTTTGAGCATAGCCCTTTGCCACAAGGTGGGCCTTATGCTTGTCAATGGTTCCATATACCTTGTATTTCATTTGTAAATCCATTTACAGCCAATGGGTTTCTTACCTGAAGGTAAATTAACTAGCTTCTAGGTATTGTTCTTAATGAGATATTTATATTCGATATCTATAGCTGCCCTCCACTATAGCTCACTAAGTGCTTCTTTGACGGTGGTGGGTTCATGTTCATCATATGAAGATATAGAAACCCTAACATCATCAATCTTCATCTCTTATTCACTATCAATATCTATGTCTACAAAAAGCTCTTCAAAATGTTGGCAAAGGTCATCAACTATTGGTGATGCTTTTGCTCTCTTTTGTCGAGACATGTGTGTTCGAGGATAATTTAGATTAATATTAGGAGGTGATGTAAACTTTGAATCTCTCGCTGTACTTGTATATCATTTTGGCACCTTTTTCTGAGGTGGAGGAGTTTGTTTCTATGGCTCCTCATATTATAGGTATATAGAGGATGTGATGTCAGGTGTGAAAGCCTCATTGAACACCACATCTCTACTTATGTGTATTTTATTTGTTCTAGGGTCATACAATCGATACCCTTTAGAATATTCATCATAGCCAAGTAAAATGCACTGTAAGGTTTTCTCATAAATTTTCTTTCTCTTTTCTTTAGCTACATGCATAAATGCCTTACACCCAAATAATCTTAGATGAGATATGGAGGGCTTCCTGCCACTCCATGCTTTCTATGGAGTTATATCTTTAAGGACCTTTGTGGGTGCCCTATTCAAGAGATATATTGCCATTGTGACAACTTTTGCCCAATAGCATTGCTCAATATTTTCTCCCTTAAGCATACTATGAACCGTTTCCATGATGGAATGATTCCTTATTTCAGAAACTCTATTTTGTTATGGATAATAGGCTATGGTTAGCTATCTTTTGATCCCATTTGATTTCAAAAATG
Organism: Wollemia nobilis; assembly: GCA_028583015.1. Taxonomy (NCBI): domain Eukaryota; kingdom Viridiplantae; phylum Streptophyta; class Pinopsida; order Araucariales; family Araucariaceae; genus Wollemia; species Wollemia nobilis. The sequence continues at coordinate 6,799,284 of JAQPPZ010016751.1, read as the reverse complement.
AAGAGAATTCATTTGGGGTATATTCATCCCTTGATATGAGTGGAGGGTCTTTATGTAGCATCCAAACTCTTTCTCAACTAGTTGCTTGAACTGTTGAAAGTAGGAAAATGCTTCTAATTTTAGTTGAAGTAAGAAGACCCACATATTCTATGAGCGATCATCTATAAACATCTGATAATACATATTTCCTCCAAAACTTGGTGGCATGGGACTACACAAATCAGTGTGCACTAACTCCAATGGTTTCTTAGCTCTAGAAGAGCTAGCTTCGAATGGTGCTTGTCGTTGCTTTCCTACTAAGCAATCCGAGCATATTGGCAATGTAGATGAAAGGGTGGGAAGTCCCTTCACCATTTAATATTTACTTAGCTCAAGTAAATACCCTATACTAAGATGCCCAAATATCTTATGCCAAAGAGAAGTGGCCTCCTTTGTGTTGACTTCCATGGCAACATGTGGTGTTGAAACAAAATCTAGTGTGAATAATCCATGCTTGTAAGAACCGTTTACTATGTGTTTACCTTGCTTTGTGATATAGAAACATTTTAGTCTGTTTTCCACTTTGAAGTTGATAACCATGTTTTTATCTAGTATTTTGGGAACTGACAACAAGTTGTTTGTCAATATTGGAACATAAAGGACACTGTGAATATGACACTTTCCATCTAGAATGGAAATAGATATATTGCCTTCTCCCTATATACGGTAGGTCTTATTATCAGCAATTGTTACTAGTTTGCCTTCTCTTACCACAAATGTCTCAAACCACTACTTATCACCAATCATGTGTTTGCTTGTGTTTGAATCAATGTACCAAACAAAATCCTTCTGTGTAGAAGTAGTATGGGTCATGAGCACTTTGTGTGCTCTTTTTAAATCAGAGTAAGAATTTTCAATAGCCACATATCCTCGTTGTTGTCTATTTTTCTTCTATGGATTGTTTTTTCCCTTCCTGTCTTGTTTGTTTTTAAACCAACACTGATTGGTGTCATGGTTGTCCATTTTGTAATTCATGCAATACTTCCCTGATGATTGACGTTGCTTGCACTTATCTGTTGTAGATGATCCTCCATTTTGAAAGTTACCTTTCTTCTTTCCACCTTGTTTGTGTGATTAAAGTGCATTGTTTGATACTTCATCACTTTGGAGCTGATTTGCTTCCTCAATTTGAAGCAAATTAACTAAATCCACAAAGGTTACTATTATTTGAGATACATTAAGGGATGTTAGCCCTCAATATTACTGAATTCAAAATAGTATCTTCTACTTTAGCTCCTAAAGCATTCAACTTTGACTTTAGTTCTACCACTTTGCAAAGGAATAGCTCTACTGATTCTCTTGACTTCATATGGAGTGTATGAAGTTGATTTTGAATGTTTAGAATAGTCGATTGATTCTTGCCTTCAAAAATAGTACATAATGCGTCCCATGCATCTTTACCATTTTTAGCTTCACTTATGTGATGCTGGATTTCATCAATAGTGGCAAGCAAAATCAACATGAGAAGTCTATTATTATTTTTATCCCATGTAATTTTATCTACTCCTGTTGTAGTGGGTTTTTGAATAGTGCCATCCACTATATCCCACATTTCTTCAATAGTAAGAATGGCCTTCATCTTGGTTTTCCATGTGAAAAAATTAGAACCATTAAGCAATTGTGTATGATTTAGGTATTTGTCGATAGTTGTCATGATGAAGATTCTATAATGGTTCCAATATGGTTTCTCTTTCTCTCTTCTTGAAATTTAATGACACCTTCCTAAAAAACCCTTGAAGAAGGATTATCAGTTTGAGGATATTTAAGCCAAACAAGAAGAAATGAGAGATAATTCACTCTTATTGATATTTAATGGCACTTGCCTAAAAATCCTCCTAAAGAAGGATAGTTAGTTTGAGGGAATTAAGCCAAACAAAAAAGAGCGAATTAGGGATTTTGATTTAGAAGATAATTTCAAGAAAATTTGGCTTTATACCTATGCAATGAGTTTACACAAATTATTGTGAAAATTTGGGGTTTTGAGTGCTCTTGATTTTGATGACTTATATTTGCAAAAAATAAGAAATTAAATGCAATATTCAATCAAAGAGTACCCACAAAATGTTTATCACATAGGTGTCGGATGCAACTGAAAATACACCTAATTTAGCAATTCCAATTTTTAATAAAGGTGTCGAGTAATATCAAAAATGCATCTAATTATAAGTTTTTGCAACAAAATATTGATGTGTTTTGCAAAAAAATAAATTTGATGTTCAAATTCTCCCCCCTTTGTGTTATAATCTTTGCAAAAATACAATTATCAAAGATCAATTATCCCCCCTTTATTTTGAAAAAATAACAAAGTAGCTCACCTTTCAAGACAAGTCGACACACGACAAGCTTTTGAAAGGCTTTCCAAAACCAGTCGACACACAACTTGGTTTTAATGGAACCTTAAGGCTTCAATAATCAAAAATTGGAGGTGCATCAGGATTAAAAGGTTCTCTAATCCTCATGGGACCATAACTTTGATCCAAAATCTTCCAAGGATTTGTATAAGTATTGAAATAAGGTAAACTCTTTCTGTGTCTTCTAAGCATCCACCAAAAATTTGATCTTGTGGTTTGATGGTGGAGTGCGTTTCTATTTCGAATGACTCTTAGACAATGAAGAGATTTTTGAATCCAAGGCCTCTTCTTCATGAGACAAAACTTATACACTAAAAAATGATTAGATAAATTTGGAGCAAAGTGTTATAAATCACAATTTGTTGCAAAAGAAATTATTCTTTGATTTTTGTCTCTTATCCCCCCTTTGATTTGGAGAAAAAAACATCAATTTTTATATTTTGCAAAAAAATTGACCTTTTAATTTTAATTTTAATGCATAATTTTAATTAATCTTTAGCATGAATTAAATTAATAAGAAAATATTTTTTTTTAATTATAAAAATCACTTAATTTGCCAAAAAAATGATTTTATATAAAAAAAATATTAAACTATTAATAAAAAATCTAATTTAAAAAAAAAAATACAAAAAAAATAAAAATGGTTTTACCTTAGTGTAGGTTTTATCAAAAATGGCCTTTGAGACCCCTTTGGGAGTCAAAACTATGACCCCGTGGGTGTTCACCCATGGTTGGCTTGCTCAAGCCAGTTGGGCTAAGCTTACGACTATGAATCTAAGCGCATGATGTGCGCTTTGTTCCTTTGCGAGTTGCACAAAAGGAACAAAAAATGGGACTTTAGTCCCACATTGCCCATGAGGGTAATATTTTACACTATAAAAGTGTAAATTCTTCCCTTTGATTTTGATTATCTATGGATAGTTGGCAGAGAAACGCTTTTGCCATGTCGATCGAAGGATCGTGCATGCCACAGGGTGTAGGAGGACTACCATGTCACAACTTGTTTCCACATAGACCGAATGCCACATCAAATTTAGAATGGCTAATCAGATCACTCCAGCTCAGCCTCACAGCTAGTATACCACATCATCGCCTTGAAGTACATGCTTCTAGCTCAACTATGTTTGTCGTCCACCAAGTGGAGGGGTCTGATGCTGCCATGTGGTGCTTGGTTCTCAAGAATCATGTAGAATTGGAGGTTCTTAGGAAGCGTGCAAAATTGGATCACCATAAAGTAATCTAGGTGGTTGCTGGTATGATGTGTCCTTCGTGTTAGGGTTTGATCGAAGAGATCGATAGGCGAAGAGGACCATCGATTTTTGAAGTCGTCAATCAAGTTAGGTATGTCGGTCATAGTTTGGGTCCATATTCTAGAGCAAGGACCAGTCATTTTCCTTCATATTGGAGGTCAGGCTACTTGCAGTGGGACGGTTGTTAGAATAAGTGGTCCTATGGCCGGTCCATTGGGTCGCTTGCCTCCCCTCGTGGAGGTAAGTAGTCTACCTATCCACATGGGTTTTCTGCATCACATGGATGGACTATGGGCCAACAGGATAAAATGGAGGAGAAGCTTTGCAAAATCCAAGGAGAATAATCAACCTACATAAAATCCAAGGAGAATTATTGTCAAAGACCTTGCTTCAAAGAAATTTCACCAGAAAATTTGTGCTCATATCAGTTGCCTGGAATAAAAAAACCTCAAATATCATGCCTAGGCAAGGGATCCCGTGTCTTGGTATTTGAGCCCCTTGGTCTAGCTAGAACAATATGACCTCCTGCCTTGCCCAGTGATGCTTGAAATATTCAAGTAAAATCTCTCACTCTGGTACCAATGTTAGAGTAGGGAAACAAATTAACCTTATAATAATTGATGATCTTGAATAACATTTGCATAGGATTAAGAGCTAATCATGCTAGCAAACACACTTTGGAAAATAAAGTGCCTAACAACTAATAACTAACATAGTCAAAATTACTATGACTACTAACCATAGGATAGATATTAGAAATAATATCTTCTAGGTTAAAAAGTAAATAAGTAATAATCTAATGGTAAAAGTAACAAACTACTTTTTACCCTAAAAAATATCTACTCTCTCTTGCTGAGCAAAGGGTGTAATGATTCATCACTACAGGTCCCTCATGGTTGAATTCACCTAGAGTATTACCAATATTCTTTACAACCTTCTTATTTATGAGTTGATAAGTCCAAAAAGCCTAATCCACACCAAAAGTCCATTAATAGTCTTTATCTCCACAAGAGAGTTATCACTCCATGTCTTAAATATAATGCATCTTTGCCCCTAAACCAGAGGCTATCCATTATTTTATCCCCTTATTTTTTAATAAATAATATAATAAGGAAAAATACTTTTGAAAGAAAATTTATTGAGTAATTTAATTAAATTCCCACTTCCACTTGATCTATTTTTAATCTCAAAAAAGCTTGGCTAGTATTCATAGAACTTACATATTAATCCTCTAGTTTTAAGAACCATTATATCATGTTTTATCATATCATACTTGATAATCACTTCAAGTGTAATATTTTGTACCTAAAAATGGTTTATCATAGATTTGTTCTTCCTCTTATTTTTAACTAGGTCATCCATAATTCCATCTAGGGAATCCCTACTTCTAATTAGGGCATCCTTACTTCTAGTAGAACTTTCAAAAGTGACTTTGTTGCCATGTTACCTAAATTTTCTTCACATCAATACTTTAGTTTTTGAGTTTATCCTAAGACCTAGAATAAGAAAAAATGGCATAACTCCTTATGCACACTTTGTTTCTTGCATATTTCTCATGTCTTTCCCTCGCTCCTATATATTTCTTATCCTTGATCATTGTATCACTTATAAAAATCAAAAGTCTATCATCAAATTTTGTTTTTGTTTTTTTTTAAATAGGGTTTTGAAATGGTTACCCTTACCCTTTTACATTGATTTAGCCACATTGAGCTATTTGGTTCCATTGAGATTTGAACCTTGGTTTGGGCTACATCAAAAATTTGTCCCAACTATTGAACCAAAGATTCATTGGTGATCTATCATCTAAGTATTATTTTGTTATCTCCATAGGCAAAAGCATTGTCAAAATATAATTTTTTTGGTGCTATTCTTCTGTATCTTAGAAATAGATTCCATAATCAAAGAAATTGTAAATGTCGTTAATCAGTAAAAGAATTAGTAGTGTTATCACTCACCTAGTGGCACTTTTCCCACTAAGAATAGAATCATTATTTTATCATTTTGTAGTTTTTATATAATATCTAAACTCGGGTCTAATCTTGGACAAGGGATCCATATTCTCTCCTCTATCTTAGGCATAACCCTTTGCTACTGATCCATCATTTTTTTTATCTATTTTATAGGTGAACAAAAGTGCCATCAAGAAGCAATAGTTTCAACAACACTTCTACTAGTAGCACTTTTGTAGGACTATAGTGTTTTTACCTCTATAGTAGAAAAAATTTGGTTTTCAATCCCAATATTTTGTTCTTACATTTAAATCATGTTTTTTTCTTGTAGTCAATATGTTTCTATTTTTGCATTTTCTATTTACTCATTAAAAATAATAGGAAAATAAAGAAACTAGTTAGCATTAATCATTAGGGGACCAACAAAATAGAATATAATTACACTAATATTTTTCTACTGCATAATATTTATTGAACCCTTGCTATTGAAAAGATAATCATATTTCATGTATTATCAAAATCAAAACCATTTTTATTTATTAGATCTTGTTTGTTGCATTGCCTAATGCATTTTCAGCTAAGACTAGATTAAAGTTAAGCTTTATCAAAGGAAAATCTTAGGAGAAACATAGGTGTTCTCTACCTAATACACTAAATTCTAGAATTAAGCTCACAAACTACCCATATCCTCAAGGTGATAATGGAGAGAGAAGTGTTGAAAAGAGGCCCTTCATGATTCATTTCTTATCCCTCTTTTTCACAATTTTATGAATCTAACATGAACATCATCGTGGGTCCCAAAATTTTCTATACCATGATAAAATCTAATAAAATGAAATTTATCGATAGGTTTTTACATGGTTGACCTCACCCTATCACACTACCTTTTAGCAAGATAAATTAGCCCTCCACATATATATTATGGGCCCATTTCTAGGTCTTTCCCTCACCTTTCGGTGATTTCCTTACTATGTCCTCCAACCCTAATGATCCAACAATTAATGCCAGTATTGTTGGTGTGGATACATGTGCAAATTGCACCTCTAAAGTGATTAAGAAAGTTCATATCAAAGTGTTTTACAAGGTAAATCCTCTTCTAATGTTGTTATCTCCATTTCTAAGTTTTATACTACATGCAAGTGGCTTGAGAATTATACCCTACTTGGGAATTTTATGGGTAGAATCCCACCATAAAGCATTCTAAATGGTTGGGCCAATTTCACCTAGGTCCCTCATGGGTTCGATATTGAAGCTATTCAAAACCTTACTAAATATTTTTCCTTTTTTAAAATAAGTGTGATCAAGGTTGCATTCAATTCCTTCAAAACTCTTTGAGTGCCTAGATTTTTCAACTACTACTAGCACATCTATGCTCACTACACTAAAGAATTCTGGTAAAAAAATAAGGGAAAACCATATAGGCCTAGGGCCATTTCTTTCCCCATATTGAAGATCTTTGTTCTTATCTCTTCTTTTGAAAGGGATTAAGAAGAAATTCATTTTGCTATTGACTAATTACTATTGGAATTATATGAAAAAAATTCTTGAGACTCTGCATCAACTTTCCCTATAGATAAGATAGTCTAGAAGTATTTTTTGCATCTAATCTAATATTATCCAGATAATTATCTAGAGAACCATATTCTTTGGTGAATGAATAAAATTAATATTTCATCTTGCCATAATGCACCTATGGAAAAACAATCAATTTTATCCCCTTCTATTAACCAAAGTTTACAAGATTACCTCTAGAATATTTCTTCCTTGGTATATAAATTAGTTAATTCCACTAATATATATTTGTCTTTATCAATAAATAGGAGTTAATTCATCCACCTATATTTCAACCTAAACCTCTTTTATTTCCTATTATTTCTCCTATAAAGATTCATAAATCTTAGTAAACTTTATAATTTCATTCCTTTCAATCCAATTTATACATTGCAAAAACCCTTTGAATTTTGTCTTTGTCCATAATTGTTGCACTAGAGTTGGAATTAATTCATATCTTGGAAAAATTAGTTAAAATTTAAAGGGAAATACTTTTGAATGTTAGAAAAGGTTATAGGTCATATTGATCAACATGTGATTAGATCCTACAACTTTTAGAATCTCTTATTTAAAAAGAAGTTTTTGTGATAACCAAGGGCCCCTCAATAAGAATAAATCAAGTCTTTCTACTATATAATAAAAACCCATCCTATTATTGGACCAAGAGTATCTACTAAACTTTGATTTGGGATCACATAAACCCTCTAAATCCATAAAATTTGAAATAAAAATCAGATATCAAAGCTTAATGGACACAACCTCGTCTCCCAAGCATGTAAAGTAGAGTTAAATTCCCATCCTAAGAGGATATTATTATCTATAAACTAACTAATATAGGGATAAATATCCTCCCAACAATAAAATTTCAAGGTATGAATAAGTGGAACATAACATTTTATGCAAATAAATATATACCTAAAGGTCTATCTAAGACCTCAATAATAAGCCAAAATCATGTACTTGCCAAGTGTTGCACATTGAGTCAAGACTCATTCCAAAGCATAAAGTATCACTTGATGCCTCTTTAGTAGCAACTCCCACTTGAGAGTAACATATTATAATTTTATAAATCATATCTTTCCTAACCAAATTAAGTTATTTTGATTCTTGAACTAGCATGAATTTTGGTTTTAATAGAACTAGTTGTCTTTGAGCAACCATTATTTCTAGGGCCATTCAATCCCCTATGATTCCATGAAAGAACCCTCATTATCTTAAGCTTAAACTTGATTGAATTTCCTTTGTTTTCCCTCTTTAATCTCACATTGAATCTATCATCAGAGAATTTATGCCTTCATTGGCATCCTTTTTTTTGTTATATATAGAACCAATCACATGTTTTCTATCAATCCAATAGCTTTACATAATGATTCCTCTAGCATTAGGTTATTCTATATATAATATTCCTTAAATAGTTAAAATAAATGTACCTGGGCAAGTCATGGTTTTTCTATTTTATAAATTATCATAAGATCGTTGTTCCTATAATATTTGCATCAACTTGAGGTAATATTATCAATGGAATTATAGATATGTCTTAAGAAGGGTTGACTTCCTCACCTTGGGATTGGATATGCATATCTACTTATTGGTTAACCCTTAATGTGAAACAACATTTATATGAAGTTAAACACCCTTTATTTCTAACATTTGCACCTTGATTATCCCATATAAATTTATTCTAAGGTACAATACTAGAAATGGAATAGTCTTGATAGAGATGGACAACATTATGACAACCTCTACATTGGAATGATATATTTTTATCATATACCATTTAAAACCATTCTATACCAAACTAGTTGAGGGTAACTTCCTTAGATAGAGGAACAATTAAATTCATTAGAATGCATACCTATTCATAATTCTCTATCATTGGGGATGACTCATTTTTCAAACAAATAATCCTCCCCAAGGAATTTCCAATATCATGAAGAGTATTTTCCTTCCAAAACTTCCTCAATGAACTATCAAGGTTTACCCATAATGGAGATGTAACTTATTCCTCTCTTTTTGTGTTCCTAATAAACCCTAGAATTTAGTATTGAAGGAAAAGGCTTGTATCTCTAAAAATCTATCATCCACCCACCAAAACCTTTTAGTATACTTCTATATAGGAAAACATAGAAAATAATTTTTTTTGTCATAAATAAAACCCTGCATCCAAAATAAGAAACCAATGCTTTTTAACCCATTCTTGAAGATCCTCCATAAACAACCAAATTCCACTAAAATTTCTAATAAGAGCCCTGGTCCTCAGCAACTATTTCCTCTTCTAAATTGAACTATTAGAAAGATAAATTTGAACATGTTCTTTCATAATAGATAAACAACCATAATTCTTGCTCTCATTCATCCTCAAACATTAGAAATATTTATAGCTTTGTTTAGCACTAGTGGCCATTTTCCCTTGTTGGTATTGTTGTAGGTTACTTAGACTTCATTAATTCCCTTCTTTAGTTTGTTCGTGCATATTATTTTGGTTTGGTTTTTTCTACCATAATAATGGATATAATGGTTAATGGTCTTTTAGAGTGACAAGTGGTCCTTTGGATATAGTTATAATGTGTGAAGTGATAAGTGGTCTCTTTATTTTCTAAACTATATAAAACAAAATGAATGACTTAGCATTTTGTTTTACTTTAGGGTTTTTCTCTTATTGTTACATCGATGACATATAGGATTAACTCAACAGTATTGATAGAATTAGTATATAATCTACCTAGTGATATATTTAAAATCAAATTCAAAAAGAATATTCAGAGGCATGTGGCAATAGAAGTATGGGGAAAGGGGGAAGGGATTATAGGATATTAAATTTAATATTATAGTATTGGTTTTTTAATTATTTATATGGGATTAAAATAAGCTCCAACAATATCAATTAGGATCAGTCTCTAATTTTTGTTTCACATCACTCACTTACATGTTTGATTTAGGTAAGGTATTTACATATTGCACATCCTAACCATTAATAAGAGTAACCAAAACTAGGTTGGTTCCCTTTGCATACATATCAACTACCTTTGATGAAGGTGATTCCATTAACCTTTTGTATATTGTCAAGCTCAATAGGTCTTCTATTGTTTTTCTCTTGATAATATCTTTGCCCCATAATGGATGATGGATATTTGATCATAGGGGATGAGTCTTATCCATGAAGAAGAGAATGTAAGATAAAATTTATAGTGTTTATGATGCTACAAGGGTTGCTCTAGACTACTAATATCCTTCTTGTACTTCTTTTCTTCATGCTACAACTCTTCTTGAAAGGATTTTGCATCATGGCTTAAGAAAGCATGGCTCTACTAAAAATAGGCCATCATGGTGGTTGCTTTGAGTATGGAAATCTAGGAATTATAGCTAATTATAAATATGGGTACGATAAAATTTCACATTATTGTCTTGAGTGCACCCTAGAATTTTTATTTGAAATATTAAAGACTTTGGAGAATGGCGCTCATAATTATGAGTTCAAAGACCACTCTAAGGAAGGCGACAACTACCTTGATCTTACACATGCTTTTTAGATCAAGGTTGAATATGTCTATTAATAGCTTATTGACGATGCATCAATAAAGTTAGTCTATATATAATATTTCCAAAAATTTAAAAACTATTTTTTGAAGAACACAAGCTTATACTGAGATGGGGGGTGAACTACCCAGGTGTTGTAGATGAGTTGGAGAGGAGAGGGCAATCCTCCAAGGGAGGTCCCAGGTTTGAATTTCTACCCTACCAAAAATCTGAATTGGGTACCCAAAATCCAATTAATAATGTTGGTACGGGCAGGGCTGGGTGCGACCCCCGGGTGACTTTGACAGTGTAGAACCCTCTGTTCATGGTATCTTAGACCAAGGTGGCCCCACAAGGGTTTTTTGCTTAAAAAAAAAAAAGAGATCGGGGTTGAACAATATAAGACCACTTTTTACTTTTTATTTCAATTCAATATTATGCAGTGTATAAATAGCAGTATCAATAGCAGTAATCAAAGCAATGCACAAAACACCATACACAATAGAGATACCATAATTTACGTGGTTCACCCAATGTGGGTTACTCCACGAAGAAAATATTTTACTAAAATTTTCTCAATCAATCTCTTTTGGGAATCCTTCCCTATTACAATGTTTATGGACCTTTGTCCAAAGGATATGTTGATCCCCTAATCTCAAGTTCGTGGATCTCTTCCACAGGAAAACTCTTTCCCCTTCTGCTTTTGCTAGTGATCTTCTAGAAGGCTGTCTCTTTTGCACTGACTAGTGGATCTCTCTCCACTTGAAGACTCCTTACTCGGATCTATCTTCAATTGTCCTAGTTGCTGGATCTCTATCCACTGAGACTCTATCCTCTGTACTCTATCACCTCCAAAGCTCTATATCAATACTGTAATAAACACAGTCTATTCGGTCTAGCATAGCTCTTCTCAATCTCTTGCACTAAACATATATTCAATCTAGTACAATTCTTCTCAATAGGTCCACATAGAACCTACTCAAATCTACTCAATAGGTCCACACAGAACCTACTCAAATCTACTCAATAGGTCCACACATAACCTTCTCAACAAGCTCACTCATAACTTGTCCAAATCTACTCAATAAGTCCTCTCTAGGACTTGCTCAAATATGCATAGCAAGCTTCCATAAAAGCTTACTCAAGATCAGTCCACAATCCTTCTCAAAGACTTATCTCAAATATGCTTAACAAGCTCACATAGAACTTGTCCAATCTCATAGAATCATAAAGAGAATTATTAGAGACTCAATATGTTCTATACTCAATGCTCAATAAATTTCTCAATTCAATCTCATAGAAGCATAAATAGAATTGTTAGAGACTCAATATGTTCTATACTCAAATCCCAATCTCAACTCAAATAAACCTCATAGAAGCATAAAGAGAATTGTTAGAGACTCAATATGCTCTATACTCAAATCCCAATATCAACTCAAATCAATCTCATAGAAGTATAAAGAGAATTGTTAGAGACTCAATATGTTATATTCTCAAATCTCAATCTCAACTCAAATCAGAATATGGAATAGTTTGTTTCATGGAACTTGAACAACCACATGAATACATCCACTTGACTAGGCTCAATCAACTCTACTCAACCAAACACCTCAAGGAACGACCCTTTCTCACAAACCCTAGTCCAAGCATGTATCAACCAACTCAAAATGTTTCCAACAATTCTCAACTACAAATCTCACATAACAATGATACTCATGTTCTTTTCTAACTCAAGTTAAATTGGCTTCAACAACAATGCTTATAAAACAAGGTTTAATCACAACTCTCAAACTACAAACCTTTGAAACATTTAACCAATCACTTTCGAAAAGGAAACCACAATCAATCCTTTTCACTCCAAAGGTATTTTATAATCAACCACCATAATAAATCAATAGGATAATGTGCCCATACCTTTTATGAATATGAATAAGCCTCTTTGGAAATCTACCACAATCGCAATATTCTTGCAAAATGGCTTTGGGTGGTTTTGACCCCGCGTTCCTCCTCGTCGTGCGCCTTAGCGCACTCTTTGCCCATCATGTGGGCTAGGCCTCCCACGTGGAGCCTTTAAGCATTTGAGACTTATATTTCCATCCTATCCACCTATGCCTTCAAACTTGCTCCCTTGTTCCATGTGTAGTGCGCAAACGAAATCGAAAGGGAGGAATCGACGATTGCGAACGAGGGGATAATCAAATGCGGATAATATTTGTTGTCTCCTCTCTTGGTTGATAAAATCAACCCCTTTAAATATTTGAACCTTTGCATGATAAAATATATGACATCGGCAGACATTGCGGGAAAACTCTTTTATTTAATTTTAATATTTAAATTTAAATTTTAAATAAATTAAAATTTAAACTAAACCTTTAAAATTAAATTTCTCCATCACCGGGGCACCTTTTTCGATGAAACAAAAAACCAACTTGGGTTTTAAGAAAAACCCATTTCAAATATGCCATCAATGGTTTTAAATAAAACATTTCCTTTCCTTCCTTGGTTTTCATAAAAACATTTTGCTAAGCTTCCCTTGAAGCTCCTTTTGGAACCAAATGCCATGCATCCCTTCTTGAACCTTTGATCAAAACCTTTGCTTCTCATGAAGCTCTTTGTGGAGAAAAATCATAGTGTTTACTTACATAGGTCCTTTTGACATCAATGACAACTTTTAGCTTAGGGACTCAAAATGTCCAACATTTTGTTTTCAATTAAAACAAAATGCACACTTTTCATTTATATAGTGCAATAGTAAAAACTTGAGTCATTTAACCACCTAGGCTTGTTATTGTGTAATATGTAATAGAAAGTTTTTCATTTAATTTTTTATGATTTCCAAAAAAATTGTTAATTCATTTTCATATAAATAAGTGTTTTAAACATCTCCTATATAACCTAAAAAAATTAAAAATAAATTACTTTTCTCAATTTTTTTAATAAGGTAAAAGCTATTTATCCAACTGACAACACATGATTGTTCACAGCTTTCTATGAATTTTTTTTTTATTATTTACATGGTAGAATCGGTAGCTGCCACAAATCTGGGTAGGTTATCCGAATTTTATGGCACCATAGTATTCTACGTTGTCCACGCCGAAATTCGCCACATAATTCTTCGCATAGTCCATACCTATAACCACCATGCCACAATCATTTTAAACCTTTTACATTGTTGAAAGCACCAAGAAAGGGACAAGCATTCAGTTCGATGAGGCCTAAGATTTGAACCTTGGACCTCCACCCCCCTTACGAGGTTTGGTCAAACCAATTGGTCTACACCTCAGATCTTTTTATGAATCTTGAAAATGCATACTTTTTTGTCTAAATTCATATGAAGTACAATGGATGGCACAACTCGAGACCACATTTCTCAAGGACATTCATTCTTCGAACTCAAGTCACCAAGATGAAACACCAACAACATACTGTTAAGGTGTCCTTGCAAGGACTAGATTTCTCAATCTTAAACTAGATTAAATTTTTTAAATAAGGCATAAACTATAAACTAGATTATCCATAAATAAAACTTGAAATGAATGGTAATTTATAAGCTTATAATTAAATATTTATTGATAATTAAATATTAATAAATTATATTTAAAAATAAATAAATATCTTTGATTGGTTGATGTCTTAGATATTTTTTGGACTTTAAGAAAATTGACCCCTATAGTTTACTTATTCTGGAAGAACTAATAACTACCAAGTGATGTTTTTAAGTCATCAAGTAATTATATGATGGTTATGGTAGTTAATTATTTGTCATATGTAATGGACATGATCTTTGGTGGTTAGCTATTTATTTCATGTAAGGGAGATGATATTTTGGCATGTTGTCCTATGCATAATAAAAAGGTATTTGTATCTATTAATTTTCAAGTTCATTTATTAAAAATATTAAAAATAGAAATGTGTTTTATTTAAAAAAAATTATCCATCTTAAATTAAAAAAATATTAAACTATTTTGATGAATTATTATTATTTTAAAAATTAAGAAGTAGGATGAAATATTGTATTTTCAAAGGGTATGTATCTGAGTTGGTATGAGGTGGCTAGTTGAGGACCGTCTGTACAGATCCATGCAAATATGGTTCAAATCACCCTCGTTTACTATAAACCCTTTAAAACCCTTGTGTTTTAAGAAAGTTGGAGAGGGTAGGGTAATCCTCTGAGGGAGGTCCCTAGTTTGAATCTTCACCCTGCCATATGCACAATGGGTGCCCAAAATTCAACTGATCATGCTGGTGTGGTCAAGGTCAGGCATGACTCCCATGTGATTTTGATAGTGTAGAACCTCTTGGTCATGGTTTCTCAAACCAAGGCAGCCCCGAAAAAGTTATTTCGGTAAATTCAAAAAAAAAATTGTATTCAACATGTTCCCTCATAAGGTAGAAATAAGCTAGAATAGGACATGCTAAAAATATATTCTCATATCAAAATTGAAATAATTAGTAACGTATAAGTTTTTAATAATCTATGTGTGACTGATCTAAGGGGTGATGTATCCATCCCCGGGTGGATCCCAGCCTGTCTGCTATGGGAGGATGGATTTTTTTGGTTAAGTGGGTCACACTATTTTGTACTGGTAACTGGTTTCTCTACTGGTCCAAGGGTTTTTTCTAGTTTTCCCCTTTCTATTTATGTTCATCTCATTGTACTAAGGTAATGCCTAAGAATTCGATACTACGACCCATTTTTTTATAAGGTTTTGGGATCCTCTTAAAAAATCCATTTTGTATATAATCTCAATTTAACAAAAAAAAATCTATGTGTGACTTCTATTGGGGGCATTCCCATCAAATAACAAAAGATTGCATTTGTTGTTAGGTAAAGTAAGCCATATTTAGCTTGCCTTTTTTGTTAGAATAAATATTTATTCTCTTAAGTTCTACTAGGATAGACTTACTTGAGTTACCACTCTTCCATGAGTCAGGTGAACTCTCAGTTTAGACTAGTTCAGATTTGTTGAGTTGTTGTAATCCAACGACTCTCAATGATCAACTTTGCTATTTATACAAAGTTGATCCCATGGAATAATCAATCAGTTTTTTGGGCTTCACTCCATACTTGTGATGTATTGCAAAACTATTTCTTTTGAATAGAATATTGCTCCTCAATAATTCTAACATGGTACCAGAGCTAGGATAGTTCTTTGTAAGCATTCGAGTTTTTGAAGCTCTTTTTTTTTTAGAATCTGATTCATTGTATTAGTGACAGTTTGGTTACTCTGGTGGGTTTATTTTGGTTTTTTTTGGTGAGATATATTGCTTGCCAAATCCAGCTATAACCATCACTTGGTTTTTTTTCTATCACATATTATTGTCTCATTATAACTGTATTCTAGATCAGTTTTGTACTCCTGATGCAAGTTTTTTGCAGTTGTTTTTGGCAATTTATTTTTTTTGAGTTGGATACCCTCATTCCTTTACCCTCCCTGCTATTTTTTGGGTTCTTTTTTTAAAAAGGGAGGGTTTTTTTTTTTTTTTTTTTTTTTTTTTTTTTTTTTTTTTTTTTTTTTTTTTTTTTTTTTTTTTTTTTTTTTTTCCTTTTTTTTTTTTTTTCTCTATCTTTCTTCCTTCTCAAGAATGGCTAGACGACATCCCTTTGGAGGAGATGTTTCTCTCTGAACTACACATGTTCTTCTGACTTGCTAGCCTGCCTTGCTCATTGATGACATTCTTTGGCATTCTAGACTGTCTCATTGGTGCCCAAGGAACGCGTTCTCTTCATCGTTGATAGCATCTTCTACCAGGGATCGTGTCTTCAGTCTCTAAATCATTCATTGGCACCCAAGGAGCAAGTGTCTTTAGTCCCTTAACATTATGTGTTGCTCTAACAACAACCACGTACCTTGGCTTCTTCAGTCTCGGACTGTCTCATTGGCGCCCAGAGAACACGTTCTCCCAAGGAAAGAATATGGTGGGCCCATCTTAGACACGTCAACGATTGAAGGGCAAGTCTCTATTGAAATCCAGTCACCCAAATTGAAAGTGCGCAATCCTTGTCTCATATTATTCGATTTCGAAATGCACCATCCAATTTGTTCTCGTGCCAAGTGTGCAGTCCAACAATGACTATTTGCTTCCCAATAGTCCTTTATATCCCCTCCATCATCTTGCTCATCAAACACAAAAGAAATCTGTCATAGCAAAGAGCCCTCCTCCAGTGCAGCTTAGAAGCCATCCATCGATCGAAGCTTGTGCTTCCCTGTAGCGCCTCTACGTCTCGAATACGTCGGCACTTGTTCATCTTATCATAGGCTTCAGCCAACTCAAAAGCAATTGTTTACGTTTGTTTCCCTGCGTAAATTATTTTACTTCGTTTGGCTTGGATGAGCATCAGATAATATATCAAAAACTTATCAGTTTTTTGTCCTCATCTATAGGAATCAAGACAATTCGAGAGCTTGTGCGGACGTCATCATATTGTAAGGTGAAAGGAAGCTTCGGAAGGTCAATACTATGCATAGTAAGGTTTTCGTTTGAATGCTATTGTGCAGGTCAAAAGAGATGGCGCTCACCACTGCATTCGTTGAGAGCCTTATAATGTAAAGGCATTCATTTCTCACACTTCCTCCATTCCTTTGCTTATATCATATTGTAAAAGAGTCATATTTTGGACTCTAAGAGCTCTTCATCTCATTATTGTAACCTTCAGGCTCTCAAAGTGAAGGAATTTGTATCTGGACTTCAAATATCTGACTCTTTTTTTTCACTATTTTCCTGAGCCTATTCCAAAGGCTATCAAAAAAAGGTGAAAAGAGTCCAATTGTAATCTCATAAATACAATTTTTTTTGGTGGGGGGGTTATTGGTGCTGATTCATGCACCTATTGTTTTGGATTCTTTGAGGGGGAAGCTTCATCATGTGTCTAACTTCATGAATTGCAGTCTCCACTACTGCTGCACCATTTACTACTACTGCACTTCTTTCTGCTGCACTTCTTCCTGCAATACTACTATTGCTTAACTCTTTAAGGTGATTCTTACCACAAGTTTGTTGCTCTAGTTATGGACATACTCTCCTAGAATTTTTTATGTTTGATGCTTGCACCACATGTTATAATTGCAAACACTTCAAAATTCACTCTAAGCAAACAAAATATTCAAGAGAGGCACCAAATTTTTTGGCCCATATCCTTGTAATAGCCTATGTTCCATGTATCATTCTTCTCATTGACTTATAGTTTCCCTCACGTAAGGGCGGGTAATTGAGAAGATTTGGTATAGAGGTCTGGCTGATTACTCTTGCTTCATAAGCCTATGTTCCACGTATCAATTTTCCTCATTTACTTATAGTTTCCCTCATGTAAGGGCGGGTAAATTGAAGAGATTGGTATAAAGGTCGGGCTTCTGCAGCCTCCCTTAAAAAGGTGTTTCTGCAAGAGCATCATTGTATTCTCTAAAAGGTTCTTGAAGTTAAAGGGGGGATTATTGGTTCACTTCAATTTTCTTTGGCAAAATGAATACAATTGATCCACTCACCCCTCATAACTATCACACATGGAAGCCCAAAATATTAAATCTCATTTCTCAAAAAGGGCTCACACACTTGCTAGAAGAGAAACAACCTGAGTTTGAAAAATAATATGAAAAATTTGTTCATAAGGGAAAGTTGTATGAAACAATGGGTATTATAAGCACAAATGTAAATGAAAGCTTATGGTTTCACATTTCAGAATGTAAAACCCCATTTGAAAGTTGGGAAAAACTAAAGAACTTGTTTGGTAAAGTGGATCAAATAAGGTCAATGCAGCTAGAGGCAGAGTTAACAACATTATCTCCTGAAGACTTCAACAATATTGTTGACTTTCTCACCAAATTTAAAGAAGTCCTCACTCAACTAAAAGGTAGTGGCAAGGATAAAATAGAAGAAGAATGCATCTATCTTATTCTTTCTAAGTTAAATGGAGTGTTTCAAATTTTTGCTACCACTTTTTTGTCTACAAAAGATGCACTTGGTACAAGTTTTAAAATGCCCTCTTTAGAGGAGTTTTGTGATAGGCTAACTAGAGAGGAAACGAAACTTGCAAAATATGAGATCTCTCCCTCTTCCTCAAAAGCATTAGTAGCATCCACCTCCACTAAAGAAAAATTCAAAAAGAAAGAAAGAGGCCCTATAACTTGTACACATTGCAAAAATAATGGACATTCTGTAAACAAATGTTGGAAAAGACTACAACAACTAGAGGCAGCAATGAAAGATCACAAAATAGACATCAAGAAGGAAACAGGGAAAGCCTTAAATGTTCAAGGTAAAAATATAAAAACTCCATCAAAATATTGGGTTCTAGATTCAGGGGCAACTCATCATATGACTTCTTCACATGAGTCATTCTCTTCAATCTCCTCAAGCTCAACTTGTAGCATAGAAGTTGGTGACTCATCCTTTATCCCTGTCAAAGGAAAAGGTGACATATCCATTGATGGTGGGTATATCAATAATGTTCTCTATGTCCCAAACATAGCTGCAAATCTCCTATCCATCTATCATATTTGTACTTCTTCAAAGGGCAAAACAATTCTATTTTCACCAACAGGGGTTGAAATAAGAGAATTTCAAGAACCTCACTCTCTCATAGAAAAAGGAGATATTGATCATAACACTCACCTATTTCACTTCAATGGATTCAAAAATTTAGATAGAGCATCCTGTTTTGTTGCACATGGAGATCTTGAAAGCAAAATTTGGCATGAAAGGTTTGGACATCTCAATTATAACTATCTAAAAGAGTTGAATACTCATAAAATGGTAACAGGGTTACCAAAAGTCTCTTCTATTGAAGGAGTATGTCCTGGATGTGCTCTTGGAAAACAACATCAAGATCCTTTTCACCCAAGTAGTTCTCAAAAAGGCTCATCCCCTCTAGAGTTAATCCATAGTGACTTGATGGTCTTCCCAGAGCCTTCTTTCAAAGGAGAAAAATATGCCTTGACCTTCATTGATGATTTTTCAAGAAGAACTTGGGTCTACTTTCTAAAATACAAAAGTGATGTGCTATCCCACTTCAAAATCTTCAAAGCCTTAGCTGAAAATCAAGCAAATTGCAAAATCAAGCAAATTCATACAGATAATGGGGGGAATACTTCAGTAATGAGTTCTCCATATTCCTATCAAATCATGGCATAATTCATCAACATTCAGTCTCCCATAATCCTCAGAAAAATGGCATTGCAAAAAGGAAAAATAGATCTTTGAAAGAAATGGCAAACTGTATGCTCCACTCAAGAGATCTTCCAGCAATTTTTTGGGCTGAAGCTATTAACTGTGCAAACTATATTCAAAACCACACACCTCATAAAGCTCTTGGCCATTTGACTCCCGAAGAAGCATGGACTGGCTCCAAACCTGATGTCTCCTTTTTTAAAGTTTTTGGGTGTACTTCTTGGGCACACATCCCAAAGAAAAAGAGGAAGGCTCTAGACAAAAAGAGCAAGCAACTTATCTTTGTTGGCTATTGTGAGGAAATGAAAGCCTATAGGCTCCTTGATCCCACAACTCATGAGGTCTTTTTTCACAGAAATGTTCAATTTGATGAAACATTTGAGCCTTATAAATATTCTCAATCATCTTCCAACAATAATTATCTCGAGCCATCTCCAACATTTGAGCCCCAATATAGTGAAGATACCACCCTTGAGATAGATGACCAACATGAGGATCCCATTATTCAAACTCCTCCTCAAAGTCCTCCCACATCCATGACTCCTTCCACAATGCCAAAATGGGCCCGCACCATAGTTCAAGAAGCCACTCCTTACATCCAAAATCTTCCATCATCCAGATTAAGCAACTCCATGGGTTCTGGTCTTGTCTGTCAGTCCATTTCAACATATCCTCAATCCTTCAAAGAAGCAACTGGTATAAAATAATGGGATGATGCCATGGAGAATGAATTTTCTTCCTTAATAAAAAACAAAACTTGGGATCTAGTCCCTCTACCTAAAGGAAGGAAATTGGTTCACTGTAAATGGATTTACAGAACCAATTATGGACCAGATGGAAAAATTGACAAACACAAAGCTCGCTTGGTAGCTAAAGGTTTTTCACAAATTGAAGGCATTGATTATTCTGAAACCTTTGCCCTAGTTGCAAAAATGGATTCTGTAAGGCTGGTTCTTGCACTTGCTGCTTCTCAAAAATGGCCAGTATTTCAAATGGATGTTAAAAGTGCTTTCTTGCATGGTGACTTAAAAGAGGAAATATTCATGGAACAACCTGCTGGATTTATTCAAGACTCCTCCCTTGTTTGTAGACTAAGGAAATATCTCTATGGTCTCAAACAGGCTCCTAGAGCTTGGTATGAAAAAATGGACTCCTTCCTTCTATCCTCAGGTTTTTCTCATTGTGAGTCTGATGCAACAATCTACATTTGGAGGGATGAAGAAAACATCACCATACTTGTTCTCTATGTTGATGATCTACTACTCACTGGTAGTGCCATTTCTCACATCCAATCTATCAAAGACTCCTTTTCAAGAAATTTGAGATGGTTGATCTGGGTTTAGCCCATTACTTCCTTGGGATTCAGATAACTCAAATAGATGCAAGAATTTCATTATGTCAACATAAATACACTCTAGACCTTCTTCAATGGTTTAAAATGACTGATTGCAAGCCTTCTTCCACACCTTTTCAGTCTGGAGTCACTCTAAGTACTTCCTGCAAGTCCCCTCTATGTGATGCTACTCTCTACAGATAGCTTGTAGGAAGTCTATTATACCTCACTCATACTCACCCAGATATTTCATATGTTGTTGGCTTAATATCTAGATTCTCACATCAACCTCATTTCAGTCATTGGCAAGCAACCAAGAGAATCCTCCACTACTTGCAAGGAACTACTCACTTTGGGCTCCTATATAAGGGCGGATCCATGGATATCAATGGTTACACAGATTCTGATTGGGCAGGTTCAGTTGAAGATAGATGTTCCACCTCTGGCTATGTTTTTTGTCTTGGTTCTTCACCTATTGCTTGGTCATGCAAAAAAAACAGGCAATAGCTTTATCATCCATAGAGGTTGAATATAGGGCAACAATTTTAGCCAGTCAAGAAGCTCTTTGGCTTCATCAGATACTAAGGGAATTTGGTTTTTTCCATAACCAACCTATTACCCTTTGGTGTGACAATCAGAGCACAATTCATATTGCCCGTAATCCAGTTGAACATCAGCACACCAAGCACATTGAGATTCACATGCACTTCATTCGGCAACATATTCAACAAGGGGATCTAAACTTGGAGTACATTCCTATAGAAAATCAAATTGCAGACATCTTCACCAAATCCTTTCCTTCTACGCGTTACATTCAGCTGTGAGAGAAACTTGGAGTAAAGTAGATGCATTAATGCACAGAGGTTTTCACCTCTTCCTTCTTCTTATTGTTCTTTTTCTTCTTGGAAGATGGTTTTTTCCCATGTGGTTTTTTCACCATCTATCCTATATATAAGTACATTGTACATGAGTACCTAATCAGGCCGTGTTGTCGGGACTCTTTTCTTTTTTGTGTTCAATAGAGGACAATATTCGCCATCCGAAGACATGCCTCTTCTACTTCTTCTTCTTCAAGATGGTTTTTTCCCATGTGGTTTTTTAACCATCTCTTCTATTAGAGTTCATTGTACATGAGTACCTCATCAGGCCTTCTTGTCGGGACTCATACATTCACCCCTAGTATCACTTAAGGGGGGTGTTAGAATAAATATTTATTCTCTTAAGTTCTACTAGGATAGACTTACTTGAGTTACCACTCTTCCATGAGTCAGGTGAACTCTCAGTTTAGACTAGTTCAGATTTGTTGAGTTGTTGTAATCCAACGACTCTCAATGATCAACTTTGCTATTTATACAAAGTTGATCCCATGGAATAATCAATCAGTTTTTTGGGCTTCACTCCATACTTGTGATGTATTGCAAAACTATTTATTTTGAATAGAATATTGCTCCTCAATAATTCTAACATATTTATAAAAAATAATCTTCATCTTTCTCAAATTTTTATGTTTCTATAATCAACTTATTTATATATTTTTAAAAAATCTCCTTTGACCTAATGCCTTATAAATATTGATTTTTTTCATGTTAAAGACCAAACTTGCAATTGGCTAAATTATTTATTATTTTATTTCCTTCTCTATAGTTGTGCTAACATTTCCAAAATACTACCTCCAACAAAATTTCATGGACATAAAAAATATTTTTTTTTAATCCGATGCCCATATCCATTTTTAGGATAGTATTAATGTTAGAGTAATATTCCATTATTTGGGATATTTACCATATTACTACATTAGCGTAGATTTTATTTACCTCATGGTAGAAAGTAGTTTGTTACTTTTTACCACTAGTATTTATTTTTACCTTTAACCTGGATATTATCTTGGTTAGTAGGTTAGTAGTCAATCAATTTGACTACGTAGTTGGCTATTAGTAAGTTAACATGATTTATGGTTAGCATATTGTTTTTAGTGTTAATTAAGGATAATATTTGCTAATATTTCCTAAGTCTATTCATAGCCTATTGTGGTCTAATTAAACCCTACGCAATATTAATCCTACCTAATGCTTATGATTTAATTATCATTTTATTGTTCTTCTTACATTGGTATTAGAGCTACAAAGTAGCACTCAGAGTGAACCTAGACAAGGTGAGAAACATCCCATTCCAACTGGAATAAGGGTCCAAATCCTGACACATGAGACCCCCAGATAGGACCCACATATCGATGCAACATCATTGGTGAGGTGTATCCAACATGTATTTTGAGGTGTATCCCAAGCACGGAATTTTGTGGTGCTAAATTTGTGTTTCACGATGGCCTTGAAGCGGTGGATGCTCATGCATATTGGGATTTTTTTAACCCTTTCAACCACTGATAGTGTCAGAACTCATACTGACAGTCGACAGGCAAAACCTACCAGGGACTATCACTATCAACCCTAATAGTCTGTAGAGCGGTAGACTAGTTGGCCACAAAGTACATGGCTTACAACACTGACTTTAGTGCAAGTACAACCTCAACCGACAATCCTTACCGATAACCTTCCCTCGACGATGATGTTGGCACCTCCCGCTAGCACAACATAAGTCTGCCTAACACCCACTCGACAGACTTTGGATGAAATTGGCATGGACAAAACCCTAATGATAGAACCCTACTGACATCACTCAAACAATCGATAACTCCCACCGATAACCTTCCTCTGGTGTGTTTTTGGCACCTCCCACTAACACAACACAATTCTGCCTGACACCCACCCGACGGATTTTAGATGAAACTAGCATGAACAGAACCCTACTAATAGAACCCTACTGATATCACCTGAGCACAAATCCCAAGGTGGTGATGTGGCACGAATAGAACCCTACTGATATCACTTAGGCATAAATCCTAAGGTGGTGACATGGTACAGATAGAACCCTATTAACATCACTTGGGAATGGATCCCAAGGTGGTGATGTGGTGCTTACTAAGCGCTGACTCGAACTTAACAACTAACATGTGGATACAGACAGACATGACACATAGTGATAAGCCATGTACCACTAGACACAGATAGACACGACACATGGCGATAATCCACGTACCACAAGATCGAACACTGATGACACATGGTGGACTAGCCATGTGTCATGACACTAGATGACTCCATATGGCTGGTAGAAAAACCAACCATGTGGGGGACTGATTGCCTGTAGGTAATAAAATAACACTATGTGCTCTGTTGCTTTTAAGCAACTTAAACATCGTCATAGGGGTGATGTGGTACAATTAGTCCCAAGCCTTTTAAAGGCTTTTTTATTTTCGCTTAGTGGCAAAAATCACCTTCAAATTGAAGGCCACCCTTAATACTTCCCATCGGGCTAGTTAGCATGACTGGTGAAGTGGGTTAGTGCTAAAAATCCCGATGGGAGATCGAGATTTCAACCCCCATCGGGTTCAGGCCCTTCTTTTTTTTCTTAAGAGGGTGCAAAACAAAGCCCAAGGTATGATAAAATATTTTTTGTTTTTGTACTTTATTTAAAATTTGTTCAATTTTTTAATTGATGATATAATTTAATATTTGTTTTAACAAAATAAAATTAAAATTTTATATTTTATTGATTTTATTTTAATAAATTTGTTGATTACAATTTTTATTTTTGCAAATTAAAATCAAAATAAAGAACCTATTTTTTTGTAAAATCTTAAACAAATTGAGTGCTTTTGTTTTCTCCAACAAAGGGGATATAAGACAAATAATAACACTACTTTTCTTGCAAATTAGGGAATCTCAAAATCTTCTCAAAACCTTGTTAATTTAGCAAATAATAAATGAATAAACTTGCATTCTTTTTTGCCATATTGTAACACAAGGAGACACAAAATTTTGTAAAATTCAAAGGAAAATAGTGCATTTGTTTTCTCCAAGGGGGATATAAGACATAAAATTGCACATTTTTTTTTTGCAAAACCGTTGAGCCACTACGAGAGAGATTGAAGACCTTGGGTCCATAAAAACCAAGTCGTGTATCGACTGGTTCTGGAAAGCCTTTCAAACATGGGTCGTGTGTCGACTTGACTTGAAAGGAGTGCTACTTTTTTAATTTTGCAAATCAAAGGGGGGAAGACAAGAAATTGTATTTCTTTGCAAAATTGTAACACAAAGTGAGGAGCACTTAAAAATAAAACCTTGTTTATTTTGCAAAATCAAAAGGAAAGGCAATTGTTTTATGCCACATTCTTTGCAAATTTGAAAAAAAGAGGAGACATAAAATATCAAATATTTGCACAACACAAATTCAAATTTTGTTGCAAAAGTGGATAATAAGGTGCATTTTCGATTTTACTCGACATCTTTATTAAAAAATTGATAAATTAGGTGCATTTTCTGCAATGACCGACACCTAAGTGATAATAATTTGTGGGAACTCTTTGATTGATTATTGCATTTAATTTCTTATTTTATGCAATTATAAGTCACAAAATCAAGAGCACTCAAAAATCGCAAATTTCACACTCAATTGTGTAATTCATTTGCACAAGTATAAGCCATTTGTAAACTTGATATTCTCTCCTAAATCAAAACCCGTAATTCACTCTTATTTGTTTGACTCAATTTCCTCAAATTGATTATCCCTCTTCGGGATGATTTTCAAGCAGGTGCCATTAAATATATTTTTGAGTGAATTATCTTTTGGTACTCTTTTAGGGTATATCAAAAGAAAGAACACATTTTTGTAAAATAAGGAACCTTGAAAGTAGCAATATTTTGCACTAAGGGGGGCTAATTCCTTTCTTTCTTCAAACATAGATTTTGAAAAGAGAGAGATAAAACTTGTAAAGGCAATCAAAAAAGCAGAAGTTATCAAAATTATACCTTTTCTTTTAGGCTTCATAATAGCAACCATGCTTGAAGTACTTGCAATAAGGAAGGATTATTTGGTGAAATTTTTTGATAAAATTGCCTAGGAGGCAAAGTTTTGCACAAATTGTAAAAAGGACAACCATGACACCAATCGATGTTGGTTTCAAAACAAGAAAAACTAAAATGACAAAGGCACATCATAGAAGCCATGTTGCTAGTGAAGTGTCTGATTTTGATTCTGATTCTAGTTCAAAAAGAGCACACAAAGTGCTCATGGCTAAAACAATATTGTAAAGGGGAAACAAATTTGTCACCCTAGGGAAGCACCATCTACACTCTCTTTTTTTAGGATTCATAAATAGCATAAGTTTTTGTTTGAAGTACTTGCAATAAAGGGGTGATTGTACCTCTTTTAGACTTCATAAATAGCAAACTCTCTTTGTTTG
The DNA here is from genome assembly GCA_028583015.1 of Wollemia nobilis. NCBI lineage: Eukaryota > Viridiplantae > Streptophyta > Pinopsida > Araucariales > Araucariaceae > Wollemia > Wollemia nobilis. Next base: position 6,772,831 of record JAQPPZ010016751.1, on the reverse strand, counting down.
AAGTACTTGTAACAAAAGGGGGTAATTTTTTGGTGTAAAATTTGCCTAGGAGGCGATATTTGTAAAAACCTTAACAAGCTTCATGAGTTGCATATCTTTTGCAATTAAGGGGGATAAACATTTCTTTTCTTACTCCACATAATGATTTTTTAAAAGGGAAGAAGACTTATAAGGGTGCATTTTCGACAGTGATCGACACCTTAGTCACACTTCTTTTAGAAATTTCATTACAACATATTTTGCAACAAGGGGGAAACTTATAAGGGTGCATTTTCGGCAGCGACCAACACCTTAGCTACCTTATCAACACTTTTTGCAAAATCATATTGTAAATAGAATGAACCTTGTATGAAGTGATCTACTCTACTACACCTAGCGGTTGCAGTGATTGGTTACCCATGCAATCTGGTTGGATGATAAGATTACAATAAGGACATTCGTTGATGTGAAGACAAAGTGAGGAATGATCCACTTTTTTCTTAGGAGCAGCCAGAGCACTGTGACAGAGCAATAACTAGCAGATCAACATATTTTTCACTGTATTAGGGTAGTTATATACATTACCCAAATAATGTAATAAGGGGGGATGTTAGAGTAATATTCCATTATTTGGAATATTTACCATATTCCTACATTAGGGTAGATTTTATTTACCTCATGGTAAAAAGTAGTTTGTTACTTTTTACCACTAGTATTTACTTTTACCTTTAACCTAGATATTATCTTGGTTAGTAGGTTAGTAGTCATAGTCAATTTGACTACGTAGTTAGTTGTAAGTTAGGATGAATTATGGTTAGCACGTTGTTGTTAGCGTTAACTAAGGATAATATTTGCTAATATTTCCTAAGGCTATTCATAGCCTATTGTGGTCCTATTTAAACCCTACGCAATATCAATCCTACCTAATGCTTATAATTTAATTATCATTTTATTGTTCTTCTTACAATTGATAGTAATTTTTGGAGCCCCCTCATTTCAAATATATTTTCATTTTTCTAGATGAAACCTTGATCATTGTAAGAATTGCCTTACTCTATCTATAGTGGTTAGTTGAAATTTCATATGATTTTGTGTAAGTGAGAATTTTTTCTTCATTATTTTTTAAAACACCACTCCCACCAACTTTTTCTAAATTTCTTTTAGAAGCGCCATTAAAAATAATTTTGATGAAGCTAACTTCTAGATGTTTCTATTTTATCATAGATTGAGGTGGATCCTTTGTATCAACTTTATTGTCATAGATGACCATTTCTAGTATATTAAAATATTCTAAACAAGAGTATAGTACCTTGTTTTCCACACTTCAGGCTTAAACATCCTTAACGCAAACATTTTTCAAACATTTTTCAAAAGCGTCAATAATACAATTACAAACTTGGGTATGAATCTAAGATTTATTTTTAAAATTTCTATTATTCCTTTTAGGTCATATATCCCAACAATTAATCGAAGGATCCTCCATAGAATGTATAATGCTTTAGCTTTAAAAATAATTAATCTAATATTTCATAAACTATTTGAATATTTATGGAGCTAACCACTATATTTTTATTTTTTTAAAATAGCCCCAAAAGTTGTAACCAAAGAGATAGTGAAGAAGTAAATGATCTAATATTTCTAAATCATTCTTACATAGGGCACACCTAAAAGATCCATGATATTATCTTATTTTCATACTCTCACCTATAAGAACTTTGGACTACTGACCAAAGGAATGTTGAGGCCTTAGAGCTAACAATTATCATTTTGAATAAAAAATAAGAGGATAAGGCTTCAACCCAGCATCAAACAAAATATTTGTAGAATCTCTCTCATTGATTGCCCATGTAAAATATTTCTTGATCAATTATGAACTCTCTAATTATATCCATGTTATCAATCCCTAGTTAGGGTTCATTTCTTGAATAATTGTATTACATCAACAAGACCTATGTACTCTTGAAGTAATATTTTTGCCCAACTCTTTCATTGATATTTGAATAAAATCAAAATACTAGATAACAAGGGGTTGTACTCATGTCCCCCCATTTATAAATAATTACTATATTCTTTAGAGCTTGAGACTGTACAAATAGATTCAATTTTCATCTCAATTGAGTTGCTATAGCTAGAAACCTACATCATTTTACATAAAATGTCTAAATTTTTTATTTTCATTTTCTATATTTTTTTCAATTTTCTATGTGAATACAAATATTCTAGAATTCGGCATCCTTCTTCACATTTTTCTATAGTAGTCCTCACAATACAAAAACTTCACCTCTATTATCTATGCATTGCATCTTAGTAGAGTAATATTTACAAAACATCATACTATCATAGTCTTCTTTACCAAATCTGGATTACTAGTTTCCTTCCTGGAGCACAAGTGCAACCACAAGAATTATAATAAATGATTTGTACAAAAGCACATTAATGTTATAAAAACTATATATTACCAATGGAAAATATTAAAGTAAATCTTAATCATTATTTTATTCAGGAAATCAATATTTTCTTGTCATATTCAAATAAACTTACTACTTCCTCTAACCATGGAAAAGAGAATTTAACTTCACGATCCTCGATTAAAATGCCTCTATTGGCTAGTCTATTTGCACATTTTTTTCCTTCCCTTGATATATGTGTGTACCTGATTTCTTCAAACTCTATAGCAAGGTCTTGAATTTCCATAATTATATCTTGTATGCTCCATGGAGCCTTTACTTTCCTTAAAATTGTATTTATTACTATGAGAGAATCACCTCTCATCCATAATTTGTTCCATTTCATTTGTTTTCATATTTTTAATCCTTTTAAAGCCACCCAAGCTTCAACTTCATTATTTGTCTTAAATCCACTATTGAAAGTGTAATGAGATAAAATCTCTCCTATATTATTTCCAATTATTCCTTCTCCTCTTATTGGTCCTGGATTTCCTTTAGAAGCTCCATAAAAATTTAATTGGACCAACTCCACATATGGTGGATTCCACTATATTATTTGCCCTCTTTGTTTTTCCTGTATCCAACATCATAATTCCATTTGATGACTTGACTCCCTCTATCAAGGCTCTATGCTTCTAAATTAAGGATTGGGTGAGTTGATAGGGTTGGTTTAGACTCCTCTATGGCCAAACAAATCTTTCTTTTCATCACCTCTAAACTGTTTTCCTTTCCTTTAAATATTCTTCTAGTCCTTTCTCACCATATAGTCCAAAGTATTGTATCTCTTGATATATCCTAGATTTTTTGTAAAGCCTTACATTTATATGTGCTCTATCATCACTTTAACCATTCTTCAATTCTAATATTCATAACCATGAATTTACCAAACATATTAAGAATCCATTGCCACATGCACTTATCAAACTTAAAACTTTCGAATAATCTTTTCCATTTTTTGGTTATGTATGGAAAGATAGGAAAAAAATGACAACAATTTTGGGTATTCATATAATATTGCTAGGTGTTGGTTCTTTTATTCTAGTTCACAAGGCTTTGTAATTTGGTGGTGTATATGATACTCGGGATCTCGACAGTGAATATATAAGAAATATTATGAACTTAACTCTTAACCCAAGTGCTATATTTGATTATTTACTTAAGTCCCCTTTTGGAGGTGAGGGATGGATTGTTAGCATAGACAATCTAGAAGATATAGCTAGAGGACATGTATGGTTAGGTTCCATTTGTATCTTCAGTGGTATTTGACACATCATAACAAAACCTTTTGCATGGGCTCATCGAACGTTTGGATGGTCAGAAGAAGCTTACTTGTCCTATAGTTTAGCGGCTCTCTTTGTATTTGGTTTCATTGCTTGTTTTTTTGTTTGGTTTAACAATATAACTTATATTAGTGAATTCTATGGGCCTATCTACCCAAAATCCTCTCAAGCTCAAGCACTTACGTTTCTAGTAAGATATCAGCATCTTGGAGCTAGTGTGGGGTCTGCCCAAGAGCCTACTAGTTTAAGTAAATATATTATGTGTTCTCCTACTAGAGAAATCATCTTTGGATGGGAAACAATGCATTTTTAAAATATGTGTGCCCCCTATTTAGAACCATTAAGAGGTCCTAACGGTTTAGATATAAGTAAGCTAAAAAATGACATACAACTATTGAGAAATGTCCTAAGATATAGTATATACTCTCCTCATTTTTACAAATAACACATTGTGAGGTGCCATGAAAACCCCTTTTCATAAGGTTATCCCAAGATAAAATTCTTCTATAACATACTAGCCAAAAAAACATCTTGACTTTGGGAATGCTTGGACTATCCCCAATATCTTTCCATATTCTTGAGATATTCCTATTTTTTTTGTGCTTTACATTATATCCATTTCTTTTTTCATATTCTCCTAAGCTATTCAACTCCCAAATCAGCTTATCCTTTTCTCCCCTTCGAATAAACACCATTATCATATTTCTACTCAATTGCCTACTAGCATCAATGTCTTGTATACTTGTAAAAAACTCTTCTTTCCATTTGTATCTTCCTTCTTGATCCTTGTACAAAATGTTTGAATAACTATCATCATATTTATCTTGAATTAATATGTTAGGATATTTTGTAATTCTCATTATTATGTAATGACCCACTTCCAATGTGGGGGGATTCTATTATAATGTTATTTTGTAATACCTTGTAATGTATGTGGCAAGTAAGACACCTAGCCAAGTGGTGCCATCGCATGTAACTGTTATCAATATTGTAACTAATTCTAGCTCGAGCGGCATTTTGCATGTAAGCCAACTCTCAAGACTTTAGGTAGGATTGCATGTAGCTTTCTCTTTACAATACATGAAGCCATGTACGAATGTCTCTTTTTACAAGTTAATTAAATATTGAAGGAGGTTGCCCCCTCGAAGAGGCCTGTGATTTTGATTTATTTGTGAGATTGTTTCAATTCTGTAATTAATTTCTGCATAGAGTTATTCTAGTATTACATGTATTTTAGTTATTTTTTAGTATTTTGTGTGTGAGCTTTATTTTAATAGTAGGTTCCTTACAAGTGGTATTAGAGTACTTTCCAAGGTCGAGTTTTTTTGTGACTATGACAATTCTTGCTCAACCATTTCCTCTTGTTAGGTATAATTTTTTTGTGTTTTTCATTCTATTTTCCTTTATTCAAAAAGCCAATAAAAATCTACAAAAAAACAAAAAATATATAGTGTATTTTTTTCAGTAGTTAAATAGGCTAGAAACACTATGTCGGGGGTTTTAAAATATCATGAAGGAGATATCATTATTGGCTAAGCTAGATATCCCATAAAGCATCTAATGAAGTGAGGGGTGATCAGGATCCAATACCTAGGTCTAAGATAGCACTCATGCATGGAATCAAGCTCCTACGCATCTTCAAGTGTATCAGGAGACCATTCTAGGTTGAACAAAATTTTATCCAGTAGGAAAATTTTTGACCTTGTATCATCCATAGTCCATGATACACAACATCCCAAATTATTGCCCTCTTGTACTTTCATAAAGGTAGATAGTGTGTTCAAGGGTATGTGTGGAATCCTCCTTGGATAATGGCCTAAAATATTGGTCCGAGCACTATTTTTTGTCACTACGGTATAACAGAGGGCCTATGGGTGTTACATACTCCTCTACCTAGCATACCCTAGTTTTGTTAAAAACTTCAACCTACAAAAATACACATCTCCTTGTTCTACTGAACTTGCATTCATGATCCCAAAAAGTGAGCATATGAAGGACTTTCTTATCATAGAAGAATGCACTCTGCATGCACCAACAATTAGGATAGAGTATGCAAGTACCTATAAGAGTCTAAAATATTCTAGTACCATCTAAAATAGTGGTAGTAACATTCAATTCAATTACAGTACCAATTAGGTCAGTGATAGTAACAATCGGGTCAATGATAGTAAAATTTGGGTTAGCAACAGAAACAATAACAATCAGAAAATACAGGTGGTCAAGGTTAAAAATAGAACTGTCAGTGTCAATAACTACAGTGTAGGTGACAGGACTAACAAGGTGGTCAATTGATAGAATGCACATATCAGGAGATAGTTGATCTAGTACCCAACTTGTGAACTGTAGCTCCAAATCAAAAATTGACTACATCAATAGACTCTCAAAAAAAGAGTATTTTGCTACTTTTTTATTCTACACTCAAAAAATCAAAAATCATGCAAATTATATCTATAATGAGTTATAGTGGTTTTATCATTACTCTATTTTGAGTAATTTTTAAATCAAAAATAGGGGAAAATAGCACTAAAAAAGTCATAAAAAGCCCTAGAAAATCCCCAAAACCCTTAAATTTGTTTTGTTATCTTAGTTAGTCCCTTCTACACCTCTCACATAATTTTTGAGTCTTAGCTCCTTTTTTTCTCAAAATTCCTCAAATTTATCATTTTCCGCTAGCCCTCTCTGGCCAAATATTCCACAAATACAAAATTTGAGTCTTGGGTGCCCATAATTTTGTGTTGTGGAATATAGCTCATTGTGATCATATTTTTGAGCTGATAATTTTGATATATAACACCCAAGCACTTTTTTGGACTCCTTACTAAAAATAGTAACTCCTAAAACTACACTTATATTTTTAGTAATTCAGTAAAAAATATTCAAGGCTATCCCAAATGGCAAGTGACACTTGTGGACATAAAAATGAGGTAGAGCAAAACACTGCTTCAGCATTGGATTCCCTACTAAGTACTATTACTAGCTTGCAAAGCACAATTCAACACTTGATAGAATTTCAAACTTTCAGAACTAAACAAGAGACCTCTAGAATTTTCCTAGAAGAACAACTTGCAGAAGTTGAGTCCAAATTGCAAGCTATTCCAAGCACGTCTGGGTATCGTATTGAACACTCACATTTTGATCGAGGTCAAGGAAAGGGAACATATTACTCTCACCTTCGCTTTGATCATGATACTACCTTTAAGATGTCGAAACTAGACTTTCCTAAGTTCAATGGGAAGGATGTGGATGGGTGGTTATGTCATGTTGCTCAATTCTTTAGACTCCATGATGTCCCCATGTATCATCGAGTTTAAATGGCTTATTTTAACTTGGAAAATTAAGCCTTACAGTGGTACCGATGGTTGCAAAAAACCCTCCTTGATCCTTCTTTGGCATACTTTGAGTCTCAATTACTCACTCACTTTGGCCCTAGTGAGTATGATGATTTTATAGGATAGTTAACAAAGTTGAGACAAACTTCGTTAGTTCGAGATTACCAAATACAATTTGATATATTGGCCAACAAAACTATAGGTATGAATGAAGGGTTCTTTATGTTTTTTTTGTTAGTGGGTTGAGGGAATATCTCCAAGCCAAGGTCATGATGTTTAAACCACAATCCATGATGCAAGCTATCAAGTTGGCTCATTTGGCTAAGTCCAAATTTTTAGCTCATAGACTGATATCTAAATTTCTATCAGGTAAACCCTCTTTTCCTCATGTATTCTAAAATTAGAATGAACAAAAACTAGTTGCATCCATTGTTGCACCCAAATATCTAACCACTGCCAAAATGGATGTGTGACGTGCCAAAGGGTTGTGCTACAATTGTGATGAAAATTTTTCTTACAGGCATTGGTGCATCCAAAATAAGTTGTTCCTCATCGATATTGATGAGCCTGACACTAGTTACCACAGTGATAATGACATTGAATTAGTAAAGTAACCACCCAAATAAGAGGAAGAAAACTAGGATGAACCACAGGCTAAAATTTCTATTCATGCTCTTGCTAGCATTACTACTCCCAAACTATGAAAGTTGTGGATTATTTCAAGGCCTTGCATCTTACCATCTTGATTGATTCTAGAATTATACACAATTTTATTGATCCCCAAATTGCCAAATAGGCAAAATTTTATGTACATACATGTAATTCCTTTGAGGTTATGGTAGCAAATGGTGGGATGTTACCTTGCAAAGGTAAATACCGTAATGTTAAGGTCAATATTGAGTACTATGAGCTCAAACATGATATATTTACACTTCAACTAGAGGGATGTGATATCTTGTTGGGAGCTCAATTATTAGGCACATTGGGAGTCATCTCATGGCACTTTGTTGAGTTTTGAATGCAATTTTCACAAAATAAACAGTCATACACTCTCCATGGCTTAAAAGTATAGTCTTCACAGATTATCAATTCCAGTCAGATGGAGAAGTTATTAAAAAAATTCATCTCAAGGTGTCATAGCTTATATTTTTATGATCCAACCTCATCCTTTAGAGGAGGATTCCGTTCTTGAAGATTTACAACTTATTTTGACCAAGCACAATTCTATTTTTGCTGAGCCATCAAAATTACTGCCTCATCACTCTCATGACCATGCTATTTCCTTGTTACCTAGAAATGCACCACCCAAAATTAGAGTGTATCAGTATCCTCATGCTCTTAAGTTAGAAATTGAGAATTTAGTACAGGAATTGTTAAAATTTGAGTTCATTTGACCAAGAAATAGTCCTTACTCTTCTCCAGTTTTACTAGTGCACAAGAAAGATGGGTCCTAGTGGTTGTGTATCGATTATCAAGAGATCAATAAACTCACAATCAAGGATAAGTTTCCTATTTTGATGGTGGATGAATTACTATATTAACTTCATGGTACTATGTATTTTTCCAAACTTGACCTTCGCTTGGGGTACCATCAAATCCGGCTCAAGGATGAGGATATTCCCAAGTCTACTTTTCATACTCATGAAGTTCACTATGAGTTTTTGGTAATGTCATTCGGCTTGACTAATTTCCCTTCCACTTTCCAAAGCCTCATGAATAAAAAATTTCATCCATTCCTTCAAAAATTCATCCTAGTCTTATTTGATGACATTCTGGTGTATAGTCACTCATGGGAAGAGCATCTTATTCATGTGAATCATACTCTCCAACTGTTGGCACAACATAAAATCTATGCTAAGCATTCCAAGTGTTCTTTTGGGTTGAAAAAAATAGAATATTTGGGACACATTGTCACTATGGAGGGCATCAAAGTTGACCCCAAGAAGATCCAAGTGATTCAGGAATGGTTGAAACCTCACACTCTCAAAGGTCTTAGGGGATTTTTAGGGCTTACAGGTTATTATTGTAAATTTATTTGTAACTATGGTAAAATTGTAGCTCCCCTCACTTCCATGTTAAAGAAGGACTCTTTTACTTGGATGAAACCCGTTGAACATAATTTCCTAGAATTGAAGCATGTTATGACCACTACACCTATTTTGGCCATATTGTATTTCTCTAAACCGTTTGTCATTGAAAGTGATGCTTTAGGTCATGGTATTGGTGTAGTGTTGATGCAATAAGGGAGACCCTTGGCCTTCACTAGTAAAGCTCTCTCTAGTTGTAATTTAGAAAAATCCACTTATACCAAGGAGATGATGGTAATTCTACATGCAGTAACCCATCGATGATCGTATCTCATCGAGCATCATTTATCTATTAAAATAGACCATCAGAGTCTCAAATACTTTTTAGAAATGGGTCTCTAAATTTATGGGCTATGATTATGATATAACCTATAAGAAGGGAAAGGATAATATTATGGTTGATTCTCTCTCTCACCAATTTGAGGCTCTTAATGAAGAACACAAGCTTATACTAAGAGGGGGGTGAACAGTATAAGATCACTTTTTACTTTTCTTTCCAAATTAGTATATGCAATGTATAGATAGCAATATCAATAGCAGTAATCAAAGCAATGCATAAATCACCACACACAATAGAGACACCATAATTTATGTGGTTCACCCAATGTGGGCTACTCCACGAAGAAAATATTTCACTAAAATTTTCTCAATCAATCTCTTGGGAATTCTTTCCCTATTACAATGTTTATGGACCTCTGTCCAAAGGAGATACCAATCCCCTAAATCAAGTTTGTGGATCTCTATCCACATGATAACTCCTTCTCCTCTACTTTTGTTGGTGATCTCTGACTACTACCTCCACTACACTGGCTTGTGGATCTCTCTCCACTAAAGACTCTTATCCCCACTTAGAAGACCTGACCTCACTGCCTTGGCTAATGGATCTCTATCCATTGGAGACTACTATCCTATCTACTCTGTCATCTCCAAATATCTATCTCAAATTTGCACTAAACACAATCCTCCAATCTAGAACAAATATGCTCAATCTCTATCTTTGATATGGTACAAACCTGTCCTCAAATATACACCAAAATTTGCTCTCAAATCTATACTAAACATAGTCCTTTAGCCTAGCACAAATATGTCCTTGATCTTTATCCTCAAGGCTTGACTCAACTTTGTTGGACCTACCCCAAACCTCAACTCAAGGTTTGAACAAATCAATCAACTTTGATCTCAAGTCTTCTCAAAGACTTGTCCAATCTACTCCACAAGTCCTCTATAGAACTTGCTCAAATCTTCTCTACAAGTCCTCTCTAGAACTTGCTCAAATCTGCTCTACAAGTTCTCTCTAGAACTTGCTCAAATATGCTCTACAAGTCCTCTCTAGAACTTGCTCAAATCTGCTCTACAAGTCCTCTCTAGAACTTGCTCAAATCTGCTCTACAAGTCATATCTAGAACTTGCTCAAATATGCTCTCCAAGTCCTCTCTAGAAATTGCTCAAATTTGCTCTACAAGTCCTCTCTATTACTTGCTCAAATCTGCTCAATAAGTCCTCTCAATAACTTATCTAAATTTGTATTGTAAACTTCCACAAAATCTCACACAAAATTAGTCCACAAGTCCCCTCATAGACTTACCTCAAATATACTCAACAATTCCACACAAAACTTGTCCAATCTCATAGAAATAGAAAGAGAATTTTTAGAGACTCAATATTTTCAACACTTACCACAATGCTCAATTACTTTTAATCACTCTCTTAGAAACATAAGGAGAATTGTTAGAGACTCAATATGCTTCAAACTCAACTTAATGCTCAATCACTTTCTCAACTCAATTCAGAATATATAATAGTTTGTTTTATTGAACTTGAACAATCACTTCACACATCCACTTGACTAGGCTCAACCAACTCTACTCATCCAATCACTTAATTAAACACTCCTTTCTCACAAACCCTAGTCCAAGCATATAAACACTAACTCAAAATGTTTCCAACAATGCTCAATCACAAATCTCACATAACAATGATACTCATGTTCTTTTCAAATCCTAGTTCAAGTTATTTGCTCAACAACTCACTTCAACAACAATGCTTATAAAACAACTCTCACATAACAATGATACTCAAACCCTAGTTCAAGTTCTTCACTCAATCAATGGCTTCAACAACAATGCTTATAAAACAAGGTTTTAACAACTCTTTATTCTAGAAAATCTTGAAGTATTAACTCAACAAATTCAATAGGAAACCCTAATTAAGTCCTTTTCACTCCAAACTTATTTTCTAGAAAACCAATAAATCAAATTAAATATGGAAGAATGTGCTCATACTTTTTTCTTGATGATTAAAGGATTTCATAAATCTGCCACAATCAAAACAACTTCTTTGCCAAACTCAAAGAGGTTAGAAGATAAATCTTTCTCACAATTTAATGCAAAAACTCAATTACACCTTATCACTCCACCTTTCAAAACAACCATCAACATACATAAAATATTTATCCAATAACACCTTATAATCTTCCAATTAAAATAAATTTTATATCCACCAAAATTTAACTCAAAAACCTCTTTAATTAAATTTTAATAGCAAGAAAAACTTTGGAAAATATCAAATCCACTTTCCTTATAACTCCTATAACAATCAATTTCCAAACAAACAACTTTTCATTCTACCCTTATAACTCCCTTTTACCTTAGGAAATACTTTAGGCAAAAAAAAAATTATTTAACAAAAATTACCTTTGCCACTTATGAGATTCAAACCCCCAATATTTTCCTCGTGCACCTTAGTCGTGGGCTACACCACCATGTGTACTAGATGTATGCTTGGAACCCAAAGAGCACCTCATGCTCTTTATTCCAACCTTGGCACTCAAAATGAATGCATTCAAAATGTTTTCCTCTGCAACGTTCAAGACCAACATGCAAACAACCTCCATGCGAATCGATCATGGATACTTCCACTCCCAACACCCTCATAAAATGTGCACTACCAATGGTGATATTCTAACAATGACACTGAGAGGGGGGGGTGAATCAGTGTAACTACTTAAAAACTTAAATCTGCAACTTTTAAAACTAATAATGCAAGCTTGAAACTAGATAATGCAAGTATCACACAAGAGCATCACACAACACAAGATTTTACGAGGTTCACCGATGTGGCTACTCCTCAAATAATGACTGTTTGGACTTCAATCCAAATCCAGTCTTTGCAAGGATTCAATATTTACAATTGTTTACCAGCACCCATGGAAGGAGCACCAACCCCTGATTTATCTGCTTGCTTGAGATAGGAGCACCAACCCCTTTATCCAAGCACCAACTTGAATTTCTATTTTGCAAGATAAATGGACATAAAAATGCCTTCTCTTTTGCAAGACCCTTCTTGGTCTATAGCTCATGCAATTTTATCTCACGAAGCATAAAGAGACTTGTTAGAGACTCAATATCTTCCTTTCAAATCTAAAACCTCTCTGTTATTTTACAAGAACAATATACAGGTTTTAGTTCTCTTGTTGTTCTTCATGCAGCACACTTACCACACTTTGCCTTTTTATTTTTTCAATACAGCACAGTTGCGGTAACCTCCTAACTGTGCCAGTTCGATCCTTATATGCTTGATTTCCTCGAATGGCTCAAATTCAAACGGTTTAACTTTCCCTCCAACTTTTCATGCATTCTCGGCTGTAATTGACGTGTCAAATCCTTCTCTGACCTGATCCGCCTTTTAGCCGCTTTCTTTCTGACATTCGACGTTACGACAGCCTTTTTCTCTGCACAGTCTGACATTCTACTCTGCTGGAACTGACAACCCTTCTGCGCGTTTCGATGCTCTATTATCTCTATGAAACTGCTCTTTAAAATTCTTTTGCACTTTATTCTAAACGGTGTCAATCCTTCTATTCTACCCGTTACTTTCTTGTGAGTCAAGCACAAGCATCGAGAATACTGTATCACGGCCCTGCAACAGCCGTTCTACATTCAATGCATAGTTTCGTGGCAACTCTTTGTAACTGCCACCTTTGCCAGCCATGCTGCAACACGGCCCTGCAACAACCGTTCTTTTCTTAATTGCAATGCTTCGTAACTTTCCTTTTAACTTCAGTTAACTGCAGCATGAATTTCTCCTATGCATTCTCACCACCTGTCACTTGGAACTCAGATCGACTCCAGTTAGGTTTATCGTAACTGGCACCTTTTTGACACCTGTCACAATGCATGTATCTTTGACTTTTTCCCGCCAAAACATTACCTGTCATGATATCGCGACGTTTTCCGCTTTGCTGATGTCATCCTCAACTTTGTCGCGATATCGCGACACTTGCTCGAGGCTTCTACTTGTCGCGGTATCGCGCATTTTGTGCTCCTCGATGTCCTGGGGCTTCTGACTGTATCGCGACATTTTCTTTTCGGCGTCATCCGCTAAGGTGTCGCGAAATCGCGACGTGCACGGCTTTTCCGGCAACTTGTCGCGATATCGCGACATTTTTAGACTTGTTGACGTCATCTTCAAAGATGTCGCGAAATCGTGACGTTTCGGCTTGCAATGGCTTTTCGTTCACCCTGTCGCGAAATCGCGACACATTTTGGTTTTGCTGACGTCATCTTCATTGCCGTCGCGAAATCGCGACGCTTCTGGCCTCCGTACAATTTTTACTCCATGCAGCCGCGAAAAACCTTACATGTAGCGAAATCGCTACACCATTGTTGCCTTAGCATTTTTCTTTGCTGCTTGCTAGTGAAACTCCGACGTGTAGCGATATCGCTACACCTTTCCAACATGTGTTTCTAACCTATAGCGAAATCGCTACACCTTCGCATTATGCACTTTCAACGTGCGAAATCGCTACACCTCTACACTATGCACTTTCAGCCTATAGCGAAATCGCTACACCTCTACCTTGCATTTTGAACTGGTAGCGATATCGCTACAATTCTTCGCCTTGCATCTGGAACTTGTAGCGAAATCGCTACATTCTTACACTTGCACTTTCAACCTGTAGCGAAATCGCTACATCTTTCTGCCTTGCACTTTGACCATGTAGCGAAATCGCTACTACTTTTCACCTTGCAACTCGAAGCTGTATCAAAATCGCTGCACTTTTGTTCTTAGTGTCTCAAGCTTGTAGCGAAATCGCTACGCTTTTCTCACTTGGTGCTTTTTCTTTGCTTATGCTGGCGAAACTCAGACATGTAGCGAAATCGCTACAACTTCTTCATCAACTTTCTCTCTCCTCCGATGTGTCGCGAAATCGTGACATTTTTCATCCTTGGTGCCTTTGCTTCAAACTTGTCACGAAATCGCGACAGTTTCTCGATTTGGCTTCTTTCCTTCCAGCATGTCGCGAAATCGTGACATTTTTCCTTGCACATTCTCTCTCCTCCGATATGTCACGAAATCGTGACATTTTTCAATGCACTTTCTCTCTCCTCCGATATGTCGCGAAATCGTGACATTTTCTGCATGCACTTTCTCTCTCCTCACATTATGTCATGCTTCCCTCTCTCTTTCCGACAGAATTTTCTTATGGACTTTCTCTCTCCTCCGATATGTCGCGAAATCGCGACAGGAAACATGTCGCGATATCGCGACAGTTTTCTTCCTTGTCTTTTTCTGCAAATTTTTGGATCCGGGTCCCCTTTGTTTTTCTTGAGATTTTTTGCACTTGATCTGGTCGACCTCTGAGCTGCTTCAACTGCATCACTCTGTCTGTGTTGACAACAATTACAATCCTTTTGCACTGCTTTTGCTGCACCTTGCTCAACAATCTCCCCCTTTGGAATTGTTGGCAACACTTTGTAGCCTTGCTCAAATTCTTCTCCCCCTTTGCCAATAATGCCAAAGGGCTGCTGCGGACTCCCCCTGAGTCTATGCACAACATTCTCAGGCATGCTCCCCCTGAGAATGTATTTCCCATAGCTATTCAGTGCTTGGGAAGTGTGACTACTCCCAACTTCTTCCGAAGGTATTCAAATACTTCCTTTGGTAAAGGTTTGGTGAATATGTCTGCTACTTGCTCTGTAGTGGGAACAAACTCCAATCTGACCTCTCCTTCTGCAACCTTATCCTTCAAGAAGTGATACCGGATTGCAATATGCTTGGTGCGGGAATGCATTACCGGATTCTTTGAAATGTTGATTGCACTAGTGTTGTCACATTTGACTGAAATGGGCTCATTGAAGTGAATTCCTAGATCTTTCAATGTTTGTCTCATCCATAGTATTTGTGTACAGCATGTAGTAGCTGCAATGTATTCGGCCTCGGCTGTGGATAAAGAGACTGATTCTTGCTTCTTATTGTGCCATGCAACCAATTTGTTTCCAAGAAAGAATGCTCCTCCACTTGTACTTTTTCTGTCATCAATGCATCCTGCCCAATCGGCATCGAGTATGCAAAGAGAGTGAAGTCTTTTCCTTTTGGATACCACAGCCCATACTCCATAGTACCTTTGAGATACCTAAAAATCCTTTTCACTCGTTGTCACATGAGTCTCTTTTGGACTAGCTCTGAAATCTTGCAACCATGCAAACGACTTGTAAGATATCCGGTCTAGTGGTCGTCAAATACGACGAGGCTCCCAATCATTGATCCGTACATTGTTTGATCAACATCCGGAGATTTATCATCCTTGCTCAACTTGCGACTTGTTGTCATGGGGGTGCTCACTGGTTTACTATCTTCCATAGTGAACTTTTTCAGCATTTCTTTCACATATTTAATTTGAGAGATAAAAATTCCCTTTTCTGTTTGATTAACTTGTAATCCAAGGAAATATGAAAGTTCACCTATCATAGACATTTCAAACTCTTTCCGCATTTTGTTTGCTATGTCTTTGCATGATTCATCATTGCTACTCCCAAAAATTATATCATCTACATAAACAACTAGAACAATGAAATTGCCATTTTCAGTTTTCACATATAAATTGCTATCCACCATACCTTTCTTGAATCCTTGCTTAGTGAGATAGTTGTCCAACCTTGCATACCAAGCTCTAGGTGCTTGTTTCAAGCCATACAATGCTTTCTTCAGCTTGCAAACAAAGTTAGGATTATCACAAAGTTGAAAACCATCAGGATGTTCAATATATACTTCTTCTTCAAGATTTCCATTCAGAAATGCTGATTTTACATCCATCTGATAAACCTTGAAGTTCTTATGAACAGCTAAAGCCAAAAATAGTCTTATTGCTTCAAGTCTGGCCACGGGTGCAAAAGTCTCTTCAAAATCAATCCCCTCAACTTGGGCATATCCCTTACGGACTAATCTTGCTTTATTCCTTACAACCTGTCCATCTTCATTCAGTTTGTTTCTAAATATCCATTTAGTACCAATTATGTTTTTATTTTCAGGCCTTGGTACTAATTCCCAGGTTTTGTTTTTCTCAATTTGATCTAGTTCTTCATTTACTGCTTCCATCCAGCTTTCATCCGTGCTTGCTTCAATAATATTCTTGGGCTCAATACTGGATAACAGAGAATAGTTATTTACTACTCTTCTTCTTGTCCGAATGCCAATTGTAGGGTCCCCAATAATCTGCTCTTTGGGATGATTTTTCTACCAACTGCCTATTCTGTATTTTCTATTTTCATCTCTTTCTAAGTCCTCTGAATCTGATTTTGTCTCTCTTCTTTTTCTTGATCTTCATCTTCTTCAATAAATTCTTCATAGGTTGGGTAGTTTTCATTATTGCTGATTTCTTGTTTCCTGCCTTCATCAACCTTCACATCCGCACTCTCCACTATTTTCTTAAGTCTTTTGTTGTAGCATGTATAGGCTTTGCTTTTAGTTGAGTACCCAAGGAATATTCCTTCATCGGCTCTATCTTCAAACTTGCCAAGATTGCTTTCGAGTTCTCTTAATGTAACACTTGCTGCCAAACACTTTGAAGTATTTTGTTGTAGCCTTTTTGCCAAACCACGGTTCATATGGTGTTTTGCTTTCATGCGGCCTCAACATACACCTATTCTGAATATAGACTGCAGTATGGACTGCCTCTTTCCAGAACCTGTCAGCAATTTTGCTCTCTGTTAACATGGTCCTTGCCATTTCCTGTACTGTTCTGTTCTTTCTTTCAACTACTCCATTCTGTTGAGGTGTTCTTCCTGCTGAGAACTGTCTTCTTATTCCATGTTTTTCACGAGAATTCAGCAAACTCATTTGAAATAAACTCTCCTCCTCTATCAGATCTCAAACATTTAATTCTTTTTCCAGATTGATTTTCAACAAGATTTTTGAAGGTTTTAAACATCTCAAAGGCTTCTGACTTCTATTTCAGAAAGAGTACCCATGTCATTCTGGAAAAATCATCAATACACGACATAAAATATTTGTATCCATTTATGCTTTCTGTCCTCATGGGACCACACAAATCAGTGTGAATCAGTTCTAGTGGCTTGCTTGTGAAGTACTCTTTTGCTTTGAAGGTAGATCTGGTTTGCTTCCCCTTTTGGCATGACTCACAAATGTTGTTTGATGGTTTGCCAATAGTGGGTATGTCTCTTACTGCTCTTTTTGAGCTGATTTTTACCAGATTATCAAAGCTTATGTGACCGAGTCTTTTATGCCACAACCAGTTTTCTTCTTCCTGTCCAACCAAGCAAGCTCCCTCTGAAGTCTCCGAGAGAGTATACAAATTTCTAGAAGTTCTCGAGTCCGGTGGCTATTAACTTTCCATTTGTTGACTTTCTTACTTCACAACCCTCCTTCTTGAAAATTACTTCATGACCTCTGTCACAGATCTGACTTACACTCAGTAGGTTATGTTTCAGTCCTACCACAAAAAGAACTTCCTTTGAGTTGATTTTACCATCACTTAACTTAACTGATCCTTTACCCACTATCTTTGCTCCATCATTGTTTCCGAATTTCACAGAACCACCTTCGTATGTCTGCAGCTTATCAAACTTCTGTTTGTCTCCTGTCATGTGACTGGAGCATCCACTGTCTAGAATCCAGGGAGCAGATTTATTCTGTGCTTTGAGAGCTGTTTGAACGATCAGGGATTCTTTGTCTTTCTTCGGTTGTCCCTTTTCTTTCCACTAAGTTTTGACAACGAGATCTGGTTACTTTCTTCACCTTCTCC
The DNA here is from genome assembly GCA_028583015.1 of Wollemia nobilis. Taxonomy (NCBI): domain Eukaryota; kingdom Viridiplantae; phylum Streptophyta; class Pinopsida; order Araucariales; family Araucariaceae; genus Wollemia; species Wollemia nobilis. The sequence goes on along the minus strand of JAQPPZ010016751.1, from coordinate 6,754,666 downwards.
CTTTCATTTGCTTGTGATAGTTTATTGGGAAATTTTTTGTACTGTTTTGATCCAGTCGATTGATATTTTCTTCCCTGGTATTTATTTCCTGCAAAAGAGCTACGACAATTTCTTGCAATATGGCCGAAGTTATGGCAGTTATAACATTCTACAGCATAATCTATCAAAGGTGAAAAATTATTTCTGCTAGTGAAATTTCTTTGTTCTATATTATATCTACAACTAGAAATTTTATGACCATATGCATTGCACTTAAAACAATAACCAGAAAAGGAACGAGTGTACCTGGGAAATGGATGTTGCCATGTGGAGGTAGGAGCCATGGGTCTTCTTCTTCTTTGATGAGAGACTTTGGTGAATCCATCATTTGCAGCACTCCTTTCGAGCTTGGATTTGTTGTTTTCTTTTGCATGATACGGTTTATCTTGATCAACTCTAATCTTGTCTTTATTATTTACTGGATCTACTGTTACAGCCTTTGAGTCCTTTGAGGTTTCTCCTTCATCAAAGCCCAAGCCAAATTTGATACCTGTGGGCCTTTGATTATTCAACATTTTGTTCAGTTTCTCAGAACTGTCTTCAAATTTTTGATGACAACTCAGTTTTCGATTCATTTCTTCTAGCTGCAGCCTTAATCCAACTATTTCTTCTTCTAGCTTGTTGCACTCATTTATTTTCATGATTAGCTGAGCTTCAAAATCTTCAGACCTTTTCTTGTATTCTTCGGTTTGTACTTTCAAACTTATTATTACATTTCTGGCCTCCTCAAATTTTCTTGTAATCTTTTTATTTCTTTTCCTTTACGCACTTAACTCTTCAAGAGCAGACAACTAACTCACCTTCCGGGATCTATCTCGAGCCTCATCTTCTAATTTTTCTTCACACTCCTGTGTTTCCTCGGTTGTTTGTTCTTCAAAAGCCATGAATAGGGCTTCACCGGTTTCTTCTTCGATTCCTCACTGGAGCTGTCTTCGGAAGAATCGATATTCGGGAAATGAAACTCTTCTTCTTGAAGTTTCTTTTTCTAAACTGCGGTTTCTTTTTCCAGGACATTTCTTTCTGGATGTGTTCCTTCATCATTTTTATTTTTCTCCTTCATTGGGCATTTTGCTTGCAAAGTGCCCGATGCCTCCACGATTAAAACATTTGAACGACAACTTACCTCTGTACTTTCCTTTTCCCTTTACTAATTTCCTAACAAAGTTTGCTTCATTTTCATCTGCAGATTCTTCTTCCTCTGACTCTTGTTTAGATTTTACATTTTTACGTGCTTGGAAGGCTGCTTCTCTGTCAGAGGGCTTAGTTTGTCCAATCCTCATTTCATAAGTTGTTAGAGAACCATGCATTTCATCCATACTGAAAAAATTTAAATCTTTTGCTTCTTCTATGGCGAGAAACCTTTGCATCAAACCTTTTGTTGAGAGTTCTCAGTACCTTCTTCACAACAACTGCATCTTCCATTTCTTCCCCCAGTCCTCTTATTGCATTGATGATTCCGTTTACTCTCAGCATGTAAGCTTCTATGTTTTCATCATCGGTCATCTTTAATGCTTCGAACTGGGCACGATGTGTTTGCAGCTTAGCTTCCTTGATTTTGTTGTCTCCTTCATGAATGCTTTGCAGTTTGTCCCATATGTCTTTAGCAGATTTGCAGTTCATGATGCGTATCAACTCACTGTCGACCAATCCACACATAATCGCATTCTTGGCTTTCGAGTTGTTCTCAAACTTTTTCTTTTCAGCAGCATCTGTTGGAGGAACAGTGGGAGTGGTGTATCCATTTTCAACAGATTCCCAAATGTCATAACCCAATGCACAGAGATAGGTCTGCATTCTGAGCCTCCAGAAAGAATAGTTTGTTCCATCGAACAGAGGAGCTTTGTTAGAAGAGAAACCTTCACCACCGGCCATTGTATATCTCCCAAGAACACCTTAGCTGATTAAGCTTGTGCAGGTGCCTGGCTCTGATACCAATTGATATTCTCACAATGACACTGAGAGGGGGGGTGAATCAGTGTAACTACTTAAAAACTTAAATCCGCAACTTTTAAAACTAATAATGCAAGCTTGAAACTAGATAATGCAAGTATCACACAAGAGCATCACACAACACAGGATTTTACGAGGTTCACCGATGTGGCTACTCCTCAAATAATGACTGTTTGGACTTCAATCCAAATCCAGTCTTTGCAAGGATTCAATATTTACAATTGTTTACCAGCACCCACTGGAAGGAGCACCAACCCCTGATTTATCTGCTGCAACAGATAGGAGCACCAACCCCTTTATCCAAGCACCAACTTGAATTTCTATTTTGCAAGATAAATGGACATAAAAATGCCTTCTCTTTTGCAAGACCCTTACTGGTCTATAGCTCATGCAATTTTATCTCACAGAAGCATAAAGAGACTTGTTAGAGACTCAATATCTTCCTTTCAAATCTAAAACCTCTCTATTATTTTACAAGAACAATATACGAGTTTTAGTTCTCTTGTTGTTCTTCATGCAGCACACTTACCACACTTTGCCTTTTTATTTTTCAATACAGCACAGTTGCGGTAACCTTCTAACTGTGCCAGTTCGATCCTTATATGCTTGATTTCCTCGAATGGCTCAAATTCAAACGGTTTAACTTTCCCTCCAACTTTTCATGCATTCTCGGCTATAATTGACGTGTCAAATCCTTCTCTGACCTGATCCGCCTTTTAGCCGCTTTCTTTCTGACATTCTGACAACCTTTTTCTCTGCACAGTCTGACATTCTACTCTGCTGGAACTGACAACCCTTCTGCGCGTTTCGATGCTCTATTATCTCTACGAAACTGCTCTTTAAAATTCTTTTGCACTTTATTCTAAACGGTGTCAATCCTTCTATTCTACCCGTTACTTTCTTGTGAGTCAAGCACAAGCATCGAGAATACTGTATCACGGCCCTGCAACAGCCGTTCTACATTCAATGCATAGTTCCGTGGCAACTCTTTGTAACTGCCACCTTTGCCAGCCATGCTGCAACACGGCCCTGCAACAGCCGTTCTTTTCTTAATTGCAATGCTTCGTAACTTTCCTTTTAACTTCAGTTAACTGCAGCATGAATTTCTCCTATGCATTCTCACCACCTGTCACTTGGAACTGCAGATCTGACTCCAGTTAGGTTTATCGTAACTGGCGCCTTTTTGACACCTGTCACAATGCATGTATCTTTGACTTTTTCTTGCAAAAACATTACCTGTCGCGATATCATGACGTTTTCCACTTTGCTGACGTCATCCTCAACTTTGTCGCGATATCGCGACACTTTCGGCTTCCTGAGGCTTCTCTGGCAACTTGTCGCGATATCGCGACATTTTTGGTTTTGCTGACGTCATCCTCTAAGATGTCACGAAATCACGACGTTTTTGGCTTCATGAGGCTTCTCTAGAAACATGTCGTGATATCGTGACATTTTTTCTTCTGACGTCATCCGCTAAGGTGTCACGAAATCATGACGCTTCTGGCTTGCAACGGCTTTTCGAACTTGTCGCGATATCGTGACATTTTTAGACTTAGTGACGTCATCTTCAAAGATGTCACGAAATCGTGACGTTTTCGGCTTGCAATGGCTTTTCGTTCACCCTGTCGCGAAATCGCGACACATTTTGGTTTTGCTGACGTCATCTTCATTGTCGTGAAATCGTGATGCTTCTGGCCTCCGTACAATTTTTACTCCATGCAGCCGTGAAAAACCTTACATGTAGCGAAATCGCTACACCATTGTTGCCTTAGCATTTTTCTTTGCTGCTTGCTAGTGAAACTCCGACGTGTAGCGATATCGCTACACCTTTCCAACATGTGTTTCTAACCTGTAGCGAAATCGCTACACCTTCGCATTATGCACTTTCAACCTGTAGCGAAATCGCTACACCTCTGCACTATGCACTTTCAACCTGTAGCGAAATCGCTACACCTCTGCATTTTAGGTCCTCCTTCCTTTCTTCGACTTGTAGCGAAATCGCTACACCTTTCACACTATGCAATTTCAACCTGTAGCGAAATCGCTACACCTTTTACCTTGCACTTTGACCATGTAGCGAAATCGCTACTACTTTTCACCTTGCAACTCGAAGCTGTATCAAAATCGCTGCACTTTTGTTCTTAGTGTCTCAAGCTTGTAGCGAAATCGCTACGCTTTTCTCACTTGGTGCTTTTTCTTTGCTTATGCTTGCGAAACTCAGACATGTAGCGAAATCGCTACAACTTCTTCATCAACTTTCTCTCTCCTCCGATGTGTCGCGAAATCGTGACATTTTTCATCCTTGGTGCCTTTGCTTCAAACTTGTCACGAAATCGCGACGGTTTCTCGATTTGGCTTCTTTCCTTCCGACATGTCGCGAAATCGCGACATTTTTCCTTGCACATTCTCTCTCCTCCGATATGTCACGAAATCGCGACATTTTTCAATGCACTTTCTCTCTCCTCCGATATGTCGCGAAATCGCGACATTTTTCAATGCACTTTCTCTCTCCTCCGGTATGTCGCGAAATCGCGACATTTTTTCTTCTCTCTCTCCTGTCGAAATCGGCTTTCTCTTCTCTCTCTCCATGTCGCGAAATCGCGACAATTTGGCGTGCTTTTTCTCTCTCCTCGGATATGTCGCGAAATCGTGACATTTTCTTATGGACTTTCTCTCTCCTCGGATATGTCGCGAAATCGCGACAGGAAACATGTCGCGATATCGCGACAGTTTTCTTCCTTGTCTTTTTCTGCAAATTTTTGGATCTGGGTCCCCTCTGTTTTTCTTGAGATTTTCTGCACTTGATCTGACTGACCTCTGTACTGCTTCAACTGCATCACTCTGTCTGTGTTGACAACAATTACAATCCTTTTGCACTGCTTTTGCTACACCTTGCTCAACAAATGGACCATCATGTCCAATGGGATTGAGGCTTAAGCCCTCTCTTTTTTGTCTTTTCCCTGGTGCTAAAATATAACTCGAATTTGTCTTCTTCCTCAATGATTGCACGAATTGTTCTCTCACTTGGTTGCATGAAATTTTAATCGATGAAGGTAAGTTTAATGCCCCTTTGGCATTGCTTTTATATATAAATTTCACATTTTTTCATGGACTTCAGGCTCCATTAAATTGATGACGATGGCATCTTCTTAATACCTTTATAATTTATAAATTATTTTATAAACCTTTAAATTTAATAAAAATTAAAGCCTTCTTGAGATAAACTTTAAACCTTTCTTTGTACTCCATGGGTTTGATGTAAATTATTCTACCACCATGGTTTTAATAAAAACCTTAATTCTGCTATCACAATTTTTAAGGAAGCATTTATATCCTTATAATAATTTTAATAAAACCATTTAATTTTCCACCATGGTTTTAACACAAAAACAATATTTTGACACCTTTTCTTCAACTCTTCGCATTGTTCCTGGTGGTAGTAATGATGTACTCCATGGTTTTAATGACAACTTCATGTGTTCACATTGACATCAATGACAACTTCTCATATTGACATCAATGACAACTAAATTAGCTCAAAATGTCCAACACTTAGTATATTGTGTGTCATTTCATTATCGGTTCCCCAATGGATTGATTCCTTATGCTAGGTGGTACTTCAGGATTCTGAACTGTATCCTTTGGTTGCTTCCCTACATATTGAGCCTACTTCATGCCCAAGATACACTTGGGATGGCCAGGATTTGTGTTACCACCAATGGCTTATTGTTCCCCACAAGTCCCCACTGTGGGAACTTCTCATGATAGAACTACATGTTGCCCAATATGTCGACCATTCAGGATTTCTCAAAATATATGAACAGCTTAAGCAAAAAAAATTTGGAAGGGTACAAAAAATTACATTCAATATTTTGTGGTAACTTGTGATACTTGTCAATGTATGAAAGGTGAAATGGTGCATTCTCCAGGCACTCTTCAACCCTTATCCATTCTTGACCAGGTTTGGACAGATATTTCTATGAATTTTATTGAAGTATTACCTAAGAGGTAAATATATTATCTTCGTGGTAGTGGATCATCTTTCAAAATATTCTTACTTTTATTCCCTATCCCATCCTTACACATCATCCACAGTTGCCCAATTTTTTATTGATTTTATCTTTGACCTCTATGGTCTACCCTCCTCCATCGTGTTTGATCGTGATCCAACCTTTACTAGTCACTTTTGGCAAGAATTTTTTAAGTTGCAGGGAACTCAGCTCAAAATTATTTTAGCTTATCATCCATAAATAAATGGCTAGATGGAGATTATCAACAAATTTTTGGAAACCTATCGTAATTGCTTTACCTCTGATCATTCTACGCACTAGGTAAAATGGCTTTATTTGGTTAGTGGTGGTACAACACTTCCTATCACACAATAATCAAAGTTACCCATTTTGAGGTAGTTTATAGGTACCCTCCACCGATGCCTTCCTCCTACATTCCAAGTAGCTCGAAGGTCCATGCAGTTGACACTACTCTTAGTTAGCATGTTTATGTCCTCTATCAACTAAATATGAATTTGGATGTGGCTCAAAATTGGATGTGCCAACAGGTTGACCAACACCATTTCAAGTGTAGTTTTGATGTGGGTGATATGGTTTTCCTTCGCTTGTAGTCGTACAAAAAGTTATCCTTATAGCTTCAAAGATGCCAGAAACTTACTGTGAAATAATTTGGGCCCTACCAGTTACAACGGATTGGTGCCACTACCTACAAATTGGATCTTCCACATACATCTAATATCCATCCTATTTTTCATGTTTCCTCTCTCAAAAAGGTGATGTGAAATCAGGTACAGGTTCAATTTGCACTCCCAAATTTAGATGAAGAAGGTTCTATCTTTCTTGAACTCGAATAATTATTGGATCATCGAACTTGGACTCTCTACAATCACACCATTACTGAAGTCCTTGTTCAGTGGTATGGACTCTATCCAAAATATGCTACATGGGAGTCTCTTCATCAGCTCCAGCACTAGTTTCCTCACCTTTAGCTTTGAGGACAAATATTTTTTAAGGAGAAGGACATGTTAGGATCCCATCCTAAAGTTATTCTTTAATTCTCATTATTATGTAATGACCCACTTCCAATGTGGGGGGATTATATTATAATATTATTTTGTAATACCTTGTAATGTATGTGGCAAGTAAGGCACCTAGCCAAGTGGTGCCATCGCATGTAACCATTATCAAGATTGTAACCAATTTTTGGTAGAATATTCTAGCTTGAGTGGCATTTTGCATGTAAGCCAACTCTTTAGCCTTTAGGTAGGATTTCATGTAGCTTTCTCTTTAAAAGGCATGAAACCATGTACGAATGTATATTTTTGCAAATTAATGAAATATTGAAGGAGGTTGCCCCCTCGAAGAGGCCTACGATTCTGATTTATTTGTGAGATTTTTTCAATTATGCAATTACTTTCTGCATAGAGTTATTCTATTATTACATGTATTTCAATTATTTTTTAGTATTTTGTGTGTGTGAGATTTATTTTAATAGTAGGCTCCTTACATAATCTCATACATGGTTTCAAAATTAGATCTAGATTAAGTGGTTTTTAATCACACCAATTATCCATCCATATAGATTTTTTTTCTCTAGTTCCAACCACCCATATTAAACCTTTAATCACTATATCAATTGATTTTTTTTAACTATTCCATAGTGCAATATCATTTGGTAGAGAGAATGCAGTAAATATTAAGCTTGGGTAATTGGGATCAACATACTAAGGAGAATTATCACCCATTATCTTTGAATCTCTTTAAACAATATCCAAATTAATTTTCCCCTAAGATCTAATTTTGTGTCTGTAATAACTTTTAAACCAAGACCTCCCCTAGTTTTATCATCACACACATTGCTCCATTTCACCAAAGGAAAATTCCTTTTATCATGTAATCCTAACCATAAAATTGACCACATAATATAGATTAAACATTTTCCTATTGATTTTGGCATAGTATACAAGGACATATAATATGTTGGAATGGCTTGTAAGACTGATTTAATTAGTTGTACTCTTTATGTTAATGATAACCATCTACCTTTCCATGCTAGTATTTTATTCTAAACTTTACTTATAACTAGATTACATAATTCTATCCTCATTCTCCCCTTAAATAATGGCATCCCTAGATAAGTTGGTAAATTATCCTCCTCCATTTGAAGTAACCTGCATATTCTTGCTTTGATTTTAGGTGGGGTGTTTAGGAAGTAAAATTTGGATTATGTCCTATTAACTTGTTGTCCTTATGCTCTTTCATATTCCTTTAATAAGTTATTCAAAGCTCTTGTCTTGTTTATCCTTACCCTCCCAAAAAGGATTGTATCATCTACAAATTGTTGATGGGTAATGTCGATGTTATTAGTAGCCTTAAGTCTACTTATAAGCTCATATTTGTTATCCTTATTCAAGTTACTACCTAAATCTAAACTTTTCTAATATTACAAAAAGAAAATCCCATTTAACCCTATCATAGGATTTACTCATATCAAAATTTAAGATTATTTATTTCTCTTTGCTTGAAGCTTTTGAATGTATAATTTCATGAGCTACTATGATCCCGTCTAGAATTTGTCTCCCTTTCACAAATCCTCCTTGCTCTTCTTAAATAATTTTGTCTGATAGTGGTCTTAACCAATTCACTATCACATTGTAGATAATCTTATATGTCATATTACATAGGTTAATGGGTCTAAATTAATCAAACAATTATGCATCCTTCTTTTTTAGAATCAGGGTAAGATATATTTTATAAGGTATATATTATTTTAACCTAGAGTGTTCCACTATCACCAATAAATAATCCTTAACTATATACCAATTATGTTGATAGAATGTTACAAAAATCTCATCTAGACCTAGGGATTTATCCTTATTAAAAGATAAAATGGCTAAATAAACTTCTTCTAGAGTAATAGGCTCCATCAATATCCTATTGTCTTCATTTGTCATACTTGAAGGTACTTTTTGTAGAAGTTTATCATTAATAACTTCAAAACCCTCTAATCCTTGAATATTCTACTAAAAATACCATACCTCATTTTTTATTTAACTATGGTCTTTAATCCAAACCCCTTCTACTAATTAATTCCACTAATTTTGGATGTTGATTTTTGTACTATAGCCATCCTATGAAAAAACTTTATATTTTAATCTTCTTTTAACCAAGTTCGTCTTGATTTTAATCTCCAAAATTTTCCTATCTTAATCAAAATATTTTGATATTCACTAAGAAACTCCCTTTCATTTCCTATGATATTGGATTATTATGATCACCTTTTTGAAATTTTGAAATTTTATATTTTAGTTATTTCTTCTCAAAAATATTTCCAAAAGTGTTCTTGTTCCATTATTCTAATTTTGATTTTTTTTGGAAGTGTAAAAAACCCACCATTTCCTGAAGAATTCCATGTATGTGCTATCATATCAACAAATTAAGGATGGTCTTCTCACATCTACTCATATTTAAAATATAATGTATTTTTTTATTCAATTACCACCATTTTAACCCTTTTTGGCCAGTGATCTAAATAAATCCTTGTCAAGGTATTAATTTTAGCACAAGTCTCTTCACCTAGCTAATTTTTCTACTATTAGGTTTTGGTCTCTCCTGTTGTTGGTCCACATATAGTTGTCTTCTTCAAAATCAACCTCCCATAGATTATTGTTTTGAATAAAAGCTGATAAATCACTCATACTTTGGGTTAATTTCCTCATTCCCCCAAATTTTTTATCTAGCTTAATTATGGCATCAAAATCTCCTATGATCATGAATTGAGTTTCTTGGTCTTTACTTCTCATAAAGCTTCAATCCTACTTCAAACTTCTAATTTGTTTGATAGAGTTGTAGGTAATATCTGTAAAGTAGCATGTGACTAAAGATTTTATATAATGCATAGTTTTATGAATGGTTACACAGGAGGTTCTAATAGGATTCGAACATGTTAGAATTCTCCTTGCATCTCATTCAAAATCCATAGTATCTTATTCATAGCTCGCCCCTCTTGCTTTATTGATCTTTGAATAATTACCACCAAGTTTTACCTCTAATTATAAACTCATAAGTCTCAAATTTTGTAATTATACCTACAAATATTCTTTCCTTTTCAAACTTTATCCCACTTACAAAGAGAAAACTTAAATTTTTTCTCACATCTTTTTTAAATAAAATATCTTTCAATTTTGTCAAATGTGGATGATATGCTACTAGAAATCTTGAAATGACTTCATATATAGAGATATATTGCAATGTAGTCCTTATGAGTAGTAGCCTTCTAACCAATGTTAAGATATTACTTTTCCAACTTGTTAAACGATAATTTAATCTATATATAAATAAATTCTAGAGCTCCTTCATCTTTCCTTTATTAGATAAAGGAATACCTAGATATTTTGATGGTAATTTTCCAAATTTAAACCCTAAAATATCCACCATAATCCTTTGTAAATCATAGATCCCATGTAAAGGACATGATATTTGACATGTCATTACAAACATAATTGAAAAAGGTACCTTTCTCCATTTATCTTAACTACATTTATTTAAAACAAGAATTTGTTATAGTTAGATTTTGCAATCTTATATTAAATTATATTGATAAATTAAAATTATATTTTAAAAAGTAAAAAAAAATTAACTATAATATTGGGAGCCACTCTTATCAAAATAACATAATATTACATTTTATTTTAGGTCAATTAAACCATATCCAACATGTCTTTTTATCAAAGATATTTTATATTTACATTTCTATTTAATATATTATTCATGTTCCTCAAACTGTCATATTTCTAAAAGCAATTCCTTGACATCATTTTCATTTAGAGATAAAATCTCACTCAATGAATTGCCTTCTAAAATTTAAATTTATTCAAGACAAAGATCAACACAATAATTGGCTAAATTTTCTGCTATCCAGTTTTCTTATATATAGATATGCTACAAGATACTACCTCTAATATAAATTATTATTAATTCTATATATTATCCAATCATTGCATTCATTATTCTTGATAGCATTAATAATAATTTATGAATTTATCTTAGTTGAAATATATTTCCATCCTTTTTCAATGGCATTTTTTATAACTATAAGAAATGCCCTAACATATACATAGTTGTTAGTTGAAATTATATATGATTTTGAGTGAGGACAACTTTATCTCCACTATTTCAAAAACATCATTGTTACTAGATTTTATTGGATTTCCTTTGGAGATAAGATCAATATTAATTTTCATGAACACAACTTCTGGATATTTCTATTTTATCAAAAAATAAGATAGATTCTTTGTGTTAAATCCATTATCACAAATGAACCTTAGCATGTGTATTCAAAGCCTATAACAAGATGTTAGCACCTCTTTCCCATACTTTGAACTAGCACCATGTCTATAAATATTCTATAAGAGAGATTAATACAATTTCAAACTTAGGCCATAAATATTCTAGTGCTAGTCTATTCTATTTATAGACTAGCACCATGTCTATAAATATTCTATAATATTTATTTTTAAAATTCTATCGTTTCTTTCAAGCCATAAATTCCAAATAATAATGGTGAGACCAATAGAATGCATAAATATTTATCTTTTAAACAATTAATCTAGTATTTCATAAAATATTTCGATTTTGATGGAGCTACCAAATATATTTTTATTTTCTAAACAAATAGCCCCAAATGGTGTAAGCAAATGAAAAATCAACAAGTAAATTATATTTCTAGAACCTTCTTATACAAGGCACAACTAGAAGTTCCATGATGTTTTATTCTATGTAAACTCTCTGTATCACTCCAAATTTTTTGCATCCCTACCTTCAGGCTATAGGATCCGTGCCCAGAAAGAGGATGGGAAAAGGATGGCGCGGTACCTCGGACTGAGAGGACTTTGCGAAGGTCCCGCCTCTCAAGGGAGGTGCATTTTGATGATTTTTCGACGGATGGTGGGTTCACCAGGAAACATTTAGCGGCAGTTTCCACGCCTAGGTTTTGGAATGTGTTTGATGAGTTCGTTTTAACCTTAAGCATTCATCCTAGGTTTGGCCGAATGAAACTAGATTAATCTATATGAAAATGCAAGTTCAATGAATACAGAAAATAGATTTAAAAGCAAAAAACAGAGAATTTACAGGATGCAAATGAAGAATACCTGATCCGGATGTCCCAAGAAGATTCTGACGTTTGAAGCGACCTGGATCGTCTGGAATTCGACGGAATCGCCTGCAATCCGACGTAATCGTCCGACATCGACAGAATCGTCTGAAATCGACGAATTCGTCGACGAATTCGCGAGACCCGCAAGACATAAAATAGATGCAAAATACAAGAAGTCCTACTGTGCAAACAGAGGCAAATTATACCAAATAGTAGTACGAATACCGAACAATATTTAAGAACAGAAATTCAAGCAAATTACTCGTACTTTAATGGCAAAATATGATCTTAGTATGCAATCTAGGCTAAATGGGTGAACTCCAAATGCAAAATAATATAAAAACCGAATAAATGATCTAATTTGTAGCATAAAATGACAGGGAAAAAGATGAGAAAAGCAAACTTCATGCACTGATTCCCTCGATGTGGACTGCAATGAGATCGTCTCGCATCGCACGAAATCGCCTCGAATTTGACAGGATCGCCTCCGATCTGGACAGGTTCGTCGACGACGATGGGTGCTGGCTCCGGTTGAAAAATAATGATGTACCTGCAACAAAATTAGTATGGGACTAATGCAAATGCAAGATCAGGATGTTTTAACGCAGAGGGAGTCAATTTATAGATAATTTCAGCCAGGGGTTGGGGAGGGAAAATCCTAGAGATTAAATAGGCTTAGGGGAGTTGTTGGGAGGTTGGAGATCATCCCAATTTGGGAGATCTCCAACGGGGGGAGGGTCCCAACGGCGCAGACACGCTTTCGCCCGTATTGGAGACCCGTTGGAACAGATTCCAACTTTGCAAATTCAGTTTTGCGACAAGATCGTCCGGACGTCCTAGTCCAGACGAAATCGTCCAATATGGGGCGATATCGTCTGATCGGCGACGATATCGTCAAACGGTCAAAACAACCTCTAAAATTGGCACGGAAAAAGGGGAAACGGAATACCCGACGGTTAACGGGCGGTTTGGGAGGTTAAATTTGAATTTGAAATTATTTACTAAGGTGAATATAATTTTTATAATTTTATTGCGCCAATTTTAGGGTGCTACATTTTGCCCCCTCTTTAGCGAATTTTCCGAAGAAAATGCGTTAAAGATGAGTTCTTCTCGATCTACGAGAAAGCAAAAAATTATACCCATTTTTAGGCGACGATTCTTGGTCGAATCGTACGACAGCTTACTATGGTGCCTCCTCCGTGTTTTTACCCAAATCGAACGTTTGAGGTAAAAACGCGGAAAAGCAAAATTATTTTTGAATTATTTTGAATAAAATTAAGAAAAATAGGGTAAAACCCTAATTCATTGTTACTGTTCATTTTTACTATTTTTAGAGCTCTAAAGCAAAAAAATGGTGGAGACGACGCACAGATCAGCAGAGGTCCGACGTGGTCTACGGGTAAGGGTCTAGACTCAACTTAGACTGATTTAATTTGAATTTACATGCTTTGTAGGTAGATTTTTAGGTGAATTTTGAGCATCGCGGCCGTTTTTGGCCGTCGACGTCGTGGGACGAAATCGTCCCGATTTCGACGAAATCGTCTCAATTTCGTCAATTTCGCCCAAGGGCGAAATCGACGAAAGGGGGACGATTTCGTCAATTTAGAGACGATTTCGACAGGCGAAATCGGAGACGATTATGCTCAAATTTGGGACGATATCGTCCAATAGTGGGCGATATCATCAATTACATGAAATTGATCTTTAAGTTGCATTATTAATTACTGGAATTGTTATTAATGATTGTTTATTGTTTTGTTGTTTATGTTGCAGAGAGGTTTGCTAAAGAGCAGAGAATGGAAGTATGGAGGATTAAGAGATGACTTGGCCGCTCTGACACAGGCAGAGCGAGATCTGCTGGCACAGGCCGGCTTGCAGCATGTGGCGGAGATGCCACAAGTGTCCACAGATATGGGGCTTCTAACAGCCCTAGCAGAGAGATGGTATCCGGGGTCTTCCTATTTCTGGCTATCGACAGGGGAGATGGCTCCCACACTAGAGGATGTATGGAGGATTCTGAGAATCCCCATACAAGGGCGGATGATCACTCCTACGGCCAATCAGGGCCACGCTATGGGACGACTGTGCGGTGACCCGAGCTTCACCCTGGAGAAGGGCGAGTTAATATCGAGGCACTACGCCAGATGCCTGGGGCATCTAGACTCACACGGGTGCTAGCTGGAGTGGTTGGTGGACTTCTGCTGTGCCACCAAAGTGGGTGCAGGGTGCCATGGATGCTCGCAGATGTGATCTACGATATGCGGGATCATGGGTACAGGTTTTGCTGGGGCAGTTTTGTGCTATGCCGATTGTACAGGATCCTGTATGGGGTCGTGTACAAGGGCGGCCGATGTCTGGTGATGACATCGCTCCTACAGGTTTGGTGCTGGGAGCACATTGCAGTGCGGAGGCCGGTAGGGCTTCCACTGATAGGGATAGACGGGGAGAGGCCCCGAGTCTTCTACTGGTGGCTCCGGAGAGGGTCACAACGGTGGATCGACCTACCGATGTCCCGGAGGCTACTGGATGACTTGGTCCCGAATCAGATCACCTGGAGACCATGGAGAGGGCACCCGGTGGTGGGCCGAGGACGGACAGGAGCCGGCTCGCATCGAGTGAGTCCGTTGGCTACGGATGGAGAGAGGAGAGGTGGAGCTCCACCGCTATGACCGAGTTTTGAGACAGTTCGGTCTACAACAGGGGATCCCATCTCTGAGGGATTACGAGTTTTCTCGGACTGTCCGGGATAACACTACGGTTAGCGGGGCTCCCGACATGCAGCGGTTCTGGAGCCAGGACGCGGATGATGCCCCCATCCAGCCAGTGGATGGGGATGACGCAGGGGTAGCCGATGGCTACGATGCCTGGTACGTAGGCATCCGCCCTCCTCGGATGACGAGGGCACAGGGTCCGATCCATGCGGTTGTGCGTCGGATAGGGAGGCGACGCCAGGCAACGATAGAGGCGGCCCAGGGTCACGACGGGAGGGAGCAGAGGAGGCCACAGGCACAGGAGAGGCCACGAAGGGGAGAGGAGGGAGGAGAGACCCCCATCTCCATAGAGAGAGAGACCACCATCGCCCGATAAGGGCAAGGGCATGGACACTAGGGAGAGCAACGAGACAACGACTCTCCGAGCTGAGGTTGCCCGCTTGCGGGCTCAGGTGCAGACACTGCAGGAGGAGGCTACACGGCTCAGAGCTCAGGGCGAAGGAGCGAGCACTCGAGATTTAGCACGTGCTATCACCCAAATCACTTTCTATCAGGCTCTATACTACCAAGCGGTGCCAGCGGAGCAGAGGGTGCCATTACCAAGACACATTGCAGAGCCTCGTCGTGATGGGGTCATCTAGGACATCATCACGATCTGCATCTCGGACTCATGGCACCACACGAACTACGATGGGGCCACCTCCTCCACCTCAGGGGGGAGGAGATGAGGCTGAGAGCTCGAGGGGCTCTCGAGACACTACACAGAGGGTATTTGATTGAGTATGCCAAGATATAGATTGTGGCATACCAGTCTAGCTGATGTGATGTACATATATTTGTGATATATATAGGAGATATTTTTGATCATATGACTTATGTTTTGAGTATGTTTATGATGCTTTTATGTTTGATTGATTGATTTGATAATTCATGTAATTATGTCGTTAAAAATATTATAATTGGAATGTCATGCTATAAAATTTTAAATGAAATAATCTGATGTAACAAATTGATTGTTTGTGATGAGATGAAATAAAAGATAAAAAGAGACTTCTAACAAAATTTCAAAGGACATTGTCGCTATTATAGACCATTTCATGGAGTCGCCGCTCACTCGGTCGTCAAGCTAATCCCATTTATAGAAATATTGTTAAAAAGTAAAAGAGTGCTTAAGAGACTTGCCTTAAGACTTTGGTGCAATAGTGCAACCGGTGATGATGATGGTTGGTTTGTTTTCAGATTTTCATGAAAAATATTTGTGCATGAAATAATGTTTAAAATGATTTTTACTAGGCATAAATTCCTAAGTGTGATAAGATTTTTGAATAATTCCTTAGGAATTATACCATCATTGCAAAGTTGAAGGTTGACATAATGACAGAAAATAGTGAAAAAAAATGGGTTTGCTTTTGAAAAGGCATAATTTGTGTAACATAAAATGAAGTCATATGGTTTTTATGATTTTTTGATAAATGGGGAATAAAAATTGTTACAATGGTTTGCGCTAGGCATAGAATATGTAGGTATAGACTTATACCATCATCGCGAAAATCCAAAAAAAGATAGTTTTATTGCAAGGTTGATTTTTGATGAACAGAAAATATGAAAAGGAGGGCTTGCGCTAGGCATTCAATTCCAATTTTGGTTTTGAAACTATACCATCGTCGCGAAAGTCAATCAGATATATATGTATATGTTTTGATTGTATAGTTTGAAAGAAATTTTTGATTTTTTTTGTTATATAGTTGTCTTTGTGATAAACAACTGTACTTGATTTATTCCAAACAAGTTGCAAAAATAATATTTCAAATTATTTTAAAGACAAAAGTTAGATTTATAAGGAATCCCATGTGCATATGTGAATTCAGTTCCGATCTTGATTTATCATAATGATACACAAAATCTCTCAAATACAAATGTGTGTGCAATTGCTATGTTCATTTACCAGTTTTGAGCAAGATACTATGATACAAGTGATTTGAAGAAACCAAATAAGTGTTCATTAACCATGATGTAGATGCATATAACCATATTAGACTACTATGTAGGTCGGATTATCAAGAGCTAGCTAATCCATAAGCAGACATAGGTCTGTACAAAAGAAGGTCGCTAATGTGACAGACATATCGCCACGCTAGGAGTTACCCAAGGCCAAACAGGGTTGGGCACAAACCACCTGTTATGGGGCTTACCTCACAGTTTTCGAATAATTGAGAATTCCAGGGATTCAAGCTCATCAACCCTTCTTTTCTTTTCAAAGGGTAGGGAAAGGGATTTTATTGCTTTTGCTTTCTGCTTTCTTTTGCTTTTCTTCTGAACTTTGCTTCTTTTTCTTTTTGTATTTTTTTCTTGATTTTTGAGATAATGCTTGAAATATTGCTGTGATGATTCAAAATAACATTTTTATTTTTCTCTTTTTCTTGAACTTTGCTTTTGTTTTTTTTTTGTTCTATACTAGGGATACTTGCTCAGATTAGTCTGTAGAGCAAGGGATTTTTATTCTCGGGTAGGGGTGAGCTTGTCCTTTTGCCAATTCTCAAAGATTCTAGACCATGTGCATGATAGGATAGCAGGGGAAACTTTTCACTCAAGAAATCACTTCTACTATGTAGCAAAACATGGAAATTACAAATATAATCATTTTATTGTGAAAGATGTGCTTGGTTTAAGTAAATAACAAGATCAATTCTCTATGCTCAAACTTTATTTAATTTGAATTTTGTGGACTTTGATATAAGAGAGATTAGTAATCATGCCAAATAAAATCAAGATATTTATTTTTGTGAGTGTGCAAGTGAGGGATTCCAAATAAATGCTAATTTATCCAGAATAATTTGAAACATATAACCGCAATAATTGTAAGAAAATATATAAGAAATTTTTGAGAAGTTTTTGAGAATGTTTGACTCTCTCTTTCTTCATTATTTTGTTTTGGGTTTCGAAAGAGTCAAGCATATTGCTGTTTTTATCATTATTTTTGTTTTGATTTTTGTTTGTGAAAAACAAAAGCTAACAAGTGCCATAAATAAATGCAACAAATAGTTTTGAAAATTTTGGTGATTATGAATGTTTTTGATGTTTTTGGATTTTTATATTTTATAAATTTAAAAGAAAACAAGATAATGGTTTTGAAATATGCAAAATAAATATGTATGTACAAGAATGAAATAATCACATTTTATGCATAGTAACGTTTAAGATGTAAAATATTCATGGGTTCTTTAAGTTCTTTACCATCTAAGGTAGATAATTTGTAAGCTCCCCGATTCAAATTTAGCAAGTAATAATGTATGGTCCAAGCCAGTTGGGCTCAAATTTACCTTTAAGGTCCTTAGTTGCATTAGTATTTTTTTGAAGATTTTGATTTTTTTTTTTTTTGTATTTTGATTTTAATTTATGAATTGAAATTGGTGGTATATACAAAATGATCTATATACACTATACAAGGTTATTTGAGTATAGCATGTCTAAGGTTGCTTCAAAATCAAAGGAGGTTTTGAAGGATAATCTGGTTGAGGTGAAGGTAAGAATAGAAGGTGATGAATAAAAGGTAGTGATAACAAAAGCTTTGTTATAATGTAGAATAATGTAGAAAAAGATTTGACTTTTATATGTGTAAAATTGATCATGTTACAAAATAAAATGTAAGAAGGATAAGAAAGTTCTTCATTCTTATCACTATATTCCAAGTTTTGATAAGATGGAGAAAGTATATGTGAAAGATATGCATGAATGTTATTTTGTAAACAAGGATGATCATATATGAATGAAGAAAAGTGATGGATAGAAGATAATTGTGACAATAGAGAATGTATAAAACTTGATGTTTCAATCGTTAAATATTCTTCAAATGGTTTTGGGTCACCCAGTATGGTAACAATTTTATTTGCAAGTTCAAACTTCAAAAATTGGTGAAGAGTGGAAGGGAAAACCCTCATCGTATGAATCCAAGGACTCTGGAGAAATAGGTTGTAAGGTGAAGGACAATATCCTACATATAATAAAATATCCAGGATCTTGGATCCAATATTAAAGGGAAGAATTATAGTATCTTGAGCTTCTTGAATTTCATTGTTAAAAGATTTTATAAGAACATTTGATTTATTAATATCTTCTTCCTTTAATTTGAGTTTTTGGAATAATTGATGAGTGCATAAATTAAGAGAGGAGTCATTATCTACCATGATAGTTCTAACAAGTGTTTCTTTACTAGATTTGATAATGTAAAGATAGGAGTCTTCTTGTGGAGTAGAGGAAGGAATATCCTCATCATAGAATGAAATAGGGTTAACCTCAAGAGGGTTTACACCATTAGTTATGATTTTAGAGAAAATATGATGAGGAACAAATTGTTGGCTAGGTATTTTGAACAAAATTTCCTTGTGATAAATTTGTAATACTTCTAAAAGGGATATCTTTGTTTGAGAATTAATCACTTGTTGTTGGCTATCAAAGTAGATTTCAGATTGAGATTTTAATTCTAAGGATGAGCTTTCTATGTTTACATTCCATTTTGTATCATTCTCTAGAGCCAAAGATAGTTTTGAAGGTTGGTCAAATGAGGAATCCATATCTTGAATATCGGATTGGGTTGATTGAATTTGAGGTTGCTCATTTGTAGTTTTTGTTACAATATTAATAATATCATCATGATGGGACACATTAACATGCAATATTTGATTGGTCTCTTGTTGTTGATAATTGAATAGGGGTTCTTGGGAGATCCCCATGTCTTGATTGATTATTAGTATTTGTTGTGTAGGAGTTTGATTGTTTACTGGAGATTTATAATCAGTTGTAGATTGTAATTCCTTGATATTAAAAAGATTCTTATCAATCAAATCTTGAATTGCACATCTTAAATCTTTACAATTTTGTGTCATATGTCCATCTACTCTATGATATTCACAATGTAGCTCAGGTTTAAACCAATCTGTTGTGGTATCAGGTTGTCTTATGGAAGGGAGTTCAATCTTATTTGTGTCAAGTAAATACTTGAGAATTATATCCATTGGTTGATTGAGCTTAGTAAATTTACGTGATGAATATTTTTGAGAGGTTTTTGATATGTGACTTAGAAATTTCGTCATAAAAGGGCCTAATGGTTTCTCACCTCTATTTTCTTTATTATGGGTTGAATGATGATAGGAAGATTGCGAAGTAGGAGGTGAGTGTATGGTAGAATTGGAAGAATAAGTATTTTCTTGTTGAAATGGATGTGTTGTATTGAAAGAAGAGTATTGAAAAGGTGGAGGAGGATTATATGTGGGTTGATAGACATAATATGGATATATGGGAGAATAGATAATATCATTATGAAGAGGATTGGAAAAGGGATTGTTTTGTTGGGTTATGGATGAAAAATAAGAAGAGTGTGATGGAGGTGATGTTGAATAGGGATGAGGTTGGTCATAATCAACAAATGTATTTGGCGGAATTCTTCCAACATTACCGATAGGATCATATTGATTTGAGTAAAAACTCATGGTTTCTTTAGTACTTCTAAAAGTAATATTTAATATTTACTATTTGGAATTGAATCTAAAACATATAAACTTGAAATGATGATTTTTTTTTCTTTTGTTTGGCTTGTATATTTTTTGTTTTTGTTTTCAAAAGGTTATGATGCATTCACGTCGGGTTCACCAAAATGTATCGCTCCAAATTTTTCGCATCCCTACCTTCAGGCTATAGGATCCGTGCCCGGAAGGAGGATGGGAAAAGGATGGCGCGGTACCTCGGACTGAGAGGACTTTGCGAAGGTCCCGCCTCTCAAGGGAGGTGCATTTTGATGATTTTTCGATGGATGGTGGGTTCACCAGGAAACATTTAGCGGCAGTTTCCATGCCTAGGTTTTGGAATGTGTTTGATGAGTTCGTTTTAACCTTAAGCATTCATCCTAGGTTTGGCCGAATGAAACTAGATTAATCTATATGAAAATGCAAGTTCAATGAATACAGAAAATAGATTTAAAAGCAGAAAATAGAGAATTTACAGGATGCAAATGAAGAATACCTGATCCGGATGTCTGAAGAAGATTCTGACGTTTGAAGCAGTCTGGATCGTCTGGAATTCGACGGAATCGCCTGCAATCTGACAGAATCATCTGATACTGACAGAATCGTCTGAAATCTGACGAATTCGTCAGACGAATTCGTCAGAGACCTGCAAGACAAAAAATAGATGCAAAATACAAGAAGTCCTACTGTGCAAACAGAGGCAAATTATACCAAATAGTAGTACGAATACTGAACAATATTTAAGAACAAAAATTCAAGCAAATTACTATACTTTAATGGCAAAATATGATCTTAGTATGCAATCTAGGCTAAATGGGTGAACTCCAAATGCAAAATAATATAAAAACCGAATAAATGATCTAATTTGTAGCATAAAATGACAGGGAAAAAGATGAGAAAAGCAAACTTCAGGCACTGATTGCCTCGATGTGGACTGCAGTCGAGATCGTCTCGCATCACATACGAAATCGCCTCGAATTTGACAGGATCGCCTCCGATCTGGACAGGTTCATCGACGACGATGGGTGCTGGCTCCGGTTGAAAAATAATGATGTACCTGCAACAAAATTAGTATGGGACTAATGCAAATGCAAGATCAGGATGTTTTAACGTAGAGGGAGTCAATTTACAGATAATTTCAGCCAGGGGTTGGGGAGGGAAAATCCTAGAGATTAAATAGGCTTAGGGGAGTTGTTGGGAGGTTGGAGATCATCCCAATTTGGGAGATCTCCAACGGGGGAGGGTCCCAACGATGCAGACACGCTTCTGCCCAGATTGGAGACCCGTTGGAACAGATTCCAACTTTGCAAATTTAGTTTTGCGACAAGATCGTCTGGACGTCCTAGTCCAGACGAAATCGTCCAATATGGGGCGATATCGTCTGATCGGCGACGATATCGTCAAACGGTCAAAACAACCTCTAAAATTGGCACGGAAAAAGGGGAAACGGAATACCCGATGGTTAACGGGCGGTTTGGGAGGTTAAATTTGAATTTGAAATTATTTACTAAGGTGAATATAATTTTTATAATTTTACTGCGCCAATTTTAGGGTGCTACACTCTCAACTATAATAATATTGTTTTATAATACTAACCAAAGAAATGTTGTCCTTGAGTGACCAATTTCCGAGGGAAATCATTAGAAGTAGAAAATTTTGATTGCTTTCAGGAATTATATCCCAACTTCACCAAGTATACACCATTTTTTAATAGATTTAAACCTTCTCATCCTCGCATGTAAAAATAGATAAAGTAAACTCTTGAAGCATATTTGTTGGAGTATATTACATTATTTGGTACATACCCATGGTACCTTCATGGTACAATTGCAAATAATAGATTAGGGTTGAGTCATAGTTTAGAGTGTGAGTTATATTTCCTCTTTTTATGTAAGTGTGAATGTGCAGGAAATGCACAAGTGTTGTGTAAAATTGTAATATGTAGGAAATACATAAGTGTCATATGAGTTATTGTGTAAATGTAAGTTGAGTCTATGTGCACAAGTGTCTTATATGTAAGAGTGCAAATATGTGCACAAGTACCTTATATTAATGTGTGCAAGTTATGGAAGTATAAAAGTCATGTATAGGTGTGCATATAATATAGAGTCAAGTGTTCATCAAGTATGCAAGTTTCAAGTAGAGAAACCAAGAGTCGTGAGACTTGGCATATGGAAATGAATAGTCAAGTATCCAAATATTCATTCTACTATGTTATATAGTACTCCATAGACGAAGAAGATAATATTTATATTATTAGTATCATTATCATCATATCATATTTTTAAGAGAAAGTGGAGTAATAAAGATAGCATATATTTTGAGAAATTAATATTTTAAGTTTTTCTACATGCTTAGTACGTGTATGATTCAGGCTATTTACATTCATTGTTGCTTATTATTGAATGTTATTTGAAATATTATTAGGCTTGATTTTCATATTACTTTGCTCAGATTACTCTACTCATATTATTATCTTGACCTTATTATATTGTGGCTACATTATATTCAATTCTATGATATTTGGGGTAGTATTAAGGCTTTAAAATCCATCAATGGTATCAGAACGACCACCTAAACCAATCCAAATTGATATAGTTTATTAGCCACCATTATTAAAATCAATTTTGTCTAGTTTGATAAATTTGATTAAGATTTTTTCCACTTTGAAGGTAGTGAGACTTGAACTCTATTATAAGGTCATATTGAGTAGAAAGGCTAGAATATTTCCACGATTGAAGAATAACCAATGAAGACTAGGATTTAGCTATATTGAAAGGTAAATCAAATTTAAGATAGTTGATCATTTAGAGACATAGCCAACCCTTAACATTGAAGATTGAAGACGAATCAACTTTGAGGTAGTTGATCATTCAAGGACATAGTCAACCCTTGACATTGATTTCATAAAGTTGTAGAATCATGGATAAATATATCTTTTGATATTTTATAGAAGATACAGGGACATTCAATGTCACCTTGACATCTAATAGAAGATACAGGGACATTCAACATCACCTTGACATTGATAGAAGATATAGGAACATTCAGAGTCACCTTGACATCAAGAGAGAATTTAGGGCCATTGCTAATCCCTAACATTAAAGAGGAATCGGGGATATCCAATTCACCTTGACATTGATAGAAGCAACTAAATGAATTTTTAGGTCATAAAGAAAATGACCTTGATATTGAAGCCAGTATAGAGGAGGAGATAGATTTATAGTAAATATTAAGCAACAGAAGTGTGAGAAGCTTCCTATAAAGGATAGAGAAGAGTTTCAACTTCTAAGTGTAAAAAAGAAGATTCGGGTCACAAAGAGATTGACCTTGACACAATATATCAAGGTTTTAGATCACATTAGATATTTACGTTGATAATAGAATAAGAAGAAGATCACATTAGATATTGAACTTGATAATAAATATTATTCAAGTCACATTAGAGATTGACCTTGACATCAGAAGAAATTTAGGTCATATTGATCTTAACATTGGTTCAATAAGGCAATAAAGAAGTATTACATACTAACAACAAATTGAGAAGCACTATATAGTAGCAATGGAGAGAGAATTAATATAATAGATAACAACTGAGAAAGGAAGAAATATATATTAGGTCTTAAGAAAGCTACATTAGTCTTGAGATAGATATATAGTTCTAACTTCAAGCATTGAATCTACATTGGATAAGAGATTAAAGAAGATTTAGAATAGATGCCCTTATAAAGAAAAGAGAAATACGCCCATATTGAGGACCGTTGAGAATAAATAAAGTGGCCATTGTAGAGATATAGTGAAGAATAGAATAGAGACCCTTTAAATAAAGAGGTCTAAGGCCCTTGTATTGGAAAGAAAAAAATGAGACTAGAAGTCATATAAAGAATTGAGGTTTACAGCATCCATATTAAGAAGAAATGAGAGCCTAAAATATAAGAAGAAAATATTTAGAGAAGAGATCTTATATAGGATTGAAAATATATTAGAATAGCTCAAGGAAAGCAAGCATCCATTAACAAAGAAATCTAAGCTTAAGGAAGGTCAGCGAATAACATAAGATAATAACTCATAATAAAGCTAGTTTAATGCAAAGGCATGAGTAAGAAGCTTGTAATGTAAGAAATATGGAAATAGATCTAAGTCTAAGGGAATGTGGCAATCTAAGATAATCAAGTGGCTGAGTTTAAAAGGTTTCCTTGATATTAGAACCAAGTGAAGGTTTACGTGAAGGTCATTGTTCAACATCATGAGTTAGAAAACATACAATGCACTAGATTCAACAAACAACAGTATACTAGAAAAATGAATTTCAAGCCAATGGAATAAATACTACAAATTTTACCAAGTTGAAAGTACAAAGATAGCATATAGCATTTTGGATTACTGTAGCACAAAGTTGAGAAATCTAAACGTCAAGCAAGAGAATCAACATGATGTTTGGAAGCTGAGAAGTCCAAGCATTATTTTTTGGGAGATAAACCAGTGTATAATATTTGTAACCACACACTAGGATAGTAATGATTGAATGTTACACTTGAGAGTAACAAGTTCAATCAACATTACATCTGAGAGCAACACATCCATTCAATGTTACACTTAAAAGTTATATGATTTTACAACTGAGAGCAACTGAGATTCAATTCCAATTGGTGTTACAATGAATAGCATTAGTCTATTTGGTGAGTGCAATAAGAATTCCAAAGCAAAAGCTAAAGTTGGTATTCCACACATGGCAACACAAATATTATCAACATGAATTGCATGATGAACGTCATACGATCATGGGTATAGGACATTACATAGAGCATAGTGTTATGTATATTGAGAATAGTTTAACCTAGATCCCATGGAATAGGTGGAAACATTACATTCAACAATAAAGAGTTTCACCCAAAACATAATATATTCAAGCAAAGGTATAACTGTTTGAAATCATTGGATGTGAAGAAAGCATAACGTTTGGATTAGAAGCATTATAAGAAAATATTCCATATTATTGCATGAGAAACATAAGGTGATCACCTCAAATTTATCCACATATTGATTTCTTTATTTCAAGAAATATTTAAATACTTTATAGGCACATGTTTTTATTTGGGATTTATAAGTTTTTTACATTAATTGTAAAATTAAGGTTAAACATTGGAGATATAAGGGACATAAAATACCAAGGGGGTACATTAGTGAAAAAGGGATATAAATTATTTGATTTTTGTTAAAAATAATTAAATTTAGGAGATATAAGGTTAAATTAAAATTATTGATTTATTAGAAGAGTGGAGTGGTAAAGAATTTAACTAGGCTATTTAATTTTTTAAAAATATTTGAGTTTTATTTTTTGAATATTTGAAATTTAAACATTAAAAAAAATTAAATTGTGCAAATTCAATTTTGAAGCTAAAAAATTTTTTTGACATCAAAGGATTATAAAATTCTAACTTGGGAGTCATAAGGTGTTCTACAATAAAATTTGGTTGTTGCAACATGGAAATAAAAGACTAAAAAAGGCAACCAAAATTCTTTTACAAGTTTTCTCTCAAGAAGCTACTAAAGATGGAAAATGTGCATCAAGTGAAGTGGTGGAATATTTATAATCTATTCTTGAAGGAAAAAAATGAGAATTTTTTATACTTCAACAATGCATGCAAAATGTTCTTTATGATGTTAATGATTATTATGAAAAATTCATTACTATACTTGTTAGTCTATGGAAAACAATATACAAGGGAATAATCACTCTAAATGTTTCCAAGGTAAGAAAACAAGGAAAAGTTAAATAATTAGGAAAAAAACCAATTATGAAAGATGTTTTTGTGATACAATGACTTAAGGCCTATGACAGCAAATGCATGTTGTGATACTAGTGATCTTAACAAAATATAAGAGAAAAATGTGATGCAAGCTATGTTACTTCTAACTTGGAATTCATAACAAAGATAGAAGAACTTGATCCAAGAATAAGTGTTGCATGTGACTCAAATAATTTAAACATAGTTCATGAAGATAAAGAGTGTGCAGATAGAGAACATTGTAATGAAGACTTCAAACATTCAGAAAACAAATGTGAACATTATGGCAGGCATGGACACAAGATAGAAAGATGTTGGAATCTTCATTGTTGCAAAATTTATGGAGGTACCAATCATTCTCAAAGACATTGTTGGTACAAATAAAATCATATTTTAGAATGGATATACACAATGAAAATAAAAGATCTTAATTGATTTCCTCAAAATTATTTTTCAAATTTTAGATATGAGCACAAGAAAGGTATGAACTTCAACAACATATTTAGAAGGAAAAAAATAGCAATGCCAAAGTTAGAACACAAATTCAAACAAGAATATGAATCCGATGAAGCTCAAGTAGAAAATCAAATGCATTGCATGGTCACTTGAAGAATGAAGACTAAAGTCTTCAATAACCAAATAATGTAATACAAGAGGTGTTGGATTATATTACATTATTTGGTATATCCCTATGGTACCTTCATGGTACAATTGTAAATAATAGATTAGGGTTGAGTCATAGTTTAGAGTGTGAGTTATATTTCCCCCTTTTATGTAAGTGTGAATGTGTAGGAAATGCATAAGTGTCATGTAAAGTTGTAATGTGCAAGAAATGCACAAGTGTCATATGATTTAGTATGCAAATGTAAGTTGAGTCTATGTGCACAAGTGTCTTATATGTAAGAGTGCAAATATGTAATGTAAAGATATGCATAAGCATCTTATATTAGAGTGTGTAAGTTATGGAAGTGTATGAGTCATGTATAGGTGTGCATACAATATAGAGTCAAGTGTTCATTGAGTATACAAGTGTCAAGTAGAGAAGCCAAGAGTCATGAGACTTGGCATATGGAAAATAATAGTCAAGTTGTTGGACTAACCACTGCACCTCGAGGATTTCACTTAGTGGACTAACCACCATCCTAAGCCTTGGTACTAATGGCCCTATGAGGATTTCAAATATAGAGATTGTATCAAACATTATTACTTTGAGGTTTTGGTGTAACAACAACTCTATAGTGGTATCAGAGCCTCACCCTAGGATCAAATCCATCCAAGTCACATCATAGAGGGGATGTTTGACTAGCTACCATACCTCGAGGATTTGACTTAGTGGGCTAACTACTACCTTGAGCTTTGGGACTAACCACCTTGTGAGGAGTTCAAATGTAGATATTGTACCAAACACTAATACCTCAAAGTTTTGGTGTAACAACTCTACATAAGTATCCAAAGAGTCACTTTACTATGGTTATATAGTACTCCATAGAAGAAGAAGATAGTATCATATTATAATTATCATCATCATCATATTATATTTTTGTAAGAGAAAGTGGAGTAATAAAGATTGCATACATTTTGAGTAATTAATATTGTAATTTGTTCTACATGCTTAGTACATGTATGATTCAAGCTATTTACATTCATATTGTTGCTTATTATTGAATGTTATTTGATATATTATTAGCCTTGATTTACATATTAATTTTCTCATATTACTCTACTCATATTATTATCTTGACCTTATTATATTGTGGTTACATTATATTTGATCCTATGATATTTAACTTGTGATATTTGTGGTATAATTAAGGCTTAAAAAGCCATCAATCTTTTTGACCTAATCTACTATTTATTTTATATTCTCTCCTACTAAATTTCTAATAGAAATCCATGATTTAGAATTGTTGATGAAGTTAACTTTGAACCTTTATAAGCTAAACATGCTCAAGCTAATTATTGTCATTTTGGATTAGAAATAAGAGGATAAGGCTTCAACCAAACATCAAAATAAAAATCATACAACCCACCTCATTGACAAACCATCATATATATTTATTGATAAATTACAAATATTTACTATGAAGCCCTATATTATTGAACCTCTAGATAGGGTTTGTTTCCTAAATAATTTTATTGCATTAATAGGACCTAATTATTTTAAAGCAACCTTTTTTTCCATCTCTTTTTTTGATATTTGAATAATATCCAACCAATATTTTCCATTAAAGCCAAACTCATAAGTCTGTAATTTCATGTCTTTACCCCTCGAATATTCATTCCTTTATAGACGTATCACACTCACAAAAAAGAAGCCCCAATTTTTCCTTACATCATTTCCAAATAAAATATCTTTAAATTTTATCAAATTAGGATGCTACACCTACTAGAAATTTTGAAAGTAACATCATAGTTATAGAGAGATATTGTAATCTTGTCTTTATGATTTGGAGCCTCCCAACCATGGTTAAGAACTTGCCTTTCCAACCTACCATACAAGGTTTCATTCTTTCCAAAATTGAGTCCTAGATCACCTTTCCTTTATCAGACAAAAGGAATACCTAAATATGTTGATGGCAATTTTTTAACTTTAAACCCTCAAATATTCTATTTATTATAAATGTAAAATAAATTTATGCACTACCATCAACATTTGCATTGATGTGATAAAAGTATATATACATGTAAAATCAATAAGGTACAAGGTTGGGAGTTACAACTACTTTCCAACTTCCCATAACCTTCATAACCATAAGGTGAATATGTAATATTCACAACATTCTCCTCTTATTACATCAATGCTCAATCAAAGTACATACAAGAAAAATTCTAAATTTTTCAAACTTTACATGTGCAAGAGACTTTGTCAAAATGTCTACACATTGCTCCTTTGTGGGAAAAAACTAGAGTTGTATGTTGTGTTCTTGAACATGTTTGTAAATGAAATGGCATTGAACCTCAATGTGTTTCATGCTCTTAGGAAAATATGGATTATGAATAAGCTTCATAACTCCTTGATTGTCACAACTCAGGATTGTTGGTTTCTTTTGTGGAATGCCCATTCTTGAAAAGATGTGATGTAACCATATCACCTCATAGATATCTCCTCCTACGACATGATATTTAGCCTCAATGGAAGAACGAGCAACAACATGTTGCTTCTTACTTCCCCAAGAAATCGAATTGGATCCTAGAAAGAATACATATCTAGAAGTGGATCTCCTATCATCAATGGATCTTGCATAATCCACATTCATAAAACCTATCAAGAAGAATTGATCATTCTTCTTATACTCTAGACCATACTCAATTATACCATAGATATACCTAAGTACCCACTTTGCTACTTTCCAATGACACACCTTTGGTTCTTGCATGAACCATGAAATATAGCTCATAGCATAGCTAATGTCAAGTCTAGTGTATATCAGATAAATGAGACTCCCAATCAACTAGCAATAGAGAGTTTCATTCACCTATGGAGATGGATCATAGTGTGATAGTTGCAATCTTGCTTCCATTGGAGTGTCCATGGGCTTGCAATTTGTCATCCAAAACTTCTTAAGAAATGTCTTGGCATACTTCATTTATGACATGAACACATGATTCTCAATTTTCCACACCTCTAAGCCAAGATAATAATGCATTAGCCTAAGATCAGTCATGTCAAATAAATGCTTCAATGCTTTCTTGGTCTCTTCAATCAACTTCATCAAACTCCCAATGATGACCAAGTTGTTGACATACACAATGATGATCATGACCTCTCTTCCTTACCTTTTAAAGTACAAGTTTGGATCATATGGACTATGATGAAATCCATGTCATAGGAGATGCTCATCAATCTTCATGTACTAGGATATAGGTGATTGCTTCAACCCATAGTTGATATTTGATGAGCATACATACCTTGTTCTCTTAACCAGGTATGATGAATCCCTCTGGCTATGTCATGTAGACTTCTTCATTGAGATCACCATTGAGAAATGAACTCTTCACATCCATTTGATGCAACTTCCATACAAATTGTGTAGCCATTGTAGAAACCATCCAAATGGTCTTGATCTTTATTGTTGGTGCAAAAGTTTCATCATAGTCAATTCCTTCCTTCTATGCATAGCCCTTTACAACAAGTCTTGCTTTGTATTTTTGATGCTCCCATCAATTTTGTATTTGGTATTGAATACCCACTTGCAACCAATAGGTTTCTTGCCAAGTGGAAGATCAACAAGTTTCCATGTCTTATTCTTCATCAATGCTTGATACTTGATGTTCATGGCATCCTTCCACTCCTTTGACATAAGAGCTTCATGAACCATTGAAGGTTCATATGTCTACACCATAGTGCTCATTAGGGCTAGGTTGACCTCATTTCAAACTTTGCTCTAAGTTCTTGGTCTAGAACTAGATGTATCTAGAACATGATCTAAGTTCACATCATGAACTATACTAAGATACCACTTGGGTCTACAAGTGGTACTTAAAGTGGATGGTCCTAGGTTATTAGCTCCATAAAGAACATCTCCTTCATCTTCACTAAAATCCTCTCTCTTAAAGGCTTCATCATCATTATCAAACAAAAACAATAGGTGCTTTGTCAAACATGACTTAGAAGAATAGGTACACTCATTCTTCTCATCAAACACATCTCTATTGATATACAACTTCTTGGTGTTAGGATCCATGAGACAATATCCCTTTGACTCACTATTGTATCCAATGAAGATACATCGATTGGATTTCTTCTTCAGCTTCACCTCCTTTTGATTGAAAATATGCATGAATGCAGTGCATCCAAATATGTGGATATGTTACATGGAAGTTTTATTTCCTATCCGTGCCTCTTTAGGTGTGACACCATTCAATGGAAGTGTGGATGTGTAATTCAACAAGTAGACTATAGTACAAATAGATTCTGCCCAAAATATTGGCTCCAAATTGGTATCACTCATGATACATCGCACCATCTCCTAAATAGTATGATTTTGCCTCTCTACAACTCTATTTTGTTGAGGCATGTAGGCATTCATCAATAGTTGTTTGATGTCATGTTGCTTTAGAAAATCAAAAATTTGATTATTGATGTACTCCCCCTTTGATCCAATTAGAGTGTATGAATATGATGACCAACAATATTCTCCATATGAGCTTTGAACTCTTGGAAATAGTGAAAATATTCATCCTTTATCTTTAATAAATACACCCACATCTATAATGTATAATTATCAACATATAATTGAAAATATCTACAGACACTGAAACTCGTATCCATGGTTCTATATATATCAGTATTCACCAAGTCGAGTGGATAATCCACTCTATTACTGCTTAAGACAAATGGAGCTCAATGTTGTTTTTTGGTCAAACAACTTGTACAAAGGTCATGAGGCTTTGTCAAATATGGAATCCTACATGTCATGTTATGATGTAATATTAACTTCAAATGGTCAGATATCCATATCCCCTATGACATAGTGATGCAACTTCATCTACCTTGGTAGCCAATGCTTGGTTGTCTTGCATTACAATTGCAAGTTGAAACATCTTGCCTATGCCAGTATCATGAGTAATGATCATTGAACCTATAGATTTTTCTTGAATGAGATAGTGTATATTTATATTTTAAACAATTTGATAAACAAATTGTGATCAAGTAATTGATTTACATAAATTAAGTTCTTCATGAGGCCAAGAATGTAAATAACTTGAGTCAAGCAATAGTTATGCTCTCTAAGATGTAATTAAACATCATTGATTCCAACAATGGTGTATGTTAAATTATCACCATGTGTTACTTGCCTATGGTAAGATGAATGATCAAGGATCATGAACCATTACTTCTAGCCTATCATGTATCTAGTAGCTCTTAAATCAACATACCAAACTAGGCTTGATTTTGAAACAACATCAAGAGATTGAATTGGATAAACATAGTATTATCCTTCTATATTAAAATTAGCATCCTCAACTACATTGCCATGTTAGCATTGAGGTGCATTCCTCCTTTGTCAATTAGAATTGTTTTTCTTACCTCTTGATGAATTCTTTAATTGATTCTTGGATTATCCTTGTGAGAATATGTTGTACTAACACTCTTGAAGGATGTATCCTGGTTTCCCATAGATCATACATGTGATATTTCTTTGTTCTTGATTTTATTTCTATTTTTCCTTTATATTTTTGTTGGTTATGTTTCTTAAATGGGTACTCCACCTTTCTTTGATTGCATTATCTTCTTGCACCTTTGATGCATAAGCAAAGCACGCTCATCTTTAGTCTTTATCTCTTGAGTTACTTCCTCTTGTTGAGGTAAATTTAGAAGAGTCTCAAAAGTGGGACTTTGATTTGCCATATTTAGAGTTGTTACCAAAATATTGAACATTGATGGTAGTGCATGTAGCATTATTGGAACAACAACATTACCATTGATATTTTTACCTAATAGTTGTATCAATGCTCATAACTTAGTAATTTATCATAGAAAGCCTTCTAGGTTCTCACCACTCTTCATCTTTAAGCAATGCAATTGTATCTCTAGATGTAGAATTTTGTTTTAATTCTTAGACTTGAACACCATTCTAAATCTATCCCATGCATCATTTGCAATTATCTCATTATGAATGTATAATTGGATCTCATTAGATACACTAAACATGATGATCAATCTAGCTTTTTTATTGTCTTTATCAAATTTTATTTGTTTATCTTGTTCAATGGCATGCCTTTGCATTATTCTAGATATGACTCTCCATAAGCCTTCAAACTCTAAGTGAATATTCAATTTTATATTTTAAACAAAATATGTATCACCTTTTAGCAACTGTGAATCAGGCAATAGCATCTTTGTGGCATTAATAACCATGTCAAATTTTTATAAAATTATAAATAAAAACTTCCACTAGAATAGACTCAAAAAAAATTCCAACGAGTATAAATTAGTCTATTCTCATACAATTTTAAATACCTCTAACTGTGAGAAAATAGTAGGGCCTTGCTAGGAAAAAAATAAGGCATAAGGGGTTTGAGTTCATTTTTCTCCAATTTGAATATTCTTAGAATATTTTATCAATGTTCAAGTGTATAAAAAAAGTAAGTCACTATCTTGTCACCTGCATTCAAATAAAATTTTATTTTTAAAAAGTAAAGGCTTTAATAGCCTTCAAAAGAGCATGTGGGATGTTATATTAATTATTTTAATATATTGGTGACTCTTTTTTTCTAGACTATCTATTCTTTCCATGTAGAAAATCAACTCTATTCTCACAATAAACTATAGGTAATAGGTGTTTTTTATTTTTTAAATTCATATCACAAGCCTTCAACAAGCAACACTTCACTAGAATTTAGCTTTCAAATGGCCCAACATTGATTAGACAACAACTATATAATAGATGTGCCTCATATATATCCAAATGGCCTTGTTGTTAGATGACCTATTCAACAAATATTACAGTCTAACTTCATTTCAGATGGCATTTTTTCTTTTGACATCTTCATACAATAGTAACTCTAGATTACAATTGTAGACAATAACTCCAGATAATAGTAGCTCTAAATAGTTATAGATCCTTAGATGGTAGATCCACATGGCAACAACTCTAGATGATAACTTTAGGTGGTAGATCTAGATAGTAGCAGCTTTATATAACAATTCCATGTGACCTCTTTTATATATAGTAGCTCTTTTTAGGATAGCAACTCTAGATGATTCTTCTAGATAGTAACTTTAGACAACAATATTTCTAGACAACATGATCATACGACTCTTTTAAGTAGTAATTTTAGATAAAATATTATTGCCAACTTTTTCAAACTTTGATGCATTGCTCTATATGGCTAGAAGATTATTACCAACATGTCCAAACTCTAGTGCAATGCTCCAAACAACTCATTATTTTCTTTGTATAGCATATTTCTTGCACCAAACAATAATAATTGTTTTTCTTTTAGATGGTAGTAATTAATTTTGTGATGGCTACTCTTTTTGCATGAACTAAATTATTCTCATATGTCTCTACAACTCCTCTAAGATGAAATAAATATCTGCAACTTTTACAAACACATATAGGAACAAAAATAATATTTTTCTTCTCTAAACAATAAACTCTTCTCCTCACTCAAACTTGTGTCTACTCCTTTATAGGTTCTCCAATAGCAAAATGCTTTCACAAACCCTAAGAGGTGTCTTCCACTCCTCGATAATTAGATCACATTTAAAAATAGAAGCTTCATTCTAATATCGTCCTTCTATGATGCCAATTGCTAGAAATGCAAAACAGATTTATGCACTACAATCAACATTTGTATTGATGTGATAGAAGCATACATACTTGTGAATCAAGAAGGTATGAGATTGGTAGTTACAAATACTTTCCAACCTCCCATAATCTCTATAACCATAAGATGAATACATAATACTCACAAGCTTATTAAGAACTGATTACATCACATAATAAGTTAGAGTTAAGTATTTGGGAGTTGCACCTGTATAGATGGTTGGCATTTAGTTAGTCAAACCAACCAACTCAACTTAATTGTATATATTCATATTTGTTTTATAAATGAAACTCTCTCTAGCACCCAACTAGTCCAACATATGGTATTAGCATTGACATCATTCCTAGAGCATGTAAAAAAATAAAATAAAAATCATTTGTATCAATTATAGATTTGTTTTTTTATTTTTAAGAGTTTTGTTTGTATAGCATAGGAGAAAAGAAGATTTTATAGTGGGATAATAAAATGAATAATGTTTAAATTACAGCCTCACTATCAAATAGGAGGTGATATGTTTGACAAGAATGCCCTATCTTGAAAGAGGAACATCAAGATGTCTTGTTGCATGAGATTGAATAAAGGTATTATATGATATTTTGACACTAGTTGGAAGTATTACTATGAGGATCACAAATTTTATTTACAAGCATAGAGGTAATAATAGAAAACAAGGAGGAATTTGTCATTAGAAGCAATATTTATTGTTGTATTTCAAAGAAAGCATAAAGGAGAAGGAATATTTTTTTAATAAGAGAACTTGGAGTTCTAGTTTACTGTGAACTGCATGGAATTAATAGACTATCTAAGGCAATCAATCCATCTAGAATAATTAATTCAAAGTATAAGCCATCTAGAGCATTGCATTTAATAGTTTTGGAAATCATCCTATTTGTATCTTGTTGCCCTTGTTCATGTTAAAGATGTATATGAGTGGAGCAAGATTAGTTGTACATGATCACTTCCATCTAAAGATCAAGCCATCATAAAATTGGATCATCTAGATAAGAGCTACTATCTAGAGAAGATTTATCATCTATATTTTCCATCTAGAGCTACCATTTGGATTTTCCATTTAGGGAAAAGTTATCATCTATAGAACAAGTGTCACTTGGAGCTAGAGTTGCCATCTAAATAAGAGCTACCATCTAAAATCACATGACTTGTCATCTAGAATAGTCATCTAGAGTTGTCATCACAACATATTTATCATCTAAATATATTGGTGCCATAATATTACTTACAATCATCTGGAGTTACCATCATAAGATATTGTCATCTAAGGTGAAACTTAATATTTTTGTCCAAAAATAGGTTGTCTAAAGTGAAATTTATCCTTGTCATCCATTGTTGGGGTCATCTGGAAATAATATTATTTGAAGATATACGATTATTGTGAATTTTCCATATAATAAATGTATGGATCATCTGAAATTTAACTTCTAGTGAAGCTTTGTTGATTAAAGGCTTGTACCATTCATTAAAAAAATTTAAAAATAATAATTGGAAAAAATGGTTGTTACATATAGTTTACTGAGAGGAAAGTATTGTGTGTAATCTTTTGCATGCAAATAACATGTCATATAGAAAAGGAAAGGAGACATCAACATAAACAAAAAGAAGAAAAACTTTATGATGTTGCAAGCAAATTGTTAGTTTGATCAACAACAAAGAACTATGTTACCAACAAAAGTTTAGCGAATAAGGTTAGAATTATCCAATAACAGTAGTGTTTTTCAGATTTATTTTAGCTTGAGGAGGGTCATATGGTTGAGCCAACTATGATCCATTTTAAATATTAAATTAGACTCCATTGTACTAGAGATAATGCTTCTTTCAAGATAAGTGGAGATCTCATATCTTACAAATATTAGTGTATCCCTGTTTGTATATGCTCTTGTGAATGGTTGTGTGTTCCTATTCACAAGTGAAGTATCGTACCAATGACTAGTTGAGTGTATCCTCAATCTTAGAAGTTTGTATACAAATGAGTGTGTCCCTATTTGTATCTATGTAGATCAGTGTTATGCATAAGGGGTCGGACCCAAAACATACTTGTAAAAAAATGGTGAATCTATTTTGAAACCCTGGTGAATCCTGGGCAACTTCATGTAGGAAGACATGGTGAATTACCTTATTTTTCACTAAAATTTAGAAAAAATTAGCAAATTTGTGTTAATATTTGAAAAAATATTAAACAACACCAAACGACTACCTACAGAAATGCATTCGAGGGAGGGTCGGGTGTAAAATTGCATCCGAGGGAAGGTTGGGTGCATTTCTGTATTCGAGGGAGCTGGGTGCAAAAAGACATCCGAGGAAGGACCAGGTGCAAAACTATATCCGGGGGACCTTGTGCAAAAATGCATCCGAAGGAGGATCGGGTGCATTTCTGTGCCCATCGGACATAGAAATGCACCCAGCCTTCCCTCAGATGCAATTTTGCACCCGGCCCAACCCTCCCAAATCGGGTGCAAAACTACATCCAGTCTGAATCGGGTGTAAAATTGCATCTGGTCCAAACCAGATGCAAAATTACATCTGGCCCGAACTGGGTGCAAAACTGCATCCGGCCCGAACCGGGTGCAAAACTACATCCGGAGGAGCGAGTGCAAAAATTCACCCAGTCCGATGCAAAACTGCGTTCGATTCAAACCAGGTGCAAAACTGCATCTAGGGTAGCCAGTGCAGAAATGCACCCGATCCGGTGTAAAACTACATCTAGACCGAGATGGGTGCAAAACTGCACCCAATTGAGGTAGGGCCAACTCGGGTGCAAAATTGCATCCATGGGGTCAGTGCAAATGCTTCCACTACTCCTCTGTCAAACCACTGCTCCTCTGCAACATTTTTCTCCATCGATCATCTGTTCTTCTAATAGTTTGAATGTTTTAAGTGAAAGTATCGTTGGCGTGTTAGTTATTTATAGTGTTATAGTTGGCGAGTTGGGCGGGATAATTTAAAAATTTTAGAAATTTAAGGTGAAAATGATCCATAATTTAGGTGGGAGTGTTGGCGAGTTTTAAAAAAAATGTAATAGTACTATCAACAAATGGCGATTCGACACCTAAAAAAAAAATTCCAAAAATTTTGGGCGAAATGGCTGACGTCCAGGGTCCCCAAAAATTATAAATTTGCATTTTTGAAAATGCTAATATTCGCCCAATTTGTGAATATTCGTCGCTATGCATAATGTTGATGTAGATGGATAGTGTTTATGTCCCTATCCATTTACCATGTAAAATATTGGATAGTTGTGTTTATTCCTATTCTTGATTGAGTCTAGTGTGGTCAGTCCCATTGAGGTGAGCAATTGAGTTTATCCCTATTCATGATGATGTAAATCATGGACTAATGTGTGTGTCATAGTCCATAAAATTTCTAAATAGTGTAATTTGTTCATTCCTACCCTTGTTTTAAGTATGATGTAATAAGGGAGGAATGTAAAGAATTGATTATTTCATGTAATACAATTAGAGTTAATATTTAGGAGTTGTACCTAAATAGATGGTTCCAAACCAATCACCTCACCTTCATTTTTTTTTATTATTGAAACTTTGTCAAGCATCCCACTAGTCCAACATCTCCATAATAAGCCATTGAAAATCTATGACAATGTTAATGAAAAAATTCTAGATTTTATAGTATTAACAATGTTGGCAATTTTGGGTTTGAGATCCTAGCTTCTTGTCTATGAGTTGTCATTGATGTCAAAAGGAAATGGCATTAATGTTAAGAGGATGTGTTGGCTTCAAAGGTGGAAGATTCCAAGAGAATCCGGAGAGATTCCATTGGCAAGGGTTTTTCATTAAAACCAAGTTAAATGGTTTTTATTAAAACCAATGGAGGTTCTCTTTATTATTTATTTAATTATTATTTAAAACCCTTCAAGGTTTTAATTATTTAATTATTTAATTAATTAAGGGAGAAATTATTTTTAATTTATCTTAAGGGTTTTTAAACCCTTTAGAAAGCAATTTCGATTAAATTCGAAATTACTTTTCGAATTCAGCCGACGTGTTTGGAAATGCATCAAAGTGCATATAAAATGAGGCAAATGAATTCATTTATGTTTTGCCAAGAGTTCGACATTAATCCCTGAGCATTTCGATTTCGACATCGAAGCCCCTGCGCCAACGAAGGAGGAAGACAAGCGTTGCGTGGTCAAAGGTGTGACGGGTTGGTCTTGGCGCCAAGGAGGAGGCGCACGCGGTGATAAGAACGGAGAATTCCCTTCTCCCTCACGTGGGCTCTCCTAGCCCACGCGGCATGGCCAAAGGACTTAGTAGCATGGTGGTCGGCGGTTCGAATCATCGAAGACCCTTTTGAGGGTAGTGTATGCACTCCGAAATTCGTGGGATATTTACCAAAGGTATGCGCTCCAATTTTTTGCGAAAAGAGTGGCAATTAAATTTTAATATTTTGCTTGCTAAGGTTTTATAAAGTTAGCTTTGGGAGGTATAAGGAATGCAAGCTTAATATTTTTGCTATAGTCGGATTGAAAATTAAAGGGGAAATAATTGCCATGGTGGTTGAGTTATTTTGACATGCCAATGTTGGGTTAATAATTTTTAGGGAAGATCAAAATTATTAATTGTGGTAGATTTTCAAGGGCTTATTCATCTTCAAAAAGGGTATGGGCACATTTTTCTTATGAGTATGATTGGTGTATGTTTTTCTGAAATAAGGTTGGAGTGAAAAGGTTTTCAACTAGGTTTCCTTTGGTTGGGTGTAAATCCTATTTTCTGGTTTGTTGAAGACTACTTATGCATTGTTATCCTTAAGGAGAGTTTTTGGTGAATGCATAATTTTTGGTTTGAGATAGTGGAAGCTTTGTGCACTAGGGTTTATATTTGTGAGTCTAGCTACTTGCATTGAGTTGGTGGAACCCTTGGTTGGCTGTTTTGAGTTTGATGGTTGAGTTGCTTCCATAGAGGTTGTTTGATCAAGTTATTGCTTTACTTGATTCATGATATTGGGCTTACTCCATTGAGTTGATTTGAGCAAGTTATTCTTTGCATTTGGTGATATTGTGTTGGTGGCTGTTTTGTTCAAATATCTTTGGAGGGAAAAGGATTTCTACTTGTTTCCTTTTCTTGTGATGATTGGTTGAATGCTTCAAGGTTGATGTTGAGTTGAATGGTGTTGGTTGACTAAACCTTGTTTGATGAGCATTGTTGTTGAAACCCTAATTGATGGTGAAAAGAACATGAGTATCATTGTTATGTGATTCTTTGCATAGTTGGCAATTGTTGGGGTTTCATGTTCTTGAAAGAAAACATTCTATCCTATCCATTTCAGATATTGAGTTGAGTTTTCAGATTTGAGATTGAGATTGAGCTGAGTTGATTTGAGTTGAGTTTTGAGATTGGGATTTGAGTAT
The DNA here is from genome assembly GCA_028583015.1 of Wollemia nobilis. Classification (NCBI taxonomy): domain Eukaryota; kingdom Viridiplantae; phylum Streptophyta; class Pinopsida; order Araucariales; family Araucariaceae; genus Wollemia; species Wollemia nobilis. The sequence goes on along the minus strand of JAQPPZ010016751.1, from coordinate 6,714,834 downwards.
AGAACATATTGAGTCTCTAACAATTCTCTTTATGCTTCTATGAGTTTGACAAATCACATTGGGTCTCTAACAATTCACTTTGTGATTTCCTACTAAGAAAGTTTTTCTTGGTGAGCTTGCTGAGTTTTTGGACAAGTTCCAGTGGGGACTTGTGAGCAGTTTTTGGATAGGTTTCGGTGGGGACTTGTGAGCAGTTTTGGACGGTTTCGGTGGGGACTTGTGAGCTGGAGGTTGTGGGGACTTGTGAGCAGATTTGGACAGGTCCTAGCAGAGGACTTGTGAGCTGAGTTTGATAGTTCTATCAGAGAACTTGAGGACAGAGGTGCATTGGTTCTTTGAGAAGAACCTAAGGACAGATTTGGCAAGTCTTTGAGAAGGCTTGTGTGTAGAGGATTGATTTGTTCAAGAGTTGGACAGATCTGACAGACAGAGGAAGACTTGTACTAGACCGACTGACTATGTTTGGTACAAGTTGTTGAGCTGCTGTGGACATGATCATAGAAGGCAGAGGTCTCTTAGGCTAAGCATTGAGGATAGGAGGTCTTCGGTGGAAAGGAGTTCCACGTGCTTGGCAAGAGGTAGAGGCAGTTGATCTTCTAAGGGATCATTTCTAGAGCAGAGGGGAAGGTATCTCCTTTGAGCAGAGGCTCATAAATTTTGATTGAGGGAAGGTATCTCCTTTGAGCAGAGGCTCATAAATTCAGATTGGGGGAAGGTATCTCCTTTGGGCCGAGGCTCATAAACATTGTAATTGGGAAGGATTCCCAAAGAACTTTGAGATAACTTTTAGAGAAAAGTTTTGTGGACGTAGCCTAGCCATTCTGGGTGAACCACGTTAAAATTGGTGTCACTTTGTGGATGATATTGTGCATTGCTTTGATATTGCTTTGGGTATATTGCTTTACTATTTTGAAGTATAAAGGAAAAAGTAAAAAGAGGTCTTATACTGTTCACCCCCCTCTCAGTATAAGCTTGTGTTCTTCAATTGGTATCGGAGCGGGTGCCTTCGAAAAGTTTAACGACTTGAAGGAAAAGCTAGTAAAGAACACAATGGATTATTCAAGTGGCAATGCAACACCTATTCTTGATGGGTCAGATTTTGGTCTTTGGAGTGCAAGGATGAAGGTTCATCTAATGGCACTTGGTAATGAGGTATGGGAAGTAATTGAAGATGAGTACACTATTCCTGTACATGGTCCTAATACTAAAGAAGAAAGGCTCCTACATCACAACAATTCAAAAGCAATGAATGCAATCCTGAAAGGCTTACAGAAAGCAGATCTCACCAAAGTGATTCACTGCAAGACAGCTAGTGAAATGTGGAAACAGTTGAAGGTGGTTCATACAGGTGATACAAATGTCAGAAAGGCCAAGTTGAGACACTTCAAAGGTATGTTTGAACAACTCAAGATGAATGATGATGAAAATATTAGTGACTACATGCTTCGTATGGATGAGGTTGTTAACTCCATGAAAGACTTAGGTCTTGAGCTTGCTGAAAATGATGTTTGTGATAAGATTTTAAGATCTCTTCCTAATAGATTTAGTGAAAATATTTCTGCTATTGAGGAAGCTAAAGATTTGGATAAGTTGAAAAAGGATGAGCTCCATAGTATACTTGCAGCATTTGAGTTGAGAACTCAAGTGAAGGTTGATGTCAAGAAAGAGGCGACTTTCAAGGCTACCAAGAATTCCAAAGGTAAACAACTTCAAGATAGTGATGAGTCTTCTAGTGATGAAGAGGCATATTACGACAAGAAAGGCAAGTTCTCTAGAAAGCACAAAAGTATGAAAAATATAAGATGTTTCAATTGTGGAAAGTTTGGTCATTATGCTACTGACTGTACTTGTTCCCAAGAATGAAAGTGATGAAGATAAACAGGATTCTAAGAGCAAGGATTCTGAAAAGCACAAGCATCACAGGAAAAACAAATATGAGCACAACAATCAAGGAAAGAGGTATTCTCACAAGCACAAGAAGAGTTTCTACCTAGACAAAGCAAGTAAGTGTTCTAGTAGTGATAGTGAAAGTTCTTCAAGTGATAATGAAAATGAGATGTTGTTCATATCAGAAAAAGAGGAAGAACCGAAACATAGATTCATTATCATGAAATGTCTTAGATGTGGAAATTTTGGTCACCTTGAGGATGATTGCACAAATAATGATTTGGTTTCTAGTATGTATGAGGATGCTTCAGAAAACTATAAGGAAGATGCATGTATGGTTTTTGAAAAGGGTAGCACCTCTAGTGATAAGAAATCTGAAAAAGGCTTTGATGATTCAAAAAGCAATCAAATAAAGGATCTTGAAAGTGAACTTATTAGTGCTCTTAGTGCTTTGAAAAAGGAAAGAAAGAAGAATGCTAGACTCAAGGATAAGTTAGATGAATGTTGTATGGAGAGAGATGATCTTATAGAAAGTCTTGACTTCTCTATAGCTAAGACACAAGAACTCAAGGATGAGTTAGAGTCTAAGGTTCTTGAGTATAGTGAGTTAGAACAGAAAATGGCTTCTTTGAAAGAGGAAACTAAAGAGTACAAGGATAAGCTTTACAGATTTCAAGATAGCTCCAAAAAGGTTAAGTCTCTCATCAAAGGTCAAAGAAAGACAACAGATAAAATAGGCCTTGGTTTTGTTAAGCCACACAAGGAACAAGTTGGAGAGTCTAGTAAGAGACTCCAAAAGGAAGAGAGTTCTGATGAGGAAAGTATTTCAGATCATGAGTTCTTGAATGATAGATGCACAGGAACAAAAAACAGAATTCAGAATGAGAAGAAGAAGTTTTCAGAACCTAAGAGGTCAATTAAAGGAAAGTTTCAAGGCAGATGTTTTGCTTGTCACAGGTTTGGTCACATGGCTTCACATTGCATGGCTCAAGTGAAGGAGGTAAATGACAGTTTCAGAAGTGCTAGTTACTTTCAAGGGTATTGCTACTCTTGTCAATAGTTTGGGCACAAGGCAGTTCATTGCAAGGCAAATAACAGGAACAGGTTTGGTCAGAACAGGTTTGGCCAGAACAGGTTTGGCCAGAACAGGGTTAGTCAGAACAGGTGGATTCAAAGAACAGGTATGCCTCAAAGAAATAACATTGTTACTTGTTATAAGTGCAACAATGAAGGTCACATAGCTAGACAGTGTAGAGCTGAACTTCCAAGGTACAGGAACAGAAACAGTGGTATGAACAGGTCCAAGGATCAAGGCATGGTTAATAACAGGAACAGTGACAAGAACAGGAACAGGAATATGGACAAAGAGTACAAGAGAAGGCCCGACAAGGAAGTTATAGACGCTGATGATGATCAGTGCCTAATGGGAGTTTTACTCCCACCCAAGAATTAATCACCTCATCGGGAGGTGGGGGAGGGACTAAGCTAAGAGGCTCATTCTTAGTCCCGAGCCCCAAAGGTGACCCTTTGCCATTGATGACAAAGGGGGAGAGATTTGAGTAAGGGGGAGAGCCTCAAGACAGGGGGAGCTGTTTATGTTGAGTTTCTGTGTTGTTGAGAAGCATGGTTTGCCATCAATGACAAAGGGGGAGATTGTTGGCAATTTTGGGTTTGAGATCCTAGCTTCTTGTCTATGAGTTGTCATTGATGTCAAAAGGAAATGGCATTAATGTTAAGAGGATGTGTTGGCTTCAAAGGTGGAAGATTCCAAGAGAATCCGGAGAGATTCCATTGGCAAGGGTTTTTCATTAAAACCAAGTTAAATGGTTTTTATTAAAACCAATGGAGGTTCTCTTTATTATTTATTTAATTATTATTTAAAACCCTTCAAGGTTTTAATTATTTAATTATTTAATTAATTAAGGGAGAAATTATTTTTAATTTATCTTAAGGGTTTTTAAACCCTTTAGAAAGCAATTTCGATTAAATTCGAAATTACTTTTCGAATTCAGCCGACGTGTTTGGAAATGCATCAAAGTGCATATAAAATGAGGCAAATGAATTCATTTATGTTTGGCCAAGAGTTTGACATTAATCCCTGAGCATTTCGATTTCGACATCGAAGCCCCTACGCCAGCGAAGGAGGAAGACAAGCGTTGCGTGGTCAAAGGTGTGACGGGTTGGTCTTGGCGCCAAGGAGGAGGCGCACGCGGTGATAAGAATGGAGAATTCCCTTCTCCCTCACGTGGGCTCTCCTAGCCCACGCGGCGTGGCCAAAGGACTTAGTAGCATGGTGGTCGGCGGTTCGAATCGTCGAAGACCCTTTTGAGGGTAGTGTATGCACTCCGAAATTCGTGGGATATTTACCAAAGGTATGCGCTCCAATTTTTTGCAGAAAGAGTGGCAATTAAATTTTAATATTTTGCTTGCTAAGGTTTTATAAAGTTAGCTTTGGGAGGTATAAGGAATGCAAGCTTAATATTTTTGCTATAGTCGGATTGAAAATTAAAGGGGAAATAATTGCCATGGTGGTTGAGTTATTTTGACATGCCAATGTTGGGTTAATAATTTTTAGGGAAGATCAAAATTATTAATTGTGGTAGATTTTCAAGGGCTTATTCATCTTCAAAAAGGGTATGGGCACATTTTTCTTATGAGTATGATTGGTGTATGTTTTTCTGAAATAAGGTTGGAGTGAAAAGGTTTTCAACTAGGTTTCCTTTGGTTGGGTGTAAATCCTATTTTCTGGTTTGTTGAAGACTACTTATGCATTGTTATCCTTAAGGAGAGTTTTTGGTGAATGCATAATTTTTGGTTTGAGATAGTGGAAGCTTTGTGCACTAGGGTTTATATTTGTGAGTCTAGCTACTTGCATTGAGTTGGTGGAACCCTTGGTTGGCTGTTTTGAGTTTGATGGTTGAGTTGCTTCCATAGAGGTTGTTTGATCAAGTTATTGCTTTACTTGATTCATGATATTGGGCTTACTCCATTGAGTTGATTTGAGCAAGTTATTCTTTGCATTTGGTGATATTGTGTTGGTGGCTGTTTTGTTCAAATATCTTTGGAGGGAAAAGGATTTCTACTTGTTTCCTTTTCTTGTGATGATTGGTTGAATGCTTCAAGGTTGATGTTGAGTTGAATGGTGTTGGTTGACTAAACCTTGTTTGATGAGCATTGTTGTTGAAACCCTAATTGATGGTGAAAAGAACATGAGTATCATTGTTATGTGATTCTTTGCATAGTTGGCAATTGTTGGGGTTTCATGTTCTTGAAAGAAAACATTCTATCCTATCCATTTCAGATATTGAGTTGAGTTTTCAGATTTGAGATTGAGATTGAGCTGAGTTGATTTGAGTTGAGTTTTGAGATTGGGATTTGAGTATAGAACATATTGAGTCTCTAACAATTCTCTTTATGCTTCTATGAGTTTGACAAATCACATTGGGTCTCTAACAATTCACTTTGTGATTTCCTACTAAGAAAGTTTTTCTTGGTGAGCTTGCTGAGTTTTTGGACAGGTTCCGGTGGGGACTTGTGAGCAGTTTTGGACAGGTTCCGGTGGGGACTTGTGAGCGGGTTGGGGTGGTTCGTGGGGACTTGTGAGCAGATTTGGACAGGTCCTAGCAGAGGACTTGTGAGCTGAGTTTGATAGTTCTATCGAGAGAACTTGAGGACAGAGGTGCATTGGTTCTATGAGAAGAACCTGAGGACAGATTTGGCAAGTCTTTGAGAAGGCTTGTGTGCAGAGGATTGATTTGTTCAAGAGTTGGACAGATCCGACGGACAGAGGAAGACTTGTACTAGACCGACTGACTGTGTTTGGTACAGGTTGTTGAGCTGCTGTGGACGTGATCATAGAAGGCAGAGGTCTCTTAGGCTAAGCATTGAGGACAGGAGGTCTTCGGTGGAAAGGAGTTCCACGTGCTGGCAAGAGGTAGAGGCAGTTGATCTTCTGAGGGATCATTTCTAGAGCAGAGGGGAAGGTATCTCCTTTGAGCGAGAGGCTCATAAATTCAGATAGAGGGGAAGGTATCTCCTTTGAGCAGAGGCTCATAAATTCTGATTGGGGGAAGGTATCTCCTTTGGGCCGAGGCTCATAAACATTGTAATTGGGAAGGATTCCCAAAGAACTTTGAGATAACTTTTAGAGAAAAGTTTTGTGGACGTAGCCCGACCATTCGGGTGAACCACGTTAAAATTGGTGTCACTTTGTGGATGATATTGTGCATTGTTTTGATATTGCTTTGGGTATATTGCTTTACTGTTTTGAATTTTAAAGGAAAAAGTAAAAAGAGGTTTTATACTGTTCACCCCCCCTCTCAGGATAAGCTTGTGTTCTTCAAACAAACTATCCAAAAATTAAATGGCATCATCTCAATTGGTTAAATTCTTTAGCTTTCAAGGAGGATATGAGGTTCAAATATTACCAAATGATACATGTATAATGGTCATGTTTTTATAATACCAATCTATGGTCACGATGTAATTTGGGTGGAGACCATTTCAATACCATATAACCCATTAATAAACAATTATCCAACAACCCTCTCAGAGCATGATAATATTGATTTAAACTCCATAACATTACTAGTTGAAGTATGAACCAAAATAAAATCACCATTAACAAATTGGAGATGAGATTCAAAGGGACCATTTCTTGTAACCTGAATACCTTCCATTTTTCCTTCCATTTTTCCTTTGAGAAAGCTCTTCCCAATGTCTTAGTAGGAACAATAAATAGATAAGGATATGGTGGGTCACCCTAGCATAGTTCAGCGGATGATTTAAATCATACAATTAGATATCCCTTGGTGAAAATATAATATTTTGGTATTTTAATAATATCTAATCCATTCATACCAACCTTTATTAAAACCCCATTTTTTTAGAATATCATGTAGAGAACTCTAGCAAACACTATCATATAATTTGTCCATATCAAATTTTATGAGCATACTTAACCTTTTCATAGAACAAAGAGAATGTATGGACTCTTGTCCAATTGTTATATCATTAAGAATTTAATTTTCATAAATGTAACCATTTTTTTTTCTATAAGATAACACAATCTAGAATGCTTTCCACTCTATTTGCCATAATTTTTAAAATTATCTTGTAAATTATATTACAAAAGCTTTTTGAATAAAAATTATCAAAATATTTTGTCTCACCTTTCTTGGAAACCAATGCAATAAGGGTGAAATTGATATCACTTATTATAGCCTTGTTTTTCTTGGCCTCTTTAACTTTGACCAACATATCACTCTTCAACAAATCCCAAAATTTTGAGAGTAAATTATAGGAAATACATTAAGGTCAAGTGCATTATTAATATGGAAAGAAAAACCTAATCCTATATCTTCTCCATATTTATCATCAAGCTTTTATTATGTCCTTGTATGATAATTGATGGAATATTTTGTAAAATTTTATCCTTGGATTGTTTATCTTGCCTAAATTTTGACAAAATATATTTCCAATTATTAATTGTTTCCTTCCTAATATATTTTTCCTCAATACTCCTTCCATCTATATTTAGGACATTCTTTATTTAATGAAAATACAAATATATTTTAATAGTATCATAAAAGAAGGGTATTTCTATCCCCTTTTATTAAGCCATCTCTCCCTAGATTTTTAATCCTAACATGAATCTTCCTTTTGCAACATATTATGATAATGATAAAATAATTTTTTTCTTGCACATAAGTATGTTAGTCCATTCTACTAATTTCTACTAACTCCTATAAATTATTAAGCTTAGACTTAATTTTTCCTTTTTATTTTAAAATGCTACCAAAATATTTGTTATTCCAAATCTTAATTTAACCCTTTAGGTATTTCATCTATTGAATAAAATTCTACATATATGATCCTTCAAACTATGCTTTATCCCACCATAACATGACTGTCTATATGAAATTAGGGTCTTGGATCCATATAGACTAAACCTCAATTATCTTTGATAACCATTATTCAATAAAACATATCTTAAGAAAATGTGTTTATGATCTAACATTTCTCACAATCAAATATCTAAAGATATTGTATACTCTATTTCCAAACATGTATTAGATAACAAAAATATATCCTACATTTCTATTATATGAGTTTCCTGATGCATATATTATCCCAATGATTATTGAGGTCTTAAAGTAGCAACATCTCCAAGGTTATTTGAATTTACAAATGAAGCAAAAATCCTTTGTTAATTTTAGACCATCTAGGAATACCACTCTTCTTTTTGAAAGGAGATATATCTATGTTGAAATACCATTCAAAAATTCCATATATGAGAATTATGAATCATCATTGAATTTGACATAAATAATCTAAAGCCATTCCAACATATATCAAGAAGAGTAACTTTAATTGGAACATATACATTTATAAAATTAACACTGATACTTTCCTCTATTTGAAATTACTTCTTGCTTATAGAAATTGTCTATATTTAATTTTGTCCAATAATGTTGAAATACCTCATGAAGCTCCCACAGTAGAAACTACTAGACAATATCCCAACTTCCAGATCTTTTTGTATGCATCCTTACATTCCTCATGACTTATTTTTATTTTTATTAAAATAATATTAGGACTATAACAACCAATAATTTCTTGATAATTTTCTTGTAGGAGCTTTATCCATACCTCTATTATTCCAAGATACCATTTTCATTATCACTTTTTTTCTTATATGTGGTATTAGGACCACTTCTTGTTAACACTCATGATATTTATTTTTGGTTTCCCATTTTAATATCTTTTTATTTTTCTTTCTCTTTATTTTTATTTTGAGGGTCTTCTTGTCCTTTTTATATTCCCATAAACACTTTAATTTTAATCAATATCTACTTTCTAGACTATCCATAATGAGACTTGTCATCTATATGTTTATGCTACCCTACAAAATTGAAATTGCAAGAAGTAGCCTCAAAAACATTTTCTTCTTTATGTTGTCCTAGAAAACCTAAAGTGCAAGGATCATAATTCATGGTACTTAGTTTCTTATGCTATCCTTAAAACCTTAAATTTCCATGGATATCCTCCATACTCATTTATTTATTATGTTGCACTTGAAACCCTAAAGTGCAAGGGACAAAGTTTATACTATTTTTATTTTTATTGCAAGGAGACGACTTTATGCTACTTTAAAAAATAAACATGATTTATCTAGATTACTTTTAACCTCTTATCCATGGTTTGTTTTAAAAATTTCCTCCACATCTTGCTTCACACCTTTATTTCCTTTTAGATTTGAATTTGCACATTGTACTTCCTCATCCCTTGTATCCTTCTTTGTTTTGTAAAATGGTTGATCCAAGTTATTTGTAATGGATTTTGTCCTCTAATGATACAAAGGGGCTTTCTTAACCACTCTTTACAAAGTGGAAAATCCTTGATCTAATCCAAATTTTACTACAATACAATCGCCACGCTTCATCTTCTAGTTTGTCTTATGACCAAAATTTTCATTTTCTTTCTCCAGCATTTTTACTTTGTAAATTCCACATAAATTCTTCCCATGTGTTGAGTCTCATAATATTTGTAGTACTAAATAAAATATTTCTATAATACAATTTTTGATCCCATTCTCTTATTGTAAATTAATATTAATGGATTTTGTAAAATTTATAAAATATCCATGGCAACACATATCTATCTCTATGTTGGACCAGCAAGATATTGGACACATTTTCATTAATCAAAATGATATATGTACAATGAGTATGATGGTGGTTGTTATTTCTAATTGTATTATTAACCACCTAGTTAGGATAACTCCTCAATACCTAGTTACTTATATTACATGTGATAATTTCTAATATTCCCCTCTTATTACATCATACTTTAAATAGGGGTAGGAATCAACAATTTACACAATTCAAGAAGATCATAGGTTATGACACACAAATTAGTCCATGATTTACATATTATGAATAGGAACAAACTCAATTGCTCACCTTAATCATATTAACCATGGCAGATTCAATCAAGGATAGGAACAAACACAACTATCCAAGGTTATACATAAGTGGATAGGAACACACATGCTATCCATCTACACATTTGCAAATAGGGATAAATTTATCTATCTACAAACCTCTATGATCAGGGACACACTAATAAATCATAGGGATAATACATTGTTTGTGAACATGGACACACACAACCATTCACAAAATTATATATGAATAGGAACACACACTACTATTAATAAAACATAGGGTCTCCACTTCTCTCAAATGAATAATTATCTCTAGTAGATAATGCAATATAATTAATTTTCAAAATGGATCATAGTTGGGTGAACCATATGACCCCCCTCAATCTAAACAAAGTTTTTGAATATATGGTTTTAAAAAATCCTTAAAATATTTCTTCAATAGGACAATTGTCTCAACTCAAAAAATAATTTTTGACAAGTATAAATATGTCTATCTTCCACAACATAAGAGTAGGCAAAAATATTTAATTTTGCTTCCTATCAAATTTTCCAGTCATTGCAAATGTGGGACAAAAATGTGCATTTCACTTCAATAAAATATCGAGTAGGTTTCACATCCACCTAACATCGTCTCTTCATTACCAATCAATTCAATATTTCACACTTCATAACAATTTGCACAAAAATATCTACAATGGTCTCTCTACATAGAGAGTTGATATCCAACAAACATGTCAAAATATTTTAGAAATATTATATAATAAAAATACCATTTCTTTTATTTTCCCTAAGAATTTGGCATAGTGCATGCAATGCGTAGTTTACATGCACAACATTTTCTTCTCCTTTGGTGGTCATCAATGTACTTAACCTTCTTCTTTCTTATTAAATTCTTTTTATGACATACATTGTCTAGCTTCAACTAGGTCTACAATAGAGTTTTTTTCTTTTTAATAATATGATGAATTTAGTGCTCCTTTGGTTGTGTTTCCCATAATACATTCTCTATTTTTTATTAGGATAAAATTTAGGTTTTTGAAATGGTCCAAACCCTTTTATAATCCTAGAACGGTTTGTCCAATCTTACCAACAAAAAAGCCTCGTCTCCAAAGGCTACAAGAGATACAAAACATTGAACTACCTTGTTTCAAAACTCTTTATATTTACATTCATTACCAACCTGTTTACTTTCATATCTTTGAAGAGTCTCCAAAAAATGGAACCCTTGGTAGACAAGTCCACAAATTCTAGAAAATGGAACCCTCAATAGATAAATCTATAGATCTTTAAAAAATGAAATCATAAGTAGACAAATCCATAGATCTCAAAAAAATAGAACACTTAGCAAGCAAACTCCACAAAAACCAAAACCAATATATTTCTCACTCAAAACCTCATAATGCATCCAAAAAGTTATAAATCCATAAAACTCCAAAAAATGGGACCCACAACAGACAATTCCATAGATCTAAAAATATAACCCTTAGTAAACAAGTCCACAAATATCTAAAATCTAAAACCCTCATAGACAAATCCATAGATCTTAAAAAAATGAAACCTTCAACATACAAATCCAAAAATCTATAGAAGATGGAACCCTCAACATACAAATCCACAAATCTCTAGAAAATGGAACCCTCAATATACAAATCCACAAATCTCTAGAAAATGGAACCCTCAACATACAAATCCATAGATCTCAAAAAAAATAACCCTTAGCAGAAAAATCCCTCATAAACCCAAAGCAACAAGTTTTCCAACTTCTTACTAAAAGTAGATAAATCCCATAGATCTCCAAAAATAAAAATAAAAATAAAAGGAGCCCTCAACATACAAGTTTGTAGATCTCCATAAATTAATTTTACTATAGATATTTTGAAAATTGGAACTTTCACCTAGTGAATTGACTTTCTATATTTCCTCCCTCCATTACCACTAACTGGAGTACATATGTATGGATCCTATATGGTAGTATTCATATTTTATCTTCCTCTCTAAAAACTTCCTAATTAGGTATCCAATCAGTCACCCCATTTCCTTCTCTATACACATGTACCACCTAAAATTCTTCTAGTGAATTCAAGGATCTTAGTGTATATGTTACTATGTTTACTACTCTCTAGCTTGTCACCACCCTTTTATTGAGGTAATTAATAATATTCAATGAATCTCCCTCAATTATTAATTTTGTATCCCCTAAATTAATAACCATATTTACTCCTACCAAGACTGCTCTACCTTCAATTTGATGATTGATTATATTACCCAAATACTCACCCATTGCTCTAATCATCGTTCCTTGACTATCCCTTAGTACTACTTCTCCTCCAACCTACACTGGGTTGCCTTTATAAGCCCCATAAAAATTAAGCTTTATCCATCCTTGTTTGGGTGGCTACCACTTGATCAAGCTCCTCAAGTCTCCTTGGGTATTTTCATTCACCCCAACTAGATTTAGGTTTTAATGTTCACTTAATTTTACCTCCTCCAATGACTCTAGATTATCATGCACTTTCAATGCTTTAATATTCTTCATTATGGATACTATGATATGCTCTATGTTCTTAGCTATAGATCTCTTCTCCCCTTTAAAAAATCTCCATCCAACCAAACTCCCCATGTATAAAAAAAGGAATAAAATTCCAAATCTGATTTAGTCTTGGGCTCTTAAATGGCTTCTCCCATTGTTATATCCAACCTGCCACTTTATTAAGCAACACTCAAGCCACCCCCATCTTCTTTCTTATATCATACAATACTTTGAGGTAGTATTTACATTCAAAAAATATGTGACTTACCAATTCCTTGTGAGATTCATAAAGGTAACATCTGTTAGAAAATTGCAAACCCCTCTTATGCAGGTTATCTATTGTTATAATCTTGTTTTTGACTATCAACCAAATAAAAATTGTTAACTTTGGCATTGATTTCCTTCCCCATAATTTATCCCATTGAAATCCCCCTAGATAATACATTTTTTGTTGTTGTATACTTAAGTTCATATGTTTAAATGAATCTGAACAATGTTGCCTTGATCGGGCAGTTTCAACCTTCTTCGTTGAACTTTTATCAACAACATGGTTTTCCATTGTTGATCAAACTAATAGTTTGCTTGTGACATCATGAAGTTTTATTTTTTAATTTTTTACTCTTTATTTATGTTGGTGCCTCCTTTTCATTTTTGAATAGCATATTCTTTGTGTGTAATAGATCACACATAGTACTTTCCTCCTAGTAAAGTACAAGTAGCATGTGCGTGTGTTTTAAATACACAACATAAACCTTTAGTTGGTAGTACTTCACTAAAAGTTAACTTTCATATAGTTCCTACATTGATTATATGACAACTTCACAATAGACAACCCTTTTGCATCTTCATACAACCCTATTGTTAGATGGCTCAGTCAACATACAATAGGGTCAAATTTCACTTTAGATGATAATATTAAATTCACCTTAGATGGTAATATCTTATGATGACAACTCCAAATATCTCTTCTAGATGGCAAATGATATGATGATACCAATGTCTTCAGACAACAACTCTTTTCTAGATGACAACTCAAGATGGTATCTCTTCTCTACATGGCAACTCTAGACAATAGTTGTTCTCCAGAAAATAGATTTTCTATAGATGGTAGCTCTAGATAATAATTTTTTACTAGATTACCCTATTTTATAATTTTATGATTTTTAGATAGCAATAATCACATACAATTAATTTTATTCCACTCATATGCATCTTTGATTTGAATAGGGGCAACAAGATACAAAGAGGGTGATTGCCAAAATTCTTTCCAATGCAATGCTCTAAATGACATGTTCTTTAAATTAACTTCTTTCGATGGCCCAGTTGCCTTAGATAGTCTATTACTTCCATGCAATCAGTAGAAAATTGGAACTTTAAGTTCTTCAAAACAAAATAAAAAATTATATCTTCTCATTTATGCTTTCTTTGTAGGACATCATTTGGTGTTACTTTTAATGACACTACTTCCATATTTTTTTCTATTATTGTCTTCATATTTTCTAAATAATCTTTATTCTCCTCACAATGTTGCTTCTATCAAATGTCAAACTCGCATACAACATATTTATTCAATCTCATGTAACAACACATCTTCAAGTTCCTCTATAGGGAATTCTTGTCAAACATCTCACCTTATCTTTAATGGTGAGGCTCTTATTTTAATAATATTCATTGTATTCTACCACCAGTAAATCCTTCGTTCTCTTGGGCTATATTTGCAAACAAATTTCTTTAAAAAAAATACAAGTGTGTAATGATATGAAGTTGAAAAATCCTTTTTTACATGCTTTGGGAACAATTTCAACTCTAATACCACATGTTATACTAGCAAGGTATTGGATAAATTTTCATTAGTCAAAATTATGTATATGTACAATTAATATGATCATGTTTGTTATTGGTAATTATCTTGTCAACCACCTAATCAGGATAACTTTGGAATATCTAACTACTTGTATTGCATGATTGGATAAATTCCTAGTAGTAAGTGTGTGTGTACATATATCATGCTATCACTCCTTAACAATTGGACCTTTCTAGATGAACTTTCTTATAGTGTTACTAATATTCTTCAAAATCTTCTTGTTGATAAGTTTATGTAGAAATTCAAAAGTTTTAATCTACACTAGAAGCCTCTTAATGGTTTTTATCTCCACATAAATATTCTCACTCCATAGTCTTAAATATAGGTCATGTCTACCCAAAACTATGGGACACTATTCATTATTTTATCCCTAACTTTTGAACAAGATAGGATGATGAGAATTGAGTAGTTTGAGTTCAATTCCCACATCCAATTTATCCTATTTTAAATTTCTAAAAAACTAACTAATACTAGTGGAAGTCACATATTTTTTTTAATACATAGGGGAATCAATAACACCATTGGGTAATGCCACTATAAACCCTATCCCATTGGGTTAGACAAAGTAAATAGGACCCTTAAACTGGAAGTCACATATTAACCCTCTACATATAAATAACCATGTTATCATGCTTGATCATATCATCCTTGATAATCACTTCTAGTATAACATATATTACCTTGATATATATTACCATAGATTTGTTCTTTCTCTTATTTGCAACTAGGGCATATTTAGTTCTAGTTAGAGATTGAATAAATGAATTTTTTCTATGCTACCCAACTTTCTTTCAGAAGGATCCCACATGCACATGAATTTCCCAAAAATTTAAATAAACAAAGGTCAGACTCTCCCCCTACATGCACTTGGATCCTACTCTTCCAAAAATATATGAAACAAAGAAATAT
Organism: Wollemia nobilis; assembly: GCA_028583015.1. NCBI lineage: Eukaryota > Viridiplantae > Streptophyta > Pinopsida > Araucariales > Araucariaceae > Wollemia > Wollemia nobilis. The sequence continues at coordinate 6,699,696 of JAQPPZ010016751.1, read as the reverse complement.
GAGAGTCGTTCCTTGCTCAAACTCACTCCCGTATCATGATTTATTTGTATTTTTATTTGTTATGAGCAATTATATATATGAAAAACACAAATTATTTTAATATTATTATTTATTAATTAATATTTATTTATATTAGTTGTTAGTAATTAGCTACATGGAAAAATTTGGGGGAGGGGAGGACAATGCAACGATTTGGGGTTTAGCTTTTCTTTGGGAGGTCCAAGGTTTAAACCATGGTGTGTGTGGTTGTGTTTTAATCCCCTATTGATAAGTGTAGCTCTCGGTCCTATGCATCGGTTGTAGGGGTTTATCGCACTACTCGAATCCAAAAATAATTATCTACATGGAAAAATAATTATTTTAATATTTATATGTGATATTTATTTTTAACCACATGAGTCCTTAGCATTTAATAAAATATTAAGGCTCACCCATGGGATTGGAACCTTGGCTTACAATGTGAAACTCCTTGCTTCCCACTTTTTAGTCTAAACTCATTGGGTAATTTTTATTTTATATTTAAATATAAATAGTTTTAACAATTTTGTATGTATAAAATTAACTCAATATATTATCAAAAATATTTTAAGAAATATTAATTTTTAATAATAAAAATATTCAAATAATAATATCAGCATGTAATTAACATATATATATATATATATATAAATAAGCTATGTGTGGCTTCTATTGGGGGCTACTCCCATTACAAAAATAAAACTTTACATTGCTCTCATTACATTTCTAACAAGTTGATTAAGCATACCCATCTTTACCTTTTTATCAAAGATATTCTCCATCTTCCTCAAAGTGCTAAGTTTCCATAATAAACTCTTTTTTTAAGGAACTAACAATAAGAACAACCCTTACATGACACATAACTCCAATACATAAAATAAAAACAAATATAATAGTCATCCATCAAAGAGGAAACCAATTCAATTATTTATCTTCTGAAGCATAGGTTCTTCCTCCTTTAGAGTGGCAATATCTGAGAATGCATTTTTGCACTTCAAGCTCTTGAGGTAATATCTAGTTGTAACATATTTTGTAGAATCTTCATTTTCAAAAAATTGACCATCGTCGATTGTTTCATAATTAATTTCAAGAATACAATCTGAGGTGTTAATATTTTCCATGAAACTGTCTAGATGGTCTTTAGTAACCATTTAGATTTTATCAATGATCTGATTCAAATTCTCCTTCTGGGGTTGAGTCTTTTGTTGCTCATATGATTCTTGTTGAATAATTGTTGCATCTGGAGGATGAGCTTATTTATTTTAAACTATGACATTTGAAGGTTTCAAATCATTCACATGTAGGGCCTTCTCCTCCATCAAGGAGGAATCAAAGCATGATCGGATGATCGGGCATCTCTTCTTCAAGTGGCCATATTGCTAACAACCATAACATCTTAGGGAGAAGTTTTCATATTCAATATTTTGTATCTATTCCCATTTTCTTGAGAAGATAGTAATTAATTGAGGCCTACGAACTGAAACATCCATTCAAACAACCAATCTTGCTTTACTCATATTAATTTTACTGGATAAATTTTCCTCTGTTTGAGCATCCATATATTAGAATGCACCAATGGCATTACTGATTTTGGTGAATATCTTCTCCCCCTAAAACTTCACAAGGAGAGCATAAATATTCACCCAAACTGGGAAGCCATTAACTTGTTCTATAAAGGGGTTGAAACTAGGAGTCCAAGTTCTTATATAGACACCCCTTTGTCTACAAAATTAGTTATATCTATAATCCATTACCCTATCTCTATCCACTAAATTATAAAAGGAAACTAAAAAGAAATTTTTGGGTAGGAGAACTACTTGGAATTTTGTATTGGTCCACCAGTCTTTAATGTATCCTTTGAGCTCCTCTAGGCTTGGTATTTTGTCCTTGAGTTTGCATATAATTGTTTGAGATTCATGATCAATCAGATCCAACCCAAATTCATCCTCCAAAATCTTGATAGAGGGTAGAGGTTCATCCACCCATAAACCCAAATATCTCTAAGATATATTTCTTCTGATTGAAGAGGCTTTCTCACAGACTGAAGAGATAGACTACAAATAACCCTCTTCCTTCAATGCTTGACTACGCCTAGGGTTTATATCCCTTTCATAAATACTATAGCCAAATTTGTCACTTTGTTCCATCGTTTGACTACACCTAGGGTTTACACCCCTTTCAAAATATATTTATTATTAAATCATATGAATAATAGATAATAGTTATTCAAAAATAAATAAATAATTATCATTCATTAATTTATATTTTAAAAAATAATATATGTTTAAATAGATTAAATATTACCCAGGTGTTGTAGGTGATTTGGAGAGGAGAGGGCAATCCTCCAAGGGAGGTCCCAGGTTCGAATCTTCACCCTACCAAAAAAAGTTGAATTGGGTACCCAAAATCCAATTGATAATTTTGGTACCGGCAGGGCTGGGTGCGACCCCCGGGTGACTTTGATGGTGTAGAACCCCCTGTTTGTGGTCTCTTAGACCAAGGCAGCCCTGCAAGAGGTTTTTTGCTTTAAAAAAAAATAGATTAAATATTTTTATTTTCAACAATGGGGAACCTTATAAGGGATGAAAATAATATATATATATATATATATATATATATATATATATATTTTTATATATGTATGTATATATATATATATGTATGTATATATATATATATATGTATATATATTATTAAGGTAGAAGAAAGGGTTTTGAAAGGGATCCCGAACCTTTTACAATCAACATCAAAGAATAACATTTATGCTCCAAAAATGGTTCTAGACCTTAAACAAGTAGATCAAACAACATCTATACTATCTAATATTTTCAACTTCAATATCATTTAAACAAACAACGAAAAATCAATAGACCTAGACAAATCTTAAAGCAATAGAGACCAAAAACTATATTTGGGATAAACCTTCCCTTCATTTTTCTAGTGTTTCCTGTTGGGCCTTGAGCATCAATATCCTCCTTTTCAGGTCCTCCAAGTGATTTTTTGCTTCTTCCATATTTCACAAGACCATTTGGAGCAAACATTTTGATAATTCATTAAGGTATTTCAATATGGAGTTTTGGAAAAGAACTTCAATGACTTTCTTTAGAGGAGGGGGAGCTGACCAAAGTATTGTTAGCCTTCGCCTTCATCCCTTATTCAAGGCTCTAGTCATAGATTGTCACCCTCCATAATGCTTCTAAACTTAGAATTAGACTTTCATACCACTATGTCGTCTCTATCCCTTCCACAAAAAATAGAAGAAATATCATCAATAGGAATGGGACTCTCTTGGAAACTTATTGCTTGATAGGATCAAGCATATCGTATTTCCTTCTAATACTTTGATTACTGGTACAAATAATGACTATTTTTTTCAAATGGACTTAGAATCATGAGTATTAGGATAGTGAAAGCCCTCATATCAACTCTAGTCCCATTGAGAATATTAGATACAACTTGTAGAGGATAAAATAATAATTAGTAAAAAACCAAGGGTAGAGAAGACCAAACCAAAGAGTGGAGTTTTTCAGAGGTAAGATCTCGTCCACACGCTAACACTCATTTTAGCCACAATTTAAAGGATCCACCTCTATTGGATACTCACTATCAATTCCTATTTTATTTCCTTCTTCCTTGGACTAATGCTTGTAGCTATCCAATTTTCTTGAACTCATTCCTCCAAAAGGACGATAAAGATCTATCCATAAAATCTTTAAGATCCCCTAACAAATTTAATCTCTATTCTCATTTTGATCATCATCCTTGGCTTTGCTCTTTATAATTTCCTTAACACTATGAGGGAAGTTTAACTCCCAGCACTGAAATTCATCCAAAGGTACACCTATGTTTACTAGATAGTCAGCCACCCCATTAGCCTCTTTATAGACATGGACAATATGCACTTCCTCAAAGAGCTCTAGTTTAGTGTTAATCTCATTTATCATATTTGCTAATATTCTAGTTTGGTGGATTTTTTTTATTCAAAATATTAATGATGTTTTGTTAATCTCTTATTATTAATTTCCTTATATTTAGCCTACCAAGAAGTGAAACACCCATAAAGGTTGCTCTAGATTTAGGAACATGGCTCATTTGATCTCCTAGAGACTCTACATAGACTAAGAGTGGTCTACCACAATGATCTCGAAAGATGCCTCCTGCTCCAACACTCCCAGGATTTCCTTTTTTTGCTCCATAGAAGTTCAATTTTATCCATCCACTTAGTGGCCTTTTCCATTTTGAATCAGTTTATGGATAAATTGGGGTTGAGTAGGAATTTTGATAATTGGAAACTAGACCCCCAACTCTAGCAATTTCTTTCTCTAGGTCAAGTTTTAAATCATTTTTGAACTTCATGATACCTAAATTTTTCAACATCGTACTTAAAATTCTATTAGCAATTGATGAGTAGTCTCTCTTCTTATCTTTTAGATCTTATGGTTCCTTTCTTTCCATACCCCCCAAAGAACATGTGGAAGACTAAATATCCAAAACATTTGAAGTCTTTTAATTTTGAAGGGGAACTCCCATTGAAGACAGAGTTCAAGGAGACTTGGGGAGGATCCAATCTACCTAGATGTTCTTCATAATCTTATGAAGTAGCTCAACCATGAAAGAGTAGGTAGATAAGAGATGGTTTGTATCTTCCTCGCTCATATTACATAGAACACACCTATTTGGGAATGTGAAGCCTCTTTTATGCAAATTATCTAAGGTCAAGATCTTATTTTGGACTGCTAACCAATAGAAGTGTGTTATCTTTGGAATGAGATCTTTGATCCAAATCTTAGCTACTAGAAACCATCCAAAGCCATCCCCTTCAATGAGATAATAACCCAATTTGACTGAGAGTATTCCTTCCTTTTGGCTCATCCAAATAAGAGAATATAAATATTTAGTATTGTTCAAGAAATGGACCTACAGAAGTCTATTTAGATTTTGTTGATTTTTGTCATCAATATTATCCACCTATAAAATTTCCCTTTTCTTACCATTTTTCTCGATGATTTTATAATATTTGACTAGGTTCCCATAACAACCTCAACAAAAGGTTTTAGCCTTGTAAACTCTAGATCCTCACTGAGAGGGATACTTTTAATCCATTTATCATTCCAAAAGTATACTTGGGATCCATCCCCAATCTACCAACATTTCCCTAGTTGTAAAAGTGGCTTGGTTGTTTGAAGACTATTCCAAAGGTATGACCCTTTATACATATTATCTACCTCTAATATTTAGATAGGTCTCAAATATTTTCCCATCCTAACTTACCCATTAGGGCCAAATTCATTTTCCTCAGCTTTCTAGAACTCAGTCCACCCACTTCCTTTATAGAACACACCTTATCACAAGTCACTAAGGCTAATATTTTATCTCTTCCTCTCTAGACCACAGGAAGTTTCTCTGAACCTACTCTATTATATCACAAATTTTGGTCGGCATTTTGAAGAGAGACATGAATTAAATGGGTATGTTTTGAAGTGATACTTGACCAATTGAGCTTTACCAACCTGGCTAAGTAAGGAACCCCTTCAACCTGAAATATTTTTCATCAAACGTTCCACCACTAGGTTCTATAGAGCTAAAATTTTTATCGTTGTTTAAGGAGCTAAATTATAATCCATATTTATGGTGTTGCTACATTAATCCACAATGATCTTGTATGTGTTCATTTTATCATATTTCCAAATATTCTTTGATATCCATCTAGTCTTGTAGATGGTAAACCTGATAATATGTATAAGTTGCTCAAGTTGTCATGTTGTAAAAATAATTGTCTTAGATGTGGGTATGGAATACAATGTAACATGATAATTTCTCATCCTTAAATTCTCCTAGCTTATAGAGTAATTAGAGGTACTCAATTATTAGTACTTTTTCATTTTTATTTTTCAATCGTAATATGATGAGAACTAATCATAATTGGTTGATAACATATTCATATGTATTGAAGTGGCATTAGCTCAACTGGTTAGATTCCTCAATATTTCTTGAGGAGACCAAGGTTTAAATCTTGTCAAGTGATACATGGATAATATCCAAGCTTTGTTGTAATACCACTATGTGGTGATGATATAATATGAGTGGGGTCTGTTTCAATCCTCTATAACCAATTGAAAAAAATATATTCATTTGTATTAAGAACTTCTCTTGAAGATGATTTTGTTCTTTATAGATGACCATTGAATTAATCTTAAATTTATTAAATATTATTTTCTCACTAGGCCCTTGTTAAAGAATAACTATTATTATTCTTATGATGTCTCAATGTTTTTATGGGTCCTCTAGTAAATCACTTTCATGAAAATCTCCAGGGGACAGTGTAATGGTTCAGGTTTGGATATTCTTTGGGAGGTCCAAGGTTCAAACTGCAATGTGTGTGTGGTTTTTTAATCTTCTATTGATAAGCGTAGCTCTCAGTATTACGAGGGGTCATGGTTGGGAGGGGATTTTTCAGCCCTATGCATTGGTTGTAGGGGTTTATCACACTACCTGAATCCAAAAAAAATACTTTCATGAATTTTTATTTTTTTATCCATTTAAAATTAAAAATAATAATATAATAAATATTTATATTCTAACTAGTTTTATTTATATTTAATAAGTTATATATAGCCATTGGGGCCACTCCCATTAAAATAACAAAATATTACATTTGTTGTTAGGTCAATTAGACCATATCCAACTTGTCTTTCTATCAAAGATATTCTTCCTCTTTTTAGATTGTTATGTTTCCATAATAAACTCCTTAATATCAATATCATTAAGAGATAAAGTCTTCCTCATCTAATTACCTTCTAAAATTTTAATTTTGGAGATGAAGATCAAGAATATGATTAGCTAAATTATTTGCTACTTAATTTTTTATAAATAAATATGCTAACATTTCAAAGATATTACTTTTACAATAGTTGATAGATATCATAAATAATTTTATTGCTTAATTTGGCTATATAGGTTTGAAAAAAGACCCACCCATATCAAAACTTGATCACATAATGGTATTACAACAATATATTTCACAATTATGCATGTATCATGTGCTAAGATTCAAATCTAGGTCTCCTCCTTGAAACTTGAGATATTTAATATTAAAAATAATACATTATAAAGGCTAGTTATGGAGTTACTTTCATGGTTAACAAGAAATTACTAAAATCAATGCCATATTTGTAAGTTTATATATATTATTTAATGAAACTTGTTCAATTTTCTTAGGTTGTTCTTGTCATATGGTGTCAAAGCAGACTCATCCTAGAATAAGAATGTTGAAAAAGCTTTGTCTTCACAAAGGTCTTCTCTCATCCAAAAATATAGAAAATATACTTGTCAAACACATAATGAATAGAGTGTGGTTGATTATATTTGCTCACCAAACTTCATTTCAAGGATAAAAGATATAAAAATTGAAGCAGTTCCCATGGAGCTAAAATCTAATCACAATCTGATGTACATAAAGATCAAAATGTAGGAAAGTGGGCAAGAATAATATATTCAAGTAACTAAAATAAAGAAAATAAGAAACATCCATATGATAAAGAAAATTTTTAAAAGCTTTTAAAACATCACTCAAGTAGATTATGTAAAGAGAGGAAATAAAGAGGGTAGATATTTACCAAACCTATACTTTTGATAGTAGTAAACTAATTGATATAATAAATGAAATATTGGAATCGTGCAAAAATTAAAAAACTAAGACAACAAGAGATGAAATTTTCTCTATAAACCCATGATATGATAAAGAATGTAAAGTAGTAAGGAGAACATTAAAAATGCCATGCAAAGAGAAAATGAATAGTAGGATATATAAATAGTTAGTGAAAACAAAAAAAGAAGAATACATATGTAAATCATAGCCCGAGACAATTCTAGAAAGAGCTACAATAAAGAAAAATATGCATGAAAAATAATATTATAAGAAAACAATGGTTGAAGTATGCTAAGCAATTATATAAGAGAAACCAAGAAAATATACCCCTCTTGTAATTAACACAACTGAGGAATTTGTTTCTAGGAAATATGTAAAGGAGGGCATAAAAAAATAACAATAGATAAAGCTTAGGATATAGATGGTCTATAAGTTGAGCATCTCAAGTGTGGGTTTGTCATCTTAGTAATATACATCCAAAAAAAAAATGTATCACATCATTAAAGGAGGTTTTCCATCAAAATGGATAACCAACCTAGTCATACTATTGAATAAAAAAAGACACCAAGGATCCTTCAAATTATTGCACCATCATGATTAATCATCTTTTCGCAAAAATTTTTGGTAACATGGTAGAAAGCAAAATTAGTCGATGAGCAAAAAATAAAGGAAAGAAAGCAATAGTGTAAACAGGTTTAAACCAAATTACTCAATAATAGATCATTGTATTACTTTAAGGTACCTAATAAAGAGATTATGGAATGTAAAAGGAGAATATTATTGTTGTTTTGTGGACTTCATAAAGGCTTTTGATACAATGCCTAGAGATAAATTATGGAAAATAATGGAATAACTTGGCATACCAACCAACTAAAGAGTAGCTATGCATAGACTTATAAGAAAATGGTAGCAAAAATAAAAACTCCAGAAGTATTGTTAGAGTATTTTGAGAGTTATAACTATTAGACATTTTGAGTCATTAAGTCAAGTTCTCATTGATGTCAAGAAATGAAGTCATCATTAATATCAAGGAAATTGTCAAGAAACAAAGTTGTCAAGAGTTGTTATTTATCTCCAAAAATAAGCCACTGATGATGTCAAAGGTCAAGAGGAATAAAGCAAAGGTTAAAGGCAAAAGGGCTCCATAATATTTTTAATATTATGTGGAAGCATAATATACAACCATGGTGATCTTGAAACATAGAGGAGGGGAACCAGGAGATGGAGATGGAGGGAAACTAGGAGAGGAGAGGAGATGGAGGGAAACCAGGCCCAGGAGGTAAGTGTGGAGGAACCAACTCCTCGCTAGGTAAGGCTGGTAGACCACCTACGGCCAAAAGCAATTACAGTGATAAGGACGAAGATGCAAAGGACAAAGGAGGTACAAGAGTTGGTCTACCACCTGCTAAGCCTCGGGAGCAGCACTTTTGGGGAGATGATTTTCCTCAGTCTGAGTTTCCTACTTCGGGTCCCACTATCGCACCAACCAAGGTAGTTTCCTATGCTACGACCTTAAATGGTCGGGCCCCCACTTTGCCCCCCAACACCACTATCATCCCAAATGATCGAAATATAGTCATCCCTGATGATATTGTTGACAAATACCTAGCCATGGAAATATTTACACTAGTAGGGAAGTTTGTTGGAGGTAGGCCTGACATCGATACTATCCGTAGATGGGCAACGACCAAATGGAAGACCCTGGGGAGCATGGAAATAGTAGCTCAGTCCAGGGGTTTTTTGCTATCAGATTGAGTAATGAGGAAGATACTAATTGGATTCTCACTGGGGGTCCATGGTTCCTAGGCCACAAGAGCCTTTTCTTGAAGAAATGGGACTTAGATTTCAATCCGGACACCCAGGACATAAATATTGCCCCCATTTGGGTGCGTATCCCTAATTTACCTTTCCATTGTTGGCATGATGACATCCTCATTTCCATTGCAAGTGTTATAGGAGATCTCCTGGCCATTGATCCGGTTACAAGAGCACGTAGAAGGATGAATGTAGCTAGGATTTGCGTTAACGCAAATTTAGCTTCTGAGCTCCCTACCTTTGTCACCCTAACTCACAAGAATTTCTTCTTCAAGCAAGCTTTGGAATATGAGAATAAACCACCTTTCTGTGTGGAATGCAACACCCAAGGTCACCTGAGGTCTCAATGCCCTCTCCTCAAGGCTAAATCCAACACAGGAAACAATCATTCTCAAGCAACTGGCATTCTTCAAAGTGGTAATAGAGGTGAAAGCTTCAAACCCCAAAAGAAAGGGACCCAACAATATCAGGCAAAGAATCATCAGAACAAGGTAGTGGTAGGCGGTACTGGAGAAGCCCAATCCCCTAGAGGAAAGGAGAAGATGCATCCAACTCATCATCAAGTAAGTTCATCTATCATTACTGCCAATAGATTCAATATTCTAAATGAGACTACAGATTTGGAACAAGGAAATGTTGTGGTTTCCTCCCCGAAGGGTTTGAATGCCCTAGAACCACCAATAGGAGTTGCTCCCTCTCATCCTTCCATCCCCTTTAGTACTTTTGAGGAACCCAGACCTCCTTCTAATTCTTATGAAACCTTTCCTGAGCCTAATGTCGATCTCATCTTCCTCAACACCCCGTCTAAATCTGGACCATCTCGGAGTCCCCTTGATGAACTAGCTACAAATTCCTTGTTGGAAGAAACCTCGTCACCCAGTCTAAATCATTCCATTAGACCCCTTAGCCCAGTTCTTGAACATATTATTCCTTACAAACCCAACCCCAAGAAAACTAGAAAGTCTAGCTTCCAAATCCCCTATGGATTTTGGGAGTGAAAAGAAAAGAGGAAGACCTTCCAAGGAGGATCAAAGGAATTCCCAAACAATGGATGATATAGCAAATGGAGTTCAGAAGACCCTCTTCCCAAATATTACTTCTCACCTTTTAGATGAGAGCAAGAGCACCAAACCCCCTCACCCAAGTGGTAGGGGATGCCGTAAAACCCCCAAACCGTCCAAATGAAGCTTCTCTCATGGAATGTGAGAGGCCTCAATGGGGCATCCAAACAAAGACTTGTCAAGTCTATGAGGAAAGACATTAGACCTTCCATTTTCATCATGCAGGAAACAAAAATAAATGCCAACAGTTCTGAAGTTGCTAAAATCATATGGAAAAATGCAGGAGTTATAACCAGTAATGCTAGAGGAACTTTTGGAGGACTCATATGTATGTGGGATAGGTAGAAAGTTGAAGGATGCCTCCTTCACTCCAGTGAAATACTGTTAAGTGTCCTCTTTCATGACATCAATAGTGACTTATCTTGGGTTGTCACCAATGTTTATGCCCCTAACACGTTTACTAGGAGAACTCAGCTGTGGGAGACCCTAAAAAAGATGAAATATTCCTTTCAAAACATACCATGGATAGTGGCTAGGGATTTTAATACACCCCTTTATCCTTCAGATAAGAAAGGAGGATGTGAAACTCCTACCAAAAGTACTGAGGAGTTTATGGAATTCATCAACACTAACAGGCTCATGGATGTCAATTTGAAAAAGGGTAAATACACCTGGAGCAATAGACGAGTTGGGGCACATCACATCCAAGTTAAACTTGACAGAGTGTTCCTTTCTCAAGAAGCAGTGCAGGTTTTTGGTGATGCGACTCTCCATCCTCTTCCCAAAGTGGGGTCTGACCATAATCCTCTCATCCTGGACATCAACAGACCAAATCCTTTCAAAAAGCCTTTCAGATTCGAGAATATGTGGCTTCATCACCCAGACATCAGACAACATGTTTCTCATGTTTGGCAACAAGAATACCAGGGGCGCGCTTCCTTCAGACTGTCTCAGAAACTCAAAATTCTCAAATCAGACCTAAAAATCTGGAATAAGGAAGTCTTTGGTAATATTTTTGCCAACAAGAAGTCTCTTTTAGAAAGACTTAATCAAATTGAAATAAAAAATGAACGTGAAGAGCTAGACTCCCAAACCAAAATTGAAGAAAAGCAGATCCTTGCTGAGTATCACAATATCCTTGCTTGTGAAGAGACCTTTTGGCGCCAAAAATCCAGAGCTCTTTGGCTCAAAGAAGGTGATTCGAATACAAAATATTTTCATGTGGCTACCCTCCACAATAGAAGCAACAACAGTATCAAAAATCTAACGAAGGAGGATGGTAGTATTATGTCAGACATTGAGGAAATCAGGGATGAAGCCAGCTCCTACTTTTCTAAGCTTCTTGAGGATGATGATTCTTGTTCTGTTTTAGCTCAGGAGGCCCTTCTTCACCATATCCCTCCTAATTCCATCCCTGAATCCATCAATTCCTCCCTTATTTCTCCCTTCAAGGATGATGAAATCAGAATGACTCTTTTCTCCATGCATCCCGACAAAGCCCCAGGCCCAGATGGCTTCCCTCCTCGTTTCTTTCAACACTTCTGGGATATTGTGGGACCTGATGTGTGTTTGACTATCAAAGAATTCCAATCGCTCAGAAGGATTCCTCGAGGGTACAATTCTACTTTCATAGCTCTCATTCCTAAGCTTCCTTCAGCCAAGACCTTAGTTGATTACAGGCCCATTAGCCTCTGCAACATTGTCTATAAAATCCTCACTAAAATTATGGCTTCTAGAATGAAAACTATCTTGCCCACCATCATTGACCCTTCTCAGGGCAGCTCTATTCTGGGCAGGTCTATCCTTGATGGGGTTATCTCCATCCACGAAGCCCTTCATTCAGCTTCCAAATCTAAAAAACCCACATGTGTCCTCAAGTTGGATATGAATAAAGCCTATGATAGAGTCAACTAGAAGTTTCTCCTAGCCATCTTGGGCAAGTTTGGATTCCATGCGGATTGGATAGATCTGATCAGATCTTGCATTTCCTCATCTTGGTTTTTTGTCCTTATCAATGGGTCTACGGCAGGATTTTTCCAAAGCACTAGAGGTCTTAGGCAAGGAGATCCTATTTCTCCAATGTTGTTCATTATTTTAGTAGAAGCTCTAGGTAGGACTATTCAAGCTGCTTGTAGATCCAGGTTGCTGACAAGGATTAAAGCTTCCTCTCAAACCACTCCAGTTTCACATCAACAATTTGTAGATGATACCATTCTATCAACTAGGGCCTCTATTCCTGAGGCAAAAGTTATCAAATTCATCCTCCAAATCTACGAAGCAGCGGCTGGTCAAAAAGTGAACTTCAATAAAAGCAAATTGTATTTTTTGAATACACCTATGCAGAGACAAATTAGGATCACCAAAATTCTAGAGTGTTCCATTGCTGATCTTCCTGCCACCTACCTCGGCCTCCCTCTGTTCTATGGCCAACCTGCAGGTTCCATGTGGCACAATGTCCTCGAGCGCATCCAAAGGAAACTTGCGGGCTGGAAAGGACATCTTCTGTCTCAGGCTGCCAAATGCACTCTTACTGCAATGGTCCTTCAAAGCATTCCAGTTTATTTTCTATCCATATTCAAGGCCCCCTCTCCTATCTCAGCTAAAATAGAGCAAATACAAAAAAAAATTGTGGACAGGAACAGACAACAAACAAAGATTCCATTTGGTGGCTTGGGACAAGGTTTGCAGACCAAGGATGCAGGGAGGACTCGGACTTAGGAGGATCCAGTCCCTTAACTCTGCACTGATTGCTAAACAGGCTTGGAGGCTCATTTCAGGTGATGACAATGCATGGATCACTATTGTAAAAAGGAAATATCTTCAAAATGGTGATTTCTTCAATGAAGGCATTCCCAACACAGGGTCAGCATTCTGGAATTCCATCAGAAGCTCTAAGTCTCTTATTATGAAAGGTCTAAGATGGATGTTGGGAGATGGACAAAATATAAATTTTTGGAAAGACAATTGGACATCTCGAGGACCTCTCCTCAATGACCCAATTCTGTCCAAACTCAAAATCTTCACTGATGACAGAATAGGATAGAAAGTCTCTGAATTTTTTACTCCAGGATCTCCTTCTACTTGGATTCCCATAGTGCACCCAGATTTTCCTGCTGAATCTAACATCTTAAATTCCATTCTATCTTCCACCATCATCCCTTCCTCTAGAATGCCCGATCGCATCATCTGGGAACACACTGAAAGCGGATATTACACTATCAAATCAGCTTATCTCCTCCTCCTTGTTCCTGAATAAAGTCTGCCTCCTATGGATAAAGTTTGGGTCAAACACCTCATCCCTAAGATTTCCTTCTTCTCTTGGCTAGCCATCCAAGAGAAAATCCTTACCATTGATAACCTCATTAGAAAAGGAATGCCCATTCCTAACAGGTGTTTTCTGTGTCTCAATGATTGGGAATCCACTAGCCACATATTTCTCCATTGCCCCTTCTCCTCATCCATCATCGGATCCATTTTCCATCACTTCCACATCCAATGGGCCCCACCTCCTTCCATCAGTGATCTCTTTCAACAATGGCCTACCCCTTTTCATGACCCCCGCCTCCAGTTTTTCTGGAAAATTTCCCTCCACCACTTCCTTTGGAAAGTCTGGCTTGAAAGAAACAATAGGGTCTTTTCCCTTAAGGCCAAAGCCCCTAAGCTTATCTTATCTAAAATTTTGGCCTTTGCCTTAGAAAATACCTCCCTCATTCCCCCTTCCTCCAAACCTACCTCCAAGGCTGAGAAGGATCTAGGCAAATATTTGGGTCTGTCATTGGAGGATGTTCGGCCTTCTGCCTTACGACCTCAAACCATGTGGACACCTCCCCCAGTAGGTTGGATCAAACTTAACGTTGATGGAGCTACCAAGGACAACCCTGGGAAAGCAGGAGCTGGAGGTATTCTAAGGGATCATCAAGGAAACTCTCTACTTGCCTTTGCTGAAGGGTTAGGTGATCAGACCAATCATGTGGCAGAAGCCAAAAGTATGTGGAGAGGGCTCAGTATTGCAAAGGATTTTCCCAATAAGTTAATAGTGGAAGGAGATTCCCTTAATATCATCAACTACCTCAAGAATATCAATTCCAAACCTTCATGGAGAGTCAAATATTATATTGAGGAAGCCAGGTCTATCATATTCAACATGCAATAAGGCATTTTCCAACATACTTTCAGAGAATCAAATAATGTGGCGGATAACTTAGCAAATATTGGAGTCAATTTAGACAATTTGCAAATATGGAACACGAATCTGCCAAGGGAAGTCCAGGCTCTCGTGAATAATGAAAAATAGTTGGCAAGTTATCCTCAGCAGGAAATTATTCCCCCGATCATCATTTCCTAATCCTTATGAATAAAGTCAGCATCGAGTGTTGTCGTATGCCTCCGTGTCACATGACGAGTCTTTGTTTTGTCCTACCCATCGCCTTCACGGGTTTTCATCCTCTCCACCGTCTCACTCAACAAATCCACGTCACCCCTCTCCACCTCCTTTTTGCCAGCCTTTCTTCCACCCATCATGCCTTCCCCTCTGTCGCCACTCTCGACCCCCTCTCCATTCACATTCACCCAACTGTCCCCGCTTTTCACTCCCCGTATCCGTATCACTGGGTAAATCTCTTTGGCTCACTCTCTAACGATCTCAACAATTATTATTGCTATTTGTTTCACTTGTGTAGGTCATCGTGTGTTGATTCCAATGTTGAAAACGTGACCTCTCAGCATATTTTCCCTTGCACAACTTCAAGGCAGCGTCAGAAGGCTCTTTTTCTGGTTACCAAAGGTGATCTTTCCAATGTTCTAGCTTGGCTTAAGGACCCCATAAAAATCATCATCCACGTCAACAAGATACACTCGTGGCAGACGTCTAGTGTGTGCAATGTTGTCAAGACCTATCGACACCTGGACATTCGGCTAAAATATTTATGGAAAGCTTGGGACCACTTTGGGATGCCCGACCTTAAGTGCACTATTTTCCTCTCGTGCCTCATGAGGCCACAATTTTCTTTGCATCTTGGTCACCGACCCCCTTGGTTAAGGTGCCTCTCCACGTGTGGGAGCCTTCCCTCTTCCACCTGTTCCCCCTCCTCCACATTCACCATGCCCACTACCTCTTCCTTCCTCACTTCATTAACCCCCACACTCTATTTCTCTTCCATTTTCCCTTTCACCCTCCATCTTCACCATCACCCTGTTTACCTTCGCTTTCCATCTCCCGGTCGACCTGTCCCTGTCCATTTTCTGTCATCACCCATTTCTCTGTCCCCACCATGTCAAGCGAATACATTGAACCTAATGCGTATGAGTGTGACCAACGTGCCGACCCTGTCCTTGAGGATAGGCATTTTTTTCCATTCCTCCACCTTTTCTCAGGCGATGATATTGAGATTACTATGGCATTCCTCGAGACATGGGACAATGGCATTGTTACTATCAAGGGAAGGAATTTCATCATTGATGCCCACCTCCTTGGCGCTATCACTGGCCAAGCTGCTGAAGGGGGTGATCCATTCACCACCATAAGCATAATTGGGAGGTGGAACTGGATCATTTCAAAGGAAATGATAAAATTATCAAGAAGGTCAAGGGGTCTGGCCTCTTCAGAACTGACCTATCCAGTCCCTGGAATGTTGTCATGAAACCTATCATGCAATTCATCTGTGTTGATGACCCTGACAAACCTATGAAAACCTATCATCTGGCCTTCATCAATCACTTCAGAGAACTTAACCCCTTAAGCATTCCCCTTTTCTTCCTCAATTCCATAAATCACTCCATATCTTCCTATAGAGACAAGGTCAACCATGACCTCCCCCGACACCAAGGCATGTTCAAAGTTATATACACCTATATCCTTGCCAATAGCCCTAAGGCCAACCCTGACCCAAGAAGCCCTACCAATTTGACTCCCTCTACTAAGCGTCTGTCCAAATATGAAAAGAAAGGAAAATGCCAATGAAGCCCTATCCAAATTGAAGGCCAAGAAAACCATTTCCTTTGATACCAGTGATGAACCGGTGAGGAAATCAGCTCGGATTCAGAACCTGACAGCCAAGTCCAAAGTGATTGAAATCAAATATGATAATGAGGAGAACAAGTGCCTGAAGGACTACATCATTGCCTCCACTATGGCAATGATGAACTGCACTATGGACATTAGGGAGGGGCTACATAAGCTCTTCTACAATGAACAGATTAGTCAAGCAGACATGTCCATAGTTGAGAAGGCGATGGCGACCGTCAAGACCGAACCTAAGGAGGATGAACCAAAGCCCACCGAGGCTGAGGAGGACAATAAGGAGGAAGAATCTATTGAGGGTGAGGATTGACTTCCTCGGCTCCACCCTGCTCCTTTTTGGTCTTTTCTATTGTGTAAGCTTTTTGTGCGTTTACGTAATTTCCAGTCTACAATTTTTTTTTCTATTATGTTTCGGACTTGTGGGCTCCCCTTTTGTTCTAAGGCTTTGTCCTCGTTTCCTCTCTGTTAAGGCTTTAGTTCCTTCGTGGCCGAGGTTGCGTCCTCTTCAATGGCCTTTTACATTTTTTAGTCCTTTCTGGGTCTTTCAGCTCTGTCTCAAACTTGGATCTGTTTCTCTGCTGCTTATGTAAAAGAATTAGGGATCCTTAAAACCCTTTTTTTGCAATATAATACTTTTACTTAGCAAAAAAAAAAAAGGTTTTCTTAAAAACCCAAGGAAGACTATTGCAAAGCTAAAGGAAGGTTTAAATTCAAAGTGAATTTAAATTTTATTAATAAATATTATTTATACCAAGGTGTACAATAGAAGATGGTCTTAATAAAACCAAAGGGTTTTAAAGAATTAATTTATAAAATTTAAATTCAAATGAATTTAAATATTTTATAAATTAATAAGCTCCAAAGGAAATTCAAGCACCAATGTCTAAATTCATTGAAGGAAATTCGAGCACCGACGTCATGCATGGAGGGAAATCGATATATATACCAATACCTTAGAGGTATTTTAAATTATCCTTTTGCTCAAAAAAAAATAAAGCATGCAATTGTGTTGATACTCGTTCGAAAAAGAGAAAGTTATTTTTGTGATTAGCATCAACAAATAGGGTTTAAATAGGAGCAGCGAACAAGACTAAGCACCAACTGGGCAGCGTGACCTAGTGGCAAGAGGACGGTGATTAAAGTGTTAGGTGCTAGAAGATCTGTGTTCGAAACTCAGCAGTAGCATTTTGGTGGTTGCATTGGTAATTTAAAGTGCCAAAGGAAGGCACACGTTTTTGTTGTGCTAGGCAAGCGAGGAGACTTTTGGAGCACACCATTCTCATTAGTCCCCAAGCGAGCGCCTAGCTTATGTGGTGGTTGGGTCTGTGGCTAGGGTGTTGGTTGAGGTTGCGCTGTGAGTTCGAATCCCATCCAAGGAAAGGTAATAAATTTTAGTTTAATATTTTGTGAGTTGCCTAAATTTTGGAGTTAAAAGGGTTGCTTAAAGGATTGGTAGTTGGAAATTAATTTTTGATCATTTGGAGGAGTAAGGTGTTAGTTTATTTTAATAAAGTGGTTGTGTCACATCAAATTGTTTTAAGTTTCAAGAGGATAGAGGGAACTTCTAAGCATTGAGTTATTATTAAAGAAGAGTGTATTGAATATTATTTTAGCTGGGGAGATCATAAGGTATAAGTGGTATATTAATTTTTGTAAATGTTGATGAATGATTTCTTAAAGGTGGAGTGATAAGGTGTATGTTTGTCTTGATATTTACATTGTATTTTGAGGAAGATTACTATCTAATAATTTCTTTGAGCTTGGCAAAAGAGTGTTTATGGTTGTGGCAGATTTATGAGATTCCTTCATCATCAAGAAAAAGGTATGAACACATTATTCCATAGTTAAATTGATTGGTTGGTTTTTTGGAAAATAATTTTGGAGTGAAAAGGACTTTATTAGGGTTTCCTATTGAATGAGTTGAGTTAATGCTTCAAGGTTTTTTGGAATAAAGAGTTGTTAAAACCTTGTTTTATAAGCATTGTTGTTGAATCCATTGGTAGTTTGAAGAACTTGAACTAAGGATTGAGTATCATTGCTATGAGAATATTATTTTATAAGCATTGTTGTTGAAGTCATTGGTTGTGTGAAGAACTTGAACTAAGGATTGAGTATCATTGCTATGTGAATATTGTTTTAAAAGCATTGTTGTTGAAGTAAGTTGTTGAGCAAAGAACTTGAACTAGAGTTTGAAAAGAACATGAGTATCATTGTTATGTGAGATTTGATGTTGAGCATTGTTGGAAACATTTTGAGTTGAGTGATCATATGCTTGGACTAGGGTTTGTGAGAAAGGGTTGTTTCATTAAGTGTTTGTTTGAGTAAAGTTGGTTGAACCTAGTCAAGTGGGTATGTGAAGTGATTGTTCAAGTTCCATAAAACAAAATATTCTATATTCTGAATTGATTTGAGAAATTGATTAAGCATTGAGTTGAATTTGAAGCATATTGAGTCTCTAACAATTCTCCTTATGTTTCTAAGAGAGTGATTGAAAGAAATTGAGAATTGTGATTAGTATAGAGAATATTGAGTCTTTAACAATTCTCTTTATGTTTCTATGATATTGGACAAGTTCTAGTGAGGACTTGTTGAGCAAATTTGAGGTAAGTATTAGAGAAGACTTGTGGATAGATTTGTGTGAGTTTTTATGGAATATTATAATGCAGATATTGAGCAGAATTAGATAAGTTTTGTGTGGACTTATTGATCAGATTTGGACAATTTTTGTGTGGACATGTTGAGCAGATTTGAGAAAGTTCTAGAGAGGACTTGTTGAGAATATTTGGACAAGTTCTATGTGGACTTGTTGAGCAGATTTGAGAAAGTTCTAGAGAGGACTTGAGCAGATTTGAACAAGTTTTGTGTGGACTTGTTGAGCAGATTTGAGCAAGTTCTAGAGAGGAATTGTAGTGCAAATTTGAGAGCAGAGTTTGATGTAGATTTTAGGATAGGTTTGTGTCATACCAGAGATATAGATTGAGCAAATTTTTTCTAGACCAAAATACTTTGTTTAGTGCATATTTGAGATAGAGCTTTGGAGGTGACAAAGTAGAGAGGACAGTAGTCTCCAGTGGATAGATATCCATTAGCCAGGGTAGTGAGGATAGTTCTTATGAGTGAGGACAAGAGTCTTTAGTGGAGAGAGATCCACAAGCCATTGCAATAGAGGCAATAGTCTTCTATAGGATCACTAGCTAGAGTAGAGGAGAAGGAGTTCTCATATGGATAGAGATCCATAAAATTGATTTAGGGTATTGGTGTCTCCTTTGGATAGAGGTCCATAAACATTGTAATAGGGAAAGGATTCCCAAGAGATTGATTGAGGAAATTTTAGTGAAATATTTTCTCCGTGGAGTAGTCCACATTGGGTGAACCACATAGATTGTGGTGTCTCTATTTTGTGTGGTGATTTATTCATTGCTTTGATTACTGCTATTGAAATTGCTATCTATACATTCCATAATATTGTTTAGGAAAAAAAAAAAAAGTGGTCTTATACTGTTCACCCCCTCTTAGTATAAGATTATGTTCTTCAATTGGTATTAGAGCAGGTTCCTTTAGAAGAGTTTAACAGCTTGAAGGAAAAGCTAACAAGAACACAATGGATTCTAAGAATATTTCCTCAGATAATTCAGCACCAGTATTTTATGGAAGTGACTATATGTATTGGAGTATGAGAATGAAGATCTACTTGATAGCACTTGGCAATGAAATTTGGAAAGCAGTTAAATTTGAATATGGTCCCTTAATTAATCATCCTACAAATAAGGAAGGTAAGCTAGTTCAAAATTACAATTCAAAAGCAATGAATGCACTTTTGAGAGGTTTGCATAGAATAGAGTCTATGAAAGTTATACATTGTCAAACTACTAAAGACATGTGGAATAAATTGCAAAATATATATGAAGGAGATAAATATGTCAAGAAAGTAAAGATGTGAAATCTCAAAGGATAATTTGAAGAGTTAAGAATGAAGGATGAGGAAAACATTAGCACTTATCTACTTTGAATTAATGAGGTTGTTAATGATATGCAAGGACTTGGAATAAAGATTTTTTTTTTGAATTTTTACATGGTGGAATCGGTAGCCGCCGCGAATCTGGGTAGGTTGTCCAGCTTTTATGGCCGCCACAGTATTATGTGTTGTCCGCCCCATAAGTCGCCACATAGATCTTCGCGCAGTCCGCCCCTATAACCACCATGCCATAATCATTTTAAACCTTTTATGCCACTGAAAGCACCAGGAAAGGGACAAGCGTTCAATCTAGCGAGGCTCAAGATTTGAACCTTGGACCTCCACCCCCTTATGGGGTTTGGATGAACCAATTGGTCTACACCTCGGACCTAGGAATAAATATTTATTAATTGTATGTTTGTGATAAAGTTTTGAGAACTCTTCCAAACAGATTCAATGAAAAGGTTTCTGCTATAGAAGTGTCAATGGATGGTGATACTTTGACAAGAGATATATTTCTTGGTATTCTTACAGCACATGAGATAAGAACAAAATATCCTATTCCCCATAAGGAAGCAACATTCAAATCAATCAAGAAGACTAAGGGTAAGAAGTCAGAATCAAGCAATGAGTCATCCAATGATGAAGAAGCAAATTATGGTAGAATGAATAAGGATGCAAGAAGATATAGAGATACAAGATCTATTAGATGTTTAAATTGTGGAAATTATGGTCATTATGCAACTGATTTTCAAGTAGCTAAGAATAACAATAATGAAGAGAAACATGATCACAAGAACGAGGAATCATAAAGACATAGGCACCAAAATAAAAGCAAGGATGGACAAAATAGATAAGGAAATAAGTTCTTCCAAAGGCAAAAGAGGAGCTACTATGTGGATAATGCAAGTAAGTACTCAAGTGATAGTGATGCTAGTTTTTTAGATAATGATAGATATGAAGTCCTATTTATGATTGAATAAAAAGAACAAGTTAAGAAAAGGACTCCAGTAATTCTCAAGTGTTTCAGATGTGGTAACTTTGGAAATCTTGAAGATGATTTTACAAGGGATGGCTATAGTTTCAGTGATGATGAATATGAGGATGCATTTGAAGTACTAGATGAAAAACTTCTAATGGCATTAGAATAAGAAGTAGGTGATCCTATAGAAGACAAGCCAACAGAAAATAAATATGTGGACAAAGGTAAAAAAATAGAGGAATATTCATAAAATGATGGATATGATCTCAAATGAGAATTTATTTATGCCCTTGATATGGTAAATAAGGTAAGAAAGCAGCACTCTAAACTTGAAATTCAGTTTCAAAAATGTGATAAAGAGAGAAGATTGCTTATAGAGGATTTAGAAAAATCAAAGGCTAAGGTAAAAAGGTTCAAGGATAAGTTAGAAGCAAAGATCTTAGAATGTGAAAAGTTAACACAATAAGTGGCACTACTAAGAGAATATTTAGAAGACTTAAAAGTCAAGCTAAAAGGGTTCAAAAATAGCTCAACTAACTTAGATAAGTTCATTAAGATACAAAATCCTACATCAAGCAAAACAGGTCTTGGATTTGGACAGGATCAAAACGAATGGGAAGGAGAGTCAACCTCAAGTTTTGGAGGAGAAGAAACTTTAGATGAAAATACTTCAGAGTTGTCCATAAGCTTGTGTATAAGCTTGTGTTCTTCAATAACGAGGTGAAATAGGGTTGTCCATTATCACCTAATTTATTTGGCCTTTGTATTGACAAACTGAAGGAATGGGTGGAAAGGATTTGAGGAGAGGGGATACAATTGGTCAATTATGTAGTGAAAATTGTCAATGACCTTACCTTGGTTGGCAAGACACTTTAAAGTTTACAATAACATCTAAAAGCTTTAGTGTATTTTTATAAAGAAGTTAGATACAAGTAAACACTAGCAAGACTAAAAGTATGGCCTTCTCTAATTGGAGAGGTAAAAAATAACCATATATTTTATTTTAAGGAAATCCTTTGGAGGTAATAATAAAATGCAAATACCTTAAGTTAGATTTCCAAAGCAAACTCAATTGGAAAATATGTAGGATAAAATAAATGCAAGCATAATGGAGGACATCCTACCTATTGTAGATAATGGAAAAAAATCAAATCTATGGGATTGCAATGGATTATTAGTTGTTCTAGTGGTGCTATATGGGTGTGAGGTGTGGGCTAGTAGTACATTAAATTTTAAATAGCTACAAATAGAAATAATTTAAAAGAAATTGATTACAAAAAATTCAAAAGTAAAGCATTAGTCCCATATGATATTTTACTTGCTAAAACAAGGACTTTTTGCTAGAACCAAAAGCTATGGTAAGACTATTTGGGTGCCCAAAGTATAATATAAAGAGTGGAAGATAGCATGTTACCAAAATAGGTAATTAAAGAAATATTGAATAGAATAAAAGACACATGGATGAAACAAAACAATAGATGGATGAAAAATACGACATTAAATTTCATGAGGTCCTAAAATACAACAAATAAACTAAACAGTATGTGAGAGAAAATTTTATACTTACCATGTAGACTAAAAATATAAAAATAAAAAACAATACATCAATGAGTTCAACTCAAATTGTGAACATAGGCAAAGTTGCAAGATTACTACAATGGTAAGGGTTTTGACCTCTCTTTAAGAGGTCCAAGGTTCAAACCCCACTTAGTATAAGGGGACCAAGACCCCTTATAAAAAACCTATGTAAACTCATTAAAATAAATTGTGAACATAGGCAAGATAAATACAAAGATGCAAAGATCAAATGAAAGGAAAAAGCTTATAGTCAACTAAGATCTAATTCATGCCATCTTAGATGCAAAATTGGATATGGCTAATACCTCAAGAGGTATGGTAAGAATGGATATGTATATTTTGCAGAGTAGGAGTAATGGAGAATGAAAAGTATTTTGCCATGAAACGTGAAGCATACAATGACATTAGAAATGCATATTAGAACAATTTAAGAGTGAATCGTTGATAAAAAAAATTAAGAATTAAGAATTAAAAAATCAAGGAACTTCTCATTAATCAAAATCAACAATAGAAAAACACTTCAAAAGATAATAAGAGCATGTTGAGTTTTTTGACTTTGTTAAACAATTTAAAAATCTATAAATATATTATTTTTTAACTTTGCTAAACATTTTTTTCCAACTCTACATAGGAGGTCCAAGGTTCAATTCCAAAAGGAGTGGGATTATACACCATACCCCATATTGTATTTAAACTCTCATTTGTCTAAACCATTTTGATATAATGGACGTAATGAAAATTATTTATTTCATTTTTATTTTTTAACAAGCTCACTCTCACATGCACACACACCTCATTGTGGTTTGAAATTTTATCTCCTAGACTATGATGTTCCATAGAGACTTAAAATCATTTCATTCTATTTCATCCTATTTGTTGATGTTTGTCTAATCCTAATTCATTTTTTAACAGAAATAGTGGCATTATCATAAGCAAAGAAAGATTATCCATAAAGAGGCATCAATTGTTGAGGTGTATTACATTACTTGGTACATGCTAATGTACCCCCATGGTACCTTCATGGTTAATTTGTAAATATGTAATATATTAGGGTTGATTCTATAGTTGTGTGATTTATATTTTCCATTTTTATGTAAGTGTTAATGTGCAAGAAATGCACAAGTGTCATGTAAGTTAGAGTGCAAGTGTAGATTGAGAGAATGTGTGCAAGTGTCTTGTATGTAAGAGTGCAAATATGTAATGTGAGGATGTGCACAAGTATCTTAGATTAGGAGTGCATGTAGAAGTGTAAGAGTCATGTGTGCAAGTGTCCATCTAGTATGCAAGTGGCAAGATGATAAGCCAAGAGTCATGAGACTTGGCATATGGAGAACAATAGTCAAGTATGTGAAGTCACATTACTATGGCTATATTATGGAGATGATACTCCATGAGAAGGAAATCCAAGAAGATCTGATATTCATATATCATTGTAAGAGGAAGGAAAGTAATAAAATTTTTATACGAATTTTTGAGCAATTAATATTGTAAGTTTTTTCATGCATAGTTCATGAATGATTTAGGCTATTTACATTCATATTTGATTATATAAATAAATGTTTATTTCAATATTATATAAGCCTTGATATACATATTAATTTTCTCATATATTATTTTACTCATATTATTATTATTTTGACCTTTAATATTGTGGCTATTTTATACTGGGACCTAAAATATTTTGTGATAAGCTTAAAAAACCAACAATGGTATCAAAGCTACCACTAGACTCTATCTATTTTTGATAGAGTTTATTGAGCCACCATTGTTATTTAACTTTGTCTATCTTTTGATAAAGTTAATTTAGAGTTTATCCACTTTAAAGGTAGTGCAGACTTGGACTTTAATTTTTTTAAGGTCTTATTGAGTATAAAAAACTAGGGTCTTTCCACTTGGTTGAAATAAAATCAATGAAGACTAGGACTTAAATAGATTGAATAAAAAGGGCTAGCGTAGAAGACAAGTTGGACATTTGATATTGAAAACCAACTTAGAGAGAAATTGGATATTGAAGATTTGAATATTGATAGATTGAGGATGAACAAACTCAAAATATAGTTGGTCATTCAAGAACATTCAAATCCACCCTGACATTGATATTGGGTTCTTTAGCAAGGAGGATAATTATATTGGATCCTTAGGTGTGACCTAAGACATTGAAGATTGTATCTTAGAAGGATGAGAAGCTTCCTACAGAAGATAGAGAAGAATTTTGGCTTCTAATTTTTTTTAAGAAGAACGAAAGCTTTCATAAGACTACAAAGCTTACGTGACAGAGAATAAGTAAAACAAAGGATAAAAAAAGTAGAGGGAACGCAAATAAGAGGATAAGTAAAGCATAAAGAGGAAATCTTTCTAAATCTATTTGAAGAAATAAGATATTCATTGCATTAGTAAAAAAGTATAAGAAATTATTTTATCTAAGGTATGTTCCATAAAAGGTTAGAGCACTACTATTTTACTTCCAAGTTAAGTGCGGATTAGAATGAGGATAAAGCATAGAAAAGAATAGAGTTAGTGCTAAGTGAAAATATAGAAGCACTAAGAGCATACAACCACCAACCAGGTAATGAGAGTAAAGAAAGCTCACAGGAGTTACAAAGAAGAAGAAATCAATCACAATGAAGAAGAATAAAGCAAGAATAGACTTGAAGAAGAAAGAGTAGACTTGAATAATAAATTCAAAGTTATCTTGAGGAAGAATAAAGTGGTATAAAGCCTATATGACTATGTATATAATAGAACTATAGAACTTGCTACAAATTCTATATAGAACACAAGAAATTTTAAAAGGAGTAAGCATTGAAAGAAACAAGCAAAATAGCTATTATATAAAAATAGAGCAATATAATGTTAATTTTAAGCCAATGTTATGACCAACAAAATCCAACATTGAAGATTATGACCAACAGAGGCCAACATTGCTAACTGCAGTCAATTCTAAAGATAACAACCTGTAGTTAAGATTTTAATAATATAAGATAAACAATACAACATAATTTCCTGAGAGGCCAAATATAATGCATAGGATGATTTGAAGCCTACACTCAGAATAGCGAAATAAAATACATTCAACCTCCTCCAACAAGAAATATACTAGGATACGTTCGACCTCCTTTGGTAGATGAATTGGGAGATGTTTGAGACGTTTAATTTCTAGTTGTGAAAGGTTAAATAATACTAGAGGTGGTGTGAAGGAAACCAACGTAGTATTATAGAAAAGGAAGTGAACCCATGATGAAGACTAGCAATGTAGAAGCAAGGGAACCACTGACAAAGACTGGTGATAAAGAAGCAAGGGAACTAGTGATGAAGACTGTTGGTGAAGGAAGGAGAAAAATATAGCAATGATGGAGATTAATACGACAAAGGTTAAAATTACAAAAACAAAAGTGAAGAATCCAACCATGAAGCATAGACACCATCATAAGGAATTGAAGAGATCAATTAAGAAATTGTTGAAGTCCACCATTAAGGAGTGCACATCATTGCTTGTGCATAGTAACGATGTATTATTGCTTATTTTTAAGCTTAATTAATATATAATAGAATTAGATGTTGTTGCAAAAGGAAGATAAAATGTTTTCTAACATTTTGATTAAAGCATACAAAGATCCATGTGGACGTAAGTCTTTGATTGCCATGTTTGAACTAAGAATTACTTAAATCAAGGTGCGATGAATGCACATCCAGTAGAATGCCAGTAGCATTAGTGCATCTAGTGAGCGAGTGGAGAAAGAATTGAAGTGCAAGTCATCTAAGGAGAAGAGTAAGGTTAGTTTTTTAATTGCTTTAATTTGAATTATGGAGTTATAAGGTGATTACATTTTTTATTAATTAGAGGGGTTTTGAAAGGTTCCTGTAACCTATTACAAAAAAAATCTAGTTAGGAAAAATTCTCCCAACCATTTAAAACAAAAAGGAAGCACCTTCTTCAAAATAGCTAAGAATAAATGCAAAAATAGATAAAGAAATCCTTGCAGTTGCAAAAGAGGAAGTCCTAACAGGCAATAAGAGAGGTATGAGTACAATAGAAGTTCATGCAAGATACCGTAAGTCCAACCATTGGCTAATCCTAAGAAAAATTTGCAGTCAAGGTGTGAAAAAATTTGGTGGCACTTCTCACAAGGTTTTAAATGTCATTGGTAGAAAAAATGATGTTTCGATCCTTTCCAATTTTGGTATCACACCTCTCATGATGGATAGTAACCGTTTCACCACCAGCTTCCTGCAAGCTCACATGCAAACATAAATGAAATAGAAAGTTACCCTAGGAACTCACAATCATCCCTCATCCATCAAAAGAGACCAGTAACAATGATTCCTAAACTTTTTCTAGAGTAAAACCTGCTCAAGTGTCTAGGTAAGATAATAGATGGCTTCATTCTGTCATCCATCATACAATAAAACTTGCAAGAGGTGTTCATTTAATATGGTGTAGTTACAATTCCTCCAAGTATGGCTCACAAATACATTCTCCATGTTGAACCACAAGCTCCATGTGCCCCAAAAATTGAAGCTATGCATGAGAGTGTATGATAAAAATAAATCCTATGAACTTAGAAAAATTCCACAAATCGATGAAATCTCCAATGATGTGTCCTAAAAATGCTATCCAATCTGAGGTGAATTCCCATACCATGGAGAAGATGTGGCTAGCCAAGAAAATCGAATCCTGAGAAAACTCACAAAAGAGATACAAGCATGGGATTTCCATTGACAAGGGGGAGGAGAACTTTAATTCCAAATGATGAGGTTAGACAAAGAAACCCCCAAGTTAGCTTGAAATTCAGTGATTTGGTTTTCTTCCCTAAAGACATGTTGGATGGTGAAATTAGGGAAAAAGCTAAAAAAACCTTTACCTCAAATATTAAACTGGAGATGTTCCAAGAAGGTGATTTGGTACCTACAATGCTTCTAATATGTTGAGCAAGGTGTTGCAAGAGTTTTGTCATTGTTGTCAACACAGGCAGTTAGATCTAATGATGCAGTGGACAGGCAGTTCAGAAGTCATTCAGATGCAGAGGACAGAAGTTCAAAGGTTATTTAGAGCATGGACAGTGAGTTTCCAAGAAGACCATAGTTGCCTATTTGCAAAAAATCAAAGAAAAAGACAAGTAAGAAAAGTGTCGCGATATCGCGACATTTTCAGCAGGCAAGAAAAACTGTCGCGATTTCGCGACATGTTAGAGGAGAGAGAAAAAGCAAGCAAAATTGTCGCGATTTCGCGACATGGCCGAGGAGAGAGAAGGCGCAAGGAAAACTATCGCGATTTCGCGACATGTTGGAAGAAAAGTGCTAAGGAAGAAAACTATCGCGATTTCGTGACATGTTTGGAGAAAAAGCGCTAAGGAAGAAAAGCATCGCGATTTCGTGACATGTTTGGAGAAAAAGCGCTAAGGAAGAAAAGTGTCACGATTTCGCGACATGTTTGGAGAAAAAGTGCTAAGGAAGAAAACTATCACGATTTCGCGACATGTTTGGAGAAAAAGCGCTAAGGAAGAAAACTATCACAATTTCGATGACATGTTTGGAGAAAAAGCGCTAAGGAAGAAAATTGTCACGATTTCAGTGACATGTTTGGAGAAAAAGCGCTAAGGAAGAAAACATCACGATTTGACGACATGTTTGGAGAAAAAGCGCTAAGGAAGAAAACAGTCACGATTTCGACGACATGTTCGGAAGTAAAAAGCGCCAAGGAGGAAAAGTGTCGCGATATCGCGACATGTCGGGTTTTGCGACCCGAAGGGAAGAAAAGCGCCAAGGAGGAAAAGTGTCGCGATATCGCGACACGTCGGGTTTTCGTGACCCGAAGAGGAGAGAGAAAGCTCGGAGGCAAAAGTGTCACGATTTTGTGACATGTTTCGTTGTCGATGGTGCAAGCTGAGAAAAGGTTGAGAAAGCGAGGAATGTCATGTTTTCATGATAGTAGTTAACATGACATCAGCAAAAGCAGAAAGTGTCACGATTTCATGACAAGAACGTATGGTAAGACATCAAAGGCTAAGGTGTCACGGTTTCGCGACAAAAGTCAAATGAAGGTGTACGGTAGGAAAAGGTGTCACGATATCGTGACATGTTGTAGTTTCACGAGGAAAGCTACAGAACCAGAGAGGCGGTTGAAGCCGACAGAGTTAAATCTGGGCCGACGAAGATTAGGGTTTTGGAGTCGACATTCATTAGGGTTTTGTAGTCGACGTTCTTTAGGGTTAAAGTCGACTACAGTTTAAGATTTGTTCTTGAAATTTCATCTATAAAAGGAGGGTTGTTTCGAGTTTGAAGTGTGATTTTTGTGAAGAAAATTTGTGCATGTGAAGTTCATGGTGAGCAGAGAGCGAGTCGTATCGATTCGAGCTAAGTGCGAAGTGGTAGTTCATTTGTGTCGAAGCGAAGTGTGTGAAGTAGTTGCATAGAAGTAGACTAGAGTGCGAAGCATAAGCGCATAGGAGCAGAAGTCGTAACTCGGTTGTGTCGAAGCAAAGTGTGCGAAGCAGTTGCGTAGAAGTAGACTGGTGGTGCGAAGCTTTTGCAATAGAAGCCAGAGTACATAGAAATAGTAGACAGTGTGCAAACAGTGTGAAGGTATTTTTTGTATTTTTCTTGAAGTCCAAGTTGTAGCTTGGCATAAGGGGTTGGTGCTCCTTCCAGTAGGTGCTGGTGAATTAGGGGTTGGTGCTCCTTTCTGTTGGTGCAAAAAAATTGAGGGGTTGGTGCTCCTTCCAGTTGGTGTTGGTAAATAAGTTGTAAAGTTGTTGCTTTGCAAAGGCTGGATTTGGATGGTAGTCCAAGCAGTCATTTTTGAGGAGTAGCCACATTGGTGAACCTCGTTAAAATTTTGTGTTGTGTGATGCTCTCTTATTAACTTGCTATTTCTGGTTTAAGTTTGCTTTATTTCATTGCAAGTTTAAAGTTTTAAAAGATCACACTGATTCACCCCCTTCTCAGTGTCACTGTAAGTATAACAATTGGTATCAAAGCAAGGTTCTTGAATAGGCTCAATCAGCTAGGGTGATCTTGGAAGTGACGCAATGGCAGGTGGTGAAGGGTTCTCCTCAAACAAAGCACCATTGTTTGATGAAACTAATTATGCGTTCTGGAAGATCAGAATGTAGACATATCTTCGTGCTTTGGGATTTGATATCTGGAGTGCAGTAGTTAATGGTTACACAGCTCCCGACACTGCTCCAACCGACAACACTGGTAAAAAGGCATTTGAAAATGACTCTAAAGCAAAAAATGCCATCATGTGTGGATTAGTTGACAGTGAGTTGGTCAAGATCATAAATTGTGAATCAGCAAAAGATGTATGGGACAAACTAGAAAATATTTATGAGGGAGATGACAAGATCAAGGAAGCCAAGCTTCAAACACATCGAGCTCAATTCGAATCATTAAAAATGACCAACGATGAGAACATAGAAGCCTTTATGCAGAGAGTTAATGGAATCACTAATTCAATCAGAGGTCTCGGCGAAGATTTGGATGATGCAACTATCATGAAAAAGGTATTAAGATCGCTTCCCCAAAGATTTGATTCTAAAGTCTCAGCCATAGAAGAAGCTAAAGATCTAAATCACTTCAGTATGGATGAGATGCATGGTTCCCTGACTGCTTATGAAATGAGAATAGGAAGATCTAATCCCACAGACAGAGAAGCAGCATTTAAAGCCCTAAAAGGTAAAGACACAAAACAAGAGTCTGAAGAAGAAGAAACTTCGGATGAAATGGAAGCAAATTTTGTCAAAAATTTGAGAAAGGGAAAAGGAAAATACAGAGGAAAGCTTCCTTTCAAATGTTTCAACTATGGGGGCATTGGACACTTTGCTACCAAATGTCCTCTCAATGAGAAGAACAAAGGTGAGGAAGCATCTCATCAAGAAAGAAGTGAATGGAGAAAGAAAACAAACTTCAGAAAGGGAAACTTCAAAAAGAAAAGTTTCATCTCCAGGAAATGCAAATTCTTCGAGAGGACGACTCTAGTGAGGAGTTGGAAGAAGGAACAGGTGAAGCTCTATTCATGGCTTTTGAAGTAGAAAAATCAGAAGAGGTAGAAAAATCAGAGAAGAGAGAAGGAATGAACTCTAAAGCATGTGTTGAAAAACTTGAGGCAGAAGTTGATCTAGAAGGTGAACTGGTTTCTGCTCTTGAAGAATGGAAATCTGAGAAAAGAAAGAATTATAAACTTTCAAGAAAGCTTGAGGATGCAAACGACATTATAACCAGTTTAAAAATATAAGTAGAAGAATACAAGAAAATGTCCGAAGATCTTGAAGTTCAGATAACCAT
The DNA here is from genome assembly GCA_028583015.1 of Wollemia nobilis. NCBI lineage: Eukaryota > Viridiplantae > Streptophyta > Pinopsida > Araucariales > Araucariaceae > Wollemia > Wollemia nobilis. The sequence continues at coordinate 6,668,334 of JAQPPZ010016751.1, read as the reverse complement.
GAAGATAGATTACTGTTGTAAACTAGAAGAAGAAAATCTTGGCCTACAAATGCAGATACAAGAGCTGGATCGAAAAATTAGCTGCCATCACAAACGTGAAGAAAGTTCGAAGAAGCTAGATAAAATATTAAGTGATCAACGACCTGCAGGCATCAAATTTGGTCTGGGCTTCATTGAAGGAGAATCATCAAATGGACCAAAAGCCAGAAATGTTGAAACTATAAGGAGTGAAGATGAGAAACAGGCTGATGAAAGAAAAACAAATCATGCAAAAGAAAGCAGTAATGCCAGGCCCGAAAGGAGAACTGACAATGATGGCTTTACCAAGGTCACAAATCAAAGAAGAAGAAGATCTATGGTTCCTACAACAACCTGGCAAAGACCATCCTTCAGGTTTAATCATTACTTTTCTGGTTTCTGTTTCAAATGTAATGGTTATGGGCACAAAATTGCAGACTGCAAGTATAATGTAGGACCAAGAAGCTTTGTTAGTAGAAATGTTTTTGCACCTCTAACAAATTATGCGGTAGAATGTTTTAGCTGTCACAACTATGGGCATATTGCAAGAAATTGTCGTAGTACCTCTGTTTTAAATCAACCTCAAAAAAGAAAGTTCCAACCACATAGGACAAGACAAAATAGAAAAATTTTTGAAAGATATGCAAAAGATATTGAAAAAGGAAAGTCCAAACTAGAGCCCAATACCACAGTCAAAACAGAATGGAAACAAAAAGAACAGCTTAGGGAAGAAAAGGAATCCTTAATAGTACAGACAGCTTTCAAGGCTCAGAATAAATGTGTACCATGGATTCTTGACAGTGGATGCTCAAGTCACATGACAGGTGATAAACAAAAATTTGAAAAACTACAGAAATATGAGGGTGGCTCTGTGAAGTTTGGAAATAATGATGGAGCCAAAATAATAGGAAAAGGATCTGTCAAAATTAGTGATGGGAAAATCAAGTCAGAAGAAGTTTTATTTGTGGATGGTTTGAAACACAACTTGTTAAGTGTCAGTCAAATCTGTGATAAAGGACATGAAGTAGTCTTCAAGAAGCAGGGTTGTGAAGTCAAAAAAATAAACAGTGGGAAATTGATAGCAACTGGTTCAAGGATGTCTGGCAACCTTTACACACTCTCAAAAACTTTAGAAGGTACGTGTTTCATTGGACAAGAAGAAGAGAAGCGGCTGTGGCACAAGAGGCTTGGACACATAAGTTTCGATAATTTGGTGAAAATCAGCTCGAAACAAGCAGTGAGAGATATTCCAACCATTAGAAAACCTTCAAATAGTATCTGTGCTTCATGTCAAAAGGAAAGCAAACCAGAGTCTCATTCAAAACAAAAGAGTACCACACTAGCAAGCCTTTGGAACTTATACATACAGACTTATGTGGACCCATGAGAACACAAAGCATAAATGGTGACAAATACTTTATGTTGTGTATCGATGATTATTCCGGAATGACATGGATATTTTTCTTAAAAGATAAAACAGAAGCTTTTGAAATGTTCGGATCTTTCAAACATCTAGTTGAGAATGAAACAGGAAAAAGGATCAAATGTTTACGATCAGATAGAGGAGGAGAATTCATTTCGAATGAATTTACAGAATACTATGAAAAACATGGTATCGGGAGACAATATTCAGCGGCTAGAACTCCCCAGCAGAATGGTGTAGTAGAAAGAAAGAACAGAACTATACAGGAAATGGCATGCACTATGTTGGTAGAAAACAAAATAGCAAACAGATTATGGAAAGAAGCAGTTCACACTGCAGTATACATCCAAAACAGATATATGTTAAGAACTCATGAAAGCAAAACACCTTATGAGTTGTGGTTTGGTAGAAAAGCAACAACAAAACATCTCAAAGTATTTGGTTGTAAGTGTTACATCGAAAAAATAGATGACAACCTTGGGAAGTTTGAAAATAGAGCGAGATGAAGGTTTTTTTGTTGGGTATTCTTCAAAAATCAAAGCCTACAAATGCTACAACAAGAGACTCAAGAAAATTGTGGACTAGTGCAGATGTTAAATTCGATGAAGGTGGGAAACGAATAGCTAACTTTGAAGAAAACTACCCAATCTATGAAGAAGTCATTGAAGGAGATGAGGTGAATGAAACAGAAAATAAATCTACGTTTGATTCAGATGACTTAATCGATGACTCAGAGGTGCAAGAAAACAAGAAATTCAAAACAAGCAGCTAGCAAAAAAATCACCCAAGAGACCAAATAATTGGAGATCCCACAGCTGGTGTTCAGACAAGAAGGAAAGTAATAAGTAATTACTCTCTTTTATCCAGCATTGAGCCCAAAAACATAGATGAAGCAAGCAAAGATGATAGTTGGATGAAGGCAATAAATGAAGAGTTAGATCAGATTGAAAAGAACAAAACTTGGGAATTAGTACCTAGACCTACGAATAAGAATGTAATCGGCACCAAATGGATATTTCGAAACAAATTAAATGAAGACGGACAGGTCATTAGGAACAAAGCAAGACTGGTTTGTAAAGGCTATGCACAGGTCGAAGGCATTGATTTTGAAGAGACTTTTGCACCAGTGGCCAGACTAGAAGCAATTAGAATGTTTACGGCCTTAGCAGTCCACAAGAACTTTAGAGTTTATCAGATGGATGTAAAATCTGCCTTTTTAAATGGGAAACTTGAAGAAGAGGTCTATATTGAACAACCAGATGGTTTTCAAATTAGTGAAGATCCCAACCTTGTCTGCAAATTAAAGAAAGCTTTATATGGATTAAAACAAGCACCACGGGCATGGTATGCAAGGCTAGACAACTATCTCTCTCAACAAGGATTCAAGAAAGGTTTGGTGGACAGTAATCTGTATGTCAAAATAGAAGGTGGGCATCTAATTGTTCTTGTTGTTTATGTAGATGATATCATATTTGGCGTAGCAAAGATGAATCTTGTAAAGACTTAGCGAATAAGATGCGAGAAAGAATTTGAAATGTCTATGATTGGTGAACTGTCTTACTTTCTTGGGTTACAAGTTAATCAAAATGAGAAAGGCATATTCATTTCTCAAATTAAATATGTGAAAGAGATGCTAAAAAGGTTCACAATGGAGGACTGTAAGCCGGTCAGTACTCCCATGACAACAGGCTGCAAGTTGAGCAAAGAAGACAAATCTCCACCTGTAGATCAAACCATGTACAGATCAATGATTGGAAGCTTACTATACTTAACAGCTACCAGACCTGATATTCTACAGGCAGTTTGCATGGTAGCAAGATTTCAGGCCAGTCCCAAAGAGACTCATGTGACAACAGTAAAAAGGATTCTCCGGTATCTCAAGGGTACCATGGAGTATGGGTTGTGGTATCCAAAAGGTAAAGACTTCACTCTTATATCATATTCAGATGCAGATTGGGCTGGATGCGTAGATGATAGAAAGAGTACCAGCAGAGGTGCGTTCTATCTGGGAGACAGATTGGTTGCATGGCACAGTAAGAAACAAGAGTCAGTCTCTTTATCTACAGTTGAGGCAGAATATATTGCAGCAACAACATGTTGTACACAAGTTTTGTGGATGAAACAAACTCTGAAAGATCTTGGCATTAATTTTAGTGAGCCAATATCAGTAAAGTGTGATAACACCAGTGCAATTAACATCTCCAAGAATCTAGTTATGCACTCACGCACAAAGCACATTGCCATCCGGTATCATTTTTTGAAGGAGAAAGTTGCAGAAGGAGAAGTTAAATTGGATTTTGTCCCAACCACAGAACAAGTAGCAGATATTTTCACAAAACCATTGCCCAAGGAAGTGTTTGAGTACCTTCAAAACAAATTGGGAGTGGTCACACTTCCCAAGAAGTGACTAGCTACAGGGATCACTTTCTCGGGGGGAGCATTTGAGTATTTGACTATTCTTTTGCTCATGATCATAATTTGTGCTAAGTGCAACAAATTGTGCCTGAGAATTGTGTGTATGGACTCAGGGGAGTCTGCGGTAGCCCTTTGGTATTATTGACAAAGGGGGAGAAGAGTTCCAAGAATTTACATAGGTGTTGCCAACAATTCCAAAGGGGGAGATTGTTGAGCAAGGTGTTGCAAGAGTTTTGTCATTGTTGTCAACACGAGCGGTTAGATCTAATGATGCGGTGGACGAGCGGTTCAGAAGTCATTCGGATGCGAGAGGACGAAGTTCAAAGGTTATTCAGAGCATGGACAGTGAGTTTCCAAGAAGACCATAGTTGCCTATTTGCAAAAGATCAAAGAAAAAGACAAGTAAGAAAAGTGTCGCGATATCGCGACATTTTTAGCAGGCAAGAAAAACTATCGCGATTTCGCGACATGTTTGAGGAGAGAGAAAAAGCAAGCAAAATTGTCACGATTTTGTGACATGGCCGAGGAGAGAGAAGGCGCAAGGAAAACTATCATGATTTCGTGACATGTTCGGAAGAAAAGCGCTAAGGAAGAAAACTGTCGTGATTTCGTGACATGTTTGGAGAAAAAGCGCTAAGGAAGAAAACTGTCACGATTTCATGACATGTTTGGAGAAAAAGCGCTAAGGAAGAAAACTGTCATGATTTCGTGACATGTTTGGAGAAAAAGCTAAGGAAGAAAATATCGATTTGTGACATGTTTGGAGAAAAAGTGCTAAGGAAGAAAACTATCACGATTTCGTGACATGTTTGGAGAAAAAGCGCTAAGGAAGAAAACTGTCACGATTTCGTGACATGTTTGGAGAAAAAGCGCTAAGGAAGAAAAGATCACGATTTTGCGACATGTTCGGAGAAAAAGCGCTAAGGAAGAAAATGTTGCGATTTTGTGACATGTTGGAGAAAAGCGCCAAGGAGGAAAAGTGTCGCGATATCGCGACATGTCGGGTTTTCATGACCCGAAGGGAAGAAAAGCGCCAAGGAGGAAAAGTGTCACGATATCGTGACACGTCGGGTTTTCGCGACCCGAAGAGGAGAGAGAAAGCTCGGAGGCAAAAGTGTCATGATTTCGACATGTTTTGTTGTCATGGTGCAAGCTGAGAAAAGGTTGAGAAAGCGAGGAATGTCATGTTTTCGTGATAGTAGTTAACATGACGTCAGCAAAAGCAGAAAGTGTCACGATTTCATGACAAGAACGTATGGTAAGACATCAAAGGCTAAGGTGTCACGATTTCGCGACAAAAGTCAAATGAAGGTGTACGGTTGGAAAAGGTGTCACGATATCGTGACATGTTGTAGTTTCGTGAGGAAAGCTACAGAACTAGAGAGGCGGTTGAAGCCGACAGAGTTAAATCTGGGCCGATGAAGATTAGGGTTTTGGAGCTGACATTCATTAGGGTTTTGCAGTCGACGTTCTTTAGGGTTAAAGCCGACTATAGTTTAAGATTTGTTCTTGAAATTTCATCTATAAAAGGAGGGCTGTTTCGAGTTTGAAGTGTGTGATTTTTGTGAAGAGAATTTGCGCATGTGAAGTTCGTGGTGAGCAGAGAGCGAGTCGTATCGATTCGAGCTGAGTGCGAAGCGGTAGTTCATTTGTGTCGAAGCGAAGTGTGTGAAGCAGTTGCATAGAAGTAGACTGGAGTGCGAAGCATAAGCGCATAGGAGCAGAAGTCGTAACTCGGTTGTGTCGAAGCAAAGTGTGCGAAGCAGTTGCGCAGAAGCAGACTGGTGGTGCGAAGCTTTTGCAGCAGAAGCCAGAGTACACAGAAAATAGCAGACAGTGTGCAAACAGTGTGAAGGTATTTTTTTGTATTTTTCTTGAAGTCCAAGTTGCAGCTTGGCATAAGGGGTTGGTGCTCCTTCCAGTAGGTGTTGGTGAATTAGGGGTTGGTGCTCCTTTCTGTTGGTGCAGAAAAATTGAGGGGTTGGTGCTCCTTCCAGTTGGTGTTGGTAAATAAGTTGTAAAGTTGTTGCTTTGCAAAGGCTGGATTTGGATGGTAGTCCAAGCAGTCATTTTTGAGGAGTAGCCACATTGGTGAACCTCGTTAAAATTTTGTGTTGTGTGATGCTCTCTTATTAACTTGCTATTTCTGGTTTAAGTTTGCTTTATTTCATTGCAAGTTTAAAGTTTTAAAAGATCACACTGATTCACCCCCCTCTCAGTGTCACTGTAAGTATAACATAATAATATTCATAGAGTCACCTTCAATAATAATTTTAGGGTAGCTTATTTTGGATAGGAGAGACATACCTTGGAAGAGGTCTCAAGCTTCAGAAAAATGGCTGGTTTGGATACCAAGATGTTTTGCAAAGGCTAGCAATATCTTCCCTATATGATCTTGAAAGATACCTCCTACTCTAGACAACCTTGGGTTGCCCTTGGCAGCACCATCAACATTATACTGGATCCATACCAAATATGGAGGATACCACTTTATAAGTGAGTGATCAACCACAAAAGAGGGAGAGGAAAGATTACAAGAAGGGAACTTGAGGGACTTGGCTAACCGAGATTCACTCCGAGACTCTGATAACCCAGTTCCCTAAATAATAAAGAGATTTTTAGTTTTCATGTGGATAACTCTGGAAAGAACATAGTTGGAATCATGGATGGAGTTATTGAAGGCTCTATAATTTCATTCATACCAAACTTCCCATAAGAAATGGGGGAGACATAAGGTCCAAAAGGTTTTGACATGAAAACTTTTAAAGGGATTAGGCCACTATAAACATAGGTCATTTAGAGAAAATGGAGAAACCCAAGCAATATCCAAAAAGAAAAATAATGAGAAAATAACTTTGAGGGAGAAATAATAGGAGAGTAAAATATGCTAGGTGGATTCACAGTCCTGCTTGCAAAGGTAATAGCAGTTAGAAATGAAGAGTCCTCAAATCTAGAGATTTGAAATGGAGAGATTTTTTCTTGAACAACAAGCCAAAAGAAGAAATAGACATTGGGAATGAGGTATTTTTTCCAAATGATCTTAGAATGGAACCATGGCTAATCAAGGTTTTCATTAAGAAAATAGGCGGATTTGATAGATAAAAGCTCGTTTTCACTGGGAGCCCATAGGAGCTTATCTTCAATTGAATAGCTAAGAATAACACAGAAATGCAATATGTTAGACAAAATAATATTAGCTCTTTTTTGGTATTCATTCAAATTACCATGAGGAATGGTTTTCCAGTGCTTCTAGTTAGCATCAATGAAATTGCACAATTATGTACCAAACAACATGTCAGTCACAATTTTGAGGCAGATCAATTCAAGTAGGTTCTAAAGAGGGTTGTTACCCAACCACTTGTTCTCCTAAAATCAAATATTTTGGACATCACCAAGTTTCCAATGTATTCCTTTGTTGATGATTTCACTCGTACATAAGATGGAATTCCAAGTGGTAGAACCTTGAATAGGCAAAATATCATCCAAAAACATTGGTTAATGCCAAAGGAATTTAGCCTTGATGATATCAACCCACAATGACTTTTCATTTTGAAGTATCTACCATCCTTGCTTGGCAATGAGGGCTAGGTTCATTTGTTTTACCTTTCTGAGCCTAATACCACCATATTATTTCTTGGAGCAGACATGGTCCCACGCAACTAAATGGAATATTTTTGTGTCCTGAGCTTGACCATATAAAATTCCTCTAGAGTTGTTCAATCTTATTACAAACTTCAACTAAAATACGAAATATAGAAATAAAGAAAATAAGGATACTCTAGAGAGTGGCTTTCACTAAGGTGGCCTTTCTTGCTTGACTAAGTAGCCCTCCTTTCCATCCTGCCATTTTTTTATGAATTCTCTCAATGAGTGGAAACCAAAGATATTTTTGGGTAGAACCAACAAAGAGTGGAAAACCAAGGTAGGTAGTAGGAAGGTTGGTAATGGTACAACCAATGATATTAACTATGTTTCTTTACCGACTGGGGGGTGTATTAATAAAATATAGTTTACTTTTGGAGAAGTTAACTTTTTGGTCAATAGTAGACTCAAAGGAGAGATGAATGGAGTTGATGATTTTGGCTTGGGTAATAGAGGCATGAGTGGCCAGAATAGTATCGTCCACAAACTATTGGTGGGATAAGGGTATGAGAGATGAGGTAGGTTTAATTCCAGATATTTCTCCTTTGGAATAGGAAGATCATAGAGTTCTACCTAGGGCTTCCACCACAATGATAAACAAAAAAAGGGATAAAGGGTCACCCTATCTCAGACCTTTGGTGCTCTATAAATAACCAGTAATAGAGCCATTAACTAAAATAGAGAAGTTGGCTCCTGAGATGCATGCCTTGACTAGGTTGATCCAATCAAGATGGAAACCAAATATGGACAAGACAAAGAAGAGGAAACTCCAAGACACTCTATCAAAAGCCTTTTTCATTTCCAATTTGAGGAAAATACCAGATTTACCACTTTTAGAAACAAAATATATAAGCTCATGGATTATAATTATATTGTCAGTAATTAGCCTCTATGGAATAGAACTACCTTGATAGGAATCGATGATGAAAGGGAGAATAGGATTCAACCTCATGGAAATCACTTTGATGAGGATTTTATAAAAAATATTGTACAGACTTATTAGTCTGCTATATTTTTTGGATGATTGAAATGATGTCAAACCCCACAATATCCCAATATTTTTTAAACCTTTGTTAAAAAAAACCATTCCCCATATCACCTAGGGGTCAGGACTTTCTGTTCCATGGGGTTTGTCCCATCTAGGTGTACCTCTCAGGCTAGTTGGGAGGGTTTTTTTGGTATTCAACGTAGGCTACCAAGCTTGAACCTTGGACCTCCTTTGGAGGATTGGAGGAACTTACTAATGAGGTACCTATTGGCAATTTGAGTTATTTTATGTTGTCATTGATGTCACATGGATCATTGATGTCACATGGATCACATTGAGTTTTGGTGGCCAAATGATATTTTGGAAAGCATGGATAAATACAGGGTTTTTGTGAAAACCAAGGCAGGAAAAATAAAAGGTTTTATTTAAAACCATGGATGGCAGATTTGAACTGGGTTTTTCTTAAAACCCAAGTTGGCCTTTCGTTTCATCGAAAAAGGTGCCCCGGTGATGGAGATATTTAATTTTTAATATTTAGTTTAAATTTTAATTATTTAAAATTTAAATTTAAAATTTAAAATTAAATATGCAAGATTTCCATCGACGTCATCAAAAATAATAAGGAGGCTATATAAAGGGGATACCTAAGGTTCATAAACTAATGTGAGCTCGTGAATTAATCATTGGAAAAAGAATCCGAATAAGAGCTCGTGCGAAATCCTTTGGAAAGCAGAAGCAGCGAATAAGACAAAGTGAGGTCAAGACAAAAGGCATAGTGGGCAGCATGATGCATTGGCAATTGGCTTTTGGCTAAGGTGTGGGGTAGACGAAATGTCAAGGTTTCGAATCCCCTTGACTGCGTTCGGAAGGCATTGGAAGAAAAGCGCTCGAAGCGCTTTTGATTTGCGGAAAGGGAGGAAAGGTTTTAAGGCACGTTGTGCCTTTCCCTTTCGAATGAGCGGCTAGCTCGTGTGGCAACCTTAGCCGTGGCTAAGGCGCTCACGGTGTGGGCAAGTCGGGGGTTCGAATCCCCTTGAGGAGGTAAATACATTTTTGCTCTAATTAATTTTGTTAAGCCCTAAGTTGGAGTTATAAGGTGGTTAGGAATAATTAAAGTTTTTAATTAAACTTTGTTTTTATAAGGGTTGTGATTATTATTTCAAAGGTGGATGAGTTGTTGATTTAATTTGATGTTCATGAAATTGAGAATTAAGATTTAGGAGAAATAAGGAGTTGTTATAAAATAATTTTTGAGAGGTTTATTGATTATTATTTTGATAAGGGTTTTTATTAAAAAAGGACTTTGGTGGATGTGTTTATTAAGTTGGAGTAAAAAGGTGTAAATTGAGTTATGCTTTATCTTGTGATTATTATTTGAAGTCCACTAACCCTTATTGAGATTGGAAAGGAAAGTTGTGTTTAGTGTGGCAGATTTTGTGGACAACTTCTTGGCATCAAAAAGGTATGGGCACATTCTCCTATTGATTGTTTATGGTGGTTGATTTCTGAAATATCATTGGAGTGAAAAGGATTGATTGTGGTTTCCTTTTCGAAAGTGGTTGGTTGAATGCTTCAAGGTTTTCTGGTTTGAGAGTTGTGTTTAAACCTTGTTTTATAAGCATAGTTGTTGAAGCCCATTGGTTATGTAAAGAACTTGAAAAGAACATGAGTATCATTGTTATGTGAGATTTGTGGTTGAGCATTGTTGGAAACATTTGAGTTGGTTGATACATGCTTGGACTAGGGTTTTGTGAGAAAGAGTTGTCCCTTGTGGTGATTGGTTGAGTTGAGTTGATTGAGCCTAGTCAAGTGATTGTGTGAGGTGATTGTTCAAGTCCCATGAAACAAACTATTCTATAATTCTGATTTGAGTTGAGATTGAGCTTAGAACATATTGAGTCTCTAACAATTCTCTTTATGCTTCTATGAGTTGACTTGAGTTGAGTTGAGATTTGAGTTGAGTTGAGTTGAGATCATTGTGGATCATTGTTGTCATCCATTGTAGAGTGCATTGCCATTCATTGTTGAGTTCATATTTGAGCCTTGCCTTCATAGATTTGTGGATGAGATTTGAGTACTACTTGAGCATGATTGATTGAGCCTTTGAGAAGGCCTTTGGGATAGATTTTTGGATAGATTTGTGGTAGTTTGTGTATGATTGATTGAGCCTTTGAGAAGGCTTTGTGGATAGTTTTTGGGATAGATTTGTGGATAGTTTTAGATAGATTTGTGGACAGATTTGGGATAGATTTTGATGAGGTTATGAGTGAGCCTATTGAGAAGTATGTTGAGCAAGTTCTTGGTGAGCTTGCTAGAGTAGATTTGGACAAGTTCTTAGTGAGCTTGTTGGAGCAGATTTGAGCAAGTTCTTGGTGAGCTTGCTAGAGCATATTTGGACAAGTTCTTAGTGAGCTTGTTGGAGCATATTTGAGCAAGTTCTTGGTGAGCTTGCTAGAGCAGATTTGGACAAGTTCTTAGTGAGCTTGTTGGAGTAGATTTGAGCAAGTTCTTGGTGAGCTTGCTAGAGCATATTTGGACAAGTTCTTAGTGAGCTTGTTGGAGCAGATTTGAGCAAGTTCTGTGTGAGCTTGTTGAGCAGTTTTGGACAAGTTCTATGTGAGCTTGTTATGCATATTTGGACAAGTTCTATGTGAGCTTGTTATTGCCTAGCTTTGAGCAGATCAAAGAAATTTGGACAAGTTTTGTGTGAGCTTGTTGAGCAGTTTTGGACAAGTTCTGTGTGAGCTTGTTATGCAGATTTGGACAAGTTCTATGTGAGCTTGTTATTGCCTAGCTTTGAGCAGATCAAAGAAATCATTGTATTGGATAAGGATCCTTATTTCTATGTGAAATATTATAAGGATATTATCTTGTGGAGTACCCCACATTGGGGGAACCACGTTAAATCTTGTGTCTCAATTGTGTATGGTGACTTGTGCTCTTGCTTACTATTGCTATCTGAGTTATTAATGCACATTGCTATATTTGGTTATTGCAATTAAGGACATTAATTGATATTGGTTTGGAAAGAAAGTAAAAAGTGGTCTTATACTATTCACCCCCCTCTCAGTATAAGCTTGTGTTCTTCAATTGGTATCAGAGTGGGTTCCTTCAAAAAAGCTAATAGCTTGAGGGCAGATTCTACAAGAACACAGATGGCTTCATAGAATGGATCATCTACAAATAAGGCTCCATTGTTTGATGGTAACAATTATGCTTTCTGGAGCATGAGGATGAAGAACTACTTGATATCACAAGGATATGAGGTATGGCAAATGGTTGAAAAAGAGTATAGGGTTGAAGGTGATCCCGAGGTAGATAAGACTATCAAGAAATTGGTTGAGATCAATGCAAGAGCAATGAATTGTATTTTGAGTGGGCTACGAGAGACAGATTTTGCAAAGGTTATGGTATGTAATTCAGCTAATGAGATGTGGACCAAGTTGCGGAATACTTATGAAGGAGATTCCAAGGTAAAGTTGGCAAAACTACAAACTCATAGAAAAATATTTGAGGAATTGAAAATGGAAGATTCTGAAGATATTGCAAGGTTTTTACTTTGAGTTGATGAGATTACTAACACCATGAGAGGTCTAGGATTTGAGATGAAAGAATCAGAAGTTACTCAAAAGGTTTTGAGATCACTTCCCATGAAATATGATGCTAAGGTTTCAATAATAGAAGAAACAATGGATATCAACAAGCTAACAATGGAAGAATTGCAAGGAACTCTCACAACTTATGAGATGAGGGTAAGTAAGCATCAAGTTCCAATAAAAGATATTGCATTCAAGGCTTCAGAAAAAGAGAAAGGGAAAGTTTCAGAAATAGGTAGAGTTTTAGATAATGATGAGGAAGCTAACTTCATCAAAAGGAATAAGGACTCAAGGAATTTTAGGGATATAAGGAAAGTTAGATGCTACAAGTGTGGTGATCTTGGTCACTATGCATACAAGTGTCCACATGAAGAAAATAGTGATGATGAAAAATAGGGTCATAGAAGAAAAGAATATGGAAAGCATAAGCATGACAAAGATGACAGATACAAGCAAAATAGGTATGAGAAGAAGAAAATTTTTTGTAAGGCAAAGAAATCTTACTACATTGTAGAAGCAAGTGATAGCTCAGATCATAGTGATAGAGACAAATCAGATGATGAAAATGAAGAACATCTATTCCTAGGAATAGAAGGTGAAAGAGAATAATGCTTTGTGTGTGGTCAAAGAGATCACATATCAGGATATTGCAATGGTTTCAGTGATAGTGAAGATGAGATGACACATCAAGGAAATAAGCATGGTCAAAGAAATCTTGAGAGTTTGTTTGCTATAGAAGATTATAATGATCTTAGTGATAGTGAAGATGAAGAAGATTGGAAATCAAAAATAAGTTACACAAGGATATATTGTATTAGGAGTCTTTATAAATCTATAAGGAAGAAGTTTAAAGAAAAAGAAGCAGCAAAAATGGATACTTGTATTTCAGAGGCTATAGAGATGTGTACCAATTTGCTACTTGACACAAATAAAAAGAAAGAAGAGGAAGATTTCAAAGCATCAAAGGTCTCATATTTAAGGTTTGGGGAATCACACTCAAAAGGAAAGGAAGTTCTAAAATATGAAAGCAAGGAAGCACCTAAGTTTTATGAAGAAAGTTCCAAAGTTCCTATGGCTCCAAATATTTAGTTTGGTTCTTGTTTTGAGATAGGTGAATCAAGTTCAAAAGGAAAAGAAATACTTGAAGAGAAAAGCAAGGAAGAAACTAAGGAAGAGGATTTAGATACTACAAATAAGGTTCAAGGATGCAATGCACAAGTTGAAAATGATCATAAGGATAATGGTCAAGAAAGGTATGAGGAACCAAGGCATGAACAAAGGGCTTTTCAAGGACATTGTTTTTCTTGTAATGGATTTGGACACAGGGCTATACATTGCAGGGTCTATGGATCAAAGAAGTTTGATTTTTCTAGAAGGAACATCAAAGGAAGAAGGTATGGTTTTTAGGGACATTGCTTCTCATGTAACAGGATTGGTCATAGAGCTTCTCAGTGCAAAGGAAATGAGCAACATGGTTTTGGTTTTAGAGCTACACAATTCAGAAGTCATGGTCATAATGGTCATGAAAATAGAACTTCACAATACAGGGTTTAGGAAAGGAATGGATATGGAAATTATTTCAAGAAAGATTTTAGGATATGGGCACCATCCAAAGGCTACAATATCAAGTGTTTTAATTGCAATAACTTTGGACATATTGCAAAATGGTGTAGGACTCAATTCCAAATAGGTTCAAGGCAAGAAGGTCAAATAGGTTCAAGGCAAGAAGATCAAGAGAAGGATATCAGAAAAACATGGAAGGAAGTTGATAGAGGAAAGAAACAATGTAATATGGGAGTAAAAGTACTCCCACCCCAAAATTAATCACCTCAAGAGAGAAGGTGGTGAGGGGGCTATGCTTAAGAGTCATATATTTTAGCCCCATAGGTGTCCCTTTTGCCATTGATGTCAAAGGGGGAGAGATTTGAGTAAGGGAGAGAGCATTGAGTTAGGGGGAGTAGCCTCCAAAGAGAGCATTGAGTTAGGGGGAGCAACCTCCATAGAGAGTATTGAGTCAGGGGGAGCAACTTTGATTCTCAGAGATGGTTTTTGTAGTGATTGTGGTTTTTGCATTAGAGGTGTTGCCATCAATGACAAAGGGGGAGATTGTTGGAAATTTGAGTTATTTTATGTTGTCATTGATGTCACATGGATCACATTGAGTTTTGGTGGCCAAATGATATTTTGGAAAGCATGGATAAATACAGGGTTTTTGTGAAAACCAAGGCAGGCAAAATAAAAGGTTTTATTTAAAACCATGGATGGCATATTTGAACTAGGTTTTTCTTAAAACCCAAGTTGGCCTTTCGTTTCATCGAAAAATGTGCCTCGATGATGGAGATATTTAATTTTTAATATTTAGTTTAAATTTTAATTATTTAAAATTTAAAATTAAATATGCAAGATTTCCATCGACGTCATCAAAAATAATAAGGAGGCTATATAAAGGGGATACCTAAGGTTCATAAACTAATGTGAGCTCATGAATTAATCATTGGAAAAAGAATCCGAATAAGAGCTCGTGCGAAATCCTTTGGAAAGCGGAAGCAACGAATAAGACAAAGTGAGGTCAAGACAAAAGGCATAGTGGGCAGCATGATGCATTGGCAATTGGATTTTGGCTAAGGCGTGGGGTAGACGAAATATCAAGGTTTCAAATCCCCTTGACTGTGTTCGAAAGGCATTGGAAGAAAAGTGCTCGAAGCGCTTTTGATTTGCAGAAAGGGAGGAAAGGTTTTAAGGCACGTTGTGCCTTTCCCTTTCGAATGAGCGGCTAGCTCGTGTGGCAACCTTAGCCATGGCTAAGGCGCTCACGGTGTGGGCAATTCGGGGGTTCGAATCCCCTTGAGGAGGTAAATACATTTTTGCTCTAATTAATTTTGTTAAGCCCTAAGTTGGAGTTATAAGGTGGTTAGGAATAATTAAAGTTTTTAATTAAACTTTGTTTTTATAAGGGTTGTGATTATTATTTCAAAGGTGGATGAGTTGTTGATTTAATTTGATGTTCATGAAATTGAGAATTAAGATTTAGGAGAAATAAGGAGTTGTTATAAAATAATTTTTGAGAGGTTTATTGATTATTATTTTGATAAGGGTTTTTATTAAAAAAGACTTTGGTGGATGTGTTTATTAAGTTGGAGTAAAAAGGTGTAAATTGAGTTATGCTTTATCTTGTGATTATTATTTGAAGTCCACTAACCCTTATTGAGATTGGAAAGGAAAGTTGTGTTTAGTGTGGCAGATTTTGTGGACAACTTCTTGGCATCAAAAAGGTATGGGCACATTCTCCTATTGATTGTTTATGGTGGTTGATTTCTGAAATATCATTGGAGTGAAAAGGATTGATTGTGGTTTCCTTTTCGAAAGTGGTTGGTTGAATGCTTCAAGGTTTTCTGGTTTGAGAGTTGTGTTTAAACCTTGTTTTATAAGCATAGTTGTTGAAGCCCATTGGTTATGTAAAGAACTTGAAAAGAACATGAGTATCATTGTTATGTGAGATTTGTGGTTGAGCATTGTTGGAAACATTTGAGTTGGTTGATACATGCTTGGACTAGGGTTTTGTGAGAAAGAGTTGTCCCTTGTGGTGATTGGTTGAGTTGAGTTGATTGAGCCTAGTCAAGTGATTGTGTGAGGTGATTGTTCAAGTCCCATGAAACAAACTATTCTATAATTCTGATTTGAGTTGAGATTGAGCTTAGAACATATTGAGTCTCTAACAATTCTCTTTATGCTTCTATGAGTTGACTTGAGTTGAGTTGATATTGATTTGAGTTGAGTTGAGTTGAGATCATTGTGGATCATTGTTGTCATCCATTGTAGAGTGCATTGCCATTCATTGTTGAGTTCATCTTTGAGCCTTGCCTTCATAGATTTGTGGATGATATTTGAGTACTACTTGAGCATGATTGATTGAGCCTTTGAGAAGGCCTTTGGGATAGATTTGTGGTAGTTTGTGTATGATTGATTGAGCCTTTGAGAAGGCTTTGTGGACAGTTTTTGGGACATATTTGTGGATAGTTTTTGGGATAGATTTGTGGATAATTTTTGGGACAAATTTCTGGATAATTTTAGACAGATTTGTGGATAGATTTTGGAGCAAGTTCTTGGTGAGCTTGTTAGAGCAGATTTGGACAAGTTCTTAGTGAGCTTGTTGGAGTAGATTTGAGCAAGTTCTTGGTGAGCTTGCTAGAGCAGATTTGGACAAGTTCTTAGTGAGCTTGTTGGAGCAGATTTGAGCAAGTTCTTGGTGAGCTTGCTAGAGCAGATTTGGACAAGTTCTTAGTGAGCTTGTTGGAGCAGATTTGAGCAAGTTCTTGGTGAGCTTGCTAGAGCAGATTTGGACAAGTTCTTAGTGAGCTTGTTGGAGCAGATTTGAGCAAGTTCTTGGTGAGCTTGCTAGAGCATATTTGGACAAGTTCTTAGTGAGCTTGTTGGAGCAGATTTGAGCAAGTTTTGTGTGAGCTTGTTGAGCAATTTTGGACAAGTTCTGTGTGAGCTTGTTATGCAGATTTGGACAAGTTCTGTGTGAGCTTGTTATTGCCTAGCTTTGAGAGATCAAAGAAATTTGGACAAGTTCTATGTGAGCTTGTTGAGCAGTTTTGGACAAGTTCTGTGTGAGCTTGTTATGCATATTTGGACAAGTTCTGTGTGAGCTTGTTATTGCCTAGCTTTGAGCAGATCAAAGAAATCATTGTATTGGATAAGGATCCTTATTTCTGTGTGAAATATTATAAGGATATTATCTTGTGGAGTACCCCACATTGGGGGAACCACGTTAAATCTTGTGTCTCAATTGTGTATGGTGACTTGTGCTCTTGCTTACTATTGCTATCTGAGTTATTAATGCACACTGCTATATTTGGTTATTGCAATTAAGGACATTAATTGATATTGGTTTGGAAAGAAAGTAAAAAGTGGTCTTATACTGTTCACCCCCCCCCCCTCTCAGTATAAGCTTGTGTTCTTCAGTACCTGGTGTGGATAAGTAATTACAATTTTATATTAGCTTTTGAAGCTAAATACTTAAGATAAAGTAACCACAAGATCTAAAATAAAGTTGCAATATGAAATAACTACTAAGCATATAAAACTCATAAACAATTTTAGAAATAACTCATATAAATACCACTAATAAATGCTCATGAAAATTTGATCTCTATTGAATAAAGACCTCAAATACATCATACTTCTTCACTCTCCATTACAATTGTATATGTCAATCTATCTATCACTATGTATCTCTTTCTCACACCCACATAGATACTTATATAATGGAATGTGCTTTCTCTAATCTAGGACTCTCTTTCCTAATATAAAGATGTACCCAAGGTGGTACATTAGCATGTACCAAATAATGTAATATATTCCAACATTTTAAGGAGTTATAAGGGGATTATAATTTAATTCGTAGGATTTATAAGGATTAGTTATAAATTTAAGTTTTTGAATTTAAAAAATAAAAAGGTTTGGAGTAATAAGGGTTTCTACTTTAATTAGTTAATTTGATTATTCAAAGTTTTTTATGTTTGAATATATTTGAAGTTTCTTAAGGTAGAAGATTTATTTTGAGAAAATTTGAAATTAAAAATATTAGAAGGTTTTTGAAATTTTGCAAATTTAATATTAGGGAGTTAAAAGGGATGTCTACACCAAAGGATTAGAAAATTATGATTTTCAAAAATTATATTTGAGTTGTTGTATTTTTAGTTTGGGAGATAAAAGGATTTCAACTTAAAAGACATAGGATGAATAAATGGCAAAGAGAGACTTTTCAACATAGAAAACATTATCAAAATGCAAAACCAAACTTTATGAGAGGAAAAGTTCAAAAACAAAATTTGCATCAAAAACAATCTTTTGAATACAATGGGCAACATCATAAAAGAGTTCTTCAAAAATCTTATCAAATATGTAAGATAATATCACTTGAGTCTCATCAAAAGGTACAAATGGAAAAATATGTTTGGTATATAGACTCAAGAGCTAGTCATCATATGATTGGAAACTTATATTGGTTTGAATATTTAGAAGTCAGGGATATCTCTTTAAAAAAAAATGATGATAAGATATATCATGTACAAGGAACTGGTAGAGTAATAACTAGCATACCTTTTTTAGATTTTGTGCTAGATAATGTTTTACATGTTCCTGGACTATCAACCAATCTTATCTCAGTCACTCAATTGGTTTAAAAAGGGAGATCATTTGAATTTAAAAATATAAATGAACATAGAAAATGCATTATCAAGTATCAAAACAAAACTGAAGCTACAGGTTCAATCAAAAATGGAATATATGCCTTAAGATTCAATTGGATTTTCTCCAGATATTGTTGAATGTCTATCTCAAGATGAAGTTAATTATAAATTTTTTGAGTTTTCAAAAGATAGGATACAAGGAATTTGATATAGCATAGTCCAAATTTTTCCTAAAAATATAAGCAATGGATGAACCTAACATTCAAGATCATGAAGAATATCCCAGAGAAGCAGAGGTTCATAAAACAATTCAAAGTCACGTGAAGATTGAAGACAAAGACAAAGACCAAGATTAAATACTAAAGTCTTCAATAACCAAATAATGTAATACAAGGGGGTGTTGAAGTATATTACATTATTTGATACATGCTAATGTACCCCCATGGTACTTTCATGGTACATTTGCAATTGTATAATATATTAGGGTTGAGTCTATAGTTTAGAGTGTAATTTATATTTTCTCTTTTATGTAAGTGTCAATGTGTAGGAAATACAAAAGTGTCATGTAAGTTAGAGTGCAAGTGTATATTGAGAGAATATGCACAAGTGTCTTGTATGTAAGAGTACAAATATGTAATGTGAGGATGTGCACAAGTGTCTTAGATTAGGAGTGCATGTAGAAGTGCAAGAGTCATGTGTGCAAGTGTCTTAGAGTCAAGTGTCCATCTAGTATGCAAGTGGGAATATGATAAACCAAGAGTCATGAGATTTGGTATATGGATATCAATAGTCATGTATGTGAAGAGACACATTACTATGGCTATATTATGGATACAATACTCCATGAGAAGGAAATATAAGAATATTTGATATTCATATATCATTGTAAGAGGAAGGAAAATAATAAAGCTTGTATATGGATTTTTGAGCAATTAATATTGTAATTTTTCTTCATGCATAGTTCATGAATGACTCAAGCTATTTACATTCATATTTTATAATATAAAATAATATTGTTTATATAAGCCTTGATATACATATTAATTTTCTTATATGTTTTTCTACTCTTATATTATTATTTTGACCTTTAATATTGTGGTTGGTTTATATTGGGACATATGATATTTTGTGGTAGTAAGACTTAAAAAGCCGATATCATTGTCAATTGAAGTTGGTAATGTGGTTGTCATTAACAATCACTTTATATATTGTGCAAGAAGGCCCATCTATCATATGTAGGGATAAAAGGATTGACCATTTTTGTTGTCTTTGCTTTGCATAGGTTATGAGAGGGAATTGAAATTAACCAATTCTACATTAAAATTTAACAACCAAGAAGAGAAGAGTGCAAAAGAATCGTTCATTTAGTATAACTTTAACATATATCATTATTCAATAAAGCTTCAATTATGGATGTTGCATGATTGAAGTTTGTTTTCTTTATTATCAAAGATACAAATGGGGTCCTTATTCCTTTCCTCCATGTGATTACTATTTTGCATTCTTGTGGTCTGCTATGAGTTTTTGTGCTTCTTTTTGAATAGTAATCTAAATTGGATATGTAACTTGCTAGTAGCATTATAGCGTAAATATTTTACAATTTTGGATTTATTTGATAAATTTATAAGTTTACTGCATCCAAATCTTAGAATGTAAAGGTAATTTTGAATCCAAATTTTGGACAAGCATTGCAACATCCTAATTAGATTATAAAACTACTTTACTTTGAAAACTTGATTAGTGTTTCATAATAATTATTGACAAATGAAGCAACATGATTATATTTGTCAGCTCAATATTCTGCAAAGTGGATATATTTCCTTGTGTGTAGACATATAAGACAATCTTACACAAAATATAACAAATATTCCATGCCTTGTTCAACACATATTGTTGGAGGTATTACATTATTTGGTACCATTGAGTACCATTAAATACCTTTGAGTACTATTGTAAATATTTAGTTTAGGGAGTGTGTTTAATATTTGTCTAAAGTATGTATCAAAGTGTGAAGAGTATTTATGTATCTTGTAATTAAGTGTGAAATGTGTCAAGTGTGCAAGTGTGAGTGAAAGGTGTCAAGAGTGCAAGTGAAGAGTCATAAGTATTAGGTGTCAAGTGTGGAAGTGAAGATTAATATGAGATGTATCAAGATGTGAAGTAGGATATTATGTAATGATAAGAAGCTTTGTCATAATGTGAGGTATGTGAAAGGTTGCATCTCCTGTGTGTTTAAGGAGGCCAATAGTCATGAGTATTGAATATTTTATTATATAAAGTTATTTATTGGAGATAAAGCTCCATGTTATGAAATAGAGTAATAGAAAAATAGAGTAATCAAATAAGTTTTGTAATGTAAGAAATTTTGATTTATGAATGTAATGACGAAGTATTTTTTGTGTGCAATATTGTGAGTATTATTGTGTGTGATTATTTGATCCTAGAGAAATTTACCTATGAGATAATTAGACACATTTTCCAATAGTGATATCAGAGACATCTTGGATTAAATATATGCTAGTGAGGAGCTATAGAGATTGAGGAAGTATTGTTTAATAGGATATTGGAAGTTGAGGATTAGAGATATATGAAAAGGAGATTTTATTGGAGATATTCATTAGAAGACATGGAATATTTTAGAAGAGATTTAAAGTGAGCTAGAGGAGAATTGCTAGAAATTATTGGAGCTTTGGAGGCATATTGTAGAAAAGAGAATGTTGAAGGAGGATTGGTAAATATTGAACATTATGAAGAACCTAGACTGGAAATTTGTGAAAGGAGAAGGTATGACCTACTATAGAGAGCATTGATAGATTGAAAGTGAGTGAATGTTGGCACATTCGAATTCATACAAAATTTGAACTAAATAGTGGATCGATGAGAAGACAAGTTGATTTTTGGAATGTTGCCTAAGTTGGATGAGTATAGATTTGAAGACTGAGAGAAATTTGGATGAGTAGAAATTTGAAGAATGAAGGAAGAGTGTCAATTGGAAGCAATCTATGAGAAAAGAAGCAGAGAACCAAATATCATGAAGGAGTGGCTGATGTTTAAATAAGGAGTGCAGAAGAATGTTGAAGCAGAGGAGATTTGAGTGCACCACCATTGAAGGATCTACAAGCAAATAAAGCAAAATAAAGCACCTAAAATTTATGGAACACGATCTTGCATGAGGGTGAAGGTGAAATGTTTGGTGAAGACAAGTGTTTGACTGAAGGTAAATGAGCATTGGTTGACAAAGGCTGACAATAAACATTATACAATCAGAGGAATATTAAACATATTAGAGGATTTATAAAATTAACTTGTTTTGATGTTATGATCTTTTAAAGGTTTGTGTTTCAATAATTAGAGCATATTTAAATTCATGAGTGCATATTTAAATTTTTGGGAGTTGTAAGTTTTTTGATTGATTATTAAAACATTTGAAGAGATATGCTAATTAAAAGGAATTGAACATTAATATTAGTGGGCGTATAAGAGAGTTGAACTATTGATTTAGAGATCGTTTTATTGATCATTGGAGAAATAATGAAATGATTTAATTAATGAAATAATGAAGGAATTATTTAATTAATTAATTGAAGGAATTAAAAGGGAGAATTTTGGAATTGGGAAATTAAGAAATTAATTTGGGAGACATAAGAAGGAATTTAAAATTAAATATTTAAATGAAGGAATCTTTAAGGAATGCATTAATGAATGGGAGATATAAGAAAATTAAAAATTTGAAAATTGAATTGAAGATTGAGGTAATTGGAGTTTGGGTTAAATTGAAATTTGAAAGTGAAATAAAAATTTGGGAGTTATAAGAAGAGGAAAAAGGAATTAAAATTGATTGATTGAATGAAATTTGAAAGAAGAAGATTTTATTGAAGTAAATTAATTGTGGAAAATCATCATGGAAGAAATTATTCGAAATTCGTTTTTGGATGATAGTGAGGAAATGTTGGAAAAACTAAAATATTACACTCAACATATGATAGAGAATTTGGATGAACAGAGACATATTCCAATAAAATTGAAGAAAATATTATCTTTAATTCTTAAATATGCCAAAACTGAAAAATTTACAACATTTGGCAATAATCTACTTTCAAAACTCTTTGAAGCAAAATAGAATTCTAAAAATGTTATCATACTACCTATTGATATAGGTATCATAATGTATATGTCATTTATTACTTTTGAAATCTATAAAGACAAAATACAAAAGGAAATGAAGGATATCAATTACAACACAAATGATTTATGGCATGTGCTAACAAATAATCTACTTCAAGAATCGAATTTAGGTGTAGATAAAGAATGTACAAACAAGATGATATGTCGATACATTCAACATATGTTAACTTCAATAGGTCCTTGGATTCAAATATTCATAGAATATATTGTCGTGAAGGTTTACTTATAAAAATGACAGACATCAAGCTAGAAGAATATTTGTATTAGAATGATGAATACATGGACAAGAATCAATAAGACGATAAAGACAAGACGAAGACTAAAGATAGAGATTGAAGAATAAAGGTCTTCACACCAAATAATGTAATACGAGGGGGTGTTGGAGGTATTATATTATTTGGTACAATTGAGTACCATGAAGTACCATTGAGTACTATTGTAAATATTTAGTTTAGGGAGTGTGTTTAATATTTTTCTAAAGTATGTATCAAAGTGTGAATAGTATTTATGTATATTGTAATTAGAGTGTGAGAGGTGTCAAGTGTGCAGGTGTGAGGTGTGCAATGTGTCAAGAGTCCAAGTTAAGAGTCATAAGTGTTAGGTATCAAGTGTGGAAGTGAATTCATATGAGATGTGTCAAGATATGACGCAGGAGGTTATGTAATCATGAGAAGCTTTGTCATAATGTGTTTTATGAGAGCAATAGTCAGGAATATTGAAGAGTTTATTAGATAAAGTTATATATTGGAGATAAAGTTCCATGCTATGAAATAGAGAAACAAAGTAATAGAAGAACAAAGTAATTTAATGAGTTTTGTAATGTGAGAAAATTTAATTTATGAATGTAATAGAGAAGTATTTTTGGTGTGCAATATTGTGAGCATTATTGTGTGTGATTATTTGATCCTGGAGAAATTTACCTATGAGATAATTAGGCATATTTTCCAATACATATAATGAATTTATAGCTAAAATAAAACATTTTAATGGAAAATGACAAGAGATCCACACTACAAAATAAACAAACAAAAAACTATGAACAAGGAGTTGCAAGTGTGTAAAGGTTCATGCATTGGAAAGAATATTTGTATAAAGATGTAGATGTTACCAACAACAAAAAAGGATCTTGCCCTCATATTGCATTCATGATGCCATAGTATTGCATTCATGAGATGTGAAAAAAGTAGGAACATAGGTTTTGTGGATACTATAGAAAAAAATAAGAGATAAGTTGTTCCAAACTCTCTTTTTTGGGGGAGAAGTGAATCCTATTGGAACATGAGTAGTTTCATCTAGAAGATCAACAGATGAGATTATTTCTTTCTGGTGCCAATGAACCCTAAATGTGTTGAGAAGAGAAAATATTTTTCTAACATTGAAGCCATTTATGAGGCCTTTTGACTTATGAAAAAGGAATTTACCCAAGCAAAGAGTAATATACCTATGATTGGTTAAGTGTATCCTTAGTCATAGAGATGTTGTGGATAGTGAAGACAAATAATATTTTTTTTAAGTGTATCTTTAGTCGTAGAGATGTTGTGGAAAGAGAAGACAAACAATATGTGTGTCCCTATACACTTTTTATATAAGATCATAGATAGTTGTGTTTGTCCTTATCCTTAATTATAAGGCTAGTGAGATGAATAACTAACTTTGCTCCTATTCATGATGATGTAAGACATGGTTTTTTTATGTATCTCCTAATCCATGAACCTTTAAGCATTTGGTGGACTATTGTATATGTCTAAGTTCATCAAGGTATTACGTGATATTTGGGTTCTTCTATTTGTCCTAATCAAGCTACAAGTGTTCTTGCTTCTATGTAGAAATAGTATAATAAATGGGAGAATGTTAGAAATATTACATCATATAGTTAAATTATGGAGTTATGTTCATGGTTGGTAAACCATTATTAAAACCAACCCCACAAACCCCATATTTGTGTATATTTATCTATTTTATTTAATGAAACTTGTTCAAACTCACTAGGTAATTCTATAATTTAACCAACTAATCTCATTATAATTGTTAAAATATTAAGGTTCACCCATGGGATTTAAACCTTTGTTTATGATGTAAAATTATTTGCTCCCATCAATTACCTCATACCCCATGGGATAAATGTTAAGGTTTCTCCATGGGATTATAACCTTGATCTAATGTGTAAAATATTTTATCTACCACCACTTGCCCACAACCAATGGGCTAAAATAATGTTATATTATATCCAATCCCCACATCCTTCTTTTTAAAGCATTAGTAATATTTTTTAATCTCCCTTAATAGAAATATATATTTATTATTTTCAATGGCAACCTTGATCTATGTAATAAGTACCCTATAATTTGCATAGTTGTTAGTTTAAGTTCCATATGATTTTCAGTAAGGGAGGATAATTTTGCCTTTGTTATTTTGAAAACACATCTCCATTAGTTTTTCCTATATTTCCTTTGGAAGCACAATCAAAAATAATTTTGATGAATCCAAATTCTAAATATAGATCAATGCATACCCTTTGTGTTAACTCCATTGTTAAAAATAACCCTTTGCATGTATATTCAAATCCCATAACAAAGAAGCTATCATCTCTTTTTCCAAACTTGAGACTTCCCATGATGAGCACCATGCCTATAAAACATTCTATAAAATGGGCGATAACACAATTACCAAATTTAGACATGATTTTGAGATTTATTTTTAAAGAACCTATTATTGCTCTTAAGTCATATTCGAACAAATAATGGTAGACCCAATCATCCATGGTATGTATTATGCATTAGCTTTTAACTAATTAATTCAATATTTCATGAAATCTTTCAATATTGATGGAGGTACCCAATATATTCTTATTTTCTTAAAAGCACCCCAAATGATGTAAGTAATGGGAAAATAAAGAAGTAAATGATCTGATGTTTCAATATTATTCTTGCAAAGCACACCTAAAATATCCATGATATCCTCTTCTTTGTAGACTCCCGCCTTCAAGAAGTTTGCTTTGGAATGCTACCCAAATAAATGTTAAGGTCTTAAAGAGGACCTTAAGTGACCAAATATTATACCAAGGGAAATATTTGGTAATACTAAATTATGATTGCTCTCGATCCTTATATTCCAACTTGAATGAGTATCCTCCAATGTTTGATAGATGTAAAACCAACTCGTCCTTCTAGGTAAAATGGGAAGATATGAATTTTGAGGTATTATTTTTATCTAATCTAGTATTTTTTCAATTCCTCTCCTTTACTAGATTTTTAATATAAATCCATGATATAGAATTGTTGATATCATTAATATAATTTTAAAACTTCAAATTTTTACAAGCCAAACATGCTTGAGCTAACAATTTCCATTTTGGATTAGATACAAAAAGATAAGGCTTCAACCAAACATCAAACCAAAAAGATATAAAATTCTACTTATTGACTAAGTACCAAATATAATATTTATCAATTGAAAACTCTCAATTATGAAGTTTTATGTTGTAGAACCCCTAGGTAGGGTTTGTTTCTTGAATAATTTTATTGCATCTACAAAACATATACAATTTTGAAGTAACATTTTTCCAACTCTTTCCTTGATTTTTGAATAATCTCAAGTCAACTTTTGTCCCAATGACAAATCCATATATCTACAATTTCATGAGCTTATATATCTAATATTATCTCCTTTGCAAACCCTATCCAACTTTAAAATATAAATATAACATTTTCCTTGCATCCTTTTCAAAGAAAATGTCTTTAAATTTTGTCAAATTGGGATGCTATACCTACTAGCAATCTTGTAAGTGGAATCATGTATATTAGAGATAGCTTGCTATGTAGTATTTATAAGTGCATGTTTCAAGCCATGGTTAAGAACTTATATTTCTAACCTATGAAACTATATCTCATTCTATCCAAAATTGAGTATTAAATATCCTTCTTATCTCCTTTACTAGACAAAGAAATACTTAGATATATTGATAAGAAGTTTTCATCCTAAAATATCTATGATAATTCGTTATAAATATAGGGTAGTTTTAATGAAAATCATAGACTACTAGTGGAATATTATACCAAATCTAAAGAGACATAGATTGCATAGGGTCAAATAAGATGCATCTATTATGGTGAGGGTCCATTTATAATAGTTTTGCATTTAAAGAGAAGGGTTTTCAACATAAAATATTTGAGGTTACATGTTGTCCAAATGCTTTGAAATGCATTAGTGAATCATGATGGAACTATGATGCATTACTTATGCTTGTTGTGTGATGATGATAACCCAAAAAACCTACTATTTAATTGGTATTCACAACATCATTTTAATGATATGGTATTTTCATATGTAGATGGAAGAATTGATGGAAGTACATTATACATATGGTGGTTATCCATAGTGTTTAAATATGACCAAATATATGCTAATATGACATATAACATAGTATATTTTATGAAAAACAACACATTTACATTAGGAACCTATGGAAGAGATGACTTTAGTTGTAGCACATGGAATTTATAAAGGCATCAAGCCAAGAAAGGTCATGAGTTTATAAGTGGTAAAGAACTTGGCATGTTGTGATAGGAGAAAATGACATGAAGCTTCCACACGCATTAGATCAAGAACTACATTAAGCAAATGGCCTCCAACATGATCTTATAGGATTAGTTATCAAAGTTCCTAGAAAATTGAACATTGTGTAAAGTCATAAAAGAAGTTAGATGTATTTTCAATTGACCAAGAGCTTAAATATATACTTTGTTGCCTAATATAGATCAAAATTACTAACCATATGATTTCCTTAAATTATGAAAATCGCAACTAACCAACAACTCTTTCTACAAAAGTAGTTCTAACCACTCAACTAATTGTGATCATATGTAATAAATTCCAATATTCTCTCCTTATTACATAATGATCCAAACATGGGTAGGGCTACTTACAAAAATAATAATAACTATATGATGAACTGGGACACATGAAATAGTTCATCAAGTACACTTAAAGTACGAATAAGGACACAATCAACTATTCACAACATGCAATAATGGGAGTGACCTCACTATGTATTTTTAATGGGAATGGACTCACTAGAAACTTAACCAAGGATAGGTACAAACTCAAATGTTCATGATCATATAACATAATTGTATAGGGACACACATGCATACTTATATTTTCGAAGCTAATGATTTTCATCACAAATGTTATATATCTGAATTTAACATATTCTCTTGTTTACCAGATCTAACGTAACTAAAGCATATGCAATAATCCTTATATTGTCGAAGCTAATAATTTTCATCCCAAATGTTATATATCCAGATTTAACATTACTAAAACACATCTAATAATATTAACCTATAAAATTGTATTTGTTAATTGGTTACATGGGATTAATGGTATTTGTTAATTGGTTACATGGGATTAAAACAGGTAGGTATTTGTTGACACAATTACTTTTGGTTCAACCTTCTTTCACTCCGTTACTTAAAGTTAGATTGTGATTCCAAAATAAATTTGATCTTCAAAAATATGAAGTGGCTATTATCTTTCAAAAAACAATTGAAAGATCCATCATCATAGTTGCAAATAGGGACGCATATTATTTTTCACAACAATTATGACTAGAGGCACACACAACCAATCACAAACAATAAATTTTATTGGACCTTGTTGAGTTAGGTCATCTTGTGAATGGAATAAACTCAACCATTCATCTTGAGTGTGGCATGGGCCTTACTTAATACATCAAATACAATTTCACTAGGAATTACAACCATAATAAACATCCCTTATGAATAGGGACAAACACAATTGTTCACAAGGATAAATATTTAATCAATTCAATAAACATATTCCTCCTCATTATCCTTGTAGGGAAGGCCATTTTCATGTGCTACAAGATCGCATTCTTCATCATTGTCTTCATTTTCAACCATTGTGTTGTTTATTTTTAGTTTTTCATCTATCAAGTCCTTGGCTCATTGGATGAAGTTCATCATTGTATGACACCTTTGTTTGCAGTAGAAGCACATAAATTAGTCCTTGGATGAATAAGCCCTACTAGTTTACTTCTTCTTTGCAAACAATCAAGTCATTTTCATAACTCAATTCGCTTTGTCAATTAAAGATAAAATTACATATTTCAAAGTAGGATTTTTTTGTTCAATGTAAATACAATATTAGCATAACTAGAAGGTATACTAGTTTTGACATAATTAATTTCTACCTTAGCATTAATTCTAGCTAGTTTATTCATCAAAGAGTGAAACTTACTTATGCGTTGGACAGTATCATCACTTTTAGATATTTTTAATCCAAAAAGGTTTTTGCTTAAGTGTCGTCTTTGCATTTGATGCTTGTGAATCCAACAATATATTGAGAGAATTCCAAAGTTTTTTTACAATAGTTAAGAGATCTATGTGATGTACGTATGCATATTGAGAGCCCAAAACTAATAATAGTTATTTCTCTTCAATATTTTGCAGTCCACTTGGTTGCTTATTTAGGGGTTTGGGACTCTAGTGTGATTTTATTTACGACATCCCAAAGATCTTTTTCAATTAGAAGCAATTAGAGATTGACTTGCCATGTATGGAAATCTCATCCATCAAACTTCTCAATCACCATTATCTTATCCATAAGTATTGAGAGAATATAGAATCATCCCTCCCTAATTAAAATAATAAAGGTGTGGAGTACCATCGATAAATCACCTTTATGACATTGACATACTAACTTTACTCAATATGACCATGACCATGAAACTAATTTGACTCCAAGACTAATAATATAATTGACTACTTTATAAATATTTTAACTCAAGAACAATCACTTAAAACCTGACACATAGTAATACGGAAAATTTAGCACCTATTTAGATACCACCCATTAGAAAACAAAGTGTTAAGAAGATAACTCTTATTAAGAAGAAATGAAAGATTCAAGTTTTTTAAAACATAGAAACTTAATGATAGAAAAATAGCAAAGTCATTGTTTTGGGAAGTATGCCTACCCAAGGTCTATGTTTAGTCTAGATATCACTCTATCACATGTCTTCTAGGTTAAGTGGTAGCATGTATCCAAATAAAGGGTTGTTCACAGATCCTGATGAAAGTAGTACCATTTGCTCTTCACACATTAACACTGAGTCATCATTTAAATCATAGATATAGTAGACCTCCAAAATTTTGACAAAGCTAGAAATTTTAGAGGAATCAAAACTCTAGAGGTTAGCAACAATGTTCATTGAATCAAATGTCATGAGATCATTCCCTTCTATTATTTCAATAGGGCTTTTGTATTCGAATAGGTTTGTACATACGTCGAGGTTGCTGATTCCACGCTCTAAATGGCTAAATCTGATGGAAGATATTTTTGGAGAAAGAGGCTGGTTGTTTGAAATCAAAACAAAATGATTTAAAAGAGGATCTGGAGGAGGGATGCTAGAACTGTATTTGATTTAAATAAATGAAGAAGTAGAAAATATTCCAAATATGTCATTTTTAGGCAAGGGAGCAATATAAGCATAGGTGAAGTTAGTATATGTTGATATGGATGGACAATATGCCAGAATTCATAATGCGGATTGAAATCTTCTATAATGGCTATGAAGACTACTTTTATACCAGTGATAAAACAAGTTGCATGTCTTTTCCATTGATCAAAAGCTTAAATATAGATTTTATTTCCCAATATAGAGTAATGCCACTAACCGTGTGATTTCCTTAAATGGTGTTAATCACAACTAACCAACTATTTCTAGGTGAGTGGTTCTAACCACTCAATTAATTTTGATCATATGTAATTAATCCTAACATAAAGAGCAATGCCTTGATCCTAGGATGACACAAAGACTATTGCAATTACTCTCAAGAGAATATTAGAATGTGAAAATATGTATAATCCAAGGAAATTACATGCAGGTATTATCATGAAAGCACTAGATGATTACATGATAGATATTTGCATAAACTTGTAGATGATTGTATAAATAGAGAATGAAACCACATCAAAAATATTGATCAGGACAATGATGGGTGAATTTTTTCAATGAGTATTAAGACAGAATGATTTTGAAGATAATATGCACAATGATATATTAATTCAAGGATTTACAAAATTGAGTTGTATCCATAATTTTGATGACAAGGTCAATAAATTTGGTTTTAACTACATAAAATGTCCACTCACAATATTCAAACATACATACATGAAAGAAATGAACTTTTTAACCTTGATTTATGGGCATCCATATAACAAGGACATTACCAAGGTATTCAAATATCAAAACATTGCACAATGGAATATTTTGTATAGTAGTCAAGAACTTACATATTATATGAACAATATATTTTTAAAACAATGTACATTGAATAGAAAAAACTACTTGCAAGCATGTGTATGCATATAACAAAATGGTAGTTATAGGGTTAGATTTAATGGCAAGAGATATAAAGTATAAGCTAAAGTTGGATCAAATTATAAAGTTTAACATTAACTACATATATTTTAATCACTTTAGGATATCACCTGACTATTTGCAACAAATGAAGAAGAACATATTTGCAATGATAAGACAATTGGACCTATCAAAATTTGTTGTTATGTTACAAATACAAATTACATATGGCAACCACTAACAAATGCATTCATCAAATATTTCAACAAGGGAAGCAGAGGACATTTGAACATGTAATGTTGTAACATTGATGGGCTAATTAGAAGAGATCTAATGACTTGTGCCTAGTATTACAACCACAAGATGAATTGTATTAAGTATTTGCTACTTGATGATGAGACACTATTTTTTGAGATTCTCTATTGTTTCTTTATTAGGGAATTTTATAATAAGGGTGATGTACATGACTATGATTTAGTGTGGATCAATAATGCTCCCTTATATGGAAAAAATAGTAATACAAATTTTAAAAGATTTATCAATGCATTCTCGACATGCAACATGGATAATATGGATCCAAATCTTATAATGCTCCATGTTCATCATCATACACAAAGTTGCAAGAAAAAAATAAATCCAAAATGTGTAATTTTTTTTCCATATTTTTAATGAAATAACTATGAGGACAAATGTTATACTATTACTTAGCATATCAGAAAACAAATGTTATGATAGCTCCACAAGTTTCAATGACTTTTTAAGAGACTTAAGAATAATATATCACAAATATATTGAGGCATAATATCTACATTGAGATAATCTACCATTTTCTTGGAGAGAAATTATTCTCATGCATGGAACAATAGCTTTGCAAAAATTTCCCACATCTATGGTGTAAAACATAGTGCACACATTGTTCTAAATGTATATATTACGATGTCATATTATCATCACACACATTGTTCTAAATGTATATATTACAATGTCATATTATCATCATATGTGACAAAAGCATATAAAACAATGACAAGTTCATTCAAAAATATGCATAGAGGACATGAAAAATCAATATTGATGCTATTGAGATTATATATATGATTGAAAGCATGATACATAACTTATAATAATTGTCAACATAACAAGTGGTGCACCTAGTATTATATTTTTCCTTCAACTCTGGTTCAATGAAATGCAATTATTTAAATATATAATCACCTAATAAAAGGAAATTACTTTTAAAACCTTAAAATACTATAGACCAAGAAGATGAAATTTCAAAAAATCTAGCATGTTCTATTGGAATTCACACTTATTTCTAGAAATGAACAAAAGCAATCCATCCACTCAAATCTTATACAAAAAGCATTAAAAATGGCTATGGATAGTGGACACCCATAGGCACCATAAATTATTATTATATTATCCATAGATAACAATCAAGACACTCTCATACAATGGATGGAGTGATTGGGGTATATATACCAATACCAAAAGCCCAATTACGTAAAAGAGTTTAAACCGAGTTGGCATAACAAGAGTGTTAAGGTTAACTATAAGTTATATGGTGGGTTTAACCATAGCAATTTTAACCACGTATCATAGTGCTTACATAATAAAATATTATAAATAGTTAAATATTGTTGTATAATTATTACTTGTAGACTTATACATCATATAATGTCAACCTTGGCCATAAATCACATTACACTTTCAACACCCCCTCATATTTTGAACTAAGGGGCCAATGAGAGAAGACATTATGGATAATCTAGTAGACCTCCACACTTAAAGAATACTAATCTAGATCCCCTCATCATTTTAAATATGTTGCTACAAAAATACCTCTACATAAGAATCTTCTTAGGTTGGGCCATAGTCAATACTACCTCTATCATTTACTCCTACACATATCTAAAGAACACTTCTAATAATACTCCTAATGAAGAGGAGAAGTCAAGAGTACCACCTCTAAATAAACATTACTTCAATATCCTATAGTTTTATAAGGTATACAACACCTTATTTGGAAACTTCAATATACCCTTAGGTCATATGATGTATGTGTGGGTGGTATATCTCACACCCACTTATCCCAGCATCAGAGCAATGAAAAATGTCTTCAAAATTAGTTGTGTTAGGTTGGGAAGAATAATGTGTAACCTCCCTAAAATTTTCTAATTACTGGGGCCGATGGAAAAATGGTCCGCAATTTCTCCTTGAAAGGCTCCCGAAAGTCCATTGTGAAAAGTCCAAAAAAATGACTAGGTGTCAAGGTGGGTGGAAAAATGGGCAGTCATCGAACCCTAGGTGGATCCCAAAACTCTACCAGGAGAAAACAAAGGGTGGAAAAATGGGTTGGCATTGGACCTTAGGTGGGTCCCAAAATATTTCCATAAATAATCAAAAGAATGTAAAGCAGACAGAGAAATGGGCAACCATATTATGCCAAAGGATCCCAAAATCGTGGCACAATAAAAGCCTAAAACTGACCAAGTGATGCATTAGGCAAAAAAATGAGATGAGGTCAGACCTCTTGCAGATCCCAAAAGCCTACCATAGAGGAGTGGAGAGTTGGACCTGGTGAGAAAATGAGAATTAGTTGTACCGGGGGCTAATCCTGAAAGTCCATCATACACTGAAGTAGTACCCAACAAATAAATATGAGGCAATCAAGATCCATACGGGTCCCAAAATCCCACTACGGTAGAAGAAGAGAACTAGAGCTTAGTAGAAGGTCTCAAAATCAGTTTGATCACCAATGGAGGGAAAAATTTGTGCCCAATTCTAAAACTAGTACAAGGGTGCAGTACTTGGTCAAAGAGGACCCTACACGTAGCTTACATGTAGTTAATAATATATCAGGATTGTTTGATGGTAAAGTATGACTTTTACAGCAAAAATACAAGTTACGTAAATGATCCCAACAACTCGCTTCCTCTAGGCACATGCATATATCATGAGTAGTAGTACCGTAAGGCGCATCAAGCAAACAGATAAATTGGGTACAACCGGCAAAGCCAAATTTGATGATATGCAAGTATTCAATTAATAGTTGTAGGTTCATAGAAGACGTAGAGGATATGGCCATTCTATGACACAACCACCCTCCATAAATGAGGTGCCATGATTCACTTATAATAGGGGTTGTTTTGTAGAACTATAAATGTAAGAATGTAAGACATAAAAATGGTTGGCTCTTTAGCCATTACAATCTACATGTAAAACTTAGATCTTTCTGAAATACAAGTGGATCATTGTCTCATCTCCAAAATTTCTCGTGTATGTATGAATATTTGATTATTCATTTTTTCTAAAATTAGTTGAATGGCCTTGCTCTAATTCTACATTATATATTTCATGTATTTCATTCTCTAAGTTTTGGAATTTGCAATCAAATTATGTGTAGTAATTGTTAACGAGAAGCATTGGTTGGTTTGTTAGATGATTTATGAACATTTATGTAATGTTTAAAGTTTGATTATACATGTATTTTGATGTCACTAAATTTGTACCTCTGTAATTTCTAGCTTCAACTTTTTTTATTTTCTTTCAACACCCTTTTCCTCAAACACAATTAGCTAGGGTTAACAAGAAGTCGACCTTCTTCAAAGATTGACTTGAAGGGCCACACCGCTCTAAGGTCATTCAAATTTGGTTGAGGTTTGTGGATGCACAAACCTTTTTGTTAGATAAAATTTTGACCAACTATTTTTGGCATGCCCGGTGAGACACAGTCCCATGTTTTTTATAAACTAGATTTTGGTGATGCTCTATTTCACCTAGTTCTATTTGATCACCAAGCGACTCTATTAAAGCAAAAACCCAAAAAGACATATTAATCATGTATCCTTTTCATGTTTTTAAGGAATAATACTAGTCATTTTGAAGAACCAATTAAGTTTTTAGAAAAATCCTTTGGAAGGAATCAACCTTCTCCTTTTTTGAAATATATTCTATCCTCATCCCTTACAGAGGTTCAAGGTGATATTAACTTAACACCTAAAGTCCCTAATGTCTCTCATAAGACAATGGACTAGAATAAAAATCTTGGTTACCCCAAATGGAACCATATCAACCCTCTCAATCTTGCGGATCAACATCCTATTTCCCAAGTAGCTCTAAAGGCTTTACCAGCATATGATGGCACTGAGAAGATAGCATTTGAGTATTTCTAGGATGTGGCATCATTGGTTGTTGTTCACAACAACCAAGATGAGGATGTGATGATTAAGTTGATGATTATCACTTTAAAATGAAAGATATTATATTGGTATAGAACTTTTCCTAATGGAAGCATAACCTCTTGGGCTGATTTGGCTAGCAAACTGATAGAAGAGTTCAATGAGCAAGAAAACCCTTTCTCCTTTCTCACTTAGTTTACAGTGATACAGAAGCACCCTCAAGAGAAAATTATTGATTTTAATATCAATTTTAGTAGTACTTGGCAAAGAGTGCTTGATGGTATTTTATCATCTAACGAGCAAGCTATATACTATTATCTAAGAGCTTCTATCTTAGATTTTGGTTTGATGATAAGACAATAAAATGTTCTAACGTTCCCCTAGAATTTTTTGGAAGTGATAAAAGCTATAAAGATTCTCATTGCCATAGGTTGGTGGCCTCCCAAGCCTGTAATGCACTTTTTCTTAAGCTTCCCCAAAGCCATCCATAGCCTATTACCTTAGCGCCCACCTACCCTACTTTTTCATCTCCTATATTTTTCCCTCATTAGCCCATTCCTTTCACAGTATCAACTTTACCAGCCCTATTGAAGGTGTCGACGTTACTTGCTCCACTTGCAATACCTGCATTGTCAGCCCCAGATCCACAGATCGCTTTCATACAAGAAATATAGAAAGCCATGAATAATCTGACTAATGAAATCACCCTAATGAAGAGAAGGAAAGCTGAGAAAAATTTTCAACCCAGAAGATTCTCATACGTAGCCAGAGACTAGGCTCCCTCCACAAGCAAGCCTCTTGAGAAGTCAAGCACAATTTTCATGAGTGAAGGAGGAGAAGCTTCAACCTCTACATCTGAATTAGACTACTAGTGTTCCACATGCAATGATTCTTATGAGGAGAGTACTTGTATGATGCACCAATGCTATGCATAGAAAGTGGCTATCGAAAATGTCAAGAATACCTAGAAGGGGTAAATCAATATGATCAAAGAAGGTGGTCACAAATTCATGATGTCATCCATTGAGTAGGTCTATGTCCTGACAAGATTGAGAAAGAAACCATTGTAAGTGAACCCTAAGGAAATTAATCCCTTAATAGTGCCTACAAATGCAAAATATAAGAAGGAATTTGAAAAGGAGATCCCATAAAAGGCCCTTGTTCATAAGCCATTCCAACAACAAAGGAAGAATACCAAACCTAGTATAACTCAATAAAAAGGGGTTGAGACACAAGAGGAAGATAGGGATAAGCTGAAATATCCTTCTTTGACAAAGCACCAATGGATTCAAGCCACCCATGAATATAGGAGTAGGTTTGAACCACCTCCAAGATACAAGGAAAGGCAATATGAGATCTTCACCTTCAATATCATTGAGGAGTTAAAAAGAACACCTTCAAAGACTAGCATATATGATGCTCTACTTATTTCTAAGCATATTGATTTACTCCAAGCCTCTCTTAAGTTTATCAAGGGCCAAAGCAAGGCTCATCTAGAACAAAATCTTGCCCAAGGTAATATTAATATGGGAACATGAAAAAATAGGCCATCTTCATTCTATTTGTCCTTAGAAATCGAAGGGTGGGTGGTCCACAACTACTTGATTGATTCAAGATCCACCACCACAATGATGCCCAATGTTGTGTGTGATGTTATGGGTATGGATTTGAAGAGCTAAAAATGTGACACTATGAAAGCAATAAAGAAATCAACTCAAAGAGACAAATAACTGCACAAAATAGAATATATTTCAATAAATGGGGGGAGCTGAAAAACTCCTTGTTACAATTATTCTGCCTTAACAGAGTTGATTTGATACAATAGATACAATTGCTAGGGTTCTCTGAAACCCTAGCTATACAAAAATGAGTGTCTTCAATGTGCTTTGCTCCCAACAGAGTGAGTGGGCTTTGTGATATCCGATTCCGGGCCACTCTAGCTTCAGCAGTTGTCCAATGATGAATAAAACCTATAGATCTACACACATACAAATAAAATAGGGGATTAGTAATACCTATGAGGGCTCCACAGGGTGAGACCCTCAGTTATCAATAAAACCCTAGCTATTAATGCATAAAGTAGCATGCACAATCTATAGATAATGAAATGCAATAAACATAATGATTTACCTTTTTGTTGTTGATGCTTCATTGTAGATTTGGTGGCAGGATGCCCTAACAACACTTGATGATTTGATGCAGTAGGCTCTAGTGTATTGATGATGATGACAGGTGCTGGTGGGTGCTTGGTAGGCTCTAGATTGAGCCTACGAGATATGGTAGGCTCTAGTGGGCGCTTGGCAGGCTCTACAGCGAGCCTGGCAAGCTCTAGAAGGCGGGCCTACGGGTTAGGGTTTGATCTAAGATAGCAGATCATGGGGATGCAAAGAATGTGATGGATGGAAGATGATGGCAATGATAGAGAATGGATGTGGAAGTGGTTGGAATGGTGGAAGTCCTATGGCAAACTAGAGGTTGTGTGTAGCTCTCACAAGGGGCACTTGAGGATGGGCTAGGGTTTGGAATCTTGGATTCATAAGGGCTTCTTGAAAATCTCTAGGGACTGAGAACATTCTAGGGGTTGAGCATTGAGGATGCTCCTATTTATAATCAAGCCTAGGGTTTTCTTAGGGTTTTAGCCTAACACTTTTAATCATGTGGCTAAGATTAAATCAAATCCTAAGGCTGAGATTATACTTTAAGTGTGGCATGGATTGATGAAGATGGATGGCTGAGATTAGATTAAATCTAATGGTTGAGGTTAATTGGGTTTAAATATATATATTTTATAATAAATATATTAAAATATAATAATAAAATATTATATTAAATATAAATAATATAAAATAAATATAAATTAAGTCCAAAGGGGTCAAAAAGTGGCGGGAAAGGGCTAAAGTGGGCCTTTTGAAGGTGAGAAAGGTATGAAATGGTTAAATGGATGGCGGGAAAGGTGGATGGTGGACAAGTGGGTGGTAGGATGGTTAGGATGAAGGATTAATGGCTAGGATTTGGTGTCTACAGATGCCCCTTTTTGTACCATGTTGCGTGAAGCACAATATGGTGCAAAAATACGAGACACCTGCTTGGGCTATGGGCGCAGAAGCAACTT
This sequence comes from Wollemia nobilis, assembly GCA_028583015.1. Classification (NCBI taxonomy): domain Eukaryota; kingdom Viridiplantae; phylum Streptophyta; class Pinopsida; order Araucariales; family Araucariaceae; genus Wollemia; species Wollemia nobilis. The sequence goes on along the minus strand of JAQPPZ010016751.1, from coordinate 6,630,191 downwards.
CTCTCTGTTGTTGGATTTGAGCACTGATGTTGAAGATAAAAGAATAAAGAATTTTGGAATTTGCGTAGCTTACCCCCTCAATTGGCGAATGAGTTGCGGATGAATCTCACGAGCCAATTGAAAAATTTGTGCAAATGATGAATGATGTACACCATTTTTGCCCCAACGGTGGGAAGGGGGTTGGTGAGAAATGCAATGTGATTGTAGATGATATGAATGATGTAAAATGTGATACCATTTTTGCCCCAATGGTGGGAAGGGGGTTTTGTCAAGTGTAGATGTCATGATCATGTAAGATGTACCCCATTGTGGGAGGATCAAAATCAAAATGTTGTTGCCCCAAATTTTGGGATGATTCGATGTTGTTGAATAGTGTGCTCTCTGATGCCATTGATATGCAAGTATGATGATGCAGATAAAAAGAAAAAGAACCGTGGATGGCCTGCTAGTGACTATTCTGATAATTCCCACAATTGGAACCAATCATCCTAGCCAGTGCCTATCATTAGGTTTTTGAAGAAAAATGATGAAATTTGAGTTTTTGTTCATGTGTTAAGCCTCACGAACTAGGCCATCAATGACAATAGTTATGCAAATTGTTCTTTGGCAAGGTTTCACTTACAATGTGAGGTACCAAATATGATTGTGATCTCGATCAAGGAGATAAGTGATGATGATCATGGTCAAGTGTCCTTATGGTAAGCTCTTCATCTTACCGAATTGCATGGATTCTCATCGTTGCAATCACCAAGTTTGTAGAATAACCCACTAGATACAAGATTCACTTGCATGCTACTTGAACTTGACAAATATTGTAATTGTTGATGGATTTGATGGTGACATGGAGACGTGGTGATGAGAAATGTATTGATGGATGCAATGTGCATGGATTCAATGATTGATTCTATTTTTGCCCCAATAGATGAAGGGATTTTTGCAATTTGGAAGATGTGATGAGTGTATCTATTTTTGCCCTAATAGATGAAGGGGTTTTTGATGATGAAATATGGAATGATTGTGTCTGTTCCTTGCCCTTAATAGATAAAGGGTTTTTTTGATGATGAAAAAAATGAAAAGATTTGTGTTTATTCTTTGCCCTTAATAGATAAAGGGGTTTTTGATGATGAAATATGAAATGATTGTGTCTGTTCTTTGCCCTTAATAGATAAAGGGGTTTTTGATGATGAAAAAATGAAATGATTTGTGTCTTTTCTTTGCCCTTAATAGATAAAGGGGTTTTTTATGATGAAATGATGAGATTGTGTGTTTTTTGCCCTTAATAGATAAAGGGGTTTTTGAATGATGAAAATATGATTTTTGATAAAGGGTTTTTGATGATTTTGTGTGTTTTCTTTTTCTTATAAAAGAAGGGTTTTTTTTAATGATGAAGTGTTTTTTTTTTTGCCCTTATAGATAAAGGGGTTTTTGATGATGAAAGATGAAATGATTGTGTCTGTTATTTGCCCTAATAGATAAAGGGGTTTTTAATGAATGATGAGAGTTTTTTTTTGCCTTAGATAGAAGGGGTTTTGATGGTTTTGGTGTTTTTGGTAAATTGTACTAATAAATGTGTTTTTATGTAAGGTTTGTTTGGGTTTTTGTTTATGGAAATGTGATGAAATGTATCTATTTTTCCCTAACATATGAAAGGGTTTTTGATGATGTATGATGGTGTGAATGCAAGGCAAAGGGCGCAACCTTTGACAAAAGGATGCAACCTTTTGAACCTAGCAGTTGATGTGGATGATGTGAATGCAAGGCAAAGGGTGCAACCTTTGACAAAAGGATGCAACCTTTTGAACCTAGAAATTGATTTGTTGATGATGTGATTTAATTGTGACCAAAGGAGTTTTGGTTCCTTTGGAGCCTTTTGAATTTGATGTATGCAAGGCAAAGGGCTCAACCTTTGACAAAAGGATGCAACCTTTTGAACCTAGAAATTGAATTGTTGATGATGTAATGTGATTGAATGATTGAATTGTTTATTGAATTGGTGGGGAAGGTGTGATACCTTGAACACCCCCAAGTTGTGAAGATGTTTGCTTTATTGGGGGGAAAGGTGTGAAACCTTGAACACCCCCAAGTTGTGATGATGTTCTCACTTTCTAGCGATCTTTGCATATGCGAGTTATATATATATACATACATGGATTTTTATTTTTGTGCTTTTAAGTGAATGCGTTTGTGGAATGCATGTTTATGAAAATATTTTTATGCATGTCTTATTGATGATTAATGCAAGCTAATCATGATGTGTATGCGTAATGCTTATGGATGATTAATGCAAGTGAAATGGCATGTATATGAATGCAAACTATATGAGAGGAATGCATGATGTTCAAATGATCATTTTTAGTTCAGAATTTTGTTGGCCATTTTTGTTCATTGTTTTGCAATCGGGGGCACCGATCTTGGTGGCTTTATGCGGGTTGATCCATGATGAAGACATGGATGTTGATATGGAAGAAGATATGGATGTTGATATGGAAGAAGATATGGATGTTGATATGGAATGCAGGATTTTCAAAGACTCAAACATACTAGTGCTATCAACTAAACTCACTAAAGGTTGTCTAACTTTCTTTAGGACCAATGTGTGTGCAAGTGAAGTTCATGTACCAAATCTTGAGCATGACAATGACCCTAGACAATCAAGCACCAATGTGTGTGCATGTGAAGTTCATTACCTCATTATGAGTAAATTAGGCATGACCTGTTATGGAGAGGACCAAGAAGTTAGCTTGTCCGTATGTGCGGTCAGAGGTCTCCCTTTTTGGAAGAGAGACATGTCGCCCCGCATGAGCTTACTCCACTGCCAGTCAAGCGTCTATAGCCCCGGTGGAGACTCACTCCATAGTCCAATGATTTGATCTTTTAGGCCTTGGGGATGACTACTTATCCTTCTGAGGGGACATGTAGTATGATCCTTACAACTTTAGGGATCGAAAGTGTGTATGTGGAATTTGTTAAGTATTTGAATAGAGCTTTGGGGATGACTACTTATCCTTCTAAGGGGACATGTAGTACGATCCTTACAACTCTAATGATCTGTTGTGGGTGAATAGAAGTTGGTAATTTTTGTATAGAGCTTTGGGGAATCAGATTCTCCACCGAAGTGTGAGGAGAATGTGACCCTATCCTTACTACTCTATGTGTGTATATTTGGAGAGCAACTGTGATAGTGGTGAAAACCACTATTTTTTATTTTGGACTATGTTGCATGATAGGACAAGCGAGGAATATTCTTTTCACTTCAAGGTGCTACCCAAGTATGGTGTTATCCCTCTTTTACTCAAAATGTTTTTAAGATGTGAAAGAGTGTGGTTGGTGCAAGATTGCTTTTTGGAATCAGTTGACCATACTCAAGACTTTCTTAATGTGGAAAAAGTGTTTTTGGTCCTAAAGAAAATTAGACATCTTTCTGGAGGCTGCTAGACACACTAGTAGTGGCTGAGTGAGGGAAAATTTTGGCTTTTTGTGACTTTGGACAAATGGGATTGTTGGAGGGGATTGCATAAATTCTCCCAAATAGGTACCCCCAGTTGTGGAAACTTGACTTTTTTATTTTTGGCCATATCATCACTACTATAAAATATCATTGAACGTGGGATGGGATGAATGCAATTTGTAAAATGCAGGGGTGTAGTGGAATGCATGTGGAATGAATGCAAATGAAATGTGTATGCAATATGTATGAATGTAATGTGAAAAATGCATGTAAAGATGCCTATATGTAAATGCAATATGTATGCAATGGGAATATGCCTATGTGAATGATTTGTTTTTGTTTGTTTTGTTTGTTGTTATTTTTTTTAGCCATGTATATATACATATATAGTAATCACAGTAAGCATGGAACACTTTTAAGTGTATGATGTTCATTGGCTCAGGTTTTTCTACTCCCCCTAGCTTGGGAAGCTTATGACCAAAGGGCTTAAGTGCCTTTGGGGCTTTTTGAAATTGGAATTTGATGTGACCAAAGGGATTGAGTACCTTTGGGGCTTTTTGAAATTGAAATTTGATGTGACCAAAGGGATAGAGTACCTTTGGGGCTTTTTGAAATTGAAATCTGATGTGACCAAAGGGCTTAGGTACCCTTGGGGCTTTTTGAAATTGAAATTTGATATGACCAAAGGGATTGAGTACCTTTGGGGCTTTTTGAAATTGAAATATGATGTGACCAAAGGGCTTAGGTACCCTTGGGGCTTTTTGAAGTTGGAATGTGACCAAAGGAATTGAGTACCTTTGGGGCTTTTTGGGATTGGCATGAACTGATTGAAAATAAAAGAAACCAAAACAATGCTAAGTTTTCACCATGTGGGGCTTACCTCATACATTATTATTTTATTAATGTGTATTCCTTTTTAAAATGATAGTTTTTTTTAATTTTATAGTTTTTTATTTACTTACGTTATGGTACTAACTCGAAATTAAATGAAAGTAATAAGTCAAAACAACTTAATGGAAAACACATCAAACCCACCCACTACTTAATGATGGAATGGTTGTTGTGTAAGCCATGTTAATGATGAACTGGTTGTTGGTTAAGCCATGTTGATGATGAAATGGCTATGGTTGAGCCATGTTGATGATGAAATGGCTAAGGTTGAGCCATGTTAATGATGAAATGGCTAAGTTTGAGCCATGTTAATGATGAAATGGCTAAGGTTGAGCCATGTTAATGATGAAATGGCTAAGGTTGAGCCATGTTAATGATGAAATGGCTAAGGTTGAGCCATGTTAATGATGAAATGGCTAAGGTTGAGCCATGTTAATGATGAAATGGCTAAGGTTGAGCCATGTTAATGATGAAATGGCTAAGGTTGAGCCATGTTAATGATGAAATGGCTAAGGTTGAGCCATGTTAATGATGAAATGGCTAAGGTTGAGCCATGTTAATGATGAAATGGCTAAGGTTGAGCCATGTTAATGATGAAATGGCTAAGGTTGAGCCATGTTAATGATGAAATGGCTAAGGTTGAGCCATGTTAATGATGAAATGGCTAATGTTGAGCCATGTTAATGATGAAATGGCTAAGGTTAAGCCATGTTAATGATGAAATGGTTGTTGGTTAAGCCATGTTAATGATGAAATGGCTATTGGTTAAGCCATGTTAATGATGAAATGGCTAAGGTTAAGCCATGTTAATGATGAAATGGCTAAGGTTAAGCCATGTTAATGATGAAATGGCTAAGGTTGAGCCATGTTAATGATGAAATGGCTAAGGTTAAGCCATGTTAATGATGAAATGGTTGTTGGTTAAGCCATGTTAATGATGAAATGGCTAAGGTTAAGCCATGTTAATGATGAAATGGCTAAGGTTAAGCCATGTTAATGATGAAATGGCTAAGGTTAAGCCATGTTAATGATGAAATGGTTATTGGTTAAGCCATGTAAATGATGAAATGGTTGTTGGTTAAGCCATGTTAATGATTAAATGGCTAAGGTTAAGCCATGTTAATGATGAAATGGCTAAGGTTAAGCCATGTTAATGATGAAATGGCTAAGGTTAAGCCATGTTAATGATGGGAATGGCTGATGTGGAGCCATGTTAAAATGTGACCAAAGGTATTAGGTACCTTTGGAGATTTTTGATTGGTGATGTATCCTACTTGTGGTAGGGATGGATAAGGGTTTGCCACCAAAGTAGTGGGTGAATTGGATGTATTTTTCATTAAGTTGTTTTGGTCTATTACTTTCTTTTGATTTCTTGTTAATACCATAAAGTAAATAAACCAACAATTTAGAACTATCAAAATGAACACAAAACTAAAATTCGTACATAATTAAAAATGAAAGAAACAATCAATGCTAAGTTGTTACCTTGTGTGGCTTACCTTCATACATTAATTATTTTCTTCATTAATGTGTATTCTTTTTAGAGTGACAGGTTTGTGTGTTTTGATGTTCTAATCTTGCTTAATAAAAACAAAGGTAAAAACTAAGGCTGGCAAGGGCAACGAGATTCTTGTTGGTAATGACCTCCAACAAGTTTGCTCGGGGGTAATCCTATGGTGTCTAGGGCAGATATTGGTGGATGGAAATGACTGCCACCATCACCAAATCTCAAGCAATGGCTGGTGATGAAATCCAGCCACTACTATTTTAGAGTGAAACGTGCAGTGTGTGATTAATTTTTAAAATTTTTGTTCTCTATTGTGATCAAACAATGCTAAAGATAACAAATTTCACACATCTAAATCAGAATCCAACATATGAATGCAAATTTCATCTAAAGAGTGTGAAGTACACCGCTTAAAACCCCCTGCCTAAATAGCAACCGGAGGGTTCATCCACCTCTCTGCCAAAGGTGCCACCCAAGGGCAGGAGTACTTTTTGCATTCAAATGTTGTTCCTATTTAGATATGCAAAATAAGAAATATTTAACTTCTAAGAAATGCAAATTCTAAAGGATGCTTTTCAATTTCAAATGCAAACAACAATATGCAGGAAATACTTGAATTTGCACTTCTTTTTAAAACAAAAACTTCAAAATGTGTTATGAATGCATGCACAAAATACCCTAAATGCAATCTACAATGATTTATTTTCTATATTACTTAGTTATGTTCATTTTAATCTCAAAATCTGAAAGACACAACAGAAAACCCAAAAAAATGTAAAGCAAAAATGAGCTAAAAATGGATGAAGGACTTACAGAAAAGCCTACATTTTGGTGAGGTTTTTCTGAGATCTATGCTACTCCAATTGATCTAAAAATTTTTGGAGATATGCTAGGGTGTATCAAGAACCTACCCTCAAAATTTTAGCTCAATATAACTTCGGATGAGTGAGATATGGCCAAAATAATCTAGGTAGTTTGTGTAGGAAACGCAGCAGGACACCTCTGATCAATGCCAGGCACAGTAGGAGCCTTCCGAGTGCAAGGTGTTTGTGTAGGCATGGAAAGGCCTATGATGATCAATAGGTGCTATAGAGTACCTATGCACCTTCTGCAACTATTACAGAATCTTCTAGAAACCCTAATCGATGGATTCGACTGATTTTTTGCTTCTAAAAAACCTGTAATAGATAGAAACAAAAATGAAATCAGCAAAGTAAATCAGATTAATAAATGAAACCCTTGTGGGGTCCCACCATGATCACCATTTGTAGAGCTAAAAATGTGACACTATGAAAGCAATAAAGAAATCAACTCAAAGAGACAAATAATTGCACAAAATAGAATATATTTCAATAGATGGGGGGAGCTGAAAAACTCCTTGTTACAATTATTCTACCTTAACAGAGTTGATTTGATACAATAGATACAATTTCTAGGGTTCTTCAAAACCCTAGCTATACAAAAATGAGTGTCTTCAACTGTGCTTTGCTCCCAATAGAGTGAGTGGGCTTTTGTGATATCCGATTTCGGGCCACTCTAGCTTCAACAGTTGTCCAATGATGAATAAAACCTGTAGATCTGCACACATACAAACAAAATAAGGGATTAGTAATACCTATGAGGGCTCCATAGGGTGAGACCCTTAGTTATCAATAAAAACCCTAGCTATTAATGCATAAAGTAGCATGCACAATCTATAGATAATGAAATGCAATAAACATAATGATTTACCTTGTTGTTAAATCTAGACGACATACATATATGGCGGGAGCGACGATGGACGATGGCGATGGCGATGGCGACGGTGGAGGGTCGATGGCGACGTTGGAGGGAGCTGGTGTTGCAGGAAAGTCCTCGGGTCCTGCAGGTGTTGTTGGGCCTAGTGCAGGCCCACTCAGCGAGAATCTCGATGAAGACCCAAACGGCGTGGTGAAACCGACGGTTAGCGACAGGAGCCGATCTAAAAACGTTAGGGTTTCACCCTCCTCCCCTTCCAAAGCACCTCCTTGGTCTTTATCCTTTGCGGACAAAGTTAGGTCTTCGTCAGGAGCGTTTTCTTTCCAAACTCCTTTGCCCTTCTCTGTAATGGGCACTGAAGTCTCTTTCCCGAGTGAGGTTATGGAGCCACTGATCTTCCAAGAGTCTCTCTCTCTTATCGGGAAATTTGTCGGTGCTCGACCTGATATGGAAACTATCCGCGAGTGGGCTCTATCCAAATGGCGGCTTTCGGGCAGCTTGGAGTTAGTGGCCTTTCCTAGGGGGTTTTTCATGATAAGGCTAAACAATGCCCTTGACACCCACCGCATTCTTACCGGAGGGCCATGGTTCTTCGGTCGTCGCAGCCTGTTTCTACGGAGATGGGGGGAAGACTTTGACCCTGAGACTCAGTCTATCAACATCGCTCTGATTTGGATCAAACTTCATGGGCTCCCCCCATAGTTCTTCTACAACGATGCACTCAAAGGCATCACTCAACCGATTGGAGATTTGGTCGCCATTGACCCTGCTACCCGAGCCAGAACCAGAATGACCTATGCTCGTGTTTGTGTCATGGCAAATCTGGATTCGGCTCTGCCTACCTGCATCGGCATCAACTACGGGAGCTACAGAAGACGTCAAGGAGTTGAGTACGAAAACAAGCCCGCCTTTTGTTTGGAGTGCAATACTCAGGGCCATCTGGCTTCTCAATGCCCTTCCCAAAAAAAAGAAATCCCCAGTGATTCGGGCCGAAATATGGATACTCAGATCCAGACCACCCAAAAAAAGGCGTCTGGCCGAGGTCATGGCCGATCTGTAGGCCCTCCTAAAACCTCTGCTTCAAATCATGCCAAACCCAAAAATGTAAGTGCTCTGCCTTCTCGATCTAATCATTTTGCTCCCTTAAATAATCTTCATATTGGAGAGGACATCTCAGATGACCTACCCATAGATCTAACCGTCTCGTCCACACCCACTTTGATTCAGTCTCCCTTGTCCAAAGGAAAGTCTGCAATGACCTTTCCAAACTCACCCACCGATTCTGGTCCCTCACACCTTCCTCTTCCCTTCCCACCCCTCCCCCTGACTCAGAGCCGTCCCATTTCCCTTTCCCCTGAGTCTGTTGCCCTGTGCCAGTCTCCCCGCTCTTCATCCCCCCATCGGCCTGCCCCTGGGACTGACTCCACCGACATCCTCCAAACCTCCAGCCCGCTGAAATCTCCCATTCCCGCACCCAAAGCAGACGTCAACAAAGAACAGAGAAGGGGACGACCGACAAATGCAGAAAAGCTTGCCAAAGCAGCTGAGATCAAAATGGCCGATGGCTCAGTGCCTACCACCTTGGGCCCCATTTCTGAACACCCCATCACAACCCACCAAGATGAGGATGAAGTTAGACCCAAACTTACTCCGTCTCAAGGGAGAGGCAGAGGCCGCAAAGCAAACTCCAAATCGTCTCGATGAAGTTCGTCTCCTGGAATGTCAGAGGCCTCAACGGAACTACAAAACAGAGAACTGTTAAATCAGTAAGAAAAAATCTAAAACCAAATATCATGTTCCTTCAAGAATCCAAACTAGACGAGAATAGCAGCACTCAAGTTTGCAAGCTAATCTGGGAAAACAACAATTTTGCCTTTTGTCCCTCCACAGGGGCATCTGGGGGTCTCCTATGTTTATGGGATCCGACAACCATTGAAGGGAGGGTTCTTTCAGTCTCAGACAGAACCATCAACATTCTGTTTACCAATAAAGTCACTAACCTCCAATGGATCGCCACCAATGTTTATGGACCTAACAGTCCTGTCAATAGAAGACTGTTGTGGGATAACATTTCTGCAATGCGCAACAACTTTGTTGACTTTCCATGGATGCTTTGTGGCGATTTCAATGCCCCCCTTCACCTGTTTGATAAGCAAGGAGGCAATCCGATCACCAGCAGCTGCATAGAAGACTTCAACGATTTTGTCAACCACAACGAGCTAATGGACATGCCGCTCCAAGGGTCCAACTACACATGGAGCAACAGACAAGTGGGTATCCATCACATCCAAATCTGGCTTGACAGATTTCTCTTATCCAAAGAACTCATTCCTATTTTTGGCGATGCCAGGCTTCATAGCCACCCAAAAATTGGCTCCGATCACAATCCCTTAATTTTGGATTGTTCCCGTCCCCAACAAATCTTCAAAACCCCTTTCAGGTTTGAAAATATGTGGCTCACTCATCCAGATTTAGGTCGGTGTATTCGACAATGGTGGCAGCAAGACCTTTGTCCAAACCCTCTCACGAATCTGTTCCTCAAACTGAAAATGGTCAAACTCAAGCTGAAATGTTGGAACAGGGATGTTTTCGGCAACCTCTTTACCGAGAAAAAGCTTCTGATGGATGAGCTGAAAAGGGTGGAAAATCTGATTCAGGGAGGAGATCTGAGGGTCGAAACTTTCCTTGAAGAAAAAAGCCTCCTCTCAAATTTTCACAATGCCTTGGCTAAGGAAGAGACCTACTGGAGGCAAAAATCCAGAAACCTCTGGCTCAAAGAAGGAGACACCAACACGAAGTTTTTCCATGCTTCCACCATGCGTCACAGAGGCTCAAATAAAATCTCTGAGTTGACCAAGGCTGATGGATCCATTGTCTCTGACATCCAAGCAATCAGACAGGAAGTTGTGTGCCACTTCCAGGAAATCTTAGGACCAAGCATTGACTGCCATCCCCGCACCGCAAGTTCTCTGCTTCAGAACATCCCAAAGTTGGTGTCTAACAATGATAATGGGAAATTGCTTCAATGCTTCACTGAAGAGGAGGTCAAAGAAGCTCTGTTCGCAATGGAACCTGATAAGGCCCCTGGACCTGATGGCTTCCCACCCCGGTTCTTTCAACACTTTTGGGATATTGTGGGCCAAGATGTCGTTGCTGTGGTTAAGTTCTTCCAGAGAGCCAAAAAGATGTCGAGAGAGGCCAATTCCACTTTCATTGTTTTAATACCCAAGTCCAACGATCGTGCTTCTCTCTCTGATTTCAGACCGATTAGTCTCTGCAGTGTCATCTACAAACTTATCACCAAAGTTATGGCAAATAGGTTGAAAGACATCCTTCCCTCCATCATCGATCAGTGCCAAGGGAGCTCGGTCAAAGGCAGATTCATTTCGGATGGAGTGATAACCGTCCACGAATTGGCCCACTCGGCATCTAAAAATAAAAAACCCAGCATGTTCCTTAAGCTTGACATGAACAAGGCTTTCGATCGGGTTTCCTGGAAATTCCTGTTTGAGGTCCTAGAGAAGTTTGGGTTTCATAAAGAATGGATCAAGATGGTTCATGAATGTATCTCGACTACTTGGTTCTCTGTTCTTATCAATGGCTCACCCGCAGGTTTCTTCCAAAGTTTCAAAGGCATCCGTCAAGGGGACCCTCTGTCCCCCTTTCTCTTCATCATTTTGGCCGAAACCCTTGGAAGAACCCTTACAACTACCTACAATAGTGGTCTTGTCTCCGGGATCAAACCAGCCTCAACAACCAATGCCATATCCCATCAACAGTTTGTGGATGATACTATTCTATCCTCTCATGCTTCCGTTCCCGAAGCAAAAATCATTAAGAACATTCTTGATTCTTATGAAGAGGCGGCTGGCCAGAAAGTCAACTACCGCAAAAGCAAGCTATACTTTCTCAATACTCCCACTCACAGGCAAAATAGGATTGCTGAGATCCTTGGGTGCAACATTGGGAGCCTTCCAACTACTTATCTTGGATTACCGCTTTTCCACGGCAGATCTGTCTCGGCTATGTGGAACCCTGTTTTAGATCGCCTCAACAAGAAACTTGCAGGTTGGAAAAGCTCAATGCTCAGTCAGGCAGCCAAAGCCACTCTGGTCCAAGCTTGCCTGCAAAGTATTCCCATTTTTTTCTTATCTATCTTCAAAGCTCCAGCTACCATCTGCCAAAGAATTGAACAAATTCAACGCAGATTCCTTTGGGCGGGAAACGAAAACAAGAATAAATTCTCACTTGTTGCCTGGGATAGGGTCTGTTCCAAGAAAAAGGATGGAGGACTCGGATTCAGAGACATCAAGCGGATGAACATGGCCCTCATTGCCAAGCAAGCCCTGGAGACTTACCATCAATGAAAAAGTCACTTGGATTGACATCATCAAAGCTAAGTACCTCCATCAGGTTTCCTTTCTTGGAGAGCACAACCTTCCTATCGGATCCCATTTCTGGAATGGCGTTACCAAAACAAGGAAGATCATCATGGAAGGCTTAAGGTGGTGTCTAGGAACTGGAATGACCATTCATTTCTGGGATGACCCATGGATCCGTGATAAACCTCTCAGCCAAGATCCGCATCTTGCAGTGCTCAAGACGGCTATCGAAGCCACCTTTGGAGATAAGGTGTGTCACTTCATTAACCCAGGTACCACAAGACCTGAATGGAAACACCTGGCTCTTAACGGGCCAAGGCATATCACCGAGGCGCTCAGGCGGTTACAAAACTTGTTGAGGACTTGCATCATCCCCAGCTCACACAAAGATGATTCCATGGTCTGGAACCTTGAAGATTCTAGAAATTTCACTGTTAAATCAGCTTACTACAGTCAAGAAACTCCCACTGATGGTCGGGACTTATCAAATCAGGTCTGGGTTCCCAAGATCATTCCCAAGGTCAAATTCTTTTGCTGGTTGGCCATCCAAAATAGAATCCTCACCACTGACAACTTGATAATCAGAGGGTTACTCATTCCCAATTGGTGCATCCTGTGCAAAAATGCCTGTGAGTCAACTTCGCATGTTTTTTTGGAATGTCCCTTCTCTCTAGCAGTTCTCAACCAGGTTCTTAACACCTTCGACATCTCCACAGCCCTCCCTCATTCCATTCCCCTCCTTTTTCAGCAATGGCCCCGGCCTTTCAAGAGCAACCAACTTAAATTCATGTGGCAAGCTTGCCTCCACCTTTTCCTGTGGCAGATATGGCTAGAGAGAAATGCCAAAATTTTCAAAAATCAAGCCACTGATAAGAAGATTATCGTTGCCAAAATCTTGGCCCTTGCTACGGAGAATGCCTCTCTTGTTTCGTCTTCCAAACCCCCCCTCCTGGCCTTGAATCAGACCTAACCAAACTCTTCAATCTTTCTAACTTCTCTGCCACGCCCCGTACTTCTGTTGATAGGTCTGTCATCAAGTGGGTCTCACCACCTACTGGGTGGCACAAGCTCAATTTCGATGGTGCGGCCAAAGGCAACCCAGGAGCGGCTGGCGGAGGAGGAATTCTCGAAACCACGAGAGGAGAAATAATTTTGGCCTTTGCCCAGAACCTGGGAATTCAATCCAACAATATGGCAGAGGCACGGGCTCTGCTCCAAAGTTTGATTCTCTTGGAAGGTTTGACCATCAACAAACTTATCATCGAAGGAGACTCGCTGCACTGCATCAACTGGCTCAATGGGACTGCTATGCCTCCCTGGGCCCTTGTTTCGATTTTCCAAGAATGCAAGGCTCTAATTGGCAATTACCCAGAATTAGTCATTAAGCATCAATACCGAGAAGGAAACAAAGCTATGGACTGGCTTGCTAACAAGGGAGTCGACGAATCTGACATTCAAGTATGGAGAGACTCCTTCCCCATTGGCCTAAGGAACGATTCTATAAGTGGCAATGTCTGCACAATGTGAGATGTTGGCAGGGGATTGGTTTGGTATGCTCATGAAACTGGTCACGATATCGCGACATTCTTTCTCTCCTTCGACAGCAGAATTACAACATGTCGCGATATCGTGACACTTTTCACCTTTGGCGCGATGATGCAACATGTCGCGATATCGTGACATTTTTTCTCTTCGGCCGTGATTTTGCAACATGTCGCGATATCGCGACACTTTTTCTCTTTGGTCGTGATTTTGCAACATGTCGCGATATCGCGACACTTTTTCTCTTTGGCCGTGATTTTGCAACATGTCACGATATCGCGACACTTTTTCTCTCGTCCAGATTTTGCAACATGTCACGATATCGCGACACTTTTTCTCTTCGGCCGTGATTTTGCAACATGTCGCGATATCGCGACACTTTTTCTCTTCGGTCGTGATTTTGCAACATGTCGCGATATCGCGACACTTTTTCTCTTTGGCCACGATGTTGCAACATGTCGCGATATCGCGACACTTTTTCTCTTCGACCGTGATTTTGCAACATGTCGCGATATCGTGACACTTTTCTCTTCGGGATTTTGCAACATGTCGCGATATCGCGACACTTTTTCTCTCCGCGATTTTGCAACATGTCATGATATCGCGACACTTTTTCTCTTCCACGATTTTGCAACATGTCGTGATATCGTGACACTTTTCCTCTTTATTGCCTTTCTCTTTTTGCATAATGTCGCGATATCGTGACACTTTTCTCTTCGGCCGACGATGTTGCAACATGTCGCGATATCGCGACACTTTTTCTGTGATTTGCATCATGTCATGATATCGACACTTTTTCTCTTCGGCCGAGATTTTGCAACATGTCACGATATCGCGACACTTTTCCTCTTCGGCCTCGATGATGCAATATGTCGCGATATCGTGACACTTTTTCTCTTCGGCCGCGATTTTGCAACATGTCACGATATCGCGACACTTTTTCTCTTCGGCCACGATGTTGCAACATGTCGCGATATCGCGACACTTTTCTCTTCGGCCGTGATTTTGCAACATGTCACGATATCGTGACACTTTTTCTCTTCGGTCGCGATTTTGCAACATGTCGCGATATCGCGACACTTTTTCTCTTCGGCCGCGATTATGCATCATGTCACGATATCGTGACACTTTTTCTCTTCGACCGTGATTTTGCAACATGTCGCGATATCGCGACACTTTTTCTCTTCGGCCGCGATTTTGCAACATGTCGCGATATCGCGACACTTTTTCCCTTCGGTCGAGATTTTGCAACATGTCACGATATCGCGACACTTTTCCTCTTCGGCCTCGATGATGCATCATGTCGCGATTTCGCGACACTTCTTCTCTTCTGGCACCAACCTTGCAACTTGTCGCGATATCGCGACACTTCTTCTCTTTTGGCAGCAACCTTGCAACATGTCGCGATATCGCGACACTTTCTCTCCTTCGGCTGCGATGCTGCTTATTGTCACGATTTCGCGACATCTCTTCCTCCTTTGGCTGCAACGGTGCAACATGTCGCGATATCGCGACATCTTTTCCTCC
Source organism: Wollemia nobilis (assembly GCA_028583015.1). Classification (NCBI taxonomy): domain Eukaryota; kingdom Viridiplantae; phylum Streptophyta; class Pinopsida; order Araucariales; family Araucariaceae; genus Wollemia; species Wollemia nobilis. Next base: position 6,615,157 of record JAQPPZ010016751.1, on the reverse strand, counting down.
TTGCTTTTTCCCTATGTTGTGGGCCACGAAAACGTAACTGGTCGCGATATCGCGACACCTTCCCTCGTGTGGTGTTTTGCTTTCTCTTTGATCTTTAGCTCTTGGGCCTCCTCGGTCGGCTTGGAAAACATGTAAAAACCTCTTGTACAAGGTTCAGGGACCTTTCAACACCCTTTCAACCAATCAAAAAAAATTACCTTGTTATTGTTGATGCTTCATTGTAGATTTAGTGGCAGGATGCCCTAACAACACTTGATGATTTGATACAGCAAGCTCTGGTTCACGTTGATGATGACGACAAGTGCTAGCGGGTCCTTTTCAGGCTCTGGTGCAAGGTTGGCAGCTCTGGAATAAGCCTGCAGGAAATGGCAGGCTCTGGAAAGCGCTTGGTAGGCTCTGGTGAGTGCTTGGCAAGATCTATAGTGAGCCTGGCAAGCTCTAGAAATTTCCTATAGGTGAGGGTTTAATCTGTAGAAGTAGATCATGAGGGTATGAAGGATGCAATGGATGGGTGACAATGGTGATGACAGAGAATGGATGTGGAAGTGGCTAGAATGGTGGAAGTCCTATGGCAAGCTAGGGTTTGAGTCTGCTCTCACAAGTAGATTCGACCTATGGGATCTTTAGGGCTCTACAACCTTCTGCTTCATAAGGGCTTCTTCAACAATCTCTCCAAGGGTGATAACATTCCAGGGTTTGAGCATTTACAAATGCTCTTATTTATAATCCAAACTAGGGTTTTTTAAGGGTTTTAGCTTAACACTTTTGATCATGTGGCTAAGATTAAATCAAATCCTAAGGCTAAGATTGTACTTTAAGTGTGACATGGATTGATGAATATGGATGGTTGATATTAGATTAAATCTAATGGTTGAGGTTAATTGGGTTTAGATATATATATTTTATAATAAATATATTAAAATATATTAATAAAATATTATATTAAATATATATAATATAAAAAATATATAAATTAAGTCCAAATGGATCGAAATGTAGCGAAAAAGGGCTAAAGTGGGCCTTTTGAATGCGAGAAAGGCATGAAATGGCTAAATGAGTGGTGGGAAAGGTGTGTGGTGGACAAGTGGATGGTAGGATGGTTAGGATGAAGGATTAATGGCTAGGATTTGGTGTCTACAGGAGTATACAAGAAACTACCTTGGTATTCTACAATTGGATGGTACCTCAATCAAAACCATGGGGGTCATCAAGGATGTCCCCATGGTATTGCACAAATTACCTCAAGTTACTATCATCCAGGAGATTATGGTAGTGGACTTAGAGCCCTACTTTGGAATGTGCCTCTCAAGGGAGTTTACTACTAAATTTGGTGGCTATCTTTCCCTTGGCTACTCTCATATGGAAATACCCTGTAAGGGCTAAAGAGTGAAAATATATTCAAAAAACCTTCCTTATTCCATATAGAGAAAATTGAAGAGGTAAGTCAGCATGCTAATACAGTAAGTATGATATCTAAATAAGAGGATCTAATGGAGGAGGTTCTAGAGGAATTACAAATAGAGGATCAATTCTCATTGAAGGATTTCAATGCCATGAAACAAGAATGGGCACTTACACCATTGACCCATCAGGAATCATCCCTTGTATCCAATCAAATTTGGAGGTTCTATTTTAATGGAGCAAGGCGCAAGAATGGCATTGGAGCTGGGGTAGTCCTGATTTCACCTACGGGAGCTCAAAAGGATTTCTCCTTTAGGTTGATGTGGAGCTACACAAATAATACAATGAAATATGAAGCATTGTGTTTAGGATTAAATAAGGTAGAGAAACTTGGGGCTAAGCAGCTACAAATATTTGGAGACTCTGAATTGGTGATAAACCAAATCACCAAGACGTGCATCAGCAAGCAATATTTTCTCAAAACCTACAAAAATAGAGTCTGGGATTTGTTGGAGATATTCAAGGCCTTAAATATCAAAGATTTCCCAAGGAATCAAAATACTTATACTGATATACTAGCTTCCTTGGGGGATAATTATTGCCTAGTGTCAAATGCCATTCACAAGGCAAAGATAGTTTGGTTGGTATATAGGCCATTTATACCAAATAAGAATATCTTCTGGCAAGTGTTCGAGAGTGATGAACAAATAATAGACTTTTTGGTTCATAAGAAGAATTATTCAATTGGTGAACCCTTGGAAGGTGAAGAAGAGGAAGATGAATGAGGCTCATCTAGTTGAAGAATAATCATATACCAAAGGGGTTGATTATCCTTAAAATTTTACAACATCGATCATCTAGTGGGTCACATGATGAAAGTTAACACCAAAGGCTACAAGAATATTCAAATTGCACCCGATAAAAACCTTAAGATAGGAGTACAATGTTCGAAGTAAGAGGTCTACCGAATCCAATAATTGTGTAGAAAGCATGATAACATCATTTCTTGGACTTATGATGACCTCAAAGTACATAACAAAGATACTATTCAGCATACTATTAAAGTGAATCTTGATGCAAAACCTTTTCGATAGAAATAGAGGACAATTAACCTAAAGATAGAATCCTTAATGAAGCAAGAACTCTTGAAGTTGTTGAATGCCAAAACAATATATCCCATCAAAAATTCCACCTAGGTGGTAAATATGGTTTCGGTAAGAAAAAAGAATAGGGACATTAGGATCTGTGTTGATTTCCAAAATCTGAACAAGGTTTCTTTGAAGGACCACTATCCTTTGGCTCAAATTGATAAAATATTACATACAATGGCAGGAGTAGAGAGATTCTCTTTGTTGGATAATTTTTCATATTTAATCAAATATGGGTCCAAGATGAAGATCAACACAAGATAATGTTCACCACTAAGTGGGAAACTTTCTCTTACTAATGGATGTCATTCAGGCTATCTAAAACTGGTGCTACCTTTCAGAGAGCAATGGATTTGGAGTTTGGTGCACTTGTGAACAAATTTATTGTCATCTATTTTAAAAATATGACCATATTTTCTCATAAAAAGGAGGACCATGTTGAACACCTCAGACAAGTCTTTGAAAAATGCAAAGAATTTGGGGTATCCTTGAATCCAAAGAAATCTATCTTTATTGTGCAAGAAGGGAAACTCTTGGTACATGTTGTATTTGAAGCAGGGCTCGCTATTGACTCAGATAGGGTGAATGCCATCCTAAATCTCCCCTTACTATCAAATAATAAGGGATTGCAATCATTCTTTGGACATATAAAATTTGTGCAAAAATTTGTGTCAGACTTTACCCAAATAGTCAACCCATAATGTGGAATTTAAATGGATGGATGTTTAAAGGGACATTTTTAGAAACATCAAGGAAACCATCTCACAATCTTTAGTTACTCCAAGGATTTCATCTTATATGCCTTTGAAGAAAATAAAAGTTACATGGCAGTCCTCACCTAGAAAGGAGAAGATAGCACTGCAAAATCAGCCAAGCAATGATATGGGCAGAGAATTGGAAGATAGACTGACAATAGGCTGATCTCGAAGGTCCATCTCTTCTTGGTGGAGAATTGGAAGCTAAGTTGATTTTGAGGATATCTCAAAAATCCACCACTATGATGACCAATAGTAGAAGAAAGGAAAGAACTTGAATAGTGAGCAGGCAATTGGGGTGTGACCAACTTTGAAGAAAACCTAAAACCCTACCACAAAAAAGTTGGAAGAGAGCTTGTAATTGCCAACTATTGGCTAGGTGGTGGCATGTAGATATGCGTGATAGTTGTTCTCCACCTCAACGCTATCAGTGATATCATTGCTTAAATCGATCGAAGGGCACATTATTATTTTAACACATGGAAGGAACCAATCACTATCTCAATGATACCCATACAAATCAATCATACTGGTTAAGAAATATCACACATATCAAGACCGCCATAACAAGTAATGATCAAAGCAACATAAACATCTTGGTTGGCAATCCCTTGGTTGAACACATTAGGTATTTTTTAACCAAGGTAGTGATGAAGGTACACTGTTCAAGATAGAATGAATCTACATCATAAATGAAGAAGTAAGTAAGATCCCGAGCATTATCTACCTAGAGCCAATTGATTTTTAACAAATTATGAGGGCATGATGGATGAAGGGGTTGGGATAGAAGGTACATTTTAAATATTGCATACATAGCTGATGTAAACTGCTTTCACAAGGATTTCACTGGCTGATAGTTCATATCCCAAGAAAATTTGACAAGAGCCACCTGTCAAAAAGACCACACCTCGATAAAATTTTCCTCGCTCTACATGAATTCTCCTCAACGATTGTGTCAGCTACCTTTTTGATCCTCTACTTTGAGCATTATAAATAAGGTTGAGCAATTTTGTTGCTCTACTTTTGCTCTCTATAGGTTGTTATTGTGTCAAGATTAATAGAAATATTTATAGATTCAAGATCGAGGAATATCTTTGGCTCTCTCATTATGTATCATTTCAAGGGAAGACCTTCTAAATCTGCCTAGTTTTCTGAGTTAGTAAAAAGTTGAAAGAAGAGGATGATGAAACCAAAGACCCCAAAGTGGTTGGAAGATAGGTATGAGGGTTTATTTGATACAAATATTACCATTAGGTCTAAGTTGAAGCTCTCCCATGATGGTGTAATGACCAAGGAAGCGAAACTCCTATGCGGTGGAGGACTCAATTGAGTCTCTTCATGTCGATCCCCATGCATCCATGCCCAAAATTGATCAATGCAATCTCAAAATATTATGATGCAGCTATGAGCATGGTCAAAAATAAAAATTTATAGTGCTTGTTCTACATAAATGCATAGATTATCAGGTGGGTGTTCACTATCAGGTAAATTATTGCACAAGACCTTCCCGGTGGGCATCTAAAAATTATTAATCTAGATCAACAAAAAGGGATATTGCGCACTGAAGGACCTAAAAAGTTGACTAAAGTATTGGGTTGGCTACCAAGGGATTATAATTATACAAATAAAATGCTACCATTAATGGACTTCAAGGAGGAGGTCCAACCAATACTGTCTATGATGGATGTTTTACTAGGTCTCTCAGTTGATAAAATAGTTTACCTGAAGCATATGGCTATGGTCCATGCAATAATAAGGGCTCACAATTTTGTGATATTGGAGTGGGTAGAGTTCCTAGCCAAAAATATTAGGAAGCATCTAATGGAATACTAAAAGAAGCTTAGCATTAAATTTTGGTATTGTTCTTACCTGGCATGGTTATTCCTCTACTGCATGCCCCATATGAAGTATTTGGTGCCAATTCAGCACGAAGATGAAAGTGGCCAAGTACGTCTAGTAGTGGATTGAACACATGCACTAGAAAGGAGTAAATCATACTTGGAGTTCAACAAGTTCTTGGAGCCTTCTCTTGCACATATTTTTGGAGTCTACCCATGCTTGTTCGACAAGGCACTTGAATTCTTATGAGGTAATCACCGAAAAGCAAGAGATTGATACTATCTATAGAAGAGTACATGCATATAGCTCTATGGATTTTCAATTTTTCTTTACCTATTCCTCTTCTGCATCATATATTGGGTGTTTGGAATGGAGGTATGTAGAAAAATATACTTCATTGAAAAGAAGTATGGTCTGAGAGAAAAAATAAGTTAATCTTCCTAATACATGTATTTTTTGAGCCCATCAATATGTCTAAGAGGGATAGTGTAACCTACCAAAATATTGATAGCATATTATCTACCTTGGGGTTTTTTGTACTGCCCCCTAGATGGAACTACAACCCAGAAGACATACTCAAGATAAAGCTCAATACAAATAATGCTAGGCCACATAAATTCAAGCATCAAAAGAATGAGACCAATCTAAAGGTCTTGTAGTAAAAAAAAATCTAGCACATGATTAGGTGGTGCCATTCACATGATTTGAGATGCATGAAAAACTGCCATGGAGGTCTTGTTATCCATACAAGAGGGTTTTTATCCTGAGAGAAACCCTGATCGACAGCTAAGCTCTAAGCTAATTCGATTGGTTGAAGATAATAAAAAGTGGGAGGAAGACAAAATCAAGCAATGGTGGATAATGTGATGTGAGCAGGACAACATCCAAGGGGTCATCCCTAGAAGGGTTGATAATGAATTCAACAAGAATTTTTATGCCAACATTAATACCTAGAAAAAAAGGGAAGAGGAGGATCTCTCTCCCGAGGTGCTAAGAAAGTCTGATGTTGTGAACTCGAGGCAAGAAGAAGAAGAAAATAAATTAATAGGATGAATATGAGGAGCAGAAAGTCTAGAGTGAGCTATGATTTCAATAAATCCCACTTCGTGAAAAGAGAAATGAGCAACTTCTATATGGTGCCAAAAAGGTAATATCGACCAGATATTTTAGAGCAAAAATTTAAAAGTCGTGCGGACCTCTATCACATAAACTAGAGTTGAGTGGGAAAAGGAATTAGCACTCTTGCCTTGATACCTTCGAGGCATATGAAACAAACCTCAAATGACAATATTTGTAGCTGAAAGTACCAAAGGTAGAAGAAGTAGGAGTGGATTCTCTAAAAGATAAGGGAAAGCAGGTAGTCGAGGAGTCCCCAAAGAAGTTGCAGGAGTAGGGTGTAATTTTAATTGATTCTCGTTCATGTTCCCTTCATCGAGCCCCTTCTCTTGAAATATTTAAGGTTTGTCCTTCTCACTCAACCTAGCACTCAAGAATGATCTCCACCAGGGTTTCCCTGCTTAAGGGAAAAACCTCAAGTCTCTCTTGATATCCCCATTATGCTCCTCACACCCATTCAATATCCCTCAAAATATGTTAGAAACCCTATTGCCTCTACCTATGTCCAACCCACCTGTCAACCCACCTCTTTCACTTCAGCCCTTGGCTTCATCCATGTCATCATTTATTCCACCACCACCAACATAAGCTCCACCCTAGCAACCTCCACCGTCGTCCTTACCATCAGATCCAAGGCACCAAGGTGAAGTGGATGGTGCAACTCCATTCTAGGTTTTGGTGTCATACCCCTTGACTCCACTATCAGCTTTCTTGACTATACCCCTCATGCCCCAGGTAGCAAATGATAACTTGCCTAAGATCTTCAATGTCGTAAGGATTGTATAAGACAACCAGAAGAAGAGGGTGGATAAGCAACTACAATAATTAAATTATGAAAAGGTAAAATTCATCCTCATGAATCATCATGAGCTTGATCCAATTGAGGAAAAAATGTACAAGTAACTTCTCACCCTAAGGTAAAGAAATCTATTATGGATATGAGACCCGAAGATTGGTAACTAGATATTCAGGGTACAAATATATCTATGGTCTCTTAAGTCAAAGTACTCAAGGTACTTCATGTCGATGTTGATACTCTCTTTGTCAAGAGGAAGGATGTAGATAATAATTCAAGGTATAGAGAAAAGAGTACAAACTTTAGAAGCACAACTTCATATAGCAGATCTAGACCAATGGGCTTTGGATAATGAGGTGAAATCATTGAAGAATACCTTGGATAAGGCCCCTCCCCATAGAGTATTGCAACATAAGGATGAAGATATTGTTGGTTTGAGGAGCGAGCTACAAGTAGCATAAGGTGTGCTCAAAAGAAGGATGCTAAGTTCAAAGTCAAATTGCAGCAATAACAGGATTCCTTGAATGTTGCATTGGCCAAATTGCAAGAGGAGAAGAATAAGCCTCAAGGATCAGTAATCTCAAAATATTGGGTGAAAAAATTAGAGTCACCTATTGGAGGAAGATAAAAGAGGTAACTTTGAATATTTTGTCTCCCTTCACACAAAAATTAGAGAGTTTGACAATCTCCAAGGAGGCACGGATCGAATTGAAAAGCAAAAGAAAATTTGTGCGAAGCATAAGTGCACAAGCAATAGCCTTGAGGGTAATGTTTAGAAAAAATATCCCTAGCTATCAAAATGTTTGGTAAGAGATATCGAGCAAGGAAATACCCTTCTACAGAATATTTTAAATATCATGGATCTATACCATGAAGAAGAGGAACTCCATGTTGCGCTAAGAAAAGAGTTAGAAAAAATGAGTAAGATTAATGCTAAACTTAAAGCACCCGATTATTTTGGATTTTGGGACATCAAGAAATAAATCTACACATACGAAGATCTCATAAAGCTATTTGATTATTTAGAGAAATACGAAAGTGATACCACTGCCCTACAAGAGCCAATAGTGGTATATGAGATGCTCAATATTGCCCTCAAGATTTTTGACCTTCTCACCAAGTCAGAAGAAGCAGTTCAAAATTATAGTGACCCTCCCTACAAGGATGCTTCTCGATTGAGCTTTGTCATTGATCACATCAAAGGTGCCCCCATCCCTACTGCAGGAAAATGAGAACAAATATACCAAAAGCTTCAATTTTAGGTTTTCCAACCTGCTTCTCCCTAAGTTGAATCCTCAAGAACTCAATAGCAACGATAAAAGGAGTCAAGAGAGGTAACATTGAACTCAAAAGGTAGTAGAAGTTATATGTAACCTCCCACATAATATTTTGTTGATCCTGTTCTTGGCATGACTTTGTGACCCAATGAACAAAGGCCAGAAACTATCTTTGGGTGCATGGAGGTTACCCCTTAATTTTTTTTGGGTTCTCTCCTTTTCAACAAGTGAAAATCCTTGTGAGTGACCAAAAATATGGGTGGTATATCTCATATCCACTTATCCCAGCATCAGATCAATAAAAAAGATCTTCAAAATTAGTTATGTCAGGCTAGATGGAAGAATGGGTAACCTTCTCAAAAGTGGCTAAGTAATGGGGCCAACAAAAAATGGGTCATAGTTGCTCCTTGAAAGGCTCCCAAAAACCCACCATGAAAAGTCCAAAAAAATTGACTATGTCAAGGTGGGTGGAAAAATGAGTAGCTATCGAACCCTGGGCAGATCCCAAAAATATACCACAAGAAAATAAAGGGCATAAAATTATGTCAACATTGGATCCTATGTTGGCCCCAAAATCCCATCGTGGAGAACCAAAAGAACATAAGGCAGGCAGAGAAATGGGCAACCATATGATGCCAAAGGGATCCCAAAACCCTACCATAGTAAAAGCCTAAAATTGACCAAGTGATGCATTGGGTGAAAAAATAGGAGACCTCTTGTGGATCCCAAAAGCTCGTCACAAAAGAGTGGATAGCTAGACCTAGTGAGAAAATGGAAATCAGTTGTACCGGGGGCTAATCTCAAAAGTTTGTCATACAATGAAGTAGTGCCCAACGAAGAAACAAGAGGTAATCAAGATCCATACAGGTACTAAAAGATCACTATAATAGAAGAAGAGAACTAGAGCTTGGTAGAAGTTCCTAGAGATTAGTTTGATCATCAATGGAGGGAAAACTTTGTGCCTAAATCTAAAAATAGTACAGGGGTACAATACTTGGTCAAAGAGGACCCTATGCACAACTGACATGTTGTTATTGATATACCAAGATTATTTGATGGTAAAGTATGACTTTTGTAGAAAAATATAGGTTACATAAATTATCCCAACAATCTGCTTCCTTTAGGTGCGTGTAGAAATTATGAGTAGTAGGACAATAAGGCGCATAAGAAGAATAAATAAATCAGGTGCAGCCAGGAAATCCAACTCTGATGATACGCAAGTATTCAGTTAACGGTTGTAGGTTCATAGAAGATGTAGAGGATCTAGCCATTCTCTGACATAACCGCCCTCCATCAATGAGGCACCATGATTCACTTGTAACAGGGGTTTTTTTGTAGAACTATAAATGTAAGAATGTAAGGCATAAAAATGGTTGACTCTTTAGCCATTACAATCTACATGTAAAACTTGAATCATTCTGAAATACAAGTGGATCATTGTTTGGCCTCCAAAATTTCTTGTGTATGTATGAATATTTGATTGTTTATTTCTGCTAAAATTAGTTGAATGGTCTTTGCTCTAATTCTAGATTCTATATTTCATGCATTTCATTCTCTAAGTTCTGGAATTTGCAATCAAATTGTGCGTAGTAATTGTTAATGAGAGGCATTGGCTAGTCTGTTAGATAATTTATGAATTTTTATGTAATATTTTATGTTTGGTGATACATGTATTTTGATGCAGTTGAATCCATACCTCTGTAATTTCTAGTTTTAGCTTTGTTTATTTTCTTTCAGCACCCTTTTCCTCAAACACAGTTAGCTAGGGTTAACAAGGATTCAACCTTCTTTGAAGATTGACCTGGAGGGCCTCGTCGCTCTAAGGTCATTAAAAGTTGGTCAAGGTTTGTGGGCGCACAAAACATTCCATTAGATAAACTTTCACCCAATAGTATGTCACCAAAAGAGGCTTTGCATAGACCTATTTATGAAAATAGCCATTGCAAACTTCCAAGAATACCTAGACAAAGAATAGAATAAGGAAGATATCATGAAAGATTAGATCTTCATGAATAAGTTGACTTAATAGCCCAAAGGAGAGAGAGGTTGTGACTAAAGCACATTCTAAATATTTTTCTTGTATACCTCTAAAAGGCTCAAAAACTTCTATAGTCATCACAAATCCAATTGCATCATCAATAAATGTAGATCAAAGATTTTGATTGCATAACATATGGTAAATTTATCCTTTTAAAATAGGGCAATAGGCCTTGAGGACTATTCTACATAATATGGCATGCAACACTATAGTAGATCCATAAATTGATGTCATCAATGCATAGAGATCAAAAAATCATGTGATTTGACAACAAGTTGAAAATGCTTCTATATGCAAAATTAGTGGCCTCTATAATATTTTTCCAAATAGACTCAAAAATTAAAACTTCTAGCCTCAAATCTTAGGAAAATAGCATCTAATATCATCCTACCATGTGTCATCACCAATATGTAGGTATTTGTTACTCGGTATGTGCTACCTAAATATGGCTAAATTGCTACTTGGTCTACAATTGTGACATATGTCTTCTTTTGATTGGTCAAAGATGTGTAAATATTAAAAGAAAAGTATTGTGTGGCACCAAAAATAGCCACATAAACTGCCATGTTGGTTGGGGGATCTTCTCTTTGAAATTAAAATTAAAAGTGAGAATTGAACTTGGATATCCCATAGGCAAAGTTGCTTGTGTTGGCCAAGGAGCCAAAACTACATTTTGAAATGAGAAAGCACTTTGTAATTGAAATTGATTGCCTTATTCATGGTTAATAATTCTTAGTGCTTGTTAGTGCAAAAAAAATTAGACTTCAAGAGAATTGAAACTATGTTGATAGTGCTTGCTAAACCTTAGAAATATTTGCATAACCAACTAAGCAACACCCACTACAATGATGACCATGCTTATGCTTCTATAGAAAATATTTGATTCAATATTTTTAATGGTTGGAAAAGAGTGAGCTTGCATGTATCGAATTGTATTTCTCTAATTGCATGAGTACTCTAATAATCCTATATGACTAGTCTACCAAGTAACATCTTTAGTCTTGCATATGTAAATATCATAGCAAGTCCTCCCTTTATCGATGTCAAAAATATCAAAACGATAATGAGGGTTCAAATACTTGATCTTTTGCATGTTATGCTCCTATCTTCACTCAACTAGTCATCTCATCATAATGTTGATGCAAGTACAAAGGTGTCTCTTCTTCTTGATGAAGAGCATGAATCACATGGTGTCTTTTGAGGTAAAGCTCACCATTACATGTGAGGAGGGAAGGGATAAAATTTTGAATTCAAAATTTAAAAAATGAGCAACACCTCCTTTCCATTGGTCGTGGATCCTTTGTGAGAAAAGAAGAATCCCATTACATAAAAAAATATGATTTTTATGCAAAATATAATTTACCTTAATGATAATGAATTAAACAATGGAGTTGGAAATGCCTCCAAAAACATCAAAGGACAAGATTAAAAAAGCTTCCCTTTGTCTCTTATATTGAAGATACTTATGAAGCCTTGAGAATTTTTTCTTATTAGGATTTGAAAGAGAGATCAAAGGCTCTGAATGATATTTCTACATGACCAAGTAATATTGCTTCATACTTACTCTAGTACCATGTTGGAATTCACACCTGCTTTTATAAATGAATATAAATAATCTATCCACTCAAATTTTATACAAAAGGTGTAAAAATTTGACGAAAGAGAGATATAGATAGTAGGAACCCATAGGCACAATAAATAATCACTATATTATTTGTAGATAAAAATTACGACACTTTGATGCAATGGATGGATTTATGGGGTATATTTATACCAATATTAAAATCCTAATTACATAAAATAAACTAACTTGAGTTGACATAATAAAAGAGCTTAAGGTTAATTACAAGTTATAAGGTGGGTCTAACCATAACAAGGTTAACCATGGCCTATAGGGCTTACATAATAAAATAATATAAATAATTAAATAAAATAATATGATTATTTTCATAGGCCTATACAAAATTACATCATACAATGTCGACCTTGGCCATAAGTCAAATGATACTTTCAACATGACTATCTATGATTGATTACTACATTTGATGTCCAAAAATAATAAGGCATATTTTCTTAGTAAATTTTTCTCACATTACCAAAAAGAGATGGTACCATGTCAAAGTGTACAAATTTTGACATCATAGAGTTTTCCAACTATAATAAATACGTGGAATAGAAAAATTGTTGTTGAAATAAATCTATTGTCATAGATTCCATTTGAGAAAAATGAAAGCACACTAAAATGCAACTTTGTTACATGGGAGACTACATATAATTTCCATGAACAAAAAATAAAGGCAAATGAATATAAGTTCACATACATTATCAAAAATGTATGGGGATACATAAATCAAAATTATGGAGAGAAAGAGATAGAGAGTTCACCATAAAATATACGATTTAAAAATATATTTGTAACAAAAAATAAATGTTGTCCCAACAGGGACACTGCAATGGCAAAAGGTATTGGACTCTCGTAATGGAGACCCAAGTTCAATTCATGGGTAGGTTGGCCCCCGATATGCCCCTAGCTTTTCAACTATTTAAAAAATAAAAATAAAAAATAAATGTTGTTTCAAAATTTCACGCTGAAAAAATCAAGAGATGCTTGATACAATTGAATACAAAACTAATGATAATGTTCAACAATGAAAAACAAGCTACAATAAAATATATAACAATGAAGAAGATAAGAAATTTTTTCCACAATTTTTGAGGGGTGGGACATGAATTGGCAAAATATTTATAGAGCAAGTGATATATGAAACACTTGTATGTATTATAATGTTGATTTGAGTGTCAATCCCTTGAAAGTAAAAGGTGTTATGTTGGTATACACAAACAAGGTGATATTAAACATAGGCAATACAACCACACACTCTGTATTCTTACTAACTCTTAACAAATTTTGATTCTCACCACTTGGTAATGAGATGCTAGATAAATTATAAAAGCAATATGAACAATTATAACTAGTCCTCATAGATGAGGACTTATTGATCAACAATTTCTTCGTATACTCCATTGATAAGAGGTTAAAAGATATAAAACATGTACAAACCAACAACTTCGGGAGTATTGACCTAATATTTTATGGATATTTGTACCAAGATCAACCTATATATGGCTTTTTTATATTTCAAGATCTAATGGTGAATAGAGAACTCATCCTATATTATTTTTGGAAGGAATCAATTATATGCTTTGAACTATGAACCACTATGCATAAAAATGTTGAAATATTTTTATTATTATTTTGAATAGAATGTGTACAAACATTCAAAACAAACAATTACCTTTTGCTCTTAAATAGAAAATGTGTAAGACCAATGCAATTTGATATAAAATTTCCTCTTTTTTTCAAGAATAAAAATGTCAACATGTATAACAAAATAATGTTAGTGATTATTTTAGATTATTTAATTAATATTAATGTGATTGATGATGATGTAGATGACCATGACCATGCAACATGTTGCAACAATGTCATAATATTCCCTTCTAGAATCAATGCTCAAACCAAGAATGCTCATTGAACTTTATGTTGGTAACTATGACACACAAGATGGATTGGTATATGGTGCAAACATCATCAAAGCATATATGAGAACAAATGAGACTGATGTCATATGAATCAAGTTCCATGATGTGGACATTGGGAGAGAGTAAGCAAAAAATTTAACATGATTATACCACCATGATACACCATGATATTGGACACTGATTCTATGAGTAGCAAAAGTAACATTACGTAGGAGTAGAATGAGACCTTTAAATATTTGTAAACAATTTTCTATACACTTAATGCATGCACATGGGAAAGAATATCTTGTGCATACATGGAAGGAGACATTTATCGACATCCTTTAACATCAACACTAGCACCAACACCAACTACCAACTTGGTCCCAAACTCTAAACTTCCAAAGGTATCTCAATATAATAGTGCAATTTGAACTCTAGAAGCTCAACATGTAGGGTTATGCATAGTGGCTATTTATCGCCAAATTGGCTAAAATTAGGATTTTTAAAATTTGGAATTGGCTAATATTTGGGACCCTTGACCAGGGCCCATTAGCCAAAAAATTTTGGGTGCAATTTTTTTTGGGTCGATTTGCCCCAATTTTATAATAATTTGACCATTTTAAGTTTAAATTTCCAACATTGCCCCTAATAATAGTGAACCTTCTACATGTGTTTGGACACTATTCACCTGTATTTCAAAACTGACTCACCAAATTTTTATAAATACATTTTGGGACCGACTCGTTATGCATAACCTTTTGACAACATGACAATACATTATATAACATTGATGTTAAAACTAGATGTTAGCACCAAATATTTAGAACCTATTTAGTTCAAGCTCATCCATACCTGATAGAAGTCATTGATACCCATGTGAATACAACAAACTAATAAATATGCTTTGCATCATCATCTAATGACTATTGTAACTCCTAGTATAAGTATTAGTTAGTACCCACCCTAATAGAAGTCTCTAGGAATGTCTCACACAAATTGATGTTTGCTTGGTAAATTTTACTCTTAAGTAATTACTTAGTTTTGATGATTTATTTGGTTGCTTTGAGAACTATACCAAGGGTATTTGTCCAAATATATTGAAGATGATAGGTTGTACTAGCTAAGAATTGGAAAAGCATGGCCAAGGATCAAGACACCCAATTGAAGTTGAACAACAACCCAAGAATGTAGGACTTATGTACATATGCAATCACTATGAAATATTGGGATATGGATCCATTAGATTCTTTGATCTGCACCACTATAATAATTTTTATAGACATAATCATAATTGCTCAACCTATCAGTTTATTAATGTTGCTACACAAAGATGAAAAATATAGTATAGATGTATTCTAGATGTGATCCTTACCATAGTTAGAATAAGTTCACTACCACTATTTAGAATACTTATATTCACAAGGATTAAAATTTTACATCTCTATCTCCTCCTCTACATAGGGATTGTATCCACATACCTTGGGAGAACCTAAAGCCTCACATTTGTACTTAGAGGTCCATTCACATTGCTAGGGTGCCATGGAACATAGTCACTCTGCCACTATATATAATCTTCATTTTCTACTTTGATAATTTATGTTTTGTAGAAATTCTTACCCAGTGTAGGACCTAATATGATCCATCATTGGATGCCTATCCACATGTGTTCTTAGCATAAATAATTTCACCCTTGCCATGCCAATTATTTCTTTGAAATTATGTCATCTTATGTTGTGACCCTAACATTAGGAGACAAAGGTGTGTCAGATGTTAATATCTTATGTCTTTATTAGACATAGGACCTACATAATATATTATGCGAACATTAACTAATAGATACAAAGTTCTAATTGTCATATGCCTTTGTCACCTACCTACCCTAGTCATCTCTCAATTTAGTAGGGGTGTTGGAAGAATAGAGCATCACTCTTTTTGGTTCAAGACCATGGTCCAATGTTTAGTTGGATTTAACCCAGACCTTCATCATCCCATTTGTTCAAATGTTCATCTTGGATGTATTGGAAGATAAACTTCAAATATCTCAAAGTTCTCAAGGACATGTTGGAATAAAAGAGCACTACTCTACTAGTTCAAAATTGTATTCTAATATCCATTTGGACTTGGCATTAATCTCCATCATCCCAAGCATTTAGATGTTCATCCCAGATGCACTAATAGAACAAACTTTAGATCTATTTGACTTATTACTGATAGGGATTAACCTCATATTGCACCAACTCTTTACATAGAAGGCTTCTCATCATGTCATTGTTAATTCCTTCATCATCCCAATTTATTCAAATGTTCATCCTAGATGCACTAGAAGATAAACCCAAAATATTTTAAGGTTTGTTAGGGATATTTTGGAAGAGCCCATAACTTTATTGATTCATAACTATGATAATGTTCATCTAGATCTGGTCTTAAACTCCATCATCCTAGACATTCAGATGTTCATAATGATGCACTTGAAGAACATATCTTATATCTATCTAACATATTTTTTATAGTCCTCAACTTCATTTTACATTAACTTTTTACATTAAAGGCTTCTTAGTACATCCATTTCTAAGTTGGCATTGCTTGATCACATGATAAGTTGAATTGGACCCTCAATACCTCTTCTAAGTTTTAGGGAAAAGTATTATTCAAAACTTTAGAAGTGTTGGAATTCACAATATATTCCAAAAATAAACTGAAGCAACCCATGTACTCAAATATTATACATAGATCAAAAAAGAAGGATGAAAGAAGAATTTGGTGGGCACCCATAGGCACCATAAATAATTACTATTCGTAGATAATATTGCATGACACTTCAATAATTAAATGATTGTAAGGGAGTATTTATAGCAATCTCAAAACACAACTACCTCATAAAGTTTAACCTAAGCTAACATAATAAGTGGGATTTAGGTTAATTACAAGTCATAAATGGGGTTTAACCATAACAAGGTTAACTATAACGAATCGTTACACCAAAACCTTGAGGCTTTAGTGAAATCTGAATACACCAGGATCATAACATCCCACCACTCTTCAAAGATCAGACTCTGGATGGTGGGTCTGAATCTCCATCCACTCCCATGTAGGGACTCTGGCATAGAAAACCCAACTTCCTGCTCGCTCTATGACTTGAACCTGGGTGGTTGCTCTAATACCAAATGTAATGAACTGTTACACAAAAACCTCGAGGATTTAGTGAAATTCGAATACACCAAGATCATAACATCCCACCACTCTTCGAATACTAGACTCTAGATGGTGGGTCTGACTCTCCGTTCACTCCCACGCGGGGACTCTGGCATGGTAAACCTGACTTCCTACCCACTTCATGACTTGAACCTGGGTGTTTACTCTAATACCAAATGTAATGAACCGTTACACCAAAACCTCGAGGCTTTAGTGAAATCTAAATACACCAGGATCATAACATCATAGCAGAGGTTGCCCCCTCAAAGAGGCCTACGATTTTGTGTTATTATGAGATGGTTCCATTTTTGCATTTAATTTATGCATAGTGTTATTGAGTTATTTGATGTATTTGAGTTATTTTTTAGTTTTTTGTGTGAGTGTTCTTATTTTTAATAGTGAGATCCTAACAAGTGGTATTAGAGCAACCATCCTAGTTCAAGTCGCGGAGCGGGTAGGAAGTTGAGTTTGTCATGCCAGAGTCCTCACGTGGGAGTGGATGGAGAGTTAGACCCGCCATCCAAAGTTCGATCTTTGAAGAGTGGTGGGATGTTATGATCCTGGTGTATTCGGATTTCACTAAAGCCTCAAGGTTTTGGTGTAACAGTTCATTACATTTGGTATCAGAGCAACCACCCAGGTTCAAGTCATGGAGCGGATAGGAAGTCGGGTTTGTCGTACCATAGTCCCCACATGGGAGTAGATGGAGAGTCAAACCCGTCGTCCAGAGTCTGATATTCGAAGAGTGATGGGATGTTATGATCCTGGTGTATTCGAATTTCACTAAAACCTTGAGGTTTTGGTATAACGATTCATTACATCAACCATATCCCATTGCTCTTACATAATAAAATATTACAAAATAATAAATACACTATACAATGAAATACCCTTAGGACTATATAATACATAGTATAATATTGGTTCTTGGCCATGAATCATATTATAATTTCAACAATAAGTGTATATTTTTAATGAGTTATATGGGATTGAAACAGGACTCACCCATATTATATAATGATCACATGATGACATTACAATAAGCTTGAAAATTATGCATCTATTGCTTGGCAAGATTTGAACTTTGGTATCCTCCTTGAAAGTTGAGGAATCTAATCAGCTGAGCTAATGCCATTTGATAACAACAAGCCTATTTAGCATAAGAAGTAGAGAAGTTTTTTTTCAATGATTTATCATTTATAATTCCTTATTTGGAGAATTCATGTCTTCACCACTTTTATTTCTATCATTTAGGAGGATTCTATTATTTGGATTCAACTATGCACTAATGTCTTACTTTTAGAAATGTTATGGTATTAAGCTTCAAAAGGAGGCAATGACACCATAATTTGAATTTAAACTCTTAAATTTCCCACCATACACCATATGTATGGTGTTTTGGCATTCTTCTTATAACAAAGAAAAGGATATACAAACATCAATATATTTTGCTAGGATGGACAATGTTCTTCAAGGAGGTGTCAATGACCTCATATTAGTCGTTCACCTTGCTCTATTGGCTAGTTAGAGCTTGCTAGGAACATGATATTGCATGCTTTATTTCCCACAGTTAAAAGTTTTGATTGTTTGGTTTAGTTCTATCCCAAGAATAAAGCATAGTTTAGAAGGGAAATTTTCTTTTGTGCTTCAAAGAAAGGAGTGGCAACTTGGTTAGAACAAAAGACTTATCTATTGACAAATCCAAGTTTGAATCTCTATTTTATAAATTACAAAGGAAACATATGAGTTATTATTATTTAACATGGAACCCCTATGTCCCACATAATTCATCTTTTATACTATATATACTCATTAACCAATCTAGTTGAGGTAAGTGTTTGTAGTTGGATGAGTTGAGAGGTGCTACAATGGTGAAAAATTAATGAATGCCAATAAATTAGATAAGACCAAGTGACAATGAGTGATTAGTTTTCTTCTCCAAGGTTTATTTACATTTTTGAGATCCATTAGGGAGAAATTTCTAAAGGCCATAACTTTTTCATATGAAATAATTTTGAGCCTTTTTTAAATTGCATGATGTTTTGAGCTCTATGCATTAATGAAATCAATTCAAGGACTTGCTATAATGTTAGGGATAAAATTGTATAATATATATCCTCAAGCATATGTTACTCTCCTTGATGGGTGAAATTATAACATATGGTCAACTCAAATGATCAACTTATTATGCAGTAAGAACCTATAGTTCATCTTTCAAGAGGATAAAGTTTGAAAAGGATTGAAAATCCAACTAAGTGTTCTATTATTTACAATTCAATTTATAGGCACTAATGGCCCAAAATACATAACCAAACCCATCAAATCATGGATTTGATCCAATATGCTTAACCATAAGCTACAAAAGTGCAAGGGAGAATGCACGTAACTTCTAAGTTAAGAGAAAAGGAATAATGCTAACTAGAAGATCCATTTTAGCTATCTTGAAGTACACACTTCCTACTTTGAGTTCACACTTACTAACTAACACTCCTAAATGACAACTAGAAGATAACTAGTGCCCACAAGTGCATGTGAGAAGGAGACTCACTTACAATTATTAATTTGCAAGAAATAAACTATGCAAACCTAGCTAGGAACTACTAGAGGGGTCATATGAGTGATCAAACATCAATCCTCATCATGCCTCCCCACAATAGAAGCATTGGCCTCCAATGCTTTCAGAAGAGTAGGAAAGTCACGGGACATCTGATGAAAAGAAATCCAACGAGCCTGATGCGGCAGTTGTCCTCGTCGAGCCACAAGATATGAGGTGGTAGACCCCTGGCGAGTCTGTCGAATCTTTGTGTCATAGATCTGATCAGAATCCAATGGTAACTGAGAATCAGGAACCACGTCCACAGGATGACTGATAGCTGGTGTTGTCTCCAATGTAGAGTCAAAATACAACTTCAAAAGATCTACATTGACGACGTCATGAATTCCCAAGTGTGCGGGAAGATCAAGGTGAAAAGCATTCTCGGACACCTGTTGAAGAATAGTATAAGGCCCATAGCGAATCGGTTTGATTTTACTATGAGTCTTATCAGAAAAACGTCGCTTGTCAAGATGCAACCAAACTTTGTCACCAACCTGAAATGGATGAGGAATTCGATGTCGATCCATGGCCTTTTTCTGCTACTGTTGTGTCTTTTGCAAAATCTCAACCACCTTTGATTGCAGATTGTGCAAATGCTGAATAAATGAGTGTGCTTTGTCTTGCTCCTTCTGAAGATGTGAAGTGACAGGAGAAGGCAAAGACAAAGGTAACTCATAAGGTGCCAAGGGCTGAAATCCCATACAAACCTCAAAGGGTGAATGACCTGTAGAAGAATGTAGGGCCCTATTGTAGGCATGTTCAATATGAGTGAGACTCAAGTCCCACTTTGTTGGTGAAGCGTGATGATAGATTCGTAAACTTTGCACAAGGGTACGGTTTACCACTTCAGTCTGCCCATCAGACTGCGGATGATAGGCGGTGGAAAAGTTAAGGGAAACTCCCAAAATTTTCCACAAAGAATGCCAAAAGTGACCCACAAAGCGTGAATCACGATCCGATATAATGCTGGTAGGTAGACCAAAGGAACGCCAAATGTTGTCAAAGAAAAATTGGGCTAAGTCTACTGCAGAACTTGTCTTGCGGCATGGAATAAACTTAGCCATTTTACTGAATCTGTCAACCACCACGAACACACAATCATGTTGTCGCACTGTCATAGGAAAACCACTAACCAAATCCATGGAAATGCTTTCCCAAGGATGGGAAGGAATGGGCAAAGGCATGCCTAAGCCAAACTTCCTGTTAGCTGGTTTTGAGCGACAACAAACCGCACACTCGTTTGAGAAATCTCAACACATCCCTCCGCATTTTAGGCCAATAGAAAAATCTTTGCAAGTGATGAAGTGTTTTGTGCTTCCCAAAGTGACCACCATAAAGTGTAGAATGAGCTTCCTTAAGAAGTGACACTCTAGGCTCACAAGGAACACAAACCTTGTCCAATTTGTAAAGAAGTCCTTCTTTGATGTAAAAATCTTGGAAAGGACGCAAATTGGAAGAAGAAGGCTTACTCACTTGCTCAAATATTTTCCCAAAATCAGGATCCTGTGAATACTGATTAGGCCAAGTCTGAAATCCCAAGTGTGAAGTGGACATAACTGTTAAGGCAAGAGCGGCAGGAGGCCTACTCAAACAATCAGCAACAGTATTACTCTTCCCCTTTTTGTACTTGATCACCAAGTGAAATTGTTGGAGGTAAGAGGCCCACTTCATATGTCTTGATTCTTCAATTTTACTTTGAGATTGTAAAAACTTGAGAGGCATATGATCAGTGTGTACTACTGTATCTTTTCCCAAAAGATAATGTCTCCAGTACTTAATAGCTTGAACTAATGCATACAACTCCTTGTCATATGTAGAATAGTTCAACTTAGCAACAGAAAAAGTTTCTGAATGATAAGCAACTGGATGACCATTCTGTTTGAGCACAGCTCCTAAGGCAACTTTAGAGGCATCCGTTTCAATCTCAAAAGGTTGAGAGAGGTCGGGTAAAGTTAACACAGGTGTTGTACAAAGTTTCTTTTTGAGTTTCTCAAAGGCAATCTCTTGGCTTTTCTCCCAATGAAATGGAACTTTAGACTTAGTGAGATAATGCAATGGAGTTGCAAGGGTGGAATATTGAGGAATGAACTTGCGATAAAAATTCGCAAGTCCTAGAAAACTCCTTAACTCGGTGAGAGTTGTAGGAGGGGACCACTTAAGTAAAACATCAACTTTTGTGGGATCTACCTGAATTCCACTTTCACTAATCACATAACCAAGGTAAGAAACTGAAGTATTGCCAAAAGAACACTTGGAAGAATTGGCATATAATTGATTCTTCGCAAGAAGATCAAGTGTATGATGGATATGCCTAAGGTGTTCCTCCCAAGTCTTTGAGAATATCAATATATCATCAAGATATATTATTACAAATTTGTCAAGTACATCACGAAATACATCATTCATCAACCTCATGAAGGTTGCAGGAGCATTAGTAAGACCGAAGGGCATGACCAACCATTCAAAAAGGCCCATCTTCGTCTTAAAAGTTGTCTTCCATGTATCCTCAGCTTGGATACGCACTTGATGATATCCACTTTTGAGATCTATTTTTGAAAAGAACTTAGCTCCTTGAAGCTGATCTAATAAATCATCAATGCGTGGTAATGGATATCTATTCTTTACAGAAATTTTGTTCAAAGCACGAAAATCAATGCACAATCTCCAAGTGCCATCTTTTTTAAGAACCAACAAAATAGGTGAGGCACAAGCAGAAGTACTTTCCTTAATGAAACCCTTAGACAACAAATCTTCTATTTGCCTTTTTATTTCTTCATTTTGCAAAATAGATTGTCTATACATGGGTGCATTAGGTAGTGAAGAACCAGGAATGATTTCAATGTTGTGATTAATTGTGCGAATTGGAGGAAGAGACTTTGGCTCCTGAAATATGTGTGAATAACTTTGCAATATTTTATCCATTGAAGAGTGTTGCTTTGGAATGGATGTGGATGTAGAAGTGTTTTGAGAGCGAATGAAAATTAGAGCAACATCACCACCTTTTTTAATTACTCTTTTTGTTTGCTTGGAACTTAGAATGATGTTAGGAGTGTTGGTGCTTTTAATGAGAAAGACCTTACCATATTTTTGAAGTGTGTAGGTTCTTTTGAAAGCATCATAAACAGCTCTCCTATCATACTGAAAAGGTTGTCCAAGCAAAATCCCACAACAATCCATAGGAGTCACATCACAAGTGACTTGATCTATGAAATGTGGGCCAAGTGCAAATTTTAATGTGCAAGTGTGAGTGATTTCTGAGCCTCTTCCACTATCCTTCCAACCCAAAGAATAAGGTTGAGGATGAGGCTCCATAGGTAACTTCAAACGCTCGACAATGGACCTCGCAATTAGATTTTTCTGCGAGCCATTATCCACTATACAATCTGTTGCAAAATTATGGAGCAAATGAGCTCGAGTGATGAACAAAGCATCACGAGCGCCCTCTGATGAACTTACATTTACCAAGGTAACCTCATTGAGCTTACCTCGTAATTCCGTGTATACTCTACTCTCTCCTACTGACTCAAGGGGACCTTTAGAAGCATCCTCCTCTTGAGTAGTAATGACTAAACTTTTCTTCTTAAGCTTGAAACAATCAGCTTTTTCATGACCCTTTTTCTTACAATAGTTACAAAACTTTTTAGAAGAAGAAGAAGGTTTAGAAGAAGAAGAAGAAGAAGAAGGAGTAGAAGCGGAAGGAGAAGGAGAAGAAGGAGATGGAGAAGAAACATTCTTCTTTTGAGCAAAATTCTTCTTTTGTGAGAAAGAATTATTCCCTTTTGATGAGTTTGCAACCACTTGAGGAGCAGGTGCACGGAATGCCTGCGAGTGCGCTTTGAACTTGTCCTCCGCAAGTTGCGCCTGGTTGAAAATTGAATCCAATGTTTCCATAGAAACAAACATAATTTCTCTGTACAAGTGCTCTAACAAGCCACTTTGAAATTTGAGAATCAAAGCTGGAACATCATCCTCCACATTCACAAGTATCCTGTACCTGTTGAACTGAAAAATATATTCCTGTACAGTCATATTAGTTCCTTGCCTAAACCGAAACCACCTAATTACCAAATCCTTAGAATAATTGGAAGGATAAAAATTGGTTTTCAGACAGTCTACAAGTTCATCCCAAGTAGTGAGTTCATCATGACCTCTTTTTCTTTCTACAAGGACTTTAGCTAAACCAGAAAGTTTTAGCTTAGCATAAGGAACCACATCTTCATCTGAAAGCTGAGAGTAAGAAAACCAAGAACTCATGTCAAGAATCCAACTATTCAAGACATCAGGGTTCCTGGATCCATCATAAAATGGAACTTCACAACGAACTCTCAGGCGAGAATCATGAGCAGAAGTTGAAGTATTGTGCACAGAAATGTCATTTACCTTCATGGCAAGATTACCAAGGACTTCTGCCATGGTAGTATCATTAGCTTTATCTGCTAAAGCATTTACAACATGGGCAAGTTCTGCCACTTGGGCAGCCAAGTCAGAAGCCATGTTCAACCGGGTATAAGCCAGGAGTAAAAAAATGAGAAAGCACTAAATCAAGGTAAAAATTGAAATTTTCCTTGTTACAATATTGTGCCCCTGAATTTTGAAAAATACTCCTAAGGCTAAAATTTTAAAAATTTAAACTAACCTAAGGTTACAATTTATAATTTATTAATTTAAAAATAACTTAATTAAAAATTAAATTTTAATTAATCAAAGATTAATTAATTTAATTAAGTTATTAAAAATTAAATTAATAAAAACATAAAAATTACATGCAACCTTAGAATAGTAAAACTTAAAAAAAAAATTACAATAAATTACCCTTGTGGCTGAAGAAAATCTTCCTGTCAACTACAGTCACTAGCTGTCACTGTTGTTGCACATTTCTCGAGGCAGATTTATTGCTCAATTTGTGCACATAAATTTTGCTGCATGCTTCCTGATGCAAACGTCAAATGAACCAGCGACGGATAATAATTTTTAGTGAAGCAAAAGTTTTTGTGCCCACTTCATCCGTCGGCTTGGCCTGGCAGATTCCAAGCCAGACAGGGCTATCGCGGTGGCGGGCTGTCCATGCCCCTGGCACAGTCTACCGCAGGTCCTGGCATAGTCTGCCATAGGCCCTGCAAACGCCTGACAGCACTGTCAGGTGCTACATGGTGGCTTTACGATGCAAGCAAGCTCGCAGTCGCTCGACAAGATCGTCAGCGCTACGGCGATAGATCTGCCGCACCGGTGTCGATGCCTCGACAAGACGTCAGCCGATCGTGCCGACGGGTAGTAGACCTACCATCGGCTCTACACCGGCGGTGCTGCCATGGCCTCGCATTGCGCTCGACTGTCGCTCGACAGCGTTTGCCACAGGATCGATGCCCGACAGATCGTCAGGGTCGTGAGGCCGCGGCGACGAGGTCGGGTGCGTCAGGCTTGTCTGACGCACTTCGACTAGCCATGACTGCCGACCATGCACCCTTGGTGCTGGCACGGTAGCCGAAAAGGCCAAGAAACCTTAGGCTCCTAAAAAAAATCTTTTTTTTTTTACAATAAAAAATCTAAATTAATATATTTAAGAAAATATATATTAATTTAAAATTTAAGTTTTTCTAAAACAATGAAATTTTTAAAATTAACCAGGGAGGCTAATTATTAAAAATAATGAAAACTTAAACTATTAAAAATATGAGCAACCAGATCCCTTCAGTAGCTCTCCTTTCAAGATCCGGTCGACACACGACCAGCGTTTGAAAGGCAACCAGACCCAAGTCGACACACGACCCGGTATAGAACTCCTCCACCTTCAAGACTCCTCGATGGCAGGAACAAATGGCTCCCTAATACGCATCTCTCCATAGGAGTAGTCCAAACCCTGCCAAGGGATTTTTGTAAGAAAGGAAACGGGGTAAACTTCTCCTATACTCCTTGAGCATACGGAGAAAGTTGGAACGAGGATTTTGACGCCTAAGGAACTTCCTTCTACGTATGGTTTTCAAGCTCCCCTTGAGCTTGAACCGAGTCCTCAATGAGAAAATATTTCTCATAAAAAAAATTATCTCCTATCCTCTCACCTCACAAGCCCTAGTGCAAACATGAACTAGGCTCTGATACCAATGAAAAGGATTGAAAATCCAACTAAGTGTTCATATTATTTACAAACTCATTATATAGGCACTAATGGCCCAAAATACATAACCAAACCCATCAAATCATGGATTTGATCCAATATGCTTAACCATAAGCTAAAAAAGTGCAAAGAAGAATGCACGTAACTTTCTAAGTTAAGAGAAAAGGAATAATGCTAACTAGAAGATCCATTTTAGCTATCTTGAAGTACACACTTCCTACTTTGAGTTCACACTTACTAACTAACACTCCTAAATGACAACTAGAAGATAACTAGTGCCCACAAGTGCATGTGAGAAGGAGACTCACTTACAATTATTAATTTGCAAGAAATAAACTATGCAAACCTAGCTAGGAACTACTAGAGGGTTCATATGAGTGATCAAACATCAATCCTCATCAAAGTTGTAGCCCTTGATGAAGAAACTCACTAGAATAAGTAAAAAGCTCTTGGCCTATTCTCCTTGTTGATTGAACAATAATTGTTTTTTCATATCAAATAAGAGAATGAACCTATCAAGGTATGGTTGAAATTGAATGAGTTATTTGGGAACGTAAATTCTTTTGAAGCCACTTGGACTTAGAAATTTCCTCTCCCAAATTGGTTGACTTTTATAATGTTGAGGACTATAGTATGAGACTCAAGGCACTATGAGCAAATATTGCTTCTTTTAAAGGCAAAACAAAAGATGATGTTGAATGTATGAGAATTATCCTTTTCAATCTCTCTCCTTTTTAGATGTTTAACCTCATGGTTCATGTGATTCCTATGTTCTTGGAAACATAAAAAACTCTTACTCTTGGTCAACTTTTTTTCTTCTAGTTCATTTTTAGGTAGTAATGGGGAATTGTGGTGGTACTTCACAAGTATAAGCTCATGTAAAGGAATGGAGGCCCAAGGGCTAGGCTAAGTCTTTAAAGAAGTCAAGGAGCATTTGCAAATACTATAAGAAGGAAGAACATCCAACCAAAAAATTGCTTGTTGAAGTTGCAAAGGATTGAAGTTGAGTTCTTGAAGATTGGTGGACATCTTACAAAGAATGAGGAGGATTCCGAAGTATCTCCCTTAATTGTAAGATCCCACTATACCATCCATTATATGCGTGGGAGGGAGATAATATTATCACTAATGTCTTTTCTCCTTAGCCTCTCAATTCAGATTATGAGGGGGTGTTGAAAGTGTAATATGACTTATGACCAAGGTCAACATTGTATGATGTAATCTTGTATAATACTACGATCAATCATTATACAATCATATTTAATTTATTGTAATGTTTTATTATATAAGCCATATGGGCCACAATTAACCTTGTTATGATTAAAATCATCTTATAACTTGTAATTAATCTTAAGACCTCTTTTCAAATTGACTTAGGTTAAATTCATTTATATAATTGGGGTTTGGGTATTAGTATAAATACACCCACCACTCCATCCATTGTATTAAAATATTATGTTTCTTATTTATGGATAACATAGTGATTATTTATGGTGCCTACAAGTGCCCACTATATCTTTCTCTCTTTCATGTTTTTTAACATTTTTTATATGAGATTTGAGTGGATGGATTGATTTTGGTTATGTCTAGAAATAGATGTGAATTCCAACAAGATGTGTGCTCTTTGACTAGTATACACAACATTATAAGGAGTGAAAAAAATGTACTCATTGTTCTTATTAAACCTAGTCATAGATAAAATTTTAAAATTGAAACAAATGATTATGATAAAAATGGAGTGGTTATGAATGGAGGCCACTTGGAAACTCAATAGCCACTTGCACTATATGAAATAAAATTTTCGTATCATAATTCTATCATTGAGCATGTGTAACTTATGAGCTTAAATGTAGGTTGTTCTAAGTGTCTATGATTTGATACAATCTAAGATAATTTCCTTATAATAAATAATTCCTAAAATCACAATGTTAAAATTTACCCTTACTAAGTAAACATGCACATGGGTTCATGTCATACATAAAAAAATAGAATTCTATCTTAGAATCCAAGATACTTCAAGAAATGCAAGAAAGAGCCATATTGATGAAATTTGCAATCAACTAGTTACAAATAACAACCCTCAACATATATGCAACACCAAGTGCACCATTTAACCACATAATGTCTATGTTAGAGATCATTTTTTCCAAAACTAGGCTACACAATTTAATCGTTATCATAGGCGACTTCAAGGTAGATATGTCACAAACAACCTCTAAAGTGAGAACACTAAAAAATACATGAACAAGTGAAGCATTTACTTCTTAGTGCATAAATAAGATAGCCTCCAATAATGTATTATATGCCATGTATGATCAAACCTTAACAATTAATGTTATAGGCTATTTGAGTTGCATACATATTGGAGCAACCATATCTCAATTGCTTTAATAATCGATATATCACAAAAACAAATACATAATTATCCAAGGAAAACACAATTACAAAGGTTGTAGATAAATAACAATCTAGACAAATCACATCTAAATAATTTGAAATTATTAATGCCTTATCTCCAAGTACATGATGAAATAAGAAGACATTTATCTTAAAGCAATAGTATACAAAGTACTAAATAGGGCATGACTTTTTCGTATATTGCTTTATCTACACGTGATAGAAACAATAATACCTCATCAAAGCTTTCACTTTTCAAATGTACATTCATCATTTAAAATTTTTGTAATCATGCTTTTGATTCCAAATACTTGCTGCTATAAACCAAAAGCACTTCGATAGAAGAAAACTATGCCTCTTTTTTTACTATACCAAAAGATATCTATATACTTTTTAGATTAAAAATGCAATTACAAAAGTCGTAGTAAAATGACAATCTAAACAAATTGTATTTGATTGGATTCTAACTGCCAATGTTTCATCTACAAGTACAAAATGAAACACATATCACACGTATCTTAAAGTAATAATTTACAAATTACTAAGCAAACATGACTTTTTATCTTTTGCTTTGACCACATACAATAGAAAAATAAGTCCTCTATCAAAGAATCCACTTTTAAAATATGAATCATCTTTCCAATATTTTTTGCAATCATGCTCTTGATTCCAAATAGATGTTGCTATAACCCAAAGTCATCTTGGCAAATTATAATTGTACTTATTTTTATCATACTCGAACACTTGTGCATATTTCTTCCAATAGCTAATTCAATTAACATCCAATGATTCTTGCAACACATGTTGGTAGTTGTTGCATTGATCAAGCAAAGCATCTTTTGATGAGTATGGAGCACATGACCAAGCATGAAGAAGAACAAAAAATCAAAAGGTAGTCGTCACAAAACCTACTAGGTCATGTAATTAAATACAAATTCACTATCAACAATCCCACAAATTTTATTTTCATACGGGTACAAAGAGTTGAATGAAAATCACATCTCACTAAAGAACACCATTGGACATAAAATAGGAAAATTATTTTGTAAAGACATCATTGTTACATATATGAAACTCAACAATATAAACAAAGAAATAAAAATTTGCATGTTGATCTAACAAGTGAAAAAGAACTAATAATAATAGTAACTTTCATTTGAATCCATGCAAACCATATAGAAAGCTATAATTAGGGAAAGGAGTGTGTATAAGGAATTTCCATGTGGTACCCGAAACTATATATAGTCATGGTGATTATGATTATATGTTTATTGCCAAGGATGTTATCACCATTGAAAACATTCCCAAGGTTTACCTCTTATATTGTTGTGAACCTCTCTTATCATACCCATAAATCATTCAAAATATCAAACATGCATCCATAAATAAATTACTCACAATAAAATAGAGATTGATTATACCCTTGAGGTAGAACAACACAGTACATGCTCCTTTTGGAAGGAAGCCACTCCATAAGATCTCTAGCTCCACGAGCCAAGACTTCTCCAAGAATACATCATAGATGTCTATTACAATGGGGGTACATATATCTTTATAAAAGAGTGTGATGGTTCACCTTCCATGAGTTATAAGATCACCCATTTGGTGGTTCACCTTCTATGAGTTACAAAGTGCATAATCATATGACAATATTCCTTTCGATTACATATGATAATATTCCCCAACGGTTACATAAATGATTATATTCCATACCTATTTCTAATTTGACATGTGGCCTTCCTCACTCAACAATTAATTTATGGCTCATAGCATTATACAATACAATATTAAATTATTAAGTAGCTATCTTGGGTATCTAACATTTCATCCCCCTTACAAAATATTTCATCCTTGAAACATTAGAAGAGGCTAAATAATAAGATCTTCTGAGCCATGTTGAATACTAGTACCAATCTCGATCATCCATCCATCCTAGTGAAACTATGATTGATGGTGGTCTTCGTTGATGCCAATGCCATGTGTTGGAAGCATAAATTTCACTTTTTTCATCCAAACCCGATTGTATTTATGACCAAAGTGTGGATTCCCTTAGTTTCTTGTATGTCCCTCATAGCTTCTCTAATGTTCTATGTCTTGTCTCCATGAATGTTACCTCTCATGGTGGTGTGGATGGTGATAGACTCCAACCTTAGCCTATTGTTCTACCTATTTTTGCCCTTCTCTCTTGCTCCCTTCCATTGATTCTTCCTTTACTTTAGCTTCCTTGATTTCTACTACTACCTCCTCCTAAGATTCTATTTCAGGTTCTTTTGATTGTTCTTCATTTTGTTCCTCTACAATAGCTTCATGTTTTTCCTTACATTGATAAATATCTTGTAAGGTTATCTTCTTCTTGTTGTACCATAACTTTATGAATTACTTTTGCACATTAATGTTTACAGTATCCAAAGAATGCAACCAAGGGTAACCAAGAACAATATCTATATCATTCATCTCAATAGCATGAAAATTTGAATGTAAAACATATTTATCCATGATGATTTTCAAATCTTCAAAAATTTGAACATTGTGACCCTCAAGTTGTATGTCTTTGATTTTCTTTGCTTGAACTTGCAACCTCTTAGTCAAAGACATGTTGATAAAATTATATTTACTGCCATGGTTAATGGAAACAATATTTTTTTTATTTTGAATGCAACCATGAACTTGCAAAATAAATTTTTTACATTCAAACAGATCTTTTTGACCATTGTTTGGCCTTGACACAAAATATGTAGTTTCCTTAGCCTACACATCATTATCCTTTTTCTTGGAACCCCATTATATTTTTATCTATGAGCAACAACAATGTTTATAAGGTGTTTATCGTTTCAATCACTGACATCTATCAGGTGTTTCTCCTTCATTTCTATAGTTTTTAAGGTGCATTTTGGTCTTGTATCTCACTGTAGAAAAGAAACGATCCGAAATTATCAAGGTTTGGCATGATTTGAGCAAAGTTTGTCTCTTTGTGATCCAACCACCTCGTCGCCACCCGCGCATCACCTCTGCGCCACCCACGTCAGTGTATCCGCCATAGCAGCGCCACCTGCGCTCCGCCCGAGTGGTGGATGAGGAGGGAGCGCCGCCGCAGGGGCTATTACACCTTCGGGGGCTCCTTAAGACTGTGTGGAGCCTGATCTATGGTAGATCAGCCCACTGGCTCACCTGGCGGTGAGTCGAGTGGTTAAGGCTCCGGAGCCTCAGGTCGTGGGTTCGAGTCCCATCGACCCCCCCCCTCAAAGGTATAAATTTTTTTCATTTTTTTAAAGTTTTTTTTTTAATATTCTTTAATTAAAGTTAAAATTAAATATCATTTTAATTTATTTTATAATAGTTTAAGGTTTTTTTTTTTTAAATAATTTTTTACTATGTAAGATAAAGTTATTTTTTTAACTTTAGTTATAAAAGAATGTTTTAAAATGCTTTATAAAGAGAAATTTTAACAGGGGGAGTAATTTTTTTTTTCGAAAAATCAAGGGGGGATTGAGAGTAATTTTTTGAAAAAGCAAATTTTTTGGCATTATTGTAAAGGTGCATTTTTGGCTGCGCCCGACACCTAGTGGGTTATTTTTGTGGGCACTTTTATGTTGTATGTTGCATTTTTTCCTTCTTTTGCACTACATCATTTAAGTTAAAATCAAATTCACTCCCTAAGTCCCCGAAATAATTAAAACCCATCCGTGCAATTTATTGCACTGCAGCGTTCGGTATTTGTGATACCTCTGGCTAGCACTTACAGGTAAATATGTCATGATTGTGCTACTGTATCCGTCACCTAATATAGCTGCCAAAATGACGTCTGAGCTAGTTCTCTATTAATCATCGGGGAGAGATAAGTTTACCATTTTTTTGCTATTTTTTTACTCCATCCACTACCCCAATCACTCTCGTGTTTAGGCTTAAATCCAGATGAAAGTTTGGATATCCAAAGTGTTTAGGGGAGGTTACGCCCCACGCATGAGGATTGAAGGCTTTCTAAGGTCGGTGCCATCAACGAGGTGATTCCCTTTCAATACCGCCTAAGTACCACGTATCGTATAAATCATTAAAATTACCTATAGTCTCCCTCACGTAAGGGCGGGTAATTTTTTTGGTTTTTCAAAATACCTATAGTCTCCCTCACGTAAGGGTGGGTATTTTGTATGGTATAATGGCCTAGAATTAAGGTATATCGAAGGGGTGACCATTTGGTGTTATAAGGAACCTTCACAATGTCTGCAAAACTAATGATTGATGCTCATCAGTTATTGAAAGGTCCAAACTATACACCATGGAAAAACAAAATGAAGGCAATCCTAGAGATGGATGATCTTTGGGAAATTATGTCTGGAACAACAGTAAGACCTTCATCTTCAGCTAGAGCCACAACTCTATCTGCTGATCAGAAAGACTTTGAAAAGACAGATAGCAAAGCAAAAGTGCTCATTTTGCTTGTTGTTTCTGATGAAGTTCAACCTCATATTGTTGACTGTACAAATAGTAAAGTGGCATGGGATGCCCTTAAAACTATATATGAAGGGAAGAATGACTCCACCATTCTATTTCTTCAATCTCAATTACACAGTCTAAGCATGAAACAGGGAGAGACAGTTGAAAACTTTCTTTGCAGAGTGTCTGAGTTGAAAGGAAAATTGAATTCCTTAGCAGCACCAGTTGATGATAAGCTCCTTACCTCAGTGGTAATGAGAGCTCTTTCGAATTCTTTTAGAGTGTTTATTACCTCACTTCATGTATCACAGAGACAAGTTACCTATGTTGAGTTGGTAAATATGCTTCAAGAAGAGGAGGCACGCCAACTACAACGAGATGATTCTTCTAACACTGCCCTATACACCAACAAGAAGGGGCAAAATAAGAAGGGTAATTTTTAGAAGGGAGGTAGTTCTCAAAAGGATTCAAAAGGAAAACAAACTCAACCTCAACAGAAAAAGAGATATTGCAAGATCTATGACAAAGAAGGTCATGATACAAACATATGTTGGCATAAGAATAAACAATCAAAATAGAAAGGCCAGAACAAACCACAAAAGAACAAACAACAACAAGTGAATGTTGTTGTTGAGGAATCTGACACGGATTCTGAGAGAGCACACAAAGTGCTCATGACTACCACAGTATCCAAGTAGATGGATCCTATTTGGTATGTCGATTCTGGAGCCAGTAAGCACATGACTGGTGACAAATCATGGTTTGAGTCTTTTGAGGCCAAAGAGGGCAAACCTATCACTATTGTCGATGATAAAACCTACAAGGTTCAGGGAGAAGGAACAGTTTATGTTTCTCTTCCTGATGGCAAGTGTCAGATTGAGAAGGTTCTCTATGTTCCAGGATTGGCGAACAACTTGTTGTCAGTCACACAAATTCTGGACAAAAATATGGTTGTAAACTTTAGTGTTGAGGGGGGCAAGAAGTGTTGTTCTATCACCAAGAGGGGTAAGAACATTGCAACCGCTTCATATAAGCATGGCTTATTTGCCCTAGATACTATCTCTTCTCCAGATGTAGCCATGATTGTCTCTACAAAGGAGGCAACTTCCCTATGGCACAAGAGATATGGACATATGAGTTCTGGTTACTTACTTGAGTTAAGTAAGTATGAAATGGTAAAGGGTCTTCCTTCCCTTTCTACCACATTGCCAGTTTGCTCTGACTGCTTGGCAGGAAAGCAACATAGAGTACCTTTTGAAAGGAGCTCTACAAGAGCAAAGAAACCTCTGGAGTTGGTTCACACCGATCTGTGTGGTCCTTTAACACCCAATAGTTGTGGGGGAAAGAGGTATTTTTAGTTATTCATGGATGATTACTCATGAAAGGTGTGGGTATTCTTTCTTCAACTGAAATCTGAAGCATTTGGCTTCTTTCAGCAATTCAAGAAATCTGTTGAAAAGGAGTCAGGGACTTCTATAAAGACCCTCCGCTCAGATCGAGGGGGGAGTTCACCTCTAAAGAATTTTTTGAGTTCTTGACTAAAAATGGGATCACACGATAGTTGACTATTGCTTATACTCCTCAACAAAATGGAGTTGCTGAAAGGAGGAACCGTTCCATCATGGAAATGGTTCGTTGCATGCTCACAGGAGCTAGAATTGGGCAACAATATTGGGTAGAAGCTGTCACCACAATAGTATATCTATTGAATAGGGCACCCACTAAGGCCCTACAAGGAATGACTCCACAGGAAGCATGGAGTGGTAGGAAACCCTCCATCTCTCATCTACGCATTTTTGGTTGTAAAGCATTCATGCACATACCAAAAGAAAAGAGGAAGAAGCTAGATGAGAAGACATTGAAGTGCATTCTTCTTGGGTATGATGAGCACTCTAAGGGTTATCGATTGATTGATCCCTTAACCAAGAAGATACACATCAGTAGAGATGTAGTTTTTGATGAGGCTTTCACATCAGAAAACACATCAGATGTATACCTAGACCTTGTGGAAACTAAGGTTGAGAAGTCTCCTTCATCCAAGGTTGGAGGTCCTTCTTCATCTTCTTCATCACCACATAAGAAGAATCCAAAGTGGTATACAAGTACAATTAGAGACTCTAAGCTATCCACTCCACCGGATTTGACATTGGATAGGCCTCGTACTCGCAGCATGGCTCGATAGGAGAAAGCTGCAACAAAGATTACTAGGGTTGATGATCTGTGTCAATATTTTGAGGAACTTTCTGTAGATCCAGAGAGAGATACAGAAGATATGGATATTGATGATGATAGGGTTTTTATGTCCTCAATAGATGAACTTGAACCTGCATCAGTGCAAGATGCTCTTGGTGAGCCTCAGTGGAAGGCCGCTATGGATGTAGAGTATAAGTCTCTGATGAAAAACAAAACTTGGAAGCTTGTCGATCTGCCATACAAAAAGAATCCCATAGGTTGCAAATGGGTGTACAAAGTCAAGTACAAGGTAGATGGGATAATAGATAAGCATAAGGTCTGACTTGTTGCAAAGGGCTATGCTCAAAGAGAAGGCATTGACTACGAGGAAACTTTTGCACCTACTACTCGGATGACAACCATTCGAGTTCTTTGTGCTATGGTAGCACAATATGGGTGGAAAGTGCACCAAATGGATGTCAAGAGTGCCTTTCTAAATGGTGATCTCCAAGAGGAAGTCTACATGACTCAACCGGAAGGATTTGAAGTGGAAGGCCAACAACATAAAGTTTGCAAATTGGTCAAATCCTTATATGGTTTGAAACAGGCCCCTCGGGCTTGGTACATAAAAATGGATAATCACCTACTATAACATGGATTTAAGAGATGTCCGTCGGATGCAAACCTCTATTTCAAGAAGCAAGGCTCTGAAATAGTGTTGCTTGTACTCTATGTTGATGATCTACTCATAACAGGGAGTTCAGAAACAATGATCTCTACTATCAAACAGGATTTGAGCAAATATTTTGAAATG
This sequence comes from Wollemia nobilis, assembly GCA_028583015.1. Lineage (NCBI taxonomy): Eukaryota > Viridiplantae > Streptophyta > Pinopsida > Araucariales > Araucariaceae > Wollemia > Wollemia nobilis. The sequence continues at coordinate 6,579,548 of JAQPPZ010016751.1, read as the reverse complement.
ATAGATCTCGGACTTCTCCATTACTGTCTTGGCCTGGAAGTGAACCAGAAGGAGCACTACATCAAAGTGTCCCAAAAAAATATGCCAAGACACTACTAGAAAAATATCGCATGACTGACTGCAAGCCGATGGCAACACCAATGGAAATAGGTCTTCAGTTATCGTGATATGACAAATCACCTCAGGTAGATGCTACTCTCTATCGTCAGCTGATTGGGAGTCTCATATATCTAACCAACACTAGGCCAGATATCGTATTTGCTGTCAATTATCTTTTGAGGTTCATGCAAGAACCTAAGACTACACATTGGAAAGCAGCAAAGCGAGTTCTTCACTATGTCCATGGCACAATGGAATATGGCCTAGAATACAAGAAGAACAACAAATTCTTCTTACAAGGATACACGGACTCCGACTATGTCGGATCATTTGATGATCGTAAATCAACTTCAGGATATTTGTTTCATCTTGGATCTGGTCCTGTCTCTTGGCACAACAAGAAGCAACAGGTGGTTGCTATCTCATCAACAGAGGCAGAGTATCACGTCGCACGTGAAGCTATGTGTGAAGTGATATGGTTGCGTCGCATCTTGACAAGTATGGGTCTTCCATCAAAATCTCCAATACACTTGTTCTGCGACAACATGGGTGTTTTGAACCTTGTTAAGAATCTAGTGCATCATGAAAAAACCAAACACATTGATACACAATGCCACTTTATTCGAGATGAAGTACCAAGGCACCACATTCAGCTTCAGTACATCTCCACCCATGATCAGGTTGCAGACATATTCACTAAGGCACTTGCACGTGTCAAATTTGAATTGTTTTGCAATTCTCTATGTATTTCAAAATAATGGGGGGATGCTAGTATAGCTAATAGTTATATGTTTCCTGAAATATTGTAATAAGGGGGGATGTTAGAATATATTTCAATATTTCCTTTATTAATTAATTCAATCGTAACAATCTTATATTGTTAGATTGATTAATTTAGGCTAGTTGTTATTTGTTACAACTCCACCTATATTGGTCTCGGGTGGTTCCACAACCTCCGGACTAATCCTGGCCCTAATGTATTATTTATACTTCGTCAAATTAATCAAATGTTGTTCCGCTTATCACATCTTTATACAAGAGTGTGACGGTTCACCTTCCATGACTTATAAAGTGCATAATCATATGACAATATTACTCGATGGTTACATATGATAATATTTCTCAATGGTTACATAGATGATTCTATGACATACCTATTTTTAATTTGACATGCAGTCTTCCTTAATAATCAATTTATGGCTCATACCATTATACAATACAATATTAAATTATTAAGTACCTATCTTGGGTACCTAACATATATAACTACATAGCAAACACATCCATGTGTTAATTTCTAGTAAATATTAAGCCATACATGACAAGAACCATAACTGTAGTTGTAATAGGTGCAACATGGATTTAAGACTAACAATCATTTCAAATTGAGGACAACAACATAGATCTTGCCTATGTAATAATAATTTTACTTTTGAAAAAGTTTCACCGTTTTTTCCTGCATTTTGATGTTTTCTCAAAAAAACAACTAATGCTTGTTGAACTATTGTTGCAATTGTAGCTCTTTTGAACACACGCATCCATCTTCAATTTAGTACCATATCCAAGTAAGCAAAACTTGCCACTTATTCTTAAAGAATGTAATTAAAAAAATAAGAAAATTTCAAAACTCTTCACATTACTCGACCACATATGTCACTACCCTACACAATAAGAGGAAGCTAAATCCATTCTCAATGTTGAGTTTTGAGGTACACACATATTTGAAAAAGACTACTATTACATTCAATCATCCATAAGTACAATTGAACTAACATCAACTCTCATGGCATGCATGCAGGTTGATGGGAATATTCCAGTCTTCAACATACACATGAGTCCTTTTCGAACAATTTATTAATTGCAACTCTATAATAAAATGTTTTGATAATGACCAAGAAATAATTACTTGCTTTCTTGTTATAGGAAATGAAGGGAAAAAAATGACCTACACCTTGTTGCCCTTGCACTTATATTTGTTTTTATTAGAAACATACAGTAACAATTTTTTTGGAAACATACAATTAAATGTTTTGATGGTAACCATGAAAGATTTTTTAGATGCTTACATGGTGGAATCGGTAGCTACCACAAATTCGGGTACGCTATCCGGCTTTATAGCCGTCACGAATCCGGGCAGGCTATCCAACTTTATAGCATCTACAGTATTCTGTGTTGTCCACCTCAGAAGCTGCCACATAGATCTTTGTGTTGTTCGCACCTATAACCACCATGCCACAATCATTTTAAACCTTTTATGTCATTGAAAGCACCAGGAAAGGGACAACCAAGAAAGAATTACTTGCTTTCTTGTTATATTAATTAAAGTAGAATTTGTCATAAGCACGAACATCTAACCCATTTTCACCCTAATACTATCTAGAAGGAACCCATCCTATCAAAAGCTATTGGTAATGACATTAAGATGCCTAAGAATAAGGAAAAAGCTCATCCCACAACCTTGAACCTAAATACACTAGAAGAGGATTTTGAAGCACCTAAGAAGAAGAAGCAAAAGAAGAAGGTGGTGCAATCAAACCAAACATAAGAGGGAAACCTAAACAGGTATGAAATTTTTAATACCTTAATGGACATGAAGAATGAGATAGTTATCATGGGAAACCACAAGGGGAAAATTTTCCCTTTAAAAGTGTAGAAGTAGTCCAACAGAGTATAACTCAACCAGCATTGGAGACCAATATCTAACCAATCCCAAATCATATGGCCATAACAACTTTAGATAAACTCGACCTTGCTATGGTCTTGGTTGATAGGGATGTCTCAATGAAAGACAAATATAAAGATAGAGGTAAGCTTGTTCTTGAAATTCAACAAGCAAAGAAAAGATTAAAATATACCCAACCAAGAGTGTGGGAAGAAAATCAAACTAGGAGAAGCTGACAATGGAGGGTGACCAACTAGTAAACCAAGGGTGTGTAAAGTCGATTGATACTTATAAGGCTTTGGGTTCTTAATGATTGTACAATCATGGAATATTAGAGGCTTAAACAATAGGTCTCATCAAATTGTTGTTCATAGTTTAATTGAAAGTCATCATTCAAATTTCATTCTCCTTCAACAGATGAAATCCTCAATACAGGTAATGGATAGAATAGCTAATAAAATATGGAGACGGGTAGAGCATATAACTATAGCATCCCAAGGTGCTTTAGGGGGTATAGTGACTTTATGGAACCCTCTAAATTGGACAATAATTGATCATGTTGCAAGAAGAGGGTTCTCACATCTCTTTTCAAGAGTAAGAGTTCAGGAGAACTATTGTTGATTTCAAATTTCTATGGTTCAAATTTTTTTGGGGAGTAACGTCTCCAATGGGTAGCTTTACAAGTAAGTAGGATATGAAAGGAAGAGGTGAAGTGGATAGTGGTTGGTATCTTTAATGCTAAGCTTTCAGTTAGGGATCAATAAGGGGCATCCCATCTTTGGATCAGGGGGACAAATTTATGATCTCTAAAGTAAATCAACTCAATTTGATTGATGTCTAGTATGTAGGGCCTTCTTATACTTGGACAAACAAACAAGTGGGGTTGGCAAACAAGAAGGTAAAGTTGGATAGATTTGTGGTGTTTGAAGAGGCTTTTATGTGATAGTTACTTAGGTTGGAAATCCTCAATCGTACAGAATGATACCACTTTTGAATTTTCTTGGAATGGGATATGGGCCATAAATATTTCTCTATACGATTTTGGTTTGAAAATATTTGGCTTGAAAAGGAGGAGATTGGGCATAAAATCACAGTTTGGTGGGAGGAGGGTTGCCTCGCTCACAAGACAACATTGTTTGAAGTCTTTAAACAACTTCAACATGTCAAAGTATAACTCAAAATTTGGAAAAGAAACAATAAATTAAACTTTCAAATTTAGAGAGTTTCATTGGCGACAAATATGGAGGAGTTGGCCACACTCTTTCAAACTAAAATAACCATAAAAGACTTGAAGTAGGAAAATGAGTTGGTCAAACAACAATTAGAGAGTATAAACAAACAAGAGAATATCTATTGGAAACAAAGAGCCAAAACTTCTTGGTTGCTAGAGGGGGACTAAAATACTCAATTCTTCCACCACTCAGCCATGATAAGAAGACCCTCCAACACACCATACAACCTAAAATATCTGCATGGTAATGTGATGGACATTATCCCAGGTATGCAATAAGTTGCAAATATCTACTTTGAAAATATTTTCTCTACTTCATTCCTTTCTAATCATATAGCGCAACAAGAGATACTTAACTATATCCCATAAATTATAAAAGTTGAACAAAATTAGGCCCTCTTTAGGGTTGTGGATCTAGAGGAGGTGAAAGACAATTTCAACATAAATGGAAAGTACCCAAAGCCCTTATGGGTTCAAGATTGAATTTTTCTAGGATTTTTGGGATAACATATGGGAGGATGTAACCACAGCAATGGAAGAATCTTGTGCAAATAAAATCATGTTATAGGCTATGAACCACACTTTTTTTGCTTTGATTTCAAAAGTGGAAGACTTTCACCTGATTACACTTTGTAATGTAGTCTACAAGATCATTACAAAACTTATGGCTAAAAGGCTCAAGTAATTTTTGGATAGTATTATCTCTTTAAAGCAAGGAGGATTTGTGGTGGATCAATAAATTCTGGATGGAGTAATCTTGGCACAAGAAGCAGTTCACACAATGCATCAAAAAGGTCGAAGAGGTATGTTTATCAAATTAGATATGTCTAAGGCCTATGATAGAGTTCCTTGGAAGTTTTTGGATCGAATGCTAGAGAATTTTGGTTTCTCTTAGATTTGGAGAGAGTGGATCATGAGTTGTGTCTCTTTGGCCTCCTTCTCATTCCTCATAAATGGTATTCCCTAAGCTCCCTTTCATACCTCTAGAGGAATTCAACAAGGAGATCCTATATCCTCATACCTCTTTATTATACTTGTTGAAGGATTGGGTAGATTTCTTTGAAGGAACAAACAATAAGGAGTTATCTTCAAAGTGCAAGAGGGAGCAACAAATTTTATCCATTTGCAATTTGTAGATGTCATGGGGTTGTTTGGGGTAGCCAATGTTTGGGAGGCAAGAGCCCTTAAAGCTACCTTAAATGCCTATCTGGAAGCCACATGCCAAGAAGTGAATGCAACCAAGTCTAAGGTAGTATTATTTAATACCGAAAGGGGGATCCAAGATTAGATTATAAATATCTTAGGCTTCTCTTAAGGGTCCCTCTTGTTGGACTATGTAGGGATTCCACTCCATCATAAGAAGTTGAATGTGGTAGAATGGTAAACACTGGTGGACAAAATTGATGCGAAGGTAAATCATTAGATGCATAGTTGACTTTCGTTTGGAGGAAGAGCGACTCTTCTTCAATCAATGATTCAAGCAATACCTATTTACAAGATCTCTATACTTGTTGTTCTACTTGGAATCCTGAAGGAGCTAGACTTGCTTATGCAAAAATTCCATTAGGATGGATAAAGAATGGGGAAGCGATGGGCTCTAGTAAGTTGGGGTAAAATCTGCTAGCCTAAAGAAAACAGAGGATTAGGAATTTGAAAAGCAACATTGAATAACCAAGCTCTACCAAGAAAGCTTTATTGGAGATGAATCTCTAATCACAAAGCATTGCTTAACAAAGTCATTACTAGTAAGCATTTGGATAACATTCCCCATGAGGAAGCAGGTCGCATCCTTGTGAGTGACCAAGATTTTATTGTTTGGAAGGTGAAATTAGGAGAAAGTGGTAAAACCAAGAGTATTTTGGAAAGTGGGTAGAGGGGATAAAGAAAAATTTTGGACTAATACACCCTTTAATTTTAGAAATTTCAGAGGTGCAACCCCTTCAATAGAACCTTGAGGTTAGAGGTTGGATCAAGATATCATGTTATCTATATATAAGTCAAATTGGGACCTTCTCTCTTATGCAAATAAAGTGATGGGAAGAGTGTGCAATCCCAATCTCTTTGATTTTGGTGCTGCTAATAGGGAGGATATTAAAGCAACATCACCTTATAAGAAAGGAGGAAGAGGACAAGATATCTTGGGGTTATGGGAATTTAGGCATCTATGCAGTTTAGGATGGTTATAATGAATTACTCCTTCCCCCACTAATGTTGCTAGATGTTCTTTGGGATAGAGTATGGTTTTCAAAGGGTTGATCAAAAATAATTTTTTTGTCCTAGCAAGTTATACATAGGAGCTTTCTCACCTATGATAACTGATGAGCACCAGAAATGCTCATATTTTGTGCACATTTTCTTGATCATTATGCGGCTGTATAATAAGGATTTCATACTTTTATAAATGATTATATAGATATTTGATGAAATTATGTGTGTTATCTAATTTGTGTTTTTTCAGTGTGTTTTGTGGAATTGCAGTTGGTTTAGTTAGATTTGGATCAGTCGAGGTCTTTTTGATGGACCTGGCACTTTTTTTCTTTGGGGATAAATGCAGAGAACATAGGCGCCTTCCTCTTCCAGGAAGGTGCCAAGAGAAAGTAGGCGCCTTCCTCTTCCAGGAAGGCACCAAGAGAACGTAGGCACCTTCCTCTTCTAGGAAGGCACCAAGAGAACGTAGGCGCCTTCCTCTTCTAGGAAGGCACCAAGAGTAAGTAGGTGCTTTCCTCTTCCAGGAATGCGCCAAGGAAAGATAAGCGCCTTCCTCCTCTAGGAAGGCATCGACGGAAAGGCACCACGACAGGCAAAGCACCTTCCTTCCATAAGGAATGCGCCACTAGAATACAAGCACCTTCCTCTCACATAAGGTGAGTGCCTTCTTCCCATAAGGAATGCGCCACTAGAAGGCAAGTGCCTTCCTCTCATAGGAAGGCACCAACAGAAGGTAAGTGCCTTCCTCTTCTAGGAAGGTGCCACGGTAGTAAGACACCTTTCGTATAGGGAAGGTGCTCGATATACTTAGGAACCTTCCTCATAGGGAAGGCACCTCTGTTCTTCACCCGTTGACCAGATTTGCATGACATGGACAATAGCGGTTGGTGCAGTTCCAACTCTACGTCATGTAGAGCTAAATTGGAGATCGCACCAACGTATGAAAGAATCTTACCAATTCCAGGTGAAGTACAAACTAATCAGCGAACACGCCGTTGTTAGAACCAAATGCCAGTTTTAAGCAGACGTCGATTGCATTCACCAAAATGTCTTAATTTAGTCTGGGATGAATCGACTATTGTGACCTCTTTGTAACAAAAGTTCTACGGGTGTGTTATATAAACACACGTAGACCACTCTGAGATATATAGATTGATATAGATTTATATAGAGATATAGAGACAGATAGATATTGTAACACTTTGATAAATATATTACAGTTCTAAGAGTTCTAAGTGCGTGTTCAGTTGGGAGGAAGTCGCTGGAGCCTGGGCCCACTCCAAGCCAGCATTTCTTCCCCACTTTTCTTCTATTTTCTAGATTAGTTTATTACTTTTATAGGGTTGTTTACTGCATTGCTATTTCCGGTATTTACAATAGATTCATTTTCAGGAATGTGTGAATGTTTTATTTTCGTAGATTTAATTATTTTCTTCTTACGTAAATTATTGAGGAGTGCATGAGTGATTGAAAACCATTTTGAAAACACCCCCCAATAGTAGAATTAGCGGACTCATCTCAAGTGGTATTGTAAGAAATATTATTCAGACCCTTCGTAAGTTTACGAAGCTCCCTGGGTTGATAAATTAAATGCATGGGCATGTGACAAAAGTAGGAAAAAGTTGACCTTGTTTGGCCCGCAACATTTTGGCGCCGTTGTCGGGGAAGCGTCTCAACTAGATTATTTACAATACCCTGAAACCTTCCATATGACCTTGTATGAGTTATTCAAGAAGAAGAGGACCGGACGATCGGTTTATAAGAACCAATCCATCAGAACCTCAGTCGCTCGAGCATTCTGAATTTGAATTAGACTCGCTCGACCCACCATCAATCCATTGGAGTGAGGAACCACACTTTGTGCAAAGTGCCTCCTCATCCCATAAACGTGGGGAAAAATGAATCATCATAAATCCCCTGTTTAATAGGACTCCCTTAGAGGAAGCCCTATTGTGGAAAGCTATAGAATATCGAATGATCTCACCAAACAACCTTAGATATTTGACTCATAAAGTCTTAAATGATCATAAGGCCATAAGCACTGCATTAGAAACCACATTTCCTGAAAAAATGGCTGATAATGATGAAGTCTCATCTAGCTTTAGTTTCCCAATAGAGGAAGGAGTAGGAGATGCCAAAATGAAAAACATATCCCCTGCTCACCTTCTGACCTTCAGAGGATACCCAAATGAGGACCCTGACCTATTTTTATTTAAGTTTGATGTCTTATGTAGGTCTGTGGACTATAAATATGATACGCAGAAGCTAAAACTTTTTCCTTCTACATTGGACGATGCAGCTCTGCGATGGTTCATCGATCTGGGAGACAAACACATTGCCATGTGGGACCAGGTGAAGAGGCTCTTTTTAGAGCAATACCAAGATTTTGGGAGAGCAAGAGACTCTAGGGAGGAGGTCCTGAGCATGACACAGAAAGAAGATGAGTCTCTCGAGGAGTACTAGGAGAGATTCAACTTTAATCTTTAACGATCTCCTCACGCGATACTATCTGATAAGTCCCTCAAAAGCATATTTTTGAGAGGACTTACCAATGAATCATCGGAGGCTCTTAACATGATCTTCGAAGGTGATGTCTACCAGCATGCTATGGAAGACATCCAGCAACTATTTCGAAACTACTCAAGAAGGCGAGGCAAGGCCACCTCCAAAACCATGAAAGTGACTGCTTCAGTCACAAAGACAAAAATAGGTAACATGCTGGAGGATTTAAAGAGCGAAATGCTCTCATCTCTAGCATTGCAGATGGATACATTATTGTTAGAGAAAAAGAAGCAATAAAATGACGCAGCATTGGCTTATTTATGTCCAAAATGCAGAGGTAGGCATGCAAAGAATGCATGCCCAGAGAACAAAGTCAGAGTATGCACAGTTTGTAGGCTAAATCATAAAACTTGATTATGCCCACAACTACCCAGTAATCAGGAGGAGGCTGAAAGCACAGATGCCTATTTCATAGGCAATCGGAAGAGTTGGCCACAGCCTCCTGCGAGGAATATGCCAACCGAAATGCTGCCATATGGGGGAGGGCCATACATGCACTAAGGACCGCCTCAACCACCTAACATGGGGTGGTGGGGGCCATCACCCTTGTCTAATGTACCCCCAACAACATTCCCGAACCAGCAGCCATGGATGCCATATCCATATCCTGGGCAGCAGTGGATAGGCCACACTGCGTGGAATCAAGCTCCACAGAACGTAGCACCTGCTCACCCCCAAAAGAATTTATCGATATTTCCACCAGTGATACCTGCGTAGCTACCCACACAACTGACAGAAAATCGGAATAACTGGGTGAACCAGCCAGCATACAATGTGGAGGGTGAGATGTATCCTATGTACAATATTTAGCTTAGGTTATGTAGGCATCTAGGAGTAGGAACACCTCCACTGGTAGAAGAGGAGGAAGAGGTAGAAGAAACACCTTTGGTAGAGGAGGAAGAAACACTTGAGAGAGCAAAGGCTCCATTTCCCAACCGACTGCAAGAATAGAGAAAAGTAACGCAGTCAGAATTCGACATCTTGTCAAGCTTGAAGAACCTCACAGTGAGAATTCCGTTATTCCAAGCAATCTGAGATGTTCCAATATATACCAAGGCAATCAAAGAGATGTGTCTAAGGAAGCTAGGATGAAGAGCAACCCAGACTATCAATGTCGTGGGTAAACTGGCAGATTTGATGATGGGCAGAACATGCCATCCGAAGTATGCAGACCCAGGAAACCCGGTGCTGACTATAAAAATCGAGGGGCATTCCCTGTCCAATACGTTGGTCGATCTCAGAGTAGCCATCAACGTAATGCCTTAGGAGACCATGCAGAGGCTATAGCTTACGAACCTGAAACCCACCATGACAGTGTTGCATCTAGTCGATTGATCGACCGCAGTGTCGAAAGGGATGTTGGAAGATGTGATAGTAACGATCAACGCATGGGAATACCCAATCGACTTTTTAGTCTTACAATCCAAAACTAGGCTGAGCAGTTACCCGCTCATCTTGGGAAGGCCATGGCTGGCAATAACCGATGCTTACATCAACTGTCGGGATGGGCTGATGACCATCTCTGATGGGCGAAACATTAAAAGGTTGACCATTTCGCCCCCAGCACAGTTTGTCGACTCAGTAGGAGAATCCATGTTCATCGAGCATGGAAATCTGGAGCTGTCCATGATCCAATCGGTGATGACATTGGAGGAGTTGATAGAAGAAGATGAATATGGTGCTATTGTGGAGTTTCTCCATGGAGAGCCCTCCATATTCGCACCTAGATCGTTGTTGACTGGCGCCCAAGATCACCACATTTGGAAGATACACGTTGGACCAGGAAGAACATTAAATATCAGCAGTAGGTTGACGCCCACACAATTGACAAAATTAGAAGAGCTCCTGGTAAGGCACCAACAAGCATTTTCATGGGATTACTCAGATATGCAGGGCATCAGCCCAGAGATCTGTACCCATCGGATTTATCTAGATGATCAGGCAACTCCAAGACGATAGCCATAGAGAAGAATGAACCTGGTAATGAAAGACATTGTCAAGGAAGAACTGCATAAACTCTTGGCTGTCAGATTCATATATCCGATTTTTGACAGTGAGTGGGTATCATTGTTAGTAGTGGTCCCTAAAAAGAACGAGAAGTGGTGAATCTATGTGGACTACAGAGCATTGAACAAAGCAACCAATAAAGACCACTTCTCGCTCCCGTTCATTGATCAGGTCTTGGACACACTCTCGGGGAGGAAGTACTTCTCCTTTCTAGATGGATTTAGTGGATACAACCAGATCTAGATGGGAGAAGAAGATTAGGATAAGAAATGTTCACCTGCCCATGGGGAACGTTTGCCTATAGGGTATTGCCTTTCGGACTGTGCAACGCACCTACCACTTTTCAAAGGGTGGTGCTTAGCATATTCTCAGACATGATGGGAGACAGGGTCGAGGTATACATGGATGACTTCATCGTCTATGGAGAAACCTTTGAGGAGGCAATGACGAACTTGGAAAGAGTGCTCGACAGAAGCAAGAAAAATAATTTGTCCCTAAGTAACGAAAAATGTTTTATGATGATGTAAGAAGGCATCATACAGGGGCACCACCTCTCTGCAAAAGGAATAAAGGTTGATAAAAGGAATATTGAGGTCATCAGGGACCTACCCAGCCCCAGAACGTAGAAAGAGGTGAGGATTTTTCTTGGATCATCCGAGTACTATCGGTGATTTATCGTCGAATTTAGCAAAATTGCCAAACCACTACACACTCTATTATCTAAGGATGTGGAGTTCAATTGGATGGAATACTGTGAAGAAGCGTTCCAATTGCTTAAGGAGAAACTGATATCTACACCAGTTTTAAGAGGACCAAATTGGGCCATACCATTCCATATCTACTGTGATGCATCCAACAGTGCGATTGGAGAAATCCTCATACAAAAATATGACAAAGAATTTTATGCCATTTATTATATCAGTAAAAACTTGGCAGGAGCAGAGCTCAACTACACGATGACAGAGAAGGAGTTCCTCGCAGTTGTCCATGCTATAAACAAATTTTGCCACTATATCATCGGATATAAGGTATTTGTCCATACGGACCACGTGGCTATCAAATACCTAATGATCAAGTCGGCCATTGGTGGAAGAATTATTAGATGGCTATTGCTACTACAGGAATTCGACATCACCATAATCGAAAAACCAGGCAAGGATAACGTCGTGGCAGATTTTTTGTCCAAATTGATACCAGCAGACCATCAAGCAGTGGAAGGCCAGTTTCTAGATGAACATTTGTTCACTATTAGTAAGCAAACCCCATGGTATGAAGATATGGCCAATTACTTGGCCACTGAAAGGACCTCACTGTTGAGCAAGGTGCAGCGAGAGTATTGTCATTGTTGTTAACACAGTCAGATAGATCGGTTGATGCAGTGGATAGGAGTTCAGAGGTTACTCAGAGTATGTACAGTGATGTTAAATGCTTATGAGGATGTTTACCCACCTTTTTGCATATTTTCCAAGAAGACCGAAGTGGCCCATATGCTAAAGATCAAAGAAAAAGCAAAACACCACAAAGAAAAAAAGTGTCGCGATATCGCGACATGTTGCATTTTCGCGGTCCAAAGCAAAGAGAAAATGCAAGGAGAAAAAAGTGTCACGATATCGCGACATGTTGCATTTTCGCGGGCCAAAGCAAAGAGAAAGAGCAAGAAGAAAAAGTGTCGCAATATCGCGACATGTTGTATTTTCGCGGGCCAAAGCAAAGAGAAAGAGCAAGGAGAAAAAGTGTCGCGATATCACGACATGTATTTTCGTGGGCCAAAGCAAAGAGAAAGAGCAAGGAGAAAAAGTGTCGTGATATCGCGACATGTATTTTCGTGGGCCAAAGCAAAGAGAAAGAGCAAGGAGAAAAAGTGTCGCGATATCGCGACATGTTGTATTTTCACGGGCCAAAGCAAAGAGAAAGAGCAAAGAAAAAAAAGTGTCGCGATATCGCGACATGTTGTATTTTCGCGGTCCAAAGCAAAGAGAAAGAGCAAGAAGGAAAAAGTGTCGCGATATCGCGACATGTCGCATTTTCATGACTCAAAAAGGGCAGGCAGGCAGAGAAACAAAAGTGTCACGATATCGCGACATGTCGCATTTTCACGACTCAAAAATGGCAGGCAGGCAGAGAAACAAAAGTGTCGCGACATCGCGATATGTCATATTTTTTGTGACTCAAAAAGGGCAGGTAGGCAGAGAATCAAAAGTTTCACGATATCGCGACATGTCGTATTTTCACGACTCAAAAAGAGCAGGCAGGCAGAGAAACAAAAGTGTCGCGATATCGCGACATGTCACATTTTTGCGACTCAAAAAGGGCAGGTAGGTAGAGAAACAAAAGTGTCACGATATCGCGACATGTTGCAGTTTTGCCGAAGGAACAGAGTAGTTGACAGTGCATCTGATATTAGTGATGAACACCAGGATAGTGAAACTGAAGACTACATAGTGACGTGGACCCATAAGGAATCTTTAATGATTTGAAATCATTTAAGATGGTCGTTACACATGGAAAGAAGCGGACGCATGCACGAAGGGCCTCAAAATAGAAATGAAAAGCCTTTTCGAAAACCAAAACACATGCATGCACAAGGGAAAATAAAACGAACAGTCATGAAGGAGAAAACAAACAGTCATCGAAGGAGAAAATGAACAGTCATGCAAGGAGAAAACAAATAGTCATGCAAAGAGAAAACGAACAGACATGCAAAGAGAAAACGAACAGTCATGCAAGGAGAAAATGAACAGTCATGAAGGAGAAAATGAACAGTCATCGAAGGAGAAAATGAACAGTCATGAAGGAGAAAACAAACAATCATCGAAGGAGAAAATGAACAGTCATGACCGAGAAAACGAAAAGTCATGGTAGGATAATATGGTGTCAATTATTTGCATGTGACATGTTTGACGAAATGCCTTCTCAATATATACAAAAGGAGTTACATAAAGGAGTTACAATTGACAAGTGGCATATGAGAATATGAAAGAAGGTGTTACAATTGACAAGTGGCATATGAGAATATGAAAGGAGTTACAATTGGAGTTACAAAGAGAAAGGATAGTTATAAAAGGAGTGTTGCTTGGAGAATTTTTGGTAGGGGATTTTATTTTGTGAAGTGCGAGGAGTGTGTGTGTTTTGTGAATTGTGTAAGACATTGGGTAAGCAATAGACCAGTCAGGGTCTTGTAAAAGTGAAGGTATTTTTATATCAATCTTCTAGTTTCAAAATTGAAGTCCAAGTTGGTGCTTGGCATCAAGGGTTGGTGCTCCTTTCAGTTGGTGCTGGTAAATCAGGGGTTGATGCTCCTTCCAATGGGTGCTGGTAAATTGATTGTAAAGTTGGTGCTTTGCAAAGGCTGGATTTGGATGGGAGTACAAACAGTCATTTTGAGGAGTAGACAAATCGGTGAACCTCGGTACATCTTGTGTTGTGTGATGTTCTCTTGTTATACTTGCTTTATTTGGTTTTAATTTTTCATTGTTTCGGCTTTAAGAGTTGAAGATTTAAGTTATAAAGAGCTACATTGATTCACCCCCCTCTTAGTGTCATTGTGATACTAACAATTGGTATCAGAGCCAGTTTCCCCAGCTAGGGTTGATCTTGGGTTAGTATTCAATAGGTAAGAAGAATAGATCCTCCTCCAATAAGGCATCTCAGTCAGTTTCAATTCCTGTGGAAGAGAAAATTGAACTAGAAAAGATAGGAGTGAATTTTGAAGTATGTGATGAAAACCTTGAGGTTGAAGTAGATCTAAAAGATGAGTTGATCGCTACACTTGAAGAGTTGGATATAGAAAGGAAAAATAACAAAAGACTATCCAAGAATTTGGAAGAATATGGGGATAATATTGAAGATCTCTTCTTACAAATTCATAAAGCCAAGAAAATAGAAGAAGCCTTGAAGTCACACCTAGATGATAAAGGCGATGTATGTAGCAAACGTGAAGAGGAATCTAACAAAGTTATTAGTGATCTAAAGCTGCAAGTAGAAGAGTCCAAAAGGATTGAAGAAACTCTCAGGTCACAGATCAATAAAAAAGATATTGTTTGCTGTAAGCAAGAAGAGGAGATTGTTTTATTGAGGAAACAACTAGAAGAGGCCAATACAAATCTCAAATTTGAGAAGAGCACAGAGTTGCTAGATAAAATGATAAGGCAACAAAGAAGCTCCATGGGTAAGCTTGGTCTTGGATGTGAAGTTGAACAACCTTCATCTTCTAAATCTATAGAGAAGAAGAAGTTCACTGTTGAAGGATCAAAGCAAGAAAAGCTTGAAGATGAATCTTCAAAAGGAAGAAAATCTCAAAGGAGATCTACAGCAAAGCAACCACAACAAAAGAGGTTCTATCACTCTCACTTTATTCATAATAATGCTTTTAATGGCTATTGTTTTAGATGCAACCATTATGGTCACAAGGCAATTTATTATGGATTGAATAATAGATCAAAGAGTTATGCTGGTAGAAATACATTTGTTTTTCCGATTGAACACCATGTGCAATGTTTTAAATGTAATGGTCATGGGCACATAGCAAGGTTTTGTCCAAGAACTTTTGTATCTAATCTAAGGCAAGACAGTAGATTTCATCAGACATAAAGAATGCAACACAGACAAGGAAGAAATCATGTGCATCAAAGAAAGGAAAATAATCATCCATCAAGGATGCACAAGATACAACCACCCAGTAGAAATGTTTTTTCACCTTTGATGGATTATGTAGTAGAATGTTATAACTGTCATAATTTTGGGCACATTGCAAGAAATTGTTGAAGTACATTTGCATCAAATCAATTTTAGAAAAGAAAATTTCAACCAAATGGAATGAGACAAAATAGAAAATTTCTCGAAAAACATGCACAAGCTACTGAAAAAGAATTACTAGCTATCGAGACCACATTCTCAGGGGGAGCATTTGTGTATTTGTTTATCTTTTTGCTCATGTTTGTGATTTTTCTTAAGTGTAATAATTTTTGCCTGAGAATGTTGTGCATGGACTCAGGGGGAGTTTACAGCAGCCCTTTGATATTGTTGTCAAAGGGGGAGAAGAGTTATAGGAAATTGCACGTGTGTTGCCAACAATTCCAAAGGGGGAGATTGTTGAGCAAGGTGCAGCGACAATATTGTCATTTTTGTCAACACAGTCAGATAGATCGGTTGATGCAGTGGACAGGAGTTCAGAGGTTACTTAGAGTATGTACAGTGATGTTAAATGCTTATGAGGATGTTTACCCACCTTTTTGCATATTTTCCAAGAAGACCAAAGTGGCCCATATGCTAAAGATCAAAGAAAAAGCAAAACACCACAAAGAAAAAAAAAAAAAACGTGTCGCAATATCTTGACATGTTGCATTTTTGAGGTCCAAAGCAAAGAGAAAATGCAAGGAGAAAAAAGTGTCACGATATCGCGACATGTTGCATTTTTGCGGGCCAAAGCAAAGAGAAAGAGCAAGGAGAAAAAGTGTCGCGATATCACGACATGTTGTATTTTCACGGGCCAAAGCAAAGAGAAAGAGCAAGGAGAAAAAGTGTCGCGATATCACATGTATTTTCGCGGGCCAAAGCAAAGAGAAAAAGTGTCGTGATATTGTGACATGTATTTTCACGGGCCAAAGCAAAGAGAAAGAGCAAGGAGAAAAAGTGTTGCGATATCGTGACATGTTGTATTTTTGTGGGCCAAAGCAAAGAGAAAGAGCAAAGAGAAAAAGTGTCGCGATATCGCGACATGTTGTATTTTTGCGGGCCAAAGCAAAGAGAAAGAGCAAGGAAAAAAAGTGTCATGATATCGCGACATGTATTTTCGTGGGCCAAAGCAAAGAGAAAGAGCAAAGAAAAAAAGTGTCACGATATCGCGACATGTATTTTCACAATCCAAAGCAAAGAGAAAGAGCAAGAAGGAAAAAGTGTCGCGATATCGCGACATGTCGCATTTTCACGACTCAAAAAGGGCAAGCAGGAAGAGAAACAAAAGTGTCGTGATATCGCGACATGTCGCATTTTTGCGACTCAAAAAGGGCAGGCAGGCAGAGAAACAAAAGTGTCACGATATTGCAACATGTCGCATTTTCATGACTCAAAAAGGGCAGGCAGGCAAAGAAACAAAAGTGTCACGATATCGCGACATGTCACATTTTTGCGACTCAAAAAGAGCAGGCAGGCAGAGAAACAAAAGTGTCACGATATCGCGACATGTCACATTTTCACGACTCAAGAAGGGCAAGCAGGCAGAGAAACAAAAGTGTCGCGATATCGCGACATGTTGTAGTTTCGCCAAAGGAACAGAGTAGTTGACAGTGCGTCTGATATTAGTGATGAACACCAGGATAGTGAAACTGAAGACTGCATAGTGACATGGACCCATAAGGAATCTTTAATGATTTGAAATCATTTAAGATGGTCGTTACACATGGAAAGAAGCGGACGCATGCACGAAGGGCCTCAAAATAGAAACGAAAAGCCTTTTTAGAAACCAAAACACATGCATGCACAAGGGAAAAGAAAACGAACAGTCATGAAGGAGAAAACGAACAGTCATCGAAGGAGAAAATGAACAGTCATGCAAGGAGAAAATGAACAATCATGCAAAGAGAAAACGAACATACATGCAAAGAGAAAATGAATAGTCATGCAAGGAGAAAATGAACAATCATGAAGGAGAAAACGAACAGTCATCGAAGGAGAAAATGAACAGTCATGAAGGAGAAAACGAATAGTCATCAAAGGAGAAAACGAACAATCATGACCGAGAAAAAGAACAGTCATGGTAGGAGAATATGGTGTCAATTATTTGCATGTGACGTGTTTGATGAAATGCCTTCTCAATAGATACAAAAGGAGTTACATAAAGAAGGAGTTACAATTGACAAGTGGCGTATGAGAATATGAAAGAAGGTGTTGCGATTGACAAGTGGTGTATGAGAATATGAAAGAAGGAGTTACAATTGGAGTTACAAAGAGAAAGCATAGTTATAAAAGGAGTGTTTCTTGGAGAATTTTTGGTAGGGGATTTTATTTTGTAAAGTGCAAGGAGTGTGTGTGTTTTGTGAATTGTGGTAGACATTGGGTAAGAAATAGACCAGTCAGGGTCTTACAAAAGTGAAGACATTTTTATGTCAATATTCTAGTTTCAAAATTGAAGTCCAAGTTGGTGCTTGGCATCAGGGGTTGGTGCTCCTTCTAGTTGATGTTGGTAAATTAGGGGTTGATGCTCCTTCCAATGGGTGCTGGTAAATTGATTTTAAAGTTGGTGCTTTACAAAGGCTGGATTTGGATGGGAGTCCAAACAATCATTTTGAGGAGTAGCCAAATCGATGAACCTCGATACATCTTGTGTTGTGTGATGTTCTCTTGTTATACTTGCTTTATTTGGTTTTAAGTTTTCATTATTTCAGCTTTAAGAGTTGAAGATTTAAGTTATAAAGAGCTACACTGATTCACCCCCCCTCTCAGTGTCATTGTGATACTAACACTCACCTGCTCTCTCTTTTTGAGAAAAGCAGGCGATCATAGAGAAAAGTGCATCGTTCCTATGGATGGATGGCACGTACTCAAAGCATGTCACGACGAACCATGCGGAGGACACTTTGCAAGGAAACGAACTGCCTACAAAATCCTACAGGCTAGGTACTTTTGGCCCACTCTCTTTAAGGATGCGGCTATGTACGCCAGCAAGTGTGACGAATGCCAAAGGATGGGCAGACCAACCCATCGAGATGAAATGCCCCTCCAACCTCAGGTACACCTGGAACCTTTCGATAAGTGGGGCATGGACTTCATGGGACTGTTTAATCCACCTTCGATGGGGAGGAGGTTTATTTTGGTCTGTACGGATTACGTTACCAAATGGGTTGAATTTCAGGCATTGAGGGATTCAAAGGAAAGAACGGTTGTCGATTTCTTATTTGCCCATATTTTTACATGATTTGGGGTCCCTAGGGAGATAACAACAGACCAAGGGCCTCAATTTACCTCCAAGTTGATCGAGGAGCTGATGGAGCAATACAAAGTTCGGCACAATAAAACTACGCCCTACCATCCGTAGGCAAACAGGCAAGTGGAAGTGACAAACAGAGAAATAGAGAACATCATGACGAAGATCGTGCAACAACACAGGAAATATTGGGCTACACGGTTGCCGAAGGCAGTTTGGGCATATAACACCATGTGGAAATCCACCACAGGATTTACACCTTTCCAACTGGTCTATGGGAAAAATGCGATGATGCCCATCGAATTTGAAATCAAGACATTGAGAACGACTTCAGAATTGAACTTGAGCTTGGATGAAGCTCAAAAAAAAAGGATTCGATAGATAGATCAGCTGGACGAAATCCGATTAGATGGTTTGCAGAGAACAAAAATTATATAGAAGCAAAGAAAGCGGTGGCATGATAGCCACATTAAGCTGAAGCAGTTACAAGAAGGGGAATGGGTACTGTTGTACGATTCTCGGTTCCATGAGAGGAAAGGCAAATTAATGCAGATATGGATGGGGTCGTATGAGGTGGTAGAGCTCATCAAGAATGGGGCAGTGCGTGTCAAGACAATTGATGCTAGCAACACCATGTTCATAGTCAATGGCCATCGACTATGCCCCTATAACACGTCTGAAACATTACAGGTAGAATCCAGAATAGGCATGGGGGAGACCCCATCTTGTTAGATCTAGATCGAACTATCACAGGTGAAATGGTGGGCATGGAAGTGCTCACCCAAAATTAGTTAATGTAGTTTTTTTCTTACTGTGTGTTTTTGTAGGGACGACTCCCGCATGCAAGCTGCAGGCATCCTAACCTAGGGCCTAACAGGCATAGAATGCATCTAACTGCCTTTATTTTCCTTTATTTTCGGTTGCTTTTTGTAGGTGGAGGACTTGACAGCACGAGGAATAGGTATCTGGGAAACCAGGCCTAGTTCGGCTCAGCATTTTGACACCAACACTCGTAGGTAGAAGCTGAGGCAGCATGAAGCAAGACTGATAAGGCTTGATCACCCTTTCCCAGTCAATCGCAACATGATTGCCAAAAATAATGCACCTTCCTTATAAAGAAGGTGCCCAGCCAGAAGAAGGCACCTTCCACATCCAGAAGGCGCCCCGTCAAAAGAAGGCGCCTTCCTTATAAAGAAGGCACCCAGCCAGAAGAATGTGCCTTCCACATCCAGAAGGCGCCCCGTCAGAAGAAGGCGCCTTCCTTATAAAGAAGGCGCCCAGCCAGAAGAAGGCACCTTCCTTATAAATAAGGTTCCCGACCAGAAGAAGGTGCCTTCCTTGTAAATAAGGCGCCCAGTCAGAAGAAGGCGCCCCACCAGAATAATGCGCCTTCCTTATAAAGAAGGCACCCCGCAATAAGAAGGTGCCTTCCTTATAAAGAATGCGCACAAAAAAAAAATCTATATATCTAAAAAAAAAAAACACTTACGCCTCCCGGACCCTTCGAGCGAAACGAAGCATCACACGAATGAGCGGCACTAGATGACCATACCCCTCCCCCGTGTCATAAATCAGCGAATCAATGGCCTTCACGATGCTTGAAACACCAAATCAGGTACGCGCATGTTAATTCAAATTTTTATATAATTATTTATAAAATATGCAGTACCGAAAAAGATACCGTCGTCATAAAGATCATATCCCCCCATATCCGAAACCGCGTGTCAATGATATGGCACCTTCCATAACTGTTAGGGTTAGGTGCCTTCCCTATAAGAAGGCGTCTTCCTAAGGAAGGAAGGATAGAAAAAAATAGCAGTAGTAAGGGAAGGCGACATGGGAGGAATGTCTAAGAATCACGTAGTGAAGAAGAATGAACCAAGTGATACGAACGGAATCAGAAGAGCAGTGAAGACATAGTTCGAGGCCGAGGGATGGCTCGAATCATCGTACCTCGGTCGATCGGGGCCAGGATATGGAGGCAGCCAAGGAGTTCACTGCCTCCTTGAGGGGCGATGTAGCCCAGGTGTGAGGGGTAGAAATTCCAATCACATCTCACAGGTGAATGGATTGCCCCTCACAAGGGAATGTGTATACAAGGGTGGACTGTTGAAGTCGTACGCCGAGGTGTTGCTATCAGGGGAGAATGTGCAGATAGACAAGGAGGGGTTACCCAAAAATAGCCTCCCCATGAATCTGCAAAATATATTCGAGCAGGTTGCTCGATTCTTCACATGCACCAGGAAATATACCCATTTGCACGCTAATCATGTGTAGTTTCTCAATCACCTGGTGCATGGAAGGAAGTTGAACGTGCCCTTCTACTTGGAGAATGCCCTAAAGGACAAAGCAGCTCGGTACTAGAAGGGGGCACCGTCCGCCTTAGCCCACCATGGGCTGATATCGGCACTGGTCTGCCATGCAGAAGTGCAGAGGCAGAAGCCCGACGCAAAGGGAGATGGCGACCAAGAAAGGTGACACGATGATGTTGTCGAAATAGGACAAGACGAGAGATGCCCTATAGAGGAAATAGCGAGTATCGATCAATTGGCATTGCCTTATTTCACAAAGGAAATAGGGCAGTCATCAGTGCCCAAAAACATAGAGGAAAGAGGGCAGTCACCAGTGCCCGAAAACACAGAGGAAAGAGGGCATTCCCTAGTGCTCGAGCATGAGGAAGAAGTGTAGCAAGTGTGAACACTTAATTTCTTAAGTGGTTATTTTAGTGGCTAGGTTAGGTTAGAGTTGTCGGCAAATTCTTTTAATGTCGGCATGATTTTTTAGATTAAATTCTTCTATTTCCCTTATCCCTCCATTCCCTCCTTTATTCCCTCTTCCTCCTTATCACTCCACCTCCTTTCCCCTTATTCCTCCAACCTCCCTTCCTTTCCTCTCCGCCGACTTCCTCCCTTCCCTCTTCATATAAATTAGTAACTATATCCTATGTTCTAAGGTTGTATTGGGCTCTGTGAGATTAATATTTAATTTGTTTTATTTAGTTAATTTTTGATATTACCTCCTGGTCCGAATCTTATATTTGGTATCAGAGCTGGTCGGGCAAGCGTGCTGGGCACGAATCCCGAGGTCGCACGATGACTGGCTGGCGAGCATGCTGGGCATGTATCCCGAGGGCACACCGTGTTCGAGGAGCTGGCGATCGGATCGAGGAGGTGGCAGAGTTGGGCATAGATTTTGAGGCTACATGATTTTTGAGGTGACACATGGTAGAGCGAGCTGAGAGCTGACGTGGACACGTAGCTCGAGGAGCTGAGGTGGCGATAGCTGACACGGTGGCGGACGAGCACCGACGTGGCGAGCGAGGACGTGGCGATCGACGTGGCGAGCTGACGTGGTGGTCGACGTGGCGAGCAGAGGTGGCAAGCAGAGGTGGCGAGGAGGGGTCG
This sequence comes from Wollemia nobilis, assembly GCA_028583015.1. Classification (NCBI taxonomy): domain Eukaryota; kingdom Viridiplantae; phylum Streptophyta; class Pinopsida; order Araucariales; family Araucariaceae; genus Wollemia; species Wollemia nobilis. The sequence continues at coordinate 6,557,454 of JAQPPZ010016751.1, read as the reverse complement.
AGCGTGTGGTGACGTGGCAAAAATTGGTTTGTCCACGTGGCAAAAGCGGATTCGTCTGAAGGAGACACATGGTGGATGCAGATTGGCCGAGGAGCAAGCATAGTGTTGAGGAGTGATTGCCCGAAGGCAATCGAAGGTTAATGCGCCTTCGCGCATATTTGAAGACTTGTTAGTCTTCCTCCCACTGAATGTGGGATAAATCCACATATTTTTTTAAAAAAACTGCCATCGATGATGTATAAGGAACAGCCAGTTCCTTTGGTCTCCAGCCGAAGCACGTAGCGCAGTTGGTTGAGTCTCTTGCTTGCGGAAGAGAGGTCCCGGGGTCGAATCCCGTCGGGGTGTAAAAAAAAAGTTTTTTTTATTTTTTTTGTTATCGCGGATGCGAGGGTTTAAAACGGTGGAGGTCTGCATTCTTCTCACCGGAGCCGCGTGGTGCAGCGGCTAGTGCTTACGGGTAGGACGCGGAGGTCCTTAGTTCGAATCCCGTCGGGGATTTCGCACAAAAAAAAAAAGGTTTTTTTATTTAATTTTTCATTATTTGTTTTTTAATTAAAGTTTTTTAAAATATTTAATAATTTTTATTTATATTTTTTATTATGTTTTTTTAAATAAACTTTTATTTAAAAAACTAATTTAAAATATATATAGAAAATTGTTAAAAATTTTAAGGGCTTTATTAAAACAAATTTTGGAAAATTGTTTAAAAAAATAAAAGGGTGAAAAGTTTTTTTTTAGCATCATTATTGTAACCCAATGCATGTGATGTAATTTTGGGTAGATGATTCGGTCATCTGGATGCTATTATGCATTGCTCTCTCCGTTGAGAAGAGAGACTCCTGATTCCTTTGATAGGAAAGTCCAGCAGAGTGGACTTCATACAAGTGTTTTGTCAGTTGGAAAACCAAGTGATTGCACATCAAAGAAAACCAGATTCTGGATACGAGGCAGATTCTAAAGATAATATCTTCGGGCAAAGAGTAGTTGAATCCGAGATGGTTGAAATAGTACCTAAAGGACAATCAAGTGACAGTTATACTCCTGCAGTTCCTGAAGTTGAAACGAGTGAGAGCTATACACCTCGCTCTCCTGATTCAGAACCAACAGGAAGCAGAAGTAGAGGAAAAAGAACCAATGGAGGTGAAACCTGCAATTGAAGAACGAGTTGTTCTCAAAAGGCATCTTGAGCCAAGCAGCAACAAAAGAAGTCATTATAATCAGTGATCGACGAAGCAGATAACTTCACCTTTCCAGTTTTGGGAAATCCTCAAGAAGAAGAACGCCAAATCACTGAGCATTTTAAGAAAGCTAGATTTGATTTAAATCAGTAAATCAATAATCTATTTTGTACTTCTTTGTACAACTTGTTTGAAGTTGAAATAAAAGTTGCTTTCTAAAATGGCTTCCAATACTAGTTTACCAATCCCTGAATTCAATGGTGGTGATTACGAGTATTGGTCAATTAAAATGAAAACTCTGTTGATTGGCAAAGGTCTTTGGGATGTGATTGAAGAGGGATATACTGAACCTTCAGCTGCTGAGTGGGCAGTTTTGAGTGGTGCTGATAAAAGGGCTAGAAAAGAAGCACATAAGAATAATTCTTTTGCCCTTTATCACATTCACGCCGCCCTTGATAAAAGTATTTTCCCTAGAATAGCTTCTTTTAAAATAGCCGAATCTTCTTGGAATGCTTTACAAGAAAGTTATAGGGGTAGTGACCAAGTCAAACAAGTTAAACTCCAAACCTTGAAAAGAGAGTTTGAAACTCTTAAAATGCAAGAAAATGAAAAGGTTGGTGATTACCGCGTGCGTGTGAAAGCCGTAGTAGATAAGATGGTCACTTTAGGAGAAGATGTAAAGCCTGAAGTTATAGTGAAGAAAGTGTTGAGAACACTTCTTCCTAAGTGGAATTCAAGTAGCCATCATTATAGAGGAATCTAAAGACCTAACTTCTCTGTCTTTTGAAACCCTCATTGGCTCACTTCTCTCACATGAGGAGAGATTACAGCCATCTCCTTCCACAAGTTATGGAGGAGATGATAAAGCCTTTGCTTCTCAAGAAGGCAGAGGTAGAGGTCATGGCAGAGGAAAGTCTAGAGGAAGAGGCAGAAATAATCAGAGAGGTGGAACTCCTAACAGAGGAGGAAATCAGAATAGAGGAGGATTCTCAAACAATAGTGAACAACAGCAGAATAGAGGAGGACAACAAAATAGAGGGAAACAATCAAGCAGAGGTAAAGGAGGAGATAAGTCAAAACAATCTTGCTACAATTGTGGCAAACTTGGCCATTATGCTCGTGACTATTGGACTAAGACTTCACAAGGAGCTAGTAGCAGCCAGAGTAGTCAGTTTGGAAACTTTGGAGAAGAGGAAGAGGCCACAAATCTCTTTCTCTCATATGGTCAGGCAGATCATAACATGAATGATACATGGATCTTGGACACTGGGTGTTCAAACCATATGAGTGGCAAAGAAGAGCTCTTTGCTACTCTAAATTCCTCCTACAAATCCAAAATCAAATTGGGAGATGATAAATCATTGGCAGTAGAAGGCATTGGAGCTATGGCAGTTCCAACTAAAGAAGGAGTCAAACAAGTAAGTGATATCTATTATACACCCCATCTCCAACATAATCTTTTAAGTGTTGGACAAATGTTAGAAAAGAACTACAAGTTGCTTTTTGATGAGGGTAAATGCACTATTTTTGATAAAAATAACAATAATAGAATCATTACTCAAGTGCCAATGTCAAAGAATAGATTGTTTCCTTTAAAGTTTGGCCAACCAGGGGGAGATAAGTTAGCAAGTGTTGCTATTTCCAATCCAAGTGTTCTATGGCACTTGAGATATGGCCATTTGAATTTTTCTAGTTTGAAAATGCTAACTTCCCAAGCCATGGTCACTGGACTTCCTAAAGTTCAGGATAGTAAAGAAGTCTATGAAGGGTGTGCTCTTGGAAAGCATGCCAGATCAAATTTTACTCATGGACAAGCATTGCAGGCTAGCTATCCACTCCAGCCTAGTGCATACCGACATCTCGTGGTCCGATGCGACATACGGAGTCTGGGTAACAACTCTTACTTTCTACTCTTTATTGATGATTATACTAGAATGTGCTGGATATATTTTTTGAAACATAAGGATGAAGCATATGAATGCTTTATCGATTTCAAAACAAGAGTTGAAAGTGAGAGTAGATATTTTGTAAAATGTCTTCGATCATATAGGGGAGGAGAATATTCCTCTAATGAGTTTGTGAATTTCTGTAAGCAACATGGCATTAAGAGGCAGTTCACCATTGCCTACACTCCACAACAGAATGGTGTCGCAGAGAGGAAGAATCGCACCATTGTGGAGATGGCAAGATCTATGCTTCAGACGAAGCATTTGACTAATTCATATTGGGCAGATGCAACCAGGACCAACGTATATATCTTGAACATAAGTCCTACTTCAAGTTTGAAAGGACTGACACCTTACCAAGCATGGTATGGTAAAAAGCCAAATGTTAAGCATTTCAGAGTGTTTGGCTCACTGGCCTATTCTCACATTCCTGATGAGCTTAGGAAGAAGCTCGATCCAAAGAGTCAGGCATGTATCTTTGTAGGATACTGTGAGAATACAAAAGCTTACAGACTCTATAATCCCCGGACTAGAAAGTTTGTGATTTCCAGGGATGTAATTTTTGATGAAGGGGGAGAATGGGGTAAGCCCCAAATATTCAGTGATGTTGAATCCACTGATGTAGTTTCTCAGCAGGTGCAACAACAGACACCACAGAAAGGAAAGCAGTCTCCTCCAACAAGTCCAAGTTCATCTTCTGATTCCTCTTCTTCACCAAGTCCTTCTCCACAGCGATCTGTACGTTCCTCACCAATGGACATTGATTCTCCATCCAAAGGTAAGAGAACTCTACAATATCATCCATCATCTCAGATGTTGGATAAATTTTTTTCAAGAAGATACACTAGGAGTCAAGCTAGTGAAATGGATTCTGTTTTACACAGATTAGAAAGTATGCACCTGTATGGTGATGATGTCTCCCAGCAGGAACCTAGGGGAGATCAAGTTAACTATGCTTTGTTAACTAGTGCACAACTTGAACCTTCTAGTTATGAGAAGGCATGTACTCAAAAAATTTGGCAAGATGCCATGAAAGAGGAGATAACCTCTATAAAAAACGACACTTGGGAGCTGGTAAAGCTTCCTAAAGGCAAGAAATGTGTTGGATGTAAGTGGGTCTACAAGACCAAGTTTAATGCTGATGGTAGCATTGAAAGGCACAAGGCGAGACTAGTTGCAAAGGGATTCACTCAGAAATATGGAGTTGATTATGAAGAGACTTTTGCTCCCGTAGCCGTACAGAGACTATTAGAACAGTTCTTGCCTTAGCTGCAAATAAGGGATGGAAAGTCCAACACATGGATGTGAAAAGTGCATTTCTAAATGGTTACTTGACAGAAGAAGTGTATGTTGAGCAACCACAAGGATTTGAAGAGAAAGACAAGGAACATCTTGTTTACAAACTGAAGAAGGCACTTTATGGCCTCAAGCAGGCACCACGAGCTTGGTACTCACGCATTGATGGGTACTTCAAAGAATTTGGGTTCACCAGAAGTAGAAATGAACCCACCCTTTACTACCTACAACAAGGAAATGACATCCTCATAGTTTGCTTGTATGTGGATGATCTCATATTCATGGGTAGTAATGAAAAACTGAATATGAAGTTCAAACACTCCATGATGGAGCAGTTTGAGATGAAGGATCTTGGCTTAATGCACTACTTCCTTGGAATGGAGGTTCATCAGTCAGATACAGGGATCTTCATCTGTCAACATAAGTATGTTCGGGACATGCTTAAGAAGTTTGCTATGGAGCATTGCAAACCAGTTGCAACTCCACTTGGACATGGGATCCAATTAAGCAAAGATGATGGAGCATCAAAAGTTGACGTGACCACTTTCGAAGCATGGTTGGGAGTTTGATGTTTCTCGCCAACACCAGATATTCAATATGTTGTTTCTCTTGTCTCTCGATTTATGTCTAACCCTTCTGAGTTGCATTTGCAGGCAGCTAAGAGAATTCTTAGATATGTAAAGGGTACATGGGATTTTGGAATCCATTACCATAAATGTAACACTATCAAGCTTGTAGGCTTCAGTGATAGTGATTGGGGTAGCAACATTGATGACAGAAAATCAACCTCAGGGAACTGTTTTAGTCTGGGATCGGGACTAATAACTTGGAGTTCCAAGAAGCAGATAGTAGTAGCACTATCTTCAACAGAAGTTGAGTATATAGCGGTCACTCATGCTAGTACTCAAGCTCTATGGCTACGAAAGGTATTAGAAGAAATTGGAGAGTAGCAAAGTGGTCCAACAAGGATATTCTGTGACAACATTAGTGTCATTCAGTTTGGCATACAATCCCGTCCACCATAGTAGATCAAAGCATTTTGATATGAAGTACCACTTCATCGTAGATATGGTGGAAACTGAAACTGTTGAGCTTCACTATTGCCCCACTTTGGAGAATGTTGCGGACATCTTCACCAAGGCACCGACTAAAGCTCAATTTGTAAAGCTGAGAGACTGTATTGTCAATCCTCTCAACTTTAAGGGGGAGAATGTAGCAAGTGTGAACACTTAATAAGTGGTTATTTTAGTGGCTAGGTTAGGTTAGGTTGTCGGCAAATTCTTTTAATGTCGGCATGATGTTTTTAGATTAAATTCTTCTCTTCCCTTATCCCTCCATTCCCTCCTTTATTCCCTCTTCCTCCTTATCACTCCACCTCCTTTCCCCTTATTCCTCCAACCTCCCTTCTTTTCCTCTCCGCCGACTTCCTCCCTTCCCTCTTCATATAAATTAGTGTCTATATCCTATGTTCTAAGGTTGTTGTAATGGCTCTGCGAGATTAATATTTAATTTGTTTTATTTAGTTAATTTTTGATATTACCTCCTGGTCCGAATCTTATAAGAAGGAGCGTCACTTATTAGCGACGAGGACGAGTTTTGGCCGATAGAACCAGTCCCCAGGAGGAAACGTTTGCGGTGACTCCTCTCGGAAGAAGAAGAACAGAGCGACCTACAAGTAGATGTTGCAGCCCAAACCCTTCGAGAATTGATAAATCGAAGCCCACAAGATACGGGGACTTCTGGGAATAATGACCAGGTTGATGCGGCCTTGGAGGAGGTGCTCGAATGGCAAACAAATTGGTGGATGACCCAGCAAATTCTAGAGGACTGCCAGAACAAGCATGCAAGGGAGTTGAAGGAATGAGATGGACAGATCACCGAGCTCAAGCATCTGGTTCGGTAGTTGCGGGAAGAAAACCAGCTCCTTCAGGATAGGGGAACGAAAAGAAGGGATGCGTCAACCCAAACTGATTGGGTGAAAGAAGTCTCGACGAATTATCCCACATCTACCAAACGAGTATTATCTTTGGGAGAAATTCGATTGGACGCCCGACAGAGCAACCCAGAGGCAGGGGAGAATTCCTTTATTTTCGAGAGTGAAGGGGAGAGAAGTCCCACAATACCCCCTGTCATCGTCTTGAGTGATACAAAGCAGGACGAGGGCCTCCAGTAGCAAATAGGACCAGAGGATAAGGAGGAACTCCTCAGACCTGAAGGAGGAGAAGAGCTTGAGGGGTCGACACCGGACAAATAGGAGAACGAAGGACCACCCCCAAAGACAGCAGCATAGAATGAAGATAACGCTCTAGAGCAGGCCCCTCAGAGCGAGGAAACGTCTGCCAGGGAGAAAGAGAAGACCCATATTCGGGCCACCACATTTTCCATAGAGGCCAGAGGAAAAAGGCCTAGGATGGCTCGAAAGAAGGCGAAGGTGACCTTCGTTGAGCCAGAAGAGGATGAGTGGTATATGCAGCCGTTCGTAGAAAGGAGAAAATAATTCAAATGGCTACTCAAGGAGATGAAAGTAGCCAAAGAGGCCAGGAAGGCAGCCTCGAGGATGTGAGGAGACTTTGGCATTTGCGTCAATCCGGTAGAGGACAGCTAGTTCTGGGATATTTACAGTTCATCTCGGGGACGACCCTCCATGATGAGGAGGTATTTGGAATGATTGGGGGTATATGGCCCCCAATTGGAGGCCATTGCCATTGCAAAGGAGAACACAGGGCTTACTCCTGAAACATCCAGATTATACAAGGCCCAAGTAGTACCTTCCAGGAGGGATAATTCAGATATCCCTCTGGCAGCGATCAGACCTTCGAACGCTGACCTCTGGCAAGCTGTTGAAGCTGCATTCCAGTTAGCAGAGACAACGTTGGGTAGATCACCGCTAGTAGTGGCCAGAACAAGAAAATGACAGTCGACAACCGCACCCTCAGTTTCACATAGGAAAAGGCGAGCCACACCTTCAAATGCCAGCGCGTAGAAGAGACAGACTTGGGCCGCAGGTGCAGCCGAATCCTCCAAGAAACGACAACGATGAAGGGTCAACAGGGCTACCTACAATTTTGATGCCACGAGGGTGTGGCATATGTTAGGCGTGGGGGGATGATGAGCACTAGAAATGCTCATATTTTGTACACATTTTCTTGATCATTATGTGGCTGTATAATAAGGATTGCATACTTTTATAAATGATTATATAGATATTTGATGAAATTATGTGTGTTATCTAATTTGTGTGTTTTCAGTGTGTTTTGTGGAATTGTAGTTGGTTTAGTTAGATTTGGTCAGTCGAGGTCTTTTTGATGGACCTGGAACTTTGTTTCTTTGGGGATCAATGTAGAGAACATAGGCGCCTTCCTCTTCCAGGAAGGCGCCAAGAGAAAGTATGCGCCTTCCTCTTCTAGGAAGGCGCCAAGAGAATGTAGGCGCCTTCCTCTTCCAGGAAGGCACCAAGAGTAAGTAGGTGCCTTCCTCTTCCAGGAAGGTGCCAAGGAAAGATAAGTGCCTTCCTCCTCCAAGAAGGCACCAAAGGGAAGGAAGCTCCTTCCTCTCATAAGGAAGGCACTAACAGGAAGGCGCCATGACAGGAAAAGCGCCTTCCTCCCATAAGGAAGGCACCACTAGAAGACAAGCGCCTTCCTCTCACAGAAGGCGAGCGCCTTCCTCCCATAAGGAAGGCACCACTAGAAGGCAAGCGCCTTCCTCTCATAGGAAGGCACCAACAGAAGGCTTCCTCTTCCAGGAAGGCGCCATGGTAGTAAGACACCTTTCGTATAGGGAAGACGCTCGATATACTTAGGCGCCTTCCTCATAGGGAAGGCACCTTTATTCTTCGCCCGTTGACCAGATTTGCACGACGTGGACAACAACGGCTAGTGGAGTTCCAACTCTATGTCATGTAGAGCTAAATTGGAGATCGCACCAACGTATGAAAGCGTCTTACCAATGCCAGACAAAGTACAAACCAATCAACGAACACGTCGTCGTTAGAACCAAATGCCAGTTTTAAGCAGACGTCGATTGCATTCACCAGATTGTCTTAATTTAGTCTGGGATTAATCGACTGTTGTAACCTCTTTGTAATAGAAGTTTTACGGGTGTGTTATATAAACACACGTAGACCACTCTGAGAGATATAGATTGATATAGATTTATATAGAGATATAGAGACAGATAGATATTGTAACACTTTGATAAATATATTACGAGTTCTAAGAGTTCTAAGCGCGTGTTCAAGTGGGAGGAAGGCTCGTTGGAGCACCGGGACCACTCCAAGCCAACATTTCTTCCCCACTTTTCTTTTGTTTTCTAGATTAGTTTATTGCTTTTATAGGGTCGTTTACCGCATTGCTATTTCCAGTATTTGCAGTAGATTCATTTTCAGGAATGTGTGAATGTTTTATTTTCGTAGATTTAATTATTTTCTTCTTACGTAAATTATTGAGGAGTGCATAAGTGATTGAAAACCATTTTGAAAACACCCCCCAATAGTAGAATTAGCGGACTCATATCAAGTGGTATCGTAAGCAATCTTATTCAGACCCTTCGCAAGTTTATGAAGCTCCCTGGGTTGATAAATTAAATGCATGAGCATGTGACAAAAGTAGGAAAAAGTTACTTGTTTGGCCCGCAACAATAACTTCGAAAAGAGGGGTTTTTCATGGCCCCTCTGAATATATAATGTGCAATACCCAAGAGAAGACAATAGATCATTTTCTCTTCTTGTGTGACTTCACCTTGTGGTTGTGGAGTCGATGGATGGCTCTCTTTAAGGCCTATCTCAACCAACAATTAACATTGATTAATATATGAGAGGTTTGGAAACAAAGAAGGTTTGAAAATAAATAAGTTCATTTGGGTTAGTATTTGGGTCCGAGATTTATTTGGTGACACATATGACTGGAAAGAAATACCAGAATTTTTAGAGAGGCATACACTTCACTAGATCTAGTTTAACAAAAAATATTAAACAAGGTTATAGAAACAGTAAAAGCTCATGTGGGGGAGTAGAAAGACTAGGAGGGAGAGAACACTGGGATAAGACAAGCTCATGGGGCTTGGCAACCCCCATCCCTAGGCTATAGAGCAACCAAGGATAACCTAGGAGTGGTAGGCATTGGTTTCCTCTGAAGAAACTACAAGGGGAAGGTCCTTCATTGGGAATTTGAAGACCTATTTGAAGACCTAGGAGTAGCAACAAATAATGAAGTAGAGGCTTTGGAAATTAGACAAGGCTCTCTCAATGCTCGACAAAATAGAGTTTGGAAGATCATAGTGGAGTCTGACTCACAAAATTTGGTGGGGTTGCTAGATGAGATTAGGAAATTCAAACCGAGTGCATCACAACTCAAGAACATAGCGAGTCAGATCAAAGCCATTTAACAACAATTTGAGGATGTCATTCTAATTCATGTAGGCAGAGGAAAGAATGCAACAAATGACTTTTTGACAAAAACAGGAAGAGAGCATATTGTTGGTTACTTGTTGAAATCTAACCATAACAAGGATACTGTAGATTGAATGGAGGTGAATCAACACTTTTTATTACTAGTCATCAAGGATTTACACAATGAATTGTGCTAGACCAAGGTAGATATTTATGATGATTACCCTTTGGTCCAACATCATACTGCCACTTTTATCTCCAATTTAGGGTAGCCCCCAAAGCCATGGCAAGAGGAAGAAGCTAATTTGGGTTCTCTGAAATAGTCTTAATCAAAATTGTAATCAAGATAAGAATTTATACTCTTTGAATCACACTAAGGAATTTATGGTCCAAGAAGATATTAGAGTTAGTTTTATTAGAATCTTGGGGCTGGCCAAAAGTGGAAAGCCAATTATTATAACTTTGGACCTATTTTTTTAATACAAATTTTCACTCGAAAGAAAAAAAAAATTGCCTACATCTTGTTGCCTTTGCACTTAAAATTTATTTATTTTATTGGAAACATATAGTAATAACTTTTTTTCTTACATGGGTTTTTATGAGGAAAACAAATTGAGTTTACACTAATTTTTATGAAGGGTCTTGACCCCCTTGTACCAGGGTATATATATACCCTGGTACAAGGGGGTCAAGACCCTTCATAAAAATTAGTGTAAACTCAATTTACCATGGTACAAGGGGTCAAGACCCTTCATAAAAATTAGTGTAAACTCAATTTTTTTCCTCATAAAAACCCGTGTAAACTTAAATTTTTTTAAATCAAATCTTTTGATCCCTTGTAAAAACATGTGTAAACTCATTGAAAAATATGTTAATATTTAAACCACCAAATGGTGGTTAGGAAGGGTCTTGCAGCGCATGTTTGGCGCAGGTCAGTGTCGACAAGTAGTATTTTAAAGCTCTGCATATGTGATCTAACGACAAGTATGCCACTTAGAATAAACAATTTTTTTTTTGTTAATTATTTTGATTTTGATTTTATTTTTAGGTCCAAGGTTCAAACCTTGATGTGTATGTGGTTGTGTGTTTACATTAAAAACAATATTATTATCTGATCTCAACTTATGGTCTATAAAGATACCACTTGCATTATTGAAGATGAGACTTGGGTTCAGCCCTCTCAATGAAATTGTATAAGAAGCATTGATTTAAAAAAATACAATTTAAATTTTGTTGGGGACAACACAACTGTTTGGGCTTTGGCTCTTCTTCGAAAGTTTAAGGTTCAAATTGTGGCATGAGCAAGTGTATGAGGGGGTGTGTATATGGTTGTGTGTTTGGCCGTTATCGATAAGTTCAACTCTCACCCTTATGAGAGGGCATGGTGGGATAGGATGCTAACCCTGATTGTTGGTCATATGAGATTCTCACACTAACCAAATCTAAAAAAAATTATTTTGTTCAAAGGGAAAAATGCAACAGTTCAAGCTTTGCTCTTCTTCGGGAGGTCCAAGGCTCAAACCATGATGTAAGTGAGTGTGTGAGGGGGTGGGTGTGTGTATGGCTGTGTGTTTGGTCCCTATTGATGAGATGGTTATGGTGGGATGGGAATACTCAACCCTAAAAAAAAATTAAAGCATACTAGGGCACAACCACCCTTTTCATGAGTTGAACTTGGGTCTATACTAGGAGAACCCAATACCTTTACCATTATAGTGTTAGGACATAAGCATTTAAAAAACAATTAAAGCATACAAGGCACAATTCAGGCTTTGGCTCTTCTTTGGGAGATCCAAGGCTCAAATCACGACCATGACATGGGTGAGTGTGTGAGGGTGTGTGTATGGCTATGTGTTTGGCCAAAATTGATGAGCTCAACCCTTTTCTTTATAAGAGGTCACGGTGGGATGTGAATGTCCAACCTTGAAAAAAACAATTAAAACATACGTGACACATTAATGACCACCCTCTTCATGAATTGAACTTGGGTCTTTTTTAGGAGAACCCAATACCTTTACCATTATAATGTCAGGATGAGAATGCCTAACCTTGAAAAAAACAATTAAAGCATACAGGGCACATCGACGACTACCTTCTTCATGAATCAAACTTGGGTCTTTAATAGGAGAACCCAATACCTTTACCATTACAATATCAAAACATAAGCACTTAAAAAACAATTAAAGCATACATGGCACATCGATGACCACCCTCTCCATAAATCGAACCTGGGTCTTGTTGTGGTGGATCCACAACGACCCCAAGAATTGGGGACCCACCTTTTTGTTTGGATGTTTACAGTTTGTTTTAAGTGTCTAATGCTTTCGTTGTGTTTTGGGTTTGTAGTTTTTGCCAAATTGTTGTCATTGATTTTTGTTGTCTATTTCTTGTCGATGATTTTTTATCATCAAATTGTTGTCAATTGTTTGTCGACGATTTTTTATCGTCAAATTGTTGTCAATTTCTTGTCGATAATTTTTATCGTCAAATTGTTGTCAACGATTTTTAATGTCATTTTGTTGTCGACGATTTTTATCGTCAATGTTGTGTTAGCAATGTTATTGCTAATATTTTGTTGTTAACATTGTGATGGTTAAATTTCTTGTTTTTGTCATTCATGTATAATGAGCTTGTGTTCTATATATAAAACAAGTTTTATGTTAAAACTTCATTCCATACCTCTTTAATATACATCTATACAAAGTAAAACAAACATATCGGTGATGTGACCCGGGTTCAACCTCCATGGTGGATGTGTATAAGAAGTATTACTTTTAAAAAAAATAAAAAAATAAAATAAAATAATAATAATAATATCAAAATTATATATATATATAACAAAAAGATAACAATATATATTAAAACTAAAAAAAAAAAATACGTGATTAAAACAAGCTCATGGGCTATGTTAATTTTGCCTTAAATTGGATTTGAAAGTCTAATGGGCTATGTTAATTTTGCCTTAAATTGGATTTGAAAGTCTAATGGGCTATGTTATTTTTGCCTTAAATTGGATTTGAAATTCTAATATTTGGTCATATGCAGGACATTCACCAGCTAACGAAGGACCGAGTGTGGAATACAATGCACCGAGGCAGGGAGCAGAGAAGAATGGCGAATATGTGCACGTTTACCACGACAGCGATTGATGAGAGGCACGATGGGGGCCAAAAATAAAAATTATAAAAAATCACGGTGAGAACAAGCTATGATGGGGCACCAGATGCCGGACAGTGTGGGGATTGCTGTGTTTGAAGCATCGAAGCACCACACGCAAATGGGAACATTGTGCAAGGTTGATAGGACTGAAGCAATAGGAATCGACGACATCGAAGGCGGCTACATGGTATACACCTACGCAACCGGTAGTGAAAGATGCAATCATCATTGAAGGTGAGATCACGAACGTAGTAGAGAATATGACAGCAAGAACTTGATATTGTATAGGTTTCATATGGTCTGATTCGGCATCGAAGAACAAACCCAACAATGTCCACGGACATCTTGTGACAATGTACACAGTGAGGTGTTGACAGTGTTCACGGAGGAGTTTCGAAAGATACAACTGCAGCTCCACATTGTCAGTTGTGGCTATAGGAGTAGATGTCGCTACCGAACAGCATATTCAAACCCCATCGTTACCGATTACGATTGAAATATGTTAGGTTGGAATTTCTTTCCACTTTAATACTCTTCACTGCACAAAAGAAAGCAGGAGCATCAAATTAAATAACCGAGGAGGGATAATAGCATGCTATTGTCGTTACCGAACATAGTGTGGGCCAAATTTCAGGAATGCTACAGCGGCTATGTAACCAGAATCGACATCATAGATGGTATGCGGCAGTCTTGGGTGTTTCAAGTGATGGATTTAAAACGTAGTCGGTTGTTTGCGACAAAGAATACTTGCCATAACTAAACATCACGTAGCCACTGCTACAGCATTGAAATGCCTGGGTCAAAGATACTCTCACCTTTATTTAATCCCAAAATTCGTCGCTGCATTGAAGGCTGTTAATGGGTATACTGATAAAGTGAAGAAAATTAAACTAAAAATAGATTTCATTTAGGTATTCCATTGCCATGTCATCACAGCGAACGAACCGGGCCAATATTGGTGATGAACAGCAGCAAGTAAATGTTAAAATAAACTTGAATGCCACAATGGACAGTTGGAGCAGAAATGAATGCAGATGACAGACAGCACCAGACATGGGTAAAGGTTTGGGCCGGTAACAATAGGCATTGTGTGCCATGGACATCATTGGCGTAGCAACACTTCCCAATTATAAACACATGCAGAATCCCTTCTATTGGATGCACATCTGAGAATGGGATTGTTTTTCACAGGCCCTACAAGGACATTTATGGATAATAACATATGGGCAGGTGGGCATTGAACCGAGCAAATGGACCTCACATTGGAATCAGATGATTTCAGAGAATGAAGGGACCAAAGAGCAGTGCTCCACGACGACAAAGCGGTTTAAAAAAAAAAAAAAATTCACGACCATTCATACATAGGCTAACAGGTGTGAAGATACGGAGTGAAGGCATCGAAGAATATTGAGAATGCGTCAGGTTCACAGTGAAGGCAGCGTCGCCTGCCACGGTAGATGGTGTCGTTTCAATGGCAGAACTGATGTGATTCAGTTCTGCAAATGTTAATAATGGCCAGGAATGTTGCAGGTGTCCGTATGCTATTGAAAGGAACCGAATATTTCAGAACTATATCCCCTAGTCTGTCTTATGTAGAGATAAGAGGTGTTCAATTCAAGAGCCTAACGGGTGGCAGTTATTATAGAAGGCCATAACGCAAGCATCATTAAATAATGGCAGTGGAGCAAGGCTGTGAATTATGTTCACAAGCGGCACTAGGTTGGTGGAATGGCGATGTTTAATATACATGGACTTCATTTTCATATTAATAAAGCAAATCAATATATTGCCAAATTAATATCCCCCAGATAGGCGTTATACACAAATTCATTATGAGTGAAGCTTGTCAGGTTTTCTGAGTGATGCATGACAAAAATAAAATGAAACCTTAGATTACGAAACCTTTAGAGAAGGTTTGACGGTCACAATGCTCAAGACGGCCAGGTACAGTGGCATTGTGCGCAATCAAGATTGAAAGACGACCATCGAGCAAAAGGATAACGCCAAATTTAATGTGCGCATGGAAATATCACCAATCGTGGCCACCAGCGAGAGTAAAGGACGAGAGTATGTTAATCGAAGGACCTTTGTGTAATTATTATTTTTGCATAAAGGAGGGAGCCCATGTCCAATGGTCTCAAAGTAAAAAAATGAAACGGCTGCGTACCATGTTATGGTATAAGGTAATGAAGCACTTGGAATAAGGGTCCAAATAACACATGTTCGAAGGAGACTTGTAATGCAAGAATAGCAGTCACTAGGTAAACGGATTTGCATGGGAGGAAGCCAAGCGACTGGAGAATGAAAAGTCAGGAAATATGAAACGAAAGGATTGTGAATCCAAATGAGAGGGCAAAATGTAAACGAAAAGTGAAATTTGCAAAGGTTAAATATCCCATCAAATGGAGGAAAAGGGGAGGAAAAGGGGCTGGAATCTTTTGGCATGGCCAAATGCTGCTGAACTTGGAATGTAAAATCTGGAAGTGTTATTAATGCAAGTTTTGTTTTCAGAAATTTAGACTTTGTTTGTCAAGAAAGGATGAAAAATTTTCTGCATACTTTGTTATAATTGCTATATTTTTCTCATTTCAGTTTTGTATGTGAAATTTATGCCATTGTTTTGGGTTATTTTATGTGAATGTCTGCAATCTGGAAATTATTATAAACCCTAGGAGCCAACACCTAGTTTACTTTGATTATGTTTGTTTTGCAGGTCACATAGACTAGGTTGCATGTACGCAATTCTCATATATTCAGTTGTGTAGGATGGGGTGCTATCAAACTGAGGGAGCTTTGCATTGCTGCATTTCCCGCAATTAATTTGATGCAAATTTTTAATTTTCTATTTACCAAAATTTTAATTTTAGAATTTTTTCTTACTTTTAGACATTAAAATAAACAGTAAAAAAATTTCAAAATCCAAAAATAATTGCACAATTACGTAGAGCACCTATCATACTTCCATTACGCATTTTGAAAGTTCATTTTCGGAGCCATTTTATATTTTTAAAAATTCATCGTAATTTCTGTTTCATTGCAAATTTTTAAAATCCGAAAATGCAAAAATTGCATTTTCAGGTCAAATTTCATTTTTTCAATTTCGTTTTGCATTCTTGAGCCTATGATGACATTCTCTTCGTGAAAATTTCAATTTCATTGAAGGTTTTATGTTTTATGGCATTTTACAAATTTCCATTTTTGGAGCCTAAAATTGCCCTCTCTTCATAAAAATTCTGATTTTACGGAAGAGGGGTAACTTGAGCATCACATTGAAGGTCATTGATTCAAAGCACTTAATTGTTTATCTTTATGAAAATTTGATTTCATTTAAGAGAGATAAGTTGAGGTGACATTTAAAGCCCTTACTTTAAGGCCATAAATTATTGCTTCTTTGTGAAAACCAATTTCACCAAAGAGGGATAGTTTATCTATCACATTGAAAGCTATCTTCATCTTCATGATAAGAAGCCATATTTGGACTTAATAAAGAAGATAAAATCTACCTTAAAATCCTCAAGATAAAAAAAATTAAGGCACTACATCGTAGTCATATGAGGGCCAACTCACATTTGCTCTATTTTGGTTCAATGAACAATCACTAAAGTATCATGGTAAAATAAACCAACATTGTCCTTTGTTTACAATTACTTGCAATCACCAAGGTGTTCCTAGCATTATACTAATACACATATGCAAATGCTAATATAGCGGAGACCTTGGAGAAGTTGTTTTGTCTAACTTCTTTGCAAGAGGGGATTTGGAGCTCAAATCCTAAGGAAGAGTGTACTTTCACACTTGGGTGAAAATACCACTCAACAGGTCTCTGCTAGGAGAACCCAATACCTTTATCATTACAGTGTCATGACATAAACACTTATAAGGGAAGACAACGCAACGACTCTTCTTCGAAAGGTCTAAGGCCCAAACCGTAGTGTGGGCAAGTGTGTGAGGAGGTGTAAGTGTATGACTTTGTGTTTGGTCCCTATTGATAAGCTTAGCTCTTCCCCCTAATGAGAGGTCATGGTGGAGTGGATGCCCGCGGCCTGAAAGTCAGTTGTAGAGGTTTCTCACACTACCCAAATATTAAAAAAAGAAACATTAAAGCATATAAGGTACATGAACGACCACCTTCTCCCCCTTATGAGGCGTCATGGTGGGATGGTGATGCTTGCCTTGAGTGTCGGTCGTAGGAGTTTCTCACACTAACCAACCAGATCTTAAAAAAGCTATATCGTAGGGGTTTCTCACACTAACCAAATCTTAATACAAGGCACATCAACGATCATCCTCTCCGTGAATCAAACTTAATTCTTTGCTAAAAACCCCATACCTTTACCATTACAATGTTAGGATATAAGTACTTGTATATTTTCTTTTTATAAATCTATTAAAATATAAAATATAATACTTCTCTCGCAAAAGTCTAGGACATGCAATGACTTCTTGGTGAGGCTAACCATTTGATTAAAAAAAAATAAAACTCATAAATAAATACTTATCAGATGAGATCATTGCATTGCTTTTCTTTCCCGTTAGTGTGGGATTGGGCAGCAACACAAAGTATCTATTGCAAGAAGCAATCAGTGAGCGAAATATTCCGTTAACCTCTAAATACATTAATTTATACAATAATTTAGATAAATATTTTTCCCCCTTTTGTGTTTATAGTACGACATCCGAATACCCAGTAATTTCAGAAACACAATTACTTCAATGTCCGAATGGCAAAGGATTCCTTGCATTTGCTATGTTTTTCCCTCATGCTTTTCATCTTGAATTTCCGTCCCTTATTCCCGGCAACTGCTGCAAAACCTCAGGTGTCCGCCCTTCCGCATCATCGACACATTCCGTTAGGTCGCAGAGCCCCTCTATACTTCGCGGCAATTCGTGCGAGGTCCTCCAAAGACGTCGATCCGGCCAAAATCGCCGCCAATTTGGTGGCCCTTCTCGGCAGCGATGAGGAGGCTAGCAAGGTGGAGCCGGACTTAGCGGGGGAGCTGCTAAATTGTCTCTGGTTTCTGGTTCCTCATGCTGTCTCGATTCCTCACGCTGATGCGTCTGCAAGACGGGGGTTTGAGTCCCGGAAGTGGAAATGGAGGGTTCCATTGCAGGACAAAAGAGTGAACGAGCTCGTTTGGTGGCCGCCCGGTCCCGTCATGGAGATCGCGAGGAGCGCTGTGGAGTGGGGCGGCGACTCCGCTGTCATTCGCCGGGCTTTAGACCCTGCTTGCTATCAAGTAAACATTTTATTTTTATTTTGATTCCTTTGCTCGAAAATTATTTGCGGTATTTTGATATCTGTGTGAAGACATGGCAGCAAACAATATGATTTCAGTGAAGTAGAAAGGTACCTTTTCTGCTCTCCTTTTTATTTGCAACCTTGCAATCTCCTATCTCATGGAAGCTACTTTTTTTCTTATTTTCCTCTTTTCTCGTATTTTTCAAAAAGAGAGGTGACCAAGAATATCCTATCTCATCGAAGCTATTTTTTCTTATTTTCCTATTTTCTCGTATTTTTCAAAAAGAGGGGGTGACCAACGATATTACATTACATTTACATTACATTAAATTCGCTAAGAACCCGCCACAACGAATATATAAGAAATATTACTATAAAAAATATATATTTATATGTTTATTTATTTATTAAAATTGTTTCAATAATTTTATAGTAAAATTTTTGGTTTACTTTGGTTATATCTCAAGTTAACTTTAAAAAAAAAAAATAATTTATTGAAATTGTTTCAATAATTTTATAGTAAAATTTTTAAAAGAAGAACAAAGTCTGGTTTAACTTGAACCTGAAAATCAAAACCTACACTATTAAAACTAATAATATTTTAATATGGTTATCCAAAACAATATGATTAATCATATAAAACGATACAATCTTTTATTGTATTGTGCCGTACAATATTAGTCTTGAAATGCCATATTAGTTATTACTTAATATAAGTAAACCCTTAAAAAATAACAAGAACACGTCATCCCTTTGTTTTTTTTTTGTTATTTTAATACGTTAAGTTATCTTTAATTTCTTAATCAAGAGAATATTATTTCTCGACGGCACAAAGTTGTTTCTTTATCTTTTCCCCTTGTTTTTTTTGATTTTTAATTTTTAATTTTAATACGTTAAGTTATCTTTAAATTCTTAATCTAGATAATATATTTCTCGACGGCAGAAAGTCTTTTCTTTTTATCTTTTCCCTATCTTTAATAGGTTGATATTTTAGTGTGCCTGGGATAAGCGGTTTGCTTGTTAATTAGTAATATAGGTTTGATTCTCTTCAGACTTGTTAATTTTTTAATCTTTTCAGGGTTAATATTGTTAGGATAAGCGGTTTGGTCCCACTGAGTGCTTCTCTTGAGACGTGTTAATAAACATCTCGGTTTGATTCCTTTGAAATGAATATTTCTATTCATACCGTATTTTTGTGTAGATATCCTTTGAAATGAATAGTTCAGTTTGAAAAGTGGCAATTTTCTGTAATTGAACCTTGATCAATGAATTCTCTTTGTAACTATAACTATATATATTTTGATCTTTAAAATTTGTTTTAATATTTTAAAATATATATTTTGATTTTTAGTTTTGAAATTTTATAGAGATTTTTTAAATATGTTAATTTTTTTGGTCATAAATTTAAAATACAAAAGATATAATTTTTGAGAAAGGTTTTACTTTTCTCTTATTTCATGTTTTTTAATAGTTTAAAATTTTGGTTTTTAAGTTTAAACATTGTTTTTTATTAATATATTATTTATTTATTTATTTATTTATATTTTAAAATTGATTATATATGATTGAAATGGTCCCATTTATTTTTTTTGATTACATAGGGGAGTTGGTTACAACCACTATTTTTTGTAACTGGCCAGTGCAAAGTTCA
Source organism: Wollemia nobilis (assembly GCA_028583015.1). Lineage (NCBI taxonomy): Eukaryota > Viridiplantae > Streptophyta > Pinopsida > Araucariales > Araucariaceae > Wollemia > Wollemia nobilis. The sequence goes on along the minus strand of JAQPPZ010016751.1, from coordinate 6,537,596 downwards.
AACCACAGGGACTGCTCCCAACAAACCTATTTGTCTCGTTCTTGTTGACATGGCGTGAGATGGGGACCACCGGTCGCTCGGGGTTCGTATCGTTGTCGTCGGGGTTTGTACCGTTGTCGTCGGGATTCATACTGTTGGGGTTTGTACCGTTGTCGTCGGCGGGCACTCAGAGGATTCGGAGCAGACTATCTTTGCAAAGGGTTGGCTTCCCCCAAGGTTTGAACCTAGGTCTCTTCTTGGTAAGTGCCCAACCACACCCGCACTTACCAATCCACCTACCCCTTGGGGGTGAAATGATCCCATTTTGATAAGAGTCGAAGCTGGTCTCCTCCTTAACCAGTTGAAGTAGTGCCATGTGATGTTTTTCATTTTGAAACTTTAAAGGAAGACTTCTAAAAAAAAATAAAAAATTTAATTATTTTAATATAAAATTAAATAATTATTTAAATAAAGATTTAAAAAGGTTAATGTCAATAAATTATTAATATTAGAATAGATATTAGTAATAATTAGAACTTTGTTTTGAATTAATTAATAGAAGTTAAAAAAAATCAACAAGATATAGACAAGATACTTTTATTAGTGTCCATAGATGGCCAAAGATACTTTTATTAGTATCCATAGATGGCCAAAGTAGGCCAGTGGGACTCATTGAAAAGAGCTGGTACAAACAATGCAATGTAGTAACCACAAAGTACTACGAAAATAAGCTAAACTAAAGAATTTAGTATAAACTGTAAACTACTCTAAAGTGGAACAACTAAATGGCATAAATTAGTCTTGAAGGTTACGCAAAATGGATAAATCAAAACATGTTAAAAGAAATGATTAAGAGAGATCTAGAAGTTGAGGTGCAACAGAGATAGAAAGGAGCTCCACTGGATCCAAGCGCCAACATTAGTCTATAGTGGGATGTAGTAACCACAAATACCACAAAAATAAGCTAAACTAAATAATCTTGTGTAAACTACTCTAAAGTGGAACAATTGAATGATATAAAATTATAGCTTGGAGGGTTACCCAAAATAAATAAAACAAAACATGCTAAAAGAAATGATTAAGAAAGATCTAGAAGTTGAGGTGCAACGGAGATAGAAAGGAGCTCCAATGGATCCAAGCGCCAACATTAGTCTATAGTGGGATGTAAAGAAGAAGCACAGTTGTTGTCATCACCATACCAAAAGGGCCAACACAGGATCTAATGATGCTCTTAGGAGAATGGTTAGGAATAAGAGGGCCTGGTTGGATAATCTTGGGAGAACATAGAGTTTGATCGCTCAAGACTCTTCTAGCATCCATGGTTATGGAACCAATAGAAGAGGACAAGAAACTAGTAAGTTACGCTTGTTTACAATTCCTTGGTATGTGAGGGTTGGCCAAAACCTGACATCAAAGAACTGTAGTCTTGTCTTGGCGCAAGCAAGAAGAAAGAACTGAAGCCGTATTAGCCACTCTTGTATGTAGACAAGGGTGCAAAGATTTGTTGTTGATATTTTGGATAGTTGTAGCTTCTAATGAGCGCTTATTACTTTCGATTGCAAGATAGGGTGAAAAAATGAGTTGATTAGTCGAGTAGTAGTCTGTCTCCCCTGTAGTAACTAACGTCAAAGAGTCATAGTTTTCCTAAGGTAAAAAGCCAAGCATCTTTGGTCAGGATAGTATCTCCCTTGAATCTCATAATAAACAGGACACTTGAAGATGAAATGTTCTTCAGTCTCCACCTCTTGAATAGAGCAAAGATGACATACCCTATCCTCTTGAGGAATATGGTGGTCTGTCTCCACTCGCAACTAATGTGAGCATACTTTGAGTTGACCAAGAGGAATCCTAAGGTTGTGTGTCTAATGTCGCTCAACATAATTAGGATAAGTAATAATGCCATTCTTAATCCTTATGAAATGCTTAGTGTAGAAGGCCAACTTAGGACTAGAGGTTGAAATGGAGCGACCCAAGTGATCTGAATATATTGTTGATAAACATCATCTCTAACTGCTTGATTAATTACCTTCTTATTAGAAAGAAGGTGGGGAGGAGCAGTTAAGGAGTATTTTAAAGGAGGTAATTGATCTATAGAGATGCCAACTAACTGAAAAAGAGAAATAACTTCTGAGGACCATCTACAATGAGGACCAAAAGAGCCCGTAGAAGTAATGCATTCTAAGGAGCAAAGCGCCAAATATGGGTCTCTCTCAGCCTGAGGTGCCCACACCCATGGATATAGAGATATAAAAGGACATTATGCAGCTCAAATTTATAAATGGTGTTTGGAGATGTCTATGCTTTCAAAAGATTATCTTCGTGAAACTTTCAGAGCACAAGAGATCACATTATTATACATGGATAATTCAATTTTGGCAGATGACATAGGAGAGAGCAACCACATAATTTGGTTTAAAAAATGGCAAGGTCATCATCAAATAAGATTGCTACTTTTTGAGAAAAATGAGAAAAAAATTAAGATTGAGAAATTTCATGAAACTTTAACATTTTGGATGTTTTACATATTACCCCCTCTGGGATTTTTTTCTCCCTTTACTTGTACAGTTATTCTAGAAAATTCAGCCCATAATAAAAATAATCATTTTAATTGTTTTTTTTTTTTTTTTCCATTTTGCTTACATAATTATTCCATAAGATTCACATTAGAAAAAATTGTGGTGCAGTAGTAATGTATACATTCATAATAGCTGTTCAAATCCTCTCTTCCCAACTCCCCACAACAAAGCAACTCAATCAAGAGGACATGTCAATTGAGTTGTGGTGTAATGACCCAAGTTCAACCCCATCACAGTGAGATCCTCCTTAGCCTAAGTGCAAATTTACCAAGATAAAATGTATATTAAATAGATATTCATTACCCAGGTGTTGTAGGTGAGTTGGAGAGGAGAGGGCAATCCTCCAAGGGAGGTCCCACGTTCAAATCTCCACCCTACCAAAAAGCTGAATTGGGTATCTGAAATCCAATTGATAATGTTGGTGCGGGCAGGGTCGGGTGCGACCCCCGGGTAACTTTGACGGTGTAGAACCCCCTGTTCGTGGTCTCTCAGACCAAGGCGGCTCCGCAAGGGGTTTTTCGCTTTAAAAAAAAAAAAAAAAAAAAAAAAGATATTCATTGATAGGTCTTAAATAGCAATTTAACAGGATACGAGTAATCTCATACCCTATATCAGAGTTTATTCTTATTTTTATCACGTGCACTTGTCTATTACCACTCAAATTCATCTGCACCATGTAGAATGTAGTGAGAACAACATGTCATCATTATAGGAGCAAACGCTTGTCTGAAGGCACTATCAAACCTCCTCTAAGTTAACTGAATGTAATGCATATGTCAAGAGTAAAAGCCTTGCTTGAAAATCATTCATTTAATGGGGCCACTTTAACATTGAGACTGGGGAGAATGTTTGATAAGGCTTGAACCTGATTATCATCTCAACAATCATCCCACCTTGGCACTAGACTATGGCCTCCAAAGACTGATTATCCTCTACTTTTAAATCTTATGTTTCCAAAGTTATTTTTATTATTTTTGACTGTTAGCTCTACCATTAAAGTGAAAGGATTTGCCATTGGAAAGAATCCTATTTTAAAATCAGTTGATTGTTGGAGTCACTTTAACCAAAATTCAATTCTCATTTGTCTGCTGCACTGGCTGTTGCAATGATGATCAATATGTTTCTTTTCCTTGACCACCTATAGCTTTCATCCTCTTTAGCAAGATCTAGAAACTAGTAAGGCTGCAAGTTCTTCCTAGAAAATCCATGATCCAATTAGCGGTGAAGAAGAATGTTGGGCTTGTCTTTCCAATCTCAAGTTGCTTTATTTGCCTGATTCATCTTATCATCTTCATCCACTCTAAACGCACTCTGATATAATATTCCAATGCTTGCAAGAGTGCTAACTTCTAAGTCGTTATCTACAAAGCTAGTCATTAGTAGATAGATATTTGAATTTGAGATAAGTGTTTATCTAATAGAATCTACCATAGTTACCTGGTACGGTTCAGTTCGGAGGTTCAGAAGGCCAAAAAGTTCAGAGGTTTGGTTCAGAAAAAATCAGATAATATAGATACACACACCCAAACAAAATATTTATAAAAAAATATGGATTTATACAAATAAAACATAGAAAAATTCAGATTCTTCCACATTTTCTACATTCTACTATATTTTGTACTTTATAAATGTATGAGTTATATTTTATAAGCCATATTTTATTTTTTTAAAATTTGTTGAAAATATTTAAAAATTTGCAAATTAAAAATCAAAATAAAAAAATAACAAAAGACAGGACAGAACCAAACCAAACCAAACCAGTTCGGTTCAGCCCAAAAAGTCTGAATTCGACCAGACCTTGTCCAGGCTTTGCATGAACCTAGTAATTATGGAATCTACATTTGAGAATTTCATGTTTTCATCGTGAAACAATTTATTCATATTCTGGGCAATAGTTTGCTTAGACAAGATAAACATTGTGTTTATAATTTTATTCAATGCTCATAACTAGATAGTTTAAGGAAAAGCAATACTTTATAATTGATATTGTCCTGGGGTTCTTCCATGCTGGATCTACCCTACACACAATGGAAGTGTCATGAACCTGTGCAGGGGCACCCTATACCCCTGGCTGTATCCACAAAAGGTGGTGCATTCATAACCATGCAACCACAAATGTAAAAGGAAGGATTATCCTTGAAATCTGCACCTAGAAATCCTCAATTGACTATCAAAATAATAAAGTGTTCACAACCTGAAGGTTACCACTGTTTATGTTTTGATGCAAATGTTTCATGAAATTTTAAAAAGTTAACATTTCCTGTTGCATATTTATGCTTTTTCTATATTATAATTTTTAAATTTATTGATAAGCTACCAATGCTATGTGGTGAAATCTAACAAATACATACATTACATGATATTTGTGAAAATGAGATTTAACATACTGAAACTCAATTCTATTTCCACTTAATAAGTCTACAGATCTGCAGCCATTACCAATAACAATACATACAAAAAACATACAATAACAACAGCAGATGATAAATAAATTTGAGCAGATTTGTATTAACAATGGGTGTATGGTAATTGCATTACAGTCTGCAAACCCTGAGCAGAATACTCTTCATGCCCACAGTCATCTACAGCCAGCAACACCCACACGCTGTGGCCCTCACATTACAATCATCTCACACACACACACGTTGGCCAATCACACAATTACTTGACTGCATACATGACCAGACTGTATCATACCATAAGCGTCGGCCACCGCAATACACTCATACGCACACAACACCTACCAAATGAATGAATGAGGCAAGGGTCTTATTTATACAACTAAGAGTTAGTTGCACCCTCCAACTACTTGACACCTCATCATTCTCCTAAATTACATTTCACTTGCATGTATCTTACATTTACCTTTCATTTCCTAACTCACTACAAGACAAACTAACTTATGACTCACTTTATGACTTTGCTGACATACTAATACTTCACTTAAACATTACATACTATCACGTACAATATTACATTGCCACTTTATAACATTATTAAATATATGTACGCACATTTCGTCAAACACTTTGTGTACAAACTAAAACTTATTCGCTGAACACAGACATATCAATTTGCCTACCTACATCTATCCCCTCCTTGAAATTGGTCGGCATCCTCAACGACACATGAGCTAAACACTGGGGATAGAAGCATTGAACAACGTACTGGGATCTCATGTCGTGCTCCTTCCACTTTTTTCGATTCCGTACATCCTCTGCAGCTAGCATCACTTTAAATTGCTGCTCACAACATATTGTTTTCTGATTACTTACTACACCTTTTGCAATCAATCACATCATTAACTTGATCAACATGACCTTCATGAGCAACATGATCAACATGACCTACATGATCAACATGAACTTCATTGTCAACATGATCAATAGCACCAACATTGCTAAGATAACGGGCCTGTCACCACCTGTGTCGAGGGTCAAGGGGCAGCGCCCTTCGCCTTGTGGCAGGATCGAAGGATAGCTCCCTGCAGGGTTTGAGGCAGCTCCCCTAAACCTCAACGACAAAACCACTGAAACCAACACTGCTTAAGCTAAATTTTGCTCCTTGTCAGCATTTTGGGAGCCTTCACTCTGTTAGGATATTTTATTACATTATTTTATTAAGACATGCATTCTAAACTAGGAGATTATTTTAATAATTCTTGCATGTAACGGTCTTCTAATCGGAAGTATTGATCTTCCGTTTTGTAACTCCAAGGCTTGTATTAAATAGGCTCTTGGCTTAATGGATGATTAGCTTTTTGCCATCATTGGTATCAGAGCAAGTCCTTTCCTGGGCTCCCCTCCCCCCATAGATCGAGGTGTCAAAGATAATATTGAAGGGCACCCCGTCGATGTTCGTTCTAGGCTAGTGGGCCCGTCGATGCTCGTTCACGCTGCTAGGATGTTCAACCGCGGGGTGCAACGATATTTGACTTTAGGATCCTGGTCGTTACCTAGAGCGAGCTTGGCCTTGCCCGCTAAATGCAACCGTAGCAAGAGCCAGCTTGATGCCCAACACCGTGTTGTTAAAGACAGGCTTCAACTGTGGGATGACAACAACCTAGTGATGCTTGATGCCGCAAATGCGTCGTTGTGGTAGCGCTTGGTCCAGGGATTGAAACTTGTTAGCATTACTACAAAGAATGATTATTCCCCTTTGGAAAGTACTTGGCCGAGGTGATGGAGAGCAGGCTGGAGCTCTAGTGGGATCGTCGCGGGTTTGACCACAAAATCGATGGCATATTGACTCCATTGACCAAAACTTAGTCGATGGTGTCGAGGATGTCGGAGTAGCACCCTAGCAGACCTTGTAGGCAACTTTCTTAGCCTTGGGCACCATCTTGTGGGCTATGTCCTTTGCATACCCCAACTGCATGACACGACAACGATGTCGTTTGGCAAATCTTGACAAGCTCCGGAGCCCCGTCGTGGCCGACGATAGAGCTCGTTGTTTTCATGGATGTCGTTAGTTTCTACAATGACAAGGTGACCTTCAAGGACCGGTGCGAGGAGCTGGGGCCCAAGTTCCTGCACATTGAGCAACGACACTTCGGTGCCGTCTACAAAGGAATCCTGCCCACCGACAAGGCTCTAGCTGTAAAAAGAATATCCCATGGTTCCAAGCAGGGCCGAAAGGAGTACATTTCAGAGGTCACCATAATCAGCAAGCTGAGACATCGCAACCTCGTGCAGCTTTTGGGATGGTGCCACCAGAGGGGTGAGTTGCTTCTCGTCTATGAATTCCTGCCAAACGGAAGTCTGGATAAGTATCTTTTCGAGGAGCAGAAGGGTGGTCTGGATTGGAAACGGGCCATGCATAGAGACGTGAAGGCGAGCAACGTCATGTTGGATTCCAATTTCAATGCCAAGCTGGGGGATTTTGGCCTTGCCAGAGTGGTGGAACGTGATCATGAGGCATCCCATACAACCGTGGTTGCGGGGACGTTGGGGTATTTGGCCCTCGAGTGTGTGGTGACGAAAATGGCGAGTCCCGAATCAAACTTGTTCAGCTTCAGAGCAGTTAGTTTGGAAATAGCTTGCAAAAAGCGCTTTGTGAGTTAAATCCAAGGTGGCAACTTTTAAGGTGACGATAGAAGCGTTGAAAACCTAGCGCTCACAAAAATAGTGCCACATGGCGTGCAACCAAATTAAAATCCCCATGATGGGGGTGGTTGTCTACTACCTCAACATCTGCCATTACACCTGTACAATGTCCGTACTTTTGAGCCACTTTGAGGCCAAGGTGCTCTTCGTGGACCACTAGTTCATGGGCGTGGTCTGTTAAGCCCTTAGAGAACTTTCCTGAACGCAAGCACCGGTGTCCACGTTGGTCCTGATCCCCGAGCTGGATAGCAAATAGAGTCCCCAAATCGTGGCCTTGTTGGAGCTAACATACGAGGTGCCCCAAGGAGAGCATTGTGGTGCAAACTAGGAGGAGGTGGTCATTGAAAATATCGACGACGATGTCGACCTACAACTAGGCACAGTCAACTAATCTGCCACTGCCACATTTTGCAAATCTGACCGCACGCGCGTTGGCAGCCGCCTAGGAAAAAATCCCGTCAACCAATCCTGTGATCACCACGATGTCCTTACCCTTTGGTAAAGACAAGGCCGACCGAAAGCTCACAGAGTTACACATAAGACAATAGAGTGAACCTCGTAAGTACACATAAGACAACAGAATGAACCTCCTAAGCAATAATCTACTCTATTACACCTAGCGGTTGCATTTATTGGTTATCCATGCAATTCGGTAGGATGAGAAGGTTCCTATAAGGACACTCGTAGTTGAAGAAGCATAGTGAGACCAATCCCACTGTTGCTAAGTGTACTTGATATACTTGGTAGACCTAGAGGTAGACCTATAGGTGATAGTCCTAGAGGCAGACCCAGAGGTGACAGAGCCCGAGGGAGACCTAGAGGCAGGAAACCTAGACCCAAAGGCAAACCCACTGCTCAAGATCTAGTGGTCAACCAAGAGGCAAACCCGAAGGTAGTATACCTAGAGGCAACTCTAGAGGTGTTTACCCACGGGCCAGAACAACCAAAGCAAGAGTGAGAGCCAAGAATCAGAACCAAGAGCCAAGAGCCAAGAGCCAAGAGCCAAGAGCCAAGAGCCAAGAGAGCAAGAGTCAAGAGCCAAGAGCCAAGAGCCAAGAGCCAAGAGCTAAAAGAGCAAGAGCCTAGTCTCCTCTAAATTAAGGGGGGTCCTAATTTTTCCTATTCCAAATAATGTAATAAGGGGGGATTTTAGGATTTTCTTACATTGTTTAATTAGATCATGCATTCTTAATTGGGATATTATTTTAATAATTTTTTCATGTAAGGATCTCCTAATCGGGAGTATCGGTCTTCTAGTTTGTAACTCTAAGGCATGTATTAAATAGGCTCTTGCCTCAGTGAATGATTAGCTTTTTGCTATCACACTCGACCCTCTTGCTTCAACTAACAACTTCCTAGCCTCTAATGGTCCTACCTTAGCCTTTGGCAGACATCCCTTTCCTTGTATGGCAACTCCTTGTACGACATTTCCTCAAATGGCATTGCTTGCGACGACAACTCTTCAGACAACAGCTTCTCTGATGACAACTTTGTAGATGACAACTCTGCAGACAACGACAACTCTTTAGACAACACTGCTTCAAACGATACTTCGTCAGATGACATAGCCTTGGACAACACTTCCTCAACATCTCTTCTGATGACAATTCTATAGACGACAACTTTTCCGATGATAGCTCTTGTGATGGCACTTTTTCCTCTGTCGTCGTATGACTATGGTCTCTTGCTGTCCTAGCCTCATCTACATGAGGATTTGTAGTTTGGTTGCCTTCCTAACGGTCCTCTGCCGTCTGGCCTTCTTCTTGACGACACCTTGCCGTCTGGCCTCCTTGTTGATTGCACTCTGCCGTCGGACTAGCCTCTTGACGACACTCTGCAACTTCATCCTGCATAACTTTAACTGCTTGTTGGATTTCTACCTCTTCGATTGAGATCAAATTCACTTGCTCAATTCAAATCAAGTTCACCTCCTCAAGTAGGTTCAATGCCTCAAATGCAATTGGCTTCACCTCCTCTGTTTCTTGGCAAGGGCTATAACTCTTCTTCGACATTTAGATCTTTGTATGCATCATTGGTTTGTCTCTCCTTGCAGCACTTTGATAGTCATGTGCGAAGTGCCCCCACAAATGGCATCGTCGACATTGTACAATGGGTTTGCCCTCATAATCATACTAAATTCTTCGTCTTCTAGTTCTCTAGTAGTTGACACAAACTGCATCACTAGTGGCACCCCTCCTTTGTACAATCTCTCGGTGTGTTGCATATACTTGTAGTGATGATCTTGCACTTGTTGAGTCATACTCATCCTTGGAGTCATTGTTCTTCTCTTCAGAGGCACTTCAGACGACACTTTGTTAGACTACATTGCCTCAAACGATACTTTGTCAGACGACATTGCCTCGGACGACACTTCCTCAAACAACAACTTTGTAGATGGCATCTTTGCAAATGACATCTCTTCTGACAACAACTATGTAGATGACGACAACTCTTCAGACGACACTACATCAGACAACACTTCGTCAGACAATTTTTGTCTCGTATGACACTTCCTCAGAGGACAACTTTGCAAAAGGCATCTCTACAGATGACATCTCTTTTTATGGCAACTCTACAAATGACAACTCTTCAGATGACAACTCCTCTGATGACACTTTTTCCTCCGTTGTCATATGACAGTGGTCTCCTGCCGTCCTAGCCTCATCTATACAATGATCTGTAGTTTGCTTACCTTCCTTACGATGCTTTGTAGTTTGGCTTTCTTCCTGATGATAGCTTGCCGTCTGGCCTTTTTGCTGACTGCACTCTGTCGTTGGACCAGTCTCCTGACGACACTTTGCAACTTCATCCTGTGCAACTTTAATTACTTGTTGGATTTTTGCCTCTTCGATTGAGATCATATTCACTTACTCATTTTGAATCAAGTTCATCTCCTCAAGTAGGTTAAACACGTCAAATGCAATCGACTTCATCGCCTTTGTTTCTTGGCAAGGGCTGTAACTCATCTCCAACACTTAGAACTCTTTAAGCATCATTGGTTTGTCTCGCCTTGCGACACTTTGACAATCACGTGCGAAGTGCCCCCACAAATGCCATTGCCAACACTGTACAATTGGTCTGCTCTTAGAATCATACTGAATTCTTCGTCTTCTAGTTCTCTGGCGATTGACACAAACCGCATCACTAGTGCCATCCCTCCTTTGTACAATCTCTTGGTGTGTTGCATATACCTGTAGCGATGATCTTGCACTCTTCAAGTCACACTCATCCTTGGAGTCATTGTTCTTCTCTTTAGAGTCACTTCCTTCCCTGACTTCTTGGCCCCAACACTTGAACGATGAACTACTCTCTTGCCCAAAATCATCACTCTCATTGTCTAAGTCATTCTCAATATTAGAATTATTTTCATCCTCAAGATCATTCTTGTCTTCATTAACACAACACCAATACTTCAGTGATAATTTTGCATCGCTTTCCTAATTTAAGCTGTATTCCAAAGCCTCTTGGTTTGACCTCGGAGGAACTATCCTGATCTTCTTCCGATATGTAGGAAGAAGTTTGTCTATGAACCATCTCCTCTTTAATGCGTTTGATGGGTCTTCCTCCAAATGGTTAAACAACCCACTCAACTTCTAGTTGTATGAACGAATAGACTCATTCTCACCTTGTCTCAGGCTAGAAATGGCAACAATGACTGCATTGTCATTGTCGAACAATTGAAATTCTTGCACAAATGCATCGCACAACTCTTCCCATGTTTGATGCTTGGCAATCTCATGTACTAGTCCATTGTGACTCCACAAAATGTTGCAAGGAATGACCACCTCTAGTTTGCGTCATTATTTTGCCTAGTCGCTTGCTAGATTGTGCGACAGATTTTCCAATGCCTAACAAGGTCTTTTGTTGTTTCTCCATGAAACAATGGACACTTACACGATATGCCCAAATTAGCCTTTGTTTTGATAGGTTGGCTTGTCATTGGCAGCAGTTGTTTGCATATCTCTCCCTCACACACAACATTAGGCGCACCACCCTACAATTGCTCTTCCACTAGATTCCCATCCTTCTTACTATGTAACGTTCCAACCTGTAGTTGCTTCGATGTCGGACTTCCATCTTGCTCACCATTGAGCACACTAATCTGTAGTTTCCCTAGTGCTGGACTCCTGTCTCACGCACTGTTGGACATGTCATCTTCCATTTGCACTGATGTTGGACTCTTGTCTCTCTCCATCGTGCATCATAACTTGCAATTTCTTTGGCGCCAATTATTCTTCATTGGCGTGCAATTCCTCACTGAGACAACTGTTGCATTGTGGTTGTATGGTGCTCTGCCATCTGACCATCCTTTTGATGATGTCTTGTTGTTTGATAGCCCTCCTAACGGCGCCCTACCGTCTGGCCATCCTGTTGATGGCATGCTGCATTTGCATTTGTATGACAAACTTCAATTGCAATAGGATGACAAACCTCAGTTGCATTAGGACAATAGACTGTAGTTGCTCTGACTGCAAATTCTCCATTTGCAGTTCCTCTGACTACGGTTCCCCTGACTGTAGTTCCTGCGACTGTAGTTCCTTTAACTGTAGATTCTTCGTTTGCAGTTGGACAACATTCTCCGTCATTTGGACGAAAGACTGCATTTCAACGACAGTCTGCATTTGGATGACAATCTCCATCATTTGGACGATAGTTTGCCCTACCTCCTCCTGTCTTCGCACCTACCATGCACGTTCCGTTGTACGACCCTTTGTTTGCATCAACAAACAAATCTGCTGCATCATATACTTCTTTGGCTGCATTCCATTTTTGTTGTTGGTCTCCTTCCCAAGTGATGTGCTTCTCACAACTCCATGTCACCAGGTTGGACCCAACTTCGTACAGGCAATGGTGCCAAAATGTAGAAATGAAATTTAACATACTGAAACTCAATTCCATTTCCACTTAATAAATCTACAGATCTGCAGCCATTAGCATTAAAATACATACAAAAAACATACAATAACAACAACAGATGATAAATAAATATGAGCAGATTTGTATTAACAATAGTTGTATGGTAACAGCATTACAGTCTGCAAACCTTGAGCAAAATACTCTTCATGCCCACAATCATCTACAACCAACAACAACACCCACACTCTGTGACCCTCACATTACAGCCGTTACACATGCACACGTTGGCCAAGTACACAATTACTTGATTGCATACATATCCGACTGTATCATGTCATACACGTCGGCTACCACCATACGCTCATACGCACACAACACCTACACAAATGAATGAATGAGGCAAGGGTCTTATTTATACAACTAAGAGTTAGTTGCACCCTCCAACTACCTGACACCTCATCATTCTCCTAAATTACATTTCACTTGCATGTATCTTACATTTACCTTTCATTTCCTAACTCACTACAAGACAAACTAACTTATGACTTACTTTATGACTTTGCCGACATACTAATACTTCACTTAAACATTACATATTATCGCGTACAATATGAATTGCCACTTTATAACATTATTAAATATATGTACGCACATTTCGTCAAACACTTTGCGTACAAACTAAAACTGATTCTCTAAACGCAAATATATCAATTTGCTTGCCTACAATATTAGCATATCACATTACACTAAAGGCAAGAGAAATTGAACATAGAATATATTAGTTTGTCTATGGGAGCAAGAAAAATGTTGAAGGGAAGCAAAAGGCTGCTTAACAAATTTGGTATTTGAAGGAAAGCACTATTGGGCCAAAGAATCATCCTTGTCCTTGACTTAGAGCAAATCATTTTACTTCTCAAGCACATGTATATTTAATATTTTAGTTCCATCAATTTTAATGTTTGGGGCAATTTTTATTAGTTTGTTTACAAACACAATACAATGCAACACATTATAATATAATTCCATTTTATATAAATAAAGAAATATAATGAAAAAGACTTACCAATGCATATAAATACATAGTATAGAGCATGTATCCTTCAATTCTTATCGTCTGCAATATATCATGGTCTGGTTGAGTGTACGACATAAAGACCGCATAGATCATTTATCTCCATATTGATTACCACCCATACAACAAACATAGACAGTGAACATATCTCGACCAAGGTAAATGATGCACATATCAGTATATAAGAACTGCTAGGTGGTTGGCAGCTGCCATACCCACTCAACTACCTAACTACATGTATACATAAAAACAATAAAATACCTCATAACATTACATGATACTTATTACATCGAAACATAACAATATGTGACAGGACTATATACAACCCATTACATGAACTCACATAATTCCGTGTGTGGACTCATTCATGTGCCAATTTGTTTGCCTACCTCTACCCCCTCCTGTAGACTTGTTGGTGCCCCCTTCGACAAACCAACTAATGATCAACTAGGGTAGAGGTCGTCATCTCACTACTTGAAACAGTTGTGTTTCTTCTGCTTCTTCTATTCCACATATTTTCCACAAAATGGGAATCTGCAATGCTGTGAACAATTGATTATTTGTGCAACCAACAACATTGCCGCAAGTCTAATGGGTGGTGCTTGTCGCTCCCCTGTGTTGGGGGTCAAGGGCAGCCCCTTCTAGGGTCAAGGGCAGCCCTTTCTAGGGTCAAGGAATAATGCCCTTCATGCACTTCCTGTGCAAGATAGGGTGAGGATTCAGGGGTAGTGTTTGAGGTTTGTTCCACTTATGCACGACCTTCTTTCCAACTTTGCTTTTCTTCAAACTGGCGTAGATATTCCTTGTACTTTGCTTGCACTTCGCTTGCACTAGGGTCATGTCCATGGTATGCTCAACAATTTCATCTTAAACTTCAATCATTTTCACATTGCCCCCTATGGTCTCCTTGGGGCAATGATTGTAATAATGTTTCCTTGTCCTCACCATTTGCACATTAATTGTTGTCCATTCTAGTTTGCATAATTTGGCCACTCTCTCATGAAGTGTCTCGATTCATTTTTTGCGACATTAAATAGTTGGTTAGTCATTTGTGTCAACTACCAACACCTTGATTTTGATTCTCGTTTCATCTGTTCCCTTGTTGAGAATTCCAAAACTCACCATTGATGGTACATCCCTTTGAAGTTTTAGGAATTTTATCACCTTGTGCCTATGTCACAAAAAGCTTATTGATTATGCTTTATATGGAAGGGACGTTCCTTAATCGGATGCTCTTTCACATTACAAATGTTGTAGAACTCCTTCTTTGGGCAAGTGGCATTGGTGTGTTCCTCTACCATGTAGTTTATGTACTAAACTTCTTTGACGTATTTCTTTGTATCCTCTTTAAATTCTTTGAACATGGGCACCATATCTTTATGAAGAGGGTCAATGGACATCTCTCCATCACTATTAGTTTTGTAGGGGTCGCTAGCTATCACTTGACCCTAACTTTCAAATGAGTTCTTATGTTCATTTGAGTGGGCCTAACAATAAGACTTTGGAATTTTGAATAGGAAGTCCAAGGTTCAAATCCAATGGCGGGTAGAGTTATACACCATCCTTGGGTAACCGGAGTTTGGTTGGATAAACATATATTGGGTAAACAAAATCCTTAATGAGGATTGTCTCGTGTGGCCTATGGTCTTGTGGACATCAAAATCCTCAATGAGGATCGTCTCGTGTGGCCTATGGTCTCGTGGACATCAAAATCCTCAATGAGGATCGTCTCGTGTGGCCTATGGTCTTGTGGCCTATTCAAATGAGTTCTTATGTTCATTTGAGTGGGCCTAACAATAAGACTTCGGAATTTTGAATAGGAAGTCCAAGGTTCAAATCCAATGGGGGGTAGAGTTATACACCATCCTTGGGTAACTGTAGTTTGGTTGGATGAACACATATTGGGTAAACAAAATCCTCAATGAGGATCGTCTCGTGTGGCCTATGGTCTTGTTAACATCAAAAATTACTTTAAGTTTTAACTTTCAAGATTCATTGCCCTATTAGGGGCCTTTGGTAGGAAGGGACCAATTTTGTCTTTTTCCTATCCTTGGGAACATTTCAATGAACTGCTTTTTCTTCAATCCATTTGTTGTCTTATCCACATTGTTGACCAATTCCTGTAACCTATAGTTGTAGGACTAGATAGATCTTTGTCTTTATTTGCCACCTATTAAAAAATTCAATGACAATCTCATTAGCATTGTGCAACAATTTAAACTGTTTATTGAATGCTTCTTACAATTCTTTCCTCATTTGGTACTTGTCTTCTGACAATTCCGTGTACTAGTTGACTGCATTCCCCTGCAATGTTATAGTGAACACTCTCATCAAATTTGCATCTTCAAAGTCCTTGTTGGTTTTCCAGATTGTGATGTAGGTTCAACAGTGCCTTGCTTAGTTTCTTTTCATTTCTTTGAAATCCGGGGCACTTTTGCTTCTCCTTAAAAGTAGCTATTGCTCTCATTATCTGATTGGGCACTAGTCTGGTTGCCTTCTCTACAAATTTTATCTTTGTTGGTACAAGAGCTTTCTAAAACCTTCTAGACTTTAAATATTCTTTTGCCTCGTGATGCCTTATTTTGTGCTCATCAATGCCTCAAATCTTCCACTCTTGCTACTGTTGTTGATACAACCATAGTCATGTTTGTGTTGAACACTGTTGGATGCATTGCCCTATAGTAGCTTCTATGCTGGAATCTCTTCTTGTGATCGTTGGAGGATGCATTGCCCTGCAATCAATTTTGTGCTGCACTCTTGTCTAACACACTACTGAATACACTATGCATACCGCTTCCTATGCGCCTTGATTGACCCTAGCAGCCTGCTCTTTCAACTCTCAGTTTTGTGGTGTTGACCTTTGTCATAGATTGTCAACCTCTCAGGCTGAATCAGAGTTTGTTAATACATACCTTTCTTTAAGTAAAAGAAGTCGTCTTTGGACATGCCTTCATTATGCTGTTTTTCAGCATCAACGGGTAAGTTTTCAGACTCTCCTCCACCAAGTCAAAATGCTTTCATGCTATGAGACAATTTCAACACCAATTGCCTTGGAGGAAGTGATATTTGGTTTTCCTTGCCCTAAGGGGGAATTGTAGAAGTCTTTTCCCTTTACATTTGTCGTTAAGGAAAGGGTATATACACACTATAACTAAATCTTCCTTTCATGTGTGCTTTTCTATTGGCCACACTTTGGCTGTGTGCTTTCCTTCGTGATCCTTTTGTATTTTTGTGTAGGCTGATCTCGCCACTGCCATTGTCTTTTGCTTGTTGGTGTGTCTTGGCTTCCACTCATTAAATGTCACAAGAACTGACCCACATCCGTAGATGCAACGGTGCTAGAAATGTAGTTTGTGAAAGTATACCCATTCATGCAATACACTACCAAAGACAGCATTAAGGTACAACATAACAAAGACAATGCAATGGAAGATCCACACATATGCATAATGCTCAAGTACACAACTAGAAATAAGATCAACACATGAGTATCATGGCATATCCTCATGTCCATGTCGGTTGTGAAACATATAGTCTTGGTAGTGGAAGGTGATAGCTGCCAATTGCTGTACTTGTCCAAATAAAAAATGTACTGTTTTAGTAATCACTCCAACAACTATATACATAGCATGCCATTTTTCATTTTTTATTCAAATGTTATAAAACATATCATAACATCTTAAAAACATATTACAATAGAAATCCTGTGTATCTAAGATTTATGCCCTTAGTCAACATGATTGCCTTCAAATTTTATCACTCTAAAATGTATTAGATACTTTTGGCATTTCATAATATTTACAATTTTGGTATCTCTCTTTCCAGGTGTATATCATAGTTGTATAATGTAGTACAGTTTATGTATTCTACAAACAAAGAAAAGATAACAAGAATGATATGTAATAAAGAAATGAACAGCAAATATCCAGCATGATGTACGTTGTGAACTAGTCACAACATAACCTCTCTGAATAACACAAACACATTACAAACTCTGATGCATACAAGAATGGATCTTGTCTTTGCATAAGATCCTATCAGGCTGGTCTATTGTGAATTATATACAATGGACGAGGAGGGACAAACGGTTACAACTACTTAACTGTCGCAATCCTCGCACCCAACTACAGGCATAAAAATTTGAAAATGTTATGCATGACATATATTTTCATCGAGTCCAGGTGTCATGCACATATGAGAACCAGTGACATGTACAATGCAACAAACTACTAACAAACACATAAACACATATGTACAACATAACACTTTGTGGCAAATCACTTGTGTGTTGCCTGAACTGTACCACATCCATCTGACCAGTGTGACCTGTTTGACTGCCTACATACAAGTGACATTTCTGAATTTGTTAAGAACATATTTCAACTCTTTTCTACTCTTTTTGCTCCTCATATTTGCTAATTTTCACATCTTCAGTATATTATCTGTTTATAAATGCAATTATGCATAATTTCAAGTTCTTAAGAAGTGAGATGCAATTATATGTGACATTTATGCTTTAATGGCGATGTGACACAATGGAACTGATTATTACTTGTGACAGGTTCCAGATGTTGAAGAGTGTAAGGAACACAAGTGTCAACTAACTAAAACCCCTTTTGGACGACGCTTTATGAAGAAGGTATGTGAGTCTTGCTGTGCTAGGTGTCAACTCTGCATATTCCACGAAAGATAAAATCTATACGCTTTGGTTGGTTGTGTTTGCCAGGTCATTTTGGGTTTAAAATTTAAACTGTTCGGCAGCTTTTGTTTGATGCAGGATTTAAATTTGTATATGTCCTTTTTATTTGAGACCATTTCTGCCCTCTCACCCTCTGCTGGATTCAACATATCATTGAATCGCTATGACTTATTCCATGGACATTTATTTCTTGCTAGGAACACTGGAAGACTTGGGATCTTGTAAGTGGCACTTCTCTTCATGTGCTAGAGACATTACAAATTGCAAGAACACTTTTCAAAGTCAGGAATTCATTCAATGTTGTAGTAGTATTGAACTGCCAGTGATGCATTGATCAATGTATATATAGAGACACAGAAACCCTCTATAATAATCTAAAAATTTGAAACAAGCAAAAAAACAATTATGGATATTTGAACTTCAATGAATGTGGAGTCTAGACCCAAATTTCAGGTTTGGAAATTATATGACATTCACTTGTCGCGCTGGGTGCAATAACGCTTTATGTTCCAGCAATTACATTTTACTTGTTTAACAAAGTGTTTGAACTATTTAATGCCAAACATTTCAAGTTTGCCATAAATGTATGCCTGTGTCAATGTATGCTAAATATTTTCTGTTAATTAAGAAAGAAAGTGGATTAATTTTTCTTAATCTTTAATTTCTTTATGTTTTTAATGCATAATCAAAGTCGTTTTCTGTGTTGTATTTTGTAAATATTTTGAATATACTGTTTCGAGTCTTTCGACCACATTGAATGCACAAAGTGAGCTTGTTAACATCTTTTCAATTGGTAAAGGAAAAGACAAATATGAGATAGAATGACAATGCATACATTAAAGTGTAATGACACTTTTCTAATAATCAGGCTCTTAGTCACGATATAAAGATGATCCATTTCATTGTCCAAGGGGTTTGGGGCAAGTCGTGGGGAGCGAAGAATTTCACACCATAAACCAAGGTTCCAATCCCATGGCCGAACCATAACATTTTTCATACAATAGATCCAGGTTCTAATCCCTTGGGCAAACCATAACATTTATTACGCATTGGGTTTGGGGCAAGCGGTGGGGAGTGAGGGCTTTTACACCATAGGCAAAGGTTCCAATCCCATGAGTGAACCTTAACATTTAAGCCTATTGGGTTTGGGACAAGGGGTGGATAATGGATTCCACACCATTAGCCAACATTCCAATCCCATGAGTGAACGTTTACATTTTATCAAATGGCACAAGCTCGTGTTTAAGATTGTGGGCTCTCAATGAAGAGACCTAGGTTCGAAACTTGCTAGGTGATATGTGATGTTGTGATAAGATGGTAGTGGTTTGTCGAAAAACCATCATAACACAGTGATGATGCAATATTGGTGGGCCCCGTTTCAATCCCATATAATTTGGTTAGGGGGCCGCGGAGGGGGGAAATGTGGGAGGAAGATAATCTATTTTATTGTGAGATCATAGTTTGAAAAGTAATCGAATAACTCTAATAACGATGTAGATCTTTTGTGATCATGCTTTGTTATCATTTTTAAGGTGATTAGATAGGGACTGGGCTATGCATTTTTGGATGTCAGGAACAACAACTATCCTTTTCTTTTATTTCTGTTTTCACTTGGTTATCATTACTCCATCTATGTGATCCATGTGTACTCATTTCAAATGCATTGTTGTTGCAGTGGCCTTGAACTGTTATTCCCATGTGTGGTATTTTCTTCGAGTGCATAATTATTATATAAACAACTGTACTTCAATGCTGTTACAACCTCCATAATCGGAGAGAGAGAGAGAGAGAGAGAGAGAGAGAGAGAGAGGCAAAACTTTGATTGACCACTTTCATGTCTATTGATGAGGATGATATGCAAAACTATGTTAAAACCTTGTGCCCAACTTTGTGCAAAGTAATGTCCAAAAGTGGTTGAGGAATCTAGTATTTTTGGTCTGAAGTTATGCTAAAGGTAATCTGTGCAATTGGAGAAGATCCTTGAAGAACAAGTTCTTTGTATGGGTTGCATCTCTAGTCTTTCTGTGAGGAAGCGAATGTTCAATATTTGAAACTGATCAATGGCCACTAAAATAGAGTCATCAAATCCTCATCTTCTACATGTAACTGCCACATATATTCTAACGCTACTATATACTTAGACATGGTCAACAGGATTGTTCTTCTATCTAAAGCATCTTCTACACATTTTGATTGTCCAGTTCTATCCTTATGGAAAGCTCTACAATTGTGCTGCCCATTTCATGTGCCTTTCATTTTATTTCTTTGGGACATTGCCATCAAAGAATTTCATTGCCTGATGGTTGGTCTGCAATAAAAACTAATTGGCAGCAAACAATGCCTCCAATTTTTCAATGTTTTGATACAAAATAATTGTCTTTATAGCATACTGAGTACTTCCTGTTAGCCTCATTGAACTTATCACTAAAATGGGCAATGGTCTATTGTCTGACACAACACAACTAGACATGCAGATTTGGTGGTATTGTAGCATAGCAATGGTGTTCTGCAATTGAAGGAATAGAGAAGGAATGACAGAGTAAATCAGCAATGCAAGTTATCATCATGCAGTCAAGACAACACTCAGGCGGTCTTTTACTTCACTGCAGACGGCCTGCATAGAGCAGTTAACTCATGCCTGACAGCCCTGCACAATACGACATGTGGTGGCCTAGTCAATAGTTCAGATGGCCTTGTTCAGCATTGGACGGCCTAGGTCAGCAGTCTAGATGATCCAGTCCCAAGGTTAGATGACCCTCTCTATACATCCACAACAAACGTAAAGGCAGAAATAGTTCAGACGGTCTATCGACAGCAATGCCAATCATTCACAAGTACATGCATAGTTCAGAGTCTCAGACGGCCTAGGTCAGCAGTCTAGATGACTCAGTCCCATAGTTAGATGACCCTATCTATACATCCACAACAAACGTAAAGGCAGAAATAGTTCAGACGGACTATCTACGGCAATGACAATCATTCACAAGTACTTGCATAATGCACAAAAAGTCTGCACAACAGTGGCTGAATGGAAGTATTCTATTATCTGCAAGAATACATGTCTGATATACAATGCATTTTTTTCCGATGCACCCAAGCATACAACTATATCATTCGTACATATCATGCCCTTCCTTCTCAAATTATTGAGGGGTTTTATTTATAGAACTTGGGAGGTAGTTGACACTTCATCATTTTCTTGCATTTCATTTATCATGCATTTGACTTACATGACTTATTAATTATACATACATTTCGTAATAGACTTTCTCGTACGTATAACAAAACTACTACATTACAAAATTGCATGGATGCGTACTTGACTCTCGACGCACTATGATATGTTTGGGGTGGCACTTGGGATGGTGTCACGTTTAAACTAGTGCCTACATCTGCCTTCCCCTCTAGATTGGTCAACGTCCTCATCGATGAGTGTTGTTGCTTCTGAGGGCTCTAACTTTGCTGTGGTTGAGGCATTGGCGCAAGTACTCCACCCAACTGCTAAATTTGCAATTTCAAGGCTTCAGTTTCTTCCTTTAGTCTCTTTGCATAGGCTTGGTAGTTAGCTCATTGGAAGCCATAGTGTTGTGACTTATGCTTGATTTTTGCCAACCTGTTCTTCAATTCAGCCTCTCTCTTAGGTGCTTCAACCTCCTTCCTTGGAGCTTTCGCAAGTTACTCTTCTTGCTCTACGGTCAGTTGGTCTTGGTGAATGATCTCATACATCTTTGCTTCAACCACTTGTTCCCTCATTTTGCGCACTGACTTCAACTGACCAATCAGCTGATCCTGCTTCTACGCTTGCCTCATTCATGCTAGTTTTGCTTCTGCTTCCTTGAACCTACTGAAGCTAATCTTCTTCTTGTTGCATCTGGTTGGCTTGTTCCTCCTTTAGCTTCAAGCTATGAACCATCTCCTGAAATGCCTCCAATTTTGATGCCAACCACTAAATCAGATATGCCAAGAAGTTCATCCTGGCGTAAGATCTCTTGAACTCTGGCGTCAGTTTGATTCTCTTGATATCCGGTTATTTAGGAAACTCATCCATTCATCCTTCACCAATGTACACTCATGGTGGGTGTCGGTACGAGGCTAGGGTTCCTTCTGGCAGCTCCATCACTCCATGCATTGATCGAAGGCTGCTACTGCCAACTCCAAGCTCCCATGGCTGCACTTGATGGATCTCTACAAATCATCTCATTCGTTCTCCATCTTGGGCCCAACTAATCAACTTGCCCAATTTTGTCTCCATGCACAATTGACATAGTCGTCATTCACCGACGCATTCAACTCATAATTCATACCCTGTCAAACAATCCACTCACCTTCTCGAAGAATGTATCAACCTGTTCATTCATCCATTCATTGTGAATTGGAGGTTGCCTCAAGTTAGGCACTTAAATTAGAAAATGCTCACTTGTCTCCCCATGGTCTAGCGCTTCATCCGTATCATCTCCGGTGTGGTCTCTTCAATTTCTTCCCCACCTTGGCCTTTTAGGTTGATTTTCGCTTTGGCTGCTTCACCTTCTTGAATTTTTAGTTCCTTCTCTCCTCTACATCAATTTGCTTATCAACAGTATCCATAGTCTCCTTCCATTTGTTTGGTTCCTCTGTTGGTGGTCGACTACTTTGCCCCTTCAACCGTTAGGGCTCTAGTACCTCCATCATCGGGTTGGTTGCAGCGAGTACTACGAACACTGATAATTATTCGGGGAGAATGATACCCGCACTTCTTTTTCACCTAGCATCACTGTAAATTGAACAACATTTCTAGCAGGTACGGATTGAAAAAATCTTTGTGAAAGCTAGGAACTTGGAAAATAAATTGAACCCTTGTGCTTTTAAGTGCTATGTTCAGTTGGTGGTCCTGTGGGTTTTCCAACCCTCACGTCTTGCAAAACTCACTTGCAGGTGTTGTGTAGGTAGTTTCTTCCAAGGGAATTTGCATCTGCTCCTTCCCTTTGCTATTTTGCTGTGGTGAAGTTGCTGCTGACTCCTTTCCTTTTGCTCTCTTGTCTTCCGAAGATCTGGTTCTAGACCTTGATCTAGACTAGCCGTCTCCATGCTGTTGTGTTCTCCTTACTTCGGTGTCCATTTCGTGCACTTCCCACTCTCTTTGCGTATGTGCTCCTTGTGGCTCCTTACAACGCCAGCGATGTCTCCTCTGCAAGTACAAGGCCCCCATGCCTTAACACTGCTTTTGGTACAAATATTGGGGGATGCTCCACAACACTACTCACCCTATCCTCTTGGCAATCCTTGGCCGTCGCTATTCCCTTTGTGGTTTGCTTCCTTAGCTTTGGATTATTTTACTCTGACAACAGTTAATTCTAACTGCCCCAACCTTTTTCCAGTTGACTTGGCTCCAATTTGCAACTCCACGTGGCATGCTCGCACTTCGTGCCACTCATGTCTTGGTTTGCGTGCATTTCCTTCCAACAGTCCTAATGGCTTTAATGGCCCGAATGAATTGACTCTGGTTGGCCTGGATCTAGACAACTTGGTCTTGGACAACCC
The DNA here is from genome assembly GCA_028583015.1 of Wollemia nobilis. Taxonomy (NCBI): domain Eukaryota; kingdom Viridiplantae; phylum Streptophyta; class Pinopsida; order Araucariales; family Araucariaceae; genus Wollemia; species Wollemia nobilis. The sequence continues at coordinate 6,513,791 of JAQPPZ010016751.1, read as the reverse complement.
AATTCCAAATGGCTCGGCTTTAGACGATTTGGTCTTGGATGACTCCATTAGGACGGCTCGACTCTAGACAGCGTCCCTTGTGCAATCTGCTTTTCATCGAATTTGTCCTCGGATGAGCTCTCTTCTTGTTCGTACAATGTTCCCTCAAACAGTTCAGATGGTTCATATGCCTCCATGCCGTAGTTTTCTGCTTGCTCAGATGGCCTATTGTATGGTTCGTACAGTTGCTGTAGTTTTCGATTTTCGTTTTGCGCAAGTTTCTCTGTTTTTTTTTTTTTTGAATAATACTTCTTATACACATTTACCATGGGGATTGAACCCGGGTCACATCATCGATAATGCAAGTGGCGTCCTTGCCGGTAGACCACACTCACGGGGATGTTTCTCTGGTTTTTTCTTCTTTCTTCTGCTTTTTGCCCCATCTTGTTGCCGGATATTTTCTAATTACCCAAGAAAAACAAAATTGCATGCAATGGGGATGGATTTTCACCAAAATCCATCCTAGAACGTGTCCTCTAATATAGCTTCCTCCTTTGCGGGAAAATGCTCCTTCTTCTTCTGCTTGCGTTTCTCCTCAATGGGTTGCTACTTATCTTCACTCCAAAATGCCTTCAAAGCCATGCCTTTGTTGTAGAACTTGATATCCAAGGCATCTTCCTCGTGCTCCTCCTTGCTCCTTCTCCTCGACTCTGAGCATTTGAATGGTTGAATGAGAGCTCTTGGTATTTTTTTGTAAGATGAAAGAGGTAAGGGGATGCTTGACTTGCATGCAACAATTGTTGAGCAAGGTGCAGCGACGGTATTGTCATTGTTGTCAATACACTCAGATGGACAGGTTGATACAGTGGACAACTGTTCGGAGGTTGTTCGGAGTATGTACAGTGGTGTTCAATGGTTATGAGGATGTTTTTGATGTTCGGGTGAAGTTGTTACAGGTTGTTCGTGCAAATTTGCAAAAGTTGCAAAAATCGTCAGGAAGTTGTCAAAGTAGCAAAAGTTGTCAAAAAGGTGCGCTCCTTGCTTGCAGTGCATGGTCGGACAGGTCGGATCAGTGTTGAGCATGTTGGCATGCTGGGAAACGTGTTAGAATAGTGTTGGAGGTGTCAGCTCGATGTTTGGATTGATCGTTTGCATCGTCGGTACTTGGTTGGACAATTTTGCACTTAGTTGGACAGTTGTAAAATCTGCGTTAGAGGCCACTTTGCAGGAGGAATATTAAGAAATCCATGAGGAGTTAGACCTTGAAATTTTTACTGGAGGTAGTCTGATGTACAGAGAGCTTATGTTTTAAATTTCAGCCCGAACGGAGACCCGAGGAAGAAACGACAGCAGTTGCAAAATGCCTCCGCAACACTTTTTCCAATTTATGTGACAGGTGTAAAATCTGCGTCAGAGGTCACTTTGCGGGAGGAATATTAAGCAATCCGTGAGGAATTGGACCTCAAATGTTTTACTGGAGGTAGCTGGATATACTGAGAGCTTAAGTTTTAAATTTCAGCCCAAACGGAGTCCGGAAGAAGAAACGGTGAGCGTTGCAAAATGGCTCTGGAGCACTTTTTCCAGTTTATGTGACAGGTGTAAAATCAGCGTCAGAGGCCACTTTGTCGGAGGTATTGCAAATAATCCATGAAGAGTTAAAATCTGAAATTTAAACTGAAGGTAGTCGGTTTATCCAAGAATATATGTTTCAATTTTTAGCCCGTTTGGAAATTTGAGGAGGAAGTTATGACTGTTACAAAAAGCCCTGTCAGCTCTTTTTGGCAGTTTCTAAGAATATAACGGTTGAGTGGTACTTTTGTGTAATTGAAAAACAAAGAGCTGCGTTTTTTTTTAATGTGAAGCATATATATGATTTAAAAGAAAAGGGAGAAGAAGGTTTTTTTGAAAAAAGGACTGCCGGTGCATGTTGTGAAATTTGTTTTTCTTTGGCATTTTGATTGAAAAAATGTGCAAGGTGTGAGATAATCAATGTGTAGAGTTGAGAAGATTGAAAAGGTTAGACAAAAGATTTTAGAGGAGAAGATTTGTGAGCTAGACCACTCAAGGTCTTTTGATGAGATTTAAAACTTTTATTAGAGCTTTTTAAATTTGCCAGGTCGATGCTTGGCAACAGGGTTTGGTGCTCCTTGAAGTTGGTGTTGCTAAAGTCCGGGTTGGTTGTTGCATTCCTTGCAGTTGGTGCTGCAAAAATATTGTAAAGACCAAACTTTTTTGAGGTTGGATTTGGATGGGAGTCCAAACAGTCCATTGACACAGTGGTTTTCCCACATCGGGTTTCCACTATAAATCCGGTGTTATGTGATGCATGTTTGTGTGATTGCTTGTTTTGATTTGATTTCGTAGTTGGATTAAATTTTTAATACACACTGATTCACCCCCCTCTCAGTGTCACGCTTAGTTCAACAACAATTGCTCTTTAATTGCCACTTCACCTTCTGATTTGCATGGAACTAATTGTTCTACATGATCTTTTTGTATTTTCTTGTCTGCTTGACTTATTCCACCTTGCACGTGGCAGGCTTGTTGCAAAATCGTGCGCTCCTACATTTGCGCTTTTTTTTTGTTTTTGGCTCGGACGACCTGGTTGGCTGTCTAGACAGTCTCCTGTGCAAACCCAAACGTTTTGTTTTGTTTGACTACCTCCTTGGTTGTCCTGATGGCCTGGCATTGCTTTGTTCTAGGTGACCCAGGTGGCCAGATGGCCCACCTCTCCGTCCTAACTACCTTCTCTAGCTCTACCCTGCCTTGACGGCCTTTTGGGTTCAACTTAATTTCCATAAATGACTTTGTCTCCTTGCAACTCGTCCTCTGCTTTTTCAGATGACCCGACATCACTTTCTTTCGAGTTCACTTTCCTGCCAGATGACCATTGCCTTACCGCCTGTCAGATTAAATGCTGTGATAGCCTAGGGGTAGTTTGTACTCCAGTCAGTCTCCCCAAATGGCCTTTGGAAAGTCTAGACAACCTTGCCCTTGGTCTTGACGGCCCAAGGGCCATTTGGGGACTTGCTGTCCCTGCTAGATGACCACGGGGTGGCCCAAATGGCCTACCCTGTTGGCTATACGACCAATGGGCCATTTGGTTTAGATTGTTCCCCCCCAAGACATTCGAGAAAGAGGGCAAACGACCTCTCCAATTGGCTAGATGACATAGACGACCTGGGGGTCTTGATGGCCCACCTAGTCTACCTAAGTAGTCTCATTCAAATGTCTGCCTTGAGTCATTAGGTGGCCCTTGTGGACCACCCAGACTTCCCAAGGAACTGTTCAAGTTATTTGGCAAATTTCACCTTGTCCTATCCATCCACCTCCATACTTCATTCTCATAAGTGTTATGAACTTCTCATTGAGGTACTTCCTACAAAACAAAAAGCAGTTTTGGATTAACATTACTTGTTGGTTGGACAAATTATTGCCTCCTTATTGGTGTTCCCCATCTACCTCTTCCTCCAAATTCCGAGCTTGAATTGGAACTACTCTTCACTGCCCAAACTTGTTAGTGACATACTATTGGATTCGTTTTCCATATATCAATTGGAATGGTTTATGGTGTATGGTTAGTCGTCGGTTTGTAAGGAGTCTTGTACGCCCACAGGATCGCTGACAACTTCTATTCCCAATCAACATCTTCAATTCCACATGTTTTGCACATTATGGATACCAAAACCTTGTTCATTGCCTTCGCCTACCCATTTGCTCTGGTGTAGTACAGACTTGACAATGAATGCAAGATCTTGAAATCCGTCATTAGCTTTTGAATAGTTTCATTGACAAAGTGTCTTTTGTGATCACTCGTCAACTGAAGAAGCATTTCGAATCTCGTAATGATTTGTTCATACAAGAATTATGTAGTGCTCTTTGTGGAATTATTAGACAACGCTCTTGGCGTCACACACTTTTTCAAATAATCAGTAGCTACCACAATATACTTACATGTCCTCCGATTGGTCTTCAACAGTCCAACAAAATCAAGACCCCATCTCTCGAACATGGATGCAATGGCATGAAGTCCCTTTGCAGCGACTTCCTAGCTCTCTGGCATGTATCACATGTGGTCACAAACATCGTGCTACAGGATGGGCCACCACAACCCTACCAAAAGCACCTTCCTTGTGGTCTCATCTGACCCCATATTCCCTCTTGCTAGTCCCTAATGGGCTTCCTTCAACGCTGCACTCACTTCCTTGTCCATTACGCGTCTTCCTAGAGTTCCATTGGGTCCAATTTTGTACAACAATCTAGCTATAAATTGGATTGGTGCTGATTTGATGATGATTTTCTTCTTTTCTATTGTCGTCAACTCCTTTGGCAACTCTCTTGTCGACAAGTATTCTCCCACGTACTTGTACCATGACGGTAGCACAGTGATTGCAAACAAGCAAACATCCAAAAATTCATTTGACAATCCTTTCGTAGGTTCTCTTGAGTGAATCCTTGACAACTTATCCGCTATCACATGTTTCTTACTAGGTCTCACCACAACCCGAAACACAAAACTCTTGCAATGTTACGATCCACTTGCTAACTCATTCGTGAATGGTTCGCTCTTTGATCAAATACAACGCTTGATGATCCACATAGAAGGCAAAAGGGTTGGCAAGCAAGTAATGTTTGAATTTTTGTATTGTGTATACCATCCCCAATGCTTCCTGCTATGTTGTGTTGTAACTCTTCTTTGCTCGTGACAACAATTGACTCGAAAAACATATGGGCTGATCCAACCCATATTGCCCCTCCTGGGCATGCTTGCATCCTATTGCAAGATTGGTTGCATCCACGTGGACATGAATCTCCTTATCCCAATCTAGAAATACCAGAATGGATGTATAAACCAATTTCGCCTTTAACTTCTCTAAGGTCTTTTGGTGCTCCTTTGTCCACCTGAAAGGAACACCTTTGCGTGTCAAGGCATCAAGAGGGTGTGAAACTTGTGCATAATTCTTGACGAAGCTCTAATAATACCTGACATGCCCCAAGAATGACTTCAACGAGCTCACATTGTATGCCCCTTCCATGCTCATCACTACGCGATTCTTGTCAGGATTGGTGTTCAACCTTTCTTTGCACACCACGTGCCCTAGCAACTTCTTGTATGGTACCAACAACTTACACTTCTTCGGGTTTAAGGACAACCGAGCATTCATGCACAATCACATGCATTCCTCCAATGCTTTCATATGCTTGTCTTTTCTTCAAAACAATGACCAACCATCCAGGAACACCTTTAAATTTGCCCATCAACATCTGTTCAAAAATATACAAAATGATCCTTTGAAACTTGGCAGGAGCATTACACAAATCGAAAACCATTTGATTGTTTGCATAAATCCCATTTTCTACAACAAATGTGGTCTTTAGTCGATCCTCCTTGGCTATATTGATTTGGTTATACCTTGAGTATCCATAAACAAATGAATAGATCTCATGATCTGCTACTTCCTCTAGAATTAAATCAGTAAAAGGTATTGGGAAGGGATCCTTGATGGTCAGTGCATTCAAACTTTGAAAATCCACATAAATGCGGATTTGGTTACTTTCCTTCTTGAAGCTGATGACAATAGGTGACACCCACTCACCCACCGTCACCTTGAAGATTATTCCAGCATCCAACATATTTTCTATTTCCTCATTGACCAAGGCCACATATTTTGAATTCATTCGATATGGCCACCTTCTTACAAGTTGCGTGCCTTGAACCAATGGAATCCAATGCATGCACAACTCCAATGGAATCCCTTCTAAATCTTTATATGTTTGCAAAGACGTCATTGTATTGTAAGAAGATTTTAAAAGTCGTTGCTTTTAAAACTGGGTCTCACTTGTCCTCGCAATGGATTATCTTCTCTTCTTCTTTACCAAGATTCACCTACACCATCTTCTACCCTTTGTAGTTTATGGTGTCAGGTTCCTTTGTCACTTTTGCCACATCAAAAGGATGTGCTAGCTTCTCATCGATCCGTGCATTGCCACCACTATACTTTTCAAAGTTTTGTGGAAAGGTCATTTTTTCTCCTTCAACTTTCACTACTGGTTTGGCATTGGTGCTCTGATTGCAGTCTCCAACCTCATACACACTTCAAGGTCCTTCCTCTTGGATGCCCTCCTTTGCATTTATGCACATGTAGGTAGGCTGGAAAACTTCATAAGCCATTTGCCAATGTAGAAGTCCGCTATTTGAGTGCCCTTCATATTTTGTGCGCTTCTCCAATTCTAGCACTCCTTCAACACTTCATTCGGTTCTTGTCCATTCGCCCGATCTTCTTCCTTTGACGATGAGTTGCCAGATTCATCGGACGTTGTCAACTCTTCATTGCGAATGTTTCAAGTTTATTACATACTTGTGCTGGATTTTCTTGAAAGTTAAGTGATCCTTCTCCCAATTGTGTGCGTAACCACCCACATCCCAACAATGCATCATAGGCTTGTTTTTTCATAGCAATAAGCACAAAGTCCAGAATGAACATTTGATTGGCAATCTTCACTCTCTGTGCAGTCAAAACTCCTTTCATTTCAATAACATACAAATCCTCGCTATACAATCGAAAATTGGGAGACCACAAGAATGGTGCCCCCAAATCCTTCCATGTCTTCTTAGGCGAGACGTTTACACTTGAACCCTTGTTAATGATTACTTGCATCAATTTGTGATTCAACAACTCAAGCGTTGGCTTCTTCTTGACATTGATCGTCAAGACTGTTGGGTCAATGTAATGATCCCTTGTTACTTTCCTCGTTTCCAGTTGGCGTTACGACTCTTCTAATCGCCTCATCCGCACCATCTCTTCAATTGTCACATAAAGCTCCGGTATCACGCACAGGAAATTGGATACCTTCATGTAACATTTGTCTCCAATACTTGTATTGCCAACTGCTTTGTTGACGTCTCTTCATCTTCAACGACGATGGGTTCTTTCAATTTCTTCTCTTGATTGGTATTCTGCATTTCTTCTATTTGTACACGTGCTTCTTGCCATTTCTCCTTCTCCTTGGAAGGGTTAGGGTATTGCTCTAACTTGTGCGCTTGTGCTCGAGTCAGTGCCATCAAGTGTTTGTCCTTTGCTTATTGCTGGTCCATTTGAGGTTCCTCTATGTCAACGAAACTGACATTTTACGAGTTGCTCATAGTTGCCTTCTTTGGACAATTTGCCTCGTTGTGGTTGCCAGGTCCACACCATCTACACATTATTGCAATATTGCTCCTAGCTCCTCCTGTTGGAGCATTAAGACAATTGCATGCGAAGCATCCCCACTCTTGACATCTTCTACACTAGATGATCGACTTTTCATTAGTCATATTGCAATTGTCCTTCACTTCCACCACTAGCAGATCGATTTCCTTGTTGTAGTTGCCTTCTCCCTTGGCATTTGTTCCAGTATCCACCAATTGTTGCTCCTTGCCCACTCTTTGGAGTGTTGGGTTTCTCCTCTTTCTCCTTTTGCATTGTCATTGTTTGATGTCGCGCACTTCTCAAATTGAATGGGCATGTCCAGCAATTTCACAAATATTGCAATATGCTTTCTTAGGACAATTGACATTGGTGTGCCCTTTTGATTTACAATCAGAACACTAAATGTCCTTTTCCTTCTTTTCAACCTTCACGTCATTTATCATCCTCTTCAGGTCTTTTTGCATGGCTTAGATGGTGGCATTGAGGTCAGGTCTTTTTGCATGGCTTAGATGGTGGCATTGAGGCAGGGATACCACCAAATTTGTTGTTTTTTGCAAATAAAATTCAAAACAAGGGCAAAAGAAGTGAATATCATTTTGCAAATCAAAACTATTGCAAATTTTTTTTGTAAAAAGGTGCATTTTTGGTTGAATCCGACACCTAATTGGCATTGTAAAAGGTGCATTTTCGGTTGAATCCAACACCTTCCAAAAGCATAAATTTGTGGGCATGATAAAAATGGATGTATGATGCATTTAAATTCTTTGTTTTATGCATTAACATATTTGTATTGAAGCAGCAATAAGACCCCAAATTTATACCTATTTTTTTGTGCAATTTATTGCACAAAGCAACGTTCGGTATTTACAGGTGATGTTGTCGTGCTTTGGGCTACTGTATCTAACGCCTAATATAGCTGCAACAATGACGTCTGAGCTATTGTTCTCTATAAATCATTGGGGAGAAATAAGGAAAGCCAATTTGATTTGATATTCACTCCATTATTACCCCATTCACTACTATTACTTGGCATAAATCCTCCAACTAAATCATCTTCCAAGTATTTAAGGGACTTGGCGCCCTACGTATGCGGAAGGTTTTTTAAGCAGGTGTTAAAGATAGTAGTGAATCCCTTTCAGTACTGCTTTCACGGTATAAAGAAAGGGGGACCAATTTGGTGATATAAGGAACCTTCACAATGGCCATTGCTACAGCCTACTTGACAGATTCACAGCTTCTCAAAGGTCCAAATTTTGCTCCATGGAAAACAAAGATGAGAGTAATACTGCAGGTTGAAAAGATGTGGGATGTTGTGACTGGAAAAGTCAAACGTCCAACTACAGTAGATGATAAACAAGAAGCATATGATGATGTTGATGCGAGAGCACTGATGATCATAACTCTTGCCACTGCTGATGAAGTTCAACCGCACATTTGTGACAAAGAGCACGCAAAAGATGCATGGGATACATTGTGCACCATATATGAAGGAAAGAATCAATCCACGATCCTTAACCTTCAATCCCAACTTCACACTCTTAACATGAAAAATGGAGAAAGTGTAGAAGTGTTTCTTTGCAGAGTTGCTGACCTAAGAGCTAAGATGAATGCAATGGGTGAGAAAGTAGAAGATAAGCTCTTAACATCAATTATTTTGAGAGCTTTACCAGATTCCTTCAGAATGATGGTCACTTCCCTTCAAGTGTCTAATAGGCAAGTCACTTTTGAAGAGTTAGTTAATTTGCTTCAACAACACGAAGCAGATAACAACCACAAAGATGAAGTGTCCAATAATGCATTGTTTTCTAAGAAATATGGAAATAAACAAAAAGGCCACTTTCAGAAGGGGTCTTCCTCGAAGGGTTCCAACACCAATTCCTCACAAAAGACACCTTAAAAACAAAAGAGGTACTGCAATATTTGTGAGATGGACAATCATGACACCAACCAGTATTGGTTCAAGAACAAGCAACCACAACAGAAAAAGGGTAAAAACAAACCACGAAGAAAGAATAGACAACAAAAGGGAAATGTTGCTATTGAAGATTCAGATTCAGATTCTGAGAGGGCACACAAGGTGCTCATGACTCAAACGAATCCCAAACAGAAAGATAATGTTTGGTACATTGATTCTGGAGCCAGCAAACACATGACTGGTGACAAAAGGTGGTTTGACACATTTGAGGAAAAGAAGGCAAACCGGTAACAATTGTCGATGATAAGACCTACAAAGTCCAAGGAGAAGGCAATGTTTCAGTAACTCTTCCCGATGGAAAATGCCAAATTGAGAAGGTCCTATATGTCCTAGGATTGGCCAACAACTTGTTGTCTGTGCCTCAAATTCTGGATAAACATATGGTGGTTGACTTCAAAGTTGTAAATGGACAAAAGCATTGCTACATTACCAAGAAGGGTAAACATATCGCAATGGCTTCCTACAAACATGGTTTGTTTGTATTAGATGCTATCTATACTCCTCATGTTGCCATGGCTGCAAACTCAAAAGAAGCTACTTCCTTATGGCACAAACAATATGGGCATCTAAGTTCAGGCTATCTACTCAAATTGAGTAAGCATGAGATGGTGTTAGGTCTTCCAAACCTTTCCCATACTTTGCCTGTTTGCTCGGATTGCTTAGTAGGAAAGCAACACCGAGTACCTTTTGAATTGAGCTCTTCAAGAGCCAAAAGACCATTGGAGTTGATACACACCGATCTGTGCAAACCAATGCCAAACAATTGGGGTGGAAAGAAATACTTTTAGTTGTTTGTTGATGACTACTCACGAAAGATGTGGGTTTTCTTTCTACAGCTGAAGTCAGATGCATTCTCGTATTTTCAGCAGTTTAAGAAGCTGGTTGAGAAAGAATCAGGATGTACAATCAAGGCCCTCCGCTCAGATCAAGGGGGGAATTTACCTCCAATGAGTTTTCCAAATATCTCACTAAACATGGGATAAAAAGACAACTTACTACTGCCTACACCCCTTAGCAAAATGGAGTTGCTGAAAGGAGGAATTGTTCCATCATGGAGATGGTTCGATGTATGCTCACAGGTGCACATCTTGGGCAACAATATTGGGCAGAAGCTATCACTACTGCTGTGTATCTCTTGAATAGAGCACCCACAAAAGCTCTTCAAGGAGTCACACCACAAGAAGCATGGAGTGGAAGAAAGCCCTCCATTTCTCATCTCAAAATATTTGGGTGCAAAGCCTTCATGCACATTCCAAAGGTGAAAAGGCACAAGTTAGATGAGAAGACCCTGCAATGTATCTTTCTTGGTTATGATGAAGAATCCAAGGGGTATCGATTGATTGACCCTAAAACCAAGAAGATTCATATAAGTCGAGATGTGGTATTCGACGAAGCTCCCAAGTTGGATACACCAGAAACAAGCAAAGACACATCTCCTGCTATATACTTGGATTTTGAGGAGCCTAAGGCAAAGACTCCCCCAAAATAGAAGAAAACTCCAAAATGGTATACTAGAACTATGAGAGACGCAAAATTGGATGCACCACTTGATCTCACTTCAGATCGGCCACGTACTCAAAGTATGTCTCGTCAAGAAAGAGAAGAGGCCGAAGATGCAGAAGATGCAGATGATGAAGGAGAAGAAGACAAGAGTGAATTAGAAGACTACAGTTTCATGACTACAGTTGTGGAGCATGAACCCACTTCAATGCAAGAAGCTCTTAGTGTGCCTCAATGGAAGGCAGCTATGGATGCTGAAAATATGTCTCTTATGAAGAATAAAACATGGGAGTTAGTTGATCTGCCTACTGGTAAGAAACCCATTGGCTGCAAATGGGTATACAAAGTCAAGTATAAGGCAGATGGAACTATTGATAAGCATAAAGCCCACCTTGTTGCAAAGGGCTATGCTCAAAAATAAGGCATAGACTATGAAGAGACATTCGCACCAATTGCAAAAATGACTACCATTCGTGTACTCTGTGCAATGGCAGCACAGTTCGGATGGAAGCTTCATCAGATGGATGTGAAGAGTGCCTTCTTAAATGGCGATTTAAAAGAAGTGTACATGAATCAACCTGAAGGCTTTGTTATACAAGGACAAGAACAAGAACAAAAAGTTTGCAAACTGAAAGCCGAACGTAGGGTGACGGCATGCCAGACCAGATGGTGCAAACGAAATTGATATAAAACAATGCTAAGTCCTACGAATGCGAGAAAGCAATGCACGAAGGAAACGACGCATAGACGAGATGTAAGCAAACAAAGACAAAGCGAGGCCTCTTTTATTAATGTTGCTTTCAATTCAGTTACAATACATCCCCCATTTAGGGCTCAGAACGTTTGATACAGTTCGTTACATCAACGGATGGTACGCTTCCAGTGTCTTCCGCGTGCCTCACATTCGAAATGGGCGGGCCAAAGGTTGCTGCCGCTTGCGTCCGTGTTTTCCTTGCTGCCCCTCCGGTGTTCCTGTCGGTGAGATCCTGCGCTCAGAGAAACATCAAACAATTAATAGCATATGCGGATAGAGGGAAAAACATGCAATCCCCAGGGCCTCCGGCTAGTGAATACATAAAATAGCAAAACGATGGTCAGAACATGTCATAATGAATTCAAACTTTGACAGAAGTATAGAAACATCATCAGAGACACATTGCAAAAGGAACAGTCAGGAAATCATGCATGGATTTCTAATCACTCCGGGGTGGGACAATTAGGACTGTCATAAAACATGCAAAAACAATCTTGCAAATGTCCAACCCAGAGGCCTCCAAAACTCCTGCAAACTTGGGGTTAGGCTAAAAGGGGCATTTTGGGACGACCCAGAAGGTCAGATTTGGCAGATTTTGCCCAGATTGTCCCGTATCCGAAAGCGCTCCCTGTATGTTAGTAAACGCGTAAAATGATAAAAACACGGTCAAAACAGGTCAGAATGCAATGAAACTTGAATATCAGCATAAGCAAACCAAATAGAACATAATGCAAAAAGAACAGTAGAGAAATTCTTCACGGATTTGTAATCTCTCCGGGGTGAGACGATTAGGACTGCAGCAGTTTGGGGGGCGCCCGGGGGCAGGACGCCCGCCGTTTGGGATCTGGTTTTGACACCAATCCACTTGGGATGGGTCCAAAACCTCCTAGGGGTTGTGTCGACGATTTTGGTGTGGGATTGTGGCCGATTGCTTGGGTTTTGGGTCGGGATTGCGTTCCTAGTGTTCACCCGATAACCTCTCTTCCAAAAGAGAAATTAGGGATGTAGGAGGCACAAAGGGGGAATGGGGGTACAATTTGGCAGCACTCCGTTGCTCCAAATGCTCCAGCTCTGTTCCTTTTTGGGGTGAGGAGGCTCACCCTTTTATAGACCTAAGGTCTCTCTCTTTGAATGCGCATGCGAGGGCGTCACTTGGCTTGCCATGCCTTTTTTGGGAGAGAAGATTCCTCCCTGATTTAGAGTCTCCTTGCATGAGGCCTCCATGATCAGGGCATGCTTGATTGAAGTCCTTCTCTTAGATTTGAAACCGTTCCTCGCAATTGCATGCTCTGAAGGCGCAGTTAAGTGGCGGATCTGTTGAGGTTTGACTTTTTGCCAGTCAAACTTGCTACTCGTCCCACTCTGGGACGATTGCTGCTAATCATCCCAGGTGGGACGAATAGGATTCTAATCGTACCAGGGTGGGACGAGTATGGAGAAAAGTGCATAAAAGGTGCCAAATTGCCCTCTGACCTTCCAAAACTGATTTGGGAGTGGATAGGACCACTGTTTAACCTCTGGGGGCTGCCCTAGGGGCTATGTATGCCAATTCGGTCAGTGCTTGTAGCCACATAATCGGATTGGTGCTGTTTTGGTGTCTACAGATGCCCCTTTTTGGGATGCGCTGTGTGTGGCGCAATGCTGAGCAAAAATAGATGACCAAAGCACTTAATGATTAGGGTTTCTTAGTAACCTAACCAACTTTTGATGCCCCAAGTATAGAAAGGGCACGCATTCTTGAATCCTTGCTTCTGACGAGCTAAGGAGCTTAACTCAAATGTAACCTTTTTTGGTGAGGTGTACTTGATCTTGGACATTGTTCAGTCATGAATTGGCAAAGGGCGCAACCTTTTGTCTGAGGAACCTTGTCTACATGCTTCTAGAATGCCAAGTGTTTGTTCAGCTTGTGATCGTTGCTTGTTTGCTGCCCCAAGCAGGAGCGTGATTTTGTCAATGATTCTTTGAATGCATGCCATTTCCTTGATTGGGTGGGTATTTGTTGATTTGGTGACTAAGTGTGACTACCCCCTCAAGCGACGAATCGATGAGGGAATGACCAAAATGAGAAAAGCGAAATTAACTTTTTGGTGGCAAATACCATTGCCAAACATAGCTTCTCAACGTATGCATAGTTAAGTTCGTAACTGACCAGGGTGCGGCTAAGATAGTAATTAGCTTGTTCTTTATGTAATTCTTTTTTCTGGGCTAGCATGGAGCCCAGTGCCACCTCAGTAGCTGAGATGTATAAGTAGAACGACACTCCTGGTCTAGGTGGTGCCAATACTGGCGGCGAAGCCAAGTACTGTTTGATGTTGTCGAAGGCTGACTGGCACTCGTCATCCCAATGAAATGCTACCCTCTTGTGTAATAATTTATTCATGGGTCGGCACTTGTCAGATAACTGCGCTATGAAGCGCTTGATTGACGCAACCTTACCCTGCAAGCTTCTTAGCTGCTCGATGGTGGTTGGGGGAAGCATCTCAAGGATTGCCTTGACTTTGTTTGGATCTACCTCGATGCCTCGTTTTGAGACTATGAAACCCAAGAGTTTTCTAGATGTGACGCCAAATACGCACTTCTTGGGGTTTAGCCTAACTTTGTGTTCGATGAGGCGATCAAGGATCTTACGTAAGTCATCGAGATGATTTTGGCACAAAAGAGATTTGGCCAACAGATCATCCATATAATCTTCCAAAGTTTTATGCATGTGATTGTGGAAGATGTATGTCATAGCGCGTTGGTAGGTGGCGCCAGCGTTTTTAAGGCCAAAGGGCATGACCTTATAACAAAATGTCCCCCAAGGCATCGTGAACGCCGTTTTGAGTTGATCATCGGGATTGATACGAATCTGGTTGTATCCCGAGAAACCATCCATGAGGGAAAGCATTTCGTGGCCTGTTGTAGCATCTACCAATGCGTCGATGCTAGGCAAGGGGAAATCGTCCTTGGGACTCGCTTTGTTTAAATCCCGAAAATCGGTGCATATGCGAATCCTCCCGTTTGGCTTCTTGACGGGTACCATGTTGGACAACCATGGTGGGTAATCCACGCAGATGACAAACTGTGCATCCAACAACTTTTGTAGCTCGTCTTTGACCATTAAGGCCACTGTTGGGTGCATCTTACGTAGCTTTTGCTTGACTGGCTTGATTGTCGGATCAAGCGTTAAATTATGCGTGACTAGCTGCGGGTCTAGCCCCGACATGTCTTTGTAGGACCATGCAAAAACCTCCTTCTTTTTGAGAAGGGCAATGTACTCGGCGTGCTCTTCGGGGGATAGACTTACCCCCAGCTTGATGATTTGCGGATTCATTGGATCAGAACCGATGTCTACGTCAGTCGTCTCTTCGACTGACATGTGGGATCCGTCCTCCAACTGGTGTGGAGTTGGGATCAGGTGGATATCATTCGTTGAATTTAGATCTGCGTTGGGAACGTCGGGTTCCTCTTCAGCATGGAAGATATCCTGAGGCTGTCCTAGGGCGAAATGGAACATCCCACCGCAAGGCGAGTACTCTGATGGGGATGGTGGTGAGTCAGCGCGATCCCAGTCTATGGCATCTAGGTCTAGATACAATGGTCGTGTTGGATCGGTTGGGTTGTGGATGGGGGCGGTTAAATCAATGGAGATCATGTTGATGAAATGAATTTGGTCTCCATTACCGCGCGGGTGTTGACTCGGACATCCTTGGTGATCCTTGCGCCCCGGATCTAGCTCTGTGGGTGTTGGCACAAAAGGATCGGCCCTATGCGTGGACAGAAGGACAGGGTCTGCCCTTGGCACTGGTGGCCCTATAGGGTCTCTAGGTGGGAGGTGCTCTCTGTATACCCGAAGTGGTGGATGAAGCACTTGGTTTAGCTGTACTTGGTTTAAATGCCACCTATGCCTTGGCCCCATGTTTAGCTGTTCAAACATATCGTCAATGTCCATGGGGTGTTGTTGTTGCCGCATATGGTTGAGATATGCCATCTCAGTCTCATCCTCATAATCGCTATCGGAGATCCATAGGCCATCATTAGCTCCGACAACTATGTGCTCTTCTTGTTGGTATAGCCTCCCACTGGGCGTTTCTTGATCACTTGGCCTTATGGCCGGCATGGGAGGCTCGTTTTGTTCGAGCAAGTTGATTTGGTCCCATCCGGGTTGTTCCGCTCTCTACGGGAGGGCTGTATTCTCGAGGTGGCAATTGCTCGATGGGAACATAAAGGGGAATATGGCCACGAAGTCCTCCTGATAATCATCGATGGGCGTCACCTACGAGTGATTGCTATCGGACTCAAACGGGTCCCAAGGTGCTACCTCATAGTCCGAATCATCTTTCGAAGAGCTCCTTTGATTTTGCTCATATCCTTCTTGGAGGTTACTTCTTGAACTTTCTCCTTCCTCGATCCAAGGGGAGGGGCTGTTGAGGTCAACAGGGTTTGTTGCTAACAATGGGAAGTAATTCCCCAATGTGTATGTAGTGTTGGGATTGGCATATGGATCTTGTGCCAACCCATCCCTGTTGCCTAGACCTAAGCCTTGCATTGTTTCTACCAAGATGTCGAGGGGCAAAGGGTGGTTGAACCCTACTCCTGATTTGTCATATGGCATCTGGTATCTTGGTTGACAAAGAGTGCGCATTCCTTGTTCATATCTACCCAATCCATATCCATGCCAATTACATTGGTTAAGATATTTCAAGGCGAAGTCCCGGTTGGACAGATAGTCAACATTCTCAGCAAATGGCTCTTCGTCCTCTTCCTCTTGTAGGTAGGGTTCCAGGCTGTTCTCAAGGCCCCCATATACAAAGTTTGTCTGATTTGGCGGGTAACCTAGAGGGAAGATAGTGCCGATGGGGAGGCGAGGTCTCCCCATGTCTTGCATGGATTCGAGCGCGGGTGTTGCCACTATGTTCTGCACTAGGTACTCCCCCAGGCCCGTATTGGCCATTTCAACGGTAATCGTCGGCGGTTGAGGGGGAGGGAATGGGAGTTCTTCCTGAGTCCACTCCATGTGGGGTGAATTAGGTGTCTCGAATTCCATTCGGCTAGGCACCTCTTCGTTAGAGATTGTTGAGACTAATGGTGGTGCCTCCTCTAGGGGCTTCTTCCCGTTGTCTTTCGGTGTGGCCACCATAGGTGGCGTTGTTGGTGAAGGGACAAACGACGAAGATGGGCCAGGTCGGTTACTTGAGGGACTCAACAACGGGGATGTAGGCGGAATCGGACCCTGAGTGGACGAATTCAATTGAAAGTCCAAATGTGTCGATGGGAGGGTCGATTGTGGCATCAGCTGTACCGCATTGCAAAACTTGAAGGGCTCTAAGTCTGCTAGGACTACATGTACTTGCCCTTCATATGTGTACTTGAGGCATTGATGGGCTATCGAAGGGACACACTTCATGTCCCTGATCCAAGGCCGGCCTAGCAAGATATTGTAGGCCATCTCACCCTCAAGGATGTGACACAACGTAGGAATGGTCTTTTGTCCTACTTGGATGGGTAGGACAATTGTGCCAACCGTCGAGCATAACGCATCGTTGAATGCTCGAAGAGTGTAGGTGGACGCCACAATGTGGGATGTTGGCAGCTTAAGATGTTTTAATGCCACAGTTGTGATTATGTTGTTGGACGAGCTAGTGTCCACCAACACCCTCTTGAATGGAATCTCGTTGACCCGCGCGATGACGTGTAGGGGTGGATCCACCATATCACTAGTCACCGATTTCAGTTCGTCTTCCCTGAAGGTTATGATCGGTTCGGTGCATTGTCTCACATGTCCCACAAAGTTGTTGAAAGAATTGGGTTCTTGGGGCTGTAGCTCAATGGCTTTGAGTATTTCCATCAGAGCCTCCCGATGGGGCGATGATTGTTGGATGAGCTCATAGATGGAGAGCCTAGCCGACGTGGTCCGTAAACTCTGAGTAAGCTTAGTCCGAATCGTGGCCACTGGTCTAGGCGGGGGAGGTTGCGTAGGGTGTTGTGGAGGTTGCGACGTTGATGGAACATTTCCTGTAGCTGCAGCGGGTGCAGTCGCGTTTGGGTATCTTTTGTTCCGTGTCACGATGCTTATCATCCCTACGTACCCTTGCATGAGGCAGTTTTGTGTCACCTCATTCACCTATATAGTCTTTGCCTACGCGTCATGGGCAGGTAAGGGGTCTTTGAAGACGTCCATCTGTTGGTTGCTCAGCGCTACGGGATTATCCACCGCGAGCGTTTTGTTGTCTATCAAGTCTTGCACCAAGTTTTTGAATTTCCAACAAGTGAAGATGTCATGTCCTTTCTGCCGGTGGAATCTACAATATAAATCTTCCCTATAGCCCTTGGGTTTTGGCGCGTTGGGGTCTATGGGTCGAATTTCCGGCAAGTTTATTAGGTTTGCCGCGAACAAGCGGTCAAACAAGGAGTCTCTAGACTCTGTGAATTGTGTGAATTGTCGCTTAGGGCGACGTTGCTGATTTTGCTCTTGTTTGTGGTTTTCCTTTTCATAGTTAGCAAGAGGAACTGCCTGATAATTAGCCTTTGGGGGCTGTGTCGTTTGTGCAGACGGTGGTACAGTTATGGCAACCTGATTGACCGCGGCGGGTTTCGGTTGCATGGGCCCAGTTTTGGCATTTTTGGTCCACTCCTTGCGCGGCTTGACAATCTCTCCGTCTTGAATTTTGATCTCCTCAATTATCCTGGCTTGCGCCAGGGCTTCTTCTAGGGTGGCATATTGCTGCAGCTGCAATAGCACGGAGATCGACCTTATGCAACTCTTTGAAAACATCTGAGTCATGTCGACCATGGGAGGGAGGTAAGGTAGCTTTGAAAGCAATGTCCTCCACCGATTCCCATAAGCGGCTATGGTCTCATCATCATACTGCTTAAGGCCAGCTAGGTCACTTAAGGATGCCTCCTTCTTGGTGTTGAAGGCAAAACGTTCAAGGAACGCGTCCACTAGTTGGTCTAGATTGTTGATGCTATGCTTCGGTAATTGGGTAAACCAGTCCGAGGCAGGACCTGCGAACGTGGTTATAAACAGAAGCAATGCATCATTGTCCTGAATGCCAAAGCATTGACTCAGGAATCTCGTTACGTGCTCTTGGGCATCCTCATCCCCTCTGAAAATTGCCAATTGAGGCATTTTGAAGTGGTCGGGGTATGGGGGTGCCGGAACTGAAGGATGCACAGGGTGACTCCGGAGCTGGCGTAAGGTGGGCTTTTGGGGCCCTGAAGTCTTGGTCTCCACAGACTCTAAGCGTTCTCACAGTGCTTTGTATGCATCAAAGGATTTGATTTCCTCTTCTTTGGTTTGTTCCCGTTGTGCATTGCGAGAAACTTGGGGCCTATGGAGGGGTAGGCGGGTAGCGCCCCCCCTGCCTTGGTAGGGTGTTTCAGCCCGCTCTTCTTCTTGCTCAAATTCCTCATAGGCTTCTTGAGGAGTTTCTGGGCGTGACCTATAAACATGGACGGGTGCCCGAGGAAGGCGCCCATCATTGGTTCTAGGGGTGGCCTCCCGCTCAGGTCTTGGAGGTCTTGGAGGCAACACTTGATAAGGTCGTGGAGACCTGTCTCGTACTAAGGGGTTGCGCCTCTCATGAATTTCTGTCCTATGCGTGCGAGGGGTTGGAATCCTCTCATGCATAGTGTTCTGGAGCAACTCATCCGTCTGGCGCTGAATGCGCTCTTTGTTAAGATGATATAGTTGCTCTAACTGCTGTTGATCTTGCCGAAGCTGCGTGATTTGCACTTGGCGGGCGGCATGTTTGGCAAATGCCAAGTCAATTTGTTCCGCCGTCCTATGTTTAGGAGGCCTAGATGCCTCCCCTACATGTCTATCTCGGTCGTGGTGATTCGAGATCTCTATGGGTCGCTTTCCTCTGTCGAGGTTAGCGGCATTCACCTGAGGCTCTGGCCTCAACAGGTGATCTTGATAATTAGCAGGTGCGGAGGCGCATTGCTCTCGTGCGGTGTATTGCTCTTGAGGAATGTACTGGTTTTCCTCGTGCTCCCTTTTGTACATGTGAAAGGGACGGGCGGAGTTGGCTCGCCCTGTCTGAAGAGCCTTGCACTCTAGATTTGGTCTATTAGTTCTAACAATAATGAGGGGTAGAGGGGGGATGATATAATCATGTGGTCCCTCCTTGTGAACCCTATGTTGCTCTAGCGCTTCATCGCGCAGTGGCCACTCATAATGAGCATCTAAGGGAGCCTTCCCATGTATGTACTCCTCCTGAAAGGGTCTGTGTTGAACGGGAGTGCCCCCAAAGGGGTGCCTCTATAGTCCTTTTGTAGTGGCATAGTGTGGACCACGTTGTGGGTCAGGTTGCCAAGGTGGTATAACCAAGTCCTTGGGGCTATAACGGAGGCGACTGGTGCCTCCTTGTACACTTTCCGCAGCTTCTGCCCGTGATTGGGCTTGGCTACGGGTATACACCATGGTGGTGGTTCTCTACAAGATATGTATGTTTTTATCTCCTTTATGATTTTTTATGCTACACCAAACAAAAGGGACCACACAAACAAAGAAATGATTATCTTGTTTACAGATTAAATGTGTGTCCTAAATCTGGTTCAGTGTGTTTTGATTTTTGTTGTGCAAACCGTGTAAAGAAAATTTTGTTATTCATGCATGATGAGGGCTCTTATATCTCCAAAATGGTCGCCCCTTCAATATACCACTGCCAGGCCGTTATACCGAACCTCTCAATATACCCGCCCTTACGTGAGGGAAACTATTGGTACGCGAGAGCAGAACAGTACGTGGAACATAGGCGGTACGGAAGGGGAATCGCTCTGTTTTTGACACCTACCATAGAAGACTTATCCTCATGCGCTGGGAATCACCCCCGCTACACTTGGTCAGCTTTCGTCAGGATTTACGTCTAGCAACAGTCGCGATCAGGGTTATGTATGCAAAATCCAAGCCAAGGTGGTGATGAAATCCACCGTTGGTCTTGATCAAGTGTTGGGGTATTAAGACCAACTCCTGGATGTTGATTGGGAGTCTCATATATCTGAAATGATGCTCGGGAGCAGCGCCAAAGAGGAGGTTGAAGATTGGTAGAAAATATGACTTGTGCTTTAGACATGTTGAGATTGATCAGTGAAAAGAATACCATGCTCGCTGTTATAAATATGCAGACGAAAACCTTTTAAAGACGTCGAAAACCCCTACACGATCATCAAAGCTAATATTGTGAAATCTTTTGATTACACGGAAATCGAGAAAGTGTTACTGGTACACATTTCGAAGGGTACAGAGAATCGAACTGCTATTGCAGTTTCATCCACCATGACAGCAGCGTTAGGTGCTGGTTTCAGTGAAGGGTCTTCGAATAAATAGGTCTCGAGATCGAGACTAAGCGACAATTGAGGATTAAAGTTTTTTTGTCTCCATGTGCCATTAAGAAATAGTGAAGAAAAAGTAAATTGCTCCTTGGTTCACGCGGGCAGCTTAGCCCACATGGTTGAGGTCCTAGTGCTAGGGCTTGCACGACTTGAGAGGTCGTGGGTTCGAGTAGTGACGAAGGCTTAAAGTGCTACTAAGGTATGCCCCACATTTTTATTTAATGATGATAATACTTTGTTGTTTGAATTATTAGAATTTGGGAGTTATAAGGTTATGCAATGTGGTGATTTATTTTACTTTTATGGTATAAGTGGTTTTGGGAGTTATAAGGTTATGAAATGTTGTGATTTATTTTATTTTATGGTACAAGTGGTTTTAGGAGAGATAAGGAAGTTGTGCAATTAAGGGCTTTGGTAATGATTATTGAAAAGTGGAGTAATGTTGATTATTTTGTGATCTACTAACCTTTGTGAAGATTGGCAAAAGAACTTTGTGATTGTGGCAGATTTCCAAAGGGGTTCCTTCACTTCAATAAGGTATGGGCACATTCTTCTTATGAGTATGATTGGTGTATGTTTTTCTGAAAAAAGCTTGGAGTGAAAAGGGATTCTACTAGGTTTCCTTTGGTTGGGAATAAGTCCTAGTTTCTGGTTTGTTGAAGACTACTTATGCATTGTTATCATTGATGAGAGTTTTGGTGAATGCATAATTCTGGTTTGAGGTAGTGGAAGCATTGTGCACTAGGGTTTATGTTTGTAAGTCTTGTTACTTGCATTGAGATGGTGAAACCCTTAGTTGGCTGTTTTGATATTGATGGATGAGTTGCTTCCATAGTGGTTGTGTTGATGAAGTTAGTGCTTTACTTGATTCATGATATTGGGCTTACTCCATTAAGTTGATTTGAACAAGTTATTCTTTGCATTTGGTGATATTGTGTGGGTGGATGTTTTGTTCAAATATCTTTAGAGGGAAAAGGATTTCTACTTGTTTCCTTTTCTTGTGATGATTGGTTGAATGCTTCAAGGTTATTGTTGAATTGAATGATGTTGGTTAAACCTTGTCTTTGAGCATTGTTGTTGAAGCCCTAATTGGTTGAGAAAAGATATTGGTTGTTGGAAAGAACATGAGTTTCATTGTTATATGAGATATTGCATGGTTGGCAATTGTTGGGTTGTGTTTCTGTTCTTGAGAAAAGCATACTACATCTATCTTATTCTGTTGAGATTGAGATTGAGTTGAGATTGAGATTGGGAGTTAAGTATAGAACATATTGAGTCTCTAACAATTCTCTTTATGCTTCTATGAGGTTGATGAATCACATTGGGTCTCTAAAAATTCTCTTTGTGGGTTCATGCAAAGCAAGTTTTCTTGATGAACTTTAGAGCAGGTTTTGGACAGGTTCCATTGGAGACTTGTGAGCAGGTTGTGGACAGGTTCTGTTGAGGACTTGTGAGCAGATTTGGACAGGTCCTAGCAGAGGACTTGTGAAGCTGAGTTTGATAGTTCTATCAGAGAACTTGAGGACAGAGGTGCATTGGTTCTATGAGTAGAACCCGAGGACAGATTTGTGCCTGACCGAAGGACTGTGTTTGGTGCGAGATCAAAGACGAGAGGAAGAGGACATTTGTGCTAGACCGAAGGACTGTGTTTAGTGCAAATTCGAGGACCAGCTTTGAGGTGATAGAGTTGAGGATAGAGGTCTCCAGCCAGAGCAGGGAAGACAGGTGTCTTTTGTGGATAGAATTCCATTTGCTAAGGGCGGAAGAGGCGAGAGGTCTTCTAGAGGATCACCGACGGAGCCAGAGGAAGGGGAAGGTATCTCCTTTGAGCAGAGGCTCATAAATTCAGATTAGGGGAAGGTATCTCCTTTGAGCCGAGGCTCATAAACATTGTAATTGGGAAGGTTTCCCAAAGAACTTTGAGATAACTTTTAGAGAAAAGTTTTGTGGATGAACCACGTAAATTGCTGTGTAACTTTGTGGATGATCTTGTGCATTGCTTTGATATTGCTTTGGATATTTAGCTTTACTGTTTTGAAGTATAAAGGAAAAGTAAAAAGAGGTCTTATATTGTTCACCCCCCCTCTCAGTCTAAGCTTGTGTTCTTCAACAATCTCATCCATGCATCTTGGTTAGTTACTCCATTAGCTTTCCATACTGTCTCACATGTTTTGATATGGCGTTTGGGATCCTCCCTTTTGTCTCTTGTGAATTTCGGGCACTTTTGCTTGCTCGTAACTGCAACAATGTTCGCCATTTGTAGTGGCTGTTTGGTGGTCTTTTCTCCACTAAACGAACCTTTTGTTGACAACTGGTTGTTTGTAAACAATTTCTGATTGCTTCCCAGTGCGCTTACGCTCCGTGATCTCCTTCACAAATACATGATTGTTGGCTTTGGTCTTTGAGCACACTCGTGGGGTTGCCTTTGTGCTTGACTCCCCTCCTTTGCATGTCTAGGCACTCTTCCCCCCACTTGTGTTGGAGTCACCAGTTGCTTTGCCTTGTCTAGTGCATGATCCACGTTGGCACTTCCTTCACCTCTTGCACACATATTCTCCTCGACTCGGTCTTCATAAGCTTGCGCCTCCACTTGCTTGTCGTCCTCCATTGTCAAAAACAATGTTTGCTACCTTTCATGTCCTTCGTCCGAACTTAGTAAATTGAGATTATTTTTAAAAACAAAATCAAAATTAGTAATAAGTCAATTCACATGGGTTACCTGGCCTCTGAGTTGTTGTTCCTTGAATTCATTGCGGGGTAGTGAAAAGGTAGGCCTCACATCTCTTGTAATCTTGCAACTCATCCTGTATCAAATTACAAATGTTTTGGTTTGGCACCATCTTGTTAAGGCATTCTTGAAGGTCCTCATAGTCAAGATCAAAGGATTTATCATAAAGGAATTTGGGGTTGAGGTAGTAACCCGTTGCATGTGGTGGCCTATGGAACTGAGAAGTCCATCGGTTGTTAATTAGTTCCCAAATTGATAGGTATTTGGACTCTAAATGACTATAAAATGACACAATCACCTTGTTGGCCCTATCCATGGCCTCATATAGATACTATGTGGGTGATTTTTCTCCATCAACAAGATGGAGAACCCTCACCAAAGGCTTTGTTACCTGAAGTTAAATGAGAGATTTTGCTTATTGTTAGCTATTTGAAATCAGGATTAGAATTTTAAATTATATATTAACAAAAAAAAAAAAAAAAAACAAACAAACAAATTTAAGTCTTTTACCTTTTCCTGGAAAAAGGGAATATCTCATACAATTATACGAATTAATACAAGATAAACCAAAATGCTTAAAAATCAATAATTTAACAATCAAAGCTGAAAATATCCTAATCCAAGCATAAATGAAGTAGAATATTTAAAAGCAAGCTACACCAAGATTATCCACAGAAAAGGGCTAATCTCTAATGCAGAAAAATAAATTACTTAACACCTAGGGCATTAAGGACCAAAACATCTCATAATACGCCTGATAAATACTCAGTCCTATTCTACCCTTGCTTGCAATATCACCACAATAAGAAAGGAGAGATCGCACTTGGACTATATGTGTAGGCAGGCAAATTGACATGTCTGCATATTTAACGAATAGGTGCGTTGGAAGTCAAGTACGTACACATTAAGAGTTTTGATATATTTGATGTTATAAAGTAGTGATGTAATAATATTGTATGTGACAATGTGTAAGATTAGTTATGTAGGGATAAGTCATTAGTCATAAAGTGAGTCATGAAATGAAATGTAAATGTAAGTCAATGCATGTCAAATGTAATTTAAGAAAATGATGAGGTGTCGGGTAGTTAGTAAGTTGGAGGATGCAACTACCTCCTTAGTTGTATAAATAAGACCCTTCCCTCATTCATTAGTGTTGTTAATGCAAGATCTACTCATTCATTTGTCATCTATTATTGCCATTGTGTGTTCTTTGCATGTATTGTTATTGATGATTGTTGCAATAGATTAGATCCAATATGTTATTTGTATTCTTTCCAAGTTCTATCGTGCAGGTTTGTCTAGGTGATTGATAGGCCGTCCAGCCTAGTGCTAAGCCGTACAGTGAGTTTCCATGCTGTACAGCGAAGTGCCTAGGCCGTCTAGACTAAAGGCAGGCTATCTAGTGAGTGATAGTATTCCAAAAAAGGGCGGGCTGTCCTATTCATAGACTGGGATGTCTGGATGCTATGTTGGGCCGTTTAAACTATTGTGTCGAGCAATTTGATATATGTTGTGTGCATAGTGTATGCGTTGTAATTGTAAGATATTCACATTGTATATTTTGTTCATGTAAGTGGTAGTGGAATTGTGTTGCAGTATGTTGTATTCCATTTCTACAATATGCAAAGGGTTCAACATGCCTTGGAAATTGGTCCTCAAGTGGCAATTCCTAACCTTTGGCTGCAAATCCTAGTGGAGCGTCTTGTCCTCCTTCATGGAAGGCATCAAACTAATGGTCGATGGCTTTGGTTGTACTTGCAAGGACAAAAGAGAGCAAAAAGGTTGCTTGTCACGGTAGCAACAAAGGTAGAGAACTGAGAGCAATGTTAGCAAGAGCATAAGAACGGTGGAAGGTGGTTTTGTAGATGTTTGATAATGTTTTGGTTAGAAAATGAAGAGGTGAAATGGGTGTTTATAGTGGAAGAAATGAATAACTTACCCTTTGGAGTTGACGATTGATTTTCACTTTTTTCGGAGCCATAAAATCACAACCATTGGTCCAAACAATGCGCCACTCAAACCGTAGGTGTAAAAACATGCTATAATTGCAATTGACATGCTATAGTGGCGATTGTACAATCGCCACTTACAGTGGCGATCTTGGCATTGTCAATTTTAGGACGTGTGCTTTGGGGGACGCGTGTCAAAACTTCCCGTAATAACGACTCTATCTTTATTTTGGGGTTCTGGGAAAGTTAACAAGCAAAAACAATGAAGAAAGCTTTTAGAAAAGCAACAAATGTATGAAGAAAGGGAACCAAAACTAGTGGCCAACATGGCCCGCTATCGTCCTACCTAAGGACTAACAAAGTTAGTCCATCCTTGTCCCATATAAAGGAGGACAGGACTCTATACCACCTGCAAAGTCAGCTGTTAGTGCTCTTTTTACAAATACATTGCCTAATTCATAGCTGTCCAAAATGACTTCTCAAATACATAATCATACACCTAGCCCTCATTGAAGAATTGATATTTAGAAGTTTCTTCTTCTGCCCATGCCTTGTTCACAAGCATCTTCCTTAGTGCTCCCTTTGCATCAAATAGGCGCTGCAATGTGATGATGTTTGTGGTGAATCATATCACTCCCAACACACATAAGCTTCCCTCCATCAGAAAATTGCTTCATCAGTTGGAGGACCCATGAATGGTTGTAGATGAATTTTATACTAGATTTGGCCTTATTTACAACTTCAGACACCCAGGGTAACTTTCTAATTTCTTCGAGAAGCAAATTGAGACAATGGGCTGCACATGGTGTCCAAAAAATTATAGGTAATCTCCTGTTAGGAGGTGAAGTCAATATCCAGATCTCCAATGTTCTTCAGCAGAGAGGTGCATGGTGGTGCAGCTTATGGAGAGGAAACAAACAGTTTTCTGGAGTCTTCCTTTGGGAGAGGAAACAAACAGTTTTTGGACTCTTCCTTTGGAAGAGGAAACGAACAGTTTTTTGGACTCTTCCTTTGGAAGAGGAAACGAACAGTTTTTGGAGTCTTCCTTTGGGAGAGGAAACGAACAGTTTTTGTTTTTTCTATAAAAGGGGAATGACCCCTTGCATGTAAATGTTGATTGAATGTAATTCTGCCGAAATCAATAAAAGATCAAGCTGCCATTGCCCCGTGGTTTTTCCTGCACATTGCAGGTTTTCCACGTAAAATCTGTGTTATTGTTTTTCCTGCGTTATTGTGTTTTTCTGCTTGCACATAATTTTGCTATATTTTCTAACATCTGGTATCAGAGCCTAGGGTTTTGTGCGAGTGGGAGCTGCAACAATGATTGGAAGTGTAACCAAGTTTGAGATTGAAAAGTTTGATGGCGGGAACTTCGCCCTATGGAAGATGAAGGTGGAGGATTTGTTGGTTCAAAATGACCAAGCCCTAGCCTTGAAAGGGGTCGCGAGTAAACCAAGCAGCATGAAAGATGAGGAGTGGGCAACGCTGGATAGGAAGGCGGTTTCTACAATCCGTCTATGCCTAGCGGACTCCGTCTTGTTCAATGTTGTTGAAGAAAAGACCGCGGAAGCCCTTTGGAAGAAGCTTGAAAAGTTGTATGAGACGAAATCTGCAACAAATAAGGTTTTTCTGAAAAAACAGCTTTACAGCCTAAGGATGAAGGAGGGTTCATCTGTGGCAGATCACTTGAATGAGTTTAATACCCTTATCAGTAAACTGGTTTCAATTAATGTGAAGATGGAGGATGAGGACAGAGCTATCACCCTACTTTGTTCCCTCCCGGAGACTTGGGATCATTTGGTGATGACCATCAACAATTCATCATCAGGAGCTCTAACTTTTGATGATGTGGTAGCCGCTTTGTTGGCAGAAGAGTTGAGGCGGAAAACGTCTTTGGAACCCTCAACCAATGAAGCCCTAGTTGTGAGAGGTCGATCTTTCGAGAAGAGTCAACAAGGTAGATCACAGTCCAGATCTAAGTCTAAAGGACGCAAGCTGAAAGGGAAGTGTTGGCATTGTGGGAAGCCAGGGCACTCAAAGAAGGATTGTTGGCGAGTTAAAAAGGAAAAAAATGGTGAAAAGCAATTTCAGCCATCAGTTGAGGCCAGTACTGATAAATTCCGGAGAGACGGCAACATGTGAGGCTTTCTGTATCAGCAACAACAGATCTGTTTTATATACCTGGGTTTTGGACTCGGGTGCATCTTTCCACATGTCTCCTCACAGAGACTGGTTTGACAAATATCAGCCATATAGTGGTGGGAAGGTCTACTTGGGTGATGATCACCCTTTAGAAATTGTGGGAAGAGGGGACATAAGGATCAGGTTGGACGATGGTAGAGAAAGGATGTTATGTGATGTGCGACATGTGCTAGATTTGCGGAAGAATTTGCTCTCAATCAAGATGATGGATAAGCTAGGGTATTCTGTCACTTTCGGTAACAACTATTGCAAAATTACCAGAGGTGCTATTGTAGTAGCAAAGGGAGAATCTTATGGGACCCTATATCGTTTATGCGGTGATACGGTGACAAACCATGCAGCGACAACAACTTTGTTTCAGAATGCAGTAATGCTATGGCATCAACGCCTAGGCCATATGAGTGAAAAAGGTCTGAAAATTCTGCATGACAGAGGTATGCTTTTTGGGATTAAGTCTTGCAATTTAGACTTGTGTGAGCACTTGTATTTTTGGTAAACAAAAGAGGGTTCGGTTTACTGCAAGCCCTGGTAAGAGTTCTGATTTTCTGCAACTTATACATTCGGATATATTTGGACCAGTCCCCACTCGGTCCTTAAATGGTGCCATCTATTTTCTGACTTTTATAGATGATTATTCTAGGAGAGTGTGGGTTTATTTTCTAAAGAAGTCGGAAGCTTTGCAGAAATTTAAAGAGTTCAAAACTCGAGTAGAGAAAAGTTTGGGCAAGCTTGTTTTATGTCTTAGGTCGGATAATGGGGGTGAATATTGCTCCAAGGAATTTGATAAATTTTGTATGCGAGGAAGGAATTAAGCACCAGAAGACTGTACCATATACTCCACAACAAAATGGTGTGGTTGAGCGGATGAATCGCACAATCATGGAACGTGCAAGAAGCATGCTCAGCGCATCCATGTTGGATAAAAGGTTTTGGCGGACGCTGTTAATACAATTGTTTACCTCATTAACAGGTCACCTAGAGCTGCGTTGGATGGACAGATTCCAGAGGAGGTTTGGTGTGGTAAGCCATTTGATTACTCTCATTTGCGTACCTTTGGTTGTGATGCATTTGCCCATGTGCCTAAAGAAAAAAGGTCCAAACTTGACCCAAAGTCAAGCAAATGTGTTTTCTCGGCTATGGAGATGCAATAAAGGGGTATAGACTGTGGGATCCTACTGCCCACAAGGTAATTATTAGCCGAGATGTTATTTTTGATGAAAAATCCATGCAAAGGAAGGAGGTACAGCAAACACCTAATGTTGTACCAGTTGAAGTAGACATGAACGAAGATGAAAATGAAAATCAGCATGCTGAAATTTTTGACCAGCATGCAGAACAGCGAGTAGAACCAAGTAGAGCAGCCACAACAGTCACAAGACCAAGAGCCACAATCAACAGATCATTGGGTTAGAAGATCTACACGTCCACAAAAGTGTCCGGAAAGGTATTCTCATGTTTATCAGTCCTCTTTTGCTTTGTTAACTGATGATGGTGAGCCTAGTTCATTTCGGGAAGCTAGAGAGTCTGAGAATGCAGAAAAGTGGAGGAAATCCATGGAGGAGGAAATCGAGGCACTTCGCAAGAATAAAACGTGGGAACTTGTGGATCTCCCACCTGGAAGAAAGACTGTTGGAAACAAGTGGGTGTACAAAGTAAAGAAGAACAACGATGGGTTGTTGGAACGCTATAAAGCTCGCTTGGTGGCAAAAGGCTATGTGCAGAAGTCAGGTATTGACTTTAATGAAATTTTCTCTCCAGTTGTGAAGATGACTACTATTAGAGTTCTACTTGCACTTGTAGCTGCACAGGATTTAGAACTGGAGCAGCTTGATGTAAAGACTGCTTTCTTGCATGGTGATCTTGAGGAGGAGATTTATATGGATCAGCCTGAGGGCTATGAAGAAAGAGGCAAAGAGCATTTGGTTTGCAGACTGAAGAAATCTCTGTATGGGTTGAAACAGGCGCCAAGGATGTGGTACAGGAAATTTGACACCTTCATGAAGAGCCAAGGTTTCAGCGGGAGTGAAGCTGACCATTGTGGATACTATAAGAGGTTTGATGATGGCAGTTTTATTATTTTGTTGTTGTATGTTGATGATATGTTGGTTGCAGGCCCCAACATGAAGAAAATCATTGATCTTAAGGCTCGGTTGGCTAGGACATTTGAAATGAAGGATTTAGGAGCAGCAAACCAAATTTTAGGGATGAAGATACACGGGGACAGAAAAGGAAGAAAGATCTGGTTAAGTCAAAAGTCATATATAGAAAAGATTCTGCAGCGCTTCAATATGCAAAATGCAAAACCGGTTAGTACCCCACTTATTTCACACTTAAAATTGTCTTCCAACCGGTGTCCTAGAACGAAGCGAGAGAAGACAAGCATGTCTTGTGTACCGTATTCATCAGCAGTAGGAAGCCTCATGTATGCCATGGTGAGCACCAGACCGGATATTGCCCAAGCAGTGGGAGTAGTTAGCCGGTACATGGCAAATCCTGGTAAGGAGCATTGGAATGCGGTGAAGTGGATATTTAGATATTTAAGAGGCACTTCAGATGCTGCTATTTACTACGGATCGGATAGTTTGCAAGTTAAAGGTTTTGTGGATTCGATTATGGTGGAGATAGAGATGGGAGAAAGTCCACTACGGGATATACTTTCACTCTTGCTTGGTGGAGTTGTGAGTTGGGCTTCTAAGTTGCGGTCTGTGGTGGCTTTATCAACCACTGAAACGAGAATATATTGCAGCGACTCATGCCAGCAAAGAGGCAATTTGGCTAGAGCGACTGTTGGGTGACTTCAAGGTAATGGAGGGGAAAATTACGTTGCATTGTGATAGCCAAAGTGCTATTCAGCTAGTGAAGAACCCAACATTCCATGATCGCACGAAACACATTGATGTCAAGTACCACTTTATAAGAAATGTGGTGGAAGAAGGTAGGATCCTGTTGCGAGAAAATCGACACTGAAGTGAATCCTGCGAGATATGCTTACTAAGCCGGTCAAGACGAGAGAAGTTTGAGTGGTGGAGAACTTCTCTGGGCTTGCTGAAAATGTGATAAGGGCAGCATTGGGCAATTGGCACTTGGATGGAAAAACATAGGCAAAGAATTCCTGTATATCGACTTCAAGTGGGAGAATGTTAGGAGGTGAAGTCAATATCCAGATCTCCAATGTTCTTCAGCAGAGAGGTGCATGGTGGTGCAGCTTATGAAGAGGAAACAAACAGTTTTCTGGAGTCTTCCTTTGGGAGAGGAAACAAACAGTTTTTTGGACTCTTCCTTTGGAAGAGGAAACGAACAGTTTTTGGACTCTTCCTTTGGAAGAGGAAACGAACAGTTTTTGGACTCTTCCTTTGGGAGAGGAAACGAACAGTTTGTTTTTTCTATAAAAGGGGAATGACCCCTTGCATGTAAATGTTGATTGAATGTAATTCTGCCAAAATCAATAAAAGATCAAGCTGCCATTGCCCCGTGGTTTTTCCTGCACATTGCAGGTTTTCCACGTAAAATCTGTGTTACTGTTTTTTCCTGCGTTATTGTGTTTTTCTGCTTGCACATAATTTTGCTATATTTTCTAACATCTCCCCTCCGAAATCCATCCTGCTACCACACATTTTGTTGTGTTGTCCGTGATAACTTGGACAATGTTCTCCCCTACCTCCAACACAACCTCCTCAAGCAACCCTACAAGCATTTCAACCCTCTTAACTTGTGTCGATGCATCCACTAACTTGAGGAACACTATTCCTCCTATAGAAGCAACCAAAAAATTGATCAATGTTCGATTCTTCCCATTGGTCCACCCATTGGACATGATTGTGCAACCCTTTTTCTCCATATTTTTTGTTGTTCTTCAACCAAATATTGGATATCCTCCATGGATTCTTGAAGGAGAGGGCCCTTAAAATCATCATAAGTGGGTACCTTAAATCTTGTGCTGTAAACAGTGAGGGCATCTACCATTCCTTGCCATTATGAAGACCTTGCCACATTGAAGGAAATGTTGGGAAACTACCAAAAGTTTGCAAAAGCCCTCCTGGCAGCCTTTTGCTTCTCCTGGTTCCATGTGGTCATGCCCTCGAGCAAGGGTTGTGACCCTAGAGTGGAATGTTCCACAAAGAAGGATGATTTTGCTCTATTCCTTGGGTCTACCATTGATGGACTTGATGTACTGTGACGCCACTAGAAAGGGCCAAAGGTGCTACCTTCCATAGAAGGAGCCCAAGGAGTAGTATCAGCCATTGCCTGGTTTGTGCTTTTCCTCGGGTATTTCCTCTCGTCATAATCTTGTAGGAGGGCATTGCATTCCCTCATAACGTCAAGCTCCACCTTATTACATGGCATGGCATCATTGCCGTTTATCCTTGTCAAGTGGTATGTGAGGCGGTTTATGCCACCAAAAATATGGTGTTACAATAGTTGTAGTAAAGTTCCCCCTACTTCGCACCATCACTCGCATGCTTCCAAGTTGGGTCTCTCTCCCTAGTCATTATCTTTTAGTATGGCTGCACATGGAGACAATCATTAAGTAACTAGAATCTCAACCCAAAAAAAGCCCTAGGGTTAAAGCATTTGAAGTATTTGACCCAAAAACGAAGAGCACAAAAAGATTAGCAAAATCGCAGCAAGAAAAAAATTGCAGCAGCAAAAATGCAGCAATTTTTGCAGCAGCGCAGGACAATCTGAATTAGAGGGACCAAAACTGCTCAGAATTTGATGAAAATTTGGGAGTGAATTCTACACAAAAGGACCTTTCCAATGGTGTATTGCACACGCAAAATGGAGCTGTAAAACAAAAGTTACGAGCTTTGAAAGTTGATTGCAGGTTCCAGAAAAATAGGGACAGCAAGCATGTATTTCACAAAATGAATGGAAGAGAATGTTGTTTTGCATTCTAAACGAACTCAGAAGTATTACAAGGATTTTTCCACAATTTCCTCCAGCTATTTTACACTATTGTACGTGTACAAAAGATAAAATGATGTTACAACACTTCATTTGACATTCAGGAAGTCCAACAGTCATAGTGACTCTTCAAAGTCTATAGAAACGTTTGGGCTTCTTCAAATTTGTGGGAGAATTTGTGGTTTTGTCTTTTTCTTAGTTAGCATCAATCTCCAACATACTCCCACTTGATGTTGAGTAGTGAGACAAGTTTGTCCCTCAATCTCAATTATTGTTCTTTATCGACACCTTTGGTAAATAGGTCTGCAAGCTGTTGTTTGGTGCTGCAATATTTCAAATCTACAACCTTCGTTTCCACCATGTCTCTTATGAAATGAACCTTTGAATCAATATGTTTAGTTTTACTATGATGGATAGATTTTTTTGCAATCTTGATTGCACTTGTGTTGGCACAAAAAATTGTTGTTGGACTGTTTTGAACTTCACCAATCTCTTCAAGTACTTTTCTCAACCAAAGTGCTTGTGTACTTGCTGTAGTAGCTGCAACATATCCTGCCTCTGTAGTAGATAAAACAACAATACTTTCTTCTTTGAGCTCCATGTTATCACTCCTGAACCAAGTGAAAAACAATTTCCAGAAGTTGATTTTCTATCATCCAAGCAACCTCCCCAATTTGAGTCACTGTATCCAACAAGCTCCATTTTGTTGTTAGCATCATAATGTATGCCAAAATTCAAGGTTCCTTTGACATACCTGAAGATTCTCTTGGCTGCTCTCATGTGCTTTTGTGAAGGTTCATTCATGTACCTTGATACAAGTGAAATTGCAAATGCAATATCAGTTCTTGTTGTAGTAAGGAACATTAAGCTCCCAACAATGCTTCTAAACAATTTTTCATCAGCTTTCTCTTCTCCATCATCTCTACACAACACTTCTCCATGTGCCACAGGTATCCAAACTGGTTTACAATTTTCCATGCCATATTTCTTCAACATATCTTTTGCATATTTTGATTGACAAATGAAAATTTTGCCATCACCTTGATGTACTTCCACACCAATAAAGTATTTCGTCAATCCTAAATCTTTCATATCAAATTCATAGCATGCTTAAAATCATTTATCATCTTTGAACTACTTCCCATGTAGATCAAATCATCAACATATAGGCACACAAGAAGAATATCATCACCTTCATTCTTCAAATAGAGTGTGGGGTCATTCTTATTTTTCTTGAAACCACAATCTTGGTGTAGAAAGGGATTTTACATATTTCCAACAGTTCCCTTTCCACGTAATAAATTACAGATCTGCCAACATTGTAGTATAGCAATAATAATGCACAGAAATTCTGCAACAGCATTAATAACAGCAGTAATAACAACAATGGCAGATAACA
This sequence comes from Wollemia nobilis, assembly GCA_028583015.1. Lineage (NCBI taxonomy): Eukaryota > Viridiplantae > Streptophyta > Pinopsida > Araucariales > Araucariaceae > Wollemia > Wollemia nobilis. The sequence goes on along the minus strand of JAQPPZ010016751.1, from coordinate 6,479,892 downwards.
GAAATTACAGCAGTTTTATATTAATAATGGCATGGATGATACAGCATTACAGTTTCAACAATACAACCTACAGTCAGCATAACCATGGCTGTACACAGGACTGGACTGCACTTTGCCATCAATCTGCCTGACTTCCCTGCAATACTTCTTCCACGTATCAACCATTCAACCCTAGGCTGAACATCCCTCATGGTTGCACATCATGCTAGACTGCATTCTGCCCATAGACTTCAATCCTCACACGTACCAATCTTCAGCAACTCTAATGAATGAGGGGGGTTTATTTATACACCCACCAAGTAGTTACTTTCTCCAACTACCTTGCAACTACCCTCAAATTACATTTTATGTGCATTTGCTTTGCATTTACATTTCATTTGCACTACAGGACGAAATAGCTTATTTAGCCGACTTACATGATTTAATATGACTTTACATGACTTTATTCTTTACGTACAATATTAAATTGCACTTTACAACATTAAAATATATGCACGGGCGTTTCGTCAAACACTTTGCGTGCATTTACAATAAAACACATAATATCAAAACTGGTTCTGCAATTAAGGATATCTCAATATGCCTGTCTACATCTATCCCCTCCTCTAAACTGGTCGTTGTCCTCAACGACACGAGCTAAACACTGGGAATAGAAGTACTGAGCAATGTAATAGGATCTCTTGTCACGCTCCTTCCTCTTGTTCCTGTTCCATACATCTTTGGCAATAAACTTTACTTGGGGCTGCTCACAACATCTGATTCTCTGATTGTGCACTTCTTCTGCTACAAGTATGTATAGCATCAGCATGATCAACATTCTCTGAATAGGCACTTCACTTTTTGCAATAAGTCATATCATCGGCATGAGCAATGCCATCAACATCATGAACATAATCGGTAATGCCCTCCGCCATCTGTGTCGGGGGTCAAGGGGGCGGGAGTCCCCTTGCAGGGTCAAGGGACAGCGTCCCTTGCGGGGTCGAGGGGCAGCGCCCTTCGCGGTCGGCGCCCGAAACCTCAACAGCAAAACCCTTGAAAGCCTCAATGTCCAAACTAAATTTTTCTTCTCATCAACCATTTGGAAGCTTTCCTTCAACTCATTCAAACTGCTTTCTTTTAGCTCTACTTCACTGCTTTCTTGATCCAACTGACTGCTTATCATCCTCTGACAGACCTCTCCCTTGTCGGATTGTGCTTCTGACGACAACTCCTCTGACTGCACTGCCTCCGACGTCAACATTTCTGACGACAATCCCTGACAGCTTAGTCTCTGACGGATTAGACCAGACGGATTGAGGAGTCTGACGGGTACAATGTCTAGACGTCTAGGACAACGGGTTAGACAACTCAGATGGGTAGACGTCTCAGACAGATTGTACACAGGTAGACGTCTCAAACGGGTAAGGGTAGACGTCGCAAATAGATGGGCTAGACGTCTTGACAGGTTGCTAGACGTCTGGGACGAGTGGCCAAACGGACGACCAAACAGACGGCCAGATCGACGGCTAGACGTCTGGACTGACGGATTGCCAGACGTCTGGGCTAGACGTTTGAGCTGATCGGATTGCCGGACGTCCGGTCGATGGCCGGCTGCGCGACGTGCCGAGCTGGTCGATGGCCGCGACGTCTGGGCTGGATGGCCAGACGTCTGGGCTGGATGGTTGCCAGACGTCTGGCCTAGACGTCTGGGCTGACTGGCTGCCAGACGTCCGGTCGATCGGTTGCCGGACGTCCGGGCTGATCGCTCAGACGTCTAGTCCGATCGCTCGACGTTTAACTCCTTCAGACGGGTAGATTTCAGACAACTCCACTTCAGACGGGTTCTCTTCAGACGGCTCCTCCGACAGATGCACTGCAGACTTCACCTCGGCCGTCTCCACCTCAGACGAATCCTGTTCAGACGTCTGCACCTCAGATGTCTTCTTCTCAGACGGCTCTTGCTCAGATGTCTGTACCTTAGACATCTCCACATCAGACGACTCTTGCTCAGACGTCTCCTTCGTCGCCATCTGACTGCATTCTCTAGTTGTCTGAGTCTCCTTCATCGGTGAGGTTTTTGCATCTCTTTCCCAAGTCAAGGCATAATCCAAAGCCTCTTGGTATGATCTTGGAGGAAATATCTTCATCTTCCTTTCATACACAGGGAGCAGTCCATCTATGAACCACATGGTCTTCAATTCCTCTGAGTGGCCTTTCTCCACATAGTCAAACAACCTACTCACCCTTCGATTGTAATAACAAACAGGCTCCTTCTCACCTTGAATGTTATAATTTTCGTCAGTGTCGTATGATCGGAATTCTTCCACAAATGCATCACGTAACTCTCCCCATGTCTGGAACTTGACTTGCGGTAAGTATATGTACCAGTCTATTGCAGATTCTCGAAACGTTGCAGGAAACCACCTCCTCCAATCTTCTTCATTGTTCTGCCCAATCGCTTTCCACTCCATACGACAAATTCTCCAATGCCTAATCGGGTCTTCCTTCCCTCCTCCTGTGAAAAGTGGCAAATTCTCCAATGCTTGGGTGTCTATGTTATCCATTGGTGGGGTTTCTACTATGCTGCTCCTCGTCGGGTGTTCTTCGTCTTGACTCTCACCAAACAGTCTTCTTTCAACTTCCTTACTTTGCGACTTCCTTCGTTGGGATATCGATTGTGGCCTTGGTCTTCCTTCCTGAGCCTTCGCGTGTTGTTGCTCTGGTGCCTGACTCCCGTCCTTTGCACTCCTCTGCAACCTTCCTGCCGCTTGTTCAGGTGTTACCATCCACTCAACATATCTCTGCATCAATCAACATTTTCCTTGACTTTTGGTTGTCCTTGTACCCGTTCTTTCGTTCCTATCAGCAATGTGTCGGTCACCTCCTTCTTGCTCTGCTCTTGGACTCTACTCTTCAGCAACTGACTGATCTACGTATTCTGCTGTTGTAGACGTCAGACGGACTGGACTAGACATCAGGCAAACTGGGCTAGCCATCAGGTGTGCCAGCCGTCAGGTCTTGCTAGCCGTCAGGTAGTGCTATCCGTCAGGTAGTGCTACCCGTCAGGTACTGCTATCCGTCAAGTACTTCTATCCGTCAGGTAGTGCTACCCGTCAGGTACTGCTATCCGTCAAGTACTTCTATCCGTCAGGTAGTGCTACCCGTCAAGTACTTCTATCCGTCAAGTACTTCTATCCGTCAGGTAGTGCTACCCGTCAAGTACTTCTATCCGTCAGGTAGTGCTACCCGTCAGGTACTGCTATCCGTCAAGTACTTCTAGCCGACTGCTTCGGCATCTAACTGTTGTGCCTATTCGCTGCGTTGTTTCCGTTTGCCCGTCTTTCCAAGGGTTTCACTTCTTCAAACCCTATGTCACCAATATTGGACCCAACTTCGTAAAGCAACGGCGCCAGAATGTAGAAAGGGATTTTACATATTTCCAACAGTTCCCTTTCCACGTAATAAATTACAGATCTGCCAACATTGTAGTATAGCAATAATAATGCACAGAAATTCTGCAACAGCATTAATAACAGCAGTAATAACAACAATGGCAGATAACAGAAATTACAGCAGTTTTATATTAATAATGGCATGGATGATACAGCATTACAGTTTCAACAATACAACCTACAGTCAGCATAACCATGGCTGTACACAGGACTGGACTGCACTTTGCCATCAATCTGCCTGACTTCCCTGCAATACTTCTTCCACGTATCAACCATTCAACCCTAGGCTGAACATCCCTCATGGTTGCACATCATGCTAGACTGCATTCTGCCCATAGACTTCAATCTGCTCACGTACCAATCTTCAGCAACTCTAATGAATGAGGGGGGTTTATTTATACACCCACCAAGTAGTTACTTTCTCCAACTACCTTGCAACTACCCTCAAATTACATTTTATGTGCATTTGCTTTGCATTTACATTTCATTTGCACTACAGGACGAAATAGCTTATTTAGCCGACTTACATGATTTAATATGACTTTACATGACTTTATTCTTTACGTACAATATTAAATTGCACTTTACAACATTAAAATATATGCACGGGCGTTTCGTCAAACACTTTGCGTGCATTTACAATAAAACACATAATATCAAAACTGGTTCTGCAATTAAGGATATCTCAATATGCCTGTCTACACTTGGAAGTACCCATCAATTTTTAAGTACCATGCTCTAGGTGCTTGCTTCAGTCCATACAGTCCTTTCTTCAATTGTAAACATGGTTTTCCTTTCCTTCCACTTCAAAGCCTTGAGGTTGTTGAACATAAACCTCCTCATCTAGATAACCATTTAAAAATGCACTTTTCACATCCATGTGATAAACTTTCCACTGTTTATTGGTTGCCAATGAAAGAGCCATCTGAATTGTCTCTTGTCTTGCAACAGGGGCAAATGTTTCTTCATAATCCACACCATATCTTTGAGTGAATCGTTTTGCAACCAGCCTTGCTTTTTATCCTTCTATGCTTCCATCACTATTAAATGTTTTTTTGTAGACCCACTTGGATCCAACAATCTTCTTGTCCATGGGCGATTCTATAAATTCCCAAGTGTCATTTTTTTCAATGGACTCAATTTCTTCTTTCATTGCTTGCACCCAAACATCATTAGTACAAGCATCTTCATAACATGAAGGTTCCAAATCAGCTTTAGAAAACAAAGCATAATTCACCAACTCACCTTTTGGTTCTTCTTCATCATCACCATACATTTGGAGCTTTTCCAATCTTGAAACAACTTGGTCCAACTCTTGCAATTGGCTTCTTGTTAACCTCCTTTGAAAGTTTTTTTCCATCAGTTTCCTTTTTGGATGTGCTTTGAGTATTCTCTTTCCTTTATTTGTATTCTTGGTGGGACTTGTAGATGAGCTGCTTGTGCTTGAACTTGGTGTAGTCTCTGAACTTGTTGATGGGCTACTAGGTGGGCTTGGAGGAGTAGAGGGAACATTTGAAGGCTATCCCCCAATTGTATTATCTTCTTCAACATCATATATTTTTCCTGCAGATTTTTGATGACTGAAAACTCCCCCTTTATAAAAAATTACATCCCTAGAGACTACAAACTTGTGAGTCTTTGGATTATACAGTCTATATGCCTTTCTTGTTTCAGAATATCCCACAAGAATGCATGTCTCACTGTTAGGGTCCAACTTCTTTCTCACTTCATCATTCACATGTGCATATGCAAGACAACCAAAAACTCTCAAATGACTTACAGTGGGTTTTGTGCCATACCATGCTTCATGTGGAGTCTTCTTGTGTAGTGCTCTTGTGGAGCATCTATTGAGAATGTACACTGCTGTATCAACTGCATAAGACCAATAAGAATTGCTCAAACCTTTTGTCTTCAACATGCTTCTTGCCATTTCTACAATGGTTCTATTTTTTCTCTCAGCTACCCCATTTTGTTGTGGTGGTAGTGAGCTGCGTCTTGATGCCACATTGCTTGTAAAAATTATTGAACGCATTTGAACAAAATTCTCCTCCACGGTCAGTTCTCAAACACCTATTTTATATCCACTTTCATTCTCAACCAATGCTTTGAAAATCTTGAACATGCCTAAAGGTTCCATCCTTATGTTTCAAAAAATATACCAAACACTTCCTTGAAAAATCATAAATGAATGTGAGAAAATATGAAGACCTACCCAAACTTTGTGTTAGCATAGGTCCACAAAAATCAGAATGTACAAGTTGTACAAGTTGGAGTGGGTATGGGGCCTGCCATGCTTTTCCTTTTGGAAACTCCTTTGCATGCTTTCCAATCATACATGGTTCACACACATCCTTGTGCTCTCCAACCTTAGGTAGTCCATTTACCATGTCTTTTGAAGACAAAAATTCCAGACTTTTAAAATTCAAGTGTCCAAATCTGAGATGCCAAAGCCAATTCTTATCTTCAAGTGCCACATGTGCCATGTTCATACTCTCTTTTCCTCCAAACTTAAAAGGAAATATCCGATTCTTTGTCATAGGAACAATGGTGACCATATGGTTCCTATTATTCTTATCATAAATGATACATTCGTTGTTTTATAGTTTTTTTCTCCAAGCTGTCCAACACTCAACAAATTATTCTTCAAATCGGGAGCATAGTAGATATCATGAATTTTCTTTGTACCTTCTTTAGTGCCCACCTCTATGGTGCCTTTTGCAGCCACATCCAAAGCATTATTGTTCCCAAGAATGATCTTGGTCTTGAAATTCTCATTCACATTAGCAAACAACTCTTTCTTTCCAGTCATGTGGTTAGAACAACCAAAATCTAGATACCAAACTTCTTGACTAGTTTTTTCAGCCATGTCACTAGTCAAAAACAAATTACCTTGTGCAGCTTCATCCTCACATACATAGTGAGCTCTTCTATATCCATTTGTGGTCTTCACTCTACAATATCGTGTAATGTGGCCCATTTTATGACAATTGTAGCATTCAACTCTTTTTTGATCAGCCCTTCCATGTCCTCTTCCAGCAGCAATATCTCCTCTTCCTCTTCCTCCTCTACCTCTTGAGTAATTCTGATTTCTTCCTCTTCCATGTGGTTGTTTACTTGTGCTTGGACCAGCTTCATCATTCTTAGAAATTTTCAATTTAGAATTAAAAACATTCTCCTTATTTTCTTTACTGGTTTCTCTTAGTCTTTCCTCATGTGACATAAGAGAACCAACTAGACAATCAAATTCAAGTGTAAACAAATATTTACTCTCCTAAAAAAATTTTGCAACATGATTCCATTTAGGGGTAAGATCTCAATACCTTCTTCACAACTACCTCTTTCTTCAAGGTCTCTCCAAGGGTGGCCATCTTGTTCACCACATCCTTCACTCTAACACAATAATCACCCACACTTTTAGCCTCGTTCATCTGCAGATTCTCAAACTCTTTCTTCATGGACTGCAACTTTACCATTCTCACTTGGTCACTTCCTTGGTAAGCCTCCTTGGCTGATGTAGCAACAACAATACGTGGAAATAAAATCTTGTCAAGAGCAGACTGAATATGGTAGAGGGCTAATGAATTTTTCTTCTCTGTTTCCCTTTTTTCTGTCCTATCATTTTCTTGTAATGTGTTCCAAATAGGTGGTTCTTCGTAAACACTCTCCACTACCTCCCAAAGATCTTTTCCAATTAACAATGTTCTCATCTTTATGCTCCAATATTCATAATCTTGCCCGTTAAATTCTGTAATGGGTAATGAGTTGTTGAAGTTGGCCATTAGACTCAAGCAACAACAAATGAAGTTTTTATTCAATGAACTTGTCCAAGAACTTGATCAAATGTTACACTGACCACGAACCCAAGTTCACTATAACCCAAAAACAAACCAAGCTTTGATACCAAATGAAGTATTTGACCCAAAAACGAAGAGCAAAAAACGTGCAGCAAAATCCCAGCAAGAAAAAAATTGCAGCAGCAAAAATGCAGCAACTTTTGATGCAGCACAGGACAGTCTGAATTTGAGGGACCAAAACTGCTCAGAATTTGATGAAATTTTGGGAGTGAATGCCACACAAAAAGACCTTTCCAACGGTGTATCACATGCGCAAAACAGAGCTGTAAAATAAAAGTTATGAGCTTTGAAAGTTGACTGCAGGTTTCAGAAAAACAGGGACAGCAAGCATGTATTTCACAAAATGAATGGAATAGAATGTTGTTTTGCATTCCAAACGAACTCATAAGTATTACAAAGCTTTTTCCACAATTTCCTCTAGCTATTTTACACTATTGTACATTTACAAGAGAGAAAATGATGTTACAACATTTCATTTCACATTTAGGAAGTCCAATAGTCATAGTGACTCTTCAAGGCCCTATAGAAACTTTTGGGCTTCTTCAAATTCGTGGAAGAACTTTTGGTTTTGTCTTTTTCGTAGTCAGCATCAATCTCCAAAATCATTGACAACTGAAACTTCATTTTTAACCTCAATTCGAAGTGCTGGGTCGCTGTTAGATTCTTGAAATCTAGGAATTTTTTGTTTGAGGATCCAAATGTGTTTTTTTTTGTGGCTGCTACTTGTCAGTTCTTTCTATCACAGAAAACAACAAAAATGAGCCCAAACATGACAGAAGAAACTTTTTATGTCGTTTGTTGCACTCGTTCTTCTGTGACTGAGTTTTTTTTTCGGACAAGGTGGACTTGCAAATTATTTTTAGTCCGATTAAGTAAAAATAACCCACCATGTCGGTTTTAAAAACTCGTTTCGAGCAACTTGTGCTCAGACTTGACGAGTTTTTCAAAAACTCACCAAATTTCGTAACTATGATTTATCTTCCTTGGTGATGGCAATCTGTTAGGCATTGCATCCAAAACAAGCTCCTTATATTCCTTAAACAAAGTCTCCCTTTTGATGGAATCATTTGTTGCATTTTCAACTTTCCTTGTCTTGAAATAAAAGCTTAGTAGCCCTTTTTTTTTTAAATTCTTTTTAATCTGTTATATGGGATTGAAGTGGGCCTTACCCGTATTACATCATCACCACATGGTGGTATTACAACAACTTGGCAAGGTTCGGATTTAGGTCTCCTCTTTGCAAGTTGAGGTATTTAACCGGTTTAGCTAATGCTATTTGATAAAAGCTTAACTTCCCTCAATAACTCTTCGATAGAAACAAGCATCATTTTACTGATTTCTTCAGTCTCTTCTTTTATTGGTAAAATTTCAAATTTATTTCCATCCATAGTGAATGTGTAAATGCTTTTTCTTCTTTTAAGAATTGCACAGTAGTGTATGTGCAAGTGTTTGTTCTTCTATTAGGAATTGCACTTCTATCATATGGCCAAGGATTTCTCAACAACACATGACATACATCCGTGGGAAGGTCATAAGAATACCTTGTCATGCTAATCTCCATCATGAAATTTCACCTTACAAAATTCCTTCAATGCAACTTGATGACCATTTTCTAATAATGAAACCTTTTGGAGGTTTAATTATGGGGAATATATCATGCTTAACTTCTAGAACATCTATGTGGACACCGAATTATCTGTGCTGCCTCCATTAGTAAGCAACTTGCAACTCTTACCTCCTACATTGGACATCGTTTTGGAAACAGTCCTTTGGAAAACATGTTTCTCCTTTATTGGTTTGAGAAATACTTCATGTTGCATTAAGTTCTAACTCTACCTAGGTTCAATTGAAGTGAGCTTGTCCACTATTCCCTTTTGTACAAAATCAAATTGATGGCTATGAGTATGAATTTCCTCCTGTGCAAAATGTGTGAGTTACCCTCTTTATAGAAAATTCTCTCTCTTTTGGGTAGAAAGTAAGACTTCCCCTCTGTTTAGAAGTGGCTTTCCATCTATGCAAAAAGTGGCTTCCCTTCTGTAGAAAATGAAATTGGTAGCCATGACTATGACTTAACCTTTAAGCAGAACCAAATTGGCAGCTATATGAGTTGGATGTCACACACCTCAAACATACACCTAGATATCTCTCACCTTGCGATTTTGGACACGACGATGTCAACATTCCTCCACATATGTGACATCAACTATCTCACCATCAGTGATGTTACATTCTCACCACCTGTGATGTTAGCTCTCACACAACTTATGATATTAAAAGCTGTGATGTGATCATCCAGTAACTTGTGATGCGAGAATTGGGTCCTCTGACATCAACATTGGGACTTGTGATGTCTGTCTTTAAATTCTTTCTCTATTTTGTTGCTATCAGCACACACATAGCACTTGGTCAATTTTGGCAAAACTGGAGAAGTTATGAGGATCTGAAGCCATGAAGCCTTTTTAGAGTGGAAACTGAATGTGCCCTCAATGCAGGATGCTGCTGTTATGCCACGGATGCTTGTTCATCTTGAGGGCTTCTTTAGCTGAAGAAAACGGCCTACATGAAGCAGTAACATAGATGCAAGTAGGCGGATAAAAGGAGGTGTTATAATGAGCCAAGAAGGGTCCCAAATCACTTGGCCATTTATACATATTATTTTTTGTAGGAATCCACTAATGTAGAACAAGCTTTTCCAATGGAATTACAAGCCAAGTTTGAAGAGGAAACTTGTATTTTTGGCTCCTTTTTGGAAGACTTTGATGTCTAAGGTGGGTTGTGAGATTTGATGGATAAAGCTGACTGACAATAAGGATCTATGCAGATAAAAAATAAGAAATCCAAAACTCTCTGTATAACCTGATTTGCTAAAGTTTAGCATGGTAGCTGAATATTCAGAATTGTGTCTTTTCTTTTGAAGTATCTTCTCTGAAATAAAATTTGCATATGTGAAATTGCCCTAATCCCAATCCATGGAAAATGAAATTTAGCCACTGGAATTATGGCAAATGCATATTGGGTGTAGACTTTATGCTGCTGATATGATAATTACAAACTTTAATTCATGTTATGCATGCATCATCTAATTTAAAACAAAAGTCTATTTGAGAATTGGTTTATTTTTAAACTAGTTTTCCTTGAAATTTATGTTCATTATGATGCTTATATACCAAAACAAATTATACATACTCACAAACTATCGAAATTTTGCATATAGGTTGGTGATAAAGTGATATTATGTGGGTAGGAAGAACATGGGATGCATTAAATTGTGTACATGCATATTTTGAATAAACACTGTAGGAAGGGAGTGAAATGGACCCATGTTAGTGGGATGAATGCTTCCCCTTAAAGTGGTGGAAGTTTTGCGACAAGTTTCCTGGGGCATAGTCTCCTACTTGCAAGGAATATACACGTTTTGTGAACATTGATATTTTTGGTTGGACATAATGAAGTGATGTTGTAGCTATGAAATCATTGCATTTACACTTGGTACCATCTATTGTGTACTTGCTTGGCCTCAACACAGTTATGGTGGAATTGTATGGTCATGTGTGAGAAGAAATTTAGCTAATTTGTGAAGGAAGGAACCTGATTCATGAGAACTCAAACCTTAAATTTTTATTAGCATTATGCTTGTGGTAACTTGTTATTGTACTATTAAGGAGGTTTTTGGCACAGATGATGACAGTGGTCACTATGAAAAGTTTGTACTCGTTATGACATTCTCCTTACCAGTTAATAGAGAATCAAAACCACAAGACAAAACTTGCTTTTTATATACACCTACTGGTGGGTGCAGCACATTCCATTAAGTTTCAACTACATATAATATTGCCCTTGATTTTTGTGTTTTGCAGCTACAGTAATCAAGCTAACAATGGTATTGGATGTAAGGTTTCAAAGCCTCTGTGGAAAGATAGAACACTATTAGGAATAGATTCCTTGCACTTACAAAGCTATGCATGTCGTGACTCTTGAAAACATGGAGAAGAAGAGCCTCTAAAATATTAGGAAATGAATCAGAGATATCAGATAGAATAATGCCAACTTTTCAGAGATATCATTTTGGATATGCATGGAGAAACGCACAGAAGTAGCAACTAGTTTAAGTCCATTATAGAAATCTAGAGGGAACTTGAGAAGAAAAAGATAAGTCTTAGAAGGTTTAACAGAGGAGATTGAAAAGTCTTTCTAAAGGTAATCCAATGAAGAAGAGGGTAAGGATATCACGTCCATTGATTTCCTTGAACATGATGGAAGAACTGGGGAAGTCAATTTATTTCCTGGATGAAGTTGGTAGAAACTCTTTTTTTTCTTGCTTGTATTGTGGATGAAGTTCAAATGAATCTTATGATTATATTGTCATCGGAGGGACATGTTAAGGAATGATGTAGTATTTAAATTGTTATTGAGTAAAAAAACCACAACCATATTCATGACTGTAGTGAATTGATGGAGGCAATGATACAAAGATACTGAAGCTCAAAGACCCTTGATCAATGAACGCAATAGAAACAAGTACATAAAGGATTATAACTGAAATAGGATGAAAGGGCGTTTTGCTAGTCTACATAATTTACATGAATGATAAATAATTGGCTTTGTTAGAGATGTAGTGTTGATCAATTGATGCAATAAATCAAACACGTTGTTATTATTGGCTTTACACGTAGCATACTTGTAGAGGGTGATAAAAATGAAGGGACCTTTCTGAAAAGACACGAGAAGTAGAGACACTAGCACAACATTGAAATAAATTGGTCCACCTAGAAAACCATTTATGAAATGCGCTTCAAAAAATTGTCAGTTTGGTTATGAACTACAGGAGTTTGGAAAGGGAAAGGCGCAGCTGTTTGATGCTTCACATGCTGGGAACCTCATTCGACGAGTTGCCGAAATTGAATAAGTCAAACCTCAGGAACTAGAGTTCAGGACAGAGAACCTAACAAAAGTAACACGGGGGAAGTGGGTTAAAGTTCTTAAGAACCCAAAAAACATGGTAAAATGGGATGAAAGGAGCATGATTTCGAAGTACAGTACATAAGCTTTCAACTATATATGGCAAGCCTATGTTTAATGAGAGATACCATTTGAACCCCATACTGTAAATACTAAATCTAGACTATGAAAATCTTAGGGTAAGAGTGAAGTTACAGGCAGAATTAGGAAATGAGCGTTACGCCACATAAACTATGTGCCAAAGAGCTTTCGAGCAATATCTGAAAGGCTTTGATTGACTCATTGAACTGTACAAAGATAATCTTGACACAAGAAATGACCAAATCCCAAATATGAAGGCTGCATGCAGAGTAATTCTCCTTTTCAGCTTGGCTTGATTGAATGGTCCCAACCAGTGTAAGTACCAATATTAGTTGTCATTTTAAAGGTTACCACTTACCACATTTGAGATAACTTCTAATATTTAGCAAATTGATTACAGAAGTTGTGCAACTTAATTTTTAGTGTTTATTAACTATGACTCAGTTATCTCGTTTTAAGTACTGCTCCCAGAAGTACAAGGAATTTTACAATTTCTAAGTAGTGACTAATCAACTATGATTTTGTTTACCTTTATTGACATCTCTGCATTTGAGTATGGCATATCTGGAGCAGCAATATAACGACTTATCACATTATAAATCTGTCCTCTTTTTGTGTCTTAAGTTACCTCTAAAGTACAGGGAAGCATTTTAAACATGGAGCAGCCTGTGACAGCCACATAACAATTAACGGTTTGTTTATCTTCTTTGCAAATTCTACTACCATCTGCACTGACCTTCTATAAGGTACTTTTGTTAGCATTGTTTAAGTCACATGTCAACTCCACATCAGTTGAAAATTCTACAACTTCTTGCTGTTGAAATGGATGAAATAGAAAGGTTTTTGGATTTATAAGTGAGGAAAAATCTGAATTTTATGTGGAGGTTAAAACTGAATTATTTCAGATGTGTGAATTAAGGTTTTTGAATTTCTAGTTCCAATTTTTTGTGATGCATAGACTTTGGATTTGTAAACATTATCATGCAAAATCCTAGTTAGCATTTGGTGCTAGGAAGACATATGAAGTCTAATTATACAATTCCCTATTTTTTAATCGATGAGGTGCCCAGCTGTCTCCTTGTATTAGGTAACTGTGGGTCCTGGGAGAGATCCCCAGAGCCTATCTTCGAATGAATGCATGTTCAGTTAATGCAATATATGGTGACAATTTTCATATCCTCATGTGGGGATGATATTGAACAATAGGGATCATTTTGAGGTCATTTGGGAGCCAAATGCTTGACCCAAGGGCAGACCCATTGTTGGTGATATGACACTTGGTTTCTGGCCACCAATCAGTCAATCAACAATAGAGAAAACTTCCAAGGGGTCAGAGGATGTTTGGTACAGAAGTGCGTGAAGTCATATCAGTTGTAGGGTACAACATGCACCAGTGACTAGTTGCGTTTTGTCAATGGATATCATTTTGGGCTAGTTTAAAGGTGGCAAGACCCACTAAGGTAAATTGACCTCTAATTCATTGTATTTGGTGAATTCTAACTAAAACTGTGTTTTGGGGGAGTTTTACTGTCATGTGGGTTCCTCTCGGGACCTCTTTGGCAAGTTTAGACATAGAGAGACACAAAAAGGCCCAGAAGAGGCAATTGGCAGTCTTTTCTGTAGCCAGTGGTATTCCTGAGGAACAGGTGGTAAGGACTTTATGAGTCTTAGGAACTAGCCGTTTTGCCTCTGAATTGACTTTGAGGTACAGTTGGTGTGTGCCTCTGCTTCAACAAGACAGGACTAAAGGTTGGATCACTGGCATCACGAGAAGTGTTTGCACATCATTGTGGAACTCCTAAGAATCTTAAAATCATTAACTACATCAAGGATTAGAAGGGAATCCATCTGAAGCTCAAGTTGGAACAAGACTGGGAGTTGAAGATATTCTTTACAAGTTTAAGCATACCAGGACCAGGGGATAGATGTTCCAAGCTAATTGAGAGCAGGGAAGGCATGGAGAAACTCTGTAGGAGGTGTGGAAAGTGTTCATAGTGTTCCAATATCTCCATATGTAACAAATTTGTTGAAAATGCCTCGTAATTTCTCCATTTTGTAAGAGGGCTAAAGGTTCCATGGTTTCTTCATATGGGGTTTTCTACCATTAAGGGTTTTTCCACATAAATCCATGGTGAAACTGTCTTATGCGACGTTCTTACTCTAAGTTCCATGCTGTTTGTAGATTGCATTAACATGAAGATTTATGGCTGAAATTGATAGTTTTGAGTAAAAAATAGCACTTGGTTGTCACTAGTCATCAAAAGCTCATTCAAAGTTGCTTTCAGTGCATCCAAAAATATCTGCTAAGTAAATCTAATTGTGAGATTTCAGATCAAATACATTGTCTAACGACTGGAAATAAGAATTACATATGGAGTGGATAGCATTACCCTATTCTAAATTTGAAAGTCTGAATGGTTAAGGTTGTTTTTATAGCATTGTTTAGTTTATGAATTATACAAAATAGCGAGCCATATGAATACAAAAATATTGATAGTTACAGAGTATCCATGTAAAATTTAGGATAATACATGGTTTCAAAATTCTAATGCAATTTCAGTTTTGTAATAATTTTTAGATTTCATGCCAAAGAATATCCAGCATACAACAAGGAAACTTTCCCAATACACCTTGGATACTGCCAAACAGGTATATAAAAGTTCAACATTTTTTTGTAAGAATGCCTGTTTTGGATCTTGTCAACCTTAATTTATATGGTTGCAACTAGGAGAGGTATATGGTTTGCTAAGTTGAATTTTTATGAACATTGAATTTTAAGAGGAGCAGTTTACCTTCTTAAATGTGCATGTCCGATGGTAAGTTTCTCGTATTTGTACTTAAGAGTTTAGATGATTTTTTCAACAACACTTATTAAGTAATGGTATAATGTTTATTAGACTTTAGAAATGACAGTGCAACAGTTTCTTTTGGCTTCTCTTTATTGTTATTATTATTATTTTGGTATAGTTTGTTTTTCTTAGTTTTGATGCTTGCAATACATGGATCTGCCATATTCTTTCAGGATCCAATGTACCATATGATTACAGCATGAACCTACGAAACATTTTATGGCTAGCACCATTGCCAGATTGCTCTAATAGGAAGTGTTCAGCTCAATGGTTAGCTCCAGGTGAGTTCTATGAAACAAAAAAGTATGTCCTGTATTTAACTTCTAAACTTCTGAAAATGGTGATAGCCTGATTGGATTACTTGAATATGCCTAGAAGTGTCAGGCATTTGGACTCTTTACTTTTCTCATATCACATTATAACAGAATGCATGCTTGCTAACTACTTTCCAAAAACAAGTGTTCTGTTAGTAACCTCATAATGCGTAATACACAGAAATTTATTAGTTTAATGAATTATATATAAATAACATTTGCAACGACTTAATATTTTGGTTTGTTTTGTATTAAAGATCACATCATCTTGATCTGAGCACCTAAGTCAAGCTGTGGAGACAACACATCAATTACAGTGGAAACATAAATTTATTTACGAGAGAGAATAAACCACACTTTTGCTTATAGAATTAACCTGTAAATGATTTGGTGGCAAAGTTCTAGCAACCATAACAGAACTAAATTGGATGCACATGGATAAAGCATGACATGTAGTAATAACTATATTGCATCACTGTCGCTTGCTATAAGGACTTTGTAGACAAGTTTAGCCTATAAACAGGGTTATCCAATAACAGGGCCATGTAAACAAGGCTAAATATAGATTTTAGGACTTTTTATTGAAATGTTGTAGGGTCCATGTAGCTATATGGACAGTTGTGTCCCTCAAATTATGTTGTGGAATTCTTGTCTGCAGGAGGGGGACAATGTTTATCAGGCTTCAGAACATAGAGCCGAGTAACATTTTCAAACTTCTTTGCTTTATTCTCTACCTTACCCCTATCCAACGCAAATGTAGATGAATGAATAATTGTGAAAGTAGAGGAAGTAATTCACTATGGAACCTGAAAAATCATCACAATAGTTGTTCCATGTAGGGCTGATAGCAGTATGTTTTCATGGCATGTGGAACTGGAGTACTAATACCATTTGGAGTGCTAGTGCATATAATTATGTTTGTATTGAATTGGGTGCTGGGGGGAGGTGCTGCCCTTCAATCCACATTAGCAATGGAGGAAGCAACCAATGTTTTGTTTGTGCTTCTTGGACCTCTCAGGTTGGTCTGCCTCATAGATCGGTTCTACTGTCTTCATCTTCGACAAATAGACCTTACAAAAGTACAGGTTGTGCCCAATATGATGTCTAACACTGCAATAAAGCTGACTCAAAGAAACAAGAAGTGAAAATAAAAGAACCTTATATATGACATTAAAAACACAAGTAACTAGGTGTTATTCTGGTACCATCAAAGACACACAGAATGTACTTCAAAAGGAACTGGACTATAGCCCTTGATTAGGAAATGTAAGTGGACAAAACTGTGCTTGATAAATCTCAATTTTTATCTTTTTTTTTATTATTTCATTGTAAAAGTAATAATGCTATGTTGTCTCTACCTTCAACAAAAAGACCTTACAAATGTATTAATGTGGATTTAATCTAAGCAACTTGAAAGACTTCAACTGGGAATCTTATGGAGTTGACATATCGAAATGCAACTATCCAAGGGACGTAGTGTTGCCACTAGAGTTGCATTGCTCCAATGCCAATAAATAATAAATAAAGTTGATGTGAAAGAAATAATTGATTGGTGTTATGGTGAATACATTTATTGGAATTCAAACTTCAAAGTATGAAAAGAAGACTCACACGACTCACATATTCTTGAGATGCAAGCCACAAGGGATGATGATGCGCCAAAAGTCAAGCCTCTTTATTATAGGTGCCCCTCACTGATCTCTAATCTTTCTTTTACATCCAGTGGTGCCCACATGTTGGGACTCTAACCAGTTAAAACTTTCCTAGAAACAAAGGTAATTCAATCTTTTGTAACAGCAGGGCTTATCCAATACGATGTAATGACCCAGTACAGAGCTTGGCCTTTTAGGGCTATCCACCCATATGGCTTAATACAGACTTTAGTTCAATATCAAGGCTTTCAAAATAAAAAATAGCGCTATCCAATAGTAGGGCCAAGTAAACAAGGTTCATTACAGAGTTTAGCCCATCAATCAGGCTGATTTAGAAATAATCAATTCTGAGGAAGTACAACAGCATCAAATCCTAGCAGTCGATGCGGCATTTATTAGTTAGTCCCAGCATTTATGGAAGCGAGCAGCTTTAGATATGGTCAAAGAGCATCTAGTTTAGTCAAATTTGAGTCAAGTCAAGATATCAGTCACTGATCTACAGCCTATTTTTTTGATATCACTTGTTGAATACCAATCATGTACTTGCTGATGCCATGCTAATAGTACTAAACAGATCACTGAGATTATAACAGATGTTCAAATGCAATTCTGTTTTCGGCAGTAAATTATCTTAGCTGCTTGTCAAAAAGAAAATTGATGATGAATGGTCAAAATGAGGGAATTTGATAAAAGTTCCTATATTTTTAAATGATTGTTTAATATTTATTGTTGCTAGGATTGATTGGCTGATTTTGGCAGGTTAGTCTATTCAGATAGATGATAAATAAAATAATTCAGAAAATTATATACCATTTGGTATTAGTATTGGGGATGACGTCATGAGATTTTGACTGTAATGATGTTGTAACGTTTCTTAGGTGCTCCTCTGCCTGAATTTTATACTTCATCTTATACTTGCTTGTAGGCTTCCATATATTATCTTGAATATGCTGTCGATTGGTTTTATTGTGAAAGACCTAATCTGTAATGTAAAAAAATTGGAGTGCTGCAGCATGGAAGTATCAACTGAACATTTTCAGGCATTCCCTTCGAAGAAGAGTGAAACTTCATACTAATCCAGTTTTTTCTCCTGATTTAAGGGTACTTTGGTAATTGTTCAGGCTCACAACCAATACCATAGCTAGAAAAAGAATAGATTAGTGCTTTGGCTGCGGAGACCAACTTTTGAAAGAACACTTACTCATTTCTAGCTTACCACTAGTTGCTTATTTGTTGAATCTCAAGTCTTAGAGTGTCTTGCTGGTTGATAGCTTCACAGTTGAGATTTATGCTTGAAACTTCTGCAACTGATTGCTTTCCTTATTTTGCATCCTCAAAATGTTGAATTGGTCTTATTGGAAAGAAGTTGGATGAAACAATTTGTGAATTACTGAAACTTCTTGAAGAGTCATTCTTGGCTTTTAAGACTTTCGGGAGGTAAAAGCGATGCACTCTTTGTGAGAGAATTTGCTTTGGAATATCTTTGAAATGGGCAGCATGTATTTAAGGTTTGCAATTCAACCTTCATAAAGCATCTTTTTTGGTTATGGTAATGTGGGAGAGTGTCATGAAATTGGATTAATCCATGGAACATAAGCTGGCTGTGAGTTTGTGGTTTGCCTTCCCCAAGGGCACCTTGACATATCCTTCTTTGGCAATGTCCAGAGGTCTCAGTTGGGTGAACATACAACTGTTAGATCTGTCTTGACGAACAGAATAAGCATGGTGTTCTATGGTTACTAGATAAACAAGCAATAATGCACAATGGTCAAAAAGGGTGCTATATTTTTATGTCCACTGGAATTGCCCTAAACCTTCATTTAGTGTTTGAAAGACTCTTGGTGATACAAAAAATGGTTGAAGGACCTCATTGAATAAGAAAAGAGAAAATTGAAAACTCTCAAGGGAACAGGGCTGGTAGTGATAGTGCTGTGAGAATCTTCAAGCCTGGTATTAATTTTTTTGATCTTCAGTTAAAGGTGTATCCTTAAACATGGAGCATAGTTGAATGATCGGGTGAACATGAGGATCCTAGTGAACCTTGTGGTTCTCCTTTTAGTAGCAACAACACGACATCACTTGTGAAAGCTGCAAGCAATGCACCATTGTATAACTTAGTATTTCAACACTAACTATGCATCACTTCTTATTAAAGATCTCTTATAAACAGGAAGCCAATCACAGTTAAGAGAACCATTCAGATGTAAGACGTAATCATTGATTGCATGATGATAATGCAAAATAATCTTTAGCTTTTGTAGCAATATTTGCAGGCATTTTCTACTCCTATTCTGAGCTCTCACTTGATTTTGTTGATGGAGAATATTCAAGTTAAATAGCATTGTGGGTGTAATGAATCAAAGAAAGTTTCTGCTTGCTTTGCTTATACTTAAGTCTGGGAAACAGTGCTTGATTATGTGCTTCCTATATCCTTTTCATTTTAATTTGTGTATAGTTGAAAACTTGTCTGTCTTATAGAGTTATTGAGTACATAGCTAGGGCTGGGGCCTCATCACAATTGAGGCTATTTTGTTTTTCATACTAGTGTAATGAGTGCTGTCCCTGTTGTGTTCTGAAGGATCCTTGTCCATACCAGCACAGTTGTTTCACTAAAACTTGAGATGACATGGTTGATGTGTTAATTACAATTAACTACCCTTCCTGTAGAACTGATGGATATGAGGTTGAATTTCAATGTTCATTATTCTTCAGAATCAGCACCTGGTACATGTGAAAATCATATTGAATATTTACAAGATCCTGGTCAAGGGTTCATGTGGTAGATTAGATTTATTTCAAGGTTAATCATTCAATTGTAAGATCTCTGAATGGCACTAGTCTATATATTATGTGAATGGTGTGGGTACTTGTTACAAGAACACCTGCCTTTAATGTGGATTTATATCATATTGGACAGCAAGGTATACATACAAATGAGAGTGAACTTCAGTAGTTGTGTGAAGCAAGACTGAAGTAAGAATTTAATGGCAGTTTTGAACTCTTGGAGAAAAAGGAATGAAAAGGTTTATAATGCCATATATGGAAAAAAGTGATCAATGGAACTGTTTGAATGTTTGAATCCAGATATGGAGGTGGACTGCTTATAGCATCACTGCTCAAAAGACAGAAGTGATCCATGACTAAATAGATACATAAAAAAAAAGAAATTCAAAATTATGGTTATGGACTCATGCCCATGGACAAACATAACTAGTTATTTGGTCTGGTGGAACCTGCATGTCAGAGTAAAAGTAATGCCGATGGATTTGAGCAATTTTATCCAAAAACTTGATTGACTTGTCTATATTCACAGAGAGATGAAAGTGTGCAGACTGGATAAGACATGTCATGATGGCTTATGACTGGACCAACATTTGCTTACAGACTTCATTTCTACGTAGAACGCAATAGCCTGGGGTGTAATATGGATTACTTCACCTCCTATTATTATTGACCCCTACAAACATTTTCACTCTATTGGAAGTACTTAGGGTTGAATGATATTTAAAATCATATCTTTGCACAAGTTTACGCTTGGAATATGGTTGTGCTGGTCCTCAACGAAGACCAATAGCTGTTTAAAATCTGCCATGAAAACAATGCTTCTATTATGTACCCATGCATTTTCATGATATTTTTTCTTCCTAATAACTTCTAATAATGGTTAATGATTAATTGGGTACATATTTGATTAGCTCTATACTGAATTCTGTATGTCTATGGTTGTTTACTTGATGAGCTCTATGTTGGAATTCTTTATATTTGCAAATATTGTTGTTTTCTATGTGTGGATAGGGTATACATGCATAGGATGTTTGAATTGGATACCTGAAATTCAGGTAAAATCTTATTTTATTCCATTGCAGTCTGAATTTCTGCAATGTTTAGTTATAATTTTGGTTCATAGCTGTTGCATATTTCTGAAGTCATTGAAAGAAAAACAAATAAATTAACAATATTCCTGTCATTCGGTACCATGGCTGCTGTATAGTAGATGAGTTTCTGACGGTGTAGCAGGGCTTGCGCACCCAATCTGCTTGGTGCATGCACCCGTACCTGATACTTCGGTGTGGGCCTGGATACATTCTGGGTGCTGTGAAGAGCACCTTCATGCATTTTTTAAATTGATTATATCAGTATGGGCCCACCTGTATTACATTGTGATCATATAGTGGTATTATAACAGCTTGGCAATTATGCATGTATTGTTTGGGTTTTCTCCTTAAAAGTTGAGAAATTTAACTGGTTGAGCTAATACCATTTGATAATACGTTCGTGCATTTTACCAATGCACTGGCTGCTGGAAATGAGCATCACAGCCTTTGTGCACCCTTGAGATGAGCCACAACTTGAGAGTGATAACTATCTCCATTGTATTTTGTCTGAAGATGTCAATGATGTTGATGACCAAATATTTGCGATTAGGACATACTGGTCTTGCAAATATAGATTCAGGACCAAGATTGTTAATAATAACTTACGAAACAAGAAGCTGTTACGTATGCATTTTTATTTCATGTAGAGACAATTTTAATTTCTAAGATTTTGAAATGAAATGAAAGATTTTAATTACGTTTGCGAGACCCAAATATGGTTTATGGGACTTCAAATATGGAAGTACAACTACTCAAATCATATCATATGATCTTTAATATCTTTGAGAAGGTTGTTCCTTCTCCTGCTGATTTGGGTTAGCAATTCCCCAACTTTTTTTATTTTACTGATCTTCAAATAACTCTGCCGTAGACCTGTTTCCAAGTGTTTCTTTGTATTTGCCACGGATAAAAAACTCGGGCATTTATAGATTAAGTGTTCCTCTGTCTCTACTGCCCCTGTGCTGCATAGAGTACATATCCTTTCTTCCCATTGTTCTTTGGGCATTGTCCATCTCCTTGTTTCACATCTAAGCCTATGAGAGCTAGTCCTTATCTGAGCAATGAGGATTTTTTCCTTCCACTTGATTTCAGCGCCTATATACGTTTTTTTCCTTGTGGTTATATGTTGGGTTAAACTTTGCAATATAATATTGTCTTTTCTTGCTTGCATTTTTCCACATTCCACTTCTAAACTTTTCATTCACATAATTTTTTGTCTTTGTTGACATTTGGGCATTCATTTATGTTGATTTCCCAACGTTTCATCCATTTTTGATTTTGTTTCATCCATGTATTCTTCCGCCTATGCAACTCTTCGTCCCTAGCTGCCCTAGGCCATCTATCGTTTTTCATTGTGATTAGATATTTTTGAATCCTTTCTATTTGCCTCCATTTTGCATTTGTTGTGCCACTAGCCCACACCTTGCAACCATACAACAAAACCGTTGTAACAAGTAGGCCAAATAAGACCTTGGTGGTCTTCCAGTCCCACAACTTGGCATTCCTACACCTGTTTTGAAGTGCATATAGTGCTCTCCAACCACTTTGAGTTCTTTTCATCCTACATGTATTCCAATTAAGTTTGTCATGAAAGTCTATGCCCAGGTATTTGTATTCTACTACTACCTCAAGCGGTTCTCCTGCAAACTGAAATTCGAGCTGTTGCTTCTTTTTTGCTGAAAAAATCATAATTTTTGTTTTTCTCGTGTTCACCTGCATCCCAACTTCCTTACAAAAGAGTTCTAGAGCTCGAAGGTGATCTTCTAGATCTTTGGCTGTTTTGGCCACAAGAATTACATCGTCTGCATACATGAGGAGTTTTACCACATATTTGGCTAAGTGCACACCCTTTCCCTCAAATTTGTTTATCCATTCTTCTAACTTGTCAATGTACAACCCAAATAAGATCGGAAATGGAGGGCAAACCTTGTTTGAAACTATAAATCTTTACATTCGATATTTATTGTTAGTTTTAATCCCAAATTATGTGAAAAGATGAGGAGGTAAGCTTGTTTGCTTAATTAATTTTGGATTTTATTTTTCAAAGTTTTTAATGTGATTACAACCGAACCTTGTGGGCCGAATTGGGACGGGCCATGGGTTGGCCGGCCGCACCCAGCCCATTTTGGGCATTAAAAAATATCTATATATATATATATATATATATATATATTTTTTTTTTTAATTTTTATTTTATTTAAGTGGGCCCAAGTGTACTCAGTCCATACGGTAAAAAAAATTAAAAAATAAAAATAAGTTTTTAAATTTTTTTAAAGTTCAAAGTTTTTAAATTCTTTTGTAATAAATGATAAAGTGGACTTCAATTCAGTGTAAAGTGGTTGGATTGAATTTTTGGAGAGAAATTTGTGTATGTTTATAGTAATCTTCGACTTATGTCTCCTAGGGATAAGGGTTATATAGAGGAACCTTTTGCACGTTGGAATGCAGCTTTTAACAACAGTAGAGACGACAGCAGGTGTAATGGCTTTTCAGATCTGCCACCACCAAATCTACAGAAGAAAGGGGCTTGGAAGATGATGATAAAGAATGTAATGAATGAGAGTCAGATATCAGATATCTGATCTTATATTTGTATATCTGATCTTATAATTGTACATGCACACTACTATATATATAATATTGTTATCTCTTTATGATTTTGACATCCTATCATTTTTGTATACAAATATCATATATGCTTTTATATATATATATATATAATATTTGTACATGCACACTAATATAGATATCTGATATATTTGTAAATACACACTACTATATATATATATATTATTGTTATCTTTTTATGACTTTGACATCCTGCCATTTTTGTATAATAAATATATGTCATATATATATGTTTTTATAATACTATATTTAAATATTTTGCAATATATGCTTTTATAATACCATATTTAAATATTTTACAATGTATATAATTTATTTATTTATTTATTTTTTTGAATGAAAAAGAGCAGAAAAATTCCATTAAAGAATAATTAGGCCTTTTTACATCAAAAAATGGGTGGAGAAGATCACACCCTAGTATGGTTTTGTTGAGCAAGGTGCAGCGACAGTATTGTCATTGTTGTCAACACAATCAGATAGATCGGTTGATGCAGTGGACAGGAGTTCAGAGGTTACTCAGAGTATGTACAGTGATGTTAAATGCTTATGAGGATGTTTACCCACCTTTTTGCATATTTTCCAAGAAGACCGAAGTGGCCCATATGCTAAAGATCAAAGAAAAAGCAAAACACCGCAAAGAAAAAAGTGTCGCGATATCGCGACATGTTGCATTTTCGAGGTCCAAAGCAAAGAGAAAATGCAAGGAGAAAAAGTGTCGCGATATCGCGACATGTTGCATTTTCGCGGGCCAAAGCAAAGAGAAAATGCAAGGAGAAAAAGTGTCGCGATATCGCGACATGTTGCATTTTCGTGGTCCAAAGCAAAGAGAAAATGCAAGGAGAAAAAAGTGTCGCGATATCGCGACATGCTGTATTTTCGCGGGCCAAAGCAAAGAGAAAGAGCAAGGAGAAAGTGTCGCGATATCGCGAGCGACATGTTGTATTTTCGCGGGCCAAAGCAAAGAGAAAGAGCAAGGAGAAAAAGTGTAGCGATATCGCGAGCGACATGCTGTATTTTCGCGGGCCAAAGCAAAGAGAAAGAGCAAGGAGAAAAAGTGTCGCGATATCGCGACATGTATTTTCGCGGGCCAAAGCAAAGAGAAAGAGGAAGAAAAAAAAAAAGTGTCGCGATATCGCGACATGTTGTATTTTCGCGGGCCAAAGCAAAGAGAAAGAGCAAGGAGAAAAAAAGTGTCGCGATATCGCGACATGTTGTATTTTCACGGTCCAAAGCAAAGAGAAAGAGCAAGAAGGAAAAAGTGTCGCGATATCGCGACATGTCGCATTTTCGCGACTCAAAAAGGGCAGGCAGGCAGAGAAACAAAAGTGTCGCGATATCGTGACATGTCGCATTTTCGCGACTCAAGAAGAGCAGGCAGGCAAAGAAACAAAAGTGTCGTGATATCGCGACATGTTGCATTTTCGCCAAAGGAACAGAGTAGTTGATAGTGCGTCTGATATTAGTGATGAACACCAGGATGGTGAAACTGAAGACTGCATAGTGACGTGGACCCATGAGGAATCTTTAATGATTTGAAATCATTTAAGATGGTCGTTACACATCGAAAGAAGCGGATGCATGCCCATGTGGAGAAAACGAACAATCGTGGAAGGAGAAAACGAACAGTCATGAAAAAGAAAACGAACAGTCGTGGAAGGGGAAAACGAATAGTCATGAAAAAGAAAACGAACAGTCATCGAAGGAGAAAACGAACAGTCATCGAAGGAGAAAACGAACAGTCATGCAAAGAGAAAACGAACAGACATGCAAAGAGAAAACGAACAGTCATGCAAGGAGAAAACGAATAGTCATGACCGAGAAAACGAACAGTCATGGTAGAAGAATATGGTGTCAATTATTTGCATGTGACGTGTTTGACGAAATGCCTTCTCAATATATACAAAAGGAGTTACATAAAGAAGTAGTTACAATTGACAAGTGGCGTATGAGAATATGAAAGGAGTTACAACTGGAGTTACAAAGAGAAAGGATGGTTATAAAAGGAGTGTTGCTTGGAGAATTTGGGCGAGTGAAAGGCGAGCGAGAAGGGTGTGTGTTGTGTGAATTGTGGGCGATGTTGGGTAAGCAATAGACCAGTCAGGGTCTTGTAAAAGTGAAGGCATTTTTATGTCAATATTCTAGTTTCAAAATTGTAGTCCAAGTTGGTGCTTGGCATCAGGGGTTGGTGCTCCTTCCAGTTGGTGCTGGTAAATCAGGGGTTGGTGCTCCTTCCAGTGGGTGTTGGTAAATTGATTGTAAAGTTGGTGCTTTGCAAAGGCTGGATTTGGATGGGAGTCCAAACAGTCATTTTGAGGAGTAGCCAAATCGGTGAACCTCGGTACATCTTGTGTTGTGTGATGTTCTCTTGTTATACTTGCTTTATTTGGTTTTAAGTTTTCATTGTTTTGACTTTAAGAATTGAAGATTTAAGTTATAAAGAGCTACATTGATTCACCCCCCCCTCTCAGTGTCATTGTGAGACTAACAGGTTTCAAACTAACGAGCCCACGACTAACAAAACATCAGAACTGGGCGGAAACAAAGGAGAACCACAAAGAGGCAGGCAAAAAGAACAAGATGTGGAGGCGCATCTGCCTCATTTATGCCCATGCAATGTCATTTGGCATTGGAAAGTGAAGAAAGAGGCCAACCAGCAACACTGGGCTGCTCATCAGTACCAGCAAGAGGAGGCCCAATATCCCATCCTGATCCAGTAGTGCAAGCAATAGTCACAAGGGTCGACCAACCTGTTGCAGGAGCATTGTGAATAGGATCTCCCCATCCTGAACCAGAAGGGGGAGTGGGTACAACAGGAATTTCATCTCCCCAACCAGTCACAAGGGGAGGGGAAGGAGCAGGAGGACGAACATCCCATCCACGAAGTTGTCTGGAAGAATCTGCCACAGATACTCCACGGGTGCAAAGGCGCTCTTGCCGAGAAGGGGACCAACGATTGTGAGAGGAGGGAGTGCGACAAGAGCGAGAGCGGGATCGACCATGAGAGGAGGGATCCGCAGGAAGGCGACTAACAGTGCATGGTGCATTGCCCCAGTAGTCAATAAGACTACGAAGATGTTGAATCTCCACATGAACCTTCTCCACCTGCACAAAAATCTGTAGCCAAGAATCATAAAACACTGCATATTGATCAGCCAGGGAAAAATCCGTGAACTAGTATCATGAGAAAAAGCAATCTTGTTTCTGGACTTCCAAATATGATAAAGAATGCTAATGCGAAAGATGTTCCAGACTTCCAGCAAAGGTTCAGAAAATGAAGGTGAATCACCAAGAAGGATTTGCTGCCAGGAAAAAGGAGAGGGAATGAAGGGTCGAAAAAAAGATTCAATCCAGGTCCATGCAGAACGAGCCTTGGGGCAAGACCAGAATACATGAAGACAATCCTCCAACGCACCACAAAAATAACAGGAAGGGTGTTCAATGCCAAGATAGTGAAGTCTGTGCCCCAGAGGAAGGCCTTGCATCAGTAAACTCTAGGAAAAAAAGGATTGTTTAGGTTCAATATAATTGGCCCAAACCATTTTGAACCGTGCTCGCCAAATAGAAGGAGGAGAAAGAAGATCCCAACGAGCATTTAAAACAGCAGCCATAGGAAGATGAGGAGATAGCCAAGAATAACCCAAATGGGCTTTATACTGCAACATGGATTTATGTTGAGGCCAACACCAATCAGTCCACCAAGCCTTCTGAAAGTGCTTAAAAATTCTGGGCCACAAAGAAAATGGAGTATTAAAAACCACAACCTCATAAGTACTTTGATCATCCTGCTTAAGCTGATAAAAACATTTAAAAGCATCCCAAGGAATCCAGTCTCTGGTGGAGAAAGAAAAAAAATCAGAGATAGAGTTAATTCCTTTTCTGTAAAATCGTTGAGCATGAACCCACTGAACTTGGGCCAGGGGTAAAGACTGAATTCTGATAACAGGGGACCACCAAACACTGATTGAAGAAACAGAAGCACCATTCTTTTTCCCATCACCTTTCCAAATAAGCCATGGTTTGAGAGACTCCCAGGCCTTCCAGATACTTTTAACAACAAAGGAACCTGTGATTTTAATAGGAACAGGGGCAGTGAGAAGAGTAGGCAAATTCAAACCGTGCCATACCCTTTTGCCCAAGGGGAGACCAGACAAAATGCAATGTCTAAGAAGAATTTTCCAGGCTTCATAGCCATCAAGAGCTCGCACAACCCATTTTGCACACAAAGCAATTCCCTGTCGATGACAATCCAAAAGGCCCAGACCACCAGAAAGTTTGGGAAGGCAACAAAAATCCCAAGCAACTCGGTGAAATCCTTTTGTGTGAGAAGTAGATGACCATAAAAAATCCCTCAATAATCTTTCCAATTGCAAATAGCAAGCCTTCGAAGGAAGCCAACAGGAAGAATAATACACATGAGTGGTAGCAAGAATCTTAGAGCAGACCTAAAATTTTCCTGCCAGAGAAAGTTGTTTAGTGATCCAAAAGGACAATTTCTTCTCCACTTTTTGAATGACATACTGCCATAGTTGAGCAGGGGTGCTGTGAAAGGCAAAAGGAATACCTAAAAACTTGAACATTTCACCAGATTGAATCCAACGCCACGGATAGTGAGAAAGCCAAGGAGGCATAGGCTTCCCAGATTGCCTAAAGCAAGAAGTTTTTTTCCATTGAATACTTGACCCAGAAGCTAGACAAAAAGTGTCAAGGCAATGAAGAGCCGTAGACAAGGATTGTTCATCTTCAGAAAGGGTTAAAAAAGAGTCATCAACAAAATGGCCATGAACCAATTGAGAAGAGGAAGCAGGTAAAGCAAGACCACGAATAGAGCCATGAGCCACTTTTGAAGCCAGTAAATACCCAAAAGCCTCAGCTGCTAAAATAAAAAGGGAAGGAGCAAGAGGACAACCCTGTCTAACAGATCTAAACAATCCAAAGGCCTCAGATCTACAACCATTTAGGGTAATAACAACAGAAGCATCTTGAAAAAGCATATTCACCGACTGAATGAAGGATGGCCCAAAACCTAAGGCTTGGAGCATAGAAAGAATAAAATACCACTCAACTTTATCATAAGCTTTCTCAAAATCAATTTTAAGAAATAACATATCCTATTGAGAAGAGCGAGCCCAGTCCATTCCCTCCCAAACTGCAATCACATTATCTAAGATATATCTGCCTTGTACAAACCCTGTCTGTTCAGGTCGGACAATCAAAGGAAGAAGGGGGTGAAGCTTAAGAGCAATGGCCTTGGCAATGATTTTATAACTGACATTCAACAAAGTAATAGGACGCCAACTAGTGATAAGTTCAGGATCACCAGCTTTAGGAATCAGCTTGATATTACCTCGATTCAAGAGAGGACCTAAAGAACCAGTATGCAGAGCTTCTTGATAAACTTTAAGAAGATCGGGACCCAAAAAATCCCAAAATTCTTTATAAAATTCATAGGGAAATCCATCTAAACCAGGAGCTTTCTCATTTGACATGACAGATAAAGCCTACGTCAAATCATCAAGAGACAAAGGAGTTTCACAAACTGCCCGTTGGGAGGGAGAGACCTTAACAGGAATGACAACCTGACATTCAGCTAAAGCTTGTTGGCGAGCTTCTGAGAGAGGCTGGGAAGCAAACACATGCTGATAGTGACTGACAAAGGCTGCACATATGTCAGGGAGAGAAGTGAGTCGCTGACCATCAACCTGAAGAGCAGAAATCTGAAGAGCTGGAGAAGGTGGCCGGAGGCGCTTAAAAAATTCTTTAGAGACCTTGTCCCCAATTTGCAGCCAATGCAATCTAGCCCGCAACTGAGCTCCTTTTGCTTCATACAAATCACTTTTTTGATTTCATGATGAAGGGAAGCGACTTGAGCTTGTAAAACAGAGCTAAAAGGACAAGCTTCAAGACGAGCAGAGGCTTTGTGTAACTCTTGCTTAAGAGCAGTAGTGGCAATTCGTCGTCTTTTAGCAACCTCAACACCAAGAGAGCGTAACAGGGAAGTAGTACGGGAGATGGCATGATTCCACCAGGAGATCCAACCAAGACGTCCAGAAGGCCGAGGAAGAAGATTCCAACAGTGAACAATATGAGCTTTCATATAAGAGTGTTGCAGGAAAGAAACATTGAAATAAAACTGATGAGGAAACTGACGAGGCTGCTGAATAATAGGGCTGATACTAAAAACAATAGGAGCATGATCAGATAAAGTCGTATCAGCAAGAGTGTGCACATAGAGAGAAGAAGAGGTCAGCCGTTGGAAACAAAAAGTATCATTTTTAGTAAGCATGGCTCTATCTAACCGCTTCAAGATTCTCGCAAAGCCTGATTGGAAATTAGACCAGGTATACCAGGCAGAGTCAAAAAAGCAGCAAGGGAAAAACAAGAGTGAGGGTCAGAAACACCAAGCTTGTTTTTCATAAAGAACCATGCTTCACGTTCACCAATAGGCCAACGCATTGGAAGCTGACCAATCTTATCATAGGGTTTCTCAATCATATTAAAGTCACCACATAAAACCCAGAGAGCAGGCGGTAAAGAAAAAGCAAGCCAACGCCAGAGAGCATTGCGTTCAGAAGCATCATTGGAAGCATAGATATTAACAATTCCAAAGGGTTTGCCATGAATTTCCAGCAGAGACCAAACAACTTGATGGGAGGGGTCCGAGCCCCAAGAAACAACATGATTCCACCATTTAGAAGCAATAAAGGTAACAACACCACCTTTCCCAAAAGGATGATTGGTAACATGAAACCCACCACGCGACCATAAAAAATTACAGGTACATTGAAGAAGAAAGTCAAAAATCTTGACCTCTTGCAAACAGACAAAATCAAGAGGACCAAACAAAGAAGCAGAACGAGAAAGTTCATCACGGACCACATATTTTCTGATTGGGTCCGTTAACCCGCGAACATTCCAGGAGTAAAAGATCATTGGGATCGATTGAGGTGCATGTCAACCTCAACAATCTCAGTATCACCAAGGTGACCCAAAGAGTCATACGAGTTAGAGAACCGGCCACTGTGCAATGGAATTTTGGAAGAGGGACGACTAGTTTCATCCAACTGACGTCGTTTTTCAAACAAAAAATCCATCCCCCCTCGTGTAGGGCTACGGGAGCGACGAAATTTGGAAACTGCAGAAACCGCAACAACAAAATCTGTGACAAGGGAAGAGGAATGAGGAATATGAGTAGGAGGAGCTTGAGCGACAACAGAGGCAAAAGAAGCTGTAGTAGAAGGGGAAGGAAGGAGAGGGGTAGGGGAAACTTGTTGGTCATGCATGGCAGGGACAAAGGGTTTAGTAGGGACGGCTTCAGAACTGGCAACTGGGGGTTTGGGAGTACGGGATTTTCTATTATTCACCACCACCCAGTCAGCTTGACCCCCAGACACAGAAGGTGGTGGAGCAGGAGAAGAAGGAGTTTCACGCGAATTGAACTTACCAACCATAAGAGGGCAATATTTAATCTTATGAGTCACAGATTGACAACGAAAACAAGTGTTAGGTAAATTGATATACACAACTCATTGGCGAAGGGTATTTTCCCCACACTTGATATCAATAAACTCATGCATGTCCTTTTTCATGTCAACTTTGACACACACACGTCGAGTGGGGCGAGGACTGAAAAATCGCTCAGGCTCAAGACACACAAAAGTACCCAAAGGAGTGGCTAAAGATTGCAGAAAAGGCCATAATGGAAGAGGCAAACCCGGAAACTCCACCCACACTGGAACTTCTAGAGAAGTTTCATCAGTAACCGTAAAAGAATGACGATAGGGTTGCAAAATAAGCAGAGAACTGCGAACAGTCCAAGGACCTTTGTTCAAAGCCTTTTCAGCAAGAGTGGGATCAACAAAACGGAATAAAAAAAAAACCTTTTGTCAAATTCTGAATATTTTCAACAATAATACCATGAGGATGCCAGACATGCTGGACCCAATTGCGAACCAGGGTATCATTTGGAATACGACCAAGAAAGTAACCAACCAAATGAGTTTGCTCATACCAGGTACATGCTTTTTGAAAATCTTCAACCGAAAGAAGAATCTCAGGGACAGAACCCTTACCTCGTGGAAGACTTTCGAAACAAACTTGCGAGGACGTTTCTCGGGCGCCATTGGGTACTCCAGCAGCTCCAACATCAACTGAAGTTGGGTGAAGAACGACGACCATAAAAAGGTAGGTAAACACCGCACAAGGCGGTGTTAGTGGGACTTAAATGCAGGAAACTGAGAAAAAACAGTTGTACAAAAGCCAACAAGGGTGGCGGCAGGACAAGAAGATGACGACAAACCCTAAATCTCCAGAGCATTCCAGAACACCATCATGTTTTTTTTAATACATAGGAGAATTATTTTTATTTTTTGAGTAATATTTCTTATACACATCCACCATGGGGATTGAACCGGGGTCACATCACCGATAATGCAAGTGGCGTCCTTACTGGTAGACAACACTCACAATGTATACAATTTATTTAATTATTTCATAATGTATATGATTTATTTAATTTTTCAATATATATATATATATATATATATATAAATATTAAAAAATAGTTGCAATGGGAAGAAAGGATATGTACTCTATGCAGCACAGGGGCAATAGAGACAGAAGAACATTTCATCTATGAATGCCCAAGTTTTTTGGATATCCGTGGCAAATACAAAGAAACGCTTGGAAAAGGGTCTATGACAGAGTTATTTGAAGACAGTAAAATAAAAAAAGTTGGGGAGTTGCTAACCCAAATCAGTAGGAGAAGAAACAGCCTTCTCAAGGATATTAATGGTCATATGATTTAAATAACTTTGTTTTCATATTTAAAGGTTTCATAGGTCATGTTTTGGGTCTCGTGAACGTAATTAAAATCTTTCATTTCACCTGCAAACCCTGTTTTTTGTGGGGTAACCCGTGCACCTGGTAACCTTGTTTAAAATACATTTTAATTTGCCATACTCTATACCCATGCACTCAACTTTTAAAAGTAGTGTCTTGATGGTCGCACCCACACCGAAAACGCACAGGCACCCCTACACCGGAAACGCATTGGCACTTACAAATCCTTTTATCTTTTGGTTTTATAGTAGGAATTGCACATTATAAAAGGTGCAAGATATTTATAGTTGAGAATACCTCTATGTTAATTTTGATTTTAATTGCACAAAAATGACATTTAAGTTTTCCAAAGCTGATATTCTGACAAGAACTTCAATTTGCTTTTGGTTTATTTATTATTCTCATCGAGATCAACGATTTTACAGGTGCCTTGGTGGTTCTTGATGCTTATCCCGGGGGAATAATATACAAAGACCTTGTTGGGCAGTGGGTTCAAGATTTCAGAACTATTTATGAAGGTAAACGAAGCCTCTGCAATAATTTTTATTTTTTTTAGCATGTATTGTCTGTTCAGACTAAGGAAGTTCTTTTTGAATGACCTAAACATGACAAGTATTTCTATGGTTTTTCTCTTTAATAACATGCTTTTGTTTGCAGATGACTTTGGAGATGTAATACTTGATGTTAACTATTTGAATGCGGAAAACAGTCCTTCAGAAAATAGGATTTATCTTTGTTGAATATCAAATTATTGTACTGAGGCAGCCTAAGCTATGGACCAATGAAAATTGTCTGGAAGTCAAGGGAGCCTATCCACAGAGCAATGAAAATCCATTTGTGGAAATATAGATTTATATTTAAAACATATGTAGTGCAATGTCTCATCCTTCTCAAAATATGCCTTCCAATAATTGTTTGTTGGTGTTCACTAGTGAGTGAGGTTTTCCATAGTTTACTGCATTTTGTTGGAACTATCCTACATGTGGGATTTGTGCTGACATTTCGGGTGAGCTACTTCACTCATCATCATTGATAAGTTCTGTTGACAAGTGAAGAAGCTCACCTGAAATGTAAGGACAATATCCTATACTCAGGATTATTCCAAAAATAAAATCAAACAAGGTTATATGTATACTTGAATATATGTATTCTGTTTGGATTATGAAAACCATGGGCCTGTATATCCGTTTTTATACTCAGAAGCAAGAGAAAAAGTCAAAGTGGATGGTCGTGTAGTTCATGCATTGAATGTAGGCTTTTAAGAGAGTCTTGGCAACATAATTTGGCTTTGGATATACTTTTGGCAGGAATTTTATTTTGTTGAGGATGCCACAAAAGGTGAGAAAATGAACCATCTGAATTTGCTACAAAATCATATAGGAAGCAAGATCTGAGCTAAACATCTATACAAACATTATGCCCAAATATAAGAAACAAAAATAATGTTGTTTGTCAAAAAGAATTATAGACAGCATCCTGCATACTTAGGATGCTCATGAAAGCCCTTTACCAGCCAAAGGATGTAGTATGTGTTTTTTTTGTATTTCACAACTCAAAGCAGAGAATAATAACAGCATAATTAAAATGCAAAAGAATTAAGCAGTCAGCAATAGTAGTACTCATGAAAGCAAATTGTGTTACTAAATCATAAATATCACGTGACAATACAGATGGCAATATCATATCTGCAACACAACACATGGTACTATCCAAAACAGCTATCTTGTATTTGCACTAGCACTAGCAATGACAATCTGGTAGCCCTAGGCCCCTATACATTGTATACAATTGAAGATAGTTTGAAGATGGTTAGGAACCTCATAACTACACAACCATCATATGTTATCATTCGAATAAGAGGTACCCGTTACAAATGACATATATGATTATAAACACAAGATCGTCTTTTGTACACACATGACGTGCCAAATGACAAACTATAGTTACACCTATCTACAAGACAAAGTTGTGTTCACTATATTACACCACATACATGATTACAGACATGATGTCGTCATACATACACACATACATGATACGTGTACAATAACAAACTATAATCGCACCTATATACAACACAATGTATTGTTCACTGTTACCACGCTTGCTTATTGCTAAGGTGGCATATATGCTACTTCAAATTTCCTGCCTCCAAAAAAAGAGAAAAGTTTCCAAGAATTTGGGAGGGCATGGAATGTTTATATATAAGCCTTCAATCAAGTTGCTCTAGCTAACAATGCATAACTAATGGGAAAGACGTTCCTTGGATTGAGGCCTTAATTAATTGTAAGTCAAGTGTACCTAACAGTTAGGCATATAATTGAGCCACTTGGGGTTAGGCATGTTTGAGGCCTAGTAAGTAGGTCTGAAACATTAATTAGGACTCTTTTTTCTAAAGTAGTTGAGAATTTTCCTCCTTCAGGCTCATTGTTAGAGCTATTTAGTTATTAACTTATTATGAAGGCCTATTAGATGAGTATAGGTCCTATAATGATCAATAACGTAAAATTTTTCATCCGTCTCTTATTTTTTTTTTTAATAATGTACAACCCTTTGTTTTGTGTTAGATATTTGCTCTAATTTAGAAATTGTACCTGAGTGGTGACAATACCATATGGAGTATGAGTCCATT
Organism: Wollemia nobilis; assembly: GCA_028583015.1. Lineage (NCBI taxonomy): Eukaryota > Viridiplantae > Streptophyta > Pinopsida > Araucariales > Araucariaceae > Wollemia > Wollemia nobilis. The sequence continues at coordinate 6,444,779 of JAQPPZ010016751.1, read as the reverse complement.
GTGTTTGAACTTAAGTAATTAATAAGCACTCCATCTCTTATTTATTCCTTTATTTTTTAATGGATGTACAACCCTTTGTTTTATGTATTAGGTATTTGCTCTAATTTAGAAATTGTCCTTAAATGGTGACATTACTATGTAGAGCATGAGTCCATTGGGTTTGGACTTAAGCCATTGCAATAAAAAGCACTACATCTCTTATTTATTTTTTAAACAATGCACAACCCTTTGTTTTATGTGTTAGGTATTTACTCCAATTTACAAATTGTACCTTAGTGATGGCATTACCATGTGGAGCATGAGTCCAGTGTGTTTGAATTTAAGCCATCGCAATAATAAGCACTCCAACATATTGTACATTAAGTTGGGGGAACAAAAAGCACGCCCTTATTGTTTTTTTAACCTCTTTATATTTTGAATCAGACCATTGATTGGATTGAGTGTCTTCATGATTGTTGACTTGAATTTGTTGAGGATCTTTGACATAATGAATGTTTGTTCTTCATCCCTTTATCCCTAGTGACTCTTCCTATCAGTGTTGGTTTTAAAATACCTTTTTTCATAGTGATTTTACCTTGAAATCTTGGATAACATATATACAATTTACATTCTTTAAACCGTTGCTTTTGTTTAAGCATTGTGAATCTTTTCCTTCATTAGAATGTGTTCAAAATCACACCTATTTCCAAAAACAGACAAAAATAATCCATATACTCAAGTCTTACATAGAAAATATAAAAGGATGAAACAAAAAAAGAGAGAAATTGTTAGGTGCCCATAGGCACCATAAATAATCATAGTGTTATCCATGAATAAGAATCACAACACTTTGATGCAATGTATTATCCATGAATACGAATCACAACACTTTGATGCAATGGATGAAGTGGTGGGGAGTATTGTTTTTTTACAATAAAAAAGGCTTTGAATCTATTAAACTTGAGAAGAGATTACAATACTTACAATGTTTGACTGTAAACAGAGAATTGAGACATCGATCAACTCACCCATGAAGTTGACAATGTATGGCCATCAATCTGGACAACAAAAATATACACCTTTAAAAGGCTTGGAACAAAAACAACTACAACACCCGTGAGAAATTGGTATTTTCTCAATTCACAACATAAACATGAACAATTATATTGGAAACCTCCCAACCAACTCTTTCTTCCAAATAATTGTATTCTGTCCCTGGATAACGAAGTACATCAAATATCCTAACTAACTGAATAAAGAAACATCTAGAGAGTGATTCTTTATTTTTTCAACGATCAATTAGAACAATGGTAAATTTGCAGATTTTCGGTAGTTAAGTGTGCAGCTGTCTTTGTTAATTGATCTGCATCTGAATTAAACTCCCTATAAACATGATGAATTAGGAAGGACTTAAAGAATTTTGACAATCTAATCACTTCCTCTTTCATGTCGTTTAGGACAAAATCATCTACTTTCCAAATTTTCCTTAAGGATTCTATGATTAACTTGGAGTCACCCTTGACAAAAATCTCTGTGACATTTTTTTGCAAAGCAATTTTCAATCCTCTCAATAGAGTTGCCATTTCTACGTAGTTGTTTGTGTTCAACCCTAACCCTTCAGAAAATCAAATGACCTTCTCCTGTAAGGGGCATACTAATTTTCCCCTTGTCCTTGCTCTACCTGGATTTCCAAGAGAAGATCCATCAAAATAGATCATCACAAATTCTTCTATGGTGTTAATACCTACTATTTGTCTCAAAGGAACAGACTGTTTAAATTCAAACCAAATACCTCCAAAATTTCTTTTTGCTCCCTAGAACAATGTGCAATTGCCAGTACTTTAGTTGGAAATAAAATATTAGCCTGTTCATGTACAAAACTTATTAAAATTGCCCATATTCTTCATGAGCTTATGACCTATTCTCTAAGGCATTTGTCAGTCCGAGCCTTCCATAACTGCCACATCAAGGAAAAAACCATAGACATGCATAGTTCTTTGATCGGTAAACAATTAGTCATTTGATTCAACATCTCTATAACATCCTTAAAGCACTTTAACTCTCGAGTAGGGCATTTGAAGAGCTTTAGCAACTTGGTCCAAAGATCTGCTGACACTAAACAATTAAAAAACAAATGATTTAAGGTTTTTACTTCTCTTTCACAAAGGTGACATCTGTCCGGACCAATCACACCCCTTTTTCTTAGATTCTCAGCTGTAAGAATCACACCATGAGCCACCAACCATCCAAACGTTTGTAGTTTTGGAACCGCCCTGGACTTCCAAACATGCTTCATTAGCACCTCTATGGAATTATCTTTGTTGTCCTCGGCTGTTAAGAACTTGTACACAATTTGCTAATAGATTCATTGGTCTTTCATTCTCCTTTCAAGATGGTATATCATCCCTCTCTTGGAGAAAAATTCGCCTACTGTCCAAGTCCTCTTTTAGACAATTAAAATCATATTTCAAATGTTCTGGACAAAGGTTTGTCAAATTTGTTTTAAAGACACAATCTCTCCATTCTGGTGTGTAGGTTGTTTTCATAAAGAAATTCTTGACTTTGTAAATATTTTGCTGTAAGAAATGATACCTAATGTTGTTAAGATCTGGTTTCTAGGGGTTTTAACCCGACAAAGGACTGAGTAAAAATATTTACACCTTTCACCATCCAAGTCAGATTCTCCTTAATGATCTTCAACCCTGTCAAGATGTTTGCCCAAATTTTGGTACCTTTGTCTTGGATTGAGGTTCAACAAAACACCTTTTGGTCTACCTCCCCCATAGTATTTATTCAATAAAAGGTTAGCCCAAGGAGCCCCAAGATTGAGTAGCATTCTCCAAGCAGTTTTAGTGGCTAAAGATTGGCCAACTTTGTCAAGTTGTCTTATCCCCAAACCTCCAAACTTTTTGGGTCTGCAGATCTTAGACCAATTCACAAGATGATATTTCTTCCTGCTAGTTTTGCCTGCAGTCCAAAGAAAACTTTTGAATTCTTTTTCCATTTCACTTATTACAGTCTTAGGAGCTAAAATTAAGGACATCCAATAAATCGGTATTGCAGACAAAGTTGCCGGAACCAGTGTTCTTTTACCTGCCAAGTTCAAAAATTAATTTTCCCAACTACCTATTGTTCTTTTAATTTTGTCTACAATGCAAAACCAATCCATAACTTTATGATTGTGAGTTATGATAGGAATGCCTAGATACTTGATTGTTGAATTGTCTTCTCCTTCTTGGAATTGTAAAAGTTTGCAAATTTTACTCTTCAAATGGAGTGGTGTATTGAGGAAAAAGATGATACTTTTTTCCTTATTTATCACACTCCCAGAAGGTGAAGTGAAATCTGTTAGAATGTTTTGGATAGCCTTGGTTGTTTGAATGCTAGCTAAAACCATTAGCAATGTATCATATGCAAAGAGGAGATGAGAGGTTGCTTTCACATTGGATGTAGCACTTAAACCTTGAAAATTGTGCTTTTCCTGACTTGGAAGGGTCTTCTCAGCCCTTCTGAGACTAAAGCGAACAAAAAGGGTGATAAAGGGCATCCTTGATGAATGTCCCTTGATGTCTCAAAGGAGGATGTGTGAATCGTTATTCGCATTAACTTAAAAATAAATAAAGTACAAGTTTATATAGTTGCCCCTAAGTTTGTTGGAGAAATAGACGGGCTACAAACAAAATTCTAATCAAACCACTATTCTACTATGCCGACCACTTGCCGACATCCTTGCTTGTCGTCCACCCTAGCCGCCTATCGTCCAAGGTGAACTATGTGGGGTAAAAAGTAACAGTCATTTTTTTTAACTGCCAACAGGATGGGCCCCCATTTATTAGAACTGCAACATTTGGATTATATATGCATCCCTACACCCAGTTTGTCCATATGTCATTAAATCCCATTTTCTTTAACACCTTGCTTATAAATTCCCTATCCATCCTATCATAGGCATTAGAGAGGTCCACCTTGATTGTCATGCCTATGTTTTTATTTATCACTGTAGAATGTAAAGTTTCTTGAGCTATTACAATATTATCATGAATGTGTCTACCCGGGATGAATCCACCTTGTTCCACGGAGATCAAATCATTTATGAAAGACTTTAGTCTGTTAGCCATTAACTAGGTTATAATATTATAAGAGGTATTGCAAAGAGAAATAGGAAAAAAATTGTCAAAGCATACTACATCTCTATTTTTAGGAATGAGTGCAATGAAATAGACATTGTAGCCCCTAAAACTGCACCATTCTGTATAGATCCGTCAATCATTTTGACCAAATCTTCCTTTATGATTTCCCAACATGCCTTATAGAAATTAACCTGAAAACCATCAGGTCCCGGGGCCTTATCCAAGCTCATACTCTTGATTGTCTCATAGACCTCTTCCTATGTAATGAATTTCTGTAATTCCTCATTCATTTGCGAAGTGACCAATTTTGGGATGCAGTTAAGAATTCTTTGTTGAGCTTCGTCATTATTTTCTACCCCCTCATTTAAGAAAGACTCAAAATAATGGATTGCTTCCTTCTTAATGAAGTCTTGATCTTTGATATCCTCTCCCTTTGAGTTTTTAATCATGGAAATCTGATTGACTTCCCTTCATTGACTAGTTGTCTTGTGAAAGAAGGATGTGTTTGAATCTCCTTTCTGAAGCCAATTTTTTTGATATTTTAGCCTCTAAACCTGCTCTTCTCTCTCCTCTTCCTTATCAATGTTTTGTTTTCATTTTTGCTCTTCCTGGAATAAATCATCATCCCAACCTTCCTCCAAGGTTTTTTGCTCAATTTGAAGTAATTTTTCTCTTGCCATTGTCACTTGTTGTTGTTGTTGAGATCTGATGTTTTGAGTCCATATCTTTATACCTCTTTTAACATTTAGTAACCTCTTATGGAATTGATACATTTGAGATCCATGATTAGGGGCACCATTGTCCCACCAGAATTTGACCCGAGGGAGAAACTCTTCATGCTCTATCAACATGGGTAGAAATTTAAAAGGGACATTTTTTACTTTCAAAATGATTTGAAGTTCAACAACCACTGGCCAATGATCAGAGCTAGTGCCTGAGACTACCCTTGTTTCCACAATAATGGAGTCAGTAATTAAGCTTTTAGATAATAGAAACCGGTCCAGCTTTTCAGCAATCATCGCTTTCGCATTTCTTCTGTTACTCCAGGTAAACCAACCTTCTTTAGGAGGAATGTCAATGAGTTCAAACTATTGAATTCCCTCAATGATTTTGGATCGAACTTGATCATTGTTGTTGAACCATCCTCCTTTATTTTCATTCCTATCTAGAACTAAATTGAAGTCTCCACCCATAATGACATGCTGATTTTGTAGAGACTCCACTAGATTCCACACTTGATGCCACAATTCAAGTTTGGCAGCAGTATTGTTGGGTCCATATATGTTAATTAAATTGAAAGTTCTCTTTAGAGATGTTTCAAGGAATTTTAAATAGATCCAATTGCTTCCTAATTTTTTTCCATAATTTCAAAGGTGTTGCTTTTCCACATAATGGCTAAACCACCTGACTGCCCACTTGCACTGACTACCACTATTTTACTGCCTTTCCAAATCTGATCTTTCACCTGTATAAAATCTTCTTCATTCATATTTGTCTCTTGTATCATGATAATATATGGTTTTTCTTGGTTGATTTTTCGTCTCAAAGACGTTCTTTTTTTAGGGGAGCCAAGACCCCTAATGTTCCAAGAAAGGAACTTCATTTAGCTGATTTTTTCCCTGCTCTCATCATGAGTCCTTTGTCCTAAAGCGTGAGCTAAGTCCCATCAACAATCGATTCACGAGTTTGCTTCTCCCATATTATTTTACGATTGGGTCTACCCACTATTTTAGGTGTGCCTCCTGTATCTATTTCACATTGTGTTTTTTGGGAAGTCGTTTCAATGTCATGAATAGTTTGAGGTGACCAATTTGAATTGTTCACATTATCTATCTCAAAATTATTCTCAAAAGGGATAAATTTAGAGAAAGAAGAATTCAAACCTGGAACAAGAGATGTTTGTCCAGATTCTATAATGTTGGTCCACTGCATATTGAAATCACTTTGTGCTCCCTTTTTTTCTGTTGCTTTTTTATTTATAGTTTGGTCATTTAAATCCTCTTCGATTCCTTCTTCACCTGGTTGAGTCCCTTTTTTGAGGCTATCTTCAACCGTGTTCACTTCAGATTCCCCAAATTGATGTAGAGCCTCAAATTTGTTGAATGTTTCCTTTTGAAAATTTTGTTGTGAGGTGAACAACCTCGGTTTGTTCTATCTTTGTCCTCTTTTGTTGCAAAATTGCTGGTAACCATCCTTATTAATCTCTTTTGCTTGATGTTCTACTGGAGGTATCTTAGGATAGTAACGAGCAAAATAGCCATGCTCATGGCATCAAAGACATTTGAAAGGAAGGCATTCATAATCTAATTTTTGTTCAATCTAGGAGTCCACATTAATCATTACTGCTTCTGGTAATTCAATTTCAATGTTTACCTAGACACAAATGCGGGTCACTATTGAATTTGCACCATTGCTCCCTGCACCTTTGATAAAGGTCCCCAATTTATTACCTATTTCCTCCATGTCTGAGTTTTTTCTCAAAAACCTAGGTAAAAAGAGTAAATGGATCCAAACTGATACTTCCCTGGGGTTCTCTAACGGATTGAAGTTGATATGCCATGGGGTTAAGTACAAACCACTTATGCTCATGAAATATGGGCCTTGCTCAAACACCTTTTCTCTATCCTCCGGGTAGCTAAAAACAGCCATGAAAAAGTCCCTCTTCCATGGAAATTTCAATGCTTCCCTGCACTTTTGGCTTCCAATTGACATCAACCCAAGATCTAAGTGCAGTATCTCTAGGCCACATTCCACATAAATGGCCAATGAGTGCTTGGTTATTCAAAAGAACAATTTCCTCATTAACCTCTTGGATTATCACTTCCACTAACGGATTGCCATCCAATTTTTTTACAAAGATCTGGTTTTCCTTCCTCTTTTCTATCAATTTTCCTGCCTAAGATCTTTGAACCACCCTCTGTGCTTTAGACAAAATTGAACTTGAAAAACCTCCTACATTTTGGGTTGGGAGGGGCACATCGACCCCTCTAGAAGCACCTTTCATAAGTTGTAGAGACCAGACAAACATTGAGCAATTCACAGACTTGCTAGGGTTTGCACCATCTTCTCCGATTACCTTAGCATGCTTTTTGTTTTTTTTTCGTCTCTCATGCGCTCTGTTGCTTTCGCTGCGGTAGTGTTAGGAGGTGAAGTCAATATCCAGATCTCCAATGTTCTTCAACAGAGAGGTGCATGGTGGTGCAACTTATGGAGAGGAAACAAACAATTTTCTGGAGTCTTCTTTTGGGAGAGGAAGCAAACAGTTTTTTGGAGTCTTCTTTTGGAAGAGGGAAACAAACCGTTTTTTGGACTCTTTCTTTGAAAAAGGAAACAAACAGTTTTTTGGAGTCTTCCTTTGGGAGAGGAAACATACAGTTTTTTGGAGTCTTCCTTTGGGAGAGGAAACATACAGTTTTTTGGAGTCTTCCTTTGGGAGAGGAAACAAATAGTTTATTTTTTTTTATAAAAGGGGAATGACCCCTTGCATGTAAAAATTTTGATTGAATGTAATTATGCCGAAATCAATAAAATATCAAGCTACCGTTGCCCCGTGGTTTTTCTTGCGCATTGTAGGTTTTCCACGTAAAATCTGTGTTACTATTTTTCTGTGTTATTGTGTTTTCTGCTTGCACAAAATTTTGCTATTTTTTCTAAGAACTGGTATCAGAGCTAGGGTTTTGTGCAAGTGGGAGCTGCAACAATGACTGGAAGTGTAACCAAGTTTGAGATTGAAAAGTTTGATGGCAGGAACTTCGTCTTATGGAAGATGAAGGTGGAGGATTTGTTGGTTTAAAATGACCAAGCCCTAGCCTTGAAAGGGGTTGCGAGTAAACCAAGCAACATGAAACATGACGAGTGGGCAACATTGGAAAGGAAGGCGGTTACTACAATTCGTCTATGCCTAGAAGACTCCATCTTCTTCAATGTTGTTGAAGAAAAGACCACGGAAGCCCTTTGGAAGAAGCTTGAAAAATTGTATGAGACAAAATCTGCAACAAATAAGGTTTTTCTAAAAAAAAAACTTTATAGCCTAAGGATGAAGGAGAGTTCATTTGTGGTAGATCACGTGAATGAGTTGAATACCCTTATCAGTAAACTGGTTTCAGTTAATGTGAAGATAGAGGATGAGGACGGAGCTATCACCCTAATTTGTTTCCTCTCGAAAAATTGGGATCATTTGGTGATGATCATTAGCAATTCATCATTAGGAATTCTAAAATTTGATGATGTGGTAGCTGCTTTGTTGGCAGAAGAGTTGAGGCGAAAAACATCTCTAGAACCCTCAACTAATGAAGCCCTAGCTGTGAGAGGTTGATCTTTCAAAAAGAGTCAACAAGGTAGATCACAATCCAAATCTAAGTCTAAAGGACACAAGCTGAAAGGGAAGTGCTGGCATTGTGGGAAGTCAAGTTACTCAAAGGACTGTTGGCAGTTAAAAAGGAAAAAAATTGTGAAAAGCAATTTCATCCATCAGCTGAGGCCAGTATAGTAAATTCTGGAGAGATGGCAACATGTGAGGCTTTCTATATCAGCAACAACAGATCTATTTTAGATACCTAGGTATTGGACTCAGGTGCATCTTTCCACATGTCTCCTCACATACACTGGTTTGACAAATATCAACCATATAGTGGTGGGAAGGTCTACTTGGGTGATGATCACCCTTTAGAAATTATGAGAAGAGGGGACATGAGGATTAGACTGGACGATGGTAGAGAAAGGATGTTATGTGATGTGCGACATGTGCCAGATTTGCAAAAGAATTTGCTCTCAATCAATATGATGGATAAGCTAGGGTATTCTATCACTTTTGGTAACAACTATTGCAAAATTACCAGAGGTGCTATTGTAGTAGCAAAGGGAGAATCTTATGGGACCCTATATCGTTTATGCGGTGATACGGTGACAAACCATGCAACAATAATCGCTTCTATTCAAGTTGTAGTAATGCTATGACATCAACACCTAGGCCATATGAGTGAAAAAGCTCTGAAAATTCTGCATGACAAAGGTAAGCTTTCTGGGATTAAGTCTTGCAATTTAGACTTGTGTGAGCATTGTATTTTTGGTAAACAAAAGAGGGTTCGATTAACTGCAAGCCCTGGTAAGAGTTCTGATTTTCTGCAACTTATACATTCGGATATATTTGGACCAGTCCCCACTCAGTCCTTAAATGGTGCCATCTATTTTATGACTTTTATAGATGATTATTCTAGGAGAGTGTGGGTTTAATTTATGAAGAAGTCGGAAGCTTTGCAAAAATTTAAAGAGTTCAAAACTCGAGTAGAGAAATGTTTGGGCAAGCCTACTTTATGTCTTAGGTCAGATAATGGGGGTGAATATTGCTCCAAGGAATTTGATAAGTTTTGTAAGCAGGAAGAAATTAAGCACCAAAATATTGTACCATATACTCCACAACAAAATGGTGTGGTTGAGCGAATGAATCACACAATCATGGAACGTGCAAGAAGCCTGCTCAACGCATCCATGTTGGATAAAAGGTTTTGGGAAGAGATTGCTAATACAACTATTTACCTCATTAACAGGTCACCTATAGCTGTGTTGGATGGACAAATTCTAGAGGAGGTTTGGTGTGGTAAGCCATTTGATTACTCTCATTTGTGTACCTTTGGTTGTGATGCATTTGCCCATGTGCCTAAAGAAAAAAGGTCCAAACTTGACCCGAAGTCAAGCAAATGTGTTTTTCTCGGCTATGGAGATGCAGTAAAGGGGTATAGACTGTGGGATCCTACTGCCCACAAGGTAATTATTAGACGAGATGTTATTTTTGATGAAAAATACATGCAAAGAAATGAGGTACAACAAACACCTAATGTTGTACCAGTTGAAGTAGACATGAACGAAGATGAAAATGAAAATCAACATGTTGAAATTTTTGAACATGTTGGCTTTTTTGACCAGCATGCAGAAAAACAACTAGACCAGCCACAATAGTCACAAGATCGAGAGCCACAATCAACAGATCATTGGGTTAGAAGATCTACACATCCAAAAAAGTGTCCGAAAAGGTATTCTCATGTTTATCAGTCCTCTTTTGCTTTTTTAACTAATGATGGTGAACCTAGTTTATTTTAGGAAGCTAGAGAGTATGAGAATGCAGAAAAGTGGAGGAAATCGAGGCACTTCACAAGAATAAAACGTGGGAACTTGTGGATCTCCCACCTGGAAGAAAGTTTGTTGGAAATAAGTGGGTTTACAAATTAAAAAAAACAACGATGGGTTGTTGGAACGCTATAAAGCTTTCTTGGTTGCTAAAGGCTATGTGCAAAAGTCAAGTATATACTTTGATAAAAAAATTTCTCCAGTTGTGAAAATGACTACTATTAGAGTTTTACTTGCACTTGTAGCAGCACAGGGTTTAGAACTGGAGTAGTTTGATGTAAATACTGCTTTCTTGCATGCTGAGCTTGAGGAGGAGATTTATATGGATTAGCCTGAGGGCTATGAAGAAAGAGGCAAAGAGCATTTGGTTTGTAGACTGAAGAAATCTCTGTATGGGTTGAAACAAGCGCCAAGGATGTGGTACAAAAAAATTGACACCTTCATGAAGAGCCAAGGTTTTAGTAGGAGTGAAGCTGACCATTGTGCATACTATAAGAGGTTTAATGATGGTAATTTTATAATTTTGCTATTGTATGTTGATGATATGTTGGTTGCAGGCCCCATCATGAAGAAAATAATTGATCTTAAGGCTCAGTTGGCTAGGACATTTGAAATGAAGGATTTAGGAGTAGCAAACCAAATTTTAGGGATGAAGATACACAGGGACAAAAAAGGAAGAAAGATCTGGTTAAGTCAAAAGTCATATATAGAAAAGATTCTACAATGCTTCAATATGCAGAATGCAAAACCAGTTAGTACCCTACTTCTTTCACACTTAAAGTTGTCTTCCAACCTGTGTCCTAGAACAAAAGTAGAGAAGATGAGCATGTCTCATGTACCATATTCATCAGCAGTAGGAAGCCTCATGTATGCCATGGTGAGCACTAGACCGGATATTGCCCAAGCAGTGGGAGTAGTCAACTGGTACATGGCAAATCCTGGTAAGGAGCATTGGAATGCGGTGAAGTGGATATTCAAATATTTAAGAGGCACTTCAAATGCTGCTATTTACTACGAATTAGATAGTTTACAAGTTAAAGGTTTTGTGGATTATGATTATGGTGGAGATAGAGATGAGAGAAATTCCACTATAGGATATACTTTCACTCTTGCTGGTGGAGTTGTGAGTTGGGCTTCTAATTTGCAATATGTGGTGGCTTTATCAACCACTAAAGCAGAATATATTACAGCGACTCATGCCAGCAAAGAGGTAATTCAGCTAGAGCAACTGTCGGGTGACTTCAAGGTAATATAGGGGATAATTACGTTGCATTGTGATAGCCAAAGTGCTATTCAACTAGTGAAGAACCCAACATTCCATGATCGCACGAAACACATTGATGTCAAGTACCACTTTATAAGAAATGTGGTGGAAGGTAGATCCTATTGCAAAAAATCGACACTGAAGTGAATCTTGCAGATATGTTTACTAAGCCAGTCAAGACAGAGAAGTTTGAGTGGTGCAAAACTTCTCCGGGCTTGCTGAAAATGTGATAAGGGCAACATTGGGCAATTAGCACTTGGATGGAAAAACATAGGCAAAGAATTACTGTATATCGAATTCAAGTGAGAGAATTTTAGGAGGTGAAGTCAATATCTAGATCTCCAATGTTCTTCAACAGAGAGGTGCATGGTGGTGCAGCTTATGGAGAGGAAACAAACAATTTTCTGGAGTCTTCCTTTGGGAGAGGAAACGAATAGTTTTTTGGACTCTTCCTTTGGAAGAGAAAACAAATAATTTTTTGGAGTCTTCCTTTGCGAGAGGAAACAAACAGTTTGTTTTTGTATAAAAGGTGAATGACCCCTTGCATGTAAAAATGTTGATTGAATGTAATTTTGCCAAAATCAATAAAAGATCAAGCTGCCATTACCTCGTGGTTTTGCTTACACATTGTAGGTTTTCCATGTAAAATCTATGTTACTATTTTTTGAGTTATTGTATTTTCTGCTTGCATAGAATTTTGCTATTTTTTCTAACAGGTAGTCTGATTTATTTCTTCTACCACACTATATTAAATCGTTACGACTTTCAAATGTACGACCCCTTTGGCGTTGTCGGTTCTTTTTGTAATGCGTAGGTAAATATTGTGCCACTTTGCCTTCACCACAATCGGATGGGTTCCTGTAATATATTTGGGAGCACGAAACTAGATGCGCTGGTAGATTTTTTGTAATTCGAAAATCCAATGCTCATCAAAGTGGTGGGGAGTATTTATGCTAATACCAAAACCCTAATTACATAGATAAACTTGACCTAAGCCAACATAACAAGAGGACATAAGATTAATTACAAGTTTGAAGATGGGTTTAACCATAACAAGGTTAGCTACGACCCATAGGGATTACATAATATAATATTAAAATAAGTTAATACAATTGTAGAAAAGAACTGGATGAGGTGAAATTGATTAGACGTTTTTCGTAGGACTGCCCAAACTGCCGAACTCGTTTCGGCCATATCTCACTCATCCGGACTCGGATTGAGCTGAAATTTTGAGGGTAGATGCCTGAAAAACCCTAGAACGTCTCCACCAATTTTCATATCATTTGGAGCAACACAGATCCTAGCACATCCCTATGTGTGAACGACATATTTGGCAAGCGGCTATGCGAGGGTTTCATCTGGGTTGAGTGCAAGCGGCTCCAGAGGTTGGTTTTTAGGGCCTTCGGGCCCTAGCGACCAATATTTTTGTGGTTTATGCTCAATATTTTAGCAGGAAATGTTGCAGGGGATACAATATGGGTTAGAAATTTGTCTTTCAACGAGATCATACTGTGAACTTGAGTGACAACGGCTTCCAATTTGCTGCACAAAAGAAAAGTGAAAATCATACCTTTCCACGGCGTCTAGGGCAAGGATTAAAGAGATCACGAAACAAGTTTCAAGCAGTTGATCAAAAAATGGCTCATATCTCAAGTGAATCTGGTGCTAAGGTGCACCCACAAAATAATTCTACTATGAAAACCCCTATCAAGGGTAAGAATTTCGAAGACTCGGTCCCAAAAATGAATTTTAGGGATGCCCTTCGTGGTGGACAGCCTCGGCCCAATGCTAATATCAATATTAGGGCTTCCCATAAACCTCTAAGAATGCCTAAGATTGATCCTAGGAAAACGAAGTCAGGATGTCTTAAAGCGGTGATGGAACTCCTATTGTTAAGCTTGATATGGGTAAAATTCAGACTGGAATTGAAGATTTGGAAAAAAGAGGACTAATTTGTCGGTTCGTGGGTTTTCGTCCGAGTCTATCTGCTTTCAAAGTATGGGCTACAAAAAGCTGGAAAACTAAAGGTGAGTTACAAATCTCTATTTATCCAAATGGTTATTTTCTTGTTTTATTTGCTAATAATGAAGATAGAGAGAAAACTTTTCAAGGGGGTCCTTGGTTTTTTGGAAGGGCGGGGCTTTTCATGAAGCCCTGGCATACTAAATTTAAAGTCGAAGAAGAGATGCCTTCTATAGCTCCCGTGTGGGTTAGACTCTTTGGCCTCCCTATTGAATTTTGGAATCCTACTATTTTTTCTTCAATTGGAAACTCTTTAGGAACTTTTATGATGATTGCTGATTGTACTCAAAATTTTGAACATATTATTTATGCTCGGATTTGTGTTTTAATGGATTTTGACAAACCCCTACCTAAAAATATCACATTACAATTTGGGGAAGACACTTGGGAGCAAGTAGTGGACTATGAGAACATTCCTTTTCGTTGTAGAATTTGCCATGAATATGGTCATTTGGCCGGTGCTTGCCCAAATAAAATTCCTGATCAAAAGAAAGAAGATATAAACTCAGCAGGTTTCCAAATACCTAAGAAGAAGAACACTCAGAAAAAACCAGTTATGAAGGATCAATCAAAGTCATCTGCTAATATGTTTGAAATCCTTTCCACAAATGATATCCCAAGTGAGGAAGAGGAAATAATGGAAACTGAAATCTTAGAAACACAATTTAAATATGAAGGGAAGAACTCAGAGACAAACCAACAAATCAAAGGTTTTCAACCAGAAAAAAAAGGAGAAAATTTACACAAGAAAAACAATATTTCAAATGTCAAAACTTCAAATAATGGAGGTCCCAATATAGACTCCGTTGAACCATCTAGTAAAATTTTGGTTGTGTACGAGCATTCTTCAAGGTTAGAAGCCATCTCGGATTCAATTGGAATAAGTCAAGAAACAAGGGAAAAAAAATTGAAGATGGATTCTAATCAAAAAGTAGGTCGCAAGACCAATCAATATCATATGGTAAAAGAAGGTGAAAAGCTTGTAGAGGAAGGTAAGATTAATGCCCTTCCCAACTTTTTTAGCCCTGGTATTAATGAAGATCATCACTTGGAATATTAGAGGACTCAAAGGGAGTCTTTCAAAACAAAATGAAATTAGAAGAATGATTCGGATAAATCATCCACATCTTGTTTTCCTTCAAGAAACAAAGATGTCAATGGAGGATATGGACTTAATTGTCGGTAAAATTTGGCCAGTTGGAAAAGTGGTTTCCCTCGGTTCCCAAGGGACTTCGGGTGGCATTGCTTGTCTTTGGGATCCAAAAGAGGTAGTTATTCACCATATGGTTGGCGAGTTGGGGTTTGTTGGCTATAGCTATTCAAAGTAGACATTCCAACCAGATTATGCTCTGCATTACTGTTTATGCTCCGACTTCTTTGGAGGAAAAAAGAAGACAGTGGAAGGATATTACTCATATTATCTCTCATTTTCCTAAAGCTTGGATCTTGATCGGAGGAGATTTCAATACCATCCTCTCTCTGGATGAGAAAAGGGGGAAAGAGAAATTTGGACAAAAGCACTGACCTCATGAGCGAATATATTGCAAACCTCCATCTTGTGGATATCCAACCAAGATAATGGCCTTATGACTTGGTCTAACGAGAAGGCAAGGCTTAGATTGTATAATGGAGAGATTGGATAGGTTTTTGCTCTCTGAAAATTTCTTAATCCATGGTCACATTCCTAAAGTGAAGACTCTTAATAATGTTGGTTCGGATCATTGGCCGGTCATGGTGGAAATGTGGAAAACCAATGTGAGTTTCTCTCCTTTTCGTTTTCAATTAATGTGGCTTAGAGACATTTCCTTCGGACCTCGTGTGCAACAATGGTGGAAGGAAGGTAAACCTAGGCATGGGACTAAGATGTTCTGTTTTGCCAAAAGATTGCAATACATTAAATCCAAAATCAAGACTTGGAGCTGGAAAGAGTTTGGGGATGTTCATAAAAAAAAACATGAAGTTATTGCTCATCTTGAAAATTTGAATAAGAAAATCCGTTTAGATGGCCTCACGAGAGAAGAGAAGTGCGAGATGAAATTAAACTCACAACTCGGTTAGAGGAATGGGAAAAAAGAGAAGAAATCTTATGGAAGCAAAAATCTAGAATTCAATGGCTCAAAGAAGGAGATCGAAACACAAATTTCTTCCACAAATCTCTTCTAGCTCGAAGATCTCACAACTTTATTTCTTCCTTAAAATCAGATTATGGAGATGTTGTTTATACTTGGGATGGCATGAACTCTATTGTTGTTGATTACTTTTCCAATATTTTTGTTGCTACTCCCCTTGACTCAGCTTCACAACATAATGTTCTTCAAGCAATCCCTTCTCTTATCACTTCTGAGGAGAACTCTATTTTGATTGCTCCTGTTACTATCAATGAGCTTCAACAAGTAGTTTTTAAAATGCAAAAAGGGAAAACCCCAGGTCCTGATGGTTTTCCTATTGAGTTCTACCAAGAGTTATGGGATATCCTTCATGTTGATTTATTAGAGGTGGTGGAAGAAGCCAGGAAAGCCAAAGAAATTTTGAAGGTTATAAATAAAACTTATATTACTCTTGTTCCAAAAGCTCAAGAGGTTGATCATATCTCAGCTTTTAGACCTATTGCTTTATGTAATGTTCTTCTCAAAATCATTACTAAAATCATGGCGAGAAAGGTTGAAGCCTCTTTTGCATAAGATTATTTCCCCAGAGCAAGGGGGTTATGTGGAAGGACGTCAAATAGTAGATGAGATAGTTCTTGCTCAGGAAGCCATCCATTCCATGGATATGCAAAATTCTCCTTCCATGTTCATTCGGTTAGACTTATCCAAAGCTTATGACAGAGTGGATTGGCACTTCCTTATCAAAGTTTTGAGGCAATTTGGTTTCTCTAAGGATTGGATGGATTGGATTATGGGATGTATCTCTTCGAGTTTCCTACTTAGTTCTTATCAATGGCAGGCCTTCTCGGTCTTTCCCGGCTTCCAGAGGTATTAGGCAAGGTGACCCGCTATCCCCTTATTTATTCATCATTCTTGTTGAATGCTTGGGTAGGACTATAACCAAAAAGAGGGAAAACAAAACCCTTGAGGGAGTTACCATTGCTCATGGAGCTAGACCTATCTCTCATCTTCAATTTGTGGATGACTCTACTCTTTTAGGTAAAGCTACGAGTTAAGGAAGCTTCTAATATTAAGCAAATCATTAGTTGTTTTTCTAAGGCTACTTGGGCGAGTTGATCAATGAAGACAAATCTAAAGTTATTTTCTTTCAACTGCTCTGCTAGACGAGGAATCCATGGTCTTGGATAAACTAAGATATAAGAAGACCTCTCTTCCAATCACTTATTTAGGTATTCCCATAAATATTCAAAGGCAGAAAAATAAATATTGGAATTGGTTGTTGGACAAAGTCAAGAAGAAAATTGGAAAGTGGACCAACAAGTGGCTTTCTTATGGGGGTAGAATCACCTTGGTAAAATCAGTCCTTCAAGCTATTCCTATTTATGTTTCTTCCGTTTTGAATATCCCAAAGGTTGTTCTTCGAGAATTGGATCAAATCGGTCATCGTTTCCTTTGGAGTGGTACTAAGGAGAAAAGAAAATGGGCCTTGGTGAAATGGGATACTTTATGTCTTCCTAAGAGTGAAGGGGGTTAGGATTACGGTCTTCAATTAATAACAACAAAGCTTTAGCTGCTAAATTATATTGGAGGATGTTGCATAACCCCAATGCTCTTTGGGCCAATAATCTTCGTGCTAAATATCCTAAGAACAAAAGTCCTGAAGACCTTGTTCGCTATCAACTTCCTACCAAAGGTTCTCCCATTTTAGCAGTTCTTAAGGCTGGTGAGGATTTGATAAAGAAAAAATTATTTTGGATCATTCATAATGGTCAACATGCAAATTTTTGGATAGATTCTTGGGATGGTCACAAGCCTTTGATAACTCAGTTTCCCGATTGGAGGCCTTGGATGGAGGAGCTTCACCGAGCTAATTGGATAAAGGTGGCTAATTACTGTCGGTACCATGCTGGTAATTCAAAGGTTGGTAGATATTGGATCCCTATTGAGGACTGGCCTATTCAAATCCCAGAAAGGCAAAGACAAGATATCCAAGGCATCCTTCATATGAGATCCCTCTCTTGGTCCCATGAAAAAGATTGTTTTGGATGGAACAACACTACTAAGGGTGAGTATTCGGTTGCTCAAGGTTATTTGACCTTATGCCATAATAATCCCAACCATTCTTCTGACATCTTTTCTCGATTGTGGGCTCAAAAGCTCTGGCCTAAGGTGAGGTTCTTTAATTGGCTTTTATTGCATCGTAGGGTGCTTATTGGTGAGCAACTTATGAAGCGTGGTTTTCATGGCCCTTTTAGATGTGAAATGTGTGAAGAGAATGTAGAAAATATCAACCATATTTTTATTGAGTGTACTTTAGCCTCCGAGCTGTGGAGGAGAATGGCCACTTTACTTGGCTTACGAGTGGTCCAATTTTTTTACTTTTGAACAACTTTGGAGGGATTGGCCTAATCAAGAGGGTGTTGATCATTTTATTAGGCGGTTAGTTTGGATGGGTTCTACCATTCTTCTTTGGAATATTTGGAATGAAAGGAACAACCAAATTTTTAATCAAGATAGGAAGGATATTCACTATATTTGGCAAAAGACCATAGCCAACTTAGTTGAATCGAGTCCATCATCTCCTTAATCACCCCCAAAACTCCCACCAAAGATGGGATCAAGTGATGCAAAGATTGAAGATTAAACCTTCTAAGGGCAACCAACTTAAAGGGAATGTGAGTATTAGTAAGATGGATAGGAATAGAAATTGGCAACCTCCTCCTAAGGATTTTGGAAAAGTCAATACTGATGGAGCCTCTAGAGGGAACCCTGGAAAAGCCGGTGTGGGAGGAATTGGTAGACTTTCGAGATGGCTCCCTGGTTTTTACTTTTGCTTGAGAATTTGGGTATTCTTTCCAATAACCTTGCTTGAGGGGTATGGTATCCTCGAGAGGCCTTCAGGAGGCTACTAAGGTTGGATGGGAAAAGGTGTTAGTTGAGTCGACTCTCAAATTATGATTAATATCTTGAAGAATCCTTCTAATAATCATAAGGTGGATTGGAGAATAAAAAGAATTATTGAGAAGATTCGGTTAATCCAGATGGGATTTTTGAAAGTTGATTACAATCATGTGGTCGAGAGATCAAAACAAGAGTGTTGATGCTTTAGCTAATTGGGCTTTGGACAAAGGTGATCTTACTTGTTATGGCCACCCTCCTATATGGTGGGCTTCTCAAATTAGGGAAGCTCTTCTTTCTATCATTTCTTTGGATGGCTCCAGTTATGAAGGTACCTAGTTTCTTCTTGTTTTTTTTTTTTGCTTCTCTTTGGTTCATTCGGTTTTTTTTAGTTCCCTAGCTCATTCTATTCTTTATTTTGTTTCCTCTGTTGATTCTTGCCTTAATAGTCTTCTGGTCTAGATAGGTCATTGTTTTGTTCATTTTTTATTTCTTTTTTCTTTTTTGTTTTTTTTGTTTAGTTTTTTTAAGGTGGGTGGGTTTTTTTATTTTGTTTTGTTTTTGTGTTCTTTGTGTTGTTTTTTGTTGTTCTTGTGTTTTTGTTGTTTTGTTTTTTTTATGTTTTTTGTTATTGTTCTTGTGTTTTTTTTCGTTCTTGTTCTTGGGTTTCTCTTTGTTTGTGTTATTTTGTGTTTTTATGTGTGAGTGTTTTCTATGTTTTTTGTTTTTGTTTATTGTCTGTTGTTGGTTGTTTTTATTTTTTATTTTTATTTATTTTTAATTTTTTAGGTTTTGGTTGTGTTTATTTTTCATGTTTTTTTTGGGTTATGTCTTTGTAGTGTTTTGTTGTTTTTGTCTTGTTTGTGTTTTGTTATGTGGTTCTTGTGTTTTTCTATGTGGTTTGTGTTGTGGTTTCTTTTATCTTATTGTGCGTGTTTGGTTGTGCTTTTGTTTTTGACACACTGATGGGGAGCCAAAAATCGCTCATCCCAAATCCTCAACTCTCATTCATTAAACTTGGAAAAATTTACAATAATGGCAGCAGTCTGCTGAATAAACTCATTTATCCTGAAAGAGTTTATTTATTTTTTATTACATTACAGCATTTCCAACTCTGGAAGAAAAACAGCCCAAACAGGTCCAGAATGGCCCTCTCCTTTTGCCTTCACGTCTGCAACTCTGTCGTAGTAGTTCTTCAACCCCTTGTGCATGCCTTCGCTTCACCTTTTAAAATCTCTGGCGTGACTCTCCGTTTCCCTTTTTTGACCCTTTGTTTCATTTCTCGTGCCTCTTCGTTGTCTTGGCTTTCGAAACGTCTTTCTTTCCGACTCTTGATCTTCGTCTGCTTTCATTACACCTTGGTGCCACGTGATTGTCTAGTGCTACCACTGTAGACTCTGTTCGCCTGTCAACCAATGATGGCGTTCGGTATACCAACTGCTCGATAATTTCCTCTGTAACGGCCCCTGTAATCGCCTGCCTTTTCTTTTCTTTTGTTTGACCATGAAAATGCGACATGTCGCGATATCGCGACATTTTTGCTTCTCTGCCTTCCTGCCCCTTTTTGAGTCGCGAAAATGTGACATGTCGCGATATCGTGACACTTTTGCTTTTCGGCCTTCCTGCCCTTTGCGAGTCACGAAAATGCGACATGTCGCGATATCGTGACACTTTTTCTCTCCTACGCCTCCTCTCGTATTTTGGTTGCGATAATGCGACATGTCGCAATATCGCGACACTTTTCTCTCCTGCGCCTTCCCTCGCCTTTTGGTCGCGAAAATGCGACATGTCGCGATATCGTGACATTTTTTCTCCTTTGCGCTTTCTTTCGTCCTTTGGTCACGATAATGTGACATGTCGCGATATTACGACATCTTTCCTTTTCGGATCTTCTTTCTCCTTTTTGATCGTGAAATCGTGACATGTCGCGATATCACGACATATTTCCTTTCTGCCTCCTCCTCGCCTCTCGGGTCGTGAAATCGTGACATGTCGCGATATCATGACAACTTTGCTCTCTACTTTCTCTCTCTGTTTCGGGTCACGAAATCGCGACATGTCACGATATCGTGACAGTTTCCTTCTTTGCTTTCTTTCTGCTCCTTCGGTCGTGATTTCGTGACGTCACAAAATCGTGGCATTTTCTTCTCTGGCCTTTCCTGTCTTCTTTTGGTCACGATTTTGCGACATGTCACGAAATCGTGACATTTTTTTCTCTTGCGCCTTCTCTCGGCTTTTGGTCGTGTAATGCGACATGTCACGATAATGCAACACTTTTCTCTCTTACGCATTCTCTCGGATTTTGGTCACGATAATGCAACATGTCATGATATCGCAACACTTTTCTCTCTTGAGCCTTCTCTCGGCTTTTGGTCACGATAATGCGACATGTCGTGATATCGTGACACTTTTCTCTCTTGAGCCTTCTCTCGGCTTTTGGTTGCGATAATGCGACATGTCGTGATATCGCGACACTTTTTCTTCTTTGCCGACATGTCGCGATATCGCGACACTTTTTCTCCTTGCGGTATTTTTGCTTTCCGTTGGATGCTCCTGCATCACACACTCAAGGAGCATGTTTTTATTTTATTTTATTATTTTTGTTGTTATTTACTTATTTTTAAATTGGTTTTGTGTGTTTGTTTGCTCCTTGAGTATGTCAAAGGTGGTAGGCCAGGTCCGAAACCTAGGCGTTTTTGGCGGAATGGATACCCCTGCCTCCTTGGGTCTTACCCAAAAGTGGCATCCCTTCTGGGATGTTTTCCACAAAAAAAAAAAGTTAATACAATTGTACAATGATTGCCTTTAGGCCTATACAAGATTACATCATATAATGTTGACCTTGGCCATAAGTCAAAGTACACTTTCAACACCTCCTCATAATTTGAACTAAGATGCCAAGGAGAGAAGACATTGGTGATAATAATACCTTCCCCCCATAATGGATGCTCTAGTGGGCCTTCACAATTGAGGCAAATACTTCTCAATCCTCCTCATCCTCTTGAAGACGTTTATCCATCTTTAAAATCTTAACTTCAATCATTTTCAATTTCAACAAGCAATTCTTGGTTGAATGCCCTTTTAGTATTTAGTATTTGCAAATAGTCTTTGACTTATTTGAAGAGCTTGGTCTTTAGGCCCTTGGGTCTTAGTCTCCTTAGGTTTGAATCCCTTTGCATAAGCCTGTGCTTGTGAAGTACTACCACAATTCCTCACTGCTACCTAAAAATAAACTAGGAGAGAGAAATGTTGATGAAGAGTAAGAGTTGTTTGTGATTCTAAGAACATAGAAATCATATGAACCATGAGGTTCAACATTTGAAAATAAGAAAAATTGGCAAGGACGATCTTAATGCACTTTGCATTTCTTTCTTTTGCTTCTAGAAGATGTAATATTTACCCTAAATACCTCAAATCTCACAATATAGTCCTTAATATTATGAAATTCAATCAATTTGAGAGAAGAAAGCTCTAATCCAAGTGACTTAGTTGTATTAACTTTCCTAAATAACTTATATAATTTTGACCATACCAGGATGGATTCATTCTCTTCTTTGGTATGGAAAAACAATTATGGTTCAATCAACAAGGGGAATAGGCCAAGAGCTTCTTCTTGCACATGTTGAGAGTTACTTCATCAAGGACTACTACTTTATCTTCTTGAAAGATGCACCATAGGTTATTATGTGTAATAGGCCAATCATTTGAGTTGACAAAATACTATAATTTTTCCCATTAAAGTGAGTAACAAGGGCTTGATGGTCCATGAATTGATACTAGCAATGCGTGGTGGTTGAATTAAAAAACAAATTTTCAATAAGTCTCATTTTTGTGTATGAATGTTTTGGGATGTTTGTTCCTTTATAATTGTGTGTTGGTTTAGATACCTTGGAAAATTAGATTATCAGTCCTTGAGACTATGACCCTTCTATTTGATCCTCTCTCTTGCATGATTCCTTTTATATTAGGATGTTAGTATTGAATGGTTACTTAAATATTTTAATTTTTGGCACAATTATTATTATTTCTATATATTTTACGATTTGTAGAGAGCATCTTGCATATCATAATTAAATCTACATGTTAAACTATTTACTATCCCTTTTACCCACATTAACTTAGATTAGGTTAACATTCATGAAATCAACCATACATGGAGGTTGTTTGGAAAATAATCTAGATATTCAATATACTGGTAATGAGGCTAAAAATAATTAACCTAGAAGAATCATTACTAATGGTTACTTGAAAAATTTTACTTCAAAAATATATAAGCTTGTTAGAGATAATAAACTTGTAGAATTGAATTTTTCCTAGGGGATTGGCAACATGAATCTTCATATAAGAGAGTCTACAATTGATAAAGAAACATAGTAAATGGGTAATAAATGAGGGGATTTTATGCTTGGTTGAGATATTTTCCTATTATATTTTATCAAACATTGGCCTATGTAATAACCCGTCCCTGTTGTGCTATATTTTTTTATGTTTTTGAAAGTTTCAGTTTTTATGGTTTTTATTTGTGTTTTTTGATTGAAGTAACATCATATAAGATAATACAACAAAACTGAGTTGTATGCAGCAATACCTAGATGCGTAAAACTCTTCTAAATCAAGATTCAGGAGAACCCATAAACATACAATTGAAATCTCTAAAGAAAGGAAAGACATGCAACTGTTTCTAGATATTATTACAAAATAATGCACAAATAATAGTACCCAGATACATGAAGCACTTTAAAATCAATTTTCATGAATACCCAATAACATGCAACTGATTTTGAAGAATTTAACAATCTAGGGTACAAAGTAACAATACCCAGATGGGTCGATTGATTTAGTATGCAAAGATATGCATACCCATTTGCTATTTTTTTGTATCCACAGACAACGAAGTCGAAGAACAAGAATGGCATCTAAAATCAGTGTCATACCCTCATGATAAGGATTGTAATTGGGTCTCCAAGCCTCACATCACACATACAAAGGTGTGACTGGCCAAGGAGGTATACGAATAGCAAAATTCAAACTCTCAATCTCTATAAACTTTAGATCTGTCAAAACCTATGTTGAAGCAAATGAAACTAACTCTGAAATAATCGAGGAAGCATGAATCCCAGTCTCTGAATAAAATTGATTTATGATTGCTCAAGGAATTGTCTTTCACATCCACAAGCAATGTTTCCTATGAAGGTTTTCGTCCTCACAAAACCATAAAATCCTGCTGCCAAAGCTGCAAGTTCTCACTACAGAGAAAAATATCAAATAACTTGAATAATTGAAAATGAGCTCCAAACTCTCCTTATAATTCCTCAAAATCCCATGTCACTTTTCGGGTTTAGGGTGACTTTTTAATATTTTAATATTTCTTTTAAAGTCAACCCCCTTTTAAAACAACTCCTAAGTCACTTTTATAATTTAAATAAATAATTCACTTGACTTAGGAAAAAGTAACTTTATTATTTAATATAATGCCATAATAATGTTAAATATTAAATAATAAACACCAGACCCAAATAAAGATCCAATTGAGAATAACATGGTCTCAAAACACCTCGAACACCACTCATTGCCGACCCTGATCAGGACCACGCTCGGAAACCATACTTACTAAAAATAGTAAGTAGCTAAAAATAGCAAGTGACAGTTCCAATCATTGAAACACACAAGAAGCAACTCTCTGAGCAAGGAACCCCAACACACCATCACCACCGATTGACCAAAAGCCAACTTACTAAAAATAGTAAGTTACTAAAAATAGAAAGTGATGGCCCACAACTTCGAAACACCTCCAAAAAAGGGTAGAGGAAAGCTGGCGAAGCACATAACTCAAGGAACCAAACCCCAATAGGGTTCCCAATCATCTCTACTAGCCTACGGGAACCCAGTAGTAGGCTAATCCACCAAAACTCATTGACTGCCTAGAAAGGGGACATTACAGTCCTCCCTCCCCAAAGATTGCTTGTCCCCAAGCAATACCACATCAACCTCAAATCATCTGTCTGATCCTGGCTGCAGCCACATATGATTCCAGGGTCCCATAACAGCCTCAAAAAAAACCCACCATGTTGACGTTGCACCACTCTGATTACAACAGAGCTACCAGCATGCCGAAACTGCACAAGTCTCATCTGCAACATCATGATGAAATCTCCCTCAATTCTGGAACTGAAAGACCTGATAAGGATGAAATGAGATATCTCCTACCAATTCATCTAAAAAAAAACATCATCATAAATCCCACTGCCCGTTACCACCATGGGCAAAAGGAAAAGCAATCTACTCAATAGGAGAATGTAGTTCTCCACATCCCTCATCATGAAGTCCCCAAAGTGATGTGGAAACAATTCCGTCAATAGGCGGTCATTAGAAACAATAGTCATACCAACCTTGGAAGTACCTTCATGGTCAAGAGCAAATATCCTCACATTGACACTAAACCTCCTAGTGTCAATTGGACCATCCCAAGCACACCATCTAACTATAATCATCAAGGCATCATCTGAGAATATAAGTGTCAGCATCATGGGGATACTGCAATAACCATCAATCGCCCAAGTAGAGAAATAAAGTAACTGCTCAACACCCGAAAGGTCTCCCACAAACTACTGCCAAGCACCCTACAATGGATCAAAGTCTAACTGCTCATAGCCTGATGTCACAATACTCAAAACCAAAATGTTGGGGCAGCAACTGACCCTAAGAAATATTCCTATATACACAGGAGATATGTGGGTGGAAAAAACTAGGAAGTCCTCTCCAAAAACCAAATCACCTCTACCAACCCATAACAACGATCGAAAACTGAACTGTTGAGTACTGGCCAAGGTATCCTCCTGAAAGTCCTCTGTAAGAAGAGCATCCATATCCTGCAAAGACTCAAAAATCTCCTCAATACGCTGCTCACCAAAATCTCTAACCCCTGGCACCAAATCCTGCACATCATCATAAATACTGTCACTGCCAAGAATCCTATTGTCCCTACCATGAGTGCCAATAACTAGGGTAACATCACCATAGTTAGGTGTATGAACACCCAACCAGAAATGAAACTGAAAACCCAACCCAGGCATCCTCTCAATCTGTGGTCCATAGACAATTCTGGCAAGGGCCTGAATGGACTCAAGAGTCACAGATATGCAGCTGTCTAAGTCTGAAATTAACATCTCATGGTCTGATTTTTGGCAAATCAGCATCACCCAAGAGGCACCACTGCTGCAAATTTGAAACATATCAACCAGAATGCAAAAACTGATCATTTCCTTAACTGAAATTGACTTCCCAAGAGTCACCAGCTCAGTAGGATTCCAATTTTTATTCAAAATCTCCCTCCAATCCACTTTTATGTACACAAATGGATTCATAAGATGGTTGTCCCAAAGGGTGACAACAACATTCTTTTCACTATTTTGATCAACAATATCCCAAGGTATGCATATTCCATCATCTTTAATGCCTAAAAACCCATGTATATGATCTTGGGTGTAGAAAATCACCCCCAAAGTGGCTCCATCATGCTGAGGCTGCACTACACTGATCATCATATGAACCTCATCTATAGAGAATTTAGTGATGCTTGAAGATTCAACACAAAGCCTCTCCACCCCAACATCCTCTAAATCATAATAGAACTCCTCTCCTTGTGGTGAATCCACAAGGTCAATCATCATGCCACAATGATCTAAACCATCATGATCCATCATAGGAAGCAAACCATCATAAGAACATTGTTCTTTCCCCAAACTGTCATCATGCATCTCAAAGAGTGGGTTATGAAATGTTAACTCTACTCTCATATCAAAAAGAGGATTATCAAAAGTTTGGAAACCATATTTACCACCTTGCATCAACTTGCAAGTAGCAATATGGGATCCTTCTCTTTCCATTTCTCTCTCATTAAAGTCAAGACCATGCAAGTTTAGAAGGCTGCTGTTATGTATACCAAAATCAGAATTAACTTCATACCTTTCAGCAGTGTCTCCATGGCTGCCCCAAGTCTCAATTGTGTCTCCTTCAAAGCTTGTCCCATCTTCATCACTAGGACTCCAATCACAATCAACTTCATGCATTAAAATTTCTGATTTATCTACAAGATCATGCCTTCCAAAATCCACTCCCACTATGGCATCCTCTTTGCATACCTTTTGCTCTAAGGTTAGGACAACACTTTGGTCAAGAGGAAATTCATCCCAAAGTGGTTCTTCATCATATTTTGGACTCAAAACACTTGTATCCCATGGAACTATGAGCTGATGTTTTGTATCTAAAATAGTATGCTCGTTGTGTACCTCATGAGTGGTTGATGTCCTAAACAAATCACTCTCCTAAGCAAAGGGGCTGAAATTATTACAAGCACTCCTCTCCCTAGACTCTGTTTGGAAATCACACCAATACCCATTTGAACTATCATCACAAGAGTGAGATAAGAAGTCATCATCATAAGCTGATTTGGATACTTCAACATATTTACCTTCAACATGCTCTTCTTCTAAAAGTGCATTAGTGATCTCAACAATGTCATCACTTGCATCAACTCCACTAGTGTCATCAAGGAACCCGATAGTCATAGAAATCCCATTGGTTTGATCTGAATTTTCATCCAAGGTTGTTATTTTGATATCTCCACTAAACATATTCCCAACATGTGTAGATGCATGCATATCAATGGAGTCATTTTGGGACTCTACCATACATGCCTCATGAGATAAGGTATTTTCTTCATGTGAAATTTTTGCTATGAACTCCTCTTCTTCCTTATGCTCATCATTGACCAAGAAAGGTGTCAGCTTCTTTTCACACTGTTTGAAAACATTGTTAACCAAGTCATATGCAGTTGTAGAAGTCTCATGTTCTTCCCTCAAAATAGTCAATAACATAGATAAGATGGGTTGGAAGATGACATCACTTTCATTAATAATCAAGGACATAATGGTTTTCATATAAGAAAAATAGCTTCCTCATGATCCTCATTGATAGAAGCTATGAAATGATGAAACATTTGAAGAATAAGATCATCACAATCTAAATCAAACAACAAAACACATGAACTGACTTTTACCATCAACTCCAAATTCCTAACCCTCTTACTAAAAGAAGGGTTCCTGGTATCGTCCAACCCATGAAAGCTTTCAATGATCAATTATAGAACCTCCCTCATTTTGTCATCATCGTAGGGAATTTTTGGAGCTGTAATTCATATAATTTCACTAAGGCAGCAAGTAACAGCAAGTCGTACCTCTCCATCTGTGTGTTTCAACCACCTATCTTGACCCAAGGAAGTCCATGTAGGAGTTAAAGCAACCTGCCACACCACAGAAGGTGACTGTTCCACCACGGTCAAACATTCTTCTATCTCTTTCAGAATGTCGAGAGCAACATCACTTGACTGAGATAGATGATCAAGTTTACCACTTGCATACCAAAGTTTTTTGGCCAACTATTTTCTATATTTTGATGCCAAGTTAACAACTGGAAATCAACTATTTGAAGCTGGCAGGATTCTTTGTGCCCTGATACCACTATAATAACCCATCCCTGTTGTTCTATATTTTTTTATATTTTTGAAAGCTTCGGTTTTTTTGGTTTTTATATGTGTTTTTTTACTGAAGTAATAACATATAAGATAATACAACAAAACAGAGTTGTATGCAAAAATACCCAGATGCTTAAAACTCTTCTAAATCAAGATTCAAGAGAACCCACAAACATACAACTAAAATATCTAAAGAAAGGAATGATATGCAACTGTTTCTAGAGATTATTACCAGATAATGCATAAATAAAAGTACCCAAATACATGAAGCACTTTAAAATCAATTTTCATGAATACCCAATAACATGCAACTGATTCTGAAGAATTTAACAATCTAGGGTACAAAGTAACAATACCCAGATGGGTCGATTGATTTAGTATGCAAAGATATGCATACCCATTTATTGTTTTTTTTTTTCTGTATCCATGGGCAACGAAGTCAAAGAACAAAAATGACATCCAAAATTAGTGTCATACCCTCAATATAAGGGCTACAATTGGATCTCCAAGCCTCACATCACACAGACAAAGGTGCGATTGGCCAAGGAGGTGTACAACTAGCAAAAATTAAACCCTCGTTCTCTATAAAATTTAGATCTGTCAAAACCTCTGCTAAAGCAAATGAAACTAACTCTAAAATAATCGATGAAGCATGAATCCCAGTCTTTGAATGAAACTGACTGATGATTGCTCAAGGAATGGTCTTTCACATATGCAAACAATATTTGCTGTGAAGGTTTTTCGTTCTCATAAAGCCATGAAATCCTGCTGCCAAAGCTGCAAGTTCTCACCAAAGAGAAAAATATCAAATAACCTGAATAATTGAAAATGAGTTCCAAACTCTCCTTATAAATCCCAGCAATCCCACGCCACTTTTAGGGTTTAAGGTGACTTTTTAATATTTCAATATTTCTTTTAGTTGACCCCCTTTTAAAACAACTCCTAAGTCACTTTTATAATTTAAATAAATAATTCACTTGACTTAGGAAAAAGTAACTTTATTATTTAATATAATACCATAATAATGTTAGATATTAAATAATAAACACAAGACCCAAATAATGATACAATTGAGAAGAACATGGTCTCAAAACACCTCCAACACCACTCATTGTTGACCCTAATCAGGACCACACTCAAAAACCATACTTCTAAAAATAATAAGTAGCTAAAAATAGTAGGTGACAGTCCGAATCACCGAAACACACAAGAAGCAACTCTCTGAGCAAGGAACCCCAACACACCATCACCACCGACTGACCAGAAGCCAACTTACTAAAAATAGTAAGTTACTAAAAATAGAAAGTGATGGCCCACAACTCCAAAACGCCTCCGAAAAAAGGTAGAGGAAAGCTGGTGAAGCATAGAACTCAAGGAACCAAACCCCAATAGGGTTCCCAATCATCTCTACTAGCCAATGGGAACCCATAAGTAGGCTAATCCACCAAAATTCACTAACTGCCTAGAAAGGGGACATTACAGCCTAGGATTTTTTTGGCTTTTAAAGGTACAAAAGTCTAAAGGGGATTTTATGAGTTGATTTAGAATTTACCAAAAGATGGTGGATACTTGGTTAAGTTGGGATATAAGTATTTGGTGTAATTGAATATCCTTACTTTTAAGGATTTTCATGGAAAGAAAATTTGGTTGCCTTAAGTACTCCTTAAGGTCTTAATATTATTTTGGTTAGTAGTTCAAAGCAAAACTCTTATAGTTAATGGTTTTGTGTGAGGAGGATTTGGAAACATCAAACCATCTATTTTCATTGTATTTATACTTATACTATTTAGGATCACATTATTAGAAAGAGAATCTATTGGGTTGTTCCATTAACATTAGAAGAGTTAATGAAATGTTTGATTTGTTGATTTAAAAGTAAAGCATTAAGCATTTTACAAAGGATTGGTCTTTCATTATTTGTTGGAGTCTCTTGCTTGAAAGGAAAAACAAAATTTTCAAAAATAAATCTCAAAATCATATCCAAGTTTACATTCATAGTGTTTCCTCTTGTATGGAGTGCTTATAGACATGGTGCTCATCATAAGATATTTAGTATTTGTAGAAATGTGCTAACCTCTTTAGTTATAGCATTTTGAATATATGCACATATATAGGTTATCTATAATAATGGAGTTGAATAAATCTATGGTTAAATGTAAATATTCAAAAGTTGGGTTCATTAAAATTAATTTTGATGGTGCTTCTAAAAGAGACCTTAGGAAATCTATCCAAGGTGGTATTTCTCGAAACAACGGAGGCAAATGCTTCTCACATATTAATAATTGTGTTGAACTGCAATAAACATCTATGTAGAAATTATGTCACTTTTTATAACGATCAAGTTTTCAATTAGAAAATGATAGAGATATATTTTAATTAAAGGGATTCATAGATTA
Organism: Wollemia nobilis; assembly: GCA_028583015.1. Taxonomy (NCBI): domain Eukaryota; kingdom Viridiplantae; phylum Streptophyta; class Pinopsida; order Araucariales; family Araucariaceae; genus Wollemia; species Wollemia nobilis. The sequence continues at coordinate 6,414,327 of JAQPPZ010016751.1, read as the reverse complement.
TTATTAATATTATGGAGTAAAATGAATGTGGATATTGGATCAACAATAACATTGTTTTTCTTTCCCATAAATTATTTATGGAGGCATTCTCTTGGAAATACTAACATATCTATAAAGAAGAAAACACAGTGGTAGATAATTTGACCAATCATAGTGTTGATTTTCATCTTGGAAAAAAATTAATTTTAAAAAGTAATCATTTTGTGGAGATTTAACTCTTAATAAAAATGATACCACAAATTGATAAAGGAAAAGGGGTGATTCAAGGAAGCTAGAAAATATCTTTGATAAAAAGACAAATTGGAAATAATCCATAAAGTATTATTTTGATATGCTCTAATTAACTTAATCACAAATACAATTAGGATATTTTGATGGAATGGAACCCCTTAGAAGCAATAAATATATTGTATATAAAAGTGGAGATGATCATATCTATGACATTAATGGTAATGATTCAAGTTGTTTTATTGCTAGAAAATTCCCTCTAAAACTTTGGTTATATCTAATATTAAATTGCATGCTCTTACACTTTCAATATATGATCTTTCTCTCAAAAACAAACATGGTGTAGGGGAGCAAGTGTGAGCTGGAAGTGAGTGCAATCCAGGATTGAACCTAGCCCTTCCTTATTTCATATCTTTGGGTAAGAGGAGGGAGGGTGTGAATAAGAAGCAAGAGCAAGTAAGGATCCCTCATCTTTTCTTTCTCAAAATCTTTGAAAATTTTAAAAAATAAAGGATTCATATGGAAAAAATCTATGGTAGCATGAAAGAAAAGTCATATTTGAAATCCCTAATGGAAAGTATGTATGCCCAAGCTAAAAGTATGGATGCCTAAGCTAGAGATAAGAGGAAGAGTGAATACATTACAAGTCCAATTCAAGGAGTAGATGTTACACCAAAAATATTTGTCAAGGATGAGATGATTAAGCATGATATAATGGTTCTTAAAAATAGAGGACTAATATGTAAGTTACACAAGTATTGGCTAGGGTTTTCAAAGATTCAAATTTGGATCAAGTGGAAGTGGGGATTGATTTCAAATTACTCCAAGAATTTGTCCTAAAGGTTTTCTCCTCTTCATATTTTCAAGTTTAGAAATTAGGGATAAATTAATTGGTGGCATCCCATGGTTTAGGGGGAGAGATGCTCTATATTTAAGACCATGGAGTACAAATTTTTCTATTAAGACAAAACCTATTAAAAAGCTTCTAGTGTGGTCTAAGATTTTCAAACTTCCATGTCAGCTTATCAATAGGGGTGTTTTCAAGACAATACCCTAGGGGAATTGATCCAAGAGGGACTAACTACTAGGGAATGAAAGCATGTTGTAAATACTTGGATATGTGTTAATATGGATGTTTTGAAAACTTTGCTATAATCCATCAAGATTAAATTCAAATCAAGTGAATGAGATCAATAAGTGGATTATGAAAATATTGCTTTATGATGCTAAAAATGTTATGAGATGGTACGCATAGTGAGATATTACAAAGTGAAAACAATGAAGAAAGAGAAAAAAATTTGGTCATAGGATAAACTTCATGATAAAGCAAGGAGTTCATACCATTTTAGAATCTCGAATAGGTCAAGGATATGTCCTTCTCAAAAAAGAGGTAAATAAATATTGTCTATAGGAACAAACGATAAGGCCATCATAGTTCACATGGATCAACCATTAGAAGAAATAATGAAGGTTACAAGGGATGAGAAAGTACAAAGTGTAAGTTCACATTCAAAAGAAAATAAAGGTATAAAGGAAGATGCGGAGTAAATTTTTAAAACAAAGGATACAAAAGAGGTCAAGTTTATTCTAGGTAAATTGCCTTCATTTTCCTCAAAGTAGTGTAAAATCCTCTCCTTGAAATAGAAATGAAAGTAGTGTAGAGGTTATTCCTTATACTTTAGGGTTTTATGAGCGACATAGTAACGGAATGAGCATGGAGGATATCTAGAGTAATTTAGAGGTTTTAGAACAGTAGAAGAAAGTAATTATTATGGAGGAATGCCCTTGCACTTTAGGGTTTTCAAGATAACATAAAGAAGAAAGAGCTTTTGAGGATATTCCTTGCACTTTAAGTCATTCAAAGCAAGATAAACCTATAGATGATAAATCTGACTATGCTTATTATAAAAAATGATGAAGAGATTGATGAGGATAAAAGTGTTGGAGGGAATAAAAAAAGAGAGGATGAACCAAGAAGCAAAAACAAAGATAAAAGGAAACTCAAAGGGATGTTGATATGGAAAAACAAAAGCAAATATCACAAGTATTAACAAGAAGTGGGGCTAAGCCCACAAATAAAAATAAAAAGTGATGATGAAAATGATATCTTAGAATATTAGGGATATGAATAAGACCCCTAAAAAAGTAGTAATATGAAATTGAATAGTTGTTATAGCCAAGATATTTATAAAAAATGATATTATCTTAACAAAATTCAAGCTTTAGAAGGCAATTGATCGAGTAAGATTTTATCTTTTAATGTAAATGCTATCAAGGAGTTGACTACGAGAACTTAGTAGTTTGAGAAAAATAAAAAATATCTTTGATAAAAGGCAAATGAAAAATACATTTGATAAAAAAACAAGCTGGATATAATTTAATTAACTTAATACCAATATATTAAAAATAATGTAATGCTTTGTTATTTTGATGAAAATGACCCCTAGTAGAAGCCACACAACTTATTAAAAATATGTATGAAAGTTCTTGAAGTCTATATAATTACCTATTTTCTAAAGACAACATTGAATATCTCATCTAGTTAAAATTCTAATAGTAATAAACTTGAGTTCCTAGATAGATTTTCTCATGTTTTCTTTTCCTAAATCAAATTTTAAGATCCAAAAAGTTACGGTGGAACGTACTCTCCTATGTAAATAAATATTTTATTTTTAAAATTTCATTGATCCCTCAAATAACATCACATTATACTTGTAAAGATTACGATCAAATTATTGATTAATGAATTAAAGCAATTTTGATGTGTTTTAATACATTTATAATATATATATAGTTGAGTATCTCAATCATCTAACTATATATATTTTGTCTAAAAAGACTAAACAAACTTAATATTCACCTGAAGTAATAAAATGGCAAATATCTATTGATGCCAAATTTTGTATTACATTGATCTGTTTATTTATTTATGGGACGTGCATAGATCTTCATTGTACGGATAGTTCTTTCATCGACATTGTTTTGTATAATACAATGTAGATTGGAAATGTACTTGTAAGTTACAAAATCTTGTACCTTTAATAAGTCAATGTACTTTCATATTCATTAATATTAATAATAATGGATCCAATTCAATTCACTTTTGACCTGCCACTTTCAGCTTTTTGTCTTTTTAAAAATGAAAAATCAATTCATATATTTCATTATGCATTGCATGGCTTATGGTGAAAGACAAGCATTATGTTATTAAAGAATAAATCTTGCTCTGGCATATCTGCCCTCTAAATGGGAGATAATGACCCTCAACAATGATGTTCATTTAAAAGTTGAAAAGTTGGAATATCTAATGATAGGATGACAGTAAAGTGAATTAGGAGATTTGTCAGTCATGATCAATGATAAAACTTAAAGTTGGAATATATAATTATAGGATGACAATGAAGTGAATTAGCAGACATCTACGTTTGAAGGTATAAAATGAAAGAACTTGCAAGTCAAATCAATGATAAAACTTAAAGTTTGGAATATTTAATTATAGGATGACAATGAAGTGAATTAAGAGACATGTAGGTTTATAGGTATAAAATGAAAGTATAAAATGAAAGGAATTTGTAATTAATGATATGAGTGGAAATCTTTGGCTTATTATTCAATCAAAGTTATGTTTATCTTTATTAAAAAATATAGGAAAAAATTAATTATTTTATATAAATTTAATAAAAATATTAAAATAAAAAGATTTTATGTGTTTGTATTTATAGCGGGTTTTAACAAGGATCCCAAAACCTGATTACATAAGCAATGGGCTTAGGGCATCAATCCCTTGAAACTGAACACCAAAATGAAAATCCCACCAGCTGGTAACAAGTAAGCATGAAACAATCCCTCTCGACGGAAACAAACAAATAAGAAAAAAGTAGTTTTGGAGATCCCGCTCAGCGGGGAGTAGCCAAAAACCACCATCGAGAAGATCCCGCCCAACAGGAAGCAAAGAAAAACCGTTACAATAAAATCTCGCCTCGCGGGAAGCAGTCAAAACCACCACAAACAGTCCCGCCTAGCGGGAAGCAACAGGGAAATCCCGCCATCCGGGAAACCAAGCGAGAAAGAAAGGATCCCGCCTCACGGAAAACCGACGGATTTGGCGGATCCCGCCCTATGGAGAAACCATCCCGCCCACCGGGAAAACATTCAGTTCAGCGAGAGCCATCCTGTAGGAAGCCGACAGCCAGCACAGAGAGGATCCAGCCCATTAGGAAGTGACCAGAGAGTTGCACCACAAGGAACCCGCCCTGGGAAAACAGAAGAGGATCCCAGCAGCAGGGACCAAGAATCCCGTCCAAGCACAGAGCCCGTCGAGGATTCACAAGAAAAAGGGGGAATCTGTCCAAACCCTAAACCGTCACCTCCACCGCACCGAGAAACGCAGGGGACCAGATCCACGCGAATCACCTGCAAAAAACCCCAGGGGGATGCCTGAGGGAAAAAGGGAAGGGATCCCAAACCAAACAGGGATCCCTGGGAAGCACCAGTCCGAAAAAACAACCAAGGAAACCCTAGCCGACCGGGAGGGGCGCAGATAGTGGAGAAGGATCTCCCCCCAGGAGATCATCTGCAAACAACCACTCCCCGGGAGGGATGACCTGGGTTGAGCCAGGGACTGGGCAGAAACCAGGAGCCATGGGAGGGGGAGCAGGGGAGGGACCAGAGCCCTCCCCCAAATAAAAAGATTTTATAATGATAATATTAAATAATATTTATTAATTTAATTATTTATATTTTTTTAATTAAAAAAAAAAATCACCAAGCACTCGACCAAAAGACATCCAAAAAACAACAGCCTCAACCACATATATCCGTAGCAAGAAAATTAGCAAGATGACAAGAACAACCCAATGGGAGCTGATCCCTTTCCCTAACATTCCAATATTCCTGAAACTCAATAGCCCATTTTACCAAGTAATCAGCCACACTATTCCATTCTCTGGGAATATGAACAAAGGAAATAAACTCCAAATGTCAATAAATTTGAATGATCTACCGAGCCATTAACGCAAGCTGCCAATGAACATTAGAAAGATTATGAGTCTTAAACCAATTGATAATAATATGAGAGTCTGACACATAGATTATCTTTCGCCATCTCAGAGCATAACCTTTTTTCAAAGCAAAACCAATAACAAGGGCCTCCATATAATTATTAGTTTGCTTCCCCTTATAACATGAGAAAATGAAAAGAGTTGCACCACTACTATCTCTCCCAACACCACCAATACCTGCATGCCCAGGATTCCCTCTAGAAGAGCCATCAATATTAATCTTAAACACCCCTCGAGGTGGAGGATGCCATCTGCCATCTCTTTGCACTTTTTGATTGAGGCCTCTCCTCCCGATCAATAAAGAAGGATGAGGGCCATTCTCCACTAAACCCAGGTCTTGCATCATCAAAATCTTAGACTTATTCAAAGGAAGACTGGTCTGACATATAGAAGAAATAGTTTATTGGATCATACCAATAATCCTCTGCCAAATCTGATAAACAATTAAATTTCTACCTTGAAATTTTTTCGATTTCTTCTACCATATAATGCACGACGGCCGAATACTCCACTCAACTTAAAGAAAAAAATCCTTAGCAGTAGGTCTTCCTAAACTCCTCCAGAACTCAACAAGAGAAGATTTCTTCTACCATATAATACATGAGGGCCCAATACTCCACTCAACTTAAAGAAAAAAAGCCTTAGCATTAGGTCTTCCTAAACTCCTCCAGAACTCAACAAGAGAAGAGGCATGAGAATAAGACTATTTTCACACCCTTCACCAAAGATGCAAAATTTTTTGCGCAAAAAAAAATTGTAAGAACAAATGCCCTAAAGATTCGTCACTATTCTCACAAAGAGTATATAATAAGAGTAGTTACTAAATTATATTACATTTAATTATAATAAAAAATAAAAATAAATTTTAATATAATAATGTCCAAGGTTCAAACCATGATGTATCTAGAAGGGGATAAACTAGATGGTAGTGGTTGAGTGTTTGTTGGTTGGTTGCTCCAGTTTTATGCTTTAGAGGGTTGGGGGTTCTATTGAATTCGTTTCACCCAATGGGCTAGGGTTTATAGAGGTAACATCCAATGATGTTACCGATTGCCCTATGCATAAGTATATTAAGAGCTATTAATGGTTTATAAAGTTTTTAATTGTAAATATGTTTTCATGAAATGTTATGAGTCCCCTTCCAAAACCCTTTATTGGTGCATCTATTTCCATTGGGGACCCCATAATTTGGGCCCTGTTTTCTTTTAGTTTCTTGTTTATTTTGGCAGCCTCTCTCTAAAGGCCTTCCCTCTTTGTAAAAGGTTTGGGGACCCTTTCAAAACCCTTTCCTTCAACAAATAAAAAAAGTTATGAGTTCAACCAATTAAATAACTTAACTTTTGAGGAGACTTAGGTTTCAATCTTGTTTTAATTTTTATATATTTACATCACTTATTATTATATACTTCAAATAAATGGCCCTTGTAGTCATTTTTAAAAATAAATTTCTAAAATAAATTTAATGTCATACCTTATTCACAAGGGACAACCTGCTTTTATGTAGTCACTTTTATTTCATCTTCCTTTTTCTTTGCTTGTCTTCTATGTCAATACCAATTGCTTTAAGTGTCATAAATCATGTCACCTTATTTCAAGGTCATACTATCTTCCATATGGTATGTGACATACACACCAAACCAACAACCAAAAAAACTCACAAGAATCTCATGTTTCAAGCAAACAATTAAAATTCTCAAAGATAAATCTTGTCTTCAATTAAAATTCACAAAAACAAATTTTGTCTTTAATCAAACATTGTTATTCAAAATATCTTTGAGCACAAATTTTTTCCTTTCATGGAACCCTCCCAATATAGTGGGGGCATGTCTTAATTTATCTTATGTGAACTTCATACTCCATGTACATTGTAGTGTGTGAGTTTTTCCTGTTGAACAAGGTACAACAAGAGTATTGTCATTGTTGTCAACACAGACAGCAATTGATGCAGTTGAAGCAATGGACAAGAATTCTGAAGTCAGTCAGATCAAGTACAGTAAATTTGCAGGAAAACAGAAGTCACCAAGATTCAAAAAATTGCAGAAAAGACCAAGTAAGAAAACTGTCGCGATATCGCGACAGGTTGAGAGGTCCGTTAGCAGAAAGAAAAATTGTCGCGATTTCACGACATAACCGAGGAGAGAGAAAATTCATGCCAAATGGTCACGATTTCGCGACATAACCGAGGAGAGAGAAAATGCATGCCAAATGGTCGCGATTTCGCGACATGTCCGAGGAGAGAGAAGATGCAAGCAAATTTGTCACGATTTCGCGACATGTGGGCAGAGAAGGAAGCAAGGTGAAAAGATGTCACGATTTCGTGACATGTTGGAGGAAAATGCACTAAGTCAAGGAAGTGTAGCGATTTCGCTACAAGTTTGAAAGTCAAGGCGAAAGAGTGCAGCGATTTCGCTGCATGTTGAAATGAAGGGCAAAGAAGGTGTAGCGATTTCGCTACAAGTTTGAAAGTCAAGGCGAAAGAGTGCAACGATTTTGCTGCATGTTGAAATGAAGGGCAAAGAAGGTGTAGCGATTTTGCTACAAGTGAAAAAGCACAAACAAGAAGGTGTAGCGATTTCGTTGCATGACAAAATGCATGGAAACAAAGGTGTAGCGATTTCGCTACCATTCAAAGTTGCAAAAATTAAAGATGTAACAAGTCAAAAGCACAAGGCACAAAGTTGTAGCGATTTCGCTACTGCATGAAGCAAAGAGTGTACGGAAGCCCAAAGTGTCACGATTTCATGACATGTTCCATTTTCACTGTTGCTGGCAAAGGAGAGTGTACGGAAGCCAGAAGTGTCACGATTTCGTGACAAGAAGGATGATGACGTCAGCAAAAGCGAAAGCGTCGTGATTTCGTGACAAGAATGATGATGACGTCAGCAAAGTCAGAAAGTGTCACGATTTCATGACAGGGTGCAAGGAAAGCTACTAGAAGCCGAAAGTGTCAAGATTTCGTGACAAGAATGGATGACGTCAGCAAAAGTTCTAAGTGTCGCGATATCGCGACATGAACAGAGGAAAGCTTTCAAAGCCAAAATGGTCACGATTTGCGACAACATATAGGATGACGTCAGCAAAAGTTCTAAGTGTCGCGATATCGCGACATGAACAGAGGGAAAGCTTTCAAAGCCAAAATGGTCACGATTTCGTGATAGCAAGGGCATGAAGTGTACGGCTTCAAAAAGTGTCACGATATCGTGACAGGTAACAGTCTGGCAGGTAAAACCCGTAGGAGCATGCAAGGTGACACGTGTCAGAAAAAGCATATAGAAAATCATGCAGCCTGTTACGTAAAAAGTAACTAATGTCAGATCGACAGTTACACGTTGACAGGTGTCGGACATGCATGGGAACAGATGTATATTCTTGATTGAAAAAGCATTCGATGCATCACATATGCAGTTTGAAAAAGCATTCGAAAAGCCGTATTTGAAGAAATTGAAAAGCCGTATTTGAAGAAATTGAAAGCGAATATGAAGGATTGAAAAGCTTTCAAAAAGATGTATTTGAGACATTTAAAAAGCGTATTGCAAGGAATCGAACAGTATTAGGTATTAGGTTTGAACAGTCAAAGTGCATGGAATCGAACAAATTAAAAGAAGTGTATGCATGGATTCGAACAGTCAGAGTATGTGATTCGACTGCATGCAGGATTGATAGGTTATAAAAGAATAGTCGTACAAAGAAGATGTTGCTGTTGTTAGAGAGAAATTGTTGTAAAAGGAGGGTTAGAAAAGAGTCAAGAGAAAAATTAGCAGAGCCGTGAGAGTGTGCAGAGTTGGGTTAATTGCAGACCAGTCAGGGTCGTGCATGAAGTGAAGACATTTTTATGTCATTCTAAATTGATCAGAATTGCAGTCCAAGTTGGTGCTTGGTACTAGGGGTTGGTGCTCCATCTCGTTTGCAGCAAAAAATTAAGGGGTTGGTGCTCCTTCCAGTAGATGCTTGGTAAAGTATTTGTAAAATTGATATTTTGCAAAGACTGGATTTGGATTGAAGTCCAAGCAGTCATTTTTGAGGAGTAGCCAAATTGGTGAACCTCGGTATATTGAGTGTTGTGGTGTGCTCTCTTGTTCAATCTATTTTTCTTGTTTTCAAGTTCTCTTTATTTCATATTGAATGCTATTGTTTTAAAAATTAAAATAACTACACTGATTCACCCCCCCTCTCAGTGTCATTGTGTGAATATCAATTGGTATCAGAGCAAGGTTCCTTGTACAAGCTTAATCAGCTAAGGAGATCTTGGAAGAAACAATGGCAGGCGGTGAAGGATTCTCATCCAACAAAGCTCCCTTATTTGATGGAACAAATTACACTTTCTGGAAACTCAGGATGCAAACATATCTGAGTGCATTGGGATATGATATTTGGGATTCTGTAGATAGTGGATACACAGCACCCACTACCCCTCCAACAGATACTGCTGAGAAGAAAAAATTTGAGAACAACTCCAAAGCTAAGAATGCTATAATGTGTGGGCTTGTTGACAGTGAACTGATAAGAGTCATGAGCTGTAAATCAGCAAAAGACATGTGGGATAAACTGAAGAGCATCCATGAAGGAGACAACAAGATCAAGGAAGCAAAACTGCAAACTCATCGAGCACAGTTCGAAGCACTGCAAATGAATGAAGATGAGAACATAGAGGCTTATATGTTGAGAGTAAATGGAATCATTAATGCAATCGGAGGACTCGGTGAAGAAATTGATGATGCGGTTGTTGTGAAAAAGGTTCTCAGAACACTGCACAAAAGATTTAACTCCAAAGTTTCTGCAATAGAAGAGGCAAAAGATCTGAACAACTTCAGCTTGGATGAGATGCATGGTTCTCTGACAGCATATGAAATGAGAATAGGACAAACCAAGTCTATAGACAGAGAAGCAACTTTTAAAGCACACAAGAATATAAAAGCTGAACATGAATCTGAGGATGAAGAGACTCTGGATGAAACAGAAGCTAATTTTGTTCGAAAACTCACAAAAGGAAAAGGAAAATATAGAGGAAAGCTACCTTTCAAATGCTTCAACTGTGGAGGAGTCGGTCATTTTGCAGCCAAATGTCCAATGCAGGAGAAAACCAAAAATGGTGAAGGCTCACACCAAGAAAAAGGTGACTGGAAGAAGAAACAAAATTTCAGAAAGAACAACTTCAAGAAGAAAAGCTTCATATCCAAGAATGTCAGCACTTCTGAAGAAAGCTCAGATGAGGATTACGAAGAAGAAAAAGGTGAAGCTCTGTTCATGGCACTTGAAGAGGAAAGAACAGGAAGAAAATCAGGAAAGTGATGAAAACTTTAAAGATGAAGCTGAAGTTTATCTGGAAGGAGAATTGGTTCTCTGCACTTGAAGAGTTGAGTGTTGAAAGGAAAAAGAACAAAAAGTTTTCAAGAAAACTAGAAGATGCCATCGACATAATAAACAGTTTAAAAATACGGACGAGAGGAATTCAAGAAAATGTCTGAAGTTCTTGATGAACAATTAACTGTAAAGACAGTTGAATGCAACAAGCTAGAGGAAGACATGGTTAAGTTAAGAATGCAGTTAGAGGAGATGAATAGAAAATTAAACTATTTTCATAAGTTTGAAGAAAGTACTGTAAAGCTGGATAAAATGTTAAATAACCAAAGGCCTTCCGGCATCAAATTTGGTTTAGGCTTCGATGAAGGAGAATCATCAAAGGGTTCAAAGGCCTCGAATGTAGAACCCATAAAGAAAGAAGAAAAGATCAGGGTTGATCTAGAAAAAACAAAACATGCCCAAGAAAGCAATAATGCCAGACTCAAGAAGAGTACTGACAAATATGGCTTCATAAAAGTCACACATCCAAGAAGGAAAAGATTTATGGCTCCTACTTCAAGCTGGCAAAGACCAACACCCAGGTTTAATCATTCCTTTTCTGGTTACTTGTTTTAAATGCAATGCTTATGGCCATAAAATTTCAGATTGCAGGCATAATGTATCTCAAAGGAATTTCACAAGCGGAAATGTTTTTTCTCCTTTAATGAATTATGCAGTTGAATGTTATAATTGTCATAATTTTGGACATATTGCTAGAAACTGTAGAAGCACTTTTGCAGCAAATAATTATCAGGGTAGAAAATCTCAACCAAGTGAGTTGAAACAAAACAAGAAATTTCCTGAAAAACAAGTACATGCTAATGAGAAGACAAAGGCAAAACAAGTAGCCAAATCTGTCATCAAACCAGAATGGAAAGAAAAGGAATCTTTAATTGTTCAGATTGCCTTTAAAGCTCAGAACAAATCTGCACCTTGGATACTTGACAGTGGGTGTTCCAGTCACATGACAGGTGACAAGCAAAAATTTGAGAATTTGCAGAATTATGAAGGTGGTTCTGTGAAATTTGGAAATAATGATGGAGCAAAGATTGTTGGAAAGGGATCAGTCAAGATCAGTGATGGCAATATAAAATCAAAAGAAGTCTTGTTTGTGATTGGTCTGAAGCATAACTTACTGAGTGTAAGTCAAATCTGTGACAGAGGCCATGATGTAATCTTCAAGAAGGAGGGTTGTGAAGTAAGAAAGACAAAAAATGGAAAGATAATAGCCACTGGACTGAGAACTTCTGGAAATCTGTATACACTTTCAGAGACTTCAGAAGGAGCTTGCTTGGTTGGTCAGGAAGAAGAAAACTGGTTGTGGCACAAGAGACTCGGTCACATAAGCTTTGATAATCTGGTAAAAATCAGCTCAAAAGGGGCAGTAAGAGACATACCAACTATTGGTAAACCTTCAAACAGTATTTGTGAGTCATGCCAAAAGGGAAAACAAACCAGAGCCACTTTCAAAGCAAAAGAATATTTCACAAGCAAGCCATTAGAATTAATTCACACTGATTTATGTGGACCCATGAGAACTGAAAGCATAAATGGACACAAATATTTTATGTTGTGTATAGATGATTACTCAAGAATGACATGGGTACTATTTTTGAAACTTAAATCAGAAGCCTTTGAGATGTTTAAAACCTTCAAAAATCTTGTTGAGAATCAATCAGGGAAAAGAATTAAATGCCTAAGATCAGACAGAGGAGGAGAGTTTATTTCAGAAGAATTTGCAGAATACTGTCAAAAATATGGGATAAGAAGACAATTTTCAGCAGCTAGAACACCTCAGCAAAATGGTGTTGTAGAAAGGAAAAATAGGACAGTGCAGGAAATGGCAAGGACAATGCTGGCTGAAAACAAAATAGCTGACAGATTTTGGAAAGAGGCAGTACATACTGCAGTTTACATTCAAAACAGGTGCATGCTAAGACCACATGAAAGCAAAACACCTTATGAACTGTGGTTTGGCAGAAAGGCAACAACAAGACATTTCAAAGTATTTGGCAGCAAGTGCTATATAAAACGGACTGAAGATAACCTCGATAAATTTGAAGATAGAGCTGATGAAGGTATCTTTCTTGGTTACTCAACAAAAAGCAAAGCCTACACATGTTACAACAAGAGGCTAAAGAAAATTGTTGAGAGTGTTGATGTGAAAGTTGATGAAGGTAGAGAACAAGAAACTACTTATCAAGAAAACTACCCTATCTATGAAGAAGTCATTGAAGGTGATGATGAAAAGGAAACAGATAAGAATCAGAAAATTGATCCAGATGGTGTAAAAACTGAATCAGAAGAAGAAGAAAACAGGAAATTTAAAACAGGCAACCGGCAGAAAAATCATCCAAGTGAACAGATTATTGGGGATCCCACAGATGGTATTCAGACAAGAAGAGCAGCAGTGCGGAACTATTCTCTGTTATCTAGCATTGAACCTAAAAATGTTGCTGAAGCAAGCACTGATGAAAGTTGGTTGAAGGCAATTAATGAAGAACTAGATCAGATTGAGAAAAACAATACCTGGGAATTAGTACCTAGACCAACAAATAAAAACATAATTGGCACTAAATGGGTTTTTCAAAATAAATTAAATGAAGATGGACAGGTTGTCAGAAATAAGGCAAGATTGGTCTGTAAAGGCTATGCTCAGGTTGAAGGCATTGATTTTGAGGAAACTTTTGCACCGGTAGCCAGACTAGAGGCAATCAGAATGTTTATGGCATTAGCAGTTCATAAAAACTTCAAAGTATATCAAATGGATGTAAAATCAGCATTTTTGAATGGAAAACTGGAAGAAGAGGTTTACATTGAACGCACCAGATGGCTTCCAACTTGGTGAAAACCCAGATTTTGTTTGCGAGGTTAAAGAAAGCATTATATGGTTTGAAACAGGCACCCAGAGCATGGTATGCAAGGCTGGATAATTATCTAATTAAACAAGGGTTCAAGAAAGGTTTGGTGGACAACAACTTATATGTCAAAACAGAGAAGGGCCATCTTATTGTTCTTGTTGTTTATGTAGATGATATAATATTTGGCAGCAGCATGGATGAATACTGCAAAGACATATCAACTAAAATGAAGAAAGAATTTGAGATGTCTATGATTGGTGAACTTTCTTATTTTCTAGGACTGCAGGTCAATCAAAATGAAAAAGGCATTTTTATTTCTCAAGTTAAATATGTAAAAGAAATGCTGAAAAAGTTCACAATGGAAGACAGTAAACCGGTTAGCACTCCCATGACAACAGGCTGCAAGTTGAGCAAGGATGATAAATCCCCAGATGTAGATCAAACTATGTACAGGTCTATGATTGGAAGCCTACTGTATTTAACAGCCACTAGACCAAAGATATATTACAAGCAGTATGCATGGTTGCAAGATTTCAGGCCAGTCCCAAAGAAACTCATGTAACAGCTGTAAAGAGGATCTTCAGATATCTCAAGGGCACTATGGATTATGGGTTGTGGTACCCAAAAGGTAAATATTTCACTTTGATTGCATATTCTGATGCTGATTGGGCAGGATGTATTGATGATAGAAAGAGCACAAGTGGAGGGGAATTTTATCTTGGAGACAGGCTGGTAGCATGGCACGGCAAGAAACAAGAATCGGTATCTCTATCCACTGCAGAGGCAGAATACATTGCGGCAACAACATGCTGTACTCAGATATTATGGATGAGACAAACGTTGAAAGATCTTGGTATTCATTTCAAAGAGCCAATTTCAATTAAATGTGATAACACTAGTGCTATCAACATATCCAAGAATCCAATGCATTCAAGAACCAAACATATTGCAATCCGATATCATTTCTTGAAGGATAAAGTTGCAGGAGAGGTAAAATTGGACTTTGTTCCAACTACAGAGCAAGTAGCTGATATATTCACAAAACCATTGCCCAAGGATGTTTTTGAGTATCTTCGAAATAAGTTGGGAGTGGTCACAATTCCCAAGAACTGACTATCTTTTGGGATCACATTCTCAAGGGGTGCATTTATGCCTATACTTATAGTTTTGCTTATACTTATGATTTTTGCTAACTATAACAACATTTGTCTGAGAATGGTGTGCGAGAGACTCGGGGGAGTCCGCAACGTAACCCTTTGGTATTATTGTCAAAGGGGGAGAAGAATTACAGGAAAGTGCATGAGTGTTGCCAACAATTCCAAAGGGGGAGATTGTTGAACAAGGTACAACAAGAGTATTGTCATTGTTGTCAACACAGACAACAATTGATGCAGTTGAAGCAATGGACAAGAATTCTGAAGTCAGTCAGATCAAGTACAGTAAATTTGCAGGAAAACAGAAGTCACCAAGATTCAAAAAATTGCAGAAAAGACCAAGTAAGAAAACTGTCACGATATCGCGACAAGTTTTCTGTCGCGATATCGCGACAGGTTGAGAGGTCCGTTAGCAGAAAGAAAAATTGTCACGATTTCGCGACATAACCGAGAGAAAAAAAAATGGTATTCGGACATAACGGAGAGAGAAAATGCACGCCAAATGGTCACGATTTCGCGACATGTCCGAGGAGAGAGAAGATGCAAGCAAATTTGTCACGATTTCGCGACATGTGGGCAGAGAAGGAAGCAAGGTGAAAAGATGTCACGATTTCGTGACATGTTGGAGGAAAATGCACTAAGTCAAGGAAGTGTAGCGATTTCGCTACAAGTTTGAAAGTCAAGGCGAAAGAGTGCAGCGATTTCACTGCATGTTGAAATGAAGGGCAAAGAAGGTGTAGCGATTTCGCTACAAGTTTGAAAGTCAAGGCGAAAGAGTGCAGCGATTTCGCTGCATGTTGAAATGAAGGGCAAAGAAGGTGTAGCGATTTTGCTACAAGTGAAAAAGCACAAACAAGAAGGTGTAGCGATTTCGTTGCATGACAAAATGCATGGAAACAAAGGTGTAGCGATTTCGCTACCATTCAAAGTTGCAAAAATTAAAGATGTAACAAGTCAAAAGCACAAGGCACAAAGTTGTAGCGATTTCGCTACTGCATGAAGCAAAGAGTGTACGGAAGCCCAAAGTGTCACGATTTCATGACATGTTCCATTTTCGTTGTTGCTGGCAAAGGAGAGTGTACGGAAGCCAGAAGCGTCATGATTTCGTGACAAGAAGGATGATGACGTCAGCAAAAGCTGAAAGCGTCGCGATTTCATGACAAGAATGATGATGACGTCAGCAAAGTCAGAAAGTGTCACGATTTCGTGACAGGGTGCAAGGAAATTGGAAGCCGAAGTGTCACGATTTCGCGACAACATATAGGATGACGTCAACAAAGTTCTAAGTGTCGCGATATCGCGACATGAACAGAGGGAAAGCTTTCAAAGCCAAAATGGTCACGATTTCGCGACAACATACAGGATGACGTCAGCAAAAGTTCTAAGTGTCGCGATATCGCGACATGAACAGAGGGAAAGCTTTCAAAGCCAAAATGGTCACGATTTCGTGACAGCAAGGGCATGAAGTGTACGGCTTCAAAAAGTGTCGCGATATCGCGACAGGTAACAGTCTGGCAGGTAAAACCCGTAGGAGCATGCAAGGTGACACGTGTCAGAAAAAGCATACAGAAAATCATGCAGCCTGTTACGTAAAAAGTAACTGATGTCAGATCGACAGTTACACGTTGACAGGTGTCGGACATGCATGGGAACAGATGTATATTCTTGATTGAAAAAGCATTCGATGCATCACATATGCAGTTTCGAAAAAGCATTCGAAAAGCCGTATTTGAAGAAATTGAAAAGCCGTATTTGAAGAAATTGAACAGCCGAATATGAAGGATCAGAAAAGCTTTCAAAAAGATGTATTTGCAGCATTTAAAATAGTCGTATTGCAAGGAATCGAACCGCCGTATTGCAGGGTTTCGAACAGTCGAAGTGCATGGAATCAAACTCGTATTGCATGGATTCAATAGTCGTATTGCAGGGTTTCGAACAGTCGAAGTGCATGGAATCGAACAGCCGTATTGCATGGATTCAACAGCCGTATTGCAGGGTTTCGAACAGTCGAAGTGCATGGAATCGAACAGCCGTATTGCATGGATTCGAACAGTCAGAGTATGTGATTCGACTGCATGCAGGATTGATAGGTTATAAAAGAATAGTCGTACAAAGAAGATGTTGCTGCTGTTAGAGAGAAATTGCTGTAAAAGGAGGGTTAGAAAAGAGTCAAGAGAAAAATTAGCAGAGCCGTGAGAGTGTGCAGAGTTGGGTTAATTGCAGACCAGTCAGGGTCGTGCATGAAGTGAAGACATTTTTATGTCATTCTAAATTGATCAGAATTGCAGTCCAAGTTGGTGCTTGGTACTAGGGGTTGGTGCTCCATCTGTTGCAGCAGAAAATTAAGGGGTTGGTGCTCCTTCCAGTAGATGCTGGTAAAGTATTTGTAAAATTGGTATTTTGCAAAGACTGAATTTGGATTGAAGTCCAAGCAGTCAATTTTGAGGAGTAGCCAAATTGGTGAACCTCGTTATATTGTGTGTTGTGGTGTGCTCTCTTGTTCAATTTGCTTTTCTTGTTTTAAAGTTCTCTTTGCTTCAGTTTTTGAATGCTGTTGTTTTGAATTTTAAAATAACTACACTGATTCACCCCCCCTCTCAGTGTCATTGTGTGAATATCATTTCCATTGTAGTTGGGGTATGCCTTGTTTTTATTATAGGAAAGTCATGCTTTAGGTATGCTATATTGCATAATTTATATTGAATATTACAGTAGTTTCCAAAAATTAATGAAATTAACATATTACCCAAATATATAGAAATAACTCATTGAAGGAAAACACACAATATAAGAGGGTGTCTATGGATACCAAAACATCTCACTAAAGAAAAATATAATACACTCCAAACAATAAGAAAATGGTTGGTATCAAGTGGTATCTATATTCAATTAGAAGAGATCCATAGGTCAAGGTCAAAGAACCAATCTTTAGGATGTCCTCAGATCAAGGTCAAAGAACCAACCTTTACGTTAGATAACAAAATATTACAAAATATTCACCTATACAAGGTATACAAGGGCTCAAAGGGCATACACAAATAAAATAGGATAAAATTAGTTGTGGAGTCAAGTGAAGATTAAACACCACATACTCCAATACCTCTCTTTAAGTTGAATGGGAGACATGAAGGGATACCCTTATCAATTATCCCTTGTAGGGGATAATTTTCTATACCAAGATGCTCCCACATTCACACAAATGGTATCTTGGGTATGGCCTTGGTCAAGATATCCATTGCTTGCTCCATTTATGACACAAAAACTAGGTCAAGCATCCAATGGACATAAAGCCAACACACGTAGTGTATCTAAATCTCAATGTGCTTGGTTTGTTAATGGAACATTGGATTATGAAAAATCTTAATGGTGCTTTAATTATAATGATGAAGAGTGGTTTAGTAGGACTAAGGAATGCCTACCTACTCTAAAATTATAGGCATCCATCAAAGGTGTTTGAAAGACTTGCTGGTAAGCAAGTATTTAACTTTTGTGGAAGATTAAGAAATAGTGCCTTGTTGGTAACCAAGTATTCAAATTTTATGTAAGGCTAAGAAATAGTGAACAATCATCTACAACACCAAGAAATAAGGTCAGATCCAATCTAGAAGATAAATCCAATAGTGGATCATAATTGATTCAAATTACCAATCCAATATGTATGTATGAAGAAGTCTATCAAAACCAAAGGTGCACCAAGTAGTGAATACCCATCTTATATGTACCTATGATGTAGTGAGAGATTTACTTGGCCATTTTTTAGTGACTCTCCTAAGGTTCTTGCATATATGTGGAATAATAGTTGAAAAAAAATGCAATATCTAATTGAGTGAGTCAAGTAAATGAGATCTCCCATAAGAGACCAATATAATATAACATCTAACAAAAATTTAATACAATATGCTCAGAGCTTTAAGCAAGAAGTAAGGGAGTTTGAGCAAAATTGTAATCCTCCAATAAAAAATGCTATAAAATATCCAAAGCATACTTAGGCTATGAAGTGTTGATCCCAAAAGAGGTCTAATCAATATAAACACCCAACTAGTAGTGCAAAAATCCTAATTTTATCAACTCAAAAGTATCATGAAGTCATGACTTTATATCCTAAATAAAAGCAAGTGACTTGTCTATAATGAGAATATCATCCACATATAGCATAATCATCAATGTATCTCCATACTAATATTTTATGTAAACATCATGCTCTACCTCACATCATCAAAACTTGTAATTGAGAATGAAGGGATGGATCTTATCACAACAATAATGTGTTTCCTTGTTAGGAACCTACTATTGAAAATAAACTCACTCACACAAAATACTATAAAATAACTAAAATGCATCAAATAACAAAATAACACTATGCAAAAAGTAATTTTAGAATTAAAACAATCTCACAAAATAACTTAGAATTGTAGGCCTCTTTGAGGGGGAAACCTCCTTCAATATTTCATTAACTTGCAAAAAGATACATTCGTACATGACTTCATATATTTTAAGTAAATACTTCATGCAACCCTAACCATAAGCTCAAGAGTTGGCTTACATAAAAAATGCCACTCAAGCTAGAATCTTCTACCAGATATTAGTTACATTCTTGATAACAGTTACATGAAAGGGAACCACTTGTCTAGGTACCTTACTTGCCACATACCATTATAAAAGTATTACAAAATAATAATATAAGTGGGTTCCCACATTGGACGTGGGTCATTACATAAGCAATTAAGAATTACAAAAATAATGTTAGGATGGGGTCCTAACATGTTCTTCCCCTTCAAAAATATTTATCCTCAAAGTTGTAGATGAGGAAACTAGTATTGGAGCTAGTGGAGGGAATAATATATAACATATTTTAGTTGTAAACCATACCACTGAACAAGAACCTTATTAATAGTTTGGTTGTGAAGCATGCACGTCCTATGATCCAACAATTATTTTGGCTTGAATAATATAGAAACTTCTTCATACAATTTTAGAAGAGCAGATTGAACCTGTACCTGAGTGCCCACAACCTTCTTGAGAGATGAGATATGAAAATAAGGTGGAGCTTGGATGTCGATGGTAGGGCCAATTTGTATGTCGCAGTACCAATACACTACAAAATATGGTAGGGCCCATAGTACTTGGTCGTGAGTTTATGGCACCTACAAAGTTGGAGGGATGATTGTTTGTATGGTTGCAATTGAAGGAAGACCATATCACCAATATCAAAACTATGCTCATAATGATGTTGATCAGCTTGTTGGTGCATCCAATTTTGAATTACTTCCAAATTCATATTCAGTAGATAGAGGACTTCGACATGTTGGTTAAGTGTAGTGTTGACTACATGGACCTTATATCTTCTTGGAATGTAGGAGGAGGAGGTGCATGAATGCCAACCATAAACAACTTCAAAAGGGGTGACCTTGGTATTATGTGATAAGAAGTATTATACCACCACTCAATCGAGGGAAGCCATTTCACCCATTGAGTAGGATGTTCTGAGGTAAAGAAATGAAGGTATATCTCTAAACATTTATTGAAAATATTAGTCTAGCCATCCGTTTACGAATGATAAGCTAAAGTAATCTTGAGTTGAGTTCCCTAAAACTTAAACAATTCTTACCAAAAATTATTAGTGAATGTGGGGCCACAATCAGATACAATGGAGATAGGTATGCCATGAAGGTGAAATATAGAATCAAGAAAAATTTGGGTAATGATGGAGGTCGTGTAAGGATGGGAGAGGGAACAAAAATGAGCATAATTCAAAATACGATCCACTACCATGAAAATAACTAATTTTATTTTGGACTTAGGTAACCCTTCAATAAAATCCATTGAAATATATGTCCAAACTTGTTCGATAATTGGTAAGGGTTGTAGAGTGCTTGGAGAATGCACTGTTTCACCTTACATCTATTGATAGGTTTCACTATTGAGCAAGGTGCAACAACAGTATTGTCAATGTTGTCAACACATTCAGACAGATCGGTTGATGCAGTGGACAACAGTTAAGAGGTTCTTCAGAGTATGTACAGTGACTTTCCAAAAGATCGAAGTGGCCCATATGCTAAAAATCAAAAGAAAATCACAAGGAAGAAAACTGTCATGATATCACGACATGTTGAGCAAGAAAGAAAAACTGTCACGATATCGCGACATGTTGAGAAGAAATAAAAACTGTTGCGATTTCACGACATGTTTGAAGAGAAAGCACAAGAAAGAAAAACTGTCACGATATCGCGACATGTTGAGAAGAAAGAAAAATTGTCACGATTTCGTGACATGTTCAAAGAAAAAGAGCAAGCAAGAAAAACTGTCACGAATGTTCGAAGAGAAAGCACAAGCAGGAAAAACTATCACGATTTCACGACATGTTCGGAGAGAAAGCGCAAGCAAGCAAAATTGTCACAATTTAGTGACATGTTCGGAGAGAAAGTGCAAGCAAGCAAAACTATCACGATTTCGTGACATGTTCGAAGAGAAAGCGCAAGCAAGCAAAACTGTCGCAATTTCGTGACATGTTGGAAGAGAGAAAGGCAAGTAGAAAAAGTGTCACGATTTCGTGACATATTGCAGGAGAGAGAGTCCGAAAGAAAAAGTGTCACGATTTCGTGACATGTTGGAAGAGAGAAATGCAAGTAGAAAAAGTGTCGCGATTTCGCGATATATTGTAGGAGATAGAGTCCAAAAGAAAAAGTGTCACGATTTTGCGACATATTGCAAGAGAGATTGTACGGAAGAAAAAGTGTCATGATTTTGTGACATATTGCAAGAGAGAGAGTCCAAAAGAAAAAGTGTCACGATATCGCAACATGTCGGGTTTTCGCAACCCGAAGGCAAGAGAAAGAGCAAAGGAGAAAAAGTGTCGCGATATCGTGACATGTTGCATTTTTGCAACTAAAGGAGGAGAGAGAAAGTAAGAAGGCAGAAGTGTCGCGATATCATGACAAAAGTAAAGAGGAAGAGCAAGGAGGCAAAAGTGTCGCGATATCGCGACATGTGTTTTCGCTAGTACAAGCCAAGAAGAGTAGTAAGGAGGCAAAAGTGTCACGATATTGCGACATGTGTTTTCGCGGGCGAAACCCGAGAAGAAGACAAAGAGGCAAAAGTGTCACAATTTTGTGACAGGTCATTTTTGCACGAGCTAAGAAGAGAACCCAGTCAAAATAAGATATGTGACAGCTAACTAAAGTTATACGGTAGTTACAAGGGCCGTTGTAGAAGAAGATCATGCAGCTAAAATAAGGAGAGTTAACTGAAGTCGATACGATAGTTACAGGTGTAGTTACAGAGAAAAATCATGCAGCTAAAATAAGAACAGTTAACTAAAAGTCATCAGTCGAAGACCAAACAAAGAGCCATAACTATTAATAGGCTACATGAGAGAATACTGTGTGATAAAGAAGTTACAACTGAAGTTAAAAATAGAGTCAGAACTTTGTTATAAAAGGAGGTCTACGTGGAGAATTTTATTGTGGAAAAAGAGTGAAAGTGCTGCAAAAAGAGGGTTGGAAGAGTGCCATAA
Organism: Wollemia nobilis; assembly: GCA_028583015.1. Classification (NCBI taxonomy): domain Eukaryota; kingdom Viridiplantae; phylum Streptophyta; class Pinopsida; order Araucariales; family Araucariaceae; genus Wollemia; species Wollemia nobilis. Next base: position 6,392,171 of record JAQPPZ010016751.1, on the reverse strand, counting down.
GAGAGCGTTGAGCAGAGCCGTGAGAGCCATAAGAGTGCAGTAAGAAGCTCAACAAGAGGGCTGTAAGAGGGCCGTAAAAGTGTAGTAAGCAGAGCCATAAGTGTGTGTGGTGTTTTGGTGAATAGCGAGAGGTTGGGTTAGCAATAGACCAATCAAGGTCTTGTATAAGCGAAGGCATTTTTATGTCAATCTTATAGTTTCAAAATTGCAGTCCAAGTTGGTGCTTGGAATTAGGGGTTGGTGCTCCTTTCTGTTGGTGCAGATAAATTAGGGGTTGGTGCTCCTTTTTGTTGGTGCAGATAAATCAAGGGTTGGTGCTCCTTCCAGTGGGTGCTGGTAAATTGATTGTAAAATTGGTATTTTGCAAAGGCTAGATTTGGATGGGAGTCCAAGCAATCAATTTTGAGGAGTAGCCAAATTGGTGAACCTCGTTACATCGCGTGTTGTGGAATGCTCTCTTGTTATACTTGCTTTAAGAGTTGTAGATTTGAATTTAAATAGCTACACTGATTCACCCCCCCTCTCAATGTCATTGTGAGACTAACAATTGGTATCAAAGCCAAGTTCCTGAACAAGCTTAATCGGCTAAGGTGATATTGGAAGTGAGATAATGGTAGGTGGTGAAGGATTCTCATCAAACAAAGCACCATTGTTTGACGAAACTAATTATGCATTTTGGAGACTCAGGATGCAGACATATTTGTGTGCTTTGGGATATGACATTTGGGAGTCAGTAAACAATGGATACACAATACCCACCACTCCTCCAACCGATGCTGTCGGTAAGAAACTGTTTGAGAATAACTCTAAAGCAAAGAATGCTATCATGTGTGGTTTAGTGGAAAGCGAATTGATAAAGATTATGAGTTGTAAAACAGCAAAAGACATATGGGATAAACTAAGGAGCATTCATGAAGGAGACGACAAGATCAAGGAGGCCAAGTTACAAACGCATCGAGCTCAGTTCGAAGCATTAAAGATGAATGACGATGAGAACATAGAGGCATATATGCTGAGAGTTAATGGAATCATTAATGCGATTAGAGGACTCGATGAGGAAATGGAAGATGTTGTCATCGTGAAAAAGGTTCTAAGATCTCTTCCCCAAATATTTGATTCCAAAGTTTCAGCAATAGAAGAAGGTAAAGATCTAAATACTTTTAGTATGGATGAGATGCATGGTTATTTGAATGCATATGAGATGAGAATAAGAAAAACTAAACCCACAGACAGATAAGCTTCTTTTAAAGCACATAAAAATATAAAAGCAAAATAAGAATCCGAGGAAGAAGAGACATCAGATGAAACGAAAGCAAACTTTGTTCGAAAACTAATAAGGGGAAAAGGAAAATACAGAGGAAAGTTACCATTTAAGTGTTTCAACTATGGAGGCGTTGGGCACTTTGTAGCTAAATGTCCACTTAATGAGAAAAACAAAAGTGATGATGGTTCACACCAAGAAAGAAGTGACTGGAAGAAGAAACCAAATTTTAGAAAAGGCAACTTCAAGAAGAAAAGTTTCATATCTAAGAATGTCAGTCCTTTAGAAGATAGCTTCGGTGAGGATTCTGAAGAAGAAACAGGTGAAGCTATTTTCATGGCATTCGAAGAAGAAAAAATAGAGGAAAGACAAGAATGTGATAAAAAATTTGAGGCTGAGGCTGAAGTGGATCTAAAAGGTGAGTTGGTCGCTGCACTTAAAGAGCTGAGTATAGAAAGAAAAAAGAAAAATAAAATTTGAAGAAAGCTTGAGGATGCCAATGAAATCATAACCAGCTTGAAATTTTAGATAGACGAATTTAAGAAAATATCTGAAGATATCGAAGTACAATTAACCGTAAAGATAGATGAGTGCAACAAGCTAGAGGAAGAGATTGTTGGTTTAAGGATGCAGGTAGAAGAGATGAATCGAAAAATGAGTTTTTATCACAAACTTGAAGAAAGTTTTGTGAAGCTAGATAAGATTATAAATAACCAAAGGACTATAGGCATCAAATTTGGTTTAGGTTTCGTCGAAGGAGAATCATAAAATGGATCAAAGGCCATAACTGTAGAACCCATAAAGAATGAAGATAAGATCAAGGTTGATCAAGAACAAATGAATCATGCTAAAGAAAGCAATAATGCCAGGCACGAGAGGAGTATTGACAATGATGGATTCACCAATGTCACTCATCAAAGGAGAAGAAGATTTCTGGCTCCCACTACAAAATGGCAAAGACCATCACCCATGTTCACTCATTCCTTTTCTGGTTATTGTTTTAAATGCAATGGTTATGTACATAAGATTTCAGATTGCAAGTATAATGTAGGACAAAGGAACTTTACCAGTAGAAATGATTTTTCATCGTTGATGGATTATGCAGTAGAATGTTATAACTATCATAATTTTAGGCACATTGCAAGAAATTGTCAAAGTACATTTGCAGCAAATAAACATCAAGGAAGAAAATTTCAACCAAATGGTTTGAGACAAAATAAAAAATTTCTCAAAAAACATGCACAGGCTACTGACAAAGAAAAGTCAAAACAAGTGACCAAAATTGTAATCAAACCAGAGTGGAAAGAAAAGGAGCGACCCAAGGAAGAAAAGGAATCCTTGATCGTACAGACAACATTTAAAGCATAGAACAAATCTGCACTATGGATACTTGATAGTGGATGCTCCAGTCATATGACAGGTGACAAACAAAAATTTGAGAAGTTACAAAAATATGAAGGTGGTTCTGTAAAATTTGAAAATAATGATGGAGCTAAGATAGTTGGCGAAGGATCAGTTAAGATCAGTGACAGAAAGAATCAAGTCAAAAGAAGTCTTGTTTGTGATTGGTCTGAAGCATAACTTGTTAAGCGTAAGTCGATTTGTGACAGAGGTCATGAAGTAATTTTCAAGAAGCAGGGTTGTGAAGTCAGAACAACAAACTGTGAAAATTTGATCGCAACTGGATCAAGGACATCTGGCAACCTGTATACTCTCTCAGAGAATTTAGAAGGAGCATGCTTGATTGGACAAGAAGAAGAAAATTTGTTGTGGCACAAGAGGCTCGGTCATATTAGTTTTGACAATCTAGTAAAAATCAGCTCAAAAAGGGCAGTGAGAGATATTCCCACCATTGGCAAACCATTAAATAGCATTTGTGCTTTTTTGGTCCGACTTTCATACACACCCTATGAAGAATGAGCATGAAACTCTGATAACACTTATACGGGATAAATCCCACTCACTTTAGGATCTAGCTGGTTATCCAAGGTGTGAGTTACAGGGTCGGGTCGAATGTCAATTCACTCTTTTCCGCTTCTGGAATAGTCTTCAATATGGACTGCCTGTTACCTTACAACGGGCTCTGAACTTGCTCAGTAGTGTTTAGGAGTTGTCACTTGTTGACAATCAGATTTAAAGTTAATTCTTTGATCTAGCTCTTATGGGTCAACAGATTTAAATAAAGGACAAATTAAAGAAAATAAAAATGGATCATTTCACGGTAAAACAAAGAGGGTAGGGTAAGGCAGAAAGAGAAGTCTATCAAACTTAGCAGTAAAACAAAACTACCAATTTTATTTATACTATCAACTTCACAACAGAACAAATCAAAGAAGAAAGTGTCCAGCTTTCTAAGATCACTTTCTACTAAGAGCATAAGGTAGAGATGGAACAGATCTGAAAGAAAATTATAAACCGAATGGAAGTCGGTTAAAATTGATATCTTTCACCGAGCAGACCTAGCTCACACAGGTGAGGACAGAGCAATTAGAACAAACTTGAACCTTAAATCTATGATTTTCCCTAGCATACAATAGAACAAATGAAGCCCAACAACATATTTAATCTTGATAACACAGATTCACAGCATATATTTAATAAAATTTAATGAAACGGATAACAAAAGAAGATGAACTTATCACAATCTGCAAAAGATTAGGCTCCTGGCCATGCTATCATAGAGAACAAAAGCACATCAACTCCAAGTCCAGAAATAAAGTATTTAACAATATTTGCAAGAAATTGCTTCAATAGCCTTTTATTTCTAAGTTTCCGCCTCCTGCGATTACATTGAGAAGAAGTATTTATAGACTCAGGACATACCCTGATCTTTTCGAAATATCTTCTTCTCAAACCCTAAATCTTATCATCTTAAACCCTAGGACCCGGGTTTTACAATATAAGCCCTTTTAAAACAAAGTCCTGATAAAACTTAACCACTCTGCAAATCAATGCAGTCACTTGCCATAAATGGAGAAGATAGAATTCGAATGCCACTTGCATTCACCCGCAATCGTGAATAAATGTCTTCATTAATGCCCTCGGGTAATTTGGATGAATCACCACTTCTCTGACATTTCATCTCCGCAGAGCCATCCCTGAGTTGAAAATGTCTGCAAGCTATTAATTCTGCCATAAATTTTCATTAAATGCATTCATCGGCAAATTTCTGTTAACTGAGTATAGATATTTTCACTTTTCGGCCAATTCTCGACATACTCCATTAAATGGGCAGCTGCTTAGTCACCGTAAAGTCTCTTTGCGGCCAGATCTATAAAAATTGGATGAAACAGCAATTCTCGGCATCTTCTCCTTTCAATATGGTCGTCTTTGATTAATTTGCACTAAGCTTTACCTTTATGGCCATTTCTCCGTTATCATGTAAGTGCCAGATGGCTTCCCGCATGAAAGACAAAAAATGGATTAGTATTTTAAATATTAAATCAAAACCTTTAAATATTAAAATGAAACCCTAAAGTTCACTTGCATGTCGGCTCTATTTATCTGATACGTGGCCTGCTTTGTCTTGACACGTGTCGCAAAATCGTGACACGTGTCCATTTCAGCTGTCTTTTCATTCTGTGCTCTTTTTCTGTCTAAGTCGCGAAAATGCGACATGTCGCGATTTCGCGACATGTCACGAAATCGTGACCTCTTTGCTTTCGCAGTGCTTCTTGCCCACCATGGTCGTGAAAACGTGACATGTCACGATTTCGCGACATGTCATGAAATCGTGACCCTCCTTCGCTCTTCGGCTGCCTTCTCGGACTGCGTCGCGATTTCACGATTTTGTGAAATCGCGACGTCGCGATTTCGCGACATACCTTGCACTTAGCCATTTTCTCCTCCTGCCGCGACTATGACATGTCACGATTTCCTGACATGTCACGATCGCGACTGTCACGATATCGCGATCCGCTTTCCCCTTGCCTTTCTCTCCTTATGCGCTAAATGCGACATGTCACGATATTCGCGACGTGTCCGTCCTTGGAACCTTCTCTTAAAAATGTCACGATTTCGATGTGTCAGAATCGTGCTTTTTCATGCCTTAGCCATTTCTTTCCTTAGCCACTTTTCTCTAATTTGACGATTTCATGACATCTTTCTCACTTAACTTTCATTCTTGTCGTGATTTCGCGACATCCTTTTGCCTTAGCACTCCTTTCTTCATGCGCCATGCGACATGTCACGATTTCGCGACATCCGTATGCCTTGACTCTCTCAAAACGTCGCGATTTCGTGACATCTCATGCTTCGACTTTCAAATCGTGCGATTTCGCGACGTTTGACTTGTCCTTTTCTTCTTGCGTCGCGAAAATGCGACATGTCACGATTTCGCGACATGTCGCGAAATCGCGCCCCTTTCATGCCTTAGTCGATTTTTTCTCTTCACGCGTCACGATTTCGCGACATGTCACGATTTCGTGACGTTCCGTACGATCTTGCTTTCTCTCTCCAAACTTGGTAGCGATATCGCGACATTTCCAAAAATGGAAGTGTCGCGATATCGCGACATTTCCAAAAATGGAAGTGTCACGATTTCGCTACGTTTTTCTGACTTAGCCGATTTTCTTGAAACCTGTCGCGATATCGCGACATTTCCAAAAATGGAAGTGTCGCGATATCGCGACATTTCCAAAAATGGAAAGTTTTGATTTCTAATGAATTTATCTATCTGTTTTCTCGTATTTTTTTCATATCGGTGTAAGATTTTCTTTATCCATGAATGATTCTAGCATGTGAAAAGTGAAGTCCGGAGATTAATCAAAGCTCGGATGCAAGAATACTTGGAGGAACTTTGCACAACTTGAAAAAGAAAGAGGCAAGTAAAAATTTGGAATTAAAACCTGAAAATTATCAAGAGGGTCCTTACTGCAAAAATGAAAGCTCAAAATTTTCAAAGGGTGGAAATTCATTTTTCAGTGGGGGTGTGTTGCTTCTCAACAAATGACGATATCTGCGGGTAAAATAGTAGCATTATTTTAGAACCCAGGACTCTAGTTTCAAAACAACATAGACCATGTATCTTGCCTTGCCACAGATATTCTTCAAAATAAATTGACTACTAACTGATAGTTGTTAAAATTTCCCAAGGACATACTAGGTTGAATCATTTAAGGAAGATTTCTGATGTGCAATTACAAGCGTATAAAACTTTCTTCAAGAATGACTGGATCGAATGTTGAACTCTCGATTGATCAGCTTTTCTAGATTGTAAAAAGGGGAAACCGAGTAGAGCTCTCGTTTACTAGTTTAGCCTTTTACAACTTCGACAGAGTTACCCTTTAGATTTACACGACCCAAATTTACAACTGTAAGGTAGAATCTACAACTTGGTAAAAGAAAAATATCTTTTGAAATCTTGGCTGCCTCTTTCATTATATAACTCTTTTTCTTTTTTTCTTTTTATCTCTTTTTTTATTTTTATATATATATATATTGGAAATAACAGAGTGCCAATTTCATGTTGCCTGCTCAACTTTCATCTCTTTCTTTTGAAATACATCAACATCTGAAAAGCCTTAGAAAGAATAACAATTTTCTTTTAACATTTCATCAATCTGGAACCGCTTCAACCTAGGCACTGATAGCCTCTATGGATACTCAAATAATTACATGAATCATAGTCCCCTCTTATAACCAACTTTTCTTGGATTCCCCGGGAGTTTCTCCAACCAAACAGCATAGCAGTTTCTTTATAATTAAAACAACTGTGGCAAGCAAGACACAAAATCCAATCATCCTTCCACTGTTGTTCTGACTAAAAAAATAGTTCCACTGTTCAGTTCAAACAGACTATCTCACAATTATGATAATGAACACTGGATTCGGGACTCAGAATGAAACAATCTTTAGAAGGCTGACTTTTTCATTGATGCTCAGGCAAAGGTTAAAGAATAGAATTTTAAAAGCTAAAGAACTTTGTACAGACTTCCAAGGATAAACACAGACCTTTAAGAACAAAATTAAATAAAACAAAATAAAACTGAACTGCACAAACTTCAAAATAAAACAAAATTAAATAAGATAAAATACAACTGTACAGGCAGCAAAGGAAATAAAACTGCAGGGTTATTTACAAAGGAAATAAAATACAAAACTTCAAAATAATAAAACACAGCACGTACAAAAAGGAAATAGAATACATAAATGTACGGACAGAAAGGAAACACAGGTTACTTAAAAAGAAATAAATAAAATGCACAGACAAAAAATAAACTAAAATAAAGAACAGAACATTAAAATAAAACTAAAGTAAACAACACTGTACAGACATTGAAAGTAAGCTAAGACTAAAAACTGTACAGACAACTGTAGATTTATTTACAATGTATACACATGTTACAACTTCTTTGTGACTCAAAATATGTAGCAGATGGAAAAGTAGAGAACTAGTGCCTTAAAAAATTTTGACCATTTGCAAGTAAATTTAGAAAAATTACCTTTCAGGTCCTGTTGACGAAATGCACTCCAGACTATGCTTCCAAATTTTTCTGTTACCTGGGAAAAACTTGTGTTTACCGTCTTCCCTCTCTCCTTTTTTTTATTTTTTATTTTTTTTATGGATCTTGTCCCACTGAAAAACAAATCTGCAACTCTTTCAATTTAAACAAATCATATAATAACAAATCATATGATAACATGTTTATGCTTCTACTTGAAGGGTTTGCAGAATTCTTTCAAAAGGACGGAATGTAAAAACCCCCAGGATCAAATACCTTAAAGCCTTTATAGACCCAGACCATCACATCTTCAGATTTATGTGACAACTCAAAGAGATCATATTTTATCCGTATGTCCTGGTTCTTAACAACTTGAACATTTTGTGGTTGCTCTGCATCGCTTCAATATCCAAGACTTCAATTTTTATCCCTCTAGCAGAATTCTCATAATTTGCTTTTTTACCTGAGACTTGCTTAGATTTAACCCCATCAATGTGTAATGTCCAAACATCATTGTTGTAATTGGTCAGAGCTGTAACTATGTCTCACCTTCTCAGTTGCCAAATTATAAAGTCCAATATCTGCATCAACACAGTTTACAACCTTTTCTTTGATATTATGTTCAGTAGTTACAGGCTTATATTGAGACTCTTCACCTATTCCAAGTTGGTTGACCACATTCACATTTACTATCTTTTCCTCCTCTTCTTGAAATTCAATAGGTGGTCCAGAGTAAGCTTCAATCAAGTTATCCTTTTGTTCAACAATCTGGGCCGTCTCATGGAGGGTGATGTCAGCTTCAATTTCCTTCATATCCTCAATGATGTTATCCTCCTTCTCGCTTACTTCGCATAGTGATATTGAATCCCACTTTCATCATCCTCTGATGAGGAAGGATCATTATTAGGTTCGGACTCTCACATCTCAAATTATAACTCGTCCCTTTTGAACTCGTTGAAAATCTTGTATTTCATCCATAGGAGTCTCTACAAGACTTTCTGACTCTTCGGAAAAAGTGAAAGAATCTGAAACCCTGGTTGTACTATTTTTGGATGAACTAGAAATATCAATATTTCTTTGATTTCTAGGAAAATTTAACTCACCAGGAAAAACTTCAGATTTGGGTAATGCTAGATCACAAATGTTTACTTCAAGCACTTCCACTTTGAACTTGTCAGAACCTTTCTCTATATTTTGCACATGCTTGAGTGGATGTCACAGTTAACGGAGTCTCCTTGGGTAGAGCATGACATGTTGGTACTAACTCATGATGTGGAATGGGATCTGAAATAGGCATGTTCTGTGTAACATAGGATATCAAAGGACTGCTCAAAATTTGAGGTCCTAACTGTCTTTCAAGAATTAAAGCCTCTTTATAAGCTCCTGCCAGGGTTGTGATATTGATGTCTCTCTTGAGGAAAATAGAGGTCACTCGAATCCAATGCATTCTTATAGATTTCTAAGGCCGGATTTGTATTTGGGATGTAATGACCAGTCATTCTACCGTAAGCTCTTTGGAACCTCATATTGAACGACCCGATAGCTTCTCCCGACTCTCTCTTGATGCTGGAAAATTGTTGGTATAACACACTGGGGTCTATCACTTCCCCAAATTGTGATATAAAAACTTTCTCTAGGTCATTCCAACTGGTAACAGAATTGCTAGTGAGATTTAGAAACCAGTCATAAGCTCCTTCCTGGAGAGTGAACGGGAACAATCTGCAAGCAACATCTTCATGTTGTATATTTAATAATTTCAAAGCATTCTTGAATGCTAGCAGATGTTCCTCGATCGTTCTTTTCCCATCATGTTTATATCTAGGGAGATATCTTTCCGGATTTCCGGGTAGATCATGGGCTATACCCGGAATATTTAAAGCAGTGGCACCTAACCAACTTGCCATTATTCTTTTAAATGTTGGTGTTAAGTTCTCGCTGTTCAGGCAAAAAACTCAAACAACAAAATTTTAAAGGCGAGAGGAGGAAGGAAAATTGGCTACCAGACCTTGGATAAAATACAGCATTTGTCAAGTACCACATACAGTCAGATTTCTCAACTCAAGCACACTAAGAATGCAAGTTCAGGCCCTCCTTCTAGCGCCATTTTTAAATGTTGGTCCGACTTTTATACACACCCTGTGAAGAATGAGCATGAAACTCTGATAACACTTATACGGGATAAATCCCACTCACTTTAGGATCTAGCTGGTTATCCAAGGTGTGAGTTACAGAGTTGGGTCGAATGTCAATTCACTCTTTTTCGCTTCTGGAATAGTTTTCAATATGGACTGTCTGTTACCTTACAACGGGCTCTGAACTTGTTCAATAGTGTTTAGAAGTTGTCACTTGTTGACAATCGGATTTAAAATTAATTCTTTGATCTAGCTCTTATGGGTCAGCAGATTTAAATAAAGGACAAATTTAAAAGAAAATAAAAATGGATCATTTCACGGTAAAACAAAGAGGGTAGGGTAAGGCAGAAAGAGAAGTCTATCAAACTTAGTCGTAAAACAAAACTACCAATTTTATTTATACTATCGACTTCACAACAGAACAAATCAAAGAAGAAAGTGTCCAGCTTTCTAAGATCACTTTCTACTAAGAGCATAAGGCGGAGATGGAACAGATCTGAAAGAAAATCATAAACCGAAGGGAAGTCGGTTAAAATTGGTATCTCTCACCAGCAGCATAGCTCACACAAAGTGAGGACAGAGCAATTAGAACAAACTTGAACCTTAAATCCGTGATTTTCCCTAGCATACAATAGAACAAATGAAGCCCAACAACATATTTAATCTTGATAACACAGATTCACAACATATATTTAATAAACTTTAAAGAAACGGATAACAAAAGAAGATGAACTTATCACAATCTGCAAAAGATTAGGCTCCTGGCCATGCTATCACAGAAAACAAAAGCACATCAACTCCAAGTCCAGAAATAAAGTATTTAACAAGATTTGCAAGAAATTGCTTCAATAGCCTTTTATTTCTAAGTCTCCGCCTCTCGCGATTACATTGAGAAGAAGTATTTATAGACTCAGGACAGACCCTGATCTTTTCAGAAATATCTTCTTCTCAAACCCTAAATCTTATCATCTTAAACCCTAGGACCCGGGTTTTACAATATAAGCCCTTTTAAAACAAAGTCTTGATAAAACTTAACCATTCTGCAAATCAGTGCACTCACTTGCCATAAATGGAGAAGATAGAATTCGAATGCCACTTGCATTCACCCGCAACTGTGAATAAATGTCTTCATTAATGCCCTCGGGTAATTTGGATGAGTCACCACTTCTCTGACATTTCATCTCCGCAGAGCCATCCCCGAGTTGAAAATGTCTGCAAGCTATTAATTCTGCCATAAATTTTCATTAAATGCATCCATCGGCAAATTTCGGTAATCGAGTGTAGATATTTTCATTTTTCGGCCAATTCCCGACATACTCCATTAAATGGGCAGCTGCTTAGTCACCGTAAAGTCTCTTTGCGGCCAGATCTGTAAAATTTGGATGAAACAACAATTTTCGGCATCTCTCATTTCAATATGGTTGTCTTCGATTAATTTGCACTTAACTTTGTCTTTATGGCCATTTCTCCGTTATCATGTAAGTGCCAGATGGCTTCCTACATGAAAGACAAACAAGGATTAGTATTTTAAAATTATTAAATCAAAACCTTAAATATTAAAATGAAACCCTAAAGTTCATTATATGTGCTCTAATTATCTGATACGTGGCCTGCTTTGTCTTGACACGTGTCACAAAATCGTGACACGTGTCCATTTCAGCTGTCTTTTCATTCTGTGCTCTTTTTCTGTCTAAGTCGCGAAAATGCGACATGTCACGATTTCGTGACATGTCACGAAATCGCGACCTCTTCTCCTTCTTCCCGCGCGAACGTGACATGTCGCGATTTCGTGACATGTCACGAAATCGCGACCCTCCTTCGCTCTTCTCGCCTTCTCGCACGTCACGATTTCGCGACATCCCTTGCCTTCTTTTCTTCCTCTGCCGCCGTACTGTCGTGATTTCTGACATGTCCTTGACTGTTGCTTTCGCGACATGTCGCGAAATCGCGACTCCTTCTTCCCTTCGCCTTTCTTCTCGGTCGCGATCGTGACATGTCCATCGCGACTCCTCGCTTCCTTCTCTTCGTCGCGATTTCACGATGTCCGAAATCGCGACTCTTTCTGCCTTGCTTTTTTTCTCTCCTTGCCTTTTCTCTACTGTCACGATTTCGCGACATCCTTTCCTTCTTCGTTCTGTCCGATTTCTGCTCCTTTTGCCTTAGCTCCTTTCTTCTGCGCCGTATGGACATGTCGCGATTTCACGACGTCCTTGCCTTCTCCTTCCGTCACGATTTCGTGACATTCTGTTCTTTTCAAATGTCGCGATTTCGCGACGTTTCACTTGTTCCTTTTCTTCTTCTGCGAATGCGACATGTCACGATTTCGTGACATGTCGCGAAATCGCGCCTCTTTCATGCCTTAGCTTTTTCTTCTTCACGATGTCGCAATTTCGTGACATGTCACGATTTCGTGACGTTCCGTACGATCTTGCTTTCTCTCTCCAAACTGTAGCGATTTCGCGACATTTCCAAAAATGGAAAGTGTCGCGATATCGCGACATTTCCAAAAATGGAAGTGTCGCGATTTCGCTACGTTTTTCTGACTTGGCGGATTTTCTTGAAACCTGTCGCGATATCGCGACATTTCCAAAAATGGAAGTGTCGCGATATCGCGACTTTGCCAAAAATGGAAAGTTTTGATTTTTAATGAATTTATCTATCTAGAATCTGCATTTTTTCATACCGGTGAAAGATTTTCTTTAATCAACAATGATTCTAACATGTGAAAAATGAATTCTGGAATAAATCAAAGCCAGATTGCAAGAATATGGAAAGCAAAACTTGAAGAAGAAAGAGGCAAGTAAAATTTGGAATTAAAACTTGAAAAATATCAAGAGGGTCCTTACTGCAAAAATGAAAGCTCAAAATTTTCAAAGGGTGGAAATTCATTTTTCAATGGGGGTGTGTTGCTTCTCAACAAATGGCGATATCTACGGGTAAAATAGTAGCATTATTTTAGAACCCAGGACTCTAGTTTCAAAACAACATAGACCATGTATCATGCCTTGCCACAGATATTCTTCAAAATAAATTGACTACTAACTGATAGTTGTTAAAATTTCCCAAGGACATACTAGGTTGAATCATTTAAGGAAGATTTCTGATGTGCAATTACAAGCGTATAAAACTTTCTTCAAGAATGACTGGATCGAATGTTGAACTCTGGATTGATCAGCTTTTCTAGATTGTAAAAAGGGGAAACCGAGTAGAGCTCTGTTTACTAGTTTAGCCTTTTACAGCCTCGACAGAGTTACCCTTTAGATTTACACGACCCAAATTTACAACTGTAAGGTAGAATCTACAACTTGGTAGAAGAAAAACATCTTTTGAAGTCTTGGCTGCCTCTTTCATTATATAACTCTTTTTCTTTTTCTTTTTATCTTTTTTTTTATTTTTATATATATATATTGGAAATAACAGAGTGCCAATTTCATGCTGTCTTGCTCAACTTTCATCTTCTTTCTTTTGAAATATATCAACATCTGAAAAGCCTTAGAAAGAATAACAATTTTCTTTTAATATTTCATCAATCTGGAACTGCTTCAGCCTAGGCACTGATAGCCTCTGTGGATACTCAAATAATTACATGAATCATAGTCCCCTCTTATAACCAACTTTTCTTGGATTCCCTGGGAGTTTCTCCAACCAAACAGCATAGCAGTTTCTTTATAATTAAAACAACTGTGGCAAGCAAGACACAAAATCCAATCATCCTTCCACTGTTGTTCTGACTAAAAAAATAGTTCCACTGTTCAGTTCAAACAGACTATCTCACAATTATGATAATGAACACTGGATTTGGGACTCAGAATAAAACAATTTTTAGAAGGCTGACTTTTTCATTGATGCTCAGGCAAAGGTTAAAGAACAGAATTCTTAAAAGCTAAAGAACTTTGTACAGACTTCCAAGGATAAACACAGGCCCTTAAGAACAAAATAAATAAAAAAAATAAAATGAAGAAAATTAAAATAAAACAAAATTAAATAAGATAAAATAAAGTATGCAAAAGGAAATAAAATTAAAAGAAATAAAATAAAAAAAAAGAAATAAAATAAAAAAAAAAAAAAAAATAAATAAATAAATAATAAATAAAATAAAAAAAAAAAAAAAGCTTATTTACAATGTATACACATGTTACAACTTCTTTGTGACTCAAAAAATGTAGCAGATGGAAAAGTAGAGAAATAGTGCCTTAAAAATTTTTGACCATTTGCAAGTAAATTTAGAAAAATTACCTTTCAGGTCCTGTTGACGAAATGCACTCCAGACTATGCTTCCAAAATTTTTTTGCTACCTGGGAAAACTTGTGTTTACCGTCTTCCCTCCCTTTTTTTTATTTTATTATTTTTTTATGGATCTTGTCCCACTGAAAAACAAATCTGCAACTCTTTCAAATTAAACAAATCATATAATAACAAATCATATGATAACATGTTTATGCTTCTACTTGAAGGGTTTGCAGAATTCTTTCAAAAGGACGGAATGTAAAAACCCCCAGGATCAAATACCTTAAAGCCTTTATAGACCCAGACCATCACATCTTCAGATTTATGTGACAACTCAAAGAGATCATATTTTATCCGTATGTCCTGGTTCTTAACAACTTGAACATTTTGTGGTTGCTCTACCGCTTCAATATCCAAGACTTCAATTTTTATCCCTCTAGCAGAATTTTCATAATTTGCTTTTTCACCTGAGCCTTGCTTAGATTTAACCCCATCAATGTGTAATGTCCAAACATCATTGTTGTAATTGGTCAGAGCTGTAACCTGTCTTACCTTCTTGGTTGCCAAATTATAATCTCCAATATCCACATCAACATGATTTACAACCTTTTCTTTGATATTATGTTCAGTAGTTACAGGCTTATATTGAGACTCTTTACCTATTCCAAGTTGGTTGACCACATTCACATTTACTATCTTTTCCTCCTTTTCTTGAAATTCAATAGGTGGTCCAGAGTAAGCTTCAATCAAGTTATCCTTTTGTTCAACAATCTGGGCCAGCTCATGGAGGGTGATGTCAGCTTTACTTTCCTTCATATCCTCAATGATGTTATCCTCCTTCTCAGTTACTTCTGCATAGTGATATTGAATCTCATTTTCATCATCCTCTGATGAGGAAGGATCATTATTAGGTTCTGGACTCTCACATCTCAAATTATAACTGTCCCTTTTGAACTATTGAAAATCTTGCATTTCATCCATAGGAATCTCTACAAGATTTTCTGACTCTTCGAGAAAAGTGAAAGAATCTGAAACCCTGGTTGTACTATTTTTGGATGAACTAGAAATATCAATATTTCTTTGATTTCTAGGAAAATTTAACTCACCAGGAAAAACTTCAGATTTGGGTAATGCTAGATCACAAGTGTTTACTTCAAGCACTTCCACTTTGAACTTGTCAGAACCTTTCTCTATATTTTGCACATGCTGAGTGGATGTCACAGTTAACGGAGTTTCCTTGGGTAGAGCATGACATGTTGGCACTAACTCATGATGTGGAATGGGATCCGAAATAGGCATGTTCTGTGTAACATAGGATATCAAAGGACTGCTCAAAATTTGAGGTCCTAACTGTCTTTCAAGAATTAAAGCTTCTTTATAAGCTCCTGCCAGGGTTGTGATATTGATGTCTCTCTTGAGGAAAATAGAGGTCACCGAATCCAATGCATTCTTATAGATTTCTAAGGCCAGATTTGCATTTGGGATGTAATGACCAGTCATTCTACCGTAAGCTCTTTGGAACCTCATATTGAATGACCTGATAGCTTCTCCCGACTCTCTCTTGATGCTGGAAAATTGTTGGTATAACACACTGGGGTCTATCACTTCCCCAAATTGTGATATAAAAACTTTCTCTAGGTCATTCCAACCGGTAATAGAATTGCTAGTGAGGTTTAGAAACCAGTCATAAGCTCCCTCCTGGAGAGTGAACGGGAACAATCTGCAAGCAACATCTTCATGTCGTATATTTAACAATTTCAGAGCATTCTTGTATGCCAGCAGATGTTCTTCGACTGTCCTAGTCCCATTATGCTTATATCTAGGGAGATATCTCTCGAGATTTCCGGGCAGATCATGGGCTATACCCGAAATATTTAAAGCAGTGGAACCCAACCAATTTGCCATTACTACTTGATTGACGGTGATATTCTGAGTTGTAGTTGGAGTAACTACCAATGGTGATAAAACTGTTCTTAACAAACTACTGAACTTGGTCCCCTTTTCTGGCAATTTTAAATATTGTACAGACAACTTACAATACTGACGGAGTTCAGTGGGCCTTTTAAATGTTGGTGTTAAGTTCCGCTGTTCAGGCAAAAATTCAAACAACAAAATTTTAAAGGCAGAGGAGGAAGGAAAATTGGCTACCAGACTTTGGATAAAATACAGCATTTGTCAAGTACCACATACAATCAGATTTCTCAACTCAAGCGCACTAAGAACGTAAGTTCAGGCCCTCCTTCTAGCGCCATTTTTAAATGTTGGTCCGACTTTTATACACACCCCGTGAAGAATGAGCATGAAACTCTGATAACACTTATACGGGATAAATCCCACTCACTTTAGGATCTAGCTGGTTATCCAAGGTGTGAGTTACAGAGTTGGGTCGAATGTCAATTCACTCTTTTCCGCTTCTGGAATAGTTTTCAATATGGACTGTCTGTTACCTTACAACGGGCTCTGAACTTGTTCAGTAGTGTTTAGAAGTTGTCACTTGTTGACAATCAGATTTAAAATTAATTCTTTGATCTAGCTCTTATGGGTCAACAGATTTAAATAAAAGACAAATTTAAAAGAAAATAAAAATGGATCATTTCACGATAAAACAAAGAGGGTAGGGTAAGGCGAAAGAGAAGTCTATCAAACTTAGTCGTAAAACAAAACTACCAATTTTATTTATACTATCAGCTTCACAACAGAACAAATCAAAGAAGAAAGTGTCCAGCTTTCTAAGATCACTTTCTACTAAGAGCATAAGGCAGAGATGGAACAGATCTGAAAGAAAATCATAAATAGAAGGGAAGTCCGTTAAAATTGGTATTTCTCACCGACAGCATAGCTCACACAGTGAGGACAGAGCAATTAGAACAAACTTGAACCTTAAATCCATGATTTTCCCTAGCATACAATAGAACAAATGAAGCCCAACAACATATTTAATCTTGATAACACAGATTCACAACATATATTTAATAAACTTTAAAGAAACGGATAACAAAAGAAGATGAACTTATCACAATCTGCAAAATATTAGGCTCCTGGCCATGCTATCATAGAAAACAAAAGCACATCAACTCCAAGTCCAGAAATAAAGTATTTAACAAGATTTGCAAGAAATTGCTTCAATAGCCTTTTATTTCTAAGTCTCCGCCTCCTGCGATTACATTGAGAAGAAGTATTTATAGACTCAGGACAGACCCTGATCTTTTCAGAAATATCTTCTTCTCAAACCCTAAATCTTATCATCTTAAACCCTAGGACCCGGGTTTTACAATATAAGCCCTTTTAAAACAAAGTCTTGATAAAACTTAACCATTCTGCAAATCAGTGCAGTCACTTGCCATAAATGGAGAAGATAGAATTCGAATGCCACTTGCATTCACCCGCAACTGTGAGTAAATGTCTTCATTAATGCCCTCGGGTAATTTGGATGAGTCACCACTTCTCTGACATTTCATCTCCGCAGAGCCATCCCCGAGTTGAAAATGTCTGCAAGCTATTAATTCTGCCATAAATTTTCATTAAATGCATCCATCGGCAAATTTCGGTAATCGAGTGTAGATATTTTCATTTTTCGGCCAATTCCCGACATACTCCATTAAATGGGCAGCTGCTTAGTCACCGTAAAGTCTCTTTGCGGCCAGATCTATAAAATTTGGATGAAACAACAATTTTCGGCATCTCTCATTTCAATATGGCCGTCTTTGATTAATTTGCACTTAACTTTGTCTTTATGGCCATTTCTCCGTTATCATGTAAGTGCCAGATGGCTTCCTACATGAAAGACAAAAGATGGATTAGTATTTTAAAATTATTAAATCAAAAGCTTAAATATTAAAATGAAGCCCTAAAGTTCATTTGCATGGCTCTAATTATCTGATACGTGGCCTGCTTTGTCTTGACACGTGTCGCAAAATCGCGACACGTGTCCATTTCCAGCTGTCTTTTCATTCTGTGCTCTTTCCTGTCTAAGCCGCGAAAATGCGACATGTCACGATTTCGTGACATGTCACGAAATCGCGACCTCTTTGCTTCGGCGCTTCTTGCCCACCATGGTCGCGAAACGCGACATGTCGCGATTTCATGACATGTCACGAAATCGCGACCCTCCTTCGCTCTTCTCGCCTTTCTCGACTCGTCACGATTTCGCGACATCCCTTGCCTTTCTTTTTCTTCCTCTTGCCCGCCGTGCTGTCGTGATTTCTGACATGTCCATGTGACATTTGCGATTTCCGACATGTCGCGATTTCGCGACTCCTTCTTCCCTTTGACCTTTCTCTCCCTGCGCCGCGATCGTGACATGTCACGAAATCGCGACGTCCGTACGCTTACTTCTCTTACGTCACTGATTTCGTGATGTGTCCGAAATCGCGCTATTTCATGACTTAGCCTTTTCTCTTCCTTAGCCTTTTCTTGTCGAGATTTCGTGACATCCTTCTCGAACTTCCTTTCGATTCTTGTCTCGATTTTGCACTCCTTTTGCCTTAGCTCCTTTCTTCATGCTGATGGACATGTCGCGATTTCGCGACTGTCCGTATGCCTTCTCCTTCCAAAACGTCATGATTTCGTGACATTTGTTAATGTCGCGATTTCGCGACTTTCGACTTGTCCTTTTCTTCTTCTCTAAAATGCGACATGTCACGATTTCGTGACATGTCGCGAAATCGCGCCCTTTCATGCCTTAGTCATTTTTTCTTCTTCACGTGTCGCAATTTCGCGACATGTGGCGATTTCGTGACGTTCTGTACGATCTTGCTTTCTCTCTCCAAACTTGTAGCGATTTCGTGACATTTCCAAAAATGGAAAGTGTCGCGATATCGCGACATTTCCAAAAATGGAAGTGTCGCGATTTCGCTACGTTTTTCGACTTGGCGGATTTTCTCGAAACCCGTCGCGATTTCGCGACATTTTCAAAAATGGAAGTGTCACGATATCGCGACTTTTCCAAAAATGGAAAGTTTTGATTTCTAATGAATTTATCTATCTCGGATTCTGCACTTTTTTCATATCGGTGAAAGATTTTCTTTAATCAATGAATGATTCTAACATGTGAAAAGTGAAGTCTGGAATAAATCAAAGCTAGAATGCAAGAATAGGAAAGCACAACTTGAAGAAGAAAGAGGCAAGCAAAATTTGGAATTAAAACCTGAAAAACATCAAGAGGGTCCCTACTGCAAAATGAAAGCTCAAAATTTTCAAAGGGTGGGAATTCATTTTTCAAGTGGGGGTGTGTTGCTTCTCAACAAATGGCGATATCTACGGGTAAAATAGTAGCATTATTTTAGAACCCAGGACTCTAGTTTCAAAACAACATAGACCATGTATCTTGCCTTGCCACAGATATTCTTCAAAATAAATTGACTACTAACTGATAGTTGTTAAAATTTCCCAAGGACATACTAGGTTGAATCATTTAAGGAAGATTTCTGATGTGCAATTACAAGCGTATAAAACTTTCTTCAAGAATGACTGGATCGAATGTTGAACTCTCGGATTGATCAGCTTTTCTAGATTGTAAAAAGGGGAAACCGAGTAGAGCTCTGTTTACTAGTTTAGCCTTTTACAACTCCGACAGAGTTACCCTTTAGATTTACACGACCCAAATTTACAACTGTAAGGTAGAATCTACAACTTGGTAGAAGAAAAATATCTTTTGAAGTCTTGGCTGCCTCTTTCATTATATAACTCTTTTTCTTTTTTCTTTTTATCTTTTATTTATATATATATATATATTGGAAATAACAGAGTGCCAATTTCATGTTGCCTGCTCAACTTTCATCTCTTTCTTTTGAAATACATCAACATCTGAAAAGCCTTAGAAAGAATAACAATTTTCTTTTAATATTTCATCAATCTGGAACTGCTTCCACTAGGCACCGATAGCCTCTGTGGATACTCAAATAATTACATGAATCATAGTCCCCTCTTATAACCAACTTTTCTTGGATTCCCTAGGAGTTTCTCCAACCAAACAAAGATAGCAGTTTCTTTATAATTAAAACAACCGTGGCAAGCAAGACACAAAATCCAATCATCCTTCCACTGTTGTTCTGACTAAAAAAATAGTTCCACTGTTCAGTTCAAACAGACTATCTCACAATTATGATAATGAACACTGGATTCTGGACTCAGAATGAAACAATCTTTAGAAGGCTGACTTTTTCATTGATGCTCAAGCAAAGGTTAAAGAACAGAATTCTAAAAGCTAAAGAACTTTGTACAGACTTCCAAGGATAAACACAGGCCTTTAAGAACAAAATTAAATAAAACAAAATAAAATTGAAGAAAACTTAAAATAAAACAAAATTAAATAAAACAAAATAAACCGTACGGACATCAAAGGAAATAAAACAAGGTATTTACAAAGGAAATAAAATAAATAAAAAGAAAAATAAGATACAAAAGGAAATAAAATAAAAATAAGAAAAAAAATTAAAAAAAAAAATAAAAAAAATAAAATAAAACTAAAATAAAAAACGAAACATTTAAAATAAAATAAAAAAAAAAAAAAAAAAAAAACAACTTAGATTATTTACAATGTATACACATGTTACAACTTCTTTGTTCACTCAAAAAATGTAGCAGATGGAAAAGTAGAGAAATAGTGCCTTAAAAATTTTTGACCATTTGCAAGTAAATTTAGAAAAATTACCTTTCAGGTCCTGTTGACGAAATGCACTCCAGACTATGCTTCCAAATTTTTTTTTGCTACCTGGAAAAACTTGTGTTTACCGTCTTCCCTCCCTCTTTTTTTTATTTTATTATTTTTTTTATGGATCTTGTCCTACTGAAAAACAAATCTGCAACTCTTTCAAATTAAACAAATCATATAATAACAAATCATATGATAACATGTTTATGCTTCTACTTGAAGGGTTTGCAGAATTCTTTCAAAAGGACGGAATGTAAAAACCCCCAGGATCAAATACCTTAAAGCCTTTATAGACCCAGACCATCACATCTTCAGATTTATGTGACAACTCAAAGAGATCATATTTTATCCGTATGTCCTAGTTCTTAACAACTTGAACACTTTGTGGTTGCTCTATCGCTTCAATATCCAAGACTTCAATTTTTATCCCTCTAGCAGAATTTTCATAATTTGCTTTTTCACCTGAGCCTTGCTTAGATTTAACCCCATCAATGTGTAATGTCCAAACATCATTGTTGTAATTGGTCAGAGCTGTAACCTGTCTTACCTTCTTGGTTGCCAAATTATAATCTCCAATATCCACATCAACATGATTTACAACCTTTTCTTTGATATTATGTTCAGTAGTTACAGGCTTATATTGAGACTCTTTACCTATTCCAAGTTGGTTGACCACATTCACATTTACTATCTTTTCCTCCTTTTCTTGAAATTCAATAGGTGGTCCAGAGTAAGCTTCAATCAAGTTATCTTTTTGTTCAACAATCTGGGCCAGCTCATGGAGGGTGATGTCAGCTTTAATTTCCTTCATATCCTCAATGATGTTATCCTCCTTCCTAGCTTACTTCTGCATAGTGATATTGAATCTCATTTTCATCATCCTCTGATGAGGAAGGATCATTATTAGGTTCTGGACTCTCACATCTCAAATTATAACTGTCCCTTTTGAACTGTTGAAAATCTTGCATTTCATCCATAGGAATCTCTACAAGATTTTCTGACTCTTCGAGAAAAGTGAAAGAATCTGAAACCCTGGTTGTACTATTTTTGGATGAACTAGAAATATCAATATTTCTTTGATTTCTAGGAAAATTTAACTCACCAGGAAAAACTTCAGATTTGGGTAATGCTAGATCACAAATGTTTACTTCAAGCACTTCCACTTTGAACTTGTCAGAACCTTTCTCTATATTTTGCACATGCTGAGTGGATGTCACAGTTAACGGAGTTTCCTTGGGTAGAGCATGACATGTTGGCACTAACTCATGATGTGGAATGGGATCCGAAATAGGCATGTTCTGTGTAACATAGGATATCAAAGGACTGCTCAAAATTTGAGGTCCTAAGCTGTCTTTCAAGAATTAAAGCTTCTTTATAAGCTCCTCGCCAGGGTTGTGATATTGATGTCTCTCTTGAGGAAAATAGAGGTCACTGAATCCAATGCATTCTTATAGATTTCTAAGGCCAGATTTGCATTTGGGATGTAATGACCAGTCATTCTACCATAAGCTCTTTGGAACCTCATATTGAAAGACCTGATAGCTTCTCCCGACTCTCTCTTGATGCTGGAAAATTGTTGGTATAACACACTAGGGTCTATCACTTCCCCAAATTGTGATATAAAAACTTTCTCTAGGTCATTCCAACTGGTAATAGAATTGCTAGTGAGATTTAGAAACCGGTCATAAGCTCCCTCCTGGAGAGTGAACGGGAACAATCTGCAAGCAACATCTTCATGTTGTATATTTAACAATTTCAAAGCATTCTTGAATGCTAGCAGATGTTCCTCTACTGTCCTAGTCCCATCATGCTTATATCTAGGGAGATATCTCTCAGGATGTCTCAGGCAGATCATGGGCTATACCCGGAATATTCAAAGCAGTGGAACCCAACCAGCTTGCCATTATCTTGATTGCGTGATTCGAGTTGTGTTGGATACTCGGTGTCGGTGGGGGGTTTAAATGTTGGTGTTAAGTTCCATTGTTCAGGAAAAAACTCAAACAACAAAATTTTAAAGGCGAGAGGAGGAAGGAAAATTGGCTACCGGACTTTGGATAAAATACAGTATTTGTCAAGTACCACATACGATAGATTTCTCAACTCAAGCGCACTAAGAACGTAAGTTCAGGCCCTCCTTCTAGCGCCATTTTTAAATGTTGGTCCGACTTTTATACACACCCTGTGAAGAATGAGCATGAAACTCTGATAACACTTATACGGGATAAATCCCACTCACTTTAGGATCTAGCTGGTTATCCAAGGTGTGAGTTACAGAGTTGGGTCGAATGTCTATTCACTCTTTTCCGCTTCTGGAATAGTTTTCAATATGGACTGTCTGTTACCTTACAACGGGCTCTAGAACTTGTTCAAGTAGTGTTTAGAAGTTGTCACTTGTTGACAATCAGATTTAAAATTAATTCTTTGATCTAGCTCTTATGGGTCAGTAGATTTAAATAAAGGACAAATTAAAGAAAATAAAAATGGATCATTTCACGGTAAAACAAAGAGGGTAGGGTAAGGCAGAAAGAGAAGTTTATCAAACTTAGTTGTAAAACAAAACTACCAATTTTATTTATACTATCAGCTTCACAATAGAACAAATCAAAGAAGAAAGTGTCCAGCTTTCTAAGATCACTTTCTACTAAGAGCATAAGGCAGAGATGGAACAGATCTGAAAGAAAATCATAAACAGAAGGGAAGTCCGTTAAAATTGGTATTTCTCACCGAGCAGCATAGCTCACACAGTGAGGACAGAGCAATTAGAACAAACTTGAACCTTAAATCTATGATTTTCCCTAGCATACAATAGAACAAATGAAGCCCAACAACATATTTAATCTTGATAACACAGATTCACAGCATATATTTAATAAACTTTAAAGAAACGGATAACAAAAGAAGATGAACTTATCACAATCTGCAAAAGATTAGGCTCCCGGCCATGCTATCACAGAAAACAAAAGCACATCAACTCCAAGTCCGGAAATAAAGTATTTAACAAGATTTGCAAGAAATTGCTTCAATAGCCTTTTATTTCTAAGTCTCTGCCTCCTGCGATTACATTGAGAAGAAGTATTTATAGACTCAGGACAGACCCTGATCTTTTCAGAAATATCTTCTTCTCAAACCCTAAATCTTATCATCTTAAACCCTAGGACCCGGGTTTTACAATATAAGCCCTTTTAAAATAAAGTCTTGATAAAACTTAACCATTCTGCAAATCAGTGCAGTCACTTGCCATAAATGGAGAAGATAGAATTCGAATGCCACTTGCATTCACCCGCAACTATGAGTAAATGTCTTCATTAATGCCCTCGGGTAATTTGGATGAGTCACCACTTCTCTGACATTTCATCTCCGCAGAGCCATCCCTGAGTTGAAAATGTCTGCAAGCTATTAATTCTGCCATAAATTTTCATTAAATGCATCCATCGACAAATTCCGATAACTGAGTATAGATATTTTCACTTTTCGGCCAATTCTCGACATACTCCATTAAATGGGCAGCTGCTTAGTCACCGTAAAGCTTCTTTGCGGCCAGATCTCATAAAATTTGGATGAAACAACAATTTCCGGCATCTCTCATTTCAATATGGTCTGTCTTTGATTAATTTGCACTTAACTTTGTCTTTATGGCCATTTCTCCGTTATCATGCAAGTGCCAGATGGCTTCCTGCATGAAAGAACAAAAGATGGATTAGTATTTTAAAAATATTAAATCAAAACCTTAAATATTAAAATGAAACCCTAAAGTTCACTTGCATGTTGGCTCTATTTATCTGATACGTGGCCTGCTTTATCTTGACACGTGTCGCAAAATCGTGACACGTGTCCATTTCTAGCTGTCTTTTCATTCTGTGCTCTTTTTCTGCCTAAGTCGCGAAAATGCGACATGTCGCGATTTCGCGACATGTCGCGAAATCGCGACCCGCTTTGCTTCGACAGCGCTTCTTGCTCACCATGGTCGCGAAAACGCGCCATGTCACGATTTCGCGACCCTCCTTCGCTCTTCGGCTGCCTTCTCGGACTGCGTCGCGATTTCGCGACATGCACCTTGCCTTAGCTGTTTTCTTCCTTTGATGCTACAAAAACGTGACATGTCGCGAAAATGTGACATGTCGCGATTTTGCGACATGTCGCGAAATTGCGACCTGCTTCTCCCCTTCGACACTTTCTCTCCTGCAAGCCGCGAAAACGTGACATGTCGCGATTTCGCGACATGTCACGAAATCGCAACGGTCCGTACGCATTGGGCAACTTCTCTTAAAAACGTCGCAATTTCGCGACGTGTCGTGAAATCGCGCCCTCTTTCATGCCTTAGCCATTTTTTGCTCGTTCCTTAGCCACTTTTCTCTAAACGCATCACAATTTTGTGACATCCTTTGGCTCTACACTTCCTTTCGATTCTTGTCGTGATTTCACGACATCCTTTTGCCTTAGCAACTCCTTTCTTCATGCAGCCACAAAAATGCGACATGTCACGATTTCGCGACGGTCCGTACGCCTTGGAGCTCCTTCTGGAAAAACGTCACGATTTCGCGACATCTCCATGCCTTCGGCATTTTCCCTCCAAATCGTCGCGATTTCGCGACGTGTTGACGACTTGTCTGATTTTAACTTCTTGCAGCTGCGAAAATGCGACATGTCGCAATTTCACGACATGTCGCGAAATCGCGCCCCTTTCATGCCTTAGTCATTTTTTCTTCTTCACGCGTCGCGATTTCGTGACGTTCCGTACGATCTTGTTTTCTCTCTCCAGACTTGTAGCGATATCACGACATTTCCAAAAATGGAAAGTGTCGCGATATCACGACATTTCCAAAAATGGAAAGTGTCGCGATATCACGACATTTCCAAAAATGGAAAGTGTCGCGATATCGCGACATTTCCAAAAATGGAAGTGTCACGATTTTGCTATGTTTTTCTGACTTGGCGGATTTTCCTGAAACCTGTCGCGATTTCGCGACATTTTCAAAAATGGAAGTGTCGCGATATCGCGACTTTGCCAAAAATGGAAAGTTTTGGTTTTTCATGAATTTTTCTGTCTGGAATCTGTATTTTTTTATACCGGTGAAAGATTTCCTTTAATCAGCAATGATTCTAACATGTGAAAAATGAACTCTGGAATAAATCAAATCCAGATGCAAATAAAAGCACAACTTGAAAAAGGAGGCAAGCAAATTTGAAATTAAAACCTGAAAAATATCAAGAGGGTCCTTACTGCAAAATGAAAGCTCAAGGTTTTCAAAGGATGGAAATTCATTTTTCAGTGGGGGTGTGTTGCTTCTCAACATGCTTCATGCCAAAAGGGGAAGCAAACTAGAGCCACATTTAAAACAAAAGAGTACTTCACAAGCAAACCTTTAGAACTAATACATATTGATTTATGTGGACCCATGAGAATGCAAAGCATAAATGGTGACAAATACTTTATGTTGTGCATAGATGACTATTCCAGGATGACATGGGTACTATTTTTGAAGCTTAAATCAGATGCCTTTGAGATGTTCAAGATTTTCAAAAAAAAAGTTGAGAATCAAACAAGAAAAATGATTAAATGTTTAAGATCAGATAGAGGAGGAGAGTTCATTTCAGAGGAGTTTGTAGAGTACTGTGAAAAATATGGGATTAGGAGACAGTTTTCAACAGCAAGGACACCTCAACAGAATGGTGTGGTAGAAAGAAAGAACAGGACAAAGTGCAGGAAATGGCATGGACTATGTTGACTGAGAGCAAAATAGCAGACAGATTTTGGAAAGAGGCAGTCCATACTACGGTATACATCCAAAATAGGTGCATGTTGAGGACGCATGAAAGCAAAACTCCGTATGAGCTGTGGTTCGGTAAAAAGGCAACAACAAGATACTTTAAAGTTTTTGGCAACAAGTGTTACATCAAAAGAACTAAAGATAATCTTGGTAAGTTTGAAGATAGAGCTGATGAAGGTATTTTCTTGGCTATTCGACAAAAAGCAAAGCCTACACATGCTACAACAAGAGGCTAAAGAAAATTGTGGAGAGTGTCGATGTTAAAGTTGATGAAGGTAGGGAACGAGAAATAAGCTATGAAGAAAACTACCCAATTTATGAAGAGGTTATTGAAGGAGATGAGGAAAAGGAAACGGAAAAGAAACAAAAAATTGACTCAGATGATTTAAGTAGTGATTCAGAAGAGGAAGAAAACAAGAAATTCAAAACAGACAGCTGGTAGAAAAATCATCCTAGAGAGCAAATAATTGGAGACCCCATAGTTGGTGTTCAGACAAGAAGAAGAGTAGTAAGTAACTACTCTCTATTATCCAGCATTGAGCCCAAAAATGTTGTTGAAGCAAGCAAAGATGAAAGTTGGATGACGGCAATAAATGAAGAATTAGATCAGATCGAGAAAAACAAAACCTGGGAGTTAGTACCAAGACCTGCAAATAAAAATATAATCGGTACTAAATGGATTTTTCAAAACAAATTGAATGAAGATGGACAGGTAGTCAGGAATAAAGCAAGATTGGTCTCAGTAAAGGCTATGCACAAGTTGAAGGTATTGACTTTGAGGAAACCTTTGCACCAGTGGCTAGACTAGAGGCAATTAGAATGTTTCTGGCTTTAGCAGTTCACAAGAATTTCAAAGTTTATCAAATGGACGTGAAATCAACATTTCTAAATGGAAAACTTGAAGAAGAGGTCTATATTGAGCAGCCAGATGGTTTCCAACTCGGTGATAATCCCAACTTCATCTACAAGTTGAAGAAAGCATTGTATGGCTTGAAACAGGCACCCAAAGCATGGTATGCAAGGCTAGACAACTATCTTACTCAACAAGGGTTCAAAAAAGGTATGGTGGATAGCAATTTGTATGTCAAAATAGAGAATGGCCATCTCATTGTCCTTGTTGTATACGTAGATGATATCATTTTTGGCAGCAACAATGATGAGTCGTGTAAAGATTTAGCAAATAAGATGCAGAAAGAATTTGAAATGTCAATGATTGGTGAACTTTCGTATTTCCTCGGACTGCAAGTTAATCAAAATGAGAAGGGCATATTTATTTCTCAAGTTAAATATGTGAAAGAGATGCTAAAAAAGTTCACAATGGAGGATTGTAAGCCTCGTTAGCACTCCCATGATGACAAAGTTGCAAGTTGAGCAAGGATGACAAATCTCTAGATGTTGATCAAACCATGTACAGATCTATGATTGGGAGCCTATTGTATTTGATAGCTACCAGACCAGATATCTTGCAGGAAGTTTGCATGGTAGCACGATTTCAAGCTAGTCCCAAGGAGACTCATGTGACAAGCAAGTGAAGAGGATTCTTCGGTATCTCAAGGGTACTATGGAGTATGGGTTATGGTATCCGAAAGGTAAGGACTTCACCCTTATTGCGTATTCAGATGCAGATTGGGCAGGATGTGTCGATGACAGAAAGAGTACCAATGGAGGTGCATTCTATCTTGGAGACAGGTTGGTCGCATGGCACAGTAAGAAACAAGAGTCAGTCTCCTTATCCACAGCAGAGGCAAAATATATTGTAGCAACTACGTGTTGTACGTAGGTCTTATGGATGAAACAAACCCTGAAAGATCTTGGCATTAACTTCAGTGAGCCAATTTTAGTTAAGTGTGATAACACCAGTGCCATTAACATCTCAAAGAATCCGGTTATGCATTCTCGCACAAAACATATTGCTATCCGATATCACTTTCTGAAGGAGAAAGTTGTGGAAGGTGAGGTTAAGTTGGATTTTGTCCCAACTACAGAGCAAGTAGCGGATATCTTCACAAAACCGCTGCCCAAGGAAATTTTTGAGTACCTTCGCAATAAATTGGGAGTGGTCACGCTTCCCAAGAACTGACTAGCTATCGGGACCACATTCTCAGGGGGAGCATTTATATATTTGATTATCTTTTTGCTCATGTTTGTAATTTTTGCTAATTGTAATAATTTGTGCTCGAGAATGTTGTGCATGGACTCAGGGGGAGTTTGCAGCAACCCTTTGGTATTATTGTCAAAGGGGGAGAAGAATTATAGGAAATTGCACGTGTGTTGCCAACAATTCCAAAGGGGGAGATTGTTGAGCAAGGTGCAACAACAGTATTGTCATTGTTGTCAACACATTCAGACAGATCGGTTGATGCAGTGGATAGGAGTTAAGAGGTTCTTCAGAGTATGTACAGTGATTTTCCAAAAGATCGAAGTGGCCCATATGCTAAAAATCAAAAGAAAATCACAAGGAAGAAAACTGTCGCGATATCGCGACATGTTGAGCAAGAAAGAAAAACTGTCGCGATATCGCGACATGTTGAGAAGAAAGAAAAACTGTCACGATTTCATGACATGTTCGAAGAGAAAGCGCAAGAAAGAAAATTGAAGAAAGAAAATTCAGTTTGACATGTTCGAAGAGAAAGAGCAAGAAAAACTATCATGATTTCGTGACATGTTCGAAGAGAAAGCGCAAGCAAGAAAAACTATCACGATTTCATGACATGTTCGGAGAGAAAGCGCAAGCAAGAAAACTGTCACGATTTCACGACATGTTCGGAGAGAAAGCGCAAGCAAGAAAAGTGTCATGATTTTGTGACATGTTCGAAGAGAAAGAAAGCAAGAAAAGTGTCACGATTTCGTGACATGTTGGAAGAGAGAAAGGCAAGTAGAAAAGTGTCATGATTTTACGACATATTGCAAGAGAGATAGTCCGAAAGAAAAAGTGTCACGATTTCGTGACATATTGGAAGAGAGAAATACAAGTAGAAAAAGTGTCACGATTTCGTGACATATTGCAGGAGAGAGAGTCCAAAAGAAAAAGTGTCACGATTTCATGACATATTGCAAGAGAGATTGTACGGAAGAAAAAGTGTCACGATTTCGTGACATATTGCAAGAGAGAGAGTCTGAAAGAAAAAGTGTCACGATATCATGACATGTCGTGTTTTCGTGACCCGAAGGCAAGAGAAAGAGCAAAGGAGAAAAAGTGTCGCGATATCGTGACATGTCGCATTTTCATGACTAAAGGAGGAGAGAGAAAGTAAGAAGGCAGAAGTGTCGTGATATCGTGACAAAAGTAAAGAGGAAGAGTAAGGAGGCGAAAGTGTCACGATATCGTGACATGTTGTGTTTTCATTGGTACAAGCCAAGAAGAGTAGCAAGGAGGCGAAAGTGTCACGATATCGCGACATGTGTTTTCATGGGTAAAACTCGAGAAGAAGACAAAGAGGTAGAAGTGTCACGATTTCATGATAGGTCATTTTGGCGTGAGCTAAGAAGAGAACCCAGCCGAAATAAGATATGTGATAGCTAACTGAAGTTATACGGTAGTTATAGGGGCCGTTGTAGAAGAAGATCATGCAACTAAAATAAGGAGAGTTAACTGAAGTCAGTATGACAGTTACAGGTGTAGTTATAGAGAAAAATCATGCAGCTAAAATAAGAACAGTTAACTGAAAGTCATCAGTCGAAGACCAAACAAAGAGCCGTAACTATTAATAGGCTACATGAGAGAATACTGTGTGATAAAGAAGTTACAACTGAAGTTAAAAATAGAGTCAGAACTTTGTTATAAAAGGAGGTCTGCATGGAGAATTTTATTGTGGAAAAAGAGTGAAAGTGCTACAAAAAGAGGGTTGGAAGAGTGTCGTAAGAGAGCGTTGAGTAGAGCCGTGAGAGCCGTAAGAGTGCAGTAAGAAGCTCAACAAGAGGGCTGTAAGAGGGTCATAAAAGTGCAGTAAGTAGAGCCTTAAGTGTGTGTGGTGTTTTGGTGAATAGCGAGAGAGGTTGGGTTAGCAATAGACCAATTAGGGTCTTGTATAAGCGAAGGCATTTTTATGTCAATCTTATAGTTTCAAAATTGCAGTCCAAGTTGGTGCTTGGAATTAGGGGTTGGTGCTCCTTTCTATTGGTGCAGATAAATTAGGGGTTGGTGCTCCTTTCTGTTGGTGCAGATAAATCATGGGTTGGTGCTCCTTCCAGTGGGTGCTGGTAAATTGATTGTAAAATTGGTATTTTGCAAAGGCTGGATTTGGACGGGAGTCCAAGCAGTCATTTTTGAGGAGTAGCCAAATTGGTGAACCTCGTTACATCGTGTGTTGTGGAATGCTCTCTTGTTATACTTGCTTTTAGAGTTGTAGATTTGAATTTAAATAGCTACACTGATTCACCCCCCCTCTCAGTGTCATTGTGAGACTAACAATTGGTATCAAAGCCAAGTTCCTGAACAAGCTTAATCGGCTAAGGTGATCTTGGAAGTGAGATAATGGCAGGTGGTGAAGGATTCTCATCAAACAAAGCACCATTGTTTGATGAAACTAATTACGCATTTTGGAGACTCAGGATGCAGTACATATCTGTGTGCTTTGGGATACGACATTTGGGAGTCGAGAACAAGTGGATACACAATACCCATCACTTCTCCAACCGATGTTGTCGATAAGAAACTGTTTGAGAATAACTCTAAAGCAAAGAATGCTATCATGTGCGGTTTAGTGGACAACGAACTGATAAATATTATGAGTTGTAAAATGGCAAAAGACATGTGGGACAAACTAAGGAGCATTCATGAAGGAGACGACAAGATCAAGGAGGCCAAGTTACAAACGCATCGAGCTCAGTTCGAAGCATTAAATATGAATGACGATGAGAACATAGAGGCATACATGCTGAGAGTTAATGGAATCATTAATGCGATTAGAGGACTCGACGAGGAAATGGAAGATGTTGTCATCGTGAAAAAGGTACTAAGATCTCTTCCCCAAAGATTTGATTCCAAAGTTTCAGCAATAGAAGAAGCTAAAGATCTAAATACTTTTAGTATGGATGAGATGCATGGTTCTTTGACTGCATATGAGATGAGAATAGGAAAAACTAAACCCACAGATAGAGAAGCTACTTTTAAAGCACATAAAAATATAAAAGCAAAACAAGAATCCGAGGAAGAAGAGACATCAGATGAAACGGAAGCAAACTTTGTTCGAAAACTAATAAGGGGAAAAGGAAAATACAGAGGAAAGCTACCATTTAAGTGTTTCAACTGTGGAGGCATTGGGCACTTTGCAGCTAAATGTCCACTTAATGAGAAAAACAAAAGTGATGAAGGTTCACACCAAGAAAGAAGTGACTGGAAGAAGAAACCAAATTTTAGAAAAGGCAACTTCAAGAAGAAAAGTTTCATATCTAAGAATGTCAGTCCTTCAGAAGATAGCTCCGGTGAGGATTCTGAAGAAGAAACAGGTGAAGCTCTTTTCATGGCATTCGAAGAAGAAAAAATAGAGGAAAAATAGGAATGTGATAAAAAATTTGAGGCTGAGGCTGAAGTGGATCTGGAAGGTGAGTTGGTCGCTGCACTTAAAGAGCTGAGTATAGAAAGGAAAAAGAAAAAGAAAATTTCAAGAAAGCTTGAGGATGC
Organism: Wollemia nobilis; assembly: GCA_028583015.1. Taxonomy (NCBI): domain Eukaryota; kingdom Viridiplantae; phylum Streptophyta; class Pinopsida; order Araucariales; family Araucariaceae; genus Wollemia; species Wollemia nobilis. Next base: position 6,360,065 of record JAQPPZ010016751.1, on the reverse strand, counting down.
CAATGAAATCATAACCAACTTGAAAGTACAGATAGACGAATTTAAGAAAATATCTGAAGATATCGAAGTACAATTAACCGTGAAGATAGATGAGTGCAGCAAGCTAGAAGAAGAGATTGTTGGTTTAAGGATGCAACTAGAAGAGATGAATCAAAAAATGAGTTGTTATCACAAACTTGAAGAAAGTTCTATGAAGTTGGATAAGATTATAAATAACCAAAGGACTACAGGCATCAAATTTGGTTTAGGCTTCGTCGAAGGAGAATCATCAAATGGATCAAAGGCCATAATTGTAGAACCCATAAAGAATGAAGATAAGATCAGGGTTGATCAAGAAAAAATGAATCATGCTAAAGAAAGCAATAATGCCAGGCACGAGAGGAGTATTGACAATGATGGATTCACCAATGTCACTCATCAAAGGAGAAGAAGATTTATGGCTCCCACTACAAAATGGCAAAGACCATCACCCAGGTTCACTCATTCCTTTTCTGGTTATTGTTTTAAATGCAATGGTTATGGACATAAGATTTCAGATTGCAAGTATAATGTAGGACAAAGGAACTTTACCAGTAGAAATGTTTTTTCACCGTTGATGGATTATGCAGTAGAATGTTATAATTGTCATAATTTTGGGCACATTGCAAGAAATTGTCGAAGTACATTTGCAGCAAATAAACATCAGGGAAGAAAATTTCAACCAAATGGTTTGAGACAAAATAGAAAATTTCCCAAAAAACATGCACAAATTAATGACAAAGAAAAGTCAAAACAAGTGACCAAAACTGTAATCAAACCAGAGTGGAAAGAAAAGGAGCGACCCAAGGAAGAAAAGGAATCCTTGATCGTACAGACAACATTTAAAGCACAGAACAAATCTGCACCATGGATACTTGATAGTGGATGCTCCAGTCATATGACAGGTGACAAACAAAAATTTGAGAAGTTACAAAAATATGAAGGTGGTTCTATAAAATTTGGAAATAATGATGGAGCTAAGATAGTTGGCAAAGGATCAGTTAAGATCAGTGATGGAAAAATCAAGTCAAAAGAAGTCTTGTTTGTGATTGGTCTGAAGCATAACTTGTTAAGCGTAAGTCGATTTGTGACAGAGGTCATGAAGTAATTTTCAAGAAGCGGGGTTGTGAAGTCGGAACAACAAACTATGGAAAGTTGATAGCAATTGGATCAAGGACATCTGGCAACCTGTATACTCTCTCAGAGACTTCAGAAGGAGCGTGCTTGATTGGACAGGAAGAAGAAAATTGGCTGTGGCACAAGAGGCTCGGTCATATCAGTTTTGACAATCTAGTAAAAATCAGCTCAAAAAGGGCAAGGAGAGATATTCCCACCATTGGCAAACCATTAAATAGCATTTGTGCTTCATGCCAAAAGGGGAAGCAAACTAGAGCCACATTTAAAACAAAAGAGTACTTCACAAGCAAACCTTTAGAACTAATACATACCGATTTATGTGGACCCATGAGAACGCAAAGCATAAATGGTGACAAATACTTTATGTTGTGCATAGATGACTATTCCAGGATGACATGGGTACTATTTTTGAAGCTTAAATCGGATGCCTTTGAGATGTTCAAGATTTTCAAAAAACAAGTTGAGAATCAAACAGGAAAAAGGATTAAATGTTTAAGATCAGATAGAGGAGGAGAGTTCATTTCAGAGGAGTTTGCAGAGTACTGTGAAAAATATGGGATTAGGAGACAGTTTTTAGCAGCAAGGACACCTCAGCAGAATGGTGTGGTAGAAAGAAAGAACAGGACAGTGCAGGAAATGGCACGGACTATGTTGACTGAGAACAAAATAGCAGACAAGTTTTGGAAAGAGGCAGTCCATACTATGGTATACATCCAAAATAGGTGCATGTTGAGGACGCATGAAAGCAAAACTCCGTATGAGCTGTGGTTCGGTAAAAAGGCAACAACAAGATACTTTAAAGTTTTTGGCAGCAAGTGTTACATCAAAAGAACTGAAGATAATCTTGGTAAGTTTGAAGATAGAGCCGATGAAGGTATTTTTCTTGGCTATTCGACAAAAAGCAAAGCCTACACATGCTACAACAAGAGGCTAAAGAAAATTGTGGAGAGTGTCGATGTTAAAGTTGATGAAGGTAGGGAACGAGAAATAAGCTATGAAGAAAACTACCCAATTTATGAAGAGGTTATTGAAGGAGATGAGGAAAAGGAAACGGAAAAGAAACAAAAAATTGACTCAGATGATTTAAGTAGTGATTCAGAAGAGGAAGAAAACAAGAAATTCAAAACAGGTAGCTAGCAGAAAAATCATCCTAGAGAGCAAATAATTGGAGACCCCATAGTTGGTGTTCAGACAAGAAGAAGAGTAGTAAGTAACTACTCTCTATTATCCAGCATTGAGCCCAAAAATGTTGCTGAAGCAAGCAAAGATGAAAGTTGGATGACGGCAATAAATGAAGAATTAGATCAGATCGAGAAAAACAAAACCTGGGAGTTAGTACCAAGACCTGCAAATAAAAATATAATCGGTACTAAATGGATTTTTTAAAACAAATTGAATGAAGATGGACAGGTAGTCAGGAATAAAGCAAGATTGGTCTGTAAAGGCTATGCACAAGTTGAAGGTATTGACTTTGAGGAAACCTTTGCACCAATGGCTAGACTAGAGGCAATTAGAATGTTTCTGGCTTTAGCAATTCACAAGAATTTCAAAGTTTATCAAATGGACGTGAAATCAGCATTTCTGAATGGAAAACTTGAAGAAGAGGTCTATATTGAGCAGCCAGATGGTTTCCAACTCGGTGATAATCCCAACTTCGTCTGCAAGTTGAAGAAAGCATTGTATGGCTTGAAACAGGCACCCAGAGCATGGTATGCAAGGCTAGACAACTATCTTACTCAACAAGGGTTCAAAAAAGGTATGGTGGATAGCAATTTGTATGTTAAAATAGAGAATGGCCATCTCATTGTCCTTGTTGTATACGTAGATGATATCATTTTTGGCAGCAGCAATGATGAGTCGTGTAAAGATTTAGCAAATAAGATGCAAAAAGAATTTGAAATGTCAATGATTGGTGAACTTTCGTATTTCCTCGGACTGCAAGTTAATCAAAATGAGAAGGGCATATTTATTTCTCAAGTTAAATATGTGAAAGAGATGCTAAAAAAGTTCACAATGGAGGATTGTAAGCCTGTTAGCACTCCCATGATGACAGGTTGCAAGTTGAGCAAGGATGACAAATCTCCAGATGTTGATCAAACCATGTACAGATCTATGATTGGGAGCCTATTGTATTTGATAGCTACCAGACCAGATATCTTGCAGGCAGTTTGCATGGTAGCACGATTTCAGGCTAGTCCCAAGGAGACTCATGTGACAATAAGTGAAGAGGATTCTTCGGTATCTGAAGGGTACTATGGAGTATGGGTTATGGTATCCGAAAGGTAAGGACTTCACCCTTATTTCATATTCGGATGCAGATTGGGCAGGATGTGTCGATGACAGAAAGAGTACCAGTGGAGGTGCATTCTATCTTGGAGACAGATTGGTCACGTGGCACAATAAGAAACAAGAGTCAGTCTCTTTATCCACAGTAGAGGCAGAATATATTGCAGCGACAACGTGTTGTACGTAGGTATTATGGATGAAACAAACCCTGAAAGATCTTGGTATTAACTTCAGTGAGCCAATTTTAGTTAAGTGTGATAACACCAGTGCCATTAACATCTCAAAGAATCCGGTTATGCATTCTCGCACAAAACATATTGCTATCCGATATCACTTTCTGAAGGAGAAAGTTGCGGAAGGTGAGGTTAAGTTGGATTTTGTCCCAACTACAGAGCAAGTAGCGGATATCTTCACAAAACCGCTGCCCAAGGAAATTTTTGAGTACCTTCGCAATAAATTGGGAGTGGTCACGCTTCCCAAGAACTGACTAGCTATCGGGACCACATTCTCAGGGGGAGCATTTATATATTTGATTATCTTTTTGCTCATGTTTGTAATTTTTGCTAACTATAATAATTTGTGCCTGAGAATGTTGTGCATGGACTCAGGGGGAGTCTGCAGCAGCCCTTTGGTATTATTGTCAAAGGGGGAGAAGAATTACAGGAAATTGCACGTGTGTTGCCAACAATTCCAAAGGGGGAGATTGTTGAGCAAGGTGCAACAACAATATTGTCATTGTTGTCAACACATTCAGACAGATCGGTTGATGCAGTGGACAGGAGTTAAGAGGTTCTTTAGAGTATGTACAGTGATTTTCCAAAAGATCGAAGTGGCCCATATGCTAAAAATCAAAAGAAAATCACAAGGAAGAAAACTGTCGCGATATCGCGACATGTTGAGCAAGAAAGAAAAATTGTCACGATATCGCGACATGTTGAGAAGAAAGAAAAACTATCACGATTTCATGACATGTTCGAAGAGAAAGCGCAAGAAAGAAAAACTATCACGATTTCGCGACATGTTCAAAGAGAAAGCGCAAGCAAGAAAAACTATCGCGATTTCGTGACATGTTCGAAGAGAAAGCACAAGCAAGAAAAACTATCACGATTTCGTGACATGTTCGGAGAGAAAGCGCAAGCAAGCAAAACTGTCACGATTTCATGACATGTTCGAAGAGAAAGCGCAAGTAAGAAAAACTATCATGATTTCACGACATGTTGGAAGAGAGAAAGGCAAGTAGAAAAAGTGTCATGATTTCGTGACATGTTGGAAGAGAGAAAGGCAAGTAGAAAAAGTGTCATGATTTCGTGACATATTGCAAGAGAGAGAGTCCAAAAGAAAAAGTGTCACGATTTCATGACATATTGCAAGAGAGAGAGGCAAGTAGAAAAAGTGTCGCGATTTCGTGACATATTGCAAGAGAGAAAGTTCGAAAGAAAAAGTGTCGCGATTTCGCACATATTGCAAGAGAGATTGTATGGAAGAAAAAGTGTCACGATTTCGTGACATATTGCAAGAGAGAGAGTCCGAAAGAAAAAGTGTCACGATATCGCGACATGTCATGTTTTCGTGACCCGAAGGCAAGAGAAAGAGCAAAGGAGAAAAAGTGTCACGATATCGTGACATGTCACATTTTCATGACTAAAGGAGGAGAGAGAAAGTAAGAAGGCAGAAGTGTCATGATATCGTGACAAAAGTAAAGAGGAAGAGTAAGGAGGCGAAAGTGTCGCGATATCAACATGTTGTGTTTTTGTGGTACAAGCCAAGAAGAGTAGCAAGGAGGCGAAAGTGTCATGATATCGTGACATGTGTTTTCGTGGGCGAAACTCGAGAAGAAGACAAAGAGGTAGAAGTGTCACGATTTCATGATAGGTCATTTTGGTGCGAGCTAAGAAGAGAACCTAATTAAAATAAGATATGTGATAGCTAACTAAAGTTATACGGTAGTTACAGGGGCCGTTGCAGAAGAAGATCATGCAACTAAAATAAGGAGAGTTAACTGAAGTCAGTACGACAGTTACAGGTGCATTACAGAGAAAAATCATGCAGCTAAAATAAGAACAGTTAACTGAAAGTCATCAGTCAAAGACCAAACAAAGAGCCGTAACTATTAATAGGCTACATGAGAGAATACTGTGTGATAAAGAAGTTACAACTGAAGTTAAAAATAGAGTCAGAACTTTGTTATAAAAGGAGGTCTACGTGGAGAATTATATTGTGGAAAAAGAGTGAAAGTGCTACAAAAAGAGGGTTGGAAGAGTGTCGTAAGAGAGCGTTGAGCAGAGCCGTGAGAGCCGTAAGAGTGTAGTAAGAAGCTCAACAAGAGGGCTGTAAGAGGGCCATAAAAGTGCAGTAAGTAGAGCCTTAAGTGTGTGTGGTGTTTTGGTGAATAGCGAGAGAGGTTGGGTTAGCAATAGACCAGTCAGGGTCTTGTATAAGCGAAGGCATTTTTATGTCAATCTTATAGTTTCAAAATTGCAGTCCAAGTTGGTGCTTGGAATTAGGGGTTGGTGCTCCTTTTTGTTGGTGTAGATAAATTAGGGGTTGGTGCTCCTTTCTATTGGTGTAGATAAATCATGGGTTGGTGCTCCTTCTAGTGGGTGCTGGTAAATTGATTGTAAAATTGGTATTTTGCAAAGGCTGGATTTGGACGGGAGTCCAAGCAGTCAATTTTGAGGAGTAGCCAAATTGGTGAACCTCGTTACATCGTGTGTTGTGGAATGCTCTCTTGTTATACTTGCTTTAAGAGTTGTAGATTTGAATTTAAATAGCTACACTGATTCACCCCCCTCTCAGTGTCATTGTGAGACTAACAGTCACATGCTACCATAAAATTGTGTATGTCCTTCTTCATACCCTTCCAAAAAAAGGTATGCTTAATCCTTTCATATGTTCTATGGAATCCTGAATGGCCCACAGTGGGAGAAGCATGCATTTCCTTCATGAGAAGTTCCCTAAGTAGAGATATTTGAGGCACAACAAGGTAATTATGGTAGCATAGATCTTGTCCATCTCAAATGTATCTAGGACATGAGGTGAAATTTGTTTGAAGAGAATCAACCAAATTTTTCTAGCTTGAATCCTTAAGCAGTTTATCACGAAGAGAATTTATCCATTGGGAAATGGAAGAAGAAATGACACATAGCATACTATGAGCCTCAAGTTGATGAGAGAGATAGCATCCACCATTGTGTTCTCCTTACCATTTTTATAATTAATATCATAATCATAGCCCATAAGCTTAGAGATCCACTTATGTTGTTCAGGGGTGGCAACCCATTGCTCTAAGAAATATTTGATATTTTGATGATCTGTTTTAATAGAAAAATGATGCATAATGAGATAAGGTCTCCAATGAGTGACCACATGCAAAATGACAAGCATTTCTTTGGCATAAGTGGATTTGCCTAGATTGTGATTAGAAATTGCCTTACTAGTGAAAGCCAAGGGTCATCCTTCCTACATCAACACCATGCCAATACCATTACCTGAAGCATCACTTTCAATTACAAAAGGCTTCTGTAGACACCAAAATCCAGCCACTTGCAAGTCATCTATACCTTCCTGTCAGCCACATGTCGGTTATCCACCTTCCCGCAATTATTTGGCCCAAATCCACACTTTCCCGCCATTATTTGGCCCAATTTCACCTTTTCTCGTCATTTTTCATCCCCAAATGTATTTAAATTAATATTTATATATGTATTTTAATATTTTAATATATATTTAAATAATAGTTTAAGTGATTTAATCTGAGTCGTCCATCCTTCATTTAATCTCATCCGTCCATCCATCTTAATCCATTCCACAACCCAGATTTATTCTCTACCCTTGGATCCACTTTAATCTTAGCCACACGTTCAAAGTGTCGTTAAAACCCTAAAGTGTGCCCTAAGAGTAGATTATAAATTGAGTCACCTTGATGGATCAAACCCTAGGTCTTTTGCTACTTCTATCTCCTATGCGCTATCTCTGATTCTAATTCTTCTACTGCTATCTCCTCTATCTCTCTTCTGCTACCCTTTCGCCGCATCCATCACCGCTTCTGTCACCGCTTTCACCGCCATATCTTCTGCAGCATTCTGTAGAATCCCCCATTCTTTTCGCAAGTGCCCACGGGCGTTTACCCCTTTAGCAAGTGCCCACGGGCGTTTACCAAGTGCCTACGGGTGTTTACCCACAGCCACAGACTCAGACCGACGTCTGAAACCTTAATCCAGAAGCACGCGGGCGTTCAACGAGTGCACCAGGGTGCCTTCCGTAGCCGATTTGATAGCCACATTACTTCCAGGTGTCGCCTGGTCTAGCTGCGTTAACAGAGAATAGGTATAAATTAGTTTAAAGCAAGTAACTTCTTTTATTTTATTGATCTGTTATTGAATTCTTGCACTTCATTTTCTAGGGTTTTAGATTGTTTCCGAGGGCTCACACAGTGGAGCCCTCTTATTAATTTCTAACTCCTTGATAGTGTTAATGTGTGCAGGTTTTTGACAGTAGATCCGGTTTATTGATGGCAGCTGATTAAGCTGGAGTGGTCCAAGCAAGGGATACAACAAAGCCCACTCACTCTGTTGGGATTGAAAATACATTCTTTGGAAGCGCCACCATTTGTGCCAGCTAGGGTTTCGAAGAACCCTAGCATAACTTGTAACTGTGTATCACAAATAAAGGGTTACAGGCCCAGTTGTATTCAAAAAGGAGTTTTTAAACTCCATCGATTAATAGAAATCATTTGTTTTGTGCAACTATTTTGTACTCTGTCATTGTGATTTTATTTCTGTTTGGCGTTGTATTTTTAATCTACAAATGGCGATCACGGTGGGACCCCCTAGGGTTTCATATTTTTAATACTTGCTTTACTAATCTGTTCCTATTTTCTGTTTTATTTTGCAGGTTCCAGAAATCACGAAATTCGTTGTTCCAGCGAACTAGGGTTTTTGAGTTTGTAGAAAACGCAGCAGACGCAGAGGGGCGTCTGGAAGTCCAATACGAAATGCAGAGGTGCGTTTCAGCCTGTGCAGACTCCCGTGGGCGTTTGAAGTCAGTTTTACAAAAAAGCGTAGGCTTCCAAGTAAGTGCTGTACTTTTTATGTTTTTGGTTTTTCTGCCATATTTTGTTTCTTTTTCAGATCATTACTTTAAAATGAACAAAAACTAAGTAATCTGGAAAAGAACAGTTATTTTTAATTACATTTTTCTTTGCATTGCATTATTGATTGTTGCTTGCATTAAAAAAAAAAAAATATATATATTTTGCATACCTAGCTGCATATTAGAATAGCTACGAATTATTTGTTTTAATTATCTAAGTAGGACTGTTGATTGGATGTCAATAGTACTCCTGCCATTGGGTGATTCTAGGCAGAGAAGTGGACGAACCTTCCGGTTGCTCCTTTGATATCTGATATCATTGGTAGGCAGGGGGTTTTAAACGGTGTACTCCACTTCTTTAGAGGAAATGACATGTTTTCAGTAGCCTCTTGCTTAGATCATTAGAAATTTTGATTTATAGCCTTGTATGTACACATTAGATAACTAAAACATTTAAAAAAAAAAATTCATTGCATTTTCATATTGCATTTAAAACAGTTGATATCTGGATTTCATCACCAGGTATTGCTTGAAGTTTAGTGACGGTGGAATTCATCTCCATCCATTAAAATTCTGCCTCAGACACCATAGGTCACCCCCGAGCAAACTTGCTTGGATTTCATCACCAATAAGAATCTCGTTGTCCTTTCCTAGCCATAGTTTTTACCTTTTTTGTGAATAATTCAAGATTAGATCACATGCAAAACTCATAAACCGGACACTTAAAATTTACTACCGATTAAGATCAGAAAATAATTAATTAACCGCAAGGTAAGACACATTGGTGGAAACCTAGGTTGTGACTGTTTTCTCGATAATTTTTGTAGTGTAAATTTATCATTCTAGTTTTGCATTCTTCTTTTATGAATTTGTTTAGATTTATTGCTCTATGGTCTTAACAAGGAATCAATCTAAAATGTTAAATCTAAATAATCAAATGGAAAATTCACGTAACATCCCCACCACCAACATGGTCACTTATCCTAGTGAATTTCAGGCAGGTTCACCTGCAGGACTTTCATGTCCTTCTACCATCTACCACATGGCCATGCCCATGGAGGAAGACAATTCCTGTCATATTACCCACATTGATATGGCCCAAGTGCAAACTCACTTAAGAGATGGCACTGGCTATGTCCTTGAGCCAATCCAAGATTCCCCTATGCAAGATTCTATTTTTCAGCAGGATATTGCATCAACCATACCCGTTGGTTTCACTCAGGTCTACACTAACCCTTTTTTTGAGGCTAATGTGGTATCTGTTCAGCCGGCTTCATCTCCAACATCTTCCCGGATGCTCAATTGTCCTCCTTTGGAGACAAATGTAGTGTCTTCTCGACCACTTTCTCCTCCATGTACCCCGGTGTACACCAATTCTCTTTATGAAGTTGGTGGAAACTCTTCTAGCCATAACCAATTTCAACCCTCTTCTTCCCAAACCATTTATGGTTTCACCCTACCTGGGACACAGTCTACTGTTCCTTCCCAGGTATCGCCTACTTCAGCCACCTTCATTGCTCCTGCTGTGCAGTCCCCTGTGACTACCATGGCAGCTTGCCCTCCCAACTTCATCACCCCTACTATGCAGTCCCCTATGACTACCATGGCAGCCTGCCCTCCACCTTCATCCAATCATCCCACCTCCCTTGGGTTAGAGATTAATAAGGTTAAGAAGTATCTCGACAAATTGATTTTGCAACAACAGCAACAAAATGCTCAACCACCTGTCGTAGGATATCCTACACCCCAACCAATTTCTACCCAGCCAGCTTTTATTAGCTCAGGCCCCACCTGGGTACCCCAATCTTCGGTGGTGTCCATTCCTACCCCACCTTTCTCCCAACCCAGTCCAGTTCATCATCCACCAGCCACCAATGGTGGCCCCCAATCATCTTCTTTCCGGTATCATCCATACCAACAACATGTCCATTCTACACCGCCTAATCCAGGCAATTTCATCCCATCTCATCATTTTTCCGCTCCTCCATTGCATCCTCATAATCATCAAACAAGTCAAAATTTTAATGAAGATCCACGACTCCATGCTATGCAACAACAGATTGACAACCTTATGCTTAACGTGCCTGGCTAATTTAGTCAGAAACCTATGCTAAGGTCATTGATCAATCAACCAATTCATCCTTCGGTACCTTCACCACCATATCCGACTGATTTCACATTACCGAAGTTTGACAAATTTTGAGGAACTGAGGATCCTCATGAACATGTGAGCTCATTCATGCATGCTTGCTTTAGAATCCAAAATAATGATGCTCTTATGCTCAAAACTTTTCCTCAGACATTAGGAGGAGATGCTGTACAGTGGTACAATCATTTAGCTCACCATAGCATTTATGCTTACGAGCAATTGATTAATCTATTTTTAGAACGGTTCTCCCTGAATGTACAAAAGAGAGTTTCATTGTCCGAATTATACAAGCTCAAGCAACATGACGATGAGACTGTTTATGACTTTGGAAACCGTTGGAGGGCTATCATTAATAAACTGCCATTCTCCCTACCAATGGAGGAGTTAACCAAAATGTTCACCCAGAGTTGTTTAAAACCTATCTCTTGGTTACTCCAATTACAACAATACAGGACTTTTGAAGAGGCTTTGGCCCAAGCAAGTATCATAGAAGACATTAAAGTCCAAGAGGGTGTTTTAAAACCCCATAGAAAATAATGGCAACAAAAGGGCCAACAACGAAATAATAATTATGGCCAAAACAAACAAGCACAGGCTAATACAACCTCAAATGTTAACCAAGTTAATCAAGTGGTGGCGAGCCAGCCTGTAATGGCTCGACAACAACAAGTAATGCAAAGTCAACCGCAACCAATTGATTATCATGCGGTACCCGCCCCTACTCAACCAGCTCCCAATACTAGGTCACAGGGATCCTCTTTTGATGGTTAGCTTAGTGCTTAGATATACTCTTTATGAGCCTTGGTGCTCTATTGTATATTGTAGCCTTTTGGCATTCATTGTACAGTTTTTCCTTTATACATATATATATATACATGGTTTTTATTTATTTGGTGTTTTACTCTCTTTTGTGTGAATGCCTATATTTTTGTGATGCATGTTTTTATATGTTTTAATGTTTTTGATGCATATGTGATGGAATGGAATGCAAACTTATAGATGATTAATGCGAGACTAAGTATATAACATACAAATCTATGGATGATTAATGCAAGACTAAGTAAATGATATGTAAATCTATGGGTTCGTGTCCCACCGTGATCGCCATTTGTAGATTAAAAATACACGCCAAACAAAAATAAATAAAATCACAATGACAGAGTACATAATAGTTGCACAAAACAAATGATTTCTATTAATCGATGGAGTTTAAAAACTCCTTTTTGAATACAACCGAACCCCGTAACCCTTTATTTGTGATACACAGTTATAAGTTATGCTAGGGTTCTCCGAAACCCTAGCTGGCACAAATGGTGGCGCTTTCGAAGAATGTATCTTCAATCCCAACAGAGTGAGTGGGCTTTGTTGTATCCCTTGCTTGGACCACTCCAGCTTAATCACCGCCATCAATAAACCGGATCTGCTATCAAAAACCTGCACACATTAACACTATCAATGAGTTAGAAATTAATAAGAGGGCTCCACTGTGTGAGCCCTCGAAAACAATCTAAAACCCTAGAAAACGAAGTGCAGGAATTCAATAACAGATCAATAAAAGAAAATAAGTTACTTGCTTTAAACTAATTTATACCTATTCTCTGTTAACGCAGCAAGACCAGGCGACACCTGGAAGTAATGTGGCTGTCAAATCGGCTGCGAAAGGCGCCCTGGTGCACTCGCTGAACGCCCGCATGCTTCTGGATTAAGGTTTCAGACGCCGGTCTGAGTCTGTGGGTAAATGCCCGTGGGCACTTGGTAAACGCCCGTGGGCACTTGGTAAATGCCCGTGGGCACTTGGTAAACGCCCGTGGGCACTTGGTGAAGGGGTAAACGCCCGCGGGCACTTGCGATAGGAATGGGAGATTCTGCAGAATGCTGCAAAAGGAATGGCGGCAAAAGCAACGACGAAAGCGGCGATGGATGCGGTGAAAGGGTAGCAGAAGAGAGATAGAGGAGATAGCAGTAGAAGAATTAGAATCAAAGATAGCGCATAGGAGATCGAGACCAGAAGATAGGGTTTGAGCCATCAAGGTGACTCAATTTATAATCTATTCTTAGGGCACACTTTAGGGTTTTAACGACACTTTGAACGTGTGGCTAAGATTAAAGTGGATCCAAGAGTAGAGAATAAATCTGGGTTGTGGAATGGATTAAGATGGATGGACGGATGAGATTAAATGAAGGACGGACGACTCAGATTAAATCACTTAAACTATTATTTAAATATATATATTAAAATATTAAAATATTAAAATATTAAAATATATAAATATTAATTTAAATAAATTTGGGGATGAAAAATGGCGAGAGGTGAAATTGGGCCAAATAATGGCGGGAAGGTGGATGACCGACACGTGGCTGACAGGAAGGTATAGATGACTTGCAAGTGGTTGGATTTTGGTGTCTACAAACTTCAAAAAATTAGGTATGCTAAGACTAAAGTTGTTGTCACAGCATGCTTCAAATATAGAAAAGCATGTTCAACTGGATTTGTCCAAGTAAAAGAATCCTTTTTTAACATGGATATTAAGGGAGTGGTAATTTTTCCATAATTGCAAATAAATTTGTGGTAATAGCTAGTAAGCCCCAAAAATCCATAAATACCTTTGAGAGTGCGAGGTTTCAACCACTCTTGAACTACTTGAATCTTGCTAGAATCAAATGTAACACCATATTTGGTGACAATGTGTCCCAAATATTTCACTTTCATCAACTCGAAAGAACACTTGGATCGCTTAGCATAAAGTTGATGTTGGACCAATAGTTGTAGGATCTAATCCATATGGATGAGATGTTTTTCCCAAGAATGACTATAAACCAAAATATCTTCAAAGAACACCGAAATGGATTTACGAAGAAATGAATGAAAAATATTGTTCATGAGCCTTTAAAATGTGGAAGGTGCATTGGTAAAGCCAAATGGCATTACCAAGAACTCATAATGACCATCATGAGTACATACTACGATTTTAGAAATATCTTCCTCCTTGAGTTGGATCTCATGGTACCTAAAGCAAAGATCTAATTTAGAGAAAAACACAGTCCCATGCAACTCATCCAATAATTCATCCACTAATGGAATATGAAACTTATCCTTAATGTTGAGCTTATTGAGCTCACGAAAATTAATACATAATCACCATGAACAATCTTTCTTTCTTACCAATAATATAGGCAAAGAGTATGGGTTATTACTGGGGCAAATGACTCCAACTTTTAACAATTATTGCACTAGCTTCTCTATCTCTGACTTAAGGGTATGAGGATATTGGTACGACCTAATGTTAGGTGGTACACTACCAGGGACCAACGGAGTGTCATGATCATGTGAGTGACGTGGTGGCAAGTTGGTTGGTTTGATAAAAATTGCATCGTGTTTTGACAAAACAAGTTGTAAATCTTTTAGAATTTGATCCACTATTGTAGTAGATGATTGGATTGAAAATATTTATGCAATGACCCCACGATATGATTTTTTTAACAACTTCTCCATATGGCTTGAACTGTTAATTTGAGGAGGTCTTGCTTTGGAACCATAAAGAGTGTACGATTATCCATTCTACGAAAATTGCATCCATAATTTTGCAAATTTCCATGAGATGGTGCCCAAGGTACAGAACCATTGAGTGCTTAACACAACATCACCTCCTCCTAATTTAAGGGTAAACATATCTTGTTTGAGCTCATAATCCTTAATTATCAATTTGACATTGCAACATTTTACCTTTACAAGGTAAGATCCCTCCATTTGCCACCATAACCTCAAAGGAATTGCATGTGTGTATATAACAATTGGCTTGCTTGGCAATTTAAGGATCAATAAAGTTGTATGTGCTACCTAAATCAATAAGGATTGTAAGACATTAGACTTTGAAGAAACCCATAACTTTCATGGTCTGTGGTGTAGTAATCCCTACAAGAGTGTGGACTAATTTTTTTGCTTGGGGTTCTTCATGTAGGTCCTCTTCATTTTGAGGTTGTTATTTGGTTGTGTCTACTTCATCATCATTATGGTAATTGCTTGTGGGTTCCTCTACATCTATTAGGAACAACTTATTTTGGGCACACCTATACCCCCTAACATATTTTTCATCACAATTATAACACAACCCTTGGGCTCATCGAGCATCCATTTCCTTGGTGGTCAAGCATTTTGAGGGGATAGATTTATTTTCCTAATTGCTTGTAAAATTGGGAGGAAAAGAGGGTTTGGTTGGTTGAAATTTAAATGTCCTCCTTTGAGCTGATTTTTATTTAGCCAATTATGCTAGGCTTATGGCCTGCATCATTGTTTGTAGTTTAAATATCTTAACCTTAGCTTAAAGATCATCCTTTAGACCACTTACAAAGCAACTCATAAAAAACCCTTCATTCAACCCCTTGGTTTTGTTAGCCAAATTTTCAAACTGAGCCTGATAATCCTAAATTGTAGAAGTTTGTCTTAGCTTGGTTAGTGCTCCTTGAAAATCATCATACTCACTAGGGCCAAAGTGAGTGAGTAATTATGATTCAAAAAATTTCCAAGAAGGATCGATAATGGTATGTTGAAACTATTGGTACCATTGTAAAGCTTATGATTCAAGATTGAAAGAAGCCATCTTGACCCAATAATATCTAGGGATATTATGGAGTTGGAAGAATTTATCAACACGACATAACCACCCATCTCTATCTTTCCCATTGAATTTAAAAAAGTTTAATTTAGGCATCTTGAAGGTAGTATCATGATCAAAATGGGTGTGAAAACTTTCTATTTCCCTATGGGGTCCTTTTCCTCGTCCTAACTATTTAATATCATGATACTCAAAAAATTGTGGGTCAGTTTGAAGCTTAGACTCCACTTCGTGAATTTGTTCTTGAATTTTTATTTTGGAGGTAATGTAGTCAGTTTTGAAGATTGTAAATTCTTCCCGTAATGCTTGATTTTCTTGGAGGATGGTACTAAGTTGTTTGGTGATTGTATCAAGCTATGAGGTGGCTTGGTCCATCTCTTTTTGATGTCCACGAGTTCCACCAACCATTTTGGTGATATTTGAACGACTAGCAGTGACTTACTAAAAATAAAAATGTGATTGTAGGGGTTACTATTTTAGTAATATATCCAAAAAAGTGTTTGGGTGCTATATATCAAATTTATTAGCTCGAAAATATGTTCACAATGAGTTATATCCCATAACACTGGTTTTGGGAACTTCATACATTTTTTTACTATTGTTTTGACGAGTTTATTGGTGAGGTCAGTTTCTTCCCCAGAGGCTAGATTCATAAGTTGGGTATTGTATCATCTATATTTTCCCTATATGTTTTGACTACTGACCACTCCTATCATTGTCCTGTATTTACTTCTATCACCTATATTGTGATTACTAACACTATTTAAACACTGACCTTGGGATTCTCTATACTATGTAGTTACATACACTGTTAGTTCTATTTTTGTCACTAATAACCCTATAATTTTTTATTGTTATAGATGACTATTACTACCACTATTGACCTGACTGTACTTTCATTGACTTGATTATCCATTGACCCAAATATTACTAAAATAATTTCTAATTGTCACAAACACTTGCATACTCTATCCTGACTATTTGGTGCATGCAATTTGTTTTGTGATAGGTAAGTCTTCCCTCGTATGCTCACTTTTGTAGGGGAAATTTGTAGGCTTAGTAGAACATATAAGCTTTGTTTTTATAGGTTGAATTTTTGAATAGATCCAGGGTACGCTAGGAAAAGGAGTATGTAATACCCATAGGCCCTATGTTATACCGTAGTGATGAACAATAGTGCTCAGACAAATATTTTAGACCACTATCCAAGGAGGATTCCACACATACCCTTGAGCACACTATCTACCTCTCTGATAGTATGGGAGGGTAATATTTTAGGATGATGTATCCCATGTATTATGAATAATACAAGGCCGAAAAGCTTCCTAATGGATAAAATTTTGTTTAACTTTAGATGGTCTCCCTAAATACCTAAAGATACGTAGAAGCTCGATTTTGTGCATAGGTGTTGTCTAAGACCTGGGTATTGGAGCCTGATCACCCCTCACTTCACTAGATGCTTTATGGGCTATCTAGCTTAGCTAATAATGATAACTCCTCTATGATATTTTAAAACCTCGAGCATAAGGTTTCTAACCTAATCAACTAAAAATATTGTACTTTATAATTTTTTTAATTATATAAAGGACAAATAGAAAATAAAAAACATAAGAAAATTATACCTAACAGTTGGAGTGGATGGGAAAGAATTATCACAGTTGCAACAGAACTTGGCCCTAGAAAGCACTTTGATACCACTTATTAGGAACCTACTATTGAAAATAAACTCACTCACACAAAATACTGTGAAATAAATAAAATACATCAAATAAAAAATAACACTATGTAGAAAGTAATTGCAAAATTGAAACAATCTCACAAAATAACTCAGAATTGCAGGCCTCTTCGAGGGGGCAACCTCCTTCAATATTTCATTAACTTGTAAAAATATATATTTGTACATGGCTTCATATCTTTTAAAGAAAGACTTCATGCAACCCTAACCTTAAGCTCAAGAGTTGGCTTACATGCAAAATGCCACTCGAGCTAGAATATTCTACTAAACATCGGTTACATTCTTGATAACAGTTACATAGAAGGGAACCACTTGTCTAGGTGCCTTACTTGCCACATACCATTACAAAAGTATTACAAGATAAAAATATAAGTAGGTTCCCACATTGGATGTGGGCCATTACATAAGTAATTGAGAATTACAAAAATAATTTTAGGATGGGGTCCTAACATGCCTTCTTAATCCCATACAAGGATAGCCAAATGATAGACTAAGAAAATGGGAACCTCAATATCAACACCAGGTGGTTGCTTCATGTAAATATCTTCCTAAATCTCAACACTAAGGAAGACACTCTTCATATCCATCTATTATACCTTTCAACTATAAGAAGTAACTATAGATAGACTCATTCGAACAATGTCCATATAAGAAATTGGGGAAAATATATTTGAGTATTCACTTCCCTCTTTCTAAGAGAGACCCTTAGTAATAAGGCATACCTTGTGCTTATCTAGTTGATCATCTAAAATGTACTTAATTCTTTAAACCCATTTGCACCAACAGCATTATTTTCATCTAGAAGAGGAACAAGTTGCCATATCTAATTCTTTATCAAAGATTAATACTCGACAAGCATGGAATCTTTCCATTCTACTTGGTGTTTAGTTTGGAAGTGGGTGATAGAATCTCAATTTATCAACCTTTGAGAGTAAGTCCCAAGAAGGGGCCTTCCATGTCATGCCATAAAAATAATGAGTTGGGTAGGATAAAGAATATTTTGAACCCACTTGGATATTGGATGAATAATGGAATATCTAGGCA
This sequence comes from Wollemia nobilis, assembly GCA_028583015.1. Taxonomy (NCBI): domain Eukaryota; kingdom Viridiplantae; phylum Streptophyta; class Pinopsida; order Araucariales; family Araucariaceae; genus Wollemia; species Wollemia nobilis. Next base: position 6,341,992 of record JAQPPZ010016751.1, on the reverse strand, counting down.
CATCCTGAGAAGGAATAACAATAAAATACAAAACTAAAATATTCAATCATGCTCACCATCTACCTTAACATCCAAAAACAATCACACATGTATTGATAGAATCAAACTCATCACTCATGGAGTTAAAAATTAATAATGCTAGAGAGGGTGTTGCATGAAGAGAAGATTAATCATTAGGCTCAAATGTAGAGTCCCCATTAGAGGGTGAATATGTAGGAACAATTGGATTGGTACCAAAAATAATCTTTGAGGGAGTCTCTAGAATTATTAGAGTGGGTAAAGGATCTTATACCAAGATACCAACAAAAGAATATATGTGCTACTAAAAGAACCTCATCAAAAATCACATTTCACTTAATAAGAACCTTTTGTCTCATGGGATTATAGAGATGATAGAATTTGGAGGTATCTAAATATCCATAAAAATGCATCTATGAATCTTTGGTTACTCCTTATGATATCTTTGGGTATATAGGCCCTTGTTGTGGATCCAAAGATATGAAAGTAGGACACATCAAGTTTATTCCCTACAAATTTCTCAAGAGAATTCATTCCCTAATTGGATCAAGTTAAAACTTGATTGATAATATGTGCTACACAAAAGACTAATTCATTTTAAAATTTGGGCTCCAATACCTTAGCGTGCAACATACATTGAATGATAACTATAATTACCTTGTTTTTTTGTTTATCTATCCCATTTTGCTTTGGAGTATAATGGATAGTCCTCTAAATGTTAATACCATGAAGAGGTAAGAAATATTAAAGGAATTTACCACATACAACACTCCTCTATCTATCTTGAGATATTTTATATGCCATTCCAACTGGTTCTCCACTAGTTCTTTGAATTCCTTGAACTTTCCTAAAGCCTCATATTTGGTATGAATAATATCTAACCATACATACCAGGATAAATCATCTATACAAAGTATAAAATACCTATTCTTGGAAAGATATGGTGTACCCATGGGTCCACAAATATCATTCTAAATGATCTCCAAGGGCATGTGGCATGCTTAGCTATCCATTTTGGAAAGGACTCCTTGTGGTGCTTTTGCAAAATACACCCTTCATAGACATCACTAGAAAAAATATAGGAAGAATCCCAATAGCCAACTAATGAGGACTTATATGCCTCAATGACCTATAACCAATATGCCCAATTCTATGATACCACCACTCTCTTTATCTATATATGCCACTATAGCCATAAAATATCTCTTTTAAGAGGAAGAAGTAGGAGTTAAGTTCTTATCAAGATTATACATCTAATACAACTCATTATAACACCCTGAGGCAATTTCCTTGAGTTCATCATCGATATCCTTGATCACCCACCAATTAGGATAGAATTCCACCTTTATGTCGGTGATAGGATATATAGATAAAATATTGGGGTCTACACCTGGAACACAATGAACCTCATTAAATGAGGAAGAACTAATACTAATATCAACACAACCTACTACCTATAAGGATAAATCGTCCACAATGGAAAAATACTCTCCAGAATATTATGTATTGTGATCATGTAGAAGGTTCATTGTGTTCCAGAATATTATGTATTGTGATCATGTAGGATGAGGTCCTTAAGGAACTTATGGATTTATCTGCTCCAACGGATTTTGATTAACTATGATGGATATATCCCTTCTTTTTTGGTCTTCTTATGTTTATACTTTCTTCTGATATTTTCCTTCTCCCTATTTTGACTTTCTTCTAGGACTTCCTTGATTGAGATTTTATTCTTTGCTATTCTCCCTTTTGTTCTTGGGAGACAACTTTGTAGGACCCTCTCTAGAGGAATTATCTTTTTGTAAAAGGTTTGGGGACCCTTTCAAAACCCCTTCCACCAATCAATTAATCAAAAAAATACTTCTTAGTATTCTTATCCCTCCATTTATAGTTTTTTTAAATTTGAGTCTTGATTACTATTTTTGCATGATATTGCATGGTGAGAGTATGACCCTTATGCCACTATCTCTGAGGTTGATGGTGATAATATACTTAAACACTTCATCAGTATGAGGAGGAAAAAATCCTAGGAAGTAAACATGAAGTATCTCAAGTACAAAAATAAACTATATCATTCAAATATGTTATTGTCTTCAGGCTCCCCTGTATTAATACAAAAAGATCAATTTTGCAAGTTCTCTTTTTTGTTTTACATACTTTGTTTGTGTTCAGTTATTTTGGTTAAAATTTGAATACACAATAAAAAGCTACTTGAGGATTAGAAAGTATGGGTTGTGTAGTAATAAAGAAAATAAGTATATTTGAAAGTAGAGTTGGATGATAGATCAAATCTAGGGTAATATGAACTATTGAACCAAGAGTCATAAGGTAACATGAGTAAGCTATAATCATAAGCAAGCAACTCTCCATAAGATGGTGGACTTCCCAAATGCATCGAGAAGGTTGGACACTAGGTATTTGGCTTAATGAATAAAGATCATCCCATAAATGGTAGCATTAGAGTTACATAATATGAATTTATTACAAAATATGAGAATATGCTCTATTTTCTACCAAAAATCATGAAGGAAACTAATGTCTCACCATGCAAATCTAGAACTTAAAGGAAGGTAGATAATTTATTAGGTCACCCTAAAAAAAATAAGATAGGCTAGGTCCAAACAAAAATTTGGCAATTAAAGGGTGGGATATCGATTCACATACAGGGAATTTAATGCAAGTTGGTGCCTCTATCCTAGGGAAAATGCTATAAAAAGCCTACCTTACATTATTTTTCCTAAACTCAAATATCCACCTATATTTATATGGTCATTTCTACATTACTAAATATTCCTTTGAATGAATTTACATATAATATATAAGGCCTTATTTATAGGTTCATCTCCTTCTATGAGTAGATGACCGTTGTGAGCTACCAAAGTTGTAGTGAAGTTTCACTACTATCTAGCCAAATAGGGGTGACTATGATTGGTGTTGATTTAAAACCCTATGTAAAATAAGAAGCCTTCAAAATATTGCTGATCACCAGGAAGATTATGACAAATAATCACCAAGAAGCTATCACCAAAGGCTGAGTATGGGTGTAAAAGCCCAGGAGTTACAAGGTTGGGATAACTACCAAATCTTAATAGTTAGCAGATTGTAGTGATTTTTCACACGCTTTTTGACGATAGCTAAATTATACCCTACCATTAGTGGTAGCTCAAGAGCCATTTCAATGATAACTAAAATGACTCTACTAATGGAAAATATTGGACCTAAATAGTGGTTATGGGAAAGTTAGCATACCTGACTATCATCCATATTTTTTAGGATTCTCGCCTAACCACCCATCCGTTATATCTCCACCATGCACATAGGACACATTCATTGAGAGAGTCAGTTGGGGAAAATCAACTATAGGAGGTGGATGAAGACTCATAAGAGCTCATCATGAAGAGATTTTGTGAGACATTTACTCTAATGCATTTGGTTAAAGAAGCCACTAGATTAATATTATCTACTTTAATGTATAGTTTAGGAAGGAAACCAACACTTAAAGATAGCAGAGTTACAAAAAACATATTAGAGTGTAGGGTACTTGTATAATTTAGTTAGTATGCAACAAAAAAATGAGCAATTGAATCACTGTTTATAAGGAATCACTGTTGAATTGATGGAATTAACCAATCAATGAATATAATTTGATGTTTTCTATGATGTCTTTACAACCTTCATCGAATTCATATTAAATATGTTTAATGTGATAGAAGTGAAAGGACGTGATGGTCCTTGATGAAAATATAATAGAAGTTAATGTGACTATTAAGTTAGGATTAGAGTCCTAACATGCCACCCTCCTTAAAATGAGCTTTGTCCTCAAAGCTGGAATTGAGGAAATTGTTGTTGGATATGATGGAGTGTCTCCCATGTGGCATCTTCTGAAGGTAGACCTTTCCATTGAATCAAAACTTCGGTGATGGTACGATTGTGGAGGTGGCGAATGCAGACATTCTAGGATAGCTTCTGGTTCAACCATGAGTGCCCCATCTTCGGTAAACTCTGAAAGTTGAGTTTGAGTAGTGATGTGTGTGCCTATTACTGGTTTAAGGCAAGAGACATGGAACACAGGATGAATTTTGGAGGACTCGGGTAACTCAAGTTTATAAGCAACTGGTCCAATACGTTGTAGAACTTTATAAGGTCCATAAAATTTGGGGGCTAACTTTTGAGAACCTTTGATTTTTAGAGAAGTTTGGTGATATGGTTGAAGGCGAAGGAATACCATATCCCCTTCTTGGAAAGCACGCTCAATTCGATGTTGGTCTACTTGTTGCTTCATACGGTGTTGGGCGGTGTGTAGATTTTCTTTAAGAGTGCAAATAATGTTATCTCGAGTAGAAAGTTCCATCTCTACTACTGGCACCTTTGTACTTCTTGGAATATAAGAGGTAAGGGATGGTGGTGTTTGGCCATATAAAGCTTCATATGGGGTCATTTTAATGGTCGTGTGATATGTGGTGTTATACCACCATTCGGCTAATGGAAGCCATTTAACCCAGTGAAGGGGTTGAGTAGAAATAAAACAACGGAGGTAGGTTTCCAAACATTTATTAACAACTTCAGTTTGACCATCTGTTTGGGGGTGGTAAGCGGAGCTCATCCAAAGTTGAGTGCCTTGGAGTTTAAACAATTCTTTCCAAAAATTACTAGTGAAAGTGGGATCACGATCACTAACTATAGTGGAAGGCATGCCATGTAATTTAAAGATATTATCAAGGAAAATTTGAGCGATAGTACTAGTTGTATAAGGGTGGGCCACTGAGCAAAAATGGGCATATTTAGATAAACGATCTACCACAACTAGGATGGTTGTTTTTCCTATAGATTTTGGGAGGCCTTCAATGAAATCCATTGAAATATCAACCCATGTTTTTGTTGGTATGGGAAGAGGTTGAAGAAGACCCGACGTAGCCATTGTTTCTCCTTTATTTCTTTGGCATGTCTCACATTCATTTATGAACTTCTTGATATCATTTTTCATCCCTACCCAATAAAAATATCTAGTCACTCTTTTATAAGTTTTTAGGAATCCAGAGTGTCCTGCAGTGGGTGTGGCGTGCAACTCATGGAGAAGCTTTGTACGATAGGCGGATGTAGGAGAGAGGACAATACATTCTTTATACCGTAGTATGTTATCTCTCCAAGAATAGTGAGGTTTGCTCATGGGATTTTGTTGAAGTTGTTGAATTAAGGTGTGTGTGGTAGGGTCATTAAACCACTCCTCATTGACTTGGTCTATCCATTTAGGAATAGGGAAGGAAAAAACATGTAATTGGGGAATTTCTTCAAACTTCCTTGAAAGGGCATCAGCAACCATGTTATCTTTTCCTTTTTTATATATGATTTCATAATCATATCCTAGTAGTTTTGTAACCCACTTTTGTTGTTCTGGTGTGGTTATACGTTGCTCAAGAAGGTACTTTAGACTATGGTGGTTGGTGCGGATAATGAAATGTTTGCCAATAAGGTAAGGTCTCCAATGTTGGATAGCATGAACAATGGCTAACATTTCTTTTTCATATGTGGAACGTGCTAAATTATTTTTTGAGAATGCTTTGCTAGTGAAGGCTAAAGGTTTTTCATTTTGCATGAGTACGACTCCTATTCCCAATCCTGAAGCATCACTCTCAATAATAAATGGTTTGGAAAAATCTGGCATGGCTAAGATAGGGGTGGTACACATGGCATTTTTTAAGGTAATGAAGGCTTCATCAGCTTTTGGAGACCATAAAAAAGCATTCTTCTTAAGTAGTGTTGTTAAGGGGGCTGCGATTTTGCCATAATCCTTGACAAATTTGTGATAATAGCTTGTTAGTCCTAAGAACCCATGCAAACCTTTCAATGTTTTTGGAATAGGCCAATTTTCCACATCTTCAATCTTACGAGGGTCTACTTTAACTCCTTCTTTAGAGACAATATGTCCAAGGTATTCAATTTCTTGTTTTCCAAAGGAACATTTTGATCTTTTGGCGTATAATTGATTGTCCTCCAAGGTCTTTAATGCTTGATCTATATGGGTTAAGTGATCTTCCCATGTTTTACTGTAAATCAAAATATCATCAAAGAAAACTAAAATAAACTTTCGAAGGAAAGGGTGAAATACCTTGTTCATAAGACTTTGAAATGTAGAAGGGGCATTGGTAAGACCAAATGGCATCACCAAAAATTCATAATGCCCTTCATGAGTGCGAAAGGTCATTTTGGGTATATCACTTTCTTTAACTCGAATTTGGTGGTAGCCTGATCGTAAATCAAGTTTGGAAAAATATGCAGCCCCATGAAGTTCATCTAGTAATTCATCGATGATTGGAATAGGAAATTTATCCTTGATAGTTATTTTGTTGAGGGCGTGAAAGTCAACACATAAGCGCCATGATCCATCCTTCTTCCTCACTAATATGATAGGAGAAGAGTAAGGACTTACACTAGGTCTAATGACCCCTACCCTAAGTAGTTCTTGTACTAGTTTTTCTATTTCTGTCTTTTGTAGATATGGGTATCGGTAAGGTCTAATATTAGGGGGTTGGTGCCCCAGAAGTAGTTGAATGGCATGATCATGGCTTCATTGAGGAGGCAATCCTTCTGGTTCTTTGAATATTTTATCATGGTATTCTAGGAGTTTTTGTAGTTCAGGTGCCATTGGTTGTTCTTCATTAGTGGTTTGCATGGAAAATAGTTGTGCAACCATACCTTTACCTCCTTTGCGAATAATTTTTTCCATTCTGTGGGAACTTACGATTTGTGAAGGGCCTGATTTTAACCCTTTAATTGTGTATGTTTGGTCTTTTTGTGTGAATTTCATCCATAATTCTTCAAAGTCCCATTGAATTGTGCCGAGCGTCCGTAGCCATTGCACTCCTAAAATGATATCACATCCTCCTAATGGTAGTACATACATATCCCCTTTCATGTTATAATCTCCCATAGTGAGTTTAATATTTTGGCACTTTCCTTTGCACGCAATTCTTCCTCCATTTCCAATCATGACTTCGAAGTTATTACAAGGATATATAAAACAATTAGCTTGTTTGGCCAACCTGGGGTCTATAAAATTGTGTGTGCTGCCAAAGTCTAAGAGCACAATAGGGTTTTGTTTCTTAAAGTACCCCTTAAATTTCATAGTTTGTGGGGCCGAACATCCTGCGAGGGCGTTAAAGGAAATTTTTGTTTTATCCTCATTATTTTCTTCTTGAATATCCGTTACTACTTCGACTTCGATATCATCCTCTTCTTTTGGAGTGCAATCTCCAATTGTATCCAAAATATATAACTTTGGTGAAATGCATTTGTGATTAGGGGTGAATTTCTCATCACAATGGAAACAGAGGCCCTTCTCTCTTCTTTCTTTCATTTCCTCTAGGCTAATTCATTTAATCGGCATGACTTTATTTAGTTTTTGGCTGGTGTAGGTGTTTTGTGTTTTCCCTATTGAGAATATTCCTATTCGGCGTTGGTTATTGATCTTCTCTTCCACCATTTGTGCTAATGCCACTGCATGCATCATATCGATAGGATTGAGTATTTGTACTTCCAATCGAATTTCTTCTTTTAGGCCACTAATGAAGCAACTTTGAAAGAATGATGCATCGAGTCCTGATGTAAGTGAAGAACACAAGCTTATACTGAGAGGGGGGGGGTGAACAGTATAAGACCTCTTTTTACTTTTTCCTTTATATTACAAAATAGTAAAGCAATATACCCACAACAATATCAAAAAAATGCACAATATCATCCACAAAGTGACACCAATTTTTATGTGGTTCACCCAGAATGGCTAGGCTACGTCCACAAAACTTTTCTCTAAAAGTTATCTCAAAGTTCTTTGGGAATCCTTCCCAATTACAATGTTTATGAGCCTCGGCCCAAAGGAGATACCTTCCCCCAATATGAATTTATGAGCCTCTGCTCAAAGGAGATACCTTCCCCTCTACTCTGGAAATGATCCCTTAGAAGATCAACTGTCTCTACCTCTTGCCAACATGTGGAACTCCTTTCCACCGAAGACCTCCTGTCCTCAATGCTTAGCCTAAGAGACCCTTGCCTTCTATGATCATGTCCACGGCGGCTCAACAACTCGTACCAAACACAGTCAGTCGGTCTAGCACAAGTCTTCCTCTTGTCTGTCGATCTGTCCAACACTTGAACAGATCAATCCTCTGCACACAAGCCTTCTCAAAGACTTGCCAAATCTGTCCTCGGGTTCTTCTCAAAGAACCAATGCACCTCTATCCTTAAGCAGCAGCACTCCGCATTCATCTTTGCCCTTGTTCTCTCTATGCCCTCTACTCTCTTTGTGCAATCACAGCCGCACTTGATCGAACTTCAACCTTTGCACCTCTGCACAATCACAACGGCACCATCTTCGCACACTCTGCTTCCTTTGCGATCTTTCACACTTGGAATGATTCGATGAAATGCACTCTGCACACTACGATCGAATTTTGCACTCTGCTCACTATCTGCGAACGTCGCACTACAACCACATATATTTCTTCAACTCTCCAAATAGCCCTCCTTTTATAATAGAATTTTCATGATGAAAACTTTAATCTTAGTCGGCTATTATACCAAAAACAAACCCTAATCTACGTCGGCTGCAAGCCCTAATTTTTGTCGGCTAAAATTTAACTTTGTCGGCTTCACTACCTCTGTAACTCTTCTATAGCTTCTACCGTGAAACTACAACATGTCGCGATATCGCGACACCTTTGCAACCGTACACTTTCTTTTGGCTTTTGTCGTGATATCGTGACACTTCAGCCTTTGACGACTTCAACCAAGCTCTTGTCGCGATATCGCGACACTTTTGTCTTTGTCAGCATCAACTTTGCTTTTGTCACGAAATCGCGACACTTCTCCTATAGAAGACCTGCTTTCTACTTTTGTCGTGAAATCATGACACTTTCTCCAACCGAATGCTGCCATCTCAATCTATTGCGAAATCGTGACACTTTCTGCATCTGTTTGCTTTTTCTTCAACCTGTCACAAAATCGTGACACTTTCTTACTTCGAAACCTTTCCTTTGCTGCATGTCGCGAAATCACGACAGTTCTTACTTGGAACAGTTTCATCTGCAGCATGTCACGAAATCACGACGCTTTCAGCTTCCGTACGTCTTCTTTGCAATCTGTCGCGAAATCACGACGCTTCTCATTTCAGACTCTTCCCTTTGCTGCATGTCACGAAATCGCGACAGTTCTCACTTCGAGTTCTGTAGCATGTCGCGAAATCGTGACACTTTATCTTGCTTCCACTTTGACTTCTGACTTGTCACGAAATCGTGACACTTTTTCTCCTTAGCGCTTTTCTTTTCTTCGGGTCACGAAAACCCGACATGTCGCGATATCGCGACACTTTTTCTCCCGGACTCTCTCTCCTGCATTATGTTGCGAAATCGTGACACTTTTTCTTTCGGACTCTCTCTCCTGCAACATGTCGCGAAATCGCGACACTTTTTCGTCCGTTCAACCTTCCTTGCAATATGTCGCAAAATCGTGACATTTCTGACTCCGAACATTCTCTCTCCTCTTTGAGTCGCGAAACTGCGACATGTCGCGATATCGCGACACTTTTCTAACTTGCTTTCTTTCGAACCTGTCATGCCGAAACCTTCATCAAAACAAATTATTTTACATCAAATCAAATTCCTTCAAAAGCTTCTTGACATCAATGACAACTTATACACTTGAGCAAAGGCAATGTACCCAAGGTACCCAAAATTTCCAACAATCTCCCCCTTTGTCATTGATGGCAAACCTTTACTGAAAAACACGTCTCAGGAGCCAAAACTGAAACCAACTGTGCTAACAACTGAGAAACTGTGCCCACAACTGAGAATCTTCCTTTGAAGTTTTGCTCCCCCCGACTTGAAGCTTTCCTCTTCACTTGAAGCTCTCCCCCTTACTCATATCTCTCCCCCTTTGTCATCAATGGCAAAGGGTCACCTTTGGGGCTCGGGACTAAGAATGAGCCTCTTAGCTTAGTCCCTCCCCCACCTCCCGATGAGGTGATTAATTCTAGGGTGGGAGTAAAACTCCCATTAGGCACTGTTCATCATCAGCGTCTATACTTTCCTTGCTGGACCTTCTCTTGAACTCTTTGTCCATATTTTTGTTCCTGTTCCTGTCACTGTTCCTGTTCCTGCTATCATTCCTGTTCTTATCCATGCCTTGATCCTTGGACCTGTTCATACCACTATTCTTGTTCCTGTACCTTGGAAGTTTGACTCTACACTGTCTAGCTGTGTGACCTTCATTGTTGCACTTATAACAAGTAACAATGTTATTTCTTTTAGGCATACCTATTCTTTGAATCTGCCTGTTCTGACTAACCCTGTTCCTGTTATTAGCCTTGCAAAAAATTGCCTTATGCCCAAACTGTTTACAAGAGTAGCAATACCCTTGAAAGAAATTACCACCTCTAAAACTATTATTTACCTTCCTTACTTGAGTCATGCAATGCGAAGCCATGTGACCAAACCTGTGACACGCAAAACATCTGCCTTGAAATTTTCCTTTATTTGACCTCTTGGGTCCTGAAAACTTCTTCTTCTCATCCCGAATTCTGTTTTCTGTTTCTGCGCATCTATCATTCAAGAACTCATGATCTGAAATACTTTCCTCATCAGAACTCTCTTCCTTTTGGAGTCTCTTACTAGACTCTCCAACTTGTTCCTTGTGTGGCTTAACAAAACCAAGGCCTATTTTATCCGTTGTCTTTCTTTGACCTTTGATGAGTGACTTAACCTTTTTGGAGCTATCTTGAAACCTATAAAGCTTATCCTTGTACTCTTTAATTTCCTCTTTCAAAGAAGCCATTTTCTGTTCTAACTCACTATACTCAAGAACCTTAGACTCTAACTCATCCTTGAGTTCTTGCGTCTTAGCTATAGAGAAATCAAGATTTTCTATAAGATCATCTCTCTCCATACAACATTCATCTAACTTATCCTTGAGTCTAGCATTCTTCTTTCTTTCCTTTTTCAAAGCACTAAGAGCACTACTAAGTTCACTTTCATGATCCTTTATTTGTTTGCTTTCTGAATCATCAAAGCCTTTTTTAGATTTCTTATCACTAGAGGTGCTACCCTTTTCAAAAACCATACATGCATCTTCCTTATAGTTTTCTGAAGCATCCTCATACATACTAGAAACCAAATCATTATTTGTGCAATCATCCTCAAGGTGACCAAAATTTCCACATCTAAGACATTTCATGATAATGAATCTATGTTTCGGTTCTTCCTCTTTTTCTCGATATGAACAACATCTCATTTTCATTATCACTTGAAGAACTTTCACTATCACTACTAGAACACTTACTTGCTTTGTCTAGGTAGAAACTCTTCTTGTGCTTGTGAGAATACCTCTTTCCTTGATTGTTGTGCTCATCTTTGTTCTTTCTGTGATGCTTGTGCTTTTCGAATCCTTGCTCTTAGAATCCTGTTTATCTTCATCACTTTCATCCTTGGGAACAAGACAGCTTGTAGCATAATGACCAAACTTTCCGCAATTGAAACATCTTATATTTTTCACGCTTTTGTGCTTTCTAGAGAATTTGCCTTTCTTGTTGTAATATGCCTCTTCATCACTAGAAGACTCATCACTCTCTTGAAGTTGTTTACCCTTGGATTTCTTGGTAGCCTTGAAAGTTGCCTCTTTCTTGACGTCAACCTTCACTTGAGTTCTCAACTCAAATGCTGCAAGTATACTATGGAGCTCATCCTTTTTCAACTTATCCAAATCTTTAGCTTCCTCAATAGCAGAAATCTTTTCACTAAATCTATTAGGAAGAGATCTTAAAATCTTATCACAAACATCATTTTCAGCAAGCTCAAGACCTAAGTCTTTCATGGAGTTAACAACCTCATCCATACGAAGCATGTAGTCACTAATATTTTCATCATCATTCATCTTGAGTTGTTCAAACATACCTTTGAAGTGTCTCAACTTGGCCTTTCTGACATTTGTATCACCTATATGAACCACTTGCAGCTGTTTCCACATTTCACTAGCTGTCTTGCAGTGAATCACTTTGGTGAGATCCGCTTTCTATAAGCCTTTCAGGATTGCATTCATTGCTTTTGAATTGCTGTGATGTAGGAGCCTTTCTTCTTTAGTATTTGGACCATGTACAGGAATAGTGTACTCATCTTCAATTACTTCCCATACCTCATTACCAAGTGCCATTAGATGAACCTTCATCCTTGCACTCCAAAGACCAAAATCTGACCCATCAAGAATAGGTGTTGCATTGCCACTTGAATAATCCATTGTGTTCTTTACTAGCTTTTCCTTCAAGTTGTTAAAATTTCCGAAGGCACCCGCTTTGATACCAATTGAAGAACACAAGCTTATAATGAGAGGGGGGTGAACAGTATAAGACCTCTTTTTACTTTTTCCTTTATATTACAAAATAGTAAAGCAATATACCCACAACAATATCAAAACAATGCACAATATCATCCACAAAGTGACACCAATTTTTACGTGGTTCACCCAGAATGGCTAGGCTACGTCCACAAAAATTTTCTCTAAAAGTTATCTCAAAGTTCTTTGGGAATCCTTCCCAATTACAATGTTTATGAGCCTTGGCCCAAAGGAGATACCTTCCCCCAATATGAATTTATGAGCCTCTGCTCAAAGGAGATACCTTCCTCTCTGCTCTGGAAATGATCCCTCAGAAGATCAACTGTCTCTACCTCTTGCCAGCACGTGGAACTCCTTTCCATCGAAGACCTCCTATCCTCAATGCTTAGCCTAAGAGACCTCTGCCTTCTATGATCACGTCCACAATAGCTCAAGAACCTATACCAAACACAGTCAGTCGGTCTAGCACAAGTCTTCCTCTCGTCTGTCAGATCTGTCCAACACTTGAACAGATCAATCCTCTGCACACAAGCCTTCTCAAAGACTTGCCAAATCTATCCTCAGGTTCTTCTCAAAGAACCAATGCACCTCTATCCTTAAGTAGCAGCACTCCACATTCGTCTTTGCCCTTGTGCTCTCTATGCCCTCTGCTCTCTTTGCGCAATCACAACCGCACTTGATCGAACTTCAACCTTTGCACCTCTGCGCAATCACAGTGACACCGTCTTCGCACACTGCTTCCTTTGCGATCTTTCACACTTGGAATGATTCGACGAAATGCACTCTGCACACTACGATCAAATTTTGCACTCTGCTCACTATCTGCAAACGTCGCACTTCAACCACATCTATTTCTTCAACTCTCCAAACAACCCTCCTTTTATAACAAAATTTTTCATGATGAAAACTTTAATCTTAGTCGGCTGTTATACCAAAAACAAACCCTAATCTACGTCGATTGCAAGCCCTAATTTTTGTCGACTAAAATTTAACTTTGTCGACTTCACTGCCTTTGTAACTCTTCTGTAGCTTCTACCGTGAAACTACAACATGTCGCGATATCGCGACACCTTTGCAATCATACACTTTCTTTTGGCTTTTGTCGCGATATCGTGACACTTCAGCCTTTGACGACTTCAACCAAGCTCTTGTCGCGATATCGTGACACTTTTGTCTTTGTCAGCATCAACTTTGCTTTTGTCACGATATCGCGACACTTCTCCTATAGAAGACCTGCATTCTATTTTTGTCATGAAATCATGACACTTTCTCCAATCGAACGCTGCCATCTCAATCTATCATGAAATCGTGACACTTTCTGCATTTGTTTGCTTTTTCTTCAACCTGTCATGAAATCATGACATTTCTTACTTCGAAACCTTTCCTTTGCTACATGTCACAAAATCGTGACAGTTCTTACTTGGAACAGTTTCATCTGTAGCATGTCGCAAAATCATGACGCTTTCAGCTTCCGTACGTCTTCTTTGCAACCTATCGTGAAATCGCGACGCTTCTCATTTCAGACTCTTCCCTTTGCTGCATGTCGTGAAATCGTGATAGTTCTCACTTCGAGTTCTGTAGCATGTCATGAAATTGTGACACTTTATCTTGCTTCCACTTTGTCTTCTGACTTGTCGCGAAATCGTGACACTTTTTCTCCTTAGCGCTTTTCTTTTCTTCGGGTCACAAAAACCCGACATGTCGCGATATCACGACACTTTTTCTCCCGGACTCTCTCTCCTGCATTATGTCGCGAAATCGCGACACTTTTTCTTTCGGACTCTCTCTCCTGCAACATGTCGCGAAATCGCGACACTTTTTCGTCCGTTCAACCTTCCTTGCAATATGTCGCAAAATCATGACATTTTTGACTCCAAACATTCTCTCTCCTCTTTGAGTCGCGAAACTGCGACATGTCGCGATATCGCGACACTTTTCTAACTTGCTTTCTTTCGAACCTGTCATGTCGTAACCTTCATCAAAACAAATTATTTTACATCAAATCAAATTCCTTCAAAAGCTTCTTGACATCAATGACAACTTATACACTTGAGCAAAGGCAATGTACCCAAGGTACCCAAAATTGCCAACAGTAAGGTTTACCAATTTCTTGAATTGTGCCTGCTATTCTCTTACTATAGAAGTTTGACAAAGTTTTGTGAGGGCTCTTGTGAAATCTTCGAATTTGCTTGGGCTAAATCGCAGCATTAGGTTCTTTGTAAATTCGGTCCATGTGGGAGTACCTTTTGTTTTTTCATACCACTAGTACCATTGTGTAGCGACTTGCTCTAAGTGAAAAGAGGTGATGCATACTTTTTGGATCTTTGGAATTTGATATAACGAGAAATATTGGTCAGCCTAATATATCCAATTTGTGGGATCGCCTCCATAAAAATTTGGGAAATCAGTTTTTATGGTGTGAGGTATGATTTACGTGTGTGGTCCCCCTAAGAATGCCTATTTTACTGGTGCTACGAGAGGTTGACCAGCTTGGATTAGTGCCAGGTTTTTTTGGACCATATCGACTGAATGGTTGGTGGCACCAATTTTCACATTTAATTCTGTAATCTTGTTTTCATGGTCTTCTCCCCATAAGCAAAAATCCTCTTTTGTCAAAAATTTCTTCTCAAAATTTTCTTGCCATTTATGTAATTCTTGCATGACTTCTTTCATCACTTCCTTTGTAATGTCTTGTGATCATCAGTCGGGGTTGATTACTTTGTTTCAAAAAAAATTAATCAATTTTGTCAATTTATTGACAGGTTTGAAAAATAATTCCTTGCACAAATGTTTTTTGTTTTCAAAAATTAAGCAAGTTTTAATGCTTGCTTTCAAAAATTGAAAAAAATGTTTTTTTTTTGTTTTTTTTTTTTGGCGGGTTAACTTTCAAAAGTTGAAAATTTTTTGGTTTTCAACTTTTGGCGGCGCAACCCCTATGATCAAAAATAATATGGCGGTGTACAATTTGAATGCGGTGGGATAGTATGAAGTGATGTCAGCGAGCAGGTAGAGGATGTGGGATGGGTGACGTCAACAAGCAGGTGGAGGGTCGACACCAGTGCAAGGTGATATCGAGTGATAGATGTGATGTCAGCGAGCGGTAAGTGGTTTGACACACAGTGTGAGACAAAAATGGATAGCATAGATTCGGTATAGAGGATGAGGCAACAACGAGTGGTAGAGGGTCGACAAATGATCAGCACAAAGGACGAGGTGACGAGCAGGGTTGCACGAGCATGTGACTACCAAATGGTTGTCACACTCAATAGTTGTGTGCTCATAGTTTTAAACCCGTCAAGGTATAACCCACAAGCAATGTGGGATTATTATTTGAGTTTTTAAAAGAAAATTGTTCACTTCTTTCCTGACATTCGCCAAAAAACAATCACCGAGAATTTTACCGATGACTAAAACTTTAGGTTATAATTTTATTTTTATATTGTTTTCATCGCTTTTCGAATGTGTTGAATGAAAAATACAGGGTAATTTTTTCAAGCGAATGTAGGTGTTTCGAGAATTTTTGTTCGATTCGGATGAATTGTATAATATTTGTCGATCTTTGGAAATGATTTTTGACATTGTTAGGCAAATTTTGATGCCAAAATCGTTGGTTTGGATTTTTTTCACCCAATAATTACCTGTGTAGGGGAATCACGATGTCTTTCACTTAACCGAACAAGGATTTGGCTTATGTTCACACGAATATCGCCTGTGTAGGGAAATCACGATGTTCTTTGCTTAACCAAATAAGAAACCAAACAAGGAACGACGTTGGTAATGGTAAAAAGAGAAAAAAAATATTTTGGTTATTTCATCCTCTTTGACTTGGCTATGAAAGCAGATGCAGGGTACCTGTATAATCTAGTTAGTATGCAACAAAAAATGAGCAATTGAATCACGGTTATAAGGAATCATTGTTGAATTGATGGTGATAACCAATCAATTAATATAATTTGATGTCTTCAATGATGTCTTTACAATGTTCATCAAATGCATATTAAATATGTTTAATGTGATAGAAGTGAAAGGGCATGATGGTCCTTGATGAAAATATAATATAAGTTAATGTGAATATTAAGTTAGTATTAGAGTCCTAACATAGAGCACTCCAAATTGGAAGCCCCATAAATTGATAAAATGTCATCATCTACAGTTTGCATCCTTCCAATAGAATTTTTGGTAGAACTTTGCCTTAAAAGTATTTAGGAGAGGACTATAACCAAGAGGTAAAGTTAGAAAAATGAAAGGAAAGAGGTTTTAAACCTATAATGGAAACAAAATTTTGACCTATGGGATGGCACTACTTTCTAAAAAGTTTTGATAATTCATTTTACTCAAGCTTCCAAAAGGTGAAAGATGGCCAAAAATTTTGAGAAACAAAAAAGGAGATTGTATATTTGAAGATCGAGAATTATAAAATTTCCAACCCAAAAATCAAGGTAAAAGCTTTGACAACCCATGCCATCTAGAGGTCTTGATAATCGAGAGTTTTTTGAAGGATGAAAGAAAATCAAGGATGACTGAAGATTAGGATTTTTGAAAATTTTGAAGGAAAAGAAGAAATAAAAATTTGTAAGAATCATATCACAAGTTTCAATAAACCTCCAAATGTGGATAAATAAAAGTCCCCCAAAAAGGAGTCATATAAAAGGTTCGATAAAATAAAAATTAAAAAGTGTCTGCAAGACTTAAAATAAAAGGTTGACCAAGCTCCAAAGGTTTATAAAAGTCTAATGCGATAAGGTGAGTTAAAGTTTTGATAACCTTCCAGATGAAAGATCAATGGTGAGCATCACTATGAATTCTAATGAGAAGCTAACAAGAGTATAGGAGAAAATTCAAAGGCCCAATTGTAAAGACATTACTATTGACACACAAGCTTCCAAAAAGGTAGTTGAGTTGTATTGTTGAGCCATTGCTAAGAACCACCTACTAAAATTGCTTGGTATTACTAATATAGAAGAGGAAGTTGGCCTATTGAAGGAAAAAATATGGTAGTTACAACAACAACCACCCTAGGCCTGACAAAGGATAAATTAGCAAAAATAGCTCATACTCAAATTCCAAGATCCTAGAAGAGGCAGTTGAGGAATGTTAGCGGTAGTTGGGTATCCAAAAAATCAATAGTGATGATCCTAAATCTAGAGACCTCAAAGGGTGAAAATGATGTAATAAAGACTAAATCAAACAAGCAACAAAGAGGATGGTCAAAATATTCCTATACAATTTGAAGGGAAAAATATTCTTTTGTAATCTATAAATAGTAGTTTTTTAAAATATTGCAAAGGATCAATGAGTTGCTTATTTAAGCCTTAAATTTTGTATGTAACTTTCCCTTTATTTTCTCTTATATAGCAGTACCTTAACCTGAGTGATCTTGTGGGTAAGCTTTTGATCTTCCACTTTTGGCATAATCTATAATCATTATATTCGTATATGTATTCTTGATGCAATGATTGTTTGGTTATTTCTATCATGTTTCTTGTATGTATATATGTTTATGTGTGTATACTAGAGACCATGACTATCTAATTCATGTCCTGTTTCCTTTATATGTCATGTTTTATTAACATGCTGAGAGGAGGAAGTGTTCACCTTTGAGCTATCAACACATTACACTCACGTGCTTATGTGTCATACTATTATGAAAAGCAATCGTATTCTAATATTTGTGTATCACCCCTTTGTTAGCTTAAGATATTTTTCCTTTTAGCTATATTTATTCTTGATGGTTTCTCTTTTCCTTTTCCCCATAAAGCTGGGTAGATTAGGATGGAGTAGAGAGAGTGCTAAAGATCACATATTTAAAGGAGATATCCTTGTAAATGTTAGCTTTTGAGGCTAAATATTTAAACCAAAATAACCTCAGGATATAAAATAAAGATACTATATCAAATATAAGATAATGAAAATATTCTAAACATATAAAACTCATAAATAACTTCTACAACAACTCATAAAAATACCATTAACAAATGCTCACAAAAATAGTAATTTGATATAGAATAAATATCTCAAGTACATACACACTCCCTCTACATTGTGTTACATTATCTCTCCATTGTATATCTTGCACACATACATAGAGACACATATATAATGGAATGTGACTCTTCATATGGAGCACTCTTGGTCTCCACTCTTCTTGAGAATCTTCAATTTCCTATTCTAAGGACACAAGTGCACATGGACTATTATGCACATTTACATTATTATATACTTTGCACATTATGATTATACTTGTGTATTTATTACATTGCATAAATTAAATACTCACACTCAAATTTAAGACACACTCCTAATCTAAATATGTACCCAAGGTGGTACATTAGCATGTACCAAATAATGTAATATTCTCCAACAAGTAAAATACCCCAAAGATAGCCTGATTGAGCCATATTTTGTGCTCTTGGAGCTTCTCTTCTATGTCACTCCATGCAAGGCACGATAGTTTGATGATTTGATCCCTATATTTGGTGATCGAGAAAATTGAAGAGGAAAACACAACCCAAGTTCAAAACCCATGGGTGCTTAAAAAATAATATTATCGATATATGAAACAGAGTGCATACTTAATTTTTTATATTTGTGAAGGGGGGCATTTTTTTAAGGTTCAAAAGGAAATATCTTTTAAAATATATATATTTTATTTTTTTAGGAGTTATAAGGTGGACAAAAATTATTTCTTAAAAATAAAATAAAGTTTTTTTTTTACATAGTTTTATAGTTAATCTCTCTCTCTCTCTCTCTCTCTCTATATATATATATATATATATATATATATATATATATATATTTTTTATTTATTTATTTATAGAACCTTATTGCCTTAAAACAAGAAAGAATGTCCTTTATATTTTCAATAATTTAAGGAGTTATAAGGGTTTAAAAGTGGATTTTGTTTATTCTTTTGCATTGAAAAGGGTGATTAAAAAATCATGAAAAGAGCATCATAGTCAAAGTAGTTTATATTACATGATGGTTTTTGCTCGATTTTACGTGAATGCAGATCTCACGAAACCCTTACCCATTGCAATCAAATTGGTCTCATATGGAGGAGTTTGGATACAAGAAATACATTATGAGTCCTCAATGCTAATTTGTTATGGTTGTAATAAGGTAGGACACTTACAAGAAAAATACCCAAAGAGGAAAGAGTTAAATAAGGGAAATGCTCAAATATGGAAGAGAAAAGAGTTTCAATTAGAAGAAAAATCAACTCTATTCGAGAAAGGAGAATCTTCTAAGATAAAAGCACATAATGAAAACAAGTTTGAAGTTCTAGAGGAGATAAATGAGTAGGAAATAGAAAAATAAAGAGAGGATGAAGGAAATATGGCCCATCAACAACTAGACCAAAATCAATTGGTTTTTGAAGAAAGAGCTCCAAAACAAAACACTCCCAATCAAGTAGTCCAAAATTTAGGAGAGGAGACAAAGTTATCCCAAGAAGGAGAAGAGGAGGAAGTGGTAAGAGAGACTCAATGGGGTGGTGGAGAGGAAGAGGTTTTACCCAATGAACAAGAAGGGGAATCAGAAGATATTTGGTCCTCTTCAAAAGAAGGCTTCCAAGAGGTAGTGAATAAAAAGAAAATGAAGAAGAGCAAAAGAGGGACCAGGAAACAACAAATCCAATCTTCAACAAAGCAACATAATAGGGAGGGCAAAAGTTCTATGTGAATAATCAGAAGCACTAGAAACACAACAGATTTGGGAAGTGGTAAAAAGTGAGGAAGACCCAAAAGTGTAGAGGTGAGGAGTAGGAAAGTGGTCCAAGAAGTAGTTGATGGAACACAACAAACATTGTAGTTGAGTGGAGGGAAAGTACTACAATCTCCTAGAAGATGAAGATTATATCATGGAATATTCGGGGATTAAATGCCCCATCAAAGCAAAGGGTAATGAAGGACTTTAGGAAGAATATAAGAGCTGATATTTTCCTTGTGCAAGAAACCAAAGTAGGTATCAATAATTTAAAAAAAATAAAAACATTATCTAGAATAAATTTGAAGGAGTTTATAGAGAAACTCAAGGAGCATCAGGGGATTGTGGATGTTATGGGATCCAAGAAAAATAGAAGAGAAGTTAATCCAATAAGCATATAGGTTTCTCTTGGTCCTATTTATGTGTAAGAAGTTAATTTTTTCTTGGTTGGTCAATGTTGTGGAAAATTTTGATATCATTAAAATATGGTTGTCACACTACCAAAATTTCCTAATCACAAACAAATATGCAAGCTCTTGTGGACTTACCGCTTTGACCTATAAGGGGGTTTTAAAGTAAATTCATGAAATATTAGGTCAGGTCTAGACACCCTAATAAAAACCTAATTAACCATAAATAATCTATCTTTTTAGCTCTTCCAGATCATATGGGTTTGAATTGTGACCAAGCTAATATAGCATTTCAAGAATGCAGATCGGTGCCTTGTCTATTGGGTGGTTGTAGCAAGAATTAAAATCAAAATGAAAAGTCTAAAACAAGAAAGAGATAACTATTTTGTTTACATACATTCAAATTATGCAATGAATATAACTAATTTACCAATGAATACATGTTTAAGTTATGTAACACGTAAACAGATAACACATACATTTGTACAACAAATTTGCAAGAAGGAAGAGATCAAGATTTTTATTAAATTTCATATAAAATATTATAATAAAGGTCCGACATAGTGCCAAGAACTTTATGAAATCCAATACAATGGTTCTCTCTGTTCAAATGATGTAATAGAGGAACTCAAATCTCAATTCTCATGAAGTAATCAAGAGCCTTCAATCTTTGATCTAGTCGTTGGAAATGATCTCAACTAGCTGGATATACCTTCAGGGATTCCTGCACAATGGGAAGAATAAATATGGGACAAAGAAAGACTAACACAAGGAAAGACAACCTAAATATAGGATACTCAGTATACCTTGCTTGCAAATATTTTCAATGGATTCTTGATGTTGAATTATGGTTGATGAGACTCCTTTTATAAGATGGTCTGCCAAAATTCAGTTGAAAGTACTTGGTGCAGGTTACTCCATGTGTGCTCTTCTCGACCTTAAATTTTATAGAGTGTATTCCAGTAAGAATCATAGCTATCCCAAGCTTGTCCAAAATAAATATATGATGTCACATTTCTTTGAAACCAATCCAACGAATCTACGCTAGTGATACTTGGCTTCCATGTTTCAGTTACTTTTCTTAGAAAAAATAAATATATTTCAAAAATACAATTCTGATCTTGCTTATTTGTCTCCTTCTGTGGTGGGCCCTGCATCGGCCTCTATAGTTTTTTTTTTTTTGAAGCATCAAGCCCAAAAGAATAATGATATAACCCCATGCTTCATCAAAAAAGGTGGCAGTTGACTTAATGTTCTGCTCAATCATCATTATTTTATTGATATACCTTTTGAATATTGATTGATTTTCATTACTGGATTCTATGATATTATAGGCTACTAAAGTCAATTATTTTAGCTGTTGGTTCAATTTTTGTGTGTCTTCTTTAGTGTATTCAAAATCTTCTATTCTCTTAGTAGCAAGGCCTTCAACATTTTGTTCTAGGATCGGCTCTCCAATCAAGTTATACTATATATTATTTTTGTTTTCTATCTCTCTGAATACTACCTGCATATCCTCTAGAGTGTTTTCCCAATAAGACTTGTGATGAATGAATACACTTAGTCTTTGAAATTTTATTCTACAGTTATGGCTCTATCCATATGTAGTTTGAACTTGTTTGTCACCCACTTGACTATTTTCTTCTTTGTATTTTAAATATACAAGTTTAAAGATAAATGCTCTCTTTTCTATGTCTTGTAGCAAATATTTGATAATCTGATTCAACTTCATCATGTCTTTCAGTTCTTTGAATATTTGTGGTAGAGCCTCTAATTCTCCTTTTATGTCTTTGATCAATCCTTGTTTGTATTGTTTGATGTATTTTACACTGTCAAGTAATCCTTTGGGCTTTTGAGGTACTTACTCTCTTAGTTGCTTGACTTCAATTTGTAGTTTATGAATCTCAGTTTACATCAATTCCTTTTCTATCTGTATTTAGGCTATCTCAGCTGATAGAGCTTGGTTTCATTGTTGTAAACTTTTTGTGATAGCCACCTAGGTTTGATCTTATGTTTCAGCCAAACTACTAGATCTTCTTGATATTTAACATGAGCTACTTGAGTTACTAGATCAACTTGCATAGCTTTGACCTTTTCCATAGGCATAGTAGCCTCTAATGTAATCAGTGGTTCCCACAAAGCTTGTGGTTTAGTGGAGGTTGTTTCTATTACATTGTATTTCATTTTTTGGGGATCCCTTCCTTCTTGCATTTCTTGAAGTTGTTGATCTTCATTGGTATCAAAAACTATAGCTTTTAATTTCTTTGTGAGAATGAAGCTCCTAGTTTGAGCTAGGTCCTCTATCTTGGCTCTCTTCTTTTCAGGGGGACCTTATGAACCTTTGGAAGTCACTTCATAGTTGCGAAGGAAATCTCCCCATCCTCCACTTAGCATGACCCCTTTCTATAAAATTTTAGAAATTTGAATTTCTTCATCATTAATTATTATTGATCGGGGTCTCACTTGGGGTATATTGGTGGCTGCTTGTTGTTTCTTCCTGGGGTCTATAATTTTTTGTATTAATTCTAAAAATTCTTCTTGATTTATTCCTGTTGAATATGTGACTATATACTTCCAATTGTCCGAGTCTTCAGATATGAAGCTTCCTAAGGTGGTAGAAAGTGCATATGTTAGAGGGAGTTCTAGCTAGGGAACTTCAGGCTCTGTAATCTCCAATACCATTTCAATTTCTTGAGGATCTTGTCTGATTATTTTTACTATTGGATATTGAATTTCCTCTGGTAAAATGGGAGGGACTAAGGGGGCATATGCCTCTACAAAATTATTTCTCATAGACTTCAATTCTAATGAATACTGGTCCACTCTCCTAATATGAGTGCAATCCCTTTTATTTTCATACTCTTTCCACAAGGATATCAAATTTTTATTCATTTTTGGCCCTCCTTTTGAAATAGCTAATACTAGCTTTTCTTCAAATTTATCTTCTCGATGTATCATTGTCGTAGTTGGCACTAGAGGTCTGACATTATTGTTATAAGTATTGAAAGGATTGTAAGGGTGTCATGAAATTTTAGAAAAAGAAAACATGTCCATTTAGTCCAAGGTATTCATCAAACTGAGTTGACCCTTATAGGTATAGTAGTCTATCTTGCAAGGAAAATATACCCATGTAAGTTTCACCTTCTTCCTAAGCAACCTCATTTTTATCTCTTATGCTATCTATCTTGCAATATTAAGAGTTGCTACAAACATCGGGTAATACTTTGGCGATGCCTTATGAGGGATTTTTTCTCCATAAATTCAAATATATGTTACATTTTCTATAAATAATACATCACCAACCAATTTTTCTTTTAGAAAATTAATTATCCCCTTCCCTATTCTATCTGGTGAGTATCCACATAACAAATGATGAATTTTTGGTAGGATGTCATTAAGGAATTGGGTATAACTAGACCACCCTTCATGAATCTAAGAAAACCTATCTTGGAATAACTCTTCATAAGCCCCTCCCCATATTTCAATTATTGACCTATCCATTTGAACTACTACCAGGTGAACTAGAAATGAATATTGATAAAATCTAGGTATAGACTCATGTTGCTACAAAATGCATCTTGTAGGGCTTTGAATTCTTTGTGCATTTCATCACTCAGTGCATATTCCCATTTATACATATAAGGATGTTCTCTCCTATTACATTGACTTACAAAGTACAAAAATTCTCTAACTACCCAATTTATATATATTTCTCCTATGAGTATATTTATCATATCTACGTATTGCCTTACCCAAGGATGCAATTTTGATTTATGTATAGGAAAATTAAATACACATGTATGTTTTGGTCAAAATATTTGGTATAGAAATAAGTACCCATGGGGTGACAAGATTGTACTTCAAGCACCTGAGTGTTGACGGATAATGTAGCCTTCTCTAGGCCGAAGACTTTTACAATCCTCTTTTTTGGTGATGCTAAATATGGCACGTATATTGGAGTTCCTGATTGACCTAGTAATCGAATCATAGGCCACTGCAAACTAGGATATGAGGTCAGAAGAAAAGTATACCTTCGAACATATCAGCTTGGCCACAATGCACCTCCATGGGTTGTAGTAAGGGCTCCTACTATATCTATGTATCCAAGCTCTATCAAACAAATCCATCAATAACTATGGATGATAACTATAGAGATCCTTCATATTCTCATATGTGAAAACAACTTGCTCTTGATTTTTTTATTATTGTACTTGCATAATTTCTCTATTTCACCAAAATTGTTAGATGAAATCATCAGTATCGATAGTATATGTCTTCCCTTTGATCAATAGGTACGAGGAGCCATTTATGAGCTTCTCCATTATTTCTATCAATACAGGCCATGGAACATCATGTCTAATTGAGCCAAAAGAGGCCATCTTCATGTTCTTCTATACTTTTTTCTAATTCTGATATATCTGCTAAATACTGGTGTCTTTTGGTTCAATCCTACTTGACTATGTGACTTCGTAGTGGACTAAACAAGTTGAGCATACATTTATATAGACTTGCAGCATGCTGGTTTTAATTAAGATTAACTAAATTTTTAAATCTAGGCAATCAATTCCTTCCACCACCTCAGCCACATCGTGCCTCCAATTATTCTTAATTTTCCATCAAGATCTTACCACATCTCATGATTAGTCGATGAGCTAAGTTGTGTATGCGAAGCAATGTGCCCAATTATTTTTGGATATTTCCTCTCAAATTGGTTGTTAGACCTTGGTACACATTTTGATGCAAATATTGCTTTTGTATTTTTCTATTGTAGGCGTTAGTTTGAAAGAATTTATTTCTATTCTAAACTCACTTACAAAATCATGTGCCTTACGTATTTTAGCTCAATCTTCAGATAATTTTGATTGTTCGCTTACCTCCTGTGACACCATCTATGCCATTGATTTTGAACATGTACCATTTAATGTCAATAATTTATTACTTTTATCTCAATCATGCACATCGATTGAGGATAGTAACTAATTAGGTGAGTTAACCGCTTATGATTATAAGCACGGGTGGAAGAGCTGATGTGAAAAATATTAAAATCAAGCAACCTTAACTTTAATGATGGTTGATCGGGTGAGATGTCCACCTAACTTAATCCTATCGGGTGAGTTATGCACTTAGGTGGACGATATGGCCAACAAGAGGGTATTATTTTAGGTGTTACGATCAATGACATGACTTAAATGAGGACATTGGTAAAAACACCATTCATGCTTGGCTAATGAGACGGGTGAAGGGACATACCAATGAATTTGTAGTGAGTGAAACAGTTGATTTATGGGTCAAAAATGGAAGAATTAGGCAAAATGACTTATTTTTAGGTCCATCGAGCATCATCAGGTGAGGCATACACCCAGGGCACACTGTGGGGTAACTATCGGATGAAGCGACCAACCAATTGGAGGTTATCGCTTGATTCATCTAAACTTATCCACATTATTGATTCTTCTAACCAATTGAATGGCAATGATTGAAAGACCTAACCAATCAGATATGAGTTGTTTTCTTGGCCATGCAAATGGGATTTTGATGAGGATGACAGTTGGTGGAATAATAATCAAGTAATGACTTAGGTAAATACAATATCATTTATGGTTTGATTACATTTTTTTCTAGACCAATGAGATGTCATTGAGCGGGAGGGACAACCAATCAATTCCAAACGAAAAACTTTGGAGAAATTATTTGATATATGATATTGAAAAGGGGGAGGCATTAATTACGTATGTGATACCCTTAAGGACTTAGGCATAAACAAAATGGTTTAATGTTAGCTTCCCACCAATTGGATATCATCGAAAAAGAATCCACCTTAGGTGCATAAAAAGGTCAAACATTGGCTAATATATCCAACTTAGTCTGTATGATCAGGTGAGCGAGAAGGGCTATCGACTAGGATAGGTGATCAGAAATATGGCTCAGATGAATTAATTGTTTCTTATTATGGGTGCGCATTATGACCAATGTATATATGGGTTTTTGGACAAAGCAAAGGGGCATCGGGTGAGGTAGCCACGACTTTTCTCTTTGTCGTGGAAGACAACCAATGAGTGCTTTAGCGGGTGGACCTAAGGACTTTTGAGGGTTAAACAACTTTACACTTTTATATATTTTAGTGAAGCAGTCAGGTATCATAGTCGATGGATTTTATCGGGTGAAAGTTATAGGCGATGACTCTTTAGATTACATGTGATGGTCGAAGTATACATGAGATATCGGGTAAGACAAAGGGGGCATCAGTTGTGACAGCCACAATATTTCTCTTTTTAGGGGAAGATGACCGATGAGATTTTATTGGGTGAGATGACTATGGTTTTTAAAAACTTTTGGAAAATTTGGGGTCTTTAATGATTCGGAGGGAGGGAAATTTCAACATAGATGACACCTTTTATAGCTTAGGAAACTTGAGTAGGTTGGGGCAGGTTCATGCGTAATTGTGATCATTGCCTGGACTTAGGAGAAAATGTAAAATTATGAAAAAAAATTATAAGCTAGACTTATAAAATATGACTTAGGGTTGTGGGCTTTATATTCATCAGGTGACTTAGGCGAAATCAAAAAATTAAAGGTGGTTGACTTTAATGGTCATGGGTTTCAACATGTTTAATAAAAAATATGATATATAACCCCAAGGGCTAGGTGGATTGGTAAGTGCAGGTGTGATTGGGAACTTACCAAGAAGATACCTAGGTTTAAATCTTGGGGGGAAGCCAACCCTTTGCAAAGGTAGTAGTCTACTCTGAATCCTTTGAGTACGCTCTAGATCAATAATGACGATACAAAACCTGAGTGATCGATGGTCCTCATATCACATCGGGTCAACAAGAATGAGATATATAGGTTTTTTTGGAGAAGTCCTATGGTTTGAACCCCATGCTTGCCAGTTACTAAAAATAGTGGCTATAACCAACTCTCCTATGTAACAAAAAAAATAAAAACAAAAACATGATATGGAATTATGAGGTGGAAGTTATGAATACTTTGAATTATAATGGATAATGGAATGACTATGTATGATATGGATAAAATATGAATGGGTGGAGGTGGATGAATGATAAATGGAATTATGAAGTGAAAACTTAGGTGGAAATGGTAAAATGGTAAAATTATGGTTAAATGAAGATGATAGGAATGAATGTGTAAAGGATACTTTTTGAATGAATTGAGCACAAAATATCAAGACCTACATCTTCCATGACTATGGAGGCCCTTTTGGATTATCATGACCCACCTAGGACTTTTCATCTTTGAAATTGACTATCATATCCTATAATCACCTAGACACTCGGTTTAGACCATTTTGAAAAATTAGGGATGTAACATCAGTTGGGATTTTTGAAGCCCAACATGGAAGTTAATCCAAGAAGTAGATAGGTTTCTCTCAGTCCTATTTACGTGTAAGAAGTCAAATTTTTCTTGGTTGGTCACAAATGTGTATGCTCCTAATTTGGCTATAGATAGAAGGAGGCTATGGAGAGACCTCAATTCCTTAGGTACTGTGATGGATTTACCTTGGCTACTTTTGGGAGATTTTAACTCTACTCTTTCTCCAGGGGAGAAACAAGGAGGGTCTAACCTTTTCTCTGATAGCATGGAGGAGTTTGGTGAGTTTATAGCTTCCTTAGGGTTGATGGACATAGAACTTCAAGGATCCAAATATACCTAGTCCAATAGAAGAATCGAAGTAGGATTGATTCAATCAAGAATAGATAGAGCCCTAGCTTTAGTAAGTTGGATCTTGAATGCTCATGGTTACAGCTTGAAGACTTTGCCAAGAGTAGCATCGGATCATAGCCCTCTTTTGCTAGAATTTATGGAGGAAAGGAAATCAAAAGGACTTCCTTTTAGATTTGAGGCTATGTGGTTTAGTCATCAGGATCTAGAAGGTTTGATTAAGGAATGGTGGGCATCGAATGTGTATGGCACAAATATGTTTCAGGTATCAAAGAAACTCAAAATCATAAAATAAAATTTGAAGAAATGGAACAAAGAAGAATTTGGCAATATATTTCAAAGAAAGTGCTCCATTATGAAAGAGTTACATGAAATTGAAGAGAAAGAACAAAATGAGGGAAGATCAGAGGAATTAGATAGGATGGAGAAAGGTAGTTTGGCTGAATTTCATAATCTACTTGCTAGGGAGGAGACCTTTTGGTGGTAAAAATCAAGATCTTTATGGTTGAAGGATGGAGATAGAAATACAAAGTTTTTTCATATGTCCACGTTGAAACATAGGAGTGCAAATCGGATCAGGGAAATAATTTTGGAGATGGGTGAAGTTTTGAAGGAAGAAGAGGAGATTGCAGTGGCCACAATCTCTTTTTTCCAAAATTTATTTTCCAAAGATAGAGAGGAAGATCCAGAAGATACAGAAGATCTCTTATTGAATATCCCTACCTTGATTTCTGAAGAAATGAATGCTAGGCTATTGATCCCTTTTTTAGATGAAGAGATCAAGAATACTATATTTGGTATGGAGAAGGATAAGGCACCAGGACCAGATGGATTCCTAATAGGCTTCTTTCAAAAATATTGGCATATAATGGGGAAAGATATTTCAGATGCATTAAGGGAATTTCAATCTTCTGATTCTTTGCTCCAAGAATGGAATACAACTTTTATAGTTTTAATACCAAAGAAATATGGTGCATCATCTCTAAAGGATTTCAGACCCATAAGCTTATGCAACACTCTCTACAAAATGCTCACAAAAACTTTGGCTTATAGAATCAAAAGTCTGCTACCTTTTCTAATCTCTCCGCTTCAGGGAGGGTTTGTTCAAGGAAGACAAATATTAGATGGAATCATCACTGTTCATGAGATAATTCATTCAATAGAGAAGAGAGGAGACCCAGGCATGTTTCTTAAATTAGATATGCATAAAGCCTATGATAGAGTCTCATGGAATTTCCTTGATAAGGTTATGCATAAGTTTGGTTTTAGTGGCCAATGGAGGAAATGGGTTAATATTTGTATTTCTTCAGCCAAATTTTCAGTCATTATAAATGGAAAACCTTGTGGTTTCTTTGGGATCCAAAGAGGTATAAGACAAGGGGACCCTCTATCCCCTTACCTTTTTATTTTAATGGCTGAAGCATTAGGAAGATCAATGCAAGCAGCCACAACTATAGGTAGAATCAAAGGTATCAAACCAGCAAGGAGTTCGAAACCAGTTTCATGTCAGCAGTTTGTGGATGATACTTTCATTATGGGAGAAGCTACATGTAGAGAGGCAAGGGAAATCAAAGAGATTCTCCATAAATATGAAAGGGCATCAAACCAATTGATAAACTTCATCAAAAGCAATATTTATTTTGTGAACACAGAGAGACAGTTACAATTGAGGATTGCAAAAAAATTTGGTTGTAATATTGCTAATCTCCCATCCATTTACCTTGGTATGCCACTTTTTTAGGATGCATGAAGGAGGAAATGTGGTCTCCAGTGTTGGATAGGATTCAAAGGAAGTTGGCTGGGTGGAAAGGCAACCTCCTTAGCCAAGCAGGAAAAATACAACTACTTCAAGCAACCTTACAGAGCATGCCAATTTATTATATGTCTCTATTTAAAATGCCCTCCAAGGTTAGAAGGAGGATGGAGAAGATATTTAAAATATTCCTATGGACTGGGGCTGAAGACAAGCAAAGACTTCCTTTAGTGGCTTGGGATAGAGTTTGCACTCCAAAGAAACTTGGTGGGTTAGGCCTAAAAAATTTACAGATCTTTAACAAAGCCTTAATCTCAAAAACTGCATGGAGACTTTGCACAGAAGGAAGTTTGTTGTGGCAAAATATTATGAAAGCGAAGTACTTAGAAAATCACATTCCCTTTTTTAGAAGTGCAATTTCTCCTAGAGGATCAACCATATGGAATGCAGTGCTAAAAATGAGAAGTTTTCTAAGGAGCAATATAAGATGGCAAGTAGGAGAAGGGAAGGAAGTTTTCTTTTGGGAAGATTCTTGGATCCTTCAGGAACCTCTAATAAATAAACAGGATTTTCAGGAGTTGTGGGTTCCACTGGTAGCTAAATATGGGGAAAAAGTCAAGGATTACATAGAATGTCTTCATGGTAGAAAGAAATGGAAACACCTTTCTTTAGATTCAGATGAAGTTCATATTCAACAGGGTCTCCTAAATTTAAATAAGTTGATTAGGAGCTTCCACATCTCCCAAATCAACAAGGAGGATTCTTTTCTATGGAACCATTCTCCGAAAGGAATCTTCTCTGTCAAATCAGCCTATGAAGCTCATATTCCCCCTAGAGGAGGAGCTTATCCAGTGAAGAAGGTTTGGTCCCCTGATTTTGTGCCGAAGATTGCTTGCTTTCTTTGGTTATGCCTTCAGAATAAGATTTTAACAATAGATAATTTATGCAAAAGAGGGTTCCAAATGACAAATATATGTTCTTTATGCCAGAAGGATGTTGAGTCATTAGACCACTTATTCAACCATTGTGAGGGTTCAAATAAAGTTTTCTATGCTATAATGAACTCTCTTTCAGTCAAGT
This sequence comes from Wollemia nobilis, assembly GCA_028583015.1. Classification (NCBI taxonomy): domain Eukaryota; kingdom Viridiplantae; phylum Streptophyta; class Pinopsida; order Araucariales; family Araucariaceae; genus Wollemia; species Wollemia nobilis. The sequence continues at coordinate 6,310,975 of JAQPPZ010016751.1, read as the reverse complement.
GGAGCATGCCACAAACCTTTAGAGATTTGTTTAACCAATGGAGATCTCCCTTTGTAAGTGAGAGCCTGACGAGATTATGGAGCCTAATTCTCCCTCACTATATATGGGGCATATGGTGGGAAAGGAATAAACGCATATTTAGGAATGAGATGAAGGATGAAGTATATATATTCAAAAGAATCAAAGCTGCTATTGAAGAAAATTTATCCATTCTCCCAGAGGTTAAAGGGTATGACAAAAGAGAAGAAATAATGATTGTTGAAGGGTGGAAGGTAAAACAATCCAAACCATGCATAATGGACTCAGCCCAAAAAATAATGAACACAAGATGGATGAAACCAAGACAAGGTTGGATAATACTTAACTTTGATGGGGCAGCCAAAGGAAATCCAGGAAGAGCAGGAGGGGGTGGAGTGATTAGAAATGATAAAGGACAAATTTTATGGGCTTATGCAGAGGATTATGGAGTTCAGACCAACCATATGGCAGAAGCCAAAGCTCTTTTTTCAGGAGTTCAACAGTTATATGATAGAGGTTATAGAAAATTTATGGTCCAAGGGGACTCTCTAAACATTATTAGAGATTTGAAATCAGGAGAAACAGAGAATAGGTTTATACTTAACATTATAAAGGACACTTCAAGGATCCTAAAAGAGATGAGTGATGTTGTAATTGATCATATCTATAGAGAAGGTAATCATGTTGCTGATGTTATGGCCAATATGGGGGTGGATAGTGGTCAAAACAGAATTTGGGATGACAACTTTCCACTGCCATTACAAAGAATAGTTGCATTGGAGGTTGAAGGTCAGCCTGTTAGAATGAATAATATCAAAAATTGAATGAAGTGGGTTGTCAATTTCTATCAAGGTCATTGAGCTGAAAGACAATGCTTAATCTGAGTCTAGTCTATCTGGGCAGTATCTTTGTAATTCATTTTTTTGTTAGTGTATCTTTAGCATCATTCATTCCTAGGAGGAAAGGTGTGTGATTTTTGCTAGGATCTCTTTTGTTGGCCTGTGGTTTTTATTTTCCAATATGATCAGGCCTCTCTTGTAAAAGGGTTAGGGCCCCTTTCAAAACCCTATTTTTTCACCCAATATAAAAAAAATATTTTTACTACACAATTCTAAAAGGTGCAATTTTAGTACAGTCTAACACATTCACTTTATATAATCTTTTGGATTTCATGTTTTGCAATTCATGCTTTATTGCATTGGATGGAAAAAGGAATTCACAAAAATAATCAACCCTTTCTCAAACCTTAAAGGTTTGAAGTAGTGTTTGGTATCTACAGTGCCTCTGATAGTCATTTATAGTGTTAACAAACCAACAATATTTTTCAAAGATCAATATAAAATGTTCACACAATTCAATAACAAGCTCACACAAAATATTTTGTTGATATATATATATATATATATATATATATATCAACTCAAGCAATGCAAATATTACAAATCTTCTTCAGTCACTTATTACAATGCTTTATCTTCAATATATACACACATGGATATGAGACTCTTTACATTCACAACCCTTGACTTTTCTACTTACACAATATTTTCATCTCCTCACACATATGAGAGATGAAACACTTCATATTTATCATGGGAGAAATACCACATAATAATAAATCTATTATTGACTCTACATATCCACATAATGACAAAGACTCTAATTATTGAACATACTAACTTACATGACATCTCACTTACATAACTCCACACTTACGTACATGACACCTACTATATACTTAAATATTAACCACACTCTAAACTAAACTATTTACATGGTACTTGCAATATTATTGCAAGGTACCAAATAATGTAATACTTCCAACACTCCCTTGTATTATATTATTTGTCAAAAAAGTCCTATGTTTTTAATCCTTTATTTAGATCTTGATCTTATTTCTTTGATTATTGTAATCCTTTAGGTTTGGGCACTAACTCTGTCCTTCTAGGTTGTTACTTGTACCTATCACATTTATGAGCAAGTCATCACAATAATATAACTCATCACTAATATCAATATTTTTCATCTTTTCATTTTTGAGGCTAACATCATTAATACTACTCAAATAATTATTAGTTTCATAACTACCATATATATATATATATATATATATATATATATATATTTTAAGCAAAAAACCCCTTGCGGGGCCGCCTTGGTTTGAGAGACCACGAACAGGGGGTTCTACACCGTCAAAGTCACTCGGGAGTCGCACCCAACCCTACCCGCACCAACATTATCAATTGGATTTTGGGTACCCAATTCAGCTTTTTGGTAGGGTGGAGATTCGAACCTGGAACCTCCCTTGGAGGATTGCCCTCTCCTCTCCAACTCACCTACAACACCTGGGTCCTAACTACCATCTTGAATATTAATCCCTTGATGAAGATTATAAGTGTCTTTCATATTTTTCAATATATCTCCTTCCAAATTTATTTGCTGATGTCCTATCTTGTTGTTTTGTCATGAGAATATTGTATTCAATTAAATACCTTTTCTAATTTTGTTCTTGGGTAGAAGCTGATCCAATTGTGTTTGTGCAAGCATTATTATATCTAAAGCAAAAATACCATAAAGCACATTCTCCAGTGTACATTATGAGTAAGGTAGACTAAGAGTAACATTGCCTTTTCCTTGTACTTGGTATATTTTATCATCAACTATATTAATAGGTATACTTTGTTTTACTTGAATAGAGTCAAACCAACATAGATTGCCAATCATATGATTGTTGGCTCTTGAATCAATATACCAAGAATTATCTTCACACCCAATTTTTGGTCTTGTTTGTCTTTTTACTTATTTATTATATCTCAAAACATGTTTATGGCAATATCTTTTCTGCTTTTGAAAATATCTCTTCATGAAGTTTACCTCTTTAAACATATGTGATTTTGTAAAAGACCTTTTTGATGCACTCATTATTATTTTTCACTTTTGTTCTTTCAACAATAAGCCTTTGAATAGTTCTTCCTTCTTCAATTCTTTTCCTTAATAATTTGACACTTTCAATAATTAATTCAACTTTCTTCAAATTTTCCTTTAACTTTAATAAATTAATTTCCTTCATTTTTGACAACCTTATTACTCCCAAATTCAATATTTAAAATTTCTTCTTTCCTAAATAATTCTTCTATTTTCTTCAAGAAAAATTCTTTTTTATTTTCTTCAAACAATTTTGATTTCCCTTAATAAATTAATTTTCTCCTCAATATATTTTCTTCAAATAATTCTCTTCTTTTTCTGATTTCCTTTCTTCAATTTTCTTCAATTTTCAATTTAATATTCTTCTTCTTAATATTCTCAATAAACAATATCTTCTTTTAAATAATATTTCTTCTTCTTCAAATATTTATTTTCTTTACTATAATAATTTTAATCTTTAATTTAAATAATTATCTCCTTATAACTTCCTCCAATTATTCTTCTCCTTCACTTATAATTCTTCCAAGGTAATATTTTACCCTTAATTCTACATTCTTTAATTATGATTTCAATATTAATACTGCCTTCCTTTTCTTTCCTTTAATTTTTTCAATTCACCATATACTTTTCTCTCTCCAATTAATTATTATTTCCTTCTATAACTTTTAATTTTTCCATAAAAATTTAAACTTCTTAAAATAGATTAAATATATGGATTATTCTTTACACTGCTCACTTTCACATGTATATTTTTTAGTGACTCTTTTCGGCGCTTCCTAACGTCTTCCTATGTATTTCCTTCTTTAAACATATTTCAGTCTCTACATGATTTTCATTGTCAATGCATTATGAGTAATTCTCTTAGCCTCTGCTCTCTCTTGGATTTATAGTCTTCTCTGCTGTAAAAGTCTATATATATTCTCTCATTTTCAAGAATTCTCCTTTAAGTTGCTTTTTTTTAACATTCCACCAATGCTTCAAAACATCTCCAATACAAACTCTTTTCTCCTTCATTCGTTACGTAATATACTAGCTTGTTTGAAATCTCTTTTGGACTTGGGTATAATTACTTGGCTTTTAACTTGAATTTACTACATTGTCTTTGATTTTTGGGTGCTCTTATTTAGACCTAAATATGAACTTAGGTTCACTTTTCAACACAATTTCTCTTAATCCTTGGGTTTTATTTTCAACTTAGTTTCTCACAATCCTTGGATATTGTTTTCAACTTGGTCTTTTTATAGTCCTTGTGTGCTCTTTTAAATTTGGTTTATCTCACAAAATTATCTCCTTTATCCTGGAATACTCTCAAACACGACTATCAAGCACAAACAATGTGGATTTGATGCCACTGTTAGCAATCCAACAATATTTTCCATATAATCAAATATAAAATATTCACACAATTCAATAACAAACTCATAAAAATATTTTACTGATAAAAATATATCAACTCAAGCAATGCAAATACATTGTACTATAAAGCTTCTTTGACCACTTATTACAATGTTTTATCTTCATATATATGAGACTCTTCACATTCACAACCTTTGACATTTCTACTTACACAAACTTTTCATCTCCTCACACATATAGGAGATCTAACACTTCATATTTCTTATGGGAGAAATATCACATAATAATAGATCTATTATCGACTCTACATATACACATAAGGATAAAGACTCTAATGATTGTACATACTAAATTAGAAACTCTTACATAAATCTATACTTACATAACACCTCACTTACATAACTCCACACTTACATACATGATACCTATTATATAATCAAATATTAATCAGTCTCTAAACTAAACTATTTACATGGTACTTGCAATATTATTACAAGGTAATGTAATACTTCCAACATACAAGTAATAAATTCATAACTCATTACTACCTTAATACCTAAGATAACTGCAATAATGATGTCTAAGGTCTATCCCTATAAATCATCAAAGGGAAATAAGAAAGTTTTATTTATTTATTTTTCGCTTACTCAATCACCCTATTTGCCACTATTGTTTGACATAAATCCTAAAATTAAGGATCTCTTATAAGGTCTTATTAAGCAAGTTTCATAGATAGGATGAATTCCTTTCCATACTTCCTAGGTACCATTTATCATACTCTTTCATGTACCTCAATGTCTCTTTTACATACAAACGTATATATTGAGAGGACTAACTTCTTCCAAGTACTGATGGGTATCTTTAAAGAATGGGTATGTCAAAGATACAGTATATTAGACTGATATGTTAAGATACTAAGTATTTAAATGTGAATTGAATGCAAACTAGAAAGAAGAATCACTGTTTAAGAAGAATCACAGTTTGAATTGTAAGGAGAACCCACAATTGATATTTATAAATGTTCTTGGATGATATTTTGGAACATCCTCATTGTCCTATTATACCTAACTAAAAGGTGTGAAATGTGAAGGGATGTGTCCCTTTATAAATATAATATAATTAATAGTTTATGTTAGGAGGGTCCTAACATGCCACCCTCCTTAAAAGGAGCTTTATCCTCAAAGCTCATAGTGAGAAGCTTCATCCTCTATTTCGCTAATAGTATGTGCTCATGTTCTTGTACTATTTTAATATCATTGTTCCTAAAGCAAGGATATTGAGAAGGTGGAAGTGTTGGTGGCTTTATCATGGCTTGGAGAGAAAATAAATGGGTAACCCTTACCTTTCCTCCTCTAGGAACAACTTTCTCCATGCGATGAGAGCTTGCTAGTAGAGAAGGGCTAGATTTTATCCCTTTAAGCGTATATGTGTGATCCTTTTGTGTGAAATTCATCCATAAGTCATCAAGGTGCCATTGAATTATGTCGAGCGTTTGTAGCCATTGCACACCTAAAACAATATCACAACCTCCTAATGGAATTGCATACATGTCATGTTTGATGGTGTAATTGCCTAAGGTGAGCTTAATATTATGGTATTTCCCATTACAAGTGATTCTTTCCCCATTACCAATCATGATTTCAAAAATATTACAAGGATGGATAAATCAGTCGGTTTGTTTTGCCATGCGTGGATCGATGAGATTATGGGTACTTATGGAGTGAATAAGCACAATAAGGTTTTGTTGTTTAAAGGAGCCGAGAACTTTCATAGTTTGGGGGGATGAATTTCCGGTGAGGGCATTGAAGGAAATTTCTAACGGACCTCGAGGGTTATCTTCAGGTATATCTTCCACTAGTTCAACCTCAATTTCCTCTTCCTCTGGTGTTGATTGACAAGGAATAGTTGCATCCAAAATATAAAGTTGGGGTGTACTACATTTGTGATTCAGGACGAATTTCTCATCACAATGAAAACAAAGGCCTTTTGCTCTTCTTTCCCTCATTTCTTCAGGGCTAATACATTTAATTGACATGTCTTTAGTTAGTTTTTGATTGGTGGAAGTATTTTGTGAGTCTGTTGTAGATATGTTTTCGAGTCTACGTTGGTTGTTGAATTTATCTTCGGCTAATTTGGCCAATCCAATAGTTTGTATCATGGTCGTGGGGTTAAACATTTGTACCTCTAGCTTGATTTCTTCTTTTAATCCACTGATGAAACAATCCTAAAAAAATGATGCGTCTAGCCTTGTTGTTCGGTTTGCCAATCTCTCAAATTTGGCTTGGTATTCACGTACTGACGTGGTTTGACATAGTTTGGTGAGAGCTCCAGTGAAATTTTTGAGCTTGCTAGGACCAAATAGTACTAATAGATTTTGTGTGAAGTCTCACCAAGTAGGGGTGTCGTTGGTCTTTTGTGTGAAGCCTCATTTTCTAAATGAAACGATGCAATATGCACTTTTTGTACTTATAGAATTTGATTTAAGGAAAAATATTGTTCTACCCAATAAATCTAGTTATTGGGATCGCCACCTTCAAATTTTAGAAAATCTAGCTTAGTGGTCCTAGGAAGGATGGATGTTTGTGGTACTAATATTTTTTGGTGTTGTGGTCCTCCCATAGTTTCCTTAGTTTGAACTAGTGCCATATTCTGATTGAATGTATCCATTTTCAAGTCAATTATTGATATCCTTTGCTCTAATTCTTGTCTTGTAGCTACGCTCTCTTCTTTGCATTGGCGAAGTTCTTGGTAAATTTTCTCGAGAGTGATATCTTGAGATTTCCTCCCTTCTGCCATGGTGGGGTTTTTACAAATTTTTTGGTTTTTCTATTGTCAATAATTTACAATTTTATCTTCAAAAATTTGCAGAATTTATTGTAAAATTTTACAAAATTTTGTCAATAATTGCAATTTTTGGGCTTCAACTTCTCAAGTTTTTGCAATTTTTTTGAGTTCAAATTTCCTTGCAACTTTTTTGTTTTAAAAATTTGATGTCAAATTTTAGTAAAGGAGTTGTGACCCAAGCGCACGAGTAGTGGGCGATGAGAGAGAAGGTAATCAAGTGAAGGGCAGTGAGAGAGGAGGAGCAGAGGGTGGTAAGAGTGGAGGGAACTGAGCATCGATGGTGAGAGAAGAGGAGCAGAGGGTGGTGAGAGTGGAGGGAACTAAGCGTCAACTATGAGAGAGGAGGAGAAGAGGTAATCGAGCGACAATGGCAAGAATCGAGTGGCCAAAGTGAACTAAAAGAAATGATAGGTCAATAACAGTCATTGACGATCGAGAGTGAATCAAAGGCGGTTCAACAACGGTCAATGATGGAACGAGAGTGGATCAACAACGATCAGGTGGCGGGGTGCAATTGGCATTGGGTGTGAGTCTGAGACCTCATTGCATGTGAGGTATCTAGCTAAGCTAGACACTTCAATAGGTGTGTGTGGTACCTTATCAATACCACTTTGGTCTAGAGCAGGGCCAATGTGGGATAATGGCTTATAAGCCTTTTTCAAACACAAACTTCTCGAGATCACAAAACTTTACTGATGGCTAGAAAAAGTGAAAAACCTTAGGTTTAACCTTGTAGCACCCTAAAATTGGCGCAGTAAAATTGGAATAATTACATTCACCTTAGTAAATAAATTTAAATTCAAATTTAACCTCCCAAACCGCCCGTTAACCGCCGAGAAACCCGTTTCCTCTTTTTTCGTGCCATTTTTAGCAATTGTTTTGACCGTTTGACGATATCGTCTCCGATCAGACGATATCGCCCCGGTTTGACGATTTCGTCTGGACTAGAATGTCCAGACGATTTTGTCGCAAAACTGAATTTGCATAGTTGGAATCCGTTCCAACGGGTCTCCAATCCGGGCTAGAAGCGTGTCTGCGCCGTTGGGACCCTTCCCCCGTTGGAGATCTCCCAAATTGGGATGATCTCCAACCTCCCAACAACTATCCTATGCCTATTTAACTCTAAAACTTTTCCTTCCCCAACCCCTGGCTGAATTTTTATGTAAATCAACTCCCTATGCGCTAAAACACTTCAAATTTGCTCTTGCACTAGTCCTATATTAATTTTATTGCAGGTACACCATTGGTTTTCAGTCGGAGCCAGCACCTATCGCCGTCGACGAACCTGTCAAGATCGGAGGCGATCTCGTCAAATTCGGGACGATCTCGTACTGATGCGAGACGATTTCGACTGCAGCACACATCGAGGCAATCAGTGCCTGGAGTTTGCTCTTCTTTCTCTTTTATCTGTCATTTTATGCTATAAATTAGATTGTCTATTCAGTTTTTATACTATATTGCATCTGGAGTTCACCCATTTTGTCTAGTTTGCATATTAAGATCATATTCTGCTATCTAAACACAGTGATTTGCATTTACTTTTGTTCTTGTATATTGTTCAATACTCATATTACTTTTTCATATAGTTTGCCCTTTTTACAAAATAGAATTTCTTGTATTTCGCATCTGTTTCTTGTTTTGCGGGTCTACGATGAATTCGTCGACGAATTCGTCGGATTACGACGATCTGTCGGTTTAGACGATTTTATCAAATTGAAGGCGATCTGTTGAATTGCGGACGATCCAGACTACTACAAGTAATCGAAACTTCATCGGACTTCGGATCAGGTAATCTTCATTGGCCTCCTGCAAATTCTCTGTTTTTGCTTTCTTTTTTGTTTGTTGTATTCATTTAAATTGCATTTTCATGTAGTTTAAGTTAGAATCATTCGGCCAAACCTAGGATGAATGTTTAAAAATAAAACGAACTCATCTAAAACTCATTCCCAAAACCTAGGCGTGGAAACTGCCGCCAAATGTTTCCTGGTGAACCCACCATCCGTCGAAAAATCACCAAAATACACCTCCCTTGAGAGGCGGGACCTTCGTGAAGTCCTCTCGTCAAGGGTACCGCATCATCCTTTTCCCATCCTCCTTTCGGGCGCGGATCCAATAGCCTGAAGGTAGGGATGCGAAAAATTTGGAGCGATACATTTTGGTGAACCCGACGTGAAATGCATCATAACCTTTTGAAAACAAAAGCAAAAACAAACAAAAAAAAAAAATTAGAACAACTAAAACTTAGATGCATTTTAAAACATTTAAGGTTCAAAATCATGTTTAGATGGTAGCTCCTAAAAAGAGGTTAGCAGTTACTATAAACGTAGTAAACCAATTAGCGGCCATAGAAGTTAATTCTGTCCTTAGTATCCCTGAAACAAGTAGAAATCAATCCTTGTGGGACGAGCTTATCAGGAGACTTAGTATCATTTCATCTAGGTCCACACAACTTAAACAGATTAAGAGGCTAGTCTTGGATAGAATCCTGGATCCTCATCAATTAGTGTTCTATCATGAACTTGGGAGAGCTTGCCATAGGTGGTTAGCCTATAGGAGAGCTTTAGTATCTTCGAGTTGTTCAGCTTCGAGGAATACCTCGAGAATGCGGACATTGTACACCGATTCCTAGGCCTTGTAGAGGACCAAGAAGTTGTTCTTACAGATAGGGAAAGATGGAATAGAGTTCCAGTTGTGCTATATCGAGAGTATTGCCATGAGCTTTACTTTTATCAACCAGCATCTGAAACAGACAATATCACCATAGCCCTTTTCATCAAATTCTTAAAAGAAAACTTTCAATTTGAAGAAGAACATTTCATGACCCCTGAACGACTTGAACCTATTAATGATATTCATAAGTTATTCATAGAAGATTAGTTCATCTACTTTCAGCCTTATTATTATTGTGTGCATTTATTGTTTCATTTGTTGTCTTTATTATATTGTTTCAAAGAAAAACTAAAAAACTAAAAAAAAAAAAAAATCAAAGAACATAGTAAAAAACTTAAACATTTCATTTACAATATTGCATTAGGTATATATAAATATATACCTTTTAATTTGTTGCATATATATATATATATATATATATATATATATATATATATATATATATATATATATTTGCTGAAATCAAAACTTAGCACCATGACTAAACTTAGGAATGGTAAAGAAATTTTAGGAGAAGGAGAAGATTGGCTACAAAATACAACTGAAAACCCAAATGTCCTTCTTGGAGATACAAATCCGGAAGGTGAAACTCTAGGACAATCAGATGAAGACTTAGGTGAAGATAAGGAACAAGAAGGAAGTGTTAAAGAATCTTCATCCCCTAGAATAGCTCCAAATGGAGGCATCACTTTTGACAACGCAGAACATTTTCAAAAATTTCTTAATCAACATATTGACGTCCTTAATGTGGCGGTCCGTATTGATAGAGGGGAAGTTACTGATGCTCAAGCAGCCTTAGAACGGGCGCTTGATATGCAAACTAATCCCTTGTCTTTCATTGATCAAGAAAGTGATAAGGGTGGACCATCTAATGCGAATATGGTCACTATAGCCCAAGCCATGACCAAACAACGGGTCACCCAACCTCCTAAGCAACTTTGTTACTCAACCTAAAATCACTCCCGCACAAAAGAAAATTCCCTTCACTACTTCCTTCCTCCAAACTATTGAGCAAAATGCTTTAAATAGACAAAAATCTAAAACAAAGCCAAATACAAACTTTCAACAATCTACAATACAACACAATCCAACTTCAAAACTCCTCCATAATATTTTTCCTACCAATGTTTTACACAATAGTAACATGGCATCTAATCTGCATGTTCCTCCATCCTACGCCCATAACACTTATGGCAATGCCCCATCGAATCAATATGGGGGGCAAACTAGTAGTTTGGAAGCTATGGTGAAACAATTGGCTTCACGTATGGACCAGATAGATCCCTACCGTCCCTCGTATAATTATCGAGAGATTTGTAGCCAACCATTGGATCCCATAGTGGTAGCTCAACCATACCCTAAACATTTTCCCATGCCCGTCCTGCCTATCTATAAAGGAACCGAAGATCCCATAGAACATCTTCGCATGTTTAGGATAGCATGTCACGACATATCGCATGACGACTTGCTATTACTAAAAATGTTCCCCAAAAGTTTAGGTGGAATGGCGTTAGAGTGGTATTATCAATTGCCCACTCATTCCTTAAGAAACTTTGAAGAAACAATTGAGTCATTTGTTCATCAATTTAGTGCCTACATCGAGAGGCATGTAACTATTAAAGACCTATACAATTTAAAACAAGATAAAGACGAATGTTTTGCTGATTTCTTAGCAAGATGGAGACAATTGACAGGAAAACTGCACTTTGTGCTACCCTATAGGGAAATGTTAGACATTTTCATTAACAATTTACAAGAACAACTTTCTTATGAGCTATCAACAACTACTTTGACTACCTTCGATCAAGCTATAGACTTAGCTCGAAGAGTAGAAGATGCCCTCATTAGGAGAGGCCAACTTAGAAAGAAGGATGATGAGAAAACATCTAGAAATCAATATAAAAACAAACGAGGTTGTCGGTGATGGAGTCAGCGACAGCGAGAAATGTTGCTAATGTCAATGCAACAAAAACAACAGAAAAATTCATCTTGAAACCTCCTGATAAGCCTCCTCGAGAGTTCACTAGATTAAACCAACCTTTATCAACTATTTTACCTCAACTTCTTGAAAGAGGTTTAATCCAACTGCCAGCTATCCAGGAACTTGACCCAAGCATACCCGGATATAGAGCTGATTTGCACTTGTGATTTTCATAGAGGTCCTGGACATTCTACCAACGCTTGTAAGAGATTGAAACATAAAATACAAGATTTGATTGACAATAATGAAATGGAAGTGCAAGCCTTCCAACCTAAACAAAACCCTCCTAATAATACCCAAAAGATTGTTCCCCAAAATCAAAATCGGAATGCCAATCAAACTTTAGACATATTTCAACACCCTTTACCAAGACATGGTAAAGAGGTAGCTAATCAAATTGAACATCATAATGTTCCCCCTCCTACCCGATATGTAGGAACCATTAGCGGGCAATTACCTGTTCAGGACTCTCACACATTCGACACAACCTTATCCCTGGTTACAACCAGGCCCTTACATAATTTTCAAACTTCGATTCTAGCGATATAGAGTCGGATAGTGAAAGTGAAGTAGACACCATTCAATCGAATAGTTCTGAAAATGAATCAGATCCTATTCAACCTATCACGAGATGCTAATGTTCCGGAAGAACCATTTCCCCGGAAGAGTCACTACTTGACCTTCTTCTAATGAAGTCCTTCCTTATGAACAAGCCATAAACTCTCAGCCGAGACCGTTTCAACGTCGTCACTATAACATTGTAGGTACCATCGGAGTCGTCACCCGACAACAAGCTCAAAATCCCCAACAAGAACCAAACCAGAACGATGGACCAGCTCCATTTGTTCTGAAAAATCCTAATAAAGGAAATCATGCTCCTATTGTTCAACCTAAACCCCCTTACAGCATTAATGAACAGTTGTCTAATACCACCGCCAGAATCTCCCTTTTAGATTTATTAAGATCCTCTCCCACCCATAGGGATGAATTGATGCTTACTTTGAGCCAGATGATGGTACCTCAAAACATCCAACTTGAAGCTATGGCCAATACTATCATCACGCGAGAGATTGATTGTATTGACTTTCGGGATAAAGATATCCCACAACACGGTTTACACAAGGATAATCCCTTGTATATTACGGCTTTAATTGGGGATGTAGCTGTCAAACGAGTCTTGATTGATAATGGCTCATCTCTAAACATCTGCACCTTTGACTTCTACCAACGATTTGGTTTTAGAAGTGATGAAATGAAGAAGACTGATATGATTATCAAAGCCTTTAATGACGAAACACAAGAAACGTGTGGAGTCATTACCCTCCCATTGCAAGTTGGTCCTAGAACCCTTGAGACAACTGTGTTTATTGTACATTGCCCAGCATCGTACAATATACTTTTGGGTCGCCCTTGGATTAACGCCATGCGAGCGGTCCCATCAACTTTACACCAATGTGTTAAGTTTGAGTTTAAAAATCAGTTGGTCACTATTCATGGTGACCCTAGACCTTTGATATGTGTGCATTGGCGAGAACCGGTTGGAGTGCAATTTTGCCCTGCTCTGTCATCCACATATCCTAGTTCTTCTTCATCTAAAGCTGTGAAATATAAACCCATCACTTCATCTATTCCTCCTCCATTAACTTCATCTTCCCATATAGATCAACCACCTTCTAAACAAATTATTGTAGAACTTCAAAAAGCTCTTAAAACTACAACCAATTCTTCAAGTTCTAATCCCATAAATTCAAAACCTATAGACACATCTATCATACCTTCCACATCTCAAGACATAGGTAATAAGCCTTCTACATCTTATGCCCTTTTTGATGATCTTTTACCAGATTTATCTACAACCTTAATATCAGAAAAAATGAATGCTTTCATGCAAGATTCAAACCTTTTAAATCAATTGCCGCCATCTCCTCGTACTTTGGGCCTCCCACAACCTATGGGAAGTACTTACCAAGTCGGGAGTTGCGCCTTCATTTACAAAGGATATGACTGGGAAGAATCCCTCAGAATATCAAAACCCATCATGATGGATATGCTCGGTGCTATTTTACCAACGATTATATTAAAGCTAAACCCATGATGCTTAAAATGGGATATAAAGGGAAAGGCTTAGGACCTTTCCAAAATGGCATGAAAGAACCTTTCGAGGTAGAACCATGGACTGCCCGATGTGGTGTGGGCCTATTACCTAGTAAGGGTCAACCTTTTCCTTTTGAGGATGATGATCATCTCATATGCTATCAAGACTATTTGGATAGACATGTTGATTTGCCTCTTAAAAATCCGTCATTTTCATGCAACATGCTATCCATAGCATACCCTGAAATGATTGTTGACCCCGATGAAGAGTTGGAAGGAGATATCTTCCATGATGTCTCTGTTGAAGAGATGTTGTACAACGGGTTTTATTTTGATGGTTCTATACCAACCATAGCTCAACTTGAGGCCACTGACCCTCGGAACGAATTATCTAAATTAACTTTACAAGAATTACAAGAATTGGGCGTTTCACCCGCCCCACCTAATTTTGAAAGAGATCTACACATGGAGGTAGAAAATGTCATTAAAATTAATATTGGAGCCGAGGACAACCCTCACATAATCAACATTGGAGCGAGAACTAAGTCAAGAAAAACAAGAACAATACATTGCATTTCTTAAAGAGTATGAAGATGTCTTCGCTTGGACATATGAAGATATGCCGGTCTAGACCCTTCTGTAGTCATGCACCATCTAGTGGTCCATCCGGATGCTAAACATGTTAAACAAAAACTTAGAAAAATGCATCCCAAAGTGGCTCTGCTAGTCAAAGGGGAGTTAGAAAAACTCCTGAATGTTATCTTCATACAAGCTATTGATTATGTTGAATGGATCTCCAATGTAGTTCCAGTCACCAAGAAAGAAGCCACCAAAGTTAGGGTTTGCACAGATTTCAGAGATATTAACGCTGCATGCCCTAAAGACGACTTTCCTCTTCCAAATATGGATCAAATTATTGACTTCACTGCTGGGAGTGGGATGATGTCCTTAATGGACGGATTCTCCGGCTATAATCAGATCAGGATAGCTCCTGAAGACCAGGCTAAAACAGCCTTCATTACCCCCTGGGGTACCTTTTGCTGGAAAGTGATGCCATTTGGCTTAAAGAACGTCGGTGCAACTTATCAACGGGCTATGACCTACATTTTTCATGATATGATGCATGATATCCTACATGATTATGTAGATGATATTATAGCGCGCTCTCTTATTGAAGATCATCATTTAGACGATTTAAGAAAAGTTTTTAATCGATTACGAGAATATCTCATTCGATTAAATCCAGCAAAATGTATATTCGGAGTTAAATCCGACAAGTTATTAGGGGTTTTAGTTTCTTTACGTGGTATCAAAATTGACCCTCTCAAAATTGCGGCTATCATCGATATGCCCGCACCCACTAATATATCTGAATTACGAAGTTTACAAGGTAAACTTCAAGCTATCCGTCGCTTCATTGATAAGCTGGCGGACAAAAACTGGTCCCTTTCTTAAACTCCTTAAGAAGGACGTCCCCTTTAATTGGGACACAGAATGTAGAGAAGCTTTTGAACTTCTCAAGCAATATCTCCTTAACCCTCCGGTGCTTTCACCGCCTAAATCTGATCGCCCATTTCTTCTATATATTTTTGCTTCAGATTACTGCCTTAGGAGCTATGTTAGCTCGGCTTGATGATGAAAAATGAGAACGTGCTAATTATTACATTAGCCGCACCTTCATCGATTATGAAACCCGCTATACGACGTTAGAGAAGTTATGTCTAGCGATCGTGTTTGCTACGCAAAAATTACGACATTACATGCTTAGCCAAAAAACGTATGTCATTGCCAAATATGATCCTTTAAGATATCTCATGAGTCGACCTTATTTATCGGGTCGCATGGCCAAGTGGGTTCTTGCTCTAAGCGAGTTTGATCTCACCTTCATAGGACAGAAGTCCGTTAAGGGTCAAATCATAGCGAGATCAATTAGGCTGCTGCACCCTTAGAGTCTACTCATCCCCTCATTATCGAGTTTCTGATGAATGCCTTCAATTAGAGGCGAGACCTTGTTGAACAATGGTCCTTATACTTTGATGGAGCCCGATGCATGAGTGGGGCTGGTGCGGGTATTATTTTAATATCTCCGCAAAAACATCTTATTCCTCTGTCCTTCAAACTAACCTTTGCTTGCACCAACAATACTTGCTGAGTATGAAGCTCTAATCCTTGGATTACGAGCTGCTTTAGCGCTTAAAATTAAAAACCTCTTAGTTTTTGGGGATTCCCAATTGGTTATAAACCAAATTAATGAAGTTTATCGGACCAGAGATGATAAACTTTGCCCATATAAGGCCTATGTTTTACAACTAATGGCCTTGTTTGATCAAGTTACCTTGGAAGCCATTCCTCGAACTAGCAACCGTGCAGTGGATGCTATGGCCGCCGCTGCATCTCTCCTACCCTTGGAGTTAGACAACGAATATGCTACTATCATCATTCGTCGACTCCAAGAACCCGCTTCACATAAGTCATGCTTAGAGCCTTTGGATGTGTTTCTAATCAAGGAAACCACTCCTGAACTCTAGTATATAGACATATTTGATTTCCTCCAAAATGGGACTTTCCCTGCTAATTCTAATCGCAACCAGCGTCGGTTATTACGTCGACGAGCAAGTCGATTTGTAATCATTGGCAATACTTTATATAGGAGATCTTTTGAAGGTATCCTATTAAGATGTCTAAATTTAGAAGAGTCTAAATCAGCCTTGAGTGAAGCCCACGATGGATCTTGTGGAGGACACTTTAGTGGTAGCGTCATTGCTAAAAAGCTCCTTCGGATAGGATACTTTTGGCCTACCATGGAAACGGATGCACATGAATATGTGCGCCATTGCGACAAGTGTCAAAAACATGCTGACCTTGTCCATGCGCCTGCACAAGAGCTGCAGGCTATTTCTTCTCCTTGGCCCTTTTCTAAATGGGGCTTGGATATTATTGGTAAAATTAATCCTGTGTCTTCGATGGACATAAGTTCATCATAACCGCCATGAGTATTTCACGAAGTGGGTTGAAGCTATGCCTTTAGCTTCCTGACTGGTTCATGAGTCTCTAAATTCATTTTTAATCAAATCATCTGCAGGTTCGGAATTCCTGCAAATCTCATCTCTGACAATGGAACTCCGTTCAAAAATAAAGATGTTAAAAAATTATGTCAAAAATATAAGATTCAACATCGCTGGTCTACTCCCTATTATCCTCAGGGTAATGGTCAAGCAGAAGCTTCTAACAAAACTCTAATCAAAATTCTCAAAAGACTAGTCAATAAAACTGGCCGTGGTTGGCATATTCAATTATATCCGGCCTTGTGGGCTTATCGAACTAGTGTTCGAACCCCCACGGGCACTTCACCATTTGTTTTGGTATATGGTGCCGAAGCAGTTTTCCATTTGAATTGGAAGTTCCTTCTTTGGCTCTGCTACTTCAAGACACGAAGTAGGAGATGAATATCACGCTGGCAGACTCAGTCAGCTGGAACTCCTAGATGAAAAATGCATCAATGCTTTAGAGCATCTCCGTGCATACCAAAACAAGCTTAAAAGAGCATATAATAAGAAAGTTCGTCATCGATCCTTTGAGATTGGCGACCTTGTTCTAAAAGAAAATCAAAAAAATACAAATGCAACCACAGAACTTAAAGGTAAATTTGAGCCCAACTGGCTCGGACCGTACATCATTACTGCAAAATTTGAATCAGGAGCATATAAATTATCTACCTTAGATGGTAAAGAACTTAAAGAACCCATGAATATTTTACATCTCAAACGTTATTATGCATAAATTTGGTCATTTCATCCATGTATATATTTGTTCAAAATCATTATCGTGTATTTCTTTCAATTTATTCAAAAACCTCAAAAACATTCATAAAATCTTCAAAAATATTTATTGCATTTATTTAAAGCACTTGTAAAGTTCCTTTTGCTCCAAAACAAAAATCAACATAAAAATCCAAAAACAGCTATATGCTTGACTCTTTCGAAACCAAAACAATATACAGAATAAAGAGAGAGTCAACATTCTCAAAACTTTCTCAAAATCATTATTTTCTTACAATTATTGCAATTATATGTTTCAACTTATTTTGGATAAAACTAGCATTTATTTGGCATCCCTCACTTGCACACTCACACAATAAATATCTTGATTTTATATGGCATGATTACTAATCTCTCTTATATCAAAGTTCACAAAATTCAATTAAATAAAGTTTGAGCATAGAGAATTGATCTTGTTATTTACTTAAACCAAGCACATCTTTTCACAATAAAATGATTATATTTGTAATTTCCATGTTTTGCTACATAGTAGAACTGATTTCTTGAGTGAAAAGTTTCCCTTGCTATCCTATCATGCACATGGTCTAGAATCTTTGAGAATTGGCAAAAGGACAAGCTCACCCCTACCCAGAATAAAAATCCCTTGCTCTACAGCTAATCTGAGCAAGTATCCCTAGAAAAAGAAAAAGAAAAGAAAAATTCAAGAAAAAGAGAAAAGAAAAATGTTATGTCAGCAATGTTCCAAGCATTATCAAGCAAAAGAAATACAAAAAGAAAAATAAGCAAAGTTCAAAAGAAAGCAAGAAAAGCAATAAAATCCCTTTCCCTACCCTTTGAAAAGAAAAGAAGGGTGAATGAGCTTGAATCCCTGGAATTCTCAATTATTCGAAAAGCGTGAGGTAAGCCCCATAACAATTGGTTTGTGCCCAACTTTGCTTGGCCTTGGGTAACTCCTAGCGTGGCGATATGTACTGTCACATTAGCGACCTTCTTTTGTACGGACCTATGTCCGCTTATGGATTAGCTAGCTCTTGATAATCCGATCTACATAGTAGCCTAGTATGGTTATATGCATCTACATCATGGTTAATGAACACTTATTTGGTTTCTTCAAATCACTTGTATCATAGTATCTTGCTCAAAAACTGGTAAATGAACAATGCAATTGCACACACATTTGTATTTGAGAGATTTTGTCTATCATTATGATAAATCAAGATTGGCAATGAATTCACTTATGCACATGGGATTCCTTATAAATCTAACTTTTTGTCTTCAAAATACTTTGAAATATTATTTTTGCAAACTTGTTTGGAATAAACCAAGTACAATTATTTACCACAAAGACAACTATATAATAGAAAAAATCAAAAATTTCAATCAAAACATATCATATATATCTTATCGACTTTCGTGACGATGGTATAGTTCCAAAACCAAAATTGGAATTTTATGCTTAGCGCAAGTCCTCATTATCATATTTTATGTTCATCAAAAATTAATCATGCAATAAAACTATCCTTTCTTTGATCTTCGCGATGATGGTATAAGTCTATACCTACATATTCTATGCCTAGCGCAAACCATTGTAACAATTTTATTTCCTGATTTATCAAAGATCATACAAAACATATGACTTCATTTTACACAAATTATGCTTTTCAAAAGCAAACACATTTTTATTATTTCATATCATTATGTCAACCTTTGCATTTTGCAATGATGGTATAATTCTTAAGGAATTATTCACAAATTTTATCACACTTAGGAATTTATGCCTAGCAAAAATCATTTCACAATATTTCATGCATAATATTTTCATGGAAATCTGAAAGCAAACCATCATCATCATCATTTGCATCATCACAACAAAGTCTTAAGACAGTCTCTTAAGCACTCTTTTCTTTTAACAATATTTCTATCCTGGGACTAGCTTGACGACCGAGTGAGCAGCGACTCCATGAAATGGTCTATAATAGCGACAATGTCCTTTGAAATTATTGTTAGAAATCTCTTTTATTTTTATCACATTTCATTACAACCAATCAATTTGTTACATCAGATTATTTCATTTAAAATATTTATAGCATGACATCCAAGTTATAATATTTTCCAAAACGACATAATTACATGAATCATCAATAAAATCATTACATCAATCAACTCAATCAATCAATCAAACATAAAAAGCATCATAAGCATCACATAAGACAAGTCATATGATCAAAAAAATATCTCATCTATATATATCAACAGAATATATACATCATCAAAACTGGATTGGTATGCCACAATCTGTACCTCGGCATACTCAATCCTCTATCAATACAAGTATAATACAATATCAGTGGCAGTATCCCGCCCTCTAGCCTCGAGAGCCTCTAGAGCTCTCGGCCTCATCTCCTCCCCTGCCCTGCGGAGGACGAGGTGGTCCCATCGCAGTATGTGTGGTACTGCGAGTCCTCGTCGTCGATCGGGATGAGCTCCTCGTCGACCCTGTCTTGATAGGATCTGCTATGGCAGGTGGCACCTGTATCCTCTGGCCCTCTGGCACCGCCTGGTAGTATAGAGCCTGATAGAATGCGGTCTAAGAAACCGACCGCATCAGCTCCTGAGTGCTCACCCCTCCGCCTCGTGCCCTGAGACGAGCATTCTCGTCTCGTAGCTGTGACACCTCAGCCTGGTGCTGTGCAGCTGCATCCTGTAACGTCTGCACCTGAGCTCGTAGATGATCTCTCTCTGCCCGAAGAGTAGCCATCTCGCTACTCTCTCCAATGTCCACACCCTTGCCCTTATCAGGCGATGGTGGCCTCTGTGGAGATGGGGGTCTCGCCTCCCTCCTCTCCCTCTCCCTCTACCGTGGCCTCTCCTGTGCCTGTGGCCTCCTCTGCTCTCCTCTGCCGTGACCCCGGGCTGCCTCTACCGTCGCCTGGCATCGCCTCCCTATCCGACGCACAACTGCGTGGATCGGTCCCTGAGCCCTCGTCATCCAGGAGGGCGGATGCCTACGTACCAGGCATCGTAGCCATCGGCTACCCTACGTCGTCCCCATCCTTGGCTGAATGGGGGCATCGTCCACATCTGACTCCAGAATCGTTGCATATCTGGAGCCCCTCTAACGTGGTGTTATCCCAGACAGTCCGAGAAAACTCATAATCCCTGAGAGATGGGATCCCCTGTAGACCGAACTATCGCAACACTCGGTCGTAGCGGTGGAGCTCCACCTCTCCCCTCTCCATCCGTAGCCAGTAGACTCGCCTGATGCGAGCCAGCTCCTGTGCGTCCTCTGCCCACCCTGGATGCTGCCTCCACGGCCTCCAGGTGATCTGGTCTGGGACCAAGTCATCCGGTAGTCTCTGGGACACGCGAGGTCGATCCGTCGTTGTGCCCCTCTCCGGAGCCACCAATAGAAGACTCGGGGCCTCTCCCCGTCAACCCCTATCAGTGGAAGCCCTACCGGCCTCCGCACCGCAATGTGCTCCCAGCACCAAACCTGTAGGAGCGATGTCATGACCAGACATCGCCCGCCCTTGTACACGACCCCGTAAAGGATCTGTACAGGCATAGAACAAAGCTGCCCCAAGAAAATCTGTAGCCATGGTCGCGCATGTCGCAGATCACATCTGCCAGCATCCATGGTACCCTGCATCCGCTCTGGTGGCACAGTAGAAGTCCACCAACCACCCCGGCCAAAACTCGTGTCAGTGTAGATGCCCCAGGCATCTGGCGCAGTGCCTCGATGTTCACTCCGCCCTTCTCCAGGGTGAAGCTCGGGTTATCGCAGAGTCGTACCATCGCGTGGCCCGATTGGCCGTAGGTGTGATCATCCTCCCTTGTATGGGGATTCTAAGAATCCTCCATACATCCTCTAGTGTGGGAGTCATCTCCCCTGTCGGTAACCGAAAGCATGAAGAGCCTGGGTACCACCTCTCTGCTAGGGCCGTCAGTAGCCCCATGTCAGTAGAAACCTGCGGCATCTCTGCCACATGCTGCAAGCCGGCCTGTGCCAGCAGATCCCGCTCTGCCTGGGTGAGAGCGGCCAAGTCGTCTCTCAGTCCGTCGTATTTCCACTCTCTGCTCTTTAGTAATCCTCTCTGCAAGCATAAACAATCAAAACAACAAACAATCATTAATAACAATTTTAGCAATCAATAATGCCACTTAAAGATCAAATTTTTGCAATTGATGATATCGCCCACTATTGGCCGATATCGTCTGAAATTTGAGCAAAATCGTCTCCGATTTCGCGTGTCGAAATCGTCTCTAATTTGAGAAATCGTCCCTTTTCGCCGATTTCGCCCTTGGGCGAAATTGAGAACTTGAGACGATTTCGTCGAACTAGGACGATTTCGTCGGACGACGTCGATGGCCAAAAACGGCGCGATGCTCAAAATTCATCCTAAAATTCATTTACAAAGCATGTAAATTCAAATTAAATCAATCTAAACTAAGTTTAAACCCTTACCCGTAGACCGCGGCGGACCTCTGCAGATCTGTGCGCTGTCTCTACCATTTTGCTCCAGAGCTCTAAAAACAGTAAAATGAACAGTAACAATGAATTAGGGTTTTACCCTATTTTTCTTAATTTTATTCAAAATAATTCACAAATAATTTTTGCTTTTTCGCGTTTTTACCTCAAACGTTCGATTTGGGTAAAAACACGGAGGGGCACCATAGTAAGCTGTCGTACGATTCGACCAAGAATCGTCGCCTAAAAATGAGAATAATTTTTTGCTTTCTCGTAGATCGAGAAGAACTCATCTTTAACGCATTTTCTTCGGAAAATTCGCTAAAGAGGGGGCAAAATGTAGCACCCTAAAATTGGCGCAGTAAAATTGGAATAATTACATTCACCTTAGTAAATAAATTTAAATTCAAATTTAACCTCCCAAACCGCCCGTTAACCGCGAGAAACCCGTTTCCTCTTTTTCTGTGCCATTTTTAGCAGTTGTTTTGACCGTTTGACGATATCGTCTCCGATCAGACGATATCGCCCCAGATTTGACGATTTCGTCTGGACTAGAACGTCCAGACGATTTTGTCGCAAAACTAAATTTGCATAGTTGGAATCCGTTCCAACGGGTCTCCAATCCGGGCAGAAGCGTGTCGTTGGGACCCTTCCCCCGTTGGAGATCTCCCAAATTGGGATGATCTCCAACCTCCCAACAACTATCCTATGCCTATTTAACTCTAAAACTTTTCCTTCCCCAACCCCTGGCTGAATTTTTATGTAAATCAACTCCCTATGCGCTAAAACACTTCAAATTTGCTCTTGCACTAGTCCTATATTAATTTTATTGCAGGTACACCACTGGTTTTCAGTCGGAGCCAGCACCTATCGCAACCGACGAACCTGTCAAGATCGGAGGCGATCTCGTCAAATTCGGGACGATCTCGTACTGATGCGAGACGATTTCGACTGCAGCACACATCGAGGCAATCAGTGCACTGAGTTTGCTCTTCTTTCTCTTTTCTCTGTCATTTTATGCTATAAATTAGATTGTCTATTCAATTTTTATACTATATTGCATCTGAGTTCACCCATTTTGTCTAGTTTGCATATTAAGATCATATTCTACTATCTAAACACAGTGATTTGCATTTACTTTTGTTCTTGTATATTGTTCAATACTCATATTACTTTTTCATATAGTTTGCCCCTGTTTACAAAATAGAATTTCTTGTATTTCGCATCTGTTTCTTGTTTTGCAGGTCTCTGATGAATTCGTCTGACGAATTCGTCAGATTATGCACGATCTGTCAGTTTAGACGATTTTATCAAATTGAAGGCGATTCTGTTGAATTGCAGACGATCCAGACTGCTACAAGTAATCAGAAACTTCATCAGACTTCCGGATCAGGTAATCTTCATTGGCCTCCTGCAAATTCTCTGTTTTTGCTTTCTTTTTTGTTTGTTGTATTCATTTAAATTGCATTTTCATGTAGTTTAAGTTAGAATCATTCGGCCAAACCTAGGATGAATGTTTAAAAATAAAACGAACTCATCTAAAACTCATTCCCAAAACCTAGGCGTGGAAACTGCCGCCAAATGTTTCCTGGTGAACCCACCATCCGTCGAAAAATCACCAAAATGCACCTCCCTTGAGAGGCGGGACCTTCGTGAAGTCCTCTCGTCCGAGGTACCGCACCATCCTTTTCCCATCCTCCTTCCGGGCGCGGATCCAATAGCCTAAAGGTAGGGATGCGAAAAATTTGGAGCGATACAAACCTTATAAAATTTTAATTTTTTTGCCTGTCACAAAGCTTGGCTGCTGGAAAATGACATAGATGGTTTTCAACCAAGATTTTTGATGTTTGTTCTGCTATGAATCATAATTTTTAGCTGATGGGTAGTTTTATAATATCATCAGTGTAAATTTTAATCGATTTGTTTGTATTTGGATCATCATATTTATTATTGTGTTCGTCGGTGAGCGCTCATCAAAACCAAGAGTAGAAAAAAATGCTTGTTGTGTTTTTGCGGCCTTGAGAGGTGAGAACAACGGAGGGCATAGGGTAAAAAAAATGGTTTGTTAGGTCCAGTGATCCTCTTTACTGCACCAAGTGCGGTGGTGAACAACCAACGCTTGGTATCTTAGAATTTTTTTTTCTTGATGGTATAATGGCTCTAATACCATATGTTAAGATACTGAGTATTTAAATGTGAATTGAATGCAAACTAGAAAGAAAAATTGTTTTTTAAGAAGAATCACATTTGAATTGTAAGAACCCATAATTGATATTTATAAATGTTCTTGGATGATCTTTTGGAACATCCTCATTGTCCTATTATACCTAACTAAAAGGTGTGAAATGTGAAGGGATGTGTCCCTTTATAAACATAATATAATATAATATAATTAATAGGTTATGTTAGGATGGTCCTAACATGATAGTATATTGAGAGGAGGACCATTTGGAGAAATAAGGAATCCTCACAATGTCCACCCCAAAAGTCAATTTTACAAATTCACATCTCCTAAAATGTCCTAACCTTAGACCATGAAAGACAAATATGAGAACCATATTCATAGTGGAAAAGCTATGGGATATTATTATTGGCAAAAGAACATAACCTCAAGACTTCGACGAAGTAGAGAAATATTATGATGCCAATGCACAAGCACTGATGTTCATCGCCCTTACTACAATTTATGTGATCCAACCACATGTTTGTGAAGAAGAGACCTCCAAGAATATATGGGATACTTTTGCTACCATCTACAAATAGAAGAATCAATTCACCATTCTTACCCTTCAATCATAACTCCACACATTGGAAGTGGTAGTTGGGGAAATTATAGAGGTATTTCTTTGTAGAGTCATTGAGCTAAAAGTTAAATTGAATGCTATTGGTGAACAAGTGGAAGATAAGATTTTAGTTCCAATTATACTTCAAGCTTTACCAGGTTCCTTTAGAGTGTTCATAACATCCTTAAAAGTGTCAAATAAGATGGTTTCCTTTGAAGAGTTGGTCAATCTACTCCAACAAGAATAATTCACCAATAAATTGAGGGATCAATTATCCAATAGGGCACTCATTAGTAAGAAATCTAGAAACGAGAAACCATAAAAGGGTTATTTACCTAAATGTCCTTCATCTTCATCCTCCTCATCATAGAAGTAACCTTAAAAATAAAAATAGGTACTACCATATATGTGAAAAAGAAGGGTATGATACCAAACATTATTAGTATAATTAAACCCCTTAGGGTGATAAAGTCAACAAACCTCAACAAAAGAAGAAGCGATACAAACCACATGCCAAGTAGAAGTAGTAGAAAAGGTATTTTGTAATTGAATAATCAAATTTTGATTCTGAACAAGCACAGAAGGTGCTAATGAAAAAGTATGCAACCAAATCCAAGGATGATGTTCGGTACATTGATTATGGTGCTAGCAAGCACATGATAGGGGATAAAGAGGTTTGATTCCTTGGAAGACAAAGAATGAAAATTGATGGTAATTATCAATGATAAAACCTATAAGGTCAATGAAGTAGGCAATATTTCAATTAATCTTCCATATGGAAAATGCACAATAAAAAAGTACTATATAGTGTGCCTGACAAACAACTTGTTATTTATGCCATAAATACTAGATTAAAATATGTGGTCAATTTTAGAGTTGAGAATGACCACAAAAGTGTTTCATCACAAAATATGGTGAGCATATCGCATTTGGTTCCCAAAAAATATAGCTTTTTTCTCTAGATGTCTAATCTACTCCTAATGTAGCACTGTCAATAGCATATGAGATACATGCATCTCAATTTAGGCTACTTAATTCAACTTAGTAAATATTAAATGGTGGTTGGTCTACCCAACCTTTCACCCATATTTTTAGTCTACTTAGGTTATTTAGTAGGGAAGCAACATCGAGTAGCATTTGATTTGAGCACTCAAAGATCCAAAGGTCCATTGTATGTGATATACAATGATATATGCAGACCCATGAAAGCTAGTATTAGTGGTAAAATATACTTTCAATTGTTTGTTGATGACTACTCCTAAAACATATTAATATCCTTCTTGCAACTAAAGTCTGATACATTTTAATATTTTGGTATTTTAAGTAGTATGTGAAAAAAGAAACTGGACATTCAATTAAAGTACCTCACTTATATTGATGGGAGGAATATGCATCCAATGAACTCTCAAGGTTTCTTGCATAGAATGGAATTAATATCCATGAGATAAACTTCAAGAAGAAGCAAGGAAATCATACAATAATAGAAGCTAGATTAGATCAAGGATATTCCACTTCAAAATAAGAGGTAAATAAAGCCTATCTACAATATCATTTGGTAAGTTCAAAAGGAATCAAATATGCAAAAGATGTGGAGATAAAACCCAAAACAAAGATAGCAAAAGAGGTCAAGTTTATCCTAGGTAAATCATTTTTATTTTTCTCAAGTAGTATAAAATCATCTTTAGGTAATAAAAGTGAAAGTGGTGGAGATGTCATCCCTTGCACTTTAGGGTTTCAAGAGTAGAATAATATAGAAATGAGGTTGGAGGAAACCCATAATAATTTAGGGTTTTTAGGGTAGAATAAGAAGGTAATTGCTACAAAAGAGTATCCTTGTACTTTAGGGTTTCCTGGACAACATAAATAATATTGTGCTTTTGAGGTTACTCCTTGCACTTTAGATCCTTCAGAATAAGGTAAACCTAAAGATGATAAATCTTACTATGAGAAATGTGAGAAGATTCAAGAGATTGATGAAGAGGAAGTATTGCTCAGAATAAAAAAAAGAGAGGAAGAACCAAGAAGCAAAAATAAAAATAAAAATAAACACAAAGGGATATTGATATGGGAAAACAAAAGTAAATATCACAAGTGTTAACAAGAAGTGGGGATAAACCTATAATTAAAATAAAAAATAATATCTTGGAATATTAAGGGAATGAATAAGAACCCTAAGAAAATGTATTAAGAAATTATGAGGTTGTTAAAGACAAGATATATTTAAATATAGAATCTGGGAAGCAAATATTTTAAGCATTTGCAGTGTTGAATATCATCTTGACAAAATTTTTTATTTTGAAGGCATTTGATATAAAAGGAGTTGATTTGTGGAAATTGAGCAGTTTGAGGAAGATGAAGAATATCTTTAATAGAAGGGTAAATTAAGAATATCTCTAATAGAAAGATAAATTTGGATATGCTTTGATTAACTTGTTAGAAATGTAATGTTTTGTTTTTGTAATGGGAGTGGCCCCCAATAGAAGCCATGTATAACTTATGAAAAAGAAAAAAAGAAGACCACCATATACGTTATTTTTTCCATGGCAACACAATTTGGTTAGAAGATACTTCATATGGATATCAAAAGCATCTTCCTTATTGATGATATCCAAGAAAATATGTATATGACTCAACCCAAAGGCTTCGTTGTCAAAGAACAAGAACATAAGGTATGTAGACTTGTTAAGTTTTTGTATAGGTTGAAGCAGGATCCAAGATTCTGATAAATTAAAATTGAAGAGCACTTATCCCAACACTATTTCAAAATAAGTCCCTTAGAGGTAAATCTCTATTTCAAGAAAGTTGGATATGGGGTAGTGATACTTGTGTTGTATGTTGATAATCTAATCATCATTGACAGTTTAGATGAAATGGTGGAAATTGTAAAGAAAAACTTAAAAAAGTATTTTCATATGATAGATCTAGGACTTCTACACTATTGTCTTGGCTTGGAGGTTTGGTAGAGAAAAAATCACATTGTGATATTATAAATAAAATATGCCAAGACACTATTGGAAAAATATTAGATGATAGACTATAAGCCTAAGACAACACCAATTAAGCCAGGGTTACAAGTGTCTTGATATGACAAGTTTCCTTAATTATCTAACACTCTTTATCGTTAGTCGATTGGGTGTCTCTTATACTTGACCAACACCAAGACTAACATTAATTTTACTATTTTATATCTTTCAAGATTCATATAGGATCCTAAAGAAAGTAATTGTAAAGTAGCAAAGAGGATACTGCATTATGTTTATGGTACAACAAAATATGGCCTAGAATATAATAAGAATGATCATTTCTTCTTAAAAGAATGCATAGAATCTGATTATGCCAGATCTTTGGATGATAAAAAATAAAAATTTTGGATATGTGTTTCATCTAGGATCTAGAATTATCTCGTGGCATATCAAGAAATATAATCCAATAGCATTATCATCCATAGAGACAAATATTGCACTACATGAGGAGTTGCATGTGAAGTGATATGGTTATGTTTCATTCTCTTAGGTATGGGAGTATAGAAAAAAAAATTCAATGCTATTAAAATATGACAACCAAGGTGTTCTAAAACTGGTTAAGAATCCAAATTTTCATGAAATAATGAAACATATTGAAGCTCAACACTACTTCATTTGAGACCATGCTTAGAATTGTGAGATCTAACTCTAGTACATTATCACTAATAAACAAGTTGCAAATAGTTTTAAAAAGGTACTTGCACATGTCAAGTTTGAATTGTTTCATAATTCTCTTTGTTTACCAAATGATGTAATAAGGGGGATGTTAGGATAAATAATTATTACATTATTTTATGTGAGGTGAAATGAGTTGTAAACAAATTATAAAGCATTATTTGTAGTGATATCCTTGTGAGTATCAATATTATTATTTGTAATGATCATTTATCATAATGCTTTCCATTCATACATACACCTTTTTCCATTTTGCATAATATCATGTTATTGTTTGTTATTTTATGCTAAAATTCCTAAAATTAATGGGTTATATACGATTGAAACAGACCCCACCCATATTACATCATTACCACATAGTGGTATTACAACAACGTTTAGATATTATCCTTGTATCGTTTGGCAAGATTCGAACCTAGATATCCTCCTTGAGATGTTGAGGAATCTAACCGGTTGAGCTAATGCCACTTGATAAAAATTTTAACCTTTTAAATTTAAAGTTTGAGACTTTAAATAAAAGGTAAATTTATTAAGATTTTTTTAATGTAAAAAGCATTATATTAAAGAAAAAAATACATTTTTTACAAACAAATAAAAGAGGTAGATAAACATGCCACGTGGCTAACGCCATCATCCAAAAAAATCATCCTCGTCAAATAGAATGGGAACCCAGGAAAAAAAATTACAGTTATTCAGTACCCCCTTACAAAATGAAACAATCCCCTAAAAGGGTGAATACACAACATAATTAGGCATAGCAAAATAAACTAGAAATCCTAAACTATAGAACTGTAACTTTAGGCACAAAGTAGCCTTACATCTACCCAAAACAAAATTATTGAAACTTTTGGGTCAAATTTTAGATCATATTGGTGTCTTCCCAATGCAAAATTATTAGAACTTTTGGGTCAGAAGGGTGAAACTATTTTTTAGGTAAAGTGTGTTCAGATTATTTCCCTTGTTAAGGACTACGAGAACATCAAAACCACATAGAAGTGGAAGGAACTTTAGATTTTACTTCCTCTAGAGGAAGTGTCAATTCCATCGATGATGGCTCTGCATCCAACAACATATCCTCATCATCATTAAGATACTCCAACACATTGTAGTTGTTGTCCAAATGAACATTGGGTATATGAAGTCACTTCTCTTGAGCAACATCTCCTTCTATAGATCCCCTTCGTGGGATGTGGGGGAAATGTACTGGAGGACTCTAAAGCAAGCACTACTACAACCCTCTATTGAGATTGAGGAGCCTCATTGTTGGCAGTTTCAACTACAGGATCAACTTTTTCCTTTTCATATATTTTTTTACCAATTGTGAGACATGTGTCGACTTGGACTATGTACCTTTAGAAGCAGCCAAATGTGTATTTTTACACCCTCCCATAGTCTTCCAACCATCCTCCTGAGGTTGAGGAGTGGATGCACTCGGTGTGGTGGGGTTTTGCTTGTCCCTAATATGCAACATCAAGGGAAAATATTTGATCTTGTGTGCTGAGGATTGGCACCAAAAATAAGTGTTGGTAAAATTAATATAGAGGACTCGTTGGGATAACACAGTGTCACCAACTTGTATGTCAATAGACTCCTTGAGATCTCAAGAAATATCAATCTCAATGCAAACACATTTTTGAGGGTGTGCATGGAAAAATTTGTCCGCCTCCACCAAAATGACACACCCTAAAGGGGATGTTATGCAATTGAGAAAGGGCCACAAAGGTAGAGGGAGTCCTAGGAATTCCACCCACACAGGGACTTTGGTAGATATTTCCTTATAAATAGAAAATTCTTGGGTCCAAGGAGAAAAACAAGAAGAGAACTTATCATGTACTAGGGGTCATGTTCATAAATCACCTTAATAATTCACCTCAACATGGGTGTTCCTGCAAAGCGAAACAAAAAAAAAACCTTTGTAAGGTCTTCAACCATCGTTAGCTTGACTCCATGAGGAGTCCAAGCTTCATTAACCAAAGTGCTAAGGGAAGACTCATTAGGGATGTCATCAATGAAATACCCAAAAAGGGTGAGTGATTCTAAACTATGACATACAAAATCAACTTCAGGCAATGGAAGAATTATATAAACAGAACGAGAGTTACCTTGTGAACCATTCTTAGCATAAACCTGCACAATCAGTTGAGAGGAGCCATTATCACATGCATTCTCTTCTGCGAAACCAATATTGTGCATTGGTCTTCCAGGGTTGAGGACCATAATGATACTCAAAATCCTAGCCCAATATCCATCACTTGTCATAGTTGAAACCCTAGCTTCCCCAATCCATCATGAGAATATCCTCTTACTTCTCATCAAACCCTAGATTCCCCATCAATTTTATTAAGATTTCACTTTATCATAATTATAAATCCCAAAAATATTCTCAAAAAAATAATCAAGCATCCATATTGTAGCCTCTTATTTTCCCTCATTACCCTCACTTTTGTTCTTAAACTGTAATTTACAAGTACATTGCTATCACATAATTTCTTGAACTCTTATATATTCCATCAAGCATGTTGATCACTGACTTAGTATTGTACAATGGAGGAGGATAAAGTACTCCACCATACCGTGTAGCCACCAACCATACTCATTATCAAAGGATATTCTACTTAGTATCTCATCTCTTTTTAGGACTTTAGGTATTGTATGATCCTTTTTATGGTTTCAATACATGCTAGGACTATGTGGTAAGCATAGTCTAATTTTTTAATTTGGAAAAGATATAGTTTATTTTTATTTCACAAGACTTTTTTCTTCAAAAACCATGATCAAAATAAGTTAAAGCTTAGCTATACAATAAAAATATGCCAAATTATCCTTCAAACCTAGATCTAATTTTTTCTAGGTTTTCAATTCAATATTCTTTCATACATTTAAATATTATAGGCTATGATCATTACACACTTTAAATATTTCGTATTTTAAATGCCCAAATGGATAAAAACCTCATACATAGCTA
Source organism: Wollemia nobilis (assembly GCA_028583015.1). Classification (NCBI taxonomy): domain Eukaryota; kingdom Viridiplantae; phylum Streptophyta; class Pinopsida; order Araucariales; family Araucariaceae; genus Wollemia; species Wollemia nobilis. The sequence continues at coordinate 6,279,394 of JAQPPZ010016751.1, read as the reverse complement.
TATTACCAAAGGGGTTTAATCTTTGATATGATCTTACCTACAAAATATTAATCAAATAAAAACTACAATATGCAACAAGATAGAATGTTGAGTTATATACAAGAATAACTACAAAATATTTTATATTATAATCACCAATTTAAACCTTGACATTTCCACATTCACACTTGTAAGACAATGTACCCCTATTAGCAACCATCAAATCAATGTTATTGCATGCACGCACATAAAAATATACATGCTTACCCACTTGAGGATCAATTATGTTATAAATACTTTGAGTCAATGAGGATTGTTACCTAATGCATCTTAAGGTATTCTAACACCTTTATAGTTTAGGTCATTGTGATCCTTGCTAATACATGTACAATTTTTTTAGGATAATGTTATCACTTAGACTAGTCTCTTTGGTCAATTCCCTAAGTGAACTATAATTTGAGAGTTCCAATGTGTCAGGCATATCCGAAGGATATAATTTTTATCCTACACATTTATGAAATGACATATACTTCCCATCACAATTATAGTATAACCCTTAAGCCCTATGAGTGATCATCTCCTTATGAGTTAGATGCTTGATTTATACAAGTCACATGCCCCAATTTATTGTAAATTGAAATGGGTATGGATTTTTGATATGTAGTGGTTTATATGGATAACATTGGGTTGGATATTTATTGTCATACAATATATTTGTTCTCAACTAATTTAGCTAATCTAATTGCTTCCATCATGGTGGTGGAATTAAATATTTTGACTCTATCATGAAGATAGTCCTTGAGGCCATCGATAAAGTAAATTTTAGAAAAGAACCATTTAACTCTTTTATCCTATTTATCAAATTTTAAATTATATCTAGTAATCACAAATAGAGTGAGTTTTCTTAATTTAGTCAATGACCTATGAAGTCCTCATATTTACTTGGGTCAATTGGACAAGTAGGTTCTTTGTAAAATTGATCCCATGTGAGTGGATCATTTATTTTCTCTAGTTGTTGATTCCATTGAATAACTTCATGTTCAAGTTGAATGAAGATATTGAAATTTTTTGATTTGTTGGAGATATATAGTTCTTTTTGGGGTTTGAATTGACATCAAGGCAGCCTTGAACTGCAATTATGAATCTATGACTTCTAGTAGGCACATACCCATTAAGGCGCATACCCACTAATCACAACTCAAACCTTGACATTGGATGGATTAGAGATATACTTCAATCCAACCTCTAGAGTAGGCTAGTTCCTTGTCAACTATTTCAAATGTTGAATAAATTAAGCTCAATTAGAAAAATATAAGTTTAGGGATAGAAATAGAGTAAGGGTTAGAAAATAATTGAGAAATTAGGTGATCGGATAGAGCTAATAGCATTGAAAAATAGCAAGAATTCACTGATCAATCATATTTCCAATATGCCACACTTGAGACTAACAGAAATCAAAACTCAACATCTTCACCATTAGAATAAGGAAATGCTTAGAAAACTATTTCAAACACCTAAATGATAATAATCCAAATATAAAAATTAGATCAATACTTAGGCTAACAGAAATAGAAGTCTTCTACAATATTTATTCAGGTATGAACCATTTCAAGGTGTTCTAAATAAGCAATCCAATATCAACAGAATTGACTAATCATAAAATAGTAACATAAATGTATTCACATAATGAATCTACAATTGGTAAAGACAAATAATTAGAGGTAAACATCCAAATAATGCTCTTTCTATTGATCTTTCAGCAATTACCATAATACTCCAAATCTGACCCTTAATCATGGGGGTTCGATATCCTTATATAGAGTTTATAATGATTAACATGATGGAATATTACAAGGAATTTCTCTATCAAAACAACAAAGTGTCGAGGTGGTGGCTTCTCATGAATCTTGAAGAAGGGAACTGAGCTATCCTCCATTAATGTTGTAACTGCACTCTACAAACGCTTGGTTCCTCAACTGACTTCCATTATTGGAGAGGTTATAGATCAATATAGACCGCTCTTCATTCTTGTAGGAATCCTCCATCATTAATTTACAACTAAAAATGTAGTTGGATATTGATTTCGATGATGTTTGGTCTTCCCACATATTTTACGCTATCTTTATCAGGTTTCACTGCCTTGTCAGGTTCATAATCTGCTGGTTCATTTTTTGCTAGTCCTAGCTTGATCATATTGATTGTGGAGTATGATTTTCAAATATCTTGCAACCTTCAAAGAATCCACAACTTCATATTCCATTGAGTAAGTTTTGACTATGCTAACCATAGAATTAGCTTCCAAGGCTGCCAATGGATTCTTGCAAAATTTGCTACTTTGATTTTTGCTAGGTTAGGTTTGACCAATTTGACTATGGAAATCTTATTTTGATTTAGCCTTTTGGAATATGTTAACACTGCTTTCTAAGATCCACAACTTTGTATTCCATATTGTGTCATTTGACCATGCTGGCTACAAAAATTATCTTTTTCTAGATTTTATACGCTCACGGACCTCCACCACCAAAACCTCCCATGTACTAACATTGCTGATTTGTATTCCATAATTCTGAATTCTGCTCAGCCGAATTTGATTGTGTTGACTATGGACCTTTCCTTGTATCGTCGATTAGTAGAAAATAGCACAAGGATTATCTTGGCTGATCACTAGAGTATTTAGGCATAAGAACCTACAGGATTCTATAACTGAGAATTGGTTCACCCTAAAATCATTTTAGCTCCTCCAAATTTAGCTAGACAAATACAAAATTTATACTTTCTATGGAGCTCAGCTCTATCATGAATACTCCTTTCCTTTTCTAGCCAGAACTTCATAATTCTTACTAAGTATGTGGCCTCTTTTGGGTCTATATTTTGGCACCTCTCGAGGAAATTTACTCGTAAAGGAGAACTCATAGCCTTATCCTCTCAAAATTCTAGTAGAATTTGAGGTAAGAAATCATGAAAATTTAAAATTAAAGATGCAATGTGATAGGGAAAGCTTCAAACAGGGATGCAAGAAAAAAAAAAAGATAAGACAATGTAGGAACTGAGCGAAAATAGAGAAGGATTATATACATAGTCTATAGAACGAGGAAAACAATATCTCATAATACACATGAAATGGTGGTGATTGGACGATGTCATGAATGAAACAAAATGCAGCAACCACCCCTATATAACTAAGGAGAAAACAAAAGGGAGAGGGAACAAAAAGCTATAAGGGGTATAGAGGAAACAACACTAGTGTGTTGGGGAAACAAAGAAAAAGGGGAAGGGGACAAAGAAAATTGGAGTTACATAAAAATAGGGACCCATGCGCCACCAAAAAATAGATATGCATACTCGATCGAGGTGCAATTCCCATATGCATAATCCATCGAGGCGTGAGACCACTTCCAAGACAGATATATTACCAAGCATGGAAATCAATCTCTACTTTTCATCCGCTTGTGGTATTTGACAAGGATGAACTAAAAATCCCTCATCTGAGAAACCTCTCCTTTGCCTTCTAAAAATAGCCAATCATGACCCATCTCATACCTCCAACTATCTTAAAAATAAGCATTTTATATTTTATAAAGCTATGAAAATGACGTCTACTGATGATGCAAAGATATTGGCTAGATTTAGAAAGTACTAAAGTTGAACTGCTTTGTTTGGTGTATTTTAATTGAGCTTCTAGCTTGATTATCTAGTATCCATTTGGGAAACAGAGTCATAGACCCTCATTATGATTCACACTGTAACTACACCAGAAACATTATGATACATCTTTACCATGGTTGTCAATCCTTGACCTTTGTTTTATTACAATAGTTGTAGTCAACCATTTATTTAAATATTGATTATGTACACAAAATATGGTGCACGTGCCTACACCTGGCTCTAAATATTTCATATGCTTCTAACCTATGAACCTACAATTTTCGAACCAAATGGCTTTGAATTTTTACTTTTCCTCAAGGCTTTCACCATGTGATAGGTATATTACACCTGCTTGAGTGTAATAATGGCCTAACCCTTTGTATCTCATGTCATGGAAATTAATCTTCATTCTTGCAAGCTCTTGTTCTTAAAAATACTTCTCCCATTGGTAAGTCACGAATATGGGGTTTCCCTCAAAACTCTCATACCTCAAACATCTAGAATCCTTTATCACTCCCTTTATTTCCTTGTTATGAAAATGATCCTCAACCCTTATAATATTTTATTGATATTTCTTGCATAATAAAAAGAGTCCCTCCATCCAATGCCTTATTAGTTTAGAAGCCCTCCAATGAACCCTCCTAAAAAAGGTTCTCTATCTCCACATGATTACATACAGTCATAGGAGAAATGATGCGTGGTCGCTTATAGTTTTCAATTAAAAAAGGGTGAATATCTTGGCCAGCAACCTTAACAATACTCCTTTCTCCAAGGATGTGGATGCCATTAACCTCCTCCTCAAGGCAAAACCAAAAAGGTCAAACTGATGCTTAATACCACATAACGGAAGAATATCTATGACCATGATATCTAGTACCATGAATAAATCGAGTAAATCCCATAATATCATTACAATGATTCTAATAATTCCAAGGACCTTGATGGTTTTCCCTTTGAACTATAGATACATGGGTTCCACTCTTTCTATATCCAGCTTCAACTCTTCATATACTATGAAAGGTATTATTGGTACTTCCACCCTTGGGATTATCAAAAAATTATGTATCATTCCCTTTTAAACAATAATTGACAAGTAGTATGGGTCACGTTGTTTCTTAAAAAAATATAAGGTTTTATTCTGATAGCTTTTTCTACTTTCACAAAATAAAAATTTCAAGGAGATATTAGCCAAATCCACTCGGGGTCTTGTTAACCAATCTCACCTAAAATCTTGCTCTATCTGATGCGATCCATTGGTTAGGTCTTGCAACTAGTTCATCGTTTCTATCCATTGCTCCAATGTTACTGAAGGTAGGTATAAATACTTCCAGACCTCAAGCTTCTTTTCTTCAAGAGATTTATTCGCTAAAACCTCTTCTATTTTTGACACTTGTTCTCCTTTATCATGAGTGAGGTAATGAAAGGTAGTGCACAAACTATTGGTATTGTCCATCAGAGAATAAAGTTGATTATTACAAATATTTTTGCTAATTAAATGATTATTTACTTTATCTATCATCCGCTACAGATTGCGTGGGGGAAATCCATTTCAAAATGGATAGGCATTGTAAACAATCTCCTCTAGTTCCAGATCTTGTTACATTTTAGTCTTCTCCCTGGATGGACATTCAACATGCCTTGAATCGAAGTAGAGATATAGGATCGGATATGATGATATCACCTTGTTTTGTGGTAGTTCATTCTCTCACCCATAGTGTTGGGGGTATGGCATAAATTATTCTAGCTTTTGTTTTAACATCTATGAACTAATCCCTTGATTTACCCCTAGTCTACCACTAGGATATTTTTCAATCCGCAACTGTGCTTCTTTAATAATTTTGCAGTCATATGAAATATGCCAAAGATTAGAGAAAGGGGGATCAACCTCTCTAGGAGGGATTTTTCCCTGGTGATCAACATATTTTCTACATTTATAGCTTCTTGAAACACTTGTGGGAATATCTTAACCTTTGACTGTTGTATCAAGAGGCTTAGCTCAGGATGTAGGGCATGAATGTAGTATAAGTATACCTGAGGGTGGGAGGGTTGATATTCTTGAGGAATTCTAGTCCACATTCTTTTGAAGTGAATGTTGAATTTAGAGAGCTTTTCATGAATGGATTTCTCGATGAGAGAAAATTGGGTGAGGAGTATGTAGGGATCTCCAGGGTCATCAAAATTATCTATAAGGGACTTGGCCAGGTCTTCCCATCTCCTGATACTTTTAGAATCTAATGAATGGTACCACTGCAACACCTTTCCTTTTAAAGATAGGGATAATAATCTCAACATAACATCCTCAAACTTAATATTGTGTATTGATGATGAGGAAGCTATGTCTTGGCAATGCTTCTTTGCAATTTTTTCCTTCCCTTGATAGCTTGGCAAGTTTTTAAGCATGATTTTGGGAATTTCATGTAAAACATAATGCTTGAAGGCCCAAAGTCATACCATGAGGGATAATGGTGATTAACCATTGTGGCTACAGACTTGAAAACTCAAAACAGGGAGCAACATCTATTCATAACAACTGTTTAGGATGCCCAGTCATTAAAACCAGACTTCACTCCCCAACATAGTCACCAAGTAAATTTACTCTCTTCGTAGAATGAGATCAAGATTATTCACTAGATCTTGATTCCTCTAGGATATTTTAATAAAGAAATGGGTAAAAATATCTATAATGTGTCCCATTGGGTGTGCCAAAACTGTTGGGATCTGAATTGACATCAAGAGAATCTTGAATTGCAACTATGAATCTATGACTTCTGGTAGGCGCATACCCGCTAATCATAGCTCAAACCCCGATATTGGATGGATCAGAGATATACTTCAATCCAACCTCCAGAGTAGGTTGGTTCCTTGTCAACTATTTCAGATGTTGACTCAATTAAGCTCAATTATAAAAATGTAAGTTTAGAAATATAAATAGAGTAAGGGTTAGAAAACAATTGAGAATTTAGGTGGTTGGATAGAGCTAACAACATTGACAAATAACAAGAATCCACTGATCAATCATATTTCTAGTATGCCACACTTGAGACTAACAACAATTAAAACTCAACATCTTCACCATTAGAATAAGGAAATGCTCAGAAAACTATTTCAAAAACTTAAATGCTAATAATCCAAATAGTAGAATTAGATGAACACTTAGGCTAACAAAAATAGAAGTCTTCTACAACATTTATTCAGGCATGAACCATTCCAAGGTGTTCTAAATTAGCAATCCAATATCAATAGAATTGACTAATCATAAAACAATAATAGAAATGCATTCACAAAATGAATCTACAGTTGGTAAAGACGAAGAATTAGAGGTAAACATCCAAGTAATGCTCCTTCTATTGATATTTTATCAATTACAGTAATATATCAGGTAAACACTCTAGAGCCGATCCTTAATCATGGGGGTTCAATCTCTTTATATATATTTTACAATGATTTACATGATGGAACATTACAAGGATTTTCTCTATCAAAATAAAAAAGTGCTGAGGTGGTGACTTCGCATGAATCTTGAAGAAGGGAACCGAGTTGTCCTCCATTAATGGTATAATTGCACTATGCAAACGTCGGCTCCTCAATTGACTTCAATGGCTGAGAGGTTACAAATCAATCTAGACCACTATTCATTCTTTGAGGAATCCTCCACAATTAATTTGTAACTGAAAACGTAGTTGGATCTTGATTTCGGTGACGTTTGGTCTTCCCACATATTTTCAGCTACCTTTGTCAGGTTTCATTGCCTTATTAGGTTCAAAATTTGTTGGTTTATTTTCTGCTAGTCCTAACTTGACCATATTGATTGCGGAGTATGGATTTTCAAATATCTTGCAACCTTTCAAAGAATTTGTAACTTGGTATTTCATCGAGTAAGTTTTGATTGCGCTAACTACGAAATTAGCTTTTGAGGCTGCCAACAAATTCTTGCTAACTCTGCTACTTTAATTTTTGTTAGGTCGGGTTTGAACAATTTGACTGTGGAAATCTTATTCTGCTCTAGCTTTTTAGAAGATGTTAACACTGCTTTTCGAGATCCACAACTCCATATTTTGCCTTGTGTCATTTGACCATGCTGACTGCAGAATTTATCTTTTAGTAGATTTTATATGCTCATGGACCTCCATCGCTGAAACCTCCCGTGTACCACCATTGCTGATTTGTATTTTGCAATTCTGAATTCCACTCATCCAAATTTGACTGTGCTGACCATAGACCTTTCCTTGTATCGTCGATTAGTGAAAAATAGCACAAGGCTTATCTTGGCTAATCGCTAGAGTATTTAGGCATAAGAACCTACAGATTATATAGCCAAAAATTGATTCACCCTGAAATCATTTTAGCTCCTCCAGATCTAGCTAAACAAATACATAATTTATACTTTATGCGGAGCTTTGGTCTTTCATGAATACTCCTTTTCTTTTCTAGCCAGAACTTCATAATTCTTGCTAAGTATGTGGTCCCTTTTGGGTCTACAGTTCTACTCTATACACCCAACTTATGGGGTTATCATCATTAAATTTGAGAAAATATAGTTTAGGTGTACATTGTGTTTGTCCTTGAGTATGTTGTACACTTAATATTATTGTGTTATGCTAGAACTATGTCCAATAGATGATTATCCACTATTGAATTTGTTGGCTTAGGGTATTGGTTATAGTATTGTATTTGGCATTAAGATCGATCAATCTATTGTCAATAACATCAATATTATTTAACTTGTCCAACTTGGACAATCACTACAGTATATTTATCCATACAGACTATATTTGTTTGGTTTCCTTATCCAACTTTTTCAAGGAGAGGTCTTGAACCATCAAAGGGATCATTAGAGAGTTATATCAAAAAAATCAATATGATGAGAGGATCAAAACGAGATAAGTGTCAAAATTACAAAAAATATAAGCTTTGTTTCTACCCTTTCTACTTTGTTCCCTTACCTTAAAGGAGTCTATTTATCAAAATAATTGGATTTTTTATGGTTTGTGAGATATTAGCTATCAAAGTTTCATATTTCTAAACTATACAAGAGCTATATACCCATAACACTAATATCATGGTACATCAATTCTGAATTCTATGATTTATTTATCCACTGTCTCACTATGATAATATACCCTTCTCTATATTTGTTTGCCCTATTTTGTCCTACTATGGTCAACCTGGTTCATATCTACTAAGATCTATTTGGATATATTGAAATCTACTTGAAAGTTGCATCTTTGAAGTCTATACAATTTTCATTTTCTAAGGATAGCATTGAATATATTATTTCCTTGATGTTTTAATAAGAATAAGTTTAAGTTGGGCACCTAAGAAGCCCCTGAGGGTTAGGTGGATTGGTAAGTGCTTGTTTGGCCAGGTACTTGCCAAGAAGACACCCAGGTTTAAACCTCGGGGGCATCTTGTTTGCAAAGGTAATAGTCTAATCAAAATCCTCTATATGCGCACCAGACCGACAATGACGGTATGAATTTCGAGCGATCGGTGGTCCTTTTCACGCTAGGTCAACAATAACGAAGTGGAATAGGTTTGATGGAAGCAACCCCTGTGGTTTGAACCTTGCACTTGCCATTTACTAAAAACAATGTGGTTGTGACCAACTCTCCTATATAACCGAAAAAATAATAAATTTAAGTCAATAATTTTTTTTTAATAATTTTTTTTCCCTAAATCAAATCCTTCCATCCAAAATTCTTTAAATAACATCACATTATACTTATAAATGTTATAATTTAAATATATTTTCAAAATATTAATTTTAAATACATCAATAATTTAATTATTATTTAAAAAAAAAAAAATTAATATTTTTTTATTAATTTTAATATTAAACAATTTTATGAAGTTTCCCATATTTATAACCTATAAAATAAAAACTTTTAATATTTGACCAATTTCATGGAGTTTGCTCGTCTATTTATAATCTATAAAATAAAAACTAAATGACCCAAAACAACTCCAATTATAAACTAGCAATGTTAGTAGCCTCTCCATTTTAGTGTAGAAAGCTTTGGACAAGTTTCTTCAAAATCATGCACTTCTTAAATCAAGCAGCTAAAGCCAAGAGAACGAGAAAGATAAATTGCCTGGATTGATGTGTAGTGCCCACAATGAACATTTAAAAAAATAAAAATAAAATTCACTGTGACTAAGAGATAAGGCAATATTTTATTCCAAATTTTTTAAAATAAACTTCACTGTGACTAAGAGATAAGGCAATATTTTATACCAAATTTTGTATTATCTTAGTCTTAATTTTTTATGTACTCATGTTGTTATTATAAATCTTAAATTTTTAAGATTATTATTATAAATTTTAATTTTTAAATAAAAACAAAATTAATATAAATAAATAAAAACAATCCACAAACAAACATTTAATAACTATTAACTAACCTATTTTTTAAGATAAGGTATGAATCTTTAATTAGACGCTTTTCATTGTACGGATCGTACTTTACAGTCTTTTTAAATGGTCAAAAGTACTTGGAAGTTACAAAATCTTGTACCTCAAGGTACTTTTATGTTCATTCATATTAATAATATTAATGGATCAATTCAATTCACTTGTGGCCTGCCACTTTCAACTTTTGTTTGTTTTAAATAAAAATCAATTCATATATTTCATTATATATTGCATGACTTATGCTGAAAGGTAAGCATTAGCATTATGTTATTCAGGAATAAATCTTTCTTTGGCATATCTGCCCTCTAAATGGGAGATAACGACCCCTCAACAATGATGTTTATTTCAAAGTTGAAATTTTGGAATACCTAATTATTAACCAAAAAAGATGATAGTAATTTTGGAATACGTGAAGTAGGAGACATCTAGGCTTAAAGGTATAGAATGAAAGAATAAATGTTATTTTATATTCATAGGATAAAATTGTAGTTTAACTACTAAACTGTGTAGGGAAAGACTCTTTTCTTGATTTTTTTATTTAATTTGTTTTAAGATTCTTCTCAAATTTCTTTTTTTATTTAATAAAAAAATTATTAATAATATGGTATATTTATTCATATCAACAATATTTATTTATGTGGAAGAGTTGAAGAGAAGTGGGTAGTTGAAACTCTTGTGTTGGAGAGGTCCCAGGTTCAAATCTCTCCCTCTCATATGTTGCGGATATGCTATGTAATAGTTATTAAGGACCCTATTGGAGGTGTGTTTATCCATCCGCTTAATGTAATCATGTGCTTTAATAATGAAACGATGAACATTTTACAAAATAATTATATAAAATTAAAATAAAATATATTTATATTATATAGTGGTATTATAAAGATTAGGTTATCATTTGATAAGATTTAAACCTAGGTTTCTTCCTTAAAAGTGAAGGAATTTAATCGGTTAACTTAGTGTCATTTAATAGAATAAAGTAATTATAAAAAGATAGATTTAATTTTTGATTAATTAATGAGGGTTTGGAAAGGGTCCCACAACCTTTTACATCAGCTCTAGTAAGAGTAAATTAATGACTGGACTTAAGATCTTACAATCCCGTGCGATAGCAAATCCAACAATACCATGAGATAGAAGCGAGGAAGAATGGAATTTGAAATTTAAAATACACTTCTCACTCAAAACAAAACAAATCCCACCTAACGAAAGAAAGACAAGGAGCCCTAGCTTTCTACACAACAATCATTCAATGGATGAGATATCAATCAGGAATTCAAGACTAGGAACTAAAAAAACTTCCATATGGGTACAAACACATGGATCCTGGATAGCTAACCCATCTTGCTTGAGGCTCCACGAATATCACCCAAGGCAGAGGAACACTGATCAAAAAATGATTTTTGATGGGCCCAACACAATGTTATCGAAAAAATTAACTACCCACCAAATAACAACAGACAATTTGAAAATAAAATCAAGAACATAACACCTTGCCTAGCAAGGGATCGATCAATAGCCATAAAAAACCGTCCCTACGACAAAAACACCCAACAAAACTAGGAAAAAATCCCAGCAAATTGGAGCACGAGCGTACAAGAAAAATTGAAGTTTGAAACGCCCACTCAAATTTGAAACTTCCTACCTAGTGAAAAAGGAATACAACCTTCCAACCCAAAAATCGAAGCCAAAATCCAGGGTGGAACACTCCACTAAGACGCAATTGAGAAATCATGAAATTGAAAATCGAAACCCTTGCAACGAATACCACCCATCAAAATTGTGGGCCCTTGCATCTCCTTTGAAAACACCCTTGATGTGGAAACACTCAACAAACAGACAAATAAATTACACGATCAAAAACTGATATTTCATTACAAAAAACTGTACATTTATAGGCATTAGATGCCATTACAAAAACCATGGTATTCGAAATACCATTGACAAAACAAGATAAGGTGCATTTAATGTCATACATTATTAGATGATGGTAGTTATCCTTATCATTCCTCTTCACTGAGAAAGCACTGGTCCCTAATGCATACAAGTGTGGAAGAGAAAGAGGAAAATACCCAAGAGTGCTGGTTACAACTGAAAATGCACTCCTATTACAAAAGAAGACCAAAATGATGAACTTGAACAGGTCTTCAGAAAACCAAAAACTAATGCTGGATCTAAGTCGATCATGGAAAATACTCTCCAATGACTGTAAACACTACTATACCGATGGACAACTGAATGGGTCCCTTGATTTGACCGAAGAAAACAACAAGTGAGGTTGTATAGGAATATCCAGGAATATGTTGGACTGGCACTAATGCAACTATCCACGGATAACAGACATATGGGGATAGTCAGCAAGTTGGCTGATTGAATTTATATGTCATGCAAAATAGGCAGCAACAACAAGAATGTGGGACAATACCCATGATGCAATTTTGGAAAACCAACACGCAAATGTCGGTCGAAACCACATCGAAAAAGAGGATATGTTAAGAAAATTTGAAACATCATCGAAAAGTAGTAAAAGACACTAGAAAAGCACCAAAATATTAGAAAAAATTTTAATTTTTATCACCAAGAAAACTGACATACGTTGAAACATGTTGTAGCCACCGAAAACATGATTTAGCAAGCGAAAATGTTTGTGGGTCACCAAGAAAAACTTAGTAGGAAGTCGAGAAAACTATGTGCATGCTAGAAATCACAGTGGAACTATCAAGCGAGTGCAACAAGCAATGCCAAGTGCAATAAGTAGTGGTGGAAGTTGTCGTAAAGCAGTACATCCAAGCTCGGAGGATGCAAGAAAATGCTTGAAATGATGGATTGCGGTCTGAAAACTTTGGATCAGAGTGTGGTAGGCAGCCAGTAGGTGTCCATCTATGAATGGAAGCATCAGGATTCATCGCGGTAGAGATGCCCATCTATGAAGGAGTTTTGGTGGCTATTAAGGGTGGCCAGGGCGGTATACAAGCGACGACTTGATGAGCAACAGATCTACAGTCAAGGATGAGTAGCATTTTCAAACGACGTATGGAGATGGGTGGCGATCGATGCAGCTGTGAGCTTGAGCATGAAACATATGGATCATGATCGTAGTGAGCAAGAGAGACCACAATCTGCAGTGATGGTGGCTATGATGGGGGTTGCATGAACAGGTGAGGCATCATCGATCACCAACGATAGGAAGCAATAGAAAGCTCTAAAAAGTGGTGAGATGCATCAAAAAATTGTGTGATTAGAAAACCAGTGTTCAAAAAAAGAACCACTAAGTGAGAAGGTTGTAATGGAGAAGTTGTGGACGATATGGTAGGCCATGAAGTGTAGTCATTCGATAGATCACAGGTTGCATGACTGAATAAAATGAGCTCCTATGAAATGTGAGCATAGTCGAGGCTGGAGTGGAAGCTATGTGCAAAGATGAGGTGGAAAAACATGATTTTCTAGTGTGGAAATATCAGATCTAGAAAAAAAATCACCTATAGCACCAGAAAGAGAAGGGGTATGCCTTTCTTCATAAAAAAGATGTTGAAATAATTTTCATGTTCGTCTTTAGTGAGATCAGCAATAGAAAAAACTTGAAAATCAGTAGCAACAGTATTAACAACATCGTCTAATAGAAAGACGATGGGTAACTCGCCTAGAGATCTTGGTTTGAGTCCATGTGTTGCTACAAAATTTGGAATAGGTTCTTCATCTATAGGAAGAGTGCCATCAGTAGCGACGACAATTTCAACTTGAATCTACTAAAAGTCGGTGAGCATAGCAACTTGAATCTGCTGAAAGTTAGTGAGCATAGTAGCATAGATTTGCTAAATTTTTGTGGAGAGATCTATAAGTTGATGAGAGACCTCATCAAGCGAAGGTTGTGAACTCATTAGGATGGTGTCAAACTTAAAGCACAAAGCAACAACTTCAAGTGCAATAGAATAACAATGAGTGAAGTTTTAGATCGGTAAAAAGGAAAGTCAAAGCAATCAGTTTGCAAGCATATGAACAAATCCAAATCTGCGATCACGTACAGATTAAGAATTAAAAATTCATAAAGCCAAGCTCAAAAATATCTATGAAAAATGTAAGAGTGTTCACCTATAGGGAGACGAAACCACCAAAACAAGATCCATAGGGAGGATTTCTTGTTTCTTTCTAAACCAAACTTGGTATAAGGAGGAGGATACTCTCCAAACCCTATGCTCGACTTTGATACCAAATTGATGTGGAAACACTCTCAACAAACAAACATGAAAGAATTGCACGATCAAAAACTGATATTTCATTACAAAACAAAATATATTTATAGGTATTAGATAACATTACAAAAACTATGGTATAAAAAATATCATTGACAAAACAAGATAAGATGCATTTAATTTTGTACATTAATGGATGATGGTATTTATCCCTATCATTCTACCCCAACGAAGAATAGAACTCTACAATACTGAGTAGTGGAGAACACCTGGGTGAGAGCCCTCACCACCCATAGGAATGAGTGTAGACCTACAATGAGATCTACATGAAGAGCAATCTGCCCCCTTCTGGAAAACTAAGTGCTTAGGAAAGATAAGAAAGCAAAAAATAACTAAAGTGCAAAAAATTATAGAAAAAATCTAACATGTTACCAGAAGAATAAAAAGAGAAAATACAACCTGCCTCGACTGTAGCATGTCAAAAAACAACTAAAAAAAATCCCACCCAATAGGGGTCTAAGACTACCATCCTGCCTCGGTTGGTTTAAGAATCTAGGTTACAAAATACCCAAACTAAAGCACACAATGAGACCAAAACAAATAAACCACCTATCCTCCTAGCGAGGGATCCCAAAATGGAACCCCATCAAAATTTAATACATGGTCCAACCACAATTTGGGAACTAGATAAGGTATGAATAGTAGTAGCCACACCAATCAAAAAAGGATACTTGTAGAAGAGTGCCCAGACAAAAGAAAAAACCTCCTTTTGTAATAATACCAAAAAAATAGAAAAACCCTCCTTCTCAGAGATCTATGAAGACAAAACCTCCTGGATCTCATCAAAGTTTGACCCAGCTTAGGGCTGTAAGAAGAGACTGCCCAAATGACTCCCCTCCATAGAATGGTCTAGCCATCTACCCAATAACACAGTGAGATGTCACGACTCCTTCATCTATCCAACCTTCCACCCAAATTCCAACTATGGTGCCATCGATTGATCCTAGCCTTCCACCCAACCATCTCAACTGTAATAGCGGAGACAATATATAAACCAGAGATCCATAAACCTAGAATGGTGAGGCTTAGGCCCTCTCTTCCATGGTGACGCTCAGGCCTTCTCAAGCCCTCTTTGCCATGGTGAGGCTCATGCCCTCTCTACAAAAAAAAAGGACATTTGGGTTATCGAGGTTTTCAAAAATATCTAGAGCTACGATCCTTAGAGTCATGGCCCTATCTACCACGATGGGGCTTAGGCCCTCTCTGCCATGGTCAGGCTCAAGCCCTCAGAGGCCCTCTCTACCACGGTGAGGCTTAGGCCTTTTTTTGGTTCAGTTAAAATATAAAAAATATAAAATTAAATAACGATAGTAAGTAACAAAATTGAATTACAATAAAATTATAATAATAATACTTGATTAAAAATACATAAGAGCTTCCAAACCCCATAAGGGGGGTGGAGGTCTAAGGTTCAAATCTCGGGCCTTGCCGGACTGAACGCTTGTCCCTTTCTTGGTGCTTTCAGCGACGTAAAAGGTTTAAAATGATTATGTCATGGTGGTTATAGGGGTGGACAGCGTGAAGATCTGTGTGGCGGCTTCTAGGGCAGACAGCGCAAAATACTGTGTCGGCCATAAAAGCTGGACAGCCTGCCCGGATTCGTGGCGGCTACCGATTCCACAATGTAAATTCAAAAAAAAAAAAAATACATAAGAGCTAGCTCCAAGCTTACTATAGTGCTAAGGACTTTGGCCTCTCTTTGAGGAGTCCAAGGTTCAAACCCCACTCTTAAGGGGACCAAGATCTCTCATAAAAAACTATGTAAACTCATTGAAAAAAAGTACATAAGGGTTTGATTCAAAATGTATCTATATTGAAGTAGGATGGACCAATATTTGCATAGGATCAAAGGCAAGTCACTTTTGAAAATATATAGAGGTGAGAAAGTGTCTGAGCAGGGTGATCGGGTGTGCATCGTCAAGATGGTGGTTTTATTTGCGGTTGGCAGTAGGGGGCAGGTTTGGTGGTTTACAGTAGGATGATAAACTTGGTAGCTTGCAGGGGGTGGTACGCTTGGTGGTTAGAATGAGAGTATAGTTATCAAGGGGTCTTCTCCAGAGGAAACAAAAAAAGTGTTGTCCACAGGTCTTGATAAATCCTCGAGCAAACCCATGAGGGGGTCCCCTAGATTAGGCCACCCATTTGATCCATGTGAGTCTTCTTTTGCCACGGTTACCACTAGGAGTTTATTTTCTCAAGGTTCAAAACCTCTTTTTGACCTCTCTCAAGTTAGCAACAAGCTTGTTATTTTGGATGAGCTCGTGGATGCAACTATGGCAGAGGGATTGTGGAATCTAGTCTGCAAGTTCCAAGGAACCATACTACACTTAGACTCTATTCAACATTGGGTATTATTCAAGTGGAAGCCATTGGGATCATTGGATATTATCGATCTTCCTTATCAAGCTAAACTATGAAGATGACTCGAAGCACATCCTAGGAGGGGGTCCATGGTTTTTCAATAAGAGGGGTCTCTTTTTACGTAAATGATACCCTGATTTAACCCTAAAACTCAAAAGGTGAATCTAGCCCCCTTTGGGTGCATATCCTTGATTTACATTCCACCTTTGGCATGAAGATATTTTGAGAGGCATCGCAAGAGCCACTGGAGACCTAGTTCTGATTGAATCTGCCACCAGAGCCAAGTCTAGGATGATTTTTGCAAGGATGTGCATAATGGTTGATCCAAATATAGAATTCTTGGTCACATAGAGCTTATTTCTAAATAAGGCCCCTAACTATAGCCAATTATCTATGAAAATATGTCTATTATATTCTCTTTGTGTAAGTGATTTGGGAACTTTATGGGATCTTGTTCTCGTAAAGTATCTACTAGCAATGCTCTAAGAAATAACTATTCTAAAAAGTCAATTGGCAAGTCTCAAGATCAAATGGACCCTTCTAGGACAACTCAACTTGAACCCCCAATTTTGGACATGCCTGGAATGGGAGAAAATACTATGGATCAAATTTCACCAATGATTGTCTTTGATTCAGGGAAAGTAGTGGTCCAAGCCCTGGTGCAAGATTTTAACAAGAGCCTAGACCAGGAATATCCAACTGATTTGGTGAAAAAAACTCTTATCCCTTTAAAATTTCTCCAAAATTCCTTTCAATGTCTGGCTTCAAAAGATCCAATCATAGAAGATCTTGGCTCACCCTAGATGGTCAGGGATATTGTAGTCCTAGAGAAGGAGTCCCCAAATCACCTTGAGTTGAAGAAAAGGTCTTTGTACTCTAGTGAGGGTTCTTTAGGAGCAACTACGTCCAAACCCAAAATAAGAAGTTCTAATAAATATCAAATGGATGTGGGAGTCAACCGAAAGGTAGGTAAGCCTTCTAACAAATTTGTGAGAATTAAAGAGGTAGAATAAAATATCGCAAATGGAATCCAAACTCAACTAAAGTCTAAAAAGGAGAAAGACAACAAAAACAAGTAGCTAAAACTAGAATCTTTCTATTGCTCCCCCCAATCTTCGAATGGGGGAAAACTTTTCAAATCTTGTCATGGAATACTAGAGGTCTTAACGGATGGGATGGGATTGTGTTTTCTCTAAGTGCTCCTAGGGTTCTAGATTCCTTCCTTTTTGAGTGCTCTGTTTCATTTTCTATCATTTTTTATCTTTGGGTGAGATTTGAGGGCTTCAAGCAAGCCAAATATTTTATTTAAATATTTTGTTTGAAGCTTTTGGTAGGTTCAAGGATTTTTAATGTATTGTTTGATCGAGGCTTGCTTTGGAATGATCAGATGTTCTCTTACCAATGTTTTTAGCATTAAGATCTTTTACCGATTGTTTATGCTTTTCGCCCCTAGATAGTGGCTCTTCTGCTTGCTGGGCCACATTTTAGGGAGGTTGAGCTCCCTGTTTCTTTGTAGTGTTGGCTACCACTATTAGGGTCCAATTTTACACAATGGTTGGGGAGATCGCAAGATCCACCAGTTTTGTTTCTAGGTTCCTATTGCAAGTTGTCATATCCAAACACAAATTGATCTCTTTGTGTAGTTTTTGGTTTCTAGTTATTTGTGGAACTAATCTGCATGATATTTCTCTATTTTTTTGGTTCAATTTTAGCTTGTTAGTTCCTACTATTGGAGTTCTTAGATTTTCCAATTGTAGGATTGCTTTGTGTTGGCATCCATTGACCTGGATCTCCTGACCCAAGATTCCTATCATGGGAAAGAATTTTGAAATCGATCATTATTTGGTGTTCCTATTGGGTGTGTTGGTGTGTTTAATTTTTTGTGCCTTCTGTTTCATTTTGGGGTTCTATATCCAAGGTTCCCATATTGGGTAGGAAGTTCAAATTCTATTTTTAGAAGCTTTTCTCCTAAAAAATCCAATGTTAGGTGGTTTCCTCCTCCTGTTGGATGGATGAATCTCAATTTTGATGGAGCTGCTAAAGGCAACCTAGGTAAGACTAAAAGTGGTGGCATTATTAGAAATGAACATGGAAGAATCCTCATGGCATTTATTGAAAACTTTGATATTTAAACAAATCACATGGCCAAAGCTAGAGCTCTTTACCAAGGATTATCCATCCTCGATGGCCTCCATCTCAACAATCTCATCATTGAAGGTGAATCCTTGAATATTATCAACTACTTAAAACGGACTTAGATTTTGGCATGGAGCATCTTCAACCTCATCAGAGAGTCCAAAAGATACCTCTGTAGCTTTAGCAATTTTACCATCCAACACATGTATATAGAAGGCAACAAAGTTGTTGATGTTATGGCCAACTTGGACCTAGGTGAAGAGTCTCTTCATGTTTGGCATGATAATTTTCCTTAAAATATCCATGCTCACGATGAAAGTTAAGATGTGTCCTTCCTTTAGAGCGACCTTCCTTCTTGATTGGCTCCCTAGTCAACATGGACCTCTGAACCACACCACAAGTCCTTTCCTATTTCAACTTGCATGTTTTTTTTTAAGCGAAAAACCCCTTGCGGGGCCGCCTTGGTCTAAGAGACCACGAACAGGGGGTTCTACACCGTCAAAGTCACCCAAGGATCGCATCCAACCCTGCCCGCACCAACATTATCAATTGGATTTTGGGTACCCAATTCAGCTTTTTGGTAGGGTGGAGATTCGAACCTGGGACCTCCCTTGGAGGATTGCCCTCTCCTCTCCAACTCACCTACAACACCTGGGTCCTATGAGATGATTTACCCTAATTGTTGTCATCACTTGGATTTAAGTTCTCGTAAGAATCATCACCTTATGTCAATATTTGATCCTGTGTAGCCCTACCTATTTTATCCAAACCAAAGCATTCATAGAAGACAACACCTAAAGTTTATCTTTGGTATTATGTGACACTTTATCAATCATCTAGACCTGGGTATTTGTAGGAATCAACAATTCAAGTTAATCTCTAGTCTTGTGTGGCACTATCATCCGAAACCAAGCAGTCATAGGAATCAACACCCAAAATTCATCTTTGGTCTTATGTGTCACCACGACAAGATCATGTGCTCACCCACTTCCACTAATGATTATTTCTATGGTAGATTAACTTGTGATAACATCCTCTTTAGAAACACCTCCATTCATAATCATTCCCGAAGTAGTGAAAGGGTCAATTTTTTCATGTTCTATGAGGCACCCAAAGATGACTCAGTACACATGACAAGGCTATCCCAGTATGATGCATGCCATCAATGGATCTGGAGCATTGGTCTCTCTAGATTTCATGAAATGCATATTCAGGAAGCTTTAGCCCATTTGGCTTCTCAAGTGCATTTAAATATCAACTGGTGGAGCAGTGGCATCCACAAATATTTTTCTACAACCTCATTCCAAAGGTGGGCTTCTTTGATTTCTTTCATTATGGTAATGACACTTCTCGAGCTGGATTCCTTGCAAACAAATGCAATGGTTGAAGAGATCTTGATAAATCATGGGTTAATGCCATTCATTTGTAAATTCAGTGGGAATGACCCTAATTTATCCCATGAATTCACCAAGTCTTGGGATAATGATTGTGTCACTTTGCGTGGACTCAAATTCAAGGTTACTACTCATTTTTTGGCAGAGATGATGCTCCCCAACAATGGGGACATAGTTCACCATGATAAGCATTTCTTGGCGGTTGAGATCAACCATTTCATAGAAAATGGTAAAAGAATCGCCAAGGAGAAAAGTGGGATTATCATGGAGGGTATCCCTATTTCTTAAAATAGGGTAATGATTCCAATCCTTCAATTTTTCATGGTGGACATCAGTTCTCCTCTCAGGAGTTTCCACCTAGCTTTTTTTAATCACTTGCACGAAATCAAGTGCATTGATGTCCCTGAATATTTATTTTATTATTTAGAGTTCATTGTGGAAAATGTCATAGAAGGCAAATCAACACATCCCAAGCACCAATTTATCCATATATTCCTTTACAAGCATGCTTGCAAAATGAGGCACAAAAGGCTATTCTTCTAATTGGTGGTAACCCGATGGACCACCCTGTTGCTTTGACTTCCAATCAAGAGAGCCCTTAAAAGGATATACCAAGTGACAATCAATGCTAGGAAGAAGTTGATGTTCGAATATACTACCACTAACACCCCTTCTTCAATCAAGATCGATCATTGTTGACACTCGTCCATAAGCCTTGCTTCTAGGGAGAAAAGGAAAACTCCTATTGTTATTGACCAAGACCAAGAAAACCCAAGAGAATCTCTAGCAAAGCTCAAGAATACTAAAATTGAAGGGATCCCTGTTTAATTTCACTCCTTGATGGTTGATGACTCCCTGAGTGGGCTCTCTATTCACATCCTATAAAGAGTCAAACCTGATTTCCTTAGCAATGTGGAGAAAATGGTTCAATCTGCATAAACAATGTCTTTGAATGCCTAGAATATCCTCCAACAAGCTAAAAAGATGATCTCTACCATCAAAAAATAAAAGGAAGATGAAACTTAGATTTCTACAAGTGATCCTAGTGTGAGCGATGTCGAATGGGACCCTTCTAAGATTTTTGACTAGCTTGGTCTTTTGGGCCAACATTTTTGATCATTTTCTTGGGATCCTAGTCCTTTTTCTCTTGTTTTTTTGTGGATCTCTATTTGAATCTCTTTGTTTTGTTGGCATCCCTTGAAGTCCATCTTTGGACCCCTCTACATTGTTTCCTTTGGCTTTCTTCATGTGTTGTAATTTTAGGATTGGTCCAATTGAGACAATCTCCTTTTTGGCTTCTCATTGGTAATCTATAAAAGGTTTGGGATCCCTTTGAAAAACCTCTCTTTCAACTAATAAAAAAATACTATCATAAAGGCTCAATATATGCAACTAGTGTTAGCTTTTAATGAATAACCACTCAATAATATGGCCACTAAATCAATAATACTCAACTCAATATGAAGGAAATAATAATGCTAAGCAAATAAGCTTATATTCAGAATATGAAATAACTCCAATATTGCTAATGGCAAATGCTAAAAAATACAATAAACTCTTATTGAATAAAAGACCTCAAATACATCATATTACATCACCTTCCATTGCTCCATGGGTGATGTCCCATCTCTTGAACTTCCCTTTGTGATGCTATTCTATTACAATTGCACATCCATATATAGGATGGAATGTGACTCTTCATATGGTGTTTCTTGGCCCTTACTCTTCCTATGACTCTTCATATTCCTATTCTAATGACACATGTACATAGGGACAACTATGCACATTTACATTGCCAAAATATCATTGCACACTTGTGCATTTATTACATTGCATAAAGTAAATACTTTCATCCTAATCTAAGACACTCTTTCCTAATCTATAGATGTACCCATGGTGGTACATTGTCATGTACCAAATAATGTAATATATTCCAACACCCCCCTGTATTACATTATTTGGTTCTTGAGAACTTTGGTCTTCAATATGGTCTTCATCAATCTATCTCAATGAGATTGATCTTTGGATTTGCATAGAATGATTCTAGTTTGAATTTTCTTGTGTGACCTCTTTTGTTCTTCTTTTCATGCTTTGAGTTCTTCATTGATGATCTCCCTTCTTGATATTGTGCTAGTGTATCATAATGATACAATTCTGGTTCTTGGCTTGAATGCTTTAGATAATCATGTTCTTCAATCTGTGTGTGACTTCTTTCTTTGTTTCTTCTCTTTCTTAGCTCCTGCACTTCTTCTTGTGATACGTCTTCAGAGAGATGAGTTAGTAAATCATCACAATAATATTGATTTGAATCTAATGATTCTTCTTCAAGATAGCCATATGACTTGTTTTGGTTATTTTGTACCTTTTCTTGAAAGAGTTCAAAGATAACTAATGATAGGTACATTATTAGACATTCTTTTATAGTAATGATAATGTCTTGAGATTCCCATGATGATCTAAAAAGTTTTCCATGAAGAAATTCCATAAATGTAGTAAATTTTCCTTCCTTAGCTTCCTTGAAAAACATGATCAATTTATCCTTTAGTGAATCTAGTACTTGATCTCCATCAATGTTTGATATTAAGTTATGAGAGTAGAACTTGAGTGCTTGTAATATTTCATCACTGTTTTCATTGAACACTTCCTTTAGAATATTATCCATATTACTTTTTGAAGTAGACTTCCTTATGACTCCCAAATTTAGTTTATCAAGCAACTATTAATTCCAAAGAGGTACTTCCTTAGTTGTGAGAGATAGACTAAGGATGATATTTTTTCAAGTTTCAAATATTGTTCTTTCAATTGTATGTTGTGTAGAAACCCTTGTATCTCCCTAAGGTTTGAAAGACAATATTTAATATTATTAATCAACAATCCTTTACAAATCTTCAAATCTATCAAATGCAATCCTAGGTAGAATTCCTTTTATCTCCCAAATTTGTGGATAAAATATTTAATTCTAAATTTCTTATGCTATATTTGATGTAGAAATCCTTATACCTCCAAATTTAGAAATTTAGAAATTCTAGAAATAATATTTGCAATATTTTGTAATTCTAATTTGATATAGAATCCTTATTTCTCCAACCTTATTTAATTTTTAAATATTTAATTGGTTTTGTAAACTATGGTATGCAATTTTTACAAAACTCCAATATAACCTTCAAATTCCAGAAAATGCTCTTCAAAAATATAATTATAGGCTTCAAAATAATAATATGATTTTCTAAGGTTATAAAAATGCTTATCACTCCACTTTTACTTTTAATAAACTTTGACCTTAGAATATATTTCCTTCTTATTCCTCCTATCAATATAAAACTTTAATATATGGTAAAATGCTATGGTAAATACCTCAAATATTCAGGTGCTCCTTGTTGGTCTTGTTGGGCACTTATCTCTCTGGTCAAACTTGCTTGGAATACTATGTATGACTCTTCAAAGATGCTTTGACCTTCTTTAATGCTTCTCCTCTTGTATTTTCTATGTAAGGCACTGGAAAAACTGCTATATTAATACCTCTATGGCTATATGAGTGCTTCACCTTTCTTTGGATGTGTGCCACGTGGTGTAGATGTTATTTGACTCCTTGTATTCCTTTCTTGGTGGTGCTAACATTCATGAATAGAATAAAGTGGACACTTGTCACCTTTTTCCTTGCAACTTGGGAGTTACACAGTCTTCTTGGGTGCTTGGATAATAATGAAGAATATTTGAATGTTTGAGTGCTCTTTTCTCATGTAGAGTTACGTTCAACCTTATGCACCAACTTCTATCTTTAGTGCCAAGTGGAGATATTCCCTTATTTTGGAAGAGACAAGTGTAATCAACTCTTTGTGCATGCACTCTTTTTCCAAACATATGGATTGTAAGGCTTTTGAATGCCTTTGCTCTTCCCAAACTTATTCTTTCTCCTTGTAAAATGTATTCTAGCTTCTTGAAAATGTATTCTTGTTGGAGTTTCTCCTTCCTTTGGATGATGGTGGACTTGCTCATAGATGGCTTCAACCAAAGACCTTCTTGTATGCTTCAATGGTGGCCTTATGGTAATCACTATGGCAATTTGATCTTTCTATCTTGTTCCTTTGATAGTGCACCTTGTATTTTGTTTCTCTTGTAATCTACCCTATTTTAAATGGTTGTAATAGTACTTTTGTAGGTTGTGGATGATGTTCTCTACATTCTTGGGTATGGCCAAAATTTGAGCCTAATGGCTCCTTCTCCTTAAGCACTTTTGTTGGTGCTTATTTCTTGCAAGTGGGTGGACGTATGATGAAGAACTTGCCCCCTGTAATCTGCTACCAAATGGTGCAATGTATGGTGGTGGTTTTCACCACTTCTTTGGTGGTTGTCTATACCACTCACTAATATGTATCTGATGTTTTTAAACACCTAAAATCTGCTCAGATTTTGAAACTCTTTTCCTTTTCAAAATCTGCTTTTCCTCTTCAAAAATTGTTGTAATTTTTAGGAATTTTCTTCCACACTAAAGTAGGATAATTTTCTTTCAAATTTACTCACAAATCAACATATACTATTCACTTATATCTCCTTTTATAAACTCAATTTAATGCTATAATAATATGGAAAATTTCTCAACTAATAAGAGTAAATTTATCCCACTAATAAATGTTAAGTAAATCTGATTTTCTCTTATTAAAAAACAACATATAATCAACTTCTTATCACTCCAATTAAACTTGTAATTTTTTTGTTATAATATGTAATTTTCACTAAATTCAATAGTGTGAAACAATGTCCTTTTGAGCTTAATGACACCTTAAAATACTTCTTTTAGATAGCTCTAAATAGCTTCAATAAATGATGCTTTAAACTCTTAATAAACTCCTTTAAAATTTCTGTAATAGTAATCTATATGGCATCAATTTTACACACCTTTTTGTAGCTTCTTCCTTCGTATCTTATTGTCTTGTATTTTCTGGATTTTCACCCTTCAATTTGTTGTTAGTAGATCCTTCAATTTACAGAAATAATGGCTGCCTCAAAGCTTGCTTTCTTTTCTTCTAAATAGGTGTTTTCTTCTCCTTCAAACAAGTGCTTTCTTCTTCTTCAAACATGTGCTTTCTAACTTTGATTTTTATAGCTTCAAATGCTGTCCAAATGCACTCCAAATATGCAATCAACCTCCTTCGTAGGTGCTACTACTAATCCTTATGATTTTCTGTCCAAATCTATCTCAAATATTTCCCAAAGCTTCTTTAAAATGCAACTAATTTTGTTCTTACAATGCTGCCCAAAAATGCAGCTTAAACACCTTCTAATTGTTATTCCAAAATCTGATTTGATGAAGTTTACTAACCTTCAAATTTGCTGCTCTCTTTGCTATCAAGCCTTCTCTTAGTTGGCTGTCCAAATATTCCTTGAAATCTTCTCCAAAGATTTTCAATCTACAACTTTCTGCTTCTACTTTTTGCAGTCCTTTTTCCTTTCAACTTTTCTTCTAAAAATCAGCAACTTGTGCTTTTACAAATTAGCCTACAAAACTTGTGTGGCTATCTTCAAATTTCTCAAATTTGTGGCCTATGCAATCTTCTTACTTTATTCTAACTTCTTGCTGAATTCTGTCTTCAAATATGACCTCTATCTCTATCTTCTCTCTCAAGAATCTGAATATCTTGAGTTCTTCAAAATCTTCTTCAAATTTGACAAACTTCTTGCCAAATCCTTTTCCTTGTGGGCTTGTTTTTAGATGGTGATAATTGTCCCAATTTATTCTGGTTAGGTACTCTTTCTTCTTGCAATATTCTACCATGAACTCTGCTTCAAATCTCCTTCAATAATGGTTGCTTCAACTTCTGCAATAAGGCTTTTTTGTAGCCTTCTTTTCTTCTTCAAAATCTTCTTTAGACCTCTATTCTTGGGTCTTCTAATTCTACAACATTCAAATCTATTTTCAATGAAACCTTACCTTGGTTTCTTCAATTTTCCACTATGGGAAATTCTTCAATGAGATCTCTTTCTAGATCTCCAAAATATGCAATAGGACTTTCAATAGTCCTTCTATCTTCAGTATTCAATCTTTAATTTGTTTATTCAATCTGCAATAGGACTTTCAATAGTCCTTATATCTTCAATTTGTTGCTTCAATCTACAATAGGACTTTCAATAGTCCTTCTAGATTCAATCTTCAATCTATTGCTTCAATCTACAATAGGACTTTCAATAGTCCTTCAATCTTCAATCTTCCAATCTTGGAAGTTCTTCAATATGACCTCTCTTAGGGTCTCTTCAATCAATAGTCTTGCAATGAGAACCTCTCCTTGGTTCTTCTCAATATTCAATTGGGGCCTTCTTCTTGGACCTCCTTCAATGTCTATTTTCTGCAATAGAACTTGAGCAACAATAATATATTCAAAGTTCCAAAAATAATAATCTTCACTAGCTATAACTAGTGGAATCAAATCAATGTTGAATCCTAGTCTTCACAGGTGTTCCTTCAACCTTGTGGAAAGATTCTAGCCAATCAATAATTTGGAATATATATTCTTTCAATCAATAAAATTTATCAATAGGACCTCTTCTAAGGGTCTCTAAATCTTCAATATCAAGGTCTATCTTCAAGACCTGTAAATTTTCTTCTATTCCAATTTTGCTCTTGGAATAGGTAAATCTTTAACTTTCACTGGTTTTCTTTCAACCTAGTGAGAAATGCTATCTTCTCTGGTTTTATTTTCCAGAGGTAATTTTCTTTTATCTTCTCTGGATTCTCTTTCTAGAGGTAATTTCCTTTATCTTCTCTGGTTTCTCTTTCTAGAGGTAATTTTCCTTTATCTTCTTTGGTTTCTCTTTCCAGAGGTAATTTCTTTTATCTTTATTGGTCTCTTCTTAACTAGTAGAAATTTCCTTCCTTCCAATCTATATAATAACTTCTATCAAACAATCTCAAAGCCAACAACTTTTGCAAGGGGTAGGTCCAAAGGCGCATCTAGTTTGTAAAAATGCAGCAATGGTGTTGAATGATGAAAAACTAGAATAGTTTCTAGTGGCTCTCTCAATTCCTATCTAGACCTATTATGGCTAGATCTACCATGGCTCTGATACCACTGTTAGATTTTAATGAATAACCACTCAATAATATGACCACTAAATCAATAATACTCAACTCAATATGAAGGAAATAATAATGCTAAGCAAATAAGCTTATATTTAGAATATGAAATAACTCCAATATTGCTAATGGCAAATGCTAAAAAATACAATAAACTCTTATTGAATAAAAGACCTCAAATACATCATATTACATCACCTTCCATTGCTCCATGGGTGATGTCCCATCTCCTGATCTTCCCTTTGTGATGCTCTTCTATTACAATTGCACATCCATATATAGGATGGAATGTGACTCTTCATATGGTGTTTCTTGGCCCTTACTCTTCCTATGACTCTTCATATTCCTATTCTAATGACACATGTACATAGGGACAACTATGCACATTTACATTGCCAAAATATCATTGCACACTTGTGCATTTATTACATTGCATAAATTAAATACTTTCATCCTAATCTAAGACACTCTTTCCTAATCTATAGATGTACCCATGGTGGTACATTGTCATGTACCAAATAATGTAATATATTCCAAAAACTATTGGATGCTTGACCTAAATGATTTACTTTTGTCATTAGAAATTAAAATCTATAAAAATGCTTAAAATAATATATTCATTAAAATAAAGTATTTTTAATAAGTTATAAATAGCTTCAATTACCCATATTTTGTAGGTGAGTTGGAGAGGGTAGGTCAATCCTCTAAGGGAAGTCCCTGGTTCGAACATCCACCCTACCAAAAGCACATTGGGTACCCAAAATCCAGTTGATAATGTTGGTTCGGTCAGGGTCGGGTGCGACTTTTGGGTGATTTTTATGGTGTAGAACCCTCTGGTCATGGTTTCTCAGACCAAGGTGGCCTCACAAGGGGTTTTTCACTAAATTAAAAAATAAAATAAGTAGCTTAAATTGGGACCACTACCATGAAAATACCAAAATATTATATTTGTTATTAGGTCAATTAAATCATATTCAACATGTCTATCATATTTTTTTCCTATCAAATATATTCTTCAACTTCCTCAAACAATTATTTTTCCACAATCAAAGCCACTCTTTGATATCATTTTGATTAAGAGAGAAAATCTTAGTTGCCTATTTACCTTCTAAAATTTAAATTTCTTCAAGACAAATATCAACACCATGATTGACTAAATTATCTGCTACTCAATTTCCTTCTCTATAAATATGCTCACATTTACAAGAGATTGCTTCCAATAATAGATGATGAACATCAACAATAATATTATTTTTTATCTAATCCCCACATCCATTTTTGTTTATAGCACTAATGATAATTTTTGAATCCCCCTTAATTGAAATATATTTCCATCCTTTTTCTATTGTAATTTTAATGAGTAACAAGTGCCCTAGCCTTTGCATATTGTTAGTTGAAGTTCCATATGATTTTGAGTAAGTGAGGAGAATTTTGCCTTCATTATTTAAAAAAACACCACCTGTGTCATCTTTTCCCAGATTTTCTTTAGAAGCACCATCAAGATTAATTTTGATAAACCCAAATTTTGAACATTTTCATTTTACCCTAGATCAAAGTAATAATTGTAAACTATCCGATATGAAGTTCCATGTTGATGATCCTTTAGGTAGGGTTTTTTCCTAAATAATTTTATTGCATCAAAAGAAAATGTATATTTTTGAAGTAATATATTTACCCAATTCTTTCCTTGATCTTCGAATATCCAAAAATTTTACAAGCCTATTCCTCCAATATTTTTCTTTGAAAACCTTATCCCACTCACAAAGACAAAACCTAGATTTTTCATTGCATACTTTCCAAATAAAGTCTCTTTGAATTTTATCAATTTTTGATGAGATGGATTGCATTGTAGTCTTTATGAGTTGTAGCCTTCTTGCCATGGTTAAGAACTTACATTTTCAACCTACCAACAAATATTTCATTCTATCCAAACAATAAACCCAAAGTTCCTTTTTATTTTATTTAGGATACAGATAAATACTAGGTTGATGGTAAATTTTTAATTTTAAACTCTAAAATATCCACAATAATTTGTTGTAAATCTAGAAATCCTGGATTTTTGTAGTATTAACCAAATGTCCAATAGCCTTCTCATAGTATTAAATATTGATTTAAACTCCATGGACTCACCGACATAGATATGATACAAAATAAAAGCATCATCAATAAATTAGAGATGAGATTTGAAGGGAATATTTTTTGCAACCTAAAAATATTTGATTTTCCTTCTATTTTTACCTTTGAGAAATCTCTCCCTAATGCCTCCACAAGAATAATGAATAGATAAGAAGATAGTGGATCACCTTGACAAAGTCCACAAGATGATTTGAAGCAATCAATAGGAGAACCATTTATCAAAATAGAATATTTCATAGTGCTATAACAAAATTTGATTCATTTATACCAACTGTAATCAAAACAAAACTTTTTTAGAATATCATGTAGAAAACTCCAAAAAACCCTATAATATGCTTTGTTCATATCTAATTTCATATGCATGCCTAATTTTTTGTGGAATGAATAGAATGTATGACCTCTTTTGCAATGATTATACCATCATGGATTTGTTTACCATAAACAAAACCAACTTGTTCCTTTGAAATAACACAATCTAGAATACCTTTCAACTTGTATGCCATAATTTTTGAAATGGTCTTATAAATCATATTACAAAGGCTTATTGGATGAAAATTATAAAATTATTTTCTTGCCTTTCTTGGGAACCAATGTAATAAAAATGAAATTAATCTCACTTATTTTAGCTTTGCTTTTTTAGTTCTCTTCAACTTCAACTAACATATCACTCTTCAATGAATCCTAAATTTTAAAAAATAAAAGTATAGAAAATCCATTGAGGCCAATTGCCTTGTTTGGACGAAAAGAGAAAATTGCTTGATATAGCTCCTCCATAGATATCTTCTTCATCAAGCATTCATTTTGTCCCTATGTGATAATTGATGGAATATTTTGCAAAAGCTTATCTTTTACCTCTTTATCTTACCCAGTATTGATAAATGTTTTTGAAATAATTAATTAATTCTTAATATATTCTTCTTCCTCATTATTTCTTCCATCTTAAGTCAAAATATTTTTGATATGACAAAACAATTTGGTTTTGCATGATTTATATTTTTTGCATTTCTCTCTCCTTCTTTGAACCATTTCTCCCTTGATTTTTGGAATCAATATGACTCCTCATTTTCAATGCATTATGGTAATAAAAAAGTAATTATTTTTCTTTCACATAAATATCCTAATCCATTCCATTAATTTCCATTATCTCTTGTAAATGTTTTATCCTGGATTCAATATCTTTCTTTTCATTTTAAATATTACCAAAATATTTGGCATTCCATATTTTTATTTGCTTCTTTAAATATTTAAGTTTTGGAACAAACCTTTACATATATGATCCTTCATAGTTCGATTCATTCCACCACAACATAACCATATGGAAGAAATCAGGGTCTTGGAGCCACATAGACTGGAAGTGAAATACCCTTGGTTGACCATTATTGGGTAAATAACAAGTCAAGGGAATAGGTTTGTGATAAAATCCTACTCATAATTAAATATTTGAAGAGATTGTATACTCTTTTTGTAACCATTTATTGGACAACAAAAAATATATCCAATATTTCTACTGTATGAGTTTGTGCAATATGTCTATTATCCCATATATATTAAAAAATTGGAGGACTAACATTCCAAAGGCCATTTAAATTGAAAAATGAAGTAAATATTGCATTGATATAGACCATCCTAGAGTATCACCCTTATTTTACAAAGGAGATAGAACAATGTTGAAATCACCCCAAGAATCCATAGATCACAATAAATCATCATTGTGTTTGACAAAAAATGATAAGATCCTTCCAACATATTTCACAAGGAGTAATTATAGTTGTATCATATACATTTAGAACCCTATCTTTGATGTTTTTCTCTTTCCTACAAAATAGTCTAGCAACCTAATTACTTTTTAATCCCTTATTGTTGCAATACCATATAAAGCTCTTGAAGAAGAAATTTCTAGATAATCTCCATCTTTCAAGTCTTTTTAAAAGCATCCTTACATTCCTCACTACTTAATTTTATTTCTTGTATCAAAATAAACTCATGACTATAGCAACCTATGAATTCTTTAAAAAACTCTTCTTTTAGAGATATTATTATTACCCCTAACATCCCATGATATCATTTTCATCATCATCGCTTTTTATTTTTATTAGTGGGTTTAGCCCCACTTCTTGTTAACATTTATGATCTTTTATTTGGATTTTAAAATCGATATCCCTTTGAGTTTATTTTCTCTTTGTTCATGCTTTGATGAACTTCCTCTCCTTTTTCCATTACCACCAATACTCTCATCTTCATAAATATCTAGTATTTTTCCATATTTTTCATAATTAGGCTTATATTATAAAGATTTATGTTGCCCTAAAGAATCTAAAATGCAAATAATAGACTAATACAACTTTCTTCTTTATGTTTTCCCAAAACCCTAAAATGCATGGATGACCCTCCATAGCCATTACTTTCTTATTGTACCCTAGAAACCCT
Source organism: Wollemia nobilis (assembly GCA_028583015.1). Taxonomy (NCBI): domain Eukaryota; kingdom Viridiplantae; phylum Streptophyta; class Pinopsida; order Araucariales; family Araucariaceae; genus Wollemia; species Wollemia nobilis. The sequence goes on along the minus strand of JAQPPZ010016751.1, from coordinate 6,247,588 downwards.
AAATTTCCTTGGACCTCTTCCACATTCTTTTCTTCATTTTGTTGCTCTTTAAACCCTAAAGTGCAATTAATACACTCTATACTACTTTCATTTATATTTCAAGAAAAATATTGTATTATCCTTAAAAAGATGAAGAGGATTTACCTAGATTTGCCTTGGTCTCCACCTCATTCACTTAAAAATTTGTTTGCCCATCTTTATTTGCCTTAAAATTTTCCTCTCCATCTTCCATTACACCTTAACTCTTTCTATATGTGAATTTGTGCATTGTCCTTCCTTGTTCCTTGTATCATTGGTTTATTCTAATGCTTTATTTGAGTGAATTGTAATGGCCTTTTCTATTTAATGATGTAGAGGGGTTTTTTTTTCCACTTTCTTTGAAGTGGAAAATCCTTTATTTGAACTAGATTCTCATATGATATGATCTCCTTGTTTCATATTGAAGTTTACCTCATGCCCAATATTTTCTATCTCTTTCTTCATCATTTATCTATAGTCTCTTGCCATGTCCAATTCCATGATATATTTGATATCATAATGTAATGTTTTCATAATCCACTTGTTGATCCCCCTCTTGATTATAATTTAATCCTCATGAAATGTGGTAAAGGTTTTAAATTATCCATGTCAACAAATAATCAACTATATACATCATGCCTTCTCTCCTTACTAGTTCATCCCTCCTGGATGAACATGCCTAGATCATTGCCAATATTATTCAAAAAATTCTTATTGATGATTTGAAAAGGAAGTCCAAAAATCCTAATCTACACCAGAAGCTTTTTAATAGTCTCTTCATAAAAACTTCTCACTCCATGGTCTTAAAAATAATACATCTTTGCCCCTAAACAAAGACCCTCTATCCATTATTTTATCTCTTATTTTTGAACTAGAGAAGATAATGATGAAAAATGCTTTTGAAATAAAAGTCATGGAGTAATTTGAATTCAATCCTCACTTCCACTTGATCCAATTTTGAATCTTGGAAAAACCTAGCTAATATTCATAAAACTTACGTATTAACCTCGTGGTTTTAAGAATCAATATATCATATGATTGATCATCACATCCTTGATAATTACTTATGGTATAGTATTTGCTACCTAGATATGGTTTACCAAATATTCACTCTTCCTCTTATTGCTAACTAGGGCATCCATACTTTCAACCAAGGCATCCTTAATTTCAACTAGGGCATTCTTACTTCTAGTAAGAAATTGAAAAAATTATTTCTCCTAAGATCACACTTTGCTTCCTACTTCCTACTCACACTTTCTACTTTCCCCTAGTTCACACTCACTCTTGGCTCACCATTGCATAATAAAAATACATTTTAATATAATAATAAAATTAGTTTTGTTGATATTAATATATGTTTATTTTAAAATGAATTTATATATATTAGTATATAAATAAGGATTTTGAATAAAATATAAAGAATTATATATTATGTGGAGGAATGGTCTTGTTGTTATTTATTTGAATTTATGACTTGAAAGGAGTAGTTGAATTTTAAAAATAAATCTCAAAATCATGATCAAATTTGGAACAATAGTATTGTCTATCTTGTAGAATGTTTATAGAGATGGTGCTCATCATGGAAAGTCTCAAATATGAAAAAATATTGCTATCCACTTGGTTTCAATATTTGAATATACATGCAAGTGTCATATGCAATAATGATATTAAAAGGAGGATTTGCTTTGATATAAGTTAAAATGGAAATGTCTAGAAATTAAGTTTGTTAAAATTAATTTTGATGGTGGTTCCAAAGGAAATATAAGAAAATTTGGTGGAGGTGCTATTTTTTGTAAATAATGTTGGATAAATTCTCCTTATTTACTCAAAATCATATGGAACTTCAACTAACAACTATACAAAGTCTAGATCACTTCTTACAAGGATAAAAAATGCAATTGAAAATGATTGGAAATGCTTTTAGTTGAGGTGGATTCACAAATTATCATTAATGCTATTGTATCACTCCAAATTTTTCACACCCTTACCTTCAGGCTATAGGATCCGTGCCCGGAAGGGGGATGTGAAAAGGATGGCGCGGTACCTCGGACTGAGAGGCCTTGCGAAGGTCCCGCCTCTCGAGGGAGGTGTATTATGGTGATTTTTCGACGGATGGTGGGTTCACCAGGAAACTTTTGAATGGCAGTTTCCACGCCTAGGTTGGGAATGTGTTTGATGTGTTCAGTTTTAGCTTTAATCATCCAAGTCCTAGGTTTGGCCAAAATGCGTCTAAGCTATTCTATATGAAATGCAGATTTAAATGAAGACAGAAACAAATTTGGACGAGAAAAATAGAAAGAACAAGATGGATTAAAGACCCATACCTGATCCGGATGTCTGATGAAGGTTCTGATTTTTGAAGCAGTCAGGATCGCCTCTGATTTAACAGAATCATCTACGATCTGACAAGATCATCTGAGATCTGACGAATTCGTTAGAGACCTGCAAACAGAGAAATAGGTGCAAAACACAGAAAATACAACAATGCTAACATAGGGAAACAGTGTAAAATGACAATAACAATATCAAACTAAAAATTATAAACAGAAACATGAATGCATTATACTGATTTAATGACAATTATAACTTAATTATGCATTTGATCTAGATGGGTGAACTCCAAAATGTAGAATAGCAAGGAATAATGATAAAACTAACTAAATTCAGAATAAAATAGTGGATAAATGTAAGAAAACATGCAAACTCTGGGCACTGATTTCCCCCAATGTAGACTGCAGTCGAAATCGTCTGGATGTGATGAAATCATCTTGAATTATGACGAGATCATCCGAGATTGAACGAGCTCATCTACGACGATCTGAACTTGCTCCGGCTGAAAATCGATACGGTCCCTACAAGAAAACTTCAAATAACAAATTGCAAATGATGCTCTAGGGTATTTTAATGCACACAAATATCAAATCATAGGGAAATTCAGCCAAGGGGATGCTAAGGGGAGGGCCTAGGATTAAATAGGCTTAGGATAGAGGTTGGGAGGTTGGAGATCATCCCAATTTGGGAGATCTCCAATGGGGGAGGTCTCTAACGGTGCAGACATGCTTCTGCCCGGATTAGAGACGCCGTTGGAACAGAGTCCAACTATGCACAAATTAGTTTGGGACGAGATCATCTGGACGTCCTACGCCAGACGAAATCGTCCGATCTGAGGCGATATCGTCTTATCGAAGACGATATCGTCAAACGGACAAAACAAACTCTAAAAATGGCACGAGAAAGGAGGAAACGGGTTAAACGACGGTTTGGGAGCGATTTTGGGGGTTGAAATTTGAATTTGAATATTTACTAGAGTAATTTTAATTATTTGCTAAGGGTTACTACGTCAATTTTAGGGTGCTACATTTTGCCCCCTCTTTAGCGAATTTTCCAAAGAAAATGTGTTAAAGATGAGTTCTTCTCGATTTACGAGAAAGCAAAAATTTATTCCCATTTTTAGGCGACGATTCTAGGTCGAATCATACGATAGCTTACTATGGTGCCCCCTCCGTGTTTTTACCCAAATCGAACGTTTGAGGTAAAAACGCGAAAAGCAAAATTTAAAATGTTGTTAATTTGTTTTTTAAATAAAATTAAGAAAATAGGGTAAAACCCTAATTCATTTTTACTATTCATTTTCTCTGATGATATTTTTGATGATATGACTTGTGTATATGTTTTATGATGCTTTAATGTTTTGATGTGATTGATTTGATGATTCATATAATTATGTCGTTTGGAAATATTATGGTTTGAATGTCATGCTTTTAAAATTTAAATGAAATAATCTGATGTAAACAAATTGGTTGTTGTGGTGATGATTTGATAAAAATAAAAAGGACTTCTAACAATAATTTCAAAGGACATTGTCGCTATTATAGACCATTTCATGGAGTCGTCGCTCACTCGGTCATCAAGCTAATCCCAGTATAGAAATATTGTTAAAAGGTAAAAGAGTGCTTAAGAGACTGTCTTAAGACTTTGGTGCAATGGTGCAAATGATGATGATGATGGTGATTTGTTTTCAGATTTTCATAAAAATAGTATGCATGAAATAATGTTAAAATGATTTTTGCTAGGCATAAATTCCTAAGTGTGATAATTTTTTTGGATAATTCCCTAGGAATTATACCATCATTGCAAAATTTGAAGGTTGACATAATGACAATGAAATAGTGATAATGTGCATGCTTTTGAAAGCATAATTGTGTAACATAATGATTTAAGTCATATGTTTTTTATGATTTGATTTGAAATAAATGGAGAATAAAAATTGGTACAATGGTTTGCGCTAGGCATAGAATATGTAGGTATAGACTTATACCATCATCGCGAAAATCAAAGAAGAAAATAGATTGTTTTATTGCATGGTTGATTTTTACTTTTTGAAAATATGAAGATGAGGACTTGCGCTAGGCATAAAATTCCAATTTTGGTTTTGGAACTATACCATCGTCGCGAAAGTCGACAATATATATATATATATATATATATATATATATTTTTTTTGGTGGTGTGTGTGTGTGTGTGTGTGTTTTGATTGTATGGTTTTGAAAGAAATTTTGATTTTTTCTATTATGTATGTAGTTGTCTTTGTACTTTAAAGAAGAAAATGAATTATTCCAGACAATTTGCAAAAAAAATATTTCAAAGTATCTTAAAGACAAAAGTTAGATTTATAAGGAATCCCATGTGCATATGTGAGTTCATTTCCAATCTTGATTTATCATAATGATACACAAAATCTCTCAAATACAAATGTGTGTGCAATTGCTATGTTCGTTTACCAGTTTTGAGCAAGATAATTTGATACAAGTGATTTGAATGAACCAAATAAGTGTTCATTAACCATGATGTAGATGCATATAACCATACTAGACTACTATGTAAGTCGGATTATCAAGAGCTAGCTAATCCATAAGCAGACATAGGTCTGTACAAAAGAAGGTCGCTAATGTGACAGACATATCGCCACGCTAGGAGTTACCCAAGGCCAAGCGGGTTGGGCACAAACCACCTGTTATGGGGCTTACCTCACAGTTTTCGAATAATTGAGAATTCCAGGGATTCAAGCTCATCAACCCTTCTTTTCTTTTCAAAGGGTAGGGAAAGGGATTTTATTGCTTTTGCTTTTGCTTTCTTTTCGTTTCTTTTGTATTTTTGCTTGATAATGCTGTAATGATATAAAATAATATTTTTCTTTTTCTCTTTTTCTTGAACTTTGCTTTTTTTTTTTTTTATGCTAGGGATACTTGCTCGGATTAGGTTGTAGAGCAAGGGATTTTTATTCCGGGTAGGGGTGAGCTTGTCCTTTTGCCAATTCTCAAAGATTCTAGACCATGTGCATGATAGGATAGCGGGGAAACTTTTCGCTCAAGAAACCACTTCTACTATGTAGCATAGCATGGACATTACAAATATAATCATTTTATTGTGAAAGGATGTGCTTGGTTTAAGTAAATAACAAGATCAATTCTCTGTGCTCAAACTTTATTTAATTGAATTTTGTGAACTTTTGATATAAGAGAGATTAGTAATCATGCCAGATAAAATCAAGATATTTATTTTTGTGAGTGTGAAAGTGAGAGATTCCAAATAAATGCTAATTTATCCAAAATAATTTGAAATATATAACTGCAACATTTGTAAGAAGAAATATATATAAATACTTTTTGAGAAGTTTTGAGAATGTTGACTCTCTCTTTCTTCTTTATTTTGTTTTGGTTTCGAAAGAGTCAAGAATATCGTTGTTTTTATTTTTGTTTTTTTTTTTTGTTTATTGAAATATTTAACAAGTGCCATAAATACAACAAATAGTTTTGAATATTTTGATGATTTTAAATGTTTTTGGTATTTTTGAATTTATAAATTGAAAGAAATACAAGATAGTGATTTTGAAATATTTTAAACAAATATATACAAGGATGAAATGACCAAATTTATACATAGTAACGTTTAAGATGCAAAATATTCATGGGTTCTTTAAGTTCTTTACCATCTAAGGTAGATAATTTGTATGCTCCCGATTCAAATTTAGCGAGTGATAATGTATGGTCCAAGCCAGTTGGGCTCAAATTTACCTTTAAGGTCCTTAGTTGCATTAGTATTTTTTTGATTTTCTTTTAAAACAAGGTCGCCGATCTCAAAGGATCGATGACGAACTTTTTTAGCATATGATCTTTTAAGCTTGTTTTGGTAGGCACGGAGATGTTCCAAAGCATTGATGCATTTTTCATCTAGGAGTTCCAGTGGTTGAGTCTGCCAACTCGATATTCATCTCCTACTTCGGTATCTTGAAGTAGCAGAGCCAAAGAAGGAACTTCTAATTCAAAGGGAAAAACGGCTTCAACACCATAAACCAAAACAAAAGGTGAAGTTCCAGTGGGGGTTCGAACACTAGTTCGATAGGCCCACAAGGCTGGATATAACTGAATGTGCCGATCACGGCAGATTTATTGACCAATCTTTTGAGAATTTTGATTAAGGTTTTGTTAGATGCTTCTGCTTGACCATTACCCTGAGGATAATAGGGAGTGGACCAGCGATGTTGAATCTTATATTTTTGGCATAATTTTTTAACATCTTTATTTTTGAAACAAGTTCCATTGTCCGAGATGAGATTTGCAGGAATTCCGAACCTACAAATGATTTGATTAAAAATAAATTTAGAGACTTGTGTGCCGGTGCAGGAAGCTAAAGGCATAGCTTCAACCCACTTCGTGAAATACTCGATGGCGGTTATGATGAATTTGTGTCCATCGGATGACACAGGATTGATTTTGCCAATAATGTCTAAGCCCCATTTTGAAAAGGGCCAAGGAGATGAAATAGCCTACAGCTCTTGTGCAGGCGCATGGACAAGGTCAACATGTTTTCGGCACTTGTCGCAATGGCGCACATACTCATGTGCATCATTCTCCATGGTAGGCCAAAAGTATCCTATCCTAAGGAGCTTTTTAGCAATGACACTACCACTGAAGTGTCCTCCACAAGATCCATCGTGGGCTTCACTCAAGGCTGATTTGGATTCTTCTAAATTCAAACATCTTAATAGGATACCTTCAAAAGATCTCCTATACAAAGTATTGCCAATTATTACAAATCGACTTGCTCGTCTACGTAATAACCGACTTTGGTTTCTATTAGAATTGGTAGGGAAAGTCCCATTTTGAAGAAAATCAAATATATCTGTATACCAAGGTTTAGGAGTAGTTTCATTGATTAGAAACACATCCAAAGGTTCTAAGCATGACTTATTTGAAGCGGGTTCCTGGAGTCGACGAATAATGATAGTGGCATATTCGTCATCTAACTCCAAGGGTAGGAGAGATGTAGTTGCGGCCATAGCATCAGCTGCACGGTTGCTAGTTCGAGGAATGGCTTCCAAGGAAACTTGATCAAATAGAGACATTAATTGTAAAACATAGGCTTTATATGGGCGTAATTTATCATCTCTGGTCTGATAAACTTCATTAATTTGGTTTATGACAAGTTGAGAATCACCAAAAACTAACAGATGTTTAATTTTTAGCGCCAAGGCAGCTCGTAATCCGAGGATTAGAGCTTCATATTCAGCAGTATTGTTGGTGCAAGCAAATGTTAATTTGAAGGACAGAGGAATAAGATGTTTTTGCGGGGATATTAAAATAATACCCGCACCAGCCCCACTCATGCATCGGGCTCCATCAAAGTATAAGGACCATTGTTCAATATGGTCTGCCTCTAATTGAAGGCATTCATCAGGAAACTCAATGATGAGGGGATGGGTAGACTCTAAGGGTGCAGTAGCTAATTGATCTGCTATGATTTGACCCTTAACAAACTTTTGTCCTATGAACGTGAGGTCAAACTCGCTTAGAGCAAGAACCCACTTGGCTGTGCGACCCGATAAATAAGGTCGACTCATGAGATACCTCAAGGGATCATATTTAGCAATGACATAAGTTTTTCGACTAAGCATATAATGGCATAATTTTTGCATAGCAAAAATGACTGCTAGACATAGTTTTTCTAATGTTGTGTAGTGGGTTTCATAACTGATGAAGGTTCGACTAATATAATAATTAGCACGTTCTCTCTTTTCATCATCAAGCTGAGCTAACATAGCTCCTAAGGCAGAATCTAAAGCTGAAATATATAGGAGAAATGGGCGATCAGGTCTAGGCGGTGAAAGCACAGGTGGGTTAAGGAGGTATTGTTTGAGAAGTTCAAAAGCTTCTTTACATTCGTCGTCCCAATTAAAAGGGACATCCTTCTTAAGGAGTTTAAGAAAGGGACCGGTTTTGTCCGCCAGCTTATCGATGAAGCGATGGATAGCTTGAAGCTTACCTTGTAAACTTCGTAATTCAGATATATTGGTAGGTGCGGGCATATCAGTGATAGCCGCAATCTTAAGAGGGTCAATTTTGATACCACGTAAAGAAACTATAACCCCTAATAGTTTACCGGACTTAACTCCGAATATGCATTTGGTTGGATTTAATCGAATAAGATATTCTCTTAATCGATTAAAAACTTTTCTCAAATCATCTAAATGATTATCTTCATTAGTAGAGCGAGCTATAATATCATCTACATAATCATGTAGGATATCATGCATCATATCATGAAAGATATAAGTCATGGCTCGTTGATATGTTGCACCTGCATTCTTTAAGCCAAATGGCATCACTTTCCAACAAAAGGTACCCCGAGGGGTAATAAAGGCTATTTTAGCTTGATCTTCAGGAGCTATCCTGATCTGATTATAACCAGAGAATCCATCCATTAAGGACATCATCCCACTCCCGACAGTAAAGTCAATGATTTGGTCCATGTTTGGAAGAGGAAAATCATCTTTAGGGCATGCAACGTTAATATCTCTAAAATCTGTGCAAACCCTAACTTTGGTAGCTTCTTTCTTGGTGACTGGAACTACATTTGAGATCCATTCAACATAATCAATAGCTTGTATAAAAACAACATTCAGGAGTTTTTCTAACTCCCCTTTGACTAGCGGGGCCACTTTGGGATGCATTTTTCTAAGTTTTTGTTTAACGGGTTTAGCATCCGGATGGACTACTAGGTGATGCATGACTACAAAAGGGTCTAGACCTGGCATATCTTCATATGTCCAAGCGAAGACATCTTCATATTCTTTAAGGAATGCAATGTATTGCCCTTGGTTTTCTTGACTTAATTCTGACCCAATATTGATTATGTGAGGATTATCCTCAGTTCCAATATTAATTTTAATGACGTTTTCTACCTCCATGTGTAGATCTCTTTCAAAATTAGGTGGGGCGGGTGAAACGCCCAATTCTTGTAATTATTGTAAGGTTAAGTTGGATAATTCATCTTGAGGATTAGTGGTCTCAAGTTGGGCTATAGTTGGTATAGAACCATCAAAATAAAATCCATTGTGTAAAATTTCTTCAACGGAGACATCGTGGAAGATATCTCCTTCCAACTCCTCATCGGAGTCAGCAATCATTTCAGGGTAAGCTATGGATAGCATATTACATGTAAATGGCTGATTTTTTGGACACAAAGAATCTTGTTTATCTAGATAATCTTGATAACATATGAGTTGATCATCATCTTCAAAAGGGAAGGGTTGACCCTTACTAGAAAATAGGCCCACACCACATCGGGCGGGCCATGGTTCTACCTCAATAGGTTCTTTCATGCCATTTTGGAAAGGTCCCAAGCCTTTCCCTTGATAGCCCATTTTAAGCATTATGGGTTTAGCTTTAATATATTCATTAGTAAAATAACATCGGGCATATCCCTCATGATGAGTTTTGATATTTCGGGGTATTCTTCCCCAGTCATATCCTTTATAAATGAAGGCACAACTCCCGACTTGGTAAGTACTTCCCATGGGTTGTGGGAGGCCCAAAGTACGAGGAGATGGCGGCAAGTTATTTAAAATAATTGAATCTTGTATAAAAGCATTCGTTTTTTCTGATATTAAGATTGTGGATAAATCTGGTAAAAGTTCATCAGAAAGAGCATAAGATGTAGAAGGATCATTCCCTATATCTTTAGATGTGGAGGGTATGATAGATGTAGATGATGTGGAGGTGTTAATGAATGGGTCTATAGGTTTTGAGATTATAGGGATGGAACATGAAGAATTGGTTGTAGATTTAAGATCTTTTTGAGGTTCTAGTGTGATTTGTTCAGAAGATGGTTGAGTTAAATGTATAGGTGTAGTTGATGGGGTAGATGATGTTATGTGTGTGTGTTTCACACGTTTAGATGAAAAATAAGAACTAGGATGTGTGGATGACAGAGCGGGGCAAAATTGCACTCCAATAGGTTCTGCCAAAGCACACATATCAAAGGGTCTAGGGTCACCATGGATAGTGACCAACTGGTTTTTAAATTCAAATTTGACACACTGATGTAAAGTTGATGGAACTGCTCGCATCGCATTGATCCAAGGGCGACCCAAAAGTATATTGTACGATGCTGGGCAATGTACAATAAACACGGTTGTATCTAGGGTTCTAGGACCAACTTGCAAGGGTATAGTAATGACTCCACACGTTTCTTGTGTCTCGTCATTGAAAGCTTTGATAATCATGTCAGTTTTCTTCATTTCATCACTTCTAAAGCCAAATCTTTGGTAGAAGTCAAAAGTGCAAATGTTTAGAGATGAGCCATTATCAATCAAGACTCGTTTAATGGCTACATCTCCAATTAGAGCGAGTAATATATAAGGGGTTATCCTTATGTAAACTGTGTTGTGGGATATCTTTATCCCGAAAGTCAATACAATCGACTTCTCTAGTGATGATAGTATTGGCCATGGCTTCAAGTTGAATGTTTTGAGGTACCATCATTTGGCTTAATGTAAGCATTAACTCATCCCTATGGGTAGGAGAAGATCTTAATAAATCCAAAAGGGAAATTATGGTTGTAGTATTAGATAATTGCTCATTAATATTGTAAGGGGGTTTAGGTTGAACATTGGGAGCATGATTCCCTTTATTGGGATTTTTCAAAACAAATGGAGCTGATCCATCATTCTGGTTTGGTTCTTGTTGAGAATTTTGAGCCTGTTGTCGGGTAACGACTCCGATGGTACCTACAATGTTATATTGAAGACGCTAAACTGGTCTCGGTTGAGCGTTTATGGCTTGTTCATTAGAGAGGAATTGATTAGAAGAGGGTCGAGTAGTAACTCTTCTAGGAAATGGTTCTTCTAGAACCATAGCATCTGTGATAGGTTGAATAGGATCTGATTCATTTTTAGAACTATTCGATTGGTTTGAGGTGATGTCTAGTTCACTTTCAGTATCTGATTCTACATCACTAGAATCAGGAGTTTGTATATTATGCAGGGGCCTGGTCGTGACCAGGGATAAGGTTGTGTCAAATGTTTGAGGATCCTGAATAGGTAATTGTCCGCTAATAGTCCCTACATATCGGGTAGGAGGGGGAACATTATGATGTTCGATTTGATTGGCCACCTCTTTACCATGTCTTGGTAAAGGGTGTTGAAATATGTCTAATGATTGATTAGCATTTTGATTTTGATTTTGGGGAATGTTCTTTTGAGGATTATTAGGAGCATTTTGTTTAGGTTGGAAGGCTTGCACCTCCATTTCATTATTATCAATCAGATCTTGTATTTTATGTTTCAACCTTTTACAAGCGTTGGTAGAGTGTCCAGGTCCTCTATGGAAATCACAGTGTAAGTCAGCTCTGTATCCGGGTATAGTTGGATCAGGTTCCCGGATAGCTGGTAATTGGATCAAACCTCTTTCGAGTAATTGAGGTAAAATAGTTGATAATGGTTGATTCAATCTAGTAAACTCTCGAGGAGGTTTATCAGGAGGTTTCAATATAAATTTTTTTGTTGTCTTTGTTGCATTGATATTAGCAACATTTTTGCTATCAGTGACTCCGTCACCTATGACTTGTTTGTTTTTATATTGATTTCTGGAGGTTTTCTCATCATCCTTCTTCCTAAGTTGGCCTCTCCTAATGAGGGCATCTTCTACTCTTCGAGCTAAATCTATAGCTTGATCGAAGGTAGTTAAAGTAGCGATTGATAGCTCATAAGATATTTGTTCTTGTAAATTATTAATAAAAATATCCAACATTTCCCTATAAGGTAGCACAAAGTGCAGTTTTCCTGTCAATTGCCTCCATCTAGCTAAGAAATCAGCAAAACATTCATCCTTGTCTTGTTTTAAGTTGTATAAATCTTTAATGGTTACATGCCTCTCGATGTAGGCACTAAATTGATGGACAAAAGATTCAGCTGTTTCTTCAAAATTTCTCAAAGAATGAGTGGGTAGTTGATAGTACCACTCTAATGCCATTCCACCTAAACTTTTTGGGAACATTTTTAGTAATAGCAAGTCATCATGTGATATATCATGACATGCTATCCTAAACATGCGAAGATGCTCTATGGGATCTTCGGTTCCTTTATATATAGGCAGGATGGGCATGGGAAAGTGCTTAGGGTACGGTTGTGCTACAACTATGGGATCCAAAGGTTGACTACATATCTCTCGATAATTGTACGAGGGATGGTAGGGATCTATCTGGTCCATACGCGAAGCTAACTGTTTCACCATGGCTTCCAGATTACTAGTTTGCCCACCATATTGGTTCGGTAGGGCATTAGTATGGGACTTGTGAGCATATGATGGAGGGACATGAAGATTAGATGCTATGTTGCTATTGTGTAAATTGTTGGTAGGAAAGGTGTTATGAAGAAATTTTGAAGTTGTATTATGTTGTATTCCAGATTGTTGAAAATTGGTGTTTGGCTTCATTTTAGGTTTTTGTTTACTTGAAGCATATTGATCAATAGTTTGGCAAAGTAAAGTAGTGAAGGAAGTTTTCTTTTGTGTGGGAATGATTTTAGGCTCAATAACAGGTTCCTTAGGAGGTTGGGTAACTTGTTGTTTTGGCATGTTTTGAATCATAGTGACCATATCTCTATTGGATGGTCCAACCTTATCACTTTCTTGATCAATGAAAGACAAGGGATTAGTGTGCACATCAAACATATGTTCCATGGCTGCTTGAGTGTCACTAATTTGCCCTTTATCAATACGAACTGCCATATTAAGAGCGCCAATGTTATTATTGAAAAATTTCCAGAAATGATCTAAGTTATCAAAAGCAATAGTTCCATCTGGAGCTATTCTAGGGGATGAGGATCCTTCCTCTTTAACATTTTCTTCTTGTTCATTGTCTTCACCTAGGTCATCTTCTGGTTGATCTAGAGTTTCTCCTTCCGGAATTGGATCCTCAGGAAGGACATTTGGGTTTCTAGTTTTATCTTCTAACCAATCTTCTTCTTCTCCTTCAGTTTGTTTACCATTCCTAAGTTTAGGCATTGTGCTTAATTTAGATTTCAGCAAATATATATATATATATATATATATATATATGCAACAAGCTTAAGAGGTATATATTAATTATATACCTACTACAATATTTAAAATGAAATGTTTTGGTTTTTGTTATGTTTTTTTAGTTTTTCTTGTTTTTGTAATAATATTGTAAAGATAACAAACAACACAATAAATGCAAGAAATAATACTTGAAAGTAATGATCTAGTTTTCTATAAACAATTTATAAATGTCATTAATGGGCTCAAGTTCTTCAGGAGTCATGAAGTGTTCTTCTTCAAATTGAAAATTTTCTTTCAAAAATTTAATGAAAAGTGCTATAGTGATATTATCTGTCTCAGATTCTGGTTGATAGAAGTAAAGCTCGTGGCAATACTCTCGATATAACACAGCTCGAGGAACTCTATTCCATATTTCCCTATCCGTAAGAACGACCTCTTGGTCTTCTACATGACCTAGGAACTGGTGTATAATGGCTGCGTTCTCGAGGTATTCCTCGAAGGTGAACAATTCTGAAGACACAAGAGCTCTCCTATAAGCTAACCATCTATGCCAGGCTCTCTGAAGTTCATGATAAAAGACAAGTTGATGAGGATCCAGGATTCTATCTAGGACAAGCCTCTTGATTTGTTTAAGTTTTGTTGACCTAGATGAAATGGCACCTAGTCTTCTATCAAGTTCGTCCCACAAAAGTTGATTTCTATCTATTTCAGACACACTAAGCACATAATTGATTTCTATGGCAGCCAATTGGTTTTCAACATTTATAGTAACTGCTAATATTTTCTTAGGAGCTACCATCTAAACATGATATGCAACTTATTAGTTTTAAATGATTTGAAATGCATCTATGTTTTTGGTTGTTTTATTTTTTGTTTTTTGTTTTCAAAAGGTTTTAAATGCATTCACGTCGGGTTCACCAAAATGTATCGCTCCAAATTTTTCACACCCTTACCTTCAAGCTATAGGATCCGTGCCCGGAAGGGGGATGTGAAAAGGATGGCATGGTACCTCGGACTGAGAGGCCTTGCGAAGGTCCCGCCTCTCGGGGGAGGTGTATTATGGTGATTTTTTGACGGATGGTGGGTTCACCAGGAAACTTTTGAATGGCAGTTTCCATGCCTAGGTTGGGAATGTGTTTGATGTGTTCAGTTTTAGCTTTAATCATCCAAGTCCTAGGTTTGGCCAAAATGCGTCTAAGCTATTCTATATGAAATGCAGATTTAAATGAAGACAAAAATAGATTTGGATAGAAAAATAGAAAGAACAAGATGGATTAAAGACCCATACCTGATCCGGATGTCTGATGAAGGTTCTAATTTTTGAAGCAGTCAGGATCGCCTCTGATTTAACAGAATCATCTGCGATCTGACAAGATCGTCTGAGATCTGACGAATTCATTCGACGAATTCGTCAGAGACCTACAAACAGAGAAATAGGTGCAAAACATAGAAAATACAACAATGCTAACATAGGGAAACAGTGTAAAATGACAATAACAATATCAAACTAAAAATTATAAACAAAAACATGAATGCATTATACTGATTTAATGACAATTATAACTTAATTATGCATTTGATCTAGATGGGTGAACTCCAAAATGCAGAATAGCAAGGAATAATGATAAAACTAACTAAATTCAGAATAAAATAGTGGATAAATGTAAGAAAACACGCAAACTCTGGGCACTGATTGCCCCCAATGCAGACTGCAGTCGAAATCGTCTGGATGCGACGAAATCGTCTTGAATTATGACGGGATCGTCCGAGATTGAACGAGCTCGTCTACGACGATCTGAACTTGCTCCGACTGAAAATCGATACGGTCCCTGCAAGAAAACTTCAAATAACAAATTGCAAATGATGCTCTAGGGTATTTTAATGCACGCAAATATCAAATCATAGGGAAATTCAGCCAGGGGGATGCTAAGGGGAGGGCCTAGGATTAAATAGGCTTAGGATAGAGGTTGGGAGGTTGGAGATCATCCCAATTTGGGAGATCTCCAATGGGGGAGGTCTCTAACGGCGCAGACACGCTTCTGCCCGGATTAGAGACGCCGTTGGAACAGAGTCCAACTATGCACAAATTAGTTTGGGACGAGATCGTCTGGACGTCCTACGCCAGACGAAATCGTCCGATCTGAGGCGATATCGTCTTATCGGAGACGATATCATCAAACGGACAAAACAAACTCTAAAAATGGCATGGGAAAGGAGGAAACGGGTTAAACGGCGGTTTGGGAGCGGTTTTGGGGGTTGAAATTTGAATTTGAATATTTACTAGAGTAATTGTAATTATTAAGGTTTTACTGCACCAATTTTAGGGTGCTACAGCTATCAATAAAATAAATATGAGGAATATATAAAAAATAACATTAATGTTGACATTCATCAACTAGTGTTGGAGGCAATCTCTTGACAATGTGATCATATGTATAGAGAATAAAATTGGGTAGTAGAGAACTTAGCTAATCATAGTGTTGTTCTTCATCCTAGGAAAATTAAAAGAAGACAATTGGCTAAGTGAGATTCTATCTCTTAATAAAAATGAAGTCAAGGAATCTATTAACAAAACATAGCACTTTGAGGAAGATGAAGAACATATTTTATAGAAAAGGAAATGAATAATATTTATGATAAAAGGCCAAGTTGGATATGATTTAATTAGTCTAACAATAAATGTAATATTTTGGCATTTTGATGGGAGTGGCCCTAATAGAAGCCACTTATAGATTATTAAAAAAATGATGTTCAATAAGTTTGGAGTGAGTGATGAAAGGTTTAAAGTTCCATTCCCCAAACAAAAACCTCATAGAGTCATACAGACATGTGGACATAAGAGGCAATGCATATATCTAGAGTTGAGAATAACTATGTTATGAATCTAAGCCCACTTTTATCTATAAGGTCAATATTAATATCTTTCAATGGCCTATAACATATTTTACTTATAGTGAGGTTATAATAATTCACATGGGATAAAGCACCCACCACTTACATATAGAGCCTTTATGTCCATAAAGACTTAAACATGATACTTTTTCTTGAAATACAATCTATCCTAATAACTCGAGATCTAATCCAATGTTAACCTTAATATTTTAGGTGGTAGAAGCTATTGGGTTTGTATTCTAGATATACTATTATTTTCAACACTTTATCCCAATAGGTTTGGTAAAATCAATGAGGAGTGAGGAGTTTCATAACATAATCCAAGGTTCTAATCCTAGATACAAGACACCATATAAATCCATGGAAAAGAAGTTAAATTTATGACAATGCATGGACCAAGGGTCGAGTGTAACCATATTATGAATTCAATTCCACCATCATGTTCCCTATAAGATCTACCCTCATTTTAAAATTAAGGTTTAAAAATGCTTATAAATATAATTTTGAATATTTAAGATAAGAGTGAATGGCCCTTAAAAAGAATACCCATGTTAGATTTTGATATAATATGCAAAGGGAGATAACAATCATGAGATGCAAAATAATATGAAAGAAAGTAAATCTGCTAGATGACTGAGACATGCAATAAATAGAAATAATATAAATGAATACAATGTAGCTATGGAGGAAGTGAACACTCCATTAATAAAGCTACTGGACTACATTGCACCCATCACCATTGGATGGTGATCCACACAAAACTGTACTACCTACGAAGATGCTCTAAGCTACTATGTCACCGACTCTCCCTATTCTATATCTATCTAACAATGAGGCCTTCCTTATATAGGTAAAATAGGATACTTGGCCAACACTCTATCTAGTTGTACAAGGGACACCTTGCACATTTACAACTTGCACATTGACACTTGTGCATTTATTACATTGCATGAAGTAACTAGATAACTTCCCCCTAAAGTAATCTAATGTCCTAAGTATGTACCTTGGAAGATACATTTACATAACCCAAATGATGGAATATAATCTATTTCTAACACCCCCTGTATTACATTATTTGGGTATTGAAGACTTTTAGTCTTCAATATGGATCTTCATCTTCATCTTGAGCTTTGTACTCTTCCTCTGCATTCTTTGTAACCTGTTCAAGCAAATAGTCAGTGTTTCTGTAATATGTTACATTTTTTGATAGAGCTTTCACTTCATAATCCTCTACGGGTTCTTCCAGTTCTTCAATTTCTTCTATCCTCTGAACTAGGTGACCTCTCTGATTTCTCTTCTGATATTCCAGTTGAGGATAATTGGTTGGTCACTAAAATTGCTGTTGATGAGGGTTCCTTTGGTATTGTCATGGTCAAAACTGATTCCCATTATTCATCTGATTTCCTTGGTTCCTATTTTTGGGATTGTATCTGCAATAGTTGGTACTATGGCCTTTCTTTCTACATATCTAACAATACCATGCTTTCCATCCTCTTGTTGATGTAGCAATATTTCCCTGTGGATTATCTTTTGATGCCAATGCAGTGTTAGTCATCTCATATTTCAAAGTGTTTTCTACTTCATATTCTTGAAGTATATTGACTAGGTCATCAAAAGAAGTATCTTTACTTAAGACATGTAAAGATGTTACCAAATGCTTATAGTTGTCTGGAAGTGCTCTCATGGTTACTTGAGTAAGAAGTTCATCCTTGATTATTTCTCCTAAGGTCAACAATTTCCCTTTAATATCTTCTACCTTCCTTAGGAATAGTTCTATGCTTTCTCCACTATTCATTTTCAATGAGTGAAGTTGAGTTTGGAGATGAAGAATAGTTACCTTATTCTTTCCTTCAAATATTTTCTCTAGGCTTGTCCATGCATCTGAAGATGTTTTAGTTGAACTGATATAAGGTTGAATCTCATCAGTGATAGCAAAGGTTATTATCATTAGAGCTTTTGAATCATTTTCTTCAAACTTTAGGATTTCAGTTTCACCTGTGGTAGGCCTCTATGTTTTCCCTTTTACAACATCCCAAAGTTTTTCATACACTAAGATTGCTTTCACTTTATTTTTCCAAGAGAAATAATTAGGACCCTTGAGTAGTTGAGATTCTGCTAGGAAGAATTTGTTTGATGCCATTTAGATCTTCCTAATATCAAACCTTAGATTTGTAGGCTACCTTATATCTCCCTAATGTTTTTGGAATATGATATAGTGCTTTTGTAAAATAAAGTTCAATTTATGGTTGATTTTGTACAGTTTTGTAAAGATCAAAAATCAACTTTTCTAACACCTTATTTCTCCTAATTGAACTAAGCACTTTTCCAATTTTTGAAGAGGTTTTAATGTTGGATTCCTTTTGTCCCTTTTTGAGAAATTTAGAGACAAGAAAATTATAAATTTCCAACCTTAACAAAAAATATTTAATAACCTCTTTTTATAACCCTTAGGTTTTAATTTCTAATTTCCAAAGACCTAGTTTGATGTTGTAACCCTTATCACTCCCAAATTTGGAAAATTAGAAAATTAATAATATTTGTAAAATATTAAAGAATTTAATCCAAGTAGAATTCCTTATTTCTCCTAGGTTGAGATGCAAATATTATTTTAATTTGGTAAGTTATCCCTTATAGCTTTTGCTTTCAAAAATCTAAATTTCAACCTTAGCTTATAACCCTTATATCTCCAAAATTGAAAGCAATAATAAAGTGGGATTTAAACCTTACCTTTTTTATGCTAATATCCTCATTGTTTGGTGCTTCCTTTGGTTAGATATAATAGTGGTATTAAAGTTCCCTTGGGTACTAGAATCAATGGAGATGCTCATATTCAATATTGGAATGTAGATGCTACAGAAATAGGAAGGTTTGACCTTCAAGACTAGGAGCCTTTAATGCTCCTTCTTCCTTCCTTCCATGTTGTGCTTGACTAGATTTGACTATGTTTTTCTGTTGTGATATTTGGACTTTGGGCACCTTTTATTGGAGGAGTAAACTTGAGCTTTGTGACACGTGTCACATCCATTACGTATGAGCACTCCTTCTCCTTTTCTAATGTACCTCTTTCTTTTTCAATACCTCTTGGTCACTTTGTAATGTCTGCTCACTCATGTGGGACTTGTGGAGGATAACAAGTGTCACCATGTTTGTAATGTATGCTTGAGGTTGATGAGCATTGAGAGTTGAAATCCTTGTAATGTATGCACCTTAGAAGATTGATGCCAAGTGGCATTCACGCTCTCTACATGAAGTCCTTCACTGTAATGCCTTCCAAGGAGATTATTATAACTCCTTAAGTCCTTTCGTATGCCATTCCTTTGCTTTGCTACGTTTCTTGAGCAGCAAGCAAACTTATCTTCTGTAGGTGGATTGATGAGGTGCTATGGAGCTTGAATAGCGATTTTGATGCTTCCTTTGGTGGATGATCTTCACCAAGTTTAATATTTTGAATGTAGCTCCTTTTCTCTTTATCTTCTATGCCTCCAATGTATTAATTCATGTGCTTCTTTGTAGTGTAGATAGTTGCTTGTTATGTTGTTCATCTCACGTTGGTAGAAGTAGATGCCTTCTCTTTGTAGTGTAGATGTTTTCCAGTTGGTAGATGTGGATGTTTTACATTGGTATATGTGCACTCTTTTTATCTACGTAAATGTAGCTTTGATGATAGCCTCTTGTGGGCTTTGTTTTTGCAGGTTCATCCATCCAAGATGAGCCCTTTGAGTGGCTCCTATTGCTTGGGAAGAAGAGTGCTTACGTTCGACCTTTCTTGGCTGATTTTTCCTGTAGATATTGTGCCTTTTTGGGGCACATTCAAATCTGCTCTTGGGCTGTAAAAAACCAGATTAAAGTAGTGCAATAAAATGTACTATAGATTGTACATAAACCTCCTTTGATGCACCTTCTTTTGCACTCTTATTTCAGATCTGAAATTCTGGTTTTATGGCAGATTTTTCTCCTGCAATACAAGGGTTTTGAGGTTGTATTTTATGAGTAGACACCTTCCCCTTTTTTCTTGGACACTTTGATAACAAATCCAAGCTTAGATAATAGTAGATAGAAGCTTTTTAATTTATGCAATTTTCTGCACTTTCTTTTCTTGCATCCAATCTTGTAATGCTTTGGATTTGAGACTCACCAAGTCTCAATATTTGAAGCTTCTATTTCTATTTTTGGTTAGTTGTGTTCTTCTCCAAGTTTTGGAGGATTCTAACCTTTTTGGGTGGCTTATTTTGGCCACTACGAGTTGCAGATTTTTGTGCTTCAATAGTGTCTTTAGACACTTGATACAAATCAGATTTTGTGCCCTTCAAGAACACAAAACTAATTTCTTTTGAGAGTAGTATAATAGTGCAAATAAATCTAATAGACTTTATTTTTAATGCACTAACAATTTCACCTTATCACTCCAATCAACTCTCAAGATAATGCACTTAATCAATTTACTGCAACTAATCAAGAATAACCTAAAATGAATCTTCAAGAGTTATTCTACAAATTCACTACAACTAATATTGTAGGGCTTAGTCTTCTTTTCTATTTCCAAAGTAGATGATAGGTAGTTGATAGATATAATTCTAAAATCTAATCAACTCCTAATTAATGTGCAAATGAACCTTAAAAAGAACCTTTTCCTTTTTGCACTTTTGAAGACTGTAATCTACTTTTTCTTCATGCAACTTTAATCCAGATAAGGTGCTCTAATGAATCTGATAAGTAGTCTAATTAATGAGTTAGTTAGCACTAGTAGTTGCATACCTTTTTATAACTTCTGTAGCTCCTTTTTCCACTTCTGTAGAGGATGTGGATCTTGGTGTCTAAGATCACCAAGTTGCTGCTTCGAGTAGGATCTTGTAGCTTTTTGTAGACTATCTTGAATAACTCCTTCACCAAATGATGATCTCAAACTTTCTTTCATGAGCCTAAGATTTGGTGGCTTGTTCTCCTCTTGTGATATCCTCCTTCTATTGTATATTTGGAGAAGTCTCTATCTCTGAAGTGGTGCCTTCTTGCTGTGAGAGGTAATCTTCAAATCTCCTAGATTTGATGAGCTTCTTCTATCTTCAAGTCTTCTTGTCGAATTTTGACTTCAAGTAGGATCTTCTTCTCAATATTTTAAATGTCTTGAGGTCTTTCATTAGATTATTCTTCTAAAATTTGGCACTCCTTGCCAAATTATTCTTCTTAGATTTGGCACTCCTTGCCAAATTCTCCTTCTCTTGGGCTTGTTGTCGGATGGCGACAATTGTCCCAAGTCCTTCACTATCAGGGGCTTCTCCTTGGTAGTGGATTTCTCTAGTGAGTTCTCCTTTGATGATTTCTTTAGTAAGGCTTTCCTAGCCTTTTTGGATGCTCGATGAGACCTTCCCAAGGTCTTTGATCTTGCAACTTCTGTTGGTCTTCCCTTGAGATCTCTTCAACCTTCTGCTCTTGGAAGTGTTGGTGGTGTGATCTGCTCCTGGATCTCTGATTCTGCTACTTCTGGATTTGAGTAGGACTCTCCTAGTCCTTCTTCTTCTTCTAAGTCTGGAAGTCCTTCAATGAGATCTTCTCCTGATATCTTTTGCTTCAGGTGTTGAATTGATTTTGAAGAAGATACTCTTCCTAAATTTCTTGTAGGAAGTTTCCCAACTCACTGAATCTTCTTTCCCTACAATAAAAATATTAATACTAAAATCTTAATCTACTTCTGAATCAGATATTCCTTTCAAATTCTTCTTTAGGATCAAGGCTTTTGTGGTCTATTTTAGTATCAAGGCTTCTATGGCCTTTTTAGTATCAAGGCTTCTATGGCCTTTTTAGTATCAAGACTTTTATGGCTTCTACTTCAAGGCTTCTATGGCATTTTCTTCAAGGCTACTATGGCCTTTTTGTATCAAGGCTTCTATGGCCTGTTATTCAACTATGAAGTTCTTCAATCTAGCAATGGAGATCTTCAGTCTCCTAACTTCACCATGCCTCTTCTTCAGAAGTCTTCTTCCATAGTGTTCTTCTCTTGCACAAGGAACTAATCTCTGCACTATGAGGGCATGCCAACCTTCGGGCAATGAAGTTGGAGTCTCCTAGATTTCTATCGTAGGAGGAGTACCAATCCTCTGAGAATTAATTATCTACAACAAAAGAAACTTTGGGTAATAGTTAGCAAATTCTAGATATCCTGGATCTTCACTAGATGATCTATCAATCTAGTGGATTGAATGTTGAGTCCTGGTCTTCACGAGTTTTTCCTATAACTCTGTGGAAAGACTCTAGTCAAATGCAATCTCAGTATTTTTTAGAACTGAGATTTCTTTCAGTCCTCACTTGTGACTCTCCCTAATTCTACCACCTAGATTCTTCTGAGATCTTTTGATAGTGACTGGTCCAATGGTGCGTCAGGTTGACAAAACACTCAGGCTCAATAATGATGGTGGTTTTCCTATAGACCTACATAGACTAGATCTACCATAGCTCTGATACCACTATTAGATTTTGATATAATATGCAAAGGGAGATAACAATCATGAGATGCAGAATAATATGAAAGAAAGTAAATCTGCTAGATGACTGAGACATGCAATAAATAGAAATGATATAAATGAATACAATGTAGCTATGGAGGAAGTGAACACTCCATTAATAAAGCTATTGGACTACATTACACCCATCACCACTGGATGGTGATCCACACAGAACTGTACTACCTATGAAGATGCTCTAAGCTACTATGTCACCGACTCTCCTATTCTATATCTATCTAACAATGAGGCCTTCCTTATATAGGTAAAATAGGATACTTGGCCAACACTCTATCTAGTTGTACAAGGGACACCTTGCACATTTACAACTTGCACATTGACACTTGTGCATTTATTACATTGCATGAAGTAACTAGATAACTTCCCCCTAAAGTAATCTAATGTCCTAAGTATGTACCTTGGAAGATACATTTACATAACCCAAATGATGGAATATAATCTATTTCTAACAATACAACAACTCAATAAACACATTTATCCATGTTAGATACTTCCTAGAATAAGAAAAATACAATACTTTGCCTTTGTACAAGAAAACTATCCTACTTAGAACACCAAAAAATGGGTTCAAAGCCAATATAGAACACATATGGAGAAGTCGATTTCTTCGTATTAAGGTTCCTAGTCAAATCAAAAGCTAAATATTCCTATAATTAAAGGAGGTCTAACTGCATAATGAATTCCATAATAGGGAGAACCCATGGTATAGGGAAGCACGTACTTAATGGTATTTTAATGAATTTTATGAGGCACTTGCATGAACCTAAAACCAAAAATATTTCAAATAAGTGTGATTGAGGTAGACGAGAATCCTTGTTAAATACCAATAAATAGAAGCATATAGGGGGATAGTTAGACTCAATATTAACACAAAAATCAAAAGACATGAGAGATAACTTATATCTTCCATGAAAAATTATTGTAGTTACTCCAAGACACATTGAGGTAAAATATCCCTATAGAATACTAGATAATTTACTTACAAAAATGATGAAATAAGTCCAAACCTACCATTTTAAATGATTAATGAAGTCATAATTTTAGATCTTAAATTATGGAAGATAGAATCTCTATATTATTTAGAGCATCAATATATAGTATAACAATTAAAGTATCACTATCCAAATATTTTTTCTCCATACCATGATCCATCTAAGTATGAGAGAAGTTGATAAAACAAGTGTGTAGGGCCATCCTAAACAAATTATAATGACTATTTCATGTATATCTTATCTTAAAAATATCCATAAATAAAAGTGTTCTTAGCATTCATTTGATCAACCTACAAATATTATGAATAAACTCGAGAGAGAATCATGTGAGTGAAATCCATATGAGCAAGAGAGAAAAATGTCTTATTATAGTAAACCCATTCTATCTTAAAAAATCCTTTCAAATAAAATCAATACTTATGCTTTTTAATCTAACTTTATACACCATAGTTGATCTTATAAACCTATCTACAATTAATAGTACTCTTTCATATGAGCAAGCATACCAACTGCCATGTGATTCCTCATAACATAATAATTTTATGATAGTGTCTAATTACAACTATGGATATATTTTAAACTATTTATAAGTGTTTGGTTAGTATCCACATTGTTAAGCAAGGTATAGGATTTGTGGTAATTCTTGCTTCTATTAAAATTGAGATTCATCATTCTAGAAGTTATTCCTACCATAGTAAAAAATAATATGATCTATAGGAGAAAGTGGTTTCTCAAGAGGAGGAAAGTTATTATCATAATCCAGCTAAGAGACAAGAGGATATTACATAATAAAAATTTAAATATATATCCATAAAAAAATACTTTCATTAGAAGAAACAATTATTTCTATCATAGATCCATAAGAAGAAGACCTATGCACATTATCTAAAGAACCTAAATAAGTGGTATTTGGAATAAAGGAGGTGGTAATGAGAGAATTCTATGGATAAATATCAAAATAAATAATCAAAGAAGAGGGAAAATCCTTAATAGGAGGATGAAGTGATCCCAAAGGTGAAGTTAAAGAGGACTCATCAAAATAAACATCTTTCCTAATAATAACCTCATAGGTATTTGAATCAAAATTCAACAAGCCTTTGACCAAATTTCATACCTAATAAAATATACTTATGGCTCTTAAGATCAAATATTTTTCCATAACTAAAAATAAGATGAGCCTAAGCTATAAATCCAAACATCCAAATATAGGAAATATAAGTTTTCTCCTTAGAAACCTCTCAAATTGGATTAAGTCCTTGATTGCACATAATAAAATTCAATATGATGACATAAGATTTATAATAGAATACTTTGACCAAATTCTAAGATCCACCTACCTAACATGAAGGTTACACAAAACTATTTATATGGTAGATCTATTTTTTGTTGAGCAACTCTATTTTAGTCTAGAGTGTATTGAATGATACACTTCTAAGAAATTGCATGATAAATCAATAAGTCCTCAAACATATTTTTTGAATTACTCCCTCCTCAATTAGTTAAAAAAAAATTGATATTTATTTCCTATTGGTTCTATGTATGAGCTTTGAAATTATTGAACTTAGAAAAACCGTTATGCTTGGATTTAATAGTTAAAAGCACCAAAAAAATTTAATGAAATAGTCATTAAAATTAAGAAATAATTTGTCTATCCAAGAAGGACTAAACCAAAATAAGAAAAAAATATCACTATGGATCAAATCCAATGGCTAATAATCACATTATGCTTTGTTCTTTGGAAATGACTAGCTATGATTCTTACTTAGAACACCCCTAACAAACAATTGTTCAAGGATTCTCAATCACTATAAGACCTTGAATGATAACATGATTCATGTAACTTAAATATACAAAACTGGTGTGCTTAAATGTTGACCTTCATAACTACACTAGTAAAACCCTTCCTATAAAAGGAAAAGGAATCATGACTAAGCTCACACATATTATTTATCTTATCAAATTAAACTTAATCTTAAAATCATCATCCATCTCCTTGGAAATACATCAATTTGGTAGAAATCAACCTTCTTATTAGTATGAGTGATGTGATATATAAAAATATAGTTAGTTTCTACTCCTAAAACATGAAGGACTTGACCAAATTTGGCATTAAAATAATATTAAAATACATACTAACGTACCAAGATCCATATCAAGTTAGATAATGTCTAATAATTTACTTTTTTAATCAACCTCTTAAACATGTCCCATAAAATCTAATGATAACAATCATCTTAGAAGTAAAAAAGTAAACCAAAGTTCAAGCAATAAATACAATAATCTAATGAGCCTCCTCTTTATTATCAATAGAGTTTCTACAAAAATAGAATCTACTTTACCATTTTAGAATAGAACCTGTAATATTTTACTTTGTAGTGAAAGTATCTTAGGTACTATACCTATGCCTATTCAAGAAGACAAGAAATGAATTTAGATCTGTTGTAATCAGATACAAAAATATTATCACACAAACAAAATTAGTGCCACTACTTCATATATTTCAAAATATTATGAAAAAAGGGATGAAAATGCTTTCAATGGATGGGATTTATGGTAATTGAAAGGTTGGAACTATTAACAAATCTAATACAAATTAAAAAATAAAAAATAAACTTTAGCATTTTCATCCAAAGAAAATGTCCATTCTATATGGTAATTTGAGAAAAGGTCCCACATGGATATTTTTGATGTTATCAAGTGTCTCCATGCATATAACAAAGGGGTTACAAAAGAAGCTAATTTAATAGAAAAATAGTGGTATTTTTTCAAAGAATCGTTTATCCCTCTATGACACACCACATAGGAAGATAATGTATAGCGAACCAGATTTAACATGCCATAATAAATTCCAAGGGATTTAAAATAAAAAAAGGTGAGTGAGGTTTGAACTTGCATCTCATGGAAAGTTAAGATCCAAGATATCTATGCTATATGGGCCCTTGAATCAATGTTGACAAATATTACCTCTTAGTTGCCAAGACAAATGGAGAGGGTCCTTGATGCATGTTGACTAGATGCGTTGTGCCTTCCGAAATAAAATTTTAAACTTATGAGCATATTGCTTCCAATGACCTTGTAAGTGTCCAATAACATTTATTATGTATATTAAGATATGAAGGAGAGTTCCCCATGATTAAGGACCTTTCTACCTAACCCGTGTGCACAAAACAAGCAAAAGGATGGGTGTACAAAAGGAAGGAAAACAATCCAAAGGAAAGGGATAGGATATTATTCCTACCTTTCTCAAATTTATAATTTAAAAATTTTAAATTTAAATTTTGAAAAGGAGATCCCTTTGGAATACCTTGAATAACAAGGTCAAATATGGAGTATTACACCAAAAAAATGAATAATATCCCCTTTTATTGGTGCAAAATTTGAGAATGAGCTTGATTTTGATAGATTCCTAAAAATATAAAAACAATTTATCATCTAGAACAAGGAAAAATATTGCCCTATAATAATTTCATGCACCAAATTATAAGACCTACAAACCATTTCAATTTGCCTTATAAACCAATGGGGAGATTTATCTTTGGTGGTGCTAATTATTTTTCCCCAAAAATATTGAATGCATCAGGGATGCCTAAAAGTATTTGATGATAAGAAAATTTTTCTAACAGAAAATGTGTTCATGATAACCTCTTTCAAAGAGGATAGAGAAATATCACCGTAATTGCCTAATGCTTTAATTAAAGCACATATCTTGTTGAAGCAACATTTGAGCCTTGGATGAAGAATTTAAATTTGTTTTACAAAAATTCTAAAAAGTTAATTATTATGGGAAGTACACCACAACTGGTTACTTGAAATATAGACCACTATAATATTTAGTACAATTTTTTTTTTACATAAGAATACTATCTCAAGCAATTGATGTTCATATCTACTTTGATAATTTTAAGCAAAGAAATAAAATGAGACACAAAGGATGGATAAGATGATATTTGACACTAAATATAGAAGTAATGAATAAAAGAATGATCTCCAACCAATTTAGGGGAATAATCATATTGGTATATTAATATACATATGATACAAATGCATATATCCCTATAAATATAAAGGTAACATATTAATAGCTAATACAATAATAGATGGATCATTTAATATGGTGTCATATGGGTCCATGGGACAATACAATAAGGTACAATACTCAATATTATCCATGGCCAATAAGTGGAGATTAAACATTCCAAAAATCATCCTTGAGCCAAATTAGTGGGTCATAAAGAGAAGACATTACTATATTGATAATAAAAATATTTATACAATTATATAATAAGATCATAATAATGAGCTAGCTATTAATAACATTATTTTATTTCACTCATGATTGATAATCATACATGCTTATTTTTTGAATTAAGAAAGTAAAATACACAATTATTAGACATGGACAATATTTTATTCCGTTCATGTAATATCTAATTTTTGGAAGATTATTCTCTTTGATGAAAAAAGTAAATTTACATTAAATTAATATAAAAGCCTTTACAATAAAAAAGTGGGTGGGTTAACACACCCCATGGGGAATCAAACTAACCCTCATTGACAAGGGTTAGGAAACAAAGCCACCAACAAAACACAAGTTTACCAATCATGATCATTGATGACCATTACACTAAAGAAATCATATTATATGGATTAATGTGCCCTAGTGTATTGTCCTGCATAAAATGCTAGTGATTATGGGATAGAAATACATCCCTCTACATCGTGATTAAGGTCTTCAGTACCAACGTTGCTCCAACCAACAATTGGCCTAGGTGAAACTGGTTGAACATCATCCTACCCGCAAACCTGATATTCACACAATGACACTGAGAGGGGGGGGTGAATCAGTGTAAATATTAATTATCAAATATACAGCATTTAAAATGAAGCAAAGAGAACTTGAAAACCGAGAAAAGCAAATTGAACAATAGAGCACACCACAACACTCAATATACCGAGGTTCACCAATTTGGCTACTCCTCAAAAATGATTGCTTGGACTCCAATCCAAATCCAGTCTTTGCAAAATACCAATTTTACAAACACTTTACCAGCATCTACTGGAAGGAGCACCAACCCCTTAGTTTTCTGTTGCAATAGATAGGAGCACCAACCCCTAGTCCCAAGCACCAACTTGGACTACAATTACGAGCAATTTAAAATGATATAAAAATGTCTTCACTTCTTACATGACCACTGGTGAGTCCGCAATTAAACAAACTCTGCACACTCTCACGGCTCTGCTAATTTCTCTCTTGGCTCTCTTCTAACCCTCTTTTCACGGCAATTTCCCTCTAACAGCAGCCATGGTATTCTCTGTATGTGTCCTTTTATAACCCCTTTTTCTCATCGGGACTCTTCGTCTTCTATAACTTTTCAATCCTGCATGCAGTCGAATGACATACTCTAACTGTTCGAATTCTTTTCTCCTCTCCATAAGCGGTTGTTCGAATCCTTGCAAATACGGTTGTTCGAATGCTTTTACGATCCTGCATATACGACTGTTTTGAATGCTGCAAATACGTATGTTCGAAAGCTTTACGACCCTTCATATTTGGTTGTTCGAATTCTACAAATACGACTTTTCGAATACACTTTCGATTCTCCATATGTGATTCTTCGAATGCTTTTCAATCATGCATATACAGATGTTCCAGTGCATGTCCAACACCTGTCAATGTGTAACTGCCGATCTGACTTCAGTTACTTCTTACGTAACTGGCTGCATGATGCTTTTTCGACACGTGTCACCTTGCATGTTCCTTCGGCATTTACCAGCCAAACTGTTACCTATCGTGAATTCGTGACATTTCTGCCCATTTGACTTTTTCTGGGCTGTTGACCGTGAAAACCTGACCTGTCGCGATATCGCGACACTTTTTGCAGCCGTACGCCTTCATGCCCTTGCTGTCGCGAAATCATGACCATTTTGGCCTTTGAAAGCTTTCCCACCGTTCATGTCATGAAATCGTGACACTTCAAACTTTTGCTGATGTCATCCTTAATGTTGTCATGAAATCGCGACGCTTTCGGCTTCCTGAGGCTTCTCTTGCAACTTGTCATGAAATCGTGACACTTTCAGCTTTTGCTGACGTCATCCTCATCTTTGTCGTGAAATCGTGACGCTTTGGCTTCCAGCGGCTTTTCTTTCACCCTGTCGCGAAATCGTGACACTTTCAATTTTGCTGACGTCATCCTCGGCTTTGTCATGAAATCGTGACGCTTTCGGCTTCTGTACAATCCTTGCTTCATGCGATAGCGAAATCGCTACAACTTTGTGCCTTGTGCTTTCGACTTGCTACATCTTTGAGTTTTGCGATTTTGACTGGTAGCGAAATCGCTACACCTTCGCATAGTGCACTTTTGGATTTGTAGCGAAATCGCTACACCTTCATGTTGAGCTTTTCAACTTGTAGCGAAATCGCTACACCTTTGCTTTGTGTATTTTCGACTTGTAGCGAAATCGCTACAACTTTTTCACTTAGCACTTTCTCCCTGCTTCGGCCAGCGAAAATTCAACATGTAGCGAAATCGCTACAGTTACTCGACTTAGCTTCTTGGCCTCCGACATGTCGTGAAATCGTGACAATTTTGCTTGCGCCTTCTCTCTCCTCGGCCATGTCGCGAAATCGTGACAATTTTGCTTGCACCTTCTCTCTCCTCGGCCATGTCATGAAATCGTGACAATTTTGCTTGCACCTTCTCTCTCCTCGACCATGTCACGAAATCGTGACAATTTGGCATGCATTTTCTCTCTCCTCGGCCATGTCGCGAAATCGTGACAATTTTGCTTGCACCTTCTCTCTCCTCGACCATGTCGCGAAATCGTGACAATTTGGCATGCATTTTCTCTCTCCTCGGCCATGTCGCGAAATCGTGACAATTTGGCATGCATTTTCTCTCTCCTCCGTTATGTCGCGAAATCGTGACATTTTTCTTTCTGCCTTCGGACCTCTCAACCTGTCGCGATATCGCGACAGAAAACATGTCGCGATATCGCGACAGTTTTCTTACTTGTCTTTTTCTGCAAATTTTTGAATCTGGGTCACTTCTGTTTTCCTGCAAATTCACTTGTACTTGATCTGTTGACTTCAGAATTCTTGTCCATTGCTTCAACTGCATCAATTTATGTCTGTGTTGACAACAATGACAATACTTTTGCTGCACCTTGTTCAACAATCTCCCCCTTTGGAATTGTTGGCAACACTTATGCACTCTCCTGTAATTCTTCTCCCCCTTTGACAATAATACCAAAGGGCTGTTGCAGACTCCCCCTGAGTCTATGCACACCACTCTCAGACAAATGTTGTTATAGTTAGCAAAAATCATGAATATAAGCAAAACTATAAGTATAGGCATAAATGCACCCCCTGAGAATGTGATCCCAAATGAAAGTCAGTTCTTGGGAATTGTGACCACTCCCAACTTATGTCGAAGGTACTCAAAAACTTCCTTGGGCAATGGTTTTGTGAATATATCGGCTACCTGCTCTGTAGTTGGAACAAAGTCCAATTTGACCTCTCCTTCGACAACTTTATCCTTCAAGAAATGATATCGGATTGCAATATGTTTGGTTCTAGAATGCATAACCGGATTCTTGGATATGTTGATAGCACTAGTGTTATCACATTTTATTGATATTGGCTCTTTGAAGTGAATACCAAGATCTTTCAAAGTTTGTCTCATCCATAATATCTGTGTACAGCATGTTGTGGCTGCAATGTATTCTGCCTCTGCAGGTGGATAGAGAGCCGATTCTTGTTTCTTGTTGTGCCATGCTACCGACTTGTCTCCAAGATAAAATGCTCCTCCATTGGTACTCTTTCTGTCATCAATACATCTTGCCCAATCTGCATCAGAATATGCAATCAAAGTGAAATCTTTACCTTTTGGGTACCACAACCCATAATCCATAGTACCCTTGAGGTACCTGAAGATCCTCTTTACAGTTGTCACATGAGTTTCTTTGGGACTAGCCTGAAATCTTGCAACCATGCATCCTTGCTTGTAATATGTCTGGTCTAGTGGTTGTTAAATACGATGAGCTTCCAATCATAGACACTGTACATTGTTTGATCTACATCTGGAGATTTGTCATCCTTGCTCAACTTGCAGCTTGTTGTCATGGGAGTGCTAACAGGTTTCTTGTCTTCCATTGTGAACTTTTTCAGCATTTCTTTTACATATTTAACTTGAGAAATAAAAATGCCCTTTTCATTTTGATTGACCTGCAGTCCTAGGAAATAAGAAAGTTCACCAATCATAGACATCTCAAATTCTTTCTTCATTTTAGTTGATATGTCTTTGCAATATTCATCCATTCTACTGCCAAATATTATATCATCTACATAAACAACAAGAACAATAAGATGCCCCTTCTCTGTTTTGACATATAAATTGTTGTCCACCAAACCTTTCTTGAACCCTTGTTTAATAAGATAGTTATCCGACCTTGCATACCATGCTCTGGGTGCCTGTTTCAAACCATATAATGCTTTCTTTAACCTGCAAACAAAATCTGGATTGTCACCAAGTTGGAAACCATCTGGTTGTTCAATGTAAACCTCTTCTTCCAGTTTTCCATTCAGAAATGCTGATTTTACATCCATTTGATATACTTTGAAATTTTTATGGATTGCTAAAGCCAGAAACATTCTGATTGCCTCTAGTCTGGCTACCGGTGCAAAGGTTTCCTCAAAATCAATGCCTTCAACCTGAGCATAGCCTTTACAGACCAATCTTGCCTTATTTATGACAACTTGTCCATCTTCATTTAACTTATTTCAAAAAATCCATTTAGTGCCTATTATGTTTTTATTTGTTGGCCGTGGTACTAATTCCCAGGTATTGTTTTTCTCAATCTGATCTAGTTCTTCATTAATTGCCTTCATCCAACTTTCATCTGTGCTTGCTTTACCAACATTTTTAGGTTCAATGCTAGATAACGAGAGAATAGTTCCGTACTTCCTGCTCTTCTTGTCTGAATACCATCTGTGGGATCCCCAATAATCTGTTCACTGGGATGGTTTTTCTGCCAATTGCCTGTTTTAAATTTCTTGTTTTCTTCTTCTTCTGAGTCAGTTTTTACAACATCTGGATCAATTTTTTGATTCTCATCTGTTTCCTTTTCATCATCACCTTCAATGACTTCTTCATAAATAGGGTAGTTTTCTTGATAAGTAATTTCTTGTTCTCTACCTTCATCAACTTTCACATCAGCACTCTCAACAATTTTCTTTAGCCTCTTGTTGTAACATGTGTAGGCTTTGCTTTTTGTTGAGTAACCAAGAAAGATACCTTCATCAGCTCTATCTTCAAATTTATCGAGATTATCTTCGATCCGTTTGATGTAGCACTTGCTGCCAAATACTTTGAAATGTCTTGTTGTTGCCTTTACGTCGAACCACAGCTCATAAGGTGTTTTGCTTTCATGTGGTCTTAGCATGCACCTATTTTGAATGTAAACTGCAGTATGTACTGCCTCTTTCCAAAATATGTCAGCTATTTTGTTCTCAGCCAGCATTGTCCGTGCCATTTCCTGCACTGTTCTGTTCTTCCTTTCTACAACACCATTCTACTGAGGTGTCCTAGCTGCTGAAAACTGTCTTCTTATCCCATATTTTTGATAGTATTCTGCAAATTCTTCTGAAATAAACTCTCCTCCTCTGTCTGATCTTAGGCATTTAATCCTTTTTCCAGTTTGATTTTCAACCTATTTTTTAAAAATCTTAAACATCTCAAAGGCATCTGATTTAAGCTTTAAAAATAATATCCATGTCATCCTGGAGTAATCATCTATTAACAACATAAAGTATTTGTCACCATTTATGCTTTGTGTTCTCATGGGTCCACACAAATCAGTATGAATTATCTCCAAAGGTTTTTTGGTGAAGTATTCCTTTGATTTAAAAGTGGATCTGGTTTGCTTCCCTTTTTGACATGAAGCACGAGATGCTATTTCTTGGTTTGCCAATGGTTGGTATATCTCTTACTACCCTTTTTGAACTTATTTTTGCCAGATTGTCAAAACTAATATGACCGAGCCTCTTGTGCCACAGCCAATTTTCATCTTCTTGTCCAATCAAGCATGTTCCTTCTGCAGTTTCTGAGAGAGTATATAGATTACCAGAAGTCCTAGATCCGGTAGCTATCGGCTTCCCACTGTGTGCTTTTCTCACTTCACATCCCTGCTTCTTGAAAATGACTTCATGACCTCTGTCACGATTTGACTTACACTCAGCAAGTTATGCTTTAGACCAATCACAAAAAAGACTTCTTTTGATTTTATCTTTCCATCACCGATCTTGGTGATCCCTTTCCAACAATCTTTGCTCCATCATTATTTCCAAATTTCACAGAACCACCTTCATAATTCTGTAAATTCTCAAATTTTTGCTTGTCACCTGTCATGTGGTTGGAGCATCCATCGTCAAGTATCCATGGTGCAGATTTGTCTTGTGCTTTAAAAGCGATCTGAACAATCAAAGATTCCTTTTCTTTCCATTACGGTTTGATGACAGATTTGGCTACTTGTTTTGCCTTTGTCCTTTCATTAGCATGTGCCTATTTTTCAAGAAATTTCTTGTTTTGTTTCAACCCACTTGGTTGAGATTTTCTACTCTGATAATTATTTGATGCACAAGTGCTTCTACAGTTTCTAGCAATATGTCCAAAATTATGACAATTATAACATTCAAGCTGCATAATTCATTAAAGGAGAAAAAACATTTCTCTTTGGTGAAATTCCTTTGAGATACATTATGCCTGCAATCTGAAATCATATGGCCATAAGCATTGCATTTAAAACAATAACCAGAAAAGGAATGATTAAACCTGGGTGCCGGTCTTTGCCAGTTTGAAGTAGGAGCCATGAATCTTCTCCTTCTTGGATGTGTGACTTTTGTGAATCCATCTTTGTCAGTACTCTTCTTGAGTCTGGCATTATTGCTTTCTTTGGCATGATTTGTTTTTTCTAGGTCAACCCTGATCTTTTCTTCTTTCTTTATGGGTTCTACATTCAAGGCCTTTGAACCCTTTGATGATTCTCCTTCATCGAAGCCTAAACCAAATTTGATGTCGGAAGGCCTTTGGTTATTCAACATTTTATCCGACTTTACGAGTACTTTCTTCAAACTTATGAAAACGGCTCAATTTTCTATTCATCTCCTCTAGCTGCATCCTTAACTTAACAATGTCTTCCTCTAGCTTGCTTGCATTCAACTGTCTTTACAGTTAATTGTTCATCAAGAACTTCAGACATTTTCTTGAATTCCTCTGTCTGTATTTTTAAATTGTTTATTATGTCAGTGGCATCCTCTAGTTTTCTTGAAAACTTTTTGTTTTTTTCCTTTCTACACTCAACTCTTCAAGTGCAGCAACCAATTCTCCTTCCAGATAAACTTCAGCCTCATCTTTAAAGCTTTCATCACCTTCCTGATTTTCTTCTGTTCTTTCCTCTTCAAGTGCCATGAACAGAGCTTCACCTGTTTCTTCTTCAGAATCCTCACCTGAGCTTTCTTCAGAAGAGCTGACATTCTTTGATATGAAGCTTTTCTTCTTGAGGTTGTTCTTTCTAAAATTTTGTTTCTTCTTCCAGTCACCTTTTTCTTGGAGTGACCCTTCACCATTTTTGGTTTTCTCATGCATTGGGCATTTGGCTGCCAAAATGACCGACTCCTCCACAATTGAAGCACTTGAATGGTAGCTTTCCTCTATATTTTCCTTTTCCCTTTGTGAGTTTTCGAACAAAATTTGCTTCTGTTTCATCCAGTGTCTCTTCATCCTCAGATTCATGTTCAGTTTTTATATTCTTGTGTGCTTTAAAAGCGGCTTCTCTGTCTATAGGCTTAGTTTGTCCTATTCTCATTTCGTATGCAGTCAAGGAACCATGCAGCTCATCCATGCTAAAATTGTTTAGATCTTTTGCCTCTTCTATTGCAGAAACTTTGGAGTTAAATCGTTTGTGAAGGGTTAGAGAACCTTTTTCACAACAACTGCATCATCCATTTCTTCATCGAGTCCTCTGATTGCATTGATGATTCCATTGACTCTCAGCATATAGGCCTCTATGTTCTCATCTTCCTTCATTTGTAATGCTTCGAACTGAGCTCGATGAGTTTGCAGCTTGGCTTCCTTGATCTTGTTGTCTCCTTCATGGATGCTCTTCAATTTATCCCACATGTCTTTTGTCGATTTGCAGCTCATGACTCTTATCAATTCATTGTCTACAAGTCCACACATTATGGCATTCTTAGCTTTGGAGTTGTTCTCAAATTTTTTCTTCTCAGCAGTATCTATTGGAGGAGTAGTGGGTGCTGTGTATCCACTATCTACGAGAATCCCAAATATCATATCCCAATGCACTCGAGATATGTTTGCATCCTGAGTTTCCAGAAAGTGTAATTAGTTCCATCAAATAGGGGAGCTTTTTTGGATGAGAATCCTTCACCTCCTGCCATTGTTTCTTCCAAGATCACCTTAGCTGATTAAGCTTGTTCAAGGAACCTTGCTCTGATACCAATTGATATTCACACAATGACACTGAGAGGGGGGGTGAATCAGTGTAAATATTAATTATCAAATCTACAGCATTTAAAATGAAGCAAAGAGAACTTGAAAACCAGAAAAGCAAATTGAACAATAGAGCACACCACAACACTCAATATACCGAGGTTCACCAATTTGGCTACTCCTCAAAAATGACTGCTTGGACTCCAATCCAAATCCAGTCTTTGCAAAATACCAATTTTACAAACACTTTACCAGCATCTACTGGAAGGAGCACCAACCCCTTAGTTTTCTGCTGCAACAGATAGGAGCACCAACCCCTAGTCCCAAGCACCAACTTGGACTGCAATTCTGAGCAATTTAAAATGATATAAAAATGTCTTCACTTCTTACATGACCCTGACTGGTCTGCAATTAAACAAACTCTGCACACTCTCACGGCTCTGCTAATTTCTCTCTTGGCTCTCTTCTAACCCTCTTTTCATAGCAATTTCCCTCTAACAGCAGCAATCGTATTCTCTGTACGACTGTCCTTTTATAACCCCTTTTTCTCATCGGGACTCTTCGTCTTCTATAACTTTTCAATCCTGCATGCAGTCGAATGACATACTCTAACTATTCGAATTCTTTTCTCCTCTCCATAAGCGGTTGTTCGAATCCTTGCAAATACGGTTGTTCGAATGCTTTTACGATCCTGCATATACGGCTATTTTGAATGCTGCAAATACGTCTATTCGAAAGCTTTTACGACCCTTCATATTTGGCTGTTCGAATTCTACAAATATAGCTTTTCGAATACACTTTCGATTCTCCATATGTGATTCTTCGAATGCTTTTCAATCATGCATATACAGATGTTCCAGTGCATGTCCAACACCTGTCAATGTGTAACTGCCGATCTGACTTCAGTTACTTCTTACGTAACTGGCTGCATGATGCTTTTTTGACACGTGTCACCTTGCATGTTCCTTCGGCATTTACCAGCTAAACTGTTACCTGTCATGAATTCGTGACATTTCTGCCCATTTGACTTTTTTTGGGTTGTTGACCGTGAAAACCTGACCTGTCGTGATATCGCGACACTTTTTGTAGCCGTACGCCTTCATGCCCTTGCTGTCACGAAATCGTGACCATTTTGGCCTTTGAAAGCTTTCCCACCGTTCATGTCATGAAATCGTGACACTTCAAACTTTTGCTGACGTCATCCTTAATGTTGTCGCGAAATCGCGACGCTTTCGGCTTCCTGAGGCTTCTCTTGCAACTTGTCATGAAATCGTGACACTTTCAGCTTTTGCTGACGTCATCCTCATCTTTGTCGTGAAATCGTGATGCTTCCAGCTTCCAGTGGCTTTTCTTTCACCCTGTCACGAAATCGTGACACTTTCAGTTTTGTTGACGTCATCCTCAGCTTTGTCGTGAAATCGCGACGCTTTCGGCTTTCGTACAATCCTTGCTTCATGCAGTAGCGAAATCGCTACAACTTTGTGCCTTGTGCTTTCGACTTGCTACATCTTTGAGTTTTGCGATTTTGATGGTAGCGAAATCGCTACACCTTCGCATAGTGCACTTTTGGACTTGTAGCGAAATCGCTACACCTTCATGTTGAGCTTTTTCAACTTGTAGCGAAATCGCTACACCTTTGCTTTTGTACTCCCGCTTTGTGTATTTTCGACTTGTAGCGAAATCGCTACAACTTTTTCACTTAGCACTTTCTCCCTGCTTCGGCCAGCGAAAATTCAACATGTAGCGAAATCGCTACAGTTACTCGACTTAGCTTCTTGGCCTCCGACATGTCGTGAAATCATGACAATTTTGCTTGCGCCTTCTCTCTCCTCGGCCATGTCATGAAATCGTGACAATTTTGCCTGCACCTTCTCTCTCCTCGACCATGTCATGAAATCGTGACAATTTTGCTTGCACCTTCTCTCTCCTCGACCATGTCACGAAATCGTGACAATTTGGCATGCATTTTCTCTCTCCTCGGCCATGTCGCGAAATCGTGACAATTTTGCTTGCACCTTCTCTCTCCTCGACCATGTCACGAAATCGTGACAATTTGGCATGCATTTTCTCTCTCCTCGGCCATGTCGCGAAATCGTGACAATTTGGCATGCATTTTCTCTCTCCTTCGTTATGTCGCGAAATCGCGACATTTTTCTTTCTGCCTTCGGACCTCTCAACCTGTCGCGATATCGCGACAGAAAACATGTCGCGATATCGCGACAGTTTTCTTACTTGTCTTTTTCTGCAAATTTTTGAATCTGGGTCACTTCTGTTTTCTTGCAAATTCACTGTACTTGATCTGACTGACTTCAGAATTCTTGTCCATTGCTTCAACTGCATCAATTTCTGTCTGTGTTGACAACAATGACAATACTTTTGCTGCACCTTGTTCAACAAAACCTAGCGGAATGAACAAGCAATATCAACTTTAGGCTGCTTTCTAACAGGCGAGGGCTGGGACCAGTACGTATCTGCATGAGCACTTCTTGCATATGACGAAGTCCGATGGTGAGAGGCATCAAAAATGTTCCTAAGAAGAGCACTTTGGGAAATCCGATTGATTGTAAACGAAGCATTGGCCTAGTGTTCCAGAAGAAATTACAGGTGATCCAACTCCATAGTAACTTTGTTGGCTTGAGTACATATATGTAGCCACATGTCATTAAAAAATTCTAATTTTTTAGCATGAGTAAATGTGACAGAAGGTGTATACTATTTAAAAATAATTTTGTTATAGGTCTTCCAAATATGAAAGAGCAGGCTAATCCTGAAAACCTACCACACTTCAAAAAGTGAGAGAGATAAAGTAAAAGAGTCCCCAAGAAGAGCTTGGGACCAAGAAACTTTTGCAGTTGTAAATGGAAAAAATAAAAGAACCCATTCCCAAGCTTATCGAGATCTTCTAAAATTCTAAAAGAGGTATATACAAGACTCGGGTACACCACAAAAAGGATATTTAGGATCAAGAATTCCAAGGTATTTCAAATAGTCTCCTAAAGGAAGGCCTTGACATAGTAAGCTCCACGTAAAAAAATATTGCTGGGGTTCAATATAAATAACCCAAACATTTTGAAATCTAGAATTCCATCTAGTCCTTGTAGAAAATAAGTCCCAACACTATTGAGCTTAGGCACCAGAGGAATATGAGGAGATAACCATTTATATCCCAAATGAGCCTTATAATTAAGCAAAGGAGTGTCAACATGCCATCTCTAGTCTGACCACCAAGGATGTTGTGAGCGCACACCAATATTGTGCAACATAGAAAAAGGGGTGAGAGAAATAACATCATAAGTATCTTTATCCACACCATTCAACCTAAAGTTGTGTTTGAACTCATTCCATGGGATCCAATCCTTGGTATGATGAGAAAAGAAATCAGTTATTGTAAAAATACCCTTTTTGAAAAATGTTTGAGCATGAATCCATTGCACCCGAGCTAAGGGAGAACCTTGATGAAGAAACATGGGGGACCACAAAATATTCATAGAATTGATGGATAAGCCTTTATGGAAGCCATATCCTCTCTAGTATATCCAAGGAGTGAGTTGCTGCTAGGATTTCCATATACTTTTAAATTACAAAGGAGCAAAAAATCTTAACAAAAACCAGAGCAACAATGAGAGAGAAAAAATATAACCCTATCCATGCTCTACAGTTTAAAGGAAGACTAGAGGAAATGAAATGTTGAACCAAAAATTTCCAAGATTTAGCTATCCTCAGAGCCCTGACAACCCACTTAGCACACAGAGCAATACCTTGTCATCTACAGTCCACCAAACCCATTCTACTAGATTCTTTGGGAAGACAAACAAATATCCAAGGTAACTCTATGAATTCCCTTTGTTTCAAGAGAATTATTCCAAAGAAAATCTCGAAGGATTTTCTCAAACTTCTTATAAAAATCCTGTGAAGGAACCCAACAAGAGGAATAGTATACATGAGTGGCAGCTAAAACTTTACAACAAATCTAAAATTTAATAGCTAATGACATCTTTTTAGTAATCTAGAAATCAAGTTTCTTTTCAACTCTTTGAAGCACATAATTCCAAAGCTGAGCAAGGGAGCCTTGAAAGGAAAAAGGAATACCAAGAAACTTAAAAACTTCTCCAGGAGGGATCCAATTCCAATGATACCCTTGAATCCAAGGTGACATAGGCAAGGGAGATTGTCTAAAGCATGAGGTCTTCCTTCATTGTATGCTAGAACTAGAGGTTGTGCAAAATATGTTCAAATAAAATAGAGCATTAGAAATAGATTGCTCCTCTTCCCTTATAGTAATAAAGGATTCATCAACAAAGTGATAATTAATAAGCTATCCTTGATCATTTGGAAGAGCAATTCATTTAATAAGACCTGTAAAAGCTTGAGAAGCTAAAATATAGTCGAAGGCTTCAGTAGCAAGCACTTATAAAGAGGGAGCAATAGGACATCCTTACTGAATAGACTAAAAAATATCCACTACTTCAAACTATGAATTGTTCAGATTGAGAATAGCTGAAGCATCTATGAATAACATAGTAATAGTCTGAATGAAAACTGGCACGGATCCTAAATCTTTGAGCATAGCAAGAATGAATCTCCATTCAATGCAATCATAAGATTTCTCAAAATAAATCTTAATAAAAATCATATTTTTATTTGAAATATGAGCCCATTCCATGCCCTCCCAAACAACCAAAACATTTTTGAGGATGTACCTTCCTTGAATAAAGCCTGTTTTCTTTGATTTGACTATCAAAGGAAGAAAATGCCTAAGGTAAAGAGCCAAAGCTTTGGCGATGATATTGTAACTAATATTAAAAAACATAATAGACCTCCAATTAGTGATCAACTTTGTGTCCCCTTGCTTGGGTATGAATTTGATACTGCCCCTGTTAATAATTGTTTCCAAATAGCCTACTCGAAGAGCCTCCAGATAAACTTTATGTAGATTAGTATCAACTAAGTCCCAAAGACCCTTGTAGAAATCATGGGGAAAACCATCCATACCTGGTGCTTTATCATTTTCCATTTGAGATAATGCATCCTCCAGATCTGTAAGGAAGAGTAGTTTATCACACCTTGCTCTTTAAGACTCCAAAATCGTAAATGGTACAACTACCATACAAGCTTACAGTGCTTGATCCCACTTAGGAGAATAAGATTGAGTGATGAAAATATTAGTATAGTTCTTGAAAAAAACATCAATCATATTAGGAAGAGAGGTAAGCCTTATTCCTTTGTCTTGAATGGTCTTGAATTGAGTAGCTTTCCGGGAAGGGTGAAGCCTTTGAAAAAAATATTTGATGATCCTATCACAAATTTTAAGCCAATGAAGAAGAGTTTTAATTCAAGCTCCTCGAGCCTCATAAAGTTTAGCAACTTTAAGTTCATGCCTCAGCTAGGAAACATGATACTGAAGTTCAATATTAAACAGAAAAGCCTCAATCCTGAGAGAAGCTTTGGCAAGCTCATCATGAAGGACAACATTGGAATATCTTCTCAATTGTGCCACTTTTTTTCCCAAAGTATGGAGTAAGAAAATTGTATAAAAAATGACATCATTCCACCATTCTATCCAACCCAACTCTCTAGTAGATATAGGAACTAGATTCTAGACTCTATGGATATAATAGACCATGGAAGGGTGCTGAAGAAAGGAAGTATTGAAAAAAAATTTGACTTGTAGTGTCTCTGATGCAGGGGTTTCAATAGCACATTAAACATGATGGGTGAATGGTCATAAGTAGTGGTACTAGGAATGGTTTCCATAAATGGAGCTAAAGCATTTCTCCTATGAAAGAAAAACTGCACATAATCTAAAAGCATGGATCTATCTAGCCTTCTTAGAATTCTTGCATGACCAACCTTGAAATTGGACCACATATACCACAAATTTTTAGGAAAATCCTAGGGATAAAAACAAGAATTGGGGTCTAACAAACCCAATTTTTTTTTCATAAAGTACCAATCATCTCTTTCCCCAATAGCCCACTACATGGGAACTTGTCCTATCTTATATATAGGCTTTTCAATCATATTAAAATCTTCACACATAACCCAAATAATAGGTGGTAAAGAAAAAGCACACCATCACCAGAGGCTACAATTCTCCTGAGTATCATTGGAGGAATAGATATTAATAATGCCAAAAGATAGCCCACCAACCTTAAGTAAAACCCAAACTACGTGATTTGAGGGATCTACAACCCACAAGACAATACTATATTTCCACCTAACTTCCAAAAGAATGACAACTCCCCCTTTGCTAGGGGAATGACTAGTGGAACAAAAAAAACAACCTGGCCAAAGAAAAGGGCAAGTACATTACAAAATAAAGTTAAAAATCTTAATCTCTTGAAGACACAGAAAGTCAGGATTACCAACAAATATGGAGCATAAAGCAATCTCATCTTGGACCAAGTATTTTTAGACTAGGTCCATCAACCCTCTGATATTCCATGATAAAAAAATCATGGAGATCGATAAAGACTCATATGTCTTGCTACATATTCAACGTATTCGAGGTTTGAAAGAGAATCATAAATATTACTGAGAAAATGCTCTTGACCTGCTTTCCAAAACTTCATTTGATGCCTTTTATCCTAGTGAACCAGGGAGTCTCCCTAGGGTGGGCTACGGGATCTTCGACCATTGATAGAAGCCCGTTTAGGTTCCATGAAGCTTGAGGAAGACTGCCCATTGATATGCAAAACTAGAGAATCTGAAGACTAAGTAGGAGCAAAAAAAGTAACAATTTTGGTAAAGGAAGCATGAATTGGTGGTACATTAGCAACCATTTATGAAGCCCTAGCATTGGGTTCCACCATTTCCATGGTATGCTACTTCATCACCACACCATGCCCAGGTAGCACAAAAGACACAAGGGGTTGAGGTGAGTTGCTGGGATTAGCCATAGGATTTATATTTTTCCCATTCTTACCCTTCTTCTGGATTACCTTATATTCATATTGCCCCTCTTTGGAAGCAGGGACAAAGATAGTAGTAATAGGAGTCACAGTCGTCTCCTTAGATTTAATATTATCCACCATTAAAGTATAATATTTTATATTATGGGCAACTGATTGGCAATGGTAATATGTGTTAGGCAGGTTTATGTAGACAACACGT
The DNA here is from genome assembly GCA_028583015.1 of Wollemia nobilis. NCBI lineage: Eukaryota > Viridiplantae > Streptophyta > Pinopsida > Araucariales > Araucariaceae > Wollemia > Wollemia nobilis. The sequence continues at coordinate 6,204,191 of JAQPPZ010016751.1, read as the reverse complement.
TGCTTGAACCTATAGTCACCAATTTGGACATCAACAGTCTCCCTAAAAGATCAACTTTGACATAAATTTTGGAATATTATTGTTTGTATCCCAATAAATTTATACTACACTATCCCCTTTCAATATAATTAATTTTAAATGAACCTACATTTATGGAGCCTTCACTTCATAGGATAAGAGAGATTTTGCATTGCTTCATTAGATACATTCATTTTGAACTCATTTTATGGATCAAGTATTATGTGATAGATACTCATTTCTATGATCCTATAATGATGAGAAGACCATCCTTGAATTGTGTATTCTTGTTGGCCTAATTGAGTTTGTGGGATGAATTTCCTAATCAATACTCTTGATTTAGAAGATGATAATTATAAAATTATTTGTTATAGTCTTGGATTATTTTAGTTATAAGTAGAATTATAGAGAACCTCATTTTATGGAAAATCATTCTATTAGTCCACTTGGATAGACATATTCATTGGTCATGCAAGAGCATAGTTAAAGAAATGCTCTCAAGTTACAAGAATATATCATCAAGGGAGTGTTACTCTAATGCCACCTTATTTTATTCTTCCATATTTTATTTAATAGGGTTTTTGAAATGTGTGAATGTGTTTGATGTATTTTATAATATCCTTGTGAGATTGTACATTTTCATTGTAATATTTTAATAATATTTTGTAATATGTGGTTGAGGTTTATTATTGTGTACCTACCTTAATCCTATATAAAATATACCTCATTTAAATCTATATAATCAAGTTAATATTATAGTCATTGATGTATCTTATATATGAATCTTGACAATAATTGATCTTACCTCTGTTAACAAAGTTTATCGTGTTAGTATGTGAATGCTTTTTCATTTTATAATAATGGATTATTCAACAAAGTGATCTTCAAATTTGATTATTGACACTAATATACGTTCATTTCTCATACTTCATAGATAACGTTTAAAGATCATTTAAGCTTATAAATTAATAAGTAATATTTGTATTTATCTTTAAAATTATTTGACCACCATAATGAGATAATTGTTTGTTTTCTACTAACTATATGAAATCAAGTTTAAAGAACACAAGCTTATACTGAGAGGGGGGGTGAATAGTATAAGACCAACTTTTACTTTTCTTTCCCAAAAATATTATCCAATATTATCAATGGCAATATCAATAGCAATAATCAAAGCAATGCACAAATCATCACACACAATAGAGACACCAATTTAACGTGGTTCACCCAATGTGGGCTACTCCACGGAGAAAATATTTCTACTAAAATTTTCTCAACAAATCCTCTTGGGAATCACTTCCCTATTACAATGTTTATGGACCTCTATCCAAAGGAGACACCAATCCCCTAATGCTCTGATTTGTGGATCTCTCTCCATAGGAGAACTCTTTCCCCTTTTCTCTGGTTCGTGGAACTTGACCCAGGAGAACTCTTTCTCCTCAACTAGTTTGTGGATCTCTCTCCATAGAAGAACTCTATCTTCCCAGCTGGTTCATGGATCACACTCCATAGGAGAACTCTTTCCCCTCTGCTCTGGTTCATGGAACTCTATCCATAGGAGAACTCTTTCTCTCTCTGTTATCACTTCTCTAGCTGATGATCTTCTAGAAGACTACTACCCCCACTACACTGGCTTGTGGATCTCTCTCCATAGAAGACCTCTATCCTCACTACCCTGGCTAATGGATCTCTATCCACTGGAGACTATTGTCCTCTGCTCTGTCACCTCCAAATATTACTCTCAACTCTTCTCAATATCTATCTCAAATCTACACTAAACACTATCCTCGATCTAGTACAAATATGCTCTAACTCTATCTTAGGTCTAGCACAAATTTTCTCTCAAATTTGCACCAAAATCTATCCTCAAATCTGTCCTCAAGCCTTAACACAAAGCTTGATCCAATCACAAATCAACTCTACTTAGATTTGCCCCAAGCCTTAACACAAATCTTGAACAAATCAATCAATCAACTCTCCTCAGATTCCTCAAGACTTACCTCAAATATCTCTCCAAGTCTTAAAACTAATTCACCAAGACTTACCTCAAATATGCTCTCCCAAGTCTTCCAGACTTCTCAAATTGCTCTCAAGTCTTCACCAAGACTTACCTCAAATCTACTCTCAAGTCTTCACTAAGACTTACCTCAAATTTGCTCTCAAGTCTTCACCAAGACTTACCTCAAATATGCCTACAAGTCCTCTCAAGAACTTGCTCAATCTACTCTCAAGTCTTCACAAAGACTTACCTCAAATTTGCTCTCAAGTCTTCACTAAGACTTGCTCAAATCTGCTCAAACACATGCTCAAAATAACTCACAAGATATGCTCAATCAATCTCATATCAAGCACACAATGCTCTCAATTGCTTTGTCTAATCTTCAAAGTAATTCCTTTAACTTGAAGCAGTTTAGACATATTCTATTCAGAATTTGTTTAACCTCTAGAACATATAGAGAATGATGTACTCTATCAAAAACTCAATATGTTCTACTCAATCATTAAGTCTATCACTTTCACAAATCTGGTTTCTAAAGTTTGCACATTCACTTTCAATATCACTCAAAACCAATGCTCAAGAATTTCACTCATTCATTCAATCAATGAAACACAACTTGCTCACAAACCCTAAACAAGTGTTTTCATACTTCTTCAAACAAAGTGCACAATGTGGGTCTCAAACCCTAACTCAAATAGTCCTCAATATCTATCTCAAATGTTCTCTAAACATTCACCAATGAAGCATATAAGAATTCACTCAAATATTTCCAACAATGCTTATCAAACAATCCTTTTCACTCCACCTTATATTTCACAACATTCATTCCAATATTTCAAACAAAATATGATGTGCCCATACCTTTTTTCTTTGATGGAGATATGTCTTCAAAACCTGTTTTACTTGCAACAAAACCCTCTTGCCAATTCTAGGTTAGATAGCAATAGTCTATCTCAAAATCTCCACAAATATTCTTCTCAATAATTATTTCACCATTCAAGAAATATAATAAAATATCAAGTCACAAATACACCTTATTATCTCCAATCTTCTCAAAATAATATTCAACACATAAAAATAAAGTTCCTTTGTTAACACCTTATAATCTCCAATCTTCTCAAAATAATATTCAATACATAAAAATGAAGTTCCCTTGTTAACACCTTATAATCTCCAATCTTCTCAAAATAATATTCAATACATAAAAATGAAGTTCCCTTGTTAACACCTTATAATCTCCAATATTTTATTTTCTAAACATAAAAAATATTATTTCAACAATCCTTATGACTCCCTAAGCTTTTTAACACATGCCCTTTAATTATCACGTGGCCTCAAACCAACCTCCGCATTTCAAAATACTTTGGCAAAATTAATTTAAAATTGCATACCTTATAATTTTTGGCCCACATCACCAAAAGTATTGCCCATAACTTCGATGACCAACGCTCAACAACCAGTAAACTCGAACCCATGACCTATGCCATCACAGTGCCTTAGCCCAAGGCTAAGCTGCCACCTGGGCTACATGCCCACATGTGAACCAAAGGTCCATGCTCTCCTACTAATGTTGCCACATGAATTTTGGTAAAAATAAAGACTTTCTCCTCCTTTGCAAAAATGAATCGCATGAGATTCAAAACCATGACCTACTCCTTACAAGCACCTTAGCCACGCCTTCGACCATCATCTGCGCTACCCAACACCTTGGGATGTTTTTGTCATGCCAATCAAAATTAAACACAATTGCCTCCTTTTCTTAAACAACACTCGAGCTTCTTCTTCCCTCTCGAAAATGCAACGCTCGAATATTATCACTTGGCATTCGAATAATTGCTTGGAGATGTTTGGAAATGAAAATCATTTCCTATTAATACTTTATCCTTTGCATTAAAACACGTCGGCCCTTTCAAATTTTAAATTCGATTTAAAGACTTTAAACTTTGCACCATTAATTATTTAAATTAAAATTTTAACCTTTAGGTTAAAATATTTTAATTTAAATAAATTAAATTAAAACCTCTGCCAACCTTTATAATCTGCTCAATGGGTCTTGTCGGGGATATATATTTTTTAATGATTCCTTGGACCTTGTTATTTCTCACCTCTTTCTTTTTCTCGAATATTATAATATTAAATATTATAATATTATTTAAACTTGCTTCCCTTTGCTTGGGTCTTCTACCTTTTAGGCCTCTTTAGGCATATAATATTTAAAATAAATATTATACCCTTTTTCTTTTAACAACTTCCTTGCATTTTGGAAAATCAACCTTGTGACATCAATGACGACAAAACTGGACATCAAACCTCTTGACATCAATGACAACAAAACTTGCTCAAATTTCCAACAATCTCCCCCTTTGTCATTGATGGCAACCCTTTTTCTTTAAACATTCCTTTTACCTTTTTCAGTTCTGCTCCCCTGAGAAACTTCTCCCTTGACTGAATGCTCTCCCCCTAACTCAAATCTCTCCCCCTTTGACATCAATGGCAAAGGGACTCCTTTGGGGCTAAATATAAGACTCTTAGCTCAGCCCCCTCCCCACCTCCTCTCCTTGAGGTGGTTAATTTTGGGGTGGGAGTATCTCTACTCCCAGCATACAATGCTCTTTTTCTTTGTCCACCTTCTTCCTCAATTGATCCTTCTGATTCTTTTGAGTATCCTTGTTCCTGCTTGTCTCTGGAAATTTTGTTCTACACCACTTAGCCATATGCCCAACATTATTGCACTTATAACACTTAATGTTGTGGTTCCTTGAAGGTGCAAATATCTTGAAGTTCCTCCTGGTGAAGCCATATCCATTCCTATCATGAACCCTGCAATGAATTGCTTTATGACCAAACTGATTACAAGAGTAGAAATACCCTTGAAAGAGATGCCCATTTCTGAAATTTCTCTTAGTGAAACCATATTCCTTCTTTTCATGTGTCCTGCACTGCATAGCCTTGTGACCAAACTTGTGATATGAGAAGCAACATCCTTTGAAGAAGTATTGCCTTGACCCCATTGGTCTCTTAGTCTCTTCTTCCCTATGATGTTTCTTGTTCCTTATTTGTGCATTGTTTCCTTCCTTGGTGAACCTTCTATTTTTCAACTTATCCTCATAAGTCTCACTTTCTCTTCCACTCTCTTCTTCTGAAGCTTCTTCTTCTTTGGAGCTTGAGATTGACTCCTCTCCTTGTTCTCTTTGTTCCTCTTCAAAACCAAGTCCTGTCTTGTTTGAATAAGATCTTTGTACCTTGATAATATTATCCAAATATTTTGAGCTTTTCCCAAACTTGTGTATCTTGTCTTTAAGACTCTTTCACTTCCTTCCTTAGTGAAGCTACCTCATGCTCTAATTTTTCACATTCTAACTCTTTTATCTTTAACTATTCAATCATGTCTTCTTCAACTCCTTTTTCTTTTCAAATTTAACTCTCAAGTCATTGAGATCTTGTATAAGCCTTCCTTTTGTTTTCTCATCTTCTTGAAATTGATCCTTCAATTTTGAATTCTGCTTCCTAACCTTTTTCAATTCTTTAAGGGTAGCAACAAGTTCTGCTTCTATATCAATTGTGCCTTCATTCTCTGATTCTTCCTCTAGAAACTCAAGAGCATCTTCATATTCTTCTTCACTATCACTAAACCAATTCCTTGTATAGTGATCTTCAAGATGACCAAAGTTACCACACCTAAAATATTTGAGTATTTTTGGTTCCCTTTTAGCTTCTTTTTCAACATCTTCTTTTTCTACTGCCAAAAATAGAATTTCTTCTTCTTCATTATCTGAGGATCTCCCATCACTATCACTTGAACTCTTGCCTATCTTATCTGCATAAAAACTCTTCTTATACCTCTGGAAAAACTTCTTTTCATGCTTGTTTTGTCCATACCTATTTTTCTTTTGATACCTAGATTTTCTTGCTTCCCTGTTCTTATGATCTTGTTTCTCTTCACCACTGCTACTTCTAGCTTCTGGATAGTTAGATGCATAGTGACCATATTTACCACAATTGAAACACTTAACTATTTTTGTACCTTTGTGCTTTCTTGAGTCCTTGTTCCTTCTGCCATAGTTTGCTTCTTCATCATTGGATGACTCATCACTTGAATCTGACTTCTTATCTTTTGTCTTCTTTGCTACTTTGAAGGCTACTTCTTTCTTGGGGATAGGATCCTTTCCTATTCTCATCTCAAAAGTTGTGAGAGTTCCATGTAACTCATCCCTAGTCAAAGTTTCAATATCTCTTGTTTCTTCTATGGCTGAAACCTTTTCACTATACCTCATAGGGAGTGACCTTAAAACCTTTTGACAAACATATGATTCTTCAACTTTAAACCCAAGTCCTTGCATGGAGTTAACAACCTCATCCACATGAAGTAAGTATGTAGCAATGTCTTCCTCATCCTTCATCTTCAAGTCTTCAAATATTTTCTTGTGATTTTGCAATTTTACCATCTTGACCTTTTTGTCTCCCTCATATGTTTTCTTCAACTTTTCCCAAATCTCTTTTTTTGATGTGCAATGCATAACTTTTACAAACTCTACTTCACGTAAACCACTTAATATTGCATTCATTGCCTTTGAATTATTCAGATGTAGGAGCTTACCATATTTATCTATAGGAGGAGTAGTTGGCGGTGTGTACCCATCCTCAACTACTTGCCATGTCTCATTTCCTTGTGCCATTAGGTAAATCTTCATTCTTACACTCCAAAATGCATAATTGTTCCCATCAAATAATTGTGCCTTATTTTTTGAAGATCCACTCTGAGATGCCATCTGTGTTCTTGTATACTTTTCCTTCAAGTTGTTAAACTCTTTCGAAGGAACCCGCTCTGATACCAATTGAAGAACACAAGCTTATACTGAGAGGGGGGTGAACAGTATAAGACCAAATTTTACTTTTCTTTCCCAAATAATATTATCCAATATAATCAATGGTAATATCAATAGTAGTAATCAAAGCAATGCATAAATCATCACACATAATAGAGACACCAATTTAACATGGTTCACCCAATGTGGGCTACTCCACGAAGAAAATATTTCTACTAAAATTTTCTCAACAAATCCTCTTGGGAATCACTTCCCTATTATAATGTTTATGGACCTCTATCCAAAGGAGATACCAATCCCCTAATGCTCTGATTTGTGGATCTCTCTCCATAGGAGAACTCTTTCCCCTTTTCTCTGGTTCATGGAACTTGACCTAGGAGAACTCTTTCTCCTCAACTGGTTTATGGATCTCTCTCCATAGAAGAACTCTATCTTCCTAGTTGGTTCATGGATCACACTCCATAGGAGAACTCTTTCTCCTTGCTCTAGTTCATGGAACTCTATCCATAGGAGAACTCTTTCTCCTTCTCTGGGACTTGAGAATTTTCTCTTTGGTGATCTTCTAGAAGACTACTCCCCCACTACACTGGCTTGTGGATCTCTCTCCATAGAAGACCTCTATCCTCACTGAAACCTCCTGGCTAATGGATCTCTATCCACTAGAGACTATTATCCTCTTCTCTATCACCTCCAAAGTTTACTCTCAACTCTGCTTAATCTCTGTCTCAAATCTACACTAAACACTATCCTCGATCTAGTACAAATCTACTCTAACTCTATCTCAGGTCTAGCATAAATCTTCTCTTAAATCTACACCAAACTCTATCCTCAAATCTATCCTCAAGCCTTAACACAAAGCTTGATCTAATCACAAATCAAATCTACTTAGATTTACCCCAAGCCTTAACACAAATCTTGAACAAATCAATCAATCAATTTGAAATCTATCACTAAGACTTACTCAATTCTCCTCAAGTCTTCCACTAAGACTTACCTCAAATCTACTCTCAAGTCTTCACTAAGACTTACCTCAATTTATTCTCCTTCAAGTCTTCACTAAGAACTTACCTCAATATGCTCTCAAGTCTTCACTAAGACTTGCCTCAAATCTCTCTCAAGTCTTCACCAAGACTTACCTCAAATCTGCTCTCAAGTCTTCACTAAGACTTACTTCAAATATCAACTTTAAGATAACTCAAGTTCACAAAGCTTCAAATTCTTAAGATCTTCACTAAGACTTGCTCAATCTGCTCAAACACATGCTCAAAATAGCTCACAAGATATGCTCAATCAATCTCATATCTAGCACACAATACTATCAATTGCTTTGTCTAATCTTCAAAGTAATTCCTTTAACTTGAAGCAGTTTAGACATATTCTATTCAGAATTCGTTTAACCTCTGGAACATATAGAGAATGATGTACTCTATCAAAAACTCAATATGTTCTACTCAATCATTAAGTCTATCACTTTCACAAATCTGGTTTCTAATGTTTGCACATTCACTTTCAATATCACTCAAAACCAATGCTCAAGAATTTCACTCATTCATTCAATCAATGAAACACAACTTGCTCACAAACCCTAAACAAGTGTTTTCATACTTCTTCAAACAAAGTGCACAATGTGGGTCTCAAACCCTAACTCAAATAATCCTCAATCTCTATCTCAAATGTTCTCTAAACATTCACCAATGAAGCATATAAGAATTCACTCAATATTTCCAATAATACTTATCAAACAATCCTTTTCACTCCACCTTATATTTCACAACATTCATTCCAATATTTCAAACAAAATATGATGTGCCCATACCTTTTTGCTTTGATGGAGATATGTCTTCAAAACCTATTTTACTTGCAACAAAACCCTCTTGCCAATTCTAGGTTAGATAGCAATAGTCTATCTCAAAATCTCCACAAATATTCTTCTCAATAATTATTTCACCATTCAAGAAATACAATAAAATATCAAGTCACAAATACACCTTATTATCTCCAATACTCTCAAAATAATATTCAACACATAAAAATAAAGTTCCTTTGTTAACACCTTATAATATCCAATCTTCTCAAAATAATATTCAATACATAAAAATGAAGTTCCCTTGTTAACACCTTATAATCTCCAATCTTCTCAAAATAATATTCAATACATAAAATTAACACCTTATAATATCCAATCTTCCCAAAATATTTATACATAAAAATGAAGTTCCTTTGTTAACACCTTATAATCTCCAATATTTTATTTTCTAAGCATCAAAAATAAAATATTATTTCAACAATCCTTATGACTCCCTAAGCTTTTAACACATGCCCTTTAATTATCACGTGGCCTCAAACCAACCTCCGCATTTCAAAAGACTTTGGCAAAATTAAATTAAAATTGCATACCTTATAATTGTTGGCCCACGTCACCAAAAGTATTGCCCACAGCTTCGACGACCAACGCTCAACAACCAGCAAACTCGAACCCACGACCTATGCCATCACAGTGCCTTAGCCCAAGGCTAAGCTACCGCCTGGGCTACACGCCCACATGTGAACCAAAGGTCCACGCTCTCCTACTAATGCTACCACACGAATTTTGGTAAAAACAAAAACTTCTCTCCTCCTTTGCAAAAATGAATCATGTGAGATTCGAAACCACAACCTGCTCCTTACAAGCGCCTTAGCCACGCCTTCGACCATCATCTGTGCTACCCAACACCTTGGGATGGTTTTTCCTCATGCCACTCAAAATTAAACACAACTGCCTCCTTTTCTTAAACAACACTTGAGCTTCTTCTTCCCTCTCAAAAATGCAACGCTCGATTGGCATTCGAATAATTGCCTGGAGATCTTTGGAAATGAAAATCATTTCCTTATTAATACTTTATCCTTTGCATTAAAACACGTCGGCCCTTTCGAATTTTAAATTCGATTTAAAGACTTTAAACTTTGCACCATTAATTATTTAAATTAAAATTTTAACCTTTAGGTTAAAATATTTTAATTTAAATAAATTAAATTAAAACCTCTGCCAACCTTTATAATCTGCTCAATGGGTCTTGTTGGGGATATATATTTTTTAATGATTCCTTGGACCTTGTTATTTCTCGCCTCTTTCTTTTTCCCAAATATTATAATATTATTATTCCTTTCTTAAACTTGCTTCCCTTTGCTTGGGTCTTCTACCTTTTAGGCCTCTTTAGGCATATAATATTTAAAATAAATATTATACCCTTTTGCTTTTAACAACTTCCTTGCATTTTGGAAAATCAACCTTGTGACATCAATGACGACAAAACTGGACATCAAACCTCTTGACATCAATGACAACAAAACTTGCTCAAATTTCCAACAAATTTTCCCTATTAAAGGTGTGCATCTACAATGAAAAATTGACAAGATCAACTTTTAATCTAAAGACAACTCAAAAACATTATCAATTGATTAGTCAAAGAAATTGAAAATCACCCTTTTAAATGTCTATACATAATATATTTTAAATAAATTTTAATCTCATATTTTATTTAATTAAGAGACAAACATTATAAAAACAAAATATGAAATATTTAATTAGTTGACATCTTCAACAATTATTTATACATTTAATTTTATAATGATAATAAAGAAAACACAAACAAATAATGAAGAATGTAGTCTTGGTATCTAATATATAATTTGTAATAAAATTATATATAATCTAAATCAATTGTGAAACCATATATAAATCTAATTAAGTTTTAGAAAAATGATAATAGATGGAATTAAACCTAGAGTCTCACCATCCAACATATATATTATAACTAATTGATTTTTTATAAAAATCTTGACATATAAATCGTGAATGCAAAAAAAATTGTTGTAGTGTAATTTGATCATCCAATCAAAATAAATTATATTTTTAAGAAAAAAACCATGATCCAAAAGTGAGCCTAACAATGGAGACTTTAGAGTTTGAAAAGTTCGAATTGGGATATGCTTCCCTAACCAGAATATGGTTGGATAATCATATATTAGGTAAATAACATTCTTTATAGGATCATCTCATATGCCAAACATTAAAAACTATTTTATCTTTTATCTTTTTAATTATCTAATTTAATAAACTATATATATATATATATATATATATATATATATATATATATATATAGTTTATTAAATTAGATAATTAAAAAGATACAAGTTAAAAAAGTTTTTTATGTTTGGCATATATATATATATATAGATAGATAGATAGATAGATAGATAGAGTAATAGTTCTTATACACATCCACCATCGGGATTGAACCCGATGGTGTCCTTGTGGATAGACCACACTCATGGGGATAATAAACTATATTACATTGATAAAATTAAAAAAATAATTACTATCTATATAAATAAAATTATAATTATATATATATATATATTTCTTGGTTCATCAAATAGTATTAGTTCAACTTGTTAGATTTGTAACTTTTAACAAAGAAACAAAGGTTCAAATCTTGCTAAATAATACATGCATCATTGTAAAGCTTGTTGTAATTATACCATATGATCATGATGTAATATAAGTAAAACATTTTTCATTTTACACCTTTAAAACATAGACTAATTATTATTAATTTCAATATAATGAAATGATTCAAGCTTAAATAACAAGATATAGTCATAATTACATAATTATTGATTTATTATATTAACAAAATTAATAAGATATAGTCATAATTATCGATTTACTGTAATATCAAGAAATATGATAATAATGTAATACTAATGAAACTATTTCAATTTCATATAATCTTATTTAAAAATAAGATTAATGGTAACATTTTACACATTTAAAGCATAGGCTAATCATTATTAATTTCAATGTAATGATGTTAGTTTCAGAATATAACATGCCAAGTTCATCTTGGCAGCTTTACCGACATGTCATTATCTCTCATTTGTAAACTATATAACTCCAAAAGTCAAAGTATTGTTATTGAATATTTATATCACTTTTCATGTTATAATGTAAATTGTTTTTTCTCTTATGTAAAGAATAATAAAGTATCTAAAGCTTTGTCCAAATAAATTTTAAAAAGCAAGAATTGGCAGGTCTTGGGTGTAATTCAAATTGTATCATTTAATATATGAATGTAGATTTATGTATGAAAAGTACAAGGCTATCTAATTTTCAAATAGATTTTGAATATAGAGAAGAAATTTTTAATATATAAGGGACAAGTTTATGATGCTTTAAACCTCGGACTAAAATGTCTACATCGATAATGAAGATGCAATAATGAGAAAAATAAATTAATGGATACTAAAATGATGGTAACTTTTAATGTTTGTTTTATTTTTGTGCACTAGACATGCATGGTTTAAGCTTGATATACACGTTATTTTATGTTTTTGAAGTAATATTCAAATTATTATAATTATATTTATTAATAATAAATAAAATATTATAAATAATATATATAATTATAATTATATATTTTTCAAGGTCAAATTATTGAAGGTCATATTGTTAGGGTTTGAATTTGAGTTTTTTAGATGAGAGTTTAATATTTTTTTATAAAGTAATATTATTAGGTATATTATTATGAGAGCCCAGTATCATTTTGTAATATGAGTGAAGGCCATACATCTCGTTATAATGGTTTGAATTTAGGTTCTGTGAGATGGGAGATTATATTATATTTGTTGTCACTTTTAATTAATTAATTAATTTATTTATTTTTTATTAAATATATATATATATATATATATATATATATATATATATATATATATATATATATATATTTTTAAGAGATAGAATGTAACTTAACTAATTATCTTTTAAAATTTGAATTTCATCAAGATGAAGATCAACACCAAGATTGATGGTATTATCTATTATTCGATTTTCTTCTCTATAGATATGTTCACATTTTTAAGAGATTGCCTATAAAAATAGTTGATGAATATCAATAATAATGTTATCTTTTATCTAATCTCTATATCCATTTTTGTTGGTAGCATTAATGATTATTTGTAAATCCCCTCTTCAGAAATTTTGATCTTTGTAATTTTGATTTTTTACTCTATGAATTAATAATTTCTGTTGCAGGGTTGTAAGGAACAACGACATCAATAGAAAAAAACAAGGAGTGGATGGCAGTAAATTCAGATTTGGAGCGAGCATGGAGAAGTGGAGCAGGTGGAAGGTTGTGGCCATGGTGAGCTTCACGTACAGACAAGCAATGGTTGGGTGGTGTGATCGCAGGTGGAAGAATGGAAATCTGAAACAGGATGACGGTTACTGGTTCAAAACCTGTGGAAAGTTGAAATAAAAAAATCAGAACCCTTGAAAACCCCAAATCAAGGTTTTAAATGAGGAAACCTTAAGCAAGTTGAAGAGTTTGGACATGAGAAACCTGAATGAGCCCGCCAACATTGGTCGCTTTTCTGTTTCTCGATTGTGTCGAAAATTCGACTTGGAGCAAACCAAGTGTTATAGCAAAAAATTGGAACCTTTCAGCGATGGCGAACTCTAAAAAATTTGAACTTCGTGGGCATGGGAGCATTGTAGGAATGCATGGTCGAAATCATGGTGATGGGGATCCCTTAGGTGGTCATGCAACAGGCGATGAGGAGTTCAATGATGATGGTACAAAGGATGTTGATGGGGATGATGGTCATGAAACAGTCAAGAATTTTTGGGGCCCTCCTCCGAAGGACCCACCTCAAAATGTCCCACCTAACTCCTCCTTCATGGATAAAGTTCGCAACGGAATGGGTTTTGGCCCAATTACTCAACTCTCGATTCCTTTTACTATCTCAGGTCACGAAGTTATTTTCCCTCCTGAAGCTATGGCACCTCTCATCTCTCAGGAATCTCTATCTCTCATTGGCAAATTCGTTGGAGCACGACCAAACATCGAATCAGTTCGTAAATGGGCATTCTCAAAATGGTGCCCTATCAAAAATATGGAGCTAGTGGCATGCCCTAGGGGTTTCTTCATGATCCGACTGAACAATCCCCAAGACACAAGTAAAATTCTTACTGGTGGTCCATGGTTTTTTGGTCGTAGAGCCCTATTTCTCCATCGATGGGGAGAGGATTTTGATCCAAAAACACAAAGTATTAACATGGCACCGATTTGGGTCAGGCTACCAGGTTTACCCACCCACTTCTAGCACCCAGGAACTCTCAAAGCCATAGCCCAATCGATTGGGGAATTGGTTGCCATTGATGTTGCCATGAAGGCAAGATCTCGGTTGACTTTTGCTCGCATCTGCATCACAACCAACCTAGACTCTCAACTTTTGACCTATGTTGACCTGGTTTTAGGTTTGTACCACAAACGACAAGTTGTTGAATATGAAAACAAACCCGCTTATTGTATTGAATGTAAAAAATAGGGTCACTTAAGGGTTCAATGCCCACTACTAAAAAAGACTCAAAGAAATATGGATATCAAGGCAGAGGAGCGATGGGCAATGGTAATGGTCAAGTCTTCCACCAGATCCAGAGAAAGAAGCAGTTTGACAAAGGCAAACAACCAATAACCACCCACCAAACAAACACTCCAAATTGGAAACACTTCAAATCCGGTAAGATCTTTATTTGCCAATTCAAATCCTTTTTTGTCGTTAAATTCATCAAACACCTCCCCTGTAGAGGTTGTTATGGGTAATGAGTCAGAGCCAAATCCACCAGTGAACATTCCCAAAAGCCCAGAACCCCAAGGAAATCTTCCTGAAGGTCTAGGGGTTACTACTACGGATGGTCATTCTCCCTCAAAGTCGGGACCCTCATGTCCTCCCTTGACCACTGCTTCACCAAACCAAGCTTCTGATTCCCCATCTCAAATTGATTTAATAAACATTCCAGTTAACCTGGTAAATTCCCCTATTCTTGAGGAACTAATCAGTTCTCCAAAGTAGGCTTTATCCCCTACCTATGATGAAGCTTACTATTCCCCAAAGCAAATCACACGAAGCCAAAAGAAATCTGTAACAGCTGATGTGGGCAATGGGAAAAATAAAGGATGACCATCCATCCAGGATGCTAGGAGGAAGGAGATAGAGAATGACATTGCAAATGGCACTCAAACCACCATTTTATCATCTCTTGTAGATCAAACTAGCACTAATATGCCGAAAGAAGAAGAAAAGTGACCCAAACCACCCTCATCTCAACGAGGAGGGGGGAAAAATCCTCATCAAAAAATCATAGATGAAGATCCTCTCATGGAACGTGAGAGGCCTCAATGGCCCATCCAAGCAAAGGTTGGTTAGGTCTATGAGGATGGAATTAAAACCCGACATCATTCTCCTGCAAGAAACCAAAACAGATATGGATAGCAGTGATAAAATAGCAAAATCCCTGTGGAAGGATAGTGAATTTGTGTTTAGTCCAGCCAGGGGCTCTTCAGGTGGACTTTTTTGCATGTGGGACCCAAGCAAGGTTGAAGGAAGACTAATAACTAAGACTGACAGGGTAACCAATATGTTATTTTTTTGCAAAGACACTCGAATTCAGTGGATACTATCAAACATCTATGCCCCAAATAATCCGTTGGGCCATCGTGCCTTCTAGAATGATCTAAGCCAGATGAGGAACAACTTCCAAAATGAGTCGTGGATGCTTGTTGGCGATTTCAACACTCCTCTATTCCCGTCAAAGAAAAAGGAGGAAACACCATCAGTTCTAGGTGTCTTGAAGACTTTGTTGATTTCATTGAACAAAATGAACTGATGGACATTCAATTGAAAGGAGAAAAATACACCTGGAGCAATAGAAGAATAGGTAATCAACTAATCCAACTGAGACTTGATAGGTTTCTATTATCCAAGGAAGCAATTTAGTTCTTTGGAGATGCAACTCTTCACACTCGTCCAAAAATTGGTTCAGACCACAACCCCTTAGTTTTTGAATGGCAACAACAAGGTCAAATATTTAAGATGCCATTTAGATTCGAATCAATGTGGCTTCAACATGAGGACCTCAAAAGCTGCATTTCATATTGGTGGAGCAATCCCTTCTCAGGCTCACCATTAGTCCAAATAACTAAAAAAATCTGCTTTATCAAAGGAAATCTGAAAATATGGAACAAGGAGGTCTTCGGAAATATTTTCCAGTGCAAACAAAAAATTGTTGATCAGCTAAATGCAGTTGAAAACAACATCCAAAATGGGAATCTGGAACCTGAAATGAGGCAAAAGGAAAAAGAACTCTTATCTGAATACCACAACATCCTGGCCAGAGAAGAGGTTTTTTGGAGGTAAAAATCACGTTCTCTATGGCTAAAATAAGGAGACTCCAACACCAAGTACTTCCACGCATCAACTCTCAGACATAGAAGTAATAACAGAATCAAAGAGCTCTTCCGAAGTGATGGTGCATCCACTTCAGATATTCTTGAGATCAGACAAGAGGTTGTCAATCACTTTGAAGACATTCTTGGCCCTTGTCATCCATGCTCATCTCAGGTGCACAATACTCTCCTCCAAAACATTCCAAATCTGATTTCCCAAGATTTCAATGCTGGTCTCCTTAAAGAATTTACCTTCGAAGAAATTAAAGAGGCAATGTTCTCAATGCACCCTAATAAATCTCTTGGACTTGACGGCTTCCCTCCCATATTTTTCCAGCATTTTTGGGACATAGTAGGTCATGATATCTCTATCCAAGACTTCCAACACTGCAAAAAAATCCAAGGGATGTTAACTCCACATTTTTGGCCCTTGTTCCTAAAACCCACAACAATCGGTCCATGTCTGACTTTAGGCCTATCAGTTTATGCAATGTTATTTATAAGCTCATTTCTAAGGTCATTGCAAATAGATTAAAAGAAGCTCTCCCAACCATCATTGACCAATGCCAAGGCAACTCTATCCAGGGCAGATTTATAACTGACGAAATAATAAATATTCACGAAATCAGTCATTCTATCTCCAAGAGCAAAAAATCAGGAATGTTTTTGAAATTAGACATGAACAAAGCCTTTGATAGGGTATCTTGGGATTTTCTTTTTGATGTCCTTGCCAAATTTGGGTTTCATGAGGATTGGATAGCCTTAATCAAAGAATGTGTAACCTCGACATGGTTTTCTGTCCTTGTTAACGGTTCTGTTGTAGGATATTTTCCAAGTTCAAGAGGAATCAGACAGGGGGATCCCCTCTCTCCTTTTCTTTTTATTATCATGGTTGAATCTCTCGATAGATCCCTAAAAGAAGCTTGTTCACATGGTCTTATTTCTGGAATCAAACCCTCTTCTCAGTCCAGAGCTGTCACCCATCAACAATTTGTTGATGATACTATTCTAGCCTCGTTGTCCTCTATTCTAGAAGCTAAAATTATCAAAAACATCCTCAATTACTATGAGGTAGCAGTTGGTCAAAAGGTGAACTATGAGAAAAGCATAATTTTCTTTCTGAACACACTAGTCTGAAGGTAGATAAAAATTATGAGAATTCTTGGTTGTAATATTTCCAACCTCCCTTCAATTTATCTTGGTCTTCCCTTGTTCCAGGGTAGCATGTCAGAGAATTTATGGAATAATATCATTGATAGAATTTTGAAGAAACTTGCAAGCTGGAAGAAGGTATTGTTGAGTCAAGCGGCAAAGGCAGTTCTCGTCCAAGCCTGTCTCCAAAGCATACCATTTTTTTATGTCCATATTCAAAGTTTCGGCAACAATATGCCAAAAAATCGAACAAATTCAAAGAAAATTTTTGTGGTCTAGGAATGAAAATCGGAGCAGGTTTCCTTTAGTTGCTTGGGATAAAATTTGCTGGAAAAAAGAGAGTGGAGGGCTTGGTTTCAGAAGAGTTCATCAAATGAATCTAGCTCTGCTGGAAAAATAGGGATGGAGAATTGCTTCAGATGCCCAATCTTCATGGAGAGATATAATCAAAGGGAAATACCTCCATCAAAATACCTTCATGGATGAGGTCCCAGTTCACAATGGATCGTACTTCTGGAATTTGGTTGTCCAAACTAAAGATATTCTGAGAAGGGGTCTAAGATGGAAACTTGGCAATGGTAGAAGCATAAGGTTTTGGGAGGATCCATGGCTAAAGGATTTCCCTCTCATCAGAGACCAAAATTTAGCAATTTTAAAGCCTTTCACGGACCACCTGTTCGACAGCCAAGTGTCTAATTTCATCACTCAAAATCCCAATGGCCAACAATGGAAATCTATTTCGACTGACAATCTCAATCTTGCTTGCACAAATGCGGTTGTAGCCTTAGCGAATCTTCTCAGAGTGTACGTGATCCCAAGAAATCAACCGAGAGACACTCTTGTTTGGAATCCCTGTGAAGATGGGCAATTTTCAGTCAAATCAGCATATTACATCCAAGGTCCTCTTGTTGCCCGGTGACCCCTTGCAAAGTTTGTGTGGCCCAAAAAGTTGATTCCCAAAGTCTCCTTTTTTTCGTGGCTCACATCCCAGAATAAAATTTTAACTACAGATAACCTTATAAAAAAGGTATGTTCATTCCAAATCATTGTTGTCTTTGCAACTCCAATTGGGAATCTGTCCAACATCTATTTTTGGAATGCCCCTTTTCCAGGTCTATCTTAAATGCCCTCTTTGAGATTGTCAATGTTGCTTGGGTCCAACCACCTTCCATTCCTCTCCTCTTTGAGCAATGGCCCAATCCATTTGTCAACTCCCAACTCAAGTTCCTTTGGTCTATTTGCCTCCATCATTACCTTTGGCAAGTCTGGTTGGAACGTAATAACATAATTTTTAATGATTGTAGTAGAGACCATAAGTCAGTTTTTTCCCGTATCATTTCCTTTGTGTCAGAAAATGCTCAAATGGTGTCATCTGAAGAGTGTCCCAGACCTGGTCTTGAAACCCATCTGTGTGCTTTCTTTAAACTCAGTCACATTTTGGGTAGGGCCCCCAAATCCCAAGTGGATAGATCAAGCATCAAATGGACCTCCCCTCCTCCTGGCTGGACAAAGCTCAATTTTGATGGCGCAACGAAAGGAAACCTAGGTAGGGCGGGTAGTGGAGGTATTATCAGAAATGATAGAGGAGAAATTCTCATGGTATTTGCAGAGAATGTCAAAATCCAGATGAATAATATGGCTGAGGTGAGAGCCCTCCACCAAGGACTGATGGTGTTAAGTGATCTTGATATTGACCAACTCATTGTTGAAGGAGACTCCTTGCTTGCCATTAACTGGCTTAAGGGAAACCAACATCCATCGTGGAACATCAACAACATCATCGGTGAATGCAAGAGAATGTTGGGAAAATATTTGAATGTCACCATTCAACACGTGTACAGGGAAGGTAATAAGGCGGCTGACCTGCTGGCTAACAAAGGTGTCATGGAGCAATCCTTCCATGTGTGGCAAACCAACTTTCCACCGGGGCTCACGGATGATAGCAGTGGAGGTAAAATTTATCTTCTTTAATATGGTTAATAATCTTGGTCAGTTATTTAGGCCCACCAGCCATCCAAATATGCTCCATGTCTATCCCTTGCCTCTTGGAAGGTGTGGCATCTTGGGTCTTTTTGGCAGTTTCCAGAATCGAAAAACTCTCATCTTGGTGGCAGCGATGAAGAGGCAAATGTTAACCCTGATTAGATGGTGTAAGTAACCTGGATCTTGCTTTCAGGTCTCTGTCTTTCAATGTCTGCTTAGTTTGTGGTTGTCTGTCTTTAGGAGGGTGCACTGGGAGTGCTTTTCCTTTGTTTGTTTGTTGTTCAGTTGTGCTGGTTTCCAGCCTGTTGGTTTCTGTTTCTTTTGGTGATCCCTTTTGGATTCCTGGTTTAGCTCTATAAAAGGTTTTGGGTCCTTTCAAAACCCCTCCATCAATAAAAAAATTGATCTCTGTAAGAAGTGTCCTAGCATTTGCATAGTTGTTAGTTGAAATTCCATATGATTATGTGCAAATGAAGATAATTTTACCTTTATGATTTTGAAAAATACTACCTCAACCAACATTTTCTAGATTTCCTTTGAAAGCACCTTAAAATTAATTTTGATAAGCCCAATTTTTAGACATTTCTATTTTACTATAGATTGAACCAAATCATTTGTGTTAACTCCATTGACATAGATGATCCTTCCATGTATATTCAAATACTATAAGCATGAGGCTACCTCTTTTTTGTACTTGAGACTTCCCATGATGAGAATGATGTCTATAAACATTCTACAAGATAGGTAACAATATGATTCCATAATTGGGCATGATTTTGAGATTTATTTTAAAACTTTTTATTATTCCTTTCAAGCCATAAATTCCACCAAATAATGATAGGAACAATATTCCATAGAATACAAAATGCTCTAGCTTTGAAATAATCACTCTATTTTTTTAACTCTTTCAATGTTGATGGAGCTACCCAATATATTTTTATATTTCAAAAAAGGTAACCCAAAATAGTGTGAGCAAATAAACAATGAAGTAAATTATCTGATGTTTCTAAATCCTTCTCACACAAGGAACATCTAAACGATCCATGATATACTCTTCTTTTTAGAATCTCTCCTATAAGAATCTTACTTCGAACTACTAACCAAAGGAATGTGAGGCCTTAGGGATCCTCTTATGATCAAAAATTCTTCCAAGGAAAATGTTTGGGAGAAAAAAAAATTGATTTCTCTAAGTTATTATATCCCAACTTGATCGAGTATTCAAAATTTTTTGATATATTTGAAACCAACTAATCCTCTCATGTAAAAATTGATTTATATAATTCTTAAGCATATTTTGAAGTTCATTTGGAATTTATTTGAGTTCCTCTTCTTCAACTAGGTTACTAATAAAATTTATGATCTAGAGTTGTTGCTCACATTAATATAATCTTTGACCTTTAGACCTTTACAATCTAGATACACCTAAGTTAATGGTTTCCATTTTGAATTATAAATAAGAATATAAGGCTTCAACCAAGAAATCTATAATCTAGAGTTGTTGCTTATATTAATATAGTCTTTGACCTTTGGACCTTTACAAGTTAGGCATGCCCAAGTCAATAGTTATCATTTTGAGTCAATGATAAGAGGATAAGGTTTAAACTAAGTATCAAACCAGAAAAATTGCATAATTTCCCTCGTTGACTGACCATATAATATGTTTTTTTATCAATTATAAACTATATGATATGAAGTTCCATATTGATGATCCTTTAGGTAGGGTTTTTTTCCTAAATAATTTGATTGCATCAAGAGAACCTATATATTTTTGAAGTAATATTTTTTTCCAATTATTTCCTTGATCTTTGAATTATCTCCACCCAAGTTGTACCCCTAATGCTAAACTAATAAGTCTACAATTCTACAAGCTTGTTCCTATAATATTATTTTCTTTAGAAACTCTAACCAACTTACAAAAAGGAAATCTAAATTTTTCTCACATCCTTTCCAATGAAAGTCTCTTTGAATTTTATCAAAATTTTATGCTATACCTATTGGCAATCTTGAAAGTGAAATAATATAAATAGGGATAGACTACATTGTAGTATTTTGAGTTGTAGCCTTCCTGCCATGGTTAAGAACTTATCTTACCAAGATGCCAAACAAAATTTCATTCTATACAAACAAGAGATCCAAAGCTCATTTTTATTTCCTTTATGATACAAAGGAATACCCAAGTAGGTTTATGATTTTTTTATTATTTTAAACCCTAAAATATTCACAATAAGTCATTGCAAATCTAGGGCAGTATTAATGAAATAAATTTTAAATTTTTTAGTATTTGTCATGACCCACCCCTTGGCAGACTTGTTATTAATTTTGAACATATGTTTGAATAGATGTCTAATGGATAAGATACTTGACTATGTGTTTATTTCTATGAGAACATATGTATGTTGTGGAAGATGTAAATGTATCCTTAATGAAATGATAGACTATTTCATGTTTAGCTTGTGACTATAAATATTTTATGAAAGGATAAGGTGTTGCTAATGGTTTTCATTCTTGCAGGTATAGGTTCTTATGGTGGCAGAAATAAATAACCACCAAGAAAGGATTACCCAAGGGAAATGATGTGATGGGTTATTTGTCGGAATATTGGAGAGGCAACATGGATGAATGCCCTCTTTCATGAAGTTGCATATCATTTTGCATAAGAAAAGATATCTTAAGTTTTCAGTTGAATTTCTTCTTGCATCATGTTTTCTTTATGAATGAGTTTATTTGAAAATGGATATTATTGCAAGAAAATAATGCTAACCTCTTTAAGTATCTTATTTTTAAATAGTTAAAATAATTCATTTAATTGTTAAAGTTACAATGGATGTCAAGAAAGAAGTTTGTGACTTTATAAAGATAAAGAAATGGTTTTCTTTTATTATTATTAGCATCATTTTAGAAGAAATAAAATGAATGTTGTTGAATTTAGAAACTACTTTGAAAAAGGAATCCAAAGGGGCATAAGTGGAGAGTATACTTTTAAGTAAGAGTTGGAACTTATTAACTAGAAGTAAATTTCAGTTTTAATGAGGAAATACGTTGGAGTGATCCTTGCTTAATCATACCTTGCAGATAGTCGGACGTTCCCATTCATGGTAAGCGAGTGGTGAATTAAAGGGAGTTTGTTAAGTGAGTGGAAACCAGGGGAGATCTGGTCGGTCAAGTGGGATTATGGAAACTTAGCCAAAGGAGGAAAAGGAAGAGGATTAGAAGGAGAGGATAGTGATGGAAGGTGTGGAAGGAGAGCTAGGAACGAAAGTGGATTAGCATCGAAGACAAGCTTGGAAGACACAGAAGGAAACCAGGTTCTTTTGGGAAATGCATTGTTTGCTTTCATGGTTTGGTTTTATTTAAATATTTTTCAAACCAGATAAGACTTTATATTGTTGTGTCTTTGTTTAACTAGTGAAAATGAATGTTTTCAAATAGAAATGATCTAGTTGAGTAGAAATGTTATAGTGAAAGAGAAATGAAAACCTGAGGGGTGTTCGAATAATGTTTTGTGGGAATTTCTAGCACAAGTATGTAATCTAGAGTTGATTTATTGTTCAATGTCTAGAAGGTTTAGTAGAAATATCCTGTTATGAGACCTCTTTGTAATACGGTGAATGTTACCAATACGTTGAGATGATGAGCATCTAAATATAGTGATAAACACACAAACTAATGGAAGAACATATATCCTTTTTAAATTAGTGATAATCGATGACCTAAGAAGTATAGGAATGTGACATAGTAGGGATAGAAACCATATTGTGTATGGCTGTGCATACGGATTGTGTATGCTGTCATAATTGTGATTGATTGTGTGTGGAAGAGACGTTACTTCATGCTTAGTAAAAGAATACAAAATATTGATTCTTGTGATAGAAGTTTATTCAGTAGTGAAATGTAACTTCGTTGCAGTGATTGAATATGTGGTAAAGATAAGAATAATTTCCTTTCTTCATAGAAGATGTATTCAATGGCTTGATATTTTGAATTGTTGTCATACATTGTTTTCCTGAGAAAAGAAAGAATATTTGTCTTGATTTGAATAAAGGGAATAATGCTTGATTTTGAGTTAAATCTTTATCAGTTACTTCTGTAGTTTTTAAAAAGTGTGACTGTATTTGATGTGCTCGGATGTATAGAACAATTAGCAAGGAAATGACTTTCTATGAATGTGTTGTTCTTGAAATTAGAATGAATTGGTATTTGTTAATTTATTCTATTGAGACTATATCCAGGAAAGGATACTATGGATGGGTAGTTGAAAATATACTACCGATAAAGTGATTTTCTAAATAATATGAAATGGAGCCATATCTGATCCCCGTCGAGGGCAATCCTTCTTGGTGGTTAGTGGTGATGTGCTAGAGAATGGAAGACATCTTCTCACTAGCTAGAAACAAAGGAGTGGTTATCGGGTATGTAGCTTCTGAATGTATAGTCATGGAATATGTGCAGGATGTTCGAGCTTCATTTAAAAGGAAGACTCTTTAAGCTGGATTATGAGGTCTGTTTGAGAATTATCAACTTTGTCAAGCAACGGATGAAAGATCATTGTTGGATTGTACCCCAATCGAATTTTGTGTAGTGAGCACTTGCTTGGGGGTACAAGAACTCAAGTGAAGTTGATGTTAAGGAATCTTGTATCATCAAATTGATTTGGCTGCTAGAGAAATCAATTTGTATCTATGTCATTTGTGTAGTGACCTCCTTCAACATCGAGTAATGATGCTTAAATGTATTTATTTTGAACAGAGTTCTAGATGAGTTTTGATTTTGAATCTCGTGTCGAATCGGGTTGATTGACTACTCTGGTAGACAAGAGTAGTGGATGTCCCCCTCTTGACTAGATATCTTGTTGTCAGATTCATGGAGGATCTTACCCTTGCTTTGATTAAAGTGTTAATCTATTGCAATGTGTATTGTTAGGTGAATTTGTGTTGAACGTTGAAGTTATAGATCTTCTTGTTTTATTATTGTTCATTTGAACTTATGGATGGAGTTAATGTTTCGTAATTGGTTGTTACGACGATGGTTGCTTGAATGGGTAATGTAATCGTATTTTAGCTTAAGGATAGATACTTAAGATACTAAAGGTTTTTATTAGAGGATTTCTCTAGATGATATTTAAGTATTAAATACAATATTGAGTTAAAAATGAGCTCAAGATTTAAAGATTATCTCACCAATGTATGGTGTTTTGGCTAATATTATCTCACCAATAGATGCGATATTTATTAGAGGATTTCTCTAGATGTTATTTAAATATTAAATACAATATTGAGTTAAAAATGAGCTCAAGATTTAATGACTAACTCTTCAATATATGCGAGTAGTAGTCAACACCCATCGCACTAAGTGCACTTACGTAGAAAGACTTGTGTAAGGAGCAGAGATTAGTTCAATTCTTTTGATGGACTAAAAGAAAAAGTTAAGCTAGCTCATCTGGCCAATGAGACTAGTAGTTTAACAGGGTGTGACACCTAGTACTTTACACTAAAGGAATTGTGTAAGAAGTAGTGATGGGTGTATTGAATAAGGAACCCTTGGTTAAGGAATTAGATTAAATAGATGTAAATATTTATATATATATATATATATATATATATATATATAATAATAAAAAAAATCAAGGGTTGGAATGTGAGAAGTTTTTGGGCTTTGAAAGTATAAATCAATTATCCAATAGCCTTCTCATAGCATAATAATATTTATTTAAACTCCATGTCCTCATTTACTGACCTAAAAGAAAAGTACCATCAAAAAATTAGAGATGATATTTAAAGGGGGCATTTTTTGCAACCTGAATACCTTTTATTTTTCCTTCCATTTTGCTTTTGAGAAAGCTCTCCCTAATGCCTTTGCAAGAATAATGAATATATAAGGAGATAGTAGATAACCTTGGAAGAGTTCACAAGTGGATTTTAAGTAACCAACACAAAAATCATTGATCAAAATAGAATATTTTGTAATGTTATAACAACATTTAATCCTTTCACATCAACTATAAAAACCAAACTGTTTGAAAATATCATGTAGAAAACTCCAATAAACCCTATCATATGATTTGTTCATATCTAATTTCATAAGAATACATGATTTTTTTATGGAATGAAGAAAATGTATGGCCTCTTGTGAAATTAACCATCAAAATTTTTTTTACCACAAACAAAACCACCTTGTTCCTCTGAAATAACACAATCTATAATGCCATTCAACCTCTTTGCCATATTTTTTCAAACGAGGTTATACATTTATTATGAAGACTTATTAGATGAAAATTATCAAAAGATTTTATCTCATTTTTCTTAGGAACCAATGTAATAAAAGTGGCATTGATCTCACTTATTATAACCTTCATTTTTTGGACCTATTCAACCATAACTAACATATCACTCAATAAATCGCAAATTGTTTGAAAGAAAATTGTAGGAAATCCATCGTGGCCAGTGCCTTAGGATGAAAAGAGAAAACTGCTTGATGTAGTTCCTACATAGATATCTTCTTCACCAAACTTTCATTTTGTTATTGTGTGATCATTGATGGAATATTTTGCAAATGCTTATATTGTGCCTCCTTATCTTGCCTAGTATCTGATAAAATATTTTTGAAATAATAAATTGCTTCCTTTATTATATCTTCTTCTTCCTTAATATTTATTATATTTGGGTTAAATTATTTTTTGTGTAGAGAAAATATTTTTGTTGTACCATGATTTATTTTGTATTTCTATCTATTTTCTTGAGCAAATTCTCCCTAAATTTTTGGAACCAATATGACTCCTTTTTCAATGCATTATGATAATTGAAAAGTAATTTTTTTATTTCACATAAATCTCCCAATCTATTCCATTAGTTTCTACTATATCTTGTAAAATGTTGACCTTGGATTCAACTTTTTTTTCTTTGAAAATTTTACCAAAATATTTGGGATTCCAAACTTTCATTTGCTCCTTTAAATAGTTCATATTTTGAACAAAATTATACTTATGATCCTTTAAAATTTGCTTCATCTCACCATAACATAACCATTTAGAAAAAAATAGGGTCTTGGAGCCACATAGACTGGAAGTGAAATACCTTTGGATGACCATTATAGAGTAAATCACAAGTCAAGAGAATGGGTTTGTGATCAAATCCTAGTCATAATAAAATTGTTATGAATCTTCTAATTAAAATAAGCACATGCACATAAATGTTTCAATAAAAGTAGTAATTCATGAAAGAATAAATAATTGCAATGTAGAAATATATATATTAATCTCACAAATCACAATACAAAATCGTAGGTCTCTTTGAGGGGGCAACCTCCTTCAATAATTTGATTCAATATGCAAAAAGATACATTTATTTATGCATCCTTGTATTTTAAAGATACATTTCATGCAACCCTAATCTAACACTCAAGAGTTGGCTTACATGTAAAGTGCCACCCGAGCTAGAATCTTCTACCAAACAAACAATTGCATTCTTTATAATAGTTACATGAAATGACCCCACTTGTCAAGGCACCTCAAGTGCCACATACCATTACAAAATATCATTAGAATAATTTCCTTGCATTGGAAAGGGGTCATTACATAATAATATTAGGATGGAGTCCTAGCATACCCTTCTCCTTCAAAAATCTTTGTACTCAAAGTTGGAGATGAGAAAATTGTTATTATAGCTGCTGAAGAGACTCCCATGTGGCATCTTCTAGTTTTAGTCCATGCCATTGAACAAGAAGCTCAGTGATGACATGGTTGTAAAGGGTGTGCAATATTTGGTCTAAAATTTGTTCAGGCTTGAGCCTGATGCAACCTTCTTCATCCAACTCTGGTAAAGTGGATTAAAATTTTACTTTGTTTCCAACAACATTCTTGAGAGAAGAGATATGAAAGACTAGATGGATCTTGGACATAGTCAAAAGGGCTATTTTATAGGCTATTGAACCAATTAATTGTAATACCTGGTAGGGGCCTTAATATTTGGTAGCTAATTTTTGGCATCTATAGATCTAAAGTGATGATTGTTTATAGGGTTGCAAGAAGATAAAAACCATATCCCCCACTTCAAATATATGCTTAGAATAATGTTTATCAACTTGCTAATGCATATGATTCTTGGCTAATTCAAGATTCATATTAAGTTATCGAAGGATGATGACATGTTGGTTGAAAATGGTGTTTATAGTGTGAACCTTGAAGCTTCCTAGAGTGTATGAGGATGGTGTTGATGGGGGATGACCATATACTATTTCAAAGGGTGTAACATTTATCATGTTGTGATATGAAGTATTAAATCATGATTTGGCCAAAGGAAGCCACTTTGCCCACTATGCAAGATGTTTGGATGCAAAGCAACAAATACATGTTTCCAAGCATTTGTTACAAATTTTGTTTGTCCATTAGTTTGAGGATAATAGGCCAAACTCATTTTGAGTTGATTTCCCTACAACTTAAACAATTATTGATAAAAATGACTAGTAAAGGTAGGGTCTCTATATATCATAGTAGATTTGGACATTCCATGAAGATGAAAGATGGAGTCTAAAAATATTTCAGCTACTACAAAGGTTGTGTAAGGATGGGTTAGTGAATAAAAATGAGCATACTTTTTGAGATGATCCACTACCACCAAAATAACTAATTTTCCTCCTGAATTAGGTAACCCTTCAATAAAATCCATAGAAATATCTTTCCATACTTGTTCCAAAATTTGTAAGGGCTAAGGAGTTCCAAGGAAATGCATAGTTTCTCCTTTAATTCTTTAGCACTTGTCACATTAATCTACAAAAGTTTGAATATCCATATTCATTCCATATTAGAAGAAAGTATGCTTGTTCCTCTCATAAGTTTTATAAAACTCGAGTATCTTGTTGTTTGTGAGGTACACATTTTCTACAAGACGAGTTTCCATATTTGTGAGGTTTGGAGAATAACCAATATGTCATGATATCTCAATTTTGGTCCATCCCAAGTGTATCTAGGGCATGAATTAGGCTTTTCTTGAAGTTTTTTTATCAAATTTTGCAAGCCATAATCCTAGGCAATTTCTTGAGACTGCCCATTGTTCCAAGTAATTGAGACTTTGGTGGTTGGTTTTGATTGAAAAATGACATCAAATGAGATATGACCTCCAATTATTAACATGTAAAATATCTAAAATCTCCTTTGCATAAGTATATTTACCCAAATTTTGAGTTGAAAGTGTTTTACTAGTGAAGGCTAATGATCTTACTTCTTGCATCAACACGACTCCAATTCCATTGCCTAAAGCATTACTTTCAATTATAAAAAGGTTTAGAAAAATTAAGAATTTCTAACACCAAGGTGGTTGTCATGGCTTTCTTTAATGCATTGAAATCCTTCTTCGCTAGTTTTGACCAAATAAAAGAATTCTTTTCAACATGGTTGTTAAAGAATTTGTTATCTTTTTAAAGCTATGTAGAAATTTATGGTAATACCCTATGAGTCCCAAGAATTATCAAAGTCCCTTGAGGGTGTGAGGATTTGTATAATATTTAAAAACCTATATCTTTTTAGGATCAACTTTAAATATATCTTTGGTGACAATGTGACTCAAATACTAAATTTATTTCAACCCAAAATAATACTTATAACTCTTGTCATAAAGTTTATTCTTAGACAAAAGATATAGATTTTGATCCAAATGTATGAGTTGCTTCTCTCAAAAGTGACTATAAATTAGAATATCATCAAATAAAACTAAAAAAAAAAATGCAAAGGAATGGGTAGAATATATTATTCATGAGACTCTGAAATGTTGATGGTGCATTAGTTAGGCCAAATGGTATGACCAAAAATTCATAATGGCCCTCATGAGTTCAAAATGCTATTTTGGGGATATATTCTTCCTTGAGCCTTATCTAATGATAGCCTGAGTGGAGATTCAACTTAGAGAAAAACTTTACGCCATGTAACTCATACAAAAATTCATCAACCACTAGGATAGGTAATTTATCCTTAATGGTGAGCTTATTGAGCTCACAAAAACCTATACACAACTTCCATGACCCATATTTATTTCTAACCAACAACACTGGAGAAGAATATGGACTATTACTAGGCTGAATTACCCTTGATTTTAGCAATTCTTGTACCAACTTCTCAATTTTTAACTTAAGTGCATAAGGGTATCGATAAGGTCTAATGTTAGGTGGAAAACCACCTGGTACCAATAATATTACAAGATCATGGGAACCATGTGAAGGCAATTTTGTTGGTTTTGCAAAGAATGCATCATGCTTAGTCAAAATGAGTTGCAAATCATCTTGGGGTTTGTCTTCTTCTAAAGTGCATGGTTGAATTGCAAATTATTGAGCTACTATCTATGTGAGAAATTTTCTAACAACTTATCCATGTGAATTTAATTTATAATCCACAAATATCCTACTGGTGAAACCATATAGAGTGTAGGACTTCCCAATCCGTGAGAACTACATCCATAATTAAACAAAAATCTAGGCTTTTGTTCCTAAGGTAGCTAGTCACTATGCACTTAGCACAACATAAAATTCTCCTAGTTGAAGAAAAAACATATCAATTTTGAGTTCATAGTCCCCTATATTCACCTTAAAATTTTGGTATTTACCCTTGTAATGTAATGTTCCTCCATTTTCCACCATAACTTCAAAGGAGTTGCAAGCATGTATGTAATAATTTGCTTGCTTGGCTACTCAAGGATCAATAAAATTATGTGTATTGCATGGATAAATGAGAATTGTAATATGTTTCCCTTTGAATAATCCTACTGCCTTAATTTTCTATGGGGTCAAGATTCCTACAAGTGCATGGATAGATATATCTAGTTATGGTTCTTCCTGTGTTTCACCCTCATCTTGAGGTTGTTCTACTTCTTCATCAGGTATTTTATTCCCTACTGATTCATCCACATCTAAAAAATAACTTATTTTGGATGTATTTATGCCATGGTGAATACTTTTCATCATAATTATAACATAAGACTTCTCCTTAACAAACATCCATTTCACTTGTAGTCAATCACTTGATTGGGGTATACTTATTGCTAGTATTTGATGTGAATTTGGAGGGAAATATGGGTTTGGCTTATGGGAATTTGGATGATCTTCTTTGAACTGATTTCTTTCATTTCGTTAATATCTCCAATTCTATGGCTTGCATTATAGACTATGATTTAAACATTTTTACCTTGGCCTTAATATCATCTTTCAATCCATTGATAAAATAGCTCTAAAAAAATACTTCATTTAATGCTTTTGTCATATTAGCCAATTTATCAAATTGAGTCTAATATTATTGGATATTAGAGGTTTGTTTCAATTTGGTTAAGGCTCTTGTAAACTTCTCATACTCATTAGGGCTAAAATGAGTGAATAATTGGTACTTAAAGTCTTTCCAAGAAGGATCAAGAGTCATGTTTTGTAAGCAGTGATACCATTGTAGGGCCTCAGATTCAAAGTTAAAAGATGCCATAGTGACCCATAAATATTGGGGTGCATTATGAAGTTTGAATAATTGATCTGATCGAAACAATCAACCATCAATGTCCTTTCCATTAAATTTAGAAAAGTTTAATTTAG
This sequence comes from Wollemia nobilis, assembly GCA_028583015.1. NCBI lineage: Eukaryota > Viridiplantae > Streptophyta > Pinopsida > Araucariales > Araucariaceae > Wollemia > Wollemia nobilis. Next base: position 6,173,385 of record JAQPPZ010016751.1, on the reverse strand, counting down.
GCATCTTAAATGGGGTATCTATGTCAAAAAGAAAATGGATTTCTTTGTCTTTATTGAATACCTTTTCTTTATTGACTAAACTACCACTTGGTCCTTTAGTATTAAGATGCTTGAACACCTTTGGGGCTTCCCCTATTCACTCTTCAACCTGTAGGAATTTTTCTTCAATTTTAGATTTGGATGTAATTTGGTTAGTTCTGATAACCTCGATGCAATCTTTCATCTTTAAAAATTTTCCAATATGGGACACTTGATTTTATATTATACTAAGTGAGTTGTTTAATTTCTCCATATATTCTCTTTATTGCAACTCCTTAATTTATCCTATAGTCCCTCCTTCCATATATGTATTATTTGGACCACTCCAACTAACTTATTAAAAATATAAGTGTTGTTCTAGGAGTTAGTATTTCTAGTAACAAACCAAAAAAAGTGTTTGGGTGCTATATATCAAAATGATTAGCTAAGTCTCACAATGAAATTTTTTGGCACCCTAAAAAAAGTGCATGGAGGCTATAAAACAAAATGATCAGCTTGACAAGATGATCACAATGAGCTATATCCTAGAACAATATGTTTTGGCACCCTAGACTTTTTTAATTTAGAGAAGAGGTGTCTTCAAGTGTCAACTATTTTTCTCCTAGAGTCCATTCACTCAATAATTTCACTTTTGTCTAACAACCCCTTAACAAGATCTACAATGTCCATTATTGGAAACTATTATGTTTGACTTTGTAACTCACTATTTTTGATAGCTATCTTGGAAAACTCTTATTTTGATAAATACCCTGATTGTTATGATTCCCAATTGTAACTGTCAACTATACAACTAGACTCTGTCTTAACTATTATTTATTGTGTAATTAAAAAATGCATGAATAGCTTTGTCATGACTTGACTATGACCCTAACTAAAATAATATGTGACTATTATTTGCAGACCCTCTTGACTATTACTTTCATCACTGGCTCTTTTGTTTATTTTTTGTTCAATCAATTTTGTGATAGTGTAGTCTCTTTAGTATGCTCACTTTCTATGGTAGGGTTTTTGGCATGTAGAAAAAATATTCATGGAAATAGGATGCTCTAGGCCAAGGAGTATGTATTATCCATAGCCCTCTATTATATTCCAATGATGAATGATAGTGCTCGAACCAATATTTTAGGCCATTACTTAAGGAGGATTCCATGCATACCCTTGAACACACTACTCACTTCTCTGATAGTACAAGAGGGTGATATTCCCGAATGTTGTATTTGGTACACTATAGAAAATACACAATCAAAAATATTCCTAGGGCTAAAGGTTTCTACTAATCATAGGGGAGTATCTCAATATACCCAAAGATACATAGGATCTCGATTCCATATACATGTATTGTTTTAGTCTTAGGTATTGAAGCCTAATCACCCTCACATCTCTAGATGCTTTATGGATAATATAGCTTAGCCAATAGTGATAACTCCTCCATGATATTTTAAAACCCTCAATGTAGGGTTTCTAACCTAGTAAACTAAAACAAAAAAAGGTTGGATTTTTTAATAGGATAATAAACATAAAAATAAAAACATGAGAAATTTATACTTGACAGTAAAAATGGCAGGGCAAGAATTGTTGTAGTCCCAATGAAACACGATCTTGGAAAGTGCTCTGATACCATTTTCTAAGAACCTTCTAATTAAAAATAAGCACATCCACATAAATATTTCTATAAAAGCAGTAATTCATGAAAGAACAAAATATTGCAATACAAAATATAAATGCATATACATATTAATCTCACAAATCATAATACCTAATTGTGGGCCTCTTCAAGGGGGCAACCTCGTTTAATGATTTGATTCAATATGTAAAAATATACATTCTTTTATGCCTCCTTGTATTTTAAAACATATTTCATGCAATCTTAACCTAACACTCAAGAGTTGGCTTACATGCAAAGTACCACCTGAGCTAGAATATTCTACCAAACAAATAGTTACATTCTTTATAACAGTTATTGGAAACATCCCTACTTTTCTAGGTGCTCAAGTGCCACATACCATTAGAAAATATCATTAGAATGGGTCCCCACATTATAATTGGGTCATTACATAATAATTTTAGGGTGGGGTCCCAATAAAAATATTTGCAAAGATTGTATATTTTGTTTGTAATCATTTGTTTTTTTTTTTTTTAATTTACATGGTGGAATCGGTAGCCGCCACGAATCCGGGTAGGCTGTCCGGATTTTATGGCCGCCATAGTATTTTGTGCTGTCCACCCCGAATCCGCCACACAGATCTTTGCGCATTCCGCCCCTATAACCACCATTCCACAATCATTTTAAACCTTTTACGCCGCTGAAAGCACCAGGAAAGGGACAAGCGTTCAGTCCGGCAAGGCTCGAGATTTGAATCTTGGACCTCCACCCCGCTTATGGGGTTTGGATGAACCAATTGGTCTACACCTTGGACCTATTTTTAATCATTTTTTGGATAACAAGAATCTATCCAATATTTTTTCTATATGAGTTTGTCCAACGTGTCTATTAACCTATGTATATTAAAAACTTGAAGGACTAACATACCAAAGATCATTTTAATTTAAAAATAAAGCAAAATATTATATTTATTTAGACCATCTTGGAGTACCACCCTTCTTTTCCAAAGAGGATAGAACAATTTTGAAATCACTCCAAACAATCCATAGATCAAAATGAATCATCATTGTGTTTGACAAAAAAATGATAAGGTCCTTCTAACATCTTTCACTAGGAGTAACTATAGTTGGATCATATACATTTGTAACCCCAAATTTTATGTTTTCCTCTTCCATGAAAAATATTCTAGCAACACAATTACTTTTTTCTTCTAATAATTATCCATCTAATTTGTATTTGTCCCATTTTTTTGCAATACCACTTGATGCTCCTATAGAAAAAATTCCTAGACAATCACCCATATTTCAAATTTTATTTCTTGTATCAAAATAAAGTCAAGACTATAACAACCTATTAATTACTCAATAATTTTTTTTTTAGGGTCTTGTTCATATCTCTAATATTCCATGATATCATTTTAATCATCATCATTTTTTATTTTTATTATTAGGCTTAGTCCAACTTATTGTTAACGCCTATGATTTTTTTATCTAGATTTCTAAATTGATATCCCTTTGAGTTAATTTTTCTCTTTGTTCATGATTTTATGACCTTCCTCTCCTTTTTCCATTCCCACCAACACTCTCATATTCATTGTCTCTTGTATTTTTCATATTGTTTATAATGAGGCTTATCTTCTAAAAATATATGTTGCCTTAAAGAATCTAAAATGCAAGGAATAGCTTTATAAACACTTTCTTCTTTTTGTTACCCAAACAATCCTAAAGTGCATGGATGATCCTCCATAGCCATTAATTTCTTAAGCTACCCTAGAAACCATAAATTTCCTTAGATATTCTCCATACTCTTTTATTTATTATGTTGTTCTTGAAACCGTAAAGTGCAACAAATACATTTTGTACAACTTTTATTATTATTGTAAGGAGAAGATTTCATTCTCCTTCAAAAAATTAAAGAGGATTTACTGGATTAGCCTTAGCTTCCTTCACCTCATTTTCTTAAAAAATTACCTCCCAATCTTCTTTTGCACCTTCAACTCTTTCTGTATTTGAACTTGCATATCTTAATTCATCATTCCTTATATCATTTTTTCTTCTAATGGTTGATTCTAGTGAACTCTAATGGCTTTGCAATTTGATGATGTAGAGGGATTTTTCTTGGCACTTTTGTTGGAGTGGAAAATCCTTGATTTGAACTAGCTTCTTGTGGGTGGTTTTTCCCACACCCACCTTTTGCTCATAACAAAGAAGGGCAAGCCCAAAATTTTTGCTGCAAGAAATAAGAATAAAAGGACCAGACAAAAAAATAGGTATGATCACTCCTTAATGCTACCCCAAAGGACCGCTCAAAGTTTTTCCAAAGTTTAAGTGCTAATGTGGGCAGGAAAATGGAAGTCTCTATTCCTCGAGTAGATCCCAAAACCTCACCTCAATGAAGTGAAGGGCAATGAATCAGGAAGACAATTAACTACTGTCACTCCTAAAAATTCACTATGATAAACGAAGAAAAATAAAAGCAAAGTAGAAAATAAGAAGTTTTCTAAAGATGGAAGACCCTGAAAGCCCACCGTGATTAATGATTGAAGCTTCATCATATCATGAACTAGGTAGAGAAGTGGATGAGGCTAAGCAATGTGCAGATCACAATATTCCACCTCAAAGGGGAGGAAGGAGCTACAATGGGGTGGAATAATGGGGATTTATGGTCCTAAGGTTGAGCCCAAATATCTACCATAAGAGGAAGAGAGATGTGTATTGGGCAGAAATCTAAGGAGCAACATGGTTGTGGTTCAACCCAAAATTTTACCTCAAGATAAAGCAGAATCAGGTGTAGGAATAGGAAATATCAGAGGGTCATCAATGGCATAAATTTTTACCCAAATAAATGGGATAGACCAGATTTTGAAGGGTCATCAGTATCCTTCTAGTAGTGAAGAGGCACAATGTAAAATATGGAAGAGATAGGTGAGTGGTTTAATATATTATCAGAAATAACATTTGCGTATAACTAGCATGTATAGAATGACCCATTGAAGGAGGTAGGAATGATCTACCATGGAGTACAATTTCTATGATGAGCTGAAGGTTGCTTTGATAATCATAGTAGCCTTTCTTCCACAAGTTCACACAATCATTATGAGTCCTAGGATATCAATACAATTCATTTAATGGATAGATTTAGGTTGCAAGATGATGGTTGGTGCATACAGCCTAAAATTTCCCTGGCTCAGCCACACTTTATTAATATGTGTATTAATTGTATGTAGCATAGGTTGTTGGCCAACCTTAGTTATTGGAATTGCATTCACTTGTAATAAGGGGCCTTTTTAGAAACTATATATGAAAGGATGTAAGACGTAAAAATGGTCGACTCTTTAGCTATTAAAACTTGCATGTAATATTTGTAATACCCATAATACAAGTGGATCATTGTCTGGAATCCAAATACATATCATGTATGTATGTTTGTTTGGTTGTTTATTTTTTTAAAGTTAGATGAATGAATATGCTCTAATTCTACATTCTAGATTTCATGTTTTTCATTCTCTAATTATGGAATTTATAACTGAACTTTATTTGATGAAAGTAAATGAGAAATATATGATGGTCTATTATATAATCTATGCATGGTTATTGAGTATTAAGATTTTGTATGTACTTTGATGTGGCTAAACCTATCCCTTGGAAGTTCTAGCTTTAGTTTTATTTCCTTTCTCTTTGCTCCCTTTTCCTCTTAGGCATAGTTAGCTAGGACCCCTCTAAGAACCATCCTTCTCCATAGATTGGCCTTAGAAACTTTGGTTCTGAGACCATTCAACTTTAGTCAAGGTCTGTGGGCACACAATCCTTACCATTAGACAAACTTCTAACCAAAAAATTTGGCACATCTGATGGGACTGTATCTCATATCTAAGATAAACCAAAGGATTGGTCATACCTAATTCTATCTAATCACCTGGAAAATCCATAAAATATATACCTAGAAATCCATATCGGTCCTATTTTTATTTCATGTTTACAAGACATAGGACTAGCCTCTCAGAAGAGCCAATTGAGTTCTTGGAACTATCATTTAGAAGAAAGCAACCCATATCATTGGTTGAATCTTCTTCTATTATTGAAAATCAAGAGGAATATCATATTGATATCCACCTAGTGCTCTCACTCTAAGAACTTGTTATTGTAGAGGGAGAAAACTGCACCACCGCATATAATTCTCAAGGTTAGATCTGCAAGAGAGAGAGACAACCTTGAGGTGAACTGTGGGGGTATGTTGTTCCCTAAAATTGATGCTAAAGAGGGGGAAGGGTTCACCAAGAATGGATTTAAGGACTCTCTCAAAGTCCATGGGATTTTTAGAAATGTTTGATTTATTGGATTCAATATAATCACCTAGGTTTGGTCTTTCTAGATCTATGCTATAACAGATAAAGGACAATGTAGAAATACAATATGCAAGAAGACAAGAGCTAACCCTAGAATGATTCTTTCTTTGAATGCTTTCTAACCCTAGGGTTTCAAGATAGAAAACCTTTAAGCAAGGGCTTAAGAGGATATGTACACACAACGTTAACCCTAAGTGCACACTACATGTTATTTATCCTTCAATGCCTAGAAATCAATTAAATATTTTTTTATAAAATCAGGTCTTAGGGTTTTACAAAAAAAATAGAAGACATCCAAAAAATAACCTAAATATTAATTGGAACACTTAGCTTATCCGATGATTTATCCTTTTTTTATCCTTTGTCCAATGATATCAACAATTCATGTTCCTGCAAGATAACTTGGCAAACACATGAAAAATATAATCAACATTAGGAGACCTACTTAGGCCATTGTACATAAATATTTGGAGGTGCATTATTCAAGCCCCCTAGGTCCTTTTAGCTAACCTTTGAAAACAAAAGTAGAAATTGACCTTTGTAAGAAATCAAACATATCAAGATATAATAGAATAAAATGATAGAAACACAAAATAAAATATGACACTATACTCTATATGTAGTATAGAATGCAAGAATGAAGTCTGGAATAGCAGATTACTCCTAGGTGCAATTCAGGTGAAATCACACCCCATAACAGGTGATCACGATATCACACCAGTGAAATCGTACCCCTTAGAGACCCGAGCGTGATTTTATAGAACCAAGGCAAAACATCTCAGATAAATGAAAAATAATAAATTTTAGATGCAATGAACTAAAATATTTGTGTAATAGAATGAATTCACCTTGTAGAGAGCAAGGAAACAAGCAGAAGGGTTGAGAACTCCCAAAAATTTGATCTCTCCTTAGGGCTCCAATAGAAATATACCAAAGCGAGCAACAACGATAAAAAAATAGATTCAGTAGAGAATAAATCAAAATTCACACTTTAAAATTAACTTGCTTGCAAGAGAAGAATGATGTAGATAAATTAGCAAGCAATAAAACACTTTGCAATGATATTCACCAATTATCATTGTTGTTGTTTTAGAATTTGAATTCAAAAAATATTTATATAGCGGATTTGAAGGTGAGAAGGGCAAGAAAATTGAGGAGGGCCGATGTAAAACACATCAACTCTAAAGAATTAGGGTTTTCTTAGAGAAAACCCTAAAAAGGTAAAATATTGCCCCGTCAAGGCTGACTACGATTTCACCCTATGCGAAATCATGCCCTATCAAGGGTGAGCACAATTTTTCATAGAGAGGGGAAAAATGCAAAAGAGGGAGGAGAAGCCTAAACCTTACCTTAGGCAAGTCTAGGGAATCTCTTAGAGGGTTTAGGGAAGATTGCCCATTAAAGTGGGTCAATTTTTTGTGTCTACATTTTTCTCCCTCTTTGATGCATTTATGGCCAAGTAAATATGTCAAAGAAAGATGTAGACCTCTATGGATAAGAAGACAAGAAACACAGAGAAGGGATGACCAGTTTTGGACAAAGGGATGGTGCAAAAGGGTATCATGAAGGATACTTTGTACTTTTGCACACAGGGTAAGGTATTACTACCATTAATGCCTCTATGGCTAGGGTGCCCCCTTAAGTTTCGAAAAGGAAGGAGCTTCCTTAATAAACCCGAAAAATGTAAAGAAAGAAAAGAAAAACATAGAAACATAGAGAAAAAATAAAGTAAACAAACAGTAGAGAAAATATCATTGGGTACACCATGAATCTAATGTAGCTATCATGAGATGCATGGATGAATAGAAGAAAGGGAAAGAAAGAAGAAGGGAAGATAAGATAAGAAGAACAAAAAAGTAGAAGAAGATCCAAAGGTCAATAATAGAAAGAAAAATTAGTTGATCAATAACCTTGAATGAAGGGTGTTATGCCCAAAAATAAGGTCCAAGTGTGGAGTGAAAACCCGCTATGGGTGTAGTACTCGCTAAGATGGATAGATGGTAAAAATATGGAGCGTAACCTGCTATGGGTGATTGCTAAAATAATTAAATGATGGAGTGTAACCCGATATGGATGATTGCTCACTAGTGACTGCTATGGGGTGTTTACCTGCTAGGATGTATATAGAGGCTTGCTAAAATGGCTAAGGATTTTATCCTGTAATGGGATGTTGATATTGTTGAGTCAAAATAAGTGTAATCTGATAGGGATGCTTGTTATCGATGTATGATGTGTTAGAAAGTACTACCCAATAGAGGTGTGTAAGAATATGTATATAGACCAATCAATCTGAGTATAACATAATGTGTATGTGTGCATGTTATAGAAAAGAGAGGAAGAAAATGAGGAGCAAAGAAATATGTGTGTACCCCCAGCTTGAAGTTTCAACTATTGAAAAGACAATAGGGGGGAAGTGTGAAAATCAAAGAAGAGAAGAATGTATATTCGTATTTGAACAAAGGAAATAAAGGAGAAATAAGAATCATGCAAAAGACAAAGATATGCCAGAATAAAATTGCATTCATTGAATTTGGAGACAAATGATAATCATTGTAAAAACTTTTAAATTTAAGGAGTACAAGAAGAAGAGATAAGAGAAAAAAATATCAAAAGAAGACGAGAAGAGAAGAGATGAAAATGCATGGGCCCTAGGTTTGGGGCTTCGCTAAGCATTAGAACCCTAGTGAAAGTGCAATTCATGTGAGCTATGACCTAACTAGGTATCATCACATGCAATTTATCATGAATCCATAGAAGCTATATGAACAAGCAATCATGAGCAAGTAGTAATGTGATTATGACAAGCAAAAGTGCAAGAAAATAGAATATCATGTAATCATGCAAAGTTTGACATGCAGTCATGCAATATGAACATGAAAGAAAATGTAGTATGATATAAGCTATATACAAAAATGAAATCTAGATGATGGATCAATCATAATATCTCTTTAAATGTATAATATTCATAGGTTATTTAAGTTCTTTATCATCTAGAGAAACCAAAAGATAGACACTTGAGCCAAACTTGGTCGTTATGACAAAGGGTCCTAACCAATTGGGATGAAACTTACCTTGAATATCAGCATGAGAATTAGTGTTATTTTGGTTTTCCTTGAGGATAAGGTCCCCAACATAAAAATAATGATTGTAAAATTTTATAGAATAAGATCATCGAAGCCTATCCTGATAGGCTTGCAAATGCTCTAAGGCATGAATATACTTTTCATCCAGTAGCTCCAATTGGTGCAAGCAGTCTACACAATACTCATCGTTGATCGCAACATATTGCAACAAGATGTGCAATGAGGGAATATCGAGCTCAAAAGGAAACACTACGTCAGACCCATATACCAATACATATGGTGAGACACCTTTGGGGGTGCGCACACTAGTACGATAGGCCCACAAGGTGGGATAAATTTTTTTTGGTAAGTAAGAGAATATTATAATTAACACCGGGTTTTAACTGGTTGACCCAAAACCATTTTACAAAATAGGGTCCATCGACCAACTGGACAAAGGCTAAGCCCTAAAAGTTTAAATCGACAACAAAAATGGCCAAGACCTACTCTTCCATTAGAATACAGCCAAACTAAACTATGGAAGCCTAATATTATGGCCATGAGAAAAGAAAGACGCAAAAAAGAACTAACAAAGACAAAAACTAATCATGCAAGCACCATGCCGAGTAGCTTGTGCCCATATAAAAATAATAGAATATGGTCAAAAAAAACATCCCATAGAATGGACAGCCAAGAGGCCAAGCAGTCTTCCTTGTAGTCCTCATCTAACTTCTTATCATCGTTCTTGCCATCATCTTTAGATTTTGCCTTCGACTCCTTGTGCCCCTGGAACTGCTAGCTATAAAACAGAAGATTTAGGGAATCACACAAATCAACAACTGCACCGATGAGGCCAGACAGGACTCTTCAATCTGGTTGATACTTGTTGGAGGCTGATGAAATTGTCATCTTCTCCAAGACTATTATGGTGGGGTCTGGTGCCTCATTGTCAGGGATCTCCAACACTTTGTTATTTCTTGCTAGGGCCTTTTTACGACATCGAATCCAAACACACCTTGAGAAATACTTGAGGCCAAAGCAGATGTTTCCCATGCATGAATTTGTAGATAAAAAACCTATATCAGTGCCCCACCAGCTACAAAAAACACTAGTCACATGAACAAAAAAAACAAATATGACAAAATCCATTATAAGGTTCAATTTTTTTTTTTTTTAAAATGCCCCCATTTTCTGTCATTGATCCACTTTGAGCCTTCCAATCTAAATTTTTTCATTATCTATCACCATTGAGACTGCATGAGGAAGATTTTCAGTCCACGTGATCAAATTTGCTGCTACAATGCCTTCATTTGCCAGCCTATCAGCTGCCATGTTTGCTTCTCGAAAGGTATGCAAAATTATGGCCTCAGGTCGGTCATGAATTAGAGCCCTTGCTTCATGGATGTAGTCATCAAATCTCCAAGGAGCTCTCTTAGTGTTCTTTAGAAGATTTATAATAATAAGAGAATCACCTTCCACCAACAGTTTCCCTGGATAATTCTCTGCCACCTTGAGGCTCCTCCAAACTGCCCTTGCTTTAGCCACATTATTAGTTTGAGCTCCAAGATGTTCAGAAAAAGCTATAAGCACCTCACCCTTGTGGTCTCTAAGTAAGCCACCAGCCCCAGATTCACCTGGGTTGCCCCTAGATGCCCCATCAAAATTTAACTTAATCCACCCTAGGGGGGGTGGGGTCCATGTGATCATGGTTCTAGGACAGACTTGAGGATGATTGAGGCCATAAGTGAGAGGTAAGTTTAATGACTGGCCTAATGAAGCTTCAAAAGGATTTGGAGGTCTAGATTCTGCAGGCACTAAACAAGCATTCTCATTAGCATATGCTAAAATTTTTGACAAGACAGAGGATGACTGAGAAACCTTATCCAAGAAGGCCCGACGATTCCTTTCCAACCATATCTGCCACAAGTAGTGATGAAGGCAGATCTTCCACATATACCTAAGACGCCTATTCAAAAATGGGGAAGGCCACTGGACAAATAAGTCAAAAATGGACTGAGGATGGACCCAATAAATATGAAACACTTGTAACAGACCTAACAAGATTGAGACGGAAAAATTACAATACAGAAACAAATGATCAATAGACTCCCACTCAGACATACAAAGATAACACCTATTAACAACAATCACACCTCTTTTTATTAAGTTATCCATGGTGAGGATCTTATTTTGGATGGCCAACCATGCAAAAAACCCAACCTTCGAAACAATGCTTTTGGGCCAAACTTCCAAGTGAGGGAAAGTAGGTTCATCATTATCAATAAGCATCAGATAAGCAGTCTTGACAGAAAATTCCCCATTGTCTGAAGCTTCCCAGATAAGTTGGTCCTCAAGAATGCCATAAGGGAGTAAATACTGTTTTAATTCATTCTCCAGTATTATTGATGCCCCTGGTAGATCATTATTCATTATTGGCTTCCATACCCTTCTATTGTTTGACAAAGTAATAAAATCTACAACTTTGGTACCAAAAACTTCAATTGTCCAAGCTCTAAGGGTTGAAATGATGGGGTCTGCAGAGAGGGGATAGTCCTTTAACAAGGTGGGATAAATTTGGATATTCTAGTCACAACCAATATTACTAAACAACTTCTTCAAGATCTTGATCAAGGACTTATTGGATGCTTCGACTTGTCCATTACCCTGAGGGTAATAAGGATTTGACCACCTGTGCTAAATCTTGTACTTAGCACAAATATTATGAACATCCTTATTATTTAAAGGAGTGTTGTTGTCAAAAAAAATCACTGAAGGAATCTTGAACCTATTAAAAATCTAGTTGAAGATGAACTTAGAAACTTGAGTTCTAGTCACCATGGCCAAAGGCATGGCTTCAACCCATTTAGTGAAATACTCAGTCACAGTAATGATAATTTTTGACCATCAGATGACACTGGGTTAACTTTCTCGATAATGTCCAATATCCACATGGAAAATGGCCAAGGGGAAAAAATAACCTAAAGGTCTTGAGAAGGAGCATGAACAAGATGATCATGGTGTTGACACTTATCACAACATTGAACATAGTCACATGCATATTTCTCCATGGAAGGCCAATAATACCCCATTTGAAGGAGCTTCTTGGCAATAGCATTGCCACTGAAATGGCCTCCACATGAACCTTCATGAGCATCACTAAGAGCAAGTTGGGCTTCATCGGAGTCAAGACATTGCAATAGGATGCCTTTAAAAGAATGTCGATACAAAATATTATCAATTATGATGAATCAGCATGCTCTTTTATGCAAAAACTTACATTGGTTGTGATCTAAATCATCAGTAATCGAACCATCCTTAAGAAAATTAAAGATGTCATTATACCATGGTTCATATGGTAAAGCTTCGATGGTCAAATAATCTAGAAAAACAAGACAAGAACCAAGTGATGTAGGTTCTCAAATTTTTCTAATGATAATCGATGCTTGATCATCTTCTAAATCCATAGGGAACAAGGATGCATTAGCATCCACATGGTGGTTTGAGGATCTAGGGATAGACTCTATGGTTACTCAATCGAACAAGGACAACAACTTAGTGACAATATCCTTGTAAGGTTTAAGTTTATCATCCCAATTCTAATAAACATCATTAATTTGATTAACCATAAGATGAGAGTCACCAAATATTGAAGGACTCTAACCTACAAGGCTATAGATGCTCTAAGACCAAGTATCAAAGCTTCGTATTGTGCAGTATTATTTGTGCAAGAGAAATGAAGTTTGAAGGACAAGGGGGTGAGTTGATTTTTTGGGATGACTAGAACGACTCCATCACTAGTGCCCTTTATGTATCGGGATCCATAAAAAAATAAACTCTAAGACTTAGACTCTTTTATTTTTATATTGAAACACTCATCGGGAAACTCAACAACTATAGGATGGTCAACTTCTAGGGGAGCGATTTCTAACTAATCAGAAATCACTTGAACTTTAATAGCCTTCTAAACTATGAAAGTCAAGTAAAAATCACTAAGGGACAACACCCATTTAGTAGCTCAACATGAAAGGTGGGGTTTAGACATCAAATAGTGCAAAGGATTAAACTTTGCAACTATCAATATCTTATGGCTGAGCATGTAGTGTCTTAACTTCTAAGAAGCAAAAACTATGGCAATACAAAGGTTCTTTAAGGAAGTGTACCTGGTTTTATAGCTAACCAAGGTTTTATTAATATATTAGATAGCTTGATCTTTATTTTGATCATCATGTTCGCCCAACGTGGCTCCCAAAGCATGAGTAGTAGCTGCTTTGTAAAGCATAAAATGGCTACCAAGTACAAGAGGAAATAAAATAGGCAAGAATGTGAGATACTATTTGAGATCATCAAAATATTTTTGACACTCAGAATCCCACTGGAAGACCACATATTTCTTAATAAGCTTAACAAAGAGCTGACTCTTATTAGCTAACTGGGCAATGAACCAAAAAATAGACTGAAGCTTACCTTGTAGACTATGTAGTTCAGTCAAGGTGCAAGGAGGAGGCATATCAGTGATAGCTATTATCTTAGCGGGATCCACTTCAATGCCTTGCCTAGAAACTATGAAGCCTAATAACTTGCCCGATGTGACTCCAAACACACACTTATCAGGTTTAAGATAAACCTTATATTACCGAAGCCTTTCAAATATTTTTTTTTAAGTCATGGACATGATCCTTTTATTCTATGGAGTGAGCTAGAAGATCGTCCACATAATCTTGGAGAATATCATTCATCATGTCATGGAAAATATAAGTCATGGTCCGTTGATAGGTAGCTCCCATGTTCTTCAGGCCAAAAGGCATGACCTTCTAGTAGAAGGTACCCCATGGAGTAGTGAATAATATCTTGGCCTAGTACTTCAGGGTAATCAATATCTGATTGTAACCTGAAAAACCATCCATAAGTGAGAGCATCCCATATTTGGTAGTAAAATATACAATCTGATCTATGTTTGGCAAGGGAAAATCATCCTTGGGACATGCTAAATTAATGTCTAGAAATTTAGTACATATTTTGATTGTTATTTCCTTCTTAGCTATAGGAACTATATTGGATATCCAATCAGAGTAGTTGATAGCTTTTATAAAACTGATGTCAAGGAGTTTTTGGAGCTCCTCCTTGACTGAAAGGGCGACCTTAGGATGCATCTTCCTAAGTTTTTTCTTAACAGGCTTAGCACTAGGATTAGCTACAAAATGGTGCATGACAAGAGAAGGACCAAGCCCTGGTATGTTAGCGTATGACCAAGTAAATATATCTTGCTATTCCCTTAACAAATTAATCAATTTCTCCTGCTCGTATATGGACAAGGCTTTTGAAGAACACAAGCTTATACTGAGAGGGGGGTGAACAATATAAGACCACTTTTTACTTTTCTTTCCCAATCAATATTATGTAATGTATATATAGCAATATCAACAAAAGTAATCAAAGCAATGCATAAATAATCACACACATTAGAGACACCAATTTTACATGGTTCACCCAATGTGGGCTACTTCATAGAGAAAATATTTCCCTAAAATTTTCTCAATCAATATCTTGGGAATCCTTTCCCTATTACAATGTTTATGGACCTCTATCCAAAGGAGATACCAATTCCCTAATAAAGTTTGTGGATCTTGTTGGATGTGTCTCATCCTTTGCCAAAGAAGTATTGTACAACAAACATGGAAAGGTAAGAGGAGTGAAGATCCTGAATGATGGTTTCGGGGGGGTCTGGGGGGTGGTATACCCCCGGCCATGTGAAGTCATTTTCTAGCAACACCGAATAAATTTTACCCCCTTTTTCCAGAGTGATTTGCAGAGCAGAGCAATTTTTGGGATTCCCACGGTTGGTGGGTGGTTGGTGGCTATGGGTGGTTTAGTCCATGGAGTTGTGCCCATTGTATTCTAATACCACATAGTGGTTTAGGGTTGAGATAGTTTCCTTTATATTTATTGTAATGTCCCATTTTTGGGCAAGGATGTGAATAATAATATCAAGGAGGTGTGGCTCTTGTTTTGTTGGACGTAGCCCATATTGGGTGAACCAGGATAAATCTCGTGTGTTATATGTGCATTGTGTGGTGTCATTTATTCTAAGTTATTTATTTTTGCATTATTTTTGGAATAAGTTTCTGTAAATCTCTTTAGATATCTATCCATAGGAGAACTCCTTTCTTATTAGCTTTGACTGGTGATCTTCTAGAAGAACTGCTACCCTCACTGCTCTAGCTAATGGATCTCTATCCACTGAAGACACATGTCCTCACTGCCCTGGCTAATGGATATCTATCCACTGGAGACTATCATCCTCTATACTCAGTCACCTTAAAATATTTGTCTCAAATCTACACTAAACATAGTCCTTTTATCTAGCACAAATTTGCTCAATCTTTGTCTCTAGTCTGGAACAAACCTATCCTCAAATCTGCACCAAACTTTGTCTTCAAATCTGCACTAAACACAATCCTTTGGTCTAGCACAAATATGTCCTCAATCTCTCTCCTATAATCTACACTAAACACAGTCCTTTAGTCTAACACAAATTTGTCCTTAAGCCTTAACACAAAGCTTGACTTAATCTCAAATCAACTCTACTAGATCTGCCCCAAACATTAACTCAAGGTTTGAGAAAATCAATCAATCAAATCTACTCACAAAATCTTCTCAAATACTTATTTCAAATCTACCTTGTAAGCTTCCACAAAATCTCACACTAATCTATCCACAAGTCCTCTCTAGAGCTTGTCCAAATCTGCTCAATAAGTCCTCACTAGAACTTATCCAATTCTGCTCAACAAGTCCTCTCTAGAAATTGTCCACTTATGCTCAATAAGTCCTTACTAGAACTTATCCAATCTCATAGAAATATAAAGAGAATTGTTAGAGACTCAATATGCTTCACATTCATCACAATGCTCAATCACTTTCAATCACTCTTTTAGAAACATATAAAGAATTGTTAGAGACTCAATATGCTTCACATTCACCTCAATGCTCAATAACTTTGAATCACTCTTTTAGAAACATATAGAGAATTGTTAGAGACTCAATATGTTTCACACTCATAAACTCTCAATCACTTTCAATCTTCTTTTTATCACAAAAATATATAGAGAATTGTTAGAGAATAAATGTGTTTACATTCATCCACACTCAACCTATTTCTAAAATCAATTCAGAATATAGAACAATTTATTTTATAGAACTTGAACTACCACATAAACACATCCACTTGACTAAGCTTAACCAACTTTACTCAACCAATCACTCAATGAACTAACCCTTGCTCACAAACCCTAGTCCAAGCATATGAACACTCACTCAAATATTTCCAACAATGCTTATCAATCAATCTCACATAACAATGATACTTATGATATTTGCAGACCCTAGTTCAAGTTCCTCACTCAACCAATTTCTTAAATAACAATTCTAATCTCACATTACAATGATACTCATGATATTTGCAAACCCTAGTTCAAGTTCACTCAACTAATCACTTCAACAACAATACTTATAAAACAAGGTTTCATCAACAAAATCTTTATTCTAGAAAATCTTGAAGCATTAATTCAACACACACTCAACAATGCTTACCAAAAAATCCTTTTAACTCCAAGTTTGCATTCACAACATTCAATAATCACACACTAGGAAGATGTGCCCATACCTTTTGTTTGATGTAAAAATGCCTTTAGAAAACCTGTCTCAATCACAATTTTCTTCTCTCCAATTTCAATGGTTAGGTAACAAAATATCACTCCAACACTTTCTTAAAATATTTCTTAGACACAAGAATAATCAAAACTCAATTATGCCTTATTTCTTCCTTTTTAAAATTAACATCCATCAAATCATACATGAAAAATAATTACTTGGATACACCTTATAAACTCCAACTTAAAATAATATCCAACACCACACAACTTCCTAAAACACCTTACTACCCTTTCCAAACACTAAAGCACATAACACCAAAAATTTAATTTTGCATAAGCCTTATAACTCCCCTTATAACCTTACAAACCAAATAAATATGCAAAAAATTAATTTTTAAATGCCCAACTAATATCCCCAAAACTTTTGATGCTCAAATTTAAAGCATACCTTTGACTTCCCCCAAAAGGGGTTTCAACATGATTCGATCTGTCGTCTCCCCAACCCTAAGCACCTTAGTGCTTGGGAGCCCACTGCGTGTGCAATTGGTGCTCACGTGAAGGAAGGAGGACTTCCTTCCTCTTATACCTCCGTGCACCTTTGACTTCCCAGGAAAATCAATAAGTACTCCTCTTTTCAGCACGATTCGCACAAGCTCGCATTAATCAAAATTCAAAGGCATGGTAATTTTGGGTAAGGTGGGTAATATCCTTTTTATACACATGTGGGTATTTTCTCCCCACATCGGCGCTTAATAATTCGAATTCAAATTTCAAATTTAATTTAATAACCCACCTTAGGGTTAGTTAAAAATTAATATAAATAAAATTTATAACTAATATTAAAATTAATTAATAATTAGTTTAAATAACTTAAATTAAGTAAATTAAATTATAAATTAATTTATAATAAAAATTATATTAATTAATTTAAAACTTCCTTTTATAATATTATAAAATATATTATAATATTATCCACTTGGGCTTCTTATTTTACACTTTGGGCCATATCTGACTTCCTGGAACCGGGTCTCGATCAACTAAAACTGGAGAACCTGAAACTGATGTTGCCCACCAAAACTGTCACTGACTGGTGTTGAAATCTTGACACCAATGACCACTTACTCTTGACATCAATGACAACTTACTCTTGAAATCAATGATAACTTATCCACTCAAAATGTCCAACAACTTTACCTAACTTAAGGATCCTAGGGGCTTCCTCAGAACCTATGTTAACATCTATGGTCTCCTCAATAAGGATGGAAAAATCATCCTTAAGAGGATATGGGGCAAGAATCACTCCTAATTGCTCAAGGTCCTCGAGAGATAGAACCAAAGTCCACTTGAGAACTAGCAGACTCAACCTACGCAGTGCAAGGAATAGACCCATCAAAGTAGATGTCTTTCTAAGGTGTATCCTCATCTTTGGCATACTGCTCAGGGGTGGGGACCAAAAAAAAAGGAGAGGATGGACCCTCATACTCAAAACTCCACTTTAAACCTTGATGAGAATCATCTAAGATAAATTCTTAACAAGAAGAGTTGACTTGATCCTGTGATGAGACATTGATTGATGATTCCTTATCAAAAATTTTGAGTTGCTTAGTCTGGTTAGATAACGAATCTAATGAATTAATTTGATATAAAACATTTGGTGAGCAAAATTCAAATGTATAAGGATCACCCAAGATAGAAACAGGTTTATTTATAAATTTAAATTTTACACATTGATGAAAAGTAGAAGGGACAACCTTCATTGCATGGATCCAAGGATGTTTGAGAAGAATATTAAAATATGTAGGATAAGATATCACATAGAATAATTTATCTAATATCTTAGGTCCAACCTTAAGGGGAAATGATATGGTACCACAAGCTTCTTGGGACTCATTGTTGAAATTATTAAGGATATCACTGGATTTAGTTAAATCTTCCTCTTTTAATATAATCTTTTGAAAGAATTGATATGTGCATAAATTAATAGAAGAACCATTATCAATCATAAATCTCTTGATAAAAGTATCCCCAATAAATGCAGTGATGTAAATATAAGAACCTTCTTGTAAATTCAAGAAATAAATATCGACATTTGAGAATGTGATATGTATCCTAAGAGGACTTACAACATTGGCCATATCACTAGGGGAAATATCCAGAGGGATAGCTTGCTATTTTAGAAAATTTATTAAGGCTTTTCCACGAGCAGGAGAATTTTGTAAAAGTTCCAAAATAGAAATATTTAATGATAAAATGATCTCCTATTGAGATCGTTAGATCTGTTGATTCTGTACTGACTTTTATGAAGTAGTTGTTATCATACCAACCATTTTATTATCATACTGATGTGGTACACTTTTATAAGATGCTTTATTAGCTACCTGTTTAATTACAATATGATTTATAGATTATTTTTGGTGATCATTTGAAGATTGATAATTTTCTATGTCAAGACATCATGCATCAATCAAATCTTGAACCACATGTTTTAACTTTGTACAAGAATTTATCCAGTGTCATTTCACTCTATGATATGTGCAATGCTGACCTATCTTATACCAATGAGTTGTAGTATTTGGTTGTCTTATGGGAGGCAATTCAATTGCATTGGCTTCTAAAAGTTATTTCAAAACTACTTTCATAGATATATTAAGCCTTGTAAAATTCCTTTGTGGAGGTTTTTGAAGTACTATATTTTGTAGGTTGTTATAAACATTGTTAACAGACCTACTCTCCATTCCACTATCACCTCTATTGTTTTTATTCTTATATTTAAACTTAGTAGGTTTCTCTTCTTTAACTTTGATTTGGCCTCTTCTGATAAGGGCCCACTCTACTTTTCTTGCTAAATCAATTTCTTGATCAAAGGATGTGATAGTAGTAGTCTCTAATCCATAAGATAACTATTCTTGTAAATTACCAATAAATATCTAAAGCATATCCTTTGGAGGTAAAGTATACCTTAATCATCCAACTAAACTTCTCCAACAAGCCAATAATTTTGAAAAGTTTTCCTCTTTATTTTGCTTTAAATTGTAAACATCTTTCATTGTTACTTCATTTTAAATATAAGCACCAAACTGTTGAACAAATAATTTTGTTGTTTCTTCAAAGTTTTTCAAGAAATAATTAGGTAACCAATAGTACCATTCTAATGCCATGCCACCAAGACTCTTAGGAAATATTTTAAGTAACAATATGTCATCATAAATGAGATCACGAAAAGTTGTTCTAAATCTTCTTAAATGCTTTATTGGATCTTTTGTCCCCTTGTAAATAGATAAAAGTATCATAGAAAAAATATTATAATAAGGCCTAGAAGCAACAATATGATCCAATGGTTGATTACACATTTTCTTATAAGTGTAAGCAAAACTAGAAGGTTGAATCATCTCAAATTTTAAAACCAACTACTTTACCATATTTATCAAATTCCGCACTTCTAGATTACTGTTATGCAATGTCCCTAGATTCCCAAAGGGAGGAGTGTTGGAAAGGTTAATATTTTTGTGGTATGTAGTATCTTGCTGGAGAGGATAACTAAAATTTGGTGGAATAGAGGCACCAGTGTTGAGATAAGCAAATTGAGGAGGAAATTAAAAACTTTGAATGGCACTACTAGTTGGAAGGACTTGTGGATTCCTTCCAACATTATTGGTTACAGTATTGGCATAAGTTGGGTGATGAACAAGATTACCAAGATTCAAAGATTCACTTAAGGATTTATCATGAGATGGTCTAACTTCCTCAAGTTGTGCTTCTTCCTCTAAAGCTACATCCAAGGTATGCTTATGCTATTTATAAAAGGTCCACACATGCTCAAAATATTTGAAGATAAGGTTCCCATTGGGTACTTTAATAGGATCAAGACTATTATCAATATCTTCTTCCTCAAGGTTAGGATTTTCTCTATAAATTTGATCATTGTCGTAGAAAATTTCATCAAACCTAAAAAAACTTCTTCCATTCCCAAGGTTGGAATCCATTAGGAAAGGAGAGAAATACTAGGGCAAAAAGGAAGGAACCAAGGCCAACAAAAACAAGCACAATAAATTATATTTTTAATATTTTCTTATCTAACACATAGAATTAATGATCATGATTAAAATTTTAAAAGAAAATGAGGTGTTCACGTCGGGTTCACAAAATATGTAGAGAGGGAAAAATACCCTACCACGTACAATTCTCAAGGTTGGATCCGCAAGAGAGAGAGAGCCTTAAGGTGAAATATGGGGGTATATTTTTCTCTACACTTGGTGCTAAATATGGGGAAGGTTTCACCAAGAATGGATTTTAGGACTCACTCCACGTCGACAGGATTTTTAGAAATGTTTGATTTATTGGATTCAAGATAATTGCCTAGGTTTGGCCTTTCTAGATCTATGCTATAACAAATAAAGGACAATGTAGAAATACAGGATGCAAGAAGACAAGAGCTAACCTTATAATGATTCTTTCTTTGAATGCTTTCTAACCCTAGGATTTCAAGACAAACACCTTTAAGCAAGGGCTCAAGAGGAGATGCACACATAATATTAACCCTAAGTGCACACTATATGATATTTATCCTTCAATGCATAGAAATCAATTAAATATATTTCTATAAAATCAGATCCTAGGATTTTACAACAGAAATAGAAGACATCCAAAAAACAACCTAAAGATTAATTGGAACACTTAGCTTATCCAGTTTGTAATCCTTACTTTTATCAAGAGTTCCTATTCTTGCAAGATAACTTGGAAAACACTTGAAATATATAATCAGCATTAGGGGGTCTACTTAGGCCACTGTACAACAATGGTTGGAGGCACAATAGTTATGCCTCTAGGTCCTTTTAGCTGACCTTTGAAAATAGAAGCAGAAATTGATCTTTGGAATAAATCAAACATATCAAGATATAACATAATAAAATGATAGAAACATAGAATAAAATATAACACTATGCTCTATATGCAGTATATAATGCAAGAGTGAAGTATGAAACAACAAATTTCCTCCAGGTGCAGTTTGAGCAAAATTACACCCTGTAACAAGCGACCGTGATGTCACACCAGCAAAATCATGCCCCATAGAGACCTGGGTACGATTTTACAAGGAGGTGAAATGTCTCAGATCAATGCAAAATAATAAATGTTAGATGCAGTCAACTAAAATATGTATGTAATAGAATAAATTCACTTGGTAGAGAGTGAGGAAGAAAGTAGAAGGGTTGAGACCTCCCAAACAATCGATCTCTCCTTAGGGCTCCAACATAAATCTATCAAAGCGAGCAACAATGATAAAAACTTTGATGTAACATAGAACAAATAAAACTTCACACTTCATAATTAACTTGCTTGCAAGAGAAGAAGAAGTATGCAGATCAATTAGAGAGCAATAAAACACAATGCAATAATAATCACCAATTATCATTGTCATTGTTTTAGAAAATGAATTCAAAACCTTCTTATATATTAGATTTGAACGCGATAAGGGCAGGAAAACTAAGGAGAGCCAACGTAAAACATGCCAACTATGAATAATTAGGGTTTTCTTAGGAAAAACCCTAAAAAGGCAAAATTACACCCCGTCAAGGCCAATCACGATTTCATCCTATGTGAAATCACACCCCATCAAGGGCGAGCATGATTTCGTATAGAGAGGGGAAATGGAAAAAGAGGGGGGAGAAGCCTAACCCTTGCCTTAGGTAAGTCTAGGGGGTCTCCCAGATGGTTTAGGGAAGATTTTCCACTAAAGTGAGTCAATGTTTTATGTCTACAGTTATTCCTCAAATACTAATGGATTAGAATTAGAACCTAGGATTCCCTACTTGGAATCATATGGGCCTCTTGATATTGTAGATCAACATGCTATTCCTCAAGTAGCTTTGAAGGCCCTACCAAAATATGATGGCATAGGGAAAACAACATATGAACATTATCAAGATATTACTTCATTAGACGTTGTTCACAATATTCAATAAGAAGACATCATGATCTGCTTGTTAGTCATTTCCTTGAAAGGAAAGATTCTTTATTAGTATAGAACCATACCTAATAGGAGTATAAGGTCCTAGGAAGAACTGGAAACCAAGCTAATAGAAGAATTCAATGAGCAATTAGATCCATTTTCTTTGCTCACCCATTTTACAATGATATAGAGACACCCGCAAGAAGAAATAGTCAACTTTAACATTAGGTTTAGTTGTACTTGGCAAAGAGTACCTGATGGTATTAGGTTAACTAATGAGTAAGTTGTGTATTATTACCTAAGAACCATCAACTCAGACTTGGGATTGATGATAAGACAATAAAATATCCTCACCTTTCCTCAGGTAGTACAAGAAGCTATAAAGACAAAAAATGTTCTCATTGCTATAGGTCAGCTCCCTCCCAAACCTCTTATGACTATTTTCCTTGAGCTTCCTTAGAGTTAACCATAACCATTTATCTCAGATCCTACTTACCCCATATTTCCATCGCTTGCAAACCTTCCCCAGTGGCCCAACCTCTTTGTAGTCACATTACTCCCTACTCTACCAATCATTCTAGCATTGTATGCCCCTCCTACGGTACCTACATTACCCACCCCAGATCCACAAACCGCTATCCTACAAGAAATACAAAATTTCATGAAGGAATTGTCTAATGAAATCATTTTAATAAAAATAAGGAAGGCTAAGAGAAATTTTTAGCCAAGGAGGTTTCCATATGTTACCAAGGATCAGTTCACCTCCACCAACAAGCCTCTTGAAAGAACCAATGTTGTCCTTATCAATTAAGAAGGGGAACCCTTAATTTTTGCTTCTAAATTTTATTATTGGTGCTCTACGTGTAATGATAACCATGGGGAAAGTACCTATATGATGCATTACCATATAGAAGATGACCATTGAGAAGGTGAAAAGAGTCCATAAGGAATAAATCAATATGACTAGAGATGGTGATCAAAATTGCATGATGCCATCTATTGAACAAGTTTTTGTCCTTACTAGGTTCAATAAGAAACCATTGTAGGCAAATACTAAGAAGTTAAATCCCTTGAAGGTGCCCACCGATTATAAAGAAAAAAATGAAGCCAAAAAGGAAATTCTCAAAAAAATTCCTATTCACAAGCCTTTGTAGCAGCAAAGGAGGGAACCCAAACTGAGTGAAGCTCAGTAAAAAGGGGTTGAAACTCAGGCAGTAGAGACAAGTTAAAATACCCTTCTTTGACAAAGTGCCAATGGATTGAGGCCACTCATGAGTATAGGAGTAAGTTTAAACAACCCCCAAAGGACAAGGACATGCACTTCAAAATCCCCACTTTTAACATTGTGGAGAAATTAAAGAAAATACCCTCGAGGGGCAACATGTACGATGCTCTACTAATACCTGAGAAGATTGATTTTCTCCAGGTCTCTATTAAGTTGATCAAGAGCCAAAGTAAGGTTCACTCAGAGTAGGATATAGCTGAAGATAGTTCTATAATGGGGGTTGGTAATAATACGCCTTCCCTATTCTATCTATCCTTGGAAATGGAGGGTTAAGTGGTGCACAACTGCATGATTGATTCCAATGTCACCACTACGGTGATGCCCAAGGTGGTGTGTGATGTTATGGACATGGAATATACCAAAAATTATCCTGGTGTGATGCAATTAAATGGTACTCTAGTGAAAACTATGGGGTTATCAAATATGTACCCATGGTGCTTCATAGATTACCTCAGGTGATTGTTATTCAGGAGATTATGGTAGTTGACCTAGAATCTTATTTTAGGATGTACCTCTAAAGGTATTTATTGCCAAGTTGGGTGGCTACCTCTCTCTACATTATTCTCACATTGAAATACCATATAAGGGAAGGAGAGTTAAAATATATTTAGAGAAACCATCCTCTTTCTATATTGAGAAATTAGAAGATACAGATCAGCAAGCAATCATAGTCAATATGGTGACTAAAGAAGAGTACCTAATGGAAGAGGTTTTAGAGGAACTACAAACAAAGGATTAGTTTTTTCTTAAGGACTTCAATGCTATAATAGAGATGGGATTGGGAACTTACACCATTGAAAAACCAAATACAAAGAAATCAACCACTGAGGAAGAACTGTTGCCCTCACCTTATCAATTATGGAAGCTTTATTTTGATGGAGCGAGATGCAAAGATGGTGCAGGCACTAGAGTAGTTATGATTTTACCTATGGTAAATCAGAAGAATTTCTCATATAGACTGACATGGAGCTAAAATAAAAATGTAGTACAATATGAATCCCTATGCCTAGGTCTCAAGAAGCCAGAGAAGCTTGGAATCAAGTAGCTCCAAATATTTGGAGACTCTAAATTAGTGATCAATAAAATTACTGAGAAGTGTGTCAGAAAGCAGCACTACCTCAAGGCTTATAGAAATAGATTCTAGGACTTGCTAGAAGTATTTTAGGCCCTCAACATCAAGGCTATCCCAAGGGATCAAAATTGGTACGCAAATATACTGGAATCTATAGGAGTAAACTTTTGCTTGATGTCTAACACTATTCACAAGGTAAAAGTAGTCAGACTGGTATACAGGCCTTCTATTCTAGACAAAAATATTTTTTGGCAAGTCTTTGAAAGTGATGAATAGATAATGGACTTTTTGGTCTATGAAATGAATTGCTCAACTAATGGACCTTTAGAAAACAAATATCAGGAAGAAGGAAAAGGGATAATTTAGTTAAATAACAACCACAATACCAAAGGGATTAATCATCCTTGAAATTTTATTTGATAAAAATGACCGATCAACAGGTCACATGATTAAAATAGATTCCAAAGGCTACAAGTAAGTTCAAGTTTCACCAAGAAAGAGCTTTAAAATAGGAGTGGATTTTTTGGATGAAGAAGCCTATAAGATCTAGAAATTATGTACAAAACATGATGATATTATTTCCTAGACCTATGATGACCTCAAAGTATATAGTAAGGATGTTATCCAAAATACTATCAAATTGGAGCCTGATGCAAAACCCTTTCAACAAAAGTAGAGATCAGTGAATCCAAAGATAGAAGCTTTGATGAAGCAGGATTTGCTAAAGTTGTTGAATGCCAAAATAATATATCCTATTAAGCATTCTACATGGGTCGCTAATCTGGTTTTGGTTAGAAAAAAGAATGGAGACATCAGGCTCTGTGTTTATTTTTGGATTTTGAATGAGATTTCTTTGAAGGACCATTATCCTTTACCCCAAATAGATTAGATACTACACATGATGGTAGGAGTAGAAATATTCTCCCTATTAGATGGATTTTTAGGTTTCAATTAAGTACGGATCTAGGATGAATATCCGTACAAGATGTCATTCACCACTAAGTGGAAAATGTTTGCTTATCAATGGATGCCATTTGGAATGACTAATGTTGGCACTACCTTCTATAGGGCAATGGATTTGGCATTTTGTGAGTTGGTGAACAAGGCGACCATTATTTACCTAGATGATATGACTGTATTTTCCCACAAAAAGGAGAACCATTTGGAGCATCTTAGAAAAGTCTTCAAAAAATACAAAGATTTTAGGATATCATTGAATCCAAAGAAATTCATATTTGTTGTACAAGAAGGTAAACTCCTAGGGTATGTGGTGTTGAAATCAAGGCTTTCCATAGAATCAAATAAGGTAAGCACAATTTTTGGATCTTCCACTACCTATGAACAAGAAGGGACTTCAATCATTCTTTGGGTAAATCAACTTTGTGAGAAAATTTGTATCGGATTTTGCTCAGATAGTCAAACCCATGATACATATGTTGAAAAAATATGTCGAGTTCAAATAGATAGACACTCGAAGGGATGCTTTCAAAAGTATCAAGGAAGCTATTTCATGAGCACCGGTTCTCATCAATCTAGATTATTCTAGGGATTTTATTTTATATGCTTTTGGATAAAATGAAAGCTATGCAAAAATCCTGACATAGAAAGGAGATGATGGTAACAAAAAACCAATTACCTTTCTTAGTCAGACTCTACACGATCATGAAAAAGATACAATTTCATTGAAAAATAGGTGTATTCTATTATGAAGTATCTCAAGAAGTTCAGACATTTTCTCCTAGAGCAAAATTATTGTATATATGGTGCACCCAAATGTAAAAAAAATTATGATTTAAGGAGAGTGGGGTGATTGGAGATGATGAATATTCAAGAGTTTAATGTAGAGATTCAGCTAACAAAATTGGTAAGAGGTTGAGTGCTTTGTTAGCATTTGGTAGAGTCTATTGTTGTGGATTCTAATTTATGCATAGAGGAAGTGGATGTTTTTGATCCAGAAGAAGCGCAGGCACCACTCAACTCCTGGATCACCAATTTGACTCATTATTTCAACTCCTACATATTTCCAAAAGGGTTTACGGTATCTCAGAGGTATAGGCTGCAAGCTAGAAAATATGTACTGATCAATAATATTCTCTACCAAAGAAATTTTGATGTAGTATTATTGCAATGCATACCTCTAAAGAATGCCTAAGATGTTATTAAAGAATTTCACTCCAAATTTTCTAGGGGGTATTACTCAACATAGACCACAGTAGCCAAAATCTTAAGAGCAAGATTCTACTAGCCTTCAATGTTCTTAGATGCATTCAATTTGATCAAAGCATGTTATAAATGTCAAATATTTTTTGGGAAAGGGAAACACCCTACCATACCTTTACAATTAATGATTGCAGAAGAGCTATTTCAACAAAAGGGCTTGGATTTCATTGGATTTATCAACCCAAATTCATCAGCTAGTCACAAGTACATACTAACAATCATATATTAATTTACAAAATAGACTAAGGCTAAAACCACCAAGTATGCTGACCAAAAAATGATCACTGATTTCCTAGAAATATTAATTATCAAATTTGGAATCCCTGCCACCATCATTTTAGACAATGGTACATACTTTATAGGTGTCAATATAATGAATTTTGCTAGAATATATGGCATCTACTGGAATGCCACCTCAAACTACTATTCATAGAAAAATGGTTTAGTTGAGTCTACAAATATAAAATTTCTCAATGTAATAAAGCGAAGCATCAAGCATAACCCCAAAATTTGGCTCCTATTGCTCGATCAAGCATTGTGGGAAGATAGGATAACCCCTAAAAATGCTTTAAAAACATCACCGTATGCTTTGGTCTATGGAAAAGAAGTGGTCCCTCCAATAAATTTGGATCTCCTAGCACTAAAATTCATGAGTGATATAGACATAGAAGGATTTCCAGCAGTGGAAAAGAGGACGGCATAGTTGATACAGCTGGAAGAAAAAAATAACAAGCATACAATAACTCATGCTAACATTAGAATGCAATAAAGCACTGGTTTGATAAAAGGGTAGGACCAAAGGAATTGTTTGGAGGTGATCTCATCCTAAAATGGGATGTGGAGTGTGCAAGGCCAGGGGTGCATGACAAATTTGACCCTATATGATTTGGGCCTTATCTCATTGAAAATTGTAAGGATGCAAACCCTTATTAGCTATGCAACCTTGATAGAAGTCTACTCCCAATCTTGGTGAATGGCCAACACCTTGAGCATTATTCTTAACTTTGTGAACAATAGGCATGTATATATGTATATAATTTTTTTTAATTTTTATTTTCTTTGTACATACCCAAAGTTGTGAATGATATATTAGTCTCTAGCGTGTCAAATTTTGAGCCAACATTACCATCCATACCTCAATTATTCCAAGATGCAATAGATCATCGAGTTTTACATCGGGTGGAAAATTGAGAGATAGTTAGACACTCGCCCCTCCAAAAATTCCACCCTCCTCTAGGTGGAAAATTAGGAGGGCAACACATATCGTACACTCCCAAAATCCCATCCTGAAAAAACTAAAGGAAAATTGGTGACCGCTAGCTATTGGTTGACAAGTAATAAAATTTCATTAAGCTTAAGCATGCAAGTATTTATAACACTTGTCTTTCTTCCCAAGCGCTGATATTGTTATAATTGCCTGAATCAACTAAGAAATGTGTCATTAATATGATGCATGGGGAAATCCAACCATCACTCCAATAATATCTATGCAATCCAACTGGTGCTTATTTCAAAGGTAATACACATATCAAGAGCACTACAACAAGGGTAACATCCAAATCAACAAGACCTTCCAAATGGAAACTCCTTAATAGGACACATCAGAGTAATGATAGAAGTGGACACACTATCCAAAGGATTATAAATAATCATCAAGGTCAGATCCCAGGCAAGATCTATCCAGAGCCTTTGGAACCACGATACATGACAAAGGTATGGTGGTCTAGAAAGTTAAAAAAAGGCAAGTTTTATTTTTTGGCTAGCCCTACTATCATAAATGGCCTACGCAAAAGTTTTGGTTGGCTAAGAGTTTCACTTCCCAAGGATACTGATAGGATCTACCTATTAGAAAAATCACACTTCGATCATATTTTCCTCATTTAGAGTAAATTCTCCAAATGGTCATATCAGTTGCCTTGATTGTACCCCCTTTCAAGCATTATAAGTAGAGTGTATACTATTGGTGGTTCAAATTTCATCCCCTGCCCACATTGATATATTATCAAGGTTGAAGAGAAGGGTTTTTAGGATCAAGATCAAGGAGGATCACTGATCCTTAAAGGTAACATTATTCTGATAAGGAAATCATAGGGATTGAAAGCTAAAAGTGTTAGGATGATGAAGGCAAAACTAGAGAAATAGCTAGAGGATGCGTAAGGGGGTATTTTTGATACTAGAATTACCCTTAGGTTTAAGCTTAAGATTCTTCATGAATGTGTAGCCATTATGGTAGCAAACTCAAAGTCTAATAGCCTGGGGGCTCTTGCATAGAGAACTTAGCTTACCTCTCTCATACCAGTATTTGTTTACCCATGCCCTGAGCTGGTTCATGCATTATCAGAGTCTTATAATGAAACCACCAATGTACTATAAAATGAGAGGTTGCAGGTACTATTCTACATAAATGCAGAGACTATCATAGATGCATTTTCCATTGAGGATATCCCTAAAAACATCTTATAAGGGTTATTAAATATTATAATACAAGAAGAAAAAAGGGTAAAATTGAGCCAAGATGGCCCTAGGAGTTGGGCAACTAAAGTATTGGGTAAACTACCAACGGATTTCATGGAGAAGATGCGAGTATTGATGGATTTCAAGGATGGAGTCCAGCCCATTATTTCAATGCTAACAGTGCTATTGGGCCTTCAATTCGATGATTCTATTCACCCCCATCATATGGTGATGGATCACACTATTTTGAGAGCACACAATTATGTGAGATTGGATTAGGCAGAGTTCCTAGCCAAAAACATGAAGAAGCAGCTAGTCGAATACTAGAGGAAATTCATTACAAAGTTCTAGTTATGGTTATGCATAGTGGCTAATCATCGTTAATTAATGAATATTTTGATTTTTAAAATTTAGAATTGGCTAATATTGGGGACCCTTGATTGGGGTCCATTAGCCAAAACAATTTGGGTGTAAATTGTTTTTGGGTAGATTCACCCCAATTTTATAATAATTGGACCATTTTAAGTATAAATCTTCAATATTAACCCTAATAATAGGGGACCTTTTCACCTTGAAATTATAAATAATTTTAGATTTTGAAACTAATTTGCCCCATTTTTATAAATACATTTTAGGACCAACCCCTTATGCATAACCCTGGTTCTAGTATGTATCCTATCTGATATAGTTATTCTTCTACCATATGCCTCGTGAAAGGCATTGTGTTCCATGCAAGTAAAATGATGAGTAGGGTAGTAAGCGTCCAGTAGTAGATTATACACACATACTTAAGAGGAGCAACTCATATCTTGAATTCAATAAGAATTTTTTGGGACATGTGTACTTGCATGAATTTACGAGGTATGCCCACACCTATCTAGGAAGGTACAACAATTTTTGAGGGGTAATCAGTGGGAGACAAGGGACCAGTACTATCTAGAGGAAGTAACTTGCATACGATTGTATGGATTCTCAGGTTTCCCATATCTACTCATGTTCTATGTGATGGATTATATTTTTCCATGGAGGTATGTTGATATATTTTTCCTATTGAAAAGAAATTGAGATTGGGGTAAAAAAGAAGGTAATATTTCCTAAGATGATATCAATTGGACCAATCATCATGTCTAAGAAGTATGATGCTACATTTGAGAAGCTAGATGAAATAATATTAGCCCTAGGACTCTTGATGGTACCCCCTAGATGGTATTATGATCTAGATGATATCCTTAGGATAAATCTTTCATGACATCAATGTTAGGTCGCCTCAGTTCAAGTATCAAGATAGTAAAGCTAATAAAAATATGTTGAGCTATAAAAACCTGGTGCATGATCAGACGATATTGTTTACATGTTTTTAGATGCATGAACAACCATCATGGAGGTCCCATTACCCATATGAGTGGGTCTTTGATATTTAAAGGAATCTTGATTAGTGCCTAAACTCAAGACTTGTTTAGTCAATAGCAGATAAGAAAAAATGGAAGGAAAACAAGATTGAACAATGGTGGATAATGCGCTACAAGATGAATGGTATCAAAGAAGCCTTCCTAGGAAGGGATGATAGTACCTTTGGAACAATATTTGATGTATACTATGCAACCTTGAAGAAAATAAAGGATGAGGATCTCATTCCTCAGGTTCTAAGAGAATCTAACACAATGGATATTAGATAAGACGTGGAGGTAAAATAAGACAAAGAAGAAGATGAAGAGGAAGAAAATGAAGAAGATGAATAAGAGGAGTAGGAAGTTCAAGGTTCACCCTAATTTTAGGAAATTCAAAGCCACAAGTGGGTGGTTGAGCAAGAGACACAATTTGTGCAACTTTTGTAGGGTGTTAGGAGGACTAGGTCAATCATGCCATTTGGAGTAGACAAAAACCACCTATGCCTTCATTGTAAATATCATAGACAATTAGAAAGAGGAAATAATCTTCTAGACCTAATACCTCTCCTGAGGCAAGCACAGTAGAGCCTAAGAAGTTGAAAATTTGGCTAAAAATGCCAAAGAAGGAAGAAGCAGGGATGGCTGCTAAAGTGGATATTGGAAAACAAGAGGTGAAACCAACCCCAAAGGTGATGTAGGAGTAGAGTGCAATAGAAATTTATTCTTGCTCCTCGTCCCCTTAGCATGCTCCTTCATTGGAAACAATTAAGGATTCACCTACCCTGTCTGAAACTCAAGCCTTAGTAATAATTCCAACCCTAGCTACTACATGTAAAAGCAAGAATCCCAAGAGTAGTTCTCCCCAGAAGCCTATTGAGCCTCCTTTGTCATCACTCATACCTAATACACATGTTTTTTTACCTATTCCTTAGCCTCCTCCATGTTCACCCACACACCACCACTGATTCTATCATACCAGGTGCAGATTCCATCTAAGTAACCTCTGATATCCTCACCACCAAGATATCTCAAACCCTAGTCTGATATAGCTAGTGTAACCCTAGTTCAGGTGGTAATTTCTTACCCCTAACCCCATTGCCAATTTTTTATTGCTCCTCTAGTATCCTAGGTGGTAGATGAAACCCTACTAGAAGCTTTTAATATTTTAAGGATTGTGTAAGATAATCAAAAGCGATGGATAGATCAAAATATGCAGCAATCGCATGATGAAAATGTGAAGCTATCCCATACACTCATTACAAATTTTACCCAATTGAAGGAAAGAAGCAAACAAAATTTCTCATCCTAAGGAAAAGAAAGATCTTGTAGACATGAAGCTAGAAGATTGGTAATATGATATTCAATCCATAAATATGGATGACATCACTCAGGTGGAGGCTCTCAAGATACTTTATGCTGACACTGATACATTATTTGTAAAAGAAAAATGCATAGAAAGAAAGCTCAAAGTGGTAGTGAAAAGAATTCAGTATTTAAAAGCACAACTCTACAAGGTGAGGCTAGGCCATCATGCTTTGGAGGATCAGGTGAAATCATTGAAGTATGCCCTAGAAAAGGCTCCTCCATAGTGAGTATTTAAGTAAAATGATGAAGAAATTACCGACTTGAGGAGTAAGCTTGAGAAGAAAAAGGCCAAATTCAAAATGAGTTGTAGTAATGATAAAATTCTTTAGATACTACACTAGCTGAATTATAGGTGGTAAAGAGCAAGCCCTAAGGAGCATTAATATCTAGAGAATGGGTTAAGCACATCAAACATGTTTATTGGGACAAAATAAGAGAAGCAACACTAAAGGTGCTTTCATATTTTATGTGAAAGTTAGAAGAGGGCTTGGCAACTTCTAAGTTGGTAAAAAAGGAGTTCTAAACTAAGATAGGTTTGGTGCAAAGCATGGGGGAACAAGAATTAAATTAAAGGTATTATTAAAAAAAGGAGATTCCTTCCTATCCAAGAACTCGACAAGAGATATCAAATGTGGTGGAACTTCTATGTAGTAGGTATTAACTCTTGTAGATATACAATATTAAGAGAAAGAGCATCATGCTACAGTAAAAAAGGAGGTGGAAAATATGAGCAGGGATAACTCAAAGCGTTCAGCTCCCCTGTATTTTGGGATGACAAGGGAGAGCTCTATATAGAAGAGGATTTGAATAGACTATTTGAGGGCCTAAAGGAAGATGAAAGTAAATCACTAGTGGTGAATCAAATGCTTGATGTAGTCCTCAATATTTCGAGTATTCTTTCCAAGATAGAGGAGATAGTTGAGAAATACATTGACCTACCCTACAAGGATGTTTATCACTTGAGCGTCATTATTGATAGCATCAGAGTTGTTCCTATCCCTGTTGTAGAAGAATGAAACCATATTTATCAAAAAATTTAGGTTCATGTCATTACAACAACTGCCCCATAGACTGAATCCTCAAAAGCTTAAGAACAACAACAAAAGGAGCCTGGAGTGGTAGCATAGCTTTTGTAAAAGGTAAAGTTTTGCAAGCATTTTTGTGCAAGGAATATTTTTTGAATTTGACTTCATGATCCAATGGTTGTGGCCAAGGTCTATTTTTGTTGGTATAAGGTATTTTCCCTTCCCCATTTTGTTTGGGTTCTATATTTTAGAGAGTGAAAATCCTCGTAAGGCACCAGTATTGTGGGTGGTATTTCCCACACCCATATTTTGCTCATAACAAAGTGGGGCAAGCCCAAAATTTTTGGTGTAATAAAGAAGAAGAAAATGGTTGGGTGGAAAAATGAGCATGATCACCCCTTAAGGATGCCACAAAGGACTACCCAAATTTTTTCAAAGTTTAAGTAAGTGCTAAGGCAGGTGAGAAAATGGGAGTCTCTATTACCTGATTAGATCCCAAAATCCTAGCCCGATGAAATGAAGGGGGGTAAACCAGGAAGGCAGTGAATTACTAGCACTCCTAAAAATCCACTGTGATAGACCAAGAAGAATAAAAAGAGGGCTAAAAAATAATATGTCTAAGGATGGCAAACCATGAAAGCCCATCATGATTAATGCTTGAATATTCATCAGATCATGAACCGAGCAGAGAAGTGGATGAGGCTAAGCAATGCATGGATTCCAAGATTTTACCTCAAAGAGGGGAAGGAGTTGTAGTGGGGTGGAAGAATGGGGATTGATGGTCCTAAAGTTGAGCCCAAATATTCATCTTAAGAGAAGAGAGAGGTGTGTTGGGCAAAAATCTAAGAAGTGATATGGCTGTGGGTCGACCCAAAATTTTACCTCAAGTTAAAGCATAATTAGATGTAGGAATAGGAAATATCAAAGGGCCACCAAAAACTTAAATTTTTGCCTAGATAGAGGGGATGGGCCATATTTTGAAGGGTCATTAGTCTCCTACCAGTAGTGAAGAGGCACCATGTCCACTATGGAAGATATAGGTGAGTGATTTAATATATGGTTAGGAAGGACATCTGTGCATAGTTGACATGTATCATATGGCCCACTAAAGGAGGCAAGGATGATTTGCCATGGAGTATAATTTCTGCGATGAGCTACAGGTTGTATTGATAATCCCAAAAACATTTTTTCCACAAGTGCACTCAATCATTATGAGTCCCAAGATATCAATACAATTCAATTAATGGATAGATTCAATCTACATGATGATGGTCGGTGTGTACAACATGAACTTTTCCTAGCTCAACCACACTTCATTAATATGTGTATTAATTGTATACAAGAAAGGTTTTTTGCCAACCTTAGTTATTGGCATTGTATTCACTTGTAAAAAGGAGCCTTTTTAGAAACTATATATGCAAGGATGTAAGGTGTAAAAATGGTCGACTCTTTGGCTATTACAACTTGCATGTAATATTTGTAATACCCATAATACAAGCATATAATTGTATGGCATCCAAATACTTCTCATGTATGTATGTTTGATTGGTTGTTTATTTTTGTTAAAGTTAGATGAATGAATATGCTCTAATTATGTATTTTCGATTTCATGCTTTTCATTCTCTAAATCTGGAATTCATATATAAACTATGTGCGATGAATGTAAATGGAAAATATTTGATGGTTTGTTAGATGATCTATGCATGGTTATTGAGTATAAAGAATTTGCATGTACTTTGATGCAGTTAAACCCATCCCTTGTGAGTTCTAGACTCATTTTTATTTCATTTCTCTTCACTCCATTTTCCTCTTAGGCATAATTATTTAGGACCTCTTTAGGAACCGACCTTCTTTGGAGATTGGCCTCAAAATATTTGGTTTTGAGACCATTAAATTTTGGTCGAGGTCTATGGGCACACAATCCTTACCATTAGACAAAATTTTGACCAACACTTCTCCTATGATATGATCTCCTTGTTTGATATTAATTATTTTCACTTTGTAATATATTTTTGTGTCTAGTTCTTTAGAATTTGTGATATCAAAATTCAATGCTTTCATAATCCGCTTGTTGATCCCTTTCTCTTGATATAGATTTAATCCTAATGGAATGTAGTAAAGGTCTTGAAATATTCATGGAAACACATGTTTGAGTGTATAAAACATGTCTTATCTCCTTACTAGTCGGTCCCTTTTGTATGAACTCACCTAAAGTATTGCCAATAATATTCAAAATTTCCTTATTGATGAGTTGATAATGAAGTCCAAAAATTCTAATCCATATTGGAAACCTTTTAATAGTTTTTTTCTCCACAGAAAAATTCTCACTCCATGGTCTTAAATATAATAATTCTTTACCCCTAAACCAAGGATCTCCATCTATTACTTTATCCCTTATTTCTAAAGTATATAAGATAACGAGGAGAAATTATTTTGGAAGAGAAGTCCGAGAGTAATTTGAATTCAATCCCTACTTCCACTTGATCCAATTTTGAATCTCAAAAATACTTGGTTGGTGTCCATGGAACATACATATTAACCTTCTAGATTTAAGAACCATTATATTATGCTTAATTATATCATCCTTGATAATAACTTATGGTGTAGTATATACTAACTTTTATTGCTAACTAGGCATTCATACTTCTAACAAGGGCATCCTTACTTCTAGCAAGGACTTTTAAAAATGACTTTCTTTCCATGTTACTTAGAGTTTCTTCACATGAATCCTTTAGTTTTTCCTAAGATATTGAATAAGAAGTGGTGCTCACTCCTTTATCACATTTTAATTCCTACTTCCTACTCATGCTTCCTACTTGCTCCTGGCTCACACTTACCCCTAGCTTACACTAGCACCCGAGTTGCACTTGCATAATACAAATAATGTTTATTTTTTTGGTAAGTTAAATAATTTCATTAAAGAGGGCATTTGAAAGGTGCCCTAATTCCTTAGTACATCAGAAGAGAAAAAGGATGCGTAAACTTCAAAAGGAGCATCCTTGAGGACCAGACTAAATAGAGGACAACAAAAAACATTCCAAAAAGAGATAAGGAAAAAACCCCAAAAGGGACAATAACATCATAACAAAAACCATTCAGGCAGTAATAAGCTCATTAATTTCTTCCTTATTGGCTTCCTTAGCCTCATACTTAGGGGTATCCTTGAATATTTCCCTAGCTATCTCCACAACCTCATCCTCCTTAGCTTTAGGTTTAGTAGCAGCAGTAGATTTTGTAGGGTTATCCTCTTTGAAGGTGTCACAAAAGAACAAAATATTAAGGGCATTCTTGTGGTATTTTAGCTACAAAAAGGCACTTCCAATAGCATCCCAGGTGGTTTCTAGGTGAGCGGTAGTAGAAGAGGTAGTCTTAATAACATATTTTTGAAGAAACTACTCCATGGGATCATTAGGATTGTCCTTGTTAGCTTCCTCTGAAGCTCCTTATTTTTGAGACGTTGAGAGCTCCTCGTGGGAGTGACCTCCACTTTGGCCCTCTTCCTTACCAGTTTAGGTTCTTGATGCTTGTCCTCCATCCTATTCCTTTTGGATCCCCAAACCATAGAAGCTGGAAGTGTCATCCTTAGTATTGTTCACCTGCGTATCCTGAATCAAAATATTTCCCTTAGGAAAATTCTCCAACATAAAGGTATACAACACCTTAAATAGGCCTTGATGAGAAGGCCATGCTTCTTCCTTCTTGGAATGAGTTGAAGTGATGGTATAGTCCATTGACAGAAAGAGAAACTTGGGAATATTGAGTGGCTTAGATTCCCTAAAATTATTGACAAATGAGATGTGAAAGCTATGAAGCTGATAGTTAGGGTCATCCACCATTATGTACTCCATAATGGGTTTCATGACTTCCTTCTAGGGAGTAGGAATATCACTACGAGACATCCCCTACTTTATGATTCTCCTCAATGGTGAATTTGGTTTGAACTGGATAAGATATGCCTCCCAGTTATGTTTATCCCTTCTCATAGTACGTACAACTACTGGTTGCCCAATAAGTTTCATCAAGATGCCTACGTCCACCTAAAAATTGACTCCATGGATGATAACAATCCCCTTTTCCTAGGTGTAAGTGAAGGTCGTGTTGATGTCCGAGTTTGTTCCAGAAAACATCTTGAGAAAGGGCATAAATCCCCTATCGTTGAGTATGGCTTACGTGATAGGCTCAATGGAAATAGTATCAAGCTCCACGAAGCTCATATTGATAGCACTCCAACCCAAATAATAAAAACTCTCTGAATTTTTACAAGAGAAATGAGGATCAACAAGGGAGATGCATAGAACATTCATTGTAATGCTTATGTAAAGTAGAGGTAAGCTTGGACATTTTTGGAATCCCTTCACCTTTCCATTCACAAGATGCCTAGACTTAGGGAAACCCACATGCAAGAAGAAGCAGGCCAAAGGATGATAATTTTTTAATAGTTTGAGTTTCCAATGGAAACGATCTCCCACAAAAATAGAAAGGCGCACCCAGACTTGGAATGGTTGACCAATCAAAAAGTAAGGATTTTCGAACTTAGAGAAAACATACACCCAACAAAAAATCCAAAGTATTGGGATGCGAAAAGGGACGGGAATAAAAATGAACATAGGAAACATGCAACTATTTCAAGGATCAAGGTATGGCCATAGGTTAGAGAGAAAGGAGCACCCGTGGAAGAGAAGCCCAATATTATGGAAGAAAGTGGAAGAAAAATCCCCCAAAATGGTGTGAAACAAATCCCAAAAATGAAAAAAAGGGAATAATGTGGTGACATGAGTAAATGGCACCGGAATTAATAAATATGTAAGGAAAATGTGCGAAAAAACCCAATCCATGTTACTACTCCAAAGTAAAAAAATGCCTTGAAAAGACAAATGCCATCATGGAAAAGATTAGTGTGATAAAGGTGATCATGGGAGAATACAAATCACATGAAGCATAAGGGCCTAGAAAGTGCCACCTTTTCAATTTCATAAGCTTACAATGATGAAAATTATGCATTTTGATGAATTTGGATTTTATCTGACCTGGCAATTTCATTCACTTCACTTGGAAGGGTATCGGTCCAAGTCAGCATCCCAGGGGCAAATGCACCAATGTTGGCTAACTTATCTACAACTTCGTTAGCTTCCTTGAATATGTGTTGAATTATGACTTCATGTTGGAACAGTATTAGGCTTCGAGCATCCTCAATGAGGCTTCTAACCTTCCATGATGGTGATTTGGAGTTTTTTAGATAATTGATAACATTTAAAGAATCCCCTTCAATGATAACTTTTCTTGGGAATTGTTTGATAAATTGAAGACCCCTCCATAATGCTTTAGCTTCCGCAATATGGTTTGATTGATCACCCAAGGGTTATACAAAGGAAAAAATAGAATTTCCATGATGATACCTAAGAATTTCTTTGGCTCCAGCTCTCCCTGGATTTCCTTTAGCAGCTCCATCAAAGTTAAACTTGACCCAATCCTGAGGAGGAGGATTCCATTTTATGTTCTCTCTAGAAATTTGGGATTTACCTGGATTAGGATTTTCTAAGGAAACTTGAAAGGATTGGAGTAAAGAAGCTTCAAAATGGGGAATAGGATAAGGATCAAAAGGTGCAACCAGAGCATTCTCTTTGGCATAAAATATTATTCTATTAGTAATAAATTCTATGTCCTTTTCATCCTTATAAAAAATACACATGTTATGCTCAAGCCAAATCTACCACAGATAATGATGAAGACAAAATTTCCAAAAACCTTTGAGACACGAAATTCTGAAAGGATTGGGCCATTGGGAAAATAAATCAACTAAAGATGGAGGTGACACCTAAATAATTTGAAACTTATGGAATAGCTTATTTAGGATGGAATTCGAGAAAGGACAAAAAAGGAAGAAGTGGCTTATAGACTCCCAATAAGAGAGGTATAGGAAACACCTATTAGGGAGAGGAATTCCACGTTTGATGAGGTTTTCAATAGTTAGGATTCTATATTGAATAGCCACCCAAGAAAAAAAGGATACCTTTGGTGTCAGATGTTTTAACCACACTAGATTGAAAGGAATAAGAACTTCTTTAGGGGTTAGGGAGATTTGATATGCAGATTTGATAGTAAATTCTCCTGATTCTATAGGTTCCTAGATAGGTTGGTCATAAGACGTCTCTAGTGGAATAGTAAAGGTAGATAGTAGGGCTTCAAGGGACATGATTTCTATTGATAAATTAGGATTTTGGATCCTTTTCCAAGATTTGATACCATTGGAAATGGTTAGGAAGTCCGTGACCCTATATCCAAAGAGAGGATCAGTGAATTCTTTTAATATTTTGAACCCTGGGATTTGTAAAATTGGTTGATTACCTAACCACTTATCCTCCCATAAATTAATTGATTTCCTGTCACCAACCTGCCATCTTAATCCCTTTCTTAGGAGTTGTTTCGTGATACTAATGGATCT
Organism: Wollemia nobilis; assembly: GCA_028583015.1. Taxonomy (NCBI): domain Eukaryota; kingdom Viridiplantae; phylum Streptophyta; class Pinopsida; order Araucariales; family Araucariaceae; genus Wollemia; species Wollemia nobilis. Next base: position 6,133,489 of record JAQPPZ010016751.1, on the reverse strand, counting down.
ACAGAAGGTAGAGCCAGAAGAAGGAGCATTGTCACATAAAAACTTAGATTCCTGTAGGTATTTCCTTTTGACAATCTTGACCCATTATACTTGATCCCCTAAAATTAATCTCCAAGCTTGTTTTGCTAGGAGAACCAAGTTTAACAGATTAATTCTTTTGAGTCCAATTCCTCCTTAATATTTTGACTTACATACTTTATCCCATGCAACTAAGTGAAATATATTCTTGTTTTCAGCTCCTTTCCACAATAAATGTTTTTGAATTTGTTCGATATTCTGATAAACCTTAGTTGGTGCTTTGAAAATTAAAAGGAAATAGATAGGTATGCTCTGCAAACAAGCCATTGTAAGGATAGATTTTCCTTCCTGGGATAGAAGATTGCCTTTCAAACTTGAAAGCTTATTTTGAAATATTTCTATAACATTACCCATAAACAAAGGCAATCCCAAATAAGAGGTAGAAAAGGAAGAGATAGCACATCCCAATATGTTTGCTATTTTGAGTTGTCTCCTGAGTGGAGTGTTGAGGAAAAGTAACTTAATTTTTTGAAAGTTTACCTTTTGGCCTACCGCTTCCTCATAAAGAAGGAGAATGTTTTTTATGACTTTAACTTCAATCACTGAGGCAAAAGTGGATAATAAAGTATCATCAACAAATTGTTGATGGGTGACAGGATTGGTTTGGGAAGTCACCTTAATTCCATATATTAAACTTGTCCGTCTAGCAACATGAATAGATATCCCTAATGCCTCAACAACAATGATAAATAGGAGAGGGGACATAGGATCTCCTTTCCTTAAACCTCTATTTCTTAGAAAATATCTAGCTGGAGAGCCATTAATTAATACAGAAAACCAAGCAGAAGAAATACATCCTCTAATAAAATTGATCCAATCTTGATGAAAACCAGATTTAGTTAAAACAAATAGAAGAAAATTCCAATTCAACCTATCATAAGCTTTATTCATGTCTAACTTTAATAGGAAGACAACCTTTTTGGTGAGAGAAGTAGCATGAAGAGCTTCATGGACAGATATGGTCCCATCCAAAATGGATATTCCTCAATCCGAGCTTCCTTGACAATAATGAATAATCAGAGGCATGACATCCCTAATTCTATTGGCTAAGGCCTTGGTCAAGATTTTATAAACAACATTACAAAGGCTTACAGGCTTATAATCATTGAAGGATTTAGCATTAGTACTTTTGGTAATGAGGGCAATGAAGGTGGAGTTGAAACTATGAGGGATAAATTTAGAGAGCTGAAAATCTTTGATAGATTCACACACATTAGAACCTACAAAATCCCAGAAAGCCTAGAAAAAATCTAAGAGAAAAGCCATTAGGACTAGGGGCTTTGTCGAGTTTCATGGAAAAAAGGGCCTGCTTAATTTCTTCATCAGATAGACTGGCTATTAAATTAATGTTGTTGTCTTCTGGAATGGAATGAGGAATAAATTGAAGCAAAAAATATTTGGCCTCACTAGAATTATCATTAGGCAGATGATTTTCAAGAAACTGCATAAATTGAGAGATTCCTTCAGACCTGATCTCCTTCACATCGAAAGTGATACTTCCATCCTGGTGAAGGATTTATTTGATTCTATTGTTTCTTCTATTCCTCATGGTGGAAATGTAAAAAAATTTAGTGTTGGAATCCCCTTCCTTCAACCAGATAGCTCAGGATTTCTGCCTCCAAAAGGTTTCCTCGCATTGGAGGATGTTATGATATTCTAATAAGAGATGTTTTTCTTCATTCCTTTGCTCAACACTACAACTTTGGCCTTCTAGGATATCATTTTCAATGGCAGCCAGATGATTTTTAATTTCTTGTTTATTCTCAAACAAATTTCCAAAAATATCTTTGTTCCATATTTTGAGATTTTTTTTAATCATTTTGAGTTTTTGCCTAAGTCTATATGATGGAGATCCTTGAAAATATGTTTGCCACCACTGAATAATTCTATCCCTGAAGTCAGGATGCTGCATCCACATGGCTTCAAATTTGAAAGGGATCCTTAAATTATGAATATTTTTGGTATCCAAAAGAATAGGACTTTGATCAGACCCGATTTTGAGAAGAGATTGAAGAATGGCATCCCCCAAGATAGTAGTAGCTTCCTGAGAAAAGAAGACTCTGTCAAGTTTAACCTAAATTAGATGATTGCCACTTCTTCTATTAGTCCAGGTAAATTGATTGTATTTTAAGTTTACATCCATCAGGTTATTAAGATTAATGAAATACCAAAAATCATCCATGCTCTTTGAAAAGGATTCCACACCACCTCTCTTATTGAAAGAGAGTAGGGGAGTATTAAAATCTCCTGCTAGGACCCATAGAAATTTTGAGAAAGCTTTCCTCATGTTTGATAAATTTTCCCATAACTTGGATCTACCTGAGATGGAATTCAGGGCATAAATGTTAGTTAGAACCCATGGAGAATTGGAATATTTGTCAAAAAATAGGATGTTGACAAACACATCATTAGAATGAATTAATCTCCCTTCTAATAATCTAGGATTCCAAAGGCACATGAGTCCACCTGAAGCACCCCTTGCACTACAAAATATGGATTCACTATTTTTCCATATCTTATTGCACAGAGACTTGGCAATAGAATCTCCAACTTTAGTTTCTTGCATTAGGAAAATGGTAGGATTAATTTCTTTTCTTAATGACTTGGCTAACCTTAATTATGCCATGTCATGAAGACCTCTCACATTCCATAAGATGAATTTCATTTGGTAGATTTGAAATCCCTTTTGCCCCCCTTTTCTTGAGGTTGGGGAGGTTTGATACATTTTGTTTCATCCTTGCTCTAATTTGTCCTTATGGAAAACATGGTTTTTTGAATACCACTCACAATATCATCTACTAACCCTTGTTTCCAGTGATCAACATTAGAAGTTATTCCCTTTTTCTTCTCTCCTCCACAATCAATTGGATATTTCTTATAACTTCTAGTTTGCTTTGGGCTGAAGTTTTGGGGATTTATTCTTTGAACCACTAGACTTGAAGAGCCAAGGAGAGAAGCAGGAATGACCACTTCTTCAATCTAGGTCTGATTGCAAGGATCAGAAGATATTTCAGGGAAAGACTCAAAATATGGACATGGAGAACCAAAGCACATGGGCCTACTTTTGGATTTAGGGGATGAATTATGAATCCCATTAGGCATTGTGGGATCAGGAGATTTGATAGGTTCTAGAATTTTTTATTTAATAGGTGAGGAAAAGGGATTAATGACAAGCCCTGGACTGTGAGTGATCACCTCATCTTCGTTATCCCCAGAAGGTAAATTAAAAATAACTTGGTACTTTTTTGGCAAAGAAAAAAATAACTTACCTCTTCCTTATTCTTTACTTAAAATGATGTGTAAATCTGCTTGCCTTTGGCAATTTCTTGGAGAGAGTTTTGTGGCTATTTAGAAGTACCTCCTTGAGGATGATCATTTCTATTGTTATGGTGATTCTGGTTTATTATTGGACAAAACATAGGCCCTTTTGAGGAGGGATACTTCCTTTTCTCCACCTTTGTGAAGGGAGAATTACTTTTTTGCTTCTCAGGTTCCACCTGTACCTTCAAGGATGGGCATTGGGACCTAAGATGTCCCTGAGTCCAAAATTCTACACAAAATGGAGGTTTATTCTTGTATTCGATTGCCTACTTCTTGTAGAAGGACTCATATTCTAACTCTACAAAAGTTAGGAGCTCAAAGTTCAAATTTGCATTGACACAGATGAAAGCCAATGTCATTCTTGTTCTAGCCAAAGTGACAGGGTCAATGACCACTAAATATCCTATGGTTTTAGCGATGGATCTGAGGATATCTTCATGCCAAATATGCCAAGGAAGGTTTGAAAACCACACCTAAATAGGGGCATAATTAATACTTTGATATTCAGGGTCAAAGTCAGGAGACCAGCATCTGAGGAATAAACTTTTCCTGCCCAGAAACCAAGGACCTCCAGTGAGGATCCGACTCACATCCTCGTGATTGTTAAGCCTAATACCAAAAAACCCTCTAGAGAGGGAAAATATTTCCAAACACCCATTGACCTTCCATTTATAATAATACCACCTTATAATGGTTTTCATATCATGCCTTCCACCCACACACTTTCTAGCTACAGAAAAGTATTCCATAGACAGGTAATTGGAAACTAGACTTGTAGGAATTTTCACTTTATTCCCCACAGGTTCCAAGGAAGACAAAGAATACTGAGGACCAGTATAACTTCCACCAACAACTTTGGAAAAAGAGGGCTTTGCAAAATTGGGTCCCCCGACCAAGGGGGATCTAGGAAAGGTTCCTTTGTTGGGAGGTTCGTCCCCCCAAAAAGTAGCAACATTTTCAAATGCCTTATCAGGATCATTCTGACCGCCCTCAGGATCATCAACAGGAATCCCATCTTGGCCACTCCCATGACCATCCTCATGTACTCCAAAAATTTGAAAAATATCCTTCCAACCTTCCAGGATTTTAATTCCTGAACTCCTGCTCGAACAATGCTTGCAGCTCCCAGCCATCCTCAAAACTTGGAAATTCTTGAACTTCAATACAAATAATATTTATTATTAAAAAAAATGAGTTATATATATATATCAATATATATTTATTTTAAAATGAATTTATATATAATAGTATATAAAAAGGATTTCAAAAAAAGGTAAACCATTATGTATTATGTAGAGGAATGGTCTTTGTTGTTATTTGATGGAATTTACGACTTAAAAGGAGCAATAGAATTTTAAAAATAAACCTCAAATTTATGCTCATGTTTGGGACCATAGTATTGTTTATCTTGTAGAATGTTTATAGAGATGGTGCTCATCATGGAAAGTTTCAATTGCAAAAAGAAGTTGATAGCCACTTGGTTACAGGATTTGAATATACATGGAAGTGTCACCTAAAATAATGACATTAACAAATATTTGTTTCAATATAAGGTAAAATGGAAATGTCTAGAAATTAAGTTTGTCAAAATTAAATTTGATGGTGGTTCCAAAGGAAATTTGAGAAAACTTTATGGAGGTGGTATTTTTTAGAACTAATGTTGGCAAATTCTCCTTACTAAAAATAATATGGAACTTGAACTAGCAACTATGCATACGTTAGGATAATACAATTATAATAGTTAATTTGATCAGGGCAAGAGACCTCCCACTCCGGACGGGAGGTCACCTTTTCAATTTCTTGCTCCCTCCCTGGCTCTTCTTGTGGATTTCCAGGCATATATGCTTTCTTGTGGATTTACAGGTAGATATCCTACTTTTCTAGTAGATCCATAGTAAGTTAAGGAGGTGTGGGAGCAAGATACCTCCTGCTTCATGCAGGAGGTCACCTTTTCAATTATTGCTCCCTCCTTGGCTCTTCCTATGGATTTTTAGGCAGATATCCTCATTTCCTATGGATTTATAGGTAGATCTCCTTTTTTTCTAGCAGATCCATAACACATTAAGGAGGTGCCCTGGTGCAGGAGCAAGAGACCTCTCGCTCTGGGTAGGAGGTCACCTTTTCAAATTCTCACTTCCTCTTTGGCTCTTCTTGTGGATTTTTAGGTATATCTTCTTTCTTGTGGATTTCCAGGCAGATATCATATTTTTCTAGCGAATCCATAGTGAGTTAAGGAGGTGTGTGAGCAAGAGACATCCTACTTTGGGTGGGAGGTTACCTTTTCAAATTATTGCTCCCTCCTTGGCTCTTATTGTGGATTTTTAGGTAGATCTCCTTTCCTAAGGATTTCTAGACAAATCTCCTATATTTTGGTGGATCTCCTACTTTCCTATGGATTTCCAAGAAGATCCTGAGGTGTTGTATCTCTCTCTCATCTTGATGGGGGACCATGTGTTGATTGTTTGCGACAACGGAGGACCTTGTGATATTGTGCTTTTCCTGATCTTATGCTTGCTTCGAAGGCTTCTTCTTTACCAGACCTACGGATGCCCTTGTGTGGACTACCTTTGCAGATCTTCTCGGTGTTGGTGTTTCTGGAATTAGGTCCTACAAATTATTTTGCATTTTGAGCCTCCCAAAACAGTGGATTTTTCCCTAGGCATGAAAACCTTTTAAAAATATATTTTTATTTTCTCGAGGAGGCTTTTATGAATGGTCTAGTGTTGTTTTGCAGATGACCTTGTGTTGGCAATTTTGGGTACATTAGGTACATTGCCTTTACTCTAAGTGTAGATGTTGTCATTGATGTCAAGAAGGTCTTGAAGCAATTTGGTTTGATGTCAAAGAATGTGTCTTGATGAAGGTTTCAGCATGGACAGTGAGTTTCCAAGAAGATCAGGGTAGCCCAGTTGCAAAAGATCAAGAAAAAGACAAGTAAGAAAAAGTATGCAGGTGGCTGGAAAAACTGTCATGATTTTGCGACATGTTTTAGGAGAGAGAAAGCGCTGGCAAAACTGTCACGATTTTACGACATGTTTTAGGAGAGAGAAAGCGCTAGAAAAACTGTCACGATTTTGCGACATGTTTGAGGAGAGAGAAATTTTGGGCAAATGTGTCATGATTTCGCGACATGCGGGAAGGCAGAGATGAAGTAGGCAAAATTGTCGTGATTTCGCGACAAGTCGCATTTTCACGACTTAGACAGTGCAGGAAGGCAGAGAAAGAAAAATGTCGTGATTTCGTGACATTCTGCAAAGGAGGTTGTACGGACAAGAAAGTGTCATGATTTCGTGACATGTTGAAGAAGAGAAAGTCCGCAGTGTGAACTGTCACGATTTCATGACAAGATTGAAGAGAGAGAAAGTGATTCAGGAACTGTCACGATTTTGTGACATGATGCAAAGTTCCAAGTAAGGGCTATCGCATTTTCGTGACATGCTGCAGAGGTCGAGGTGAGGACTGTCGCAATTTCGTGACATGCTGAAAAATCTTAAAATGAGAAGCATCGCGATTTCATGACATGCAGCAAAGGAAAGAGTCTGAAAGGAGCAGCGTCGCGATTTCACGACAGGCAGTGGAGAAAGCATATGGAAGCCAAAAGTGTCACGATTTCGTGATAGGTAGTGGAGAAAGCGTACGAAAGCTAGAAGTGTCACGATTTTGCGATAGGCAGTGGAGAAAGCGTACGAAAGCCAGAAGCGTCACGATTTCATGACAGGTTGTAGGGAAAGCTTTTGAAAGCTGAAAGTGTCACGATTTCACGACAGGCTACAAAGAAGTTGTACAGATGCAGAAAGTATCATGATTTCATGACAGGTTGAGTTGGCAGCTTGCAGTTGGAGGAAGTGTCACAATTTCATGACAGTAATAGTTAGCAAGTATTAAATAGAAGAAGCGTCATGATTTCATGACGAATTGAAGAAGGAAGAGCTCGAAGGCGAAAGCATCGTGATTTTGTGACATGTTCCAGTTTCGTGGGCATATGGCAAAAAAGAGCTTAAGGCAACGAAAGCATCACGATTGCACGATAGAGTTGCAGATGACGTCAGCAAAAGCAGATGTGTCGTAATTTCACGACAAAAGCTGAGAGGAAGGCCAAGAAGACTAAAGTGTCATAATTTTGTGACAGAAGTGAGATGACATTAGCAAGAGGCAAAGGTGTCACGATTTCACGATAGAAGCACAAAGGAAGTTGACAAAGGCCAAGGTGTCACGATTTTGCAATAGGCTATAGAAGGTGTACAGCTGTAAAAATGTCACGATATCGTGACATGTTGTAGTTTCACAGGGACAACTACAGAACTAGAGGTGGTTGAAGGACAGAGTTAACTTTGAGTCGACAAAATTAAAATCTAGGCTGATGCAGCATAGGGTTTTGCAGCCGACGTAGTTGAAGAGTAACAACCGACTAAGATTGAATGTAATAATCTTGAATCTTACTCTATAAAAGGAGGGCTGTTTGAATAGTTTGGGTATCGATCAAGTGTGTGTTTGAAGTGCGACTTTTGTAGAAATAGAGTGCAGGGAGAAGTTTGATCATCGAAGAGCAGAGTGTGTGAAGACATTGCTGCTGTGTTTGCACAGAGGTGCATAAGTGGATATTTGATCAAGTGCTGTAATTGCGCAGAAGTGCAAGTTTGAGGACAATAGTGCCAGACCGAAGGACTATGTTTTGGTGTAGATAAGAGGATCAACTGTGCGGTGATAGAGTTGAGGACAGAGGTCTCCAGCCAGAGCATGGAAGACAGGTGTCTTTTCTGGATAGAGTTCCACTTGCTAAGGGCTGCAGAGGCAGAGGTTCTCTAGAGGATCACCAGATTAAGTAGAGCTAGGGGAAGGTATATCCTTTGGGTTGGTGCCCATAAACTTTGTAATCGGGACATGTTTCCCAAAATTTGAGGTGATAAAATTTAGTAAAAATTTTATCCATGGATTAGCCTGCATTGGGTGAACCACGTAAATTGTTGTGTCTCTATTATGGATGATATTCTGTGCATTGCTTTGATTTCTGTTTTGATACTGTTATATATTCACTGCATAAATTTTAACTACAAGTTGAATCAAAAGTAAAAGTAGAAAGCGGTCTTATACTGTTCACCCCCCCATCTCAGTATAAGCTTGTGTTCTTCAATTGGTATCAGAGCAGGTTCCTTCGAAAAGGTTTAACAGCCGGAAGGAAGAATTGGTTAAGAACACAATGGATTTTTTAGGTGGCAATGCAGCACCTATTCTTGATGGATCAGATTTCAGTCTGTGGAGTGTGAGAATGAGAGTTTATCTAATGGCACTTGGTAATGAGGTATGGGAAGTGATAGAAGATGAATACACTATTCCTGAACATGGTCCTTATACCAAAGAAGACAGGCTCATGCTTCATAGCAATTCAAAAGCCATGAATGCAATCCTGAGAGGCTTACAAAAAATAGATCTCACCAAAGTTATTCACTGCAATACAGCTAGTGAAATGTGGAAACAATTGCAGGTGGTTCATACAGGTGATGCAAATGTTCGAAAGGCCAAATTGAGACATTTTAAAGGTATGTTTGAACAACTCAAGATGAATGATGATGAAAATATTAGTGACTACATACTTTGTATGGATGAAGCTATTAATTCTATGAAATACTTAGGTCTTGAACTTGCTGAAAATGATGTGTGATAAGATTTTAAGATCTCTTCCTATTAGATTTAGTGAAAATATTTCTGCTATTGAGGAAGCTAAAGATTTAGATAAGTTGAAAAAGGATGAGCTCCATTGTATTCTTGCAGCATTTGAGCTGAGAACTCAAGTGAAAGTTGATGTCAAGAAAGAGGCAGCTTTCAAAGCTACCAAGAAATCAAAGGGCAAACAGATTCAAGAGAGTGATGAGTCTTCTAGTGATGAAGAGGCATATTATAGCAAAAAAGGCAAGTTCTCTAGAAAACACAAAAGTAAGAAAAACATAATATGTTTCAACTGTGGAAAGTTTGGTCATTATGCTACTGACTGTACTATTTCCAAGAATGAAAGTGATGAAGATATACAGGATGTTAAGAGCAAGGATTCTGAAAAGCATAGGTATTACAGAAAGAACAAAGATGAGCACAACAATCAAGGAAAGAGGCATTCACACAAGAATAAGAAGAGCTTCTACCTAGACAAAGCAAGTAAGTGTTCTAGTAGTGATAGTGAAAGTTCTTCTAGTGATGATGAAAATGAGATGCTGTTCATTTCAGAAAAAGAGGAAGAACCGAAACATAAATTCATTGTCATGAAATGTTTTATATGTGGAAATTTTGGGCACCTTAAGGATGATTGCACAAATAATGAATTGGTTGCTAGTATGTATGAGGATGCTTCAGAAAATGATAAGGAAGATGCTTGTATGGTTTTTGAAAAGGGTAGAACCTCTAGTGATAAGAAATCTGAAAAAGGCCTTGATGATTCAAAATGCAATAAAATAGAGGATCTTGAATGTGAACTTACTAATGCTCTTAGTGTTTTGAAAAAGGAAAGAAAGAAGAATGCTAGACTCAAGGATAAATTAGATGAATGTTGTATGGAGAGAGATGAACTCATAGAAAGTCTTGACATCTCTATGGCTAAGACACAAGAACTCAAGAATGAGTTAGAATCTAAGATGCTTGAGTGTAGTGAATTAGAACAGAAAATGGTTGCCATGAAAGAGGAAAATAAAGAATATAAGGATAAGTTGTATAGTTTTCAAGATAGCTCCAAAAGGGTTAAGTCTCTCATCCAAATTCAAAGAAATCCATCAGATAAAATAGGTCTTGGTTTTGTTAAACCACACAAAAAATAGGTTGGGGAATCAAGTAAGAGATTTCAGAAAGAAGAGAGTTCTGATAAAGAGAGTATTTCAGAGAAAGAGTCCATGAATGATAAATGCGCAGAAACAAAAAATAGAATTCTAAATGCGAAAAAGAAGTTTTCGGGACCCAAGAGGTCAAACAGAAGAATATTTCATGGCAGATGTTTTGCATGTCACGGGTTTGGCCACATGGCTTCGCAGTGCATGACTCAAGTAAGGAAGATAAATGACAATTTTAGGGGCCATAATTTATTTCAAGGGTATTTCTACTCTTGTAATCAGTTCAGGCACAAGGCAATTTTTTGCAAGGCAGATAACAGGAACTGGGTTAGTTAGAACAGGCGGATTCAAAGAACAGCTATGCCCGAAAGAAATAATATTGTTACTTGCTATAAGTGCAACAATGCAGGTCACACAACCAGACAGTGCAAAGCTGATCTTCCAAGGTACAGGAACAGGAAAAGTGGTATAAACAGGTCCAAGGATCAAGGTATGGACAAGAAAGGAGATGAGAACAAGAACAAGAAAAGTGACAAGAACAAAAACACTGACAAAGAGTTCAAGAAAAGGCCCGACAAAGAAATTGTAGACACTGATGATGATGAGTGCCTAATGGGAGTTTCACTCCCACCCTTGTTTTAAATCACCTCATCAGGAGGTGTTGGAGGGACTAAGCTACGAAGCTCATTCTTAGTCCCAAGCCCCAAAGGTGACCCTTTGCCATTGATGACAAAGGGGGAGAGATATGAGTAAGGGGGAGAGCTTCAAGTGAAGAAGAGAGCTTCAAGTCAGGGGGAGAAAAAACTTCAAAGGCAGATTCTCAGTTGTTGGATCAGTTGTTTTTAGTTTTGGCTCTTGACTTGTGTTTTTAGTTAAGGTTTGCCATCAATGACAAAGGGGGAGATTGTTGGCAATTTTGGGTACATTGGGTACATTGCCTTTACTCTAAGTGTAGATGTTGTCATTGATGTCAAGAAGGTCTTGAAGCAATTTGGTTTGATGTCAAAGAATGTGTCTTGATGAAGGTTTCAACATGGACAGTGAGTTTCCAAGAAGATCAGGGTAGCCCAGTTGCAAAAGATAAAGAAAAATACAAGTAAGAAAAAGTATGCAGGCGGCTGGAAAAACTATCATGATTTCGTGACATGTTTGAGGAGAGAGAAAGTTTGGGAAAATGTGTTGCGATTTCACGACATGCGGGAAGGCAGAGACGAAGCAGGCAAAACTATCGTGATTTCGTGACATGTCGCATTTTTGCAACTCGGACATTGCAGTAAGGCAGAGAAAGAAAAATGTCACGATTTCGTGACATTCTGCAAAGGAGGCTGTACGGACAAGAAAGTGTCACGATTTCATGACATGTTGCAGAAGATAAAGTTCGTAGTGTGAATTGTCGTGATTTTGTGACAAGATTGAAGAGAGAGAAAGTGATTCAAGAACTGTCATGGTTTCGTGACATGATGCAAAGTTCCAAGTAAGGGCTATCGCATTTTCGTGACATGCTGCAGAGGTCAAGGTGAGGACTGTCGCGATTTTGCGACATGCTGAAAAATCTCAAAATGAGAAGCGTCGTGATTTTGTGACATGCAGCAAAGGAAAGAGTCTGAAAGGAGCAGCGTTGTGATTTTGCGATAGGTAGTGGAGAAAGCATATGGAAGCCAGAAGTGTCATGATTTTGTGACAGGCAGTGGAGAAAGCGTACGGAAGCCAAAAGTGTCACAATTTCACGACAGGCAGTGGAGAAAGCGTACGAAAGCCAGAAGCGTCATGATTTCATGACAGGTTGCAAGGAAAGCTTTTGAAAGCTAAAAGTGTCATGATTTTGTGACAGGCTACAAATAAGTTGTACGGATGTAGAAAGTGTCACAATTTCATGACAGGTTGAGTTGGCAGCTTGTAGTTGGAGGAAGTGTCACGATTTCATGACAGTAACAGTTAGCAAGTCTTAAACAGAAGAAGCGTCATGATTTTACAACGAATTGAATAAGGAAGAGCTCGAAGGTGAAAGCATCACAATTTTGTGACATGTTCCAGTTTTGCAAGCATATGGCAGAAAAGAGCTTAAGGCAGCGAAAGCATCACGATTTCACAACAGAGTTGCAGATGACGTCAACAGAAGCATATGTGTCGCAATTTCATGACAAAAGCTGAGAGGAAGGCCAAGAAGACTAAAGTGTCGTGATTTCATGATAGAAGTGAGATGATGTCAGCAAGAGGCAAAGGTGTCACGATTTCACGATAGAAGCACAAAGGAAGTTGACAAAATCCAAGGTGTTGCGATTTCACGACAGCAGGCTATAGAAGGTGTACGACTGTAAAAATGTCATGATATCATGACATGTTGTAGTTTCATAGGGACAACTATAGAACCAGAGGTGGTTGAAGGATAGAGTTAACTTTGAGCTGACAAAATTAAAATCTAGGCTGACGCAACGTTGGGTTTTGCAGCCGACGCAGTTGAAGAGTAACAGCTGACTAAGATTGAATGTAATAATCTTGAATCTTACTCTATAAAAGGAGGGTTGTTTGAATAGTTTGGGTATCGATCAAGTGTGCGTTCGAAGTGCAACTTTCATAGAAGTAGAGTGCAGGGAGAAGTTCGATCGTCGAAGAGTAGAGTGTGTGAAGACATTGTTGCTGTGTTTGCACAGAGGTGCATAAGTGGATATTTGATCGAGTGCTGTAATTGTGCAGAAGTGCAAGTTCGAGGACAATAGTGCCAGACCAAAGGACTATGTTTTGGTGCAGATAAGAGGATCGACTGTGGGATGATAGAGTTGAGGACAGAGGTCTCCAACCAGAGCAGGGAAGACAGGTGTCTTCTGTGGATAGAGTTCCACTTGCTAAGGGCTATAGAGGCAGAGGTTCTCTAGAGGATCACCGGATTAAGCGAGCTAGGGGAAGGTATCTCCTTTGGGTTGGTGCCCATAAACTTTGTAATCGGGACATGTTTCCCAGAATTTGAGGTGATAAAATTTAGTAAAAATTTTATCCGTGGAGTAGCCCGTGTTGGGTGAACCACTTAAATTGTTGTGTCTCTATTGTGGATGATATTCTGTGCATTGCTTTGATTTCTGTTTTGATACTGTTATATATTCACTGCATAAATTTGAACTACAAGTTGAATCAAAAGTAAAAGTAGAATGCGGTCTTATACTATTCACCCCCCCTCTCAGTATAAGCTTGTGTTCTTCACCCTGGGCTATTTTACAAATGGCCCTGGACTATTTCATAGATGGTCCTAGTCTGGTATGCGGGTGGTCCTGTTTCCTTTGCGGATGGTCCTATTTTTTTTGTGGATGGTTATGTTTCGTTTATGGATGGCCTTGCACTGTATTACTTCATTTTTTTCTTCGAGCCTTCTAAAAATGTGAGGTTTTATCCAGTGTGGGAAAATCCTTTTCAATTACATGGGTAACTGTGAGGTTTTTTTCTAGTGCAAGAAATTGTTTTTTTGAAATTTGTGTGTAACTGTGAGGTTTTCTCTACTGCCCCTATGAGGGCTTCTCTTCTCAACATGTGTGGCTTCCTCTCTTGCTCCTGCGTGGGCTTCTCTTTTTTAGTTTAATTTTTTTACTGCCAACTGTTGGGATTGAAAAATAAGGCACACTTTATTTACAAGTTATCTTACGATATATAAGCATCAAGCTTAGGAGGGAGATATGACAAGTGTCATAAGCTCCACTCCAAGTGTCTTTTAGAAGACACCACTCCAACTCAAACTGAAGACAGGGACAAGTGGCAGAAGACAAATGTCAACCTATCAATTATAGGCATAGTGCATATTATAACAATAATAATATTCTAACATCCCCCCTTAATGTGCACTATCCTAAAAAGATAAGTCAACATTATATAAAATCCCCCCTTAATGTTGAATTCTTTTACATAGATATAGCAAATTGCTAAACTGAGAAAACTTGTCTTTCCCAAGTGACTTGGTGAAGATGTTTGCTATTTGATATTGAGTTGGTACATATTCCATGTGTATAATGTCTTCTTGGACCATTTCTCTAATGAAGTGATGATGGATCTCAATGTGCTTTGTTCTAGCATGGAAAACTAGATTCTTGGTCATCTTGATGGTACTTTGATTGTCACAATATATATATATATATATATATATATATGTTGGACCATGTATGAATAGCCCAATATCCTAAATTAATTGCCTCAACCATATTGCCTCCTTAGTTACCTCAACTGCTGCTCTATATTCTGGTTCTGCTAAAGCTAGTGAAACTATTTTCTGCTTCTTTGTGCTCCATGAAATAGAGCCTTGGCCTAATTGAAAGCAATAACCTGATGTAGATCTTCTAGTTTTAGGACAACTGGCCCAATCTGAATCTGTGTATCCAATCAAAGATAAATTATCAATTGATTTATACATAAGGCCATGATGAGGTGTGGCCTTTAGGAATCTCACAATCCTCTTAGCTGCTATCCAATGGCTCTTCTTAGGATCCTACATGAATATGGAAATAAGGCCAACTGAATAGCAAATATCTGGTCTAGTTGAAGTTAAGTAGATCAAAATTCCAACTAGTTGCCTATAAAATGTACCATCAACCCTTTCTTATTCATAATTATTTACCAATTTCAATCTAGTTTCCATGGGAGTTAGAGAGGGCTTACACTCTTGCATGTGAAACCTCTCCAAAATAGACTGGATGTACTTATCCTGTGAGATAAAAATCTTACCAGGCTATTGCCATACCTCTATTCCTAAGCAATAGTGGAGGAGGCCTAAATCTGTCATCTCAAAGTTCTTGCATAAGTCCTCCTTGAGCAACCTTATTCCTTCTATGTCATCACCTGTAATGAGAAGATCATCCACATACAATGTAACCAAAATTATGCGGTTCCTCCAATGTTTCACATAGAGAGTAGATTCTGCTGCAAATCTAGTGAAACCAAGGTTGAGAAAATAGGAGTCAATCTTTGCATACCAAGCCCGGGGTGCTTACTTAAACCCATATAGAGCTTTCTTTAATCTAAGGACTTTGTTGTTTTGGCCTTCAACTGTGTACCCTGGTGGTTGTTTCACATACACTTCCTCCTTCAAATGACCATTGAGAAATGCACTTTTGACATCCATTTGATATATTGGCCAATGTTTTGAGCTTCCATAGCAATAACTGCCCTGATTGTAGTCATCTTAGCCACAGGAGCAAAGGTCTCCTCATAATCAATTCCCTCTTGTTGCTTATAGCCTTGAGCTACTAGGTAAGACTTTTAGCGATCTAGTGAGCCATCTGCTTTATATTTTTCTTTGTATACCCATTTTGTGCCAATGGTATATTTTCCTTTGGGTAAATCAACTAACTCCCAAGTGTGATTTTTTTCAATGGAATCTAATTATTGATCCATGGCATGAACCCATTTAGGATCACCAAGTGCTTCTTTGACATTAGAAGGTTCATGTTGGCTAATGAATTTGGCCATTAGGGCATTATTCACTTGGTGTCTTAGGACTGAAGGTCTTTTACCTGTATAGATGTGCAAATGATTTTGGGATTCATCTATTGTGGCTTGAACCCACTTGGTAAAGGATTGGATGATGTTACTCGATAATTAGGAGGAGGAGATGGATGACATGGATTATTTGTAGGAAGTTATTCTTGTGGATGAATTTCTTGATTTATGAGTGAAGGAGAAGGACTAGATGATATTGTATGCATGAATGAAGCAACTATTTCATTAGTTATTTCTAAAGTGGATGCCTTAGGAGGATTAGATAGGGGATACTCATGAAAGGTAACATCCCTAGATAAAATGATTTTCTTGGAAATAGGTTCATATAATTTATATGCATTGGCACTATCACTATAGCCAATAAAGATGCATTTTTGGCTCTTATTATCAAACTTCTTCATTTTCTTATGAGGAATATGAGCATAGGCATCACATCCAAAGATTCTCAAATGGCCCACATAGGGTGTCCTTCCACTCCATGCTTCTTCAGGTGTTCTTTCATGTAAGGCCTTTGTGTATGACCTATTAGTCAAGTATGCAGTAGTAAGAACAGCTTCTCCCCAAAATGAGTTAGGTAATATGGCAGCATGTAACATTGATTTTGCCCTATTTGTGATTGTTTGATTCATCCTCTCAGCAAATCCATTTTTTTGTGGGGTATAATGGGTTGTTAATTGCCTCCTTATCCCATGATACTTACAAAAATTAAAGAATTCATTGGATACACATTCTCCACCATTATCTGATCTTAAGGTGGAGATTTGATAGCCACTTTCTCTTTCAACAAGTGCGATGAATTCTTTGAACTTATCAAGGGCTTGCCACTTATATTGAATTAGGTAGATCCATACCTTTCTACTGTAATCATCAATGAAAGTGATGTAGTATTTAGCCCCAGTATAATATTGAACATACATTGGCCCACAAATGTCTAAATGAACCAATTGCAAAGGTCTATTGGCTCTCCATGCCTTTCCTGTTTCAAATGGTTGCCTATGGTGTTTGGCTATTACACATGGCTCACAAAAACATTTTGACTCCTTAAGATGTGGAAGTCCTTTAACTAATCCTTTTGTAGCCATCATTTGAAGATTATTAAAATTTAAATGTCCCAATATTTCATGCCACATGTACTCCAAAGAGAAAGTTGTTGTTGTATGCAAAGATGTTTGTATTACAGATTTTGTAAGGAGGTAGTAAAAACCATCATTTTTCACTCCCATGGCCTTGACATTGCCATTGGGTTCCTTAATGTAGCATTTGTATTTTTCAAAATAGACATTATAGCCCTTATCTGTAAGCTGTCCAATAGAAAGAAGACTCCTTTTAAGACCAGGCACATATAAAACATATGTTGCAGGAACATTATTACCATCATGCAAAGTAAGTGGTGCCTCCCCAACACCTTAAATGGGTAGAGCACTTTCATCACCAAAAGTAATGAATTTATTTGATGTAGGCTGAACCTTGGTCAACCAATCTTGCCTTCCTGTCATGTGCTTTGTTGCTCCAGAATCAATATACCAATATTCTTTATCTTCAACATTAACTTGGTTGGTTGCATACAATGTGTTCAGATTATTATTTTGTGGTTCTCCCTATTCTCTTTGCATTTTATAGCAATTAGCAACATTATGATTTCATTTTCCACAATATTCACACCCTTGTTGATTGTTGTTTTAACCCCCTTGAGGTCTTGTTTGCCATCTTGGTTGCTACTAGTACTATTGCTGATGTGGTTGATGATGGTACTGCTGATTTGGTTATTGTTGGTACTGTTGCTGGCGTGGTTTTTGCTGGTACTGTGTGTATCTCTAATGTTGTCTACCCCTTTGATTCTGATTATGCTAATTTTTACCCTTGTTTTTTTTAGGCTGTAAAGTTGCCTTGGTGGCAAAAGTTGCTGATGTAGCTTCCATTTCTTCATCTTTGATTAGGGCTTGCTCATGTTTCTTAAGTAGGATCTCAATATCCTCAAGCGTGGAATTCATTGTTTTACCACTCAAGTCTAACATGGTAGCATAGGAGTGAAACTTTGAAGGAAGACCATGCAACATTATTGGAATTAACTCATTATCATCTAGGGTTTTACCAGCAGCTAAGAAATCATTCTTAATAGACTTCACTTCCAAAAGATAATTGGTAAGTGAGCCTTTCATACATAGATTGTGCAATTTTTGTTTGAGATACTAAATATTATCTTGACTTGGCCTATCAAACAATCTATTGAGAGAATCCCATGCTTGTTTAGGTGTTTTTACAACCCTTACAGTTTCTCTGCATTGAATTCCTATAGCTAGCTTGATTAGACTTAAAGCTATATTGGAATTCTTCTCAAATTATGCTTTTTCTTTAGGGTCTATAGGTGCAGTGAGTGGGTCTTAATTCCTGCCTATCTTTTACAAAGTCCCACATGTCATTCATCATTAATATTGATTCCATCTCATACTTTCAATTTGCAAAAGTTTGTGCTCCTTCAAGTTTCTTTGTAAGTCCACTTAATAGATTTGTAGTAGCCAAGATTTAGAAAATGATCAAAAGGAAAAGGGAGCTCAACAAAGGATGAAGTGAGAACGACAAATGCCAAATTAGAACCCTAAAAAAACTATAGGGTACACCGCTGAAGATCCAGAGGAGGGTTCGCCTAGTTTTTCCACTATGAATCTTCAAGTGATTCCAACAGTGGGAGGGTTAAGTTGAACATAAGTGCCTTTTTCTATCCAAAGAGAGTAAGAATTAGAATTTTTCCAGACCTTTATACCAAAATTTTCAATATACCCGCCCTTACGTGAGGGAAACTATAGCATTTGAGCAGTTGATATGTGGAACATAGGCAATTCTGAAAGGGAATAACCTGCCAGACCTTTATACCAAACTACTCAATATACCCGCCCTTACGTGAGGGAGACTATAAGTATTTGAGTAGTTGATACATGAGACATAGGCGGTTATAAAAATGTGATGCTTGCTTTTTGTAGAATTGTTACAATATATGTGTCAATGTATTATTGCTTTATAAGAATTTTCCTGTATGTGTTTGCTTACAATGACACTAAGAGGGGGGGGTGAATCAGTGTAGCTCTTTAAACTTGAATTTACAGCTCTTAATATCACAGCAATTAAAACTTATTACTAGATACAAGTATAACAAAAGAGCATCACACAACACAATATTTAACGAGGTCCACCAATGTGGCTACTCCTCAAAAATTGACTGCTTGGACTACCATCCAAATCCAGCCTTTGCAAAGCACCAACTCTACAATCAATTTATCAACACCCACTGGAAGGAGCACCAACCCCTGATTTATCTGCACTAACAGAAAGGAGCACCAACCCATGATTTACCAACACCAACTGGAAGGAGCACCAACCCCTGATTTATCTGCACCAATAGAAAGGAGCACCAACCCCTAATTTACCAGCACCAACTGGAAGGAGCTCCAACCCCTGATGCCAAGCACCAACTTGGACTTCAATTCTAAAACTAGAAGTTTGTCAGTAAGATACCTTTGCTTTTGCAAGACCCTGATTGGTCTTCTTCACCTTTGCATTCTCTACACACTCTGCTTTCTCTACGCAATCATAGCAGCACCTGGTTGAACTTCAACCTTTTTGCTCTCTACGCACTCTGCTCTCTCTGCGTAATCACTTCGCCCACTCTGCTTCGTTACAATTGAACTTCACAATTGTCTTCTCCCTTTTGCACACTCTGCTCTATTTATGAATTTTGCACTTAGCATGATCCGACATGACTTGCTCTCTACGCACCATGACTGTATTTCACACACATTCGACATTGCTCCAATTCTCCAAACATCCCTCATTTTATAACAATATTTTTATGATGAAAACCCTAATCTTAGTCGACTGTAAATCCTAATCTTAGTCGACTTTCATAACAACTGTAAACCCTAATTTTAGTTGGATGTCATCGGTCTTCATCGACTTCAACTCAAGAAGATGTTCGATTTATCCATCGCTTGATGATTTCATTCTAGATAGACCCTGTAACCGCCATACTGACTTTTGATCACTCTTCGTATTTTAGTAGTATGAAATCACTCTATAACTACCCCTGTAAATGTTGTAGTGATGTCGGTCCACTGTCATACTTCTTATTTCAGTCGGGTTCTCCTTCTTAACTTGCGCATTTACAACCTGTCATGAAATCATGACATTTTTGCCTCTATAGCTTCTTTTGTTGCTGTTGCCGCAAAAATACATGTCACGATATCGTGACACTTTCTCCTCCGTACGCTTTCTCTATTATTTTATCATGATATCACGACATTTTTGCCTCCGCAAACTTTGTCTTTTCTTTTGTCATGATATCGTGACATTTTCGCCTCCGTATACTTCGTCTTTGCTTTTGTCACGATATCGTGACACTTCTACTTCCATAGACTTCGACTTTGCTTTTGTCACAATATCATGACACTTCTACCTCCGTAGTATTCAACTTAGCTTTTGTCATGAAATCATGACACTTCTGCTTCCGTACTTAGCTTCTTTGCTTTTGTCGTGAAATCGTGACACTTCTACCTTCGAAGTCTTTTTCTCTGCTTTTGTCACAAAATCGCAACACTTCTGCTTTCGTACTTTACTTCTTTGCTTTTGTCATGAAATCGTGACACTTCTACTTTCGAAGTCTTGCTTTCTACTTTTGTCGTGAAATCGCGACAGTTTTGCTTCCGTACGCTTCCTCTCTTTCTTTTGTCATGAAAATGCGACATGTCGTGATATCATGACACTTTTCAAACTTACTTTCTCTCTCCTGTTGTAGTCGGGAAAATGTGACATGTCACAAAATCGTGACACTTTTCCAACTTACTTTCTCTCTCCTATTTTAGTCGTAAAAATGCGACATGTTGCGAAATCGTGACACTTTTCCAACTTACTTTCTCTCTCCTATTTTAGTCGTGAAAATGCTACATGTCATGAAATCGTGACACTTTTCCAACTTACTTTCTCTCTCCTATTTTAGTCGTGAAAATGTGACATGTCACGAAATTGTGACACTTTTCTTACTTGTTCTCTTTCTTCGAACTTGTCGTGAAATCGTGACACTTTTTCCTGCTTTCTCTTTCTCTTCCAACATGTCACGAAATCGTGATAGTTTTTCCACTTTCCTTTTTCTCTTCCAACATGTCACGAAATCGCGATAGTTTTTCCACTTGTCTTTTTCTCTTCCAACATGTCACGAAATCGTGACAGTTTTTCCTGCTTTTTCTCTCTCTTCCAACATGTCACGAAATCACGACAGTTTTTCCTACTTTTTCTCTCTTCCAACATGTCGCGAAATCCCGATAGTTTTTCTTGCCTGCTATATATGTTGCGATATCACAACACTTTTCTTACTTGTCTTTTTTCTTTGATCTTTTGCATATGGGCCACTTCGGTCTTCTTGGAAAATCACTGTACATACTCTGAATAACCTTTGAACTCTTGTCTTCTGCATCTGAATAGCTTTTAAACTTTCTGTCCACTTGCATCAACGAGATCTATCCGATCGTGTTGACAAAAATGACAATACTCGTTGTCGCACCTTGCTCAACAATCTCCCCCTTTGGAATTTTTGGCAACACATGTGCAATTTACTGTAACTCTTCTCCCCCTTTGACAATAATACCAAAGGGATACTGCAGACTCCCCCTGAGCCCATGCACAACATTCTCAAGAAAAAATTATTACACTTAGCAAAAATCATGAACATGAGCAAAAAGATAATCAAATACTTAAATGCTCCCCCTGAGAATGTGATCCTTGTAGCTAGTCAATTCTTAGGAAGTGTGACCACTCCCAATTTATTGTGAAAGTACTCAAAAACTTCCTTGGGCAATGGTTTTGTGAAGATATCTCGCTACTTGCTCTGTAGTTGGAACAAAATCCAACTTAACCTCACCTTTCGCAACTTTCTCCTTCAAAAAGTGATACCTAATAGCAATGTGTTTTGTGCGTGAATGCATAACCGGATTCTTGGAGATGTTAATGGCACTGGTGTTATCACACTTAACTAATATTGGCTCACTGAAGCTAATACCAAGATCTTTTAGGGTTTGTTTCATCCATAATACCTGCATACAACATGTTGTCGCTGCAATATATTCTGCCTCTACTATCGATAAAGAAACTGACTCTTGTTTCTTACTGTGCCATGCGACCAATCTATCTCCAAGATAGAATGCACCTCCACTGGTACTCTTTCTGTCATAGACACCTCCTGATCAATATGCATCTGAATACAAAATAAGGGTGAAGTATTTACCTTTCGAATACCATAACCCATACTCCATAGTACCCTTGAGGTACCGAAGAATTCTCTTCACTGCTGTCACATGAGTCTCCTTGGGATTAGCCTAAAATCGTGCTACCATGCATACTGCCTGCAAAATATCTGGTCTGGTAGCTATCAGGTATAGTAAGCTCCCAATCATAGATTTGTGCATGGTTTAATCAACAGGTGGAGATTTGTCATCCTTGCTCAACTTGCAACCTGTCATCATGGGAGTGCTAACTGACTTACAATCCTCCATTGTGAACTTTTTTAACATCTCTTTCACATATTTAACTTGAGAAATAAATATGCCCTTCTTATATTGATTAACTTGCAACCCGAGGAAATACAAAAGTTCACCAATAATTGACATTTCAAATTCTTTCTGCATCTTATTTGCTAAATCTTTACACGACTCATCTTTGCTGCTATAAAATATGATATCATCTACGTATACAACAATAATAATAAGATGCCCATTTTCTGTTTTGACATACAAATTACTATCCACCATACTTTTCTTAAACCCTTGTTGAGTGAGACAGTTTTCTAGCATTGCATACCATGCTTGGGGTGCTTGTTTTAAGCCATATAATGTTTTTTTCAACTTGCAAACCAAGTTGGGATCATAACCAAGTTGGAAACCATCTAGTTGCTCAATATAAACCTCTTCTTCAAGTTTCCCATTCAAAAATGCTGATTTCACATCCATTTGATATTCTTTTTTAAATTGTGGTTTTCTTTAACTTGTTGGCCTCTGTAAGGCCCTCTTTCGCAATATTGTAAAGGTGTGTGGTAGTCAATCCATAGATACTTTGAATCCATATTAAGCTATCCTTTGGAGGTAGTATAAATATCCACTAACTTCTCCAACGCCTTTTGAAAGTTTTTTTTTGCTTTAATTGAAATTTGTCCATTGCCCAACTGAACAATTTGTTAAGTTTTCAAGAATTGGAACCATGACCATTCTAATGCCATGCCACCAAGCGGTTTTGACTTGCATCATAATGGTCACAAAGTTTCAAACCAAATGCTTTTGGATTTTGCCCCGATAGTAGTTAGAAAATTTTAAGGCCTAGAAGCACTTGATCTGGTGTTACATCTGGAAGCAAAACTAGAAGGTTGAATTCCATTTAAAACCCCTTTACCTTTTCAATCACCGTCATGCATGCCAGTTCCCAAGGGAGGAGGTGGAAAGGTTTTTTGGGTGGTTTGGAGGTAACAATTTGGTGGATAGAGGCCCGGTGAGTAGCATTGAGGAGGATAAAACTGATGGCCCTAGTGGAAGGACGTGGATCCTCCACTGGATTGGCAAAGGGGGAAAAGTTCCGTTAAAGTCCAAGGTTATTGAGTGTCTAACCCAGTGGCCCAGCTAATCCAAGGTTGCTATGCTTAAAAGGCCACACCTCCAAATTTGAAGTAGGTTCCCTGGGTTGGATAAGCTTCTCCTCCAGGTAGGTCCTAATGCTGGTAGAATCCAACAAAACATCCCGGGGATCTGGAAGGAGGATCTAGGCCAAAAGGAAGGAACCAAGGCCACAAACAGCCAAATTTTTTTCTAGTATGATTGTAATAAAAATGAGGTTCACGGGTCAATTGAGAGGGGAATACCCCCACGATGGTGGATCCAAGAGAGGGCCAAGGTGATTGGGGGTTTTCAGGCAATGGGGGGTACCAGATGGTTTAGGACCCCGGGATGTGGGTAAGTTGCCTAGGTGCTAGATTGCATAAAATAGGCATGTAGAAAGGATGCAAGAAGACAGCAACTATGTGAATGCCAACCCTGGTAAGACAAACCCTAGCAAGGGCTCAGAGGAGATGCATAATAACCCAGGCTGATCAATGCTAGAATTATTTCTAAATGCAGGTACAAAAGAGACTCCAAAAACACCAAGTTGAAGCTCGTAAGGCTCAAGTAAGGAAAACGATTTCCAAGGGGGAGGCCACAAGGTGGGGCAAGCCGGTGCCAAGAAATGGGAAATAAATAAGTACAAAATGATGAACAGTAATTAATCTGAATGCAAGGGAGTAGAAACAATCATGAGAATAAGAGAAACCAACATGCCCCAGAGCAACAAGGAGGTGAAAGCCGACAAAAAAATGGTCCAAAAAGGAATAGATAAACGAGAGAGGAGGAAGAGAGAAGGGTTGAGACCCCCAAACAGATTAGGGCCAACAAATACAAGCGCCAATGATAAAACGATGAACAGAACATAAACACCAAACCCAGAGAAGAAGAATGCGATCAAAGAGCAAAAACAAGCAATAACACCAAATCATGCTGAGAAAATGAAAAAACCTAGTTGAAGCGTAAGCGGAAACAAGGAGGCCAACGAAACATGCCAAAGAATAATTAGGGTCAGGAAAACCCAAAACCTTTACATCCATGAAAACTTTGAAATTCTTGTAGACTACTAAAGCCAGAAACATCTTGCTTTATTTTTGACTACCTGTCCGTCTTCATTCAATTTGTTTTGAAAAATCCATTTAGTCCCGATTATATTTTTATTTGCAGGTCTAGGTACTAACTCCCAATTTTTGTTTTTCTCGATCTGATCTAATCCTTCATTTATTGCCTTCATCCAACTTTCATCTTTGCTTGCGTCAACATTTTTTTTGGGCTCAATGCTGGATAATAGAGAGTAGTTACTTACTACTCTTCTTGTCTGAACACCAACTTTGGGGTCTCCAATTATTTGCTCTCTAGGATGATTTTTCTGCCAGCTGCCTGTTTTGAATTTCTTATTTGCTTCCACTTCTGAATCACAACTTAAATCATCTGAGTCAATTTTTTGTATCTTTTTTGTTTAGTTTTCCTCATATCCTTCAATAACCTCTTTATAAATTGGGTAGTTCTTTTCATAGCTAATTACTCGTTCTTTGCCTTCATCAAATTTAACATTAGCACTATCCATAATTTTCTTTAGCCTCTTGTTGTAGCATTTTTAAGCTTTGCTTTTTGATGAATAACCAACAAAAATACCTTCATCCGCTCTATCTTCAAACTTACCAAGATTATCTTCAGTTCTTTTGATGTAGCACTTGCTGCCAAAAACTTTGAGCTATTTTGTTGTTGCCTTTTTACCGAACCACAACTCATAAAGATTTTTGCTTTCATGTGTTCTCAGCATGTACCTATTTTGGATATACATCGCAGTATGGACTACTTCTTTCCAAAATCTGTCTGCTACTCTGCTTTCAGCCAACATAGTCCGTGCCATTTCCTGCCCTATCATGTTCTTTCGTTCTACCACTCTATTCTACTAAGGTGTCCTGGCTGCTAAAAACTATCTCCTAATACTGTATTTTTTACAGTACTCTATAAACTCCTCTAAAATGAATTCTCCTCCTCTATCTGATCTTAAACATTTGATCCTCTTTTCTATTTCATTCTCAACTTGGTTTTTGAAATTCTTGAACCTTTCAAAAGCTTCTGATTTATGCTTCAAGAAAAATATCCATGTCATTCTGGAATAGTCATCAATGCACAACATAAAATATTTGTCACCATTTATGCTTTGTGTTCTCATGGGTCCACATAAACCAGAGTGTATTAGTTCCAAAGGTTTGCTTGTGTAGTACTCTTTTGTTTTGAATGTGACTCTAGTTTGCTTCTCCTTTTGGCATGAAGCACAAATGTTGTTTGCAGGTTTGCTGATGGTGGGAATATCTCTCACTGCCCTTTTTGAGTTGATTTTTACTAGATTATCAAAATTTATATGACCGAGTCTCTTGTGCCACAACCATTTTTCTTCTTCCTGTCCAATAAAACAAGCTCCTTATGAAGTCTCTGAGAGCGTGTACAGGTTGCCAGATGTCCTTGATCCAGTTGCTATCAATTTTTCACTGTTTGTTTTTCTGACTTCACAACCACCGCTTCTTAAAAACTACTTCATGACCTTTATCACAAATCCGACTTACGCTCAACAAGTTATGTTTCAAACCATCCACAAACAAGACTTCTTCCGACTTAATTTTTTCGTCACTAATTTTAACTAAATCTTTGCCAACTATCTTAGCTCCATCATTATTTCCAAACTTTACTGAACCACCTTCATATTTCTATAACTTCTCAAATTTTTGTTTGTCACCTGTCATATGACTGGAGCATCCACTATCAAGTATCCATGGTACATATTTATTCTGTGCTTTAAATGTTGTTTGTACGATTAAGGATTCCTTTTCTTCCTTAAGTCGCTCTTTTTATTTCCACTCCATTTTGATAGTAGTTTTGGGCTCTTGTTTTGCCTTTCCCTTATCAATAGCTTGTGCATGTTTTTCAAGAATTTTTCTATTTTGTCTCATCCTATTTGGTTGAAATTTTCTTCCCTGAAACTGATTTGATGCAAATGTACTTCTATAGTTTCTTGCAATGTGCCCAAAATTATGACAGTTATAACATTCTACTGTATAATTCATGAGAGGAGAAAAAGCATTTCTACTCGGTGAAATTCCTTGGTCTTACATTATATTTGCAGTCTAAGATTTTATGTCCATAGCCATTGCATTTAAAATAGAAACCGGAAAAGGGATAATTGAACCTGGGTGATGGTCTTTGCCATGTTGCCGTAGGAGCCATTGGTCTTCTTCTTCTTTGATGTGTGACATTGGTGAATCCATCATTGTCAATTCTCCTTTCGTGCCTGGCATGATTGCTTTCTTTTGCATGAGACATTTTTCCTTGATCAACTTGTTTCTTATCTCCATTCTTTATGGATTCTACATTTCTAGCCTTTGATCCATTTGATGATTCTCCTTCAATGAAACCCAGACCAAGTTTGATGCCTATAGGCCTTTGGTCATTTATAATCTTATCCAGCTTCATAGAACTTTCTTCGTGTTTGTGATAGCGACTAATTTTGCGATTCATCTCTTCTATCTGCGTCCGTAAACCAACATTCTCTTCTTCTAGTTTGCAGCAATAATCTATTTTCATGGTAATTTTTACTTCGAGATCTTCAGATATTTTTTTGTTTTCTTCTATCTGTACTTTCAGACTGGTTATGATTTCGTTTGCATCCTCAAGCCTTTTTGAAATTTTCTTATTCTTTTTTCTTTCTATCTTCAATTCATCCAGAGTTGCAATTAGTTCCTCTTCCAAATTTACTTCTGCATCAATTTCTTCTTCATCACATTCCTGTTCTTTTTCTATTTTTTTTTTCTTTGAGTGCCATGAAAAGAGCTTCACCTACCATTGTGTTACTTCTAAGATCACCCTAGCCGGTTAAGCTTGTACAGGAACTTGGCTCTGATACCAATTGTTAGTCTTACAATGACACTGAGAGGGGGGGTGAATCAGTGTAGCTCTTTAAACTTGAATTTACAGCTCTTAATACCATAGTAATTAAAACTTATTACTAGATACAACAAGTATAACAAAAGAGCATCACACAACACAAGATTTAATGAGGTTCACCAATGTGGCTACTCCTTAAAAATTGACTGCTTAGACTACCATCTAAATCTAGCCTTTGTAAAGCACCAACTTTACAATCAATTTACTAGCACCCACTAGAAGGAGCACCAACCCCTGATTTATCTGCACTAAAAGAAAGGAGCACCAACCCCTGATTTACCAGCACCAACTAGAAGGAGCACCAACCCCTGATTTATCTGCACCAACAGAAAGGAGCACCAACCCCTAATTTACCAGAACCAACTAGAAGGAGTTCCAACCCCTGATGCCAAGCACCAACTTGGACTTCAATTCTGAAACTAGAATTTTGTCAGTAAGATACCTTTGCTTTTGCAAGACCTTGACTGGTCTTCTTCACTTTTGCATTCTCTGCGCAATCACAGCAGTACCTGGTCAAACTTCAACCTTTTTTGCTCTCTACGCACTCTGCTCTCTCTACGTAATCACTTCGTCCACTCTACTTTGTTACAGTCAAACTTCACGATCGTCTTCTCCCTTTTGCACACTCTGCTCTCTTTGCAAATTTCACACTTAGCACGATCTGACATGACTTGCTCTTTGTGCGTCACAACTGTATTTCACACACATTCGACACCGCTCCAATTCTCCAAACAACCCTCCTTTTATAACAATATTTTTATGATGAAAACCCTAATCTTAGTCGGCTTTCATAACAACTATAAACCCTAATTTTAGTTGGTTGTCATCGGTCTTCATTGGCTTCAACTCAAGAAGATGTTCGTTTTATCCATCACTTGATTATTTCATTCTGGAAAGACCCTGTAACCGCCATACTGACTTTTGATCACTCTTCATATTTCAACAGTATGAAATCACTCTGTAACTGCCCCTATAAATGTTGTAGTGATTTTAGTCCACTGTCATACTTCTCATTTCAGTCGGGTTCTCCTTCTTGACTTGCGCATTTATGACCTATCACAAAATCGTGACATTTCTACCTCTATAGCTTCTTTTGTTGTTGTTATCGCAAAAATACAACATGTCGCGATATCGTGACACTTTTACCTCTGTACGCTTTCTCTATTCTTTTGTCATGATATCATGACATTTTTGCCTTCGCAGACTTCATCTTTTCTTTTGTCATGATATCGTGACATTTTTGCCTTCGTATACTTCGTCTTTGATTTTGTCGTGATATCGTGACACTTCTGCTTCCATAGACTTTGACTTTTCTTTTGTCGTGATATCACGACACTTCTGCCTCTATAGTCTTCAACTTAGCTTTTGTCACAAAATCGTGACACTTCTGCTTTCGTACTTAGCTTCTTTGCTTTTGTCATGAAATCGTGACACTTCTGCCTTCGAAGTCTTCTTCTCTGCTTTTGTCATGAAATCACAACACTTCTGCTTCGTACTTTACTTCTTTGCTTTTGTCATGAAATCGCGACACTTCTACTTTCGAAGTCTTGCTTTCTGCTTTTGTCACGAAATCATGACAGTTCTACTTTTGTACGCTTCTTCTCTTTCATTTGTCATGAAAATGCGAAATGTCGCGATATCGTCCTATTTTAGTCGCAAAAATACGACATGTCACAAAATCGTGACACTTTTCCAACTTACTTTCTCTCCTATTTTAGTTGCAAAAATGCGACATGTTACAAAATTGTGACTCTTTTCCAACTTACTTTCTCTCTCTTATTTTATTCACGAAAATACGACATGTCACGAAATCGTGACACTTTTCCAACTTACTTTCTCTCTCCTATTTTAGTCACGAAAATGCGACATGTCACAAAATCGTGAAACTTTTCTTACTTGTTCTCTTTCTTCGAACTTGTCACGAAATCGTGACACTTTTTCCTGCTTTCTCTTTCTCTTCCAACATGTCACGAAATCGTGACAGTTTTTCCACTTGCCTTTTTCTCTTCCAACATGTCACGAAATCGTGACAGTTTTTCTGCTTTTTCTCTCTCTTCCAACATGTCGCAAAATCGTGACAGTTTTTCTTGCTTTTTCTTTCTCTTCCAACATGTCGCGAAATCGTGACAGTTTTTCCTACTTTTTCTCTCTCTTCCAACACGTCGCAAAATCATGACATTTTTTCCTACTTTTTCTCTCTCTTCCAACATGTCGCGAAATCATGATAGTTTTTCTTGCCTGCTGTATATGTCGCGATATCACGACACTTTTCTTACTTGTCTTTTTTATTTGATCTTTTGCATATGGGCCACTTCGGTCTTTTTGGAAAATCACTGTATATACTCTGAATAACCTTTGAACTCCTGTCTTCTACATCTGAATAGCTTTTGAACTTTATGTCCACTGCATCAACAGATCTATCTAACTGTGTTGACAAATATGACAATACCGTTGCTACACCTTGCTCAATAGTCCCACATGTCATTCATCATTAATATTGATTCCATCTCATACTTCCAATTTGCAAAAGTTTGTGCTCCTTCAAGTTTCTTTGTAAGTCCACTTAATAGATTTGTAGTAGCCATGATTTAGAAAATGATCAAAAGAAAAAGGGAGCTCAACAAAGGATGAAGTGAGCATGACAAATGCCAAATTAGAACCCTCAAAAAAATATAGGTACACTTCTGAAGATCGAAAGGAGGGTTCGCCTAGTTTTTCCACTCTGAATCTTCAAGTGATTCCAACAGTGGGAGGGTTAAGTTGAACATAAGTGCCTTTTTCTATCCAAAGAGAGTAAGAATTAGAATTTTTCCAGACCTTTATACCAAACTTTTCAATATACCCGCCCTTATGTGAGGGAGACTATAAGCATTTGAGCAGTTGATACGTGGAACATAGGCGATTTTGAAAGGGAATAACCTGCCAGACCTTTATACCAAACTACTCAATATACCTGCCCTTACATGAGGGAGACTATAAGTATTTGAGAAGTTGATACATGGAACATAGGCGGTTATAAAAATGTGATGCTTGCTTTTTGTAGAATTGTTACAATAGATGTGTCAATGTATTATTGCTTTATAAGAATTTTCCTGTATGTGTTTGCTTGCTTGTATATGGCTTAGTTTCAAGTGTGTATGAAATGAAACTACACTTGATTACAATTATAAAACCCAAAGTCATGCAAGGGTAATAGCAAGCATAAAATATAGATAAAGCCCAAATAGAAGATGTAAATAACAAACACCTAGTGGCCAAGAGAGTGCCATAAAAGGTCTCCACAAGCAAGATGCAAGGGGTCCTAAATCACCCCTTGAGTTGATGATTGTATTAGGAAATATGGCTCAAGAATAGTCCCACATATACCTTGAAGTGTGATACAATTTCAATGCCACCAATGATGATAATGCCTCCAATTTTGCCAAATATAATGAATAACTTGGCTTAATTTCCCCCCAATGACTTAAATTTGAGATTCCCACAAGTTTGCCAAATATTTTGTCAAGGAGTTTTGGATACTACCAAAAATGCACTCCAAATTACAATTTTAACTTCAAACTTAAATTTAGCATATTAAATGATTTCAAAACTAAAAATAAACTGCACCAATGGATTCCTCTCAAAAAATCCTTTCCAACGACTATATATAAGGCTATAGTCGGTTACAATTTGACCCTTGATTTTAAGAAAATACAACAAGACTTCTTAGAGGCAAAAAATAGGACAGATTGCCCTCTACAAATTTGAAATTTGAAATTTTGGCTTGAAACTGTTTTGGCGGGAAAATTTTGAAATGATCGAGCTGGAAATTTTGGAGGGAATGACTGAAAATTTTGCAATATAGCTTATTTTTACCTACTACAACTGTAGATGTTTCTCAATCCAACAATTGGCAACTGATGTGCCTTAACAAAAAAAAAAACAATTTTTTTGCAGCCCCAAAAATTGCTGCAAACAGCCAACTTTGAGCAGTTGTAACTTGCTCAATACATTACCGAATTAAGAAAGTGAGTACTTGATGTTGTAGTACTTCTCATAATCTATATGATGGTGTAAAAACATCAAGAAAATGACTGCTAAAAAATTAATAAAAAAATTTCCGTTTCGAAAAAAATCGCGCAAGAAAAAAAATAGTTGCAACAGTCCATCTTCAAACAACCATATCTTGCTCATTTATTATTGGATTTTTGTGTGCGAGTACTCAATTTTATAGTACTCCTGATATACGTGCTGGTGTAATCAGATTCTAAAGATGACTGCTCTAAAAAAAATTCGCCGTTGCAAAATGTGACATTTTTTTTTTAAATGTGCCTTCACCCTGCAAAAAAAAACAGCCCCACATTGCCAGAATCGCCAAAATTCTTAAAAAATTCTCTCTCGTTTCTCATTCACAAGATCAACTTAGCAAGTGAAGAGGATACTTCGAAGAAAAAATTCAATCCTAAAATTTGAGGTTTGTCCTCGGATGGCGAGGATTGTCCTCTAAAATAGGAAAACTTAAAAACCAGAAAACAAATAGGGAGCTTCTGGTTTCTGATCCACTCAACGAGTGGAGAGCATACTCCTTGAATCCATATCCCATGGGCGAATCTCACCGCTCTGATACCAGATGTTGGGACTGAAAAATAAGGCACACTTTATTTACAAGTTATCTTACAATATATAAGCATCAAGCTTAGGAGGGAGATATTACAAGTGTCATAAGCTCCACTCCAAGTGTCTTTCAGAAGACACCACTCCAACTCAAACTGAAGATAGGGACAAGTTGCAGAAGACAAATGTCAACCTATCAATTATAGGCATAGTGCACATTATAACAATAATAATATTCTAACACCAACAACCCATAGAGGGCTTGTTTCTTTAGCTATATTTTAGTTGGAAACTCTTCTCCCAACCTTCATCTCTTTGTAAAAGGTTACGAGTTCCTTTCAAAACCCTTATTTACCAATAAAAACTATGCACAGGGTAAGGCACATATTACAGGGATTGAAAATGCAATTGAAAAATAATAAAAATATTTTCAATTGAAGTGGAATAACAAATTATCATTAATGCTATCAATAAAAATGAATGTGGAGATAAAATAAAAATAACATTATTGTTGATGTTCATTAACTATTGTTGGAGGTAACCTCTTGAAAATGCGATCATATCTGTATTCTGTAGATAAGAAAAATGGATAGCATATAACTTAGCTAATCATGGTGTTGATATTCATCCTAGTGAAATTAAAATTCTAGAAGGTAACTAGTTGGGTGAGATTTTATCTCTTAGTGAAAATTATGTCGAGGAGTCGATTACGAAAACATATCACTTTGAAGAATATGAAGAGTATGTTTGATAGAAAAGGACATGCAAAATATCTTTGATAAAATTCCAAGCTAGATATGGTTTAACTAATCTAATAATAAATGTAATAGTTTAGTATTTTGATGGGATTGGCCCCAATAGAAGCCACTAATAGATTAAAAATAAAAAAGGATGTTGAATAGGTTTGGAGTGAGTGACGAGAGATCTAAGGTTATATCTAAGGTTCCATTCCCCAATCAAACACCTCATAGAGCCAAAAGAACATGTGAACATAGGAGGCGATCCATGGATCTAGAGTTGAGCATAACTATATAATGAATCCAATACCACCTTTCTCTAAAAGGTTAAGATTAATACCTTTAAATGGGCTATCATGAATTTTATTTATAGTGAGGTTTGAAGAACATGTGCTTATACTTGAGAGGGGGGGTGAACAGTATAATATAAAACTTTTCCCCAAATAGTAGCATCAACATTAATAAAGTAGTAAACATCACACAAAGCATCACACACATGAGAGACATCATTTTTAATGTGGTTCACCCAATGTGGGCTACCTCCACAGAAAATATTTCTTCTAAATATTTCTCAAATAATCTCTTGGGAATCCTTCCCAATTACAATGTTTATGGACCTCTGTCCAAAGGAGATGTTGATCCCCTAAATCTCAAGTTCGTGGATCTCTTCCATAGGAGAACTCTTTCCCCTTCTACTCTGGCTAGTGATCTTCTAGAAGACTTTGTCTCTCTGCTGCATTGACTTGTGGATCTCTCTCCACTTGAAGACTCCTCACTCAGATCTATCTTCAATTGTCCTGGCTGCTGGATCTCTATCCACTGAGACTCTGTCCTCTATACTCTATCACCTCCAAAGCTCTATCAATAGGTTCACTCAGAACCTCTTCAAATCTGCTCAATAGGCTCACTCAGAACCTGCTCAAATATTCTCAATAGGCTCACTCAGAACTTGCTCAAATCTGCTCAATAGGCTCACTCAGAACCTGCTCAAATCTGCTCAATAAGCTCACTCATAACTTGTCCAAATCTGCTCAACAAGCTCACTCATAACTTGTCCAAATATTCTCAATAAGTCCTCTCTAGGACTTGCTCAAATCTACACAACAAGCTCACTCAGAACTTGTCCAAATATGCTCAACAAGCTCACTCAGAACTTGTCCAAATCTGCTCAATAAGTCCTCTCTAGGACTTGCTCAAATCTACATAGCAAGCTTTCACAAAAGCTTACTCAAAATCAGTCCACAAGCCTTCTCAAAGACTTACCTCAAATCAGCTCAACAAAATCTCAACTCAATCTCATAGAAGCATAAAGAGAATTGTTAGAGACTCAATATGTTCTATACTCAAATCCCAATCTCAACTCAACAATCTCATAGAAGCATAAAGAGAATTGTTAGAGACTCAATATGTTCTATACTCAAATCCCAATCTCAACTCAAATCAATCTCAACTCAACAATCTCATAGAAGCATAAAGAGAATTGTTAGAGACTCAATATGTTCTATACTCAAATCCCAATTTCTTTCTCAACTCAACTCAAATCAGAATATAGAATAGTTTGTTTTATGGAACTTGAACAACCACTTCACACAATCACTTGACTAGGCTCAAACAACTCTACTCAACCAATCACCACAAGGAACAACTCTTTCTCACAAACCCTAGTCCAAGCATGAATCAACCAACTCAAAATGTCTTCAACAATACTCAACAACAACTCTACATAACAATGATACTCATGTTCTTTTCAACTCAAGTTCAAGTTCTTTGCACAACAACTCACTTCAACAACAATGCTTATAAAACAAGGTTTTAATCACAACTCTCAAACCAGAAAACCTTGAAGCATTAAACCAACCATTTTCGAATAGGAAACCACAATCAATCCTTTTCACTCCAATGATATTTCAGAAATCAACCACCCAAATAAAATCAATGGAGAATGTTACTCATACCTTTTTGATGCCTTATGAGTTGTCCACTAAATCTGCCACACTCAACACTTTTCTTTTTTCAATCTCAACAAGGGTTAGAGATCTTGAGTAATAACACAACAATAAAATAATGTCCAAATAACACCTTATTACTCCTACTTTATTTTAACATCCACCAAAGTTCTTTTTAAAGAAAACCCTTACTTCAAAAATAACTTTCACTAAAAGAACTTTATCAAAAACCCTTATTACTCCTAATAATTTCAAAAATCACAATTAAAAATTTAATTCACAACTCAAACAACCACTATAACCTTATTCCTAAGGTTATTCAATACATCAACTATCAAATCACCTTTACCCCTTATCACTCCACCTTAGGCAATAAAAAAATTAATAAAAACCTCAATACCTGCCTCGAGGGGAATCGAACCCCCGTCCTGTCCAACATGAATGCCCTAGCCATGGCCAAGCTGTCGCACGAGCTACAGGCTCATTGTGAAGAAAGAAGCGCCACTCACTTCTTGTTCTTCACTCCTCCCACCAATTGAAAAATAAATGCACCTTGAGCACCTCAACAAAGCCAAAACGATACTTGTAGGAATCGAACACTTAACCTTCCTGCCACCAACACCTTTGCACAAACCAAGCTACCACTAGGCCACACTACCCAACACGCTTTGGAAAATGGATGCGGTTCACTTTCAATATTCGCTACTTCACAAAACGAAAATAACACGAGCTCTTCCTTCGCAAAAGCAAATCGTAAATCTCAATCGAGCAAGGATGATTTATTTCAAAAATTTTAATGGCATATATATGCCTTCCCTTAGCTTGGAAACATTGGCACTTTTGAACCTTCCTTTATGACATCAATGAATATTCTTTTAATTTAATTTTAAAATTTAAATTAAAATTTAAACTAAATCTTTAAAATTAAATATCTCCATCACCGGGGCACCTTTTTCGATGAAATGAAAAGCCAACTTGGGTTTTAAGAAAAACCCATTTCAAATATGCCATCCATGGTTTTAAATAAAAACCTTTTGCTAAGCTTCCCTTGAAGCTCCTTTTAGAACCAAATGCCATGCATCCCTTCTTGAACCTTTGATCAAAACCTTTGCTTCTCACACAAACATAGTGCTTAGCTTACATAGATCCTTTTGACATCAATGACAACTCTTAGCTTAGGAACTCAAAATGTCCAACAATCTCCCCCTTTGTCATTGATGGCAACCCATATCCTTTTACTAAAATTTGACCTTCTTTTTTGCTCCCCCTGGCTCAAAGCTTTCTCAAATATCAAATCTCTCCCCATATCAAAACTTTCCTCAATATACACAAATCTCTCCCCCTTTGTCATCAATGGCAAAGGGTCACCTTTGGGGCTCGAGGCTAAGAATGAGCCTCTTAGCTTAGCCCCTCCCCCACCTCCTCATGAGGTGGTTAATTATGGGGTGGGAGTATTTCTACTCCCGAAAGCACTGCTCTTTACCTTTATCTTTCTCTCTTCCTTTCTGAGTTTTTTGAATCCTCTCACTGTTTCTTTCCAAGCCATCATCCATGTTTCTATTATCATTTTTGTTCATGTTCCTATTCTCATCCATGTTCCTGTTCCTGTTCTTATTTATGTTCTTGTTCTCATCCATGTTCCTGTTCCTATTCATACCTACTTCTAGAATATTTGCTCTACACCATCTTGTTGTGTGTCCATCATTATTGCACTTATAACACTTAATGTTATTATTCCTTGGAGGTGCAAA
Source organism: Wollemia nobilis (assembly GCA_028583015.1). Classification (NCBI taxonomy): domain Eukaryota; kingdom Viridiplantae; phylum Streptophyta; class Pinopsida; order Araucariales; family Araucariaceae; genus Wollemia; species Wollemia nobilis. The sequence goes on along the minus strand of JAQPPZ010016751.1, from coordinate 6,097,206 downwards.
TGTCTTAGGATACCTCCTAGTGAAGCCATATCCTCTTCTGCCATGAACCCTGCAATTCATTGCCTTGTGACCATACTCATTGCATGAGTAGCAATACCCATGGAAAAGTTATCCTTTCCCATATTCCTGTCTTTCATATGACCTGCACTGTGAAGCCATGTGCCCAAACCTGTGACATGAGAAGCATCTCCCATTGAAGCTTCCTTGCCTAGACCTCATTGGTCTCCTATTCTGATTGTTGTTCCATCTGTATCTTCTTTGTGCATTGTTCCTATCTTTGTTGAACTCTTTGTTGTCCAACTCATCCTCTGATGTCTCATTCCTACTTACACTATCATCTTCTGAAGTATCTTCTTCCGAAGTTCCTTCTTCTTCAAGACTTGAAGTAGACTTTTCTTCCCATTTATTTTGAACCTATTTGGAACCAAGACCTGTCTTGTTTGTTGCTCCTCTTTGTATCTTGATTATTTTATCTACACTCTTTGCACTGTTCACATATTTGTACAACTTTTTCTTGGAATCCTCTAAATATTCCTTTAGTAGTGCCACTTCTTGTGTTAACTTTTCACACTCCAAAATATTTGCTTCTAACTTATCCTTGAACTTACTTGCCTTAGCCTTTGACTTCTCTAAGTCCTCTATGAGCAATAATATTTCTTCATCACATTCTTGAAACTGACTTTCAAGCTTAGAGTGTTGCTTTCTTACCTTCTTTACTGTGTCAAGAGCATGAATAAGTTCTCCCTTGAGATCATAACCATTCTCTACTGAATAATCCTCTATTTGTTTGCCTTTGTCCTTATCATTACTTCCTTTTGGCTTGTCTTCTATAGAATTATCTTCTTTACCTTCCAAGGCCATTAGAAGATTTTCATTTGGCCCCAATATTATATGTTGAAAATGGATCTCATTTTCTTTGGATAAGAAACATTTCTCCTTTTTGATTTCATTGAGTACATAAATATTTCTTTCTCTTATAGCACTAGCTACAAGTTTTCCAGATTCAGATTTTCTTACTTCACATCTATCTTGATGAAAAGTTACTATATGACCTTGATCACAAAGTTGACTAATGCTCAAGAGATTATGTTTCAGACCTTCCACATATAGAACATTTTCAGCTTTTGCTTTCCCATTGCCTATACTTAGAGTTCCTTTTCCACAAATATTTGCTGAACCATTGTCCCCAAAGTTTACTGACCCTCTATTTCCTTCTTTCAAAGCTATGAACTTGTCCTTTTCTCTTGTCATGTGTCTAGAGCATCCGCTATCCAAAAACCATTTTTCTTCTCTATCCTGTGCATGCAATGCTATTTGAACCAGCAAGGATTTTAATTTTCCTTTCCCTTTTTCTTCCTTTCTAGTGCTAGACTTAAAGGTTTCTAGTTTGCACCTTCTAGATGTATGCTCAAAACTATTGCATTTGTAACACTTAACATCATTATCCATATGTGGTGCAAGAGAATCTGTACTACTACTATCATTGTCTTTGCTAGTACATTGCATAGCTCTATGACCATATTTATTGCAAGAAAAACAATGTCCATGGAAGGAATTTTGTAACCTGTCTTGCTGAGGACTCGATCTGATATTCTTTCTTTTACGGTCTTCTTTCCTTGAGATATGGTAAGATACCTCCCTTTTGCTTGATGTTCCTACCTCTTGCTGACATGCTTCTTTCTCTAGCTTACTTGATGCTTTTTTAGTTCTGCATTTTAACTTCACAATCTCTGCTGCCACTCTTTCGAGTCCTGCTTCTTTTGTTTCCAACATATCTCTCAACTGATGTTCAATCTCTCTTCTTTCTTTCACTTCTATTTTGAGTTCTATTAGCCTTTGTAGAAGCTCAATTCTTGCCAATTCATCATTTTAGATTTGTTCTTTTAGTTGTGCCCTCTCTTCTTGAATCCTTTCAAGATCTTGGAGACAATTGAAGAGTGCTTCCTCAAAGTCTATACTTTCTTCACTCTTTGAGCACATGTGTGTTATTGATGGATCCTCTTCCAAGCTGTTAGACTCTTCATGGAGAGACCGACTCTGATACCAATTGAAGAACATGTGCTTATACTGAGAGGGGGGTGAACAATATAATATAAAACTTTTCCCCAAATAGTAGCATCAACATTAATAAAGTAGTAAACATCACACAAAGCATCACACACATGAGAGACATCATTTTTAATGTGGTTCACCCAATGTGGGCTACCTCCATAGAAAATATTTCTCTATAAATAATCTCTTGGGAATCCTTCCCAATTACAATGTTTATGGACCTTTGTCCAAAGGAGATGTTGATCCCCTAAATCTCAAGTTCATGGATCTCTTCCATAGGAGAACTCTTTCCCCTTCTACTCTAGCTAGTGATCTTCTAGAAGACTATGTCTCTCTATTACACTGACTTGTGGATCTCTCTCCACTTGAAGACTCCTCACTCATATCTATCTTCAATTGTCTTGGCTGCTGGATCTCTATCCACTGAGACTCTGTCCTCTATACTCTATCACCTCCAAATATCTGTCAATAGGTTCACTCAAAACCTCTTCAAATTTACTCAATAGGCTCACTCAGAACCTACTCAAATATTCTCAATAGGCTCACTCAGAACCTGCTCAAATCTTCTCAATAGGCTCACTCAGAACCTGCTCAAATATGCTCAATAAGCTCACTCAAAACTTGTCTAAATCTACTCAATAAGCTCACTTAGAACTTTTCCAAATATGCTCAATAAGTCCTCTCTAGGACTTGCTCAAATATGCTCAACAAGCTCACTCAGAACTTGTCCAAATCTGCTCAACAAGCTCACTCAAAACTTGTCCAAATCTGCTCAATAAGTCCTCTCTAGGACTTGCTCAAATCTGCATAGCAAGCTTACTCAAAATCAGTCCACAAGCCTTCTCAAAGACTTACCTCAAATCAGCTCAACAAAATCTCAACTCAATCTCATAGAAGCATAAAGAGAATTGTTAGAGACTCAATATGTTCTATACTCAAATCCCAATCTCAACTCAAATCAATCTCAACTTAACAATCTCATATAAGCATAAAGAGAATTTTTAGAGACTCAATATGTTCTATACTCAAATCCCAATCTCAACTCAAATCAATCTCAACTCAACAATCTCATAGAAGCATAAAGAGAATTGTTAGAGACTCAATATGTTCTATACTCAAATCCAATTTCTTTCTCAACTCAACTCAAATCAGAATATAGAATAGTTTGTTTTATGGAACTTGAACAACCACTTCACACAATCACTTGACTAGGCTCAAACAACTCTACTCAACCAATCACCACAAGGAACAACTCTTTCTCACAAACCCTAGTCCAAGCATGAATCAACCAACTCAAAATGTCTTCAACAATACTCAACAACAACTCTACATAACAATGATACTCATGTTCTTTTCAACTCAAGTTCAAGTTCTTTGCACAACAACTCACTCCAACAACAATGCTTATAAAACAAGGTTTTAATCACAACTTTCAAACCAGAAAACCTTGAAGCATTAAACCAACCATTTTCGAATAGGAAACCACAATCAATCCTTTTTACTCCAATGATATTTCAGAAATCAACCACCCAAATAAAATCAATGGAGAATGTTACTCATACCTTTTTGATGCCTTATGAGTTGTCCACTAAATCTGCCACACTCAACACTTTCCTTTTTTTCAATCTCAACAAGGGTTAGAGATCTTGAGTAATAACACAACAATAAAATAATGTCCAAATAACACCTTATTACTCCTACTTTATTTTAACATCCACCAAAGTTCTTTTTAAAGAAAACCCTTACTTCAAAAATAACTTTCACTAAAAGAACTTTATCAAAAACCCTTATTACTCCTAATAATTTCAAAAATCACAATTAAAAATTTAACTCCACAACTCAAACAACCACTATAACCTTATTCCTAAGGTTATTCAATACATCAACTATCAAATCACCTTTACCCCTTATCACTCCACCTTAGGCAATAACAAAATTAATAAAAACCTCAATACCTACCTCGAGGGGAATCAAACCCTCGTCCTGTCCAACGTGAATGCCCTAGCCATGGCCAAGCTGCCACACGAGCTATGGGATCGTTGTGAAGAAAGAAGTGCCACTCACTTCTTGTTCTTCACTCCTTCCACCAAGCGAAAAAGAAATGCACCTTGAGCACCTCAACAAAGCCAAAACGACGCTTGCAGGAATCGAACACTTAACCTTCCTGCCACCAACACCTTTGCACAAACCAAGCTACCACTAGGCCACACTACCCAACACGCTTTGGAAAATGGATGCGGTTCACTTTCAATATTCGCTGCTTCACAAAACGAAAATAACACGAGCTCTTCCTTCGCAAAAGCAAATCATAAATCTCAATCGAGCAAGGATGATTTATTTCAAAAATTTTAATGGCATATATATATGCCTTCCCTTAGCTTGGAAACGTCAACACTTTTGAACCTTCCTTTATGACGTCGACGAATATTCTTTTAATTTAATTTTAAAATTAAAATTAAAATTTTAAATAAATTAAAATTTAAACTAAATCTTTAAAATTAAATATCTCCATCACCGAGGCACCTTTTTCGATGAAACGAAAAGCCAACTTGGGTTTTAAGAAAAACCCATTTCAAATATGCCATCCATGGTTTTAAATAAAAACCTTTTGCTAAGCTTCCCTTGAAGCTCCTTTTAGAACCAAATGCCATGCATCCCTTCTTGAACCTTTGATCAAAACCTTTGCTTCTACACAAACATAGTGTTAGCTTACATAGATCATTTTGACATCAATGACAACTCTTAGCTTAGGAACTCAAAATTTCGATCAAGGTTAGGATAATTCACATGGGAAAAAACACCCACCACTCACATATAGGGCCTTTATATCCATAAATACTTGAACATGATCATTCTCCTTGGAAAACAACCTGTCCTAATAACTTGAGATCTTATTCATTGTTAACCTTAATATTTTAATTAGTAGAAGCTATTGGGTTTGTATTCTAGGTTTACCATTATTTTCAACACCTTATCCCAATAGGTTTGATAAAAGCAATAGGGAGTGAGAAGCTTCATACCATAAATATCTTCATCACCGGGGCACCTTTTTCGATGAAACGAAAAGCCAACTTGGGTTTTAACAAAAATCTATTTCAAATATGCCATCCATGGTTTTAAATAAAAACCTTTGGCTAAGTTTCCATTGAATCTCCTTTTATAACCAAATTCCATGCATCCCTTCTTGAACCTTTGATCAAAACCTTTGCTTCTACACAAACATAGTGTTAGCTTACATAGATCCTTTTGACATCAATGACAACTCTTAGCTTAGGAACTCAAAATGTCCATCAAGGTTAGGATAATTCACATGGGAAAAACCACCCACCACTCACATATAGGGCCTTTATATCCATAAATACTTGAACATGATCATTCTCCTTGGAAAACAACCTATCCTAATAACTTGAGATCTTATTCATTGTTAACCTTAATATTTTAATTAGTAGAAGCTATTGGGTTTGTATTATAGCTTTACCATTATTTTCAACACCTTATCCCAATAGGTTTGATAAAAGCAATAGGGAGTGAGAAGCTTCATACCATAATCCAAGGTTCCAATCCTAGATACAAGGCACCTTGTAAATCCATGAAAAAACCTAGAGGTAGAGGTTAATTTTATGACAATGCATGGACCAAAGGTAAGTGTAACCATAGTATAGATCCAAACCCACCCTCATGTTCTCTAAAAGTTTTACCCTAATTATAAAACCAAGGTCTAAAAATATTTATAAATCTAATATTGAGTATTTGAGATAAGTAGTTTTAAAAAAGAAGCCTCAAGTTCAAGTTTTGATGGACATAAAGACCTATTGTATATGAGGACTAGATGTTGACATACCTTGCTCACAAATTTAAGTAAATTATATTTTATTAATATGATAATAGTTTACCATAAAAATTGATAAAGTTAATTATGTCTTTTGGGTCATGGCAATTTGTGGCATTTATCCTATCATTGGAAGTTTGGTGGTGAAGTATATATCCTCCATGGTATATATATATATATATATATATGCTTGTATGGAGCAAGATGCCATAAGAAGGTATCGGGATGACTCCCTATCTCTAAATTTCTTAATTAAAAAAAAAAAACAAAAACAGAGGCCTTTCCTTCCCTATATATCTTGTAAAGAGGAAAAAGAGAGGCATTTCAATATCTATATATCTTACAGAGAGTGATATATGAATTCCCCCTATGAATCTCAGGTGCCAAAATTTAAAAGATCTCTTATTAGAGTTTTTATTTGCACACTATTCTTAGGGAATGTTGCAACGATTTTAAATGTTTTTTCAATTGTATTCTCAAATGGACTTCTAATTTATTGTATAAGCTCTTAGGCTTATTACAAATATTGTATGATTTGTGTTGAGTTCCATTATGATGACATTATTTTGATAACCTTCTTTCATATTATATCATAATATGGACTTCTTTATTTTGATGACTCCCTGTCTCTAAATTTCCATTATGATGACATGGAAATGGTTTTAAATGCTTTTTCAATTGTATTCTCAAATGAACTTCTAATTTTTTGTATAAGCTCTTAGGCTTATTATAACTCTAAATTTCCATTATTATGACATGGAAATGTTTTTAAATACTTTTTCAATTGTATCCTCAAATGGACTTCTAATTTTTTGTATAAGCTCTTACACTTATTATAAATCTTGTATGATTTGTGTTGAGTTCCATTACGATGACATTATTTTGATAACCTTCTTTCATATTATATCATAATATGGACTTCTTCATTTTGATGACTCCCTATGATTTGTGTTGAGTTCCATTATGATGACATTATTTTGATAACCTTCTTTCATATTATATCATAATATGGACTTCTTCATTTGATGATTCCCTATCTCTAAATTTCTTCATTTAAAAAAAAACAAAAATGGAGGCCTTTCCTTCCCTATATATCTTGTAAAGAGTAAAAAGAGAGGCCTTTCATTATCTATATATCTTACAAAGAGTGATATATGTATTCCCCCTACGAATATCAGGTGCCAAAATTTAAAATATCTCTTATTAGAGTTTTTATTTGCACACTATTATTAGGGAATGTTGCAAAGATTTTAAATGTTTTTTCAATTGTATTCTCAAATGGACTTATAATTTATTGTATAAGCTCTTAGGCTTATTACAAATATTGTATGATTTGTGTTGAGTTCCATTATGATATTATTTTGATAACCTTCTTTCATATTATATCATAATATGGACTTCTTTATTTTGATGACTCCCTGTCTCTAAATTTCCATTATGATGACATGGAAATGGTTTTAAATGCTTTTTCAAATGTATTCTCAAATGAACTTCTAATTTTTTGTATAATCTCTTAGGCTTATTATAACTCTAAATTTCCATTATGATGACATGGAAATGTTTTTAAATACTTTTTCAATTGTATTATCAAATGGACTTCTAATTTTTTGTATAAGCTCTTAGACTTATTATAAATCTTGTATGATTTGTGTTGAGTTCCATTACGATGACATTATTTTGATAACCTTCTTTCATATTATATCATAATATGGACTTCTTCATTTTGATGACTTCCTATGATTTGTGTTGAGTTCCATTATGATGAAATTATTTTGATAACCTTCTTTCATATTATATCATAATATGGACTTCTTCATTTGATGATTCCCTATCTCTAAATTTCTTCATTTAAAAAAAAACAAAAATGGAGGCCTTTCCTTCCCTATATATCTTGTAAATAGTAAAAAGAGAGGCCTTTCATTATCTATATATCTTACAGAGAGTGATATATGGATTCCCCCTATGAATATCAGGTGCCAAAATTTAAAAGATCTCTTATTAGAGTTTTTATTTGCACACTATTATTAGGGAATGTTGCAACGATTTTAAATGTTTTTTGAATTGTATTCTCAAATGGACTTCTAATTTATTGTATAAGCTCTTAGGCTTATTACAAATATTGTATGATTTGTGTTGAATTCCATTATGATGACATTATTTTGATAACCTTCTTTCATATTATATCATAATATGGACTTCTTTATTTTGATGACTCCCTGTCTCTAAATTTCCATTATGATGACATGGAAATGGTTTTAAATGCTTTTTCAAATGTATTCTCAAATGAACTTCTAATTTTTTTGTATAATCTCTTAGGCTTATTATAACTCTAAATTTCCATTATGATGACATGGAAATATTTTTAAATACTTTTTCAATTGTATTCTCAAATGGACTTCTAATTTTTTGTATAAGCTCTTACACTTATTATAAATCTTGTATGATTTGTGTTGAGTTCCATTACGATGACATTATTTTGATAACCTTCTTTCATATTATATCATAATATGGACTTCTTCATTTTGATGACTCCCTATGATTTGTGTTGAGTTCCATTATGATGACATTATTTTGATAACCTTCTTTCATATTATATCATAATATGGACTTCTTCATTTGATGATTCCCTATCTCTAAATTTCTTCATTTAAAAAATAATAAAAATGGAGGCCTTTCCTTCCCTATATATCTTGTAAAGAGGAAAAAGAGAGGCCTTTCATTATCTATATATCTTACAGATAGTGATATATGGATTTCCCCTACGAATCTTAGGTGCCAAAATTTAAAATATCTCTTATTAGAGTTTTTATTTGCACACTATTATTAGGTAATGTTGCAACGATTTTAAATGTTTTTCAATTGTATTCTCAAATGGACTTCTAATTTATTGTATAAGCTCTTAGGCTTATTACAAATAATGTATGATTTGTGTTGAGTTCCATTATGATGACATTATTTTGATAACCTTCTTTCATATTATATCATAATATGGACTTCTTTATTTTGATGACTCCCTGTCTCTAAATTTCCATTATGATGACATGGAAATGGTTTTAAATGCTTTTTCAATTGTATTCTCAAATGAACTTCTAATTTTTTGTATAAGCTCTTAGGCTTATTATAACTCTAAATTTCCATTATGATGACATGGAAATGTTTTTAAATACTTTTTCAATTGTATTTTCAAATGGACTTCTATTTTTTTGTATAAGCTCTTAGACTTATTATAAATCTTGTATGATTTGTGTTGAGTTCCATTACGATGACATTATTTGGATAACCTTCTTTCATATTATATCATAATATGGACTTCTTCATTTTGATGACTCCCTATGATTTGTGTTGAGTTCCATTATGATGACATTATTTTGATAACCTTCTTTCATATTATATCATAATATGGACTTCTTCATTTGATGATTCCCTATCTCTAAATTTCTCCATTTAAAAAAAATAAAATGGAGGTCTTTCCTTCCTTATATATCTTGTAAAGAGTAAAAGGAGATGCCTTTCATTATCTATATCTCTTATAGAGAGTGATATATGGATTCCTCCTACAAATATCTTAGGTACCAAAATTTAAAAGACCTCTTATTAGAGTTTTTATTTGCACACTATTCTTAGGAACTGTTGCAGTAGTTTTAAACGCTTTTTCAATTGTATTTTCAAATGAACTTCTAATTTATTGTATAAGCTCTTAGGCTTATTATAAATCTTGTATGATTTGTGTTGAGTTCCATTATGATGATCTTATTTTGATAACCTTCTTTCATATTATATAAAAAGAAGAGAAACCCTTTACTTTTATCCCTCCTAATCATAACATAATATGGACTTCTTTCAATTCCATATGATCAATGAAAAAATTATAACAAATTGAATTCAAATAAGGTGTTGGGAGCAACCATTGTGGTTTGAATCTTGTAGGACGATGGTTCGAACCCCGAGTGACAGGTGGTCTCCATCTCAAGTCAATAACAACAAACAAGACAAATAGGTTGTTGGGAGTAGTCCATGTGGTTGGAACCCTGCACTTGCTAGTTACTAAAAATAGTGATTGTAACCAACTCCCATAAAAAAACAAATTGAATTCAAATTGTGCAGCTGTTATAAACCATGAAGTCATGATATAATACCAAAGAAAACTCTTTCAATCCCATATAACTAGTTAAAAATACACATTAAAAATTTAAATATAAAAAAAAAAAAAAACATTTATAATAAGTTAAGCATTAAACATTAGATTAGAAGAAAGCACCTAATAATTAAACAAGGTACCAATACACTTGATGGTACTTTAATTGATAGTTTAATATAAAATCTTTAATAATTATTAATTTTTGAAATATCACATTAACATATAATAGTTTTTTATTTTTAATAAAAAATAAAATATATAATATTATAAAAAAATAAATATAATAAATATATATATATATAGTATTATAAATTTTTATAGTTTCATGTGACAAATATATGTCTTTTCCATGTACCCATATAGGGTGAAAAATATAAAACCCTACCTACCCAATACATTGTAGCTCACATACGGTTCTAGATTATTCTTTTCTTCTTATGCATTAATGCGAAAATCCAACCTTTGACCTCCTATTAATTTCACATCTTTTCATGTCAAGATAAGTGCACTAAAGTTTTCGAGTGCCAAAAAGTCAATATTCTTTTCCATAGTTGAATCTCTTAAAAGCTTTAGGTGTCTTTTCCTCATAAAGGAATATAAATATGTGTGCTATTTAGTTTTGGAAATAATAGGAGAAAGATTTTAGTATGAAGAATTTTAATATAGTAAATAGAATATATGTAAACAATTAATCAAGGAAGAGGTTTGAATTTGATAGCAGATAAAATTTATATATTATATTTTAATAATTTTAATAAAATTGTGATTATATAAATTATAGTAACAATAAATATTGTGATTTGTTAAGATGTTATATCAAAATAATTATAATATAATATATTAAGATGATTATAGTATAATATGTTAATGTGGTTATGATGTAATATAGATGGTCTTATTGTCTAGGGGACAACACAACGACGATTTGGGATTTGGATCTTCTTAGAGATGTTTAAGTTTCAAACCACGATGCTTGTGTGGTTGTGTATTAATCCTCTATTGATAAGTTTAGCTCTTGACCTTACGAGGGGTTATGGCTGGAATGAGAATGCTCAACCCTAAGTGTTGGTTGTAAGGGTTTATCACACTAACCAAATTATATATATATATATATATATATATATATATATATATATATATATATATATAAGTCTTATTTCAATCTTACATAACAAATTAAAAAAATATTTATCTCAATCCTTAAGTTTACTCACTTTTTTAAATCCTCTATCATCATATTAATGCTTTATCACTTTATAATGATGGATTCATTAACATTGATATCAATGATAATGGATAAGGTTTTGGATTTTCTTGTTGAGTAATTGGACAAGTGTTAAGAGAACTTGTTAGATTGAAGTGGTATAATAATTTTATTATAAATATGTCTAATTTGATTCAAGTTCTTGTCGAGTCATTGTCAAGATCCTATTATTTTATTTTCAATTCAATGTATTTTTTAAATTAAAAATATATATTTAATATTTTTTAATGTAAAATAAGATATCTTGATAGTAAAATAAACTTTTTAGAGTTGTATTAAGATTCAAATGCTTTGATGTATTTTACTATTTTTGTCCATATAAAACTTGAAAGTTATTACATCGAGATGTGTTTAAAATTAAAGCTAGGAGGAAGGTAAATTGTCATGTTCATCTAGGACAAATATAGAATTATTAGACAACATATTATTGGTATGCTCATTGTGATAATGTAGAAAAAGTCATGTGCAATATATTTATGAGTAATAGTGATACTACAATAAAGGAAATGAGGGATAGAGGATAGAGCTTTAAAAGAAAGGAAAATAGTCAACTTTGGACTTGTAAGAAGATGAAAAAATGCATCACCATGCATAGTTTTTCCATGTCATTCCTTCATATTTTTTATTCATAATTAGATTCTTGTTTTTAATAAAGCAAAATATATATGTGTATATACCTGATAAGTTTGGCAATAAATGATAATGTAATAAGTTTAAACAATATACAAAATTATCTAAAATATAGAATATGAAATCATATTTAGCATATTGACATAACCTTTAACATGATCCATTTTTCTAATGTACACATTATATAAAATTATTGCTCTTTATTGTTTTAAATTGAAAGAACTACATTTTGGATATATGATATTTTTTTTTGGTAAATAAAAGTCTTCATTAATTATCGGGTTTTGCATGTTAACCCAAAACCTATTACAATATCCAGCCTTCTGCTGAGATTGTAGATCCTAGTCATCCTTGAAACTTTCTTACCAGAAATTGTGTTGAATCCCCTACAACACCTTACTAACAAAGCACACCCATACCTAAACATAACTGTAAACATTACTTACATTGACAGGAATTGAAGTTTGGAACTTTGCACTTGTGAAACCTGTTGCTTACCCATTTCCTATTCTCTCTTCCAAGGCTTACACCCTCTTACCTTCATTTCCAATTTGGTATGATTTAGAGGGAAACCCCATAGTTATGACCAGCTCCATGGGGAAAGAACACCCATTCATCTTTTTCCTTAATGGGTAGGTTTCTTTTCATGACTAATAATGTTTTCCACTTCACGTGGCACACCTTGTGTCCATGTCACCAAACTACCAACATGATATATGATATATTTTGGATATATGATATTGATGATGACAAATACATGAATTTATAGAAAAAATGTTTTAGTTCTTATTCATTATATCTTCTTGTGTGAAAAGTAGATGATATGAAAACTCAACTCATGGTATTGTATAGTCAAACAATATTTTGTTTACTTCTTTCCAATATAGATAAGTAAGGGGTTGTGTAATTATTTTCTTCAAAAACATGTAGGATATTGGATATTTAAAGGATAGGAAGATGCACATACAAATGAAATGTTCATACGTATACAAAATTTTTATGGATAACACATTAATTTTAAATTTTTTCTCCAAGTTCGAGGGCTTGGTCCAATGGTCAAAATGTTTCTGTAGGAGCGCGAAGACCAAGGTTCCAATCCCTCATGCCCCGTAGTACCAGTGGGGCATGTCACGTCAGCATAGTCGGCTACGTAAAAGGTTTACTCGATGCAACTGGAAGTTATAGTGGCGACAAGGAGCGAGATTCGAACCCACGAAGAGACGTAGAAAATTGTAACAAGTTACCAATTCCTCTAATATAATAATAAAAAAATATCTCCATATTCAAAATATGGGATTTGAATTTAACTTGAAGCTCTACAAATCTTGGAGAAAATATAAAATATCAAAACTAAATTTTTCATATAAAATCAATCTCAATTTAAGTTAAACTTTTACAAATATTGAGAAGATGTGATAACACATGAAATTATATCTTTAATTAAAATATTTTTATTTACTAATGAAATAGTTTAGTATTTATGATAAATATATTTATTGCTTTGTCCTTCATGTTTCATATTCAAATTTTGGCCAAAATAATCACCCCTAGTGAGATGCAAATTTAACTCATGTTAAAGCTCATAACATCTCATAGAGAAGAAAATTTGAAATTTAGTTAAAGCATTATAAATATCCACTTTGAGCCTCTTTTTCTAAATAAAAATTATTATTATTGGGCTAAAATATAAAAAAATCCTCATATTAAAAGATAGTTGGAAGGTTATTAAGGATGACATGCATCTCCATCTTGAAATTAATTAAATAAGTCTACCATAAAGATCATTATGTTTTTGTTAATTGTTTATATGGGATTGAAATAGGTCTTACACATATTAAATAATGACCATACTACCATAATATTTTGACAATCTACAAAGTAGTGTTAGAACTAGAAATCGGGTATATATCACTTGGAAAGATTTGAAATTCAGTCTTCACATTGAAAGCTACATTTTTAACCACTTGAGCTCATGCCATTTGACCATAAAGGTTATTCTCTTACATACTATTAATTTTAATTTTTTTCAACGAGGATCCATAGTAAAAATGGTTCATGATATTGAGTTGATCAACAAGGCTAAGCATGTTAAGGATATGCAAAAAATATTACAAGAAAAAATTGTTAAGGATGATGATTATTCTACTAATGAGGATAATGAATTTTTTGAAGATGAGAATAATGATGTCCATTCTAAAGGGTTTAAATTTAAAAGTAATTTGGTTGAAAGGGATAAATAAAATGAGAGTTTGAAATAAAAAATTGAGAGTTTAAAATCTAAAATTGAGAAGCTACTAAAAATCTCAATGAACATGAGAACATGAAAATTCTCAATAAAATACTTATTCCAAAAACTAATGATATGAAGAAAGCATAAAAGCTTGTGGAGGATCATATTGATACACATGGTATATTTGATGATTATAAAATAATTGAAAAAAAAAGGGTGTACTTATTTTAGTAATGTTAGTACGTTTTACGCATCTTTTATTGACACTACTACTAATACTTATAATCATGCACTTCACTTTTATGATACTTTATACCTCTTAGTTATAACCGAATTACTCATTCTTTTCTAATGTTGGTGCTTCCTATGATAATTATAAAGATAATGATGGTAATTTTAGTTCTTCTATTAATTATTCTTTTAAGTCTTCTCCTGATGGTGTTATCCCTAATAATATTGAGATTTTTTATATATGATGATGAAGAATCTACATATAGAATTAGATTCAAATTGCCTATAAATATGGGTTAGATAAGTGGTAATCTTGGGAAGAACAAACAATGCATAAAATATTCAATTTATATTTAAAATATAAGTAAAAATAGTTTAGATTAATTAGGAGATGTAACTTCACTTCTATAGAAGCATAGACAATTGATATTTTGTCTAGTCAAATTGTATTTTCTATCATTACTTTTGACAGAAAATAAAAACAACATTCATTTCATCATGTTCTTTCATCCTCATTTATGAGGAGGTTTGATTCTTTATATATATTGATTTACCAAAAAGGTTTAGTTCTCTAAAAGGGTGGCTTGTAAAGAAGATGTGCTTCTCTAAGGTGTTATGACTCTTTAAGATATAAACATCAACATTCAAATAGATTTATAACTTTGAGGTTGCATAATTATTCAATGAAGTATGTATCTGTGAATAAGTTTGGATCCTTGAAGTGTAATTAATGGAAGCCTTGAGAAATAATCAATATTTATTATGGTTTGATTTATATTAAATGTAGGATTATACAATATTAATATAGAAATAAATAGAATCAACATATTAACTAGACTAAGAAAAAAGATAAAAATATGCATGAAATATGGGTAAGATTTCATTGAATACCAAATATATCACTAAAAATTTAAAGAATGGACTCCAGTTTATACAAAGGAATGGTTGAGGATAATGTATAAATATTTCTATGATACAACGACAAATATTTTAATAAATGATACTATAAATTACAATAATACATGAATCATTAAAAATATGGTATTATATGGGACCATGGTCCAACACAATAAATAATAAGTTAATATTAGACATTTTAACACCCTTCCTTAAGTTGGACTAAGGGTCATTGAGAGAAGGCTTTACTGCATATCCCCTTAAAGGAATTTTTTTACTTCAATGCATTGTTGCAATCAAGTGAAGATAACCTCAAACATGAGTTCCTTCACATATACGTACATGATTTTGTCTATTAAAGACACATACACTTGAAGAAGTTGGCTCTAATATTATGCATCTAAAGATCAATATGCCTAGTCCTTCATACAAAACTAGATTATAAATTAACTTAATATTTTACTTTAACTACCATAGAAAATAATGGTAGACCTTTAAAGGGAAAACCTAACAATTTAATATAAATATTTATCCATGTTAGATAATTCTTAGAATGAGAAAAAATGCAATATATTGCCATTGTACAAGTAAACTATCCTACTTCTTAGACCACCAAAATATGGGTCCAAGGCCAAGTTAGAACACATGTAGAAGTGGATTTATTTCTATTAAGGTCCCTAGTCAAATCAAAAGCTAAATATCCCTACAATTAAACGAAGTCTAATTGCATAATGAATTCCCTAATAGAGAGAACCCATGGTATAGTGAAGCATATGCTTAGTGGTATTTTAATGACTCCAATAAGGCACTTGGATGAACCTAAAACCAAAACTAATGCTAAAGGATATTTTCAACTAAGTGTGATTGAGGTAGAGAAGAATCCCTATTAAGGACCAATAAAAAGAAGCATCTTCTAATAGAGGGAGATATTTAACCTCAAGCTTAACTCAAAAATAAAAAGATGTGGAAGTTGACTTATAGTCTTCCATGAAAAATATTGTATTTTACTTTAAGACACATTAGCACTAACAAAGCAATAACCCTAAAGAATACTAGATAGTTTAATAACAAAAAATATGAAGCAAGTCTAAATATATCATCTTAAATGATTAATGAAGTCATAAGTTTCAATATTAGATTATGGAAGATAGGATATCTATAATAATCAAAGCATCAAAATATAGCACAATAATGAAAGTCTCACCATCCTAATATTTGTTATCCACACCATGATCCATCTAAATATGAGATAAGTCACAGTAAAGAAATAATGCATAGGTCCTCTCATACCAAGTGCATAATGTCTACTTTAGCTGATATAGGGATTTTCAAAGTTGATAAACCAAGTGTATAGGATCATCCTAAACAAATTGTAGTTATTGCATGTATATATTTTCTTAAAGGTATCCATAAATATAAGTGCTCCTAACATTCATCTGATCAACCTACAAATATTATGAATAAACTTGAGAGAGAATCATGTGAGTGAAATCCATTTGAGAAAGAGGGAAAAAGGTCTTATTATAGTCAACCCATTCTATCTAAAAAAACCCTTTCACAACAAGTCAATCTTTATGCTTCTTAATCTAACTATATATACCATAGTTGATCTTATAAACCTATTTACAATTAATAATATTATTTCATTTGAGAAAGCATACCAACTACTAGGTGATTCCTCATAATAGTCATATTTAGGGTTATGCATAGCGGCTAATCATATTTAATTAACGAATATTTTGATTTTTAAAATTTGGAATTGGCTAATATTGGGGACCCTTGATCGAGGTCCATTAGCCCAAAAATTTTGGGTGTAATTATTTTTTGGGTAGATTCACCCCAATTTTATAATAATTGGACCATTTTAAGTTTAAATCTCCAATATTACCCCTAATAATAGGGGATATTTTCACCTTGAAATTATAAAGAATTTTGGATTTCAAAATTGATTCACCCTATTTTTATAAATACATTTTAGGGTCAACCCCTTACGCATAACCCTGGTGATATTATGATCATGTCTACTTCTAACTATGGATATCCTTTAGCCTACTTATAATTGCTTGGTTAACATCCACATTTTTAAGCTAGGTATGGTATGTTAGGGTTTGTGGTGATGATTCTATTATAGAAGGTACTCAACATTATAGAATGTATTATTAAAATAGTAAAAATAGATGATTTATAGAAGAAAGAGGTTGCTAAAAAGGAGGAAATTCATTATCATAATCCAACTAAGATATAAGAGGATCTTACATAATAAAAATTTAAATATATATCCATAACAAAACACTTTTATTAGAAGAATCATTTCTTTCTATCTAAGGTCCACAAGAAGAAGGCCTAAGAGCATTAGCCAAAGAATCTAAATAAGTGGAAGTTGGAATAGAGAAGGTGATAATGGGAAAATGCTATGGATAAATATCAAAAGGAAAAATATTTAAGAAAAGTAGGAAGTGATCCCAAAGATGTAGTTGAATATGACTCATCAAAACAAACATCTTTCCTAACAATAACCTCATAGGTATTTTAATCAAAATTCAACAAGCCTTTGACCAAATTCTATACCTAATAAAAAATTATTTATGACTCCTAAGATCAAATATTATTGCACAACTAAATGAGAAGATGAACCCAAGCTATAAACTTGATCATCCAAAAAAAGACAAAAAAAGCTTTCTCCTTAGAAATCTCTTAAATTGGATTCATGTCCTTGATGACACATAGTAAAATTCCATATGATGGCATAAGCTTCATAATAAATTACCTTTGACCAAAGGCTAAGATCCACCTACCTAGCATGAATCTTACAGTAAACCATGTCCATGGTGGATCTATTTTTTGTTGGACAACTCTATTTTACTCTAGAATGTATGGAATGGTACACTTCCAATAAATAGCATAATAAATCAAGAAATACTCAAACTTATTGTTGAATTACTCCCCTCCTCAATTAGTTCAAAGGTATTTTATCTTTATTTCCTATTGGTTATTTGTATGAGCTTTGAAATCCTTGAACTTAGTAAAATTGTTATCCTTGGATTTAATAGTTAAAATCCCAAACAACTTTAATAAAATAGTCACTAAAAATAAGAATAATTTGTTTACCTAGTAATAACTAAACCAAAATATGACCAAATGTCACTATGGATCAAATATAATGGTTAAGAATCACATTATGCTTTATCCTTTGGAAATGACTGGCTATGATGCTTACTTAGAACACCCCTAACAAACACTTTTTGAAGGAGTCTCAATCACTAGAAGACATTGAATGAAAAATTATTTATGTAACTTAAATATCCAAAATTGGTATGCTTTAAATGTTGATATCAAAGTACATTGGTAGAATTTACCTTCATAACCACAGTAGTAAAATCCTTCCTATAAAAGGAAGAGGGATAGTGACTAAGCTCACACATATTATTTGTCCTATCATATTAAACTAAAGCAAAATTCTTAAAATCATCATCCTTATCCTTGGAAACACATAATTTGAGAAAAAATTCAACCTTCTTATTGTATGAGTGATGTTATATATGAAAAGAAATTTTGGTCCTACTCTTAAAACATGAACCTGACCAAATTTGGAATAAAAATAATACTAAGTTCGATACTATGGTACCAAGAACCATATCATTTACTTTTTTAATCAACCTCTTAAACATGTCCCAAAAAATCTAATGATCATAATCATCTTAGAAGTTAAAAAGTAAACCAAAGTTCAAGGATTAAAGATAATAATCTAATGAGCCTCATTTTCTTATCAAGAAAGTTGCTACATCAATAGAATCTATTTTACCATTTTGGAATAGAACCCATACTATTTTAGTTTGTAGTGAACCTATCATCTAAGTATCTTAGGTACTATAACTATGCTCATTCAAGAAGACAACACATGGCTTTGAGCCTATTGGAATCAAGCACAAACATATTACCATACAAACATAATTATTACCACTATTCTATAGATATTAAAATAGTATGATAAAAAAAGGGATGAGAATAATTTTAGATGATGGACTTTGAAAGGTTGGACCTATTAACAAATCCAAGACATGAAAATTTTTAAAAACAAGCTTTAACATTTTCATCCAAGAAAAAATCCATTCTACATATTAATTTGGAAAAAGGTCCCTTATAGATAATTTTGATGTTATCAAGTATTTCCATGCATATAACAAAGGGGCTACACAAGAAGCTAAATAAATAGTAAAATAGGGGTCTCTTTTTTCACAGAATCATTTATTCCTCTATGACACACTAGATAAGAAGATAATGTAAAATGGACCATATTTAACATGCCACCATAAATGCCAAGGGATTTAAAGTAACAAAAATGTAAGTGAGGTTTAAATATGCACCTCATGGGAAGGTAAGATCCAATATAGCTATAGCTAGATGGGACCTTGAATCAATGTTGAAAAATAGTGCCTTTTAATCCCCTAGACAAATGGAGAGGGCCTTTGATGCATGTTGACTATATGAGTTGGGCCCTTCCAAAATAAAGTATTAAACTTATGAGCATATTGATTCTAACACCCTTCTAATCCAAAACTTACCAAGCACAATGATTGTGTATATTTAGATATGAAGAACAAAGCCCCATGATTGAGGACCCTTATACCTAACCAATGTGCATAGAACATGCACAAGGATGGGTGTAGAAAAGGAAGGTAAACAAACAAAAGAAATGGGACAAGAGATTATTCCTACCTTTCTCAAATTTAAAATTTTATAATTTAAAATTTACATTTTTAAAAGAACTTTATTGGACTAACTTAAAAAACTAGGTCAAAGATGGAGTATTACAAAAAAAGAGAGAATTAGATCCCCTTTTACTGTTGTAAATTTCTAGGATAAACCTGATTTTGATAAATTCCTAAAAATATAGAATTTTTTTTTGATAAGTTAATTTTTCATTCAAACGGGTTTTCACAGGAAATCCCAAAACCTGCTTACAACCACAACTTAAGGATGCTGAAAAAAAAATAAAAACAGAAGAAAAGAGGGGGACGTAGCCCTAAACAGGAAAGAGCAACAACAACATAGCACCAAAGAAAATGACCCCATGCAGGGAAGCCCCAAAACCAACATCTAGCAAAGAAAGGAAGATGTTAGTCCTCCTCGCTTGCTTCGACACCTCCATCCTTTGTGTCATCCTTTACCTCATCCTTGACCTCGTCCTCGGTGTTGACCTTAGATGCCTTTGTCCTAGAAAATGTGTATAATCTAGAATAATGAAAAACATTATCCTATAATAATAATTTCATACACCAAATGATTGAGACCTACAAACCATCTCAATTTTCCTTACAAACCAATGTGGAGATTTATCTTTGGTGGTGCTAAGTATTTTTCCCAAAAAAAAATTTAATGCACTGGGGATGCCTAGAAATATTTGATGATAGAAGCATTTTTCTAAGAGAAAAGGTGTTCATGAGAACCTCTTTCAAAAAGGATAGAGAAATATCAGTGTAATTAGCCGATGCTTTCATTAAAGCACATATCTTGTTGAAGCACCACTTGAGCCTTGGATAAAGAATTTAAATTTTTTACAAAAATTGTAAAAAATTAATTAGTATGGAAAGTATACCACAATTGGTTACTTGGTATATAGACCACTATAATGTTTATTACAACTAATTTTCACATAAGAATACTAGATTAAGCAATGGATATTCTTATGTACTTTGATACCATGTAAGACTCTATAATATTGAGGGGAACAAATGATACAAACATACTATTGATTTTAAGTACAGAAATAAAAAGAGTCATAAAATATAGATATGATGAAACTCAACATCAAATATCTAACTAATGATTGAAATAATGATCTCCAACCAGTTTAAAGGAATGGTCATATTGGTGTATCCGTATATATTTGATACAAATGCACATATCCCTATAAATATCAAGGTGACATATTATAAACTAATACAATAATACATGGATAATCTAATATGGTGTAATATGAATCCATGGGCTAATACAATAAAGTACAATGCTCAATATTTTCCATGGCCAATAAGTGGAGATTACACATTCCAAAATTCGTACTTAAGCTAAATTAGTGGGTCATAAAGAAAAGATATTACTATATTGAAAATAAAAATCTTTGTACAATTATATATTACGATCATATTAATGAGTTAGATATTTGATGCCACCTTTATTTGATTCATGTTTGATAATCATACATGTTTTTTAAATTAAGAAAGTAACATACACAAGTATTAGACATGGACAATATCTTATTCAGTTTATGTAATGTCTAATTTTTGGAAGATTATTGTTTGTATCCCAATAAATTTATACTACACTACCTCCTAAGGATCAAAGGCTAGGGTTTCGGAGGAGCCCAACCAATGCAGAGATGAAGATAGCAAGATCCAGATTGCATTCTAGGTTGGGAAGATTTGACCCTTATGGATTTTGGGTGCAGAGTGGAATGGTAGAGGAGCCAATGGAAGGGGAGCTCATAGGGGCAAGACCATGTTTGGATCTCTTGGAGTCTTTGCAAGAGAGATATGTGTCCGTTGGTCCGATCATTGCTGGTGGTGAATCTTTTCTCATGCCTAGTGGAGACTCTGTGGTGGTGCTAGAGTCCCATGTTACAATTTTTTTTAGTCCACTATTGTACAATTGGCTAGGCGGTAGTGAAACATTTTTTGTGCCTTGCAGTGACCTGATGTTAGTACCAGAGTCCCCTGGTCCAACTTTTTCCAAAACACTATTGTTATTTTGGGTGGGCAATGGACAAGAGCTTTTTTTATCCAAGGGCAGTGTTTCACTACTTTTTTTTTGTTGGGTTCCTTCATTGGGGGTCTTCTATTCTTATGCATACCAGTAGGATTAGAACCCACAGGGATGGGGAGTTTTTTCTCGCCAGTTGTCTATGGGGTTTGAACCCACAAATCCCAAGGTTTTGGGTCCTTTTCAAAACCTTGCTCTATGGCCCCTATTTTTGTTTTGAGATGGAGGTTTGGTACGAGTTGTTCTCTGGAGTTCGTAGGATGGTTGGAATCCAACAGGATCTATGGGGTTTTAGTCTTCACAAATTTTTGAGATGGAGGGTTTTACTATCACTGGGGCAATATGTTGCAGATCTCCATTTTTGACGGCTAGTTTCTATTGAGTTGGTTGAGCGGGTGACCCAAATTTCAAATCCTTATTTTGTGCTCAGGTCCCAGTGGTGTTCTCAGGGAAGAAAATTTTTCATTTCTATGGAAATTCAAGGGCCCTAAGTTTTTTATGCCTCAAATATGAATCGTTGATACCCTGAGTCCTGGTTGTCAGGGTTTGATGGCATTGTTGGTCGGTTGGTTGGTCCCTCGCTAGGCGGGATGAGGATAATTTTGATTTTTATTTTGTGTTCAAATTGTTGTGTTGCCATTGGATGGGAATGTAAGTTTGATTATTTTTTCTTTTGAAAACTTTTCTGTTGAGCTTGCCTTTGTGCTAGATTGAAGATTGTAAGTTTTAGCGATTGGCTGACTCCTTTCGGAGCTCTATGTACAAGGTCGTCGTATCCTTTCAAAACCCCCACATTTTACCTACCAAAAAAATACTACACTACCTCCTTTTAATATTACTAATTTTAAATCTACCTACATTTATAGACCCTTCACTTCATAGGAAAAGTGAGATTATGCTTTTCTTCATTAGAGACATTCATGGTTTGAACTCATTCTATAGATCAAGTATTATGTGATAGATACACATTTTTATGATCCTATAATGATGAGAATACCATCTTTGAATTGGATATTTGTGTTGAAATCTAAGCTTATTTGAGTTCGTGTGATGAATTTTCCAATCATTACTCTTGATTTAGATGATGATAATTATACAATTATTTGTTATAATCATGGATTGTTTTAGTTACAGGTAGAATTATAGAGAACCTCATTTGATGGAAAATCATTCTAGTATCCCACTTTGTTAGACATATTCATTGTTCATGCAAGAGCATATTTAAAGATATGCTATCAAGTTACAAGAAGATATCATCAAAGGGGTGTTACTCTAATGTCACCTTCTTTTATTCTTCCATGTTTTGTTTAATAGGGATGTTGAAACATGTGAATGTGTTTGATGTATTTATAATAGCTTTTTTGTGAGATTATATTTTCCATTGTGATATTTTAATAATATTTTATAGTATGTGGTCGAGGCTTGTTATTGTGTACCTACCTTAATCTTTTATAAAAGATAGCTCATTTAAATCTATATAATAATCATGTTAATATTATAGTCATTGATGTATCTCTAGTATAAATATTGATGATGATTGATCTTACCTCTCTTAGCCAAGTTTCTCATGTTAGTATGTGAATGCTTTTTCATTTTGTAATAATGGATTCTTTAACAAAGTGATCTTCAAATTTGATTCTTGACAATAACATACATTCTTTTTCTATACTCAATTGAAAAATGTTTATGAATAATTTATGTTTTAAAGGCAACTCAAAAATATTGTCAATTGATTGGTCAAAGAAATTGAAAATCACCCTTTTAAATATGTCTATACATAATATATTTTAAATTAATTTTAATTTCACATTTTCTAATTAGGAGATAAACATTATAAAAATAAAACATGAAATATTTACTTAATTGACATCTTCAATGATTCTTTAGACATTTAATTTTATAATGATAAGGGAGGAAACATAAACATATAATGAAGAATTTAGTCTTGCTATCTAATATATAATTTATAATAAAATAATTTATAATCTAAATCAATTGTGAAACAGTAAGTTATTCTAATCAAATTTTAGAAAAAATAATAGTTGATTGAATGAAACATAGTCTCACCATCTAACATATAAATCATAATTAAATGATGTATTATTATAGTGAACACAATAAACTATTGTTATAATGAGATAAAATTTTACCATCCAATCAAAAGATTTATTATTTGAAAAAAACTATGATCCAAAAGTGAGCCTAATGATGGAGGCTTTGGAACTTTGAATAGAGTTCCAAGGTTCACATCCACCATATATTATGTAAATAAGGTCCTTCATAAGGGTTGTCTCATATGTCCTTGCAAACATCAAAAACTATTTTTTTAATGTAAAGGCCTAACTTTTAATTAATTTAAAAATACAAGTATTTACAATAAAAAAATGAGTGGATAGGCACACCCCAATAGGTATTCACACTAACTCAAGTTGAGTTAGGAAGCATTTACTCAAAACAACAAAAATAGGTTTAAACCCATCACCAACCACATCACCAAAAAGCATGCATTAAATCATGTCAATCATGGGGGGTATGCTCATGAGGTGAATGTCCATCACCCTCCATATGCTACCAAATAGTATTATAAGGAATAGAAATGAACCACCCATCCTCCCTAGGTGTGCAAATATTATCGCATGTATCAGATCCATCAATGTCATCAGATACACCCCAGCCCACCACATTAGCTGGAGCGACTGGGCACATGGGAATGAGATCTCCCCAACCAACAATCGGGTCTAGCTCTACTTGGAAAACCTCCCAGCCATTTCCATGATGAGATGTACTATTGTCAATGTTGCCTTGGGGTTGGCAAACAGGAGACGATTGAGACCAATGTCTTTCTGTAGATCAAGAGGGAAGTCGCTAACAAGAGCACTATTGAGAAACTATGCAAGACCGAGAAGGCTCTATAGAATGTATTCAGTTTATCGTACATGGGGCATTACCCCAATGCTGCATAAGAGCGCTAAGATGCTCCACCTCCATATGAAATTTCTCCACTTGAACTAAAATCTAGAGCCAAAAATCATAATAAACTATGCACTTATCAGCAATTGAAAATTCATTTGAACTATGCTACTAAGAAAAGAGAAATATTTTATGAGTTTTTTAGATATGAAAGAGCACACTGATACGAAGAATTTTCCACTCATCCAAAAAGGGAAAGGAAATCTCTGATGGGTTGCCAAGCAAAGCATGATGCCAGGTGGATGAGCTAGTCATATGAGGCCGAAAGAAGGACTCAAGCCAATCCCAGGCCATTCGAGCTTTCCTGCACTATCAAAAAATATGAAGGGGATCCTTTGGAGCACCACAAAAATGGTAGGAAATATTCTCTATTCCAATATATTTTAATCTTTTTCCAAGAGGAAGACCATAAGATAATAAGCTCTAGGTAAAGAAAACCTTTTTGGGTTCAATATATCCTGCCCAAGCCATTTTAAATCTTAGACTCCAATGAAGAAGATCCTACCGCTCATTGAGTCTTTGAACTATAGGGACATTGGGAGTAATCCAAGCATACCCTAACTTAGGTGTGTAAGTAAGAAGCGGGGTTTTCTTAAACCATCTCCAGTCAGACCACCAAGGCTTTTAAGAATATCTACAAATCATGGGCCAAAGAGAAAAAATATACAATCCAAAATAGTGTCATAATTATTCTTATCATCTGGTCATAGACCAAACAATATCCTGAAATCATCCCATGGGATCCAATCCTTGGAATGTCTCAAAAAAAATCTACCGTTGTTGAAATCCCTTTCCTGAAGAACCGCTGAGCATAAATCCATTGCATGAAAGTAAGAGGGGAACCTTGAAAAGTAATAAAAGGTGATCACAAAACATTATAAGTGGAAATAAAAACACCTTTCTGATGCCCATCCCCTTGCCAACACAACCAGGGCTTAATTTTCTCCCAAGCCCTCCATATGCTCTGAATGACAAAAGAGTCTTGAATTTTAACCGAGATAGGAGCAACCAGGAGGGATTGAAAATTCATGCCTTTCTAAACCTTCTTGCCAAGAAGTAAACTAGTGGAAATAAAGTGCCAAATTAGAACTTTTCAAGCTTCAGAACCACTTAAGGCTTGAAGAATCCATTTAGAAAATTAAGCAAAACCTTGTCTTTGACAATCATGTAGTCCCATACCTCCTGATTTTTTGGGAAGACAACAAATCTCCCAAGAAAATCAATGCAACCTTTGTTTATGTGATGAGTTATCCTAAAGAAAATTCGTGAAAATCTTTTCCAAATTTTTATAGCAGGCTTGAGAAGGGACCCAACATGATGAATAATACACATGAGTAGCAGAAATAATTTTGGAACATACCTGAAACTTACCAGCTAGAGTAAGTTTTTTGGTGACCCAAAAATAATTTTTTTTCTCTACTTTTTGTAAAACATAATTCCATAAGACAACATGGGAACTTTGGAATGCAAATGGGATACCAAGGAATTTAAACATCTCCCCTAGTTGGATTCAATACCACTGAAAGCTTTCAAGCCATATGGGAAGGTTCGACGATGATTGCCTATAGAATGGGGTCTTCCTCCATTGAATTCTAGATCATGATACTTTGTAAAAAATATCCAGGCAATCTAGTGCCTGTTTGATAGAGCGTTCATCCTCATGAAGTGTCAAAAAAAAAATCATCTGCAAAATATCAATTTAGGAGTTGAGAATATTCTCCAGGTAAAGAAATACCCTTAATATTACCTTGACTCAATTGGTTAGCAAGAAGGTATCCAAAACCTTCAAATGCCAATATAAAAAGAGAAGGATCCAAAAGACAACCTTTTCTGACAAATCTGAATAATCCAATTGATTCAGACTGACAATTTTTTAAAGTAAGCACAACTGAAGCATCCACAAAAAGTATACTAACCGAGCTCAAAAATTATGACCTGAAACCAAGAGCTTGAAGTATGGTAAGAATGAAATTCCATTAAATTCTATCATAGGCTTTGTTGAGTGGATCCAACCCATTCCATGCCCTACCAAACAATAATTACATTATCCAGAATGTATCTACTCTACACAAACCCAGTCTGCTCAAGGCGGATAATAAGTGGCAACAAAGGTCTAAGGCGTAAGGCCAAAGACTTGGCTATAATTTTGTAACTCACATTGAGAAAGTAATAGGCCTCCAGTTGGTGAGAACTTCTAGATCCCCCTGCTTAGAAATGAATTTAATATTTCCCTTATTAATTATAGAACCCAAAGAGCCAGAAGCCACTACTTCCTGATAAACATACAATAAATCCGGGCCAACCATATCCAAGTACTCCTTATAAAATTTACAAGGAAATCCATCTAATCCTAGAGCTTTATCGTTAGCCATCCTAGACAGGGCTTCAACAAGATCATCCAATGACAAAGGGCGTTCACAAGCTTCCTTTTGAAGAGCTGAAAACTTCTCAGGAACAATTGCACAACAAGTTTGAATTGCAGCCTACTGTTCAGGAGTTAACTCTTGAGAAGCAAAAACTTTATGATAATGCTTGAAAATTTTTTTAATAATATCATAAAGCGGTATCCAATGAACCCCTGCATCTTGAATATCATTGAATTGAACGACTTGTCTCAAGGGCATTATTTTATGAAAAAAATTCTTTTGAAACCCTATCGCTAATTTTCATCCAGCTGATCTCCCCTTGCTTTATAAAGCTCAATTTTTTTAAGCTCATGCCTAAGACTTGCAACTTGGGCTTGAAGAATAGAGCTTAGAGGGCTTGCTTCTAGTCTAACAAAAGTTCGAGCCAATTCAGCTTTAGGAGATGCATTAGAGATTCATATCTGCTTGGAAACTTCAACTCCTAAATTCTTAAGAAGAACAATTGTTCTGTAGATAGCTGCACTATTTTACCTTTTTAAACCATTTACAAAATTATATCTAATTTGATAAACCTTTTGTCCTAGGGGGACAACACAATGGTTCGGGCTTTGGTTTCTCTTCGGGAGATCCAAGGTTCAAACCGTTGCATGGGCGAGTGTGTGAGAGGGTAGGTGTGTGGTGGTTGTGTGTTAAATTCCCTATTGATAAGAATAGCTCTTGGCTTTAGGAGGGGTCATGGTTGGGGGAGCTTGCCCAACCCTATGCATTGGTCGTAGGGGTTTCTCACACTAATAAAATACAAACAAAAAATTCATAAACCTTTTATTTTAAAACAATTCTTCTCATAATATTATATTATTTAAAAAAAATAATAATTACTATTTATTAAAAAATATATAAAATTTACAAATTATATATATATATATATATATATATATATATATATATATATATATAATAAAAACTTAAAATTTATTTCTTGGTTCATTATATAAGATTAGTTCAAACCATTTTCAAAGAGGAAACCAATTTTTTTCATATAATAAAACAATATAATTGTAATATAATATAAGTATAATATTTTTCAATCTCAAATAACTGATTAAAAAATATTTCTTCTGTAATTCTATTTTACACAAACATATTTCTTCTTTAGTTCTATTTTACACCTTTAAAGTATAAGTTAAATTTCAATGTCATGATGTGGTTCAAGTTTGAAATATATTTCTTCTTTAGTTTTATTTTACACCTTTAAAGTATAAGCTAATTATTCATCATTTCAATGTCATGATGTGGTTTAGGTTTGAAATATAGCATGGTTTTAGAATATAACATGCCTAGTTGTCTCCAACGACTAGGTGGATTAGTAATTGTTTGTTTGGTCAGACATTTACCAAGAAGAGACCTAGGTTCAAACCTTGGGAGTATGGTTGTTGT
Organism: Wollemia nobilis; assembly: GCA_028583015.1. Classification (NCBI taxonomy): domain Eukaryota; kingdom Viridiplantae; phylum Streptophyta; class Pinopsida; order Araucariales; family Araucariaceae; genus Wollemia; species Wollemia nobilis. Next base: position 6,068,403 of record JAQPPZ010016751.1, on the reverse strand, counting down.
AAAGGTAGTAGTCTGATCTGAATCCTATGAGTATGCGGCAGACATTAATCAAAAAGAGACTTAAATTCAAACCTTAAGGGTATGTCTGTTGCAAAGGTAGTAGTCCGATCTAAATCTTTAAAGTATGTGCTAAACTAATGATGACAAAATTTAGAGGGACCAAAGGTCCCCTCACATCGGATCAACAAGGTGATATAAGCTAATTGAAAGCAACCCTTATAATTTAAATCTTGCACTTAACAATTACTGAAAAAAAAAAAAAATAAATATAACCAACTTATACCAAATTCATCTGGGCAGTTTTACCAACATTTCATTATCTCTCATTTGTAAGCTATAAGACCAAAAGTCAAATTATATTTATATCACTATTCATGTAATAATGTAAATTGCTTTTTCTCTTCTTATATAAAGAATAATAAAGTATCTAAAGCTTTATCCAAGTAAGTTTTAAAAGATAAGACATGGCAGGTCTTGGATGTGATTCAAATTATTTATATAAATAAATAAATAATTAAAAAGTAGAAGTTTACGATGCTTCATATAGTTTAAAAACCTCGAACTAAAATGTCTATGGATATTAAAATGATGGTAAAGGTAAGTTTGACCAGAAAAATAACTTGATTTTAATGTTTCTCTTATTTTTTGTGCAGTAGACCTGCATACCTCAAGCTTGACATCCACAAGCAGAATGGAAGAAGTTTTATGTTTTTGAAATAATAATCAGATTATTATTATGTTTATACAATTTTATATAATAATAAATAAAATGAAAGTGAACCTAAAAGAGTTTTTTATTAAAACTTTATAAAATATTTTACATAAAAAATAAATATTATAAATAATATAATGTTTTTAATAAATTATATGGAGTGAAATAAAATATTAAATTATTATATTTGTTGTTACTTTAATTTAATTATATTTAAGTTGTTTTTTATCAAATATTATTTTTCATTTTCTTTTTTATTAAATATATTCTTTATCTTCCTCAAACTATTATGTCTTTGTCATTGATTCTTTGCCATCATTTTTATTAAGAAATAAATTGTAATTGGACTAGTTATATTCTAAAATTTGAATATAACTAGGACAAATATCATCATTAAGATTGATTGTATTATCTACTACTTAATTTTCTTCTCTATAGATATGCTCACATTTCCAAGAGATTACCTCCAACAATGACAATTGAAATAGTTCGATTAAATTTATAAAATGAATTTACATGCTTAAATAGTTTAGAAAAGCTAACTGCTAACGAGAAAGGAGGAGAGAGAAGAAAGGGGAGGAGAGGAAAAATTAAAATTTGACTCCTCTCTCTATCATCGCTTGCCGACTACTCCTTGTCGACCATCCCCTTGCCGACCATGTAGGTTAAACTCTAACATTCTCCCCCTTAAAGTTGAGAGGGCTGACAAGATAGTCTCTCAGCTTTATATATTGAGCTTTAGCCATGCCTTTGGTGAAGATGTCCGCCATGTTGTCCAAAGTGCTGCAATGTTTAAGCTCAACTACTTGGTTCTCCACCATGTCTCGGATGAAGTGATACTTCATATCAAAGTGTTTTGATCTGCTATGGTGGATAGGATTATATGCCAATTGAATGGCACTCATGTTGTCATAGTACAATCTGGTAGGACCACTTTGTCGTTCTCCAATCTCTTCAAGGACTTTTCTCAACCATAGAGCTTGAGTACTAGCATATGTGATTGCTATATACTCAACCTCAGTAGATGACAATGCTACAATAATTTGCTTTTTGGAACTCCATGTAATTAGTCCTGATCCTAGACTAAAACAGTTCCCTGATGTAGATTTTCTATCATCTATATTGCTGCCCCAATCACTATCACTGAAGCCAACTAATTTTACAGAATTACATTTGTGGTAATGGATCCCAAAATCCAATGTACCCTTTACATATCTCAGAATTCTTTTAGTTGCTTGAAAATGAAGCTCGGATGGATCAGCCATAAACCTTGAAACAAGAGAAACAACATATTGAATATCAGGTCTTGTGTTGGTGAGAAACATCAAACTCCCAACCATGCTCCTGTAAGTGGTCATGTCAACCTTCGGTGCTCCATCATCTTTGCTCAATTGGATCCCATGACCCGTTGGAGTTGCAACAGATTTGCATTGCTCCATGGCAAATTTCTTAATCATATCTTGAGCATATTTGTGTTGACATATGAAGATCCCTCTATCTGTTTGATGAACTTCCATGCCTAGGAAGTAATGCATTAAGCCTAGATCTTTCATCTCAAATTGTTTCATCATGGAGTGTTTGAACTCCATATTCATCTTATCATTACTACCCATAAATATGAGATCATCCACATATAAATAAACTATGAGAATGTCTTTACCTTGCTTTAGGTAGTAGAGAGTGGGTTCACTTTTGCTCCGAGTGAATCCATATTCCTTGAAATAGCCATCAATGCGAGAGTACCATGCTCTTGGTGCTTGCTTGAGGCCATATAGGGCTTTTTTCAGTTTGTAAACAAGGTTCTCCTTACCTTGTTCTTTAAAGCCTTGAGGTTGTTGAACATAAACCTCCTCATCTAAGTACCCATTGAGAAAGGCACTTTTTACATCCATGTGCTGAATTTTCCACCCTTTGTGGGCAGCCAAGGAAAGTACTGATCTGATTGTTTCCTGTCTAGCAACAGGAGCAAAGGTCTCCTCATAATCAATGCCATATTTCTGAGTGAAGCCTTTTGCTACAAGTCTTGCCTTGTGTCTTTCAATGCTCCCATCAGCATTGAATTTGGTCTTGTAGACCCATTTACATCCAACACATTTTTTTCCCTTTGGAAGCTTCACTAGCTCCCAAGTATCATTCTTTTTTATAGAGGTGATTTCCTCTTCCATGGCTTGTTGCCATACATTATGAGTGCATGCTTTCTCATAGCTAGATGGCTCTAGCTGTGCACTAGACATTAAAGCATAATTTACTACATCTCCTTTAGGATCATTTGAGTCATCATCTCCATACATATGCAGATTTTCAAGTTTTTGTAAAACTGCATTCATTTCACTAGCTTGACTTCTAGTGTATCTTTTCTAGAAATTCTTATCCAACATTTGAAAATATGGATGATGTTGTAGTGTTATTTTACCTCTTGATGGAGAATCAATATCCATAGGTGAAGAACTTACTGATATTTGTGGAGAAGGACTTGGAGTAGTTGTTGATGTACTCGAAGTAGTACTCATACTTGGGCTTGGAGGAGGTGTGCTTTTGCTCTTCTTGGTCTGCACCTGTTGTACTTGAGAAGAACTTGCATCATGGGATTCATCATCAACAAAAAATTTTTTGATGACCCCATTCTCCCCCTTCATCAAAAATCACATCCTTGGAAAGTACAATTTTATGCGTTTTTGGATTGTAGAGCCTATATGCTTTGGTAGACTCACAATATCCTACAAAAATACATGCTTGACTCTTGGGGTCAAGTTTCTTTCTTTTTTCATCAGGAATGTGTGCGTATGCTAGAGAACCAAAAACCTTGAAATGTTTTACATTCGGATTTTTGCCATACCACCCTTCGTAAGGAGTGATCCCATCCAAACTAGAAGTAGGACTCCTATTTAGAATGTAAACATTGGTTCTAACAACATCGGCCCAATACATGTTACTGAGATGCTTAGTTTGAAGCATCGATCTGGCCATTTCTACTATGGTGCGGTTCTTTCTTTCCACCACACCATTCTGTTGTGGAGTATAGGCAGTGGTGAATTGCCTCTTTATCCCACATTCTTTACAATATTTTAGAAATACCTTTGAAGAGTACTCTCCTCCTCGATCTGTCCTTAGACATTTTACAATGAACTCACTTTGTTTCTCTACATTATTCTTGAAATCTATGAAGCAATCAAAAGCTTCATCTTTGGTTTTCAAGAAATAGATCCAACACATCCTAGAGAAATCATCTATAAAAGTGAGAAAATAGGAATTATTACCTATGTTTTTTGTCTGCATTGGACCACAAATGTTCGAATGCACCAGTTGAAGTGGATAGTTGGCCCTCCATGCTTGTCCTTTTGGAAATTTGGACCTTGAGTGCTTTCCCAAAGCACATCCTTCATAGACCTCCTTGTGTTCATCAATTTTGGGAAGTCCACACACCATAGCTTGAGAAGTTAACAATTTCAAGCTAGCAGAATTCAGGTGACCATATCTCAAGTGCCAAAGCACACTTGGATTTGCTATAGCAATACTTGCAAGTTGAGCTCCCCCTGGTTCTCCAAAATTAAGGGGAAATAACCTATTCTTGGTCATAGGTACTTGTGTAATGACTCTATTACAGTTGTTCTTATCAAAAATTATACATTTGCCTTCATCAAAAACAAGTCTATAATTTTTCTCCATCATTTGTCCAACACTAAGCAAATTATGTTGGAGTTTGGGGGTGTAGTAGATGTCATTTACCTTTTTGATGCCTTCTTTCGTTGGAACCTCCATGGCTCCAATGCCTTCAACTTGCAAAGCTTTATCATCTCCCAACTTGATTCGAGATTTATAGGTGGAATCCATTGTAGCAAAGAGCTCTTCTTTGCCACTCATATGGTTGGAACAACCAGTATCCAAAATCCAAGTGTCATTCAGATTTTGATCTGATTTTCCATAAGAAAGAAACAGATTGGATGTTCCTTCTTCTTCACCATAATTGCCATATTGACCGCTGCCTCCCTAAGAAGTCTTGGACCAACAATCTCGAGCAAAATGATCGGGCTTGCCACAATTGAAACAAGCTTTCTTGGTTTTGTCACCTCCTCTTCCTTGATTGCCATTTCGCCCTTGATTTCCACCTCTGCTTTGATTGCTGCCTCTACTTTGATTTCCACCTCTGCTTGGATTTCCTCCTCTTGAGCTACTTTTGCCTCTGCCTCTTCTTTGTCCTCTGCCTTGGCCTCTTCCTTGTCCTCTTCCTGCACCCTCATTGGATGAGAAGGCTTTATCATCACCTCCATAGCTTGTTGAAGGAGATCCCTGTAATCTCTCTTCATGAGACATTAATGAACCGATTAATGCATCAAAAGTTAGAGTGGAAAGGTCTTTGGATTCTTCAATGATGATAGCAATGTGATTCCATTTTTGAAGAAGTGTTCTCAACACTTTCTTCACAACCGCTTCAGGTTTGACTTCTTCGCCAAGAGTTTGCATCTTGTTGACAATTGCTTTGACTCTTACGCAGTAGTCTCCAACTTTCTCATCTTCATTCATTTTGAGATTCTCAAAATCTCGTTTCAAGGTCTGAAGCCTTACTTGCTTCACCTGATCGCTTCCTTGGAAACCTTCTTTCAAGGCTTTCCATGCATCTTGGGTAGTTAAACAAGAGGTAATTTTGGAGAAGATACTTTTCTCCAATGCTGCTTGGAGATGATAGAGAGTAGAGGAATTGCTCTTTTGTGCTTCTTTCTTTGTCTTCTTATCGGTTGCACTCAACGTAGTCCAATCTGTAGGTTCTGTGTAACCTTCTTCTACTATGTCCCATAGTCCCTTGCCTATGAGTAAGGTCCTCATCTTGATGGACCAATACTCATAATCAAACCCATTAAATTTTGGAATGGGTAGATTATTATTGGATGCCATAGCTATTGGAAATAAACTAGAAACACACTTTTATTTCTCAATTACAATCAAAGCACTCTGCTTTTCAAAGAAAAAAGTTACAGATTTAAATCAAATCTAACTTGATCTACTCTCTCGTAGATATCCTGTTCTTCCTGAAGAGGTTCTCCTATCACTGGATTGACAAAGTTGTCAGCAACTAAATCTTCATCATCACTAATAAGAATTATTTCGGTGAATATGACTCCAATATTTCAACTGAGTCACTGTTACTTTGATGAGTATTCTCTGGCTCCTATGGTGCAACTCCTACAAATTCTGACTCCTCAAATCTGCTACCAAAGGAATTGTCTTCTGAATCAGCTTCATATCCTGCATCTGGTGCTCTTTGATGGGCTATTACTACATTTTGTAATTGACTGAATACAGTATTCAATCCATATGTTCAAACTTTTTCATCAAAGGATTCGAGGTTTTCTCTTACTAAAAGAGAACAAAGGGCATGATAGCATCCGGTTGACCTTATCATGAATGAGTACAAGAATATTCCCCTGAAGATGCAAAAATATTCCCCCTTAAAGCCTCTCAGGCTATTACAATAATTTCCTCTTAGGAAATGTCCTTCCTTTTAAGATGTAAAAATATTTCCTCTTAAAGCCTCTCAGGCGATCACAATAATTCCCTTTTAGGAAATGTCATCCTCTTTTTGTTTTAAATATTTTAATGCAAAATTTTAATAATTTTAATCAAATTTATATAATAATAAAATATATTATGATAAACAAAGTTTAAAATTTTTAAAACTTTAATTTATTCAATAATATATTAGATTAAAAATAAAATAAGATTAAAAAATAAAAATAAATCACAAAAAAAAATATAAAAGAAAATATATTTTTTTTTTAGGAACAAGCAAAAAATGCTTGTTTTAGCCCCGTCGGGCTTCGAACTCGTGACCTCTCACGAGTCGGGGCCTTAGACTGGCGGTAATTGCCAGTCGGCCCCTGTGGCTGATCTATACAGAACACGGAGTCGAGTCCTATATGAAGCGCTTCGACGCTTCAAATTTTTTAAAAAACTCGGAAAATTGTCCCACATTGCCCGTGTGGGCAATGTTTCATGCTTTAAAAGTGTGAATCCACACTAATACTCTCGATTGCCTATGGGTAATCGGGAAGCTCCTTTTGCCGTAGGTAAGAGAGTCTATTCGTGTGCCACGTGTCGATGCCACAATTTTGATGCCATGTCAGCGCCTCGGGCCGTGGGCCAGATCCACGTCAGTGCCTCGGGCTACGGGCCTACTCCACGTCAACACCTCGAATCGTGGGCCAGATCCATGTCACATCATTTAGGGTTCCTCAGGTTCTATGCCAAGGCCAGATCAGATGCCATGTCAGTCAGGGTTCCTTGGGTTCCGTGCTAGGGGCATATCGAATGCCACGTCAGTCAGGGCTCCTCGGGTTCCGTGCCAGGGGTAGATCGAATGCCACATCAGTCAGGGCTCCTCGGGTTTTGTGCTAGGGGTAGATCGAATGCCATGTTAGTCAAGGCTCCTCGAGTTTCATGCTAAGGGGTTGCTCCTCCTTGGATTTTGTGCCAGTAGAGATTCTCCTCCTCCTCCTCAGGATGCGTGCCTACAAGGTATCCTCCTCACTAGTCAGATGCCTAATAACCCTAACCGCTAACACTGTGCTCTGATACCAAATTGACAATTGAAATAGTTTGATTAAATTTATAAAATGAATTTACATGTTTAAATAGTTTAGAAAAGCTAACTTCTGACGAGAAAGGAGGAGAGAGAAGAAAGGAGAGGAGAGGAAAAATTAAAATTTGACTCCTCTCTCTATCACCGCTTGTCGACTACTCCTTGCCGACCATCCCCTTGCCGACCATGTAGGTTAAACTCTAACAAACAATAGATGATGAACATCAATAATAATATTATTTTTATCTAATGTCCACATCCATTTTTTGTTAACATTAATGATAATTTGTGAATCACCATCTATTGAAATATATTTTTATCTTTTTTCAGTTGTAAATTTGATCCATGTAAAAAGTGCCCTAGCCTTTGCATAGTTGTTAGTTGAAGTTCCATATGATTATGAATAAATGAATACAATTTTGCCTTCATTATTTCAAAAAAAACGTCCACTAGCATTTCCTGTATTTCCTTTTGAAGCATCCTCTAAATTAATTTTGATAAATCCAATTTTTAGACATTTCTATTGTAACATAGATCAAAGCAAAACCTTTGTGTTAACTCCATTGACACATATGACCCTTCCATGTATATTCAAATCTTATAAGTGGGAGGCTAGCAATTCTTTTTTTTGCACTTGGGATTTTCCATGATGAGCATTGTGTCTATAAACATTCTACAAGAGAGGCAATGATACGGTTCCATACTTGGGAAAGATTTTGAGATTTATTTTTATAATTTTTACTATTCCTTTCAAGCCATAAATTCCAACAAATAATGACCAAATGTTTTCAAGCCATAAAATCTTCTATAGAATACACAATGCTCTAAGTTTGAAATAATAAATCTAATGTTTTCAAGTCTTTAATGTTTATGGAGCTACCCAATATGATCTTGTATTAAAAAAAAAACCTTAAATGGTGTAAGAAAAGGGACAATTAAGTAGATGGTGTGATATTTCTAGATAATTCTCATGCATGGCACACTTGAAAGGTCCATGGTGTCCTCTTCTTTATATACTCTCTCGTATAAGAATCTTGCTTTGGAGTGCTATTTAAAGGAATGTTGAGGCCTTAAGTGTTGGACATTTTGAGTAGATGAGTTGTCATTGATGTCAAGAGTGAGTGGTCATTGATGTCAAGATTTCAGCACCAGTCAGTGGCAGTTTCAGTGGGAAGCATCAGTTTCAGGTTCTCCAATAAGTGCAAAAGGATAGTCCGCCTTCAATTGATCAAGACCCGGTTCCAGGAAGTCAGATGAGGTCCAAAGGGCAAAGAAGAGGCCCAGGAAAATAATATTATAATAGTTTATTATAATATTAAAAAGGAAATTTAAATTAATTATAAATTAATTAATATAATTTTATTATAAATTAATTTAATTAACTTTCATGTTACTTAAGTTAATTATAAGTTAATTTTAATTTAATTATAAATTAATTTTTATTAATTTAATAAACCCTAAAAAGGGTTATAAAGCTAAGTTTATAAATCAAATTTTAAATTCAATTTGAGCGCCGACGTGTTATGGCAATAAGGCATCATGTATAAATAAAGGTAAAACCTTTGCCTTAGAACTCCCTCCATGCTTTATTCGAATGCCTATGTTCTAGATTGTGCATAGAAAGGATGCAACAATTTTCATGTTGAAAAGTCTTCGATGGTAGAAGAACGAAGAAATAGGAGCAAGGCTCCTCTCACCCTGCACAAGCGCCGCGTAGCACAGTTGGCGATAGTGGAAGGTGTTAAGACGTGTTGTTGTAGGAAGGACACGGTTCGAATCCCACGGGGTTCATGTTTTGCAAGGAAGGAAGGTCTTCATTTTGTGAACAATGCCTAACATAGGGAACAAAGGGAGGCTAGTGCCTTCCCCTCCCCGTGGGAGCGCCTAGCCCACGTGGTGGGCTAGCACCTTGGTAAGGCGCTCGGTGGAAAGGTCTCTTGTTCGAAACCCACCGAGGCCTTTTTGTGGTTGAGACAAAGGTATGCACTGATGTTGTTATGTTGGTCGCTTAATTTGGGATGTGCTAAGGTTGAAGGAAAATAAAAATATTTTTATGTGCCTAAGGTTGAAAAATAAATGATTTGATGGTTTATAAGATTTAATTTTTGCCTAAATTTATATTGGTTATTAAGTGTTTTGAGGGAGATAAAAGGGTAGGCAATTATTATTTCTGAAGGGTTATTTTTGAAAGATTGATTTATTAAATTGGAGATTATAAGGAAGCAATTTGAGTGATTATTTTTATGTGTGATTTGATGATTTCTAATTTCAAGGAGTAATAAGGTGTATTTGGGATTGATTATTTTTGTGTTTGAGAAATATTTTGAAAGAGAGTTAGTGTGATATTTTGTCATCTAACCATTAAAATTGGCAAAGAAGAAAATTGTGATTGAGACAGGTTTTCTAAGGGCACTTCTACATCAAACAAAAGGTATGGGCACATCTTCCTAGTGAGTGATTGTTGAATGTTGTGAATGCAAAGTTGGAGTGAAAAGGATTGTTTGGTAAGCATTGTTGAGTGTGTTTTGAATTAATGCTTCAAGGTTTTCTGGAATAAAGAGTTGTTGATAAAACCTTGTTTTATAAGCATTGTTGTTGAAGTGATTAGTTGAGTGAAGAACTTGAACTAGGGTTTGCAAAGATCATGAGTATCATTGTTATGTGAAGATTGTTTTATAAGCATTGTTGTTGAAGTGATTGGTTGAGTGAAGAACTTGAACTAGGGTTTGCAAAGATCATGAGTATCATTGTTATGTGAGATTGGTTGATAAGCATTGTTGGAAAAATTTGAGTGAGTGTTCATATGTTTGGACTAGGGTTTGTGAGTAAGGATTATTTTATTGAGTGATTGGTTGAGTAGAGTTGGTTGAGCCTAGTCAAGTGGATGTGTTGAAGTGATAGTTCAAGTTCTATGAAACAAATTGTTCTATATTCTGAATTGATTTGAGAAAGAGATTGAGTGTTGATGAATGTGAAACATATTGAGTCTCTAACAATTCTCTATATGTTTCTATGGTAAAATAGTGATTGATATTGTTGTGAGTGTGAAGCATATTGAGTCTCTAACAATTCTCTTTATGTTTCTATGATATTGGACAAGTTCTAGTGAGGACTTGTTGAGTATATTTGGGAGTTTAGAGAAGACTTGTGGATAGATTGTGTGAAGCTTTTGTGGAAGCTTACAATGCGATTTGATGACAAATATTGAGAGTTGATTTGGACAAGTTCTAGTAAGGACTTGTTGAGTATATTTGGACAAGTTCTAGAGAGGACTTGTGGATAGATTAGTGTGAGATTTTGTGGAAGCTTACAAGGCATATTTGAGACAAGTCTTTGAGAAGACTTGTGAGCATAATTGATTGATTGATTTGTTTAAACCTTGAGTTAAGGTTTGGGGTAGATCTAGTAGTGTTGATTTGTGATTGGATCAAGCTTTGTGTTAAGGCTTGAGGATAGATATTGAGGATAGATTTGTGCTAGATCGAAGGATTGTGTTTAGTGTAGATCAGAGGATAGATATTGAGGATAGATTTGTGCTAGATTGAAGGACTATGTTTAGTGCAGATTTGAGGATAGAGTTTGGTGCATATTTGAGGATAGGTTTGTGCTAGATCAGAGATAGATATTGAGTAGATTTATGCTAGATCGAAGGACTATGTTTAGTGTAGATTTGAGATAAATATTTGAAGGTGACAGAGTATAGAGGATGATAGTCTCCAGTGGATAGAGATCCATTAGCTAGGGTAGTGAGGACATGTGTCTTCAGTGGATAGAGATCCATTAGCCAAAGTAGTGGGGGCAATAGTTCTTCTAGAAGATCACTAGTCAGAGCTAAGGAGAAAGGAGTTCTCCTGTGGATAGAGATCCATGAACTTGATTAGGGGATTGGTGTCTCCTTTGGATAGAGATCCATAAATATTTTAATAGGGAAAGGATTCCCAAGAGATTGATTGAGAAAATTTTAGTGAAATATTTTCTCCGTGGAGTAGCCCACATTGGGTGAACCACGTTAAATTGGTGTCTCTATTGTGTGTGGTGATTTATGCATTGCTTTGATTACTATTGTTGATATTGCTATCTATACATTGCATAATATTGATTGGGAAAGAAAAGTAAAAAGTGGTCTTATACTTGTTCACCCCCTCTTAGTATAAGCTTGTGATCTTCAATTGGTATCAGAGTGGGTTCCTTCGAAAGAGTTTAACAACTTGAAGGAAAAGCTTACAAGAACACAATGGATTCTAAGAATGGGTCCTCAGATAATTCAACACCAGTATTTGATGGAAGTGATTATATATTTTGGAGTATGAGAATGAAGATTCACTTGATGGCACTTGGCAATGAAATTTGGGAAGCAGTTGAAAATGGATACATACCACCAGTTGATCCACCTACATATAAGGAAGGTAAGCTTCTACAACATTACAATTCAAAAGCAATGAATGCAATTTTGAGAGGTTTGCATAGAACAAAATTCATAAAAGTTATGCATTGTAAAGATGCAAAAGGAATTTGGGATAAGTTGCAAAGCATATATGAAGGAGATAAAAGTGTCAAAAAGGTAAAGATATGAAATCTCAAAGGACAATTTGAAGAATTAAGAATGAAGGATGAGGAAAACATTAGTACTTATCTACTTCGAGTAGATGAGGTTGTTAATGCCATGCAAGGACTTGGACTTAAGATTGAAGAATCAAATGTTTGTGATAAGATCTTAAGATCTCTTCCAAAAAGGTTTAGTGAAAAGATTTATGCTATAGAAGAATCAAAATATGGTGATTCTTTGACAAGAGATATGTTACTTGGTATTCTTACAACTTTTGAGTTAAGAACAAAAGAGGAACCTAATCTCCGGAAGGAAGCAACATTCAAAGCTACTAAGAAGACAAAGGGCAAGAAGTCAGATTCAAGCAATGAGTCATCTAGTGATGAAGAAGCTAATTATGGTAGAAGGAATAAGGATTCAAGAAGATTTAAAGATGCAAAATATGTTAGATGTTTCAATTATGGAAAGTATGGTCACTATGCAACTGATTGTCAAGAAGCTAAAAATAACAATGATGAAGAAAAATAGGATCACAGGAACAGGGAATCAGAAAGATACAGGTACCAAAAGAAAGGCAAGGATGGACAAGGCAAACAAGGAAAGAAGTTCTTTCAAAGACAAAAGAGGAGCTACTATGCAGACAAGGCAAGTAAGTACTCAAGTGATAGTGATAATAGTTCTTCAAGTAATGATAAAGATGAAGTCCTATTTTTGATTGAAGAAAAAGAAGAAGTTAAGAAAAGGTCACCAATAATTCTCAAGTGTTTTAGATGTGGTAATTTTGGACATCTTGAAGATAGTTGTACAAGGAATGGTTTTAGTTTTAGTGATGATGAATATGAGGATACACTTGAAGGACCAGAAGAGAATATTCTAATGGCACTAGAAGAAGAAGGAGGTGATCCTATAGAAGACAAGTCAAAAAAGAATGAAGATGTTCTCAAAGGCAAAAAAATAGAGGAAGAATCAGAAAAATGAGGAGTTGATCTTGAGGGAGAGCTTATTTATGCTCTTAAAACTTTAAAGAAGGTAAGAAAGCAAAACTCCCAACTTGAGATTCAGTTTCAAGAATGTGATGAAGAGAGAGGAAAGCTTATAGAGGATCTAAACAAGTCAATGGCTAAGACAAAGAAGTTCAAGGATAAGTTAGAAGCAAAGGTCTTAGAATGTGAAAAGTTAGAACAAGAAGTAGCTCTACTAAGGGAAGAATTAGAAAAGTCCAAGGATAAGCTACACAAGTTTGGAAGGAGCTCAAAGAATTTGGATAAGATGATCAAGGTACAAAGAAGGTCAACAAATAAAATAGGTCTTGGTTTTGAAGAGGTTCAAAAGAAACAAGAAGATGAGTCAACCTCAAGTTTTGAAGAAGAAGAAACTTTAGAAGAAGACAATATAAGAGAAAGTGAGACTTCTGAGGATGAGTTGGACAATAGAAAGTTCAACAAGGAAAGGAACAATGCACAAAGAAGAAACAGATGGAACATGAACCAACATAGAGAAAAAGAGACTAAGAGACCAATGAGGTCAAGGCAAGGAAATTTCAATGGATGATGTTTCTCATGTCACAGATTTGGGCACATGGCTTCACAGTGTAGGACACATGAAAGACAGGAATATGGGAACTTCAGAAACAAATAGTTTTTCATGGGTATTGCTACTCATGTAATCAGTTTGGTCACAAGGCAATGAATTACAAGGTACATGACAGGAACAGATATGGCTTCACCAAGAGAAATCCCAAGACATTTGCACCTCCAAGGAATAATAACATTAAGTGTTATAAGTGCAATAATGATGGACATACAACAAAGTGGTGTAGAGTAGACATTCCAGAATCAAGCATGAACAGGAATGACAGTCAAAGGAATCAGAAGGATCAGATGAGAAGGAAAGAGGACAAAGGTAAAGACTAGTGCTTGCTGGGAGTAGAAATACTCCCACCCCATAATTAACCACCTCAAGAGGAGGTGGGGGAGGGGCTAAGCTAAGAGACTCATTCTTAGCCCCGAGCCCCAAAGGTGACCCTTTGCCATTGATGTCAAAGGGGGAGATATTTGAGTAAGGGGAAGAGATTTGGTTTAAGGAGAGAGCATTGAGTCAGGGGAGCAATTTCCTAGGGGAGCAGAATAGGAAAAATGTCAAGTTTTGGTAAAAATAATTTGGGTTGCCATCAATGACAAAGGGGGAGATTGTTGGACATTTTGAGTAGATGAGTTGTCATTGATGTCAAGAGTGAGTGGTCATTGATGTCAAGCTTTCAACACTAGTTAGTGGCAGTTTTAGTGGGCAACATCAGTTTTAGGTTCTCCAATAAGTGCAAAAGGATAGTCCACCTTCAGTTGATCAAGACCCGGTTCCAGGTAGTCGGATGAGGTCCAAAGGGCAAAGAAGAGGCCCATGAAAATAATATTATAATAGTTTATTATAATATTAAAAAGGAAATTTAAATTAATTAATATAATTTTATTATAAATTAATTTATTAATTAATTTAATTAACTTTCATGTTACTTAAGTTAATTTTAATTTAATTATAAATTAATTTTTATTAATTTAATAAACCCTAAAAAGGGTTATAAAGCTAAGTTTATAAATCAAATTTTAAATTCGATTTGAGCATCGACATGTTATGGCAATAAGGCATCATGTATAAATAAAGGTAAAACCTTTGCCTTAGAACTCCCCATGCTTTTATTCGAATGCCTATGTTCTAGATTGTGCGCAGAAAGGATGCAACAATTTTTGTGTTGAAAAGTCTTCGACGGTAGAAGAACGAAGAAATAGGAGCAAGGCTCCTCTCACCCTGCACAAGTGCTACGTAGCATAGTTGGTGACGATGGAAGGTGTTAAGACGTGTTGTTGGCAGGAAGGACGCGGTTCAAATCCCATGGGGTTCATGTTTTGCAAGGAAGGAAGGTCTTCATTTTGTGAACAGTGCCTAACATAGGGAACAAAGGGAGGCTAGCGCCTTCCCCTCCTCGTGGGAGCGCCTAGCCCACGTGGTGGGCTAGCACCTTGGTAAGGCGCTCGATGGAAAGGTCTCTTGTTCAAAACCCACCGAGGCCTTTTTGTGGTTGAGACAAAGGTATGCGTTGATGTTGTTATGTTGGTCGCTTAATTTGGGATGTGCTAAGGTTGAAGGAAAATAAAAATATTTTTATGTGCCTAAGGTTGAAAAATAAATGATTTGATGGTTTATAAGATTTAATTTTTGCCTAAATTTATATTGGTTATTAAGTGTTTTGAGGGAGATAAAAGGGTAGGCAATTATTATTTCTGAAGGGTTATTTTTGAAAGATTGATTTATTAAATTGGAGATTATAAGGAAGCAATTTGAGTGATTATTTTTATGTGTGATTTGATGATTGCTAATTTCAATAAGGAGTAATAAGGTGTATTTGGGATTGATTATTTTTGTGTTTGAGGAAATATTTTGAAAGAGAGTTAGTGTGATATTTTGTCATCTAACCATTGAAATTGGCAAAGAAGAAAATTGTGATTGAGACAGGTTTTCTAAGGGCACTTCTACATCAAACAAAAGGTAT
The DNA here is from genome assembly GCA_028583015.1 of Wollemia nobilis. Classification (NCBI taxonomy): domain Eukaryota; kingdom Viridiplantae; phylum Streptophyta; class Pinopsida; order Araucariales; family Araucariaceae; genus Wollemia; species Wollemia nobilis. Next base: position 6,053,027 of record JAQPPZ010016751.1, on the reverse strand, counting down.
GGGCACATCTTCCTAGTGAGTGATTGTTGAATGTTGTGAATGCAAAGTTGGAGTGAAAAGGATTGTTTGGTAAGCATTGTTGAGTGTGTTTTGAATTAATGCTTCAAGGTTTTCTAGAATAAAGAGTTGTTGATAAAACCTTGTTTGATAAGCATTGTTGTTGAAGTGATTAGTTGAGTGAAGAACTTGAACTAGGGTTTGCAAAGATCATGAGTATCATTGTTATGTGAAGATTGTTTTATAAGCATTGTTGTTGAAGTGATTGGTTGAGTGAAGAACTTGAACTAGGGTTTGCAAAGATCATGAGTATCATTGTTATGTGAGATTGGTTGATAAGCATTGTTGGAAATATTTGAGTGAGTGTTCATATGTTTGGACTAGGGTTTGTGAGCAAGGATTATTTCATTGAGTGATTGGTTGAGTAGAGTTGGTTGAGCCTAGTCAAGTGGATGTGTTGAAGTGATAGTTCAAGTTCTATGAAACAAATTGTTCTATATTATGAATTGAGTTGAGAAAGAGATTGAGTGTTGGTGAGTGTGAAGCATATTGAGTCTCTAACAATTCTCTATATGTTTCTATGGTAAAAGAGTGATTGAAAGTGATTGAGCATTGTGGTGAGTGTGAAGCATATTGAGTCTCTAACAATTCTCTTTATGTTTCTATGAGATTGGACAAGTTCTAGTGAGGACTTGTTGAGCAGATTTGAGGTAAGTCTTAGAGAAGACTTGTGGATAGATTTGTGTGAGCTTTTGTGGAAGCTTACAATGCATTTGAGGATAAATATTGAGAGTTGATTTGGACAAGTTCTAGTAAGGACTTGTTGAGTATATTTGGACAAGTTCTAGAGAGGACTTGTGGACAGATTAGTGTGAGATTTTGTGGAAGCTTACAAGGCAGATTTGAGACAAGTCTTTGAGAAGACTTGTGAGCATAATTGATTGATTGATTTTTTCAAACCTTGAGTTAAGGTTTGGGGTAGATCTAGCAATGTTGATTTGTGATTGGATCAAGCTTTGTGTTAAGGCTTGAGGATAGATATTGAGGATATATTTGTGCTAGACCGAAGGACTATGTTTAGTGTAGATCAGAGGATATATATTGAGGATATATTTGTGCTAGATCAAAGGATTGTGTTTAGTGTAGATTAGAGGATAGATTTTGGTGTATATTTGAGGATAGGTTTGTGCCAGACCAGAGATAGAGATTGAGCAGATTTGTGCTAGACCGAAGGACTATGTTTAGTGTATATTTGAGATAGAGATTTGAAGGTGATAGAGTATAGAGGATGATAGTCTCCAGTGGATAGAGATCCATTAGCCAGGGTAGTGAGGATAGGTGTCTTCAGTGGATAGAGATCCATTAGCCAGAGTAGTGGGGGCAGTAGTTCTTCTAGAAGATCACCAGTCAGAGCTAAGGAGAAAGGAGTTCTCCTATGGATAGAGATCCATGAACTTGATTAGGGGATTGGTGTCTCCTTTGGATAGAGATCCATAAACATTGTAATAGGGAAAGGATTCCCAAGAGATTGATTGAGAAAATTTTAGTGAAATATTTTCTCCGTGGAGTAGCCCACATTGGGTGAACCACGTTAAATTGGTGTCTCTATTGTGTGTGGTGATTTGTGCATTGCTTTGATTACTGTTGTTGATATTGCTATCTATACATTGCATAATATTGATTGGGAAAGAAAAGTAAAAAGTGGTCTTATATTGTTCACCCCCCTCTCAGTATAAGCTTGTGTTCTTCATTAATGAGGGCCTTTGGTAACCAAACATTCTTCCAAGGAAAATTATTGGGAGTAGGAAATTTTGATTTCTCTAAATCCTTATATTCCAAATTGATTGAGTATCTGCCATAAGTTGATAGATTCTAAACCAACTAATCCTTATCTATAAAAATAGAAAAATAAAATCTTGAAGGATATTTTGTAGCTCATATACTATTTGTTTGAGTTCCTCTCCTTCAACAAGGTTACTAATAGAGATCCATGATCTAGTGTTGTTGCTCACATTAATATCATCTTTTAACTTTAGAAATTTACAAGTTAGATATGCATGAGCCAATGGTTGCTATTTTGAATTAGAAATAAGAAGATAAGGATTCAACCAAACATCATTGATTGCCCATATAATATATTTCATAATCAATCATAAACTATATAATATGAAGTTCCATGTTGACAATCCTTTAGTTAGGGTTTATTTGTTGAATAATTTCATTGCACCAAGAGAACTTGTATATTTGTAAAGTAACATGTTCACCTAAATCTTCCTCGATATTTGAATAATATCTATCCAAGTTTTTTCCTTAAGGCCAAACTCATAAGTCTACAATTCTGCAAGCCTTCCCTTCTAATATAATTTCCTTTGTAAACCCTATGCCACTTACAAAGAAGAAACCTAAAAATTTTGTTGCATATTTTCTAAAGAAATTCCCTTTGAATTTTATCAAATTTAAATGTTGATAATCTTAAAAATGACATCATATTGGAGATAAATATCCTTGCACAAGTCATTATAAATATGGCCATTTATATTAATAAAGTGACAAGATATATAGAAGCTTAGAAATGACTATTCACTAAAAAAAATATAGTAGTAATATAAGACTATTTTGAAATATCCCATAATGAACAAGACAAAAATTATGTGGATTAATATTGCAATAATTTTAAAGGAAAAAAAATCTTTAAAAGAAAAATATTTATAAAGATTATTTTTTACAAAATTAAATTCATCTTATAGATATTATAAATTCTCTTATGAATGGAATACAAAAATATTTTATTTTATTTATTAAAATAATGCTCAAGAAGAGAAGTTTCACCATACGTTAAGATTCAAATTTCATTTATGAACCTTAACATTTTATCAAATGATATGAACACAAGGGATTAAAAATATGGTCTTTCAATAGTTGTATGCTTACTGCAATTATAAGGGCTTTGACCTCTCTTTGAGAGGTCCAAGGTTCAAACCTCACTCAATATGAGGGGATCGGGACCCCTCATAAAAATATACGTAAAATCATTGAAAAAAATGTGGGCTTTTAATGTAAAATTCAAAATTTAAATCTTATCAAATAAGATAAACATAATTTTCAAATACTACTATACAGTTTGTTGAAACATTATTATAATGTGATCATAATATTTAATGTGGTTTACTAAAATATCATGATAATATAATCATGATATAGTATAGACAAGACATGTTTTAACCCTATATAGCCAATTTATAAAAATATAACAAGAAGATGATTTAAAAAAATTAATTATAAAGAAAAATAATAAAAATGAAATGTGAAAGTGATGGAATAAATAAAAATATTTTTTTAAAAAGAAGAAGAAAGTACAAAGAGACTAAGGAGACAAAAATAATTCTCTTAAGTCATTAAGATAATATAAAAATTATAAATAATAAATACAGATAAGATGAATAGTTGCAAGCTTACTATAGTGGTAAGGGCTTTAGCCTCTCTTTGAGAGGTCCAAGGTTCAAACCCCACTTAGTATGAGGGGATAAGAACCCTCATAAAAACTTGTGTAAATAAAAATAATAATCAAGATTGATCAAAAGAATATGGCGAGAAATTATGAGGAGGCAGGTGACATAAACTAGGGTTTACAGACCCTAGGGTTTGATCTGAGGGTGGATTTTTTGATAGGTCCATAACAGGCCCTAGGAATCCTATAGAAGTCGTTTGACTGGAGGATAGGCCATGGTTGAATGCAGTTAAGAAAATTTTTTAGGACATGGTAAATCACTTTTATCTATGTCCTAAATAGGGTAAAATTTGTATTCCTTCTTCCCTAACCAATTTAAAAATGGTCCATGGTGCGATGAATCTTGTGGGAAAGTTTTTAGGGGCTCGTCCAGACTTGGACTCTATCCGAAAATGGGTATTCATGAAATGGCACCCTATGGGTCACATGGATATTGCAGTGTTACCAAAAGGTTTTTTTATGGTTAAACTTAACTGTGACAAATATGTTGATCAAATCCTTTGGGGAGGCCCATGGAATTTCAATCAATGGGGGTTATTTCTATGAAAGTGGGGGTCAAATTTTGATCCAAATACATAAAGAATTCATAAAAAATCCATCTATATCATAATATCAGGCTTACCTTTCCAATTCTAGCATGAGGATATCCTCATGGGGATAGTAAAGGAGATAGGGGATTTGGTAGCCATTGAATCTGCAACCATGGCCAAGTTGAGACTAATTTATGTGAGAATATGTGTGAATGCAAACTTAGAAGCATATCTTCCTTGCTCAATTAAAATCCTCTTTGATATAGGAAGTTGGTTGTAGGCTATCAAATATGAGAACCAACCTTCCCATTGTGATTTGTGTAAGAAATTAGGATGCACTTTAAATTTTTGTCCCAATAAAAATAAGGAAAACAACACATGTAAAGTATGGCAATGGAGGGAGTTGTTAGACCCAAAGAAATATCAAGAAGATATGGTAACCTAAAGGAAGAAGATAACGAGTCAAGAAGAAGACAAGGAAGCCCCAATTACAAACTCAAAAATACCATTTGTGGAGGGGGAAATCTTGGAAGGAAATTTTTAGGTATGCCCTAATGTTTCGCTCCCCTCTATCTCTATGAATGAAATTCTTCAATCCAACTCCTTTTCTTGTTTGGATGATGTGTTACCCGATCCTATTGATACATGTGTGGAAATTTTACCTCCTGATTCATCTAACCCAAATAAGGACATTTGTGTTATAGAAAATCACTATGATTCTACCTTGGGTAATGATTTTGAGATATCAATCTAGGGCAAGGATAAAGAGATATTATTGTGTGACCTGGGGCCTAGGAAAGGTAAAGCAAGTGCAACACCTAGTAGAATAACTAGGAATAAAAAAAGTTCAATAAATATTGGCTTTGAATCTAAATCTAGGAGATCAACTAATAAGGAGATCATACAAAGAGAAATAGAGGTGGAGATTTCAAATGACACCCAAACAACTCTAGACCTAGGTGGGGGAAAGAAACAACAATCCAAATCCAAAAAATGAAAGTTGCCTCGTGGAATGTAAGGGGTCTCAATACCCCTTCTAAGCACAAAGTTGTGCAATCATTGAGAGAAGATGTCGATCCTTAGATTATCCTTTTACAAGAGATAAATTAACAAAAAAATTGAAGTAGAATTTATAGCTTATCTTGTCGTAGGGATCTTAGGAGGCCTTATGTGCTTGTGGGATCATAAAAATATTGAAGGAAGGCTAATAGTGTCAAATGAAATATTTATAGCTATTCATTTCTACTCAAAGGAGGAGGATCAACAATGGATAATCACTAATGTTTATGCTTTGAATATAGTGATTGGTAGAAGGAATCTATGGAGGGATTTATGCCAACTTAGAGAAGACTGTTCTGGTTTACCTTTGGTTCTAGCGGGAGATTTCAACTCTCCCCTTTACCCATCATACAAGAAGGGAGACAACTCATCCATTTTGAAAGGAATGATGGAAATTGCTCAATTTATAAATGCTAATGAGTTTATGGATGAAGAACTAAGAAAGGTTAAGTACACTTGGAGCAATAGATGAATAGGGGACCAATTAATCTAAATTTGGATTGATCATTTTCTTTTGTCAAAGGAAATCCTGCTATCCTTTGGAGACACAACTCTGACTATTCTTCCAAAGGTGGATTCTAATCACAATCCCCTTATTTGGGAGATTGAGGTAAGGAAGAGGATCTTCAAATACCCTTTTTGGTTTGAGAAGATGTGGTTGCAACATGAAGGGCTTGAGGGTAAAATATTAGAGTGGTGGAAGCAAGATTTCTCTAGAGTGAAGCTAACCCAAATAGCCAAAAAAGTAAAGATTTATTAAAAAAATATTAAAATCTAGAATAGAGAGGTTTTTGGGCATCTCATCAAGAAGAAATCATAACTGAAGCAACGTATTTTAGACATTGAGCAAGCCTTGCAATCAAGGATTTTTACCAGCAAAATGAGAGAAAAAGAGAAGAAACTATTGGCTAACTATCACAATATCATGGCTTGCAAAGAGATCTTCTAGTGATAGAAATCAAGAGTAACTTGGCTAAAATAAGGGGATCACAATACAATTTTTTTCATGTTTCAACCTTAAGGCATAGGAGATACAATAAGATTAAGAAAGTTGTTAAGATGGATGGCTCTATTACTGATGACCCCCTTCAAATCAGAGAGAAAGTTGTTAACTTCTTTGTCAATTTGATAGGATATACAAGGAGCCTTAAGATGATGCTTCTATGAACATCATGTTGTAGAACATCCCTAGGCTAGTCATTGATTAGCTCAATGACTATCTCCTTAGTCCCTTCAAGGAGGATAAAATTAAGAAGGTAGTGTCTTATATGAATGGTGACAAGACCCCATGATTGGACAACTTTCCTATTGTTTTCTTCCAAATATTTTGGCACATTGTTGGGGCGGATGTTACCCAGGCTATTATGGAGGTTCAAAGAACACAACAAATTCCCAGAGATGTCAACTCAACCTTTTTTAGCTCTCATTCCTAAGGTGGTAGGTGCTAGGACCTTCTTTGAATTCTACCCTATAATTTTATGCAATACTTTATACAAGATTTTGTCCAAGGTCCTAGCCAACATAATTAAAATAATTCTACCCTTCATAATTGATCCCCATAAGGGTGGTTTCATTAAAGGGTGAAAAATATTGGATGGTATTATAACCATTCATGAGGTGATTCATTACATAGATAGAAGTGGGGATGTTAGGATTTTGTTAAATCTAGAAATTAATAAATTTTACGATAGGGTCCCTTGAGAATTCCTTTTCAAGACCATGAACATATTTGGCTTTCACCAAGAATGTATTAAGATAATCAACGCATGTGTTTCTTCAACCATATTTTTAATTTTAGTAAATGGTGTAGTAGTAGGATATTTCCAGTATAGAAGAGGACTCTATCAGGGAGATCCATTATCTCCCTACATTTTCATTATCCTTGTTAAATATTTGGGGAGAGCAATCTCTGCTACTACATCAAATGGGAAAATTGAGGGAATTAAACCTACCTCTTCTTTATCCCCTATCTCCCACCAACAATTTATGGATGACACAATCATTACTACAAAATCTTCAATCCCACAGGCCAAAGAATTGAAATATATTTTGGAAAAATATGAGAAGGCAACTAGTCAAAAAGTGAATTATGATAAAAGTAAGATTTATTTTATTAACACGCCAGAGCCCAAGTAGGATAGATTAGCTAAAAAAATTTGTTGTGGTATAGGGGATCTTCTCTCAACCTACCTTGGGATGCCATTAATAAAAGAGAGGATGTAGCAGGATTTATGGAATCCACTTGTAGAGAGATTATAAAAAAAGCTTACAGGGTGGAGGGGTTATTTGCTCAGCCAGGATGACAAAGCCCAACTTGTAAAATCATCTCTACAGAATATCCCAATCTATTTTATGTCAATGTTCAAAATACCAATAAAAAATTATGATAAAATAGAGCATATTTAGAGAAACTTCTTATGGTCTGGTGTGGAAAGTAAAAAATGATGGCGTTGGTAGCTTGAGAGAAAGTTTGCACAAGGAAAGAAGTGGGGGGCTTGGGCTTCAAAAATTTGAAAAATATTGAATAAATCCTTGATGGGAAAATTGGGTTGGAAACTTGTAAAGGATAAAGACCTCATTTGATCCACATCCTTAAAGACATGCATCTCAAGAACCACTCTAGCTTCCTAGAGGAAAGTGAGTTACCTCATGGTTCAAATTTTTGGAACAATCTTTAGCTTAGTAGACATTTGTTAAATAAGGGTATTTTCTAGAATAATGGAACTAGATTCCAAGTCTATTTTTGAAAGGATAGATGACTAAAGAAAATTCCTTTAAGTGAGGACCCAGATTTTGCTGGGTTGGAACAAGTCTTGTCTGCTCTCTATGGAACCTCTATGCAAAACCACATGATCTCTAATAAATTTGGTAAAATATGGAGGTATCTACAGGTATATGGGATGGATGACATGAACCAATAGAGCCTAAGTAATATCAATGGGATGCTACAGGTATTTTTAAATAGTACAAAAAATTGAAAACTCTCCTATGGAAGAATAAAAAAGAATATGAGTACTCAGTTAAATATGGTTATTACGTGTTGGAGGGAGAGGGCCTAGGTTGGATGCCTATTACAAAAGTGTGGATCAAGGAGCTCCTTTCAAAAACTACCTACTTTTATTGGCTATCAGTCCATAACAAGATTATGACAATGGATAATATTCACAAGAGAGGGATGCTAATTCCTAATATATGTGTGTTGTGTGAGAAGAATTGGAAAGATAAAAACCATGTCTTCACCGACTGCTCCTTCATGAGTGAAATATTTAACAAAGTGCTCAACAAATTTCAAGTTGCCTAGGTCCTTCCAAATTCCCTTCTATACCCGTGTCTCTAGTGGGAATACCCCTTCTAAAGAAAGAGACTAAAAATATTGTGGAAGCTAAGCCTCCCCCATGCCTTTGTTAGAGTATATTAAATTATTTGGTACATGATAATGTACCACCTTGGATATATATTTAGATTAGGAGTGTGTCTTAGATTAGAATGTGAGTAAATATTTTATGTAATGTAATAGTGTGTAGGAAATGCATAAGTGTCATGTAGTTAAGTTTACAATTGTAGTGAGTGTAGATGTGCACAAGTATCCATTATGTAAGAGTGCACATGTGTTATTAGAATAGGAAAGTGAAGAGTCTCAAAGGAGAGTGAAGGCCAAGAGTATTCCATATGAAGAGTCACACTCTATTATATATATGTGTCTATGTTGTGTTGTATGTGTGGTGAAAGGATGAAGATAGAGTGAGAGTTGGAGTATGGTGTATATGACCTTTATTCTATATCATGTTACTATTTTTGTGAGCATTTGTTAGTGTCCATTTTATGAGTTGTTACAAAAGTTATTTATGAGTTTTATGTGATTAATATATTATCATTATCATATATTTTATATTGCAACTTTATTTGAGATCTTGTGGTTATTTGCATTAAGTATTAAGAATCAAAAGCTAACAACCTTGTGGCTTGGAAAGAGAAAAATAATCTATATTCAACGATAAAAAAGAGATATCACCTCCACTAAAGCCAAATATTCCACTACCACTGTGGAGAATTTCAAGATCATAAGCTTTAAAGATGCCTAGGAGCTTGATTTAGAGAAAGATATTATCAACAATTAGGGCTTCGAATTCTAGGCTCAAGACCCTGCTCTACCAGCCAAACTTGTAAGTGCTAACACAAAGTGGAAAACACCACCCCTTGGCTAGCTGAAGCTAAATTTTTATGATGCAGCGAAAGAGAATCCAAGAAAGACTGGAGCAGTTGGTATTTCAAGAGATCATAAGGGAAAGGTTATCTTAGTCTATATGGAGGTCTTAGGGGAGAAAACCAGTAACTTTGTTGATTCCAAGGCTACTTTCCTAGGCTTAAATCTTATTAAGAGCTTTAATATTAAAAAATTGATTGTAGAGGATGACACAAAATGTTATTAATATTTTGAAAGGAAACCAACCAGCTAGTAGGAGTGTTTTTGATATATTTTTGGAAGCTACGAGCAAAATAATCTCTTTGGAGAATATTCAATATAACCATATTTTTAGAGAAGGTAATGGGGTTGCGGATAGCTTGGAAAACCTAGAGGTGATCCTAGATGGTTTTTCAAAAATGGGAAGCTAGCTTTCCTAGTCAGGTCCATGATTTGGTAAATTTGGAAGCCAGTGTCCACAATGATTAAACGAATCATAGCATATAGCAGATATGAGGGGCTAATTAAGTATATGATGAAGAATCCACCATGTTTACCCAGAGGGAGAAGTCAGGGTAAGCACGATTTTTCTACCTCTCAAAATAGGGTCGTATTGATAAGTACCAAAGTTGGACTGTGTGGGGTATTCAGTTCCTCTTGAAAAGAAGAATTGGGCTAGAATAAGATAAAAGAAGTACACATTAGCATTCTTGTATAGATTCTCTACCTAATGGGACCAACATCATCCTAGTCATATTAGGAGGCTTGCTATCCTTTTCCTTTATGTTTTTTGTCTCTTTTTGTGAGGTGCAAATTTAAAGATTTAGTGGAAGAGCTTGGAGCATCATTGGGGTATATGTTATAGTTGTTGAACCTTGTTGTTCGATACTCATATGTAATCTTGCTTCTTAAATATGGTTTTGTTGGTTCATGCTCACATGTATGTCAAAGAGCTTCTTTTTGGAATTCTTGGCGAGTCTCTAAAAACAAAGAGCTTATTTTTTGAATTCTTGGCGAGTCTATCAAAGCAAAGAGCTTCCTCTTTTTATTCCACATCAAAATATCACTATCACCAATCTAGAAAATTCTTGGCTTGAAAGAAGTTCAAGTAATTATGGTGTTGTATCAATAAATTCAAAGTCATCAGGAAGGCACCATTTAGATGATGTTCATTCTTTCCTCTCATAAAAGGAATTAAAGTCAAGACAACAAATTTATTTGAGTTTGCATGAGGAAATGCAATTGGTGGCCTGTGAACTTGATTGATCTTACCTTTACCTGATTTGCTGATACGTTTGGTCTCTTCATTTTTGGATCTTGCTCTATGGTGGTATTTTGGGCTAGGTCTTTAGTAATATGTTTTATATAGTCTTGGTTTATGGAGTCTTTCTAGGTGGCTCCTTAGTTGGATGTTTTATCTCCTATTTTCTTGTTTCAATTTTGGAGATTTAATGTTTAATCTGTGAAAGGAAGTGTGAAATGTTTGGAGATCCTCTCAAACCCCTTCCCTTTACCATAATAAAAAAACATAAAATGAATACATGAAAACAAAAATAAGATAAATAATTTTTTATTAGGTGGTAAATAGGGGTTTTGAAAGGACCCCAAACCTTTTACAACTAAAAATATCTCAAAAGTACAACTCTAAGAAAATTATGGAAGAAGCTCTAGCAAAATCTCAAGAACAAACTTCTAGAAAACACAACAAAAGCTTCAAAGAGAATAAGATGCCCAAATATAAAAGGAAACAAAAGGATTTTCCAAGATCTAAAAACACCAAACCACTAAAAAGAATAGCATAGAGCCCAAGGAGTGAGTTAGTAACTTCCCAAATAAAATGCAACCCAAAAAGACCTTTGTATCTTAATTCTACCTAAAAATTTAAATTCAAAATATGAAATGGGATTCCCACCCAGAAAAGCAAGGAGATCCAAAAATCCGGTTGTAATCCACTCCAACAAAAGATGTGACTAGATTTCCCTCTAAAAATTCAAAAAAAATTGAAACAGGCTTCCCACCCAAAAAATATTACCTAGAACTAAAAAAACCCCTCTAGAGGATTAAAAACATTCGAAATAGGCTTCCCACCTAGAAATATCCCACCTGGAATTAAAATCCACCTGGAAATTAAAAAAAATGAAACAGGCCATAAAACTAGTTATAAACCATTCCCAGCAATAGATGAATTCGGATCCAAAATCCAGGAAAAAAAACTAGCCAAATAAGCTAAGAAAAAACCAGCCAAATATTCTTGAAACGTTGACTCCATCATCAATCTAGAAAAATCCAAATCTAGACCTTGCAACAACCCCAAGAAAACAACCATTATCAGGATAACGGGGAAACAAATCTTCTCAAATCTATAACTACTCTTTTTTTGGGATGGTAGTTAACTATGAACATTCCATAAAAGTATCTTCGTGGGTCAAGAATAGAGTCAAAGGTCTCCATTGATCCCAATAGAAGGGGCCCATGTGTTTCAGCACTTAATGAAAACCCTAACAAATGCAGTCCCCAAACTTTAAAGTTCCTTGTTTCTCTTTTGCTATCTTTAAATTTATCTCTTTCTAACCTCAAAAATAGCTGGTCTTCCAGGTTTATTTTGGCCAACATTGGACTTTCTAGTCTTATCAATGGGGTGAACACAAATGCAGTCCCCAAACTTTAAAGTTCCTTGTTTCTCTTTTGCTATCTTTAAATTTATCTCTTTCTAACCTCAAAAATAGTTGGTCTTCCAGGTTTATTCTGGCCAACATTGGACTTTCTAGTCTTATCAATGGGGTGAACACCGCCCAACGCCTTGATTTTGCTGGGAATAAGAGACTTTTCATTTTTCCTTTTGCCTTACCACTGTCCATAAATAATCTTAGCTATATCTAGCTTCAAATTTATTACAGTAGTACTTGAATCATCCTTTAGCTTTAAGGGAGTTAGAGGTGTTTCAATACATACCTAAGGCTGACCATTTTTTGTAGAGCACTCACCCTCCTCAAACACCGAATTGTCCCGAGGAGCCATATCTTCATCCATTGGAGGGTTTTTAAGGCCTGCTAAAGACCCAATACCAGTAGAGTTGTGTTCTTTTGGTTTCTTCATAGAGTCTTTGTGCCTCCATATTTTCTTTAAATTTATTGCCTAGGGTTGCTTGCCTTTACCTAGAAAATCCAAATAAGAAACCCTAGGAGGAAATTTTTTGAATTCCACTAGTTGCTTCCTTACTCCAAGCTCTGAGATTAGGTCAATATCTTAGGGAATTATCTATCCAAATTAATTTCAATACACATTCTTGTTACCACCAATATAAACTTGAACAAGTTGAGTCATCAATGGTAATCAACTTACCAAAGATTTCATCAATGGTAATCAACTTACCAAAGATTTTTGCAATCCCTCAAAGGATATTTGTGTGCCAAAACTATAAGGGAAGGCCCGAAAGTCTAATTTAAATAGGGGATGAGTGGATTTTCTTAGTAACCGGATCAAATTCAATTTTACATATTTTAAGAAAAAGACTTCTTCCTCCTAAAAACCAAGGGCCTCCATTAAGAATTTGGAGCAAGTCAGGTCCATCTGACAACTTGACTGGAAAAAAATCATTGAGGGTCACAACCTCCAGTCCACCATGTGGATTCCATATGGACATGACCCATTTTTTGAAATACTCTAGGCTGGAACCAGAACCCAAAAAATTTTCAACAATGCAAAGCAAACCTTCATCTAACAAGGGTTCAAAAAATCCACTTGTGCAAATAATATGAATATTAATTCCCCGAAGGACACCCATGTAGTTAGGGCTTTGGAATTTCTTTCGAGAGATCTAGGTTCAAACCACCCACCGTGGGGGTGTGTGGGCGTGTGTGTGCGTGTGTTAATGAGCTTGCGTACAAAAAAAATTATGAATATTAAGACTTGTGCCACGTGTTCATAAGTCCACTTTTAATAAATCATTAAGGAAAACAAAGATAATACATAAAATTTAAACATGAGTAGAAAATACATATTAATTTATCAGTGTAACAATAAATACAATAGGTCCGAGGTGTAGACCAATTGGTTTATCCAAACCCCATAAGGGGGCGAAGGTCCAAGGTTCAAATCTCGGGCCTCATTGGATTGAACGCTTGTCCCTTTCCTCGTGCTTTCAGTGGCGTAAAAGGTTTAAAATGATTGTGGCATGGTGGTTATAGGGGCGGACTGCACGAAGATCTGTGTGGCGGCTTCCGGAGCGGACAGTGCAGAATACTGTAGCGGCCATAAAAAGCTGGACAGCCTGCCGGATTCATGGCGGCTACCGATTCCACCATGTAAAAAAAAAAAAAAACAATAAATACAATGAATTTATATCGTTTATTAAGAAATAATGAGACAATAGTTATAAGAAATTAATAAAAATATATTAAGAAAAAATTTATTGTCACCTAAGTATTGTATGTTTTGTGTAAATATTTTAAAGTAAACTTTAAAAGTAAATTTCAAATCTTTACATCAAAATTTAAAATTATAAAACACTAAGCATGCACTATAAGAATATTATGCTTTACTTCATCATAAATGGGATTAATATTGTGATTTATTTTGACATGTTATTGAAAATGAATGTGCTCGATTGACATATACCTATTATTTGCAAAAAAAATTAATGAAGTATTTATTTTTAATTATTTTTTTAATTAAAAAATTAGATAATTTAAATAAAAATTTATAATAGTTTTTTTTCTTTGTTGGACCTCAAAGAGTAATAGATACATGACCAACCATTTGTTGGAAAAATATTTAAAACTGTAGATGCTTTTAAAGTATTTATTGTCTTTGAAATTATATTAGTGATAATAACTACACTGATCAACTTAATTCAACACACCATTAGTGTTAGTCTAGATCAATTGATTAATTTGAAATTAAAAATTCAATTATTTGTAAGATACTTAATAAATAATTAACCTATGTAATGAATGTTATCAATCCTTAAAACAAAGTACAATATTATAGACATGCAAATTATTGTGAAATTATTTCTATAGACATGCATGCAAATTAGTTTGAAATTATTTTCATTGACGTTGTGCTATTTAAATATATTATTGCATTTAATTAAATTTAATAAACATGGAATTTAGTTTGTTTGAATTTATTTTTATTTATGTTAATATTATTTAAAGATATATTTTTAACCAAAGACCTCCCGAAGAAGAGCCAAAGCCTGAATCATTGCATTGTCCACCTGGGACAAAATACTAATTTTTAATTGTAACGGAAGAAATGATAATTTATAAAAACTATAATAAAATCTTGAAAAAACACTTTCTTTGTGCAAATATTAAAAAAGTATATCTATTCAAATATTGGCGCTTATAGATAAATAATAATTTCAATACTTTGTACAAAATAATTATGAATATGTTAGATAATAAGATAACAAAATCATTATTTTTTTTTGGTTTTTTTTGGAGTTGACCTTGACTGGTGATTTAGCCTGTCTTGTTGCTTATTTGAGTCCTGGGTGGGGGCTCAATTGTACTTTGTAATCCAGACTTTTTATCAATAAATTTTTACCCCTTTATTTAAAAAAAGATAACAAAATCATTACCATGTGTAACATCTCTTGACCATAAAGAATTTATTATGGGTTCTTTGATATGAAATAAACTATAGAATTTGGTGATTATAGTTCATGAACTACTTCATATTTATATACAATAACTTAAAAAAGAAAAAAATGGTATTGAAGTTGTAAATATCTAAATCTATTAATCGTATGGAATTTTGAGAATAAGCATGGTTATATTTTTTTTGATTGGTTGAAAGAAGGAATTTTGAAAAGATCCTTAGACCTTTTACAAGAAAATCATAGCAAGGGACACTGTCTCCAAGAGACAAACAAAGAATAGAAAAGGCTGGGAGACAATCTCCATAGACCATCTATAAACAAGATCAAAGACAATCTCCATAGGACCACCTATAAACAAGAATGGAGAAAACCTTTACCTACAATTTGAAAAGAGGTTTTTTGGCCAAGAAAACCTTCACCAGCACGCAGATCCAGAGAACAACATCAACAAAATAGAAATTTGAAAAGAAGTTTCCCGCCCGAGGAAACCTTCGTTTGTAAAAATAGGATTTGAAAAAATGTTTCCCACTCAGGGAAACCTTCACTTGCATTCAAAAGATCTAAAATGAGGTTTCTAATCCAAGGAAACCTTCACCAACCGATTGAGCCAGAGAACTACACCAACAATTCAAAAATATGAAAAAGAGGTTTCCCATCCAGGGAAACCTTCAACAACAAGCTACACCAAGAAGAAATAAATGAACCAAATGGACTGGTTGCAAAGGATGTATCAAAAATATGCAAACCACCAGCATACCTCCACCATCATCGGGCCCCTCCAAACACCTGACCAGGAAGCCAAACCCAAAACCCTTCTCTATAGCCAGCGTAGAAGCACCAGGTCCCCCTTAAGACCTCACAGACCTATAGAGAAAAGAGTTCAAAGGATCAGACTCCTCATTAGATGAAATAGAGACCCACAACCACCAAGGGTACGCTTAGGAAGCCAACACAAAAACTTTTCAACCACAACCATCATGGAAGCATGAGGTCTCTCTCTAAATGGGATAAAAAAGACCATAGAGAAAGGCTCGTAAAAGCTTCCTCACTAAAAAGGCAAAGGACCAATGTTGTCATACCAAGATGTGACCTTCGAAACCCCTCCTCCATAGGCATCATGGAATTCCATGGTCTCCATCCCAAGACCTCAAACAACCAGAAGAAAGGATCCATTAAAATACCTCTCAAGCAAACTGCATAGGGCTGCACAACCCAATTCCATCGTTGTATGACTAGGATGTCGTCCAAAAAAACCTTCCTCCACATCATGAAAGTGCTTGGTCTCTCCCCAAATACCACCCAAAAACATGGAGAAAATCCCACCATACCACCTTGTGCATCAAACAAGTAAAGGATGAACAAACCACCAAGGATGCACTACTAATCTGCATCAAAGAGGACCATACTCACTAGCCTTGCCAACACCAAAAAAGTGAAATGGGAATGGAGGAAATCCACTTTGGATCACGTCCAAGGATGCCAAACAGAAAATATTCCCAAGATCACTTCGAAGGAGCATGGGAGGGAGCAAGAAATTTGGAACAGTGGCCTCCCATATAGAGCCAGAGGCCTCCTACCCCCAACCTTGGTCGATCGAATATTTAGGTAAATTTGATTTTGAATTAAGGTTATTTATTGATCCCCAAAAAAACTTGTCACCTTTGTAAAGGGAATAAAACAAGGAGGTATTAATTTGATTCATTATTATTTAAAATAATATCAAAAGGACTACAATAATTAATTAGACTAAGATAATTGATTTCCTCATGTACAGATAAACATTAAATTTGAAAAACCATGCACATTAATGGATAACAAAAGTTATCCCATCTTCAAAGCATAATTATTTGAAGTTATTAAATTTGACTAGCTAAATATTATTTGTTAAAAGAGACTAATTCAATTTGAATATAGGAATACCAATTAATAAGTGTAAATATTTGATTTACTTTTGTATATACGAAGTCCAAGGTTTAATTCCAAATTGGAAAAGGTATGTATGCCCTATAGGTGGAGAGTTGATACAGTCTAGGTGGAAGAGGTCAACTAAAAAACAACCTCCCCTACCACCAAAGGTTTTATGATTCACTAACACCAATAGTATAATATTTAGCTTCATTATGAATTGCACACATTATACAATAAGATGGAAATTACCAAGACAACAACACAGTAATTGGTAATATGAATTTATTCAAGATGGAAAGATGACAATCACTTTACCTCTAAACAATAGTCTCAAGATGACCCCTTGATTTTATGATAGCCTTTAGATGGATCTTTTCTTTGACGTCATTCTTTAGATGAATTTTATCTCTAATGACATCCTTTAGACACCAATCCTTGTGATGATACCTTTCACAACTATACCCTCTTACCTCGATGACTTCCCTTACTATGGCCCTTCCAATATGACATGTGCTAGTGAAAACACGAGATTCCGGAAACAAAAAGGAAAGACTAAACGAAATCGTATTAAAAGGAAGGAACACAAATGAATGAACACAAGATATAAGAACAATATGAAATGTAGCCCTTTTTTTATTGATATTCTTTTCAATTCGTGTTACAATACGTCTCCTTCCTTTTTAGGGGATAGGAGCGTTAGATATTGTTCTCTACAACTTGTCTCTCGAATTCCTTCTTCCGCGTGCCCACATATAAAATGGGCGAACCAAAACGTTGTCGCCGCTTGCATTGACAAAGGTCGATTCCTCATTGCTCCTTCAATAGACCTGAAATCTGTGTTCAAAGAAACAAACAAAGAATCGTAGCACTTGTGTATGAAAAATAAAAGATAAATCTAACTATAGCTGAAATGAATCTAAATGCACTAAAAACTTGATAAATGCATAAACATGAAACTAGCTAAAATACTATAAATGAAGTAAAGCGGGGAGGTGCCCGAAGGCAAACCACCCGCGGATAAAACCTTGCTTCGACACCAATCCGCTTGAGATGGGTCCGAAACCCGATGTGATGTGTTGTCGTCAAATTGATAGAATATTGTGGTCAAAAGATTGGGGTTTGGGCGCAAATCGCAAGTAAGTGAATTAACAACACTTCGTTGCTCAGAATGCTCCTGCTCGGTATATCCTTTGGGTGAGGAAACTCACCATTTTATAGACCCAAGGGGTCTCTTTGAATTAACATGCAAAAGTGTTTCTTTGCATGAATGCTTTTGTTTGTGAAGAGAAGACTTCTTCTTGATCAAGGGCTTCTTAACTGCCTCTGTGCATGTCTTTGTGTGTTTTAGAAAAGCTCACTTGCACTCCCATGCAATGAAGGGATAACTAAGTGGCAAATCCGAGTTGTCTTAAAAAGCTTACTCTCATTCCCATGCAGTGAAGGGAAAGTCAATTGGCAGATATGAGTTGTCAAAAGAACTCACTCGCACTCCTATGTCATGCAGGAAGAGCTAAGTGGCAGTTCTGAGTTGTTTATATGCCAAGATTTGACTTTTTGCCGGTCAAACCTGACAATCGTCCCACCCCGAAGCGAGCGCTTATAATCGTCCCTGGGTGAGACGAGTATCAGTCAACACTCGTTCCTGGGTAGGACGAGTAAAATTTGCACTCGTCCCTGGGTGGGACGAATAAGCAATAAAGTGTCTAAAAGGTGCCAAATTGGTTTCTGACTTGCAAAATTGTTGTGTGAGTGGTTAGAACCACTGTTTAACCTCTGAGGGCTGCCCTAGGGGCTGTGTGTGTTGGTGCGATCAGTGCTTGTAATCACATAATCGGATTGGTGCTGTTTTGGTGTCTACAGATGCCCCTTTTTGGGAAGCGTTGTGCAAGGCGCAGCGCTGAGCAAAAATATAACCAAAGCACTAATGATTAAGGTTTTCAGTAACCTAACCAACTCTTGATGCCCCAAGTATGGAAAGGGCACGCATTCTTGAATCCTTGCTTCTGACGAGCTAAGGAACTTAAATCAAGCATTAACCTGGTTCGGTGAGGTATTACTTGAACTTAGGCATTGATCAGTCATGAATAGGCAAAGGGCGCAACCTTTTGTTGTGGGAACCTTGAGTTCATGATTCACAAATGCTAAGTATATGATCAGTTTGTGATGATTGCTTGTTTGCTGCCCCAAGCAAGGGCGCGATTGTCTTTTGCAATGATCCTTTGAATGCGTGTCTTTTCCAAGACTAGGTATAATGTTGTTGATTGGCAACTAAGTGTGACTACCCCCTCAAGCGACGAATCGATGAGGGAATGACCGACATGAGAAAAGCGACGAGTCGCTTGACCCAAGATGACGTGTGCAAGGGTGCCTTTAGATGGTTTACCGCTAAGCATGCTCGAGCAGTTCTCCGACTGTGTTGACCTATTTTTGGTTTTGTTAGCATTGGTCATTTTTATGTTGTGGTTGTTTTTAATTTAATTTATTTTTTTATTCGTCCCGGGGTGGGACGATTGTCGTGATGTTACTCGTCCTGGGGTGGGACGAGCATGCCTCGGAGGATACTCGTCCCGGGGTGGGACGAGCACGCTGAAAAGCGCTCGTCCCGATAAAGGACGATTACCAGCAAACAAAAACTATAAATATGCGAAAATGACGGATTTGGTTCATTTGCATTGTTCATCGATTGCGATTTGGAGCTCTGGGAGGAGGAGGTAGATTTCTGACGCGAAGCGCTGCCGGATTATCTAGCCACCATGAGTACACAGACCGGGTCGTCGAGCGGAGGAGCCGAGGCGAGACCAGTAAGTGCACTATCTCCTCGATTGTGAATTTAAAAAAAAATGCAAATGTGTTTTTATTGTTTTACGTTTATGAAAACACGAAACCCTACTTAATTAAATTAAAGGTAAATGAATGAAACCAAAGGAAACATGGATGCAAACCTATGGAAACTTAGATGAAAAACCGGATGAGAAACCCAAAATGAGACTTAGACGACAAACCGGATGATAAACCCAAAATGAAACTTAGAGTAACAACCTAGGGTAACCATGGTTAAAATGTTTTTCTATGTGAATGGTAAAACTTAGGGCGAAACCGTAGGTAAACCACACTCATATTTTTATGTTATGTTTATGGAATTAAAAATGGAAAATGAATGAATTTTTTTTTTTTTGGTTGAAATGGTAAACGTAGGTAAAACCGTAAGTAAACCATGTCAAAAATTTTCATTGGTTTGGATGAAATTAAAGATGAATTTTTTTTGGTTGAAATGGTAAACTTAGGTAAAACCGTAGGGAAACCATGTCAAATTTTTATTGTTTTGGATGAAATTAAAGATGAATTTTTTGGTTGAAATGGTAAACTTAGGTAAAACCGTAGGGAAACCATGTCAAATTTTTATTGTTTTGGATGAAATTAAAGATGCAAAATAAATGATTTTTTTTTTTTTTGAAGTTTTGGATGTACATGTGAATGAAAAATAGTACGGTATAGTTATGCATTTTTGTACATGTGATGGTGATGTGATGCATGTTTTTGATGTTTGTTGTTTTTTTTTTTTGTGATGTGCAGGTGGTGAAGAGTCGACATCGAGTGCCGACCATTTTTTCTAATGCCCGCGAGGCGTTGACTGATGATGACTGGGAGTGGCTTGATGCCTTAGGGCTCAAGCATGTGGCTCGGTTGGATGCAGTTGTGGCAGATCGGGCGTACATTACAGCATTGATTGGCCTGTGGGATGCTCGGACGAACACCTTCCATCTTTCGACAGGGGAGATGACTGTCACCTTGGAGGACGTGTATCGGATCTTGCGGATTCCGATAGACGGGGTTCCCATTCGGACGACTCCACGGGGCCAGAGGACAGCGGTACTGACACGGTACTTTGGACACGGAGGGGAGGGGGATGGGATGACCTCATTGGAGAGGGCGGAGCCTGGATTGTCAGATTGGGGGGATACTGGTACGGTGGTGGTACGCGAGGAGAGTGTTGGGAGTGAGGCATGCAGTACTCATGAGCCTCATTTCCAACATGCTCCTACCAAATTCATCAAGAGCGAGGTTCCCATGGAACCTAGTGGAGGTAGTATGGCAGTTGGTGGATTGCCCGATGATAGAGCCGGTTATTATGAGGTGGGGCCAGACGCTACTAGCGCAGTTATATGATGAGTTGTACGAGGTCCGCTGTCGAAGGCGAAAGGGGTTGGGGTGCAGTTTTTTATTGCAGTGCTGGCCTGGCAACACATAGCCATAGAGCGACCACGAGGGTTGCCCTGGACTACCCGAGCGGAGATGGTGGATAGGGACATTGGGTATGGTGCGCTATGGTATCGGTCTGAGGAGCGAGGGCACAGTCGACGGTTCACGGGAGACGTCGACCATTACAGAGATGCCTTTGCACGACTGACTCCCGGGGATGTGGTATGGAGGCCATATCGGGATTGTCCCGCATGGCCGCAGGCGGAGGATTGGCTTCGACGGGTTCGGAGGGGGAGATGGGTGATTGGGCGACATGGGACAGAGCAGGAGTACTTCCATTACCTCCGAGTGACGCGACAGTTTGGGGTACCTCAGGGGTTGCCTGGGGAGCCCGTAGCCTACCGAGCTCGGAGTGATGAGAGGACCCTAGCGGCGCCGATCCTCGAGCCACTAGGGGAGGAGTCAGATGCTGTGTTGGACATTTCGGATGTTGATGACGTCGGCGTGACAGCCGAATATCAGGAGTGGTGGACGCTACGGCAGTGGCGAGGGGAGGGGCCCTTGGGAGGAGAGGAGGCAGCGGGAGGCGGAGAGGGTGCAGAGGCACCAGGAGAGGGTTGGGGAGCACCTGCAGATGTAGAGATGGTGGAGGTGGCAGAGGTGGGAGATGACTTTGGGGAGGAGGAGCAGCCGGAGATGCAGGAGGCGTCAGAGCCGGCTGGCTCGGGGGAGACAGAGGCAGGGTTGCGCGCTGAGGTAGCGCGTTTGACGGGATTGTTGCAGAGGCGGGATGGAGAGCTGGCAGAGATGACGCAGGAGAGGGATCTCCTGCGGACACAGTTGGCAGGGCAGGGGATCG
The DNA here is from genome assembly GCA_028583015.1 of Wollemia nobilis. Lineage (NCBI taxonomy): Eukaryota > Viridiplantae > Streptophyta > Pinopsida > Araucariales > Araucariaceae > Wollemia > Wollemia nobilis. Next base: position 6,031,175 of record JAQPPZ010016751.1, on the reverse strand, counting down.
CAGTGGCTGCGTCTCACCAGCAGGCGGGAGATACAGATGCTGCACGGGAGAGAGATCTCCTACGGGTGCAGCTAGCACAGCGCGACGACGCCATCGCGTATTACCGTAGGCGGGAGGCGGAGTCGAGGCTACGGGAAGAGGATTGGAGGCGACGGGAGGCAGATTGGGGGCGATGAGAGGCCGCGTGGGGGCGGCATCGGTCGGAGATGGAGGGTGAGATTATCCGCCTGGGTGGGCGAATACTAGAGCCTCCGGCCAGTGGCTCGTCGTACAAGACGAGAGACAGCGGGACGGAGCAGTCGGCATCATCCCGTCGTCGACGGCGAGATGAGGGAGGCGCGAGTGGGCGGGATGCAGGGGCGAGCAGTCGCCCTGAGAGATCTCAGAGGACGGATACCGCAGGGGGTAGCTCTCGTCGCACCGATCCTGCGTGATCATGGTGGCCGACGCCCTAGGCTGGGGATTTTGGGATTTTGGATGATGGGAGGGAGGTCTGAGGACCAGTTTTGTAGCCTCGCGGGCAATTTTGTTGTGATATATATACGAGATGATTCTTTTTGGTGTTTATCTGTTTTGCATGATTTATTTTTATGTACATGTTTTTACATTGATGTATGCATATGCGATTATGAATGTGATGATTCTAATTTGTATGATGTATGCATATAGAATGAATGAAATGAATTGTGGATGATTTGTCGATGCACCATATACTGTACAAAATTGGAGTGATTTGCTATAGTAATAAGATAACTTTGTGGAATGCTTGTGCATATGAAAACTTTGTTTTTGTATTTTGTCTATTTTTTGATGGTGAGGTATGGAATGAAATGTATCGGTTGTTGGAAAATGTAGTTAAGCTTTTCTGAGATGCAGATATTTTTAACTAACTAGCCAAGACTATACATTTATCTCGCAGGACTTTGGAACAAGGTCTAAATCTGACTTGAATTTAACCAAGTTATTTCACATCCCTGTGTGTGCAATTGAGTTCGTTTATGTGTTATTCATCAGGATACCGCCAGTGCCAGATGGGCTTTCAACCGAACCTGTACTGAGGATCACCTAATTAGCTCCACTAACTCCTGTATTGTATTTAGTCGATTTGTTCTGCGATGTTATCTAGGATACCATAAGCTAGCTCATCCACATGCAAACATTGATCTGCACACAAGTTAATGTGACAGATATATCGTCATGCGGGAGGTTTACTGCCAGTGACTGATAGGCTATCAACCAAACCGGTACTGAAGCTTGCCTCATGACCTGTCGAAATGCTGAAAATTCCAGGGATTCAAGGTCGACTCCCTTCTTTTCTTCAAGGGTATGGGGATACTTGCTCATTATAGTGATAAGATCACTGTTTATTTTTGTTTTATTGATTTTTTTTTTTTTTTTGGAGCAAGGGATTGAAATATGGAGTGACGAGAATCACTATTGTTTGTGCCTTTTGATGTGTGCACTGTAGGATGTCAAATTTTAGTGTTTTGACGTTTTGCAAATGTTTGATGTTTTTGCAACTTTTGAGAACTTGGGATTCATGGGGAATTGGGTAGGGAGGAAGCTTGTCCTTTTGCCAACTCTCAGCATTTCTAGGGTCAATTGCACAGGGGGATAAGCAAGATAGCCGTTTCGCTTATGGTAGCCGGGATTACGGTGCAGGTTTCATCTTTCGTCCACACAACTTAGGAATTATTTTATGTGTGTTAATTTGTGTTGGGATGCTACGTACCAAGGTGGGATCCAAGTAAAACTTTCCCATGTAAAATCTGCTTAACTGTGTACAGTTTTTGGCTAGAAATTTAAAGACATCTGAATGACGAAAACCCTATATACATTAGGCGACACGGACGATGCTAAAATAAAAGGATGATATGTGAGATGTAAGTGTTTATGAAAATGGATCGGAGGTGGAAATGATGGAGTTGCCAAATAATGACAGTCTATGGTGCTTTTGACTTGTATGACCTAGCGAAGTATGCAATGTATGGATGCAATGCTTAATGGAACCTATATTTTTGTATTTTGATTTTTATGAGAATGTATGGAATTAAAATGCAATTGTTTTTGTAATTTTGATTGATTTTTATGGGGATGCATGGAGTTGAAATGCAATTAGTTTTGTGAGTTTGATTTGTATTGATGAGGATGCATGGAATTGAAATGCAATTGTTTTTGTGATTTTTGATTTTTATGTTGACCAAGCAGTTGTGGTAACGCTTGGAGCTTTTGGGTTGACCAAGCGATTATGGGAATCCTTGGAGCTTTTGGGTTGACCAAGCGATTGTGGGAATCCTTGGAGCTTTTGGTTGGACTATGGCTCTCTAGCTGTGAAATGGCCTCAAATGAATGATGTTCAAGGGTTCTGCTTCCTTGATTCCTTCAAGAGAGGCAAGCCGGTATGTTTCGGGTCCTATTCTACTGTCAATGATGTAAGGACCTAACCAGTTTGCTGCAAACTTGTCCCGTAGATGGGACGGCAAATTAGAATTCTGCTGGTTCTCTTTTAAGACCAAGTCACCAACCTGAAATTCCCTGAAATGGACTTTCATGTTGTATGCTTTCTTAAGTCGCTCTTGATAGATACGCAAATGCTCGAGAGCATTGACGCGTCGTTCGTCAAGCAACGTCAGTTGATCTAACCGGGCTTGCCGTGCAGTGTCATCATCGATGAACTCTTGCATTGAAATGCGTAGGGAAGGAATCTCCAACTCAAAAGGCATGACTGCCTCGGAGCCATACACCAACGAAAATGGAGTTGCCCTAGTGGGCGTCCGAATTCTGGTGCGATAAGCCCATAGGGCAAGCGGGATCTGAATGTGCCGGTCTTTATGATTGTCTACAATTGTCTTTTTGAGAATGGCGACTAGCATTTTGTTTGACGCCTCTGCTTGCCCATTTGCCTGCGGATAATAGGGTGTGGAAAAGCTATGCTTAATCTTGTACTTTGTGATCAAAGCACGCACATCTTTATTCTTGAATGGTGTCCCATTATCCGAGACAATTTTGGATGGAATACCAAAATGACATATGATGTTATGCAAAATAAACTCCGCAATGCGGGCTCCGGTCGTAGTGGTCGACGGAATTGCTTCCACCCATTTGGTAAAGTACTCGTGGCCGTTAAAATGAACGTGTGACGACCAGGACGATGCAGGGGAGATCTTTCCAATTAGATCAAGGCCCCACTACGAAAAAGGCCAAACCGATTGAATCGGTTGTAAGGCCTGAGAAGGTACGTGTGTCAAATTAGCATGGTGCTGACACTTCACGCACTTCTTCACATATGCGCAACAATCTCGCTCTAAAGATGGCCAATAATAACCCATGCGAAGAATGCGCTTTGCGATGGCCATACCGCTGAAGTGGCCACCACATGTACCATCATGAGCTTGGGTGATCGCCCAAGCGGACTCTTTCTGGTCCAAACAACGAAGGAGGATTCCTTCATAATTTCGACGATACAAAATGTCTCCTAACAAGACATGCTTTGCCGCTTTCTGTTTGAATGATCTTTTCGCGGCTTGTGTCAATCCAAGTGGGAGAGTACCTAGCTTGAGGTAATCCCGAATGGGTGTATACCAGTCTTGCTGATCAAAAACCTCGATAGTATGAACGGCCAATCCCTTTTGAAGTTTATCCCGAACAAAAGCTGAACAGGAAAGAACTTGTAAAAACAACGTGGTGTTGCTAGCAAGAGGGGCCGGGGAGAACAAGGACCCCCAGTTGGCTTTAATCAAACAATCTCGAATTCGAGAGAACTTATCCGGAGATGGTTCAATCTGGATCATGTGGATTTCTGGCGTCGAATCAGAGCTTGCACGCTCCATCGCAGATTGCGATAATGTTTTAACCTGAATGGTTGTCATTTCACCAGAAGGGTCTTGCGGAATAAGTGACCCCAAGGAGGCCATAGTATCCGCAAAATGATTTGATGATCGAGGGAGTGCCTCGATGTCATACCATTCAAATTGTGCCAAGAATTTATCCACAAGGGCTTTATAAGACTTCAAAACTGGACATTTACATTGGTATATCCCTTTTACTTGGTTGACAATTAACAGCGAATCACCAAAGATGTTCAATCGTTTAATGTTCATGGTGATTGCTGTCTGAAGACCTATGAGCAAGGCTTCGTATTCTGCATTGTTATTGGTTAGCGGGAAGTCTAATTTAAAAGACAAGGGCATTGGAGCGCCTTGCGGAGTGAAGAATACAATTCCCGCACCACCCCCTTGCTCACATTTAGAACCATCGAAGAATAGGGTTATGTCAGCCTGTGACTCAGGCTCATCAGAATCTGGCGACTACGAAACATGGAAGACCCCATCATCAGGTAGTTCAAAAGTCAGAGGCTGATCGTCTTCAAGAGGAGCCTCGGCTAGTTGATCGGCGATGACTTGACCTTTTATAGATTTCTGTCCAATGAACTCTATGTCAAACTCCGTCAACAACATGATCCATTTCGCCGTGCGGCTACTATGATAAGTACGACTCATCATGTATCGCAATGGATTCTCCTTAGACACAACATACGTCTTATTACTAAGCATGTAGTGGCGTAGCTTTTTGGTAGCAAACACCACTGCCAAGCAGAGTTTTTCAACATATGCATAGTTAAGTTCATAACTGACCAGGGTGCGGCTAAGATAGTATGTAGCCTGTTCTCGGTGAAGTTCATTTTTCTGGGACAGCATGGCGCCCAGTGCCACCTCAGTGGCTGAGATATATAAATAGAACGGACACTCCTGGTCTGGGTGGTGCCAATACTGGCGGCGAAGCCAAGTACTGTTTAATGTCGTCAAAGGCTGACTGGCACTCGTCATCCCAATGAAATGTGACCCCTTTATGCAATAATTTATTCATGGGTCGGCATTTGTCAGATAACTGCGCTATGAAGCGCTTGATCGACGCAACCTTTCCCCGCAGACTCCTGAGCTGCTTGATGGTGGTTGGGGGACGCATTTCAAGGATTGCCTTGACTTTGTTTGGATCAACCTCAATTCCTCGTTTGGAGACTATGAAACCCAAGAGTTTTCCAGAGGTGACGCCAAAGACGCACTTCTTGGGGTTTAATCTGACTTTATGCTCAATGAGGCGATCAAGGACCTTGCTCAAGTCATCGATATGATCTGTGCGCAAAAGAGATTTGGTCAACAAATCATCCATGTAATCTTCCAAAGTTTTGTGCATGTAATCGTGAAAGATGTATGTCATGGCACGTTGGTATGTAGCTCCGGCATTTTTAAGGCCAAAAGGCATGACCTTATAGCAAAATGTCCCCCAAGGCGTTGTGAATGCCGTTTTTAGTTGGTCCTCAGGATTAATACGAATCTGATTGTATCTTGAGAAACCATCCATAAGGGAAAGCATTTCGTGGCCCGCTGTAGCGTCTACCAACGCGTCGATGCTTGGCAAGGGAAAATCATCCTTAGGACTCGCTTTGTTAAGATCTCAAAAATCGGTGCATATGCGAATCCTCCCGTCGGGCTTCTTGACGGGAACCATGTTAGATAACCATGGCGGATAATCCACACAGATGACAAACTGGGCATCCAACAACTTTTGCAACTCATATTTTACCATTAAGGCCACTTGTTGGATGCATCTTGCGTAGTTTTTGCTTTACTGGCTTGATTGTCGGATCAAGCGTTAAATTGTGCGTGACTAGCTGTGGGTCTAGTCCCGGCATATCCTTGTATGACCATGCAAAAACTTCCTTCTTTTCCTTAAGAAGGGCAACATAATCGGCTCGCTCTTCGGGGGAAAGACTTACCCTCAGCTTGAGAATCCGTGGATTCATTGGATCTGTGCCGATGTCTACATCAGTCGTTGCTTCAACTGACATATGGGATCCGTCTTCCAACTGGTGTGGAATTGGGATCAGATGGATATCGTTTGCTGAATTAAGATCGTCATTAGGAACCTCAAGTTCCTCTTCAGCATGGAAGACATCCTGAGTTTGTCCTGGAGTGAAATGAAACATCCCACCGCAAGGCCAATACTCTGATGGAGATGGTGGTGTGTCAGTGCGATCCCAATCAATAGCTTCTATGTCTAGATGCAATAATCATGTTGGATTGGTTGGATCATGGATGGGGGCGGTCAAATCAATGGAGACCATGTTAATGAAATGATTGTAATCTCCATTACCGCAAATGTGACAACTCTGATATTCTGGATGTTCGTGGTGCTGTGGATCTGGCTCTGTAGGCACTGGCACAAAGGGATCAGCCCTATATGCGGTCCTGCAAACAGGGTCCGCCCTAGACACTGATGAGTTGATAGGGTCTCCAGGCAGAAGATGTCCGTTGTATTCCTGGGGTGGCAGATGCAGTAATTGCTATAACTGCGCCAGGTTGAAGTGCCTCCTAGGTCGCGGATCTATGTGTAAGTGTTCCAACCTATCATCTATGTCCAAAGGATCTTGTAATCTATGCTCACTAGGATCGTTCAATGGGAACATCCTCAGGAAGCTTTCCTGATCGTCATTCATTTGATAGTCATGCGAATGATCGTCCTCCGACTCATCTTCAGAAGACCCTTCCTGGTCTTGTCCATCTTCCCCTTGTGGGTGAGTCCATGAGGTTTCTCCTTGTTCAGCCGTAGGGAAAGGGTTGTTGAGGTCAACAAGGTTATTTGTTTGCAATGGGAAATAATCCCCTAATGTATAAGTTGTATTTGGATTAGCATATGGATCTGATGCCAACCCATCCTTGTTGCCTATCCCTAGGCCTTGCATGTTTTCGACCAAGATGTCGAGGGGCAAAGGGTGATTAAACCCTACTCCTGACTTATCATAGGGCATTTGGTATCTTGGTTGACACAAAACACGCATTCCTTGTTCATACCGACCTAACCCGTATCCATGCCAATTGCATTGGCTAAGATATCTTAATGCGAAGTCTGGGTTAGCCAGATAGTTGACATCTTCCACAAAGGGATCTTCATCTTCCTCTTCTTGTCGGGAAGGTTCAACGCCATGATCCAGGCCCCCAAAAATGAAGTTTGTCTGATTAGGTGGGTAGCCTAAAGGAACCACGGAGCCTATGGGGAGTCGAGGTCTTCCCATGTCTTGCATAGATCGAAGTGTGGGCGTTGCAACAACATTGCGCACTATATACTCCCCCATGCCCGTGTTAGACATCTCAACAATAATCGTTGGCGATTGAGAGGGGTCAAATGGGAGTTCTCCTTGAGTCCACTCCATGTGGGGTGAACTAGGTGTCTCAGCTTCCATTCTATTAGGCGTCTTTTCTGTAGAGATGTTGGAAACGAGAGGTGGTTCTGCTTCTAGGGGCTTCTTTCCTTTGTCCGTTGGTGTGGCCACCGTAGGTGGCGTCGTTGTGGGAGGACAGGATGAAGAAGATGAACCCGCCTGGGAATGTAATTGAGTTGGCAATGAAGATTCTTGCTTAGTCGAACCCCGTTTAGATGGATTTAACTGGAAATCCACGTGCGTTGAAGGAAGGGTTGACTGCGGCATGATTTGCACTGAGTTGCAATACTTAAAAGGTTCCAAATCTGCGGGGACCACGTGCACTTGTCCTTCAAATGTATATTTCAAACATTGATGAGCAATTGAAGGGACACATTTCATATCTCGGATCCAAGGCCGCCCAAGTAAGATATTATAAGCCATCTCACCTTCTAAAATGTGGCACAACGTATGAATGGTCTTTTGTCCCACTTGTATGGGCAAGACAATTGTGCCAACTGTCGAGCATATCGTATCATTAAATGCTCGAAGGGTATAAGTAGAAGGTGCAATGTGAGAGGTTGGTAGTTTCAAATGTTTCAATGCAGCGGTTGTAATAAGGTTACTGGACGAACCAGTGTCTATCAACACCCGTTTGTATGGAGTCCCGTTGACCCGCGCAATAACGTGCAGGGGTGGATCTGTTACATCGCCAGTCACCATTTTTAGCTCATCTTCTCTGAAGGTAATGACTGGTTCAGTACACTGTTTGACATGCCCCACAAAATTGTTGAACGAATCCGCTTCATGGGGTTGCAATTCAATCGCCTTTAATATCTCCATAAGAGCTTCCCGATGGGGCGCTGATTGTTGAATAAGCTCATAAATGGAGAGCCTAGCCGATGTGGTCCTTAGACTTTGAGTAAGTCTAGATCGAATCGTGACCACTGGTCTAGGTGGGGGCAACTGTGTAGGATTTGGTTGGTGTTGTGACGTGGATGAGGCTTCCCTAGTGGCTGTCGCGGGGACAACTCCTGGGTGTCTTTTGTTTCTTGTCACAATACTTATCATTCCAACATACCCTTCCATGGGGTAACTCTGTTGCACTTCATTGACATGTAGAGGTTTTGTTTGTGCATCATGTGTGGGTAAAGGATCTTTGAAAACACCCATATGTTGGTTGTTGGGTGCGATGGGATTATCCACTACCAATGTGTGATTGTCAATGAGATCTTGCACTAAACCTTTAAACGCCCAACAAAAATTAAGGTCATGCCCTTTCCTTCTATGGAATCTACAGAAAAGATCCTCTCTGTAGCCCTTAGGCTTTGGCGCATTAGGATCAATTGTTGGAATATCTGGCAGATTAATCAAGTTTGCCGTTGACAAACGGTCAAACAAGGAATCTCTAGACTCAGTGTATGGTGTAAACTGTCGCTTTGGGCGACGCTGCTGATTTTGATCTTGCTTCTTGTTATCTTTCTCATAATTATTGTGAGGCACCGCCTGATAGTTAGCTTTTGAAGGCTGTGTTTCTTGGGCAGGCGTAGGGGCATTAATAGCAACTTGATTGACCGCGGCGGGTTTCTGTTGCGTATTCCCTATTTTGGTATTCTTGTTCCACTCTTTTTTCTTAGGCTTGGCAATTTTGCCATCCTGTATCTTGATTTCTTCGATACGTCTAGCTTGCGCCAGAGCTTCTTCCAAAGTGGTGTATTGCTGCAGCTGCAATAGCACAGAGATCGATCGCAAACAACTCTTTGCGAACATTTGAGTTAAATCGGACATAGGAGGGAGGTAAGACAACTTTGAAAGCACTGTCCTCCATCGATTCCCATATGCGACCATAGACTCCTCCTCATATTGTTTGAGGCTAGCTAGATCACTGAGTGACGTCTTTTTCTTTGTATTGAAAGCAAAACGTTCTAGGAACGTGTCAACTAGTTGATCTAAGTTGTAGATGTTGTGCTTCGGGAGATGGGTAAACCAATCCGAGGCAGATCCTGCGAATGTGGTTATGAATGTTCTCAATAATAATGCATCATTGTCTTGTATACCAAAGCACTGACTCAAAAATCGAGTCACATGTTCTTGAGCATCTTCATCCCCTTTAAAGAGTGCCAACTGGGGCAGCTTGAAATGTTCGGGGTATGGAGGTGCTGGCACGGATGGATGTATCGGATGACTACGAAGTTGGCGTAAGGTAGGCTTTTGAGGCCCACCAGTCTTAAGTTCCATATTCTCTAAGCGTTCTAATAACACTTTGTAGGCATCGGAGGATATAATTTCCTCCTCCTTATTTTGTTCCTGCTGTGGGTTGCGGGGAACTTGAGGCCTTTGAATGACTAAATGGTTAGCATCCCTTCTGCCTAGATAAGGCGTTTCAGCCCGCTCTTCTTCTTGGTAATAATCCTCATAATCTTCTTGAGGAGTGTTTGGCCTAGGCCTATAAACATGGATGGGTGCCCGCGGAGGATGCCCGTCATGGTCACGAGGAATGGCCTCCCGCTCAGTTCTAGGAGGTCTAAGAGGCAATGTTTGCTGACGTCGCGGAGACCTGTCTCGCGCTAAGGGATTATGCCTCACATACATCTCAGATTGCTGTGCACGAGGGACTGGGGCTTTCTCAGTCACATAGTTGTAAAACCTTTCAGCAGTCTGACGCTGAATGCGCTCTTGATCAAGGCGACACAAATGTTCTAATTCCTGTTGTTCTTGTTGAAGCCGCATGATTTGTGCTTGGCGGGCGGCTAGTTGTGTAAATGCCAAGTTACTTTGTTCTGTTGTCTCTTGTTTGATAGGCCTAGATGCTTCTCCTACATATCTGTTTTGATCATAATACTCTGAGACTCCTATATGTTGCTTCCCTCTGTCGAGGTTGGCCGCATTGACTTGAAACTCTGGTCTCAATAAGGGATCTGGATATAATGCAGGTGCAGACGTGCATCGTTTTGGCACTGGAAACTGACTTGGAGGAATGTAGTGATCCTCCTCTCTCTCTCTGTGATATGCATAAAAAGTGCGGGCAGAATTGTCTTGTCCTGTTGGGAGGACTTGTCGTTCTGGATATGGTCTACTATTTTCGACATTAATTGGGGGTAAATTAGGAACCACAAAATCATGTGGTCCTTCCTTTTGAACCCTTTGTTGTTCCATAGCATTATACAGTGCTTCATCACTAGGCCATCCATAATGAGCTTCAAAAGGAGGCTTCGTGCTTTGACCAGGTGGTATATATAAGTTATTGTCTTGAAAAGATTCTTGTTGCTTAGGAGTTCCCCTTATAGAAGGGGTTCTAAAGTCTCGTCTGTTGAAGGCCTGATTTGGAGAGCCACTCCTTGAGGCACCTCTAGAACCTTGTTCTATGACTGTATGGGTTGGAGTACCCCTCAATGATGGGGCTCTAGAGCCATGTTCTGCATGATGTGAACTAACTGTTGTACCCCACCGGTGAGGCGGAATGGCTAAGTCTTCAATGCTATATCGGAGACGAGTTGTCTCTCTTGGTGCATGTTCTGCAGCCTTCTGCCCGTGATTGGGCTTGGCTACGAGTATTCACCATGATAATGCTAACCTAAAAAATGCAAAACTTCTTTTTGTGATTTTCTTTTTATGATGTTTTTGGTCTAAAAAAAAAAATAGCATACACACTCACAAGCAATGATTATCTCTTTTAAAGATTAATAGTGTGCCCTAAATCCGGTTTAGTGTGTTTTTGTTGTTTGTTTTGTTTTTGAAGATTTTTGTGAAACGTTTAAATGCAAGTATGAAGGCTCTTATGACTCCCAATATGGTCGCCCCTTCAATATACCATTGCCGGACCGATATACCAACCTCTCTATATACCCGCCCTTACGTGAGGGAGACTATAGGTACGTGAGAGCAGATGATACGTGGAACATAGGCGGTACGGAAGGGGAATCGCTCTGTTTATGACACCTACCATAGAAGACTTATCCTCGCGTGTTGGGAATCACCCCAAGCTACACTCGGTCGGCTTTCGTCAGGATTTACGTCTAGCAACGGTCGCGATCGAGGTAATGGATGCAATATATCAAGCCAAAGTGATAATGGAATCCACCTTTGGTCTTGTTCAAGGGTTGGGGTTTTACGACCAACGCCTTGGTTTAAAATGCCTCGTGATGTGTGGGGTTCATTTTAATTGTGCAAAATTGAAACAGGCAAACGAAAAGAAATCTTTCCCTAAGCCATACAAACTAAAACCGAGAAAACAGAAAAACAAAAATTTGACGAAGTCGTAAAAACCCCCTACCTCTTCTCTGCCTAACAGGATGTCTCCGATTTGCTCTGAAAATTGCACAAAATTATAATCGTCCCTGGATGGAGCGAATAACAGACCGTAATCGTCCCAGGGTGGAACGAATAGTTTATTCGTCCCGGGGTGAGACGAGTACCAATTCTGTAATCGTCACGTGCAGAGACGAATAACAGTCCGAGGTTAAAAAAATAGGTACCTGTAAAAACAAGCAATTTTAGATCAGTAAATTAACCTAAAAAAAATAGAGGACAGTCGTCCCACCGTGATCGCCATTGAAAACACGAGATTCCGAAAACAAAAAGGAAAGACTAAACGAAATCGTATTAAAAGGAAGGAACACAAATGAATGAACACAAGATATAAGAACAATATGAAATGTAGCCCTTTTTTTATTGATATTCTTTTCAATTCGTGTTACAATACGTCTCCTTCCTTTTTAGGGGATAGGAGCGTTAGATATTGTTCTCTACAACTTGTCTCTCGAATTCCTTCTTCCGCGTGCCCACATATAAAATGGGCGAACCAAAACGTTGTCGCCGCTTGCATTGACAAAGGTCGATTCCTCGTTGCTCCTTCAATAGACCTGAAATCTGTGTTCAAAGAAACAAACAAAGAATCAGTAGCACCTGTGTATGAAAAATAAAAGATAAATCTAACTATAGCTGAAATGAATCTAAATGCACTAAAAACTTGATAAATGCATAAACATGAAACTAGCTAAAATACTATAAATGAAGTAAAGCGGGGAGGTGCCCGAAGGCAAACCACCCGCGGATAAAACCTTGCTTCGACACCAATCCGCTTGAGATGGGTCCGAAACCTGATGTGATGTGTTGTCGTCAAATTGATAGAATATTGTGGTCAAAAGATTGGGGTTTGGGCGCAAATCGCAAGTAAGTGAATTAACAACACTTCGTTGCTCAGAATGCTCCTCGCTCGGTATATCCTTTGGGTGAGGAAACTCACCATTTTATAGACCCAAGGGGTCTCTTTGAATTAACATGCAAAAGTGTTTCTTTGCATGAATGCTTTTGTTTGTGAAGAGAAGACTTCTTCTTGATCAAGGGCTTCTTAACTGCCTCTGTGCATGTCTTTGTGTGTTTTAGAAAAGCTCACTTGCACTCCCATGCAATGAAGGGATAACTAAGTGGCAAATCCGAGTTGTCTTAAAAAGCTTACTCTCATTCCCATGCAGTGAAGGGAAAGTCAATTGGCAGATATGAGTTGTCAAAAGAACTCACTCGCACTCCTATGTCATGCAGGAAGAGCTAAGTGGCAGTTCTGAGTTGTTTATATGCCAAGATTTGACTTTTTGCCGGTCAAACCTGACAATCGTCCCACCCCGAAGCGAGCGCTTATAATCGTCCCTGGGTGAGACGAGTATCAGTCAGCACTCGTTCCTGGGTAGGACGAGTAAAATTTGCACTCGTCCCTGGGTGGGACGAATAAGCAATAAAGTGTCTAAAAGGTGCCAAATTGGTTTCTGACTTGCAAAATTGTTGTGTGAGTGGTTAGAACCACTGTTTAACCTCTGAGGGCTGCCCTAGGGGCTGTGTGTGTTGGTGCGATCAGTGCTTGTAATCACATAATCGGATTGGTGCTGTTTTGGTGTCTACAACTAGATAACACCTTATATAACGATATTCAGCATGATGTATCAAAAAAATGCACTTGCTAATATGACACAATTATGATGACAAAATATTTAGATAACTCTCAAGAGACTCACATCGAAAATCCTTAGAACAACAATATTGCATTCCTTTCTATATCAATTTGACCATATTTGAGATGCCACTCTTTATCAATATTATGCTCAGATGACTACCTTCATGATGGCAATATGTGATGGCATCGCATGATGACACCTTGTTAGACTACATTTCCAAATGGTAAGAGCATAGGATGTCACTTTCATAATATTGTAGTTGGTGAAGTCTTATGATGGCAAGGGTGCAAGGTGATACTGCCATAATATTATAGTTCCTTGATACATTGCAATTTCCACTTGAATGGTATATCCTTTTGGACTGCAACAATTCTCCTATCTTCACCTATAAACTTGCAATCCTACAAACATTATCCTATGCAATCTACAAGGTGCCACTTTAATAACAAAAAACATTCACCATAAGAAATACACAAAATAAATTCATATTGGAAAGTTATGGTATTATAAATGTACCCCTTGGTTGTACATTATATAGACCTCTCTCTCTTTAACAAAGGTATCTTATACCTATTGTAACATAGAAAATATGGCATTCCATTAAATGAACAAAAGATGATATTACAAATAATCATTTGGTTACAAAGGTCCCTCTTGGAGTTATACAAATAGGGCCTCTAAAATAGAGAGTATCCCTTTCATAACAAGATAACAATAATGGTGCTCTAAAATATCCTATGCCACCTCAAGAGTTGGGTGGGTTTTGGAAGCTCCGATAGCTCAACCACCATAGGCTAAGTGCTACTCCAAGACACCTACACAACAAAAATAAAATTATTAGTAGCACCAAGTGGACCCACCTTGGTTGGGCCCAAGTCTAAAAGATGCAAAATAAAAGTTTTGAAAACCTTGATTAAAGGAACAAAAAAATATGCAAATGTGACAAAACTTCATAAAAGTGCCTTTCTTACCTGTTTGTAGCTATTTTTATGTCTATATATGGCATCACAATGCAACCGCCTAGGGGTAGATGGTTGGGTTTGTTGGTTTTATGTTTGTATCAGTACCAAAATACCAACAAATCTATAGAGTGCATAAAGTTGGAATACCAAGGTGAACAAAGTTAGGATTTCTCCCAAACTAACATCATTAGAGTACTCCTAAGATCTAGATTTGTTCCAAATAACTCTTCAAGCATTAAAATCCTGGTTTCGATACACAACATTCTAAAGTACCTTTGTTAGATTTATAACTACCTCAATATATTTTAGCTATTCAAGGTGATGTTATTAAAGCATAAAAATGATATCTTTGATAGATCAGTTATAGTGGCCCATTTGTTTGTAATATAGTTAAAGATCAACAAAGAAGGTTATAGACATTCAAATTCAAACATAATGGCAAAATTTGAACTAACCACCTTCGCATAGGGAGCTATCAATGAAGCCGTTTGCCAAGATATTTTCATAATAGACCTATAACTACCATTGTAAATATTTGGCTACAAGATTAAAAAAAACAACCTGTAAATACACCGTGGCACTTTTGAGTGAGGGGTCAGCTCTGTAGCATTTGCTTGGATGTATGTTGTATAATTTTTGCTACCAATTAATGATAAGCGATAGTTGTTTGGCCTCCATTGCTAGTGTTATTGTAGGTTTTTATGAATGAGTTTATATTTTAATTCATTTCTATTACACTTTATGATTAGTTTATTCTATTAAAGTGAATTTTGCTATTTGGATCATTGTTGGATTACTTTTCATTAAAGTCTTTGGAATGATTAAAGTATATGTTTATAATTGAATTAACTCTATCACACACTTGACAATGGTTAGTTTGTTAAGTATCATTGCAAGTTAATTGTTGTAGGTTTTTATAGTATGTTCCCAATGTTGTTACACTAAAATCTATCAACCATTTATTCATTTATCTAAACCCTCACTGTCTCTTAACCCACTTTTCTCACCCTTATATTAAACCCCTATTTTAATTTTACAAGTATTTCAAGGAGCCAACCTTTTTCAAAGGTTGAACTAAGAGAAATATTGTTCATCCAAACCATTGGCTAAAGTTTAGGGTATATTTCACAGACTAGGTATATTTTACACCAATAGTCCCATGCTCCCTAGACTTCCCAAGATTGAAGCTCCAAGAGATATGTGGGAACTAGATACACCCTACGATACTGCATTGTAGATGGTCATAGTGCTTGGAGTGTAGGGACAAAATCTAATCCCCAACAACTATCTTATCCTTACCTTCATATGAGAACAAAACTTCCTCTTATAGAATGCACTCAACATTCATTTCACTTTGTCTCATTTCATCACATCCATTAAACCACAACTAACATGTAATTTGTTCACTACTTTCTCTTGGTGGCAACACCTTTTGTTGAAGAGATTATATCCTCCACAAATCTTATAAGGATGTGGGTTCCAAAACCTAGTTTCTATATATACACATCTTCCACATTGACTATAACCCATCGTAGGACCTTCATCCTCCGTATTGATTTCTCTTCTTACAAATTTAGTTTCATTGATTTTTTCTTGACCTGTATATCCAAGGCCTTCATTCTTTGGCATTATGAAAATTTTCACACCTTACCCATATCTTTCCAATACTTTTCTAGTATAACCCATTCTTCTCATTAACTTGGAACCAATACCTTTGGTGTGCCTTTCAAAGCACCCAAACTCTTCATCAACACTTTGATCATAATGTCCTTCACCATACTTTGAAGTACCATTATCACTATCAAATCTAGCAAGACAACCTTTTTCATGGCCAACATGACAATAAATGATATCATGACGTTCATTTTCTTCTTATCTCTTTATTCCTATTTTTCTCTTTCTCTTTATCTAAAACATGAGTGATTGCACCATTGTCTTAATCATTACTACTATTGGTGACTTGTGTCAACTACCTATTCTCCATGATTATTCTCTTACTTTTTTCTATCTTTATATCCACTTGATTTATATCTTCTCTTAATACTACCTTTTATCCCTTCAACTTTACCTCACAACCCTACAAGAATTGGTTTTCTGTACTCAAGTACACTATATGATTGTTGTCCACCTTTTCTCCTTTGTCCTTCAATGGAATTAATGTGAACTCCTTTTCATATTTTTCAATAGTGTAGGTATTAATCCTACCATAATGTACTAAATTTCTATCAAATTGCTATGGCATTCCCAACAAGACATGACAAGCATCCATAGGCATAACATCACATAATATCTCATCTTTGTAAGAACCAATTTGGAAGTCTACCATACATTGTTCATTCAAAAAATTTGGATACCCCTTTTTCAACCATGATATTTTATATGGGTTTGGATTTTCAATTCTCTTCAACCTAATATTTTCTATAACCTCTGTAGACACTAAATTATTTATCCTCTCGCTATCCATAATCATCTTGAGACATTTACCCCCTAACTTACAATTTTTTTTTAGTAGGCTCCTCCTCTACTTAGGCTCATGAATCTCCTTTGTTGGTTTCAACAATACCATTTTCATCATGAGGGATTCTCCTTGTTCTAGTTACTCCATGTGCTTTGATGAAGAAATACCCTCTTCATTTGCTTGTGTAATTTGGTTATGGGCTTCCTCATGCCTGTTAGTCTATTGTGCTTGAGGACACTCATATGATCTATGTCCTTATTCCAATCACCTATCACTTACTAATAAACTCAAGTCCTCTTCCACTACCAAATCCACCTTTTCCTCTTGATGATTCACCCATTTCTTAGATACTTTAGTTGAAACAACTTTGAGAAGTACTAATTTCTCCTTCTTGTATATGTTGCCCTCTACCACTATTTGAATCTTCTCTTCCTCTAAAGAATTGTACTCTTCCTCTAGATTTTTGTTGTTGCTTGTGGGTCAATTTTTCTTCTTCCTTGAGTGTATATTTATATGCCTCCTTGATTGTTATAATTCAAAGAAAACCAATTTTATCTTATATGGATAGTATTAACCCATTTATGTATCTTACAACTTTATCCTCATCATATTCAATATGGCCAACTTTTATGGTCAATTTATAAAACTCCTTCATATACTCTTTTACTTCCAACTCTTTTTGGTTAAGATTTTGAAGTCTCCTAAACAAGCCAATCTAATAATCCATAGGTAAAAACTTAGATTTCATCTTGGACACAAATGTTTTCCATGTTTGGATTCTATCCTTACCCTTTTGTTATCTTTTAGTTTGGATATGATCCCACCAAATTGAAGCATGTCCCTTAAATTGTGTGCATGCATATTTAACCTATTTTTTATCCTACATAGATTCATAATAAAAATATCTCCATGTTTGTTATCCAATATATTAAATATTTCAGGTTTAATATTCCATTATCCATATTCGATTTTCTTCCCATGCTTGAGATTGCCTAAATCAACCATTGCTCCAGTTCTTCTCCTTACTCTTCATCTTGAGCTTCCACATGGTCAATTTCCTCCTCTTCACTATCATTATTATCCTCAAGACGAATGCCTATCATTTAAGTAGTATAAATTACATCTAACCTAACAATAATTTCTTTTAGTATTTCAACTATATCCACTTGTTAGGGTTCCAAACCATGTGGTCTTCCTCTTCCATGTGTTATATTTTCTTCAACACAATATACAAACTTTCGAGTATGAAAATAGACTTCGATAACAAATAATGTTGTATAGGTGGAGGGGATAAACTAAACAATAATCTTCCCTAACAAAAAGGGTTCATGATTCACTAAAACCAACAATGTAATATTTAGCTTTATTATGAATTGCATGCATTAGATGATAAGATTGCAATTGCCCAGATGATGACATAGTAACTGGTAAGATAAATTTAGCCAAAATGGCAAGATGATAATCCCTAGATAATCACTTTGACTCTAGATGATAGTGTTAAGATGATACCTTGATTTTATAGCATCCTTTATATGGATCTTTGCTTTAACAATGTTTTTCAAATGATTCTTAGTTCTAATAACATCCTTCATATGACAATATTTGTAATGAAACTTTTTATGATTGTACCCTCTTACACTGATGACTTCATTTACTATGGATATTCCAAGATAGCACATGCTATATGGTACCTTATATGATGATGTTCACCTTAACATACCCCAATATTACATTTTCCAAGATGACACACTTATGATGGTAAAATATTTGTATGACAACTCCCAAGAGACTCACATTTACAATTCTCAAAATACCAATATTGTACTCCTTTCTACGCCAAGATGACCATATTTGAGATGACACACTTTGTTTACATTCTTCTCAAATGACTCCCTTCATGACAACAATGCATGATGGTATCGCATAGTGACACCTTGATAGATTACACTTCCAAATGACAAGGGTACACGATGTTACTTCCATAAGACTCCAATTGGCAATATATTATGATGACAAGGGTGCAAAGCTGTACTACCATAAGAATATAATATGATAAGTGGAACGAAAATTCAATTATTTGAAGTATAAATAATACATTAGGGCCAGGATTAGTCCGGAGGTTGTGGAACCACCCGAGACCAATATAGGCGCAATTGTAACAAAATAACAACTAGCCTAAATTAATCAATTCTAACAATATAAGATCATTAGGATTGAATTAACTAATGAAAGAAATATTGAAATATATTCTAACATCCCACCATATTACAATATTTCAGGAAACATATAACTACTAGCTATACTATCATCCCTCCATTATTTTAAAATACATAGAGAGCTACGAAACAATTCAAATTTGACACGTGCAAGTGCCTTAGTGAATATGTCTACAACTTAAGCATTGGTGGAGATGTACTGAAGCTGGATTCGGTGCTTTGGTACTTTAGATCGAATGAAGTGGCATTGTGTATCAATGTGCTTCATTTTCTCATGATGCACTGTATTCTTAACAAGATTCAAAACACCCATGTTGTCGTAGAACAAGAGTATTGGAGATTTTTATGGAAGACCCATACTTGTCAGGATGCGATGCAACCATATCACTTCGCACACAACTTCATGTGCAACGTGATATTCTACCTCTGTTGATGAGATAGCAACCACCTGTTGCTTCTTGTTGTGCCAAGAGATAGGACCAGATCCAAGATGAAACAAATATCCTAAAGTTGATTTATGATCATCATATGATCCGACATAGTCGGAGTCCGTGTATCCTTGTAAGAAGAATTTGTTGTTCTTCTTGTATTCTAGGCCATATTCCATTATGCCACGGACATAGTGAAGAACTCACTTTGCTACTTTCCAGTGTGTAGTATTAGGTTCCTACATGAACCTCAAAATATAGTTGATAGCAAATACGATATCTGGCCTAGTGTTGGTCAGATATATGAGACTCCCAATTAGCTAGAAATAGAGAGTAGCATCTACCTAAGGTGATTTGTCATATCGCGATAACTGAAGTCCTGTTTCCATTGGTTTTGCCATCAGCTTATAGTCAGTCGTGATATTTTTCTAATAGTGTCTTGGCCTATTTTTTCTAGGACACTTTGATGTAGTGATCCTTCTGGTTCACTTCTAGACCAAGATAGTAATGGAGAAGTCTGAGATCTATCATTTTAAAATATTCACTCAAATCCTATTTGACAGAATAGATCATTGTTTTTGAACTCCCTTTTATGAGCAGATCATCAACATAGAGTACAAACAACACTATTTCAGAGTCTTGCTTCTTGAAATAGAGGTTTGCATCCGACGGATATCTCTTAAATCCATGCTGCAGTAGGTGATTATCCATTTTTATGTACCAAGCCCAAGGGGTCTGTTTCAAACCATATAAGGATTTGACCAATTTGCAAACTTTCTACTGTTCGCATTCCACTTCAAATCCTTTCGTTTGAGTCATGTAGACTTCCTATTGGAGATCACCATTTAGAAAGGCACTCTTGACATCCATTTGGTGCACTTTCCACCCATAGTGCGTTGCCATGGCACAAAGAACTCAAATGGTTGTCATTCGAGCAGTAGATGCAAAATTTTCCTTGTAGTCAATGCATTCTCTTTGAGCATAGCCCTTTGCCACAAGTTGAGCCTTATGCTTATATATTGTCCCATATGCCTTGTAATTGACTTTATACACCCATTTGCAGCATATGGGATTCTTTTCGTATGGCATATTGATAAGCTTCCAAGTTTTGTTTTTCATCAGAGACTTATACTCTGCATCTATAGCGGCCTTCCACTAAGGCTCACCAAGAGCATCTTGCATTGATGCAGGTTCAAGTTTGTCTATTGAGGACATAAATACCTTGTCATCATCAATATCCATATCTTCTGTATCTCTCTATAGATCTACATAAAGTTCCTCAAAATATTGACACAGATCATCAACCCCAGTAATCTTTGTTGCAGCTTTCTCCTATCGAGCCATGCTGTGAGTACGAGGCCTATCCAATGTCAATTCTGGTGAAGTGGATAGATTAGAGTCTTAAATTGTACTTGTATACCACTTTGGATTCTTCTTCTATGGTGATGAAGAAGATGAAGAAGGACCTCCAACCTTGGATGAAGGAGACTTCTCAACCTTAGTTTCCACAAGGTCTAGGTATACATCTGATGTGAAAGCCTCATCAAAAACTACATCTCTAATGATGTGTATCTTCTTGGTTAAAGTATCAATCAATCGATAACCCTTGGAGTGCTCATCATAACCAAGAAGAATGCACTTAATGTTTTCTCATCTAGCTTCTTCCTCTTTTATTTTGGTATGTGCATGAATGCTTTACAACCAAAAATGTGTAGATGAGAGATGGAGGGTTTCCTGCCACTCCATGCTTCCTGTGGAGTCATTCCTTGTAGGGCCTTAGTGGGTGCCCTATTCAATAGATATACTGCTATGGTGACAGATTCTGCCCAATATTGTTTCCCAATTATAGCTCCTGTGAGCATGCAACGAACCATTTCCATTATGGAACGGTTTCTCCTTTCAGCAACTCCATTTTGCTGAGGAGTATAAGCAGTAGTAAACTGTCATGTGATCCCATTTTTAGTTAAGAACTCATTATTTAGAGGTGAAATACCCCCCTCGATCTGAACAGAGGGTCTTTATAGAAGTCCCTAAACCATTTTAAACAGATTTCTTGAATTTCTAAAAGAAGCCAAATGCTTCAGATTTCAGTTGAAGAAAGAATACCCACATCTTTCGTGAGTAATAATCCCTGAATAACTAAAAATACCTCTTACCCCCATAACTATTGGGAGTTAAAGGACCGCATAGATCGGTGTGAACCAACTCCAGAGGTTTCTTTGCTATTGTAGAGCTCCTTTCAAAAGGCACTCTATGCTGCTTTCCTGCCAAGCAATCGAGCAAACTGGCAATGTGGTAGAAAGGGAAGGAAGACTCTTTACCATTTCATACTTAACTCAAGTAAGTAACCATAAATCATATGTCCATATCTCTTGTGCCATAGGGAATTTGCCTCCTTTGTAGAGACAATCATGGCTACATCTGGAGAAGAGATAGTATCTAGGGAAAATAAGCAATGCTTATATGAAGCAGTTGCAATATTCTTACATCTCTTGGTGATATAACAACACTTCTTGCCCCCCTCAACACTAAAGTTTACAACCATATTTTTGTCCAAAATTTGTGTGACTGACAATAAGTTGTTCACCAATCCTGGAACATAGAGAACCTTCTCAATTTGGCACTTGCCATCAGGAAGAGTAACATAAATTGTTCCTTCTCCTTGAACCTTGTAGGTTTTATCATCGACAATAGTGACAGGTTTACCCTCTTTGGCCTCAAAATACTCAAACCATGATTTGTCACCAGTCATGTGTTTACTGGCTCTAGAATCGACATACCAAATAGGATCCATATGCTTGGATACTATGGTAGTCATGAGAACTTTGTGTGCTCTTTCAAAATCCATGTCAGATTCCTCAACAACAAAATTCACTTGTTGTTGTTTGTTCTTTTGTGGTTTGTTCCGGCCTTTCTGTTTTGATTGTTTATTCTTATGTCAACATCTATTTGTATCATGAACTTCTTTGTCACAGATCTTGCAATATCTCTTTTTATGTTGAGGTTGAGTTTTTTTCCCTTTTGAATGCTTTTTAGAACTACCTCCCTTCTAAAAATCACCCTTCTTCTTGTTTTACCCCTTCTTGTTGGTGTATAGGGCAATGTTAGAAGAATCATCTCGCTATAGTTGGCGTGCCTCCTCTTCTTGAAGCATATTTACCAACTCAACATAGGTAACTTGTCTCTATGATACATGAAGTGAGGTAATCAACACTCTAAAAGAATTTGAAAGAGCTCTCATTACCACTGAGGTAAGGAGCTTATCATCAACTAGTGCTGCTAAGGAATTCAATTTTCCTTTCAACTCAGACACTCTACAAAGAAAATTTTCAACCATATCTCCTTGTTTCATGCTTAGACTATGTAATTGAGACAGAATAAATAGAATGGTGGAGTCATTATTCCCTTCATATATAGTTTTAAGGGCATCCCATACCGCTTTACTATTTGGACAGTCAACAATATGAGGTTGAACTTCATCAAAAATAGCAAGCAAAATGAGCACCTTTGCTTTGCTATCTTTCTTGTCAAAGTATTTCTGATCAATAGATGGAGTTGTGGCTCCAGATGAAGATGAAGGTCTTACTATTGTTCCAAACACAATTTCCCAAATATCATCCATCTCTAGGATTGCCTTCATTTTGTTTTTCCATGGTGAACTGATGAGCATCAGTAATTAGTTTTGCAGACATTGTGAAGGTTCCTTATAACACCAAATGGTTGCCCCTTCGATATACATTAATGCCAAGCCATTATACCGTACAAAATACCCATCCTTATGTGAGGGAGACTATAGGTATTTTGAAAAACCAAAAAAATTACCCGCCCTTACGTGAGGGAGACTGTAGGTAATTTTAATGATTATACAATACGTGGTATTAGGCGGTACTGAAAGGGAATCACATCTTTGATGGCATCGACCTTAGAAAGCCTTCAATCCTCATGTGTGGGGTGTAACTTCCCCTAAATACTTTGGATATCCAAACTTTCATCTGGATTTAAGCCTAAACACGAGAGTGATTGGGGTAGTGGAAGGAGTAAAAAATAGAAAAATGGCAAACTTATCTCTCCTCGACGATTAATAGAGAACAAGCTCAAACATCGTTGTGGTAGCTATATTAGGTAGCGGATACAGTAGTGCAATCATGACAGCTTTACCTATAAGTGCTGGCCAGAGGTATCACAAATACCAAACGTTGTAGTGCAATAAATTGCACGGATTGGTTTTAATTATTCTAGGGACTTAGGGAGTGTTTGATTTTAACTTAAATGATGTATTGCAAAAGAAGGAAAAAATGCAACATACAACATAAAAGTGCTCACAGAAATAACCCACTAGGTGTTAGGCGCAGCCAAAAATGCACCTTTACAATAATGCCAAACTTTGCTTTTTCAAAAAATTACTCTCAATCCCCCCTTGATTTTTTGAAAAAAAATCACTCCCCCATTTAAAATTTTCCTTTATAAAGCATTTAAAACATTCTTTTATAATCAAAGTTAAAAAAAATAACTTTATTCTACATAGTAAAAAAAATTATTTTTTAAAAAAATAACCTTTAAACTATGATAAAATAAATTAAAATTATATTTAATTTAACTTTGATTAGAGAATATTAAAAAAAAATTAATAAATAAATAAAAAATTATACCTTTGAGCAAGGGGGGGGTCGACGGGACTCAAACCCATGACTTGAGGGCTCCCGGAGCCCTTACCACTCGACTCACAACCGGTGAGCCAGTGGGCTGATCCGAGAACTATTCTTGGTGCCCTCCTCCTTAAATAGCTTTGATGCACCTTTTGAAGAATGTGCAGCTACTTTGCCACCTCGAGCAGAGCTCGGGTGGTGAAGAGGAGCAAAAGCCGGTGTAGCTCGAGAGCGGAGCATCGGTGGCAATAGGGTGGTGCTCGGGTGGTGGGCGAACAAAATCATTTTTTTCAACCAAAAAATTGCCACAGATGTATCAAAATGATGCACAAAGATCACAAAGGAAGAATAGAACAGTTTGCAACCAAACTAAGTGGAGGAAAATGCTCAAAAACATTTTTCTATTTTTTCCATCAACTCCGTCCGGGAGGAAAAAAATGCTTTGAGGAAAGATCCGAGAGCTAAAATGAAATTTCAATCCAACGAAATGACTCGGATTTTACCTCATTCTCCAAGAAAATTTGTAGATGTTTGATCTACCGACCTCAAAAGTAAGGAAAAATACGTCTTGGTTTATGCAGTTGACGTAGGTGATGTAGGTGATGACGTATTCACAGATGCGAGCATTTGTATTTTAGGACTCAATATCCCACATCGAGGGCGCAGTGACTTCGTTAGGATTTTAGGAGGGTTTCTCCTTCGTAGAGGAGTATCTCCTCTCGGGGATTCCCACCTGAGAGGTCACGAGCTCTCCTTTCGCACTTGGCTAAGTGGCCTTGGTGTTGGCCGTCAAGCTTCGTCATGAGCCTTCGAACTCCGCTTCAATATTCGAACCTTCTTTGCCTCGTTTGACCTTCGACCATGCTTCTTTGATCCGTCGACCATGCTTCTTTGAATTCCAAAAATTGAAATAATTTCCTCGAAAAATAAAACCAAGTTTTCTCAGCTTCGCTACCAAAAAGCTCAGCCTCAAAAAAAAAAAACTCTTCCTCAGCTGCTTCTTTCTCACGCTACTACAAGATCATTTAAAAAATGAGAGTGACAGAGAGAGAGTGGTGGTAAGCTCAGATACCATGTGATAAGCAAAATGACAATTCAATTATTTGATGAAGTATTAATAATACATTAGGGCCAGGATTAGTCTGGAGGTTGTGGAACCACCCGAGACCAATATAGGCGCAGTTGTAACAAAATAACAACTAACCTAAATTAATCAATTCTAATAATATAAGATCGTTACGATTGAATTAAATAATGAAAGAAATATTGAAATATATTCTAACATATAAATCATCAATATGGTGCAATTTCCACTTGAATGGTGTATCCTTCTAAACTAAAACAATTATCCTATCTTCAACTATAAACCTACAATCTTGCACACACTATCCTATGCAATCTATAAGGTGCAACTTCAATAACACAAAACATTCACCATAAGAAATACACATAGAACAAATTCAAGGTGGAAAGTTATGGTATTATCAATGTTCATGTTTTTTGTACATTACAAAGGTCTCTCTCTCTTTTACACAAGTCTCTTATGCTTACCAATCTATTTCTTTCCTCCTCTTATCTTTTCTTTTTCTTTTATTGTATGCTTGTCAACCTCTCTATTTTCCTATCGGTTCCTCTTTATATTCCTATTTATTTTTCTCTTATTCATACTTTTACATACAATTCCTCCCTCATACTAATTCTCTTCCTCTTCCTTCACAAAGGATTTTTATACTATTAGTGGTAGTTACATATGATTGGCAGTTATCTTGCCTATAACTATTTTGATTCTCCTACATAAATATTACAATATAATTGCCTTCCCTGATGCATAATGGACCCAAGAAGTATATGATATAATATGTATAATTCATGTGGATCTTAAAAAGTTATGTTAAGTTTAATGTGAAGTATTTACACCTATCTTGAGTTATAAATTTTTAGCAAAGCCTTAGGCATAACTACAATGGCATTCTTAATAAAATCAAAATTAAAATTTGAAATTAGTATATCAATTTGGTGATCTAAGCAAATGATTAGTTTTAATTAATTATATTTTTGATCCATGATAATATTTTATGGAACATACACTAAAATAAATTAATATATAAGAGACTTTGTTAAAAATTATTACACTTATATTAGTTTTTAAGGTGTCTAAAACTAAGTTGACTTCATATCTCATAATTTCATTCTAAATTGTGGGATAGGAGGCTCTAATGACCATTTCTTCAATGAAAGGGTTAGGATACAATATTGTGCACTTAGGGAGTAATAAATGTTGTGCAAATAAAGCTCATAAAATGATTCATTTTTCTCAAGAGGGAGAGAGAAATAAACTTGTCTAAAGTCCATATGAATTTCATAATTCAAGGATTGATCTATAGTAACCTATTCAACTTTTAGCCTAATCCATTTTTCCTTCAAGTATGGAGAATGGACCCTTGTAGGAGGTCTAAATGCAACCATATTTGTATTGAATTTAGCAATGACAAAGAGCATTCCTAGTAAAATTTGAATGATAGGGATTAATTAAATATTAATTAAACTTTAGGTTTAATTAAATTTAATTAATTAGGTTTTTATTAAAGTTTAGAAGGTTTTAATTAAATGGGATCTAAAAATTTTGTCAAGCTAGTTTTTTAGGCCTTATTCTACAAATGTTGTTAGGCTTATATTTTAGGGCCTTATCTTCCATCTCACTTATGGTTTTGGGCCAATGGTTTTTCCCAACCATGGTTTTGTAAATATCTATAAATATGTTTGACGTAAATGAAAATTATTAAGCAAATTTTGAGGTAGGCTTGATCCTCATCACTAGTATTAGAGCATCATAATCCTTCCATAGGTTGCTTATATTAAAGGCACCATGTTTCCTAGTCAAGATCCTCCCAAGGTTATTTCTCTATAATAAATAACATAGTGAGGTAGATAAATCTATGCTGAGATAATGTTGATCAAAGCTACAATGGATGACATAGAATAAAACCTTGTTGTTATGATGATGGAGGATATGCTAGTTGTACCATTAGCCCCAATCTATCACAACTATAATTTAAAAAATAAGGACCTATAGGGCCTTGCCAATGACCAATATGGCCTATGGGAGAAGCCCCAAGTCGATATGACCTCCCTGGATGGAAATGGAGACTGTGTTAAAGGTATGGTTGAACTTATGAAGGATCTATGCAAGGAAATAAACACACATCCCCTAATCATGGTGGTGTTACTAGGTGTTCCATAAGAGCATGGAAAGATATCGATTAACCAAGGCTATATTGTTCAAGAAATACAACTCATTTGTGACATCAACAAATTACATCATCACAATAGGCTCTAATGATCGCTTCACCTCTATTGGCACCACCTATTGGGATTTATATATCTGTGTAGGCCTATTCATTTCCCCCTACATTGCTTAATTTTTTCTATCCATTTTAAGCTTTTGTAGCTCATTTCTAGCTTAGCATTTTTCCAGAACTATTGCTTGTAGCCTATGTGCCACCTCCAACAATGTTGAAATCATGAGTCTTCATTGTCCTTAGAAGTGTCAGTTTCAACTTCATGCCTACGTGTCTCAATGGTGTGACCTCCACCTTGTCCATGGCCATATCTATGGCCACCCTTGCCTATAACCTTTTATGAATTTGCTTCCCAGCCAAGGCTTTCACCTTGGTTACCTCCTACTTGGTCTTACATTTTTTACCATAGAAGCAACACCCTTATGCATAACTCCAATTATGCTAACTTCATTTGGTACATTCTAAGGCTCTTGTTTATTTCTCTCTGATATATTGGACGATTGAATTTTGGTCCTCCTTCTAGCATGACCATCCTCCCACTGCACAATGAAGATGTCCATCTAACTGATTTGTGACCCCTCTAACTTCGTTCCTCTATAATGTGACATTGTAATTTTGCATTGAATGCTATCCATCAATAGCCCCACTTCCCTAAATTTTACTCCTTGTCACTATTATGTGTGGCTTCAATATGAAGTTGATGGGGACCTCCATTTTTTACCCATTAGAACTTAGACATTCTTGTAAGATTCAAGACTAACTTTTGTAAGGATTCATTTTGCAAAGTAGAACTTGAATACAAGGTCTATTTTAAAATCTCCCTCCCTCAAAATGTGACCTTAGTATGAAGTTTCCAACACAAAATGATCTTCCTATTGTTCTACCCTACAAGCATTATTGGATTTTTAGGCATCTAAACTCAAATTCATTGAACTTTATAATTTTATGGAACTCTCATGCGTTTTATGGCCTATATGTAAATGCCACTTGAGATTATCACCTTTGCATAGGCTAAATAATTTTGCTATGCATCCACCTATGACATGGTAATTATCATGGAGTCATCATACTTGGATTCCCACCATGGCCACTTTCCACTTGTTATTGATGTTGATGCTTCATCACACACTAGGTAATTGATCATGTGATGGGAACCATGTGCCTCAATGTAGCTTCACCATAACATGAAAAACCTCTTTGGTGGCTATAATGTCATCCTTGACATTCTATCATTCATTAGCACATGGTATTTTTCCATCTCATCAAGTTTCACTCTCGATATTCCTCAGCACCATGTAGTCGTTGACGTCCCACTTCCTTCATAGTTCCTTCTTTTACTTATCCCACATGCATTATGGGAGGTCATTAGAATTACCTTATATGTTATTTTATATATTATTAAACATGTATGAAAAAGGTGGTAGCCCAAATATAAAATTTTAAATAACAACACATTCTATAGGAATATCTAATGAGAATATTCCTTGATGCTTCAAGTTGTAAAAGGAAAGCTCTCCTCCCTATTTGCTGCACAACAAGACTTTGTTTCTCACATAATTCAAAGCACATCCTACTTATGAGTATAGGCTTATTTATACTCCTTGAAAATATATTTCTGAGCATAATCTAGTGGCATCAATATTTTTAAGTTTTGTGAAAACCTGATTTTACTACTAAGCATCAAAGTTTAGGTGGTCTGTCTTCCAGTTCTTGTGCTCTTCAACTTTTCTCCTCCTCATTTGTACACATTGGAATATAATGCTTTTTTTTTGGAGGAATTATGGGGATTAATCAAATATTTTTCAATAATTTTACACATGTTTTTATGAGGGATCATGGTCCCCTCATACTGAGTGGGGTTTGAACCTTTGACCTCTCAAAGAGAAGACAATGCCCTTACCACTACAGTAAGATTGCAACAATGGGAATTAATCAAATATTAATTAAAATTTAAGTTTAATTAAATTTAATTAATTAGGTTTTTATTAAAGCTCAACAAGATTTAATTAAATAGGTTCTAAAAAGTTTATCAAGCCAATTTGTTAGGCCTTATCTTGTAAATGTTGTCAAGCTTATCTTTTAGGACCTTATATTTTTCTTTGCTCATGGTTTTGGGCCAATGGTTTTTCCCAACCATGGTTTTGTAAATATCTATAAATATGTTTGATATCAATGAAAATAATTAGGCAAGTTTTGGGGTAGGTTTGATCCTAATAATTGAACTTATTTTCTTCATCTATCAACTCGGCATACTTCTTATCAAACTCCTTTCTCAAATTTGCAAGTTCATCCTACTATTATTACAAAATTTGATTGTAATTTGGTCTAATTGATTATATATTATTTTCATGCTTGGGAAGTAGAATATATCCCTACTCATAAGATACAAACTCTACTTCCTATTTGATTGATTCTCCTCTATCCATTGTCAATTCTAGTTATAGGCTATAGGTATTCTTTGTCTTGCTACTCCATATAGCAACTTTAGCCCTAGATAGGGTTAGGTTTTCTCATAATATATAAATTTGTTCTACATACTCATTTGAAGTAGGCTTGAGATTCAATTTGTTTTGGATTTTAGGATCTAACAAGGTGTTATTAATGTGTGAGGCTTCATCCTATCATGTAGATTCTTCCTCTTCCATTTTTAGTAGGTTACATAGGCTAAGGTTCTTCATGCTACTCCAATTGTGACACTATATGTACTAAGGTTTCTAAGGGACTTATAGGTGCTTTTATAGTCATCACATTTATTTTTTATCTGATAGTGGTGTAAGAGGTATTAATTCTCTATCTTCCTCCCTTATCATTGAGGCTTTCTCAATTATTTGTCTTCATTCTCTATTAGTTCTCCTTTGATCCCTCAAAATGGCTTCTAAATTTTTTATTTCTAAGGATAGTTCCATAACTAAGATCTAAATATGGAATTTATAGTTCATTTGTGTATAGAGTATGGAGTACATAGATCACCCTTCTTAGTTCTAGGTTTTTGTTTTTCCTCTATATGGGGAGTTGATTCCCCATTCTCCATTGATGGGATTTTTATGGCTTATATTTCACATTCCCCTCTTCTTTCTTGATTATAATAAATCTCACCCATGAAATCCATGGTATTTTCCTTGTTAGGGCATACATGATAATGAGTTAGATAAGCCCATCATAGGTAAGACTAGTTTCTTTGGATGTCTAAAATTTCTTGGCAATATCCTTAAGGGATTTCAATAGAAACTACAAGAAGTTGGTCTTCCATTCATTGCATAGATAAGAAATTTTTTTAAATGATATAAGAAAACAAAAATAGTGGCAACCCTCATAAGTAATATACTTGAATATGTGTAGGCAACATCATTCCAAGGTGTATATAGTGGTATTGTCTTAATTCCCTTAGTCATGATGTTAACCTCCTCACCTTCCCATAATAACTATTTTAGGTTGGTATCTTGATAGAGAAGAAATTAAAACTAATAATTAATGTAATGTTAATATGGAAAAAAATATAAATAACATTAAAACTATAAGCCACTTTTCAAATATAGGTATAACAAGCATTAATAAAAAAAACTTATTTCGTAGTTGGCATCCGAATGATTTTTGATATTTGGGATGGTCTTTAACAATATGCACAAAAACTTAAACCTATCCAATGATTTGATCCTTAAGCTTCAAGAAGGGTATCAATAGGTAGTGCATTTTGTCTATTGGTCGATTCTTCATTGCAATTTTTTTTCATCCATATTAGTTTAGTATAAGATCCTAGAAAAAATTAATTGGATTCTTGCGGAAGAAAATATGTCTTCTAGAAGATTCATCGTGTTTTATTTGTTGGTTTGACCTACTTGCTATGTATCATCTTGGTATTTGAAAATATATATTGTTGCTATGTATTTTACCACTCCTTGCTACATATTTGATTGCATTACCCCTTGAATGATATTGATATTTATTCAATGTCTCTAACCCCTCCTTATTAGTTGATATTGATATTTATCCAATGTCATCTAACCCCCTACCCATCTATCA
This sequence comes from Wollemia nobilis, assembly GCA_028583015.1. NCBI lineage: Eukaryota > Viridiplantae > Streptophyta > Pinopsida > Araucariales > Araucariaceae > Wollemia > Wollemia nobilis. Next base: position 6,000,000 of record JAQPPZ010016751.1, on the reverse strand, counting down.
ACATTGATATTTATTCAACATCATCTGATCACACCACCAGGCATTGACCTTCTATAGCACTCACAAGGTGTACCACCTAGTGCCACAACAACACACACCCATATGCATACCACCATAACACACTTTTAGCCACCTATGATAGTAGCCACCATAGCATACTTTCATCTAAACTCTTGATTGTATGTATTTTTCCACCCACTTGCATACTTGACACCTATGGGCACTTGAGGCTATCAATAGGAATTAGATAAAATTTTACTCCAACCAAGCTATGGATTGATTAATCAGACATAAAATAGTACTTCCATAAATTTTAATGTCAACAACACTAGTGAAGGCAACAATTTCCTGGTCTCTCAAGTCGAGTGGACATTTACAAAACACATACCTAAGAATACCTTATGAAGAGAATGTAGTCAAAGAAATCCAATAGGCCACTCTTGTCCCTCCTTTCCAAAGTAACATGTGGTCTAGAAGAAAGCACAATCATGTTTTAGGTTGATCTCTCCCTTTGTGCACATGTGTACTATATTTTAGGCTTGTCTTTCTATTTGGTGATTGGTAAGCACCTCTGACATCAGGTTTGTTCATTCCAACTTAGCATACAAGGTGCACTCCTAGATAATGTTATCTTGTAAAGAATGCAACCCAACTAGAGCATGTCCATGTACCAACTTTATGCATGAATCATGACCCAAACCAACATACACACAACTTAGCATGAGCCTCTAACAATTTGCATCTAGTTTTATGACATTCACAACTCCTTAATACACCTAAAAATGCAATAGGTCACTCTTGCATATGGATTATTCTTATTTGAAGTAGCACCATGAAAATCATGTAAAGGCTCATTCCCAAATTATGGTAAAATTCTAAAAAACCTCTTGTTGTCCTACCTATTTCTCTAACATCAAGATCTCAAGAGGAAACCTTATTTTAAGCTTTCATTTTTAATATTTCATATATAACTTTCAATTTCCCACTTAACCACATGCCCATATGAATTTATTTCATATTTTTGAGAGTGCCTAACAAAATTTTCAAAATTACATTTATTTTATTTTAATAAGTTTCACCAAGTAACAAAGTCAACAAATATATTTTCATTCACATTGTTGAGTTTTATCAAAATATTTACATGTTTTTTAAATTTTTCTGAGTTATACACATTGATGAGTCGTATTTGAGATTTTTTTTTGACTTTCTATCCACCTTGCTTATTCTAAAAAAAATTACTTTATAAGCAATTTAGCCTTGTAACTTTGGTCAAACTCAATTAAACATTTCCCCTGACTCAACATAGTTGAGGTGTGGCTACAAATTTAGAAATAGCCAAAATCACTACCCTAGTCAATTCATTGGCTGATAAATTCAATCACATTTAGATCCACTCTCCCCCACTTGATAGTTGTTCTCTTACTATATGTGAATTCAAAATATATGATGTCTCTAGGAATATTGAAGTCCTTAATAGCTAGATCCTAGACATTGAACCTTGATTTTCTTATAGCCACTTGTTTGATGATGATAAAGTTACCTTTGCAAAATTAAAGCTCTTTGGCATGGCTAAGGTTCTAATCACAAAATTCCAAGGAACACAAAATATAATTCATCCTTGGGATTAGCTAGTTATAACCTTAAAGGATACCTTCTATCCATCTAACTATGATGATGATATTCTTAATCAATGGATTCACTTGAGACAATGAAGCCATACCTTTATGTAGGATTATCTTTCTCAATTAAGCAAGTTACACATATTGCTTTACATGTCAGACCCTACACCCACTCTCATTAAAAATTTCAAAAGTAGACTTCAATAACATCTATATAGAAAGTTGAAATACACTTCCTATACAACACTTGATGTGGTTTTTAATTAGACACAACTTATAGAGGATAATCTTGTTGCCCAAATGAGGGGATCATGACACTCGAACACATTAGGAGGTCCCAAGTCACTACCCCATCAACCATAAAAAGTATTAAAGATATATCCTTATTTCTATCCGTCTTCTTCCTCATCTCATATTCCTCATTTCTTTTCTTCTCACAAGAATGCTCTTCCCCCCTCTTTTTATCATATAATTTATTTCTAAAGTTCTGTAATCATTGTAATAGGAAGGGACATGATAAATCTAAATATCATTAGCTTAAAAAGAAAAATTGCTTGTACAGTCTCAATATGGAGGAACAAGTTAATACCCCATCAAGACTTTAGGATAGGATAATACATATGAGAAATTAAAAAGTCAACTTAATAACATCACCTTAATAAACCATTATTCAATAACAGGAGACTATGACAATCTATTTATCATGCATGCTCATTTAACCTATACTTTTTTGTTGATTGTATCATTGACAATGGATCATAAAAGAACTTGATTAAAAATTCCATTATCAATAAATTATGGCTTTCAACAACACCATATCCTCATCCATAGTCACTTGGATGGAAGGATAATAACACTACCTTCCAGATCACACATACATGCACTATGGATTTTGCTTTTGGTCCAAAATTAATGAATAAGGTCACCAATGATGTGATCCCTATGGATTTTTGTGGCTTTTTTTCTGGTAAACCCTATCAATATGATATAAAATACTACTATGATGCATAAAATAACACTTATACACTAAAAAATAACAATAAGACCCATCTTATTAAATGAGATAAGCACACCATAAAATTTTTACTTGTAGATAAGAAAAAAAAAGTAGTCAATCAAGCACAAATACTTGCACTCATTTTCATACAACCACAACATGAGAACTCACTAACAAAAATTGCTAAGTCCACTCAACCTGTTGCATTTCAAAATTTATTATAGAACTACTCATATATGTTTTAGGAGCCCTTGACATTACCTATAGATAGAGCAATTAATCATAACATTGACATTATCTATGTTGTACCTCTTCCTAATACTCCCATGTATAGGCAATCAATCCTTCAATATGATGAAATAAACATACAACTCTAGGACCTATTGGAAAAATGGTTCATTAAACATAGTACATTCCCTTATACCTCTTCCAGTCTAATTTTACTAAAAAAGGATGGAACTTGGTGGATTTGCATAGCTTTCAAGGCATTGAATAAAATAACCATAAAAATTTATCCACTTCTCCTCATTGATGATCTCTTGAACCAACTCCAAGGTGCCAAATTCTTCAACAAGATAGATCTCAAAAGTGGATATCACCAAATCTATATTTAGGTCAAGAACACTTGGAAGACTGCATTCAAGACCAATATGAATCTCTTTGAATATCTTGTCATGCCTTTTGGCCTTACAAATTCTCATACTACCTTCATGAGACTCATGAATGAAGTCTTTACAGACTATTTAGATAAATTTATAATTATATACTTGGATGAAATTCTTGCTTTTTCTTCTACTTGTAAGGCTCACCTTGATCATCTAGAGCAAGTTATTTCCACCCTTCAGAAGAATCAACTCTATGCCAACTTTCCAAAGTGTTCCTTTGGGTAAACTTATATTTTCTATCTTGGCTTTGTAATCAATGAACATGGTATTTGGGTGGATCTTGTTAAAGTTGATATTTATTATTATGTGATATTTCTTCTATGAGAAATATGAAGTGTTATATATTCCATGTGTATGAGGAGATGAAAAGTTTGTGTAAGTAGAAAGGTCAAGTGTTGTGAATATGAAGAGTCTCATATCCATGTGTGTATATATTGAAGACAAAGTATTGTAATGAAAAGTGTGATAATAAGCTGTGTAATACATAGTATTTGCATTGCTTAAGTAAATATATTTATCAATAACATTTTTAGTGAGTTATTGTTCATTGTTATTACTATGGATTGAGTGTGTTATTGTGTGAGGATTTAAACTTAAGATTCTATAGAGAATATTGTTGGATTGCTAATAGTGGTATCAGATCCACATTTAGAGTGCTTGTGATAAGAGATATGGTGATAAATATATAATATTTGTAAGCAAAGAGAAATGTTGAAAGAGCAACATTGAAAGTGCAGTGTTAGAGAAACAGTAATGAAGAGCTACATTGAAAGTGCAGTGTTAGAGAAACAGTAATGAAGAGCTACAAAATCAGCCACTAGTTAATAGAAGTAAAGGTACGAAGAAGACATTGAGAATATTATTGAAGCGGTCCTCAAATATTGCCTTACAAATGTTAACTATGTTGTGTTGAAGAAAACAAAAGAAAATCAAAGTGTAGGCTTGAATAGGAGATGAAAATGGAGAAAAAGATATATAGTGAAGGCACTGAACATTGGAGAATGAAGGAGTAAACCAAAATATAAGCCTGGAAGATGGAGAAGTGAGTCTAAAAATATTGGTCCAAAGAACAAAAGTGGAGCCTACGAATGAAAGAGTAGCTAGTCTGGAGAGCAAAAGGAAAAAAAAGCATAAGATAATGTCATGTCATAAACATCCCTATTATAGAATGGATATAGTAGGAAAAATATATCACTTGTTTAAAGAGGATGTTACAATGCAGTGAGAACATGAAAAAAGAGAGCATCATTGGAGAAAGGAGTGCATGCATCATAAATTGGAGAGCTAAGGTTTACAAAGGTACAAAATATTAACCTTTGATTTATTTAAATTTACAAAGGTATTCGATGAAAGATTGAATTTTAAATGAAGAACAAATTATTAGTGAAGATTATTTTAAGGAAAGTTTGGAGAAATAAATAATGCATAAATTAGGGTTAATGTGAAGGAGGAGAATAATTGGTGGAAGTTATAAGGAGAAATTAATATATTGAAGAAAATAAATATTTGAAGAATATTAAAGAAAAGTGAAAGATTTAAGAAGGAAAGTTGATTTATTGAATGTGAAATATTAATAATATATTTGAAGGAGAATATATTATTTGAAACTATTATTGAAGAGAATTGTTAAAGATAAAATATTGAAAAATAATATTAAATTGAAAATTGAAGAAAATTAAAGAAAGGAAATTAGAAAAGAGAAGAAAATTATTTGAAGAAAATATATTGAGGAGAAAATTAATTTATTAAGGGAAAGAAAAATTGTTTGAAGAAAAGAAGAAAATAATTCTATTTGAAGAAAATAGAATAATTATTGAAGGAAGAAGAAATTTTTGAAAATATTGAATTTTGGAGTAATAAGGATTTCTACTACAAAGGAAAATAATTGAAGGATAAATAATAGAGGAATTTTTTTTCAAAAGAGATTTGTGATTAAAAATATTGTTGAAATATTTGATTTATTTTTTTAAAAGAGAAGACATATTGAAGGAACAAACAAGATATTGAAAACCTTGAAGATTGATCAAAGGCAAGGATAAATTACTTGAAGGCTATTTATCATAAGAAACACAACATGACAATTAAAGAAACAAATAAAATAAAAAAAGTAGACACTCAATATGATTTGTTAGAAGAAAGTAAGAAAATTTTGAAAGACCTAAACTTTTCACACCACGCATGATAGGGAATGTTGGAGAACAAAAAAATATATCAATAAAAATAAATAGGGGCCTATAATCAATTTTTAGAAAAGTTAAAGATGATTTTTTTTCAACAGTTGGTAATTATCTAAATTCAAAACTTACTAAAGCAAATTAATACTCTAAAGGTGCTATTACATTACCTATTAAAATAGGAAATATAATGTAAATGAAATTACCTACTCTTGAATTCCTTAAAACCAAAAACAAAAGGAAAGTAATAATTAAAAATTTGAAGAACAAACCAATGATGAAGAATGCATGTTGTAGTACAAATGATATTTAAAAAAAAGGATGTAAGCTATGACACAAGTATATGTTATGATACTGTGATTTGGGATCCATGAAAAAAAATATAGGATAACTTGTTCCAAGAACAAACATTGCATGTGACACAAGGAACATAAACATTGTTCGTGAAAATAAAGAGTGTGCAAAAAGTATTTGTGACAATAGACAGTGTAATGATATTAATAATGAAGAACACAAGCTTATACTGAGAGGGGGGTGAACAGTATAGCGACCACTTTTTACTTTCTTTCCAAACCAATATCAATTAATGTCCTTAATTGCAATAACCAAATATAGCAGTGTGCATTAATAACTCAGATAGCAATAGTAAGCAAGAGCACAAGTCACCATACACAATTGAGACACAAGATTTAACATGGTTCCCCCAATGTGGGGTACTCCACAAGATAATCTCCTTATAATATTTCACACATAAATAAGGATCCTTATCCAATACAATGATTTCTTTGATCTGCTCAAAGCTAGGCAATAACAAGCTCACACAAAACTTGTCCAAATCTGCATAACAAGCTCACATAGAACTTGTCCAAAATTGCTCAACAAGCTCACATAGAACTTGTCCAAATTTCTCAACAAGCTCACATAGAACTTGTCCAAATATGCTCAACAAGCTCACTAAGAACTTGTCCAAATCTGCTCTAGCAAGCTCACCAAGAACTTGCTCAAATTGCTCCAACAAGCTCACTAAGAACTTGTCCAAATCTCTCTAGCAAGCTCACCAAGAACTTGCTCAAATTTCCCAACAAGCTCACTAAGAACTTGTCCAAATATGCTCTAGCAAGCTCACCAAGAACTTGCTCAAATCTGCTCCAACAAGCTCACTAAGAACTTGTCCAAATCTGCTCTAGCAAGCTCACCAAGAACTTGCTCAAATATGCTCCAACAAGCTCACTAAGAACTTGTCCAAAACTGCTCTAGCAAGCTCACCAAGAACTTGCTCAACTCTGCTCAATAGGCTCACTCAGAACCTCATCAAAATCTGTCCCAAATATGTCCACAAATCTATCTAAAACTGTCCACAAATCTATCCCAAAACTGTCCACAAAGCCTTCTCAAAGGCTCAATCAATCATACACAAACTACCACAAATCTGTCCAAAAATCTATCCCAAAGGCCTTCTCAAAGGCTCAATCAATCATGCTCAAGTAGTACTCAAATCTCATCCACAAATCTATGAAGGCAAGGCTCAAAGATGAACTCAACAATGAATGGCAATGCACTCTACAATGGATGACAACAATGATCCACTATGATCTCAACTCAACTCAACTCAAATCAATCTCAACTCAAGTCAACTCATAGAAGCATAAAGAGAATTGTTAGAGACTCAATATGTTCTAAGCTCAATCTCAACTCAAATCAGAATTATAGAATAGTTTGTTTCATGGGACTTGAACAATCACCTCACACAATCACTTGACTAGGCTCAATCAACTCAACTCAACCAATCACCACAAGGGACAACTCTTTCTCACAAAACCCTAGTCCAAGCATGTATCAACCAACTCAAATGTTTCCAACAATGCTCAACCACAAATCTCACATAACAATGATACTCATGTTCTTTTCAAGTTCTTTACATAACCAATGGGCTTCAACAACTATGCTTATAAAACAAGGTTTAAACACAACTCTCAAACCAGAAAACCTTGAAGCATTCAACCAACCACTTTCGAAAAGGAAACCACAATCAATCCTTTTCACTCCAATGATATTTCAGAAATCAACCACCATAAACAATCAATAGGAGAATGTGCCCATACCTTTTTGATGCCAAGAAGTTATCCACAAAATCTGCCACACTAAACACAACTTTCCTTTCCAATCTCAATAAGGGTTAGTGGACTTCAAATAATAATCACAAGATAAAGCATAACTCAATTTACACCTTTTTACTCCAACTTAATAAACACATCCACCAAAGTCCTTTTTAATAAAAACCCTTATCAAAATAATAATCAATAAACCTCTCAAAAATTATTTTATAACAACTCCTTATTTCTCCTAAATATTAATTCTCAATTTCATGAACATCAAATTAAATCAACAACTCATCCACCTTTGAAATAATAATCACAACCCTTATAAAAACAAAGTTTAATTAAAAACTTTAATTATTCCTAACCACCTTATAACTCCAACTTAGGGCTTAACAAAATTAATTAGAGCAAAAACGTATTTACCTCCTCAAGGGGATTCGAACCCCCGACTTGCCCACACCGCGAGCGCCTTAGCCGCGGCTAAGGTTGCCACACGAGCTAGCCGCTCGTTCGAAAGGGAAAGGCACAACGTGCCTTAAAACCTTTCCTCCCTTTCCGCAAATCAAAAGCGCTTCGAGCGCTTTTCTTCCAACGCCTTCCGAACGCAGTCAAGGGGATTCGAAACCTTGACGTTTGTGCTGCCACACACCTTAGCCAAAAGCCAACTGCCAATGCGCCACTCTACCCACGATGACTTTGGACTTCGACCAACCTTCGTTTATTCGCTGCTTCTGCTTTCTAAAATATTTTTGCACGAGCTCAATTCGGATGCTTAGCCAACGATTATTAACCATGAGCTAGGATCAGTTTATGAACCTTAGGTATCCCCTTTATATAGCCTCCTTATTATTTTCGATGACGTCGGCGGAAATCTTGCATATTTAATTTTAAATTTAAATTTAAATTTTAAATAATTAAAATTTAAACTAAATATTAAAAATTAAATATCTCCATCACCGGGGCACCTTTTTCGATGAAACGAAAGGCCAACTTGGGTTTTAAGAAAAACCCAGTTCAAATATGCCATCCATGGTTTTAAATAAAACCTTTTATTTTGCCTGCCTTGGTTTTCACAAAAACCCTGTATTTATCCATGCTTTCCAAAATATCATTTGGCCACCAAAACTCAATGTGATCCATGTGACATCAATGATCCATGTGACATAAATGACAACATAAAATAACTCAAATTTCCAACAATCTCCCCCTTTGTCATTGATGGCAACACCTCTAATGCAAAAACCACAATCACTGCAAAAACCATCTCTGAGAATCAAAGTTGCTCCCCCGACTCAATACTCTCTATGGAGGTCTGCTCCCCCTAACTCAATGCTCTCTTTGGAGGCTGCTCCCCCTAACTCAATGCTCTCCCCCTTACTCAAATCTCTCCCCCTTTGACATCAATGGCAAAAGGGACACCTATGGGGCTAAAATATATGACTCTTAAGCATAGCCCCCTCACCACCTTCTCTCTTGAGGTGATTAATTTTGGGGTGGGAGTACTTTTACTCCCAACTTACATTGTTTCTTTCCTCTGTCAACTTCCTTCCATATTTTTTTGATATCCTTTTCTTGATGAGTTACTTGATCTTCTTGTCTTGAACCTGTTTGACCTTCTTGTCTTGAACTTGTTTGGAATTGAGTCCTACACCAATTTGCAATATGTCCAAAGTTATTGCAATTAAAACACTTAATGTTGTTATTCCTTGGAGGTGCAACTATCTTAGGACTTCTCCTAGTGAAGCCATATCCTCTTCTGTTATGAACCATGCAATTCATTGCCTTGTGACCAAACTCATTACATGAGTAGCAATACCCATGGAAAAGTTGTCCTTTCCCATATTCCTATCTTTCATGTGTCCTGCACTGTGAAGCCATGTGCCCAAACCTGTGACATGAAAAACATCTTCCATTGAAGAAACCTTGTCTAGACCCCATTGGTCTCTTAGTCTCTTCTACCTGTTTCCTGTTCCATTTGTTCCTAACTTGTGCATTGTTCCTTTCCTTGTTGAACTTTCTATTGTCCAACTTATCCTTAGAGGTCTCACTCTCTCTTTTACTTACTTCTTTTGACTCTTCTTCTTTTCTAGTGTTTGAGCTTGATTCTCCTTTTTTTGCTTCCTGTTTCCCTTGTTCTTCCTTAGAACTAAGTCCTGTTATAGTGACTGATGACTTTTGTGCATTGATAGTCCTTTCCAAGGTCTTTGAATTTTCCTCAAACTTGTGTAGCTTTTCCTTAGAACCTTTTACTTCCAACCTTAGTAAAACTATCTCATGCTCTAATATTTCACACTCTAGATCTTTTATTTTTAATTTTTTGACCATACCTTCTTCAATTTTTCTTGTCTCTTCAACTTTGATTTTGAAGTTAGTGAGTTCCTGTAGAAACCTTACTTTTTCTTTCTCATCTTCTTGAGCTTGATCCCTTAATCGTGAGTTCTCCCTTTTTAGTTCTTCAAGAGTAATCATAAGCCTTTCACATTCTATCTCTTTTGCCTTTGACTATTTAATCATACCTTCTTCAACTCTTCTTGCTTTTTCAAACTTATCTCTCAAGTCAGAGATATCATGTAGAAGCTTTGTCTTACATTTCTCATCTTCTTGTATTTGAGCCTTCAATTCTAAATTCTCTCTTTTCAATTCAATAAGCTCCTTAAGAGTGGCTTTCCCTTTTTATTTTTTTGAAGCATCTTCTTTTTCTTCTATTACTAAAAATAGAGTTTCTTCTTCATACCTATTTTGATTGTCCCTGTTATCCTTTCTTGAACCAATCTCTAGGATTTCATTTTTGAGAATATCATCTTCATCTTCACTGCTACTAAACCCATTACAATATCTTGCATCATGGCCAAGTTGACCACAAACAAAACATTCTTGTGGACAATGAGCTGCATGGTGACCTGTGTTCCCACATCTGGTACAAAACTTTATCAGTCTGGATACTTCCCCATTACTTGATTCATCTATTGAATCTATTTCCATGTGTCCTCCCAACACAACAATATTAAACTCATCTTCCTTTTCTTTCATAACCATAGGTGTTCTTTTCTTCTTGTGTCTCATGCTTCTACTCTTGCCTTTCTTTGCCATTTATGTTCTTGTAGAATCTGCCCTCAAGCTGTTAGCCTTTTCGAAGGAACCCGCTCTGATACCAATTGAAGAACACAAGCTTATACTGAGAGGGGGGTGAATAGTATAAGACCACTTTTTACTTTCTTTCCAAACCAATATCAATTAATGTCCTTAATTGCAATAACCAAATATAGTAGTGTGCATTAATAACTCAGATAGCAATAGTAAGCAAGAGCACAAGTCACCATACACAATTGAGACACAAGATTTAACATGGTTCCCCCAATGTGGGGTACTCCACAAGATAATATCCTTATAATATTTCACATATAAATAAGGATCCTTATCCAATACAATGATTTCTTTGATCTTCTCAAAGCTAGGCAATAACAAGCTCACATAGAACTTGTCCAAATCTGCATAACAAGCTCACATAGAACTTGTCCAAAACTGCTCAACAAGCTCACACAGAACTTGTCCAAAATTGCTCAATAAGCTCACATATAACTTGTCCAAATATACTCAACAAGCTCACTAAGAACTTGTCCAAATCTGCTCTAACAAGCTCACAAAGAACTTGCTCAAATATGCTCCAACAAGCTCACTAAGAACTTGTCCAAATATTCTCTAGCAAGCTCACCAAGAACTTGCTCAAATCTGCTCCAACAAGATCACTAAGAACTTGTCCAAATCTGCTCTAGCAAGCTCACCAAGAACTTGCTCAAATCTACTCCAACAAGCTCACTAAGAACTTGTCCAAATCTTCTCTAGCAAGCTCACCAAGAACTTGCTCAAATCTGCTCCACAAGCTCACTAAGAACTTATCCAAAACTGCTCTAGCAAGCTCACCAAAAACTTGCTCAACTCTGCTCAATAGGCTCACTCAGAACTTCATCATAATTTGTCCCAAATCTATCCACAAATATGTCTATAAATCTATCCCAAAGGCCTTCTCAAAGGCTCAATCAATCATGCTCAAGTAGTACTCAAATCTCATCCACAAATCTATGAAGGCAAGGCTCAAATATGAACTCAACAATGAATGGCAATGCACTCTACAATGGATGACAACAATGATCCACTATGATCTCAACTCAACTCAACTCAAATCAATCTCAACTCAAGTCAACTCATAGAAGCATAAAGAGAATTGTTAGAGACTCAATATGTTCTAAGCTCAATCTCAACTCAAATCAGAATTATAGAATAGTTTGTTTCATGGGACTTGAACAATCACCTCACACAATCACTTGACTAGGCTCAATCAACTCAACTCAACCAATCACCACAAGGGACAACTCTTTCTCACAAAACCCTAGTCCAAGCATGTATCAACCAACTCAAATGTTTCCAACAATGCTCAACCACAAATCTCACATAACAATGATACTCATGTTCTTTTCAAGTTCTTTACATAACCAATGGGCTTCAACAACTATGCTTATAAAACAAGGTTTAAACACAACTCTCAAACCAGAAAACCTTGAAGCATTCAACCAACCACTTTCGAAAAGGAAACCACAATCAATCCTTTTCACTCCAATGATATTTCAGAAATCAACCACCATAAACAATCAATAGGAGAATGTGCCCATACCTTTTTGATGCCAAGAAGTTGTCCATAAAATCTGCCACACTAAACACAACTTTCCTTTCCAATCTCAATAAGGGTTAGTGGACTTCAAATAATAATCACAAGATAAAGCATAACTCAATTTACACCTTTTTACTCCAACTTAATAAACACATCCACCAAAGTCCTTTTTAATAAAAACCCTTATCAAAAATAATAATCAATAAACCTCTCAAAAATTATTTTATAACAACTCCTTATTTCTCCTAAATCTTAATTCTCAATTTCATGAACATCAAATTAAATCAACAACTCATCCACCTTTGAAATAATAATCACAACCCTTATAAAAACAAAGTTTAATTAAAAACTTTAATTATTCCTAACCACCTTATAACTCCAACTTAGGGCTTAACAAAATTAATTAGAGCAAAAACGTATTTACCTCCTCAAGGGGATTCGAACCCCCGACTTGCCCACACCGCGAGCGCCTTAGCCGTGGCTAAGGTTGCCACACGAGCTAGCCGCTCATTCGAAAGGGAAAGGCACAACATGCCTTAAAACCTTTCCTCCCTTTCCGCAAATCAAAAGCGCTTCGAGCACTTTTCTTCCAACGCCTTCCAAACGTAGTCAAGGGGATTCGAAACCTTGACGTTTGTGCTTCCACACACCTTAGCCAAAAGCCAACTGCCAATGCGCCACTCTGCCCATGATGACTTTGGACTTCGACCAACCTTCGTTTATTCGTTGCTTCTCTTTCTAAAATATTTTTGCACGAGCTCAATTCGGATGCTTAGCCAACGATTATTAACCACGAGCAAGGATCAGTTTATGAACCTTAGGTATCCCCTTTATATAGCCTCCTTATTATTTTTGATGACGTCGATGGAAATCTTGCATATTTAATTTTAAATTTTAATTTAAATTTTAAATAATTAAAATTTAAACTAAATATTAAAAATTAAATATCTCCATCATCGGGGCACCTTTTTCGACGAAACGAAAGGCCAACTTGGGTTTTAAGAAAAACCCAGTTCAAATCTGCCATCCATGGTTTTAAATAAAACCTTTTATTTTGCCTGCCTTGGTTTTCACAAAAACCCTGTATTTATCCATGCTTTCCAAAATATCATTTGGCCACCAAAACTCAATGTGATCCATGTGACATCAATGACAACATAAAATAACTCAAATTGCCAACAATAATAGTGACATAATAGATTGGTATAGATTTTTTGATAGGGTATAGTGATACAAATTCAATTTTTTTTGGCAAAGAACAAAACTAAAATATGTAAATATCAAAATATCAGGTAATAATGAATAAAAAATTTAACAAAAGTAATTGTGAAATAGAGAACTTTATGACAAGGATAGATGAAATTTATTTTAATACAAGAAAAATTAATACAAGTAACAAATGTGGACATTGTGGTAGGCATGGACATAAGATAGAAAGATGTTGGGATCTTCATTGTTGTGAAATTTGTGGAGGTAACAATCATTCTAAAAAATATTGTTGGTACAAAGGTAATAATAAGCACAAATGAGACAAGGTGAAAGACATGATAACAATGATGGAACAAAATGGACTATTTTAGAAAAAAATTTCAATTCTAGATGTGACCAAAAAAAGAGATTGTTCAACAATTGATCAAGGAGGAACAAAATGAGAAGAACAATAAATGTACTAGATCTAGAGATGCAAAAGTCAAAGTTAATGCAAAAATATTAAGACAAGAATGAAGGATTGAAAGCACATGAAAATAAAGAAAATTCATACTAAATAATATAATACATGGTATGCTAGAAATATTACATTATTTGGTACCTTAAAATAATATTACAAGTACCATGTAAATAGTTTAGTTTAGAGTGTGATTAATATTTGAGTATATAGTAGGTTTCATGTAAGTGTGGAGTTATGTAAGTGAGGTGTCATGTTAGTAAGTGTGGATTTATGTAAGTGATGATTTATGTAAGAGTTTATCATTTAGTATGTGCAATCATTAGTCTTTGTTCTTATGTGGATATGTGGAGTCAATAAGAAATTTATTATTATGTGATATTTCTCCTATGAGAAATATGAAGTGTTAGATCTCCCATGTGTGTGAGGAGATGAAAATTTTATGTAAGTAGAAAGGTCAAGGGTTGTGAATGTGAAGAGTCTCATATCTATGTGTGTATATATTGAAGATAAAGTATTGTAATGAAGAGTTTGAGAATAAGATCTACAATACATTGTATTTGCATTGCTTAAATCAATATAATATATCAATAATATTTTTAGTGAGTTATTGTTCATTGTTATTATCATGGATTGAATGTATGTCATTGTGTGAGGATTTAAACTTAAGATCCTATGGTGAATATTTTTGGGTTGTTAACATGGAGTTCAATGCTTCTATTGTGGGGAGGAATGACAGGGAAAAAATTAAAATTAATAATTAATGTAATTTTTTGTGGGAAACATATAATATAATATTAAAATTGTAGGCCACTTTTCAAAGTAGGTTTGATAAGCATTAATAAAAAAATTATTTTGTAGTTGGCCTTCAGATTATTTCTAACATCCGAGGTGACCCCTAACTATTTGCATCAAAATTGATCCTCTCCAATGATATGATCCTTAGACTTCTAGAAGGGTCTCAAGAGGCGATGCATTTTGTCTATTTAAGCAAGCTTGTAGAATAGAATGAGTTAGTTATTCATTTCTATATATTTATATCCATATCATATCTGCTTTATTTTTACTCTTATACCAATGGTTTTCTTTAGCCAATAATTATGTAGCACTAGTAATATATTCCTCCATGATTTACAACACTTATTCCTCTAATTCGGATCATGGTTTCCTACAATAAAATAGCAAATTCAAGGGCAATTTCTTTGTGATTCTCTAATAGTAGTTTAAAATAGGCTACCCATATTATGTCCTCAAAAATTATATCCACTTATGTGTTTTGCCTTACTATCTTGTTATTTAAGGGTTCACTATGCTTCTATCTATGTCCTTCCATATTTGTTTTTTTTTATTTATTTGTGGAAGGGATTTTGAAAGGGTCCCCAAAAATTTTACAAAGAGCAGAAAAAATAAAAAAATAGAAAAAGGGCCAAAAGAGATACCCTCAAAATAACAAAAAAAAGAAGGCCTCTCAAAGAGGATTCTAGGAAGACCATCTCCAAAAAAACCCAGGGGGCAACTACAAAGAGGGTCTCCATAAATAAGGTAATCACATAACAACAAACCAAAAGGATAGGGTACAAGAACCTGAATAGAGCTACAAAGCAACAAAACATGAAGACACCAGAGAATAGAAGTATTGAATCATCATCACTAGGAGTAGGGGAAGTCACACGGTCCATTTTCTCAACATCATCAAATTGGTTATTTACTCATACAGGATGAGCTCAGCTTGTTGGAGCAAGGAGGAGGTTATCTTTGCAACTCTGATCAGGGATTTCACTAAGTCACAAAGATCATGAATATAAGTTTTCCTTACAATTAATGAAACACGAGCTTTCATATGATGAAATACTAATGTGGAAAAGATACTGAGAATGATTGGATGGTTGGAAAAACATATTACAAAAACAAGTGAATTAGGATAGATGGTCAATTTTGAAGCTAGATAAGGTAAGGTACGAGATGGGAAAGCCATTGGTGTGAGGTGGGATTATGACCAGCATACCTTCTAAAATATCAGTGAGATAATAGAGCCCACCAAAATAAAAATGAAACTTAGGCTTGCCAACATAATTCAAGACTAAATTACCTTCCACCACATTACTAAGAACCTTGATCCTATTAACATCCAATTGAAACTTAGGTTTACCCACATAAATCAAGACCAAATTATATTCTTCCACATCACTAAGAATCATGATCCTCCCAACATCAATATAAAGGTCACCACCATATATAACATCCACAATGTCTTCCACCATGTTTGTAAGAACCTTAAGCCTATAAATCCCAACATGAACTAAGCTCACCACCATAGATCAAGACTAGAAGACCATCTACAAAGCCAATATGAAGATTTAACCAGTCAATGAGGGTCTCTCTTGAGTTTAAATTAAGAACTTGGGAGTTTCTCATCATGTGGGTCAAAATTATAACATAACACCTATCTAAAAAATAGTGATAATTAGACTTTGGTAGAATAGAGAAAATAGAACCCAAGGGAGAGACTAGGTTGAATGGAATAGCTACTGAGCCTTTGAACGAATCATTTGTATTCATAAATGAGGTTTTGGATGCTCCAAGAGGGGAATGTTCTCCTTTAATACACTTGATTATATTTAGATAATTATCTTTGATAATGAGGTTGTCAGTGGGAAGACTATTTAGGAGAATAAGCCCTTGGAAGAGGGCCCTGGATTCAACAAAGTGATTGGTTTGAGTGTTGATTTATTTGATGTAAGCAAGAAAATTTTACCCTCAATTATTTCTAAAAACTCCACCAACACCTGCACGATTGGGATTTCCTTTGGCAACACCATCAAAGTTTAGCTTGACCTAGCCCTTAGGAGGAGGAGACCACTTGACCTATGATCTATTAGTAGGAGCAGAGGTGAGACTCTAAGGAAGACCAAAGGACCTAAAAATCCTAGACTATGAAGGAGGCCCATGGGACTCAATTTGGGGGATTAGAAGAGAATTATCTTTGGCGACAAAGAGGATTAGACACCCATTGAGAGGGAATCTTTAGAATTTTTACAAAAGGCTCTATGGTTTCTGTCGATCCATATGCTCCACATGAAATGATGGAGGCAAGATATCCATAAGGACTTAAGGCGATGCCCTAAGAAAGGAGTGGGCCATTGTAAATATTATTTCATCACAAATTTGGGGAGAACGTAGGCTATTCTAAAGGTGGAGAGAAGCATATGAAGAATATTTAGAGAAAAGGAATACTCAAGGAAGAGGTGGTGGATAGATTTAGAGTTGGCTTTACAAAGGTAACACCGATTAGGAATAGTCATTCCTCTATTGAGAAGGTTATTTATGGTAAGAATTTTGTTTTGAGCAGCCAATTAAAAAAAAATGTGATTTTAGGAGTGAGGTATTTAAGCCAGATGTGGTTAGTCAGAAACCAATTAGCATTATTTCCTTTAGAGATGTAATAGGTATACCTAACAGAGAAGAGATCATATTCACTATATTTCTAGATATGAGAGTCTTTAAAGTTGTTAGTAGGAATGACACCAGTTCTAATATGATTAGTGAGGGTTCTTCTAGCCCTTGCTTGCACATCATTTAGGTTTATTTAAGGAATGGTTTTCTAGGTTTTTATTCCATGGATGGATTCTATGAAACTACAAAAAATATTTTTGAATAGGTGATCATTGACACTTTTTATGGTGACCAGGTGTGGATGTACTATGAAGGGGTTATCAATAATCCAAGGGTCATTCCAAAAATCAATGAGTTTTCCATTGCCAAGCCTCCATTTGATTCCTTTTTGGATCAAGGATCAGGTTTTTAATAAGGAATTCTAGAAGGTAAACCTAGTCAAGGGGGATTCAATGCCAATAAAATTACCACTTTGCTTGAGATACTTAACCTTAGTAATATCAGTCCAAATGGCCTTATGACTACTGAGGATATTCTAAGGAGATTTTCCAATGCGAGCAAAATACATCTTGTTGGCTTTCCTAAAAACTAAACCTCCCTAATATTATTTGGAGCATATTTGATCCCAAGCTACAAGGGGAAATATTTTGTGAATTTTTGAGACATACCAGAGAAAATCATTTTGAATTTGTTCAATTTTATAGTAAAAGGAATAGGGGGCTTTGAGGACTGATATAAAATAAACTGAAATACTTCGAATGGAAGCTTGGGTAAGGGTGTCCTTCCATATTTGTAGTCTACTTTGCTTAATGATATTTCTCTACTATGTCATTTTCATATTTAGACAAAAACAATAAACATAATTTTTTAGCAATAGATAGCTATTATGGTCGTCTTTTCATTCTATAGGTTTTATAATTTATACATGTTATTCATGTATCTTGCATAAGTTGTCCCCTTGTCATTCCTAAGGCATTGTTTTTGGTATATCATCATCTTGTAGGAGACTAATGAATCAAGTGTGAGTAATGTAACCTATATGGAAAGTATATAAGATATATTGGTGACATGACCCTAAGAATTCCTTACTGACATCTCCTCCAACTAATGATATCACCATCCTAAATGAGTACCAGTGTGTATTTGAAAGATAGATTAGCAAGGTGTTAAAATTTATCCTATGGATTTGCATATGTAGATATGATTACTAGATATCTATAGGTAAGTAGATGGACACTTGTAGGTTAAGTAATAACCATATAGAATTTTATCCATGTAGGTGAAAGGACAACTACCTATGGGTGGCACATATAGAAAAATATATAGAAGTAAAAGAACTATGAAAATATATTATAGAGAGTAGATATAAATAACATGTACAAATAAAATATTTAAAATATTAAAAACATATCAAACTAATGTAAGACAATCTAAATTACGAAAAATAAAATAGTTTGACCTAAATTGTCTAAAAATCTGATGGCTTGATGTTTTATAAAGTAGAATGTTGGTAAATTTTGTTGTTTGGAATATGTTGTGTTTCTTTTTCTTTATTGTTTAAATGAGAGACAATACAACAAACTAGTTTTCTATTATTCTCCTCCTAATAGTGCCTTATTGGTATTCATTACCAAGTACCTATTTTTTCTTTTTTTCCAAGGCAATTCTAGTTATCAAGTTGGTTTTATAGTCTTCTCCCTCCTAAAATTGCACTATGGGTTTTCACTACTATTTTTATTTTTAGGTATAAATTTTAACATTTGCTACCCATTACTAGCTATAAAAAAAATCTTTCTACACTAGTTCAAGGTGAGATCTATAAGAAATATAAGTTGTAAATTCATCCTTGCTTAAGGTTTTCTGTAGATATTAAGCATATTTCTATTAACCATGAGGAATTTTATCTATGTCAATCGTCCATAGTTTGACTACTCCATTATTAAATACATTATCAATCTCAAATGAACCTAACAAATGATGTCATAGTTTTTCCTAACAAATAATGTCATAGTTTTTCTTTGAAGTCCACATACATGGAAGCATATAGTTGTTCCCAAGATCTATTTTTGTACTTTTTATTTTAATGAAACAGTCATGTCATATTTTTCTCTATCATTAAATTTTCTCTATATTGAAAAATTATTGATGTTGGAGCTCATCTAAAGCATTGAGTTATAAAAATATCTATTTTTATGCTTTAAAGAGATCCATCCCTATCATGAAATATATCCTAATAATTCTGATCTCAAACTCCATGGGTAGGACTATTGTCTAGCCATATACAAGATCATATGGTGTAAGCTCTATAGTAATTTTCCATGTTGTATGGTAGGCCCAAATATTTTTTATAATCTGGCCAACCCAACACTTGTGATGAGTCTAAATTGTCTTTGTAAGAATATATTCCAATTTACTATTTGTTAATTCCACCTATCCATTTGCCTATGGGTGATAAGAAGTGGATTTCTTATGGTGAATTTCATATTGCTTGACCAAACTTTTGATGACCTTGAAAGTGAATTGTGGCCCTTAATCAATAATATTTATCTTAGTATATCATATCTAGTAAAAAATTTCTTATATAGAAATTCAACCATTGTCTTGTTCCAAGAATACTTAAGTGACTTTACTTTTACCCATTTAGTAAATATGTACACATAAGGATGCACTTTTGATTGGAAGGTGGGTTTATGGGGCCCAAAAAATCCAATGCCCACTTTTAAAATAATTTAATCGTCAACTATGGTTGTAGTGGTATCTCATCTGATTGAGTTGGTCATACCATGTGTGAAGACAAAAATGAGCTATATAGCCATTGGTATCTTTGAACAAGGTTGGTCGGTATTATCTTGCATATAGGATTTGGATAGTTGTCTTCCTACCTACAAAGGATCCACCATAGGGATTATCATGACAAGCCCTCAATATATCATAAACTTCATCTTCATGAACTTATCACCATATTATATGATCACATCTAGTCTTGAAGAGGTATCTACAAATCCAAGTATAAGAAGCACTTTTAATAAGTAGGAAATGAGTCTCCTTGGGGGAAAACTGTTGAGCTACCTCTCCTATAGCCAAGTAATTTTTCAAATGAACAAACCATAGTTGTCTTGACAAACACTTCAAGAAGATTCTCATATAGAAATATATCTTTAACAAGATATTTTTTTAAAGTATTTACTTTCCTGGGAAGAAAGTTAGAAACAACATTCTCGCTTTCAGGGTTGTCAAGTATCATAACAAAATTATTGTAATAAAAATAACCATATAATAGCTCTACCACTAAAAATGGCTTTATTTATTAAATAATTGACTAAAACATGGTTAGTATATACAAAAATAGGATAATCTCTAATATAATGGTGAAATTTATTAATAGCATGTACTACTATAAGAAATTCATTTATGTTATTATATAGTTTAGTTAAGCTCTTGTGAGGTTTTTTTTAATGTAATAATGATGTGTTTCATTATTTTATTTATGACCTAAAATAATTCCTAGTGGTATATCAAATGCACATATATAAATA
This sequence comes from Wollemia nobilis, assembly GCA_028583015.1. NCBI lineage: Eukaryota > Viridiplantae > Streptophyta > Pinopsida > Araucariales > Araucariaceae > Wollemia > Wollemia nobilis. The sequence goes on along the minus strand of JAQPPZ010016751.1, from coordinate 5,979,185 downwards.
TGAAATGTCAATTTCTGGTTGGGGCCTCTTAAGGAAGGTGTTGAAATTAGCTTATTTTTTAGATTCTATAAAACTTTGTGACACTTATGTATCCAGAAAAAAATATCTATGGTCAATAAGGTAATTAAGGGATTTGAAATTATACTACCATTCTATAGTACTCTGCATGTCCTTAGAAACTTTGGACATATTTTTATTTCTACAGATAGGGAAGGTTATTTATGGTTTCTATCTTAGTAGGATAAACTTTAATGCATTTAGTAGATACATGGTTCCCTAACACTATTCCCTCTACAAGGTCATGGTTCAATGGTTGAGATATACAGGTGGATTTATTCACATTAATATGTAAATTTGATGGCATCAAATAGGTTACATAACTTGATGTAACTAAGTTGATGTATAGGAAAGGGGAAATCTGATGAGAGAGAGCTCTGGAAGAGAAAACTAGGGCATCATTTGGGTAGGTGAAGAGATTTATAGTTACTTTGGACTTGAATACAAGATTGTTACCCTAGGAGGGTCCAATGGGGACACCTTCGGATCCTCTTTTAGAGAGACATAGTTATTTTACATATTTTTAAAGGATAAATCTCCATCAGAGACTGAAGAAGCATAAAAAAATGCATTAAAAATGGTCTTTATGACTGCTATAAATAGATCAACATCTCAACGAGTTAATGGATGTTTTCCATAGTCATAATCAAGGCCAAATATTGTCATTGAGCAAAGGATGGTCGAAGAAATAGTTTTATATAGAGCCAATCATGATTTGATCTGTAAATTCATGGGTATTCACCCTACCCTAATTTTTTTGCATTCCTAGGTTTGGCAAAACTGGGAGCCTCTTGGTGAGTATTCTTTGTGGTTTATTAGCAATGGATATTTTATTGTTAGTTTTTCTTCACTTGCCAATAGAAATAGGGATTTCGAATCAAAAAAGAGGAATCATGGTCCAACAAGATTATTTGTTCAACCCTGGAGAGTGGGATTTGATCCTCAAATTGAACCCACTTTTGTCCTAATTTGGATTCGTTTGTATGCACTTCCAATGGAGTTTTGGAGTGAGTAGGTATTGGAAATTATCGATAATTTCCTTGGAAGACATTTGGGTGTTTCCAAAGACACAATGGAAAGAAACACAACTGTTTATGCAATATTATGTGTGGAAATGGACCTTAACTAGCCTTTTCTATCATAAGTGGAACTAAAACTTGCAAGACTATCTTAGATTCAACAACTGGATTATGAGGCATTGCACTTTAGATGCAGATTTTGCCACAAATATGGGTATTTAGCCCTATCTTGCCCAAATAATATGAACATAAAAATGGAGGCTCCTATGGGAATGTCAAATCTTCCTAATGATGGTAAGTCAAAAATCAATAAAGAAACAACCAATATTTCTCAGGGTAAAGAAGCATAGGGATATGGTTTTGAACTGTCCAAAAGAAGGATAAGGTAAAAGAAAAAATATGGTAAAGAACAAACCCAACTCAAGCCCTCCAATAAGTATGAGATATTTAAGACACTAATGGACCAATAAGAATAATAATTTGTGGAAGAAGTGGATGGGAATAATGAAAATAATAACAACCATGTTCAAGCCCTTCTTTCACCTCCTCCCATCATAGATCAGGTAATTAAGTGCAGTGATTTAATGCAATCAGAGAGTGTAGGGGTATTGATAGTGCATAACCAAGAGCAAAAAATAATTAAGGATGTCATAATGGGCATAGCAAAAAAGAATAGAGAAAGGTCAACTCTAGGGATAAATCAGGTGGAAAAGAGATAAAAAAATAGCAGCTCTCAAGGAGTGGGTAGAAAATCAAATAAGAAATTGATAGCAATTCAAGGAGACAAACTGATCACTGGAGGATCGGTGAGGCCAACATATTTTTATTGCTCTCAAGGTAACCAATTATTATACAATCATGGAATGTTAGGGGTTTAAATAGTAGAACCCATCAATCTGCTATTCAAAGACTTAGAAAAATATAAAACAATTTTTTTTCTTATCCAGGAGACAAAAATATCATTGGATATTATGTGTAAAATAGTAAATAGACTTTGGAGGGGTGTTGGTCATATGGAAGTGGCTACCCAAGGGGCCTTAGGGGGGATAGTTATTTTTTGGAACTCTCTTGAATGGGCTACAATAGAACATATATCTTGGATGGGTGTCCTCACATTACATTTTAGGAACAATGTGACAACTGGATAGGTTTTAATCACATTTTTTAATGGGGCTTAAAATATAGATGGTCAGATTTATCAATCAAAAATTATGCATAACATGAGAGTTTCAAGGGAAGAGTTAGACTAGATTATTGCTGGAGATTTTAATGCTAAATTATCCTCTAGATATCAGGAAGGGGAACCCCAATTTTGGACCTAGGGAATCGACTTATGATTTCCAAAGTCCAGGCATTACACTTGATGGATATTAAATGCCCTGGAACCAACTATACTTGGACTAATAAGAGGAGGGAGCCACATAGTATAAAGGTGAAGTTAGATCATTTTTTGGTTTTATAGGAGGCATTTGTAAAATGGAATATAAAATTTTATATTTTTGAGGGTCCAGTTTCATATCACTTTCCCATTTTGTTGGAAGGGGGGATCAATACAGTGTAGCATCACAAACCATTTAAATTTGAAAACTTTTGGTTACAAAAAGAGGAACTTCAAAAGAAAATTCCACAGTGGTGGGAAGATGGCCATCCAACATATGGGATAGTAATATTTAAATTCTATAAACAACTTCATTATGTCAAAGATCAACTGAAATAATGGAGGCGAGCTAACAAGAAAAACTTCCATGTCCAAATATTTCCATTGGTGGTCGGATGGGATGAGGTTCAAAAACACTTTAGGGAAGGAACAATTATAGAGAAACTCAAAGAAGAGGATGATGCATTGTGTAAAGTTATTGAGGAAATTGACAACCAAGAGGATACCTACTAGAAATAGAGAGCAAGAACCACTTGGTTATTAGAAGGTGATAAAAATACCAATATTTCATCAGGCTACCTATGCTAGGAGACAGCAGAACAACATGGAAGCTCTTCAATATGAGAATGGACACTCCTTTGATACAATTCCAGGTATGCATTTCCATTCAATGGACTAATTTTCTAAAATATTTAAGGAAAGTATGGTGCAATATGAAGAGGATTAAAAGAAGTTCTTACTGTCATACCGTCTATTATATCTAAAGAAGAAAATCAATTCCTAATTAAACCCATTGATAGAGAGGAACTGAAGAATGTAGTCTTTGGAATAAGCACCGAAAAAACACTAGTTCCAAATGGATTTCCAATGAGTTTTTTTAGGCCTTATGGGACAACTTGGAGGAGGATGTAATGGATGTTATAGAGGAGTCCAAAGGTAGTAAAATAATTCTTAAAGCATTAAATCATACTTTCATTTCCTTAATTCCAAAAGGGGAGGAGGAGGTGCATATTTCAGATTATAGACCTATTGCCTTATGCAATGTCATATATAAAATAATCACAAAGGTAATGGCTGAGTGGCTAAAACCTCTTCTACATAGCATTATCTCCTTGGAGCAAGGGGGTTTTGTAGAGGGTAGGTAGATCTTGGATGGTGTGGTTCTAGCTCAGGAGGCAATCCATTCAATGCAAACATCTGGTAATAGAGGAATGTTCATAAAATTGGATATGTCAAAGTCTTATGATAGGGTGGAGTGGATATTATTGTCAAAGATTATGGCAGCCTTTGATTTCTCTTAGGATTGGATATAATGGTTCATGAGTTGTGTTTCTACTTCGACATACTCAGTGTTAATCAAGGGTCTTCTCACGCAATCGTTTGGAGCTACTTGAGGCCTTTGTCAAGGATATCCTTGTTCCCCCTATATTTTTCTCATATTGGCTGAAGGCTTGGGTAGAATCATCTTGAGGAGAAGACAAAAAGGTTTTCTAATAGGTATCAAGGTGGGTGAGGAAGTTTTGACTCACCTACAGTTTGTGGATGACACAGGATTGGTGGGATTGGCCAACTTCAAGGAAGCAAGAATGATTAGAGATACACTTAATGTCTACCTTAGGGATAAAAACCAAGTCATAAATGATAAAAAATCCAAAGTGGTATTTTTCAATCTTGATCAAAGGCTTCAGGATAGAATTTTAGAGATCTTGGAATTCACAAGGACTTCTATCCTAGTGGGATACTTGGGGGTCTATTTGCATTTTAAAAACTAAAAATAGATATCTAGAGGAATATTTTGGACTGTATCAAGGAAAGAATTAATAGTTGGTCTCACAAATGGTTAAGCTATGGGGGTAGATTAACTTTTTTATAGTCAGTTATTCAGGCCAGCCAATTTATAAATTTTATATCCTTGCTACCCCACATACCATATGGAAAGAGTTGGACAAAATGGCTAGAAAAATTTTATGGGAAGGAGTAAAAGGAGAGAGGAAATGGGCCTTAGTAGGTTGGGAGAAATTAAATCAATCCAAGGTAAAAGGAGATTTGGGACTAAGAAGATCAAAGTTAAATAAGAAAGCTTTGGCTGGAAAGCTTTACTAGAGGTGGATTTCCCAACCAACTTCTTTATTCAGTAGAATTGTAATTAGTAAGTATTTGGGATAGGTAAACCCAAATGAGATGGGTTGTTTCCCTTTGGATGGTAATGGATCCTTAGTGTGGTAGACTCTTAAGTTAGGATCTTAGGTAGTGAAATATGGTTTATTTTGGAAAGTGGCGATAGGGGAGAAGGCATGATTCTAAACAGATTCATGGGATCAATACCCACCTATCATTGTTGAATTTCCTGAACTACAACCAATAAAAACAACCATGGAAACTAGGGATTAGGTCCAAACTGAAAGTTATTTCAACACTAGTTAGCTGGGGGATTATAATTTTAAGCAGTTTAAGAAGTTGTATGAGTGGCCAATTTCAATCCCTCCAGATTTGATACCCATCATGACTAAAATCTTGGCTGAAATATTTTTCACAAGTAGAGATGAGGAGGATGAATTATCTTGGGGCTATGGGAGCATTGGTGTCTACACTGCGAAGTATGGATATGATAAGATCCTTCCAAAGCCTCCTTCTCATGCATATCAAGTTGAGTATTGGAGAAATATTTGGCAGTCCAAGGGTTGGCCAAAAGTAAACTTTTTTGCCTGGTAGTTCATGCATAATGAAATTCTTAATTTTGATAATCTCAGATGTAGGATAATCATTGGTCCATATCAATGTGTTTTATACTACAAGAGTGAGGAAACAACTTATCACTTAATTTTTGAGTGCCCATTTATGCACCAGATCTGGGAGAGATGGTTTTCATATTATAAAATTCGAGTTAATGGTGATTTGAATCAGATTAATATTTTGGAAATATGGAAGAGGGGTAGAATTAAATCTAAAGCTCTTTGTATTTTTTGGGAGCTTGGATTAAACTTCATATGGTGGAAAATATTATTGGAGATAAATGACAAAATTTTTAGAGAAACCTATTCATATTTAGATGGATTTTGGCAAGTCATTTGGATAAAATTCATAGAAACTGTGGCAGTGTATGCTAAAGATGAAATTCATGTTATTATAGGTACAATGGAGAAGGAAGTTGAAGTGCAATAGGGGTGGCAAAAATCTATTTGGAAACCATCACCATAAGGTTGGATTAAAACTAATATTGATGGAGCTGCAAAAGGCAGTCCGGGTGGAGCTGGAATTGGAGTGGTTTACCATAATCATGTTGGAACAATGCTCTATTGGGAACTGTAAGGGTTGGAAAGGGCCACAAACAATGAAGCAGAAGCCTTAGCTATCAAATCTGCTTTTATTTGGGTAGTAAAACAAGGTTACAAGAGGATACTACTAGAATCAGATTCTCAAATAATGGTTGGAGCTCTAGATTGCATGAGGAAATTTGCTTTGAATACATGGAGGTTGAGGATTATTGTCACTCAAATTAAGGAATTGTGGAGGGAATTATATGATGTGATTCCAGTTTATGTGAGTAGATATCTAAATAAAGTGGCAGACTTCCTGGATAATATGGGCACTAAGAAGGAGGTATGGGTTCGGTGGCACAGTGATATGGCTATTGAGGATGAGATGATTAGGCAGGTTGGTGATCAAATCCAGTGTTTAACTAATTTGGACAACCATTCCAGAAATATGGTTTAGGAGATTTGTGCTCCAATTTATATCTTATTTTACAGTTGTAAATAAGTGAACAGTCATTGTAGAAATATGGTTTAAGAGATTTGACTCCAATGAAAATCTTCTTTTACTGTTGTAAACATGTGTTCTCTTTGGATAAGGCTGGGAGAAATCTCATCCCAACTTGTAAATGATCTTTGTTTTAATACAATTTTTTTCAAATTATTTTTCAAAAAAAACATTATTCCCTCTATAATAATCATGTACCATTTATATTACTCAAAGATATATTAGTACATTGACACCTTTGGAGTACTTATTTGATATTAGTTATTTTATTCTCAAAAGAATTGTCATGAATAGTAAAATCATGCACATATTTTTCCATGCATTTATTGGTTAAGTTAGAGAAAATACCAAGTACTAATATTTATAAGGCTAAAATTTCATTGCAAAATCTAAATGGTATGACTCTATTGTCAAATAGGTCCCAAGGGCAAGTTAAAGTAGTCTTATCCTAGTCTTTGAGATCATTCTGGATCTAGTTATAACCACTAAATCTATCTAGAAAAGAAAGCTATATTTTTTAGAAAGGGTACTTAAGAGCTAGTCAATAAAATAAGTTTTGTTAAGCTCTCATTAATCAATATAAATTCACCATTTCCCTCACTTTTTGGATACTATGACTTGAGGATACATCCATTGATTGTCTAAAATGGGGTAAATAAATCTAACACTATTTTTTTTCGAGAATTCTTCCTTAATAATTTTATTCAATGTGCGTCTCATCATTTTTTGGGATTATATTATTGGTTTAGTATCATATTGGATGTAGTTTTGATGGGTATAAATTATTGGATAGATCAATTTTATATCTTGACAATCCCAAGTGGAAGCATAGTTTTTTTTATTGAGCATGTTAATTAAATTGCTCTCTTGCTCAAGAGTCAATTGGTTGATAGATAAAAAAATCTTCCAAGTGAAATTTAGATATCTTTAGATATATTAAAAGCAAACCTGTTTACATTGAGCCTGTTGTTCTTGAGCTTAGTCCTTTGATCTGTGACTTATGGACAGATAAAATAAACAGTGCCCTGATTGAATTTTTCAAGCTCTTCTTAGGGGTCGATGGCACCATTTAGAGGGATTTTGCTAACACTTGGGATAGAGGTTATGTCACAACTCATGGGGTCCAGTAACATATCTCCTTTGAGCTATTGGCGAGCTTGACTGGTCAACCCTTGAATGAAAAGGTGATTCGACACAACAAAAATAATTGGGAAGCTGAACTGACCTTCTTTGAAAAAAATATAAGGTCCACAAGAACTATAGAAAATGGTTGTATCGTGAACACATTTTCCCTCCTCTGCAAAAAATTTTAGTTCCCGTAATGCAATACCTGTCCTGTGATAGTCCAGACTCATAGTTATGTTGTTTTCATCTCGCCTATGTGAATCACTTTCGTGATGCCAAAGCCATGAATATCCCCGCTGCAATTTTTTGGTCCATCGATTATGCCATTGTAACCTCTCATAAAAATGAGGATGCCCTTCCAAGTCACCAAGGACTTTTTAAAGTCCTCTACGACTATCTCCTCCTTAACTTCCCCAATGGTAACATTCCCACTCTTGAATTAGATGAAGTGAATTCATCCTCTACCCCGAGTCTTAAACATTCCAATCCTAAGAGGAAGATCAAAACTGAAAAAACCCCATCCTGTGGCTAGGAAGAAAATTAAGGTGGAGTCAACCCCTGTTAGAATCTCCTAGTATCTGAAGCTAAGGGAAGTTTCAAAAACCCCACCTTCCATCTCAGGCAAGCCTCCCAAAGCCCAATCCTCTTCGCCTGATTTGGTTGATAAATTTCTCCATAAGTTGGTCATCCATGCCACCAATGCATCCATCGCTCACTTGGAGGCTGCCCACATTGCCATTGGTAAGACCATTGAGAGCCTCAAATAACAGAGACACAACCTCAACCTATTCTTCGTTTGTGACAATTTTAATGGTTCTGCTACTGAACCCCCCTCTGATGTTAAAGGAGGGGCTACTGAAGACGAGGTTGTAGAAATTGCAAAAGATACCTACCTTGATGGTTTGAAGGAGATTCCAAATGTGAAAGAGACCTAGAAGGATGCAGTGAAGGAAAATATTTTGAATATTGATGTCCATACTTTTCTATAGCCTGACGCTCTTCCTTGATGGCACTTTTTGCTGGTCATGATTGTTGTTTTGGGATGTTCTCCATTTCCTCTGGTTTCATGGTGTGCTTTTGGGTCTGTCCCTGCTTGTCTCCTCCTTTCTACCTTCTGGTGTTGTTCCTTTATGTTCCTTTGTGCTAAAGGATCACTGGTAATCCTTCAGGTTGCTTTTTGAGTGTAATGGCTTCAGGCCTTTTAGTTTTGATGAGCTTCACTCTGTTCTTCGTGTTTCTCTTTTCCTCCTCTTTTTCCTCTGAGTTCCTTTTTGTAAAACGCGACAGGGCACCTTTCAAATGCCCTTTTTGAATTAATATAATTAGCTTACCAAAAAAAAAGATATCTTTAGTGAGAGAATATTTATTTTTGTTAAGGGTTTTAGTCACACTAAAAGGGTGGGTAGAATTTAATAAAAAATAATGGTGTTTATACTAAATTTGATTAAACTTTTAGGGAAATACAAGTTTTGAAAAAAAATGTAAAATATAATGTCCTAATCCATCTATTTTAATTTTAAATCTTTGATCTATTGTAAGAATGGGTTGAATATGTTGGAAATATTGAGTTGTCATTGATGTCAAAGGGTGCATGGTATTCAAGGCAGAAATATTCTTCAAGGGTGTGAAGGCTACAAGGTTGGACAATATATCAATTGTGTCAAGAATGGACTATTGTGAATAGCAAACAATGGACAATTATTCAAGGTAAGGTATATCTCAAAGCAAAGGCAAATATTTTTCAAGCAAAGGATTATAATATTTAAATATTATAAAGAGAATATTATAAGAGGGACAAAGGTTTAAAAGTTGCTTGGACAAAAATAAGGATAAAGGTTTAAAAAGTTGCTTGGGACAAAAAGAAGGATAAAGGTTTAAAAAGTTGCTTGGGACAAAAAGGTTTAAATATCACAAGAGAGGGATAAAGTTTTTAAAATATAAATATTTATAATATTTGAATTCTAAAATTAAATATTATAAACAAAAGAGTTTGAAAAATAAAAAGGCAATAAAAATTGAAAATAAATTAATCGAAACTTTCATAATGAAATTGAAGGAAATGGAAAGCATATATATATATACATGACATTATTAAACCTTGAAGGGGAATGAAGGATCGCAATTGAAAATCCATCATTGTGCATGTCAATGACAAGAAGAAAATGCAAAGGAGAAGACAATGAAGATCAAGGTAGAGATAGATAAAAATAAATATCACTGTATGCACCTGAGGTTTTATTCTCTGGGATAGCCTAGTTGGTAGTGTGGCTTTACGTGGAGCAATGTTGGGTAGGAGGTCACGGGGTCAACTATGGTCGATGCCATTTTTTTTTTTGTTGAATGAGGAAGGATTGGATAAATATCATTGCGAGCACCTTTGGTTTTGATTGCTAAGGTAGTATAGTTGGTTGTTGGCTTTGCATGGAGCACTGTTGGGTAGGAGGTCATAGGGTCGAATCAGGTCGATGCCATTTTTAATGAGGTTTTGTTGTTGATAAAAGCACAAGGACATAGATATATATCGGGTACCTCCCTTTTGGTCTTAGCTATCATGGTAGCATAGCTGGTCACAAAGCACTTGGGAAAGCATTGCATTTTGTGAGGTCAGGGGTTCAATTCTCAGCTGTGCAAAGACACATGTAAAAGAAGACTATCATCATTGAGGTAGATTTAGAGGTATGGTGATTTAATTCCTTTCTCAAGGGTGGATTTATTTGAGGAAAATATTTTTGATGTCATATGGTTGGAGTTATAAGGATTGATTTGATGTGCATTAGTGTTGATTGAAATTGGGAATAAATGTGCAAATATTATAGGTCAAATTTATGAGTAAACTTGTGCATTGGTCTTGATTGAAATTGGGAGTAAATGTGCAAAGGTTATAGGTCAAATTTGTGAGTAAACTTGTGCATTGGTTTTGATTGATATTGGGAGTAAATATGCAAGGGTTATAGAACAGATTTGAAAGCAAAAGTTGTGCATTGTTCATGATTAATTTTGGGAGTAGATCTAGAGGGTAAATTTGAGCATTGATGAAACAAAAGAAGAAATATTTTTTCTGAAGATTGATATTGTTTGTATGAAGAATTATGATTTTGGTAAATTGTTAGGATGACTGATTTTGAAGAATATGGTAAGCCTTCTGAGGCTTGTGGAGATTTGTGAGAGGTTTTGGAGCAGATTTGAGTAGGCCTTCTTAGTAGGCTTGTGAGCAGGTTTTGTGAGTAGAGTTGAGTAGGTTTTTGTGAGTAGATTTGAGCAAGTTTTGGAGCATATTTGAGTAGGCCTTTTGAGTAGGCTTGTGAGCAGATTTGAGCAGAGTTGTGAGCATGTTTGAGTAGTGTTTGTGAGTAGGATTGAGTAGGTTTTATGAGAAAATTTGAGCAGAGTTGTGAGCAAGCTTGGAGAAGAGTTATGAGAAGGATTTGGAGTAGACTAAAGTAGAGGAGATTGGTGTCTCCTGTGTATATAGGTCCATGAACCAGAGTAGATGGGATTGACGTATCCTATGGATAGAGGTCCATAAACTAGAGTAGAGGGGATTGGTGTCTCCTATGGATTGGGGTCCATAAATATTGTAATAGGGAATTGATTCCAACTAAATTTGTTGAAGAAATTTATGAGAAAAATTTATCCATGGATGTAGCCCACATTGGGTGAACCACATTAAATCTATGTCTCTTATGTGTATGGTGATTTGTGCATTGTTTTATTATTGCAATTGATAATATTGGATGATATTGCTTTGGAAAAAAAGTAAAAGTTTTATCTTATACTTTTCACCCCCCTCTCAGTATAATATTGTGTTCTTCAATTGGTATCAAAGCAAGTTCCTTCGTGAGATCCTAAAAACTTGAAGGAAGATCTTACAGGAATATAAATGGCACATCAAGAAGGGTTTTTATCAAATAGAGCTCCATTGTTTTATGGGACTAAGTATGCTCTATGGAGTGTGAGGATGAAAAATTACTTGATGGCACATAGATATGATATATGGAAATTCATTGAGAATGGGTTCACACCACCTACAACTCCTCCTATAGATGCAAGTGGCAAGAAACCATATGAAAAATAATGCCAAGGCAATGAATGTAATTTTAAGTGGGTTATGTGAATTAGAGTTTGTGAAATTCATGCAATGCACTTAAGCAAAAGAAATATGGGATAAGTTATAGATAACATATGAAGGAGATAATAAGGTTAAAATGGCAAAACTTCAAACCCACAGGAGGAAGTTTGAAGACTTGAAGATGAAATATGAGGAAGATATTACTAGGTATCTACTTTGTGTTGATGAGGTTGTCAACACCATTCATGGACTTGGAGAAAATATTGAAGACTCTAATATTGTTCAAAAAATCTTAAGATCACTTCCTATGAGATTTGATGCAAAGGTTTTAGCAATAGAAGAGATGAGGGATCTCAACACCTTAAGTATGTATTAGCTACATTGTATTCTCACAGCCTATGATACGAGGATAGAAAAATATCAAACATCCAATGAGAGATAACATTCAAAGCTTAAAATAAGGCAAAGGATAAAGTACCAGAATCAAGTGATGAATCAAGAAGTGAAGAGGAGGTTAACTTTGTGAGAAGAAATAAGAAGAGTCCAAGAAAACACAAAAATATGTAGACTGTGAAATGCTTTAGTTGTGGTAACATTGGTCACTATGCAGCTAATTGTCCACAAGATGAAAATAGTAGCAGTGAAGAGGAAAAGGAATACAAGAAATAGAAATAAAGAAAATTTTATCATGAAAATAAAAATAGGCATGGTCAAGGCAAGCATGATAAGAAGATCTTTCAAAGGCACAAGAAAAGTTTTTATGTTGAAGAAGCAAGCAATGCTTCTAGTGATAGTGATGAAAGTCTCTCCGATAGTGAAAAAGAAGAAATTCTATTTTTGGCCATAGAAGAGAAAGAAGATGCTCTTGTTGTCAAATACCAAGTAGAAGAGAAAGAAGATGCACCTATTGTCAAAGACCAAGAAAAATAAAAATAATATGCCCCTATTATTGAAGATCAATAAGAAGAGAAAGTTTCAAAATATGAAGAGGAAGCCACAATTGATATGGAAGAGGAACTTGTTATTGATCTTGAAGAGTTGAAAAGGGAGAACGTAAGATTGAAGGCTCAAGTAAAATAGTATGAGAAAATAAAGGCAAAGCTTCTACAAGATCTCATTGACTTAGATTTTACGGTTCAAGAGGCAAGGAAAGTTGAAGAAGGTATGGTTGAATAGTTAAAGGTAAAAGAGCTATAATGTGAAAGACTAGAACATGAAGCTGGAATTCTAAGGAAGGGAATTGCAAATTTTAATAATAATATATATCAATTTAGGAAAATCTAAAAATATTTGGATGATATTATTGAAACACAAATATCTCCATTTATGAAGATCATACTTGGCTTTGATGAAGGTCAAGAAGTACAAAAAGAGGAGTCAAACTCAAAATAAATAGAAGCATCAAAGAAGGTATTTGAAGAAGAATATAAGACTTGTATTGATGAGTTGAGAAGTGGAAACATCAATGAGGAAGAAAACAATGCACCATCAAGGAACATGGACCAACACAGAAAAAGCAAAGAAAGAATCATGCGACCATATCCTCCAAGGCAAGATGAATACTTCTTCTAGGTTTATTGCTTCTCAAGTAATCATTTTGGTCACAAAGTTATACATTGAAGGGTTCATGGTAAAAATGATTATGACTTCACCAAGAGAAACTTCAATTCATTATCACCTTTCAAGGACTAAAACATCATGTGTTTCAATTACAATAATTTTAGGAATAAAGCTAAATGGTGTAGAACAAAGTTTTCAAAACTTCCAAAGACAAGCAAGAAAAAGTATGCTAAAATATTCAAAAGGGTATGACTACAAAGGTGTGGAAAAAGAAAATTGAAAAAGAAAAAGAGCATTGTATGTTGGGAGTAGTTTTACTCCCATATCAAAATTGATCACCTCAAGTAAAGGAGGTTGTGAGGAGGTTGTGCTAAGTGTCTTATTTTTAGCCCCAAGGATCCATTTGCCATTTATGTCAAAGGGGGAGAATTCAGTGAGGGGGAGAAGCTTGTTAGGGGGAGCATATTTGGAATCCAATTGCAGTAGAAGAATTTTTTTTTGTAGGGTTGCCATCAATGACAAAGGGGGAGATTGTTGGAAATATTGAGTTGTCATTGATGTCAAAGGGTGCATGGTATTCAAGGCAGAAATATTCTTCAATAGTGTGAAGTTTACAAGGTTGGACAATATATCAATTGTTTCAAGAATGGACTATTGTGAATAGCAAACAATGGATAAGTATTCAAGGTAAGGTATATCTCAAAGTGAAGACAAATATTTTTCAAGAAAAGGATTATAATATTTAAATATTATAAAGAGAATATTATAATATGGACAAAGGTTTAAAATTTGCTTGGACAAAAAGAAGGATAAAGGTTTAAAAAGTTGCTTGGGACAAAAAGGTTTAAATATTATAAGAGGGACAAAGGTTTAAAATTTGCTTGGACAAAAATAAGGATAAAGGTTTAAAAATTTGCTTGGGACAAAAAGGTTTAAATATCACAAGAGAGGGAAAAAGTTTTAAAAATATAAATATTTATAATATTTAAATTCTAAATTTAAATATTATAAACAAAAGAGTTTAAAAAATAAAAATGCTCCAAAAATTGAAAATAAATTAAGCCAACCTTTCAAAATGAAATCGAAAGAAATGGAAAGCATATATATACATGGCATTATTAAACCTTGGAGTGGAATGAAGGATTACAATTGAAAATCCATCATCATGCATGCGAACCGTAAGAAGAAAACGTAGAGGAGAGGACAACAAAAATCGAGGTAGAGACAGATAAAAAGAAATATCACTATATGCACCTAAGGTTTCGTTCGTTGGGATAGCCTAGTTGGCAATGTGGCTTTGCGTGGAGCGCTATTGGGCAGGAGGTCACGGGGTCGAATCTGGTTGACACTATTTTTTGTTGAGTTTTTTTGAACGAGGAAGACTTGGATAAATATCACTACGAGTGCTTTTGGTTTTGAATACTAAGGTAGTATAGCTTGGTTTTGGCTTTGCATGGAGCACTATTGGGTAGGAGGTCACGAGGTCGAATCAGGTCGACGCCGTTTTTGATGAGGTTTTTTTGTTGATAAAATCACAAGGACACAGATATATATCGGGTGGTATTAGCTACCATGGAAGCATAGTTGGTCACAAAGTGATTGGGAAAGCACTACATTTTATGATGTCAAGGGTTTGATTCTCAGCTGTGCAAAGAAAAGAAAATTATTTTTGTCAAGACAGGCACATGCAAAATAAGACTATCATCATTGAGGTAAATTTAGAGGTATGGTGATTTAATTCCTTTCTCAAGGGTGGTTTTGTTTGAGGAAAATATTTTTGATGTCATATGGTTGGAGGTATAAGGATTGATTTGATGTGCATTAGTGTTGATTGAAATTGGGAATAAATGTGTAAATATTATAGGTCAAATTTATGAGTAAACTTGTGCATTGGTCTTTATTGAAATTTGGAGTAAGTGTGCAAAGGTTATAGGTAATATTTGTGAGTAAACTTGTGCATTGGTTTTGGTTGATGATGGGAGAAAATATGCAAGGGTTATAGAATATATTTGAAAGAAAAATTTGTGCATTGTTCATGATTAATTTTAGGAATAGATCTAGAGGGTATATTTGAGCATTATGATTGGCTTTGAAGTGCATAAGGAAATAAGAAAATAGTCTTACACATAGAAGGATTGTTTTAAAGCAAGTCAAAGTGTCACATAGTGCAAGGATAGTTTCAAAAGATTCAATTGAGAAGAAGAACATATTGGGTAATTGTTATTGCATATCATTCTCTATATGTTCATGAAGATAAAATAATACTGGGTAGAATATGTATGAATTTCTAGAGTAGAGAAAAGCACATTGAGAAAGTTATGAGCATTGTTTGTATGCAATATTTGAGAATTGATGAGCATTGTTTGTATGCAAGATTTGAGAATTGATGAGCATTGTTTGTATGAGTGGATGAGCATGATTTTGGAGCAGATTTGAGTAGGCCTTCTTAGAAGGCTTGTGAGAAGATTTGAGCAGATTTTGTGAGTAGAGTTGAGCAGGTTTTTGTGAGCATATTTGAGTAGATTTGAGAAGGTTCTTGTGAGTAGATTTGAGAAGGTTTTGGAGCATATTTGAGTAGGCATTCTTAGCAGGCTTATGAGCAGATTTTATGAGTATATTTGAGCATGTTTTTGTGAGCATATTTGAGCAGGTTTTGGAGAATACTTGAGTAGGCCTTTTGAGCATATTTGAGCAAAGTTGTGAGTAGGTTTGAGCAGTGTTTGTGAGTAGGATTGAGCAGGTTTCATGAGCATATTTGAGTAGAGTTGTGAGCAGGCTTTGGAGTAGACCAGAGTAGAGGAGATTGGTGTCTCCTATAGATAGAGGTCCATAAACCAAAGCAAAGGGGATTGAAATATCCTGTAGATAGAGGTCCACGAACCAGAGCAGAGGATTGGTGTCTCCTATGGATTGGGGTCCATAAACATTGTAATAGGGAATTGATTCCCACAAAATGTTTTGAATAAATTTATAAGAAAAATTTCTTCGTGGATGTAGCCCACATTGGGTGAACCACATTAAATTTGTGTCTCTTATGTGTGTGGTGATTTGTGCATTTTTTCATTATTACAATTGATAATATTGGATGATATTGCTTTGGAAAGAAAAGTAAAAGTTTTATCTTATATTGTTCACCTCCCCTCTCAGTATAAGCTTATGTTCTTTAGAATAACCACCCCATCATTTCCATCCTACTCAACCCTCATAGGATATTCTATTTCTAAAGTGGATTTATCTAGTGGATACAAAATTAAGCATTCTCTCACGAATCCATTTCAGATGGTCATATTTGCTAATAAATAATTGATATAGAAATTGATCATTGCTTTTTTTTTTTTGAATTTACATGGTGGAATCGGTAGCTGCCACAAATTCGGGCAGGCTGTCCAGATTTTATGGCCGCCATAATATTCTATGTTGTCCGCCCTAGAAGCCACCACACAGATCTTCGTGCAGTCCGCTCCTATAACCACCATGCCACAATCATTTTAAACCTTTTACGTCACTGAAAGCACCAGGAAAGGGACAAGCGTTCAGTCCGACGAGGCCCGAGATTTGAACCTTGGACCTCTGCCCCCCTTATGGGGTTTGGATGAACCAATTGGTCTACACCTCGAACTTAGAAATTGATCATTGCTACCATGGACATAAAAGAATTAATTGGTATTCTGCTAGGATGCTTTATAGTTTCAATACCATAAAATTTATGGCATATTCTCTAGAATATATAGAAATGACTACATCCTCAACCATTTCATAAGTATTTACAATATAGTGATTAAGCATTTTTACGATTGTGAGATTATGTCTCATGTGGGATATAATTTATCCATTGTTTCCTTTGTCATTATGTCAATTGTTGCCCCTATTTTAATAAAAGTGTTCTTAATTAAAATATTTCTTATATGAACATTGATGATAAGACTACAAGATCATAATATTTCAGGTGATAAAATTTCCAACCATAATGTTAACAAGCCAACCTACAACTTGAATATTTTTAGGGTATTTATCCTTTGTAGGTATCTTAAGGTATAATTATATTATAACATTACTATAAATGAGGACATCCTTAATGGCTTGAAAGAAAGAAATATAGATTATTAAATTCTATAGTTCTAAAAAATAAAATTTTGGTTGTGAAGGCTCCCTTTTTTTATTTTAATATTTAAGGAAAATGAGGTATATTCACTTTTTTTTTGTTAGAACTAGGCTAAATATATGGGTTAGAGTCTTGAGGGTCCTCATGAGAAGTAATTCATTCCTCTAGTTTAGTAATAGCAAGTGGTTTGGAATCCCTAAGTACTTTTTCTGGTAAAATTTGTAATTCATTGCAATCAACAATATTCATAGAATAACAATTTTTTCCATGCTACCACCCTAAGGTATAGGAGCTTTAATAAAACTATAGAAATTATTAGGGAGGATGAAACCTTAACCGAATTTGTTTTAGAAATTTGGGAGGAAGCAATGCACATTTTGAAAATCTTATTAGCATCAAGGAAGTTGAGGATGAGTAGGCTATTAACTTTATTCTCAACAACATCCCAACTATTCTTACTAACTAGTTGAATGTTGGCCTTTATTGCCCCTTCAAATAAAAATAAGTTAAGGACACTATTTTTCCATGGCTTTGGAGAAAGAACCTAGTCCAGATGGGTTCCCACCCATTTTTTTAGAGGTTCTAACATATTATGGGAATTGATATTTTTAAGGCTATCTATGAAGTCTAGTATTCTTTTCATATTTTGAGTTATGTTATTTCCACTTTTTTGGCCCTCATCCCTAAAGTGGAGGGGGCAAAGGAATTTAAATATTTTAGGCCAATCAACCTCTATAGTACCCTTTTTAAAAAAATTTAAAAAATGATGGCTAATAGACTTAAGGTCATTCTTCCCCTAATCATTGACTCCTACCAAGGTGGCTTTGTGAAGGGTAGGAATATTCTTGATGACATAATTACTATTCATGAAGTCCTTAATTCTCTAGATAAAAGTGGGAAAGCTGACCTCTTGCTAAAATTGGATATAAACAAGGCCTATGATAGGGTGTCCTAGGATTTCTTGCTCAAAGTTATGGGAAAATTTGGCTTCCAGTAAAATTAGATTAAGCTCATGAAAGAATGTCTATCCTCGATTATGTATTTAGTCTTGGTTAACGACTCCGCTATTGGTTACTTTCAAAGCCTTAGAGGGCTAAGGCAAGGTGACCCTTTGTCACCTTATTTGTTTCTTATTATGGTAGAGGCTTTGGGAAGGTCTATAAGGGTTTCTTCTTCCTTGGGGTCAATTGATGGAGTCAAGCCTACATTATCTATAAGCCCATTCACCCATCAACAATTCATGAATGATACTATTTTAGCCACTAGATCCTCTGTCCTTTAGGCTAAAGAACAAAGAGCATTATTTCTATTTATGAGGTAACTTCTGGGAAGAAGGTAAATTTTCAAAAGAGTAAAATCTTTTTCCTCAACATCCTCCCAAAAGATAGCTCAATATTGCCAAGATTTTTGAGTGTGTGAATGGAAACCTTCCATATTTTTATCTTGGCTTACCTATCTCTAGTGGTAGACTACATGAAAAATCTTGGCTCCCAGTGGTTGAAAGAGTTAGAAAGAAACTCACTAGTTGGAAGGACATTTTCCTTAGCCAAGATGGTAAAGCTCAACTTGTTAAGTTAACTCTTCAAAGAATTCTAGTGTATTTTATGTCCCTATTTAAGATAATGTCCAAAATAAGGCTAAATATTGAGCATATTCAAAAATCCTTCCTTTGGTTAGGAATGAAAGACACTTGAATGATACCTCTAGTTACCTGGGAGCAAGTCTACTCTAAGAAAATAATTGGGGGTTTTGGTTTCAATAATTTAAAGCATATAACTTTGGACCTCATTGCCAAGTAGGGATGGAAACTTCTAAAAGAAGAAAATATGGGATGGTTCCAGATCCTTAAGGCTAATCTCTTAGGAGAGACCCACTTTCTTGAGCTTCAAATTTTGCCTAAAGTGTTATCCTTTTGGATTTTTTTGATGAAATCTAAATTCTTATTTTATAAAGGGCTCAGATAGAGGCTAGGTGGTGGTAGGAAAATTAATTTTTGGAGGGATAGTTAGATTCAAGACAACCCTTTAATCGTAGATAAAAATTTGAGGAGACTAGAACCACTTACTGCTCAACTCTTTGGCTATAAAGTGGTAGAAATTATAGAAGAAAAAGAAGGTAGAAGGCTTTGGAAGCCCTAGATAATATTGATTCTAGGGAATAAGAAGCCTTTTGTGACCTTAATAGGATTTTTAGAATCCACTTCATCAAAATGACTCCTTTTGAAGATTTCTTCATTTGGAAAAAGAAAAAAAGGTATTTTTTGGTCAAATATGTGTATCTTTTGCAGGAGGACGGGTAAGAGGATTGTTCCTAGTTAATAAAATTTGGTTCAAAAATATCATCCCAAATATAAATTTATTTTTCTGGTTGGCCATCTAGAACAAAATCCTCATTATTAAAAATCTTATGAAAATTTTGAATAGATGTTATCTCAATGAAGTTGGTTGGGAAGACTCTAAGCATTTATTTTTAGTCTACCCCTTTTATAAGGAAGTTTTTAGTTTGATTTTGAGAAGATTTGAGGTTTTTTGGGTCCCTCTTAACAACATTCTTAACCTTTGTTTACAATAATCTCCCCCATTTTTTAGTAAAAAGCATTGAACTCTTTGGGACTTAAGTTTACCTCATATTCTTTGGGGAATATATACTGAGAGGAATATCAAAGCATTTCATAATGTCAATAGAGATCCCAATTTGGTTGAAATTAGATTTATTAATGCATTAAAAGAAAATTTTATGATGATATCCTTTGGAGATGATCATAAAATAACAAAACAATCTAGGGTGGTGACTAATTTTGGCCTTTTAGGGGATGGTTTCTCCTCTCCTCACTCTATGTCGAAGTCTTATTCCCTAGTATTTTAGGAACCCCCTCCTCAATAGTGCTTAAAACATAATTTTTATGGGGCTTCCAAAGGTAATTTGGGCAGTGCTAGGGCTAGGGGAGATATAAAAAATTATGAATGAAAGATTCTTCTGGCCTATGCTAAAAACTTGGGGACTCAAACTAGCATTTTTATGGAAGCTAGAGTTCTCTTCCAAGGAGTTCTACTCCTAAAAAAATTGGATAGTGAAAATGTAATTATAGAATTTGACTCCATGTCCATCATCAATATAGTTACAGGCCTAAATTCCCCTAATTGGATGATAGAAGATATGAGGCAGTGTTTGCAACATATGGATAATAGTCAGGTCAAGCATGTGTTTAGAGAAGGAAATAAGGAGGTGGGCCTTATGGATAATTTGGGAATTATCCAAGATTCCCTCAAGATTTGGGTAGACAACTTCTCTAGGGATCTCTCTCTTCAGTATGATGGTATCTCAAATATCTAATTTGGCTCCCTCCCTAGCTCTCTAGCTTTTGTGTAGCTAAAATTGCTTCCTTCTTTACAATGGTAGGTTGGATTCTAGTTGGGATGGTGGTATTTTAGGCCCAAATAATATTTTTTTCAAAATATGGTGGCCTAACTCCTCTTTTAGTTACAAGTTTATCAACTTTAATGATGATGCTCAAGTAATAATTATTCCTTCCTTTATATTCCACTACGATAAAAATGTTGTTAATATTTAATTCTAGCTTGGTATTATCGTCTTTATGGTTGATGTGGCTTGTTGGATGGAATTCCTTACCACACATTTTCCCATATAGTTTTAAATATTGATACCTTTGGTTCCTTTCTCCATTATTCATTTGCTTTGTTTATTTTTTACCTAAGGTAGATTTTGAGTTTGCCCTATTAGTGTTGGACTATTTCTTTTGCATCTCTTCTGGTCCTCTCTTGTATATTTTGTGTTTTTTTTGTAAAGTTTTAAGGTTCCTGTCAAAACCTTTTTTTTTTACCCCTGATAAAAAAGTAATAATATTCATAGAATAGGTAGGGTATCTTATTGAATCTTGACTATATAATAGTTGTCTCTCTTTTTAATTGGGATTCAATGCTAGTTTTGTAGATAACTAGGGTTGTGGTATTTATATTGTGGCTTAGATGTATTAGGTGTAGGTACACAAGATTATTTTTGTGATTGTGGATAATTATATTTCCATTTAGGAAAAAATGCCTTGTTTGTTATAGGTTCTTCTAAGGTTGGATGGTATATTGTTGAATGTAAGGGTTTTATTGATTTATCCAAGAGTTGTGGGGTTTGTGTGGGTATTTCCATCCTTACGGAGACAAGAATTAAAAAATATTGAAGAGTAATATAAAAATGGTTAGGATCAAATATTCATACCTTGATTTTTTTGTTGAAGCTATTATGGTTTCCCCTGATTGGCATAGTAGACCTCTTCTACTCCTTGGGTTCTCATGTTGAAATATACTTAACTAGGTAGCATGGAATGGGTGCTTATCTTATAATATTGTTTATAGATAGTGTAAACTTTAACTTCCTCTAAGGGACATTCGATTTTATATGTTTCTTTATGCATCTTGGACTAAAAATATCCAAATATTTCTCTAACTTCTCTTGCTTCTTCTTGGCTTGGAATGCATCTACTTGAGTGGCCAAGGAAGAAAGGATGTATATTTTATGGTCTTGAATCATGTGTTGTATCTCACATCTAATAATATTGGCTAAAGTTTTAGCTGCTAAAATAACACTTCTTATTTATATTTACCCGTAGTAGATCATGTATAATTCCTACAAAAAATCTTAATAACCTAAAAACTAAATTGATAAATAACTCCTTAATTCATTAATTTTAAATATTCTAAGCATTCTTCTCAAATTCCATTTAAGAAAATTACCTTGAAAGTATCTATTTCCAATATTGAATGCTTAGACCACTAAGGATTAAATTAAAAAAATTTAACGTAATCCTCCCGAGTTTCCTCTTCTCTATGTCATTCTAACTTCATTTCTTTCTTTTTGACCCTTACATTAATATTTTTATTTCATTATAAATTCTATCCTAATGTCTTCCCATTGATTTTATTTAACACATTTTATTGCTCAGAACATAATTTACATCTACCTTATTTTTTATAAATACATGCAATACCTCTTGGTTGTCACAAGAGACTCTTGGCACTTCACCTTGTCTTCAAAATGATTGTTCAATTTAACTCAACCTCCTATGAGGTGCAACAAATAATGTGATAATTATTTATCATCCAAATAATATAATAATGAGCTAACATCCCTACCTTATTATATCATTTGGTATAACAAATATTTGTAAGTTTCAATCATAGTTGTAAACACACCTTTTATAAGAAATTACTACCCCCCTTAATTTTAACTTCCTAGGGTAGTATATGAAATTGTGGTCTAGATTTGGTTCTAGCTCTAGATTGGGTTTAGGCTTAGGATCTAGATTGCATAATCATCTCTGGGCCTACCTTTGAGTCATCATCTCTAGGTTTTCCTCTAGATCATCACCTTGTTCAAAAGTCATCACACGTTCAAAATCTTCCATGTGATGTTTTACTATAGGCCCTATCACTACAAGAATTTTAACTAAAGGTTAGGTCACATCTATAAATTTTGATGTATAATTCATGCATCTAAATAATTACAAAGTTGCATTTCTCCATGGGAAAATTATGGTCTCTCTCAACCACCAAATTTTGTCGTATCCTTTCTATTTTTTAGAACAAAAACCTCTCTTGTAAAATCCATTCAATAATTATTTCATCCTCTCATTTTATCATATTCATCCATCCACAATCAACATGTAATTTATTGGATATTTTATATTTATGCTAACAATATTTTTGAAAGAGGTCTGAGGTGTAGACCAATTGGTTCATCTAAACCCCATAAGGGGGTGGAGGTCCAAGGTTCAAATCTCGAGCCTCGTCGGACTGAACGCTTGTCCCTTTCCTGGTGGCTTCAGTGGCATAAAAGGTTTAAAATGATTGTGGCATGGTAGTTATAGGGGTGGACCATGCGAAGATCTGTGTGGTGGCTTCTGGGGCGGACAATGCCAGAATACTATGGTGGCCATAAAATTTGGACAACCTGCTCGGATTCGTGGCGGCTACCAATTCCACCATGTAAAAAAAAAAACACAAAATTTTTGAAAATGATTATAACCTCTATTAATATCATAAGGATGCTTATTCCAACACCTAGCTATCACATGTTTGGGTCATACACAATGACTTCAACAAACTATTCTAGAAGTTTCATATTTTATATAGGTTTCCCTTTTTACAAACTTGGTATCACCACTTCCCATTGGGCCATCATAACCAAGGCCTTCATTCTTTGGCCTTGCATTTTTTTTATGGGTTTTCTCTTGCCTTGCCATCCCTTCCCAATATTCTTCCATTATAACCTAGTATTTTCATTAATTTTGAGCCAATTCCATTGGTGTGATCTTCAAAGCACCCAATTTCTTCATCACTATGTACTTCATCAACATGGCCTTTGTCATAGCCAATACCACTAAAAATGTTCAAACATACAGACTCTTCATCATCAAAAATGTTCAAATCACCAGTATCACAAATGAAAATTTTCCTTTGGATAAGATATCACCCATGCCAATAAATATTTTTTATCATGGGCTTGATAATAACAATATTTAGATCTCTAGTATCACAAGCAAAATTTATCCTTTTGATAAGGTTTCTTGTGTCACAATAGATATTTCCCATCATGGGCTTGTCCTTCAATATTTAATTTGTCTTCCCTTACTATTTACACTTCTATATTTTAAGAGTGATTAGTGCCATGTGTACTATTATCACAATATCTATAGGGAATGTAACACCATTTTCAAAATGATCTTCACAAGCACCAACTTCTTTGAGAATTGTGTGTAAGCAACTTCTAAGTGTTCCATATTTTCAAAAACTTATGGGAAATAAAGACCTTTCTCTGGTCTCACACACTTTTGAACTTCACCTTGCTTCTCTCCTCCAATTATTTCTTGGTAATTAAGATCATTATTTAGTGACACACACTTTTGAACTTTGACTTACTTCTTGGATTATTTTCTCTTTGCCTTTTTTGTTTAGTCAAGTGATGTGGAATCTTCTTCTTTTATTTTGTGGTTTATTCAACATAATAGTGAGGGTTTCTTATATCTCCTAAATGGTCCCATTTTCTATATACCACCAATATTATATGCTAAACCTTTCTATGTACCCATCGGTACATGGAAAAATCTAGTCCTCTTGATATATGTAACCTTGCATAAGAGAGACCTTAAGGTATGTGAAATATCATGATACATGATACCAATATAGTATAGATAGAGATTCATATATAACATATGATTAAAGATAAATCCTTGTACATGGGTGTAAATTCCCTATATACTTATAATTTATTGATTTTAGAATTTACGTATAATGATAGTGATGAATAGAGTAAAAAATGGAGTAGAAAGAATCACAACAAAATGATGTCCTTATTTTTCCTTGACAATTTATAGGGTTGATGCCCAAACATTGTTATGGTAGCTATATTAGGCTATAAATGTAATAGCTTAACATGAAAACTTTAAACACAATCTAGAGGTTCCATTTATACCAAATGTTGTGAGTGTACTAAAGCATGTGTTTGTGTAGACATGGAAAATTGACCCACCCAAATGAATCATTTTTGCTTAGAATCTTTAGAGAGACCCTCAAAATTGCTAAATGTAAAATTGTACCCTCTTTTCTTATGTTTTGCTTTATTTCTCTTAACCTTGACCAAATCCACTCTTGGTAAATTACAGGGCATATAAATTTGGAATTTTTATTTAAACAAGTTTAAATTTTGATCCAACCTTTTGTGGCATCGGCTTGGCCAAGGTTAATTTTTATTTTCCCACCTTTTTAGCCCTCCAAACCCACTATAAATAAGGGGGTTGGATCCTTTTTGAAAGACAAGTTTTTATTTGGTAATCTTGATGCATGAAATATTCCTAAGTAATCTAAGTGACCTCTTGTGCAATATTCATTTTTACTAGTGTTCTTGGTGCTCTGGTGCTCTATCTTTGGTGTGCTTCTTGTGATTTACAAGTGAAGAAGCCTTGATGATGAACTTGTCTTCTTGGAGGAGGAGAGGTCTTCTACCTTTGCTCTTGCTTATTCTATAGGATTATCAGGTTATCATTTCACATTCATTTAAATTTTCAATCATTTTACTCTGTAATATAACTATATTTTTTTACTTGTTCCTTTGTTTTTAGCCTCCTTGTGCAAATATGTGCCTCATTTTCTCCAGGGTGTGGATTTGGAAAAAATATTATTTTTGCACATCCTAACATTATTTTCTCTTTATTTTTTAAATCCATGCTTGGTAATTTACAAGGCATAGATATGGCTTAGATAGGCTTGGGGGCAACTATTTATCTCCAAACTCTAGGGTTTTGGATTGCATATCTATTTTACATTGTGTCCCTTCTGTTGTCATTCTATTTTAGATTCTATCCTTCTATTTCATTTACATTTAAATCATATTAACTTAGGGACAACCAATATGTCCCCAAAACCCTAGATCTCTAGATGCATATTAGTTTGATATTGGTTTATTTCTGCTTACATCTAGTTCACTATTTCATGCTATCATATCTCATTGTGTTTGTTTCAAATGTTAAGATCATTTCATTTTTGAATGGTCAACTAAAAGGACCAAGGGTTCTTGACTAATATGCCTCCAATATTAGTCATAGAGTGACCTAAGTAGGCCCCCAAATCTTGATCAAAGTTTCTAAGGTTTTGTGAAGCTATTTTGTAGGTTTGAAGTTGTTTGGATATTTTGGATGCAAGTTAAAGCTAGGATCAACTACTATACTGGATAAGTGATCTGATAAAATTCTTATGTTGTGTGTTGTATGCTTTTTGTCCATCTCTTTTAAAAAAATAGATCATAAAATAAAGAGAAAATATTTGGTTATAGTTCTATGTATTTGAAAGAGAAAGGCAGATAGCTTACATTCTAAGGTTAATTTTGTTTGTGCATTCTCTTAAGCCCTTGCTAAAAGAATAGATTTATTTTTTTGCAAATTAGTGTTTAGTCCTCATTGAAAATCAAGAATCATTATAGGGTTAGTCCTTTTTTTCTTGCATTCTTGTTTGTCTTGCATTATCCTTCTATTCTCCATAGATTAAATTTTAGAAAGGCCAAACATAGGTGTTTACTTAATATACACATAAGACATCTTCACCTTATACTTGGAATGAGTCCTTAAACCATTCTTAGTGAACCCTTCGATCCCCAAGCCCATGAGTGTAGATAATATAACACACTCCCATGGTCACCTTGGCTCCTAGCAGATCCAATCAAGAATCGCACATGGTAGGGCAGTTTTTACCCTCTATAGTTTGATTTGTGTATATATCTTTTTGACCATAGACCATTTGTTTACTCTTTTTAACAAATTATAAATTATTTTAACACCTAAAATACATTAAATCCTCACCACACCCTCACATTACTTCTTGACACTTTTTTATGATTACTTATAACACATTTTTAATATAATCCCTTGACCTTTGACTAATAATTAACTCTTTTCACACTTAAACACTATATACTATTATTAGCTTTATGTTAACACAAGTTTAAAAAATACAAGTCACCTTAACATAATACACTTGGAAAAAATATTACTCTTAAAAACATAATCATATCTCCTTTTTTTTTTTTTTTAAAGCGAAAAACCCCTTGCGGGGCTTCCTTGGTCTAAGAGACCACAAACAGGGGGTTCTACACCGTCAAAGTCACCCGGGGGTCGCACCTGACCCTGCCCGTACCAACATTATCAATTGGATTTTAGGTACCCAATTCAGCTTTTTGGTAGGGTGGAGATTCAAACTTGGGACCTCCCTTGGAGGATTGCCCTCTCCTATCCAAATCACCTACAACACCTGGGTAACATAATCATATCTCTTAACAAGACACTCTACATTACATTATTTTGACTCAATAATATTTAACTCAAACAAGATGTTTTAAATGGATTTTAAAAAGTATATTTTGACTAAAAAATAACTCTTACTGCATGACTAAAAAAATAAGAATCTCTTTTTTCTTTTTTATTTTGTAATAATTTTCTTAACTTTTTTTCTTTTTTTCTTTTTCTTTTTAAATATAAAACAAGAATTAAAAAATTACTTCTTGGTGATTTTTGAACTCTTAACCTTTCTTTTTAAAAGGATTTAGTTCTTATTTTAAATGCTAAAACTTCTTTTATCTAATGCTTGAATTGAAAATAAAATAAAAATATTTCTTGTAGACATATCTCATTTTTTGAAATAAATATGAGCCAAAGAGGTTTGAAATTATGACCTCTTTAATGAAAAAATATATTCTTTACTTGCTATCTATCAATCCTTAAAAATAATGCTTCCCAAATTTGTAAAGCTTTTTTCTTCAGCTCTGATTCTGATAAAAAAATATGTGAGTGCCTCCCTTGTCCATGTCTTTTCTATTCCACATGGTAGTATCTTAAACCATCAATTTTTCCATCTTCAACCATCATAAATCCTATTATTCTATCACAATTATAACATTGGATTCTTTTCTAAAATTAATTGTCCATCTGTAAAGGAATATGATTTGTAGTTAAAAAATATTGTTTCATTCTTAAATAATTGCCAAAAACCTTCCACTACATACTTGGTTATGGTAGACAAAATTGTTGTGGGGGATACTAAGGGGCAAATGGAATTTCTAGCCAAAAGTTAAGAAATTAAACTTGGATTTGTATGCACTCAAGTAATACACTCCATCATCATAAGCATGAGGGGCTTATTCAAGGGTGTGGTAGAAGCCTAGTTAGATTTTCCTTAGAAATTCAAGACTCAAACCTTGGATACCTATTTCCTCCCTTTACTCACTAGAACTCCTTTTAACTCTTATAACATTTAAAAATATTTTTTGGTCTACTTGGAGCTATTTATTTCACCACCCACCTTCATAAAGGGGAGACAAAACATTATCAAGATTTTTTTTTAAATATAACTAATAGAACGGGTCAATAAAAAAGGTTGAGATCTCCAGATGAGAAAATTATGTAGCACACTTTCTAGAATAAAATAGGGGATATTAACAAAATAAATCAGGTGCATTTTTCAAGTTTTTTCAACCATGAGTCGATAAAACATACATGACATGTGAACAAAAAAACTCAATTGAATGGAAATATGAAATGATGAAAACAACATAGTTGAACATGAATAGAGGCATCCTTAAAAAAATTAACACTAGACTTAGCATATAGATGTCGAATGGTCATACATAGAAGACTTAGAAAACTCTACAACTCATAGGTAAAAAAATATCTACATGAAACCTTGATTTGTTACCAATCATATTATGTAACATAGATTATTTTATTGCTTAGAATATAATCTACATATATCTTTATTTTTATAAAGACATGCAATATCTCTTGGTTGTCACAAGAGACTCTTTGCACTTCACCTTCTCTTCCAACTAACTATTTAGCTTCACACAACCTCTCATGAGGTGCAACAAATAATGTGATATTTATTTTTCATCCAAATAATGTAATAATGAGCTAACACCCACATGTTGATGTTCCTTCCACCCAATCCCATGAACTAATATAAAGTTACATCCTTGAGTGTTACTATAAAGAGCTTGACGTTTTTTGCATCTATCTTGTAATTACAACTCTTGCACAACATGCCAAACTCAAACATAATTTTTTTTGGGTCTTCTATAGTCAGTTATGAAAATTAATAAGCATGGAAGGAAATCATCTTAGCTTCCTCTTGAGATTGTTGGATAAAAACTCAAAAATTACTATGGTCTAAGTTTCTTCTATCATTTTTATAAGAATTTATTTTACACAAGGTGTCTAGTAGGTGTTTCCTAGTGACATATTAGCTTCACAAGTTTAGGTTGATGCTTTAGTTAGTAGTTGATTAACCTTTGATTGTGGTATTATTGTAATAAGATGTTCTTCTTATTCCCCAACTATGAAACACATATTTATTCATTATAATTTAGAAGTAACGATACCTTTATGCTTGGTATCACTTTCTATAAAGACTTTAAAAAAGGCCTAAATTTAAATAGAGATCCCTCTACTTCAAATGATCCCATGATATCAACCAATCTTATAGCTTGAACTATTGATTCTCTAAGTTCTTGCTTTTCATCACTAGAGTTTTTTTGACGGGGTTGTCTAGATGAATCAGGCACTTTATTAGTTTCCAACCCTACATTGATCATTATATTATTTGGGAAAAATCATTCTACTCTATCCCTCGGTTGATACATCAAATACTACATGGGTTAATACATAGTTGCAAAATAAAAATAAACCACCTCAAAAATAATGATATGGGTTGAATGTTGACCTTTGATTTAACCTATGACCATGGTGCATGAAACTCTAGAAGTATTATAATTTTAGCACTTCACTAATAAATGCATAAAAAAGGATGAGCACTAAATATATCAATCTAGGTAGGTGTACTTGTGATTCTTTTAGCACTATCTATGCATTATAAGAGCTAGTCGAGAAATTAAGAATCTACATACTTCTTTAGGTTAACTATAACTTTCACTGAGGGTTGATTCTTACATACTTTGCTTACCCATGAATCCTACAAGAGGAAAGAATAAAAAAAATATTACATAAAATTATAAATTAAATAATAAATTATAGAGCAATAGAAACTCATCAAACTAAAACTATAGAATTTAGAAATAAAAACTAATAAATAACATAATAAATGAAATTCAAAATACAACATTCATACATTCAACTACAAAAATGAAAATAAGATAATAAATAATCTATTACAAACTATAGTTAGACTAACTTCAACTATCTACAAAATAAAAAGAAACATAAACTACTCATGAGAGTTCTTGCAAATCACACAATTTATAGTAGGTCCTTCTTTAAGAGTATATGTAGTTCCCTCATGATGGGAGTAGAGATAAAATGCTCAAAACTAAATTAATGCAGATATGTTTTTCTTACTAGTATTGAACAATACATAAAAAAGTTGCATACATTGTTCTAGTTACTATTCCTTAGCTGACTTTTATTAACTTCTAATAATTAATCTAACTCATTCTAATCTACATGAAACAATTTAAAGTATCATGTAACAAATCCCTAAACTATCTAATAACTCTCATAGGATGTAGTTAAAACTACCATGTAAATCTTAATTATTGACAATAAATTACAACAAAGATGCATTTTTTGTTTTTCTTTAGTTGGGAAATCTCAATAATTAACATTTTTCTATTTTGGACTACAAGACAAGGTATGCTTGAAGCGAAAAAAAAATATATGCAAATTGGAATCTAGTAAGGCAAGAACAATTTGATAATTATTCTCATCCAACTACATGCTTATATCAAATGGTCAATAAAATGCTAGAAGAAGGTATGTTTACCATGTTTCTATTGCAACATACTTTTTCCTCAAATTACATGTCATCTCATAAGTACCAATTATATAATACTTCCATTATTCCAAATAAATAGTGTGAAAAGGTTCTAACAAGTGGTTGGTCAATAGATAGTCTCAATAGGATTGGTGCCAATTATGTCCTTGTAGTTAGGCCATACGTAGTCCCATAATTCAATGAAGGTTATATTA
Source organism: Wollemia nobilis (assembly GCA_028583015.1). NCBI lineage: Eukaryota > Viridiplantae > Streptophyta > Pinopsida > Araucariales > Araucariaceae > Wollemia > Wollemia nobilis. The sequence goes on along the minus strand of JAQPPZ010016751.1, from coordinate 5,948,582 downwards.
AAACCAATATATAAACATCTTATTTGCTTCCCATAATAAGAATTTCACCTATAGCATAAAAGGAAATGCGGGCTCACTTGGGGATGAGACAGGTTAGTATCTAATCATACGTTAAAATTTATAGATAAACTCTAGTAAAGCATTCATTTTCTATTAAACCTACTAAATCATATGATCATTCACACCACTACAATTTATTTTCTATTTTCATCAAATATAAAAGTTTAATCACCATCATTCATATGAAAGTACAAAGTTTTAAAAAAGAAAGGTTATGTTAAATAGGTGAATTGGGAAACTCATCAACAAAGGTGTTGTATTTTAGGATGTAGGGATTTTTTTTTGTCGAGGAGGTGAGAGACGAACTATAAGAGAAGTGTGTAGGATAAGAGCAAAAGAAGATAATGGAACTCAAAGATCAATAATATAGAAATAAGTTCTCACAACAAACTATATACAAATTCTATACATAAGTGATACAATTAGTTAAATTATGAATTATCTCAAGTTCCAACTGATAAAATACCTCTTCAACTTCCTCTGCATTGGGTGCTAGTATCTGGATGAATAAGTGGTTAAACTAGGCTACTATATAGAAGAATTAGACCTTGAACATTCCTAAATACTCTATCATGTTGAAGCTTCATGGTCATAATTAAAGTTGTCACTGAGGATTTATCATTTCCTATGTATGAGTGCTAAAGGGGTTGGTGTTATAGACCTTTTTCCAAAGAGATCACCGAGCTATACTAAGACTTGGAACTTACCCATATGGCAAAGAGTACAAATAGGAATCAAGGTCTTCAAGCTATATTGGCTTTGGTACAATGCTCATTGGGGTTTTGAGAAACCATTGCTTTGCTTAGATCATTCATCCTTATTTAGAAAGAAATGGAACCCATTATGTCTACCTCTTACTATGGAAAATTGTGCTTGAACTATTCAATCATGTGTTATATTTCATAATAGGTTTAAAAAAAATGGATTCAACACAATATCTAGTATTACTTAAAAATAAATATGCATAATAATTCACACATTATGTAGGGGTGTTATGGATACCAAATAATATCAATATCAAAGAATATAATTAAACTCCAACTAATGATCAAATGGTTGGTACGATGGAGTATTTAAAACCAAGTACAAGTTACCTTTACATCAAGGTTAAGTAACCAATATTTAGAATTAAAATGATAAGATATTTTAAAAAATCCTTTTTCAAGGTTTACAAGGCCTAAAGGGTCTATATATACAATACAATACAAAATTTGGTCATGGTCTCAAGAGACGATTAACCACCATATATTTCAAAATCCCCCCTTAAGCTAAATTGGGGACATGGAGAAACCCTTATTTTTCATACCCCCTTAAGGGACACTCTTCTACACCAAGCAGCACTTGCATGTGCACAAAAGTAACCTTAGACATGACCTTGATAAGGATATTCATTGCTTGCTTTACTAAAGATACAAAAACTAGATCAAGCATCCTATGTGCATTAAGCCATCTCATAAAATCCATTCAAATATTAATGTGCTTGGTCTATTAATGAGATACTATATTGTAGATAAGTTGGATGATGCTCTTATTATCATATTAAAGAGTGACTATAAAACTCTAATGAATGCCAATGTCCACCAAAATCATGAGCATCCATTGTAAATGCTTGGCTACCTAATTGGAATCAAAATATTAAAATTTTGTAGAAGACTAAAATATGGTGGATTGAAATCTAGAACACCAAGAAATAGGGCTAGATCTCAAAATGAACAAAAATTATATTGTGGACCATCACTTATCCAAATCATTAGCATAATCATCATCTAAAAATCCCATTAAAATTGTAGGGAAGCCAAATAATAATGAATATGCATATAATAAGTCCCTTGGATGCACCTAATGTTGGAATATATAAAAATTTTCCCTTATCATCCAAGTTTGATAGATGATTATGTAATCCTATGAGAGTCTTTTGATGTAATCCTATGGATAATCTTGTGATCATGAAAGTGTTTAAGCAATATTTGATGTAAGCCTATGGTCAATATTGTTATATTCATCTCTTATGGTATTGGTTAAACCACCTTGATGGTTAACATTAACTATACATTTAATTAAATGTTTAGTAACTTGACTTAACCTTGAGCCTTATGTTAGTTATAATTAATTAGAACTTGGGTATTAGGTATTCATTATAAATACCTCCCAACCATTGATACATTCTATCAATGTGAAGTGTAATATTCTTATTTGAGATATTATTATGGGTGCCTAATTTGGGTAACCACCCATCCTATTTCATGTTCTTGATATTTCTATTTGCTTCTCTATTATTTTACCTATGCTTGTGGTGAATGTTAAACTTCATGGATTATTGGAAAATATTACAAATTTTAGCTATGTAGAGAGGTTATTTTTGAATTAGTTTTAAGGAAGATACTTTTTTTTGTAATATTTAAGGGTTCATCATTAAAAATACTAGTGGGAACTTGAAACATGAGAATCTATTGTGTAGTGGTGGCTAATTGGATCAAAAGAAGTATTCACTAACAACTTCACGATGTTTCCCTCTTTTGATATTTAGCCTATATTTTGTTGGTTAATTATTTTTGATGGACGACTACAAAGATTCCCTAAAGGAATAATTTATATAAAAATGGATGGAGTGAGGTTTTTCAAAAGCTCTAGCTATCTTTTACATTTTTTTAGAAAAAATCAATTTTACTTCTTTACTTTAGATTTTGTTTTAGCATTAGTACAACATAGATGAGACAAAAAATTGCATAGTTTTCAAAGATTAAAAAGAATAGTCTAAGCACTTCATAGATCATCCTCAATTTCTAGATATATATAAGCTCTAATGCATGGCAAATACCTCTAAGCCACTTGATAGGTTTTTTTATTGATCTAATAACCTTTTATGCTACTTTGGCAGGAAATAATTGCTTAATAGGTTGTGTTTCAAAAAATGGTTGTATAGGGAATTCCATAGTAAATATGGATGAACCATTAGCTTTTTATAATTAATTGTAGAATTTTAGGAGGTATTAGTTTAGAATTTTTGATGAATTTATAGTCTTGATGCCTATTTTTTGCAGATGAATATTCTTATGTTTTACCTCCAAAATTTGAAAACTTAAATAGGAATATTTTGTTAAATATTCCAATGGTTTATAACAATTCTTTCAATGTTAAGATAATTAAAATAAGGTTATGATTAGTTTTAACATGCATATAATTTGGTGTAACACATGTATAAATTTACAAGTGGCATCCTGTATCTAAGTAATGTGCATGTTGGCACAAAGTTAGTACCTTTACTTTGGGCATAAAAGGTTTCAAGTTCAAAACCCTATGGTAGTGTAAAAATATTTTACTTGTTTTTTGCAAGGTGAATATTATGCATAATGAATCTATAATACATGGGTAGATTTTCTCTTGCATGACCATGGTTGTTAAATGGGAAATAAGATAGGTTAGAGGACAAAGGTCCTCAATTTGAATATTCAAACATATTTGTTTTAAGAAAGAAATTACTTGGAATGAATTCTCTTCTATATTGTTTTTTAGGTCTTTATAGAGGAGAGTCTGAGTTTAAATATTGGTGAGAGTTTATGAATAATAGTTATGGAGACATTACATGAATCAAAACCATTTTTAATAGTGAGGGAAAAGGTCTACGTTTGAAATTAAAGTTATCACATGATGATAAGTTACATCACTAGCAAAAAGGCATTAATGGATTTGAAACTTAGAGACTATTTTTGGTAGCACATAGTTTTATTTTTTTCTAGTATGGATGATCTTTGCTTCAAAAAATAACTTATTAGGTGGTTGTGGCTATTATTATCTATTGGTAGTGTTTTGTATAATGGTAGAGCTTTCTTGGATGCTTAAGATTTTGAGCTTGAAACCTCATCACACTTGTTTCTCCTTTGTTATTTTTTTTAGTAGGGGCACTTTTTTAATAAGTAGTAATGTGATTCCATTGAAGACATGTCAGGTAGTCATACTAGTTAGGTTAAATGTTGTATGGATATGGCATGAGTTTGATTCATACTCCCATGTATCTTGTTGTGGAATAATGAAATATGGTGTATTTTTTGGGTTAGTAGATGAACCAATGTATGCCCCATTAGTTTATCAATTTGTTTACCCAATTACTATCCTAGTCACTAGTAGTATCAAGAGTTGTAGAAAATAGGTGATAATTTAATATTTGATCATTTATGACACATGGGGCTTTTAGATTAATCATAGGTATTTATTTAACATTTGAATTTTCAAAATTTGGCAGCTTTTATTAGTGTGTAGAGGGAAAAAAATTTAGAGGCCATAAATTTTGCATATGGAAGTGTTTTTAGGCTTTTTTTAAATCACATGATTTTTTGAGCTCTTTAAAATGGTTATAGTTGTTTTGTTCTACTCTATAGAAAACTTTGATAAATTTGTAGGAGCAATGGACCAAGTTTACAACATTTGAGAACCTATTTTGTAGAGTTTTTTTTTTATGTAGGAGTCGATTTTTTATGGTTAGCATAGGGTTTTATTTGTTCCTATAGGTCCCTTCTTGTTGGAGTATATTATATTATTTATTACATGCTAATATATCTCCTTGGTTACATCATTAGATTAAGAGTATGTTCTAGATTAGAGTGTGCATAAATATTCTATGTAATTTAATAATGTGTAAGAAATGCACAAGTGTATTTCAATTGAGTGTACAAGTGTGGTGAGTGTAAATATGCACAAGTGTTAATTATGTAAGAGTGCACATGTGTCCTTATAATAGGAAAGTGAAGAGTCTTAAAGAAGATTCAAGGCCAAGAGTTTTCCATACGAAGAGTCACATTCTATTATATATGTGACTGAGCACTGTAAAATAGATAGGATGTATGTGACCTTTATTCTTTATCAATTTACTATTTTTGAGAGTATTTATTAGGGTCTATTTTATGAGTAATTTGTGATTTATATTTGAATAAATTATTGCTATTGTTGAGTATTTTATATTGCAATTTTATATTTTATTATGTGGTTATTTACATTAAGATTTAAGCATCAAAAGTGAATAGTGGTATTAGAGCTACAACATGGTTTTCTTGCATAGGTTTTTAAAAGTTGCAAATGGTCTAAGAACATTTCCATTGGTCAAGGAGAAACCAGTGAAGTTGAAGATATTACCTCTAGAGAAGGAAAACTAGAGAAGATAGTATTTCCACTATGTTGAATAAAAACCAATGAAGATTAAATATAGATTGAGTTTACCTATTCCAAGAATAAATTTGGAATAGAAGGAAATCTACAACATAGTTTTAGGTCTTGAATATAGACCTTGATATTGACAAGATTAAGAGACCCAAGAAAGAGGTCCTATTAAAATTATTTATAGTAAAAGCAAACTTGAAGGTAGAAGAAGACCTCAATTTGCATTTAGCTAGAGTATTTCCATAGGGTTGCAAAAAACTCATGAAGACTAGGACTCAACATAGAAAGTTGCTATTTGGCTAGAGTCTTTCCATAGGGTTACAAAAAAACTCATGAAGACTAGGACTCAACATAGATTTTACCACTAGGAAAACTAGTGAAGTTTATTGATTTCAAAATTTTGAAGATTTGAACAAATTTGATTGCTACTGTCTACGTTTTTGTTATAAAAAATTAGTTCTCAGAAATTGATAAGCTTTCAACAATAGATATACAAGAATTTCACCTTCGATTGCCTGAAAGTCTATGTGATTTCCTCACACATTAATTGATTTTAGGATTACAACAAAAGAGTAGACATTGAAGAATAAGGAGTTCCAAGAGAAAGGCCCCATTGAATATTGAATACTGAATATTGAAGATTGAGGAGATCCAATAGAGGTTCTACAGCATATTAAAGAGAGAAGAGGGAAATAAACTAGAGAATCCCTATTGAAGATTGAGAAAAAGGATACCCAAGAAAAGAGGTCCCATTGAATATTTGAGAAAGGAGATAGGATATTTGAGAGAGAATATTGAGGAGGCCTAGGAAAAAGGTCCCATTGAAATTTGGAAGGAGAAAGAAGGAGAATAAAGAATCCCTATTGAAAAAATTGAAGAAGTGGCCATTGGAGGAGATTTGAAGAAAGTTTGAGGTAGAATATTGCAAGAAGAAGAAACTCTTGAAAAGAGGTAATCACACCAAATTTGGGATAATTGTCACCATCTTATGACAAGCCCAAAAGGATTTGTGAAACCTATTTAAGGAGGAAGGATTTGGCAAAGAGTTTTTAAGATTTTGAGAAAGTATTTTTGAAGACTTCAAGACATTGAGAATATTGAAGAATAGGCCAGCAAGACAAAATGCAGCAAGAGCTAAGGAGGAGAAAGAGTATTGAAGAGGCCACCAATTGATATTTTTGAAGGCAACCATTAAATTTTTGAAGGCTGAAATTTTAAGGAGAAAAGGCATATTTTGGACAACATTTTTAAGAAGAGAAAGAGTTGCAAATTTTAAAGTCTTGGACAACTTTTTGAAGGAAATAGTAGAGCTACGAATTGCAGAATTTTTGGGACAAAATTTGAAGATTTTTTGCATAGCAAATTGGAGAAGGACAAGGCAGTATTTGAAGAAGTAGAAGAGCTGAAAATTTTAGTGTTTTGTGATAACTATTTGGAAGGAGAAAGCAAATATTTTGGATAGTGTTTTTGAGAAGAGAAAATCTGTAAAATTTAGAGTTATTGGGCAGCATTTTAAAAGGAGATAAAGTAGATTTTTGGGCAGTGTGTTAAGAGGAGAAAACTACAAAAATTCTAGATTTTAAACAACAAATTGTGGACAGAAAAATGTGAGCAAGTGAGCAAGAAATGAATCTAGAAAGCAAGGAAGAAAAAGACTATAAAATTGAATTTAAATGTGCATCTTGTTGGAGTATTTGTTAGAGTGTTCTTATTAAGGTTGCAAGCATATTTGTAAAGGTAAAAATAGAAGGAAAAAATGCACTAAATTCTAGTGTTTGAAGCCAAATTCTAGAGCTATATTATCACCATCAAACTTGTATAAAGTTGTAATAAAATACAAGAAGTTAGATGAAGAATAATGTGCAATATATGAGGTAGAAAAAGAAGTAAGATATCAAAGGTACAATGCAAATAAGGTGTAGTCTAAAATTTGTAGAAAAAAAATATTGAGTGGAGGAGAAAAGCTAATGAATAAGCCACCAAGCATGTGGAAGAACCACTGTACAAAGGAGAAGAACCATCGAGTTTGAGTATGGACCACTGTGCAAAGGAGAGGAGCCACCAAGAACCATTGTACAAAGGTGAACCACCATTTAAGGAAAAACCACCCAATGTGAAAGGAGGAGCCACCAAGTTGAAAGGAGGATCCACTAAGCTAAGAAGAAGGAGCACCATTTGGAGAACCACCAGATATTGAAAGAGCCACCATAAGCTCAATTATAAGGAATAAAACATCCATCTATGAGCATTGGAGCATGAGAAATGGAAGAGACATTATTTGGATGTCAAAAAGGCATAGAAGGAAAACCAAGCAATCGAGTTTGCAACAACCACAAGGAGGATTCAAGAGTGTGCATCCATAACCATTAATACATAGGAGACAACAATTGCTTGGTAAGGTGAGGGGGTTACCCAATTGATTGAGCATTGAGAAAAGAAGGAGAGTGCAAGAAAAAATCAAGCATCAAGGGAATCATAACATCGCCAAGGAGAGTACAATCATTGAAGAAGTAATTTCTAGAATCTAAGCACCATTTTTTACATTCGTTGAGAAACTAAATACATCTTATGCCACTTGGCATGTCAAAGAAGAAGCATCAAACATCATTGGAGGAAGAGCAAGCATTTTTTGAATGAGATATTAAATGCATGTAAGGTGATAAGCACAAAAAAGGGAGAAGTTTCAAACTTGAGTTTGGTGAGCACCTGAAGAAGAGCACAATTCATGGAGATTGAAGAAGGCATATACATTGAAGGGCCAAAAATATTGCATGCCCAATAAAGGAGGTAATATTTTAAGTTTGATTTTTGATATAAAGAATGGATAAATAAATATTTATTTATATTTGATTTAACTAAGGTTGAACTTCATTATTATATTTCCACTTTTATTAATTATATTGGCAAAGAGATAAGACATTAAATTGAGAAATTGAAATTCTAGAAACCTTATAAAGGTAGTTTGAGAATTTTTGAAGATGATTTAAAAGTCAATTTAAGTTTTGGGGATTTAATTACAAGTTTTGTAAATCAAGTTTTAATGTTTGCAAATAATTTAAAGGGGAGAAATAAGGTTTTCTACATCAAATTAGAAATATTAAATTTGCAAATATTAGTTTCTAATTGCTAAATTTTTTATTTTGGAGCCAAAAGGTATTTAACATAAAGGTTTGAAAATTAAATTTTTTTATCAAAGTTATTATTTGAGCATACATTCAAAATTAGGGAGATATAAGGTTTACAACATAATTTTTTTTTAGAGTAAAGGTAGACATAAAATTTTAAGGCATACAAGTTTTTGAGAGTATAGTTTTTTGAGAGTTTACATACAAACACTAGGGAAACATAAGGTAGTCAACCTCAAAGGTTTAGAAATTTAAAATATTCATTATTCAAAGTTAAAATAATTATGGATGAAATAGTGAAGAATGCATTTAATGAAAATGGTGAAGAACTATTTCATGAACTTAATTTTTATTCACAAAACTTAATAGATACCTTTGATGGATACAAATATTTTCCTACCAATATAAAATAAATACTTTATTTATTTATTAAGGAAGCAAAAGAAGAGAATTTTATGACATTAATTGGTTATCTTCATGAAGTACTTTTCAAGACTTGGTGGAGTGCTCAAAACATAGTTGTACTTTCCTCAAAGGAATGTTTGATGATTTATCTATCATTAATTACTTTTGAATTCTTTCAAGGAATGAAACAAAAGAAAGAAGAACATACTAGTAATGAACCATTGAATCCAAGTCAATATTATTGTGATGATCTACTAACTCATTGAATTGAAGATATATCATCAGTGAAAGTACAAAAATGAAGAAGAATACATAAGAAAAAAATTTAGATCAAGAGAGGCAAGATGAAGGTTGAATCAAAAGTCAAATAAGATAGTTACATGATGAATCCAAATATTAATCTATAGGAGGTAGAGTGAAGACTAAAGATGAAGATTTACATTGAAGACTAAAGTCTTCAATAACCAAATAATGTAATACAAGGGGGTGTTGGAGTATATTATATTATTTGGTACATGCTAATGTACCACCTTGGGTACATCATTAGATTAGGAGTATGTTCTATATTAGAGTGTGAGTAAATATTTTATGTAATATAATAATATGCAGGAAATGCACAAGTGTGGTGAGTGTGAATGTGCACAAGTGTTCATTATGTAAGAGTGCACATATGTCTTTAGAATATGAAAGTGAAGAGTCTCAAAGAAGAGAGAAGGCCAAGAGTACTCCATATTAAGAGTCACATTATATTATGTATATGTGGCTGAGCATTTTAAAAGAGAGAGGATGTAAGTGACCTTTATTCTATATTAGTTTACTATTTTTGAGAGCATTTATTAGGGTCCATTTTATGAGTTATTTATGAAGTTATTTGTGAGTTATATTTGAATAAATTATTGCCATTATTGAGTATTTTATATTGCAACTTTATATTTGATTTCATGGTTATTTACATTAAGAGTTAAGCATCAAAAGCTAACACTTTTAACCATGGGGATGATTATTAATGATGAGAGGATATTTGGCATATATTTTTGTAACAAAATGTTTTATTCTTATGTTTAATTGATGATTATAATATGTTTTATGTAAGTTATTGTTGTATATTTCTATAATTTGTCAATAAAAGGATGAATGCAGTTAATTTGATAAATGTGTTTGTTTTATGTAAAATACATCCAAGTTATGAGTAATTATGCAAGCAAGGTGTTGAATAATGTTCCACAGATAAACGATGTAGCAAGTGCAAGCTTTGGGATATACCTTGGATACAATAATATGGATGTAAGAACAAAGGATGAAGGAAGCTTAAGGCACGATGATAGAGTAGTAGCAGATCATTGTTATAGAAGATGGTAGCTGAAGCATGTTACAGAAGATGGTAGTTGAAGCATGTTACGAAAGATAGTTACCGAAGTATGTTACAAAAGGTAGCTACTGAAGTATGTTACCAAAGGATATTTTTACCATAAATTACCGAAGGATGATTAAGTATGTTGATTGATGTTGCATGCCACATCAGTGACACCATGATGTTTCACATGAAATCCAAGTATTTCCAGTCAACATAATATTTGATTTATCACATATTCTTCACGAGGAATATAGTGATTAATAAATTTGTTATTACTTTATTCAATAAAGTTGTGTAATCCAACTATTGTTAGGTTTATTAGATTTAGACGCAAGATTGTTGTGCCTTTTCTTGGAATAAAGGACATATGGTTATATTGTATATCTTACAAAATATCAAAGTTAGTGTTTCTTGTTAAGTTAGATTACATATTGCAACTTGGACCATTCAGGATGTTTACCAAGTCCAAGCAAGAATAAGAATTGTATTAGTTTAGATTATTTTAGTTAGTACATAGTTATCACATCATAAGTCCACAACTTCACATGACAAAATACGTGGAAGAGTTTATTCAAAATTGTACAATTCATAATATAAATTACATAGGGAGACCTTTGAAAAGGTCTAATGTCCAATATTCTAATGCTAAATAATCTACGGAGAACTATGCAATTTTTGAAGAATTGCACCAACATGTACAGTTGAATTTCCAACAATAAAAGTAGCACTTCATACTTCGCATATGGTAACTGTGTCATTTGTATTTACTGTTTAATTTAATTTATGTAGTTGTAACTGTATATTCCTACATTCATAGAATAGAATAATGTTAGGAATAGTTATACATTTTAGTTACTAAGATAAAGTAAACTAGGGAAGAAAGACTTACATTATCTTCTAGGAGGCAGGGCCCACTCCTATAGCTAGTCCCTAAGCTCTCGCCCCTACAATAGGTTAGAAAATAGTTAATTAACCTTAGAATATAAAATAAAGTAAATTGCATTTTCATAAAATATAAAGTTAGAATATATAAATAAAACTAATTGCATGAGGATCCTCAACAATAGTTAAAATCACCAATAGGCAATTACTATTAGAATAATTCATTAATAAGTAATTATCATATTTTCTGCATAAATCATAAATTGCATTCTATTTTCATTCTTGCACAATTTAAAACTATTTATTTATTTTTATGCAAACTCCTGAAACTGAAAAGAAACCTGAACTAAGCTTAGCATTTATCCCCAAGGTACACTCTATACACGATTGTTATTATTTAAATATAACCTTTATTTACCCTCGGATTGATAAATTAAATGTAAGTTATTACAGCCGATCAATTAAAAAACCTATTTTTTTCTTGATGATTCAAATATTTTCTTTTTGAAATAGGATATATTGTAATCACCACATTGAATATTGAAGTTCTTCTAATGGGAAGCTCAATGCCTTGGATAAAAAATGGAGTCACAAACTCATATCCAAGGAAGGGTTGACCTAGTTTATCTAACCATGGAAAAAAGAGAGTAGGATTCATTATGCCCTAACTAGTGGAAAACCCTGATCTAAATCATGCCTAAAGTTGCATGAAATTTATTATAGGAGTATTTTGGACTTGATAGTATATTTATTAGGGGGAATTTAGCAATATTTTAGATGGATATGGGGGCTTATTCTTGAAATCTTGATAGTCTTCTAAATGGAGAGGGAGGCTCACTTATTCACATCTTGACAATGTTCTAGATGTTGATGAAGGCTCATTACTTGGAAACTTGATAGTCTTCTATTTGATGTAGGAGGCTTAGTGGTTTTGATAATCTTTGGTACAATTAAGCATTCATTATAGAGGAGATTACATCATCTCTAATGTATTCTCTCTTTTACCCCAAGCTCATATTATAGGGGGTGTTGGAAGATATGATAATCTGACCTTATCATCCAACTTTGGTAGATGATAATGTAAGCCTACATGCATCCTTCAATGTAATCATATGGGAAATCTTGTGATCATGTAAGCCCTTGGAAAATCTTTTATGTAAGGGATTGGTTAAACCACCTTGAAGGTACACCTTAAATTAAATATTTAGTAATTTGACTTAACCTTAACCCTTATATTAACCTTGGTTAATGTAATTATAATTATTATTTGAGGATTAGATATTCACTATAAATACCTCTAAAATAATTGATAAATTGTAAGTGTGAAGTGAAATATTCTTATGTAAGATATAATTTTGGATGCCTACTTTGGGCACTCACCCATCCTATTTCATGTTCTTGATGTTTCTACTTTGCTTCTATATTCTCTTGCTTATGCTTGTGTTGAATGTTATGCTTTATAGATTAATAGAAAATATTATAAATTCCAACACCTAATAATTCTCTTAGCAGTAATCTAGTGACTTTTTTGGGGGGCTACATGTACCTAGAACAATAGTTGATAGCAAAAGATATATCAGGTCATATGTGAGTGAGATAAAGAAGTCCACCCATAAGAGGCTAATACAAAGTAAAATCCACCAAAGGAGTCATACAATCAACCTAAAGCTTCAAACATTAAGTGAAAGAAGTTTGAGTAGAACTAAAATCCTCCATCTTAAAATTTTAAAGAAGATACAATGCATACTTGGGCTATAAAATGGTGACTCCAAAATCTATCTAAACAATATGAATCCACAAAAGGTAGCAAGAGGTACAAATCTATCATCTTAAAATTGGAATGAAGCCACAACTTCATATCCTAAATCAAGGTATAAGAGTTGCCAATAATGATAATATCACCAACATAAAACAATCATCAAAGTGTCCCCATCCTAATATTTTATGTAAATATCATGTTTGACCTCACATCAAAAAAACCCACAATTAAGGGAAAATGAATGATTTTTTTTATGCTAAGCATGAGGTACCTATTTAAGTCCATACAAAGACCTAGTAAAAGGATAAACCATAGGAGTAGATACCTCAATATCAAATCCAAGTGGCTACTAGATGTAGATATCCTCCTAAATTTGACCATATAGGAAGGTAATTTAAATACATCTGATATACCTTCCATTCATATAAGGCTACTATAGGGAGAATAATCTTAACTAAGTCTACCCTAGATTTTGGAGTAGATGTATTAGAATAATCAACTCCCTATTGTTCAGAGAATCCCTTGGCAATATGATGTACCTTGTGCTTCTCCACCTAACCATATAAAGTATACTATTCTATAGGACCATTTTCATCCAACCACATTCCATTTTGAGAGAGGAACAAGCTTCCATGTCCTATTATTTAACAAAGCCTCATACTCTACAAGCATAGAATCTTCCCACTCTAGTTAACCCTTAGTCTAAGAATATGTAAGAGGGTAATGAGAACTAGTAACATTTAACATCAATTCTCAAGAAAGATCCTTCTAGTATCACTCTATAGAGTAAACATCCTTTAGAAGTATCTTAATCCACTTGGGTATTGGACGAATTAAATAAGAATCATGTGCCCTTTGTGGCAAAGTAACATCAAAATCCAAAACTAAAGAACCCAAATCAAAATCATCACTCACCTTATCATGCAAATTTTAAATACTCTAAACTCATGTGTCCTACTCAACATGACTGTTGGTCATGAATCTGCCACAAGAAATGATTTTTATAGAAAATGCACCCTAGACCCGGCCAACATTGAAATGCTGGGAGAAAGAAATGTCTCCTAGGCCAATCTCCAGAGTGGGCTAGTTCCCTTACTATTCTAAACTTGTTTTTAGATGAAAGTTACAGGAAATAAATTGTAAAGCTGCAGAAAGAAACAGGAAATATGGCCATAGCCGAATTTATCTGATCGAGAAAGAGCAACAGCAGATAACTCTAAGTATAGCAACAAAAAATAACAAAAAACAATAGTGTGATCCACTCGCAACCTTGCGTAGATGACCTCCAAAATAACATTCCAGAACTCACTCTTTTACTACCAATTGTTAAAACTCAATACAGAATTAAAACTAAGCAGCAAATAAAAGATCCGAGCACAAATTAGGAATGCAAAATGCAGAAGGGAAAATACGCAAAAAAAACACTCGTGAAACCAGAGAGCCGAATGTCTTATATTCATGCAAAGTACTTGAAAAGCTTTCAGCAAACGTATCTCTCACACCCGACACTTGCAAATGAGATTTACATTGATTTTTATAGAGGTTGTGCCTTTTGATAGCATTTAAAACTTACGATAGACCTCCTCAAGATCTACAATTTGTGCAATGAAAACAAGGAAATGAAACAACCTCGAAGAAACCAGAAATTAAATGCCATAAAGAGTCGATTGTCTTCATTAAATGATGTTCTTGGAAGTGTGCATGAAACCGTTAGAAAAATTGTGAACAACGGCTTTGAATCCTGGAAATCTTTAATTATGGTATCTTGGGCACGTTCTTCTACCTTGAATGCATCGAAATTAGCAACACCTTAAATTCTGGGGTGCTTTGAATCGTCAAAAATCACAAAATAGCATCGGGCCGTTTGAACTGCTTTTAGGTGCGAAACTGCAACAGGTCACGAAAATGCGACAGGTCACAAAATCGCGACGTCCTTCTACTCCGTACGCTTCTACTGCTTTGAACCCGCAAAAAACAAACGTGTCATGAAATCGCTACCATTTTGGCTTCTCTTTCTCCTTCACTACCTTGAACCGTGAAAACACAACGCTGCGCGGTTTCGCTACACTTTCTGTCTTTGGCTCTATCTTTCCTTCTTCATCGTGAAAACACGACAGATCACGATTTCGCTACACTTTTTTGCATCCTGTACGGTCTTGCTCTTAAGCCGTGAAAACGCGACACTCTTGCCTTAGTATGTCTTCAACTTCACCCTGTCGTGATTTCGCTACGCCTCTCCGCACTTAGTCTCTTTTCAACAATGTGTCGCGAAATCGCTACCATTTCTTGCCCTCTGTACGGTTCTCACTTTCTGTCATGATTTTGTGACGTCTTTGCCTTGCTTGGAATGTTTCCTCAAAAGTTGCACGATATCGCTATGCCTTTGTGCCTTAGACTCTTTTCATTCACTTGGACCACGACCATGGAACATGTAGCGATTTCGCTACACTTCTTTGCTTTGCTCGGCTTCATCGTCTAACTGTCGTGAAATCGCTACCATTTTACAACTTGAGTCTTTTCGCCTATCCACGCTGTGAAAATGCGACGCATCATGATTTTGCTCTGCCCTCCATTGACCATTCTGACCGTGAAAATCGAACACGTCATGATATCGCGACGGTTCTGCCCACCTGCTGCCGTTGACTACGATTTTGCCACACGTCATGAAATCACGACAATTCTGCGTTGATTTTATCTCTCCTCATCCAACCCGCGATTTTGCGACATGTCGCGATATCATGACGGTTTTTCGACTTGGCTCTCCATGCTGTTTTTTGTTGCGATTTCGTGACAACTTTCGGACTTAGTCTTTTTTGCATCAAAACCTATAGAGAAGTTAGAATTTCAATAGCTTATGCATGAATAATCAATGATCAAATCAATGTGGCAAAAATGCCAACATTCTTTGCAGCTCGCGGGGTATACAGTTCCGCTGTATGCAATAATCCCAGGCCTGAATCCATTGGGCACAGAGTCATGAAAACTTAGAACAGAAAATTAGCTTCTGGGGTTTCATCTCAATGGACTGTTGCAACATCTTTTGCTGAATGAATGAAACTTCAAGCATCTGCATTTGGCTCAACTGATTAGAATGGAAATGAATGAAATGAGATCCTGTGGATGCGTAGGCGGTGAAATGCAAATGGAATTGTAATAATGATGGAATGAATGGAATGAAAAAAGTAATGTGGTAGACAGTAACAGAATGCTTCTGTGCTACCAGCTATGATGGAAGGAAATAAATGAAAATATGGAATGGAAGTGATATGAGAATGAACTAGGGAAATGAACTGTAAATAAATTGTAACTAAATGCGTGAAACAACTGAGAACTTAGAAGAAAGGGGATAAGAAGAAGCGGGAATAACAGGAAAGGGGAAAAGAAACAACAGCAGTGGCTTTTTCTTTACTGCAGAAGAAAAGAAGAAGAAGAAGGAAAATGAAGAAGGGAAGGGAAGAAAAGGGAAGGGGAAAGAAGAAATTGCTAGAAAGCCACCAACTGCTGGGAAAGGAGAAGAAAAACAAAAACAAAAAATAGGCACCTACGGCTCGCATGCAAAAAGAGCCGAGGTGGACAAATAAAAACAATACTTCTCTTTTTTTTTGTTTTTTTTTTCTTTTTTCTGTTTTTTTTTTTATATTGCTATATACAAGATAACTCCCGAATTAGATGTGAACTTTCGGGAAAGACACGAACCCAAACACGGTTCTGTATCCTGGATCCCAGATCCTTGACAAACACTCAATAAACTTATGGTTCTTGATTAGCTCAGAATCACCAAAAATCTGTAACTGCTGCACTTCAAGTGTCCCAACCATATTGAAACCTAGGCATGATCGTTGAGTCCCAGTATTAGCACCATTTCTGTACTGTGTTCCATCAAAATAGATTTGATCTGGCAGAGAATCTTGTTCAACTTGATCAGGTGGCAACTTGACTTTAACTTCTTCAGGTTGCATAATGGAATAACAGCCAATTTCAGTCTGGATCATAGCATTGAAATTGAGCATTGAAAACTCATCCTCCAAATCTTCAGTTATCATATGAACAACATGTTCTTCTTCTATCTTCTCAATATGAAAAGTGGAAGGTTTCTGATTATAGATCCAAACTCGTCTTCCTTTGAAAGGAATCTCCAAATGAGAATAATCCAGTGTAAGGTAACCGCCCAAATTTGCAGTGAACTCTCTAGATAAGCACATACTAAAATACGGTTCTAGATCAACTACAACAATCTCCTGAATGACTGTAATCTATGGCATAGTATGCAAAACAATCGGGACATCTTTGATTACACCCACTATTTTTACTGGAGTACCATCTAACTACAAAACTTTGGGGCTACTTCGTGTGAATTCCATTCCCATTGCTTCACAGACTGCCTTAGGCATGACAGTTGTAGCGGCACCAGAATCGATCAGGCAATTATGTACGATCCAACCCTCTATTTGCAATGACAGATAAAATAGGGGTGGTCTATTCCTGCCATTGACTGCAAAAGTTAATGTTTGAGCCATAACCACCTGGGCTGCAGCTTTCCCCTTGCTTTGTATGGTCTTCAGGGATTCCTGTAAGAGATCTACCTGTCCAGGCAACTGTAAGGTGTCATACAGACTTACCTTAGCTGGTATCCATTTAAGTTCTTCAACAATGTTGTACTCCATGGAGGTCTGTTCCTTCCCGCCACTAGCAGCTTCAAATTTACTCTTATATTGTTGGGTAGCCTCCACTCGTCGTTTGGTCAATGATGGATACCGCAACGTTTCTTTGGCTTGCTCCTTTGTTTCTGCCTACGGCTGGGAAGTAGAAGCTTGGTCCTTCTCTTTTACTAGTGATGGAAGTGGATCCTTTGACAAAACAAGTGATTGTTGTTGTGCTGGGAACTTGTGAGCCTTTGTTGGCATTTGTTGCTTCGTTGCTTGTACAGGAGGCACTTTCAATGGCTCCATCTTAGCCGGATCTACCAACATTGGTTTCTTGTCGCTGCATGTCAGTATTGCTATATGTTCCTCCAGAGACTCCACGGAAGTAAGATCCACCTCTCGAATCATGTTTACACGACTCCTTGTAAGAACTTGCAAATAATTTTGGTGGACCATGCAAGTGGACTCATCATGTGGGTCATTGCAAGAAGAACACCAATAAGATGGTTCAGAAGGGCCAGCCTCTTCACTTACCAGAACTGCTAAGTTTCTTTTAGGTGCTTTCTCCATAGCCTTGCTTGGAGCAGGTTGTTCTCTAGTTATTGTCGGTATAAATATTCATGGCTGATAGCTTCTTTTCGCCTCTCTCCGTTCCATAGATGTCACTTTGTCAGTGAGAGATATCATAGCCGACTGAATTTCTTGTAACATAACCAATTGAGGATCTGGGCTTGAGGACACAGGCGATGTTGGTAAAGGTAATGGAAACTATGGGGAAGATACTGCAGGAGTTGTAAATGGAGGGACTAACCTTGGAATGCTCGGTGCAGGAAACTGGGAAACAATTGGAACAGGAAGTTGGGGAACTGGAATAGGTGCAATTTGAGGTGCATTGGAACTCCATGATGGGGTAGGATACATAGATGGCATGGGCTATGGAAGTGAACCAGAATATAAATACTTAGGCAGATCAGGTATAATAGGCATAGTTACCTTCGGAGGAAGTTTACCTATAGCAATCAGATCAGCTTTCGCCTTCAACGCTTGTTCAAACAACTCTAGAAAGGTCGTTACGTTGGACTGTCGGACTGCCCAACCAATATCTATGTTGAATGCTCTGAGGTAGTAAAATGCAGCTAGCTCATCAGCAGGTCAAACACCATCAGGAATTCTCTACCAAGTTCTTGTGAATTGAACATTAAAATCAGCTATTTCTTCTTGCGGGTGCCTCTGGATCGCTTTAAACTGATGCAACAATGAAAATGGATCAACCTGTTCATGAAAATTCTTAACTAGCAGGTCTCCTAGCTGATCCCATGACGTAATAGTGTCTGGTTGCAACGTTTGGTACCAGTACAACAATTTTCCTCTCAAGGATAACACCAATAACTTCACCATCACATCCTCATCAGTTATATCATGAATGGCTGCCAGAGAAGCTACATCATTAATATGTTCATATGTCATCTTACCCATACCATCATAGGTTGGCAAAACTTTCAAATTTTCCTAGGGAATTGGATTTTGAGCCTGCAGATTCAAGGCTTCTGAACTATTCCATGCCAAGAACTTCCTGGGTGGAGGATACTGAGCCATTGGGACTAGTAAATGTGACTGAGAAGGTGGAAAACTAGTAACAATACCAGGGATTTGTGTAGATATGGCAGATGATCCAAGGGATGGGGAAACCAACCTAGAATGCTCACCACTTCTTGTGTTGTCAAGTTCAAAAAACTCAACAAGATCTTCAACTTTTTTAGACTGTGATCTCGTGATCATGAAGTACAGCTTTCACTGCATCCACATTTAAAGATTTCTGAGTATAGCAGAGTCACCAAATGCTCTAATCTTATGGTATGAAGGCGAACATTAAACCTTCAATACTATAGGATCTTTCTGAGATAGAAGAAGTCTGTCCCACCGGGCGTGCCAAAAACTATTGGTCACGAATCTGCCACAAGGATTTTTATAGAAAATGCACCCTAGACCCGACCAACATTGAAAGGCTGGGAGAAAGAAATGTCTCCCAGGCCAATCTCCAGAGTGGGCTGGTTCCCTTACTATTCTAAACTTGTTTTTAGATGAAAGTTACAGGAAAGAAATTGTAAAGCTGCAGAAAGAAACGAGAAATATGGCCATAGCCGAATTTATCTGATCGAGAAAGAGCAACAACAGATAACTCTAAGTACAACAACAACAAATAACAGAAAACAATGACGTGATCCACTCGCAACCTTGCATAGATGACCTCCAAAATAACATTCCAGAACTCACTCTTTTACTAGCAATTGTTAAAACTCAATACAAAATTAAAACTAAGCAGCAAATAAAATATCCGAGCACAAATTAGGAATGCAGAATGTAGAAGGGACAATACACAGAAAAATCATTCGTGAAACCAGAGAGCCGAATGTCTTATATTCATGCAAAGTACTTGAAAAGCTTTCAACAAACGTATCTCTCACACCCGACACTTGAAAATGAGATTTACATTGATTTTTATAGAGGTTGTACCTCTTGACAACATTTAAAACTTACGACGGACCTCCTCGAGATCTACAATTTGTGCAACGAAAACAAGGAAAAGAAACAGCTTCAAAGAAACCAAAAATTAAATGCCATAAAGAGTCGGTTGTCTTCATGAAATGATGTTCTTGGAAGTGTGCATGAAACCGTTAGAAAAATCGTGAACAGCAGCTTCGAATCCTGGAAATCTTCAATTCTGGTATCTTGGGCACGTTCTTCTACCTTGACCGCATCGAAAGTAGCAACACCTTAAATTCTGGGGTGCTTTGAATCGTCGAAAATCACAAAATAGCATTGGGCCGTTTGAACTACTTTTAGGCATGAAACTGCAACAGGTCGTGAAAACGTGACAGGTCACGAAATCGTGACGTCCTTTTGCTTCGTACGCTTCCGCTACTTCGAACCCGCGAAAAACAAACGTGTCACAAAATCGCTACCATTTTGGCTTCTCTTTCTCCTTCACTACCTTGAACCGCGAAAACACAACGCTGTGCGATTTCGCTACACTTTCTGTCTTTGGCTCTATCTTTCCTTCTTCACCACGAAAACACGACAGGTCATGATTTTGCTACACTTTTCTGCATCCTGTACGGTCTTGCTCTTAAGCCGCAAAAACGTGACACTCTTGCCTTAGTATGTCTTCAACTTCACCCTGTCGCGATTTTGCTACGCCTCTTCGCACTTAGTCTCTTTTCATCCATGTGTCGCAAAATCTCTACCATTTCTTGCCCTTCATACGGTTCTCACTTTCTGTCATGATTTCGCGACGTCTTTGCCTTGTTGCAACGTTTTCTCAAAAGTTGCGTGATATCGCTACGCCTTTGTGCCTTAGACTCTTTTCATACACTTGGACCGCGACCATGGAACATGTAGCGATTTTGCTACACTTATTTTCTTTGTTCGGCTTCATCATCTAACTGTCACGAAATCACTACCATTTTACAACTTGATTCTTTCTGCCTATCCATGCCGCGAAAACGCGTCGCAACGTCTTTTGACTTATGCGCTTTGTGCCATATTTTGTCATGATTTCGCTAGACTTTGAGCCTTATCGCCTTTGGCTTGGTTTTGTCCTGATTTCATGACCATTTTATGTCTTATGCCTTCTGCTCATCGCAAGCCGCAAAAATTAGACGCTGCGCGATTTCGCTACAACTTTGTCGCTCTGCCCTCCGTTGACCATTCTGACCGCAAAAATCGAACACGTCGCTATATCGCGATGGTTCTGCCCACCTGCTGCCGTTGACTGCGTTGATCGTGATTTTGCGACACGTCGCGAAATCGTGACAATTTTGCATTGATTTTCTCTCTCCTCATCCGACCCGCGATTTTGTGACATGTCGCGATATCGCAACGGTTTTTCGACTTGGCTCTCCATGCTGTTTTTTGTCGCGATTTCGTGACAACTTTCGGACTTAGTCTTTTTTGCATCAAAACCTGTAGAGAAGTTAGAATTTCAACAACTTATGCATGAATAATCAATGATCAAATCAATGTGGCAAAAATGCCAACAATGACTTAAATATAGAAAAGAAGGTGTAACCAATGGTGTTGATTATGAAGGGGTTAAATATATTGGTAATGGACCTCCACTCAAAGATGAATATGAAGAAGATACTGTAATGAGAATATAGACTACCAAAATATTTGAATAAATAGTTGAATTTGAATAAATTAAAGGAATAGAATAGCCATATGCCAAAATTTGAGGTGGTGGAATTGCAAGAGCACCTAAATAACCTCATCAAAAATGGCCTCTATTTAAAATAAATTATCATACCTCTAAGAATCATAGAGGTGGTATGCCTTTGAGGTATCTAAATACCCCATGAATATGCATATATGTATCTTTAGTGCCTCTTTATTTTAAAGATATTTTGGTATGTAAATCCATGATAAATATCCAAAGATATAAAAACAAGACACTTCAGGCTTATCTCTTGTCAACCTATCAATAAGTGTCACAACCTGAACAACTTTGGTGGGAATCTTGTTGATGATGTATGCTACATAAGTGATGAACCCACCCTAAAATATATGGTCCTTCCCCTAGCATAAGTCATTCACTATGCCTTCTCCATGATTACCCTATTCTTGATTTTAGCCACATCCTTTTGCTTAGGTATAAAGTGAAGTCCTTTAATATGCTATACCATGAAGAATAAAGAAATCATAAAAGGAATTTGATGAGGACATCTAATAGTCTTAGGATCTTTTTAGTGTCAATATTATTAGCAGATTATTTTATATATAATACATGAGATTCTATTCTTATATGGGCTTCTATAGATAGGTTGTTATGTTCTAGACAGCCTTGCACAAAATCTTACGTATCTTAGGCAATTAGAGTGAGTTTCTAACTACTTAAGTTTACATGTTGTTGAAAAAATTTAGTTGCACATTGTTATTAGTTTTTTTGTATATCTTCCAAAAATGTAATCATGCATGCTTATTTAAGCACTCACTTATTAATGTAAGCGCAAGTTGGAATTTAGTTTCCATATCATTGGTATCAGAGCATTTGACCCATTTATGGGTTACATACATCCTTCTTGAAGGATGAATTGGAGTAGGCACCATGCTACCTGATTGAGAGAATATTAAGACTCTCTATGGAGGATATTATGCAATGGAAAAATGAGTTTTGTGTTAATATTACTTTGATAATGTCGAATATGGATGACACAAAATTAGATGAGGTCCTTAATGATGAGGACCCTAAGCTTGGAATTGAATACAATGAATTTTGAATTTCTAATATTGACTCTACCTATGACAACACTAGCATTGATAATATTAACCTTGTTTCAAAATATGAGGTTGAGAAAGGTTAGAAGCACAACTTCCAAGGCCTCTACATCATTAGATTAGAGTATGGAAGTGAGGAAAATGATCACCCCTCACACAATCAAATAAGTGTAACTTATTCTAGCACCATTTACCTAGATATATAGTCTTCTATGGTGCAAAACCTATTGATTTTGTTCCCATAATGTAGCCTACATAGTTGGAGAGTGGTGACAATTATGAAAACTACACCTCCATTTAGACTTCCCATATTTACCCTCAAAAGGTTTTTATTGTGCTCGTGCTTAGTACGAGAAAATAATAATTTCAAATAAGTTTTAGAACACCACCTGTATGCACATCACCCTCCATAGTTTCCACCATAGTTACCTTCCAAGAACCATCACTAGATAGTTAGAGCAAATCTCTCATTAGCAGTCCCATTCCCTCATGCAACATTTTCTCCTATGCATATCTTTAATGCATCTGCATAGTGTACACTAAATTTCAATATCATATACTTGTAAATGATTACACATAATTTATTTTGTATGGTTTTTTCTCTCACAACCACACCAGTTTATCTTGAGTCATTTATGCCACTAATTTATATCTCCTATTCATTGATGTGGTCAATTTTTTCTATGTATTTTCCTACCAGTATGTAACCCTCACAGATCACCTCCATCAAATATATTCATCTCCATTACAAAATATAGCCTCTATAGGCATACAACATTGCTTCCTTAGTATCATAGAATCTCATAGAGTTTTTTTAGATCAATTTGATGTCAAGCTCTACATTATGCCACCTCACAATGATTTGATCTTCTAGTTTGATTTCTCTATATTTTGGTGGTGTCAAATTTGATGATAAATTTATCTATGATTCCCTCCTTAAAGTCATCATCATTGATATAAAATTTGACATCAATATTCCAAGATGAGGTTGATACTTCCACTTTCACTCTCTTGACTTTATGCTTCACTACTTCATCATCATAAAGCGTTGAGTGTTCACATATAGAAATATTTTCATTATATCAATGGCACCAAATTTTTCTTCATCACAGTTCACTCATGATCCATGTCCTAAGATCCACCTACATAACATTAGCATGGTATTGTCAACCCACATATTTCTAGTGATTTTTTGACATAAAATTCAAGCGACCTTGCACTCACTCCTGGTGTTGTATTTGTCTAGCCCTATTAAATGTCAAACTGTTAACTTTTAATGAATAACCACTCAATAATATGGCCACTAAATCAATAATACTCAACTCAATATAAAGGAAATAATAATTCTAAACAAATAAGCTTATATTCAAAATATGAAATAACTCCAATATTGCTAATGGCAAATGCTGAAAAATACAACAAACTTTTATTGAATAAAAGACCTCAAATACATCATATTACATCACCTTCCATTGCTCCATGGGTGATGTCCCATATCCTGATCTTCCTTTTATGATGTTATTCTATTACAATTGCACATCCATATATATGATGGAATGTGACTCTTCATATGGTTTTTCTTGACCTATACTCTTCCTATGACTTTTCGTATTCCTATTCTAATGACACATGTACATAGGGACAACTATGCACATTTACATTGCCAAAAAATAATTGCACACTTGTGTATTTATTACATTGCATAAAGTAAATACTTTCATCCTAATCTAATACATTCTTTCCAAATATATAGATATACCCATGGTGGTACATTGTCATGTACCAAATAATGTAATATATTCCAACACCCCCTATATTACATTATTTGGTTCTTGAAGACTTTAGTCTTCAATATGGTCTTCTTCTTCTTCTTCTTATTGTTCAGGTTCATATTCTTCTTGCTTGTCTTCATCATTAGATTGTAAACTCTTGAAATATGTCATGTTGTTATTTGATCCCTACAGAGGTATATTATTTTCCTCTTTGTTCTTCATATTAGAAGTCTTATTCTTGGTACGATTTATTTTCTTTGTCTTCAACTTCTATTTGGATTTCTTGGTACCATCAACTGTTAGATATCCTTGTTGTGTAAGGGATTTAATCACTTCTCTGGTCCATCATTGTTTCTCTTGATCTTTGTGTAGTCTTATTTCCTGTTCTTCATGCTTATATCTGTTGTTATCAAAATATTTAAGAATAATCTTTTGAAACAAACATTGTAGAATGAATGTTAGAATCCTTTCAAAACTTAAGTAAAACTCCTTTTTGTAGTGATAGAAAGTAGATGAATGAGATTCTTTTCCACAGTATGTGCAAGGATGTAGATTCCAACAATCAACTTTTTCATGACCTTCTTTGTTACAATAAGTGCACTTCAAGTTTTTATTAGTTGCTTTGAACAACTTAACTTCTTTTGTTTTCTTGATTAACTAATGTAACCATGCATGGATAGTTGTAGCAATTCTATTCTTGCTCCTTTCATAGACTTGTAGAAGAAATTATTGTCCTATATGCCTTGAGAAGCTTTGAGAATGTTCATTATGTTTGTTAGAGACTTCTATCATATTGTTAGAATATGTCCTTAAAGTATTTCCTTTTGTCGGATAATTGTTACTCCTCTTTGAATCAAGTAAATCTCTAATCCTTGTAGATCTATTAAATCCTCTATATTTGATAAGTTCTTCCATTTTAAATAAATCCTTAAATACTCCTAAAATTTTGAGGTAGACTTCCTTATGACTCCCTAGTTAAATTTGTCAAGCAATTATCAATTTTAAAAGGTACTTCCTTAGTTGTGAGAGATAGACTAAGGATGATATTTCTCAAGTTTAAAATATTTTTCTTTCAATTATATGTTGTGTAGAAACCCTTGTATCTCCCTAAGGTTTGAAAGACAATATTTAATATTATTAATCAAAAATCCTTTACAAATCTTCAAATCTCTAATAATTTTGAATTTAGAGATTAATCTATCCAATGCAATCTTTTCAATATGTAGGATTCCTTTTATCTCCCAAATTTATGAATAAAATATTTAATTCCTAAATTTCATATGCTATATTTGATGTAGAAATCCTTATACCTCCAAATTTAGAAATTTAATAATTTTGAAAATAATATTTGCAATATATTGTAATTCTAATTTGATGTAGTTGCAAATATTTAATAGGTTTTGTAAACTATGGTATGCAATTTTACAAAACTCTAATATAACCTTCAAATTCCATAAAATGCTCTTCAAAAATATAATTATAGGCTTCAAAATAATAATCCAATTTTATAAGGTTATAAAAATGCTTATTACTCCACTTTTACTTTTTATATACTTTGACCTCAGAAATATTCCCTTCTTATTCCTCCTATCAATATAAAACTTTAATATATGGTAAAATGCTTTGGTAAATACCTCAAATATTTAGGTGCTTCTTTCTGGTCTTGTTGGGTGCTTATCTCTATGGTCAAACTTGCTTGGAATACTACATATGACTCTTCAAATATGCTTTGACCCTATTTAATGCTTCTCATCTTGCATTTGCTATGTAAGGCACTAAAAAAATTGCTATATTAATACCTTTACGACTATATGAGCACTTCACCTTTCTTTGGATGTGTGCCACATGGTGTAGACGTTATTTGATTCCTTATCTTCCTTTCTTGGTGGTGCTAACATTCATGAATAGAATAAAGTGGACACTTGTCACCTTTTTCCTTGCAACTTGGGAATTACACAGTCTTCTTGGGCGCTTGGATAATAATGAAGAATATTTGAATGTTTGAGCGCTCTTTTATCATGTAGAGTTACATTCAACCTTATGCATCAATTGTTGTCTTTAGTGCCAAGTGGATATATTCCCTTATTTTGGAAGAGATAAGTGTAATCAAATCTTTGTACATGCACTCTTTTTCCAAACATATGAATTGTAAGGCTTTTGAATGCCTTTGCTCTTCCCAAACTTATTATTGATCATTGTAAAAATGTATTCTAGATTCTTAAAAATGTATTCTTACTAAGGTTTCTCCTTCCTTTGGATGATTGTGGACTTGATCATAGATGGCTTCAACCAAATACCTTCTTATATTCTCCAATGGTGGCCTTATGGTAATCACTATGGCATTTTCTTTTTCTTCTTTGATAATGCACCCTATAGTTTATTTATTTTGTAATTTGCCTTATTTTGAATGGCTGTAATAGTACTTTTGTAGGTTCTGGATGATGTTCTCTACCTTCTTGGGCTGGCCAAAAACTTGATCCTAATGGCTCCTCTTTCTTATGCTCTTTTGGTGGTGCTTTTTCCTGCAAGTGGGTGGACGTATGATAAAGTATTTGCCCCTCTATAATATGCTACCAAATGGTGCTTTGTGTAGTGGTGGTTTTCACCACTTCCTTGGTGGTTTTCTATACCATTCCCAACTGTAAATTTGGTGTTTTTAAACACCTAAAATCTGCCCAAATTTGGAACTCTTTTTCCTTTTCAAAATTTGTTGTAATTTGAGTATTATTTTCCCTCACAAACATAGAATATTTTGCTTCTTATTTCACTTTAAAATTTAGCATATACTAAAACTTATAACTCCTTTAATAAATCAATCTAATGCTTCTATAATATTTCAAATTTATCAGATAATAAAGTGGTTCTATCCCACTAATCAATGTTAAATAAATCTGATTTTCTCTTATTAAAAAACAACATATAATCAACTTCTTATCACTCCAATTAAACTTGTAATTTTGCTATTATAATATTTAATTTTTCTATAAAATCAATGGTGTGAAATAGTGTCCTTTATTAGATTAATGACACCTTAAAATATTCTTCTTGGCTAGCTCTAAATGGCTCCAAAATATGATGCTTTAAAACTCTTAATAAACTCCTTTAAATTTTTTGCAATAGTAATCTATATGGCATCAATTTTACACACCTTTTTGTAGCTTCTTCCTTCATAGTTTATTGTCTTGTATTTGCTGGATTTTCACCCTTCAATTTGTTGTGAGTAGATCCTTAAATTTATAGCAATAATGGTTGTCTCAAAGCTTTCTTTCTTTTCTTCTAAATAGGTCCTTTCTTCTCCTTCAAACAAGTGCTTTCTAACTTTGATTTTTACAGCTTCAAATTGATGGAAATTCACTGCAGGAGATTGTCAATGGACTCCAAGGGTCAAATTGTAAGATAAGACATCATACAAAATACACCAATAAAAGAAACCTGCAAATGCTTCCTTTCATTAACTGAATTCCCATCCCCCTTACAATAGAGTCTCCCACTTCTTTATACTCCCAAAAAGAAAAAACCTAGCCTACACTACCCCCTTACTATTTTTAGTAACTTTCTATTTTTAGCAACTCACTTGCTATTTTTAGTAACCCTAAAAAAAACTCATATGGCATCCAAAATAGAATCATGCACCCATTATTCAATAAAACCCACTACCCCAAGATAGCAACCCCACTCTAGTTCTACACTAATAGTTATGATAACTTTTTAGTTGTAAAAACTAAAAATTACATTAAAAGCTAATTTTGGGTCTCCTAGAGGCATTTTCACACCGAAAAACATATGGGCCACTTTCCTTAGGTTCTCCATGCCATTCAGCATGTTCTAAAAAAAGAACGGGGCAAAACAAACACTCAAAGAAAAATTTATGGCCCTGGCAAGGTGTATCACAAATTTTGTCCAAATGCACTTAAAATCTGCAATCAACATCCTTCGTAGGTGCTGCTACTAATCTGTATGCTTTGCTGTCCAAAGATATCTCAAATATTTTCCAAAGCTTCTTTAAAATGCACCTAATTTTGCTCCTATAATGCTACCCAAAAATACAGCATAAAACCTTCTAATTTTTGTTCACAAAATTTGATTTGATGAAGTTTACTAACCTTAAAATTTGCTTCTCTCTTTGCTATCAAGCCTACTCTTAGTTGGCTGTCGAAATATTCCTTGAAAGCTTCTCCAAATATTTTCAATCTGCAACTTTCTACTTCTTCTTTTTGTAGTTCTTTTTCCTTTCAACTTTTCTTCTAAAAATCAGCAACTTGTGCTTTTACAAATTAGCCTACAAAACTTGTGTGGCTATCTTCAAATTTCTCAAATTTGTGGCCTATGCAATCTTCTTGCTTTCTTCTAACTTCTTTCTGAATTCTATATTCAAATATGACCTCTATATATATCTTCTCTCTCAATAATCTGAATATCTTGAGTTCTTAAAAATCTTCAAATTTGACAAACTTCTTGCCAAATCCTTTTCCTTGTGGGCTTGTTTTCGGATGGCGATAACTGTATCAATTTATTTTGGCCAGGTACTCTTTCTGCTTGCAATATTCTACCATGAACTCTACTTCAAATATCCTTCAATAATTTTTACTTTAGCTTCTGCAATAAGGCTTTTCTGTAGCCTTCTTTTCTTCTTCAAAATATTTTTTAGAACTCTATTCTTGGGTCTTCTAATTTTGCATCATTCAAAAATATTTTTAATGAAAAATTACCTTGGTTTCTTCAATTTTTCACTATGGGAAATTATTCAATGAGATCTCTTTCTGGATCTCCAAAATCTGCAATAGGACTTTCAATAGTCCTATCTTCATTTTTCAATCTTTAATTTACTGCTTCAATCTTCAATTTGCAATAAGACTTTCAATAGTCCTGTTATGGCTGCTCCACAACTAGCCCCAAAGCTTGGGAACCCACCTTTTGTTTTGATATTTCAAGGATTTCGGTTGCCTTTGAGCTAACATGTTGATAAAACCTTAACCATGGGCTCGCCATGGAGACTCCAAGGTTCCTCATTTTGTAGGGATTTTCTTTTCTACTTCTAAAAGTTAGCATTGGTTTGTTTTCATCAAAAATATTTGGGTGGAGTATTTTAATGTCTTGGGATTATTTTAGTATTCTTGGTTTTTGTTTTTAGGTTTGGTGTTGAGATTTAATTGTTACATTTTTATTTTTGGGTTTTTAATAAAGCTTTCAAGATTAATTGATTCAAATACATATTTTATATATGTATATACATGTATTTTAATAAAAATTAAAATAAGAATAAAAAATAAAATATACATAAATAAAGAATGAGGATGTGACATAAGGTAATTAGATTCAATTACCTATGTTCTTAATGCATATAAAGGAGAGCATTGTCAGGCCAAAGTAAAAATATTTAAAATATTAGTAGCCAGCCAAAGTTCTCGGCATGTGCTTTTACTAGTTCAAAAGGGAAAGCAGCACGTTTCGTAGGCCAGTATCCTGTTAATAAGATTGGCTATCAGGGAAAACATATCAACGGAGTGGAAGCATTCCTACATATAAGGAATAACCATGGTCCATTGAACAATTTCTTTTCTTCCTCTGGATTGAAGTAGAGAGCGGGGATACTAGAGCAGAGCCGATAGAACGAAGAAGATTCGAACTGTACACTAAACCAGACAAGAAATATCAACACAAACAAATTAAAGGGTTTGCGAAAAAGGGTTTTTGCAGAGCAAGGAGGGTTTGCGACGGAGTATTGTATTAAACATCTATTTCATCGGGTAAACACATTTTTCGTCCTCTTTCGATTTATAAAACAATTTAAGTAGATATGAGAAATGCATTTGTTATAGGGGTTTGCGGAAAAATGTTTTATTATCAACAAGGGTTTGCAGCGGAGGTTTTGCAGAGCAAGGAGGGTTTTATTACACATTTATTTCATCAGATCAATAGTACAGAGGGTTCGACTATAAAGGGTTTGAAAATGGAAGAAGGGAAGCAACAATTGCAAGAACCAATATATGTCAATGAGAAACAGTACTGGAGGATATTAAGGCATCAACAAGCTGGAGCAAGGGCAACAACAATGAAGAGGGCATATCAAAAAATAAAAATAAAAAATATTCTACCACATAAACAGGTGGAGAATAAGGAACAATCAAAGGTAAATCACCAAAATGAGTTTTCAGATGAGGAAGAAACTTACAGTCCCACAACTACACCACTCATGTGGGCACCAAGACTTTATGTGCAAGAGCTAATGAAGATGAAAGAGAAACTTGAAAGCATGAAAATGAGGGAGAAATTAAGAGAAACTAAATCATATGAGGTTATAAACACCATTCGAAGGTTGGAAAAGGAAAACAACCAACTCAAGGAGCAAGTGTCAAAGCTAAAAACCTTGCAAACATGGGTCAACGTGAATGGCATGTCCTCAAACAAGCCATTCACCCCCCAATCAATGATGCAATAGAGGTGGAAAAAATAAATGCAAATCAAATAAAAGAGGTACAAAAAACACTCCAAAGCATGGAAACAAGAGAAAATGAGCTACGAAATGAATTAGCAAAGGCAAAGACATGGTATCAAGTAGTAAAAGAACCAGTCAATCAACAAAAAGAGTTGATAGAGAAGCAAGTAAAAATTCAAATAACAAAAGAGAAAGAAAGACATGAGAAGTTATCAAATATAATCATCAAAGGGTTGAAATATTATGGGGACAGGGAAGACACAAATTGTTTAACCACAAACTTCTTATCAGATCAATTACAATGGAAGGTTCAGATAAAAAAAGCAAGCAAAATTGGTAGGCTGAGAGAAGGAGGCAGAGATAGACATATTCGGGTCACATTGATGAGCTATGAGGATAAAATAAGGTTACTTAAAAATAGAGGCATGCTAAGAGGGTCACAATTTTATTTAGATGATGACCTAACATTTTTACAGCAGGAAGAAAGAAATAAGGAATGGGAAAAGGTGAGGGCAGCAAGGAATGAAGGGAAACAAACATATTTAAGAAATGGAAAGGCATACATCACATCTAAACAAATCCAAAACAAATAGGGAATATTGCCCACCCAGGAACATCTTACAATGGTAATTTGGAACTGTAGAGGTTTCCCTTGGAGAAGAGGACCCGGGTTAGGGCCCATTGCTAGAGACAAAGATATAATCATATTGACAGAAACACATGAACACGATGGATGTAGGACTCCATAATTTGTGGGATACAAAAAAATAGCAATATGGAATAAAGCAACAAAAAATGGCAAAGGGCATGGGGGTATTATGGTTTTAATAAAAGAGGAATGGGATAGGGTCATTAAAATTGAAAAACAAGATGAAAACAAATAGTACATCTAGATAAAGATCCTAGAAAATAAGTCAGTTATTAGCATAGCAGCATGTTATTTTGCTCCCAAGAATTCTAAATTCTATAAGAAACATGACCTTAACAGAGAAGACCCATACTCCTACCTAAAAAGAGACATTTCAATATACAGTAAGTTGGGGGAGATTATATTAATTGGAAATTTCAATGCAAGGAAAACAAATAAGCAAGCTAACATTCTAGAAGATAACGAAGATATTGAGATTAATCCTCTTTGGATGCCAAAAGAGGAAAATCAACAGTGGACCAGGACTTGAGAAGATGAGCATGGGGCTATCATGCAATATGGAGAAGAGTTGTTAGGTCTTTGCAGCATATACAATTTGATTATTTTTAATGGGATGAACAAATGGAAAAATTCAGAAAAGTATACATGCAAAACATATAAGGGACAAAGTGTAATAGACTATGTAATATGCTCATAAAATTACATAACAAAAATAGAGGAGCTAGAAGTGGAGGATTCTCCAATGGAACTTAAGTCAGATCACAACCCAATTATTATTAAACTTCGAATGCATGGAGACAAACCAACGGAAAAACACTTGCAAGGCAATCAAAATAAATATCCTCACAAGGGAAACATTCTCTTAACAGATGAAAATCGACAGAATTTTAGAGCAGTATTAAATAACAAGTTATAGGAAAGGGAAGAACTACATCACAATAGTAGAGATTACAATAAGAGTGAATGGTTAATGCACGTTATTCAAGAAGCTCTAAACAAATGCAAGAGAGCTAAACCTAAAAATAAAGAAATGAATAGCTTCCCAACCAACCCATGGTTCGATGAAGATTGCTAAAAAATGCAAAGATTACTAAAGGAACCAACGGGTAAAACAAGAGCAAACAAAAAAACATATGAGAAACTGGTAAGGGCAAAAAAAGAAGAATACACTAGAACAAGGAGGAAAGAATTGATTTACTTAGGAAAACATGAACCAAAGAAATTTTGGAAGGAACTAAGCGTGAAAAGGATGCAAACTGAAAATAACATAACAATTAATCAATGGTTGGAGTATTCAAAACAACTGTATCAACGTAGTAACCAGTAGGAGACACCCCCTACTATCATTGTCAAGAAAGAACTTTTCACAATTGAAGATATTATTCAAGGGATAAAAAAGTTAGCAACTGGTAAAGCCCGTGACATAGACAATATTCAAGTAGAGCATATAAAATGGGGAGTAGATATATTGGCACCGCAAATCAAAGAAATTTTCAATGAGGTCATACAAAATGGCTTCCCTACTGAGTGGAAAACTAGCTTGACCATTCCTTTGTTTAAAAGTGGAGATGTAAATAATCCCTCAAACTATCGAACTATCATGATCAACCCTCTCTTTGCAAAGTTGTTTGGGAGTATGATAGAGCATAGGATCAACATATGGGCAGAAGAAAAGGGAAAGAGAGCAAAGAGGCAAGCAGGTTTTAGGCCCATGCACTCAACTATTGATCATCGTATCACGCTCGGACACATAGTGGAAAAAATATGGGACAAAAAGAGGAGGCTTTTTGTTGTTTTGTAGACTTCAAAAAGGCATTTGACACAATGCCAAGGAAAAAATTATGGAGCAGAATGGAAGAGTAGAGGTTCCAATTCACTACAAGGTAGCAGTTCACAGACTATATGAGCATGTAAAGGCTAGAATCAGAACACAATAAGGGTTATCTGAATGTTTTGGTAGTGACATATGTGTCAAACAAGGTTGCCCTCTATCTCCGACCTTATTTGGGTTGTACATTGACAAGTTAGAAGAATGGATAAACAAATTTGGGGGAGAGGGTGTACATTTAGCCAAATATGTGGTAAAACTCCTCATGTATGCAGATGATGTAATTCTTGTGGCCAAAATAGCCAAAGATCTAGAAGATCACCTTCAAGATCTAGAACTCTTTTGTAAAGAAGTTGGGATGCAGGTGAACACGAGCAAAACAAAAATTATGATTTTTTCAGCAAAAAAGAAGCAACAACTCAAATTTCAGTTTACAGGAGAACCGCTTGATGT
Source organism: Wollemia nobilis (assembly GCA_028583015.1). Lineage (NCBI taxonomy): Eukaryota > Viridiplantae > Streptophyta > Pinopsida > Araucariales > Araucariaceae > Wollemia > Wollemia nobilis. The sequence continues at coordinate 5,914,791 of JAQPPZ010016751.1, read as the reverse complement.
AGTAGTAGAATACAAATACCCGGGCATAGAATTTCATGACAAACTTAATTGGAATACATGTAGGATGAAAAGAACTCAAAGTGGTTGGAGAGCACTATATGCACTTCAAAACAGGTGTAGGAATGCCGAGTTGTGGGACTGGAAGACCACCAAGGTCTTATTTGTCCTACTTATTACACCGGTTCTATCGTATGGTTGCGAGGTGTCGGCTAGTGGCACAATAAATGCAAAATAGAGGCAAATAAAAAGGATTCAAAAATATATAATCACAAACTTTCTGAAAATTAAGGCCACAACTCCTTATGAAATTATTCTAGCTGAAACTGGAATGTTCCCTTTAGAAGCAATTGCTATGACCAAGCTGTTATGTTACTTGAAAAAAACAGAAAACATGACAAATGATAGATGGCCTAGGGCAGCTAGGGACGAAGAGTTGCATAGGCGAAAGAATACATGGATGAAACAAAATCGGAAATGGATGAAACATTGGGAAATCAACATAAATGAATGCCCAAATGTCAACAAAGAAATAAAAAATTATGTGAATGAAAAGTTCGAAGTGGAATGTGGAAAAATGCAAGCAGGAAAAGACAATATTATATTGCAAATTTTAACCCAACGTATGACCATAAAGAAAAAGCGTATATAGGCGCTGAAATCAAGTGGAAGGAAAAAATACTCATTGCTCAGATAAGGACTAGCTCTCATAGGCTTAGATGTTAAACAAGGAGATGGACAACACCCAAAGAACAATGGGAAGAAAGGATATGCACTCTATGCAAGACACAGGGGCGATAGAGACAGAGGAACACTTCATCTATAAATGCCCGAGTTTTTCAGATATCCATGACAAATACAAAGAAACACTTGGGAACGATTTTATGGCAGATTTATTTGAAAACAGTAAAATAAAAAAAGTTGGGGAATTACTAACACAAATCAGCAGGAGAAGGAACAACCTTCTCAAAGATATTAAAGATCATATGATATGATTTGAGTAATTGTACTTCCATATTTGAGGTCCCATAGACCATATTTGGGTCTCGCGGACGTAATTAAAATCTTTCATTTCATTTCATTTCAATGAAATTGAAATTTTCATGAAGGAAATGTCATCATAGGCTTATGAATGAACATGTAAAATTTAAAATTCTGATTTGCCTCCAAAACTGAAAAAAAAAAAATGAATTTTCAAAATTATAAAAAAACCCTAAAAACAACAGTTTTCAAAAATTGATATAAAATCGAAATGACATCGGAATGAGTCCGAATCTGTTGCGTATTGAATATTGATGTTCATTCTAGGGCTCCATATAATTATTTTTATCATTTTATTTTTTTACAATTTTTATTTTAATGCCTGAAAATTTAAAAAAAAAAATGTAAAATAAAAAGTTGGAAAAATAAAAATAAAACTGGAAATGGAAATGAAATGCTGAAAACTTAAATATGCAAAGCCCTTTATTTACATGCAACCTAATCTGTTTTAACCTTCTTACAAAACGAAGATGTGAGAAAATTTGAAGGCATCCCGTCCTACAAAACCGAAGATGTGAGAAAATTTGACATGCAACCTAATCTGTTTTAACCTGCATTTGCACAACTAAAACAAACTAAGTGCTAGCTCCTAAGGACAAAAAATAAATTTCAGATTTCAAAAATTTCAACAATGTAAAAGCATTGAACATCCTTCATAGATCCCAAATCTGAATATGAAAAAAATAGGAGCAGACATTTCTCTCCTTTCTTGTTAACGAAACCCGAATTTCTGAAAAGAAAACCATTGCATTGAGATTTGCTTATTTTTTTAGATCGTCATTTTGGCAGGGCTTGGTCTTGCCAAAAAGTCCAACCCCTTTATCGCTGCATTGATAGTTTCAAGGACACCCATCTTTGAAACTATTATCGTTACTGTTTTCTTACCGAACCTTGGATGTTTTTTTTTTTTTTGAAACAGCGAGTGTCTACATATTATACCTCCAAAATCCATTTAAAAGGGTCAAGACAAAGTCAATTAAATGAAACTTTCAAAGTATGTAACAAATAAAGTGAGGGAGAGATTTTATTTTAAATTACATCACTTAAAACTGGGGCTCCACATAGTCATCGTCTATTTCATCGGTGTTCCCGGTAATCAACGTTGCATGAAATGACCCACCTCCTATGCTACGTTGAAATGCTATACTGTCCAAACGTTCGCTTTTCACCTGTGATTACCGGAGCGCCCTCCTCATCGGCAATCATCGTCATTTTCCACTACTCTTTCATTGTTGTAGGATCCATGACTCTTGGTGATCATCCACTTAAATCACCAACAACATCGAAAAACATGAACTCCTATCTAGCATTTACAAAAAATGCTTGAAAGCTAGGTTGGAATAGCCCCACACCTTCACTCTTACTTTCAGCAAACTAGTCATAATGGGGGTGTGATTTTGTCGTTTGTTACTGTGGATAAAAGAGTTTTTTTACAGTGGGTTTCCTCTCACAAAACTTGAGCATGGAGTGCATCCAACTCACTCAATTCATAAATTTAGCGGTGTCCCATATGAACAATTATTACCAGAGATCGCGCTTCCCGAACTCGCTGTGTGTATTCCATCAACGACTTCCCCCACTGCATCCCTTTCTAGGCTGCGTTATTGCTCTATATGCATGAAATTTGTATACCTTGACTACCATCTGACACTGCCCTGCACTGTTGTTATTCCACCGTGATTTCGGGACCACATCTAGCCAAACCTGGCCATATCACACTATCCATTGTGCATTGTCTACGGGGGTTCAAATACCTGCTTGTCTTATTCCCGTTATTTCGAACACTGCAATTTCACTGTTCTGCCCTTGGTCTGGTGCGTCAACCTTTGACAAGTCTCGGCCTAAGGAAACGCCCACCCTCTCATCTTGTTGTGTGTCTTCACCTACAGCTTTGTTGGGCTTTCCACATCACCCCCGACGCAATGTCAATTGCCGTCACCACTATACCGAAGCTGTTGGGTCGTTCCGCAAGTTATGCGGTAATTGGTCCCAATCGACTCGCCTCAGGCTCGGTGCTCGGTTGGTTCGATGTCGTTTTTGCGTTGGGGTCCACGCTTGTGTGGCTTCGACCGTTGGCTTCTATCTATCCATCCGTCACACATCTTTGCCCTATATAATCCCGCAGGTTGCCACAAAGTCTTCCACATATTACCCATGCAAACCGTAGCTTCTCGCAATTCGCTGTCACGTCATCGTCCAACTTCGCCCTTCATCTGCACATAGCACATAAAAAGAAAACACGTAAATTAAACTCTAATATAAACTAAACCCAACTTCAACATTATTTAATCGGAATGCGCAAAAACTAGAACATATATATGGATTAATATGTTCATTTATTGCACTTGGGTGCAGCGCAATGGTTCGGGCTTTGGCTCTTCTTCGGGAGGTTTAAGGTTCAAACCGTGGTGTGGGCGAGTGTGTGAGGGGGTGTGTGTGGTGGCTTTGTGTTAAATTTCCTATTGATAAGTATAGCTCTTGGCTTTACGAGGGGTCATGGTTTGGAGGAGACAGCTAAACTTGTACGCGGGTCATAAGGTTTCTCACAATAACCAAATAAAATAAAAATATGTTCATTTATTTTAATTTTATTATTTTTTTATTAAATGTTTTTATAATATCTATATATATAGTTTTGATATATTATTATTATTATGTGTAAAGTATATATAATAATATATATACATTTTTATATATCTGTTTTCTTTTTTTTCTTTTTTTAATATTAATATATAAAATTATTTATATTAATATATTTTTTATTTTATTGTTTTTTTTTTATACACATCCACCATGGGGATTGAACCCCTATCTATAATATAGATAGGTGGAGAATTTATTACTTCATTTTATTAATCTTTATATATATATATATATATATATATATATATATATATATATCGATTAAAATTAGATATTTGACAAGCAAACATTGAAACAAATCAACCCTCACAAACGAGATCACATAAACGACAACACAAAAAGCAACAACAAAATCGTCGATAAGAAAAAGTTATCGACAAGAAAAAGTCGTTGACAAGAAAAAGTCATCGACAAGAAAAATTGTCGACAAGAAAAAGTCATTGACAAGAAAAATCATCGACAAGAAAAATAATCGTCGACAAGAAAAAGTCGTCGACAAGAAAAAGTCATCGACAATAAAATATTGTTGACAAGAACTGACGATAACTGCAAACCCACAACAAAACGAAAGCATTAGACACTTAAAACAAACCGCAAACATCCAAATACCAAAAATTAAAGGTGGGTCCCCAATTTTTTTTGGGAGCACCCACGACAGGTAGCAGGTCAAATTTAAGATGCTACAGGCCCAAGATGGAGTCAGTCATATGACTCGGTAACACTCCTTTGATGTAGGCAACGACTGAAATTCACCATGGTTATTAATGAGTTGAATTCATGCTCATTTCCAGGAGGACATGACAGTTTTAAACGACATTCATGGAGCCATGACGATCGTCCGAGTCGCATGACACCGATAGCAAACGCAAGGTATGTGCATAATAGGTGGAGTTGTTATTGACGAAGGATATAGTATATATGGGGCAGACGTTGGCTGAAACAGTGACAGTGATAGTCCAATAGAACAAGTGCAAGTGGTTGAATGTACAAAATATTAATGAATGACCTCATAAACATTCAAATTCTTGGATGATAGGGTGTAGTGTAATGATCCTAGAGAACTAAATGGTGCAGGCATCCTTGTAATCGAGATGTCATCCATATGGTTTCACATTAGGCATGTTGTGGTTCGGAGGGATAGTGTATGGGACCTCACCGGGGTAGGTTGGATTCAGTAGCACCATATACTATATAGCGCACAACATTTACTGACATGGATTCCAAGGATTTGACACATTGGCCCAGTGGAGAGCAACATATAATAAAATTTGGGCATTAATAATAAATGAAGGTTTCAGCTATACATGGGTGTAGCGTTACATGTTAATGTCCATAATTATTGGGTATTATAACATACCCAAAATAAAACAAATAACGCTACAAAGCATAACAAAGATTAAAATGAAGGGACACTTGTTCGAGCAAAAGTGGCCCACCTAAACAAACAAAAAGGTGCAAACAAATGTAGAATTGGAAAAAAGGGCGTTTCAGAGGCCAAAGGATAGAAAATGAGAAAAATCATCCAAACAGAGGGAAGAGGTTGGAAAAATAAAAGGTCATTGAAGAAACGAAGGGTCAAGGGTTTCTTTTGCTACGATTTTAAATACGTCATCCAAACAAAGGGAAGAGGCTGGATCTTTTGGGGGTTTTTCCAAGGGAGAAAAGCATACTACTGGGCTGATTTTCACCATTTTTGATGCCAACTTTGGGCTTGTTTTCTGCATTGTAGATGAACATTGAACATCTTTTTGCTGTAATTAATTGGAATGTTTCAGGTTCTATGCATGTTAATGGTTAACTTGATTTCATTTTCAATTTATTGCACCCTTTTCCTTTGAAGCTCGCACCATATTAGATGTTGATTGCTTTAAAACGGGTCACTCTAATACTGGTTTTATGCAGAATAATAATGCTTGCAGGGTCTGTGGAGAAATTCGGGGTTGCAGCATTTTGTTTTATTTTTTTTTCTTATTTTTTCTAACTTTCTTTTTGCAGATTTTTTTTTTTTAATTTTCAAAGATTAAAATAAAAATTAAAAAATCTTCAAAATCCAAAAATAATTACATGGTTGTGTAGAATGAACTTCAAAGTTTATTTTTGAACATTTATGTTTTTATTCCGGAGTCATTTCGAATTTATAAAAATTATTTAAAGTTGTTGTTTTAATGCAGATTTTTATAATTTTGAAATTTCATTTTTTACATTTTGAAGCCAAATCAGATTTTTTCAGTTTTATATTTCATTTGCAAACATAAAATGAACTTCCCTTTATGAAAACTTCAATTTCATCAAAGGGAGGGTAAATTTTAATGGCATTTCATGAGCCACCATTTTTAGAGCCTTAAATTACCTTCTCTTTAAAAAAAATCTGATTTTATCAAAGAGAGGTAATTTGTGCATTACATCAAAGGTTATCGTTTTAAAGCATTAAATTATTTTCTCTTAATGAAAACTTTGATTTTATTAAAGAGGAATAATTAATAAGGACATTTCAAGACTAGACAATAAATTGCTCTCTTTGTGAAAATTAATTTCATCAAAGAGAAATAATTTATTAATCATATCAAAGGCTATCTTTATCTTCATGATAAGAAGATACATTTAATGAGCCTATTCATCATTTCAGATTCACATTCATATATAGATTTTAATCTTCATTTTCATGTTCAAAGTAAGATTTAATGCAGGATGAAACTTGTTTAAAATCTACTTAATAAAGGAAGATAAAATCTACCTTAAAACATTCAATATAAAAGGAATTAAGGCACTACATCATGGTCATATGAGGGTCAATTCACATTTACTTTTATTTAAGTTTTTATGAACAATCATTAACATAGCATGGTAAAATAAACCAACACATGCCCCTTGTTAAAAATTACTTGCAATCACTAAGGTGTTCCTAGCATTTCATTGATATTTTTATTGAGATTACTAATACACATGTGTAAATGCTAATATAGCGGAGACCTTGGAGAAGTTATTTTGTTTTAACTTCTTTGCAAGAGAGTGTTTGGGATCAAAATCCTAAGGGAGAGTGTAATTTCACAATTGGGTAAAATTACCACTCAACAAGTCCTTCTATCTTCAATCTTCAATTTGTTGCTTCAATCTACAATAGGACTTTCAATAGTCCTTCTAGATTCAATCTTCAATCTGCAATAGGACTTTCAATAGTCCTTCAATATTCAATCTTCCAATCTTGGAAGTTCTTCAATATGACCTCTCTTAGGGTCTCTTCAATCAGTTGTCTTGCAATGAGAACCTCTCCTTGGTTCTTCTCAATGTTCAATTGGGATTTTCTTCTTGGACCTCCTTCAATGTCTATTTTTTGCAATAGAACTTAAGCAATAATAATATATTCAAAGTTCTAGAAATAATAATCTTCACTAGCTATAACTAGTGGAATCAAATCAATGTTGAATCCTAGTCTTCATAGGTGTTCCTTCAACCTTGTGGAAAGATTCTAGACAATAAATAATCTAAAATCTATATTCTTTCAATCAATCAAATTTATCAATAGGACATCTTCTAAGGATATCTAAATCTTCAATATCAAGGTCTATATTCAAGATCTGTAAATTTTCTTCTTTTTCGATTTTGCTCTCGGAATAGGTAAATATTTAACTTTCACTGGTTTTCTTTCAACCTAGTGAGAAATACTATCTTATCTGGTTTTCTTTTTTAGAGGTAATTTTCTTTTATGTTCTTTGGATTCTCTTTCCAGAGGTAATTTTATTTATCTTCTCTAGTTTCTCTTTTTGGAGGTAATCTCCTTTATCTTCTCTGGTTTCTCTTTCCAGAGGTAATTTTCCTTTATCTTCTCTGGTTTCTCTTTCCAAAGGTAATTTCTTTTATCTTCACTGGACTCTTTTTAACCAGTAGAAATTTCCTTCCTTCCAATCTATATAATAACTTCTATCAAACAATCTCAAATCCAATAACTTTTGCAAGGGGTGGGTACAAAGGCGTGTTTGGTTTACAAAAATATAGCAATGGTGCCGAATGATGAAAAACTAGAATAGATTCTAGTAGCTCTCTCAATTCCTATATAGACCTATTATGGCTAGATCTAATGTGGCTCTGATACCACCATTAGATTTTAGTGAACAACCACTCAATAATATGGCCACTAACTCAATAATACTCAACTCAATATGAAGGAAATAATAATGCTAAGCAAATAAGCTTATATTCAGAATATGAAATAGCTCCAATATTACTAATGGAATATGCTAAAAAATACAATAAAATCGTATTGAATAAAAAACCTCAAATACATTATATTACATCACCTTCCATTGCTCCATGGGTGATGTCCCATCTCCTGATCTTCCCTTTGTGATGCTATTCTATTACAATTGCACATCCATATATATGATGGAATGTGACTCTTCATATGGTGTTTCTTGACCTACACTCTTCCTATGACTCTTCATATTTCTATTCTAATAACACATGTACATAGGGATAACTATGCACATTTACATTTCCAATACATCATTGCACACTTGTACATTTATTACATTGCATAAAGTAAATACCTTCATCCTAATCTAAGACACTATTTTCTAATATATAGATGTACCCATGGTGGTACATTGTCTTTTTTTTTTTTTGAATAAAAAACCTCGAATACATTATATTACATCACCTTCCATTGCTCCATGGGTGATGTCCCATCTCCTGATCTTCCCTTTGTGATGTTATTCTATTACAATTGCACATCCATATATAGGATGGAATGTGACTCTTCATATGGTGTTTCTTGACCTACACTCTTCCTATGACTCTTCATATTTCTATTCTAATAACACATGTACATAGGGATAACTATGCACATTTACATTGCCAATACATCATTGCACACTTGTGCATTTATTACATTACATAAAGTAAATACTTTCATCCTAATATAAGATACTCTTTTCTAATTTATAGATGTACCCATGGTGGTACATTGTCTTTTTTTTTAAATTTACATGGTGGAATCGGTAGCCGCCACGAATCCGGGTAGGCTGTCCAGCTTTTTATGGCCGCCATAGTATTCTACGTTGTCCACCCCGGAAGCCGCCACACAGATCTTCGCACAATCCGCCCCTATAACCACCATGCCACAATCATTTTAAACCTTTTACACCGTTGAAAGCACTAGGAAAGGGACAAGCGTTCAGTCCGGCGAGGCCTAAGATTTGAACCTTGGACCTCCACCCCCCTTATGGGGTTTGGATGAACCAATTGTTCTACACCTCGGAACTCATGGTGGTACATTGTCATGTACCAAATAATGCAATATATTCCAACACCAACCAACATAAGAATTTTGCTCAATATTGAGTTCCCTCATATCACACTCAATCTCTATGAAGATGATGTCATCCACATTATATGAAGAGAATTTTAGTTACCAAAGCTATTTATTTCTATTGTAAATTAATGGTTTAGGCTATTTTTTCCCTTATCATTTGGTTTTAATACATGCACAAGCTAGTGTAACATTACAACTTTACTCCTAAGAAGAGCATATTATCCTAACCCACAATTATATGGGCCTTGAATTGGTTATGTGGTGAACATGACCATGACAATTAGCATAATGCATCTTGATGGACATTCAATTTACATTAAACTTATTAGTTTATTATTTCCAACTAGTTTCACATGACCATAGTGATGAGTTCACAATATAAAATTTGTTATAAACATCTCCATATTGCATTAAAATAGTTATGTAGCTATATTTTCTATGAGATTTTAAGAATTTTCAATTCACCTTTCCCGTCCACTCTTGTAGGAACTTTACCACATAAAACATGTGGCTTGATGCATCCACTTTGATGATATCATTTACTCTATTTATGCACCTTCATGGCTCATGTACTACTTGATGTTGCTCTTTTGTGGGTGGTCTGCTATGTGATTGAGTACCATATTGTCACTAGTTTCTATTTGCATGATGGTGGAGGCCAATACCTTTGCTAGTTACCCCCATTCAAACATGAAAATTAGCCTTTTCGTGCACCACATGGCATGATCTTGTTGGTGCTAACCCTACATTTCTTCTCTCGTGCCATCCAATCGAAACTCAAAATTGATTAAATGTATAAAAAGAAGATAATATATATATTTTCTCATGTGCAAATTGGGAGTTAGTGTATGAATTTTCCTAATTATTTAAATAGTTTACCTAGTGCATGATATTTCTAAAAAAATATTTCATGCACTAAATAAAGAGGTTGAGTTTACTTTTAGTGCATGGATTTTTATCAAAGCACCTCATCCAGATTATATTTTGAAATGCATTGGAGTCTATATTTTTCATAGTTGGGAGGTATGATGAGGAAATATAATAGTCTTAGGCTTATTAGCAGATTATTTTATGTATAATATGTAAGCTTATATCCTTATGTCTATGTAGTGACCCACTTTCTTGATCCAAGGGAGAGAGCTATTTTCTTTTTCTTTTTCAACTAGAATTAATTAACTCATAGAGAAGATAAAATAATTCATAGTGTTAAGGCATAACCATCTTGAGTTTATTATCACTATAGTTGAAACTCAAGTGAACAAGAGTGGTCAACTTCTCATAATTCTTGGGGTTCAATTCTTCTAAACTCACCATCAGAAAGAAACCATCAGTGGTCCTCCCATTTCCTTACACTCCCTTGTATGAGACAACTTGACCATGGCATAGGAATTACCCTTTAATTTTCATATCACTTAAAGGTGACACCTATTCCATAATCCTACATACTATCATATATGTAGGATTACTATGGCATAATGCCTTAGTAATTAGTTAGTTTCATTTATCCATGAAACTAACTAAGACCATTACCACTCACTAATAATGATCGTGGTCACACTTGCTTACCCGTAAGGTACCACCACTATATTATCTTAGATAGTGTGAATGATCTAGTGGTTATCCATTACCAATCCACCACTAGGATTACCCAAGATTCACCTCTAGGAATCACCCAAGCCCCACTACTAGGATCACCCAAGCCTCACTGCTACGGTTTGGCATTCACCAAAATTTCCTAGTTTATTTGTCTACCTATAAATCAACTAGTATTGGGTGCAACTCAACTCTAGTTATTACTAATATGGTTCTAACAATCATGCCCATAATAAACCCCTCTCCCCTTTCACCCAAGGATCCTAATAAAACATTTTTGTCTAACTCATAAAATAGTATGCTATAATAAAATATATCAAAATTCAATACTAACATCAATATATCATATTGATAAAGACTAGAGAATTTAGGTACTTCATTCCAATATAACACAAGAAATAAGTATTTCCTTTATTTACATGAAATGAAGTAAAACAATCTTCTAGAAATTACAACCAAATTTCATTAATTGCTTTCTCCTATTATTTCATCATCTTCTTTAGTGAATACAATTCATCTATCTTGCTATCTATAATTATTTCCCAAAACGAACTTAACATAAAAAGAAAAATAATAATTCATATTTCATATTTTAACAATACATAAAGAATGCTTACAAGGATATTCCATTTCTTCATCATAATCATTGCATAGCATAACTTCTACACATGAAACCTTTTATATATCTCTCATTTCCAAATACAATATTTCAATACAATACAATAAATACATAATGTTCACTAGCTTCATCCTCTTTTCAATATCTTCTACTTGATAGATATTTTCCTCCATCGGGCTTACGAGCAAGAGCATAGGGACCAGGATAGCTCTTTAAAATGAATATGCAGGCCTAACATGCATCATGCAAAAAAAATGATGCAATAATAATGCAAGGTTCCAATGATAAATTTTTAACATTCTTTCAATGCTTAAGTCATAAACAAGAAAATCCCATACTTCTCTCACTCAAGTTTGACTTCCTTGCTACACAAGCCACATCTAACTCCTAGGATAAATTTAATATTCATCCTTTCAAGAGCAAAAACAAACACTTTTTTCTTGAAACAAAGACTTATTTTAATATATGGTCACTATTAATAATTCCGTCAATATTCTTTTAATATGGGTTTATTACTTTCCTAATAAACCCCACCATAATCCTTATTAATAAATAAATATTAAATTAACACATTAATTAATCAATATTAATAAAAGTATTAAATCTTCTATTAATATTAATTAATAGGTTTAACCCTATTAATTACAAATGACTTAGTTAAACTATTAATTAATTGCATAATTAATAAAATTAATATTGATCAATAATTTAACACCTTATTAAATCAATATAAATAAAAACTATTGTTGCTAATGTCAAAGTGAAAGTGAACTGCAACACAAAGAAGTCATAAATTTATAATATAAGAACCACAAAATGGGTGCACGATAGATAGACTTCAATACAATTATCACTTAGCAAAGATATTTTCTCCTAATTACCACTCATCTAGAAACCTATTGTTGTTAAAATGAGGATATCTTGTTTATGCAAGGCTTAGTCTCATTCTAAAAACATAGTACATTATATTGAATGACTTATGGTGGAAAAGTAGCAATTGATACAGTCAATAAAGAGAAGAATAACAACTGTGCTTCTTCAAAATGACTACCTTCCACCTTAGCAAACATAAAGTTGAACCCCTCAATCTACTAACTAGAAATTTAGCTATTTTGCACTTATGTTAAATACTTAGAAATCCTATGCTTAGCATGGTCATTCCCTCAAATCAACTAGAACTAAAATAGGTCAACCTAACACTCCAAATTTAACATGTAAAGCAACATATAATTCCATTTTATTATGAACGATCAGATAATATTCTAGACCACAAAAAAAAACATAGATTTCCTATGGTTATGGATAATCGACCAACAGGGAAAAAGAAAGATAAGTTAAAAAAAAATACTTATTAAGTCTTCCAACTATATTAGCCCCAAAATATAGTAGGGAAGAAGATTGCTATGAAACTTCACAGGCACATAAATATTTGACTTTCACAGGAATATTATTTAACCAAAGGTACACTAATAGTCCAAAAATCCTAGATAAATCTAACTAAACCATAGATACCTATCATATCTTCATAACTATAAATTACTTTAAAAATGTAAGCCAAAAGAGTGGAACTTACTACTATAGCAACGTAGAAAACTGAAATCAACTTTGAAAAGTTAAACCATTATTGCAATGAAAGAAACTATTGTCTTTCTCCTCCTCAACCTGTAATCAACCCTTGATCAAATTCCTTCCAACCCTCTTCCTCTCAAACCTTGGTAGCCATCCCAAAACAATTAACATTTTTAGAAGAAGATAATGATCAAGGAAATGGAGAGAAATAAGTTCAAGGGTCAGGTGGCTCCTTGATTTCTTGTACATTAAAAACTTCCATTACTTATTAACATTCACTATTTTTAGAAATGTGAATCTCATTCTTATAATAACATTTATTTATTAAATATACCCCTATTTAAAACCTTAACTTAATAAGATTAATAATTATTTTAGCAAAGGTATTAGTAAATAATTTATTTACTCTTTCATAGTATTAAATTAATTAATACTATTATTAATTTTTTGTCTAATATTAATATTATCTATTAACATTAGTATTTAATATTTTTAAGTATTAATAATACTAAAATTATTATTAATACCTTATTTCATCAACCAATTAAGATCTATACTTCGATACGTAAGTATTAATGCATCCTAATGATAAATTAAGAGCCTATGCAACACAAGGGCTCTTGCTAAAATTTATCCTCACCTAAACTAATATGTGAATAAACATTACTATTCCCTAAGCATGAGGTATTATGATAACTACAAGGTTATCAACCACCTATGAAGGACCCTAAGCATAGGGGTAAGGGTTATTTTGTCTTTATAGCAACCTCCTTGCTTGATGATGCATTTAATCACATTTACACACACAAATGCTTCTACATGATTGGTTTACCCTTGTGGTATGTCAACCAAAAATCCATTATTATCTATTTATCATTTCTCTCAACTTTGATGGTTGTTCCATACCAATCCACCCATGAGAGTACCTAGTCCTACAACCACAAACTCATCAACAATACCATATTCTAAAAATAACATAATCCAACTTTAGTAAACATAAAGTACAACTATCAACTCATATTGATAGAAAAGAATAGGATCATGCATTAGTTATCAACATATCAATACATCAATCAATAATAAGGGAAGGTCCTTCCAAGATAGGTCATTACAGTGGGATTCTAGAGGTTGTTAGGTTCTAGATAGACTTGCATAAAATATCACATAGCTTAGACTATTAGAGTGTGTTGCTAGCTACTTAAGTTAGCATATTGTTTAATAACTCCAGTTTTATATTCTTATTTGTTTGTTATATATCTTCTAAAAATGTAATCATTCATGCTTATTTAAGAATTCACTTAATAATGCAAACTCAAGTTAGAATTTAGTTTTCATATCAATATTGCTCATGTACTCACCTCTCCCATAAGACCTAATAAACTTAATTTTCCTATCCAAATAATTTTCTATAATATCTTTGAAGTCCTTGAATATATTAAAGACCTCATCCCTAGTATTAACAATATACAACCACATATATTGAAATAAGTCATCAATAAAAAGGTAGTACCTAATTCCAAAAATATATGGTGTCCCCATAGGTCCAAAAATGTCATTGTTTATGATATATGTATGAATTTTCACTACACTTAGAAAAAATTTTCTTAGAATGAGGTATTAGATGAATGCAGAGTGGCTTGCTTACCAATGGATTATTCCAATCAATAGCTAGCACACTTTCATAAAAGTTTCAACCAAAACTAGAAGAAAAAAATTATGCAAATAATTCGATCATAGGTCAATAGCCTGTGATATTTCTAAAAAGGCTGCAAATATGGATGGTGGAGAAATAAATTCATGGGTTGTTAGAGTCAAAATAACTGGATAATAGAGTTTCAAGGAATTCTCAAAGACAGAGGGTGATAAAATTTCTATATTTTGAAGGACAATCAAATTTTTGAATGTTGGAGGATGATAAAATTTCCAAAGGTTAGAGAGTGTTGAATTTTTGAGTTTGGGTATTCTAAGGGATATTGATGAAGAAAATGGAGGAGAATCCCTACAAATTTTCTAATGAAGAGTCAATAAATTGTGAAATTTTATAAAATGTTTGATGTGAGATGAGGAGAAAAAGTTTTATAGACTGTCTGATTAGGATTCAAATGGCCTACATTACTACAAAGAGTGAGGAAAGAGTAGGATGAGGTAGGATATTTTGAGATAGGGGATAAACACTCTAATAATATTGTAAAGTGGCCAAAAAAGAAAAGTAGTTTGACATGGTATGTTTGCAAGGGAAAAAAGTGATAATAGTGGTCAATTAGAATTTATAATAATTAATCCGCAAAGAATTTATTACTAATGCACAAAGTCCCAAAAAACTAGTTGAGACCATCAAATGAGCAGTTGCTAAAAGGACCTAAAACCACCTACTAGCACCACTTGGGATCGACAATTCAAGGAGAATGGTTGGTCTATTGAAGGAAAAAATATGATAGCCACAACAAGAGCACCCTCAAGTTTAACAATGTTGATTACACTAGGTGCCTTTGCATAGTCTCCACGATCCCTAGGGTGGTAGTTAAAAATATTAATAGTAGTGGTATATCTAGAGGCTAAAAACCATTTAGCATTGATGATTGTAGATCCAATGTCCTCAAAGGTTGAAGATTATGTAATGTAGATATGACCAAAAAATACCAGTAAAATCATATGTTATATTCTTGCACAGGTTTTGAATGGAGTCATATCCTAGTTCTGTCTATATTTAGTAGACCAATATGCATTATAAATTATTGGTTAGTTGCTCATTCGAGCCTATTACAAGCCTTATATGTAACTCTCCTTTTATTTCATTTTGTATAAAAATCTAGACCTATGTCCTATGTCATCTTGTGGGTAAGATTTAAAGCCCTTTCTTCTAGCATGATCATAATTTATTACATATATATAAGAAGATGTGACTACTTATCTTTCTGTCATGTTTCTTGTCTATATGTGCATGTATAAGGAGCTATGACTACTTACTTTTATATCCCATTTATTGTATGTGCTTGTGCTTAACTTTTTATTCTTAGAAGAGAATGTGTTCACTTTGAGGTATTGCAAAATACTCGTGTTCATTTAATCCCATTATTATGTAGAAGAATCTCATGATCTTAGTGCATCGCCCCTAAATAGCTTAGGAATTTTACTTTTTTTGGTTTGTTTCCTATGATTTTTCTTTTCCCTTTTTATTTGTCTAATAAATCTAGTTAGATATATGAGCATTGAATATCACATCCCATAAGGATACAACCTTGTAAAAAATCCAAGAGAAAATTATCCAAATTGTGTTGCTCTACTTGAAGTGCAAGTGTTAGCTACATCCAACCACTATAATGGGTGATTGTGACATTCTAGATCAATAATAGTTTAGTGGCATACCCAATAGGACTGATATGCACATATTATAATGAGATATTGGTGAGAATATTTGTTTATATTCTTATTTAAGCATCTATAAATTTCACCTGGTGACTCTATAGAAGAAGAATACTCAAAAGAAGCTACTTAGAGAGACATTGGATTAGGATTATAATAAAAATCTTAGTCTATCAACTTGATAAAGTAGTTTTAAAATTCACTTGTGACTCTATTGAAAGCAAAGAATCCATAAGTTTATGAGTGCAAGACCTACTACTAGATCCTACATAACTATGAATTCTCAAGCATTGGTACCCCCTCTCAACATAATTCTAAGAAGGAGAGGCCAACACCAAAATATGGATGCTCAAATATTAGAAAATTTCCTACAAGGAATTATTGATGTTCATTACAACCACCAATTCCACCTACAATATGGGATGATATCATCTACATTAAATTTTCTACCTTACTTCATTGGAAAAGATATCACCATACCAACCAAGCACCATAGCACATGGTTAGCTTGTTTGCAGTACATAATATGGCAAAACATTATGTAGCACTAATATTATTGGTGGTATCCTTCAAAGGTAAAGCATGTGATTGGTATATCTCGTTAGCCCCACATTCAATTGCAAGTTGGGATCAAATTTTTACCTTTTTTATTGATATATTTAGAGAAAAGGAAAATGGGGTGTTTCTCTTAGAACAATTGTCAACTACAAAGAGGATGCAAATGGAGGATATGTATGATTTAAATATATGTTTTTATAAAATATGAAATTGAATTCCTAATGAAATTCATCCCTCCTAGGTGTGGGTCCTTAGAAGTTCCCACATAGATAGTTCCTAGCAAATTTTACTAGATTATCAATTTTGTAACTTTTGATTAAGATGCAAGGATATCCTATCAAAATTGCCAAATTTTTTCATATGGTTGGTCAAAATATCAAAGGAAATTAATTGGCCATTAGATTTTTCTAAGGTATAAAGGCTCAACCACTCTAAAATATGGTTGAATAATTTTGAATACAAGACTAGCTAAGATGCACAATAACCTCGATCAATCCTAGTTGGGGGTATAGCTGGCCGAATTCAATCATGGCCAAAAGCATAAGTGGGTAAATATTTTGAACAATGTTAGCAAGAACTATTGATAACATTGGCCAATTTTTAAAATCTCAATTTCAAAAGCAAAGACCTACGGTAGATAATGATAAAGGAGAATGACTCCTAGCTAGGTCTCTCTTAGGGGAGATCATGTGTGTTAGAGGAATAGAACACTTGGAAAATTCTTAGACATATATTAAAAAGTAGTTATAGAAAATTTATTGGAACCTAAAATAGCATCATGGGCTACTAATGATAAGTTGATATCCCTACAAATTTGATAGTTGGTGCAACAAGGCATGATGGGAGAGGTTGGGAATGCTTAGGTGGCACAAATCTACTACATACATGTAGATATTATATATGACAAATTATTTTGATCAAGAGTAGCAAGAATATAGAGAAAAAAGTGATGTCCACTCCTTCCTAGAATATTGATGAAGCACAAGCTCTAGACTGGGCTAGACTATGCATATATTTTTAGGCCTATGACAGGCCATCCTTGTAATCATTAACTAGGCTAGTATAGAAATTTATAAAGAACATCATTTACCTCACTATGAAGATCAATAATTTAAGTTTTCTTTTGCTATATACTATATAATACTACTTTGTAATTTTAATGAATAAACTTATTTGACCTTTGCTAGCATTGTATTATTGAATTCTTTCATATGTGGATGCTCTATAGGCCCTAGATATTTTTGTAAAATCTCTTTGTGAAGGTCTAGTAGTCTATTCTATTAGGCCTAGCTATTGGAATATTAGGGATGCTTAGTGTTTTATTATGTGGTTCAAATTTTTTTATAAAACTTTCTTAGGGTTATAAGATCTATTGAATTAATGGAGGGCAAGATGCGGGCTCTATTCATATTCAATTATACTTTACCTAGTAACTAGTATGTTAGGCCATGTATGTATTTTATTTATAGTTTGTGTTGCATAGTATATGGAAATGGTGTTATCCAAATTGTATCCACATATAATCCACATTTTTCTACCTCCAACCCTTCCTTTCTTACTCTAGTATTCCTCCATATTTTTATTTTATTTTTGCAATAAGGAATTGACCTACTCTATAGATTAACTAAGGAGAAATATAGAGCCATCCAATCCTAGCCCCATGATCAAGGGCACAATCCTATCCATTAGAAAAATCATAGACCAAGATATTTTGGCATTCCCGATGGTACCAAACCTGTCTAGTTTATTTCCACCAATACATTATCAATGAGACAAATCATTCAATATTCATCCCATTTACTAGGAGGATCCAATATTCTAGTAAATATATTTACCTCACAAGTGGAGAATACACATTCACTTGGTGACTCCACTATTGAAAGAACCTAATATTGATGACTTCAATGAAGTAATGAGCTCTAGATATGAGTTCAAAAATCATGTGTTGATAATATTGAAAGCCAAAAAGCTTAAATAACCCCATGTAGGTCAATAATTTACTGATCACCCTAGTGCATCACATTTAAGCACATGGTTGGATGTGTATATCCATTCTAGAATAGTGTTGGACCCATGAATATCCCTAATATCTATAATATATCTTAGGCTATCGTGAAGGATTTATCCACATACAATGGAAAAAAAAATATGACTTATGAACACGACCAATATGTTGCTACTTTGGCCACTCTTTATGACATTACATATGAAGATATAATGGTAAGATACCTTGCTCTCTATTTCAAATAAAAATCACTAGCATGGTACCACACATTATAGGATAACATCATAAGTACTTGGGATGATATTTTTGAACCTTTCATCTTAGAATTTGATGACATAGGGGACCCTTTAATACTCCTCACTCAGTTTTCATCCATTAAAAGGCATCTCCAAGAAAGCATTACTGACTTCACTGTTTGGTTCAAAAAAAATTGGGTTAGAATCCCTTAAGGCATAAAGACACCACATGCCTAGGCTTATGTATTCTACCTTTGTGCCTCCTCCCCTAACTTGGATTTCTAAATTTAGCGATCTAGTGAGATGAGATTCCCATAATATTTTCAAGTTGCTATTGTAGTAGAAAATACACTTATCTTAGTTGGAATATATCTCCCTAGAGTTATCAAGCTAGAAGCACCTTAGATATATTATATTAGCTTATAATATTCCCTTATAGCTATACTTTCTACTTCATTGACCATATTATTGGAGCCTCATCTTCAATGTTCTATTATGGTAACTTTTGTGCCTACTTTGGGATTAAGAGAATTACAAGAGTTGAGAGTTGTAATCCAAAACATGGAAAGTAAGCTTACCATATTAGAGCTAAAAAATGTTGAGGATATATATTAATGTTATCAACAATAAAAACCTCCTCATTCTTTAGAGGATCAAGTTATGCTACATGTTGAAGAGGATGAAGAGAAAATCACTATCGTTAGAGATCAAGAACTAGAAGAATACATTGTTCTGAATGAATGTTGGTACCCAACATTTGATAGAAATTACAATGGGAACCTACCAAGCTCACCAAAATAAAATTTGGCTAGTTACAATACAATAAGTAGAGGAAGAATAAAAATATTTTATAGCCTTGTTGATATATCTAGAAAAAAATTAGGTATCCAAGAAGCCTTTGATAGCTAGTTTAGCCAATATTATTATTGGATCCCATAAGAGTCCTTCATTTTACCATAATCAAGATAAAATATTAAGGAATGAATATTAGATAATGGAGCAATCTAAGGAACAATATGATCCAAAGAGGCCAAAAAAATCCCCACGTCTTTAAGTAAGGCAATAAGTTAAGCAGTAACCAAAGGCATACCAAATATAAGCCATGTTGTGAGCACAAGAAGCTAACCAAATCCAAGCAACTTAACAAAAGTAGGAGGCACCATAAGTAGAAAAAAAAAGGATAAAATTTTTAGAACACTATGGTACCCTTCAATAAATTAGAATCAAAGAGATGAAGTTATTTATCACTATCAAAAGAGGTTTGAGCAATTGCAAAAAAATGTTGGAAACAACATTGTGAAAGAAGAGAAAAAGTTAAAGATGATTTTTTATTTATTTATGAATAGATTTATTTTATGGAAGGAACCCTAAAAAGTGTAACAACTGGTGATATCACTCTCTCAAATTTTAAGCTACCACACAAGCAACTATCCCTTGGCATGGGTAAGATTAAACTCCTACCCTTTTATTTATCCTTGTTCTTGGAAGGTTGGATAATTCACAACTGCATGGTGGGATCTAAGGATGTTGGAAAAATCATGCCATAAGTAATTTATAATTCTATGGGCTTAGAATATATCCAAGATAGATCTAGAGTGTTGCACATAAATGGAAAGTTGATCTAGTCAATATGAATTGTAAAAATATTCCAATACTAATGCACAAGTGACTAGAATTTTCAATAATTCAAGAGGTGATAGTGATAGATATACCAATGCTATTTGGGTTATGTTTATCAAGGAATATTATGGCCAATATTGGGGGATATCTATCACCAAACTACACACAATAATCCTATACATAGGAAAGAACGTTTTAATATATGATGAAAATATTAGTCCTTATCACATAGAAAGATGCAAAGACCAAATCATTAATAAGGATGAAATTGTTTTGGAGTATCCCAAAGTGGAGATAGAGGATTGGATTTATGGTCTATAGGAACTTTTGGAGAAGAAGTACTCCATGAATAATTCTAATGTAATAATTCATTCAAACATGGGGATTCAGTAGTATCTCGAGTTAGTTTATAGTTAGTCTCAAGGTTCAGCGATTCATATGTTTTGGCAAGCACACCCTATAATTCTATGTAAACTAATAAGAAAATTGGGGACAACCTTTGAATTTTTTGAATTCAATTCCAAGGTAGTAGTGCACATGAGCCTAGAAACTCATAAAAAGTAGGATGTCAATTTGACACATGGATTAAAATAAATAAAACAATTAGCAAAGGAATCACAAATTGAAGAAAAGTTGTCTTTGCTAAGTTTTGATGCTCTATATCACTTAGAATTTAGAAATCTTCCCTAATCCAAGCCAACCTAATGATAACGTTTTTCTAAAACAACCCATATGTTCCAAATAACTAAAAAGTGAGAAAAATAAAAGTTTGGAACTATATGATGGGTCATTGTAGATTTTGATGAGGTGGCATTGTCAAATGTAGCTAGTATGATAAGACACAAAAAATTTATAGATAAGCTACACATAAATAAAGATAATTATAGCTAAATATAATAAAGTCATTGGTTAAGCCAAAAGTGGTATAATCACCTTGTAGAGCAAGAGTCTTGAAAAATACACCAGATAGATCACACACATAGATTGGGAGGATTAAGGTAGATAATCATAATGAGTGTTGAACCATCCATGTTAGAAATGCTCTTTCATATTGCATAGAAAATGATAGAGTTGAAGAAAAGGAGAGTGCACATGATAGCTAATTGATGATATTCCAAGATGAAGGATTCCATATAAAGATACATCTCCTCTTGGCATTACACAGTCCTTGAGTATAGCCATAAATGCTATTACTATTCAAAGATAAGAGAAAATTAACAAAAAAATAGAGGCTCCATTGATCCTACAAGTCATTGATGCTTCTAAGATATCACGGATTTACTACTTTGTATTTTTTCCTTATTGTTATTGTTGTCATAAAAAATAAAATAACAACAATAAGGTAAAGAAAACAAAGTCTACAATAAAGGAAAGAAAAAAGGCCAAATGTTTTAAGCACACTCAATCAAAATATGGAGGCTTTACCTTTTTTTCCTTATTATTGTTTGATGGTTTCTAATAGCAAACAACATTTAGGTAAATAGATGAAACCCAAAGATAACTGAGAGAACATCATGTATGATCTAAAATCCAACTCTTTAGAAGACACAACCATTTAGGTATAACTATATTTTTTCCCTTTCAACTATCTCCCTTCCTTGCTTGGTCATATTTTATTTCTACTTTCTCTTCTTCCCTTCACTCATACCCATAGCAAGAGTGAGCTCTAATATCTCTCCTCCCACCCTTGTTCATTTCCATTCTTATCCTTTGTAGAAATTCCCTAAAGGATTCTTCTTATAATATTCCCCTTAAGTATTCTGATTCATTTCCTAATGAATAGGTTTACTTGGTTTATTCTTTTGGCAAGAAAAAGTCCCTAAGAGGCACTAATAATGTGGGTCCTTAAAATTTCCCACATAGGTAGTTCCTAGAAAATTTTGTTGGACTATCAATTTTGTAACTTTTCATTAAGATGCAAGGATATATTGTTAGACTTGGAAAATTTTTCACATATGGTTGGCCAAAATATCAAAGGTAATTAATTGGGCACAAGATTAATCTAAGGTAAAAAATCTTGTCCAATTTAAAAGGTGGTTGGATACTTTTGAAGATAAGGCTAGTGAAGATGTGTAATGGCCCTAGCCATTCCTATCCAAGGGATATAACTGGCTAAATTCAATCATGGACAAAATAAAAAATGGTTAGAGGTTCTAAATAATATTAGCAAGAATTCTTGATAACCCTAACCAATTTTTTTACATATCGATGACATAAGCAAAGACCTGCAATAGATAATGACAAAGGAGAATGACTCTTGGATTTACCTCTCTCAGGGGAGATCATGGATGTTAGAGTAATAAGACACCTAGACACTTCTCAGCCATCCAAGACAAGGAAATTATAGGAAAGTAATAGGTAGTCTCCTAGAACATACATTAACATCATATCCCACTAATCATGAGTTGAGATTCCTAGGTATTCAATAGCTAGTGCAAGAAGGCATTATGGAAGAGGCTAGACATGGTTATGTGGTACAAATATACTAAATACATGTGGACACTACAAATGATGAATGATGCCAATCAAGAATAGTTGGCAAAAATAAAGCAAAAATTAACATCAATGCCTTCCCAACATGCTAATGAAGCATGATCTCTAGATTGGGCTAGGTTGTGCCTATATTGTTAGGCCTTTGGTAGACCATCCTTGTAATAATTAGCTAGGCTAGTATAGAAATATATAAGTAATAGCATTTACCTCAGTATGAGGGTCAACAATTTGAATGTTTACCTATTATATATTGTGTGATACTGCTCTACAATTTTAATGAATCATCTTATTGTTTAACCTTAGCTAGCATTGTATTATTGAATTCTTTCATATGTGTATGCTCTACAGGCCCTAGATATTTTTGTAAAATATCTTTATGGAGGTCTAGTAGTCTATTCTATTAGGCATGACTATTGGAATATTAGGGATGCTTAGTGTTTGATTATGTGGTTTTTATTTCTATAAAATTTGCTTAGGGTGTTAAGAGCTATTGGATTAGTAGAGGGCATGATGTGGGATCTATTCATATTTAATGATACTTTGCCTAGTAATTGGTCTAATAGGCCTTGTATGTAAATTATTTTTAGTGTGTGTTGCATAGTATATGACAATGTTGTTACCCATGTTCCATTTGTATCTAATCCATATTTTCTACCACTAACCCTCCATTGCTTACTCTAGTCTTCCTCCATATTTTTATATTTATTTTACAATAAGGACCCAAACTACTATGTAGGTTGGTTAAGGATAAATCTTGAACCATGCAATCTTGGCCCTACGATCAAGGGTATAATATTATTCATTAGGTAGATTTTAGACCAAGAATAGGTATAGATTTTATATACTATTTGAAGGCTTTAGATTCAAAAATATGTATGATGATCAAGGCCATGGGATAAAATTATTTTTCTACAACATATGGTATAGCTATATAGGCTATAAATAATCTAATCTAGATACAAAGGCTATATCCTAGGCTCCCTATGCCTCTCTTTCCAAATGTTCAATAATCATATCATCCATGTCCAATAATTCAACCAACAAATTTTCAACAAAATCCTACTATATATATTCAACTATAGTTCATGTTTCTCTTCTTGCTCTAGTACACCCTATTATAGATTATTCTAAATTAGAATAAATGAAAAATATTCTAAAAATAGTCTTTAATAAAGTTTTAGCCTTAAAGAAACAACAAATCCCAAAATTTTCACTATCAAAATAACCCAAGATATTTCTTCCAATAGAATAATTAAGGTAATAGACTTCCCTTTAATAGGTATCCAAGTCCAAATACCAAGACCATAAGGAATCAGACCAAGCTTAGAGCTATATGCAATAGATAGTACCCATACCAACCTTGTTATAGTAGGTTCCTCCTACCCCTCTAGAGATATAGCCCCTATGCAAACTAATTATTTGGAAGAGTCAGCTACCTAGTACTACCTAGCTCCAAATACCTTCTCTCATTAGGTCTATTCTAGAGAAAATTATCAATAGTTCATGGTAATTCCAAAGGAAATGATGCCTTCTTAGGCATCTATATCTCATCCAAGGTTGAAGCACAAGTGATAAACCAACCTTCCCATACCCAATATCTTCTTGAGTTATGTTGTGCTTCTCTTGAATAGATCTTGGTCATATGGGATGAGGAAGAGGTGTGCACTATATTTTACAAAGCTAGAATTTTGGCATCCCACAAGTCCCAGGTCCAATTAAACTATATAACATCAACCAAATAAAGGGTAATAAAAAAATGAGAAAAATAGAAACAAGTAGCCTTTAACATCCAAAGCAAAGAAACTGAGCAAAGGAGAAACAATTATGCTATATCACTAGATCAAAACATGCCAATATTTCTAGTGGTTGCTAAACAAAATATCCTTAAAGTTTCAAAGTAGGGTATACCTATGTTAGGGATTGCTAAAATTCCTCAATAAACTATGGAGAAACCTAGATATCAACATACACTAAGTGCCACTTATATATTTCTTCCTCTAGGATCATTCACTAATATTTTATCTATTCATAAACAAAAGGACCAACCAAAGAAGGCCTTGGAAGAACAAAAGGGACCAATATAGAAAGACACTCCCACTATCTTATAAATATTTGTCCTAAATGTAGGCTAGGATAAACCTATTCCCTTTAATTTATTCTTAATTTACGAGGGTGAGATTTTCCATAATTATATGATAGAATCTAGGGTAAGTATTTTAGTTATAGTAAAGGGGGTGGTTGATTCTTTAGGACTAGTTTATCGTCCTATAAACAAGAGGGTGGTGTAATTGGATGGAAGTGCAGTTCAAATCTTGGGGTTAGTTGAAGGTCTTATACTCACTGTATATACCCATCCAAGCTTGATAGTATCTCAAGATATAACAGTACTTGATCTCCTCGTATCATTTGGAATTTTATTATCAAGGGGTTTCACTACTAAATTAGGAGGATATTTGTATTTATATTGGTCTCTCATGGTCCTAAGAACTTGGTATGAGACCAAAATAAAGATCATATTAGAACTACTCTACGTACATAATGTGGAACACCTACACACATCTAGGATGAACATTGATTAAATTCCAGTGATAGAGGTGATGAGTTAGGAAATGGGCTAGGAATTTATATTCATTAGCCCTACTTTCATACCCAAATTGATTATTTTTGAAGGATCTTATGGATAATTTTTACTAGTTTTTGTTAAATGAAATGTTTTACACTTAAATGTTAATGGAGTAGATGTAAAAGGTAAATGTGATTATTATTGTTGTTATTTTATTTATTTCTATGTACTTTGTTTCCTTGGAGTGTTGTTATATACACAGGTCATTTTTCAATACTACGAAATATGCTACGAAAGTATCTACAACTACAAGCATGTTCTAAAAAATAAAAAATCTGGATATGCACGAAATAAGCCCAATATAAAAATATGGGTTTCCTAGAAAATGGGAGTTAAAAAATCCTAAATTTTATGGAACCATTCCTAAAATTAAGGGAGCTATATAAGTGGAAGAACACAATAGTTACAATAGGGCAAAACCTGTTAGTAGCAGCAATTATAGTAGGGTAGAATATATTTGAAAGCAACATGGCAACTTGGATAGTTAGGAAGTAGTTAGGAATAAGTTGAGACAACTCATACCTTCTATTGGTTAGAAACAAATAGTAGAGGATGTTTTGTCTCTCCTATATATTAGAAACAAACATGATTTCATTTCTAAAATTGACTGTAATAGAACCTTTATTTCTACAACTAATTTCTAAATTAGTTTTCGAAACAAGTTGATTTTTTTCTACAGTAAGGATCCTGGTATATTATAAATATCAGAGCAGACATTGTATTCAAGGTTAGAGAGAATGTGAATACAAATATTTGTAAGTATTCCATTTTTATTTTTGTATGAATTATCAGGACTGTGCATTTTCAGCAATGATAGAATTTGACTTTCTAAAGGAATAAAAGTTATTTTATAGTTTATTTGATGTTTGCAAATTTTGTATGTGTGGGTAATTTTGAATATTACCCACATGCACTTTGGTAAAAATTGCAAAGGATGGCATTATAGATACAAATAGCCAAATCAAGAGGAGGTCAGGCTCGTTTTGCCTAGGCATGCTAGGGATGAATCCTCAAAATCCTGATGCTGGATGAAAGATAGAGAAAATAAAATTTGGCTAAGTATTGTCATGACCCCCCCTTGGTAGAATTATTTTATTTTAGTTAGATTCATACTAGCTATATGTTTTAAAATAATATTTATGATTGTCTAATTAATGATTTAAATTGCAATGCATGTATCTTATGGAAATTATAAAATATCTTTGACGGAATGAATGATTATTTCTTGAAGCAATATGGTCTAAAAGAAAAGATGATATATTTTGGTGTTGAATGGTTATTCATGCTTACCTCTATAAAATATATGTGAACCTATGAAAGAATATGATGCTACTAATAGAATTGAATGATTGCAAGAATAGATGTTCACACAAGTGGAAGAAGGAAATCAACCACTAGGAAGGGGATGCTTAAGGGAAATGATGATAGATCTTAAAGAAGACAACTTCGAGGAAGATAGATTTTCCTCTCATATAGTTGCATATTTTTTTTCTTGTGAAACTAACCATTGGCAGTGAGGTTATTGAAGGAAACAAAAGAGTTGATGGAATGTTAATTGATGATTGAAATGTTGTCTTGGAAATCCATTATGGTTGTTTTATTGATGTTGGTTGGTTATGATTAGCATAATTAAGGAATTGATTCTTATCCCTACTCTACTTCTTGTTTGTTTAATAAAATAATTTTTGAAGATGCTTGAAACCTTCTTGAATTATTAAAAGTATAATGATTAGAAATATTGTTGAACTCAAGTATGGAATTCACCCTCTAGTCATTGGATGGTTAAACTCAAGTTCTTCATTGAAATATTTGTTGCACTTTGGAGATGATAGATTTGGGTTGTTACCTACCATTCTAGAGTAGAGTGGAAGGGAAGTGGATTTACATTCATTATTCTAGGATGCGGTCAAAAAAGTTGGTAAGAAGGGATGAAGTGAGGGGACGAAAGTTTTCAGAAGGGGGCTGAAAGGAAAAAGAAGAAAAGGAAAAAAGTGGAGAATACAAGACGATCTCAGCTGGAACAGTTGAAGATAGAGAGCAAGGTAGCATAGTTCTCTTTTTATACTAGTTTTGTGAGATGAATGGTTTTCTTCACATTTAATATTTAAAAAACATTGTTGGTGTGTTTTAGATTATAGATTGAAATTATTATTGATTATGAGTTTGCTCTTTGACGTCAAATATAGACATTCTTAGTTGACCTAAATATATTAGTTGAATGAGAAATATAGATATTCCTTTTGAGAGTCCTTTTAACAGTGTTGTTGCAAACAACAATAAAAATTGAAACTGTGATGCCATTCATTGTCTAGTTGTCAACTGTATAGTAAACTATGTAAAACCATAGTCAACTATATAGGTAAAACTGTGTAACTCACTTTGTTGCAAATTTATTTGTAAGATATAGAATTTGTGTAGCCTCTGGAGATTTCTCAGTTAGAGCATCAATAGAGGGAAGTTGTGTTACCAAGATCCACACCTACAATGGGAGTTAAGTCATTCTCCATGTGGAAGTCAAGAAGACTATGCGTAGGATTTGAGTTTATGTTTGTGATGTTAAGAGACTCTACTATGGTTTTTGTGTACATTGGTTTACTTTGGAATGTATTAGCGTTAGGTAGAGTTCCAAGCCCGGTTGAAACCTCTGAGATTTTGAAAGTAGGTTGGTCCTTTGTTTTGAAATGGCTAATAGGAATACAACAAAACACTAGTAAATTATTTCAATGTTTTGTTGTAAAATATATATTAGCTATTGATTTCAATGCTCATGTTGTAGAAAAATATATATTGGTTATTGATTCAAGGTTTGAGTGTAAAAAATATATTGGTTATTGATTTAAATGTTTCTGACATAGAAAAGATTTATTGGTTATTGATTTCAATGTTTTGTTGTAAAATATATATTGGCTATTGATTTCAATACTTCTATCGTAGAAAAATATATATTGGTTATTGATTTAAAGGTTTGATTGTAAAATATATATTGGCTATTGATTTCAATGCTTCTATCATAGAAAAAGATATATTGGTTATTGATTTCAATGTTTTGTTTTTTGAAAAATAATTTGAAAAAACTTGTATTAAAACAAAGATCATTTATGAGTTGGGATGAGACTTTTCCCAGCCTTAGCCAAAGAGAACACATTTTTACAACAGTAAAAGAAGATTTGCATTGGAGCCAAATATCTTAAACCATATTTATACAATGAATGTTCACCTATTTAAAACTATAAAATAAGATCTACATTGAAGAACAAATCTCCTAAACAATATTTCTGGAATGGTTATCCAAATTAGCTAAGCATTGGATTTGCTCACCAACCTGCCTAATCATCTCATCCTTAATAGCCATGTCACTATGCCACTGAACCCCTACCTCCTTCTCAGTACCCATCTTATCTAGGAAGTTTGCCACTTTATTTAGATCTCTACTCACATAAACTGGAATCACATCATCTAATTCCCTCCATAATTCCTTAATTTAGGTAACAAAAATCCTCAACCTCCATGCTTTCAAAGCAAAGTTCCTCATGCAATCTAGAGCTCCAACCATTATTTGAGAATATGATTCTAGGATTATCCTCCTGTGACCTTGTTTTACTACCCAAATAGAAGCAGATTTGATAGCTAAGGCTTTTGCTTCATTGTTTGTGGATCTTCCCAAGCCTTACAGTTCCCAATAGAGCATTGTTCCAACATGATTTCGGCAAACCACTCCAATTCTAGCTCTACCAGGATTTCCTTTTGCAACTCCATCAGTATTAATTTTAATCCAACCTTCTGGGGGTGGTTTCCAACTAGCTCTGTCCTATCCCTCTTGCACTTCAAATTCCTTCTCCATTGCCCCAATAACAACCTGTGTTTCCTCTTTAGCATAGACTACCAAAGTTTCTGTGACTTTGCTCCAAATGACCTGCCAAACTCCATCTAAAGAAGAAAAGTTTCTCTAAAAATTCTAGGATTTTTCTCCAACCACACTTACCACCAAATGAATTTTAATCCAAGCTCCCAACAAATACAAAGAGCTTTAGATTTAAATCTACCCCTCTTCCATCTTTCCCAAATATTAATCCAATTCAAATCACCATTAACTTGAATTTTATAATATAAAAACCATCTCTCCCAAATTTGGCGTGTGAATGGGCACTCAAACATCAAGTGATCAGCTATTTCCTCACTCTTGTAGCATAAAACACATTGAGATGGACCAATGATTCCCCTACATCTGAGATTATCAAAAGTAAGAATTCCATTATGCATGAACTGCCAGGAAAAAAAGTTTACTTTCATCCAACCCTTGGACTGCCAAATCTTTCTCCAATTCTCAACCTGATATGTATGAGGAGGCTCTGGAAGGATCTTATCATATCCATAATTCATTGTGTAGACACAAAGGCTCCCATAGCCCCAAGCTAATTCATCCTCCTCATATCTACCTGTGAGAAATATTTTGTCCAAGATTTTAGTCATGATGGGTGTCAAATTCGGAGGGATTAAAATTGGCCACTCATTCAACTTCTTAAACTGCTTAAAGTTATAATCCTCCTGCTGACTAGTGTTGAAATAAATTTCAATTTGGACCCACCCCCTGGTTTCTATGGTTGTTTTTATTGGTTGCAGTTCAAAAAATTCAACAATGATAGGTGGGTATTGATCCCATGAATCTATCCAAAATCATGCCTTCTCCCCTCTCCCCACTTTCCAAAATAATCCATCTTTTACTACCTGAGATCCTAACTTGAGAGCCTACCATACTAAGGATCCATTACCATTCAAAGGGAAATGACCCACCTCATTTGGGTTTACCTGTCCCAAATATTTACTAGTTAAGATTCTACTGAATAAAGAAGTTGGTTGGGAAATCCACCTCCAGTAAAGCTTTCTAGCCAAAGCTTTATTATTTAACTTTGATCTTCTCAGTCCCAAACCTCCTTTTATCTTGGGTTGGCTTACTTTCTCCAAACCCACTAAGGCCCATTTCCTCTCTCCTTTTACTCCTTCCCATAAAATTTTTCTAGCCATCTTGTCCAACTCTTTCCATATGGTATGTGGGGCAGCAAGGATAGAAAATTTATAAATTGGCATGGCCTGAATTATTGACTGCAAAAAAGTTAATCTACCCCCATAGCTTAACCATTTGTGAGACCAATTATTAATTTTTTCCTTGATACGATCCAAAAGATTCCTCCAGATATCTATTTTTAGTTTTTTAAAATGCAAAGGGACCCCCAAGTATACCACTAGGAGATAAGTCCTTGTGAATCCCAAGATCTCTAAAATTATGTCCTAAAACCTTTGATCAAGATTGAAAAATACCACTTTGGATTTTTTATCATTGATGACTTGGTTTGTAGCCCTAAGGTAGATATTAAGTGTATCTCTAATAATTCTTGCTTCCCTAAAGCTGGCCACTCCCACCAATCCTGTGTCATCCACAAACTGTAGGTGAGTTAAAACTTCCTCACCCACCTTGATACCTGTTAGCAAACCCTGTTGTCTTCTCCTCAAGATAAGTCTACCCAATCCTTCATCCAATATGAGAAAAATATAGGGAGAGTAAGGATCTCCTTGACGAAGGCCTTGAGTAGCTCTAAATGGTTGCGAGGGAAGACCCTTGATTAACACTGAGTATGTCAGAGTAGAAACACAAATCATGACCCATTCTATCCAATCTTGAGAGAAACCAAAGGCTACCATCATATTTGACAAGAAGCTCCACTCCATCCTATCATAAGCCTTTGACATATCTAATTTTATGAACATTCCTCTATTACCAGATGTTTGCATTGAATGGATTACCTCCTGAGCTAGAACCACACCATCTAAGATCTACCTACCCTCTACAAAACCCCCTTGCTTTGAGGAGATAATGCTATGTAGAAGAGGTTTTAGCCGCTCAGCCATTACCTTTGTGATTATTTTATATATTACATTGCATAAGGCAATATGTCTATAATCTAAAATATGTACCCCCTCCCATTTTAAAATTAAGGTAATGAAAGTATGATTTAATGCTTTAAGCATTTTTTTACTACCTTTGGAATCCTCTATAACAACCATTACATCCTCCTCCAAGTTATCCTAGAAGGCCTGAAAAAACTCAATTAGAAAGCCATCTAGACCTGGTGTTTTTTCGGTGCTCATTCCAAAGACTATATTCTTCAGTTCCTCTCTATCAATGGGTTTAAGTAGGGACTGATTTTCTTCTTTAGACATAACAAAGGGTATGGCAAAAATAACTTCTTTTTGAGCCTCTTCATCTTGCACCATACTTTCCTTAAATAGTTTAGAAAAATAATCCATTGAATGGAAATGCATACCTGGAATTGTATCAAAGGAGTTTTTGTTCTCATCTTGAAGAGCTTCCATGTTGTTCATCTATCTCCTAGCACAAGCAATCGATGGAAAAATTTGGTATTTTTATCACCTTCTAATAACCAAGTGGTTCTTGCTCTCTGTTTGTAGTAGGTCTCCTCTTGGTTGTCAATGCCCTCAACTGCTTTATGCAATGCATCATCCTCTTCTTTGAGCTGCTCTATAATTGTTTCTTCCCTAAAGTGTTTTTGAACCTCATCCTATCTGGCCACCAATGGAGCTCTTTGGACCTGGAAGTCTGTCTTGTTAGCTCACCTCCATTGTTTCAGTTGATCTTTGACATAATGAAGCTATTTGTGGAATCTAAACATTGTTGTCCCATATGCTGGGTGACCTTGTTCCCACCACTGTGGAATTTTATTTTGAGGTTCCTCTTTTTGTAATCAAAATTTTTCACATTTAAATGGTTTGTGATGCTGCACTATCTTGATCCCTCCTTCCAACAAAATGGGAAAGTGATCTAAAATTGGACCCTCCAAAATATGAAATTTTATATTATATTTTACAAATGCCTCCTCTGAAACCAAAAAATGGTCTAACTTCACCTTCCTGCTATGTGGCTCCCTCCTCTTATTAGTCCAAGTATAGTTGGTTCCAGGGCATTTAATATCCACCAAGTGTAATTCCTAGACTTGGGCAATAATAAGTTGATCCCCTAGGTCTAAAATTGGGGTTCCTCCTTCCTGATCTCTAGAGGATAATTTAGCATTAAAATCCCCAACAATAATCCAGTCTAACTCTTCCCTTGAGACTCTCATGTTATGCACAGCTTTCCATTGATGCATCTGACCATCTAGGTTTTGAGCCCCATAAAAATTTGTGATTAAAACATGTTTAGTTGTGACATTATTTCTAAAATGTGATGTGATAACACCCCTCCAAGCTATATGTTCTATTGCAATCCATTCAAGAGAGTTCCAAAGAGTAACTATCCCCCCTGAGGCCCCTTGGGCAGCCACTTCCATATGACCAACACCCCTCCAAAGTTTGTTAACTATTTTACACATAATATCCAATGACATTTTTGTCTCCTGGATAAGCAAAAAATATGTTTTACATTTTTCTAAGAGTCTTCGAACAACAGATTGATGGGTTCTACTATTTAAACCCCTAAAATTCCATAATTGTATAATCATTTTTTACCTTGAGAGCAGTAAAAATCTATTGGCCTCACTGATCCTCTAGTGATCAGTTTATCTCCTTGAACTGCTATCAATTCCTTATTTGATTTTCTACCCACTCCTTGAGAGTTGCTATTTTTTTATCTCTTTTCCACCTGAGTTATCCCTAGATTTGGCCTTTCTCTATTATTTTTTGCTATGCCCATGTTGACATCCTTAATTATTGGTTGCTCTTGGTTATGCACTATCAATACCCCTACACTCTCTAACTATGGTAACTCACTGTACTCAATTACCTGCTCTATGATGGGGGGAGATGAAAGAGGATCTTGAACATGGTTGTTATTATTTTCATTATTCCCATCCACTCCTTCCATGAATTGTTCTTCTTCTTGGTCCATTAGTGTCTTAAATATCTCATACCTATTGGAGGGCTTGATTTGGGTTTGCTCTTTACCATATTTTTTCTTTTACCTTCTCCTTCTTTTGATTTGTTCAAAACCATCTTTCTGTGCTTCTTTACCATGAGAAATATTGGTTGGTTCTTTGTTGATTGTTGAATTACCCTCCTTAGGAATATTTGACATTCCTAGAGGATCCTCCATTTTTATGTTCATATTATTTGGGCAAGATCGGGCCAAATGCCCATATTTGTGGTAAACTCTACATATGAAGGGCAATGCCTCATAATCTAGTTGTTGAATCCAATACAATCCTGCAAGTTCAAGTTCCACCTCTTCCAGTAGAGGCTGGCTAAGATCCATTTACACACATAATCTTGCATAAATAGTTGTTGTTCCTTATATTGTGTCTTTGGAAACACCCAAATATCTTCCAAGGGAATTACCGATAATTTCCAATACCTGCTCACTCCAAAACTCCATTGGAAGTGCATACAAATGGATCCAAACCGGGATAGCAGTGGGTTCAATTCGAGGATCAAATCCCACTCTCCAAGGTTGAAAAAATAATCCTGTCGGACCATGATTTCTCTTTTCTAATTTTAAATCCCTATTTATATCGGTAAGTGAAGAAAAAATAACAATAAAATATCCATTGCTAATAAACCACAAAGAATACTCACCAAGAGACTCCCAATTTTTTTGGATCTAGGAATGCAAAAAATTTAGGGTAGGGCGAATACCCATGAATTTATAGATCAAATCATTATTGAATCTATATAAAACTATTTCTTCAACCATAATTTTCTCAATGACAATATTTGGCATTGATTATGACTGTGGAAAGCATCCATTAACTTGTTTAGATGTTGATCTATTTCCAGCAGCCGTAAAGAGCATTTTTAATGCAGTTTTTTGTGCTTCTTCAGTCTTTTATAGAGATTTATCCTTTAAAAAATCTTCAAAAGAACTATGTCTCTCTAGAAGAGGATCCGAAGGTGTCCCCATTGGGCCCTCTTGGGGCAGCAATATTGTCTTCAAATCCATAGTAACCAAAAATCTCTTCGGCTACCCAAGTGATGCCCTAGTTTTCTCTTCGATTTTCAGAGCATTGATATTTTTTCCTATATTTTTATTTATTTAATTTCAATGTTTTGTTGTAAAAGATATATGAACTATTGATTTCAATGCTTTTATCATATAAAAATATATATTGGTTATTGATTTCAAGGTTTGATTGAAAAATATATATTGGCTATTGATTTTAATGCTTCTGTCGTAGAAGAAGATATATTGGTTATTGATTTCAATATTTTATTGTAAAAGATATATTGACTATTGATTTCAATGCTTCTGTCATAGAAGAAGATATATTGGTTATTAATTTCAATATTTTGTTGTAAAAGATATATTGGCTATTGATTTCAATGCGTCTATTGGAGAAAAATATATATTGGTTATTGATTTTAAGGTTTTATTGTAAAAGATATATTGGCTATTGATTTCAATACTTCTATTATATAAAAAGTTATAATGGTTATTCATTCAATATTTGATTGTAAAATATATATTGGCTAATGGTTTTAAGGCTTTTGTCATAGAAAAGATACATTGTTTATTGATTTCAATGCCTCTATCGTAGAAGAAGATATATTGGTTATTGATTTCAATATTTTGTTGTAAAATATACATTGGTTATTGATTTGCAATGATTTCATGGTGTGAAGCAAGATTTATATTGAGATGGATTTCAATAAATTTGTTTTGTGGAAATAGAGAGATGATTGAATTGTTTCCAGAATTTCCTTATAGAAAATGATAGGAATGAGAGATTGTTTAATCAAACCTCTTGTGGGAATATGAAATAAATGTTTGTGTATGATTTCTATAATGTCTTGATTGAATGAATAAGAACTTCTATTTGATTTGAGTGTATAATAATGATCCACTCATAGAAGACGTAGTTATGTGATAATTGATTGGGAAAATTTGTGGATATACATGTGCTTTTGTTGGTTGTTATGTTAGTCTACATCCATATAGGGCAATACATGATTTTTTGTAGCAAAGCTAGCTAGATCTTATGAAAATCCTCCTCCTCTCAGTCTATGCGATAGGAGTGCTGGAATCGGTTGTTGCAGAAGGATATCTAAGTGACTAATACATGGAATTCCACCTTTGGTCAAAGGAATGATTGTACCTAAATGACCATTCAACCAATTGATGTGATAATGGTCAAACCTCTAAATACTTGATGAGACTACTCTAATGGATTTGAGTGGTCATGGAATAATCTATTATTTTTTATGGACTGAAAAGGATAGTAAGACCAAGTTAGCAAACTAGCTCCCTATAGGGAGAAGGATAGTTTGGATTGCACCTAGCACACTTGCAAGAAAGACCTATGTAAGTTGTGAGGATGGGTGAGCCTAAGAGGGCCTAGCACACTTGCAAGAAAGACCTATGTAAGTTGTGGAGATAGGTGATCAAAGGAGAGGTTTAGATATCTTTATGTGAGCTAAAAAATGGGTTAGGAAATCGGGTGATGATATTTGGTATTAGAGCATGGTTTGTAGTGGGATAGGTTCACTACATAGAAAATAGTTTTGATATGTGATAGAAAATATACTTATGAAGGAATTGAACACTGCCAATAGATTACCTATTATAAGTAAATCTGCTAAATTATTTGATATGATATGGTAAATGATAATTAGTAAGGGGAGCAATTTTAAGGACTAATTGCTAATAAATTCTCATTACCTCTTTTGTTTATGGATAGGGAAAAATACCACCAAAGAGAATAAGAGGAAGTGTTGTCCCATCGCCAAGGCAGATCCAATAGATGGGTGTGGAGAATAGGAATTTGAAAGTGGTTTTAAGGAACCTTAGTGTTGAGAGGGAAAATCCTAGTAATGAGAATCTTATCGAGACATTGGCTCTACTTTGAGAATAGGTAGAAACCCAAAAATAGTTGTTGAATGTTGTGTTAATATGAGAAGCACTGGTGGATAACCCTAGAGTGATTCAACCCAATGAACCTCTTACCAAGGCACAATAGGCTAGGGTCAGATTAGAGGTTCAGATGGGTAGGGAAATGAAACATTTGAAATCTTCCATATTCAATGGAGAGGAAGATAGGGATAAAGCCAAAGCATGGCTAAAAGAGATAGAAACCTACTATAATATGAAGAATTTATCTTCTAGTACAATAAAATCCTATGCCATATTGCATCTACGATGTGATGGCCTAGATTGGTGGAAAGTGCATAGTAGTGAGCTGGGTCTTACGACAGTAGTCGACCTAAAATGGGAAGATTTTGTAAAAGATTTTAAAGATAGATTTCTCATGGAACACTTCTATTCCTAGAAGTTTGAGGATTTCACTAGGCTCTGATAGGGAATTAGAATAATGAAGTACTACCAAATTTTTTTCAAACTAATGAAATATGTGTTTGCTTACAATGAGAAAATGAAGATCCATAAGTTTATTCTAGGAGCATATTCTAGAATAGGATAGGAAGTGGATATACAGGAACTTGGAACTCTGTAAAAGGCCTATGATTTGACCAGGAAAAATAAAATATATCTCAAAACTACTTTGATTATGAAGGATTATATGAAGAAGGTAAGGAGGCACTAAGGATGAGAAACAATGCAGGTTGTATAAAATGGAAAGAGAATCAGGCAAGCAATAACTTCTCTCAACAGGATCAAGGAAATGATAGGAGGAAAGGGAAATTTAGGAAAAGGTTCCAAGGGAAGAACTGAAACAACATCTAGGGTAACAATAGACAATTATAAGGATAGACTAATTATCCATCTACAAAAAAAGTAGAAGAGGGATAGATTGAAAAGAACATTTAAGGCAGAAATAAGGTTGTTATCTTTGTAGAGGATCACATTATGATTTTAATTATCCATGGAAAATAAATATGAGTTCTAAAGGGAAGGAACCAATGTACAAATAAATTGTACCTAGAGACCCTATGCACAAGATCTATGCAGCCACAAGAAACCAAAATCTTGATGGTCAAGCCATTCCACTAGTGATTAAAGGTAAGATTTTTGGTAGGAATGTTAAAATCTTGATTGATAGTGGTGTTATAGATAGTTTTATTTCTACTTGTAGACACCAAAAAATGGTCATCCACAAAGCTACATTTGGTACCCCACATCAAATTTGGCATAATAAAATCATATGCCTAAGTTTAGACTTAGGTGTATGAAATCCTGCATATTATCCTATTTTCCAAATTTATTAAATCTAGAAAATCAGCCTAGGATACCCTGCCTACCCACTAGACATGTGTCCTAGCCACCTCACCAGCATCCCTTGCCACATATCATACACCCTTGTCCCCTTTGTACCTTGACATGGAGTAACCCTCCACATATCACTCCACTGGCGTCCACCTCACCCAGTTAAGTGAGACACCTTGGGTGACTCACTCTAACTGCCCCCTCTATTTGGCAACCTAGGATTACCACTTGGTAATCCTGGCTTGCCACCTCTCATTTTCATCCAAAACCCTAATGAGCTTATAAATGCACCTTCACCCCACCAAGAAAAGGAAGGCTAAACATTCATACTATTAGGCTATCAAAATAGGACCGAAGATCTACACACATCTTGAGGAGAGGAGATATCTTAAGCCCAGAGACCCCATTTCATAGCAATATGTATTTCAATCTACACCGTTGTTAGTGGTTTAACAGTCAAAACCATATTTGGATGATTTATCTCATCACCCGTGCATGGTTTAGTAGACTTCACCGTATACCCATGGTTTCTCAAATTTGAGAGGACACAATTAATAGATAAGTAAGTTGGCATTTGCAGAAAGGCATTTGGTTTATTCTTTTTTATTTCCTATCTACATTATCATTTTATTTGAGGGTTTTATTATATGGCTTTCATCCTTGTATGCAGGTGCTACTAAACCTCGTTTGTCTTTTCATGCATGTGCAAGAAGCAGGTATCTTGGAGAGTTGCTAAAGTTGGAGTGGTCCCTACATTGGATAGTAGAAGCCCACTCATCCCTTTGGAGTTGTAGCATAAGGACGAAGGACACCCGTTAATTATTTGGAAGACCACATTCTACCATTTGGACACTTTTACCATACATTGTAATATTGCACCCAATACACTTGGGGTAATTCAAAAGAGATCATTGTAATATTGGGAGATTTAGGCTCCCCTATTTAATACAAAAAGAGATCATTCTTTTATTATTGCAAGTGTTCAATTTGTGTTATATGTTTGGTGTCATTCTTTTGTTATATAAAATGGTGATCATGGTGGGACCCCCTAAGGGTATTATTTGTTTTTGCCTTGTTTAAATTACTTTATTGATCTATGTTTTCTATGGTTGAAGGTTTCGGGAGTTTGAAGCATATAAAGATTCAATCTCAGGATCGGTGGATCCAAGACCTATCATTGATTCAGCCTTGTTACTATAAAATCATGCACTTGTAGTTTCAGACCTAAGGAACCACACACCTATGGTGGAGTACCTAAAAAAATGCATGTGGGCAATTTAAGCATCGTGACATTATGGACCTGTGGTTGAAGTTGTTAGCATAGGGTATATTTTCTTATCGTTTATTTCATATTTTGTCTCTGAATTTATTATTGGGAGATTTTATTGACGACATCCTAACAATGCATTTTCTTGTTGCACTTATGAGGGAATGGTTAGCATGGTCAGAATCTATGTTGTATGTATACTCTAAACTTTATGAATGTAAATTAATTGATTTTTGGTCAACTTTCATGGTATTAGAGCGGGTGTGAGGAAACCTCGCTCTGATTCTGGAGAAGGTGTAGGAAATTCATTTCACGAGGATCCTGCTATGAACACGCAGCTCACTGGCTGAGGTCTAACTAAAGGATAATGGACCCTGAGCGATCTGATGAGATCACAAGACCTTGCCTAGACCTCTACTGGATGAGGATTAATGATGTACTAGCTTGATGATTCTAATATAGGTGGACTGACTACAAGCTCTGACATGTGTGAAAACTACGGTCAGACCTGGACGTGACGAACCTAGCTAGGTTGGATCTAGCCAAGAGATAACCTATAACATGGAACAACTATGCGACGAAATCTAGGATGACTAATGTAGACTTCTACCTGGCGACCGGTGCCTATATGGACTAGACAACATAAGGGAAGTGGTCTATGTGGCTGAAACCTATGCATTGACATGAGGGAATGTAGATCTGAGCATGACGTGGACTTTCTACATGGACAACAAGGATGTTGATGTGGCTAGAAAAAGTAGCTTGTGACAAAACATGAAGTGGACGTCTAAGCCACCGTTTGATGGTTATAACACATTCTATTTTTTGTTATTTTTAAACCTTTATTTTGTACTCCATCGCATGCATGTGGGACTAAAGGTGAGCACAGGTGATTTTCACATTTAGGACATAGGTGCAGAAGTCTTTGGGCATAGTAAGCCAAATATCGATGGATCAACTCTTCCACAGTGGATAAAATCATAGAGTCTAATTGAATGCGTCGTAGTGCCGCTCTGAGATAGTTTGTTGGCCGTACTGCATAAACTGGCATGGCCATTACAAAGCAAGTGCCAGAACCGTTGTGATATGATAAGGAGGTACTCACATATGTGTAGGAGTTATATCATGCCCTCTATGGAGATGCATGGTGTCCTGAGTTTGCTTGTTTGGTCTATTATTGCTTGAATTCCAAACTGTGTAAAGTTGCACCTCCAGACGCGATATCACATTCATTTCCAGACGCGATAGCTGTGCAGACTCCAGATACTTTTTTTTGTGCTAAAGAATATGGTAGTGAGCAATTGATTTTTTTTATTGCAATAGAAAGGCGTTGAGTAAAATATATATTTTTTAGATGGTGTTGCAAAGGTGATGATCGATCACCAAATCCAACACGCCAACGGGGCACGAACAACCTCTCAAAAGGGAGGGTGTGTTGAAGTTATTTTTTGTTTTGTAGATAGCTCTCCTTGGATACGTAGGAGAAGACCCGTAAGGCATCCAACAGTGAGATATTTTTCTCCTACAACCTAGCTAGATTTTATTTTATTTGTGCATCCGAGAGAAAAAATAGCCATCGAGCAATTGCAATTTGTAGTTGGCCACTTGGAGTTACACTGTCGTGGTGGACAAGTCGCTCGAAGGAGAGCACCAGGAGGAGGTGCTGGAGTGACAGCATGGTGGGTGCCTAAAGGAGCGTGCCATCGAAGAGGAGCCCCAGTCATTGATGGGAGCTCACAGGCACTGGCATTTCAAATAGGGGATTTCTCCTCCCTACACCACCGACAGTGGTAGCTGGGGTAGTCAGCGGCCCATAGCTAAGTCACTTCCGATAGATAGGTCAGGTGTTCGAAACTCCTTGACCTCAAAGGTAAATATTTTATTATTTTTTTTTGTTAAGTATTAAAATTTATATTTTCTGATTAAGTTTTATTTTAATTAAATTTCAATTTCTTAATTTATTTATTTTATTAAGATTTTTTAAATCAAAATCAAAATTTTATCATAATAATTAAATTTTCTTACTTTCAAATCAAAATATTTTACACCTTTGAAAAAGCAAACTCTACAAATTCATTTTTCATCCTACATTTTGCAAAAACAAGGAGGGGGGCATTTTTCTTTTATGTCCATTTATTGCAAACTTATTCAAACAGGATGAAAGGGGGGAGAAAATATTTTTTTCTCCAACCAAGGGGGATATATTTTTTGCAAAAACAAGGGGGGATATCCTTGTAAAGGTGCATTTTCGGCAGAGACCGACACCTTAGACATTTATTTTTGTAAAATTCCCTTGTAAAAGGTGCATTTTTTGTAGAGATCGACACCTTCAAAAATGGGCAGATCAAAGAAAATGCAGGCCCCTAAACAAAATGATGATGGATGGACCTGATTTTTATGATAAGGGCACATTTATCACACTAAAAAATGGTTTAGTTGCCCTACTCGAAGATTTTGAGTCTTGTGCAAATCTTCAGATAAATGGTGCTCAATTTCCTATTGGTGTTATAAGGGGCATATACATGTCATTGGTTGCACTTGACCTTGCTCGACATAAAGTGAAATTGGAAATAAGTGAGGAAATAGAGGTTAAACCCCTAATGGTCAATTCTTGTAGTAACACAAGCGATCTTCAGCCCTTAATGGCGAATGCTTGTTGTGACACATGTGATCTCGAGCCCATGATGGCCAATATTTGTTGTGATACAGGTAACCTCATACCTTAAATGGTAAATATCAGTTTTAGTGCAGGTGATCTCATTTCAGTAGCAGATTTTTCTTACGACACTAGTGACTTAAAAACTAAAATTCCTCAAAAATAGCTCCATAATCTCATCAATAATGACAAATTCCATATTGTTAAACACATTGACGAAGATGTTGAAATTGGGTGTTTTGAAAAACACACCAAAGGATTTGGTTCCAAACTGATGAAGAAAATGGGATTCAACGATGAGAGATTAGGTAAATAGGAACAGGGCATTAAAAATCCAATGATACTAAATATCAAGGCAAATAATGAAGGCCTTGGCTATACTGGCCATGCAAGTACCAGTAATACCATGTTTTTAAACCCTAAATCTCCTCCAACTCCTAAAAAGAATTATTGTAGTCATTGTGGAAAGACAAGACATGTTGCAGCTAGATGTTGGAAATTACATCCTTGTAATTCATGTGGATGTACGAATCACTCTTCTTCCAATTGTTGGTACAAAATAAAAATAGACAACAAGGTTCATATAGATTGTGGATAGACAGATATCACATAATGGACCATGATGAAATAAATATTGTATGGCTTCTAAAAAAAAGGTAAAAACTATGGTAGACCCCAAGGCAAATCCAGTGATAGAACAAGTGGCAGTCCTAGAGACAATGACCCAGAGACAGGCCTGAAGATAGATCCAGAGATAAAGTTCCAGAGGTAGATCTATAGGTAGATCCAAAGGCAATGATCTAGAGGCAGATTCACAGGTAGATCCTGAGATAGTCCTAGAGGTACAAATCCAAAGGTATTCTTAGAGCCAGAGCCAGAGCCAGAGACAAAGCAAGAGCTAGCATTCTTTCATTTCTCTTATTCTTCTTCACTGTACTGGGGCAGTTATATATTTTACCCAAATGTTTTTGTATGGGGGGATATATATGTATTGCAAAATAATGTAATAAAGGGGGGATGTTAGAATAGGGTATATTTTCTTATCATTTATTTCATATTTTGCCTATAGTCTAGATATTCTATCTTGCCGACTTTATTATTGGGAGATTTTATTTATGGCATCCTAACAACATATTTTCTTGTTGTGCTTATGAGGGAATGGTCAGCATGGTCGACATCTACATTGTATATATACTCTAAAATTTATGAATGCAAATTAATTGATTTTTGGTCAACTTTCAGAAGCACACTGGAAGGAGTAGCAAAAGAAACATAGGTTTGTACCCCTATAACCCATTTTTCCTCTATTTTCTAGTCTTTAGCATTACATCTAGGCTAGGTTAAAGGTCTCTATCCTGTGTGCCTCTTGTTTGCATTTAGGTATTAGGATATATATCTTTATTTTTCATAAAAGCATTCATAAAAACATAAAAAGAAAACAAATAAAAGGATCTGCATTTTCACCATAGGTAACAGAGCATATGCATAGACAAGTTAGAAATAACTTAGGCACATTCAAGGTTTGGGCTTGATTTACCCCTGTTCTATTGTTCAGTTAGAACTGTACACTTACGTTTAGGATTTTCTAAATGCTCATGTGTAGTTGGTAAACCAGACAAACATGGTTTATCAGAACCAACCACCCACCTGCGGTTTGTCCCTGACAACATAACTTCATCAGATCTTTCTTTAAATCAATAATATCAGCCCCTAATATGAATTATCTGCTATTCTCTATTTTCTATTTTTGCATTAGGTATAAAAATAGAATTGCATAGTAGTTTGCATCACACAATAAGTTAAACAAGCCTCACAAATTCACTTGAATTTTGGAAAAGGTTGGACTTCATCACCAACCACCAACATATTA
The DNA here is from genome assembly GCA_028583015.1 of Wollemia nobilis. Classification (NCBI taxonomy): domain Eukaryota; kingdom Viridiplantae; phylum Streptophyta; class Pinopsida; order Araucariales; family Araucariaceae; genus Wollemia; species Wollemia nobilis. The sequence continues at coordinate 5,871,170 of JAQPPZ010016751.1, read as the reverse complement.
TTACCCTGTTTGTGGCCAAGGCCACCTCCAAGAACCATCATAGCTTGGAAAATTGCACGTATTCCTCTTTGGAGGGTGCATCACTGCCCAAGTGAGACTAGGTGAGGACTGGTAGGACTTGTGTCCCATCATCAATTATGGGTTTCATATATGTAGTCTAATGAGATTTATAATATGTAATTCATCACTGGATATGTGTGTACGGGCGTACAGGTGAAATCCTAGATTCATTTTAGGGAAAAAATTTTGCATATAGATTTTTCTTTCTTTCCAAAAACTTTCAAAACTTCAAAAAATAAAAAACTTTCAAAACTTAAAAAAAGAGTCAAAAATCAAAAATAAAAAAAATCATCAAAATTTTGTGCAAACTTAGGAACAAAAAACTTGCTTGTTTGTTTGCTTTGAGTGTTTTTTTACATTGTGCTTCTTTCATGCATTCACACACATACACTTGCATTTTACACATCATCACACCTTAGCGTATGGTAATAACCCATGGTTAGGCAAGAAAGTTAGCACTAATTTAGAGTCAGTTGTCTTTCCTTATGGATCCATCTTAGGCTAGTTAGGCCCCTAACACTTTGGTGGTAGGGCAAGGTAGTGTAGTTCCTACTATGTCCCATAAATTAAATGTAGGGCCCTCTAGTAGTGCCCCTATTTTAGACATAGATTTTATGCATAGAGCTACCCATGTCGCTATTCCTAAGACTACGAAGAGTGAACCACCCACACCAATGGATGGTCATGTCACACATGTAGACATGGATGCCATTAGGATGTACCTAAATGTAGCTAGTATGGTTTTTCCATCATTTCCACCGCATACCATCCCATATCGTACCATACCATCATTGCATCAAGAGTCTACCTTCATATGCAACAATTCAACCCAACCTTTATGAATCTACTTTTTGAACCGATTGTTGCCATCCTAGCTAGTAACCCATCATCATATAACCAACCACCCATCAACTTGCCACATCAAAACATCATTTGCACCAAACCCCTTTAAACAGTGCCAACCTAGGTTGCTTCATAGGTCCTCACATCCATTCCATATACTATCCTTATGGGCCCTACACATCCCATCATCCCTCATTCGATGGAAATACCTTTTACGACCTACATCTACTTACATGGTTGCCTCACAACCAGCCCATTTGTCCACCTCATATGTGATTGTATCCACATCATCTATGATTGTCATGCAATAGGACTTATTGCAGCTACAAAAAATGATTTTAGATAATGCTAATCATAGCATTAATCCTGACTCACAACAATAATCATAAATAATTGATCAAAATCCACCATCAAAATCTCATAAAATACATGCCTTTATCCAAGATCCATCTTGGTATTGCATCCCCCAACTGCTACCATAACAACTAACCCACTTCATCATATGTATGCTAACTCATCAGGTTAGCATTCTATCATGCCCCTATCACCTCATCAATATTAAAATACTCATAAACCATCATACCATCATGCATTTCAGCCTAACATCCCCCATCATTTGCATTCCACCTACAATGCACACTATTACCAATAGTAGCAAGCAATCCAGGGTTTTAACACTATGGAAGATACTAAGTTCTAGTTCTTATAGAATTAGATTGATAGCATTGCCATGCAGACACCAGGTTTGAAGTATCAAAAGCCTACCTTATGGTAGCTATTCAATCACCCAATCCATGCTTCGCTACTCACATTGCCTTATCCAGCTGATTTTTATATGCCATAGTTTGATATATTCAAGGGGGATGAGGACCCTCAAGAGCATGTGAATAGATTTGTTAATGTGTGTTTTATGATTAGAAATAATTATGCACTCATGCTTCACACCTTTCCTAAGACACTTGGGGGAGAAGCCTAGGATTGGTACAACCACTTGCCACATCAGAGTGTTTACACTTTTGAGCAACTCATGGACCAATTCCTAGAGTGATTCACCCTGAATGTCAGGAATAAAACCACATTGACCGATCTGCTTAGTCTGAAGCAATACTATGATAAATCAGTCCATGATTTTGACAACCAATAGAGGGTATTTATGATCAAATTACCATTCTTCCTCCCCATAATAGAGCTAACAAGAATATTCACAAAGAGTTGTATCAAGCCCATCTCTTTGTTTCTATAGTTGTAGCAGTATAGAAAATTTGACAAGGCACTTGCCTAGGCCAGAGTGATAGAGAAAATAAAGATTCAAGAGGGTGAGATCAAGCCTAAGAAAAAAGAGTGGCAAAATAAGAACCAAAAGGGGAATAACCATGGCCAGTCCAAGGACGCATAGGTTAATCAAATTATCTTGGGCCAACCTTCATAACTAAATCAACAAGCCCAATTTTAGATCCAAAAACCCCAAAACCAACAACATGAATCACAACAATTGAATTATCAAGTATTTCCACCCCCACAATAGGTACAAAACCAAATGCAACTTGCAGAAAGGCAACAACATCATTTTAGGCCCAAACACAATTACACACCATTGCAAGATCCCTACTCATATGTATTTCAAAAGTTGTATGCGATGCAAATTTTTACGCTATCGAAGATTAAACCCGAAGACCCTAGCAAGCCAAAATTGAAAGCCTACAAAGATCATTTATACTACATCTATCATCGACAAAAAGGGCATGATGTCAAAAATTGCCATAGGTTTAAAGGTATTATGCAAGATTTATTAGAAGTGGGAAAGATCAAAGTCAACAATCCATTAGTCCAACCTAATCAAAACCTTAGGATATACCAGACACCTTTACCCCATCATGAGGAAAATAAAAAAGCAATGGGAGCATCAGCTTCTATAGTTCCTCCCAACCAAGTTAACTACGTGTCTCAACTATACAAAGGATTTGTAAGGGCTATTAGTATGGTCACCTCTATGCAAAGACAAGCAAATACCACAACCCAAGCTCCTACAACACAACCTAGTGTCCCCATACAACTAGGACCATCCATTCCACCTCCACCCATCCATAATATGAGTCATCCATATCACCCCGTCATCACCCTAGGAAGTCGACTAACACAAAGTTTGAAAATGTCATTGACGAAACTGTCAATATATGAGCTAATACAACAATCACCCCCATATTATGATGCATTTATGGAGATTATTAAGTCCATTGAATTGCAATCAGAAGACCCTAATGACTTCAATGCCTTTGTGGGGAGTGTACAAAAATGCATGAACCCCTCAATAGTATTTTATGACTTTGAGAAGAAGAGTGTATCATCAAATTTACCAGATCCTCCATTGCACATAGTCGTTCATATTTATAGAAAGTCATTCAAGAGGGTACTTATTGATACCGGCTCCTTCATCAACCTCATTACCACTCCCACCTGAAAGCACAAGATTTCGAAAGAAAAAGGAAAGACTAAACAAAATTGCATTAAAAGGAAAGAACACAAATGAATGAACACAAGATATAAAAGCAATATAAAATACAACCCTTTTTATTGATATTCTTTCAGTAATGTGTTACAATATGTCTCCTTCCTTTTTAGGGGATAGGAGAGCGTTAAATGTTGGTCTTTTACAACTTGTTTCAGAATTCCTCCTTCCACGTGCCCACATATAAGATGGGCGAACCAAAATTTTGCCGTTGCTTGTGTTGGTAAAAGTAGATTCCTCGCTGCTCCTCTAATGCTGAAAATCTACGTTCAAAGAAACAAACAAAGAATCAGTAGCACCTGTGTATGAAAAATAAAAGAACGAATATGAAAGGTTACCGTAAAAGATAAATGTAATGATGGTTAAAATGAGTCCAAATAAACTGAAAACTTGACAGAAGCATAAATACGTAACTAATAAAATGCTGCAAAAGAAACAGTCACCAAGTTCGACGCAGATCGGTATTCATTTCGGGAAGGACGAATAAACCTACAACAGACTGGTATTCGTCCCGGGGTGAAACGAGTAAACTTGCAGCAACTGTATTTCGTTCCTGGGTGAAACGAGTAAACCTGCAATAAGGCAAGGGATGCCCGAAGGCAAACCACCCACCGGTTGAGATTTTGTTTCGACACCAATCCACTTGGGATGAGTCCAAAACCTGTTGTGATGCGTTGTCGACGAATTGATAGGATAATGTAGTCAAAAAATTGGGTGTACGAATCGTAAGTCAGTAAAATAGCAGCACTTCGTTGCTCAAATGCTCCTTTTTCTGTCCATCCTTTTGGGTGAAGAAATTCACCATTTTATAGACCCAAGGGGTCTCTTGAATTAACATGCAAAAGTGCTAGTTTGCATGAATGCTTTTCTGTGAAGAGAAGACTTCTCCTTGATCAAGGGCTTCTTAACTACCTCTGCATGCTCAAAAGAACTCACTCACACTCCCATGCAATGGGGTGGTGTTTGGTTGTCTGCCCCTCTCACTCCATGCTGAATGGTCTTGACCGGTTGTCCTAAAAACTCGACTCTAACTCCCATGCGATGAATGGAGAGTCAAGTGGCAGATCCAAGTTGTCCTATGCCGAGGCTTGACTTTCTACCAGTCAAACCTGGTATTCGTCCCACCCGGAAGTGAGCATGTAATTGGTAGAATGAGTACTAGTCATCTCATTTCGGGTGAGACGAATATGGAGCAAAGTGCCTGAAAGGTGCCAAAATGGTGTCTGACCTTCCAAAACTGCTATGAGAGTGGTTAAGACCACTGTTTAACCTCTGTGGGCTGCCCTAGGGGTTGTGTGTGTCAATGCAATCAGTGTTTGTCAGTCACATAATCGGATTGGTGCTGTTTTGGTGTCTACAGATGCCCCTTTTTGGGAAGCATTGCAAGGCGACGTCGAGCAAAAATAGATAACCAAAGCACTAATGATTAGGGTTTCTCAGTAACCTAACCAACTCTTGATGCCCCAAGTATGGAAAGGGCATGCATTCTTGAATCCTTGCTTCTGATGAGCTAAGGAATTTGATTTCAAGTATTAACCTATTTTGGTGAGGTGTGACTTGAGCTTGGACATTGATCAGTCATGAATAGGCAAAGGGCGCAACCTTTTGTCCATGGGGGGACCTTGTGTTCATGCTTCAGGAATGCCAAGTGTTTGATCAATTTGTGATTATTGCTTGTTTGCTGCCCCAAGCAGGGGCATGATTGTCTTTGTCAATGATTCTTTGAATGCGTGTCATTTCCAGAATTGGGTATGTTGTTGTTGATTGGTGACTAAGTGTGACTACCCCCTCAAGCGACAAATCGATGAGGGAATGACCGACATGAGAAAAGTGACGAGTCACTTGACCCAAGATGACTTAGGTAAGGGTGCCTTCAGTTGTTTACCATTGAATGTGCATGCAATTTTTTGACATTTAGACCTATTTTTGGTGGGTGGAAACCCTTTTTGTGATGCATTGTGAAGCTGAAATTGGCAAAAATCCGTCTTCCCGTGGAGCGGTCCGGCTATGGTAGCCTTCTTAGGGAGTAGGATAATGACAATTTGTGACCCCAATGTCTATTTTGGATGCCAAGAATGTCAGGCACAAATGCGCCTTCGTTCGGCAATGTTATTGCTATTTTTGGGTGGGTTTTGACCCGTTTTGGTGACGCCATTTGGGGATGAAATTCTCAAAAATCCGTCATCCCGGGGAGCGGTCCGGCTATGATAGCCTTCTTAGGGAGTAGGATAGCGAGGATTTGTGACCCCGACATCGGTTTTGCATGCCCGGAATGTCAAGTGCAAAAGCACTCTCATTGGACAGTTTTATTGCTCTCTTTTTTTTTTGTGCATTTGTTTGCTGTTTTTTTTTTTTTTTGAAATGTTTGTTTATGATGATGTATGCATGTGGGATTATGATTGCGATGTTGCTAATTATATGATGTATGCATATGGAATGAATGAAATGATTTGTTGATAACTGGTCGATGGCACCATAGATTGTACAAGATTGACTGGCTTGCTATACTTATGGGATGACTTTGTGGAATGACGTTGCATATGACAACTGTGTTTTTGTATTTTGCATTTTTTTTTTTTGATGATGATATAAGAAGGGATTGTATACAGCGGTTGGCGTAGAATGTAGCTAGGTTTTCCTGAGACTCAGATGTTTTAACTAACTAGCCAAGGCTGTACTTTTATCTGACAAGACTTTGAACAAGGTATGAATCGGACTTGTCGTTGACCAAGTTATTTCACATCCCTGTGTGTGCAATTGAGTTCGTTGATGTGGTATTTGTCAGGATACCGCCAGTGCCAGATAGGTTGTCAACCAAACCTGTACTGAGGATCACCCAATTAGCTCCACTAACTCCTTTGTCGTATTTAGTCAGATTAATCTGCGGTACTATCTAGGTTACCATAAGCTAGCTCATCCACATGCAAACATTGATCTGCACACAAGTTAATGTGATAGATATATCGTCATGCGGGAGGTTTACCACCAGTGACCGATAGGCTATCCACCAAACCGGTACTGAGGCTTGCCTCATGACCTGTCGAAATGCTGAGATTTCTAGGGATTCAAGTTCAACTCCCTTCTTTTCTTCAATTGTATTGGGATACTTGCTCTTTTGTAGTGATAAAAATCACTGTTTATTTTTGTTTGATTTGTTTTTATTTTGAGCAAGGGATTTGGATACGGAGTGACGAGAATCACTATTGTTTGTGCCTTTTGATGTGTGCACCTTGGGATATCAAATTTTGGAGTTTTGACTTTTGCAAATTTTTGATGTTTTGCAACTTTTGAGAACTTTGGGATGCTTGGGGAATTGGGTAGGGAGGATGCTTGTCCTTTTGCCAACTCTCAGCATTCTTTGGGATCATTCACACAGGGGGATGAGCAAGATAGTCATTTCGCTTATGGTAACCTGGATTGCTTTGTAGGTTTCATCTTTCATTCACACAACTTGGGAATTTTGTTATATGTTTTAATTTGTGTTGGGATGCTACGTAACAAGGTGTGATCCAAGTAGAACTTCTTCGTGTAAAAAAAATTGTTTAACTTTGTACAATTCTTGGCTAGAGATCTAAAGACAGCTGAATGATGAAAACTCTAGATACATTAGATGACAACTGATTTATGATATGGAAAAATGGTGATTGTCGTTTATTTTTACTGTATTGTTTTCAAAATGGAAAATGTGAAAGGTGGTGGATTTGCCAAGTAATGACAGTCTATGGTGCTTTTGACTTGTATGACCAGCAAATATGCAATGTATGGATGCGATGCCTAATGCAACCTATAGTTTTGTATTTTGATGTTTTATGAGTATGCATGAGAATTGAAATGCAATTTTTTTGTTATTTTTGATAATTTTATTGATTTTGTTTATGATTTGAAATGCAAATTTTTTTGTGATTTTTGATGATTTATAACCTTGGAGCTTTTTGTTTGTTTTTTGAATATTTTTTGGTTTGACCAAGCGATTGTGATAATCCTTGGAGCATTTTGGTTTGACCAAGCGATTGCGATAATCCTTGGAGCTTTTTGGTTTGACCAAGCGATTGCGATAATCCTTGGAGATTTTTGGTGGAATTGTCTTGCTTTTCGAGGGATAGAAGTACCCCTAGCTGGATGATCTAGGGATAGAGGTACCCCCTGCTTATGGCATCAGAGTCTAGGTGCAATGGCCATGGTGGATTGGCTGGATGGCGGATGGGGGCGGTTAAGTCAATGGAGATCATGTGGATGGAATGATTGTGGTCTCCATTACCGTGGGTGTGGTATCTCTAGCTTCCCTACTGACCTTGGTGTTTAGGATCTGGCTCCAAAGGAATTGGCACGAATGGATCGGCCCTATGTGCGGATAAGAAAACTAGGTTTGTTTGGTTTGGCGGATAGCCTAAAGGGTCTGCTGGAACTACGTGCACTTCCCCTTCGAAAGTGTACTTGACCCGAGGATGACCCAAGGATGCAGGGGAGATCTTTTCGATTAGATCAAAGCCCCACTATGAAAAAGGCCAAGCCGATTGAATCGGTTGCAAGGCCTGAGAAGGTACATGTGTCAAATTGGCATGATGGTGACACTTCACGCACCTCTTCACATATGCACAACAATATCGCTCTAAATATGGCCAATAATAACCCATGCGGAGAATGCGCTTTGCGATGGCCATGCCACTAAAATGGCCACCACATGTACCATCGTGGGCTTGGGTGATCGCCCAAGCGGACTCCTGCTGGTCCAAGCAACGAAGGAGGATTCCTTCATAGCTTCGACGATACAAAATGTCTCCTAACAAGACATGTTTTGCCGCTTTCTATTTAAATGATCTTTTCATGGCTTGTGTCAATCCAAGTGGGAGAGTACCTAGCTTAAGGTAATCCCTTATGGGTGTGTACCAATCTTGCTGATCAAAAACCTCGATGGTATGAACATCCAGTCCCTCTTGAAGTTCATCCCAAGCAAAAGCTGAGCAGGAGAGAACTTGTAAAAACAATGTTGTATTGCTATTAAGAGGGGTAGGGGAGAACAAGGACCCCCAGTTGGCTTGAGTCAAACAATCATGGATTCAAGAAAACCTATCCGTAGATGGTTCAATTTGGATCAAGTGGATTCCTGGTGTGAGGTCAGAGCTTGCACGCTCCATCGTAGGTTGCGATAATGTCTTGACTTGAATGGTTGTCATCTCATCGAAAGGGTCTTGCGGGATTAGGGACCCCAAGGAGGCCATAGTATTCGCAAAATGATTCGATGATCGAGGGAGTGCCTCGATGTCATACCATTCAAGTTGTGCCAAGAATTTTTCCACAAGGGCTTTATAGGCCTACAAAACTAGACATTTACATTGGAATATCCCTTTTACTTGATTGACAATTAACAATGAATCACCAAAGATGTTTAATCGTTTAATGTTCATGGTGATTGTTTTCTGAAGACCGATGAGCAAGGCTTCGTATTCTGCATTGTTATTGGTGCACGGGAAGGCTAATTTAAATGACAAAGGCATTGGAGCCCCTTGTGGAGTGAAGAATACAATTCCTGCACCACCCCCTTGCTCACACTTAGAACCATCAAAGAATAGGGTTATGTCAGCCTGTGACTCAGGCTCATCAGAATCTGACGATTCTGAAACATGGAAGACCTCATCCTCGGGTAGCTCTACGGTCAGAGTTTGATCTTCTTCAAGAGGAGCCTTGCATAAGTTGGGCTTGCGAGACCCCGAGATCTTGGTGTCTATCGACTCTAAGTGCTCTAATGCTTGGCATATATCGGGGGATTTGGGCTCCTCCTCTTTGGTTGGTTCTTGTTGAGGAACGTGGGGCCTATGGAGGGGTAGCCAGATAGCACCCCCATTGCCTTGGTATTGGTTCTCTTTTTCTTGCTCAGATTCCTCAGAGGCTTCTTGAGGGATGTCTGAGGGTGGCCCATGAACCCGGGTGGGTGCTTGAGGAATCGAGGGAGTAGCCTCCCGCTCCTGTCTAGGAGGCATTGGGGGCGGTGCTTGATAAGGTCGCGATGACCTATCTCGCATCGAGGGGTTGTGTCCCTCATAATGTTTTGTCTGATGCGTGCGAAGGGTTGGAGTCCTTGCCTGCATAGTGTGTTGGAACAACTCATCCTTCTGGCGTTGAATGCACTCTTGATTTAGAAGATACCATTGCTCTAACTATTGTAGTTCTAGCTCAAGTAGCATGAGTTCCGTTCGACGTGCGATATGCTTTGCAGATTCTAAGATAGTTGGTCCTGTTGTCTCATATCTAGAAGGCCTATATGCCTCTCCTAGATATCTATCTCGATCATGGTGATCCGAGATCTCTATGGGCCGCCTCCCTCTATTGGGGGTAGCGACATTCCCCCAAGGCCTTGGCCTTAGTAAGGGATCCTGATAGCTAGCAGTTGCAGAGGCGTATTGCTCCTACAATGTATATTGCTCTTGAGGAAGGTAAGGGTTTTCCTCGTGCTCTCTTTCGTAAGTGAAAAAGGAACGAGCAGAGTTGGCTCGCCCCACCTGAGGAGCCTTGTGCTCTGGATTTGTCCTTGTAGTCCTAACAACTAGAGGGGGTGAAGGAGGGATAGTGTAATCATGTGGTTCCTCCCATCGAACCCTATGTTGACCTAGCGCTTCATCGCGTAGTGACCACTCATAACAAGCATCTAAGGGAGCTCTCCTATGGTTGTACCCCTCATGGAAGGGTGTGTGTTGGGTGATATGCTGAATAGGAGTGCCCCTAGTAGAGGTGCCCCTATAGTCCCTTTCCGTTAAGGTGTGGAGGGGACTGCCTTGTGTGTCAGGTCGCCAAGGTGGTATGACTAAATCCTTGGGACTGTAACGGAGGCGACTCGTGCCTCCTTGGCTATTCCCCACAGCATCCGCCCGTGATTGGGCTTGGCTACGAGTGAACACCATTGTGATACTTCTCTACAAAATGCGTAAATTTTTGTCTTTTGTTTATGATTTTTTAATTTTTGATTTTTTTTTTGTTACACTAAGCAGAAAAGAACATACACACACAAAGCAATGATTATCTCTTTTAAAGATTAATGGTGTGTCCTAGACTAGTTTTAGTGTGTTTTTGATGATGATTTTGTTTTGTTTTTAAAAAATTTTGAAGAACATTTAAATGCATAATGAAGGCTCATATAACTCCCATGAATGGTCGCCCCTTCGATATACCATGCCAGGCCGATATACCAACCTCTCTATATACCCGCCCTTACGAGAGGGAGACTATAGGTACGTGAGAGTAGATGGTACGTGGTACGTAGGCTATACTAAAGGGGGATTGTCCTATCTATGACACCTACCATAGAAGACTTATCCTCGCGTGCTAGGAATCACCCCAGCGACACTCGATCAGCTTTCGTCAGGATTTACGTCGAGCGATGGTGACAATCGGGGTAAATGGATGCAAAAATCAAGCCAAGGTGGTGATGAACCCACCGTTGGTCTTGATCAAGGGCTGGGGTCTTACGACCAGCTCCTTGGTTTAATTTTACCACGTGATGTGTGTGGGGTTCATTTTAATTTATAAAAATGAAACAGGCAAACAAAAGGAAACTTTCCCTAAGCCATATAAAAACTGAAAACCAGAAAATAGAAAACAAAAAACAAAAATTTGACAGAAGCTTGTTAAAAACTCCTACCTCTTCTCTACCCAAAAGGATGTTTCTGATTTACTGCTCTGAAAAATGCTTAGAACGCTATTCGTTCCTAGGTGAGACGAATATCATAAAGGTATTCATTCTAGGGTAGGACGAATGCCTATTCGTCCCTGGGTGAGACGAATCCCAATTCTGTAATCGTCACAGACCGAAACGAATAACAGTCGAATGCCTAAAAAATAGGTACCTGTAATCAAACAAGCAATTTTAGATCAAAAATCTAACCTAAAAAAAATAGAGGACAGAGGTCCCACCATGATCGCCATTGAAAGCACGAGATTTCAGAAGAAAAAGGAAAGACTAAACAAAATTGCATTAAAAGGAAAGAACACAAATGAATGAACACAAGATATAAAAGCAATATAAAATATGGCCCTTTTTATTGATATTCTTTCAGTAATGTGTTACAATACGTCTCCTTCCTTTTTAGGGGATAGGAGAGCGTTAAATGTTGGTCTTTTACAACTTGTTTCAGAATTCCTCCTTCCGCGTGCCCACATATAAGATGGGCGAACCAAAACATTGCCGCCGCTTGTGTTGGTAAAAGTAGATTCCTCGCTGCTCCTCTAATGCTGAAAATCTGCGTTCAAAGAAACAAACAAAGAATCAGTAGCACCTGTGTATGAAAAATAAAAGAACGAATATGAAAGGTTACCGTAAAAGATAAATGTAATGATGGTTAAAATGAGTCCAAATAAACTGAAAACTTGACAGAAGCATAAATACGTAACTAATAAAATGCTACAAAAGAAACAGTCACCAAGTTCAACGTAGATCGGTATTCATTTCGAGGAAGGACGAATAAACCTACAACAGATCGGTATTCATCCCGGGGTGAAACGAGTAAACCTGCAGCAACTGGTATTCGTTCTTGGGTGAAACGAGTAAACCTGCAATAAGGCAGGGGATGCCCGAAGGCAAACCACCCATCGGTTGAGATTTTGTTTTGACACCAATCCGCTTGGGATGAGTCCGAAACCTGTTGTGATGCATTGTCGACGAATTGATAGGATAATGTAGTCAAAAAATCGGGTGTACGAATCGTAAGTCGGTAAAACAGCAGCACTTCATTGCTCAAATGCTCCTTTTTCTATCCATCCTTTTGGGTGAAGAAATTCACCATTTTATAGACCCAAGGGGTCTCTTGAATTAACATGCAAAAGTGTTACTTTGCATGAATGCTTTTTCTTGTGAAGAGAAGACTTCTCCTTGATCAAGGATTTCATAACTACTTCTGCATGCTCAAACAAACCTACTCACACTCCCATGCAATGAAGGGCGAGTTAAGTAGCTAATTTGAGTTGTCATGAAAAATCCCACTCTCACTCCCATGCAATGAATGGAGATTCAAGTGGCAGATTCGGGTTGTCCTGAAAAACTCACTCTCATTCCCATGCGGTGAATGGAGAGTCAAGTGGCAGATTTGAGTTGTCCTGTGCCAAGGCTTGACTTTCTACCAGTCAAACTTGGTATTCGTCCCACCCCGAAATGAGCACTGGAATTCGTTCCTGTGTAGAACGAGTACCAGTATGTACTCATTCTGGGGTGGAGCAAATAACTAGCAAAGTACCTAAAAGGTGCCAAATTGATTTATGACTTGCAAAACTACTGTGCGAGTGGTTAAAACCACTTTTTAACCTCTATGGGCTCCCCTAGGGGCTGTTTGTGTCAATGCGATCAACGCTTGTCATCACATAATCGGATTGGTGCTATTTTGGTGTCTACACCACCATCAAGCACCTAAACCTACCATTATCCCATATCACATCTTACACCTTCACCTTAAGGGCCTTTAATGATGCTTTATGCTCAACTATGGGGAACGTAGTTCTGTCTATCACCATGGGGTTGAAGACTATTCATGTACTCTTCCACATATTTTAAGGGGTGATGTAATACAATATACTTCTTAGACACCCCTAGATCAAGGAGATGAAGAGTGTGCCCTTGATATTACACCAATGTCTAAAATATGTACACGAGGTTAAAGTACATTGTATCCAAGCTCACACCAAGCCATTTAAATAATTCAAATTGATATCAAATCCTTATGAGCCACTACTTCCATCCACCCACATCTCCATTCAGCCACTCATCATCCGCATCACATAAACTAACATCACCTCATCAAAATCCCTCATCCCAGAGGAATTGTTGATAGTTGATCCTACTTTTGCATCCAAAAGCACTAGCTCTAGTCAACCCTCATCCACCACATTTCATTTTTCCATTGCACCTGATTATCTCGCTAACCAATCACTAGCTTCATTATTCACACCACCAACTTCACAAACACCATTTACATTTTCAACTCAACCAACTCCATCAACTAACAAACCAATCAAGCCTAATCCACATCAAAATTTTCCACCCATCGTCTCACAGATAGGATCGTCTATCCAAGAGGAGCCATCACCTCCACCTGAACCACAAACTAGCATTGAAGTGCCCTCTTCATCTATTGACCCATCCACATCCAAACCATCCCAATTTACAATCCATCTCACCAATCCAGGCATTTGTGAGTACATTGTTCAAAGTGTCATATGTACACCGCCAATTGAGTCAGTCAGAGATTATGATCACCCATGCAACCCACCTTTAGCTATAGGTGTAGTGTACATAATGGGTTCCCAACTAGACAGGATCAATTTTATATATGGGGGAGTAGATTCTTAATACAATATGCCTCCTCCTAATGAGGAACCCTTACAAGAGTTTAATACCAATTTACAATATCTATCCAACTCATATTTCCCTTTGTGATATTTTTTTAGGGTTAACTGGTAGGGATATGGACTTGGATGACATGAGTAGGGTCCACATCACATTTTTAAGCCTAAATATCAAGAAGTGCATGATTTCTCTGGCCTAGAATACAAGACTTCTACCTCAAACTCTCTTTTTGATCATACCTTTCAATGACTCACTCTTGAGTGTGAAGAAGAGGATGAGGAGAGTGATGATTGTGATGATTATGATGATATTGATTATGAATACCTGGACCCTGGCTTTGCACCTCATTTAAATGAGGCCTTTCTAGAGATTGTATTGCATACATTAACGATTTATCATATTCCAAATGATTACATCTTTGATGAAGACTTTGGGTATTATATCTCCAATGAGGATTTTGGGGAATTACAATAGATGGAAGCAAACCTAGATTGGATCATTCAAATCTTTGGTGGTCCCCAAGAATATGTGGCCCCTATAGATCCCATCAATATATAAGTGTTATACCAAGATGTTTCCCATAGATCACACCATATTTCACTTCAAAAAGGAGTGTGAGCACCCTGAGCCAGATCTACCACCACCACCTTGGCTTCTCCCATAACATTTCCATTCATCCACCTTACATCAGTTGCAACCTAGAGAGAGTGAGCCATCCTTCCTTGAATTGTAGCCACCTCATTTCCACCAATTAAATATGATTTCTATTGACTTTTTTTCCCCACTATGTAACCCATACAATTTGGTGAAACTGATTCCAATCAACTCTGGCATTATCACCATGGATAGGATTTCATCCCCGCAATCCATATATGAATTTATCCTATTTGAAGGGTTACTATGAGCTTCAAACACTTACATCCTATAGCAACCTTCATCCCCATCTACTTCAGTTTTTCAAACTAAAGTAAAGGAATCACCTGAGTCATTTGAGCATGTGGAGGATAATATCCATCTCATCCTAACTCCACATTAGTTGGAATAAGGTTCTCATATGCTTATCGAAGAATCTATCGATGTGAACCTTAGCCAAGATGTGGACAATCCACAAATTGTGAAAATTGTAAAATATTTGTTCACAGAGAAGAAAGAGTGTATGATCAACATATTAACAAGGAATAAAGACATATTCACATGGTCATACAAGGACATGCCTGGCCTTGACCCCAATTTGGTTGTCCACAACCTTACCTTAGTACATGCTAAGCATTTCAAGTAGAAACTAAGGAAAATTCATCCAACCATAGAATTAATTATCAAGGAAGAGCTACAAAAACTACTGGATGTGAATTTCATAGTCCCAATTAATTATCCAAAGTGGCTCTCTAACATGGTACCCGTTCACAAGCCGAATAGGGGGTATGCATATGCACCGAATTTTGACATCTAAACAAATAATACCCCAAGGATGATTTTTTGCCACCTAATTGATCAATTGGTAGACTCTTATGTAGGCCATGAAATACATTCATTAATGGATGATTTATCAGGATACAATCAGATTCGAATTAATATTGAGGACCAACACAAAACAATATTTACAACACCTTGGGGGACTTTATACTATAGGGTGATTCCTTTTGGCCTTAATAATGTAGGAGCTACTTATCAATGTGCCATGACGTACATATTCCATGACTACATGCATAAAAATAATTGAAGATTATGTGGATGATCTAATGCAAAATCTAAAACACATCTTGAGCATATTGAGGTTCTAGAAAAAGTCTTTGATCGATTGTTGGAACATAAGGTAAGGTTGAATCCTAAGAAGTTCGTATTTGGTGTCACATCAAGAAAAATTCTAATATTCATTATTGCCAAGTGAGGCATTGAAGTGGACCCTGATAAGGTCAAGGCCATCATTGATATGAAACCTCCAACCAATTTGAGAGAGTTGCATGATTTACAAGGAAATATTCAATCTATCAGTTGATTCATTGCACAACTCTTAGACAAATGAAGACATTTCAATCGCTTGTTGTATAAGGGGGTGATATTTTCCTAGACAACTAAATTTCAAGAGGCTTTCAATGACATAAATAAGTGTCTATATTTACCACCAATTTTTATGCCACCTCATCCAGGAGTACCTTTTCACCTTTATGTCTCTATAAAATATTTTGTATTAGGGATAATGCTTGGGCAGAAAAACAAGAATTAGAAAGAGCAAGCAATTTATTACATTAGTTATACATTGGTAAGTTATGAGACAAGATATGCTTATGTCGAGAAGTTGTGCTTAGCAGTGGTTTTCACCACTAAGAAACTCAAACATTACATGCTAAGTAACACTACCTATGTCATAGCTAGAGATAATCCTCTACATTACATGATGACTCATGCATACAAAAACACCCATACCACAAAATGAATAATGCTTTTAACAAAATTTGACCTTGAATTCATTAGCTAAAAATCCATAAAAGGTCAGGTGATAGCCGATCAACTTGCAGAAGCTCCATTACCAGATGATCAAAATAATACTTATTGAGCTTCTAGATGATTCAGTCTTTTTGTCACTAAAAAAGAACTAGTACCTCCTGAGGATGATGTTGACATGACACTCTTATTTGACGGATCAAAGTGCAAAAAGGGACTAGGTGCTAGAGTTGTGTTTTATACACCCAAAGGAATTCCAATTTCTTTATCATTCAAAATCAACTTCCCATGCACAAATAACAATGTAGAGTACAAAGCCCTAATATTAGGGATTCAATCAGCTATAGCTAGTGCATTAAATGAATAAGCATCTTTAGTGATTCTTAGCTTAAAATTTGTCAAGTGAAGGGAGAGTACCAAAGCAAATAATTAGTCTTGAAACATTATCACAAAGTAGCAATGAAGTTGCTAGCAAAATTCAACTGGTATAAAATTGATAACTTGCCTCATTCAACTAACAAATTTGTGGATGCAATGGTTTCTTTGGAATCCTTGATTCCTAAGAATGAACATGGAGGAGTACAACCGCTTATCATCATAATAGTGTCCAAGTCAAAAATCAAATGAGCAGAATATGAAGGTGAGAAGAGTGGTTTTCTGGTCCACGTAGAGCCATATAATTCTTACCTTGATGAGATAAGAGATTTTCCCAAATTTGGGACCCTCCCATTAGAATTTATGTGAACTACAAAAAGATCGTTAAAAAAAAGTAGCTTGTTTTACTCTCTTGGGGGACATGTTTTATAGATGTGGCTATGATGGAGTCCTACTTTAATGCTTAGATCCTATTGAGGCACAAAAAGCTATAATTGAAATCCATTATGGTACTTTTGGTGGCCACTTTAGTGGAATGGCCATTACAAAGTGCATTTTTTCATGGGTTATTATTGGCCCACCATGGAAAGTGATTGTTGTCAATACGTCAAGAAATGTCAAAAATGGCAACATCACACCAATTTGACTCATGTACCATCACAAGCTTCACAACCCATTCAAATACTTTGGCTCTTTTCACAATGGGGCCTATATTTGATTGGTAAAATGTCACCTGCCTCTTCAGGACAACATAAATTCATCAAACTACCACATAATACTTCACCAAATGGGTCGAAGGAACTCCAATTACCACAATGGCTAGACCTCGAATAACAGATTTTATACTAATATCTAGCATATTTTCTCGACCCCTTATTACCCACAAGAAAATGGACAAGTCAAAGAGACCAGCAAGATTGTGATAGCCATTCTCAAGAAACTTTTCAAAGAAAATCATAGATATTGGCACACTCAAATCTCCTTGGCATTATGGGCTTATCAAACAAGCATCAAAATTACAAGAATTCATGGATGACAACACATATAGACAAGCATGTGTTGACCAATTAACACTCCTCGATGAAATGTGGATCAATACCTTAGAACATCTACAAGTATATCAAGATTGCATCAAGCGTGTCTACAACACAAAAGTCCATCCTTGTGAATTCCAACTAGGAGATCTCATTCTTAAAGAGAATCAACAGAACACCAATGCATTTCCACACTTGAGAGATAAATTATCATCTAATTTGTTAGGTCCATACATTTTCAAGCATAAGGTGGGTCTAAGAACGTATAGACTTTCCAACTTAGAAGGAACATTGGAACCTAAGTCGTTGAACATAATACATCTCAAAGCATTTTATACATAGTGAATATTATATATAAGTACATATACATAGCTAAACAAAAAAAAAGAAAAATAAAAAATACCAAAAATATTTCATTTGCATCTCATACATCCATCCATTCATTCCATACATACATTTTAGGCATTTTGTTCAAACAATTTATTACATTGGATCATTTGGTTAATTTGGATGATTGCAAGTCTACTATGTCTTGTTGCCTTAATCAGGGGTATCTTACATCAACATCACTCATCAATCTGTTAGCAATAACATGCAACTTTCCTTCTAATATTTTACTGATTAAGGGACTCACATAAAGTAGGATAGATATCATATGATTATTAGCAATAACAATTACACAACCACTGACTATTTTGTGTGTGTCTTTTAATTTTTAAAATATTACATCGAAAGTATCACAAACATTATAAACCACATTGATCCATAAGCAATTTCAAAATATTTTCAATCACTCATCCATCTCTAGTGTCTTAAGCAACCTCCATTGAAAGTTAAACAATATTTAGATGCAACAGGTTATTCTTGGTCAATCAAGTTTCCTCTTGGACCACACACAAAAAAACACATAAAAAAAATTATGAATCTTAGGAATAATGAAGTCAAAAGTTGCTATTGCCATTAGCAAAAGTTTTCCCCTATGCGCATGGTATAGAATGCTACAGAGTTGGAAAAAGGACAAGTTCCCCCTTCAACCTTGAAAAAAAAAAGAGAAAATCCCTTGCTCTTACTCAAAGTGAGCAAGTATCCCAAAACATTACAAAAAGCAATAAAACTCTCTTGCTCTCCCACAAAATGAGCAAGTATCTTGAAAAGTGCCTCAAAGCAATAAAATCCCCTTGCTCTTCCTAAAAAATGAGCAAGTACAACAAAAGCAAAAAAAAATCAAATTGCTCCATCACAAAAATGAGCAATCCCCAAAATCTAATGCAATAAAATAAGGGAAGGAGCTTGAATCCCTGGAACTCTTAGTGTCTCAAAAACTATGGGGTGATTCTCATTATAGTGATGAGTTGAATGAATCTTGATTGGCAATGGTGTATGCTTATGTGTGATTCCACGTCTATCACATTAGTGACCTTTTTTGTACAGACCTAGGGCCACTCTCAGATGAGATAGCTAATTGGCATGAATTAAATTGATCAGTTTGACCTAACTCATAATGGGAAATGAACAATCATGGCACACACAGTTGGTCCTTGAGAAATTTGAAACCACTAGGACAACCCTTGCATGTGAATATCTGCGAGATACATAAAGAGTTTGTTTAATATCACTAGGATGTTTGAGTGTTTTTAAGAACACCCTAGAAAACCAACTCATTCATACCATATTCCATAATCACACATCATAGTCAAAACCATTCATATATGCCCCTGATTAAACAAAAAGATAATGTTGATCAAGCAAGAGTCTATAAATACCAAATGAGCATTAGAGCATAACATTAATCAACATTACATAATACATCACATCATTTCATATGCATCCATACATACAATAAAATAAAATTGCACACACAAATGATCATAATAAACAACCATGTATATATATATATATATATATGAATCACATAAGTATAAAATATCTATAGGTTGTAACATCAGATCACTAAGGCTCATAAATAAAAATAGAAAACTACAAAAAGAGGTAATAAAGTGCTACTAGCTAGCGCTCCCATGAACCCTGTTAGGCCCCCGAGCTGATGCCTGAGAACCATACAGAGCATATGAGCCAAATGATCTATGAGACCATGAATTTCTTGGCCTAGACTCAGTATGCCTGCTAGAACCTAAAACTGATGATGAAGGAGGAATAGGTAGATGAATGTAATGCTGATCTAAAATTTTCTCCAACATAGCAATGTAAGCAATATGCCTATGGATAGTCCTCAAATCCACCATATAATGTACCACTTGCTATGCTAACTCTACCCTAAGAGTTGAAATAGTAGCGACATCATCACCCTTGCTTGGCCTAGCCTGTAGCCCATCCACATTGCCTTGTAGCTGAATCACCTTACCCTATAGCCTCATAATCTCTACATCTCAAATCGTGATAGTAGCAATAACATCACCTCCACTCAACCTACCATGCAACCTGTCAACCTCATCCTAAAGCTGAATCACCTCACACTTCAACCTCATCACCTCCTCATCTAAGCTATCCCACTATGCTTGTAGTATCCCCCACTCCTCCTCTTTGTGGAAAGGATAAATAGGAGCATCCTATACCTAATAATATCCATCTCCACCATTATCACCATCATCACCCACATCCACATCATGGCCTCTATCACCTCCGTCACCTCCATCTCCACCAACCCTAGTACCAACATCTATCTATTGTATGCCAATGATAGACTACCTTCTACCCCCACTACCTTAGTGGTGCTTATGCTACCTAGGAGTCTACTCACCAACATCATGCTCATACTCATTGATGATATCATCCACAACCTGGTTAGGCCTCCATGAAGGTTGTGCTATAAACTAAGAGTCATAGTCAATAGTTTCCCCCGCATCATATACATCAGGGATATCAACTACTATATCATCTATTGCATCATCCATGGTCTAAAAGTCTAGATTAAAGGGAAGAATGATCTCATATCCCTATTGCCTATACATCATATGAGCATTTGGAACTCCCTAAATCATGCTAAACTATCTCATCACTTGCAAGAACTGGATGTAATCCATCTATCTACCATGGCTCCCTATCATCCACCTACCTTGTCTCACCTGATGATTCTACGCAACATCATCCTCCCAAGTTAGACCTCTCCAAGGTCACCTACAGATGTCATCACACGTCAACCCACTCAAGATATCCTGGTAAGTCTCCACACTGCAAGGAGGACGAGTAGGAGAAGACTCCTCACTAACCTACCAATGAAGTGCACAAGTAAAGGATCATAGGCACAGGATAGCCCCTCTGGGTGGCCAAATCTGATATGCTCCCATACCCACATCTAGAGCACAAAGCTACAACCAAGGCCCTTTCACTCCCATATCTTCACCTCATAGAGCTCATCATACAACTAACATAAGAGCATAGGAGCCCATGCATAAATCTGAAGCTCTACTATCAGCTACAGTACAATAGATACCTAGTTCTAGGAGAACCTCGAGCCCATACTGTTAGGCAAAAACATGTTACCTAGTATATACATAATGAAGGTTAGAAGTGCACCCAAATTCTTACCTTTGTAGAGATCAAGATAAGGAATACCACCCTTCTCGTAGTCAACATCTTAATCATCTCCATAAGTGGGCATAAAATTAGCCTGCTTGTCGTGGCCCACCCTCACAGGTAGACCCTCAACAAAAACCTAGAAGATGTGATAAACATCCTCCAAGATGACAGTTAGCTCCACTATCAAAAGCTAAAATGAACCCCTGTCAAGGTCCCATCTCTCCACTAAAGTAGACAATAACTCGTCATCCGCATGGACAGTATCTACTCATCCGTAGCCCTCCAAACCCATAGCCTCCAACAACTTCCAATTGTTAGTTGTGGGAACTTTTCACACTTTGGATATTGTGCGGGGCCATCAATGTCTAGCAGTAATGAATTTTACCTAAAAGCAAAAACAAAATTCACATCAGTGCATATTAAAAAAAACAAGAAAAACACAAAAATATTGCACATCATTTTGCACACATTGCATCTCAAAAACAAGAAAAACACAAAAACATTGCATATCATCCTAGCGTAAATTGCATTTCAAAAAAAAAATTGCACATCATTTTACATACATTGCATTTCAAAAAAACACAAAAATGATTGCACATTCTTTAATGCACATCCCATTTCCAAAAAAAAAAATTCAACCTTCCCCATTCATGCATTAAAAAAAAATTAATTAAAAACAAGTAAAAACAATTTTTCCAGCTCCTCTTAGGGGTTGCAAAATACAAAAAAAAATAAAAAAACAACAAAAAAATTTCTAGCTCCTCTTAGTGGTAGCAAATTGCAAAAAAAAAAAATTCAAAAACAAACAAAAAATTTTCCAGCCCCTCTTAGTGGTTTCCAAAAAAAAAAACAACAAAAACACACAAAAATAGCAAAAACATACACAATAACAAATAAAACCTAAAAATGAGAGTTTAGGACACCTACCTTGGCATAGCGGACTCTGGATTCTACTACAAATGAGCCTCCAACCCCCACACCAAATCCACTCCCCTCACCACCATCCATCTCACACACACTTCTCAAACCACCATTCAATGTCGCAACACAATAATAAAATGAAAATGACCCCCTCCCCTTTATATAGCCACATTTTTTAGTGAAAAAAATGCAACCACAATTTGCGAAGCATACAAAAATGTGCTCCCATGGTTTGTGACGTAGAACGTGAATGTGTGGTTAAGGGAAGGCATAACCACACATGTACGGTTAAAAAAAAAAAAACAAAACCTAAAAAAAAATAGAAAATAGCAAACCCAACTAAATCACATTTACATTTCACAAAAGCATCATCATCATCATCATCACCACATCAATTAGTGAATCTCGTATTTAGTGAATTAATCTATACACCTAACATTGCAACAACTAGCAATCCATGTAATCCGGTAGGATGGATAGCTCACCATAAGGACACTCATCATCATATCAAAATGGCATTAATCAGCTAGGTCTCTCAATCTTTGATCTTAGTTGTGTTCAAACCAGATTTACACAAGGTTATCCTTCAACCCTTCCCATTGGGTCAAAATCGGAAAATAAACAATAAAATTTAGTAATAATAAAAAATCACTCGAGCATAAAATTCCTAGAATGACTAGTTCCTATAGCGATCCCGGGGAAGCGGTGCACCGTCTACTAATATATTTGTGAATATTATTTTATTTATTTATACTTAATCATACATTAAATGAAATATGTGAAAATAGATGCAACAAAAATACAAAGAGATGAATGAATAATGCTCTTTATTGCTTTTTTTGAAGTTCGATTACATATAGATCCCTCTAGGGGATTCCCTTCATTTGATACATATTTTACAAAATAAGGTAGCAGACGTATGATATCCCCTTGCAAGGGGTGATGCACTCTCATAGGCTTCCTGATGATGCACAAAAAACTGTATGAGGGCTTACAGATTCCTCCTTCTTTAGGTTAGGCTCCTAGAGGGATCCTTTTACTTTCATATGTCGATAACCTATCTAGTGAACCTGTAGTTCTGCAAGCATAAAAACAACAACAAACACTCAATTGTCCGAGATTGCCTCCCCGGATGAGGTTGTTAGCAATAACCCTAATGAAAAATAGAAATATGCTCAATGAAAATAGAAACTAATGCTATGAATGCAATTAAATGTAATAAATCAGATCTATGCAAATGGCGTGAAAACATGTAACAAGCTAAATGAAAAAAACTAATGCTAAGAACCCTAGACTAGGCCTATGGGCCACTGTCCATGACAGTGGTCACTAAGATGAAAACCTATCTCTATTGCTCCAAGGCTATAGATCTAGGATTATTGCTGAAGTTGAAATGATTGTTGTTTATGCCTGATGTGTTGAATACCTTATAGGTGATAACATCTCAATCGGCCAGCACCTCGTTTCTTTAAAAAGGTGCTCCAATTCACTCTTCGATCTGATAGGGCTTCACTACAAGAAAATCTCTCCAAGTTTCAAAAAGCTCTCCCAAAAGTCTCTTTGAAATTCCCCTTGGTGCCCTTAGGTTTGCACCTTATAATATTTTGAATCCCTAGGTCAATGTCCAAACCCTAGCACTGAATTCTACGTGTACACTGGATGTTAGCATGAGAATTTTTGTTTTTTTTTGTGTTTGAAGGCCAGTTAAACTGAAGTCTAAATCTGGCCTTGAGTCTCTCATGTAGACTAGCTATGAGGGAGAATGCAAAGTTATTCCCGCTCAGCCTTATTGCAAGCAAACTGCCACTTCCACCCAATATTAGGCTAGTTTGATGGCAAGTTGTATTTTAAAGCTTAGCTACTACCATCTGCGGCGGCTAGGGATTGCCCGTTTTGAGCTTTAGTGGCCAGGATCCAGTCGCTCTGGTTCATAGCGACTAGGCTTGGATGGGGTAAGACTACCCTATATGAGTGGTGAAAACCACTTTTGGCACTTGGAAGGTCCCAAGGTTTAGTCATATGGTCTATGAATACCCAAATGAGTAGTTCTAAACATGACATGTTTTAGGTGTCTACATATGCCCATTTTTGGGATGCCTTGTGTGGAAAAGACAACACAGAGCAAAAATGTAGACTGCTATGTTTGTAGAGTGTAAGATGATCATTTATCTGATCAATGCTAGATAGCCCAGCCATGCAATATGGTGTGCATCCCTGAATCATTTCTTCTATAGTGACCTCAGGAACGCACGCACCAGTCCCTTTTTTAAACCTTACTTGCAATGCTATTTAAAATACCCAAGATGAAATGGAAAGACAAGAGGAAAAATGATATAACATGAAATAACAAAAGATGAATCTCTTATGTCTTGGAACCACTGTTGATGCTTGGAAAGTCTAAGATTATGTCTTATGATCTTATGAGTGTGTCTATGTAAGTAGCTCCCCTAAGCATGACACGATTTAGGTGTCTATAGATACCCCTTTTACGATGCGCTATGTGGAAAACACAATGTTGAGCAAAAACATAGACTGATCTATCTGTAGGGTGTATGGTGATCAATGGTCTGATCAACACTGGATGGCCCAATCATGCAAGATGACACGCATCCCTTGAATCATTGCCTCAACATTCGAAGGACTTAGCTCAGTGGCTTTTGCATGTTAAATTGCACTCATTCCTCAAACTCAATCGGGTAGCTTCAACTGCTACAAAAATTTCGACCAGTAGGACAGCTAAAATTGAAGATGTCATGTCTACTTACATTCCCAACAAACAAGGGAAATTTGTGATTGTTGTATGCAATTATTCGTAGGACGAACATGATTTTGTTATGATCGAGTAATATTTTTTTGATTTTGATTATGATTAAGTTGAAGTTTTGAACTACCTCTTCACATAATGAGTTGGTGAAGAAATGACAATGAATGAAGTGACAAGTCACTTGACCATTATGACTAATCTAGCCCCTTTTTAGAATTTGCTACTTTTAATGGGTAATCCCA
The DNA here is from genome assembly GCA_028583015.1 of Wollemia nobilis. Lineage (NCBI taxonomy): Eukaryota > Viridiplantae > Streptophyta > Pinopsida > Araucariales > Araucariaceae > Wollemia > Wollemia nobilis. The sequence continues at coordinate 5,846,119 of JAQPPZ010016751.1, read as the reverse complement.
CATCCAAGTGTGATTCCAATTGCTTATGATAATCATCCATTCCTATCCCGAGGAGCGATCCAACTATCAATAGCCTTCTTAGGGAGTTGGGATGAGTGATTTTGTTTATGCCTAGATTGTATCACTTTGATTTAATGTTTTTGATGTCATAGGGGAATTAGAATGACCCCTTCATACCCGTGGAGCAGTCCGACCATATTTATCTTCTTCGGGTTTGAAGGGTGACATATCATATTTCCAAAATGAGTTGTTTTTTCCCCAAGTGGCCTTATGGTTATCTACTCATCTCACCAAAATACATGGAGTGCAAATCACTGCAATCATCGAGTGGATAGAGTAGGTAACAAGATATGAGGCCTACTTGAGATTGTGATTTTATGTGATTTTTTTTGTTATTTTGAACATTCTGATGATCTAAAACCACCAAAGTGTATTTATTTATTGTTTTTGTGGGATCCCTCAGGGAGAAAATCCCTAATTTTACTCTGTGGATCTGGCCGCTGTCAGGTCTAGCAGCTTATGAGTTCCTGCCTATGGCTGTTGTCGCCTTAAGTGACCAAGAAGTTTGGGCCGCTAACGTCAGTAGCAGCCAAGGCATAATTAAGGAAATATAAAAATTTGTATTTCTAGGGTTTGACCTATCATTTTCATCATTGAAGATTCATTTTTGGAGCTTTAGTGTAGCGACGATGGTTGCGACTTTCGAGTTTGCTGGCGCTAAGGACATGGCTGCGCAAGGTGAGACATCAACTATTGGAGGAGCTAGAGCTTCTCAGGTATTTCTCTTTTTCTAAACCCTAGCTCTCTTTTCTCTTGCCTGAGTAAAACTGAACCTCACTCAGTAATGGGAAAAATGAACCTCACTAAACCTGTTGGCAATGAACAAACTTCGTAATTAGGCTTAGGTTCCCTTTTGCTACGGTGGGTTAGTCCCCAATTTTTCTTTCTATCAGTGGCTTCAGCCTAGGGTTTTTCAAATTTTTTTAGTTATTTACCTACTGTCGCCATTTTGGGCATTTTGAACTTAGCCTACATTTGATGCTTGGGTGGGAAATTTGCTTTACATTCTATTTGTTTTCCCTCCTATTATTATTTTTTGAATCATTTTGTTAGTTTGCAATTTTTTTTTTTATTTTCTGGCCAAGGGTTCACGGGTTTGTCATGCCGCCCCTTGGCCGCTGTTGCTCAGAGCGGCCAAGCTTGAATCCCAACGGTCAAAAATTTGACCATTGGGTCTTGCTGCTGCTGCCTCCAATGGCCAGGTTTCGACCGTTGTAGGCTACATCGGCTAAAGCTTGAGCTTTGTTTTTTTGTTTTTGTGTATTTTGTTGAATTTTTTATGATTTTTTAAATTTTGCTTTGCTTGATTAGGTGCAATTTTTTCTTCTCTTGCTTAGATTTAGAGTAACTCATACTATTTTACACCATTTTCATGTTTATTGTGAATTATGCCTTAGATGCACTATAGTTATATTTTGTCTTTCTTCTGCTTTCCTTAGATCCTCACTACTCGGGCCTTGGACCCAAAGCTCCTACTTGACTTGCTTCCTGTATTTGATGACACTGACTAGGAGTGGTTTAAGGCCCGTGGGCTATAGTACGTCATCAGGTTACCCCATATTATGGCCAACCAGGCTTATCTTACGGCCTTTGCCCACCGTTGGGACTCGTGGACCAACACATTCCACATTCCACTTGGTGAGATGACTATCATGTTAGAGGATGTTTATAGGATCTTTCGGATCCCATTCTATGGGGTGCCCATTGTTTCGTTGGCCACTAATGATCAGGTGGTCATATATGCTCAGGTGTTTGGAGCACGCTCTACATAGGCCCTTTGGGATATTGGGTCTGAGGGAGTATCTATCAAATCTTGGTATGATGCTCATGTTTTCACAATGAGGCATGTCATGTTTTTGATGGTGATCAGCAATGTTCTTATCTCGAACTACTCAGGTTTGAGGTTCCCTTGGAACCTCTTGGTGATGGTGCAGGACCTACTAGATAGCGAGGAGCCTATCATCTATGCATGGGGTAGATCTCTATTGGCTCAGTGCTACAATGAGTTGTACCACATCCATCGATGGGGATGTGTCAGCATTGCATGTAGCTTGCTACTATATATTTGGGGATGGGAGCACATTATAGTAGATTGCCCTAAGGGGCTCCCGATCATGATCATAGCGGTCGACACTCAGACATAGTGCTATGCTTCTATATGGGTTCGAGAGCACGAGGAGCGTAAGAGCCATACCTTTGTAGGGGAGTCATCCCACTATACTGATGCTTTCACCAGACTGTTGGTCAGATATTGTTGTACTTAGTATGGCACTGAGAGGGGGGGGTGAATCAGTGTAGCATTCCAAGACATGAATTAACAGCTCTAAAAATTGCAGCAGATAAAATTTATAAATAGATATAATAAGTACCGCAAGAGAACATCACACAACACAGATTTTTAACGAGGTTCACCAAAATGGCTACTCCTCAAAAATAATGGCTGCTTGGACTCCCATCCAAATCCAGCCTCTTGCAAAGCACCAACTTTACAATTTGTTTACCAAAGACCAACCGGAAGGAGCACCCACCCCTTATTTATCTCGCATCAACGAAAGGAGCACCAACCCCTAATTTTCCAAGACCAACTGGACTTCAATTTTGAATAAAAATGTTTGACATAGACCTTTGTTATTGCAAGACTCTAACCGGTCTACATCACCTTTGCAATCTCTCGCGCACTCTGCTCTCTCTTGCGCAATCACTTCACACCATCTGCTGCACCGCTACAGCCAAACTTTGCAATCAACTTTTCCCTTCGTGCTCTCTCTGCACACTCTGCTTTCTCTACGCACACGCTTCGCACACTCTATGTCATTTCACATTCTGCTCTCTGTGCGTATTCATAATCAAACTTTGAACAACTCGACATGACCAGCTCACATTACACACTTCGCTATCATTTTGCTAGCTCTGCGCTATCTGCGCTTTTACAGCCACATATCGCACACGATACTCACACACACCACATATTTTTCAAACTCGAAGTAGCCCTCCTTTTATAGAAGAAATTTTAGGAACAAACCCTAAAGAACGTCGGCTAAGAAACCCTAGAAATTGTCGACTGCCAAACCCTAAAATCCATCGACTGTAACCCTAAGAATGTCGACTGCAAAACCCTAGAAATTATTTGCTGCAAAACCCTAAAATCCATCGACCCAGATTTAACTTTGTCGGCCTCAAACTCTTCTGCCACCTTTGTCACCTTCCTGTAGCTTACTGCCACGAAATAATAACATGTCGCGATATCGCGACACTTTTTGTGGCCATACGCCTTCTTGTCCTTGCTGTCACGAAATCGTGACCCTTTTGGCCGTTGATAGCTTTGCCACCATTCTTGTCATGAAATCGTGACACTTCAAACTTTTGCTGACGTCATTCTCATTCTTGTCATGAAATCGCGATGCTTTCGGCTTCCAGCGGCTTTTCTTGCACCCTGTCGCGAAATCGTGACACTTTCAGCTTTCGCTGACGTCATCCTCAGCTTTGTCATGAAATCACGATGCTTTCGGCTTTCAGCGGCTTTTCTTGCATCCTGTCATGAAATCGTGACACTTTCAGCTTTCGCTGATGTCATCCTCAGCTTTGTCGCGAAATCGTGACGCTTTCGGCTTCTAGAGGCTTTTCTTGTAGCCTATCGTGAAATCGCGACACTTTCAGCTTTTGCTGACATCATCCTCATCTTTGTCGTGAAATCACGACACTTTCGGCTTCCATACATTCCTTGCTTCATGCAGTAGCGAAATCATTACAACTTTGTGCCTTGTGCTTCCAACTTTGCTTCTACCTATGAGATTTTGACTTGTAGCGAAATCACTACACTTTTGCCTTGCACTTTCGACTTGTAGCATAATCACTACACCTTTGTGTTGTGCACTTTTGACTCGTAGCGAAATTGCTACATATTTTTCACTTAACACTTTCTCCTCTCCTTAATTCAACATGTAGCGAAATCGCTACAACTTTTCCACTTAACGCTTTCTCCTTGCTTTGGCCAGCGAAATTTCAACATGTAGCGAAATCGCTACAGTTTCTCGACTTAGCTTCTTGGCCTCCAACATGTCGTGAAATCGCGACATTTTGCCTTGCATCTTCTCTCTCCTCATTTTTGTCGTGAAATCATGACACTTCCGACTGTGCCTTCTCTCTCCTCATTTTTGTCGTGAAATCATGACATTTTTGGTTGCGCCTTCTCTCTCATTTTTGTTGCAAAATCGCGACAATTTTCTTTGTGCCTTCTCTCTCCTCCGACCTGTCGCGAAATCGCGACATAAAACATGTCGCGATATCGCGACAGTTTTCTTACTTGTCTTTTTCTTTGAATGTTTGAAACTGGGCCACTTCTTTCTTCCTGAAAACTTGCTGTACATGATCTGACTAACTTTTGAACTTCTATCCTCTGCATCTGATTGACTTTTGAACTGCCTGTCCATTACATCATTAGATCTAACCGATCGTATTGACAACAATGACAATACTCCTGCAACACCTTGCTCAACACTGAACTCCTATCCATTGTACTTTGGCTGCACCTTGTCGTTCAATAAACTCTTGTCCATTGCATCAATAAATCTGTCTGACTGTGTTGACAACAATGACAATACTGTTTGTTGCACCTTGCTCAACAATCTCCCCTTTGGAATTGTTGGCAACACATGTGCAATTTTCCTGTAAATCTTCTCCCCCTTTGACAATAATACCAAAGGGCTACTGCAGACTCCCCCTGAGTCTATGCACAACATTCTAAGACACAAATTATTACAATTAGCAAATATTCCAAGCATGAACAAGAAGAAAAACAAATACACAAATGCTCCCCCTGAGAATGTGATCCCAAGCTAGTCACTTCTTGGGAATTTTAACCACTCGACCAATCTGCCTTCCCGATAAAATGCACCTCCACTGGTAAACTTCTGGTTATCTACACATCCTGCCCAATCTGCATCTCTAGGATACCATAAACCATACTCCATAGTACCCTTGTAATATTATAGAAGACTCTGTCTCTTTGCTGCACTGACTGGTGGACCTCTTCTTCACTTGAAGAATCCTCACTCCGATCTAACTTCAGCTGTGTTGGATGCCAGAATTTCTATCCATTGAAACTCTGTATTCTGTACTCTGTCACCTTCAATGTTCAGTCAATAGGCTCACTAAGAACCTGCTCAACAAGCTCACCAAGGAACTTGCCCAAATCTGCTCTTGCCAAGCTCTCTAAAAACTTGTCCAAAACTTCTCTAGCAATTTGTCCCAAAGATTGTCCTCAAAATATTTCCCAAAGACCTTCTTCAAAGGCGCAATCAAACATGCTCAAGTGGTACTCAATATAAGCTCAACAAAGAATGATAGTCTGAAATTAAATCCACTTCATAGAAGCATACAAAAGATTGTTAGAGACTTAATATCTTCTATTCTCAAATCTCAATCTCAACTCAAATCAAGAAAAGTTTATTTTATGGGACTTGAACAACCACATGCAATCAATCACTTGACTATGCTCAATTATCTTTACTCAACCAATCATCTCTCACACAACCCTAGTCCAAGAATGTATCAACCAACTCTTGTTCAGTATTGTACCAACACTGCAGTATTACGTCAACTCTGTGTATGCATAAAATACTATACCTCAACACAAATCAGATCCATTTTTACATTTGTAGCTTTGTCTAAGTTTTCTGCAGTCAACGCTGGTCACCCCTTACTTTCAACTGTGCAAATCTGGAGAAGACATTCTGTCAAACACTTCACGACCAACCATTCATCTCTTTACTCAGCCTTATACTTCTTAACCTCGGATTGGCATTTTATTAACAGTTAAAACGAAACTGTCTGAGAATTAAATAATTCCACCAAGGCACCATGAAAGTTCTAACAATATTTACATCAATGAATGGAACAGATACACGCTTCTTTTATCGAAACATAAATACGTAGCTAGAGCAAAAATTCTTCCACTAATCAAATTATCTCGAACTGTTACATTTCATGGCTTCGAACATTTATAGTAAGAACCATCAACAATACAACAATGACATACAACAATACTAGAAATGGTGGCGACTCTCCATTTAATCTCCAGCCTTCATGGCACTTCCACAAACAACTATATGAACTGAAATAAATTTAAACAACTATAGTGCAACTCCTCCTTACTGCTTGCCTTTCATCCTCAGGTTAACCCAACAAACATATAAGAGCAATAAAATAAAACCTTTTTCAAAATGCTCCCCCTGAGGATGTGTTACCTGGAGTTGCTTAGTGCAGTAGAAGAGCAGTCTCCTTTAGTTCAAGGAGACACGATTTCCTCTCTTCTTTCTTTCTCTAGACTTTCTTGACCTCGGGCTTGGATTTTTCACCTGCGTCCCTATTTTGCATCATTGCGTGAACTCGAATATCTCTCTTGGTGTGGTTGTCTCTTATGCATCCACGATGAATGATTATTTTTCTTTCTTCTATGAACCTGATTTATTTCTTGTCTGTGTTGTGTTCTTTGCGTCTTATAAAATCTATTGTTTTGCCTTAGATTTGATACAAAAGTGCTTGGACAAAACCTTGCTATGTGCCCATGACCATTGCATTGAAAACATTGTACAAAGTGTTCACTCAGATATGCAGATGTATTTCGACCAGCATAACTCTTTGATTTATTATTTAATCCACAATAAGTTGCCTTGTGACCATACTGGTTACATCTAAAACAATAGCCATTAAAAGTGTTAGTATGAAAAGAGTGAGAGTGGTAGAACCTCTTTTGTTGTGGTCGCTTTGCTGTAAATCTCCTTTGATATTTTCTTTCTTTTGAAGATGCAACTTTAACCTTTTCTTGCTCGGACCCTTCAATAGTGAACTTCTTCTTCTCTGCAAAATTGGAAGATAAAGGTTGTTCAGCTTCATATCCAAGACCATGCTTAACCGTGGAGCTTCTCTGATGACTTATCATTTTATCTAGCAATTCTGTGCTCTTCTCGAATTTAAGATTTGTATTGGCCTCTTCTAGTTGTTTCTTCAATGAAACAATCTCTTCTTCTTGTTTGCGGCAAATAATCTCTTTCTCATTGATCTGTGACCTGAGAGTTTCCTCAATCCTTTTAGACTCTTCTACTTGTAGCTTTAGATTACTAACTACTATGTTAGAATCCTCTTCATGTTTGTTACACACATTGACTTTATCATTCAATTTGTGACTTCAAGTCTTCTTCTATTTTCTTGGCCTTTTGGAATTGTAAGAACAGATTTTCAATCTCATCCCCATATTCTTCCAATTTCTTGGACAGTCTTTTGTTCTTTTTCTTTTCTATACTCAACTCTTCAAGAGCAGAGATCAACTCACCTTCCCAGTCTACTTCAGCATTGAGGTTTTTATTATCTGCTTCAGTGTTCACTCCTTCTGCCTTTTTTGGTTCAATTTCCTCTACCACAGAAACTGAAACTGGCTGAGATGTCTTTTTGAAGGAGGTTCTATTCTTCTTACTTGGAGCTATAATTTGATCTTCATTCCAATTTGCTTCTGCATTCATTTCTTCTTTATTACATTCCTATTCTGATTCTATTTCTTCTTCATCTTCACTACTACTAAACCCATGACACTGACGTTCATTATGCCCGAGTTTATCAAAACATTCTCGAACCTTGTGAACTCGCATTATGACCGAGTTGACTCTTGGCCTTTTCTCCATTGTTTGATTCATCTCTTGAATCTACAAAAATAATGAATTTATCTTTATTTTCTTTTATGACCCTGTGTGATCTTTTCTTCTTGTGTCTCATGGTTCCATTCTTGCCTTTCTTTGCCATTAGAGTATTAATCCAAGATCAACCCTAGCTGATTTAGCCTTTAAAGGGAACTTGGCTCTAATACCAATTGTTGTACTTAGTATGGCACTGAGAGGGGGGGTGAATCAGTGTAGCATTCCAAGACATGAATTAACAGCTCTAAAAATTGTAGCAGATAAAATTTATAAATAGATATAATAAGTACCGCAAGAGAACATCACACAACACAGATTTTTAACGAGGTTCACCAAAATGGCTACTCCTCAAAAATAATGGCTGCTTGGACTCCCATCCAAATCCAGCCTCTTGCAAAGCACCAACTTTACAATTTGTTTACCAAAACCAACTGGAAGGAGCACCCACCCCTTATTTATCTGCATCAACATAAAGGAGCACCAACCCCTAATTTGCCAACACCAACTGGACTTCAATTTTGAATAAAAATGTTTGACATATACCTTTGTTATTGCAAGACTCTAACTGGTCTACATCACCTTTGCAATCTCTGCGCACTCTGCTCTCTCTTGCGCAATCACTTCACATCGTCTACTGCACTGCTACAGCCAAAATTTGCAATCAACTTTTCCCTTCGTGCTTTTTGCACACTCTACTTTCTCTGTGCACATGCTTCGCACACTCTGTGTTGTTTCACATTCTACTCTCTGTGCATATTCACAATCGAACTTCAAACAACTCGACATGACCAGCTCACATTACACACTTCGCTATCATTTTTCCAGCTCTGCGCTATCTACGCTTTTACAGCCGCATATCGCACACAATACTCACACACCCCACATTTTTTCAAACTCGAAGTAGCCCTCCTTTTATAGAAGAAATTTTAGGAACAAACCCTAAAGAACGTCGGCTAAGAAACCCTAGAAATTGTCGGCTGCAAAACCCTAAAATCCATCGACTGTAACCCTAAGAATGTCGGCTGCAAAACCCTAGAAATTGTTTGCTGCAAAACCCTAAAATTTGTCGACCCAGATTTAACTTTGTCGGCCTCAAACTCTTCTGCCACCTTTGTCACCTTCCTGTAGCTTATTGCCACGAAATAATAACATGTCGCGATATCGCGACACTTTTTGTGGCCGTACGCCTTCTTGTCCTTGTTGTCGCGAAATCGTGACCCTTTTGGCCGTTGATAGCTTTGCCACCATTCTTGTCATGAAATCGTGACACTTCAAACTTTTGCTGATGTCATTCTCATTCTTGTCATGAAATCGCGACGCTTTTTTTCTTTTCTTGCACTTCTTTTCTTTTTTTTTCTCCTCAGCTTTGTCATGAAATCGTGACGCTTTCTTACTTTTCTTGTGAAATCGTTACAACTTTGTGCCTTGTGTTCCTTTTTTCTCCTATTTTGACTTGTAGCAAAATCGCTACACTTTTGTGCCTTGCACTTTTGACTTGTAGCATAATCGCTACACCTTTGTGTTGTGCACTTTTGACTCGTAGCGAAATCGCTACATCTTTTTCACTTAACACTTTCTCCCTGCTTCGGCTAGCGAAAATTCAACATGTAGCGAAATCGCTACAACTTTTCCACTTAACGCTTTCTCCTTGCTTTGGCCAGCGAAATTTCAACATGTAGCGAAATCGCTACAGTTTCTCGACTTAGCTTCTTGGCCTCCAACATGTCGCGAAATCGCGACAGTTTGCCTTGCATCTTCTCTCTCCTCATTTTTATCGTGAAATCGCGACACTTCCGACTGTGCCTTCTCTCTCCTCATTTTTGTCGTGAAATCATGACATTTTTGGCTGCACCTTCTCTCTCCTCATTTTTGTCATGAAATCGCGACAATTTTCTTTGTGCCTTCTCTCTCCTTCGACTGTCGTGAAATCACGACAGAAAACATGTCGCGATATCGCGACAGTTTTCTTACTTGTCTTTTTCTTTGAATGTTTGAAACTGGGCCACTTCTTTCTTCCTGAAAACTTACTGTACATGATCTGACTAACTTTTGAACTTCTATCCTCTGCATCCGAATGACTTCTGAACCGCTCGTCCATTGCATCATTAGATCTAACCGATCGTATTGACAACAATGACAATACTCCTGCAACACCTTGCTCAACACTGAACTCCTATCCATTGTACTTTGGCTGCACCTTGCTGTTCAATAAAATCTTGTCCATTGCATCAATAAATTTTTCTGACTATGTTGAAAACAATGACAATACTATTTGTTGCACCTTGCTCAACAGATATGTCATGTGATGGCCTTACTATGAGTGTCCTGCTTGGGATGATCCAGCTAGTTTTACTATTAGGAAATGGTGTGAGCGATGGCTTATTGGTCGTAAGATTACCATCCAAGAGTATTTATTCTACTCTTAGGTTCTTTATTAGTATGGATTGCAACAGGATGTGCCCTTGATACCATTCTTGTATAGATGCCTCACAGCAGAGAAGGAGATGCCTCCATGACAAATCACAGAGCTTTCAGATGAGGAGGATGCCCCAGTCATTGACCCTACAATGTCTGGGGGAGTTACAAAGGCCAACTCTCAGTGGTGGGGTGATCGTATGTGGCATGGAATCAGAAGCCTAGGGCACAAGGATGATGGCGAGGGTGATGGCACAAATCTGGCAGGATGTAGGGTTCAAGACAAGACTGAGGTATGGGGCCAACTAGCAGAGCAGGTGGTAGCAGAGGATCCTAACATTCCTGATGAGGAGTTAGAGCCTGAGGAGAGAGACTCTCCTCTAAGAGCACATTTGCATGAGGTTGAGGCTGAGCTTTAGGCCACTAAGATCCAGGTACAACAGTGAGATGCTACCATTGAGTAGCTCTTAGCATAGATAAGGCTCTACAGGCTACTATTGGGGGTGGCGATGTTAGGATGTAGTTTGTTGTTCCTCCTTCTACACCATAGGAGGCTCCAACGACAGGTTCAGGGGTATATGTGGGACATCTCCAGTATTTGTTGGATGAGCATGAGGAGCGGATCTGGGGACTTGTGGATCATGTTACCCTTATTCAGATGCAGCTCATGAGGTACGGGATTGTCCCTAAGGATCCAGTAGGTGTGGGTGGTTCGCAGGTCAGTGGGCGCTCCACCTCGGGGTAGTCTTTTGCCCATCCTAGCCAACGGACCTAGACTCAAACAGAGAGACCTACAAGCTCACATCACTCGACTCACGATACTGCCATAGGGGGAGGTAGCACTAGAGGAGGTGATGCAGGGGGCTTAGGCTCGATACTTGACTGATGCTCTACTTGGTCCTTGATTCATTTTTTAGGTTGACTGACCTAAATGACTATATCCCACGGGCATTTTTGTATATCCATTGGACTTGACACACATACTTTTATGATATATTTTCTTTTTATGACTCATTATGTGTATCATTTATTGCTTTATGTTTTTGTTGTTATTTTGTTTTATGATATGATGTGATGATGATATTATGATGATTTGATGAATATGTTAGATGATAGATGATATTTGAAGATGCTTAGATGGATGTGTAGATGCTTATATGTTTTTATGATATGATGCAATGTATTTTGATGATGAATGATGAATTTATAATTTGGTATGCAAATGGATATTTCCTATATGTTTTATGATGTGGTTTATGGATGATTAATGACTTGTTTTTGTGAATGCGATGTTGTTGCTAAAATGCATGTTTTAACTTTGCTTTAATTTTATGCATCTAACTTATGTGATGGAATGGTATAAATGAACCTGTATGCTCTAATCACTTAAAACATACATAATGCATATGACATTGACAATATTAATGGGTGATACCATAGAAAGTAAAAAAAATAATCATAAATTTAAATAATCACTCTTATCATAAGAATTGATTAAGTATTAATATGTGAGATGTGATGGTGTGTAATGTATTTTCTTAATAAGTTTATGTAAATTAAAAGATATAAAGTAGTCAGTGGCCATCTATATACTATTTCTAATATATATGCGGTGTTTGTCCTACTATGTTGATACCCCCTAATTTATAAGATCTTATAAATAATATGATGGTGTGAATGATGTTATGATTTGTTGCTATGTAAGAATTTTTGGGGCTTTCGGAGATTCAAACACTCTAGTTCCCCTATCAAAAACTATCTACTTACTACTTAGACTTTTGAAAAGTAAGGCTTTTACCATGGAATTGGTTTTTCATGATCTCTGTGTGTGCATGTGATTGTATATTTTGATATAGAACTCAAGCATTTCCTTCGATGTCAAGCGGGATCCTTTCAGCCCATTGCTAAGATCAGGGATCCTCAAGTGTTCATCTCATACTTATGTTGGACTTAGTTGGACTATACCACTAGGCAATATTGGGTTACCTAAGCTATCTCATCCACATTCAAACATTGGTCTACACAAATGCATGAAGCCGTTGTTGTAGACATATCGTCATGCGTAAGGATTTCTCCTTCCAGTTTTGTACAATGCTGAGAATTATAGGGATTCAAGCTTTATTCCCTTCTTTTTGGCTTCTTTTTTGACTTTGGATATTTGCTCATATGTAGTGATGAAAATCACTGTTTATTTTGATTTGATTTTTTTTTTAGCGAGGATTTTTTTGTAGATGATAATCATTTTTTATTTTGCTCATACGTAGTGATGAAAATCACTGTTTATTTTTTATTGATTTTTTTTAGCTTGATTTTTTTGGAATTTCTGAATTTATGCTTTGTGTATCGGATTATTGCTTTGAAATCTGGACTGTATGCTTGGACTTTTGAATATGTACGTTTGCTTTAGGATTTTTCTTATTTTGATGTAAGCAAGGGATTTTGTTAGGGTAAAGCTTGTCCTTTTGCCAATTATCAGCACCTTTAAACCGTTTGCACAGGGGGATAAGCGAGGAAGATCCTTTTTGCCTAAGGTAACCTAAACCACTTTGTATCTTTCATATTTTCCTTGTACTAGCTAGGATTTTAGTGTTTCACTTAGTGACGGGATCTTGAATATCCAAGGCCTTATCACAACTAGGCCTTATATTCTACTAATCGAAGTTTTTTTCCTCAAAAGTTGATAAGATTACTAGGTGTGGTTGACTAACCAAAAGCCTTATTTTATTATGTATAGAAACAAATAATGGTTGTGTTGAAAAACACAATTACACACATGGTTGGAGGTATGGATATGAATTTTTGTGCGATAAACTGTGGTATCACTTTTAAGGCTCTCATGACATATACAATTGTAATGTATGTGAAAATGTAATGCAATGATGTGGATGCAAAATGTGAAGTGCAATTGTTTTTGTATTTTTGATTTTATGTTGTTTTTGTATTTTTTTGATTAATTTGACCAAAGGGCTTATTATGCCTTTGGGGCTTTTGGTATTGATTTTGACCAAGTGGTTTGAATACCTTTGGGGATTTTGAATTGATGTTTGACCAAGCGATATGAATTACCCTTGGAGCCTTTGATTGATTGGATATGACCAAGCAGTTTGAATTACCCTTGGAGCCTTTGAATTGATTTTTGACCAAGCGACTTGAATGCCCTTGGAGCCTTTGATTTGATTTTGACCAAGCGAGTATGAATTACCCTTGGAGCCTTTTGAATTGATGTTTGAATAAGCGGTATGAATTACCCTTGGAGCCTTTGAATTGATTTTGACCAAGCGGTATGAATTACCCTTGGAGCCTTTGAATTGATTTTTGACCAAGTGGCTTGAATGCCCTTGGAGCCTTTGATTTGATTTTGACCAAGCGGTATGAATTACCCTTGGAGACTTTGAATGTATTTTTGGAATTTTATGTTTTTATGATTTGTTTGTATTTTTGACATATTTGAATATTTTTGTGTTTTATGACATATTTGAATGTTTTTGTGTTTGTGTAAAATACCTTTAAGTGAATGATATTGAGAGGTTAAGGCTCTTCAAAACCATCTAATGATATAAGGTGATATGCTCCAGGTCCAACTCTCATTGAAATCATATATGGACCTATCCAATTTACTACGAAATTATCTCGCACATGCATCGGCAAATTTGAATTCTGCTGATTTTCTTTAAGCACTAGATCTCCAGCCTTGAATTCCCTTAGGTGGACTTTACTATTGTAAGCTCATGCAAGGTGATCTTGGTAAACATGGATATGCTCTAAAGCATTGACTCGACATTCATCAAGAAGCATCAACTGATCAAGGTGGCCTTGCCACGCAGCTTCATCATCTATGAAGTCCTTTAATGCTATGCGTAGAGTTGGTATTTCCAAATCTGGAGGCATGATTGCTTCAGTGCCATATACTAGTGAAAATGGTGTTGCCCCAGTGGGCATCCGTATACTAGTCCTGTATGCCCATAGTGCAAGAGGTAACTGCATGTGCCAATCCTTGTGATTTTCTTGCATTGTCTTCCTCAAAATGGAGACTATTGTTTTGTTTGAGGCTTCTGCTTGCTCGTTTGCTTGTGGATAATAAGGTGTTGAAAAACTGTGTTGAATATGGTATTTGTTCATTAAAGCACACACATTTTTGTTCTTGAAAGATGGCCCATTATCCAATATTATCTTAGAAGGGACCCCAAAATGACTTATGATATTATGGAGTATAAACTCCACAATCCTTGGTACAGTTGTTTATGTTAAGGGGATCACTTCTACCCATTTAGTGAAGTATTCTATGACCGTTATGATGAATGTGTGTCGGCCTGAGGATGGGGGTGGGATTTTCCCAATCAAGTCTAGTCCCCATTGCAATAATGGCCATACTTCTTGGATGGGCTGCAAAGCTTGCGATGGTAAGTGCGTTAGATTTGCATGATGCTGGCACTTACTATATTTCTTGACATACTCACAACAATTATTTTCCATGGAGGGCAAATAGTAACCCATTCTCAAGATGAGATTAACGATGGCCATGCCATTGAAATGACCTCCACATGTTTCGTCGTGATCTTGTGAAACTACCCAAGATGTTTCCTGGGGCTCTAGACAACAGAGCAATAATCCATCATATCCTCGTCTATAGAGGATTTCTCCTAGAAAAATGTGTAGCGACCCCAGGAATGCGCACAATGTTCCCTTTTCTAAAAACCCTACTTGCAATGCTTATTTAAAATACCAAATATGAAATAGAAAGACAAGAGGAAAAAGCATATAACATGAAATAATAAAATATGAATCTCTTTATTGATATTGAAGCTCGGTTACATGTTAGTCCCTCTTAGGGATACCCATTTTGATACTATAAATTACAAGTGGGCAAGGAGCGCCCATTTCACGAAGAGGTGGTACACTTATAAAATCTTCCCAGTTTCGCACACAAAAATGCATGAGGGCTTACAGATGCCTCCTTATCCAGGTCTATTTCCTAGAGGGATTCCTTCTTCTCTCGTATGTTGTAATCTTCATTCGATGTACCTATGGCCCTACAAGCAATGAAATAATAATGCACTTTTAGGTGTTCGAGATTGCCTCCCCGGATGAGGTTGTTAGTAATAAAATAATGTAAAGGAAATATGATAAAATAATGCCATGAAATCATGTAAATCTATGCTAATGATATAAGAAAATGGGATAAAAGATGCTATGTCTATCTAAGCTAATCCTGCGGGCCACTATCCAAGATAGCGGCCGCTAAAATAAACCTTGCCCTCTTTGCCCCAAAGCTATGGGTCAAATACTATGATCTGATGTTGAAGAAAGTATGTATTATGTTATTTGATTTTTTAAAGCTCCACCGCATATGTGTTCTCAAAGAGAACTCTTCAAGTCTTGAAAGCTCTCCTCAAGAAGATGTCTCTCTCCCTAATGTGATAAAAGATTTCCTATATATGATATGGATCTCCTGGTGCTCTTAGGCTTGCACCTTTTATAGTGTGAAACCCTAGGTCTATGTCCAAGCCCTAGAAATAAATTTCTCATGCGTAGTGCAAGTTAGCATGAGAAGCTTTTGTCTACTGTCTATATTTGAAGGCCAGTTAACTAAAATCTAACTGCCCACTTGAGTCTTCTATGAGAACTAGTCATTATCATGAGAAGATTTTGTCCTTTATTTATGCTTGGAGGTCATTTAACTTAAGTCTAAATGTAAACTTAAACCTCCCATGTGAACTGGTCATGAAAAGGAATGCAAATTCACTCCCGCTCACCTTTATTGCATGCAGACTACCACTTTCACCTGAGATTGGACCTATTTGTCGATAAATATTTTCTTATGGTTTAGCCACTGTCATTTGCAGTGGATAAGATCTGGCCACTGTCATCTATAGCAGCTAAGGTCTGGCTACTCTAGGATTGATCGGTTAGGATTTGGTCGCTCTTGGATTGAACGGCCAAGAATGGATGGCTTAAAAAGGTCCCAAATGAGTGGTGAGAACCACTGTTGATGCTTGGAAAGTCCAATATTATGTCTTATGATATTATGAGTGTGTCTATGTAAGTAGATCCCCTAAGAATGACATGATTTAGGTGTCTATAGATTCCCCTTTTTGTGATGCACTGTGTGGAAAACACAATGCTGAGAAAAAACATAGACTGATCTATTTGTAGGGTGTATGGTGATAAATGGTCCGATCAATGCTGGATGGCCCAATCATGCAATATGGTGCACATCCCTTGAATCATTGCCTCAACATTCGGAGGACTTAGCCTAGTGGCTTTTGCATGTTAAATTGCACTCATTCCTCAAACTCAATCGGGTAGCTTCAACTGCTACAACAATTCCGACCGGTAGGAGAGCTATAATTGAAGATGTCATGTCTGCTTACGTTCCCAACAAATAAGGGAAATTTGTGATTGTTGTAGGTAATGATTCGTAGGACGAACACAATTTTGCTATGATCAAGTGATATTTTTTTATTTTTATTGTGATTAAGTTGAAGTTTTGAACTACCTCTTCACACAATGAATTGGTGAAGAAATGACAATGAATAAAGTGACAAGTCGCTTGACCAATATGACTAATCTAGTTCCTTTCTAGCATTTGCTACTTTTAATGGGCAATCCCATATCCAAGTGTGATTCCAATTGCTTATGATAATCATCCATCCCTATCGATAGGAGTGGTCCATCTATCAATAGCCTTCTTAGGGAGTTAGGATGAGTGATTTTATTCATGCCTAGATTGTATCACTTTGATTTAATATTTTTGATGTCATAGGGCAATTAGAATGATCCTTTCACACCTGTGGGGCAGTTCAACCATCTTGATATTCTTCGGGTTTGAAGGGTGACATATTGTAATTCCAAAATGAGTTGTTTTTATCCCAAGTGACCTTATGGTTATCTACTCATATCACCAAAATACATGGAGTGCAAATCACTGCAATCACCGAGTGGATAGTGTAGGTAACTGGATACGAGGCCTGCTTGAGATTGTGATTTTACGTGATTTTTTGTTATTTTGAACATTTTGATGATCCTAAACCATCAAAGAGTGATTATTTATTGTTTTTGTTATTCCCTCATTGAAGGAACTACTTTACTTTTATCTATGGTCCTGGCCACTATCATGTCCAATGAACTCTAATTTCTTGCCTGTGGCCGATGTCGCCTTGAGCGGCCATGAAGCTCGGGCCGCTGACATCAGCAGCAACCAAGGCATAATTAAGGAAATATAAAAGCTGTAATTCTAGGGTTTTGACCTATCATTTTCAATGTGAAAGATTCTATTTTCAGAGCTCTAGTGCAATGACGATGATTGTGACTTCAAAACTTGCTGGTACTAAGGACATGGCTGCATGAGGTGAGACATCAATTGCTGGAGGATCCGAAGCTTCTCGGGTATTTCTCTTCAAAACCCTAGCTCTCTTTTCTTAGCCTAAGTAAAATTGAACTTCAATAAGAAATGAACAAATGAACATCACTAAACCTACTGGCAATGAATAAACTTCGTAATTAGGCTTAGGTTGCCTTTTGCTATAGTAGGTTAGTCCCCAATTTTGCTATTTGTCAGTGGCTTCAACTAGGATTTTTCAAATTTTTTCCATTATTCACCTGCTGTCGCTATTTTGGGCATTTTAAAACTTAGCTTAGTTTTGATGCTTGGGTAGGGTCTTTGCTTTCCAATTTATTTTCTTTCCCTCCATCTGTTATTTTTTTTAAGTCATTTTTTTAAGTTTGTAATTTTTTTTTATTTTTTGGCCAAGGGTTCACGGGTTTGTCGTGCCGCCCCTTGGCCGTTGTCGCTCAGACCAACTGGCTCTGAGCCGCTGTCACTCAGAGCAGCCAAGATTGAATCCCAACAGTAAAAAATTTGATCGTTGGGCCTTGGCTTCGGTCGCTGTGGGCGACAACGGCTAAAGCTTAAGCCTTGTTTTTGCATTTTGTGTATCGATTTTTATGATGATTTTTTTTTGATTAATTTGAATTTTTGCTTTGCTTGATTAGGTGCAATTTATTCTTATTTTTCTTATATTTAGAGTAACTCATACTCTTTTGCACCATTTTCATGCTTATTGTGAATTATGCCTTAAATGCATTGTAGTTATATTTTTTTCTTCTGCTTTTTTTAGATCCTCACTGTTTGGGCCCGGGATCCGAAGCTCATGCTTGGCTTGTTTCTTGGATTTGATGACACTGACTAGGAGTGGTTTAAGGTCCATGGGCTATAGTACGTTATCGGGTTACCCCACATTATGGTTGACCAAGCTTAACTTACAACCTTAGCCCATCATTGGGATCCGCAGACCAACACCTTCTACCTTCCGCCCGACAAGATGACTATCACGCCGAAGGACGTTTACAAGATTTTTTGGATCCCATTTTATGGGGTGCCCATTGTTTCGTTGGCCAATACTGATCAGGTGGTTGTCTATGCTCGGGTGTTTGGAGCATGCTCTGCACAGGCCCTCCAGGAGACTAGGTCTGGGGGAGTATCTATCAAGACTTGGTAAGATGCTCATTTTTCACAATGAGGCATGTTGTATTGTTGATGGTGATCAAAAACATTCTTATCTTGGACTGCTCAGGTTTGAGGTTCCCTTGGAACCTCTTGGCGATAGTGCAGGACCTACTAGATAGTGAGGAGCCTATCATCTATGCATGGGGTAGATCATTATTGGCTTAGTGCTATGATGAGTTGTACCACATCCATCGGTGGGGATGCATCAGCATTGCTTGTAGTTTGCTCTTATAGGTTTGGGGATGGGAGCACATTAAGGTAGATCACCCTAAGGGGCTCCCAGCTGAGATTACATCTATTGAGGCTCGAACACAGTGCTATGATGCTAGATAGGATCGGGAGCATGAGGAGTGTAAGAGCCACACTTTTTTAGGGTAGCTATCCCACTACACTGATGCTTTCACCAGATTTTTGGCTAGAGATGTCATGTGGTGGCATTAATATGAGTGTCCAGTTTGGGATGATCCAGCTAGTTTTACTACCAAAACATGACATGAGCGATGGCTCGTTGGCCATAAGATTTCCATATGAGAGTATTTATTCTACTCTCGAATTCTTTGTTAGTACGAATTGCAGTAGGATGTGCCCTTGGTAACATTCTTGTACATGTGCCTCATAGTCGAGAGGGACCTACCTCCACAATAGGTCATAGATCTTGCATATGAGGAGGATGCCCCAACCGTAGACCCTATAGTTGCTGGGATAGTTATAGAGGCCTACTATCAATGGTGGGGTGATCAGATGTGGCATGGCATTGGTAGCCTAGGGCACGAGGATGATGGTAGGGGTGATGGCACATATTCGATAGGATGCAAGGTTCAAGTCAGGACTGAGGTATGGGACCAACTGGCAGAGCAGGTGGCAGCAGAGGATCCTGATGCTCCTAAGGAGGAGGAGGAGGAGTTAGAGCCCAAGGAGATAGATTCTCCTCTAAGAGAAGAGTTGCATGAGATCAAGGTTGAGATCCAAGCTACTAAGATCCAGGTACAATGGTGAGATGCTATGATTGAGTAGCTCACAGTACAAATACAGGCTCTATAGGCTACTATTGGGGGTGGTAATGTCACAATGCAGTTTGTTGTTCCTACTTCTACACCATAGGAGTTTCCAGAAGCAGGCTCAGGGGTAGATGTGGGATGGATTTAGTCCTTGTTGGATGTGCATGAGGCATAGATCCGGGGTCTTATGGATCATGTTGCTTTCCTTCAAATGTAGCTTAGGAGGCATGGGCTTGTCCCTAAGGATCCAATAGATGCAGGTGGTTTGTAAGTTAGTGGGTGCTCTACCTCAGGGCAGTATTCCACCCATCCTTGCCAATTAACCTAGACTCATATAGAGAGACCTATAGGCTCACACCACTCGACTCGTGACACCGCCACAAGGGGAGGTGGCATCAGAGGAGGTGATGTAGGGGGCTCAAGCCCGACATTTTAATGATGCTCTACTTTGAGGTCGACTGACCTACATGACTATAGCCCACATGAATTTTTGTATATCCATTGGACTTGACACACATATTTTTATGATATATATAGCTTTTATGACACATTATGTGTATCGTTTATTGCTTATGTTTTTGTTATTCTTTTGTTTTATGATATGATGTGATGATGGTATTATGATGATTTGATGAATATGCTAGATGATAGATGATATTTGAAGATGTTTAGATGGATGTGTAGATGCTTATATGATTTGATGATATGATGCAATGTATTTTGATGATGAATGATGAATTTATGATTTGGTATGCAAATGGATATTACCTATATGTTTTATGATGTGGTTTATGGATGATTAATGACTTATTTTTGTAGATGCAAATGTTACTATTAAATGCATGTTCAATTTTGCTTTAACTATATGCATATAACTTATGTGATGGAATGGTATAAATGAACCTGTATGCTCTAATCACTTAAAACATATGGAATGCATATGATGTTGACAATCTGAATGGGTGATACCACAGAAAGTAAAAATAATAATGAATTTAAATAATCACTCCTTTCATAAGAATTGATTAAGTATTCATATATGAGATGTAATGGTGTGTAATGTATCTTTTTAATAAGTTTCTATAAATTAAAAGATATAAAGTTGTCAGTGGTCGTCTATATACTATTTCTAATATATATGCGGTATCTGTACTACTATGTTGATACCCCCTAATTTATAGAATCTTATAAAGAATATGATGGTGTGAATGATGTTATGATTTGTTGCTATGTAAAAAAAGTTTTGGGGATTTTCGGAGATTCAAACACTCTAGTTCCCCTATCAACACCTATCTACTTACCACTTAGACTTTTGAAAAGTAAGGCTTTTACCATGGACCTGGTTTTTCATGATCTCTGTGTGTGCATGTGATTTGTATATTTTGAGTTAGAACTCAAACATTTCCTCTGATTTTAGGTGGGATTCTTTCAGACCATTTCTAAGATTATGGATCCTCAAGTTTTCATCTCATTCTTATGTTGGACATAGTTGGACTATACCACTAGGCAATATTTGGTTACCTAATATAGCTCATCCACATTCAAAAATTGGTCTATACAAATGAATGAAGCAATTGTAATAGACATATCTTCATGCATAAGGATTTCTCCTTCCAGTTTTGTACAGTGCTAAAAATTCCAGGGATTCAAGCTTTTTTTTCTCTTTTTGGCTTTGGATTTTTGCTCATATGTAGTAATGAAAATCACTGTTTATTTTGATTTTTTTCTTTGAGCAGGGTTTTTTTTGTAGTGATGATAATCATTGTTTATTTTGCTCATACGTAGTGATGAAAATCACTATTTATTTTGATTGATTTTTTTTAGCTTGATTTTTTTGTAATTTCTAAATTTATGCTTTGTGTATCAGATTTTTTCTTTTGAAATCTGGACTGTATGCTTGGCCTTTTGAATGTGTACTTTGCTTTGGAATTTTTGCTTATTTTGATTTAGGTAAGGTATTTTGATAGAATAAAGCTTGTCCTTTTGCCAATTCTCAACACCTTTAAATCGGTTGCACATGGGGATAAGCAAGGAAGATCCTTTTCACTTAAGGTAACCTAGACCGCTTTGTAGCTTTCATATTTTCCTTGTACCAGCTAGGATTTTAGTGTTTCAATTAGTGACAGGATCTTGAATATCCAAGGATTTATCATATCTAGGCCTTACCTTCTACTAATCAAAGTTATTTTCCTCAAAATTTGATAAGATTACTAGGTGTGGTTGATTAACCAAAAAACCTTATTTTATTATGTATAGCAACAAATAATGGTTGTGTTGAAAAACACAATTACACACTGATGTGGATGGAGGTATGGATATGAATGACTTGTGTGACAAACTGTAGTATCATTTTTAAGGCTCTCATGACATATATTTTAATGTATGTGAAAATGCAATGCAATTATGTGGATGCAAAATGTGAAGTGCAATTGTTTTTGTATTTTTTATTTTATGTTGTTTTTGTATTTTTTGATTAATTTGACCAAAGGGCTTATGATGCCTTTGGGGCTTTTGTTATTGATTTTTGACCAAGTGATTTGAATTACCCTTGGAGCTTTTGATTTGATGGGATTTGACCAAGCGGTATGAATTACCCTTGGAGCCATTTTTATTGATGTCTGACCAAGCGGTATGAATTACCCTTGGAGCTTTTTGAATTGATTTTTGACCAAGTGACGTGAATTACCCTTGGAGTTTTTTGAATTGATTTGGGATTTGACCAAGCGGTTTGAATTACCCTTGGAGCCTTTTGACTTGATTTTTGACCAAGCGGCATGAATTACCCTTGGAGCTTTTGAATTGATTTTGGACCAAGCGGTATGAATTACCCTTGGAGCCTTTTGAATTGATGTTTGACCAAGCAGTATGAATTACCCTTGGAGCCTTTGATTTGATTTTTGACCAAGCGGTTTGAATTACCATTGGAGCCTTTTGAATTTTTGTTTGACCAAATGGTATGAATTACCCTTGGAGCCTTTGATGATTTTTGTTTTGACCAAATGACATGAATTACCCTTGGAGCCTTTGATTTGAATTTTTGAATTTTATGTTTTTATGATTTGTTTGTATTTTGACATATTTGAATGTTTTTGAATTTTATGAAATATTTGAATGTTTTTGTATTTTATGTATAAAATACCTTTAAATGAATGATATTGAGAGGTTCAGGCTCTTCAATACCATCTAATTATATAAGGCAATATACTCCAGGCCCAACTCTTTGTGAAATCATGTATGGACCTATCCAGTTTACCACGAACTTATCTCGCAGATGTAGCAACAGATTTGAATTTTCTTGGTTTTCTTTGAGCACTATATCTCCAACCTTGAATTACCTTAGGTGGACTTTACTATTGTAAGCTCATGCAAGCCAATCTTGGTAAACATGGAGATGCTCTAAATCATTGACTCGACATTCATCAAGAAGCATCAATTGATCAAGGTGGCCTTGTCATGCAACTTCATCATCTATGAAGTCCTTTAATGCTATGCGTAGAGTCGATATTTCCAACTCTAGAGGCATGATGGATTCAGTGCCATATAATAGTGAAAATGGTGTTTCCCTAGTAGGTGTCTGTATACTAGTCCTGTATGCCCATAGTGCAAGAGGCAATTGCATGTGCCAATATTTGTGATTTTCTTGTACTGTCTTCCTCAAAATGAAGACTATTGTTTTGTTTGAGGCTTCTACTTGCCCATTTGCTTGTGGATAATAATGCATTGAAAAATTATACTGATTATGGTATTTGTTCATTAAAGCACATACATTTTTGTTCTTGAAAGATGGCCCATTATCCGATATTATCTTAGAAGGGACCCCAAAATGACTTATGATATTGTGGAGTATAAACTCCATAATCCTTGGTCTAGTTGTTGATGTTAAGGGGATCGCTTCTACCTACTTAGTGAAGTATTTTGTAGCTGTTATGATGAATGTATGTCAGCCTAAGGATGAGGGTGAGATCTTCCCAATCAACTCTAGTCCCCACTACGAGAATGGCCATGCTGCCTGGATGGGTTGCAAAGATTACGATGGCAAGTGCGTTAGATTTGCATGATGCTGGCACTTACTACATTTCATGACATACTCATAGTAGTACTTTTCCATTATGGGCCAATAGTAACCCATTATCAAGATGCGCTTAATGATGGCCATGCCACTGAAATGACCTCCACATGTTTTGATGTGAGCTTGCAAAATTTCCCAAGATGCTTCCTGGGGCTCGAGACAACGGAGCAATACTCCATCATATCCTTGTCTATAGAGGATTTCTCCTAGCAAAATGTACCTTGCTACTCTCTATTTGAAATTTCATCTTTCAGTATGTGATAAACCTTGAGGCATTATTACAAGCTTTACGAAGTATCGTAGTTTGGAAAGCCAATCCTAATAGGCCACAACTTCTATAGAATATACAACTTGCTCTTCCTGCATTTTTGAGGTAGTGAACACAGATTGAGGAACAAATCTATGGTATATGGTCACACCACACTCTACATGTCCTTGGGAGATCAAAGACCCCCAAGGTATTATTTGCAAGAAATATCTGGCTACAAAGGACCAATCCTGATTTAGTTTGATGTTGATCATGTTGACTGATTCTTGATTTTTAAAAGCCTCATGACGTATTACGGAGTGTGAAAGCACCTTCACATGAATGGTTGTAAAATTAGCAAACATATTTTGAGGGATTAAGGATCCCAAAGAGGCCATGGTGTCTACAAATCTATTCGATGTACGAGGGATTACCTTGATGTCATACCATTCCAGTCGGGCTAAGTAATTGTCAACAAGTTCTTTGTAAGTATTCAAGAGTGGGCACCTGCACTGGAAGAGTCCTTTGACCTATTTTACTATGAGCAAGGAGTCACCAAAGATATTCAATATTTTAATACCCATTGCTATGGTTGTTTGGAGTCCTAGGATCAATGCTTTATATTCTATATTTTTTTGTGCACAGGAAGTCTAGTTTGAATGATAAGGGCAATGGAGCTCCTTGCGGTGTGATAAAGATAATCCCTGCTCCGCCTCCTTGTTCACACTTTGAATCGTCAAAGAATAATGACATGTCTCATTCTCTCTTAGATTATTTGAGTTCTGGTGGATCTGATAATGCAAATACTGCATCATAAGGTAATTCTATGGTGAGAGTCTTGTTATCCTAAAGAGGCGCCTCTACTAATTGATCTCCTATGACTTGTCCCTTGATGGAATTTTGGCTTATGAATTCTAGATCAAATTCTATCAATAGCATGATCCACTTTGTGGTACGTGTATTGTGATATGTATTGCTCATAATGTACTACAAAGGATTTTGTTTTGATATGATGTAGGTCATATGGCTCAACATGTAGTGTCACAACTTTCGAGTTGCAAAGACCACTACTAAACATAATTTTTTGACATACGCATATCCTAGATCATAGCTCACCAAGGTGCGACTAATGTAATATATGGCTTGCTCTTTGTCTTGTGCATTATTTAGGGCTAACATGGTACCCAATACGAAATTAGTAGCCGATATATAGTAAAAATTATATGTTTGGCCTTGGTGGAGCCAATACTGGTGGCATTGCCAGATAAGTTTTGATCTTTGCAAAGGTTTGATGGCATTCTTCATCCCAATGAAAGGTGACTTCTTTGCATAGCAACCTATTCATAGATCTTAATTTTTTTGATAATTGCACGATGAATATTTCGATGGATGTTATCTTACCTTGTAGGCTCCTCAACTCCCTAATGTTGGTAGGGGCGACCATTTCTAGTATAGCCTTTACATTTGCAGGATCTACTTTGATGCCTCTCTTGGATACGATGAATCCTAAAATCTTGCTAGAAGTTATGCCAAATATACACTTCTTAGGATTCAATCGGACATTATATTCTATGAGGCGATCGAATACTTGTCTAAGGACTTTTTAATGCTCTTGCCGCAACAGGGACTTGGATAGTAAGTCATCCATGTAATCTTCCAAGATTTTATGCATATAGTCATGGAATATGTATCATGGCCCGCTAATATGTGGCACCAGTATTTTTGAGACCGAATGACATCACTTTGTAACATAATGTTCCCCATGGAGTAATGAAAGCAGCTTTATGTTGATATTCAGGCTTAATCCAAATTTTGGTTGTATCCAAAAAAATCATCCATTAGGGAGAGCATTTCATGACCTGTGGTTGCATCTATAAGAGCATCTATGTTTGGAAATGGGAATGAATCCTTTGGTGTTGCCCTATTCAAATATCTGAGATCCATGTAGATACACAATCTTCCATCAGGTTTCCCTATGGGTACGATGTTTGACACCCACTTAGGGTAGTCAATAGGAACTATGAATACTACATCCAGTAGTTTTTTTAGTTTGTTCTTTACCATCAAAGTGACGATTGGATGCATTTTCCTCATTTTTTTCTTGATTGGCTTCTTCATGGGATCCAATGAAAGGTTGTGAATGACTAACTTTGGATCTATCGCTAACATGTCTTTGTAAGTCCAAGAAAAAATATTTGTCCTCTCCTTGAGGAGAGGAATTAGGATGGCTTGTTCCTCTTGAGATAAACTTTCTCCAAACTTGACTCTCCTTGGTTGGGTAGGATCATCATTGATGTCCACCTTGAAAGTTACTTCTATAGCCATATATAACCCATCCTCTAGATGATGAGGCATGGGTATCAAATGAATGTCATCGACAGGATTCATAGGACCTACTGACTCAGGTTCCAAACCAACATGGAATACATCATACACACAACCTGATGCGAAATGGAATGACTATAATATCTCTTCATTGTGGAATAGGTATTTTGGCTCTATTGGTGAACTAGCACGATCCTAATCAATAGCATCTATATCAAGATGCAATGATTTGGTAGTGGAGTGGTCAAATAAATGGAGATCATATTGATGGATGGGATGAAATCTTTAGGACCACATGGGTGTAATATTGTCTCAGAGGTTTCTCTTCCATACTCATGATGAGGTTCGAGAGGAATGGGAAATTCTAGATCTGGCCCATGAGGAGGGTAGATAATGGGATCATTGGGCTCTAACTACTCTCTAAATGTATGTAGAGGGGATTAACCATCCAATGAATGGTTGCTAGGTCAATAGGTCTCTCCAAAAATCAGAGATGAGGGTCTATGGCACAAAGTGCCACTTCTCTCTCTACTAGCTTGTTGACTTGCCGCAAGTGGTGAGGTCCAAGATAAGCCATCTCGGTCTTATCCTCAAAGTCATCATCACTTATCCAGAAACCGTTAGCA
This sequence comes from Wollemia nobilis, assembly GCA_028583015.1. NCBI lineage: Eukaryota > Viridiplantae > Streptophyta > Pinopsida > Araucariales > Araucariaceae > Wollemia > Wollemia nobilis. Next base: position 5,819,185 of record JAQPPZ010016751.1, on the reverse strand, counting down.
TTGGTATGCAACCCTAAAATAAGGGGCTCATGTCTTGGCCCCAAGTAGGCCATCTCTGTTTCATCTTCATATTCTTCGTCACTTATGAAGAATCCATTTGCATTTTTTTCTTGCCCCAAAGTTAGGGGTTGATGGCTTAGGCCTAAGTAAGCTCTTTCTGTTGAGTCTTCTGATTCATAGTCACTTTCATTTGATGTATATCCAATCTCTTCATGGATGGACCATGTGAACATTTATAAATAGTGGAGCCCTTGATAGGCTAAGCCAATTTGCACCTCATCATCACTTGCTTCATATCCATTCTACTCATACCATGAGTTGTACCCTATTGGGGTGGAATCAATTGAGGTGTTTGGATGATAATTTTCTAGAGACGGTATGTTTATCATGGCCACTTGTCTGTTGCTCAAATTTTCTATTCTTAGGGGGTGATAAGGAATGAAATCAATGTCTTCTCCTAACCGTATGCTTAATATTTCCAATGCTGCTACAAGCGAGTCATTTTGACCTCCGCTATAGTAGCCTAAGCCAAATCTATCAGAGGGAAGCTGATATAGTGGCTCGTAAGGCCTCCTGCACCCCTGCTCATATATGCCAAGGCCATAGCCATGCTAATGGCTATGCTCAAAGTAGCTTAGAGAAAACTCGAGATTATAGAGGTAATGAACATTGGATGTGAATAATTCATCACCATCCTCTTCTATATCTGAAGACTTATGAGCGCAGTCCAGGCTAGAATAGACAAAATTAGGCCTCCCTACATCTTGCATAGACTCAATGATAGGTGTAAAGGTGATGTTATGAACCTGTATCGACCAAAACCTTCTTGAAAGGTAAGTAATTGATGGCCACTACAATATTTAGCAAAGGGTCTGGTAAGGTAGCATAAATTGTCTTAATCTCATGATCATAGAATTGGATTACAGGTTTCGGACATTCTTGCACTTGTCCCACAAAGTGATTGAATGCATTCGCATCTTGCGGTTGAAGCTCAATTGTTATTAAAATATCCATTAGAGTCTCCCTATGCTTTGGGGACTATTGTATAGATGGATAACTTAGCTGGAGTCATCTGTAGGTTTTGCTCCAATCTACTCTTAATAGTTACCATAGGTCGCATTGGTGGACCTGGAAGGTTGTCTTGCCTTTTCCTAGGGGTAGCTGGGATGTTCATGGGAGCTACAAGCAGTTGTGGTTGACCATACTGCCTAGTCCTCATTGCTATGCTAATGATCTCAACCATCCCAATGCATCCATGGGTAGGTATGTCAGCTTGAACATGATTAACTTGGGCCCCTTGCCCTTGAGGGGCCTCATGATTAGGCAATGGGTTTCTGTATATGCCCATGTATCTGTTATCGGGAGCTAGTGGGTTATCAACTTTGAGTTCTCCCACCTCAATCATGTTTTACACTTGATGCTTAAACCCGGTGCAAGCCTCAATGTCATGCCCCAGTATCTTATGATAAGGATAAAATTGATCTTCCCTATATCCCTTTGGATTAGGATGGTTGGGATCTACAAGAGGTATATCAAAAAATCTGATCCTCCTGACCTCGCTCAACTAATTAAAGATGTATTGCATTGATTTTGTTAGAGGCATGAAATAACAAGGTAGCTTGTATTCTTAGTTTCTTCCCTGATTTTTCTTTTGGTCGTAGTTGGCTAGCGGGGGATGTGCTTGATAGTTCTATGGTTGTTGTGCACCCCCATCCTTGGGTGTAGCCAATACGACTTGATTGACTAGAGCAAGGTTGCCCTACTTCTATTTGTACTTGTCATTCTTACCATTCTTGTTCCACTCCTTTTTGTTTCAAAGCTTAATGGTTCCCTCATCTACTTTTATTCCTTCTTTAGCAACCCTGAGAATGCAAGCACCGGTCCCTTTTTTGAAAACCCTACTTGCAATGCTTATTTAAAATACCAAAGATGAAATGGAAAGACAAGAGGAAAAAGCATATAACACAAAATAACAAAAGACAAATATCTTTATTGATATTGAAGCTCGGTTACATGTCAGTCCCTCTTAGGGATACCCATTTTGATACTATAAATTACAAGTGGGCAAGGAGTGCCCCTTCCACGAAGAGATGGTAAGCTTATAAAAGCTTCTTGGTTCCGCACACAAAAATGTATGAGGCCTTATAGATGCCTCCATATATAGGTTTGTTTCCTAGAGGGATCCCTTCTTCTCTTGTATGTTGTAATATTTGTCCAATGTACCTATGGCCCTACAAGAAATGAAACAACGCACTTTTAGGTGTCCAAGATTGCCTCCCCAGATGAGGTTGTTAGTAATCAAAGAATGTAAAGGAAATATGATAAAATAATTCCATGAAAACATGTAAATCTATGCTAATGATATAATAAAATAGGATAAAAGATGTTATGTCTATCTAAGCTAAGCCTAAGGGCCACTGTCCAAGACAGCGGCCACTAAAATAAACCTTACCCTCTTTTCCCTAAAGCTATGGGTTAAATACTATGATATGATGTTAAAGAAAGTAGATATTATGCTCTTCAATTTGTCAAACCTCCGCCGCATACGTGTTATCAAAGAGAACTCTCCAAGTCTTGAAAGCTCTCCTTAAGAAGATGTCTCTCTTCCTGATGTGATAAAATATTTTTTGTATATGATATGGATCTCTTGGTGCTCTTATGCTTGCACCTTTTATAGTGTGAAACCCTAGGTCTATGTCCAAGCCCTAGAAATGATTTTCTCATGCGTAGTGCAAGTTAGCATGAGAAGATTTTATCCACTATCTATATTTGAAGGCCAGTTAACTGAAATCTAACTACCCACTTGAGTCTTCTATGCGAACTGATCGTTAGCATGAGAATTTTTTATCCTCTTTTTTATGCTTAGAGGTCAGTTAACTTAATTCTAAATGCAAACTCAAACCTCACATGTGAACTGGTCATAAAAATGAATGCAAAATCACTCTCGCTCACCTTTATTGCATGCAGACTACCACTTTCACCCGAGATTGGGTCTGTTTGTCGACAAACCACTTCTTATGGCTTAGACACTATCGTTTATAGTAGCTAAGATCTGACTGATGTCATCTATAGCGACTAAGGTCTGGCCACTCTAGGCTTGAGCGGCTAGGATCTGGTCACTCTTGGATTGAGCGACCAATCTTGGATGGCTTGAAAAGGCCCCAAATGAGTGGTGAGAACCACTGTTGATGCTTGGAAAGTCTAATGTTATGTCTTATGATCTTATGAATATGTCTATGTAAGTAGATTCCCTAAGCATAACACGATTTAGGTGTCTACAAAATGTATCTTGTTGCTATCTTGTTGAATGTTCACCTTTCAGTATGCGACAAACCTTGAGGTATTATTACAAGCTTTAGGAAGTCTCGCAGTTGGGAAATCCAATCTTGATAGGCAACAACTTCTATAGAATATACAACTTGCTCTTCCTACATTTTTGAGGTAGTGAACACGGATTGAGGAACAAATCTATGGTATATGGTTGCACCACAATCTACAGGTCCTTAGGAGATCAAAGACCCCCAAGGTGTTGTTTGCAAGAAATATTTGGCTACGAAGGACCAATCCTAATTTGGTTCGATGTTTATCATGTTGACTGATTCTTGATTTTCAAAAGCCTCATGGTGTATTGTTGAGTGTGAAAGAACTTTCACATGAATGGTTGTAAAATTAGAAGATGGATTCTGAGGGATTAAGGATCCCAAAGAGGCCATGGTGTCTGCAAATCTATTCAATGTATGAGGGATTGCCTCGATGTCATACCATTCTAGCTGGGCTAGGTAGGTGTCAACAAGTTCATTGTAAGTCTTCAAGAGTGTGCACTTGCATTGGAATAGCCCTTTGACCTGGTTTACTATGAGCAAGGAGTCACCAAAGATATTCAATATTTTAATACCCGTTGCTATGGTGGTTTGGAGTCCAAGGATCAATGCTTCATATTCTATATTGTTGTTTGTGCACGAGAAGTTCAGTTTGAATGATAAGGGCAATGGAGCACCCTGCGGTGTGATAAAGACAATCCCTGATCCGCCTCCTTGTTCACACTTTGAACCGTCAAAGAATAATGACATATCTTTTTCTTTCTTAGGTTCTTCAAGTTCTGGTGGATCTGATAATGCAAATACCGCACCATTAGGAAATTCTATGGTGAGAGGCTTGTTATCCTGAAGAGGCACCTCTGGTAATTGATCTGCTATGACTTATCCCTTGATGGACTTTTGGATTATGAAATCCATATCAAATTCTATAAATAGCATGATCCACTTTGTGGTACATGTATTGTGATATGTATTGCTCATCATGTACTACAAAGGATTTTGTTTTGATATGACGTAGGTCGTATGGCTCAACATGTAGTGTCACAACTTTTGAGTTGCAAATACCACTGCTAAACATAACTTTTTGACATACGCATATCCTAGCTCATAACTCACCAAGGTGCAACTAATGTAATATATGGCTTGCTCTTTGTCTTGTGCATTTTTTTGGGTTAACATGGTACCCAGTGTGAAATTAGTAGCTGATATATATAATAGAAATGGTATGTCTAGCCCTGGTGGAGCCAATATTGGTGGTGTTGCCAGATAAGTTTTGGTCTCTCAAAAGGCTTGATGGCATTATTCATCCCAATGGAAGGGGAAATCCTTGCATAGAAATATGTTCATAGGTCTACATTTGTATGATAATTGCACAATGAATATTTTGATGCATGTTATCTTGATTTGTAGGCTCCTCAACTCCTTAATGTTGGTAGGGGTGACCATTTCCAGTATAGCCTTTACCTTTACAAAATCTACTTTGATACCTCTCTTGGATACGATGAATCCCAAAAGCTTGTCAGGAGTTACGCAAAATGCGTACTTCTTAGGATTCAATCAAACATTGTGTTCTATGACGTGATCGAAGACTTGTCTAAGGACTTCGGCATGCTCTTGCCGCAATAGGGACTTGTCTAGTAAGTCATCCATGTAATCTTCCAAGATCTTATGCATAGTCATGGAATATGTATGTCATGGCCCACTGATATGTGGCATCAATATTTTTGAGACCGAATGACATCACTTTGTAACATAATGTTCCCCATAGAGTAATGAAAGTAGTTTTATGTTGATCTTCGGGCTTAATCTAGATTTTGGTTGTATCCAGATAAACCATCCATTAGGGAGAGCATTTCATGACCTATGGTTGCATCTATAAGAGCATCTATGTTTGGAAATGAGAATGAATCCTTTAGTGTTTCCCTATTTAAATCCCTAAAATCCGTGCAGATACAGAAACTTTCGTCAGGTTTCCCTACAGGTACCATGTTTGAGATCCACTTAGGGTAGTCAATTGGAACTATGAATACTACATCTAGTAGTTTTTGCAATTCGTTCTTCACCATCAAAGCGATGGTTGGATGCATTTTACTCAATTTTTGCTTGACTGGCTTCTTCATGGGATCCAATGAAAGGTTGTGAATGACTAACTTTGGATCTATCCTTGTCATGTCTTTGTAAGTCCAAGCAAAAATATTTGGCCTCTCCTTGAGGAGAGGAATTAGGATGGCTTATTCCTATGGAGATAGACTTTCTTTGAACTTGAATCTCATTGGTTGGGTAGGATCATCGCTGATGTCCACCTTGAAAGTTGCTTCTATAGCCATATATGACCCATCCTCTAGCTGATGAGGTGTGGGTATCAAATGAATGTCATCGACAGGATTTATAGGACCTAGTGATCAGGTTCCAAACCAACATGGAAGACGTCATACGTACAACCTAATGCGAAATGGAATGGTTGTAACATCTCTTCATTAGGGAAGAGGTATTTTGGCTTTATGGGCAAATTAGCATGATCCCAATCAATAGCATCTACATCAAGATGCAATAATTTGGTAGGATCTGTTGGATTATGAAGTGGAGGGGTCAAATCAATGGAGATCATGTTGATGGATAGAATGAAGTCTCCAGGACCACATGGGTGTGATCTTGTCTTAGGGGTTTCCCTTCCATACTCGTGATGAGGTTCTGGAGGAATGGGAATTTTTGGATATGGCTCATGAGTAGGGTGGACAATAGGATCATTGGGTTCTAACTACTCTCTAAATGTAGGCATAGGGGGGTTGACCATCCGATGAATGGCCGCTAGGTCAATAGGTCTACCTAAAAATTAGAGATGAGGGTCTATGGCACGAAGTTTTGCCTCTCTCTCTCTACTAGCTCGTTGACTTGTCACAAGTGGTGAGGTCCAAGATAAGTCATCTCGGTCTCATCCTCAAAGTCATCATCACTTATCCAAAAACTGTTAGCATTGGTATGTGGCCATAATATAAGGGGCTCATGTCTTAGCCCCAAGTAGGCCATTTTTGTTTCATCTTCATATTCTTTGTCACTTACGAAGAATCCATTTGCATCTATCTCTTTCCCCAAAGTTAGGGGTTGATGGCTTAGGCCTAAGTAAGCTCTTTCTATTAAGTCTTATGATTTATAATAATTTTCATCTGATGTATCTCCACTCTCATCATGGATGGACCAAGTGAATCTTTGAAAATAGCAAGGCCTATGATAGGCTAAGCCAAGTTGTGCCTCATCATCACTTGCCTCATATCCATTCTCCTCATCCCATGAGTTATACCCTGTTGGGGTGGAATCAATTGAGGTGTTTGGATGATAAGTTTTTGGAGGTGGTATGTTTATCATGGACACTTGTTTGTTGCTCAAATTTGCTATTCTTAAGGGGTGATAATGAATGAAATTAACGTCTTCTCCCAACCCTATGCTTAATATTTCCAATGATGCTGCAAGAGAGTCATCTCAACCTTCGATATAATAACCTAAGACAAATCTATCAAAGAGAAGCTGATATAGTGGCTCGTAGGGCCGCCTACGCCCCTGCTCATATATGCCAAGGCCATAGCCATGCCAATGGCAACACTCAAAGTAGCTTAGAGAAAACTCAAGATTAAAGAGGTAACGAACATTGACTATGAATAATTTGTCACCATCCTCTTCTATATTTGAAGACTTATGAGCGCAGTCCAGGCCGACATAGACAAAATTGGTTTGGTTGGGAGGGATTCCAAGTGGAAACACTATTCCTACTAGCATCCTCAAGTCTTTAGGCCTCCCTATGTCTTGTGTAGACTCAATGATTGGTGTAAAGGTAATGTTCTGCACAAGGTACTCTCCTATGTCTATACTTTCCAATTGTATTGATGCATGCGATGTGGATGACCCCACGGATGATACTGGCGAAGCAGGGTGATAATCACTATATTCATATTGATCTTGAGGATCTTCCTCTTCCATAGGACTTGGTATTTTAGCAATGGCTATAGTTGGCACTTATTTGGGTCTTTCTTCCTAAACTAAGGGTGCCTTTAGCTTCTGATTGTCTTTTGGTTTTGATGTTGATGGTACTATAGAAGCATTGACTGTCTTGAGTCCATTAGGAGGTGTTGATGTGCATGGGTCTTTTCTTACCCATTTGTCTTTTTTATCCCTTTGTGTGGTTGAGGATGAAGGTGCCACATATAGATGAGTAGAAGGGATCACAAATTATCCTAGAATGTCCACCTGATTGATGTATTTAAAAGGCTCTTCATCATCCTGAACCACATAGACTTTGTTTTTGTGCACATACTTGACACACTGGTGCAAGATCAAAGGCACGCACTTCATGGCCCTTATACAAGGATGCCCTAAGAGAATGTTATATTGCATAGCTTCTTCCAAGACATGACATATTACAAGGATGGTCTTGTGTCCCACCTTGATGGGTAGGACTATCATTCCCACAGTATTGCATAAAGCATCATTAAAAGCTCTCAATGTGTAAGCTCCTGGAATGATATTGGTCTTGGGTATCTTAAGGTGCTCTATTGCAGTTGTAATGATGTTAATCGATGAACTTGTATCGACCAAAACCCTCTTGAAAGGTAAGTCATTGATGGCCACTACAGTGTTTAGCAGAGGTTCTGGTAAGGCAGCAGAAACTGTCTTAATCTCATGATCATAGAATCGGATTACAAGTTCCTCGTATTCTTGCACTTGTCCTAAAAAGTGAGTGAATGCATTCGCATCTTGCGGTTGAAGCTCAATTGTTATTATAATCTCCATTAGAGTATCCCTATGCTTTGGAGACTATTGTATGATCTCATATATGGATAACTTAGCTAGATTCATCTATAGGTTTTTCTCCAATCTACTTTGAATAGTTACCATAGGTCATGTTGGTGGACCTGGAAGGTTGTCATGCCTTTGCCTAGGGGTAACTGGGATGTTCATGGGAGCTACAGGTAATTGTGGTTGACCATACAACCTAGTCCTTGTTGCTATGTTAACAATCTCAACCATCCCCACACATCTGTGGGTAGGTATGTCAGCTCGAACCTGACTGACTTGGGCCACTTGCTCTCGAGGGACTTCATGATTGGGCAATGGGTTTCTGTATATGCCCATGTCTCTATTATCGAGATCCAGTGGATTGTCAACTTTGAGTTCTCCCACCTTAATCATGTTTTGCACTTGGTGCAACTTGATGCAAACCTCAATGTCATGCCCCGGTATCCTATGATAAGGATAAAATTGATCTTCCCTATATCCTTTTGGCTTAGGATGGTTGGGATATATAAGAGGTATATCAAGAAATCTAATCCTCCTAGCCTCGCTCAGCTGATTAAATATTGATTGTATTGATTCTGTTAGAGGCATGAAATAATGAGGCATATTACATTCTTGATTTCTTCCTTGATTGTTCTTTTGGTCGTAGTTGGCTAGTAGGGGATGTGCTTGATAGTTATGTGGTTGTTATGCACACCCATCCTTGGGTGTAGCTAATATGACTTGATTGACTAGAGTAGGGTTGCCTTGCTTCTACTTGTACTTGTCATTCTTACCATTCTTGTTCCACTCCTTTTTGTTTCGGAGCTTAATGGTTCCCTCATCTACTTGTATCTCTTCGATGAGCTTGGCCTGTGCCAGAGCTTCTTCAAATGCAGGATACTGTTGGAGTTATAGAAAGAGGGAGATATGTTTAGAACAACTTTTGGTGAACATGCGAATGATCTCTTCTATGGGAATGTAGAATGATAATTTTTCCATGACTTTTCTCCTTCTATTCCCATAATCCATTACTGACTCATCATCATATTGTTTCAAGTTAGCCAGGTCTGAAAGGTTCACCTTATTCTTAGCACCAAAGGAGAAACGCTTTAAGAATACATTTACTAGTTGTTCAAAGTTGGTTATGCTATGCTTAGATAGTTGGTTGAACCATTGAGTTGCAGCACCTGAAAATATCATTATGAATGTTCTTAGCATGAGAGCATCATTGTCTTCAAGATGAAAATAGGTATTGATAAAATTGGTGACATGCTCTTGTGCATCCTCTTCACCTTTAAAATTTTCTAACCTAGGCATCTCAAAGTGCTTAGGATATGGAGGGCTAGGGATTGATGGGCACAGTGGTTGATTGTGTATCTTACTCAATGTTGGTGAGTTCTTAGTTGCCTCTTGTTTCTCAAAGGTTTTCATCTTTTCAACAAGCTCTTGAAATACCTTTGATGCACATATTTCCTCCTCTTGTAAGCCTATTCGCATTGGCAATGGAGGTAACTCTCTATCCATTTGATTTTTCCACTTTCCTCCCTCCTATGAGGGGACCCAAGATTATGATCCTAGTTTACTATGTTTGCCCTTCCCCCATTAGTTGGATTTCATTCATTATTTTGTGGGGGGTTTCATTGTGGGCTATCTTTTCTAGTGTGCCTCTCCTTAGGTGAGTCAACATGTCTTGTATTTGGTGGTCACCACCATTTATCTACAAATTATTAAGAGCTAATCGCTTAGCTTACTCTCTTAAACACTGCTCATGTTGATGCAAGATTCTTGCTCTTTGTTTCTCTTGTTTGAGATCTTCTACTAGCTCTCACTCCTTGCGTAATGCATTTTATAACCACCTCATTTGATCAATTTATGTTGTCATAGAAGACTCATGTTTATCTAACTCTGTTCTTGTTATCTTGACTCATATATTCATCGAGGGGTTTTATGATGTATCTATACTCTTGCTAGCTATTGTGACTTGTTCAATGTACTGTTGAGTATCCCTATGATTAGACTCCATGTGTCTTCTATGGGGTCACTCTGAGGTACCCCTAGACTAGGAGGTGTGTTTAGAAGTCATGGTTTGTGAGCTTCCAGATGTTGAGTTCTTAGTAGCTATAGTTCTTTGAGTTGGTTGAGTAGGAAATCGATCTAACCCATCTAGCTGTATTTTTTTCCATGGTTGGTCACATGGGGTGCCATTTACTCCTATGAGGTCATAGTCTACGGGAATATTTTCTTTTGTGTGAAGGGTTTCTTCTATACAATTCCCATGACTAGATGTAGCTCTAGTTTCCTACCCTTCATAGGCGAGACCTATTTCATATGTTTCTTGTGAGTCTTGAGGTGTTGCAATTCTTGTTTGCCTTCTTGATGAAGAGGGCTTGGTGGTAACATGTTTCCTCCATGTGGATGGATATGTATCAGTCTCGTCATCCCCATGTGAAGAATGGGTTTTAGAACCTTCTTTATGTCTATGTGAGGAGGAAGCCCTTGAAGCTTCCTCACATCTTTGAGATGTTTTTGTGTGTTTAGAGGAGGCTCTTGAGGTCTCCTCATGTCTCCTTGATGAGGATGGCTGTGAAGCCTCTTTCTATTTATGTGACTTTGTTCCCTGATGTGCTTCCTTACTTTGGGTTTCTCGAGGAGATCCCCTAAGGGTTGAGTTATCACCCCTTAGGCTTGCATAGCTACGTCTCACAGTCTTACAGGTAGGTCATTCAATGTTACTATGACTCCACATATGGGTATGAATGATATTCTCACAATGAAACTGAGAGGGGGGGGTGAATCAGTGTAGCTATTAAAATTCAAATCTACAACACTTAATGCTGAAGCAAAGAGAACTTAAAAACAGGTAAAGCAATTTTCACAAGAGAGCACACCACAACACACAATGTAACGAGGTTCACCAATTTGGCTACTCCTCAAAAATGACTGCTTGGACTCCAATCCAAATCCAGCCTTTGCAAAACACCAATTTTACAAACACTTTACCAACACCCACTGGAAGGAGCACCAACCCCTTATTTTTCTGCTGCAACAGATAGGAGCACCAACCCCTAATGCCAAGCACCAACTTGGACTGCAATTCTGAATTATCTTAATGACATAAAAATGCCTTCGTTGTTTACACGACCCTGACTGGTCTACAATTAATCAAACTCTACACTCTCTCACGGCTCTGCTTATCTCTCTCTCGGCCCTCTTCTAACCCTCTTTACACAGCAATTTCTCACATACAGCAGCAACCTTATTCTTCACGTAGACCTACTTTTATAACATATTAGTCTCTATTTTTAACTTCCATATTTACGCATGCAACCCGTAACTGTTCCTTTAATATTCTCTTCTGCCACTTGTCAACTGTAACTTCTTCTTTATGTAACTCCTTTTGTATTTATAGAGTGGGCATTTTGTTAAACATGTTACATGCAACATATACCTCGACCATTTTTCCTATTCTTTTCGTGCATGCATGCATTTTTTGATTCTATTTATGTGACTGTTCGATTTCTCCTTCTTCGATTGTTCTTAAAATAGCTGCATGCTTTTCTTTTGTAATTGCTCCTGTAACTGTCACATTGACTCCAGTTAACTCTTCTTATTTTGGTTGCATGCTTTTCCTCTACAATTGCCCCTTTAACTATTGTTTCTTTGCTTAACTCGTTGATCGTGTTGTTGCGACCTATCGCGAAATCGTGACACTTCTGTCTCTTTATGCTCTTCTCGCCTTTTACCCGTGAAAACTCAACATGTCATGAAATCATGACATTTTTTGCCTCCTTGTTCACCTCTTGTCTTGCACCCGTGAAAACCAGACATGTCACGAAATCGTGACACTTTTCGCTTCCTTGCACTTCTCTGCCTTTCGCCCGTGAAAACGGAACATGTCATGAAATCGTGACACTTTCACTGCCTTGTGCCTTTTCTTCTTTGGCCTGTGAAAACACAACATGTCGTGAAATCGTGACACATTCGTCCTTGTGCCTTTTCTTCTTTGGCTCGAAAACACATGTCATGAAATCGTGACACTTTGGCCTTGTGCCTTTTCTATCTTTGGCCCATGAAAATGGAACATGTCATGAAATCGTGACACTTTTCCTCCTTGGCGCTTTCTCTTCGAACTTGTCATGAAATCGTGACACTTTTTCTCCTTGGAGCTTTCTCTTCAAACCTGTCATGAAATCGTGACACTTTCTCTCCTTGGCGCTTTCTCTTCGAACTGTCATGAAATCGTGACACTTTCTCTCCTTGGCGCTTTCTCTTCGAACCTGTCATGAAATCGTGACACTTTCTCTCCTTGGCGCTTTCTCTTCATCTGTGAAATCGTGACACTTTTCGTCCTATTGTCAAATCGTGACACTTTCCTTTGCAAGCTCCTTCTCTGAACATGTCACGAAATCATGACAGTTTTCTTTGCCTGTGCCTTCTCTCCAAACATGTCATGAAATCATGACAGTTTTCTTTGCTTGCGCCTTCTTTCCAAACATGTCACGAAATCGTGACAATTTTCTTACTTGCCTTCTTTGCTTCCAACATGTCACGAAATCATGACAGTTTTTCTACTTGCCTTCTTCTCTGACAACATGTCATGAAATCATGATAGTTTTTCCACTTGGCTTCTTTGCCTCCAACATGTCATGAAATCGTGACAGTTTTGCCAGCATTTTCTCTCTCCTCCGATATGTCATGAAATCATGACAATTTTGACCGCATTTTCTCTCTCCTTCGAGATGTCATGAAATCATGACAATTTTGACAACATTTTCTCTCTCCTTCGAGATGTCACGAAATCATGACAGAAAACATGTCGCGATATCGCGACAGTTTTCTTACTTGTCTTTTTCTTTGATTTTCTGAATCTGGGCCACTTCTGTCTTCTTGGAAATTCACTGTACATGTTCTGACTGACCTCTGAACTCCTGTCCACTGCATCAATTGCATCAATTGATCTATCTATCTGTGTTGACAACAATGACAATACTTTTGCTGCACCTTGCTCAACAATCTCCCCCTTTGGAATTGTTGGCAACACTCATGCAATCTCCTGTAATTCTTCTCCCCCTTTGACAATAATACCAAAGGGCTGCTGCAGACTCCCCCTGAGTCTATGCACAACATTCTCAGACACACATTGTTATAGTTAGCAAAAATCATGAATATGAGCAAAACTATAAACATAGGCATAAATGCTCCCCCTGAGAATGTGATCCCAATTGATAGTCAGTTCTTGGGAAATGTGACCACTCCCAACTTACTCCGAAGGTACTCAAAAACTTCCTTGGGTAATGGTTTTGTGAATATATCTGCTACTTGCTCTGTAGTTGGAACAAAATCCAATTTGACCTCACCTTCTGCAACTTTATCCTTCAAGAAGTGATACCGGATTGCAATATGTTTGGTTCGAGAATGCATAACCGGATTCTTTGATATGTTAATAGCACTAGTGTTGTCACATTTAACTGAAATTGGCTCTTTGAAGTGAATACCAAGATCTTTCAGGGTTTGTCTCATCCATAATATCTGTGTACAACATGTTGTTGCTGCAATGTATTCTGCCTCTGCTATGGATAGAGAGACTGATTCTTGTTTCTTGTTGTGCCATGCTACCAGCCTGTCTCCAAGATAAAATGCTCCTCCATTGGTACTCTTTCTGTCATCAATACATCCTGCCCAATCTGCATCAGAATATGCAATAAGAGTGAAGTCCTTACCTTTTGGGTACCATAACCCATACTCCATAGTACCCTTGAGGTACCTAAAAATCCTCTTCACGGCTGTCACATGAGTCTCTTTGGGACTAGCCTAAAATCTTGCCACCATGCATACTTCCTGTAAGATATCTGGTCTGGTAGCTGTCAAATACAACAGGCTTCCAATCATAGACCTGTACATGGTTTGATCTACATCTGGAGATTTGTCATCCTTGCTCAACTTGCAACCTGTTGTCATGGGAGTGCTAACAGGTTTACTATCCTCCATTGTGAACTTTTTCAACATTTCTTTCACATATTTAACTTGAGAAATAAAAATGCCCTTTTCACTTTGATTGACTTGCAGTCCGAGAAAATAAGAAAGTTCACCAATCATAGACATCTCAAATTCTTTCTTCATTTTATTTGCTATGTCACTACAGGACTTATCATTGCTGCTACCAAAAATGATATCATCTACATAAACAACAAGGACAATAAGATGGCCATTCTCTGTTTTGACATACAGATTGTTGTCCACCAAACCTTTCTTGAACCCCTGTTGAATCAGATAGTTATCCAGCCTTGCATACCATGCTCTGGGTGCCTGTTTCAAGCCATACAAAGCTTTCTTCAACTTGCAAACAAAGTTGGGATTATCACCGAGTTGGAACCCATCTGGCTGCTCAATGTAAACCTCTTCTTTCAGTTTTCCATTCAGAAATGCTGATTTTACGTCCATTTGATATACTTTGAAATTTTTATGAACTGCTAAGGCCAGAAACATTCTGATTGCCTCTAGTCTAGCTACTGGTGCAAAGGTTTCCTCAAAATCAATACCTTCAACCTGTGCATAGCCTTTACTAGACCAGTCTTGCTTTATTCCTTACAACCTGTCCATCTTCGTTCAATTTATTTCGAAAAATCCATTTAGTACCGATTACATTTTTATTTGCCGGCCTTGGTACTAACTCCCAGGTTTTGTTTTTCTCAATCTGATCTAGTTCTTCATTAATTGCCTTCATCCAAATTTCATCTGTGCTTGCTTCAACAACATTTTTGGGCTCAATGTTGGATAATAGAGAGTAGTTCCGTACTACTGCTCTTCTTGTCTGAATACCAACTGTTGGGTCCCCAATAATCTGTTCTCTGGGATGATTTTTTTGCCAGCTGCCTATTTTGAATTTCTTGTTTTCTTCTTCTTCTGAGTCAATTCTTAAATCATCTGGGTCAATTTTTTGATTCTCTTCTGTTTCCATTTCTTCATCTCCTTCAATGACTTCTTCATAAATAGGGTAGTTTTCTTGATAAGTAGTTTCTCGATCTCTACCTTCATCAACTTTAACATCTGCACTCTCCACAATTTTCTTTAGCCTCTTGTTGTAACATGTGTAGGCTTTGCTTTTTGTTGAGTAACCAAGAAAAATACCTTCGTCAGCTCTATCTTCAAATTTATCGAGATTATCTTCAGTTCGTTTGATGTAGCACTTGTTGCCGAACACTTTGAAATATCTTGTTGTTGCCTTTCTGCCGAACCACAGCTCATACGGTGTTTTGCTTTCATGCGTCCTTAGCATGCACCTATTTTGGATGTAAACCGTAGTATGGACTGCCTCTTTCCAAAATCTGTCAGCTATTTTGTTCTCAGCCAACATTGTCCGTGCCATTTCCTGCACTGTCTTGTTCTTCCTTTCTACAACACCATTCTGCTGAGGTGTTCTTGCTGCTGAAAACTGTCTTCTGATCCCATATTTTTGATAGTATTCTGCAAATTCTTCTGAGATAAATTCTCCTCCTCTGTCTGATCTTAGGCATTTAATTCTTTTTCCAGTTTGATTCTCAACCTATTTTTTAAAAATCTTGAACATCTCAAAGGCATCTGATTTAAGCTTTAAAAATAGTACCCATGTCATCCTGGAGTAGTCATCTATGAACAACATAAAGTATTTGTCACCATTTATGCTTTGTGTTCTCATGGGTCCACACAAATCAGTATGTATTAGATCTAAAGGCTTACTTGGTGAAGTATTCCTTTGATTTGAATGTGGCTCTAGTTTGCTTCCCTTTTTGGCATGAAGCACAGATGCTATTTCTTGGTTTGCCAATGGTGGGTATATCTCTTACTGCCCTTTTTGAACTTATTTTTACCAGATTGTCAAAGCTAATATGACCGAGCCTCTTGTGCCACAACCAATTTTCATCTTCCTGTCCAATCAAGCACGCTCCTTCTGAAGTTTCTGAGAGAGTATATAGATTTCTAGAAGTCCTTAATCCAGTAGCTATCAGCTTCCCACTGTGTGCTTTTCTGACTTCACAGCCCTGCTTCTTAAAGATGACTTCATGACCTCTGTCACAGATTTGACTTACGCTCAGTAAGTTGTGCTTCAAACCAATCACAAACAGAACTTCTTTGGAATTGATCTGTCCATCACTTATCTTGATTGATCCTTTGCCAACTATCTTGGCTCCATCATTATTTCCAAACTTTACAGAGCCCCCTTCATATTTCTGTAATTTTTCAAATTTTTGTTTATCTCCTGTCATGTGACTGGAGCATCCACTATCCAATATCCATGGTGCAGATTTGTTCTGTGCTTTGAAAGTTGTCTGAACAATCAAGGATTCCTTTTCTTCCTTGGGTCGCTCCTTTTCTTTCCACTCTGGTTTGGCTACAGTTTTGGTCACTTGTTTAGACTTTTCTTTGTCTGTATCTTATGCATGTTTTTCTAGGAATTTTTTGTTTTGCCTTAAACTGTTTGGTTGAGATCTTCTTCCCCGATATCTGTTTGCTGCATATGTGCTTCTACAGTTTCTTGCAATGTGTCCAAAGTTATGACAGTTATAGCATTCTACTGCATAATCCATCAAGGGTGAAAAGACATTTCTATCAGTGAAATTTCTTTGTCCTATATTATGAATGCAGTCTAAAATCTTATGACCGTAAGCATTGCATTTAAAACAATAACCAAAAAAGGAATGATTGAACCCGGGAATTGGTCTTTGCCATTTTGTAGTAGGAGCCACAAATTTTCTTCTCCTTTGATGTGTGACTTTTATGAATCCCTCATTGTCGAGCACTCTTCTCGTGCCTCGGCACTCGTTGCTTTCTTTTGCCTGATTCATTTTTCCTTGATCAACCTTGATCTTATCTTCTTTCTTTACTTGTTCTACAGTTATGGCCTTTGATCCACTTGACGATTCTCCTTCGACAAAGCCCAAGCCAAATTTGATGCCCGTAGTCCTCTGACTATTTATAATCTTTTCAAGCTTTGCAGAACTTCCTTCAAGTTTGTGATAGCAACTTAATTTTTGATTCTTTTCTTCTAGCCGCATTCTTAAGACAACAATCTCTTCTTCCAGTTTGCAGCACTCATCTATTTTCATGGTTAATTGAACTTCGAGTTCTTCAGACATTTTCTTAAATTCTTCTATCTGTACTTTCAAACTGCTTATTATGTCATTCGCATCCTCTAGTTTTCTTGAGACCTTTTTATTCTTTTTCCTTTCTGTACTCAACTCTTTAAGTGCAGCAACCAACTCTCCTTCCAGATATACTTCAGCCTCATCCTTACTTTTTGTGTCACCTTCCTATTTTTCTTCTGTTTTTGCTTCTTCAAATGCCATGAACAGAGCTTCACCTGTTTCTTCTTCAGAATCTTCACCTGAGCTATCTTCAGAAGAGCTGACATTCTTTGATATGAAACTTTTCTTTTTGAAGTTGCTTTTCCTAAAATTTGGTTTCTTCTTCCAGTCACTTCTTTCTTGGTGTGACCCTTCATCACTTTTGGTTTTCTCATTCATTGGACACTTAGCTGCAAAGTGACCGACCCCTCCATAATTGAAACACTTAAACGGTAACTTTCCTCTATACTTTCCTTTTCCCTTTGTAAGTTTTCGAACAAAGTTGGCTTTCGTTTCATCCGATGTCTCTTCATCCTCAGATTCTTGTTCAGCTTTTGTATTCTTGTGTGCTTTAAAAGCAGCTTCTCTGTCTATGGGCTTAGTTTGTCCTATTCTCATTTCGTATGCAGTCAAAGAACCATGCATCTCGTCCATGCTAAAATTATTTAGATCTTTAGCCTCTTCTATTGCAGAAACTTTAGAATTAAATCTTTTGTGAAGAGTTCTAAGTACCTTTTTCATGACAACCGCATCTTCGATTTCTTCGTCGAGTCCTCTGATTGCATTAATGATTCCATTGACTCTCAGCATATAGGCCTCTATGTTCTCATCGTCATTCATTTGTAATGCTTCGAACTGAGCTCGATGAGTTTGCAGCTTGGCTTCCTTGATCTTGTTGTCTCCTTCATGGATGCTCTTCAGTTTGTCCCACATGTCTTTTGCTGATTTACAGCTCATGATCCTTATCAGTTCACTGTCTACTAGCCCACACATTATGGCATTCTTTGCTTTGGAGTTATTCTCAAACTTCTTCTTCTCAGCAGTATCTGTTGGAGGAGTAGCGGGTACTGTGTATCCACTTTCTACTGACTCCCAAATGTCGTATCCTAACGCACTCAGATATGTCTGCATCCTGAGTCTCCAGAATGAGTAATTAGTTCCATTGAACAAAGGAGCTTTGTTTGATGAGAATCCTTCATTACCTGCCATTGTGTTCCTTCCAAGATCACCTTAGCTGATTAAGCTTGTTCAGGAACCTTGCTCTGATACCAATTGATATTCTCACAATGACACTGAGAGGGGGGGGTGAATCAGTGTAGCTATTAAAATTCAAATCTACAACACTTAATGCTGAAGCAAAGAGAACTTAAAAATAGGTAAAGCAATTTTCACAAGAGAGCACACCACAACACACAATGTAACGAGGTTCACCAATTTGGCTACTCCTCAAAAATGACTGCTTGGACTCCAATCCAAATCCAGCCTTTGCAAAACACCAATTTTACAAACACTTTACCAGCACCCACTGGAAGGAGCACCAACCCCTTATTTTTCTGCTTCAATAGATAGGAGCACCAACCCCTAATGCCAAGCACCAACTTGGACTACAATTCTGAATTATCTTAATGACATAAAAATGCCTTCGTTGTTTACACGACCCTGATTGGTCTGCAATTAATCAAACTCTGCACTCTCTCACGGCTCTGCTTATCTCTCTCTCGGCCCTCTTCTAACCCTCTTTACACAACAATTTCTCACATACAGCAGCAACCTTATTCTTCATGTAGACCTCTTTTATAACATATTAGTCTCTATTTTTAACTTCCATATTTACGCATGCAACCCGTAACTGTTCCTTTAATATTCTCTTCTACCACTTGTCAACTGTAACTCTTCTTTATGTAACTCCTTTTGTATTTATAGAGTGGGCATTTCGTTAAACATGTTACATGCAACATATACCTCTACCATGATTGTTTTTTTGTGCATGCATGCATTTTTTGATTCTATTTATGCGACTGTTCGATTTCTTCTTCTTCGATTGTTCTTAAAATAGTTGCATGCTTTTCTTTTGTAATTGCTCTGTAACTATCGCATTGACTCTAGTTAACTCTTCTTATTTTGGTTGCATGCTTTTCCTCTACAACTGCCCCTTTAACTGTTGTTTTGCTTTAGTTAACTGTCAGTGATCGTGCTGTTGCGACCTGTCATGAAATCGTGACACTTCTGTCTCTTTATGCTCTTCTCACCCTTTTATCCGTGAAAACTCAACATGTCATGAAATCATGACATTTTTGCCTCCTTGTTCACCTCTTGTCTTGCACCCAGAAAACCAGACATGTCACGAAATCATGACACTTTTCGCTTCCTTGCACTTCTCTGCCTTTCACCTGAAAATGGAACATGTCATGAAATCGTGACACTTTCGCTGCCTTGTGCCTTTTTTGTCTTTGGCCCATGAAAACACAACATGTCATGAAATCGTGACACATTCGTTGCCTTGTGCCTTTTCTATCTTTGGCCCGTGAAAACACATGTCATGAAATCGTGACACATTCGTTGCCTTGTGCCTTTTTTGTCTTTGGCCCGTAAAATGGAACATGTCATGAAATCGTGACACTTTTCCTCCTTGGCGCTTTCTCTTCGAACCTGTCATGAAATCGTGACACTTTCTCTCCTTGGAGCTTTCTCTTCGAACCTGTCATGAAATCGTGACACTTTCTCTCCTTGGCGCTTTCTCTTCGAACCTGTCATGAAATCGTGACACTTTCTCTCCTTGGCGCTTTCTCTTCGAACCTGTCATGAAATCGTGACACTTTCTCTCCTTGGCGCTTTCTCTTCGACTTTCAAATCATGACACTTTTCTCTTCTATTCAAATCGTGACACTTTCCTTGAGCTCCTTCTCTGAACATGTCATGAAATCATGACAGTTTTCTTTGCTTGTGCCTTCTCTCCAAACATGTCACGAAATCGTGACAGTTTTCTTTGCTTGCGCCTTCTTTCCAAACATGTCACGAAATCATGACAGTTTTCTTACTTGCCTTCTTTGCTTCCAACATGTCACGAAATCGTGACAGTTTTTCTACTTGCCTTCTTCTCTGACAACATGTCACGAAATCGTGATAGTTTTTCCACTTGGCTTCTTTGCCTCCAACATGTCACGAAATCGTGACAGTTTTGCCAGCATTTTCTCTCTCCTTCGATATGTCACGAAATCACGACAATTTTGACAGCATTTTCTCTCTCCTCCGAGATGTCACGAAATCGTGACAATTTTGACAGCATTTTCTCTCTCCTCCGAGATGTCGCGAAATCACGACAGAAAACATGTCGCGATATCGCGACAGTTTTCTTACTTGTCTTTTTCTTTGATTTTTTGAATCTGGGCCACTTCTGTCTTCTTGGAAATTCACTGTACATGTTCTGACTGACCTCTGAACTCCTGTCCACTGCATCAACTGCATCAACTGATCTATCTGTCTGTGTTGACAACAATGACAATACTTTTGCTGCACCTTGCTCAACAATGAATTGCTTTTATCTCTCCCTCAGTATCAGACCGAGGGTGCTTACTTCTTATTTTGACCATTTTATTTTATGACTTGATCTTATGAGTTGCAAATCAAGAATGGCTACACAATACCAAACAAATATTTATCTTGATTAACGATTTGACTGTGCCCTAGACTATTTGATGTGTTGCTCTTTCGATTTCTTTGCTCTTGCTTGTTCTTGGATTAAGAATGAGAAGACTCATCAATAGTGACAATCAAATACACTCATGCCAAACATGATTTTCCCAAAAGAAGCTAGGGTACACCGTTGAAGACCCAATGGAGGGTTCGCCTAGCTCTTCCACTCTAAACCAATGATTGTTTCAATAGTGGGAGACAGTTTGAACAAAAGTAACTTAGTGTCACTATAAGTAAGTTTATCAATCCATTTCTAGGAATCTAAGGGGCAAACCAGTGGAAGGAGATGAATTCCAATGTCACTGGACTAAATTGAAGGTTGGTGATGAAATCTAACTCTCCAATGTTTTAAATGAGACGTGCATGTGTGGTGTTCATTTTAAGCTTGCATATCATAAAGTGCATCATATAGCAACAATGAATCTTTCCTATACACCTATGTGCAAAAATATGTTTCAATATTTAGAAATATGCATGAACTACTATGATTAGTATGAGCGCACTTTATCTCGTGCAACTATGGCCTCTAGCAGGGCCTCAAAGCAAGCAAACAACATACAATGTCTAGCATGTTGGATTCTAGGGTGAACTTTTCAGGCATAAGCAGTTGTTCCTAGCAACACCTAGTGGGAAAAAAGGATATCTAAGATATGCGCAATGATTAATTCTTTCTTCTTTTATTCCTTCAAATTTCCAAACATAAATGTGCTTTAAGTTCTCTGTTTTAGACACACATAAGTAGATAGATAGCTGTAAAATATCATAGAATCTATACCAACATTTGATCCAACTCAGAGAGTCAGCATTTTGACCTTTGCTGCACTCTAGCCCTGGTCATTGTTGACCAGAGCGTCTGGTTATTGGTTGTTGTAGATCAGAGTGGCTAAGCTATATTGGCCATTGTAGTTCAAAGCGGCTAGTTTCTGGTCACTATAGCTCAAAGCAACTAGAATTGCACATAAAATTAAGTTTGTATTCTAGTAGAAAATAAAAAATTAGTGGTGGTCCCACTATGATCACCATCTGTAGCGACCCTGGGAATGCACGCACCGGTCCCTTTTCTAAACCCTACTTGCAATGCTATTTAAAATACCCAAGATGAAATGGAAAGACAAGAGGAAAAAGCATATAACATGAAATAACAAAAGACGGATCTCTTTATTGATATTGAAGCTCGGTTACATGTTGGTACCTCTTAGGGATACCCATTTTGATACTATAAATTACAAATAGGCAAGGAGTGCCCCTCCCGCGAAGAGGTGATGTGATTATAAAGTTTCCCGGTTCTACACACAAAAATGTATGTTGGCTTACAGATGCCTCCTTCTCGAGGTTTGTTTCTTAGAGGGATCCCTTTTGCTATCATATATTGCAATCTTCGTTCGATGTACCTGTGGCCCTGCAAGCAATAAAATAACAACGCATGTTTAGGTGTCCAAGATTGCCTCCCCGAATGAGGTTGTTAGTAATCAAATAATGTAACAAAAATATGGTAAAACTATGCCATGAAATCATGTAAATCTATGCTAATGATATGAAAACATAAAGAAACAAAATAAAAGAAGCCATGTCTAAAACCTAAGCTAAGCCCATGGGCCACTATCCAAGAAAACGACCGCTAAGGTAAACCTTGCTCTCTTTTCCCCAAAGCTATGGATAAAATCCTATACTTTATGTCTAAATAATAGGTGTTATGCTCTTCAATCCGTCAGATCTTCACCATACATGATCTCAAGGAGAACTCTCCAAGTCTCGAAATCTCTCCTCAAAAAGATGTCTCTCTCTTTGATTCTCCCTCATCTCTCTGTGGTGCTCTTAGGATTGCACCTTTTATAGTGTGAAACCCTAGGTCTATTTCCAAGCCCTAGGAATGAATTTCTCATTTGTAGTGCAAGTTAGCATGAGAAGCTTTTGTCCATTGTCTATATTCGAAGGCCATTTAACTGAAATCTAACTGCCCACTTGAGTCTTCTATACAAACTGGTTGTTAGAATGAGAAGATTTTGTCCTTTTTTTATGCTTAGAGGTTAGTTAACTTAAGTCTAAATACAAACTCAAACCTCCCATGTGAACTGGTCATGAAAAGGAATACAAAGTTACTCCCGCTCACCTTTATTACATGCAGACTACCACTTTTTCTTGAGATTAGGCCTTTTTATCGGTAAACTATTTCTTATGGCTTAGTCATTGTCATCTATAGTGGCTAAGATCTGGCCACTGTCATCTATAATGGCTAAGGTCTAGCCACTCTAGGCTTGAGCGGCTAGGATCTGGCCACTCTTGGTTTGAGCGACCAAGCTTGGATGGCTTGAAAAGGCCCCAAATGAGTGGTGATAACCACTGTTGATGCTTGTAAAGTCTAAGATTATATCTTATGATCTTATGAGTGTTTCTATGTAAGTAGCTCCCCTAAGCATGCCATGATTTAGGTGTCTATAGCTTCAATCTGATTGAAGGTTTAATTCTGTAAGAATATTGCACATGTTTACTTGCACTCATTTCTCAAATGCAATCAAGTAGCTTATGTCACTACAATAGAACCAACTAGAAGAGAGCTACAAATTGGCATGTTATGTTTTGCTTATGATTCCAACAAATAAGGAAGTTATGTGATAGTTGCTTGCAATGATTCATAGGACGAATCCGATCTTGATATGATTGAGTGATCTTCTATTGACTTTGATTATGATTGTTTGAAGATTTAAACTACCCCCTCACACAATGCATTGGTAAGGGAAGGGCAATGGACTAAGCGACAAGTCACTTGACCAATGTGCCTCATTTGGTTCCTTTCTAGTGTTTTTACTTTTGATGGGTAATCCCCATCCAAGTGTGACTTTACTATTTATGATGATCATTCATCCCTATCCTGAGGAGTGGTCCAAACATAAATAGCTTTCTTAGGGAGTTAGGATGAACAATTCTATTCAGGCTTGTTTTGAACCACTTGGCTCAGTGTTGTAAGGTCATAAAGTAATTAAGATGATTCCATCGCACCCATGGAGTAGTCCGACCATCTTGGTCTTCTTCGGGATTGAGGGGGTGCATCATAATTCCAAAATGATTAATTTATCCCAAGTATCCCTATGGTAACTCACTCATCTCACCAAATTGCATGGAGTGAAAATCGCTGCAATCGCCAAGTTGATAGAATAAGTAACTAGATACGAGGCTTACTTGAGATTTTATTTTTATGTGATTTTTTTTGTCATTTTGATCATTATGATGTTTATGAATCATCAAAATGTGCTTATTTGATTTCTTTGCTATTCCTATTGGAAGGAATTTTTCTATATTTGCCTGTGCTGCTAGCCGTTGTTAGATCCAGTGACCCCCAAATGCCTGTTTGTGGCCACTCTCGACTTCAGCAGCCAAGAAGTTTGGACCACTGATGACTACAGCGGCTGAGGCATAACTTGGAAAATATAAAAGCAGCCTAGGGTTTTGAATTTTCACTTTTCGTAGCTGGTAATTTGCTTTTATGAGCTCTAAAGAGAAAGTGACTTCTTGCAACTTGGAGAGCTTATCAACGAGGACCATGGTTGTGTGAGGCAAGGCATCTATAAGTGGAGGAGCCAGATCTTCTTGGGTACTCTTCAAAACCCTAAACCTGCTCATTTTTTAGTAAAAATGAACCACACTAAGTAATCGATGAACGAACCTCATTAAACTTGCCAGTAATAAACCAAACCTGTAGATAGGCTTAGTTTAGGATTTTTTTTGGTGGGCTTACCCCTTTTTTTGTTGTTTATAATTTTTTTAATGCTTTTGGCCTAGGGTATACATATTTGTCGTATTGCCCATCATTCGTTGCCACACAGAGCGGCCATTTTGGCCTGTGGCATGGCCACTATCGACGGTAGCGGTCGGTTCAAAATCCAACAATCAAAATTTTGACCGTTGGGGCTTGGATGCTGCTAGCCTCAGTAGCCAATTTCTGGTCACTATAGGTGAAAGCGACCAATAAACCTTAGCCAATTTTTTTTTTTTTTTTTGTATTTTGAGATGATTAATTGATTTTAAATTTTTTTTTTGAGTTGTTTTTTCTAAAATTTGCTACATGATTTAGTGATTTTAATCGTCATGCATAAGTATTTCTCCTTCCAGTTTTGTACAGTGCTAAAAATTCCAGGGATTCAAGATTTTTTCTCTCTTTTTGGCTTCTTTTTGGCTTTGGATTTTTGCTCATATGTAGTAATGAAAATCACTGTTTATTTTGATTTTTTTCTTTGAGCAGGGATTTTTTTTTTAGTGATGATAATCATTGTTTATTTTGCTCATACGTAGTGATGAAAATCACTATTTATTTTGATTGAGTTTTTTTAGCTTGATTTTTTTGTAATTTCTAAATTTATGCTTTGTGTATCAGATTTTTTCTTTTGAAATCTGGACTATATGCTTAGCCTTTTTAATGTGTACTTTGTTTTGGGATTTTTGCTTATTTTGATTTAAGTAAGGTATTTTGATAGGATAAAGCTTGTCCTTTTGCCAATTCTCAACACCTTTAAATCGGTTGCACATGGGGATAAGCAAGGAAGATCCTTTTCACTTAAGGTAACCTAGACCGCTTTGCAGCTTTCATCTTTTCCTTGTACCAGCTAGGATTTTAGTGTTTCAATTAGTGACAGGATCTTGAATATCCAAGGATTTATCATATATAGGACTTACCTTCTACTAATCAAAGTTATTTTCCTCAAAATTTGATAAGATTACTAGGTGTGGTTGATTAACCGAAAAACCTTATTTTATTAATGGTTGTGTTGAAAAACACAATTACACATTGATGTGGATGGAGGTATGGATATGAATGACTTGTGTGACAAACTGTAGTATCATTTTTAAGGCTCTCATGACATATCTTGTAATGTATGTGAAAATGCAATGGAATTATGTGGATGCAAAATGTGAAGTGCAATTTTTTTTGTATTTTTGATTTTATGTTGTTTTTGTATTTTTTGATTAATTTTACCAAAGGGCTTATGATGCCTTTGGGTATTTTGTTATTGATTTTTGACCAAGCGATTTGAATTACCCTTAGAGCTTTTGATTTGATGGGATTTGACCAAGCGGTATGAATTAACCTTGGAGCCATTTTGATTGATGTCTAACCAAGCGGTATGAATTACCCTTGGAGCTTTTTGAATTGATTTTTGACCAAGTGACGTGAATTACCCTTGGAGTTTTTTTAATTGATTTGGGATTTGACCAAGCGGTTTGAATTACCCTTAGAGCCTTTTGACTTGATTTTTGACCAAGCGACATGAATTACCCTTGGATCTTTTGAATTGATTTTGGATCAAGCAGTATGAATTACCCATGGAGCCTTTTGAATTGATGTTTGACCAAGCTGTATGAATTACCCTTGGAGCCTTTGATTTGATTTTTGACCAAGCGGTTTGAATTACCATTGGAGCCTTTTGAATTTTTGTTTGACCAAATGGTATGAATTACCCTTGGAGCCTTTGATGATTTTTGTTTTGACCAAATGACATGAATTACCCTTGGAGCCTTTGATTTGAATTTTTGAATTTTATGTTTTTATGATTTGTTTGTATTTTGACATATTTGAATGTTTTTGAATTTTATGAAATATTTGAATGTTTTTGTGTTTTATGTATAAAATACCTTTAAATGAATGATATTGAGAGGTTTAGGCTCTTCAATACCATATAATTATATAAGGCAATATACTCCAGGCCCAACTCTCTGTGAAATCATGTATGGACCTATCCGATTTACCACGAACTTATCTCGCAGATATAGCAATGATTTGAATTTTCTTGGTTTTCTTTGAGCACTAGATCTCCAAACTTGAATTACCTTAGGTGGACTTTACTATTGTAAGCTCATGCAAGCCAATCTTGGTAAACATGGAGATGCTCTAAATCATTGACTCGACATTCATCGAGAAGCATCAATTGATCAAGGTTGCCTTGTCACGCAGCTTCATCATCTATGAAGTCCTTTAATGCTATGCGTAGAGTCAGTATTTCCAACTCTAGAGGCATGATGGATTCAGTGCCATATAATAGTGAAAATGGTGTTTCCCTAGTGGGCGTCCGTAGACTAGTCCTGTATGCCCATAGTGCAAGAGGCAATTGCATGTACCAATATTTGTGATTTTCTTGCACTGTCTTCCTCAAAATGAAGACTATTGTTTTGTTTGAGGCTTCTACTTGCCCGTTTGCTTGCGAATAATAAGGCATTGAAAAATTGTGCTAAATATGGTATTTGTTCATTAAAGCACATACATTTTTGTTCTTGAAATATGGCCCATTATCCGATATTATCTTAGAAGGGACCCCAAAATGACTTATGATATTGTGGAGTATAAACTCCGTAATCCTTGGTCTAGTTGTTGATGTTAAGGGGATCGCTTCTACCTACTTAGTGAAGTATTTTGTAGCCGTTATGATGAATGTATGTCGGCATAAGGATGAGGGTGAGATCTTCCCAATCAAGTCTAGTCCCCACTACGAGAATGGCCATGCTGCCTGGATGGATTGCAAAGCTTGCGATGGCAAGTGCGTTAGATTTGCATGATGCTGGCACTTACTACATTTTGTGACATACTCATAGTAGTCCTTTTCCATTGTGGGCCAATAGTAACCCATTCTCAATATGCGCTTAATGATGGCCATGCCACTAAAATGACCTCCACATGTTTTGATGTGAGCTTGCAAAATTTCCCAAGATGCTTCCTGGGGCTCGAGACAACGGAGCAATACTCCATCATATCCTTGTCTATAGAGGATTTCTCCTAGAAAAATGTACCTTGCTACTCTCTATTTGAAATTTCATCTTTCAGTATGTGATAAACCTTGAGGCATTATTACAAGTTTTACGAAGTCTCGTAGTTGGGAAAGCCAATCCTAATAGGCCACAACTTCTATAGAATATACAACTTGCTCTTCCTGCATTTTTGAGGTAGTGAACACAGATTGAGGAAAAAATATATGGTATATGGTCACACCACACTCTACAGGTCCTTGGTAGATCAAAGACCCCCAAGGTGTTGTTTGCAAGAAATATCTGGCTACGAAGGACCAATCCTGATTTAGTTCAATGTTGATCATGTTGAATGATTCTTGATTGTTAAAAGCCTCACGACGTATTACAGAGTGTGAAAGCACCTTCACATGAATGGTTGTAAAATTAGCAGACATATTCTGAGGGATTAAGGATCCCAAAGAGGCCATGGTGTCTACAAATCTATTCGATGTACGAGGGATTGCCTTGATGTCATACCATTCCAGCCGGGCTAAGTAATTGTCAACAAGTTCTTTGTAAGTCTTCAGGAGTGGGCACCTGCACTGGAAGAGTCCTTTGACCTATTTTACTATGAGCAAGGAGTCACCAACGATATTCAATATTTTAATACCCATTTCTATGGTTGTTTGGAGTCCTAGGATCAATACTTCATATTCTATATTTTTTTGTGCACAGGAAGTCTAGTTTGAATGATAAGGGCAATGGAGCTCCTTGCGGTGTGATAAAGATAATCCCTGCTCCGCCTTCTTGTTCACACTTCGAATCATCAAAGAATAATGACATGTCTCATTCTCTCTTAGATTATTTGAGTTTTGGTGGATCTGATAATGCAAATACTGCATCATAAGGTAATTCCATGGTGAGAGTCTTGTTATCCTAAAGAGGCACCTCTACTAATTGATCTCCTATGACTTGTCCCTTGATGGAATTTTGGATTATGAATTCTAGATCAAATTCTATCAATAGCATGATCCACTTTGTGGTATGTGTATTGTGATATGTATTGCTCATCATGTACTGCAAAGGATTTTGTTTTGATATGATGTAGGTCATATGGCTCAACATGTAGTGTCACAACTTTCAAGTTGCAAAGACCACTACTAAACACAATTTTTTGACATACGCATATCCTAGATCATAGCTCACCAAGGTGCGACTAATGTAATATATGGCTTGCTCTTTGTCTTGTGCATTATTTTGGGCTAACATGGTACCCAATGCAAAATTAGTAGCCGATATATAGTAAAAATTGTATGTTTGGCCTTGGTGGAGCCAATACTGGTGGCATTGCCAGATAAGTTTTGATATCTACAAAGGTTTGATGGCATTCTTCATCCCAATGAAAGGGGACTTCTTTGCATAGCAACCTATTCATAGGTCTGAATTTTTTTGATAATTGCACGATGAATCTTTCGATGGATGTTATCTTACCTTGTAGGCTCCTCAACTCCCTAATTTTGGTAGGGGCGACCATTTCTAGTATAGCCTTTACATTTGCAGGATCTACTTTGATGCCTCTATTGGATACGATGAATCCCAAAATCTTGCTAGAAGTTATGCCAAATATACACTTATTAGGATTCAATCAGACATTGTATTCTATGAGGCGATCGAATACTTGTCTAAGGACTTCGGAATGCTCTTGCCACAACAGGGACTTGGATAGTAAGTCATCCATGTAATCTTCCAAGATCTTATGCATATAGTCATGGAATATGTATTTCATGGCCCGCTGATATGTGGTACCAGTATTTTTGAGACCGAATGACATCACTTTGTAACATAATGTTCCCCATGGAGTAATGAAAGTAGTTTTATGTTGATATTCGGGCTTAATCTATATTTTGGTTGTATCCAAAAAAATCATCCATTAGGGAGAGCATTTCATGACCTGTGGTTGCATCTATAAGAGCATCTATGTTTGGAAATGGGAATGAATCCTTTGGTGTTGCCCTATTCAAATATCTGAGATCCGTGCAGATACGAAATCTTCCTTCAGGTTTCCCTATGGGTACGATGTTTGACACCCACTCAGGGTAGTCAATAGGAACTATGAATACTACATCCAATAGTTTTTTCAGTTTGTTCTTTACCGTCAAAGTGACGGTTGGATGCATTTTCCTCAGTTTTTGCTTGATTGTTTTCTTCATGGGATCCAATGAAAGGTTGTGAATGACTAACTTTGGATCTATCCCTGGCATGTCTTTGTAAGTCCAAAAAAAAATATTTGGCCTCTCCTTGAGGAGAGGAATTAGGATGGATTGTTCCTCTTGAGATAAAATTTCTCCAAAATTGACTCTCCTTGGTTGGGTAGGATCATCGTTGATGTCCACCTTGAAATTCATTTCTATAGCCATATATAACCCATCCTCTAGATGATGAGGCATGGGTATCAAATGAATGTCATCGACGAGATTCATAGGACTTACTGACTCAGGTTCCAAACCAACATGGAATACATCATACGCACAACCTGATGCGAAATGGAATGACTATAACATCTCTTCATTGGGGAAGAGGTCTTTTGGCTCTATGGGTGAACTAGCATGATCCTAATCAATAGCCTCTATATCAAGATGTAATGATTTGGTAGGATCTATTGGATTATGAAGTGGAGTGGTCAAATAAATGGTGATCATGTTGATGGATGGGATGAAATCTTTAGGACCACATGGGTGTTATCTTGTCTCATAGGTTTCTCTTCCATACTCGCGATGAGGTTTTGGAGGAATGGGAAATTCTAGATCTGGCCCATGAGGAGTGTAGATAATGGGATCTTTGGCCTATAAATACTCTCTAAATGTATGCAGAGGGGATTAACCATCCGATGAATGGTTGCTAGGTCAATAGGTCTCTCCAAAAATTAGATATGAGGGTCTATGGCACGAAGTGCCGCTTCTCTCTCTACTAGCTTGTTGACTTGCCGCAAATGGTGAGGTCCAAGATAAGCCATCTCAATATTATCCTCAAAGTCATCATCACATATCCAGAAACCGTTAGCATTGGTATGCGACCCTAAAATAAGGGGCTCATGTATTGGCCCCAAGTAGGCCATCTCTGTTTTATCTTCATATTCTTCATCACTTATGAATAATCCATTTGCATTTTTTTCTTGCCCCAAAGTTAGGGGTTGATGGCTTAGGCCTAAGTAAGCTCTTTCTGTTGAGTCTTCTGATTCATAGTCACTTTCATTTGATGTATATCCAATCTCTTCATGGATGGACCATTTGAACCTTTATAAATAGTGAAGCCCTTGATAGGCTAAGCCAATTTGCACCTCATCATCACTTGCTTCATATCCATTCTACTCATCCCATGAGTTGTACCCTATTGGGGTGGAATCAATTGAGGTGTTTGGATGATAAGTTTCTAGAGATGGTATGTTTATCGTGGCAACTTGTCTGTTGCTCAAATTTTCTATTCTTAGGGGGTGATAAGGAATGAAATCAATGTCTTCTCCTAACCCTATGCTTAATATTTTCAATGCTGCTACAAGTGAGTCATCTTGACCTCCGCTATAGTAGCCTAAGCCAAATCTATCAGAGGGAAGCTGATATAGTTGCTCGTAAGGCCTCCTGCACCCTTGCTCATATACGCCAAGGCCATAGCCATGCTAATGGCAATGCTCAAAGTAGCTTAGAGAAAACTTGGGATTATAGAGGTAATGAACATTGAATGTGAATAATTCATCACCATCCTCTTCTATATCTAAAGACTTATGAGCGCAGTCTAGGCTAGAATAGAAAAAATTGGTTTATTTGGGAGGGATTCCAAGTGGAACCATTATTCCTATTAGTAGCCTCAAGTCCTTAGGCCTCCCTACATCTTGCATAGACTCAATGATAGGTGTAAAGGTGATGTTATGAACCTGTATCGACCAAAACCTTCTTGAAAGGTAAGTCATTGATGGCCACTACAATATTTAGAAAAGGGTCTGGTAAGGCAGTAGAAACTGTCTTAATCTCATGATCATAGAATTGGATTACAGGTTCCTGGCATTCTTGCACTTGTCCCACAAAGTGATTGAATGCATTCAAATCTTGCGGTTGAAGCTCAATTGTTCTTAAAATCTCCATTAGAGTCTCCCTATGCTTTGGGGACTGTTGTATAGATGGATAACTTAGCTGGAGTCATCTGTAGGTTTTGCTCCAATCTACTCTGAATAGTTACCACAGGTCACATTGGGGGACCTAGAAGGTTGTCTTGCCTTTTCCTAGGGGTAGTTGGGATGTTCATGGGAGCTACAAGCAGTTGTGGTTGACCATACCACCTAGTCCTCATTGCTATGTTAATGATCTCAACCATCTCAACGCATCCATGGGTAGGTATGTCAGCTTGAACATGATTAACTTGGGCCCCTTGCTCTTGAGGGGCATCATGATTAGGTAATGGGTTTCTGTATATGCCCATGTCTCTGTTATTAGGAGCTAGTGGGTTATCAACTTTGAGTTCTCCCACCTCAATCATGTTTTACACTTGATGCTTAAAACCAGTGCAAGCCTCAATGTCATGCCCCAGTATCTTATGATAAGGATAAAATTGATCTTCCCTATATTCCTTTGGATTAGGATGGTTGGGATCTACAAGAGGTATATCAAAAAATCTGATCCTCCTGACCTCACTCAAATAATTAAAGATGTATTGCATTGATTTTGTTAGAGGCATGAAATAACAAGGCAGCTTGTATTCTCGGTTTCTTCCCTGATTTTTCTTTTGGTTGTAGTTGGCTAGCAGGGGATGTGCTTGATAGTTCTATGGTTGTTGTGCACCCCCATCCTTGGGTGTAGCCAATACGACTTGATTGAATAGAGCAAGGTTTCCCTACTTCTATTTGTACTTGTCATTCTTACCATTCTTGTTCCACTCCTTTTTGTTCCAAAGCTTAATGGTTCCCTCATCTACTTTTATTCCTTCTTTAGCAACCCCGAGAATGCACGCATCGATCCCTTTTTTGAAAACCCTACTTGCAATGCTTATTTAAAATACCAAATATGAAATGGAAAGACAAGAGGAAAAAGCATATAACACAAAATAACAAAAGACAAATATCTTTATTGATATTGAAGCTCAGTTACATGTCAATCCCTCTTAGGGATACCCATTTTGATACTATAAATTACAAGTGGGCAAGGAGTGCCCCTTCCACGAAGAGATGGTACGCTTATAAAAGCTTCCTGGTTTCGCACACAAAAATGTATGAGGGCTTACAGATGCCTCCATATATAGGTTTGTTTCCTAGAGGGATCCTTTCTTCTCTTGTATGTTATGAAACAAGAAATGAAACAACGCACTTTTAGGTGTCCGAGATTGCCTCCCCGGATGAGGTTGTTAGTAATCAAAGAATGTAAAGGAAATATGATAAAATAATTCCATGAAAACATGTAAATCTATGCTAATGATATAATAAAACGGGATAAAAGATGTTATGTCTATCTAAGGTAAGCCTGCGGGCCACTGTCCAAGACAGCGGCCGCTAAAATAAACCTTACCCTCTTTGCCCTAAAGCTATGGGTTAAATACTATGATCTGATGTTAAAGAAAGTAGGTATTATGCTCTTCAATTTGTCAAAGCTCCGCCACATACGTGTTCTCAAAGAGAACTCTCCAAGTCTTGAAAGCTCTCCTCAAGAAGATGTCTCTCTTCCTGATGTGATAAAATATTTTCTGTATATGATATGGATCTCTTGGTGCTCTTATGCTTGCACCTTTTATAGTGTGAAACCCTAGGTCTATGTCCAAGCCTTAGAAATGATTTTATCATGTGTAGTGCAAGTTAGCATGAGAAGCTTTTATCCACTATCTATATTTGAAGGCCAGTTAACTGAAATCTAACTGCCCACTTGAGTCTTCTATGCAAACTGATCGTTGGCATGAGAAGATTTTATCCTTTTTTTTATGCTTGGAGGTTAGTTAACTTAATTCTAAATGAAAACTCAAACCTCACATGTGAAATGGTCATAAAAATGAATGCAAAGTCACTCTCGCTCACCTTTATTGCATGTAGACTACCACTTTCACTCGAGATTGGGTCTGTTTGTCAGCAAACCACTTCTTATGGCTTAGCCACTATCATCTAGAGTAGCTAAGATCTGACTGATGTCATCTGTAGTGACTAAGGTCTGGCCGCTCTAGGCTTGAGCAGCTAGGATTTGGTCACTCTTGGATTGAGTGACCAATCTTGGATGGCTTGAAAAGGCCCCAAATGAGTGGTGAGAACCACTGTTGATGCTTGGAAAGTCCAATGTTATGTCTTATGATCTTATGAGTATGTCTATGTAAGTAGATTCCATAAGCATAACATGATTTAGGTGTCTACAAAATGTATCTTGTTGCTCTCTACTTGAATGTTCACTTTTCAGTATGCGATAAACCTTGAGGTATTATTACAAGCTTTAGGAAGTCCCGCAGTTGGGAAATCCAATCCTGATAGGCCACAACTTCTATAGAATATACAACTTGCTCTTCCTACATTTTTGAGGTAGTGAACACGGATTGAGGAACAACTCTATGGTATATGGTTGCACCACACTCTACAGGTCCTTAGGAGATCAAAGACCCCCAAGGTGTTGTTTGCAAGAAATATTTGGCTACGAAGGACCAATCCTAATTTGGTTCGATGTTTATCATGTTGACTGATTCTTGATTTTCAAAAGCCTCATGGTGTATTGTTGAGTGTGAAAGAACTTTCACATGAATGGTTGTAAAATTAGAAGACGGATTCTGAGGGATTAAGGATCCCAAAGAGGCCATGGTGTTTGCAAATCTATTCTACGTATGAGGGATTGCCTCGATGTCATACCATTCTAGCTGGGCTAGGTAGGTGTCAACAAGTTCATTGTAAGTCTTCAAGAGTGTGCACTTGCATTAGAATAGCCCTTTGACCTGGTTTACTATGAGCAAGGAGTCACCAAAGATATTCAAACTTTTAATACCCATTGCTATGGTGGTTTGGAGTCCAAGGATCAATGCTTCATATTCTGTATTGTTGTTTGTGCACGAGAAGTTTAGTTTGAATAATAAGGGCAATGGAGCACTCTGCAGTGTGATAAAGACAATCCCTGATCCGCCTCCTTGTTCACACTTTGAACCGTCAAAGAATAATGACATATATTTTTCTTTCTTAGGTTCTTCAAGTTCTAGTGGATCTGATAATGCAAATACCGCACCATTAGGAAATTCTATGGTGAGAGGCTTGTTATCCTGAAGAGGCACCTTTGCTAATTGATCTGCTATTACTTATCCCTTGATGGACTTTTGGATTACGAAATCCAGATCAAATTCTATAAATAGCATGATCCACTTTGTGGTACATGTATTGTGATATGTATTGTTCATCATGTACTACAAAGGATTTTGTTTTGATATGACGTAGGTCGTATGGCTCAACATGTAGACTTTTGAGTTGCAAATACCACTGCTAAACACAAATTTTTGACATACGCATATCCTAGCTCATAACTCACCAAGGTGCAACTAATGTAATATATGGCTTGCTCTTTGTCTTGTGCATTCTTTTGGGTTAACATGGTACCTAGTGTGAAATTAGTAGCTGATATATATAATAGAAATAGTATGTCTAGCCTTGGTGGAGCCAATATTGGTGGTGTTGCCAGATAATTTTTGGTCTCTACAAAGGCTTGATGGCATTATTCATCCCAATGGAAGGGGAATTCTTTGCATAGCAATCTGTTCATAGGTCTACAGTTGTATGATAATTGCACAATGATTATTTTGATGGATGTTATCTTGATTTGTAGGCTCCTCAACTCCCTAATGTTGGTAGGGGTGACCATTTCCAGTATAGCCTTTACCTTTGCAGAATCTAATTTGATACCTCTCTTGGATACGATGAATCCCAAAAGCTTTCCAGGAGTTACGCCAAATGCATACTTCTTAGGATTCAATCAAACATTGTGTTCTATGAGGTGATTGAAGACTTGTCTAAGGACTTCGACATGCTCTTGCCGCAACAGGGACTTGGATAGTAAGTCATCCATGTAATCTTCCAAGATCTTATGCATATAGTCATGGAATATGTATGTCATGGCCCGCTGATATGTGGCACCAGTATTTTTGAGACCGAATGACATCACTTTGTAACATAATGTTCCCCATAGAGTAATGAAAGTAGTTTTATGTTGATCTTCGGGCTTAATCTAGATTTTGGTTGTATCCAGAAAAATCATCCATTAGAGAGAGCATTTCATGACCTATGGTTGCATCTATAAGAGCATCTATGTTTGGAAATGACAATGAATCCTTTGGTGTTGCCCTATTTAAATCCCTAAAATCTGTGTAGATATAGAATCTTTCGTCAGGTTTCCCTATAGGTACCATGTTTGATATCCACTCAGGGTAGTCAATAGGAACTATGAATACTACATCTAGTAGTTTTTGCAATTCGTTCTTCACCATCAAAGCGATGGTTGGATGCATTTTCCTCAGTTTTTTCTTGACTGGCTTCTTCATGGGATCCAATGAAATGTTGTGAATGACTAACTTTGGATCTATCCTTGTCATGTCTTTGTAAGTCCAAGCAAAAATATTTGGCCTCTCCTTGAGGAGAGGAATTAGTATGGCTTATTCCTATGGAGATAGACTTTCTTTGAACTTGAATCTCCTTGGTTGGGTAGGATCATCGTTGATGTCCACCTTGAAAGTTGCTTCTATAGCCATATGTGACCCATCCTCTAGCTGATGAGGTGTGGGTATCAAATGAATGTCATCGACAGGATTTATAGGACCTAGTGACTCAGGTTCCAAACCAACATGGAAGATGTCAGACGTACAACCTCATGCAAAATGGAATGCTTGTAACATATCTTCATTAGGGAAGAGGTCTTCTGGCTTTATGGGAAAATTAGCATGATCCCAATCAATAGCATCTACATCAAGATGCAATGATTTGGTAGGATATGCTGGATTATGAAGTGGAGTGGTCAAATCAATGGAGATCATGTTGATGGATAGAATGAAGTCTCCAGGACCACATGGGTGCGATCTTGTCTCAGGGGTTTCCCTTCCATACTCGCGATGAGGTTATGGAGGAATTGGAATTTTTGGATATGGCTCATGAGCAGGATGGACAATAAGATCATTGGGTTCTAACTACTCTCTGAATGTAGGCATAGGGGGGTTGACCATCCGATGAATGGCCGCTAGGTCAATAGGTCTACCTAAAAATCAGAGATGAGGGTCTTGTTGGTCCAAAATCTGCCACAGGAAAGGATTTTACAAGTGCACCCTAGACCTGGCCAACATTGAAAGGCTGGAAGCAAGAAATGGCTTCCAGACCAATCTCCAGAGTGGGCTGGTTCCCTTCACTACTCTAAAATCTGGTTAAAGATAAGGGTTGCTGGAAAGAGATTTAAAAGTTGCAGAAAGAAATGGGAAATATGGCCACAGGCCGAAGTGATGGGATCAGAAAAACAACAGCAGGAAACTACAAACGTAACAACAGCAAGTAACATAAGGAATTAGCTTAATCCTCGCACAATCACATGCAGCAAATCCCTCCAAACCCACATTCCAGAAATCGTACCCTGACCGCAATATTTAAATCCAAAAATAGAATTTAAATGTAACAGCAATGCAGGAGTATGAATGCTATTAGAAATGCAGAAAAACAAAAAAGAAATTCACCCATGCAACGCTTGAAAAATTAGAAGTTGATCCTTTTATTCCCGCAAATACAATTCCAGTCTCTAGCAGCAAGTTTTTCCAACCTTTGTAAATGAAAATTACATTGGTTTTTATAGAGGTCCGTCCTCTCTACAGCATTAAATGTTTGCCACCATCCTCCTCGTGATCTACAATTATATGGCGGACATTAGGAACACGATCCCCTTAGTTGCAGCGTTAAGGGAGCAAAGATTAAATACCATTAAGCAATAGCGGTCTCCTTCATTAAATTCGTTTTTTGAAAATAAGCGTGAAACCATTGACTTGATCCATGAACATCAGCCTTGAACGCATAAAATCTGCAATTTTGGTGGCCTGGGCACGTCTTTTACTTTGAATGCCTTGGAAATCCGCAAATCATTAAATTCGGGTCAGCATTAAATACTTGGAAATCGAGAAAAACCCCTCGGGCCGTTCATACTGCACTTGGCGGGAAAACAGTTGGAGGTCGCGAAAATGCGACGGGTCGCGAAATCGCGACATATTTTTATGCCGTACGCTTTGACCACTTTGACCCGCAAAAATGGCACATGTCGCTCTTTCGTTGCATCTTCGGCTTCCTTTTCTCCATCGCTAGCTTATCCACGCGAAAACGGCACATGTAGCGATTTCGCTACGTCTTTTGGTCGTTGGCTCCTTTCTTCGCTTTGCTCCACGAAAATGGAACATGTAGCGATATCGCTACATGTTTTGGGCACTTTGTACGGCTTCATGGACGGGTCACAAAAATGGAACACTTCTTGCCCTTTGCATGTCTTCTATTCTTTCCTTATCAAGAATTCGCTATGCACTTGAGTCATTCAAGCATTTCAATCAACGCATCATGAAATCGCTGTCATCTCCTTGTCTTTTGTTTGATTCTCTTCGCACTCCGCCTTGTCACCCAGAACTTGCAACGAATCGCTGCATTTTCTATGCCTTTTGTCTTTCGGGTCAAAACCCCGCGACTTCGCTACGGGTAGCGATATCGCTACGCATTTCTTTCTCCGTACTGATCACCATTTTGAGCCGCGAAAATGATACAACTTCCGCTTTACAAAAGCCTTTCGAAGAGGTGCAGCGAATCGCTGCACTTTCACGCCCCAAGTCTTTATAACCAAAATGACCGTGCTTTGGGATATATAACAAATGATTTGAAAGATGAAGCTTCCTCTACAAATGCTGCGTTCTTGCAGCGCATCGCTGCCACTTCTTTAAACTTTTTGCAACCATCGGTGTTCTTTTTCTAACTACATTTCATCCCTTTGCCTCTTCTTAACCCATGCCTTGTAACCCTCGGAACCTGCAGCCGCATCGCTGCAACTTTGGTCACTTAAGCGTTTCCTTGCCTGTCTCAAATTCTCGCAAGTTTGAAATAGACAGCGCGTCGTTACACTTTCTCCCGCGCTTTCAAAATGTGCAGCGTATCGCTACAACCTTCACTTTTTGTACTACCTTTCTCAACCAACGCCGCACGATTTTATAACATGCAGCGCATCGCTGCACTTTTCCCCTTGGTCTGCTTTGTTTGATAGGTGTAGCGATATCGCTACACATTTGAGCACTTAGGTCTTTGAAGCTACCCGCGTCGTGAAAATGGAACGTGCAGCGCATCGCTACACTTTTTCTTTGGACTCCCTTTTGCAACCACTGCCCGTGATTTTGAGACATGCAGCGCATCGCTGCACTTTTTGCTTAGACCTTTTGAAGCCGCGAAAATAGAACAGTCGCGTTTCGGAACGTCGCGATCGCTGCACTTTTTAGACTTAAGGCTTTTGGAGCCACTACTCCGCAAAAATGAGACGTTAGCGCGTCGCTGCAATTTTACCATTTGACTCTTTGAAGCTCCCGACGTCGCGATTCTGGAACATGTTAGCGATGCGCTGCAACTTTTGCTTTGTGTCTTCGGCTGGACTTTTTGTCGCGATTTCGCGACATTTTGTCGCTGCTCCCCTTTTGCCCGCTGAAAGTCACGAAAATGAAACACGTCGCGATATCGCGACGGTTCCGCCCAACCTGCCTGCGTTGACCAAGTTGACCGCGATTTCGCGACATGTCAGCGAATCGCTGCAGTTTTTTAACTTAGTCATTTTTACTCACTTTTTCTCCTTTTTTCTCCAACGCTGCATCAAAGCTGGTATCAAAGGTCAGATTTCAACAATACATTAATGCATTAATCTATGAGAATCAATGTGGCAAAAATGCCAACATTCTTGGCGGCTCGCGGGGTATACAGCTCACTGTATGCAAGAATCCAGGCCTTAGTCCATTGGGCACAGAGTCATATCAGAACAGGAAGGTTGGCTGCTGCAAAACATGTCAGAGGACTGCTGCAAAACTTCTTCTGCTGCTGAAAACTAGAACCGGAAGAACCTGCATAGAAGCGGTTATAAACTGAATGGAATGAGAGGGTGGAATGAGATCTTGCGATTGCGCAAGCGGTGGCTGCAATGGAATGATGGTAATAATGAAATGATGAAGTGGGCAAGTGATGTAGTAGAACAACAACAGAATGCTGCTGTACTGCCAGCTGCAATGGATATGGAAGGAAAGTAAATGAACGAAGTCATGGAGTGGGGATAAAAATATGAAAGCTGTGAAATGAAATGAGCTGGACTGTAAATGAAATGCGTAAAAAGAAAAACTTGGAGGAAAGGGATTAGAAAGAACGGGAAAAGACAGAAAAGGGGAAAGAAACAACAGCTGTGGCTTACTCTTTTACTACTGCAGAAGAAAAAGAAGAAGAAAGAAAACGATGAAGAAAGGAAAGAAAGGAAATGGGGAAGGGAAAAGAAGAATTTTCTGATAACCACTAACTGCTGGGAAAGGAAAAGACAAAAGAAAGACAAACCCCTACGGCTCGCAAGCAACAAGAATCAAGGTGACAGAATAAAAGTAAAACAACATATATATATTCGTTTTTTTATATATATATATATATACAAACTCATACTGAAATATTGGTTCAAGAAGTATAGGCTTTCAGATGAAAGCCATTTACTGAGATCGGAAGTGGGCTGCCATCCATGTCTTCCAGGTAGAACGAATTTGCTGCACTCGTGCTAGTAATGCGGAAGGGACCCTCCCAGAAAGCATCAAATTTCTTATGATTGCCAGGCTTAGCTTTATTCTCATTCCACTTCAACACCAAATCGCCTGTTTTGAATGGACGAGCTGCAGAATGCTTATAAAACCACTTCGAAATATCCTGTGTGTGTTTGGCAAATTCATCATATGCTTTTGAACGTTGCTCCTCTAACTCCAATAACTGTGCTATTCGCAGATCCAAGGAACTCAGATCTGTCTCATCGTCCTGGAAAGACTGCAACTGCTGTAACACTGGTAATTCAAGATGAACCGGCAATCTTGCTTCTTTTCCATAGACTAGGGCATAGGGTGAGGTTTTAATGGACTTCCTGACTGAAATCCTGTCTGCCCATAAAGCCTGATTTAATAACAGGTGCCATGATCTCTTGTTCTCTCCTAATGACCTCTTCAAAATCCTGAGCAAATTTTTGTTCGTTGACTCCGCCAAGCCATTTCCCTGTGGATAGTAATTGGAAGATGTCTTAAGGAAAATGCCAAACTTGTTAGCAAACTCAGCCAGTTCAGCTCCAATGAATGGAGTCCCATTATCTCGTAATGATGGCGTCCGGAACACCAAAACGTGTAATAAAACTCTCAACGAAAGAAATCACTACAGATCGATTGGCCATCTTTGTAGGTATGGCTTCAGACCACCTTGTGAAATAATCTGTAGCTGTTAAGATGTATCTCGTGACCAGCTGAGGAATTAGGATCAATTATTCCAATAAAATCCAACCCCCATTATTGAAAGGGTGCTTCAACCTGAACTGGATGCAAAGGCAGAGTTGCATTCCTTACTCTTCCTGAATATCTCTGGGATTTATCACAGGCTTGTGCAATCTTGAAAGAGTCCGAGAACAGAGTCGGCCGATAATAACCAACTCGAATGATTTTCAAGGCCATCGGTCTTCCCGCATAGTGACCTCCCGAGAGACCCGAATGAAACTCTTCCAAGATCCTATCCTTGTCTCGCTTCTTTAACACACTTCAAAAGAACACCATCAATATTTTTAAAAAATAAACCATCCGAAAACAAAACATACTCGTAGAGCTTGCAACCGAAATCTCCTCCTCTGAGAAGCATTCAATTGTGATGGACATCTTCCAGTTGTGAAGTAATCAATCAGGTCCTCTATCCAATCTTTTTCCAGAATTAAGAAATTCATTAAATTGTCATTACCAGAAAGAGCTTCTTCCTGATCTTCGCATACATCAAATGCTGCCATCTTTGCTAACTACTGGCACAGAGCTTTACCACGCACTAATTTAGTTGGGTGAATTTCTACATCAAATTCTTGGATCTTGGTGACCCAGCCAGCACGTTTATCACCCAACTCTCCTTGAAGAATGAAATTTCTCACATCTGGGTGAATAACATAAACAAATGTCCTGCTCTGGGAAATAAAATGTTTGAATTTCTTCAGGGATTTCATCACAGCATATACCTGTTTCTCAATAAAATTGTACTTTGCTTCATGAGGTAAAATGACTTGGCTCGGGAAAAGCAATGGGCCTTTCATTCCCATCATCTCCCTTTTGCGTCGAACTGCAGAGATAACCTGTCATCTTCTCCAACCGCATATAAGATGAAATCCTTAGAGTAGTCAGGATTAATCAGGACAGGGGCCTGCACTGTTCTTTCCTTGATCTCCTGAAATGCTTCCTTTCTTCGAGTCGTCCATTGGAAAACCGCATCTTTCTTCAACAATTCGGTCATTGGTTTAACAACCTGAGCAAAATCAGCAATGAACTTTCTAATGAAATTTATCTGTCCAAAGAAAGATTGAAGTTCCTTCTTGTTTGCAGGGAGTGTCAATTTCTTCAAAGCTTCAACACGGGCTGGATCAATTGCTAATCCATCTTCAGAAATCACATGACCCAGAAGCTTACCTTCTTTTACAGCAAACACAGACTTCTTCGGATTAATGGAGATTCCGAATTCTCTGCATTTCTCAAAAATCAGCCTCAAGTGAGAACAATGGTCTTCCCTTCTATGTGAAAATACCGTCATGTCGTCAAGGTATATTACAATGATCCTATTCAATAAATCCTTGAAAGCAATATCCATTGCTCTTTGGAAGGTAGCTCCAGCATTTGACAGTCCAAAGGGCATTCGCTGATATGCAAAAGTACCCCACTTCGTGGTGAATGCTGTCTTAAACTGATCTTCATCTTTTACCCAGATCTGGTTATACCCAAAAAATCCATCTAACAAAGAAAAACGCTGTGCCCCAGCCACAACATGCAATATTTGATCTATTCTCGGCAAAGGATAATGATCCTTTAATGAAGCACGGTTCAAATTCCTGAAATCAACGCACAATCTAATATCTCCATTCTTCTTACGGACTGGGACCAGATTGGCGACCCATGTGGAGTGCTTGACCGGATAGATGATCTTAGCTTGCAGCATTTTAACAAGCTCAGCCTTCATCAACGCCTCAATCTTTGGATTTACAGGTCTCTGTTTCTGCTGAAAAGGCCTAACTCCTTCTTCCACTTCAATTGTATGCTGTATAATTTGCTTGTTGTAGCCTTTCAAGTCTTCATAGCTCCAAGCTATAATATCAGAAAACTCTTTACGTAGCTGCCCGATTTTCTGTAGTTCTTCTGGGGTTGAGTCAGTGCCAACCTTAATCACTTTGTCAGGCCGAAGCTCTAACTCCATGTATTCCTTTCTATCAATCTCCATCCGAGGCTTTCTCGAATGATCATGTTGGTCAAACAAGCTCTCCAGAGTTATTAGACCCTTTGGAATATGGTTATTCCTTAATTGAATAAGACCTTCAGCTTCCTCATCTTCCAAAGTTCTGCCTTCAACAGCTGCAACTTCATGTATCAGGAAATTCACAATCTGCTCATCGGTTTCAAAGACCTGCCAAAAATTTTCCTTGTCCGGCACACTCGGGTCTGTATACCATTCTCACTGTCTTGGGCTTGTTCACAACTTGATCAGCAGGAGAAAAGTTAGCTCCAAGAGATGCTAATAAGTCAGCATGTTTATTCATCTCTCTGGAAACAACTTTAATATTAAGCGCAGTGAAAAATTCAAACAAATCCCAAACCTGATTACGATATGCTTTCAGATAATGCTGCTTTGAGATGCATCTATTTGTGACCTGATTTACAATAAGCTCGGAATCACCAAAAATATTGAGTTGTTCTATTCCTAACTTCTTTGCTTTCTTCAGACCCAAGCACAATGCTTCGTATTCAGCAGCGTTATTTGTGCAACTCCATGTAAGTCGATAAGAATAAGTCCTTTGTACACCAGAGGGAGAAATTAACACAATACCTGCTCCGGCACCATTCCTGCATCTAGCTCCATCGAAATACAGTTGCCATAACTGATCTAGTAACCTCGGTCCGATCAATCGGGTTAGACAATTCTCGCTTTGTCTCAGTCTCAGGTTTTTGAATGGCATAGCAGCCAATCTCTGTCTCCATCATGGCATTGAAGTTAAGCATTGAAAACTGGTCTTCCAACTGAAGATTGTTTAAAACTTCACTCATTAAAACAACATCTTCAGACTCTTCAGTGAGCATATGGACCGACTGCATGTCTTTTCCAACATCTTCCAACTTCTCGATGTGAAAAGGGGAAGGCTTTTCATTCTGTATTCTGAGAC
This sequence comes from Wollemia nobilis, assembly GCA_028583015.1. Lineage (NCBI taxonomy): Eukaryota > Viridiplantae > Streptophyta > Pinopsida > Araucariales > Araucariaceae > Wollemia > Wollemia nobilis. Next base: position 5,775,160 of record JAQPPZ010016751.1, on the reverse strand, counting down.
GTCTATTCTTAAAAGGAATTTCCAGATGGGAATAATCTAATGCCAGATAACCCCCTAATTTTGCAGTAAATTCCCTGGATAAACACATGCTAAAATAGGGCTCTAAATCTACTACAACAATTTCCTGAATAACAGTGATCTGGGGCATTGTATGCAGGACAATGGGTACATCTTTAATGACACCTACTATTTTCACAGGAGTACCATCTAATTGCAGGACTCCAGGACTACTCCGGGTATACTCCATTCCCATAGCTTCACAGACTCCCTTGGGCATGACAGTGGTTGCAGCTCCAGAATCAATCATACAATTGTGTACAACCCAACCTTCTATTTGTAATGATAAGTAAAAAGGAGGAGGTCTGTTCTTACCAGTAATCAGAGGTGGTTAAAGTTTGGGCATAGACGGTCTGGGTAGGCCCTTTTTCACTCTCCTTCACAGATTTCAATGACTCTTGTAATAAATCTACTTGACCAGGTAATTGCAAAGCGTCATAAAGGCTTACCTTAGCAGGGGTCTTCTTAAGATCATCAACAATATTGTATGAAACTGCAGCAGAATTTTTCTTTTCAGCAGGTTGCTCAAATCTGGTTCTGTATTGTTGTGTAGCTTCCACTCTTAACCTCTTGGTCAGTGATGGATATTTCAATTTTTCACGTGCCTGCTCCTCTGCTTCTGATCTTACTGGTGCAGCTGCTGCCTTTTCTTGAACTCTGTTAAAAGCTGGATCTTTGGGCAAAACAGGTGCATCAGACTTTGGAGTTGGCACAGGAGCGTTCATTGACTTCTTCAGATCAGCCGGCACCTTCAAAGGTTGTAAGTCAGCAGGATCAACTGTCACGGGTTTCTTTCCAGTTCTTGTCAGAACTGAAACTTGTTCGTCAACTGGAGATATCAAACTATGACCAGCTTCCGAGATCATATTAACATGGTCACCTCGAAGAGCCGGCCGCCAAGGTCTCGCACATAATTTAAGTGAACCATACATGTATCTTCTCCATGAGGATCATTACAAGTGGAACACCAATATACTCCATCCGCATGGGCTGCATCTTCATTTGCTAGAATAGCTAAGCCCTTTTCGGGTGTTTTGCTTGTGGAGGCAGACTTGATCTCTAGTAATTTGAGGAGGTTGAAATCTCCTTGGCTGGAAATCTCTCTCAGCCTGCTTCCTCTCAATGAGTGTGATCTTGTTTCCCATGGCTCTAATGGCAGAATTTGCAGACTTCACCTCTTGCAATAATGTTGTATATGGATCAGGATTTGCAGGTGCAGGAGGTGCTGGCAAAGGCAGAGACGCTGGTGGTGCTGGCAAAGCTGGAAATGCAGTGGAAACGGGAGATGGTTGAATGCTGGGTGCAGGAAGCGGTAAAGGAGTTAAAGCAGGCAACTGAGGAGCTGGAACAGGTGCAATCTGAGGTGCTCTAGAGCTCCATGATGGTGTAGGATACATAGCTGGCATGGGGTGTGGTTGTGAACCATATAAATATTGGGGCAAATCTGGAATGAGAGGCATAGTTACCTTCGGAGGCAGTCTTCCTACAGCAACCAGATCAGCTTCTGCTTTAATTGCTTGTTCAAATATTTTTGGAAACGTTATCACATTAGATTGCCGAACCGCCCAGCCGATATCTGAGTGAAACGCTCTGAGGTAGTACATCGCAACTAATTCATCAGCAGGCCGAATACCATCAGGAATCCTTTGCCAAGTTCTGGTAAATCGGACATTAAAATCAGGTATCTCTTCTTGTGGATGTCTCTGTATGACAGTAAACTGATTCAACAATGAGAAAGGGTCGGCCTGTTCATGAAAATGTTTCACCAAAAAATCACCAAACTGATCCCATGATGTTATGGTACCGGGAGGCGAGTTCTATACCAAAACAGCAGTTTACCTCTCAAAGAACATACTAACAATTTGACCATCACATCTTCATCGGTAATGTCATGGATAGCAGCCAGGGAAGCCACATCATTTATGTGCTCATAGGCTGTTTTACCAGTACCGTCGTAAGTGGGCAAAGCCTTCAGTGCAGCCTGAGGTACTGGATTCTGAGCCTACAGATTCAAGGCTCCAGTGCTATTCCATGCCAAGAATTTTTTGGGTGGAGGAAATTGTGCCATTGGTGGAACTAATGGATATGATTGTAAGGGTGAAACACTAGCAACAACACCAGATATTTGTGCAGCAGAAAATGGAAGGGATGAGGAATGCTCACTACTTCTCGAACTATCGAGCTCAAAAAATTGAACAAGATCGCCAAATTTCTTTGACTGTGATCTTGTGATCATGAAGTATTTCTGGGTCCAGCAGAGTCACCAAAAACAACAGAGTCACCAAATGCTCTAATTTACAGTCTGAAGGCGAACATTAAACCTTCGACCCTATGGGATCTTTTAGAGACAAATAAAATCTGTCCCACCGGGCGTGCCAAAAACTCGTTGGTCCAAAATCTACCACAGGAAAGGATTTTACAAGTGCACCCTAGACCTGGCCAACATTGAAAGGCTGGAAGCAAGAAATGGCTTCCAGACCAATCTCCAGAGTGGGCTGGTTCCCTTCACTACTCTAAAATCTGGTTAAAGATAAGGGTTGCTGGAAAGAGATTGAAAAGTTGCAGAAAGAAATGGGAAATATGGCCACAGGCCGAAGTGATGGGATCAGAAAAACAACAGCAGGAAACTACAAACGTAACAACAACAAGTAACATAAGGAATTAGCTTAATCCTCGCACAATCACATGCAGCAAATCCCTCCAAACCCACATTCCAGAAATCGTACCCTGACCGCAATATTTAAATCCAAAAACAGAATTTAAATGTAACAGCAATGCAGGAGTATGAATGCTATTAGAAATGCAGAAAAATAGAAAAGAAATTCACCCATGCAACGCTTGAAAAATTAGAAGTTGATCCTTTTATTCCCGCAAATACAATTCCAGTCTCTAGCAACAAGTTTTTCCAACCTCTGTAAATGAAAATTACATTGGTTTTTATAGAGGTCCGTCCTCCCTAAAGCATTAAATGTTTGCCACCATCCTCCTCGTGATCTACAATTATATGGCGGACATTAGGAACACGATCCCCTTAGTTGCAGCGTTAAGGGAGCAAAGATTAAATACCATTAAGCAATAGCGGTCTCCTTCATTAAATTCGTTTTTTGAAAATAAGCGTGAAACCATTGACTTGATCCATGAACATCAGCCTTGAACGCATAAAATCTGCAATTTTGGTGGCCTGGGCGCGTCTTTTACTTTGAATGCCTTGGAAATCCGCAAATCATTAAATTCGGGTCAGCATTAAATACTTGGAAATCGAGAAAAACCCCTCGGGCCGTTCATACTGCACTTGGCGGGAAAATGCGCAGGTCGCGAAAACGCGACGGGTCGCGAAATCGCGACATATTTTTATGCCGTACGCTTTGACCACTTTGACCCGCAAAAATGGCACATGTCGCTCTTTCGCTGCATCTTCGGCTTCCTTTTCTCCATCGCTAGCTTATCCACGCGAAAACGGCACATGTAGCGATTTCGCTACGTCTTTTGGTCGTTGGCTCCTTTCTTCGCTTTGCTCCACGAAAATGGAACATGTAGCGATATCGCTACATGTTTTGGGCACTTTGTACGGCTTCATGGATGGGTCGCGAAAATGGAACACTTCTTGCCCTTTGCATGTCTTCTATTCTTTCCTTATCAAGAATTCGCTATGCACTTGAGTCATTCAAGCATTTCAATCAACGCGTCATGAAATCGCTGTCATCTCCTTGTCTTTTGTTTGATTCTCTTCGCACTCCGCCTTGTCGCCCAGAACTTGCAGCGAATCGCTGCATTTTCTATGCCTTTTGTCTTTCGGGTCAAAACCCCGCGACTTCGCTACGGGTAGCGATATCGCTACGCATTTCTTTCTCCGTACTGATCACCATTTTGAGCCACGAAAATGATACAACTTCCGCTTTACAAAAGCCTTTCGAAGAGGTGCAGCGAATCGCTGCACTTTCACGCCCCAAGTCTTTATAACCAAAATGACCGTGCTTTGGGATATATAACAAATGATTTGAAAGATGAAGCTTCCTCTACAAATGCTGCGTTCTTGCAGCGCATCGCTGCCACTTCTTTAAACTTTTTGCAACCATCGGTGTTCTTTTTCTAACTACATTTCATCCCTTTGCCTCTTCTTAACCCATGCCTTGTAACCCCTGGAACCTGCAGCGCATCGCTGCAACTTTGGTCACTTAAGCGTTTCCTTGCCTGTCTCAAATTCTCGCAAGTTTGAAATAGACAGCGCGTCGTTACACTTTCTCCCGCGCTTTCAAAATGTGCAGCGTATCGCTACAACCTTCACTTTTTGTACTGCCTTCTCAACCAACGCCGCGCGATTTTATAACATGCAGCGCATCGCTGCACTTTTTCCCTTGGTCTGCTTTGTTTGATAGGTGTAGCGATATCGCTACACATTTGAGCACTTAGGTCTTTGAAGCTACCCGCGTCACGAAAATGGAACGTGCAGCGCATCGCTACACTTTTTGCTTTGGACTCCCTTTTGCAACCACTGCCCGCGATTTTGAGACATGCAGCGCATCGCTGCACTTTTTGCTTAGACCTTTTGAAGCCGCGAAAATAGAACCGTCGCGATTTCGGAACGTCAGCGAATCGCTGCACTTTTTAGACTTAAGGCTTTTGGAGCCACTACTCCATGAAAATGAGACGTTAGCGCGTCGCTGCAATTTTACCATTTGACTCTTTGAAGCTCCCGACGTCGCGATTCTGGAACATGTCAGCGATGCGCTGCAACTTTTGCTTTGTGTCTTCGGCTGGACTTTTTGTCGCGATTTCGCGACATTTTGTCGCTGCTCCCCTTTTGCCCGCTGAAAGTCGCGAAAATGAAACACGTCGCGATATCGCGACGGTTCCGCCCAACCTGCCTGCGTTGACCAAGTTGACCGCGATTTCGCGACATGTCAGCGAATCGCTGCAGTTTTTTAACTTAGTCATTTTTACTCACTTTTTCTCCTTTTTTCTCCAACGCTGCATCAAAGCTGGTATCAAAGGTCAGATTTCAACAATACATTAATGCATTAATCTATGAGAATCAATGTGGCAAAAATGCCAACAGGTCTATGGCATGAAGTTCTGCCTCTCTCTCTCTACTAGCTTGTTGACTTGTCGTAAGTGGTGAGGTCCAAGATAAGTCATCTCGGTCTCATCCTCAAATTCATCATCACTTATCCAAAAAAATTGTTAGCATTGGTATGTGGCCCTAATATAAGGGGCTCATGTCTTAGCCCCAAGTAGGCCATTTTTGTTTCATCTTCATATTATTTTTCATTTACGAAGAATCCATTTGCATTTGTCTCTCGCCCCAAAGTTAGGGGTTGATGGCTTAGGCCTAAGTAAGCTCTTTCTATTGAGTCTTCTTATTTATAATCATTTTCATCTGATGTATATCCACTCTCATCGTGGATGGACCATGTGAATATTTTAAAATAGCAAGGCCCCTGATAGGCTAAGCCAAGTTGTGCCTCATCATCACTTGCCTCATATCCATTCTCCTCATCCCATGAGTTATACCCTGTTGGGGTGGAATCAATTGAGGTGTTTGGATGATAAGTTTTTGGAGGTGGTATGTTTATCATTGCCACTTGTTTGTTGCTCAAATTTGCTATTCTTAAGGGGTGATAAGGAATGAAATTAATGTCTTCTCCCAACACTATGCTTAATATTTCCAATGCTGCTGCAAGAGAGTCATCTCGACCTCTGATATAATAACCTAAGACAAATCTATCAAAGAGAAGCTGATATAGTGGCTCGTAGGGCCGCCTACGCCCCTGCTCATATATGCCAAGGCCATAGCCATGCCAATGGCAACACTCAAAGTAGCTTAGAGAAAAATCAAGATTAGAGAGGTAACGAACATTGACTATGAATAATTTGTGACCATCCTCTTCTATATTTGAAGACTTATGAGCACAGTCCAGGCCGACATAGACAAAATTGGTTTGGTTGGGAGAGATTCCAAGTGGAACCACTATTCCTACTAGCGGCCTCAAGTATTTAGGCTTCCCTATATCTTGTGCAGACTCAATGATTGGTGTAAAGGTAATGTTCTGCACAAGGTACTCTCCTATGTCTGTACTTTCCAATTGTATTGATGCATGCGATGTGGATGACCCCATGGATGATACTGGCGAAGTAGGGTGATAATCACTATATTCATCTTGATCTTGAGGATCTTCCTCTTCCATAGGACTTGGTATTTCAGAAATGGCTACAGTTGGCACTTCTTTGGGTCTTTCTTCCTAAACTAAGGGTGCCTTTAGCTTCTGATTGTCTTTTGGTTTTGATGTTGATGGTACTATAGAAGCATTGACTGTCTTGAGTCCATTAGGAGGTGTTGATGTGCATGGGTATTTTCTTACCCATTTGTCTTTTTTATCCCTTTGTGTGGTTGAGGATGAAGGTGCCACATATAGATGAGTAGAAGGTATCACAAATTATCCTAGAATGTCCACCTGATTGATGTATTTAAAAGGCTCTTCATCATCTTGAACCACATAGGCTTTGTTTTCGTGCACATACTTGACCCACTGGTGCAAGATCGAAGGCACACACTTCATGGCCCTTATACAAGGATGCCCTAAGAGAATGTTATATTGCATAGCTTCTTCCAAGACATGACACATTACGAGGATGGTATTGTGTCCCACCTTGATAGGTAGGACTATCGTTCCCACAGTATTGCATAAAGCATCATTAAAAGCTCTCAATGTGTAAGCTCCTGGAATGATATTGGTCTTGGGTATCTTGAGGTGCTCTATTGCAGTTGTAATGATGTTAATCGATGAACCTGTATCGACCAAAACCCTATTGAAAGGTAAGTCATTGATGGCCACTACAGTGTTTAGCAGAGGTTTTGGTAAGGCAACATAAACTATCTTAATCTCATGATCATAGAATTGGATTACAGGTTCCTCGTATTCTTGCACTTGTCCTACAAAGTGAGTGAATGCATTCGCATCTTGCGGTTGAAGCTCAATTGTTCTTAAAATCTCCATTAGAGTCTCCCTATGCTTTGGAGACTATTGTATGAGCTCATATATGGATAACTTAGCTAGATTCATCTATAGGTTTTTCTCCAATCTACTTTGAATAGTTACCATAGGTCATGTTGGTGGACCTGGAAGGTTGTCTTGCCTTTTCCTAGGGGTAACTAGGATGTTCATGGGAGCTGCAGGTAGTTGTGGTTGACCATACAACCTAGTTCTTGTTTCTATGTTAACAATCTCAACCATCCCCACACATCCGTGGGTAGGTATGTCAGCTCGAACCTAATTGACTTGGGCCCCTTGCTCTCGAGGGGCTTCATGATTGGGCAATGGGTTTCTGTATATGCCCATGTATCTATTATCGAGAGCCAGTGGATTGTCAAATTTGAGTTCTCCCACCTCAATCATGTTTTGCACTTGGTGCAACTCGACGCAAGCCTCAATGTCATGCTCTGGTATCCTATGATAAGGATAAAATTGATCTTCCCTATATCTTTTTGGCTTAGGATGGTTGGGATATATAAGAGGTATATCAGGAAATCTAATCCTCCTGGCCTCACTCAGCTGATTAAATATTGATTGTATTGATTCTGTTAGAGGCATGAAATAATGAGGCATCTTACATTCTCGATTTCTTCTCTGATTTTTATTTTTGTCATAGTTAGCTAGCAGGGGATAAGCTTGATAGTTATGTGGTTGTTATGCACACCCATCCTTGGGTGTATCTAATATGACTTGATTGACTAGAGCAAGGTTGCCTTGCTTCTGCTTGTACTTGTCATTCTTACCATTCTTGTTCCACTCCTTTTTGTTTCGGAGCTTAATGGTTCACTCATCTACTTGTATCTCTTCGATGAGCTTGGCCTGTGCCAGAGCTTCTTCAAATGAAGAATACTGTTGGAGTTGTAGCAAGAGGGAGATATGTTTAGAACAACTTTTGGTGAACATGTGAATGATATCTTCTATGGGAATGTAGAATGATAATTTTTCCATGACTTTTCTCCATCTATTCCCATAATCCATTACTGACTCATCATCATACTGTTTCAAGTTAGCCAGGTCTGAAAGGTTCACCTTATTCTTAGAACCAAAGGAGAAATGCTTTAAGAATACATTTACTAGTTGTTCAAAGTTGGTTATGCTATGCTTAGATAGTTGGTTGAACCATTGAGTTGCAGCACTCGAAAATATCATTATGAATGTTCTTAGCATGAGAGCATCATTGTCTTCAAGATGAAAATAGGTATTGATAAAATTGGTGGCATGCTCTTGTGCATCCTCTTCACCTTTGAAATTTTCTAACCAAGGCATCTCAAAGTGCTTAGGATATGGAGGGCTAGATATTGATGGGCACAATGGTTGATTGTGTATCTTGCTCAATTTTGGTGAGTTCTTAGTTGCCTCTTGTTTCTCAAAGGTTTTCATCTTTTCAGCAAGCTCTTGAAATACCTTTGATGCACATACTTCCTCCTCTTGTAAGCCTATTTGCATTGGAAATTGAGGTAACTCTCTATCCGTTTGATTTTTCCACTTTCCTCCCTCCTATGAGGGGACCCAAGATTATGATCTTGGTTTACTATGTTTGCCCTTCCCCCATTAGTTGGATTTCATTCATTATTTTGTGGGGGGTTTCTTTGTGGGATATCTTTTCTAGTGCACCTCTCCTTAGGTGAGTCAACGTGTCTTGTCCTTGGTGGTCACCACCATTTATCTATAAATTATTAATAGCTAATCGCTCAGCTTACTCTCTTAAACATTGCTCATGTTGACGCAAGATTCTTGCTCTTTGTTTCTTTTGTTTGAGAGCTTCTACTAGCTCTCACTCCTTGCGTAATGCATTTTCTAACTGCCTCATTTGATCAATTTATGCTGTCATAGAAGACTCATGTTTATCTAACTCTGTTATTTTTATATTGACTCACAGATTCATCGAGGGATTTTATGATGTATCTGTACTCTTGCTAGCTATTGTGACTTGTTCAATGTACTATTGAGTATCCCTATAATTAGACTCCATGTGTCTTCTATGGGGTCACTCTGAGGTACCCCTAGACTGGGAGGTGTGTTTAGAAGTCATGGTTTGTGAGCTTCCAGATGTTGAGTTCTTAGTAGCTATAGTTCTTTGAGTTGGTTGAGTAGGAAATCAATCTAACCCATCTAGCTATCTTTTTTTCCATGGTTGGTCACGTGGGGTGCCATTTACTCCTATGAGGTCATAGTCTATGGGAATATTTTATTTTGTGTGAAGGGTTTCTTCTATACAATTCCCATGACTAGATGTAGCTCTAGTTTCCTACCCTTCAGTGGGTAGACCTATTTCATATGTTTCTTGTGAGTCTTGAGGTGTTGCAATTCTTGTTTGCCTTCTTGATGAAGAGGGCTTGGTGGTAACATGTTTCCTCCATGTGGATGGAGATGTAGCAGTCTTGTCATCCCCATGTGAAGAATGGGTTTTAGAACCTTCTTTATGTCCATGTGAGGAGGAAGCCCTTGAAGCTTCCTCACATATTTGAGATGTTTTTGTGTGTTTAGAGGAGGCCCTTGAGGTCTCCTCATGTCTCCTTGATGAGGATGGTTGTGAAGCCTCTTTTTGTTTATGTGAATTTGTTCCATGATGTGGTTCCTTACTTGGGGTTTCTCAAGGAGATCCCCTAAGGGTTGAGTTATCACCCCTTAGGCTTGCGGAGCTACGTCTCATGGTCTTACGGGTAGGTCATTCAATGTTACTATGACTCCACCTATGGGTATGAATTGCTTTTATCTCTCCCTCAGTATCAGACCGAGGGTGCTTACTTCTTGTTTTGACCATGTTATTTTATGACTTGATCTTATGAGTTGCAAATCAAGAATGGCTACACAATACCAAACCAATATTTATCTTGATTAACGATTTGAGTGTGCCCTAGACTATTTTATGTGTTTCTCTTTCAATTTCTTTGCTCTTGCTTGTTCTTGGATTAAGAATGAGAAGACTCATCCATAGTGACAATCAAGTACACTCATGCCAAACATGATTTTCTCAAAAGAAGCTAGGGTACACTATTGAAGACCCAATGGAGGGTTCGCCTAGCTCTTCCACTCTAAACCAATGATTGTTCCAATAGTGGGAGATAGTTTGAACACAAGTAACTTAGTGTCACTATAAGTAAGTTTATCAATCCATTTCTAGGAATCTAAGGGGAAAACCAGTGGAAGGAGATGAATTCCAATGTCACTGGACTAAATTGAAGGTTGGTGATGAAATCTAACTCTCCAATGTTTTAAATGAGACGTGCATGTGTGGTGTTCATTTTAAGCTTGCGTATCATAAAGTGCATCATATAGCAACAATGAATCTTTCCTATACACCTATGTGCAAAAATACATTTCAATATTCAGAAATATGCATGAACTACTATGATTAGTATGAGCGCAATTTATCTCATGCAACTATGGCCTCTAGCAGGGCCTCAAAGCAAGCAAACAACATACAATGTCTAGCAGATTGGATTCTAGGGTGAACTTTTCAGGCATAAGCAGTTGTTATTAGCAACACCTAGTGGGAAAAAAGGATATCTAAGATATGTGCAATGATTAATTCTTTCTTCTTTTATTCCTTCAAATTTCCAAACATAAATGTGCTTTAAGTTCTCTATTTTAGACACACAGAAGCAGATAGATAGCTATAAAATATTAGAGAATCTATACCAACATTTGATCCAACTTAGAGAGTCAGCATTTTGACCTTTGCTGCACTCTAGTCCTGGTTGTTTTTGACCAAAGTGTCTAGTTATTGGTTGTTGTATATCAGAGTGGCTAAGCTATATTGGCCATTGTAGTTCAAAGTGGCTAGTTTCTGGTCACTATAGCTCAAAGAAACTAGAATTGCACACAAAATTAAGTTTGTATTCTAGCAGAAAATAAAAAATTAGTGGTGGTCCCACTATGATCACCATCTGTAGCGACCCTGAGAATGCACGCACCTGTCCCTTTTCTAAACCCTACTTGCAATGCTATTTAAAATACCCAAGATGAAATGGAAAGACGAGGAAAAAGCATATAACATGAAATAACAAAAGACGGATCTCTTTATTGATATTGAAGCTCAGTTACATGTTAGTACCTCTTAGGGATACATTTTGATACCATAAATTACAAATAGGCAAGGAGTGCCCCTCCCATGAAGAGGTGATGTGATTATAAAAGTTTCCCGGTTCTACACACAAATATGTATGTTGGCTTACAGATGCCTCCTTATCGAGGTTTGTTTCTTAGAGGGATCCCTTTTGCTCTCGTATATTGCAATCTTCGTTCAATGTACCTGTGGCCCTACAAGAAATAAAATAACAATGCATGTTTAGGTGTTCAAGATTGCCTCCCGGATGAGGTTGTTAGTAATCAAATAATGTAACGAAAATATGGTAAAACTATGCCATGAAATCATGTAAATATATGCTAATGATATGAAAACATAAAGAAACAAAATAAAAGAAGCTATGTCTAAAACCTAAGCTAAGCCCATGGGCCACTATCCAAGACAACGACCGCTAAGGTAAACTTTGCTCTCTTTTCCCCAAAGCTATGGGTAAAATCTTGTACCTGATGTCGAAATAATAGGTGTTATGCTCTTCAATCCGTCAGAGCTTCACCATACGTGATCTCAAGGAGAACTCTCCAAGTCTCGAAAGCTCTCCTCAAAAAGATGTCTCTCTCTCTGATTCTCCCTCATCTCTCTGTGGTGCTCTTAGGCTTGCACATTTTATAGTGTGAAACCCTAGGTCTATTTCCAAGCCCTAGGAATGAATTTCTCATGTGTAGTGAAAGTTAGCATGAGAAGCTTTTGTCCATTGTCTATATTCAAAGGCTAGTTAACTAAAATCTAACTACCCACTTGAGTATTCTATACAAACTGGTTGTTATAATGAGAAGATTTTGTCCTTTTTTTATGCTTAGAGGTTAGTTAACTTAAGTCTAAATACACACTCAAACCTCTCATGTGAACTGGTCATGAAAAGGAATACAAAGTTACACCCACTCACCTTTATTGCATGCAGACTGCCACTTATGCTTGAGATTAGGCCTTTTTATCGGTAAACTATTTCTTATGGCTTAGTCATTGTCGTCTATATTGGCTAAGATCTAGCCGCTGTCATCTGTAATGGCTAAGGTCTAGCCTCTCTAGGCTTGAGCGTCTAGGATCTGGCCGCTCTTGGTTTGAGCGACTCTTCAAAACCCTAAACCTGCTCATTTTTTAGTAAAAATGAACCACACTAAGTAATCGATGAACGAACCTCATTAAAATTGCCAGCAATAAACCAAACCTGTAGATAGGCTTAGTTTAGGATTTGTTTTGGTGGGCTTACCCCTTTTTTTGTTGTTTATAATTTTTTTAATGCTTTTGGCCTAGGGTATACATATTTGTCGTATTGCCCATCATTCATTGCCACATAGAGCGGCCATTTTGGCCAGCGGCATGGCCACTATCGATGGTAGTGGTCGGTTCAAAATCCAACAATCAAAATTTTGACCATTGGGGCTTAGACGCTGCTAGCCTCAGCAGCAAATTTTTGATCACTATAGGTGAAAGCGACCAGTAAACCTTAGCCAATTTTTTTTTTTTTGTATTTTGAGATGATTAATTGATTTTTAATTTTTTTTTTTAGTTGTTTTTCTAAAATTTGCTGCATGATTTAGTGATTTTAATCCTCTTTCACCTAGACTTATAGTAGTCTATCATTATTTGCACCATTTTACATGTTCTATTTCATTTTATGCCTTAGATGCACTATAGTTATGCCTTGATTTTTATCCTTATATTCTTTTTGCTCGGGCTTAGGACCTGAAGCTCTTGCTTGACCTCCTACCATGTATGGATGATGCAGACTGGGTATGGTTTAATGCCCATGGATTACAATATGTGATCAAGCTACCCCAGATTATGTCATATCAGGCCTACCTCACGACCCTGGCTCATTGATGGGATCCCAATACTAATACCTTCCACCTTCCTACCGGTGAGATGACTATCACACCAGAGGATGTATACAGGATTTTTTGGATTCCTTTTGACGGAGTGGCCATATTTTCTTCGACCACTAAGGACCACGAGGTAATATTTGCTTGGGTGTTTGAGGGCATGCTACAACTACCTTCAAGAACACCAAATTTAGAAGTGTGTCCGTTATGCAATGGTACAGGAAAAGGGTCTTTTTTAGAGGCATGCAATGTTTCTAATGGTCATCACCAACATGCTTCTCCTAGACTGCCCAGGTTTGAGGTTCCCTTGGAACCTCCTTGCAATGGTTCAGGATTTTTTGGATAGTGAGTATCCTATCATCTACGTATGGGGGAGCACTTTGCTAGCACAGTGCTATAATGAGTTTTACTGCATTCATTGATAGGGTCGTGCTAGCATCACTTGCAACTTGCTTCTACATATATGGGGATGGAAGCATATCCATGTAGATCATCCTAGAGGGCTTCCCATAGAGATCATAGAGATTAATGATGTGATGTAGTGCTATGCCACCAAATGGGCTCGAGAGCACAAGGGGCACAAGATATACCCTCGTGTGGGGGAGCTCCCTCATTACATTGCTTCTTTTACTAGGCTGCAAGCCCATGACATCATATGGCATCCATATCATGACTGCCTGACCTAGGATGATCCAACCAGATTTACATCTAGGATGTAGCATGAGCAGTGGATCATTGGTCGTAAGGGGGGCTTCAAAGAGTACTTCTTCTACTCTCACATCCTTTATTAGTATGGATTATAGTAGGATGTGCCACTTGTTCCAGTTCTGTTGGTGCATCATAACAAAGAGAGACCTTCCTCCACCACACATTATAGAGCTTACTTATGAGGAGGATGCCCTAGCAATTGATGTAGGTGTTTATGGGGGAGTCATAGATGCTTTCACACAGTGATGGGGGGATCGATGATGGCATGGTGATGGTAGCCTAGACCGTGAGGATGATGATGGTGATGGAGGCGTAAATCCAGTAGGGCAGAGAGTTAGACCCAGGATTGAGGGATGGGGCCAGTTGATAGAGTAGGTGGGAGTAGAGGAGTAGGAGGCTCTTAAGGAGGAGGAGGAGGAGGAGGATTTAGATCTCGAGGAGAGATATTCTCCTCTTAGGGTGCAGCTACATGAGGTAGAGGTTGATCTCTAGTCGACCAAGATCTAGGTACAACAATGAGATGCCACGATAGCACAGTGAGATGCCACCATAGCACAACTCACGACATAGATACAAGTATTGCAATCTACTATCGAGATTGGTGCTACTAGTATGTATATTGTTGTCATTCCTTCTATAGAGGTCAAGCTCTAGTCGAACAAGATCCAGGTACAATAGTGATATGCCACTATAGCAAAGATCACGATATAGATATAGACTTTGCAGGCTGCTATCGAGAGTGCTACTATTGGGATGTATATTATTGCTGCTCCTCCTATACCATAGGGCCCTATAGGGGTGGATCTAGGGGTAGAGACTACACATATACAAATATTTTTGGATGAGTGTGACACATAGATCTCTGATGATGCAGCCTACATTGCTACTCTCTAGAGGTATATTAGGAGGCTAGGAGCCAATCCTAGGGAGAGTACAGGTGCAGGTGGATCACAAGTTAGCAGGCACTCTAACTCGAGGTAATATTTAGTTATACTGAGCCAGAGGACTCAGGCTCATGCAAAGAGATCAGTGACTTCACACCACTCTACTCGATATCCAGCCATAGGGGGCGGTGACAAAGGGGGTATAGGCCCAGTTTGATTCATGATGTAATTTGGTTTTTATTTTTGAGATCAACTGACCTATATGACTGTAGCCCACAGAAATTTTTTACATCTATATATTTGATACACATATTTATATGAGAACTTTTGAATTATAACTCATTATGTGTATCATTTATTGCTTATGTTTATGTTTCATTTGTGTGATGCGATTATGGTGTTATGATGGGTTGATGGATGTGTTAGATGATAGGCGATATCTATGATGATGTCAATGTTTGGATGGATGCTTATGTAGATGCTTATATGATCTAATTATTGTGACATGATGTAATGTATGTGGATGCAATGATGTGATCTTAGGTGTCGATGGATGATTTATGATCTATGTATTTATGGATGCAGTGTTATTGTTAAATGCATGTCTAATTAATTCTTTTGCTTTTAGTTGTATGCATTTAATTTATTTTATGATATGGTAAATGCAACGTGTGTAATGCATCATCTACATGGTTATTGGTCCAATGTACATGAACCTATATGCTTAAATCATAAGGAATGCATATGATATGAGTTTAAAAATATTATGGGCGACACCACAGAAAGTATATTAGTCATGAATGTAAATAATTGCTCTTATCACAAGAATTAATTATTTAAGAATCCATATGTGCAATGTAATGGCATGAATTGTATGTACTTTTTTTATAAGCTTTTGTAATTTAAAGGATTCAAAAATAGTCAATGTTCATGTAAATATTATTTCTAACATTTATCCGGTATCTAACATACTTTGTTAACACCATTTAAGTCACAAAACCTTATAAATAAAATTGATGACATGATTTTTTGCTATGTAGAAAGTTTTGAGGTTTTTCTTGAGACTCAAACACTCTAGTTACCCTATAAACAGTTGTGTACTTACCATACAAGACTTTTAAAAAATCAAGGCTTTCATCATGGACCTAGATATTTATTATCCCTGTGTATGCAAATGTATATATTTATATAGAACTCAAGCATTTCCTCCGATGTCAGGTGGGATTATTTCATCCCATTTCTAATATCAGGGATCCTCAAGTGTTCATTTGATCCTATGTTGGACTATACCACTAGGCAGTATTGGGTTACCTAAAGCTAGCTCATCCACATGCAAACATTGGTCTACACAAATGCAAGGTGATATTGTAATAGAAATATCATCATGCATAAGGACACCACCATTGCCAAGCTGGTTGTACACCAAACCTGTAATGGGGATCTCCTTTCAATTTTGTACAATGTTGATAATTTCAGGGATTCAAGCTCCATTCCCTTCTTTTCTTCATTTGATTTGGGATACTTGCTCATGCTTAGTGATGAAAATCATTGTTTATTTTTTATTGACTTTTTTTTTCTCTTAAGAAAGGGATTTATGTAGTAACGATAATCTCTTGTTTGTTTTACTTTTTGAATTTTGCTTAATTCTAGGATTTTTTCTTATTTTGATAAAATCAAGGGGTTTAACTGGGTAGGGTGGAACTTGTCCTTTTGCCAATTCTTAGAACCTTTGAACCAGTCGCACAAGGGGATGAGAAAGGAAGACATTTTTTGCTTAAGGTAACCTAGACCACTTTTATAGTTTTTATCTTTCCCTTGTACCAACTAGAATTTTAATGTGTCAATTAGTGATGGGATCCATAATATCCAAGGCATTATCATGAGTAGGCCTTACCCTCTACTAATCAATATGGCTTTCCACAAAAGCTGATAAGACCACTAGATATGGTTTAATGACCATAAAACCTTAGCCTATTCTGCATAGCAACAAGAAATGGTTGTGTTGAAAAACATAGTTACACACATGGATGAATTGATGAAGATGGACTTGAGTATTTGTGGTTGTGATACAAACTGTGGTGTCATTTGCAAGATTTTGACCATAACATAAGCAAATATGATGGATATGAATGTTTAATACAATGCAACTAAATGGATGCAGATGTAAGATGCAAATATTTTTGTATTTTTATTTTTGCATTGTTTTTGTGCTTTTTATTATTTTGTATTGTTTTTGAATTTTTGATTATTGTGACCAAAGAACTTATTGTGCCTTTGGGGATTTTAGGGTTTGACCATGCAACAAGCAGATACCCTTGGAGCATTTTGATTGAATTTGACCAAGCGACTTGGATACCCTTGGAGCATTTTTGATTGAGGTGACCAAGCGGTATGAAGATACCCCTGGAGCATTTTTGATTGATTTTGACCAAGCGACTTAGATACCCTTGGAGCATTTTGATTCAGAATCTTGACCAAGCAGCATAAATATACCCTTGGAGCATTTTTGAATTAGAATCTTGACCAAGTGATACAAAGATATCCTTGGAGCATTTTTTAATTAGAATCTTGACCAAGTGGTATAAAGATACCCTTGGAGCATTTTTGTTTTTGAATCTTTTATGTTTTTATGATTTATTTGTAATTTTAATGCTTTGTATTGTTTTTGTACTTTATGACATATTTGAATGTTTTTGTGTTTCATGCATAAAATACCTTCAAGTGAATGATATTTAGAGGCTCAGGCTCTTCAACACCATCCAATGATGTGGGGTGATATTCTCCAAGCCCAACCCTTTTCGAGATTATATATGGACCTATCCAATTTGTCGTAAACTTGTCTCGTAAGTGCGTGCAAGATTTGAGTTTTTTTTGTTTTTCTTTGAGCACAAGATCCCCAATTTGAATTCTCTTAAGTGGAATTTACTATTGTAATCTCATGCAAGGTGATATTGATAAACATGGAGATGCTCCAAGGCATTGACTCGACATTCATAAAGAAGCGTTAATTGATCAAGGCAGCCTTGTCGCACGGTGTCATCATCTATGAAGTCCTTCAATGCTATGCGAAGGGTTGGAATTTCCAACTCTAGGGGTATGATGACCTCAGTGCCATATATAAGAAAAATGGTTTTACCCCAATGGGCATCCGCACACTAGTCCTATATGCCCATAATGAAAGAGGTAATTATAGATGCCAATCCTTATGATTATATTTCACCGTATTCCTCAAGATGGAGACTATTGTTTTGTTTGAGGCTTCTAATTGCCCATTTGCTTGCAGATAATAAGGTGTTGAAAAATTATGCTGAATATAGTATTTGTTCATCAAAGCATGCATATTTTTGTTCTTTAAAGATGCCCCATTATCCCTTATTATTTTTGAATGGACCCCAAAATGACTTATGATATTGTGGAGTATAAACTTTGCAATACTTGGTCTAGTTGTTGATGTCAAGGGGATCGCTTTAGCCCATTTGGTGAAATACCTAGTGGTTGTAATGATGAATGTGTGTTAGCCTAAGGATGGGGGTGAGATATTCCCAACTAAGTCTAGTCCCCACTACAAAAAGGGCCATGCTGCCTAGATGGGTTACAAGGCTTGGGATGGCAAGTGTGTGAGGTTTGTGTGATGTTGGCATTTAACAAATTTCTTGACATACTCATAACAATATTTTTCCATAGTGGGCCAATAGTATCCCATTATCAAGATGCGCTTAACGATAGCCATACCACTAAAATAACCATCACACGTATCATCATGAGTTTGTGAAATTTTCCAAGATGCTTCCTGCAGCTCAAGACAACGGAGGAGAATTCCATCATAACCTCATCTATAAAGGATCTCTCCCAATAAGATGTACCTTATTGCCTTTTGTTTAAATTTTTATCTTTAAGAATGCAACAAGCCTTGTGGTACCATTTCGAGCTTTAAGAAGTCTCGTAACTAGGATAGTCAATATTGATAAGCCACAGTCTCTACAGAAAATATGGCCTATTCCTCCTGTATTCCAAAACTTGTGAATACAAATTGAGAAACAACCCTGTGGTGAATTATTATACCACACTCTATAGGACCTTGAGAGATCAAAGATCCCAAAGGTATCATTTGCAAGAAATATCTAGCTCTGAAGTACCAATCTTGATTTGGTTCGATATTGATCATGTTGACTGATTCTCTATTATCAAAAGCCTCATGATATATCATTGAGTGTGAGAGAAATTTAATGTGAATGGTTGTGAAATCTATAGATGGATTATGAGGGATTAAATATCCCAAGGAAGCCATGGTGTCCTTGAATCTATTTGACGTACGAGGGATTGCCTCGATGTCATACCATTCTAGTCGGGCTAGGTAGGTGTCAAAAAGTTCCTTGTATGATTTTAGGATTGGGCATCGGTATTGGAACAAACCCTTGACTTGATTAACTATGATCAAGGAGTCACAAAATATATTCAGTATTTTAATGCCCATTGCAGTGGTTGTTTGAAGTCCTAAGATTAGGGTCTCATACTCGGTATTATTGTTTGTGCAAGGGAAGTCTAGTTTAAATTATAAGAACATCGAAGCGCCCTACGGTGTGATAAATACAATCCCTGATCTGCCCCCTTGCTTGCACTTTAAACCATTAAATAATAATTCCATGTCTCTTTTTTTCTCAGGTTCTTTGGGTTTGAGCAGATTTAATAATGCAAATACTGCATCATCAAGAAATTCTATGGTGAGAGGCTTGCTATCCTGAAGAGGTGCCTCTTCTAATTGATCCTCTATGACCTATCCCTTAATGTATTTTTGGCTTATGAACTCTATATTAAATTCTATTAATAGCATGATCCACTTTGTAGTATGCATATTGTGATAGGTCTTGTTCATCATGTACTACAAAGGATTTTGTTTGGATATAATGTAGGTCGTATGACTCAACATGTAGTGACAGATTTTTGGTCACAAAGACCACTACCAAACACAACTTTTCTACATACGCATACCCTAGCTCATAACTCACCAAGGTGTGACTGATGTAATATATGGATTGCTATTTATCTTGTGCATTATTTTGGGTCAACATGGTGCCAAAAGCAAAATCGATAGCTGATATGTATAGTAAAAATGGTACGTCTGGCCTTGGTGGAGCCAACATTGGTGATGTTTCCAGGTAAGTTTTGATCTCTGCAAAAGCTTGTTGGCACTCTTCATCCCAATGAAAAGGGACTCCTTTGCATAGCATCCAACTCATGGGTTGACATTTATCTGATAATTGAGCAATGAATCGTTTAATGGATGCTACCTCTCCTTGTAGGCTTTTTAACTCCCTAATGTTGGTAGGGGCACCCAATTCCAATATAGCCTTTACCTTTGCAGGATCGAATTCAATGCCTCTCTTAGAGACGATGAACCCCAAGAGCTTACCATAATTTATGCCAAACACACACTTCTTAGGATTAAATATGATATTATGCTCAGTGAGGCGATCAAAGACTTTTATAAGGATTTCAATGTACTCTTTCTGCAATAAAGACTTATCCATTTGTCAATGTAGTCCTCTAATATTTTATGCATACAGTCATGAAAGATGTATGTCATGGCCCACTGATATGTGGCACCAACATTATTTAGGCCAAATGACATCACCTTGTAACAAAACATTCCCCATGGAGTAGTAAAAATTATTTTGTGCTGGTCTTCGGGTTTAATTCTGATTTGATTGTAACCAAAAAAATCATCCATTAGGGAGAACATCTCATGACCTACAGTGGCATCAAAAAGAGCATATATGTTTGGCAATAGGAATGAATACTTTGGAGTTGCCCTATTCAAGTCTCTGAATTCTATGCAAATATGGACTCTTTTGTCAGGCTTTCCCATGGGCACCATGTTCGAGACCCATTTAGGATAGTCGATAGGAATGATAAAAATCATATCCAATATTTTTTGCAACTCGTTCTTCACCATCAAAGAGATGTTTGGATGAATTTTCCTTAGCTTTTGCTTGACTAGCTTCTTCATGGGATCCAATGAAAGGTTGTGAATAACTAAGTTTGGATCAAGCCCTGGCATATCTTTGTAGGTCCAAGCAAAAATGTTTGTCTTCTCCTTGAGGAGAGGGATTATGATGGCTTGTTCCTCTGGAGATAGAACTTCTACGAACTTGACTTTCTTTGGTTGAGTAGGAACATCACTGTTGTCCACTTTGAAAGTCGCTTCTATAGCCATATGTGACCCGTCCTCTATCTGGTGAGGCATGGGTATTAAATGAATGTCATCAGTGGGATTTATAGGTCCTACTGACTCAAGATCCAAACCAGCATGGAATACATCATATGCACAGCCTGGTGCAAAATGAAATGGTTGTAACATCTCTTCACTAGGGAAAATATCCTCAGGCTCTATAGGTGAATCAGTGTGATCATAATCAATAACATCTATATCAAGATACAATGGTTTAGTAGGATTTGTTGGGTTATGAAGTGGAGTGGTCAAATAAATAGAGATTATGTTGATAGATGGAATGAAATCTCTAGGACCACATGGGTGAAATATTGTCTCAAAATT
The DNA here is from genome assembly GCA_028583015.1 of Wollemia nobilis. Lineage (NCBI taxonomy): Eukaryota > Viridiplantae > Streptophyta > Pinopsida > Araucariales > Araucariaceae > Wollemia > Wollemia nobilis. Next base: position 5,754,017 of record JAQPPZ010016751.1, on the reverse strand, counting down.
TTTCCTTCCATACTCACGATGAGGCTCTGGAGGAAAATAAATCTCTATATCTAGCCCATGAGTAGGCCAGATAATAGGATCATTGGGTTCTAAGAGATCTCTAAACATAGGTGGAGGGGGATTGATTGCATGGTAAATGGAACCTAGGTCGATAGGTCTTCCCAAAAATTGTAAGCCAAGGTCTATGGCATGAAGTGCCACTTCTCTTTCTACAAGTATGTTGACTTGCCACAAGTGGTGAGGCCCAAGATAAGCCATCTCAGTGTTGTCCTCATAGTCATCATCACTTATCCAAAAACCATTAGCATTGGTATGTAGCCCTAATACAAGGGGATCATGTCTTGGCCCCAAGTAGGTCATCTATATCTCATCCTCATATTCTTCATCGCTTATGAAGATGTTATTTGCATTAGTTTTTTACCCCAAGCTATGGGGCCATTACCTTGTCCCTAGGTAGGCTCTTTTTGTTGAGTCCTCTAACTCATAGCCACTTTCATCCGATATGTATCCACTCTCGTTGTGGCTGGACCAGGAAAGGCTTTGTAAATAATGAGGCCCATGATATGCTAAGCTTACATATGCTTCATCATAGCTTACCACATATCTATTTTATTATCACTCTTCATCCCATAAGATGCAACCTGTAGGGGTGGCATCAATTGAGATATTTGGATGATAAATCTCTGGTGGTGGTATGTTGACTACGACCACTTTTCTATTGATAAAATATCTTGTACTTGGTGGGTGATAAGAAATAAAATTGATGTTTTCTCCTAACCCCAAGATTAATCTATCCAAGGATGCTACTAGAGATTCATCTTGACCTTTGATGTGGTAGTCTAACCTAAATTTGTCAATGGGAAGTTGGTATTACGGCTCGCATGGATGCATATACCCCTGCTCATATATACCAATAATGTAGCCATGCTAATGGTAATGTTCAAAGTAGCTTAAAGAAAACTCAGTATTAGAGAGGTAACGAACATTAATAGTGAATAGTTCATAATTTTCCTCTTCTATGTTTGGAGACTCTTGCACATAGTCCAGTCCAACATAGATAAATTTGGTCTGGTTGGAAGGGATTCCAAGTGGAACCACTGTTCCTACTGGTGGTCTTAGGTCTTTTGGCCATCCCATGTCTTGTGTGGACTCAATGATGGGCATGAATTTTATGTTCTACACAAGGTTATCTCCTATCCCTGTACTTGCCAAGTGTATTGTCATATGTGATGTGGATGACCCCATAGACGACACTAACGAAGCGGGTTCTAGTATTTCCTCGGCTTGATCCTAGAGATCTTCTTCTTCCATGGGACTTGGGATTTCTACAATTGCTATAGTTAGAAATTCCTTAGGATTTTCTTCCTTGATTAAGGGTGCCTTTAGCTTCTGATTATCTTTAGGTTTAGACATTGATGGTCTCTTAGAAATGTTAGTTATTTTGGGTGCAAGAGGAGGTGCCGATGTGGATGGGTATTTTCGTACCCCTTTTTCTATATCATCTAGTTGCATAGTTGGAGATGAAGGTAATAAATATATATGGGTGGAAGAAATCACAAAATATCATAGAAGATCCACCTTATGGACATATTTTAATGACTCTTCATTAGCCAGAACTACATAGAATTTGTCATCGTGCACATACTTGACACATTGGTGTAAAATCGAAGGCACACACTTCATATATCTTATCCAAGGATGTCCTAGGAGGATTTTGTATTGAATGGACCCTTCTAAGACATGGCACATCATAGGGATGGTCTTATTCACAACCTTAATGGGTAGGACTATATTTCCCATAGTACAACATAAAGCATCATTGAAAGCTTGGTGTAAACTCAGCTACAAGAGACCAACAAAATGGACTCCAATCACATAACACAAATGCAATATAATGGAAGAAACCTGCAAATTGATATTCTTCTCATTCCTGAATTCACACCCCTTCTCCAAAATATTACAATCCATCATATAGCAACCGAAAACCAAAGAAACCCTAAAAACGTCTTTTTTCTAAAAACTGCTAAAAATAGAAATGAGTCGGATTGCACCCAAATTCGGTGCACACATCCCTCTTACAATAATGAACCTTAATTTAAAATATTAGGTCTCAACTTAAGGTATAACAAAAGATAATAAACTTCTAACATGCAAAAAAACCCAAAAAACCCAGGAACCTATTCTAAAAGCTAATTTTGGGACACTAGATGTCGGAGTTAGGTCCCAAAAACATGATTTTTGGAGGGTCAAGCACATCAAATATGATCTTGATGTAGAACACGCACATGGAACCACCTGTTAAATTTCAAGGCAAACGGGCGTACGGTTCACAAGTTATGGCTCCGACAAGGTGCATCATTCTCCTCTGGTGAAAAAGAACTCAGCTCCTACGAGTTCAGCTGAATTGAAATCCTGTAGCTTCTGGTTATCAATTTTCTTTAGCTCTGACTCTAAAACCCAAGTGTTATATGACTATGGTAATCCTTCCCACTGAACCAGGAATCTATTGTAGCTCCCATGTCTGGTGGTGATCACCTTCTTATCGAGCACCTGTGCAACTCTATATTTTTTCTTCTTAGGCATCTGTCATGCCCAATTTATTGTCTCCTATAATTCACCATCCTTGGTAGTACCAGGATACTAAAATAAATCAGAAACATTAAAAATGGGTGAAATATCAAATTCATCGGGCAACTCCACTTTATAGGCATTATCATTGATCTTCTTCAAAATCTTGCATGGCCCAATTTTCTTAAGTTTCAGTTTGTTATACGTCCCCTTAGGAAATATTTCTTTCCTAAGATGAACCATGACCATATCACCCTCTTCAAACACTTTCACCCTTCTGTGTGCATCAGCAGACTCTTTGTAGTGAGCATTACTACTCTACAATTTTTCCCTCACCGACTCTTGCACTTTCTGGATATGCTCAACAAATGCTTCTGCATCATCACTAACTTGTTCCCCAATTGGTAACTCAACCAAATCTAATACACCTCTAGGATTTTGACCATAAATAATTTGAAAAGGAGATTTACCTGTCGACCTGTTCACCGAACTGTTGTATGCAAATTCGGCTTGTGACAAGGCTAAATCCCATTGTTTTGGTTTTTCTCCAACTATGCATCGTAAGAGGTTTCCCAAGCTTCTGTTCACTACCTCTATTTTCCCATCGGTCTGTGGGTGGTAAGCACTACTGAACTGCAGCCTGGTGTTCAACTTCTTCCACAACGTCCTCCAAAAGTGACTCAAGAACTTAGTATCCCGATCAGAAGTAATAGTCTTTGGAACACCATGCAACCACACAATCTCATCAAAGAATAAGACTGCAGTCCTAGTTGCATCATTAGTTTTCTGGCAAGCAATGAAATGCACCATTTTTGAAAATCTGTCTACCACAACAAAAATTGAATCCTTACCCCTCTGTGTCTTGGGCAACCCCAACATGAAATCCATACTCAGATCGGTCCATGGTCCTGTAGGAACTGGCAAGTGGCATATACAACCCTATATTTTGTGCATGGCCCTTAGCCATTTGACATACTCTACATCTAGAGACAAACCTGATTATGTCTCTCTTCATTTTTGGCCAATAGTACTTCTCCTCTACAAGAGTGGTAGTTTTGGCTACTCCAAAATGACCAGCCAAACCCCCACTATGTAATTCCCTCAAGATGTTCTCTCTCATAGAGCCATTGGGAATGCATAATCGATTACCCTTAAACAAGTAACCATTATGTAAAAAATACTCTTCAAAAATAGTATGGGACTCACCCTCTACCGCACTTTTACACTATTGCACAATATTCCCAAAATCTGCATCAATTCATACAGATATTTAATCCCCTCAAATCCTACCACTTCATTCTCCATAGTGGTCAACAACAAGACTCTCCTACTCAATGCATCAACAACCTTATTTTGTTTTCCCGACTTGTGCTTCAGGACAAATGTATACTATTGCAAAAATGAAACCCATTTGGCATGCCTACTATTTAACTTTTTTTGAGAGTTGACATACCTCAATGCTTCATGATCAGTAAACAACACAAACTCCTTTGAGATTAAGTAGTGCCTCCAATGTTGCAATGCTTGCACAATTGCATAAAATTCCACATCATATGTAGAATAATTCTTCCTTGCATCATTCAACTTCTCACTAAAAAATGCTACAGTTCGGCCCTCTTGACTTAAGACACCACCAATTCCAACAAATGAGGCATCACAATCAACCTCAAACACCTTACTAAAATCTGGTAACACTAGAATAGGGTCTTCCGACACCTTCTTCTTCAAGAGTTCAAAACTCTTTGTTGCTGCCATAGTCCATACAAACTCTTTCCCCTTCGTGCACTCAGTTATAGGGGCAACTATACTATTGAAGTTCTTGATGAACTTTCTGTAAAAGGTAGCTAGGCCATGAAAGCTCCTTACTTCTATTATAGTTCGTGGAAGAGGCCATTCTAGAATCGCCTTCACTTTCTCATCATCCATCCTCATGCCATCTCTTGAGATTACAAATCCTAAAAACACTAAACTATCTTGAAGAAATCTACATTTCTTCAAGTTGACATACAATTTCTCCTTCCTGAGCACGTCTAACACTAATTTCAGGTGTAACAAATGCTCTTCTTCACTTTTACTATAAATCAAAATATCATCAAAATACACAACCACAAACTTACCATTATATTCTCGTAGTACTCTGTTCATCAACCGCATAAATGTATTGGGTGCATTAGACAACCCAAATGGCATCACCATCCACTCGTACAACCCATATTTTGTCTTAAAAGTTGTCTTCCATTCATCCCCTTCTCTAATTTTGATCTGGTAGTAGCCACTCCGTAGATCAATTTTATTGAAGTATTTAGCTCCAACCAATCCATCCATCATGTCATCCACTCTCGGCATAGGATACCGATACTTTATTATGATCTTGTTTATGGCTCTACTATCCACACACATCCTCCAGTCACCATATTTCTTTGGGGTCAACAATGTTGGAGTCGCACATGGACTCATACTCTCCCTAACTAATCCCTTCTTTATCAACTCTGTCACTTGCCTACTCAACTCTGCATTCTGTGTCGGGTTCAACCGATAAGCTGCCTGATTTGGGAGCGCTGATCCTGGAATCAAATCCATGTGATGTTGGATATCCCTCTTTGGTGGTAGCCCATCTGGTAACTCCTCTGGTGTGACATATTTATATTCACTTAGCAACTTAGCTGCTGCTGTAGGCATAACCACTTCCTCTATTTCTAGCTTCCTAGTTGTTAAGGCATAACAGAAGCTAGCATCCTTGATCTCTGCAAGAAACTCCTTCATCATCAACAAGCTCTCACTCGGCCCATCCTCCTTCAGAGGTACAAGAACTACCTTTACACCATCCTTCCAGAATGTGTAAGTATTCTTTCTCCCATTATGGTTAGTATCCCTATCGTATTGCCAAGGTCTTCCCAATAGAATGTGACATGCATCCATCGAGATCACATCACACCACACTTCATCCTTGTAAGTGCTCCCAATTGAAAATTTAATTAAACACCTCTGATCTACTGTTACCTCATTCCCCTTCTTAACCCATGAGATGCGATATGGATAAGGATGCTTTTCACATTCCAGGTTCATTTTATCAACCATGACATTTGACACCATATTCTCACAGCTACCACCATCAATGACAATGTTACATACCTTCCCTCCTGATGTACACCTTGTTCAAAATATGTTCATTCATAGCCAAGAATCATCACCATCTATGGTCTGCCCCTTCGCTTTGCTCTGCACCTTCTCTTTCTTAGGAACAATCAATGTCCTCCTTATCATAAGTGCTTCCCCCATGTCAGCAACAACTTCATCCTCATCCTGCTCTTCCATCTCAACCAGATTGACCCTTCCTTGTCCTCCTTGACCCCTTTCTTGGACATCACATTGGGGACACTCAAATGCTCTGTGCCCCTCCTCACCACATCCATAATAGGTATACGACCTTCTTGGATCATTCCCATTTCGTCCACCACCGTAACCTCTACCTCGTTGGTATCCTCTTCCTCTCATATTCTGCCCATCTTCTTCTTGTTTAGCAGGTATTGAGGATTCTCCCTTGAGAAAATTAGATCCACTTCGACCCCGACCTGAAGAGGGTGTGAATCCCTTCTTACCTCTTCTATTAACCCTTTTCAATTTCTCCTCTACCTTGAGGGCCATTTGATATGCATCCTCCATTGTAAGAGTGCGATGCATGCTCATCTCATCTTGGACAACAAAACTTAGGCCATTTACATACCTAGAAGCCTTTTGGTCCTTCGTCTCATTGTGCTCCACTCGAATGGATAGCTTGTAGAATTCATTAGTATAGTCCTCAATGCTTTGATCCTTCTATCGAAGATTCTGAAATCTACGAAATAGGGTTTGGGAGTAGTCTACAGGTATAAATTTTTCCTATAACTTCTTCTTCATCTTTGTCCAATCCCTGATATTTTCCTTTCCATTCCTCTATCGTGTAGTCTGTAAATGATCCCACCAAATCAATGCATGTCCCTTCAACTTTGTGCATGCGAGCTTAACCTTCTTCTCTTCAGCAAGGTTACTCCATTCAAAATATTTTTCTAGGCTATTGATCCAATCGATCAACTCCTCTGGTTTCAACCCACCAACATACTCGAGAACCTCGATCTTGATCCCATATCGATTCCCCTTAAGCCCCTCTAGAGCTCGTATCAGTCAATTTTCAAAACCGTGCCCTTCTTCCTCTGGGCCCTCTAGTTCTGCTTCTACGTGGACCTCAGATCCACGTTCCTCAGGTATATTTTCATCATCAGATCCTTGATCTGCATGTGCCCTAGGATGTCTCTCTCCCATGCGATCAATCACACCAGTCAATCATGCTATTTCTACATTTAGATCCTTGATCTACCTATTCATCTGGGCATATCTTCTAGGTGGCATCTTCCCTTCACTAGCGAGATCACACCCGCTCTAATACCAAATGGTGTAAACTCAGCTACAAGAGACCAACAAAATGGACTCCAATCACATAACACAAATGCAATATAATGGAAGAAACCTACAAATTGATATTCTTCTCATTCCTGAATTCACACCCTTCTCCAAAATATTACAATCCATCATATAGCAATCAAAAACCAAAGAAACCTTAAAAAATGACTTTTTTCTAAAAATCTAAAAAATAGATATTTTTTCTAAAAATTGCTAAAAATAGAAATGATTCGGATTGCACCCAAATTTGGTGCACACATCCCTCTTACAATAATGAACCTTAATTTAAAATATTAGGTCTCAACTTAAGGTATAACAAAAGATAATAAACTTCTAACATGCAAAAAAACCCAAAAACCGGGAACCTATTCTAAAAGCTAATTTTGGGACACTAGATGTCGGAGTTAGGTCCTAAAAATATGTTTTTTGGAGGGTCAAGTGCATCAAAGATGAGCCTGATGCAGAACATGCACATGGAACCACCTATTAAATTTCAAGGCAAACGGGCGTACGGTTCACAAGTTATGGCTCCAACAAGGTGCATCATTCTCCTCTGGTGAAAAAGAACTCAGCTCCTACGAGTTCAGCTGAATTGAAATCTTGTAGCTTCTGGTTATCAATTTTCTTTAGCTCTGACTCTAAAACCCAAGTGTTATCTGACTGTGGTAATCCTTCCCACTGAACCAGGAATCTATTGTAGCTCCCATGTCTGGTGGTGATCACCTTCTTATCGAGCACCTGTGCAACTCTGTATTTTTCTTCTTAGGCATCTATCATGCCCAATTTACTGTCTCCTATAATTCACCATCCTCGTAGTACCAGGATACTAAAATAAATCAAAAACATTAAAAATGGGTGAAATATCAAATTCATCGGGCAACTCCACTTTATAGGCATTATCATTGATCTTCTTCAAAATCTTGCATGGCCCAATTTTCTTAAGTTTCAGTTTGTTATATGTCCCCTTAGGAAATATTTCTTTCCTAAGATGAACCATGACCATATCACCCTCTTCAAACACTTTCACCCTTCTATGTGCATCAATAGACTCTTTGTAGTGAGCATTACTACTCTGCAATTTTTCCCTCACTAACTCTTGCACTTTCTGGATATGCTCAACAAATGCTTCTGCATCATCACTAACTTGTTCCCCAATTGGTAACTCAACCAAATCTAATACACCTCTAGGATTTTGACCATAAATAATTTGAAAATGAGATTTACCTATCGACCTGTTCACTGAACTATTGTATGCAAATTCGGCTTGTGACAAGGCTAAATCCCATTGTTTTGGTTTTTCTCCAACTATGCATCGTAAGAGGTTTCCCAAGCTTCTATTCACTACCTCTATTTGCCCATCGGTCTGTGGGTGGTAAGCACTACTGAACTACAACCTGGTATTCAAATTCTTCCACAATGTCCTCCAAAAGTGACTCAAGAACTTAGTATCCCGATCAGAAGTAATAGTCTTTGGAACACCATGCAACCACACAATCTCATCAAAGAATAAGACTGTAGTCCTAGTTGCATCATTAGTTTTCTGGCAAGCAATGAAATGCACCATTTTTGAAAATTTTTCTACCACAACAAAAATTGAATCCTTACCCCTCTATGTCTTGGGCAACCCCAACATGAAATCCATACTCAGATCGGTCCATGGTCCTATAGGAACTAGCAGTGGCATATACAACCCTGTATTTTGTGCATGGCCCTTAGCCATTTGACATACTCTACATCTAGAGACAAACTTGATTATGTCTCTCTTCATTTTTGGCCAATAGTACTTCTCCTCTACAAGAGTGGTAGTTTTGGCTACTCCAAAATGACCAGCCAAACCCCCACTATGTAATTCCCTCAAGATGTTCTCTCTCATAGAGCCATTGGGAATGCATAATCGATTACCCTTAAACAAGTAACCATTCTATAAAAAATACTCTTCAAAAATAGTATGGGACTCACCCTCTACCACACTTTTACACTATTGCACAATATTCCCAAAATCTGCATCAATTCATACAGATATTTAATCCCCTCAAATCCTACCACTTCATTCTCCATAGTGGTCAACAACAAGACTCTCCTACTCAATGCATCAACAACCTTATTTTGTTTTCCCGACTTGTGTTTCAGGACAAATGTATACTATTGCAAAAATGAAACCCATTTGGCATGCCTACTATTTAACTTTTTTTGAGAATTGACATACCTCAATGCTTCATGATCAGTAAACAACACAAACTCCTTTGAGATTAAGTAGTGCCTCCAATGTTGCAATGCTTGCACAATTGCATAAAATTCCACATCATATGTAGAATAATTCTTCCTTGCATCATTCAACTTCTCACTAAAAAATGCTACAGGTCGGCCCTCTTGACTTAAGACACCACCAATTCCAACAAATGAGGCATCACAATCAACCTCAAACACCTTACTAAAATCTGGTAACACTAGAACAGGGTCTTCCGACACCTTCTTCTTCAAGATTTCAAAACTCTTTGTTGTTGCCATAGTCCATACAAACTCTTTCCCCTTCGTGCACTCAGTTATAGGGGCAGCTATACTACTGAAGTTCCTGATGAACTTTCTGTAAAAGGTAGCTAGGCCATGAAAGCTCCTTACTTCTATTATAGTTCATGGAAGAGGCCATTCCAGAATCACCTTCACTTTCTCATCATCCATCCTCATGCCATCTCTTGAGATTACAAATCCTAAAAACACTAAACTATCTTGAAGAAATCTACATTTCTTTAGGTTGACATACAATTTCTCCTTCCTGAGCACGTCTAACACTAATTTCAGGTGTAACAAATGCTCTTCTTCACTTTTACTATAAATCAAAATATCATCAAAATACACAACCACAAACTTACCATTATATTCCTGTAGTACTCTGTTCATCAACCGCATAAATGTATTGGGTGCATTAGACAACCCAAATGGCATCACCATCCACTCGTACAATCCATATTTTGTCTTAAAAGTTGTCTTCCATTCATCCCCTTCTCTAATTTTGATCTGGTAGTAGCCACTCCGTAGATCAATTTTACTGAAGTATTTAGCTCCAACCAATCCATCCATCATGTCATCCACTCTCGGCATAGGATACCGATACTTTATTATGATCTTGTTTATGGCTCTACTATCCACACACATCTACCAGTCACCATATTTCTTTGGGGTCAGCAATTCTGGAGTCGCACATGGACTCATACTCTCCCTAACTAATCCCTTCTTTATCAACTCTATCACTTGCCTACTCAACTCTGCATTCTGTGTTGGGTTCAACCGATAAGTTGCCTGATTTGGGAGCGTTGATCCTGGAATCAAATCCATGTGATGTTGGATATCCCTCTTTGGTGGTAGCCCATCTGGTAACTCCTCTGGTGTGACATATTTATATTCACTTAGCAACTTAGCTGCTGCTGTAGGCATAACCACTTCCTCTATTTCTAGCTTCCTAGTTGTTAAGGCATAATATAAGCTAGCATCCTTGATCTCTGCAAGAAACTCCTTCATCATCAACAAGCTCTCACTCGGCCCATCCTCCTTTAGAGGTACAAGAACTACCTTTACACCATCCTTCCAGAATGTGTAAGTATTCTTTCTCCCATTATGGTTAGTATCCCTATCGTACTGCCAAGGTCTTCCCAATAGAATGTGACATGCATCCATCGAGATCACATCACACCACACTTCATCCTTGTAAGTGCTCCCAATTGAAAATTTAATTAAACACCTCTGATCTACTGTTACCTCATTCCCCTTCTTAACCCATGAGATGCGATATGGATAAGGATGCTTTTCACATTCTAGGTTCATTTTATCAACCATGACATTTGACACCATATTCTCACAGCTACCACCATCAATGACAATGTTACATACCTTCCCTCCTGATGTACACCTTGTTCAAAATATGTTCATTCGTAGCCAAGAATCATCACCATCTATGGTCTGCCCCTTTGCTTTGCTCTGCACCTTCTCTTTCTTAGGAACAATCAACGTCCTCCTTATCATAAGTGCTTCCCCCATGTCAACAACAACTTCATCCTCATCCTGCTCTTCCATCTCAACCAGATTGACCCTTCCTTGTCCTCCTTGACCCCTTTCTTGGACATCACATTGGGGACACTCAAATGCTCTGTGCCCCTCCTCACCACATCCATAATAGGTATACGACCTTCTTGGATCATTCCCATTTCATCCACCATCGTAACCTCTACCTCGTTGGTATCCTCTTCCTCTCAGATTCTGCCCATCTTCTTCTTGTTTAGCAGGTATTGAGGATTCTCCCTTGAGAAAATTAGATCCACTTCGACCCCGACCTGAAGAGGGTGTGAATCCCTTCTTACCTCTTCTATTAACCCTTTTCAATTTCTCCTCTACCTTGAGGGCCATTTGATATGCATCCTCCACTGTAAGAGTGTGATGCATGCTCATCTCATCTTGGACAACAAAACTTAGGCCATTTACATACCTAGAAGCCTTTTGGTCCTCCGTCTCATTATGCTCCACTCGAATGGATAGCTTGTAGAATTCATTAGTATAGTCCTCAATGCTTTGATCCTTCTGTCAAAGATTCTGAAATCTATGAAATAGGGTTTGGGAGTAGTCTACAGGTATAAATTTTTCCTGTAACTTCTTCTTCATCTTTATCCAATCCCTGATATTTTCCTTTCCATTCCTCTATCGTGTAGTCTATAAATGATCCCACCAAATCAATGCATGTCCCTTCAACTTTGTGCATGCGAGCTTAACCTTCTTCTCTTCAGCAAGGTTACTCCATTCAAAATATTTTTCTAGGCTATTGATCCAATCGATCAACTCCTCTGGTTTCAACCCACCAACATACTCGAGAACCTCGATCTTGATCCCATATCGATTCCCCTTAAGCCCCTCTAGAGCTCGTATCAATCAATTTTCAAAATCGTGCCCTTCTTCCTCTAGGCCCTCTGGTTCTGCTTCTACGTGGACCTCAGATCCACATTCCTCAGGTATATTTTCATCATCAGATCCTTGATCTGCATGTGCCCTAGGATGTCTCTCTCCCATGCGATCAATCACACCAGTCAATCATGCTATTTCTGCATTTAGATCCTTGATCTACCTATTCATCTGGGCATATCTTCTAGGTGGCATCTTCCCTTCACTAGCGAGATCACACCCACTCTAATACCAAATGGTGTAAACTCAGCTACAAGAGACCAACAAAATGGACTCCAATCACATAACACAAATGCAATATAATGGAAGAAACCTACAAATTGATATTCTTCTCATTCTTGAATTCACACCCCTTCTACAAAATATTACAATCCATCATATAGCAACCGAAAACCAAAGAAACCCTAAAAATATCTTTTTCTAAAAATGCTAAAAATAGATCTTTTTCTAAAAACTGCTAAAAATAGAAATGAGTCGGATTGCACCCAAATTTGGTGCACACATCCCTCTTACAATAATGAACCTTAATTTAAAATATTAGGTCTCAACTTAAGGTATAACAAAAGATAATAAACTTCTAACATGCAAAAAAACCCAAAAACCTGGGAACCTATTCTAAAAGCTAATTTTGGGACACTAGATGTCGGAGTTAGGTCCTAAAAATATGATTTTGGAGGGTCAAGCGAATCAAAGATGAGCCTGATGCGAGAACATGCACATGGAACCACCTGTTAAATTTCAAGGCAAACGGGCGTACGGTTCACAAGTTATGGCTCCGACAAGGTGCATCATTCTCCTCTGGTGAAAAAGAACTCAGCTCCTACGAGTTCAGCTGAATTGAAATCTTGTAGCTTCTGGTTATCAATTTTCTTTAGCTCTGACTCTAAAACCCAAGTGTTATCTGACTGTGGTAATCCTTCCCACTGAACCAGGAATCTATTGTAGCTCCCATGTCTGGTGGTGATCACCTTCTTATCGAGCACCTGTGCAACTCTATATTTTTTCTTCTTAGGCATCTATCATGCCCAATTTATTGTCTCCTATAATTCACCATCCTCGATAGTACCAGGATACTGAAATAAATCAAAAACATTAAAAATGGGTGAAATATCAAATTCATCGAGCAACTCCACTTTATAGGCATTATCATTGATCTTCTTCAAAATCTTGCATGGCCCAATTTTCTTAAGTTTCAGTTTGTTATACGTCCCCTTAGGAAATATTTCTTTCCTAAGATGAACCATGACCATATCACCCTCTTCAAACACTTTCACCCTTCTGTGTGCATCAATAGACTCTTTGTAGTGAGCATTACTACTCTACAATTTTTCCCTCATCGACTCTTGCACTTTCTGGATATGCTCAGCAAATGCTTCTGCATCATCACTAACTTGTTCCCCAATTGGTAACTCAACCAAATCTAATACACCTCTAGGATTTTGACCATAAATAATTTGAAAAGGAGATTTACCTATTGACCTATTCACTGAACTATTGTATGCAAATTCAGCTTGTGACAAGGCTAAATCCCATTGTTTTGGTTTTTCTCCAACTATGCATCGTAAGAGGTTTCCCAAGCTTCTGTTCACTACCTCTATTTGCCCATCGGTCTGTGGGTGGTAAGCACTACTGAACTGCAACCTGGTGTTCAACTTCTTCCACAATGTCCTCCAAAAGTGACTCAAGAACTTAGTATCCCGATCAGAAGTAATAGTCTTTGGAACACCATGCAACCGCACAATCTCATCAAAGAATAAGACTGCAATCCTAGTTGCATCATTAGTTTTCTGGCAAGCAATGAAATGCACCATTTTTGAAAATCTGTCTACCACAACAAAAATTGAATCCTTACCCCTCTGTGTCTTGGGCAACCCCAACATGAAATCCATACTCAGATCGGTCCATGGTCCTGTAGGAACTGGCAGTGGCATATACAACCCTATATTTTGTGCATGGCCCTTAGCCATTTGACATACTCTGCATCTAGAGACAAACTTGATTATGTCTCTCTTCATTTTTGGCCAATAGTACTTCTCCTCTACAAGAGTGGTAGTTTTGGCTACTCCAAAATGACCAGCCAAACCCCCACTATGTAATTCCCTCAAGATGTTCTCTCTCATAGAGCCATTGGGAATGCATAATCGATTACCCTTAAACAAGTAACCATTCTGTAAAAAATACTCTTCAAAAATAGTATGGGACTCACCCTCTACCGCACTTTTACACTGTTGCACAATATTCCCAAAATCTGCATCAGATTCATACAGATATTTAATCCCCTCAAATCCTACCACTTCATTCTCCATAGTGGTCAACAACAAGACTCTCCTACTCAATGCATCAACAACCTTATTTTGTTTTCCCGACTTGTGCTTCAGGACAAATGTATACTGTTGCAAAAATGAAACCCATTTGGCATGCCTACTATTTAACTTTTTCTGAGAATTGACATACCTCAATGCTTCATGATCAGTAAACAACACAAACTCCTTTGAGATTAAGTAGTGCCTCCAATGTTGCAATGCTTGCACAATTGCATAAAATTCCACATCATATGTAGAATAATTCTTCCTTGCATCATTCAACTTCTCACTAAAAAATGCTATAGGTCGGCCCTCTTGACTTAAGACACCACCAATTCCAACAAATGAGGCATCACAATCAACCTCAAACACCTTACTAAAATCTGGTAACACTAGAATAGGGTCTTCCGACACCTTCTTCTTCAAGAGTTCAAAACTCTTTGTTGCTGCCATAGTCCATACAAACTCTTTCCCCTTCGTGCACTCAGTTATAGGGGCAGCTATACTACTGAAGTTCCTGATGAACTTTCTGTAAAAGGTAGCTAGGCCATGAAAGCTCCTTACTTCTGTTATAGTTCATGGAAGAGGCCATTCCAGAATCACCTTCACTTTCTCATCATCCATCCTCATGCCATCTCTTGAGATTACAAATCCTAAAAACACTAAACTATCTTGAAGAAATCTACATTTCTTTAGGTTGACATACAATTTCTCCTTCCTGAGCACGTCTAACACTAATTTCAGGTGTAACAAATGCTCTTCTTCACTTTTACTATAAATCAAAATATCATCAAAATACACAACCACAAACTTACCATTATATTCTCGTAGTACTCTGTTCATCAACCGCATAAATGTACTGGGTGCATTAGACAACCCAAATGGCATCACCATCCACTCGTACAACCCATATTTTGTCTTAAAAGTTGTCTTCCATTCATCCCCTTCTCTAATTCTGATCTGGTAGTAGCCACTCTATAGATCAATTTTACTAAAGTATTTAGCTCCAACCAATCCATCCATCATGTCATCCACTCTCGGCATAGGATATCGATACTTTATTATGATCTTGTTTATGGCTCTACTATCCACACACATCCACCAGTCACCATATTTCTTTGGGGTCAGCAATGCTGGAGTCGCACATGGACTCATACTCTCCCTAACTAATCCCTTCTTTATCAACTCTATCACTTGCCTACTCAACTCTGCATTCTGTGTTGGGTTCAACCGATAAGCTGCCTGATTTGGGAGCGTTGATCCTGGAATCAAATCCATGTGATGTTGGATATCCCTCTTTGGTGGTAGCCCATCTGGTAACTCCTCTGGTGTGACATATTTATATTCACTTAGCAACTTAGTTGCTACTGTAGGCATAACCACTTCCTCTATTTCTAGCTTCCTAGCTGTTAAGGCATAACATAAGCTAGCATCCTTGATCTCTGCAAGAAACTCCTTCATCATCAACAAGCTCTCACTCGGCCCATCCTCCTTTAGAGGTACAAGAACTACCTTTACACCATCCTTCCAGAATGTGTAAGTATTCTTTCTCCCATTATGGTTAGTATCCCTATCGTACTGGCCAAGGTCTTCCCAATAGAATGTGACATGCATCCATCGAGATCACATCACACCACACTTCATCCTTGTAAGTGCTCCCAATTGAAAATTTAATTAAACACCTCTGATCTACTGTTACCTCATTCCCCTTCTTAACCCATGAGATGCGATATGGATAAGGATGCTTTTCACATTCCAGGTTCATTTTATCAACCATGACATTTGACACCATATTCTCACAGCTACCACCATCAATGACAATGTTACATACCTTCCCTCCTGATGTACACCTTGTTCAAAATATGTTCGTTCATAGCCAAGAATCTTCACCATCTATGGTCTACCCCTTCGCTTTGCTCTGCACCTTCTCTTTCTTAGGAACAATCAATATCCTCCTTATCATAAGTGCTTCCCCCATGTCAACAACAACTTCATCCTCATCCTGCTCTTCCATCTCAACCAGATTGACCCTTCCTTGTCCTCCTTGACCCCTTTCTTGGACATCACATTGGGGACACTCAAATGCTCTGTGCCCCTCCTCACCACATCCATAATAGGTATACGACCTCCTTGGATCATTCCCATTTCTTCCACCACCGTAACCTCTACCTCGTTGGTATCCTCTTCCTCTCAGATTCTGCCCATCTTCTTCTTGTTTAGCAGGTATTGAGGATTCTCCCTTGAGAAAATTAGATCCACTTCGACCCCGACCTGAAGAGGGTGTGAATCCCTTCTTACCTCTTCTATTAACCCTTTTCAATTTCTCCTCTACCTTGAGGGCCATTTGATATGCATCCTCCATTGTAAGAGTGTGATGCATGCTCATCTCATCTTGGACAACAAAACTTAGGCCATTTACATACCTAGAAGCCTTTTGGTCCTCCGTCTCATTGTGCTCCACTCGAATGGATAGCTTGTAGAATTCATTAGTATAGTCCTCAATGCTTTGATCCTTCTGTCAGAGATTCTGAAATCTATGAAATAGGGTTTGGGAGTAGTCTACAGGTATAAATTTTTCCTGTAACTTCTTCTTCATCTTTGTCCAATCCCTGATATTTTCCTTTCCATTCCTCTGTCGTGTAGTCTATAAATGATCCCACCAAATCAATGCATGTCCCTTCAACTTTGTGCATGCGAGCTTAACCTTCTTCTCTTCAGCAAGGTTACTCCATTCAAAATATTTTTCTAGGCTATTGATCCAATCGATCAACTCCTCTAGTTTCAACCCACCAGCATACTCGAGAACCTCGATCTTGATCCCATCTCGATTCCCCTTAAGCCCCTCTAGAGCTCGTATCAGTCAATTTTCAAAATCGTGCCCTTCTTCCTCTGGGCCCTCTGGTTCTACTTCTACGTGGACCTCAGATCCACGTTCCTCGGGTATATTTTCATCATCAGATCCTTGATCTGCACGCGCCCTAGGATGTCTCTCTCCCATGCGATCAATCACACCAGTCAGCCATGCTATTTCTGCATTCAGATCCTTGATCTACCTATTCATCTGGGCATATCTTCTAGGTGGCATCTTCCCTTCACTAGCGAGATCACACCCGCTCTGATACCAAATGGTGTAAACTCAACTACAAGAGACCAACAAAATGGACTCCAATCACATAACACAAATGCAATATAATGGAAGAAACCTACAAATTGATATTCTTCTCATTCCTGAATTCACACCCCTTCTCCAAAATATTACAATCCATCATATAGCAACCGAAAACCAAAGAAACCCTAAAAACATTTTTTTCTAAAAACTGCTAAAAATAGATCTTTTTTCTAAAAACTGCTAAAAATAGAAATGAGTCGGATTGCACCCAAATTTGGTGCACACATCCCTCTTACAATAACGAACCTTACTTTAAAATATTAGGTCTCAACTTAAGGTATAACAAAAGATAATAAACTTCTAACATGCAAAAAAACCCAAAAAACCCGAGAACCTATTCTAAAAGCTAATTTTGGGACACTAGATGTCGGAGTTAGGTCCCGAAAACATGATTTTTGGAGGGTCAGGTGCATCAAATATGAGCCTGATGCAGAACATGCACATGGAACCACCTGTTAAATTTCAAGGCAAACGGGCGTACGGTTCACAAGTTATGGCTCCGACAAGGTGCATCATTCTCCTCTGGTGAAAAAGAACTCAGCTCCTGTGAGTTCAACTAAATTAAAATCCTGTAGCTTCGAGTTATCAATTTTCTTTAGCTCTGACTCTAAAACCCAAGTGTTATCTAACCGTGGTAATCCTTCCCACTCGAACCAGGAATCTATTGTAGCTCCCATGTCTGGTGGTGATCACCTTCTTATCGAGCACCTGTGCAACTCGACTTTTTCTTCTTAGGCATCCGTCGTGCCCAATTTATTGTCTCCTGTAATTCACCATCCTCGATAGTACCAGGATACTGAAATAAATCAAAAACATTAAAAATGGGTGAAATATCAAATTCATCGAGCAACTCCACTTTATAGGCATTATCATTGATCTTCTTCAAAATCTTGCATGGCCCAATTTTCTTAAGTTTCAGTTTGTTATACGTCCCCTTAGGAAATATTTCTTTCCTAAGATGAACCATGACCATATCACCCTCTTCAAACACTTTCACCCTTCTATGTGCATCAATAGACTCTTTGTAGTGAGCATTACTACTCTGCAATTTTTCCCTCACTGACTCTTGCACTTTCTGGATATGCTCAGCAAATGCTTCTGCATCATCACTAACTTGTTCCCCAATTGGTAACTCAACCAAATCTAATACACTGTATTGCTCCAATTTTTTTGCATCCTTACCTTCAGGCTAAAGGATTCGCACCTAGAAGGAGGATGGGAAAAGGATGGGACAATACCTCGGACTGAGAGGCCTTTGGAAGGTCTCACCTCTCGGGGAGGTGTATTAAGGTGATTTTTCGACGGATGGTGGGATTCACCAGGAAACGTTTAGTGGCAGTTTCCACACCTAGGTTGGAAATGAGTTTAATGTGTTCAATTTTAGCTTTAAAAATCAAAGTCCTAGGTTTTGCTAGATGAATCTAAGTTATTCTATATGAAAATGCAAATTTAAATATAGAAAACAGATTTAACAGAAAACACAGAGAGCAAACTAAGGGAAGAAATCCATACCTGGTCCGAGATGTCTGATGGAGATTCTAATTTTTGAAGAAGTCCAGATCGTCTGGAATTTGATAGGATTGTCTCTGATCTGACAAGATCATCTAAGATCTAACGAATTCGTCAGAAGAATTCGTCAGAGACCTGCAATTGCAAAAATGGATACCAAGAACAAAAACTACAATTGCAAAAGCAAGGGAAAATGATAGAAATGAAAGTATGAATGCTAGAATGATAGATTTAGATAACAAATTAACTAAAATGCATGGTTTTAATGACTAAATTTGACTTTATTATGCATCTAGGCTACATGAGGTGAACTCCAAGATGCAAAGCAGTAATAAACTTAACTAATGCAAAGCAAAACAACAAAAAAAAGAGTAAAGAAACACAAACTTTGGGCACTGAATGCCCCCAATGTTGACTGCAGTCAAAATTTTCTCAGATTGGTACGAAATCATCTTGAATTGGATAGGATCATCTGCAACGACTTGAGCTTGCTCCGGATGAAGAATAATAAGGTTCCTACAACAAAATTTGGATAGGACAAGTGCAGATGGTAATTCAGGGTGTTCTAATGCATGTAAAGGTCAAGTTACAGAAAATCCAGCCAGGGGAAAGTCAAGGGGGGGGGTCCTAAGGTTTAAGTAGACTTAGGAGGGAAGTTAGGAGGTTGGAGATCATCCTAATTTGGAAGATCTCCAATGAGGGAGGTCTCTAACGGTGCAGACGCGTCTCTGCCCGAGTTAGAGAAGCTGTTGAAACAAAAGCTAATTATGAAAAATCAGTTTTGGGACAAGATCGTCTAGACATCCTAGTCCAGACGAAATCATCCAATCTGAGGTGATATTGTCTGATCAGCGACGATATCGTCCAATGGTCACAACAAAACCTAAAAATGGCACAAAAAACAAGGAAACGGGTTAAACGACAGTTTGGGAGCAGTTTTGGGGGTTGAATTTGAATTTGAATTATTACTAAGGTAATTTTGATTATTGCTAAGTTTTACTGCGCCAATTTTAGGATGCTACATTTTGCCCCCTCTTTAGCGAATTTTTCGAAGAAAATACGTTAAATATGAGTTCTTCTCGATCTACGAGAAAGCAAAAATTATTCCTATTTTTAGGCGACGATTCTTGGTCGAATCGTACGATAGCTTACTATGATGCCCCCTCCGTGTTTTTACCCAAATCGAACGTTTGAGGTAAAAACATGGAAAAGAAAAATTTTAAAATGTTTTTAATTTTTTTTGAATAAAATTAAGAAAAATAGAGAAAAACCCTAATTCATTGTTACTTTTCATTTTTACTGTTTTCTAGAGCTCTACAGACAAGATGGTCGAGACAGCGCACAGATCGACAGAGGTCTGACACGGGCTATGGGTAATGGTCTAAACTTAGTTTAGAATGCTTGAATTTTGATTTTCTATGCTTTGTAGATTAAATTTTGATGATTTTTTAGCATCGCGGCTATTTTTGGGCCGTCGACATCGTCAGGACGAAATCGTCGTCAAAATCATCTCGATATCGCTGATTTCGTCCAGGGACAAAATCGGCAAAATGGGGATGATTTCATCAAAAAAGGGGCGATTTTGGCTTGCAAAATCGAAGACGAATTTGCTCAAATTTGGGACGATATCGTCCAATAGTGGACGATATCATCATTGATGAAATTGAATTTACTTTACTTGCATTTTTTAATTATTGTTTTATTAATGATTTTTATTGTTTTGTTGTTTATGTTGCAGAGAGGATTACTAAAGAGCAGAGAATGGAAATACGGCGGGCTGAGGGATGACTTGGCCGGTCTATCTCAGACAGAGTGAGATTAGTTGGCACAAGTTGGCTTGCAGCATGTGGTAGTGATGCCACAAGTTTTTACAGACATGGGGCTATTGACAACCCTAGCAGAGAGGTGGTATCCGAGTTCTTCCTATTTCTGGTTACCGATAGGGGAGATGACTCCCACACTAGAGGATGTATGGAGGATTTTGAGGATCCCCATACAAGGATGGTTGATAACTCCCATGGCCAATCAGGGCCACGTGATGATGCAACTGTGCGAAGATCTGAGCTTCGTCCTGGAGAAGGGCGAAGTGAACATCGAGTCACTATGCCAGATGCTTGGGGCATCTAGACTGACACAGGTTTTGGATGGGGTTCTAGGTGGTTTGCTGCTATGCCATTAGAGTGAATGCAGAGTACCATGGCTACTGCCAGATGTGGTCTGTGACATGAGATACCACGGATACAGGTTTGCTTGGGGGAGTTATGTACTATGCCGATTGTATAGGATCCTGCATGGGGTCGTATACAAGGGCGGTCGATGTCTGGTTATGACATCACTACTACAGGTTTGGTGTTGGGAGCACATCGCAGTGCAAAGGCTGATAGGGCTCCCACTGAAAGGGATTGATGGGGAGAGGTCCCGAGCTTTCTACTGGTGGCTCCAGAGAGGGTCACAATGACGGATAGATCTACCAATGTCTCAAAGACTACTTGATGACCTTGTCTCCGACCAGATCACCTGGAGGCCTTGGAGAGATCATCCAAGGTGGGTCGAGGACAGACAGGATCTGGCTCACATCAGGTGAGTCTACTAGTTGAGGATGGAGAGGGGAGAGGTGGAGCTCCACCGCTATGACCAATTTTTGAGGTAGTTCGGTCTACAGCAGGGGATCCCATCTCTTAGAGACTACAAGTTTTCTCAAACTATCTGGGATAACACTATAGTTAGCGAGGCTCTAGATATGTAGCACTTCTGGAGTCAGGATGCAGATGATGCCCCCATTTAGCCAGTGGATGGGGATGACATAGGGGTATCCGACGGCTATGATGCCTGGTACATAGGCATCCGCGCTCCTTGGATGATGAGGGCTCAGGGTCCGATTCATGTAGTTGTGCATCATATCGGGAGGCAGCACCAGGCGGCCATTGAGGTGGCACAAGGTCACGGTGGGAGAGAGTTGAGGGAACCACAAGCTTAGTAGATGCCACGATAGCAGGAGAGGAGTGAGGATAGACCCCCTTATCCATGGAGAGAGAGACCACCATCACCCGATAAGGGCAAGGATGTGGACACAAGAGAGAGTAGTGAGATGGCTACTCTTTGGGTAGAGACTGTCCATCTCTAGGCACAAGTGCATATTCTACAATATGAGGCTACATGCCATCGAGTGGAGGCTACATAGCTCAGAGATGAGGTTGCATGCCTCAGAGCATGGAGCGGAGGAGCGAGCGCTCAAGAGTTGGTGCGATCGATTACTTAGACCGTGTTATATAAGGGTATCTACTTCCAGATGGTGCCAGAGGGCCAGAGGGTACAACTGCCATCCAACATTACGGATATGATCAGGGTTGGGTCATTGAGGACTTCATCCTGATCGATGACTAGGATTTGTAGTACCACACATACTGCGATGGGGCCACCTTGTCCACCTCAAGGCTGGGGAGGAGATGAAGCTGAGAGCTCGAGGGGTTCTCGAGGCTAGGCTACTGCACTGTACTGGATCGATTAGATGATTTGAGAGGATTGAGTATGCCAAGATGTAGATTGTGGCATACCAATCCAGCTTTTGATATGATGTACATATATTGTTGAGATATATATATATATATATATATATATATATATATATATATATATATATATATATATATATGATATTTTTGATCATATGTCTTGTCTTATGTGTTTGTATGATGCTTTAATGTTTTGATGTGATTAATGAGATGATTCATGTAATTATGTCGGTTGGGAATATTATGGTTTGAATGTCATGTTTTGTAAAATTTAAATGAAATAATCTGATGTAAACAAATTGGTTGTTTGTGATGTGATAATTTGATAAAAATAAAAGAGGACTTTTAACAATAATTTCAAAGGACATTGCCGCTATTATAGACCATTTCATGGAGTCGTCGCTCACTCGGTCATCAAGCTAATCCCAGTATAGAAATATTGTTAAAAGTAAAAGAGTGCTTAAGAGACTGTCTTAAGACTTTGGTGTGATGATGCAAATGATGATGATGATGATGATGATGATTTGTTTTCAGATTTTCATGAAAAAATTATGCATGAAATATTTTAAAATGACTTTTGCTAGGCATAAATTCCTAAGTGTGATAAATTTTTTGGATAATTCCCTAGGAATTATACCATCATTGCAAAATTGGAGTTTTGACATAATGACATGAAAATAGAATAAGTGTTTGTTTTGTTTTAAAGCATAATGGTGTAACATAATGATTTAAGTCATATGTTTTTATGATTTTGAATAAATGGAAAATAAAATTGGTACAATGGTTTGCGCTAGGCATAGAATATTTAGGTATAGACTTATACCATCATCGCGAAATCCAAAGAAGAAAATAATATAATAGTTTTATTACATGGTTGATTTTTTAATTTTTGAAATAATCAGAAAATATGAAAATGAGGACTTGCGCTAGGCATAAAATTCCAATTTTGGTTTTGGAACTATACCATCGTCATGAAAGTCAAAAGTTATATATAAATGTAACTTGATTGCATATGTTGAAAATGATTTTGATTTTTGATAATGCATATAGTTGTCTTTATACTAAACAACTGTTTTGTAAAGAAGAAAATGAATTTATTCCAAAAAATTTGCAGAAATATTTCAAAGTATCTTAAAGACAAAAGTTAGATTTATAAGGAATCCCATGTGTGTATGTGAGTTCATTACCAATCTTGATTTATCATAATGATACACAAAATCTCTCAAATACAAAATGTATGTGCAATTGCATTGTTCATTTACCAGGTTTGAGTAAGATACTTTGATACAAGTGATTTGAATTAACCAAATAAGTGTTCGTTAACCTTGATTTAGATGCATATAACCATACCAGACTACTATGTAGGTTGGGTTATCAAGAGCTAGCTAATCCATAAGCAGACATAGGTCTATACAAAATAATGTCGCTAATGTGATGGACATATCACCACGCTAGGGATTACCCAAGGCCAAGCGGGTTGGGCACAAACCACCTGTTATGGGGCTTACCTCACAGTTTTTGAATAATTGAGAATTCCAGGGATTCAAGCTCATCAACCCTTCTTTTCTTTTCAATGGGTAGGGAAAGGGATTTTATTGCTTTTACTTTTGTTTGTTTCTTTTTCTCTCTTCTTTTTTTTTTTATATTTTTGTATTTTGGCTTGATATTTGAGATAATGCTGAAATAACTTGTTTCTTTTTCTCTTTTTCTTAAACTTTTCTTTTCTTCCTATACTAGGGATACTTGCTCGGATTAGCTGTAGGGCAAGGGATTTTTATTCTGGGTAGGGGTGAACTTGTCCTTTTGCCAATTCTCAAAAATTTTAGACCATGTGCATGATAGGATAGCCAAGGAAAATTTTTGCTCAAGAAACCACTTCTACTATGTAGCATAGCATGGACATTACAAATATAATCATTTTATTGTGAAAGGATATGTTTGGCTTAAGTAAATAACAATATCAATTCTCTATGCTCAAACTTTATTTAATTGAATTTTGTGGACTTTGATATAAGAGAGATTAGTAATCATGCAAGATAAAATCAAGATATTTATTTTTGTGTTTGTTGTAGTGAGGGATTCCAAATAAATGTTAATTTATCCAAAATAATTTGAAAATATAACTGCAATACTTGAAGAAGAAATATATACAACAAATATTTGTGAAGATTTTGATAATTTTGACTCTCTCTTTCTTCTTTATTTTTTTTTGTTTTGAAAAGAGTCAATAATATAGCTGTTAAAAACATTTTTTTTTTGTTTGCTTTCCCGCGTTTTTACCTCAAACGTTCGATTTGGGTAAAAACATGGAGGGGGCATCATAGTAAGCTATCGTACGATTTGACCTAGAATTGTCGCCTAAAAATGGGAATAATTTTTGCTTTCTCATAAATCGAGAAGAACTCATCTTTAACGCATTTTCTTCAAAAAATTTGCTAAAGAGGGGGCAAAATGTAGCACCCTAAAATTGGCACAGTAAAACTTAGCAATAATCAAAATTACCTTAGTAATAATTCAAATTCAAATTCAACCCCCAAAACCGCTCCCAAACCGTCGTTTAACCCGTTTCCTTGTTTTTCATGCCATTTTTAGGATTTTTTGTGACCATTGGACGATATCGTCGTCGATCAGATGATATCGCCTCAGATCGAATGATTTCGTCTGGACTAGGATGTCCAGATGATCTTGTCCCAAAACTAATTTTTCATAATTAGCTTTTGTTTCAGCAGCTTCTCTAACTCGGGCAGAGATGCGTCTGCACCGTTAGATACCTCCCTCATTGGAGATCTTCCAAATTAGGATGATCTCCAACCTCCCAAATTCCCTCCTAAGTCTACTTAAACCTTAGTACCCCCCCTTGACTTTCCTCAGGCTAGATTTTCTGTAACTTGACCTTTACACGCATTAGAACACCTTGAATTACCATCTGCACTTGTCCTATCCAAATTTTGTTACAGGAACCTTGTTATTCTTTAGCTGGAGCAAGCTCAGGTCGTCGCAGATGATCCTATGCAATTCAAGATGATTTCGTACCAATCCAAGATGATTTCAACTACAGTCAACATTGGGGGCAATCAGTGCCCAAAGTTTGTGTTTCTTTACTCTTTTTTTGTTGTTTTGCTTTGCATTAGTTAAGTTTATTACTGCTTTGCATCTTGGAGTTCACCTCATGTAGCCTATATGCATAATAAAGTTAAATTTAGTCATTAAAACCATGCATTTTAGTTAATTTGTTATCTAAAGTTGTCATTCTAGCATTCATACTTTCATTTCTATCATTTTCCCTTGCTTTTGCAATTGTAGTTTTTGTTCTTGGTATCCATTTCTGCAATTGCAGGTCTCCGACGAATTCGTCTGACGAATTCGTCAGATATTAGATGATCCTGTCAGATCAGAGATTATCCTGTAAAATTCCATACGATCTAGACTACTTCAAAAATCAGAATCTCCATCAGACATCCGAGACCAGGTATGGATTTCTTCCCTTAGTTTGCTCTCTATGTTTTCTGTTAAATCTATTTTCTGTATTTAAATTTGCATTTTCATATAGAATAACTTAGATTCATCTGGCCAAACCTAGGACTTGGATGTTTAAAGGTAAAATTGAACACATTAAACTCATTCCCAACCTAGGCGTGGAAACTTCCACTAAACGTTTCCTGGTGAACCCCACCATCCGTTGAAAAATCACCTTAATACACCTTCCCCGAGAGGTGGGACCTTCCAAAGGCCTCTCAGTCTGAGGTATTGTCCCATCCTTTTCACATCCTCATTCCAGGCACGGATCCTTTAGCCTAAAGGTAAGGATGGTAGGCCAAAAGTAGCCTATCCTAAGGAGCTTTTTAGCAATGACACTACCACTGAAGTTTCCTCCACAAGATCCATCATAGACTTCACTTAAAGCTGATTTGGATTCTTCTAGATTCAAACATCTCAATAGGATACCTTCAAAAGATATCCTATATAAAGTATTTCCAATTATTACAAATCGACTTGCTCGTCTATGAAATAATTGACGTTGGTTTCTATTAGAATTGGCAGGGAAAGTCCCATTTTGAAGAAAATAAAATATATCTGTATACCAAGGTTCAGGAGTAGCTTCATTGATTAGAAACACATCCAAAGGTTCTAAACATGACTTATTTGAAGTGGGTTCCTGGAGTCGATGAATAATGATGGTGGCATATTCATCATCGAACTCCAAGGGCAAAAGAGATGCAGTTGGGGCCATAACGTCAGCTGCACGGTTGCTAGTTCACAGAATAGCTTCCAAGGTAACTTTATCAAACAAGGATAACAATTGCAAAACATATGCTTTATATGGGCACAATTTATCATCTCTGGTTTGATAAACTTCATTAATTTGATTTATGACAAGTTGGGAATCATAAAAAACTAGCAGATGTTTGATTTTTAATGCCAAGGTAGCTCGTAATCCAAGGATTAGAGCCTCATATTCAATAGTATTATTGGTGCAAGCAAATGTTAATTTGAAAGACAGAGGAATGATGTGTTTTTGTGGGGATATTAAAATAATACCCGCACCAGCCCCACTCATGCATCGAGCTCCATCAAAGTATAAGGACCCTTGTTCAACATGGTCTGCCTCTAATTGAAGGCATTCGTCAGAAAAATCAATGATGAGGGGATGGGTAGACTCTAAGGGTGCAACAGCTAACTGATCTGCTATGATTTGACCCTTAATAGACTTTTTTCCAATGAATGTGAGTTCAAACTCGCTGAGAGCAAGAACCCACTTGGCTGTGCGACCCGATAAATAAGGTCGACTCATAAGATACCGCAAGGGATCATATTTAGAAATGATATATGTTTTTTGACTAAGCATATAATGATGTAATTTCTACATAGAAAATATGACTGCTAGACATAGTTTCTCTAATGCTGTATAACGAGTTTCATAACTAATTAAAGTTTGGCTAATGTAATAATTAGCACATTCTTTCTTCTCATCATCAAGCTGAGCTAACATAGCTCCTAAAGCAAAATTTGAAGCTAAAATATATAGGAGAAATGGGCGATCAGGTCTAGGCGATGAAAGCATAGGTGGGTGAAGGAGGTATTGTTTGGGAAGTTCAAAAGCTTCTATACATTCATCGTCCCAGTTAAAAGGGACATCCTTCTTAAGGAGCTTAAGAAAGGGAGTGGTTTTGTCCGCCAACTTATCGATGAAGTGATGGATGGCTTGAATCTTACCTTGTAAACTTTGTAACTCAGATATATTGGTAGGTGCGGGCATATCAGTGATAGCCGCAATCTTGAGAGGGTCGATTTCGATACCACGTAAAGAAATTAAAACCCCTAATAGTTTATCGGACTTAACTCTGAATATGCATTTGGTTGGATTTAATCGAATAAGGTATTCTCTTAACCGATTAAATACTTTTCTCAAATCATCTAAATGATCATCTTCTTTAATAGAGTGAGCTATAATATCATCTACGTAATCATGTAGGATATCATGCATCATATCATGAAAGATATAAGTCATAGCTCATTGATATGTTGCGCCTACATTCTTTAAACCGAATGGCATCACTTTCCAAAGAAAAGGTACCCCAGGGGGTAATAAAGGCTATTTTAGCCTGATCTTTAGGAGCTATCCTGATCTGATTATAGTCAGAGAATCCATCCATTAGGGACATCATTCCACTTCCAATGGTAAAGTCAATGATTTGGTCCATGTTTGGAAGAGGAAAATCATATTTAGGGCATGCAACGTTAATATCTCTAAAGTCCGTGCAAACCCTAACTTTGGTAGCTTCTTTCTTGGTGACTGGAACTACATTCGAGATCCATTCAGCATAATCAATAGCTTGTATGAAAATAACATTCAAGAGTTTTTCTAACTCCCCTTTGACTAGCAAGGCCACTTTGGGATGCATTTTTCTAAGTTTCTGTTTAACAGGTTTAGCATCCAGATGGACTACTAGATGATGCATGACTACATAAGGGTCCAGACCTGGCATATCTTCATATGTCCAAGTGAAGACATCTTCATATTATTTAAGGAATGCAATGTATTCATCTTTTTTTTCTTGACTTAATGCTGATCCAATATTGATTATGTGAGGATTATCCTCAGTTCCAATGTTAACTTTAATGACGTTTTCTACTTCCATGTGTAGATCTCTTTCAAAATTATGTGGGGTGGGTGAAACGTCCTATTCTTGTAATTCTTTTAAGGTTAGGTTGGATAATTCATCTTGATGAGTGGTGGCCTCAAGTTGGGCTATAGTTGGTATAGAACCATCAAAATAAAAACCATTGTATAATAACTCTTCAACGGAGACATCATGGAAAATATCTCCTTCCAACTCCTCATCGGATTTAGCAATCAATTCAGGGTAAGCTATGGATAGCATGTTTTAGGTAAAGGGATTATTATTTGAACACAAAGAATCTTGTTTATCTAGATAATCTTGATAACATATGAGTTGATCATCATCTTCAAAAGGGAAGGGTTGACCCTTACTAAGAAATAGGCCCACACCACATCGAGCGAGCCATGGATCTACCTCAATAGGTTCTTTCATACCATTTTGGAAAGGTCCCAAGCCTTTCCATTTATAGCCCATTTTAAGCATTATGGGTTTAGCTTTAATATATTCATTAGCAAAATAACATCGAGCATATCCCTCATGATGAGTTTTGATATTCCTGGGTATTCTTCCCCAATCATATCCTTTATAAATAAAAGCACAACTCCCGACTTGGTAAGTACTTCCCATAGGTTGTGGGAGGCCCAAAGTACGAGGAGATGGCAACAAGTTATTTAAAAGAATTGAATCTTGCATAAAAGCATTTGTTTTTTCTGATATTAATATTGTGGATAAATCCGGTAAAATTTCATTAGAAAGAGAATAAGATGTAGAAGGATCATTCCCTATATCTTTAGATGTGGAAGGTATGATAGATGTTGAAAATGTGGAGGTGTCAATAAATGGGTCTATAGGTTTTGAAATTACAGGGATAGAACATGAAGGATTGGTTGTGGATTGAAGATCTTTTTGAGGTTTTAGTGTGGTTTGTTCAAAATATGGTTGAGTTAAATGTATAGGTGTAGTTGATGGAGTAGATGATGTTATGTGTGTGTTTTTCACACGTTTAGATGAAAAATAAGAATTAGGATGTGTGGATGACAGAGCGGGGCAAAATTGCACTCCAACAGGTTTCCGCCAAAGCACACATATCAAAGGGTCTAGGGTCACCATGGATAGTGACCAACTGATTTTTAAATTCAAATTTAACACACTGATGTGAAGTGGAGGGAACCGCTCGCATCGCATTGATCCAAGGGCGACCCAAAAGTATATTGTACGATGCTAGGCAATGTACAATAAACACAGTTGTATCTAGGGTTCTAGGACCAACTTGCAAGGGTAAGGTAATGACTTCACACGTTTCTTGTGTCTTGTCATTGAAAGCTTTGATAATCATGTCAGTTTTCTTCATTTCATCACTTTGAAAGCCAAATATTTGGTAGAAGTCAAAAGTGCAAATGTTTAGAGATGAACCATTATCAATCAAGACTCTTTTAACAGCTACATCTCCAATTAGAGTAGTAATATAAAGGGGTTATCCTTATGTAAACTATGTTGTGGGATATCTTTATCCCAGAAGTCAATACAATCAACTTCTCTAGTGATGATAGTATTGGCCATGGCTTTGGGTTGAATATTTTGAGGTACCATCATTTGGCTTAATGTAAGAATTAACTCATCCCTATGGGTAGGAGAAGATCTTAACAAGTCCAAAAGGAAAATTCTGGCTGTAGTATTGGATAATTGTTCATTAATATTGTAAGGAGGTTTTGGTTGAACATTAGACATATGATTCCCTTTATTGGGATTTTTCAAAATAAATGGAGCTGATCCATCATTCTGAGTTTGATTTTGTTGAGAGTTTTGAGCCTATTGTATGGTAACAACTCCGATGGTACCCACAATGTTATATTGAAGACGCTGAACTGGTCTTGGTTGAGCGTTTATGGCTTGTTCATTAGGAAGGAACTGATTAGAAGAGGGTCGAGTAGTAACTCTTCTAGGAAATGGTTCTTCTAGAACCATAGCATCTGTGATGGGTTGAATAGGATCTGATTCGTTTTTAGAACTATTCGATTGGTTTGAGGTGATGTCTACTTCACTTTCAGTATCTGATTCTACATCACTAGGATCGAGAGTTTGAATATTATGTAGGGGTCTGGTCGTGACCAAGGATAAGGTTGTGCCAAATATTTGAGGATCCCGAATAGATAATTGTCTGCTAATAGTCCCTACATATCGGGTAGGAGGGGGAACATTATGATGTTCGATTTGATTGGCCACTTCTTTACCATGGTTTGGTAAAGGATGTTGAAATATATCCAATGATTGATTAGCATTTTTATTTTTATTTTGGGGAATGGTCTTTTGAGCGTTATTAGGAGCATTTTGTTTAGGTTGGAAGGCTTGCACCTCCATTTCATTATTATCAATCAGATCTTGTATTTTATGTTTCAATCTTTTGCAAGAGTTTGTAGCATGTCCAGGTCCTCTATGAAAATCACAATGTAAATCAGCTCTATATCCGGGTATAGTTGGATCAGGTTCCTGGATAGCTGGTAATTGAATCAAGCCTCGTGCTAATAATTGAGAAAGAATGGTTGATAAATGTTGATTCAATATAGTAAATTCTCGAGGAGGTTTATCAGGAGGTTTTAATATAATTTTTTTGGTTGTCTTCGTTGTATTGATATTAGCAACGTTTCTACTATCAGTGACTCCGTCACCTACAACTTGTTTGTTTTTATACTGATTTCTGGAAGTTTTCTCATCATCTTTCCTTTTGAGATGACCTCTTCTAATGAGAGCATCTTCTACCCTTCGAGCTAAGTCTATAGCTTGATCGAAGGTAGTTAAGGTGGCGATTGATAACTCATAAGATATTTGTTCTTGTAAATTATTAATAAAAATGTCCAACATTTCCCTATAAGGTAGCACAAAGTGCAGTTTTCCTATCAACTGCCTCCATCTAGCTAAGAAATTAGCAAAACATTCATCTTTGTCTTGTTTTAAGTTGTACAAATATTTAATGGTCACATGCCTCTCGATGTAGGCACTAAATTGATGGACAAAAGATTTGGCTGTTTCTTCAAAATTTCTCAAAGAATGAGTGGGCAATTGATAGTACCACTCTAATGCCATTCCTCCTAAACTTTTTGGGAACATTTTTAGTAATAGCAAGTCATCATATGATATATCATGACATGCTATCCTAAACATGCAAAGATGCTCTATGGGATCTTCAGTTCCTTTATATATAGGCAGGACGGACATGGAAAAGTGTTTAGGGTATGGTTGTGCTACAACTATGGGATCCAGATGTTGACTACATATCTCTCGATAATTGTACGAGGGACGATAGGGATCTATCTGGTCCATGCGCGAAGCTAAGTGTTTCACCATGGCTTCCAGATTACTGGTTTGCCCACCATATTTTTTTGGTAGGGCATTAATATGGGATTTTTGAGCATATGATGGAGGGAAATGAAAATTAGATGCTATATTGCTATTGTGTAAATTTTTGGTAGGAAGGGTGTTATGAAGAAATTTTGAAGTTGTATTATGTTGTATGCCCGATTGTTGAAAATTGGTGTTTGGCTTCATTTTAGGTTTTTGTCTAATTGAAGCATATTGATCAATAGTTTGTCGAAGTAAAGCAATGAAGGAAGGTTTCTTTTGTGTGGGAATGATTTTAGGCTCAATAACAGGTTCCTTAGGGGGTTGGGTAACCTGTTGTTTTGGCATGTTTTGAATCATAGTGACCATATCTCTATTGGATGGTCCAGTTTTATCACTTTCTTGATCAATGAAAGACAATGGATTGGTGTGTATGTCAAACATATGTTCCATGGCTGCTTGAGTGTCACTAATTTGCCCTTTATCAATACAAACTGCCATATTAAGAGCACCAATGTTATTATTGAAAAATTTCTAGAAATGATCTAAGTTATCAAAAGCAATAGTTCCATATGGAGCTATTATAGGGGATGAGGATCCTTCCTCTTTAAGATTTTCTTGTTGTTCATTTTCTTCGACCAGGTCATCTTCTAGGTTGTTCTAGAGTTTCTCCTTCCAGAATTGATTCCTCAGGAAGGACATTTGGGTTTTTTGTTTTGTCTTCTAACCAATCTTCTTCTTCTTGTTCAGTTTGTTTACCATTCCTAAGTTTAGGCATTGTGCTTAAATTTAGATTTCAGCAAATATATATATACTTATATATATATATATATATATATATATATATATATATATATATATATATATATATATATATATGTGTGTGCAACAAGCTTAAGAGGTATATATTTTAATTATATACCTACTATAGTATTTGAAATAAAATGTTTTTGGTTTTTGTTATGTTTTGGTTTTTCTTGTTTTTGTAACAATATTATAAAGATAAAAAACATCACACTAAATGCAAGAAATAATAATGATGAAAGCAATGATCTAGTTTTCTATAAACAATTTATAAATATCATTAATGGGCTCGAGTTCTTCAGGAGTCATGAAGTGTTCTTCAAATTGAAAATTTTCTTTCAAGAATTTGACAAAAAGTGCTATAGTGTTATTATCTGTCTCAGATTCTGGTTGGTAGAAATAAATTTCGTTGCAATATTATCGATATAACATAGCCCTAGGAACTCTATTCCATCTTTCCCTATCCATAAGAATGACCTCTTGATCTTCTAAACGACCTAGGAATTGGTGTATAAAAACTACGTTCTCGAGGTATTCCTCAAAGGTGAACAATTATGAAGACACAAGAGCTCTCCTATAAGCTAACCACCTATGGCAGGCTCTCTGAAGTTCATGATAAACAATGAGTTGATGAGGATCCACGATCCTATCTAGGGCAAACCTCTTGATTTGACTAAGTTCGGTTGATCTAGATGAAATGACACCTAGCCTCCTATCCAGTTCTTTCCACAGAAGTTGATTTCTATCTCTGTTTCAGGTACACTAAGCACATAATTAACTTCTATGGCTGCTAATTGGTTTTCAACATTTATAGTAATAGCTAATATTTTCTTAGGAGCTACCATCTAGACATGATATGCAACTTAGTAGTTTTCTAATGATTTGAAATGCATCTATGTTTTTTTTTTTCAAAAGGTTTTAGTTTCACGTCGGGTTCACCAAAATGTATCGCTCCAAATTTTTTTTATCCTTACCTTCAGGCTAAAGGATCCGCACCCGGAAGGAGGATGGGAAAAGGATGGGACAATACCTCAGACTGAGAGGCCTTTGGAAGGTCCCGCCTCTCAAGGAGGTGTATTAAGGTGATTTTTCGATGGATGGTGGTGTTCACCAGGAAATGTTTAGTGGTAGTTTCCACTCCTAGGTTGGGAATGAGTTTAATGTGTTCAATTTTAGCTTTAAACATCCAAGTCCTAGGTTTGGCCAGATGAATCTAAGTTATTCTATATGAAAATGCAAATTTAAATACAAAAAATAGATTTAACAGAAAACATAGAGAGCAAACTAAGGGAAGAAATCCATACCTAGTCCTGGATGTCTGATGGAGATTCTAATTTTTTAAGCAGTCTAGATCATCTAGAATTTGACAGGATTGTCTCTGATCTGACAAGATCATCTAAGATCTGACGAATTCGTCGAAGACCTGCAATTGTAGAAATAGATACCAAGAACAAAAACTACAATTGCAAAAGCAAGGGAAAATGATAGAAATGAAAGTATGAATGCTAGAATGACAACTTTAGATAACAAATTAACTAAAATGCATGGTTTTAATGACTAAATTTGACTTTATTATGCATCTAGGCTACATGAGGTGAACTCCAAGATGCAAAGTAGTAATAAACTTAACTAATGCAAAGCAAAACAACAAAAAAAGAGTAAAGAAATGCAAACTTTGGGCATTGATTGCCCCCAATGTTGACTGCAGTCGAAATAATCTCGGATTGGTATGAAATAGTCTCGAATTGGACAGGATCATTTGCGATGACCTGAGCTTGCTCCGACTGAAGAATAACAAGGTTCTAGCAACAAAATTTGGATAGGACAAGTGCAGATGGTAATTCAGGGTGTTCTAATGCATGTAAAGGTCAAGTTACAGAAAATCCAGCCAGGGGAAAGTCAAGGGGGGTCCTAAGGTTTAAGTAGACTTAGAAGGGAAGTTGGGAGGTTGGATATCATCCTAATTTTTAAGATCTCCAACGGGGGAGGTCTCTAACGGTGCAGACGCGTCTCTGCCCGAGTTAGAGAAGCTGTTGAAACAAAAGCTAATTATGAAAAATCAATTTGGGGACAAGATCGTCTAGACATCCTAGTCCAGACGAAATCATCCAATCTGAGGTGATATTGTCTGATCAGCGATGATATCATTTTATCTGAGGTGATATCATCTGATCAATGATGATATCATCCAAAGATCACAACAAATTCTAAAAATGGCACAAAAAATAAGGAAACAGGTTAAACAACGGTTTGGGAGCGGTTTTGGGGGTTGAATTTGAATTTGAATTATTACTAAGGTAATTTTGATTATTGCTAAGTTTTACTACACCAATTTTATGGTGGTACATACACCTCTAGGATTTTGACCATAAATAATTTGAAAAGGAGATTTACCTATCAACCTATTCACTGAACTATTGTATGTAAATTCGGATTGTGACAAGGCTAAATCCCATTGTTTTGGATTTTCTACAACTATGCAATGTAAGATGTTTCCCAAGCTTCTGTTCACTACTTCTATTTGCCCATAGGTCTGTGGGAGGTAAGAACTACTGAAATGTAGCCTGGTGTTCAAAATTTTCCACAACATCCTCCAAAAGTGACTCAATAACTTAGTATCCCGATCAGAAGTAATAGTCTTTGTAACACAATGCAACCACACAATCTCATCAAAGAATAAGACTGCAGTCCTAGTTACATAATTAGTTTTCTGACAAGCAATGAAATGCACCATTTTTGAAAATTTGTCTACCACAACAAAAATTGAATCCTTACCCCTCTATGTCTAGGGCAGCCCCAACACGAAATCCATACTCAGATCGTTCCATGGTCCTGTAGGAACTGGCAGTGGCATATACAACCTTGTATTTTTGGCATGGTCCTTAGCCATTTGACATACTCTACATTTAGAGACAAACCTGATTATGTCTCTTTTCATTTTTAGCCAATAGTACTTCTCTACAAGAGTGGTAGTTTTTGCTACTAAAAAATGATAAGCCAAACCCCCACTATGTAATTCCCTCAAGATGTTCTCTCTCATAGAGCCATTGGAAATGCATAATCGATTACCCTTAAACAAGTAACCATTCTATAAAAAATATTCTTCAAAAATAGTATGGGACTCACCGTATACCACACTTTTACACTGTTGCACAATATTTCCAAAATCTGCATCAGATTCATACAGATATTTAATCTCCTCAAATCCTACCATTTCATTCTCCATAGTGGTCAACAACACGACTCTCCTACTCAATGCATCAACAACCTTATTTTGTTTGCCCGACTTGTGCTTCAGGACAAATGTATACTATTGCAAAAATGAAACCCATTTGGCATGCCTACTATTTAAATTTTTTTGAGAATTGACATACTTCAATACTTCTTGATCAGTAAACAACACAAACTCATTTGAGAGTAAGTAGTGCCTCCAATGTTGCAATGCTTGCACAATTGCATAAAATTCCACATCATATGTAGAATAATTATTTCTTGCATCATTTAGCTTCTCATTGAAAAATGCTACAGGTCGACCCTCTTGACTTAAGACACCACCCATTCCAAAAAATGAGGCATCACAATCAACCTCAAACACCTTACTGAAATATAGCAACACTAGAACAGGGTCTTCCAACACCTTCTTCTTCAAGAGTTCAAAATTCTTTGTTGCTGCCATAGTCCATACAAACTCTTTCCCCTTCGTGCACTCAGTTATAGGGGCAACTATACTATTGAAGTTCCTGATGAAATTTTTGTAAAAGGTAGTTAGGTCATTAAAGCTCCTTACTTCTTTTATAGTTCATGGAAGAGGCCATTCCAGAATCACCTTCACTTTCTTATCATTAATCCTCATGCCATCTCTTGAGATTACAAATCCTAAAAACACTAAACTATATTGAAGAAATCTACATTTATTCAGGTTGACATACAATTTCTCCTTCTTGAGCATGTCTAACACTAATTTTAGGTGTAACAAATGCTCCTCTTCACTTTTACTATAAATCAAAATATCATCAAAATACACAACCACAAACTTACCATTATATTCCCATAGTACTCTATTCATCAACCACATAAATGTACTGGGTGCATTAGACAACCCAAATGGCATCACCATCCACTCGTACAACCCATATTTTATCTTAAAAGTTATCTTCCATTCATCCCCTTCTCTAATTTTGATATGGTAGTAGCCACTCTGCAGATCAATTTTACTGAAGTATTTAGCTCCAGTCAATCCATCCATCATGTCATCCACTCTTGGCATAGGATATCGATATTTTATTGTGATCTTTTTTATGGCTCTACTATCCACACACATCCACCAGTCACCATATTTCTTTGGGGTCAGCAATTCTGGAGTCGCACATGGACTCATACTCTCCCTAACTAATCCCTTCTTTATCAACTCTGTCACTTGCCTACTCAACTCTGCATTCTGTGTTGGGTTCAACCGATAAGCTTCCTGATTTGGGAGCGTTGATCCTGGAATCAAATCCATGTGATGTTGGATATCCCTCTTTGGTGGTAGCCCATCCGGTAACTCCTCTGGTGTGACATATTTATATTCACTTAGCAACTTAGTTGTTGCTATAGGCATAACCACTTCCTCTATTTCTAGCTTCCTAGCTGTTAAGGCATAATAGAAGATAGCATCCTTGATATCTCTGCAAGAAACTCCTTCATCATCAACAAGCTCTCACTCGGCCCATCCTCCTTTAGAGGTACAAGAACTACCTTTACACCATCCTTCCAGAATGTGTAAGTATTCTTTCTCCCATTATGGTTAGTATCCCTATCGTATTGCCAAGGTCTTCCCAACAAAATGTGACATGCATCCATCGGGATCACATCACACCACACTTCATCCTTGTAAGTGCTCCCAATTGAAAATTTAATTAAACACCTCTGATCTACTGTTACCTCATTCCCCTTCTTAACCCATGAGATGCGATATGGATAAGGATGCTTTTCACATTTTAGGTTCATTTTATCAACCATGACATTTGACACCATATTCTCACAGCTACCACCATCAATGACAATGTTACATACCTTCCCTCCTGATGTACACCTTGTTCAAAAGATGTTCGTTCATAGCCAAGAATCATCACCATATATGGTCTGCCCCTTCACTTTGCTCTGCACCTTCTCTTTCTTAGGAACAATCAACATCCTCCTTATCATAAGTGCTTCCCCCATGTCAGCAACAACTTCATCCTCATCCTGCTCTTCCATCTCAACAAGATTGACCCTTCCTTGTCCTCCTTGACCCCTTTCTTGGACATCACGTTGGGGACACTCAAATGCTATTGTGCCCCTCCTCACCACATCCATAATAGGTATATGACCTTCTTGGATCATTCCCATTTCGTCCACCACCGTAACCTCTACCTCGTTGGTATCCTCTTCCTCTCATATTCTGTCCATATTCTTCTTGTTTAGTAGGTATTGAGGATTCTCCCTTGAGAAAATTAGATCCACTTCGACCCTGACCTAAAGAGGGTGTGAATCCCTTCTTACCTCTTCTATTAACCCTTTTCAATTTCTCCTCTGCCTTGAGGGCCATTTGATATGCATCCTCCACTGTAAGAGTGCGATGCATGCTCATCTCATATTGGACAACAAAACTTAGGCCATTTACATACCTGGAAGCCCTTTGGTCCTCTGTCTCATTGTGCTCCACTCAAATGGATAGCTTGTAGAATTCATTAGTATAGTCCTCAATGCTTTGATCCTTCTGTCGGAGATTTTGAAATCTATAAAATAGGGTTTGGGAGTAGTCTACAGGTATAAATTTTTCTTGTAACTTCTTCTTCATCTTTATCCAATCCCTGATATTTTCCTTTCCATTCCTCTATTGTGTATTCTGTAAATGATCCCACAAAATCAATGCATATCCCTTCAACTTTGTGCATGTGAGCTTAACCTTCTTCTCTTCAGCAAGGTTACTCCATTCAAAATATTTTTCTAGGCTATTGATCCAATCGATCAACTCCTCTAGTTTCAACCCACCAGCATACTCGGGAACCTCGATCTTGATCCCATATCGATTCCCCTTAAGCCCCTCTAGAGCTTGTATCAGCTAATTTTCAAAACCATGCCCTTCTTCCTCTAGACCCTCTAGTTCTGCTTCTACGTGGACCTCAGATCCACGTTCCTCAGGTACATTTTCATCATCAGATCCTTGATCTGCACGAGCCTTAGGATGTCTCTCTCCCATGTGATAAATCACACCAGTCAGCCATGCTATTTCTACATTTAGATCCTTGATCTACCTATTCATCTGGGCATATCTTCTAGGTGGCATCTTCCCTTCACTAGCGAGATCACACCCGCTCTGATACCAAATGGTGTAAACTCAACTATAAGAGACCAACAAAATGGACTCCAATCACATAACACAGATGCAATATAATGGAAGAAACCTACAAATCGATATTCTTCTCATTCCTGAATTCACACCCCTTCTCCAAAATATTACAATCCATCATATAGCAACCAAAAACCAAAGAAACCCTAAAAATGTCTTTTTTCTAAAAACTGCTAAAAATAGATCTTTTTTCTAAAAACTGCTAAAAATAGAAATGAGTTGGATTGCGCCCAAATTTGGTGCACACATCCCTCTTACAATAATGAACCTTAATTTAAAATATTAGGTCTCAACTTAAGGTATAACAAAAGATAATAAAATTCTAACATGCAAAAAAACCCAAAAAACCTGGGAACCTATTCTAAAAGCTAATTTTGGGACACTAGATGTAGGAGTTAGGTCCCGAAAATATGATTTTTGGAGGGTCAGGTGCATAAAATATGATCCTGATGTAGAACACGCACATGGAACCACCTGTTAAATTTCAAGGCAAACGGGCGTACGGTTCACAAGTTATGGCTCCAACAAGGTGCATCATTCTCCTCTAGTGAAAAAAAACTCAGCTCTTACGAGTTCAGCTGAATTGAAATATTGTAGCTTTTGGTTATCAATTTTCTTTAGCTCTGACTCTAAAACCCAAGTGTTATCCGACTGTGGTAATCCTTCCCACTAAACCAGGTATCTGTTGTAGCTCCCATGTCTGGTGGTGATCACCTTCTTATCGAGCACCTGTGCAACTCTGTCTTTTTTCTTCTTAGGCATCTGTCATGCCCAATTTACTGTCTCCTATAATTCACCATCCTCGATAGTACCAGGATACTAAAATAAATCAAAAACATTAAAAATAGGTGAAATATCAAATTCATCGGGCAACTCCACTTTATAGGCATTATCATTGATCTTCTTCAAAATCTTGCATGGCCCAATTTTCTTAAGTTTCAATTTGTTATACGTCCCCTTAGGAAATATTTCTTTCCTAAGATGAACCATGACCATATCACCCTCTTCAAACACTTTCACCCTTATGTGTGCATCAATAGACTCTTTGTAGTGAGCATTACTACTCTGCAATTTTTCCCTCACTAACTCTTGCACTTTTTGGATATGCTCAGAAAATGCTTCTGCATCATCACTAACTTGTTCCCCAATTGGTAACTCAACCAAATCTAATACACCTCTAGGATTTTGACCATAAATAATTTGAAAAGGAGATTTATCTGTCGACTTGTTCACTAAAATATTGTATGCAAATTTGGCTTGTGACAAGGCTAAATCCCATTATTTTGGTTTTTCTCCAACTATGCACCGTAAGAGGTTTCCCAAGCTTCTATTCACTACCTCTATTTTCCCATCGGTCTATGGGTGGTAAGCACTACTGAACTACAACCTGGTGTTCAAATTTTTCCACAACATCCTCCAAAAGTGACTCAAGAACTTAGTATCCCGATCAGAAGTAATAGTCTTTGGAACACCATGCAACCGCACAATCTCATCAAAGAATAAGACTGCAATCCTAGTTGCATCATTAGTTTTTTGACAAGCAATGAAATGCACCATTTTTGAAAATTTGTCTACCACAACAAAAATTGAATCCTTACCCCTCTATGTCTTGGGCAACCCCAACACGAAATCCATACTCAGATCGGTCCAT
The DNA here is from genome assembly GCA_028583015.1 of Wollemia nobilis. Lineage (NCBI taxonomy): Eukaryota > Viridiplantae > Streptophyta > Pinopsida > Araucariales > Araucariaceae > Wollemia > Wollemia nobilis. The sequence goes on along the minus strand of JAQPPZ010016751.1, from coordinate 5,713,289 downwards.
GGTCCTGTAGGAACCGGCAGTGGCATATACAACCCTGTATTTTGTGCATGGTCCTTAGCCATTTGACATACTCTGCATCTAGAGATAAACTTGATTATGTCTCTCTTCATTTTTGGCCAATAGTACTTCTCCTCTACAAGAGTGGTAGTTTTGGCTACTCCAAAATGACCAACCAAACCCCCACTATGTAATTCCCTCAATATGTTCTCTCTCATAGAGCCATTGGGAATGCATAATCGATTACCCTTAAACAAGTAACCATTCTATAAAAAATACTCTTCAAAAATAGTATGGGACTCACCCTCTACCGCACTTTTACACTGTTGCACTATATTCCCAAAATTTGCATCAAATTCATATGAATCTTTAATCCCCTCAAATCCTACCACTTCATTCTCCATAGTGGTCAACAACAAGACTCTCCTACTCAATGCATCAACAACCTTATTTTGTTTGCCCGACTTGTGCTTCAGGATAAATGTATATTGTTGCAAAAATGAAACCCATTTGGCATGCCTACTATTTAACTTTTTCTAAGAGTTGACATACCTCAATGCTTCATGATCATTAAACAACACAAACTCCTTTGAGAGTAAGTAGTGCCTCCAATGTTGCAATGCTTGCACAATTGCATAAAATTCCACATCATATGTAGAATAATTCTTCCTTGCATAATTCAGCTTCTCAATGAAAAATGCTACAAGTCGGCCCTCTTGACTTAAGACACCACCAATTCCAACAAATGAGGCATCACAATCAACCTCAAACACCTTACTAAAATTTGGTAACACTAGAACAGGGTCTTTCGACACCTTCTTCTTCAAGAGTTCAAAACTCTTTGTTGCTGCCATAGTCCATACAAACTCTTTCCCCTTCATGCACTCATTTATAGGGGCCGCTATACTACTAAATTTCTTGATGAACTTTCTGTAAAAGGTAGCTAGGCCATGAAAGCTCCTTACTTCTATTATAGTTCATGGAAGAGGCCATTCCAAAATCGCCTTCACTTTCTCGTCATCCATCCTCATGCCATCTCTTGAGATTACAAATCCTAAAAACACTAAACTATCCTGAAGAAATCTACATTTCTTTAGGTTGACATACAATTTCTCCTTCCTGAGCACGTCTAACACTAATTTCAGGTGTAACAAATGCTCCTCTTCACTTTTACTATAAATCAAAATATCATCAAAATACACAACCACAAACTTACCATTATATTCCCACAGTACTATGTTCATCAACCGCATAAATGTATTGGGTGTATTAGACAACCCAAATGGCATCACCATCCACTCGTACAACCCATATTTTATCTTAAAAGTTATCTTCCATTCATCCCCTTCTCTAATTTTGATTTGGTAGTAGCCACTCCGTAGATCAATTTTACTGAAGTATTTAGCTCCAACCAATCCATCCATCATGTCATCCACTCTCGACATAGGATACCGATACTTTATTATGATCTTGTTTATGGCTCTACTATCCACACACATCCACCAATCACCATATTTCTTTGGGGTTAGCAATGTTGGAGTCGCACATGGACTCATACTCTCCCTAACTAATCCCTTCTTTATCAACTCTATCACTTGCCTACTCAACTCTACATTCTGTGTTGGGTTCAACCGATAAGCTACCTGATTTGGGAGCGTTGATCCTGGAATCAAATCCATGTGATTCTGGATATCCCTCTTTGGTGGTAGCCCATCTGGTAACTCCTCTGGTGTGACATATTTATATTCACTTAGCAACTTAGTTGCTATTGTAGGCATAACCACTTCCTATGTTTCTAGTTTCCTAGATGTTAAGGCATAATAGAAGCTAGCATCCTTGATCTCTGCAAGAAACTCCTTCATCATCAACAAGCTCTCACTCGGCCCATCCTCCTTTAGAGGTACAAGAACTACCTTTACACCATCCTTCCATAATATGTAAGTATTATTTCTCCCATTATGGTTAGTATCCCTGTCGTATTGCCAAGGTCTTCCCAACAGAATATGACATGCATCCATCGGGATCACATCACACCACACTTCATCCTTGTAAGTGCTCCCAATTGAAAATTTAATTAAACACCTCTGATCTACTGTTACCTCATTCCCCTTCTTAACCCATGAGATGCGATATGGATAAGGATGCTTTTCGCATTCCAGGTTCATTTTATCAACCATGACATTTGACACCATATTCTCACAGCTACTACCATCAATGACAATGTTACATACCTTCCCTCCTGATGTACACCTTGTTCAAAATATGTTCATTCGCATCCTAGAATCATCACCATATATGGTCTACCCCTTCACTTTGCTCTGCACCTTCTCTTTCTTAGGAACAATCAACGTCCTCCTTATCATAAGTGCTTCCCCCATGTCAGCAACAACTTCATCCTCATCCCGCTCTTCCATATCAACCAAATTGACCCTTCCTTATCCTCCTTGACCCCTTTCTTGGACATCACATTGGGGATACTCAAATTCTCTATGCCCCTCCTCACCACATCCATAATAGGTATACGACCTTCTTGGATCATTCCCATTTCATCCACCATCGTAACCTCTACCTCGTTGGTATCCTCTTCCTCTCAGATTCTGCCCATCTTCTTCTTGTTTAGCAGGTATTGAGGATTATCCCTTGATAAAATTAGATCCACTTTGACCTCGACCTAAAGAGGGTGTGAATCCCTTATTACCTCTTCTATTAACCCTTTTCAATTTCTCCTCTACCTTGAGGGCCATTTGATATGCATCCTCCACTATAAGAGTGCGATGCATGCTCATATCATCTTGGATAACAAAACTTAGGCCATTTACATACCTAGAAGCCCTTTGGTCCTCCATATCATTGTGCTCCACTTGAATGGATAGCTTGTATAATTTATTAGTATAGTCCTCAATGCTTTTATCCTTTTGTCAAAGATTCTAAAATCTATGAAATAGGGTTTGGGAGTAGTCTATAGGTATAAATTTTTCTTGTAACTTCTTCTTCATCTTTATCCAATCCCTGATATTTTCCTTTCCATTCCTCTATCATGTAGTCTGTAAATGATCCCACCAAATCAATGCATGTCCCTTCAACTTTGTGCATGTGAGCTTAACCTTCTTCTCTTCAGCAAGGTTACTCCATTAAAAATATTTTTCTAGGCTATTGATCCAATCAATCAACTCCTCTGGTTTCAACCCACCATCATACTCGAGAACCTCGATTTTGATTCCATCTCGATTCCCCTTAATCCCCTCTAGAGCTCGCATTAGCTAATTTTCAAAACCATGCCCTTATTCCTCTAGGCCCTCTAGTTCTGCTTCTATGTGGACCTCATATCCATGTTCCTCAAGTATGTTTTCATCATCACATCCTTGATCTGCACGTGCCCTAGGATGTCTCTCTCCCATGCGATCAATCACACCAGTCAGTCATGTTATTTTTGCATTCAAATCCTTGATCTACCTATTTATATGGGCATATCATCTAGGTGGCATCTTCCCTTCACTAGCGAGATCACACCCGCTCTGATACCAAATGGTGTAAACTCAACTACAAGAGACCAACAAAATGGACTTCAATCACATAACACAAATGCAATATAATGGAAGAAACCTACAAATCGATATTCTTATCATTCCTAAATTCACACCCCTTATCCAAAATATTACAATTGAAGAACACAAGCTTATACTGAGAGGGGGGGTGAACAGTATAAGACCTCTTTTTACTTTTTCCTTTATACTTCAAAATAGTAAAGCAATATACCTAAAGCAATATCAAAGCAATGCACAATATCATCCACAAAGTGACACCAATTTTAACGTGGTTCACCCGGAATGGCTAGGCTACGTCCACAAAACTTTTCTCTAAAAGTTATCTCAAAGTTCTTTGGGAATCCTTCCCAATTACAATGTTTATGAGCCTCGGCCCAAAGGAGATACCTTCCCCCAATCAGAATTTATGAGCCTCTGCTCAAAGGAGATACCTTCCCCCAATCAGAATTTATGAGCCTCTCTCAAAGGAGATACCTTCCCCTCAATCTAATTTATGAGCCTCTGCTCAAAGGAGATACCTTCCCCTCTACTCTGGAAATGATCCCTCAGAAGATCAACTGCCTCTACCTCTTGCCAACACGTGGAACTCCTTTCCACCGAAGACCTCCTGTCCTCAATGCTTAGCCTAAGAGACCTTTGCCTTCTATGATCACGTCCACAGCAGCTCAACAACCTAGTACCAAACACAGTCAGTCGGTCTAGTACAAGTCTTCCTCTGTCCATCAGATCTGTCCAACTCTTGAACAAATCAATCCTCTACATACAAGCCTTCTCAAAGACTTGCCAAATCTGTCCTCAGGTTCTTCTCATAGAACCAATGCACCTCTGTCCTCAAGTTCTCTGATAGAACTATCAAACTCAGCTCACAAGTCCTCTGCTAGGACCTCGTCCAAATCTGCTCACAAGTCCCCATCGAAACCTGTCCAAAATTGATCACAAGTCCCCATCGGAACTCGTCCAAAAACTCAGCAAGCTCACCAAGAAAAACTTTCTTAGTAGGAAATCACAAAGTGAATTGTTAGAGACCCAATGTGATTTGTCAAACTCATAGAAGCATAAAGAGAATTGTTAGAGACTCAATATGTTCTATACTCAAATCCCAATCTCAAAACTCAACTCAAATCAACTCAGCTCAATCTCAATCTCAAATCTAAAAACTCAACTCAATATCTGAAATGGATAGGATAGAATGTTTTCTTTCAAGAACATGAAACCCCAACAATTGCCAACTATGCAAAGAATCACATAACAATGATACTCATGTTCTTTTCACCATCAATTAGGGTTTCAACAACAATGCTCATCAAACAAGGTTTAGTCAACCAACACCATTCAACTCAACATCAACCTTGAAGCATTCAACCAATCATCACAAGAAAAGGAAACAAGTAGAAATCCTTTTCCCTCCAAAGATATTTGAACAAAACAGCCACCAACACAATATCACCAAATGCAAAGAATAACTTGCTCAAATCAACTCAATGGAGTAAGCCCAATATCATGAATCAAGTAAAGCAATAACTTGATCAAACAACCTCTATGGAAGCAACTCAACCATCAAACTCAAAACAGCCAACCAAGGGTTCCACCAACTCAATGCAAGTAGCTAGACTCACAAATATAAACCCTAGTGCACAAAGCTTCCACTATCTCAAACCAAAAATTATGCATTCACCAAAAACTCTCCTTAAGGATAACAATGCATAAGTAGTCTTCAACAAACCAGAAAATAGGATTTACACCTAGCCAAAGGATACCTAGTAGAATACCTTTTCACTCCAACCTTATTTCAGAAAACATACACCAATCATACTCATAAGAAGAATGTGCCCATACCTTATTGGAGTAGAAGATAATTGAACCTTCAAGTTGTCACCACACACAACCCTCAAACTTCCAACCAAGTTAGGGTTAGAACCAAGATAAATGAGCAATAATATAAACTTCCTTTAATACACCTTTTAGCTCCTCTTCTTTAAAAACAACCACCAAAGAAGCCAAAAACACAACAACCAAAACTTACACCTTATATCTCCATTTTTAAATTTAGCATAGCAAAAGACTAATCTCAAAAATACAACCAAAGAAATATCCCCTTATTTCTCCTATGTCTTTTAAACAATGCTAAACAATGCCAAAAATCATATCAAGAAAATAATCACACCTTATAATGGCTGCCCTTGAAGAATCCGAAATTCGCGGCACAAAACACGTTTTAATAAAAACGTGACTAATCCATGCACAACTCCCTCCGCGGGGATCGAAATGCAGACCTCCGCCTACGCAAGGCCCAAACGCAGCCTTCGCTGCCACTAGCCCACAAGGGGCTTACGAAGTCCAAGACGGACTTCCTTCCACATAAACGGTCAAGCTTTCCGAAAGCTTTTCAAACCACGAGCTCTCCTCTTTCGCAGCGTAAACAGAACATTCGATCGCAGCCAAACCAATTAATTGCCTTCGATTTTCCAAGAGGGTTTAACCTTAGGAACCTTCTCATATTTATAGTCCATACGTGGACTTTAGAACACGTCGGTCGCAAAGAAAAGTAATTTCGAATTTAATCGAAATTTGCTTTCTAAAGGGTTTAAAAACCCTTAAAGTATTTTTAATAAATTAAAAATAATTTCTCCCTTAATTAATTAAATAATTAATTAATTAAAACCTTGAAGGGTTTTAAATAATAATTAAATAAATAATAAAGAGAACCTCCATTGGTTTTAATAAAAACCATTGCCAATGGAATCTCTCCGGATTCTCTTAAAAATATTCTCTTGGAATCTTCCACCTTTGAAGCCAACACATCCTCTTAACATTAATGTCATTTCCTTTTGACATCAATGACAACTCATAGACAAGAAGCTAGGATCTCAAACCCAAAATTGCCAACAATCTCCCCCTTTGTCATTGATGGCAAACCATGCTTCTCAACAACACATAAACTCAACATAAACAGCTCCCCCTGTCTTGAGGCTCTCCCCCTTACTCATATCTCTCCCCCTTTGTCATCAATGGCAAAGGGTCACCTTTGGGGCTTGGGACTAAGAATGAGCCTCTTAGCTTAGTCCCTCCCCCACCTCCTGTTGAGGTGTTTAATTTCGGGGTGGGAGTAAAACTCCCAACAGGCACTGATCATCATCAGTGTCTATAGCTGCCTTACCATGTCTTCTCTTGTTCTCCTTGTCCATATTCCTGTTCCTGTTCCTGTCACTGTTCCTGTTCCTATTATCATTCCTGTTCTTATCCATGCCTTGATCCTTGGACCTGTTCATACCACTGTTCCTGTTCCTGTACCTTGGAAGTTCAGCTCTACACTGTCTAGTTGTGTGACCTTCATTGTTGCACTTATAACAAGTAACAATGTTATTTCTTTTAGGCATACCTGTTCTTTGAATCCACCTGTTCTGACTAACCCTGTTCCTGTTATTAGCCTTGCAAAAAATTGCCTTATGCCCAAACTATTTACAAGAGTAGCAATACCCTTGAAAGAAATTACCACCTCTGAAACTGTCATTTACCTTCCTTACTTGAGTCATGCAATGTGAAGCCATGTGACCAAACCTGTGACAAGCAAAACATCTGCCATTAAACTTTCCTTTAATTGACCTCTTAGGTTCTGTAAACTTTCTCCCCTTTTTCTGTTTCCTATTTTCTGTTTCTGTGCATCTATCACTCAAGGACTCCTTTTCTGAAATACTTTCCTCATCAGAACTCTCTTCCTTTTGGAGTCTCTTACTAGACTCTCCAACTTGTTCCTTGTGTGGCTTAACAAAACCAAGGCCTATTTTATCTCGTTGTCTTTCTTTGACCTTTGATGAGTGACTTAACCTTTTTGGAGCTATCTTGAAACCTCGTAAAGCTTATCCTTGTACTCTTTAGTTTCCTCTTTCAAAGAAGCCATTTTCTGTTCTAACTCACTATACTCAAGAACCTTAGACTCTAACTCATCCTTGAGTTCTTGTGTCTTAGCTATAGAGAAGTCAAGACTTTCTATAAGATCATCTCTCTCCATACAACATTCATCTAACTTATCCTTGAGTCTAGCATTCTTCTTTCTTTCCTTTTCCAAAACACTAAGAGCACTAATAAGTTCACTTTCAAGATCCTTTATTTGATTTCCTTTTGAATCATCAAAGCCTTTTTCAGATTTCTTATCACTAGAGGTGCTACCCTTTTCAAAAACCATACATGCATCTTCCTTATAGTTTTCTGAAGCATCCTCATACATACTAGAAACCAAATCATTATTTGTGCAATCATCCTCAAGGTGACCAAAATTTCCACATCTAAGACATTTCATGATAATGAATCTATGTTTCGGTTCTTCCTCTTTTTCTCGATATGAACAACATCTCATTTTCATTATCACTTGAAGAACTTTCACTATCACTACTAGAACACTTACTTGCTTTGTCTAGGTAGAAACTCTTCTTGTGCTTGTGAGAATACCTCTTTCCTTGATTGTTGTGCTCATCTTTGTTTTTCCTGTGATGCTTGTGCTTTTCAGAATCCTTGCTCTTAGAATCCTGTTTATCTTCATCACTTTCATTCTTGGGAACAGTACAGTTAGTAGCATAATGACCAAACTTTCCACAATTGAAACATCTTATATTTTTCATACTTTTGTGCTTTCTAGAGAACTTGCCTTTCTTGTTGTAATATGCCTCTTCATCACTAGAAGACTCATCACTATCTTGAAGTCGTTTACCCTTGGAATTCTTGGTAGCCTTGAAAGTCGCCTCTTTCTTGACATCAACCTTCACTTGAGTTCTCAACTCAAATGCTGCAAGTATACTATGGAGCTCATCCTTTTTCAACTTATCCAAATCTTTAGCTTCCTCAATAGCAGAAATATTTTCACTAAATCTATTAGGAAGAGATCTTAAAATCTTATCACAAACATCATTTTCAGCAAGCTCAAGACCTAAGTCTTTCATGGAGTTAACAACCTCATCCATACGAAGCATGTAGTCACTAATATTTTCATCATCATTCATCTTGAGTTGTTCAAACATACCTTTGAAGTGTCTCAACTTGGCCTTTCTGACATTTGTATCACCCGTATGAACCACCTTCAACCGATTCCACATTTCACTAGCTGTCTTGCAGTGAATCACTTTGGTGAGATCTACTTTCTGTAAGCCTTTCAGGATTGCATTCATTGCTTTTGAATTGCTGTGATGTAGGAGCCTTTCTTCTTTAGTATTAGGACCATGTTCAGGAATAGTGTACTCATCTTCAATCACTTCCCAAACCTCATTCCCAAGTGCCATTAGATGAACCTTCATCCTTGCACTCCAAAGACCAAAATCTGACCCATCAAGAATAGGTGTTGCATTGCCACTTGAATGATCCATTGTGTTCTTTACTAGCTTTTCCTTCAAGTTGTTAAACTTTTCGAAGGCACCCGCTCTAGATACCAATTGAAGAACACAAGCTTATACTAAGAGAGGGGGGTGAACAATATAAGACCTCTTTTTACTTTTTCCTTTATACTTCAAAATAGTAAAGCAATATACCCAAAGCAATATCAAAGCAATGCACAATATCATCCACAAAGTGACACCAATTTTAACGTGGTTCACCCAGAATGGTTGGGCTACGTCCACAAAACTTTTCTCTAAAAGTTATCTCAAAGTTCTTTGGGAATCCTTCCCAATTACAATGTTTATGAGCCTCGGCCCAAAGGAGATACCTTCCCCCAATCAAAATTTATGAGCCTCTTGCTCGATCCTTCCTATGAATTTATGAGCCTCTGCTCAAAGGAGATACCTTCCCCCAATCAAAATTTATGAGCCTCTGCTCAAAGGAGATACCTTCCCTCTCGCTCTGGAAATGATCCCTCAGAAGATCAACTGCCTCTACCTCTTGCCAACATGTGGAACTCCTTTCCACCGAAGACCTCCTGTCCTCAATGCTTAGCCTAAGAGACCTCTGCCTTCTATGATCACATCCACAGCAGCTCAGCAACCTGTACCAAACATAGTCAGTCGGTCTAGTACAAGTCTTCCTCTGTCTGTCAGATCTGTCCAACTCTTGAACAAATCAATCCTCTACATACAAGCCTTCTCAAAGACTTGCCAAATCTGTCCTCGGGTTCTTCTCATAGAACCAATGCACCTCTGTCCTCAAGTTCTCTGATAGAACTATCAAACTCAGCTCACAAGTCCTCTGCTAGGACCTGTCCAAATCTGCTCACAAGTCCCCACCGAAACCTGTCCAAAAACTGCTCACAAGTCCCCACCGAAACCTGTCCAAAAACTCAGCAAGCTCACCAAGAAAAACTTTCTTAGTAGGAAATCACAAAGTGAATTGTTAGAGACCCAATGTGATTTGTCAAACTCATAGAAGCATAAAGAGAATTGTTAGAGACTCAATATGTTCTATACTCAAATCCCAATCTCAAAACTCAACTCAAATCAACTCAGCTCAATCTCAATCTCAAATCTGAAAACTCAACTCAATATCTGAAATGGATAGGATAGAATGTTTTCTTTCAAGAACATGAAACCCCAACAATTGCCAACTATGCAAAGAATCACATAACAATGATACTCATGTTCTTTTCACCATCAATTAGGGTTTCAACAACAATGCTCATCAAACAAGGTTTAGTCAACCAACACCATTCAACTCAACATCAACCTTGAAGCATTCAACCAATCATCACAAGAAAAGGAAACAAGTAGAAATCCTTTTCCCTCCAAAGATATTTGAACAAAACAGCCACCAACACAATATCACCAAATGCAAAGAATAACTTGCTCAAATCAACTCAATGGAGTAAGCCCAATATCATGAATCAAGTAAAGCAATAACTTGATCAAACAACCTCTATGGAAGCAACTCAACCATCAAACTCAAAACAGCCAACCAAGGGTTCCACCAACTCAATGCAAGTAGCTAGACTCACAAATATAAACCCTAGTGCACAAAGCTTCCACTATCTCAAACCAAAAATTATGCATTCACCAAAAACTCTCCTTAAGGATAACAATGCATAAGTAGTCTTCAACAAACCAGAAAATAGGATTTACACCTAGCCAAAGGATACCTAGTAGAATACCTTTTCACTCCAACCTTATTTCAGAAAACATACACCAATCATACTCATAAGAAGAATGTGCCCATACCTTATTGGAGTAGAAGATAATTGAACCTTCAAGCTGTCACCACACACAACCCTCAAACTTCCAACCAAGTTAGGGTTAGAACCAAGATAAATGAGCATATATAAAAACTTTCCTTAATACACCTTTTAGCTCCTCTTCTTTAAAAACAACCACCAAAGAAGCCAAAAACACAACAACCAAAACTTACACCTTATATCTCCATTTTTAAATTTAGCATAGCAAAAGACTAATCTCAAAAATACAACCAAAGAAATATCCCCTTATTTCTCCTATGTCTTTTAAACAATGCTAAACAATGCCAAAAATCATATCAAGAAAATAATCACACCTTATAATGGCTGCCCTTGAAGAATCCGAAATTCGCGGCACAAAACACGTTTTAATAAAAACGTGACTAATCCATGCACAGCTCCCTCCGTGGGGATCGAAATGCAGACCTCCGCCTATGCAAGGCCCAAATGCAGCCTTCGCTGCCACTAGCCCACAAGGGGCTTACGAAGTCCAAGACGGACTTCCTTCCACATAAACGGTCAAGCTTTCCAAAAGCTTTTCAAACCACGAGCTCTCCTCTTTCGCAGCGTAAATAGAACATTCGATCGCAGCCAAACCAATTAATTGCCTTCGATTTTCCAAGAGGGTTTAACCTTAGGAACCTTCTCATATTTATAGTCCATACGTGGACTTTAGAACACGTCGATTGCAAAGAAAAGTAATTTCGAATTTAATCGAAATTTGCTTTCTAAAGGGTTTAAAAACCCTTAAAGTATTTTTAATAAATTAAAAATAATTTCTCCCTTAATTAATTAAATAATTAATTAATTAAAACCTTGAAGGGTTTTAAATAATAATTAAATAAATAATAAAGAGAACCTCCATTGGTTTTAATAAAAACCATTGCCAATGGAATCTCTCCGGATTCTCTTAAAAAGATTCTCTTGGAATCTTCCACCTTTGAAGCCAACACATCCTCTTAACATTAATGTCATTTCCTTTTGACATCAATGACAACTCATAGACAAGAAGCTAGGATCTCAAACCCAAAATTGCCAACAACAATCCATCATATAGCAACCAAAAATCAAAGAAACCCTAAAAACATTTTTTTTTTTAAAAACTGCTAAAAATAGATATTTTTTCTAAAAACTGCTAAAAAATGATTTTTTTTCTAAAAATAGCTAAAAATAGAAATGTGTTTGATTGTGGCCAAATTCGATGCACACATATCTCTTACAATAATGAACCTTACTTTAAAATATTAGGTCTCAACTTAAGGTATAACAAAAGATAATAAAACTCTAACATGCAAAAAAACCCAAAAAACCCGGGAACCTATTCTAAAAGCTAATTTTGAGACACTAGATGTCGGATTTAGGTCCCGAAAATATATTTTTTGGAGGGTTAAGCGCATCAGAGATGAGCCTGATGTAGAAAATGCATGCGGAACCACCTATTAAATTTTAAGGCAAACGGGCATATGACTCACAAGTTATGGCTCTAGCAAGGTGCATCAAAGCTCTTAACGTGTAGGCTCTTGGAACAATATTGGACTTGGGGATATTAAGGTGCCCTATTGTCATTATTTTTATGATGTTGATTGATGAACCTATGTTGATCAAGACCCGCTTAAAATGTAAATCATTGACTAAAGCAACAATGTGCAGTGGAGATTTTGGTAAGGCAGTAGGTATTGTCTTAATCTCATGATCATAAAATCAAATTTCCGGTTCCTAGCATTGTTGTACTTGTCCCACAAAATAAGTGAATGCATTTGAATCTTTTGGTTGGAGTTCAATTGATCTCAAAATCTCCATCAAATTCTTCCTTTGATTTGGGGACTGTTCTATGAGCTCATAGATAGATAGCTTGGTCGGAGTCATTTGTAAGTTTTGTTCTAGTCTACTCTGAATAGTTACCATAGGTCGGGTTGGTGAACCTGGAAGTTTGTTTTTCCCCAACCTCTACCTAGGTATAACTGGGACATTAATGTGAGTCACAAGAGGCTATGGTTAACCATATCGTCTAGTCCTAGTTACTATGTTGACAATTTCAGCCATCCCAATGCATCCATGGATAGGTGTATCGATTTGGACCTGATTGACTTGGACACCTTACCCTCTAGGGACCTCATGGTTTTGTAGTGGGTTTTTGTATATGCCCATATCTCTGTTATCGAGAGCCTATGGGTTGTAAACTTTAAGTTCTCCTGCTTCAATCATATTTTGTACCTAGTTCTTGAAACCAATGCACACTTTAATGTCATGCCCTAATATTCTGTGATAAGGGTAAAATTGATCTTCCCTATATCCTTTTGTCTTAGGATGGTTGGGATCTAAAAGAGGTACATCAAGAAATTTTATCTTCCCAACCTTGCTCAACTGGTTGAAAATTGATTGCATTGACTCTGATAGAGGTTTAAAATAGCGAGGTGGTTTGCGTTCTATGTTTCACCCCTGATTTTTCTTTTGATCGTAATTGACTAGTGGGGGCTATACTTGATAATTATAGGGTTTCTGTGCAACCCCATATTTAGGTGTAGCTAATATGAATTGATTAACTAGATAAGGGTTGCCTTGTTTCTGCTTATATTTGTCATTCTTACCATTTTTGTTCCACTCCTTGGTTCGAATCTTGATGGTTCCCTCATCTACTTTGATATCCTCAATGAGTTTGGCCTATACCAAGGCTTCCTAAAATAAAGGATATTGTTGAAGTTGTAACAAGAGGGATATGTGTTTAGAACAATTCTTGGTGAACATGCAAATGATTTCTTCTGTGGGAACATAGAATGATAACTTTACCATGACTTTTCTCCATCTATCCCTGTAATCCATTACTGTCTCATCATCATAATATTTTAAGTTGGTCAGATCTGAAAGGTTCACCTTATTTTTAGCACCAAAGGAAAAATGCTTTAGGAAAGCGTTTACTAGTTGTTCAAAACTGGATATGCTATGCTTGGGAATTTTGTTGAACCATTGGGTGGCAACCCTAAAAAATGTCATAATGAAAGTTCTTAGCATAAGAGCATCATTTTCTTCAAGATGAAAACATGCATTGATGAAATTGGTAACATGCTCTTACGCATCCTCTTCACCCTTGAATTTTTCTAACCTAAGCATCTCAAAGTACTTAGGATATGCAAGGCTACGAACTAATGGGCAAAATGGCTGGTTGTGTATTTTACTCAATGTTGGTTGATTCCCAGTCGTATCTTGCTTCTCAAAGGACTTCATATTTTCAATGAGTGTCTGAAATGCCTTTGAAGCAAGTAGTTCCTCTTATTGCAAGCCCACTCATGGTGGTAATGGAGGTAAGCCTTTATTCACTTGACTTATTCTATTCTCTTACCTCATATGATGGGATTTAGGATGTTTTTGATCATGATTTATCATGTTTACCCTTTCTCCACCAGTTTTATTTTGTTCATGATTTGAGTGGTAGTTTTTTGTGGGCTTTCTTCTTGCCTAATGTGCCCTTCTTCTAGTGAGTTAGCACGTTTATCTCTTTGGTGATCACTACCATTTTCTTATATGTTGATATGAGCTAGATGCTCAACTTATTATCTTAAATGCTGCTCATGTTGGCACAAGAGCCTTTCTCTTTGTTTGTCATGTTCGAGAGCTTCAACTAGCTCTCACTCTTTGCACAATGCATTTTCTAACCATCACACGTGATTATATTATGTTGTTAAAGAAGACTCATGTTTGTCTGATTCTATTATTATGGTTCTGATTCATAGATTCCTCGAAGAGGTTTCCACTATTTCTTTGCTCTTGCTAGCTATTGTAACTTTTTCGGTGTGTTGATAAGTGCCTCCATGATCAGAATCGGTACATGTACTGCAGGGTCACTTTCAATTTTCTCCAAGTTAGGTGGTGCATTTAGAAGTAACACTTTGTGAACTTCCAGGTGCAAAATTTTCTATGGCTATGGTTCTAGGAGTTGGCCTCGAATGAAACCAATCCAACTCATCTAACTATATTTTTTTCCATGGTTGATCCCATGGGGTGCCATTTACTCCAATAAGGTCATGATCTATTGGAATTATTCCTCTTGTGTGAAGGTTATCTTTTCTTTGGTGCCTATGACTGGATGTAGCTCTAGTTTCATGCCCCTCAATGGGTAGATCTATTCTAAGTGTTCCATGTGAATTTTGAGATGTTGTGAATCTTGTGTATATTTTTGGTGATGAAGGATTTGTGGCCCTACCATTCCTTCATGATGATGGAGGTGGGGAAACCTTGTCGTCCCTATGTGAAGAATGGGGTCTAGAGCCCCTCTCATGTCTATGAGAAGAGGAAGCCCTTGAAGCCTCATGTCTATGAGAGGGCATTGAGGCCTCCTCGTATCTCCATAATGAAGGAGGCCTTGAAGCCTCATTGTGTTTAGGTGATTTTTTTCCATGCTATGTCTTCCTAACTGGGATTGCTCGAGGAGAACCCCCACGGGCTGAGTTATCACCTATTAGGCTCACGGAACTGCATCCCATGGTATTATGAGTAGGTGGTTCAATGTTACTATGACTTCACCTATGGTTATGTGTTGTTTCAGATTCTACCTCGGTATTGGACTGAGGATGCTTACTTATAGTTTTGACCATTGTGTTTGTGAATTAATCTTAAGTGTTGCAAATAAGGAAAAACAAACAATATCAAGCAAGTGGTTATCTTAATTATTAATTTATGTGTGCCCTAAACTTCTTGTTGTGTTTTTATGTGTTGTTGTTCTTATTTTCTTACTCTTGTTTTGGATTTAGAATGAGGAGACTCATCCATAGTGGGAATCAAGAACACTCATGCCAAACATAATTTTCCCAAAAAGAGACTAGGGTACAATGCTTAAATCCCAGTGGAGGGTTCAACTAGATCTTCCACTCTAAACTAATGATTGTTCCAATAGTGGGAGATATCTTGAACACAAGTAACTTAGTACCACTATAAATAAGTTCTTTATTTTGTTCTAGGAAAATCTAGGGGGCAAGCCAGTGGAAGGAGATGAATGCCAACGTCACTGGACTGAATTAAGAATTGGTGATGAAATCCAATTCCCTAATGTTTAAAATATGTGTGCGTGTATGTGGTTCATTTTAAATTTGCATAAAATAAAATGCATCACAGCAGAAATGCAAATTTCCTATATGCCTAATACAAATGACGTTTTAAGTTTTAGAAATATGCATAAACTAATCTGAGTTTCATGGATGCACTCTATTTTATGCAAATATGGCCTTTAGTAGGGCCTCAAAGCAAGAAAACCAACACATGATTTCTAGAACGCTATATTCTAAGGCAGAATTTACAAGCATAAGTCGTTGTTCCTAGCAACGCCTAGTGGAAATCTAAGAAAAATCCTAAAATATGCAAGATGCAAAATATTTCCTTTCCATTCCTTAGTTTCCAAATCAAAATGTGTCTTCATTTTCACTATTTTATAAAAATATAAGTAGACAGAGAATAAAAAAAATATCAAAAAACTATACCAACCTCTAATCCATCTTAGATAATAGAGATTTTGTCCTCTGCTACACTCCAACTCTGGCCGCTATTGACCAGAGTGGCTGATTTTTGGCCATTGTTAGTAGGAGCGGCTAAGACTGTGGGCTGTTGTAGACCAGAGTGGCTAAACTTGCACATAAAAACCTAAATTAGTAAATCGATAGAAAATAAAAACTTGGCAGGGGTCCCACCATAATCGCCATCTATAGAAACCCTGGGGAAGTGGTGCACCGTCCACTAATCTATTTACGAATATCATTTAATTTATTTATACTTAATCATGCGTTAAATGAAATATGTGAAAACATATGCAACCGAAATACAAAGAGATGAATGAATAATTCTCTTTAGTGCATTTTCCAAAGTTTGGTTACATATAGATCCCTCTAAGGGATTCCCTTCATTTGATATAAATTTTACAAAATAGGGCAGTAGATGTATGATATCCCCTCGCAAGGGGTTATGCACTCTCGTGGTATTCCTAGTGATGCACATGGAACTGTATGAGGGATTATAGATGCCTCTTTCTCTAGGTTCGGCTCCTAGGGGGATCCTTTTTCTTTCATATGTTGATAACCTGTCTAGTGAACCTATAGTCCTGCAAGCATGAAAACAACAACAAATGCTCAACTATCGGAGATTGCCTCCCCGGATGAGGTTGTTAGCAATAACCCTAATGATAAACAAAAATATACTCAATGACAATAGAAACTAATACTATGAATGCAAGTAAATGTAATAAATCAGATCTATGTGAATGGTGTGAAAATATGTAACAAGCTAAATGAAAGAAACTAATGCTAAGAACCCTATACTAGGCCTACGAGCCACTGTCCGTGATAGTGGCCACTAAGATGAAAACTTGTCTCTATTGCTCCAAGGCTATGGATCTAGGATTATTGTTGAATACCTTGCAGGTGATAACCTTTCAATCAAACAACACCTCATTGCTCCTAAAAGGTGCTCCAATTTGCTCTCTAATCTGACAAGGCTTCACTAAAAGAAAAGCACTCCAAGTATCTAAAATATCTCCAAAAAGTCTCTCTAAAATTCCCCTTGGTACCCTTAGGTTTGCACCTTATAATGTTTTGAAGCCCTAGGTCAATTTCCAAACCCTAGGACTGAATTCTACATGCACACTGGATGTTAACATGAGAAGTTTTATCTTTTTTTGTATTTAAAGGCCAGTTAAACTTATGTCTAAATCTAGCCTTGAGTCTCTCATGTAGACTAGCTATGAGGAGGAATGCAAAGTTATTCCCACTAGGCCTTATTGCATGCAAACTACCACTTTTTCCAGATATTAGGATATTTTGATGACAAGTTACATTTTAAATCTTAGTTGCTGTCATCTGTAGTGGCTAGGGATTAGCTGCTCTAAGCTTCAACAGCCAGGATCCAGCTAGTCTGGTTCATAGCGGCCAGGCTTGGATGGGCTAAGACTTCCCTAAATGAGTGGTGAAAACTACTTTTGGAACTTGGAAGGTCCCAAGGTTTAGTCACATGGTCTATGAATTCCCACATGAGTAGTTCTCCTAAACATGACATGTTTTAGGTTTCTACAGTTCCTTAAACCTATCTTTTGGAAGGAATTTCTAGTCACAATGGAACTAGAACTCCAAACGTGGTTGATGGTTTTACCACAAAATTTACAACAAACAAACCAAAGGCAAATTTACAAAACACAAAAAATCCCAAACTTGGGGTATCAAGTTGATTCAATGTCATACATTTACACATATCACATTTACATCATTCAATCATCCACCTCCTTTCATAATTCAAATTTGGTCAATTGGCTTGTGGGTTTCATCCTTTACCCATTCGCCAATTGAGGGGGTAATAAAACAAATCAAAATAGCATCAAAATTTTCAAAAATTGGTCATTCTTGTGCATCAAAAATATTTGAGTCCATTCACCTAATAAATACAGGTGTCATTGGTTTTTGCATTACATTGTGTTTGACACAACGTGGTGCAAAAATGAGCATTTGTAGACACCAAAAATTGGTCATCCACAAAGTTACATTTGGCACCCCACATCAAATCTGGCATAATAAAATCATATGCCTAAGTTTAGACTTAGGTGTATGAAATCCTACATATTATCCTATTTTCCAGATTTATTAAATCTAGAAAATTAGCCTAGGATACCATGCCTACCCACTAGACATGTATCCTAGCCACCTCACCAACATCTCTTGCCACATCTCATACACCCTTTTCCCCTTTGTCCATTCACATGGGGTAACACTCCACATATCACTCCACTTGCATCTACCTCACCCCAGTTAAGTGAGATACCCTGGGTGACTCACTCTAACTACCCCCTCCATTTGGTAGTCCAAGATTGCCGCTTGGCAATCCTAGCTTACCACCTTTCATTTTCCTCCAAAACCCTAAGGATCCTATAAAGGCACCTTCACCCCACCAATAAAAGGAATTTTGAACATTCATACTATCAAGCTACTGAAATATGACCAAATATTTACATGTATCTCGAGGAGAGGAGATATTT
Source organism: Wollemia nobilis (assembly GCA_028583015.1). NCBI lineage: Eukaryota > Viridiplantae > Streptophyta > Pinopsida > Araucariales > Araucariaceae > Wollemia > Wollemia nobilis. The sequence goes on along the minus strand of JAQPPZ010016751.1, from coordinate 5,694,604 downwards.
GAAGCCTAGAGACCCCATTTGATAGCAATCTATCTTTTAGTCTATATTGCCTGTCCATGATTTTATAGTTGAAACCGCATCTGCATGATTTCTCCCACCGCACATGTGCGGTTTAGCAGACTTCATTGCATACCCACAGTTTCTCAAAGTCAAGAGGATACAATTTATAGATAAGTACGTTGGCATTTGTAGAAAGGAATTTGATTTATTATTTTCTATTTCCTGATTGCATTATCATTTTATTCAAGGATTTTATTATATGGCTTTCATCCTTGTATGTAGGTGCTACTAAACCTCGTTTATCTTTTCATGCATGTGTAGAAGCAGGTATCTTGGAGAGCTGTTGAAGCTGGAGTGGTCCCCACATTGGATAGTAGAAGCCCACTCACCCCTTTGGAGCTATAGCATAAGGACGAAGGACACCAGTTGATTGTTTGGAAGACCACATTCTGCCATTTGGACACTTTTACCATACATTGTAATATTGCACCCAATACACTTGGGGCAATTCAAAAGAGATCATTGTAATATTGGGAGATTCAAGCTTTCCAATTTAATACAAAAATAGATCATTATTTTAATATTGCAAGTGTTCAATTTGTGTTATATTCTTGGTTTCATTCTTTTGGTACACTACTAGTGCAGCTAAAGATATTTTAGAAAGGCTAGGAATCTTAGCTCATGGGTGGAAGGTTGAGTATGGTTCAAGATAAACCTACTTTGTTAATAAATGTTACCCTATGGTAGAAATAACCTTGACTAGTAGAGTAACAATAGGATATTTGTATGTAGCACCCTTGCATGTTTTTGATATAATAATAGTGATGGATTGGCTGCAAGAGCATAAGATAGTACTCAAATTTTAGGATAGATGGATTTAGTACACAAATGATAGGGGTGTTGTGCATAGAATTTTTAGTATTCAAGGGGATTTTCAATCCCAAATCATGTCAGCAATGCAATTTAATAAGGCCATAAAGAAATATGGAATGATCTATGTTGTTAAGATAAATGAAATTGATATAGAAAAGGAGGAGGTGTTTGAGAAACACCAAATTCTTCAATATTTTAGGGATATTTTTCCATATTATTTACCTAGACTACCCCATAAATGGGATTTTGATTTTACCATTGAGCTTCAACCTAGAATAGAACCCATACATAGATCTCCTTATAGAATGAATCCCATATAAATGCAAGAGTTGAATATGCAATTACAAGGGTTACTAGAGAAAGGGTTGATTAAACCAAGTGTATCCTCTTGGGGTGCACCAATGTTGTTTGTAAAGAAGAAGGATGGTTCCTTGATATTATGCATAGATTATAGAATATTAAACAAGGCAACCGTCAAGAATAGATACCCTCCACTGAGAAGTGAAGATCTCTTTTATAAACTCGAAGATGCCACAATATTTATGAATATTGATTTGAAATTGAGATACCACCAATTGAGGATCCGTAAGGAGGATACCCATAATACAATCTTCAAAACTCATTATGGATAATATGAGTTTGTTGTCTTACCTTTTGGTTTAACAATTGCTCCAGTGATATTTATGAATTTGTTGAATAGTATCTTCAGGAAGTACTTGGATAAAATTGTACTGGTATTTCTGGATGATATTTTGATATATTCCAAAAATAAGTTGGAGCATGATGAGCACCTCCATATTGTGTTATAATTATTAAGGAAAAATCAGTTGTATGGGAACCTATCCAAGATTAAATTTTATGTGTCAAAAGTGTAATACGTAGGGCACATTTTTTCAGTTGAAAGGATTGTAGTGGATCTTAAGAAAATAGAATCCATTTTGAATTGGCCACCACCAAAAAATGTGAGAGAAGTTCATAGTTTCATGGGCTTAACTGGATACTATAGGTGTTATGTGAGGGACTATGCCAGGATCACCTCACCAATAACCAACCTTCAAATAAAAGTGAAGGAATTCAAGTGGACAAAGAAATGTGAGGAAGCCTTTGAGTTGCTAAAGCAAAACCTTACCACACCTCCCATTCTAAAAGTGCCTGATCTTAATGGAAGTTTCTCAGTTTGTACAAATGCATGGTTAGAAGGTTTGTGAGGAGTGCTTTCTCAAGAAGAAGTATTAGTAGCTTATGAATCTAGAAAACTAAAAGACACAAAGTCAATTATGCAACCCATGACTTAGAGTTGGCAGCAGTAGTTTTTGCTCTCAAGAATTGGTGACATTATCTAGTTGGAAGACCCTTTGAGCTAAAAATAGACCATCAAAGTCTGTAGTATATATTCACTCAACCTTTACTCAATTCTAGGCAAAGAAGGTGGATGTAATTTATCATAGAATATGATTTTGGCATTGAGTATATTAAGGGAAAAGAAAATAACTTCACCGAGGCATTGAGTAGAATAAGACATATAGTAGTTTTGTCTTGCATCCATGTTGAATTGATGGAACAAGTCAAGGAAATGCAAGATTAGGATGCATACTACAACCAAATTTTGGAAGGGATGGAAAGGAATATTGATGAAAACAAGGACTTTGGCATCAAGGATGGATTCTCATGTTTTAAGAATAGGGTAGTAATTTCTAAAACTAGAAATTTGTGGAGGATGATTATGAATGAAGCATACAAATATCCATATTTTGCTCATCCAGGAGGAGAAAAAATGGGGGATAATATGAAAAAGATATTCTTTTGGCCAGGAATGAAGAGAGACATAACTAATTTTTTCACTCAATGCCTTAAGTGCCAGAAGGTAAAAGCAAAACATTTACATCCTACTGGTTTGTTGTATCGCATGATGTGCCTATGTAAAAATGGTAAGTTATTTCAATGGATTTCATAGTAGGGCTATCTAAGAATAGGTTTCAACATGACACAATCCTAGTAGTGGTTGACATATTGACCAAGGTTGCACACTTTATACCCAGAAAACACCAAGGATGACACCATGGTTGTGGCCAATAGATTTTAGCAATCTTTACATCGTGCCATTGGTACTAGATTGAACATCAGTTCTACTTACCATCCAAAAATTGATGGGTAAAATGAAAGAGTAAATCAGGTGTTGGAGGACATGCTTTGCATGTATTGTATGGAAAATAAGACCCGTTGGAAGGACTACTTGCATCTGGTAGAATTTACCTACAATAATGGTCACCATTCAACCATAAGAATGGCTCCGTTTGAAGCTCTGTATGGTAGAAGGTGCATAACACCATTGTCATGGGAAAATCTAGAAGATTAGTTTGTTCTTAGAATGAAATGGAAAAATAATTGAGGGTGATTAGAGAGAAGCTTAAGGAAGTGGCAGATCGTCAGAAAAGCTATGCCGATCTTAAGAGATCACCAAAATAATTTGTTGTGGGTGATAGAGTGTTTCTAAGGGTGAAGCCAAGGAAGAGTGTGATAAAATCTAAAAATATAGATCCTCTCTTTGTTAGACCCTTTGAAATATTATAGAAGATTAGTCTTGTAGCATACAGACTAGCCTTACCATCCAATTTTTCCATGATTCATAGCACATTTTATAATCCTTTGCTTAAAAGATATGTTGCTAACCCTGAGCATGTGTGGGACTTTTCTAATTTACATATGAAGAACCCAGAGGCTATAGAGGTTCAACCAGTAAGAATCCTTGAATTCTAATCTAAATTGATAAGGAAAGGAATTTTTGAGCAGTGCAAGGTTCAGTGGGACCGTTACACTAAAAGAAATACTACTTGGAAAAAAGTAGCGGATATGCAAAAACACTTTTCTTTTCTATTTGAAAACAATATGTAATTGTCAATCATATCTTTGTTTGAAAGAACTAGTAAAGACATAGAGGATTGTGTGAGCCTAAGGGGGGAGGATGTCATGACCCTCCCTTGGTAGACTTCTTTTATTTTGGTTAGATTCATACTAGCTAGATGTTTTGGACTAATATTGATGATTGTCTATTTAATGATTTAAATTGCAATGCATGTACCTTGTGGAAATTGTGAAATATATTTGATGGAATGAATGATTATTTCTTAATGTATTATTTTCCAAAGCAATATGGTCTAAAAGAAAATATGATATATTTTGGTGTTGAATGGTTATTCATGCTTACCTCTGTAAAATATATGTGAACCTATGAAAGGATATGATGCTTATAATAGAATTGAATGATTGCAGGAATAGATGTTCACACAAGTGGAAGAAGGAAATCAACCACTAGGAAGGGGATGCTTAAGGGAAATGATGATAGCTCTTAAAGAAGTTAGCTCCAAGGAAGAAATATTTTCCTCTCATATAGTTGCATATCTGTTTGCTTGTGAAACTAACCATCGGAAGTGAGGTTGTTGAAGGATACAAACGAGTCGATAGAATATTAATTTCTGATTGAAATACTGTCTTGGAAATCCATTATGGTTATTTTTATTGATGTTGGTTGGTTATGATTAGCATAATTAAGGAATTGATTCTTATCCCTGCTCTACTTCTTGTTTGATGTACTTTTAATAAAATAATTTTTGAAGATGCTTGAAACCTTCTTGAATTATTAAAAGTATAATGATTAGAAATATTGTTGAACTCAAGTATGGAATCCACCCTCTGGCCATTGGATGGTTAAACTCAAGTTCTTCATTGAAAGCTTTGTCGCACTTTGGGAATGATGGACCTGGTTTGTTGCCTACCATTCTGGAGTATAGTGGAAGGGAATTGGAGTTACATTTGTCCTTATAGGATACGGTTGAAGAAGTTGATAAGGAGGGATGAAATGAGGGGATGCAAGTTTTTGAAAGGAGGCTGAAAGAAAAAAGAAGGAAAGAAAAAAAGTGGAGAACGTAAGAGGACAATATCAACTGGAACAATCAAAGACGAAGATCCAGGTAGCATAGTTCTATTCTTGTACTAGTTTGTGAGATGAATGGTTTTCTTCATATTGAATGTCTAAAAATATCATTGGTGTGTTTTAGAATATAGATTGATATTATTCTTGGTTATGAGTTTGCTCTTTGACATTGGAGATAGACATTCTTGGTTGGCCTAAATAGATTAGTTGAATGAGCAGTCTGGATATTCCTTTTGAGAGTCCTTTTAATGGTTTTGTTGCAAATGAAAATAAAAATGGAAACTGTGATGCTATTCCTTGTCTAGTTGTTGATTGTGTAGTAAACTATGTAAAACCATTGCCGACTACATAGGTAAAACTATGTAACTCACTCTATTGAAAATTCCTTTATAATCTATAGAAGTCATGTAGCCTCTAGATGTTGCTCGATTAGAGCACCAATAGAGACAAGTTGTGTTACCAAGAGCCATACCTACAATGGGAGTTAAGTTGTTCTCCATGTGGAAGTTAGGAGGACTGTGTGTAGGAGTTGAGTTTATGTTTGTGATGTTGAGAGACTCCACTATGGTTTTTGTGTACGCTTGGTTACTATGGAACGTAGTAGAATTATGTAGAGTGTTGAGCCTAGCTAAAACCTCTAAGATTTTGAAGTAGTTTGGTCCTCTATTTTGAAATGGTTAATGGGAGTACAATGAAACACTAGTAAATGATTTCAATGTTTTGTTGTAAAAGATATATTGGCTATTTATTTCAATGCTTTTGTCATAGAAAAAGATATATTGGTTATTGATTTCAAGGTTTGATTATAAAATATATATTGGCTATTGATTTCAATGCTTTTATCATAGAATTATATATATTGGTTATTGATTTCAATGTTTTTTTGTAAAAAAAATATTGTTTATTGATTTCAATTCTTCTATCGTAGAAAAAAATATATTGGTTATTGATTTCAAGGTTTGATTGTAAAATATATACAGGCTATTGATTTCAATGTTTTTGTCATAGAAAAACATATATTGGTTATTGATTTCAAGGTTTGATTGTAAAATATATATTGGATATTGATTTCAATGCTTCTATCATAGAAAAATACATATTGGTTATTAATTTCAATGTTTGATTGTAAAAGATATATTGGCTATTGATTTCAATGCTTCTATCGTAGAAAAAGATATATTGGATATTGATTTCAATCTTTTATTGTAAAATATATATTGGCTATTGATTTCAATGCTTCTATTGTAGAAAAAGATATATTGGTTATTGATTTGAAGCTTTGATTGTAAAAGATATACTGGCTATTGATTTCAATGCTTTTATCATAGAAAAATTTATATTGGTTATTGATATCAATATTTTATTGTTAAAGATATAATGGCTTATGGTTTTAAGGCTTCTGTTGTAGAAAAGATACATTGGTTATTGATTTCAAATTATGTTGTAAAAATAAACATTGGTTATTGATTTACAATGAGTTCATGGTGTGAAGAAACATCTATATTGAGATGGATTTCAATAAATTTATTTTACGAAAATAGAAATATGATTGAATTGTTTCCAGAAATTTCTTTTAGAAACGATAGGAATGAGAGCTTGTTTCATCGAATCTCTTGTGGGAAGATGAAGGAAATGTTTGTGTATGATTTCCAAAATGTCTTGATTGAATGAATATGAACTTTTATTTTATTTTAGTGCACAATAATGATCCACCAATAGAAGATGTAGTTATGTGATAGTTGATTGGGAAAACTGGTGGATATACATATGCTTTTGTTGGTTGTTATGTTATTCTACATCTGTATAGAGCAATGCATATTTGGTTGTAGTAGAGCTAACCAAATCCCATGAAAATCATCCCCCTCTTAGTGTTTGTGATAGGAGTGTTGGAATTGGTTGTTGCAAAAGGACATCTAAACTAGTAGTTTCTATTTGGAGTACACTTTAGTATCACTGAGTAATCAGCTTGTAAACTATGTAATACATTCTTGAGATCTACGTGGAGTGACTGTATCTTCCATGAGTTGTTATGGTATTGAATACCATGTTCATCCAATAGAGAACACTCTATAACTTTATGAATATTGAAAGGAGCTTCACCCATGTAATAATAAACTCTACTGTGTGTTATCTAGAGAGAAATAATTATGGATTAATCATGTTGTTATATGTTAGAGAACTCTTTGTCTCAATACGTAGACTCAGATATGGATTTTATAGGTGGTAAGATACTTGTTATTGTGGAGTGTTTAATGATGGTAGTTAGCATGTGTAGCTTGAGATAAATGATAATAGATAATGATTTCTTGAGTAGTATACGATTGAGTTAGTAAGTCATGCTAGATTAAATTGAGGTATCTGGAACCGACTTACATCCCTCCGGTAATTAGGGATATTGTGTAATTTTCTATTTTTTCTTGTAAGGAATGAAGTTGAGGCTAAGTTCTATCTTACGTAGGTGATGGGTTGAAATGTGAGTATGAATAATCTAGCATGGAGCTAGAGCAACATTTTGATCTTTGTTAGCATATGGGTGATAGCAAAGCCTCATCAAAGAGCTTTGTGTCATGATATCTCAGCTTAGGGTTTGCTCTCTACTTTTTTTGGCCTTGGGGTTGGGCCATGGTTTTATTATTTGCAGTTGAGTGGATCTCGATTGTGGCTAGTGTGGGCCCTCTAAAGTTGGGTTCGATGTCTATCTTGGGTTTTCTATGGTCCTCTCCCTGATGCATCTTTTTGGCCTCTAGGGAAGGGCCCTGTGTTTCTCATGCTTTTGCAGGTGTTGGGGTCCATGGATATCCTATAGATGGATAATTTGTGGGGTTGGTGGGTATCCTTGATCTGGGGCTCTCTATTGGATTTCATATTTGTAGTTTTTTGGCTTGGGGGGCCCTTGTGCATATGTGCCTATTGCTTTTGATGATCTCTTGTTGATAGTCTTAATGGCTTGATCCCTTCCAGCCATGGAGTGCCATGGTGGATTGATGTTCTAGGTTTTCTTACCTACTACTATAATCTTCATCTCCTTTGTAGTGAGACCTTAGCGCCTGACGATATCTCTCATGGCTGCGTGCTCTTTTTATAGGCTGGTCCCATGCATTCTTGGATGGGTTTTTTATTTCTTGGTTGTCCCACTCCTTCTTGGATGGGTTTCTTCTCCTCTAGGCTAGTCCTGGGTCTTCTTCTATGGGTTGTTCATTTTTAGGTTTTCCACGTGCCTTCCTGTATGGGTCTATATTTTTTAGGCTTTCCCCGTGTCTTCTTGGATGGGTTCTTCATTTGCTGGGTGTTCCCGTGCCTTATTGGATGGGTCTTTTCCTTTTCTATAGGTTCTGGTTTTTTCTAGGCATTTTTTTGGGATTTGATTTCATCCTAGATTTTTTTCTTTTGGGCGAGATGTCATTTTCAAACTGTGCCAGCTAGTTTCATTTTCTTGGGCCTTTTTGGGTGGGTGTTGTTTTTTAAATTTTAAATTGTATACCTGTTGTTTGGTTTTCCCATATCGAATGAGTGTCTCCTCTTGTTGTTTATCTTGAGATACCATAAGATGGATTTTTAAGTTTTTTCCATTTGTCTTGGACTCCCTTTAGTTGGGTTTTAGTCTTGGTTTTTTTCTTTGTCTCGGGCTCCCATATTATGGCCTTTCTTTCTTGTGTTGAGTGGGATGGTCCCGTTGTTCAATTTGTGATATTGTCCCATTGGGACTATTTCCTATTTATTTTGTGGATACCCTCTCCCTGACCCATTTGTAAAAGGTTTTTGGGACCTTTCAAAACCCAATTATCAATCAAAAATAAAATATTATATGGTTTAAAAGGATATTAAACCTAGTAATAATTATGAGATGATAATAGTACCCAAAGGGGTACATGGAAGTAGACTATATCTAAGGAGAGATTGTAATACATGGACTTCCACCTTTGGTCAAAGGAATTATCATACCTAAATTACCATTCAACCAGTTGCTGTAATAATGGTCAAACCTCTAAATACTTGATGAGACTACTCTAATGGATTTGAGTGGTCATGAAATAATCTATTATTTTTTATGGACTTAAAAGAATTGTAAAATAAAGATAGCAAACTAGCTCCCTATAGGGAGAAATATAGTTTGGATCACACCTAGCACACTTGCAAGATAGACCTATGTAAGTTGTGAGGATGTATGAGCCTAAGAGGGCCTAACACACATGCAAGAAAGACCTATGCAACTTGTGGAGATAGGTGATCAAATGAGAGGTTTAGATATATTTATGCGAGCTAAAAAAAAAGGTTAGGAAATCTGGTGATGATAAGTATAGTGAGTTTCAAATATTTTATACCTCATCTAGAGATGGACAGGTACCAAAAACCCATCACCTAGTTGCACATAGTAGATACCACCAAAAATTTTACCCCATATAAGAGAAAATTGGTTATAAAAAATTCATTAGTGCAAAAGTTTTTATAACTTGCAAAAGTCAAGAAGTTGAAATCAGCTAAGTCTTGGAAGCACCAAATATTTTGTACAAAGCATAGGGAATAAGAGGTACCAAAATTTTGTTGCTCATTGATGAAGAGTAGAAAGAGATAGAAAATTATTTGACTTGAAAGTGCTAGAAATTTTGTACCAGGCATAGGCAAGAAGAGGTATCAAAGGTCTGTCACCTATAAATGAAGAGTAGAAAGAGATAGAAAATTAGCTAAGTCTTAGAAGCATACAAAAATTTGTACCAAGCATAGGTAAGAAGAGGCACCAAAAGTTTGTCACTCGTCGACAAAAAATGAAAAAGGACAAAATATGGTTGAGTTCATCGATCACCAAATTTTTTTTCCCAATAGTAGAGAAGGAGGGGTACAAAAGACCCATCCGCCCTAGGAAAATAATTGACTACCAAAAAAATTGAACCTACCCTAGTGGAGGAGAGGTACAAAAAATTCATCACCTACCAAAGAAATTTTCCCATAAGTTGAATGGACTTGTACAAAGAATCTATCACCCATCAACATGACCAAAAATAAGAGTAGAAAGTGCCAAATATTTTTTACCAAGAATAGGCAAGTAGTACCCAAGGCCCATCACCCAACAATAGGTAGAGAAAATAAGACAAATAATTCTAAGTGTTCTGATCACCAAAAATTTGTTACCCAACCAAGAAAGGGATGGGTATAAAAAACTCATCATCTATCAGCAGCCCCATTATGCGCCCATCATCCATGGGTTAGTAGAGGTAGATCAAGTTTGATATATGATAGTTGTTTGTCAGTAAATGGGTGGTCACCATATCATTTTTCCAACTAGGCAAGATTGCATGTCAGATAATTCCAACAATAAAGTCTCTACCTATGTGCTCATACGGATGTTAATGGTGGTTTAACAAAAATATCAGAAAGGGATCAATGAACTAGATATAAACAACAAGGCCAATACAACCTATGACAAAGCAAATTCTAGCCACATTAGTAGGCCACAACTAGGTGGTTACAACAGACATACCATTGAATAACTTAACAAACTTCATGGTACCTTCTATTGAACAGGTATTAGTCCTTCCAATATTAGGGAATAAAACTTTGCCAGTTGATCCTAATATAATGAACCTATTTAAAGTACCCTCTAAGATAAAGGATCATCCAAAAAAAGGGATGTTCGTTAGACTAAAAATGTTCAAAACCCAACTCAACAACTAAAAAAGGTGACAAAAGAGGGTGAAACCCAAGAGTAGGAAAGAGACAAGTTGAGATACCCTTCTCTAACCAAGTGCCAAAGGATTGAGGTAACTCAAGAATATAGGAATAAGTATGATGAACCTGTAAAAGAACATAAAAAACAACCTGACATATCTATTTTTAATATTGTGGAGGAATAGAAGAAGACTCCATAAAAAGCTAACATGTACGATGCACTCCTTATTACACGACAAATTGATCTATTGTAGGATTCACTAAATTCTATCAAAATTCAAGGAGAGCATCAAGCAGATCTTAATTTAGCTCAAGGTCATCCTAACTCAATAGTAGGAAAAAATATACCATCACCATTTTATCTATTTTTAGGAATGGAGGGATGGGTGGTCATTAATTGCATGATTGACTCTAGAGTAGCTACCACAATAATACCCAAGGGTAAAATAATGGGCATGTCATATACAATGAGTAGTCCTGGTGTGCTATAGCTGGATGAAACACTAGTAAAAATAGTAGGTGTAATCAAGGATGTCCCCATGGCATTACACAGATTACCTCAGATTATTATTATCTAAGAAATTATGGTAGTCAATCTGGAACCTTATTTTGGGTTGTGTCTATCAAGAGAACTTATTGCCAATTTGGGTGGTTACTTATCTCTTGATTACTCACACATGGAAATCCTATTTAAGGGTAAAATATTCAAGATATTTTTTGAGAAACCATCTTCCTTCCATATAGAGAATCTTGAAGAAGAGAATCAACAAGCTGACATGGTCAATATTATGATTGAAGAAGTGGATCTGATGGAGGAAGTACTATATGATCTCCAAACTAAAGATCAATTTTATTTGAAGGACTTCGATGCTCTGATTGAAATAGGAATTGGCACCTACTTGATCATGAAGCCTGAAGAAAAGAAAAATACAGCCCTAATAAGCCAAATTCCCTAGCAAAACCACTTATGGAAGCTCTTATTTGATGGAGCTAGATGTAAATATGGTACTAGGTGAGGCATAATGTTTATAGCACCTACTAGAGTGGAAAAGGTATTTTTATTAGGTTTATATAGATTTTTACAAACAATGCAACAAAATATGAAGCACTATGCCTAAGATTAAATAAAGCTAAGAGGATGGGGATCAAACAACTGCAGATATTTGGTGATTCAAAATTAATATTCAATCATATTATTGAAAAGTGCATCAAAAAACAACACTACTTCAAAGCCAACAAAAACAGAGTATGAGATTTATTAGAGCCTTTTAAGGCTATGAATATCAACGCTATTCCTAGAGAGTATAACACTCATGATGACATATTAGCATATGTGGGAGCTAACTTATTCCCAGTATCTAATGTCATACATAAGGCCAAAATGGTGAGGCTTTTATATACACCTTCTATGCTTGATAAGGACACCTTTTGACAAGTGTTTGATAATGATTAACATGTGATTGATTTTCTAATTCAAAAAATGAATTGCACAGGTGACCAACTACCAAAATAGGATAAGAAAAGTGAAATGATATAGCTTAAGGAAAATAATATCCCAAAAGGATTGATAACACTAGAAATATTATTTTATAGTAATGATTGACCATATAATCATAGAATTGAGGTTGATAACCACAGCTACAAGGATGTACAAATTAAACTTGGGAAGAACATCAAATTAGGTGTGCATTGATCATAAGAATAGGTCAACCAAATTTTGGATTTAGATAAGGAATTCAATGATATTATAGCATGTACCTATGATGACATCAAGGTGTACAACAAAGATTACCATCCAATACACCATTGAGCTCATACTAGATGCAAAACCTTTTCAATAGAAGCAACAACTAGTCAATCCCAATATCGAGGCCCTCATGAAATAGAAGCTACTAAAATTGTTAAATTCTAATATAATAAACCCCATAAATAATTCTACATGGGTGGCCAACCTAGTTATAGTAAGGAATAAAATGGAGACATCCATCTCTATGTGGACTTTAGGAACCTAAATCAAGCTTCTTTCAAGGATCACTATCCTCTCCCACAAATTTATTCGATACTACATACTGTAGCTGAAGCTACGATATTCACCTTACGGGATGAATTATTTAGTTTTAACAAGGTATGGGTCCAAGATGAAGACCAGTACAAAACTACATTCACCACCAGATGGGGCACCTTTGTATATCAGAAGATGTTTTTTTGGCCTATCCAATGTGGGTGCTACTTTCCAAAGAGCTATGGATTTAACATTTGAGGAATTGGTAAATAAGATAATAGTCATTTATTAGGATGGCATTACTATGTTCTCTCATGAGAAAGAGAAATATTCTAAGCACCTCTTGTTGGTATTTAAAAAAATAAGAAATTTGGGGTTTCATTAAATCCTGAGAAATCAAAATTTTCCATGCATGAAGGGAGGTATTTAGGATATGGTATGTGTAAAATAGAGCTAGCTATTGACCTATACAAAATAAAAGCTATTCTAGCCCTTCCTCTACCACTAAACAAGAAAGGGGTTCAATAATATTTTGGGAAAATCAACTTTGTGCAAAATTTTATTTTATATTTTTCTCAAATAGTTAAACTCATGATTGAGATGTTGAAGTAGGACATAGATTTTAAATGGATTGATGTCTAGAGAAATGCTTTCAATAATATTAAAAAGGCAATATCTAAAGCCTTTGTCCTTGTTAATTTGGACTACTCCAAACATTTCATCCTTTATGTTTTTAGGTTAGAATAAATATATGTTGCTATACTTACTCAAAAAAGGGAAGAAAACATTGAGTAGCCAATAGCTTTCCTGAGTCAAAATTTGCATGACCATGAATAAAGGTATAATTTTATTGAGAAAAAGGGTCTAATAAGTAATGAAAACTTTAAATAAGTTTAGGCATTTAGTTTCTTATAGCAAGACCTTGGTCTATGTAGTGCATTTGAATATCCAAAACTTTGTAATTCAAGGAGAGTTGGGTGATAAGAGAACTGGTTGGGTGACCAAAATTCAAGAATATGATGTTGAAATCAAGCCAACCAAGATGATAAGAGGTAGGAATATATGTAAACAATTAGCATAATATGCATTACAAAATGCAAATATGTTGAATGGAGAAGAGAAATTTACTGAGCTAAAAAAGGTACAAGTGTAACCAGTTACTTGGATTGAGTAATTGATAAACTCTTTCAACTTAGGTAGATGTTCAGATGGCCTAATTGTATCTCAAATATGTAGATATAGATTATAGGTAAGGAAGTATGTACTAATTGAAGGTATTATATATTTAAGAAACTTTAACAGAGTGTTGCTGAGATGTTTGCATCTAGATAAGATGAAAGAAGTACTCAAGGAGTTTCATAGTGGTTTTTTAGGAGGTAACTACTTTGAAAAAACCATTGTAGTGAATATCCTAAGAGCTGGATACTATTGGATATAAATTTTCTTATATTCATTCAAATTTTCTAGATCATGTGACAAGTGCCAAAGGTTTATGGGCAAAAGCAAGCATATGACAATGCCTCTTCAACCAATAATCGTAGAAGAACAATTTTAGCAGTGGGGGTTGTATTTTATTGGTATGATAAATCCCAATTTTTCTATTAGAAATAAATATATTCTATCAGTAATGGAATATTTCACTAAGTGGATAGAAGCTAAGTCCATCAAGCATGTTGATCATGACACAATGATCAACTTGTTGGAAATTTTGATTACAAGATTCAAAATCTTGACTAACGTTGTTTCAAAAAATACTAGATCATTCATAGGTGCCAAGACTATTGATTTCACAAGAAAATATGAAATTTACGAGAATGCATCTTTAAATTACTATCCCCAATAGAATGGTCTTGTAAAATCTATAAACAAGAATCTGCTAAAAATAATTAAGTGCGGTATTGAAGATAACCATAGAGGTTGGCACATGTTATTAGATCAAGCATTGTGGGATGATAAGATCAATCAAGAAATTACTGGAAACATCACCTTATGCCCTAGTGTATGGAAATGAAGTTGTATTTTCCATTAATTTAGAGCTTTTGAATTTAAGGTTCATAAATGAAATATACCCAAAGAATTTGCAGCCAATGGAAAAAAGGATGGTAGAATTAAATTATTTGAAAGAAAGGTATGAGCAAGCATACAACAACCTCTATCACTGCTAGAAAAATGTCAAACACTGGTTTGACAAGAAGGCTATGCCAAGGGATTTTAATGAAGGTGGCCTAGTTCTTAAATGGGACATGGATAAAGCAAAGCCAGGAGTGCAAGATAAATTTGACTTTGTGGTCTGGCCCATACCTTATTGAACAAAAAAAGGACCTGAATGCATTTGAATTGCATCACTTGGATGATCATGTGTTACCAATTCTAGTAAATGACTAAAACTTAAAACATTATGCCTAAACCAAGTGGTATCCTTCTTTTACATATGTAAATAGGACATGTGTACATTATCTATATATAAAAGCTTAGTTGTTTGAATGCTTATTTTCATTATTGGCTTGCAATATTGAAAATCACCTACCAATTTTTTCCTGACAAGTCATGCCCTTTTTTGTTGTAACTCCTTTGGCTCACCATTTATAGAACCATTTAATGATTAAATGAACTAGCTATATTTTGAGAAAGAGTGGCTAGCTAACAGGTTTCAAGTCATGTAGGCCACCTAATTTTGGTAAATCCTAAATAGCTATTGGTCAGATGAGTTATTGAGCTAAGCATGCGCTATTACTACAATGAAAAATGATGATCCCTAGAAATACTTTCCTTTATTAACATAATGCCCTAGGTTCATGAACTTATGTGGCAATAACTAGGCTATAAATTGTAGTTAATTGAAAAAGTACCTTGAGCAATGAATCAAACCACTACTAGCCAATAAAATTTAAGCATGTTCAAATCTTATTATATGGTAGTGCACTTCTCAAGAATGTGCGTCAGATCTTTTTGAAAAGGTGACCATTCCTAAGAAAAATCTTCCTAGACACACACAATATTTCACATGTAAATAATAATGGCTCTAAACCAACTAAGCTACAACCGAACTTTATAAATAGAGCTCACTAGAGTGGTAGGAAAACTACTAGTGGACTATATGACCAAGACAAGGAAGCTAGGGGAGTTCAACTCACATGCACAACCAGTTTTATCAATGTTGGTGATGATATTGGGTTTAAGGATATATTTCATCATATACCCATATCATATGGGCATGGCATATGTAGTTATGGTGGCTTACTCTTTTTTCACACTAGACTAGGTTGAATTTTTAGCCAGAAGTATACATGAACAATTGGAAACCATGAAGAATAGGCATTGTGAGATATTCACATACCCATCATATTTGGCCTAGCTCATCCTTTTTCACATGATCCCAGATAAACATGACATTGACATGTAGATGATAGATGAGAAGGGTTTAGTGCATCCTGTAGTATATTGGACCCCTATTCTAAGTAAAGCTCCTCATATCTAGAGTTTAATATGTAATTTCTAGGACTTGCCTTGACTATAGTCTGTGGAAAGTGTCCTTACATCATACTTGAAGCTAAATATGTTTAAATAGGAAACATGCAAGAAATAGGAAATTTTTTCTTCTTGGAGCCAAGCACTATTATCAGGTTATACAATTTCCTAAAATATTCATATATGCTGCCATACAATGTCACCAAGTGGCTTTTTGAACTAGAGTATTGTAGATAAATATATGTAATAGAGCAACATTTTGGCCTAGGTGTCAAGAAGACTACAATTTTATGGCTCCTTATAAAATTTGAGTTCATTATTATGTCCAAGAGGGATCTACAGCAATATCTTGACCTGGAAGCTAGGTTGGTATCTGTGTATTTACCAATGGTGCTACATATGTGGCACTATGATACAAAAATATTCAATAAGTAGGTATCAAAATAATTATTAAAGCACCTCAATTTGAACATGTGTAGAACAAAAAATTAAAATTATCATAATTCTAGTAGAGGGTCAGATGGCACCATTCCACTATATGGCAATGCATAAAAGGCCACCATGGAGAAAATTTTATGAGTTTAAGCGGGTTTTTGACCTAGAAAGAAATGAGTATAAATCGATCAACTCAAACATCATCAAAAGTATTATGGAAGAAAAGGGATGGTAAGAGCACAAAGTAGAAGAGTGGTGGATATCATGGTGTGAGCGTAATAAAATTAAAAATTCTCTCCCTAATGATAAAGTTGATAAACAATTCATTACAAAATTTGATAATGAATATATCAGTTGGAAAAGAAAACACAAAAAGGAAATCTTCTCAAAAGTTAAAAGATTACCAAAATCTAATGAAGAAGAATAAGAGGAACCAAGATTAAAATCTGGTAACAACCACAAAATTCCCTTACCACTGACAATATCGAAGATAAAGACAAATAATTACCTCAGTCTCAACAATTGTTAAAATAACATGTTGCAAGTGTTGAGGAGGTGTCACTATTCATCTACACCAGGAGTGATGAGTGTTGTTAATGCTCAACATTTAATTTAATATAATTTATCAAATCCAGGGAGAAATCCTAGGGTTGTATACATTAGAGACATTAAACTACAACTTAGATACTAAAACACTAGATTTTCTTAGGAAAGCTGGAAATCTTTGTAGAAAGGAAACAATGTCACTTTGCACCCTTTTGCATAAAAACTATTTAATTACAGAATTAAAATTTTTTGAAGAAATAAACTAAAATACACTTGCTAAACTAAAACAAAATCAACTAATTTAACAAATGCTGGAAATTAAACTACTAAAAAGAAATTGCTAAAGTAGGAAATTTTTGTTAAAACTAAAAATTAAAATTATAGAATTTGAAATGAGAAATGCAGAAGGAAATAAAGTCAGCTAGCTAAAAACCACACTCACATTCACACTTGAAAATAAAGGAAAAATAAAGTACATCTGATTACAACATTATAGCAAGAAATTGATAGCTTTTTGACAGAAAATTAACAAAAATAGAAAACCTATAAAATTGCAACAACACTCCTTCCACTAGGCCCGAGAGTGGGCCCTTGCTCCTACGTATAGCATAAGGTATAAATCACCAAAATATAAGCTCTAACTATCCAATCAAACATCAAAGAGACATATAAAAAATACTACACTTTATTTTATAATTTTTGCTATTACAAAGGTTGTTGACAATTTCAGCAAAAATGTTGTCTATTCCCTATTTGTCTAATCTACCTAATATTTTCTATGTGGGTAGGTGGGGATATTTGTACTAAATCCTCCATGTTCATAGCATAGGTGGATAATTACAAATTAATCTTTTTGTTGTTGATACCTGATTTGCTACCTTGCTACAATAGACTTAGTCCCAAATTTAGACATAATCTAATTTGTAGCCAACTATGCAATTACTTTCACCTCTAAATGATGGGAAATTGGATATAAATATGTGGGATATAATTATTTACATCCATACATGAATTATCCTCATTTTCCTCCTTGAAAATCTACCAAAAAGTTATTTTCAACAAATTTTGCAATATAGTCGCGATATCACGACACTTTTGGAAAAAATGCGCTAAGGGGGAAAATTGTCGCGATATCGTGACATTTTTGGTGAATAGCGGCCCAAGGGAAAAATCGTCACGATTTCGCGACACTTCTGAAGAATGGGCACCCAAGGGGAAAACCGTTGCGATATCGTGACATTTTTGTAGCAATGGCACCAAGGGGAAAAGTCGTCGCGATATCGCGACACTTTTGAAGATCGGGCACCAAGGAGAAAACTCGTCGCGATTTCACGACATTTTTGAGGAAAGGGTGCTAAGGGGAAAACTTGTCGCAATTTCGTGATAGTTTTGGAGAACAAGCTTCATGGGGGAAAATCGTCGTGATATCATGACACGTTTGAGGAAAGGGCGCCAAGGGGAAAACACGTCGCGATTTCGCGACACTTTTGCTGAAGGGCTACCCAAGGGAAAACTTGTCATGAAATCGCGACAATTTTTGACAACTGGAGCTATGGGGAAAAGACGTCGCGATATCGTGACACTTTTGTAGTTTTGGCGCCAAGGGGATAACTCGTCACGATATCGCGACACTTCTGGAGAACAGGTGCATTCTGGCTTTCTCGTCGTGATTTAGCGACGCTTTTGGTGATTGGGTGCTTTGGTGTTGTGCCGTCACGATTTCAGGACACTTTTTGTGCTTTGCGGCCTCAGCGTCTGTCTGCCGCGACTTCGCGACATGTCGTGATTTCGCGACTTGTTGTCGTGGCGTGACCGTGGTTAGGTTTGGTGTCGCAATTTCGTGACATGTCACGTTTTTGTGACATGTCGCATTTTCATGCCTTGTTGTTTTCTGGCTTCTATGCTTTTGGCTGGGATGTTTTTTCTCCCACTTGTAACTGTTATTTGTTTTAATACAAGTTTTTTCAAATTTTTCAAAAAAAAAAACAAATTTTGCAATATAACTTTTTCCAACTTTAGGACAATGAGATGGAAATTAGAGATTCCCTCCTTTTTAAATGTCATTTTTTTGTGGGATGCTTGGGAAAAATTTTAGGGATACTTGTGAAAAATTTCACCTTTCCAACTCATCATTTGCACCTTTTACAATAGTCAAATAAATGTTTTTGTGTAGGAAATTTTGCAACAACTCCATGAAAATGTGCTTGGTGTAAAATGAGTTGGCAAATGGTGTTGAGTCACTTCCAAGTGATTGGTTGGACCCTCCTAAGTCTATTCCATGCTCCCAAGACAATTTCAAATCAAAATTGAGTGTTCAAACTTGTCCTCCTTTAAACGTGCAGGTTGTTGCCTTGTCATTCCAAAGTTGTTTGTCATTTCGGAGCTAAGCTTGTAGATTTTATTTTTAGCAGGTTTTCTTACCCTATTTTTGTTGCAACATGGTTTTATGGTGCCACCTCATCCAATAATCATTTCTAAGGTAGAAAAAACTTTCAAATACATTCAGCCAATCATATTTTAGCAAAATTTTATTGATAACTATTTTTTATTATGCTTTATTCCTGCTATTTAATTGCTAAAATCATGAAAAATAACCATAAAAACTACATAAAACCTGTCCAAATAGCAACATATCATTTTATGCAATTACCATGTTAAATTCAACATAAACATAAATAATTATTAAACTACTTGGCATTTACTATACTATTTTAGGCAAAATAGACATTTTTATGTGTAAAAACACTAAAATAATGGGGCATTTTATTACCTCATCATTCCCCCCTGCTTATCCTGATGCATGTCCTCATGCATCCTAGTGGGCCATAGTAATATTTAGGTCTAGACTTCTAAACAACATCCTCTGTCAACCAAATGTAAAATTGTTGAAATTGTTGAAATGGTTTAAAATGCTAAAATTGCTTAAAGTGTTGAAATTGTTGCAATTTTTGAAAATGCTCCAATTCTAAAATTACTAAAAATATAGAAAGTCTAATTTTTTTGAAAATTGTTAAAAATTGTTGAAAACAAGCCACACTCTCCCTGAGGCACTCAAGATAGGTAGCTTTTATGGTTGGTCTACCCATCAGAGAGAAGTTTTGGTTGATGAAATTTATTGGGTTAGGTTGGACATGCCTAAGTAAGAGGCCTGGTGCTAACTCTAAAATCTTATGTTACCTTTATTCCTGATCCCAACACACTTTATTTTGCAATTTGGAAGTGAAAGCTCATATTTTTACATCACTTGTGTATATATGAGACATAAATTGGGCATCTTCTATCACTACAAACATATGCAAGTAAAACTCACATAGAATATTTTTCTACTCTTCAAGACTTTGTAGGTATGCATCAATGAATTCCTGATCAAAATATAAGTCATAAGATAGACCAAAATAGATCCTCATCACCTACCATCTAAAAAATATCTCCTTGAGAAATAAGTTATACATTTTGGCAGGTCTTCTGCATTGTACTAGATGTTCTACAATCAGGCACAAAAATCTCACTTTGTCTTGTGACTCTATAATTTCTATAGTTTACAACCTATTTTATTTCTCCAATAGCTACATTACTGGAAAACATATTTCTAGTGCATGGTAACGGGCCATCCATCTTGTTATGGCTGCATTATGTTGCACTAGCGATATCATATTCTGCTAAGGTACTATAATAGATGGGGTATTTAGGATATGAGGGATGTTATCCTGCACTCCTTCTACAGTTTGAATCCTACTGATAGATTCTACAAGAACCTATTTTACCTCTTCTTCAGTTGGTATTTCAATTTTCACATGTTCAATCTGCATGCTAACAATTCCCTCTGTCAAAATACTCTGCTTCAAAACTCTGATTTGACAATTTCATTGTTTTGAAGCTTCTATTTTCACTTGTTTTAGTTTTTTTAGATCCACTTCTGTATGTTTTGAAGCTACTTTAGAATTTTCTAAAGCTGCTTCAGAATGTTCTAGAATTACTTTGGAATGTGTTAGAGTTGCTTCAAAATGTCCTAGAATTGCTTCTATATGTTCCAGAGATGCTTCTACTGCAAGCTGCTCCTACAAAATTTGTTGTTGCTCATCATTTTTTTACAATTACCATAAAACCTATCTAAATAAAAACATATCATTTTCTAAAATTACCATGTTAACTTCAACATAAACATAAATAATTATTAAACTACTTGGCATTTACTATAGTATTTTAGGCAAAATAGGTAATTTTTATGTGTAAAAACACTAAAATAATGAGGCATTTTATTGCCTCATCAAGGAGGTAAAGTACTCCTAAAGAATTTAAAATATCATTAGAGGTGCATCCTGAATCCTTTGAAAAAAGCTCTAAATCAAGCAGGAAATGAAAAAATCATCTAAATCCTAGAATTTAAGACACAAAAAAGGCTACAACCAAAATTTAATGATTGCAAATAGAAATAGAGAGAGCCACACTTAAAATGTAGGAGTTTCAGTAGAAGGCATAGAGGTGTGAAGCAACAACTGCACTAGTAGAAGCTGAGCAGGAAAAAGATAGGGATATTAAGGAAAAATATGCCAAAATCAACCAAACGGAGGAGTTGGAAGCACATAAGCAAGGTACATTCTCTAAACCCTCCTCACCATCTCCTCAAAGTCCCTCATTAGTAGAAATTTTAGTCTTCTCACCCCATCAAATCCATTCATTATCAAAAATGATCCCTAGTATTCTAGAGCTTCTATCAGAAGTGCATCCCTCATCACCCATTCTACCATCCCCATCATTCATTCCACCATCTCAATCATTTATTCCACAAGAATAATCATCACATGCTCCATAATTCACTTTGCCATCCACAAGCCAAAAGTACCAAGAATTACAAGAAAGCATAACCCTTGCAAAGGTAATTATTTCTTACCCTCTTACTCTGTTACCTACATTTCTTGCTACTCCCATAATTTCCCTCACTACTAAAGAACCAATCTTGAAGGTCTTTTCCATCATATATACTATAAATGATAATCAACATAAGTAGAGGTAAGAAGAGTAATAAGAGAAACTACAAGAAAATTAGGAGGAAGCAACCACCATGACTTATGACACATTGTACTCAATTAAGGGGAAAAGGATAAAAGTGACTAATCATCCAAAGGTCAAAAATACAAGTGATATTGGAGGATTGGTAGCTAGAGGAGAACAATAAAGATATATTCAATATTTCCAAAGAAGAAACTCTCTAGGCTATTCATACAGAGGTAGATATACTATTTGTATAATCCAAGAAAATAAAAAATATATCTAAAAGTTTTTGAGAAAAATATTGAAACTCTAGAAATCAATCTTGTCAGAGAGAAGGTATACCAAGATGTACTCAAGAATTAAATGAGAAGATTAAAAGGAATCATTGATGAAACCCCTTCTAAAAAGGAGTTATAGTGATGAGATAATTAAGAGCATGGAGTCAAAATTGCAAACAACACAAGGCATAATGCAATAATAAGATTCCGATCTATTGGACCTTAAGGCCAAATTGTAGCAATAAGAGGAAGCCTTAGCTACTACCTTGTTTGAATTACAGTAGGATAAAGGTAAGCCCCAAGGCCCAAAAATCTCAAAATATTGGCTCAAGCAATTTAGGAGCCATTACTAGGGAAAGATAAAAGGAGAAATCTTATAAGTTTCCCCTTCTTTTTGTACCAAATTATGAGAGACTACCAACATATCTCTAGAAGTGAAGAAATATTTTGACAAAGGCAAGAAATTTTTTATGAGAAAAATCTCAAAAGCATGGACATTTAGGAAAATTAAGAAATATTGAAAAACATCCTATTTTGAAAAAATAGTCTAACAAATATTTAGAGGAGTGTAGACTTCTAGCTCATTAGATATATCATGCAACTAATCTGATCCATCAAGGAGAGAAGCTATACACTACTCTCAAGAAAGAAACTAATGAAATGAGGAATTGGTAAGGAGGTCAAGGTTCTTGGTGCACCTAGTTCGTGGGATGATAAAAAGTACTTCCATAAGGAAGAAGTGATCAACCAACTATTTGACTAGCAGATCCAAGATGAAAGTGAGGTTGAGTCACTATCAAAACCACTGGTGGTAGATCAGGTTTTTACAATATTCTACAAAATTTCCCAAATATTAGCCAAATTAGAGGAAATGGTTGGAAGATATAGCAATCCTCCTTATGAGAATATTTATAGATTGAAGAATATTGTATCTAAACTTAGGGGGATTCTAGACCTCCCTTGGAAACTTGGAATAAGATGTGCCAAGAACTCCACATTCCAATGATATCTCATATAGTCTCACAATAGGAAAAATCATCAAAGGTGACCTCACAAAGGCAACCCTGTTGGCAATTTTGGGTACTTTGGGTACATTGCCTTTGCTCAAGTATATAAGTTTTCATTGATGTCAAGAAGCTTTTGAAGGAATTTTATTTGATGGCAAATAATTTGTTTTGATGAAGGTTACGACATGATAGTTTCAAAGGTCCTTTGCAAACCCCAAGCTGACAGGTTCGAAAGAAAGTAAGTTGGAAAAGTGTCACGATATCGCGACATGTCGCATTTTCATGACTTAAGGAGAGAGAAAGCAAGTTAGAAAAGTGTCGCGATATCGCAACATGTCGTAGTTTCATGACTCAAAGAGGAGAGAGAATGTACGGAGTCAAAAATGTCACGATTTTGTGACATATTGCAAGGAAGGTTGTACGGACGAAAAAGTGTCACGATTTCGCGACATGTTGTAGGAGAGAGAGTCCGAAAGAAAAAGTGTCATGATTTCGTGACATAATGCAGAAGAGAGAGTCCGTAGTGTGAATTGTCATGATTTCACAAGTTCGAAGAGAGAGAAAGTAACACGAAAAGTGTCACGATTTCATGACATGCTACAGAACTCGAAGTGAGAACTGTCACGATTTCACGACATGCAGCAAAGGGAAGAGTCTAAAAATGAGAACTATCACAATTTCGTGACAGGTTGCAGAGAAGACGTATGGAAGCTGAAAGCGTCATGATTTCACGATAGGCTGCAAAGAAAATGTACGGAAGCTGAAAGTGTCATGATTTTATGACAAGTTGCAAAGAAGACGTACGAAAGCTAAAAGCATCATGATTTCATGACAGGTTGCAAAGAAAACGTATGAAAAGTTGATAGCGTTGCGATTTCGTGATAGGTTGAAGAGAAAGCAAACAGATGCATAAAGTGTCACGATTTCATGACAGATTGAGATGGCAACGTTCGATTGGAGAAAGTGTCATGATTTCGTGAAAGAAATAGAATGCAGGTCTTCTATAGGAGAAGTGTCACGATTTCACGATAGAAGCAAAGACGAAGAGCATGGAAGAAGAAGCATCGCGATTTTGTGACAAATTCAAGGAGGAAGAGCTCAAAGGCAAAAGCATCGCGATTTCGTGACATGTTCCATTTTTGCGGGCGTAAGGCAGAGAAAAGCACAAGGCAGCAAAAGTGTCGCGATTTCACGACATGTTCCATTTTTGCTAGTGCAAGCAGACAAGAGTGCAAGGAAGCGAAAGTGTCACGATTTTGTGACATGTTCTGCTTTCACGGGTGCAAGCCGAGAAGGGGTTAAGAAAGGGAAAAGTGTCATGATATCGTGACATGTTGTATTTTCGTGGCAGAAGCTATAGAAGGGTTACAGAGGTAGTGAAGCCGACAAAGTCAAATTTTAGCCGATGAAGATTAGGGCTTGCAGCCGACAAAGATTAGGGTTTGCATTTGGATAACAGCCGACTAAGATTAAATTTTTCATCATGAAAATTTTGTTATAAAAGGAGGGTTGTTTGGAGAGTTGAAGGGTGAATGGATGTGTTGTTGAAGTGCGACGTTCACAGATAGTGCGTAGAGCAAGAAGTTCGATCGTCGAGAGCAAAGTGCGAAATTCGATCGTAGTGTGCAGAGTGCATTTTGTCGAATCATTCTAAGTGTGAAAGATCACAAAGGAAGTAAAGTGTGCGAAGATGGTGTCGATGTGATTGCGTAGAGAGTGCAAAGGTTGTAGTTCGACCAAGTTTAGTTGTGATTGTGCAGAGAGAGCAGAGGACGTAGAGAGCACAAAGGGCAAAGATAAATGCAAAGTGCTACTATATGAGGACAGAGGTGCACTGGTTCTTTAAGAAGAACCTGAGGACAGATTTGGTTGCTGAGCTACTGTGGACGTGATCATAGAAGGTAGAGGTCTCTTAGGCTAAGCATTGAGGACAAGAGGTCTTCGGTGGAAAGGAGTTCCATGTGCTGGAAAGAGGTAGAGGCGGTTGATCTTCTGAGGGATCATTTCCAGAGCAGAGGGGAAGGTATCTCCTTTGAGCAGAGGCTCATAAATTCTGATTGGGGAAGGTATCTCCTTTGGGACGAGGCTCATAAACATTGTAATCGGGAAGGATTCCCAAAGAACTTTGAGATAAATTTTAGAGAAAAGTTTTTCGTGGATGTAGCCCAACCATTTTGGGTGAACCACGTTAAAAATGGGTCTTCAATGTGTGATGCTTTCTATCTTGATTAATGTTGTGTTGATGCCACTGCTATCTAAAGTTAAAATTATTAATTGGTTAAGTCTTATACTGTTCACCCCCCCTCTCAGTATAAGCTTGTGTTCTTCAATTGGTATCAGAGTGGGTCTCTCCAGAAAGAGCCTAACAGCTTGGAGAAGGATCTATCAGAGGAACATACAGATTCAGAAAGAGATGAAGAGGTTGAGTTCGATCTCAAAGGTGAATTCTTCTTGGCTTTAAGAAAGCTTGAGAAATTTAGGGAAGAGAATTCTGTTCTCAAGCATCAATGTCAGGAAGAAGAGATAGCAAGATCAAAATTGTCTCAAATTGTTATAGACTTCAAAATTCTAGCTGAAGAAGGGAAGAAGGTTGAACAAGTTCTGATAGAGGCTCTAAAAGGAAAGGAAGTTGATTGCGAGAAACTAGAAGAAGAGGTTATGTCTCTTAGAGTGAATTTGGAACAGTTGGCTCTCAGACAGAATACTCTGTGTGAAAATCAAAAGAAGGATGGTATCACCATTCATGAAACAGGGTCTTCGAGCAAGATCAATCTTCATCCTGAAGAGCGGTGGATTCCAGTTGGTCACAAGAAGAACAATCATCCAAGGCATCAAAATAGGTTACATAATACTTTCCATGGCTATTGTTTTTCCTACAAGAAATTTGGTCACAAAGCTATGCATTGCAATAAGTCTTTGAATAGCCATAGTAAGGAAAATGTTAACTCTTTTGCACCTCTTATGAATAAAAATATCATGTGTTACAAGTGCAAGAATTTTGGGCATATAGCAAGGATGTGCAGTTTGGATAGATCTAGCCTTGAGTTCACTAAAAAGATAAATGAGATCAAATCTAAGTCAATGATAGTTCAAACTGCTTTTCATGCTCAAGAAAAAGTAGAAAAATGGTATCTTGATAGTGGTTGTTCAAAACATATGACTGGTGAAAAGAAAAAGTTTTTGGTCTTAAAAGAAACAAACAGAGGAACAGTCAGTTTTGGAGATAACAGGTCAGCCAAAATCTATGGTAAAGGGACTCTTAGTTTGGATGGGAAATCCAAAATAGAAAATGTGCTTTATGTAGAAGGCCTAAGATATAATCTTCTAAGTGTGAGTCAACTTTGTGATCAAGGGCACATAGTATCTTTCTTTTCAGATAGATGTGAGATAAGTAAAGAAAAAAATGGAAAACTCATTGCGAGTGCTACAAGGACTCCAAACAATCTTTACATGCTAAGTGAGATAAAAAAGGAAAAGTGTTTTCTAACTCAAGAAGATGAGAGTTGGTTATGGCATAAAATATTGGGGCATTTGAGCTTTGATAATCTTGTCAATATTAGTAACAAGGAAGCAGTTAGAGACTTGCCCAAAATAAAAAGGCCCCATAACATCATTTGCGGTCCTTGTCAACATGGAAAATAGACCAGAACCAGTTTCAAATCAAAAGGGTATACTTCTTCAAAACCATTGGATCTTATTCATACTAATTTATGTGGCCCTACCAGAACTCAAAGCATTCAGGGAGAAAGCTACTTCATGATGTTTATAGATGATTATTCTAGAATGACTTGGGTTACTTTTCTCAAAGAAAAATTTGAAGCTTTTGAAAAATTTAAAGCTTTCAAAGAAATGATTGAAAATGAGACTGAAAAGAGAATCAAATGCTTAAGATCAGATAGAGGAGGAGAGTTCACTTCAAATGAATTTGTGGAATACTGTGAGCAACAAGGAATCAAAAGAGAATATTCAGCAGCAAGAACTCCTCAACAAAATGGAGTAGTTGAAAGGAAAAATAGAACTATTGAAAATATGGCTAGAGCTATGTTAAATGAGTCAAAACTTTCAGATGGCTTTTGGAAAGAGGCAGTCAGTATAGCAGTCTACATTATCACCAGGGCCCAACTTAGATTCAATCATCATAAAACTCCGTATGAGTTGTGGAAAGGAAGACCAGCTATAGTAAAATACTTCAAAGTGTTTGGGAGTAAGTGCTTCATCAGAAGGGAAGATTAGAATTTGGGTAAGTTTGATCCTAGGTGTGATGAGGGAATCTTTCTTGGATATTCCAGTAGAAGCAAGGCCTACAGATGCTTCAACAAAAGAACTCATACAGTTGTAGAGAGCATAAATGTAACAGTTGATGAAAATACAGGGATAAGAGAACCACTCAAGGAACTCAGTGATGAAATTTGTCAAGAAGAATTCAGAGAGGTTTCAGATGAAGAAGAGGAAAGACAACAACTGCTTCCCAAAACTCCTTCACGATATGTTCAGAAACATCATCCCAAAGACTTGATCATTGGTGATCCAAATAGCAGGAAAACAAGAAGAAGAGTCATTCCTTCACATGATTCTACAAATGTTTCATTATTATCTCAGATTGAGCCAAAAGATTTCAATGAAGCATGTGCAGATAAGTTTTGGGTAAAAGCAATGGATGAAGAGCTAAATCAAATAGAGAAAAGTGAAACTTGGGATTTGGTTCCAAGACCTAAGGACAAGAATGTCATTGGCACAAAATGGATATTCAGAAATAAACTTAATGAGGATGGAAAAATTGTCATAAACAAAGCTAGGTTAGTCTGCAAAGGTTATGCTCAAGTAGAAGGTGTTGATTTCAAAGAGACGTTTGATCCTGTTGCTCGTCTTGAAGCTATCAGAATGTTTTTGGCCCTTTCAAGCTTCAAATAATTCAAGGTATATCAAATGGATGTAAATTCAACTTTTCTAAATGGGGTGTTGGTAGAAGAAGTCTACATAGAACAACCAGAAGGAGTGTCTCTCTCATAACAGTCAGACTATGTGTGTAAACTGAAAAAGGCCTTGTATGGGTTAAAGCAAGCACCGAGGGCTTGGTACTCAAGACTTGATAGTTATATTCATGAGCAAGGCTTCAAGAAAGGTGTGGCAGATAGCAATTTGTATATTAAGAATGAAGATGATGATATGTTGATTATGGTTGTCTATGTTGATGATATTATTTTTGGGGGAAATAATACTCAGATGTGCAAAGTTTTTGCTAACACCATGCAGAAGGAATTTGAGATGTCTATGATTGGAGAGCTGTCATTATTTTTATGTCTTCAAATTGCTCAATCAAAAGATGGTGTATTTCTCTCTCAAGGAAAGTATATCAAAGAAATGTTGAAGAAATTTGGGATGATGGATAGCAAACCAGTGTGTACTCCAATGATTACAGGGTGCAAGATGAGTAAAGATGATGAATCTCCAATGGCAGATCAGAGGTTGTACAGATCTATGATTGGCAGTTTATTATATGTTACAGCTACCAAACCAGATATCATGCAGGTAGTTGGGTTAGTAGCAAGATTTCATGCAGCTCCAAAATATTCTCATGTTATAGCAGTTAAGAGGATATTCAGATATCTGAAGGGCACTATGGACTTTGGGCTTTGGTATCCCAAAGGTGATGATTTCACTCTCATGGCTTATACAGATGCAGATTGGACAGGTAGTATTGATGACAAAAAAAGAACTAGTGGTGGAGCATTCTTTCTGGGAAAGAGTTTGGTTTCGTGGCTAAGTAAGAAACAACCTTCAGTTTTCTTATCTACAACAAAGGCTGAATACATAGCAGCAGTGGCTGGGTGTACACAGGTTTTATGGATGAAAACCACCTTGGAGGATTTCAAATTCAAGCATGAACAACCCATCTCCATATTTTGTGATAATACAAGTGCCATAAGTATTTCCAAAAATCTAGTAATGCACTCAAGGACAAAGCATATTTCCATCAAGTATCACTTTCTAATGGAGAAAGTGCAAGACAAGCAGGTCAAGCTAGAGTATGTGTCTACTAAAGAGCAGATTGTAGATATCTTCACCAAACCTCTTCCAAGAGATACGTTTGAGTATCTAAGGGAGAAATTGGGAGTTGTACTCCCACCCCAGAATTAATCACCTCATCAGAGGTGGGGGAGGGACCAAGCTAAGAGGCTCATTCTTAGTCCCGAGCCCCAAAGGTGACCCTTTGCCATTGATGACAAAGGGGGAGAGATATGAGTAAGGGGGAGAGCTTCAAAGTGAAGAGGAAAGCTTCAAGTCAGGGGGAGCAAAACTTCAAAGGAAGATTCTCAGTTGTGGGCACATTTGGTTAGTTGTTAGCACAGTTGGTTTCAATTTTGGCTCTTGAGAAGGGTTTTCAGTAAAGGTTTGCCATCAATGACAAAGGGGGAGATTGTTGGCAATTTTGGGTACTTTGGGTACATTGCCTTTGCTCAAGTATATAAGTTGTCATTGATGTCAAGAAGCTTTTGAAGGAATTTGATTTGATGGCAAATAATTTGTTTTGATGAAGGTTACGGCATGACAGTTTCAAAGGTCTTTTGCAAACCCCAAGCTGATAGGTTCGAAAGAAAGTAAGTTGGAAAAGTGTCGCGATATCGTGACATGTCACATTTTCATGACTTAAGCAGGAGAGAGAAAGCAAGTTAGAAAAGTGTCGCGATATCGCGACATGTCGCAGTTTCGTGACTCAAAGAGGAGAGAGAAAATACGGAGTCAGAAATGTCACGATTTCATGACATATTGCAAGGAAGGTTGTATGAATGAAAAAGTGTCATGATTTCGTGACATGTTGCAGGAGAGAGAGTCCAAAAGAAAAAGTGTCACGATTTCACAACATAATGCAGAAGAGAGAGTCCGTAGTGTGAATTGTCATGATTTTGGGACAAGTTCAAAGAGAGAGAAAGTAACACGAAAAGTGTCATGATTTCGCGACATGTTGCAGAACTCGAAGTGAGAACTGTCGCGATTTCGTGACATGCAGAAAAGTGAAGAGTCTAAAAATGAGAACTATCATGATTTCACGACAGGTTGTAGAGAAGACGTACAAAAGCTGAAAGCATCATGATTTCGTGACAGGCTGCAAAGAAAACGTACGAAAGCTGAAAGCATCACGATTTCGTGATAGGTTGCAAAGAAGACGTACGAAAGCTGAAAGCGTCACGATTTTGTGACAGGTTGCAAAGAAAGCGTACAAAAATTTGATAGTGTCATGATTTCACGATAGGTTGAAGAGAAAGCAAACGGATGCAGAAAGTGTCATGATTTCGTGACAGATTGAGATGGCAACGTACGGTTGGAGAAAGTGTCACGATTTCATGACAGAAATAGAATGCAGGTCTTCTATAGGAGAAGTGTCATGATATCATGACAAAAGTAAAGACGAAGTCTACAGAGGAAGAAGCATCATGATTTCATGACAAATTCAAGGAGGAAGAGCTCAAAGGCGAAAGCGTCATGATTTCATGACATGTTCCATTTTTGTGGGCGTAAGGCAGAGAAAAGCACAAGGCAGCGAAAGTGTCACGATTTCGTGACATGTTCCATTTTTGCTAGTGCAAGCAGACAAGAGTGCAAGGAAGCGAAAGTGTCACGATTTTGCGACATGTTCTGCTTTCACGGTGCAAGCCGAGAAGAGGTTAAGAAAGCAAAAAGTGTCGCGATATCGTGACATGTTGTATTTTCATGGTAGAAGCTACAGAAGAGTTATAGAGGTAGTGAAGCCGACAAAGTCAAATTTTAGCCGATGAAGATTAGGGCTTGCAACCGACGAAGATTAGGGTTTGCATTTGGTATAACAACCGACTAAGATTAAATTTTTCATCATGAAAATTCTGTTATAAAAGGAGGGTTGTTTGGAGAGTTGAAGGGTGAATGGATGTGTTATTGAAGTGCGACGTTCACAGATAGTGCATAGAGCAAGAAGTTCGATCACCAAGAGTAGAGTGCAAAATTCGATCATAGTGTGCAGAGTGCATTTCGTCAAATCATTCTAAGTGTGAAAAATCACAAAGGAAGTAGAGTGTGCGAAGACGGTGTCGCTGTGATTGTGCAGAGAGTGCAAAGGTTGTAGTTCGACCAAGTGCAATTGTGATTGCACAGAGAGAGAAGAGGGCGTAGAGAGCACAAAGGGCAAAGACGAATGTGAAGTGCTGCTGTATGAGGACAGAGGTGCACCGGTTCTTTGAGAAGAACCTGAGGACAGATTTGGTTGCAGAGCTATTATGGATGTGATCATAGAAGGTAGAGGTCTCTTAGGCTAAGCATTGAGGATAGGAGGTCTTCGGTGGAAATGAGTTCCACGTGCTGGCAAGAGGTAGAGGCAGTTGATCTTCTAAGGGATCATTTCCAGAGCAAAGGGGAAGGTATCTCCTTTGAGCAGAGGCTCATAAATTCTAATTGGGGAAGGTATCTCCTTTGGGCCGAGGCTCATAAACATTGTAATTGGGAATGATTCCCAAAGAACTTTGAGATAAATTTTAGAGAAAAGTTTTTGTGGACGTAGCCCAACCATTTTGGGTGAACCACGTTAAAAATGGGTCTTCAATGTGTGATGCTTTCTGTCTTGATTAATTTTGTGTTGATGCCACTGCTATCTAAAGTTAAAATTATTAATTGGTTAAGTCTTATACTGTTCACCCCCCTCTCAGTATAAGCTTGTGTTCTTCAAACCCCATTAGTAATAAGAGACAAAGTACTCCCTAGATAGGGTGATTATTAATAGCAATGTGAAAATAATGCTTTCTTGTACTATAACAATTTCATACTTCTATAGTTGTATTATAGTATTTTCAAAAAATATGACTCCAAAACCCAATGGATTAAATTAAAATAAATAGCAAGTGATGGTGACATAGATAGTATTGACATACAAACAAGAAGGTGGGTACACCATATTTTGTCAGGAAGAATGAGATAAGCCCAAGTACTGAATATTAAATTCACATCAAACCAAGTATTGAGTATTGAATTTGTATCAAACCAAAATCATTTTCAAACAGAATTACCTAAATCATAATTATTATATAGTTGTTAGTTGGAACAAGTGAGACTTAGGGTTTAGTCATATTTAAGGCTACATCCAAATAGTATCCCTTATTATTGAAAATAAGCTTGATGGGAAGCAACAAGAAGAGTTGGACACTTGAAAGTAGTAGAATGGAAAAATTCTTACTCAGTTGGGTTAAGAAGAAAATAAGAGACAAGGAATACAAGTAGAATAATGGTGATTTCCTAAGATGCTTGACATGGACCTAAAATAGTTTTTAGTTATAGCCAAAATTAGTCATGGAACTTCGGTTCTATGTGGGTGTCCCATTTTTTGGGTATACTTATTTTCTATTTTTGTTTTTATTTTTCCATTTCTATCCATATTTGTGCTTGTAAATTGTGCCACAAACTCCATTTTCATGTATTCTCTTGGGTTTTCTAGGAGTGTCACATCCTCTAGGTATCCCTATGCACCATTTTTGCTTTATCTCTTCCATTTTCCTCTGTCTTACCACTTGTAAAATTTACCACAAACTTTGCCATCCATATTGCTATTAGTATTTTGTTTCCTTTTTTCTCTACAAGTGTTTTGTTTTGCAATGATAATGCCCTATATAGTTCCATTTTTTCCTCCTTTTTCTGCTTTATTTTTTTTGGTCTACATATATCAGTGCGAGCATCCCATTTTTATCTTTTTGTGGCACATAATAAAATTCAATCTATGTTCTCATTTTCCACTAAGGAAAAACCCCTGTGAGTCACCAAGAATGTGGGTGCTTTTGAACATTACCCACATGCACTTTGGTGAAAGTATAAATAATGGCATTAGAGGTGCAAATAGCCAAATCAAGAGGAGACCAAGCACTTTTTGCCTAGTCATGCTAGGGATGGATCCTCAAAACCTTAGTGTTGGATAAAATATAGAGGAAACAAAATTTGGCTAAGTATAGTGAGCACCAGTACCTCATATAGAAGCATATGAGTACCAAGAACCTATTACACAGTGGCACATAGTGGGTTTCACTAGAATATTTACCCCATAGAAGAGGAAATTGGGTATAAAAAATTTATCAATGCAAAAGGTTCGACAACTTGCAAAAGTCAAGAAGCTAAAATCAACTAAGTCTTGGAAGCACAAAATATTTTGTACTAGGCATAGGCAAGAAGAGGTACCAAAAGTATGTCACCCATCAATGAAGAGCAGAAAGAGATATAAAATCACCTAAGTATTGGAAGCACTAAAAATTTTGTACCATACATAGGCAAGAAGAGGTACCAAAGATCTATTGCGCATTGATGAAGAGCAAAAAGAGAGAAAATTAGCTAAGTCTTGGAAGTGCCAAAAAACTTATACCAAGCATAGGCAAGAAGAGGTACAAAAATTTCATCAGCCAATGATGAAGAATGAAAATGGCCAACATGTGGTTAAATCCCTTGATCACCAAAAATTTCATCCCAATAGTAGAGAAGGAGGGTTGCAAAAGACCCTTTGGACCTAGCAAAATAATTGAATTTCAAAAGAATTGAACCTACCCTAGTGGAGGAGAGGTACAAGAAATCCATTGCCCATAAAATTGGCTAAATCCTAAATCTATCAAATAAATTAGCCCAAAAGTTGAATGGATTGGTACAAAGATTACATCACCCATCAACATGATCATAAACAAGAGTAGAAAGTGCCAAATATTTTGTATGATCACCAAAAATTTGGTACCCAAACAAGAAAGGGATGGATATAGAAAATTTGTCATCTATCAATAGTCTTGTTATGCGCCTATCAGTCATGGTTCAGCAAAGGTAGATCAAGTTTGATATTTGGTAGTTGTTTTTTAGCATGTGGGTGGTCACCATCTCATTTCACCAATAAGGCAGGATCGCATGTCAGATAATCCCAAAAATAAAATCTCTATATGTGTGCTCATGTGGATGTTAATGGTAGCTCAATATCAATAGTATAAAGGAATCAATAAACTAGATGTGGACAAAAAGGACAATACAACCTAAGATGAAGCAAATTCTAGCCATGTTAGTTGGCCATAACTAGGTGGTTACAATAGGCATACTGTCGAATAGCTTAACAAATTGGCTCTGACATAATATCAATCCACCTTTGAGGTAATGATGCCCTGATAAAAAAATATGTTGTTAAAAGTTATAAATACTAGAATGTACTAATTTCATAAGACCAAATCTTAAGCTTTTACAAATTACATGTATGATTGCAAAGAGAAATAGAATTTGGATTGTTGTTTGACCTTTGGTTCAATTTTCTTGCAGAACATGTATGTATAAATGGTTGCTTATTTCTAATATAGGCTAGTTGAATGAGCATAGTATTAATTCTTCTCTCTAGATTTATGCATGTGTTCATTTTCTAGTTTTGGAATT
Source organism: Wollemia nobilis (assembly GCA_028583015.1). Lineage (NCBI taxonomy): Eukaryota > Viridiplantae > Streptophyta > Pinopsida > Araucariales > Araucariaceae > Wollemia > Wollemia nobilis. The sequence goes on along the minus strand of JAQPPZ010016751.1, from coordinate 5,660,005 downwards.
CACAATCCATTTGTTACATACCAAACCTAGCCGTCGGCTAGGTTCTCCATGTGCAAATATTTCATATTTATTAGAGTAGATATTTTATTGAAAATCACCTTATCGTTTTTATCTTCTTTCACTGCGTATTCGCACTGTGCCTTAAATGCGGGATCTGCCCTCCTAGTGGCTATATTCTTTTACAGTAAAATCATTCATCGCTGAATTGTGTTTATATTTCCATTGTCTTCTATATTCGTTGTTATATTTACGTTCGGTGTGCTTAATCGTGTGTTGAGCGTGGGAAGGTAAGGAAGACCTTACCAAGTGGTATCAGTTTGCCTTCGATCCAAGCAAGGCCTCAGGCAATTTTGGACAATTTTGAGAGCGACGGATCTTCCAATCGCAAGACACAGCAGGTGCCAAACACGTCTTCAGCAACTCGGATTATCGCAGGCTAGCCAGCCAAACCTTGGGAGAACGCAGGTTTTGGAATAGGTCTTTCAGTGGTTTGCTTAAACAACTTCTGCTGAGCATAACACAGTCGCAGTCACCATTCATGTATCGAAAATTGCTTTTACCTGATCAATGTTCCATTAAATCATGAGGGAAGTCGTCAACCAATCATAATTCATGAAAATATTCAATAATTCGGGCAAAGCTAAGGTCGTTCGTTTAATTTAAATTGCTGACATCAGATAAAAAAAAAAAAATTCGTTGCGTTGGGTTTAAATATTTATCCCACATTTAGTGTATAAAGTTTGTATAGGGGTTTAAAAAGCATAAGTCACACCTTCTACGGTGTGACTTCGGTCACACGTTGGGAATTCCTTCGCACGTAGTCTGGCGGGCTTCTCCGTTAGCCAATCCTCTGTGTCTTCTGTCCAGTGGTTTCGCGTCGGGTCGTGGTCTCCTGTCCAGTCTTCTGCATCGATTTGCGGTCTAGCTGTCGTGTCTTGTCCGATCTGCTCGCATCACGGTCTCCTGTCCAGTATTTTGCATCGATTTGCGATCCAGTTATCGTGTCTTGTCCGATCTGCTCGCGTCTCGGTCCTTCGTGTCCTATCGTGTCCGATCTACTCACGTGTCCTATCGTGTCCGATCTTCTCACGTGTCTTGTCGTGTTCGGTCCTTCGTGTACTATCATGTCAGGGTCTCGTCGATCGTGTCAATTTCATGGTGTCACTGGTCGGTCTAGTCTATCTTACGTCATGTCATATACGTGTCGCTCGTGTCTTGATCAGTCGTGACACATCATCGGTCTTAGTCACTGTCGTGTATATCGCTCAAAGCTCAAGAACTTTTAAGCAGGCGATTCTGGAAGGTGCATGAGCAACAGGTGGACCAAAGGACCTGACGGTCGACTATCAAGCTCGAATACACCCAACAAAGACATAAGAAGACCTCATCGAAGCCAAGGTACAAAAAATTCTCCTTCTCCTTTCAAAATTGGCAGTTATAATCCGAGTCATCCACTGGTTGATCCCATGGCTGCTAACCCTTCCCCAACTCATGACAACGTCACACAAGGAGAATCAGGCAACTCTGCCATTACCACTGATGAAGCTCTTCGACACTTACTAGATGGTATGGTCCAACTTAATATCAACATATCTAAACTGTTGGACACACAAAATCGACCTAATCCCAACGCTAATTCCCATAATCACTATCACGAACAAAGGAATGAGGAAAATAATGACCAGGATGAAAATTGGGAGCAGCAAAGAGGCAATCCGGATAATTACAGGAATCGCTTTCATCAACAGAGATATAACCAAGATCAGGATAGGGATATGGGTTATCACCAACCGAGAGGTCCTAATAATTTTCCACGCATTGATATGCCCACTTTTGAAGGTCATGATCCTCATGGTTGGATAGCAAATATGGAAGGCATTCTGGACTTATACCAAATTAGGGATTCTGATAAAGTCCCTTTCGCTGCATCAAAATTAGGCACTGAGGCCTACCAATGGTTCGTATGGCTTAAACGCGAGAAAGGAGCTACTATTTACTGGAATAATTTCACTACCTATTTTTTAGAAAGATTTGATGAAGGAGCTACATCATCATACATAGTAAGACTATTATCTCTTAAACAAGAAGGATCGGTTAGTGAGTTCGTCTCGAAATTCACCAGTTTACTACCGTATACATTACACCTCAGTCCAGACACTGTGGTAGGAGCTTTTTGCAATGGATTGAAAGAAAATATTAAGGTTGAGGTGGACATTCAAAATCCAACCTCGTTGAATGATTGCATAAGAATAGCCAAGCTGGCTGAGAAGAGAGTTCAAATGTTTACACGACGTGAAACTTATAGTCGTCCTTCGTATCACAACAACTCCTTTCATAGAAATGATCAACCATCAAGATACTTTTGCTATAAATGTCGCAATCACCATCCCAGGGAACAAGCATGTGCACAAAAACAAAACTTTCATATTGAATGCGATCAATATGAAGGAGAAGAGGAAGAAGCATACCACCAGGAAGAACCTATGCAAGAAGAACTATCAAGTGTTCTAGAAGAGAAGGAGGAGGATACAATGGCTATTTTTGTGCATGCCCTCATGGGGTTAACAGCCCACCATACAATCAAGGTACCAGGATTTCTCTGCCAAAAAAAGGTGAATGTGCTAATTGATTCAGGCAGTACCCACAATTTTATCGACATCAAAATAGCAAAAGCTTTGAACTTATTCATTAACTCTTCCAACAAAGACAAATTCCAGGTTCTAGTAGCCAACGGGGTGAATGCTCAATGTGTTGGGAGAACATCTCCAGTTTCCATTAAAATGGGAACTTATACATGGTATGGATCTCTCTTCGTAATGAATTTAGGGAACTCTGATGTCATTTTGGGAGTCGAATGGTTGGAAACACTAGACACGGTTAGCTTCAATTTCAAAAAATTATTTGTGGAATGGAAGGAAAACGGACGGGTCATTCGCTTACAAGGCATTACTACTCCTCCATCACAGATGGTGAGCTCTCATAGTATGGAGAAGATGTTAAAAAAGGGTGGATACGGATTCATAGCTCAAATTAATTGTTTGGAAAAGCAATCTCGAGCAACTTCGGATATTACTGCTCCAGATTTACGAGACATCGTAGCAAATTACGAAGAGGTCTTCCAAGAACCTAAAGGATTACCACCTAAATGATCTCATGACCATGCCATCCATTTGATTCCAGGGAGTGTTCCACCTAACAGTCATCCTTATCGCTATCCTCAACCACAAAAGACAGAAATCGAGCAGATCGTTCAGGATCTGCTAGACCATGGAGTCATTCGTCACAGCACTAGCCCTTATTCCTCACCTGTAGTTCTGGCCCGACGAAAAGATAACTCTTGGCGTATGTGTCCTAATTTTCGTTCCCTCAATAAACTCACTATCAAGGACAAATTTCCTATTCCTGTCATAGATGACCTACTAGACGAGTTGCATGGTGCAAAATTTTTCACAAAATTAGACCTTCGCTCGGGATTTCACCAAATCCGTGTCAGAGAAGAAGATATTCCCAAAACTGCTTTTCGTACTCATGAAGGTCATTACAAATTTTTGGTCATGCCTTTTGGTCTCACTAATGCACCATCCACATTCCAAAGTCTCATGAACCAAGTGTTTCGTCCACTCCTCCGTAAGTTTGTGTTAGTTTTTTTTTATGACATTCTCATATATAGCAAAACATGGAAGGATCATTTAAATCATGTGGATAAGGTCCTTCACATTTTACACAGAGAAAAGTTATTTGTCAAGCATTCCAAATGTTCATTTGGGGTCCAAGAAGTCGAGTATCTTGGTCATATAGTTTCCCATGAAGGCGTCAAAGTCGACCCCAATAAGATTAAGGCAATTCAAGAGTGGCCTTTACCTAAAACCATCAAGAAACTTCATGGTTTTTTGGGTCTCACGGGCTACTATCGCAAGTTTGTACGGAATTATGGTAAGATTGCAGCACCTCTCACAGCACTCACAAAGAAGGACGCTTTTCATTGGTCAGAAGAGGCCACTCAAGCCTTCAAAGCGCTTAAGGAGGCCATGTGTACAACTCCAGTTTTAGCAACTCCAAATTTTCACAAACCATTTGTTATTGAATGTGATGCGTCAGGCACAGGAATTGGGGCTATATTAATGCAAGAAGGTCATCCGTTGGCATTCGAAAGTAAACAACTATCAGGAAAAAATTTGGGAAGATCAACATACGAAAAATAAATGTTGGCAATACTTCACGCGGTAGAAAAATGGAGACACTACCTAATCAGCAGCCGCTTCATTATAAAAACAGATCATAGTAGTCTCAAACATTTTCTTGAGCAAAGGTTTTCCTATCCGAAACAAAATAAGTGGTTAACCAAACTATTGGGTTATGATTTTGTTATCGAGTATAATAAGGGGAAGGAAAATGTAGCCGCTGATGCATTATCCAGGAAATACGAAGACGAAGTAGTCATTAACGCTATTTCGGGCCCTTGCTCCCAATGGGTGAATCAATTACAAAATGAATGGTTATCCAATAGCGAAACTACTCAGATAATTCAAGAATTATCTATAGGGTCCTCTAAATACCCTTTATTCTCTTATGAAGATAAGATCCTCAGGAAGAAGAACCACATTTACATTCCACACAATTCAGAACTCAAATCAAAGATCCTCGACGAATCGCATGCTTCTCCATCAGCAGGACATTCAGGATTTTTGAAGACATATTTAAGGGTCAAACAATCATTTTGTTGGAAAGGATTAAAAGCAAAAGTCAAACAATGGGTAGCAAAATGTGAAGTTTTCCAGTGCAATAAAGGAGAAACAGTCAAATCACTAGGGTTGTTACAACCATTACCCATCCCTGAGCGTCAGTGGGAACATATATCCATGGATTTTATTGAAGGTCTTCCTAAATCAGAAGGCAGGACAGTAATCTTCGTAGTCGTCGATCGCTTATCCAAATATGCTCATTTTTAGGCTTTACAACATCCATTTTTTGCAAGCAAGGTGGCAAAGGTATTTATGGATTCCATCTTCAAATTACATGGTATGCCAAAAAATATTGTAAGTGATAGAGATCCCATCTTCACTAGTAACTTTTGGCGGGAATTATTTCGACTTAGTGGTACCAAATTGAATATGTCTTCGGCTTACCACCCACAGACAGATGGTCAAACATAAGTAGTTAACAAATGTTTGGGTACATACTTAAGATGTTTCGTTCAAGATAAACAATATCAATGGAGCCAATGGCTAGCATTGGCAGAATGGTGGTACAACACTTCTTACCATTACTCAATTAAGATGTCTCCCTTTGAAGCATTGTATGGAACCAAGCCTCCAATAGTAGCGGATTACGTACAAGGGTCATCCAAAGTAGCCAAAGTGGATGATTGGTTCCAACAAAGGCAGTCTACACTCACCATCCTCAAAGAGAATTTAGTCCAAGCACAAAATCGTATGAAACAACAACAAGACTCGCATCGATCAGAGAGAACTTTTAATATTGGGGACTGGGTTTTCCTAAGGTTGCAACCCTACAAACAATCATCGTTAAGGATAAAGTCCAGTCAAAATTTGGCTCCACGATTCTATGGTCCTTACAAAATTGTGCACCGCATTGGAGAAGTAGCCTATCAGTTAGAGCTACCCTCATCATCAAGAATACACCCGGTATTTCATGTTTCGTGTCTCAAAAAAGTAATTGGTCAGAAAGTGCAAGGTCAATCAGAATTACCAGTGCTCGATGAGGAAGGACGCATATATCTCCAACCTGAAGAAATCTTACAACACAGAATACAGAGACTACGGTCACGCCAGATTCAAGAATTTCTCATCAAATGGCAAGACCTACCAGAGGAGGATGCCACATGGGAACCTGACAGTATTTTCCAGACATTTCCAGCTTTGAGGACAAAGCTTTCCGAGGAGGGGAGTCATGTTACATACCAAACCTAGCCGTCGGCTAGGTTCTCCATGTGCAAATATTTCATATTTATTAGAGTAGATATTTTATTGAAAATCACCTTATCGTTTTTATCTTCTTTCACTACGTATTCGCACTGTGCCTTAAAGGCGGGATCTGCCCTCCTAGTGGCTATATTCTTTTACAGTAAAATCATTCATCGTTGAATTGTGTTTATATTTCCATTGTCTTCTATATTCGTTGTTATATTTACGTTCGGTGTGCTTAATCGTGTGTTGAGTGTGGGAAGGTAAGGAAGACCTTACCACCATTGGACTAAAAAATGCATAAAATATTGTTATGTGATTGATAAATACTGGTTGGTCTGTTAGGTAGTTTAATTAATTTCTTGAGTGCATAGTTTTTATATCTCATGTAGTTTGATGTGGCTTAACTTGTACCATCATAATTTCTAGCTTCAATTTATTTCATCTCTTTCAACATACTTTTCCCCCATATTTTAGAAATAGCTAATAAGTACTTCATAGAAACTGACCTCCTCTAAAGATTAATCACTAAAGCCTCACAACTTTAAGGTCATTTAATGTTGGTCAAATTCTATGGGTGCACAATCTTACCATAGGTAGATTTTTAGACTAATAGTAGATTTTATGTTGTTGTAGGTTTAGCAAGGGCCTACTAAACATGGACAGACCATAAAATATCTCTTCTGTTAGATTTAGGTTAATGTAGGTATAAAATAATTTTGTTCTTTTTTAATGTATTATTTTCAATTTATAAGTAGGAATTAATTTTTTATCCTTTCAAAATTAATTAGGAGTTATATGGCTACAATTAGCCTAGATAGTTGTTAAACTAGTTATAGGCATGTGTAGTTTTAGGATTTTATTTTAGCATATGCTTTCATTTTCTAGTTTGTTTTAATTTTTTCTTGCTTTCCTAGAAAGGAATCACTTAGTGTATGCAAGAGAAGATATTGACTCAAGCAAATCAATACCCCTTTTAAATCAAACCTAGTGGATAATTTAAGTGGTTATCACAAATGCATCACTTTTTTGCATCGTTGTTAGGGAAGGCTGCAAAAATAGTGTTGTATCTTGCAAAACCTAAGGAATTTACATGTTGAAATACTTAGAGGAGTTGTTTGGTCTCATATGAAGCAAAAATAAATTCTCAAGTGGATAAAGGCATTGAAAATCAGGTTCTATAGTAATTTCACTACTTTAAATTTCATTGCTTTCTAGGATTAAATTTCATTGCTTTTTAGAGTAAGTTTCATTCTTGTATTGCTTTATTCCTACAATTTTCAATGTTTTTGTCCTTTTTTTTGTTTCTTCAAATTATTCCAATAGTGATGAGAACAAATGAATGAATCAACCATGATATAAACATGGAAGATTCCTCTCTCAAAACCCTCCTAAGCAAAATTTGTAGGCACTGAGTAGTACGAAGAGGCTTAAAAAAGCCAACAAATTGTCATTTCCTTTGTAGTTGAGCAATAGTCCTCAAGTGGTGAAAATCAAATCCAATTTATCTAGGAAAGAGCTCATGTTATTATTGAAGAAATCACCCATACACTTGAAAAAGGAGGACAAGTTGAGATTCCTAAGGGCGTAAATCAAGTAAAGGGTAAGAAGAACAAAGTGAATCATCTAGTTCTAGTCCTTGTACTTATCTAAAAATACATTACACTCAATATTTATGGACTCCATGGGATTTCCACATGGATGAAGAAGAACCAAGATAGTCAAAGAGCACTTTAAAGTTCCCTATACTATCAGATGTATACATGTAGAATGAAGCACATCTATATTATTATTTTAGTATGAATATTTATACAATGAAATATGAAGGGACGTACCCTTACATTAATGCCCTTACATTAATTACCTAATGTTTTATTCTAAAATTCCCCCCATAATACATTAGGTATTCAGAGAACAAGAGAGGATGCTTTGAAAGTATTCAAACTTTCCACGATCAATGACAAATCCCTCAGGTTGCTTCATGTAGACTTCTTTTGCTAAGTCTCTATTTAGGAATGCAAAAAATTCTTTTGAGGTGTACTCTCCCCCTCGATCTAAGTGGAGTACATGAATATGATGGTTAGTGGCATTCTCCATAATAGTTTTGAACTTCTTGAAATACTGAAAGGTTTCATCCTTCGATCTCAAGCAATACACCCATATTTTTCTAGAGTAGTCATCAAAAAATAGTAAGAAATATCTAAGGCCAGTGTGGTTAGCCTCGAGGGATTCGCACAGAGTAATGGGAATCATATCAAGAGGTCATTTAGCATGATGTGTGCTAGCATCAAATGGAATTTTGTTAAAATCCACATAATCAAGCAAGAACATCTTCTCAACTCCTGATGCTCTAGCGACGATGTGATAATATCTAGATTTGTATCAAATGAGACAATATTTTTCTCCATCCACAATATCAAAATCCATGCACATATTATTATCCAATATTTTATTGATAAATAGGAGGTTCTTTGTGATTCCTGGCACATACAAGACCCTATTTATCTGACAATGATGCTTTCCAAGCTAGATTTACACATATCCCATTCCTTCAATGTCATAGAGTGTGTCATCCCCAAAATGTACTTGACCTGGATAAGACTTATCATCCAATGAGAAAAACCAATTATTCTAGCTAGTCATGTGTTTGGAAGCACCTAAATCAACATACCAAGTGGTAGTGGTGGATGGTTGCTCCTAATGAGCAAGATTAAATTCCTTAATCTCTTCCTAGTATTTAGTATGAGCAATATTCCCTTGTTGCTATCTTTGTGGTCATATTTGGTTCCATTCTCCCTTGTTCTTAGGAGGTTGTCCTCTTGGATTAGTATTCTTGTTACTAGAATCTCCCTAGGTAAAAGTATTGAACCAACATTCATGCAAGTCATGTCCCTTTTTACCACAAATCAAACAAGTTTTTTGTGGCTTTTTGGGATTTTGTTCACCTTGTCCTTTCTGGTGGAACAAATTTTGGCCCTTCTAATTTTTCATCATGGCATGCTCTTCTTCATTTGAGTTCTCATGGAACACTTCCTCTTGTTGCAACAGATTGACCAATTCTTCAAAATCTAGATTCTACTTCAGGATGTTTAGGGATGTCACAAAGTGCAATACGACTCTAGGAGCGCTCTAGGACAATGGGTACAAGGAGCTTATCTTCCATAGTCTCTCCTAGTTATTGTAGAAAGGTACATAGCATCACTACTCGACAAAGAAATGACTCCAACTTCTCACCACATTTCAACCTTAGAGTGTGCAATTATCCTTGAAGATGAAGAATTTGATTTTGGTTCTTTGACTCATACACTTGTTGCAAATTTATCCATACTTCAGTAGAAAAATTAGCATCCTGAACATGAGGTTGGACATCATCTGAGATACCAAGTAATATAATCATATGAGCCTTACAGTTTCATTAATCAAACATCTCCTGATCTTTATCTGCTATATATGGACATTGCTCAATCCCAGTAACAATCTCCTATAAACCTTTGAATTCAAGAATGGCTTGAATTTTTGTTTTCTAGGCCAGATAGTTATCACCTTTAAGGACTTTAGAATCAGACAAAAATATTTTGGGAGCACTATATTGCGACATTGCACTCGATTCACCTTCACCTTCTCTTTTTTTTAGTAATCAGATTTATAAATATTTATAAATTTGTGGCTTATATTTATAAACCTGTGGCTTATATTTAACAAAGTGATTAATATTTATAAATATTAGGGGGCTTATATATAAAAGGTGGCCTTATAAATCTATACTTAATATTATATTTTTTATATGGTAATGTTCATAATATATACTTTTAGATGGTATAGATTTATAAAAATTAAATTACAATATTATGGTACGCACAGATTTATAAACTTTATCAGGTCATAAACTTGATAAACTTACATATGATATAAACTTTATATCAGGTCATAAACATTATAAAATTTATTTCTAAAGAGTAGGCCGCTGCATTTATTTTCGATGCCCTCCAAGTAGAACATTTTCTTTCGTAGTAGAACACAATGACGCCTACGGTGGGGTTGGCATTTTTTCCGCAATAGAAGTCTTTGTATAGGCCTAGTATACAAGCTCTTGGTGACCATGAAGATTTCCTTATGGTGTTTGTAATGTAATGAGTGTTATACAATGAAAGAATTTGCATTGTAGTGGCTAAATCATCGGTGTTGGGTAGTACCGGCCTCTTGCTTCTGGGATGCCATCACAAAGGAGTTCATCTTTAATTTTGGTACCCTTCACATGAGAACACGATGTGGTAGTCATTTTAGGGGGTGTCTGTGATGCTAGCTATACTGTGACTGGCTTAGGCTTTGTAAAATGGAGTGCTGAGGACGTGTTATATCACCGATGTGATCACATCTATTTCTATCCATCGAGTCTTAAATCTCTCTCCACTACCAGAATGATGCAAGAGGTAACCCAACTGCCACTGTGTAATTTTTTCTGTTGTTCCCTCTATGGTAGGGTGTAACCTAAACTAAGGTTCTCTCAAGTTTTTATTTAATCATTTCACTACTGGAAATGGTTACCCACCATCGCAAAAATAACCATGACCCTCAAGATGTAACGCTTGATGTTATAAAGCTTGGTTTCTGAGACTACCCCTAGCCAAAGCTGCACGACTCCTACGTTGGAAAATCACTGAAAATGTTTTTAGTGGATCTTGTGTAAGGAGGTAAGTTAAAACCTTGGTTCTGCATGCACTTGATCGACGTTGTGCAAAGACATCCATAATCAAACAATGGTAGATCACATTAAATTTGGCTTAGCGGTCATGGGCTTTGTCATCGTAGGAGCTAGCTTGGCATAGTCTTGGGCTCAAAGGGGGATTTGGAGTTCTTCAACTACAAGTTGGCTTTTAACCTTTTAGTGAAGATTTATAACACCAAATTCATGACACTATCAATAGTTAAATGTTCTTCCTCCTCAGCATTGGCAGTGTCTCTCGCTTCGTGCAAGACATGTAAATTGAAGCTTCAATACCTCATTATTATACTACAATCAAGATGAATATTTTGAACTAATAGGCATGTATATGACTCCCTTGGTCTGCCAGTATAACACCCATTAGGACTTACGGTAGGGTTGGGGCTTGGTCCCCTTCTATGGTAATGTCCTCGCTTTGGTGGATTGTAACTAGAGCATCTATAACATCCTTTCCTGAGTGAAGGACTATAACTCAAATTTTGTAGCATCCTCTTCCTAATGGAGGGCTATAACTCAGGCTTCTACATCAGCTGAAAATAGAGTGGATCAATTTTAATTGATAGATTGTAAAGTTTTAGTCTAGTGGTGAGTGGATGGTATGAGATCAATATATAATCCCTCAATAGCACCCTTTGGTATTTTAAATCACTACATAAGTACATAATATATTTTATAAATTAGAAGTATTCTCATTCTTAGACGTATGCAGATCTCGTTGGCATTAAATGCACATACCTTTTGGTGTATATTGTCCACTATTGCTACAATGGTACAATATACCTTTTGGTGTATATGTTCCAACTATTGATAACTAAAAAATATAAATTGATTTGGAAGCAAGGCACGTATGATAATGCTATAATAGTCGTTGGTTGCATCAACTGGTTGGGCTCAAATCTGGCTGGTCATTGGATGCTCTAGTTCTTCCCATTTTTGATGGAAAACCTTGGTGCTCCAATCCTCCCAGGTCTAATGGCAAACCCTGGTGCTCTGATACCATACCATATGTATAAATATAGAATGAAGCACATTTATATTCTTATTTTAGTATAAATACTTATACAATGACATATGAAGGGATGCACCCTTACATTAATTCCCTTACATTAATTACCTAATGTTTTATTCTAACATATACGCATTTCAAGGGTATAGGATAATAATAATGATGGACATATATTTTCATCAGCCATAACCACTATTAGAGGATTGGCCATTGAAGATCCTGATATTTTTAGTTTTGAATTTTAAGTGCTTTGACACACCTATTATTACACCACTAATGCACAAAATTTAAAATTATTTCCAACCACTTTAAAATATGGTGCATTACTCTAGTTCATGGGTTTCATAACAACCCAAAACTACCAACCCAAATTTATTGAAAAGAGTACTTGCAAACAAAGGCTCATAAATAAAACACACTTTAGCATACAAGGCTTCACCACATTTGAATTCCAATTTGCTATAGACTAAACTTAGTGGATAGAAGTGAACTACTCCCATAATTGTTTTGGGTTCACCTTACTAAACCTATGCAAAAAATGGTCTCCTCACCTTTCCTATACCCTCCTTGACATAGGACCATGTGACCATGATGTAGGTATTACCCTTTAAGGCCCATAATACATAAAGGAGGTATGCATATTCCCTAACCCAACACTAGCACCACCTAGGTAGGCTAATTGAGGTAGAGCCATGATGCTTAGTTACCATACCTTTATAGGCTAACTAAGGTCATTGTCACTTTGATAAAAAATAACATGATCTCCTGATCCTACATGATTGAGGGATCACTACTATTATCTTATGAATAGTCTTCCTAACATTTATATGGGATACACCCGATACTACACATTCAAGATGCGATGACTCACAAGTACCCTAGCTATTGTATATACACAACTCCTACCAGGTTCATGAATTCCTATCTATTACACTCTTGAAACTCCTTATAGGATCATGGTTTCCTAGCTGTTGCATTCTTGCAACTCCTAGGTTCATGAATTTCTAGCTATTGCATTCTCACAACTCCTAGAACTCATATATACCTATTTATTGCATTCATGCAACTCCTCCCAGTATTGGGCTTTATGGGTTATTTGAGGAATATTTATACCCATCCCATGGTTAGAAAAATAATTGCATCATTTACTCTAAAATATAATGATAACAACAAGCATGACATAATCCATCAAATAGGAAATGCTATATAAATATAACATAAACCAAGATCTCCTCTTAACCAAAAGGCTCAATTTTCTTCAAATAAAACTTGACATCAACTTCAATGCACTCCTATAACATAAATACTATAACATAGCTAACCAATATTTTCCCAAAAATATGCATTCCTTTAATATGAATACCATCACATAATTACATTAACATACAGATTCATTCCTACAATTGATAGAACTTGAAACTAGAATGTCTAATTGAAGGATGAAGAACACAAGCTTATACTGAGAGGGGGGTGAACAGTATAAGATCACTTTTTACTTTTCTTTCCCAATCAATATTATGCAATGTATAGATAGCAATATCAACAACAATAATCAAAGAAATGCATAAATCACCATACACAATAGAGACACCAAATTTACGTGGTTCACCCAATGTGGGATACTCCATGGAGAAAATATTTCACTAAATTTTTCTCAATCAATCTCTTGGGAATCCTTTCCCTATTACAATATTTATGGGCCTCTGTCCAAAGGAGACACCAATCCCCTAATTAATTTTGTGGATCTCTATCCATAGGAGACACCAATCTCCTAACTCTACTCTGGTCGGTGATCCTCTAGAAGACCTATGCCTCCATTGTCCTTAGAAAATAGAACTCTATCCATATAAGATACCTATCCTCCCTGATCTGGCTAGAGACCTCCATCCTCAACTCTGTCACCTCCAAAGCTCTATCTTAAATCTGCACTAAACACAGTCCTTCGGTCTAGCACAAATATGTCCTCAATATCTGTCTCTAGTTTGGCACAAACATATCCTCAAATTTGCACCAAAATTTTTCCTCAAATATGTACTAAACACAGTCCTTCGATATAGCACAAATCTATCCTCAATCTTTGTCCTCAAGCCTTAACTCAAAGCTTGAATCAATATCAAATCAACTCTGATGGATCTATTCCAAACCTTAACTCAAGGTTTGAACAAATCAATCAATCAACTCTGCTCACAAGTCTTCTCAAAGACTTGTCTCAAATCTGCCTTGTAATATTCTATTAAATATCACACCAATCTATCCTCAAGTCCTCTCTAGAACTTGTCCAATCTTCTCAATAAGTCCTCACAAGAACTTATCCAAATCTACTCTCAATCTGTATTGTAAGCTTTCACAAAATCTCACACAAATTTGTCCAAAAGTATTTTCTAAGGCTTGCCTTAAATTTGCTCAAAAAGTCCACACTAGAACTTGTCCAATCTCATAGAAACATAAAGAGAATTTTTAGAGACTCAATATGCTCTACACTCATCACAATGCTCAATCACTTTCAATTACTCTCCTAGAAACATATAGAGAATTGTTAGAGACTAAATATGCTTCACATTCACCTCAATACTCAATTAATTTCAATCACTCTCTCATAAATATATAGATAATTGTTAGAGACTCAATATGCTTCACATTCACCTCAATACTCAATCACTCTCTTAGAAACATATAGAGAATTGTTAGAGACTCAATATGCTTCACATTCATCAACTCTCAATCTCTTTCTCAAATCAATTTAGAATATAGAATAATTTGTTTCACAAAACTTGAACAATCACTTCACACATTCACTTGACTAGGCTCAATCAACTCTACTCAACCAATCACTCAATGAAATAATCCTTGCTCACAAATCCTAGTCCAAGCATATGACTACTCACTCAAATATTTCCAACAATGCTTTATCAACCAATCTCACATAACAATGATACTCATGTTCTTTCCAAACCCTAGTTCAAGTTCTTCACTCAACAACTCACTTCAACAACAATGCTTATAAAAAAGGTTTTATCAACAACTCTTAATTCTAGAAAACCTTGAAGTAATAAATCAAAACACTCTCAACAATACTAACAAAATAATCCTTTTCACTCCAACTTTCCATTCATAATTTTTAACAATCACTCATTAGGAAGAATATACCCATACCTTTTTGTTGGATGTAGAAGTGCCTTTTAGAAAACTTGTCTTAATCACAATTTTATTCTTTTCAATTCCAATGTTAGACACAAAAATATTACTTCAACACTTTCCAAAATATTCCTTGGACATAAAACAATCACAACTCAATTCATGCCTTATTGCTCCCTTCTAAAACAACACTCATCATACCATACATAAAGAAAATTTCCTTGATACACCTTATAAACTCCAACTTAAAATAATATCCAACACCATAAAAATATCAACCAAACACCTTACAATATTTTCAAAACATTTGAGCATACACCATTAAAAATTTAATTTTGCAAAAACCCTTATAACTCCTTTAGCAACCTTAGAACCAATTTAAATATGCAAAAATTAATTTTTAAATGCCCAAACTATATCCCCAAAATTTCAGTGACCAATTTCCAAGTATACCATATACTTACCACAAAGGGGATTCGGTGTGATTCGATCCACCGTATCCTCTAGTCCTAAGTGCCTTAGCGCTTGGGAGCCCACCGCGTGGGCTAAAAATGCCCACATGAAAGAAGGTATAGCACCTTCTTCTTATGCCTTCACTCATCGTCAAAGTCTCACAAAACGTGCACACTTCCCCCTTCACTTTTTTTTATGCCTTCACTCACCATCAAAGTCTCACGAAACGTGCACACTTCCCCCTTCGCTTTGGATGCAACACTTATTCGTATGGCTCACCAATATTTAAAGCTCACAATGATTATCGAAGGCATGGTAATTTTGGTAGTGTTAAAGTTCCTCCTTTTATACACATTTTCAAACTTCTCCTCACGTCGGCACTATGACATTCGAATTTTAATTTCGAATTGTATTTTTAATAACCCACCTTAGGGTTTTAACCTTAGCTTAAATTAATTTATAATTAATAATTAAATTAATTAATAATTAATTTAAATAACTTTATAAGTTAAATAAAGTAACTAATAGATTAATTTTAAACTTCCTTTGTATAATATTATAAAAGAAAATTATCTATTTGGGCTTTTTCTTACACTTTGGACTCATCTGACTTCCTAGAATCGGGTCTTGAAATTGAAACTGAAACGGATGCTGCCAACTAAAACTGCCACTGACTGGTGTTGTTAGTTCAACATCAATGACTACTTACTCTTTACATCAATGACAACTTATCTTTTAAAATTTCCAACAAAGGATTTCTCAAAACACTTTAATGCATTAAAGCAACATAATCTTTTAGTTTGTACAATAATCAAATTCTTAAAACTCCTTGAACAATACATTATTTTACATATCTTATTTTACCATATCATCTATATGATCAAGCACTAATAAGTCATATGCCAATGATATTTAAGTTTAAATTAATATTTGCAAGCTCCTTCATGATGTAAAATCCACCCACAACTTATGAGGTATACTTAGGGATAAGAAAAACTCTATATGCAATGCAACTTAACATGCTCTAATTATGATGCAAGAAACCATGCATATAAACATTGATAAGAAAACAAGGAGATAATCCCATACTTCTCTCTATAATGGCCCCTTTACCTACTCAAGTCTCAGGAGTCCATTATAATTTCAACCCAATGTTTAACATTCTTTCAAAATAAGATGCAAGCAAACAACTATAGCAAAAAAGAGATAATCTTATACTTATCTCTATAATAATCTCTTAACTCACAAAAGTCTTAGGAATCATTATATTAGTTTATTTTTCAAAACCAACATGCAATAATCCATGATTCCTTAACTATCACAAGTCTCAAGAATAAAAATAGTTTCTCTTTCAAAACCAACATGCAAAATTCATTGATTCTTTAACTATCACAAGTCTCAAGAATAAATACTAGTTTCTCTTTCAAAACCATTAATAAATATTAAAAATAAATCCAAGAGAATCCCACACTTCTCTTTATAATTATTCCCTAACTCACAAGAGTCTCGAAAACCATTATAATAGTTTCTATTTCAAAACAAAAATCCAAATTCAAAATAAAAACAAAACAATCTCATACTTCTCCTTATAGTGATTCCCTAACTCACAAGAGTCTTTAAAAACCATTATAATAGTTTCTCTTTCAAAACCAAAATAACACTAAGAGAGAACTTAAGTAGCCTTCTCTAATATAATGCATTCTTCAAACTTAGATAAAGAAAAATCATTAAACTTTATTTACAACTAAAGAAGAATCTTAAGCAATTTTCTCTAACTTAAAGTATTCTTCAATTAAATAAAGAATAATAAAATTAACTTTCTCTATAACAATAAAAGAAGCAACCTTTCTAACATAAAGCATTCTTCAATATTAAAGAAAGAACAAATGAATTAACTTTCTTTTAAACAATAAGAGAAGCAACCTTTGTAACTTAAAGTGTTATTCAACTTTAAATAAAGAACAATAAATTAACGTTCTTTATAACAATAATTAAAACAACCTTTCTAACCAAAGTGTTCTTCAAATTTAAAGAAAGAACAATCAATTAACTTTATTTATAACAATAATAGAAGCAAAATTTCTAATTTAAAGCGTTATTCAAATTTAAATAAGAACAACCAATTAACTTTCTTTATAACAATAATAGAAGCAACCTTTCTAACTTAAAGCGTTCTTCAACTTTAAAGAAAGAATAATCAATTAACTTTCTATGTAACAATATTAGAAGCAACCTTTCTAACTTAAAACGTTTTTCAAATTTAAAGAAAAAATAATCAATTAAATTTCTTTATAACAATAATGGAAGCAACCTTTCTAATCAGGAATAATCTCATAACCATACCTAACATACAACACATAAGCTTCGAAAATACTAACCCCAAGAACAAACCATAGACCCGACCTTATTTCAAATTATAAGGAAACCAAAAACCCCCTTCCTTTGCCCACCCAATCAATGAGGAAAACTTAAGTAGCATCTAGATTTTCTTACCTTTGCCTCTTACAAGAAATTTGCACTCCTTACGAGCTTCCATATTTCCATCGCCCGAGTTCACCTTCCTTTCATGCTAGCCCAAAACTTAGTTGCAAACTATCTTAAGAATCATATAGAGGTGGAATCATAAATTCTCATGGAGGTGGCCACCCTTGTAATGCCCAAGAAGGCATTATATTGGACACATTCACCACCCTAGTCACTATTAGGGTGGTGCGCTCCTTAACAAGCTACACTCATGTTCATTAAACCGAATTGCTTCATGATTCCATTAAAGACTATTGCTTTACCAAATAAATCAAATACATTTGATTTTATTAGTCTCTCTTAAAGCCTAAATATTATTAAACTATTTAATTTAATACTTATCTAAGGTATTTAGTCTATCATTCAAGCAATTTATTAATTTAAACTATTGGAAAACTAAACAAAGCTTAACAGAGCTTAAGTATAACATAGATAAACATAGATTTATACTCATCAATGCTTCACACCATTATTTTATCCTAAAATAGATTATCTCTTTTAATTTAGACTAATATTATCACTGACCAATTTAAGGAGGCTCACTGAAAGCAACTTCAGTCCAATTGTGTGAACCATGAGAAAAAACAAATTGTAATGCATCTACATGAAGAGTATTTTTTCTTGTTACCCTAAGCTATCAATGATAAAGTCATCATCATCTATATAAAAATATCTCTATTTGTGAGTGGTTCACCCCTATGGTACCACCAAAGAGAGAACCTAGTCCTACACTCATAAATACATCAGTAGTACCATATTCAAAGCTAAAAAGGATGAAATCATCTTATCAAGACATCATAACATGCAACTATGTCATAATATAAATGCACCAACACATAGCTTACTATCCATAATGATATTTTCCAAGGAGGGGTGTTACATACTCCCTCCTTGGGCTAAACACAATCCTCTATGTTTTCTACAAGTGAGTAAACAAGTGTTAATTCAATTAAAACTGTAAATTTCTGCCCTATTCCTTCAACAAATTTATTAGAATATTTTTCTCATTAGAGCTTACATAGCTCTAGGGTCTGTTTCCTCAATTTCTTGGAAAAAAATCCTAAAATCTTAACTAGTATCACCTTAATTGCAGAGTAATCTACCATCTAAAAATTAGAAACATTCTGCTTCCCCTAGTTTGATAATGCAGGGATTATCAGAATCTATACCAATATCCTTGTCAATTGTTGGATCAATTGGGGGAGGATTTGCTGGGCAAGAAAATTTTTGAGCAGGCGAGATGCGATGTTCTAGGGTTTCTGGAGCGAAAGAAAATCCAGGGCATCATTTGGGTTGCCGTAGTGTTTTGCTGGTTATTGTGGATCTAAAGGAAAGTCTGCTGCCCCAGGAGGGTCCAATGGGGACTCCTCCGGATCCTCTCTCTGGGAGAAAGAGCTCTTACGCTGAATTGCTAAAAGAAAATTCTTCGTCTTCTAATGACGAAGCTCAGAGAAATACTCTTCATACGCTCTTCAAGAATGCTGGAAAGATCTCAACAAAGACATCGAGTTAATGGATGCCTTTCGCAATCCGCCTCAAGACCCAAGATTGTCATCGAGCCAAAGATGGTCGAAGACACAATCATATACAAAGCCAACCATGATCTGATCTATAAATTCATGGGTATTTTCCCTACCCTAAATTTCTTACATACCTGGGTCAGAAAAAAACGGGAGCCTCATGGTGAGTACTCCTTATGGTTTATTAGCAATGGGTATTTCATTGTTAGTTTTTCTTCTCTAGCCGATAGAAACAGGGCTTTTGAATCAAAAAAGAGGAACCACGGTCCGACAGGGTTATTTGTTCAACCCTGGAGAGTGGGTTTCGATCCTCGTATTGAACCCACGACTGTCCCGGTTTGGATCTGGTTGTATGCTATTCCAATGGAGTTTTGGGGTGAGCAGGTTCTGGAAATGATCGATAACTCCCTCGATAGACATATGGGCTTCTCCAAAGACACCATAGAAGGAAACACAGTTTTTTTTGAAAGAATTTGTGTGAAAATGGATATTAGCCAGCCTCTACCGACAGAGGTGGAACTGGAACTAGCAGGACTATCTTGGATACAACAGCTAGATTATGAGGCTCTGCCCTTCACATGCAGAGTCTGCCACAAACATGGGCATTTGGCCCGGTTTTGTCCAAATATTTTGAACACAAAAATGGAGGCCCCACTTGGAATGCCAAATCGCCCTAGGGAGGGTAAGTCTACTCTTACCAAAGAACCAACCAATACTCCTCAGGGTAATGATGTTCAAAAAGATGGTTTTGAACAGCCCAAAAGAAGGAGGAAGCAAAAGAAAAATGGTAAGGAGCAATCACAACTCAAGCCAACCAATAGGTATGAAATTTTTAAGACACTAGTGGACCAAGAGGATCAATTCATGGAAGGAGTGGATGGGAATATTGAGGACAATAACATCCATGCTCATGCTTCTCCTTCATCTCCCATCGTCATATAATAGGTGATTGAGTACACTGAGTTACCGCAGCTAGAGAATGTAGGGGCATTGATAGTGCACTCCCAAGCGTAGCCAATAATTAAGGATGTCAGCATGGGAATAGCAGAAAAGAACAGAGAAAGGCCAGATCTAGGGATAACTTAGGTGGAAAAGAGATCCAAAAATAGCAACTCTCAAGGAGCAGGCAGAAAATCAAATAAGGACCTGCTAGCAGTTCAAGGAGACAAGTTGATCACTAGAGGATCGATGAGGACAATTGATTCTTACTGCTCTCAAGGTTTTCAATGATTATTAAATCATGGAATATTAGGGGTTTAAATAGTAGAACCCATCAATCTGCTATTCAAAGACTCTTAGGAAAATGCAAAACAAATTTTTTGCTTATCCAGGAGACCAAAATGTCGTTAGATCTTATGAGTAAAACAGTTAACAGAATTTGGAGGGGTGTTGGTCATATGGATGTGGCGGCCCAAGGTGCCTCAGGGGGGGATTGTCACTCTTTGGAACTCTCCGGAATGGAATGCAATAGAACATATAGCCTGGAGGGGTGTTCTCACATCTCATTTTAGGAATAATGTCATAGCTGAACATGTTTTAATCACAAATTTTTATGGGGCTCAAACCCTTGATGGCCAGAGGCTTCAATGGAAATTTGTGCATAACATGAGGACCTCAAGGGATGATTTAGACTGGATTATTGTTGGGGATTTCAATGCTAAATTATCCTCTAGAGATCAAGAAGGAGGAACCCCAATTTTGGACCCAGGGGATCGACTTCTGATTGCCCAAGTCCAGGATTTTCACCTAGTGGATATTAAAGGCCCTGGACCCAACTTTACTTGGACTAACAAGAGGAGGGAGCCACATAGCCGAAAGGTAAAGCTAGACCATTTTCTGGTTTCAGAGGAGGCATTCGTAAAATGGAATACAAAATTCTAGATTTTGGAGGGCCCGATTTCAGATCACTTTCCCATTTTTTTGGAGGGAGGGATTACGATAGGGCAACATCACAAACCCTTTAAATTTGAGAATTTTTGGTTATAAAAAGAGGATATTTGAAAGAAAATTCCACAGTGGTGGGAGGAAGGTCGTCTACCTTTTGGGAAAACAATGTTTAGATTCCACAAACAACTTCATTATGTCAAAGCTCAACTGAAACAATGGAGGCAAGATAACAAGATAGACTTCCAAATCCAAAGAGCTCCTTTGGTGGCTAGATGGGATGAGGTTCAAAAACACTTTAGGGAAGGAACAATTTTAGAGCAGCTCAAAGCTGAGGATGATGCCTTGCGTAAAGCGACTGAGGACATTGATAACCAAGAGGAGACCTACTGGAAACAGAGAGCAAGAACCACTTGGTTATTGGAAGGTGATAGAAATACCAAATTTTTCCATCGGTTAGCCTGTGCTAGGAGACAGATGAATAACATAGAAGCTCTTCAATATGATAATGGACATTCCTTTGATACTCTTCCTAGTATGCATTCCCATTCAATGGATTATTTTTCTAAACTTTTTAAGGCAAGTATGGAGCAAGATGTAGAGGCTCAAAATGAAGTGATTGATGTCATACCCTCTATTATCTCTGAAGAAGAAAATCAGGCCCTTCTTAAACCCATTGGTAGAGAAGAACTGAAGAATGTGGTCCTTGGAATGAGTATCGGCAAAACTCCAGGACCAGATGGCTTTCCAATTGAGTTTTTTTAGACCTTTTGGGATACTTGGATGAGGATGTTTTGGCTGTCGTAGACGAGTCCAGAGGTAATAAAAGAATGCTTAAGGCATTAAATCATACCTTCATCACCTTAATTCCAAAATGGGAGGAGGGGGTTCATATTTCAGATTATAGACCTATTGCCTTATACAATGTGATTTATAAAATAATCACAAAGGTAATGGCTGAACGACTAAAACCCCTTTTACATAATATTATCTCCTCCGAGCAATGGGATTTTGTAGAGGGTAGGCAGATCTTGGATGGGGTGGTTCTTGCTCAGGAGGCAATCCATACAATGCAAAAATTTGGTAATAAAGGAATGTTCATTAAATTAGATATGTCAAAGGCCTATGATAGGGTGGAGTGGAGTTTCTTGTCAAAAATGATGGCAGCCTTTGGTTTTTCTCAGGACTGGATAGATTGGGTCATGAGTTGTGTATCTACGCCATCTTATTCAGTATTAATCAAGGGTCTTCCCTCGCAACCTTTTGGAGCCTCTCGAGGTCTTCGTCAAGGGGATCCTTGCTCTCCCTATCTTTTCCTCATTTTGGCTGAAGGATTAGGTAGACTTTTCTTGAGGAGAAGACATCAAGGTTTGCTAACGGTATCAAGGTGGGTGAGGAATTTTTGACCCACTTACGGTTTGTGGATGATACGAGATTGGTTGGAGTGGCCGCTCAGGGAAACAAGAGTGATCAAAGATACTCTTAATGTCTACATTAGGGCTTCAAACCAAGTCATCAATGATAAAAAATCCAAAGTGGTCTTTCTTAATCTTGATCAAAGGCTCCAGGACAGAGTTCTAGAGATCTTGGGATTCACAAGGACTTCTCTTCCAGTGGTTTACTTGGGGGTTCCTTTGCATTTCAAAAACTAAAAATGGATATCTGGAAGGATCTTTTGGATGGTATCAAATATAGAATGAATCATTGGTCTCACAAATGGTTAAGCTATGGGGGTAGATTAACTTTTTTATAGTCAGTCATTCAGGCCATGCCAATTTACAAATTTTCTATCCTGGCTGCCCCTCATAAGATATGGAAAGAGCTGGACAATATGGCTAGAATATTTTTATGGGAAGGAGCAAAAGGAGAGAGGAAATGGGCCTTAGTTGGTTGGGATAAAGTTACCCAACCCAATGTAAAAGGAGGGTTGGGACTGAGAATATCCAAGTTCAATAATAAAGCCTTGGCTAGAAAGCTATACTGGAGGTGGATTTCCCAACCAACCTCCTTATTCAGCAGAATCCTAACTAGTAAATATTTGGGTCATGTTAACCCCAATGAGGTGGGCCGTTTCCCTTTGGATGGCCCTAGATCCCTAATGTGGCAGGCTCTAAAGCTAGGATCTCAGGTGGTTAAAGATCGATTGGTTTGGAAAGTGGGGAGAGGGGAGAAGGCTCGTTTCTGGATAGACTCTTGGGATTAGTACCCATCCATCATTGTTGAATTTCTTGAATTGCAACCAATAAAAACTGCCATAGAAACCAAAGGATGGGTCAACATTGACAGTTACTTCATCACTAGTCAGCTGGGGGAGTATAAGTTTAAGAAGTTTAAGAAGCTGGAGGAGTGGGCAATTTCAATTCCTCCAGAGTTGGCACCCATCATGACTAAAATATTGTCAGAAATATTTCTCACAGGTAGATATGAGGAGGATGAATTAACTTGGGGCTATGGGAGCCTTGGTGTCTTTACAGTGAAGGACGAATATGAGAAGATCCTCCCAGAGCCTCCCCCCCACTCATTCCTGGTTGAGGATTGGACAAATATTTGGCACTCTAAGGGCTGGCCGAAAGTAAACTTTTTTGACTGGCAGTTTATGCACAATGGAATTCTCTCTTTTGACAATCTCAGATGTAGAGGAATTATCGGTCCATCTCAATGTGTTTTATGCTACAAGAACGAGGAAACAGCTGATCACCTGATGTTTGAGTGCCCTTTCACGCGTTAGATTTGGAAGCGTTGGTTTTCTTGCTATAAAATTCAAGTTAATGGTGACTTGAATCGGACTAATATTTGGAAAACATGGAAGAGGGGTAGATTTAAATATAAAGCTCTTCGAATTGGTTGGGAGCTTGGACTAAACTTCATTTGGTGGCAAGTGTGGTTGGAGAGAAATGCGAGAATTTTTAGAGAAATTTTTTCCTCATTAGATGGAGTTTGGCAAATTATCTAGAGCAAGGTTACAGACACTGTTTTTGTCTATGCTATAGAGGAAACTCAGGTTGTTACTAGGCCAATGGAAGAGGGAGTTGAAGAACAACAGGGATAGGACAGAGCTAGTTGGAAACCACCACCAGAAGACTGGATTAAAATTAATACTAAAGGAGCTACAAAGGGCAATCTAGGTAGTGCTGGAATTGGAGTGGTTTGCCGAAATCATGATGGATCAGTGCTATATTGGGAACTGCAAGGCTTGGGAAGAGCCACAAACAATGAAGCAGAAGCCATAGCTATTAAATCCGCTTCTATTTGGGTAGTGAAACAGGGCCACAGGAGGATCATTATTGAATCAGACTCTCAAATAATGGTTGGAGATCTTGATTGCATGAGAAACTTTGCTTTGAAAGCATGGAGGTTGAAGATCCTTGTCTCTCAAATTAAGGAATTATGGAAGGAATTAGATGATGTGATCCCAGTTTATGTGAGTTGAGATTTAAACAACGTGGCCGACTTCCTGGCTAAGATGGGTGCTGAGAAGGAGGCAGGGTTCCAACTTCATAGTGATATGGCTATTGAGGATGAGGTGATCAGGCAGGGTCTGGAAAGGTCCTTGAACAAATGATCAAAGAAAAAGCAAAGGGAGGGCTGTTGTCGTGATATCGCGACGTGTTGCACCGTCGCGGTCGCTGGACGAATGTTGTCGCAATATCGCGACATGTCACGATATCGTGACATGTCACGATATCACGACATGTTGCACCATTGCAGTCACTGGAGGGAAGTTGTCACGATATCGCGACATGTTGCACCGTCGTGGTCGCTGGAGGGAAGTTGTCATGATATCGCGACATGTTGCACTGTCACAGTCACTGGAGGAAAGTTGTCATGATATCGCAACATGTCGTGATATCATGACATGTTGCATCGTCATGGCCGCTAGAGGAAAGTTGTCAAGATATCGTGACTTGTTGCGTCGTCACGGCCACTGGAGGAAAGTTGTCATGATATCGCGACGTGTTGCACCGTCGCGGTCACTAGAGGAAAGTTGTCATTATATCATGACATGTTGCACCATCGCGATCGCTGGTGGAAAGTTGTCACGATATCACAACATGTTGCACCGTTGGAAATTTGTCACGATTTCATGACATGTTGTGCTGTCGCGGTCGCTAGTGGAAAGTTGTCACGATTTCATGACATGTTGCGCCATCGTAGTTGCTGGAGGAAAGTTTTCATGATATCGCAACATGCAGTGCCATCGCGATCGCTGGAGGAAAGTTGTCATGATTTCATGACATGTTACGCCATCGCGGTCATTGGAGGAAAGTTGTCGTGATATCGTGACATGTTGCATCATCGCGGCCGCTGGAGGAAAGTTGTCATGATATCGCGACTTGTTGTGCCATCACGACCGCTGGAGGAAAGTTGTCGTGATATCATGACATGTTGCACCATCACGGTTGCTAGAGGAAAGTTGTCACGATATCATGACATGTTGCGCCGTCTCGGTCACTGGTGGAAAGTTGTCATGATATCACGACATGTTGCACCATTGGAAATTTTTCGCAATTTCACAACATGTTGTGCTATCGCGGTCGCTGGTGGAAAGTTGTCACGATTTCACGACATGTTGCGCCATCTCAGTTGCTGGAGGAAAGTTGTCGTGATATCACGACATGCAATGCCATCGTGATCGCTGGAATAAAGTTGTCATGATTTCATGACATGTTGCGCCATCGTGGTCGTTGGAGGAAAGTTGTCATGATATCGCAACATGTTGCGCTGTCGCGGCCGCTGGAGGAAGTTGTTGTGATATCGCGACATGTTGCACCGTCACGGCCGCTAGAGAAAGTTGTCACGATATCACGACATGTTGCGTCTTCATGGTCGCTGGAGGAAATTTGTTATGATTTTGCGACATGTTGCACCATCATGGTCATTGGTGGAAAGTTGTCGCGATATCGTGACATGTTGCTCCGTCGCGGCCGCTGGAGGAAAGTTGTTGCGATATCGTGACATGTTGCGCCGTCACGGCCGCTGGAGGAAAGTTGTCGTCATGACATGTTGCTTTTTTGCGGCCAAAGGTGAGAAGGTGTCGCGATATCGTGACATGTCACATTTTTGAGACCAGTTGCATCATCTGTCCATGCCGATCCCCTGCTAGCTAGTTATTGATTTAGGAGATTTGGCTCCATTGCAAGTCTTCTTCTTCTTTTGTAAGTTTGTGTTCTCTTTGAACTCGGCTGGGAAGAGTCTCTTCCCTTATTGTAATTGATCTTTGTTTTAATACAAGTTTTTTCAAATTTTTCAAAAAAAAAAAATTAGAAACATTCCACATGTGAGTAGGATTAGCAACATAAGTCCTAAACAAAAAATATGAAAGGCATCATGGATATTTAATAGGTTGGGTTACAAGGTGAGCCTATAGGCTACTAGAAATATCTTAACTATGATATTACAAGAGTCCAATATAGTAAGAATCCAACTTTGTTGACTTGATGGCACTTTTTCATGGGTCTTACCCTTAAGAAGACTCTATCTCCTACAAATAATTCTCTTGGTGATATTGTTTATCATCATAGATATTTTGGAAATCAATTACTTCCTTGAGCCCAAACTGAATTACTTTGATTTTCTCCTCTATCTCTTGAACAATATCCCATCTAATACTCACTCAATCCTCTGGATTATCCCATGATAGAGGTGTTCTACATCTTTCACCATATAAAGCTTCAAATGGGGACATCCCCAATGATGCATGGTATCAAATTATTACATGCAAATTCTATGAGATGTAAGAAGTCTTCTCACTTGACTCTTGATCCATGTAATACATGCACAACATGTCTTCCAAAAATTGGTTTAACTTCTTGGTTTGGCCATCTGTTATTAGGATAATATGTAGAATTAAAATTCAACTTAGTGCTCCCTACACACTATTGAGCCTGTCAACATTCAAATGTAGATCTAAAGTCCCTATCTAATAATTTTACATTAGGTAACTTGTGTACCTTAAATATTTACTTAGAAAACTTATTTTCTACCATTAGTATATCCTCCTTGATTTTCCCTAATTTAAAGTGTGCAACCTTGATCAATTTATCCACCATTACCAAGATAACATCATGTTGGTACCTAGTCTTAGGTAAATCCACAATAATATCCATTGAGATTATATACCACTTCTACATAGGTACCTCATGTGGGTATAGTTGCTTGGCTGGATGACGATGTTCTGCTTTCACTTCTTGGCATTTTGAATATTTTGTAATAAAATCAATGATATCTTGCTTCATCCAAAACCAATAGAAGGTATTTTTCATGTTTTCTGTCTAGCTTGAACAACTAATCATTTAATTTATCAATCCAAGTCTTAATCGATTTAAAGAATAGATATCCAATATAGATATTCCATGACATTAACTAGCTTACTTAATTCAATTTCTTAATATCAGGTTACAAAAAATAAAGGTTTGCAAGAAAATAAAATGAAATTGTGCTTAATGTAAAGAAATGCAATTTATGACTTAGTCTAATGTGGATCCACATAATGATTTGCTTAATGCATTATTTATCTAATATATTTTCTAATTATGTTTTTATGCAAATTAATCTATATTCTAATTCTATCTACCATGTTAGTGGGGGAAGAGATTTAGGGACTAACCTTTCAGAGTGGGCCTTGCCTTTGGAAGGTTAGTATTAACCCCTTCCCCTTTTCTACTCTATTTTAACTTCATTTAAGTATTTCATTTAATTAATCTAATGCTAATCATTTAATAGTTGCAAGAAAATAAAAGGAAAGTTACCAAAACAAGCAAAGAATAAAGAAATTACGAGATATAGTTACTATATTCAGAAGAAAATATTATTGTTAAAATATCACTTTATTCCAAGCTTCATAACTTGTACAATGTAAAATGAATGCATAATCATTATTTTGTTCTTTCCTGTGTTCATAAACCCCCGTAACATGGAGATATTTGTTTAATTTATAGTTTTCATTATGCTCTCCCAATAGAAGTCTTCAACTTCTTTTTTGTTGCATATTGAATGGACTCAAACTAAATCCTAAAATTACATAACAATATAATCTAATATTAAGAAATCCTAAAACTACTTTTGGACTTCTAAAAATATGTAACAACATAATCACAAATTTGGACTTATTCCAACAACTACGTAACAACATAACTACTAACTTAGACTTATTACAACAACCACTAATTTAGACTTATTCTTAACAACTTTATCATTTTATTTAGGAAAGGACATATTTATTATAAGCATACATGTAGCTTTATAATAAATATCATAACAAATTTATATGCCCAAATAAAGAATGATGAGTCACCCACGTTTGATTCTTCTAACTACCCATGTGGCATTTGAAATCGTCCATGTTTGATTCTTTCAACTGCCCACATGGTATTTGGCATGTTTATTCCATGAGGTAAATTTACGAAATCTACAAGTTTTCGTAGCATCTTTCCATAGCACATTTCGATAGATTCTTTTAATAGCACATTTTAGTAGCACTTTTATGTAGCACCTTTCTATAACACCTATCTATAGATCTTGTAAGTGCACCATACGTCCAGCCAATCTACGTATGTTTCCTTCCTAGTTCATCCACGACCTCTGCTCAACCTCATACACATATCTATCTAAAAACACAACATCTTGCACATAATTTGTGTAAAATACATGCATAGATCATTTTTATAACAATTAATAATTTTGATGCATAAATAATGATATTAAGATGAAACAAAAATTAAAAACCATTCATATCCATTCATTTGTAAAGAATATATAAGTAAACCAAATCCATATACTATAACACTTTGACACTCATCATTCCCCAAAACTAAAGGTGATGCATGTTCTCATGCATATAATTTCATAGTTTCACAAAAATAGATACAACATTTCTTGATTTACTCAATTTTACAAGCATAAATCAATCTAAAATTGTAATAGTCCATCTGAATGGATAATCCATATATAACTGATTTCATAAGATAAAATATTTTTTCTTAATAAATGTTAACAGTGAAAACAATCTTACAATAATCTTTAAACAACTATGCAATCAAACATTTGTTCCTAAAAGTTTCATACTTTTTGACTTATAACAATTGCTATGAAAATAAGTAATGATACTGCAATTTTTTTAGAAATGATCTGTATCCTATTAAAATAAGAAACAATTTTTGCAAAATTAGAATACTAATAATGAGCTACAAAACTATGTTATTTGTTTCATCATATGCATTTCAGAAAAAAAAATTTATGCAATGATCAAAACATATTAAATAAATCATATCTACAGAATATTTGAAATAAACTTACAAAATACATACATATACATACATGCATTATGAAAGTCATAATAATAAATGAGGTGGAGGGAGGAAGAGGGTGTGGACCTTCCACTCTAGGCAGGAGGTCACCTCTTCAACTTCTTGCTCCCTCCTTGGCTCTTCCTAGGGCTCTCAGGCGGATCTCTTGCTTTGTTGTGGAATTCTAGGCAGATCTCCTAGTTTTCCTAGGTTTTCTGGCCCTTCCTATCACTGCTTGGTGCTTGGAGGGTCTCCAAGGCTTTTTTTGCTTCCTCCTAAGGTGTTCCAAGAAAGAGGAGGTAGATCTCCTTTTATTTTGGAAAATCTGTAGCACGCTAAGGAGGTGCCCCGGTGCAGGAGCAAGAAGACATCTCGCTCTGGGCATGAGGTCACCTCTTTCTCTTCTTGCTCCTTCTTTGGCTCTTCCTAGGGTTCTTAAGTGGATATCTTGCTTTATCAAGGAATTCCAGGTAGATATCCTAGTTTTCTTAGATTTTTTGACCTTTCCTACCACTTCTTGGTGCCTAGAGGATCTCCAAGACCTTTTTTTCTTCCTCCTAAGGTGTTCTAGGAAAGAGGAGGTAGATATTCTTTTCTTCTGGTGGATCCATAGCATGCTAAGGAGGTGCCCCGGTGCGGGAGCAAGAGACCTCCCACTCTGGGTGGGAGGTCACCTCTTCATCTTCTTGCTCCCTCTTTGGATCTTCCTAGGGTTCTCAAGTGGATCTCTTGCTTTGCTAAGGAATTCTAGGCAGATATCCTAGTTTTCCTAGGTTTTCTGGCCTTTCCTACCTTCTTGGTTTTCGGAGGGTCTCCAAGACCTTTTCTGCTTCTTTCTAAGGATTTTCAGGAATTCTTCTTGGGTGTTTTTACATGGTCAAATAAAGCTAAGTTTTTGGTCATGTTGTGGAGGTTTTTATCCTTGCTCAATTTGGGGGGTCTGTAGAGCTCTTCCTTGTAGTTTTTCTTTGGTTATGGGATGGGACCATGCACTTTACTACTTGTAGGGGAAACTCTTTGTTCCTATCCAGATCTTGGAATTGCATCAGAGTGGGATTCAGTTCTTTAATTTTGCTATCTAGGATAGTCATTCGTTTGGTTTTTCTAGGCTTGGGGGAGGCCTTGATTGTTCTCAACTGAGTGTTTCCCATGGGTTGTGATTCATGGATGGTGGTTTAAGGTTTCTAGTGGCTTTGATTCATTTTTTCTACTTGTTAGGATGGTCTTTCTCTAGTTTATGTGGGTTTGAGGGAGGCCCTGATTGTTTCTAGTTGAGATTTTCCCATTGTTCATGGTTTATGGTTAGTGTTTCAAGGTTTTCAATGAATGCGTTTCCTTTTCTGCTTGCCAAGATGGTCACTCACTACCTTTTTTGGGTTTGGGGAGGTCTTATATTCATATTTGAGTGTCTCCCATGGCCGATGTTTTAGAGCTTGTGTCCAGGGGTTTCTACTAGATTCCTCATTTTTCATTGGTCTTAGAGGGGAGCATGCACTTCTTTTTATTGTAGAAGGGTTTCATGGTTTCTTCCCTGATGGTTAGATTTGGATTTCTTTCTTATATGTGCATCCTCTTTCCAAGTTTTATCTTTGACTATGCTTCACCGTTCTTCTTAGGGAGATCACATAGAGGCTCTTATGGATGGTCCAGTGTTGGTTTGTAGATGGCCCTAGGCTAGTTTGTAGATGACCCTATGTTGGTTTTTGGGTGGTCCCTTTTCTATTGTGGTTGGTCCTAATTCATTTACATTTTGTCCAGTGTGGTTTACGGATGGTCTTGATTCCTTTGTGGATGGTCCTAATTCAATTTGTGGATGGTCCTATTTTATTTTGTGGATGGTCATGTTTTATTTGTGAATGGTCCTAATTCATTTTTGGATGGTATTCTAAATCTGAGGTTTTTCTCCTATGTGGGAAACCCTTTTCAAATTGGTGTGAGGTTTTATCCTATACGAAAAACTCTTTTTCAATTTTGTGTTTACCTATGAGGTTTTCTCTGCTGCCCCTATGAGGGCTTCTCTTCTCAGCTAGTGTGGCTTCCTCTCTTGCTCCTGCATGGGCTTCCCTTTTTTTGTTTTAGCTATTTTTCTCCAATAGCCCACAAAGGGTCTATTTATTTAGCTAAATTTTGGTTGGGATATCTTCTCCTAACCTTCATATTTTTGTAAAAGGTTACGGGATCCTTTCAAAACCCATTTTACCAATAAAAAATAATAATAATAATAATAAATGAGGTTTGTGAACCAGATAAAAGAAAAATTTTATTTTTTTATCTCTCTACAATTCTGCTAATGTCCAAACCAATTTTAGCCTTTAGATGATATGAAGCCCATGTAGTCTTTGGCTTGGCTGGGGGATTTCTCTCTTTCTTTACCTTCTACACCTATGCCCTATCTGCTTATGGATTGAATGGTAGCTCTACTTCTATAGTTTTTACATGTTCTACATCCATGAATCCACTGTCATGAGACTCACTCTACATTCTCTACATGTTTGGAGGCAGACTTGCTATTTCCACAACACGGTTAAATATTTCATCGATGTTGACATACATACCTACCTTAAGTGCTAAACCTTATGGTAGTATCCCTATATCCCTAGAGGGTACTGGTTATGGTAGATGATTTGGTTTAGGTAGTTTGGATTTTGGAGTTAAGCTATCTTCCTTATGTATTTTAGCGAAGTCAAAGACTTTGGAAAAGTTGACCGACTTTCACGGTTTCTTGCCATCTATAGCACTCTTTTGAGGATATGGACTGATAATCACAAGTTTAATGACTAAGTCAATCAATTTCACCACATTTCTCTCTACCAATTTTCTAAGGATATCACTCTAAAAAAAAATGAATTTTGTTATCATCACAACATGATTCTCAACCAGATTCATAAGTTTATCAAATTTTATATGCAAAAGGGTTTGTTACATTTTGAGGA
The DNA here is from genome assembly GCA_028583015.1 of Wollemia nobilis. NCBI lineage: Eukaryota > Viridiplantae > Streptophyta > Pinopsida > Araucariales > Araucariaceae > Wollemia > Wollemia nobilis. The sequence goes on along the minus strand of JAQPPZ010016751.1, from coordinate 5,627,619 downwards.
ATTCGATGGCATTATATTGTCCTACGATAGGTGAGTTTAAGGCAGGTCTAGGTGCTTCTTCTTCTATAGGTATTTATTCTCTGAGAGATTCTTCCCGAGGTGACTCTTCTATAGGGGATGACTCTCTATTGTGATTTCTTAGGATAAACTTTTCATACTTTGTTTTTCTTGTAGACTTAGTGGTTTTGGCTATTCTAGAAGTGGTTGGGTGTTTCTGAATGGGAAGTTATTATGAGCTTTATGTGTTAGAGCTTTCCTCAAATGTATATTCTTGGACTAGTTTTGATTCATTTGGTTCAAACATCATATAAGCATTAGCCTTGTCAACCACGATATTCCATGAGATTCTTACCTCAGTAGCTTTGTGTAGAACTATCAACTTAATTAATCCATGATAGGAAATGAGATGCAATTTAGGATATTCATGGGCACTCAATGGCTACATACAGGTGATGTTAGCTTTTAAAGAGTCAAATAAAAAATAGGGTAGGTAATTACACAATCTTCTCTTTTAGTAAAATTTAGGTTCAAAAGCATCTTTAAGTGGTATCCCCCACAATTACACAACCTGCCCTCAAGGGTGAAGAATTTCATTAGGATCGTAACTGCCTCCTTTTATTTTATCGACAACGAAGAGGAGGCTACTCCCTTTATCCAACCATTTATGTCCTGGTTAACTGAGCATTTTTCTCTAAATTTTTCAACCATATGACTCACTCCCTTATACATGGATTTAAAATACCTCTGACCAATTTTTGGTAGGTTTAGAACTTTTGAAATTAAATTAGACGTAATCTAAATTTGGACTTCCCCGATGTGGGTTATCATGGTGTTGCGATTACAGTTCAGAATGAACTATTTCATGACACCTCGATCATGGCCTTGATGCTTTGTCAAGGCATTCCACCATCAAGCTTCTTGAAACAGTTTCCTTACTGCATCGCTCAGGTTTTGGATTGCAATAGATGAGGATTCACTCTTTTTATGAAATGTGGTCCTTGGCATGGTGATAGTTTTAGAGAATGGTAGGTTTTAGAAGGACATTTTTAGAAGGAACCCTGCATTATTAGAAAAATAATAAGTGCATGCATAAAAACATAAAACTTTTTTGCACTTTCTTTTTTTTTTTCAGAAGAAAATCGTAAAACACAGTCTGATTTTCTCACATAAATTTTTCTAATAATTTTTTTTTCAAACATGAAATATTTGAAGTTTCCACAAGACAATTTTTACATATGAAAATAGGAGGACTTCATAACTTTTTAAGAATTAGAGAAAGAAAATATATATTTTTTTATTTTTTTCTTTTTTTTTGAAACACGATTTTTTTAGAGACTTTTAAGAAACATTTCGAAAATTTCATTTAAAAACAAAGAAGTACTAAAAATTTTCAACTTTCAGCTTGATTCAAGAAAATATCTGAGCTCAACTGCTGAATTTTTTACACACAAAAAGAAACAAATTTCCTTTTGATTTCCTTTTTAAAACATAATTCTACAAAATTTCTAGAGGATTTTCAGAATTCTTATTAAAAATGAAATTGCCTATAGATTTCAAGAAAAAGGGGCCCAAATTCCTTCTAAATTTGGCTTTGAAACACAATTTTTAGACAAGTTTAAAATAAATTCCTCTAATATTCTAATTTTAAACCCAAAATTACTTAGAAAAATGAAAAAAATTTGAATTTTGGATCTTGGTTTGAGAAAATCCTTTAAAAGAGTTACAACAGGGTGAATTTTACCTTGAAGATAGTAGTCACTTCCTATTTTTCTTTGGCCTCCAATTCTAGCATCACCTGCAATCAATTTCTCAATCCTTTCGTAGCTACACAACTCTTCCTAACAGACTATATCATTTGCGATTGAAATACTATGCTCGAGGTGGTGGTTTAGGGATTTTTGCCCTAAATTACCCTTTTAAAATCCTTGTCATTGATATTTTTCAATCAATGAAGGATATTTTTGCATTGGGTTGATATTTCATGCATGTCAATTACATTGTCCACTCACATTGAGTCTTGAGGGATTCACGTCCCTCGATCTATTTTCTAATTGATGACTAAGATCTTTGATTTGTGGCTCTACTCTTTATTGGGTGCATGGGTATGGTGACGATTTTCAAGATATTTTTCCTGTTGCCATCCTTTATTTTCTTCTTTTCGGGTTAATTTACCATCGTATTAACCAATGGGAGGTCCACAACTTGTCATCCAAAGCTGACTTCCTTGCCATATCACTTCTTTTTGCCAGTTTTGCTTGCTTGCAACCTTGACATGGCATTTAAACATCCATGTGACCACATCATGTTTTCCCTAGGTGTCTTTGTTGCATTGAGGTACCTCCTTGATTAGTTGACAAAACAACACTTGTGCTACTCTCGATCTGAAACATTAGATTTGAGGCTAGCTCATGATCGAAGTTTAAAACACCGCTAAACAATATAATTTAATTATTAAGTTTGTTAAATATTCTCTCGAATTAGAACATCCTTTTAAGTCATACGCATAGCTCCTATCATTAATGTGGATTTAAAATTTATTTGGATTTCGGTGCATTACTCCTTTCGTTAAAGTAGATTTAGAATTTATTTGGAGTTCGGTGCTCGACTTTTAAATTTTCCCATAAAAATGGTGCTTTACCTCAAATTTGATTCTCCCGCCAAAACACTTAGGATTTTTTTTTTTAAGTGCGAGTCTACGAAAATATTATATGGAAATATTTCTATTGAAACTCTACTATGGAAAATGTCTTCAGAAACTATCTACAAAAAATATCTATAGAAACAATATACAAAAAATATCTATAGAAACAGTCTACAAAAATGTCTACTGAAAATGTAATTTTAAGGTTGAAATAATACTTTACCTGATTCTTCATTGTCTTTTTTTTTCTTTTTCTTCCCCCAAAATGTATCATAAATTATGAATGAATCTTTTACATACCTCCCCCAATTGTATTTTTGGTTATATAGCCAAAACATGATAGAGAGGATTTTATTTTGTAAAAATTTATATTATGCAAATCTTATATATATAGTAATTTGTTTTATTTAATTAATTAATAATATGGGGGATTTTATTATATAATATTTATACCAATTCATTATATAGGCTTGTAGAATAATAATCCCTTTTGCAAAATGGATGTACCTTCTTGGATTTTAAATAAATGATCCCCTAGTCTTGTTAACAATTCCTTCCAATGCCCTAGGGATGTTATTTTCCTATTGTGCTTCTCTTAGTTTCATTAAGGAGTTCCATGTGAGAAAAACAATGAATTTACCCTGATATCAATCATCAATATTTGCAAAATAGATCTTCATCAAAGGCTTAGGTGCTTTCAAAACTTATTTTGGAAGAGAACAATAGGATAGTCATTCTAATATCATCTTGATGGCCTTTCCTATAGAAATGTGCATCTATTTGGTATTATTATAGGGGTGAAAATATTTGGGAAATTGGATTCCCAACCACTCTATCAAAGTTCTGATGGGAATTATAACCCTATCCTTACTGCTTTGTCCCTATAAGTGAGTATTAAGGCTCTGGGAATTCAAACCACATTTTTAAAGGATAAAATGGATTATGATATGTGTATGGAAATATGATAGTGGTATGGAATGGAAACTTTCTTATGAATTTGTTTTCCTTAGATATAAATGATCTAGGGTTGTTTTAAAAAGATTCAAACATCCTAGTAATCTTAAACAATTCATCTATTCATCTCACAAATCGATATGATGCTAAGGTTCTCCTAGAGGTTTCAAGAATCTTAAGGACCAATGGTGTGTGCACTAAATATTCTTTTCTCATTATGAGTAAGGATATACTAATCCATTTGTCACTTATACCAACAATCTAGCTTATATGTGAGCATCCATAGGTCTTATACAAACTTGGCACCACCGCTTAAGGATACCTTATTTCCAGGTGGGTTTCATTCAACCCATTGTTGTAATGAGGATAACCCCATGGTTTTAGAGACACTAAGAATTCCAGGGATTCAAGCTCCTTTCCCTTATTTTATTGGATTTTATTTGAGATACTTTCTCAATTTGAGAAAGGGCAAGGGATTTTTATTGCCTTTTTTTTTAAGTTCTTACTCGTTTTGAGGAGAGCAAGGAAATTTTTATTTCTTTTTGGGATACTTGCTCATTTTGAGGAAGAGCAAGGGATATATTTATTTTTTTTATTTTTAAATAGGGGTGAAATGGGGCTTGTCCTTTTGCCAATTCGTTAGCTTTCTAAACCATGCGCATATTTGGATAAGTAGGGGAAATAATTCATTTTATGGCAGTATTAACTTCATGAGTTATTCTTTCCCAACTTCATAATATTTTTATATTTTATAACATGTGTAGTCCAAGAGAAAACTTGATTGACCAGAAACAACCTATGGTATTTTAAGGATTGTTTGATTTTCAATGGAAATTTTCTTAAAACACTAGGGGTGGCTGAGTGATTAAAAACACCTAGATTTTGTTTTTAGCAAACAAAGTGTTATGCAAATTGTGGCAGTAATTTCCCTACAAGTTTTCAACTGTTTAACTAGAAGAGATGTCTCCTCTAAAGCTTTTTACAATGTTATTGAGACTGAAGTTTGATGAAAAACAAGAAAAAAATATCATGAATATTGGAACTTCATGATGAAACAAAGGAAGAACATAGAGTGATCTTTTTTTTAGTTTCATGATAATCTTCTTTCATTTGCCAAGTGGTGCCTTGATTTTACAAACAAGAGGACTAATTATACTATATTCCTTTTAATGACTTTACTTATTTACTAAATATATTAGATTATAGAGCAACAATTTATTTAGTAAATAGTATTTTGTTGCTTTAAGATAGAAAAGATAAGTTTTTATTTAATAGTAGTTGATTGCATCAACCTGTTGCTTAAGATGGTTTATATAATGCCTCTAATCCCATTTTTTTTGTATATACATATATTTATAGATTATTATTATTATTATTATTATTATTATTATTATTATATATATATATATATATATATATATTTTTTTTTTTTAATTTACATTGTGGAATCGGTAGCCGCCATGAATCCGAGCAGGTTGTCTAGCTTTTATGGCCGCCACGATGATTCGCGTGCTATCCGCCCTGGAAGTCGCCACACAGATCTTTGCGCATACCGCCCCTATAACCACCATGCCACAATCATTTTAAACCTTTTATGCCACTGAAAGCACCATGAAAGGGACAAGTGTTCAGTCCGACGAGGCCCGAGATTTGAACCTTGGACCTCCGCCCCCTATGGGGTTTGGATGAAATTTATAGATTATTATTATTATTATATATTTTTAATAATAATAATTAATTAATATATATATATATATATATATATATATATTTAAATATCTAACTCTTTTGACCTAATTACTCTTTCCTAGTAGAGTAACTTCTTGGTCTACCAGTAATTTCTTGAGGTTTATAAATGTAGAAAAAATAATGCAACTATCCACCATTAGCAACTTTTACTTCTCTTTTTTTTTTTTTTTTGGTTCTGTTTTTGTTTTTGTTGTTTTTTCTAAAACAGTTTTGACTGTATTGAAACCAAGATGGATTGGCCAGCTAATTTTAGCATAATAAGAAAAAATAAATTGTTGTTGTTACCATTTTACTTCTAAGGGATGTTTTCACTGTGGCTGTGTCACTTAGTAAAACCTACTTCCTATACTACCTTGTGTTTCTATAGGCCAAAGAGTCTTAGATTTAAACTAGCAACAACCACACTGTGTAAAAAAATAAATTGCTTAAAAAATAAATTGTTGAAAGGGAAGTTGCTGAAAAGGGAAATTGCTAAAAAGTAAATGCTAGAAAATAAATGACTGGAAAATAAAAGCTAACTCTAGGAAAACAATAAAAGCTAATTTAAGAAAATAGAACCTGGTCCACCTAAGGTGGGGTATGCTTTGGTGTGCATGTGCGTTTATCACTACTTGCACCACCCTCCACGTATAGACAAGCTTCCTTCCTTACGTGGTCCAACAGTCTTTAGATTAATGCAATGACACTGTTATTCCTAGCAATGACACCAAAAATATCTAGCTTGAACAACTAATCATTTAATTTATCAGTACTAGTCTTAATCAATTTAAAGAACAAATATCCAGTATAGATATTCCATGACATTAACCAACTTAATTCAATTTCTTAAGATCAAGTTACAGAAAATAAAGGTTTGCAAGAAAATGAAATGAAATGAAATTGTGCTTAATGTAAAGAAATGCAATTTATGACTTAGTCTAATGTGGATCCATGTAATGATTTACTTAATGCATTATTTATCTAATATATTTTCTAATTATGTTTTTATGCAAATTAATCTATATTCTAATTCTATCTACCATGTTAGTGGGGGGAAGAGATTTAGGGACTAACCTTTCGGAGTGGGCCCTGCCTCTAGAAGGTTAGTATTAACCCCTTCCCCTTTTTCTACTCTATTTTAACTTCAGTAAACTATTTCATTAAATTAATCTAATGCTAATTATTTCATGGTTGTAGGAAAATAAAATAAAGGGAAGTTACCAAAGCAAGAAAAGCATAAAGAAATTATAAGATACAATTACCATATTCAGAAGAAAATGTTGCTGCTAAGATACAATTACCAAGCTTCATAAATTGTACAATGTAAAAAAAATGCATAATCATTCTTTCATTCTTTCCTATGTTCATCAACCCCCATAACATGGAGAGATTTGTTTAATTTATAGTTTTCATTATGCTCTCCCAATAGAAGTCTTCAACTTCTTTTTTTGCATATTGAACGGACTCAAACTAAATCCTAAAATTACATAACAATATAATCTAATATTAAGAAATCCTAAAACTACTTTTGGACTTCTAAAAATACATAACAACCTAATCACAAATTTGGATGTATTCCAATGACTATGTAAGAACATAACTACTAACTTAGACTTATTACAACAACCACTAATTTAGACTTATTCTAAACAACTTTATCCTTTTCTTTAGGAAAGGACATATTTATTATAAGCATACACATAGCTTTATAACAAATATCATAACAACTTTATATGCCCAAATAAAAATGATGAGTCGCCCATGTTTGATTCTTCTAACTACCCATGTGGCATTTGAAATCATCCATGTTTGATTCTTTCAACTACCCATGTGGTATTTGGCATGTTTATTCCACAAGGTAAATTTATGAAATCTATAGGGTTCCGTAGCACCTTTTGGTAGATGCTTTCAGTAGCACCTTTCTGTAGTGCTTTTTCGTAGCACCATTTTGTAGCACCTATCCATAGATCCCGTAAGTGTGTCATATGTTCAGCCAATCTACATATACTTACTTCATGTTTCCTCAGCCACGGCCTCTGCTCAACATCATACACATATCTACCTAACAACACAACATCTTGCACACAATTTATGTAAAATACATGCATAAATCATTTTTATAATAGTTAATCATTTTGATGCATAAATAATGATATTAAGATGAAACAACAATTAAAAACCATTCATATCCATTCATTTGTAAAGAATATATAAGTAAACCAAATCCACATACTGTAACACTTTGACACTCATCATTTTTTATCATTTTTAACCTTCCTAGATGAGCAGAATAGGGAGAATTATGTGCCTCTTGCATAAGCCTATCTTTCATGTTGAAACCCTTACTTTCTTTAGAAGTTCCTTCTATTTTATCCTAAATTACTATGCAATATGGGTCATGTAGTTGTATTTCCTTGACCCTACCCATCAAATATATATGGATTTGGGTTAAGGTAGCTTTGTGCCTTCTTCTAGTCAAGGCATCTGCAACCTTATTTACTTTGATTTTAATATAATCAATACCAAATTCTTATTCTACTAATAACTCTACTCATATTCTTTATCTTGTATTCAATATTGGTTGGGTAATAATATACCTCAAACCTTGATGGTCTATCCTTAGCTTAAAAAAGTCTACTCAATAAGTGATGCCTCAAGCCTTCTTAGGCATGCTCACTATGGCTAAAATTGTATCAAAGAGATAATCTATCCTTCGAAGAGAGTACTTTACCTTATTGGTTACCTTATTTAGCACTTTAAAATATAATCTCAAGGAACCATTATTATTTTTCACAAAAAAATACTGAAGATCCTTGAAGTGACACTTTAGGTTTGATTAACCCCTTTTCTATCAAGCCTTGTAGTTGCACCTTTTGATATTGCAATTTTTTTGGGATCAACCTATAAGGTGTCCTTAAAAGGGGAATCAACTATTGGAATTAACTCATTAGTGAAGATTTTTTTTATTGTCTCTCATTATTGCTTCATCTGCTCTCAAATCAACTTAACTATGTAAGATAGGTTTTCTATCCTCTCAAATAGAACCTACTTATTCCTTTGGTTTACTTATTAAATTTTATTGTCCTCTAGACTTCCTACTGGGATCCGTTGTTTTTCTAGTTTCTCTTGTTGGGGCCAAATGTTCTCCTTGTCTTGTTTAGAGAACACACTATAGTTTCCTCTTGTATAGTTGACCCTTCCTTCATGGAATATCCTTATCCCAAACCAAGTACTATATCCTATCCACAAAAGGAGTTGGATAAGTCACAATTTCTCCCACACTATACTTATAATCCATTGGTTTTATCTTCCCATGAACTAATTTAGACTATTATCAGTCTCTTGAAAATGTCACAACCATACTTGTCTAGCCACAAGATGCCACTCTAAGAAGCCCATAATTATTTATTAGATAATTATTATGATCACACTTGTTTTCCCATAAGGTACCATATTTGATAAGAATATTATCACTCATTTGATAATGGTCATGGCCATGTTTACCTCTTCACAAGGTGTCATAAACTCTGATAGAAACATTATCACTCATTAATAATGGTCATGGCTACGCTTACCTCTTCGCAAGGTGTCATTCACTCTAATAATAATATTATCACTCATTTAAAAATGATCATGGCCATGTTTACATCTTCACATGGTGCCATTCACTCTAATAAGAACATTATCACTCATTTGATAATGATCATGGCCATACTTGCCTCTTTGCAAGGTGCCACTTACTCTTCTACTTTAGTTAGTTGCATTACCCTCATGCACTAACTTAATTCATTATCACCCTTTTGATAAAGGTCATAACCATACTTGTCTACCTACAAGTTACTATTTTTGATAGGATCATTATCACTCAATTGATAACAATCAGGGTCGCACTTGCATTCACATAAGATACATTACCCAAAGTAGCACATCAAGTCAAGTCTTACCCTAAGCACACTTATTGGAAGCCTTAATCCCTATGACTTAGAGCTCTAATACCAAATATAACAACCCAAAAATACCAACTCATTTTTTTTTAAATATCACTTGTAAACAAAGGTTCACAATGGAAACACCCTTCAACATACAAGGCTTCACCACATTTGAGTTCCAATGAAGAACATGTGCTTATACTGGGGGGGTGAAAAGTATACAATATTTTTTTTTGCTTTTTAATCCAAATAGTAGCATCAACATTAATAAAATAGTAAACATCACACAAAGCATCACACACATGAGAGACATCATTTTTACGTGGTTCACCCAAATATGGCTACTTCCACAAAAAAATATTTCTTCTAAATATTTCTCAAATAATATTTTGGTAATCCTTCCCAATTACAATGTTTATGGACCTCCATCCAAATAATATGTTGATCCCATAAATCTAGTTTGTGGATCTCTATCCATAGGAGAACTCCTTCTCCTTTGCTCTGGCTGGTGATCCTCTAAAAGACTACTACCTCCAATGCATTGGCTTGTGGATCTCTCTCCATTGAACACTCTTGTCCCTAATTAGAAGACCTATCCTCATTGCCCTAGCTGTTGGATCTCTATCCACTGGATACTACTATCCTCTCTGCTCTATCACCTCTAAAGATTTTTCTCAAATCTACACTAAACACAGTCTAGTCAGTATAGCACAAATCTGTTCAACAAGTCCACTCAGAACCTGCTCAAATATGCTCAATAGGTCCACTCAGAACCTACTCAAATCTTCTCAAAAGGTCCACTCAGAACCTGCTCAAATATGCTCAATAGGTCTACTCAGAACCTATCCAAATATGCTCAACAAGTCCATACAAAACCTATCCAAATCTGCTCAACATGTCCACACAAAACCTGTCCAAATATGCTCAACAAGCTCACACAGAACTTGTCCAAATCTACTCAATAAGTTCACATAGAACTTAACCAAATTTGTATTGTAAGCTTCCACAAAATCTCACACAAAATTAGTCCACAAGTCTCCTCAAAGACTTACCTCAAATATTCTTAACAAGTCCACATAGAACTTGTCCAATCTCATAGAAGCATAAAGATAATTGTTAGAGACTCAATATGTTCTACACTCAATGCTCAATCACTTTCACAACTCAAATCAGAATATAGAATAGTTTGTTTTATGGAACTTGAACAATCACTTTATACAACCACTTGACTAGGCTCAACCAACTCAACTCAACCAATTACTTAATGAAACTCCCATTTCTCACAAACCCTAGTCCAAGCATATATAAACCAACTCAAAATGTTTCCAACAATGCTCAACAACAAATCTCACATAACAATGATACTCATGTTCTTTTCAAACCCTAGTTCAAGTTCTTTGCACAACAAATCACTTCAACAACAATGCTCATAAAACACTCTTCACATAACAATGATACTCATGTTCTTTTCAAAACCCTAACTCAATTCTTCACACGATCCAATGACTTCAACAACTATGCTTATCAAACAAGGTTTTAATCACAACTCTTAATTCCAGAAAACCTTGAAGCATTAACTCAAGTACTTTTGAAAAGGAAACCCTAATAAAATCATTTTCACTCCAAACTTTATTTTCTAGTAACCAATCAATCAACTCAACCAAGAAAGAATTTGCCCATACCTTTTTTCTTGACAATGAGTTGATCTCACAAGTCTGCCACACTCACAATAACTTCTTTGCCAATCTCAATAAGGGTTAGAAGATAATAATTTCCTCAACAAAACACAATGTAAAATGATATCAAAATTACACCTTATCACTCCAACTTAAATAATATTCAATGCCTTCAAAATAATATTATTTAACACAAAAACCCCTTATTAAAATTAAACAACACTCAAAAGTCTTAATCCTTCAATATGCCAATATAGTAATTTAAGACTTTATCAAAAATAATTAAAACCAAAACTTCCTTATTACTCCAAGTGATAATTTTCAACTACCACCACTATCCAACAAACACCCTTTCTAAACAAATCTACTAACAACCCTTATACCTCCAAACTTAGGCAAATAATAAAAATTTAATGTAAAATATTTACCTTACCTTTGGAGGGATTCTAACCCTCAATAATGCCCATGACGTATGCCTTGCCACGGCTCCAACAGCCGCATGAGCTACACACTCATTTGAGATGAAGGAAGCACCACATGCTTCAAAATGTATCACTCTCTTGCCCCTTTGCAAAAATGTGCACCTTTGGAACCTTCAACCAACACACTTGCCAATGCACATCGTCGCATTTCAAACGCTGGCTCCCTTTCCAACAAGCATTTTATCACTTGCCCACTTGCCACTAGGCCAATCTGCCTAGTTGGGTTTTGACCATTCGATGTTTTCCACTCTATTTCTATTCATTGGCTAATCATACATAAAATTCATAGTCCCTCTTTCATGAGCTCTTCTCTTTAAACAATTTGTATTCAAAATAATCGATAGAGCAAGGATAATGTTCAATGCCCTTTGGCATAGGTATTTATATTAAATTCCTCCATGCTTTGTAAAATGTTGATACCTTTGAATCTTTCATTACCATGAAACTTTGACGAAGATTAGAACCTTGATAAAGTGCTTTGAATATTTTAAACTCCAAACCCATCTTTGGGTATTATAAAATATTAAATATTTTACTTTGGGATTTTAACCAAATCACTTTAATATTATAATATCAAACATTATGATATTATATCCTTTTAACCATTATAATATTATTGCTTCCTTCACATTGCATTCCATGGTGTAAATAATATTTATTTATAAAATTTAAATTCTTATTGAATATAAATAATTTATAGAAAATATTATATCTCCTTTTTAACTTTGCACTAAATATCTTGAACTTTGACCTTCTTCCTGGATATCAAATAACAACTTTGACAAATTTGTTCCTTGATGAAAATCTTGATATTAATGTTGACTTCATTTCTTGACATCAATGGCAACTTTAACTTTTAGGACTCAAAATGTCCAACAATCTTCCCCTTTGTCATTGATGGTAACCCAAAAACTTTTTACCGAAAACTTGACTTCTTCTTCTGTGTTGCTCCCCCTGGGACACTGCTTCCCCTGGCTCAATGCTCTTTCAAATATCAAATCTCTCCCCTATACTCAAATATTTCTCCCCCTTTTACATCAATGGCAAAGGGTCACCTTTGGGGCTCGGGGCTAAGAATGAGCCTCTTAGCTTAGCCCCTCCCCCACCTTCTTAAAGGTTGTTAATTCTGGGATGGGAGTCTCACTTCCAATTTTCCTCGAAGATAATCAAAAGTTTCCTTTGAAAGTGGATTAGTGAAAATATTTTCTTTATGTTCCTTTGTAGTGATATATTCCAATATGACCTGTTTATCTATCACTTGTTCTCTCAAAAAATGATACTTAATCGAAATGTGCTTTGTCTTGGAGTGCATTACTGGATTTTTTGAGATACTTATGGCACTTGTATTATCACATAGTATAGGAATGGGCTGATCATGCTTTATCTTGAAGTATTCTAGAGTTATCTTCGTCCATAACACTTATGTACAACTGGATACTACTGCAATGTATTCTACCTCTGTTGTAGATAAAGATACTAAAAATTGCTTCTTACTTAACCAAGAGACTAGACATTCTCCAAGAAAGAATGCTCCTCCACTTGTGCTTTTTCTATCATCAATGCTACTGGCCCAATCTGCATCTATATAAGTTGTTAGTGTGAAACTCTCAATTTTGGGATACCAAAGCCCAAAATCCATAGTCCCTTTTAGATACCTAAAAAATATTTTTACTGCTGCCACATGTGTTTCCTTGGGTGCTACTTGAAACCTTGCCACTAATCCCATTGGCTGTACTATGTCTGGTCTTGTAGTTGTAACATATAATAAGCTGTCAATCATAGATATGTATAATCTCTTATCTACCTCTGGAGATTCATCATCCTTACTCAACTTGCATCCTATGACCATGGGAGTACTTACCGGTTTACAATATTCTAACCTGAATTTCTTTAACATTTCCTTTATATACTTGGCTTGAGAGAGAAACACTCCCATTTCTGATTGTGAAATCTAAAGTCCAAGAAATAAGGACAATTCACCAAGAATAGACATCTCAAATTATTTTTGCATATTCTTAGCAAAATATTTGCACATCTTATCATTGTTTCCTCCAAAAAATATGTCATCAACATATACAACCACTATTATAAGACCATTCCCTTCATTTCTTATATATAAATTATTGTCTTCTATTCCTTTTTTGAATCCCTATTCCTAAATATACTTATCCAATCTTGAGTACCATGCTCTAGGATCTTGCTTTAAACCATACAAAGTATTTTTCAATATGCATACCTGATTTGGTTTATCTACTAGTATGAATCCCTCTGGTTGTTCAATATAAACCTCTTCTTATAGAACCCCATTTAGAAATGTTGACTTGACATCCATCTGATATTTGAAGTTCTTGAAACTTGAGAAGGCTAAAAATATCCTTATAGCTTCAATTCATGCAACTAGAGCAAAGGTTTCATCAAAGTCAATTCCTTCTACTTGTGCATAACCTTTGCATACTAACCTTGCTTTATTTCTAACCACTTGTCAGTATTCATTCAATTTGTTTATGAATACCCATTTTGTGCTAGTCACATTTTTGTCCTTTGGTCATGGAACAAGTTCCCATGTTTTGCTCTTCTCTATCTGATCTAATTCCTCATTCATTGCTTTAAACCAAAATTAATCCTCACTTGCCTGAATGAAGTCTTTTGGCTCAATCTTAGATAGCAAAGAAAAATTTTCTTGTTGAGATGGTTTTATTCTTCTTCTTCTTGTCTATCTTTCACCTGGATCCCCGATGATCTATTTTTTTGGATGATGTTTCTGTACATACGGGGAAGGAGTTTTAGGAAGAAGTCTTTGTGTTTCTTCTTCATATTTATTTGATTCCTCACAAAATTCTTCTTGACAACATCCATCTTCTTGATACACAGTTTTTTGAATTGGTTCTCTGGAATCTATCTTCTCATAAACTGTTACATTTATACTTTCCACAATAGTGTATGTTATTTTGTTGAAGAATCTAAAGGATTTACTCTATGTGGAATAAACAAGAAAAATTCCCTCATCACATCTTGTATTAAACTTGCCCAAGTTTTGATCTTCCCATCTTATGTAACATTTGCTTCCAAAAATTTTGAAGTGTTTTACAGTGGTAGGTCTTCCTTTCCAAAGCTCATATGGAGTCTTGTGATGATTTACCCTCAATTGAGCCCTAGTGATTATGTATACAACTGTGTTTACCGCTTCTTTCCAAAAACCATCTGATAACTTAGATTCATTTAACATAGCTCTAGCCATGTTTTCAACAGTCATGTTCTTCCTTTCAACTACCCCATTTTGTTGAGGAGTTATTGCTGCTGAGTACTCTCTCTTGATTCCATGTTGTTCACAAAATTCTACAAATTCATTTGAAGTAAATTCTCCTCCTCTTTCGGATCGTAGACACTAAATCCTTTTGCTTGTTTCATTTTCAACCAGTTCCTTGAATGCTTTGAATTTTTTAAAGGCTTCTGACTTCTCTTTTAGGAAGGTTACCCAAAACATTCTGGAATAATCATCTACAAAAAGAATAAAGTAACTCTCACCCTGAATACTTTATGTTCTGGTAGGACCACACAATCCAGTATGTATTAGACTCAATGGTTCAGATGACATATAATATTTTGACTTAAAGGTTGTCCTAGTTTGCTTTCCATGTTGACATGGTGCACATATTGTGTTTTGAGGTCTTCTTATTTTGGGTAAATATCTAACTGCCTTTTTATTGCTTATATTGACTATGTTGTCAAAATTCAAGTGACCCAATCTTCTAGCCACAACCAACTCTCATTTTCTTGTGATAGAAAGTACTTTTCCCCTTTGATCTCTTTGAGCATGTATAAGTTGTTTGGATTTCTTCTTGCATTGGCAATGACTTTTCCAATTTTTGTTTTCCTTATCTCACATCTATCTGGATGGAAAGTAACCATGTTCCTTGATCATAAAGTTGACTTATACTTAGCAAATTGTTTTTTAATCCTTTAATATACAAAACATTCTTTGTTCTTGTTTTCCCATTGTCTAAACTTAGAGTTCCTCTTCCACCAATATTTTTTTATCCATTATCACCAAAACTTATTGATCCTTTATTTGTTTCTTTTAGTAAAATGAATTTGTCTTTGTATCTTGTCATGAAACTAGAGAAACCACTATCAAGATACCATTGTTCTTCTTTATCCTGAGCATGAAGGGTTTTTTGTACTAACATTGATCTACCCTTAACATTTTCCTTTTCATATTTCTTAGTTGTTGAAATTGTTTTTCTAGACTCAGGAAGTATCATTTTACATTATCTAGCCTTATACCCAAAATTATTGCATTTGTAACATGTAACATCATTATCCATAAGAGGTGCAAAGGAATTGAAATTTCTATTGTGTCTTGCATAATGAATACAGTGTGCAGATCTATGACCATATTTATTGCAAGAAAAGCAATGACCATGGAAGAAATTATGTAACCTGTTTGGATGTCTAAGAGTTTGTGAAGAATTCATTTTTCTCTTGTGATCAACTCTTATCCAGGGTTATCCTTTGCTTTCTTCCTTTCTGATATCCTCTGCTTGCCTATCCTTGTTTGAAGTTTCTACTTTTTGAAGACTTGATTCCTTTTTCTGTTTCTCATATTTTGTATCTTGTAGTACCTTTGGTCCTTTAAATTTCATTCCTTAGGAGAACAATTTCTGCTTCCAGTTTTTCACATTTTGTTTCCCTGGATCTCAATAGATATGTCATATCTTTTTCAATCTTATTTCCTTATTCCACCCTAATCTTGAGTTATGTGAGATTTTGTATAAGTTCCATCCTTTCTTCTTCATCTTTTTGAACTTGTTGCTTCAAGCTTGAATTTTTCTCTCTAAGTCTTTCCAATTTTTTGAGAGCAGTAAATAATTCTTATTTTATGTCAAACATAGTCTCTTCTTCACTTTATGAAGTCATGTGTGCTACCGATGGATCCTCTTCCAATATTTTAGTCTTTTCACAGAGAGAACCGCTCTAATACCAATTGAAGAAAATGTGCTTATACTAAGAGGGGGGGTGAACAATATACAATAAATTTTTTTACTTTTTAATATAAATAGTAGCATAAACATTAATAAAATAGTAAACATTACACAAAACATCACACACATGGGATGCATCATTTTTACGTGGTTCACCCAAAGATGGCTACTTTCACAAAAAAAAATTCTTCTAAATATTTCTCAAATAATATTTTGGGAATCCTTACCAATTACAATGTTTATGGACCTCCATCCAAAGGAGATGCTGATCCCCTAAATCTTGTTTATGTATCTCTATCCACAGGAGAACTTCTTCTCCTCTACTCTGGTTGGTGATCCTCTAGAATACTACTGCCTCCACTGCACTGGCTTTTGGATCTCTCTCCACTGAAGACTCTTTTCCCCACTCAAAATACTTGTCCTCACTACCCTGGCTGATGGATCTCTATCCACTGGAGACTATTGTCCTCTCTGCTCTATCACCTCTAAAGCTCTATCTCAAATCTACACTAAACACAATCCAGTCGGTCTAGCACAAATATGTTCAACAAGTCCACTTATAACTTGCTCAAATCTGCTCAATAGGTCCACTCAAAACTTGCTCAAATCTTCTCAATAGGTCCACTCATAACCTGCTCAAATATTCTCAATAGGTCCACTCAGAAACTGTCAAAATATGCTCAACAATTCCACATAGAACCTATCCAAATCTTCTCAACAGGTCCACATAGAACCTGTCCAAATCTACTCAACAAGCTCACACAAAACTTGTCCAAATCTGCTCAATAAGTTCACACAAAACTTAACCAAATATGTATTGTAAGCTTCCACAAAAGCTCACACAAAATTAGTCCACAAGTCTCCTCAAATACTTACCTCAAATATTCTTACCAAGTCCACACAGAACTTGTACAATCTCATAGAAGCATAAAGAGAATTGTTAGAGACTCAATATGTTCTACACTCAATGCTCAATCACTTTCACAACTCAAATCAGAATATAGAATATTTTTTTTCATGGAACTTGAACAATCACTTTATACAACCACTTGACTAGGCTCAACCAACTCAACTCAACCAATTACTTAATAAAACTCCCCTTTCTCACAAACCCTAGTACAAGCATATATCAACCAACTCAAAATATTTCCAACAATGCTCAACAACAATCTCACATAACAATGATACTCATGTTCTTTTCAAACCCTAGTTCAAGTTCTTTGCACAACAACTCATTTCAAAAACAATGCTCATAAAACACTCTTCACATAACAATGATACTCATGTTCTTTTCAAAACCCTAACTCAATTCTTCACACAATCCAGTGACTTCAACAACTATGCTTATCAAACAAGGTTTTAATCACAACTCTTAATTCCAGAAAACCTTGAAGAATTAACTCAAGTACTTTTGAAAAATAAACCCTAATCAAATCCTTTTCACTCCAAACTTTATTTTCTAGTAACCAATAAATCAACTCAATCAAGAAATAATTTGCCCATACCTTTTTTTCTTGACAAGGAGTTGATCTCACAAATCTGCCACACTCACAATTACTTCTTTGCCAATATCAATAAGGGTTAGAAGATAATAATTTCCTCAACAAAACACAATGCAAAATGATATCAAAATTACACCTTATCACTCCAACTTAAATAATATTCAATACCTTCATAATAATCTTCTTTAACACAAAAAAACCCTTATTAAAATTAAACAACACTCAAAAGTCTTAATCCTTCAATATGCCAATATAGTAATTTAAGAATTTATCAAAAATAATTAAAACCAAAACTTCCTTATTACTCCAAGTGATAATTTTCAACTACCACCACTATCCAAAAAACATCCTTTCTAAACAATTCCACTAACAACCCTTATACCTCCAAACTTAGGCAAATAATAAAAATTTAATGTAAAATATTTACCTTACCTTCAGAGGGATTCTAACCCTCAATAATGCCCATGACGTATGCCTTGATGTGGCTCCAATAGTCACATGAGCTACATGCTCATTTGAGATGGAGGAAGCACCACGTGCTTCAAAACGTATCACTCTCTTGCACCTTTGCAAAAACATGTGCCTTTGGCACCTTCAACCAACATGCCTACCAATGCACACCACTACGTTTCGAACGTTGGCTCCCTTGCCAAAAAAAATTTTACCACCTTCCCACTTGCCACTAGGCCAAGCTGCCTGGTTGGGTTTTGACCATTCAACGCTTTCCACTCGGTTTCTATTCACTGGCTAATCAAACACGAAATTCGTAGTTCCTCTTTCACGAGATCTTCTCTTTAAACAATTTGTATGCAAAATAATCGATCAAGCAAGGATAAGGTTCAATGTCCTTTGGCATAGGTATTTATATTAAATTCCTCCATGCTTTGTAAAACGTCAGCATCTTTGAAGCTTTCATTACCATGAGACGTCGACAAAGATTAGAACCTTGATAAAGTGCTTTGAATATTTTAAACTCCAAGCCCATCTTTGGGTATTGTAAAATATTAAATATTTTACTTTGGGCTTTTAACCAAATCACTTTAATATTATAATATCAAACATTATAATATTTTATCCTTTTAACCATTATAATATTATTACTTCCTTCACATTACATTCCATGGTGTAAATAATATTTATTTATAAAATTTAAATTCTTATTGAATTTAAATAATTTATAAAAAATATTATATCTCCTTTTTAACTTTGCACTGAATCTCTTGACCTTTGACCTTCTTCCTGGATATCAAATAACAACTTTGACAACTTTTTTCCTTGACAAAAACCTTGATATTAATTTTGACTTCATTTCTTGATATCAATGACAACTTTAACTTTTAGGACTCAAAATGTCCAACATCCAAGTCACTACAGATGACACTCAATGGACAGAAGTGGCCAACTATAATTTTTTAGGGTCCACCTTACTAAACCTACACTTTTAGAAGGATGCCAAAAGTGTTTTCCCCACATTTCCTATACCCTCCTTGGTATAGGACCATGTGATAATAGCATAGGGATTACCCTTTAAGTCCCATAATATTTAAGGGGGGATGCCTATTCCCTAACCTGATACTAGCCTCACCTAGGCAAGTTAATCAATGTAGAACCTTGGTGCTTAGTTACCACACCTTTGTGGGATAACTAAGATCATTATAGCTTGAACAATAAATAACATGATCTCCTAATCCTATACAATTGAGGGATCACCATTGTTGTGTTATGAGTAGTCATCCCAATATTTAGATGGGATAAACTATTGGTCACCAATATGGCACCACGTACCAAGATGGGGGTGGACCAATGATGTAGCATAGAATAGCCACTGCATCGATATGGGGTGGATGATCTCTAGATAAGGTTGGTTCCTTCAGGGGTGGTTCCAGCTATCTACACCACAAAATAGAAAAGGGAAAAGAAATAAATAAATGGCCATATCCAGAACTCTCAAGGATTGATATAGTTGCATCAAGGCCTATGCAGGTGATATATCATGTATGAAACACAAACCTCGCACCTAATAGATCACCCAAAAATACCTATGTTCTGGATCCTATCAACGGTGGACGGGGAGAAAATTCGAGAACCAACAATAAGGTGCATGATATCCAATATTCAGAATCAGAATGCTCCTATCTCATTGGCTTTAGAAAAAATAAACTGTCAACTTCTGTTTACGAATGTGCACTCCTGAGTCACTCAAGTAAATCCCATGGAATATAAATAGTAGAATATCATTGGATAACTTAAACAACCAGAAAGAAATAGTCATTCATACAATCAATAAAGAACATGACGATGAAGTCAGAGATCAAACAATGCAGAATTTGTATTTACATAGAGGTAAACCTTACATATGAATTGTAATGGCTAAAGATTCACCCTTAGGAATGACTGAAATTCCACTATTTATAGGTATATTTACATTGATTTCAAGATTATACATTGATGGTGGTAGGTAGGAAGATGATCCTTGCAGTAGATAAGCGCCACACTGGTGCTTTGTTCCTCTAGATAGCAACAATATTCTAGGAGCCAGATGCATCTGATTGAATCTGGGCCTTTGAATATTTTGGGATCAGAATAAACATCAAGGGAATCTTGAACTGTAATTATGAATCTATGACTTCTGGGAGGTGCATACCCGCTAATCATAGCTCAAACCCTGACATTGGATGGATCAGAGATATACTTCAATCCAACCTCTAGAGTAGGTTGGTATTCCTTGTCAACTATTTCAGGTGTTGACTCAATTAAGCTCAATTAAAAAGTGTAAGTTTAGGGATAGAAATAGGGTAAGGGTTAGAAAATAATTGAGAAATTAGATGGCTGGATAGAGCTAACAACATTGATAAATAGCAAGAATCCGTTGATCAATCACATTTCTAGTATGCCACACTTGAGACTAACAACAATCAAAACTCAACATCTTCACCATTAAAATAAGGAAATGCTCAAAAAACTATTTCAAACATCTAAATGCTAATAATCCAAATAGAAAAATTAGATCAACACTTAGGCTAACAAAAATAGAAGTCTTCTACAACATTTATTCAGGCATGAACCATTCCAAGGTGCTCTAAATTAGCAATCCAATATCAGCAAGAATTGACTAACCATAAAGTAGTAACAAAAATGCATTCATAGAATGAATTTATAGTTGGTAAAGATGAAAAATTAGAGGTAAACATCCAAGTAATGCTCCTTCTATTGATCTCACAGTAGTTATAGTAATATATCAAGAAAACACTCTAGAGTTGACCCTTAATCATGGGGGTTCGATCTCCTTATATAGATTTTACAATGATTAACATACTGGAACATTACAAGGACTTTCCCTGTTAAAATAACAAAGTGCTGAGGTGGTGGCCTCTCATGAATATTCAAGAAGGGAACTAAGTTGTACTCCATTAATGTTGTATCTCTACACTCTACAAATGCTCAACTCCTCAACTGAATTCCATAGTTGGAGAGGTTACAAATCAATCTGGACCACTCTTCATTCTTGCAAGAACCTTTCGTCATTGATTTGCAACTAAAAATGTAGTTGGATCTTGATTTCGATGATGTTTGGTCTTCCCAAATATTTTATGTCACCTTTATCTTTTTTATAATCCATCGATTTATTTTTTGCTAGTCCTGAATTGACCATATTGACTGTGGAGTATGAGTTTTTAAATATCTCACAATCTTTCAAGGAATTTGCAACTCCAAATTCCACTGAGTAATATTTGACTGTGATGACTGTGGAATTTGCTTATCTGAGGTTGTCAATGACTCCTTGTGAACTCCACTACTTTGATTTCCACTAGGTTAGGTTTTACCAATCTTACTATGGAACTCTTATTTTGTTTTGGCCTTTTTGGAAGATGTTAACACTACTTTCCAATATTTGCAACCCTGTATTCCACCTTACGTCATTTGACCATGCTGACTATGGAATTTGTCTTCAATAGATTTTAAACTCTCACTCCTTGCCAAAACTTATATGTTCATGGACCTCCATCGTAAAAACTTCCATTGTACCAGCATTGTTCCTCCTGTAATCCACAACTCTAAATTTTGCTCAACCAAATTTGACTACGTTGACCATAGGTCTTTCCTTGCATCATTAATTAGTAGAAAATAACATAGAGCTTATCTTGGCTGGCCAGTAGAGTATCTTCTCTTTCCCAAGATCCACTGCCTCAGAGTCTATTAGCATTATTTGGGTATAAGAACCTACAAATTCTATATGCAGGAATTGGTTCACCTTGAAATCATATTTTTAACTCCTTTAGATGCTGCTAGACAACAAATACAAAATTTATACTTTATGCAAAACTTTGCTCCATCATGAACACTCTTTTTTTTCTAGCCATAACTTCATAATTATGCTAAGTATGTGGTCCCTTTTGGGTCTACATTTTGGTGCCTCTCGGGGAACTTTTCTCACAAAGGGGAACTCAGAGCCTTATCCTCTCAAAATTCTAGTAGAATTTGAGGTAAGAAACCATGAAAATTTAAAATTAAAGATGCAATATGATAGAGAAAGCTTCAAATAGGGATGCAAGAAAAATAAGAAGATAAAACAATGCAAGAACTGAGTGAAAATAGAGGAGGATTATATACATAGTCTACAGAACGAGGAAAACAATACCTCCTAATACACATGAAATGGTGGTGATTGGATGATGCTAAGAATGAAACAAAATGCAATGACCACCTCTATATAACTAAGGAGAAAACAAAAGGGAGAGGAAACAAAAAAACTACAAGGGACACAAAGGAAACAACACTAGTGTGCTAGGGAAGCAAAGAAAAAGGGAAGGGGACAAAGGGAATTGGAGTTACACAAAAATAGGGAACCATGCACCACCAACAAATAGATATGCATACTCCATCGGGGTGCAAGTCCCATATGCATAATCCATCGAGGTGTGAGACCACTTCCAAGGTAGGTAGATTACCAAGCATGGCAATCCATCTCTACTTTTTATCCGCTTACGATGTTTGGTGAGGATGAACTAAACCTCCCTCATCTGAGCAACCTCTCCTTTGCCTTCTAAAATAACCAATCATGACCCATATCATACCTCAAAATATCTCACAAACAAGTTTTCTACCTTTTATAGAGTTGTGAAGATGACGTTTACTAATGATGCAGAGATATTGGCTAGATTTAGAAAGTACTAAAGTTGGACTACTTTATTTGGTGCATTTTAATCGAGCTTCTGGCTTGACTATCTAGTATCCATTTGGGCAATAGAGTTAGAGGCCCTCATTATGATTCAAGCCATCACTATACCAGAAATATTATGATACATCTTTGCCATGGTTGTCACCTCTTGACCTCTGTTTTATTATAATAGTTATAGTCAGCCATTTATTTAAATGTCAATTATGTACACAAAATATGGCATGCATACCTACACCTAGCTCTAAATATTTCATATGCTTCTAACCTATGAACCTACAATGTTCGAACCAAATGGCTCTAAATTTGTACTTTTCCTTAAAGCTTTCACCATGTGATAGATAGATTACACCTGCTTGAGTGTAATAATGGCCTGATCCTTTGTATCTCATGTCGTGGGAATTAATCTTCATTCTTGCAAGCTCTTGTTCTTCAAAATACTTCTCCCATTGGTAGGTCACAAATATGGGGTTTCCCTCAAAACTCTCATACCTCAAACAACTCGAATCCTCTATCTCTCCCTCTATTTCCTTGTTATGAAAATGATCCTTGATCTTTGCAAAAAAAATATTTGATGTTTCTTGAATAATAAAAAGGGTCCCTCCAACCAATGCCTCATTGGATTGGAAGCCTATCGATAAACCCTCCTAAAAAAGGTTCTCTATCTCCGCATGATTACGTACAGTCATAGGAGAACTAGTGCATGGTCACCTATAATATTCAATTATAAAAGGGTGAATATCTTGGCTGGCAACCATGACACTACTCTTTTCTCCAAGGATGCAGATGCCATTAACTTCCTCCTCAAGGCAAAACCCAAAAGGTCAAACTGATGCTTCAGAGAGGTAAATGCCACATAACGGAGGAATATCTACGACCATGATATCTAGTACCATAAATAAATCAAGTAAACCCCATAACATCATTACAAGTCTTCTAATAATTCCAAGGACCTTGATGGTTTTACCTCTAAACTATAGATATCTGGGTTCCACCCTTTCTATAGTTAGCTCCAACTCTTCACATACTCTAAAAGGTACTATCGGTACTTCAACCCTCGGGCTTATCAGACAATTGTGTATCATTCCCTTTTCAACAATAATTGACAAGTAGCATGGGTCATGTTGTTTCTTATAGAAACCTAAGGTGTTATTCTGATAGCCTTTTCTACTTTCACCAGATAGAAATTTTAAGGAGAGATTAGCCAAATCTACTCTAGGTCTTGCTAACAGATCTCGTCTCAACTCTTGCTCTATCTGATGCAATCCATTGGTTAGGTCCTGCAACTGATTCACCTTTTCTATCCATTGATCCAATGTTATTGAAGGTGGATATAAATCCTTCCAGACCTCAAGCTTCCTTTCCTCAAGATATTTATTCACTAAAACCCCCTCCATTTTCTGGCACTTGTTCTTCTTTATCATGAGTGAGGTCCTAAAAGGTAGTGCACAAACCATCGATATTGTTCATCGAAGAACATACTTGTATACTATAAACATTTTCACTACTTAAATGGCCATGTCCTTGATCTATCATCTACCATAGATAGTATGGAGGAAGTGCATCTCAAAGTGGATAGGCATTGTTAACAATCTCCTCTAGTTCTAGATCTTGTTGCTTTTTAGTTTCCTCCCTGGCTGGACCTTCAACATGCCTTGAATCAAAGCAAAGATATGGTATGGGATATGGTGATATCACCTTATCCAGGGGTAGCTCATTCCCTCACCCATAGTGTTGGGGGTATGGCATAACTCCTTCTAGTTCTTGTTTCAAAATTTGTGGGTTGATCCCTTGATTTACCACTAGTCCACCACTGGGACCCTTTTTAGTCCACAATTGTGCTTCTTTAATAATTTTGCAACCATATGGAATATGTTGAGGGTTAGAGAAAGGAGGATCAACCTCTCTAGGAGGGAGTTTTCCCATGGTGATCAACATATTTTCCACCTTCATAGCTTCTTGAAACACTTGTGGGAATATCTTAACTTTTGACTGTTGTATCAAGAGGCTTAGCTTAGGATGCAGGGCATGAATGTAGTATAGGTATGCCTGAGGGTGGGAGGGTTGGTATTCTTGAGGAATTCTAGTCCACATTCTTTTGAAGCAAATATTGAATTCAGAGAGCTTTTTGTGAATGGATTTCTTGATGAGTGAAAATTAGGTGAGGAGTATGAAGGGATCTCCAGGGTCATCAAACTCATCTATAAGGGCCTTGGCCAGGTCTTCCCATCTCCTGATACTTCCAGACTCTAAGGAATGATACCACTACAACACCTTTCCTTTCAAATATAGGGATAACAATCTTAACATAACATCCTCAAACTCAATATTGTGCATAGATGATAGGGAAGCTATGTCCTAGCAATGCTCCTTTGTAGTATTTTCCTTCCCCTGATAGCTTGGCAAGTTTTTAAGGGTGATTTTAGGAATTTCATGTAAAAATGGAATGTCTAAATACCTAGAGTCATACCATGAGGGATAATGGTGATTAGCCATTAGGGCTACAGACTTGTAAACTCAAAATAGGGAGCAACATCTATTCATAACAATCGTTTAAGACAACCAGTCATGAAATCCAACTTCACTCCCCAGCATAGTCGCCAAGTGAATTTACTCTCTCCACAAAATGAGGTCAAGAAAATTCACTAAATCTTGATTCCTCTAGGATATTTTAATAAAGAAGTGGGTAAAGAGACCTGTAATGTATCTTTGAGGTCCCATCGGGCATGCCAGAACTATTGGGGTCTGAATTGACATCAAGGGAACCTTGAACTGTAACTATGAATCTATGAATTTTGGGAGGTGCATACCCGCTAATCATAGCTCAAACCCTAATATTGGATGGATCAGAGATATACTTCAATCCAACCTCCAGAGTAGGCTGGTATTCCTTGTCAACTATTTTAGGTGTTGACTCAATTAAGCTCAATTAAAAAGTGTAAGTTTAGGGATAGAAATAGGGTAAGGGTTAGAAAATAATTGAGAAATTAGATGGCTGGATAGAGCTAACAACATTGATAAATAGCAAGAATCCACTGATCAATCACATTTCCAATATGCCACACTTGAGACTAACAACAATCAAAACTCAACATCTTCACCATTAAAATAAGGAAATGCTCAAAAAACTATTTCAAACATCTAAATGCTAATAATCCAAATAGAAAAATTAGATCAACACTTAGGCTAACAGAAATAGAAGTCTTATGCAACATTTATTCAGGCATGAACCATTCCAAGGTGCTCTAAATTAGCAATCCAATATCAACATAATTGACTAACCATAAAGTAGTAATAGAAATGCATTCACAAAATGAATTCATAGTTGGTAAAGATGAAAAGCTAGAGGTAAACATCCAAGTAATGCTCCTTCTATTGATCTCATAGTAGTTACAATAATATATCAAACACTCCATATTTGACCCTTAAACATGGGGGTTCAATCTCCTTATATATATTTTTACAATGATTAACCTATTGGAACATTACAAGGACTTTCCTTGTTAAAACAACAAAGTGCTAAGGTGGTGGCCTCTCATGAATCTTCAAGAAGGGAACTAAGTTGTACTCCATTAATGTTGTATCTCTGCACTCTGCAAATACTTAGCTCCTCAACTAACTTCCATGGTTGGAGAGGTTATAGATCAATATGGACCACTCTTCATTCTTGCAAGAACCTTCCATTGTTGATTTACAACTAAAAATGTAGTTGGATCTTGATTCCGGTGATGTTTGATCTTCCCAAATATTTTTCATCACCTTTTGTCTTCTTCAGAATCCATCGGTTCATTTTTTTCTAGTCCTAGCTTGACCATATTGATTGTAGAGTATGAGTTTTTAAATATCTCACAACCTTTCAAAGAATCCACAACTCCAAATTCCATCTAAGTAAGGTTTGACTACACTGACTACGAAATTGGCTTATCTGTGGCTGCCAACGACTTCTTGCAAACTTCGCTACTTTGATTTCCACTAGGTTAGGTTTGACCGGTCTGACTTGTGGAACTCTTATTCTACTTTGGCCTTTTTAGAAGATGTTAACACTACTTTCCAGGATCCGCAACTTCGTATTCCACCTTGCATCATTTAACCATGCTAACTACAGAATTTTTCTTCAACAAATTTTAAACTCTCACTCCTTGCCAAAACTTGTATGTTCATGGACCTCCACCATGGAAACTTCCCATGTACCAACATTGCTCCTCCTATATTTTGCAACTCTGAATTCCACTCAGCCAAATTTGACTATGTTCATCACAGATCTTTCCTTGCATCACCAATTAGTAGAAAATAACATAGATATTATCTTGGTTGGCCACTAGAGTATCTTATCTTTTCCAAGCTTTGTTTCCTCATAGTTTTTTAGTTTTATTTAGGTATAATAACCTGTAGATTCTATAGCCATGAATTGGTTCACCCTGAAATCATATTTTTAGCTCCTTTAGATGTTGCTAGACAACAAATATGAAATTTATAGTTTCTATGGAACTCTCCTCTATCATGAACACTTTTTTCTTTTCTAGCCATAACTTCATAATTATGCTAAGTATATGGTCCCTTTTGTGTCTATAGGATCTACTAAAAAATCTACCCAGTTCATCAATTATCAACTACCTCATCCTTATCCTCGATTGGTGATCCTCTGGTTAGGTGATGAGTGACAGGTATTGAAGCAATTTGAGAACAACACACTTCAAATCAATCACCTTAATGTACATTTTTAGGTACCCAAACTGTTGAGGCATTGAACCGATATTCTACTTGAAATTTGGATGATGGTGGGAGCCTTTCATGTTAGGTTGGTGCCTTTGTTTCACCCATCGAGATATTTGAGAAGAGGGCAGACCTTTGCTCAAAAATCTGCCCAATTTATGTTTGTATCTCCCACCCAATGTGGGTGGGAATTTCTATCTCCTTTAAAAGCTGGGTTTCTTGATGTCTCCACCCATTTTATCCACTTGAAAGGCCTTCCAAATATATGGGCAGGTCTTTTAGAAAGTTCTACCTCAAGGCTAAGGGTGATTCTTTCACCCACTTTGTGGTCTGCCTTGCTTTAATCCATCGTCTGCCCATTGTTTTGGTCTACTTATGGCTTCTACTACCACCACCTAATATATTTCGCCCATCCATCGATGTTCTTTCTAAAATTTGATGAACTCCCTCAGATAACCATCATATTTATGAAAAGTATGGGGATGAAAAATTGCACCCACACTCTTGATGACTCATAGGGACTTTTCCCTTGTAGGAAAGGAGGACACAAAATTATATGCCTTAAAATACAAAAAAAAATGAGGAAAGAGGATAGTGAGGGTACAAAAATAAGTAGCCAAAAAATGTTGCAAGACAAAGAAGGCCAAAGGTAAAAGAAAAACAATGGGGAAGGGGGTAGAGGATAATGAAAGGGGACAACAAGAAAAACTAGGAAAGGAGAATGAGAGGGAAAATGGGAAAGGGAACAACAAGCAAAACCAGGAAAGGAGAATCAGAGGGGAAAGGGGGTGGGAGGAAAACACAGGAAGCAACAAAGATAGGAGGAAGGGTATCACTATCCAACAGAGCTAGTGAGAAGGGAAAACTAAGGAAAGAGAAAGAAAGAGAAGAAAAATAAAGGTAAAAGGAACAAAAGGGAAGGCGATCCACAAGACACACCCACAAATGACACTCCCATAAAAATATCCCATTAAATATCATGGTGGATTCAAGAAGAGGTATAATTCCAAGAGCATTTTTTAGTTCCACTGTAGCACCTCTTTTTGATGCAACCTTGCAAGAACCTTATTTGCTCATTTTCACTCTCCCAAGGAATCCTTCACCATAGTGCCATTCTCATATTCTTTGTTTCTTAATTCATGCTACTTCTACCCTTTGGGTTGAATTTATATATCAATTATCCCATGATGCAAGAAGTGGGTACTACTTTCAAGAAATTATTGGGTACCTCTTCATAATATTGTGTGTAGAGATGCTTGAATCACAAGTCCTAAATCCATTGGGCATGATATCACAACAACAAACAAGGGAAAACACTAGGAATTAAAATGCGTTTCAAGTTTGAAGCATGTTGATGGGCCCTTCTTCTAGTTACCAAGGACCTAATGATGTCATTCCAACACACACCTAAAGCATATTTATTTACCAGTTGGTCTATGTACACAAAATTATGGTGTGGATGGTATGCCATAACCATTGATTCACTCTGGAGTTCATCTAGTGAATTTGCAGTAATCGAACCATATTGTACTAAACTTGATGTGCCTTTTGTAGTTCCATCAATATCATCTTTCTTTCCAAGTCATGTAACCTTCACAACTTGAATGATCATCGCACATACTAGTACTTATGTTATTGATGATTAGTATGGCAAAGGATTTTGCCATGTGGGAGCCCTCTTCTCGTACTGGTTTGTCTAGCAATAGGCTTATAATTTTCTAGACTTGGGAATCCACTTGCCATGGAATCCTATATTTACACACCTCTAGTATCCTTACTGCTTTTCATATACTTCATTGATCGAGCCTACTACTTGTGGGGTCTCCTTGGGAACTGGGTGTTGTTTAGCTAAGCCATTGTGGAGATGAATTGGACCTTGCTCTTCATACCACTAGATAAAAAAGGATGCAAAAATACCTCCTCTTTATAAGAGGAATTTTTGCCTTGGTCTATATCCTTTATCTTCTAGGATAAGGTGCAGGCATTGATGTTGTCATCTTCAAGGCTAGAATTTATACTTTCCCACCTAGGCTTGAGAAGGTATCCACCTCTTGTGTTATATCAGACTACAACCTTGGCTCCTACACAGCTTGATTTGGCATCCATGGTGGATATTATGTAGTAGGGTGGGGAGGAGGATAGGATGGAAATAGGTATGGGAGGGTAGATTCCCCTGAATATGTCAATACTGCTTAAAGTAGAAGTTGCTCTACCTGTATAGCCTCTTGAAAGAATTGAAGAAATATTTTTTCCCTAGATTGTAGTAGGAGGAGGCCTATATTTGAGATTAGAGCTTAGACATAGTACATGTGAGCCTAAGTGGGTGACTACTAGTATAGAGGGAGAATTTGCTTCTAGCTCCTCTTGAATCAAATGTTAAAGTTGATGAGGGATTTGAAAGGTAACCTCTTGATGAATGCAAGGTGCATCAAGAGTTGGAAGGGATTCATGGAACCATCAAATTTATCGATTAGAGCTCCTACCATGTCCACCCAGAAGCAGATAGTCTTTTTCCCAAGGTTTTGATACCACAACAGTGCCCTTACCTCTAGTGACATGACCAGAAGCCTAATCATGACATCTTTGTGGGTAATGCCATGGAAGGACACCAGTGTAGCAACATCTTTAAGATGATCCCAATCCATTCCCAAGGTGCCATTATATTTGGTCAGGGTTTTTAGGGTACCCTTGGGAATCTCATGTGAGCAATGGAGGTTTAGTGGACAGGGGTCATTCCACTAAGGAAACCATGGTTGAGCCATCAAGGCACCAATATTCAGAGTTTTTGGTTCTTCTATTGGATTAAGAGTTGAAGTCACCAGATGAGAATGCTATCTTCGCTAGTGAGGTCAAGGCTACTCATAATACTTAAGTCCTCTAGGATATTTGGATCTTCAGCATGAGTGGGAGATTGGCCTCATGATCTATTCATGTCGCACATTCAAAGTTTCTAGGTGGCTTTGAGTAGATATTGGCAAATCAGAGAGTCATCAAACTCTAATTTCCTAAAACACAAAAACTCAGTGAGTTCCCCAGCAAAGTTACCAAAAACTATTGGTCACCAATTTGGCACCATGTAGCAATGCAGGGGTGGACCAATAATGCAGCATAGAATGACCGATGCATCAGGATGGGGTGGATAATCTTCGAATGAGGTCAGTTCCTTCAGGGGTGGTTCCAGCTATCTACGTCGCAAAATAGAAAAGAAAATAAATAAAGAAATAGTTTTTACTAGAACTCACAAGGATGGGTATAGCCACGTCAAGACCTATGCAGGTGGTATACCATGTATGAAACACAGATCCTGTACCTAAAAAATCATCCAAAATTAACTATGATCCATCTCCTATCAGTGGTAGGCAGGGGGTGAATTCTAGAACCAATAAATAGGTGCATGAGATCTAGGATTTAGAATCAAAGTGCTCCTATCCAATTGGCTTTAGCAGAAATAAACCCTCAACCCATGTTTACAAATGTGCACTCCTGAGTCACTCAAGTAAACCCCATGGAATCCAGATAGTAGAATATCACAGGATAAATTAAAAAACTAGACAAAAATAGGTATTCATACAATCAATAAAGAACATGAAGATGAAATCAGAGATCAAATAGTGTAAAATTTGTATTTGCATGGAGGTAAACCTTACATATGAATTGTAATGGCTAAAGAGTTGCCCTTAGGAATGGCCAACATTCCACTATTTATAGGTATATTTACATTGATTTCAAAATTGAACATTGATGTTAGTAGGTGGGAAGATGATCCTTGTAGCAAAAAAGCACCGCATTGGTACACTTTTTCTCTAGAAAGCATAAATCTTATAGAAAGAGGTAGATGTATCTAGTTGAATCTAGGCCTTTGGATCTTCTGGTATCTCTACCCAATTCATCAATACTCAGCTAGCTCATCCTTATCCTTGATTGGAAATCCTCTTATTAGGTGGTGAGTGATAGGTATTGAAGTGCCTTGGGAACAACGCACCTCAAATCAATCACCCCTACGTACATTGTCAGGTGCCTAAACTACTGGAGCAACAAAAAAATCTTCTACTTGAATTTTGGGTGATGGAAGGAGCCTTGTATGTCAGGCAAGTGCCTTTGTTTCACCCATAAAGAGATTTGAGAAGATGGTAAACTTTGCTCAAAACTCCACCCAATTTGTGTTTGTATCTCCCACCCAAGGTGGGCAAGAATTTCTATCCCCTTCAAGAGTGGGGTTTCTTAATGTATCTACCCATTTTGGTCACTTGAAAGGTCTACCCAATAGATGGGTGGGTCTTTTAAAAAGTTTCACCTCAAGGCTAAGTGTGGGTCTTTTGCCCACTTTGTGATCCACCCTACTTTAATCCATCGTCCACCCATCGGTTTGGTCTGCCTATGGCTGCTATTTCCACCACCTAATATCTTTTGTCCATCCACTGATGTTCTTTCCAAAATTTTGTGAACTCCCTCAGAGAACCATCATCTTTGTGAAAATGATGGGGGTGCAAAATTGCACCCACACAAACCCAATCCTACACATTTAAGGTGTGACTACTCATAAACACCCTAGATATTGTCTTCACACAACTCCTTCTAAGTTCATGAATTCCTAACTATTTCATTCTAACAACTCCTTCTAGGCTCATGGTTTCCTAGCTATTACATTCTCACAACTCCTTTTAGGTTCATGAGTTCCTATTTATTGCATTCTTGCAACTCCTAGAACTCATATCTACCTGGTTATTGCATTCATGCAACTCCCCCTAATATTGGGCTTTATGGCTTACCAGAGGAATATTTATATCCATCCCATGGTTAAAAATAATAATTGCATAATTTACTCTAAAAGATAATGATAACAAAAAGCATGACATAATCCATCAAATATGAAATTCTATATAAATATAACATAAACCAAGATCTTCAATTAACCAAAAGGTCCAATTTCCTTAAAACAAAACTTACCATCAACTTCAAAGTACTATAACATAAATATTGTAACATAACTAACCAATCATTTCATAAAAATATACATTCCTTTAATATGAATTCCATCACATAATTATGTTAACATATAGATTTATTCTTGCTATTGATAGAACTCAAAACTAGACTATCCAATTGAAGGATTGTTCCAAACACTTTAATGCATTAAAGCAACATAATATTTCAGTTTGTACAATAATCAAATTCGTAAAACTCATTGAACATTACAT
Organism: Wollemia nobilis; assembly: GCA_028583015.1. Lineage (NCBI taxonomy): Eukaryota > Viridiplantae > Streptophyta > Pinopsida > Araucariales > Araucariaceae > Wollemia > Wollemia nobilis. The sequence continues at coordinate 5,594,638 of JAQPPZ010016751.1, read as the reverse complement.
TTTTTTACATATTTTGTTTTACCATATCATCTATATGAGCAAGCACTAAGAATCCATCCACCAATGATATTTAATTCAACTAAATATCTGCAAGCTTCTTCGTGATGGGAAATCCACCCTTAGCTTATGAGGTATATTTATGGATCAAAACAACTCTATATTGAATGCAACTAATTATGATGCAAGCAACTATGCATATAAACATTGGTAAGAAAACAAGGAGATAATCCCATACTTCCCTATAATGGCCCCTTTACCTACTCAAGTCTCAAGAGTCCATTACAATTTCAACCCAATGTTTAAAATTCTTTCAAAATAAGATGCAAGCAAGAAAATATAGCAACTTAGAGAGAATCCTATACTTCTCTCTATAATAATCCCTTAACTCACAAAAGTCTCAAGAATCATTATATTAGTTTATCTTTCAAAACCAACATGCAAGAATCCATGATTCCTTAACTATCACAAGTCTCAAGAATCAAAATAGTTTCTCTTTCAAAACCAACATGCAAAATCCATTGATTCTTTAACTATCACAAGTCTCAAGAATCAATACTAATTTCTCTTTCAAAACCATTAACAAACATTCAAAATCAATCCAAGATAATCTCATACTTTGCTTTATAATGATTCTCTAATTCCTAAGAGTCTCAAAAACCATTATAATAGTTTATCTTTCAAAACCAAAATCCAACTTCAAAATAAAAACAAGATAATCTCATACTTCTTATAATTATTCCCTAACTCACAAGAGTCTCAAAAAACCATTATAATAGTTTCTCTTTCAAAATAAAAATAACACTAAGAGAGAACTTAAGTAGTCTTCTCTAATATAAAGCATTCTTCAACCTTAGAGAAAGAAAAATCATTAAACTTTCTTTACAACTAAAGAATGATCTTAAGAAATTTTCTCTAACTTAAAGCATTCTTCAAAATTAATGAAAGAATAATCAAATTAACTTTCTCTATAACAATAAAATAAGTAACCTTTTAACTTAAAGCATTCTTCAATATTAAAGAAAGAACAAACTAACTAACTTTATTTAAAACTATAATAGAAGCAACCTTTCTAACTTAAAGTGTTCTTCAAATTTAAAGAAATAAAAATCAATTAACTTTATTTATAACAACAATAGAAACAACCTTTCTAACCTAAAGTGTTCTTTAACTTTAAAGAAAGAACAATCAATTAACTTTATTTATAACAAAAATAGAAATAACATTTCTAACCTAAAGCATTCTTCAACTTTAAACAAAGAACAATCAATTAACTTTCATGATAATAATAATAGAAGCAACATTTCTAACTTAAAGTATTATTCAAATTTAAAGAAAGAACAATCAGTTAACTTTATTTATAATAGTAATAGAATCAACCTTTCTAACTTAAAGTATTCTGCAACTTTAAATAAATAATGATCAATTAAATTTCTTTGTAACAATAATAGAAGCAACCTTTCTAACTTAAAGTATTCTTCAACTTTAAAGAAAGAACAATCGATTAATTTTCTTTATAAATGGAAGCAACCTTTCTAACCAAAAATTGAATGATAACTAGACCTAATAAAAACGTCAAACAATAGAGCACCCATTACCAACATAAAACATGAAAGCTTTAAAAATACTAACCCCAAGCATAGACCATAGACCCGAGTGTGAGAAAATTATCTCACATAGATTCAGGAAGGCACAACATAGTCTAAAGAAGTATCCTACCAGTTTTCAACCTCAAGGGCATGGTCGATGATTAAAGGCACAAAGAGCATAGGTGGGTGGGTAGTTTAGCTCTATAAAAATATAAAGGTGAGGACTATAGCCATATTAGGTCTAACTAGGTTGAGTTCAACATCAATAGGAGACATGCTAAAAGGAACCATAATACACTAAAGTAATATGTAGATATGGGTGATCACTTAGGAAATAAGACAAAAACAGTCTACAAGTGAACTATGGTAGCAAAAGGAGAGATCAAACAAACCATCAACGATTAAGTAAAGCATACAAGGTAGAAATAAAATTGAAAGCACCTGGTTTGTCAGTTTCATCTACATCTTGAGAAATATGTCACTGCTTTGAAATAACTTCTTCTTTCTTTTCCCTGTCTTCCTTATTTTGACTTCTTAGTAAACCAAAAACCCCCTTCCTCTACCCACCCACTCAGTGAGGAAAACTCAAGTAGCATCTAGATTTTATTGCCTTCACCTCGTCGAGGAATGTTGTGCTCCTCATGAGCTTTCACCTTTCCACTTCTCGAGTTCAATTTCCTTCCATGCTACCCCAAAACCTGGTTGTAAATCATCTTAAGAAGCATACAGAGGTGGAATTTTAAACTCTCATGGAGCTGGCCACCCATGTAACACCCAAGAAGGTATTATCTTGGAGATCTTCACCTCCTTGGTCACTATTAGGGTGGCGCACTTTTTTAATGAGCGACACTCATGCTCATTAAACTAAATTGCTTCATGATTCCATTAAAGACTATTTCTTTACTGAATAAATCAAATACATTTAAATTTAATAATCTCTCTTAAAGCTTGAATATTATTAATCTATTTAATTTAATACTTATCTAAGGTATTAAATCTATCGTTCAAGCAATTTATTAATTCAAACTATTGAAAACTAAACAAATATTGACCAATCTTAAGTATAACATAGACAAACATAGATTTACACTCAACAATGCTTCACACCATTTTTTTATCCTCAAATGGATGATATATTTTAAGATAGAGGAATTCTATCACTGATCAATTTAAGGAGGTTAATTGCAAGCAACTTCCCAACCCAATGGTGCGATCCATGAGAACAAACAAAATGCAATGCATCTACATGAAGAGTAATTTTTCTTGTTACCCTAAGCTATTTATGATCAAGTCATCATCATCATTTCCCTAAATATCTCTCTTTGTGAGTGGTTCACCCCTATGGTCCCACCAAAGAGAGCACCTAATCTTGCACCCACAAATACATCAATAGTACCATATTCAAAGCTAAAAAGTATGAAATCATCTTATCAAAATATATCATAACATGCAACTATGTCATAATATAAACACACCAACACATAGCTTACTATCCATAATGAGCTTTTCCAAGGAGGGGTGTTATAGGTTTGGGTGAAATTTTTCACTACTTGGGAAAGTTATGATGGAATGAATGCAATTTTCATGGAGAAATACCAAGATTATTGTCGTGTAAGAGATCGAGGGAGTGAAATTTTCAAGATGACTCAAAAATAAAGTGAAGGGCTGGAAGATTACATTGAGATATTTCAACTTGTAATTAAGAGAGGTAACATTAAGTTGGATGATGATTTGTTGAGAACTATATTTCTAAAAGGTTTATGAGAAGAGACAATTGATATCCTCAATCTAATGGGAGGAGGGAATATTTTTAATCTTCCTTTCCATAAAATTTTATATTAATGTACCAATTACTCTTGCACAAGATCATATTTGCGCAATAACAATCCAACTAGAACCATTGGAGGAGTTACAAGAGTTGAAATTAGTAATATGTTGAAAATTTTGAAAACATGTTTGATGGGCACTTTTACCTCTTCCATGGATTTGCTGCAAAATAAAATTGAGGTAGAGGTTTTATGTTGTCCTCATTGCAAGAAAAAACATACCTTATATGACTATCCTTTGGAAAAAACTACTATTTGCAGTATTTGTGATCAACAAAATTCAACAAAGGATTACCAACATTTACCTACAGTAAATACAACATTAAAGGAACCAAATTTTCAAGAAAAATATGTTTTCTTTGTTGCACAAAGGAGGTAATTACAAGGAGATAATAAAGGATGATATTTAGGTATGCCTAATCCCTATGCTTGTTCTAATTTTCCTTACTATAATCAAAATTGGTCAAATCCACAATGGTCCCAATGGTCTCAATGGTCTAATAATGTTCCACCTTGGCCACAACCATATGTGTCCAATCAATGTTGGCCACAACAGTGTTTGCAAGGCTAGCAATGGTCATATCCAAAATAATATTAGCCCAATCCACCATCATTTTAAGGACAATTTCATCAACAAAAATGATTTTTGCCTCATCCACAAGGAAATAATAGTCATGCACCACCCAAAAAATCTCCTCTTCCTACTCAGCTAGTGCCTAACCCCAATAATAGACCTACCCAATAGTAAATCTATGAATCTGAAGGTATTTATCTAGTAAATTTCTTATCTTGTAGTGATATCTAGCTTAGGTTAGAGATATTTTTACTTGACCCTATACCTCCTATCATCATTGAAGAGGAAAGTGAACCCAAAATATGGAAGAACCTATAACTTAGTTTGCTATTATAAGGCAAATTGTAAACCAATCTATTGTAGAACAACTTGCAAGTGTGATTGAGTCACTTGCAAGGTCTGAACCTATAGAACATTCTAAAAATATAATAGAGGCTCATTTTACTCAAATATTGATGATTAAAAAAGAAACACCCAAAACTAATTTTGATCTCATGGCAAAATTAAATAACATCAATGTGAAAAATCCACTCTTACAAGCTATAAAATATGTTCCAATTTATGCCAAGACCATTAGATAGTTGTGTGTCAAGTGTTCAGGAAGGAAAAGAAAGGAACCAAAGACCATACATGTCATGGGTAAACTTTCTAATTTTATGGCTGGAAAACTTCTCTCGCCCAAATATATGGATCATAAATTACCTATTCTTATAGTACGCATATGACAAACTAGCCTTAAAAATATTTTGATTGATCTAGGTGTAGCAATTAATGTGATGACAAAGGACACCATGAATTTGTTAGGGCTACAAGATCTAAAACGTACCCTCACTATCTTGCTATTGGAAGATAGGTTAACAGTGAAACTAGGGGGGATTCTAGATAATATCATGGTCACAGTTTACTCCTAAGAATATCTACTACATTTTGTGGTGCTACAAAATAAAACCTCACTTGGGGGACATGCTTTAATACTAGGTAGACCTTGGTTGACAACAATATATGCTTTTATTAGTTACAACCCTTTTTATGTTATATATAACAAAACTTTAACACTTTATCCACTTGAAACCCCAAGTATTTATAATGAGCATCCTTGGTTTGATGAACTAGATGATGGAGAAATCATCCAATAACTGGCCATGATAATTTTATAAAATCATAACTTGAGGAAGAAGTGTATGATAACGATTTCACAAATGACACCACTTCTATCACTAAGCATATTATGCCAATAGAACCTAGTAGTTCACAACTACCTTGTCTTCCAAATTGTCCTTTCATTACTTTCCCCTCTCAAAATACACAAGACATTGTAACTTTTCATCAACTATTACCACACAAATACCTTTTAAATCACTTCTTGAAGGACATCTCAGGCATAGATGCCAATAGTGAAGACTATAAAAAAATAAAAGTTTTTCTTGGGAAAACTTTGAACATCAATAGAAATTTGTAGGAATCCCAAGAGAAACCTTTGGTGCAATTATTTATAGACCATTCATAATATTTTTCTTGGGATTATAACTATATGAAGGGCATACATCCATATATTTGCACATTAAATATTTATAAGAGATAAATGTGACCCAGTGAGACAACCTCAAAGAAGATTCAATCTAGCTTTGACAGAAGTGGTAAAGAAAGAAATTAAAAAATTATTGGATATTGGTTTTATCTATCCCATATCATATAGTCAATGGATTTCTCCATTGGTCATTGTACCTAAGAAGAATGAAAAATGAAGAGTCTATGTAGACTATTGAGAACTTAAGAAGGCTAGTAAGAAATACTGTTTTTCCTTACCTTTTATTGATCAAGTTCTCGATACTCTCATAGGAAAGAAGCATTTTTGCTTCTTAGAAGATTTTAGTGGTTACAATAAAATTAGGGTAGCTAAATAAGATCAAGAGAAAATCACTTTTCATACCCTTAGGGGACACATGCATATCATGTCTTACCTTTTGGGCTATGTAATGCACTTGCTACCTTTCAAAGGGCTATAATTTCCATCTTTGATTATCTTAATCATGATTGTTTAGATATTTATATGGATGACTTTACTATGTATGGTGATACCTTTGAAAAAACTCTAAACAAGTTGAAACAAGTCCTTGAAAGATTCCAAGAAAAAATCTCTCTCAACCATGAAAAATGCTACTTAATGATGACCAAAGGCATTTTCTTAGGACACTATATCTCTACAAATGGCCTCAAGGCAGATCCAACCAAAACTTAGGTTATAAATTCCTTCCACCACATAAAATTCAAACATAAGTTAGAAGCTTCTTAGGATATGCAAGCTATTATAGAAGGTTCATTCAAGACTTCAACAAGATTGTTGCTCCATTATTTCAATTGTTGATTAAAGCTAACAATTTTTATTGGAATTATGACTATCAATAATATTTTAAAGAGATTATGGTAAATTTGACCACAAAACCAATTCTAAGAGGGCTAAATTAGGCTTTACCTTTTCATATTCACACTGACACGTCAAACCAAGAATTAGGTGTAGTTCTCATCCAAAATGAGGAAAAGCAACCCTATGTCATCTATTATGTTAGCAAAAACTTGAATGGAGCAGAACTAAACTATACTATCATTGAAAAATAATTTCTTGCTATTGTCTATGCCATAAACAAGTTTAGATATTACATTACTGGGTATAAAGTTTTTTATCCATACTGATCATTTGACATTAAATATCTTATGAATAAAGTTGTAGTAAGTGGTAGAATTGTTCGATGGTTGTTACTTTTACAAGAATTTTATATTACCATTTTGGATAAACCTGGTAAAAAATGTAATGGCTAATCATATTTCTAGATTACATTTGGCAAATGATATAGAACCTATGCAGTATTTATTTTCTGATAAACATTTGTTTGTCATTTTAGTACACTCACCTTGGTATGCAGATATTACTAACTATTTGGTGATAGAAAACGTACCATCTCACTTTTCACCACATGAAAAGTGGAAGCTCATCCATTAAAGTACTCCATATAATTTTTTATATGGTATTTTGTTTAAAATGTGTCTTGACCATGTAATTCAGATATGTGTGCAAGAATAAGATACCTTTGAGATATTGCATGAAGCTCATGATGAACCATGTGGAGGACATAATGCTTCCAAGAGAACCATGTATAAAATATTGCAAACATGCTACTATTGGCCTAAAATTAACCATGATACTAAAATCTATGTCTCTCGATGTGATCCATTACAAATAATGGATAATCCAACACCTTCAATAGAGTTGCCTTTACACCCTCAAGTGGTTTTAGAACCATTTGAGAAGTAGGGGTTAAAATTTATTGGACCTATTATTCCTACAAGTGAATTCAATGAGTAAATCTTGGTGTGCATGGATTATGTCACAAAATAGATAGAAATAAAGGCATTACAACATGCCCAAAAATAAAAAGTTGATTTTTGTATGATATCTTTTAGCATTTTGGAGCACCTAGGGAGATTGTAACAAATTAAGGACCACAATTCATAGATACTGTGATAGATACCTTTGTACATAAATATCAAGTGAACCACAAAAGATACTCACCATACCATCCTCAGTCTAATGGTCAAGTGGAGGTTACTAACAGGGAGCTTGAGAATATTTTGATAAAGACAGTTGCTTCACACTGAGCAGATTGGTTGCATAGACTCATAGAAGCAGTATGGGCTTATAGTACTACTTGGAATTTAACAACAAGGCTCATACCCTATGAAATGGTCAATGGGAAGATAACTATCATACCCATTGAGTTTGAAATTTAGACCTTATGCACTACATTAATGTTTGAAATTGATCTCACAACTTCTCAACAAGAAAGACTCTTATAACTGAATGCATTAGATGAAACTCATCATGATGTCCTTCAACATACATAATTATTGCAAGAACAATGAAATAAGTGGTATGGTAAACATATCAAGCCAAGGAATTTTTAAGCATGTGATTGGACCTTACTTTACGATTATAAGTTCAAATATTCAAAGGGAATTTGTGTATAATATGGTTGAGCCCATATGAAATTGAATAAGCATATGGTAATGGTACAGTCAATATTTGATGATTTCTCTCATGGCTTACTTGTCAATGTCCATAGATTGAAGTTGTACCACAAACCTCTCTCCAAGTTAGATTTCATTAAATAATTCATTAAACAAGTTTAACTATAGTTAATTTTTTACCTACAGCCCTATGCCAGTACTTTTTTTGGTAGATAAGATACTATAGCATTAATACCAGGTTTTACAGTTTGACCCAAAACCTTTTACAAAAATCAGCCCAGGGTTGTTGATGAACATGTCCTTACTAAGGATCCTATATATGTAAAATCTACATGCCACCAAAGCCATTACATTTGATAAGGCACATAGCCTATTATCAAAAGAAACTTTCCATACAACATTTTGGGTATACCCCGAGAAAACACACCTGCATCATAATTACAAAAAAATAAATAGACACAGATCCCTTCATTGAAACAATGGAGAAACAAAAAGTTGCAGACACATAGTAGAGTACTGAAAAAAACTCCCACAAGCTCTGTATTGACAGTTACTCTTAATAATTCTTTGGTAATTACTTTCTTTCGTATATGACATGCTTTGGGACCACATCCCATCTTGGCCAATCAGCCTTGGAGAAGTGAACTTACTGGCTAGATTTATGGCGGTGGCTATCTAGTGGTTCACGTGGCTCTGGTTCGAAGTCTTATATTGATGTTTCTTTCCTGAGCCGTATGCGAGTACTTGATATTTCTCCTTCAACAAATATATTTGAAAAAAATAAAAAAATAAAAAAGTAACAAAGTCCTATGGTGAAAACCTTTACCGATTCCATAGGGCCAAGGAGGAAGATGAAAACCAGTTTTACTGGCTCTTCATCATTGCAAAAAGAACATCCATTTGTGAAAACTAGCTTGGTGGTACAAATGGATAGTTAATTTATGAAAACCATCTTGCTGGCAGGAATTATAAGCAAAAAAGAAAATTAAAAAGAAAAACCCCAAAAGTTCAAACATTCTTCATGATGATAAGTTTGAGTAGTATGTAGTTGAACATGAATATCTTCGAGCATGTTGCCCTCCAACTCCAATTATGATCACTATTTTAGCATATATCATATTAGTCCAAGTACTTGTTGTGGAGTTTCCACAACTACCCCAAACTTCTTTGGGACCCACTTGTCATGTTTTGGTATTAAAGGTTTTCGGTTTTCTTTGGGCTTATAAGAATAGTGATGTTTTACCATTTTATTTTAATGATTTTTTTAGTTAGTTATTTGATATTTAAACGATTAATTAATCTAGGCATTAATGCCTAGATTAATGAAAATCCATTTTGATAAATAGATTTTAATGTTCTTCATATTGTCTAAAGTGACGAAATGTGTTCAACAAAGCAAGGCCTGACCAAAACATTACCTAAAACAATAAGAAAATGCAAAAGGGATAAATAGATTGAGATAGAAAGTGATATGCTATTATCTACATAATATAATTACCTTAATTATATTATGTACATAATAGTAATATTATTAAGATTATATTATAATGTTCTAAAATATTATTATTATAATAATATTATTATATTGTATATAATAATATTATTATAATATACTTTACAAAGGATATGATAATAATATTTAAGGTAATGTTTAATCATATTGTGTGTGATTGCAGGAGAAGGTGATGGTGGCCATTAGAAAAAATTTGAAGGCAAGGGTGGATATCCCAAAAACGTTCGATGCCATAGTGGCATGAGACGTCATGGAGTAATGTCGACAAGGAAGAAATCCAAAGATAGCATTAGGGTTTTAGGAGGACAACACGTAAGGTGCCATATTTGATAGTGAAACAAAGGCATACCATCGAACAAGGATAGAGAAGCATTATTCGGGCAACCTGTAACCCTAATCGATAGAGTTAAATGTTTGCCTCGAGTGCGTGGAGATTTTTTTTGTTGCATAGCATGAGTGTGAGCTCGACAACACCATGGTGATGTGAGGTTGGTAGTGCCATGGCTGCATAGATAGATGGTAGTGCTATGGCTACGTAGATCGATGGAATCACCATGGCAACGCATTGGACAACGCCATGGCTGCGTCGATCCCAGCACCATGGTGACATATTGGACAGCACCATGGCTGCATCAATAACATGATGGCATCATTTGGTTATATGGACACCAAAGTACCCAGGATAGGGAATACCATCCCAGTCCTTGGGCATGTGGGTATGGATTTGAAGGGATACCACCGGGTCTTGGTTTCGAAGAGCAACAATAAAAATTTTGCTCAATAATATTGGCCTATCTTATTTTAATGTATGTGAATGTGGTTTTATTACATTCAATGTTTTAAAGGAAGTTTAAAATCCTAGGGGTTATAAGGTAGAGTTAAATATTTTTTTTTTTATCATTTGTTTTGATGGATGCAAAGGGGTGTTCTTGGGTAGAATGCTTATGTGATAAGAGAAAGGGGAGACATAAGGAGTCATGCAAGGCTATGTTTTTTGCTATTTTTATTATTGTTTAAAAAAAAATGTTTAGTAGTGTTATTTTTATTGTATTAAATCACCGAAAATTATGATGGATTATCTTCTTATATCCATTCATTATTTTGATTGTGAAAGAAGTTGAAGCGAAAGGACTTCCAAGCATTATTTATACCTTGCTATCCTACCTTTTTAGGGGGGCTAGAAATGATGTAACATTCTGAAAAGCAATAAGAAAGAGCATTTTCAAATTTTTAAAGAGTAGCAAACTTTTGTGAGAAAAATCAAAAGGAGGGTTTTTATCATAAAACTAACATTTTTAGTGTCTTATCATTTCTGTATTTTAGTGACTTCTAGCCATTGTCTTATGCCATGAAATGGGTTGCAATAGGCGAAGGTCAAGATGATGTAGTTTCTCTATGTTTCCTTTGAGTCTCGCACTTGATTTAATGGTATTGTGCTTATGTTGCAGGTCCATTAATTCAGGTTGTTTTATGATTACCTCATAACTTGGGAATTTGCAAGGAGGAGCTTGCTAAACTGATTCAAAATTTGACTTTTTTAGCTAACCAAATTTGCATTTTTTTTTTTTAGTTCATTTTATTTCAAGCACTCAATCATTCCATTCTGGTCCATCCAAAATTTCATTTTCTTTTTATTTCCATTCTAGTCCTTTTCCAAAATTTCTGCTAATTTCATTTTAGTTTCATTTCTATTCTGGTCCATTTCTAGAATTGTTAATATTTCAAGTTGTTTTCATTCTGGTAATTTTCTAGATTTTTTACACCTCCAAACTTCATTAATCTAAATTTTTAGATAAAACACATGGTTTAGGAGGGATAATAACCTACAATTTCACATCAAGTTAAGAGAAGAAGTGAAAGCTAACTTTGCTAACATTGCTAACATGCTAACTTCTACTAATCACTATTAGGGTAGTGGCATCAACATAAGGCAGCTGAAATGAACCCACTATCTAAAATTTACTTCATCTTAAAGGCACGGGCATTAAAATAAGGTGGAATATTCCACATTTTATCATTTGAAACCTTTCAAGTGAAGATAAAATACTTTACTAACAAGGATTCAAGGTAGCACCAATTTAAAAAACCCTAAAAATAACTACTTTTATTTTACATTTACTTTTAGTTAGATATTTCAATCACTAAGCATTGTTTAGAACCAGTAAAGGCCCCTTGTTTATGGTCACATGCATCATTGAATTATTTCTGGCATTATTGTAATAATTTAGATATTTTACCAGAACCTTGGAGAAGTTGAATATTTGTCATTTGGTTTCTTTTCAAGAGAGATTTTTTTGTTCAATACTCTGCATGTGGTGGTATTTTGCAATTGGGTAAAATATACACTCAACATTTTTGGCACTAGAAGGAGGGCCTTATTTTATGCTTTGCAATTTAGTCCTTGCTAATGCTAACGTGGTCAGTTTTGATTCAAAAATATTGTGTTTGCAGGTGCAACATGTTACTCTTGACTAGTTTGTGAGAAGCCTTAATAGAATAGATTTAAGTTTCCTAGGCTGGATCCACCTAGATGCATTGCTACTAGGTCCAAAACCATTAAGGAAACCATTTTTCAAAGTCTTTCTCCCAAACCTAGGAAACTGAGATACAAAATATAGGGGATCGAAATCCTGTCTAAGCCTTCTGATACATTAGGTTTAGAGATGCTTTGCCAATATTTAGAAAGGCTAGCTCTCAGACCTCTGAATTTGAATACCTTTAGTGGGTGTGCACCCATTAGTTCCACCACAAGAGCTACATCAAGTGTACCCATCTCCGTAGTCTCGAGTGTGTCAACTTCTTTAGTAGGGTCATTACCTTTGGTTAATATGACCCAACAACAACAACCAGTTCCCTTGTTTGGTACCCAAAGTTCTTTGTTAAGTATACCTAGGGATGTTCATGACATACCTAGGCACCTAGAGAGGTATATCCCTAATTTTATCCATGATGGTCCCATTTCAGCTGAAAAGCATGTTCAAATTTACAAGGATCACATGATTAGGCAAGGAGTCAGTCATGAAGACGTCACTTGTCGACTCTTCCCTAATAGCTTTGACCAAATGGCTCATGAATGGTACAGGAATCTTCCTGCAGGGTCCATTACATCTTGGGCCCAGTTGTAAGCTACATTTTTTAATCAATTTAGGTCATTGATAGATCCTACCATCATGTATAACCAATTCATGTCATGCAAGAGGTATCCTAATGAACCTATCAGAAAATTTAATACCAGATTCCAAAAGCTTTACACAAACGTGACTCGTCATTTTGCAATAGATATTGTTGTTGCATTGCAATTATACCTCGCAGCCTTAGACCTGATGAAGCCATGTTTACTAGGATAAAACCTCAAGTTACAACACTAGCCTTAGCCTATGCTGAAGCCATGACTATTGAGTAGCAAATGACACCGCAAGGTGGCACTATGCCTCAATTTCCCATGTTAGGGCAATATGGCCTTTACAATAAATTTGCCATAATGAATCAAGATGTGATACCTCATATGCCCATGATGAATTCTTTGCCATATCATTAGTCATACCCATTCGCTCCTACACTTCCATATTTTTTGACATATCCTAGTGTTGCTATTCCACCCACTCCACAAACAATGGCTGCTAATCAGATAACCTTGCTAGGATTTGATGTGATTAGTACTCAAAACTCAAATGCATATCCCATGGTTGTGCCTCTTCAAGCCAAGGGTCCATGGTGGACCCAAAACACCCAGAGTCAAACCTTAGTGCCTAATCCAGAGGTTGCTAATGTCAAAAATGTTAGTGGATCTGGGGCTGTCATGTCCTAGCCACAAGGATCCAATTTTGAGCTGGAAGATCTCAAGAGAAATACCATCAAACAAGGCAATGACATCATTCTATTACAGAAGCAAGTTGCCCAAAATCCCATGCCCAATAGAAACCATAGCCATAAGATAATAGGATCATAAAATATGTAGCCTAACAATGGGAACATACCCAATTATATAGCCCATCAGGCTGATGCGTTAGGGGACTGTGATGAATCAGAGTCATATGATGAGGAAATGCATCACTGTTGTCATAGAAATTTAGACACTTTGGTGTCTGAAGTCATCCATTAATTAGAAAACTATGAGATGGATAAAGATATGAATATGTTAGGATAGGAAGAGGATGAAGTTTTGGAAGCTCAGGTTGCTAGACATTTTGGGAAAGCTAATCACAAGTATTTTACTAGGAGTTATAAGGATCCCAAAATCTCCTCTACTCCCCCAAACAACCCTTTAGTTCCTCCTGATACAAAAGGTGATGTGAATCCACCACCTCCATTGTGGGAATCACCTAGGACAATGCCAAAAGTGTCAAATCCTAGAACATCCACTTATGACTTGGAAGAAGACATGAAAAGGACCAAGGCCAATATATCAAAGTATGAGGTCTCTCAATTGTTGGGGCAGGATAAAATAGTGGGAAAGATATTGAATTCCCTGAGTCAAATTCATGAGGTTAAATTTGTAGAACCCCAACTTGCTATGATGAAAGAGAAACCAGAGGTTCCCCCTTTTCTCATAACTATTAGGATCATAGGCAATAATTTACACAACTATTTTATTGATTTTGGTGCCTCGACCAACATCATACCTCTTGAGATAAGCCAAAATCTAGGACTTAAGCCTATTAATTTGAATAGCAAAGTGGTCCAATTGGATAAATCTATGGTGGATGTAGTAGGTGTTGTAAAATATGTCCTATTTTAGATCAACTCAAAGCCTAGGGTCCAACATTACATGGATATCCTTGTGCTAAATATTGTTGCCAAGTATGCCATGGTTTTGGGCATGGATTGGAGCAGAAATCTCAATGGTTATGTGGTGACTAATTCCTCCCATATGTGGTTGCCATGGATAGGAGTTGCAAACAAAATCTGGGTAGATAGAGAGTCCATACTTAGGGAGATGATTATAGAGTATAATAAACTCAATGAGATTTAGTTTACTAAAATAGAGTTGGGGGTTTACAATTTTCACATAGAGGACATAGCCGAAGGGTCCCAAAATGATAATCTTTACCATTGTACTTCAAAAGAAAATAAGAGGGTGTAGATCCTAAATTTTGATGGGTCCAAATCAAAACAAGGTGCGGGAGCTAGGATAGAGCTCACATGTCTTGGTAGTAAGCCTTTGATTATTGCCTATAGATTAAAGTTCCCACCCACCAATAATGTGGCAGAGTATGAAGCCCTAATTTTTGGACTTCAGTTGGCCCTAAGAGAAAAGGTAAAATGCCTTAAGGCATTGGGATACTCAGAGTTAGTAGTAAAATAGGTCGAGTAGTATACCTGTAGAGACAAGAGTTTGAACCTCTATAAAACCAGTGTGAGGGAATTAATTAATAATTTTGATGCTTTCAATATTTCCCTCATCTCAAGAAAAAATAATAAAATGGCTGATTCGTTAGCCGTAGTGGCCAGCATGCTTTCGCCTGCTGACCATAAAAAATGTAAAAAAATTTCCATAGATCTAGTGCGTTGCCCCTCCATACCAGATAATATCATGAATTTACAGGTCTTTGATAGTGATAGACACATTTTTAGTTTTTTCACTAATTCTGGTATATTTGAAAATCATGCTATAGATGAAGAAGAGAGGAGGCAAGTAGAAGTAGGAACAACTGGAGTATGGAACGATATTCCAAGTGATAGGGCCTCTCTATAAAAGTTGTTTGATATTGGATATCAAAATAAAAATACCATCCCCCAAGGAATCATGCAATTTAGTCAATTTGGGGAGTGTAGTAGATCCACGTGAAGTATTCATTGCAAAGGCATGCACACAATGAGAGAAGAAGTCAATAGCTTAGGTTTTAGGAGAATACATTGATTGCATAGCTTGGAGCTATGAAGATCTAAAAAATTATGACTCGAATGTAATCATGCATACTATTCCTTTGAATCTTGATTCCAAGCCTTTTAGACAGATACAGAGAACGGTTAACTCAATCCTAGAGCCCCTGATAGAGAAGGAAGTGAAGAGACTGTTGGAAGCCAAAATCATCTTCCCTGCTAGGCATTCCACATGGGTGGCTAATCTTGTGCCTGTTAGGAAGAAGAGTGGAGAGATTCGATTGTGCATAGATTTTAGAAATCTGAACAAAGCTTACCAAAAAGACAATTACCCATTACCCACCATTGACGAGATACTCCAAAAGGTAAATGGATCTGAAATGATGTTATTCTTAGATGGATACTTAGGATATAATCAAATTATCATACATCCAAATGACAGGATGAAGACGGCCTTCATCATGAAGTGGGGAACATTTGCCTACCGGAGGATGCCATTTGGTTTTTTGAATGTTGGAACCACTTTCCAAAGAGCCATGGATTTTGCACTCAATGGGCTCAGTGGTAAGTGCATTATTTTTTATTTGGATGATATTCCTATCTTCTCCAGGAAGAGGGAATATCATGTTAGAGACTTGAGGAAAGAGCTCCAAAAGTGCAGGTAACATGGAATTTTCCTAAATCCAAAAAAGTGCATCTTTGGGGTAATGAAGGGTAAGCTGTTAGGACATGTCATTTCAAAATATGGGATTGATATAGACCCAAATTAGATAGCCGCTATCCGGGATATTCCTCATCCCAATAGCAAAAATGAGCTTAGGTCCTTTTTCGGTAAGATTAACTTTGTGAGAAAATTCATTTCATGTTTTGCCGAG
This sequence comes from Wollemia nobilis, assembly GCA_028583015.1. Lineage (NCBI taxonomy): Eukaryota > Viridiplantae > Streptophyta > Pinopsida > Araucariales > Araucariaceae > Wollemia > Wollemia nobilis. The sequence goes on along the minus strand of JAQPPZ010016751.1, from coordinate 5,578,418 downwards.
ATCGCCAAGCTCCTAAATGACATGCTGAAAAAGGATTTTCAGATAAAGTGGACCAGTGAGAATAGGGATGCCTTCACAAGCATCAAGGATGCTATTTACAATGCCCCTATTCTCATTATTCTAGACTATGCTAAACCATTTTATGTTTACACATTTGCTTCAGATTATTCTTTTGCAAGTGTGTTAACTCAAAAAATTGAAGACAACATTGAAAATCCTATAGCCTTTCTAAGTTATCCTTTGAAGGATGCGAAACTAAGGTATTTTTTCCTAGACAAGCAAATGTATGCCTTGTTTAAAATTTTTAAAAAATTCAGGCATTACATTGTGCATAGTAAAGTTTTTGCTATAGTTCTTGACCCTACAGTAAAGTCCATGTTCTTACAGAGTGAGCTAGGTAAAATAAGGGGGAAATGGCTTTCCACCCTTCAAGAATTTGACTTAGAGATAAATCCCATGAAGATAGTGTGTGGACAAGGTTTGGTCAAGGCTATCACAAAAATTGACCCTTCAATAACATGCCAAAACTATGAGGTTAATGATATCACTACAGAGGAATGGTACGTAGATATCGTATATTTTTTTTTACATGGTAAGTGCCCTTCTCATTTGAATTCCACTCAGTGTAGGGCACTACATTTAAAATCAACTAGATTTTGGATTAAATCTGGTGTGTTGTACATGAAGAATCATGAAGGAATTTTCCTTCGTTGCATTACTCAAGAGGAAGCAACCCAAGTACTCAAAGAATTCCATGGTAAGTATGGAACTGGAAGTAGGTCAGAAAACGTGACAGCACACTAGATTCTTAGAGCTGGGAATTATTGGACCCACTTGTTTAAATACACACATACACATGTAATAACATGTCACATATGCCAAGTGGCAGCCAACAGAGAGTGGAATGCAGTAATGCCATTGCAGTCAGTGGTAGAGACGAGACCATTTGCACAATGGATATTAGACTTTGTTGGGGTGATAAATCCTAACTCGTCTGATTCCCATAAGTTCATCCTCATCACTACTGATTACTGCACGAGGTGGACAGAGGCTATACCTACTAAGACCGCCACCTTCGAGGTTGTGATTAGATTTCTAGAGGAAAACATAGTCACTCATTTTGGAATGCCTAACTCCATAGTAAGTGACAATGATTCTACCTTTTTCTCTTTAGAATTTGCAAATTGGGTGTACGACAATAAGGTAAGTCTAAAATTCTCTTCCAATTATTACCCCTAAGGCAATGGTTTGGCATAATCATCAAATAAAAATTTATTATCCATAATAAAAAAATTACTTGAAAAGAACCCTAGAGATTGGCATAGTAAGTTAAAATGTTCCCTTTGGGTAGATAGGACCAGAAGCAAGGAGTCAATTGGTACATCTCCTTATCACTTAGTCTATGGGCAAGACCCTATTTTTTGCACTAATATGAAGTTGCAAACTTTACATTTTATAAAAGACTATATTGGAACTGATAATAAACTTGAAACCAGATTAACCCAATTAATGCATCTTGATGATAAGAGGTAGGAAGCCATGCTCCATTTCAGAAAACATCAAGACATAATCAAAATGTGGTTTGATAAATGGTTCAAAATTAAGGTCTTTAAAGTTTCAGATTTAGTTTTGTTGTGGGATAAAAGGCATGAGAAAAATGGGAACATGAAAAGTTTGATTGCTTATGGCTGGGACCCTATATAATATCCAAAGTCCTAGGTGAAAATAGTTTTATATTAAAAACCTTGGATGGAAAATATTTGGCCTTACCCATCAATGGCCTTCATTTAAAGCATTATTTTCAAGCCTAAGGGTAGATTCATTGGATTATATGTACACTAATCATCTTGTTTGATTGTTTGTCTTGTTAGTTTTATTTCCTGTTTATTTGATCTTGTTTCTTTGATTTCAGGAGTTTTTAGTATGTCAAGGTTGTCCAGTTTTGGATTTTATTGTAGGAGTAAGAGGTCAGCCTATGTGTATACGAATGTCAACCAAGACTAAAATGATGTGAAACATTAGAATCATATGGCAAAAAGGCTTGAACATGTGAATATTGGTTGCAGCTCATGAAGCATGAAGTCTTTGATTTTGCATATCATCCACCCATGTCTCAAAGGCACATTCTTATTACATAAACATCATGAAAAATCCACCTCCATATGCTAAACCCAAAAACTAAAAGTGATGTCCAATTATCTTGGGATCAAAGGCACAAAGAACACTAAGAAGATCTTAGGTTTGGAAGTTGTTTCTGAAGTTGCCTTGGGTCTATCACATTTCTGTCCATGTCCAACATCTCGGGTAAAATAATGTGAAACCATACTTGGATGGGGATGTGAGGAGAAAAGGTAATTCTGGTCTATCTCGCCCTACATATAGTCCATGAATAGTGGTTTTTATCACTACAATATTTATGCTCATAAAACAATGGTTATCACCACTAGCATGATTTACAAATCAGAGTAGTAAGGATAGGGTTAAATTCTCATCACACATTGGTTGAGAATCCGATTCCCCAAAACTCTAAACTGAATTGTAAGGATTGTACTACTTTCCCCCTCAGAAGGATGGGTAGTCATCCCCAAAATTCTTTTAAATATATATATATAGAGCAAAGCCAAGCAAAGAGGATTGGACTATGGGTTAACCTCCACCAGGGCTATAGACGCTTGACTAGTAGTGGAGTACACTCATGCCTGGTGACATGACTCCCGTAAGGTTGAGATTTATATCTACCATGAGGATAGATTAGTCTGATGACCTCATCCATAATTGGTTTAATTATTTTGGTCAAAGATGAGAGCAGTAAAGGATAGGGTTATATTCTCATCACACCTTGGTTGAGAATCCAATTCCCCAAAGCTCTAAGGTCCACTTGCACACACTGGTCCTTGATGATGACGGCTCATAACCAAGCCCCAGATCTGGTAAATGAATTCATCACAAACACATTTGATCCTAATATGGTTATACATTTTGAGGTGTTTGCTCAAGCCACCATAGAATGTGTTGCCCATGCTATAATTTTTTTTATCCTTAAAAATATCCAAGTAAAATTGGTGATGCAATGCTGAAAAGTTACAAACAATAAGGTGTGAAGTGCTTCACACACATAGAGCTAATATTGCATGATTCTAATGTTTTGTTGTTCTTATGAGTCTATTGACATTATTCATGCATTTGTTGACACTTGTTGCTTCCTGGTTTGGAGTGTGTTTTCAGATTTTATTTTTGGGTTCTCACCGAAATGCTCAGGAGCATTTCCTAGTAGATTCACCATTTTGTTGTGGAGTTTCCACAACTACCCCAAACTTCTTGGGGATCCACTTGTCATGTTTTGGTATTAAAGGTTTTTGGTTTTCTTTGGGCTTATAAGAATAGTGATGTTTTACCATTTTATTTTAATGATTTTTTTAGTTAGTTATTTGATATTTAAATGATTAATTAATCTAGGCATTAATGTTTAGATTAATTAAAATCCATTTTTATAAATAGATTTTAATGTTCTTCATATTGTCTAAAGTGACGAAATGTGTTCAACAAAGCAAGGCCTGACCAAAACATTACCTAAAACAATAAGAGAATGCAAAAGGGACAAAGAGATTGAGATAGAAAGTGATATGCTATTATATATATAATATAATTACATTAATTATATTATGTACATAATAGTAATATTATTAAGATTATATTATAATGTTTTAAAATATTATTATTATAATAATATTATTATAATATACTTTACAAAGGATATGATAATAATATTTAAGGTAATGTTTAATCATATTGTGTGTGATTTTAGGAGAAGGTGATGGTGGCCATTCGAAAACGTTCGAAGGCAAGGGTGGATATTTCAAAAATGTTCGATGCCATGGTGGTATGAGACGTCATGGAGTAACGTCGACAAGGAAGAAATCCAAAGATAATGTTAGGGTTTCATGAGGACAACATGTAAGCTGCCATATTTGAAAGTGAAACAAAAGCAAACCATCGAACAAGGATAAAGAAGCATTATTCGGGCAACCTATAACCCTAATCGAAGAAGTTAAAGGCTTGCCTCGAGTGCGTGGAGATTTTTTTTGTTGCGCAGCATGAGTGCAAGCTCGATAGCACCATGGTGATGTGAGGTTGGTAGCGCCATGGCTACATATATCAATGGAAGTACCATGGTTGCATAGATTGATGGCATCACCATGACAATGCATTGGACAATGCCATGGCTACATCGATCGCATGACCATGGTGACGTATTGGATAGCACCATGATTGCGTCAATAACATGATGGCATCATTTGGTTATGTGGACACCAAAGTGCCCAGGATGGGGAATACCATCCCAGTCCTTGGGCACGTGGGTATGGATTCGAAGGGATACCACCAGGTCTTGGTTTCGAAGAGCAACAACAAAAATTTCACTGAATAAGATTGGCCTACCTTATTTTAATGTATGTGAATGTGGTTTTATTACATTCAATGTTTTAAAGGAAGTTTAAAATTGTAGGGGTTATAAGGTAGAGTTAAATATATTTTTTTTATCATTCTTTTTAATGGATGCAAAGGGGTGTTCTTGGGTAGAATTCTTATGTGATAAGAGAAAGGGGAGACATAAGGAGTCATGCAAGGCTATATTTTTTGTTGGTTTTATTAGTTTAAAAAAAAAATGTTTAGAAGTGTTATTTTTATTGTATTAAATCACAAAAAATGATGATGGATTATCTTCTTATATCCATTCATTATTTTGATTATGAAAGAAGCTAAAGCGAAAGGACTTCCAAGCATTATTTATACCTTGCTATCCTACCTTTGTGGGGGAGCTGGAAATAATGTAACATTTCGAAAAGCAATAAGAAAGAGCATTTTCAAATTTTGAAAGAGTAGCAAATTTTTGTGAGCAAAATCAAAAGGAGGGTTTTTATCATAAAACTAACATTTTTAGTGTCTTATCATTTCTACATTTTAGTGACTTATAGCCATTGTCTTATGCCATGAAATGGGTTGCAATAGGCGAAGGTCAAGATGATGTAGTTTCTCTATGTTTCCTTTGAGTCTCGCACTTGATTTAATGGTATTGTGCTTATGTTGCAGGTCCATTAATTCAGGTTGTTTTATGATTACCTCATAACTTGGGATTTTGCAGGGAGGAGCTTGCTAAACTGATTCAAAATTTTACTTTTTCAACTAACCAAATTTGCATTTTTTTTTTAAGTTCATTTTATTTCAAGCACTCAATCATTCCATTCTGGTCCATCCAGAATTTCATTTTCTTTCTATTTCCATTTTGGTCCTTTTCCAAAATTTCTGCTAATTTCATTTCAGTTTCATTTCTATTCTAGTCCATTTCCAGAATTGTTAAGCTTTCAAGTTGTTTTCATTATGGTCATTTTCTAGAATTTATACACCTCCAAACTTCATTAATCTAAATTTTTAGATAAAACACATGGTTTAGGAGGGATACTAACCTACAATTTCACATTAAGTTAAGATAAGAAGTGAAAGCTAACTTTTCTAACATTGCTAACATGCTAACTTCTACTAATCACTATTAGGGTAGTGGCATCAACATAAGGAAGATAAAATGAACCCACTATCTAAAATTTACTTCATCTTAAAGGCACGGGCATTAAAATAAGGTGGACAATTCCACATTTTATCATTTGAAACATTTTAAGTGAATATAAAATACTTTACTAACAGGGATTCAGGATAGCACCAATTTAAAAAACCCTAAAAAGAACTACTTTATTTTACATTTGCTTTTAGTTAGATCTTTCAATCACTAAGCATTTTTTAGAACCAGCAAAGGCCCCTTGTTTATGGTCACAGGCATCATTGAATTATTTATGGCATTATTGTAATATTTTAGATATTTTACCAGAACCTTGGAGAAGTTGAATGTTTGGCATTTGGTTTCTTTTCAAGAGAGAGTTTTATGTTCAATACTCTGCATGTGGTGGTATTTTGCAATTGGGCAAAATATACACTCAGCAGTACTTTTTCTCCTTTCATTTTCATTTTAGTTGTATATATTTCATTTTTACAAGTGCTATTAAGATTGTCCATTCCATTCTTTTCTTCATCCCTATTTTATCTGGTTTATTATACTCTTCCATAATAATGTGGAACATTCTTCAATTGGGGGGAAGGTGATATTTATTCAAGTTATTTTACAACTCTATGAGCAAGTCCAATGAGCTACTATAGAAATATTTATGGCAAAAACTAGTGGATAATTTAAGTGGTTAGCACAAACTCATCAAGAGGAAGAGTAGTTTAAGTTAAAAATTCAAGTTTATGAAGTACATTATTTTATTCATGATGATAAAATGGACTAAAGAGCAATCAAGTTTTAGGATTTTGATCCTCCTAAGACATACAAGCCCACATGCATGGGTTGATGCTCAATTATGATTAGATTTCCAATCCTACCTAGGTTATGCACATAAATAAATAAATATTTATATATGTATGAATATATATTTTGTTTTGTTTCTATCCCTATTAGAGGATTTATTCTTGAAGAGTTTGGGGGATCAATGAGTCACAAAATCCAATTCCAAACACTCCTAGATCCTCTTAACCATACAAAATAAGTAAAAAAGGGTGTGAACCATCTAATAATAGGTAGATGGATCACATTTTTAATCAGAGGTCCTAATGAAGGGTGGAAAAGAGAAAATCATACGAATCATTCAATCATGAGGATTAATTGCTCACACAATTTTTAGATAGTTCCATAAAAAGCACACTTCAAATATTTTTAGGGTCATCTAATCATGGATAAATTGCTCATGTCATCTCAAATATTCTGATCAAATATTAGTGGAGAAAAAACTTGGAGATCATATGATCTTATTGATCTATATTCCATGATATTCGAATATATTTTTTATGGAAGTTAGTTATCAAAAGTTCTGCCAATTGTTAGATCTCATCCATCAATGGTCAAAATATTTTCGAGAGAGTTCTGATAAAATTAGAAATCCAAATTATAGACACTTAAAAATGATACATTATCCTTTGTGCAATGCTAATAGTTAATTACTTTGAAAAACCCTCAAAATTTTCTTAACTTTCCAAAAATACTATTTGTCCACTTTAGCCCCCTTAGGCACCTAAGCCCCATCCTACGCTTAGCCCTTCATCACCATGTGACCATCCCTTTAACCTAGCCTAGGTCTGCCTCACCATATTCTACCCTTTGACTAGCCTAGCCTCCACCTCACCCTAGCCTACTCTATCCCCTACTCTCCACATCCCCATGCACATTAAATGCCTTTAATTCCATGAAGACTTTGCACCATCAATGCATTTATGACATGGATGACTTTGCATCCACATACCATAATGAGGGTGAGGATTTTATTCACTCCATGCATTTATAAAGCAAGGTTCAACCAATCCCATGTAATATATGTTTTTGGATGAGGACTTTCCTCCATACAAGGGCATTCATGAGGTATGGTGCACACCTCTACCTCATAGGCCACCTCACAGGATACCTCACCCCCTAACCTTGGCCAAATTCTATAAATAGGAATAAATTTCTCTCCTTTCCATATATCACACATTTGCATACCAAACTCTACCAAAATAACTCTAGCATTCATTGCATTCAAAACCCTCTTTGGTACTAACCCCCATAGATGCTCTTGTGTGCATTTTTTTATCCCTTTTTGTGTTGTAAACTGCTCACTAGTGTGGACATAAACCACTGCTAGATCTGAACCAAAACCTCTAAATAACCAAAAGAATATTTCCTCCAAAGGAAGTCTCTATCTAACCAATCCAACATTGACCATAGGGTGGGTTGCAACTAATAGCATCGAACCACACCTTGGGGTGCGATTCCTATTGGAAACTTGTTTCAAATATACACAATATAGCAACTTAGAAATTTAGGTGACTATGATTGTTTTTCCCTATTTTAACTTGTTTCAATTATATTACCATGCAATAGGGTAAATCTTCGTTTGTTTTATCTTTTATCAAATTGTGTCTAACCAAGATAGGCCTAAAATTGCTACTATCTTCTCATTTTGGATTGTGTAGATTTAAAGGATCTATTCAACTAGCAATGGTGCACATGCAATAAACCTACCCACCCTTTGATGTGTTTAGGAGAAGATTTGGTGCCATAAACTACATTGAAATAGGTCTTCCTCACTAGAAGACCCAAATTGTAACCCATGGGGCAAATATTGTAAAAAATAAACACTTTGTAATACCTCTTTTGTTATCAATAAAATGGTATGCTTTTTGTGAATGTACAAATATCCATGAATCATATGATTCTCTATATCAAACACTTGTGTTATATTCTAAAACTCTAATATGGAAAAATAAGTCTTGTCAGTTGTTGATGTAACAACCCAAAAACTACTAGACCTAAAATTTTAAAAAGGAAAGCGAGGACAACCTTTATTTTAAATTTTTAGCATAAAAGGCTTCAACACATTTGAGTTCCAAGTTACTACAAATTACACTCAGTGGATAGGAGTGTCCAACTCCCATATTTTTTGGGGTTCACCTTACTAAAACTACTCATTTAGAAAGACACCAAAGTGATCCTCCCACATTTCCCATACCCTCACCAACATAGGACAATGTGACCATAGCATATGGATTATCCTTTGAGGCCCATAACACTTAAAGGAGAATGCATATTCTCTAACCTTACCCTAATACCATCTACGTAAGTTAATTGGCATAAAACCTTGGTGCTTAGTTACCACACCTCCATGGAGTAACTAAGGTTATTGCCACTTCATCGATAACTAACATGATCTCCTGATCCTACACATTCAAGGAATCAATAGTATTGACTTTTGAAATATCTCATAACTCCTAGTTGAGGTACACCTGGTCCTCCTCCTTCAAGGTGCAATAATTCACAAGAGACCTAGCTATTGTATATACATAACTCCTTCTAAGTTTATGAGTCCTTAGCTATTTAATCCTCACAACTCCTTCTAAAGCTCATAACTCCTTAATTATTACATCCATTAAACTCCTCCTAAGGTTGGGTTTTTAGGATTACAAATAGGGACTCTAACCAACACAAAAGTAAAAAAAAAACTTTGAGCATAAACCATAAGGTAAGCAAGGCATTAAACATAATATCAAAGAAATATATCCATCATTTAAATTTGGAAAGCTATAAAACATAAACATGGATTCTTCATAACCATATGCTAGATTTCACATCTTTCAAATACTTGGCATAAATCTTAAAATCAAATATTTTCTAAATTACCAAGATACATTCTATAAAGCCACATTTACCTAATTTCCAAATGCTTGACATAAATATTATCAATAACTTAAGGCAACAACATAAAAGAATCATGTTTCCACATAGTTAACATTTCCATAATTAATATAGCTTAATGCTAACTAGAAAAATATTGCTAAAATGCTTTATATTTCAAAACCCAAAGCAACATAATCCTTCAATTAAACAATAATCATGTTTACAATTCTTTGGAACAAATATTTTCTTTACAAGCCTTGCTTTCCATACCAACTTTACATTCAAATATTTATAACACATCCATCTAGGGTCTCCAAGCCATCAGTATATCTGCAAGCCTCCTTTTGATGGGGAACCACCCATACTCATGGAAAGTACTTAGGGATCAAGACAACTCTAAATGCAATGAAACTAACACATGCCATATTTTTTTGTATGCACACATCCATGCATAAAATATAATGAAAACAAATCAATCTATAGAGAATCCCATACTTCTCTACCTAATTATTTCTTAACTCACAAGAGTCTTAGAAATCATTATTTTAGTTTATTTTTCAAAACCAAAATATAAAGTTCTCATTAAAACAATAAATAATACACTCCTAATTCTCACAAGTTCTCAAGAGCCATTTCTTCCTTTAATTTTTATTCTCAAAATCATTAATTAAGGGGAATCTCATACGTCCCTTTGTAATGATATCCTAACTCACAATAGTCTTAGAAAATATTACTATAGTTTTCTATTTTTAAAATGCATCGTTCAAATAATTTTAAAAAAATTTATCACAAACATCAATCAAGTGTAACTTAACTCCAATATTATCAAGCTACAAAAATAAAGAATCTCTTTATTACAACCCATAAATTCATTGCTTTAAAGATACATATTCTTTTTTATTAAAAACAAAAACTTTCAAACATCAACTAAACCACTTTGCACTAATTCTCATTTTCTTAAACAATCTAATATATTTACTTAACGACAACCATAACCTAACTAAAGCATTTCCCTGGGAATAGCATAGATAAAAAGGAAAACTTAAACAAAAACAAACTCCCAAGTTCAAAATAATAAGGAAGGAGATAAAACATCCCTAGAAGCTAAGAGGCTAATAATGCTACCTAAAACAAAGACTACGCATAGGACAACATAGCAACAAAAGTAAGCTTCCAAAGACACTGCCCTAACATAGGGATGATGATCCCTTCCAGCTCATGAAATGAGATGCCCCAAGAAACAAACTAGCAACAAACAAACATGATGCCACCCTCTGAAGACTATGAGGTATCAATAAAGTTGCATAGGTTTGGCTTACATAACAAGAAGGAGAGAAACCATGGCCACAACCAACAATCAAGCACACTAGCAAACCAATTTGGATCTCCAAAGTCAAGGATCAATATTCTACAAAATAGCACAAGAAAGGCATGTTGGTCCAAAAATCACATGAAAACACTAGATCAGGAAGGTAAAACACAACAAGGCAACCACAAACTAAATTTTAAGCACAACCAAAGAAAATAAATCAAGCATAGAGAAAAATAATCAAAGAAGTAACCTTGTTCAATTTTCTTCTACGTCCCTCCTTCGACATCGTGCTCCCACCTAATACACATTGCACCAACTATTTAGTCTAAGCTCTCTTCCCCTTTTCCAAACCTCCATCCTCCACCTCACTTACCAATTTTAAGGAACAAGAAGGAATGGATTACGTCTCTTTGCATGAAGGTGCTCAAGGTAATACCCAAGAAGGTATTTCTTAGAAGACTCGCATGTGCCACCTTGAGTCTTTTAATTAAGAGCCACTCAAAAATAATGTGTAGGACTAATAAAGAATTAATCTTATTCACACAAAGAAATGCCTTTATTATTTTATGCTTTATTAAATTTAATTCCAAACATTAGAATCAAATCAATATTTTAATAGTCTAAAGTATTTTAAATCCAACCTTTAGTTTTCTTCATAATTCCCAAGTATTAATATCAAAAGCTAATTAATACTTCATGAAACTAAGGTATTAATGCTATCAAAAACTTAATAAACTTAATCCACATCTAAGCATACCAAGAACAATGAAACATTCAAGGCAACAAAGTTTCACACCATTATTTTATCTTTAAGTAGGCAATCTCCTTTAAGATAGTCTAATACTATCACCGACCTATTAAGGAGACTCATTACAAGCAACTTCCTAGCCCAATGGTGTGAACATGAAAACAATAAAAATGTAAATGCATCTACATGAATGTCAATTTTCCATATTACCTTGATTTGTCGATGAAAAATTCATCCTCATAATTTCCCTAAAATATCTCTCATTGTAGGTGGTTCACCCATAGTTCCCACCAGAGAGAAGGTACTTGTTGACAATTCTGTCACATTGCACAAGGGGTAGAAAAAAATCAAAAAATTTCCTTTTGCAAGAGTATTTCTTTTCATTTGTAAGTGTTGCAGCAATTTTGGCTTTCCATGTCACTCCCTTGTATACAGAATGAAGAAGAAAAAGTTTCGCTGACAAGCTGGCCAAAGAAAATAGCTCTGCCAAAGGAAAGAAAGGTTGTCGCGATATCACGACATGAAAACCGTCGCGATATCGCGACATAAAGCAAGGAAGAGCAGCTAGAGGTAAAGTTGTCGCGATATCGCGACGTGTCACAAAATCGTGGCCGAAAGCGAGGAGAAAGCCAAAAGACAAAAGTTGTCGCGATATCGTGCATGTCGCGTTTTCGCGATTGACAGCAAAAATAGAAGCAGAGCCGAGAATGTCGTCGCGATATCACACATGTCACGTTTTCACGATCGACAGTGAAGAGAGAAGCAGAGCTGAGAATGTCGTCGCGATATCGTGCATGTCTCATTTTCACGGTCGACATAGAGCAAAAGCACCAACAAGAAAAATGGTCGCGATATCACGCATGTCGCGTTATCGCGGTCGAAAGCGAGCAAAGACGCAAGAACCAAAAGGTGGTCGCGATATCACACATGTCACATTTTTGTGACCAATTAGCGGCAAAGATGCAAGAACCAAAAGGTTGTCATGATATCACGCACATCGCATTTTCGTGACCACTAGTGAAGAAAATGCACAAGAACGAGAAGTCATCGCGATATCGCAAATGTCACGTTTTCGCGGCCGACATAGAGCAAAAGCGCTAACAAGAAAAATGGTCGCGATATCGTGCATGTCGTGTTATCGTGGTCAGAAGTGGGCAAAGATGCAAGAACCAAAAGGTGGTCGTGATATCATGCATGTCTCATTTTCATGACCTTCAGTGAAGAAAAGGCACAAGAATGAGAATTCGTCGCGATATCGCGCATGTCACGTTTTTGCGGCTGACATAGAGCAAAAGTGCCAGTGAGAAAAGGTCGTCGTGATATCACGCATGTCACATTTTCATGACCCACAACAAGGAGGAAGGGCAGAAACAAAAAGCGCCACGATATCGCACATGTCGTGTTTTCACGGCTCAAAGCGAGAGGAAATGCTAGCAATAGAAAGCGTCGCGATATCATGCATGTCGCGTTTTCATGGCCGATAGCAAGAAGGCAGAGCAAGCAAGAAAAGTTGTCGTGATATCGCACATGTCGCGTTTTCATGACCCACAGTGAGAAGAAGCGCCAGGGGGACAAAGTTGTAGCGATATCGCGCATGTCGCGTTTTCGTGGCTCCAAGCGACAAAAGAAGACAAAGGCATTGACATGTCGCGATTTTGCGACATGTCATATTTTCGCGATGGGCACGCGCTTCAAGCCGGGTATTTTCTCGAGACCATCAAGTGCCTCGTAAATGCATCCTTTCTTGCCCAATAAGCACGCTGCTCTTTTTGGGAATTGAAAGCGAAGTGTCAGTCCTTGAAGGAGAAGTTCGGCGAGCATGGCGGCCACTCGAGCATTGCACCAGAGATACTCAGGTGGTTCATTAATGCATACTTCCATGGTTGACCCGGTCACAGTTGCCTATTCTGGTAATGGATTAGAAAGCTCAGTCTCGAGGGCCGTGAGAAGTCGACTTCTCAGATCTCAAGAATACTTCACCATTCTGTGTAATTATGACTCAGAGGGTCGGGTCCTCTATAAAAACCCAGATTTTATAATGTAAAAAAGGGGGGGAACTATCTGCTAGAAATTTGTTGTAACTTGATGTCCTGCAATTAATATTGAGAGACTTTGAGCTTAATTCTTCTCTTTTATGCTGCCTTCTGTGCTTGATTCTTCCATCTCTCTTTGTTTGTAAACCGAGATGTTGAACTCTGCGTCCGGGGTGCAATCAGGGACAGTGTCCTAAAACTCATTCGAAAGGATACATAGGAGTTAGAAAAGTGTCTTATTGACTTTCTTTTATGCTTCCTGCCTTGTTTGATTCTTCCATATCTCTTCGTTTGTAGATCGAGATGCTAAACTCTGCGTCCGGGGTGCAATCGAGGACAGTGTCCTGAAACTCGTTCGGGAGGATACATAGGGAGGTTGATATTACATTTTTGTCATTTTGTTCTGAGTGTTCTTTGCTTCTATTCAGGTGTCAGTTGGTGATCGTGCTTCCTATTCTCCCCCACCCCAAATCACCAATCTCTCTAACCCTACTCCTTTTTATTTCTTTCTCTAACCCTACTCCTTTTATCTCTTTCCTGCACTCTTGTCTTCAAAACCCCAAGTAGATTAGTATAGGATCTGGCATTTCTCCAGAGATTGGCACAAGGGGCATCTCTTCCTCTTGACATTTCAATGTTGGTCGTAGGTCCAAGGCACACAAATCATCGAAAGTCCTTTCTTGTGCAGATCTGGTTACCAACAGTACCTAATCCTGCACCCATAAACATATCAACAATATCGTATTGTATGCTCAAAATAATGCAATCATTCCATAAATTAGGAATCATAGAGAAATTGTTCCCTTAAACATTCATGAAAATACATATTTTATTATCCACAAATATTTCTAGAAAGGAGTGTTACTTACTCCCCCTTCGACTAAACACAATACCCTATGTTTTGTGCAATATTAAGCATACAAAATTTATTCAAATAAATATGGAAATTGAAGTCTCATACCTTCAACATTTTTCCATGTAGCACATTCCTCAAAATACTGGTCCCACTGGATCTTAATTGATCTAGAGTTCATTTCCTTAACACCTTGGAATAAAACCCTACAATCTTAACTAGCCACACCTCAATGGCTACAATATCTTCCATTTACAATTTAGCAACATTCCACATGTGAGTAGGATCAACAACATACTTCCTAAGTAGGGATATATGGAAAGTGTCATGGATCTTTGATAGGTTGGGCAACAAAGTGAGCCTATAAGCTACTGGGCTAATCTTACCAATGATATTAAAGGGCCCAACATAGCAAGGATCCAACTTGGTTGACTTGATGGTACTTTTCATGGGTATTACCCTCAAGAATACTTTATCCTCCAAAGAGAACTCTCTTGATGATATTTTTATATTACCATAGATCTTTTTCTGATTGACCACTTTAGGTAGCAAATCCACCTCCTAGAATATGAATAAATGATTTTTGGATATGCATAATTTTGTTCAGTTTTGTTAAATTTTGATTAAAATGTATAAGTGTCAAAACATACAAGTAGGTGTAAACCGTGCAAGGTTTGTAAATATACAATGTGAAATTTTAATGAAATTAGGATAAATGTGCATTTGGGATGAATTTGATAAAAAATAAAACTAGACTTAGTAAAACCTTGTAATGAATTATATTGATTTAATTTGGGATGGCAGTTGTAAGTAATGCAGTGTCTCAAAAACTACCTTGGAATGGCCTGGACATGCATTAGTCCCCCATTCAATTTTTTAGGTTGTTTATTCATTCATGGAGTTGTTGATTGTTCATGGTGGAATTGCATACTGTTCATTGTTGATGTCTATTATTGTTGAGTCTATTGTTGTGATCAATGATGATGGATGTATTGTACAAGAATTCTCATAATCTGAATATAACAACAATTCTCTTTGATTCCATGTCCCTATGAATTCCATTGTACATTTTGGTTATTGCAGGTTGTGTGATTGGTGTTGAATGCATAACTTATTATGTTAAGTTAATGGAATTGCACTATAAATGATTTTTATCATCCTATGATCCTAGTATGAAGATATAAATTGATTGTCCAATGATTTATGGTTTTACAAAGATGTTTCTAGGCAGCTGTATATTTTTTGAATGTCCTTGATGATTATAACTTATTGCCAATGAGTTAGGGTTTGTATGTTGGAAGGAAAGCACCCCAAAACATGTCTTAAAGAGAATGGTTGTGTAGGTTGGTAAATCTAAGTGCAATCTATAGTAAGGGTTTTTAAAAACCATACACAGGCTGTACCAAATCATAAAAGTGGTTGTTTGCTTGATTTGGTAATAATATTGCAAGACAAAACCTACCAAATAAGGAAATTTTGGTGTTTAAGATAAATCAATTACAAAACTGACCTATTTGAGTTGCAAAACCTATTCCATTGGATTGGAAAAGTGGAAAATTGTACAAGCTACAATATTGTATGATTTGGATAGTACAACTATATGATTGCAGTTTGTACAACCTATTTTGCAATAGCACAAGACAAACCATACAAGTTGTACGATTTGGACAAATTGCTTTTGAGACTTTTGGTATCATTTATAGACCTTATGAATCACATACTCCTCCAAGGATACTACACCCCTATGCTACATTTGGTATCGTTTCCTTATCAAACCTTGGCATTTTTGTTAAAATGGGTCAAAATTATTGCAGTTGAGAAGATCTTGTAAAGTGATAAATTGTGAGTACTACTAAATTATAGGTGAATGATAGACACAAGTGTGCATAGGTGTAGGAGATGGGATCAAGGAGAAGATATTGCAGTTAGGAGCACAATAATTTCTCAAATAGTGAACATGAATAGTGCTAAACACAATATGCATGAATAATAATAGAATAAGTATGGACATATGATGAAGGAGACATTGAGAGGTTGGATACATTACTGATTGACATGAAAGGAGAGGAGCAAGAAGTACCTAGAGTCAAGGAGAACACCGGAATAAGTGAAGATATTAATGAAGAAACTATGCAAGGTCAAAGTGAGTGGATGGTAACACCTGAGAAAGTGGAAAATAGGTTGCAAAGGAGTGCGGTGGATGAGAGTTAGGTACTAAAGCAACATCACATAAGGTCTTAGGAGGAAATACCAAGGCCACAACCTACACACCAATGAAGGAGGTCACAGAGTGAGGATGCACAAGATATTTGTAGAAGATTGTTTGGTGAATATAAGATACCTCGAGTAGATGCTTCCAACGAGGACCAAAAAATTGAGTCATCTACAAGGAGGAATCAATCAAGGATTCCAAAAGATACTTTGTCAAGTGAAGAGGAATAACCACCAATGATGGCCAACTTAGGAAATCAAGCAAGAAATCAAAGATACCCACCCTTTATGGGTGAAGGAAAGGAAGACCTGACGAGACACATCAGGACATGCATAACAATTTGGAAAGAAAATGGTGTGGACCAACCAGATGAATGATTGTGATTTTTTTCTACTACATTACAAGGACTTTCCATATATTGGTATTTGAAAAGACAAAATACACCAAATTTTTAGGCCTGGAACACAATGAAGGATGAATTCATTGAGGAATTTCTCCCTTTGAAGGATGATGGAGATATTGTAACTGAACTTTGTGCCACTAAGCAGAAAGTTGATGAAGATGTAAAGTCATATAATCATCGTTTAAAGTAGTTGGTGGACAAGATGAAAATACCTCTAGCAGACGTACTAGTAAAAATATGGTTTGTAGATGGGTTGTTATCCAGATATAAAAAAAATATGAATGTAGTTCCATCTTCCACATATGAATAAGCCTTGGAGGATGCAAATAATTTTGAAAGCAAGGCAAAATAAACATTCATTGGAATGATAATACATTCTAAGCATGATGATTCAGATAGTGATGAAGATGATACAATACAATAGATGGTACAATCATTTTGAAAATAATTTGACAAGATAATAAAATAGGTAAAAGGTAAATTCAAGCAATATAGGAAGGACATTTGGTGTACATAATGCACGTCTAAAGGTCACACAAAGGTGACTTGTCCTCAGAATGACTATTGTTACATATGTAATGTACTTGGACATGAAGTGGTACAATATCCATTCAATGTAAAGGTGTGATTATAGGTTCTCTCAATCCAATAATAGGAAGAGAAACCAAAACCTCAAGGGAGTGGCCAGCAAGCCACTAGTGGTGGTTATAGGAATAATCAAAAAGGGGGAAGACAATACCAAGGCAACCGATAGGGAGGACAGAGCCGCTTGCAATATGATTCAAAAGGAATTCCAATCATATAGTGCTGCAATTGCCAAGAGTGGGGGAATTTTATGAAGAATTATCCTCTATATTAGAAACAAGAGACACAACAGACTAACGCTACACACATGTGTAGATGGTGTGGTCCAAGGAACCACAAAGAAACAAATTGTCCAAATCAAACGAGTTCTAGTAACTTGTATAATATGAATATTTTGGACATAGAGGTACCTCCAGTTAGAGAGTAAATATAAGAAGTATTAGTTGTGACAAGTAATTAGGGTAATAAGGACAAGAATCCTAAACTTGCTAAAGAAAAAAATGTTGGCAAATGGTGAAGAGGCTACTTGAGGAAGAATCATAGAAGGCAAAATAATTGAGACTAGCAGGAGAAAAAGAGTTAAAGAAACCATCAAAAGACAAAGTAGTTGTGCAAAATCTAGTAGCACAAGTATTGAATACAACTATCAATATTAAGGTGATGAGTTTTTTAGAAGCCATCCCATTGTTACATAAAGAAATGGCAAAAGACATACAACCTCATAAGGTGATGGAAGTCCAAAGCTAGTCAATAAAGGAAGAAGAACAAAAGAATTATTTTATGGATCCAACCATACTGATGATTGATGTTAGGAAGAAACCTGCATTAGTTCATATGGATGTCTTGGGGCACAATTTGACACAAGTTATTGTGGATGGAGGATCCAGTGTCAATGTGTTACCCAAGAAGACTTGGCAACAAATTGGTGTTCCATAATTATGGGCACCTAGCTTCTGATTGTATGGTACTGACCAATACAATATAGAGACAAATGGTGTCTTGACCATACAACAAGTTATAATAGTTGACCAATAATTCATCTTAAGTTTCATTGTGATTACCATGAAAAAGCCAGCATATGATGCTTTGTTGGGGAGGGGATGGATATGAATAGCCAAAGTTAATCACAAATGGGACAAGGACCAAATCACCTTCTATAAGGGATAGCACAAATACATGATCAACTTGAATAAATAGAGGATCGATGAGAATGTGGCCATGATAAATGAGTCAGGCAGTTCTTCTGGTGAAGAGGAATATGAGCCTAATGAAGAAGGGATGTTGTACCTAGATGACTATAGCAAATATGAAGCTTGATCTGATAGCGGACTCCTCCATTGGTAAATGGAGGAGTACAATGTTTTTTAGCCCACTTGCCTCTATATTAATATAGAGGAGACCATAAAAAATAAGATGAGATAAAGATCAACTTGAAATCAAAAAAAGAAGAAGAGGAGAAATGGATGTTTTCTAAACATTTTGTAGAATATACAATGGGAGACACTAAAATTGATGCAAGACCAGTGCATCCAATAAATGTGTAAAAGGCAATAATAGAGCCTATGAACATTAAATACGAAGGACCTCGAATAGTGAATGTAAATCTAGGGTCAGAGGAGGAACCTAAGATGATCCACAGTGTCGATGATTGGAACCCAGTATTGAAAGCAATAGCTTTTAAGATATTCTTGGAATACAATGATGTCTTTTCTTGGACATGCAAGGACCTAAAATGGGTACCACCATAGTTATGTGTCCACAAGATCATGCTAATACCTTGGGTAAATCTAGTGAGAAGAAAACCTTATAGGATGAACCCCAAGTATGTTGCATTAGTAAATGTAGAAATAGAAAATATGCTAGATGCAAGCATCATTTTTTGGAGTCACTACTAGTGATTGGATTTCACCTATTGTGGTCACTCTAAATAAGGAAGTGGATAAGATCTGAATATGCATATATTTCAAGAGCTTGAATGCAGTGACGATCAAATATCCCTTCCCTATTTCTTTCACAATCTCCATTCTGGAAGAGGTCACAGGATATGAAATTTATTCATTCCTAGATGGGTTTTCTAGGTACAATCAAATAAGTATAGTCAAGGAGGGTAATTTTAAGATTACATTCATTGTGGGAAATTGCATCTATGCATATAACCAGATTCCATTTGGGTTATGTAACACCCAAACCACATTTTAATGCATTATTCTATATATCTTTGATCAATTGGCCACAGGAAATTTTAAGGTATTTATGGATGATTGGTCCATTTATGGTAAGATCAAGGATCATCTACATAGCCTTTGAATGTATGAGCAGTTATAGTAATGAAAAAATATCCTTGAATCCAAGAAATTTTTTTTTATGGTACCTTATGGGAAAATTTTATGATATATAGTGTGCAATGAAGGGTTGAAGATTGATCATGTTATGCACCCTATACAATTTAATTAGTTGCAACAAAAGAATAATAAATTTATGAAATTGAATCACCTTTTTATATTGAATCATTGTTGGAAATGATGGTAAAAACAAATCACTAAATGAGTTTGTATTTATTCACTCATGCCTTACCAACATGCATCGAATGCATATTTAAATATGTATAAGGTTACAATATGAAAGGACATAATGGTCCTTGATGAATTATAAATAATATTTAATGGTATTATTAAGTTAGGATTAGAGTCCTAACATGACACCCTACTTAAAATGAGCTTTATCCACAAAGCTAGAATTGAGAAAATTGTTGTTGGATATGATGGAGTGTCTCCCATGTAGCATCTTCTAAAGGTAGACCTTTCCATTGAATCAAAACTTTGGTGATGGTGCGATTGCAGAGGTGGTGAATGCGGAGATCTAGGATAGCTTATGGTTCAACCATGAGTGCCCAATCGTCGATAAACTCTGAAAGTTGAGTTTGATTTGATATGTGGGTTCCTAGTATTGGTTTAAGGCAAGAGACATGGAACATTGGATGAATTTTGGAAGACTCTGGTAACTCAAGTTTATAAGCAACTAGTCCAATACGTTGTAGAACTTTATAAGGTCCATAAAATTTGGGGGTTAACTTTTGATAACCTTTGATTTTTAAAGAAGTTTTGAAATATGGTTGAAGATGAAGGAATACCATATCCCCTTCTTGTAAAGCACGCTTGATTTTATGTTGATCTACTTGTTACTGCATATTGTGTTGTATGATGTGTAGATTTTCTTTAAAAGTGCGAAGAATGTTATCGTGAGTAGAAAGTTCCATCTCTACTATTGGCACCTTTGTACCTCCTAGAATATAAGAGGTAAGGGATGGGGGTGTTTGACCATATAATGCTTCATAAGGGGTTATTTTAATGGTTGTGTGATATTTGGTATTATACCACCATTAAGCTAATGAAATCCATTTAACCAAGTGAAGGGGTTGAGTAGAAATAAAAAAATGGAGGTAGGTTTCCAAACATTTATTAACAACTTCAATTTGACCGTCTGTTTGGGGGGGTAATCGAAGCTCATCTAAAGTTGCATGCCTTAGATTTTAAACAATTCTTTCCAAAAATTGCTAATTATAGTGGAAGGCATGCCATGTAATTTAAAGATATTATCAAGTAAAATTTAAGCGATGGTACTAGTTGTATAAGGATGGGCTACTTGGAAAAAATGGGCATATTTAGATAAACGATCTACCACAACTAGGATGGTTGTTTTTCCTACAGATTTGGGAAGGCCTTCAATGAAATCCATGGAAATATCAGCCCATGTTTTTTTGGTATGGGAAGAGGTTGAAGAAGACCCGATGTAGCCACTATTTCTCCCTTATTTCTTTGGCATGTCTCACATTCATTTATGAACTTCTTGATATCATTTTTTATCCCTACCCAATAAAATTATCTAGTCACTCTTTTATAAGTTTTTAAGAATTTTGAGTGTCACGTCATGGGTGTGGCATGTAATTCATGGAGAAGCTTTGTACGATAGGTTGATGTAGGAGAGAGGACAATACGTTCTTTATATCGTAGTATGTTATCTCTCCAAGAATAGTGAGGTTTTCTCATGGGGTTTTGTTGAAGTTGTTGAATTAAAGTGTGTGTGGTAGGGTCATTAAACCATTCCTCATTGACTTGGTCTATCCATTTTGGAATAAGAGAGGAAAAACTGTGTAATTGGGGACTTTCTTCAAACTTTCTTGAGAGGGCATCAACAACCATGTTATCTTTCCCCTTTTTATATATGATTTTATAATCATACCCTAGTAGTTTTGTAACCCACTTTTGTTGTTCTGGTGTGGTTATCCGTTGCTCAAGAAGGTACTTCAGACTATGGTGGTCAATGTGGATAGTAAAATGTTTGCCAATAAGGTAAGGTCTCCAATGTTGGATAGAATGAACAATGGCTAACATTTCTTTTTTATATGTGGAACATGCTAAATTCTTTTTAGAGAATGCTTTACTAGTGAATGCCAAAGGATTTTCATTTTGCATTAGTATGGCTCCTGTTCCCAATACCGAAGCATCGCTCTTGATAATAAATGGTTTGGAAAAATCTAGAATGGCTAGTACAGGGGTGGTACACATGGTGTTTTTAAGGTAATGAAGGCTTCATCAGCTTTTGGAGACCATAAGAAAGTATTCTTCTTAAGTAGTATTGTTAAGGGGGCTACGATTTTGTCATAATCCTTGATAATTTTTTTATAATAGCCTATTAGTCCTAAGAATCCACGTAAACTTTTCAATGTTTTTGGAATAGGTCAATTTTCCACATCTTCAATATTACAAGGGTCTACTTTAACTCCTTTAGATACAATATGTCCAAGGTATTCAATTTCTTGTTTTCCAAAGGAACATTTTGATCTTTTGGCGTATAATTGATTATCCTCCAAAGTTTTTAATGCTTGATCTATATGGGTTAAGTGATCTTCCCATGTTTTACTGTAAATCAAAATATCATCAAAGAAAACTAAAATAAACTTTCAAAGGAAAGGGTGAAATGCCTTTTTCATTAGACTTTGAAATGTAGAAGGGGTATTGGTAAGACCAAATGGCATCACTAAAAATTCATAATGTCTTTCATGAGTACAAAAGGCCATTTTGGGTATATCAATTTCTTTAACTCGAATTTGGTGGTAGCCTGATCATAAATCAAGTTTGGAAAACTATGCATCCCCATGAAGTTCATCTAGTAATTCATCGATGACTGGAATAGGAAATTTATCCTTGATAGTTATTTTTTTGAGGGTGCAAAAGTCAACACATAAGCACCATGATCCATCCTTCTTCCTTACTAATATGATCTAAGAAGAGTAATGACCTACACTAGGTCTAATGACCCCTTAACTGAGTATATCTTATACTAATTTTTTTATTTATGTCTTTTGTAGATATGGGTATCGATAAGGTCTAATATTAGGGGGTTGGTGCCCCAAAATTAATTGAATGGCATGATTATGGCTCCATTGTGGAGGCAATACTTTTGGTTCGTTGAATATTTTAGCATGTCTTTCTAGGGGTTCTTGTAGTTCAATTGTCTATGGTTGTTCTTCATTAGTAGTTTGCATGGAAAATAGTTGGGCAACCATGCCTTTACCTCCTTTGTGAATAATTTTTTCCATTATGTGGGAACTTACGATTTGTGAAGGGCCTGATTTTAACCCTTTAATTGTGTATGTTTGGTCTTTTTGTGTGAATTTCATCCATAATTCTTCAAAGTCCCATTGAATTGTGTCGAGCATCCATAGCCATTATACTCCTAAAACAATGTCACATCCTCCTAATGGTAGTACATACATATCCCCTTTCATGTTATAATCTCCCATAGTGAGTTTAATATTTTGGCATTTCCCTTTACACAATTTTTCCTCCATTTCCAATCATGACTTCAAAGTTATTACAAGGATATATAAAATAATTAGCTTGTTTGGCCAACCTGGGGTCTATAAAATTATGTGTGCTACCAGAGTCTAAGAGCACAATAGGGTTTTATTTCTTAAAGTACCCCTTAACTTTCATAGTCTATGGGGCCGAACATCCTACGAGGGCATTAAAGAAAATTTCTATTTTATCTTTGTTAATTTATTATTGAATATTCATTATTACTTCGACTTCGATGTCATCCTCTTCTTTTGGAGTGCGATCTCCAATTGTATCCAAAATATATAATTTTGGTGAAATGCAATCAGTGATTAGGGGTGAATTTCTCATCACAATGGAAATAGAGGCCCTTATCTCATATTTCTTTCATTTCCTCTGGGCTAATTCATTTAATCGGTATGAATTTATTCAATTTTTGGCTGGTGTAGGTGTTTTGTGTTTCCTTTTTAAGAATTTTCCTATATGTCATTGATTATTGATATTTTCTTCCACCATTTGTGCTAATGCCACTATGTGCATCATATCGATAGGATTGAGTATTTGTACTTCCAAACGAATTTCTTTTTTCAGGCCACTGATGAAGCAACTTTGAAAGAATGATGCATCGAGTCCTGATGTAAGGTTTGTCAATTTCTTGAATTACAGTTGGTATTCTCTTACTATAGATGTTTTGCGGAGTTTTATGAGGGCTCCTATGAAATATTTGAATTTGCTAGGACTGAATCGTAACATTAGGTTATTTGTAAATTTGGTCCATGTGGACATACCTTTTATTTTTTCATACCATTGGTACCATTGTGTAGCGACTTGATCTAAGTGAAAATATGTGATGCGTACTTTTTGGATTTTTAGAATTTGATATAAGGAGAAATATTGGTCTGCTCAATATATCCAATTTGTGGGGTCACCACCATCAAATTTTGGGAAATCCAATTTTATTTTTTTAGGTAAGATTGATGTGTATGGTCCCCCTACTGACGCTTGTTGCAAGGGCATCATGTTTTGATAACTAGATTGCATTAATGCCATATTTTGTTGCACCAAGTCTATAGAGTGATTTGTTGTGTCCATTTTTGTTGATAACTCTATATTGGTGGCATCAAATTTCACAGTTAATTTTGCTATCTTTGTTTCCAAATCATCTTTCCAATACATCATTCCTTGTAGGACCTCTTTTGCAACCTCTTTGGAAATCTCTTTCGAGACCTCTTTCACCACTTCTTTTGCAATATCTTGCAATCACCTACCGTCGGCCATTTGGGTGTGATTTATGAGTTTCAAGATATCCATGGTAGGGATGATTAGTTTGCAATGTTTTAGTTTTGCCAAATTTGGTTTTGCAAAATTTGTGTTGCAAAATATTGCAATTTGCAAAACATTGCAAAAATTATCAATAACTTTGCAAAATTTTTGAAAAGAATTTGTTTTAATATTGCAATTTTTTTGTTTTTTCAACTTTTATTTGCAATTTTGCACCACCATGGGAGGGTGGGTGTAAGTGGTCAATGCTGGCAGAATGTAGGTCTTAAAGTTTGAGGTGGGATAGAGTGTGAGAGTCGAGGTAGTAGGGTGGGGCGTGAGAATCTCGGATTGAGTGAGGGTATCGAAGGGGGTAAGTGGCGGAGATAGGTGGTGAGGGGCAGCTATGAAGTTATGTTGATGAGCATAATTGAAGGTGTAGGTGGCAAGGGTCAGTTATGAAGTGACATCGGTGAGCAAAAATGAAGGTCAGCTATGAATTAACGTCAATGTGTGATAGAGGGTTAGCGAGCGATAGAATGTTTACACATGTTAAGATATGGTAGTGAGTGGTAGAGGGTTGGTATACGGTATGAGGCAACAATGACAAGGGTCAGTAGGGGTCATGCGTGACTACCAAATGATAGTCACACTCACAATTTGTGCACATTATCTTTTTAGTCCCTTCCATTATAACCCATAAATAATGTGGGATCAATCGCTTAGAGTTTTTAACCTTTACGCTTTTTTTTGACCTCCACCAAAAAATGATCGTCAAGAAATTTTCTAGTGACTTAAAAATTTTATTTTATAATTTGATTTTTATAATACTTCACCATTTTTTTGAATACATTACTAAAAAATGCAGAGTGTGTTTGCAGCATGATTTCTTTGGAGAAATTTTGGTTGTAACGTGAACACTTTCGATCCTAGTGATTTTAATACTATTTGCTTTATCAGGTCCATGATTTTTCACATTGTCAACCAATTTTTTTATGTAAAAAATAATTGCTTGGTTGTTGTCTCAACCGAACATCACCTGTGCAGAATTTTATATTCTTTGATGCTCGTTTTCTTAGTTGAAGATGAGCAATGACGGTTGGTTTGGAG
This sequence comes from Wollemia nobilis, assembly GCA_028583015.1. NCBI lineage: Eukaryota > Viridiplantae > Streptophyta > Pinopsida > Araucariales > Araucariaceae > Wollemia > Wollemia nobilis. Next base: position 5,552,812 of record JAQPPZ010016751.1, on the reverse strand, counting down.
GGTAGAAGAAAAAATAGGGTTTGGTTTAATGGTGAAAAGAAAAAAAGAAAATCTCTTGGTTATTCCTCTTTGAAATTGGATCTGATGCTAATATTTATGCATCCTGTACAATTTAATTAGTTGCAACAGAAGAATAAGAAATTTATGAAACTAAATCACCTTTTTATATTGAATCATTGTTGGAAATGATGGTAAAAACCAATCACTAAATGAGTTTGTATGTATTCTATGATGCCTTAACAACATGCATCGAATGCATATTTAAATACGTGTAAGGTTACAAGATGAAACAACATGATGGTCCTTGATGAAATATACATAAGAGTTAATGGTATTATTAAGTTAGGATTAGGGTCCTAACAAATCCTGACAAAATCCTTATTATATTACAAATGGAGGAGCCATATGATGTGTGCTTGTTAAAAACCTCCCTTGGATCCATAGGATACTATCAGAGGTTTATCAATAACTATGCACATGTGTCCTACCCACTAGATTATTTGACTAAGAAGTGAAGAACACAAGTTTATACTAAGAGTGGGGGTGAACAGTATAAGACCACTTTTTACTTTTCTTTCCCAAATAATATTATTCAATACTATCAATGGCAATATCAATAATAGTAACCAAAGCAATGCACAGATAATCACACACAATAGAGACACCAATTTAACATTTTTCACCCAATGTGGGCTACTCCACAAAGAAAATATTTCACTAATATTTTCTCAATAAATCTCTTGGGAATCCTTTCCATATTACAATGTTTATGGACCTCTATCCAAAGGAGACACCAATCTCCTGATCAAGTTCAAGGATCTCTATCCATAGGAGAATTCCTTTCTCCTTAGATCTAGTTGGTGATATTTTAGAACTGTTACCTCCACTGCACTGGCTAATGGATCTCTATCCACTGAAGACTCCTATCCCCACTCAGAAGACCTATCCTCATTACCTTTTCTAATGGATCTCTATCCACTAGATACTATCATCCTCTATACTCTATCATCTCCAAAGATTTTTCTTAGCTCTATCTCAAATTTGCACTAAACACAGTCCTTCAATCTAGCATAAATCTGCTCAATATCTATCTCTAGTCTACCACAAACCTATCCTCAAATTTGCACCAAAATCTCTCCTCAAATCTACACTAAACATTGTCCTTCGGTCTAGCACAAATCTATCCTCAATCTCTGTCCTCTGATCTACACTAAACATGGTCCTTCAGTTTAGCACAAATCTGCTCAATATCTATTCTCAAGCCTTAACTCAAAGCTTGACTTAATCACAAATCAACTCTTCTAGATCTACCCCAAACCTTAACTCAAGGTTTTAACAAATCAATCAATCAACTCTACTCACAATTCTTCTCAAAGACTTGTCTCAAATCTACCTTGTAAGCTTCCACAAAAGCTTGCTCTAATATGTCCACAAGTTCTCTCTAGAACTTGTCCAATCTACTCAACAATATCTATCCTTAAATATGTATTTTAAGCTTCCACAAAATCTCACACCAATTTGTCCACAAGTATTCTCAAAGACTTTCCTCAAATATGCTCAACAAGTCCTCACTAGAACTTGTCCAATCTCATAGAAACATATAGAGAATTGTAAGAGACTCAATATGCTTCACATTCACAATAATTCTCAATCACTTTCAATATCTCTTTTTACCACAGAAACATAAAGAGAATTTTTAGAGAGTCAATATGTTTCACATTCATAAACTCTCAACCTCTTTATCAAATCAATTTAGAGTATGGAACAATTTGTTTCATAGAACTTGAACTATCACTTCAACACATCCACTCAACTAAGCTCAATCACTTCCACTCAACAAATCACTTTAAAAAAAATGCTTATCAAGTAAACCTCACATAACAATAATACTCATGATCTTTTCAAACCCTAGTTCAAGTTCTTCACTCAACCAATCACTTCAACAACAATGCTTATCAAGTAATCCTCACATAACAATGATACTCATGATCTTTGCAAACCCTAGTTCAAGTTCTTCACTCAACCAATCACTTCACATAACAATGATACTTATGTTCTTTCACAACTTCACATAAAAATGATACTCATATTATTTGCACAAAACCTATTTCAAGCATATGAAAGCTTTACTCAATATTTCCAAAAATGCTTATAAAACAAGGTTTCTAGAATCAACTTTCATTCCAAAAAAACAAACTCAACAATGCTTATCAAACAACCCTTGTCACTCCAACTTAGCATTCAACATTCAACAATCACTCACTAGGAATATATGCCCATACCTTTTTGTTTGATGAAGAACATGGCCTCAAAACCTATCTTAAACACAATTTTCTTCTTTACCAATTTCAATGGTTATATGACAAAAACATCACACTAACTCTCTTCAAAAATATTTCTCAATCACAAACTCAAATACACCTTATTACTCCTTTGAAATTAGCAATCATCAAAGAATACAAAAATTAATTATTCAATTACTCCTTATAATCTCCAATATTTAATTAGCAACCTCCAAAATCAAACCCTCAAAAATAATGATTCCTATCCTTTTATCTCCGTCAAATTCTTAATAATCAACCTTTAAAAATAAAATTTATAACCCTCAAAAACATCTATTTTTGTTCAACCTTTAGCAAATCCAAAAAATCAATTAACCTTGGAAAATCATGAGCGCATACCTCTCTCTTACGCAAAAAGGGCCTCGACAGGTTTCGAACATGGAACCTCTCTAGCTGAGTTCCTTAGCAAGGTGCTAGCCCACCACATGGGCTATGTAACTTCCCACAAAGAGGAAAGCTAGCACTTTTCCTTTGTGTCTTCCTCGATGGCATAGCACACAACAAAAAAAATCACCCCCACTTTGTAAAAATTGAAGTCGGCGGGTTTCAAACCTTGTACCACGATCCTGCCACACTTAGCGCCTCCCACGATTGCTAGATGTGCTACACAGTGTTGTGCGATGGAGAGGGAGCTCTGCTCCTCTTTGTCTTTTTTTACCACCAAAATATTTGAAAACATGAATTGTTCTTCTCCCTTTACGCACGATATTCGAGAGCATAGCACATACGAATGGTGGATGGGATTTAGATAAAGTCTTGCCCCATTTTTATATGCATAGTCCAAGCCTTGAAAACGTCGGTGAATAATTCAAATTTTTGAATTCGAATTATGAAATTAACTTTATAATCCTAAATTTAGGATTATTTAATTAACATAAATTAATTTTATAAATTAATTATAATTAATCTTTAATTAACCTAATAACTTTAGAATTTAATTAAATTAATTAATAAATTAATTTATAATGAAATTATTTAAGTTATTTTTTAATTAATTTAAATCTCCCATTTTAATATTATAATAAAATATTATAATATTATCTTTATTGGGCCTCTTTATTGCTCTTTGAACCTCATCTAACCAACTGGACATGGACTTTCCTTTGCACTAATTTTGGAATCACTTCTTCTTGCATTGCTTACTGAAACTGACTCTTGCCATAAATGAAAACTCAATTACTCAAAATGTCCAAAAATATCCCCCTTTGTCATTGATGGCAACCCAATTACCTTTTACCATTTCCTTGACCTTTTTCTGTTCTACTCCCCCTGGAAAATTGCTCACCCTAACCCAATGCTCTTGCCTTAAACCAAATCTCTCCCCCTTACTCAAATCTCTCCCCCTTTGACATCAATGGCAAAGGGTCACCTTTGGGGCTCGGGGCTAAGAATTATTCTCTTAGCTTAGCTCCTCCTCCACCTCCTCTTGAGGTGGTTAATTCTGGGGTGGAAGTATTTCTACTCCCAACATTCACTGATCTTTACCTTTGTCCACTTTCCTTCTCATCTGATCCTTCTGATTCCTCTAATTGTTCTTGTTTTTGCTTGTCTCTAGAATTTTTGCTATACACCACTTTGATGTATGTCCATCATTATTACACTTTCAACACAATATTGTTATTCCTTAAAGGTGCAAATTTCTTAGAATTTCTTCTGGTGAAGCCATATCTATTCCTGTCATGGACCCTGCAATTCATTGCCTTGTGATCAAACTGATTACATGAGTAGCAATACCCATGAAAAAGTTGTTTGTTTCTAAAGTTTCCATATTCATGTCTTTCATGTATCTTGCATTGTGAAGCCTTGTGCCCAAATTTATGACATGAGAAACATCGTCCATTGAAGAAACCTTGCATTGACCCATTGGTCTCTTAGTCTCTTCTACCCTATCATGTTTCCTATTCCATATATTCCTTATTCATGCATTGTTCCTTTACTTTTTGAACTTTATATTGTCCAACTTATCCTTAGAAGTCTCACTCTCTATTTCACTTTCTTATTTTGATGCTTTTTCTTCTTTGGTGCTTTAGCTCGACTATCCTTTTTCTGCTTCATGTTTCCCTTGTTCTTCTTCGAAACTAAGTCTTGTTTTTGTGACTAATGATCTTTGTGCACTGATAATCTTGTCCAAAAATTTTGAATTTTTCTCAACCTTGTGTAGCTTGTCCTTAGATTCTTTCACTTCCATCCTTAGTGAAACTATCTTATGTTCTAATTTTTCACACTCTAGATATTTTATCTTTAATTTTTTAGCCATACCTTCTTCAATTTTCCTTGCTTTTTCAACCTTAATTTTGAAGTTAGTGATCTCTTGTAGAAACTTTGATTTTGCTTTCTCATCTTCTTGAGCTTAAATCCTTAATCTTGAGTTCTCCCTTTTTAATTCTTCAAGATCAACAATAAGTCTTTCACATTCTAGCTCTTTTACCTTTGATTGTTCAACCATACCTTTTTCAACTCTCCTTGCCCTTTCAACCTTATCTTTCAAGTCGAAGAGATCTTGTAGAAAATTTGTCTTACATTTCTCATCCTCTTGTATTTGAGCCTTTAATTCTAAGTTCTCTCTTTTCAACTCAAAAATTTCCTTAAGTGTGGCTTCCTCTTATTTTTCTAAAATTTTATCTTTTCTTTGGTCTTCAATTTCTTCTATTGTCTAAAGTAGAGTTTCCTCTTCATACCTATTTTGACTATCCCTGTTATCTTTTTCTGAACAATCCTCTAGGACTTTAATTCTAAAAGTATCATCTTCATCTTCAATGTTACTAAACCCATTGCAATAACCTGCATCATGACCGAGTGACCACAAACAAAATATTCTTCACCTTCTTGTGAACAATAAGCTACAAGGTGACCTGTCTTCCTACATCTTGTACAAAAATTTATAAATATAGCCTTTTCTCCACTACTTGATTCACCTCTTGAATCTATTTCCATTTTTCCTCTCAAAACAACAAATATTAAATTCATATTCATTTTCTTTCATTACCATGTGTGTTCTTTTCTTCTTGTGTCTCATGGTTCTACTTTTGTATTTATTTGCCAATGTGTTCTTGTAAGATCTTCTTTCAAGTTGTTAAACATTTTCCAAAGGAACCAGCTCTGATACCAATTGAAGAACATAAGCTTATACTGAGAGGTATGAGTGAACAATATAAGACCACTTTTTACTTTTCTTTCCCAAATAATATTATTCAATACTATCAATGGCAACATCAACAATAGTAACCAAATAAATGCACAAATAATCACACACAATAGAGACACCAATTTAATGTGGTTCACCCAATGTGGTCTACTCCATAGAGAAAATATTTCACTAATATTTTTTCAATAAATATTTTGGGAATCCTTTCTCTATAACAATATCTATGGACCTTTGTCCAAAGGAGACACCAATCCCCTGATCAAGGTCATGGATCTCTACCCACAGGAGAAATTCTTTCTCCTCAGCTCTGGTTGGTGATCTTCTAGAAGAACTATTGCCTCCACTGCACTGGCTAATGGATCTCTATCCACTGGAGACTATCATACTTCATACTTTGTCACCTCCAAAGCTTACTCTTAGCTTTATCTCAAATATGCACTAAACACAGTCCTTCGATCTAGCACAAATCTATTCAATCTTTGTCTTTGGTCTAGCACAAACCTATCCTCAAATTTACACCAAACTCTATCCTCAAATCTGCACTAAAAACAGTCCTTCGGTCTAGCACAAATTTATCCTCAATCTCTATCTTTTGATCTACACTAAACACAGTCCTTTGGTTTAACACAAATTTGTTCAATCTTTGTCCTCAATCCTTAACACAAAGCTTGAATTAATCATAAATCAACTCTGCTAGATCTACCCCAAACCTTAACTCAATGTTTGAACAAATCAATCAATCAACTCTGCTCACAAGTCTTCTCAAAGACTTGTCTCAAATATACCTTGTAATATTCCATAAAAGCTCACTCTAATATGTCCACAAGTCCTCTCTAGAACTTGTCCAATATGCTCAAAAATATTTGTCCTCAAATATGTATTATAAGATTCCACAAAATATCACACCAATCTGTCCATAGTCTTCTCAAAGACTTACCTCAAATATGCTCAACAAGTCCTCACTAGAACTTGTCCAATCTCACATAAACATATAGAAAATTTTAGAGGCTCCATATGCCTCACATTCACCATAATGCTCAATCACTTTCAATCTCTCTTTTTACCATATAAACATATAGAGAATTGTTAGAGAGTCAATATGTTTCACATTCACAAACACTCAACCTCTTTCTCAAATCAATTTAGAATATGGAACAATTTGTTTCATAGAACTTGAATTATCACTTCAACACATCCACTCAACTAAGCTCAATCACTTCCATTCAACCAATCACTTTAAAAACAATGCTTATCAAGTAATCCTCACATAATAATGATACTCATGATCTTTGCAAACCCCATTTCAAGTTCTTCACTCAACTAATCACTTCAACAACAACGCTTATTAAGTAATCCTCATATAATAATGATACTCATGATCTTTGCAAACCCTATTTCAAGTTCTTCACTCAACCAATCACATCACATAACAATGATACTCATGTTCTTTCATGACTTCACATAATAATGATACTCATGTTCTTTGCACAAAATATAGTTCAAGCATATGAAAGCTTTACTCAATATTTCCAACAATGCTTATAAAACAAGGTTTCTAGAATCAACTTTCATTCCAAAAAAAACAAATTCAACAATGCTTATCAAACAACCCTTTTCACTCCAACTTATTATTCACAATATTAAAAAATCACTCTCTAGGAAGATGTGCCCATACCTTTTTGTTTGATGAAGAACATGACCTCAAAACCTGTCTTAAACACAATTTTCTTCTTTTTCAATTTCAATGGTTAGATGACAAAAATATCACACTAACTCTCTTCAAAAATATTTCTCAATCACAAAAATAATCAAACTCAAATACACCTTATTACTCCTTCTTTGAAATTAGAAATCATCAAAGCATACAAAAAATAATTACTCAATTACTCCTTATAATATCCAATCTTTAATTAACAACCTCCAAAATCAAACCCTTAAAAATAATGCTTCTTATCCTTTTATCTCCCTCAAATTCTTAATACAACCTTTAAAAATAAACTTTATAATCCTCAAAAACATTTATTTTTATTAAACCTTTAGCAAATCTGAAATATCAATTAACCTTGGCAAATCATGAGCGCATACCTCTCTCTTATGAAAAAAGGGCCTCGATGGATTTTGAACATGGAACCTCTCCATCCGAGCGCCTTAGCAAGGTGCTAGCCCACCATGTGGGCTATGTGCCTTCCCACAAAGAGGAAAGATAGCACTTTCCATTTATGTCTTCCTCGATGGTGCAACGCACAACAAAACAAATCACCCCCGCTTTGCAAAAACTAAAGCTGGCAAGTTTCAAACCTTGCACCATGAGCCTTCCACACTTAGTGCCTCCCACGATTTCCAACTATGCTACACAACATTGTGCAATGGAGAAGGAGTTCTGCTCGTCTTTGTCTTTTTGTCTACCACCAAAATCTTTGAAAACATGAGTTGTTCTTCTCCCCTTGTGCATAATAGTCGAGATCATAGCACATACGAATGGTGGATGGGGTTTAGATAAAGTCTTGCCCCATTTTTATATGCATAGTCCAAGCTTTGAAAAATTTGATGGATAATTCGAATTTTTGAATTCGAATTATGAAATAAACTTTATAATCCAAACTTTAGGATTATTTAATTAACATAAATTAATTTTATAATTACATTATAATTAATATTTAATTAACTTAATAACTTTAGAAGTTAATAAAATTAATTAATAAATTAATTTATAGTTAATTTAAATCTCCCCTTTTAATATTATAATAAAATATTATAATATTATTTTTCTTGGGCCTTTTTATTGCTCTTTGAACCTCATCTGACCACCTGGAACTAGATCTAACCAACTGGACATGGACTTTCCTTTGCACTGATTTCGGAACTGCTTCTTATTGCATTGCTCATTAAAATTGACTCTTGACATCAATAACAACTCAATTACTCAAAATTTCCAACAAGAATAATATTCCTTTCAGATGGACGAAGGTGCACCAAGGAGATTTTGAAGAGTTAAAACCTAAACTTGTTAGTAGTCCCATTTTGGTGTTCCATAATTGGGATAAGGAATTCCATGTCCATATTGATGCCTCAAACGCTATGATTGGATGTGCATTAGTGCAAGAAGGATAGTATAGGCTAGATTAGTATATCTTTCTCGCAAGTCATCTATTTTCATGGGCAGAGAAGAATTAAAGTACAACAGAGTGAGAAGCTTTAAGGATGGTACAAAAAATTAGGTATTACCTATTGAAAAATTCTTTTACTTTTTACATAGATCATCAGGAATTGTTGTACTTGATAAATAAGCCAGTCATACAAGGATGGGTCAACAGGTGGCTCGTCACTTTACAATAATTTGTATTTTGAATAGTGGTTAGACCTAGTAAGAATCTTGTGATTGCATAACAGTTACCTTGAATACAATCAAGAGAGCCTACAGGGATGGATATTCCATATGAATTCCCTGATGCTCAGTTATTTGCAATTAATGTTATTCCATATTGGTACAAGTTAATTGGACAATACTTATCCATAGGTGAATTGCCACAAGATTTGATGGTAACAAAAAAGAAAAATATAATCATAAAGTTAGCACGTTTTTAGTTTATAGCTAGATTTCTATACAGTATGGGTATTGATGGTATCCTACAAATATGTGTGATGGACAAGGAAGTTAAAGCAACATTGAGAGAAGCTCATGAAGGATTGGTAGGAGGACACATGGGGCATGATGCCACTGCTCAAAAAGTAATCTTAGCAAGATTATGGTGGCCCATGCTATATAATTATACAAAGTAATATGTATGAGTATGTGATACTTGCCAAAGAGTAGGAAAACCGGTACGATGAGACTTTATGCCCTTACACCCATCAAAACCCCAGGAGCTATTTGACATAATGGATTGGACTTTTTTGAACCATTAAAAACCACCTGTAGGTAGAAGTATCGATACATTGTGGTAGCTATTGAATACTTAATAAAATGAGTCAAATCAAGAGCATTACCAGATAACACAACAAAGAGTATAGCTCTATTCTTGTATGAGCAAGTAATTACAATATTTGGTATTCCACTACAAATAAAAAGTGATTGAGGAAGTCACTTTGTGAATGATATTATCAAAAATATAACAACTAATTTTAGGATTTTTCATTTCTTTTCTAACTTGTATTACCCTAGAGCCAATGGGCAAGCAGAGGTGACTAACAAAGTCCTAGTATCAACCTTGAAAAAAAAATATGGGATAGAAAGAGAAGATTTAGAGGAAAATTTACCATTTTTTCTTTGGTTATATTAGACTACCTTAACCAATGATAGACCATATGCCATTTCAGCTAATGTATAGTCAGGAGGTAGTAGTTCCAGTGGAGTTCTTGGTACCAAGTTTACGGGTAGCTATGGAGCATTGCTTAGGTGACCAAGAAAGTCTAGAGGAAAGACTAATGACACTAATAAATCTATATGAAAGAAGATTCATGGAATAGTGGGTGATTGAAGTGGCTCAAAATAGAAGGAAGTTATGGCATGATAAGCACCTTCAAAAGTTAGAACTTAAGCAAGGTGACTTAGTTCTAAAATTGAATGGAAATAGGAAATCAAGCCAGTTGTGGCTTGGTCCCTTTAAATTTGTAGAAGTGATGGATAATGGGGTTGTCAAACTATAAAAATTGAATGGAACTAAAGTGCTAGACACTGTGAATGGTTCAAATTTGAAGCCATATAAAGTGCAGTGTCTATTTATTTCTTTGAAAGAAATTGAATGAAGATGAAGGAAAGAATCTCGGTTTGATGAACCACAAAGAAGGATTCAAGGTCCATTATGGGAGGATCCTAACATGGGACTTGCACACCTATTTTCAGAAAGGGAGGAGGAAAGGCCAATCATTGAACAATAAGAATTGGTACCCAAACTCGATGAGAGAAGAAGAATGTGAGTACATGTAAGGTTTGTAGATGGGATTGAATGGATCGAAGAAGAAGATGCATAAGGGATTCCTCCAAATGAGAGAAGGAATATAGAAGAATAGGGAATGATGTACCCATAGTTGGAGTATAGAGAATTACCTCAACCAACAGAATATCGATGAAGGATGTGATTGACAGTACGATACGTAGACAGGATGGATACCTTTGATATGGAAGCTCCAAAAAGGAATAAAAGTAAAACCATGAATGAAGAGCTCATCGTATTTACTCCATTATCTTAGATAGGATTATTGTAGTGAAGGATGCAACACTAGATCCAACAATTACAAGAGGAGTATAAAATATTGCAAGGTCATACTGCAAGACTCCATGAATAAACTATCCAAGATTTGGATAAGGTGAGACAAAGGATGTATGAGCAAAATATAGTCAGGTTATGGGAAGTAGAAGTTAGAGGACAAGAACATGAGGTAGTACCACAATTAAGTGGTATACACCATGAGGGTGCAAACACTAGCAGGGGAGAAATACCATAGATAGCACCACATGGCATACCCAATGACCTATCAATGATAGAGGAAGATGCAAAGATAGTTTTGTGAGACATTGAAGAAGATATTACAACATATGAACCACAAGGTAATGTATAAGAGGAATCTAGTGATGAAGAGTTGCCTTGGTTAGTAAGATATGATAGTTCAAATAGCATTAGTGATGACTTCTTAGGGAAATCATAGGTACCTCACACTTACTCTAATCCTGAGACCTATGCAATAGCCCATCGATAGCTCAGGAAATAAAGAAGAGAAGTGTAGAAACTTCAAAGGTTAATGAATTTTCTAGAAAATTGATCAGAATAAAGGGATGATGATCGTAATGATTATAGTTTTGATTCTAACTTTTTAGAACTATATAGGGAAACTCTGGAAACCTTATCTCCACAATGATGCTTTGAGGAAAGACAATGGACACATCGACTATTACATGTAAATCATTGAATATAAGCACTTTGATCGTTGTCACCTAGAATGCAAAGAAATTAAGGTCACTTGGACAACATAGAATTGGTGGATATAACTCTTGGTATGTGAGAAAGAGGAGGAATGAACCAATAAGGATCCCCAAGATAGCAACAAGGCCATAGAGGAGGAATACATCCATTGAATATTAGAAGAGGTAGTTGGAATGTTCCACCTAGAGGAGGTAGAGGATGAGGGAGGATTCAAACTCCTACTCCTAGATGGCCTAGAGATACACCATTGGCCTATTTGAACTAGATCATAAACCTATAAGGTATTCCCTAGTTGAGAGGGTATGTACCAAACCTTACTCAAGGACACCTAATTGGATGGTCTCTACTGATCTGACAAGGACCAAGAAGAATTGAAGCTAGAAGAGGATTGACTTAGGGTATAGAAACTCCATTTAATGCTCAAAGAGATCCTATGTCGAGAGGACTAGGTCATGGAATACATATGCAAGGAAGAGGACTTGTTGGTAGGGGAATATGCTTTACATATGAAAGAAATTAAGAATTACAAAGGATTCGTTCACCATGTTTGGAATTTGATCTAATCCAAGGAGATAGGTAGAGGAGTCGCTCAAATGATAGTAGACTAGTAAGAGAACCCCCACCTTGTGATCAATCACTAGAATGATATAATGAAATATTACCAATAGAAAGTCCTACAATTTGTAATTGTACAATTCCATTGTACACATTGCAATGAGAGGATAGTAAATGATACGACCTCAAAAATAGGAAGAGATTTTTAAAATGATTGGTTGGCATCTAATGATGTGATTACTCGTAATGTAAAAGTGGGACCCCTAACGGAGTCTATAGAAGGGATTGTACAAGTGAATTTTGATGTACAATTTCCATGATGGTAAATCTCAAGATATTAATATTCAAATATATATATATATAGAAAAATATCTTAATTGTGAAAATCCTTTGGGATGCAATTAATACGAAAGGGGTTGAAAACCGGAAATGGTGGCACCTTCTGAGAAAAAAATAGAAAACTATATTAATTGTGAAAATCCCTTGGGACACAATTAATATGGAGGGTGGTTGAAAACTAGGAATGGTGGCCCCATATTAGAAATAAAATATAAGAAAAAGAAAAAATTAAAAGAAAAATAAAATAATTAAAGGCAAAGAAAAGGACAAAAGTGAGAAAAAAATAAGATTGCATGCACAAGGACAATGAGTTGTCAATAATCCATACAATAGGAAACAATTACGTGCAAAGGAGGCTAATATGATAGAATTTCATGTAGGAAGACGTTACGGTTTCAAAAATAAATAAAAAGTAGGTGTCAACTTTTTGACAAATCGTACACATGCAATTGTAAATTCAAAGGATTCAAGAGAAAAAAGTGTACAACCGAATAATTTTATTCTATATGGGTATTTGAATTCAATATTTTTCTACAATTTTTCATGATCCATTGCATATTTTCACCATAGAACCTTTTTTATTTCGAAAATCAAACCAGATTCGAGAAAAAGCTACCAAAGATAGGGTTTTACTCTGAAAAAGCTGAATTTTTTAGAAATCGTGTTGCAAGTGAAGAAAGCTACTATAAAAATGAGGTTTTGTAGGATGAAGGCACCCAAGGAAACCCTTATTACAAAAAATTAGGGCTAGAGTTTGATTTTTCCAAAAATAGTGAAGTGCAGGAATTATAAGGAGGCAAAATGGTAAACCCTAGTACATAAAATGATCCATAAAAGCACAAAATATTTTTTTAACTTTGCATGTGTGAAAAATCATGAAAGGATAGTTGTAAAATGTTGTCATACTACCAAAAAAAATTTATGGAAAAAAATTGCATCGAGTGAAGGAGAAATTGCACAACTGCATTAGAATTACACTAAAAAGGAATATTACACACTCTCAGCAAATGGGTTTCCCAAAAGTCATACCAGTTTGACAAAAACAAGGGTTTTTGGCCAAGTGAAGTTTTCTAGGTCCTTATGTATGATTTGGAGGCATGACTATATGATTTTAGGGTAGATTGTACGATATCAAGGCTTTCAAGGACCCAATTTATGCATTTCAAAGGTGATTATATGAATTTTTTTATAGATGTACAGATTCTGATGAGATTGTATAGAAAGGAGATGCCATTGTATGATTTGGAAGCTACTTGTATGATTTTATATTGATATTGTATGATTTGAAACCTCATTTTTACTATTTAATATATTTGTACAAAATCGAGTGCAGTTGAACAACTTCGGGTGGAGTTGTACAAATTGGACAGTAATTATATGAATTCAAAAGGTACATGTATGATTTGATGAGATATTATATGATTTTTGACAGTTTTGGTACATTTTGGAAGCAACCATAGGATTTTGGAGCAATTTTTTATAGAGTTGTCTTGAATTACCAAGTTGACCAAAGAGTGTGCGAATGAGGTTTCCACTCAACGATGGTAGAAGCATGAGCTCAAGGCGAGAGTTCCAATATCATTTTGATCGCATTGCAACAAATAGGGTAGAAATATCACCAGGACTATTATATTTTTATGTAATGAGCACTGGGATATAGCAATCACAAGATGCAAAATAATATGAAAGAAATTAAATCTGCTAGATGATTGAAATATGCTATAAATATAAATGACATAAAAGAATACAATGTAGCTATGGAGGAAATGAACACTCCATTAATAAATCTATTGAACTACATTGCATCCATAACCAATAGATGGTGATCTACATAGAACTTTACTACACTCTAAGCTACACTATCTAACTATGTCCCCTGACTCTATATATGTATTACAATGAGGCCTTTCTGATATAGGTAAAATAGGTTCCTTGTCCAACACTCTACCTAGTTGTGCAAGGGATAACTTGCACATATACAACTTGCACATTGACACTTGTGCATTTATTACATTGCATGAAGTAACTAGATAACTTCCCCCTAAAGTAATCTAATTTCCTAAGTATGTACCTTAGAAGATACATTTACATGACCCAAATGATGTAATATACTCTATTTATAACACCCCCCTGTATTACATTATTTGGGTATTGAAGACTTTAGTCTTCAATATAGATCTTCTTCTTCTTCTTCATGAACTTTGTACTCTTCTGCTATATTCTTTGTAACCTATTCAAGCAAATAGTTAGTGTCTCTGTAATATGTTACATTTGCTGATAGAGCTTTCACCTCATAGTCTTATGTGGGTTCTTCCAATTCTTCAATTTCTTCTATCCTCTGAACCAAATGTCCTTTCTAATTTCTCTTTTGATATTCCAGTCGAGGATAACTGGTTGGTCACTGATATTGCTACTAATGAGGGTTTCTTTGATATTGTTGAGGTTGAAACTGATTCTCATTGTTCATATGATTTCCTTGGTTCCAATTTTTGGGATTGTATCTGCAATAGTTGGTACTATGACCTTTCTTTCTACATATCTAACAATCCCATGTTTTATGTACTCTTGTAGATGAAGTGGTATTTCCCTATTGATTGTATTTTGATTCCAATGTAGTGTTAGTCATCTCATATTTCACATTGTTTTCTACTTTAGATTCTTGAAGTTTATTGACTAGGTCATCAAAAGAAGTATCTTTACTTAAAACTTGTAAATATGTTACCAAATGCTTATAGCTATATATAAATGCTCTCATGGTTACTTGAGTAATTAGTTCATCCTTAATTGTTTCTCCTAAGGTCAATAATTTTCCTTTAATATTTACTACCTTTCTTAGTAATAATTATATGTTGTCCCCACTATTCATTTTTAATGAGTGAAGTTGAGTTTGGAGATGAAGAATAGTTGCTTTATTTTTTTCCTTCAAATATTTTCTCTAAGCTTGTCCATGCATCTGAAGATGTTTTTCCTAAACTAATATAAGGTTGAATCTCATCAGTGATAATAAATGTTATTATTATTAGAGCTTTTGAATCATTTTTCTTAAACTTTAGGATTTCAATTTCACTTGTGGTAGGTCTTTGTGTTTTCTCTTTGACAACATCCCAAGGTTTTTCATATACTAAGATTGCTTTCACTTTATTTTCCAAGATAAATAATTAGGACCATTGAGTAGTTGAGATTCTACTAGGAAGAATTTATTTTATGCCATTTAAATCTTACTAATATATCTCCTTAGATATGTAGGCTTCCTTATGTCTCCCTAGTAATGAGAGTATGGACACCTAATTTTAGGTTTTTAAGAAAGCTTATATCTTCCCAACTTGATAATTTTTTATAAATATTATTATTATTAAGTTTTGTAGAATGCCTTATGACTCCCTAATGATTTTGGAGTATGATATAGTGCTTTTGTAAAGTATAGTTCAATTTTGGTTGATTTTGTACAGTTTTTGTAAGGATCAAAAATCAACTTATTTTTGGACATTTTGAGTGATAAGTTGTCATTGATGTCAAAAGTAAGTGGTCATTGATGTTGAACTAATAGAACCAGTCAGTGGCAGTTTTAGTTAGCAACATCAATTTTGGTTTCAGATTCAAGACCCGATTTCAGGAAGTCAGATGAGGTCCAAAGTGCAAGAAAAAGACTAATTAAATAATATTATAATATTATACAAAGGAAGTTTAAAATTAATTATAAATTAATTTTAAATTAATTTATTAGTTAATTTATTTAACTTATAAAGTTATTTAAATTAATTATTAATTATAAATTAATTTAAGCTAAGGTTTAAAACCCTAAGGTGGGTTATTGAAAATAAAATTCAAAATTAAAATTCGAATGTCATAGCACCGACGTGAGGAAAAGTTTGAAAATGTGCATAAAAGGATGAACTCTAACACTACCAAAATTACCATGCCTTTGAAACATAATTGCAAGCTTTGTAATTTGTGTTGCATCCAAGGAAAAGAGAAAGCGTGAAAAATTTGTGACATATAAGACGACGTCGGAGACATAATAGGAAGGAATTTGTCATTCCTTCATGTGGGCCTTAGTATCCCATGCAGTGGGCTCCCAAGTGCTAAGGCACTTAGGAAAGAGGAGAATAGTAGATCGAATCTCGCCAAATCCCATTTTGGGAAGAAAGAGGTATGCTTTGATAATTGGTCACCAAAAATTTTGGAATATAGTTTGAGCAATTAAAATTTAATTTTGCATATTTTTATTTGGTTCTAAGGTTTCAAGGGAGTTATAAGGGTTTTGCAAAATTAAATTATTAATATTATTTGCTCAAAGGTTTTGAAAGGGTTGTAAGGTGTTTGGTTGATATTTTATGCTGTTGTATATTATTTTAAGTTGGATTTGATAAGGTGTATCAAAGAAATTATTTTTATGCATGTTATGATGAGTGTTATTTTTAAAATGGAGAAATATGGCATAAATTGAGTTGTGATTATTTTGGGTCAAAGGGAATATTTTTGAGAAATTATTGAAGTGATATTGTTGTGTTTAACCATTGAAATTGGAAAGAAGGAAATTGTGATTGAGAGGTTTTTCCAAAGGCACTTTGACATCCAACAAAAGGTATGGGCATATTCTTCCTAATGAGTGATTTTTGAAAATTGTGAATGGAAAGTTGGAGTGAAAATTATTGTTTGGTTAGCATTGTTGAGAGTGTTTTGATTTATTGCTTCAAGATTTTCTGGAATTAAGAGTTGTTGATAAAACTTTGTTTATAAGAATTGTTGTTGAAGTGAGTTGTTGAGTGAATAACTTGAACTAGGGTTTGGAAAGAATATGAGTATCATTGATATGAGAGATTGTTTGATAAAACATTATTGGAAATATTTGAGTGAGTAGTCATATGCTTGGACTAGGGTTTGTGAGCAAGGATTATTTCATTGAGTGATTGGTTGAGTAGAGTTGGTTGAGCCTAGTCAAGTGAATGTGTGAAGTGATTGTTCAAAAACTGTGAAACAAATCATTCTATATTCTGAATTGTTTTGGGAAATATTTGAGTATTGATGAGTGTGAAGCATATTGAGTCTCTAACAATTCTCTATATATTTATGTGATAAAAGAGTGATTGAAAGAGATTGAGTATTGAGATGAGTGTGAAGCATATTGAGTCTCTAACAATTATCTATATGTTTCTAAGAGTGATTGAAAGTGATTGAGTATTGAGGTGAATGTGAAGCATATTTAGTCTCTAATAATTCTCTATATGTTTCTAAGAGAGTGATTGATAGTGATTGATTATTGAGGTGAATGTGAATTATATTGAATCTCTAACAATTCTCTATATGTTTCTAAGAGAGTGATTGAAAGTGATTGAGCATTGTGATGAGTGTAGAGCATATTGAGTCTCTAACAATTCTCTTTATGTTTCTATGAGATTGGAAAAGTTCTACTATGGACTTGTTGAGCATATTTGTGGTAAGTCTTTGATAAGACTTGTGGATAGATTTGGGTAAGATTTTGTGGAAGCTTACAATACATATTGAGAGAAGATTTGGATAAGTTCTTGTGAGGAGTTATTGATCAGATTGGAAAAGTTCTAGAGAGGACTTGAGGATAGATTTGGGTGAGCTTTTATGGAATATTACAAGGCAGATTTGATATAAGTCTTTGAGAATACTTGTGAGCAAAGTTTATTTATTGATTTTTTTAAACCTTAAGGTTTGGGGTAGATCCAATACAGTTGATTTGAGATTGAGTCAAGCTTTGAGTTGTCTTGAGGAAAAATATTGAGGACATAATTGTGCTAGACTGAAGGACTATATTTAGTACAAATTCAAGGATAAAATTTGGTGCAGATTTGAGGACAAGTTTGTGCCAGACCAAAGACAGAGATTGAGGACATATTTGTGCTAGACTGAAGGACTATGTTTAGTGCAGATTTGAGATAGAGCTTTGAAGGTGATAAAGTTGAGGACAAAGGTCTCCAACTAGAGTAGGGAATATAGGAATCTTTTGTGGATAGAGTTCCATTTGCTAAGGGTAGCAGAGGTAGAGGTATTTTAGAGGATCACCAGCCATAGCAGAGTTAGGAGATTGGTGTCTCCTGTGGATACCATAAAATTGATTAGGGGATTGGTGTCTTCTTTGGACAGAGGTCCATAAACATTGTAATAGGGAAAGGATTCCCAAGATATTGATTGAGAAAATTTTAGTGAAATATTTTCTCCGTGGAGTAGCCCACATTGGGTGAACCACGTAACTTTGGTGTCTCTATTATGTCTAGTGATTTGTGTATTGCTTTGATTACTGTTGTTGATATTTATATCTATACATTGCATAATATTTATTGGGAAAGAAAATTAAAAAGTGGTCTTATACTGTTCACTCCCTCTGAGTATAAGCTTGTGTTCTTCACTTATCTAACACCTTATTCCTCCTTTTGAACTAAGCACTTTTCAATTTTTAAGAGGTTTTAATGTTGGATTTATTTTATCTCTTTTGAGAAATTTTGAGACATGAAAATTATAAATTTCCAACCTTAACAAAAAATAACTTAATAACCTCTTTTGTAACCCTTAGGATTTTATTCAAGTGTTTATAATTTCAAATAACCTAGTTTAATGTTGTAACCTTTATCACTCCCAAATTTGGAAAATTAGAACACATTAATATTTGTAAACATTAAATGGATTAATTCCAAGTAATATCCTTTATTTCTCCTAAGTTGTGTTTTACAAATATTATATTAATTTCCCTAAGTTTTGCTTTCAAATAAATATTGATTTCATTTAATATTTCAACCTTAACATATAACCTTATAACTCCCTTTTTAATGAAAGCAAATTAGATGAGAAAATTTTGCCTTAATAAGGCTTTGTACCTTTATGAAGTTTGTTGAATATGGTAGTAGTCTATCCTTCTTGGGTGCAAATTCTTCAATGTGTACTTTGCCTTCAATTCTATCCTTTAATGCTCCCTTGACATGTTTGATCGAGAGTGCTTTTTAATACTCTTGACTTGCTCCAGATCACTACCGAACTATTGTTGAACTTTTGTCGAACTGCTAAAATTGCTAAATTTTCTAAGGTCCAAGGCACCTTTATTAGGCAGTCAATCGAGTGACAAGTGTCATGGTAGTATTTTCAATGCTCTATAGATGTTTCAACTATTTTGTTGAGACACCGAACTTAATCCATTGCTTGTGATAAGTTTCACATTTAGTTGAGATGTTTTTATTCCCCTTTAAGCGCTATCCAAGAGATGTTTCTTCTCCAACACATATGAGACTTCTTTGCTATAACGGATGTATATCAAGCTTCTAGTTGTAAGTAACTCCTCTTCCACATGGATTATGGGCACCAATGCAATGTTTTAATGTCTTCTTTTTTAGTGTTATTTAGAGTTATTTTGGAGAATGACAAGTGGTGTCTCCTTTATTCTGCATACCCTTGTCTTATCAACGCCTTCTTAAAGTCCTTCCAACATGTTTTTCTACCTTATTCTTTGTTGTTCTACATATATGTTGAAGTTTTTCTAGACAAGCAATGCTTATGGTAGAGATATGGAGGATCTTCGGTGGCCCTTATCTAAATATGGCATTAATAAATCTTTCCATATATAAGTAATACAATAGTCAACTCCACATTAGGAGGCTCTAATGGAAATTATAATTCAATTAAAATGCAACCATAGGACCCTAACTCTTTCAATAATTTTTTGGGGCATGTTAAAAAATAGAAGGAGCCTGTTATAACGTTCCACAATCATGAAATCAAGCCAATACCCACTAACATTGTCAATCCCCTACTGCATATCATTGCTATTATGAATCAGATTTCTTATAAATGGGTCTTAATAGATATAGGTTCCTCCATTAACATTATTACCATTTTGCACTTCAATATCTCAATCTTCCATCATCGCACATTGTAATATCTACATTCACCCATTTAGCTTTTAACAATGCTCTATGCTCCACCGTTGGCACAATATTCCTCCCTATCAGGTTGGGCTAAATACTATTCCTATCTTGTGCCACATCTTGGAGGGTGTAATGTAGTACAACATACTACTTGGTAGACATTGGATCTATTCCTATGTTGTGCATCCCTTCCATATTGCACCAATGCATCAAGTACATCTATGAAGGGTAGGTTCATGTAGTTCCTATAGACTTAGAGCCCTTCAAGTTTTACAATATGGTCAACCATCCACAAGATTCTACCTTGCCTTCGATCCATCTGGACATCTAACCTAATGATCCTATCAAATTCTATATCCCTCACCATAATCATCCACCAATATATCACCATCACCCCCATCCCAACCATATCCATTGATATATTATGATATTCCTTCTTCATAATCAAATCCTCCAAGTAGGAATCTATCAAAGGCACCAATCAACGAAACCTCATCATCCATATTGATCATTTTTGAAGCAACCATTCGAACTCCTATGGATGAGGAAGAAGCACCCATTGCCATGGATGAGTCATCCTAGCCTACATCTCCATATTCATCATCCACTTTCCCACAAATCATGGTCCATATGACCAATCCAAGGCTCACTAAGTATTTGGTATAAAACATTAAACTTACTTCTCTCATCGAGTCAGTACAAGACATGGGCAGACCTTGTCAGTCACCCCTACCCATTGGTACTATTATCCCTCTAGTGTGTGCTTGGAATTAGATAAAATTTGTCTATGGTATTTTTGGCATTGCCTCAAAATCATATCCTATGATAGAAAATGATGAGTCATTCTTAGCGAATATCGGGTACATGTCAAATCCAACCTTTGCCCTATGATACTTTTACTATTGTCATTGGTGTAAAAGTGGTCTTGGTCAGTATGAAAAATGTCTTAAAACACCTTACCAACCATAGTATTAGCTACCTATATACATGTTTGGCTTAGGGTATTTCATGCGTATATCAGATGAGATCCTTGCAGACTTTCTCCAGTGTCTTACCATAGTATTTGAGAATGATATTGATAAGAATGAATACATTGATCTTGGCTACATTCATTCGCTTAGTGACCATATTTCCATAATGATGATAACTATGAAGCCCTTTGACTCTTCTAGTGAGGCATCCAAAGAAAATGTGATTGGATCTCGGATGATGAGACACACCTAGTTAATGATATTGAAAATGATCATATCAAGGAAGATGGTAAATCTGACCAGTATTGTGATGACATGTCTATCGATTCATATTACCAATATTATGACATAATATCTATTAATTCAACTAGCTCGAAGGATGAATCTGTGATCATCGACCCCTTAATGATTTAGATGAATTTTATCTTTATATTTTTTGTATTTACCATCATCCTTGATGTGTTAGCTTCTACCATTAGGGGACTCCATTGCTCACACTCCCCCTAGGCTGCACCCAATCATTGCAGTTCCACCAAAACCACCTCCTACACTTGGGGGTGTTGAGCAATTAAACACTTCCTACACTTGGGGGTGTCAAGCAGCTTATCATTTAACTTATCTCAAGGGTGTTAAGGAACCTAAACCTCTTAAAATTCTCCACTTTTGGGCATTTCATGCATGACACATAATGCCTTAAAAATAATAAAATAATAAAACAACAAAAACAATACAAAACCAAAAATCATAAAAACATTGCATTGCTTACATTGTGCATTACATATTACTGCATTTCATTGATTAATTGCATTAGTCATATTAGTAATTGCATACACCACACATTCATTTCACTATTTTCATTTCATAGAGAACCATGCTTGTATGACTATCATGAGTCTTATTCACACCTTTTATCTAGTCATTATTTGAACTTTTTCTTGTGATCCTTTGATTATTATGAGATCCTTGTAAGATAGGGTAGATATCAAATGACCATCAGCAATGATGTTTAGAAGTCCACTGACTATTTTACGTACACCTCTTATTTTTCAAAAGGTCATTAGGAAAACACACATATCCACACATCATTTACATCCACATTCCTCGTCCTAGGTTTTTGGGTTATTTCCCCTCATCTAGTAAGTTGTTATAAGGTGTTCGATAAGGTATTTTGGTCATTCAACCATTCCTAGTTTTCTTTTCAAATTTTTTAAAAGGCTATCTTGATTTTTGAAGGTAGGGTCTTGCTTTGATTGTGCCTTGTATATCTCAAAATCCCAACATAAATTCACACATTTAAATATGATTTTGAACAAGGAAGGATGACACTACAACGTAGTCTTTTCCCCCTTAAGCAAAAGGTTTCCCTTGCTCATCCTATTATGTGCATGGTCTAGAATGTTGATAATTGAAAAAGGACAAGCTCCCCCCTACCCAAAGCAATAAAAAATCCCTTACTCTTCCACAAAACGAGCAAGTATCCCTTGAAAAAAAGTGGTTTTCACCACTAAGAAAAATCCCCTTGCTCCTTCTAAAAATGAGCAAGTATCCCAAACAAATAAAAAGAAAGAAATCAAAATAAAATAAGGGAGTAAAGAGCTTGAATCCTTGGAATCCTTAATTATTCAAAATCCATGGAGCAATCTCCATCACCAACAATGGGCTATATACATCGGCCTGGCATTGGAGTAGCCTTATGCGTGTTGATATGTATGTCACATTAGTGATATTATTTTCTACAAACCAATGTCATCTTGTGGATGAGCTAGCTTTTGGTGGCTTGTATTGCTTAGTAATCTAATCCAACTGAGTACAAAATTAGTATAATGATGATCATAGGGTGATCCTCATTACAACAATGAACTCTAAGATATAGTATGACAATGGGGTAATCTTATGCATCACAATAATGAACTACACTATGCACACACAAGGATATTGAATATCTAGGTATTCTTAGTATATTTTTATCTTTTAGAGTCATGTATAGTCAATATAAAACTTTTGACTAGTCAACTAGGGTATTTGAGTCTCATGTAAAATCTTTATCTTCCCTTGTGACCTCTCAATATTCCCCCATCCACAATTTACATTGTATCATATTACATATGATTGGATTTCAAATGTATGACTTTTAGAAAAAGGTTAACATTTTGATTAATGAATTGTATACATTATGTGGTGCTCACCCTTAGGTTTTTTTACATCTTAGATTCATTCATTATGTTTCATATTTAAACATACAACTCATAGTTTGCATCATCATTTAATTAGCACATAATATACATGCATACATTTAAGCATACATTATAGATCTATAACATCAAAAACATATTACATGTGCATCTATACATCCATCTATGCATACATACTACAATGTATAGGCATACATCCATCATCCATAATTTCATCCATACATGCATCCATGCATGAAACAAACATGAGAAATAAACAACCTGATAAGATAACTAAAAATATAATATCATATTTATCATGGAAAGAACATTTTGATACAAAATTATGTGTAGGCTATCATGGAGTGCATCCTCAGACCTCACACTAAAAAAGAGAAGCATAATACATCATAAAAGCTCCAAATGCACCTAACACCTTTGATCAAATCAATTCAAAAAGCTCCAAAGGCACCTAATCCCATTGGTAACATCAATTCAGAATTCCCCGAAGGCACCTAACACCTTTGGTCAACTCAATTTAAAAATCTCCAAAGACACCTAACACCTTTTGTCAAATTGACTCAAAAATCTCCAAAGGCATCTAACACCTTTGGTCACATTAATTCAGAAGGCTCCAAAGGCCCCTACACCCTTTGATCAAATCAATTCAAAAGGCTCCAAAGTCACCTAACCCCTATAGTCACATAAACTCAAAAGGCACTAAATACACTTAACCCCTTTGGTCAAATCAATTCAATACATTCGATTGAACCTCATATCTAGTGATCTACTCTAGTCACCTAGTGGTTACAGTGATTGGTTATCCATGTAATTTGGTAGGATGAGTAAATTACCATAAGGCCACTCACAAAAAAACACAAAAAAAAGCAAAAAAAAAATGGGTTGCAATCACCGATATCATAAAGAGATAAACCCTTAGAAGAGCATAATAGTCTGATCACACTCAAATCATATCATCTTGGTCAAGCGACTCATCGCTTTCATTATTTTCCATATCCTCTATAAATAATAATCAACAATAGGGATTTAAACATCAAAACACATTGAAAAGAGTAACAAGAATCAACAATCTAAATAAAAATTTAAAAGAGAAACACATTGTCTTCTTGTTTGTTTCTTTTATTTTTTGTATAATTTAGATCATGATAATAACATGCAACCAAGCTCGATCAAGGGCTAGTACTGCTAAAAAATTACAAGGAGATATGGAACATCTTTGAATCAGTCTATAGGATATGGGTATTCCTAAATGGCATCATGGTTTTTATAGAGAAATTGACCTTCAAGAGATCCTTATTTAAGACACATCTATAGGTCCTCAATATGATCAGAGTGATGAACTTCATGGTCAAGACACTTGTCGTGCTTTCTTTAGACAAAATACCTAGCACATGGAGGGTACTAGTAGTTTTTTTCCACACATACGCATATCGAATCACCCTATCCCAATCAGAGCATGAGAAATAATATATGTCATGGCCAGACCTATATGATCAAGCCATCCTTCTTGATCACCCATGGATGAGTCGATAATATGTCTATCTAAATAGGTAAAATACTCATTGTTTGAGTAAGATAACCATATTGGCTCATGCATTTTTCATATATGAGGAGGAAGGAGACCTTGATCTTCCTTCTACTCAATATGAAGGGTAGTCTATGCAAGCATGTTGTGCCTTTGCATAACTTGAGTATATAAAAATTACCTTTAAGCCTGAGTATCATGTCAATGTAGCCTCCCTTGATCATGGGAAGAAAGTAGCCAACACTTCTAGGGCTGAGAAGCAAGTCAAGCCCATTTATATTAATACGAGGACCAATCATACCTATACATATGATCAGATATATCTAACATATAAGCCAAAAATTGGTAGACAAGAGCAGTTGAACCAGTTATGACTAGATAAATAATGATTAGACCAATAACACCAATTGAATTAGCATAGGTTGCAAAAGCATAGGTTACATCTAGATAAATTGCAAAAAGCATTGCATGAGATAGTTCCTATACCTAGCACCCATTAGTTGCAAGTCCATCAAAGGTACCTCACTCAACATCAAAACCTTCCACCTAGGCCAAACCAGAACCATCCCCTTTGTAAACCCCTTCAACACCATATGTCTGAACAACATCAACCATACAACCATCAACAAGGGTATGAGACCTATGACGATATTCAGTTAGATTACCAAGAATAGGGGTATCCTTAGTTACCTTATGAGAACATGGTTTATGGTGATATTCAACCACCTTGCCCAAGCCGAAATCTTTCACATCCTCCTCGAGAACAAAGGTGTGCCAATAAGATCATTTTATTGGATGCTTACTAGTTGCTAAATGATCATATTAATTCTCTAGAGCAACAAACTATGGATTTAGATTATCAAAAACCTACTTTGCATTAGTTGTGCAACCAATCCCTGCATGCATTAGTTCCATACCCACCATATCCTAAGTATTTTGAGATATCAAAATTGGATAAGTTTAAAGGAGATAAAGATGCTCAAGAGCATGTCACAAGCTTCATGAATATGTTCTTTCATATTTAGGATGATGATGCCCTTATGCTTAGGACATTCCTCATAACCCTTTCTAGGACAGCCCTAGAGTGGTATAATCATTTACCGTGACACCACTCCTTTGAACAAATGGCACATGCATTCCTAGAACACTTCTCATTTAGAATAAATAAAAAACAACATTGATTTCCTTGTACAACCTTAAGCAATTTGAAGAGGAGTCAATCATAAATTATGGTAATCAGTGGAGATCAACTATTACAAAATTGTCATTTACCTTGCCTATCATAGAGCTAACTCATATGTTTACTTAGAGTTGTTCAAAATAGATTTCACTCTTACTAAAACTCCAAAAATATAGAACATTTGAGGAAGCCTTAGCTTAGGCAAAGATTATTGAGGACATCAAGGTTTAAGGGGGGGAAATCAAGTTTCAAAAAAAGTATTAGAACAAAAATTCTAAAGGCAAATACACACAACAAAATCCAACTTTGGTAAATCAAGTTGTTTAAAGTATACCAGGGCCTTCACAACAAGCTACCCCTTAATCACTTAATTATCATGTGTAACCCTTACCTACGTAGTATAAAACTCAAACTTAGAAAAATCAATGGAAGAATCAACAATGGCCCCCTTCTCGCTAGTATATGTTATTGCCTAAACCATCAACTTCTATTTTCCATCTACTATGTGAGGTAAAAGCCATCACTATGCCTAAAGTTTGACAACCAGATCCAAATAAGCCAAAAACTAAGAATTATAGAGAGGATTTACATTGCATCTATCATCAACAAAATGGTCATGACATTCAAAATTGTTATGCATTCAAGAACCTTGTGCAAGATATGATAGAGTGAAATGAGCTTCAAATCGATAATCCTCTCGCTACAAACAACCAGAATATTGGCATATTCTAGGATCTGTTATTTGCACATGGGGTCCTGTTGGTTCAACTTTTATACACACCCTATGAATAATGAGCATGAAAACCCGATAACACTTATAAGGGATAAATCCCACTCACTTTAGGATCTTGCTGGATATCCAAGGTGTGAGTTATAGAGTTGGGTCGAATGTCTATTCACTCTTTTTTGCTTCTAGAATAGTTTCAAGTGGCGTATGCTGTTACCTTACAACGGGTTCGGACTTGTTCGAGTAATGTTTTTGGAATTGGCTATCTTTGTGGACACTCATATTTACAATCAGTTCTTTGATCTAGCTCTTTATGTTTTAGCAGTTTTAAATAAAAGACAAATTCTAAAGAAAATAAAAATGGATCATTCATTCGGTGGAACAGAGAGAGTAGAGTAGGGCAAAGAGAAGTTTACCTAACTTAGCTACAAAACCAAAACTATCAATTTTAGTTATACCGGTTAGCTTCACAATAGAACAAATCAAAGAGGAAAGTGTCCAACTTTCTAAGATCACCTTCCACTAAGAGCATAATACAAAGATAAAACAGATCTAAAATAAAATCACAAACAAAAGGAAATTCAGTTGAAATTGGTATCTCTCACCAGCAGCTTAGCTTGCACAGTGAGGACAGAGCAATTAGAACAGGCCTGAACCTTAAATCTATAATTTTCCCTAGCATACAATAAAAATAATGAAGCCTAGTAGCATACCCAATCTTTGATAACATAGATCTATAGCATAAATTAAATAAACCTTAATGAAACAAAAACAAAAGAAGATGAACTTATCGCGATCTGAAAGAGATTAGGCTCCTGGCCATGCTATCACAGAAAATGAAACTACACCAAATCCAGGTCCAGAATAAAGCATTCAAACAAGATTTGCAGGAAATTGCTCCAATAGCTTTTTATTCTAAGTTTTTGCCTCCTGAGTTTACATCCGGAAGAAGTATATATAGACTCAGGACAAACCCTAATCTTTTCAAAAATATCTTCTTCTCAAACCCTAAATCTTATCCTCAAAACCCTATTGCCTAGGTTTTACAATATAAGGCCCTTTAAAAATAGATTTTTGATAAACCCTAACCATTATGCAAATATTAGTGCAGTTACTTGCCATAAATGGAGAAGGCATGATCTGATATTATTCTCATCTATCTGTAACTACAAGTAAATATCTTTGTTTTCTGGCCGATTGGTGCATCTGTCGAGAACGTCTCATTAATTCCTCAGAGAAATTCGGATGAGTCATTGGTTTCTCTAACATTTTATCTTTGCAAAGCCACCTTTGAGTTGAAATTCTCTACACGCCATTACTTTCACCATAAATTCTCCTGTTAAATGCGTCCATCGACAAATTCTGATAACTGTGTGTAGATATTTTCATTTCTGGTCAATTTCTGACATATTCCATTAAATGAGGCAACTGCTTAGTCACCGTAAAGTCTCTTTGTGGCCAGATCTGTAAAATCTAGATGGACAAAAAATTCCTGGCATCTCACATTTCCATCTGACGACCTTCGCTTGATCGGCACTTTTTTTGTCTTTTTTGCCATTACTTTCGCTAGTATGCAACTGCCAGATGGCTTTCTACAAAAGACAAAACTAGGATTAGCATTTTAATATTATTAAATTAAAACACTAATGCTCATTATATTTCGGCTTGATTTCTTTTGACACGTGTCACGATAACGTGATGTTTTCCTCAAGCTGCTTTTCATTTTGGCCTCTTTGTCTCGAAACCGTGACATGTCGCAAAATCGTGACGTTTCCCTTCACCTTGCCTCTATCTCAACTTCCTCATCGCGAAACCGTGACATGTCACGAAATCGTGACATGTCATGAAATCACAATGTTTCCCTTCACCTGTCTTACATTTTAGCTTCTTCATCGCAAAACCACAACATGTCGTGAAATCGTGATGTCCCCTACACTTGTCTTCCATTTTTCCTTTCTTCGTTGCGAAACCGCAACATGTCATGATTTCACAACATGTCACGAAATCGTGACGTCCCCTGCCCTTGTATTCCATTTCCTTCTTCATCGCGAAACTGCAACATGTCACGATTTCGTGACATGTCGCGAAATCGCGACGTCCCCTGCACTTGTCTTCCATTTCCTTCTTCGTCACGAATGTCACGAAATCACGACATCCCTTGCACTTGTCTTCCATTTCCTTCTTCGTCGTGAATGTCACGAAATCGCGATGTCCCCTACACTTGTCTTCCATTTCCTTCTTCATCGCGAAACTACAACATGTCGCAAAATCATGACGTCCCCTGCACTTGTCTTCCATTTTGGCTTCTTCGTCGTGAAACCGCAACATGTCACAATTTTGCGACATGTCGTGAAATCGTGACGTCCCCTGCACTTGTCTTCCATTTTGGCTTCTTCGTCGCGAAATCGCGACATGTCACGAAATCACAACACCCCTTGCACTTATTTCTTTCTTCCAAAACCTATTGCAATATCGCGACGTTTTCACCACTTGGTTCTTTCTTCCAAAACCTATCGCGATATCGTGACACTTTCGCCACTTGGTTCTTTTTTCCAAAACTTGTCATGATATCACGACACTTTTCTCACTTGACTCCCTCTGTCTCAACCATGTCGCGATATCGTGACATTTTCAAAAATGGAAAATGTCACGAAATCGTGACATTTCCAAAAATGGAATATGTCGTGAAATCGCGACCTTTTTATCACTTGCATTCTTTTTCCAAAACACGTCGTGAAATCGCGACCCTTTCTTAAGCTTTGTTTCCAGTCAGAATATGTAGCGAAATCGCGACGTTTTCCAAGAGCTTTGCTTCTGATCCAAATGTGTCGCGAAATCACGACATTCTCTTCAAGCCTGGCTTCTGACTCAAACCTGTCGCGAAATCGCGACATTTCCAAAAATGGAATATGTCACGAAATCACGACGTTTCCAAAAATGGAATATGTCGTGAAATCACGACGTTTCCTCTACTAAGCAAATTTTCCAAAAATTGTAGGTTGACTCCAATGAATTTATTCATCTGTATTCTGCATTTTTACATATTAGTGAAAAGATGTTCTTTACTCAGAATGACTAACATTTTAAAAATAAATTCTAAATTGAAATCAAAGCCATATGCAAGCCTACTTAAGTACTTTGGTATATGCAAAACTAAAAAAAGGAGGCAAGCAAAAATTGGAATTTAAAACCTGAAAAACATCAAGAGGGTCCCTATGGCAAAAATGAAAACTAAATATTTTCAAAGGATGGAATTTCATTTTTTAGTGGGGGTGTGTTGCTTCTCAACAAATGGCGATATCTGCGGGTAAAATAGTAGCACTATTTTAGAATCCAGGACTCTAGTTTCAAAACAATATAGACCATGTACCATGCTTTGCCACAAATATTCTTCAAAATATTTTAACTACTACCTGATAGTTGTTAAAATTTCCCAAGGACATACTAGGTTGAATCACTTAAGGAAGATTTATGATGTGCAATTACAAGTGTATAACTTTATTCAAAGATGACTGGGCCTTCGAATTTTGTACTCTGGATTGATCAGCTTTTCTAGATTGTGAAAGGGGAAATCGAGTAGGGCTCTATTTACTAGTTTAGCCTTTTATAGCCCCGATAGAGTTACTCTGTAGATTTTCATGACCCTGATCCACAACTATGAGGTGGTAACTAAAACTTGGTAAAAGAAAACATCTTCTGGAGCTTTGGCTATCTCTTTCATTACATAACTTCTTCTCTTTCTTTTTTGTATAGAAAAGAGTGCCAGTTTTATGTTGCCCTGCTAAATTTTCACCTTTTCTCTCTCTCTTTTGAAACATATCGAAATCTGGAAAGCCTTGTTTAAAAACAAAAAACTTTTTTATTCTTCATCGATCTGGAAAGCCTAGGTACCGATAGCCTCTTTGGACACTTAAATAATTTCACAAGTCAGAGTCCCCTCTTACGACCAACTTTTCTTGGATTCCCTGGGAGTTCTTTAACCCAACAGTATAATAGTTTCTTTATAATTAAAATAATTGTGACAAGCAAGACACAAAATCCAATTATCTTTCTACTATTGTTCTGAATAACAAAATAGTTCCACTATTCAATTTAAGTAGACTATCTCTTAATTAGAATAAAACAAAATGAACACAAGATTTTGAACTCAGAATAAAAACAATTTTTAAAGGCTGATTCTTTCTTTGCTGCCCAGGAAAAACTTAAAAAAAAAATAGAGCTTTAAAAGCTAAAAGAACTTTGTACAGACCTCAAAGGATAAAACATAGAACTTTAAAATCAAACAAAATAAAATAAAAACAAACTACTTTGTACAGACCCCAAAGGATAAAACACAGAACTTTAAAATCAAACAAAATAAAATAAAAACAAACTACTTTGTACAGACCCCAAAAGATAAAACACAAAACTTTAAAATTAAAAAAAATAAAATAAAAACAAACTACTTTGTACAGACCCCAAAGGATAAAACACGGAAGCTGTAAAATCAAACAAAATAAAATAAAAACAAACTACTTTGTACAGACCCCAAAGGATAAAACACAGAACTTTAAAATCAAATAAAATAAAATAAAACTACTTACTTCAAAGCCTATTTACAATATATACATATGTTACAACGTCTTTGTGATTTATTCAATTGATGTATTGGATGGAACGGCTGAGAAATAATGCTTTAGATATTGACCATTAACAGGAAGGTTCAAAAAATTACCCTCCAGGTCCTGTAGAAGAAATGCATTATTACCTAGTGTTGTAATCACAGTGACACTGAGAGGGGGGTGAATCAGTGTGATCTTTAAAATTTCTAATACATATAGTTTTAAATCCAGCAGCTATTTAAAACTGATAAAAGAAATATCAAATGCAGCAAGAAAGCATGACACACACAACACAGTTATTTAACGAGGTTCACCAATGTGGCTACTCCTCAAAACGACTGCTTGGACTACCATCCAAATCCAGCCAATGCAAAGCTACAACTTTACAATATCTTTTACCAGCACCAACTGGAAGGAGCACCAACCCCTTAGCTTTATCTGTTTCAAACAGAATGGAGCACCAACTCCTAATTTACCAGCACCTACTGGAAAGAGGCACCAACCCCTTATGCCAAGCTGCAACTTGGAAGTCAATAAAGATAATAAAAGTGATAGAATAAAACTTTCACGTTGTTTCTTACAGTCTACTATTTTTTTGCATTCTACTGCTTCTACGCAAAATGCTTCGCACTGTCCGACCGCTTCTGTGTACTTCTTCGCACTCTCTGCTGCAATCGGATGATCGATCACTTCTGCTGTCTGTGCGCTATCACTTTGCACTTAGAACTCCACCTCTACACCTTGCGCTCTTCATTCACGCAATCACGATATGCAGACTCGAACTACGACTTCGCAGTCTGCTCGACACGAACTTCACTTGCGCAATCACTCTGCTCGCATTCGCACATTATCTTCCATAGCACACACTCAAACTCGAAGTATCCCTACTTTTATAGAAGAAATTTTAGGAACAAATCCTAAACAACAGTCAGCTGTAACCCTAAGAATGTCGGTTGCAAAACCCTAGAATTTGTCGGCCCAGATTCAACTTTGTCGGCCTCAACTTTTCCTGAACAACAGTCGACTGTAACCCTAAGAATGTCGGCTGCAAAACCCTAGAATTTGTCTGCTGCAAACCCTAGAAATTGTCGGCTACGAACCCTAAAATCTGTCGGCTGCAAAACCCTAAAATCTGTCGGCCCAGATCCAACTTCTACTGCCACCTCTGTCACCTTCCTGTAACTATTGCCGCGAAATAGAAACATGTCGCGATATCGCGACACTTTTTGAAACCGTATGCCTTCTTGTCCTTGCTGTCATGAAATCGTGACCCTTTTGGCCTTTGATAGCTTTGCCACCGTTCTTGTCGCGAAATCGTGACACTTCAAACTTTTGCTGACGTCATCCTCATTCTTGTCGTGAAATCACGACGCTTTCGGCTTCCAGCGGCTTTTCTTGCAACCTGTCATGAAATCGTGACACTTTCAGCTTTCGCTGATGTCATCCTCATCTTTGTCATGAAATCATGACGCTTTCGGCTTTCATACATTTCTTGCTTCATGCAGCAGCGAAATCGCTACAACTTTGTGCCTTGTGCTTCCAACTTTGCTTCTACCCGTGAAACTTTGACTTGTAGCGAAATCGCTACACTTTCGTGCCTTGCACTTTCGACTTGTAGCATAATCGCTACACCTTTGAGTTCTACACTTTTGACTTGTAGCGAAATCGCTACACCTTCGTGTTGTGCACTTTTGACTCGTAGCGAAATCGCTACACCTTCGTGTTGTGCTTTTTCAACTCGTAGCGAAATCGCTACACCTTTGTGTTGTGCACTTTTAACTCGTAGCGAAATCGCTACATCTTTTCACTTAACACTTTCTTCCTGCTTCGGCCAGCGAAATTTCAACATGTAGCGAAATCGCTACAACTTTTCCACTTAACGCTTTCTCCTTGCTTCGGCAGTGAAATTTCAACATGTAGCGAAATCGCTACAACTTTTCAACTTAACGCTTTCTCCTTGCTTCGGCCAAGGAAAATCCAACATGTAGCGAAATCGCTACAGTTTCTCGACTTAGCTTCTTGGCCTCCAACATGTCACGAAATCATGACAGTTTGCCTTGCGCCTTCTCTCTCCTCATTTTTGTCATGAAATCGTGACACTTTCGACTGCGCCTTCTCTCTCCTCATTTTTGTCGTGAAATCATGACATTTTTGGTTGCGCCTTCTCTCTCCTCATTTTTGTCATGAAATCATGACATTTTTGACTGCGCCTTCTCTCTCCTCCGACTTGTCATGAAATCATGACAGAAAACATGTCGCGATATCGTGACAGTTTTCTAACTTGTCTTTTTCTTCGAATTTTAGAAACTGGGTCACTTCTGTTTTCTAGGAATTGCACTTTACATAATCTGACTGTCCTTTGAACTTCTGTCTTCTGCATCTGAATGACTCCTGAACTGTCTGTCCACTGCATCATTAGATCTAACTGCCTGTGTTGACAACAATGACAAACTTCTTGCAACACCTTGCTCAACAATCTCCCCCTTTGGAATTGTTGGCAACACCTATGTACATTCCTGTAACTCTTCTCCCCCTTTGTCAATAATACCAAAGGGCTGCTGTAGACTCCCCCTGAGTCCATCCTCACAATTCTCAGGCACAATTTGTTGCATCTAGCACAAATTATGATCATGAGCAAAAGAATAGTCAAATACTCAAATGCTCCCCCCGAGAAAGTGATCCCTGTAGCTAGTCACTTCTTAGGAAGTGTGACTACTCCTAATTTGCTTCGAAGGTACTCAAACACTTCCTTGGGCAAAGGTTTTGTAAAAATATCTGCTACTTGTTCTGTAGTTGGGACAAAATCCAGTTTAACTTCTCCTTCTGCAACTTTCTCCTTCAAGAAATGATACCTTATAGCAATGTGTTTTGTCCGTGAGTGCATTACTGGATTCTTAGAGATGTTAATTGCACTGGTGTTATCACACTTAATTGATATTGGTTCACTGAAATTAATACCAAGATCTTTCAAAGTTTGTTTCATCCACAAGACTTG
Source organism: Wollemia nobilis (assembly GCA_028583015.1). NCBI lineage: Eukaryota > Viridiplantae > Streptophyta > Pinopsida > Araucariales > Araucariaceae > Wollemia > Wollemia nobilis. Next base: position 5,518,436 of record JAQPPZ010016751.1, on the reverse strand, counting down.
TGTACAACATGTTGTTGCTGCAATATATTCTGCCTCAGTTGTAGATAAAGAAACTGACTCTTGCTTCTTACTGTGCCATGCAACCAATCTGTCCCCCAAGTAGAATGCACCTCCACTGGTACTCTTTCTGTCATCAACACATCCAGCCCAATCTGCATCTGAATATGATATAAGAGTGAAGTCTTTGCCTTTTGGATACCACAACCCATACTCCATGGTGCCCTTGAGATACCGAAAAATCCTTTTAACTGCTTGTCACATGAGTCTCTTTGGGATCGGCTCTGAAATCTAGCTACCATGCAAAGCGCCTGCAGAATATCGAGTCCGGTAGTTGTTAAATATAGTAAACTTCCAATCATAGATCTGTACATGGTTTGGTCTACAGGTGGAGATTTGTCTTCTTTACTCAATTTGCGACTTTGTTGTCATGGGAGTGCTAAGCGGCTTACTAGTCCTCCATAGTGAACCTCTTTAGCATTTCTTTCACATATTTGATTTGGGAAATGAATATGCCTTTCTCATTTTGATTAACTTGTAGCCCAAGAAAGTAAGACAGTTCACCAATCATAGACATTTCAAATTCATTCTGCATCTTATTTGCTAAGTCTTTACAAGATTCATCTTTGTTGCTGCCAAATATGATATCATCTACATAGACAACTAGAACAATGAGATGCCCACCTTCTATTTTTACATACAGATTCATTGTCCACTAAACCTTTCTTGAATCCCTGTTGAGAGAGATAGTTATCTAGCCTTGCATACCATGCCCGTGGTGCTTGTTTTAATCCATACAATGCTTTCTTTAATTTGCGAGACAAGGTTAGGATCCTCACTAATTTGAAATCCATCCGGTTGTTCAATATAGACCTCTTCTTCGAGTTTCCCATTTAAAAAGGCAGATTTTACATCCATCCGATAAACTCCGAAGTTTTTGTGAACTGCTAAGGCCAAAAACATTATAATTGCTTCTAATCTGGCCATTGGAGCAAAAGTCTCTTCAAAATCAATGCCTTCGACCTGTGCATATCCTTTACAAACCAGTCTTGCTTTGTTCCTAATGACCTGTCCGTCTTCATTTAATTTGTTTCGAAATATCCATTTGGTGCCGATTACATTCTTATTTGCAGGTCTAGGTACTAATTCCCAAGTTCTGTTCTTTTCAATCTGATCTAACTCTTCATTTATTGCCTTCATCCAGCTATCATCTTTGCTTGCTTCATCTATGTTTTTGGGCTCAATGCTAGATAAAAGAGAGTAATTACTTATTACTTTCCTTCTTGTCTGAATACCAGCTGTGGGATCTCCAATTATTTGGTCTCTTGGATGATTTTTCTGCCAGCTACCTATTTTGAATTTCTTGTTTTCTTGCACCTCTGAGTCATCGACTAATTCATCTGAATCAAACGTAGATTTATTTTCTGTTTCATTCACCTCATCTCCTTCAACGACTTCTTCATAGATTGGGTAGTTTTCCTCAAGGTCAGCTAATCGTTTCCCAACTTCATCGAATTTAACGTCTGCATTGTCCACAATTTTCTTGAGTCTCTTGTTGTAGCATTTGTAAGCTTTGCTTTTTGATGAATACCCAACAAAAACACCTTCATCTGCTCTATCTTCAAACTTCCCAAGGTTGTCATCTATTTTTCTGATGTAGCACCTACAGCCAAATATTTTGAGATGTTTTGTTGTTGCTTTTCTACCAAACCACAACTCATAAGGTGTTTTGCATTCATGAGTTCTTAACATATATCTGTTTTGGATGTATACTACAGTGTGAACTGCTTCTTTCCAGAATCTATCTGCTATTTTATTTTCTACCAGCATGGTGCGTGCCATTTCCTGTATAGTTCTGTTCTTTCTTTCTACTACGCCATTCTGTTGTGGAGTTCTAGCTGCTGAATATTGTCTCCTGATACCATGTTTTTCACAGTATTCTGTAAATTCATTCGAAATGAATTCTCCTCCTCTGTATGATCGTAAGCATTTGACTCTTTTTCTTGTTTCATTCTCAACTAGCTGTTTGAAGGTTCTGAACATTTCAAAGGCTTCTGTTTTATCTTTTAGAAAAAATATCCATGTCATTCTGGAATAATCATCGATACACAACATAAAGTATTTGTCGCCGTTAATGCTTTGAGTTCTCATGGGTCCACATAAGTCTGTATGAATAAGTTCCAAGGGCCTGCTAGTGTGGTATTCTTTTGTTTTAAATGAGACTCTGGTTTGCTTTCCCTTCTGACATGAAGCACAAACATTGTTTGAAGGTTTTTTAATGGTTGGAATATCTCTCACTGCTTGTTTCGAGCTGATTTTCACCAGATTATCAAAACTTATGTGTCCAAGCCTCTTGTGCCACAGCCAGTTCTCTTCTTCTTGTCCAATGAAACACGTACCTTCTGAAGTTTCTGAGAGTGTGTACAGATTTCCAGACGTCCTTGAACCGGTTGCTATCAATTTTCCACTGTTTATTTTTTTGACTTCACAACCCTACTTTTTGAAGACTACTTCATGTCCTTTATCACAGATCTGACTGACACTTAACAGGTTGTGTTTCAAACCATCCACAAATAAAACTTCTTCTGACTTGATTTTCCCTTCACTAATTTTGACAGATCCTTTTCCTATTATTTTGGCTCCATCATTATTTCCAAACTTCACAGAGCCACCCTCATATTTTTGTAGTTTTTCAAATTTTTGTTTATCACCTGTCATATGACTTGAGCAACCACTGTCAAGAATCCACGGTACACATTTATTCTGAGCCCTGAACGCTGTCTGCACTATTAAAGATTCCTTTTCTTCCCTGAGCTGTTCTTTCTGTTTCCATTCTGTTTTGACTATGGTATTGGGTTCTAACTTGGATTTCCCCTTTTCAGAATCTTGCACATATCTTTCAGAAATAATTCTATTCTGTTTTGCCCTATATGGTTGAGTTCTTCTTTTCTGAGATTGATTTGAAACAGAAGTACTATGACAGTTTCTAGCAATGTGCCCAAAGTTGTGACAATTAAAGCATTCTACTGCATAACTCATTAGAGGAGCAAAAGTATTTCTACTAGTGAAACTTCTTGGACCTACATTATACTTGCAATCAGCAATTTTATGCCCATAACCATTACATTTGAAACAGAAACCATAAAAGTAATGATTGAACCTGAAAGATGGTCTTTGCCAGGTTGTTGCAGGAGCCTTAGATCTTCTTTTCTTTTGATGTGTGACCTTGGTAAAGCCCTCATTGTCAGTTCCTATTTCAGGACTGGCATTACTGCTTTCATTTGCCTGATTTGTTTTTCTTTCAACAGCTTTTTTCTTGTCTTTACTCTTTTCACATTCAACATTGCTTGCCTTTGGTCCGTTTGATGATTCTCCTTCAGTAAAGCCTAGACCGAATTTGATACCTGCGGGTCTTTGATCGCTTAGGATTTTGTCCAGCTTCATCGAGCTTTCTTCACGTTTGAAATGGCAGCTAATTTTTTGATCCAGCTCTTGTATCTGTATTCGAAGACCAACATTTTCTTCTTCTAATTTGCAGCAATAATCTATCTTCGTGGTTACCTGAATTTCCAGATCTTCGAACATTTTCTTGTATTCTTCTGTCTGTATTTTTAAACTGGTTATAATGTCATTTGCATCCTCAAGCTTTCTTAAAAGTTTTTTATTCTTTCTCTTCTCAGATTTCCATTCTTCAAGAGCAGAAACCAGCTCACCTTCTAAATCAACTTCAGCCTCAGCTTTTTCAATAGATACTTTAGGGTTCATACCTTCTCTCTTTTCTAGGTTTTCTGCCTCTTCTAATTTTTCTACTTCAAACGCCATAAAGAGAGCTTCACCTGTTCCTTCTTCGAGTCTTCACTAGAGCTGTCCTCTGAAGAATCTGCATTTCGGGAGATAAAACTTTTCTTTTTGAAATTGCCTTTTCTGAAGTTTGTCTTCTTCCTCCATTCACTTCTTTCTTGATGCGGAGTTTCTTCACCTTTGTTCTTGTCATTGAGAGGACATTTGGTAGCAAAGTGTCCAATGCCTCCATAATTGAAACATTTAAAAGGTAGCTTTCCTTTGTATTTTCCTTTTCCTTTTCTCAGTTTTTTGACAAAATTTGCTTCCATTTCATCTGAAACATCCTCTTCTTCAGACTCTTGTTTTGTGTCTTTGCCTTTTAGTACTTTGAAGGTTGCTTCTCTATCTGTGGGATTAGATCTTCCTATTCTCATTTCAAAAGTAGTCAAAGAACCATGCATCTCATCCATACTAAAATGATTTAGATCTTTAGCTTCTTCTATGGTTGAGACTTTCGAATCAAACCTTGGAGGGAGAGATCTTAATACCTTTTTCACAATCGTAGCATCATCCATATCTTCGTCGAGACCTCTGATCGAATTTGTGATTCCGTTGACTCTTAGCATGAAAGCCTCTATGTTCTCATCATTGTCCATCTTTAAGGATTCGAATTGAGCTCGGTGTGTTTGAAGCTTGGCCTCCTTGATCCTATCATCTCCTTCATGAATGTTCTCTAGTTTATCCCATACATCTTTTGCGGATTCACAGTTTATGATTTTGACTAGCTCACTGTCCACTAATCCACACATGATGGCATTTTTTGCTTTCGAATCATTTTCAAATGCCTTCTTACCGGTAGTGTCTGTTGGAGCAGTGGCGGGAGCTTTGTAACCATTTACTACTGCACCCCAGATGTCAAAACCCAACGCACGGAGATAAGTCTGCATTCTTATTTTCCAAAAAGCATAGTTAGTTCCATCAAACAATGGTGCTTTGTTTGAGGAGAAACCTTCACCACTTGCCATTGCGTCACTTCCAAGATCACCTTAGCTGATTGAGCCTGTTCAGGAACTTGGCTCTGATACCAATTGTTGTAATCACAGTGACACTGAGAGGGGGGTGAATCAGTGTGATCTTTAAAATTTCTAATACATATAGTTTTAAATCCAACAACTATTTAAAACTGATAAAAGAAATATCAAATGCAGCAAGAAAGCATGACACACACAACACAGTTATTTAACGAGGTTCACCAATGTGGCTACTCCTCAAAATGACTGCTTGGACTACCATCCAAATCCAGCCAATGCAAAGCTACAACTTTACAATATCTTTTACCAGCACCAACTGGAAGGAGCACCAACCCCTTAGCTTTATCTGTTTCAAATAGAATGGAGCACCAACTCCTAATTTACCAGCACCTACTGGAAAGAGGCACCAACCCCTTATGCCAAGCTGCAACTTGGAAGTCAATAAAGATAATAAAAGTGACAGAATAAAACTTTCACGTTGTTTCTTACAGTCTGCTATTTTTCTGCATTCTGCTGCTTCTGCGCAAAATGCTTCGCACTGTCTGACCGCTTCTGTGTACTTCTTCGCACTCTCTACTGCAATCGGATGATCGATCACTTCTGCTATCTGCATGCTATCACTTTGCACTTAGAACTCCACCTCTACACCTTGCACTCTTCATTCATGCAATCATGATACGTAGACTCGAACTACGACTTCGCAGTCTGCTCGACACGAACTTCACTTGCACAATCACTCTGCTCGCATTCGCACATTATCTTCCACAACACACACTCAAACTCGAAGTATCCCTACTTTTATAGAAGAAATTTTAGGAACAAATCCTAAACAACAGTCGGCTGTAACCCTAAGAATGTCGGCTGCAAAACCCTAGAATTTGTCGGCCCAGATTCAACTTTGTCGGCCTCAACTTTTCCTAAACAACAGTCGGTTGTAACCCTAAGAATGTCGGCTACAAAACCCTAGAATTTGTCTACTACAAACCCTAGAAATTGTCGGCTATGAACCCTAAAATCTGTCGGCTACAAAACCCTAAAATCTGTCGGCCCAGATCCAACTTCTACTGCCACCTCTGTCACCTTCCTGTAACTATTGCCGTAAAATAGAAACATGTCATGATATCGTGACACTTTTTGAAACCGTATGCCTTCTTGTCCTTGCTATCATGAAATCGTGACCCTTTTGGCCTTTGATAGCTTTGCCACCGTTCTTGTCATGAAATCATGACACTTCAAACTTTTGCTGACGTCATCCTCATTCTTGTCATGAAATCATGACGCTTTCGGCTTCCAGTGGCTTTTCTTGCAACCTGTCATGAAATCGTGACACTTTCAGCTTTCGTTGACGTCATCCTCATCTTTGTCATGAAATCATGACGCTTTCGGCTTCCGTACATTTCTTGCTTCATGCAGCAGTGAAATCGCTACAACTTTGTGCCTTGTGCTTCCAACTTTGCTTCTACCCGTGAAACTTTGACTTGTAGCGAAATCGCTACACTTTCGTGCCTTGCACTTTCGACTTGTAGCATAATCGCTACACCTTTGAGTTCTACACTTTTGACTTGTAGCAAAATCGCTACACCTTCGTGTTGTGCACTTTTGACTCGTAGCGAAATCGCTACACCTTCGTGTTGTGCTTTTTCAACTCGTAGCGAAATCGCTACACCTTTGTGTTGTGCACTTTTAACTCGTAGCGAAATCGCTACATCTTTTCACTTAACACTTTCTTCCTACTTCGCCAAAATTTCAACATGTAGCGAAATCGCTACAACTTTTCCAACTTAACGCTTTCTCCTTGCTTCCGCAATGAAATTTCAACATGTAGCAAAATCGCTACAACTTTTCAACTTAACGCTTTCTCCTTGCTTCGGCTGAAAATCCAACATGTAGCGAAATCGCTACAGTTTCTCGACTTAGCTTCTTGGCCTCCAACATGTCGCGAAATCGTGACAGTTTGCCTTGCGCCTTCTCTCTCCTCATTTTTGTCACGAAATCGTGACACTTCCGACTGCGCCTTCTCTCTCCTCATTTTTGTCGTGAAATCATGACATTTTTGGCTGTGCCTTCTCTCTCCTCATTTTTGTCATGAAATCGTGACATTTTCGATTGCGCCTTCTCTCTCCTCCGACTTGTCACGAAATCACGACAGAAAACATGTCGCGATATCGCGACAGTTTTCTAACTTGTCTTTTTCTTCGAATTTTAGAAACTGGGTCACTTCTGTTTTCCAGGAATTGCACTTTACATAATCTGACTGTCCTTTGAACTTCTGTCTTCTGCATCTGAATGACTCCTGAACTGTCTGTCCACTGCATCATTAGATCTAACTGCCTGTGTTGACAACAATGACAAACTTCTTGCAACACCTTGCTCAACACCTAGGGTTTCAGAAATCTGGTATGGCCCTGTCCATAAAGGTTGCAGCTTGGTGTTTTTACGCTTCTTTTCATGGGCTTTGTCCCACAGAAACACCAGGTCTGCAAGTTTGAAGGCCTTCGAATTGGCCCTCTCGTCAAGCCAGCGCTTGACTGTCTCTTGGTGTCGACTAAAATGCTCTACGGCTTGAAGTCGTCCACCCTGCAAATCAACCAAGTCCAACACACGAGCTTTCGTATCTGCATGATCAAAGTAATGTAAAGCAAATTTTAATCCTGGTACTAATGCTTCATATTCTGCCAAGTTATTAGTGCAGGGAAACTACAAGCGATAAGACATAAAATCGGTTTGATTTTTTGGTCCTTTAAGAACAACCCCTGTATCGAAACCTTGCTTAGATTTAGCTCCATCAATATGAAGCATTCCAATTTCATTATTGTGATCTTGGTGAGCTTTAACTGGTTTCTCCCTTTGAGTAGTTGTCAAATTATAAACCCCGATATAATGACCCTCAAGCAAGATTAGCAGTCTCATTCTTGGCATTATACTCTGTGATCATGAGTTTATATCTTGGTTCTCTGTTGATTCTTAATTGATTTGCAAAACCATTCCAGGGTAACCACATATGCGAAAAATTAGTAGCCAAATACCCATTCAAGGATTTTGACCAATCCCCGCTCAGAAGCATTTCGTATCCTACAGGAATATCCACCACCTGAATGTCAATTATGTGCTACGCTCTCGGCTCAGATGATAGCTGGATGTGTATATTCTGAAGTTCACCTACCACTTTAACCTCAGACTTATCCAATTGGATGACTCTCATCTCGGAGTTCATGGGGGTCAAACCCAACTACTGACAGATGGCTAGAGGCATGACATTGGCTGAAGCACCTGAATCTACCAGACAGTTGTGTAAATTTTTCCCAAATATTCGGACAGTCAGTAGAAAAGGCGAAACTTCAGTCTTCTCTTTATACATGGCCACATTTGCATTTGCCATCTTCTTTCCCTTTTCCAAAGGTTTGGTAGTAGGTTTAGAATATGTTTTGATCAGATTATCTCTTTGTTCAAAAATTTGGGCTAACTCATGGAGAGTGATATTAGCTTTGATCTTCTTCATGTCCTCCACTATATTATATCCCTTATTGAGTGGAGGGACAAATGCATCTGGTCCTCTCGGATTTCCTCCCTTGGGTGGGGATGGGTTATTGCTTGAAGATGGATCTGGAGGAACACTGTGGGAGTTGTCCGAAGGGGTAGATGTAGTGTTGGGCTCCGGATTTCTATTTCTGAGGTTGTAGTTGTCCCTCCTGTACTATTGAAAGGCTTGCACTTCATCCATGGGTAGCTCCACAACATTCTCTGATTCTTCTGGGAAAGTGAAAGAATCTAACACCATAGCTGCACTATGTTTGGATGAACTTGGAGCATCCACGGTTCTTTGATGTTCAAGAGAAACCAACTCACCAGATAGAGCTTCAAAGGCATTACAGAACTCCAAGCAATCCAATTCCCCGTGTTGAGAAGTGGCATGTATCCTGCACCAGTTAGGCAAAGCCAAGTCACAAATATTTACATCATGCCCTTTACCTTTATAATCCTTATTGGGTTCGTATGGGGGCCGAGTGAATCTGTTTTGTTGATAAGGAAATCTGTTTGGGTTTTCATCGGTGGACACTTGCCTTTTGAAAGTCAAAAAGTCATTTGCCAACTTTTGGACCACCCTTGAAACTTCCTCAACTCTTGTGTTATCAGATTCTTTATCCGGATTCCGTACATTTTCAGCGAGTGTTACGACCAATGGATTTCCTGATGGTGGAGTTTGATGTACTGGCAACATCATCTGATGTGGTATGGGATTGAAGACAAGGGTACCTTGTGTGACCAAAGGAATTTGATGAGCATTCAAAGGTTGAGGTCCCAACTGTCTTTCCGAACCAAAGCTTCTTTGTAAGCCTCTGTTAGATTGGTAATAGAGGCATCTCTTTTCAAGAAAATAGAAGTCATTGGATCTAGATAATTCCTAAAAATTTCTAATGCCAGGTCTACATTTGGCACATAATAACCGATCAGTATACCATAAGCCTTTTGAAATCTGACATTGTAAGATCCGACGATTCATTTATTTCTCTTTTAATACCAGAAAATTGTTGATATAATACACTGGGATCTATCACTTCACCAAACTACGATACAAAAACCTTTTCCAAGTCATTCCAACTGGTAATAGAATCGTTAGTGAGATTTAGAAACCAGTCGTATGCTCCCTCCTGGAGAGTGAAAGGGAACAGTCTGCAAGCCACATCTTCATGTTGTACATTTAACAGTTTTAGAGCATTCTTGAATGCTACTAGGTGTTCTTCCGCTGTCCTAGTTCCATCATGCTTGTATCTGGGAAGATATCTCTCAGGATTTCTGGGTAGGTCATGGGCTGCACCCGGGATATTTAAGGCAATGGAACCCAACCAATTTGCCATTACTACTTGATTGACGATGATACTTTCAGTTGTAGTTGGAGTAACTACAAGTGGTGACAAAACTATTTCAGACAAGGACTTGGCCCTTCTGGAGGTCTGCTTCTTCTGGGGGTTTCTAACTCGGGCACAAGGAGCTCTCCAGCTGCTGAGTGGGACCTTGTTACCCTATAATTAGAATCCCAGCTTTTTCACGAGCACTTACAACCTTACAATCCTTAACAAACTACTGAACTTCAGGCCCTCCTTCTAGCGCCAATTTTAAATGTTGGTGTTGAGTTTCATTGTTTAGGCAAAAACTCAAACAAACAAGTTTTAAAAGGCTGAGGAGGAGGGAAAAATGCTACCAGACTCTAGATAAAACATAGTATTTGTTAAATACCACATATAATCATATTTCTCAACTCAAGCGCACTAAGAACGTAAGTTCGGCCCTCCTTCTAGCACCAATTTTAAATGTTGGTTCGACTTTTATACACACCCTATGAAGAATGAGCATGAAAACCCGATAACACTTATAAGGGATAAATCCCACTCACTTTAGGATCTTGCTGGATATCCAAGGTGTGAGTTACAGAGTTGGGTCGAATGTCTATTCACTCTTTTTCGCTTCTGGAATAGTTTCAAGTGGACTGTCTGTTACCTTACAACGGGTTCTGGACTTGTTCAGTAATGTTTTTGGAATTGGTTATCTTTGTGGACACTCAGATTTACAATCAGTTCTTTGATCTAGCTCTTTATGTTTTAGCAGTTTTAAATAAAAGACAAATTCTAAAGAAAATAAAAATGGATCATTCAATCGGTGGAACAGAGAGAGTAGAGTAGGGCAGAAAGAGAAGTTTACCTAACTTAGCTGCAAAACCAAAACTACCAATTTTAGTTATACCGGTTAGCTTCACAATAGAACAAATCAAAGAGGAAAGTGTCCAACTTTCTAAGATCACCTTCCACTAAGAGCATAAGACAGAGATAAAATAGATCTGAAAGAAAATCACAAACATAAGGAAAGTCAGTTGAAATTGGTATCTCTCACCAGCAACTTAGCTCGCATAGTGAGGACAGAGCAATTAGAACAGGCCTGAACCTTAAATCTATAATTTTCCCTAGCATACAATAAAAAGAATGAAGCCTAGTAGCATACCCAATCTTTGATAACACGAGATCTACAACATAAATTAAATAAACCTTAATGAAACGAAAACAAAAGAAGATGAACTTATCGCGATCTGAAAGAGATTAGGCTCCTGGCCATGCTATCACAGAAAATGAAACTACACCAACTCCAGGTCCAGAACAAAGCATTCAAACAAGATTTGCAGGAAATTGCTCCAATAGCTTTTTATTCTAAGTTTTCACCTCCGGAATTTACATCCGAAAGAAGTATATATAGACTCAGGACAAACCCTGATCTTTTCAGAAATATCTTCTTCTCAAAACCCTAAATCTTATCACCTCAAAACCCTACTACCCAGGTTTTACAATATAAGGCCCTTTAAAAATAGAGTTTTGATAAAACCTAACCATTCTGCAAATCTTAGTGCAATTACTTGCCATAAATGGAGAAGGCATGATCTGATATTATTCTCATCCATCTGTAACTACAAGTAAATATCTTCATTTTCTGGTCGGTCGGTGCATCTGTCGGGAACGTCTCATTAATTCCTCAGAGAAATTTGGATGAGTCACTGGTTTCTCTGACATTTTATCTTCGTAGAGCCGCCTCTGAGTTGAAATTCTCTGCATGCCATTACTTTCACCATAAATTCTCCTGTTAAATGCGTCCATCGACAAATTTCGGTAACTGTGTGTAGATATTTTCATTTTTCGGTCAATTTCTGACATATTCCATTAAATGGGTAGCTGCTTAGTCACCGTAAAGTCTCTTTGCGGCCAGATCCGTAAAATCTGGATGGACCAAAAATTCTCGGCATCTCACATTTCCATCTGACGGCCTTCGCTTGATCCGCGCTTATTTTGTCTTTTTCGCCATTACTTTCGCTAGTATGCAACTGCCAGATGGCTTTCTGCAAAAGACAAAACCAGGATTAGCATTTTAATATTATTAAATTAAAACCCTAATGCTCATTATATGTCGGCTTGATTTCTTTTGACACGTGTCGCGATAACGCGACGTTTTCCTCAAGCTGCTTTTCATTTTGGCCTCTTTGTCGCGAAACTGCGACATGTCGCCAGATTGCTTGAAATGACATGTCACGAAATCATGACGTTTCCTTCACCTTTCTTTCTCCACTTCTGTCATGAAATCATGACATGTCACGAAATCGTGACGTTTCCTTCACTTGTCTTCCATTTTGGCTTCTTTGCCATGAAATCGCGACATGTCATGAAATCGCGACGTCCCCTGCACTTGTCTTCCATTTTGCCTTTCTTGTCGCGAAACCGCAACATGTCATGATTTCATGACATGTCACGAAATCGCGACGTCCCCTGCACTTGTCTTCCATTTCCTTCTTCGTTGCGAAACCGCAACATGTCATGAAATCGTGACGTCACTCTGTCTTGAGTCCCTTTCTTCCATTTCCTTCTTTCGTGACATGTCTTGACATGTCAGAAATCGTGACGTTTCCTTGTCTTCCATTTTGCTTCTTGAAAGAATGATTTCGACATGTCAAATCGGACGTCTCCCTTGTCTTCCATTTTCTTCTTTAAACGACATGTCATTGATGTCAAATCGTGACGTTCTCTCACTTGTTTCTTTCTTCAACGTGGAATCGGACGTTTTCACTTGTTCTTTCTTCCAAAACCTGTCGCGATATCGTGACGTTTTTGTCACTTGGTTCTTTCTTCCAAAACCTGTCGCGATATCGTGACACTTTCGCACTTGGTCTTTTTTCAAACATGTCGTCGATATCGTGACATTTTCTCACTTGTTTATTCCGATATCCTTTAAAAATGGAAATGTCACGAAATCGTGACCTTTTTATCACTTGCATTCTTTTTCCAAAACATGTCGCGAAATCGCGACCATTTCTTAAGCTTTGTTTCCAGTTAGAATATGTCGCGATATCGTGACGTTTTCCAAAAGCTTTGCTTCTGATCCAAATGTGTCATGATATCGCGACATTCTCTTAAGCTGGATAAAATGTCGCGAAATCGCGACATTTTCAAAAATGGAATATGTCACGAAATCGCGACGTTTCCTCTACTTAGCAAATTTTCCAAAAATTGTAGGTTGACTCTAATGAATTTATTCATCTGTATTCTGCATTTTTACATATTAGTGAAAGATCTTCTTTACTCAGAATGATTCTAACATTTTAAAAATAAATTCTAAATTGAAATCAAAGCCATATGCAAGCCTACTTAAATACTTTGGTATATGCAAAACTTGAAAAAGAAGGAGGCAAGCAAAATTTGGAATTTAAAACCTGAAAAACATCAAGAGGGTCCCTATGGCAAAAATGAAAACTAAATATTTTCAAAGGATGGAATTTCATTTTTTAGTGGGGGTGTGTTGCTTCTCAACAAATGGCGATATCTACGGGTAAAATAGTAGCACTATTTTAGAACCGAGGACTCTAGTTTCAAAACAATATAGACCATGTACCATGTCTTGCCACAAATATTCTTCAAAATAATTTAACTACTACCCGATAGTTGTTAAAATTTCCCAAGGACATACTAGGTTGAATCACTTAAGGAAGATTTCTGATGTGCAATTATAAGCGTATAAAACTTTCTTCAAGAATGACTGGGCCTTCGAATGTTGTACTCTGGATTGATCAGCTTTTCTAGATTGTGAAAGGGGAAACCGAGTAGGGCTCTGTTTACTAGTTTAGCCTTTTATAGCCCCGACAGAGTTACTCTTTAGATTTTCACGACCCTGATCCACAACTATGAGGTGGTATCTACAACTTGGTAAAAGAAAACATCTTCTGGAGCTTTGGCTATCTCTTTCATTACATAACTTCTTCTCTTTCTTTTTCTTTTTTTTTTGTATAGAAAAGAGTGCCAGTTTTATGTTGCCCTGCTAAATTTTCACCTTTTCTCTCTCTCTTTTGAAACATATCGAAATCTGGAAAGCCTTGCTTAAAAACAAAAACTTTTTTATTCTTCATCGATCTGGAAAGCCTGGGTACCGATAGCCTCTTTGGACACTTAAATAATTTCACAAATCAGAGTCCCCTCTTACGACCAACTTTTCTTGGATTCCCTGGGAGTTCTTCAACCCAACAGTATAATAGTTTCTTTATAATTAAAATAATTGTGGCAAGCAAGACACAAAATCCAATTATCTTTCTACTGTTGTTCTGAATAACAAAATAGTTCCACTGTTCATTTTAAGCAGACTATCTCTTAATTAGAATAAAACAAAATGAACACCGGATTTTGAACTCGGAATAAAAATAATTTTTAAAGGCTGACTCTTTCTTTGCTTGCCCAGGCAAAACTTAAAAAAAAATAGAGCTTTAAAAGCTAAAAGAAATTTGTACAGACCCCAAAGGATAAAACATAGAACTTTAAAATCAAACAAAATAAAATAAAAACAAACTACTTTGTACAGACCCCAAAGGATAAAACATGGAACTTTAAAATCAAACAAAATAAAATAAAAACAAACTACTTTGTACAGACCCCAAAGGATAAAACACAGAACTTTAAAATCAAACAAAATAAAATAAAAACAAACTACTTTGTACAAACCCCAAAGGATAAAACACAGAACTTTAAAATCAAACAAAATAAAATAAAACTACTTACTTCAAAGCCTATTTACAATATATACACATGTTACAACGTCTTTGTGATTTATTCAATCGATGTATTGGATGGAACAGCTGAGAAATAATGCTTTAGATATTGACCATTAACAGGAAGGTTCAAAAAATTACCCTCTAGGTCCTGTAGAAGAAATGCATTATTACCTAGGGTCTCGGCAATCTGGTATGGCCCTGTCCATAAAGGTTGCAGCTTGGTGTTTTTACGCTTCTTTTCATGGGCTTTGTCCCACAGAAACACCAGGTCTGCAAGATTGAAGGCCTTCGAATTGGCCCTCTCGTCAAGCCAGCGCTTGACTGTCTCTTGGTGTCGACTAAAATGCTCTACGGCTTGAAGTCGTCCACCCTGCAAATCAACCAAGTCCAACACACGAGCTTTCGTATCTGCATGATCAAAGTAATGTAAAGCAAATTTTAATCCTGGTACTAATGCTTCATATTTTGCCAAGTTATTAGTGCAGGGAAACTGCAAGCGATAAGACATAAAATCGGTTTGATTTTTTGGTCCTTTAAGAACAGCCCCTGTACCAAAACCTTGCTTAGATTTAGTTCCATCAATATGAAGCATTCCAACTTCATTATCGTGATCTTGGTGAGCTTTAACCGGTTTCTCCCTTTGAGTAGTTGTCAAATTATAAACCCCGATATAACAGCCCTCAGCAAGATTAGCAGTCTCATTCTTGGCATTATACTCTATGATCATGAGTTTATATCTTGGTTCTCTGTTGATTCTTAATTGATTTGCAAAACCATTCCAGGGTAACCACATATGCGAAAAATCAGTAGCCAAATACCCATTCAAGGATTTTGACCAATCCCTGCTCAGAAGCATTCCGTATCCTACAGGAATATCCACCACCCGAATGTCAATTATGTGTTGCGCTCTCGGCTCAGATGCTAGCTGGATGTGTATATTCTGAAGTTCACCTACCACTTTAACCTCAGACTTATCCAATTGGATGACTCTCATCTCGGAGTTCATGGGGGTCAAACCCAACTGTCGACAGATGGCTAGAGGCATGACATTGGCTGAAGCACCCGAATCTACCAGACAGTTGTGTAAATTTTTCCCAAATATTCGGACAGTCAGTAGAAAAGGCGAAACTTCAGTCTTCTCTTTATACATGGCCACATTTGCATTTGCCATCTTCTTTCCCTTTTCCAAAGGTTTGGTAGTAGGTTCAGAATATGTTTTGATCAGGTTATCTCTTTGTTCAAAAATTTGGGCTAACTCATGGAGAGTGATATTAGCTTTGATCTTCTTCATGTCCTCCACTATATTATATCCCTTATTGAGTGGAGGGACAAATGCATCTGGTCCTCTCGGATTTCCTCCCTTGGGTGGGGATGGGTTATTGCTTGAAGATGGATCTGGAGGAACACTGTGGGAGTTGTCCGGAGGGGTAGATGTAGTGTTGGGCTCCAGATTTCTATTTCTGAGGTTGTAGTTGTCCCTCCTGTCTTGTTGAAAGGCTTGCACTTCATCCATGGGTAGCTCCACAACATTCTCCGATTCTTCTGGGAAAGTGAAAGAATCTAACACCATAGCTGCACTATGTTTGGATGAACTTGGAGCATCCGTAGTTCTTTGATGTTCAGGAGAAACCAACTCACCAGATAGAGCTTCAAAGGCATTACAGAACTCCAAGCAATCCAATTCCCCATGCTGAGAAGTGGCATGTA
Source organism: Wollemia nobilis (assembly GCA_028583015.1). Taxonomy (NCBI): domain Eukaryota; kingdom Viridiplantae; phylum Streptophyta; class Pinopsida; order Araucariales; family Araucariaceae; genus Wollemia; species Wollemia nobilis. The sequence goes on along the minus strand of JAQPPZ010016751.1, from coordinate 5,502,350 downwards.
TCCTGCACTCGATTAGGCAAAGCCAAGTCACAAATATTTACATCATGCCCTTTACCTTTATAATCTTTATTGGGTTCGTATGGGGGCCGAGTGAATCTGTTTTGTTGATAAGGAAATCTGTTTGGGTTTTCGTCGGTGGACACTTGCCTTTTGAAAGTCAAAAAGTCATTTGCCAACTTTTGGACCACCCTTGAAACTTCCTCAACTCTTGTGTTATCAAATTCTTTATCCGGATTCCGTACATTTTCAGCGGGTGTTACAACCAATGGATTTCCTGATGGTGGAGTTTGATGTACTGGCAACATCATCTGATGTGGTATGGGATTGAAGACAGGGGTACCTTGTGTGACCAAAGGAATTTGATGAGCTTTCAGAGGTTGAGGTCCCAATTGTCTTTCCAGAACCAAAGCTTCTTTGTAAGCCTCTATTAGATTGGTAATAGAGGCATCTCTTTTCAAGAAAACAGAAGTCATTGGATCTAGAGAATTCCTAAAAATTTCTAATGCCAGGTCTGCATTTGGCACATAATAACCAATCAGTCTACCATAAGCCTTCTGAAATCTGACATTGTAAGATCTGACAGATTCATTTATTTCTCTTTTAATACCAGAAAATTGTTGATATAATACACTGGGATCTATCACTTCACCAAACTACGATACAAAAACCTTTTCCAAGTCATTCCAACTGGTAATAGAATCGTTAGTGAGATTTAGAAACCAGTCGTAAGCTCCCTCCTGGAGAGTGAACGGGAACAATTTGCAAGCCACATCTTCATGTTGTACATTTAACAATTTTAGAGCATTCTTGAATGCTACTAGGTGTTCTTCCGTTGTCCTAGTTCCATCATGCTTGTATCTGGGAAGATATCTCTCAGGATTTTTGGGCAGGTCATGGGCTGCACCCGAGATATTTAAGGCAGTGGAACCCAACCAGTTTGCCATTACTACTTGATTGACGATGATACTTTCAGTTGTAGTTGGAGTAACTACAAGTGGTGACAAAACTATTTCGAGACAAGGACTTGGCCCTTCTGAGGCTGCTTCTTCGGGGGTTTCTAACTCAGGCACAAGGAGCTCTCCAGCTCTGGAGTGGGACCTTGTTACTCTATAAGTAGAATCCAGCTTTTTCACCAGCACTTACAACCTTACAATCCTTAACAAACTACTGAACTTCAGGCCCTCCTTCTAGCGCCAATTTTAAATGTTGGTGTTGAGTTTCGTTGTTTAGGCAAAAACTCAAACAAACAAGTTTTAAAAGGTTGAGGAGGAGGGAAAAAGGCTACAAAACTCTGGATAAAACATAGTATTTGTTAAATACCACATACAATCATATTTCTCAACTCAAGCGCACTAAGAACGTAAGTTCGGCCCTCCTTCTAGCGCCAATTTTAAATGTTGGTTCGACTTTTATACACACCCTGTGAAGAATGAGCATGAAAACCCGATAACACTTATAAGGGATAAATCCCACTCACTTTAGGATCTTGCTGGATATCCAAGGTGTGAGTTACAGAGTTGGGTCGAATGTCTATTCACTCTTTTTCGCTTCTGGAATAGTTTCAAGTGGACTGTCTGTTACCTTACAACGGGTTCGGACTTAGTTCGAGTAATGTTTTTGGAATTGGTTATCTTTGTGGACACTCAGATTTACAATCGGTTCTTTGATCTAGCTCTTTATGTTTTAGCAGTTTTAAATAAAAGACAAATTCTAAAGAAAATAAAAATGGATCATTCAATCGGTGGAACAGAGAGAGTAGAGTAGGGCGAGAAAGAGAAGTTTACCTAACTTAGCTACAAAACCAAAACTACCAATTTTAGTTATACTCGGTTAGCTTCACAATAGAACAAATCAAAGAGGAAAGTGTCCAGCTTTCTAAGATCACCTTCCACTAAGAGCATAAGACGAGAGACAAAACAGATCTGAAAGAAAATCACAAACAGAAGGAAAGTCAGTTGAAATTGGTATCTCTCACCAGCATCTTAGCTCGCACAGTGAGGACAGAGCAATTAGAACAGGCCTGAACCTTAAATCTATAATTTTCCCTAGCATACAATAAAAAGAATGAAGCCTAGTAGCATACCCAATCTTTGATAACATAGATCTACAGTGATAAATTAAATAAACCTTAATGAAACGAAAACAAAAGAAGATGAACTTATCGCAATCTGAAAGAGATTAGGCTCCTGGCCATGCTATCATAGAAAATGAAACTACACCAACTCCAGGTCCAGAACAAAGCATTCAAACAAGATTTGCAAGAAATTGCTCCAATAGCTTTTTATTCTAAGTTTTCACCTCCTGAATTTACATCCGAAAGAAGTATATATAGACTCAGGACAAACCCTGATCTTTTCAAAAATATCTTCTTCTCAAACCCTAAATCTTATCCTCAAAACCCTACTACCCAGGTTTTACAATATAAGGCCCTTTAAAAATAGAGTTTTGATAAACCCTAACCATTCTGCAAATCTTAGTGCAGTTACTTGCCATAAATGGAGAAGGCATGATCTGATATTATTCTCATCCATCTATAACTGCAAGTAAATATCTTCATTTTCTGGTCGGCTGGTGCATCTGCTGGAACGTCTCATTAATTCCTCAGAGAAATTCGGATGAGTCATTGGTTTCTCTGACATTTTATCTTCGCAGAGCCGCCTCTGAGTTGAAATTCTCTGCACGCCATTACTTTCACCATAAATTCTCCTGTTAAATGCGTCCATCAACAAATTTCGGTAACTATGTGTAGATATTTTCATTTTTCGATCAATTTTCGACATATTCCATTAAATGAGGCAGCTGCTTAGTCACCGTAAAGTCTCTTTGCGGCCAGATCTGTAAAATCTGGATGGACCAAAAATTCTTGGCATCTCACATTTCCATCTGACGGCCTTCACTTGATCCATGCTTATTTTGTCTTTTTTGCCATTACTTCCGCTAGTATGCAACTGCCAGATGGCTTTCTGCAAAAGACAAAACCAGGATTAGCATTTTAATATTATTAAATTAAAACCCTAATGCTCATTATATGTCGGCTTGATTTCTTTTGACACGTGTCACGATAACGCGACGTTTTCCTCAAGCTGCTTTTCATTTTGGCCTCTTTGTTGAAATCGCGACATGTCGCGAAATCGTGACGTTTCCCTTCACCTTGCCTCTGTCTCAACTTCCTCACCACGAAACCGTGACATGTCACAAAATCACGACGTTTCCCTTCACCTGTCTTCCATTTTAGCTTCTTCACCGTGAAATTGTAACATGTCGCGAAATCGTAACATGTCACGAAATCGCGACATCCCCTACACTTATCTTCTATTTTTCCTTTCTTCGTCACGAAACAGCAACATGTCACGATTTCATGACATGTCACGAAATCGTGACATCCCTTGCACTTTTCTTCCTTTTCCTTCTTCGTCGTGAAACCGTAACATGTCGCGAAATCACGACGTCCCCTGCACTTGTCTTCCATTTCCTTCTTCGTCGTGAATGTCACGAAATCACGACGTCCCCTGCACTTGTCTTCCATTTCCTTCTTCGTCGTGAAATGCAACATGTCATGATTTCGCGACATGTCACAAAATCGCGACGTCCCCTGCACTTGTCTTCCATTTTGGCTTCTTCGTCATGAAATCGCAACATGTCGCAATTTGTGACATGTCACAAAATCGCGACGTCCCCTGCACTTGTCTTCCATTTTGGCTTCTTTGTCGTGAAATCGCGACATGTCACGATTTCGCGACATGTCGCGAAATCGCGACGTCCTCCACTTGTTTCTTTCTTCCAAAACCTATCGCGATATCGCGACGTTTTTGCCACTTGGTTCTTTCTTCCAAAACCTGTCGTGATATCGCGACACTTTCGCCACTTGGTTCTTTCTTCCAAAACCTGTCGCGATATCGCGACACTTTTCTCACTTGACTCTCTCTGTCTCAACCATGTCGCGATATCGCGATGTTTTCGAAAATGGAAAATGTCATGAAATCATGACGTTTCCAAAAATGGAATATGTCGCGAAATCATGACCTTTTTATCACTTGCATTCTTTTTCCAAAACACGTCGCGAAATTGTGACCCTTTCTTAAGCTTTGTTTTCAGTCAGAATATGTAGCGAAATCGCGACGTTTTCCTAGAGCTTTGCTTTTGATCCAAATGTGTCACGAAATCGCGACATTCTCTTCAAGACTAGAAATGCACGAAATCGCGACATTTTCAAAAATGGAATATGTCGCGAAATCGCGACGTTTCCAAAAATGGAATATGTCGCGAAATCGCGACGTTTCCTCTACTAAGCAAATTTTCCAAAAATTGTAGGTTGACTCCAATGAATTTATTCATCTGTATTCTGCATTTTTACATATTAGTGAAAGATCTTCTTTACTCAGAATGACTCTAACATTTTAAAAATAAATTCTAAATTGAAATCAAAGCCATATGCAAGCCTACTTAAGTACTTTGGTATATGCAAAACTTGAAAAAGAAGGAGGCAAGCAAAATTTGGAATTTAAAACCTGAAAAACATCAAGAGGGTCCCTATGGCAAAAATGAAAACTAAATATTTTCAAAGGATGGAATTTCATTTTTTTAGTGGGGGTGTGTTGCTTCTCAACAGGTCCAAGTAGAAAAACCTAGACAAGTGAATGATATACATACAACCCCACAACATTAGGGCTTTTATGGGATGATTATTATAGTGACAAGGAACTAGAGATACCTAAACCAACCTAAACAATGTATAGGTCCAACCAATGTTCCTTATATGTCACATTCATTACCGCAACCAACTCTAGTCCAAATTTTGCCACCTCACCCGATGACCACGATAAGGAATAGACTCACTTAGAGTCTAAATATGGCATCAGTAAAGCTTTTCATATACAAGATAATCCAACAGTCAACTCCACATAGGGAGGCTCTAATGAAAATTCTAAATTCAATTGAACTACAACCACAAGGATCTTATTATAACATTCCACAATCATGAAATCAAGTCAATACCCACTGACATAGCTTATCCCCTACTACATAGCATTGCTAGTGTGACTCAGATTCCTTATAAATAAGTCTTGATAGATATAGGTTCCTCCATTAACATTATTACCACTATTGCACTTTAATATCTCAATCTTCCATTGTCACACATTGTAGGATCTAAATTCACCCTTTGATATTTTAACAATGCTCTATGCTCCACCATTGGCACAATAGTCCTCCCTATCCAGGTTGGACTAAAGACTATTTTTGTGTTGTGCCACGTCTTGGAGGGTGCAATGCATTGCAACATACTACTTGGTAGACCTTGGATCTGTGATATAAAGTGCATCCCTTCCATATTGCAATAATGCATCAAGTACATATATGAAGGGCAGGTTCATGTAGTTATTGTAGACTTAGAGCCCTTCAAGTCCTACAATATGGTCAACCATCCACAAGAGTCTACCTTGCCTTTGATGCATCTGAACATCCAACCTAATAATCCTATCAAAATTCTAGATCCCTTACCATAATCATCCACCAATCCATTACCATCATCCCCATTCCAACCATGACCATTGATATCTTTTGATATTCCTTCAACATCGAATCCTCCATGTAGGAATATATCAAAGGTACCAATCAACAAAACCCCATCATCCATCTCCACCATTTTTGGAGCAACCATTCAAACTCCTATGGATGAGAAAGAAGCACCCATTACCATTGATGTAGGAGCATCCAGCAGCACCTACAACAGAGGCATCAGAAGGCAAGAGGGCCACTTCAGAGAAAATGGCTAAGAAAGAAAAACATCATGATTTTGCGACGTGTTGCGAAATCGCGACAGAAAAAGGCCAAGAGGGCGAGGAGGAAATTCTGTCGTGATATCGCGACAGAAAAAGTGTCACGATATCGCGACACGACGAGGAGAGAGAAGGCACGGGCCGAAAATGTCGTGATTTTGCGACATGTCATGAAATCGTGACCAAAAGCGGAGAATGGAGGCAGCAGGCGAAAAATGTCACGATTTTGCGACATGTCACGAAATCACAACCCAAACAAGAAGGAGGCTGCAGGCAAAGATGTCGTGAAATCGTGACATGTCACGATTTCGCGACCTAGAAGTAGGATGAAGAACGAAAGTAGAAGATGTCGTGAAATCATGACATGTCGCAGTTTCGTGACCCGCTGAAGAAGGAGAAGGCACAGAAGGGAAGATGTCACGAAATCGTGACATGTCGTAGTTTCATGACGCGCCAAGAAGAGAAGAAGCCAGAGGAGGAGAACGTCGCGATTTCGCGATAGGTCGTAGTTTCGCGGCCAGAAGGCGAAGAAGCAGCCAAGGAGAAAAGTCGTCACGATATCGTGACACTTTTGGTGAAGAAGCGCCTAGGGGAAAAGTCATCGCGACATCGTGACACTTTTGGAGAATGGGTGCCAAGGGGAAAAGTCGTCGCGATATCGCGACACTTTTGGAGAATAGGTGCCAAGGGGAAAAGTTGTCGCGATATCACGACACTTTTGAAGAATGGACGCCAAGGGGAAAAGTCATCGCGAAATCGTGACATGTCGCGGTTTCGCGACCCAAATGCAGAAGACAAGTTCGGAAGGCAAAGACATCGCGATTTCATGACATGTCGTGGTTTCATGACCCGAAGGCGAAAAATGAGTGCTGAAGGCCGAGATGTCGCGATTTCGTGATAGGTCGTAGTTTCGCGGCTAGAAGGCAAGGAAGGAGCCAAGGGAGAAAGATGTCGCGATTTCGTGACATGTCGCATTTTTGCGACCCAAAGGAGAGAAAGGAGGCAAGGAATAAAAATGTCGTGATATTGCGACATGTCAGGATATCGCGACCAAAAGAGAAAAGGACGCGTAGGAGGCAGAAATGTCACGAAATCTTGACATGTTAGGTTTTCGTGGCCCGAAGAGGAGAGAGAAGGCCAAGGGGTAGAACTATCATGATATCGCGGCAGGAAGGGAAGACGAAAAGCAAGAGAGAGAGAATGTCATGATATCGTGACGTGCTACATCTTCGAGGGGACCGTGACAGAGCGACAGTGCCAGCTCACAAAAGTCAGGCGACGAATGCAGAGGCTGTTACAGCTGGAGGAAAAAGACGACAGAGGCCAGGCGGTGGTTACAGGGCCATTACAAAGACACATGGCAGCACGAAATGTAGAGGAAGCAAGCGAAGCAGCGTGGGAAGATGACAACGACCAGTTGAGGAATGAAAACGAAGAGTCGTGCGCAGTAACCTAATAGTGAACAGGAGTTAACCGGCAGTGACAGAGGGCATGCAGAATGGAAGTAGGAAGCGGTTAGGGAGATCCGCATTTTGTGTGATGATTGCTCAGAGGGTCGGGGCCTCTATAAAAACCTAGCAATGTAATAGATGAAGGGGTTGGAAAATTCGTAGAGCAGTTGTTGAAAGAATTGCAGAATCAAACTCGCGTAGTCGAGTGAAGAGCTGAGACCTGCGGGCCGGCTAGAGAGTGTGTGTTTTCCTTCTGAGGGGTAGGCATAAAATGAAGAAATTGGCATAGAGGGAGTGTAGAAATCTGAGCCATGTGCCAGTTTCTATGAACCAAGCCAAGCGCTGGTTCTTTGTAAAGCCTGCGGGCTATTACTGTGTGTAGATTTTTCAAGTTTAATGAATGAGAAATTTGGATATCTATAGTGCAAATTTTCTATTCTGTGTTTGTGGTATCAAAGCCAGTGATTCTGAGTGCGCAGCAGATTCGTCGAACGTGATGCAGTTGCACCAGGATCTGTGGGAGGGTGCTGAGAGGAAAGTTTGAAAATCATGGAGTGTGACCGCATGATTTTTTTTTGTCCTGCATAAGTGGTGCGTAAGTGAAAAATGATGATGATGAGAGAGTTCAAGGCGTTGCAAAAGCAAGTGCAAGCCATGCAAGAGGAGCTGCTCATAAGAGATTTACAGAGGCAAGTGAAGGCCCTGCAAAAGGAGCTACATGAAGATAAACTAAAAAGAAGAGGCCAGGGAGAAGGAACTGGCAGAAGAAAATATGGAGTGCTTCAGAAGTTGAAGCCATTAAAGTCTATAGACAAAGAGGAGTGCAAGCAGGCTGCAGAAGAAGTATGCAGCAGTGGGAAAATCTGTCTGGAGGAAGACAAAAGTAATGTGAACCAGGAGAAGGGGTTGGATCAGTCTACTGAGGCAGAGAAGGGTCTGGAAGTGCTGCAGGATTCAGTAACCAGACAGTGTAGAAGTGAAGATCACTTCTCCACCAACCCCAGGTGTCTGATGCAGGAGCATCCAGTAGCACCTGCAATAGAGGCATCAGAAGGCAGGAGGGCCACTTCAGAGGAAATGGCTAAGGAAGAAAAATGTCACGATTTCGTGATGTGTCACGACAAAAAAAGGCCAAGAGGGCGAGGAGGAAATTTTGTCGCGATATCACGATAGAAAAAGTGTTGCGATATCGCGGCACGACGAGGAGAGAGAAGGCACGGGCCAAAAATGTCACGATTTCACATGTTGCGAAATTGTGACCAGAAGCGGAGAATGGAGGCAGCAGGCAAAAAATGTCATGATTTCACGACATGTCACGAAATTGCGACCCAAACAAGAAGAAGGAGGTTGCAGGCAAAGATGTCGCAAAATCGTGACATGTCGCGATTTCGTGACCTAGAAGCAGGATGAAGAACGGAAGCAGAAGATGTCGCGAAATCATGACATGTCGTAGTTTCATGACCCGCTGAAGGAGGAGAAGGTGTAGAAGGGAAGATGTTGCAAAATTGTGACATGTCACAATTTCGCGACGTGCTAAGAAGAGAAGAAGCCAGAGGGGGAGAACGTCGCAATTTTGTGACAGGTCACAGTTTCGTGGCCAGAAGACGAAGAAGTAGCCAAGGAGAAAAGTTGTCACGATATCGCAACACTTTTGGTGAAGAAGCGCCTAGGGGAAAATTCATCGCGATATCGTGACACTTTTGGAGAATGGGTGCCAAGGGGAAAAGTCATCACGATATCGTGACACTTTTGGAGAATAGGTGCCAAGGGGCAAAGTCGTCGTGATATCGTGACACTTTTGAAGAATGGACACCAAGGGGAAAAGCTATCGCAAAATTGTGACATGTCGCGGTTTCACGACCCAAAGGTAGAAGACAAGTTCGGAAGGCAAAGACGTCGTGATTTTGTGACATATCACGGTTTCGCGACCCGAAGGCAGAAAACGAGTGCTGAAGGCCGATACGTCGTGATTTCACGACAGGTCACAGTTTCACGGCCAGAAGGCGAGGAAGGAGCCAAGGGAGAAAGACGTCGCGATTTCGTGACATGTCACATTTTCGCGACCCAAAGGAGAGAAAGGAGGCAAGGAAGAAAAATGTCACGATATCGTGACATGTCATGATATCACGACCGAAAGAGAAAAGGACGCGTAGGAGGCAAAAATATCATGAAATCATGACATGTCAGGTTTTCACGGCCCGAAGAAGAGAGAGAAGGCCAAGGGGCAGAACTGTCGTGATATCGCGACAGGAAGGGAAGACGAAGAGCAAGAGAGAGAGAATGTCATGATATCGCGACGTGCTACATCTTTGAGGGGACCGCGACAGAGCGACAGTGCCAACTCATGAAAGTCAGGCGACAGATGCAGAGGTTGTTACAGCTGGAGGAAAAAGATGACAAAGGCTAGGCGATGGTTACAGGGCCATTATAGAGACACATGGCAGCATGAAATGCAGAGGAAGCAAGCGAAGCGGCATGGGAAGATGACAATGACCAGTTGAATGGAAATGAAGAGTCGTGCACAGTAACCTGACAGTGAACAGGAGTTAGCCGGCAGTGACAGAGGCCGTGCAAAATGGAAGTAGGAAGTAGTTATGGAGATCCGCATTTTGTGTGATGATTTCTCAGAGGGTCGGGGCCTCTATAAAAACCCAAAAATGTAATAGATGAAGGGGTTGGAAAATTCGTAGAGCAGTTGTTGAAAGAACTGCAAAATCAAACTCGTGCAGTCGAGTGAAGAGCTGAGACCTGCGGGCTGGCTAGAGAGTGCGTGTTTTCCTTTCGAGGGGTAGGCAAAAAATGAAGAAATTGGCATAGAGGGAGTGTAGAAATTTGAGCCGTGCGCCAGTTTCTACGAACCAAGCCGAGCGCTGGTTCTTTGTAAAGCCTGCGGGCTGTTACTATGTGTAGATTTTTCAAGTTTAATGAATGAGAAATTTGGATATCTAGAGTGCAAATTTTCTGTTCTACGTCAACCATGGATGATTCATCACAGCCTACATCCCCATCTTCATCATCCACCTTCTCACAAATCATAATCCTTATGACCAATCCAATACTCACTAAGTATTTCATATATAATTTTACACTTACTCCCCTCGTTGAGTTTGTGCAAGACATGGGCAGACCTTTTCAATCACCCCTACCCATTGGTACTATTGTCCCTATATATTGTCCTTGGAATCCGATAAAATTTGTCTATGGTGGTTTTGGAATTGCCTCAAAGTCATCTCCTATGATAGAAATGATGAGCCATTCTTAGCGAATATCGATTATATGTCAAATCCAACCTTTACCCTACGATACTTTTACCATTTGCAATGGTGCAAAAGTTGTCTTGTTTAGTATGAACAAGGTATCCAAACCCCTTACCAACCATAGTATCAGCTACCTATAGATAGTTTTGGCTTAGGGTATTTCATGTGTATGCTAGATGAGCTCCTTGCATACTTGCTCTAGCGTCTTACCATAGGCTTTGAGGATGATTTTGATGAGAATGAATATGTTGATCTTGGATACATTCATTAGTTGAGTGACCATATTCCCATCATGATGATAACTATGAAGCCCTTTGAATATTCTAATGAGGTATACAAATAAAATAGGATGAGATACGTTTAGACTATTTTGATCCTAGCCACATTTAGTGGCTTAGCGACCATGCTTGAATTGATCCTCTTTCATTCTCTAATCAAGAGCATACAAGTGGTTGGACCTTGAATAATAAGTCGGACCTAGGTAATGATCTTAAAAATGATCATATCAAGGAAGATGGTAAATTTAATCAATATTATGATGACATATCTATCAATTCATCTTATCAAGAGTACGACATAATATCTATTACTTCAACTAACTTGGAGGACGAATCCACAACCATCGAGCCCCTCAATGATTTAGATGAATTTTATCTTCATATTTTTTTGCATTTATCATCATCCTTGATGGATTATCTTCTCCCACCATGGGACCCCATTGCTCGCAGTCCCCCTAGACTGTACCCTATCATTGCAGTTTCACCCAAACCACCTCCTACACTTGGGGTATTGAGAAATTAAACACTTCCTACACTTGGGGGTGTCAAGCAGCTTATCATTTCCCTTATCTCAAGGGTGTTGAGAAACCTAAACCTCTTAACATTATCCACTTGCAGGTATTTCATGCATGACACATAATGCATTAAAAAAAAATTCCACTTCTAAAATAAATGAATCTATGGACGACACATGACCCTTCCCTTGTAATTTATGTCTGATTAATGGACCTCCAAAATTATTATAATGCATGGGATAATCAATTGTTCCACATGCATTTTGCAGGGGCTGTAAGGATTTTTTTAAAATAAAAAGGCACCTAAGAGCTTATGACCACCACACGATGGTCTAGACCCCATAGCAAAAACTCTTTCGATTGCTTGATTGCTCATCATCTCCTGGTTGACCTAGCAGTCTATTGGCCACCCTCTTGCCATATCTCATTTGATCTAATAGTGTATTTATTGCACTCTCACCATCTCTCGGTTGACCTAGCAGTATATTTGACCTTCTTCGAGGTGGAGGTGGTCATGTTAGTGGCGTTGTATCGTACACCACCTATTTTGACCCCTTGGGTCAAAATTTTCTAAACAAGTTATGTTGGAACAAGCAATAAATTATGCCAACAAAAAAATTGCTTACACAAATTGAAAAATTGCCAATTTAATGGAGTAAATTAAAAAATTTTGACTAATCACCAAATGGAGCAATTGAAATTCCTACTTGTATTTCAAATTGCCAAGTGAGCACAAGATTAGTGCTCTGATACCAAAGAGAAAGATTGAAAACCCAACTAATATTTATTAATTGCCAAAGCTTAAATAGGCACCAACATGCCTAAAATACAAATAACCACACATGTCTATATCACCCATGAGGACAAATAGGGAGGAAAAAATTATGTTACCCTAGCTAATCCTAAGCTAGCTAATCCTAAGCTAGCTCATCCTAAGCCTTAATTTAGATGTCAACTAAGAACATCTAACAACCTATGTGAATAATCATATGGATTTTTTGCAAAAATAATATAACATAGGAACTATAGAAAAGAAAACTATGCCTACGAAAATGGAATGTGATGCCCTCATCACATGAATACTCGAAGATACATGGGATCTTAATTTCGTGCATGGGTGTTATTTAAGGCTTGGGTACTAGAGCCTCATCCCTTCTCATTTCACTAGATGATTTATGGGCTATCTAACTTAGCCAATAATGACAACTCCTCTATGATATTTTGAAACCCTCAACACAAGGTTTCTAACCTACACAACTACTATAGAAAAAATAAAGGACTATATTTTTTTCTAGTTTTTGCTAGAGTTTTTTAATAAGGAAAAACTAGCAAAAAATAGAAACATATAAATATTAACCTAATAGTCAAAATTATGGAAACCATTATAATCACATTAGAACACAACCCTATAAAGTGCTCTGATACCACTTGTTAGTAACCTACTATTAAATATAAATACACACACACAAATATTGTAAAACAACATTAACCTCACAACACAACTATAAAATATAAATGCAGAAAAGAATGATCTCACAAATAACACATAATCACAGGCCTCTTTGAGGAGGCAACTTAATTTAATGCTTTCATTCAATTATGCAAAAAGATACATACAATACCTCCCCTCATAGTTTTAAGGATTTCATCAACCACCTAAATTCCAATATTGACTTACATGCAAAATGCCACCTGGGCTAGAATATCTTACCTAAAAGCGGTTACATTATTGATAATAGTTACATAAATTGGTGCCACTTGTTTAGGTGCTTATAGATCCACAACTATTACAAAATATTATCATGGGTGTTCCCCCACATTTACAAAATATTATAAAATATTAACATGGGTGTTCCCCACGTTCAACAAGGATCATAGTGTTAGGATGGGGTCCTAACATAGTCATAGCAGATTTCAATCTTGGAAATTGCTCTGATACAACTTGTTAGGGACCTACTATTAAACATAATATAACTTACACACATACTATAAATAAAATAGAGATTCATGAAATAACATAATATCATAATGCAGAAAATAAATACAGAATTTAAACAATCTCACAACACAAAATTGTAGGCCTCTTCGAGGGGCTAACGTCCTTCAATATTTCCATTAATTTCCAAAAAGATACATTTGTTCATGGATCTATTTCTTTTAAATATACACTTCATGCAACCCTGACCCTAAGCTCAAGATTTGTCTTACATGCAAAATACCACTCAAGCTAGAATCGTCTACCAAATAATAGTTACATTCTTGATAATTGTTACATGAAATGGCCCCACTTGTCTAGGTGTCTTACTTGCCACATACCACTACAAAATATTATAAAATAACATTATAATGGGATCACCACATTGGGAGTGGGTCATTACAATAATCAATTGAGAATTACAAAATGTTGTTAGGATGGGGTCCTAACAATCATGTACTTGAGTAAAAATAACCCTTATCATTGATCAAATGATTATCGTTTGGAGTGTAATTTCATTTCTATTAGTGAATTTTATTTAATTTCTACAAACACTCCATCATATTATGTGTTATTCTTTTCATTTTTTATATTTTATTTACTAACCAATACTAGGTAATATTTTGATTCCATTTGTTTTTGGAAACTATTGTGAAATTTGATATGGTATAAAAGGTGTGGATTTTTATTATTAAATTGCTTTTTCCAAGTGGATTTTATTCTTCAAAATTCTTGAGGTAATTATTTTTGGAGATAGAAAAGAAGATTTGGTGAAGACTGATGAAGGTTTCTTGACAAAAATGTAGGTGGACTTGGATCATGAGGATCTCACTGGAATCAATAGATTTTTTCTAGGGGAAATATGCAAAAGTAAATAATGTTAGTATCCTTGAAATAAAAAAATCTTTATGCAAAATCATATTATTATAGTATCCATACAATTATTATGATTTTATAAATTTATCTTATATAATACAAAAATGATCGGCATTATTCCAAGTAAGAGCATATCCATGAGTGATAGAAATCTAATAAAAATAAGCATCACCAATCCTTAAATATTGTTGAAATTCATAATTTATTAAAAGGAATGAATGAAATCATCACATTACACAAATCACAATATAAAAGGTATAAAGTTATCAAAATATATTGAAAGAACACAAAAAAATGGGATGTGTGCCCTTCAACATTGATAATTAATTATCAATAAAATGATCACATGTTGATACAACAAAGTAGGATTGAAATATATACTAATAAATATCAAACCAAAATATTATTAGTTAATTATAATATTTTAAAGTTCACCTCACAATATAAACAATTGGCCCATAAGCTTACATAACATATTATGCTTGTAGGCTTACACAACATATTACACCATCTAATGTTAGCTTTGGCCAATAAGTTAGATATTATACATTTTAATACACCTTTAATATAAACTATAGAACCAAGGAGAGAATACATTACTAAACTTTCCTTTATAGATTTACTTGAAGCTTTATTGCAATGACATTCTCATAAATAAAGTGGATTCATGAGAAGATGCTCCTTGGTTATCCTAAGATGCATGTATAAGACCTTCATTAAGGACACCATTCTTAAACTTATATTTAATCTTCTATAATATTGTAAAGTAATTTTTGGTAGTATGACCTTCCCTTTTCCATTATCTTCAAATGAGTTTACTATTATCCAAAGGCTTTCAATCAATGTCTTTGTCTTGGCATCCTCAGAAAAATAATCCTTTGCATGATCCTGTCCATGAGGAGAATCACAATAGTTCTTTAGAATATCTAAAACTAAACTAGAAGAGAAATAATATCATCAAGGATTAGACCTTTTTGTTCCTTTAAAAACATAGCAACAATATGAACCATTAACCCAAACATATAATATGATGATGAAAGACTAATAAGAAGAATTTTGACACATTCTAGAAACAATTTTTTTATGTATCTAAAAGTGTGTATGTTACTCTTAATGCCTTAAATCTAGCAATATATTCTTCAAAATTATTATTTATAGACACCTAAAACACATCATGTCGAGGCCACTACTCACATGGAACATGCTAGAATACCATATGGAAGATATTTGGACAAATCCAAGGTATAGTAGTGGTTTTTACCACTCATTTGGGCACCTTTGTCTAGTCAGTGCTAGCCGCTACTGACACCCACGATTAGCAGTGCTCACTACACATGTCATCCGTGGTAAGCACTCAGAATAAGTTGGTCTTCATCTAACCCAAAGTTGGTTGCAACGGCCAATTGGTTATGGACTAGAGTTATTTGAGCGAGGAAGGTTCTGGATCCTTCAATCCAACAAACTCAACTGCCCAATCTTGATCTTGGATTCATGAGGAAGTCACCCCTAGCACCTTGGAATTTGTTATATAATCCCCCTCAAAATTGGATAAAAATGGAGAGAAGCTTTCAATTTAACGCAGTGAAGCCCTGTCGAATTGTATACTCACCTAGGTGCATTGAGAGGGACACTTTTGCTACCCAATTGAAGATAGCATTGCCATGGAGGTCTTAGGAGCCTAAGAGAGCCAATAAATGCCAATTCATACAATTCGTGCACCATATTATCAATTCAACCGCCAAAACTATCAGAGGATATAGAGGTAATCTTTGACCATCAATTTGGCAAGGTGTATCAGAGATTAAGCCCAGATTTGGAAGGTAAACCTATTCAGAGGCCCGTTGTGGCTATCAACCATGGTGAACAGTGCTAGTCGTAAATCAGACCTGTGGTGAGAAAATGACTATATATCCCCATTGTACTCTTTTTTTTAGATTAATCAGTTAGATCATATTATGCTTAATTTAGGTTTAATTTGCATTTTAAAGATTTATAACCTGTTGAATTAGGCATTTAAAGTATATTTACCTTCATATTATCAATTTGGTAATCAGTGCAATTGTGGTTATTTCATGTGTTTATGCTTTCCATTTGATAAACTAACCAAATAGATAGATAGTACTTGCTTTCTTGCACATGTTTGACGGCAAAATTTCATGATTAACATAGGTTTACCATATTTTATTTGTTTTCTTGATTACAAGCTTGTAATGGCAGCTTTTATGCAAATATCCTTTTAAAGCCTCATCAAGAGAGGCCTCCTTTGCTTTTAATAGGACTAATAGGGTTTTGGGATGCAAGGCAGCAAATACCTCTAATTATGGAGAAGAGGGTCATAGACACCCTAGAGTAGTTCATGTCACCCTAGAAGGCATTTGATTCACATCTACCCTAAAAGGGAATTATATCTATTGTAATTGAAGTATCAAAATGGGTATGCCTAAGAGGGAAAAATATGTAACTTGACTCAATTTGGAATTAATAAAGGATTCTCTTATTGTCATTCCTTTTTTTTTGTCAATTGGTGCATGTTTTGTTGTTATCTTTCTTTAATTGCAATAGACCCTATTAGGTGTGAGCCTTTTTGGTGGTTACAGAAGGCGATCATGGCGAAACTCTACATTATTTACCATGATTTACTGATTGTGATCTATGTTTTTATGGCAGTTACTCACCGTGGCTGACAAGCATGGGAAACAATTTGGCCTATGATTTACAGGCGTAGGCAACAGTCACAGTCATGCATCAGAGCTGCGATCAGCAATAGATCAATCACAGAGCAGGGAGTTAAAGCTTAATCATATGAGGACCTGAGGTAGGCCCCATTTTGACTCTTTATGCATTATTTCTTTATCTATATTTTTCTAGAGACTAAAAAATGAAATTTAAGTAGGATAACCATGAAAGAAGGATAAAATGAACTAAGGTCCTTAGGGTTATTATTTCTTAATTTTCACTAGGCACTGCTAGAAAAAGGGGACCTCTGGTTGTAGTTCACCCTAGACTCCAGCATGCTATAATAATTTGTGTATTGATTTTGCATGCTTGAGTCCAAATAAAATGCCATTTTCATCGTAAAGTTGCATTGTCAAAAGGTCATGTAGGATGTAGCATGCATACTTTTTGAATATCAAACATTATTTTTTTGCATATCATGTAGGAAATGATCATGTGAGTGTTGTATTATGCATATTTCCTTTATGCACATTAAAAATAACACACACACCACGTTCCAAAGTAAACGCTAGTGATTTGGAAGTCACATCCAACCACTAGTAGGGTTTCAACGATGGTGGAGGTGATTTCTATCCGTTGGACCAACTCCCATGTACCCTATGTTCTAGACCAATATCGGATCCAAGAACCTTTCATAGCCTAGAAAATTTGCATATACTCCTATTCAATGGGTATGACGCTGACTGGGTGAAAACGGGTGAGGATCTGGGAGGACCTATACTCCCTGCACAGGTGTGGACTTTCATTGCTGCACTTTGGGGGGATTATGTGACCTGGATTTCATAGGTAGGTTGTCGAGCTGTGAGCATACATGTGAAAGCCATTAAACAATTGATAAAGTCATCAACACTTTGTAAAACATGATAAGAGTTAATTTACTCATAAGACAAATTGAAAACACATCAAACAATTTAAGGCAAATTTTAAAATTGTAAAAAGAGATTATCATCATTGTATTCTTTGCATGCTAATAAAAGTTAAATCTGGACATAGGATAGACAATGTTGCAAACATGGAGAGGTCAATCTGGGCATAGACCCAAGATCGAATCCCAAAGCTCTACCTAGTGCATAGAATGATGTGGAATGCCCTTAATCACTTAATCCTCTTAGACATCATTTAGCAAGTATTAGAGGGGATAATTCTACACGAGGGGATTTCGTTGAGAATACCCCAATTAGAGGAAGTACTAGACATCCATCCCTCTAGACTTCCCAACATGGGGGTTCCGCATATGGTAGCATCTACCATGACTGCATTCCACATGGATCCACGAGTTCTGCCAAATAATATGTCATCGAGGGATCTAGATTGGTACCCATTCGATTGGTATCTAAGGAAGGCTCACGACCTCCACCATTAGAGCATAGACATGTCCAAGATCCACCCATTCAGGGGTGAATGGAGAGGTTTGCTTTTGATCACAGACCCGCATAGACTTCTTATAGGGGTGAACATACCAAGTTTACCATAGATATATCCAAAGTGGGAGCAAACGATATGCCGCCTCATGAGCCATGGCATAGCAAATAATTGGATGGTCTAGACAAGGTCCTAGGGCATCTAGGATATAAGCCTATGCCTACACCCTCTCGACCCATGAGCGTGTGTAGCATAAGCACCATTAGTACCACTCGAGAACCTAGAGAGTGCTCCAAGCATTCTTGAGACATGTGTACTCCTGCATCGCAGGTAGGCACTAAGTATAGGAGACAACCTGACATGAATGCCATCTTTACAAATTGAGGCAAGAGTGTGGTAAATCAGTCAATTGGAGGACATACCTATAAAGTTGCTCGAACAGAGCATACCCCTCAGAAGCCTTAGATGGCCTATCATGTTAATAGGGCTCATATACTGATGTCAGAGAAGATATGGTAGATTCTCGAAGATCAATTGGAGGATGTTTGCGCAGAGAAAGAGTTCCTCAAAAATGAGAATACTCAGAGGCAGAGGTTCATCAGGAAAACATTGTATGAATAGTGCATGCATGAACAACGCATCCTCGATTAGAAGGAGCATGTAGAGAGAAGGATTGATTTGCTAGCACTGGTTTACATCCTCATAGTGATATCATGGAGCATGCCAATAGACGAGTGGCTTCACAGCCTGAGTTGCACCTTGAGAACATAGACACATATACTCGCCATGCAACTCAATATAGAGATCGACGTCCAGTGTCTGAACAACATGAGCATAGGTAGTATGAGAATAAAGTGGATGAGGAATTAGAACAAGAATATCCTAATATCTCCCAATTCAAGGAGGAGGGCGAGCCTAGTCCCCTACCTCAACCGAGGAAGAACTATTGAGCAAAGTGCAGCAAATAGTATTGTCATTATTGTCAACATAGTCAGACAGATTTATTGATGCAATGGACAAGAGTTTATTGAACAACAAGGTGCAGCCAAAGTACAATGGATAGGAGTTCAGTGTTGAGCAAGGTGTTGTAGGAGGATTGTCATTATTGTCAATACAGTCAGTTAGATCTAATGATGCAATGTACAGGTAGTTCAGAAGTCATTCAGATGTAGAGGATAAAGTTTAGAAGTTAGTCAGATCATGAGTCCTTAAATGATAGATGCACAGAAACAGAAAACATAATTCAGAATGAGAAGAAGAAGTCTTCAGATCCTGAGATGTCAAGAAGCGAAATGGTTTTTTGTGAAAACCAAGGCAGTCAGAATAAAAATTTTTATTTAAAACCATGGATAATAGATTTGAAATGGGTTTTTCTTAAAACCCAAGTTGGCTCTTCGTTTTGTTGAAAAAGATGCCTCGATGATAAAGATATTTAATTTTAAATATTTAGTTTAAATTTTAAAGGTTTTTTGTGAAAACCAAGGCAGTCAAAATAAAAAGTTTTATTTAAAACCATGGATAACATATTTGAAATGGGTTTTTCTTAAAACCCAAGTTGGATCTTCGTTTCGTTGAAAAAGATGCCCTGGTGATGAAGATATTTAATTTTAAATATTTAGTTTAAATTTTATTTTATTTAAAATTTAAATTAAAATATTAAATTAAATTAAAAGGGCCGACATGTTACTATTTCGCAGCAATAAGCTACAGGAAAGTGACGAAGGTGGAAGAAGTGTTTGAGATCGACAAAGTTAAATCTGGGCCGATGGATTTTAGGGTTTGGCAGCTGACAAATTCTAGGGTTTCTCAACCGACGTTCTTTTAGGGTTTGTTCCTAAAACTTCTTCTATAAAAGCAAGGGTACTTCGAGTTTGAAAAGTGGGGTGTAAAGATAAAGTGCGAATGTGAGCATAGTGTTTGTGAAAGTGAAGTTCGTGTTGAGCAGAGAGCAGAATGTGAAACGACATAGAGTGTGCGAAGTGTGTGCGTAGAGAAAGCAGAGTGTGCAGAGAAGCGCGAAGGGCAAAGTTGATTGCAAATTCTGGCTGTAGCAGTGCAGCAAACTGTGTGAAGTGATTGTGCAAGAGAGAGCAGAGTGCACAAAGATTGCAAAGGTGATGTAGACCAGTTAGAGTCTTGCAATAACAAAGGTATATGTCAAACATTTTTTTTTATTCAATATTGAAGTCCAGTTGGTGCTGGCAAATTAAGGGGTTGGTGCCTCTTTCCAGTTGGTGCTGGTAAACAATTTGTCCAGTTGGTGCTGGCAAATTAAGGGGTTGGTGCCTCTTTCGAGTAGGTGCTGGTAAAATAAGAGTTGGTGCTCCATTCTATTGAAGCAGATAAAGTTAAGGGTTTGGTGCTCCTTCCAGTTGGTGCTGGTAAAGGATTATGTAAAGTTGTAGCTTTGCATTGACTGGATTTGGATGGTAGTCCAAGCAGTCTTTTTGAGGAGTAGCCACATTGGTGAACCTCGTTAAAATGTTGTGTTATCTGTGATGCTTTCTTGATGCATTTAGTATCTCTTTTATCTGCTTTAAACTACTGTTGGTTTTATAATCTAATTGTTTTAGAAGTTTTTAAAGAACACACTGATTCACCCCCCCTCTCAGTGTCATTGTGATTACAACAATTGGTATCAGAGCCAAGTTCCCAATTTTGGCTAAATCAGTTAGGGTTGATCTTGGATTAGTACACAATGGCTAAGAAGAATAGATCCTCATCCAAAAAGGCATCCCAGTCAGTTTCGGTTCCTGTAGAAGAGAAATTTGAACCGAAAAAGGTAGAAGAAGTGAATCCTGAAGTTTGTGATGAAAATCTTGAGGCTGAAGTAGATTTTGAAGGAGAGTTGATATTTGCTCTTGAAGAGTGGAGAATAGAAAAGAAAAAGAACAAAATACTGTCCAAGAAATTAGAAGAATATGAGGATGAGATTGAAGATCTCTTTCTACAAGTTCAAAAGGCCAAGAAATCAGAAGAAGCCTTGAAGACACGGTTGGATAATAAGAATGATGTATACAGCACAAGTGAAGAGGAATATAAATAGGTTATTTTTGATCTAAAGCTGCAAGTAGAACAGAACAAAAGGATTGAAGATATTCTTAGGTCTCGGATCAATGAGAAAGAGACTGTATGCTGCCAACAAGAAGAAGATATTGTTTCATTGAAGAAACAACTAAAAGAGGCCAATATAAATCTCAAATTTGAGAAGAGCACAGAGTTGCTAGATACAATGATAAATCAACAAAGAAGCTCCATAGCTAAGTTTGGTCTTGGATATGAAGCTGAACAACCTTCATCCTCCAAATATGCAGAGAAGAAGAAGTCCTCGATTGAAGGATTGAAACAAGAAAAGTCTCAAGCTGAATCCTCAAAAGGAAGAAAATATCAAAGAAGATCTACAAGAAAGCAACCACAAGAAAAGAGGTTCTCTCACTCTCACTCTTTTAATAATAATGCTTTTTATGGCTATTGTTCTAAATGCAACCACTTTGGTCACAAGGCAATTTATTGTGGACCGAACAATAGATCAAAGAGTTATGCTGATAAAAATACTTCTATTTTTTTGAGTGAACACCTTGTGCAATGTTTTAAATGTAATGGCCATGGGCACATAGCAAGGTTTTGTTCAAGCACTTTTGTATCCAATCTAAGGCAATACCATAGATTTCATCATACACATAGAATGCAATACAGACAGGGAATAAAACATGTGCAATGTTTTAAATGCAATGGTCAAGGGCACATAGCAAGGTTTTGTCCAAGCACTTCTATATCTAATCTAAGGCAAAACCCTAGATTTCATCAGACACAAATAGGACAACACCGACAAGGAACATATCATGTGCATAAACGAAAAGAAAATAATCATCCATCAAGAATGCACAAGAGACAACCCCACAAGAGAAATGTTCAAGTTCACAAACAGGAGCAAAATAGGGATGTTGTTGAAAAACCCAAGCCCAAGTTCAGGAAATTCTAGAGAAAGACAGAAGAAAGGAAATTGTGTCTCCTTGGACTAAAGGAGGCTACTCTGCCATTGCTCTAAGCAACTCCAGGTGGCACATCCTCAGGAGGAGCAATATTAAAGTTTTATTTTAATGCTCCTATGTATTTGTCTAGGTATCTGAGGATGAAAGGTAAGCAGTCGAGTTAATGTTGTATAGTTGTTAAAGTGTGTTTTTTAGTTTATATAGTGGTTTGTGGAAATGCCGTGAAGTGTGGTGTTTAATTTGAGAGTTGTCACCATTGGTAGTTTTGAGATATGTCACTGTTGTACTATTGATGATTCTTAATACCACTGTTCAAAATTATGAATCATAATAGTCCAGATAATTTGCTCAACGAAAGAATGCTTGCCCTAGCTGTGTATTTGTGTTTCGAGCAGCATGTATTTGTTTTTACTCTTTGATGTGAAGATTGCCAGATCTTTCATGACACCTTGGTGAATATATTTAATTCACAGATAGTTTTGTTTCAACTATTGATTTAATGCCAGTCCAAGAATAAGAAGCTTGAGGCTGAGTAAGGTGCACTACGGTTGGCCATAAAGTGTTTGACAAAATGTCTTCTTCCAACATGCATAGTTGAAAGTAAGAGTTGGCAGCAAAATTGCAGTGCTAGACAAAAATTGGTACAGATGTGAGTCACTTGTCAATTCTGTTGACAAAAGTGAAATCAGCTTGTTGAATGGGAAGATTGAAAAAAAAAGTTTTTTAATGAGCAGCCAGATGATTTCCAGCCTGGTGATGAATAGTTGAGTTGCTTTCATAGTGGTTGTTTTGATCAAGTTAATGCTTTTCTTGATACATGATTTGGGCTTACTCCATTGAGTTTGATTTGAGCAAGTTATTCTTTGCCTTGGTGATTTATGTTGGTGGTTGTCTTGTTCAAATACCTTTGGAAGGAAAAGGATGTCTACTAGTTTCCTTTTCATGTAGTGATTGGTTGAATGCTTCAAATTTAATCTTGAGTTGAATGATGTTGGTTAAACCTTGTCTATAAGCATTGTTGCTAAAGCCCTAATTGGTTGAGAAAAGATGTTGGTTGTGTCTGTGGTACAGTTGTTTGGTACCTGCACAGAGTTGAAAGTGGATTGAGGTAGCCTGCTAGATTCTCACTGCAGAGAGAGACAAACAACTGTCATTGGGTTCAATCTTGTTGAGAATATATCCAAGATGCATGGTGAAGTTGTATGCAGATGTTGCTGGCATTGCAGAACAAAAAGTTGGCTATATAAGATTATTGTATGCATTCACTAACAGTGGACAAGTTTGGGTTTGCAAAGCAACAGAGGGTAGTTGCATAGAAGACAGTGGTTCATTCATGTTCTTACACATGTTATATTGGTGAAGTTGATGGTGATGGTGTCATTCACTAGTTATTGCTGCTATTCACCTTGTTGATTTTATTGATGCCTATTATGCTTATCATGATGTTGTCAATCAGTGAAATGAAGTGGTCTTGGACTCAGGGGGAGCATTTGTGTACTTGTTTTTCTTCTTGTTCATGCTTGGAATATTTGCTAATTGTAATAATTTGTGTCTAAGAATATTGTGCATAGACTCAGGGGGAGTCTGCAGCAGCCCTTTGGTATTATTGTCAAAGGGGGAGAAGATTTATAGGAAAATTGTACATGTGTTGCCAACAATTCCAAAGGGGGAGATTGTTGAGCAAAGTGCAGCAAATAGTATTGTCATTGTTGTCAACACAGTCAAAAAGATTTATTGATGCAATGGACAAGAGTTTATTGAACAACAAGGTGCACCCAAAGTACAATGGATAGGAGTTCAGTGTTGAGCAAGGTGTTGCAGGAGGATTGTCATTGTTGTCAATACAGTCAGTTAGATCTAATGATGCAATGGACAGATAGTTCAGAAGTCACTCAGATGTAGAGGATAAATTTCAAAAGTTAGTCAGAAAATGAGTCCTTAAATGATAGATGCACAGAAATAGAAAACATAATTCAGAATGAGAAGTCTTCAGATCTTGAGATGTCAAGAAGCGAAAAGGTTTTTTGTGAAAACCAAGGCAGTCAGAATAAAAAGTTATATTTAAAACCATGGATAACAGATTTGAAATGGGTTTTTCTTAAAACCCAAGTTGGCTCTTCGTTTCGTTGAAAAAGATGCCCCGTGATAAAGATATTTAATTTTAAATATTTAGTTTAAATTTTAAAGGTTTTTTGTGAAAACCAAGGCAGTCAAAATAAAAATTTTTATTTAAAACCATGGATAACATATTTGAAATGGGTTTTTCTTAAAACCCAAGTTGGATCTTTGTTTCGTTGAAAAATATGCCCCGGTGATGAAGATATTTAATTTTAAATATTTAGTTTAAATTTTATTTTATTTAAAATTTAAATTAAAATATTAAATTAAATTAAAAGGGTCGACATGTTACTATTTCGCGGCAATAAGCTACAGGAAAGTGACGAAGGTGGAAGAAGTGTTTGAGACCGACAAAGTTAAATCTGGGCGACGGATTTTAGGGTTTGGCAGCTGACAAATTCTAGGGTTTCTCAACCGACGTTCTTTTAGGGTTTGTTCCTAAAACTTCTTCTATAAAAGCAAGGGTACTTCGAGTTTGAAAAGTGGGGTGTAAAGATAAAGTGTGAATGTGAGCATAGTGTTTGTGAAAGTGAATTTCATGTTGAGCAGAGAGCAGAATGTGAAATGACACAGAGTGTGCGAAGCGTGTGCGCAGAGAAAGCAGAGTGTGCAGAGAAGCGCGAAGGGAAAAGTTGATTGCAAAGTCTGGCTGTAGCAGTGCAGCAAACTATGTGAAGTGATTGTGCAAGAGAGAGCAGAGTGCACAGAGATTGCAAAGGTGATGTAGACCAGTTAGAGTCTTGCAATAACAAAGGTATATGTCAAACATTTTTTTTTATTCAATATTGAAGTCCAGTTGGTGCTGGCAAATTAAGGGGTTGGTGCCTCTTTCCAGTTGGTGCTGGTAAACAATTTTTCTAGTTGGTGCTGGCAAATTAAGGGGTTGGTGCCTCTTTCCAGTAGGTGCTGGTAAAATAGGAGTTGGTGCTCCATTCTATTGAAGAATATAAAGTTAAGGGGTTGGTGCTCCTTCCAGTTGGTGCTGGTAAAGGATTATGTAAAGTTGTAGCTTTGCATTGACTGGATTTGGATGGTAGTCCAAGCAGTCTTTTTGAGGAGTAGCCACATTGGTGAACCTCGTTAAAATTCTGTGTTATGTGTGATGCTTTCTTGATGCATTTAGTATCTCTTTTATCTGCTTTAAACTGCTGCTATTTTTATAATCTAATTGTTTTAGAAGTTTTTAAAGAACACACTGATTCACCCCCCCTCTCAGTGTCATTGTGATTACAACAAGAACCTACCTCCAAAGCCGCCTCCAAGACAATATTGAGAGGAGTTTCTTTCCTCGCAAGCCTACAAGACCTTAGTAGATAAGGTTCAAGCCATAAAGAAGTAAGTAATGGCTTATCATAAGCCTACCTTAAAAAAAATTCACAATGAACCTCTATGCATGTTAGTGCCTATTCCATCATATCCCGAACATTTCAAGATGCCTAGACTGGAAAAGTTTCAAGGAGAGGAAGATGCACAAGAGCATGTGACTAGTTTCCTAGATATGTGCTTTCATATTGAGAGAAACGATGCTTTACTCCTATGCACCTTCATCATGACCCTCTCAGTCCTAGATCGAGAGTGGTTCAACCAGTTAAAGAGGCACAACATCACTAGTTTCAAAAAACTAGCTGATGCATTTCTTGAACGCTTCTCCTTTAGCATCAAGAAGGTAAACTTATCTAACCTGGCCGCTCTAACGCAACATGACGATGATCCAATGATGTATTATGGAAAATTATGGATAAAAATGATGGCAAAGCTACCATTCTCCATCCCGTCCTCTGAATTAATGTGAATGTTCATGAAGAGTTGTGCCAAGCACATTTCGTTATTGCTACAGTTATAGCAATACCAAACATTCAAAGAGGCTTTGGCACAAGCCAAGGTGAGGACATCAAGTTACAGGAGGGTAACTTGAAGGTGAGGAGTAAGAAGGAGGGGCACAAGAAAAGTACTAAGAGACATCAGGTCAAGTTGGCCCATGTTAATCAGGTAGTGTTGAACCTTCAAAAGGGAGAAAAAGGGTAGCAAAAGCAAAATTATCAGGCCTAGCCTTCGCCTGCACAGTATGAGCAATGCAATAACAATTATAAGGATAAAAATAAGGAACAATTCACACCTTGTGTATTCACTTAGTTATCAGAGTCGTTGGCTTTGATTTTTCATTAGTTATTCGAGGCGAAGGCTATTAACTTACCCGAAGTCAAGATGGTGGATCCAAATCAACTTAAGCCTAAAAGCTATAAAGATGATCATTATTGCATCTTTCACCGATCAAAGGGCCATGAAATCAAGGTATGTTGGTCCTTCAAACATCTTGTACAAAATATGATCGAGAGAGGTACACTTCTTATCGACAACCTGCAAGCGCCTGATAACCAAAATATGGGGATTTACAAAAATCCTCTACCAAATCACGAGAAGCCCAAAAATAATGTTTGCCAGGTCAACCAAGTACGCATCGAACCACCAACCTAGGGGTTCATCGATATGGTCACCATTGTCACAAGGAACATGAGGTATGAACAATCGAATAAACCTCCAACATTTATTAGGGTCCAAGCTACACCTCCTCCAAGGCCAGCCTAGTATGTGCTCGACCCACCAACTAGACCAGTGGTGACCATCAGAAGTAGGTTGGTTCAAAATCTACAAACAACTCCAGTGAAGTTGTCGATTTATGATCTTATTTAGCAGTCTCCTAAGCACAGGGAGATGCTCATGGACATCTTAAGGTCCATAAAAGTGTAGCCTTAAGATCTTAAAGCATTTACACACTTCGTGGGGCATGTGCAATATAGTCAGAAATTGGTCATTCAATTTCATGACCACAAATTCAAGATGGTTTCCATTGTTATAGCAGACCCACCGCTACATATTATTACTTGTGTGAATCACAAACCATTCAAGTGAGTTTTGATTGAAACAGGGTCATTGATCAATATCATAACTACCAAGGTGTTAACTCACTTGAAGTTATCCAAGATGCATATCATTCCTTCTACCTTCACGTTGAGAGCGTTCAATGATGCATTATGCTCGACGATTGGTACTATAGTTTTACCTATCCAAGTGGGACTAAAGACCATCCTAGTGATGTGTCACGTAATCGAAGGTGCTATGCAGTATATTATATGTCTAGGGACACCTTGGATTAGAGAAATGCATTGCATCCCTTCTATTCTACACCAGTGTATCAAATACATTCATGAGGGACAGGTTCATATGGTGCCTTTGGATGAAGAACCCTTTAAATACATGAATGTAGCAGATTTTATGGGGGAAGTTGTGCTCCTTTCAACACACATGGATGTGCGACCAGTGTCACCAATCAAATATCCAGGAGGTAAAATTAAATAAGTGTGTGCTAGACCCACAATGTTCATATCTCAACGATCAGAGCACACAATAGCTACTTCTATTAGACCGATTCCATCCATGATACAACGGGATGATAGGAAGTTGAAAGAAAATATGGGCAAAAAGAAGATAAATCAAATGCCCAAGCCAATCATCCTTGAAGCCCCTACTCCCATGGAAGTAGAGGAAGTTTAAGGGGGAGTCAAAGAGGTGCCTCAGCCTACTTTGTCTACGTCTTCAGCGGGGTCACCTGCACCACAGGTGACCATCCATTTGGTTAATCCCAAATTTGGATAATACATTGTGCAGAATGTGATGTTCACACCGATTATTGAGACTACATATGACATGGTATGACTGCAAACCCATAGCCTTCCCATAGGGATGGTGGAACCACTGGGGGTACCACCTAACCAAACCAACTTCATCTATGGATGGCTAGACCAGATTACATCTCCCATGCCCATGGATGAGGATGATAATGAACCATTCATCATGAATGTTCATTATATTTCTAACCTGGAATATGCCATGTGATACTTTGAGCATTACCATTGGCATGGTTACGATCTCAGACTATTCGAGCAGGGGTGTAAGAGTCCTATAGAACCATAGTATCAGTTACCTACTGATAGGTTCATGTTGGGATTCTACAATGGAGGACAGACTAAACTCCTTGTAGTATCTTTAGATTGCCTGTACCTCAGTCTGGGGGGTGACATTGACTTCAATCCTTATCACCCTAATCCTTCTGTGTTTCAGAGGGATAACCGGATGGTGTCTTACATCACCATAGGACCACCTGAGACATATCATGAGGATATCTTGGTGGACATCAGTCCAAATGATCTACCAAGAGAAAACTTGGGTCAAAAAATCTGTGGGGAAGCCGATGACATAAGCATGCAGGGTCAAGATGTTATCGTAGTGATAGATACTAAGTTGGAAGGGCATTCTGATGAGGACATAGCTGATGAGGCCTAGAAATGCCTCAATCATAACATGTTTTGTACACTAAAAATGCCTATAAACTCTTATGTTTTATCTGATATGTTAGTTAAGTTGATTTAATATGTTGTATATTAACCATTTTGCATGATCAATGTATTTGAAATATTATATGTTGATTTTACAGACTTTTTGCATAGTTTTGTGTTCTTTTTGCTATGATTTGCTACAATGGGATATGCTTAGAATAATAGAAGCATTTCACTAATCATATTTTGATTTGTCTCAAGCATTTACTTCACCTAAATCTAGCAACAGTGCAAGCAAACTGTTGCTATGCAAAAAAATTGGTCTTTCCCATGTAAATTCCAGCCAGCTGTCCATAAATAGCAAGGCATGGAATTCACATGAGGAAAGGGATGAAGACCATTAGAATTTGATCTTAGGAGATAACCCACCTGAGAGATGCAGAAGAAATCAATGGAAAAGCATATATTTTTTCATACCAAGATATCTTCGAAATGAACAGATATCTTCGGAATGAAGGAACACATCATCTTCGGAATGAGCGGATCTTCGGAATGAAGATTGCAGCGTCTTCGAAATGAGCGAATATTTAGAATGAAGCATGTAGTATCTTCTAAATGAGCGATATTCGGAATGAGAATGCAGTATCTTTGGAATGAGCGATCTTCGGAATGAAAACTGCATTGTCTTCGGAATGAAGCCACTTATCTTCGAAATGAAGAACAGAATGTGTTTTTGACCTTTTGATCAATTTTTGAAGCCGAAAAAATGGAAATAAAGGTTGGAAAAAGTAAAGAGAAATATCTTCCATCTGTCTTTGCCATCATTTTCGACCAAAGCCATCATTAAGGAAAAGATCAAGTTTTAGTCCTCTTTTAAGATAAAACCAGAATTTGTTGCAGCATTGTAGGATTAGATCTTTTTGATATTCTTTGTTTGTAATCAAATCATAGGATAGCTATAAATATTGCTCCCATTCAGGTTGAGCGAGGTAAATAGAAAAAGAGGTAGAAAATAGAGTAAGGAAGCTAGCATAAAATACAGAGTATAACTAGAAATTGACTGTTACAGTCCTGTAACAGTTTTTCAACAAAATTCTTGTAATCATGTCTTTTGATCAATAAAGTGCACCAGTTCTATTTCAAATTACTTGTAAATGAATGTGATTAAGATTTAGAAAAATAGAGAGACTTACACCTTCTTCTGGACAAAGAGGCTGGCCACTTCCAGACCTAGGAGGAGGACTAACAAAGCAGGTTTTTATTCTGATTTTGCTACAGTAGAATGAGTTGTAGAACTTGTTATGTCAATTTCTTGTAAATAGTTGACAATATTTACAGTATTAGTTTATTTATGCTTAGATTAATCTTGTGCTTAAATTTTTAGTTGCAATCTTACTTTCAGCAAAGTTTCCACTTTATTTTTAGATTGTTATTTCCAAATTTACTATTTTTCAGCAATTTCCTGCATTTTATGTTTTGCTGTCAAAATCTGAACAGAAGATTGACAACCTTCTGTTACAGAACTTTGATAGTTTTTATTTCCACATTAGATCTAAACTTTCATTACTGCAAAAGTAATTAGATTTCCTTTCTGCAATTAGAATCAGACTTTCAATTCTGCAACTATTAATTCTGCAATATAATTAGGTCTCATTCTGCAATTATAATTAGGACTTCATTTCTGTAGTTAATGATTAGTTTCCAATTATGCAACTTAGATTCAGATTTAATTTATGCAATTTAGAGATAGAAATGTTCCAAAACCCCCCACACAATCGGTTCCACCAATAAGACTTGTTGCCCTAGATTGACCTAAGTTATAGCTGTTTCACTTCTTCTCTCACAGATAGCCTTGTACACTACCGTGGATTGATAGATTCATTGAGAATTAATGATGGTATAACGACTACGGATCATTTTGACACCGTTGTTGGGGAATAGTGTTGTCATAAGAAAACAAATAGTCCAATAGCTATAATCAGACTAAACTATGAACATTCAGGTTAAAATCTGAATATAACAGCAGAGTAAGATAACAACTATTGACTTAATTTATGTCATTTAGGAGTAAACATGAATGAGTAAGTCTAGGGATACTCCAAAGGATCCCTGGATTGTCCCATTAAGGAGATATTCACGCCTAAGGGGTGAATCACCTGTGTTTGAACTACCTAAAAGATTGATAGAAAAATCACCAGTCTCACCATCAGTAGAACATTTTGAGAAAGGAAAATCACTAATTTTATCAACAAAATATCTTAAGGAAGATAATTCATCAGACTCATCAACAGAGAAGCTTGGACCTCTTAAGAGAACAATTTGGAAATCTTTAACTTCTCCTAGGAAACAAGAAACTATGGCAGAAGGAGGCAATGCAGATGGCCAGCATGGATATGTTCATAATGAAGGGGATGATCAGGATATACTCCAACCATCCAAAACATTTGAATATCCTATTCATCTGAATCCAACACAAAACTCTCTTATGAAGACCATTTCACCTTCAGTACTTCTAACCTTCCGAGGTGTTGTATCTGAAGATCCTGATCAGTTTTTTTTTGAATTCAAGGTAGTGTGTCAAACCTATGATTATATAAATGACAATAAAAAACTTAAGGTTTTTCCCTCAACTCTCAAGGATTCAGCATTATGCTGGTTCATGAGCTTAGAGCCAAATTCCATAAGAACCTGGGATCAAATGGAGACTGTCTTTTTAGACAAATATCAAGAATACTGCCATGTAAGGAATAGAAAAGATGAGTTATTTAGAATCAAGCAGGAATATTATGAGACCTTGGAAGATTATCTTGATAGATTCTCCTTTGTTCAAAGGAGATGTGGACTAGTAGAACCAGAATTATGTAAAACTATCTTTTTGAGAGGATTGCAAGATGAATCCAGAGAAGTTCTGGATTTAATGGGAAAATGGGATGTAACCACTCTCAGTAATGAGGAAATTATGGATCTCTACAGGAATTACTCTCGCACTAAGCGGAGAAGAAGAAAAAGCCACACAAATGGCACTGATGTAAAGGACCTGATAGAGGAACTTGCAAATTTCAAAACTGATATCCTAGTGCATCTAAACACTACTTTAGGGAAAATCTCTGCAAAAGCTAAAAACATAGAACCTTTGGCAATTTATTGCCCAAGATGTAGAAGTAAACATGCTTTGCAGGAATGTCCTTTGAATAAAACATCTATCTCAGCCATTTGTAGTATTTGTTCAAAAAGGCATTCAACTGATCAATGCCACCTGCTACCACAACTCAAAACTGTGTTAGAAAACCAGACTGAGGAACTCAACTATATTGGACCAAAACAAGGGGGGAATTTCTCTCAATATCAAAATCCCCCTTGTTTTCCTACAAATTGGACGCATAATCCTGGTACTATGCCTTGGGGACAATCAGAACCACCCCAACGTCCTTGGAATTATCCTTAATGGACAAATTCCCAAGAATGGCCACAATCAAATTGGAGTAACCTAGCCTGGAATCAAAATCAAAACAACCCCTCATGGAATCAAAACAATCCAACTTGGAATCATAATCAGACTAATCCACATTGGGTGCAAAACCAACCATAGTGGAATCAGCAATACCAATCCTATCCAAGGCAGAGAAAGGAATCAAGGTCAAACTCAGCATTTGTTGCCTACACCTAATCAAAATTTTCAAGAAAAACAACAACAAACACAGCAAGTGAAATAACCTCAATTGCCAGCTCATCCAGTCACTAATCCAAATAGTGTAAGACAAACACCTCCTGTCTATGTGGCTAAAGCTGAAGAAAATATTGAAATTAATGTTCTTGATTTTAGCGATATCCAACTTCGTTCAGGGAAAGTTGTACCTGAACCAGTTTTAATGGAAATCAAAGATAATGAAAAGTAAGAATCATCAGAACCAAAGAGAATCCAACCAAAAATAGAAATAGAAAAATTGGATCCAACAATAGAAAAAGAGACGCAAGCAGAACAATTACCAAGGATAGTTCCATATCCTGAAAGACTTAAGAAATTTCTGAGTCAGAATTGGTCAAAGAACTCAAAAATTTGACTATCTCGTTACCCTTATTGCAAGCCATTAAGGAAATACCAAAAATTAACAGTACTGTCTAAAATTTATGCATTAAAAGAGCAGGGAAGAAAGAAGAAAGCATTCCCCAAGACTGTGCAGGTTGAAGGGAAGATAGCTGATCTCTTATCTGGAAAACTACTACCTCCAAAGTATAGTGATCCAGGAAGCCCAGTTATCACAGTCACCATAGGTTCAGTACCAATATCAAATGTTTTAGTGGATCTAGGAGCTGCAATAAATGTCATGACTAAAGATACAATGGAACAATTACAGCTCAAACATCTCAGCCCCACATTTACAGTTTTAGAAATGGCTAATAGGTCAGTTGCAAAACCTAAAGGAATCATTGAAGATGTCCCTATAGAAGTTTCTTCTTGGGAATTCCCTACAGATTTTTTGGTTTTACAGCCAAGAAATTTAGCATATGGATATCCCATTATTTTGGGAAGACCTTGGCTTGCAACTGCAGTAGCCTTCATAGACTGTAGATCTGGAAATATGACTATTTCAAATGATATTGAGCTGAAACAAATTTCTTTATATCCTCCTGCAAAACCATCTAGCAAATTTTTAGGTCAGTTATGGTTTTCTCGACTCAGATGAAGAACCAGAAGAGGTCATTTCTACACTAGCTACCTTAGTAGTAAGAGAACACACAGAAGACCTCAGTGACACAGAAAACTTAGAATATGAAACAATCCTAATGAATGTTCTGCATGAACAAGGTTTAGAAGGGGAAGCAAAAAATATCCAACAATTGATAAGTAATGAGGAGAATCAAAAATCTGAAGATGAATCATCTATGCTATCACAGGGAAACTCTGTTTCACTACCACATGGATGGCACCATCATCTGATTTTTCCTTCTCACTTTTCCATACAAGATATGCTTCCCTCAAGCAGCAATGAAACAAAAACTGCTTCGTTTCTCCCATCTCAGCAATGTCCTCTTAATCCCTTAAACACCAAATATGAAGGAGTGAATTTAGTCCTTCTAAATACAAAACAAATAGAAGTCCAACCAGGCAAATTTTTGAACATCTATAGCCAGCTTACTAGGGAAGAGGAAGAAAAATTGATAGTTGTTTTGCAAAAGCATGTTCATGCTTTTGCTTGGAACTACAAAGATATGTCAGGAGTTCATCCTGATATATGTACCCATAGAATCTATACTGAAGAAGTCATGCCAGTCAGACAACCTCAAAGAAGATTGAATCCTGCCTTAAGAGATATTGTGAAAGAAGAAATTGAAAAACTCCTGGAAGTAGGATTCATTTACCCAATTTCCGATAGCCAATGGGTTTCTCCATTGGTAATAGTTCCTAAGAAAAATGGAAAAATGAGAGTATGTGTAGACTATAGAGAATTGAATAAGGTGACATACAAAGACCATTTTCCATTACCTTTCATAGATCAAGTGTTAGATACTCTTGCTGGAAAAAGATACTTTTGTTTTCTTGATGGATTTAGTGGATATAATCAAATTCGATTGCACTCGAAGATCAAGAAAAGACAACTTTTACATGTCCATGGGGAACATTTGCCTATAGGGTTTTACCTTTTGGTTTGTGTAATGCCCCAACAACTTTTCAACGAGCAGTCCTAGCAATTTTTGCTGATCTGACCACCAAAAGTGTTGAAATTTACATGGATGATTTCACAGTATGTGGACAAACTTTTGATTTTACATTGGAAAATATCGACAAAGTCCTAACTCGCTGTGAAACATACCACTTATCCTTAAATCCAGATAAATGCTTCATGATGATGAAGGAAGGGATAGTTCTTGGTCATCACATCTCTCCAGAAGGGATCCAAGTTGATCCAAAGAAAGTTGAAATTATCAAGAATCTCCTTCCTCCTAAAACTCAGACTAATGCCGAAGCTTCCTAGGACACATTGGTTTTTACCGCAGGTTTATTCCCAACTTTAGTACAATAGCCAATCCTATGTTTGCCTTATTGACTAAAGATTCTGAATTCTCCTGGACTGCAAAATGTCAGGAAGCATTTGAAGCTTTGAAAGAGAAATTGATAACTCCACCTGTGCTCAGAGGACCTAATTGGACATTACCATTTCACATTTAGACTGATGCTTCCAATACAGCAATTGGAGCAGCATTAGGACAAATTGATAATGGTGAACATTATACCATCTACAACATTAGCAAGAACTTGACAGGAGTAGAGAAAAATTATACAACAACTGAGAAAGAATTCCTAGCAGTAATTTATGCCATCAACAAATTCAGGCATTATATCACAAGTTATCAAATATTTATTCACACAGATCATACAACCATTAAGTATTTGATGAATAAACCTATGGTAAGTGCAAGAATTATTCGTTGGTTGTTGTTGCTTGCAAGAATTTGATATCACCATAATCAACAAACCAAGGAAAAGCTAATGCTGTGGCAGATTTCTTGTCTAGGTTACAGAACATGGATGAAGGGGAATTAGTTGATGACATTTTTCCTGATGAAAAACTATTTGCTATATCAGTTCAATCACCTTGGTTTGCAGATATAGCCAATTATTTGGTCACAAGGAAAGTTCCTCCACATTTTACTTCAAAACAGAAAAAAACAATTGATCAAACAGAGTTCTTCTTTTGAATGGATTAAGGGTATGCTTTTTAAGTGCAGTCCTGACCATGTGTTACGTAGGTGCATCCGAAAGGATGAAGTGTATGATATCCTTAGAGCTTGTCATGATGAACCCTTAGGTGGACACTATTTCATAAAAAGCATAGTTAGAAAAATCTTGGGGATAGGATATTATTGGCCATCTCTTCACAAGGATGTGAAAAAGTACATTAGGCATTGTGATGCATGCCAAAGAATGGGAAAACCCAGTCATACAAATGAGATGCCACTACAGCCTCAAAAGGTTTTAGAACCATTTGAGAGGTGGGGGCTTGATTTTGTAGGACCTATTGATCCACCTTCTCAAGGAAAGGTGCATATTCTAGTATGCACTGATTACCTGACAAAGTGGGTAGAGGTGCGTGCTTTCAAACATTCTCGTGAAGAGAAGGTCATTGATTTCCTGTATACTCAGATTTTTCAGAGATTTGGAGCTCCACGGTCTATCACCATAGACCAAGGACCCCAATTTGCATCCAAAGTCATAAAAGCATTTACAGAATTGTATGAAATCAAACATAGGAAATCATCACCTTACCACCCACAAGCAAATGGCCAGGTTGAAGTAACAAACAGGGAACTAGAACACATCTTGACAAAAATAGTAGCTTTTCATAGGAAAAATTGGCTAGACAAATTACCTAAAGCAGTTTGGGCCTACAATACTACTTGGAAGTCCTCTACTGGATTCACACCTTATGAACTAGTATTTGGTAAAAAACCTCTCTTACCTATTGAATTTGAGCTACTAACATTGCGCACAGCACTGGAAATTGGAATTGAATTGTCGCAGGCACAGACAAACAGGATTCTACAGCTGAATGCATTAGATGAACTTAGATTGGATGCTCTGCACCAAACTGAGGTAATTCAGGAGTAGAGGAAGTTGTGGCATGACAGTCACATTCAGCAGAGGAAACTTCAACAAGGATATTGGGCTTTACTGTTCGATTCTCAATATGAAGACTTCCCTGGAAAATTGAAAACTAGATGGTTGGGACCTTACTGGATTGAAGAGGTATTTAACAATGGAGCAGCTCGTTTATCCCCCATTGATGGGTCATGAAGAAAGTTGGTAGTGAATGGACATCACCTCAGGGTATACCATACACCTCTAACTAAAGAAGAATTCTTACAGCAACTTGATAGTTTGGATACACAGCAGTGGAAGAGATTCCTTCTTCCACTTCAAAACAATCAACATGATCAGTGGATTTCAAGAAAAAACAGAAAATAAAAAAAAATCAAAAAAATAGAAAACAAAAATATGAATAAATTTTGAGTATGAATTCCTTCATGGGCATAGTCAGGATCAAGAAAAAAAAAAGAAAAAAAAAAAGAGAAAAGGAGAGGTAAAAATTAAAAAATGAAGAAAAAAAAGAAAAAAATGAATAACCCAATAGTGAAAACCTTTTCTTAAGGCACTACTGAGTTGGTGTGCATGAAAACCAATTTTCTGGCATGCATAACCTTGAGAAATTTTTGAACCATCATTGTACAAATTCACCTAGTGCACTTGTTTTGAAATGTTGCAAAAAATCTCAGCAGAATATCAACAAAAGCAGTCATTCTTCAAAAACTGGCATTAACTATTTTTATCAGGTATATATTTCTTACATTTCTTCATTGTAAAATGATTGATATATAGTATGTGATAATTAACCATTAGCATAAAAGGTATTCATAAGAGTTGGCATACTTAAAAACATGTTTTGAGAATGAAAATATTGATTTCCCGCCTAATCTTCGGAACAAGAATGCCAAAAAAAATACCTGCTGTATTATCTTGGGAATGAAATTGTCTTCGGAATGACAGCAAAATGAATGTTGCACTTTGTCTTCAGAAAGAAACTTTGTCTTTAGAATGACAATTTGTCTTCAGAATGAAACTTGGTCTTCAGAATGACGACTTGCTGCATCATCTTCGAAATGAAGATATGTCTTCGGAATGAAGATCTGTCTTCGGAATGGGGGTCTGTCTTCGGAATGACGATTTACTTTCACAATACAGCCTAATCTTCGGAATGAGGATTGATATTCGGAATGAAGATCTATCTTTGGAATGAAAATTTTGCAAAGAAGATTTGTCTTCGGAATGAAGACTTGTCTTCGAAATGAGGTCATAAT
Organism: Wollemia nobilis; assembly: GCA_028583015.1. Lineage (NCBI taxonomy): Eukaryota > Viridiplantae > Streptophyta > Pinopsida > Araucariales > Araucariaceae > Wollemia > Wollemia nobilis. Next base: position 5,464,823 of record JAQPPZ010016751.1, on the reverse strand, counting down.
CTTCGGAATGAGGATTTGTCTTCGGAATGAAGACTTGTCTTCGGAATGAGGTCATAATCTTCGGAATGAAATTTTGTTTGCGCAATAAGTTATAATATTTGGAAAGAGCATTTCCACGTGGCATCCAAGAAGGTAAGATACGACAAAATCAAGATTTTTTCTTAGTTGCATGTGAGGAAGGGACATGTGTCAATCAGCACATGGTTTGTTTTTGCACTCATTGGAAATACGGAGAACATGACCAACCATATGCCACCAGTTTTTAATGTCAATTAACATGCACGTGAGAATCTGCAAAACTAATGAGGTGGATCTGATGGCAAGGACATCCATGCAATTATCAACAAACAGGTGTATAGTGCAAAAGTAGAAATGTGTGCCATATTTCTTTTCGAAGATGTGTTGCGAGGTACAGTGCACAGGATACGGTTCATTCCGAAGAAGAAGACGAGAAACAGGGCAACGAGGGTTTTAACTTAAAACTCTACAAATTTGCAATAGAAAACAGCCAAAAATCCTGCAGTAGAATAGCAGTCGCAGTGTACAATTTTTAAACAGAGAAAAATGGGGCGAAAGATCAGAACAGAGCCTGCAGATACCAATTACCTCCGAGAAAATCCGACAGTTGTACATATTTTTGAAGACGGAGGGTTTATGATATTTTTGGATAAATTCAATGGGTCTTCTGAAGATTTTGTTGGCATGTTCACCCATACATTCAGAAACAACCGAGCACATGTCAACGGCATGTCTATTGAGGTAAGCCCTGAAATTTTAAGTCAGATTACAGAGCTGCCATTAGAAGGGATTTCAATTACTAGATCTGGAAAAAACACATTGGCAAATGTAGTTAATCAGTTTGTAGAAGAAAATGATAGAGAACCTGAGTACTTAACCCATAACAACACATGCAAAGGGTTAAAAAGGGCCAGCCTGTAGGAACCTTGGGATGAAGTAGCCACCTGGGTGATTAAGTTTTTGACCTGTGAAGGGCAGTATGTGTTGTTGTCAGGGCATCATCTACGAATTTTAAACCATCTCAAACATGGTAGACGACAACCAGAAGTTAGGGTAAATCTTCCCCTGTATCTGTATCAAGAGTTAAAGAACATGGCAAAAAGACATCAGGAGGGTAAAGAAAGCCTTCGCCATCATGGCCTCATCAAATTAGTTTGCCAACACCATTTTAGAGGAAACCCTAGGAGTTTTGATAGATTTTACTCTAACCTAAATGATGTCATTTTTGGGGATGAAAGTGAGGAAGAAGAAGAACCAAATACTGCTGATGTTGTTGTAGAAGAGGAAACAACTACTGCAGAAAGTATTGTAGAAGTTGTTGTAGAAAATGTTGCAGAGGATGTTGTAGAAGAAGCTACAGAAGGTGCCCCTGAAGCTGTTACAGAACTACACCCCACAGCAGCAGCAGAAAACCTTGCTCCTGAACCCTCAACTTCACAAGTTAAGAGACAAAAGAGAAGAGGATCTGGAACTAGCAGCAGAGCAAAAAAATAAAAGAAAGTTTAGTTTGCTGAAACTACAACTAATTTGTCAGAACAGAGAAGTGAAACAAGGGAAACAGAGGCATCTAAAACTGACCCCATGACCCCTGCTGTCACCAAAAAATAGAGCAAAAAGAAGAATTTTGCATCTAGAACTAGGAGGTCTACAAGAAACCATTTGAAAGAAACTGCAGAATGGGTCATGGAGGAAGAAGATAGACCAAGTAGCCCAGATGTCACAGAGATACAACCAGCATCTGACAACTTTCTAGAATTCCCTGAACAGATAGCTGAGGTAGAAACTGAGCAAGTTGGTTTGGAAGAGGCTATAGTTCAACAGGCTACAGATATGGTAGATATCCTTATAGACAGTCTCATAGAGCCTCCTGAATAAGAACAACCTATTACAGAAGAAGAGATATTGGTTGAGCAGCCAACTGCAACTGATTTGTCTGTATCAGCTTCTGAAGCAGAAACAAAAGTGGAAGACATCACTGAGCAGCTAAGGGCAGCAAGAAGTGTTGTCAAAACATAGACCAAATGGATCACAGAGAAAGAAAGCATCATTGAGATGCAAGAAAGAAAAATTACAGAACTTCAGTAGGAAGTGGCAGAACTAAAAAAATTGTTGTTGTCACAATCTGAAAAACAGCCAGCTATATCCCATGATGAAGATAATTTGGCTCAATTGCTTCTGGGTTTATCAAGAGCAGATGATTTTGATGAAGCAGACATGGGAGTCCATCCTGAAATAGCACTCCTTCATTCTGAAGAAGTGCCTATTCATTCTGAAGCAGCACCATCTTATTCTAAAGCATTGCCTTCTTGTTCAAAAGATACTTCAAAAATGGTGAGGAATATTGCAGAGGATGTTGAAAATGAGCCACCAACACAGAAACAATCTCAACAGCAAGAAAATGTTCAAGTAAGTACTACTGAGGTCCCTGCATTTCAACTTGCTACACTTCCAGTAGAAACAGTAGATAAGGGGGTACAAGTAGAAATACTATCTGATGACAACCCCATAGAAATAGCAAATAAGGGGGTGCAAGTAGAGTTATTGATAGATGATCAGCCAGTGGAAGTGGCAGAAAAAGGAGTTCAAACAAATATGTTGCCTAGGATCCCCCCTATAGTAATACCACCTAATACTGTGTCTCTAGAGCAGTACAATGCAGACATAGCTAGCTGGATGCTTAAATATGAACAGCTTGCCAATAAAATTGAAAATTTCAAATTAGAAGCAAAACAGCTAGAATCCAAGGACACAGAAATTCAGGCATTGAAAGAAAAGGTTTCTGACTTATGTCAAATTGCTGAATTTTTATTCCAATTTAGACGACCAGCCAGGTTTTATAGCCTTATTTTGAAGGAAAAGTACCTCAGATGGCAGGTCATGAGGATTACTTCAAATCTTCCCTATAAATTGGACACTATTGAAGATTTTCTGGAAGCATATTTTAATAATCCTTTTGAGCAGAAAAATCTCCTATGTGAACTATTTTTACACAGTTTCTTCATTCCAAAGGAAGTTGACTCTCATCCTCAAATCTACATTGGAGATGTTCAGTTGAGAGCATTTATGTCTACTTTGCAAAATCAGCTTTATTGGGATCACAAGAAAAGGTAGAATAAAGTGATTGAAACAAGGGTTGAGTTGTTAATCAGAGCAATCCAGCCAAATCACCTAAATATCACTCAGCAGCACTTCTCAATAATGAACAGGGATGATATTAAGAGAATGTACTTGAACAATTTGAGGGACTGTGTGGCCAGATTTAACAATTTCTATGATCACAATTTCTTCCCAGCATTGTCAGTATGCAAAGACAGATGGAATGAACATTCCATGTCTTTGAGGAAAAGAGAACCTATCTCCCCCATCAATCTAGAGTGGTCCAGAAGAAGAGCAGAAGGTGTAGTCCAACTGATCCAGATCATGCAACATAACTGGATAGGTCTCAGGTTCAGGCCTCCAACCATCATTACTCCAGTTCCATTCTACTTTGAGGAAGATGCCCAGCCTGATGAACAATTTGAAGATTGGCTCAGAAACATTCAAGAAAACAGGGGGTATTACATAGGCAAGAAGTTATTCTACAGGTCATGGAATCTAAACATGGACATATGCGATTCCATAGCCCAACAGAATGGATGAGGGCATGCATTAATATAAGTTGGGGGGAAAATGATGAGGCCTGGAAATGCCTCAATCATAACATGTTTTGTACACTAAAAATGTCTATAAACTCTTATGTTTTATCTGATATGTTAGTTAAGTTGATTTAATATGCTGTATATTAACCATTTTGCATGATCAATGTATTTGAAATATTATATGTTGATTTTATAGCTTTTTGCATAGTTTTGTGTTCTTTTTGCTATGATTTGCTACAATGGGATATGCTTAGAATAATAGCAGCATTTCACTAATCATATTTTGATTTGTCTCAAGCATTTACTTCACCTAAATCTGGCAACAGTGCAAGCAAACTATTGCTGTGTAGCAAAAACTGGTCTTTCCTATGTAAATTCCAGCCAGCTGTCCATAAATAGCAAGGCATGGAATTCACATGAGGAAAGGGATGAAGACCATTAGAATTTTATCTTAGGAGATAACCCACCTGAGAGATGCAGAAGAAATCAATGGAAAATCATATATTTGTTCATACCAAGATATCTTCGAAATGAACAGATATCTTCGGAATGAAGGAAAACAACATCTTCGGAATGAGTGGATCTTCGGAATGAAGAATGCAACGTCTTTGGAATGAGCGGATCTTCAGAATGAAGCATGCAGTATCTTCAGAATGAGTGATATTCGAAATGAGAATGCAGTATCTTCGAAATGAGCGATCTTTGGAATGAAAACTGCATTGTCTTCGGAATGAAGCCACTTATCATCGAAATGAAGAACAAAATGTTTTTTTGACCTTTTGATCAATTTTTGAAGCCAAAAAAAGGGAAATAAAGGTTGGAAAAAGTAAAGAGAATATCTTCCATCTGTCTTTGCCGTCATTGCTGACCAAAGCCATCATTAAGGAAAAGATCAATTTTTAGTCCTCTTCTAAGATAAAACCAGAATTTGTTACAGCATTGTAGGATTACATCTTTTTGATATTCTTTGTTTGTAATCAGATCATAGAATAGCTATAAATATTTCTCCCGTTCAGGTTGAGCAAGGTAGATAGAAAAATAGGTAGAAAATAGAGTAAGGAAGCTAGCAAAAAATACAGAGTATAACTAGAAATTGACTGTTACAGTCCTGTAACAGTTTTTTAGCAGAATTCTTGTAATCATGTATTTTGATCAATAAAGTGCACCAGTTCTATTTCAAATTACTTGTAAATGAATGTGATTAAGATTTAGAAAAATAGAGAGACTTACACCTTCTTCTGGACAAAGAGGCTGGCCACTTCCAGACCTAGGAGGAGGACTAACAAAGTAGGTTTTTATTCTGATTTTGCTGCAGCAGAATGAGTTGTAGAACTTGTTATGTCAATTGCTTGTAAATCGTTGACAATATTTACAGTATTAGTTTATTTATGCTTAGATTAATCTTGTGCTTAAATTTTTAGTTGCAATCTTACTTTCAACAAAGTTTCCACTTTATTTTTAGATTGTTATTTCCAGAATTTACTATTTTTCAGCAATTTCCTGCATTTTATGTTTTGCTGTCAAAATCTGAACAGAATATTGACAACCTTCTGTTACAGAACTTTGATAGTTTTTATTTCCACATTATATCTAAACTTTCATTACTACAAAAGTAATTAGATCTCCTTTCTGCAATTAGGATCAGACTTATCATAACTGTTAATTTCGCAATATAATTAGGTCTCATTCTGCAATTGTAATTAGGACTTCATTTCTGTAGTTAATGATTAGTTTCCAATTCTGCAACTTAGATTCAGATTTAATTTATGCAATTTAGATATAGGAATGTTCCAAAACCCCCCACACAATTAGTTCCACCAATAATACTTGTTGCCCTATATTGACCTAAGTTATAGTTGTTTCACTTCTTCTCCCGTAGATAGCCTTGTACACTACCGTGGATTGACAGATTCATTGAGAATTAATGATGGTATAACGACTATGCATCAATAGCAAAGTCCACTTTTGAGATAGGTGGACCAAGCTACAGTGTAGAAGAGGACAATGAGTCCTCATCCAATGATCAATCGGAGGATGAGGCTAAGTTGATCTATTTAGTACTATCATTTTTACAATGTTTATACCTGGTTCTATTGGATAGTGATGATAGCGATCAAGAGATAACCAATATGGGGCCAAATTTTCCAAAGCATTCCATTCCTATGGGGGTGAATGAAGGCTTGTATTATGATAGTGATGAAGAAGATGAGATAAAGAGATCCTATTTAGGACCTCCCTACTTATGCTATCACAATGTGTTGTATACGACTAAGGAGATGCGCAGAGAGATCAATCTCCATCCGTGCCTTAGAGGGAGACCATCGAATCTTAATGTGATTTATCATATGGTGTTTCTCGATTCATAGATGTGCATGGAGCTCCTCGAGCCCAATTATCCCATATGATATTTTGTTCATGAACTAGATATAGAGATCCCCATACCCTTAGAACCACATAATAGAGATGGTAGTTTTGATAATGATGAGTCACTTGCACGTGGTCCTGGAGATATAATCCATTTCATCGACATGATCTCCATTGATTTGATCACTCCACTCCACAATCCAGTTGATCCGTCTAAACCATTGCTTCTAAATATAGATGTTATTGATTGGGATCATGCTGATTCACCACTAGATTTTGAAGACTTCTTCCCTAACGAATAAATGTTGCAACCTTTCCATTTTGCACCAAGTTGTGCACATGATGTCTATCATGTTTAGGATGCTCCCGATGAGGAACCTATAAACCCAGTAGATGAAATCCACTTGATCCCTATGCCTCATCAACTTGAGGAGGGATCCCATATGTCAGTAGAGAAAACCTTCGAAGTGGATATCTATAATGATCCCACCAATGCAAGGAAGGTTAAATTTGAAGAAAGTTTGACTCCTAATGAACATGCCAACCTCATCCCTCTACTGAGAGAGAGACTTGCTCTCTTTGCTTGGACTTATAAAGATATGTCGGTTCTAGATCCAAAATTGGTTACTCATAACCTTTCGCTAGATCTATCAAAAAATCTAGTCAAGCAAAAACTTAGGAAGATGCATCCAACAGTAGCCATAATGGTTAAGGACAAGTTGCAAAAGCTCTTGGATGTAGATTTTGTCATCTCCATCGACTATCCAGAATGGGTATCCAATATGGTGCCTATAGGAAAACCTAATGGAAGGATCCGTATTTGTACAAATTTCAAAGACCTGAATAATGCAACACCAAAGGATTCATTTCCGTTGTTGAATATCGATGCTCTTGTAGACACAACTACAGGTCACAAAATGCTCTCCTTAATGGACAATTTTTTTGGTTATAATCAAATTTGAATTAAGCTCAAAGACCAGCATAAAACCACATTTATAACACCATGGGGAATATTTTGCTATAAATTTATGCCATTTGGACTTAAAAATTTGGGTGCCACATATCAACGAGCTATGACATACATCTTTCATGACTATATGCATAAAATCTTAAAATATTATATTGATGACTTGTTGGCAAAGTCATTATTGTGTTCTGAGCATGCAGAGGTCATGAGGAAGGTCTTCAATTGCCTGATAGAGCATAATGTCAAGTTGAATCCTAAGAAGTGCGTGTTTGGTGTAACTTTAGGAAATCTCTTAGGATTCATCGTTTCAAAATGAGGTATCGAAGTTTACCCAACAAAGGTCAAGGCTATTTTGGAAATGCATCCCCCCATGAACATCAAGGAACTAAGAAGCCTTCAGGGCAAAGTAACATCCATAAAGTGATTTATCGCTCAATTATCGGATAAATATCGATCCATGAATCGACTGCTACACAAGGGGTCCCATTCAATTGAAGATATTTACAAAAACTTATTCTAGAATGCTAAAGCAGAATTAAATAACTTAGAAAGAAAAATGAGAACTCACAATAAACATGCACATATGACACACGATATTTACCCTGGTTCACCCGATGTGGGCTACTCCAGCAAAACAAGAGCCACTCCTCCTTGATATTATTATTCTCTTCCTTTCCCAAAAATGGGACATTACAATAAAATATAAAGGAAACTCTCACAACCCTAAACCACTATGTGGTATTAGAATACAATGGGCACAACCATGGGCTAAACCACCCACACCCACCAACCATGGGAATCTTGACAATCGCTTTACCAATTGCTCCACAAAAATGGAGGAAATTTTTTATCTATGGATGGCTAGACTAGATTACATCTCCCATTCCCATGTATGAGGATGATAATGAACCATTCGCCATGAATATTAATTATCTTTCTGACATGGAATATGCCATGTGGTACTTTGAGCATTACCATTGGCATGGTTACGATCTCAGACTATTTGAGTAGGGGCGTAAAATGCCTATATAACTACAATATTAGTTACCTACTGATAGGTTAGGATTGGATTCTACAATGAAGGATAGGCTAAACTCATCACAGTATATTTAGACCACCTGTACCTCAGTCCGGGGAAGTGAAGTTGACTTCAATCCTTATCGCTCTAATCCTTCTATTTTCTAGAGGGATAATCAGATGGTGTCTTACATCACCATAGGACCACCCAAGACATATCATGAAGATATCTTAGTGGACGTCAGTCCAAATGATCTACCAAGAGAAAACTTAGGTCAACAAATCCATGGGAAAGTCGAAGACACAGGCATGCAGGGTCAAGATGTTATCGTAGTGATAGATACCGAGTTGGAAGGGTATTCCAACGAGGACATAGAAAAGTCCACTTTCGAGATAGGTGGACCAAGTTGCAGTGTAGAAGAGGACAATGAGTCCTCACCCAATGATCAATTGGAGGATGACAATAAGTTGATCTATTTAGTAGTATCGTATTTATGATGTTTGTACCCGATTCTACCAAATAGTGATGATAGCAATCAGGAGATAACCTATATGGGGCCACATTTTACAAATCAATCCATTCCTATGGGGGTGAATGAAGGCCTATATTATGATAGCGATGAAGAATATGAGATAAATAGATCCTATTTATGACCTCCTTACTTATGCTATCATAATGTGTTGTATACGACTGAGGAGATGCGCAAAGAGATCAATCTCCATTCGTGCCTTAGAGGGAGACCATCGAATCTTAATGTAATTTATCATATGATGTTTCTTGATTCATCGATGTACATGGAACTCCTCGAGTCCAATGGTCCCATATGACAGTCTATTCACAGACTAGATCAAAAGATCCCCATACCACCATAACCACATCTTGGGGATGGTAGTTTTGATAATGATGAGTCACTTGCACGTGGTCCTGGAGACATGATCCATTTTATCGACATGATCTCCATTGATTTGATCACTCCACTCCACAATATAGCTGATCTGTCTAAACCATTGCCTCTAAATATAGATGCTATTGATTGGGATTACGCTGATTCACCACTAGATCTTGAAGACTTCTTCCCTAATGAAGAAATGCTACAACCTTTCCATTTTGCGCCAGGCTGTGCACATGATGTGTATCATGTTGAGGATGCTCTCGATGAGGAACCTATAGACCCAGTAGATGACATCCACTTGATCCCTACGCATCATCAGCTTGAGGAGGGATCCCATATGTTAGTAGAGGAAACCTTTGAAGTGGATATCTGTAATTATCCCACCAATCCAAGGAAGGTTAAATTAGGAGAAAGTTTGACTCCTGATGAGCGTGCCAACCTCATCCCTCTTCTGAGAGAGAGACTTTCTCTCTTTGCTTGGAATTACAAAGATATGTCGGGTCTAGATCCAAAATTTGTTACTCATAACCTTTCTCTAGATCTATCAAAAAATCTAATCAAGCAGAAACTTAGGAAGATGCATCTAACAGTAGCCTTAATGGTTAAGGACAAGTTGCAAAAGCTCTTGGACGTAGAGTTTATCATCTCCATTGACTATACATAATGGGTATCCAATATGGTACTTGTAGGAAAACCTGATGGAAGGATCTATATTTGTATGGATTTCAAAGACCTGAATAAGGCAACACCAAAGGATTCATTTTCGTTGTCGAATATCAATGCTCTTGTAGATGCAACTACAGGTCATGAAATGCTCTCCTTAATGGACAATTTTTTTGGTTACAATCAAATTTGGATTAATCTCGAATACCAGCATAAAACCACATTTATAACACCATGGGAAATATTTTGCTATAAAGTTATGCCATTTGGACTTAAAAATTCTGGTGCCACATATCAGCGAGCTATGACATACATATTTCATGACTATATGCATAAAATCTTAAAATATTATATTGATGACTTGTTGGCAAAGTCATTATTGCGTTCTGAGAATGTGAAGATCCTAAGGAAGGTCTTCAATTGCCTGATAGAGCATAATGTTAGGTTGAATCCCAAGAAGTGCGTGTTTGGTGTAGCTTCAGGAAAGCTCTTAGGATTCATTGTTTCAAAATGAGACATCGAAGTTTACCCAACAAAGGTCAAGGCTATTTTGGAAATGCATCCCCCCATGAACATCAAGGAACTAAGAAGCCTTTAAGGCAAAGTAGCATCCATAAAGTGATTTATCGTTCAATTATAGGATAAATATCGACCCATGAATCGACTGCTACACAAGGGGGTCCCATTCAATTGAAGAGATTTACATAAACTTATTCCAGAATGCTAAAGAAGAAGCAAATAACTTAGAAATAAAAATGGGAACTCACAATAAACATGCACATATGACACACGATATTTACCCTAGTTCACCCAATGTCGGCTACTCTAGCAAAACAAGAGCCACTCCTACTTGATATTATTATTCTCTTCCTTGCCCAAAAATGGGACATTATAATAAAATATAAAGGAAACTCTCACAACCCTAAACCACTATGTGGTATTAGAATACAATGGGTACAATACCATGGAATAAACCACCCACACCCACCAACCACCCACAAACCGTGGGAATCCCAGAAATCGCTCTACCAATCACTCCAGAAAAAGGGGGAAATTTTTTTTTGATGTTGTCAAAAACTGCCTTTGACGTGGTCGGGGGACTATTGTCCCCTCGGACCCCTCGACACCCCCAAGGAGGGCTTTGCCCTCCTCTTAAGGAGCTTCTCTCCTATTACCATCTCGTGCTTACTGTACAATATTTTCTTGACAAAGGATGAGACACATCCAACATCAATTGGGACGAGGACTATCAAGCAGCCTTTGCTAAGATTAAGCAATACCTGGTGACGCCGCTAGTGCTAGATCCACCAAGACCATATTGCCATTTTTTCTATATATATCAACAACTGACTTTGCACTGAGAACCATGTTAGCACAAAATAATGTGCAAAACAAAGAACATTCCATATATTATATTATCCGAACCTTGGTGAGCTATGAGCTCGGATATGCATACATTGAAAATTTGTGTTTAGCAGTAGTGTTCGCTACAAATAAATTATGACACTATATTTTGAGTCATACGACGTATGTCATATCCAAACAAAATCCTTTGTAGTATATGATGATTAAGACATATCATAATACACGTACTGCGAAGTGGATCATGCTACTGATAGAATTCGATTTGGAATTCATAAGCCAAAAGTCCATTAAGGGACAAGTTATGGAAGATCAACTGACTGAGGTACCTCTGGAAAATAGTAGACCCCTCACCATAGAGCTTCCTGATGATGTAGTATTTGCCTTATCAGAAGCACCTGAACCTAAAGAACCAAACAACAAAGCCAATATGACCTTGTTCTTCGACGGTTCAAAGTGTGAGCAAGGGGGTGGTGCAGGAATAGTGTTGTTCATACCACAAGGAGCTCTAATGCCCTTGTCATTCAATTTAGACTTTCCCTACACTAACAACAATGCTAAATACAAAGCCCTAATTTTGGGTCTCCAAACAGTCATCGCCATGAATATAAAAAGGTTAAATATCTTTGGTGATTCCCTTCTCATTGTGAACCAAGTTAAGGGACTATTTCAATGTCGATGCTCGACATTGAAAGCTTACAAGGATCTTGTTGACGCATATCTAGCTCGACTAGAATGGTATGACATCAAGGCAAGCCCTCATTAATCCAATAGATTTGTAGACACAATGGCATATTTTGGATCTCTAATCCCCCAGAATCCGTTTATCGATTTCACTACCATCCATGTAAAAATGTTGTCACATTCTGTTGTGCAACACAAAGCAGTGGATAAAAAAGATTCAATCAACATGATTTATGTAGAACAAAACCATGAGTGGTTCTATAGAGTCAGATACTTTCTCAAGAGAGTGTCCTGGGGGTCTTTCATCTCATAGGATTCGACGGGGAGTGGTACTACCATTCACCACTGGGTTGTTTTCTAGTCTGCATTTGCAAATGTATAATGACAGGGGGAGCATGTTGTCTTGTCAGTCAAGGCCAAAGCTTATCATAACTAGAAATCACAAATATAAGACTTACTTAAACTTGGTATAATCCCTTAGGGATTATCGCGTGCTATAAAACACACATTCAGACAAAAAGTGACAAAGTATATCTTATTAGTAGATATCTTGTACCACAGAAGCTATGATGGAGTTCTCCTTCATTGTCTTGAACCCCAAGACTCATCTTGGGTAATTTCAAAAGCTCATAATGGTATGTGAGGTGGCCATTTCAGCGGCATGGCTATAATCAAGCGCATCCTTTGTATGGGTTATTATTGGCCCACTATGGAGAAAGATTGCAATGTGTATGTCACAAAATACATTAAATGCCAACATCATGCTAATCTTACGCACATGCCGTCATAGGCCTTACAACCCATTCAAGATGCTTGGTCATTTTCTCAATGGGGACTCGATATCATAGGTAAGATCTCTCCTCCATCATCGGGTTGACATACTTTTATTATTACGACTACTGAGTATTTCACTAAATGGGTGGAAGCCATTCCCTTAACAATGATAATTGGAGCATGTATTGTTGATTTTATACTCTTAGTCATTTTGGGATACCATCCAAGATAGTTTCGGATAGTGGAACATCATTTAAGAACAAAACTATGAGAGCTTTAACATCTAAGTACAGAATCAAACATAGTTTTGTGACTCCATATTATTCGTAAGCAAATGGGCAGGTTGAAGCTTCAAATAAGATAGTGGTCTCCATATTGAAAAATATAGTACAAGAGCACCACAAATATTGGCATATACAACTATCCCTTGCATTATGGGCTTATAGAACTAGCATTCAAACACCCACTGGGGCAACTCTATTTTCACTAGTATATGGCACTGAGGCCGTTATGCCCCTAGAGTTAGAAATTCCAATGTTGTGCATCACATTGAAAGAGTTCGTCGATGATGACACTACATGGCAAGCTCACCTAGATCAATTGATGCTACTTGATGAACATCACATGAATGCCCTTGAGCACCTTTGTGTTTATCAAGAGCACTTAAAATAAGCTTACAATAGCAAATTCCATATGAGAGACTTTAAGGTTGGTGATCTCGTGCTGAAAGAGAACCAACAAAACTCAAATTGACCATCGTAAATGTGAGACAAATTCATGGCTAACTGGTTGGGTCCTTATATGATCTCAAAGAATATTGGACCTGGGACATATTACTTGACATAGCTTGGAGGAGTTGAAGAGCCTGAACCTCTCAATATCCTTCATCTTAAAGCATTCTATGCCTAAGAACCAGAAAAGGCTCCAAAGGCATATGTAAGCCCTTTGGTCATCCAAAAAAGGCTCCAAAGGCATCTGTAAGCCCTTTGGTCAATCCCAAAAGGCTCCAAGGGTTTCTCAAAACCACTTGGTCAATCCCAAAAGGCTCCAAGGGTTTCTCAAAACCGCTTGGTCAATCCCAAAATGCTCCAAGGGTTTCTCAAAACCGCTTGGTCAATCCCAAAAGGCTCCAAGGGTTTCTCAAAACCGCTTGGTCAATCCCAAAAGTCTCCAAGGGTTTCTCAAAACCGCTTGGTCAATCCCAAAATGCTCCAAGGATTTTCAAAAATCCCTTGGTCAAAATGTTAAAATCCATAAAAAATTTGGAAAAATATCAAAAATAAAAAATATGTGCATTTCATTTGCATCATTGCATTGCATTTCATCATGCATTTCACCTTTGCATTGTGTTAGGCATATTCACCCATCATCCTTGCATTAGAACAAATTGTGTTTACAATCTTACAAAAGACACCATGTTTGTATCTCAATCATGCATCTATGCACTATCTTTTTCATCCATTTATCACCCTTGTGAGTAATTGTGTTTTTCAACACAACCCATATTGTTGCTATGAAGAATATACTAGGGTTTTTCGATCATTCAACCATACCTAGAGGGTTTCTCAAGAGTTGTTAGAAATATTTCTTTGCTTTTGTAGTTGAGGTCTAGTTAGTATAGCCCTTAGCATATCAGAATCCTATCACTAATCAACAAATTAAACAATCCTAATAAGGACTAGGGGAAGATGAAAGCCACGAAGCAGGACCAGGTATCCTAAGGTGAAAATTTTATTCTTGCTTATCCCTTTGTGCAAACGGTACAATAAATGTTGGCAATTGGCAAAAGGACAAGTTTATTCCCTACCCAAAATCCCTTGCTTACATTAAAATGAGCAATATCCCAAAGTGATATCCCAGATCAATCCTCCAAATTGATACCCTAGATCGATATCATAGATCGACATCCCATAGTGATATCCCATATTTATATCATAATATCGATATCCTAGATCGATATCCCAGAAATAGTTCCACAAAGAAAAATCCCCAAAGGAAGTTTTTGAAGAAAATTATCAAATATAAATCCCAAAAAGTCAGATCAAATGAAGATCAAATTGTACAAAGAAATTAAAATCAGTATCAAATCCCTTGCTCAAAAGAAAAAATAAAAAGTACAAAATAAATAGTGATTCTTATCACTATAGTACAAAAATAAATAGTGATTTTTATCACTTTATATGAGCAAGTATCCCAAAAAATTGAAGAAAAGAAGGGAGTGAGCTTGAATCCCTAGAATTGTCAACACTATTGTACCTTACGCATGATGATATGTCTGATGCATTAGCATTTCGCTTATGTGCAGACCAATGTTTGAATGTGGAAGAGCTAGCTTCAGGTGTCCTGTATCTCCTAGTGGTCTAGTCCAACTAAAATCTAAACCTAGGATTGGGTAAGACATATGCGGACCCCCGATATTAGCAATGGGCTGAAAGAATCCTGCCTGACATCGAGGTATGCTTATGCCTTATCTTAATAGACTCACTTGCACACATAGGGGTAATGAACTATTAGGGCCTATCCTAGTGAAAGATTTATATTTTAGAAGTCTAGTTTGGTTAGTATACAACTTTTTATTAGTCAATTAGGGTGTTTGAGTCTCATGGTAAACCTTAAAAATTCCCAAATAGCAACAATCATTCAAATTGCAATCATCAAAATATCAATTTATTTTATAAGAGTTTGTTTATTAGAACTATTTGTACTATATAATTAGATACCGGATGGATGTCAAAAATGATATTTAGATGGCCACTGATTATATTATACATATTATTTTAATTTACAAAATCTTATGAATAGAAAACATATATCATTGCATCTCACATATGGGTGTACTATTTTTCACAAAAAGATAAAGCAACTACAATCCATGATTGTTATACATTTTGTGGTGTCATCCATTAGATTGATTTAAAACTCATATTGCATACATTATATTTTAAGTGATTAAAGCATACATGTCCATTTTACATAACATATTATCAAAGAAACAAAGAAATACATGCAGTACATACATGGCATAAATTATGTCATAGCAGTGTACATTAAATGCATACAAGTAAAGAAAATATATACATGCATGTAACATCAAAACATGGCATTCATAATGCATCCATCATAAGTAGTACATCTGCATACATAACTCATAACATCTAATCATCTATCATCTAGCTAGTGCATGTCATCCATACATCACATCATGTAGCATCAAATCAATAATGCATTGCATCCATATGCATAACATAAAATATAAAATACCAAAAATAAAGTACACATGTAATGAGATGAAATGTCATATCATATAAATATATGTGTCAATAAGTACAATGGGGTACATCAAAATTCCCGTAAGCTACATATGTGTAGGTCCTCGACCTTACACTCAAAAATGGTACAATAAATATCTCTCATATATCTATACTAAATAGGGCCTATGCCCCTAACCTATGAGGCACCTCTATCACCTCCGCCATCCCTGTGGGTCCTCTATGAGTTGGCACCATGAGTGCTCAAAGACCTATGAGTCCTCTCAATCCTATGTGTCCTATGGCTCGAGCTAGCAGATGACTGCCCTATCTCTCTAGTCCTAGACCTGGTCCTATGGGTCCCTGTAGTGTGGGTATCCTCTGGAACCTCCCCACCTAGCAGCCTGATGTGACCCTCTAGCTGGTCGATGTGAGCTACATGCACTGTATGTCGAGCATTACCCTCCTCCATGAGGGTATGTAACCATTGGATCTCTGCCATAGGGTCATGACCTCCTAGAAATAAAGTAGACAGTACTACCGGAGGTGGCATGATAACCTATGAGGATGAGGGATCTCCCCTTACCACCTTGAGCAAGTCCCTCTTAGTAGTCATGACACTCAACTATGCTTGTGCTAGATCCCACTCGCCAGTGAGCTATGTGATCCGCATATCTGCAGTGGTAACCTGTGCCTAGAGAGATTCTCTCTCCTCCTTGTATCCCTACCACTGCCTCTGCCCATGAGATAGCTTCACCTCTAGAGTGGTGATAGAGGTATCCCTATGTAGTAGGTGGGTGTGGAGTCTCCCCACCTAGCTCTGGAGATTGGCAATCTGGGCTCTCAACTATCCAACCTCACTATCTAGAGGCCCCTCACCCTCCTTTGATGCCTCCTCCTTCACCTCTAAATGTGGGCCCTCCTCTGCTATACCTCATGCTCCCTCTATTTTTTATGGATCTATAACCCATGAGGATCCACCTCTATGCCCTCTACACCATCGAATACAAATCCCTCAGTTGGCCAACCTAGAGGACCCTCACCATGCCACTAAAAGTTAGCCCACCAGTCATCATAATCTGGAGTAGTACCAGCATCTACTAGCCTTAACTTCTAGAATTCATCGTCATCCTCTCCTAGTGGAGTGACTTGGGGCTAGGTCAGGTCCCTCTCTAGGACCAAGCGTCTGTAGATGGTTGACATATATGGAATATCCTGTCGAATCCCAAACTACCATAGGACATGAGAGAAGTAGTGATACTCGTGCCAATCGGCCTTGCGATCGATGATCCATCTATCTTTGCATGCCTAGTGTAGGTCTCTATCTGCATCAGTCCATGGTGGATAGTCCATGTAGGGTCACCACCGGATATCCTTGGGGTGCAGCTATGCAAAGCGATCGATATAATGATCTAGGTCTCTTGCACGAGACCTACTCCTGAAGCCCTCCTACTCCCAGGGCCAATAGGTGGCATAGCACTGTCGATCATCTGCAAG
The DNA here is from genome assembly GCA_028583015.1 of Wollemia nobilis. Classification (NCBI taxonomy): domain Eukaryota; kingdom Viridiplantae; phylum Streptophyta; class Pinopsida; order Araucariales; family Araucariaceae; genus Wollemia; species Wollemia nobilis. Next base: position 5,447,698 of record JAQPPZ010016751.1, on the reverse strand, counting down.
GGTAGTGATCTATAAAGGTAGGTCGATGGGGTGCTCTATCAAGATGTGCTGCCAGCCCCATATCTATAGAAGGAAGCTACAATCGATGCCCACTCTGCTATGGTGGGTAATCTAGAATAACTCATGATAGAGTTATGCTAAGAGAGCACTCCCCCAGGACAAGATGAGTAGTTGTGCGGTTGAGCTAACCATGACATCTCTGGTCTGATCCAAGAGGTTCCAAGGGAACCTCACACCTAAATAATCTAGGAGGGCGATCTAAATGATGAGGTGCATGAACACTGCCTCCCTCTGAGAGAAAAATCTAGCCTCGTACCACTCTTGAATGTGGATGCCTCCATGGTCAATGTGGCCCTGTGCCTCCATGCTCCGATCACTGAAGATAGCATCAAATACAACCTTCTTCACCCTGGTAGGAGAAGAAGTGATGGCCTCACCATCAATGGGCAATTGAAAGATGCGGTATACATCCTCTAGGGTGATAGTCATTTCACCCATAGGCAGGTGAAATGTATTGGTCCTCACATCCCAACGATGGGCTAATGTAGTAAGATATACCTAGTCCACCTAGATAGTGGGGATGCTTAAGATGAAGTCAAATCCCATAGAAGTAAACCAAGCTCACTCTACAATAGTCAGTGTGCGGTATAGGTTACGAAGGAGATCAGTCTCCCTCGCTCTGTTCATTAGGTACTGAATAAAAGAAATCAAGTAAAAATAAAAAAATAATTAAAATCACTAAAAAATGACAAACAAATCATAAAAATCTCATAAAAACATGTAAAATATTATCACAAATTTCAAAAAAAACCAAAAGAACACTTCAAAATAGCAATAAATGGCATTAATTGCCAAAAAAATCAAAAAATGGAAAAATTTGAAAAATTTTGAGAAATTTGGGCACTACGGGTTGGAACCTCGATCAGCCCAATGGTCATAAATTTGACCGTTGGGATTTAAATCTCATCGCGGTTGACAGCCACAGCCCCCAATATGCTATTTGGGAGCCATGGCTGCCACTCGCGGCTAGGGAGCGAGACCCATTTCGGGCCCGTCCTTCCCAAAAAAACCCCTAAAAAAAGCAAAAATAAAAAGTAACCCACCCCCTAATCTAACCTATGCTAAACCTAGCTAGGGTGAGGTTCGTTATCGGTAGTTTAATGAGGTTAATTTACCAATTTCTTAATGTGGTTAATTTTAATTTGGTAATTTACAAGCGAGGTCTCAGTTTTCGAGTTACCTTGGAGGCACCGACTCCTCCATTGGTAGAAGCCTTTGGTTGATCGGCCATCGATGTGGAATGTGTGGAATGAGACAAGTTTTCAACAGTTTTACGGGTCAAATTTTGTTATTTACCTCTCAGAGCTCTTAGAAGTTACTTTTATTGTCAGGTAAATAATGAATTTTTTCAAAAGTAAAACTTTATTTAACCTTTTTGAATTCGGGTCAACCCGCGGCTGACACCCATGGTCCCCAAATTAGGTTTTTGTGATCGTGGTTTCGAGCCACGGTCAAGCAATTTACCCGTAGTTGATAGGTGCGATCAGCGAGCTGCATTAAATGCTCCTAATTCCCACCGTGGAGAGCCTTAAAAGGTCAAAATAAAATTGTTCATCAGAACATAATTGCACTAGAAAAAATAAAATATTCAAAATAAGCCAAACAAAGCACAACGACATTGGAAAATGTCATCATAAGGAAGAGCAAAATAACTGGTTGAGATTACAAAGTACATTCAACCGAGGTCATCGCTATGACAATCCTTTCATGGAGCGCCACACCTCCCAGCCAAATAAACAAATTCAATTCAAAAATTAACAAAAAAAATTAAATAAATCAAAAGCCAAATGCACCTCGTATTCATTTATTTACCCTATACACTTGGCGGTTGCAGTGACTTGCGATCCATGCAATCAATAGATGAGTAAATTACCATAAGGAAATTTGGGGAAAATTCATCATCGTATAATTTTTATGCTTCATTTCAATCCCTAAGAAGGCCTACACAGTCGTACTGCTCCATGGGAACGAGATATTCATCGTAATTCTCCTATGATATTTTCAGCATATCATCGATAATATGATTCAACACATGCCTAATCAGGATTGTCTTCATTTTGATTCCCTAAGAAGGCCTTCATGGCTGGACCGCTCCATGGGATAGAAATAGGCAATTACTATTAACAGTTGCAATCATAGTTGATTAGGACTTGCCAAGTATTCAAATGCTAAATCTTAATTTGTTCAAGATCATTCATAGTGGTCAAGTGACCTCATCGCTTCATTTATTGTCATTACCCTCATCGACTCATCGCTTGAGGGGGTAGTCATAATATCAAATCATAATCAAATTCAATAGAATATCCCTTGATTGTAGATCCCTTGATCTTGTCAAAATTATGTTCATCTTACGAATCATTGCCAAAGACTATCATAAGCTTACCCTTCTGCTGGGAAAATAGCATATATGATAGTTAGTTTGTAACTCTCTTCCTTTCGGATTGATAGGTGCAAAATCCTACTTGGCATTGATGCTATCTGAATGTCTGATGACGAGTGCAAACTCTTTCAAAATTAAGCCTTCTATCGAGTTAGAAGCAATGATTCTAGGATGTGCATCCTTTTGCTAGACCTGGGGCATCTAATGTTGATCAGACTAATGATCATCATGCAACCTATGACATCATTTTAGGAGGTCTATTTTTGCTCAACATTGTTCAAAATCACAACGCATCTCAAAAGGGGCATCTGTAGACACCTAAAACACGTCATGCCGAGGCGACTACTCATATGGGACATGCTAGAAGACCATATGGAAGACCTTTGGACAAATCCAAGGTATAGTAGTGGTTTTTACCACTCATTTGGGTACCTTTGCCTAGTCAGTGCTAGCCACTACTGACACCCACGGTTAGTAGTGCTCACCATGCATGTCATCCATGGTCAGCACTCAAAATCAGTTGGCCTTCATCCGACCCAAAGTTGGTTGCAACAACCAATTGGTTACGGATTGGAGTGGTTTGAGTGAGGAAGGTTATGGATCCTTCCATCCAACAAACTCAATTGCCCAATCTTGATCTTGGCTTCATGAGGAAGCCACCCCTAGCCCCTTGGAAATTGCTATATAATCCCCCTCTAAATTGGGGAAAAGTGGAGAGAAGCTTTCAATTGAACGCAACGAAGCCCTATCGAATTGCATACTCACCTAGGTGCATTGAGAGGGACACTTTTGCTACCCAATTGAAGATCACATTGCCATGGAGGTCTTAGGAGCCTAAGAGAGCCAAGAAATGCCAATTCGTGCAATCCGTGCACCATCTGATCAATTCAACTACCAAACCTGTCAGAGGACATAGAGGTAACCCTTGACCATCAATTTGGCAAGGTGGATCGGAGATTAAGCTTAGATTTGGAGGGTAAACCTATTCAGAGGCCCGCTATAGCTATTAGTCACGGTGAACAGTGCTAGCCGCACATTAGACCTGTAGTGAGCAAATGACTATAGATCCCCTTGTGCTATTTTATGTAGATTAATCAGTTAGATCATATTATTCTTAATATAGGTTTAATTTGCATTTTAGAGATTTATAACCTATTGAATTAGGCATTTAAAGTAGATTTACCTTCATATTGTCAATTTGATAATTAGTGCAATTGTGGTTATTTCATGTGTTTATGCTTTCCATTTGATAAACTAACCCAATAGATAGATAGTACTTGCTTTCTTGCACATGTTTGATGGCAACATTTCATGATTAACATAGGTTTACCATGTTTTATTCATTTTCTTGATTACATGCTTGTAATGGCATCTTTTGTGCAAATATCCTTTTAAAGCCTCATCAAGAGAGGCCTCCTTTGCTTTTAATGTTTCTTGTTGTTTATTGCATGCATGACTAACAAGGTTTTGGGATGCAAGGCAACAAATGCCTCTAATCATGGAGAAGAGGGTCATCGACACCCTAGAGTAGTTCGTGTCACCCTAGAAGGCATTTGATTCACATCTACCCTAAAAGGGAATTAGATCTATTGTAATTGAAGTATCAAAATGGGTATCCCTAAGAGGGATGAATATGTAACTTGACTCAATTTGGAATTAATAAAGGATTCTCTTATTTTCATTCCCTTTTTGTTGTCAATTGGTGCATGTTTAGTTGTTATCTTTCTTTAATTGCAATAGACCCTATTAGGTGTGAGCCTTTTTGGTGGTTACATTATTATCTTTAGAGTAAAAAGCTTTAGATTTAGGTGGCTAACTTTCACAATGTTCACCTTTTCAAATAGATCTTGTAGTTTAGTCTATATTTTTATTGGCTCTATCTCATACTTAATATGAAATAGTAAATCTTAATCAATTAATAAATATAATAAATAATGAGGCTCCTCCTCTTTATGATGAATAGTTTTCACATCAAGGGCCATTATTATCTAGAGTTCAAATATGCTTCAAAGATTGATCCTTTACAATAATCTAGTTATGTGAGTTGAATAAACTATATAATTTCATCCATTCAGTCAAATAACATATGCTATAGAGTCCATTAAACTCTAATTTGTATCTTGTACTACATCTAATACCAAAATATAGATTTCTACAATGAAAATTTTGAAAAAATAAGCAATCTGAAAAACAGATTACAAACACTTCTATATGGAGCATTTAAGTCCTTTAGATGGGTTTTCCTCATAGTAACTCTCAAAATAAACATTAGAAATATCAAACATTGTATGTTCCTCAAAAATCCTAAATTTACCACTTGGTATGATCTTGTTTGCTACCTAACCTACACCTTGTATCCACTTTAATGTTGTTAAGGCCATATATTAAATGCTTATATTGGTACCTAGCAGGGGAAAGAGAAACACTCTAGATTGGATTGAGGAGGGACGTTTTTCGTAGGACTGCCCAAACTATCAAACTTGTTTTGGCCATATCTCACTCATCCGGACTCGGATTGAGCTAAAATTTTGAGGGTAGATGCCTGAAAAACCCTAGAACATCTCCACCAATTTTTATATCATTTGGAGCAACACAGATCCTAGCGCATCCCTATGTGTGAACGAGATTTTTGGCAAGCGGTTGTGCGAGGGTTTCATCTGGGTTGAGTGCAAGCAGCTCCAGAGGTTGGTTTTTAGGGCCTTCGGGCCCTAGCGGCCAATATTTTTGTGGTTTATGCTCAATATTTTAGTAGGATATGTTGCAGGGGATCCAAGATGGGTTAGAAATCTATCTTTCAATAGATCATGCTGTGAACTTGAGTGACAACGACTTCCAATTTTCTGCACAAAAGAAAAGTGAAAACCATACCTTTCCACGACGTCTAGGGCAAGGATTAAAGAGATCACGAAACAAGTTTCAAGCAGTTGATCAAAAAATGGCTCAGATCTCAAGTGAATCTGGTGCTAAGGTGCACCCACAAAATAATTCTACTATGAAAACCCCTGTCAAGGGTAAGAATTTTGAAGACTCAGCCCCAAAAATGAATTTTAGGGATGCCCTCCGTGGTGGACAACCTCAGCCCAATGCTAATATTAATCTTAGGGCTTCCCATAAACCTCTAAGAATGCCTAATATTGATCCCAAGAAAATGGAGTCATGATGTCTGAAAGAAGCTGATGGAACTCCTATTGTTAAGCTTGATATGGGTAACATTCAGACTGGCATTGAAGATTTGGAAAAAAGAGGACTAATTTGTCGGTTCATGGGTTTTCATCCAAGCCTATCTACTTTCAAATTCTGGGCTGCAAAAAGCTGGAAAACTAAAGGTGAGTTACAAATCTCTATTTATCCAAATGGTTATTTTCTTGTTTTATTTGCTAATAATGAAGATAGAGAGAAAACTTTTCAAGGGGGTCCCTGGTTTTTTGGAAGGGTAGGGCTTTTCATGAAGCCCTGGCATACTAAATTTAAAGTCGAAGAAGAGATGCCTTCTATAGCTCCCGTGTGGGTTAGACTCTTTGGCCTCCCTATTGAATTTTGGAATCCTACTATTTTTTCTTCAATTGGAAACTCTTTAGGAACTTTTATGATGATTGCTTGATTGTACTCAAAATTTTGAACATATTATTTATGCTCGGATTTGTGTTTTAATGGATTTTGACAAACCCCTACCTAAAAATATCACATTACAATTTGGGGAAGACACTTGGGAGCAAGTAGTGGACTATGAGAACATTCCTTTTCGTTGTAGAATTTGCCATGAATATGGTCATTTGGCTAGTGCTTGCCCAAATAAAATTCCTGATCAAAAGAAAGAAGATATAAACTCAACAGGTTTCCAAATGCCTAAGAAGAAGAACACTAAAAAAAACCAGTTATGAAGGATCAATCAAAGTCATCTGCTAATATGTTTGAAATCCTTTCCACAAATGATGTCCCAAGTGAGGAAGAGGAAATAATGGAAACAAAAATCTTAGAAACACAATTTAAATATGAAGGGAAGAACTCGAGAGACAAACCAACAAATCAAAGGTTTTCAACAGAAAAAAAGGGAGAAAATTTACACAAGAAAAACAATCTTTTAAATGTCAAAACTTCAAATAATACAGGTCCCAATATAGACTCTGTTGAACCCTCTAGTAAAATTTTGGCTATGTACGAGCATTCTTCAAGGTTAGAAGCCATCTCAGATTCAATTGGAGTAAGTCAAGAAATAGGGAAAAAAATTGAAGATGGATTCTAATCAAAAAGCAGGTCGCAAGACCAATCAATATCATATGGTAAAAGAAGGTGAAAAGCTTGTAGAGGAAGGTAATATTAATGCCCTTCCCAAATTTTTTAGCCCTGGTATTAATGAAGATCATCACTTGGAATATTAGAGGACTCAAAGGGAGTCTTTCAAAACAAAATGAAATTAGAAGAATGATTCAGATAAATCATCCACATCTTGTTTTCCTTCAAGAAATGAAGATGTCAATGGAGGATATGGACTCAATTGCCAGTAAAATTTGGCCAGCTGGAAAAGTGGTTTCCCTCAGTTCCCAGGGGACTTCTGGTGGCATTGCTTGTCTTTGGGACCCAAAAGAGGTAGTTATTCACCATATGGTTGGCAGTTGGGGTCTATTGGCTATAGCTATTCAAAGTAGACATTCCAACCAAATTATGCTCTACATTACTGTTTATGCTCCGACTGCTTTGGAGGAAAAAAGAAGACAGTGGAAGGATATAACTCATATTATCTCTCATTTTCCTGAAGCTTGGATCTTGATCGGAGGAGATTTCAATACCATCCTCTCTCTGGATGAGAAAATGGGGGGAAATAGAAATTTGGACAAAAGCACTGACCTCATGAGCGAATATATTGCAAACCTCCATCTTGTGGACATCCAACCAGATAATGGCCTTATGACTTGGTCTAATAGAAGGCAAGGCTTAGCTTGTATAATGGAGAGATTGGATAGGTTTTTGCTCTCTGAAAATTTCTTAATCCATGGTCACATTCCTAAAGTGAAGACTCTTAACAATGTTGGTTCGGATCACTGGCCAATCATGGTGGAAATGTGGAAAACCAATGTGAGTTTCTCTCCTTTTCATTTTCAATTAATGTGGCTCAGAGATACAGTTCCTTTAGACCTCGTGTGCAACAATGGTGGAAGGAAGGTAAGCCTAGGCATGGGACTAAGATGTTCTATTTTGCCAAAATACTGCAATACATTAAATCCAAAATCAAGACTTGGAACTGGAAGGAGTTTGGGGATGTTCATAAAAAAAACATGAAGTTATTGCTCAACTTGAAAATTTGAATAAGAAAATCCGTTTAGATGGCCTCACAAGAGAATAGAAGTGCAGATGAAATTAAACTCACAACTCGGTTAGAGGAATGGGAAAAAAGAAGAACTCTTATGGAAGCAAAAATCTAGAATTCAATGGCTCAAAGAAGGAGATCGAAACACAAATTTCTTCCACAAATCTCTTCTAGCTCGAAGATCTCACAACTTTATTTCTTCCCTGAAATCAGATTCTGGAGATGTTGTCTATACTTGGGATGGCATGAACTCTATTGTTGTCGATTACTTTTCCAATATTTTTGCTGCTACTCCTCTTGACTCAGCTTCTCAACAAAATGTTCTTCAAGCAATCCCTTCTCTTATCACTTCTGAGGAGAACTCTATTTTGACTGCTCCTGTTACTATCAATGAGCTTCAACAGGTAGTTTTTAAAATGCAAAAAGGGAAAACCCCAGGTCCTGATGGTTTTCCCATTGAGTTCTACCAAGAGTTCTGGGATATCCTTCATGCTTGATTTATTAGAGGTGGTGGAAGAAGCCAGGAAAGCCAAAGAAATTTTGAAGGTTATCAATAAAACTTATATTACTCTTGTTCCAAAAGCTCAAGAGGTTGATCATATCTCAGCTTTTAGACCTATTGCTTTATGTAATGTTCTTCTCAAAATCATTACTAAGATCATGGCAGAAAGGTTGAAGCCTCTTTTGCATAAGATTATTTCCCCTGAGCAAGGGGGTTATGTGGAAGGGCATCAAATAGTAGATGAGATAGTTCTTGCTCAGGAAGCCATCCATTCCATGGATATGCAAAAATCTCCTTCCATGTTCATTCGGTTAGACTTATCCAAAGCTTATGATAGAGTGGATTGGCACTTCCTTATCAAAGTTTTGAGGCAATTTGGTTTCTCTAAGGATTGGATGGATTGGATTATGGGATGTATCTCTTTAGTTTCCTACTTAGTTCTTATCAATGGCAGGCCTTCTCAGTCATTCCCAGCTTCCAGAGGTATTAGGCAAGGTGACCCGCTATCCCCTTATTTATTCATCATTCTTGTTGAATGCTTGGGTAGGACTATAACCAAAAAGAGGGAAAACAAAACCCTTGAGGGAGTTACCATTGCTCATGGAGCTAGACCTATCTCTCATCTTCAATTTGTGGATGACTCTACTCTTTTAGGTAAAGCTACAGTTAAGGAAGCTTCTAATATTAAGCAAATCATTAGCTATTTTTCTAAGGCTACTGGGCAGTTGATCAATGAAGACAAATCTAAAGTTATTTTCTTTCACTGCTCTGCCAGACAGGAATCCATGGTCTTGGATAAATTAAGATATAAGAAGACCTCCCTTCCGATCACTTATTTAGGTATTCCCATCAATATTCAAAGGCAGAAAAATAAATATTGGAATTGGTTGTTGGACAAAGTCAAGAAGAAAATTGGAAAGTGGACCAACAGGTGGCTTTCTTCTGGGGGTAGAATCACCTTGGTAAAATCAGTCCTTCAAGCTATTCCTATTTATGTATCTTCCATGTTGAATATCCCAAAGGTTGTTCTTCGAGAACTGGATCAAATCAGTCATCGATTCCTTTGGAGTGGTACTAAGGAGAAAAGAAAATGGGCCTTGGTGAAATGGGACACTTTATGTCTTCCTAAGAATGAAGGGGGGTTAGGATTCTGGTCTTCTATTAATAACAACAAAGCTTTAGCTACTAAATTATATTGGAGGATGTTGCATAACCCCAATGCTCTTTGGGCCAATAATCTCCATGCTAAATATGCTGAGAACAAAAGTCTTGAAGACCTTGTTCGCTATCAACTTCCTACCAAAGGTTCTCCCATTTTAGCAGTTCTTAAGACTGGTGAGGATTTGATAAAGAAAAATTTATTTTGGATCATTCATAATGGTCAACAAGAAAATTTTTGGATAGATTCTTGGGATGGTCACAAGCCTTTGATAACTCAGTTTCCCGATTGGAGGCCTTGGATGGAGGAGCTTCACCGAGCTAACTGGATAAAGGTGGCTAATTACTGTCGGTACCATACTTGGTAATTCAAAGGTTGGTAGATATTGGATCCCTATTGAGGACTGGCCTATTCAAATCCTAGAAAGGCAAAGACAAGATATCCAAGGCATCCTTCATATGAGATCTCTCTCTTGGTCCCATGAAAAATATTGTTTTGGTTGGAACAACACTACTAAGGGTGAGTATTCAGTTGCTCAAGGTTATTTGACCTTATGCCATAATAATCCCAACCAATCTTCTGACATATTTTCTCAGTTGTGGGCTCAAAAGCTCTGGCCTAAGGTGAGGTTCTTTACTTGGCTTTTATTGCATCGTAGGGTGCTTACTGGTGAGCAACTTATGAAGCATGGTTTTCATGGCCCTTTTAGATGTGAAATGTGTGAAGAGAATGTAGAAACTCTCAACCATATTTTTATTGAGTGTACTTTAGCCTCTGAGCTATGGAGGAGAATGGCCACTTTACTTGGCTTACAGTGGTCCAATTTTTTTACTTTTGAACAACTTTGGAGGGATTGGCCTAAGCAAGAGGGTGTTGATCATTTTATTAGGCAATTAGTTTGGATGGGTTCTACCATTCTTCTTTGGAATATCTGGAATGAAAGGAATAACCAAATTTTTAATCAAGATAGGAAGGATATTCACTATATTTGGAAAAAGACCATAGCCAACTTAGTTGAATCAGTCCATCAACTCCTTAATCACCCCAAAAACTCCCACCAAAGATGGGATCAAGTGATGCAAATATTGAAGATTAAATATTCTAAGGGCAACCAACTTAAAGGGAATGTGAGTATTTGTAAGATGGATAGAACAAGAAATTGGCAACCTCCTCCTAAGGATTTTGGAAAATTCAATACTGATGGAGCCTCTAGAGGGAACCCTGGAAAAGCCAGTGTGGGAGGAATTGGTAGACTTTCATATGGCTCCCTGGTTTTTACTTTTGCTAAGAATTTGGGTATTCTTTCCAATAACCTTGTTGAGGGGTATGGTATCCTCAGAGGCCTTCAAGAGGCTACTAAGGTTGGATGGGAAAAGGTGTTAGTTGAGTCTGACTCTCAACTCATGATTAATATTTTGAAGACTCCTTCTAAGAATCATAAGGTTGATTGGAGAATAAAAAGAATTATTGAGAAGATTCAATTAATCCAGATGGGATTTTTGAAAGTTGATTACAATCATGTGGTGAGAGATCAAAACAAGAGTGTTGATGCTTTAGCTAATTGGGCTTTGGACAAAGGTGATCTTACTTGTTATGGCCACCCTCCTAGATGGTGGGCTTCACAAATTAGGGAAGCTCTTCTTTCTATCATTTCTTTGGATGGCTCCAGTTCTGAAGGTACCTAGTTTCTTCTTGCTTTATTTTTGCTTCTCTTTGGTTCGATAGGGTTATTTTAGTTCCCTAGCTCAAACTATTCTTTCTTTTGTTTCCTCTGTTGATTCTTGCCTTAAAAGTCTTCTGGTCTAGAAAGGTCATTGTTATGTTCAATTTTTTTTTTTTCTTTTTTGTTTAGTTTTTTAAGGTGTGTGTTTTGTTTTTTTTTTGTGTTCTTTGTGTTGTTTTTTGTTGTTCTTGTGTTTTTTATGTTTTTTGTTATTGTTCTTGTGTTTTTGTCGTTCTTGTTCTTGTGTTTCTGTTTGTTTGTGTTAATTAGTGTTTTTATGTGTGAGTGTTTTCTATGTTTTTTTTTTTTTTTTATTGTCTGTTGTTGTTTTTTTTATTTTTATTTTTTTATTTTTTAGGTTTTGGTTGTGTTTATTTTTCATGTTTTTTTTGTTATGTCTTTGTAGTGTTCTATTGTTTTTGTCATGTTTGTGTTTTTTTATGTTGTTCTTGTGTTTTTTCTATGTGGTTCATGTTGTGGTTTTTTTTATCTTATTGTGTGTGTGTTTGGTTGTGCTTTTCTTTTTGACACACTCAAGGAGCATGTTTTTATTTTATTTTATTATTTTTATTGTTATTTATTTATTTATTTATTTTTTTTTGTGTTTGTTTGCTCCTTGAGTATGTCAAAGGTGGTAGGCCAGGTTCGAGTCCTGGGCGTTTTTTGTGGAATGGATACCCCTGCCTCCTTGGGTCTTACCCGAAAGTGGCATCCCTTCTGGGATGTTTTCCACAAATAAAAAAAAATATGTTAATTGGTGATTACTATGAATTGAAGGAGAATAAATATCTAATTTTGAATGAGAAAATATCTTTATTTGCAAATACTTGTCTGAATTATCCATGAAAATTCTATATTGGCTTCCAACTTAGTTGAAATTTTGACTCCAAATAATCAACATAATATGAGTAAGGGGTGATAATTAATGGTTGATAAGTATCAAAATCCTACCTTTGGGATGTGAGAAACTTGATATAGCAAAGCTATCCAAAACCCCAAACCCATAGTTGTGACCCAAAATACATCCCCATATATTGATTGGAAGAAAAAACTGGGTTCCACCACATTGTTTACTTCCAAAATATAATGGGAAATGATAGTCCCCATGACCTTCACATCCAAAAATCCTAATGCATGCAATGATACTAGTATACCTACATAGGCTATTAGGATGGAGCTAGGCAAACTATCTTTCCAATAATGTTGTTCATATTTAATTCCTCATATAGTCCTCGAAGGATAAACAAGGACCAAGGGAAATTTGACCCCATGACATTTTGCACCTAAATATCAAATAAACATGAAGGTTTAAACCCATCTATGCATACCATTGAGCGGGGATATAACTACACAACTTAATGTATGTATTATACCTCTATTAAATTTTGACACACCCTTCTATTAGTGTGCACATGACCCATGAGCATATTGGAGGATGGGATGGGTGTTGTTTGACACAAAAAATAATTCATTTTTCAAATTTAAACTTAAACAAGTCCCTCCATTCCTACATTTTATTTTTAAATCCTAAAACAAAAAGTTAACCAGAAGCATTGAATAGAACCCTTTTTTCTCTTACCAATTTTTAGAATAGAATCCCAAATGTTCTTATTTTTCAAGGTTGCATTGTGGTTTATGTTGGATTTTAAACCAAACTATACTAGGTCCCAATATATTTGATTAAGAATAGATTTAATTATAAGAGCAATCAAAATATAAGCTAGCTAACATGAATAACTATAAAATTCAAAATAATATAAAATATGAATGTAAAATGGACAAAATTATTAATGCAATAACATGAAGAACACATAGAATAATTGCTCAAAATATGCATACAAGATTCTATATTCAAATTTCTTGATCTTTCTTCGATACAATACATGGAGCTTTGTCTCTATAATATAGCCATACAAGATGACTCTTCAAGTACTTGACTATTGCTCTCCATATGACAACTCCTCATGTTCTTTGGCTTCTCATATTTCCACTTGTATACATGACTCTTGACTCTCTACTTACATGCACACTTAACTCTATGACACTTGCATTCTTTTATTTGGCACTTCTACTTTCACACCTACAATATGACACTTGTGCACATCCTCACATTACATATTTGCACACTTAATTACATGACACTTGTGCACATTCTATAATTACATACTTTGCACTCTTACTTACATGACACTTTTGCATGTCCTGCACATAGACACTTATATAAAAGGGGAATATAAGTCACTCTCCTAAACTATAGACTCAAACTCTATTCTAATATTTACATTGTACCATATGTACCATGGAGATACATTAGAATGTACCAAATAATGTAATATTCTCTATCATCCACCTGTATTATATTATTTGGTTATTGAAGACTTTCTTATTCAATATTTATCTTCATTTTTTATCCTTACCTTTTTCAAATAACCTTACATTGTGCATGATCTTTTGTATGAGATCCTTCTTCATCTTCTTTCTTTGGTTCTTCTAGCTTTAATTCATTGTTATCTTGCTCATAAATTACTTGATATTATTCTTTATCCTTAAATTTTGCTTCATGTGCTTCTTTTGTTTCTTTAGTCCTGCAATCTTGATAATGTCCTATAACATCTGAGTATTCACTTAGAGTATCATAATAATTTTTGAATTTGATGATCTTGGATTGTCAGTATTACATGCATATTGAAGGATTGTTTTTTGAGATGATTCACTTGAATCACTTGTATCATTATCAATCACTATTTTACTTTTAACAGTTTCAATCAACTCTTTTTGCTTTTGATTTTTATTCTGATGAATTTTAAGTGAAAACAATGCCATATGTATTATACTACCTATATCAATAGGTATTGTAATATCATATTTTGAATTTTCAATTACTTCAATAAGTTTTGAATGTAAATAATATTCAAATGTTTCAAAACTTTCATTCATTGCTTCCTTATAGATAAATTGCATTGCCATATCTTGCTTATCATCATATTTTCCAATCAATTTATGTATGTCATATTTTATAACTTCCAATATTTTCTTTCTTATTATGAACTTCAAATCATTTTCTTCCATAATTTAATGATTGAATTCCTTTGAAGTTGAAATCCTTTTTTTTGGTAAGTTAAAATTATATTACGAGCGGGTTTTGAAAGGATCCCAAAACCTTTTTACAACAGGTCAACCGACCAAACCAAGGGTCAAAACAACCAATTTGGCAAATCCCACCTAGTGGGAAAACCAGTAGGATGATGAAGTTGAAAATCCCACCCAGCGAGAAGTAGCCGAAAACCACCAAAATGAAAATCCCACCCAACGAGAAAAACCAACATATTTGGAAAATCTTGGCCAACAAGAAACCTAGCAGAAAACAAGAAACCATACCACGGGACAACCAACATAAACCAGATCTGAACAATCCCGCCCAGTGGGAAAAATAATAGATTTTAAAAGTCTCGCCCAGTGGGAAGCAATCGAAAACCACCAAAATAGAAATCCCACCCAGCTGGAAAAACTAGCAGATTCAAAAAATCCCACCGAAAAAACAGCAACAAAAACTAAACCCTACCTCGTAGGAAATCTGTCATAAAACCATATTTGGACAATCTCGCCCAACAATAAAAATAGCAGATATGAAGGATCCCACCCAACGGGGAAACCAGTAGATGAACAAAACCTGCCCAACAGGAAAACCAGTAGAAAACCCTACTTGAGAAACCCGCCCAGTGGGAAAACCAATAGGTTTGGAGGATCCTGCCCAACGGGAAATCCAACAGAAAAATAGTTTTAAGAATCACAGCACTGGTATCCCACCAATAGGAGTACGAGGTAACTAGGATGGGGTAGGGTATGGAAATGGAACAATAGGAATGGGAGATCCCCAAGACCACCGAATCTCCCTTATAACCAGATCTAGGATGTAAACTACAGAGGAGAGATAGGGAAACTATCCCATGAGTGCCTATGACTAGAGAGGATTTCATGATCAGGTTGAAAATTGCAGCACTACCTTTGCATTAGATGAACATGATCCCCATACCAATATCTATAAACCTGCAAAGAAATAAACCACTGAAACAACCAACAAGAAATATTCCAGCCCCACCCTTGCCTATCGGAGGATGGATCCAAGGAAAGCCGCAGTTGCACGCTTGGGGTCCCCCCCAAGACCAAAAGGGCAGACTATAGGAGGAAATCGAGGATCCATCCAAAAAAACAAGCAGCCACCGGATCTACAAGGAGATCCCGAAGGCAAAGAGTTCCTAGAATGATTGGGAAAGAACATCATTTGCGAGAACAAGCCCCTCCCCAAAGCCAACAAGAGCACAAATGAGAATATTGAGCAACAAAAAGGAAACCAGATCCAACCCTCTTCCCACCCCCGAGCTAGACAAAAAATAGCTAAACTAGGGTACTCAGGGCCAGAAACCACAACACCCTCCTTGCAAAACAACAAACCAGTCAAAAATGGGAAACCTGAGAAACCCAGGGATCCCAAAAACTAGGTCGAAGAACAGCCCAGGGAGGGGGGTAGGGAAATGGAAAAGTGGGACTGGATAGTCCCAAGGAACCTGGAACTGGAGCCATCCCACCCTCCCCCCACCCTCGGGTCTTCTTTAGCAAGAATATTGCTATTGAGATCATTGTTGAAATCCTTTTTGCTCCAAAGTTTAATTGCAACTTAAAAATTTTCAAATTCCAAAATATTTCAAAATTTAAATTTGTAAATTTAAAATTTTTAAATTTTTTAGTAAACCTTTTATCTCCCTAATAATTAAATTTGCAAATTCTATTTTTTTTCAAATTTAAAAATTAAAAATTTTCAAATATTCCAATTTAGAGTAGAAATCCTTGTCTCTCCAAAATTTAATAAATATATAAAAAAAATTCATATATATATATATATATATATATATATATATATATATATATATATATATATTGCAATAATTAATTGCAAATAATAAAATATCAAATATTTTTTTAATATTTCAAAATAAGGTTGAAGTCCTTATAACTCCCACCTTAATATAAATTTCAATTTAGTTGAAAACCTTTTAACTCCCTCTCTAAAAATAATTAAAGTTCCTAAGTTATCCAATTCTCCAAAATATAAACTTTAACTTAGGACTTTAATAAATATAATTTTTTTTTTTTTTAAATATGAAGGTAATGCTTCTTACCTTATCTTTGCTCTACTAAATACATTGAACAGGGCATGCACAATATAATTAAACCATACTTTATAACATTCACCATGCAAGTCTATGATTTGACATATTATTCTCACAAAAAATCAATGCAATATTATTCTATGTAATGTTAAACTTATCAAACATTTCAATACCTTGGTTCACCTGATATTTTTCTCTTCCTTGTGAATATGCTACTTCAACTAGCTCTTGTTCTAGTTTTATCAAAAATATTCAAATGTTTTCTTACTTTGCAATCTAGAGGTGCTTTGGTTGGAGATGCTTTAGCTATGGTGCTTCAATTTGGAGGTACTTCCACTATGCTACAATCTATAGGTACTTCGGTTAGATGTCCTTAAGCTATGCTACCTCTAAGCCTTTAGAATATAGCACTTATGGTGCTTAAATCTGTTTTACTTAGCCTTTGATTCTTTGGATTATATAGCACTCTTGGTGCTTAAATATTTTCATCACCTTTTTGGTGCTCTAATCTCTTTGACACCTTTTTAATACTTCAATCTCTTCTTGTCTACCTGATCACGAACTTCTTATTATATATATGAGGATTATTTCTACTCATAATTTTATGTGAGGATTCCTTCTCAGATAATTTTATTATATATTGGACACTCAGTCCAACGCATTATATATATATATATGAACTTTTGTCCTTCAATGGTGGTTTTAAACCATTATAGTGATTCTCCTCTTGTCTAGAGAATCCAATTAGTATCAGGGTGACTTTGAATGTCCCCTCATGTCCAACTTTCTTCAGAGTTGGCCCTTTTAATTTTTCTAGTTGAGTCCTTGTCTTCACTGGTTTTTCTTTAACCAAGTGGATAGACCCTAGCATCCAAATCAAGGTAACTTTTATTTGTCCCCTCAATATCTACTCTCCAAACCTTTGAATGGAGTCCTAGTCTTCACTTGATTTAAAGTGGGAAGACTTTGACTGAGGGCCAAAATCAATCTGCAAATTAAAAAATTATAACAATCACATAGAAGACATCCTTTGATGGTATTAATAGAGACTACTTATGGTAGCTTCAAATATGATAATGACTCTAATACCATTGTTGGATTTTAAGCCAAACTATATCAGGTTCCAATATATTTGATCAAGAGTAGATTTAAATATAAGAGCAATAAAAATATAATTTGGCTAATATAAATAACTATAATATTCAAAATAATATCAAATATGAATGTAAAATGGTCAAAATCATTCATGCAATAACATGAAGAACACGAAAAATTAAAAATAAAATTTCTCAAAAAATTGCCTAACTCGTTTCGGCCATATCTCACTCATCCGGACTCGGATTGAGCTGAAATTTTGAGGGTAGATGCCTGAAAAACCCTAGAATGTCTCCACCAATTTTCATATCATTTGGAGCAACACAGATCCTAGCACATCCCTATGTGTGAACGAGATATTTGGCAAGCGGCTATGCGAGGGTTTCATCTGGGTTGAGTGCAAGCAGCTCCGGAGGTTGGTTTTTAGGGCCTTCGGGCCCTAGCGGCCAATATTTTTGTGGTTTATGCTCAATATTTTAGCAGGAAATGTTGCAGGGGATCCAATATGGGTTAGAAATTTATCTTTCAATAGATCATACTGTGAACTTGAGTGACAATGGCTTCCAATTTGCTGCACAAAAGAAAAGTGAAAACCATACCTTTCCACGGCGTCTAGGGCAAGGATTAAAGAGATCACAAAACAAGTTTCAAGCAGTTGATCAAAAAATGGCTCATATCTCAAGTGAATCTGGTGCTAAGGTGCACCCACAAAATAATTCTACTATGAAAACCCCTGTCAAGGGTAAGAATTTCGAAGACTCAGTCCCAAAAATGAATTTTAGGGATGCCCTTCATGGTGGACAGCCTCAGCCCAATGCTAATATCAATATTAGGGCTTCCCATAAACCTCTAAGAATGCCTAATATTGATCCCAGGAAAATGGAGTCAGGATGTCTTAAAGCAGTTGATGGAACTCCTATTGTTAAGCTTGATATGGGTAACATTCAGATTGGCATTGAAGATTTGGAAAAAAGAGGACTAATTTGTCGGTTCGTGGGTTTTCGTCCGAGTCTATCTGCTTTCAAAGTCTGGGCTGCAAAAAGCTGGAAAACTAAAGGTGAGTTACAAATCTCTATTTATCCAAATGGTTATTTTCTTGTTTTATTTGCTAATAATGAAGATAGAGAGAAAACTTTTCAAGGGGGTCCTTGGTTTTTTGGAAGGGCAGGGCTTTTCATGAAGCCCTGGCATACTAAATTTAAAGCCAAAGAAGAGATGCCTTCTATAGCTCCCGTGTGGGTTAGACTCTTTGGCCTCCCTATTGAATTTTGGAATCCTACTATTTTTTCTTCAATTGGAAACTCTTTAGGAACTTTTATGATGACTGTTGATTGTACTCAAAATTTTGAACATATTATTTATGCTCGGATTTGTGTTTTAATGGATTTTGACAAACCCCTACCTAAAAAGATCACATTACAATTTGGGGAAGACACTTGGGAGCAAGTAGTGGACTATGAGAACATTCCTTTTCGTTGTAGAATTTGCCATGAATATGGTCATTTGGCCAGTGCTTGCCCAAATAAAATTCTTGATCAAAAGAAAGAAGATATAAACTCAGTAGGTTTCCAAATACCTAAGAAGAAGAACACTAAAAAAAACCAGTTATGAAGGATCAATCAAAGTTTGAAATCCTTTCCACAAATGATGTCCCAAGTGAGGAAGAGGAAATAATGGAAACTGAAATCTTAGAAACACAATTTAAATATGAAGGGAAGAACTCGGAGACAAACCAACAAATCAAAGGTTTTCAACAAGAAAAAAAAGGAGAAAATTTACACAAGAAAAACAATCTTTCAAATGTCAAAACTTCAAATAATGCGAGGTCCCAATATAGACTCCGTTGAACCATCTAGTAAAATTTTGGTCGTGTACGAGCATTCTTCAAGGTTAGAAGCCATCTCAGATTCAATTGGAATAAGTCAAGAAATAGGGAAAAAAAATTGAAGATGGATTCTAATCAAAAAGCAGGTCGCAAGACCAATCAATATCATATGGTAAAAGAAGGTGAAAAGCTTGTAGAGGAAGGTAAGATTAATGCCCTTCCCAACTTTTTTAGCCCTGGTATTAATGAAGATCATCACTTGGAATATTAGAGGACTCAAAGGGAGTCTTTCAAAACAAAATGAAATTAGAAGAATGATTCAGATAAATCATCCACATCTTGTTTTCCTTCAAGAAACAAAGATGTCAATGGAGGATATGGACTCAATTGCCAGTAAAATTTGGCCAGCTAGAAAAGTGGTTTCCCTCGGTTCCCAAGGGACTTCGGGTGGCATTGCTTGTCTTTGGGACCCAAAAGAGGTAGTTATTCACCATATGGTTGGCAGTTGGGGTTTGTTGGCTATAGCTATTCAAAGTAGACATTCCAACCAGATTATGCTCTACATTATTGTTTATGCTCTGACTTCTTTGGAGGAAAAAAGAAGACAATGGAAGGATATTACTCATATTATCTCTCATTTTCCTAAAGCTTGGATCTTGATCGGAGGAGATTTCAATACCATCCTCTCTCTGGATGAGAAAAAGGGGGAAATAGAAATTTGGACAAAAGCACTGACCTCATGAGCGAATATATTGCAAACCTCCATCTTGTGGATATCCAACCAGATAATGGCCTTATGACTTGGTCTAACAGAAGGCAAGGCTTAGCTTGTATAATGGAGAGATTGGATAGGTTTTTGCTCTCTAAAAATTTCTTAATCCATGGTCACATTCCTAAAGTGAAGACTCTTAATAATGTTGGTTCGGATCATTGGCCAGTCATGGTGGAAATGTGGAAAACCAATGTGAGTTTCTCTCCTTTTCATTTTCAATTAATGTGGCTTAGAGACATTTCCTTCAGACCTCGTGTGCAACAATGGTGGAAGGAAGGTAAACCTAGGCATGGGACTAAGATGTTCTGTTTTGCCAAAATACTACAATACATTAAATCCAAAATCAAGACTTGGAACTGGAAAGAGTTTGGGGATGTTCATAAAAAAAACATGAAGTTATTGCTCATATTGAAAATTTGAATAAGAAAATCCATTTAGATGGCCTCACGAGAGAAGAGAAGTGCAAGATGAAATTAAACTCACAACTCAGTTAGAGGAATGGGAAAAAGAGAAGAAATCTTATGGAAGCAAAAATCTAGAATTCAATGGCTCAAAGAAGGAGATCGAAACACAAATTTCTTCCACAAATATCTTCTAGCTCGAAGATCTCACAACTTTATTTCTTCCTTAAAATCAGATTCTGGAGATGTTGTTTATACTTGGGATGGCATGAACTCTATTGTTGTTGATTACTTTTCCAATATTTTTGCTGCTACTCCTCTTGACTCGACTTCACAACAAAATGTTCTTCAAGCAATCCCTTCTCTTATCACTTTTGAGGAGAACTCTATTTTGACTACTCCTGTTACTATCAATGAGCTTCAACAAGTAGTTTTTAAAATGCAAAAAGGGAAAACCCCAGGTCCTGATGGTTTTCCCATTGAGTTCTACCAAGAGTTCTGGGATATCCTTCATGTTGATTTATTAGAGGTGGTGGAAGAAGCCAGGAAAGCCAAAGAAATTTTGAAGGTTATCAATAAAACTTATATTACTCTTGTTCCAAAAGCTCAAGAGGTTGATCATATCTCAGCTTTTAGACCTATTGCTTTATGTAATGTTCTTCTCAAAATCATTACTAAAATCATGGCAGAAAGGTTGAAGCCTCTTTTGCATAAGATTATTTCCCCAGAGCAAGGGGGTTATGTGGAAGGACGTCAAATAGTAGATGAGATAGTTCTTGCTCAGGAAGCCATCCATTCCATGGATATGCAAAATTCTCCTTCCATGTTCATTCGGTTAGACTTATCCAAAGCTTATGACAGAGTGGATTGGCACTTCCTTATCAAAGTTTTGAGGCAATTTGGTTTCTCTAAGGATTGGATGGATTGGATTATGGGATGTATCTCTTCAGTTTCCTACTTAGTTCTTATCAATGGTAGGCCTTCTCAGTCATTCCCAGCTTCCAGAGGTATTAGGCAAGGTGACCCGCTATCCCCTTATTTATTCATCATTCTTGTTGAATGCTTGGGTAGGACTATAACCAAAAAGAGGGAAAACAAAACCCTTGAGGGAGTTACCATTGCTCATGGAGCTAGACCTATCTCTCATCTTCAATTTGTGGATGACTCTACTCTTTTAGGTAAAGCTACGGTTAAGGAAGCTTCTAATATTAAGCAAATCATTAGCTATTTTTCTAAGGCTACTGGGCAGTTGATCAATGAAGACAAATCTAAATTTATTTCTTTCACTTGCTCTACTAGACAGGAATCCATGGTCTTGGATAAATTAAGATATAAGAAGACCTCTCTTCCAATCACTTATTTAGGTATTCCCATAAATATTCAAAGGCAGAAAAATAAATATTGGAATTGGTTGTTGGACAAAGTCAAGAAGAAAATTGGAAAGTGGACCAACAAGTGGCTTTCTTCAGGGGTAGAATCACCTTGGTAAAATCAGTCCTTCAAGCTATTCCTATTTATGTTTCTTCCATTTTGAATATCCCAAAGGTTGTTCTTCGAGAATTGGATCAAATCGAGTCATCGTTTCCTTTGGAGTGGTACTAAGGAGAAAATAAAATGGGCCTTGGTGAAATGGGATACTTTATGTCTTCCTAAGAGTGAAGGGGGGTTAGGATTCTGGTCTTCTATTAATAACAACAAAGCTTTAGCTGCTAAATTATATTGGAGGATGTTGCATAACCCCAATGCTCTTTGGGCCAATAATCTTCATGCTAAATATGCTGAGAACAAAAGTCCTGAAGACCTTGTTCGCTATCAACTTCCTACCAAAGGTTCTCCCATTTTAGCAGTTCTTAAGACTGGTGAGGATTTGATAAAGAAAAAATTATTTTGGATCATTCATAATGGTCAACAGGAAAATTTTTGGATAGATTCTTGGGATGGTCACAAGCCTTTGATAACTCAGTTTCCCGATTGGAGGCCTTGGATGGAGGAGCTTCACCGAGCTAATTGGATAAAGGTGGCTAATTACTTGTCGGTACCATACTTGGTAATTCAAAGGTTGGTAGATATTGGATCCCTATTGAGGACTGGCCTATTCAAATCCCAGAAAGGCAAAGACAAGATATCCAAGGCATCCTTCATATGAGATCCCTCTCTTGGTCCCATGAAAAATATTGTTTTGGATGGAACAACACTACTAAGGGTGAGTATTCAGTTGCTCAAGGTTATTTGACCTTATGCCATAATAATCCCAACCATTCTTCTGACATATTTTCTCGATTGTGGGCTCAAAAGCTCTGGCCTAAGGTGAGGTTCTTTAATTGGCTTTTATTGCATCGTAGGGTGCTTACTTGGTGAGCAACTTATGAAGCATGGTTTTCATGGCCCTTTTAGATGTGAAATGTGTGAAGAGAATGTAGAAAATCTCAACCATATTTTTATTGAGTGTACTTTAGCCTCTGAGCTATGGAGGAGAATGGCCACTTTACTTGGCTTACAGTGGTCCAATTTTTTTACTTTTGAACAACTTTGGAGGGATTGGCCTAATCAAGAGGGTGTTGATCATTTTATTAGGCAAGTTAGTTTGGATGGGTTCTACCATTCTTCTTTGGAATATTTGGAATGAAAGGAACAACCAAATTTTTAATCAAGATAGGAAGGATATTCACTATATTTGGCAAAATACCATAGCCAACTTAGTTGAATCAGTCCATCAACTCCTTAATCACCCCCAAAACTCCCACCAAATATGGGATCAAGTGATGCAAATATTGAAGATTAAATATTCTAAGGGCAACCAACTTAAAGGGAATGTGAGTATTAGTAAGATGGATAGGACTAGAAATTGGCAACCTCCTCCTAAGGATTTTGGAAAAGTCAATACTGATGGAGCCTCTAGAGGGAACCCTGGAAAAGCCAGTGTGGGAGGAATTGGTAGACTTTCAGATGGCTCCCTGGTTTTTACTTTTGCTTGAGAATTTGGGTATTCTTTCCAATAACCTTATTTGAGGGGTATGGTATCCTCAGAGGCCTTCAGGAGGCTACTAAGGTTGGATGGGAAAAGGTGTTAGTTGAGTCTGACTCTCAACTTATGATTAATCTCTTGAAGACTCCTTCTAAGAATCATAAGGTGGATTGGAGAATAAAAAGAATTATTGAGAAGATTCAATTAATCCAGATGGGATTTTTGAAAGTTGATTACAATCATGTGGTCAGAGATCAAAACAAGAGTGTTGATGCTTTAGCTAATTGGGCTTTGGACAAAGGTGATCTTACTTGTTATGGCCACCCTCCTATATGGTGGGCTTCTCAAATTAGGGAAGCTCTTCTTTCTATCATTTCTTTGGATGGCTCCAGTTCTGAAGGTACCTAGTTTCTTCTTGTTTTTTTTTTTTGCTTCTCTTTGGTTCATTCAGTTTTTTTTAGTTCCCTAGCTCATTCTATTCTTTATTTTGTTTCCTCTGTTGATTCTTGCCTTAATAGTCTTCTGGTCTAGATAGGTCATTGTTATGTTCAATTTTTTTTTCTTTTTTCTTTTTTGTTTTTTTGTTTAGTTTTTTAAGGTGGGTGGGTTCTTTTGTTTTGTTTTGTTTTTGTGTTCTTTGTGTTGTTTTTTGTTGTTCATGTGTTTTTGTTGTTTTGTTTTTTTTTTAATGTTTTTTGTTATTGTTCTTGTGTTTTTTTCATTCTTGTTCTTGGGTTTCTCTTTGTTTGTGTTATTTCATGTTTTTATGTGTGAGTGTTTTCTATGTTTTTTTTTTGTTTTTGTTTATTGTCTGTTGTTGGTTGTTTTTTATTTTTATTTTTATTTTATTTTTTAGGTTTTGGTTGTGTTTATTTTTCATGTTTTTTTTGGGTTATGTCTTTGTAGTGTTCTGTTGTTTTTGTCTTGTTTGTGTTTTGTTATGTGGTTCTTGTGTTTTTCTATGTGGTTTGTGTTGTGGTTTCTTTTATCTTATTGTGCGTGTTTGGTTGTGCTTTTGTTTTTGACACACTCAAGGAGCATGTTTTTTATTTTATTTTATTATTTTTGTTGTTATTTACTTATTTTTAAATTGGTTTTGTGTGTTTGTTTGCTCCTTGAGTATGTCAAAGGTGGTAGGCCAGGTCCGAGTCCTGGGCATTTTTGGTGGAATGGATACCCCTGCCTCCTTGGGTCTTACCCGAAAGTGGCATCCCTTTTGGGATGTTTTCCACAAATAAAAAAAAATAAAAAAAACATGAAGAACACTTATAGAATAATTACTCAAAATATGCATACAAGCATCTATATTCATATTTCTTGATCTTTCTTCGATATAATACATGGAGCTTTGTCTCCATAATATAGCCATACAAGATGACTCTTCAAGTACTTGACTATTGCTCTCCATATGACAACTCTCATGTCCTTTGGCTTCTCATCTTGCCACTTGTATACATGACTCTTGACTCTCTACTTACATGCACACTTAACTTTATGATACTTGCACTCTTTTACATTACACTTACACTACTACATGCACCTAATACATGACACTTGTTTACATTCTCACATTGCATATTTGCATACTTAATTACATGAAACTTGTGCCCATTCTCTCATTACTGTTAGCTTTTGATGAGTAAATACTCAAAATAATATTGCCTCAAGATCAAAAATACAATTGCAATATGAAATATCTAATAATGTTGATCAATCAAGCATATAAATTCATAATCAAATATATAATAACTCAAAGAATGCTAATGATAAATGCTCAAAAATACTAAGAAATATTTATTTAATGAAGAGCTCAAAATACATCATACTACATCACCTTCCATTGCTTACATAGGTGACTCTTTCTCCTTCACTATATCTCTGTTACATCAGTACATCCATATATATAGAATGGAATATGACTATTCATATGGAGGTTTTTTGTCCCTTACTCTTCCTATGACTCTTCATCTTCCTAATCTATTGACACATGTACATAGGGACAACTATGCACATTTACATTGCCAAAATATCATTGCACACTTGTGCATTACATTGCATAAAGTAATTAGCTAACTTCCCCCTAAAGTAATCTCCTACTCTAACTATGTACCAAAGGTGGTATATTTACATGACCCAAATGATGTAATATACTCTAACTCTAACACCCTCATGTATTACATTATTTGGTTATTGAATATTTCAATATTCAATATGGATCTTTGTCTTTAGATGTTCTTCAATTTGATCTAGTCCTTTGTATTTTCTTTAATTCATGTTGCACTGTATGCCTCCTTTAATTGGTTCCTCTCATTATTATTTATTGGAGTCAATACTTTCATAGGTGGACGTACTATCACCCGATTCTTGCAAGAGTATTTTATCTTTGCTTTTTTCCTTGTCATAATTCTCTGTATCTTATATAGAAGGTTTTAAACATACACTTAGAGCATCATGATAATATTTTGAGTCAGTAGAACTTGAAGTACTGATACTGCATGAGGATTGAAATATCTTTTCTAGGGATGATTCATCCATTTATATTTTTAGTTTAAGTAATTCTATCAATCCTCTTTGTTCTACATTTTCATCCTTATAACATTTAAATGTAAGTAGTGCCATGTATAGTATGCTTCCATATTATAAAGTAATTTGAATGTCATTCTTTCCATTATCAATTGCTTCAGTGAGTTGAGCATGTAGATAATGCTCCATCATTTCAAACCTATCTTTTAAAGCTTCACTATGTATCCTTTTTGAAGTAGGATCTAAGTTTCCTTCAAAATTTATAAGTGAATTCATGATTCCACTTTTTATGACACTTGTTCTTTCCTTTCTAATAGTGTTGTTCATATCATTATTCACTATATTACTTGAGGTAGACATCCTTATAGCTCCCTAGATTAGATTATGAAGTGCTTTGATAGTGCCTTGAAATAGTATTTCTTGCAATTCCTTAGAATTGTAGATATGGATTTGATAGAACCTTTGTAGTAGTCTACCTTATGACTCCCTAGTTAAAGTATGTGAATTTGATTTGATAAAACCCTTTATAGATCTTTAGGTTTTGTAGGCTTCCTTATGTCTCCCTAGTGTATGAAAGACAATGCAAATTTAATATCAACTCTATCAATTTTGAATGCAAGGATACTAGAATTCAATGATCAAGATGTGTGACTTGAATGCAATTTAAATCCTTTATAAATCTTCAAATCTCTAATAATTTTGAATTATCAAATGCAATATTTCTATGTAGAATTCCTTATATCAACCAACTCTAGAAAAATAGTATTTGTAAAGTTTTGTAATCCTAGTTTAATGTAGAATACCTTATTTCTCCAACCTTGGTAATTTTGCAAATATTCAATTTGTTTTGTAAATCTAAATATGCAATTTTACAAAACCCAATTATAATGCTTCTTAAATTTCAAAATATTCTTTAAATGAAATATCCAAATTTTTCTAAGGTTCTATAATTTTTATCACTCCACTAAAATCTTCAAATCTTTAACCTTAGAATATATTCACTTTATTCCTTATTCCTCCTACCAATATAAACTTTAATATGAAAATATTATGGTAAATGTTACCTTAATTATTCAGGCACTTCTCCTTGACTTGGTGGGTGCTCCTCCTTCTGGTCAAATTTTTTTGGAATTGATAACAGGTGCTTTGAATGTGCCTTCAATTCTCTTGCTTCACACTTGCTATAAATATTCCTTTACTCTCTTACACTGGCAGCTATATGGGAGTTTTTGTCCTCTTGTGCAATGTTGCACTTGTAACATACATTATAGAGACTTCTTGACTTCCCTTAGGTGGTGCTAATGTTCTTGTAAGATGAATGAACACTTGGAACAATATTCCTTGTGTTGTTTGGGTGTTACTAAACCTTCCTTGAGCGTTGGGTGATGATTTAGAGCATTGAGCACTCTTCTTTCCTGAATATTTACGTGATGACTATATGCCAATTCTCACCCTTGTGCTAAATGGTAATACTCATCTTCCTTGCTCAAGATAGGTTTTAAAATCTTCTATGCATGCACTCCCTTCTCCAACGTATGCAATTTCAAGACTATTCCAATGTATTTCTTATTTACTATTCCTCCAATATATTCTTGCTTCTTTGTAACAACAATTGGCGTTGTTTCTTTTCTCTTTGGATGATGATGAATTTTTCCATGATTGGATCCAACTGTGACTATTTTAGAGCACTCTAATGGTGGCTCTATGGTGCTTCCTTTTTGGTAGTTTGATCTATTGGAAATATTCCTTTGCTAATGAACCTTGTATTTGAAATCTTCCTTGATTTGTGTAGATAGAATGGTTGTGCTGCATAGGATTTACATAGGGTAATATTTTGCAAGTTGTAGATGACATCTTCTAGCTCCTTGAATGGCTGATTCCTGAGCCTAATGGCTCTTTCCTTAAGCACTCTTGTTAGTGCTTCTTTCCTGCAAATGGGTGGACGTTGATGAAGATCTTGCCCCCTTGTGATCTACTACTCAATGGTGCTTAATATGGTGGTGAACCACACCACTTTTTTAGTGATTTTATTCACTACTTTGGACAGCACTTCTGGTTTTTTTAAACACCTAAAATCTTCCTTTAAATTTAGAACACTTTGCTTTCCAAATTCTATTGTATTTTGAGGGATATTCTTCCTCACAAATATAGAATAAATCTGCTCTTAAATTTGCTTAAAAATAAAACATATACTATTCACTTATTACTCCTTTAAAAAATTAAACTAATGCTATTATAATCTTGTATATTTCTCTAATAATGGTGTGTAATAGTATATTTTCTTTGGCTTAATGACACTCTAAAAAACTTTCCTTTTGCCAGCTCTAAATAGCTCTAAAATTTGATGCTCTAAAAAACTCTTAATAAGAACCTTCAAAATCTCTGCAATAATACTTTAATGTATTAAACTTACTTGCAATGCTTAGTGAAATGTGAAATGTTAAAAATTAATTGGATACCTCAGTGTAGCATATACCTGTTAACAAGGGGCCTGTTTTGGTCATGATTTGATTTGCTTTGACTTTTTGTTCATGGAATTTGTGAAAATGTGACCTTATTGATTAACTACCTACTTTGAAATTTGATGAATATTTGATTTACCTATTTCAATGGTGATTTAATCCATTTTCTCTCAAATTCTTAATCCAATTTTATCTTATTTTTTTACCAAAATTTATCTTCTTTTGTTAAGCAGATTTTATCTTTTTTTGTTAAGCTTTGTTTGAGCATAAAATAAAATGACTAAAATCTAACTTTGCAATGTAGGAGCTTTGGAATGTCGTATTAATTACCCCCTTTAATGAAAATTTGGAATTTATTGAAATTTTAATTTTCATAAAGTGAAGTTAATTTGATTGCTTGAAAAAATGTGTAAAGTTTGAAATTTCATATTTCCTTTAAAAATGTGAATTCATGTAAAATTTGGAATTTCCTTTAAAAATGTGAATTTGTATAAAATGAGAATTGAAGATTTAATTTTGGAATTGCCATGCTTCCTTTTTAGGGTTTTAATTTTTTTTGTATTTTTATTTTATTTGATGAATTTAAAAAAAATGTAAAAGGATAGGGTTAGATAAAATAAAATAAAAGGAGACAAGTCATCGTAACTTTAAAATTTTGAACAAAACCTACATACATCAATATCCTGCATTAAACCAGCATTAGTTTAACCCGTTTTCACACAATTCAACATTAATGCAGTGCAATATTCTAAGGGAAAAGGGTGCAATATATTAAAAAATTAGACGAGTTTACCATTCACATGCATAAAATTCACTAAAATTTCTAATACATTGCCAAAAGAAATATTTTTAAATGAAATGCATTTGTATAATACCATGTTTAAATGGTTTCCAATGGTGAAATGGTGTAGTCAAGCAACTTGGGAGGAGAGGCTTCAAGACAAATCCAGTTCCAACGTGCCCTTGCTGCCAAAAAATCTTCGACCTTGTTTTCATAGTTTCCATGGATATTTAAAAATTTTCCAACGAACCCTTCATTTCTCTTTTCTTATTTTGCTTCGTAACACCTTTTCCAATAATGTATTCTCCTTTCATTACCTTTATCTCCTCAACTCATAACCGATACACTTCATTATTTCTATTTTTCTAAATGTATAGTCAATGTAATTAAAGTGTGAGTGAAGAACACAAGCTTATACTGAGAGGGGGGTGAACAGTATAAGGCCAATTTTTACTTTTCTTTCCCAAATAGTATTATCCAATATAATAAATGGTAATATTAATAGCAGCAACCAAAGCAATGCACAAATCATCACACAATAGAGACACAAATTTAACATGGTTCACCTAATGTGGTCTACTCCATGGAGAAAATATTTCACTAATATTTTCTCAATCAATCTCTTGGGAATAATTTCCCTATTACAATGTTTATGGACCTCTGTCCAAAGGAGACACCAATCCCCTAATCAAGTTCATGGATATCTATCCACATGAGAACTCCTTTCTCCTTAGTTCTAGCTGGTGATCTTCTAGAAGAACTGTTGTTCCCACTGCTCTGGCTAATGGATATCTATCCACTAAATACACCTATCCTCACTACCCTAGCTAATGGATCTCTATCCACTGGATACTTTCATACTCTATACTCTATCACCTTCAAAGCTCTATCTCAAATCTACACTAAACGCAATCCTTCAATCTAGCACAAATTTGCTCAATCTCTGTCTCTGGTCTGGCACAAATCTATCCTCAAATTTGCACCAAACTTTGTCCTCAAATCTATACTAAAAATAGTCCCTTGATCTAGAACAAATTTTTCCTCAATCTCTTTCCTCTGATCTATACTAAACATAGTCCTTCGATCTAGCACAAATTTATCCTCAATATCTATCGTCTGATCTATACTAAACACAGTCCTTCAACCTAGCACAAATCTATCCTCAATATCTATCCTCAAGCCTTAAAATAAAGCTTGATCCAATCACAAATCAATACTGCTAGATCTACCCCAAACCTTAACTCAAAGTTTGAACAAATCAATCAATCAATTATGCTCACAAGTCTTCTCAAATACTTATCTCAAATATGCCTTGTAAGATTCCACAAAAGCTCACACTAATTTATCAAGTCCTCTCTATAACTTGTCAAAATATGCTCAACAAGTCCTTACTAGAACTTGTCCAAATCATCTCTCAATATTTATCCTCAAATCTACATTGTAAGCTTCCACAAAATCTCACACAAATCTATCCACAAGTCTTCTCTAATACTTGCCTCAAATCTGCTCAACAAGTCCTCACTAGAATTTGTCCAATCTCATAGAAACATAAAGAGAATTTTTAAAGACTCAATATGCTTCATATTCACAACTATACTCAATTACTTTCAATCACTCTTTTACCACAGAAACATATAAAGAATTGTTAGAGACTCACTATGCTTCACATTCACCACAATGATCAATCACTTTTAATCACTCTTTTTACCACAAAAACATATAGATATTTGTTAGAGACTCAATATGTTTTGCATTCATCAACACTAAATCTCTTCCTCAACTCAAATAAGAATATAGAACAATTTGTTTCATAGAACTTGAACTATCACTTCAACACATCCACTTGACTAGGCTCAACCAACTTTACTTAACCAATCACTCAATGAAATAATTCTTGCTCACAAACCCTAGTCCCAACTTATGAACATTCACTCAAATGTTTCCAACAATGCTTATCAACCAATCTCACATAACAATGATACTCATGATATTTGCAAACCCTAGTTCAAGTTCTTCACTCAACCAATCACTTCAACAACAATGCTTATAAAACAATCTTCACATAACAATGATACTCATGATCTTGGTAAACCCTATTTCAAGTTCTTCACTCAACTAATCACTTCAACAACAATGCTTATTAAAACAAGGTTTTATCAACAACTCTTTATTCCAGAAAACCTTGAAGCATTAATTCAAAACACACTCAATAATGCTTACCAAACAATCCTTTTCACTCCAACTTTGCATTCACAACATTCAACAATCACTCACTAGGAAGATGTACCCATACCTTTTGTTTTATTTAGAAGTGCCCTTAGAAAACTTGTCTCAATCACAATTTTCTTTTTTTGCTAATTTTCAATAATTAGATGACAAAATATCACACTAACTCTCTTTCAAGATATTTATCAAACACAAAAATAATCAATCCCAAATACACCTTATTAATCCTTATTGAAATTAGCAATCATCAAATCACACATTAAAATAATCACTCAAATTGCTTCCTTATAATCTCCAATTTAATAACTCAATCTTTCAAAAATAACCCTTCAAAAATAATAATTGCCTACCCTTTTATCTCCCTCATAATAACCAATATAAATTTAGGCAAAAATTAAATCTTATAAACCATCAAATCATTTATTTTTCACCTTTAGGCACATAAAAATATTTTTATTTTCCTTCAACCTCAACACATCCCAAATTAAGTGACCAACATAACAACATCAATGCATACCTTTATCTCAACCACAAAAAGGCCTCAATGGGTTTCGAACAAGAGACCTTTCTATCGAGTGCCTTAATAAGGTGCTAGCCCACCACATGGGCTAGGCACTCCCACGAGGAGGAGAAGGCACTAGCCTCCCTTTGTTCCCTGTGTTAGGCGTTGTTCACAAAATGAAGACCTTCCTTCCTTGTAAAAATATGAACCCCACGAGATTCGAACCGCATCCTTCCTACCAACAACATGTCTTAACACCTTCCGCCATCGCCAACTGTGCTACATGAAACTTGTGCAGGGTGATAGGAGCCTTGCTCCTATTTCTTTGTTCTTCTACCGTTGGAGACTTTTCAACATGAAAATTGCTACGTCCTTTCTATGCACAATCAAAACATAGGCATTCGAATAAAGCATGGGGGGTTCTAAGGCAAATATTTTACCTTTATTTATACATTATGCCTTATTGCCATAACACATCAGTGCTCAAATCGAATTTAAAATTTGATTTATAAACTTAGCTTTATAACCCTTTTTAGGGTTTATTAAATTAATAAAAATTAATTTATAATTAAATTAAAATTAACTTATAATTAACTTAAGTAACATGAAAGTTAATTAAATTAATTTATAATAAAATTATATTAATTAATTTAAATTTCCTTTTTAATATTATAATAAACTATTATAATATTATTTGCCTGGGCCTCTTCTTTGCCCTTTGGACCTCATCAGACTGCCTGGAACTAGGTCTTGATCAACTGAAGGTGGACTATCCTTTTGCACTTATTAGAGAACCTAAAACTAATGCTGCCCACTAAAACCACCATTGACTGGTGCTGAAAGCTTGACATCAATGACCACTCACTCTTGACATCAATGACAACTCATCTACTCAAAATGTCCAGCAATGAGATAATTTATGGTGGCATATAAACATGAAATTAAGGTATTTGTAATTTTTTGAAATCTAGGTTTCCTAGTGAGCTTCGTGACATTGGAAGGAAGCTTATGGAGACCAAAGAAATTACTCACATTGAATATTTTAAAGTTATGATATCTTTTAAGGCAAAGCAACCACTCAAATCCAAGTGATCTAATTTCATTGTAGAACTTTGAAATGAAGGCGTTCTCCTACCTGTCCACATCATGCTTGCCACATTCCTCTTCATCCCCAATCTTCTTGAACAAACCACTGTGATTTGGTAGTCAACGATGAAGAATAAGTCATTCTCCAATCCTTCTTAGCTATCACTAATTCTATTCTAACCATTACCAGGAAACTCAAAATCCTCAATATTGTCCCTTGTCGTGTATTCCTTACTCACATCCACTTCTCCTCCTTCATTATCTTTAATACATTGCTAGTGATGCATGCACAGAATACCCAAAGCATTCAATAAATGATGCAACTACCTCTTCTTTCTAAACTAAAATCCAAGATTTTTAGGACTATTGTTGCATAAAAACTCATACTCCTTAACCCCGAGAGATGACTTAGAGCTCAGATGAGACAACATCAAGCTTCTCCTACTGACCATTTTTTCTCTCTTCTCATCATGAACAAAGCTTATGTGCTTCAAAACCCCTCTTCTCATCATGAATAGGGTGACCCTCAGCATGTTCTAGAGATGCTTCTTCATGGATATTAGAGGCTTAAGTCTTGTAGTGATCAACTCGTGCTCCATAGTCATTATATTCCACTACAACAACATATAACAAATCAAATTAAAGGAAGCTATGGAATAAATAGAATAATTTCATCAGAGAAATAGAAGAATGAAGAGTAGCAAAGGATTATATAGGTCCTAGTGCCCATTTTTTTGATGAAGACAAAGGCTTGACAATGAGAGTACAAGGGTCTCTTCCACTAGACGGTGGCATATCATGTACTCTACAAAAACTAGTCAGGAAATCCAAACCAGAGATGACTTAATTAAAAAAGAAACAATCCGACGTATATATAGCGATATAAATATCCAACTTTTTAGAATTTGGCAAGTGGGACGTGTACAAAAATAAAAACCAGTGTTTTAGCTATTCTACAACGTCGCTCTTGCATGCTAGGTGTAGAATTTACCATGTTACTATTGGCAAATCATGGCTTCTAAATAGAGTGCCAGAGTTTCCACTATTCCCCTATGACTATTCACTCAAATCTAATTGCTCAAATCCAAATGCTACTCCATGTATACCATGGGAACATTATTTACCATTTTAGAAATTTCCACCTACAATATAAACTTATAAATAATTTTGCTACTAAATTATGCAATGAGGACCTTATGAAATTCAATGCAAGAGCACTATACCCATCATTAACTTCAAACATGAATAAAATGGATGGAGCACCAACCCAAGAAATAACAAAGATAGCTTCATGAAAGGGAGGTATTGAATAATGACATCACAAGATATCAAGTGCTAAAACCATGAAAAAAGACCTTTTATGACAACATAAACTAAAACAAACAAATGCAAACCAAAAGTCACATTAACATCAAAATTTTAGGTGGGTCCCCAAATTAGGGTGTGTTATGCGACAACCACAAAAAATGGTGACTCTATTTGGAAATGCTCCTGAGAATTTAAAATGAATAACCTAATATGAAACCAAGAAAACCAAAGATCAGAGAAATATACATCATCTAGCAATATCTAGAGAAAGTGGGGTAAACAACTTTAAATGAAAATAGATGAACCCTTTTGTCTTTGCTTAGTGTGTGAACTGTGATTAATTTTGCATTCTTGAAATAATCTAGACTCCATCATTTGTTTTGCATTTAGGCTATAAAATTTCACTCATAAAGATGTACCTTTGCATTGCTCCACTTCTATCCAGGCATCTATAGCCCCGGTGGATATGACCTTGATCTCTTATGGACCTTACTCTACTACTAGCCACATGTTTATAGCTCTGGTAGAGATTATCTGAATCACCCGAGCTCTATATTGAATTGCATTTATCTCTCTCTTGTTTATTATAAGTATTTGATTACTTTGCAAATATTATATGCACTCCTTAGATTAGAGACCACTTAAGGCTAAATATGGAGTGTATTAGCTTTTTGCCTTTATTGCAAAACATAATGAATTTATCCTTCAAGGTTTCAAAGAATACCCTTTAATATAGTGAGCTACATGTGGAGCTTCAACAAAATGTTTCATTGTTCCAAAATCCACTATCTTAGTCCAAAATCTAAGAATTATTACTAAACAATTTCATTTTCTTTTCCTAAATTTCACCTAATTCAAGACTAGGCAATCCATCCTACATGAAAAAGAAAACAACTATCAACAAAGGGACCAGAATTTGGTAGCTATCACAAAATACTACCTCAATCAGAGGAACAAACCCAAAAGTGTGAAAATGCCAAAAGTGAAAAATTCAAAATGGAAGCAAACCAAAACATGTTGTGAAAGAGAAGAAACAAAACTTGAAAACCGAAACACCTATCCTAACATGAATTTGCATCAACATAAAGCCTAGAAAACAAAACCAAAATAAAAATTTCAAAATCAAAGATGACAAAACAAACAAAACAAATGAAACTGTGTCACCACACAAACAAGAAATCATGCACCAAACAATGCAAAAAAAACAAGGAACTATGTACAAAGCTATTTACAATGCAAGACTTGGGATTTCTCATATATAAAATTTTCCAGGATCCCAAACATGATTACCATAATTTGAGACACACCCATAATGATAAGCATGCTGATTTCGATGGGTATCATCCCATAATAACATTAAATTTGAAAGCTCAAAAGCCTTTATTTTTCCTCTCTCACCCCACCAGTTCAATTTAATTCCATCCTCGTTATAAAATTTATATTTTGCTCCATCAAAATTAATGGTCCATAACTGGTCTTCAATTAATTGTTGTTTACTGTGTGATATGTTTATTATTGAATTTTTATCTTCAATCACATTTTCTGCCTTCATGTTGAGAATTCTCACTTTCGATTCATTGCTCAAGATACTATCCTCATTATTATGATTAGACATGAGCTCTTCCAAGCTTGACCCTATTTCTGAAAATTTGCCTGCCAAACCACTATTCATAGTTTTAGACCAATCATAATTATGCAGCAATTTATAGGCATCTAGGATATCTAACAGATGAGGATCATTATAATTTTGTATCCTAGGTTCAATAGTCAATTTTTTATGAACTTGATTTAGTAACTCAAAAATATCTACCTCTATTTTGTTCAACATGAAAACCTTATTACTGGTGTGAGTAGGAATCAACTCCAATTCTTTGTTAACCGTAAATGGTATTTCATTATCAACAATATTTGAATTCAACATATAATTATGTAAACTTTTACCTTGAGTTCAAATTGCTTAATAGAATGGTTGAGATGCTACCTTTTGTACATTTCCATTTACCAGGACTTGATGAGCCTTTGTGATTCCTTCATTTTTCTCAAAATCTTCATCATCCTCATATTGTATCTTTTCATCAAAAACTTGATTTTCAAAAACACCAGGATTAGTCACAAAACTAAAAATGTTCCCATCATTTTCAAACCATAAATCTTGTTGTTCAAGGGATGTGTTAAATAACAAATCTTCCTGATCAACTACCTGAGTCATCTCAAATAGAGAAACATTTTATTTGGGTCATCAATAATATCAAATCCAAACCATTTATGTTCTAGAATTTTCTCTATCTGAGGTAGCATAGGCATTATAGGATTATTAGGCGGGACAAGACCTTCAATTTCTTGCACATCAATTGGGAAAGAAGTGAGTGATTCCCCTTCTTCACCTTGAATGATATAATCATTATCTTTCTGAAACATTTAGTGAGATTCCATCCCTTCTATAAAGTCATCATTCGATTCTTCTTCAGATTCAATATCATTCAAGCTATAACCTTCTTCAAATTCATCTTCCTCCATTTTTGAAGGTTCATATGTTTCCTTGCTAGTTAGATCTAGGACTCCTCCATTGTTTGAGAGAGTATCCCATTGAGTATCATTGGATTGAACATTAAAATTCGTATCATGAATATGATTTTAAGGATTATTGAGAAGCATACTTTGAGGTACTTATTTTTGTGATTGAACCATATCTCTACCAAGTTGTAGAACTAACCTTTGCAGTTTTTCTATATGAGGGTTGATATCATTAATCTAAGTTGTAGTAGTCTAGTTCATTGCATCACTAAGATACATTGGGGTATTCTAAAATTAATTAGAACTTGTGAATGATGGTATATTCTGAGTGGTATATTGATATGAAGAAATAGTAGGGTGGATAGGGGTGGTAATGATATTAAATTATTAATGATTGAATGAAAAAATTTGACTCGCACCAAAACCTTGAGAAATCAATTATTGTTCAAATATTATTATCTCATTATAAGCCTTGGGCAAGGATGTAATTTGAGGAATCCCTCTCAAATACATGGAAATTGATGGATCCAGAGTATTGAAATACATTTGGATGGTTGCTTCCTCTGTAGGAATGAAAGGTGCTTCCAAATTTGTATATAGCTTATGGAACCTCTTAGTGAATAGCTTCAAAGATTCATTAGGTTCTCTACGAGCAGAGACAAATAGATGGTATATCATAATTGGGTCAACTGATTTTTTGAAATGACTAAGATATGCTACCTCTAGTTGAGCCCAAGAGGTAAGTTGGTATACCAATCATATGCAACCTCATCTAACATATATGGAAATATTTCACAAGAAACATCTTCATGGATGATTTGTAAATGAATTATGGTTTTTTTGTATCCCTGATTATGTTCTTCAGTAGATCTCATCCCATCATGCCTATACTGGGGTAAATATATCTCAAAATTTATAGGTATATCATGTGCAGGCCTAGGTATGCACAAAGAGCTATTTCCTACCATCTAAGGAGCAAAAACTGCCATTAGTGGACCTTAAAGAATATAACTGTTGGTACCATTTTTTCTAGTTAGAAATGTATCTTGTAGAGATGAGTGAAATCACTAACAATTTTTAAAAATTTAACTAATAAATCATCATGTGCATAATAATGCATCAATAAAATCCTGACAAGAAGGAACATTCTCAAGTTTGTATAAGGTTAGCATTAATGCATCATCAACTAGATAATTTTCAACAATAATTGTGAACAACTATAAATCAAACTAGTTACCTTCAAGTAAACCCTCCTTCTAGCGTCAATTATGTTGCACGTTAAGGGCTTAGATAAAATCAGCAATTTAGGGCTTTCGAGAAACAATGAACAACTTAGTATTTAGGTAGCAATAAAGTAAACCAAGCATACCCTCCTTCTAGCACCAATTCTGTTGATTGATAATTTTTTCCAATTGCAAAACCATACTCATAGTCAGGATTTTGCCCAAATATTCTCTCTTGCAAGGAAATATTTGTAATTTCCCCAAGGTTCCTTTTAATGTGTTAAACTTTCTTGTGATGCTTAATGAAATGTGAAATATTAAAAATTAACTGGATACCTCAGTGTAGCATATACCTGTTAAACAAAGGGCCTATTTTGGTCATGATTTGATTTGCTTTGACTTCGTTGTTCATGGAATTTGTGAAAATGTGACCTTATTGATTAACTACCTACTTTGAAATTTGATGAATATTCAATTTACCTCTTTGAACGGTGATTTAATCCATTTTATCTCAAATTTTTAATCCAATTTTATCTTCTTTTGTTACAAAATTTTATCTTCTTTTGTCAAGCAAATTTTATCATATTTTGTTAAGCTTTGTTTGAGCATAAAATAAAATGCCTAAAATCTAACTTTGTAATGTAGGATCTTTGGAATATTGTATTAATTACCCCCTTTAATGAAAAATTAGAATTTATTGAAATTTTAATTTTCATAAAGTGAAGTTAATTTGATTGCTTGAAAAAATGTGCAAAGTTTGAAATTTTGAATTTCCTTTAAAAATGTGAATTTGTGTAAAATTTGAAATTTGGAATTTCCTTTAAAAATGTGAATTTGTATAAAATGAGAATTGAAGATGTAACTTTAGAATTTCCATGCTTCCTTTTTTAGGGTTTTAATTTTTTTTGTATTTTTATTTTATTTGATGAATTTAAAAAAAATGTAAAAGGATAGGGTTAGAGAAAATAAATAAAAGGAGACAAGCCATCATAACTTTAAAATTTTGAATGAAACATGCATACAACAATATCTTGCATTAAACCAGCATTAGTTTGACCCATATTCACGCAGTCCAACTTTAACATAGTGCAATCTTATAAGGGAAAAGGGTGCAATATATTAAAAAATATATACAAGTTTACCATCCACATGCATAAAACTCACTAAAATTTCTAATACATTGCCAAAATAAATATTTTCAAATGAAATACATGTGTAGAATACCATGCTTAAATGGCTTCCAATGGTGAAATGGTGTAGTCCAACAACTTGGGAGGAGAGGCTTCAAGACAAATCTAGTTCCAACGTGCCCTTGCTACCAAAAAATCTCTAACCTTTTTTTCGTAGTTTCCATGGATATTTAAAATTATTCCAACGAACCCTTCATTTCATTTTCTTTATTTGGCTTCATAACACCTTTTCCATTAATGCATTATCCTTCCATTACCTTTCTCTCCTTAACTTGTAACCGATACACTTCATTATTTCCATTTGTCCAAACGTATAGTCAATGTAATTAAAATGTGAGATAATTTATGGTGGCATATAAACATGAAATTAAGGTATTTGTAATTTTTTCAAATCCATGTATCATAGTGACCTTTGTGACATTGGAAAGAGGTTTATGGAGATCAAAGCAATTATTCATGTTCAAATATTTTAAAGCTGTGAGATATTTTAAGCCAAAGCAACCACTCAAATCCAAGTGCTCCAATTTCATTGTAGAACTTTGCAATGAAGGCCTCCGCTTGCCTATCCACGTCATGCTCACCACATTCCTCTTCATCTCCATCTTCTTGAATAGACCACTGTGAGGTAGCGATCGATGACGAATAATAATTCGTTCTCAAATCCTCCTTAGTTATCACCAACTCTAAATTCTGACCATTACCAAGAAACTCAAAACCCTCAAGACTATCCCTTGTTGTGTATTCCTTACATCCACTTATCCTCCTTCATCACCTTCAATACACTACTACTGGTGCATGCACAAAATATCCAAAGCATTCAAAAAATTATGCAACTGCCTCTTCTTTCTGAATTTAAACCCAATATTTGTAGGGATGCTATTGCACAAATACTCATACTCCTTAACCTCGAGCGATGACTTAGATATTGGATGAAACAACATCAAGCTTCTCCTATTGACCACTTTTCCTCTCTTCTAGACTTGAATAGAGTTTGTGTGCTTCACAACCCCTCTTCTCATCATGAACAGAACAACCCTCAGCATATTCCATAGATGCTTCTTCATGGAGATTAGAGGCTTAAGTCCTGAAATGATCACCTCATTCTCCATAGTCATTATGTTCCATGAAAACAACATATAATAAATCAAATGAAAGAAATCTATGGAATAATTAGAATAATTTCATAGGAGAAAGACAAGAATGAAGATTAGCAAAGGATTTGTTGGTGTGAAAAACAACACCGAATGAATGGGAGGCATGCCTAGAGGTTCCTGACCAGCATTAAATGGTTGTCTGACCCAAGATGGGTAGAATCGGTTGATCTC
The DNA here is from genome assembly GCA_028583015.1 of Wollemia nobilis. Classification (NCBI taxonomy): domain Eukaryota; kingdom Viridiplantae; phylum Streptophyta; class Pinopsida; order Araucariales; family Araucariaceae; genus Wollemia; species Wollemia nobilis. The sequence goes on along the minus strand of JAQPPZ010016751.1, from coordinate 5,407,203 downwards.
CAAAGAAACCAGAATCCTAAGGTTTTAGCTACCTACGTTGTAAAGGGTAAAGTGGGGAAAAGAGAGAAAGAAAGAAAACAAATAAGGTCATATCCAAAATTGACAAGGATAGAATGCGGCTACATAAAGACACACTCCATTGTTGCCTTTGCAAATAACAACATACCATCTAATAGATCAACCCACCCCACATATCACTTCTCCTTCAACTCAATGTGTAGGGATAAATTCCATAACCAGTGGGAAGGTGTATGAAATCTAGGCGGTAAAATTAGAGTGCTCCCACCTGATTGGCTTTAGAAAAAATAAACCCCAATGTCTAATGGTGAATATGAATTCTATAACCACCCAGTTGAACCCATGAAATTTATATAGAAGAATTAAGCAGACCAAATTAGACACCCATAGCAAAAATAAACGTTCATGCAAAGGCAAAAATATAATGATAGATAAATTGAGAGACCAAACAATGATTTGCTATTATTTACAAGAAATAAAGGATTACATTTGAATTGTAAATGCCACAGAGCCACCCCTTGGAATGGCAAGCATTTCACTATTTAAAGATAATTTTACAATATAATTCAAATTATGGCATTAATGGCATCAGGTGGGAGGATCAGACTTGGAGTGATTGGAAGATCTACTGGTGCCTTTTCTTGAAAGGACAAGCAATCATTCAGAAGGAATTAGGTGCTTCTACATAAACCTTGGCCCTTGATCATCCCTACATGGTTTTTTTGAGCAATAAATTTTACCTACTTTGTCCCCTCGAGCACCTAAGAAGTTTTATTGATTGCCATAGGCTCTATGTACTTCCACTTGCTCCTTGTCAGCTCGTACCAGGGTATCTATGATCATTAATGGCCTAGTTTGAAGCTTCCTTCCCTCTATCATCAACTCCCAATTAGGAAGACATCATCATCTCGGTCTCTCACATACCATATTTTGGGGATGGAATATTGGGTTTGAACATTTGATGTTGCCTTCCCAAATTTTTGTCCAGCTTTACGACGGGAAACTAGAACTTGCCACCATTTGAGCCATAGTCTATTTCTTTCATCTGAGAATTTGGGATCCCACTCTTCCATCCTATAGTTAGGGTGGGGATTTCAAATCTCTCTTTAAGGATTCTTTGGCCCATTCTTTTGTTTGATCCATTCTCAAAGTTTTGTTCTATCGCTTGTTCACCCAATTTCAGAAATTTGCTTCCTCCATTAGTGCCTCAAAATTTGGCTAGCTCTAATACATCATCATCCTTAAAAATAAAAAGTGGGTGAAGAGGCACAAAATTCACCTATAGGCTTATATAGGTCCTATTGCCCATTTGCATGATGAAGATGAAGGCTTGATAATAAGAGTATAGGGTATCTTCCACTAGATGGTGGCAGATAACCTACTCTACCAAAACTAGTCAAGAAATCCAAACTAGAGGTGACTTAATTGAAAAACAAATGGCCCCATGTATATATTGGTAGAAATGTCCAACTTTTCAAAATTTGTCAAGTGGGACATGTACAAAAACCAAAACTAGTATTGCAGATATTCTATGACATCGCTCTCACATGCTAGATATAGCATTTACCATGTTACTATTGGCAAATCATGGCTTCTAAATAGAGTACAAGAGTTTCCACCATTTCCCTATGACTATTCACTCAAATCCAAGTGCTCAAATCCATATGCTACTCCATGTACACCATGGGAACATTATTGACCATTTCAAAAATGTCCACCTGCAATATAAACTTATAAATAAATTTAATACCAAATTCTACAATGAGGACCTTATGTAATTCAATTTAGGATAACTATACCCTTAATTAAATTTAAACATGAATAAAATGGATGGATCACCAGCCCAGGAAATAAAAAAGATAGATTCATGAAAGGGAGGTATTGAATAATGACGTCACAATATATCAAGTGCTAAAACCATGACAAAAGACCTCTTATGATAATATAAACTAAAACAAACAAATGCAAACCAAAATTCACATTAACATCAAAATTTTAGGTGGGTCTCCAAATTGGGGTGTTTTGCATGATATCCACAACAAGTGAACTCTTCAATTTGCAGCTATAGTTGCTGCCCAAAATTTGCTTTTTTGCTCCTTAAAATATGTTCTAGCTATCTAGCTCCAAATGCTGCTCTTTCATTTTTCAAATATGTAGTCAATCTCCTCCTTAGGTTCTACTAAGAATTCTTGAGATTTTCTATTCAAAGCTATTCCAAATCTATTTCAAAAACTCCTCCAAAATGCAGGTAGATTTACTCTTTCAATGCTGCCCAAAATTGTAGCTTAAACTCCTCTGCTTACAAAATCTGATTTGGTGATGTCCACAAAATTCTAAATATGCTGCTCTCTTTTTTTTTCAAGCCTTCTCTTAGTTGGATGTCCAAAAATACTCCAAAATATTCTCCAAATATTTTCCAAAATGTAGCTTTTTGCTTCTACTATTTGTTGTCCTGTGACCTTTCATCTTCTCCTTCAAGAATCAACAACTTATACTTTTAAAAATTAGCCTACAAAACTTTTGTGGATACTTTTGGTCATCAAATCTACCCAAGAAATGATTTGGGTAAGTGTATGCGCCCTAGACCTGGACCAACATTGAAAGGCCGAAGAGAAGAGATGCCCCTTGTGCCAATCTCCGGAGAAAGGCCGGCTCCTATACTAAACTACTTTGATGTTTAAGATAAGGGTGCAGGAAAGAGATAAATAGAGTAAGGGTGTAGGAAAGAAATAAAAGAGTAAGGGAAGAAATTTTAGTAATTTAATGGTGGGAAAGAACCAGAAGCACGATTACTAGCCAATAGCTTGAAACAGCAGCAAAGAACACCAAAAATAAACGAAATGAACGCAATATTAATCCTCCTATGTATCCTTTGGACGAGTTCCAGGATTACCCTTACCTCTCGTTGAAATTTAGAGTTTAGATTTTTGATGATGAAGAAGGAGTGAATATGACAGAAACACTATCCACAGGCAGCATAAAAGAAAACTAATACAATGTTTTCCTCCCCTATGTATCCTTCGGAAAATCTCAGGGTTCCACTCCAATCACACACCTAAATCCAGAGTTCATAATTACAATATGCAAATGAAGAAAAGATAAAAGAAATAATCGCATAAGGTAGCATAAAAGAGAGAAATAGAGTCCAAAGCTCTTTAGTATTAATTGCAAGAATCTAAGTTACAGCAACTTTCTAGCAGAAAGTTCCCCCCCCTTTTGTGTCAGGACCACAACATAGCTCTCAGGTTCTATGGCATATAGGATGAAGTCCCGATTATAATCAGGGTTGGTCAAGACCGGTGCTTGATAAATTCAAGCTTTTATTTCTTTGAATGCTTCTTTTCTCTCCTTCGTCCAGATGAATTCTGCACCCTTATTCAAAATTTTGGACATTGGTTTGATGACCTGGGCAAAATCTGGGACAAAATTCCTCATGAAGTTGATCTGGCCAAAGAAATATTGAAGTCCTTTCTTGTTCATAGGGATTGGGAGCTTCAGTAGAGCCTTAGCTCTGTCAGGATCTACAACGAGACCCTTCTCTGATATCACATGTCCCAACAACTTCCCCTCACTGACTGCAAATATGGACTTCTTCGGATTGATTGAAATGCCAAACTCTCGATATTTTTTGAATACCTGTTGTAGATGAAAAGAATGATCCTCCCTTCTTCGATAGAAGATGGTAATGTCATCCAAATAGATAACAATAACCTTATTCAAGAGTTCACCAAAATCTAGATCCATGGCCCTTTGAAAATTGGCACCCGCATTTGAAAGACTGAATGGCATTCGCTGGTAAGAAAATGTTCCCCACTTGGTAGTGAATGCAATTTTATGCTAGTCTTCATCCTTAACCTAGATTTGATTGTACCCTGAGAAGCCATCGAGTAAGGAGAAGCGTTGAGCCCTAGCCATCGAATGCAATATCTGATCAATCTACAGGAGAGGATAATGATCTTTGAGAGAAGCCTAGTTTAGGTTGTGAAAGTCCATGCACAATCATATATATCCATTCTTCTTTCTAACTGGGACTAGATTCGTTACCCAAGAATAATGTTTGATGGGATAAATTATCTTCACCTTGAGCATTTTTAGGATTTTGGCCTTCATCAAGACTTCGATCTTCGGATTGATAGGCCTTTGCTTCTGTTGAAAAGGTTTGATCCCTTCCTGCAACTCAATTGTATGCTAGATCAGTTGTCGATCGTATCCCTTTAAGTCTTGATAAGACCAAGCCACTGTGTCGGGATATTTTCTGCACAGAGATCGGATCTACTCTAGCTCTTCCGAAGTGCAATCTGTCCCAAATTTTATTGCTTTTCCAGGCTCAAGCTCCAAATCTTGATACTGCTTTGCATTAACTTTGATCCTATGATAAATTGTTTGATCATTTTGATCAAAGAGGCTTTCAAGAGTAATTAATCCCTTAGGCACATGATTATTCTTTAATTGAATTAGCCCATCATATTCCTCATTGTCAGGGCTTCTTTTCTCAACTGTGGCTGCTTCTTGAATCATAAAATTCACAATCTGCTCATCGTTGTCAAAGACTTGCCAATGTAGATCCCTGTCCGGGATAGAGGGCCTGTAAATCATCCTCATAGCTTTAGGCTTATGCACCATATCTTCTGTTGGAGAATACTTGGCTGCAATGGATGCTAAAACATCGGCATGTTGGTTCTTTTCTCTTGGAATAGACTACAGATTGAGAGATTTGAACTGGTCGAACAAGTCCCATACCCTGTTTTGGTATGACTTGAGATAGTGCTTCTTTGAAGTGCACTTGTTTGTGACTTGATTACATACCAATTCGGAATCTCCATATATTTGGAGATGCTTTATGCCTAACTTTTTTATTTTTTTGAGTCCTAGGCACAATGCTTCATATTTTGTTGCATTGTTGGTGCAACTCCACACCAATCGGTAATAATATTCCTCCTGCTCTCCATAAGGTGATACTAAAATAATACCTGCCCTGGCACCATTTTTACATTAGGTGCCATCAAAGAATAATTTCCATAATTCGCCTTGGACGGAGACCTTCTCTTCTATTTTGATGTGTTTCTCGGGCTTGGTGATGGCATAACATCCCATCTCAATTTCTATCATGGCATTAAAGTCTGCCAATGAAAATTCATCTTCACAACTTAACTGTGTGAGGGACTCCTCAACCAAGTCCACCTGCTCTGTCTCTTCTACTATCACATGCACAGGATCGCTGCTCTCTCCTTTGGACATCTTCTCTACGAGGAAGGTAGAAGGCTTTTCGTTGTAAATCTTTACCTTCTTTCCTTTGAATGGAATATCCAAATGAGAGTAATCCATAGATAGATATCCTCCTAGCTTTGCCATAAATTCTCTTGACAAGCACATACTGAAGTAGGGCTCAAGGTCAACAACCACCACCTCTTGTATAACTGTGATCTGACGCATTTTGTGTAGTCAGATAGGAATATCTTTAATCACTCCTATAGTCTTCATAGGAGAACCATCTAACTAGAGCATGCCATGGCTGCTTCGCATATATTCCATCCCTATCTCTTCGCACACTGCCTTGGGCATGACTATTTTCGTGGCCCCAGAGTCAATCATAAAGTTATGTACAATGTACCCTTCCATCTGTAGAGACATGTAGAACGACGGTGGCCTATTCTTCCCTGTAATGGATGTGGACAGGGTCTACACTAGGCCAAGCAGTGCTGCTTTTCTTGCTTTGGTTATCTTCAACGATTCTTGCAACAGGTCCACTTGTCCAGGTAGTTGTAGTGCATTGTACAGACTAATTTTGGCTAGAATCTTCTTCGCTCATCTACGATGTTGTACGCTAGGAATTGGGCACCTCAGGTTCCTTTCTTGGCTCATATCTGGTGTGATACTATTTCATAGCTTCGACCCTTTGTCGCTTGGTCAGCGAAGGAAGTTTGAGCTTCACTCTAGCATGTTCCTTAGTTTCCACCTATGGTGGATTTGCAGGGGCTTGTTGGGCCTTCTCTTTGACTGGTGTAGGTTTTTGAGCTTCATTCGATGCTAGCGAATCTTGTTGTCCTTTCTCATGATGAGCATGCACCTTTAAGGGAACCATTTGAGTAGCATCCACCTCTATCAACATTTTACCTCCTCTGGTAAGGACTAAAACTAGCTCTTCTTCACCAATTACCAGGTTTTGATCCAATTGCTTGATGACGTTGACTTGACCGCCATGACTACTGCTCGCCAACGTTTGTACATAGTGTTGGTACAACATGCAGGTATTCTCTTCATGAGGGTCATTACACGTGGAGCACCAATGTATATAATCGAAAGTGCTCGGGGCTTCATCTATTGCAGCATTTCTTTTCGAAGCTCTTCCTTGCTGAACCGCTTGATCTTTAGTAAGCACAGGTGCTTCTTTTTCATAATGGTCATGTCATTAGATAGGGTATGCACTGTGGAGTTCAAGGATTGAACTTCTTGCAGTATTTTGGCTTGCATGTCATCGTCTTTAGGAATAGGTGGCAATGGATCCATTGTTGGTATTGGAGGTAGGGTGTGGTGTTGAAGTGGTGTTGGCAGTACAGGAAATGTTAAAGTGACCGTGGGTTGTAGAGTCAAAAAATTGGGGAAATGAATTTATGGAGTAGTGATCTGAGATACAATGGGGTTTGGGTTCCAAGATGAGATCGGGTATGCTGGGGTTGTAGAGATCTATGAGGTGGTTGCGCTCACATACTGGGATTGATGGAAATCAAGAAGTATGGGCATCAACATCCTTTGGGGAAGCTTACCCACAGCTATTAGATCCATCTCCACTTTCTGTGCTAACTCATATAACTCTGGGAAAGTATTGATATTCGAATACCTCACCATGACGATGATATCAGGATTGAAAGCCCGAAGGAAATAGTATGTTGTAGCTTCATCGGTTGGCCGAAGTCCAACTGGTATTCTTTGCTAGGTTCGAGTGAACCTAACATTGAAGTCTACGATCTCTTCTTGTGGATGTCTTTAGATCATTATGAACTGATGCAGGAGAGATGTCGGATCGACGAACTCATTGAAGCTTTGCATCAACTATCTGGCTAACTGGTCCCAACCCGTAATGGTATTGGGTGGTAAAGATCTATACCAGTAGAGGAGTTTCCCTCTAAGATACAGAACCAAAAGCTTTACCATAACCTGCTCTTTTGTGATGTCATGGATCACCTCCAGAGAAACTATGTCCTGGATATGCTCCAGAGCAGTCTTCCCAGTTCCATCGAATGTTGGGATCTTCTTTATAGCAGCAGGCGGCACTTGCCCTTGTCCCACTAGATTTAGCGGTCCTAAAGAATTCCATGCTGGGAATAATCTGGGTGGTGGTTGCTATTGCATTTGTTGTTGTTGTTGTTGTTGTGCCATATTAACTCTTGGATTTAGAGAGACAGGAATTCTTGAAGCTCCTCCTTGATTGCTAACAGGGTAACCAATAGAAATGGAGGCACTAGGATGCTTCGATGAGTTGGGAGGATTAGGAGGAAAGCTAGCCACTATGCTATCAGAAGTTAGGTCTTGTTCATCAATAGCAGCCACTTGCAAGGATGTTCAATGTAATAGAAACTCGGGGGTGACCAACCTAGATCATTCCCCAAAGGCGTCAATATCTAGCTCAAAGAACTCAGTTTCCTCTCCTCTATTCCTAACTCTCCATCTTGTTTGCATGAAGGCACAAACTTTAGTACCAGTCTCTATGACTTAAATATTCTTGGTTAGACAGAGTCGCCAGATGCTAAGAGTCTTTTTGGTAATGAGAGCATCGGTTCTCACTACCACTCACAAGGTGAGACTGATCGTGTCCCATCGGGTGTGCCAGAAACTGTTGGTCATCAAATCTGCCCAGGAAAGGATTTGGGTAAGTGTATGCACCCTAGACCTGGACCAAAATTGAAAGGACGAAGGAAAGAGATGCCCCTCGTGCCAATATTTGGAGAAAGGCCAGCTCCTATACCAAACTAATTTGATGTTTAAGATAAGGGTGCAAGAAAGAGATAAATAGAGTAAGGGTGCAGGAAAGAAATAAAATATTAAGGGAAGAAATTTTAGTAATTTAATGGTGGAAAAGAACCAGAAGCATGATTATTAGCCAATAGCTTGAAACAACAGCAAATAACACCAAGAATAAATGAAATGAATGCAATATTAATCCTCCTATGTATCCTCTGGATGAGTTCCAAGATTACCCTTCCCTCTCGTCAAAATTCATAGTTCAGAGTTTTGACGATGAAGAAGGAGTGACTATGACATAAACACTATCCACAGGCAGCATAAAAGAAAACTAATACAGCATTTTCCTCCCCTATGTATCCTTCAAGAAAATCTTAGGGTTCCACTCCAATCACACACCTAAATCCAGAGTTTAGAATTACAGTATGCAAATGAAGAAAAGATAAAAGAAATAATCACAGAAGGCAGCATAAAAGAGAGAAATAGAGTCCAAAGCTCTTTAGTATTAATCACAAGAATCTAAGTTACAACAGCTTTCTAGCAAAAAGTTCCCCCCTTTTACATTACAATGCCTGGGTTTTACAGAGGACCTGACCCTCTGAGCCATTAATGCACAAAAAGGAGTACACCCTCAAAACTTGAGAAGTCGGCTCTTCGTGGCTCTCATGACTGAGCTCTCAAATTTGTTACCAAAACTGGCAACTACGACCGGGTCAGTCGTGGAAACATGCATTAATGAGCTATCTGAGTATCATTGGCTTCTTGTTGTAGTGCTTGAGTGGCCGCCATGCTCTCCAAGCTCTTCTTCAGGGACTGATACTTCATTTCCAATTGCTAAAAATGAGCAACGAGCTTATTGGGCATGTAAAAATGCATTTATGAGGCACTTGACCGCCTTGGGAAAATACCTAGCTTGGAGCGCGTGCCCTTGAAGCGCTTCGCTAGATTTTCATTCGCAACTTCACTTCGCAATGGACTTGAGCCGAAGCAGATCCTCCTTCTCGGTTTGCCCTTCGCATGGTGGAGCTTCACAAAACTGCTTCGAGAGTGGTGAATGCCGAAGCAGATTTCCTTCATAAAATGGGGCTCTTTATTCCTTGCTGCTTTGTTGTCAAAACTGCTTTGCTGATGCATTGTAGAAATGCTTCACCACGATCTTCTAAAATCGTAGTTCGAGAGGGTTTCGACCGAAGCACATACTTGCCTTCAAAAATGACTCATTCTTCCCGACCTCTGCCACTTCGGGTGAAAGTACTTTGCACGAAAGCTAGCCGAAGAAGATGCTTTGCAACAACTTTCGGTGAAGTATAAATGGTTTGCTTGTGGAGAGGCCCAAAGTGGGTGCTTCGGCGATTTTTGGGCAAAGTACTTTTTCAATGCTACGCTCCTTCAACTTCCGCTTCGCAAGTTTTTTGGTCGAATTAGCTGTTTGAAGTGCTTTGGGCCCGAAGTAGTTTTCTTGCCTTAGCAATTTTGGACTACGATTTTAGACTTTCCTTCTTTGGCCAAGCTGTTCTTTTGAAATTCTACTTCACAAAATTATCACCTGAAGTAGCTATTGGAAATGCTTCGAGTGCGAAGCTTTCTTTTATGTCTTCCTTGCATTATTTCTTCGGCAACACCACTTCACAAAATTCTCGCCCGAAGTAGCTTCTAGAAATGCTTTGGGTGTGAAGCTCTTTTCATCCTTCATCTCTTCCTTTGGCGAAGCTATTTACCTCTTCCTGCGAAGATTTTTTCTTTAGTCCACTTAGTAGCGAAGCTCTTTCATCTTTATTTTATGTACAAAGGGGGTGGCAAGGAAAGCCAAAATTGCTATAACTTACAAATATTCAACAAAAGAAATACTTTACAAAAGAAACACTATACAAAATTTTGATTTTTGTTTTTACCCCTTTGTGTAATGTGACAAAATTGTCAACATTCTTGGCGGCTCGTGGGGCAATGAGCTCATCTCGATGGGAGAACCCTCAGCCTTGATCCGTTGGGCCAGAGTTACCTCCAGACCCTTCTCATTTTTCTATCTCTGAGAGCACTTCCATAGCTTATTCTTCTTCTTCTTCTTCTTCTTCCTCTGGCATGGCTTCCTGTTGTGGTGATGGGGCAAGGCGATCGCGGATGCGCTTCATGGTTCGGTGGACATGAGCCAAGGTGCCCTTCGAGAAAAGTTCTTTATCCTGTAATGCCGTAACAAAAATGTGGAACCGATCAATTTGCCCGTTATCAACATGCTTGGCTCTAGTGTACAGATCATTCAAGGTTGTAATCTTGTAGTGTCTCAGAATGAAATCTATGACCTGCCTTTTTGTTATCGACTTCGCCCACTCGTCTACCTCTGAGACGTCACTCTCAAAATGAAGCCATGCCAGCTTAAGCTCTTCCTTGGTCAAAAGGTTACCATCATAATCCGTGAAGCTCGATAAACCTAAGGAAGAGAGATCTTGTAAATAGCCTAGCGATGCGTGCTACTCATTCTCAAACACATCTAAGAGGTCCTTTGCCTTTTGTGCTTTCCTCACCTTGGAGAAGAATATGCAAACTATGGCTTGGGCTGTATACCACTCCCTAGCCGTCTGACTCATTGCAATGACCTGCAAGTCCTGATATTTAGTGCTTTGGACATCAAAGGCTAATTTGAGTCGGCCTCTAGCTTTTTGGGTGACCTCATCTATGATTGGCCCTTCTTCGACAGTGGCACGCTATGCTTCGATGATGTAAGTTAAAATTGATAGGGCATTGGAGGCTCGGGATCTAAAATTCTTTAGCAAATGTGAGTGAATCTCTTTGATTCTACCTCTGTCAAACAGCTCCAGGTTTTCCTTCTCATACAACTATTGCTACATCTACAAAATCCTGCTTTCAAGCTCTTTGGCCCTTAGATTAGCTTCGGCCTGTATTTGGATTTGACTTTTGGTTGCATTCTGTAGTTGTCTTATTTGTTGTTTCAGAGCATCTGCTTCTTTCTTTATCTGCTCACATTGCTTTTCTGAGTCTTCCAACTTGGAGCAGACCCTAGCTAGCTCTTCTTCCAACTTGATGTTGGTGTTATCAACCTCAAACCTGTGATGATTTGTGATGTTTGCATGTGCTCAAAAATTTTTGATTCTAACGTGCATAGATGCAGATTCATTATCTACATTTAAATGCTCCAGGTCCTTGGATTTATCTTGGTAATCGTAGTCCGCTGGAGTCATTTCATCCAGGGGCTTCTGGACCTTGGGGATATTTTTTACCCTGTGCAACTTCTCGGCCTTCAAATCGAAGACAGCCCATTTTTCAACCTGGGCCAGAGAGCACCCTCTCTTCTTCCTTGCCTCCAGCATTTTTTATGTGTTTTGTCGGGCTTCGAGTAGCTTTTCAGCTAGAGGGCATTCCTTAATCATGGACATTTCTGATTCAAATAAGGCTAGATCTCCAGCCAAAGGGGTAAATAAATACAAAGAATGAATGGGGGATGTCTCACCCATAGGTTTGGTGACAGGTGTACTAGGAGTTCCGGTGAGTGAAACAATGTCATGTGAGACAAGGGAATGAGGAACGGGGTTTGACGTTGGGGTGTTGTCTTCACCCCGACAAAGGACCAAAGGAATGGTTGCATGGGAAGGCGAAGTAGTACCAATAAACTTGTCCCATCTAGATGACTCAAGTGGGGTATATACACTTGTGGGACTAACAGGGCCCTGAGGCAAACTTGAAATAGCAATGGGTAACATGTGAAGGGGCGATTGATTTTGCATGGGAGGGAGAGACTGATGGGAAGACTCAACCAAGACCACATTGGACATGTGAGAGACCAAGGAAAAGGGTGGAGAGTGCATACCTGCATGCCCTCTAGACAGAGCAGTCGTGGTGACTTCTTTTGTAATTAGCTCTTGCTCTTTTTCGGCTTTGGCACTCCCAACTCCCATGATTTCTGCTTCAGGGCCTCCCTCTTGTTGGAGTTCCTCCACATAAATGATGTCTATATTTGGGGCTACCTCGGTACTTTGTGGTGTCGCACCCTCAATAGTTACTTCGACTGGGCCTGATGCAGGTTGTCCAACAGGAGCACTTGGAAGCTTCATGCCAGGTTGCTTCGGGTGGCTTGGAGGCACTTGAACTTGCTCTTGCCTCTTCCTTTTCTTCTCTACTTGTTGTGCCAACCCCTCGGTATTTATGTCATGGCCTTCCGATGGTCCCTACGGTAGTGATTTTGGTGTAGCTTCGGCTTCTTCCTCCTCTTCTTGTTTCGAGGCATTGTCAGTTCTTCCTAGGCTTTCGCTCGATCCTGGGGTAGTTGGAGGAACAAAGTCGGCAAAGGATATGGGCTTCCAAGTCCCAGCATTGGCTTCATAAACAATTGTGAAGTCCTTATCCATTGCCAAGAGTCCATAGGAATTCATATTTTGGCGATGGACTCTCATTATCCACCACTCCCTTAGTTGTTCCTCACCCCAATTCTTCAATTCCTCCTTCAAATCATCTTTCACCTTTCTTCAAAATGTGGAGTCTGGAGTTGGGAAGGGATCCTGGTTAGGTTCAAACTCAACCTCCATAGGGTAAAATTCATGCCAGGGAGGCAATGTCCTCATCCTTTCTAGATGCCACTCCATATCCTTCCCATTGGAATTGTTCCTCTGATCCACTATTTATGGATGAGGTCAGACATGAAAGTTCTTGAACCGGAGGTGGTCCCTCATCACTCCCAAAGGATCATAGCACCATTATTGAGGAATCTGGAGCAAATCAAAATTGGCAAGCTTCTCCTCCAAGAAAATATTTTATTTCAGGGCAAACACTTCAATTACCCCCATTTTGAAGGGGAAGTCGCAAGTGTGCACCCATTTTTGACCGTGGCCATACACGGCATTTGTTACGTTGCTCTACCGAGCGACCTCCAATGTGAACTGGTACTTGGAGGGGTAGACTGGTAGCAGGAAGGGCTTCCCTATAAAGTAGAATAGGTGGATCACAAGCCCCTGAGTTAGTTGAAACATGTCTCCCTTCTTCTCCTGCACCACTCTATCTCTTAAACTGAGGGGGACCCAAGGGCATGACCCTGTCAACAAATGCATAGCGGGTCCCAAAAATTGTTGATTAAAATAATAATAAGACTCCTTCCTCAATAGGAGGTGAGTCCACTGGTACACAAGCAGAGGATTTCCATCCTTGTCGCTTGATGAAATGGTGATATGGGGAAAAATTTTATGTACATGGTAGAAAAATAGCCAAACAAGGAAAGAGTAGGGCCCAAAGTACTGGCCCATTCCAGAGTTCTTCATGCTGGAAAGCTGTGTGTGCAAAGGTTGGGCCATCCATTCTGCCCAGTCAAAGAAGACCGGGTTGGTGTTTGCCCTCGTAGTGTCAAGGGCATAAAACTCCCCCCTAGATATACACTCGTCCAAAGACACCTGCCAGGGGTGCACCGAAGCATCGGTTGATAGGCCCGCCACCCATGCAATGATGGAGAAAATATCAGTGTTCTTGAAGGCTGCCAAGGGTAGGGGCATTTGCGGAAACTTGCCTGAAGGGAGCCCACTTTTGAGGTTCTCGCACAAAAATTTCAACATGTAGTTGCTGGAGGTGAACCTCTCCATCTGTTCGCTCAGGATGACATTGCAAATTGTGTACCCCTTAGGTGGTCCCTATTGTAGCGCAAAGGCTGCTTGCACATCTTCTTTCAAGATAGAAAATAATTTGTGACCAGCGGTGTCTAACACTTTTTTGGAGGAGGGTTGGTAGTTCTACGCAGTGGCAAAGATTAGCTTAGGATAATGATGCACGAGCGGGGTTAGATACCAATATATCTGAGAATAGTATGCAGCAACTCTTTTATTTTCTGCTAAGAGCCTACTCCTCATGAACTCAATGGTGTATCTGAGCTCTTCCATGCTCTTGGAGAATTTTGCATCCCTAATCTTATCCCACCCATCAATTGGTGGTTCTACAGTTTTTTCATCTTCAGAATATTTTTTCTCCTCCACAACTTGCTTTTTTGGGCGGAGGTTCAGGTCGACCCTCTTGGGTCTCTGTTTCTTCTCCTCCTGACCCTTCTTCATTTTTTGGGGGGCAGTGACTTCTGGCTCCTTCTTCTTTTCGTTGGAGTTTTTCTTCCCCATGGTGAGTATTTACAGAAGCAAACCTATAGCACAGAGTATTTTGATAGAAGGATTTTGATGTGAAGGCAGGAGAATTATAGGCTAAGCGGCAGAGCTCCTAATCTTGCATGCATCGATGGGCAAATAGCCTTCTTGCTGCCAAGGATTGTGTTTTATAGCCTTATAAGGCAACTACCTATATTTATGGCTCCTGCCATAATTAAATTTATATTTTTGACCTAGGAGATCATTGCAGCATTTGATTGGCTATCCGGTGGCATAGTACATGGGGCCACACGCTTCCATGATTATGCCTTGCATTGGAAATGCAACCTGCTACCACCTCGTACCTAGGCACGAGATTTTCTCCTAATCGAATCCTCTTGGGATGTGTTCCACCACCTTTGCATTAAACTCGCTTGCTTTGAATGCTTTCCAAGGTGGCTATCGGAACATTCCTCTAGGCACATTTTAAATGTTTTCATCTTGCACGCTTTTGGATTGGCGAAGTCAAAATCAGGGCTGAAAATGCTTCATGGTGAACTTTCGATGGAAGACTATTTTCTGCACTTCGAGCCCGAAGTAATTTTTCCTCACTGCATTGCTTTTTTGCTTCGTAGGATACTGGCCCCCTCGAAGCTCATCTTCTTTGGGAAAATGCTTCGCTAGGCTCCTTTTGAAAACTACTTCGCAAAACTTTCGTCTGAAGCATTTCAAGAAGCTACTTCGGGCAGAAGTTTTGCGAAGTAGTTTTCAAAAGGAGCCTAGCAAAGCATTTTCCCAAAGAAGAAGAGCTTCGGGGGGGTCAGCATCCCGTGAAGCAAAAAAGCAACGCAACGAGGAAAAATTACTTCGGACCTGAAGCACAGAAAATAGTCTTCCATCGAAGGTTCATTGCGAAGCATTTTTAGCCCTGATTTCGACTTTGCCAATCCAAAAGCGTGCAAGGCAGAGACATTTAAAACATGCCTAAAGGAATGTGCTAACAGCCACTTTGGAAATTTTTTGAAGCAAGTGAGTTTAATGCAAAGGTTGCGGACCACATCCTGAGAGAATTTGGTTAGGATAAAAGCTCGTGCCCAGGAATGAGGTGGCAGCAGGTTGTGTTTCCAATGCAAGGCATAATCATGGAAGCGCGTGGCCCCATGTACTATGCCATCGGATAGCCAATCAAATGCTGCAGTGATCTCCCATGTCAAAAATGTAAATTCAATTATGGCAGGAGCCATAAATATAGGTAGTTGCCTTCTAAGGCTATAAAACACAATCCTTGGCAACAAGAAGGCTATTTTCCCACCGGTGCATGAAATATTAGGAGCTCCGCCACTTAGCCTATAATTCTCCTGCCTTCGCATAAAAATACTTGCATCAAAATCCTCTGTGTTGTAGGTTTGCTTCTATAAATACTCACCATGGGGAAGAAAAACTCTAATGAAAAGAAGAAGGAGCCAGAAGTCACTGCCCTCAAAAAAATGAAGGGTCAGGAGGAGAAGAAACAAATACCCAAGAGGGTCGACCTGAACCTCCACCCAGAAAAGCAAGTTGTGGAGGAGAAAGAAGGTTCTGAATATGAACAACCTGTAGAACCACCAATTGATGGGTGGGATAAGATTAGGGACACAAAACTCTCCAAGAGCATGGAAGAGCTTAGATACACCATTGAGTTCATGAGGAGTAGGCTCTCAATAGAAAATAAAAGAGCCACTGCATACTATTCTCAGATATATTGGTATCTATCCCCGCCCATGCATCATTGTCTTGAGCTAATATTTGCCATTATGCAGAACTACCAGCCCTCCTCCAGACAAGTGTTAGACGCTGTTGGTCAAAAATTATTTTCTATCTTGAAAGAAGATGTGCAAGCAACCTTCGCGTCGTAGCAGGGACCACCTAAGGGGTACACGATTCGCAACGTCATCCTGAGCGAACAGATGGAGAGGTTCACCTCCAACAACTACATGTTGAAATTTTTGTGCAAGAACCTCAAAAGCGAGCTCCCTTCATGCAAGCTATCCCAAATGCCCCTACCCTTGGCAGCCTTCAAGAACACTGATATTTTCTCCATCATTGCATGGGTGGCGGGCCTGTCAATCGATGCTTCAGTGCACCCCTGGCAGGTGTCTTTGGTCAAGTGTATTTCCAGAGGGGAGTTTTATGCCCCTGACACTGCGAGGCCAAACACCAACTTGGTCTTCTTCGACTGGGTAGAATGGGTGGCCCGAACTTTGCACACGTGGCTTTCTAGCATGAAGAACTCTGGAATGGGCCAGTACTTCGGGACCTGCTCTTTCCTTGTTTGGCTATTATTCTACCATGTACATAAATTTTTTCCCCATATCACCATTTCATCAAGCGACAAGGATGGAAATCCTCTACCTGTGTACCAGTGGACTCCCCTCCTATTGAGGAAGGAGTCTTATTATTATTTTAATCAATAATTTTTGGGACCCGCTATGCATTTGTTGACAAGGTCATGCCCTCGGGTCCCCCTCAGTTTAAGAGATAGAGTGGTGCAGGAGAAGAAGGAAGACGTGTTTCAACTAAATTAGGGGCTTGTGATTCACTTATTTGTCTTTATAGGGAATCTCTTCCTGCTACCAGTCTACCCCTTCGAGTACCAGTTCGCATTGGAGGTTGCTCGACAGAGCAACGTAACAAATGCTGTGTACGGCCATGGTCAGAAATGGGTGCGCACTTGCGACTTCCCCTTCAAAATAGGGGTAATTTAAGTGTTTGCCCTGAAGCAAAATGTTTTCTTGGAGGAGAAGCTTGCCAATTTTAGTTTGCTCCATATTCCTCAACAATGGTGCTATGATCCTTTGGGAGTGATGAGCAACCACCTCTGGTTCAAGAACTTTCATGTCTGACCTCATCCAAAAATAGTGGATCAGAGGAATAATCCCAATGGGAAGGATCTGGAGTGGCATCTAGAAAGGATGAGGACATTGCCCCCTTGGCATGAATTTTACCCTATGGAGGTCGAGTTTGACCCTGACCAGCATCCCTTCCCAACTCCAGACTCCACATTTTGGAGAAAGGCGAAAGATGATTTGAAGGAGGAATTGAAGAATTGGGGTGAGGAACAACTAAGGGAGTGGTGGATAATGAGATTCCATCACCAAAATATGAATTCCTATGGACTCTTGGCAATGGATAAGGACTTTGCAATTGTTTATGAACCCAAAGCTGGGACTTGGAAGTCCAGATCCTTCACCGATTTTGTTCCTCCAGCTACCTTAGGATCGGGCAAAAGCCTAGGAAGAACTGAAAATACCTAGAAATAAGAAGAGGAGGAAGAAGCCAAAGCTACACCAGAAGCACTGCTGCAGGGACCGTTGAAATGCCATGACATAAATGTCGAGGGATCAACACAACAAGCAGAGAAGAAAATGAAGAGGTAAGAGCAAGTTCAAGTGCCTCCGAGCCACCCGAAGCGACCCCGCACGAAGCTTCCAAGTGCTCCTACCGGACAACCTACATCAGGCCTAGCCAAAGAAACTATTGAGGGTGCGATGCCATAAAGTATCGAGGCAGCCCCAGATATAGACATCATTGATGTGGAGGAACTCCTCCAACAAGAGGGAGGCCCTAAAGTAGAAATCATGGGAGTCGGGAGTGCCGAAGCTAAAAAAGAGCAGGAGCCGATTACACAAGAAGTCACCATGGTCGCTCTGCCTAGAGGGCACGTAGGTACGCACTCTCCACCCTTTGCCTTGGTCTCTCACATGTCCACCGTGGTCTCGGTCGAGTCTTCCCATCAGTCTCTCCCTCCCATGCAAAATCAACCGCCCCTTCACATGTTGCCCATTGCTATTCCAAGTTTGCCTCAGGGCCCCATTAGTCCCACAAGTGTATCTACCCCACTCGAGTCATCTGGCCGAGACAAGTTTGTTGGTACTACTTCACCTCCCCATGCAACCATTCCTTTGGTCCTTATCTGGGGCGAAGATAGTACCCCAATGCTAAACCTCGTTCCTCATTCCCCTGTCTCACATGGCATTGTTTCACTCGTCGGAACTCCTAGTACACCTATCACCAAACCTACAGGTGAGGCATCCTCCATTCATTATTTGTATTTGTTTACCCCTTCGACTGGAGATACAGCCTTATTTGAATTAGAAATGTCCATGATTAAGGAATGCCCTCTAGCTGAAAAGCTACTCCAAGCCCGACAAAACACAGAAAAAATGCTGAAGGAGGCGAGGAAGAAGAGAGGGTGCTCTCTGGCCCGGGTTGAAAAATGCACTGTCTTCGATTTGAAGGTCGGGAATTTGCACAAGGTAAAAAATATCCCCAAGGTCCAGAAGCCCCTGGATGAAATGACTCCAACAGATTACGATTACCAAGATAAATCCAAGGACCTGGAGTATTTAAATGTAGATAATGAATCTGCATCTATGCATGTCAGAATCAAAACTTTCTAAGCACATGCAAACATTGCCAATCAATGTAGGTTTGAGGCTGAGAACGCAAACATCAAGTTGGAAGAAGAGCTAGCTAGGGTCCGCTCCAAGCTGGAAGACTTAGAAAAGCAATGTGAGTATGTTGGCAATTTTGGGTACCTTGGGTACATTGCTTTTGCTCAAGTATAGATGTTGTCATTGATGTCAAGAAGTTCTTGTAGCAATTTGATTTGATGTCAAAGAATTTGTTTTGATGAAGGTTTCAGCATGGACAGTAAGTTTCCAAGAAGATCAGAGTAGCCCAGTTGCAAAAGATCAAGAAAAATACAAGTAAGAAAAAGTATGCAGGCGGCTAGAAAAATTGTCATGATTTCGTGACATGTTTGAGGAGAGAGAAAGTGTTGGAAAAACTATCATGATTTCACGACATGTTTGAGGAGAGAGAAAGTGTTGGCAAAATTGTCATGATTTCGTGACATGTTTGAGGGGAGAGAAAGTTCTGGCAAAACTATCACGATTTCGTGACATGTTGGAAGAAAGAGAAGAAGCTGGCAAAATTGTCACGATTTCGTGACATGTTGGCAGAGAAGCAGAGCAAGTTGGAAAGTGTCGCGATTTCGTGACATGTCACATTTTTGCGACTTAGAAAGTGTAGGAAGGCAGAAAAGGAAAAGTGTCACGATTTCGTGACACATTGCTAGGAAAGTTGTACGAACGAAAAGGTGTCATGATTTCACGACATAATGTAGAAAAGAGAGTCCGTAGTGTGAACTATCATGATTTCATGACAAGTTAGAAGAGAGAGAAAGTTACATGATAAAATGTCATGATTTTGCGACATGCTACAGAGGTCGAGGTGAGGATTGTCATGATTTTGCGACATGCTGAAAAGCTCGAAGAAAGAACTATTGCGATTTCACGACACGCAGCAAAGGGGAAGAGTCTGAAATGAGAAGCGTCATAATTTCATGACAGGCTTCAAAGAAGTTGTATGGATGCAAAAAGTGTCATGATTTCACGACAGGTTGAAGAGAAAGCTTGCGAATGCAGAAAGTGTCGCAATTTCATGATAGGTTGAGATGGCAACTTTTAGTTGGAGAAAGTGTCACGATTTCATGACAAAAATAGTTAGCAAGTCTTCAATAGAAGAAGCATCACGATTTCATGATGAATTCAAGAAGGAAGAGCTCGAAGGTGAAAGCATCATGATTTTGCGACATGTTCCAGTTTCGTGGGTATAAGGCAAAGAGAAGCTCAAGATAGTGAAAGTGTCACGATTTCATGACATGTTTTGTTTTCGCTAGTGCAAGCAGAGGAGAAGGCAATGAAGACTAAAGTGTCATGATTTCATGATAGGAGTGAAGATGATGTCAGCAAAAGACAGAAGTGTCATGATTTTGCAACAAGGACGTAGTCAAGGCAAACAAAGGCAAAAAGTGTCACGATTTTGCGACAGTGGGCAAAAGAAGGTGTACGGAAGGCAAAGGTGTCGTGATATCGTGACATGTTGTAGTTTCACAAGAAAAGCTATAGAACTAGAGGTGGTTGAAGGACAGAGTTAACCTTGAGTCGACAGAGTTAAATCTGGGCCGATGTAGCGTAGGGTTTTGCAGCCGACATAGTTTGAGGGTTACAGCTGACTAAGTTTGAGAGTTTTGATCATGAAAATTATTCTATAAAAGGAGGGTTGTTTTGAGATTGAAGGCAATCGAATGTGTGTATTGAACTTGTGTAGTTGTAGTCCGTGGTGCTCATAGACTAAGTCGAGTCGTATCGATCGAAGTGTGCATTTTGAAGTGCGATTTTCAGAGATAGAGTGCGGGGGAGAAGTTCGATCATCAAGAAGCAGAATGTGTGAAGACTATGCTACTGTGGTTGCACAAAGGTGCATAAGTTGATGTTTGATCGAGTGCTACTATGTTTTGCGCATTCAGTGCAAAAGTTGGTTTCGACCAAGTGCGGTTGTAATAGAACAGAAAGAAATTTGAGGATAGACTTGTGCCAGATCGAAGGACTGTGTTTGGTGTAGACCAAAGAAAGAGGAAGAGGACAAATTTGTACCAGATCGAAGGACTGTGTTTGGTGCATATTTGAGGACCAGCTTTGAGGTGAAAGAGTTGAGGACAGAGGTCTCCGACCAGGAGAAGAGAAGACAGGTGTCTTCTATGGATAGAGTTCCACTTGCTAAGGGCAGAAGAGGTAGAGGTCTTCTAGAGGATCACCAACCAGAGCAGAGTCAGGGGATTGGTGTCTCCTTTGGGTTGGTACCCATAAACTTTGTAATTGAGAAAGGTTTTCCCAGATTTGGTTGATAAAATTTTAGTGAAAATTTTATCCGTGGAGTAGCCCACCTTGGGTGAACCACGTAAATTGTTGTGTCTCTTTATGGATGGTGTGTTGTGCATTGCTTTAATTGCTGCTATTGATACTGCTATCTATACATTGCATAATACTAATTTGAAAGTTGATTTAAAGCAAAAGTAAAAAGTGGTCTTATACTGTTCACCCCCCTCTCAGTATAAGCTTGTGTTATTCAATTGGTATCAGAGTGGGTCTCTCCAGAAAAAGCCTAACAGCTTGGAGAAGGATCTATCAGAAGATCATACAGTTTCAGAAAAGGATGAAGAGGTTAAGTTCGATCTCAAAAGTGAATTCTTTTGGGCCTTAAGAAAAATTTAGGGAAGAGAGTTATGTTCTCAAGCATCATGACAGGAAGAAGAGATAGAAAGATCAATCTTCATCCTGAAGAACGATGGATTCCAATTGGTCACAAGAAAAACAATCATCCAAGGCATCAAAATAGGTTACATAGTACTTTCCATGGCTACTATTTTTCTTACAAGAAATTTGGTCACAAAGTTATGCATTGCAATAAATCCATGAATAGCCATAGTAAGGAAAATGTTAACTCTTTTGCACCTCTTATGGATAAAAATTTCATGTGTTATAAGTGCAAGAATTTTGGGCATATAGCAAGGATGTGCAGTTTGGATAGATCTAGCATTGAGTTCACTAAAAAGAGAAATGAGATCAAATCTAATTCAATGATAGTTCAAACTACTTTTCATGCTCAAGACAAAGTAGAGAAATGGTATCTTGATAGTGGTTGCTCAAAATATATGACTGGTGAAAAGAAAAAATTTTGGTCTTAAAAAACACAAACAAAGGAACAATTAGTTTTGGAGATAACAGGTCAGCTAAAATTTGTGGTAAAGGAACTCTTAGTTTGGATGGGAAATCCAAAACAAAAAATGTGCTTTATGTAGAAGGTCTAAGACATAATATTCTAAGTGTGAGTCAACTTTGTGATCAAGGACACATAGTATCTTTCTTTTTAGATAGATGTGAGATACGTAAAGAAAAAAATGGAAAACTCATTGCTAGTGCTATAAGGACTCCAAACAATCTTTACATGCTAAGTGAGATAAAAAGGGAAAAGTGTTTTCTAACTCAAGAAGATGAGAGTTGGTTATGGCATAAAATATTGGGACATTTGAGCTTTGATAATCTTGTCAATATTAGTAACAAGGAAGTAGTTAGAGACTTGCCCAAAATAAAAAGGCCCCATAACACCATTTGCGGTCCTTGTCAACATGGAAAATAGACCAGAACCAGTTTTAAATCAAAAGGGTATACTTCTTCAAAACCATTAGATCTCATTCATACTAATTTATGTGGCCCCACCAGAACTCAGAGCATTCAGGGAGAAAGCTACTTCATGTTGTTTATAGATGATTATTCTAGAATGACTTGGGTTACTTTTCTCAAAGAAAAATTTGAAGCTTTTGAAAAATTTAAAGCTTTCAAAGAAATGATTGAAAATGAGACTGAAAAGAGAATCAAATGCTTAAGATCGGACAAAGGAGGAGAGTTCACTTCTAATGAATTTGTGAAATACTATGAGCAACAGGGAATTAAAAGAGAATATTCAGCAGCAAGAACTCCTCAACAAAATGGAGTAGTTGAAAGAAAAAACATAACTATTGAAAATATGGCTAGAGCTATGTTAAATGGGTCAAAAATTTCAGATGGTTTTTGGAAAGATGCAGTTAGTACAACAGTCTACATTATCACAAGGGCCCAACTTAGAGTAAATCATCATAAAACTCCTTATGAGTTGTGGAAAGGAAGACCAGCTACAGTAAAACATTTCAAAGTGTTTGGGAGTAAGTGCTTCATCAGAAGGGAAGATCAGAAGTTGGGTAAGTTTGATCCTAGGTGTGATGAGGGAATTTTTCTTGGTTATTCCAGCAAAAGCAAGGCTTACAGATGCTTCAAAAAAAGAATGCATACAGTCGTAGAGAGTATAAATGTAACAGTTGATGAAAAGACAAGGATAAGAGAACCTGTCAAGGAAATCAGTGATGAAATTTTTCAAGAAGATTTCAGAGAGGTTTTAGATGAAGAAGAGGAAAGATAGCAATTGCTTCCCAAAACTCCTTCATGATATGTTCAGAAACATCATCCCAAATATTTGATCATTAGTGATCCAAACAGCAGGCAAACTAGAAGAAGAGTCATTCCTTCACACGATTCTACAAATATTTCATTATTATCCCAGATTGAGCCAAAATATTTTAGTGAAGCATGTGCAAATAAATTTTGGGTAAAAGCAATGGATGAAGAGCTAAATCAAATAGAAAAAAGTGAAACTTGGGATTTAGTTCCAAGACCTAAGGACAAGAATGTCATTGGCACAAAATGGATATTCAAAAATAAACTCAATGAGGATGGAAAGATTGTCAAAAACAAAGCTAGGTTGGTTTGCAAAGGTTATGCTCAAGTAGAAGGTGTTGATTTCGAAGAGACGTTCACTCCTGTTGCTCGTCTTGAAGCCATAAGAATGTTTTTGGCCCTTTCAAGCTTCAAAGCATTCAAGGTGTATCAAATGGATGTAAAATCAGCTTTTTTAAATGGAGTTTTGGATGAAGAAGTCTACGTAGAATAGCCAAAAGGTGTGTCTCTCTCAGATCAATCGGACTATGTGTGTAAATTGAAAAAGGCCTTGTATGGGTTAAAGCAAGCACCTAGGGCTTGGTACTAAAGACTTGACAGGTACCTTCATGAGCAAGGTTTCAGGAAAGGTATGGCAGATAGCAATTTGTATACTAAGGATAAAGGTGATGATATGCTGATTGTAGTTATCTATGTTGATGATATCATTTTTGGGGGAAATAATACCCAGATGTGCAAATATTTTGCTAATACCATGCAGAAGGAATTTGAGATGTCTATGATTGGAGAGTTGTCATTCTTTTTAGGTCTTCAGATTGCTCAATCAAAATATGGTATATTTCTCTCTCAAGGAAAGTATATCAAAGAAATGTTAAAAAAATTCGGGATGATGGACAACAAACTTGTATGTACTCCAATGACTACGGGGTGCAAGATGAGTAGATATGATGAATCTCCAACGACATATCAAAGGTTGTATAGATCAATGATTGGAAATTTATTATATGTTATAGCTACCAGACTAGATATCATGAAGGCTATTGGATTAGTAGCCAGATTTCAGGCAGCTTCGAAATATTCTCATGTTATAGCAGTTAAAAGGATATTTAGATATCCGAAGGGCACTATGGACTTTGGGCTTTGGTATCCCAAAGGTGATGATTTCACCCTCACGACCTATATAGATGCAGATTGGGCAAGTAGTACTGATGACAGGAAGAGCACTAGTGATGGAGCATTCTTTCTAGAAAAGAGTTTGGTTTCTTGGCTAAGTAAGAAACAACCTTCAGTTTCCTTATCTACGACAGAGGTTGAATACATAGCAGCAGTGGTTGGGTGTACACAAGTTTTATGGATGAAAACCACCTTGGAGGATTTCAAAGTGAAGCATGAACAACCCATCTCCATATTTTGTGATAATACTAGTGCCATAAGTATTTCCAAAAATTTGGTAATGCACTCAAGGACAAAGCATATTTCCATCAAGTATCACTTTCTAAGGGAGAAAGTGCAAGATAAGTAGGTCAAGGTAGAATATGTGTCTACTAAAG
This sequence comes from Wollemia nobilis, assembly GCA_028583015.1. Taxonomy (NCBI): domain Eukaryota; kingdom Viridiplantae; phylum Streptophyta; class Pinopsida; order Araucariales; family Araucariaceae; genus Wollemia; species Wollemia nobilis. The sequence continues at coordinate 5,382,741 of JAQPPZ010016751.1, read as the reverse complement.
AGCAGATTGTAGATATCTTCACAAAACCTCTTCCAAGAGATACGTTTGAGTATCTAAGGGAGAAATTGGAAGTTGTACTCCCACCCCAGAATTAATCACCTCTTCAGGAGGTGGGGGAGGGACTAAGCTAAGAGGCTCATTCTTAGTCCCGAGCCCCAAATGTGACCCTTTGCCATTGATGACAAAGGGGGAGAGATTTGAGTAAGGGGGAGAGATATGATTAAGGGGGAGAGCTTCAATGTGAAGAGGAAAGCTTCAAGTCAGGGGGAGCAAAACTTCAAAAGGAGACTCTCAAGTTGTTGGCACAGTTGGTTTCAGTTTTAGCTCTTGAGATGTGTTTTTAGTAAAGGGTTGCCATCAATGACAAAGGAGGAGATTGTTGGCAATTTTGGGTACCTTGGGTACATTGCTTTTGCTCAAGTATAGATGTTGTCATTGATTTCAAGAAGTTCTTGTAGCAATTTGATTTGATGTCAAAGAATTTTTTTTGATGAAGGTTTCAGCATGGACAGTAAGTTTCCAAGAAGATCATAGTAGCCCAGTTGCAAAAGATCAAGAAAAAGACAAGTAAGAAAAAGTATGCGAGCGAGTTGGAAAAACTATCATGATTTCGTGACATGTTTGAGGAGAGAGAAAGTGCTGGAAAAACTATCACGATTTCATGACATGTTTGAGGAGAGAGAAAGTTCTAGAAAAACTGTCATGATTTCGTGACATGTTTGAGGAGAGAGAAAGTTCTGGCAAAATTGTCATGATTTCGTGACATGTTGGAAGAAAGAGAAGAAGCTGGCAAAACTGTCACGATTTCGTGACATGTTGGCAAAGAAGCAGAGCAAGTTGGAAAGTGTCACGATTTCATGACATGTCACATTTTCACGACTCAAAAAGTGTAGGAAGGCAAAAAAGGAAAATTGTCACGATTTCATGACACATTGCTAGGAAAGTTGTACGGACGAAAAGATGTCACGATTTCACGACATAATGTAGAAAAGAGAGTCCATAGTGTGAACTTTCATGATTTTGCGACAAGTTAGAAGAGAGAGAAAGTTACATGATAAAATGTCACGATTTTGCAACATGCTACAGAGGTCGAGGTGAGGACTGTCACGATTTTGCAACATGCTAAAAATCTCAAAGAAAGAATTGTCATGATTTTGTGACATGCAGCAAAGGGGAAGAGTCTGAAATGAGAAGCGTCACAATTTTGTGACAGGCTACAAAGAAGTTGTACGGATGCAGAAAGTGTCACGATTTCATGATAGGTTGAAGAGAAAGCTTGCGAATGCAGAAAGTGTCACGATTTCACGATAGGTTGAGATGGTAGCTTTTAGTTGGAGAAAGTATCATGATTTCATGACAGAAACAGTTAGCAAGTCTTCAATAGAAGAAGCATCATGATTTCATGATGAATTCAAGAAGGAAGAGCTCAAAGGTGAAAGCATCGTGATTTTGTGACATGTTCCAATTTCACGGGTATAAGGCAGAGAGAAGCTCAAGATAGCGAAAGTGTCACGATTTCGTGACATGTTCCATTTTCGCTAGTGCAAGCAGAGGAGAATGCAATTAAGACTAAAGTGTCATGATTTCACGATAGGAGTGAAGATGACATCAGCAAAAGATAGAAGTGTCACGATTTTGCAACAAGGACATAGTCAAGGTAGACAAAGGCAAAAAGTGTCACGATTTCATGACAGCAAGCAAAAGAAGGTGTACGACAGGCAAAGGTGTCGCGATATCACGACATGTTGTAGTTTCACAAGAAAAGCTACAGAACCAGAGGTGGTTGAAGGACAAAGTTAACCTTGAGCCGAAGAGCCAATGGACGTAGCGTAGGGTTTTGCAGCCAATGTAGTTTGAGGGTTACAGCTAACTAAGTTTGAGATTTTTGATCATGAAAATTATTCTATAAAAGGAGGGTTGTTTTGAGATTGAAGGCAATCGAATGTGTGTATCAAACTTGTGCAGTTGTAGTCCATGGTGCTCAGAGACTGAGTCGAGTCGTATCGATCGAAGTGTGCATTTTGAAGTGTGATTTTCGTAGATAGAGTGCGGGGGAGAAGTTTGATTGTCAAGAAGCAAAATGTGTGAAGACTGTGCTATTGTGGTTGCGCAAAGGTGCATAAGTTGATGTTCGATCGAGTGTTGCTGTGTTTTGCATGTTTAGTGCAAAATTTGGTTTCGACCAAGTGCGGTTGTAACAGAATAGAAATAAATTTGAGGATAGACTTGTGCCAGACCGAAGGACTATGTTTGGTGCAGACCAAAGAAAGAGGAAGAGGACATATTTGTACCAGATCGAAGGACTGTGTTTGGTGCATATTTGAGGACCAGCTTTGAGGTGAAAGAGTTGAGGATAGAGGTCTCCACCCAGAGCAGAGAAGACAGGTGTCTTCTGTGGACATAGTTCCACTTGCTAAGGGTAGAAGAGGCAGAGGTCTTCTAGAGGATCACTAGCTAGAGCAGAGTCAAGGGATTGGTGTCTCCTTTGGGTTGGTACCCATAAACTTTGTAATCGGGAAAGGTTTTCCTAGATTTGGTTGATAAAATTTTAGTGAAAATTTTATCGGTGGAGTAGCCCACCTTGGGTGAACCACGTAAACTGTTGTGTCTCTTTGTGGATGGTGTATTGTGCATTGCTTTAATTGCTACTATTGATATTGCTATCTATACATTGCATAATAATGATTTGAAAGTTGATTTAAAGCAAAAGTAAAAAGTGGTCTTATATTGTTCACCCCCCCTCTCAGTATAAGCTTGTGTTCTTTAGAGTAGATAAAGAAAGAAGCAGACGCTCTGAAATGGTAAATAAGACAACTGTAGAATGCAACCAAAAGTCAAAGCCAAATACAGGCCGAAGTTGATCTAAGGGCCAAAGAGCTTGAAAGCAGGATTTTGCAGATGCAGTAGCAGTTGTATGAGAAAGAAAACCTAGAGCTATTTGATAGAGGCATAATCAAAGAGATTCGCTCACATTTGCTAAAGAATTTTAGATCTTGGGCCTCCAGTGCCCTATCAATTTTAACTTACATCACCAAAGCACACCATGCCACTACCGAAGAAGGGCAAATCATATATGAGGTCACCTAGAAAGCTAGAGGCCGACTAAAATTTGCCTTTGATGTCCAAAGCACTAAATATCAGGACTTGCAGGTCGCTGCAATGAGTCGGACAGCTAGGGATTGGTCTACAGCCCAAGCCACAGTTCATGTCTTATTCTCCAAGGTGAGGAAAGCACAGAAGGTGAAGGACCTCCTGGATGTGTTTGAGAATGAGTAGCATGTATTGGTAGGCTATTTCCAAGATCTCTCTTCCTTAGGTTTCTCGAGCTTCACGGATGATGATGGGAATATTTTGACTGAGGAAGAGCTTAAGCTGGCATGGCTTCATTTTGAGATTGATGTCTCAAAGGTAGATGAGTGGGTGGAGCCGATAACAAAAATGTAGGTCACAAATTTCATTCTAAGACACTGCAAGATTGTATCCTGCCTGAACCATCTATACACCAGAGCCAAGCATGCTGATATCGGGAAGATTGATTGGTTCCACATTTTGGTTAAGGAATTACAATATCAAGAACCTTTCTTGAAGGGCATCTGGGCTCATGTCTATCGAACCATGAAGTGCATCCGTGATCGCCTTGCCCCATCACCATAGCAAGAAGCTGCGCTGGAGGAAGAAGAAGAAGAAGAAGAATAAGAACAAGTTGTGGAAGCGCCCCCAGAGATAGAAAAAGGAGAAGGGTCTAGAGGTAACTATGGACCAACGGATCAAGGCTAAGGGTTCTCCCACCGAGACGAGTTCATTGCCCTGCGAGCTACCAAGAACGTTGACAATTTTGTCACATTACACAAAGGGGTAAAAACAAAAATCAAAATTTTGTATAGTGTTTCTTTTGTAAAGTATTTCTTTTGTTGAATATTTGTAAGTTATAGAAATTTTGGCTTTCCCTGCCACCCCCTTTGTACATAAATAAAGATGAAAGAGCTTCGCTACTAAGCGGACTAAAGAAAAAAGCTTCGCAGGAAGAGGTAAATAGCTCCACCAAAGGAAGAGATGAAGGATGAAAAGAGCTTCACGCCCGAAGCATTTCCAGAAGCTACTTCGGGTGCGAATTTTGTGAAGCGATTGATGAGGCCTGGATAAGCCTCATTTATAGCATGTTTTAAATAGTTAAAACTGCCTAAAATTGCCTAAAACTCTTGTGAATTATCTTATATGCTAGTTAAGTTGATTTAATATGCTCTGTATTAACTGTTTGCATGATTGCGGTGTTAAGGACATTATATTCTGATTTTTAACGGTTCTTGTATAGTTTTATGTTATATTTTCATGCTTAGGTTGACAGCAGCATTTCAGTAGTCTTATTTTGATGATCATTAAGCATTAGTTTCTCTAAATTCAGCAAATAGTACAAAGACTTATTACTGTGCAGCAGAAAACTGGTTTTTCCATATAAATTCCAGCAAGCTACCAATGAATGGCAAGGCATGGAATTCACATCCAAGGAAGAATGAAGACTATTGCAATCTGATCCTGAGGTCTAATACACTTGAGAAATGCAGCCAAAACCATTTGGAGTCAACACAGTTGGTCATTCTAAAGATCTTCGGAATGAACACAGTGTCTTCGGAATGAACACAGTGTCTTCAGAATGAACAGATATCTTCGGAATGAGAAAAACACAGTGTCTTCGAAATGAGAATTGCAGTATCTTCGAAATGAGCGGATCTTCGGAATGAGAATTGCAGTATCTTCGAAATGAGCGGATCTTCGGAATGAGAATTGCAGTATCTTCGGAATGAGCCACTTATCTTCGGAATGAAAACAGAATGTACTTTTTGACTTGTTGACTGACTTTTGGCGATGGAAAAGGGGATAATAAGGTTGAGAAAGTTAAGGGAAAATATCTCCCATCTAACTTTGCCGTCCTTGCCATCCAAAGCCATCATTTATGGAAAAGATCAAATTTGATCTTCTTCTAGGATAAAGCCAGGAAATTCTGCAGGATATCAGGACAACATATTTTATGTTTGTAATTAGATTTTAGGCATCTATAAAAGATAGCTCCCATACAGGTTGAGCTATTAGGAAGAATATTAGATATTAGAAATATTAGATTAGAGATTAGACATATTAGAGATAATAGACCTATAACAGATTACGATGAGAATTGTAATTATGTTTATGAAGCAATAAAAGTGCGGTTTTCATTCCATTTAATTTGTTATGTCCGAGTGTGAGTAAGACTTAGAGAAGAAATTATACCTTCTTCTGGAAAAGGAGGCCGGCCACTTTCAGATCTAGGAGAAGGACTAACGAGACGGGTTTCGGTCCTGATTTTTTTGCGATGAGAATAAGTAGTGGAACTTGTCAATTTCAGCATTTTGTGGTATTTGATTTCTGTTTTAGTTTTTATCCATCTATTTTACATTTGTGATGTAATCAGCAATAGATATAATCAGTTTCTTTATTTTTTAGTAATTTTCCAATTCCACTGCAATTTACATTTCCAGCAATTTACAAGTTTTCTATAATTTCCTGCATTCTTGTTTTTGCTGTCAAACACTTGCACGAGAAGATTGACGACCTTCTGTTTCGAGTATTGATAGAAGTTGATTACTTGTTTTATCTCATCATTGCAAAAGTAAATAGGTTTCTCATTTAGCAACTGTAATTAGGATTTTCCTTCTGCAAATCAATTAAGTCTCAATTTAGCAATTGTAATTAGGACTTTATTTCTGTAGACATCAATTAGTTTTTCATTCTTGCAAATAGATTAAAGTTAAATTTATGCAATTTAGGGGTAGAAGTGACACAAATCCCCCACACAATCAATCCTACCAATAAAGACCTGCTTGCTCCCAAATGAGCTGAACTGCAACCCTGCTTGAACTTTCTATCGTAGACAGCCTTGGACACCACCCCGGATTGATAAGATCTTTGAGATTTAATGATGGTATAACGACTACCCATCATTTTGGCACCGTTTCCGGGGAACACGGTGTTGTTAGAAGGTGAAAAGCAGTCCAATAATTATTAAATATGCTAAGTTGTGAATTTTAGAGTAAAATCTGAATGTAATGACTTGGTATAAGTAATTGTTATTGGTAAATTGTATTTCAGTCCATTTAGGAAATAAGCAAGAAACCACAAGAAGAAAAATTTCACAAGAGGTTGAAATTATGTCAAAAATGTCTAAATTTTTTATTTCCAAAAATGTTGGAATTTTCAAAGAATCCCAATCATCCACTTCCAACACTAGCCAAGATCCTTTGAGAAATCATTACAAGGAGGAAAATTAAGTAGTTCAACACCATTTTCTCTTGACAAATCCATACAATCAGGAAAATTTGACAAGATTTATAATTGTTTTTGGGAACCTACAATGGAAGGCTCACAAGAGAATCAAGGTAGAGCCAACAATGTGCTCCACCCTAGTGCAACTAGTGCACCTGCCAAAACTTTTCAAAATCCCATCCAACTAGATCTTAATCAAAATGCTCCCATGAAGGTCATTTCACCTGCAGTATTACCAACTTTCAAGGGAATTACATCCGAAGATCCTGATATGTTTTTGTTTGAGTTTAAAATTGTATGTCAAGCTCATGATTACACTAATGACAATCAAAAGCTCAAACTATTTCCTTCCACTCTTAAAGAGTTAGCTCTACGATGGTTTATCACCTTAGCACCTCACTCAATTAGAACTTGGGATGAGATGGAAAACATATTCTTGGAGAGATACCAAGAATATTGTCAAGTCAAGAATCAAAATGATGAAATTCTTACAATGAAACAAGAGGAAAATGAAATCTTAGAAGATTATATAGACATATTTTCTTTTGTTCATAAGAGATGTGGAAGTGTTGAACCTGAAATTTGCAAAGTCATATTCTTAAGGGGACTACAAGATGAATCTAGGGATGCATTGGATATCTTGGGAAGAGGAGATACAAATGCACTTAAATTTGAGGAAATTATTAAACTCCGTAAAAATTACTCTCATTCAAGGCATAGAAAACACGAAATTGGTAATGAAAAACATGATTTGAAAGAATGCATGAAAGAGGCTTGATGTTTTAGTACATGATAGAACATTAGATGAAAAAAATGAATCTACTGAATCTTCAACCATCTATTGTTCAGAATGTAAAAAGCAACACTCTCTTCATGATTGTCCTTTGAACAAAATATTTATACTTGCTACATGTAGCATTTGTCAATTAGGACACCCCACAGATCGGTGTAGTTTATTGCCGAACTTAAAAGTGTCTTTGAAAAACAGTCTCAACCTATGAAAAAAATCAATTTTGTAGGACAAGGACAAGGGAATAATTTTCATAAATTTCCATATCAGAATGCTTCTCAATTTCCTGCACATTGGGGAAATAATCCTTGGTATATGCCATGGTCTGCTTTAGGTCCACTTCAACAATGTTGGAGTCAACCACCATGGGCATACTCCCAAGCATGGTCTCAACATGGATGGATGCAACAACAATGGAATCAACAACATCCACCATGGTTGCAGCCAAAATTACGAGGATATCAATGGGTACAACATCAAAATCTGTACAAAGGGGAGCAACATTGTCAAAAACAAAAATCAAATTTGTTGCCTAATCATATCCATAATTTCTATCATGGACAACAACAACAAAAATTAAAACAACCTCTATTTTCAACTCAACTTGTGGTCAGTCCAAATCATGTTAAACAGGTAACCCCTGTCTCTGTGGTTGAATCAAAAAATACAGCCCTAATAAATGTTAGTGACTTGTGTTAAAACTCGGTTGTGTTCAGGTGAACCACTGCTTGAACCTATTCCACTTATCAGTGTAGAAAGTGAAGTTAAAAAGAATGAACATGAAAACAAATCCACACTAAAACAACATCAAGAAGAACAAGATACCTCATCAAATAAAGTATCATATTTTGAACAGTCTGAGATATCAAAAGTAACATCTTCACAATCAGATTTGATAAAGGAATTAGAACATTTAAGCTATTACAATCCCTTTACCTCAAGTTGTACCAATCATTAATAGGATTGTTCAAGAAATGTGTTTTAGAAAACCAAGAAAAAAGAAGAAAGTATATCCTAAAACCATACAAAAAGGTGGAAAATTAGTTAACTTGCTTTCAGGTAAACTTATTACACCTAAGTATGATTGTACTGAAAAGCCCACGGTTTCTTAGAACACATAAGGAAAATGAAAAGAATACTTTAGTTTTGGCCTCCATTGGTGTAAATAAAAAATTTTCTCCAAGAACCAATTCAAATAATCCTGGTACAAAACAATCTGAAACACAACCAAAACAACCTTTGAACAACAATAGTTGGTTGACTAAAAACCAGGGAGCAAATTTGTTTGATATATTGGTGCAACATCCTAATGCTTTACTAACATTTTATGCATCTTTAGCAGTTGGCATTGAGTTGTTGCAGGTACAGAAAAAACAAATTTTGCAGTTGAATGCATTTGATGAACTTTGGTTGGAAGCACTTCACCAAATAGAGTTCACTCAACAAAAATGGAAAATGTGGCATGATGATCACATTAAGAGCAGCAAGGATGAACCAGGGGAGTCTGAGAATGAAGTTGTTCAACTTTCTTTAGTTGATGATGTAAGGAGGATATTAGTGGTGAATGGACATCTTTTACAGTTGTACCATAAACCACTAACAAAAGTGGAATTTGCTCGGTATCTCACACAGTTACATTTGACAGAAGAGGCTTCTTCTTCTGATGAAGATTCCAAATAATCATATCTTTGAATCTTAAAAATAAAAAGAAAAAAAAAATTAGAAAAAAATAGAAAACAAAAAGATGAATAAATTCTGGCTGTGAATTCCTTCATGGGCATGATTTCAGGGAAGTCATGAATTCCTTCACGGGCACAATCAGAATCAAAAAGACAAAAAAAAAAAAAGAGAGAAAAGGAGAGGTTAAAGAGAAAAAAAAAAAAAAAGAGAAAAATGAATAGCTCAGCAGTGAAAACCTTTTCTAAGGCGCTACTGAGTTGGTATGCATGAAAACCAGTTTTCTGGCATGCATAACCTTGAAAGTTCTGAGTCACCATTGTACAAATTCACCAACTGCACTTGTTTTTGAAGTGTTGCAGGAAGCCTCGACGAGAATATCAATGAAGCAGTCATCTTTCAAAACTTGCATTAACTTGTTTTAACCAGGTATATATGTTTCTTGCACTTTTCTCATTGTAAATATTTGATATATAGTATATGACAATTAACCATTAGTATAAAAGTGTTCATAAGAGTTGGCATAAACAAAACATGCTTGGAGAAAGAGAAAAATGTTGGTTTCTGCTATGTCTTCAGAATGACTGTTGTATCTTCAAATAACCGTGGTATCTTCAGAATGAAGGTTTGTCTTCAGAATGAAGGTGTGTCTTCAGAATGAAGGTTTATCTTTAGAATGAGGTTATCTTCAAATTAAATGCCCAGCTTAGTCTTTAGAATGAAACATAATCTTCAGAATGAATATTTAACAGTCTGTTTCCATGTGGCATCCAAGGAGGGAGAAAAAGACATAGTCAGCAGAATTGTTTTACTCCATGTGATCATTGACACATGTCATCTGGCTTGCGGTTAGATTCATCTCATATTTTGCACCCATCAAGGAAGTATGAGAATCACAAGGAAAATAACCAACAAACATGCCACCACCATTCATTGCTAATAACCACTCATGTGGGAAAATTTGCATGCAGAATGGATGAGCTAAAAATAGTAAAGAAAATTTGATGGCAAGGATGTCCAATGATTGATGGCTAGGTGTTCAGAGCATAGAATAAGGAAGTGTGCCATATTTTCTTTTTGAAGACATATTTTCTAATGATTACAAGGAAAAGAAATTAAAAGTTCTTTCCGAAGAAGAACAAGAGCAAACCCTATAATTCGTAGAAACCAGAAATCGGTGACCTAGCAGATGATGTAGAACAGAAGAGAGTAGTCTTATCGACATCGAGAAGGAGAAATGAAGTGAAAAATGAAAAAGGACCAGCCTACAAGAACCCTGGAATAACGTAACCACATGGGTTACCAGAATTTTCAACCTGTGAAGGGTAGTATGTAATTTTGTCAGGGCTGAAACTGACAGCAGAAAAATAAAATAGAAGAGGGTTCATTTTTCTAAATATGTTATTTATCTGTCAGAATATAAGAGTGAAGTTCCTAGTGAAGAGCTTGAAGCTATCCCTACAGCCCCTGTTACCACAAGAAAATAGGGCAAGAAGAGAAAATATACATTAAGGACTAGGAGGTCTGCAAGACTCCAACAAAAAGAGATAAAAGAACAAATGATTGAAGAGAAGACCAGACAGGATAGCCCTGATGTCATAGAAGTGCAACAAGCCACTGAGAATTTGGATGTAATCATAGATAATTTCATGGAACCTCCTGTACAGGAGTAGGGGTCTAAAGCAGAGGATGAGATCATTGTTGAGCAGCAAACTGTAGTTGATTTGTCGGTATTAGGTTCCGAGTCAAATGAAGAAGAGGAGGTGGACATCACAAAACAACTGAGACCAGCCAAGAGTGTTATAAAAATACAAATGAGATGGATTGAGGAAAGAAAAGATGTTATTGAAAAACATGAAAAGAAAATTTGAGAATTATAGCAAAAAGTGGAGAAACTAAAAAGCAGTCTGTCACAAGTTGATTTTTGAAGAGGATTCCCAACCAGATGATCAGTTTGAATAATGAATCAGAAATCTTCATGAGAAATTACACAGGCATTAAATTGTTCTATGAAACATGGAATATGAGTATGGACATTTGTGACTCCATAGCCCACTGCAATGCATGAGGGCATGCATTAATATAAGTTGGGGGGGATGATGAGGCCTGGATAAGCCTCATTTATAGCATGTTTTAAATAGTTAAAACTGCCTAAAATTGCCTAAAACTCTTGTGAATTATCTTATATGCTAGTTAAGTTGATTTAATATGCTCTGTATTAACTGTTTGCATGATTGCAGTGTTAAGGACATTATATTCTGATTTTTAACAGTTCTTGTATAGTTTTATGTTATATTTTCATGCTTAGGTTGACAGAAACATTTCAGTAGTCTTATTTTGATGATCATTAAGCATTAGTTTCTCTAAATTCAGCAAATAGTACAAAGACTTATTACTGTGCAGTAGAAAACTGGTTTTTCCATATAAATTCCAGCAAGCTACCAATGAATGGCAAGGCATGGAATTCACATCCAAGGAAGAATGAAGACTATTGCAATCTGATCCTGAGGTCTAATACACTTGAGAAATGCAGCCAAAACCATTTGGAGTCAACATAGTTGGTCATTCTAAAGATCTTCGGAATGAACACAGTGTCTTCGGAATGAACAGATCTTCGGAATGAGAATTGCAGTATCTTCGGAATGAGAAAAACACAGTGTCTTTGAAATGAGAATTGCAGTATCTTTGGAATGAGCGGATCTTTGAAATGAGAATTGCAGTATCTTCGAAATGAGCGGATCTTCGGAATGAGAATTGCAGTATCTTCGAAATGAGCCACTTATCTTCGGAATGAAAACATAATGTACTTTTTGACTTGTTGACTGACTTTTGGCGGTGGAAAAGGGGATAATAAGGTTGAGAAAGTTAAGGGAAAATATCTCCCATCTAACTTTGCCGTCCTTGCCGTCCAAAGCCACCATTTATGGAAAAGATCAAATTTGATCTTCTTCTAGGATAAAGCCAGGAAATTCTGCAGGATATCAGGACAACATATTTTATGTTTGTAATTAGATTTTAGGCATCTATAAAAGATAGCTCCCATACAGGTTGAGCTATTAGGAAGAATATTAGATATTAGAAATATTAGATTAGAGATTAGACATATTAGAGATAATAGACACATGTAATAGATTACAGTTGAGAATTGTAATTATGTTTCCCGAAGCAATAAAAGTGCGGTTTTCATTCCATTTAATTTGTTATGTCCGAGTGTGAGTAAGACTTAGAGAAGAAATTATACCTTCTTCTGGAAAAGGAGGCCGGCCACTTTCAGATCTAGGAGAAGGACTAACGGACGAGGTTTCGAGTCCCGATTTTGCTACGATGAGAATAAGTAGTGGAACTTGTAAATTTCAGCATTTTGTGGTATTTGATTTCTGTTTTAGTTTTTATCCATCTATTTTACATTTGTGATGTAATCAGCAATAGATATAATCGGTTTCTTTATTTTTCAGTAATTTTCCAATTCCCTGCAATTTACATTTCCGACAATTTACAAGTTTTCTATAATTTCCTGCATTCTTGTTTTTGCTGTCAAACACTGCACAGAAGATTGACGACCTTCTGTTTTGGAGTATTGACAGAAGTTGATTACTTGTTTTATCTCATCATTGCAAAAGTAAATAGGTTTCTCATTTAGCAACTGTAATTAGGATTTTCCTTCCGCAAATCAATTAAGTCTCAATTTAGCAATTGTAATTAGGACTTTATTTCTGCAGACAACAATTAGTTTTTCATTCTTGCAAATAGATTAAAGTTAAATTTATGCAATTTAGGGGTAGAAGTGACACAAAACCCCCACACAATCAATCCCACCAATAAGACCTGTTGCTCCTAAATGAGCTGAAATGCAACTCTGCTTGAACTTTCTATCGTAGATAGCCTTGGACACCACCCCGGATTGATAAGATCTTTGAGATTTAATGATGGTATAACGACTACCCATCAGCGGTGTTGTCAAAGAAAGAATGCAAGGAAGACATAAAAGAAAGTTTCACACCCGAAGCATTTCCAACAGCTACTTCGGGAGATAATTTTGTGAAGCAGCATTTCAAAAGAATAGCTTTGCCAAAGAAGGAATGTCTAAAATCATGGTCCAAAATCTCTAATGTAAGAAAACTACTTCAGGCCCGAAGCACTTCAAACAGCTACTTCGGCCAGAAAACTTGCGAAGCAAAAGTTGAAGGAGCGTAGCATTGAAAAAGTACTTCATCCAAAAATTGCCGAAGCACCCACTTTGGGCCTCTCCACCAAAGAACCATTTCTACTTTGTCGAAAGTTGTTGTGAAGCATCTGCTTCGGCTAGCTTTCGTGCGAAGTACTTTCACCCGAAGTGGCGGAGGTCGGGAAGAACGAGTCATTTTTGAAGGCAAGTATGTGCTTCGGCCGAAACCCTCCCGAACCATAGTTTTAGAAGAAGATCACGGTGAAGCATTTCTACAATGCATCAGCGAAGCAATTTTGACAATAAAGTGGTGAGGAATGAAGAGCCCCATTTTGCGAAGGAAATCTGCTTCGGCACTCACCACTCCTGAAGCAGTTTTGTGAAGCTCCACCATGAGAAGGGCAAACCAAGAAGGAGGATCTGCTTCGGCTCAAGTCCATTGTGAAGCGAAGTTGCGAATGAAAATCTAGAGAAGTGCTTCAAGGGCATGCGCTCCAAGTCGGGTATTTTCCTGAGGCGATCAAGTGCCTCATAAATGCATTTTTACATGCCCGATAAGCTCGTTGCTCATTTTTAGCAATTGAAAATGAAGTATCAGTCCCTAAAGAAGAGCTCGACGAGCATGGCGACCACTCGAGCACTAGACTAAGAAGCCAAGGACACTCATACGGCTCATTAATGCATGTTTCCACGGTTGACCCAGTCACAGTTGCCAATTTTGGTAACATATTTGAGAGCTCAGTCAAGGGCATGCGCTCCAAGTTGGGTATTTTCTCGAGGTGGTCAAGTGCCTCATAAATGCATTTTTATGTTCCCGATAAGCTCGCTGCTCATTTTTAGCAATTGGAAATTAAGTATTAGTCCCTAAAGAAGATCTCAATGAGCATGGCGGCCACTCGAGCACTACACCAAGAATCCAAGGACACTCATACGGTTCATTAATGCATGTTTCCATAGTTGACCCGATCGCAATTGCCAGTTTTGGTAATAGATTTGAGAGCTTAGTCACGAGAGCCACGAAGAGTCGACTTCTCAAGTTTCGAGGGTGTACTCCTCCATTTTGTGCATTAATGGCTCAAAGGGTCAGGTCCTCTATAAAAACCCAAGCATTGTAATGTAAAAGGGATGGAACTTTCTGTTAGAAAGCTGCTGTAACTTAGATTCATGCGATTAATACTAAAGAGCTTTGGCCTTTATTTCTCTCTTTTATGCTGCCTTCTACAATTATTTCTTTTATTTTTTCTTCATTTGCATACTATAATTTTGAACTCTAGATTTAGGTGTGTGATTGGAGTGGAACCTTGAGATTTTCTCGAAGGATACATAGGGGAGGAAAACGTTGTATTAGTTTTCTTTTATGCTGCTTGTGGATAGTGTTTTTATCATATTCACTCCTTCTTCATCGTCGAAACTCTGAACTCTAAATTTTTACGAGAGGGAAGGGTAATCCTGGAACTCGTCTAGAGGATACATAGGAGGATTAATATTGTGTTCATTTCATTTATTCTTGGTGTTCTTTGTTGTTGTTTCAAGCTATTGGCTAATAATTGTGCTTCTAGTTCTTTCCCACCATTAAATTATTGAAAATTCTTCCCTTACTCTTTTATTTATTTCCTGCACCCTTACTCTATTTATCTCTTTCCTTCACCCTTATATTAAACATCAAAGTAGTTTAGTATAGGATCCGGCCTTTCTTCGGAGATTGGCATGAGGGGCATCTCTTCCCTTCGGCCTTTCAAGAAACTGTTGATCATCAAATCTGCCCAGGAAAGGATTTGGTTAAGTGTATGCGCCCTAGACCTAGACCAATAGCTACCTCCAAATCTCTCTAAATTGTGACCTCTACAATTTTCTTTCTTTCTTCTCATTTCTTGTCTTCTAACTTCAAAGCTAACCTCTTTCTCTATATTTTTTCACTAGAATTTGGATGTCTTGATCTCTCCAAGATCTCAAAATTTGACAAACTTCTTTCCAAAACCTTTTTCCTTTTGGGATTGTTATTGTATAGTGATAATTATCCTAATCTATTATGGTCAGGTGATCCTGCTTGCAATCTTCTACCACAAACTCTACTTTGAATCTCTTCCAATGGTCATTACTTCAACTTCTACAATAAGGCTTTCTCTTGACTTTTATTTCTTTAATGAAATCTTCTTGAGACCTCTACTCTTGGGTCTTCTAATCCTACAGCCTTCAATTATCTTAGTAAATGCTTTATGAAATCTTACCTTGGTTTCTTTAATTTTCCAAGTATGGTAAATTCTTCAATGAGATCTCTTTCTTGAATCTCTACACTCTGCTACTTCTATATGCAATAGGACCTTTTATAATCCTTCTATCTTCAATATTCAATCTTCTAATCTTGGAATTTCTTCAATATGACCTCTCCTTGGATATCTTTCTTTAGTCTTTAATCTTTAATCTTCCAAAACTTAGAATTTCTTCAATGTGACCTCTTCTTGGATCTTTATATTCAATCTACAATCTTGTAACGAGAACCTTCTTGGTTCTTCTCAATATTCAATAATATCTCTTTCTTGGACCTCCTTTAATGTCTAATTTTATGCAACAAAAGAGTTAATCCCTGCACTAGGAAAACACATAAAATTTCAGGCAATCGAAGATGAAATTCTTATCTATCTATTGTATGAATCTTCTCAACTTATAAGATACAATCTTCTACAACAAAACTTAGATAGTAAAAACTAGATGTATTCAAAGTTCTAGAAATAATAATATTCACTAGCTATCTTAAAAAACTAGTGGAATCAAATCTATATTGAATCCTAGTCTTCACGGGTTTTCCTTTCAACCCTATGGAAATATTCTAGCCAAATAATAATTTGGAATATTTACTTTCTTCAAGCTTATAAATAGGATCTCTTCTAAGGGTCTCTTAATCTCTTCAATGATAAGGTATGTCTTCAAGACCTTTCTATCTCATCCTATTCTAGTTTTTCTCTTGGAATAGGTATGTCCTTAGATATCACTGGTTTTTCTTCAACATAGTAAGAAATTCTATCTTCTTTGGTTTCTCTTTCCAGAGGTAATTCCTTTATCTTCGTTAGTTTATTTTTCTAAAGGTAATTCCTTTATCTTCTCTGGTTCCTTTTCTAGAGGTAATTCCTTTATCATTACTGGTATTTTCTTAACCAATAGAAATCTTCTTTGCTTTTGATCTATATTATGACTTATATTAAACAATCCCAAAACAATGATGTTTGCATGTAGTGGCATAGAGTGGCTGATTTGGTTTGCAAATACATAGTAGGATTCAAATTGATAGTAGCAATGGTGATCCCTTATGGCTCTAATACCACTATTATATTTTGATGAATAAATACTCAAAACTATTTTACCTCAAGATCAATAATACAATTGCAATGTGAAATATTTAATAATGTTTATCAATCATGCATATAAACTCAAAATTAACTATATAATAACTCAAATAATGCTAATAACAAATGCTCAAAAATACTAAGAACACTTTATTGAATGAAGAGATCAAAATACATCATAATACATCACCTTTTATTGCTTACATAGGTGACTCTTTCTCCTTCGCTATATCTCTTTTACAGTAATACATCCATAAATAGAATGGAATATAACTCTTTATATGGAGGTTTCTTGGCCCTCACTCTTCCTATGACTCTTCATCTTCCTACTCTATTGACACATGTACATAGGGACAACTATGCGCATTTACATTGCCAAAATATCATTGTACATGTGTGAATTACATTGCATAAAGTAATTAGCTAACTTCCCCCTAAAGTAATATCCTACTCTAATTATGTACCAAAGGTGGTACAATTACATTACCCAAATAATGTAATATACTCTAACTATAACAATTACATACTTGCTTTCTTACTTACATGGAACTTGTGCATATCCTGCACATAAACACTTACATAAAAGAGGAAATATAAATCACTCTCCTAAAATATAGACTCAAACTATATTCTAATATTTACATTGTACCATAGGTACCATGGAGGTAAATTAGCATGTACTATATAAAGTAATTTTCTCTAACAATTTATTCCCAAAAGCCATTTATTTGAAGCACTTGAATTCATATTTTTTTTATTGTACTAGAAGGTAAAATATGTGGAGATGTTATCACTTCCTCATTGCACAAGAAAATGCTATCATTTGAAGTGATTTATTATTCTATTCATGAAATTTATTCATATTAGGGTGATCTAAAATAAATCAATGAAAATATTAAAATTACCCCTCCTCTTCTATGATTTCATTTTGGAGCATACCTCAAAAAAATGGAACAATTTATAAAACCTTAGATGATGAAAAATAATTTGTTTATTGCCATAAAACCAAAGAACTTTTGCACAACCAAGTAATGGTGGTTCACATCCACTCTAATGAAATATTAAAAATCATAATACATTTAAAGGAACAAATAGAATCATCACCAATGATGAACAAAAAGATCACATATTAATATAATGGATCAATGATGGTGGAGTATAAATACTCCTTTAATTTTATATATATATCCCATTATATGTTTGACCAAAATATTATTGATTAATTTTTCTTTTACATGGTTCACCTTATTATTTGAACTATAGTTCCATAGACTTACACAATATATTATATCCAAAAGCTTACAGAATATATTATATCCATAGGCTTACACAACATATTGTGCTATATAATGCTAGCCTTTTCCAATAAATAAGAGATTACACATTTTAACAAGGATGAGACCTTAGTAGATAAATGCAAATCCATTCATCTTTTTTCTATTAGCTAAGTATTTCTTCAAAATAAAAATAAGAAAATGCTCAAAATCAAAAAATCATGTTAGGAAGAGATAAATAAGAGAGTATATATAGAGAGCAACTCCCTAGACTAGTGCATCGCTAGAAGAGATAAAATTCCCCTAACCTTATAGATTGTTTAGTATAAATCACCTCAATAAGTGCTTTATAATCATCTATGATGATTTGCTCTTAAAAAATAATTATACATACATCTTTAAGATAACAACTCCATATGTCATTCTCATTATCAATTGTATTGAAGAGAAAAATCATTGTAAAATATTTGATCTTATCAACTCTACCAAGCATTTTCATATAATTTAGATATGAATACTAACCATATTCTAAATATGATATCCTTATCATCTATAGTTATGGAGAGGCATATGATATAGGATTTATTCTATATACATTTGAACCATCAAAAATAAATTGTTACCCTATACAAGTCCTTCATTGTAGTATGATATTCATATACTATAAAAGATATTTTAAATTAAAATATTCTTTTGTCATGAGTTTTTAGCAATGACTATAAGGACATTGATATCATAACCTTATAAGAAGAAGAGAACCTATCTTAATGTATGCTACTTATAAATATTTTTTAACTTAAATATAATGAACCTATCAACATGCATCAAAATTGATCACAATGGGAAGAACCATTAGATTTTTTGTATGATGACACGAGCCACCGATCATGGATAATCAATTTTATTGTTCATTTTTAGTTAATAAACACCTTTATTTTTCTATGGTTTAGTGATTGAAGCTAAAAAAGGTATATCCTTAAAATATAAAATAATAAAACATATTCAATCAAAGACTATATATTTTATATCCCATCATAATTTATCCATCTATAATGTGTTTTGATATTTTTTTTTAAATTGGTTATATGGCATAAAATAGGCATAATTTATATTACATTATAACTAAATTATCATGATATATCAATAAAGCATAAATTATATTAATACAATAATATTTTGACACTTATACATATATCGCTCGGTCAAATTGGAACATTGGTATCCACCTTGGAAATCCTTATTTTAACCGCTCAAGCTAATGTCATTTGATTCATGGCAAGTCTATTTTAATTTACTTTCTTAGTAATCTATGTGTGGCTTTTTTTAGGTGCAACTTCAATCAAAATAATAAAATACTACATTGATATCATTATATTTTTGCCAAGTTAACTAAGCCATACCCAACTTGCTTTTTTATCAAAGATATTCTTTATCATCCTCAAATTGCTATGTTTCTTTAATCAATTTCTTGATATCACTTTCATTAAGAGATAAAATCTCACTCAACAAATTGTCTTCTAAAAGAAAATTTCCAAGGAAAAGATCAATACCGCAACTTGCTACACTATCTACTATTTAATTTTATTTTCTATAGATATTCTAGCTATAAGAACTTATTAATTTCCTAATGAATATTTTTTAGGGGTCTTATTCATAGCCATAATATTCCATGATAACATTTTGATTAGCACTTTTTTTTTTATTTGTGGGCTTAGCCCCATTGGTTGTTAACACTTATGATATTTGTCTTTGTATTCCCATCCTTAGTTTTTTCTCTTTATTTTTGTCTTTAAGGGTTTTCATGCCCTTTTTGCATTCTCACAACATTTTCATCTTCACTAATATCTTTTATTTTTACATATTTTTTATAATGAGAGATCATATATACTTTTATCTTGCCTTGAATAATATGAAGTGCAAGGAATAGCTTGAAAAACACTTCTTTAGTTTTTCTAGAAATGTTAAAGTGCAAGGCTGATCCTCTATTGTATTTGTTGAAATTCATAAAACTATCAAGTATCATTTTAAAATATACATTGACCACAATCATATGAACAAAAATGAAGAAGGGTGAAATAGATGAGCATATATAGAAAAATAGATAGAGATAAATGACATGAATATATAGTAGGAATAAGGGGTGGGTGTGCATAAGCACCCCCATGATCTCACATATCATAAACTGATACTATGGATCAAGCATTGGGGGATATTTATAGTGTTACCAAATTCCCAATTAGTTGTTCACCTCGAGTTGATATAACTTATCTTGAAGGTTAAAATACAATGTAATAATTGTATTAAACCCTTTAACCAAGGTTAACCATAGAGATGGATTAACTAATTTTGCTAAGGGTGAATACATTAAAACTACTCGTAGGCTTACATCAAGATGCACATAGGCTTACATAAAGATGCATGTAGGTTAACATAAAGGAATGCTTAGATTCTTACATATAAAATACCTAAAGGTTTACATAGCACTTGCATGTAGGCTACATCAATATTACCCATATATACTTCATTATTATTGACCTTTACTTAATAAGGTCAGATTACAAATATTTCAACACTCCCCCATAATCTAAACTAAGGGGCCAAGAAGAAAATACATTAGAGATGATGCATCCCCTGAATGCTTATGGGACAATGAATACTAGTATCTTCTCTTACAAATATACATGAATTGGATCAACCTCTCCTAGAATATGAAGCCATAACTCCACCTCTTGGATCAAGATGTTGATATTTCCATGATAATATATTTAACATGCACTATGGTCACCATAATTTGTCCCCTAATCTCGATAGAAAGCAATTTAATCCATTAAACAATATGTAGGTCTTTGAATAATCAACCCCAATGGCTAGAAAGGTACCATGGGAGCAAGGCATACCTTGTGATGATCATCCAAAATCTAATTTTATTATAGCCTAAAATATTATCAATCATCATGCAAAGAGATTGTTAAAGTTAGAGCTAACACCCACTATGAGAGAAGAGAAATATAAACGCATGGAGTTTAAAATCTCTCAAATATAGTACAACTAACCAACTGCTACACCAATGACCTTAGTTGGAGTTAGATGTTTGGTGCTCCATAAAGGAATTAACCTTGACTGTTATGATAAAAGAAATTAGAGGAACTGAGCTTTGAATCTATGATCTTCTTGCTAAATAAGGTTTTTAAACCATACGTGTGTTGGATGCAATCAAATTTGCTAGTTGTCTTGCCAATTGAGTATTAGAGTTAATGTCATACTAGATTTAAAGAGGAGAATGTAGACTAGATCCGTTTTGGATAGAAATGTCCTATTAAAAATAATAATAGGTCCTTAAACTAATGCCACCAATTTGTAGAGCTTGAAAAACTATGTAATTTAAAAAATGACCAAAAATGCTTTTGTATGCCAAAATTATGGCCTCAAGAATTTTGCACATATTAGAGCTAAAAAGAAAGAAATACATTAAATAACATAACTTAAAAAAATTTCAATAATAAAAAACTACCACTTAGCACCTCTAGGTGCAACCTCTATTGACATAATTCATTAATATGACTACAAATTGGGATAGCAAATAGTGAATATAATTGTAACATTTGGCTTAATAAAATTGGTTGAATCCATTTACATTTGCCTTAAAGAGATAAATACATTAAATAACATAACTTAGAAAAATTCCAACTAATAAAAAACTACCACTTATCACCTCTAGGTGCAATCTCTATTGACATCATTCATTAATATGACTACCAATTGGGATAGCAAATAGTGAATATAACTATAACATTTGGCTTAAAAAAATTGGTTGAATCCATTTAAATATGTATGTATGTATGTATATATATATATATATATATATATATATATATATATATATATATATATATATATATATATATATATATAAATTGTCTGAAATTGAACGTTTCTTTAACAAGACTTTATTATAAGTGATGAAATGGGAGTATGAAAAACGGTTAGCGATACTATGTAAATGACCCAAGAGACCTGACAATTCAATGATTTGTATAATTGGATCCTCTTTAATTGATTTCTTTACCGTATAAAAACATTTTGAATCATTGAATAGAACGATTTGTAAATAGTCAGATGGTGAAAGAACCATAAAAGATTCACCTCTTTTGTTCTGATTAGATATATATATGGTAATGTCCAAGGTTTGGGCTATGTTAGTGATAGGAATGAATTTTGAGACCTTGTTTCACAATGCAAGACCCCATCCAGTGTATCATTGGCATAAACATATCTAAAAAGAAAATGCACTTCCCCTTATACACTACAAGCATAAAAACATCCACTACTAGCACACATAAAATAGTATTCAATGCTACCAACACACAAAAATTAGTATATAATATGACTTCAACATGAGATCTCCCACATGGGAGACAATGATCTAAACACTTTTCTATAGCACTCCACTTAAAATATTGATTGTTTTATTGTTCTAATGAACATACCTAAATAGGTTTTGAAGAAAAAATAATTTTTAAAATAAAAATTACTAGTCACTTGGCGATGTTGAGATTAAAATCCAAGATCTCCCACTAGTGATAAACATCCACTACTACTAGGGTGACATAATAGATAAAAATAATGTCTTGCTTCTACTTTAATATTGTAAGATCCAAGGATGAAGAAATTTTAGAAGATTGTGTTGGGGTTTGATCCCAAAACCTCTTCCTATCAAAAAATTCTATGAACCATTACACTATCAACATAATTTGAGTCCTTTTGATGAAAGAAATAAAAAAATTACAACTAACAAGGCACTATGAAGAAACAATCACAAATATACACCATTATAATAAAAATGGTAGTAAAATGATTTGAAAATTACATCCTTCCATGCTTAGTGGCTTACACTAACCACAATTCCTTCTACCATCCATTAGTAGTAAGTTAAAAAATTCCATAAAAAAAAATGTGCTTGCATGCAAAAACAAAAAACATTAAAATTACTATGATTTGATCCCAAAACCACAATATTATTGCCATAGCATCTTACCATCATGTAACATAGGTGGATAAGAGTCAATTTGCCTTAGTATTTAAAAATTACTACCCATAAATTTGTTATCAATAAGAAATTGCACCTCCCTACCACAAGAAATAGAATATTCTTGTAATCCCAAATTTTAAATTTTCTTTGAAGCACAAAGGATGAATTATTTTTAATCAAAAAGGAAACATCAAACAATGCAATCATGAAGTTTAAAACTAGTACCCACAATTTTTTTACAATTAATCCAATAGAACTGACAGTTCATCCATATCTACCACCTCTATACAACCTTTTTGTGTAATTGAGTGAAGTTTCTTTGTGATATATTTGATAGTGTGTTGGAATTTGTAATACCTTATAGAAACATTTCCAAACATACATTCACCATAATCATATGTAGAAAAAGAAAGAAGAGAAAAATATAGGGCCATATAGACAAAAATAGAGAAAGAGATAAAAAACATGAATTGATAGAAGGAATAAGAGGTGGGTGCCAATAGGCACCTCCATGATCTCACATATCATAAACTAATATAATGGATCAATCATTGGGGGTATTTATAGTGATACTAAATCTTCAATTAAATATTAAACTCAAGCTAGCATAACTTTATGTAAATGTTAAATTACAATATAAAAAATGTATTAATCCCTTCAACCAAGATTAACCAAATCCTAGGTCATTGGGGATATTTATAGTGATACCAAATCCTCAATTAAAAACCCAGGGATTGTAGGTGATTTGGAGAGGAGAGGGCAATCCTCCGAAGGATGTCCCAGGTTCAAATCTCCACCCTACCAAAAAGTTGAATTGGGTATCCAAAATCCAATTGATAATGTTGGTGCGGGCAGGGTCGGGTGCGACTCTCGGGTGACTTTGACGGTGTAGAACCCCCTGTTCATGGTCTCTCAAACCAATGTGGCCCCACAAGGGGTTTCTCGCTTTAAAAAAAAAAAAATCCTCAATTAAATGTTAACCACAAGGTAGCATAACTTTATGTGAATGTTTAAATTACAATATAATAATTGTATATAACCCTTTAACAAATTTTTCCAAGGGTGAATACATCAAAATTGCTTGTAGGCTTACATGAAGATGCCCATAGGCTTACATGAAGATGCCCAAAGGCTTACATAAATATGTTTGTAGGCTAGCATAGAATATTACATAGAAAATGCCCAAATACTTACATAGCACTTGCCTAGAGGATACATCAAGAGTACCTGTAGGTACTTCATCATTGTCGACCTTGGCCTAATAAGGGTAGATTACAAATATTTCAATAGTAATTAGCTTCATATGCTTGCCTAAAAAATCTAAATTACCATAGATATTATCCATAGTCATTTCATTATCATGCAAAGCTCTTGAAACCCAAATTGTACTTTGCACTACTTTCATTTCTATTGCAAGAAGAGGATTATAAACTAGTTGAAGAAAATGAAGGTGTTTTACTTGGAATAAACTTGCTCTTCTACATTATTTTTTTTAAATTTAACTCTATATCTTTATTTATATATATAATTTCTTCTAAATTTAAACTCACACATTATACTTCCTCATCCCTTGTATCCTTCTTTGTTTCTTCTAATAATTTATCCAAGTGAACTATGATGATCTAAGTCATCTAATGCTCTAGAGGGGTTGTCTTTACCATTTTTTTGGAAGTGGAAAATCCTTGATTTGAAGCATATTCTACTATAAAATAATCTCCTTGATTAATCTTGAAGTTTATCTCATGTCCAAAATCTTATCTCTTCTTATCCATTATTTTCACTTTGCAATCTCTTGCCATGTATCTAGTCTCATAATATTGGTAGCATTAGAATGTAATGTTTTCATAATCCACTAGTTTATCCTATTCTTTTGATTCACATTTAATCTGAATGAAAATTGACAAAGGTTTTGGAATGCCCATGGCAACACATATTTGGGTATATAAAACATGCTTTTGTTCCTTAGTAGTTATTCCATCTTAGATGTACTATCCTTGAGTATTACCAATGTTATTCTAAAACTTCTTTTTGATAAGCTAATATAGAATTCCAAAAAGCCTAACCCACACTAGAAGTTTTTTATAGTTTGTTTCTCAATAAAAATATTATCACTACATGGTATTAAGTATAGGGTATTTCCCCCTAAACCATGGGCCACAACCCATTGTTTTATCCCTAGTTTTCAAACCAAATAAAATTATGAATAAAAATTACTTTTAGAATAAAAATAATGGAGTAATTTGAATTCAATATCCACTTTCACTTGATTCAAATTTGAATATTTGAAGAGCATGGCTAGTATATGTGGAACTCATATATTAATTCTCTAATTTCAATAACCATTATGTTATTCTTTATTATTTATCCTTGTTAATCTATTCTAGTGTAATATTTGATACCTGGGTAGAGATTCCCATAGATTTGGACATCCATACTTATAGCTAAGGTATTCA
This sequence comes from Wollemia nobilis, assembly GCA_028583015.1. Classification (NCBI taxonomy): domain Eukaryota; kingdom Viridiplantae; phylum Streptophyta; class Pinopsida; order Araucariales; family Araucariaceae; genus Wollemia; species Wollemia nobilis. Next base: position 5,357,715 of record JAQPPZ010016751.1, on the reverse strand, counting down.
AACTTCTCATTAGGGATTTCAAATTTAGATTTCCTTCCATATTACCTAGATTTTCTTCATAAGAATATTTTTTGAATTTTCCTAAATATTTAGAGAAAGAAAAGGTGAATATCACTTCTTACTCATACTTTCTTCTTGATCACACTCGCTTCAAGCTAACATTTGCATTCTACTATTTTTGAAAGATCTAAAACAATAAAAAGTGAGGCTCACTACTAGCTTACACTTGCTTTAGGATACACTTTTCACTAAGAAAACAAAATAAAATATTTAAACCATAAAAGATTCAATTGATGGTAGGATTTTTTAATTTGTATTCTAAGTTCTTATTTTGATTTCCCATCCTTTTGGTTCTTGAAATATTTTTTCTCAATGTTAAAATATTTTTCACTTTTATCATTTTTATTTTATTTCTCTAAAACAAGAATCAATTGTTTTTTCTTTTTATTTTTAATAATATATTCATGGATCTATTGGGGGTCACTTCCATCAAATTAGAAAACATCACATTGTTAGATCAATTAAATCATATCTAGCTTACTTTTTTTTCTAAAGATATTACTTATTTATCTTTTCATCCATGATATTCTTAATTGTCCTCAAATTGCTATGTTTCCATAGTTAATTCTTTGACATTGCTTTTTATTAAGAGATAAAATATCACTTATCTAGTTAACTTCTAAAATTAACAATATTCCAAGATATCGATCAACACCATGATTGGCTAAATTATCTACTGATTGACTTTGTTCTTTATAGATATATTGATATTTCCAAGATACTACTATGGAGATGGGATCCTAGGTGGATGGGGAGAGTCACACTAACTCCTTTATCCCTATATTGCTCCTTTTCCACTTCAAATATTTGGAGAGGTAAATTAGATGTAAGATCTATGTTTTGTGAGTTTGTTTAGGAAAACACCTTCTTTTCCATTAAAGATTCTTGATTATCCTTAATTTTCCTATATAAGTCTAAGAAAAATTAAATTGAAATATATTTTTCTATTCCAGGCTATTGATGCAAACATACAAAATGCATGCAAACAAATTTTATGATCGATATGATGACTTTAATTCAATCCTAAAATAGAAATCCTTTTTCCTTTTAAATAGATATGGAAGGAGAATTTATGCAACAAATAAAACCTCCTATTCTATATGTAAATTTTAACTTTTCTTGCAAACACAATTGTTACTTAATGATAATATCCAAATGATAAAATTAAAAAATACTATTTCCATACATTAAATGCTCTTTTTTTTGTCCCTTGAATATATAAACCTACTCTAAGATAAATAATACACAAGTTTTTCAAAATACAATCTGATAAAGTTAACATAGGTCATTTTTTATAAGCGGTGTATGTTCCTATGTAAACATTCTAGTTTGATATTTAATTAGCATAGGATAAAATGTGAGCATATAATTAGCTCATGTTGATTTTCTAGAATGCTCAAGTTAGCTTCAGTTAAGCTAGTATGGGCTCTACATGATATTGTGAATAATGTAAGTTTAGCATCTCACATGCCTTTATAATATTGAAAATTTAATAAAAATACCAACTAGATTTGAATTCCTTTCATTGATATAGGAGTAGGTATTTCCTACCTGAAAGCTTGAGGAGGGGATTTCCTCATTGGCAATTCTCCTCTCCCCCATGGGAAGTTCAATATTCCTTAATTTTATTTGTTATGATATCTTTTGCTATAGGAGCTAGAAAGTATCCATAGCAACTTCATCATGTGGTCCTTTGGTCATCTGCTTCGCCTGTCCAAAGACCAAGGTGATAATGCACTCCAAATTTCCTTCGTACAATTGGAAAATTGTGTCCATCAATGCCTATTTTCCCTCTACGTGAATGGGATATGGGCCTCCACCCTTCTCATGGAGTAGAATCCATATATGTTGCTCCCAAGAAAAGCATTGAGAGGTACGTGCTTGGGAAAAAAGAGAAAAATCCTCTCCAAAGCCACCCTGATGGAGCATGTTAGATTGCTAATATATTAGTGCAGCCCTACTCCCTGGCGTCACCTTGTGTTCCTCTACCAACATGGGCTAAGTCTCTGTGGAACTCAACAACTTAGGCTACCACAAGTAATAGACATCATAGTCAACTTGCCCCTAAATTTTGACCTATTCTCTCTCTACATCGACCACTATAGGGTGATTTTTTACCAATGAATATTTGCTTTGTGCACCCTAACCCTACCACATATGTGAGCTTTTCCAATATTTGAACTATGTAGGGCCTAAGACCCTACTATAGTAATTTTATTCATTTGTAGAGGAGAGAAGTCACCCTTCATAATTGCTTGGGATTACTTCATGGATGACCAACCTTCCAAGCACTCGATCGTGTGAATCACAGTGGCCATGCATATTTTTTGAGCACATCATCTAGCCAATAGAGTGGAGCCATGATATATGCATAGTGGGATCTATGATATTTGCTTTGTTTTTGGCATTAATTCCCTCAAGTAGGAGACCAATGCTAGTGTAGGCATTAGTAACTATAGACACCAAAATATAGCCACTTGTTGTCCATCCATAGCTTCCCAAAACTTTTACCCATTATTTATATATATTTGTTTAATATATATTTAAATAATAATATTTTATATATTTTATTTATATATATTTAATAAATATATGTATATTTATATGAATTAATCCTAGACATCCATCATGATCTAATCCCAGCCATTCATCCACCTTAATCCATGTCACATGCATAGATTTAATCTCCACCCTCTATCACGTTTTAATCTTGACCACACAAGTTGTGTCGTTAAAACCCTAATGTGCCCTAGGAGAGATTATAAAGAGGAGTCATTTTGATGACTCAACCCCTAAGTTTTTTTAATTCTTTGGTGTTAAGGAGTATTCCTTGAGTCCTTAAGCATCCAAGCTCCCTTGACATTATCCATATTTCATCGCTCACCATCACTTATGTATCTATCACCACCCACATCGCACAAATGAGATATGCTTCTCCAAATTTTGTTTCACTCCTAGAATACCCTGTTGAGTTTCTTGAAGCACCTCTGGGCATTTTTTATCATCATTGAGTGCCTCTTGGCACCTCTTGTCATCATAAAGCACCTTTGGGTGCCTCCCACCATCATCGAGCATCCACAAGCATTCACAACCCTAGTTCTGCAATCTAGCGATCCCTCGGGTGTCGCTAGGACATTTGTGCACCAAACTATATAGCAACAATGAATAATAGAGAACAGTGAATTAGCATGATAAGGTAATTTATTTATTATAAGTATTTTTATTCTTTAGATCTATTTATAGCTTCATTTCTGCAACTAGGGTTAGTACTTTTATTATTGAGGGCCTCACATAGTGGAACCCTCGTAGATATTATTGACCTACTATTGTTGTTTACTATATGTAGGTTTAGGTATAAAGTTCATTGGATTTTGTTTAAGCACTTGAGTGGTCTGACCTATGGATATCTGAAGCCCACTCACCTTACTATTGAGATCAAGTCGAGCATGAAGACACCACCCTTATTTGTTAGCTAGGGTTTTAGAGAACCCTAGCATATTAAAATTGTTGTATTGGATAATAAAGCATTGCAAAACCCCTATCTAGGATACACTTGGTTGTAATATCAAAGACCCACCCAATAACAAGAATAAAATTTTATTTTTGTGCAATCATCTGTGTTTATTCTGCGTTATTCATTCATCTATTTAAGTACATTATTTGGTGTTGTTCAATTTTGCATCTACAAATGGAAATCATGGTGGGACCCATAATGGGTTCCTTATGTTGATTATCTTATCATTAATTCACTACTTTTTTTCTTTTGTCTTGTAGGTTTTTCAAAAAAATAGGTCACACAAATTTCGTAGAACTAGTTTCTGAGGATTTGTAGAAGTTGCAGAAGTTATGCAGACGTCTCGCAATGCTCCTAGGACATTCAAGAGACACCCAGGTGCATTTTACAGGAACCTAGGTACATTTCATAGAGAAGAGGAATAATACCTAGGCTTATCTGTAAGTCCACTGTAAACCCTAGCTTCTCTATTTTACGTATTTTCATGTTTTTATAGATTTATGACTAAAAATAACATCATTAACAATCTGGTAAAAACGAACATTTTAATATGCATTTCTAGGCATTAGAATAGTTCTTTGCATCCATTTTTGCATCCACATTCAATCATAAATCACACATTTCCATTTAAGGTTTTTACTATTTTTTTTGTGCTACAATTGCATCCATGTTTTCATGTGAATGTTTAATTGCATAAAATAGTTTACATTCTAGGGTTAGGGATTTCTCTTTTTGCTAGTCTAATTAAGAATAACATTAGAATAATTTAAATTACCCCCACATTTGGTGATTCAAGGTGGAAGAGTAGATGAACCCTCCTATTTTTAGAGAGCGGTCTTAAGTGGTGTACTCTACTTATTTTGGGAAAATCAATATTTCTTGTGACTAGTGAAATCAGTAATTTTTGATATTGTATGTACACATTAATAAACTAAAACCTTTAAAAGAAATTTTTAGTCTAAAAAGACTACCCTAAATATAACAAAATTTTTGAGAGCTCGAGCAATTTTTTTAACACCAGTTTCTATTTTTGAAAAATACTAAGGCAAGGAGATTGTCGCGCTTTCATGACATGTTTGAAATTTCATGCACCCAAAAGCAAAGAAATAATCCAAGACAGAAAATGTCTTGATTTCATGACATGTAAAATTTTCGCATGCTAGAAGAGCAAAATACGACTAAGACAGAGAAATGACACGATTTCACATGTTAGAGTTTTTCACGCTAGAAGAGCAAAATATGACTAAGGCGAATAAATATCACGATTTTGTGACATGTCAGAGTTTCATGTACCATAAGCCAGAAGATAACCAAATACAAACAAAATGTCATGCTTTCATGACATGTTGAAATTTTGCATGCCAGTGAAGCCAAGAAATATTGAGGTAGAGAAATATCATGATTTCGTGACACAGCTGAGTCACATGAAAGACATGATATAAATAGACTCTATTTTCAAAGGAGTATGACAATGATTGAAGACAGAATGATTTAATATAAAACTTTAGAATTCTGACACTTGTGACTCATTTATCTCAATCAATTAGAAATCATGAAAGATGTGCTAGTGCACTTGGTGGCGTATTTATTGTTGTAATTTATTTTATGCTAAGATTTAATAGCTGTCAAAGTAGATCAGTTTTTAGAGTATATATAGTAGGAAGAATACCCTGAAAAGAGGTCAACTCTTAGAAATTTACAAGACTAGACATATATACTCTGGATTCAAGCAATAAGAAAAACTTCTATTGGCTTCTGGTTCACTATGTGCAAATGTATGTATTAACATTTTCATGCTTCTATTTACATTGCTAAGTTGTATGTTGTGTTTATTTAGTTATCTGGACTCATACAAGATATAAAAGCATTATTGAAGCTTAAATGTTTTAGTGCATGTATGTGTTAGAATAATATCTAAATCACATTGAAGAATTATGATTTTTGCATGGAGAAATATCTAATTCTTAGATCTTAAGGTTATATATGTTCATATTTGTTGCTGTTTAAACTACACCAAGAGAAAAGCTTTAGCTATGGCTATATTTCCCTTCCTTTTAGTAAAGTTTATCCTCCATTTTCTCACAAAAAATACCAAGGAACCAACCTCCTCTAGAGATTAGACGGAACCTCTTTCAACACTAAACCCATCTACTCAATGTTGGTAAGGTCGTAGGCACAAAATATAACCATAGGCTAATTTTGTTCCAACAGTTTTTGGCATGCCCGATGGGACCAAAAATCCCATAGTATTTTATAAGGTTTGGTATTTGTCTTTGACTTATTTAAAGATCTAAATAAAATCACCTAGCGACTCCATCTGAAGGTATAGACCTAAGAAATACCTTATCTATTCATCTGGTTAGAACTTATGATTATTTACCTATATGATAGACAAATCTAAAGCAAGAAACTCTGAAGAACCCATTGAGTTCTTTGAGTTACACCTTGGTAGCCTCAGAGTGCATCTAATTTTATCTGCTAGATCAAAACCACCTGCTACCAGTATTACTACCCTTGTACCAACTGTTTTGTCCAACCCTATTTTCAATACATCTTCAAATATAACTACCATAAGTTCTATAGTTCAGACAAGTATAGTCACTACAATGGCCACTCCTCCACCAACTTATCTTACATGGAACCACATGGGTCCACTGAACCTAGTGGCCTAGAATTCGATTCCTACTGTGGCTTTGAAGACATTGCCTTCATATGATGGAATAGGTAAAATAGCGTATGAACATTGCTTAGATGTTGCCTCCTTGGTAGTAATTTACAACATCACTCAAGAGATGTAATGATCAGGTTGTTGGTCATTTCATTAAAAGGAAAAATGCTCTATTGGTACAGAGTACTTCCCCCTTAATCCATCACAACTTGGGCCTAACTCGCTGGTATATTGGTAGATGAATTTAATCAAAATGCAGATTTTTTCCCCTACTTAGCCAGTTCAACATTATCATAAAACATCCTCAAGAGGAAGTTATTGATTTCAACATCTAATTTAGCCGCACCTGGGAGAAGGTACCCACTAGATTGAAACCAACTATAGAACAAGCAGTGTATTATTATTTAAGACCTTTTTATTTTGATATCAGTATGATAATACGAAAATCATGAATATTCACTTTCCCTTCTATTTACCAAGAAGCATCTAAAGCAGAGAGAGGTCTCATTACCATTGGGAGATATCCACCAAAAGTGATAATGCCTATTTTTCTAGATATTCCCCAAGATTCCAAAATTGGTTCTTCAAGCTCTTCCCATTTTCCAAGTATAGATCTTCCAAAATGGAATGGGAAACCATCCATTCCTGCAATACAGATTCCTCAAAATTCCTCAACATTACCTCCTACTCCCACTGTTCTTGCATTACCTGTGCCACCTGCTCAATCAACCCAAGAAAAATAGCTCTCTATTATATTAGACACGATAAAAAATCTAGTAAATGATATGATGTCAATGAAGAGAATATGAGTCGAGAGAAACTTTCAACCAAGAAGGTTTCCTCAAATAACAAGGGATGTGGCTCAGTCAAGCAATAAAGGACAGGAAAGATCAAATGTCATTTATGCAAATGAAGTCGAGGAAGTTGTAACTCCTCCCATAAATTTTGATTATTGGTGTACCACATGTAATGATCCACATGGAGAAAGTTCATGTATGATCCATCAACACTATGTAAATAATGTAGTTGTTGAGAAAGAAGAGAAAAACATGAAAGGCCATGTAAATATGATTAGAGAAACTGATCATAATTTCATGATGCCTACAGTTAAACAATTTACAATTTTAACCAGATCAGGCAAAAAACTTTGCAAGTAGATCCTCAAGAACTTCAACCTCTAAGTTTTCCCCTAGCTCCTAAAGTGACAACTAAAAGGAATTCTTCCTATGAAAAGAGACCTCAGGTTCCTACCCGAAGCTTTGAGATAGAAATATGTAAAGAGTTTACTCCAAGGAAGGAAATGGAGACTCAAGATCAAGCTAAGGAGAGGTTAAGGTTTCCTTCGCTAACTAAAATATAAAGAATAGAGGTGACTCAAGGATACATAAATAGATATGACACTTTTTCCAAAGAGATAGAAAAGAGTGTTGAATCATCTTCATTTAATATAGTGGATGAAATGAAGAAGACTCCCTCAAAGGCAAGCATGTATGATGCCATTCAGTTTTTTGGCTAGATTGATCTCCTACAAGAATATCTAAAAACAATAAAAAATAAAGGTAAGAACACATCTTACTCAAACATAGTTCAGGCAAATCTAACATCTACTATTGGAAAAAATAGACCACCTCCCTTCTATTTATCTCTTCAAATGGAAGGATGGGTCGTACACAACTACATGATAGATTCAGGTGCTGCTACTACAGTGATACCAAAAGTAGTGTGTAACATCATAGGGATGGAATATACTAGAAGTAATCCAGGGGTCCTACAGTTGGACGGTACTCTGATAAATATTGTAGGAGTAATTAAGGATATACCCATACAACTTCATAGGATGCCTCAAATAGTGGTCATACAAGAAGTGGTAGTTGTAGATTTAGCACCATACTTTGGTATGTGTTTATCCAGAGAATTCATAGCCAAGATAGGGGGATATTTATCTCTGGACTACTCACAATTAGAGATATCTTTTGAAGGTAGGAGGATCAAGATATTTAATGAAAAACCATCTACTTTTCATGTAGAAAAAATAGGGGAAGCTAACACTATAAATATGATGACCGAGGAAATTGAGGATTTGGATCTAATGGAGGAAACCTTAGAGGAAATTCAAATAGAATATCAGTTCTCTCTAAATAATTTCAATGCCATGATAGAAACATAAATGGGAAGTTATTCCATTGAAAAACCAAAAAGGCAACCGACACTCGCTCCCAGAGAGGATGACTCTACCAATCAACTTTGGAAGTTATTCTTCGATGGAGCTAGGTGTAAGAATGGAGCTGGTGCTAGAATAGTTTTGATTTCCCCCACAGGGAAGGAAAGAGTTTTCTCTTACAAATTGACGTGGAGTTGCACCAATAACGTAGTAGAGTATGAAGCACTTTTCTTGGGCTTGAGGAAAGCTAAGAAACTAGGTATTAAGTAGTTATAAATTTATGGAGATTCAAAATTTCTTGTGAATAAATTCGTAGGAAAATATATCGCCAAACAACATTACTTGAAGGCATACATAAATAAATTATGGGATATTTTAAAAGCTTTTGAGGCTCTAAATATGAAGTCTATTCCTAGAGAGCATAATACCCATGCATATTTATTAGCATCAGTGGGAGCAAATTTTTGCTCCATCATCAATGTTATTCAGAAATCCAAGATGGTTAGACTCATATGCAGACCCTCTGTGCTAGACAAAAATATTTTCTAGCAATTTTTTGAAAACAACGAGCAAATTCTAGATTTGTTAATCTATGAAATGAACTACTCTAGTGGCAGATCGTTGCAATACGAAGAAGAAGAAGGATTGATTCAATTAAATAATAATCACATTCCCAAGGGACTTATCACCCTTGAGAGTATTTTTGATAATAATGATAGGGTAGTAGGCCATAAAATAAAATTTGATAAGCGTCGATATAAAGAAGTTGAGCTAGAACCGAGAAAAATGATTAAATTCGGAGTTAGTTGTACAATAGAAGAGTTGAACCAAATCAGGGAATTATGCAAGAAGTTTCCAGATATAATAGCTTGGGTGTATAGTGACTTGAAATTATACAAGAAGGAAGTTATCCAACACACTATTGAGCTGGAGGAAGGGGCCAAACCTTTCAGGCAAAAGCAAAGGCCTGTGAATCCAAAGATAGAAGTCCTGATGAAGCAAGAGTTGTTGAAACTCCTTTAAGCCAAAATAGTGTATCCCATTAAGCATTCTACTGGGTAGCAAACTTAGTCTTAGTTAGGAAGAAAAATGGAGATATCATAATATGCGTCAATTTCAAAAATTTAAACAAGGCATCACTCAAAAATCATTACCCACTTCCACAGATAGATCCAATTTTACACACAGTGGCAGGAGCAGAGAGATTTTCTTTGCTAGACGATTTTTTTGGGTATAATCAGGTATGGGTCAAGGATGAATACCAATATAAAACTACTTTTACCACCTAATGGGGTATGTTTGCCTATCAAAGGATGCACTTCAGGTTATCTAACATTGGAGTAACCTTCTAGAGAGCTATGGATGTAGCTTTCATTGAACTGACTAACAATATCATAGTCATCTACTTATATGATATGATAGTTTTTTCTCATCATAAATAAGATCATGTACAACACCTTGAGAAAGTTTTTGAAAAGTACAAGGAATTTGAAATATCTTTAAATCAAAAGAAATCCATATTCTTTGTAGAATAAGGTATCCTTCTTGGCCATGTCATCTCCAAAGTTGGATTAGCAATAGATCCTGATAGAGTGAAAGCACTCTTAGAACTCTCCTTATCGATCAACAAGAAAGGCTTGTAATATCTCTTTGGATAATTAAATTTTATATATAAATTTATTGCATATTTTGCACAGATTGTGAAACCAATGATAGAATTTTTGAAAAAGGATGCACCTTTCAAATGGATAGAGCCAAGGAAGAATGCTTTCCAAAATATTTTAGAAGAAATAGCTTAGGCACCTGTGCTAGTTAACCCTAACTACTCTCGAGGTTTTATCCTATACGTTGTGGGTGAACAAGGAAGTTATGCTGCAGTCCTCACATAGAAGGGACCAGATAATGAAGAAAGGCCCATAGCTTTTCTAAGTGTTACTATGCATGATCATGAAGAAAGACATAATTTTATTGAGAAAAATGTATATGCTATCATGAAGTCTTTAAATAAATTTAAACATTTTTTGTCATAGAGCAGGGTCATTTTTTATGTGGTCCATCCTAATGTTAGAAATTTTATAATACAAGGAGAACTTGGTGGAACAAGAGCAGGTTGGTCAACTAAAATATCAAAATATGATGTAGAAATACACCCAACGAAGATAGTAAGGGGTAGAGCCCTATGTCAAGAGTTAGCCAAGAATTCAAACGATTATGTGAACCACCAAAGCATAATGGTAAACTCAGAAATAGATCAAGGGTAGGAGAAGTCCGATTGGGTTGATGATCTTGTGGAGTATTTTCAGACTGGAAGATGTCCTGATAATCTGAATGCTTCACAAAGAAGAAGATATAGGACACAAGCATTGAGGTACACCATTCAATCAAAATGGCTATACAGAAAGAATATAGATGGTGTACTATTGAAATGCATTAAGGACAATCAAAAGGAAAGGGTGTTGATTGAATTTCATGGAGGTCTCTTTGGGGGGCATTATTTAGGATGAACTACTGCTTTGAAAATATTCAGAGCAAGTTGTTATTGGCCTTCTATTTTTTTGACACCTACAAAATAACCAAAGGTTGTGAGCAATGTCAGAGATATGTAGGAAGGAACATGAATGCCCCTATGCCTCTAAAATTTGTTCAAGTGGAAGAGCCTTTCCAACAATTGGGGTTAGACTTTATTGGGATAATAGAGCCTAATTCATCAGAAGGACACAAGTATATACTTACAACCATAGACTATTTCACTAAGTGGGTCAAATAAATTACCACCAAGAAGGTCGACCAAGAATTAGTAATTGAGTTCGTGGAAAGCTTAATTGCAAGGTTTGGTGTACCATATTCACTGGTTACAGATAACGAAAAACATTTCATTGGTGCTAAAATGATTGAGTTCGCTAGTAGATATGGTATACATTTAAAAACTTCCTCCAAATACTATCCTTAGGGGAATGGTCTCCCTGAGTCTACCAATAAGAACCTCCTCAAGATATTGAAGAGAACATTAAAATATAACAAAAGAAGTTGGCATTCTTTGATGAACCAAGCACTATGGGCTGATAGAATTTCAATTAAGAAATCCATTAATACATCACCCTATTCCATGGTTTATGGCAAAGAGGCTATTTTGCCTATACACATGGAAATACCAGCTTTAAAATTGCTTAATCATATAGATGCTAAGGGAGGCCAACCTATGGATGCTAGGTTGATGCAACTTTTGCAACTGGAAGAGCAGAGAGAATAGGCATATGATCACCACCAAAAACATATGGTTGATATTGAAGGGTGGTTCAACAAGAAGACTACTTATAGGAAATTTAAAGTTGGAGATCTGGTTTTAAAATGGAACACCAAGAAAGCTAAGCCAGGTAACCATGAAAAATTTGATGCTTTTTGGGAAGGTCCCTTTGAAATAATTGTTGAGAAGCAATTTAATTCTTTTCAACATCAAGATCAGCAAGGCACAATTTTTCCCATAACGATGAATACCTTTCACTTAAATATCTACTTCAAGTAAAAACAAGAAGATATTTTTTGTATAGTATGTATATTATATGGTATTTTATGAGAATTTCAAAGTTTTCAAGTTTGTTTTTAGTAGTTTTTGTCACATTTTTTTTTGCGACTATCCAAGGTCAACCAAAAAAGATAAAAGAAGATGGAAGAAATAAAAAATTTGTAGTTTTCTCGGCATACAATGGTTCAAATTCAAAAATCTGCCACGTCACTCTCTAACGGTTGGAGGGAAAGCACTTCTTTTGCTGATGATCGGGACCTTAAAACATGCACATTCCTAATCAATGTGGTTGTCAATGATTGGTCGATGAAATTAGCATGCAGTAAATATGTCAAAAATCATATGTGAGAAGATCTAAGATATATGGGTACACCAACCTCAATTATTGTAGCCCATGCATAATTTTCTAACAAAAGATGTGAAGAAACCCTAATTCATTATCGAAAGAAAATTCTCCATTGTAACTCACTTACCATATTTTTCTTAGAGTTCGAATCCCACACCAGTAAAGCTTTGCAAGTGCTCTCACATGGCTCCTACAAAAAATAATCAAAAAATGGCAATGGTGACATCGTCTTCTGTGGCAGCAAAGGCACGAAGATGAAATAAGTGAGATATTTGTTGATAGAGACATGAGAATTGGTGAAACCATTATAACTTGGAAGCTTCTAGAGAGGATTCGGAGGAATATCGAAGAGATAATGGCTAAAAACATCACTACATATTCTTCGATTACTTTTGCATACAATTCTCTACTCTACTGGTATGTTTATGTTCCACTCCACCCTTGTCCAGAATTAATCAAAGCTATTGCTAGTTTTTATGATATTAAAGGGATGACTGTGAGGAATGTCCAAGTTCAAAGCCTTTTCACCCTAAGTCCTGATGTTTTTATTGATGCTTTTACTTTTGGCCATCTCCCTACTCATGAAACAAATATTTTTGACCTGATAGACCAGGCAAGGTTTTTTGTTCCATCCAAGAAGATGAGGAATTTTATAACACAATTGAAGAACCCCCCTCCTGGAAGTGCTATGCCTGAAACCCCCATTCCTATAGAATATTTCAAAAAACTAAAATTATATTATATTTTAGCCATGGTAGAAGGCCTAAATATAGATGAAAGAGTTTATGGTTGGCAAATTACTCTGGTCGAATATCTATCAAACCCAAGAAACTATGATTCCTCAGTCATGAGTAAAAGCATCAAGCCCATGTTTTTTGACTAGCCGGAGTACATTTGTTGTCAGGTTCATGAAGGTTTATCTTCAATTAAAATGGGATATCATTCCTCTTTCAAGTTTTATTCATATTTAGTGTGGGTTTTCTTCTATTTTTTAGCTAGAGAGCTAGCTTTCATTTCAATAAATGATAAATATGAGAAAGGCAGGATTTTTCCTATATACGAATGGACCAATATTTTATATAAAACAGAATCATACTATGATTTTAATAGAGAATTTATGGGGCCAACCCTTAAGATTATGTATGGAGAAATAAGTAGGTTGAACAAAAATGCCATTAAAATTCTGCAAAACAAACATGGAGAAGAGGGTGACTAGTTTATCCTCACCCAAGGGATTGTTATCAGGTTATATGGGTTTACTGGAAAACATTTTTTGCTACCACATTATGTTATTGACATGTTATTTTCTCTCGAATATGTTAGGCAAATTGAATACATAAATTTCAAGTATGGCACAGGTATAGGGAAAATCAGTACCTGTACGATGCCTTTCCAGTTTGAAGGTATTATTGTCTCAAAAAAGGGCAACATGAACAGATCACCCATTTTCTAAACAAATTTGGGTTAATATAAATACCACAACGATGGAGGTATGACCCCATCAATAAATTTGCTAAAAGAAAGGCCATTTTGAACAAAACCCCTGTGAATAATTACCATATGTTCCCTAGGCAAGATATTGAAGATCATAAAAATAATGCCGAATATGATGCCCTTGAATGGCATGTAGAAAGGATGCAGCCACTACCTCCCTAAAAATATTTCTATGAACATGTAGTTGAATACAACCCTAAAAACAACCCTAAGCACATTCTAGATACTAAAACTATAAACAGAATGTAAAAGAAAAGGGTTGAATGGACATTAAGGAAGGTTAATAAATGGTTTTTGATGAGAATTTAGACTAATATGATTGAGTCATGGTACCCTATGAATAATGATGTAGAATTTCAGCCCATTATGATCATTATCAAGCTACCTGGACTGGGATTTTTCCCCAAAATATACCTCCAAGCGTCGATGGTAGCAAATATACAAGCCCTAAGGTTGCTAAAAAATAAATTTTGGACCAAGGTAAGGGTAAAGGAATTGCCTTGGAAAAATCAGAATCACATGCACCAACGAGGCTTAGGTCCTCATAGAAAAAATCTCCTAAAAATATTTTCACAGAGGAACAAAAGATAAAATATGTGAAAGCACCTCATATGATGGCAAAAATGGGTTATTATGGTAGGGTATTAGGGAAATATGGACAATAAATCATTGAACCCTTGTCAGTTGAAACAAGAGGAAAACATTTGGTGATGGGTGTATATTTATCAAAAAGCAGAGCTAGATCATCCAAAGCTCCAAATTTCGTTCTCCTAGCTGCCTCTAATACTGAATTGGATGAAGCACCTCTAGGAACTTGTTGGGAGGAGAAACTGATGAGATATTTTATTGATACAAATGGGTTACAATATATAGGCATAAGCCTATATGAAACACATGACACTTGTCAAGAGAAACTGACAAGTGTCAAGGTGAAGGCATAGTGCACTTTAATTCTAACATTCCCCCTTAAAGTGCACTATCCTAACTAAATAAAAAAAACAAGTCAACATTAGGTAACATTCCCTCTTAATGTTGACTTCTCTAAAAGCAACCTATCATCCTCTTTTATTGTTGATTTGGTCTAGGCTCGTGCTCTTTGCCCTTGGCTCTCCAACTGTGAATAATGCTAGATTCACTATGTATACATCTCGGTATGTTGCCACAGGGTCAGCCGTCTAAGTGCCTTAGGGTCATCATGGGTGCCTCAGGGTCAGCCACTTCTGGGTCTGTTGCCTCTGCAGGTCATCCTCAGAGGATGTTGCCTCTCATAGGTCACTGACTAGATCCACCATGAATATCAAATCCCTCCTCATGGTGAACTCAATCTAGAAGGTGTCGATCTCTGCCAAAAATGCACCTTAATACATAAGATAAAAATGAGCCATGAAATACAATAAAATGAGCCATAGAAGCCAAATATGGAGGAGAAGAAGAAATAAGAATAGAAGAGAATATTCTGAAGTGTCTTCGTCTGTAGTCTTCAGAAGTAGATCCAAAAAAAACTTGGATAGAGTCTAGGGTGTCTATGTCTGTAGTCCCTAGAGTAAGTGTCCTTATGGTAGTCACCTCATCTTACTGGAATGCATGGGTAACCAGCCGCTGCATCCGCCAAGTAGAAAGAGGAGAATACTAGATACTAGGTTCACTTACAAGTGCCTTGGGAGTGTCGGGTACAACCGAGAGTGCACTCCAAGGTAGAAAAACTTTGAGGCTAAAAAACTCAATTGAAACATCCTCAGAATTACAAATGGACACCACCAATGTGTCCATCGCGGAAAAACATTTCCAACGACTATATATACCCCTATATTCCACCATCAAAGGGGCCTGCATCATGTGGAAAAAACCATCATGCCTATCTAAGGCAGCAAAATAAACCTCAGGAATATCATATTCCTGGCATCGCACTATGGTGGAAAAAGACACACTTAAAATTTCCCTCGCAGGGGAATTACATTTCCACTCTCTATGTGGATAAAAGCATTTTAAAAAATTACGTTACTGTAAAACATTTTGTGACTATCCATTTTCCATGTGAATTAATTGAAAATAACCAATTAATAAAGTGGTCCTTTTTAGCAATGGCCCCTACATTTTTAAATATTAATCCCCACATGCTTTTAATAAAAAACAATTTGGGCCTTTTAAAAATTACAAACACACACTGCATCCCTCCACCATCGTCGCGATCACCTTCTCGACTAAATCTGATTCGCAAGGGGATCCGTAGCTCCAAAAGCTGTTATATTCCAATGTGTCACCTTCGGCCTTCTTCACCTCAATGACATGGAAGGAAGGCACTACCTCAAAAATATTTGCCATGATGGACAGGTGTCCTTTCCTCCCTTCCTCGGACCCTTGCATCTTCACCTTGTAAGCCCACCGGCCGATCTCCTCCAGATTTGACACGATATTGGACGTGGGCTCTCTGGTCTATTTTTGGCCACGTGGGCTCGGGCGATCAACACGGGGCAACAGTGATATTTGCCCCACTTTCGAACATGGCGGCATCGGCGGCAACACCCGTTCTGCAACTTCTCGCCCTGCCAAAACACTTGGTGCGCTCCAACGGGCAGATGGAAAGATGTGAGGCAATCCACACGCACAGGAATTTAACTTCATCACCGCTTCATTTTGATAGATTTCTTAGTTCTATGGAGAATAAAGTGCGTCGATTATTTACTTATGAAACCACACACAAGCTACACAAGATGTAGTGGTTATCCTCATCATGCATCATCATAGATCCAAGTCTCCATCATTCGACATTTTTCACTCACATGGCACAGTGTTCACCTTGGCATTGGTTTTCTCTAGATCTATCAACTGAATCTATCAGTGATCACCTCTTTTACATCCACAAACCCGCAATATCCGTGATCATTGAATAACACTGTCAGTACTATAATGGCCTCACAACATCAATAAAGTCTTTTTTTTTCCATTTCTCCCATGACATTGGGTTTTCAATTTTTGGCACAGAAGATGATGCAAAATCAGTGGCACGCTAAGCATCTCGATGCCAAATCAAGGGTTAATTTCCCAGGGACTAATGCAGAAGGGTCTGCAGTAAAGGGCCAGCTTTCATTACAGCTTCAAATATCTTCGCCAGCCCCGCATGACCAAGCGCCAACCACATGGTTCTTCTCGCCCATGCCAGGAATAGCACGACGTGCTGCAACAGTCTCAGAATCATCCTTTCGATAGTCTCCAAACCTATAAGACAGGCGTATCAAAGATCTGTCTAGCCATCGGATTGGATCAAACTCATCCTTACTCTCCATTTTGACACTATGCCTTCACCTTGACACTTGTCAGTTTCTCTTGACAAGTGTCATGTGTTTCATATAGGCTTATGCCTATATATTGTAACCCATTTGTATCAATAAAATATCTCATCAGTTTCTCCTCCCAACAGTACTAAGATAAGAAGATTAGAATCCCTTGTCGAATGTCAGCAGAAAAGGAAAAATCTAGTAGATGAAACTCGTAAAATTCCCATCAACTCCCTAGGTGGTGAAAATCTACAATGGGAAACTATTGAACTTTCAGAAGTTGTTAGAGAAAAGGAATATATTACCCAAGATACTGAAGATATTTCTCAAGGTGACAAAATGGTTGGAAATCCTGATGTGCAGATAGGAAATCAAGAAAAAGAAGCTAATGATAACACAGATTCTACTTAGGATAAGTTGCACACAACTATTTTTGATAATATAAGGGTAAAAGAAGAGATGGTCAGACACAACAGGAATCAACATGGGAAGATTCCTCCAAATATCAAAATAATAAATTTAGAAGAAGATACATACGTTGAGGAAAATAAATGTGGAGAAAGAGAAATGATGAAAAACCCTCAAGAATATAGGTTTAAGTAAATAGTTGTTGATGAAACTAATGAACAGAATGTATTGGAAAGTGAAAACCAGTGCGAAATCCCAATAGGATCAGCTATGGCCGTTCTTTTCTCTTCTTTTCTTTTTTTTTCCCAATATAAATATTCTTCATTTTCTATTCCAAAGAAATATATAATGTTTCCTTTGAAACAACGGTTTCTTTCCCCAAAACCAGAGTTATCTACATAGGTTCAATCTAAAGCTGGTCAATCTTTGGTACCACTAGCTCACCCTATAGCTGCCCCTATGGAGGAGAAAGTTGCTTTAGTGTCAACCCCTTTTCTCCCTGGTACATGCATACCAGTTATGATATCTATGTCTGTCATGACTACAGAGAATCACCCTATTATGTCAAAATTGAAAGATATAAAAAGGGTGAATAATAATGCTTTTGATCGGTGGACTTTTTGCTCTATTGAGGCTTCTAAAGCTCTAGCCCATGCCCAAGAAATAATAGCACTTGACCCCACAACTATGCAGAGGAAGAAGCTGAAGATGACACCAAAAGTTAAGAAGCCTGAAGGGGACATGACAATTGAAGATTACCAAGTAGAAATTATAAATGAAGATATTACTTAGCTTCACATGCAAGATGAATGGGGACAGGTTTAGGCTCACCTAGGGACAATTCGCTTGCATGGAGAATATTTTAAAGAAAAATTCCATAAAGAGAAAGAAAATAGAAAAGAATGCGAATCTGCCTTACAAGAGCAAAAATTGTTGGAAAAATATTTGAAACTGGAAGCTAAGAGATGGGAAGATAAATTTTGTGAAGCTACAAGTGAGATAGCTAAATATAAATAATAACTTGAGAAAGCGACTGCACAAATTCAATCTTTGACTCTGCAGGTACAAGAGCTTCAGCAACAAATCCAAGAAAATCATAATGCAGCGCATGGCCTATCAAAAGATAAAGCCAAAGTAGTAATAAAAGAAATGTTCGAAGATATTTTGCTGCTTAGTTTAAGAGCAAGGCCCATGTTGACATATTTGGCCAAAGTGAAAGAAGTGATTGAAGTAGTTAGTGATGAATTAAAAGCTGCAGTAAGCTTTCTGCAGGAAATATCAGATGCAACAACAAAAATCCAAGTCTTATCTGATAACATGCCAGTAAATGTTGTTAAAATCCAAAGTGAAGCTTGATCTTAGGCTAAGATTGTAATTAGAAGTTTTTTCAAGAGGTTTAAGCTCCTAAATCAAGGCATAAAACTCCTTCAGGAGTTATAAGTTGAGGCTAAGGGACTGGTGAAACACTTAAACCTCATGAAAAAATGTGGGCTTCCATATTTGTGGGATGAAAATTCAAACGTTTTAAGTGAAGAATCACTTACAACATCCCTGAAGGCTTTTTTAAATGATGAATTAGAAATAGAAATTTGGGAGGAACCTGTAGAGGAAGCCCAGATTTTTTCCATGGTACAAAACCTCACACAAATTAAATCTTATTTGCAAGAACTAATTTTAAGACATAAGGTGGTATCACATGATAAAGTAGAAGAGTTTCAATGTATATCATCTATTCATGGACTCCTCAGACCTTGAAGATGAAGCTTGGAGGCAGGTTTGCCTCACCTACAATGAAGTCATCAAAGTGATCAAAAATCAGAATAAGAACAAGCAGGTTGAATAGAGAAAGCTGACAAAAGGTGGGACCAGCGGCCAGCAGTAAAATTTTCACTAAGAGGATTTTCTAAAAAAAATTACCAAAGTATTGGTGTACTATTAGTAAAGTGTACATAATCTTGTAAGAGGTATTTTGAAAGGTAATGCTTTAATTTTAAAAGTATTTTTCTTAATTATTTTCCTTCCAAATTTTCCTTTATTTTGACTTCATTTCCCAATGGATGAAGGCTTGTATTCTAATATTTTTGCTAGCAAAAACCCCCGAAAGGCACCAAGAATGTTAGTCTAAAAATATTACCCTAAATACAATAGAAGTTTTGAGAGCTCGAGCAATTTTTTTAACACCATTTTCCATTTTTTAAAAATACTAAGACAATGAGATTATCGCGCTTTCATGACATGTTTGAACTTGCGTGCACCCGAAAGCAAAGAAAGAATCCAAGGCAGAGAAATGACATGATTTCATGATATTTTAGATTTTCACACACTAGAAGAGCAAAAGGTGACTAAGGCAGAGAAATGTCACGATTTCATGACATGTAAGAGTTTCATGCGCTAGAAGAGCAAAAGATGACTAAGGCAAAGAAATATCGTGATTTTGTGACATGTTAGAGTTTCACGCGCTAGAATCCAGAAGACAACCAAAGGCAGATAAAATATCACGATTTCATGACATGTTAAACTTTCACATGCCATTGAAGCCAAGAAAGACTGAGGTAGAGAAATATCATGATTTCACGACACAACTGAGTAACATGAAAGATAGGATATAAATAGACTCTATTTTTAGAGGAGTATGACAACAATTGCAGACAGATAATGATTTAATATAAAATCTTAGACTTCTAACAATTTTTATTCATTTATTTAAATCAATTAGAAATCATGAAAGATGTGCTGGTACACTTGGTGGCGTATTTCTCGCTGTAATTGATTTTATGCCAAGATTTAATAGCTATTAAAGTAGATCAATTTTTAGAGTATATATAGTAGGGAGAATACCCTGAAAAGAGGTCAGCTCTTAGACATTTACAAGACTAGATGTATATACTTTGGATTCAAGCAATAAGAAAAACTTCTATTGGCTTCTGGTTCACTATGTGCAAATGTATGTATTAACATTTTCATGCTTCTATTTATATTGCTAAGTTATACATTGTGTTTGTTCTGTTATCTGGACTCATACATGATATAAAAGCATTTATGAAGCTTAAAATTTTTAGTGCATGTATGTGTTACAATAATATCTAAATCACATTGAAGAATTGTGATTTCTACGTGGAGAAACATCTAAATGCTTAGATATTAATGTTATATATGTTCATCTTTTTTGTTGTTTAAACTACACCAAGAGAAAAGCTTTAGCTATGGCTATATTTCCCTTCCTTTCAATAAAACTTTATCTTCCCTTTTCTCACAAAAAATACCAAGGAACCAGCCTCCTCTGGAGATTATATGGAACCTCTTTCAACACTAAACCCATCTACTCAATGTTGGAAAGGTCGTAGGTGCAAAATATAACCATAGGCCAATTTTGTTCCAATATGAATCACACACAGCATGTTTCATTTTTAATAGTAATGGTTGGATTCATCACCAACCATTGCTTGAGATCTAGTGATGGTGGGTTTCATCTCCATCCACCTATCTCTGTCCCTAGATACCATAGGTTACCCCCAAGAAAACTTGATGGATTTTATCACCAGTAAGAATCTCATTGTCCATCCTAGCCATATTGTTCACCCATTTTTATTCATATTAGTGCATTGAAACACACACAAAAAAAAATAAACATTAACATGAGATAATCAAAGAACCATGTAATATACATTTTTGTTGCAAAAATATAGAATTGGATTGCCTGTTTGATTTTGTGAAATTTACATTTTGCATTTCATTTTTAGCATATTTTATATTTGGTTCATTAGTTTATTGTATTAACAAAAAATCAAACTAAAATAATGAATCAAATATCCACCAACCAAACCACTTTAGCAATGGAGTGTTCATCATCACCTTCCACCACCACTTCCATGACCAATCCCCCTAAAGTGATACAAGTAAGTCATTTATATTTTGTTTAGGTCCCTCACACACTATGTCATCCACATAATTTCATATGGCCATACCCCAAATAGAATCATCATCACCAACCATTGACCATCACATCACCCACATAGACATGGCACAAGTAGAAGCTCTTATGAAATCCACTTTGTCTTAGAGTCAGTCGCCAACTCACCTAGACATGATCCTTCTTTACAATAGGAACTTGTCTCCTCCCACCTTTCAAAATTTACCTAGGTGTACAATAACCCTATTTTTGAGGTATCTGTTGCACCTTCCCAATATTTTTCCATTCCCTAATCATCATGTGTCCAAAGCACATTCATCCCATCCTCATATATCTCAATTTATGGTAACCCCTTGTATGAAGCACATGTTAATGCTACTTCACAAGTGCCTACATCCCTACCATCTAGTGTCTCCCATCAAGTTGCAATTCCTATTGCAACTTACCCCCCACCTACCTCATCAATCCCATCCACATCTATTCCATAAACCACTAATTTGGAAATACATGATACATGGGAACATCTCAACAAATTGCTTAAGAAGCAAAAGAACGCTCAAGAGCAAGTTTAGGTGAACCCTAAGCCTCAACCTATTACCACTCATCCCATGTTCATTAGCCAAAGTCCATCTTGGGTACCACAATCTTCTATGTTTTCCATTCCAAAACCACCGTCAACCCATACCCATTATATTCCCATTGGCCAAACTATCAGATCCCTCATACATCATATCCATATCTTCATTCACCATTATTTATTCATCAACCACATCATCATCAACATAAATCTACTCTACCAAGTCATCATTGCCTCATCACACCTCATCTTTCCACCACACCACAATAAAATCATCAAGTGATTCAAGGTTTCCACATTCCTAGGGAGGATCCTCGAATCCAGGCTATGCAACAATAGATTGATAGTTTGATGCAATATACACCTGGAATGATAAACCAGAAGCTTACCCTACACCAACTAATCAATCAACTAATTCGTCCTTCGGTACCATCACTGACATATCTAGTAGATTTCACAATATCGAAGTTTGATAAATTTAAAGGGACAAAGAATCCTTAAGAGCACGTGATCTCATTTGTTCATTATTGCTTTAGAATTCAGAATAATGACGCTCTAATGCTTAGGACCTTCCCTCAAACATTAGGGGGAGATGTTGTAGAATGCTATAAAAAAATTTCCCAATAATAGTATTTATACTTTTGAGCAATTGGTGGACCAATTTCTTGAAATATTATCCCTCAATATAAGAAATAAAGTCTCATTATCTGATATCTATGATCTAAACAATATGATGATGATTCCATGGCATAAAATGTACTCCCTAGATGACCTTGGATGAGGGAAATAAGATGTGTCCCTTCCATATTACATCAGTGCTTAAAATACATACATGAAGGACAATTACATTGCATACCAGCAAATGTTGAACCATTTAAGTATTGCAATTTTATCTCAAATCCCTATGAGGCCATGTTACTTTCCACTCATCTATTCCTCACTTCATCAACCACTCCATACACATCATTATTTAAAGCCTTTATTCCTAAGGAGCTTCCTATCACCAATTCACATCAATCATCCACTTCCATATCCCCATATTCATCACCTTTGACTACATGCACATGTGATCAAACTCAATAAATATTAGCCACATCATCAACATAAACATCGTCCACCACTCCCACATCATTGCCTATCCAACAAGCCACTCAACCAAATTCATCTCCATCCACATCATCCAATGTCTCACAAGTCAAAGTGATGGATTGTGAGATACCATCAGCCAACCATGAGTCAACTATATCCACATCCAATCCATCCATATCATCCCAAGTTGAGGTCCACCTCACTAATACTGGTATTGGTGAATATGTGGTCCAAGAAATCATAGTCACACCTCTCAGCATTCAAAGTGCTAAGGACTGTGATCACCCACGTGACCCACCCTTATCTATATAAGTGGCATATAATATGGTTTTAGTGCCTAATAGCATTAATTTTATGTATGGAGGACTTGATTCATCATCCAATCTAGTTACCCCAGATGAACCCAAATCATCCACACCGACCAATATACAACATATATTGGGTTTTCAATCCTGGTATTTCCACATTGTTAATTGGTAAGGATATGGTCTAGGATGGCATGAACATGGAGTGCATGATATTATTGATGTTTCATATCGAGAAACACATGACCATTTAGGTTTAGGTTATCATCTGTTTTCATCCACATCTTCTCTTAAACAAGCTTTTCAAAGTTTAAATTTAAATTTTGGAGATGATATCCATCACACAGATGACTCCAAAGATGAAATCTATGAATCATTCAACCTCGTCAATTATTTTTTATGAATCTGAAGAGGAATTAGACCCCATCATTCCACACACTAAACAGGATGAGTTTTACCTCAGAACGTTCCCCATCCATCAGCCCATTTTTTGCTTGCTTCTTCCACAAGAGCGGGTAGACCCAACCGGTGAACCACCACCTCCATTCCATTAATCCACATCACTGACCATTTTGTTTGTAATATATGTACATAAAAAAAAATAAAAAACAAATTTCAAAAATTCAAAAATAAATAAATATATATAAACAAAAACAAAAACATTTTGCATGTACATTGCATTTATTTGTGTTGCTTGCTATTGTCTAGGTTTAATAGAGTTCTAGCATTGGTTTTAGCCAAAATGATCCATTCCATTGACCTTAGCCACCCATCCATTTTCCTTTTAAGTAAACATGAATTATTTTGACTTATTCACCCCACTCCATAATCCATACGATTTGGCAAAGACAATTCCTATTGACATGAGTCTTATTGATATGGACAAAATTTCCTCACCATCATCCTTTTTTGAGTTTGTCCTATTCAAGGAATTGTTAAGGGCTTCAGCCAACTACATTCCTCCATCACCTCCACCTTCACCTTCACCTTCACCTTCATCTTCATCTTCAAATCCTAAGGTTTTCCAGGAATACATAGATAAGGATAAGTTTGAAGAGTTTGATGACCTCATATATGACATTCATCTAATCCCAACTCCCCATCAACTTGAGGAAGGTTCTCACATGTCTACTGAATATACAATCAATGTGAACCTTAGTTTAGATGTTGATAATCTCCAAAATGTCAAACTTGGAAAAAGCTTATCCAAAGATGAACAAGAGCAATTAATTGCTCTCCTCAAGAGGAAGAAGGGCATTTTTGCATGGTCTTATAAAGACATGCCTAGTATTGACTCTAATTTGGTTGTCCACAATCTTACCTTAAAATCTGATGCTAAGTCGGTCAAACAGAAACTTAGAAAGATGCATCATATCATTGCCCTCTTGGTCAAAGAAGAGCTTCAAAAACTATTAGATATGGATTTTATTGTTCCCATTGACTATCCTGAGTGGCTCTCAAACATGGTACTCGTTCGCAAGCCTAACGGGGCGATACGCATTTGCACTAATTTTTGAGATCTTAACAAAGCATGTCCTAAGGATGATTTTCCTCTCCCAAACATTGATACTCTTGTCAAAACCTATACTGGCCATGAAATTCTTTCTCTCATGGATGGTTTTTCAGGATACAACCAAATCTGAATAAATCCTAATGACCAACACAAAACTGCATTCACTACACCTTGGAGGACTTTTTGTTACAATGTGATGTCATTTGGCCTCAAAAATGCATGTGCAACTTATCAACATGCCATGAGTTACATCTTCCATGATTACATGCATAATATCATTGATGTAGGAGCCTATCTTTAGAGGGTTTTTTTAAAAGAAGTTTTAAAGTAATTTTTTTATTACTTAAAATGGAATTATTTGACGCAAAATATAATTTGCCGAAATGGTAATTACTAAAAAAGGCAAATTACGAAAAAATAATTTTACTAAAATAGTAATTACTTAAAAAGGCATTTTTTGGTGGAAAAATAAATTTACCTAAAATAGTAATTTTTTTATTTTTAGGGTTTTAAGCTTTAGGGTTTTCTTTTAAGGTTTATTTTAGGGCTTCAAGTTTTAGGGTTTTCTTTTAGGGTTTCTTTGGGGATATATATTCCCTTGGTATTGCATTGTAAAAGGGGAAGTGAATCCAGGAATGAGAAAAGAAATTTTTTATTGGTTTATTTCCATGTACTGTAGTTTTTATGTGAATGGAAGGTTTTACTGATTATTTCCATTTATTATAGTTTTTATGTAAATGAAGGGTTTTACATATTATTTTCATTTACCGCAATTTTTATGTAATAGGAGGTATTTTTTTTTGACCTCTTGCAAATGGATTCACATCAATCATCGAGGATTATGTGTATGATCTCTTGGAAAAATCCAAAACTCGACAAGTGCACATTGGTGTATTGGAAAGTCTTTGATAAAATTTTAGAGCATAATGTAAGGTTGAACCCCAAGAAATGTATCTTTGGTGTTACCTCTAGAAAACTACTAGGGTTCATTATCTCCAAAAGAGGCATTGAGGTGGACCCAAACAAAGTCAATGCCATCATGGAGATGCCTCCCCCAACAAATTTAAAGGAATTGCGTAGTTTACAATCTGTCATTTCATTGCGCAAATTTCTGATAAATGTAGGCCATTCAATCACCTATTACAAATGGGGTGTCATTTTCATGAATAGATGAATGTCAAAAAACCTTTGATGACATTAATAAATACCTAGCTTCTCCATCATTCTTAGCTCCTCCTCATTTGGGGGTCCCATTCCATCTGTATGTTTCAACATTACAGCTTAGTCACACTACATATATCATAGCTAGAGAAAATCCTCTACATTATATTATGTCTCACACTTATAATAAACTTGTACCACTAAATGGATAATGCTTCTCACTGAATTTGATTTTGATTTCATAAGCCAAAAATCCATTAAAGGTCAATTTATAGTCGATCAACTTGTGAAAGCTCCACTACCTAGTGATCATCCTTTGATTATTGAGCTTCCATATTATTCGGTCTTCACTATCACTGAACAAGAATAAGACACCATTTCAGAGGAAGACATTGATATCACACTATTATTTTATGGTTCTAAGTGCAAAAAATGTCAAGGTACTAGAGTCGTGTTTCATACACCCCAGGGGGTGCCTATCCCCTTATCATTCAAACTAGACTTTCAATGCACAAACAATAATGCAAAGTATGAAGCCTTAATCTTAAGGCTTCAAGCAGCTATAGCTATGGGCATTAAGTGTATTAGGATATTTGGTGATTCTCAACTTTTTTTCAAATAGGTAATAGGAGAATACCAATGCAAAGAGCCTACCATTAAACTTTACCATGAAGTAGCAATGAAATTGCTCTCTAAGTTTGATTGATATGAAATTGATATTTTACCAAGTTTGACTAATAGATTTGTATATGCAATGGCCTCTTGTGGATCATTGATTCCAAAGGATACCTTAGGAGAGGTACAACCCCTTATAATTACAAATATCTCTAAATATGCAATTGTTTGTGTTGAATCTAAGGATGTTTGCTTTATCCATTTAGAGTCATGTGAGCCTTGGTCGAGCCAAATAATAGCCTTTCTCAAGTTTGGAACACTCCCATAAGATATGTCACGGACTATTAAATACACTTTCAAGCAAAAGGTAGCTCATTTTACTCTCTTGGGGGATGTGTTGTATAGACATGGTTATGATGGAATCCTCCTTCGTTGTCTCGAGTCTGCTGAGGCACAAAGAGCCATAGCCAAAGCTCATGATGGTACTTGTGGTGATCATTTTAGTGGAATGGCCATTGCAAAGTGTATTCTATGTGTGGGTTATTATTGGCCCACAATGGAATGAGATTGTTGCACATATGTCAAACATTGTAAGCAATGTCAAGAGCATGCTAATTTAACTCATGTACTATCACAAGCATTATAGCCTATTCAAAGCCTTTGGCTCTTTTCACAAGGGGACCTAGATTTAATGGGCAAAATATCACCTTCTTCCTCGAGACAACATACATTCATCATTATAGCCATTGAATACTTCACAAAGTGGGTTGAGGCAATTCCTCTAACCAGTATGATAAGACCTAGAATTGTGAAGTTTTTACTTCATCATATCATTTGTCATTTTAGTATTCCATAGAAAATCATCTTAGGTAATGGCAAGTCTTTCAATAACAAGGATGTTTGAGCACTTTGTGAGAAATATAATATCCAACACAATTTCTTGACTCCTTATTACCCACAAGTAAATGGACAAGTTGAGGCTACCAATAAGACCTTAATTTCTATTCTCAAGAAACTTGTTAAAGAAAATCATAGAGATTGGCATACACAAATTCCCTTGGCATTATGGGATTATCAAACAAGCATATGTACACCTACTAGGGTAACACCATTTTCATTGGTCTATGGATTCGAAGCAATCATACCTCTTGAGCTTGAGATCCCCTCATTGTTAATTTCATTGCAAGAATTCATAGATGATGATACTGCTAGACAAGCATGTCTTGACCAACTCACGCTTCTTGATGAAAGGTAAGTCTATTATTTAGATAATTTATGAGTATATCAAGACCACCTAAAACATTCTTACAACACCAAAGTTCATCTATGTGAGTTCCAAGTAGGATATCTTCTCCTTACAAATAATCAACAAAACACCAATGCATTGTCGCACCTTCATGATAAATTCACGACTAATTGGTTAGGTCCATACATTGTTACTCAAAAATTGTGTAAAGGTACTTATTCACTTGTTGGTCTAGAGGGAGTTGAAGAGCCCAAACCACTTAATGTTATACACTTGAGAGCATTCTATGCATAATGCAATTTATATATGCATGGCCATTACACAAAAACAACATTGCATTGGACACATATTATTTCACATATTGCATTTTATACACACATTTGCATAAAACTCATATCATTTCATACAATTGCATTTCATACATTGCATTCACATCCCATTTAATACACTTTATATTTCATATTAGGGATCATTTATAAAATTTAGATATAAATTGATCAAATAAAGTCATGTTACCTTAATCAGGGGCACCTTTAAATTCATTTCATTTACACCATTCCACAAAACCAAATTGTCATTAGCAAAGTCACATGCCCATAATTCCTAGGTGTTTTTGGTCACTCAGCCACTCCTAGTGTTTTAAGCAAACCATAAATACATGTAGAGTTTTCTTTAGGACAAGGACACAATTTTCACTAAGAAAATATTGAGTTCTGGGAATTGACTCTTAACATTCTTGAACCAAACACAATTTCACTTCTTAAAAACATCTTGTGTAAAAGAGGGATAACATCATGCGTGGTTTGAACCTTGAAGTGAACAGGTTAGTCCTTGCTTGTCCCATCATGCAACATAGTCCACAAAATTAGTGGTTTTTAGCACTATCATAATTTCAAAATAAAAGAAAGAGTTGGGCAAAATCCCTAAAAAATATAAATATTTTACATCACACACCATTGATCCTCAAGTTGTAAGGATAGTACTACATTTCCAATCATACGGTTAGGTAGTCATCCCCAAAGCTTAAATATCAAATGCTTGGACTATGGAACTAGTCTTCACTAGAGCTATAGACGCTTGACTGGCAGTGGAGTGCGCACACGCATGGTGACACGTCTCTTTTAAAGAGACCTTTGACCGCACATAAGGACAAGCTAGCTTCTTAGTCTCATTCATAACATGTCACACCCAATTTACTCAAGATGAGTTAATGAACTCACTTACACACACATTGGTTCTTGATTACCTCGAGTCATTACCATGCTCTTGATCTGGTAAAAGAATTCACTACACACACATTTGGTCTTAGAGAAATTAGGCAATATTTAATGAGTTTGTTTGATACCACTTGTATGTTTGAGTCTCTAAAAAAATAATCAATTTTCTATATCAACATCCATATCTTCTTCCATATCAACATCCATATCTTCTTCCATGTCAACATCCATGTCATTTCATGAGTCTTTTCACCCCACCTACCACCAAGTTTGGTGCCCCTAATTAAACAACAATGCTAAAACATGGCCAAAAAAAATCTAAACTATAAATAATCATTAGAAAATTTACATTCCACTTGCATTAATCATCCATATACAAATGCATCCACACAAAAAAAACATTCACATAAAAGCATAACACAAAAAGTAAAATCCATGTATATATAAATACCGCATGTACAATGAAATCCCAAAGGCTTTATACAATGGAGCACCAAGGCTCATATACAAAAATTGCATCTAAGCACTAAGCTAATGCCTATGAGAGGACCCCTATGACCCTGAAGGAGCCCTAGACCTAGAACTATACCTAGACTCACTAAGTCTACCTAACCCATATATGGATGAGGAGGGTGGTTCTAGAAGCCCAATATTATACTCCATCAATTGATCCTCTAATGCCTAAACATATCCCTATCAAGATCGAAGGTGATGTAAATCATATCTCTGCCTATGATGCCCTTCTAGTAACTTGTATAGGAGCCTCGTGATCCTATCCTTGCCTCCACTTGCTATTGGCCATACCTCTAGATCTGTCCACAACTAAGCTATCTCCACCTCCACAACCACCTCCCTATCCTACATTCAAGCTATCTCTATATCTCAAGTTGTTATCATAGCATCTCGCTCCACCACCAGCTACTTCAACCTCACCTGATCATACTCACTCCAACTAGGAGGCCCATTCAGAATATCCTCCCTATCCTCCATGTTTCCTCCATCTCCCCCAAGCTCGAGAACTTGCTCTGCCATATCACCTATATATCCTCCAAACTCTAGAGCCTGCTTTGCAATCCTCCTAATGCATCTTCTTTGGCTATTATCTTGAAGGTGTCTCTGATGCTTAGGAGCCTCATTGGCATCTTTAGCCTCATCCCCATCACCATACCCATCCACTACAACATTCAATACCCATGGTGGATGAGTCACAAACCATGCATCATACTCCTTCATAGTCCTTGCATCATCCATATTAGGAATATTGATCTCCTCATCATACTCAAGAGTGGCCCTCCATGCCTCAGCATACAGTAGACCTATCTCATCCTGATGATACCTGTAAAGTACTGGTACCATAAGAACCCCCTACCTTAGTCTAAATTATCACAACACCCATAAGAACTAGATCAGCTCCACTTCCTTTGTGTGCCTCGCAACTACCCATCTAGCTTACCACATCCACCATAGATGCTCTCCATCACCTATTCACATGGCACCTCACCATGGTCTCCATATCACCTGAGCCACCATCAATCTAGCCCATAAATCCTTGTACCACTGACTCATAAAAACTGGATGACTCTATTGTACCTCCTTTGCCATGGGCCACCTCATTGTATAATGGTGCTCTCGATCCCATCCCTTAGTTGGTAAACCCATAGGATGAGCCACACTGAAGTTCTTCCAACCCCAGTATTTTAGTAGCAAACTGCAACCTAGTCCCTAGTTATTCTACCTCCTCATCTCATATAGCTCCTAGTAGAATTGTGCTAATAAAGTAGGAGCCCATGCATACACCTATTTTGTAGTGATCATATCACACACCATTCCAACAAGGTTTCATGGTAACTGATAGCCAATATTGTTCGAGGCCACTATGTTGGCAAACACAAACATCACCAAAGTAGGAAGGGCATCCAACTTCTTGTCCATATACATGGACAAGTAAGTAATCCCTCCACCAATCACCTCCACATCCTACCATCCATCCTTGAACATGCAGCTCAACTCGTACTTCTTATCGTATCCAACCTTGACATGCAAGCCCTCCACCAATAACTTGAGGATGTGGTATACATCCTCAATTATCACAGTCACCTCACTAGTAGGGAGCAAAAATGTCCCCCTATCTGGATCCCATATCTCTACCAAGGTAGAGAGATACCCCTTGTCTACCCTCACCAGATCTATCTTGGCTACCCTGGCCAGCCCAACTACATCGAACCAATACCACTCATCCTCCCATAGCACCTTCCTCACCCTAGGTATTAGAGGTGAGAATCGATTCTGAGACTACAAAATCTTCAGCTGCAACACAACACAAAGCATTAATGTCCCATACATTACATTATTTCAAAAAATAAAAGAGAAGAATTTTTTTTTGCACAAATAAAAACAATGGTAAGTCAAAATTATTTACCTTAGAAAAATTCACACTTGATCCCACTTCTGCATCCACTCCATTTTCTGCCATAGCTTCCATAGCTCACTCCACCCCCTCAGACGCAACTTTTGAAATTCATGGATGCACAAATGAGCTTTATTTCCTCTTTGCAAGCCTTTTATAGCTATTTTAGGTGCACTAAAATGTCCTATGGTTGCTTCTTGGTGCATTGAGGTACCTCCCTATGTTTGGGAAAGCATCAAACTCTGGTGGGCATATGTGCATGCAATAAGCGCCCACTAGTGTTTTATGTCAATTTTGACAAAAATAAAAAACTGATACAAAAAGGTAGCTTACCTCCACCAAATCATTCTAAATTGCATCCATACATCAAAATCATCATAATATCATGTTTTGTAAAAACTAAAATTGATTTGGAGTCATAATTTTTGCTTGCGACCAAAAGTCATAAAATCACATTACAAGTTACAAAATGCTCCAAAATGGTCCAAATTTTCACAAAATGACTATTTTCATCATTTTCATCCTCAATTCCAT
Organism: Wollemia nobilis; assembly: GCA_028583015.1. NCBI lineage: Eukaryota > Viridiplantae > Streptophyta > Pinopsida > Araucariales > Araucariaceae > Wollemia > Wollemia nobilis. Next base: position 5,325,692 of record JAQPPZ010016751.1, on the reverse strand, counting down.
CATTACACTCATTAACACATCATATTCCAATCATTACATTCATACATTTGTCAAGTTCAACAAATTTCAAGTGAACCTCGTATCTAGTGGTCTATTCTATCTCCTTGGTGATTGTAGTGACTTGCATCCATGCAATTTAGTAATATGGATAAACCACCATAAGGAAACTTGGCCATATTCATCATCTAATATCTCATTTTTTGAACATAAAATCAACTTTGGTACTTCACCTTTCAAGTGAAACTATGCCAAGACCAATTTGCTCAAAAGCAATCATTGATGGCCTAGTTCGTGGGGCTTGAAACATGGACAAAATTATAACTCATCATTTCTTTTTCATGATAGTCATCATGGTGATTGGCCTTAGCTAGGGTGATTGGTTTTGATCATAGGAATTATATGACAGTCACTAGTTGGCTCTCCGAAGTTGACTCTTTTGCTTACATTTTCATCACGTTGCATATCAATGGCGCTGAAAGGCACATTCTTCAATAGCATGGAATCACCCCAAACTTAGGGTAACCACATTTTACTTTGATTTTCCCACAATGGGATACATATTACATGATCATGGCATCTATACTTGGAAAAAACCCCTTTTCTCTATTAGGGAAAAAATAGAATCAATCACTTGCATATTTTCAACAACCCCTTTCCACCGTTGGGGAAAAAACGACATCACATTTACATCATTCATATCATCCAGAATTGCACCATGCATTCTACAAAATCATATGCACACATATTTCAATTGGCTCATGAGATGCATCCATCACTCATTCACCAATTGAGGGGGTAAGCTACATAACCAAAATTCTTTTGTCTTCAAGTTCATATTTGCACTCCAACAAGAGAAAGTTGCTCTGCATCAGGTCAAACTAGGTGTCTTGTATTTTTGCACCATATTGTGTTTTACACAACATGGTACAAAAATGGGTATCTATAGATACCAAAATCTAGCCATTTTTCATCCATCCATAGCTTCTCACTACTTTTACCCATTAATTATATATATTTGTTTAGTATAGATTTAAATAATAATATTTTATATATGTTATTTATATATATTTAATAAATATATGTATATTTATATGAATTAATCTCAACCATCCATCATGATCTAATACCATCCATTCATCCATCTTAATCCATGCCACATGCCCATATTTAATCTCCACCCTCTGTCACATTTTAATCTTGACCACACAAATTGTGTCATTGAAACCCTAATGTGCCCTAGGAGAGATTATAAAGAGGAGTCATTTTGATGACTCAACCCCTAAATTTTTTGAATTCTTTATGTAGACACCTAAAATGTGTCATGTTTAGGAGACTACTCATATGGACACATTTGGATACCATATGAATCATCTTGGACCTCTCCAAGAGCTAGTAGTGGTCCTAACCACTCAAAAGGGTAGCTCTAGCTCATCCAAGATTAGTCTCTCTCAGGCAGAGTGGCTGCCACATTTGGTCACTAAAGCTGACAATTGCCACACCTAGATGCTGCTCTAGATAGCAGATAGCACCATGCACAGTCTAGCCATGAATACAAACCCATATAATGTAGTCTAACTATGTCTTGCATTGCTTACGGGTGGATTTTGGTGAGGAACTCCTAGAGTTCCTCCTAACTGCCCCTTCAATGTCAATTTGTGACTAATGCTTTCCTCCTGAGACGGTCAGTTGCATGCAATTTGGATTTTTGCTTCTCCAAGAAGTCAAGATCCTGACCTATATCTAAAACAAAGAGGAGTCTAAATATGGACTCTCCTAAGCAAAGAAAAGAGATCCACAAATATTCAAATCTTGTGCAACGAATCCCTAGATGATTAGAGAGTGAATCCATGCCCCCTTTGAGGATCAACGAAGCAATATCTGATTGAGCTAGGTCTACACACTTGCTTTCATATTCTTTTATTCTCCACTACCCATCAGTGTACCATATACAATAGGTGACCCTTGAACATCAATTAGAGCAAGTAATATAGTGCTACAGTCCCTGGTCCATGAGGAGAAGAGCTTCATTTCATGATCGTTGTCTCGAACAGTGGCCCGTAGGCATATCTTAGGGTATTAGACATTATTTTCCTTTGTTCTAGCTTAGATCCATTATTGCTTTGATTTATTAATTAGTTCTAGCATAGATCTGATTTCATTAGCACATTTACATCGTATTTCTAAGTTTTCTATGCATTTATCGCTTAGTTTATGCTTGCATTTTAATATTATCATGCTTATATATCTTGTTTATCAGATATTCTAACAAGAGCCTCTTCTAGAGAGGCGGACCGTACTACTAATAGTGTTTTGTTTTTTCTATGCATGCAGGGTTATAGGTTTACAAGACCGATTCAAGGCATCTAGTGCATAAGATCCCTCCAAGGTGAGAGAAGGATAAGGAGGCATTTGTAAGCCCTCATACAAGTTCATGTACAAGATCGGGAGGCCTACGGAAGTGCACCACCCCTCTGCGAGGGGACATCATTCTTCTGCACCATTATTTCTACTTGTAATTTATTGTATTAAAGCTGGGTATCTCTTAGATAGACTGATATGTAACCGATATTTACCAAAGGAATTATTAATAAAATATATTTATTTATTTTTCATTTTTGTGTTATCTATTGCTTTTCGTTCTTCTATTTTCATATAATATTACAAGTAGAGTAGAATAATAGTAGCATAAGTGTGGTGCGCACTTCCTTGGATCACACACTTTTGTTTTAAGGAGTTTTTCCTGAGTCCTTAAGCATCCAAGCTCCCTTACCATTATCCATATTTCATCACTCTTTGTTGCTTTTGTATCTATTGCTGCCAACCTTGCACAAACCTGATCTACTTCTACAAATTCTATCACTCCCAAAACACCCCATCGAGTACCCCAAAGTACCTCTAGAAATTGTTTATCATCACCAAGCACCTCTAGGCACATCTTATCATTATTGAGTGCCTCTAGGCACCTCCTACCACCACCGAACACCCGTGGATGTTCACAATTCTAGTTCTACAGTCTAGCGATCCCTCGGGTGTCGCTATGGTATCTATGCACCAAAATCTATAGCAATTATAAAGAACAAAGAACAGTGAATTAGCATGAAAAGGTAATTTATTTATTGCAAGTATTTTTATTCTTTAGATCTATTTATAGCTTCATTTTTGCAACTAGGGTTAGTAGTTTTCTTATTGAGGGCCTCACATAGTGGAGCCCTCGTAGATATTATTGACTTTTTGTTGTTTTTTCCTATTTGTAGGTTTAGGGATCAAGTTCATTGGAAGTTGCTGAAGCACTTGAGTGGCCCATACTATGGATATTTGAAGCCCAATCACCTTATTGTTGATATTAAGTCAAGCATGAAGACACCACCCTTATTTGTTAGCTAGGGTTTTGGAGAACCTTGGCATATTGAAATTTTTGTATTTAATAATAAAGCATTGCAAAATCCCTATCTGGGATACACTTGGTTGTAATATCAGAGATCCACCTGACAATAAGAATAAAAGTTTATTTTTGTGCAATCATTTGTGTTTATTCTACTTTATTCATTCATTTATTTAAGTACATTGTTTGGTGTTGTTCAATTTTGCATCTACAATAACTTATAGGTAATAATGATAAAATATTCTATGTAGTGATGGATCCAAGTGGCAATGACCCGATGAACCTATGACCTGATACTTTATACTCTACTATGATTCTGACAGAGCCAATATGGATCTATAATGGTCCAAGTAGGACTTTTTTGCCTTGATGCTTATTTGTGAGGTAGTTGGAGATATTGAAACTAGATATCTCTCTAGAAGGGTGATATTTTGGTTAAAACCATTTATTCTATGAATTTTCATGTTTTCTCCTTCAATTGCAACACTAATCACCACTCTAGCTATGAAATATTCCATTGGTTTCATGGATTATCACCCAAGCTATTTGATACATGTTGCACTGCCTCTCCTCCTTTTATGGTGGCATTTTATAAATTAATGACTATGAACAACCAGAAATACTTCGACTCAATTAGGATGCATCTACACAACTACCACATGTGGCTTCCTGACATCATCCAAAATCCTATGAGTATTTGTTGGTCTACGTGTGCAAAATATCTAGATACCCAAAACCATTTGCTTCTATATATTCTTCTATGATGTGGTGATTTTTTATTGAAGGTGACTAAGGATACTCATTGGAGTACAAAATTGGAATTAGATTCAATGCATTCCTGTTACAATGGTAAAATTGGTTCTATGTGATCATTGACGCTGTTGTAGCCAAAATTGATACAACATGAATGTACCCATAATTTAAAATTTTAAAGGTCTTAAGAAGGTACACCTCTGTGAAGAGTTCAAGTTTGAGTAAAGTAATTTCTATCTTCATGAGCATCTCCAAACCCTAATCAACTAATATTTTACTTTCATTAAAACTTAAAAGGTTTTCCACCTTTTCCTTGCAAATATTTCATAATTCGACCGACTAACAAAAAGTTTCAACTGATAAACAGAAGTTGTCAAAAGTTAAGCAATCTTCGATCGACTTTGAAAAGCAATTGGCCAATAGAAAATAGTAATCAACTGAATCTAAATATTATTGAAATTTATTTAGTTGATGCAATTAGAAGAAGAGATAACATTTTTACAAGCAAGTATTTTTTTGTCGATCGATAAAAACTTTCGGTTGACTACTCGGATCGAAAAGCCGAAACAAGTGGAGCACACAAAATTTTATTCGACCAAAAAAAAGGAGATTAATACAGAAGATTTTTGGCTGAGTGAAGTTTAGTACATTAAAAAACCCTTTTTTGACCAACAATAATAAAGTAACAATCGAAGGTAAAAGGTATTTTGGCTAACACAAGGTGAAAATCAGTCGACTAACCAATCAGTCGATCGCTAAAAGCGATAACTTTTTTGGACAAACATAGTAAGTAGTCAATCAAAATATCTACCAACTGAATGTAAAGCAAGTCACTCAATGAAAACATACCTTCAGCTAAAAATAATGAAGAGACAACCAAAAGGTCTAAGAGTCAATAAAAATTCTTTCAATTGGCGAAAACAAGCATCAGCCACTTAGCGAAAGCAAAATTACCATTCGATCAAAGAAAAACCTTTATCAACCAAACAATGGTAAGGATCAACCAATGATTTGGTCAAAGTGATACCATTAAAATATTTTGGATGATAAAAGAAAAGTAGTTTTCTATCCAAGCACATCCTCACCATAAAAGTATCATCGACTGAACGAAATCAATGGATGACATCAACCCAACCAATCAAAGGTAAAAATAGCACTGATTAAGGTATGTCACCATTTAATTTTGCATGCACAAGATCTTAAAAATTGTTATTATTAATTGACATCCTTGATACAAGCTATCTCGATTTTTAAATTACAACGCATGCAGAAGTACCCAAAGCCATATCGGTCGAATAATGGCATCTAGTAACTGAATTTCTATTCGTGCAAAATCAAAGTGATCCACTGGCCAAAATTTGATAGAGGAAAAGAGGCAATCGGTTGATCATCTAATCAAAAAACTATGTCTTCGATCAAATTAAATAATTGATCGATCGATACATCATCAATAATAACCGAAGTGCAAAAACAACATCCGTGGACCCTCTCCTAAGAAAGGTTGATGCAACACTCAAACCAATAATAATCCTATTGATATGGTCGAACCACTTCAATAATTATGGGCACATAGGCCAACTACAGACCTCAACCTCGAAACTCCCTAGGCATGGTTCTTAAGGTAACCTGTACCGATCGAACTAACCAAAATCTTACACCTATAGAATCTTGCGGCCAGTTACACAAATTAACAGATAGTGGTAATTTAAAATCGGTCTATCATTATAGAGGATTGAGGTGGTGAGCCAAAAATAACAACACAATGGTGGTTGGTATGATGTTAATAATGCCTCATGCACGAACCAATTTAAATACATGAATATATTGGCAAGCAACTCATAGTGCTAACAAATTTTTTGAACTGTTCGATGAGTTGATAAGACCAGTGTTAGAGATCAGAGCAATGGCCTCCTCCAACAAGGCAACCCTCAAGACAAGAATTTAAGTATTGGATGATAAGGTGCCATTTAAGAAGGTGAATGCTAGAAATATAGGAGAATAAGTATCTATAAAATATGAACTCGCTAAGCTTTGTTTCTAGTCCAGCATAGAAGAGTGGTGATGCCTGCACTACCTGCTGAAGAATATCTTCAACCAGACATACAAAGATAAAGATAAGAGAGCTCCTCACTGCAAAAAATGGAGAACCAACCTGGAAAAACTCTTATGCCCAAGAGTGCATTTATTCCTTGAATTTTTTATATGGCTAGCCATCTCATATGACCCAAGGACTAGGGCCATCATTAATTGGTAAAACAAGCCCATCTATATGATTACACTAGAAAAGGTTGAATAGGCACCTTAAATAACCGCCATCCCACCAGAGGATTTTGCCAATCCTATTATGGAGGTTATGAGCATGAATCTTAAGCAAGTTAAAATCATAGCTGAGGTACAAGATCAGGCAATGGAAGAAAAGGCTGGTACTTCTTCTGCCTCTCAATCCCCCAACATAAGTAGAGGAAAAGAGATTGTGCTTATTTTTTATACCCCAAGGAGTTTCATAGTCAAGATTTTGGCATTAACTTTGATGGCCTTGTAGCATCTATAATAGGTAGTTGCATGATCACTACGGGTAGTACCAACAACCTTAATGGCAAACAATAAGGAAATCAATATCTCTATCATGGCATGGGAGAGAATAAAGAAATCCAAAGGATTTAATGACATCTTCAAAAATTATCAAGTAGTGATGCTTGACACTACAGGATCTCCTTCTCCTCAAAGAGCAAGGATTGGATCAATATCTAGTGAGATTATGAGCATCACTTTGATTATAAAGGAGAGCTTTACATAATTCACTTTTGAATAGGAAGAGCAAATTGAAGCTATAATGGAATACAGAGTGATAGGGATCTGAGCTAAAAGTGAAGTGCATAATCCATCTCCATCAAGTTCACAACCTACCTCCAAGACCATTATCATAATTCCCACTGATGGGATACAATCACTCCAAATAGATACCAACACAGGTGATGCAACAATAGTAAGAGACTTGTTCTCACTACTAAAACATGGAGTGCAAGTTCATGCACAGACTAGGTTGGCCATCGAGAAGGAAGTGATCGCTAAAACATCCAAAGTGAAATCATTGCAGTAAAAAAATGAGAAGCTAAAATGAATAAAACTCAAAAACAAATACCTTCTGACAAAGATTCATTACAAGTCCCAAAGCTTATAGCTAGATTCAAGGAGAATATGGTCAAAATAATCAAGAAAGAAGCAGAAATGATAGAAACTTGTTGCAAGAATTTTGGAAAGATAATGGAGATAAATAAGGAGACAAAATATCTATTAGTGAATGCATATGAGAAGATAGCATCTATATCCTTGATCTATGAAAGGTGCAAGGTCAAATACAAATAGATTAGGTCCATGCAAGTGATCACTATTGATGGGAAGGTTCATAGCTACCTAGAAGAGTATGAAAAAGTCACAAGTCTCATGGCGGAAATACCAAGATGGAACAACTTGGTTAAAGATCTAGAAAAAGTAGAAGAAGATACAATTGTCTAGCTGAAGTGCCTTATTGTTGATCCCCAAAAATTACTGAGCATAGAAGGTTTTTTCAGATAATCATTCAGGATATCAGATATTTTTCTTGTGAAGAGGTCGACAAAGACAAGCTCTCTAACCAACTCATCTCATTGACCACATACTCCCTTGACATCATCAGGTTATTCTAGAGTAAACATCTATTCATAAGGGAAGATAAAAGCAAAGGAATCAGAGCATTAGATAGGATTCATATAATTAGTGGGATCGATGAAGAAATTTGGATCCTTATTAACAGATTCCATTGGTGCAAGTCAATATGAGCAAGAGGTAATTAAAAATATTCAAAAGGCATCTGAGTCAGCAAGTGGTATGGAGTTCACAATGATAGAATAAGGGAAAGAGAATGTCAGTGACAACTAAGCAGGGCTTCAACCAATTTTGCTAAAAATATTTTTGAGACAGATAACGGAGTGTATAGCACCCGATCGATGACAAGGTGGGAGATGGCACCAAGTGGACAGTTTCGATGTAGGCAGTTTAGGTAGTTGCAGAGCTACTATGACTATAATAAGGACATCTACAACCAAAATAATGATTGAGCTTTGACATAGCATATTTTTGCTAAGATGTATACTCGAGTGCCCGTTCTTTGTTGTTGTATCTCCTTTGTTTTTTTTCTCCTTTTTCATCTCTTCATTCCTCCCAATTTTATGCAGGTTTTTGATAGGAAAGCACCCAAGAAGCTAAGAATATTTCCACATTCTTGAGCCAAAGGTATAGATACTCGACTATTGGGATATTTGAATGGAAGAGTGTAAGTTCCTTATTACGATATTCGAACAAGGATCTTTATTGTATTAATATTTATAACAGATAAATGGTGATCCAATAGATTTCAAACCAGGAGCATTGTGAAGTCTCCTATAGATTTTGGTAGTGAAAAAAGAAGAGGGAGAATATCAAATGCTGAGCATCAAAAAATTAAAACTGATAATGACATTGCCAATGAAAAATAGAGAACCTTTTTTCAACAAAGTTATTCCAGGTTCTGAAGACAACAAATTAGGAAAATGCCCTTAAGGGAGGGGGAGAGGAAGAAATCCCAAACAATCTAAATGAAGTTCCTCTCATGGAACGTGAGAGGCCTCAATGGCCTACCCAAACACAAGGAAGTCAGTGCAATAAGAAATCAAGTGAATCCAACTATTATCATGTTGCAAGAAACAAAAACTAATGAGATTTAGTCAAAAAAATAGCAAAAAAAATTTGGAATCAAGGGGAGATGGTTTGAAAATCAGCCAGAGGAGCATCTAGAGGCCTTATGACTTTGTGGGATCCCCGGATAGTAGAAGGCACCATTATTCAGAAATATGACAGGGTTCTTAGTGTTTTATTTAAGGAAATAAATAGCAACAAGTCGTGGATCCTTTCAAATATTTATGCCCCAACTTCAATTCAAGGGAGAGCTCTCATCGTGGGAGTACTTAGGTAATCCGAGTGAAATCTTCCATAATGTCCCCTCGGATTCCGGCTAGGGATTTTAACACTCCTCTTTACCCTTCAGACAAAATGGGTGGAAATGGACCACCTATTAGGAGCATGGATGAGTTCAATGACTTTGTGAACTCCAACATGTTGATGGATGTAAAACTTAGAGGAGTGAATTATACCTAGAGAAATCGGCAGATAGGGTGTCATCTCATTCAAGAAAGGCTTGATAGGTTTTTTCTATCAAAGGAGGCTACAACTTTGTTCGATGATTCTACCCTGCAAGTCCTTCCTAAAATTGCCTCTGATCATAATCCCATTTTGTTGGAGGTCCCTAACTCTCTGTCCTTCAAGAAACCTTTCAGATTTCAATCTATGTGGATCAAACATTCTAGTTTCAGAGATAACTTAAGTTAGTGGTGGCAGCAGCCTGTCAGGGGTTGTGCAACTTTTAAACTTGCTGGAAAATTAAAGTTTGTTAAGGAAAAGCTTCGAACATGGAACAAAGAGGTCTTTGGGAACCTCTTTGAAAATAAAAAATAGGTTGTTGAAATTTTGAAGATAATTGATCAGAGGATCCAACATGGTGATGTTGATGAAACTACTAGGCAGGAGGAACAAACAAAACTAGCAGAGTTTCATAACATTTTGGCCTGTGAGGAAATCTATAGGAGGCAAAAATCAAGGGATCTTTGTTTGAAATATGGAGATTCAAATTCCAAGTTTTTTCACGTCACCATGCTTAGAAACAGAAGCAATAACAAGATAAAATTTTTAAAAAAAGCAGATGGTTCTATTACTCAAGACTTAACAGAAATCAGAAAGGAGGCGGTGTTGAGTGGTATTTTCACCCAATTGTGAAAGTACACTCTCCCTTAGGATTTGGATTCCAAATCCCCTCTTGCAAAGAAGTTAAACAACCAACTTCTCCAAGGTCTCCGTTGTATTAGCATTTGCAACTGTGTATTAGTAATCTCAAATAAAGATATTCAATTTAAATGCTTGGAACACCTTAGTGATTGCAAGTAACTGTAAACAAGGGGCAATGTTGGTTTATTTCACCATGAAATTTTAGTGATTGTTCATTATTTTATTTTTTTTTTTAGATTTTGTAATTTTTAATGTTCATTTTAACAGTGACCTTCTGGAAAAATAAAATAAAATGAACAAAAAGAAATACAGAAAATTAAAAGTAGAACACGTTCAGTCTGATGCTATCCTATTTCGACAAAACCGAATATGTGAGAGTTTCGTACATGCAACCTAGCCTATTTGACCTGCAAAACAAACACAATCAAAGTAAACTAGGTGCTAGCTCCAAGGGTTTAAAATAATTTCCAGATTGTAGACATTCACATGAAATAATCCAAAACAATGGCATAAATTTCATATACAAATCTGAAATCTGAAAGGAGGAACATAGAACAGTTAAAATGAAGCATGCAGAAAATTTCTCATCCTTTCTTGCCCATAAAATGCAAATTTTTGAACAATTCTGCATTAAAAATAATGTGTCCTGTTACAATAGCAGAATCTCTGGTTTTTCTCAAAACCAGCAAAAGGTGGAAGAAAAGCACTCCATAGCAGGCTCAGAACGGCTAATCACCATCAACTCTGCAACCCTCGCTCGTAGCGATTTTTGACCCCTGTATCAATCTGTGCCTCTGCCTTTTATACTTGCTGGTATGGTTCTCTGCTTCGTTCTGCGATGCTTCGTTTCACCTCCCAGATCGTATCGTTTCGTATTCCCCGCCTTTTCACTGCTTTTGATTTTATGTTCGATGCCGAAACGTTCGATATTCTCTGTTAACATGTAACGCTTCTGCAACCCTGACATGTACGCCACGTGTTCCGCACTTTTTTGCATGTTCTATAATGGCCCCATGTAAATCATGACCAAAAATAGCATGCAGCTTCGCTCCCTTACTGTCACCGCGAAAACGCGACATGTCGCGATATCGCGACGTTTTCCTGCCAAAAACCTTGTTTCTCCTTCCAGCACAGCAAAAATGAGACATGTCACGAAATCACGACGTTTTCTCGCACTCTTTCTCCTCATGCATCACGAAACTGTCGTGATATCGTGACCTTTTTTGTCAGAAATCGTGACACTTTTTTTTCCGTACACTTTCGCTCAACTCGTCATGAAATCGTGACGCTTTTTCTTTCCTTTGTCGTTTCTGTCACGAAATCGTGACGTTTTTCTCTATTGCTGGGTTTTGCTGCACTTAGCCACAAAATCGTGACATGTCGCGAAAATCGTGACACTTTTCTGTTCCATACACTTTGCTGCAACCTGTCGCGAAATTGCGACGCTTTTTCGCTTCGGGCCCCTTTGTTGTTTCCTGTTGCGAAATCGTGACGCTTTTTCGCTTAGGTCCTTTGACTTGTTTGACCACGATTTTGCAACACGTCGCGATATCGCGACACTTTTCATTTTTGCCGCGACTGTGCAACATGTCACGATATCGCGACACTTTTTCATTTTTGCCAGCGACGGAGTGACATGTCGCGATATCGCGACACTTTTTCATTTTTGCTAGCGATGGAGCGACATGTCGCGATATCGCGACACTTTTCATTTTTGCCAGCGACGGAGCGACATGTCGCGATATCGCGACACTTTTTCTCCTTAGTGAAATTTTTGCTTTTTTCTTGATTTTTTTAGCATCTGGGCTACTGCAATTTTCTTTGAAAGCATGCAAAAAAGGTGGGTCCCCAATTTTGGGGTGTGTTGTGGATCAGCCACAACAAATGGCGACTCTACTTGTCAAATGCTCTTGAGCATTTTGGTGAGAACCCAACCTGAAACATACAAGCTTAGATACAGGCGTAAGCACATAGAAGATAAACAAATACCAACAGATCAAAAATACATGAAACACCAGAATCATTAAGTATCAGCTCGGTGTGTGCAATGTGTTTCATTCCCTATCATTTGAACTTGTTCAACATTCCATTGTCAGTTTCACTTATGATTTGTATGCAAGGCTATGAATGATTTGTGCATGATGAAGATGCTAGAGATGTAACAACCTGCTTTATAAATGCTCAAACCTTCTTATATCATGGACAAATATATTAAAAATGTCAAACCCTCTTAGGACCAAAAATATGTATACTGAATTAATTTACTAGATCCCAAAGTTGGTTATGTGTCACTACCATCTTGAACCCATGTGCAAGTGTGAGTGAAATCAGAACTTTGGGGAATAGGATTCCCAACCTAAGCGAGATGGGAATTTAACCCTATCCTTACTATTCTGATTTGGAGTTCATTACCTCATCTTGAACAAAATAATTTAACCTATTATGGATGAAATGGTCAGGCTAGTCTATCCATATGAGCAATCAGTGGTCTTGCTTTTAGGCAAGACATGTTGCCACGCATGAGCATACTTAACCCCATAATCCATGACTTGGCTTCATTCATTCTTTTTCTTTTATTTCTTGGACCTTTGGGATGACTACCCATCCTTGCTAGGGACATGTAGTACGATCCTTCCAATCCAAGATTTATGAAATGGGAAATATTAATTTTTTATTACTTGGACCTTTGGGATGACTACCCATCCTTTGCAGAGGACACGTAGTACAATCCTTCCAATCCAAGATGGAGATGAAATGGAAAAAATTAGTTTTACTTTTATTGCTTGGACCTTTGGGATGACTACCCATCCTTTGCAGAGGACATGTAGTACGATCCTTCCAATCCAAGCTTTATGATGAAATGGGAAAAAATGGAAGCTTTGGGGAATCGGATTCTCAACCTAAGTGAGATGAGAATTAAGTCCTATCCTTACTACTCCATGTAGGTCAAATCAGAGCTTTGGGGAGTTGGATCCTCAACCTAAGTTCGATGAGGATTTAACCCTATCCTTACTACTCTGGTTTTAGGCTTTAAGCTTGATGGAAATGGTAAAAACCACTGTTTTAAGGATTATGTTGCATGATAGGACAAACATGAAATATTCTTTTCACCTCACCTTTTCATCCAAGTATGGTTTTAACCATTTTGCTCAAGACTCTCTTTAATGTGCATGGAATGTGCTTGGTTCAAGATAGCTTGGGCAGCAGTTCCCAACCTTAGGATCCTTTTAATATATGTTATGTAATAATCCTAAGAGGATTCAACACCTTCTCAATAATTGCCCATGGAATGAAAATGTAACTAAGATGACATGTATATGCAATGTGGAATATGACATAAGATATGAATGCACTGCTTCTTTTGGAAGATATCATCTATTTTACCATAATGTGCAAAACTGACAACTTCATGCATCACAAGATTCAAACGATATTATTTAAATGTTTGTGTTACTTGTGGAGCTTTCTACAACACAATTCCAATGTTTCATATTCTCCTGATTTTAGGCATAAGTTAACATCTCAAATTTTCTTCTCTTTTTTTTTTTTTTTTTTTTATCAAAACAAACTAAACATGTCAAATAAAATCAAACACACAACTTAAATCCTAATCCAAATAGCAATCCCAAAATGAAACTTGAAAACACAAACCCAAACCAACACCAAAAGTTATATACAATATAGTACAAGATGATGCCAAGCTTGGACTATTACTTTCCTGGATCCCAAACATGATTAGAACATTTCCACAAAAATATAACATGATATGCCTGCCAAATGTTGTGGGCATCCAACAAAAACAAGACTAGACCAAACAATGCAACCCACTTCAACTTTCTTCTCTCACCCCACCAATAAAATTTAGTTCCATTAGTATTCTCATAGGTGAGATTCAAATTTTCAAATTGATTAGACAACGATTGATTTTCAATTTTATCATGTCTATTCTCTAAAATGCAAGTTTCATCATTCCACTCATGATTTAGAAGTAGGCTCTCTTTTTCAAATGTGAGATATTGCAAACAAGAGCCTATTTCTAAAAGTCTTGAATTCAAATTATTTTTCAAGATTTTAAAACAATCAAAATCAATCAAAACTTGACAAACATCACCAAGATTTGACATTTCATCATTAATGACATTAGCATCCAAAGGGATATCATGTAACCCATCACTTAAAATTTTTGTGGCTACTACCAAAGGTAAAGATTTCACTTTGTCACCCATACTCAACCCATCATGATTAGAATTTATCACAACTTGATGAGTGTTAGTAGCTTTTTCTTTTTCTTCATTGTCTTCTTCATCATCCAACACCTGTTCAAAAACACCAAAGTTAGGCACCCAATCAAACATGCGTCCATATTTTTCAAAACAAGAGTTTAGTTTTTCAAGACATGTGTCACATGACACCTTTCCATGATCAATGGCTTGAGTTGTCTCAAAATCCATATTTTCATTAGGATCATCAATAGTATCAAACCCACACCACTTAGGCTTTGCAATTTCACCATTTTGAGATGGCATAGACATTGTAGAAACAATAGGTGGATCAAGATTTTTGATTTCTTGCCCCTCAAGGGGAACAAAAACAATTGATTCTCCTTCTTCATCCATGGTAGTAAAATCCATATCCTTCTCAAACCTTTGATGAGATTCCAATCCTTCTTCCAAAACATTTTCAGATTGCACAGGACTTGTAATATCCTCATGTGAAAGGGCAATTGTATCATCCTGCATATCAATAGGCACACAAATTTCATTAGCAGTTTTGGAGTGAGCATACTCTTCCCAAGAATCATGATGATCATCTTTCAAAATCAAATTATGATGCTCACTTATTTCTTCTTTATCTTTTAATTCATCAACATGTTTCTCATCAAATTTATCTTCACCTTCCTTAGATGGTTCAATTACTTCCAAAATTGGGTTATTGCTTGTATTCAAATTGATAAGGCTATCATAATCCACATGTGTAACCCATGATTCAATTTTATCACAATTTGGAAGGTGTGGATCCTCTTGGTCATCATTTTCAACAATGTCATCCGAAACAGATTCATCCTCATAGAATTCATCTTTTGGTGAGTCAAGGGTTTCCAATTTGTCACATGTTTCAATACTAGTTGGATCTAGTACTCCTCCCTTGCCTAAAATCATATTCTTGTGAAAATCATTGAAATTGATTTTAGAACTATCCTTTGAATCAAGATGAGTATTTTGAAGTTGATTCATACTTAAGAAAGATGGTTGATCTTGCATAGTAGGTTGAGGATTTTGAAATTGATTGAAGCTTGGGAATGATTGTTGATTCTGAAATTGATTTACACTTGAATTTGGTTGAGGTGGATAAATCATTGGATGGGTAAAGGATGTATTAAATGATTGAAGATTATACGATCCAAAACCCCCACCATAATTTTGACAACTCAATTGTTGCTCAATTGCCATTGCTTGAGTATAGGCTTGTGTCAAAGATGTGATTTGAGGCATCCCTCGCAAATATGTGGAAATGAGTGGGTCAAGAGCATTTACATATATTTGGAGAGCCATTTCTTCTTGAAGAGCATAAAATGTCACTAATTGAGCATATAATCCAAAGAACTTTTCAGAAAATGACTTCACATTTTCACCTGGTCCTTTTTTAATAGTGACAAACTGCTCATACATGCGGATTGGGTCAACTTGCTTTTTGTTGAATTGATTAAGAAATACTGCCTCTAGTTGAGCCCAAGAAGTGATAGATCCTAAAGGCAGACTTGTAAACCAATCAAATGCCACTTTGTCCAAGGTGTAAGGGAACATTTTACAAACAACATCATCATGCCAAATTGTTAAGTGATTCACAACAAATTTGAATGCTTGAATGTGTTCTCCTACAATATTTGTCCCGTTAGACAAAAATCGAGGAAGGCATCTCTCAAAACCGACGGGAAAATAATGTTGAACTCCTGGTATGTTCAATGGGCTACCTGTCATCCACGGTGAAAACATAGCCATTAGTGAATCTTAAAGAATATAACTTTAATATCAAAAAAAAAAATTATTTTTATTTTTTTTTTAATTTTTATTTATTTATTTATTTATTTTTTTTAAATTAAATTAAATCACATTATTCCTGTATGAACAATCAAAGCGTTAGAACAATGCATAGCAATTCATGTCCTCCTTTTAACAGTACAAAGTTGTAATATTAAAAGAGGGCTAAAGATAATAATCAATAGGGCATGAAATATTCAAAATTTAAATCCCTATAGCATTTAAATCAATCTGAAATAAACCGGTTCAGGCCCTCCTTCTAGCGCCAAAATGTTGAGTGGTATTTTCACCCAATTGTGAAAGTACACTCTCCCTTAGGATTTGGATTCCAAATCCCCTCTTGCAAAGAAGTTAAACAACCAACTTCTCCAAGGTCTCCATTGTATTAGCATTTGCAACTGTGTATTAGTAATCTCAAATAAAGATATTCAATTTAAATGCTTGGAACACCTTAGTGATTGCAAGTAACTGTAAACAAGGGGCAATGTTGGTTTATTTCACCATGAAATTTTAGTGATTGTTCATTATTTTATTTTTTTTTTTAGATTTTGTAATTTTTAATATTCATTTAACTTACCTTCCGGAAAAATAAAATAAAATGAAAAAGAAATACAGAAAATTAAAAGTAGAACACGTCCGATCTCGATGCTATCCTATTCCGACAAAATCGAATATGTGAGAGTTTCGTACATGCAACCTAGCCTATTTGACCTGCAAAACAAACACAATCAAAGTAAACTAGGTGCTGGCTCCTAGGGTTTAAAATAATTTCCAGATTGCAGACATTCACATGAAATAATCCAAAACAATGGCATAAATTTCATATACAAATCTGAAATCTGAAAGGAGGAACATAGAACAATTAAAATGAAGCATGCAAAAAATTTCTCATCCTTTCTTGCCCATAAAATGCAAATTTTTGAACAATTCTGCATTAAAAATATATGTCCTGTTACAATAGCAGAATCTCTGGTTTTTCTCAAAACCAGCAAAAGGTGGAAGAAAAGCACTCCATAGCAGGCTCAGAACAGCTAATCCCATCAACTCTGCAACCCGCTCGCAGCGGTTTCCGACCCTCGTATCAATCTGTGCCTCTGCCTTTTATACTTGCTGGTACGGTTCTCTGCTTCGTTCTGCGATGCTTCGTTTCACCTCCCAGATCGTATCGTTTCGTATTCCTCGCC
Source organism: Wollemia nobilis (assembly GCA_028583015.1). Taxonomy (NCBI): domain Eukaryota; kingdom Viridiplantae; phylum Streptophyta; class Pinopsida; order Araucariales; family Araucariaceae; genus Wollemia; species Wollemia nobilis. Next base: position 5,308,479 of record JAQPPZ010016751.1, on the reverse strand, counting down.
TTTTCACTGCTTTTGATTTTATGTTCGATGTCGAAACGTTCGATATTCTCTGTTAACATGTAACGCTTCTACAACCCTGACATGTACGCCACGTGTTCCGCACTTTTCTGCATGTTCTGTAATGGCCCCATGTAAATCATGACCAAAAATAGCATGCAGCTTCGCTCCTTTACTGTCACCGCAAAAACGCGACATGTCGCGATATCGCGACGTTTTCCTGCCAACAGCTTTGTCCGCCTTCAAAAAATGAGACATGTCGTGATATCGTGACATTTTCCTACCAACAGCTTCGTTTCTCCTCATGCATCATGAAAATGATACATGTCACGATATCGTGACCTTTTTCTTACTGTCGCGAAATCGTGACACTTTTCTTCGTACACTTCGGCAACTCGTCACGAAATCGTGACACTTTTTGTTTCGCCCTTTGTTGTTTCCTATCGTGAAATCATGATGTTTTTCTCTATGGGTTTTGCTACACTTAGCCACGAAAACGCGACATGTCGCAAAATCGTGACACTTTTCTGTTCGTACACTTTCGCTGCAACCTGTCGCGAAATCGTGACGCTTTTCCGCTTCGGGCCCCTTTGTTGTTTCCTATCGTGAAATCGTGACGCTTTTTCGTTGGGCCCCTTTGATGTTTGACCGCGATTTTGCAACACGTCACGATATCGCGACACTTTTCATTTTCTGCCAGCGACCGCGCAACACGTCGCGATATCGCGACACTTTTTCATTTTTGCCAGCGACGGAGCGACATGTCGCGATATCGCGACACTTTTTCATTTTTGCCAGCGACGGAGCGACATGTCGCGATATCGCGACACTTTTTCATTTTTGCCAGCGACGGAGCGACATGTCGCGATATCGCGACACTTTTTCTCCTTAGTGAAATTTTTGCTTTTTTCTTGATTTTTTTAGCATCTGGGCTACTGCAATTTTCTTTGAAAGCATGCAAAAAAGGTGGGTCCCCAATTTTGGGGTGTGTTGTGGATCAGCCACAATAGGCAGTAACTTATTTCAATTTTATCCTTGGTCAGGAATCACATTGCAATGAGGAGGCCAAATATATTCTCTTGCAATCCATTCCTAGCATAATAAATGAGGATATAAACCTTAAGCTTCTAACTCCATTTTTTGATGAGGAAATTAAGGAAGTCTTGTTTAGCATGGAGCCAGACAAAGCCTCGGGACCCGATGGCTTTCCCCCTCATTTCTATCAAGATTTTTGGGACATCGTAAGTGAGGATGTAATTTTTGTTGTCATAGAATTCCAAGAAAGCAATCATATCCAAAAGGTATCAACTCTACTTTTATTTCTATAATTCCTAAGAAGCAAACCCCTGAATCTATGGCTAACTTTAGGCCAATCAGTCTGTGCAATATTTCTTACAAGATCCTAACTAAAGCCATCGTAAATAGAATGAGAGATATTTTGGCTTGCATCATAGATCCATGCTAGGGAAGCTCTTTCTAGGGCAGGTCAATCTTGGATGGAGTTATCACAGTTCATGAAGCTCTACACTCTGCTCATAAGACTAACAGGTCTATTTTTGCCCTCAAGCTTGATATGAACAAAGCATTTGATAGGCTAAATTGGGACTTTCTTATTGTTGTCCTCCTTAATTTTGGTTTTCACCACCAATGGGTTAATTTGATCAAAGAATGTATTTCTAAAGCATGGTTCTCGATTCTAGTTAATGTAACAACTGTTGGTTACTTTCAAATTCGTAGAGGAATTCAGCAGGGGGACCCTATCAACCCCATGTTATTCATCATTGTGGCAGAAGATTTAGGCAAAACCATCAAAAATGCTTGCATTTCAAGGCTAATATCAGGAATCAAGGCAACATCTCTCACTAGGGTTGTTTCTCACCAACAATTCATCGATGATACCCTTATATTGACTAAGGCATCGGTGGTTGAGGCCAAAATAATTAAATACATCCTACAACTCTACGAGGACGTTGCTTGGTCAAAAAGTTAATTTCAGTAAAAGCAAGTTATATTTCTTGAACACCCCCATTCGGAGGCAAGGAAGGATTGCAAAAATTTTAGGGTGTGATATAGCAAACCTCCCCACTTCGTATCTTGGTCTCCCTCTTTTCATTGGTTCTCCGAGAGAGTCAATGTGGGACAGGGTTATTGAAAGAATTCAAAAAAAACTTGTTGGATGGAAAGGTCATCTTCTATCTCAAGCAGGAAAGTTAACCCTCACTAAGGCCTCTCTTCAGAGCATTCCAATCTATTTCCTCTCCATTTTCAAAGCCCTTGTGAAGGTTTTCCAAAAAATTGAGAAACTCCAAAAAGAATTTTTATGGACTAGATCAGAGGAGAAAAAAGGATACACCTTGTAGGATGGACCAAAGTGTGCAGACCCAAGGAAAATGGGGGCTTAGGTCTAAGGAGAATTGCTCATATAAATTTAGCTTTACTAGCTAAGCAGGCATGGCGTCTCATTTCTGGTGAAGAAAATGAATGGACAACTATCATCAAATGAAAGTATCTTCAAAATATGGAATTTCTAAGTGACTCAATTCCAATCAGAGGTTCTGCTTTTTGGAAAGCAATTCTTAATTGTAAGGAAATCATCAAAAAAGGTTTAATATGGGTTTTAGGCAATGGTGAGAGGATAAATTGTTGGAATGATAGGTGGGCTAAGGACGAACCATTGACGCAATATCCTAACTTAGCCCGAATTAGAGATATCATAGAAGAACTCATTGGCAAAAAATTCTTCGATTATATGGTTGAGGACAGAGGTAGAATGAAGTGGAAACAAATAAGAATTCAGGGATTTCAAGCAGAATCAAATGATCTTTGTAACATTCTCGAGCAACAGTTTATCCCCATGAGACCCAAGGAAGATCAAGTGACCTGGGCTCCTACGAAAAATGGGCAGTTCACTATTAAATCAGCTTACAAGCTTCTTCTTGATGACGAGGATTTTGTCCTCCAAAAGGACTTAGTTTGGATAAAAAATTTAATTCCAAAAATTGCAGTCTTTTCATGGTTGGTTATCCAAGGAAGAATTCTAACCATTGATAATATGATGCGTAAAGGTATTTGTATCACTAATCATTGTTATCTATGCAGGGCTAATTGGGAGACCATTTATCACATTTTCCTTGAGTGCCCTTTTTCCTTGAATGTCCTAAGTGGGGTTTTTCAAGCCTTCAATATTTCATGGGTTAAACCAACCATCGTACTTGATTTTTTCATCCAGTGGCCTTGCCCCTTTTCAATCCAAATACTTAGATACATGTGGAAAATTTGTCTCAATCACTATCTTTGGTAGGTGTGGTTAGAAAGGAACCATAGAGTCTTTAATGAGTCTATCCATGATCATCAAACTATCATTGCTAGGATCCTATCCTTTGCCAACGAGAATGTGAACCTTATCCCTTTTGATAGTTGTAAACCTCATCTTTAGGAGACCACGATTGCTCAATATTTAAGCTTAACCTTGTTAGATGAGTCTGTGCCTAGGGTAGTCAACCCCAGAGCCAATGTTAAGTGGTCTCCACCTCCTACGGGTTGGTTTAAGCTTAATTTTTATGGAGCAGCTAAGGAAAATCTTGGCAGAGCAGGCGCTAGTGGCATTGTGTGAGATCATAATGGGAATATGATGCTTGCATTTTTTGAATATTTGGGAACAAGGACAAACAATGAAGCTGAAGCTAGAGCTATGTGGAGAGGCCTTCAAATGACTCAAGACTTAGAAGGCAATTTGATCATAGAAGGAGACTCTATGCATGTTATAAATCTCCTCAATAATTGGAAAACACCTCCTTGGAGGATTAAAACAATTATTGAAGAGGCTAGGATCCTTTTCCAGGGAAGACAGGACAGAAAAGCCCAACATGTCTTTCGGGAAGCTAACAAAATTATTGATAAGTTGGCCAATTTGGGTGTCGATGGTGACGGACTTTTCAAATGGGAACACGATGTCTCGAGTGAAGTAGAGGAGCTTATTCAACAAGAATGCCAAGAATGATAGTCAAATTTACCAACAGGGAAGGCACTGTAAGTTTGAAGGCTAGGAGTATTCCCGTCTCTTTTTTGAATTGGACTCACAATAAAAATTATCTGAGCTATCAATCTTCATGGATGTTGCTTGGAAATACCACAAAGACTAATGGGGATAGTCACATGTTAGATAACATGGCTCCTAGTCATCTTAGTAATTTGAGGTTGGTTGATAATCACAGGGAAGGAAAGAAATAGCAATATAAGACTTAGAACCAAAGCCACGTGGACCACCAGATAGCCACCGCCATAAATCTAGCCAGCAAGTTCACTTCTCCAAGGCTGATTGGCCAAGATAGTATGTGGTACCAAAGCATGTCATATATGGAAGAAAGCAATTACCAAAGAATTATTAAGAGTAACTGTCAATACAGAGCTTGTGGGAGTTTTTTTTAGTACTCTGCTATGTGTGTCTGCAGCTTTTTGTTTCTCCATTGTCTCAAGGAAGGGATCCATGTCTATTTCTTTTTTGTAATTATGATGCATGTGTGTTTTCTTGGGGTATACCCAAAATGTTGTATGGGAAGTTTCTTTTTGATAACAGGCTATGTGCCTTACCGGATGTAATGGCTTTGGCGGCATGTAGATTTTACATATATAGGATCCTTAGTAAGGATATGTTCATCAACGACCCTGGGCTGATTTTTGTAAAAGGTTTTGGGTCAACCTTTAAAACCCGGTATTAATGCTATAGTATCTTATCTACCAAAAAAAAAACAAATAAATGGTGATTCCAAGCCAACTCTTCATGTAATATCATTCAAATATTAATACAATCATGGGCTTCTTCCTATTATCTTTTTGTGTTTAGCTTTGTGTGTGTCTTTGTTATGGGTTACATTATTTGAACACATAATGAACGCTTCTTTCGTTGGTCAACTGTTATGTTTATTACGATATTCGAATGAATGTAATTGCACCGATTCTTTCTTTTCTCTTTCTTTCTATTTTCATTGAAATGTTATTAAATATTGCTACAATAGCCCAAAGGATTAAAGCACCAATCATACATAAGGTATAATAGAACTATTATCATTTTAGCTTGGTCAAATTTTATAATTGTTAATCCATCACCATAAATTTGGAAGAGCATGAACTTAAAGAATTTAAGCTCACCTCAAGGGTATCCTTACCATACTTGGTCTGTCTAGAAAATATTAAAAGAACTCTATTCCCAAGTTAAAGAGGTAGGTCGACCAGAGCCTGTAATAGCTCGTTGGTAGTAGGTTTTCCTGTAGCGTGATAGCTCATCCTATGGATGCAGGAAAAATTCCCAATAGTTTTTTGGCATCGTTGTCGGGGATCGAATGCGTAATTTTCATTATATTTTGGAACCTAATGATAAATATTTATTGGCAATAGTTAGCTTAAAGAAGGAATCAGAATATCAATTTCTATTTCCCTTCTATGCTCGTAGTTTCCAATTTTCTTTTTTCAAGAACGTTTAGTTATATTGTTTTCTTGATTCTCTTGAGTTTCTTGATTTTCTAATTCTTGAAAAAATTTATACCCTGAGTGATCGAGAGTGTTTTAAGTTGAGCAATCTCAACTAGACATTTATTCCTTCTGCACACATTGTGTTGGTGACTCTGATTGGAAAAATCTAGAAATATCATAAAGATTAAAAGAAGAAGAAGAATGTGTTGGCACGAACAAGAAGAACCACTCAAGAGTTGTACCCTAAACTCTCAAATCTAGAGGTATTTTTTAGAACTAATTCTTCTTATTCATCTCCAAAAAGTTTTGATGTCGATATTGTTACATTAGGAAGTTTATTTGAAACACCTCCCACTGTTCCTAGTGGAATTACTAACACACCTCCTACTATAATTCAAGTACCTCCTATAGTTAACATGGCTAACCCACCACCGGTTCAGTTATGGAGGACCAATAGATATAGACATTTTCAATTACCAACTCCTTTACATGATCTCCCTAGTAAAGCACACAAATATTTACCTAAGTTTCAAGGAAATAATGCAGTTACTGGAGAAGATCACATCAAAAGCTTCTTGTATGCCTTAGATAGTCTAGAGGTAGAACATGAAGATGTGGTGTTGAGATTGTTTTTATAGACTCTAGAAAAATATGCTAGAGAATGGTTTAATACTCTTCCTAATAATGACATTGCTAATTTTACCAAAATGGAGACTATCTTTTTAAAGAAATTTGGTGAAAGGAAGAATGAACAGTCATTGCTGACAGATCTGGCAACAATGAAAAAGAAATAAAATGAATTAGTAAGTGATTTCAATAGAAGGTTTTCTAAAGCTAGAAATAATATTCCCATTGCTCTAAGGCCAAATGATATCCAGTCCATCTATTTTTATAAAAATGCCTTCCCTGGAGAATTCAACTATGAATTAAGACAAGAACAGGTTAACACAATAGATGAATGCATGGATAAAGCCATAGACATTGAAAGAAATATGTTAGACAGTGGGAAAATGAAACCATATTCTCTGGAAGATAATCATCCTGATAGGAAGCCTAAGAAAGTGGGGTTTAACCTACAGAAAATAACTGAACATGATCCCATGGAAAAGTTGACCAATCAAGTAACAAAAATGTTCAACACAATGAACAATAGGTTGGCCAGGATGGAAATAAATAAAGAGAGTAACGGTGAAACTTCTCACCCTCAGGTTGATAGACAACAAGGTGACAACAGACCACCTTTCAGGAGAAACTTTAATAGAAATTGGAATAACAATAATCCTGATAGGAATAATGGAAATAACTGGAAAAAGAGAGAAATAGAGAAGGACCTGGACTTGGTTCCAAATCCTATTCCTACTGTAAATTTGGCTAAGAATTTCCCTTATTACTGTTTGGCCTGTGATGCTCCCCATAATCCATATTGTTGTGGTATTTACCTGGGTATTCATCATCCTATAGACTTAGAAGTAGAATATGAAGAGGATATCAGAATTAATGCTTGTTGGACCCTTGAGGATGAATCTAGAGAAAGGTTATTTGAAGAAGATATGGATTTATATGCTTCAAATCACCATCCAAAAATCCTAGTTGCATAAAATACAAATATCCTACAAAGAGGACAAGAGACTAGGTATGACAAAATGAAACAGGGTAAACTAGTTCCAACAACACAAGAGGTGGAGGAGCTAGAAGCAAATACCCTAAATTTAAGGAATAGGATTGTTCCTAAAAAAAATGATAAGAATTCAAACAAATATATTAGAGAATAATCCATTGAGAAATATCAGAACAAAAAGGTTCCTAAAAATATAGGAACAAATGAACCACCCTCTCATGAAGAATGCTCCAAAACTTTAGATATAAAGAAAATGGAATTTGATGCTGGTTCAGAATTGAGTAAATAGAAGGTCAACATTACCTTTGGTGAGTTAATGAATATTTATAAGTATAGAGAACAAGTTTGTAAGGCTTTTGGCTTAATTGAACAAAAAGGAACTCAGTCCTGTAATGTTGTCAAACCTTCCAATCATGAAACTAGAACCCCTTCATCTATCAAACCATTTTATGTGTCACTCAGGTATAACTCAGATGAAGGAGAAAGGTATGTCATTCACAATTATATGCTAGATAGTGGTGCATCCCATAACATCATGCCCAAGCAAATAGCAGACCAACTAGGGTTGATTTGCACTAGGGAGTCTCCCCCTATATCAGTAATGGACAGTAGGCAGATACCCTGTGTAGGTATTATCACTGGTTTGCTAGTCTACCTAGACCAACATCCTAAGAAGGGTATAGTTATGGATGTCATAGTAGTTGATGTAGATCCTTTCTTCTCATTATTGTTGAGCAAACATTGGGTAGAATAGTTGGGTGGTTCCATACAATTAGATTGGTCTTATGCCACAATCCCTATTTTAGGAAAAGAGAATGTAACCTTAAGGAGAGAACCTTTTAACAAGTACTCGATTGAACTGGTTAGATCAGATGACACCATGGTTAATTTGGTTAGCTCCATAGAAGAGAAAGAAATAGGAGTGTACTCTGTCTGGCATAACCCTTTCCTAGCCGAAGTCCCTGAAGCCAAAGATATGGATCCTAAAACCAAAGAACTAGTAGATGCAGAATCTGACAGGATTCTCACCCAAGAAATGTGGACCATGTCCTTTTATGGGGCTAAGTCTCAAATAGGGGTAGGTGTTGGTGTCAATTTAATATATATTAAGGGAAACTATCTCAAGATCCCTTATAGATTAGAATTTCCGTGCACCAATAATGTAGCTGAGTATGAAGCCTTACTGTTAGGCCTGAGAAAAGCTAAAGAACTGGGAATAAATTTTTTGACTATTACTGGAGATGCTGAACTGATTATACAACAGATCAAAGGTAAGTATCAAATAAAACATCCCAGATTGAAACAATATAAATCTATAGTTCTAACAGAGATCGACAAGTTCCTAGCCTTTAACATCACATACATTCCCAGAGAACATAATCACATTGCAGATCTGTTAGCTATTAATGCTTTAGGTTCAGATTGTCTAGAAATAGACATTGAGTACATGGATAGGTTCCCAACTATCTCTGTATACAAACCCTTTGTACCTGATAATGTTGTATATCTACAAGTGTTTCAAGATGATGTAGATATCAAAGACTTCATGACCCTCCAAAATATGTATTCAGATGTTATATGTGAAGAGGAGGATGAAGAAAATTTGAAAAATATTATTGGAGAGCCAGTTGAAGTAATTCAACTCAAAACCAATAGGATCCCTAAAGGATTAGTCTCTTTAGAAATCTTGTTTGATTATTTTGATAAAGCTTACAAACCACTCCTCAAAGAAATAGAAATTGATGATGTAAACATTGGAACAAAAGAGGAACCTAGGTTTGTCAAAATTGATAAGGCTTTACCAGAACCAAAAAAAGAATAGTACATAAGATTTTTGAAGAAAAATAAAGAATCTTTTGCCTGGAGTTATGAAGACCTAAAGATATTTAAAACAGAGGTCATGACTCACATCATCCCCTTGAAGGAGGATGCTAAGCCTTTCAGGTAGAAGAAAAGAAAATTCAACCCCACATTGCATCCAATTATGCAGAAAGAAGTTCAAAAGTTACTGGATGCCAAGATAGTCAGAAAAGTGAGATTTTCTTCTTGGATAGCAAACTTGGTACCAATAAGGAAGAAAAATGGAGAGATCAAACTTTGTGTTGACTTTCAAAATTTGAATAAAATTTCTCTCAAGGATAATTATCCCTTGCCCAACATGGAACAACTATTGCAAGTTGTAGTAGGCTCATCCAGGATGTCTTTACTAGATGGATTCTCAGGATATAATCAAATTCAGGTAAATCCTGAAGATAGATATAAAACTACTTTCACCACCCCCTAGGGTACCTTTGAATATCTAAGAATACCATTTGGATTAATGAATGTAGGATCCACCTTTCAAAGAGCCATGGACTTTTCTTTTAAAGGTTTGATGTTTAAAATAGTGGTTGTCTATTTGGATGACATAATAGTGTTCTCAAAAACTCTATAGATCATTTTGAACATTTAGCTACAGTTTTTTCTAGGTGCAAATAATTTGGGATATCCTTGAATCCAAAGAAGTGTATATTTGGAGCAACACAAGGAAATCTCCTTGGCCACATAGTTTCTGAAAAATGGATTAGTATTTACCCATAAAGAATTGAAGCTATTTCCAAGATACCTCCTCCTAAGAATCTAAAAGGAGTCAGATCATTCTTTGGTAAGATTAATTTTGTAAGAAGGTTTGTGCCAAATTTTGCTAAAATAGCTCAACCTATCAATAACATGATTAAAAAGGATGTTGATATCAAATGGATAGAGGAAAATCTAGAAGCTTTTAATAAAATCAAAGATGCTATCACCACTGCCCCAGTCTTGAATTGCCCTAACTACTCAAAGAATTTCAATATATATTCATTCGCTTCTGAACATACCATTGTTGTAGTCCTTTCTCAGAAGGATGATGAAGAGAATGAAAGACCTATAGCTTTCATGAGTGTAGGACTCAAGGGAGCTCAGCTGAGGTTCAAAATGATTGAAAAATAGGCTTATGTTGTGATTCAAGCATTGGAACATTTTAAATGTATTTTTGGATCAAATAAGGTTATATGTTGTATCCCTTTCATTGCTATAAAATATATTTTCACCCAACCTGAGCCAATAGGCAGTCCTACCAGATGGATGGTCAAGTTACTGCAATATGATGTTGAATTTAAAGCAGTGAAAATAATCAAAGGGCAAGGTTTAGCTAAATATCTTGCTAACAAATAAGGGGAAGAACATTACCATAGTTGATGACATGCATGATATCAAAAGAACAAACAATGTTGAATGCAAATGGTATGATGATATTCTGTTATACCTTCAAACCCTATAATTTCCCAGAGGTATGTCTACAAATAAAATGAGGTTAGTAAAACAATAATCTCAGAAATACTACGTTCAAGAAGGTAAACTTTATTGGAAACATCCATATGGCATCTTGTTGTTGTGCTTATTTGAAAAAAAGACTTTAGAGGTCATTAAAGAGTTTCATGATGGTTTCTACGAAGGTCACTTTACCCCAAATGCAACTACAAATAAAATTATGAGAGCAAGTTATTACTGGCCCTCCTTATTCAAAGATGTACATAAGTATGTAAGGGGCTACCATAACTATCAAGTGTTTGCTGGGAAGAAAAAGTTAGCAACAATGCCTCTCCAATTAGTAATCATAGAAGCACCCTTCATGCAATGGGTAATTGACCTCATTGGGAAAATAAATCCAAACTCCTCAGGCCGACACAAATGGATCATCACAACATATTATTTCACCAAGTGGGTGGAAGCAGCTCCTCTAAGAAACTCAACAACTGAAGTAGTCATCAATTTCTTGGAGGAAAACATCTTGACTAGATTTGGAGTCCCAAAGAAGTTGGTAACAGACAATGGGAAATACTTTGTCTCATTTGAAATGATAGAGTTTTGTGCAAAGTATGGAATCGAACTTTCTCATTCAGCAAACTACTATCCTCAAGGAAATGGTCTTGTCGAATCATCAAACAAAAATCTGATTACCAAGATTAAAATATCACTGGGAAAGAATAAAAAGGGATGGGATAGTGAGTTAAAGTTTACCTTATGGGTAGATAGATTATCTGTTAAGAGGAACACAGGTAAGACCCCTTATGAAATGGTATTTGGAGAAAAATCCCTATTACCTCCTTGTACAGAAAGAATAGCATTGTTTTTTTTATTACAAGATCATGACAGTCCTGATGTCTTACAGAGGATATTAGATCATATTGCATAGCTACAAGAAGAAAGAAGGAATGCACTAGATAATATGTTTGAATAGACTCATAAAACCATGCAACTCTTTAACAAGAAAGCCAAGGGAACCCCATTCTTTGAAGGAGACATAGTTTTATATTGGTATCCTAAAAATGATAAGCATGGAGAAAAGGGTAAGCTTGAGCCTAGATGGGTAGGTCCTTACCAAATAATTCAGATTTTTGGCCCTAATACTTATAGGTTGCAAACCTTGTAGGGAGATCTCATGGAAATCCCAATCAATGGCCTACACTTGAAGTTATACCACCCCTGTTGGGGAACCCAAAAAGAATAAAAAAAAAATATTTTTGTTTCCCATTGTTTCTTTTCCTTTCTAAACCTAATTTGTTTGCTTATATGTTCATTGTTTCCAGTCTATTAGAAATTTGTTAAGTTCTCTGGTTATGCTTTTCTTGTCTATAAGGGGGTTATATTTAGTTCGATGAGTGAAGAGAATTTGGGATTGAATACAAGCGAACTGACAAAACTCAGGAAGCAGAGTTTTAGTGATCATCTTGTAAGGATTGGAATACAACAAGAAATATAGGAATGTTGACACATCAAGCCAAAGCTCATATAATATCATGATCTCAAAAGCAATTCCAGAAATCAAGGAATCTAATCAACCTTGGTAAGGCAGTTGGGCTAAATACAAATACACTCAATATTATAGCCTTGTAGATATTTAACCCAAAAAGCATGCTCTAAACAAATTTACAATTTATCAAAATTCTTCCTAAAAGAAGAAAAATCTCTATAATGCAAAATGAGCAAGTGCTTAGGGCTATCTGGATAACCTCTACCGAGGCTATGGATGCCTGTATAGAAGTAGAGCAGGTCCAAGGGATCAAGGTCACCTCCACCAAAGCTATAAATGCTTGACTAGTAGTGGAGCAATGACAAGGTGAAAATATTTAAAAGAGTGAAATCATTAATAGGCCCAACTCCTTTCAAATTGATGAAAATTCTACTTGATCTGAGAAAGTAATAAAAGAACACCTTAGCACACACATTGGGCATAGGCTTGATGTGGTAGTTCTTTATGATTAATTTTGTTTGATTCTCCCTTAAGGATATTGCTAGAACATCTAAAACTTTAGGAGTAAAAGGTTCATTTGTTTTGAAGAAACATAATCTCTGATTTTATCTGATTAAAGATTGCTTTCTTATCAGACTATTTTTATCTCTTTACTATTTTTAAATAATCTGGTAAAATAAGGTCATATCCTTGTCATCATAGTCTTGTCATTAACCAGATATTCTAGAGTTCTCAAATACCTCATGTTTTTGCCATCTGTCCCAGTTAGAGCCTATGTTGTAGCCAAAATTGATACAACATGAATGTACCCATAATTTAAAAATTTTGAAGGTCCTAAGAAGGTACACTTTTGTGAAGAGTTCAAGTCTAAGTAAAATAATTTCTATCTTCATGAGTATCTCCAACCCCTAAGAAGCTAATATTTTCCTTTCATTAAAATTTAAGGGGTTCCCCACCTTTTCCTTGCAAATATTTCACCCTTCGATCGACTGACAAAAGTTTCAACCGATAAACAAAAGTTATCAAAAGCTAAGCATTCTTCAACCGACTTTGAAAAGCAATCGATCGATAGAAAAGAGTGATCGACCGAATCTAAATATTGTTGAAAGTTTTTTAGCTGATGCCATCAGAAGAAGAGCTGATATTTTTACAAAGCAAGTATTTTTCGGCCGATCGATAGAAACTTTTGATTGACCACTCGGACCGAAGAGCCAAAATAAGCAGAGTGCACAAAATTTTATTTGGTCGACAAAAAGGAGATTATTGTCAAATATTTTTAGCCTAGCAAAATTTAGTCTATTAAAAAATCCTTTTTCAATTGATAAGAATAAAGTAATACCTGAAGGTAAAAGGTATTTTGGCTGACACAAGGTGAAAAGCAGTCAACTAACTAATTGATCTATCATGAAAAGAGATAACTTTTTCAGCCAAACGTAGTAAGTAGACAGTTGAAATATCTACCAACTGAATGTAAAACAAGTTGCTCGATGAAAACATACCTTTGGCCAAAAATAATGAAGAGACGACCAAAAAGTCTAAGAGACAATACAAATTCTTTCGGTTGGCAAAAAACAAGCATCGATCACTCAACGAAATTAAAATTACCATTCGGTCTAAGAAATCAAAAGATGACATCAACTCAACCAATAAAAGGTAAAAATAGCATTGATTAAGGTATATCACCATTTAATTTTGCATGCACAAGATCTTAAAAATTGTTATTATTAACTGACATCCTCGATAAAAGCTATCTCAAGTTTTAAAATGTTGTGCATGAAAAATTACCCAAAGCCATATCGGCTGAATAATGGCATCCAGCAATCGAATCTCTATTCATATGAAATCAAAGTGATCCATCAACTGAAATATAACAAAGAGAAAGAGGAAATCATCTGATCATCCAATCAGTGGACTATATGTCTTTGGCTGAATTAAATCATTGATCAGCCAATATATCATAGACAACAGTTGAAGCATGAAAACAACATCCATGGACCCTCACCCAAGAAAAGTTGATGCAACACTCAAACCAATGATGATCCTGCTGACATGGCCGAACCACTTCAAGCATTACGGGTACACAGGCCAACTACAAACCTCAACCTTGAATCTCCCCAGGCATGGTTCTTAAGGCAATGTGTACCGATCAAATGGACCAAAATATAATACATGTAGAATTCGATGGCCAATTAGCAAATCAACATATAGTGGTAATTCAAAATCGATCAATCATTATAGAGGATTGAGGTGGCAAGATGAAAATAGTAATAACACAACAATGGTTGGTATGATGTTAATAATACCTCATGCATGAACCAATTTAAATACATGAAGATAGTGGAAAGCAACTCACAGTGCTAGCAAATTTTTCAAACTATTTGATGAGCTGAGAAGACCAGTGTTAGAGATCAGAGCAATGGCCTCCTCCAACAGGGTAGCCCTCAAGATGAGAATTGAAGCATTAGATGAGAAGGTGCCATTCAAAAAGGTGAATTCCAGAAAAATGGGAGAACAAGTATGGGGTGAAGAAGAACTCACTAAGTTTTTCTTCCAGTCCAGCACAGAAGAGTGGTGATGCTCGCACTACCTATTGAAGAACATCTTCAACCAGGCATACGAAGACAAAGACAAGAGAGCTCCCCAATGCAACAAATGGAGAACCAACCTAGCAAAACTCTTGTACCCAAGAGTGCATTTATCCCCTAAATTTTTGACATGTCTAGCCATATCATATGATCCAAGGACTAGGGCCATCGTTAATGGGTGAAACAAGCCCATCTACAGGATTACACCAAAAAATGTCGAACAGGTGTTTGGGCTAGAAATGGCCAAGCAGTGCTACGATGCGAAGGTGATTTCAAGGTAGGCACAACACATGATCGGCACCACCTTCTATGAGAAGTTATTTGACTATGACAAACCAGTGTCAACAGTATTTCTAATTCACAAGAATCAGTTCCACAAATGGGCAAGAGACTACGTCAACATGATCCATGTAGTGTTGGGAGTAGAGGACCTCAACTAGGTCAGCATTGAAGTAATGTATTTAATAGTACAGTGCAACAAGACTTGAGAGATACCCATGTATAGGTGGCAAGATGTCATATGCGACACCATAGACAAAGAATTCAAGGAGTTACAAGATGCCATAAAGAAAGATATGGATCTTATGCCCCATTTCTTGCACTACTCATTCCTTGTGCACCTAATCATCGGGCAGTTCAAAGATGATGCTATCCAGCAACTCGAAGGAGTGTTGGGGGAAATTATCCAAGATAGATTGCCTTGCATCTATGATGGCACTTCCCCATATTCAAAATTTTGTGGAACGTTCTTAGCATCAATGTACCATGTGCTCACCAAGAAAAATCCACCCAGAATGAGCCTAGGCATAGTCAAATATCTCCAAGATATGGAAGCTAGAGATTACTTTCTTGATGAACATTTCAGTTTCATTAGAACATATGGAGGCAAATTGCCACCAAAATCCTTGCCCACTTATTGCCCCAAATCGTTGGCTACCTTAGAGATAGTAAGGCAGTCCTCAAAAGAAGCCAAAATAAGATGGAGGAAGAATAAGACCAAAGTTCCTTGGCTCACAACTCAAGGAAAGATAGGTGAATATGTATATCAAGGATATCCAATGATGATAAAAGCCCTACCTACAATGGACTCCTATTTCACAGAAATCACCTGGAGACCATACGATCCTAAGGGTCATTACAAGAAAATCGCTCTAGAATCTAATCCAATGGAGCACAGGGAGGATGAATATGAGAAAATTATTCTATGGGCACAAAACAATGGCATCAACATCGAAGAAATATGGAATAACAAAAACCTAGTAAGAGCACATACTCAAACAGAGATGGTTGGTGACTACTCCGCAGACCTGAGGATGGTAAGAAAAGATACATTATATAAAAAGGCACCTCAAATAATCACCATCCCACCAGAGGATTTCATCGATCCTATTATGGAGGTTATGAGCATGAATCATGAGTAAATCAAAATCATAACTAAGGTACAGGATCAGGTGATGGAAGAAAAGGTTGACACTTCTTATGCCTCTCAGTCCCCCAGCACAAGTAGAGGAAAATATATTGTGTATATTTTTGCTGCCCCAAGGAGTTTCACAGTTGATATTTTGGCATTAACATCGATGGCCTCATAGCATCTACAACAGGTTGTTGCAAGATCACTGCAGGTAGTACCAACAACTTTCATGGCAAACAATAAGAAAATCAAGATCTCTGCCATGGTATGGGAAAGGATAAAGAAAGTTGGAGGATTCAATGACATCTTCAAAAATTATCAGGTAGTGATGCCTAACACTATAGGACCTTCTCCTCCCAAAAGAGCAAAGATTGTATCAAGGTCCAGTGAGCTTATGAGCATCACTTTGATCAGAAAGGAGATCTTTACATATTTTAATTTTGAAGAGAAAGAGCAAATCGAAGCTATAATGGAAGACAGAGTGATAGGGATCCAAGGTAAAAGTGAAGTGCATAATTCACCTCCATCAAGTTCATAGCCTACCTCCAAGGCCACTATCATCATTCCCACTGATGGGATACAATCACTCCAAATAGATCCCAACACAAGTGATGCAGCAATAGCAGGAGACTCGGTCTCACTACTAAAACATGGAGTGCAAGTTCATGCACAGACTACGCTAGCCATCGAGAAGGAAGTGATGGCTTGGAGATCCAAAGTAGAATCATTGCAATTAGAAAATGAGAAGTTGAAAGCTAAAATAAATAAAACTCAGAAACAAATGCCTTCTAACAAATATTCATTACAAGTCCCAAAGCTTGTAGCTAGATTCAAGGAGAATATGGTCAAAATAATCAAGAAAGAAGTAGAAATGATAGAGACTTGTTGCAAGAATTTTGGAAAGATAATGGAGATAAATAAGGAGATAAAATACCTATTAGTAAATGCAGATGAGAAGATAGTAGCTATATCCCCAGTCTATGAAAGGTGCAAGGCCAAATATGAACAAATTAGGTCCATGCAAGTGACCACCATTGATGGGAAGGTTCATAGCTGCCTAGGAGAGTATGAAAAAGTTGCAAGTCTCAAGGCAAAAAGACCCAGATGGAACAACTCGGTTAAAGAGCTAGAAAAAATAGAAAAAGATACAGTTGTCCAGCTGAAGTACCTTAATGTTGATCCCCAAAAATTACTTAGCATAGAAGGTTTTTGTCAGATAATCATCCGAGATATCAGAGAATTTTCTTGCGAAGAGGTTGACGAAGACAAGCTCTCCGACAAACTCATCTCATTGACCACGTACTCCCTTGACATCGTCAGGTTCTTCCAGAGTAGACAACCATTCATAAGGGAAGACAAAAGCAAAGGAATCAGAGCATTAGATAGAATTCGCACAATCAGTGAGATCGATGAAGAAATCTGGATCCTTATAGCAGATTCCATTAGTGCAAGTCAATATGAGTGAGAGGCAATTAAAAAGAGTCAAAAGGCATATGAGTCAGCAAGTGGCATGGGGCCCATGATGGCATAAAAAGGGAAAGATAAGGTCAATGACAACTAAGCAGGGCTTCGACCAATTTTGCTAAAAATATTTTTGAGGTAGTTAGATAACAAATTGTACAACACCCGATCGATGACAAGGCAAGAGATGGCACCAGGTGGATGGTTCAGATACAAGAGGTTTAGGTAGTTACAGAGCTACTATAACTATAAGAAGGACGTCTACAGCCTAGAATAAGGATCGAGCTTTGACATAGCATATTTTTGCTAAGAGGTATACTCGAGTGCCCATTCTTTGTTGTTGTATCTCCTTTGTTTTCTTTCTCCTTTTTCATCTCCTCATTCCTCCCATTGTTGTGCAAGTTTTTGATAGGAAAGTGCCCAAGAAGCTAAGAATATTTCCATATTATTGAGCTAGAGGTCTAGAGACTCGACTATTGTGATATTCGAACAAAAGAGTGAAAGGTCCTTGTTACAATATTCGAACGAGGATCTTTATTGTATTAATATTTCTAAGAGTTAAATGGTGATTCCAAGCCAACTCTTCATGTAATCTCATTCAAATATTAATACAATTATGGGCTTCTTTCCTATTATCTTTTTGTTTTTAGCTTTGTGTGTGTCTTTGTTATGGGTTACATTATTTGAATGCATAATGAACGCTTCTTTCGTTGGTCAATTGTTATGTTTATTATGATATTTGAATGAACGTAATTGCATTGATTCTTTTTTTCTCTTTCTTTCTATTTTCATTGAAGTGTTATTAAATCTTGCTACAATAGCCCAAAGGATTAAAGCACCGATCATACATAAGGCATAATAGAACTATTATTGTTTTAGCTCGGTCAAATTTTATAATTGTTAATTCATCACCATAAATCTGGAAGAGCATGAACTTAAAGAATTTAAGCTCACCTCAATGGTATCCTTACCATACTTGGTATGTCTAGAAAATATTAAAAAACTATATTCCCAAGTTAAAGAGGTAGGTCAACCAGAGCCTATAATAGCTCATTGGTAGTAGGTTTTCTTGTAGCATGACAACTCATCCTACGGATGTAGGAAAAATCCCCAACAACGTCCATGCCTTTCCACAAGGTTCAATTAGTTTTAATTTTTCATGGCTTATATTTAAATTGATTCATCTATTTAATCAATTTAAAACCACATTAATTAATTAAATTATTTTACACCTTCAATTTATTTAATTATCTTGGAATAATTAATTAAATTTTAAAACCTTGTATTAAGATGCTCAAGTCCTAATTTGGACTTTATTTTGGTTAAACAATGTTATATGCTTTTACACATTTGTATCCACTTGTACTTGTGGATTTGTAGAATGATCCATCGAATCATCTCAAACATTTGAGGGTTTGATTTATCTTTTTAATCCTCTAGTTTGGGTTCTTGTAACCTTCTTTGTACACTTCTTTGAAAGTGTTTGTGGATTTGTAATGGAGTGCAAGCTCGATGGTACCCGACACTCCATCTTATTGTTTAAGTCCACTTATATGCCAATTGGGCATTTTTATACTCCCTTAGTAGGAGTTGAAGTCACCATTATAAATTTTTGAAAGCATCACTCCAATCCATGCCTTCTTCCAGATTGCACCTTGTGAGTCACTTCTACCTTTAGCATTTGCATTTTGTCTTGTCTTCCTACGATTACTTCAGACTCAGTTTCAAGTTCTTCAGTCATGGCGGGTGTCTTGACAAGATGTTATTCATTCTTAGTGACATCCTTTGCCTTATCTTTCTATTGTTACTTGACTTTGGCCTTGAGTATATTTTCCTTAGTGGGTACCATGTTCCTAGTCACAATAATTTTTACCATGTATTTGATCATAAGGATTTGTGCCTTTTTCCTCTCTTTATTGCACATTTTTCCACAATGATTTGATTGTAGTTTCAAGCACCTACATGATAGGAAAGTGAATTTGTTTTTGGTTTGATGCGCATGCTTCCAATTTTTAAGCATGAATGATGTGAGGAGCAAGCAACATTTTGTTAATATGGTTGCAGATATTTACTACCATGGCCCTTTTTTTCTTATGGGTACTCTTGTAGGAGTAGTAGTCCCTTATCCATTCTATTAGGATGATTTTCTATGCTTGAGTAGAGTCTTCGGTGATTGTATGCTCTTTATGATCAAGTAGTGCTTTGATATTATTGTATGCTCTCTATTATTGAGTAAAACACTTCACAAGGGTCTCACTCTTCTTCATCACATTCGACAATTGTATTTTTGGGCACTTGCACTTGCTCTCTCCCACTTTCTTGTAAAATCATTGGATTCTGATGCTTCTTAAGTGGGAAGGAATGATAATTATATCATAGGTTATTTTTATAAGCTTTAGTTCCTTTGTATGTTCATATGTAAACCTTCTAGTTTGATATTTAATTAGCTTAGGATAAAATGTGAGCATATAATTAGCTCATATTGATTTTCTAGAATGCTCTAGTTAGCTTTAGTTAAGATATTATGGTATCTACATGATATTGCAAATAATGTAAGTTTAGCATCTCACATGCCTATATAATCTTGTAAATTTAATAAAAATACCAATTGGGTTTGAACCCCTTTCACAATACAAAATACAAGAGTAATAATGTAATAAAAACAATTGATTTAAAGTAGAAGGGGGTTAGGGACTTTAAAAGTCATTGATTGCTCCAAGTATTTAGTTGTTTCAATCTTGAGGTTTCTACTTTCTATTTTATTACATCAAGCCTTAAGGCACCTGCACACAAACCACTTAATTACTATTTAGAATTTAAGGGGTATGCCTTAGTCAGACCCATGTTCTAAATGTAATAGATAGAAAACCAGAGATAAAAAATGGATAAGTAATATTAGGTCTCAATCCATACCCTAGAAACACTATAAAAATAACACTAGCAATAGCACTAATGAAACTAATGATAACATTTTTGGATGGTGGTGCTTTCACTTGCAAGTGCAACAAAACTATTTTCTTGAGCTAAGAGCCTGCAACAAGTAGCAATAATACAAAATCCTAGCTAGCATAGATACACATATTTAAATACAATGCTATAACTTATAATAAAATAATAATTGACAATACATAGATGAGAATGGATGTAATAATAAAATGACTAATTGCTAAAAAATCAAAGGCAAAGCTAATGTAAATAAATCAAAATAAGCTAAAAATATAATAGAAAATAGATTTAGAAGTGAATCCAAAAGTCTAAAGACATCGGGTCAATTGTTCTTGAACTTTGTAGATGTAGAATCTCTTCTTTTGGATGTACAATTGTAGAAACTCTTGTAGTTGATCTAAGGTAAATGGGATTGGTTAGAGCTTTTATGTAAATTTCAACAACTTGTTATGGATTTCTTGACTATAATTTAAATAGAGGTTCAATAGATTCATCGAGTCTCTTTGATACCCCAAGGATTTATCTTTATAAATATTTTTGAATACTTTTGAGGATTTGTTAGGAAGTGAAATTTGGAGAAGGGATGCATTAGGTGAGACTAGGAGAGTTGTCATTGATTGAGAGTTGCATGGATGACTTATTAGGAGTTTAGTTAGTATGATTCATATTTATAGAATTTTTATTATAAGGAGAGTCAATTAGGAATATTTTAGATTTTGAAAATGAGTGAGTAGGAAGGTGTAGTTTTAGGGTGAGAAGGTTTGTACAGGTATGGATAATGGAAGATTTCTAGTGGTAGGCAGTGTAGTTGGATATCAGGATGGTAGGATTCCTGGTGGTGTTCATGGAGGATCTATTCTCGAGGGTCCATCCTTTGAGGTGGTGGATAAAGGAATCGAGTCCCCTCGACTAGATGCTCTCAATGGTCCATCTAGCGAGTCTGTGGGTGGGTCCCCAAGGCTTGGATATCCCTTTGATCTAGATGAGTTTTCCTTTACTACAATTATTACTAGGGGTTATGGTTCTCATAATTCTAAAATTCTTTTTGACC
This sequence comes from Wollemia nobilis, assembly GCA_028583015.1. Taxonomy (NCBI): domain Eukaryota; kingdom Viridiplantae; phylum Streptophyta; class Pinopsida; order Araucariales; family Araucariaceae; genus Wollemia; species Wollemia nobilis. Next base: position 5,287,167 of record JAQPPZ010016751.1, on the reverse strand, counting down.
TCTTTCCATCCTATAACAAACTGGTCATTCCATACAATATTTTGGCTATTACAGTGGAGGAAGGGTCATGGAATTTGGTTGGCAAGTTTTAGGGTGGTAGGTTGGACCTAGATTCCATCCAAATATGGTCTTTAAATAAATGGAAGTCATTGGGTTCCCTCAACATAGTTGTGGTATCTAATGCTTTCTTCCTCATCAAGCTTAACTGGGAGGAGGACTCAAAACACATCCTTAGTGGAGGACCTCGATTTTATGAAAAAAATAGATTTTTTTTACATAAATGGAGCCTGGATTTTAATCCAAGGATGTAGAAAGTGAATTTGGCTCCTATTTGGGTTAGACTCCCATATTTTCCTTACCATATATGGCATAAATATATCTTGTGAGGCATTACCAAAGCTATTGGGGACCTTGTTCTGATTGATTCGGTAACCAAATCCAAGTCCAGGATGATCTTCATCAGGATGTGTATGATGACAAATCTAGAGGTTGATTTATGAGTTCATATTGAACTCATCTCAAAACAAGGGGCTTGGATCTAGCCTATAATTTATGAGAATAATCCTATCTGATACCCTATTTGCAATAAAATTGGTCACTCATTCGGTATGTGCCCTCGTAATTTCCTACATAGAGGAGCACCCCCAAGGAATAATTGGGCTAAAAAGTAGACTGGTCAGACCTAGGTTCAAGAGTAAGTTTTTCTATCAAATATGATCTAGACATAACTTCTTCTTTCTAGCCAAGAGCTCTTGAGATAAGATGATAGGATTGTGGAAAAACTATTGACAATGGATGTCAGTAACCCTAGTATGATAGTGGTGCAAGCCCTGACTAGCCCATCTAGAGGTCTTTCTCAGGTGTGCCTTGAATATTTGATTACTAAGACTCGTATTTCCTAGGATTTTCTTCAAAAATCCTTTCTATGCTTGAACTCCTAGTATACGATTTTGGAAGAGCTTAGAGCTACTTATAATAAGGTTATGGATGAGTTAGGCTCTCCACAGAAGGCCTTGGTAGAGTTATGTTCTCCTTAGAAGTTTGGTACTATGTAGGCTAAGGTGAAAGGGTCCCCAATACCTATTGAGGGATATTTGGGATTTAGGAGACCTAAAATGAGAAGTCTTAAAAAAGGTCAGGTAGATGTTGGGGTAAATTGAAAGGTAGGAAAACCTTATAACAAAGCCTTAAGAATTTGAGAAGTGGAATAAAAAATTTCAGATGGAATCCAAACTCAGTTAAATTTTGAGAAGGATAAGGACTCCAAAGGTAAAACATTGAAGCTAGACTCTTATTTCCACTCCCCCTAATCCCCAAATGAGATAAAATGCTTCAAATATTATAAATGAAGATGTTATCATGGAGTATTAGGGGCCTAAATGGAGTATTAGCAGCAAGTTTTAGCCTCTATTAGGAGAGATATTAGGAAGGATATTATTATTATCTAAGAAACTAAAATGAATAGCAGTATTGCAAAGGCATTAAAAAGAAAAGTTTGGAAAGAGGATGATTTTATAGTGAATTCGGCTAACAATGCTTTAGGTGGTCTTCTTTGTATGTGGGATCCTTAGATGATAGATGGATCAACCCTCTTCAATTCAAGTAGAGTAATAAATATATAGTTTTTTTCTAAATTTTTTGGTTTCAAATGGATTACTTCTCATATATACACCCCTAGTTCTAACCCCAATAGATCCATTCTTTGGGATTCTTTGAGCTCCATAAGAGAAATATTTAAAGGTGAAGCTTATATACTAACTAGATTTTTTAGCACTCCACTTTATCCTTAATAAAAAGGTGGTTCTTTGGTATCTAGTAGTATCAAATATTTTACCTCATTTGTTAACAACCAAGAATTGATGGATATAGACCTAAAAGGTTCCATATTCACCTAGATCAATAGACATTTATGAAACCAAAATATCTAGATAATATTGGATAGATTCCTAGTTTCCAAAGAAGTGCTCCCTTTATTTGGATATGCATCTCTTTTCTCTCTTCCCAAAATGGCTTTTTATCATAACCTGCTTGTGCTTAAGAAAGTGCAGAACTTTGGTTTTTTTCTAGACCTTTTAGGTTTGAGGTAATGTGGCTTTAGCATCTAGACCTTGTGACCAGAATGAGGGAGTGGTGGTCACAAAGCTTTTTGGGTCCTCACATCTCCCAAGTGGCCTCCAAGTTTATATTCATTAAGGCTAAACTGAAGGTTTGGAATAAATATGTTTTTGGAAACATGAATTTAAGGCAAAATTATCTTTGTGGGCAACTTAAGCAGCTAGAATTTACTCTTGAAATAATGGGATTGGTGGAGGTTTTGAGTCTCAAGGAAATAAAGCTACTATTAGACTTGCACAATATCCTTGTAGAAGAATAAATCATATGGTGTAAGAAATCCAAGGCTCTATGGCTTAAGGAGGGTGATAGGAACACATAATTTTCCCACACCTCTACCTTGAGACACAGAAGTAACAATAGAATTAGCAAAATTTTGAAATCCCATAGAGCTGTAATAGAGGATTGTGAGGAGATCAGAGAAGAAGCCTTTGAGAACTTTAAAAATTTCCTTTGCTCAAATGTTTCTAGGGACTTGCGAGATGAAGATAAACTCCTTCTCAATATTCCACCCCTAGTATCTAAATATATGAACAGGACTTTGTGTGATCCTTTCAAAGAGGAAGAAATCAGAGATGTGGTGTTCTCCATGGGAGGACTTAAAGCATCGAGCTCGGATGGTTTTATTCCAATATTTTTTTAGAAGTTCTGGCACATTATTGGGGCTAATATTTGCTTGGCGTTAAAAGATATTCATAGATTTAATTATATCCCTTTTGATGTGAAATCAACTTTTCTTGTTCTTATGCATAAATTGGTAGGTGCTAAAGAGTTCAAATATTTTAGGCCTATCAACCTTTATAATACTGTTTTAAAAATTTTAAGAAAAATGATGGCTAATAGGCTTAAAGTTTTCCTTTCGACTATCATCAATCACCCTTATAGTTTCTTTATGGCAGGAAGATAAATTCTTGATGGGATTATTGTGGTGCATGAGATCATTCATTCAATGGAAAAGAACGGTAGACCCAGAATCCTTCTCAAACTTTATATGAGCAAAGTGTATGACAGGGTCTCCTAGGACTTCCTTATGAAAGTTTTTGATAAATTTGGTTTTAAGCAAAGCTAGGTGAAATTAGTCAAGTCTTGTATCTCTTCTATAATATTTTTTTATTATCAATGGGTCTCATACTGGGTACTTCTATATTTAAAGGGGAATCCGCCAAGGGGATCCATTGTCCCCATATTTGTTCATTCTGATGGTTGAGTCTCTAGGAAGAACTATTAAAATTGATCCCATAATTGAAGGGATTAAACCTACCCTAGATTTTAATCCAATTTCCCACCATCAGTTTGTTTATAACACACTACTCTCCTTCATTTCTTCAATTTTGTAAGATAAGGCTGTTAAATATATTTTAGAGGCTTTAGAGAAAGCAACAGGTCAGAAAGTGAACCTTAGAAAAAGCAAAATCTATTTCTTCAATACCCCCTGCTAGGCAAAGTAGAATTATGAATATTTTGGGTTGTAATATTGCTTCTCTTTCTTTGATGTACCTAGGAATGCCTATCTTTAAGGGAGATTCTAAGGTCTCCTTGTGGAATATAGTGGTCGAAATAATTCAAAGAAAGCTTATCGGATGGAAAGATGCTCTTTGAGCCAAGCTAGAAAAGTTATTCTAGTTAAATATACCCTTCAGAGTGTTCCAGTGTATTTCATGTCTCTCTTCATAATCCCTAGAAATATTCTCAAGAAAATTGAAAGATCCAACATTCATTTCTTTGGTTCAAAGTTGATGAGAATAAGAAATTCCATTTAGTGGCCTGGTATCAAGTGTGTAGGAAAAAATAAATGGGCGACTTGGGCCTAAGAAGATTAAAAGTTATGAATAAAGTGTTGATCATAAAACAAGGATGGAGGATGGTAAAATGTTAGTTGGGTCTAAATCTTAAAATATAAATTCTTGTATAATGGCAACCGGTTCCTCAATGGTATAATCCCCTCTCAAGGTTATACCTTATGGTCAAGCGTTGTCAAAAGCCGTTCAGATATTTGGAAGGGAGGAAGATATAAACTGGGTGATATTCAATCCATTTATTTTTGGAGGGACCCATGAGTTGATAAATATCCATTGGAATTATACCTAGACTTGTGTTTGGTGAAACCAATTACCGATAGTTTGTTTGGCCCAAAGGTTTATAATTTCTTTGATTTTGTTTATGGTCGATATCATTGGAAATTCTTTACCCTCCTTGGTCTGTCACAAGAGGAAAAGAATAATTTTAAATCCTTTTCTGGTATTATTAGATGGATCATCATCTTTGGTAGAGGAAATCCAAACAAATTGGTTTGGGATCGTAAGAATGATGAAGCTTTCTCAATCAGGTCTGCTTACTTTTGTTTAGATACTTTTGTTGAACCCTAGTTCTTGGCTAGTTGTATTTGATTAAAGGGGCTAACTTCTAAGATCAATGTTTTCTTCTATTTAGTGACCCAAGGAAAATTTCTTATGTTAGACAATATCCAAAGAGAGGGATGTATCTCCCCAATAGATGTTTTTTGTATAGATGTGCGAAAGAATCCCTTGTTCACCTCTTGTCCCTATGTTCCTTCACTCAGGAAGTTTTTTACCTTTTTCTTAGGACCTTAGGTATTCTTTGGGTTTTTCTAATGATCTAAATATTTTAGTGGAGCAGTTGAGTCCTCCCTTATCTTCCCTCCACCTTCATAATTTCTAGAAGTTGAGCTTACCCCACTTATGGTGGTGTGTTTGGAAGGAACAAAACTCTAGGGCATTCAAAAAAATCTCGCACATGGCTGGACTAGTCTTCCTATGTGCTATAACGAACACCACTAAAAATATGAATATTATCATCTTGGATAGGGTCATAGTAGATAGAGATATAGATCTAGAATTATTGCTTGGTTTTAGAGCCCAGCACCATCCTTCATCAGGATGGGAACCCTTGGCTAGAGCTTATAATATGTGGGAACCCCCTCCTCTTGGGTGGCTAAAGTTGAACTTTGATGGAGCATCCAAAGGTAATCTCATGCCTTCTGGTGTAGGGGGTGTAATCAAAAACTTGAATGGGTATATTTTATTATATTTTTCTATAAACTTGGGTTGTAAGACGAGTCATTTTTCAGAAGCAAGGGAACTTTACCAAAGGGTATCTGAATTGGAGTCCCTATATAGTAGGAAGGTAATCATAGAGGGTGATTCTCTTAACATCATAAATATGATTAAAGGAATCCAAACCCCCACATGGACCATCTCAAACCTCCTCATGGAAGTCCAAAGAATGATCCAAAGTTTGGAAGTCATCCAATTCAAGCATTTATACAGGGAGGGCAACAAATCAGTGGATTTCTTGGCCAACCTAGGTATTTCCTAGGAATATGTATCTATTTGGTGGGTAAATTTCCCAATTGGACTAAACTCCTTTGATAATAAATTTATATAAAGTCAACCCTCTCCCATTTTATTCTTTTGATATCGATAAATGGAGCTTTTCTAGAATGGAACCCAATCTCAGAGGTTTAAATCCAAAGAATCACCAAAGTTTGAATTCAAATAAGACCACATTATGCACCAATCAAAATTTGTGTGGGTTACATTGGAAACATTTAAATGGATGGAAAAAGCATGAGGGTCATCCTAGTTGGCAATTTTGGGCCTTCAAAAGGCCTTTACTTCTAGTCTTACTCATAGATGTTAATGTTTTTAGTTCAGGACTATGGTGGAAGTTTCCTAGGTGGAAACCTATGGTAATTGCCAACAATCATTATTATGGCACCATATATATGGAAGAAAAAAATCTCCTATTAATTGATGTGAAAGTCCATAATTGGTTTAGAAGGAACTCCATCATAAGTCCTCTTTAAGCTTGTTAGGAGGATAACACAAGTGCCAATAGCCTTGTCATAAATCATGTCCTCATGTGGCATTGGGAGATGGCTTTGGGGATGAATTAGCTAGGTGTTCATCATGGTCTGGAGATATCTAGGTGGAAGGACTTGTGGATTTTTACTAAGCTTTGGCTCAATAGCATTGGCATGGCTGGTTGATTTTCTTCCTTGTCAGTGGTTTAGATTCTAAGCTGGAGGCATGGAGCAAGAGTAGTTATTTCCCCAAAGTGGATGTCATCTAACATGTGTAAGGTGTTGCCTCAAATTTTTATGGTTATCACCATCATTCGACTCAGTTTGAGGTGCATGGTTTCTAGAATTAATATTTCCCAGCTTAGTAACTTCCCAAAATTTCTTGGTAAGGCAAAAAATATATTTTTCCTTAGTACAACTCCCACTACATGAGTTGGCATGAAGGTGGAAAACAGGTTTTTCTTCGTGTTGTTTTCAAAATACTTTACCCTCTCTTTTGGTTGCTTTTTTATAAATCTACCCCTCATTTTTTATCCTAATTTTTACTCATGAGTTTCCAAGATGGGCGATTGATAGATTTTGCTATCATTTCCCTTTCTATCAAGGTGTTTTTATTTGCTTGAGTGCCCTGGTGGTTCTAAGAGGATTTTTAAGTGATAGATGGGATTTTGGAGCTAAGTGGGCTTCTCTGAGTGGCTTTAGAGCATTTATCAAGATGGAAACTCTGATCCTAGAGATAAATTCCCTGATGATAGATGAAGATGTTAGAAATTTTTTAAATAAATGTAACATTCTTCAATGCCATTTGAAGTTCATTGAACACCATAGGGATATGGCCAAGCATCTGGTATACTATTGGTAGAATGGTGTGGTTAGGGTTAGTATTGTTGAGTTTGAAATTAATATCCCTTTCATTGTAGAAGTAACTAATCTGGTAGCGAGTGGTTTTTTTCATAATATGGAAAAACATTCCCTGGTGAAGGAATCATAGATTTTCCTAGGAGAATAAGAAGAACTGGTTAGAATTTAGAACAGTTTCATGTAAAATTTGTTGAAAGCTCCTTGGTATCGAGTGACCCTAGTTATAATGCAGTACTTCACCCTCAATAAAAACCATGAAATCCTATGAAGCTACCATTTCATGTTCCTCAACCACCTCTACCACAAAATATTGATGAACATTTCATCCTTCCTATACCAGTATCTGGCTAGGTCTATTAGTAGGGTGAAAAAAGGTGTGGCCTCAAATCTAATTCATCAAGGTCTAGCAAATATGCTCTTCGATTATGTGGTGAAATCTAAACGATTGGATGAATATGGTATCATAAATTCCTTTAATAGGGCACAAATACCTATCATGGACTACCATGACTCTTCTAATTTTTTAGACTCTAACTATATGAGTCAGGAAGCTATTGATGCTACCCCTCTAGAAAATTTTATGGCAAGGATGGTGGATTCTCCTCCAAAAGGTTTAAGGGGCAATGAAGATGGGATAATAAGGTCCAAGAGATTGGTGGCCAATATGGCCAACCATGGGAAGGCTCCTTTGAAAATTGATGACTCTGGTTTTGAAGATTTTTTGCTACCTTTCAAAAAATCAAAGCTTATCCTTAGAGTAGGAAGCACTAGAAAAGTTTATAATCCTAGGATCTAGGATGGGGGTTCGGCCCCTAAGCCTCTTAAAAGGATGTTTTTGAAGCTTTAGATATCACTGATTGACTCCATGCAGGTCACAATCTCCTACGCAAAGGAAATTCTCATCCTTATGGGTTGGGAACCTTGGTAGATGAATGAGCATAAAGATGAGAATGATAAGAAGCCTAGTAAAACCATAAATTGATTATGTTGTTCTCTGCCTAGGTGGTGTCCTGGCTTATCTCAGCTTGGTTTTTCTTGACCCTATTTTTTTGTTGGTATTGGGGCTTCTTCCCTATAGGGGTTGGTTTTTTTTTGTTTAATATTCTCCCTTGCATGGGATCTTAGTTTCCTATGGTTTTTAATTTTATTTTCTATCTGCATCGCTTTGGGTTGTTGTTGTTGGATGCTTGGATTTAGTTATTCTAAGGTATGTAGGTTCATTTTTTGCTTTGTGTGTGTTGTTACATTCTTGGCTTCTATAGGAAAGGTGACGTGTTCCTTTTTATAAAATTTTTGGAGGTCCTTTCAAAACTCCATCCATCTAATAAAAAAATTAGAATTTTTTAGAAGATAAAATTATATTTGAGAGAGATAATATTCCATGCATAACAAACAAGACATTAGTTACCTACCCATTTTATTTTGGATTCATAATTAGGTAATGGTGTTGGAAGCAAAATCACTATGGCACTATTCTATTCCTATGCTAATGTTACAAATAATTGTTGGCAAGTTGATTAGGTAAGAAATAATTAGGTTTAAATTTTTGACAAAAGCATTACCCCTTAGAAGTACTCTTGATGCTACTACCTTGGGTATAGTGGTTTTGATTTGAGTTATTAAATGTCTGTTGATGAGATTTTAACTTGATTAGATCATCTTGGTGTTTGTCACATTTTACGAGGAAAATGTTATCATGATTGTGTGATTATGATGTGCTAAAAATTGGGTATCTACATCTACTCATTTTTATGCATTCATCAAGTGATAAATGTATACAAAACTATCTCATATACCCTAATTTTAGGATAGATAAATTTTATGATGACTTAGATTTAGGATTCAGGATGATTGATAATTATTATGAGCTTATTGATTATGCATTATTTTTTCTTTATGATAATATTAAATGTTATTATGCCTTTGTGTGCCCTTTGAGTTTTAAAAAAGAATTGAAGTTTGAATGAAAAAACTTGACTTGACTATAATGTACATAATTAAATTTGATAAGAAATGATGATTGAAAAAGAAAATTAGCCTAGAGGATGAGGGTAAATGGATAGGGGGTGAAAACAAAATCATTTTTACCATTAATGATCATGCAAATAGAGTTTTGGATGTGTGATTTTAACATAAATTTTGATGTTTCATTAGGTGAGACCTACTCATCATAGTTTTGGATCCTGTAAAATCTAGCACCTCTATTTTAAACTTCTAAATAGCCGATTGGTCCATTGGTCTCTAATAAGCTTAACCCAATCTGTTGCATAATTCTACAAGATTCCCTTCTTAAGTCTTATTGGCCAATTTATATTCTCTTTTTCATGCCAAGAATCTCTAAGCTCGATTAGTTCACTAGATTCCCTATGTGTAATTTTGAATCCATCCCTTTTCCTCATCTAGCATGCCCATATTTATATATCGATCACTTTTCCCTAACATCCATGGTCTACGTTAATCCATGCATCATAATATGATAAAATCTATCAATGATTCCCCATATAAATAAATCTTTTCCTTTGACTTGTTAAGCGGGTCTTTACTTATGAGTCGTTAATATTCCATTACCATCTATGGTCCACATTCATTCCCTTATTACCAATCAATCTAAGCCATTAATGCATCCCCACTTGAAATATCAAATAGTTTATCATTATGAAAGATAAATAAGATTCATAGATCACATTTATCTTAAGATGAACATCCATGGATTAGATTAAGTCAAAGTCGGACCATGTATGTCAAATATTGGTTGCAATCACATAGACAATCCATAGTGCTCCATGTTTCATTAGATAATTCTAAACCATCCGTAGTTGAACTAAAAATGACCCACAAAATATAATCAATGGTCAACAATGTACGATGAGAATAATTTCAATGATATTGATTTAATCCACTACCAATATATTTCTCCCCATGGCATCAACGCACTACAGCATTTGAAGGAAGACACTTCAATTACTGAGATTTATCAGTAAGTCATTGTCAATTGATTAGTATTTCATTAATATATCTAACACTTAGGATTTCTTCCATAAAAATCCAATAGCCCAAAGAAATCCATGTGGGGTAAGAAAAAAACATGATGTGATTCCTATAGTTTCTATAGTTGAGATATGTTATCAAAATGCAACTAACGATCGAGATCCACTGCAAGAAAATAAAGGATAATCAATAAATAAACTTATCCACATGTCATGATCAGCCTATCATAGAATAAAATTAGTGGCTATGATCTCATCATTAGAATAAAATTAGTGGCTATGATCTCATCATTAAATATTGTTCAACATCTAGGATCCAAAGAATGAGAAGATGATATAAGTCCAGCATATTGTGACTATTTCAACAGTTAGGATTAAGCCTTAAAACAATCTAGATGACAAAGATAAATTTGAATAGTCAATACAAGTCAATATTAAATTAACATGGATGATTGAGATTTAAATGATGGACCGCAAGGATTTAATCAAATTTGAAATCCAGGAGGTAGAATATTAATCATGCATCAATGGCCTGGATTGGACGAAGAAAACACATCAACGACTAGGATTTATTCAACAAGTCGAAAAGAGTGAAAATCAACTTGTAACAAAAGGTTTCCATGTATCACCATAATTCAACTTATTTTTAGCCCATAATACATCCTCAAGATACCCAAATGATCAAAATTTTGACACATCATAATTACTTTTCGTAAATAAGACAAGTGTAAAGGCTCAAGGCATTTGCGATGGCAGTTTAAGATAAATATATGACTAACTTTAATTTGTATGCTAACATTGATGGACAAGATCGTGTCATGAAATAATTCATAAATGATAAAGCCTTAATAATCCACATTTGATGGCACATATTTTATCTTAAAGCATAACAAATGATAAATATTCAATTAAGAAAATAAAGATGAAAGGAAAAGCCATTAGCAGAGAACCCACATGTCAACATCAAAAGGATCGATTATTCTAAAATGACGTCGACGATTGAGATTAAATTAATGGACTAGGATTTATCTACTTATACAAAGATAAATTAGAGTTAGCCTCTATGTGTTCGATGGCCAAGATTGAGTTTAGCGTTTGTATCAACAGTCGACATTGAATGGCATATGATTTAATAAAATTTAATGACCAAGACCAAATACCATATTAATGTCAACGGATAGGATCAAGCTATAAAAGATAGAGATATAACCTAATGACTTCATAAGCATTTAGATGACCTAGATCTAATCATAAAATGGCTTGGATGCAGTAGATTAAAAGGCAAAAAGGACAATTTTCCCCTTTATGATCGAACAATGAGGAAATATGTTCAACGATCGGGATTCGATCTTATATCAACATTGATGATCAATATTGATTTATAAATCTTGCATACGTAGAATAATATCTCCCCTGGTGCATCAAGGGCTCATATTCATATTCTTATAAATCTTTGATGAGTACGATTGACACTAAGTGATAGTACACTGAACAATAGAAGTGGAAGAATTTTAAATCTCAAGATTCATTTTTAGCTTATAATCAGTCAACGACAAGATTAAGCCTATAGAATTAGAACACTACAAATATTTTAAAATAAACCAGATCAATGACAAAGATTTGATTGTTAATAAACATTGATGGTTCGTGATTATTCATGCATAAATAATTTGTTATAGGTAGGTAGTTTAAACCGTTGTAATAAGCAAGGTGGTGGTTGAAGGGTGGTGGAAGACGTCAATGTAGTTGGCAACATCGATGATTGAAACATGTGAAATTGCTATCCCAACTATTATAAATCTACACAATATGTGAATTACCACCTACATTGATAATTCATAGAAAAATTTCTAGAGAAGTTATTATAGAGTATTGTTGTGTGAGTCATCGAGAGTTGTGCAAATTGTAGTGTTACTGTGTTTTAATTAACTCAAAATCACCATGGCTACATAAAATACCATAGCAAACATCTAGAAGTTGACTAATGCTAGGCCCTACAAAATAATACCTAGAAAACTAATTACTAGAGATGTGGTAAATCTTACCAAAAATTCTAGCATAGATAAAAAGCTAACTTCTAAGCAATAATAGGAGTTAGAGCATACAACCATCTTTAGGTTTGAGATATCAACATCATCCAAAAAATTTTAAAAGGTTATTCAAAAGGGCTCAGAGCACTCATAACAAGGACTTTTTTTTCCACTGATGGAGATCAAATTTAGGGAAGATAGTGTATTCGAAAGTATATTATTCTTCTAACCTACTAACCTGGTTCGAAGTGGCATACGACCCCAACACCAGAGCATTCAAATATAGCAAAGGTAGAGAAACTTTTAGAATTATGGTTAAGACCTTCAAATTTATTTTTGCCTCTACCCCACAATGTTGAATCTTGACCTAAAAGTGATAGCCATATAGTCACAACATATAATAGGGATGTCATCCTATGCAAAAATACTCAAGTATGACCAAATAGTTTCTTACGACTTTCTTATGAACAAGTATATGTTGAAGGCATGGGTAGTAGATTTTTTGATATGATAAATATAGTGCTAGGGATTGAAGACTTATCAATGGTTAGTAGGTAAGTCATTTATATATTGTTATAAAGCAATAGGAGAGGCCATATTCCAATGTATACATGGGAAGAACTCATCTACAACAAGATGCATGAAGAATTCATGACATTGAAAATAATAATTTAGGAAGATATAGATAAAATGCCCGCCTTCTCATATTATTCCATATTCATCCACCTTGTGATAGGACACCTTACTCCACAAAACATTTAATCCTAGTGAGGGGTACATGCCCTTTATGTACAAGATAGATTTTTGTGGATTCATGAAGGTGAATCAATTTACACCCAATTCTTTGGGTAGTTTTTATCATATGTTCATCAACTCCTTTACGAATACCTCCCTACTATATTAGGCCTTGGAATAGTAAATTTTTTATAGGAAGGTCATGTAGGCGATTGTTTTATTACTAAGGAATTCACTTACATCAAAATTTATGGCTTAAAAATACCCCCAATGACCCTGTAGAGATTATGTCTAGCATCTATAGTTGCTCTAGAGATAATTATAAAAATAGTAGAGGAGGCAAAAATGATATTAATGAAGATATAGGGGAAAATAGTTTGGCTTGACGTTCCATGCAAGGTGTGCTATTATATATAGGTGCTATCAAAGCATGTTACAGGATATGTGGAAAATAGATGAATTTGGCTTCTCACAATCACTTGGAGGCCATATGACCTTGAAGTTCAATATCAACTACTGATACAGAAGGTAAAGTAACATGTCATGGTCAAACATAGACCAAACTCTTTTGAGTATGAACTTAGAAACACCTTGAAGAATAAATTTTCAATTTAGCCAATATGGATTAAGTACCTAGTTGCAATAAGGACATATACACAAATTGAACATGTTGGGGACTACCCAGTAGATCTAGTACTACTGAGGAGCATTACAATTGAACAATTTGACCCAAATATTTTAGTGGTACCGCCTTAAGAACTTGAAGATCTCATTTTGAAAATATTTGATCAGGGACCTTCCCAAGTGGAAATTAGAGCAAAACCATTTAGTCTAGATGAGGCTATGTTGAGAAATCCTAAGCCCATAGAACAGGCCCTTGGAAATATTTTTGATTCTGGTGCAAGCAAGGAAATTGTTCTTGTTCCTTCTCCACAAACTCAACATATTGTTCTAGTACCTTCTTAGAGAAACTATCTTATGAAAGTAAGTTGTAATTGGTTTTGCACCAACCTAAATTTATTCCCAAGCCCTTTATCATCGATAATAAGATATCAAGTTGTCACAATATGTACAAAAGAGAATTTAGGTTGCAAGGGATCTGGCCAACTTACTGAGGGATCATCAGATAAGACTTCCAAGTCCCACCAAGTCCCCTAAGCATAATAAAGCCAATCTTGGAGAGTCTTCTTCAGAATGCCTAACCAACTACACTTTGGTGAAGGGAGAAGAAGTCAATACTTATGATCCTCTAGATGAAAAAAAACTTGAATCATCTACTATAGGAGAGGATCTCCCATACATTATAATAGAGCTAGATCCTCAGAATCCAACTGTCCAACCTACATTAGTGGCAATCACCATACTAGTAGGTATGGGATTGGCTTGAGTAGATCAACAAACAAGGGATACACATCTACAAATTAAAGAACATCCACTAGCCCTAATCAAAATATTAGGCTAGAAAATAATACAAGAAATAGAATCCCTACATAAAAGTAACTAAGATCTATTGATAAAAAAAAAATTGTAGGCACAATTTAAAGAGCTGAAGCAACATAATGCCATAGTTTAGAAAGCATAACCCAAGACAATGGTCAAATAATTTGATGATTTTTCATTTATTGCATAATAGAAAATGCAGGTGTATCAGGGGATACAAAGTGAGCTGAAATATTTGACCCAAACCTTCAAGGATATCAATAATATTATGGTTTCTATCAAATGTATAAAAATTATATTGAAATAGGTAGACAATAGAGTAGCCCTGATACTTCACATATTCTAGAGATTTAAGGAACATTATGTGAAGGTGCATGAGTGGAAAGTTTACATCCAATATGGTACAACATTTGATTACTATAAAGAATACATCAAAGTTTCAATGTTCCTTGAAAAGAAACTAGACTGGGATGATTTCAATGAAATATGGAAGATTGGGAAGAAGAAATGAATGAAAATCTAGACCAAGGAGAAGAACACAAGCTTATACTGAGAGGGGGGTGAACAGTATAAGACCACTTTTTACTTTTCTTTCCCAATCAATATTATGCAATGTATAGATAGCAATATCAACAACAAGTAATCAAAGCAATGCACAAATCACCACACACAATAGAGACACCAATTTAACGTGGTTCACCCAATGTGGGCTACTCCACGGAGAAAATATTTCACTAAAATTTTCTCAATCAATCTCTTGGGAATCCTTTCCCTATTACAATGTTTATGGACCTCTATCCAAAGGAGACACCAATCCCCTAATCAAGTTCATGGATCTCTATCCATAGGAGAACTCCTTTCTCCTTAGCTCTAACTGGTGATCTTCTAGAAGAACTTTTCCCCCACTACTCTGGCTAATGGATCTCTATCCACTGAAGACACCTGTCCTCACTACCCTGGCTAATGGATCTCTATCCACTGGAGACTATCGTCCTCTATACTCTGTCACCTTCAAAGCTCTATCTCAAATCTGTACTAAACACAGTCCTTCGGTCTAGCACAAATCTGCTCAATCTCTATCCTCTGATCTGGCACAAACCTATCCTCAAATCTGCACCAAAATCTATCCTCAAATTATATACTTTAAACATAGTCCTTCGATCTAGCACAAATCTATCCTCAATATCTATCCTCTGATCTGCACTAAACATAGTCCTTCGGTCTAGCACAAATTTATCCTCAATATCTGTCCTCAAGCCTTAACACAAAGCTTGATCCAATCACAAATCAACTCTGCTAGATCTGCCCCAAACCTTAACTCAAGGTTTGAACAAATCAATCAATCAACTCTGCTCACAAGTCTTCTCAAAGACTTATCTCAAATATGCCTTGTAAGCTTCCACAAAATCTCACACTAATCTATCCACAAGTCCTCTCTAGAACTTGTCCAAATCTGCTCAATAAGTCCTCACTAGAACTTATCCAATTCTGCTCAACAAGTCCTCTCTAGAACTTGTCCAATTCTTCTCAATAAGTCCTCACTAGAACTTATCCAATCTCATAGAAACATAAAGATAATTGTTAGAGACTCAATATGCTTCACATTCATCACAATGCTCAATCACTTTCAATCACTCTTTTAGAAACATATAGAGAATTTTTAGAGACTCAATATGCTTCACATTCACCTCAATGCTCAATCACTTCCAATCACTCTTTTAGAAACATAGAGAATTGTTAGAGACTCAATATGTTTCACACTCACAAACTCTCAATCACTTTCAATCTCTCTTTTATCATAGAAACATATAGAGAATTGTTAGAGACTCAATATGTTTCACATTCACACACTCTCAACCTCTTTCTCAAATCAATTCAGAATATAGAACAATTTGTTTCATAGAACTTGAACTATCACATCAACACATCCACTTGACTAGGCTCAACCAACTTTACTCAACCAATCACTCAATGAACTAATCCTTGCTCACAAACCCTAGTCCAAGCATATGAACACTCACTCAAATGTTTCCAACAATGCTTATCAATCAATCTCACATAACAATGATACTCATGATCTTTGCAAACCCTAGTTCAAGTTCCTCACTCAACCAATTGCTTCAACAACAATGCTAATCTCACATAACAATGATACTCATGATCTTTGAAAAAATGATACTCATGATCTTTCCACAACCTCTAGTTCAAGTTCACTCAACTAATCACTTCAACAACAATGCTTATAAAACAAGGTTTCATCAACAACTCTTTATTCCAGAAAACCTTGAAGCATTAATTCAACACACACTCAACAATGCTTACCAAACAATCCTTTTCACTCCAACTTTGCATTCACAACATTCAATAATCACACACTAGGAAGATGTGCCCATACCTTTTGTTTGATGTAAAAGTGCCTTTAGAAAACTTGTCTCAATCACAATTTTCTTCTCTCCAATTTCAATGGTTAGATAACAAAATATCACTCCAACACTTTCTCAAAATATTCCTTAGACACAAGAATAATCAAAACTCAATTATGCCTTATTGCTCCCTTTTTAAAATTAACATCCATCAAATCATACATGAAAAATAATTACTTGGATACACCTTATAAACTCCAACTTAAAATAATATCCAACACCACACAACTTCCTAAAACACCTTACTACCCTTTCCAAACACTAAAGCAAATAACACCAAAAATTTAATTTTGCATAAGCCTTATAACTCCCCTTACAACCTTACAAACCAAATCAATATGCAAAAAATTAATTTTTAAATGCCCAACTAATATCCTCAAAATTTTTGGCGCTCAACTTTAAAGCATACCTTTGACTTCCCCCAAAAGGGGTTTCGGCATGATTCGATCCATCGTCTCCCCAAGCCTAAGTGCCTTAGCGCTTGGGAGCCCACCACATGGGCTATTGGTGCCCACGTGAAGGAAGGAGGACTTCCTTCCTCTTATACCTCCGTGCGCCTTTGACTTCCCATGAAAATCAAGAAGTACTCCTCTTTTCAGCACGATTCGCACAAGCTCGCATTAATCAAAAATTTGAAGGCATGGTGATTTTGGGTAAGGTGGGTAATCCCCTTTTTATACACATGTGGGTATTTTCTCCCCATGTCGGTGCTTAATAATTTGAATTCAAATTTTGAATTTAATTTAATAACCCACCTTAGGGTTAGTTAAAAATTAATATAAATTAACTTTATAACTAATATTAAAATTAATTAATAATTAATTTAAATAACTTAAGTAAATTAAATTATAAATTAATTTATAATAAAAATTATATTAATTAATTTATAATTAATTTAAAACTTCCCTTTATAATATTATAAAAAATATTATAATATTATCCACTTGGGCTTCTTCTTTTGCACTTTGGGCCATATCTGACTTCCTGGAACCGGGTCTTGATCAACTGAAACTGGAGAACCTAAAACTGATGCTGCCCACCGAAACTGCCACTGACTGGTGCTGAAAGCTTGACATCAATGACCACTTACTCTTGACATCAATGACAACTTATCCACTCAAAATGTCCAACAATCTCCCCCTTTGTCATTGATGGCAACCCAAATTCTTTTTACCAAACACTTGACCTTTTTCTTGTTCTGCTCCCCCGGGAAATTGCTCCCCCTGACTCAATGCTCTTTCCTTAAACCAAATCTCTCCCCCTTACTCAAATCTCTCCCCCTTTGACATCAATGGCAAAGGGTCACCTTTGGGGCTCGGGGCTAAGAATGAGTCTCTTAGCTTAGCCCCTCCCCCACCTCCTCTTGAGGTGGTTAATTCTGGGGTGGGAGTATTTCTACTCCCAACAAGCACTATTCTTTACCTTTGTCCTCTTTCCTTCTTATCTGATCCTTCTGATTCCTTTGACTATTCTTGTTCATGTCCATGTTCTTGTTCCTATCCATATTCCTATTCCTGTTCATGTCCATATTCCTGTTTCTGTTCATGTCCATGTCCATATTCCTATTTCTTTTCATGTTCCTGTTCATGCTTGATTCTGGAATGTCTTCTCTACACCACTTTGTTGTATGTCCATCATTATTGCACTTATAACACTTAATGTTATTATTCCTTGGAGGTGCAAATATCTTGGGATTTCTCCTAGTGAAGCCATATCTATTCCTGTCATGTACCTTGCAATTCATTGCCTTGTGACCAAACTGATTACATGAGTAGCAATACCCATGGAAAAGTTATATGTTTCTGAAGTTCCCATATTCTTGTCTTTCATGTGTCCTGCATTGTGAAGCCATGTGCCCAAATCTGTGACATGAGAAACATCATCCATTGAAATTTCCTTGCCTTGACCTCATTGGTCTCTTAGTCTCTTTTTCTCTATGTTGGTTCATGTTCCATCTGTTTCTTCTTTGTGCATTGTTCCTTTCTTTGTTGAACTTTCTGTTGTCCAACTCATCCTCAGAAGTCTCACTTTCTCTTACACTGTCTTCTTCTGAAGTTTCTTCTTCTTTAGAACTTGAGGTTGACTCTTCTTCTTGTTTCTTTTGAGCCTATTCAAAACCAAGACCTATTTTGTTTGTTGACCTTCTTTGTACCTTGATCATCTTATCTACAATATTTGAGCTCTTCCCAAACTTGTGTAGCTTGTCCTTGGACTTTTCTAATTCTTCCCTTAGTAGAGCTACTTCTTGTTCTAACCTTTCACATTCTAAGACCTTTGCTTCTAGCTTATCCTTGAACTTCTTTGTCTTAGCCATTGACTTGTTTAGATCATCTATAAGCTTTCCTCTCTCTTCATCACATTCTTGAAACTGAATCTCAAGTTGGGAGTTTTGCTTTCTTACTTTCTTTAAAGTTTTAAGAGCATAAATAAGCTCTCCCTCAAGATCAACTCCTCCTTTCTCTGATTCTTCCTCTATTTGTTTGCCTTTGTCAACATCTTCATTTTATTTTGACTTGTCTTCTATAGGATCACCTTCTTCTTCTTCTAGTGCCATTAGAATATTCTCTTCTGGTCCTTCAAGTGCATCCTCATATTCATCATCACTGAAACTGAAACCATTCCTTGTACAACTATCTTCAAGATGTCCAAAATTACCACATCTAAAACACTTGAGAATTATTGGTGACCTTTTCTTAACTTCTTTTTTTCTTCAATCAAAAATAAGACTTCATCTTTATCATTATCTAAAAAACTATTATCACTATCACTTGAGTACTTACTTGCCTTGTCTGCATAGTAGCTCCTCTTTTGTCTTTGAAAGAACTTCTTTCCTTGTTTGTCTCGTCCATCCTTGCCTTTCTTTTGGTACCTGTATCTTTCTGATTCCCTGTTCCTGTGATCCTATTTTTCTTCATCATTGTTATTTTTAGCTTCTTGACAATCAGTTGCATAGTGACCATACTTTCCACAATTGAAACATCTAACATATTTTGCATCTTTAAATCTTCTTGAATCCTTATTCCTTCTGCCATAATTAGCTTCTTCATCATTGGATGACTCATTGCTTGAATCTGACTTTTTTCCCTTTGTCTTCTTAGTAGTTTTGAATGTTGCTTCCTTTCGAATATTAGGTTCCTCTTTTGTTCTTAACTCAAAAGCTGTAAGAATACCAAGTAACATATCTCTTGTCAAAGAATCACCATCTTTTGATTCTTCTATAGCAGAAATATTTTCACTAAATATTTTTGGAAGAGATCTTAAGACCTTATCACAAACATCTGATTCTTCAACATTAAGTCCAAGTCCTTGCATGGCATTAACAACCTCATCTACCCAAAGTAGATAAGTACTAATGTTTTCCTCATCCTTCATTCTTAACTCTTCAAATTGCCCTTTGAGATTTCGTATCTTTACCTTTTTGACACTTTTATCTCCTTCATATATGCTTTGCAACTTATCCCAAATTCCTTTTGCATCTCTACAATGCATAACTTTTATTGATTATGTTCTATGCAAACCTCTCAAAATTGCATTCATTGCTTTTGAATTGTAATGTTGTAGAAGCTTACCTTCCTTATCTGTAGGTGGATCAGTTGGTGGTATGTATCCATTTTCAACTGCTTCCCAAATTTCATTGCCAAGTGCCATCAGGTGAATCTTCATTCTCATACTCCAAAATATATAATCACTTCCATCAAATATTGGTGTTGAATTATCTGAGGACACATTCTTAGAATCCATTGTGTTCTTGAAATATTTTCCTTCAAGTTGTTAAACTCTTTCGAAGGAACCCGTTTGGATACCAATTGAAGAACACAAGCTTATACTAAGAGGAGGGGTGAATAAGTATAAGACCACTTTTTACTTTTCTTTCCCAATCAATATTATGCAATGTATAGATAGAAATATCAATAATAGTAATCAAAGTAATGCATAAATCACCACACACAATAGAGACACCAATTTTATGTGGTTCACCCAATGTGGGCTACTCCATGAAGAAAATATTTCACTAAAATTTTCTCAATCAATCAATATCTTGGGAATCCTTTCCCTATTACAATGTTTATGGACCTCTATCCAAAGGAGACACCAATCCCCTAATCAAGTTCATGGATCTCTATCCATAGGAGAACTCCTTTCTCCTTAGCTCTGACTAGTGATCTTCTAGAAGAACTGTTGCCCCCACTGCTCTAGCTAATGGATCTCTATCCACTAAAGACACCTATCCTCACTACCCTGGCTAATGGATCTCTATCCACTGGAGACTATCATCCTCTATACTCTATCACCTTCAAATATCTATCTCAAATATATACTAAACATAATCCTTCGATCTAGCATAAATCTGCTCAATATCTATCTCTAGTCTGGCATAAACCTGTCCTCAAATATACACCAAAATCTATCCTCAAATCTGTACTAAACATAGTCCTTCGTTCTAGCACAAATCTATCCTCAATATTTATCCTCTGATCTACACTAAACATAGTCCTTTGGTCTAGCACAAATATATCCTCAATATCTATCCTCAAGCCTTAACACAAAGCTTGATCTAATCATAAATCAACTCTGCTAGATCTGCCCCAAACCTTAACTCAAGGTTTGAACAAATCAATCAATCAACTCTGCTCATAAGTCTTCTCAAAGACTTATCTCAAATCTGCCTTGTAAGCTTCCATAAAATCTCACACTAATCTATCCACAAGTCCTCTCTAGAACTTGTCCAAATCTTCTCAATAAGTCCTCACTAGAACTTATCCAATTTTGCTCAACAAGTCCTCTCTAGAACTTGTCCAATTCTTCTCAATAAGTCCTCACTAGAACTTATCCAATCTCATAGAAACATAAAGATAATTTTTAGAGACTCAATATGCTTCACATTCATCACAATGCTCAATCACTTTCAATCACTCTTTTAGAAACATATAGAGAATTGTTAGAGACTCAATATGCTTCACATTCACCTCAATGCTCAATCACTTCCAATCACTCTTTTAGAAACATATAGAGAATTGTTAGAGACTCAATATGTTTCACACTCACAAACTCTCAATCACTTTCAATCTCTCTTTTATCATAGAAACATATAGAGAATTGTTAGAGACTCAATATGTTTCACATTCATAAACTCTCAATCTCTTTCTCAAATCAATTCAGAATATAGAACAATTTGTTTCATAGAACTTGAACTATCACATCAACACATCCACTTGACTAGGCTCAACCAACTTTACTCAACCAATCACTCAATGAACTAATCCTTGCTCACAAACCCTAGTCCAAGCATATGAACACTCACTCAAATGTTTCCAACAATGCTTATCAATCAATCTCACATAACAATGATACTCATGATCTTTGCAAACCCTAGTTCAAGTTCCTCACTCAACCAATTGCTTCAACAACAATGCTAATCTCACATAACAATGATACTCATGATCTTTGAAACTTTACATAACAATGATACTCATGATCTTTCCACAACCTCTAGTTCAAGTTCACTCAACTAATCACTTCAACAACAATGCTTATAAAACAAGGTTTCATCAACAACTCTTTATTCTAGAAAACCTTGAAGCATTAATTCAACACACACTCAACAATGCTTACCAAACAATCCTTTTCACTCCAACTTTGCATTCACAACATTCAATAATCACACACTAGGAAGATGTGCCCATACCTTTTGTTTGATGTAAAAGTACCTTTAGAAAACCTGTCTCAATCACAATTTTCTTCTCTCCAATTTCAATGGTTAGATAACAAAATATCACTCCAACACTTTCTCAAAATATTCCTTAGACACAAGAATAATCAAAACTCAATTATGCCTTATTGCTCCCTTTTTAAAATTAACATCCATCAAATCATACATGAAAAATAATTACTTGGATACACCTTATAAACTCCAACTTAAAATAATATCCAACACCACACAACTTCCTAAAACACCTTACTACCCTTTCCAAACACTAAAGCAAATAACACCAAAAATTTAATTTTGCATAAGCCTTATAACTCCCCTTACAACCTTACAAACCAAATCAATATGCAAAAAATTAATTTTTAAATGCCCAACTAATATCCCCAAAATTTTTGGCGCTCAACTTTAAAGCATACCTTTGACTTCCCCCAAAAGGGGTTTCGGCGTGATTCGATCCGCCGTCTCCCCAAGCCTAAGCGCCTTAGCGCTTGGGAGCCCACCGCGTGGGCTATTGGTGCCCACGTGAAGGAAGGAGGACTTCCTTCCTCTTATACCTCCGTGCGCCTTTGACTTCCCATGAAAATCAAGAAGTACTCCTCTTTTCAGCACGATTCGCACAAGCTCGCATTAATCAAAAATTCGAAGGCATGGTGATTTTGGGTAAGGTGGGTAATCCCCTTTTTATACACATGTGGGTATTTTCTCCCCACGTCGGTGCTTAATAATTCGAATTCAAATTTTGAATTTAATTTAATAACCCACCTTAGGGTTAGTTAAAAATTAATATAAATTAACTTTATAACTAATATTAAAATTAATTAATAATTAATTTAAATAACTTAAGTAAGTAAATTAAATTATAAATTAATTTATAATAAAAATTATATTAATTAATTTATAATTAATTTAAAACTTCCCTTTATATTTTTTTAAAAATATTATATTATTATCCACTTGGGCTTCTTCTTTTGCACTTTGGGCCATATCTGACTTCCTGGAACCGGGTCTTGATCAACTGAAACTGGAGAACCTGAAACTGATGTTGCCCACCGAAACTGCCACTGATTGGTGCTGAAAGCTTGACATCAATGACCACTTACTCTTGACATCAATGACAACTTATCCACTCAAAATGTCCAAAAAGTAGGGCTTCTATTAGAAGAATGTAGGGCCATTTCAGATTTTGAAAGCTTCATCTTCTATAATATTCAAAGTTTTGACTATGACGAAGACAATGAGTTCGAGATGTCCAAAAAAATTTATATATCAACTAAATGGTAGATTATTTGTATAAATTATATCAAGAGAATAAATCTACTACAATATATTAGAAGAATAAGGCCTTGGATTCCATAGACTTAATAATATTTACTACTACTTTCTATGATGAGGCATGGGGTCAAATTGGAAAACTAACTGGAACAACATAGGAAGAAGAGAATAAAAAGAAAAAGAGCAAAGAAGCTGAAAAGACCAGTGCATAAGCATCAAAAGGGGAGTTAAATCCTACTATAAAGAAGAGAACTTTCAACAAAGGAGAAGGATTAGGGAAAGATGCATGAAATCCAATGGCTAGGAGATAGCGAGATATGGGGCCCATATTCAACACAAGTATAGCCCACTAGAAAATATTTAGGTGAAAGTAGCCAAGTGCCAAATTTAGGATGAGATAGTTCAAGACAACTATAATCCAGTTGTAATCCATAAAAGAATCAATGGTACAAATGCAACCAGATGTAGATATTAGGTGGAGGCAGTTGCAACATAATTGGTCATATTTAAGTTATAAATAGGAGCTACATCAAATGAAAATGGCACAAGCATTTGCATAGCCTAAGTCTACTAAGGTATTCTTGATTGTCCTTATTCTTATCATTTGTATTCCCTTTGTTTCTCATTTTCCTTACCATCTCTTATTCTTCCCCCACTATTGTGCAAGTCTCAAACTTATTTAGGAAGCATCCAGTTTGCTGAGATCATTTTCAGTAGCTAAATTGAAAGCTAGGAGGTTGTTTGTTACTATCTTAGAACGAAGAGTTAAGGAATTTTGTTACATTATTTGAACAAAAAAATTCTTTGTATCGATTTGATGAGATCTGAAACATTTGAACTAGACTCAAAATGTAATGACAATTTTATATGAATACAAATCTTACTTCTTCCTTTGAGCAATACCTTATTCAATTGTGTGTGTGTTTCATATTTACATGTTATATTATTTGAATGTGTAAATGGCATATTCTATCACTGGTTAATTTCAATTATGTCTATTACATCATTTGAATGGATATAATTGACTCAATTGATTCTTTCTAGTTCATTCTTTTTCAGTAAAATGTTCAGATATTTGTTATGAATGTTAAACAATAAGGTATCAATCTGCTATTAGAAACATCATCTGATGGGTATTTGTGAATCTTGGTTAGTTATAATGTATAATATATCATACTATTATCTGGTAGAGCATAAGTGATAAAACACAACTCAGTTTAGGGTTCCCTTACCTAACTTAGTTCAAAAAGAGTTTATATTTTTATTTTATAAGTTGAAGTCATGGATCTACCAGAGTCCATAGCACTGATTGGATCAAGAAAATTTAGTGGCATGACAATTACCAAGGGATATTAAATTTTTTTCCAACACATAGCAATTGAGTACAATAACTAGTAGTTGGAAAGGAGATCAACCTTAGGCATGTCACCTAAAATGTGATCCAATTTTTTATTTTTGTAATAAAATATGACTCAATAAAGAGGGTAGTATTTTTGCACTATAATAGTTCTATATGCAACTCTACTATGCAATAATGGTGCTTTTGCTCTAATGACACTTTCACCAAAAGTGTAGCATTTTTTCTCTAATGGAACTTTTGCCAAAATATGATGCTTTTGCACATCTTAGGTGTAGGATGAAATTGTTGGATTTTGAAAGTGAATTGTTGTATGGTGCTAATGATTATTTTTTGCTTGCTTATGCAAGTGAGGATGTAGATGCTATATTGTTGAGAGTAGCATCATATCTAGTGCTTTTTCTATGATGGCACTTTTTCTAAAATGTAATGCTTTTACATGTCTTAGGTTTATGATCTAATTGTTGGGTTTTGAAGGTTAATTAATGTATGGTGCTAATGATTATTGTTTTATTGCTTGCACAAGTGAGACTATAGATTCTAGATTGTTGAGAGTAGCACCTTCATGCTCTCATGATTATTCTACTAGGATTGGAGGACTATACTCTTCTTATAGCTATAGGGCTTTATCATGTGGTCCCTAATTCTTGAGGTAGAGTTTGATAGGGCCCTATCGACAACTTTATCAAACCAATTATATTCAAATATAAATACCTTCCAACTACCATATAGGGAGGTTACCATGATGCTAGAGGATATCTAGCATATATTTTGGGGGTACACATCATAGGTACCTTGATTTATATCAAATAATACTAGAGGAGGAGTTTGGAGATGATGATTGATCATCCTAACTTTTGACTTAAACATTTTGATATTTACATCAATATCATATATGTTGAAGGTCATTTGGATAAATAATTACACTATAGGCTTTCTTGATTTTAGTGGTTTTTTTATTAGATACCAATAAGCAATTTTTCTAGTGGGGGCTGGGATAAGTGATGATAGACATGATAGAGTACCTAATAGTTTTTTCTTGGAGGTCAACCATCTTGGCTATACTATACCACACATTGCATCATGTTGCCTATAAAGGTGATGAGAGCATGACTTTTGGCATGCATATTTAGGTTTGGGCCTGAGAGCATATTATGGTGGTGTGACCTCTCAATTTTTATAGCATGATAGATGAGGCAAAGGTACTATAAGCCTATAAATGGGTCTATAGTTTTGAGGTAGGAAGATCCATCCATATTTTGATATTTTGGGGATATCATGATGGATGATAGACAAAATCCATTATGAGTAGGTGACATGGTATCCCTACAAGTTCTACTTAGGTTGGATTTATGATGCATACTAGTTGGCTAGGGTGAGGTGATAGTGGTGGTTTGTGGGACCTGTTGGGGGAAATTCCTACACCCTTAATAGATTTGTCATGTTGCAAGACTTCCTTGATCCAATCAACACTATGGATTCTGGTGGATCCACCTCTTTAACTCAGGAAAATATTATCCTAAGACTCTAGACATACCGAGTAGGGTAAGGAAACCCTAGAGGTGAGCCTACAATATTTCTTATATGCTCATGCTCATCCAGATTTACAAAAATAAAATAAAACTACAACATAAAATTTGACCAAGTTTGAAAGTAACTCCCAACTAGTGCTTCAAGTTGTAGACCGATGCCTTATCCATTGGGAAATTGTAGCTAGACTTAAAATATGATGAATATAGAAGGGGGAGAAGATAAAACTAAGCCAATCACATCCATTCAAATAATGTAACAGAAATGATTCAACATGCCAATGAAAAAAAGAAGATGCCATTTACACATTCAAATGATGTAACATGTAAATGGGAGAACACACAAAATTGCACATAGAACTGCTAAAAGGAGGAAATAGGATTGCATTAAACAATAGATCATTACAATGGGAGTCTGATCAAAATAACCAGATCTCACTGAACTAGTACAAACAAATTCTCCATTCAAATGATGCAATAGAGAACTACAACTCTTTGTTCAAATGATGTAACAAAGAGCCTCCTAGCTTCCAGCCTCAACCACTAGAAATGATCTCAGTAAACTGGGCACCTCCTCAGCAAAACCTGCACAATAATGGGGAAGAAAAAGGGGTGACTAGACAAGACACACAAAGGAAAATACAACCGACAAGGATGGGCACATTGGTATACCTCTTGCAAAATTACTATGCAAAAACTTGATGATTTTCCTATTGCAGCAACTCTCTTAAATATCTTGATCATTTGGTCCATAATTGCAAAAACTATAACTACCTCGATGATGGCCCATAACTGGAAATGATCCATAATAGCCACTATCTCCATCGCCTTTAGGTTTTTTTTTTTAGGGTTTAGGGTTTTTAGGTTTAGGGTTTAGGGTTTTTAGGTTTAGGATTTTTCCTCCCTTTTTACAATGCGAGAAACCCTAAAACAAAACCCTACATATTAAAGCCCTAAAGATAAGAAATTACTATTTTTGGACAATTTTCCATTTTCAGCCAAAAACAACCCTATTTTTAGTAAGTTGCCAAAAAAGCTCGGATAGGCCTCAAAATTAATACACATTATTGGATTACCCATATTAAGCCTTCTAGAAAATCTCAACACCTACTCATGTCTAAAAAGTTTTAAATTCCAAAAATTCTTTTTTTCAATTTTCTAAAAAAACACTAAATTCCATTTTTGGGGCACTAGATGAAGGAATTAGGGCCCGATAAAAGCCTGAAAAACCACCCTAGCCACCAAGGTTTCTTAGCCATGCATTTTCCTCCTCTTTATCTAGCTCCACATAAAATTTCAAGCCGATCCAACGGTCGGATCAAAAGTTATGCCCTCTGAAAGATAGGCCCCTACATCAAACTTATTTGGGCCAAACATTTATTGACAAAAAGACCTTAGGAAAACCAAAACAAAGGCCTGACCTTGGTGACATAAAAAATTTCATTGCTCTTGGAGGGTGAAACAAGACTTCAAAAGGACCAAAAATTTACAATAATTGGAAAGGACTCAAGGGGGTATTGCAAATTTGAAAAAGACCATAGGACACCAAAAATTCAAAAATTTGGGGTAAACTCAAGTTGGATTTTGAGGATCCAACATAGGCTCTGACTGGGACAGGTGATGAAAAATACTTTTGACAATGAATCACTTGAGAACTCCAAAATCTCTAGCAGACCACAAAGACAAAACTTGCCTAATCACCTAAAAGAACACCTTAATCACCTATAGGAAACACCTTAATCACCTAAAGAGAACTCCTTAATCACCTAGAAAGGACTCCTTAATCACCTAAATACTGAAACACACATTTTTTTTTGGTGTGGCTTCTCAAGCCCTTTGTATAGAATGATACAATTTCAAATGTTGGCCATTGATAGGAATTGAAAATTCCTTGCCATCCAAAGTTTGCAATTTGTAAGTATGTTGGCCTACCATCTAAAGGATTTGATAGGGACCAAGCCATTTTGGTTCCCACTTCCTTTTTTCACCATGCTTGTCATTCTTAGGATCCCAATACAACACTATATCTCCTTCCTAAAAAGGTTTACCTCTGGCCTTCTTATTGAATACCTACATTATTTTGTGAGCCTGCTCAGTTATCTTCAGTAATGAATCTTTTCTATCTTCCTGCAACTTCACAATTTGATCAAGTCTTCTCTGCAAAAAATTTGGATTTTCATGGTCTTGAAGAAGCAAAGACAAAGCATGAATTTCCACTTGAGGGGGTAATAGAGCATTCTCACCATAAACTAGCTCATAAGGAGATTTTCCTATGCTTCTTTTGATAGATATTCTATCAGCCCATAAAGCAAACTTCAGTTCACTATCCCAACTTCTCTTGTTTCTACCTAATGCTCTTCTGATTCTTGTGATTAAATTCTTGTTTGAGGATTCTACTAATCCATTCCCTTGAGGATAGTAATTTGCATAATGAGAAAGCTCTATGTTGTACCTAGCACAAAATTCAATCATCTCAAAAGAAGTGAAGTAGTTACCATTATCTGTGACTAACTTCTTAGGGACCCCAAATCTTGTCAATATTTGTTCTTCTAAAAACTTGATGACCACTCTAGTAGTGGATTTCTTGAGAGGTGTTGCTTCTACCCACTTGGTAAAATAGTCTGTTGCTGTGATGATCCACCTGTGACCTCTAGAAGAATTGGGGTTAATCTCACCAATGAGATCTATTCCCCATTGAGAAAAAGGAGCTTCCACAATTACTGGTCTAAGGGGCATGGCTGGAAAATTCTTCTTCCCTACAAAAATCTGATAGTTATGACAACTTCTAACAAAATGATAGACATATTTAAATAGGGAGGGCCAATAATAACCAACTCTCATGATTTTGTGAGTAGTAGCCTTTGGAGCAAAGTGACCTCCACAAAAACTAGAATGATATTCTTTCAGCACTTGAGGGACTTTTTTCTCAAACAAACAGAGAAGCAACACTCCATCTGGATGCCTCCAATATAGTCTACCCTCCTGAATGTAGTATTTTTGGACCAATTGCTTGATGGATCTTCTTTTGTTTTTGGGCATGTCTTTTGGAAATGATAAATTTTGAAGGTAAAACATAATACCATCATACCATTGGAAATCAAAATTATCAACCGCTCTAGCTTCTTGCTGCTCATCTACTACAATAGTGTTATTCATATCTTCTCCTTCCTTGTTGGCCAAGTACTTTTCCAGTCCTTGTCCTCTAACGATCTTCACTACCTTGAACTCCACATCATATTGTAGTAATTTAGCCATCCACCTTGTAGGACTGCCTAAAGGTTCAGGTTGAGTAAAAATATCTTTAACAACAATGTAGGGGATATAGGCTATTACCTTATTGGACCCAAAGATACACTTGAAATGATCCAATGCTCTGATTAATGCGTAAGCCTATTTTTCTAGAATGGAAAATTTTAGTTGAGCACCCTTCAATCTTGTACTCATAAAGGCTATGGGCCTTTCATTTTTCTCTTCATCTTGCTGAGCTAGAACTATAGCAATAGTGTGTTCAAAAGCAAATGAGTAGATTTTGAAATCTTTGGAGTAATCAGGGTAGTTCAATATTGGAGCCTTAGTAATTGCATCTTTGATCTTCTAAAAAGCTATAGTATTTTCCTCTATCCATATTATTTCTCCATTTTTCTTGATCATGTCATTTATTGGCTTGGCAATCTGAGCAAAATCAGGGACAAACCTCCTAATAAAGTTAATATTTCCAAAGAATGATCTAACTCCCTTAAGATTCTTAGGAGGGGGAATTTTAGCAATGGCTTCTACTCTTTGTGGATCAATGCTAATCCCATATTTTGAAACAATATGCCCAAGCAGTTTACCTTGTGTGGCCCCAAACACACATTTTCTAGGATTCAAAGATATGCCAAACTCCTTGCACCTATCAAACACTTGAGTTAGATGTGCAAAATGATCTTCAAGATTTTTTGAAAAATTGTAATGTCATCAAGATATACCACCACTATCTTGAACATCAATCCTTTAAATGCAACATCCATTGCTCTCTGAAATGTTACCCTTGCATTCATCAATCCAAAGGGCATCCTGAGATATTCAAATGTTCCCCATGGTGTAGTGAAAGTTGTTTTGTGCCTATCTTCTGGATTCACTACAATCTGATTGTAACCTGAAAATCCATCCAATAAAGACATTCTTGATGACCCAACCATTGCTTGAAGCAACCACTCCATATTTGGAAGTGGATAGTTATCTTTGAGAGAGCTCTTATTCAAATTCCTAAAATCTACACAAAGCCTGATCTCACCATTCTTTTTTCTAATTGGAACCAGATTTGCCAACCAAGTAGAAAATCTCACCTTCTTGATTATCTTGGTATCCAGTAACTTATGTACTTCTTTCTGCATAATTGGATGCAAAGTGGGATTGAACTTCCTTTGTTTCTACCTGAAAGGCTTAGTATCTTTTTGAAGAGGTATTATGTGAGTCATTACCTTCGTATTGAAGGTCTTCAAATCCTCGTAACTCCAAGCAAAAATATCCATGTTCTTTTTCAAAAATTTGATATATTATTGCTTCTCTTTTCTTGACAGAGATTTATTGATCCTAATAATATTGGGGTCTTCCTCTATTCTGATATTAACTTCATCTACCTCAGATTCTTGAACCAGAGGTTTATATGCTCTATCAAAGTCATCAAACAAGCTCTCTAAAGATACCAACCCCCTAGGGATCCTATTGGTTTTCAGTTGTATGACTTCTGTAGGCTCTCCAATAACATCCTTCAGTTTTTCTTCATCACTTTCATCACAAATAACATCAGAAAATTCATTCTGCATAGTCATAAAATCATTAATGTGTATATCATTATGAAAAACTTGTAAATATACCACATTATCAGGGACATATGGCTTATAAATAGATATGGTTGGGAACCTTTCCATAAACCAAGTGTCTATCTCAAGGTTTTCTACTCTAGAAGCATTAATGGCCAATAGATTAGCATTGTGATTTTATGCTCTAGGAATAAATTGCAGATCAAAATCCAAGAATCTATCTATTTCATCCAACATTGCCTGCTTATATTACTTTAATCTAGGGTGCTTTATTTGATATTTCCCTTTGATTTTTTGAATTATTAGTTCAACATCCCCACTAACTTTGAGGTAATTAATACCCAATTCCTTGGCCTTCCTTAGCCCTAGCAATAAAGCTTCATATTCTACAACATTATTTGTACAAGAAAATTCTAACTTGTATGGTATGCCAAGATAGCTACCATTGATGTCTATCAATAGTACTCCAACTCCTACTCCTGCTTTAGATTTTTCCCCATCAAAGGTCATAGTCCATAACTCAAAAGTTAGAATTCTATCAGTTTTTGCATCTGCTTCAGCCTTCAATTTTGGATCCATATTCTCAACATCAGGTACTTCCAACAAGAAAGGAGAATGCCAGATAGAGTAAACCCCCATGTCTTTTTCCTCAATAGAATTCATGACATTAACCATATTATCATTAGGATCTCTGAATTCAATAGAATACCTGTTGAAGGGTTCTCTTTTCAATATCACTTTTTCCTTACCCTGCATTGGGATAGTAGCATATGACCAATCCAACTGAATAGTACCACCTAGCTGCTCTGCCCAATGCCTAGAGAGTAAGATAGAAAAGAAAGGATCCACATCCACAACTGCAACATCCATCACCACTCCTTTCTTAGGATATTGTTCAAGATGGACAAGAAGTCTAGTGATAATACCTACACAAGGTACTCTCCTATTATCCATGATAGAAATAGGAGGGTGCTCTTTCTGATAAATCAAGCCTAACTGATCAACTACTTGTTTTGACATTACATTCATGGAAGCACCACTATCAAGCATGCAGTTATGAATAACATATTGGTCCCCATAGCCTAATGTATACCTTAGTGAGATGTAAAATGGCTTAACTGAATATGGGGCTCTAACTGCATTATTCACAAGGCCTATGGGGTTTTGAGGCTTTCCTCCTGATTGATCAATCAATTTGAAGGCTTTACATACCTGATACCGATACTTTGGAATAGTCATTAATTCCCCAAAAGTGATGCTCACCTTCTGCTTGGCAACCTCTATACCTAGATCAAATTGATATTTCTTATCATCAATTCCTTTTCTAGTTTTTTTATTAGCCAAGTCATTTTGCTACTTTTGGATAATTTCTTCTACATTAGGCTCTTCAGGAATCATTTGCAACTTCATATGATTTACCTTTTTTATGAAATCACTCTAGTAGCTTTCTCCTTTTGTGTAGGCCCTTCATCAACTTTGTCCTCCACTGTTCTATTCTTGAGATTGATAGCATGTATTTTTTCTAGAGACTCAACCTCTCCTGTTGTAGGTGTAAGCTTCCCTTGCTTCATTCTATCAAATTTGGTATTAGGAGGCTCACTTGAGGTTGATGCCTCTCCAAAGACTAAGGCTCTTTTCTCAAGATCACTAGCACATATGTCCATGTCCCTTTCAAATTCTTGTTCTCTGGTTTCATCTTCTTGAGTCCAGCATACATTAATTCTAATATCTTCATCTTCAGATTCAACATTTAAATCAACATTAGAATGCATACTTAGATAAATGCCACAATCAACAGGGTTATGTGGTGCATCATAGGAAGAGCAATAAAAGGGATGATCTAATGCTATATTATTTGATGGCATGGGATTTGGAATAGAATTTAGATCTCTCTCTATTTCTTTCTTTTTCCAATTTCCATTTCGATTCTTGTTTCCCTCTTCATTTCCATTGTTATTCTAGTTTCTATTGAAATTCCTCTTGAAAGGAGGCCTGTTATCTTCCTACTGTCTATTATTACCCTGTGAAGTTTTTGTAATGCTATCCTTACCTTTTTCAAGTCTAGCCAACCTGTTATTCAAAGTAGTAAACATCTCACTCAACTGATTAGCTATCTTGTTCATAGGATCCTAATCTATTTTCTTAGGGATAGAGAACTCAACCTTCTTGGGCTTTCTTTCGGGTTGATTGGGCTCCAGGGAGTATGCTTTCATTTTACCACTATCAATCATATGTCTCTCTATTTCAATAGCTCTTTTCATACATAAATCAATGGTGGTTGTTGCTTGTTGTCTCAGCTCATAACTAAAATCTCCAGGGAAAGCATTTTTGTAGAAACAAATGGATTGGTCATCATTTGGCCTTAATGCTACTAGAATCTTGTTTTTTTTCTTAAATAATCTTCTATTGAAATCTTCCACTAATTCATTTTCCTTCTTCTTCATGGTGGCCAACTCTATCAGCAAGGACTGTTCATTCTTCCTCTCTCCATATTTCCTAAGGAAAGTGTGCTCTAGCTCTTGAAAATTATTGATAGTACCAGCTCCAAGGTTGTTAAACCATTCTCGAGCATCCTTCTCTAAAGTTTGAAAGAACAATCTAAGGACAACATCTTCATCATCCACCTCAAGACTATCCATGGCATACAAAAAATCCCTAACATGATCTTCACCGGTGACAACATTGTTCCCTTGAAACTTAGGCAAGTACTTATGAGCTTTACCAGGGAGAGGATTCAGATTTGCAGGTAAAACAAAAGCTCTATATCTATTGGTCCTCCATTGATTAACATTAGCATTGGCATTTTGATTGACATTTTGATTTACATTGACATTTTGATTTACATTAGGAGCTTCCATACTCACTACAAGTTGATTCACTATAGGTACTTGGTTTACAGTAGGAGAAGACTGATTCAAACCAAGATTTGGGCTAGAAATAGAAATTGGAATTGAATATTTTCTGTGAGACTTGAAAAATACCTCAGGATTTGGCACTCCAACAAGCACTTCTTTGCCACTTCTTCTTGTAGATGCCAGATCCAGCTCCTCCTTCTTTGATTTTTAAAATTCTGAGTTCATTCGGAGTCGCCAGCACAAATGTGCAAAGAAAGAGCAAGATCTTCAACAATACTTGGGCTAAGATTGCTCAACCTGATATTCACCCAATTCTCACAAATTCCACTCTAGGAGAGACTGAGAAATACAAAACACACAATAATACTAAGCTACCAAAAATTATTGGCTGATTGTTGCCACTCAAAAATTTCTAGAATCATCCCCGACAATGATACCAAAAACTGTTGGGGGAAATTCCTGCACCCTTAATAGATTTGTCACACTGCAAGACTTCCCTGATCCAATCAGCACTGTGGATTCTGGTGGATCCACCTCTTTAACTTAGGAAAATATTATCCTAAGACTCTAGACAGACTGAGTAGGGTAAGGAAACCCCGGAGGTGAGCCTACAATATTTCTTATATGCTCATGCTCATCCAGATTTGCAAAAATAAAATAAAACTACAACATAAAATTTGACCAAGTTTGAAAGTAACTCCCAGCTAGTGCTTCAAGTTGTAGCCCGATGCCTTATCCATTGGGAAATTGTAGCCAGACTTAAAATATGATGAAGATAGAAGGGGGAGAAGATAAAACTGAGCCAATCACATCCATTCAAATAATATAATAAAAATGATTCAACATGCCAGCGAAAGAAGACACCATTTACACATTCAAATGATGTAACATGTAAATGGGAGAACACACAAAATTGCACATAGAACTACTGAAAGGAGGAAATAGGATTGCATTAAATAATAGATCATTACAATGGGAGTCTGATCAGAATAACCAGATCTCACTGAACCAGTACAAACAAATTCTCCATTCAAATGATGCAATAGAGAACTGCAACTCTTTGTTCAAATGATGTAACAAAGAGCCTCCTAGCTTCCAGCCTCAGCCACTAGAAATGATCTCAATAAATTGGGCACCTCCTCAGCAAAACCTACACAATAATGGGGAAGAAAAAGGGGTGACTAGACAAGACACACAAAGGAAAATACAACCGACAAGGATGGGCACACTGGTATACCTCTTGCAAAATTACTATGCAAAAACTTGATGATTTTCCTATTGCAACAACTCTCTTAAATAGCTTGATCATTTGGTCCATAATTGCGAAAATTGTAACTACCTCGATGATGGCCCATAACTGGAAATGATCCATAATAGCCACTATCTCCATCACCTTTAGGTTTTTTTTGTTTTATTTTGGTTTTGATTTTTTTTAGGGTTTAGGGTTTTGATTTTAGGGTTTAGGGTTTAGGTTTTTCCCCCCTTTTTACAATGCGAGAAACCCTAAAACAAAACCCTACATCTTAAAGCCCTAAAGATAAGAAATTACTATTTTTGGATAATTTTCCATTTTCAGCCAAAAACAACCCTATTTTTAGTAAGTTGCCAAAAAATCTTGGATAGGCCTCAAAATTAATACACATTATTGGATTACCCATATTAAGCCTTCTAGAAAATCTCAACACCTACTCATGTCTAAAAAGTTTTAAATTCCAAAAAATCTTTTTTTTCAAATTTCTAAAAAAACACTAAATTCCATTTTTGGGGCACTAGATGAAGGAATTAGGGCTCGATAAAATCCTGAAAAACCACCCTAGCCACCAAGGTTTCTTAGCCATGCATTTTCCTCCTCTTTATCTAGCTCCACATAAAATTTCAAGTCGATCCAACGATCGGATCAAAAGTTATGCCCTCCGAAAGATAGGCCCCTACATCAAACTTATTTGGGCCAAACATTTACTGACAAAAAGACCTTAGGAAAACCAAAACAAAGATATGACCTTGGTGACATAAAAACTTTCATTGCTCTTGGAGGGTGAAATAGGACTTCAAAAGGACCAAAAATTTGCAATAATTGGAAAGGACTCAAGGGGGTATTGCAAATTTGAAAAAGACCATAGGACACCAAAAATTCAAAAATTTGGGGCAAACTCAAGTTGGATTTTGAGGATCCAATAGGACCATAGGAAGTGTAACTGTTAGAAATAGAGTTTATTCCATCATTTGGGTTATGTAAATGTATCTTCCAAGGTACATACTTAGGACATTAGATTAATTTAGGGAGAAGTTATCTAGTTACTTCATGCATTTTAATAAATGTAAAAGTATCAATGTGCAAGTTGTCCCTTGCACAACTAGGTAGAGTGTTGGACAAGGAACCTATATTCATATATAAGAAAAGCCTCATTGTTAGATAGATATATATAGATTCATGGAACATAGTCAGATAGTGTAGCTTAGAGCATAGTACAATTATGTGTACATCACCATCCATCGGTGATGGGTGCAATGTAGTTCAGTAGCTTTATTAATGGAGTGTTCATTTCCTCCATAGATACATTGAATATTTTATATTTCTATTTACAACATATTCAGTCATCTAGAAAATTTTCTTTCATTCATATTATTCTGCATCTTGTGATTGTTATCTCCTAGTTCCCATTACATCAAAAGCTAATAATGGTATCAAAGCTACGATAGATCTAGCCATAGTAGGTCAATAAGAAAACCACCATTATTATTGAGCCTGAGTTTTTTATCAACCTGACGCGCTGCTAGACTAGCCACTGTCAAAAACTCTCAAAAGAGTCTAGGTGGTAGAATTAAGGAGAGTTACAAAGTTGGGATTGAAAGAAATCTTAGCTCCATATACTGAGATTATATTTGACTAGATTCTTTTCCACAGAGTTGCAAGGAAAACTCGTGAATACTAGGACTCAATATTCAATCCACTAGACTGAAAAATCATCTAGTGAAGATCATCAAGGATATCTGGAAAATGCTAACTATTACCTAAAGTTTCTTTTATTACAAAAATATAATTCTCAAAGTATTGGGACTCCTACAATAGAAAGCTATGAGATTTCAACTTCATTGCTTGAAGGTTGGTGTGCCTTCATAGTGTAGATATTAGTTCCTTGTGCAAGAGAAGAAGACTTCTAGTGAATATTTATGGTGAAGTCAAGAGATTGAAGATCTCAATTGCTGGATTGAATAACTTCATAGTTGAAGAACATGCCATAGAATCCTTGATACAAAGAGGCCATAGTAGCCTTTAATAAAATACCATAGAAGCCTTAAAGAAGAAGCCACATATATCTGATACTAAAAAGACCATAGAAGCCTTGATACTGAAAAAGGTCATAGAAGCCTTGATACTAAAAAAGGCCATAAAAGCCTTGATACTAAAAAAGACCACATAAGCCTTGATCCTGAAGAAGAATTCAAAGAGAATATTTGATTCAGAAGTAGACTAAATATTTTAGTACTAATATCTTTGTTGTAGGGAAAGAATATTTAGTGAGTTGGGAAACTTCCTACAAGAAAGTTAGGAAGAGTATCTTCTTTAGAATCATCTCATCACCTGAAGTAAAAACAAAGAGATCAAGAGATCTCATTGAAGAACATTTAGTATTAGAAGAAGAAGAAGAAGGACTAGCATAGTCCTGCTCGAATACAAAAGTAGCTAAATTAGAGATCTAGAAGAATATCTCACCACCAACACTTCCAGGAGTAGAAGTTTGAAGAGAAGGTCTCAAGTAAGACCATCATAAGTTGCAAGATCAAAGATCTAGGAGAGGTCTCAAGAAGAATCTAAAAAAAAACTTGTAGAGCCTTGTTGAAGATCATCAAAAGAGTTCTTAGGAGAAATCATTGGATAAATCCACTACCAAGGAGAATCCCCTGGTAGTGAAAGACTTGGTACAATTATCGCAATTCGATAACAAGCCCAAGAGAAGAATTTTGCAAGGAGTGCCAAATCCAAGAAGAAGCATTTGGCAAGGAGTGTTAAATTTATGAAGAATAATTTGGCAAGGAGCACCAAATCCATGAAGAAGAATATGGAAAGGAATGCCAAATCCTAGAAGAAGATCCTGCTTGAAGTCATAATTTGACAAGAAGACTTGAATATGAAGCTCACCAAATCTTGGAAGATTTGAATATTACCTCTCACAGCAAGAAAGCACTACTTAAGAGACAAAGACTTATTCGAATCTACACCTGAAGGAGGAGAACACAAGAGGAGAACAAGCCACCAAATCCCAAGCTCGTGAAAAATTTTGAGACCAAAGAGCTGCAAGATCCTAATCGAAGCAGCAACTTGGTGATCCTAGATACTAAAATCTACATCCTCTACAAAAGCAATGAAAGAGCTACAAAAAATTCAAAAGGTAAGAAAATTTTGATGCAAGTAGATTCATTAATTGGATTACTTATCAAATTTGTTAGAGCACCTAAATTTGGATTAAATTTGCAAGAAGAAAATTGGCTTACAGTCTTCAAAAGTGCAAAAGAAAAAAGGTTTTTTTTAAGGTTCATTTTCACATTAATTAGTATTTGATTAGATTTTATAATTACTTCTATAAATTACCTATCATCTACTTTAGAAAAAGAAAAAGAAGACTAAGTCCTACAATACTAAATTGTAGTGAAATTAGAGAATAATTATTGAAGGTTCATTTCAGATTATTCTTGATTAGTTGCAATAAATTTGATTAAGTGCATTATCTTGGGATTTGATTGGAGTTATAAGGTGAAATTTTTAGTGCATTAAAAAGAAAGTCTATTATATTTATTTGCACTATTATACTACTCTCAAAAGAAATTAGCTTTATGTTTTTTGAAGGGTATAAAATATGATCTGTATCAAGTGTCTAAAGACACTATTAAAGCATATAAATCTGCAACACATTGTGGCCAAGTGAATCCACCAAAATAGATTAGAATCCTCCAAAATCTGGATAAGAACACAACTAACACAAAATAGAAATAGAAACTTCAAATATTGAGACTTGGTGAGTCTCAAATCCAAAGCATTACAAGGTTAGATGCAAGAAAAGAAAGTGCAGAAAATTGCATCATTTAAAGAGCTTCT
Organism: Wollemia nobilis; assembly: GCA_028583015.1. Classification (NCBI taxonomy): domain Eukaryota; kingdom Viridiplantae; phylum Streptophyta; class Pinopsida; order Araucariales; family Araucariaceae; genus Wollemia; species Wollemia nobilis. Next base: position 5,248,136 of record JAQPPZ010016751.1, on the reverse strand, counting down.
ATCTACTATTATCTAAACCTGGATTTGTTATCAAAGTATCCAAGAAAAAAGGGAAAGGTGTCTACTCATAAAAGACAACCTCAAAACCCTTATATTGCAGGAAAAATCTGCCACAAAACCAGAATTTCAATCTGGAAAAAGAGTGCAAAAGAAAGTGCATTAAAGGGGGTTTATATACAATTTATGATACATTTATTGCACTACTCTAATCTGGTTTTTACAGCAAAAGAGCAAATTTTAAAGTACCTCAAAAGACATGATAACTATAGGGTAAATTAGCCAAGGAAGGCTAAACATCAAGTTTTTTCTTCCCAAGAAAAAGGATCCACTCAAAGGGCTCATATTGGATGGACGAACATACAAAATTAAAGCCCACATGAGGCTATCATCAAGCTACATTTACATAGACAAAAAGAGTGCACATATATAAAGATAAGTCATCAAAAATCTACATAGGAATCAAAACATAGGCATAGAAGATAAGGAGCAAAGGTGCTACATTCAAGGTCTTTAACTTGGAGAAGATCATCCACCAAAGGAATCACCAAAATCGACATTCAAAGCTCCATAGCGCCTCATCAATCCACCTACAAAAGCAAATATTTTTTTATTCCCAAGAAATGTAGCAAATAAAAGGAATGGTATACGAAAGGTCTTGAGGAGTTATAATATTCTCATTTAGGCATGTTGAATATTCACACCATTGGGTCAGAAAATATTTGAGCATGAACCTCCTTGATATGGTTGGTGGTAGCTTTGGACCACCTTAAATGAGGATAGCCACCTACACAAGGATTAAATAATGGTATGCAATATTATTATTTGTTTTATATGCTTATGAGTGATTAGCATAGTAGTAATATAACATTATTGTTTGTTTGGTTTATATGCTTATCTTGATATTAATTGACTTGACAAAGAGCCTTTGATTGTTGTTTTTTGAATTGGTCATATGGGATTGAAGTAGGCCCCACCCATATTACATCATCACCACATAGTGGTATTATAACAAATTTTTGATATTATCCATATTTTTCTTGGCAAGATTTGAACCTTGGTCTCCTCTTTAAATATTGAGGAATCTAACCGGTTGAGCTAATACCACTTGATCAGAGCCTTTGATTGTTGTTGGTATCAATGCTAATAATTAATATTAGCACTTGATAGTATCCATTTAATGGATAATTTAATTTCATATTTATTATACCAAGTAACTTGTGGAAGGAAGAATAAAGGTTAATGATTCATGAGCGCTAGATGAACTACAAGAAGTGCCAAATTAATTAACTTTAAGCATGTTTCTTGGGTGAATGGCTTTAATTCACTCTCTTGAAAAGTAACATTTTGCATGGAGGCTCAAAGCCTTGGTTTTGGCTTTAAGTATTGGAAATCCCTAGTGTTTTGGAGAGTTTTTCAAGATTTGCAGGCTTAGCACTAGAAAATGAGGAGTGGAGCAAGTAGGATGGACAACGAACATCGTCGGGATCATGGTAACACTTACCTCTCACTTTCTTGTATTTCTTTTAAAAGAAAAATGCTTGATGTGGGATTGCTTAAGGCTTTACATATTCATGCCTTTGGTTTGTTGGTCTTTTCCTTTGTATGTTGTCCCGATTGAGCAATGTGTTACCTATAATTTTGTTTACCTTTGAATTGCTATGAGAGTTGTTTCAAATATGTATTGTGCTACCTGTTGTATCAAGTGCCATATTTTTCGAGTGCTATGATATGATATTGGTTTATATATATTTGATTTTATATTGAAATATAAAGCTTTGATCTTATTTTCGAGCACTACAATTATATTAAGCTTTGATTTTATATTGAATTTATGAAGCTTTGATCTTATGGCCAAGCATTGTAATTATATTAAGCTTTGATCTTATATTCGACTGATGCAATTTTATTAAGATTTGATTTTATATTGAATTTATAAAGCTTTGATTTAATTATTGAGTGTTGTGATTGTATTAAGCCTTGATTTTTTAATGTTTATCAGGGTATTTGAATTATTTTGTGCTTTTATTTATTCGTTGAGCACTTTCACTTGATTTAATTGATTTTTAATCAAGTGCATGGTTAATATTATAGGTTGCTTGATTTTTATGATGTTAATCAAGCACATGGATTATATGTTTGTTGTTGGTTTTATATGGTGTTTAATCGATTGCTTAGATTATATTAAGTGCTTTAAATTTTGTGTTGTAAATTAAGGTACTTGGATTATTATTTTGGTTTAATAAAGCACTTTATTTATTTTAATTTAAAATTAAATGCTTTGATATTTTTAGATTTAATTAAGTACCTTAATTTTTTGGACTTAAATTTAAGTGCCTTGATAAATTAATTTAATTGTAATTGATTTTATAGAGTACTTGGATTATAAAGGATTTAATTGGGTACTTTGATTGTAATTGATTAAGTACTTTGATTATTATGTTTAATTAAGTACTTTGATTATTATGTTTAATTAAGCACTTTGATTATTATGTTTAATTAAGTACTTTGATTATTATGTTTAATAAAGTACTTTGTCTACATTTTATTATAGGTTGTTTAATTAAGTATTTTGATTATTTCTAATAAAGTACTTGTTTATATTAATTACTTTTATTATAGTTGTATTAAAGAAGTATTATTTTGGTTTTGAAAGAGAAACTAATGTAATGATTTCTGAGACTCTTGTGAGTTAGGGAATCATTATAAAGAGAAGTATGAGATTCTCTTGTATTGATTTTGTATGTTTAATTTGGTTTTGAAAGAGAAACTTAATTAATGCTTTTCAAGATTCTTGTGAGTTAGGAAATCATTATAAGAGAAGTATGAGATTCTCTTGTTTTGAGTTTGTAAGTTTATTTTAGTTTTGAAAAAAACAACTATTTTTTTCGTGAGACTTGTGATAGTTAAGAAACCATTGGATTAATGCATGTTGGTTTTGAAAAAGAAACTATTATAATAGTTTTTAATAGAAGTATGCTTTTTGAGATTCTTGAGAGTTAAGAAAATATTATAAGAGAAGTATGGGATTCTCTTGTTTTGAGTTTGTAAGTTTATTTTAGTTTTGAAAGAGAAACTACTATTTGATTCTTGAGACTTGTGATAGTTAAGGAATCAATGGATTAATGCATGTTGGTTTTGAAATATAAACTATTATAATGATTCTTGAGATCTATGTAGATTAAGGGATCATTATAAAGAGAAGTATAGGATTCTCTTGTATTGATGTTGAATGTTTGATGTTGGTTTGAAAAGAGAAATTATTATAATGATTCCTAAGACTTTTATGGGTTAAGGGATCATTATAAAAATAATGATTCTCTTATTATATATTTTTTATGTTATGTGCATCATTGTTTGTATAATTAGAACTTTACATGATTTAAGTTGCATTTCATGAAGAGTTTTTCTTATCCCTAAGTATACCTCATAAAATTATGGGTGGTTTCCCCATCATGAAGAGGTTTGATGACTTGCGGTTGGATCGAGGATCATTTGGAATGGCTTCATAGAACTTCAAATATTTAGAAGTTGTGGAAATTAAAGGCTTTGTAATGATTGAGTTGATCAATAAGTTTTGTATATTTGATTATTGTACAAACTAAAATATTATGTTGCTTAATGACAACTTGGGTTTTTGTACCTTATGTGATTTTGAGTAATCTCTTTGGATAGTTATTATTGAGTTCTATCAACTACAAAAAATGCATATTATGTTAGAGATATAGGTTGTCTATGCATTAATGTTATTAGAAGGTATTTGAAGTAAGCACTTGATATATGCATAGTTGGCTTATGGTTAAGAAGAATCTTTATTGCGCATTTCAAATTTGATGGATTATGTACTACTTGTTATTATGCTAAGTGCATTGTTTAATTTTATGGTAAATGCTATAATTATTATATATCCTTGGGATGGATAGAATATTCCTCTTGTAAACCATAAAATCTAATCTTAGGAGTTAAATGGATGTAATAACTAGGTAGATATGAATCTTAGAATAAGTTGCTAGAATACAATAGCTAAGAACTCATGAACCTAGGAGGATTTGTGTGAATACAATAACTAGTTAGATATGAATCTTAGGAGTTGTGAGGATGCAAAAACTAAGAACTCATGAACCTGGAAGGAGTTGTGTGAATGCAATAGCCAGGATACTTGTGAATCATCGCATATTGAATGCATAGGATCATGTGTGTCCCATCTAAATGTTTGGAAAACCATTCACAATATATTAGTGGTGATCCTTTGATCAAGTAGGATAGGTGATCATGTTAGTTGTCATCAAAGTAGCAATAACCTTATTTAGCCCACAAAGGTGTGTTAACTAAGCACCAAGGCTTTATGCTTGATTAACCTACCAAGATGAGCTTAGAGTATGGTTAGGGAATAAGCATCTCCCTTTAAGTGTTATGGGCCTTCCCTACATTGTGGTTACATAGTCCCTAGCCAATAATGGTATGGGAAAGGTGGGGGAACCACTTATTGACATCCTTCTAAATGTGCAAGTTTAGTAAGGTGAACCCCCAAAAACATGAGAGTTGGCCACTCCTATCCACTGAGTATCGTCTGTAGTGACTTGGAAACTCAAATGTGGTGAAGCCTTGTATGCTGAGATAAATAAATTAAGGATTTTCCTCTTGTGATCCTTTTTTTGTAAGTGCTTTTTAAAAAAAAATGGGTTGGTAGTTTTGGGTTGTTACGGGATGAGCATGAGCTCTTCCATTTTAAACATGTGGTTTGTTAGTTTAATGTTCAATAAAATATCCTACTTATAATTGTCTATTATAGGTAATAGACTCATGAGTAGGTGTTTGAGGGTGCCCAAAATCTATATTCATACCTAGATATAGATGTGGATGACTCAACTATCGCAGATGATAGAGTACATGACCCTAGAGTGAGTGATCAATATTGATCTTGTGCTATATAGTGCATCCACGATAACTAATTGTGTCTATGCTCCATACTAGATAATGAATATAGCCATGTAGGATGCCATAGGGATCATAGTAAGTAATATTTCCACTAGTTAGGTAGTGGTAGGAATGTCAAAAACACCTCTAGAGAGAAATAACAACATCTAGAATGATGTCAATGATCATAGTAGATGAGACTAGACTATGTAGGTCTCCTAAGTAATCAATGAAGGTAGAGAGAGATTCCCTAGATAGTCTAGTGCTTAACTTATAAGTGATGGCAGCATTTGTCATTGTTGAACAAGATGCATCACATGTAGAGGTAACAACATAGACCCAAGAATGGTATTGCTTGGTGTAGTAGACCTTCATAATATAGTCAATGATCATTAGTTTGACTATAGAGAGGGATGTAGCCATGGTGAAGGAGATGATAGTAATTAGTAGAAGCAAAAGGTATCTAGTCTAGGCCCTACTAGATTAGATGGATGTGGTACAATAGAGGCATATAATAGTGTTGACATGAGAGGAGATGATATTAGAGATCGAGTGAACCCATACCACATTTCATGTCATGCTATTGTGCCTATTGAACATTGCCTACCCTAACCTAGCTTAATTGGACAAGGACATAAACATATTTATGGTATGTTACTTGCCAATCATAGAAATTGGTGAGGATATCACCACCATAGGGAGGAGAAGCTAAAGCCTTGGACATTGGGTCATAAAACTGATCCCAAACTACCCCTGAGACCTGGTTTATTTTACTATAGTGATTATATCATGATGATCTTCAATATATACTATCTCAATTTTAATGATGTGATCAGATGATGATTGAAGAGTAAAAATGTCTTGATAAACTAAATCTAGAAAAATAGTAAATACATAATCAAAGGAAAAAGAGAAGATAACAGATACACAACACAATATATCACGTAGAAAATCCTTACCAAAAAAACCAACACAATAATATCTCCTTATTGTATAAACTAAATCGTCTCCAATACAATAATGTTCATCTCTCATCTCTCTTAAAACCTTGATGCAAGTGCAATTAAATAACAACATAAAAACATATTTTACAATACCATGGGTAAAAAATTATGGGTTCAATTAATTAACCCTAAACAACATATATGGATCTAAAAATAGCTTAAGAAACCCTAAAACTTCTGTTGGGGTTTACTGCCCCTAGACCCCCACTTTTTAGGGGTTGCCACCCTTGAACCCCTACTCAAGGCTTGACCTAGCCTTAAACCTTGATGAGGATATATGGAGAGTGTCCAATACCTTTTAGAGTTAAACCCACTAGAATAACATGGAAAATATTCAACATATTTCCAACATTATACTTTCCATAGGGGCCAAATACTGCCATTGTCAATTGTCAAGGGCAACCATGCCCATATATCTTCTACACTAAGAAAAATGTTGAGTAGGTATAATATTTGTTAATGAATCAATAATATTATTCTTTATATCAACTTTCTCCAGCATCATCCAATTCCCTTCAACCATCTCTCTCACAAAATGGTACTTGATATCAATATGTTTTGATTGATCATAAAAACTAGGATTATTGGCCAAAAATATTGGACTATCACTATCACTATCAATTCTCACAACCTTCTACTTAAGACTAAATGTTGAACATAACCTCTGTAGCCACTCTACTTCTTTACAAGCATGAGTTACTACAATGTACTTTATCTCTATTATGGATAAAGCAACCACTGATTGCTTTTTACTCATCCAACTTACTGCCCCTCCAAATAGTCTAAACACATAAGCACTCATGGATCTTCTCTTATACAGATCTCCAACCCATTCAACATCCACAAAACCTTGTATATTTATAATATTACTATCTCCAAATTTTCCTCGGTAACAGATAGCATAGTCTAAAGTTCCACACAAGTATTTGAAGATCTTCTCCAATGTTCCTTTCCTATATTGGACATATATTTGCTAACTATTCTAATTGTATGTACAATATCAGGTCTAGTATAGACCATTGCATATATTAGATTACCAACAATTTTAGCATAAGGAACATGATGCATTTCTTAAATTTCCTCATATATTTTAGGATATTGCTCAACAAATAACTTTTGACCAACAGGATATGGAGTACATACTAGTTTACAATCATGCATCCTAAAAATTTTTAGTATTAAATCAAAATATTTATTTTTATTTAACCACAACTTTCTGTTTTCATGATCCCTTATTATTTCCATACCCAAAATAAATTTTACAGCACCCAAATCCTTCATGTCAAATTCAGAATATAACTGAGATTTTAGTAACTTTCCCATCTCCGTATTGTTACCAATTACCATCATGTCATCCACATACAAAACAATGATAACAAAAATTTCCTCCTTTTTTAAAATACACACATGGATCTGCTTTGCTTTTTCCAAGCCCAAGTGTTAAAACAAATCTATCAAATTTTTGGTTCCACATTCTTGAAGATTGCTTCAAGCCGTAAAGAGACTTTTTCAACTTGCATACCAAGTCCTCCTTACCTTTTACCCTAAAGCATTCTAGTTGTGATATATATATATATATATATATATATAAAACAACTAGAATGCTTTAGGGTAAAAGGTAAGGAGGACTTGATATATATATATATATATATATATATATATATATATATATATATATATATATATATATATCTTATACATATATATATATACATAAGATATATATATATATATATATATATATATATATATATATATATATATATATATATATTCTTCATCAAGTTCACCATGTAGAAATGTTGTCTTTACATACATCTGTTCTATTTCAAGATCAAAAGAAGTAGAAATAACCAACAAAAATCTAATTGAATTTAGTTTAGCCACAGGAGAAAAAATCTCACTAAATTCAATTCCCTCAACTTGAGAAAATTATTTTGGTACCAGGTGAGCCTTGTACTTCTCCAACTTTCCTTCTATATTGTGCTTCTTGAATACCTACTTACAACCAACCAATTTTCTTCTAGGGGTAATTTCACCAAGTCTCACATCTTATTTTTATCTAGGGACTCCATTTCTTCCTCCATAGCCTTTTTCTAAGAATTTTTCTCACTTGACTGAAGTGCCTCCTTTATATTTTTATATTCTTCATCAATAATTGATATATTAAATGTAGAACAAATATTTGAAGGGTTATAATTTTATGGGAGTCTTCTCACTTGATATTATCTCCTTAAACTTGGAGTTCCGGGTTTTGCATCTTTACCTTCCTCCTCACCTTATTCCTTTGAATTTTCCTCTTTAGACTCTCTCTATAGTTCATCTTCTTCTATAGCACTGGGTTCTACCACAAGTTCTTCCTCCTATTCCAATTTTACTTGAACTATTTTAGGTTCTTTGCTTGGTTGCATTTCCTATTTTGGAACCCCTTTGTTTCTCTAAAGATCACATTATGACTATAAACAATCTTCTATGTTTTTGGGTTCCACAACTTATATTCTTTAACGCCAATACTACAACCCATAAATGTGCATTTTTTATATTTATAGTCTAGCTTGGACCTTTTCCTTTTTGGGACATACATATAAGCATCACAACCAAAAACCCTTATATGACTGAGAGAGGGTTTCCTACCAATCCACACTTCCTGTAGATTCTTGTCCATCAAAGCTGAGGTAGGAGATCTATTGATGAGGTAACAAGCAGTTAACAGGACTTCTACCCAAAATTTCCTTTCTAAATCTGCACCACTTAGCATGCTTCCGGCCTTATCCATCAATGTTCTATTCATCCATTCTATAACTCTATTCTATTATGGATTATGCAAAATTATTTTATGCCTTTCTATTCTACTGTCCTTGCAAAATTGCTCAAATTCATTAGAGAAATACTCACCACTGTAGTCACTTCTCAAAACCTTTATCTTTTTCTTTATCTGATTTTCTACAAGAGCCTTAAACTCTTTAAATTTATTAAAAATATTAGATTTGTTCCATAAAAAATATACCTAGGTATTTCTTGAAAAGTCATCTATAAATATAATAAAATAGATAGATTTACCTAACAATGGTACTTTTGCAGGTCCAAACACATCACTATGAACTAGATGCAAAATTTCTTTAGATCTTGTAGCACTACTAGGAAACTTGACTCAGGTTTAATTTCCAAAAATACAATGCTCACAAAAATCAAAATTTAATAGGAAATCAAAAATTCCTTCAACCATACCTTTCATTTTTAATGCTTGGAGGTCTTTCTCACCAATACACCCCATGTGTTGATGCCACAACATTATCTTTGCTACAATAATAATCGGAGCCTCTTCTACTGTATTATTCTCCTCTACAACTAAAAAGTTATTGTAATCAATACTTACAGTCTAGCTTCAAGTCTGAACATAGTTCTTATACGAACTCCCCTTGCCAACACCAAGACTCCATGAACCATCTTGCAACTATCCTTATTGAATACCACAATCACACCCACATCATTCATCTTACTCACGGATATCAAATTCCTTGCCAAACTTAGAATATGCAACACACCAGGAAGAGTTTTAATTATTCCATATTTTAACCTCAACTTGACTCTTCCTCGACCTATTATTTTATATATCGATTTTTCTCCCAAGAAGAATTCACCTCCATTTATCTTTTCATATTTATAGAGTCCCTCTCTAAGAGGAGTCATATGAATGGAAGCACCTGAATCAATCAACCATGAGTCATGGCATTCACTTGAGCACGTTGCAACTAATTTTAAGTCCTTTGAATCTTCATTTGTGGTTTTCATTTCTTTGAAAGTTCTTTCATCAGATGAATGACTATTATCAACCTTTTTAGATCTATAGTCTCTTTTATAATTCCCTATTTTACCACACTTCTAGCATTTCCTTTTATCTAGAACAACAAATTTTCCCCTAGATTTTGATTTCCTTTCTCTTGATTTTTTTTTCTTCTTTCTTGAGAATGACCTCTCACAACCAAGACATCCTTCTGATGATAATCCTTAAAATATTTTTATCTCATTTCCTTCGATAGAAATATTCCCACTATATCCTCTACTTTTAATGTAGAAGTAGTATTGGTGATAGCCATAACTAAGTTATCCCACGAATTGGGTAATGAACAAAGTAAAGTAATATACTTTTCCTCTTCATCCATTTTTACTTCAACAAAGTTTAATTGACTTACCACAGTGTTAAAAGCATTTATATTTTTAGCCATAGAGTCACCATCATTCATTTGAAGCGAATACAACTTCTTTCAAAGAAAAGTTTATTTACCAGTGGCTTTATCTGATATAGAGTTTCCAGCTTATCCCATAATGACTTTGCCATGGTATTTGTTGATACATTCAATAATATCAAATTAAATAAGCACAATATGATAGAACTCCTTACCTTCCCATCGATCTTTAGTCAATCCTCATCTATCATTGATGTTTGTTTTATTCTCGAGATTGTAATCCACTAATCTCTATCAACCAATAGATCCTCCATCTTGAGTTTCCATAACTTAAAATTCTATCCATTAAAATTTTCAATCTCTACCCGTGTGCTTTCTATTATTTTCCTTCACCCAGATTCTTCCACATATGGCTCCCACTCAAGAATTAATTTATCACAGGGTTGAAACCCTTACTCCTTGAATAAATCTAAAAAACCTGGCTCTGATACCAAATGAAGAGCAAAAAGGCCCTGATAAACTAAATAAGAAAAATAATAAATATAAAATCAAAGGAAAAAAGAAGAAGATAGCAAATACACACATAACACAATATTTCACCTAGGAAACCCTTACGGGAAAAAACCTAGCACAATAATATCTCCTTATTGTTTAAACTTAATTGTCTCTAATACAATAATGTTTATCTTGTTAGTTTTTTAGGAGTAAATGATATAGGAAATGTAGCCACAAGATGCAAGATAAGTAATCTAAGTTAACTATATGATAATGGCACTATAATATGCAGGAAAATAAAGATATAAACTATTGCAATAACTTAGATATATACCATTAATGAAAGCTCATAAATAGTACAATACAATATAATGGAGGACCTAAACACTCCATAAACTATTTTAAGGAACTACATTGTACTATTCTACCAATCTATACTATGCACTCTCTATATTCTCTACACTCTCTCATTTCACTCACTATAAGGCCTATATATAGGAAGATAAGTTCCTTGGCACTTACTCTACCTTTGACACATGTACATGTGGACTACATGCACATTTACATCATAGCACATTGACACTTGTGCATTTATTACAATACTTGAAGTAACTACCTAAAGTAAATTTCTACTCCAGTTATGTACCAAAGGTGGTACATTGACATGTACCCAATAATGTAATATACTCTAACATATCTCTCATATCTCTTCAAACCCTTATGCAAGTGTAATTAAATAACAATAGCACAAGAATGAATTTTATAATACCATGGGCAAAAAAACATGGGTTTAAATATTTAACCCTAAACAACCCATATGGGTCTAAAAATATCTTAAGAAATCCTAAAAATTTCACTGGGGGCTGCCACCCCTAGACCCCCACTTTTTGGGGGTTTCTACCCTCAGACCCTCGCTTTTCGAAGGTTGTCATTTCGAACCCCTGCTCAGGGATCAACCTGGAGAATACATGGAGAGTGTCCAATACATTTTAGAGTTAACCCCACTAGAATAACATGGAAAATATTCAACATATTTTTTATAATGATGATATGATTTTTTGTTGTCATGATGATTATATTACAATGTTAATGATAATTAAGATATTTGATTTATGGTTTTTACAAAGTAACTATTTGTGATAATGGTTAAATTAGGATGGCAAATATGGCTTAAATGCATGTTCATTATGTTTCTAGTTATAACATAGTGGTAATGCTATAGCACCAATATATAAATAGATATAGTTATACCTAAAAGGGACTTTGGATATTCTAAATGACATTGTTTTAGTATAATATTTGCTAAGAAATTGGATGTGCAAAGGGGGAATTTAGATACATCAAATGATATTGCCATGATAAAATATATGATATAAAATTAGATGTGCCCAATGGAACTTTAGATATGCCAAATGGTATTGCTATAATACAAGATATTATACAAATTTGGATGTGCCCATGGGAAACTTAGATACACCAAATGGCATTGCTATAATTAAGACATGATACAATATTGGAGGTTCCTAAGGGGACTTTAGATATGCCAAATGATGTTGCTATGATACATAATATTATATAAGATAGGATAAATGTTTTTTACCCCTAAGTAAATGTGTTGAGACCTTTTGTTTTTGTTTGAAGCTTGATAGGTTTACCTCTAAATAAAATTTCTTGAGTATTCTTTAGATGTGCCAAATGGTGATAGATTGATCTCAAGACAAATGTCTAGTAGAAATTTTAGATGTGCCAAATGGCAATAAATTTTCTTTAGGGAAAACATCTTGTAGGACATTTAGATGTGCCAATTGGTAATAGATGTACCCCCAAGAAAAATATATTGTAGTAATTTGGACATTCCAAATTGAAATGGCTTTAACCTTAAGATAAATGCCTTGTAGGACTTTTGACATGCCAAAAAATAATAAATTTACCCCAAGACAAATGTCTTGTAGGAATTTTGATGTGCCAAATGGAAATAGATTTACCCCGATACAAATGTCCTATAGGACATTGAATGCACCAAATGGCAATATATTTACCCCAAGAAAAATATCTTGTAGGTCTTTTTGAGTGATATGGTGGAAGATATTGTGCTAGATGGTTGTGATTTATTGATTTGGACAAGATTATAATGAATTTCCCTTATTTAATAAATTATGGAATTCATATTATCCCCATGTCTATATATGTTTTGGAGGTTTTGATGATCCTATATAGATGATTGGAATACCATGTTGAGGACATACAACATTTAAAATGGGTATAAAAGCAATATAACTTTAGAATGATTTTTCAATGATGATAGGATTCCATAGTTTTCATAACATGATATGTATAGGGTGTTAATAGTCATGTCATTAGAATTATTAGATGAACTATAAAATATAGAATATAAACCCCTTTTATCTTTATATGTCTGATAGGGCATCTAAATTTTTGGGCATTATAGTTCTTTTAACCCTTGTAAAATGCAATGGATTTAGGGTAGGTTATTGTAGGCCCAAAAGGCTACATACTTAGAATTTTTTTGTAAAATTGGCTAAGTGTTTAGAGAAAACTCAAGAGCAATTCTAAACTCTGCTAAGGTGTAGAATGTCAGTGTGGTCAAATAGTGCTAAAAGGAATTCAAAGTTGCAGAATTTAGAAGAGTGACATCAATGCAAGGGTATTTTTCACAATGGAAGACCACAAGAATATCAGTTTTGGCAAGAGGATGACTAAGTGTCAAAAAGGATATTTGCTAAGTATTGACAAGGTTACAATCCATCAAAATGTGAAATCCATAGTCAAATTGGTCAAACCTAACCTAGCAAAGAACCAAGTAGCAAATTTTGAAGAGGAGCACAGTTTGGTTTTAAATGATCATTCCGCGGTCAACTCGGTAAAACTCAACCCAATGGAAAATGAAGTACCAGATTTCACATAAATCTATTAAGCATCATAAGAACCCCATTTCGTGGTCAAACCTAATCTAGCAAAAAAATGAGCAACTGATTCCAAAGAAGAAGTTTTGTGGAACCTAATGAGTGCAACAAAAAACTAGGGGATATCAAGCATTACTAGAATCAAGATTCACCTATAATTTTAGTTGTAGATCACTAGATAAAAAGTCTTCTCAAGAATGAAGGATGATCCAGATTGACCTGTAACCATTCCAACTACTAAATTCAGTTGAAATCTAAACAACTTGTAGAGCTCAAAATTACAACGTTCATGGAGCGTAGCTCTATTCTTTTTCTTAAAAATCCATGAGAGATCACCACCTCAGCATTCTACAGATCTGGCAAGAAGATCTTTGTAATATTTCTAGTATTTTATTTTCATTGTAAAAATCTATATAAATAGGTAGAACCCCCATGTTTAAGGGTCAGCTTTGGAGTGTTTTCCTGGTATATTACTGTAAATTTCTGATAAATCAATAGAAGGAGCATTACTTGGATGTTTACCTCTAGATTTTTAATTTATCAATTATGAGTTTATTCTGTGAATGCATTTCTACTACTGCTATTATGATTAGTCAATTCTGATAATATTGTATTGCTAATTTGGAGCAACTTGGAATGGTTCATGTCTAAAAAAATACTACAGAGGACTTATATTTTTGTTAGTCTAGATGTTTGGAATAGTTCTTTGAGTATTTCTTTATTTTAATGGTGAAGATAGTAAGCTTTGAATGTTGTTAGTCCTAAGTGTGGTGTACTAGAAATGTGATTGATCAGTAGATTCTTAAATTTATCAATGTTGTTAGCTTTATCTGATCATTATTCATTCAACTATTTTCTAACTCTTATCTCATTTCTATCCCTAAACCTACACATTTATTCAAGATTAATTGAGTCAACATATGAATTAGTTGACAAGGTATACCAACCTACTCTAGAGGTTGGATTGAAGCAATATTTGATCCATCCAATGTTGGGGTTTAAGTTGTGATTAGTGGGTATGCACCTCCTAGAAGTCATAATTCATTTTTTTCTTGTGGGACCCTGTTTACAAGAACATTAGTTAACCCACAAATTTTTATTTCTTTTATCTCGCTCGAAGAATCAATGATTCAATGAATTATCTTGACCTCGTTAAGCGGTGAACAATAAATTCACTTGGTGACTCCCTTAAATGAAAGAAATCAAAAAAGTCATTCCAATAGCTCATATTTTTTCATGAATACTAGGTCGTTTGCAAAGAATAACCTAAAGCATTTTATCTTTTATGAGCTTCCTTTAAGAGGATCCACTATCATAAGGAATTTATCCCTAGATTTTTAATCATAAGGGAATCCAGCTAGACCACCCCCTAAAGTACCTCCAAGACCGCCTCCAACAAGAACAACACCTATAAATATGGTGTAGTAGAAAAATGTAGTTCCAAACTAGCCTCTCCAAAAATATCCCAATTAGAATACAACTAGTCTCCTGAGACTTGCTCACATGCATGATATCCCTCAAGTTGTATCCAAATTTATACCCACTTATGATGGATCAAGAAAAAATGCATATGAGCATTGCTAAGATATCCTAAATCTAGCAGCAATTCATAACATCAAAAATGAGGATGTGATTGTCAAAATTCTAACCCTGTCTTTTAGAGGGAAAATCCTTCATTAGTTTAGAACCTTAGAAGATAATATCATTACTTCATGGGTTGAATTAGCTAAGTATTTTGTAGAATAATTCAATGAGTCTGTTGATCCCTTTTCTCTCTTAAACCAGTTCACATCCATACAAAAGCATCAACAAGAATTAGTTTTAGATTTTAATCTAAGATTCAGTAGAACGTGGAAAAGAATTCCACCTGAAGCTAGACCCACTACTCCCCTAGATTTCATGTACTGTATCAAAGCTTTGGGATTATAACTTGGGTTACAAACTTAATAGTCTAGAATGTATACCTTCCCCCAGGTTTACAATGCAGTTGTACAAGCTGAGAATATCCTCATCAATGTAGGAAGGTTACCTCCAAAATATTTCATACCCTATTGTTCTGATATTCCTTATACCCAAATTCAGCCAACTATGTCTTTCTACATGGATCCCTCTCCTTTGTCATCACCACTCCCTCAAATGACTCCAATTCTACCCCCCAAAATACCATCTCCTTCAATCCCCTTTCCACCACTTCCATCTCAATCACCCCAAGAATCCACTGTTCTACTTGATATTTAGAGTACTTTGAAAACACTCAATAATAATATGAATGTGATGAATAAAATAGAGATAGAAAGGTCTCAACCAAGGAGATTCACCTATATTAATAGAGATTAAAATCTTGGTACCAGTAATAGTGTGGGGATCAAAGTTAATGTGAATCAAGAATATCAAGAATATGCTCCTGAGACCATTCTTGTTAACATATGGTGTCTCATGTGGAATGATCCTCATGATTCAGAATATTGCACTATGTACCAATGCCATATGCAACAAGCCATGGAAAGGGCATAAATAAATTAGAAATGAAGAGTTAGCATGCTATGATAGTATGATCAAGTCATGACTGGACAAGATTTTCCTGAAGAAGAATAAGTCTCAATCATAACCAGGTCCAAAAATAAACCCTTGCAAATAGACCCATAGAATATGGGTAGTTTCAAAGTCCCTTCGTAGAATAAGAGAGAATCACAGTTGTAGGGGAATGACAAATTTCCTATTCTGCAAGCTGTTGAAAAAGTAATGCAACACCCAGAAGGTAAGAGAGGGAGGTAGGTATTCCAAGAGGAGGCATACTCAAAAAGGAAAAGAGTAAAGATCAAGAAAGTGCTAGGAGGGAGCCCCAAGAAAAACTAAGTTTCCCTTCCATTACGAAAAGCCAAATAATTGAAGCCACTCAGTAGTATAGAAGAAACTATGAAAAACCAAAAAAAAAGGTATGAAATACCTTCACCAGTTTAGGTAGAATATAAAATTGTGGATGAGTTAAAAAGTGTTCCATCTAGAGCAAGCCTATATGATACACTTTTTCTCTTGGGCCAAATAGATTTATTTAAAGCCTCTCTGTATAAGAGATCTCAAGGAAAATAAACCACCACTATTTTCAATGTGACACAAGATAAAGAAAAGTTGTATCCTACCACCCTGAAGAACAAGCCTCCTCCATTCTACATTTCTCTCAAAATGGAAGGATGGGTGGTCCACAATTGTATGATAGACTTAGGTGCCTCAACAACTGTTATGCCAAAAGCAGTCTATAATGAGATGGGTATGGAGTATACAAGCTCTTGTCAAGGGATTTTACAACTTGATGGTGCCCATGTGAATACTATGGGAGTCATAAAGGATGT
This sequence comes from Wollemia nobilis, assembly GCA_028583015.1. Lineage (NCBI taxonomy): Eukaryota > Viridiplantae > Streptophyta > Pinopsida > Araucariales > Araucariaceae > Wollemia > Wollemia nobilis. Next base: position 5,231,262 of record JAQPPZ010016751.1, on the reverse strand, counting down.
GTTAATGAGGTTGCATAGAGCCCCAAAACTTACCATTGTTTAGAAAATTGCGGTAGTAGACCTAGAGATTTATTTCAGCATTTGTCTTTCAAGAGAATTCATGACCAAGATGGGAGGGTATATTTATTTAGACTACTCCTCTATGATAGTTATATACAAAGGAAAAAGAATAAGAATAACCTTGAAAAATCCTATGTCCTTCCACATTGGAAAATTTGAAGAAGACTTGTACAATCATTCAGTGATGGAAGAACCAGAGTTGGTGGAAATCTTGGAAGATTTAGAAATAGAAGATGATTTACCTTTCAAGGATGATTATAGCCTATCAAAAACTAGGTTGGGTACATACAATATCTTCATAGAGGCCAAAAAGAATGTTCTTGCCATATCTAACTAGTCACTCAAGCAGATAGAGGTTTGGACAATAAATTTTGATGGAGCAAGATGCAAAAATGGAGCTGAAGTTGGCATAGTGTTGAAATCCCCTTCAGAAGGAGTGAAATTTTTTTCTTTTAGATTCACTTGGGCTTGTACAAATAATGCTACGGAATATGAAGCTTTGTGCTTGGTATTGATGCAAGTGGAAAAAATGGAAATCAAGATATTAGATATTTATGGAAATTCAGAGCTAGTGTTCAACCAAGTGATAGAAAAGTATAGCAGTAAATATAACTATCTAAAGACTTATAAGAACAGAGTATGGGACTTGATGGAATTATTTGATGCAATAAAATATTTGCTTTATCCATAGAGAATAGAATACACTGGCCAATGCTTTGCCAGTTAAATGTTCTAATTTTAATCCTTCCTCAGACCTTGGGTCAGTTGGAAGTAAAAGAGTCAAATTAGTCTTCAGGATAGCAATCCCAGACAGACAAATATTTTGGTAGTTTTTTGACAATGATGAGCAGATAATTGACTTTCTATTCAGATAGGCTTGTTTAGCCAATGTGCAATAGGAGCTTTCCCATGAAATATATCAACAAGATGCTATTTAGTTGAAAAATAATCACATTCCCAAAGGCTTGATCACATTAGAAAGCTTTATTGATAATGAGGATGGAAATAAGTCAAGGACTATGAAAATAGATGATAAGATCTATGGTGAAATCGAAATAGGAATAGATAATAAGATTAATGATAGAATAATATGTTCTCTAGAAGAAGTTGAGAGAATCAAGGCATTGTGTTTTAAATACCTAAACATCATTTCCTAGTCAAATGAGGACCTCAAATTTTATGATAATAAGGTCATCTAGCATACCATTGAGCTGGAGCCTAGATGTATGAAGTCTTTAAATAATTTCAAGCAGTACTTAGTTCAAAGTAAGTATTTGATGTGATGAAGTCTTTAAAGACAGGTATTTGATGTTATGAAGTCTTTAAATAAGGTCATCCAGCATACCATTGAGCTCGATCTCTTATTGAAAGACAGGTATTTGATGTGATGAAGTCTTTAAATAAGTTCAAGCAGTACTTAGTTCAAAGTAAGACTCTTGTCTACATAGTGCACCTAGATGTATGAAAATTTATCCTTCAAGGAGAACTAGTTCATAAAAGGGTTGGATGGATTACTAAAATACAGGAGTATGATGTAGAAATCCACCCTACCAAGTTGGTCAGGGGAAGAGCATTATTCCAAGAACTCATAGCTAAGGTAGATTCATAACAAAAAATAGTCTTTCAAGGAGCGAAAGATGACCATAATGATGGTTTTCTAGAAAGCTCATATTAGACAGATCAATTGACAGCCTATTTCCAAACAGGGATATGTCTGCAAGGTCTCAACCCTTCACTAGGGTTATAGTTTAGATTGTAAGCTATGAAGTATGTATTACTTTCAGAAGGTTTGTATAAGAGAAACCTAGATAGAGTACTCCTAAGATGTATGAAAGATAATGAAAAATAGAAGGTCATCGAGGAATTTCATGGAGGCCTATCTGAAAGTCATTTTTCAAGAAGGATAATCACGATAAAAATAATAATAGCAGGATACTACTGACCCACTATTTTTATAGATGTTTTTAAGGAAGCTAAGTCATGTGATAAGTGTCGAAGATATGTGGGAAAAACTAAGAATGCAGTATTTTTGCTCAAACTAATTTAGGTAGAAGAGTCCATCCAGCAATGGGGACTCGACTTTGTTGGATTCATTAATCTCAATTCATCAGCAAGTCATAAGTTCATCCTTACTACCACCGACTATTTTACTAGATGGGTTGAGGCTATTCCAACCAAGAAATCAAACCAGGAAGTGGTAATTGACTTTCTAGAAAATTTGATTACAAGGTTTGGAATTTTGGAGGTACTAGTGAGTGAAAATGGCCCATCTTTCATTAGCACAAAATATATCAAGTTTACAAGCAAGTATGGCATAAATATAAAGAATTCTTCTAACTATTACCCTTAGGGAAATGAATTTGTGGAATCCACCAATAAAAACTTGCTCAAAATTTTGAAAAGGGTATTGGAAGAGAATAAAAGGAGTTGGCATTTGTTGCTTGACCAGGTTTTATGGGCAGATAGAATCACTGTCAAGAGGTCTATCAAGACATATCCTTATGCATTGGTTTATGGTAAGGAAGTTGTTTAGCCTACTCATCTGGAGATACCAGCTTTGAAATAGACCAGCCAAGATTCGAAGCTTGATCAGAGTCCGCTAGAGGCCATATTTATGCATCTGCTATACTTGGAAGAACAAAAAACTTAGGCATATGAGAACTTTCAGAAATACTCCATGAATACCAAAGAATGGTTCGACAAAAAGCAAGGTTCAGAAAGTTTGAGGAAGGAGATTCAATGCGAAGGTGGAATGCTAAAAAGTCTAAGTCAGACAATCATCAAAAATTTGACACTTTCTAGGATGGACCATTCAAGATTGTGGAAGTGAAGGAGAGCAATGCTTTTCAGCTCCAATATGAGGAAGGAAACATACAGCCCATTCCTATAAATGGGTATCATCTCAAACTATATTTTAGTTAGAAGATCTCTCCTATTGTAATATATGTACATATGTTGTATTATATTTTCTTTATGTACGCATGTTGTATTATATTTTCTTTATTTAAAAAAAAAAACAAATGGAGAAAGGAACGTCATGTTCCACTTTTAGAAACAACTATGCTATATTTTACGAGGAGGTAATGCAACATAGAATCCATAGTCAAAGTGTTCAAATGATGCTTACCAAAATTAAGAACAGTGAAATTCAAAGTTCAGCAAAATTTTCAAGGAGCCATAGATCCCTCAGCAATTCCTAAAATTGGTAAAGTTCTGAAACCCACAATTAACTTGATCAAAATTACCATTGCAAAAATATAACTGGTGGAATTTTGGGGAAAGCACCGAAGGGAATATGCATTACCCAAGAATAGAAATTAGGAAACAAAAGCATAGTGTTAAAATCCACTGACTTCATCATTCCATCCTGAAGATGGGTAAATAAATGCACCTTGAGAAGCATACCAATGGATAGTTTACCATCATCTACCATGAATGTCATCCAATAAAATATACATACTTCATTAACAAGACATGCTTTGCAACATATGATTCACTCATTTGAAATCATGGGAGGTAATCACCAACTCGCTCTCATTAATGGCAAAGGAGTGCTCGAAAACCTATTTAAGCAAGCAAATTCAAATTTTCAATCATTTGTGAGCAATCAAGCTAAGGAACTTGAGCACTGCTGAGAATAGTTTACTGCATAGTCCCTAGAGCAATTTGTGAAGAGTAAGTTACTCAGAAGCTAAAATGGCATCATCTTCAACAAAGTAGACTAGACAATCTGGAAATGTGGAGAGACCATATTACACAGACAAGAAGGTAGGGGTCTGAGACACAAGGATGATGTACATAACAAAAGACAACCTGATATGGGGATATGAAGATAAATTCATCAAGGTAGAGCCTCTTCCATACCAAAGTCTTAGGGCTATGTATTCTTTTCTTGCTGATTATATTTGTGATGCAGTCCATCCTTGCCCTAAATTAGTCTCTACCATATCAAATTTGTATGACCCTACATCTAGGTCTATAAGAATGTCCAACAGTAAGGTTTTGTTTCATATTACCAAGCAAGCTTACCGAGATCTTTTTGCAATAGGAAAAAAACCCTTTGTACCCCCAAAGAGTTCAAGTTAAAGCAGCAGGCCAAATATTACACTTTGAGGAACCGTGCACAAGATGGAAAATATTTTAGAACCTGGGTGTATAGCCAATTTAAATCCATGAAGTCTAGGGAAGCCCTACCCACAACTATCATTCCTACTAGTGAATTTGTACACCTAAATTTGTATTCCATGTTGGTCATACTAGTTAGCCTTGAGTCTGAATTGGACATAAGAGACTAGCAGTTGGCCATAGCATATTACATTTCCAACACTAGGATGTACACGACACAGATAGAAGAGAACAATGCCCCAATTTACTTCAGCTAGCCTGCATTTCTTGCCAATAAAATGCATGAGCAGCTAGTGGATATGAAGGAAGATGAAGAGAACCCAGTATTCAAACATTGCTCTAATTTGGTTTGGATGTTCTTCAGCGCCACTAAGGACGAGTATCCTTGGATATCAATAACCAATAAATATGCAAAAGAGCATTAATTACTAATGTATTGTTGGACTAGGTTTTTGAGAAGAACTCAGTCATATTATACTTTTAATGTTGAATTCTTTGGACCAGCCTTACAAGTTCTGTATATGAATTACCCTAGGCTAGCCTCAGAGATTGAAAAGAAAATTAGAGTGAAAGGGGTGGAAGAAGGATAATGGTACCTCCTAGTAGAGGGCATAGTCATAAGGCTATATGGTTTCATAGAGAAGTCATTCTTGTTGCCCCATTACGTCATCTACCACTTATTCACACTAGAATATTGTAGGTAGGTGGACTACATAAACTACAGGTTTGGTTTCGAGAATAAGAGGAAAGCGACTATTGAGTACAGTTTTAAGTAGGGCGATATCATCGTATGGAAGAAGTGGCGATGTGAGTAAATCATAGAAACCTTGGATAATATAGGTCTTAGCCATATTCCATAGAGTTGGAGATATGATCCAGATGATCTATTCACAAAAAGAAGTAAAGAGTTACATGGAGAAAAGGTAGCTAAATTAGTGAAATCCAAGCACACACATGGAGAAAAATAGAAATAATAGAAATCAGTCCCCCATCTAATGGAATGTAAGCACCATGGAACCACTTCCACCCTTGATATATTTCTATATGCATGCAAATGATTATGTCCAACCAAGAGTTCTCATCAACTCGATGATGCCAAAATGAAATAAATGGAAGAGACTTGCAAATGGTCTCAAGGAAAATTTTTGGAATGGTGGAAGATGAGGGTTGAAAGAAACACAATGAAAGGCAAGTACCCCAATCCTAAAATCGATGATGAGTTTGAAAAGAGGTACGATGAACACATTGCAACTTGGAAGGCCTAGAAAAAGAGGAGCCTAGCATTAGCTCTAGGAAAATTAGAAATGAGTGAGGTCAAAAAAGGTAAAATGAAAATCAAGAAGGCTGGAGCAACTAAAAAGTAGCAAGATTCAATGCCACCATCTACTATTCCTTTAAAGAAAAATAAAGATACCATGAAAAAAGTAGGTGCAACAAAGGATACTCCAAGGAGAAGAAGATCTGAATGCAAAGCTGCTAAGGAAAAGACCCCTGTAAAAGAAGTTCAGGAGAAAAAAGGGAAAGCATTAGACCTCACTATTGTAGCCTCCTCCAAAAAGAAAGGTAAATTGGTCCTAGTTACAAAATCTACAGAAGCACTTCCTCAATGGGAACTTCAATAAACTATAAAATTTAAGAGGAAGGCGAAAGGTGTAGTATTGGAAATTGACATCGTAGCTCTTAAGAAATAAAATTTGAATGAAGCAGAGGAGGTGACACAATCTCTTACTACATTAGGCAAGCGGGGAACTTAGTGAAAGTAGAAGAAAAGTGTTGAGAATATTTTCAAACAATATACTATGATAGGCTCAGGTATGATTTTTGGTCCCTCTCCTCCTCCTTCTCCTACTTATTCCCTAGATAAATCCCACTCCCCTTCTCGAGATCAAAATATGGTGGAAATATCATCATCAAAACCTAACTCCCCATAACCATATCCATCTCATCCATATTCACCTCCTCATTCAGACCACTCTACACTTCATACAATTGATAATCCTAAAACATCATCACCGCCTCCTTTAGCGTAGGTTCCATTGTCATCTCTACCTCCAACTTCCATAAATCCAACTCCCCCATCATCATTACCTCCATTAATAATGGAAATATCACTGCCATTATCCCCACCATAAACTGCAGCTTTGGGTTCTATTTTAGCTTCTTTTTTTTTGTGGATACAAACTCCACTCTTATTACCTCCACTCCCCTCTGCTATGGTAGTCTCTTTCTTCCCTACAAATGTCACTACATCTACTCCCATGTATCACCCCACATTTCATAAGGTCAAAAGTACTTCGCTAAGAGTACAAAAATTCTAGAGCATGAAACTGGCTTAGTCTTCCAAAGGAGCTACTAAGGTGAGAAGAACAATGATGGTTAACCTTGTGTCCCAGCAGAGGACAAAATACAATATGATCCCCCTGGTTGATAAGCTAGAGGAAGATATGACAGTGGAAGACTATCGGATAGAGGAAAATATTGAAGATATCACACAACTGGTCATGGAGGATGTTTTGATCACTTCCAAATCCATATTAGAAACCATGTTCATCAAAATTGACATCTACATGGAGCAGTCTGCTAAAATAGAAGAAAAGGTCACCAAGCTTCAAGCCACCATCAAAGACCAAAAGAAAGAAATGTAAGCTTTGGTGAATGACACTAAAAATGGCAGAATAAGTTTGAAAATATGGTTGACTTCAAGGAGCAGGTTGAGCAGCTACAGGAGTAGAATAAAGGATATGTAAAGCAGATACATTCCTTACAGTAGTAGCTCTAGGTTGAGAGAAAAAAGACGACCGGATTCTCCAAGACTAAGGTGAAGCAAGTCAAAAAATAAATCTTCTCTAAAATCCAGGAAAGGTGCTCTGAAATCCAACACATATTCAACTTCATGGATAAATCCAATCAGGTGTTGCAAATGACCAAAGAAGATATTAAGGCCATCACCAAACAAATACAACCAATAGCTCCTCGGGCCAATGAACTCCTCAATTTTTTTGAAGCTAAGTGTAACCAATTGGGTAAGCCCATCCCCAATAAGGACTGGAACACCTCAAGAATCATAGCCAGAATAATCTTGAAAAGAAATAGTTTACTTCATAAGGGATGGTTGTTGATTGACAAATTGGACGACGAGCTTCAAAGAATCATTGATACCAATGAAGATATAGTGAAGTATGACTTCAAAAAAATTTGGGATGAGAATAACCTGATGATATCAAAGGAGGAGCTCCAAAAAAATGTATAGGTAATTATTGAAGATGAATCAAAAGTGGATGCATGGCAAGATCCAATAAACCAGGATAAAGTAACCCAGTTGATAAAAAAATCAACTAGATTGAAAGATCTGATGGTAAACTTGGCAGAATAGGGGACTTCTTTCTCATATGATAAGAAGGCCAAACTGCGTTATGTCCACAGACAACTTTTAGAAATTCAAAATCCTTATCTATCATTTTGTAAAAAGGCCATGGATACCTTAAACCAAGCTAATCAGATTCTGAAAGGGGATCCAAAACAAAAGGAGGCCAAAAATAAGGAAGCACAAGAGTGCTCAAAGGAATATCAAGAGGAAGAAGTACAGGAACAAGAAGCTAAAGAAAATGAAGAAGACCAAGAAGGAGAAGGTAATGAAGCTGAGGAGTATGAGGATCAACAAGAGGATACACATGGAGAAGAACAGGAGGAAGAGGTTAAAGAAGATAAAACCATAAACATCTTAGATGAAGAGACGATAGAAGATACTACCAAAGATCAAGACCAACAATAGGGGCATGACAGTGCCAACATTTTTGTTGTGACATAGTTCAAAATTTGTTTGAATAATAATGATTAGCGAAATAAGCCATAGAGGCAATTTTGTAAAAGCATTTTTTGGAGCCTAACAACATCAGAAGGTAAAATAAGTATGAACCTATCTAGGCATGTAAAAGTTGTGAAGTTGAGTTTTTGAGGAATAACTATTTGATCAGGTATATAAAGGAAGTATAGTTTTGGGTATTTTGAGAATAATAGTAGTTACTTCTAAGCATGGCTTCCAGGTGAACCGTGACTCTCTGAGTCTTCCTACAACAACTTAAGAGAGTGAGGTTTACAAGGAAGTTATTCATGGAGGTATAGTTTACAACCAGCAGGAGCGAGTTTCACTTGTTCCCAAGGATATCAGTCAGCAAAAGTGAGGACTGCATATGGATAAGACACATAGCTATGATGATAGCTCATCCCTTTATTTTATTTTTACTTTGGTGCCCAAAGGATAAGGATCTAATTTTGTAAGCCTTGCTAGCAATGCTCCCCAGGAGGTGCTAAAAATAAAGCCCCAAAAGGCTATATACTTAGAATTTTTTTGTAAAATTTGCTAAGTGTTCAGAGAAAACTCAAGAGCAATGTTAAACTTAGTTAAGGTGTAGAATCTACGATCAGCACAATCAAACAGTGCTAAGCAGAATTTGAAATTACGAAATTCTAAAGAGCAACATCAGCACAAGGGTATTTTTTTGCAGCAGAAGACCACAAGCATATCAGTTTTGGCAAAAGGGTGACTAAGTGTCGGAAAGGATATCTGCTAAGTATTGACAAGGTTAAAATCTTCCAGAATGTGAAAGTCATAGTAAAACTGGTCAAACCTGACCTAGCAGAGAACCAAGTAGCAGATTATGAAGAGGAGCACAATTTGCTTCCAAATGATAATTTTGTGGTCAACCCGATCAAACTTGACCTGATAGAAAATGAAGTAGTGGATTTCATAGAAATTTGTCAAGCACTGCAAGAACCCCATTCCATGATCAAACCTGATCTAGCAAAAAACCAAGCAGTGGATTCTAAAGTAGAAGAATTGCAACAAAACCTGACGAGTGCAACAAAAAAACTAGGGGATATCAAGCGTCACCAAAATCAAGATTCACCTACAAGGTTAGTTGCAGATCAACAGATGAAAAGTCTTCTCAATAATGAAGGATGATCTAGATTGACCTGTAACCATTCCAACTGCTAAATTCATTTCAGAGCCAAACAACTTGCAGAGCTTAGAATTGCAGTGTTCATAGAGTGCAACTCTATTCTTTTTCTTGAAAATCCATGAGAGGCTGCCACCTCAACATTATGTTGATCTAGCAAGAAGATCCTTGTAATGGTTTGTCTTTTACTATCATTGTAAAAATATATATAAAGAGGTCAAACCTCCATGTTTAAGGGTCGGCTCTGGAGTGTTTGCCTGATATATTACTGTAACTTGCTAAGAAATCAATAGAAGGAGAATTACTTGGATGTTTGCCTTTAGTTTTTTATCTTCATGTAATTGTGATTTTATTCTATGAATGTATTTTTACTACTATTGTTATTATTAGTCAATTATGTTTACATTGGATTGCTAATTTGGAGTAACTTGGAATCGTTAATGCCTAAAAAAATACTGTAGAGGACTTATATTTATGTTAGTATAAGTGTTGATCTAATTCTTCTATTTGGATTATTAGCATTTTAGATGTTTGGAATAGTTCTCTGAGTATTTCTTTATTTTAATGGTGAAGATAATAAGTTTTTAATGTTGTTAGTCCTAAGTGTGGCGTACTTGGAAATGTGATTCATCAATAGATTCTTAATATTTGTCAATTTTGTTAGCTTTATCCAACCATTATTCATTCAATTGTTTTCTAACCCTTATCTAATTTTTATCCCTAAACCTACACATTTATTCAAGCTTAATTGAGTCAATATCTAAATTAGTTGACAAGCTATACCAGCCTACTCTGGAGGTTGGATTGAAGTAATCTTTAATCCATCCAATATCAGGGTTTGAGTTGTGATTAGCGGGTATGCACCTCCTAGAAGTCATAGATTCATAGTCATAGTTCAAGTTTTCCTTGATGTCAATTCAGACCCCAACAATTATGTTACCATTAGTACCTATGAATCTTATAGTATTCATTATATGGTGGGGTTATGAAGGGTTAAGTAGTTTGATTGTAATAATTTGGATGAGATAAAAAATCTTCATGACCTATTAACCTTAGGGACTTGGACTTAATAGAAGAGACTTATAGTTGTTTTTGTCTTTTAAATACAAAGTTATGAGGTTGAAAGGTTATGAAAGGTATAATGATCCTATTATGTGGATCCATTAACATTAGAGCTCCAAAAAATAGTAGAACAAAATCTAACCTGACTAGAATCATCCCTTGCCAATGGAAGAAGATGAATGATTAATAAAATTAATGTTTTGAAAAAAGAAGCTAGCGGGGTTCCCATGCCTATGAGTCTCATTGATTTATAGCTAAATAGAGAAGCACATATCATATTTCTATAACTTGGGTATAAATCATCAAGGATCATAATAGGAAAGATTCAAAAGAAATATTTATGTTATTGGGTTAATTAATTTATGTAATAGCAAGTCTTGGAATTAATTTTATCTTGCTTTCTATTCTCACAACTTTATTCCTAATTAAGGAATCTAGTATCTTTTTTTTCTATAACTTGGGTATAGGGCATCCAAAATAATTAGTTTGAGTAGAAGAGACAATGGGATTAAATATTTTAGTTAGGAAAGGTAGAAATGAGATGAACATGTTGGCATCAAATTCCTAGTAAAGAGGAAAAGAAAAACTAATACTATATTAGAATCATAATTTGATGAGGGTATGGAATGTACAAAATATTTATCTACCTTGTTTGTTTGAATCCAAGAATAAGAATTTCATACTTCATTTTCCATCTTAAGTACAAAGCTACAAGGTTGAAATTTTAGAGGATTAAAACTTGGATAGAGATTGGGGATGAATTAATTAGTTGACATCCCTATGCCTATCAATATTAGAGCTTTAGTCCTAAGAGGTAAATTATCTAGTTTGATTTATATCTTAAATATAAAGTAATATTGACAATCTTAGAAGGTTATGAATAAAAAAAAATTGTGATTGATTTTGAAAAGTAAACTGATTTGGATAACAGAAAAGTGATTGAACGGAGAAATATGGGTGTTGACCAGTTGGTATCATAATCCTAGTGAAAAAGGAGAAAATAAACTAACCCTAACTAGAATCACCCTTTGAAAATTACTCTAATATGATAGCATCCTAAATAGTCAAATAAGTGAATGTTGATATAGTTAGAAGACAAGATGCATATCCATCAATTTAAACATCTTGTATATAAATGAAGGGATAAGTATTCCATTTATAAATATTATATGGTGGTCAATATAACAAGTATGGATGGTTATGATGATGTATAACAAGGATGATAAAGGATAATTATTTGATGAAAAAGGGATAAATGATGTTTATGATACCCACTCATGCCTTAAAGACACATCCTAAAAGCATATAATTTGTAAACAATCATATATTTTTGGTTTCATATTATATGATATGCATGTTATTGTAAATTATTTACACAACAAGGCAAGGGGGATCTACTCACATTAGACACCTAGAAAAGAGGACAATAACTTACTAGAATCATCATTTGTATGCCATCATGAGTCCCTAACTATTTAATCCACAAGCAGATACAATAAGAGATAAGCAATTAGGCAATCATAAATCAAACAATCAACTAAATTTTTAAGCATAATGTTTCTTAAGACATGATGTTCATAGGTTCTTTAAGTTCCTTACTCTCAACTATAGTGAGTTGATATGCACCTAAACTATACTTGGAAGTGATTATGCATGGACCTAGCTAATTGGGATTAAAATTTTCTTTAAGCTAAACATTGTTATTGGTATTCTTTTGGTTCTATTTGAGAACTAGATCACAAACCTTAAAGAATTAGGGGTCATAACCTTTTTATATAGACTTGTCTAAGTTATTTTTTGTAGACCCACATGTGCTCTAGGGCATGGATCTACTTTTTGTCAAGCAATTCTAATTGAATAAGGTGGGTGAGATGATACTCATATCCTATAGAGACATCTTGCAGAAGAATTCAAAATGAGGGAACTTAAAGCTCAAAGGGAAACATTACTTGAATATCATAGACTAAATAAAAAGCATTGCACTAGTAGGGGTTCTCACACTGGTAAAATATACCTAAAGGTCTAGGTATAACTAGAGAAGCTAATTTCTTCTAGTTTTATTGACTAGTTTCTTGAGGATATTGACAAGAGTTTTGTTAGAGACTTCAGCATGGCCATTATCTTGAGGGTATAAGGTGTAGACCATTTGTGTTTTATGTGATACTTTGCACAAATATTTTGGACATCCTTATTTTTAAAAGGTGTATCATTGTCTACAATGATGACAAAAGGGATGGCATAGTAACAAATTATGTGATTATCGATGAATTTTAAGACTTGCACTCCATTTTCAACGCTAGAGGTATAGATTTGATGCATTTGATGAAGTATCCAGTAGTAGTGATGATAAATTTATGTTTGTTAGAAGACATATGGTTTATAAATACAAGGTAAGGTGATGTATTGTAGGGATTGGGAAGGGCCATGAATAAGGTTGTTAAATTTATAACACTTATCCCATCGCTAAACATAGTCATAAGAATCCTTCTCCATGGACAACCAATAACAACCCATCTTAAGGATTTCCTTAGCAATGGCAACACCACTAAAGTTTCCATCACAAGATCTATCATGGGCTTCTTAGACTAGCTTTTAGGGTTTAGTTTGTCTAAATATATAAATAGGATACCATCTAGGGTATGAAAATGTAATATATCATTGATAATAACATGTCTACAAGCTATTTGCTTAACGTTATTGTATCCATTGTGGTTCAAAATTTTAGGCAAAGTGTTATTTTTGAGGTAATCATAGATATCCTTATCCCAAGGACTAGAGGACGAAGTAGTTTCAAGATAAAATACCTCTAATGGGATTTTACTAGATTCTAGAGTTATGGGATCCTTTGACATTCTAATGACAATTATAGCTTGCACATCATCAAACTCTAGTGGAATTAGAAAAGTAGTTGAAGCCATAGCATCGACATGATGATTGCTTATCCTAGGTATAGCATTAGTGGAAACTTTATCGAAAGTAGCCATGAAATTATTGATAATATATTTGTATGGATTCAATTTTTTATTTTTACTTTGAAACACACCATTGCATTTGCTGAGTATTAGCTAGGAAACTTCAAATATAGAAAGTATTTTTATATTAAGAGTTCAAGCGGCATGAATTCCTAGAACAAGGATTTCATATTTTTCTATGTTGTTGCTACAAGAGAACCTCAACATAAAGGATATAGAGATCAATTATTATTTAAGAGTGGATAGAATGATTCATGACTACATTCTTTTATACACCTTGTACCATCAAAATGCAAGGTCCAAGATTATTTCAATCTTCTTCATGGTTGATGTTAAAAATAGACTTGTCACAAAAATCCACTAGGGTTGGCTTGCTTCCAAAGGTGCAACTACAATTAGTTAGCAATCACCCAACCTTTAATAGAATTTTGGATAACCAATTAAAAGTCAAATTTCCTAAGAACAATGAACCACTTAGTAATTCTTCTTGAAAGATAGGGCTTGGACATGAGATATCATAATGGATCCACCTTTGTGATCAAATGTTTTAAGGCTAAGCGTCTGGGATGCAAAGATTAAAACTAATTTCTAAGGATGTGTACTTGACTTCATATTTGACCAAGGTTTGACTAATATAGAATATAACCCTTTCTCTGTGTTGGTTGTCACACTATGCCAACATATTTAATAAGGTACAATCAATGGCAACTATGTATAAAAACAAATGTTTGTGAGATTTAGGTGGGAAAAGGATGGGAGGTAACATGAGATAGGATTCTATGGAATTAAATGAATCCTAACATCCATAATCCCATTTAAAAACTACATTCTTTCTTAGTATCCTAGTGAAGAGATGATAATTGTTAGCAAGCTATAAAGTGAATATCCTAATAGCTTGTATTTTACGTTGGAGGCTACAAATTTGGGTTAGCATTTGAGAGTGTGGCATATCAGTAATAACTAATATTTTCTTAGGATATACCTTGATTTCACTTTAGTATATAATAAATCTTAGGATCTTTCTTAATGTCACCCCAAAGATGCATTTTTGAGGCTTCAAGCTTACCTTCTATTATATTAGCCTTTCAAAAATGCACCTAAGGTCTTAAACATTATATTTGCATTTGAGAGATCATACAAGAAGGTCATATATATAATATTCTATGATATCATGAATTAAATTATGAAAGACATACATCATTGTTTATTGGTAGGTAGTCCTTACATTCTTCAACTCAAAGTGCATGACTTGATAGTAAAAGGTTCCCCACAGTCTAGTGAAAGTTATTTTGCATTGATCTTTAGAAGCCTTATTGATTTGATTATATCATAAGAATCCATTCATTAAATATAGCATTTCACATCCTGTCATGAAGTCAATAGTAATGTTGTTGTTGCAAAGAAAAAATTTATCTTTGGAATAAGCCTTGTTGATGTGCCAAAGTCTATACATACCCTAATGCTTTGAGTTTTCTTAGTAACTAGAACAATGCTAGAAATTAATTAGTTTAGGGCACTCTAAGGTTAAATGATTTACCTATACATATCACATAAATTAATGGAATCTAGGGATTATGCAAAGGATATAGGATTACCTACAATCATCATCATAATTCTAGTTCAATCCATTTAGAGAAATGGTGCTAGATAGAGATACTCTATTATGATGATCTTCTTGATTGGGTGCCTCTTCATCATTAGAATAAACTTTGGTATAAGGATCATTATGATTAAGGATATATCCTATGCCATAACACCCTAATCAAAGTTTGGTTTGCATGGGTTCTTTGATGTCATGGTCACGTAAATCTAGGCCTTTGCCCCTATATCCCATATTGATTGTGTTTGACAAGAAACATGAGGCACATTGATGTTTGGTTGGATAACAATTACTACCATTGGTTTTCTCATTATTGGTAGTTCTAGTGCAAATAAAAAAACAACTCCTTACCTACACTATTTTCCCTCTACAACTAGAAGGAAATATTAATGTTTATAGGGAAGAATGGAGTTAGGTTACGTCCATATACATTTGGTTATTGTTTGACTTTTTTTTTCATTAATGATGATAGATTTATCACTACTTTTAGTTAAAATTTATTTAGAATGATTATACAAATGAAGTGACTTCAATGCATCAATAATAGAAGATTCAAGAGGTGAATTATTATGGATTTGAGAGATTAGAAGAGTTGGTAAGATGCATATAGGGAATAGATTTTTGGTTTTAAACCTCAATCACCTTACAATACTTGAAAGGCTTGAGATTAATAAGAATATTATAGGTTTATCCCTTTTATTCATACTTGATACATTGATGTGAGGTGAATGGTACAATTTGCATTTTGTGAATCCAAGTCCTATATATGAGAATATCGTAGGATATAACAAGAAATGAAATAGATTAAGTTATTGAGTGTTTGAGGACCTACTTTGAGAGGTAAGACTATCATACCATTAGCCTTATGTTCCCTATTTTTAAAGGACCAAATCCCTAGTTTGGATTCTCTATATGATTCTTGGATGGCCTAAAGTGAGTGATGAATTCTAGACTATATATATTTAGGCTAGAGCCATTATCACTAAAATTCATTTGACAAACTTATCATTGATTTGACCTATAATGTACAAGGGTGGATCTCCAATCAAGGAGGATTTAAGAATATCATTGTAGGTCAAATTTGTGCCCTCATTTGCAAATCCTTTTTTCCAATATATTGCTTAAACCTCACTAAAGAAATATATCCTAATGATATCTTGAACACCCAAAAATAGCCAATACTCCAATTCTCTAGCCTAAGAATAAGTCTCAAAGTGTCTAGCATTTCTTTAAAAAATTAGCTAAGTTCCAAAGGAAATTTTGAAAATACACAGGTCTGGAATTAAATAGTCTCAGACTATTTTTAGCAATGACGTCAACACAATGTTTTGAAAGTCCAAAAATGCTCTAGCATGCATAAGATAGAAAAAAGCTAGATTTTCCAAAAGATAAAGCAACTTGACTCTTGCATCAATCAAATAATACTTCCTTATCTCAAAGAGGGAATGTAATAACCTTAGATTTCTTTGGGTAATGACATCAACATTTCCATGCCAAAGTTTAAAAATATGCAAGAGATACTAGAGCAAAACAAGACTAGGCTCCCAACGTAGAAGTGAAAATATGGCCCAAATTGCATAAGGATAGGAGACCAAAACATTAGTTGATAATGAAAAAATTTGAGATTTGTCTAGTGGTGACATCATTAGACCACCCCAAAAGTCTATATTTGATTCAAGAGGTCCCCCAAGCAACTAAGAGGACTAAAATTATCACAAGCCTAGCTTTAATACATATAATCCTAGAATGTCCCTTTTAGAGTTAGAACTACCTCAATGCCTTCTATCTATCCAATCCAAGATCGTTAAACTCGAGAGCAGCATATCTAATAGCCAATTGTAATGGCCCAACTATTTGCAAAAGATAGTTGAAGATCCATAGACCAGATTGCAAACACATTTGAATTCAAATGAAGGTAAAATATGAATCGACCACATCAATAGTAAAAGTAATCAAACCAATGCAACACTAGAGTGACAAGCTCTTAAGAATATTTTGTGCTAGATTTTTTAACTTACAATGACATTGTATATGCTGCAAGATTCAAGAAGCAACCTATAAATAGTTGAATAGACCTAAAAATAGAGGTTGACTCTATAGCCATTTGCCTGGGTATATGCTATGTAATCTCCACCAATTAATGAAAAAGTGAAAGCTATTTTGCTTCCATTATGATTGTGATTATAGTTTTTTATGAATGAGTGATTGTTTTTTAAGTCATTTCTACTACACTTATTTTTAGTTCATTATGTTAAAGTGAATTTTTTTTTTGATCGCTATTGGATTACTTTTACTTAATTCTTTGGAATGATTAAATCATATAATTGTGATTTAATAAACTATGTTATACATTTGACAATGGCTAGTCTATCAAGTTTCATCAAAAATTAATTGTGTTAGGCTCTTATGCAATATGTATCCAATGTTGTTATTCTATACATTGTCCATTATTCAATATTTCTCTCTAACCCTTCCAATTTTTTCTTTTGTCTTAAACTCCTTTTTTGATTTCATAAGCATTTCAAGGATCCAACCCTATTTAGAGGTTGAACTTGAGAGAAATATTAGTCATCCAATATTGGCTTAAGTCTAGGGTACTATTCATAGACTTAGGTAAATTTTAGACCAATATTTTTTGGCATGCTCGGTGGGATGAATCACATCAATTTACCCATTTTTTTGATTGAGTAGAACCTTGGTGAAATTTTACTCTTCAATATCATTCAATTATTCACTTGGTGACTCCATTGCATTACAATGGGATAATAGACACCCAATTGCTACTTTATTCTATTTGTTTATGTTAAGAATGTCAACAACCAAAAGACTTAATAATCCCTCACCATTGCTTGAGTTGTTGCCCTGGTCAAGATGAACTAGATATTTACCTATCGATCCGCTATTAGAAAGCATAGATTCTACATATTCCAGTCCTCAAAAAATTTTAGGTACAAATAAATTCAATGTCATGGCTCAACAACAAGAATAAGCTCCTTAAAAGTTTCCTGAATGGAACACTATGAGACCACTTGGTTTGGCACATCTTAATGATATCCCTTAGGCAACACTCAAAGCTTTTCCTACCTACAATTAAATAGGTAAAATAACATATGAACACTACCAAGATATGGTTTCATTGGCCATAATTCATAATATCTGAGAGGAATACATTATGATTTGACTCCTCGCTTTAATCTTGAGAGGAAAGATATTGCATTGGTATCATACTTTGGAAGATGGAAGTATTCGCTCATGGGATTACTTAGCTAAACCCTTTGTTGAAGAATTTAATGAGTTAGTTGATCCTTTATTATTACTTACTCAATTACCTATTATTTATAGACATCCTCAAGAGGTCATCACTAATTTCAACATTAGGCACAGTCAGAATTGGAAAATAATTTCTCAAGATATTAGACGCCTGGTCCTCTAGCATATATTTATTATATCAAATATTTAGATATCTATATAGGACTCTAAACACAATAATATAATGTGACAACCTTCCTTGAGGTCTATCAAGCCATTGTGACTATAGATAATGCTTTAATTTCTACAAGAAGGCTACCCCTATGGTTATGCCATATTTCCTAAAAAAAAATTATCCCACTTAGTAGAAATAAACCCTGATCATGATCACACATCTCCCTTCAATAGATCCCATTCCCACCCTCAAGGTGTTACCCCTAGTACCAACCTTGTTAGCATTACCTACCTTGGAGCAAAAATAATTTCCAACGATGCAAGAAGTGCTGACTACACTGAAGAATTTAAGTAACAAGTGATAACTATTGAAAGAAAAGAGGCTAAAAGATATCAACCCAAAATATTTCCCTATTTCACTAATGAAAAAAAATCTTCTACTAGAAACATGGATAAAAAATCTTTATAATATATACAATGATCAAGAACCAAAATCGTTGATCTCAGCATCAAAAGGTAATCCTTGGTGAATAGTATACAATGATCCTCATAATGTTGATGCCTACATAATGTACCAACATAAATATTAGTTAGTGGTTATAGAGAAAGCTAAGAGCGCATAAAAGGGTCAAATAAATGTGTTATAGAATTCAAAACAAGTTATTATTAAGAAAGATCCTTTAGAGGAAGAGTTCATATAAGTGTTGAGCATGTCCAAAAAGAAACTGTTACAAATAGATCTACAGGAGTTAGGACCATTCAGAGTTCCAACCCAACATCAAAAGTCAAAAAAACAAACACCACTTGATTCTAGAAAATCCTTATTTCAACTAGAACCCAGTAGAAACTTATCTCTACCAAAATTAGAGGAGTGACCAAATTCAAAACAAGGCAAAGAAGCAAAAGAGACGTTTCTTGAGTCCAAAGAACAAGCCTAGAATAAATTGAGATATCCTTCAATAACCAAACGATAAAGGATAGAAGCTACTTAGCAATATAGAAAAAGGTTTTATGAACCAGAGAAGAAAGAAAATAAACATCCAAAGTCATTAGGATTTAACATTATTGAGGAATTGAAGAAGACTCCCTCAAAAGTGAGCATGTATGACCCCTTGATGATTCCTAGATAGATAGACCTTCTCAAAGCTTCATTGAAGATGACCAATCCTGGAGGTTTATTGAATTTATAGTATAATTTAGCCCAAGATTTGGTGGCTTCTAGAATAGAAACAATAGGCCACCACCTTTCTACATCTCCTTACACATGGAAGGATGCATTGTGCATAATTTGCATGATTGATTTCATAGCTATGACTATAGTTATGCCTAAAGTAGTGTGTGAAGATATGGGTATGTACTATACTTGTTTGTGTCCTAGAGTCTTGCAATTGGATGCTACCCTCATAAAAATAGTCAGAGTAATCAAATATATTCCTATGACACTACATAGGGCTCCAAAAATCACTATAATACAAGAAATGGTGATAGTAGATATTGAACCCTACTTTGGCCTTTGTCTTTTCCAAGAATTTACAATAAAATTGGGAGGCTATAAGTATCTAGACTATTCTCACATGATAGTTCCACACAAAAGGAGACATTAAAATTTACCTAGAAAAGCCAATATCTTATCACAGAGAAAAGATATAGGAAGAGTGTATCAATGTGATCGACAAGGAAATAGATCCTTTGGAAGCTATATTTGAAGAATTAGAAACAAAAGATGAATTTTCTCTCAAATATTATAATTCCATGATTGAAATCAGAATTGGAACATACCACATAATAGATATGGAATTTTTAAAAGGTCTCAACTATATCAAATTAGGAGCTCCAAAAATAGAGCTTTGGAAGCTTTACTTCAATGGAGCTATATGCAAGAATGATACCAGAGTTGGAGTAGTGTTAATATCTCCTTTAGATAAAATAAAAGAATTATCTTGCATATTAACATGGATTTGCACCAACAACATAATCAAATGTGAAGCTTTATGTCTTGGTATGATGCAGTAAAAATAATGGGGATAAAATTGCTATCAATCTTCGGTGACTCTAATATTATAGTCAATCAAGTAATAGAAAAATGCAACAGTAAGCATCACTACTTGAAGGTATACTACAATAGGGTATGTGACTTAATGGAAAGTTTCAAAGTCCTAAATGTGAAATATATTTCCAGGGGATAGAATGAAATAGCTAACATATTAGCTTCTTAAGAAGTAAATTTTATACTAGCCATCAATTATTGCAAGAAATGAAATGAAGTGAGGATTGTATTTAGACCCTCAATTTTGGATAAAAATATTTTGGCAAGTGTTTTAAGATAATCAATAGATTAACAATTTTTTAACAAGAGAAGCAATTTGCACAACACAACCAGAAGAGATGCTATAATATGTCAACCAAGAAGAGATTATTCAACTTAAAAATAATCATATACCTAAGGGGCTAATCATCTTAGAGAGATTTTTTGACAACAATGACTGAGAAACTAAACAAAGGATAAAAATAGAAGAACATGACGTTTAGATCAAACTAGGAAAAGTCTCAAAGTCAGAATATACTACTCTAAAGAAGAAGTAGACAAATTTATGCTACTATGTAAACAATATCAAGATGTATTACCATGGAGTTATGACAACCTTTGGGTCTATGACAAAAGTGTTATCTAAAATATTATACATTTGATTCTTGATGCCAAGCCATTTAGACAAAAACAAAGGTTGATCAATCCTAAATTAGAATTAGTGATGAAGCAAGAAATTTTCAAGATATTAAATGTCAAGATTATATATCTAATCAAGCACTCTACATGGGTAGCAAATTTAGTTTTAGTAAGGAAGAAAAATGGATATATCCACCTTTGCATTGATTTCCAAAATTTAAACAAAGCATCATTGAAGGACCATTACCCTTTGCCATAGATTGACCAAATCTTGTAGGCTATAGCAGGTGTAAAAAGGTTTTTTCTCCTTGATGGTTTTTAAGGATACAATCATATATGGGTAAAAGATGAATATTAGCACAAAATGACCTTCACCACCAAATGGGTAACATTTACATATCAAAGGATGCCATTCAGCTTATCTAATGCTAAAGCAACTCTTCAACTAGCAATGGACTTTGCTTTTGGTGAGTTGGTCAATAAAATAATCTTGATTTACTTGGATGACATGATAATTTTTTCTCATGATAAGAAGAAACATCTAGATCACCTAGATATGGTTTTCTAGAAATGTTGTGAGTTCAAAATATCATTGAATCCCAAGAAATAAATAATTTTTGTACACAAGGTAAAACTGTTGGGTCATGTCATCTCTAAGCAAGGGATAGCTATTGTTCAGAAATAATCCAAGCTATTCTGGCCTTACCACTCCCCCTTAGTAAGAAGGATTTCTAGTCATTTTTTGGGAAGATTAACTTTGTCAAAAAAATTATTTATGATTTTGTGCAAATAGTCAAGCCTATGACAAAACTCTTGAATAAGAATGTAGTATTTGCATGGACCCTGAGAAGGACATAAGCATTCAAATAGATTAAGCAGGTTGTAACACAGGCTCTAGTTTTGGTCAACCTAGATTTCAATAGAGACTTCATTTTATATGTATATGGATTTGAAGATAGCTATACCACAATTTTGACTCAAAAAGATGATAATCAGGAAGAACATCCCATATCTTTTCAAAGCTAGACATTACATAATTATCATAGGAACTACAACTTCATAGAAAAACAAGTATTTTCAATCATGAAGTCACCTAAGAAACTAAAACATTATGTGTCTCAAAGTATAACAATGGTCTATGTAGTTCACTCAAATGTTAGAAACTTCATTCTTCAAGGAGAAATGGGATAGGAGAGAGCCATATGGATCGGTTAAATATAGGAGTATGACATTGAGATACAACTTACGAAGCTAGTAAAATACAAAGTATTATGCCAAAAACTAGCCTCTACATCAAAGCCAAAATACAATGTGTATAGAAGATAACATTAAGGTAGACTTATTAAGTGGTATTAGCTCAATCAATTAAATTCCTCAATATTTCAAGGAGAAGACCTAGGTTCGAATCTTGCCAAATGATACATGGATAATATTTAATATTTGTTGTAATACCGCTATGTGGTGATTATGAAATATGGGTGGGGCCCTTTTCAATCCCATATAACCCATTGAAAAAATATTAAGGTAGATTTAGAGTAGATGAAGCCCTTCACATGCCCCCTCTAGGAGTAGACTTAGTTGGAGAACCCTCAACCTAAGGTGAATGTTGATAGCCCCATAAAGGAATATTTGGATGATTGTTCTCCTTCCCCTATCCCTCAAATGGCTAATCATAATTTGGTGTTTGAATCCAAAAGTGAAGTGGGGACCCCCAAAGTCAAAGTTGAGTCCCACTATCACTTGATCTAAATTAAGTCAAAAACTGAAAAAGGTAAAAAATCTCCAATTTAGGTTAAACCTGATATTTCTTTGAAATATGCTATGAAGTCCTTCTAGGGGATCGAAAAAATTAAGAGAAGCAATCCTTCCTTTCGCACTCCTCCTCATAATGTGGCCAGTCAGAACAATTCTTCCTTGGCACATAAATCCCCCTCTGTAACATGTGTGTCCCCTTCATCAATAAGAAAGGGTACATGTAGGGATTTGAGGATTTACTTGGAGACATGCTCAGAGTGGCAAAGATGAGTATTTCCTTCATTAATTAGACCTTTTCTTTGGTAGAATAATGCGAGAAGAAATATGGGAATGACAAAGCTAAAGAGGTCTTGGGTACCCCTACCATGGTTGAATATGACTGATAATTATGCTCTCTATGTCTCTCTCTCCTTCCTTTCCTTTCTTGTTGTTGTTTTCTTGTGGTTTGTTTCAGGATTCTCCCTTAGTTTGGTTTATCTTCCAGGTTTCTCACTCTATACCTTAATGGTCTTTTCTAGTTTTTGTTAAGTTTTAGGGTCCTCCCCTATTTTGATGTTGTTTCTATTTTGTCCTTTAACCATTGGGAGCCTACCTTGTAGGTCCCTCTCTAGGGGTTTTCTCTTTTTGTAAAATTTTTAGGGATCCTTTCAAAATCCTTTCTTCCAATCTATCAATCAAAAAACATTAAGGAAGACCTTAAAAATCAACAATATGTGGAAGAAGCAAATTGGGTCAATAAATTTAAAAATACTTTCAAATAGGAAGATGCCCAAAGGAATTAAATGCTTTACAGAGGTACATTTATAGATTATAAATATAGAAATATTTCTTTTTGCTATAATTTTGGAGTCCTTTTTTGTATAAAACCAAAAGAGGTTGAAAAATTGTTGAATGAGTTTCACTTAGGCTTATCCAGAGGGCATTATTCAAGGCAAATTACCACCACCAAAATTATTTGAGCTAGGTACTATTGGCCTAACATTTTTGTAGTCAAAATATCCAAAGCTTATGAGAAATGCCAATGGTTCATTATAAATAACAAAAATTTTGTACTTCCTTTGCAACCAATTATAACAAAAGAACCTTTCCAACAACGGGGACTAGACTTCATCGGAGTCATAAACCCAAACTCATTGGTGAAATGTAAGTATATCCTAATGATAACTGACTAAGGTGGACAAAAATAGTAACCATAAAGAGGGTCAATCAAGAAACTGTAATTGAGTTTTTGGAAAAACTAATCACAAGGTTTTGTATCCTAAACATTATAGTAATAGACAATGAGCCTTCTTTCATAGGAACAAAAATCATTGATTTTACAAGTAAATATCGTATCTATTTAAATGCATCTTCAAACTACTATTTGTAGGGAAATGGGTTGGCCGAATCCACCAATAATAACTTGTTGAAGATCATCAAGAGGATCATTGGGTAAAACATGAAGAGCTAGCATCCACTACTAAATCAAGCTTTATGGATGGATTGAACAATGATAAAGAAAGCATTAAAAGTTGCACCATATTCCTTAGTATATGGAAAGGAAGCCATTCTTCCCCTACAACTTGAACTTTCTACAATGCAATTGATAAACTGAAGAGAATTTTTGGATATCAGAGCAATAGAAGTTTATATGATAGATCTTATACTCTTGGAAGAACAAAAGAAAAGGGCTTATAACAATCTCCAAAAACACCAAGCCAAAATTAAATGATGGTTTTAAAAAAGGCTATATTTTGAGACTACCAGGTTGGAGACCTCATGTTCAAGTGGGATGAAGATAGAAAAAAACCAAGAAATCACTTGAAATTTGATTTGTTTTAGTTTAGACGTTACCACATCATCACCAAGTACAAATAAAATGCATATGAGTTGTTAGACATCAATGACTAGGTTTTGTTAATCTTGATAAATGGTCTGCATTTAAAATGCTTTGTATAGAGTGCCACCACCCTTGTATCATATGTACTTAGAAAAGTGGAAAATAAATAAGCCATGGCAATTTTGACAAAAATTGAAAGCTAATTGGTTGTAGCAAAAGCTAGTCAACAATGAATCGTTGACTTTAAAAATTTTGCACACTCTTTTGACATACAAGCACAACAGTCGCAATTTGAAGGACATGCAAATTTCTTGCATGTTTCCAATAAACACAAAAATCTAACTAAAAAAGAGGTGAAATCATGCTTCAACTACCATATTAATTGTATTAATGGCTAGTTGTGCACTATTTAAATAAATGCTTTGGCAAGAGATCTTTTTTTTATTTTTATTGAAAAAATACTTCATATTAATGAATAATCAGAGAATACATCATCATAGCAACACTACAGTAGTTTGCGAATGAGCAACAAACAATCAGATCTAACACTTTTATCAATTCTAATACAATCCTAAATAATCTCAGACCTAAACACCTTAAGTTGACTAGAAACAAGCTCAACAACTTTGCTAACAGTAACAACAACCGACACCTCCTCATTTTTAAAAATTAGACTACATCTATCTTTCCAAATATTGAACAAGATAGAGAGTCTGATAATGTGCCAAAATATCCTTCTGTGGCTCGCACAATCAATGGAGTCTCCAAACAACACTGCCTTCCACCTTAGCTACCCCTGAACAACATTGTCATACAACCATACTGCCTTTCTCCATACCTTTCTCGTTCTCGAACATTCCCAAAAAATATGCTTAATTGTTTCACTTTTTCCACAGTTGGAACAAGCATCCGATGCAAGCATCCATTTGGCTAGATGAGCCTTACTATGAAGACCCTGCATAATAACTAACCAGGCAAACACCTTCAACTACATAGAAACCCGGAACATCCACACCCCAGCGAGACGCTTCTTCCATTTTTTGCAAGAACAACTCAAACCCCATATGATGTTCAGAATGTCACCAAATGGGATTCCAGGAACCATCAACTGATAAATCTTAGAGGCTTTAAAACACCAAATTGGTTTTCCATATTTCCACCTCCAATCCTTCCAGATAGGACCTACAAGACCATTGGAAAGCTTGTACAGTTGCTCCATCGGAAGAAGACTTTGCATTTGCTGCACTGCATACCTATCGGAGGACTTCAGTTTAAATTTAACAACCAACTATTGCCACGGAGTCCAAATACCAGTGTTTCCATCCCAAAGATCCACCCACTTGAAAATTCCCTTCTTACCAAGTCTCTTGCACTGCAAGGTAGGCATATCTGCTGCATACGTCCCATTTTTTTCCAAAGGCAAATTGCTTTGGAGCAAAGAGTCCAACCCCGTCTATCATCCAAAAATTCCCATTTAACCAAGCCGACTACATATTTCCAAGCCTCCCATATTCTTTTAATTAGGATGCAACCTCTAATTTTAAATTTCCTAGGGTGACCAACAATATCTTCGAAACTAAAATTTCCCTTGACTCCGTCAATATTCACACAGTTCTTAATCCGGTGATGCAACAACCTTTGCCAGCCAAAATCACCCTCCAAACACCTAATGACCCACTTAGAAGCAAGAACCTTACCTTGAACCTGGATGTTGAGCAACCCAAGGCCACCCTCCTTCTTAGGAATAGTACAATACTTCCATGCAACTAGAGGAACCCGCCTGGAACCATCCATATTTGCCCATAAAAAATTCCTGATACAGGTCTCTAGTCTTCTATATTGAGTAGGGTTTGGAAGCCAACAGGAGGAATAGTACATGTGGCACGTCTGAAGAATCTTACTTACCACAGTAAGTTTCCCTACAAAGGAGATCATCTTACTTTTCCAAATTTGAATTTTTTTCTCAAATCTGCTCATACACCAATCCCACATAGATTTAAGGGAAACCCTTCTGCCAAATGGGATGCCCAAATATCTAACAATCTCTCCATCCCCAAATTTTTGCCAACCTGTATGAATTCCTTCAGGCAAGGACTCAACTCCTACCAACCAGTAGTCAGATTTAGTCTCACTAACCACAACACCAGAAGCAAGACAAAACTGACTGAGACAATCCTGTAGGCCAACAATCGAGTCCTTATCTATCTGAACAGTAAAGAATGAATCATCTGCAAAGTGGTTGTTCATAATATGACCACCAGGAATAGCAATTCCTCTAATTTGACCGGCCAACCTCCTTTGTTCCAGCATATAACCCAAAGCATCGATGGAAAGAACAAAAAGAAGAGGAGCCAATGGGCAGCCCTGTCTGATAGATCTGAACAATTGAATGTCTTCTGATATTTTACCATTAACCACCACTCTAGCCGAGGCTGAGGAGAAAAGCATTTGTATTTTATGAACTGTTGTCCTATTAAATCCAAGCCATTGCAACATATTAAAAATAAAGGTCCAATCCATTCTATCATAAGCTTTATCAAAATCAATTTTTAAGAACAAAGCCTATTGATTCGACTCCTCTACCCAATCCATAGCTTCCCAAACTGAAAGCACCGTATCTAGAATGAATCTACCTTTAACAAACCCAGTTTGTTCCTCTCGAACAATTCTAGCAGCAATGTCTCGCAACCGAAGGGCTAAAGCTTTAGCCACTATTTTATAAGAGACATTTAAAAGGGTAATCGACCTCCACCCCCAATTTTGTCTTTATTACTCCCTTTAGGAATTAACTTGATCACCCCTTGATTCATCCAAGAAGAAAATCCAGCTCCATCAAACACTTCCTGAACCATTCTTACATAATCATCTCCAATACAGTCCCACATATACTTATAAAATTTAGCTGAGAGACCATCAGGCCCGGGAGACTTACCATTCTTCATCCTCGATAAAGCATAAAAGAGCTCTTCCTTAGAAAAATCAGCTGCCATCCTGTCATTTTCAAAACTGACGATCTTTTTGGGCACACATTCTTTGAACAGATCTCTAGCTTGCTGGACCGGCAGAGAGTTCTCATAGACAACAAAAATCTGCTTAAAATGATTTTCAAACAAATTCCTTATTTCAGTCTCATCCTCAGTATGAGTGGAATCCTCCTTTTGCAGAGTTAGAATATTTTCTGTAGCATTTTTCCTACGAATGTAATTAAAGAAAAATTGCGTAGGCGCATCCCCTTCTTTCAGCCAGTGAAGCCTGCTCCTAATCTGAGCCCCCTTGCCAATGTAATCTTCTAATTTTCTGATTTCTCCTTCCTAGAGAGCAACCTTCTCCTGAAGAGAAGAGTTGAAGGGGTCAATCTCAAGCTTCTTTCTATCAGCTTCCAAATTTTGTCGAAGAGATTTCATTTTCCTTCGTCGCCCTTTAGCCAACAATCTTCCCCATCCTCTTAAAAACTTGACCACCCTTCGAACAACAGCATCCCACCAAGCAATCCACCCCTGCCCAGAAGGTCTCGGCTCCAAATTCCAAACACACCTGATCAACTCCCTATAGTCAACGGAATCCAAGTGTGAGACATTCAGTTTATATGGCAAATTCCTTTTCTCTACAAGCATGGCTCCAATATGCACACAAGTATGGATGGGCGCATGATCAGAACCCGTGACTCCAAGATCCACATCCACAGATCTCTTCCCTCTGCCTTCACAAGTGAAAAGAGGATCAGCGTAGAACCTGTCAATCCTCGCAAACACCCTATCCATGCCAGCCCTCCTGTTAGACCAAGTAAACCACCCGCCAGAGTCATAATGTTTTTGTTTGAAATTAACATCAAAAACTTGTAGAGCCGCTTTCATTTTGGCCCAAGACTCTTTTTCAGCTCCAGCAAGACAACAACCCAAACCACCTTCTCTATCTCCGTCCCATTCCACCATGTTAAAATCCCCACCAAGGAACCAACATGCCTCTGGAAGATTACATTGCATCCAATCCCACAAGCGGACCCTATCACAAGCAATATTAGGCCCATAAATAGAACACACACCAATCACCTGCCCAACTACAACAAAAGTAGCCCAAACAATACGACCTTCTGGATCTTCACCCCTGTTAAGCAGAAGTGAAGCAAGCCACTGTCTAACCACAAGAACAACTCCTCCGGACCCCTGATGGTGAGATGAGCTCCACCAAGTGCCCTTCCAAGAACTATTCAAGCAACTGTGCAACTCAAAACCATCAACTTTAATTTCTTGAAGACATACAACATCAGCAAAAATAGACTTCAAAAAACTACTGACCATCCTTTTACGAGTGGGGATAGTCATCCCTCTCACATTCCAAGATGTAATGTTGAACTTCATTAAGAACTTAAGGAACCAAGGACCTGAAACTGATTCCCGTCAATACCAATACCTCCATTCCTTCCCTACAAAGGAGAAACCTGCAAAGAGCCTCCCTGATCAACAACAATAGCCTTTTTACCTTCATCTTCAATCTCAGATGTTGACGAGTGACTTTGCTGAGTGGGATTTACACCATCCCCTAAAACTGAACCTTTTTGGGTTTTACTAGGCTTAGAAGGGGAGCCACGAACATCCTTTCTCTTTTGAACCACCTTCCATTCCTGTTGCATAATGGAAGAATTGGCAGGTTGATCTCGTGCTTGAGATCCTTCATCCACCTCCATTTCCTCTTTACCCTCTTGCTCTAAAATTGTCTCTTCCTCTTCTTTCTTATTGTCTTTTTTGATCTCCTTAGATTTTTGAACTTTTTTAAAAGGGCAATCCCTTACCATATGATCTAAATATTGACAACCAAAACAAGCATTAGGGAGGTTTAGATACCTTACCTCTTGCTGCACCAAACCCTCGGGTGTGATAATCTTAAGATGTTGAGGGAGCTTCTTGCTCAAATCCACCTCCACACACACCCGTGGACTAAATCTGAGAGATTTATTCCCTATCGGATCCAGTAGAACTTTCCCAAAGCGCTGCGCCATAGAACTTAACATGCACCTGAGTTTCGACTTCATGGCGACAAATTCAATCCACAGGGGGTAATGAGCCTGAGAACCATCCCTGGGATCAAAATTTGGATGCCAAGTTTGCACAAAGGCCATGGAGCCAGCAATGTTCCAAGTCCCAAATTGTAGCACATGTCTCGCGACATCTGCTCGTTCAAACAAAACCGACACATACCTCCCTCCCAAGCCCCAAAATGATTTGACATGCAACCCCTTGGACTCCCAGTTCAACCAGATCCAATTTTGGAAGTCTGCCTCTGATGGAACCTTACGCAAGAAGAATAAAATAATCTCGTTAGCTTCCAATTCCCTTCTTGTGTTCTTGTATTCTTCAAACTCCGTAGCACAAAATGTGAACTCATCCTCCGCATCAGCCAAAATTGAATCCATGCGATCCAGTTTTAAAGCCAGGTCTTCATCCGGGTCTCCAAAAAATGGAATATTATCCCCACCCAAGTTATAAACTTTGGAATCCATACCCTTCATCAATAAATCGCCTCCCATGTCCTTATTTAAGGCGGCCACAAAGGTTTTAGACTCAACAACTCCATGCAAAACCTCAATCGATTCATTATTAATCGAGGGTTTTGTTGGGGATGTCTGAAACAAATTCGGCTTGGCCGATGAAGGCAATTTCTCATGCTCTTCCGCAGGTGACTTCGTATCCAGACTTCGTGCCTTATTCCTCTTCCCTGGTGAAGTGTTCCCGGCTCTAGGAGTTGCGTCAGTTATGGCAATCACGGTTTGCACTTCCTGCAAACCCTCATTCATTGTGGAGTCTCCCCACTGCAATGGCAACAATTTTTTATTCAACTCTCCATTGTCTTTAATAACAGGTGAAATCTTCTGCTTTGAAGCATTAACTTTACCCACAATTGCATCTGCATTCTTTTTGTCGAAGGAACTATCTAAAAAAAGAGGGTTTTCAAACCCCGTAACCACACTGCCCATCTCCTTAGACTTCCCTTCACGCTGAAGCTGAAGCAGACTCACGTCGCCCTCCCGATCAAGGAAAAAATCATCGTTTGCGCCATCATCCCCTCGCGATCCTCTATCGGCAAAGACCGATGCCCTTCCTCGCCCTCGAGCTCCACGTCCTCTCAACATCCTTCCTCTAAAGGTCGAAAAATCTCTCGACAAGAGATCTTTTAACAAAGTTGCTAATTGCAAGAATTTTTGAGCTAACAAAGTATTTTAAGCAAGAATTGTGTAGCAACTAATAATGATGATTGGCAAAAAAGTGAATAAAGAGACATTATAATATGAGTTCATAAGTAACGGATGATAATGCAAAACCATCTGCTAAATAGGAAACGAGTGCTTAAAAGACCATGGAAGCAAAGAAGATGCACTACGAGAAGAAAGTGTTGTAATACTACACCTGTAGAATCAAAGACACAAATATCACTCTTTAGGCTAAGCACAAAGACCTTCAAGAAGCCATCGAGCAACAAGCACAAGAGATATCATCCAGTAGCCCAAGTTTATTTGTGTGGTACTCATTTTTATCTTCTTATATATAAGCCTATACACCGTTTCCCTAAACTAGTGTTAGCAGTCACACAATTTTATAATCTCTTAATGAGGGTGGTCCAATATTGTAAAGGTTATGTGTTGTTTTATCTAATGGTTAACCATATCATTGATGTATTCGTTATAGGAATTAGGCCTAGAAAACCTCCTAAGCCCTTTACTACTAAAGAACAAAAAAATTATTATGACCTTTGGAGGTACAAACATGGGGGCAAGTACTTTAAAACCTAGATAGATCAACAAGTGTATCACCCCCACCTAGAAATGTCCTCCCTAATACCCCAATTCAATTTTTTAAGTTTAAATACCCATACATGTTTTCAATGTTAACCATTATATTCAGACTGACAATAGCCAAAGAGGTCTATGACTATTAGATTCCCATGGTGTATGCCATTCCTAATCCTCATTATTATTATGTGTCTCTCTGACATTCATAATCCTCTTTTCTTTTATTCTTATTTGAAATAATGCACAAGCAACTCATGCAATTGTAGATTATAAAATATGGAACCTTCTAGTATCCTTCACACTTGGCTTGGCTATTTTTATATAACATAATAGAAAGCATTACATGGATAGGAGTGAAAAAACAAAATGACCTAGGGAGAAATATGGAAGTGGTGGATTGGACACACCTAATCAGAGCTTCCAATTCCTACTATCATTTCAACAAAGAATTCTTAGGGATAGCTTTGAAGCTCATATATGGAAATATCCCTTAACTGCCCCAGAAAACGATTGAGAAATTATAAAGACCTCAATTAGGAGACCGATACTTCTTGATAGAAGGGACAATGATAAGGTTGTATGGTTTTACAGAAAAAACTTTTTTGTTGTTGTATTATGTCACCCAGTAGGTGTTTTCTATGGAATATTATTAGCATGTAGATGAGATAAATATAGCCTTTGATGTAGGTCTAAATAAAGTCAAAACATGTGAATTCCCCTTCAGTTTTGGATCTATTTCACTAACAACAAAAGGACAAGGTAAAATCTTGAAGGTAAGGCTTGAAAGGCTAAAATTAACCATGATATTGCACAAATGGAGGTATGACCCCCTAGACTAATTGAAAAATAGATTGGTAAAATTGAACATAAGCAAATTGTTGACGTTTAAAAAGGTTAGTTGGCTTGATATTAAACAACTTTGGAACAATTTTGAAGAGAATGAGTTAGACTTAAAGATAATAAAGATGAAGGAGATACCTCCTTGGAGAAATTTTTATGAACCTAAGCATGATTACGATCTTGAGAAAAAACAAAAATGAGTTGACTCAAGACAAAATAGGTACATATAGAAAAATAGGTTGGAAAGAAGACAACATCGTAGAATGGTGGATTTTTAGATTGAACGCGACACATAGAAATTGAGGTATCCACTAGCTATGGATAAAATCTTCTCATAAAAATATGATGAAAACATAGACACTTGGAAGCCAAGAGAGGAGCAAGTTAAAGCCAAAAATTTTGATAGCGAGGGAGAAGTGCAAGATGATGACTCCCTAACACAAGAGAAAGAAAGAAAAATAGGAGTTGAGGAGACAAGAGAAATAGGATTTAAGAAGACAAGTCCTAGAGAAGAATGAGTTGAAAAAGATGTATCTCTGAGTGAGTCTATTCCTTATCATGAGCACCGGGTGAGGTGGCATAATTTGGACTAGAGTTGGTTGCGGTAATGAATGTGACATCAAAGGAACATTGGTTGGACCTACAGGTTGTGCAGATTGGTTCAGGTATCTCTGCTTCCTTATCACTATGCTAATCATCCCCCCAAAGCCCTAATATGGTGGGGTTATATGTATATCATTTACCTGTCTAGGTTGTTCTGCTTGGCACCCATGTGCAGGTAACAGATCCTAGAATATGCCAATATTTTGGTTGTTTGTAGCAATAGGATTATTGATTTAAAGCTCATTTCACTCTATTATATTTTGCACAAGGTTCTTGAATGCATAGCAATTTTTAATGTCATGACCATTTTGCTGATGATAGATGTAATTTAAATCCTCTCTATAATTTTTAGTTTTTGTCTTATTCGGATCTGGTTGTCAAACTTAAGGTAGAGTGATGGCTTTTGCCTCACACAGTTGATGAAAAGTAGAAGTTAATGGTTTAGGCAATGGCATATACTAGCGAGGAGGGGGGCATTATTGATTCATCCATTGATTCTTCTGAGGTTGAGTATTATACTACATAGGTTGGGGTTACACCTGATAATTAAGCGATTGAGGGATAGCTTGTTGTGAAGGCCCTGATACACTTAAGACAACTTTATTTATCGAAGTTGGATTTTTTGTGTGTAGTTACCTTTAGAATTTTTGTTCTAATCATTTTTTTGAAGCTTGATTTCCCCCTCTTGGACCTTGATGTCCTCAATAATCTTTGCCTAAGCTAATGCTTCCTCAAATGTTTTGTACTGTTGGAGTTGCAGTAAGAGTGAAATTTGTTTTGAACAACTCTGAGTAAACAGACGAGTTAGCTCTATGATAGGCAAGGTAAATGACAATTTTGTAATAGTTGATATCCACTGCTTTCTATAATCCATGACTGACTTCTCTTCAAATTGCTTAAGGTTGTACAGGTCAGTCAATGTTATTTTTTTCTTGATGCTAAACGAGAAGCATTCTAGGAATACATTTGCCATTTGTTCAAAGGAGTGTATGTTGTGTCATGGTAAATGATTATACCACTCTAGGGTTGTCTTAGAAAGGGTTATGAGGACTATACTAAGAATAAGGGCATCATCATCTTAAATATGAAAGCACATATTCATGAAGCTTATGACATGCTCTTAAGCATCTCCATCTCCTTTAAACTTATCCAATTTCGATATCTCAAAATGCTTAGGATATGACAAGGATGGAACTAATGGATGCAGGGATTGGTTGCACAATTGATGCAAAGTATGTTTTTGATAATCTACACCTATATTTTGTTGCTCTAGAGAATTAATGTGGTCAGTTAGCAACTAGTAAGCATCTGATGAAATGATCTTATTGGCATGCCTTTGTCCTCGAGAAGGGGGAGGCAAAAGGTTTCATATGGGGTGAGGTGGTCGAATGTGGCCGTCAACCATATCCTTGTAAGGTAACTTAGGATAGCCCTATTCTTGGTAATCTAACTGAAGATCCTCATAGATCTCATACCCTTGTTGATGGTTGTATGGTTGACATTGTTCAGACATATGGTGTTGAAGGGGTGTACAAAGGGGATGGTTCTAGTTTGTCTTAGGTGGAAGGTTTTTATGTTGAGTGAGGTGCCTTTGATGGAACTACAATCTATAGGTGCTAGGGGTAGGAACCATCTCATGCAATGATTTTTACAATTGTTCCTAATGTAATCATTGCTGGTGTAACCTATTCTAATTCAATTGGTGTTGTTGGTCTAATCATTATTTATCTAGTCATAACTAGTTCAACTGCTCTTGTATACCAATATTTGTCTTAGATGTCAGATCTATATGATCAACTGTATGGGGATGCTTGGACCTCATATTAATACAAATGGGCTTGACTTGCTTCTCATCCCCATAAGGGTTGGATGCTTGCTTCCCATGATCAAGAGAGGCTACATTGACATGATACTCAAGATTAAAGGCAAGTTCTGTGTACTCAGGTGACGCAGAGGCACAACATGATTGCACAAATTACCCTTCATATCAAGTAGGAGGATGATCAAGGTCTTCCTCCTCATCTATGAAAAATACATGAGCCAATGTGACAGTCTTACTAGGATGACGAGTGTTGTACCTATTCAAATAGGCATATTATCGACTCATCAATAGGTGATCAAGCAAAGTGGCTTGATCATCTAGGTCTGGCCATGGTGTATATTCTTACTCATGCTCTGATTGGGATAGGATGAGCTGAGATGTGTATGCATGGCACAGACCTATCGGTACCCTCCATGTGCTAGGGATTTTATCTAAAGAAAGAACAACGAGTGTCTTGACCATAAAGTTCATCACTCTGATCATATTGAGGACCTATAGATGTGTCCTGAATAGGGATCTCCCGAAGGTCGAATTCCCTATAAAAACCATGATGCCATTTAAGAATACCCATATCCTCTAGACCGATTCAGAGATATTCCATATCTCCTTGCAATTTTTTAGTAGTACTAGCCCTTGATCGAGCTTGGTTGCGTGTTATTATCATGATCTAAATTATGTAAACAGTGAAAGAAATAAACAAGAAGACAATTTGTTTATCTCTTTTAAATTTGATTTAGATTGTTGATTCTTGTTACTGTTTTCAATGTGTTTTGATGTTTCAACCCCTATTTCTATGACAACTAAGGGTAAACAAAAATAAAAGCTACTAAAGGTAGTTTGAGCACACCCCCCTGTCGAGGAATGTAACCCAAACGAAAAAGGTGGCTTCCTATGCTAGATATGAATCAAGGTAAACCTATGTAAATAAAGAACCCCTGAAGGGGTCGCACTGTCTATTGCCTTGCTACTAGCCCATTATGGGCTTTCACTTCACCCTCTTGTTTGAGCTTGGGCATGAATGATAATTGTGTTTTTATAATTATTTAGTCCCTAGAATGTAGGGCATCTAATCCTTCCCAGTTTGGGCACACCCAAAAGGAGGGGACTTTCTGGTGATGAAGTTCAGAAAGCCACTTTCTTGGGGCTACTATGATTTCTATGGGTCCAATCTATAATGGGAGATGAATGCCCACATCGCGTGATTATTGTTGCTCATTGGTGATGAAATCCAACTAACCAGCATTAACTTGTTGCATGTGTGTATGAGGGTTTGTTTTATTTTGCAAAAGTAAATCAAAGAGCATACGCTAATTTGTCTTCTTTTTACCAATGCAAAAAAATGGATTTTGTAAATCTAGAACCCTATATGATGTATAGTCTTTGAATAGGCAACAAGCAGGTAAACCAAATAGTAGCAGATAGGCGGTCGTCCCGCACAGAGACAACTGTAGACACAAGTCATATGGACTTGATACGATCACATATTGAGGTCATCTATACCTGAGACGATCGTAGACAAGGACCATTTGGACCTGAGATGATCATAGACAAAGACCTGAGAATTAAAATTTATGTACTCCTTTTTGTAATTTGAAAAATTTCTTTACTTTTCTTTATGAAAATAGAAAAAGGATAAATGCACTTACTTTGATAGCCTACATCTAATGTAGATCTAGTTTGCTATTGTTTTTGCTTTCTGATTGGAGGTTAACCTGACCTAATATGGCTACAGAGCAGGGATCATCTCACCCTAATATGGTGGTGTTGAAGTACTTGTAATACGCAAAAACTTATCTAAAAACCATCAAAAAGCTAAACACGAGACCTGGCAGTCCCACCGTGATCGCCATATAATAAAATGAAAATTGTACACCCATGCAATGAAAATAAGTGAAAGATAGCAATTGCAACAACAATGATAAAAACAATATATAAAGATGGTACCTTTTTTATTAATGATATTTTTTCTTTCCAAAGAGGTTACAATGAGATCCCCTCTGAGGGGATTTGCTACCAATTCAATACAATGAATTACAACATAGAAATATGGGTGCACTCTACAAGATCTTCCTTGCTAATGCGGTGTAAAGGCAGGTTTTTTGTGATCGTTGCTTTGAGAAGTTCCTTTGTAGTCTTCATGAACTTGTAATCTACACACAAAGAAACTAAAAGATATCAATAGCATATGAAGATCCCAATGAGATTGGACCCATATTAAATGAAGTAAATACTAAAATAGAACTGAATTAGATGCATAAGCAGGAATATAAACTATTTTAGAAAATAGGAAAAAGCAAACTTGAAGCTATTGTAATAAAAAAATTAGAAAAATCATCTCTTCTAGAGGTCATCTTGTGGTAAGATGGTCGTATCTATAGGTCATCTTGGGTTTAGATGACTGCTATCCTATAACTATGTTTCTCGTGGTCAATTTGAGGTGACATCTAGATTCGAATTGAGGTTTTGTTGATGGATTGGTGAGCTCATGGAAGCGGCTTAGTGGGTCTGATCAATCAACAAAGAAAAATGTATGATTCATGCGAAAGATAGAAGTACGACCTTCAATCCTTGTAGCAATCTAATGGCATGGCTTTTAGTAGTGAGAGAGCTTTTGGGGAATTGAAAATGAGGTAACACTTTGTTGCATAAAATTGAACTCTATAACGA
Source organism: Wollemia nobilis (assembly GCA_028583015.1). Lineage (NCBI taxonomy): Eukaryota > Viridiplantae > Streptophyta > Pinopsida > Araucariales > Araucariaceae > Wollemia > Wollemia nobilis. The sequence continues at coordinate 5,194,107 of JAQPPZ010016751.1, read as the reverse complement.
TAAAGATTAAGGTAATAAAGAGTAAAACATCTAGGTAACAAAAATCATAGGGGTTCAAATTGAGGAGTGAGAATCAATATATAAATTTCTTGAAAGAAATCTAATAATGGCACCAACCCTTTGCATGAAAAAGCAAAGAAGCAGTTCCCATTAAGAAAAATGAATGCTTATCTTTAGAATTTCATGCAATTGATTAATGCATGCGTTCTTGCTATTTTGGTTCATGCAAAGTGCTAAATCGTAACACGGGATCATGTGCGGGGTTAATAGGTAGTTTCGATTGCCAGCTATCCTGCTCTATTTTTAAAATTATAATTTTGTTGCGGTTGTCTTGAAGTGACACGATACCGATCTAGAGGCCATCTTCAAGTGAGATGGCCTTGCTTGCAAAGGATAATGTCCTTTTTAAGTGGTGAGAACCACTATTTTGCCCCTGAGGCTGCCCAAGGTGGGTCACATGGTTTAAAGGAGTCCATTTAGGTAGTATCCTTAATATGATGTGATTTAGGTTTCTACAGGTATAACCAATCTAGATGAAAATTTTGGGGAAACTATGTAAATGCCCCAAAGTATGAGAGATTTCAGAGCTTTTATTTAAAATAATAATCTATGGGAGGTTGATTTTAAAGAGTACAACTATAAATGGACCAACAATAAGATAGGCCAAAACTTGATAACAAAAAAATTGGATAAATGCATAATCTCAAATCATTGGCTAGATTACAAGACTTGTGCTAAAATAAATACCTTGACAAGGAATGGTTCATATCACTGCCCAATATGACTTGAAATGGTGCTAAGTGAATTTAAAAAATATCATATTTTAAATATGAACATATATATGTTCGAGGTGTAGACCAATTGGTTCATCCAAACCCCATAAGGGGGCGGAGGTCCAAGGTTCAAATCTCGGGCCTCGTCGGACTGAACACTTGTCCCTTTCCTGGTGCTTTCAGCGACGTAAAAGGTTTAAAATGATTGTGACATGGTGGTTATAGGGGCGTACTACACGAAGATCTATGTGGCGGCTTCTAGGGCGGACAGCGCAGAATACTGTGGCGACCATAAAAGCTGGACAGCCTGCCCGGATTCGTGGCGGCTACCGATTCCACCATGTAAATTCAAAAAAAAATATGAACATATATGGAAAGACTATCCTCACTTTGTTGATATGATAGTGCAAACTTGAAATTTTTCAGGAAACGGTGATTTGTGTACACTTACAAAACAAATTAAATCAATGACATCTAGATTAAAATAATGGAACAAGAATGCATTTAGAAATATTCTTGAGAAGAAAAATAACTAAAAGAGAAACTTTCAAAATTCCAAAAAGATGAGCACAATAAGCCAAGCTATTTGCATAGTGGATATCATAATATTTTGAGTAAGGAAGAGAAATTTTGGAGATTAAAATCAAGACAAACTTGGTTAATAGAAGATAAAAACACAATTTTTTTCACAGGATGGAAATAGGACAAATATCAGCATCTAGAATTAGTAGAAGGGATATGGATTGAAGACCAGAGAGAAATCAAAAAGGAGGTAAGGCCTTTTCACCAAAATATTCTAGGATCAAAGGAGATTTAAGTTCTTAATGATAAGTTACTACAAGAAGCACCTTTAGTTATAACAAATGAAGATAATTGCAAATTGATGGAGCCTATTATTCTAGAAGAAGTTCATTCAGCTATTTTGTCTTTTGATAAGAATAAATCCCCATGTCCAGATGGAATCTCTACAACATTCTATCAATATAACTAAGAAATAGTGAAGGATTCTTTATTGGTGGTGGTGGAATAGTCTAGGGTAAAGTAGTACATACCTTAAAAAAAATTCAACATATCTTACCATATTTTCAAAAATAAGGATGCAAAATCATTTGATTCATTCAAGCCCATAAGCCTATGTAATATGGAATATAATATAATCTCCAAAGTAATGGTAAATGTGTTAAGACCACTATTAGAAAAAATTATTTTAGAAGAGCAAGGAGGATTTGTAAAAGAGAGACATATTTTGGACGGGATCATTATAGCTCATGAAGTAATGCATTCAACAACTTCTAGAAAAGAGAGAGCAATGATATTAATACATGTACAAGGATCAATAAGGAAGATACAAATGGAAAGAATATATTTTTACAAATATATAGGATATTGTTGTTAGAAGGTAGTTGGGCAGAAATATAACAACAATTATTATTCTAAGGGGAGCCAAGGATAAGTTGATTTTGGAGTTGAATAGCTTAGGATAATACACAATAAGAAGTAGATATAATGTAAAACACTAATAAATTAGGAATATCGTAAGAACATGAAGAGATATTTTGGATAGTCTGAGCATTCCAAAAGTTAAAAAGTTTGTATGGCTAGTAGGTCATAGAAAAACTTTATCCTAGGATAACCTAATGAAAAGGGATTTTTATGGCCCCTCATAATGTGTTCCATGTAAAAAGAAGGAGAGTATAAACCATCTCTTGAGATATTGTTCAATAGTCTGGGAACTATGGCAATGGATTCTTAATATGTTTGGTAAATACATGGTGATGAATGATAGAACTAAAAAAAGGTTAAAGTAATGGCAGAGAACTTTTAAAAGTGAGGCATTATAGACAATCTAGGATACATCAAAAGATACAATACTTTGGATGGTATGTCTGGAAAGAAACATAAGAATATTTAAAGAAAAGAAAAGTAGTATAAAGGGAATGAAAAGAAATATTTGTTTAGCCATAGAGGAGTGTAAACTAGCCTTATCAACTCACCCAATCCCTAATATTGAAGTAAAGAGCCTTGATATATGGATTCAAGTCATCAATAAGAATCATGATGGTGGGTATAGGGGAAACAAAAGGAAGGCAAAGAATATAAAGTGGAAACTTCCAAAAGCAGAGTTGATGGAGCATCTATAGGAAATCTAGTACCAGTAGGAGGAGGAGGAATAATAAAAAATAATAAGGGTAAATTATCACATTACGCTTTTAGTGGTGTGTTTAATACAAATAATGAAGTTGAATCTTGGACGACTTTGGAAGGATTAAAAATATGCAATCAAATGAAATGGAACAAAGTATGGATGGAAGAATATTTACTAATAGTAATAAATGTAATTATGAGAAAACAGAGGCTTTGTGGAACATACAAGAGATCATTATAGAAATACAAGATCTTGCTATATAATTTGAAGAAATCAGGTTTACACATACATTAATGGAAGGGAACAAATATGTAGATAGGCTAGTCAATAGAGGGGTTTTAATAGAGGATCATGAAGTTAAATTCTCTTTTCTATGGTTAGAGGAAGTAGTAAATTTAGCTGAACCTAACACGAATATAAAAGGAGCAAATTCAAAATAATGTTCCAAAGGACTACAAAATGTTTTAAGAGTTCCATTTATAGATCAACGCATTGGATAAAACTAATAGTCTAGAATTGGTAATGTGAACTATAATTTCGTGAAGCGAGTAGAAGTTTTGTATGCTAAAGTAGAAGATGATATCAGATAGACTTCATGGCTAAATGGATTATTTGAGTTGTTGGTTGGATTATGGGATAGAGTATGGATTGAAAATTTCAACTTTTTGAGATTGATAAGTTACTTTTTAAAATAAAACCATTATGATTTGTTAAAATGTTATTATAATATGAATGAGATTTCTTTCATAACTCATTAAAATGGTAAAATGTTATTTTAATTGGTTATTTGGGATTAAAATAAATTCCACATGTATTATATAATGATCCATAGTTTAGTTATTATGAATATATCCCTTGATAAGAGTTAAATATGAACTTCCAACTTTTTGAGACTACTAAAATCTTTATTATAGTTCTTGTGGTTGCACCTATGCTTCAGGAAGGAAACTAATAGTCCAAAGCTAGTAAAGCAAACTATGATAATGCAAAGTTTTTGAAATATTACTCTACTAAGATGTAGTGTGTAGATAGTAGAGGCGGAGCTTGGGTATTGTGAAGACAGTTGTAGGAAAATATAAAAAAGAAGGATGTTGAATTCTGGAATATTTGTATTTACAAAGAAAATTGAAGAAGATCCAGAAAATGAAAATAAAGAATTTAGATTTTTTATGAAAAAATATGTAGGTATTTAGCTATATAAACTCAATTGAGATGAGAATTGAGTTTGTTTGTAAACTCGAAATCTCTAAAGGAGAGGAGAGATTTGTGATTTGTCAAGGGTGGGGGACTAGAGTACAACCCCTTTTTCTCCAACAAAAAAAATACTAATCACACTTTATTCATCAAATAAAATCAGATAAAAATCACATATTGTTCATATCAATGGAAATAAAAGGGCAAGCGTCACAAATACCATGTGGAAAATAGTTATTAATGTGGCAAATAAAACAATATAATTTGTTTAATTATTTAGCAAAAGTGACATGGACTCGTGAAGGGATGTGATATTTTAGATGATTTGATATATTTTTCTAAAATACAAATATCTTTAGAATTTCATAAAGGATATGAAACTTCATTCAACATTTCATATTTTTTTAAAGTGGGATAGATATCACTAGGTCTCAAACCATGGTCCTCCTAAATCGATGCAAAGCTCATAACCGCTTAAGCTACTACTATGGGATAAGATGGTTTTATAATTATGAATGAATACATTCACTTGTTTATTTAGGGATACTAAAAGTGCATACCCATCAAACTTAATGTTTTTTATTAGGTAAATAATATTATAAGGGTGGGTTTTTTAACAAGGTCCTTCAAACTTAATGTTATTAAGGTTGTGATAAGTTATATTGATCTCTTCTTCATATAGTACTAACTAGGTTTAGTTTCTTATATTATTAGAAGGAGTGGATCAAGATGTACTCAATACCAATGTTTCTCACTTTTAATCAATGAGAAACTAGAATTTCAAAAGTATACAACAGGGGTATAATATCCTTTATATATATTATAAAAACAAAGAACTCATGTTAAAGTGATTAAGATGAATAAAAGGACAAAGTCAAAAGGATTGTAAAAAAAGTTTTAAATGATTGTTAATAATATTCAATCAATAGATGATATGATGCTAGTTAAAATATTTTACATTTAGTAAATAAGAACCTCAAAAATATTCTTTAAAAATATGAAATACTCTTTTGATCCAACTTGTAAATAAGTTAAAAAAAATCATGTTTAAAATGAAGCTTAAGGACTAAGACAATATAACAATATTTTTAGGACATGAGATGAATTCTCTTTTGAACTCTTGTCTTAAAACTCCTCTCTTTACAGGAAATGTTAAAATCAAGTCTTAGTTTAGCTTTTTTATATTAAAAAAAAAGCCACGTGGAAAGGTATGTGGCTCATTCTACCTCACAAAATGACACTTCTAATATCTATATTATAACATATATATATACTAGTTCTCTATTCTTTGAAAGAAATGGATAATGTATACAAATCATTCTTAATTTATTACCTATGTAGTTTAGGGAATCTGGCATTAGGGATCCTTAGGGAGCTAACTTATAATTAAATGTATATTTAGCTTAAATATTCTATGTAAAAAGCGATGATATTTGGAGAACTATTTTTCATAAATGGTAGCTTGATAACGATAATCTAAATTATCACTTCAATAGTTTCAAATTTTGGTATAATATTTAAAAATTCAAGACTTTTATTTTAATAACATTATTATATAGAGAGGTCCGAGGTGTAGACTAATTGGTTCATCCAAACCCCATAAGGGGGCGAGAGGTCCAAGGTTCAAATCTCGGGCCTCGTCGGACTGAACGCTTGTCCCTTTCTTGGTGCTTTCAGTGGCGTAAAAGGTTTAAAATGATTGTGGCATGGCGATTATAGGGGCGGACTGCACGAAGATTTGTGTGGCAACTTTTGGGGCGGACAACGCAGAATACTGTGGCAGCCATAAAATTTGGACAGCCTGATTCGTGGCGGCTACCGATTCCACCATGTAAAAACAAAAAAAAAAACATTATTATAGAGAGTGGAAAAAGAAGTCATTACTAACTTATCAATAGATATTCGATTATTTGAATGTGATCTAAGATTTAGAGATTGACATAAGAGGGCTTTAGATAATATTAGTGATCAAAATTTTATGATTATTAGGAGTCCAAGGGAAGTTTTAGATTTCTCAGCATCAATGGATGGTAATTGGTATGATGAAAGACATCCTTGTTTAAATTATCAAGATGAAAAATCATCTCAACTTTAAAATACCTTGGAATACATGAAATGATGTTCTACAACTAAGGTTGTCAAGTTTAGGAGGTTATTATATGATGGCCGGATATAAACAAATGATCACATTTTTCAAGCTTCTCTTTCATTTTCCAATGCTTGGAATAAGATTTGATATAATAAATCCTCACCTAGATTGAATACATTTCTTTAGGTTATGGTTCATGGAAAAATTATAATATAGTGTAACTAAATAAGGTGAATGTAAACCATTTAATATTATAATGTCTCTTTACATATAATATAGAACTAAGATTTTAGTCAAGTCAATCTAGGAATTACCTTGTCCATGTTAGAGTAGATTGTTTACCTTAGCTCATGTTCACCTAGGTAATTTATTTTCCTTTTATTTAGTTATTCCATGTATTTTCCCCACCCACTTATATGTGGATATTTCATTTATCTTATTTAGATATTATGAGATGTTACATATTTATTTCTTAGATATTATGGGGATATTTTTAGGTTTGACTATTCCTAGGAGTTATGGGGATATTTTTAGGTATATTTGGAGGGTTGAGATTCTTTCTCCCCATAGCGGTTACAGATCTATGGACCATATCATTTATTTCTTTTGTACGGTGGATATTTATCCTTAACTTGATCCTACCGCTATGGTTGATCATCCTTGCCTATAGAAGAAAGGCACCTTCATTGTACTCATTGAGGAAATTCATTATTCAGATCTAGAATATGATATTATTGCTCTCTTTTTTTCATATCTATTTGTAAGCTTATGCTATCAATTTGCTTTCAGATTCTTGTTTTGGTTGAATGTGAGGTTCTGTTAACACTTGAGATCCTTAAATATTGGAATGATATGATTATCATTCCTTTCATGGCATTAGAGCAATAGGTATTTCAGTCATCCATTTGTGAGTGTTGTGCAGTTGTTTCTCTTGCAAGATTGAAGATTGGTGTGGAAGCTTCAATTTTTGTGATCGGGTTCTTGGTGGAGTTTTTTGGCTAGTTTGTTTCTCTCCTTCCATTTTAATATCATCACAAGACTCCTAAAATCTCTACTACCCATACTGCAATAGCCTCATTCCCTTGGATCTGTATTAAGCATTTTTTTCTTGAGCATTTCCTTTTTGGCAGGGTCACCAACCCAGCCCATTTTTATATTTTGCATGTATCTCTAGATAGAAATGGAATTTTTTAATGAAAATATTTGGAGTTCTGTAGATGCATTCATATGATTTTTTTGCAAAATTTCAACTCATTTGGATAAGTATTCTTCAAGATATCTCAATTTTACAAAAACTTGCACTTTTTTAGTAATCTGCGTATATCTTCATCAAAACTTCAATTTTTTTGCAGATGCTTTTATAGAATGTGTAAAATACTATTATATACCTTCCCATAAAATTTCAAAGCATTTGGAGCTGTATTCTGACTGTTACAGTGATTTTACTATTTTTAGTAAAGTCGTCCTTTCAGGAGAAATATTGGGAGTTGCTCAACAAAAATTTTCCAAGCCTGTAAAATCCTTTTTCTAATATGTATGTAAAATTACAGATAATTTGGATTTGTATTTAGACATTTATAATGATTTTATGACTGCACTCTCAATATTGCATTGTGAAAAGGTTTTTGCACTTGAATCGGTATATGGACTATTGTTATAAAGTCCCATCTTCCTTCATTTGTTGTTTGTCCACTTAGTTTGGACCTTTGTGATCAGCTTACTTGGTGTTCAGTATTGGTGGAGCCTACACATTTTTTTTCTTGAGTATTCCTCTTTGACTTCCCTTGATTTGTTGTGGTGCATCCTCTTGTACCAATCTTCCTCATTGAGGCACTTAGTTTGAAGGAGGGGATTCTTTGGGGAATTCCTTTGGAGATTTTTCAGAGTTTAGAGGATTCATTTGTGCATTGGTGTGATTTTATGGTATTTTTCACCACCTTGTGACATCACACTAGACCTCTCACATTATAATGGCATTTGATTTTTTGGGGGGCCTCTTCTACTTTTGAGTACATCTTGGAAACTTCTTTTTTAAGACTTAGCATAGAATCAAATGTTGAAACTTTTAAAGCATGGTTTAAGGTACTTTGTTCATTATGTCAAATTGAATGTTTAGATCCTTTATTCATAACTCCAAAACCCAAACCAATGGTGAAGTATAAGGAGTATAGGACATGGTTCATGAACAATTTAAGGATCTTTAGCATGCTTTATTATTTAGTTTATGGGAGCTTCAAAATTTTATTGGAGTTCACAAGAACACACCTCACCTTGCTTATCATATGTTGAAAATAAAGTTTTTACCCAAGGAACCTTCTCTTACAATTGCTTGCATGGAGAAAATTATTTGTGACATTGCATCTTTGTTTTTGGAGTCACTATCTGATGACGTTTTGGATGATGAGGTTGATGCTACAGTACTTGCTTTAGATATTTTATAGGATACATTTCCACACTTATTTTTTGTGGATTATCATGTTGATTTTGTAGCATATACAGCAAAGATTTCATGGTATGTTACATCCTTACATACATATGACTTCTTGGATGGTGTTGCCTCTCTCTTCATTGAGAGTCACACATATGATTTTCTTGACATATATGATGAGCTCACTCATTTATTTGATGATGATGTATACATTGTATCTCCTCCATGTATTTCTTCCTTTGTGGACCCTTTTTGGTGTGCCCTTCTTTGAGTGAGCCACTTTGTCCACCATTTTCTTCTCATGTTTCTTTCATATTGGATTATGTACTCCTACAGGATTTGGATAAAAAGATTTTGTCTTTAGTTGGACTCTCACTTGGATATCATGAAGACCATGTTGATTCTTTTGAGGCTTCTAAGCCTCCACTTCTTTCTCTTGCTGCTTCCATGGGCTCATCATCACTTATGTAGCGGGACATTGGTGATTCTTCCTTGATGGACGCTCTTCACACATCTCTTCCACTTTTGCACACTCATGGTTTTGTGCACATTGATATTTTGGATGTTGATTGGGATTATATTTTATCCAATTTTGGTGTTTGTTTGGGTTTATACATTCTTGGAGATTCATTTCATAATTCATTGGTGATGTCTTCTTCACTTCAGTTCAGTTTGAATGATTGTACATCATCATTCTACATTTTATTCCCATCTTCTCACACTCACTTGGAGTGGGAAGACATTCGATGGATGCTTCATGGCTACTTTCTTCCTCATGGGAGACACATTGTTCATCGCAGAGGTATCCACTTCTTCATAGGACTTCTTCATGGAGCTCGTTGTCCTAGGGGGGTGTTGGAAGTGCTCCTTGGATCCATTCCTACTTCTTCTTCTCTCTTTCTAGCTAGATGGTTTTTTTTCCACATGGTTTTCCACCTTTTGGATACACATTATACATGAGTACCTAATCAAGCCTTGTTGTCGGGACTCATATTGTGGATATGCCACTTTATTTTTTGGAACCTAGCTTCACTTGAGGGGGGGTATTAGAGTAGGTTGTTTACCTTAGCTCATGTTCACCTAGGTAATTTATTTTCCTTTTATTTAGTTATTCCATGTATTTTCCCCACCCACTTATGTGTGGATATTTCATTTATCTTATTTAGATATTATGAGATGTTACATATTTATTTCTTATATATTATAAGGATATTTTTAGGTTTGACTATTCCTAGGATTTATGGGGATATTTTTAGGTATATTTGGAGGGTTGAGATTCTTTCTCCCCATAGCGGTTCAGATCTATAGACCATATTATTTTATTTCTTTTGTACGGTGGATATTTGTCCTTAGCTTGATCCTACTGCTATGGTTGATCATCCTTGCCTATATAAGCAAGGCACCTTCATTGTACTCATTGAGAATTCATTATTCAGATCTAATATATGATATTGTTGCTCTCTTTTTCGCATATCTATTTGTAAGCTTATGTTATCAATTTGCTTTCAGATTCTTGTTTTGGTTGAATGTGGTGTTATGTTAACACTTGAGATCCTTACAGCTTGGAATGATATGATTATCATTCCTTTCACTCCATTGTTTGATTCTTATAATCAAATTATATAATCCTAATAGAATCTATGACTTATGGATTATATATCCTGCAATAGTGATATGGGTCACTTAGATAGAAAGAACAAGTAATTTGTCAACTATTAGAGAGTTTTTATGAATCTAGAGCATTGTTGAAAATTCTCTCGTAAAATACATGAAGTATTCAAAATATTATTATAGGTCATTATAAAAATATTATTACGTAATGGCCTTCACATTGAAGAAATATATGAGAAATTGAATTAGTTAAAATAATAACATAAGTAAATTCACTTAGAAGTCTTGTTCAATTGAACGGACAAAACTTAATAAAAAAAGACGACATTGGCCAAACTACATTGAAGAATTTTAAACCTTCTCTTCATGAACAATAGGAGGGCACTTTTAACAAGACAAGGAGGAATCAATCATTTCTTATAATTGATTTTAAAGAAAATAACAGTCTTGTTATCTATTATCATGAAGGGATGCCCTAGATGGGAAGAAGTCAAGGAAGTCTAATTCCACTTAATCACAAAGAAAAATAAATGGAAATGTATGTATAAGCTAAGCCATACAAATATTATCGGGTGCAAGTGGGTCCATAATATAAATAATTAACTTTAAGGATATATTTGAAACCAACCTTGTTGCAAGGGTTTTTTTTAAAAGAAAGGTGTTGACTACAATAAAAACTTTGCTCTTACAAATCACATGGACTCCATTCATATTATCATTTTACTTGTTTTCTCTCTTAGATAAATAGTTCAACAAATAATTGTTAAAAATTTATTTCCTCACGGAATTTACAAGAGAAAATATTCATGTGACAAATGCTATGTTTTGTTTAGGATGGGCAAAATGATTTCTTTGCAAAACTCTTTATATGTCCTTAGTCAAACATCTTAATCATGGTCTTAGAAAATTAGAAATTTATTTTTAGTTGTGGTTTCACTATTGTGAACTTGAAGAATGATATTCACATCAAGTGTTATGATGGACAAATCCTCATTATTGTATTTTTATTGATGATTTGATCATTATAGGAGTTTACTTCCTTGATTCAAGAATAAAGCTATAACTTTGAGATATCATTGAGATAATTAATTTGTTCTTGATAAATGACTTTGCTAATATGTGTGTGTGTTAAATAATCTATAAGGATATCTCTTTTTCAACCATAGTATGCTTTAGACCTTTTATAATATGTTGGGATGGAGGATTATAAGGTTATTGACATGTCTCTAAACCACTAGTTGAATATATTTGGTAGGATGTTTTAATTAATTATATTACATTGGATATCATCTCTATTGTTAGTATTATGTTGAATCAATATTCTATGATTTCATGAGAGTCATAGGAAAGTAGTGAAGAGGATAATTTGCTACATTTGAGGTATCCTCCATAAGGGTATATGTTGTACTAGTAGTTTTTTTTGTCAATCTTATGTCATTAATAAGACATTAATAGGGATTGTGACTTTGGTGGGTGCAAATCCATGTGTTTTATTGTTCTCTCTAAGCTATGGTCTTGTTTTTTGCTCTTTTAAGAAACATGACTTATTAATTGTTTTTACAATGAAAGTTGAGTATTATAGTGCCATGATAAGAGGTGAATATCTTGAGTAAATGTGGTAACTTATGGACACTTGATATTTCCATTATATTAAAATATTTGTAATTTGACTTTATTAGAACAAGGCCAAAAGTGGTGTATTACCTATATATGGTTGCTTTTGATGTAAGCCTTTGGGAAAGTGCTATGTAAGCCTCTGGGCATCTTCATGTAAGCCTATGGGTTAGTGCTATGTAAGCCTTTGGGCATCTTCATGTAAGCCTATGGGCTATTTCTATGTAAGTCTTCAAGCATCTTGATGTAAGACGACATACATCTTAATGTAAGTCCATGAGCATTTTTCTATGTAAACCCATGGGCATTCTTCTATATAATCTTATGGGCATCTTCATGTAATCCTAAGGACACTTTCATGAATTCACCCTTAGTAGTATTGGTTAATTTACCTTTATGGATAACCTTGCTTAAAGGGTAATTTATTATTAATTTAATGTAAGGTTAACCTCAAGGATAGGTTAATATCAGCTTGAGGTTAACCTCTCATTGGGGTTTTGGTAATACTATAATTACCCTTCAATGAGCAATCATTTGTAATATATTGTGATATATAAAAATATTATGGGTGTACCCACGAGCACCCACCCCTTATTTTTTTCTCTCATATTATGTCATTTATCTCTTTCTCTACTCTTTGTCTATATGATCTTTATTTTTGCTTTTCTTACTTTTTTGCATATGATTGTGGTGAACGGATGTTTTTGAAAAATATTGCAAATTCCAACATGGTATCATATCCAAATCAAAGCAACTTCTCTCAATCACACAAAAAGGCTATACAAGACAAACTATGATAGATATGGACAAACCATCAATTTCATTGGATATATTCCTCATTAAATTTCAAGGGGGGTCCTAGTTAGGCTTTTTTGGATATTTGTCGTATTAATACCTATTTTTGCATCTAAAAATTTATTATTTCCCTACAAAGCTTGAAATTTAAAACTGGAATATTCTATAAAATATTATATTTTGCAGCAATAAAAATAGGAGGATGCAAAGGCACGGTTGTCTTAATAGAAAAATTAAAATTTTGAAAATATGTCACATATGGTGTAATGGTATGTGTGCTTTATTGTAGCGTACTAATCACGAGTTCAACTGGCTTCTTCATTTTATGCAAATGATTTTTTTAATTTTGTGTTATATTGTGCACGAGGGTTGTTGAGGGTTGTACACACTATTCCAGCATGAACATACACTATGGCATCATGTGTGTGTGTGTGTGCATGTGTAGAACGTAGCAACACATAAGGATAGTTGTACCCAGTATTTATCACCCTTGCCTACCTCAAGGGGTAGGCATGAGGGCCTTACTCCCAATGGAGCCATTAGGAAAGGTGGCCAACATGGTTTCATTAAAGTCTTTGTGTTAAAACTGAACATGACATTGATACCAATTATGGGAGCTAAACATAACAAGGAGTAGCAAAATAAATATGCAAACATAAAACAATGGGGGTACATCTCTCTTTATACAAGAGTGTGATGGTTCACCTTCAATGAGTTGCAAAGTGCATAATAATATGTCAAAATCCTTGACGGTTACATATGACAATATTCCCAAATGATTTCATATATAATTCTATGACAATATTCTCCTACTTATTTCTATTTTGACATGTGGTCTTCCTTATTAGTTAATTAATGACGTATACCATTATACAATACAATATTAAGTTTTTAAGTACCTATCTCGGGTACCTAACAGATTCAAGTAAACTAAAGTGGCCTTTGTCATCTAACGCTATAAATAGATTTTCTTTACCTCTTTCTCTAGAGTGGAATATCCTTGATCTAATCCAACTTCTACAATATGATTCATTGCTTCATCTTGAAATTTATTTCACCCCATTTTTTTTGTCTCGTTCTTCGTTGTTTTCACTTTTCAATCTCTTGCCATGTGTCCAATCTCATAATAATTGTGGTATTAAAATATAATATTTTCGTAATCCACTTATTGATCCCACTCTCTTTATTCATATTTAATCTTAATGGATTGTGGCAAAGGTTTTAAAATATTCATAGAAACACATACATGAGTATATATACATGCTTTTGCTCTTTAGTAGTTGGTTCCTCCCGGGGGATTTCTAATATTCTTCAAGATATTATTATTGATAAGCTGATATGGAAATCTAAAAAGCCTAACCCATAGCAGAAGATTTTTAATAGTTTGTCTCAAAAGAAAATTTCTTACTCCATTGTCTTAAATAGTAGAAGTTTTTTAATAGTTTATGTCTCAAAAGCAAAATTCTCACTCCATGGTCTTAAATAAAGGGCATCTCTCCCCCTAAACTATGGACCATTACCCATTATTTTATCCATGATTTTCAAATTGAAAAAAATGATGATGAAAAACCTTTAGGAAAAAAGTCCTCGAACAATTTAAATTCGATTCCTAGTTCCAATTAATCTATATTTGAAACTATGAAAATCTTAGTTAATATTCATGGAACTTACATACTAACCCTTTGCTTTTAAGAACCATTATATTGTCCTCAACCATCTCGTCCTTGATAACTTATGGTGTAACATTTGTTGTCTAGATCCAACTTGTCATAGGGGTTTCTCACATGAACCAAATCTTAAAAAAAAAACTTGTCATATATTTACTCTTTTTCTTATCTTCAACTTAGGCATCCATACTTCCACCTAAGGACATACTAACTTCCAATTATGACTTTCAAATATAGATTTCCTTCCATTCTACCTATTAAGGCTTGTTTGTAGCTTGCACTTGCTTTTGACTTGCAGTAAAATTATATATTTTCAATTAAGTATAAAAATATTATATTTTTATATATAAATTTAATTTAATTATAGGAAGCTAAAATAACCCATCCATTTAAAATGATTATACAAGACCAAAACAACTCAATGTGTATTACATAGATCCTTACCAACTACTTAACATTATTAATTGAAAACCAAATCAAAATCACATATATTTTAATACGTGTCATTAGAATGTAAAAATAATATTTAATTTTTTTTTTTTTTATTGGTATATGAGATTGAAATAGGTCCCACCTATATTAAGTCATGGTATTACAACAACTTGATATTATCCATGTATCCTGTGACAAGATTTGAACCCATATCTTCTCCTTAAATGTCGAAGAATCTAATCCATTGAGCTAATGTCATTTAATAATCTTAAATTTTATTTTAATTCTATTTTTTTAAATATATTTTAAATTAGTTTTTTTTTTATTAGTATATTTTAAATTAGTTTGACAAGAACAATGTAATGGTTAGGGCATTGGCCTATCTTTGGAAAGGTTTAAGGTTCAAACCATGTCATACCCAAAAGAGGATAGGTTGGATGGTAGCGATCAAGTGTTTGTCGATTAATTGTTCCAGTTCGATGTCTTAGAGGGTCAAGGTTTCATTGACTTTATTTAACCCAATGGACTAAGGTTTATAGTGACAACATCTAATGATGTTTTCTAGGAGAAGAACCCATCAGTTTGGGTTATGGCTCTTCATAAGAAGATCCAAAGTTCAAATCATGGCTTGTGGTTGTGTTAAATTTCTTATTGATAAACTCAACTCTCCCCCTTATGAGAGGTCATTGAGGGATGGGGATGCTCAACCCTGAACATCATGGTAGGGTTTCTCACACTAACCAAAATCACATATATTTTAATACGTGTCATTAGAATGTAAAAATAATATTTAATTTTTTTTTTTTTTATTGGTATATGAGATTGAAATAGGTCCCACCTATATTAAGTCATGGTATTACAACAACTTGATATTATCCATGTATCCTGTGACAAGATTTGAACCCATATCTTCTCCTTAAATGTCGAAGAATCTAATCCATTGAGCTAATGTCATTTAATAATCTTAAATTTTATTTTAATTCTATTTTTTTAAATATATTTTAAATTAGTTTTTTTTTTATTAGTATATTTTAAATTAGTTTGACAAGAACAATGTAATGGTTAGGGCATTGGCCTATCTTTGGAAAGGTTTAAGGTTCAAACCATGTCATACCCAAAAGAGGATAGGTTGGATGGTAGCGATCAAGTGTTTGTCGATTAATTGTTCCAGTTCGATGTCTTAGAGGGTCAAGGTTTCATTGACTTTATTTAACCCAATGGACTAAGGTTTATAGTGACAACATCTAATGATGTTTTCTAGGAGAAGAACCCATCAGTTTGGGTTATGGCTCTTCATAAGAAGATCCAAAGTTCAAATCATGGCTTGTGGTTGTGTTAAATTTCTTATTGATAAACTCAACTCTCCCCCTTATGAGAGGTCATTGAGGGATGGGGATGCTCAACCCTGAACATCATGGTAGGGTTTCTCACACTAACCAAAATCACATATATTTTAATACGTGTCATTAGAATGTAAAAATAATATTTAATTTTTTTTTTTTTTATTGGTATATGAGATTGAAATAGGTCCCACCTATATTAAGTCATGGTATTACAACAACTTGATATTATCCATGTATCCTGTGACAAGATTTGAACCCATATCTTCTCCTTAAATGTCGAAGAATCTAATCCATTGAGCTAATGTCATTTAATAATCTTAAATTTTATTTTAATTCTATTTTTTTAAATATATTTTAAATTAGTTTTTTTTTTATTAGTATATTTTAAATTAGTTTGACAAGAACAATGTAATGGTTAGGGCATTGGCCTATCTTTGGAAAGGTTTAAGGTTCAAACCATGTCATACCCAAAAGAGGATAGGTTGGATGGTAGCGATCAAGTGTTTGTCGATTAATTGTTCCAGTTCGATGTCTTAGAGGGTCAAGGTTTCATTGACTTTATTTAACCCAATGGACTAAGGTTTATAGTGACAACATCTAATGATGTTTTCTAGGAGAAGAACCCATCAGTTTGGGTTATGGCTCTTCATAAGAAGATCCAAAGTTCAAATCATGGCTTGTGGTTGTGTTAAATTTCTTATTGATAAACTCAACTCTCCCCCTTATGAGAGGTCATTGAGGGATGGGGATGCTCAACCCTGAACATCATGGTAGGGTTTCTCACACTAACCAAATAAAAAAATATCTTATAATATTATCGATTTTCTTATGTATTGAATATATATAATAAAATAAATATTTATTTTATTTTCTATATATAAATTTAATTATATAATTTTTTTTTATTTGGTTAGTGTAATAAACCTCTATGACCAACGCACAGGGCTGAGCAGTCTCCTCCCAACCATGACCCTTCGTAAAGTCGAGAGCTATGCTTATCAATAGGGAATTTAACATACAACCACCACACACCCACCCTCTCACACACTCGCCCATACGGTTTGAACCTTGGACCTCCTGAAGAAAAGCCAAAGCCCGAACTGTTGCGTTAATTTTAATTTGATTATACTAGGTTGGAACAATCCATCTATATTTAAAAAAATGCATGGATCTAAAACAATCTAATTTGATTATACCAGGTTGGAACAATCCATCTATATTTAAAAAAATGCATGGATCTAAAACAATCTAGGGCACTTTTTTGCATATAATGTAACAAGATTTAAACATGACTTTTCTTGAAAATAAATATAATTTTAATTATAAATATAATTTCATTTGATTATGCAAGGCTAAAACAATCCATGTGTTGTGGTCTACCGACAAGGATGCCACTTGCATTATCGGTAATGTGACCCGGGTTCAACCCCCATGGCGGATATGTATATGTATAAGAAGTATTTACTCAATAAAAAAAACTGGGTATAAGAGATTAAAACAATTAAATTTTATTAATCATGTAACTTTGTTAATTGAAAAATAAATCTTAATTTTTTTTTTTTTTAATATTAAGATATGGGGGTTTTGACCAGGAATCCCCCAACCTGTTATAACAACTCCACCAGGGAGACACCCACGCCACGGTTTGAAAAACGAATCTTAATTTTATTATATATATAATTATATAATTTTTAAACTTGATTATATCATGTTAGAACAATCCATCCACATTTAAAAAAAAATGCTTATGGATCTAAAACAACCTCAGACATTTTTTATTTTTATTTTTATGATATATATAAAATATGTAATAAAATTCAAACTTGATTTTTCTTTAAAATATGTATAATTTTAATTTGATTATGTAGGTTTAAAACAATCTATCTAATAATTTTTTTTTTTTTTTAAATGGTTATAAAATAGATAGGTATTAACTATTTTTATGATATATATATATATTGTAATAAAATTCATTCTTGAATTTTTTTTTAATTTATATATTTTATTAATTTTAACTATTATTTAGTAAAATATCTAATATTAAACTTGTATATTAATATTTATCCCAATTTATTTATTTTATTAGAGATGTCAAACACAAAATATCTAAGACGAAGTTTTTTTATATTGAACATCGTTTACAAATATTTACAAATATCAGCGCTCATTCGAGCAAACACAAGAGGAATCGACCTCACAACCACATGGGGCATTTGGTGTAATGGGAGTTGCCTAGTTATTATCATCCATGTGGTTGTGAGGTCGATTCCTCTTGTGTTTGCTCGAATGAACACTGATATTTGTAAATATTTGTAAATGATGTTCAATATAAAAAAATTCAAACTTGATTTTTCTTGATATTTGTAAATATTTGTAAACGATGTTCAATATAAAAAAATTCAGACTTGATTTTTCTTAAAAATATGTATAATTTTAATTTGATTATGCAGGTTTAAAACAATCTATCTAATAAAAAAAAATTAAAAAAAAATGGTTATAAGATAGATAGGTATTAATGTGGAATTGGTTATAAGATAGATAGGTATTAATGTGGAATTGGTTATAAGAGATTGAAACAATTCAATCCTTATTAACCATGTAACTTTGTTAATTGAAAATCAAAATTAAATCACATATATTTAATTTGTATCATATGTAAAAATAAAGTTCAATTTTTTTTAATTTGGTTAGTGTAAGAAACCTCTATGACCAACGCAGAGGGTTGAGCAGTCTCCTCCCAACCATGACCCTTCGTAAAACCGAGAGCTATGCTTATCAATAGGGAATTTAACACACACCCACCCCCTCAACATTCACCCACACCGCGGTTTGAACCTTGGACTTTTTGAATTTTTTTAATTTGGTTAGTGTAAAAAACCTCTATGACCAACGCAGAGGGCTGAGTAGTCTCCTCCCAACCATGACCCTTCATAAAACCGAGAGCTATGCTTATCAATAGAGAATTTAACACACACCCACCCCCTCACACACTCGCCCACGTCGCGGTTTGAACCTTAGACCTTTTGAAAATAATATTATCCAAACGACTTTTCTTGTAAGTTAGATATATATTTGAACTTATTCATTAGATTAAAACTTAATATTACAATAGCTTGACAATTACAATTACATATGTATTACTTTTATTTATATATATATATATATATATATATATATATATATATATTATCAAGATTAAAGTTACCACCTCCTTTTAAATGTTGAGAAATTTAATCAGTCCAGCTTTACCATTTAATAATAATCTCATATTATAATAATCTCCCCTTGTTAATGAAATATAACAAAGTTTTTATTAGAATAAAAATGTTACGCTAATAAGAAAGTTTAATGAAATTTTTATTTTTATTTTTATTTCCTTTTATCCTTGATTCATAGTATCTTTAACATAAATATAATTATTTTTTATATTAATTTTTAATTGATTTTTTTTTTATTTGGTTAGTGTGAGAAACCCTTACAACCAACGTAAGGTTGAGCAATCTCCTCCTAACCATGATCCCTCATAAAGCCAAGAGCTATGCTTATCAATAGGGAATTTAACACACAATCACCACACACCCACCCCCTCACACACTCGCCCATGTCGTGGTTTTAATTGAATTTAAATTTACATTTTATTTAAAAATAATATTTTTTTTGCTAAAGAATAAGGGGTTGTATTCGGATCTCCCAGCCACAATTCTTTCCTTTAGAGTTTGAGAGTTTACAAACAAATTCAATTCTCATATCAATTGAGATGCTATAGCTAGATACATACATCATTTTTTATAAAATGTTTAAATTCTTGATTTTCATTTTTGGATCTTAATTTATTGTGTGAATACAAATATTCCAGAATACATCATCCTTCTTAATATTTTCTTACAACAACCTTCACAATACCAAATGCATTACATCTTAGTAGAGTAGTATTTTCAAAACATCGCATTATCATAGTCTGCTTTACCAAATCTTGATTGTTAATTTCCTTCTTAAAGCATAAGTGCAACAACACAAATTGTAATAAATAGTTTATATAAAAACACATTAATGTTATTAAATAAAATGAATATTACCAATGAAAAACATTAAAATAAATCTTAATCATTATTTGATTCAAGCACATCAGAGTACAGGGTTTTGAAGCGGAGTCTGAAGAGCTTTATAACATTTTAACTCAGCAAATTATTCCCTCTGGAGAGGATGAAGATCACATTGTTTGGGCTGAGACTCGAAAGTGGTGACTTCACGAGTTAAGTCTCGCCAATAATTTGCTTCTCAATGTGGAAGGTCAACAATTTCAACCGAGTTTGGTTTGGATCAAAGGCTTAATTCCTAAAATATCCTTTTTTCATGGTCGGTGATTCAAGGAAAAATCCTCACTATGGACAATATGTTATCCAAAGGTATGGTTATTGCTAACCGTTGCTACATGTGCAGGGCGGGATGGGAGACAACCCAACACTTGTTTCTGGAGTGTCCAGTAGCGGAGTCCATCCTGGATGAACTTTTCCAAGCCTTTAGGATCTCGTGGGTTAAGCTTGCTCTTATATCCGAAGTGTTCCATCAATGGCCTCAACCCTTTGTTAGCCTAAAACTTAAGTACCTATGGAAAATCTGTTGGCATCATTTTCTCTAGAAGATTTGGCTAGAAAGGAACCATAGAGCCTTTAAGGATACCATTCACAACCCAAAAACCATCCTCAACAGGATTATTGTCTTTGCGAAAGAAAACCTTAGCACCTTAGTGGATGAGAACCACTCAATTCTTCCCCAAGAAAAACAATTAGCTCGGGCCTTAGGTATTGAGGACAAACCTTCCATTCCTTTGCCCAATCCCAGAAATGGGATTTGTTGGAAGCCACCCCCCAGGGTTGGTTTAAACTAAATTTTGATGGTGCAGCCAAGGAGAACCCGGGAAGAGCTGGAGCTCGGAGGAATAATCGAGGATCATCAAGGAAATCTGGTCAAGGCCTTCGCTGAACTATTTGGAATCGGGAACTAATAATGAAGCGAAGCTAGAGCCCTTTGGAGAGGGTTGCAAGTAGCCCAAGCAACTCAAGGTAACTTGATGATTGAAGGTGATTCTATGAACATCATCAATTTGTTAACCAATGGCAAAAAACCTCCATGGAGAATCGAGGGAGTCATCCATGAAGTGAGGATTCCTTTTGCGGCAAGACAGAACAGGAGGGCTCGTCACGTGTACCATGAGGCCAACAGGTCAGCTGACAAATTAGCCAACATAGGTGTTGATGTTGGTAGCTTGGTAACATGGACACAAGATGTGCCACGTGAAGTGGAAAACATTATTAGTCATGAAAAGAAACCTACTCGTTAAGGAGAAAGACGAATGGGTGTTCTTTCCCCATGGAGCTGGTAATAACTATGGGGTTTCCCTCTAAATCATACCAAATTGGAAATGAAGGTAATAGGGTGTAAGCCTTGGAAGATTCTGATAGAGAATAGGAAATGGGCAAGCAACAAGTTTCACAAGTGCAAAGTTCCAAACTTCAATTCCTGTCAATGTAAGTAATGTTTACAGTTATGTTTAGGTATGGGTGTGCTTTGTTAGTAAGGTGTTGTAGGGGATTCAACACAATTTCTGGTAAGAAAGTTTCAAGGATGACTAGGATCTACAATCTTAGCAGAAGGTTGGATATTGTAATAGGTTTTGGGTTAACCTACAAAACCCGGTAATTAATGAAGACTTTTATTTACCAAAAAAAAAATATTTGATTCAAGCAGTCAACATTTTCTTGTCAACTTCAACTAAACTTACTACATCCTCTAATCATGGAAAAGAGAATTTAACTTCATGATCCTTAATTAAAACCCCTCTATCGGCTAGCCTATCTGCACATTTGTTTCATGTAAACCTGATTTCTTCAAACTCTATAACAAGATCTTGAATTTTCACAATTATATCTTGTATTTATTGCTATGAGGGAATCACCTTCTCAAAATTGTATTTATTGCTATAGGTGGATATAATTGCTTTTCTCAAAATTGCATTTATTGCTATGAGGGAATCACCTTCTATCCATACTTTGTTCCATTTCATTTGTTTGCATGTTTTTAACCCTTCCAAAGCTTCTCAAGCTTCAACTTCATTATTTGTCTTAAATCCACTATTGAAAGCATAATGAGACAAAATCTCTCATCTATAAATTCTAATTATTCCTCCTTCTCAAGCTGATCCTGGATTTTCTTTAGATGTTTCATCAAAATTCAATTTGACCAACTCCACATCTGATGGTTTCCACTTTATATTTTTTACCTTTTTTTTTTCTTTTATACCCAACATCATAATTCCATTTGATGACTTGATTCCATCTATCAATTCTCTCTGTCTCTAAATTAGGGATGGAGTGAGTTGATAGGGTTGGTTCAGACTCCTATGTGGCTAAATAAATCGTCTTCTTCATTGCCTCTAAACTAATTTTATTTATTTTTTAATATTCTTCTATTATTTTCTAACCATACAGTCCAAAGTATTATATATTTTGATATATCCCAAATTGTCGATAAAGCCTCACTTTTAAAAGTGTTATGTCATTACTTTAACCATTCTTCAATTCATTCATCACCATGCATTTACAAAACATATTAAGAATCCATTACCATAGATTCGATACTATTGATAAATGTCCCAAGAGATGGTCTATACTCTCCTCCTCCATTTTACAAAGAACACATTGTGAGAGGCCATGAAAACCCCTTTTCATAAGGTTATCCTAAGATAAAATTCTTCTATGACCTATTAGCCAAACAAACATTTTGACTTTAGGAATGCTTAGACTATCCCAAATATCTTTGTATATTCTTGTGATATTTATATTTTTTGGTGTTGTACACTATATCTACTTCTTCTTGTGTATTCTCCTAAGCTATTCAACTCCCAAATTAGCTTATCCTTGGCTCCCCTTGGGATAATAATTGTTGTTTTCTTTCTGCTCAACTACGTTCTAACATCAATGCCTTGTATACTTGTCAAAAATCTTCTTTCCATTTGTATATTTCTTCTTGATCCTTGTACATAATGTTTGAAACCCTGTCACCATATTTATCTTGAAGTAATCTCATCCAAGGTTTCAAAATTAGATCTAGATTGAGTTTTTTTATCACACCAGTTGATTTTAATTCCCTCCTTTTTGTGTTAGCCAGCTATAGACTTTATATTTGCTATTTGGTTTCTCCTAACCGTATGCGGTTAGTGTGATTTTTGGGACCCTATTGGGGTGTGCGTATCCACCCACTTTTTGTATGATTAAGTTGTATTTTTAATATAATATAGATTTTCATTCAAAAAATATAAATATTTTCTCTAGTTTACACCACCCATCTTAGACCATTAACCACTAGATCAGTATATTTTTTTAAACTATTCCATAGAGCATAACCATTTGGAAGAGAGAATGCACTAAATATTAAGCTTGGATCATTGGGATCAACATAATTAGAAGAATTCTTGCCCATTGTCTTTGACTCTCTTTGTACAATCTCCAAATTACTTTTCCCCTAAGAGCTAAGTTTGCATCCATAAGAACTCTTAAACCAAGACCTCTTCTAGTTTTATCATCACACACCTTGCTCCATTTCACCAAAGAAAATTTCCTTCTATCATGTAAACCTGACCACAAAAAATACTGCATAATATAGATTAAACTTTTTTCTATTTATTTTGGCATAGTATACAAGGACATATAATGAATTAGAATGGCCCATAAGACTGATTTAATTAGTTGCACTCTTCTTGATAACGATAACCATCTACCTTTTCTTGTTGATAGTTTATTTTGAACTTTACTTATAGTTGGATTCTATAATTATGTCCTGATTATCCCTTGAAATAAGGGCATCCCTAGATAAGTTACTAGTAAAATTTTTGCCTCCATTTGAAGTAACGTGCATATCTTTGCTTTGATTCTAACTAGGATGTTTAAGAAGTAAATTTTGAATTTTGTCCTATTAACTCTTTGCCCTGATGCTTTTTCGTATTCCTTTAATAAGCTATTCAAAGCTCTGGCCTTGTTTAACCTTGCCCTCCCAAAAAAGGTTGTATCATCTACAAACTGTTGATGACTATTGTTGTCGACGTTATTACTAACCTTAAAATTATTTATCAACCCATCTTTATTAACCTTCTTCAAGTTCCTATCCAAAACTTTTCCTATAATATTTATTAAAATAAATAAATTATCATGCCATATAAAATTTCTAAAGTTTATATCCATAACAAATATTACCAAGTTAAAAACACCCATTAAAATT
Source organism: Wollemia nobilis (assembly GCA_028583015.1). Classification (NCBI taxonomy): domain Eukaryota; kingdom Viridiplantae; phylum Streptophyta; class Pinopsida; order Araucariales; family Araucariaceae; genus Wollemia; species Wollemia nobilis. The sequence goes on along the minus strand of JAQPPZ010016751.1, from coordinate 5,169,741 downwards.
TTTCCTACCACCCCCAGAATCCATTATCTCCCTTCTAAACTAAGGTTATAAAGTATAATAAATTACATCTAAATATATATTTTTTAATTTATTAAAAATATATATATTTTGTATTTGGTTAGTGTGAGAAATCCTACGACCAATGCACAAGACTGGGTAGTCTCCTCCCAGCCATGACCCCTTATAAAGCCGAGAGCTATGCTTATCAATATGGAATTTAACTCACAGCCACCACACCCACCCAAATAAGAGCCAAAGCCTGAACCATTGTGTTGTCCCCCTGATTATCCCCCTACACCCCACTTTATGACTTTGTGGATACTCAAATAATAATCCCTTGTGACTGATGTCACATGGTATACCCGGATGGGACAACTACAGCTAGCCATAGAGCTAGGTTCTTAGGGTTTCTTTTTCACCAAAAAATTGTCCCAAGGGAATAAAGAGCTAGGTTCTTAGGGTTTCCGTTTCACTAAAAAATTATCCCAAGGAAATAACGCAATGATTTAGATTTTGGCTCTTCTTTGGGAGGTCCAAGGTTCAAACCACGACTTGGATGAGTGTGTGTATAGTTGTCTGTTTGATCCATATTGATAAGCTCAACTCTCCCCCTCTACCCCCTTATGAGAGGTCATGGTGGGATAGGAATGCCTAGCCCTGAGCGTGATTGTAGAAGTTTCTAACACTAACCAAATAAAAAACAACCTAAAGCCCTTTTTTTAAAATGTAATTGTGTATATAAAGTAACAAGAGTTAAACCTATTTTTTTAAATAAATATAATTGTATACCCCTCCCTCCTTGGGTCTTACCCGAAAGTGGCATCCCTTCTGTGATGTTTTCTAAAAAAAAAAAAAGTATTTGGTTAGTGTGAGAAACCCCTACGACCAACGCACAGGGCTAGGCAGGCTCCCCCAACCATGACCCCTCCTAAAGCCGAGATATATGCTTATCAATAGGGAATTTAACACACAACCACCACACACCTATCCCTCACACACTTGCTCACACTATGGTTTGAACCTTGGATCTCTCGAAGAAGAGTCAAAGCTCGAACGGTTGCATTGTTTATGCGAGGTTAAAACAATTCATCTATATTCAAAAAAAATGGTTACACAATATTAAAACAATTCAATTATGTAACTTTGTTAAGTGAAAATAAATATTAATTTTATTTTTTATATATAAATTTAATTATATCATGTTGGAACAATCCATCCACAATTTTAAAAAAAGGTTATATAGATCTAAAACAACCTATAGCATTCTTTATTTTTACTTTTATGAAATATAAATAAAATATGTAATAAAATTCAAACTTAACTTTTCTTAAAAATACATTTACTTTTAATTTGATTATGCAAGTTTAAAACAATCTATCTATTTTTTTTAAATTGGTTATGCGAGATTAAAACAATCCAATCCTTACTAACCATGTAACTTTGTTAATTGAAAACCAAAATAAAATCACATATAATTTAATTTGTATCAAATGTAAGAATAACATTATTTAACTTATGATGAGGCCTCCCGCTCTGGCTTTAGCGCTCTAAAACTCTTTGAGCGGGAGGCCTCCTATTCTCTCACTCTGGATCTGGCTGGTAGTCATGCTTAGTTCTCTGTTGTGGCCCGTTCCAGGGTGTTTTTCTTGCTGGGGGTCTTGTTGGTTGTGTTTCATGGGTCGTTGTCAGTTTTGGGGACTTGGTTGGATGGTGCAACACTTCGTCTGGGTTCAGTAGTTTCATGTTTTTCTAGCTTTCCAAGGAGGGTAAAGGGTCATCTACTGACCCAAACCCGCTAGCGTGAATTTGCGAGAACACATACAGTGGTATGGTATTTTGTTGTATCTATCTAAGGGTGTTCCCTTGGTTGCCTTTGACTCCGTGGAATATTCTGGTTGTTGATCCCCTAGATGGATCTCGCTTTGGTTGGCAGGTATGTAGGGCAACTGCATTTCTTGGGTCATTGTCAGTTTTGGGGAGTTGGTTGAATGGTGCAACACTTATTTTGGATTCGATAGTTTCTTGTTTTTTTTGGCTTTTTAGGGAGGGAAAAGGGCCATCTACTGACCCAAACCCATTGGGGTGATCTTGCGATAACACATACAATGGTATGGTATTTTGCTACGGTTTTTTGATGGTGTTCCCTTGGCTACCTTCGGCTTCGGTTGTGCGGTTGCTCTATGCTTTGTTACTAGGGTTCTCTACTAGTTGTGGGTTCGTGGCTAGTTTGTGTTGCTTTCTTCTGGGTTCAGTAGTTTCTTGTTATATCTAGTTGTTTCGGGGAGACAGTGCCACTTACTATTCCAAACCAGTTGGGGTGATTTAGGGTTGTTTTTCTGCGGTGATTTTCAACTTTTGGCCCCATGGTTGTGTTGGGTTTCCTAGCTTCGGTGGCTTGTAGAGATTTCTTTCTCTAGTTCCAACAGTGGTGGTGTTCTTCTTGGTGCCAGAGGCTAGAGTCCCTTCGGTTTGTGCAAAGTGGTGAGGTCGTGGGTGGATGCTCGTTGGTGGTCCCTTCTCGTGAGTGGGTTTTGTTTTCGAGCTCTTGTTCAAGGGCTTCTTGTTGTTGGACCTGATCCTTTTTATGTACACTCAGATCTTTCTTCTTGGCTTCAAGGGTGGCCTTGTGTTTTGAATGCTATTGAGTGGATCCATTGGCTTCTCAAGTTTAGTCCTTGAAGCTATTCATATACAGGCATGGAGGGTCCTAGATCCTTTTTGGTTGCTCGAGGTACCATACTGCATCCTTCGATCTTTGGGGAGTGGACATGTGCTTTATCAGTAGCTTTGGTTTATCCTGATTCCTCTAGATCTGAATCCTTTGAATCTTCCTATTCATATATGCTCTTCGCTTGGGTTTTGCGGGCCTTCATTACCTCGAGTCTTCTGGCTTCCTTAAAGTTCACCTCTGTGTGCAAGAGGATCTCCTAGCCTGAGGAGATCCTCAGGATTGTTGTTCCACTTTTTAGGCTTGTGTTGTGGTGTCCATGGGTTCCTACTGCTTCCTGAACCACGTCCTACTACTGCATCTTGTTCTCTTTTTTGTTGTTGCTTCCCAATTTGCATCCTGATCAACATCCTGGTCAGTTGAGCTTCATGGATTGCATCCTAATCGGCGTCTTGGTTTATGTCTTACAGATGCTTCTTGGTTTGTGTCCTACAGTTGTGTCCCTAGCCGCCTATAGATGGGAACGATTTTCAAATTTCAATTTTTTTTGTTTTTCCCGCTTCATTTTCAAATTTTAATTTTAAATTTTGAGCGAGATGGTTTTGTTTCAAATTTTCCATCCTTTATATGGTTTTGGGTGGGATGGCCTTGTTTCAGAATTTTAATCCTTTTTATGGCTTTGGGCAGAATGACCCTAATTCAAATTTCCCATCCTCTGTATGTTTTGGGCGGGATGGCCCTGATTCAAATTTTATCGATTTAGTTGTTTTTCTCCAATAACCCATATAGGGTCTGTTTCTTCAACAATTTTTGGGTTGGGAACTCTTCTCCCAACATTCTTGTCTTTATAAAAAGGTTACCTGATCCTTTCAAAACCCCTTCTACCAATAATAAAAAACATTATTTAACTTATCAAGTGGCATTAGCTCAACCGATTATATTCCTCAACATTTCAAAGAGACCTAGGTTTGAATCTTGCCAAACAACACATTGATAATATCCAAGCTTTGTTGTAATACTACAATGTGGTGATAATGTAATACGGGTGGGACCCGTTTCAATCCCATATAACCCATTAAAAAAATAACATTTAACTTCAAACTTTATTTAATTATAAAATTATTATTTAATTATATTTTAAATAAAATATTAAAAAAAAAATTGATTTTTTAATTTGGTTAGTGTGAGAAACCCCTAAAAACACATCTAATTTAAATTGTGTCAAATGTAAAAATAACGTTTAACTTCAAACTTTATTTAATTATAAATTTTTTATGTAATCATATTTTAAATTAAATATAAAAATAAATTTTGATTTGGTTAATGTGAGAAACCTCTATGACCAACGCATGAGCAATCTCCTCTCAACCATGACCCCTTGTCCATAACTTTTTTTTTGCTTTGTTATAATACCACTATGTGGTGATGATGTAATATGGGTGGGGCCATTTCAATCCCATATAACCCATTTAAAAAAATAACATTTAACTTCAAACTTTATTTAATTATAAAATTATTATTTAATTATATTTTAAATTAAATATAAAAATAAATTTTGATTTGATTAGTGCAAGAAACCTCTACGACCAACGCACAAGGTTGAGCAATCTCCTCTCAACCATGATTCCTTGTAAAGCAGCCGAGAGCTATTTATTTTTTAAATTTACATGGTGGAAACAGTAGCCACCATGAATTCAGACAGGCTGTTTGGTTTTTATAGCTGCCATAGTATTCTGCGTTGTCTGCCCCGAAAGTTGTCACACGATTCTTTACGCAGTCCACCCTTATGACCACCATGCCACAATCATTTTAAACCTTTTACGATGTTGAAAGCACCAGGAAAGGGACAAGCGTTCAATCTAATGAGACCCAAGATTTGAACTTTGAACCTTCGCCCCCTTACGGGGTTTGATCGAAAGTCGAAAGCTATTTTTAAAAAATATAATTTTAATTTGATTATGCAAGGTTAAAACAATCCATCTATGTTCGTGGGTCTAAGTGGATTGGTAATTTGGGGCGCTTACCGAGAGGAGACCTAGGTTCCAATCCCACGAGCGTGCCCATGCATAACCAGTAGCTCGATCTAACTCCTCTATGTGTTGCACCTGATTGATGACGACGATTTGTTTCCTACTTGTCCGACGGTCCCTCTTCATACCATGTGTTGAACCAGACTGACGAAGACGGTACAAACCCTGTGTGTCCAACGGTCCCCATTTCACGTCGGGTTACCATTAACGAGACGATGGATGTGTTGGAAGCCTTTGCTAATAGTTTGAACCCTGCCAATTGCGCTTACAGTTACTAGAAATTGTGATTGTAACCAATTCATCTATGTAATCCAAAAAAAACAATCCATCTATATTTTAAAAAATGGTTATAGAGATTAAAACAATTCAATCCTTAATGTAACTTTGTAATATTAATTTTATTTTTTATTTATAAATTTAATTATATAATTTTTTAATTTAATTATTTCATGTTAGAACAATCCATCCACAATTAAAAAAATGGTTATATGGATCTAAAACAACCTGGGGCATTCTTTATTTTCACTTTTATGAAATATAAATAAATATGTAATAAAATTCAAACTTTATTTTTATTTTATGTCTTGGAGGGTCGAGGTTCTATTGACTGTGCTTTATCCAACGGACTTAGGTTTTATAGAGGCAACCCATTCATGGAGTTACCGATTTCCCTATGAATAAATTAAAAAAATAAATTCAAACTTGAATTTTCTTAAAAATACATATACTTTTTTTTTTATTATTATTACATAGGAGAGTTGGTACTACCACTATTTTTAGTAACTGGCTAGCGCAAGGTTCAAACGACAAGGATTGCACACAAGAAACCTATCTGTATCGTTATTGTTAACCCGCAGTGAGATGGAAACTCTCGGTCACTAAGGGTTTGTATTGTCGTCATCGGTTTAACGTGCACTTAAAAGATTCAGAACAGACTACTACCTTTGCTAACTAACACCACCAAGGTTTGAATCTAGGTCTCCTCTTGGAGAGTGTCCATCCAAACTAGCACTTACCAATCCACCTAGCCCTTGGGGCTAAAATACATATACTTTTAATTTGATTATGCAAGTTTAAAACAATTTATCTATTTTTTTTTTTTTAAATTGATTATACGAGATTAAAACAATCCTTACTAACCATGTAACTTTGTTAATTAAAAACCAAAATAAAATCACATATAACCATGTAACTTTGTTAATTGAAAACCAAAATAAAATCACATAATATTTAATTTATGTCAAATGTAAAAATAACATTTAACTTATCAAGTGGCGTTAGCTTAACCGGTTATATTCCTCACATTTCAAGGAGGAGACCCAGGTTTGAATTTTGCCAAACTATACATGAATAATATCCAAGCTTTGTTGTAATACAACTATGCGGTGATATTTGTTTCAATCACATATAACCCATTAAAAAATAACATTTCACTTCAAACTTTATTTAATTATAAATTATTATTTAATTATATTTTAAATTAAATATAAAAATAAAATTTGATTTTTTTTATTTGGTTGGTGTGAGAAACCCCTAAAATCACATATAATTTACTTTAATATTTTTCAAGCAAAAAAAAAATATTAAAGCAAATTATATGTCGACAGGCAGTTGTCTTAGTGGCTAAGATGATGGTTGTTTCTTAAGTGGTATTGTGTTCAAACCCCTTAAGGGTGGTTGTTAATGTAATTTGTAAACGTTTTCTTAAAAAAAAAAAAATTAAGCGAAAAACCCTTTGTGGGGCCGCCTTGGTAAGAGAGACCACGACCAAAGGGTTCTACACCATCAAAGTCACTCGGGAGTCACCCCAACCCTGCCCGCACCAACATTATTGGATTTTAGGTACCCAATTCAACTTTTTGGTAGGATGAAGATTCGAACCTGGGACCTCCCTTGAGGGATTGCTCTCTCCTCTCCAACTCACCTACAACACCTCAGTACAAATAATTTAATTTGTGTCACATGTAAAAATAACATTTAACTTCAAACTTTATTTTTATTTTTATTTTTTTTTAAAGCGAAAAACCTTTTGCAAGGCCATCTTGGTCTGAGAGACCACGAACAGGGGGTTCTACACCGTTAAAGTCACTCGAGAGTCGCATTCGACCCTGTCCACACCAACATTATCAATTGGATTTTGGATACCCAATTCAGCTTTTTGGTAGCGTGGAGATTTGAACCTGGGACCTCCCTTGGAGGATTTCCCTCTCCTCTCCAACTCACCTACAACACCTGGGTAACTTCAAACTTTATTTAATTATAAAAATACTATGTACTTATATTTTAAATTAAATATAAAAATAAATTTTGATTTGGTTAGTGGGAGAAACCCCTAAGACGACTGAGCAATCTCCTCTCAACCATGACACCTTGTAAAGTCGAGAGCTATTTTTTTTAATTTACATGGTGAAATTGGTAGCCGCCACGAATTTGGACAGGTTATTCGGTTTTTATGGCTACCACAGTATTTTACGTTGTCCGTCCCGAAAGCTGCTACACAGTTCTTTGTGTAGTCTGCCCTATAACCACCATGTCAGAATCATTTTAAACCTTTTACGCCGTTGAAAGCACTACAAAAAGGACAAGCATTTAGTCCGACAAGGCCCGATATTTGAACCTTGAACCTTTACCTCCTTACGAGGTTTGGTTGAAAGTCGAGAACTATTGAAAAAATATATAATTTTAATCTGAGTATGCAAGGTTAAAACAATCCATCTATATTTTAAAAAAATGGTTGATGTTAAAACAATCCAATCCTTAATGTAACTTTGTTAATTGAAAATAAATATTAATTTTATTTTTTATATATAAATTTTATTATGTAATTTTTTAATTTAATTATGGTTATATGGATCTAAAACAACCTAGGGCAGTCTTTCTTTTTACTTTTATGAAATATAAATAAAATAAGCAATAAAATTTAAACTTGATTTTTATTTTATGCCCTGTAGTGTCAATGTTCCATTGACTGTGTTTTATCGAGCGGATTTAGGGTTTATACAGGCAACCCATTCATGGAGTACCAATTTTCCTGTGAATAAATAAAAAATAAATTCAAATTTGATTTTTTTTAAAAATACATATACTTTTAATTTGATTATGAAGTTTAAAACAATCTATCTATTTTTTTTAATTGGTTATACGAGATTAAAACAATCCAATCCTTACTAACCATGTAACTTTGCTAATTGAAAACCAAAATAAAATCACATATAATTTAATTTATGTCAAATGTAAAAATAATATATCTGCTTGTTGTGGTGCAGTGGTAAATGTCCTGGGTGCTAGTAGAGGCCGACCCAGGTTCCATTCCCCTTGTCTCCATCCTGCAGATATATGGTATAGTTAGGAATGTCCTATGTTCTGGTAGAGGCCAACAAGGCTCCATTCCTCCTATGCCCAACTTGTTGAAAGTGACACCTCGAAAGGGGTATTTTCCACTATAAATTAGTTTTTAACCCAGGTGTTGTAGGTGAGTTGGAGAGGAGAGGGCAATCCTCCAAGGGAGGTCCCAGGTTCGAATCTCCACCCTACCAAAAAGCTAAATTGGGTACCCAAAATCCAATTGATAATGTTGGTGCGAGCAGGGCTGGGTGCGACCCCCGGGTGACTTTGATGGTGTAGAACCCCCTGTTCGTGGTCTCTTAGACCAAGGCGGACCCGCAAGGAGTTTTTCGCTTAAAAAAAAATGTAAAAATAATATTTAACTTATCAAGTGGCATTAGCTCAATTGGTTATATTCCTCAACATTTCAGAGACCTAGGTTCATCAAACTATACATGAATAATATCCAAGCTTTGTTGTAATACCACTATATGGTAATAATATGGGTGAGACCCGACTCAATCCCAAATAACCCATTAAAAAATGACATTTTTCTTTAAAATTTGATTATAAAATTATTATTTAATTATATTTTAAATTAAATATAAAAATAAATTTCTATTTTTTTTATTTGCTTAGTGTGAAATCACATATAATTTAATTTGTGTCAAATATAAAAATAACATTTACTTCAAAATTTATTTAATTATAAAATTATTACATAATTATATTTTATATTAAATATGAAAATAAATTTTGATTTGGTTAGTGTGAAAAACCCCTACGACCAAAGCAAGCAAGGCTGAGAAATCTCCTCACAACCATGACCTCTCGAGAGCTATACTTATCAATAACCACACACACACACCCACCCCCTCACACACTTGCCCATGTCGCGGTTTGAACCTTGGACCTTCCAAATATGAGCCAAAACCCCAACAGTTGCGCTGTCACCAAGAACAAATAAATAAATTTTGGTCTGGTTTATATACACAAATTTAGTTATATATTTTTAATTATGTATATATAATCTATTCAACTTAACTTTCCTTGTATTTTAGATATATAACTATAAAATGTTGAACTTCTTAGATTAAAACTTAATATTACAATCATATGTATTGCTTATCGAAATTAAAATTACTATCTCCTCTTAAATGTTGAGAAATTTAATCAGTTGAGCTCTGTCATTTAATAATAAATTGATTCATATTATAATAATTTTCCTTTGTTTTTTTTTCTTTCAATTTGTTATATGGGATTGAAATGGGCCCACCCATATTATCACCCCACAATGGTATTACAACAATTGATTCATATTATAATAATTTTCCTTTGTTTTTTTTTTCTTTCAATTTGTTATATGGGATTGAAATGGGCCCACCCATATTATCACCCCACAATGGTATTACAACAAAGCTTAGATATTATCCATGCATCGTTTGGCAAGATGCCACATAATTTAATAATTCTCCTTTTGTTAATAAAATATAACAATAAAAAAATTTATTACAATAAAAATGTTATACTAATAAAGAAATTTAATGAAATTCACATAATTTAATAATTTTCCTTTTGTTAATAAAATATAACAATAAAATTTTCTATTACAATAAAAATGTTATACCAATAAGAAAATTTAATGAAATTTATAAATTTATTTCCTTTTATCCTTGATTCATAATATCTTTAATATATATTTAATTTTTTTTTTTCAATTGGTTATATGGGATTAAGATTGACCCCACTCTTATCACATTATCACCGCATAGTGGTATTACAACAAGGCTTGGATATTATCCATATATCGCTTGGCAAGATTTGAACTTTGGTCTCCTCCTTAAATGTTGAAGAATCTAATTGGTTGAGTTAATGCCACTTGATATAAGTTTAATTATTTTTATATTAATTTTTAATTATTTTTTTTGAATTTACATAGTGGAATCGGTAGCCGCCACGAATACGGGTAGGTTGTCGAGGTTTGACAGCCGCCACAGTATTCTGCGTTGTCTGACCCGAAAACCACCACACAGTTCTTCGCGTAGTCCGTCCCTATAACCACCATGCCACAATCATTTTAAACCTTTTACGTCGTTGAAAGCACGAAGAAAGAGACAAGCATTCAGTCCAACGAAGCCCGAGATTTGAACCTTGGACCTCTGCCCTCCAATTTTTAATTATTTAAATTTACATTTTAATTTAAAAAATAATATTTTTTTCCCCTAGAGAATAAGGGGTTGAATTCGGGTCTCCCACTCTTGACAAGCCATAACTCTCTCCTTTAGAGCTTGATAATTTACAAACAAATTCAATTATCATCTCAATTGAGATGTTCTAGCTAGATACCTACATCATATTTCATAAAATGTATGAATTCTTGATTTTCATTTTTTAGATTTTCTTCAATCATCTATGTGAATACAAGTATTTCAAAATTCGGCATCCTTTTTAATATTTTCCTACAATAGCCTTCACAATACCAAAACTCCACATCTACTATCTATGCATTACATCCTAGTGACTGACGTAGTATTTTCAAAACATCGCACTATCATACTCCACTTTACCAAACATGGATTACTAATTTCTTTCTTGAAACATAATTGCAACTACAAAAATTGTAATAAATAGTTGATAAGAAAACACAATAATGTTATAAAATGAAGCAAATATTACCAATAAAAAACATTAAAGTATATCTTGATCATTATTTGATTCAAGCAATCAACATTTTATTGTCAACTTCAACTAAACTTACTACATCCTCTAACCATGGAAAAGAGAATCTAACTTCATTATCCCTAATTAAAACCCCTCTATTGGGTAGCCTATCTGCACCTTTGTTTCCTTCCCTTAATATATGTGTAAATTGATTTCTTCAAACTTTATAACAAGGTCTTGAATTTTCACAATTATCTCTTGTATGTATCATAAAGCCTTTTCTTTCCTCAAATTTGCATTTATTACTATAAGGGAATCACCTTCCATTCATACTCTATTTAGTTTTATTTTTTTGCATTTTTTTAACCCTTTCAAAGCTGCCCAAGCTTCAACTTAATTATTTGTTTTAAATCCACTATTGAAAGCATAATGAGACAAAATCTCTCCTCTATTATTTATAATTATTCCTCCTCTTCTTGTTGGTCTTGTATTTTCTTTAGATGCTCTATCAAAATTCAATTTGACCAACTCCACAGGTGGTGGTTTCCACTTTATATTTTTTGCCTTCTTTTTATTTATCCTATACCCAACATAATAATTCTATTTGATGACTTGATTCCAACTATCAATACTCTCTGCATCTAAATTAACGATTGGGTGAGTTGATAGGGTTGGTTCAGACTCCTTTGTGGCTAAACAAATATTCCTTTTCATTACTTCTAAACTATTTTTCTTTTTTTTAAATATTCTTCTATTCTTTTCTAGCCATACAATCCAAAGTATTATATTTTTTAATATATCCCAAATTGTATGTAAAGCGTCACTTTTAAAATTGTTATGTCGTTGCTTTACCCATTCTTCAATTCTATTCATCACCATGCATTTACAAAACATATTAAGAATCCATTGCCATAGATTCCATATTGTTGAGCAATGTCCCAAGAGATGGTCTATACTCTCCTCCTCCCATACTATTGAGCAGTGTTCAAAGAGACGGTCTATACTCTTCTCCTCCCTTTTACAAAGAACACATTGTGGGAGGCCATGAAAACCCCTTTTCATAAGGTTATCCTAGGATAAAATTATTCTATGACCTACTGGATAAACAAAAATTTTGACTTTAGGAATGCTCGAGCTATCCCAAATATAGCTCCATATTCTTGTGATATTTCTATTTAATTGGTGTTGTACATTATATCCACTTCTTGTTGTGTATTCTCCTGAGCTATTCAACTCCCATATTAGCTTATCCTTTGCTCCCCTTAGAATAATTAATGTTGTTATCTTTCTACTCAACTGCCTCCTAGCACCAATGTCTTGTATACTTGTTAAAAAATCTTCTTTCCATTTGTATCTTCCTTTTTTATCCTTGTACATAATGTTTGAAACCCTATCACCATATTTGTCTTAAAGTAGTCTCATCCATGGTTTCAAAATTAGATCTAGATTGAGTGGTTTTTCTCCAATTTTCGCCACCCATCTTAGACCTTTAATCACAAGATCAATAGATTTTTTTAGACTGTTCCATAGAGCGTAACCATTTGGAAGAGAGAATGCACTAAGTATTAAGCTTAGGTCATTGGGCTCAACATACTTAAAAGAATTCTTACCCATTGTCTTTGACTCTCTTTGTACAATCTCCAAATTACTTTTCCCCTAAGAGCTAAGTTTGCATCCATAAGAACTCTTAAACCGAGACCTCCCCTAGTTTTATCATCACACACCTTGCTTCATTTCACCAAAGAAAATTTCCTTTTATCATGTAAACATGACCACAAAAAATATCGCATAATATAGATTAAACTTTTTTTCTATTAATTTTGGCATAGTATACAAGGACATATAATAAGTTGGAATGACCTATAAGACTGATTTAATTAATTGCACTCTTCCTGGTAATGATAACCATCTACCTTTCCATACCGATAGTTTATTCTGAATTTTAATTATAACTGGATTCAATAATTCTATCCTCATTCTCCCTTGAAATAAGGGCATCACTATAGATAAGTTGCTAGCAAATTTTCCTCCTCCATTTGAAGTAACTTGCAAATCCTTTCTTTGACTCTAACTAGGGTGTTTAGGAAGTAAATTTTGGATTTTGTCCTATTAACTCTCTACCCTAATATTTTTTCTCATTCCTTTAATAAGTTATTCAAAGCTCTGGTTTCATTTATCCTTGCCCTCACTAAAAGAGCTATATCATCTACAAACAGTTTTTCTTTTATGGAATTGAATTAGGTCCCACCCATATTTGTTTTTGGTATTAGGTAGAGGTGATTATAAGGTCCACAAACATTTTACATAGTCAAAATGGGTTGGTTCTAGCTCCAAGCCCGTATAATCAAAATACAAAATGGATCTTCCCAAGACCCACATTAAGCCATACTTAGAGTTTGCAGTCCTATACTTGTCATTGGACTATTTAGGATAAAACAAAAATCAAACAACACCTAGCACTTACTAAACATAACACTAGGTTGTTGTACCGTACACTTGTCACTTCTCAGGTCTCAACAAAGGGGTTGCCTTTTGTCTCTCTACCTAATTCCATCTGTCGGATTACTCCTCATCAACCACTCTGATCACCTACTGCTTTAACAGGTTTGATCTTAGATCTTCTTTAGAAGCCAACACCAGTAATTCTTAAGGGAAGTTATCCTTCCAAATTTGCATCTCCCCAGCAGAAACTGCAATATTTGCCATTAGATCCATTGTCTGGTTCCCTTATCTGAAGGTGTGTTGGATTCGAGCACTAACCAAATGGGATTTATGAATCTTTGCTTCTAGGATAAGCTTCGAGATGGTCCAATTGGGGTCTTTATCCTCCTTAATTGCCTTGATTATATTAAGTGAATCCCCTTCAAAGATTACTTCCTTATAACCCTCTAGTCTAGAAATTCTCATTGCCTGCATGTAGGCTCGGGCTTCTGCAAAATAATTTTTTTGAGTTCCCAAAGGCTTCGCAAAGGCAAGGACCACTTTTCCTTCCTCATTTCTCATAACTCCTCCTGCTTCTGCAGCCCTCGGATTTCCTTTGGTTGCCCCGTCAAAATTGAACTTAACCCACTTTTGTGTGGGGGGTATCCACCTGACACCATCTCGTGGGTTGGTTGTAATGACTAGGTCTGGAGGTTCCTCTCCCCAGTTCCGTAAAATCCTCCTTTCCCTAGGAGATAGGGTCTCATTTTTTAAGTAAAAGGTTTTCCAGTTTTCTTTCAGAGCTCTGATTATTTTATTACTACATAACATGGGATCTTTCTTTCGTCCTTTAAATACTCTCTTATTTCTCTCATTCCATATCCCCCATAAAAAATGGGGTAAGCTAAGCTTCCAGAGCCAAGTCAAAAGTTTCACCCGGAAGGGGAAAGCCCACTGTATGCAAAAGTCAGACATGTTATTTGGGCGGCCCAATCTATATGAAATTTGGCCAGAATAATTTGGAAGACTGCACAAGAAAATTCACAAGTTAGAAAGATATGACTTACAGATTATGTCGCTTTCTCACACAAGATACATCGATTGATGAATTGGAAACCTCTCCTCTGTAGATTATATGTTGTCAAAATCTTATTTTGAACTGCCAACCAAAAGAAGAAAGCTATTTTTGGGGTTAAATTCTTTAACCAAATAATAGAATTCGGAGTCCAGCCATTAAATCCTAAGTGGATTATTTTATAGGCAGTTTTTACTGAATAGATCCCACTTGTAGTTTTACCCCAAATCATCTTGTCTCTTCCTCCCCCGGAATGATCGAGAACACCCTTAAAGCATCATTGAGTTCGGTCAGGGCCACCTTATCTTGCTCTGAAGGATTTCGAATTGTGATTTTCTTCCAATAGGAAGTTTCCTGTGCTACAACAAGAAAATCCCCTACTTTTCCTCCCATTTCCTCTAAAAGTTTGTATTGGAGGACTCGAAGGTCTAAGTTATCTTGTAGAGGGCCTTTTTCCAACCATGGATCTTGCCAAAATTCCACTTGTCTTCCATTACCAATTCTCCATCCGATGCCTTTCCTGACTACCTCATGACATTCGAGCAAACAATTCTAGAAAAAGGATCCTCTAGGGAGATTATCAGCTTTCAGGAAGACATTATTATTTCTGATATATTTTGCCTTAAGAAGTTTTACCCATCCTAATTGATCATTGTTGACAAATCTCTAGACCTGTTTGCCAATCAGAGCTTGGTTTGTTTCTTTCATTCTCTTCAGTCCCATGCCCTCTTGATATTTTCTTGCACACACCTTATTCCATGCTACCAATGGAATTCTCTTTCTCTCCTCCGAACCTGACCACAAGAAGTTACGCTGAATTTGCTCTAGTGTAGCTCGAACCTTTGCAGGCATTCTAAATAGAGACATGCAGTAGATTAGAATGCTCTATAAAGTAGTTTGAACTAGTAAGGCTTTCCCTGTGGAGCTAAGAAGGTTGCCCTTACACCCTGCTAACTTTTTGGATATCCTATCAATGACTGAGTTCCACAAAGTAGCCTTCATTCTTCCTTCGAACATAGGCATGCCTAGATAAGTCGCCGGTAAAAGATCCTTTCCACATCAAAATAGGTTAGCTATTCTTTCCTCCCTCCCACAAGATGTGTTAAATAAATAGATGCTACTCTTCTTATAGTTTATGTATTGTCCTGCTTCCGTCTCATACTTGGTTAGAATTCTCTTCAGCTTCCTAGCCTGAGGCATCGAGGCTTTGGACACAATGATCGTATCATCCATGAACTGTTGGTGAGACACTGGCTCTGTTGTTGAGGCTGGTTTGAAACCTCCCAATCGACCTTCTGCCATAGCTTCTAAAATGTTCCTACCCAATGCTTTCGCTAAAATAATAAACAAGTATGGAGACAAAGGATCTCCTTGTCGCAGCCCCATTTCACTCTTAAAGTAATCGGAGGGTGACCCATTCACCATGACATAAAATCTTGTGGTAGAGATACAACTAAAAATTAACTTAATCCACTGGGGGCAAAAACCAAACTTACCCAAAATCTTGGTGAGGAAACGCCATGAGACCCGATCGTAGGCTTTATTCATGTCTAGCTTTAGTAACATACCTGCTTCCTTACTAGCCACCATTGAATGAATAACTTCGTGAATTGTGATGATACCATCCAGTATTTGTCGCCCTTTCACAAAACCTCCTTGGTTCATATCAATGATGAATGGAAGGATAACCTTCAGCCTATTGGCGATTGTTTTCATGAGAATATTCATTAGTGTTACATAAACTGATAGGGCAAAAACTAGAAAATTCCATTACTCCCACTTCTTTAGGGATGAGGACTAAAAATGTAGCATTAAATATTTTTGGGATTTCCATATCCTTTTAAGCCTCAATTATAGCTTCCACTACATCATTGCCTAGGATATCCCAAAAATTCTGAAAGAAAGCAGCGGAGAAGCCATATGGTCCTAGGGAGCTGTTACCATCCATGTCAAAAACTGTCTTCCTGATTTCCTCCTCTATAAAAGGGTTGAGTAAGAATCCATTAATATTCTTAGTGATAAGGGGTAGAATGGCCACCAACAGAGAGTCATCTTCTTCAATAGTAGGATTTACATATTCTAGCATCGATTTAAAGAACTCGGTCACTTCCCTCCTTATGTCTTGTATATCTTTGGTGGTAGACCCATCGACCATCTTGATCTCCTTAATTTTGTTAGTACTCCTATGGCGAAGAGTAGAGACATGGAAGAAATTTGTATTTATGTCACCCTCCTTCAACCAACGCAATCTGGATTTCTGCCTCTAGAAGGTTTCTTCAAATTCTAGCATCGTGTGGTATTCGGCTAACAACTCCTCCTAGTTTCTCAGATCTTTTGTAAGTTGATTTGACTTCAGCTTCTCCTGCAGTTCATTGATCTTGTCTTTTAGTTATACCTTTTTTGCGAAAATATTACCAAAGGAAGTTTTGTTCCACTCTCTAATGTTAGCCTTCACATTCCTCAATTTACACGCCACTTGGGCCAGTTTCAAACCATTATACTTTTTGTCCCACCATTGGGCAACCAGATCCTTGAGATCCTAGTGTTGGAGCCACATAAGTTCAAATCGAAAGGGTTTGATGTATTTTTCTTAGAGTCCTCCCTAGTTTACCACAAAATTGGGTTGTGGTCAGACCCGATTCTTGGTAGTGTCATTAGTGAAGAGTAACCTCTCCAAGCATTCTTGAGAAAGAAGAAGCCTATCTAATACGATCTGAATTTGGTTTTCCTTCAATCTTTTGTTAGACCATGTATAGGAGAATCTATGTAGGTCCACATCCATCAACTCATGTTGATCAACAAAATATTTAAATTCGTAGATATCAGCAGTTATTCTTTTAGAGACCCCAAATTTATCTATAAAATTAAGGTAGCAATTGAAATCCCTTCACCATAATCCAAGGGTAGTTGGGGACCATCTCTATCAGTTCATCTAGCTAACCCCAAAGAACCCTTCTCAGTACTTGTCTAACTGGAGCATATACATTCGTTAAGATCCACTCTTCCTGCATGGTTTTATCCAAACATAGGAGACAAATAAACCAAATAGACATCAGAATTGTTAGTCTTACAATGACACTAAGAGGGGGGGTGAATCAGTGTAGCTCTTTAAACTTGAATTTATAGCTCTTAATACTACAACAATTAAAACTTATTACTAAATACAGCAAGTATAACAAAAGAGCATCACACAACACAAGATTTAACGAGGTTCACCAATGTGGCTACTCAAAAAATTGATTGCTTGGACTACCATCCAAATCCAGTCTTTGCAAAGCACCAACTTTACAATCAATTTACCAGCACCCACTGGAAGGAGCACCAACCCCTGATTTATCTGCACTAATAGAAAGGAGCATCAACCCTTGATTTATCTACACCAACAGAAAGGAGCACCAACCCCTGATTTACCAGCACCAACTGGAAGGAGCACCAACCCTTGATGCCAAGCACCAACTTGGACTTAAATTTTGAAACTAGAAGTTTGTCAGGAAGATACCTTTGCTTTTGCAAGACCTTGACTGGTCTTCTTCACCTTTGCGTTCTCTGCGCACTCTTCTTTCTCTGCACAATCACAACAACACCTGGTCAAACTTCAATCTTTTCACTCTCTGCGCACTTTGCTCTCTCTACACAATCACTTCGCCCACTCTGCTCGTTACAGTCGAACTTCACGATCGTCTTCTCCCTTTTGCACACTCTGCTCTCTTTGCAAATTTTGCACTTAGCACGATTCGACATGACTTGCTCTCTGCGCACAACGATCGTATTTCACACACATTCGACTCCCCTTCAATTCTCCAAACAGCCCTCCTTTTATAACAATATTTTTATGATGAAAACCCTAATCTTAGTCGATTGTAAATCTTAATCTTAGTCGGCTTTCATAACAATTGTAAACCCTAATTTTAGTCGACTGTCATCGGTCTTCGTCGGCTTCAACTCAAGAAGATGTTCGATTTATCCATTGCTTGATGATTTCATTCTAGACAGACCCTGTAACCGCCATACTGACTTTTGATCACTCTTCGTATTTCAGAAGTATGAAATCACTCTATAATTGCCTCGTAAATGTCGTAGTGATGTCGGTCCACTGTCATACTTCTCATTTCAATCGAGTTCTCCTTCTTGACTTGCGCATTTATGACCTGTCATGAAATCATGACATTTTTGCCTCTGTGCTTCTTTTGTTGTTGTTGCCACGAAAATACAACATGTTGCAATATCGCAACACTTTCGTCTCCATACACTTTCTCTATTCTTTTGTCGTGATATCGTGACATTTCTGCCTTTGCAGACTTCGTCTTTTCTTATGTCACGATATCGCGACATTTTCGCCTTCGTATACTTCGTCTTTGCTTTTGTCGCGATATCACGACACTTCTGCTTCCATAGACTTCGACTTTGCTTTTGTCGCGATATCGCGACACTTCTACCTCCGTAGTCTTCAACTTAGCTTTTGTCGTGAAATCGTGACACTTCTGCTTCCATACTTAGCTTCTTTGCTTTTGTCGCAAAATCGTGACACTTATGCCTTCGAAGTCTTCTTCTCTACTTTTGTCGTGAAATCGCAACACTTCTGCTTTCGTACTTTACTTCTTTGCTTTTATTGTGAAATCGTGACACTTCTGCTTTCGAAGTCTTGCTTTCTGCTTTTGTCACGAAATCGCAACAGTTCTGCTGTCGTACGCTTCCTCTCTTTCTTTTATCGCGAAAATGTGACATGTCGCGATATCGCGACACTTTTCAAACTTACTTTCTCTCTCCTATTTTAGTCGCGAAAATGCGACATGTCACGAAATCGCGACACTTTTCCAACTTACTTTCTCTCTCCTATTTTAGTCACGAAAATGCGACATGTCGCGAAATCACACTTTTCCAACTTACTTTCTCTCTCCTGTTTTAGTCACGAAAATACAACATGTCACAAAATCACGACACTTTTCCAACTTACTTTCTCTCTCCTATTTTAGTCGCGAAAATGCGACATGTCACGAAATCGTGACACTTTTCTTACTTGTTCTCTTTCTTCGAACTTATCGCGAAATTGCGACACTTTTTTCTACTTTCTCTTTCTCTTCCAACATGTCGCGAAATCACGACAGTTTTTCCACTTGCATTTTTCTCTTCCAACATGTCGTGAAATCGCGACAGTTTTTTCTGCTTTTTCTCTCTCTTCCAACATGTCGCAAAATCGCGATAGTTTTTCCTATTTTTTCTCTCTCTTTCAACATGTCACGAAATCGCGACAGTTTTTCCTGCTTTTTCTCTCTCTTTCAACATGTCGCGAAATCGTGATAGTTTTTCCTACCTGCTGTATATATCGCAATATCACGACACTTTTCTTACTTGTCTTTTTTTTTTTTTTTTTTTGCATATGGTCCACTTTGGTCTTCTTGGAAAATCACTGTACATACTCTGAATAACCTTTGAACTCCTATCTTCTACATCTGAATAGCTTTTGAACTTCCTGTCCACTACATCAATAGATCTATCTGACTGTGTTGACAACAATGACAATACTATTGCTACACCTTGCTCAACAATCTCCCCCTTTGGAATTGTTGGCAACACATGTGCAATTTTCTATAACTCTTTTCCCCCTTTGACAATAATACCAAAGGGCTACTGCAGACTCTGTGTATCGCTCCAAATTTTTCGCATCCCTACCTTCAGGCTATTGGATCCGCGCCCGAAAGGAGGATGGGAAAAGGATGTCGCGGTACCTCGGACTGAGAGGACTTTGCGAAGGTCCCGCCTCTCAAGGGAGGTGTATTTTGATGATTTTTCGACGGATGGTGGGTTCACCAGGAAACATTTAACGGCAGCTTCCACGCCTAGGTTTTGGAATGTGTTTAAATGTGTTCATTTTTAACCTTAAGCATTCATATCCTAGGTTTGGCCGAATGTATCTAGATTACTCTATATGAAAATGCAAGTTCAATGAATACATAAAATAAATTTAAAGACAGAAAAATAGAGAGATTACATAATACAAATGAGGAATACCTAATCCGGATGTCTGAAGAAGATTCTGATGTTGAAGCAATCTGGATCGTCTGAGATTCGACAGAATCGTCTGCAATCGAACAAGATCGTCTGAGATCTGACGAATTCGTCGGAGACCTGCAAAACCGAAAATAGATGCAAAATACAAAAGGTACTACAGTGCTAACGAGAGGGAAATGATATAAAATGGCAGCAATGTTATCAAACTGAAACTTAAACACAGAGACATAAATGAATCGTGCTAATTAGATAATAATTAGGATTTAATTATGCACTTAATCGAAATGGGTGAACTCCAAATGCAAAATGACATAAAACACTGAATAGACTATTTAATTTGCAGAATAAAATGACAGAGAAAAGGTTGAGAAATGCAAACTTCGAGGCACCGATTGCCTTAATACGGATCGCAATCGAGATCGTCTCGCATCGATCTGAAATCGCCTCGAATTCGACGAGTTCGCCTCCGATCTCGAACAGGTTCGTCGACGACGATAGGTGCTGGCTCCGACTGAAAAATAGTGATGTACCCGCAATAAAATTGGTATGGGACCTAGTGCAAATGGAAAATAGGGATGTTTTAACGTGAATGGAGTTAACTTGCAGATAATTTTCAGCCAGGGGTTGGGAAGGGAAAATCCTAGAGACTAAATAGGCTTAGGGGAGTAGTTAGGAGGTTGGAGATCATCCCAATTTGGGAGATCTCCAACGGGGGAGGGTCCCAATGGTGCAGACACGCTTCCGCCCAGATTGGAGACCCGTTGGAACAGATTCCAACTTTGCAAAATCAGTTTTGCGACAAGATCGTCCTGGACGTCCTAGTCCAGACGAAATCGTCAAATCTGGGGCGATATCGTCTGATCGGCGACGATATCGTCAAACGGTCAAAACAACCTCTAAAAATGGCACGAAAAAGGGGGAAACGGATTTCCCGACGGTTAACGGGCGGTTTGGGAGGTTAAATTTGAATTTTAAATTATTTACTAAGGTGAATGTAATTATTACAATTTTTACTGCGCCAATTTTAGGGTGCTACATTTTGCCCCCTCTTTAGCGAATTTTTCGAAGAAAATGCGTTAAAGATGAGTTCTTCTCGATCTACGAGAAAGCAAAAATTATTCCCATTTTTAGGCGACGATTCTTGGTCGAATCGTACGACAACTTACTATGGTGCCCCCTCCGTGTTTTTACCCAAATCGAACGTTTGAGGTAAAAACGCGAAAAAGCAAAAAAAATATTTTTGAATAAAATTAAGAAAAATAGGGTAAAACCCTAATTCATTTTTACTGTTCATTTTCTGGTTTTTGGAGCTCTGAAGCAAAAATGGTGGAGACGACGCACAGATCGACAGAGGTCCGACGCGGTCTACGGGTAAGAGTCCAGACTGTTCTAGAATGCTCTAATTTAATTTTACATGCTTTTTAGGTAGATTTTAGATGAATTTTGAGCATCGCGGCCGTTTTTGGGCCGTCGACGTCGTCGGGATGAAATCGTCCCGATTTCGACGAAATCGTCTCAATTTCGGCAATTTCGCCCGAGGGCGAAATCGTCGAAAGGGGGACGATTTCATCAAATTAGGGACGATTTCGAACTGCGAAATCGGAGACGATTATGCTCAAATTTGGGACGATATCGTCCAATAGTGGGCGATATCATCAATTGCACAAGATTAAATTTTTAACTTGCATTATTGTTTACTTGAATTATTGATTAATGATTGCTTGTTGTTTTGTTGTTTATGTTTGCAGAGAGGATTACTAAAGAGCAGGGAGTGGAAATACGACGGGTTGAGAGATGACTTGGCCGCTCTCACACAGGCAGAGCGAGATCAGCTGGCACAGGCCGACTTACTGCATGTGGCAGAGATGCCACAAGTTTCTACGGACATGGGGCTACTGACGGCCCTAGCAGAGAGGTGGTATCCGGGCTCTTCATGTTTTCGGCTACCTACAGGGGAGATGGCTCCCACTTTGGAGGATGTATGGAGGATTCTGAGAATCCCCATACAAGGACGGCTGATTACACCTACGGCCAATCAGGGCCACGCTATGGGACGACTGTGCGGTGACCCGAGCTTCACCCTAGAGAAGGGCGGAGTTAACATCGAGGCACTGCGCCAGATGCCTGGGGCATCTACACTCACACGGGTTCTAGCTGGAGTAGTTGGTGGACTTCTGCTGTGCCACCAGAGCGGGTGCAGGGTGCCGTGGATGCTCGTAGATGTGATCTGCGATATGCGGGACCACGGGTACAGGTTCTCATGGGGCAGTTTTGTTCTATGCCGGTTGTACAGGATCCTATATGGGGTCGTGTACAAGGGCGGCCGATGTCTGGTCATGACATCGCTACTACAGGTTTGGTGCTGGGAGCACATTGCGGTGCGGAGGCCGGTAGGGCTTCCTCTGACAGGGGTTGACGGGGAGAGGCCCCGAGTCTTCTACTGGTGGCTCCGGAGAGGGGCACAACGACGGATCGACCTGTCGATGTCCCGGAGGCTACTAGATGACTTAGTCCCAGACCAGATCACCTGGAGGCCATGGAGGGAGCATCCAGGGTGGCCAGAGGACGGACAGGAGTTAGCTCACGTTAGGCGAGTTTGCTGGCTGAGGATGGAGAGGGGAGAGGTGGAGCTCCATAGGTATGACCGAGTTTTGCGGCAGTTCGGTCTACAGCAGGGGATCCCATCCCTCAGAGATTACGAGTTTTCTCGGACTGTCCGGGATAACACTACAGTTAGCGGGGCTCCCGACATGCAGCGGTTTTGGAGCCAGGACACGGATGATGCCCCCATCCAGCCAATGGATGGGGACGATGCAGGAGTAGCCGATGGCTACGATGCCTGGTACGCAAGCATCCGCCCTCCTCGGATGACGAGGGCACAGGGTCCGATCCACGCGGTTGTGCATCGGATAGGGAGGCGACGATGGAGGCAGCCCAGGGTCACGACGGGAGAGAGGCGAGGAGGCCACAGGCACAGGAGCGGCCACGACAGAGAGAGAGGGAGAGGAGGGAGGCGAGACCCCCATCTCCATAGAGGCCACCATCGCCCGATAAGGGCAAGGGTGTGGACATAGGAGAGAGTAGTGAGATGGCTACTCTCCGGGCGAAGAGAGATCATCTGTAGGCTCAGGTGCAGACGCTACAGGATGCGGCTGCACAACACCGGGCTGAGGTGTCACAGCTACGGGATGAGATTGCATGCCTCAGGGCACGGGGCGGAGGGGCGAGCTCTGGGGAGTTGACACGGGCTATCGCCCAACTGACATTTTACCAGACACTATACTTCCAGCTGGTGCCAGAGGCGGATAGACTACCCCTGCCAGCTAACATCGCAGATCCGATCGGGATCGGGTCATCGAGGACCACGTCCCGGTCGAGGACGAGGACTACACGGACTGCGATGGGGCCACCTTGTCCACCTCAGGGCGGGGGAGGAGATGAGGCAGAGAGCTCGAGGGGCTCTCGAGGCTAGAGGGCTGGACACTGTATTTGTATTATATTTGTTTTTGTTGATAGAGGATTGAGTATGCCGAGGTTCAGATTGTGGCATACCAATCCAGTTTTGATGATGTACATATATTTGTGATATATATAGATGAGATATTTTTGATCATATGACTTGTGTCTTGTGTATGTTTATGAGGCTTTTAATGTTTGATTGATGTGATGATTGGATGTAATTATGTCGTTGGAGATATAATTTGAATGTCATGCGGTGATATTTTAAATGAAATAATCTGATGTAACAAATTGATTTGTTGTAATGAAATGTAAAAATAAAAAGAGACTTCTAACAATAATTTCAAAGGACATTGTCGCTATTATAGACCATTTCATGGAGTCGCTGCTCACTCGGTCGTCAAGCTAGTCCCATTTATAGAAATATTGTTAAAAAGTAAAAGAGTGCTTAAGAAACTGTCTTAAGACTTTGGTGCAATGGTGCAAATGATGATGATGATGATGGTTTGTTTTCAGATTTTCATAAAAAATGTTTGTGCATGAAATGATGTTCAAATGATTTTTTTGCTAGGCATAATTTCCTAAGTGTGATAAAATTTTTGGATAATTCTTTAGGAATTATACCATCATTGCAAAAGGTTGACATAATGACATGAAATAATGAAAATGTGTTTGCTTTTGAAAAGCATAATTTGTGTAAAATAATGAATTAAGTCATATGGTTTTCATGATTTTTAATAAATGGGGAATAAAATTGTTACAATGGTTTGCGCTAGGCATAGAATATGTAGGTATAGACTTATACCATCATCGCGAAAATCCAAAAAATAGTTTTATTGCCTGATTGATTTTTGATGAACAGAAAATATGAAAAGGAGGACTTGCGCTAGGCATAAAAATTCCAATTTTGGTTTTGAAACTATACCATCGTCGCGAAAGTCAACCAGATATATATGTTTATGTTTTTGATTGTATATTTTGAAAGAAATTTTTGATTTTTGTATTATATAGTTGTCTTTATGGTAAACAACTGTACTTGATTTATTCCAAACAAGTTGCAAAAATAATATTTCAAATTATTTTGAAGACAAAAGTTAGATTTATAAGGAATCCCATGTGCATATGTGAGTTCATTTCCAATCTTGATTTATCATAATGATACACAAAATCTCTCAAATACAAATGTGTGTGCAATTGCATTGTTCATTTACCAGTTTTGAGCAAGATAATATGATACAAGTGATTTGAAGAAACCAAATAAGTGTTCATTAACCATGATGTAGATGCATATAACCATACTAGGCTACTATGTAGGTCGGATTATCAAGAGCTAGCTAATCCATAAGCAGACATAGGTCTGTACAAAAGAAGGTCGCTAATGTGACGGACATATCACCACGCTAGGAGTTACCCAAGGCCAAGCAGGTTGGGCACAAACCACCTGTTATGGGGCTTACCTCACAGTTTCGAATAATTGAGAATTCCAGGGATTCAAGCTCATCAACCCTTCTTTTCTTTTCAAAGGGTAGGGAAA
This sequence comes from Wollemia nobilis, assembly GCA_028583015.1. Lineage (NCBI taxonomy): Eukaryota > Viridiplantae > Streptophyta > Pinopsida > Araucariales > Araucariaceae > Wollemia > Wollemia nobilis. The sequence continues at coordinate 5,144,560 of JAQPPZ010016751.1, read as the reverse complement.
GGGATTTTATTGCTTTCTTGCTTTCTTTTGAACTTTGCTTATTTTTCTGTTTGTATTTCTTTTGCTTGATAATGCTTGGAACATTGCTGAAATAACATTTTTCTTTTCTCTTTTTTTCTTTCTTGAACTTTTCTTCTTCTTTTTTTTTCTTTTTCTGTGCTAGGGATACTTGCTCGGATTAGCTGTAGAGCAAGGGATTTTTATTCTGGGTAGGGGTGAGCTTGTCCTTTTGCCAATTCTCAAAGATTCTAGACCATGTGCATGATAGGATAGCAGGGGAAACTTTTCGCTCAAGAAATCGGTTCTACTATGTAGCAAAACATGGAAATTACAAATATAATCATTTTATTGTGAAAAGATGTGCTTGGTTTAAGTAAATAACAAGATCAATTCTCCATGCTCAAACTTTATTTAAGTGAATTTTGTGAACTTTGATATAAGAGAGATTAGTAATCATGCCAGATAAAATCAAGATATTTATTGTTGTGAGTGTGCAAGTGAGGGATGCCACATAAATGCTAATTTATCCAAAAATAATTTAAAACATATAACTGCGATAATTGTAAGAAAATATATATGAACACTTTTGAGAAAATTTTTGAGGATGTGGACTCTCTCTTTCTTCTTTATTTTATTTGGTTTCAAGCATATAGCTGTTATTATATTTGTATCATTATTTTGATTTTTGGTTTTATTTTTTATTTTGAGCAGAAAAAATTTAACAAGTGCCTTAAATAAATGCAATAGATAGTTTTGAAGATTTTGGATGATTATGAATATTTTTGATGTTTTTGGATTTTTATAAATTTGAAAGAAATATATAAAAATTTTTGAAAACAAGTTATATACAAGGATGAAGGATGACCAAATTTATGCATAGTAACGTTTAAGATGCAAAATATTCATGGGTTCTTTAAGTTCTTTACCATCTAAGGTAGATAATTTGTATGCTCCTGATTCAAATTTAGCAGTAATAATGTATGGTCCAAGCCAATTGGGCTCGAATTTACCTTTAAGGTCCTTAGTTGCATTTGTATTTTTTTTATTTTCTTTTAAAACAAGGTCGCCGATCTCAAAGGATCTGTGACGAACTTTTTTAGCATATGATCTTTTAAGCTTGTTTTGGTAAGCACGGAGATGCTCCAAAGCATTGATGCATTTTTCATCTAGGAGTTCCAGCTGACTAAGTCTGCCAGCACGATATTCATCTCCTACTTCGGTATCTTGAAGTAGCAGAGCCAAAGAAGGAACTTCCAATTCAAATGGAAAAACTGCTTCAGCACCATACACCAAAACAAATGGTGAAGTTCCAGTGGGGGTTCGAACACTAGTTCGATAGGCCCACAAGGCTGGATATAATTGAATGTGCCAGTCACGGCCAATTTTATTGACCAATATTTTGAGAATTTTGATTAAGGTTTTGTTAGATGCTTCTGCTTGACCATTACCCTGAGGATAATAGGGAGTGGACCAACGATGTTGAATCTTATATTTTTGACATAATTTTTTAACATCTTTATTTTTGAAACAAGTTCCATTGTCAGAGATGAGATTGGCAGGGATTCCGAACCTGCAAATGATTTGATTAAAAATAAATTTAGAAACTTGTGTGCCAGTGCAGGAAGCTAAAGGCATAGCTTCGACCCACTTCGTGAAATACTCAGTGGCGGTTATGATGAACTTGTGTCCATCAGATGACACAGGATTGATTTTGCCAATAATATCCAAGCCCCATTTAGAAAAGGGCCATGGAGATGAAATAGCCTGCAGCTCTTGTGCAGGCGCATGGACAAGGTCAGCATGTTTTTGACACTTGTCGCAATGGCGCACATACTCATGTGCATCCGTTTCCATGGTAGGCCAAAAGTATCCTATCCGAAGGAGCTTTTTAGCAATAACACTACCACTAAAGTGTCCTCCACAAGATCCATCGTGGGCTTCACTCAAGGCTGATTTAGACTCTTCTAAGTTTAAACATCTTAATAGGATACCTTCAAAAGATCTCCTATATAAAGTATTGCCAATTATTACGAATCGACTTGCTCGTCGACGTAATAACCGACGCTGGTTTCTATTAGAATTGGCAGGGAAAGTCCCATTTTGAAGAAAATCAAATATGTCTGTATACCAAGGCTCGGGAGTTGTTTCATTGATTAGAAACACATCCAAAGGCTCTAAGCATGACTTATTTGAGGCGGGTTCCTGGAGTCGACGAATAATGATAGTGGCATATTCGTCATCTAACTCCAAGGGCAAGAGAGATGCAGCTGCGGCCATAGCATCAGCTGCACGGTTGCTAGTTCGAGGAATGGCTTCCAAGGTAACTTGATCAAATAAAGACATTAATTGTAAAACATAGGCCTTATATGGGCACAGTTTATCATCTCGGGTTTGATAAACTTCATTAATTTGGTTTATAACTAGTTGGGAATCACCAAAAACTAAAAGGTGTTTAATTTTTAGCGCTAGGGCAGCTCGTAATCCAAGGATTAGAGCTTCATACTCAGCAGTATTGTTGGTGCAAGCAAATGTCAATTTGAAGGACAGAGGAATAAGATGTTTTTGCGGAGATATTAAAATAATACCCGCACCAGCCCCACTCATGCATCGGGCTCCATCAAAGTATAAGGACCATTGTTCAGGATGGTCTGCCTCTAATTGAAGGCATTCATCTGGAAACTCGATGATGAGGGGATGGGTAGACTCTAAGGGTGCAGCAGCTAATTGATCTGCTATGATTTGACCCTTAACAGACTTCTGTCCTATGAATGTGAGATCGAACTCGCTTAGAGCAAGAACCCACTTGGCTGTGCGACCCGATAAATAAGGTCGACTCATGAGATACCTTAAGGGATCATATTTAGCAATGACATAAGTTTTTTGACTAAGCATATAATGTCGTAATTTTTGCGTAGCAAATACGACTGCTAGACATAGTTTTTCCAACGCTGTGTAGCGGGTTTCATAACTGATGAAGGTTCGGCTAATATAATAATTAGCACGTTCTCGCTTTTCATCATCAAGTTGAGCTAACATAGCCCCTAAGGCAGAATCTAAGCAAAAATATAGAGGAGAAATGGGCGATCAGATTTAGGTGGTGAAAGCACAGGTGGATTAAGGAGGTATTGTTTGAGAAGTTCAAAAGCTTCTCTACATTCTGTATCCCAATTAAAGGGGACATCCTTCTTAAGGAGTTTAAGAAAGGGACCGGTTTTATCCGCCAGCTTATCGATGAAGCGACGGATGGCTTGAAGCTTACCTTGTAAACTTCGTAACTCAGATATATTAGTAGGTGCGGGCATATCAGTGATGGCCGCAATCTTGAGAGGGTCGATTTCAATACCACGTAAAGAAACTAAAACCCCTAATAGTTTGCCGGATTTAACTCCGAATATGCATTTTGTTGGATTTAATCGAATGAGATATTCTCGTAATCGATTAAAGACTTTCCTTAAATCATCTAAATGATTATTTTCAATAATAGAGCGAGCTATAATATCATCCACATAATCATGTAGGATATCATGCATCATATCATGAAAAATGTAGGTCATAGCTCGTTGATAAGTTGCACCGGCGTTCTTTAAGCCAAATGGCATCACTTTCCAGCAAAAGGTACCCCAGGGGGTAATAAAGGTTGTTTTAGCCTGATCTTCAGGAGCTATCCTGATCTGATTATAACCGGAGAATCCATCCATTAAGGACATCATCCCACTTTCGGCAGTGAAGTCAATGATTTGGTCCATGTTTGGAAGAGGAAAGTCATCTTTAGGGCATGCAACATTAATATCTCTAAAGTCTGTGCAAACCCTAACTTTGGTAGCTTCTTTCTTGGTGACTGGAACTACGTTTGAGATCCATTCAGCATAATCAATAGCTTGTATAAAGATAACATTCAGGAGTTTTTCTAACTCCCCTTTGACTAGCAAGAGCCACTTTGGGATGCATTTTTCTAAGTTTTTGTTTAACAGGTTTAGCATCCGGATGGACCACTAGATGATGCATGACTACGTAAGGGTCTAGACCTGGCATATCTTCGTATGTCCAAGCGAAGACATCTTCATACTCTTTAAGGAATGCAATGTATTGTTCTTGTTTTTCTTGGCTTAATTCTGATCCAATATTGATTATGTGAGGATTATCCTCAGTTCCAATATTAATTTTAATGACGTTTTCTACCTCCATGTGTAGATCTCTTTCAAAGTTAGGTGGGGCGGGTGAAACACCCAATTCTTGTAATTCTTGTAAGGTTAATTTAGATAATTCATTCTGAGGATCAGTGGCCTCAAGTTGGGCTATAGTTGGTATAGAACCATCAAAATAAAATCCATTGTGTAACATCTCTTCAACAGAGACATCATGGAAGATATCTCCTTCCAATTCTTCATCGGGGTCAGCAATCATTTCAGGGTATGCTATGGACAACATGTTGCATGAAAATGACTGATTTTTAATAGGCAAATCAACATGCCTATCCAAATAATCTTGATAGCATATGAGATGATCATCATCCTCAAAAGGAAAGGGTTGACCCTTACTAGGAAATAGGCCCACACCACAGCGGGCAGGCCACGGTTCTACCTCGAAAGGTTCTTTCATGCCATTTTGGGAAGGTCCCAAGCCTTTCCCTTCATATCCCATTTTAAGCATCATGGGTTTAGCTTTAATATAATCATTGGTAAAATAACACCGAGCGTATCCCTCATGATGAGTTTTGATATTCCGAGGGATTCTTCCCCAGTCATATCCTTTATAAATGAAGGCACAACTCCCGACTTGGTAAGTACTTCCCATAGGTTGTGGGAGGCCCAAAGTACGAGGAGATGGCGGTAAGTCATTTAAAAGGTTTGAATCTCGCATGAAAGCATTCATTTTTTCTGATATTAAGGTTGTAGATAAATCTGGTAAGAGTTCATCAAAAAGGGCATAAGATGTAGAAGGCTTATTACCTATGTCTTTAGCTGTGGAAGGTATGATAGATGTGTCTATAGGTTTTGAATTTATAGGGATAGAACTTGAAGGATTGGTTGTAGATTTAAAATCTTTTTGAGGTTCTAAAATGATTTGTTTAGAGGGTTGTTGGTCTACATAGGAGGATGAAATTAAAGGAAGGGAAATAGGTGAAGTTATGGGTTTATGTTTCACAGTTTTGGATGAAAAAGAAGAACTAGGATGTGTGGATGACAGAGCAGGGCAAAATTGCACTCCAACGGGTTCTGCCAAAGCACACATATCAAAGGGTCTAGGGTCACCATGGATAGTGACCAACTGATTTTTAAACTCAAATTTAACACATTGGTGTAAAGTTGAGGGGACCGCTCGCATGGCGTTGATCCAAGGGCGACCCAAAAGTATATTGTACGATGTTGGACAATGTACAATAAACACGGTTGTTTCTAGGGTTCTAGGGCCAACTTGCAATGGGAGGGTAATAACTCCACACGTTTCTTGTGTTTCGTCATTAAAAGCTTTGATAATCATATCAGTTTTCTTCATTTCATCACTTCTAAAGCCAAATCGTTGGTAGAAGTCAAAGGTGCAAATGTTTAGAGATGAGCCATTATCAATCAAAACTCTTTTGATGGCTACATCTCCAATTAAAGCAGTAATGTATAAGGGATTGTCCTTATGTAAACTGTGTTGTGGGATATCTTTATCCCGGAAGTCAATACAATCAATCTCTCGTGTGATGATAGTATTGGCCATAGCTTCAGGTTGAATGTTTTGAGGTACCATCATTTGGCTCAATGTAAGCATCAACTCATCCCTATGGGTGGGAGAGGATCTTAATAAATCTAAGAGGGAAATTCTGGCCGTAGTATTGGACAATTGCTCATTAATATTGTAAGGGGGTTTAGATGGAACAAGTAGGAACATGATTCCCTTTATTGGGATTTTTCAAAATGAATGGAGCTGATCCATCGTTCTGATTTGGTTCTTGTTGAGAGTTTTGAGCTTGTTGTCGAGTAACGACTCCAATGGTACCTACAATGTTATAGTGAAGACGTTGAACTGGTCTCGGTTGAGCATTAATGGCTTCTTCATTAGAAAGGAATATATTGGAAGAAGGTCGAGTAGTGACTCTTCTAGGAAATGGTTCTTCTGGAACCATAGCATCTGTGACGGGTTGAATAGGATCTGATTCGTTTTCAGAACTATTCGATTGGTTTGAAGTAATGTCTAGTTCACTTTCACTATCTGATTCTATATCACTAGAATCAGAAGTTTGAAAATTATGTAAGGGCCTGGTCGTAACCAGGGATAAGGTCGTGTCAAATATTTGAGGATCCTGAATAGGTAATTGTCCGCTAATGGTTCCTACATATCGGGTAGGAGGGGGAACATTATGATGTTCGATTTGATTGGCTACCTCTTTACCATGTCTTGGTAAAGGGTGTTGAAATATGTCTAGAGTTTGATTGGCATTTTGATTTTGATTTTGGGGAATGGTCTTTTGAGTATTATTAGGAGGGTTTTGTTTAGGTTGGAAGGCTTGCACTTCCATTTCATTATTGTCAATCAAATCTTGTATTTTATGTTTTAACCTTTTACAAGCGTTGGTAGAATGTCCAGGTCCTCTATGGAAATCACAGTGCAAGTCAGCTCTATATCCGGGTATAGTTGGGTCAGGTTCCCGGATAGCTGGTAATTGGATCAAACCTCTTTCGAGTAATTGAGGTAAAATAGTTGATAAGGGTTGGTTTAATCTAGTGAATTCTCGAGGAGGCTTGTCAGGAGGTTTCAATATGAATTTTTCTGTTGTCTTCGTTGCATTGATATTAGCAACGTTTCTGCTGTCAGTGACTCCGTCACCGACAACTTGTTTGTTTTTATATTGATTTCTGGATGTTTTCTCATCATCCTTCTTCCTAAGTTGGCCTCTCCTAATGAGGGCATCTTCTACTCTTCGAGCTAAATCTATAGCTTGATCGAAGGTAGTTAAAGTAGCAGTCGATAGCTCATAAGATATCTGTTCTTGTAAATTGTTGATGAAAATGTCCAACATTTCCCTATAAGGCAAGCACAAAGTGCAGTTTTCCTATCAATTGCCTCCATCTAGCTAAGAAATCGGCAAAGCATTCATCCTTGTCTTGTTTTAAATTGTATAGGTCTTTAATAGTTACATGCCTCTCGATGTAAGCACTAAATTGATGGACAAATGATTCGACTGTTTCTTCGAAGTTTCTCAAAGAATGAGTGGGCAATTGATAGTACCACTCTAATGCCATTCCACCTAAACTTTTGGGGAACATTTTTAGTAATAGCAAGTCGTCATGCGATATGTCGTGACATGCTATCCTAAACATGCGAAGATGCTCTATGGGATCTTCGGTTCCTTTATATATAGGCAGGACGGGCATGGGAAAATGCTTAGGGTATGGTTGAGCTACAACTATGGGGTCCAAAGGTTGACTACAGATCTCTCGATAATTATACGAGGGACGGTAGGGATCTATTTGGTCCATACGTGAAGCCAATTGTTTCACCATGGCTTCCAGATTACTAGTTTGCCCCCCATATTGGTTTGGTAGGGCATTGACATGAGTGTTATGGGCATATGATGGAGGAACATGAAGATTAGATGCCATGTTACTGTTGTGTAAAGTATTGGTAGGAAAAGTATTATGGAGGAATTTTGAAGTTGGATTATGTTGTATTCCGGATTGTTGAAAGTTTATATTTGGCTTTGTTTTAGGTTTTTGTTTACTTGAAGCATATTGCTCAATAGTTTGGCGGAATAAAGTAGTGAAGGAAGGTTTCTTTTGTATGGGAGTGATTTTAGGTTGAATAACAGGCTCCTTAGGAGGTTGGGTAACCTGTTGTTTTGACATGTTTTGAGCCATAGTGACCATATCCGTATTGGATGGCCCAACCTTGTCACTTTCTTGATCAATGAAAGACAAGGGATTAGTGCGCATATTGCAAATATATTCCATGGCTGCTTGAGTGTTACTAATTTGCCCTTTATCAAGGCGAATTGCCACATTAAGGTCATCAATGTTATCCATGAGAAATTTCTTGAAATGCTCTGCATTGTCAAAGGCAATAGTTCCATTTGGAGCTACTCTAGGGGATGAGGATCCATCCTCTTTAACACTTCCTTCTTGTTCCTTATCTTCACCTAAGTCTTCGTCTGATTGACCTAGAGTTTCTCCTTCCGGATTTGAATCTCCAAGAAGGACATTTGGGTCTTTAGTTGTATCTTGTAACCAATCTTCTCCTTCTCCTAAAGTTTCTTTACCATTCCTAAGTTTAGGCATGGTGCTAAGTTTTGATTTCAGCAAATATATATATATATATATATATATATATATATATATATATATATATATATATATATATATATATATATATATATATATATATATATGCAACAAATTAAGAGGTATATATTTACTATATACCTACTACAATATTTGAAAATGAAATGTTTAAGTTTTTGCTAAGTTTTTGATTTTTTTAGTTTTTTTAGTTTTTCTTTGTTTTTTTTTTTTTGAAACAATATAATAAAGACAGCAAATAACACAATAAATGCAAGAAATAATACTGAAATAATAATCTAGTTTTCTATAAACAATTTATGAATATCATTAATAGGTTCGAGTTGTTCAGGAGTCATGAAGTGTTCTTCTTCAAATTGAAAGTTTTCTTTTAAAAATTTGATGAAAAGAGCTATAGTGATGTTGTCTGTTTCAGATCGTCGGTTGATAAAAGTAAAGCTCATGGCAATACTCTCGATATAACACAGCTCTCGGAACTCTATTCCATCTTTCCCCAATCTGTAAGAACAACCTCTTGGTCTTCTACACAACCTAGGAACTGGTGCACAATGGCTGCGTTCTCGAGGTATTCCTCGAAGGTGAACAACTCTGAAGATACTAAAGCTCTCCTATAGGCTAACCATCTATGGCGAGGCTCTCGAAGTTCATGATAAAAAACTAATTGATGAGGATCCAGGATTCTATCTAGGACTAGCCTCTTGATTTGCTTAAGTTGTGTGGACCTAGATGAGATGAGACTAAGTCTTCTATCAAGTTCGTTCCACAGGAATTGATTTCTACTTGTTTCGAGGCACACTAAGGACAGAATTAACTTCTATAGCTGCCAATTGATTTTCTACGTTTATAGTAACCGCTAACCTTTTCTTAGGAGCTACCATCTAAACATGTTTTCAAACTTGAATGTTTTAAAATGCATCTATGTTTTAGTTGTTCTATAGATGTTTTTGTTTTTTGTTTTTGTTTTTCAAAAGGTTATGATGCATTCACGTCGGGTTCACCAAAATGTATCGCTCCAAATTTTTCGCATCCCTACCTTCAGGCTATTGGATCCGCGCCCGAAAGGAGGATGGGAAAAGGATGTCGCGGTACCTCGGACTGAGAGGACTTTGCGAAGGTCCCGCCTCTCAAGGGAGGTGTATTTTGATGATTTTTCGACGGATGGTGGGTTCACCAGGAAACATTTAACGGCAGCTTCCACGCCTAGGTTTTGGAATGTGTTTAAATGTGTTCATTTTTAACCTTAAGCATTCATATCCTAGGTTTGGCCGAATGTATCTAGATTACTCTATATGAAAATGCAAGTTCAATGAATACAGAAAATAAATTTAAAGACAGAAAAATAGAGAGATTACAGAATACAAATGAGGAATACTTGATCCGGATGTCTGAAGAAGATTCTGATGTTGAAGCAGTCTGGATCGTCTGAGATTCGACAGAATCATCTGCAATCAGACAAGATCGTCTGAGATCTGACGAATTCGTCAGAGACCTGCAAAACCGAAAACAGATGCAAAATACAAAAGGTACTACAGTGCTAACAGAGGGAAATGATATAAAATGGCAGCAATGTTATCAAACTGAAACTTAAACACAGAGACAGAAATGAATCGTGCTAATTAGATAATAATTAGGATTTAATTATGCACTTAATCGAAATGGGTGAACTCCAAATGCAAAATGACATAAAACACTGAATAGACTATTTAATTTGCAGAATAAAATGACAGAGAAAAGGTTGAGAAATGCAAACTTCAGGCACTGATTGCCTTAATACGGACTGCAGTCGAGATCGTCTCGCATCATATACGAAATCGCCTCGAATTCGACAGGTTCGCCTCCGATCTGAACAGGTTCGTCGACGACGATAGGTGCTGGCTCCGACTGAAAAATAGTGATGTACCTGCAATAAAATTGGTATGGGACCAAGTGCAAATGGAAAATAGGGATGTTTTAACGTGAATGGAGTTAACTTGCAGATAATTTTCAGCCAGGGGTTGGGAAGGGAAAATCCTAGAGACTAAATAGGCTTAGGGGAGTAGTTAGGAGGTTGGAGATCATCCCAATTTGGGAGATCTCCAACGGGGGGAGGGTCCCAACGGCATAGACACGCTTCTGCCCAGATTGGAGACCCGTTGGAACAGATTCCAACTTTGCAAAATCAGTTTTGCGACAAGATCGTCTGGACGTCCTAGTCCAGACGAAATCGTCAAATCTAGGGCGATATCGTCTGATCGGCGACGATATCGTCAAACGGTCAAAACAACCTCTAAAAATGGCACGAAAAAGGGGGAAACGGATTTCCCGACGGTTAACGGGCGGTTTGGGAGGTTAAATTTGAATTTTAAATTATTTACTAAGGTGAATGTAATTATTGGAATTTTTACTGCGCCAATTTTAGGGTGCTACACAATGCACAACATTCTCAGGCAAAATTTATTACACTTAGCAAAAATCATGAACATGAGCAAAAAGAAAATCAAATACTTAAATGCTCCCCTTGAGAATGTGATCCCTGTAGCTAGTCAATTCTTGGGAAGTGTGACCACTCCCAATTTATTACGAAGGTACTCAAAAACTTCCTTGGGCAATGGTTTTGTGAAGATATCTGCTACTTGCTCTGTAGTTGGAACAAAATCCAACTTAACCTCACCTTTCGCAACTTTCTCCTTCAAAAAGTGATACTTGATAGCAATGTGTTTTGTGCGTGAATGCATAACTGGATTCTTGGAGATGTTAATGGCATTGGTGTTATCACACTTAACTGATATTGGCTCACTGAAGCTAATATCGAGATCTTTCAGGGTTTGTTTCATCCATAAGACCTATGTACAACTCGTAGTTGCTGCAATATACTCTGCCTCTGCTGTGGATAAAGAAACTGACTCTTGTTTCTTACTGTGCCATACAACCAACCTGTCTCCAAGATAAAATGCCCCTCCACCGATACTCTTTCTGTCATCGACACATCCTCGCCCAATCTGCATCTGAATACGTAATAAGGGTGAAGTCCTTACCTTTCGGATACCATAACCCATACTCCATATTACCCTTCAGATATCGAAGAATCCTTTTGACTACTGTCACATGAGTCTCCTTGGGACTCGCCTAAAATCGTGTTACCATGAAAACTGCCTGCAAAATATTTGGTCTGGTGGCTGTCAAATACAGTAGGCTCCCAATCATAGATCTGTAAATGGTTTGATCAACATCTAAAGATTTGTCATCCTTGCTCAACTTGCAACCTGTCGTCATAGGAGTGCTAACAGGCTTACAATCCTCCATTGTGAACTTTTTTAGCATCTCTTTCACATATTTGAATTGAGAAATGAATATGCCCTTCTTATTTTGATTAACTTGCAGACCGAGAAAATACGAAAGTTCACCAATCATCGACATTTCAAATTCTTTCTCGCATCTTAATTGCTAAATCTTTACACGAATCATCATTGCCTTGCCAAAGATGATATCATCTATATATACAACAAGGACAATGAGATGGCCATTTGTTTGTTTTAACATACAAATTGCTATCCACCATACCTTTTTTAAACCCTTGTTGAGTAAGATAGTTGTCTAATCTTGCATACCATGCTTTGGGTGCCTGTTTCAAGCCATACAATGCTTTCTTCAACTTGCAGACGAAATTGAGATTATCACCGAGTTGGAAACCATCTGGCTGTTCAATATAGACATCTTCTTCAAGTTGTCCATTCAAAAATATTGATTTCACGTCCATTTGATAAACTTTGAAATTCTTATGAACTGCTAAAGCCAGAAACATTCTTATTGCCTCTAGTCTGGCCACTGGTGCAAAGGTTTCCTCAAAGTCAATACCTTCAACTTGTGCATAGCCTTTACTGACCAATCTTGCTTTATTCCCGACTACCTGTCCATCTTCATTCAATTTGTTTCGAAAAATCCATTTAGTATCGATTATATTTTTATTTGCAGGTCTTGGTACTAACTCCCAAGTTTTGTTTTTCTCGATTTGATCTAATTCTTCATTTATTGCCTTCATCCAAATTTCATCTTTGCCTGCTTCAACAACATTTTTGGGCTCAATGCTGGATAATAGAGAGTAGTTACTTACTACTCTTCTTCTTGTCTGAACACCAACTTTGGGGTCTCCAATTATTTGCTCTCTAGGATGATTTTTTTGCCATTTGCCTATTTTGAATTTCTTATTTTCTTCCACTTTGAATCACAACTTAAATCATCTGAGTCAATTTTCTGTATCTTTTTCGTTTCGTTTTCCTCATCTCCTTCAATAACCTCTTCATAAATTGGGTAGTTCTTTTCATAGCTAATTACTTGTTCTCTACCTTCATCAAATTTAACATCGACACTGTCCACAATTTTCTTTAGCCTCTTGTTGTAGCATTTGTAAGCTTTGCTTTTTGACGAATAACCAACAAAAATACCTTCATCCGCTCTATCTTCAAACTTACCAAGATTATCTTCAGTTCTTTTGATGTAGCGCTTGCTACTAAAAACTTTGAGGTATTTTGTTGTTGCCCTTTTATCGAACCACAACTCATAAGGAGTTTTGCTTTCATGTGTTCTCAGCATGTACCTATTTTGGATATACACCATAGTATGGACTACTTCTTTCCAAAATCTGTCTGCTACTCTACTTTCAGCCAATATAGTCTGTGTCATTTCCTGCACTATCTTGTTCTTTCTTTCTATCACTCCATTCTGCTGAGGTGTCCTGGCTGCTGAAAACTGTCTTCTAATACCGTATTTTTCACAGTACTCTGTAAACTCCTCTAAAATGAATTCTCCTCCTCTATCTGATCTTAAACATTTGATCCTCTTTCCTATTTCATTCTCAACTTGGTTTTTGAAAATCTTGAACATTTCAAAAGATTTTGATTTATGCTTCAAGAAAAATATCAATGTCATTCTGGAATAGTCATCAATGCACAACATAAAATATTTGTCACCATTTATGCTATGTGTTATCATGGGTCCACATAAATCAGTGTGTATTAGTTCCAAAGGTTTGCTTGTGTAGTACTCTTTTGTTTTGAATGTGACTCTAGTTTGCTTCCCCTTTTGGCATGAAGCACAAATGTTGTTTGCAGGTTTGCTGATGGTGGGAATATCTCTCACTACCATTTTTGAGTTGATTTTTACTAGATTATCAAAACTGATATGACCGAGTCTCTTGTGCCACAACCAATTTTCTTCTTCCTATCCAATAAAACAAGCTCATTTTGAAGTCTCTGAGAACATGTATAGGTTGCCAGATGTCCTTGATCCAGTTGCTATCAATTTTCCACTGTTTGTTTTTCTGACTTCATAACCCTGCTTCTTAAAAACTACTTCATGACCTTTATCACAAATCTGACTTACGCTCAACAAGTTATGTTTCAAACCATCCACAAACAAGACTTCTTCCGACTTAATTTTTTTGTCACTAATTTTAACTGAACCTTTGCCAACTATCTTAGCTCCATCATTATTTTCAAACTTTACTGAACCACCTTCATATTTACGTAACTTCTCAAATTTTTGTTTGTCACCTGTCATATGACTGGAGCATCCACTATCAAGTATCCATGGTACATATTTATTCTGTGCTTTAAATGTTGTTTGTATGATTAAGGATTCCTTTTCTTTCTTAAGTCGCTCTTTTTCTTTTCACTTCATCTTGATAGTAGTTTTGGGCTCTTGTTTTGCCCTTCCCTTATCAATAGTTTGTGCATGTTTTTCGAGAAGTTTTCTATTTTGTCTCATCATATTTGGTTGAAATTTTCTTCCCTAAAATTGATTTGATGCAAATGTACTTCTACAGTTTCTTCCAATGTGCCCAAAATTATGACAGTTATAACATTCTACTATATAATTCATCAAAGGAGAAAAAGCATTTCTACTGGTGAAATTTCTTGGTTTTACATTATATTTGTAGTCTGAGATTTTATGTCCATAGCCATTGCATTTAAAACAAAAACCAAAAAAGGGATAATTGAACCTGGGTGATGGTCTTTGCCATGTTGTCGTAGGAGCCATAGGTCTTCTTCTTCTTTGATGTGTGACATTGGTGAATCCATCATTGTCAATTCTCCTTTCGTGCCTGGCATTATTGCTTTCTTTTGCATGAGACGTTTTTCCTTTATCAACCTGTTTATTATTTTTGTTCTTTATGGATTCTACATTTCTGGCCTTTGATCAATTTGATGATTCTCCTTCAACGAAACCCAGACCAAATTTGATGCCTGCAGGCCTTTGGTCATTTATAATCTTATCCAGCTTCATAGAACTTTCTTCGCGTTTGTGATAACAACTAATTTTGTGATTCATCTCTTCTATCTACGTCAGTAAACCAACATTCTCTTCTTCTAGTTTGCAACAATAATCTATTTTCATGGTAATTTGTACTTCAAGATCTTCAGATATTTTTTTGTATTCTTCTGTCTGTACTTTTAGACTGGTTATGATTTCGTTTGCATCCTCAAGCTTTTTTGAAATTTTCTTATTCTTTTTCTTCTCTATTTTCCACTCTTCAAGTGCAGAGATCAACTCACCTTCTAGATCTACTTCAGCCTCAAGGTTTTCACCACATACTTCAGAGTTCACTTCTTCTTCATTTTCTGATTTTACTTCTTCAAATGCCATGAAAAGAGCTTCACCACCTGCCATTGTGTTACTTCCAAGATCACCCTAGCTGGTTAAGCTTATACAAGAACTTAGCTCTGATACCAATTGTTAGTCTTACAATGACACTAAGAGGGGGGGTGAATCAGTGTAGCTCTTTAAACTTAAATTTACAGCTCTTAATAGCATATCAATTAAAACTTATTACTAGATACAACAAGTATAACAAAAGAGCATCACACAACACAAGATTTAACGAGGTTCACCAATGTGGCTACTCCTCAAAAAATTGATTGCTTGGACTACCATCCAAATCCAGCCTTTGTAAAACACTAACTTTATAATCAATTTACCAGCACCCATTGGAAGGAGCACCAACCCCTGATTTATCTGCACTAACAGAAAGGAGCACCAACCCCTTATTTATCTACACCAATAGAAAGGAGCACCAACCCCTGATTTACCAGCACCAACTGGAAGGAGCACCAACCCTTGATGCCAAGCACCAACTTGGACTTAAATTATGAAACTAGAAGTTTGTCAGTAAGATACCTTTGCTTTTGCAAGACCTTGACTGGTCTTCTTCACCTTTGCGTTCTCTGCGCACTCTGCTTTCTCTACACAATCATAGCAACACCTGGTCAAACTTCAACCTTTTTGCTCTCTATGCACTCTACTCTCTCTACGCAATCACTTCACCCACTCTGCTTCGTTACAGTCGAACTTCACGATCGTCTTCTCCATTTTGCGCACTTTTCTCTCTTTGCGAATTTCGTACTTAGCACAATTCGACACGACTTGCTCTCTGCGCACAATGACCGTATTTCACACACATTCGACTCCCCTTCAATTCTCCAAACAACCCTCTTTTTATAACAATATTTTTATGATGAAAACCCTAATCTTAGTCGATTGTAAATCCTAATCTTAGTCGGCTCTCATAACAACTGTAAACCCTAATTTTAGTAGGCTGTCATCGGTCTTCGTCGGCTTCAACTCAAGAAGATGTTCGGTTTATCCATCGCTTGATGATTTCATTTTGGATAGAACCTGTAACCGCCATACTAACTTTTGACCACTCTTCGTATTTCAGTAGTATGAAATCACTCTATAACTGCCCCTGTAAATGTCGTAATGATGTCGGTCCACTATCATACTTCTCATTTCATTCGGGTTCTCCTTCTTGACTTGCGCATTTATGACCTATCGTGAAATTGTGACATTTTTGCCTCTATAGCTTCTTTTGTTGTTGTTGTCGCGAAAATACATGTCGCGATATCACGACACTTTCGCCTCCGTACGCTTTCTCTATTCTTTTGTCGCGATATCGCGACATTTCTGCCTCCGCAGACTTTGTCTTTTCTTTTGTCGTGATATCGCGACATTTTCGCCTTCGTATACTTCGTCTTTGCTTTTGTCGCGATATCACGACACTTCTGCTTCCATAGACTTCGACTTTGCTTTTGTCGCGATATCGCGACACTTCTGCCTCCGTAGTCTTCAACTTAGCTTTTGTCGCGAAATCGCGACACTTTTGCTTTTGTACTTAGCTTCTTTGCTTTTGTCACAAAATCGTGACACTTCTACCTTCGAAGTCTTCTTCTCTGCTTTTGTCGTGAAATTGTGACACTTATGCTTTCGTACTTTACTTCTTTGCTTTTGTCGCGAAATCATGACACTTCTGCTTCTGAAGTCTTGCTTTCTGCTTTTGTCGCGAAATCACGACAGTTCTTCTGTCGTACGCTTCCTCTCTTTCTTTTGTCGCAAAAATGCGACATGTCGCGATATCGTGATACTTTTTAAACTTACTTTCTCTCTTCGGTTTTAGTCGCGAAAATGCGACATGTCACGAAATCACGACACTTTTCCAACTTACTTTCTCTCTCCTATTTTAGTCACAAAAATGCGACATGTCGCGAAATCGTGACACTTTTCCAACTTACTTTCTCTCTCCTATTTTAGTCGCAAAAATGCGACATGTCGCGAAATCGCGACACTTTTCCAACTTACTTTCTCTCTCCTATTTTAGTCGCGAAAATGCGACATGTCGCGAAATCGCGACACTTTTCTTACTTGTTCTCTTTCTTTGAACTTGTCGTGAAATCGTGACACTTTTTTCTGCTTTCTCTTTCTCTTCCAACATGTCGCGAAATCGCGACAATTTTTCTACTTGTCTTTTTCTCTTCCAACATGTCGCGAAATCGCGACAGTTTTTCCTGCTTTTTCTCTCTCTTCCAACATGTCACAAAATTGCGATAGTTTTTCCTACTTTTTCTCTCTTCCAACATATCGCGAAATCACGATAGTTTTTCTTGCCTGTTGTATATGTCACGACACTTTTCTTACTTGTCTTTTTTCTTTAATATTTTACATATGGGCCACTTCGGTCTTCTTGGAAAATCATTGTACATACTCTGAATAACCTTTGAACTCCTGTCTTCTGCATCTGAATAGCTTTTGAACTTCCTATCCACTGTATCAACAGATCTATCTGACTGTGTTGACAACAATGACAATACTATTGCTGCACCTTGCTCAACAATCACTCTACTATCAATCACATTCTTGTTCCACGTAACCAACAACCCTCTTACTATTCCAGTGGCCTCTTGGGCTACTACTTCGGCTTCTCGCCAAGTCCTATTCTTAAAAGGGATCACTCTACTCTCCTCCATTTTAGTTTCTTCTAGTAATATCATGTCCGATTTGTGTTTTTATCTAAGAGCATACAAAGCTCTCATTTTTGCAGGATTTCTCCCGCGTATATTCCATGATAGAATCTTCATTTATGGGCTTTGGATCCCCAAGCCTTTGTCCCAAAGTGTAATACTGCTTGAGTGCCATCAACCACTCCTCGTTCTGCTTCTTTCTACCTTAAGGCAACATTGCTAGGTTTTCTTATTCCTACTGAACCATATCCCCATACATCTGCTTTAAGCGGGGGTTCCTTGGGTTTCACTTGGTTTCTGGTCACCATATTGGACGAGTCAGCCTTGGCATTTAGGGTAACAACCTGGATCTCTAGGCTAACTGGTCTTTCTGACAGTGGAGATGATTCTGTGCTCTTAACTTCTTGATTAGTAGGTTCTTTTTTCCCTGCTTTGGAGGTACACTGATCTTGGTGGTTCACCTCTACCTCTTGAGTATCCTTGCTTGTCTTATCAGTTTCCTGTTCCTTCCTCTGATTTTGCTCCTCTAAATATTTCTCTTGGGTCTCCTCTATCTCATATTCGACTTCTTGGCTATCCATTTGATCTCCCTTCAGATGATTTAATGCATCAAAACTGTTCTCCACTGGGATGTTGATCTTCTTGGAATTTCTTCCCATAAATTCCCCTACAGTATAGGGGACCACTTTCGTCGAGCCTCCATAGGTCTTTCGTATTACCCAATCAAACTTACTTGCTCCCGAGCGTTGATCTATGCGATTTTTTTCTTTGTGATTTGGTTATGGGGCCTGCTGCATCACCTTTGTAACAAGTTGTACTTAAGGGTTCCTACCAGAGGGACCAACTCCCCTGTGAGAGGATTTTGGGACAGGTATTTCTGGGAGGAGGGTTATAATGTTGCCTCTTTCTGACATTAGGCTGAACGAGGTCTCTGATATTCAAATTTCGAGCCCCACGTCCTTGAGGCCCATGTTGGGCAGGAATGAAGACCTGTGGGGGAGGGATATTATTTTGGGTTTGTGGAACAGTATTTTGGGGTGGGGGCTGGTTCTTGGAAAGGCAGTGGATACCCTGGTGCCCTACCTTCCCGCAAACACTACACTTAAAAGACATATTTTCATATTCAAAGTATTGAGTATGAAAGCCCTACATAGACGACAATATAATAGATTTAGGGAGTTATTTACTCAGGTCCGCTAACACACACATGCGAGCATAAAGAAGTCTTGTTCTACTCAAGGTTGCAGGATCGATAGCTACCAGTTCCCCAATCTCAGCAGCTATCCCAGCCAAGATTTACTCATTCCAGCAAAGCATAGGTAATCTCGACATCTTAACTCAAATAGGAGCCAAATCCAACACTTGGGTCTGGGGGTTGAAATCGGGGGTCCAACGCTTCAGATACAAGCCCCTTTTACCAAAAAACCAAGGACCTCCTTGAAGAATCCTTTCCATGTCCTGGTCACATTGAAATATCACCAAAAGGAAACTCTTGGGTAAAGCCCTAATCATCATATCGGCCCTTGGCCGCCATTTTTGGATGACCCATCTCCTTATGACTTCCAAGTCCGATCGAACCCCCATAAATTTCGCCACTAGAGACATTTTGCCCTCCATAACCACATGCTGAGCTAGGGTATCCGGGATATCCAGCCTACCATTGACGGGTTTTAGATTAAAACAAGAGTCAGACAATTTTTGCTTACCATGAAGAGCATTAAGATAAGATGGTCTCCAGTTGTCAGGTTTCTCTTTGTCTCCTTCTTGGGTATTCCCTTGATCCTGACGCACAGAGTCTTGGTCCCCATCAAAGATATCTTCGATCGCATCCACCCAACGCCTTGGGTCTGGTTCCAACAAAATTTCCTTGTCCACATCCTCCACCTGGGGCCTTGCTATCTCACCAGAGCCCCCACCTGCCGCGCCTGCAGTTCTGCCATCCGAAGCCCCACACCTAGGGTTTGCCGCCCCTAGACCTCCCGCTCCTCCTCCTTGCTGCTCCATCGACCTCATTAAGGCCAACTTAATCCATCGATATGATTTTTTCAGCTTCCTCATAATTAGGTCCCACCCATATTACATCATCAATAAGTTAACTATTCGAATCTTGATATCCTTCGTCAAAGTTAAGAAATCTATCCAATTGAACTAATACCATTGGATTAAATTTCAATAAGTTTACATAAGTTTTTATAAGAGGTCTTACTCTCCTCGTACTAAGTGGGGTTTGAACCTTGGACCTCTTAAAGAGAAGTCAAAGCTCTTACCACTGCACTAAGCTTGCAATTAGTATCATTTACATATTGTTGATTGTTGTTGATGTTATTACTAACCTTAAGATCACTTATCAACCCATCTTTATTATCTTCTTTAAATTCTTATCCAAAACTTTTTCAACAATAATTAAAAAATAAATTATCATTCCCAGAGGCATAGTGCAACGGTTCGAGCTTTGGCTCTTTTTCGAAAAGTCTAAAATTCGTAAAGAAATGAATGTGTAATAGCTGTGTGTTAAATTTTCTATTAATAAACTTAATTCTTAACTATACAAAAAAAAAAAAAAAAAAAAATACCAACTAAAAACATTATCATGCCATATCAAATTTCTAACGTTTATATCCCTAACTAATATTACCTGAGTTAAAACCATCCATAAAAATTTTTCCTACCATCCCGAGAGTCCATTATCTCCCTTCTAAACTAGGGCGATAAAGTATAATAAATTGCATCTAAATTTTCATTATTTTTATTATTTTATTAAAAAATATCTACCTCATAGTGATCATCCCCGAAGGCGCGCGAAGTAAAAGATGCCATACTTTTGGCGAGGCTTAATTCTTTTGAAAATCAAGTCAATAATTTAGTCCATGTTCACACGGGGATTTGTTTTTTTAAGAAAGTTTTATATTTAAATTATAATATATTCGAAAGAGGATAGGTTGTTTAGTAGTGGTAGACTGTTTGGTAGTGGTCGAGCATCTGTTGGTTGGTTGGTACACAGAAGGAAATAGGCTGGTTGGTAATGGTTGAGTGTTTGTCAGTCAACTGCTCCGTTATGATGTGTTTAACTTCGTCTTACCTAACAAATTAGAATTTACAATGGTAACACTAAAATCCTACCCCGTATTTAATAAAAGTATTAACTATACCCTATGTGTGTTTAACTTCGTTTTACCTAACAAATTAGAATTCACAATTGTGACAGTTAAAGTCCTACCTTAGGTTAAAAAAATTAAAATCAATATATATATATATATATATTTTTTTTTGGTATATAGAAGCAATGATTACAATCACGATTTTTAGTAACTACCAGCACAGCTGGTAGGGTTCAAACTATCTACGAAGGCTCCCAGGACTTCCACCGTCTCGGTACATGGTAACCCGGCGTGAGATGGGGACCGCCGGACGCACAGGGATTGCACCGTCGTCATCAATCTGGCGCACCACTCAGAGGAATCGGATCTAGGCTACTATCTGTGCATGGGCAAGCCCGTGGGATTGGAACCTAGGTCTCCTCTCGGTAAACGCCCCAACTTACCAATCCACCTAAACCCACGGACAAATTAAAATCAATATCACCCACCACTAAAAATTTAGAGGACAGGGCTTAAGATGGACGGTAACGTACCATGCACACTTTCCGTTCTTATGGAGGGAAAACAATTCCTATGTGAACATGAATACGAGGAAAATGCAAATAATATTGACTAGACTACGAGGGGAAAACCACCCACAATAAAGGCAAATTGACAACCCAGAAAAAAGCTTTTTTGCATTTTCCGAGATGAGGGTTTAAAAAAAAAGCATTTTACGTTTCCTAGTCGAGGGGTTCGAACCCCTGGGGTGTACCCACCTAACAACAAAGCCCTAATCGCAACAAGACCCAAGTGGGAAATTGAATTTGTCGCCTCACGACAGACAAAAAACCCGTTTCAGGTAATTGACGTCGAAAATTTTTAATGTCTGTCACCAAACCCTTTAGTCGCCCAATAATGCTTCGGACCGACGGAATCAAAATCAAAATCAAAATTGTCCGTCTGTGGTGCGTCATGTGCCATACATTTCTCAGTCCAACGCGAAGCGCATTGGTGACCAGAAAACGACAATATCTTGGTATTTTTTTCCGTCTGATGACGGGAAATGTTGATAACAGAGTTTTTCATTTTTTCTTTTTGGTTTGACGTCACTTGCGGGGAAAACGACTCGCGTGAATCACCTCACCGCTTACGCGTTACCATATAGCCATTAGGTCGGCGGCTCGATTCCCGCAAATCTAAATCTGGCCTTTCCAAAGACTAAAATTTCAATATTGCCCTCTCACCCGCCCGGGTGGGTTTCGTTCAATACAGGAAATATTAAATTACTGGAGTCTCTCTCTCCAGACCTAACAGCTATCCGAGCCTGGGAATCGGCAGCCTCGGGGCCCACCGGTGGAGGCTCGGCCCGTTCCAGAGATTGTTTCCAGGTCGTTGAAAATTTTGCACTATTTTCCGACCACTTTATCCTTCGGACCCTTGACTCTGCAACAGACACTACCAAAATCGATTCGTAGCGCTCGCGAAGTCCCGAGAAGAGCAAACGCCGCAGTTTCCGGGAGATTCACCGTTAAGAGACGAGAAGAACGAGCCCGGTTTCGTACCGTTTGGCGAAGAACAAACGATTCTTGAAACCCTTGAAACCCTTGTCTGTTTAGCTCAGGCATTTCGAGGCGGTCTCGAGTTCGAATCGCTGGGCCTTCGTTTGCGTAATTTGTTTTTCAGATTTCTTCCTGATTGTAGAGGCGTGCGGTTGTGTAGCCGGGTTTAGGAGGCGAAAAGCAGTTTTTTGTTGGGAGTTTGCCCTATTTTGTCGCGGCCGGCTGGCTCGATTGATCTGGCGATCTGACAGATTAATTATCATATTAAATACGAGTGAATAAAGCGAAGCCAAGACCGCGTGTAAATAGGAGGGTGGAAATTTAGTTGGCGATCTGAATTTTTGCCGCCCCGCTTTTTTTTCCACAGCGAGGGCGTGTCAGGCAGACTGTTTCCGGCGGGCGAATCGGCTGCTGATTTTCTGTTCGAAAGCTCGGTTCTGCCTTCGAAGAAGAAGCCGACGGGGGACAATTATTTAATTAGAAGGTTCTAGAACATTTTGCAGGCATGGAACCGTATGGGAATGACATGTTTCTATCACAGGAAGGGTATGCTTCCATTGATTTCACTCTACTTGACCGTCCTTCGACCAGGCAAGTTTTTTCCGTAGGCTTTGTTTACTAAGCGTTTGTAAAAATACTAAATTTGAGCAAGAACGAACAATGACTCACGCGGAATGCCACGTCAAGTTGAAAGATTGCCCACAATAAAGACTCTGGCAAGAACCTGCCATTTCTTGAATATGTCGTTGGATTCTGAAATTTTTCAAAGGAGTCTTAAGAAAGTTCTTGTGCTAATTAATGCATCTCTGCACATTTCACAGATATTATACAATGATGTGTTTGCTATGCTGAAGCTCCAGAAACATAGTCTATGTGAAGCTTTGCTGAAGCTATATGTAAACATAGTCCGTGTCAAAGTCTGTAAAGTATGCTGTTATATCTCTCAATTAATTCATTTTCTTCTTCTTCAATATTTGCAGTGTTGCTTCCGCCCCAGAGTCTACAGCGGCTCTGCTTCCAGGTTTTGAACTTATTTCCTTTATATTCTGTTGATAGGTTTTAGCTTTTTGATTGTCATTCTATGTATGCTAGAGATTTTGTGTTTCTGTTTGTTTTGACTGAGCTTAGTTTGTTGTTTATGGCTACATCAGGGGCAATCATGTTATAGTTTACTGTAAGACGTTATAGTTTACTATAGGACGGCCAACCATGGAAATATATGATATGAAACGATTTGGTCTAAGTCTTTCTAAGAAATATCTTTTTATTCGAGTAAAATCAAAGAAGTCTCTATATCAGTAAGGGAATCAAGTAATGGCGAAAAAAAAAGCATGCACTTTCTTTGTCAAAGTTATTGCATTTGTCTTGCTTTGCCTTACTGTCAAAGGGCCATGGATCCTGTGAAATCTCCTCACAATAAGAACCTTAACGGCAACAGTGTTAAGATATGAAGCCATAGATAGCTTGAGTTGGAGAGGAGATATACTTCTCAATGCAACCTTTTCTTTTTGCAGATTCCTCTTTTCCTTCGTTTGATTTTTTGGAAAGCTCTGGCGTGGACTCCTTTGGTGGTGTGCTTCATACTGCAGGAGAAGCACATTTTGGTGGTCAAGGAAGGTACTGAATTTACATAAAAGCCTTTATTTGCAATATTGTGAGCCTCTTGTCAAGTATTTGTAACTTTAAACACAATGTTTTACTGATTTACTATATTTTATCTAAAGTGCACGGTACATTAGCACTAATATTAAGTGTCAATGGAAATTTAGAAGAGAAAACTACTAATATTCCCCTGCGATACATGCCCCTTGCTCATCCTCTGTCTGTTGTCCTTTGTAGTATAGTGATATGGTTTGTGCTAGGAAAAATAGCATACAGGTGCAAAATATGGATGTCGGGAGTTTGGGAAGTTCATTCTTTAAGTATATTCATCTTTCTCATAGGAAACATCCTTTGACATGGTTGCCACTGGCAATAATGTCGTTGTCTTGTGGTCTCCCTGAGTTTGCAGATATGCATCCTCTCCCACATTTGAAAAGGGTTTTATCCAAGTTTTATAAAACTAAATTTAATTTCTTGCTCTTCTAGGTCAAGGGGGGGGGGGGAGCTCGACAGAGGTTCAAGGCACATGAATGAAAGTTGCAACTTAGAAATTCTTGTATGTTATATCTATAATATTATTTTGAGATAAATAGCAGAGGTCGTGCTACCTATACAAAGTTCTAGGTTACCATACACAATAGGAGATCTACCTTATTAGAAGACCTAGGTGCCAGTTCAGTAGGAATTCAGTTTATGGTTTCCTTTCCCTTTAGGATCTAGTTTTGTTCAATGCAAATTTGACCTTATTAATGATATTTTGAGCTTGTTAATCTGTTTGGTTTGCTATCCTCAAAGGATGGTTGGTGCTCTGATTGTTCTTTATCTTCTTGATGTGCTTATTTTCAGGTTAGAAATGAGCAAGGACATTGATTGGAGAAAGGAAAAAACACTTCATGGCAACTCTACTAATATGTATATGCAAGCAGTGAGTAATTTGACGTATATGTAGTCAGTTATGATAATTATAATTGGCATGTTTTAGAGCTTAATGCAAGATGTATTACTTTTATGTAACTGTAACATTTAATTGTCATTCTGTTCGGACAGGAGGGCAATCAAGAACCCAGATTATCATCGCCTCAATTTCATATGCCTGTTTCTCAGGTCGATTTTTTCCCTGCAAAGCAATCTCATTCAGATAATCTACAAGCACAATTATCTACATCTCTTAACAAAGCAGCAGATCAAGTGCATGACTTCTTTGAGCAGGAGCATTTATCTCAGCAACAGACTCAATTAGAAAGAAGAGAAAATTGGCCTGTTTTGAATAAAAATTCTTGGCCTGTGGACAGCCAGAATGAGGAATCCCGTTTTATACACCAGTCAGCCCATAATAGTGGGTCTGGTAACATGGAAAAAGATATTCTCAGTAAAGCTAACAATGTCTGTGACAATGCAACATACGACCATTCGGGAAACAATGACATGGTCTCAACTGCTGTGCTTTCTTTCACACCAACGGAAACACTGCCTGATGATGGAAGTCATGGGTCACGGATGACATTAGGTGCAAGAAGTCCTCGAGGAATTCCGAACAATGTTATCAGTCAACCAAGGAACCAGCCACTCAATTTTGACAGTGTGTTGAATGAGTCTTCAGCTTATCATATCAGAGCAAATCAGGCCACTTCTGCAGGTGATGGTGGAACTTCAGAGCGGAGTCAATCAAATGCAAGTAGCTTGGCTGGTACTGATACGCAACAGGGACACAATGGTGTTCAACTCTTGAATCATGGTAGAAATAATTCAGAAACAGGCGAAAACATAGAATATCGGGTTAATTATGACTTTCTTGGAAGTCAAATTCATTTGAAGAGTCAGCCTGAAGCAGGTGTACAATATCATGGGACAAGGGTGCAAAGAGGATTGGATGAAATGCAGTTATGGAAACAGCAATATGCTTATCAGCAGTTTCAAGAGCTTCGCAGACAGGAACAAGCACAACAGTTAGAGCAACAAACTCAGCAACAACAAACTCAGCAACAACAAACTCAGCAGTTGGAACAGCAAGTACATCAAGCACGGCAACAACTTGAATTACAACACAAAGCAAAGCAACATTTTCAGTTACAGCAGCAAGCACGACAAATTCAGTTAGAGCAGCAAGCACGTCAACAGCTAGTGCGACAACAGCAAGCCCAACAGTTTGAACAACAAGTGAGACAACAACAAGCTCAGCAGTTTGAACAGCAAATGAGGCAGCAACAAGTCCAGCAGTTAATGCCACACACTCTGCAGCAACAATCTCAACAGTTAATGTTGCATGCTCCACAGTATCAAGCACAGCAGTTAGAGCAGCAGGCTCGGCAGCTTCAAGCCCAGCGCATAGAGCAGCAGGCTAGGCAGCAGCTAGCCCAGCAATTAGAGCAGCAGGCTCGGCAACAATTAGAGGAGCAGGCTCGACAACAGTTAGAGCAACAAGCTCGACAACAACGTGCCCAACAGTTAGAGCAGCAAGCTCGACAGCAGCGAGCACACCAGTTAGAGCAGCAGGCTCGACAGCTACAAGCAAGGCAGTTAGAGCAGCAGGCTCCACAGCAGCAAGCCCAGCAAGTAGAGCAACAAGCTAAACCGCAACAAGCCCAACAATTGGAACAACATGCTCGCCAGCTTAGAGCTCAGCAGCAAATGGAGCAGATTATTCGACAAAAGCAACTTCAACAGCTTCTTGCCGGGGATAATCAAAATCTGGGCAATCAGTTTTCTCCTTCGCTTTATGGTTCTTCCATGCCTGATGGGTCTAATTTTATGCGTCCAACTGGCCTTATGTCTCAGATGGCAATTGAGAACCACACACCAGCTCTTTTACCAGGTAACTCCCCTCATTTCAATGTTGGAAATATGAATTGTATGCCAAATGGCTCACAATATGGCTCACAATCTCTTCCAGGTTTCTCTCCTGAAATATTACAAGATCCAACTTTTACACGTAAGGCTTTATCTTTGATGGGTGCACATTTGGATCCTTCTGTTTATGGTCCTGCTGCTAACATAAGGGATGCAACTGGCCATGCACTGAATTCTTATTCCATTTCAGAAGGAACAGTTCAGCAGCATGCAGATGCATCACATAAGTCGGTTTCAGCCACCAACCACCAGGTAGGAAAACCGGTAGCACATACCGTAGGTTTAGGAGCCGCTGTTCTTGGTGATCATCACACAATTTCTTCTGATCCAACATCAGCCAAAAATGATAGCAAACAAGGGGCACCGAACAATTCCTTATTTGGACAGAGCATTCCACAGAATCAGGGACTAAGTAGCTTGCAAGAAGGAACCGCCATATCAAGAATTTCACAATTGCAAGATTTTCAGTCAAAGCACCAGCTTAGGAGCTGGAATGAAGATCTAGGGCAAAAAGATAATTTTCAAGGTGGATCTCCCCAAGTCTTGGGTAGTACAGCTGCAACTTCTGAAAGTGGATTTTACAATTTTCAGCAAGGTGTGTGGCAGACTCTGCCTACTACTCAGGCTGGGGCCAGTTCTGAAGGTAGGAATCAGAGCACGAGTACAGGGCAGTATGTGCTTCGAGGTCCATATCAGACAGAAAACACAGATTTTTTTAGCACTTTGGCAGTTAAGCCACGTGGTAGCTGGAGCGCACTCATGCAATCGGCTGTAGCAGAGTCTCCTTCTGGTGATGGTGAACCTGATGATTGGAGTAGCTTGAATTTGCAGAAGGCCGAAACAACTTCTGGTGATTCTCTGCATTTTCAGTCTAATGCAAAAGAACAAGGCATTTGGAATGAACAAGTTGCTGAAGGGCATAACTCTGTAAATGGAAGGCCTTTTCATCTTGTTAATGATGAAAGTACCCAGAGTGTTCAAGCTTTGCCACAGAGCAGTTCGGAAGGAAGAGGTTTCTCTGGATCAAAACTGGAGGGTATTCAGTATAGTAATCAAGTTAAGTCACAATCAGGACCGTCATCAGAGTTTTTTCAAGAAGCAACAGGGCAAGCTAGTAAATGGCAAGATCATGGTCTCTTTCAACAAATTGATAAAAATAGCAATCCTCAGTCTTATTCTAATTTTGAGAACAGGCAAACAAACTCTTGGATAGCTCATAATATAGAACAAGCTCCATCTGAGGCCAGGTTGCCTTCTCACCATATTAATTTTGATGGAATGCAGCAAGATAATTCATTGCAGAACCAAGGAAGCTTCAAAACTGAATCTCACAAAATGCCAAATCTCACAACTAAAGATCAGAGTGGTTGGAACAAAAGTGAATCACAGGAGACTGAACAAAACAGTCTATCATTAAACTCCAACAAAGGATATCGAGAGAACAAAATTGAGAATATCATGAATTTACCAAGGGAGCAGTTGGGCAGCTGTGTGGAGAAAGGCGAGGACCAAACATATCAAACAAGATATGAGGGAAACAAAGACACAGGTGTTTCATTCCAATGCCAAGATCCAAAAATGAATGTATATCAGAATGGGCAGCCTCTGCAGCAAGAACATTTTAGCATGGGCATCTTTCCTAGAAATACTAAAGAGGGTAATTTGGAGACTAGTGCAGAAAGGTACCAACAAACACCAGAAATGAAGTACCAGTTGGATGGTTCAAACAGTGTCATTTTGGACACTTCTGCCAAAAACAGAGTGATAGGAAATGCTTCAATTCATGGCCAAGGCATTACTCCTCAAGGTTGGAATTCATTTCCCAATAGCTTCAGCAGTCCACAGAGAGAAACAAATGATAAAAGTCAGTCACAATATGGTCAAAATGATTCCACAGTAGCTGGTCAGATGGCAGGCAAGGGAGATCCTAGTCCACGAGGCACAAAAGCTGGAAATGATTATAGCAGAAACAGCCCTCAAAGGGAAGATGATTTGCAATCTTTAAGTATTGTCAATCATCGTGGATATAGCAGGCCGAGTAAGATGAATGTTGGATTGGTAGATAATTCTGTAAATGATACTCTGAGAATGATGCCTGGGCATATGCCTCAGCAGATAGTGGGAAATGCTCCAATAAAGTATGGCCCTGCAGATGGTAGTATACATGATCTATCTGTAAGAGGGATGTCACACTTGGACTTGATAGGACAAAAGAATTCTGAACAAACAGGCTTCCGGCAGTCAAATGTTGCAAGAACAATCTCGTTAAACAGTACCAATCCTTCAGGGGAGGTATTTATCTCCTCGTATTTAATGATATTTAATTGAATTAATTTATTATCTATTTGCATCATTTTGAGATTTTTGATTTATGATTATTTTACATCTCTGAGCCACTTGAAAACAAATGTCTATCATATGTGCCATGTTTAATATAGGGAGGCATAGGTTTTGCAAAAGTTTGAAAAAGTTGACTTTTCACTGAATAAGGTCCCTGAACATGTTCAATGGCATGAGTTCAGTGGTCAAAACTTGTTTACTATGTTGACCTGCTATGAAGCATATAAAGAAAGACTCAAAATTCAAATCATTAGGTACACAAGAACGTCTGTTTAATTATAAAAAATAAGTTCTTGAATTTATTAGAAATCTGCATTGAAATGTTAAGCTTCAATCTTCCCTTTGAGAATAATTTTTATTCACAGTTTGCAGATATCAAGCATTCTTAAAGAAAAACTAGGAAAAGGAGTACAATTTAAAGAATATTATTAACTAATTAATTAATCTTAACTGCATCATTTTACTCATGTTTGAATTCCATATTCTCTGGAGCATAGTTAGAAAAATCGTTGTTTTCCTATGATTTCTCACAAAACTTGAGAAATTGCAGGCGGCAAGTTCTTTTTTTTTTTTTTTTAATTTCTCTTAGCCCCAAGAAATTGGCCGACTTGTGGTGAAATTTTGTGCATTCTCTCGCTATTATCTTGCGAGAAACATGGGAAAACTCGCATAATTAATTTTAAAAGGCCATTTGGCCTCATTTTTGAAATTTTTCTTCTTTCATTGTTATCAAAGGTCAAACACTAAATTTAAACTGCTTTTGGAGATCAAATTGGAGATTTTCAGAGGTAATTTTTGGGGCCAAAATACAGGGTTTTGTTGGTTTTTTTCTTCTTTTTCTTAAGTTTCTCTTTTTGTTTATTGTTCCTCAAGCATGTAGGCTAGGTCCTAGGGTGTTAGATTATTTTCTTATTTCTCATTTTTTCTTCTTCCATTTTGGAAAGATGGATGGAGTCTTTGGGTGAGGTCTATGTAACCACCTCCAGCAGTAATGATCATTAACATTTGAGAGGATTGATCCTCAACATTTTAGAGGATTGGAGGAGATATATGATGATGTTCCCGTACTTGAGGAGCCTCAAATTCAACCACCTATACAGAGCCAAGGCCAACCAACTAGTTCAAGGGGAAAACAAAAAGTAGTTTAATTGCTTTATATTTTGAAATTTTGCATTTGTATGATGTATTTGGTTGGATTTGATGATCATGAACTCTAGTTACTCATTTTTTATCAATATCTAATATAAAATCAGCTTTCTGGCTCTCCAATCGTTATTTAAAATGTTGTTCTTTTAATTGAAAAATTTTCTTCAGTTCATTTTTGCCGAGTTTTGCCAAATTGCCGATAAAATCTCCAAAATTGGAGTGCCGAGTTTATCGCGAGTTGCAAGTTTCCCAACTATGCTCTGGAGAAGCATATGCTGCTATCGATAGCTATTCTTTGCCACCCATAAATAGGGATTAACATTCACTTACATGGAACTTGATATCATTTGATGTGTATTATGGATATATGATTTAGCATAGACATATGTATACGGACATAAATGAATTTTGAACTGAGTAGTAAGGACACTCCTCCTGTGTAATTCTTTTTATTGTATTACAATTAAATCATCATTATATAGTCTAAAATCTTCTTTAAATTGTTTACTTCTAGGTTCACATGATTTATTAATTTTTTTTTGTTTCTTTTTTCTGATTAGATATCAAGCATTTTCACACAAATCCTGAAAAACATAAAAAACTATATTAAGAAGATTCGTACCTGTTTTCTTTTGCTTTTGATTCTGTAGTTGCATTGGAAGGCGAATAACCTCGCATATTCAAATTTGCAATCCATCAAGAAACGTGCTGACCATGGTAGCTGGTATTTGTTGCCCAATGATGAATCATGATCATCACCATTCAGTATTGGTCTTTTTGAAATCCCAATGCTGAATCATGATCATCACCATTCAGTATTGGTCTTTCTGAAATCTCAAGCTATCACAAAGTTGGGGCATTGATATTCTATATAATTTAATGTGTTACACGCTGATGCGTCCCCAGGGATGCATTACCTAGGGGACACTTGGAGGATGTCCCCCTAGTGCGTTTCTCCTTACCTTCATTTGTGTAGGTCCAATGAGGGACGAAGGGAGGTCTAGGCATCCCATATGTAATATTCAGTGTTTTGCAACATAATCTGAAAACCTGATATAGAGAGACAAGAATACAAATGGATGGGTGCTTGCACAACTGAAATATGGAGAGTTGTTTGTGTAATATAGAGAGTTGTCAGATTAGATAAACAGCTGAAATCTGGAAACCTAAATTGCCCTATATTCCAAAAATTAAAGACTTTTTAGTGAGATGAATGCGACTATATGGGTGCCTTCATAGCGTTTGTTCAAATTTAACTATAGCATCTCTAAAGATGTTCTGCAATCCATTTATGCACATACAGTGAATGCATGATATTGCCACATAAGTTTTTGGATGTTTTGGGACAGCTAGGAGAAAAGGAAAAAATGAGCAATAATAAATGAGAAGTTGAACATGATACTTTAAAGTACATTCTTGGCAGTCAAGTGGTCCGATCACATTGAACCAGTTCGTATAATATTCAAATACTCCATCATTGTATTTTCATTTTGTCTGTGATTGCTGATTAATTCAAATTTGTGCATTTTAAAACACTTTTCATTTGTGATTTTAAATTTTTATATTTCTGTATTTTTTAGTTTCTTTTTATATTGACGTACCCTTTGCCACCCAATTTTTGCCAAAATTTAGGTGTGTCTTCTAGCTGTCCCCCTTTTGTGTGCCCGTGTTTCGCAGTCCCCACCAAAAGGGTACTATGAGTAACATAGGATTTAACTTATGACTTCATATGATTTAATTTTAAACATTAACATATGTTTTAGCTTATATATATATATATATTTTGAAATGGCTTATATGTGATTGAAATTGGCCCCACCTGTATTACATCATGACCACAGAGTGGTATTGTAACAGCCTGGCAAATATGCATGTATAGCTTGACAAGGTTTCAATCTTGGTCTCCTGCTTGAAAGTTGAGGAATTTATCCGGTTGAGCTCATGCCATTTGATAGCTTACATGCATATATTCTTACAGAATTACTAATGATTTAACCTATATATAGAGTTATAGCTAATAGGAAATGCATGCCCCTCCAAAAACCAAGTCAAACTCTCACACAAGTTGTTTTGTTCTTTGTCAGAGATAACTTGCAATTCTTTAAAAAAGAACTCCTCTATATAAGCATTAGGCATTGATGTATTCTGTTACTCATTTTAACTAAGAGGATAAAATGAGAACATCATTATATGTTTTAAAATCAGATAAATAGTAGGAATGCCCTTTGTTTTCTCTAGGAAGATTTTTCTGAAATGGTAACTCCTAAAAAATCTAGTATAAGCTCAAAGATATGTTTTGTTTTGGGCAATGCATCAGTTGTTTTTGAAAGGGTCAACTGGCTAGTTGTTTTCTATGATGTATCCTTTTGCCGACTATTCCATCAGTCAAATAGGGTCACACATTGGCCAAGTAATGATTAAAATAACAAAACTATAAAAGCTGGTAACAAAGAAAGTGAATACAAAAAAATTTAAAAGCAAACTGACTGTTTTTGGAGCGTGAAGCCTAATTTATAAATGTTGTTATGTTTGTGTTTTCTTCCTTTTTTTTTTTTCAATTTTTTTCTAAATTGCTTTTACGAGGTTGAAACGGGCCTCAGCTATAGTACACCATTGCCACATTATCATGGTTTTCCAACAAACCATAATATCATGGGTCACCTTGTTATAGGAATGTCCATCACAATGCAGGGATTTGAACTTGGGTTATGTTTGAATGAATGCATCCCATTTACCATTGCTCCATAATGCCTTGGATATTTTGTATTTACAATTTACTACAATCTTATCTATCATATTATATCAAATTTATCCTTTGAATGCATATGCATGCATAACTTTTCTTCTGTTTCCATAAACTTGGGATCACCATCTGTTTTGGACATTTTCTGTTTCTCTGTTTAAGGCAACATAAAGTGTAAATACATGGTTCACCTTGATCCTCTTTTGAAAGAGGTTTTTTGGGTTTTTTTTAAAATTTTTTTATTTATTTTTTGTCGCCTTTTCCCTTTTATTTGTACCTATTTCTGGTTTTGTTAATTTTATGTATATCAGATCATATTTAAGTTGAGTGAATATGGTATCTATGATGTCTACATTTTGCTCTCATGTGGTTCTTCAAGTCTGAGCCTTTCCTTAGTAAGAAGTTATTATGCTTTTGCAGGATGTCCTGAGCACAAATTTACAAAATAGTTTAAGAGAAAAGGCAGGAAGGGGATTTTTTAAAGACAATTCATTATGTCATACCTCTACCAAATCTCCTGCATTTGAGAGATCAACAAACATTGGCAGCTCAAACAAACTGGCATCTTTACCAAGGTAAGGTTTAAGTTCATGCTTGCCTATCAAGTATACATACACTTGCCTAATCTGATTCTATTGCACCATTTTTCCTTATTTTTCATAACATCATATATGGGTGGAATTTTGATTGTGCCCTTAAACTGGTTTCTTTGCAGCCAAAATGTACTTGACCTGTTGACTAAGTCAGACCATTTAAAAGGAAGTGAGACCTCAAGGGGCACTGTTTTTAGCGAGCAGCATGTATCGGCTGAACAACACCAATCTTCTTCTGATCTTTCACTTGCTCATTTTGGTCGTCATCAATCACCAGGGCCTTCTCAGGGTTTTGGCCTTAGATTGGCCCCTCCAACTCAACAGCAACTGTTGCAAATGTTGCATGGTCGATCTCTGCAATCAACTTCTTCACAAACTGCTAGACTATCAAATGACACACAGAGCCTTCCATCAAAAGAAGATGGCATCCAAAAGAGTTCACCTTCTCATCAAATTTTGTCATCAAAAGTAAATGAAGCTGCCACATCCAGTAGCCAAAGCTTGTATTTAACTGCTTCAGGAAAGCCATTAAACAGCCTACAGGAATTATCATCAGCTGTTCCAAAAGAGAATGCTGTTGATTTGAAGGACAAACCATCTTGCATTGCAGCCTCTGACATCCATCCTTCAAAAAATCAGATGCAGTATATGCAACACACAAATATAATTGGACAAGTAGCATCAAGTCCTCGGTCAATGTTTCCACATGCAGTCCCTGAAAGGCAGTCTAATTTGCAAGGCAGCATGACATTTGGAAATCAGCTTCAAGGCTCCCAAGATGAAACGATTGCAGGACAGTCAACACCTGCAAGTAATGCAGGTGCCCAATCTATGGTTCCTTCAGCTTATGCTATTACAGACAAAGAATCTGAGATGCAGGGCTCTTTACTACTTCCCTCAACTAGATCTTTTAGTCAAAGCAGTTATCCAAGTGATTTGCTTGCTCAAGATGGACAAAACCATAAACTTATGTCTTTAACTAGTGGCTTATCTGGCATAAGGAATAGTGATCAAGGTCTGCATGAATCTGGGTCAAACTCTGCATCTAATTTGCCTGGAACATCTGGGAGATCTCAATCTGCTGCACTTTTGAGGATGCTTAGTACCTTTAAAGCAAACTGTACAAATAAGCAAAGAATACCAATGGGAGCTGAGAAGGTATTTCCAAATGTGTTCGAGTCATTTCGACCATCAATTGGTGGGTCAAATCAGTCCTTCTTGCCAAGGCCAGATAGTCAGATGAAATTTGGCATGCTAGGGAGGGCAACAACTTCAATGTCCAACCAGCCATATAGACAAGATACAATCAATTCTCAGCAGCGGACATCAACAGAAGAGGTTTTAAAGCAAGAAAATTTATTTCAACAGGCAGCACCTGAAAGAGGTGAATCAAGTGGGAGTCCTGTCCCTCAAAACTCGATGATGGCTCAGCCAGCTGGTGGGCCCACTTTGCCACTTCAGAGTTCTGCATTAAGTTCTCAGCTGTCCATGTTGCACTCTCAAGGGCAAGAACAAAGAAAATTTTCAAATCATTTAAATACACCATCTATTGTTTCATCTCTTCATCCAGGTCTCTGTACATATAATCAAGATGAAATGAAGTCTACAGTTGGGCAAGACTCTCAAGCATTTCTCCATTCAAGTTGTCCACCTACCCAACAGCAAAGTGATTCTTGTAGTGATGGTCCTGTTGACAGCCAAGCCTCTGAGCTTTCTGATGCTCCTCGCCATCAGTATTCTTCTGCTAACCAGTTCATGTCATTGACAGCCATGCAAAACGATTTTGAAAAGAGAAAAAGGATGAAGATCACAGATGCTGGCAGCAGTGGTATTGGTCCAACTCTGAGTGCAAAGTCCGATGATCAAATAACAAATCCTCATACTGGGATGGGGCAGTTCAAAGTTGCCTCGACAGCTAGGACAGTACATGAACATGGATCTTTGTCATTGGATAATAGGATGCTTCCCTCTTCTCAAGGATATAGAGAAAGAAGTGAAGCAACCTTGAGTCAAGGGATGACTGCAATGATGCAAAGGCGAATGCAAAATCAATGTCACAATCCCATTATGTATCAATTCTCACAATCTTCTTCAGGAGCAGATGAGAGAAGCCATCCTAATCCACATTCCAGATTGCTGCATTTTGGGACTAACACAAATGAGAAATTGCTTGCCTTACAAATGCAAATGGCAATGTATAAGAGAATTGATGAATCTGCAAGATCTGCGGTATTAACTTCTAAACAGATGACTCCTGGGAAAAATGTTGAGTGCTTGTTTCCTGGTCCAGGATTAGCAACACCCATTAACAGCCACACTAATGAGTCGGCTCTGAAAGAAGTTGAATCTATGGCACATTTGCAAATCCCAACAGCTCTATCATTGCCTCAGATGAGGGGGAATGACATGCATCACTATCAATATTATTTATCTAAACAAAATGTTGCCCCTCCAGTTACCATTTTGTCTAAGAAACGGAAAAAGGTTGCACCACCACTTATTCCATGGCATGTAGAAATTTCTCAAGTTGGAGAGCTTCCCTCTACAAGGTTTCAAGCCATACATAACTGAGATTCTTAATTGTTTCTTTGTTGTTGTCTTTGTGTATTTGACTAGATGGAAGTACGATTCAGTATCACATTTATCACTCAAAATAGGTTATAGCTTGTATTTATATTCCCAGTACTCTATAATGGGATGTAATCCACTAATTGTTTGATCTTTGTCACTTGTCAGAGATGCTGAGATGGCATGGGCAGCTGCAACAAATCGCCTGATAGAGAAGGTGTGCTTGAAATATTTAAGGCCTTTTTCATCAGTTTGTCATTTGTTAAAAGTTATTTTATATCCATGGCGGAAAAGTACCATGGTCGTGTTTTTTTCTAGTTTTTGTACTTAATTCCTATGCTTCGTGCAGGAGGAAGATGAGATTGATGGCCATGAGGACGGTGCAAAATCAGTAGCTCGAGTAAAAAGAAGATTGAAGCTCACCAGTCAGCTGATGCAGCAACTCATTCCACCATTACCTAGTGCAGTAGCTTGTGGGAATGCAAGTGTTGAACATGAGAATGCAACTTATACCCTTGCTAAAACAGCCTTGGGTGATGCGTGCAAGCTAGTTTCCACTGGCAGGACAGATGGGGGAAAGGATGTTGAAAGTGAAAACTTGTATGTATAACTTGTGTTTATGTTTGCAATAGAAGTAGTGAGTCGGGACTCTGTTAGTTCTATTTAAAGTCCTATGCCAAGTCTAGTGAGATGTTTCTTTTCCTTAAGGTATGCTAGTTTTCCAGTGAAAATGAAGCTTACTAAAAATAATATTGCTAATTGGTTTCGAACATGTTTAGTTTCCAATATGCATGCTTACAATGCGTTACAAAGCATCTTAGGAAAGTTACGAAATTTCCGTTTTCTTTTAACAGGACCTTTGGGCAACTCCAGAGACATAAAAAATTGAAAGGAAAGTCTCTTCGAAGAATAACAGAAGGGTTTGTGGATAGAGCAAAGAACTTGGACAATGAGTTCTTGAGGTAGGATTCAGGATTACTTGGAAGTCTTGAACCTTTGTTGATGTTTTCAACTAGATCGTTGGTTGCCCTCGTTAGAGTGTTTACAGTTTTGTTGATTTAAAACTAAAGGTTAAAACTCACTCATTTTTTAAAATGGTGTGCTACTTCTTCTATGTATTTTTGGAATCAGTAATTCATAGTATTGACTTATAAGAAAAAAATCATGGTTATTTTAGATAGAGTTTGCTCTGAAAATTCTATTTATAGATAACTTTGGGTAATTACTATGATGAATATGGAAATATATTAGTGGTTTTTAAGTTAAGAAGTTACCTCACTTTATCTTTTTATTTCAATGACATTTGGGTAATATAAAAAATTGTCTCTGTTTTTCAGGGATATAAGGGAAAAATATTTGGTTATTTTAAGAAATTAAAACTGCACATGTTAACTGACTGTAATTAGAACTATGCTTACTATTGGATTGAGTAGAAACTTATATTTGAACGAAAATGCAATCCCTTTTATATTTAATGCTATGAATTGTACTCCTTTCAGAAACAAAATCCCCTAAGAGGAGTCTTTTTCTTTGTTTCAAATTTTTAGCAAATTTTCGTTTTTCTTTCTCGATTGCAGAGTTTATATTTCTTTTTCTTTCCTGCATCTTGCTGTATGTGTCTGCCTGCAATTACAGGGGCAATGTTTCCACTCATGAACATTTGAAGTAGTTGGAATGTTTGGCTTTTTGTCCATTTCTTATGTAAAGTAGGTTCTCTATGAGAAGGCATATAGATGCATACATGCTTATGTACTAGGGGTATTTGAATCATACCTTGACTTTATTGCATGGGAGATAGGGCCTATAGGGACATCATATATGGCGCAACCAAATTTCCCAAGGAGTATATTGTCTAATGGTTAATGCCATGTCATGTGAGGACCACTACCACCTGCTTCAGTGAATATGATCAATGCTTTCAACGTGACTCCCATTCACATATAAAAACTTTGTACAAGACTTATTTACATGCTGTAGCCTGTTGTTTTGGTATGGCCAAAGTTATGGTCAATTGAGCCTGGAAAGGCACTATTAAACCCACCCTTCAACTTATGGTCGTTTAGAGTTGCTTGATAGCCCAACCAAATCTCCCATGGAGTCTATATTTTAATGATTAATGCGATGTTGTGTAAAGACCACTACCTCCTGTCCCAGTGAAGTGAACATGATTAATGATTTCCACGTGACTTCCATTCACATGTTTGAACTATGTACAATATTTATTTACATGTTGTAGCCCCTTGGTTTGGTATGGCCAAAACTATGGTCAATTGAGCCTGGAAAGGAATTATTAAACCCACCCTTCAACTTATGGTCATTTGGAGTTGTTGTGAAGGCTGATTTTTGCATGATTTCTCATGTAGTTAACTTCATTTAGTTGCTTCTGTTTGAAGGATGCCTATAGATGCATAAATGCTTACATATATGGTCCAACCAAATTCCAAAGGAGTCATCTATCCTGAAATGGTTAGTGTAATGGAAACTACCTTCTGCCTCAGTGAACATGATTAATGTCTTGCACATGACTTCCCTTCACATATAAACTTCATTTACATGTTGTAGCCCCTTGTTTCTAGAATGGCTGAACTTGTGATCAAATGAATCTGAAAGGGCGCTATTAATCCCTTTAACTAATGGGTGGTGGACAAATTGCAATGCAATTGTTAAAGGGTTGGTGCATGCAACTCTAAATCTATTTCAGCTTATGACCATGCAGCGAGGTTCCTCAACCAAACCAATCATCTTTTAATAATATGAAATTTGGACAAATGTAATGAACCACAGAAAATTCAGCCCTTGTTTGACTAAAAAGAAATGGAAGGATGAGAATCATATGATACTAATTTCTAAGGGGTTTAGCACACAAATGTCTTGGGCTATTTTAACTTATTACCATGCACTAGGATTTAGCTTCAAAATTTAGATTAAGTGTGATTTTTCATATTCAAACAATGTGACATGTAGAACAAGGTTATTAAAAATGTAAGGGTGGATTTTTAGATTGCAGCAATAGCCAGCAAGCCCCTTTACCTTATATTATATTTTTCAAATTTTGTAGCCAAAATGGGTCTATCACAGCCCATAGCATGTGTGAGATAAACAGTAGCTATATGGCCTATAACAGGAATCAGGTTCTTTTTTAGGATATCCTTATCTCATAAATACTTCTACTTCGTACATTTATCTCTTCTTATATGATTTTTGCAACCTCAGACTTGGACTGTGCGCTGATGAGAAATCATAATTTTAATATTCAAGTGGTTTATGCCTGTGTGGAAATCTCCCCTTCATCGTTGTAGCATCTTGTAAATTCTTGATACTCATTTTATGAAATACAAAATATCACACGTGGAAGATGCATAGTAGTTTTTCAACTGCTAGTTGGGAATGCGGAACAAATGTTGTGCACTGCTACAATTTTGAGGGAAGTCTGTAACTACCTTGATGTCTTTCGAAGAAAAATTGCAGTGGATATGCTCAAAAGCTTGACAGTTTTGTTATCATCACTGTGGATCATAACTCTTCAATAATAGAGAGTGCTTTGGGTAACATCAGAGGTTTATTGCATGCCCTTATTTTCCAGCCTATGATTAGGACCTAGAGTGGTTGCCAAATTTTATGATCCTCCTGCATTTTGATTGAAGACAATGAGAGAGTGGAAAATTTTGACAGCAGACACAATAAGTTTTTTAACACACATTGTGTAAATAAAATCTTAAATGAGTTGCCCATCTGTCATATATGCTGTGGTGCCACTTGACAGTCGATGCTTTCCGCTTGTTATTTAGGTTTACGAGGTGGTGATCAGCCTGCAATCCTAATGCTTTAGGGTTTATTTGCTATTATTGTTTGTGAAACCTAGTTTCCTAACTTAGTCAAGTTTAAGGGCATTGATGAAAGTCCATCTCCTACAAAAAATAAAAAATGAACTCCTTATCTGCCACATTTAGTGGGAAAATAGAGTTTACTATTGATTGTTGTAATTGAGTTACCTTAATGAACGTTGAAGTAGATGGCCTCCTTTGGTGTTGAGTTACCTTAAGCACAAATAGGCTTCTTTTGTTGTCATGTGTTTAGGTGTACTTTTAGACCATTTTGGCATCAGGATTACCAATGATGGTATAGTAACTTCAAATTGTCTTGTGCTAATTGTGAGAAAAAATGTGACTTGGTGCTTCTTCCCTGTGGGTTTGTCTTCTCAGCCTCATCCAGATACATGTTTGCTTGTATCCAAGATTTATGTGGATTGGATACATCCATCTCTGATACATCTTGGATCAATTTACAGATTTTATTTGTTTTTAGACATGACCCTAGCAAAGGTTGAGAGAATATTGGATATTGTCTTCAAATATCCCTATCATATTTCATGGAAAAAAAGGGGGAAAAGAGAAAGAAATGCTTACCTGTTATAAAGAGGGGCAAAGCACCACTCTTTTCACAACTGCCTGTGGTCATTTTGTTCAATGTACATATTTGTATGCTTTTGCTGCTTTGTGCTGCAAGGAATATTTGGAGCATTAGAAGGGTTTTGGGAGCTAATTTGTGATTGTCAAAATCATCTCTTGTTAGTCATTAACCTGTATGGGATGCTGCTTCTGCCTTCAAGTCTAATACTAGCGAAAATACACTGTTTCTGTTTATATTCAAGAAATAAAATTGATGGAATTCTGTTGTTTATGTATGTCATGACTGATATCTTGTTGTCATTATATTGAAGGTTCTCTAACACGGTTATGGGATACAACATCCCTCTGCCTAGATACTTGTATCTGCTTCTTGGATGTGGATACAGATATGATATGGTCTAGATGCGACCTGGATATTATGTCCATATGTATCTGAATATACGTCCATGTCTGGCCCTGGTGCACCCCAAGCCATATCTATGGCATGAAATAAATAATTAAAAAATAACCATGTAAAAAAAAAATCTCCTCTTCAAAAGTCGTGTGTGTAATTGGGCATAAAATGTTATGTTTTCTAATAAACACAGTTTTTTTTTGTAAATGCCATGTCCAGCGTTATCTATATTATTGGGTTTTGATAATCTGTTGTATCTGTATTTGACACCATATCCATTTGGTACTGTGTCAGTGTAATGGCTTATGTTGCTAGCCAAGTGTGCATACAAATCACTGGAGAGCCACATTTTATATTGTCATTTAATAACCTAAATTTTCAAACATGATATGAAGACCATAAGCTCATAACATACATGAAAAAAACAAGTACTATAGGAAAAGGGACAATCACATAGCTAGATGTTGCACAATGTTGAAACACATAGCTTTTGTTGAAGCTTCACCCTAAAAACATTTTAGTGAAAAATTTCCAAACTTATTATGATTTGATATATTCTTTTCTGGAAGGATTGCAGGGACTTTCAAGATGTACATGGACTTAAACAACTCACAATCCTTTTTGTGAAGTTTAGTACTAAAATATGTCAAAAATAACACTAGAATAACAAAAGTCCCTTTTTAAGACTAAAATGACCTTTAACTCAGTATTATATGTTGAAAATTTTGTCTTTTTTTTTTCCTAACGAATAAGTGCTTTTCTAAGCTGAAAATGAAATCAATCTTCTTCAGATACTTTGCTGAGAGTCTCTCACTAATAGCTCAGGAAAGCAGAGGAGCTTATTTCCTAAGGCCTTGTCACCTAGTTTTTATAACATTTTGGAGAAACACACAATTCACAAGAAGACTAATGAAAAGAAATGATATCATTTACAAGAGATTAAATGATGAGTAATTGAAATGAACAAATGTTCTCTCTATATAGACTTGAGGTGGCGAGGAATGTTAGAGTTGAGTTGGCTTCAACCACGTAATAAATAACAATAAAATATTCCCTAACAGCCCACATATAAGCTGACCATAGGTCAAATACAAAAGATCCCAAACAGAATCATTGTATCCGGCACTCATCTATCCTGGATACCTGTATGTCTATTAGATACAGATATGGATACTATACTTCTTGGATATTATATCCAAATCAAAATATAATTATATGCTCTATTTGGTCCACACGTAATACATCTGAATATGGCCTAGCTATGTCTAGAGTTGGGTCTACAATATGATTTAAAAAAAATACAATTTTTTTAAAAAAATAATTTTTTTATTTAAAAAACAATGACAATCCTCTTCTTCATCAATGAAAATCTCCTATTTAAAACTTATATTTATGTAAACATATTTTTGTTGTGTGTTTTTTCTTTTAACATATAAAAGGTATATGCTTTTTATAGTGACCTATCCAGCTGTATCCATATTAGGGGGTCTTGAAAATTTGTTGCATCCAATAATGCATCTGTGTCAGTTACTTCATCCGTTTCCATGCAACACAGATGCCACAGGGCCCAACAAGTGGGTTAATGTATTCTAACATCATAGAAAATCAAATGTTGTAGATTATCTTTTGCATTAAAGATGTCAATATGCTAATCGATTTATCAAACTTTGAGTTTAAACCATCATAGGGACTATCCTTGTTTTGTTTCTGGCAATTGTGAGCCCAAAATCCATTTTCAGATAATCAGACAATGGCATGGAAAGACAAAATAGTTTAATTGTTGTGACTAAATGCTGTTGCAAAATTGGTATTGGAATGTAGTAGCAACAGTGCACATTCCAGAAATAACTGCAGACAAGTATATGTATGTATGAAAAGGAAGAAAAAACTTGGAGTGTGCAATCAAACTATGTCAATGTGGATTTCTTCGATGATGATCACTCCAAATGCTGGATACAGTAGGGCAAGTGATCATTTTGATGTATGTTACAAGGGAAAGAATTGCCTTATTAACTAGCTTATGCACATTCTGAAATGAAATGTTGAGCACATTCTTGTAACTAGTGGAACAGGCTGAGGATATTTCAGAAGCGGCTAATTGCATTGTTTTTTTTTTTAAATTATTAAGGTCCTCCAAAGTAGCTAGTGAGGGCTTCACATATTTGCTAAATGACCTGCTCAGATTGGGCTCATTGACTGAAGATTTCCTAATAAGGGCAGGAAAGAAAGGTTGTGCCACATAAAATGTGTAGCCTGG
This sequence comes from Wollemia nobilis, assembly GCA_028583015.1. Classification (NCBI taxonomy): domain Eukaryota; kingdom Viridiplantae; phylum Streptophyta; class Pinopsida; order Araucariales; family Araucariaceae; genus Wollemia; species Wollemia nobilis. The sequence goes on along the minus strand of JAQPPZ010016751.1, from coordinate 5,101,471 downwards.
GGTCTTTGGACTTGACATTGTTTGCAGGGAAATTCGTCTTCCTGCAGAAATACATGGTTGCACCTATGGTATGCAAGAATGAACAAGAATCAGAAAAGTAAATTATTTCAATAAACTCCCTATTTGTGGCAAAATTAACTTGGAAGTTTGCTAAAACTGAAAAGGCTTTAATAAGTCGTAGGTTCTAGTTGAGATAGAAATCGGGTAAACTTTATGCTAAAAACACTATGATTGTTATATTTCAATTAAGCTCAGCAGTTCGATGCAAGCAATCTACCATTGGACATTCGAAGGTTCGTTTGATTAATATGGCTCATTGATTAACAGTTATTCGTCCAAGTGCTCAAGCAATTTCCCTTTTGGTAAATTTTGTTGAACGTTGCTTATTGAGTGGTTGTGGCTACGAAGCATTTGTATAGGGTTATAACTGTTGGAGACAGTGCCTTGTTAGATGGAATGCATGAGTCACCAAAACCACTAAAGGAAGAGATGTGTTCAACTTGTTACCCTTGCAAACAGGGAAGCATTGTCATTCTTATCAATACCAGCACAAAATAATATTACATGTCAGAAACAAAGATGCTACTGTGAGATCTGCCCATTTCCAAATGCTGGAGGTGGCATAAAGTTTTTTATAGCAAGCTACTGCTGCCCAGAATTGTAAATTGATGAACCTCATGCTACACTAAATACCGCTATATAAAATTATATTTTAACAAGTGATTGAAGGGCAACACTCAGTGGCCTTGAAAATTATTGTGTAGTTCATTAAATATGTGATTAATTTGTGATATGTCTGATTCATAACTATGTGGAATGCTTTGAACTGTTCAAATATTGTTTAATTCAGTCCATTGCTATATTGCATTATAGCTAAAAAAATTTATCCTATGTATTCAATTTTCAACTTCACTAGATACTGGAAAAATGTTGCTTGTTTCAGTGCATTGCAAGCTGTTATGTTGGATTGTATCTTGTAGTCTATCTGATTTGTTCAATTCTCATCTTATGCTGAATACTTGACTGATTTATCTTGTTTTTTTTTTTTAATTAAACTGTTCCTTGTTTTCTTATTGTTTGTGCCTTTCAGGTTTGAGGCCTCCCTCTCGATAACCGAGTTAAGAAGTGAAAAACACGCTTTGGACAGTATGGCAATTACAAATAGATTGGTCACATACCATGGAATAAGCCTGCCTGTAGATCCTGCTAAAAATATAAGAGAAGATAGAGATTCCTCTTCTGACTCTTCTCTTTGTACTCGCGATAAGTATCTTCAAAGATATGTTAAAGCAGTCGCAATGCCAAGAAATCTTCCAGAGGGAGTGCGATGTTTTTCTCTTTAATGTCAAATGATTTGCTATTTATATATCTGTAGCTTTTCATGCATGAGTTTTAAATTGATTTTATGCTGATAGTTTAGAATAAAAGAATCTTCCCACCCTTCCCCTGCGATCATTCATATTGGTAAGGATATAGTAACATTCCTACAATTTTGGTTTATTTATTTTTTATCTTCTTGGTGTGCATGTGGGTGTGTGTGTTTTTCCTTCTCCAGGGGGTGGGGGGGAGGGGGAAGAACAGTAAACAAGGTTTTGCTGATGGTCGTGTTATAAACCAAATATTCCAACAGTAGGCACATGAACTGTGCTGTAAATCTGTCTACTCAAACATGGAAGGGGACATAAATAAAATCAGCTATTGCAATCTCAATTCCTTACGAATAAGCTCCTAAAACTCGATCCAGCAGATTCATGGAGCATTAGATTTATAGGCAACTGCTGGCATTATTATCAGATTGCAGTTGGGTCGGTGGTGGGGGTGGGAGGGGTGTTGAGTGCCCAATGACAAGTTTTTGCTAATGGTTGTTACAAACCAAATATTCCAACAATGGGCACATGAACCAGATTGTAAATATGTCCAGTACATGGCAGGGGACATAATTCAGATCAGCTATTGCAATCTCAATTCTTTATGAGTAAGTTCTTAAACCCGATTCAGCAGATTCCTGGGATGTTAGATTTGTAGGCAATTGCTGGCATTATTTTCAGAAAAAATAAAGCAAAATTTGCATTGCCCTCCTAAACAAACTCTCTCTCTCTCTCTCTCTCATGAAGCTAAAGCGGCGTATATGCTGAATGATGTGCTATCAATTGAATGAAGCTAAAGTAGCGTATATGCTGCCTATGGATGAATTTGAACTTCAGAGTGATGTGCTATTAATTGACTCTGGGAGATGCAGAAAATGATTTTATTGTCCTACACCTTAATACACTTTAGCTTATGCTTCTCTTCGTGGATTTCCTCTTTCTGGAATTTGCATTGGAGATGAGATAAAGTTGAACTTCACATATAGGTGTATATGCTGCCCTATAGATGAACTTGAACTTAAGAATGATGTGCTATCAATTGAATGAAGCTAAAGTAGCGTATATGATCCCTATGGATGAACTTGAACTTCAGAGTGATGTGCTATTAATCGACTCTGGGAGATGCAGAAAATGATTTTATTGTCCTACACCTTAGTACACTTTAGCTTATGCTTCTATACGTTGATTTCCTCTTTCTGGAATTTGCAAGGGCGATGAGATAAAGTTGAACTTCACATATAGCAGAATTCTCAATAAACTGATGTCTTTGTGACGAGAAAGGTAGTCAAGATATAACCCACATCTGTGCTAGAGTCTTAAATTTAGCATCTTTTCTACCATTTACACCAGCAAAAGAATGATCTTGAAAGTGGAAGCGCCCATCTATAAATTAAACCAAAAAAGGTATTGCAAATTGTTCACAATACAAGATTTTTTTATCTTCTTTGGAATGGATATGAAATAAGATAGTTCTGTGGTACTGGAGGTGAAAGTTATTTTAGGTTTATCTTAGATTCATTTATTAGATATCTGAAATAAAGAATAAATTTTGGCTGGTTCCCTTGTTTGACAACAAATCAGGAGGGTATTTGAAGAAATGACATTTTGCTTGATAAACCCTAATCTACCTGTAAGCTTTCAGAGAAAAGATGGATGTGATCTTGGAAAACCCACTGAGAACCCTTAAAAGATGTAGCAGCTTTTATCCAATCTGTTGAGCTGCTTGGCTTTGTATGACTGGCATAGAACATTCCAAATATGTACATATTGTTTTGACTGTCTTTGCCATTTGCATTATTAGAGGTGAAAATGGAGGACAGGAACCTTAAATATAGGGATTCAATTTTGGATTTAAAGACTATTAGAAATCATAAAAGAATGGTCTAAAAAAGAACTTCAGAAGCCTAAGGCAACCTATAGAAGGGCTTTCCAGAACTTCTGTTTAATATAGAGATGAAATTTTTAAATGGAGTAGACCTCTTTTATTCAGGAACTTCCTTTTAAAAATCCTTAAATGCAAAGGTGCAAAACAAATTATTTTAAAAAGTGAATTGCAATGAGCAGAGGTTGTGAATCACCATTGGTTGAAGATTTTTACCGGTCCATGTGAGCCTTCTGAAATAACAACAAAGACTACCCAAAATTTATAAAACTAATTTTTCTTGAACATCTTTGGTTTCTGTGGACCTGAACTTAAGATTACGAGAAAAAGCTGTAATCAAAACGTGGAAATTTAAATCTGTAAATCTAATTTTTCTTGAACGTCGTAGGTTTATGTGGACCTGAACTTAAGATTATGAGGAAAATCTGTAATCAAAACGTGGAAATTTTAAATCATTTACAAAAGAAGATGCAGAGTAAAGGTATCCAATCGTTAAATGTGCAAGGCGCTTACACTCTGTCCTACAGGATGACAGGTGTTGTGCATTCAATTGAACCCCTTGGGCAAGGAGATGAAATTTTGCCACCATGAAATCTACCACAAGCCTTTATGCTGTTCATTGTTCTTCTTCTTTTGTTGGGAGTCAATAATTGTTGTCTTCTAGTTGCTCTAAAATTTTAAATATTCAAACTTTCTTTAAACGTTCAAACTTCCCCCCATCCTTCCCCAGAGAGATCATCAAGCCACAGACGATCCAAAGGTTCTTACATTAACTCTGGAAAAGTGACATCGTCACAAGTTAACCAGAGGCTTCCAAAGCAATGGTTCCACTGGGGGTGATGTAAAATTTGTCAGCCAGTGCTACTGGAAAAATTCTAAAGATTATTTTTGTAAAGGAACTTTTACATGCATTGCTGAATTTTTTTATAGCGGGTGCTGGTTAGAAAATTTAAGCATACACAGGAAAATAGTATCTCCGAAAATTTCAGAAAAAAATTATGAAGAGAAATTTTAGCGTTGAACTGTAATTTGGTAAAAGGAGGGGCAGGAAACCCCTTGCCCCCTTTATTAGTGCTTAGTCAGAGTGTAATGCGGGAAAAATTACCACTTAAGTTTTTTAAGATTAAGATTATATATTTTCCTAGTGTAATTGGCTGCATCCATGGGGACCCCTGCATGGTTAAATAGGAGAAATAGCCCCCTTCTTGAGAACTCCACCCTAAGTTTCCATTGTGTGGTTAATGGTTCACAAACAAATCAAGGGTTGTTGCATTCATTTTTGAATATCAATTGATCATAATACTCTTTCAGGGTTCCAGCATTCTCTTTATAGATACAAACAGGCAATGAGCTAGCCAGGGGCCTGTATATTACATGGAGAGAAATTAATGGGGTATTACAGAAATTAATGGGGTAAGAAGCATCCAACAGGATCACTCACAAAAAGGGCAACTTTATGAAACAGAAGAAATGAATGATAAGGAAGGGAATCTATTAGATACAAAAGGGTAAATACTTAAAAGGAAGGGTACACTTGCCTTAGCAAAATTAGATGCAAAGGATACAAGAGTCAAGATGTATTGTTCAGGTCTGTGAAGAATTAATTACTTCTTGTCTTCTGAAGAGACATTATTCTTTGGAAGGCGGTAAGTGAAGTGCCTGTTAAAGAATATCTTTGGAAAATGTGTTAGCAAATCTCAAGGAGTAGTCCGTACTGGCATTATGATGTTTCTACCTAGAGTTTACGAGGAGTTGAAGTGGAAACACTGATAAGCTGTGAGGTCAAGGAATCTGTGATAGCAGTCGGTAATATGATAGTGTGATGGAACCTTGTAAAGAGGTTAATATCAGGCAGATCCAACCCGGGTCTCATCCTGGACACATTGAGAGTTTGTTGTTTAATTGTTAGGTGAGGAGGATAGTACCTGTTAAATTTACAGCTAACAGTTATTATCCCATGAAATAGCTAAATCTGGAAGTCATCTTAACTCCATGATCATTTAATTAGGTTGAAGAAAGAGTAAGTCCTTTTAATTGTCATTGATTTTAGAGGAGCAATCCCTTTAAGGTAACTGTTCTCAAGGAAGTTGGCTAGAGTTGTCTGATTGGAGTATCCATCTTTTCCAACTGCATAGTTCTCAAGGGAGTTGGCTAGAGTTGTCTGATTGGAGTATCCATCTTTTCCAACTACATAGGTACTACGTTCTTGTAATCTTATATTAAACAAGGCATCAAAAGATGCATATGCTTCAGAGTCTTTTACCCCATGTAAAGAGCAAATTCTGTAAATTATCCTCCTGAAAAATATGATCTTCTTAGATGAGTTGATGACCAAGCAATATATGTAACAAAAGGTGCTGGTGGCAGTCTAGTTGAACAATAGATCATCCAAAATCTGGAGGAAGCCATTAAGATCCAAGGTCAACTTTGGACTAAGAGGCCTAGGTGGTGTAATATTATAGATCTGAGAGCTTCTACACAATCATAATGAGAGCATTGATCCTCAAGGAGGAAAAAATGGAGAGGAGTGCCCAACGATTCTATAAGCAGGATGGCATTCAATGGAGAATCAGAAAACCCATTGTCTGCAAGCATGTGTGGATCTTGGAAACCATATCTTCTTCACTGTGACTGGTCTGGAGCTGTCATCAGTGCGGAAAGCGAAGGGGAGATAAATATGCTGCTTGGCAGAAGTGCTTGCCCATTGTCCATATGCTATTAAGGTGTGGGAAAATCTGGTAGTAGTCTAGATACGAAGGGGTTATGTCTTACTTGCAGAATGCTCGAAAGAACTACTGTTTTACCCTAGGGATGATCTTGCCATGTGTTTGTTCTGTTTATCTGAGGCAGATCTCAAATGTCATTTGTAAATAACTTTTGGTTTTATATATGAGTAGAAAAAAACTGACCTAAAATCCCTACCTCTCAAGAATGACCAAAGAAGTGTTAGTGTTATTGAAATGAGGTTTTCAAGGTGTACATGGCATTTATGAACTGCACTCCCAGTTTGAAGCTACAAATAACCTCAACCTGGTATCCCTGAAAGTGAAAATGTAGGTTCTAGAGTGACTTTTATGCCATGTTCCTAATTTTCCTAAGATTTGTGGAACCAAGCCAGAGAGCTGGTCTAAAGCATTGAGTTGTCTTTGTAGCCTATTGAGGAAAGAAGCTGAAAACGTTGCATAATTTCCCCTCAAGAAAAGAAAAAGGAAAATTGCAATGTTACGTCATTAAAAACTGAGATAAGAACTTTGAGAATACAACATTGTTAGGGTGTGTAGTCACTGGTAATCTGGTCAAGCTCATCCGTATATTTTCTACTAAGAAAAATAGAGTACACCCTTGTTTGACCTAATAGTACTTGTGATATATCCTAAAAATTACCCATGACTCGTTTACAGACTCGTCACACCCAAAGTTCAGGGCACACAGCACAAGGTCACTTAAAAAGATGTCTAGTCACGTTTAAATTGTCCTTCTGATGTCTTGTCCGACAAGGACAACATAGTGGATAGGGTGTTGGCCTTTCATTGGGTAGGTCCAAGGTTCAAATCACGGCGTATCTAGAAGGGGATAGGTTGGATGGTGGCGGTCAAGTGTTTGCTAGTTGGTTGTCCCAGTTTAATACCCTGGAAGGTCGGGGTCCTTTTAACTTTGTCTAACCTAGTGGGTGGCAGCACCAGAAGTGTTACCAATTCTTCTATGTATTAAAAATAAATTCTTTCTGATATTTGTGGAATGATAAGTGGACCCTAACTGAAACAGGGGTTTGACTATTTTTCCTTGTAGAAAATTGAACTCAACGCTCTAGGTTCCCTGGGACTGGCCCCTCAGTGACAAAACATAAGAGGGTTGCCGCATTTGTCAAAATAATGCTTCCATTACTCACTGAAGGCTGTGTTTATGGGTTGATAATGAATTAGTAAAATAATCCTTTTTGTTCACTTAAAAAGAGAGATTAATCAGCGTGAGTGTAAAGCCTATTCTAGCAGTGATTGTGTTTAGGTCCAACTACATGTCATTGCGCCATGACACTATGCTTAAATGACAATGTAAACACTTCTTTTATGAACATCTAAATTTCTAATCTTTATCCTCAATATAATTTCAACTTCCTAAAGCTCTTTTAGCAAACCCTAGTATTAGTTGACAACTAGGTGGAATATAATTTCAACTTCCTAAAGCTCTTTTAGCAAACCCTAGTATCAGTTGACAACTAGGTGACATTCCCACATTAGTGTTGAAAAAATAGTCTCATAAATCATATGTACTTTTCTGCATTAGTGTTGAAAAAATAGTCTCATAAATCATATGTACCTTTCTGCATTAGTGTTGAAAAAATAGTCTCATAAATCATATGTACCTTATGCAATTCTGTCCATTTCATGCTTAGGGAGGCATATTTGTAAAAAAAATGAATTAAACTGATTTGAAAGCAAGTTGTTTTAACAGAAATAACTAAACAATTCTAGCTTAGTTAGATAGTCAAATTTAAAAAAAATTAAATTAAAATAGTTTTAAATCAAGTTGTTTTGAGGTGTCTTGATATAACTAAATAGTTTTAGCAATACAAAAACTCTTTTATTTACCTTAAGTAAAAGACATTAGAAATAAATCAAGTGGCATTAGCTTAACTGTTTAGATTTTTTACTATTTCAAGGAGGAGTCATAGGTTCAAATCTTGCCAAACGATACATAAAATAAAATCCAAGCTTTGTTGTAATAACACTATGTAGTGATGATGTAAAACGGGTGGGGTTCGTTTCAATCCGGTATAACCTATTGAAAAAATGAAAGATATTAAAAGTCTGTATTCAAGTTGGAAAAAAAAACAAAACATTAATAGAATTTAATTTTAGATATGCAAGATCGTTAGTTGTTTGGCTTGGTCTCTTAAATGAAGGATCTGAATAAGCATTTTAACAATAGAAAAATTTAATATTGTGTACAAGGGTTGCATTATAATTATGGGTGTATGCATGTATTATAATTAGAATTTGGATATTTGGTTTGAAGTGAATCTATATAAGTTCGTGAGGAAGCCAAGTGATAATGACACTATTCAAAATGTCATAGACAAGGCCAACATTCTTTTGGCTATAACTTCTGCAATTGCAATGATAGTTGACAAAGATTTTGTACAAATATTCTTAATATTAATAGAGATGTGTCTAAGGATGCTTAGGTTAAAATTTCCCAATTTCTCTTCAAATGTTTTTAAGAATAAAATAAAAAGAGAGATTGAAAGAATGAAAACTTTGTAAAATAGGAATGAATAAATCAAATGACAATGATGAGTGCACATCATTTGTTTTAAACCCACAAATTAACTTATCTCATCAACCAACCAATCATTTTGTTACTCATGAAAGGATTCAAACATGCAACAAGTGACTTTTGGCAAAACATATCTATGAAAATTATCATCTAATATAGACAAATACACCACAACATAGCTAAAATATTTGCAAGACTTTAAATAAAATCATAACGATTTCCATGAATTAAGATCAATCCAATCATAGTTAGCGTTGATTGTATTGCAAGGTTGGCATCAACAACAAAGCTAAAAACCATTTGCAAGACTTCAAATATAAGAACAAGGATTTCTATGATCTAAAATCAATCCATTCATAGTCAATTTTGGTGGTATTCCAAGGTTGCCATCTATACCTTGTCAAAGATCCATATCTCTTTGAAGAATGCCTTTGCAAAGAAGCATCCCTCTTTGAATACCCATACCTCCTTAGAGAATAACTTCTTGAAAAGCCTTAGCTTTGTGAACACAGACCTCTTCAAGGAAATATCTCTTCCCTTTACAATGATGAACACTATGTGAATGGGATGATGGACTATGAACATTAATGGAAGGTAGCTATGGGTAGCCATGGCATGCTCTCTTCGGTCTAATCATTAGCTCAATGTAACATCCTATCTATATTAGCCAAGTCCTCCACTTGTCTAATTCATATTTTGAAATAGATAGCTTATGACTAATGCTATATGGTTCCTCAACATTAACAATGGACGAAATCATCATATATTAGGAGCACCATTTTGGCGTGTTCATATATTTTGCATAAACTCGAGATTTATTCAACCTTGGAATATTAGCCCATGATAATGCCATGATATCGAGTACAAAAGTGTATCCCTTAATTTTTAATTAAGGATTAAAATATTTAAGGCACAAGTAACCTAATTTAGAGGCTAAACCCAATAGATAATTAAGTAATTAGGGCATAACATAAACCAAGAATTCTTCTGGTCAACTAGAAAGATTCTTTTTGAAGCTAACTATTTACTTGAATTTTTAGGCTAAAATAAATTTTGTTTTAAATTTGTAATTATATTCACATCTTGATCTTGATCTTGATCTTTATTATTGGGTGTACTATATTTGAAAATTGTATTTATGAACTTCTAAATTGAAAGCTCAATGTAAGGACAAAGTTGTATCTCATTGTGGGAAAGACCATTAAATTTGATGAAAAGACCACTAAATTTGATAAAACTAATGTCCCCAACATCACCCCTTAACACTAACCTATAGACAATGGAAGGAGGAATCACAAGCCATGAGAATGGAAGGAGGAATCACAAGCCATGGGAATGGAAGGAGGAGTTGCAAACCATCCCTCTTAATTGTGCCCTTAGTTACTCTTAATTATGTACTTCATTTTAGTTACTCTAATTATGCACTTAATTATAAAAGGATTTGAGTTGAAGATATTTTCAACAAGGTGTAATGTGGCTAAGCATCTTGATTGCTCATCCAAAGTAGGTTGACAAATGCTTCTAATGTATGTATTAAGTATAGCCATGATTGTGGCTGAATCATCGACAAGAAATCTTGATTTTAGGAATCAAGCATAGTAAGTGGTAACTTTGCTTTTGGTGTTAAAGGTGAAATGATACTTCACCATGAAGAAAGTTGATTATATCGAGTCTATGAATGAGAGCGGAAATTCCCATTTGCATCACTTCTTGAAGATAAGGATGTAGTAGAAGCTATTGCCTAAAATGTTTGAGAAAAAGTAAAACCACTATTATTACTATGGTTTTGATATTGAAGGCCTACTTGAAAAGATGAAATTCAAGCTTTGACCATGCTTACAAGGGCCACAACCAATATAACCATTGGTAGAAGTAATTTGGATCAAGTGTATTGTATGTTTCTTGAACTAAACAATTTTAGAATTGGTCCTTGAGAGAGTAGAGACATGAAATAAAGTGTTAAAACCAAATGAAACTAAATTTTGTGCATAATTGATATTGAATCAACCTTAAATATTGAATTCTCAAAAATATTTATAGGAGAGCTACAAGGAGTTATATATATTCAATCAAAGAACAAGAGGCACCTAAGTTTTCTATAGGTTCGTGTTGATGTCTTTTACTAGCTTGAGGAGAGTCCAACTTGATGTACTTACGTGTTTCTTCCAATGCTTTCATCTAAATCAAATGATCTAACAAGGGTTATAAACCAAATGATCCAAGGATGGATTTAAAGGAAAAGCCAAAGTGTCACCAACATAAAACTACCATACTTGGATTTCATAATAGATTATCGATTAATATACTTGGTGGTAATCTAAGATCTTTAATAAGACATATCCATCAGTGCTACCCTCATATTTTGATGTTGATCTATGATAACAATTTATTGTAAAAGGTACAAGAGATTTTAGATTCCTAGTTTTAAATTCTCATTTTTTAAATTCATTCATGCAATGTAATATGAAGTTTATTTTATTTTCTAGAAAATCCAACATGGTCCTCCACAATATCCATCATTATTATTCTCTTTAGAAAATATTTCACCCTCACGAGTAGAAGATCAATCATTTTTATTAGCAAAAGATTCATTAAATTGGGTGTAAGATTTATCATCCTTTTTCTTAAAAACAATATCCTTATCATTACTTATAAGGGGCTTGGCAATGGGCTTTTCCAATCTCTAATGCAAAATTTCCACATCTTCACATTCATTGATGATAGATAATTTAATTGTATAATGTTCAAATAAAAATAAATAAATCTTTATGATAGATGAAACTAATTGCATGTGATTACTTAAAAAACAAACCCATAGAAAAAATCCTTTAGAAGTCTTCAAGATCATTTTTTTTTGCCTTGTCAAATTTAGGACTCGAAAATTTTACAACTGATCCAAAAACCCAAAATTGTAAATTTGAGTTTTAAAATTTGGAAAAGGAAAAGCTAAAATGTTACCAACATAAAACTACTATACTTGGATTTCATAATAGATTATCGATTAATGCACTTGGTGATAACCTAAGATCTTAAATAGGACATATCCATCAATGCTATCCTCAGATTTTGAGTTGATCTTTGATCAACAGTTTATTGTAAAAAGGTACAAGAGATTTTAGATTCTTAGTTTCAAATTCTCATTTTTAAAATTCATTCGTGTAACATAATATGGAGTTCATTTTCTTTTCTAGAAAATCCACCATGGTCCTCCACAATATCCATCATTATTCTCCTCTTTAAAAAAATTATCACCCTCATGAGTAGAAGATCAATCATTTTTATTAGAAAAAGACTCATTCATTTAGGTGTAATATGTCATCTTTTTTTTAACAAACAATATCCTTATCAATACTTACAAGGGGCTAGACAATGGGCTTTTCCAATCTCTAATGCAAAATTTTTACATCTTCTTCACGTTCATTGATGACAAATAATTTAATTGTATAATGTTTGAATAAACATAAATAATTCTTTATGTAGACACCTAATTTTGTGCACCCACATGGATTGCTACAATCACCCACTTTAGGCATACTTCACCAACTTCCAAGTATACTAAAATTCATCAATTAAATCTCATTCACAAGTCTTCTAACCAATGAATTTGAGTCATTCTTCTTCATGCTTGAATTTGGGGTGTGTGAGACCCTTAAAGTAACATCATCTTTGGGACATCATTTTCCCTATCAAATATTCCGAAAACTTCACAAAACCACCACCATTAGAATGGGATTGAAAAGAGCTTTCCAATGAGTATAAACATCCTATACTTCTATGACAATTAGTGCCTCAAAATACACAAATATGGTGCCTAGTAGTATTGGTGGCAAATTTGCAATGATGAATTTACAATTTGGCTGTGAATTTACAGTTAACGAACTTGCCAAGTTCGCTAGCAACAAACTTGTCACCTTGGTGGCAAACCTTTTTTGGGATAAAATTTGAATTTCTCCTCTCTTCAATGGTCAAAACGGATGAATTTGCTACCCAAACGGGTTCCCTGCTGTGAATTTGCCTAGGTAATTAATTTGTCCCTTAGCTTGCAAAACAAATTTTTTTCCAATCTCATGCATGTTCCTATCCACACCAATGGTTTTCTCAACTGAGATAAGATGGGTGCGCTTCATAATATTTCCAATCCTGAACAATTTTTACCTTTTGCCAACGTGATTTGATCTTGCCAACCTCCCAACTCTACTTTCTTGCCAATTTAAAGGAGCTTTTCCAAATCCAACTCTTGCACATGAACTTAGCAATTTTACCTCATTCTCTCCTCCCTCCAAATTGTTAGGAACCTTCTAATTAAAATAAGCACATTCACATAAATATTGCAATAAAAGCAGAAATTCATGAAAGAACAAAATATTGCAATACAAAATGTAAATGCAAAAATATATTAATCTCACAAATCACAACACAGAATCGTGGGCCTCTTCGAGGGGGCAACCTCCTTCAATACTTTCATTCAATATGCAAAAAGATACATTTGTTTATGGACCCTTGTCTTTTAAAGATACACTTCATGCAACCCTAACCTAATGCTCAAGAGTTGGCTTACATGCAAAGTGCCACTTGAGCTAGAATCTTCTACCAAACAAACAATTACATTCTTGATAACGGTTACATGAAATGACCCCACTTGTCTAGGCACCTCAATTACCACATACCTTTACAAAATATTACAAAATATCATTATAATGGGGTCCCCACATTGGAAAGGGGTCATTACATAATAATATGAGAATTACATAATAATGTTAGGATGGGGTCCTAACATGCCCTTCCCCTTCAAAAAGCTTTGTCCTCAAAGTTGGAGATGAGGAAATTGTTGTTGTAGCTATTGGAGAGACTCCCAAGTGGCATCTTTAGGTTGTAATCCATGCCATTGAACAAGAACCTCAGTGATGACATGGTTTCGAAGGGTGCATGATCTTCGATCCAAAATTTGTTCAGGCTCGAGCAAGATGGAACCCTCTTCATCCAGTTCTAGTAAAGCAGATTGAACTTGTACCTTATTACCCACAACCTTCTTGAGAGAGGAGACATGAAATATTGGATGGAGCTTTGACATAGCCAAAGGGCCAATTTGTAGGCCATTGCACCAATCCGCTGTAATACCTGGTAGGGTCCATAGTATTTGGCAACTAGTTTTTGGCATCTGCAAAGTTAGAGTGATGACTATTTATAGGGTTGCAGGTAAAGAAAAAACCATATCTCCTACTTCAAAGTTGTGCTCATAAAAAGTGTTGATCAACTTGTTGATGCATATGATTTTGGGCCAATTCTAGATTCATCTTCAGTTGATAGAGGACTACGGCATGTTGGCTGAGTGTAGTGTCGACAACGTGAACCTTGGAGCTTCCTGGAATGTAGGAGGAGGGTGTTGATGGAGGATGATTGTATATTGCTTCAAAGCGGCTAACCTTGGTCACAGTGTGATATGAAGTATTATACCACCATTCGGCCAAGGGAAGCCACTTCGCCCACTATGCAGGATGTTTAGAGGCAAAGCAACGAAGGTAGATCTCCAAGCATTTGTTAACAATTTTTGTTTGGCCATCCGTCTACGGATGATAGGCTGAACTCATTTTGAGTTGAGTTCCCTGCAACTTAAATAGTTCCTACCAAAAATGACTAGTAAAGGTAGGGTCTCTATCGGACACAATAGATGTGGGCATGCCATGAAGGCGAAAGATGAAGTCTAGAAATATTTGGGCTACTACTGAGGCTATGTAGGGATGGGAGAGGGAACAAAAATGAGCATACTTTGTGAGATGATCCACTACCACCAGAATAATTGATTTTCCTCCCAACTTAGGTAACCCTTCAATAAAATCCATGGAAATATTTGTCCATACTTGTTCTAGAATTGGCAAGGGCTGAAGAGTTCCAGGGGAATGCATCGTTTCTCCTTTCATTCTTTGGCACATGTCACATTCAGCCACAAAAGTTTGAATATCCTTCTTCATTCCCTTCTAGAAGAAAGTATGCTTAATCCTTTCATAAGTCTTTAGGAACCCAGAATGTCCCACGGTTGGTGAGGCATGCATTTCCTTCAAGATGAATTCTCACAGTTGTGAAGTTTGGGGAATAACAAGGTAGTCAAGATATCTCAAATCTTGTCCATCCCAAGTGTATCCCGGGCATGAGTTAGGCTTTGTTTGAAGTTTGGTGATCAAAGTTTGCAATCTTGAGTCCTTGATCACGTCCTCTCTAAGAGAAGTAATCCATTGAGGTATGGGAGAAGAGATAGCATTTAACATACTCTGATCCTCAAACTATCAGGAGAGTGCATCAACCACGATGTTCTCCTTTCCTTTTTTATATGTGATCTCATAATCATAGCCCATTAATTTAGAGACCCACTTTTGTTGTTCAGGTGTGGCGACCCATTGTTCCAGGAAGTACTTGAGACTTTGGTGGTCTGTTTTGATTGAAAAATGATGCCCAATGAGATAGGGCCTCCAGTGATTAACCACATGCAAAATAGCTAGCATCTCCTTTGCATAAGTAGATTTTCCCAAATTTTGGCCTAAAAGTGCTTTACTAGTGAAGGCCAATGGTCTTCCCTCTTGCATCAACATGACCCCTATGCCATTTCCCAAAGCATCACTTTCAATTACAAAAGGTTTGGAAAAATTAGGCATTGCTAACACTAGGGTGGTTGTCATGGCATGCTTTAAGTCAAAGAAAGCCTTCTCATCTAGGTCTGACCAAGTAAAAGAATTCTTTTTCAACATGGTTGTTAAAGGAGCTGCTATTTTTCCATAGTTTTTGACAAATTTGCGGTAATACCCTATGAGTCCCAAAAATCCTCGAAGTCCCTTGAGAGTGTGAGGCTTTGGCCAATATTGAACAACTTGAATCTTTTTAGGGTCAACTTTAACTCCATATTTGGTGACAATGTGACCCAAATACTCCACTTTTATCATCCCAAAAGAACACTTAGACCTCTTGGCATAAAGTTTATTCTGAGACAAAAGTTGTAGAGTCTGATCCAAATGTATGAGGTGCTCCTCCCAAGAGCGACTATAAATCAAAATATCATCAAAGAAAACTAGAATAAATTTGCGAAGGAATGGGCGGAAGACATTATTCATGAGGCTCTGAAATGTGGATGGTGCATTCGTTAGGCCAAATGGCATGACCAAAAATTCATAATGGCCCTCATGAGTTCAAAATGCTGTTTTGGGAATATCTTCCTCCTTGAGCCTTATCTGATGATAGCCCAAGCAAAGATCCAACTTGGAGAAAAACATTGCACCATGTAGCTCATCCAACAATTCATCGACCACTGGGATAGGAAATTTATCCTTAATGGTGAGCTTATTGAGCTCACAAAAATCTATACACAACCACCATGACCCATATTTCTTTCTAACCAATAGTACTAGAGAAGAATAAGGATTGTTACTAGGTCGAATGACCCCTACTTGTAGCAATTCTTGTACCAATTTCTCAATTTTTGACTTAAGGGCATAGGGGTACCGATAAGGTCTGATGTTAGGTGGCATGCTATTAGGTACCAATGGTATTGCATGATCATGGGAACGACGTGGAGGTAATTCTATCGGTTCCACAAAAACTACATCATGCTTAGTCAGAATGAGTTGCAAATCTTCTTGGGGCTTGTCTTCGTCTAAAGTTTGCGGTTGAATTGCAAATATTTGAGCTACTACCCCATGTGAATATTTTTTTAACTTCTCCATATGACTTGAACTGATAATTTATGGAGATCCTACTGGTGAACCATGGAGAGTGTAGGACTTACCATTCTGTGAGAACTGCATCCATAATTCTACAAAGTTCTAGGCTATTGTTCCCAAGGTACCTAGCCATTGAGCTCCTAGCACAACATCACATCCTCCCAGTTGAAGAGCAAACATATCAGTTTTGAGTTCATAGTCCCCTATCTTCAACTTAACATTGTGATATTTACCCTTACAAGGTAATGTTTCTACCATTTGCCACCATAACCTCAAAGGAGTTGCAAGCATGTATGTAACAATTTGCTTGCTTGGCTACTCGGGGATCAATAAAATTATGCGTACTGCCTGAATCAATGAGAATTGTAATACGTTGCCCTTTGAAGAATCCTACTACCTTCATTGTCTAAGGGGTAGAAATTCCTGCAAGTGCATGGACAAAGATTTTTGGTTGTGGTTCTTCTTGTGTTTCACCCTCATCCTTAAGTTGTTCCTCTGGTGGTTCTACTTCTTCATCAAGTTGTTCATTGCTTATTGATTCCTCTACATCCAACAAAAATAACTTCTTTTGGGTGCATTTATGCCCTGGTGAATACTTCTCATCATAATTATAACATAAGCCTTATGCTTGATGAGCATCCATTTCTTCCGTAGTCAAACGCTTGAATGGGGTAGACTTATTGCCAATATTTGGTGTGAACTTGGAAGGAAATGTGGGTTTGGCCTATGGAAATTTAGATGGTCTCCTTTGAGCCAAAAAATTTTCTTCTGCTAATCTCACCAATCCTATGGCTTGCATCATAGACTATGGTTTGAACATTTTTACCTCAACCTTGATATCATCTTTCAATCCATTGATAAAACAACTCTGAAAAAATCCTTCATTCAACCCCTTTGTCCTATTAGCTAGTTTCTCAAATTGGGTCTGATATTCATGGATAGTAGAGGTTTGTTTCAATTTGGTCAAGGCTCCTGTAAAGTCCTCATACTCACTAGGGCAAAAATAAGTGAGTAATTATGACTCAAAATCTTCCCAAGAAGGGTCTAGAGTCATGTTTTATAACCATTGATACCATTGTAAGGCTTCAGATTCAAAGTTGAAAGATGCCATGGTGACCCACAAATATTTAGGTACATTATGAAGTTTGAAGAACATATCTACTCGATATAACCACCCATCAACATCCTTTCCATTGAACTTAGGAAAGTCTAATTTAGGCATCTTAAATAGAGTATCTATGTCAAAAAGAGAATGATAGCCTTCTTTCTCCTTATGGACTCCCTTCTCTTTATTGCCTCTTTTTTAGTGTTAAGATGCTCAAACACCTTTTGGGATTTCCTTAAATGATCTTCAACCTCTAGGAATTTTTCTTCAAATTCAGCTTTGGATCTAAGTTGGTCATTTCTCATAATTGATACTTGCTCCCTTATCTATTTAAATTCATTTCCAAGGTTAGTGAGTGTGATACTCACTTTCTCCATAAAGTTACTTTGTTCTAACTCCTTTTGGTGTCCTCTAGTTCCTCCAGCCATTTAGGTATGATTTGAACCACTCCCATTGACTTACTAAAAATAGAAGTATTGTTCCAGGAGTTACTATTTTTAGTAATGGGCAAAAAAAGTGTTTGGGTGTTATATATCAAAATGATCAGCTTGAAAAGACGAATATAATGGACTAGGTCTCACAATGATGTTTTTCGACACCCTAGAAAAAGTACATGGAGGCTATATACCAAAATTATCAGCTTGAGATGATCGCAATGGGCTATATCCCGCAACACTATTTTTTGGCATCTTAGACTTTAGGGGAGTGCTATCTTCTTGTTGAGCAAGGTGCAGGAATAGTATTGTCATTGTTGTCAACACAGTCAGACAGATCGGTTGATGCAGTGGACAGGAGTTAAGAGGTTCTTCGTAGTATGTACGGTGATTCTCCAAAAGATCGAAGTGGCCCATATGCTAAAAATCAAAAGAAAATCACAAGGAAGAAAACTGTCGCGATATCGCAACATGTTGAGAAAGAAAGAAAAACTGTCGCGATATCGCGATATGTTGAGAAGAAAAACTGTCGCGATATCGCGACATGTTGAGAAGAAAAACTGTCACAATATCGCGACATGTTGAGAAGAAAGAAAAACTATAGCGATATCGTGACATGTTCGGAGAGAAAGCGCAAGCAAGTAAAACTATCACGATTTCACGACATGTTCGGAGAGAAAGCGCAAGCAAGCAAAACTGTCGCGATTTTGAGACATGTTCGGAGAGAAAGCGCAAGCAAGCAAAACTGTCACGATTTCGTGACATGTTTGGAGAGAAAGCGCAAGTAAGCAAAATTGTCACGATTTCACGACATGTTCGGAGAGAAAGCGCAAGCAAGCAAAACTGTCACGATTTTGCGACATGTTGGAAGAGAGAAAGGCAAGTGGAAAAAGTGTCGTGATTTCACGACATATTGCAGGAGAGAGAGTCCGAAAGAAAAAGTGTTGCGATTTCGTGACATTTTGCAAGAAAGAGAGGCAAGTAGAAAAAGTGTCGCGATTTCGCGACATATTGCAGGAGAGAGAGGCAAGGAGAAAAAGTGTCGCGATATCGCGACATGTCGGGTTTTTGCGACCCGAAGGCAATAGAGAGAGTCTACGAGAAAAAGTGTCGCGATATCGCGACATGTCGGGTTTTCGCGACCCGAATGCAAGAGAGAGAGTCCAGGAGAAAAAGTGTCGCGATATCGCGACATGTCAGGTTTTCGCGACCCGAATGCAAGAGAGAGAGTCCAGGAGAGAAAAGTGTCGCGATATCGCGACATGTCGGGTTTTCATGAACCGAAGGCAAGAGAAAGAGCAAAGGAGAGAAAGTGTCACGATTTTGCGACATGTCGGGTTTTCGTGACTAAAGGAGGAGAGAGAAATTAAGAAGGCAGAAGTGTCACGATATCGCGACAAAAGTAAAGAGGAAGAGCAAGGAGGCGAAAGTGTCGCGATATTGTGACATGTTGTGTTTTCGCTGGTACAACCCAAGAAGAGGAGCAAGGAAGCGAAAGTGTCACGATATCATGACATGTGTTTTCGTGGGTACAAGCAAACAAAAGAAGCAAGGAGGCGAAAGTGTCGTGATATCGTGACATGTGTTTTCGCGGGCAAAATTCGAGAAGAGGACAAAGAGGCAGAAGTGTCACGATTTCACGACAGGTCGCTTTGGCACAAGCTAAGAAGAGAACCCAGTCGAAATAAGATATGTAATAGTTAACTGAAGTTATACGACAGTTACAGGTGCAGTTGCAAAAGAAAATCATGTAGCTAAAATAAGAAGAGTTAACTGAAGTCGGTACATCGCATTACGGGTGCGATTAGAGAAAAATCATGCGACTAAAATAAGAACAGTGAACTCGAAGTCGAACGACGATTCTGAGGGCCGATTACAGAGTGAAAGCATCGAGCATTGGTTAAACTGAAAGTCATCAGTCAAAGACCAAACAAAGAGCCGTAACTATTAATAAAATGCATGAGAGAATACTGTGTGATAAAGGAGTTACATATAGAAGTTTCTATTTATAAGTTGCATGTGAAAATATGGAAGCTAAAAATAGAGTCAGAACTTTGTTATAAAAGGAGGTCTGCGTGAAGAATTACTGGCTGCTCTGAACTAGAGAGGAAGCGTTGCTGAAAAGAGCGAAAGTGCTGCAAAAAGGAGGGTTGGAAGAGTGTCGTAAGAGAGCGTTAAGCAGAGCCGTAAGAGCCGTAAGAATGCAATGAAGAAGCACGACAAGAGAGGCTGTAAGAGGGCCGTAAAAGTGCAGTAAGCAGAGCCGTAAGAGTGTGTGGTGTTTTGGTGAATAGCGAGAGATGTTGAGTAAGCAATAGACCAGTCAGGGTCTTGTAAAAGTGAAGGCATTTTTATGTCAATCATCTAGTTTCAGAATTGAAGTCCAAGTTGGTGCTTGGCATCAGGAGTTGGTGCTCCTTCTAGTTGGTGTTGGTAAATAAAGGGTTGGTGCTCCTTTCTGTTGGTGCGGATAAATCAGGGGTTGGTGCTCCTTCCAGTTGGTGCTGGTAAATTAGGGGTTGGTGCTCCTTCCAGTTGGTGCTGGTAAATTAGGGGTTGGTGCTCCTTTTTGTTGGTGCAGATAAATTAGGGGTTGGTGCTCCTTTCTGTTGGTGTAGATAAATTAGGGGTTGGTGCTTCTTTCTGTTGGTGTAGATAAATAAGGGGTTGGTGCTCCTTCCAGTGGGTGCTGGTAAATTGATTGTAAAATTGATATTTTGCAAAGGTTGGATTTGGATGGGAGTCCAAACAGTCAATTTTTGAGGAGTAGCCAAAACTGGTGAACCTCGATACATCTTGTGTTGTGTGATGCTCTCTTGTTATATTTGCTTTATGTGGTTTTAAGCTTTCATTGTTTTGGCTTTAAGAGTTGAAGTTTTTAAGTTTTAAAGAGCCACATCGATTCACCCCCCCTCTTAGTGTCATTGTGAGACTAACAGAGACGATCGCAATGGGCTATATCCCGCAATCCTATTTTTTGGCATCTTAGACTTTAGGGGAGTGCTATCTTCAAGTGTTGTCAATTTTTCTCTTGGAGTCTTGGTTCACTCAAAAAAATGACTTTTATTTGACAACCCCTTACTAGACTACACTGTTTATTTTTGACTTTGTTTTATTCTGTCTGACACTATTCTATCACTAATACTATAGCTTACTATCTTTGATAATTATCTAGGATGAATTTGTTATTGATAAATTAACCATATGTTATGATTTTTTGATGTTATAGGTAACTATTATTGATGTCGGTAGACTTTGTCTTGATCGTTACTAATAGACCCTGTTGTGACTGTTATTCTCACCACTAGTTTTTTCTGTCGACTGTTAATGTCCACTTAATTTTGGGATAGTCTAGTCTCCTTAGTATGCTCATTTTTTGTGATGTGTTTTTTTGATAGACTCTTTGTTATACTGTAGTTATGAATGATAGTGCTCGAACCAATATTTTAGACCACTACTCAAGGATGATTCCACACATACCCTTGAGCACACTACCCACCTCTCTGAAAGTATTAGAGGATGATATTCTTGGATGTTGTGTTCAGTGCACTATGGAAATTACACGATAAAAAATATTCATAGGATTAAAGGTTTCTCCTAATCCTAAGGGGTCTCTTGATATACCTAAAGATACATGGGAGCTCAATTCCATATATAGGTGAGGCCTAGGTATTAGAGCTTGATCACCCCTCACTTCACTAGATGCTTTACAGGTAATCTATCTTATCCAATAACGATAACTCTATGATATTTTAAAACCCTTGACATAGGGTTTCTAACCTAATAAACTAATATAATAAAAAGGGATGGGTTTTTTTTAATAATAAGAAAATAGGAAAAAAAATAAAAACATGGAAAAGTTATACCTAATAGTCAAAATGGCAGGGCAAGAACTGTCGCAGTCATAGTGAAACATGACCCTAGAAAGTGCTTCGATACCACTTGTTAGGAATCTTCTAATTAAAATAAGCACATTCACATAAATATTGCAATAAAAATAGAAATTCATGAAAGAACAAAATATTGCAATACGAAATGTAAATGCAGAAATATATTAATCTCACAAATCACAACACAATCGTTGGCCTCTTCGAGGGGGAAACCTCTTTCAATACTTTCATTTAATATGTAAAAGATACATTCATTTATGGACCCTTGTATTTTAAAGATACACTTAATGCAACCCTAACCTAATGTTCAAGAGTTGGCTTACATGCAAATTGCCACTAGAGCTAGAATATTCTACCAAACAAACAATTACATTCTTGATAATGGTTACATGAAATGACCCCACTTGTCTAGGTACCTCAATTACCACATAACATTACAAAATATTATAAAATATCATTATAATGGGGTCCTCACATTGGAAAGGGGTCATTACATAATAATATGAGAATCACATAATAATGTTAGGATGAGATCCTAACACAAATCTATAAATTGGACCTCCCATCCTCAAATTGGGACATGACAATTTGACACAAAATTTTGATGATACACATGCGATCTTGATGCAATTTTATAACTGCCAAATATGCTTTTGAAATATATTCAAATCTCCTAACAAATATTTTTCTATTTCTTTCCACAGGCTCTTGACTCCCTTTTTGTAGATACTTTTCCATCATCCCACACTTTTGAGGTCTTAGATGGAGTATTGTCTTCATGGTAAAAAGGGAATTCTCCCATCTTGATTTTTTTTGTTGATTAACTTATTACATCTAGTTTTACATATTTTCATTGCATTTGATATCCTAAACTCCTTTATTTTCATCAATAGCATTTTTCAAAATCCTTTGTAGGACTTGCAAGAATCATCTAGGGCTCATAATATTCGCCATTGGACTATCACCCATAAGATCTAATACTGTTTTCATCTCTACAAGCACTCCCTAAATATTTACCACTTGTAGGATTGACATGCAATGAACTATATTTTCTCATTTGTTGTCTATAAAATCAACAAAATTGTTACTTTTTTAGGATCTATGACATTAGGAGAATCTACCCATCCAAATTTTGAGTCTTAAATCTATTTATATACCTTTAAAAATAATTTTTTTGATCATAGATTCTACATGCTATGAATATGTTCTAAGGGTGGCGAACCTCCCTTGTAAGCAACAAACTTGTTTCAGTTGATTAAATAATAAATTTTGAATCAAATAGTCTCTTTCTTAGGTTCAAGTTTATCATTAGCATATTTTCATTAACCTATCTTAGTCTTACAACATTTCAGTTTTAGTTTACACAATAAAATCATCTTCCAAGGTATTCATATTCATTTTTGTAAAAAGAACAAGGGGTTTGACTACAAGGAAGGAAGTCCAACATCTCCCCCAACACAATAGAAAATCCCCTAAAACTAATTGATCTTCTATTTTTCCCATTTTAGCTACTTTTGTTTTGTAGGTTTTTCTATCATAGGATAAATTCCTAGCAACAATCTTGGTTTGCAGACAACAGTTATGAGGTGGCAAACCAGATTCCAGATTTTAGACCTCAACCAATCTATTGGATATTTTGAGTCCCTAAGTCAAAGTTGTCATTGATGTCAAGATGCCAGTGATAGCTATTCTCCAGTTCGAGTGCAAAGTTTAATGGAAGTCATAATGGGTCAAAATATCTTCAGTGAACACCCAAGAGAATGGGTCGAAAAGTGGTTTTACTTCTTCCAAATAAGCATTTATCCGAGATAGCAAAAAGGTATAATATTATAATTATTATTATAATATTATTAACGTGACTTTGAGAAAACCCAAATAAAATATTTATAATTTTGATTATAATATTTTATAAATAAAAGGGTTTAAGTATTCTTTATAAAACCCAAGGTTGGGTTTAAGGCAAACATTTCAAAGCTTGATGGCAATTTTATTTACCCAAACCTAAAGTTGGGTTGGTTTTAATTAAAGGCATTCGAAGCCTTTACCACCGATGTCTTATTCCATGCTCGTGCGTCGACGTTGAAAGCCATGAAGGCTTGTGTATATACATCAAAGTTTGCATTCGAAAAATGATGATCGCTCCTAATATTTTTGAAATAGCTTTGCACCCGGTTTATTCATTTGTGCATGTGATTTGAGGAGACAAAGTGTTTTGTCCTTTAGCACCAAGTGGAAGGTTACACGTGGAAGTTAAAAGCTCATTCTCATTGGGCACGGTGGCTTGGTGGTAGCGCTTGGCTTGCGGAAGCGTGGAGACAGGCAGGTCTTATGTTAGATCCGTGTGAGACGTGGTTCATGCTTGGTTTTCGAGCACCAAAGGAGGCACCATTTTGTTCGTCGAACATTACGCATGGAGAAAGTTTTGGAGCACGTGGTGCTCGTGGGTTTCAAACGTGTGCCTAGCACACACGACTGACAACCGCGGCTAGGGCATGCAAAGGGAGGTTGATGTGGGTTCAAGCCGCACTTAAGGCTAAGGTACTTAGAATTAAATTAAATTTTTATTTCCCCTAAGTTTATTTCCTAAGGTGAAAAGGGTAGAAAGAGGGGCATTTGTGATATTTACTTGCATAGTAAAAGTGTCTTAATTGTGGGAGAAATAAGGATTGTTAAGTTATTTTTTTGAAGTACCTTATACCATTAATTAATTTTGGAGGTATTGATATTTGAGATTTATTATTTTAGGAGTAATAAGGAGTTTTAGTAAAGTCTTGATTAAATTCTTATTAAGACTTTTGAGCATTATTTTTGTATAAGGGTTTTTACATTAAAAGAAGACTATGGTGAATGTTATTTTTGAGTTGGAGTAATAAGATGTATTGTGGGTCATCATTTTGCATTGTGTTATTATTAAAGTCTTCTAACCCTTATTGAGATTGGAAAAGATAAATTTGTGAGTGTGGCAGATTTGTGAGATCAACTCCTTGTCAAGCAAAAATGTATGAGCAAATTCTTCTTTGGTTGTGTTGGTTGATTGGCTTTCTTGAAAATTAAGATTGGAGTGAAAAGGATTTTATTAGGGTTTCCTTTTTGAAAGTGTATGAGTTAATGCTTCAATGTTTTCTGAAATTAAGAGTTTTGGTTAAAACCTTGTATGATAAGCATGGTTGTTGAAGTGAGGTGTTATGCAAAGAACTTGAACTAGGGTTTGAAAAGATCATGAGTATCATTGTTATGTGAAGATTTATTTATTAGCATTGTTGTTGAAGCCATTGGATTGTGCAAAGAACTTGAACTAGAGTTTGAAAAGAACATGAGTATCATTGTTATGTGAGGTTTGTTGTTAAGTATTGTTGAATTTTTTTTGAGTTGGGTCTATATGCTTGGACTAGGGTTTGTGAGTAAGAGTTGGTTCTTGAGTGATTGGTTGAGTATATTTGATTGAACCTAGTCAAATGGATGTATGAAGTGATTGTTCAAGTTCCATGAAACAAACTATTCTATATTCTTATTTGAGTTGTGAAAGAAATTGAGTTGTGAGAATAGAACATATTGAGTCTCTAACAATTCTCTTTATGCTTCTATGATATTGAGTTAAGAAAGTGATTGAGTTTTGAGTATAGAACATATTGAGTCTCTAAAAATTCTCTTTATGCTTCTATGAGATTGATTTGAGTTGAGAAAGTGATTGAGAATTGAGTATAGAACATATTAAGTCTCTAAAAATTCTCTCTATGTTTCTATGAGATTGGACAAGTTCTGTGTGGACTTGTTAAGCGGATTTGAGGTAAGTCTTTGAGAAGACTTGTGGATTGATTTTGTGTAAGATTTTGTGGAAGCTTACAATACAAATTTGGTTAAGTCCTAGAGAGGACTTATTGAGCAGATTTGGACAAGTTATGTGTGAGCTTTTTGAGCAGATTTAAGCAGGTTCTGAGTGGACCTATTGAGCATATTTGAGTAGGTTCTGAGTGGACCTATTGAGCATATTTGAGCAGGTTCTGAGTGGACCTATTGAGCAGATTTGAGCAGGTTCTAAGTGGACATATTGAGCAGATTTGAGCAGGTTCTAAGTGGACCTATTGAGCAGATTTGAGTAGGTTCTAAGTGGACATATTGAGAAGATTTGAGCAGGTTCTAAGTGGACTATTTATCATATTTGAGCAGGTTCTGAGTGGACCTGTTGAGCATATTTGAGCAGGTTCTGAGTGGACCTATTGAGAATATTTGTGCTAGACTGACTAGAATGTATTTAGTACAAGAGTTGAGCAGAGCTGTGCTAGACCGACTGGACTGTGTTTAGTACAGAATTGAGATAGAGATTTGGAGGTGACAGAGTAGAGAGGATAGTAGTCTCCAATGGATAGATATCCATCAAATAGGGTAGTGAGGACAAGTATTCTCTTCTGAGTGGGGACAAGAGTCTTCAGTGGAGAGAGATCCACAAGCCAGTGCAGTGGAGGTAGTTATCTTCAAGAGGATCACCAACCAGATTAGAGGAGGAGTTATCTTGTGGATAGAGATCCATAAACCAGATTTAGGGGATCAACATCTCCTTTGGATAGAGGTCCACAAAAATTGTAATTAGGAAAGGATTCCCAAGAGATTAACTGAGAAAGTTTTAGTAAAATATTTTCTTCGTGGAGTAGCCCGCATTGGGTGAACCACGTAAATTGTGGTGTCTCTATTTTGTGTGGTTTTGTGTACATTTATTTGATTACTGTTGTTGATATTGCTATCTTTACATTGCATATATTGGTTTGAGAGAAAAAATAAAAAATGGTCTTGTTGGTTCGACTTTTATACACACCCTGTGAAGAATGAGCATGAAACTCTGATAACACTTATAAGGGATAAATCCCACTCACTTTAGGATCTTGCTGGTTATCCAAGGTGTGAGTTATAGAGTTGGGTCGAATGTCTATTCACTCTCTTCCACTTTTGGAATAGTTTTCAAAATGGACTGTCTATTACCTTACAACGGGCTCTGAACTTGTTCAATAATGTTTAGAAGTTGTTATCTTGTTGACAATCGGATTTGCAATCAGTTCTTTGATCTAGCTCTTTATGGGTCAACAGATTTAAATAAAAGACAAATTTAAAAGAAAATAAAAATGGATCATTTCACGATAAAACAGAGAGGGTAGGGTAAGGCAGAAAGAGAAGTTTATCAAACTTAGTTGTAAAAACAAAACTACCAATTTTATTTATACTATCAGCTTCACAATAGAACAAATCAAAGAAGAAGGTGTCCAGCTTTCTAAGATCACCTTCTACTAAGAGCATAAGATAGAGATGGAACAGATCTGAAAGAAAATCATAAATAGAAGGGAAGTCGGTTAAAATTGGTATCATTCACCGATGGCATAGCTCACACAGTGAGGACAGAGCAATTAGAACAGACTTGAACCTTAAATCTATGGTTTTCCCTAGCATACAATAAAACAATTGAAGCCCAACAACATATTTAATCTTGATATCACGGATTTACAACATATATTTAATAAACTTTAATGAGATGAAAACAAAAGAAAATGAACTTAGCACAATATGAAAGAGATTAGGCTCCTGGCCACGCTATCACAGAAAGCAAAAAGCACATCAACTCCAAGTCCAGAATAAAGCATTTAACAAGATTTGCAAGAAATTGCTTCAATAGCCTTTTTTCTAAGTTTTCGCCTCCTACGATTACATTCAAAAGAAGTATTTATAGACTCAGGACAGACCCTGATATTTTCAGAAATATCTTCTTCTCAAACCCTAAATCTTATCATCTTAAACTCTACTACCCGGGTTTTACAATATAAGGCCCTTTTAAAATAAAGTTTCGATAAAACTTAACCATTCTGCAAATCAGTGCAGTTACTTGCCATAAATGGAGAAGGCAGAATTCGATATTATTTGCATCCACTTGTAACTGTGTGCAAATGTCTTCATTAATTCCCCTGGGAAATTTGGATGAGTCACCACTTCTCTGACATTTCATCTCCGTAGAGCCATCCCTGAGTTGAAAATCTCTGCACGCCATTACTTTCGCCATAAATTTTCATTAAATGCGTCCATCGGGAAATTTCGATAATCGTGTGTAGATATTTTCATTTTTCGACCAATTCCCGACATATTCTATTCAATGGGCAGCTGCTTAGTCACCGTAAAGTCTCTTTGCGGCTAGATCTATAAAAATCTGGATGAACCAGCAATTCTTGGCATCTCTCATTTCAATATGACGGTCCTCGATTAATCTGCGCTTAACTTTGTCTTTCTGGCCATTACTCCCGCTATCATGCAAGTGCCAGATGGCTTTCTACAAAAAAGACAAAACAAGGATTAGTACTTTAATTAAATCAGATTAAAACCCTAATGTTTATCACACGCGGCTTGCTTATTTGACACGTGTCACTGAAACGTGGCGCTTCCTGCAACTGTTTTTCATTTCGGGCTCTTTGTCTTTTCCGTCGCGAAAACGCGACATGTCACGATTTCGCGACACGTCATGAAATCGTGACCTATTTTTGCGTTGGGCGTCTTTTTGCTGTCGCTACCGCGAAAACATGACATGTCGCGATTTCGCGACATGTCACGAAATCGCGCCCTTTCCATGCCTTGGCAACTTTCTTGCTCCATGCGTCGCGAAAACGCGACATGTCGTGATTTCGCGACGTGTCACGAAATCGTGCCCCTTTTCTGTCTTCTGCACCTTCTGCTCACCATGGCCGCGAAACTGCGACATGTCACGATTTCGTGACATGTCACGAAATCGTGACCGTTTCTGCCCCTTAGGCGCTTTTGCCCTTTCGTGTCGCGATTTCGTGACGTCGCGATTTCATGACACCATTGCCTTCTGTTGCGACCTTTTGACTTAGCTTCTTTTGTTTTGTGCGCCGCCCTTGGCTTCCCTTTGAACTCCCCACCGTGTCATGATTTCACGACGTCGCGAAATCATGACGTCATGATTTCGCGACACAACCAGGCCCTAGAATTTCTTTCCTCCGTCGTGTCGCGATTTCGTGACATAGTGGCGCCTTACCTTGCCATCTCTCCACCATGTCATGAAATTGTGACATGGTGGCGCCTTACCTTGCCATCTCTCCACCATGTCGCGAAATCGCGACATGGTGGCGCCTTACCTTGCCATCTCTAATTTGTGTCACGATTCGCGACGTCACGATTTCGCGATGCTACGAAATCACGACGTCACGATTTTGTGACACCTCCGTGCTGCCTTCACCATCCTTGATTTGTGTTGTAATTTCGCGATGTCACGAAATCGCGACGTCGCGATTTCGTGACACTTCCCTGAGTTGCACTTTGGCTCTTCTTTGTTTCCTTTGATGCCAAAAAAAAGACAAACATCCACAGTGCCCAGAATTTGATGAAACTTTGCAAGGATGTAAACAAGGCTAAAGGGTACCCGAATCTGCAAATAGAACTTTAGAATTCATCAGGGACTAAGGGAAAAAATGCATTAACATGAATTAATACATTTAGATGCAATCCTTCAAAAGTTTTAAATTGAAGACAATGCCTCATGCAAGCCTACTTAGATATTTTGATAAATGCACAACTTGAAGAAGGAGGCCAGCAAAATTCGGAATTTAAAACCTGGAAAACTCAAGAGGGTCCCTACTGCAAAAATGAAAGCTCAATATTTTCAAAGGATGGAAATTCATTTTTTTAGTGGGGGTGTGTTGCTTCTCAACAAATGGCGATATCTGCGGGTAAAATAGTAGCATTATTTTAGAACCCAGGACTCTAGTTTCAAAACAACATAGACCATGTACCATGCCTTGCCACAAATATCCTTCAAAATAATATAACTACTACCTGATAGTTGTCAAAATTTCCCAAGGACATACTAGGTTGAATCACTCAAGGAAGATTTCTGATGTGCAATTACAAGCGTATGGAACTTTCTTCAAGAATGACTGGGCCTTCAAATGTTGTATTCTGGATTGATCAGCTTTTCTAGATTGTAAAAGGGGAAACCGAGTAGAGCTCTGTTTACTAGTTTAGCCTTTTACAGCCCCGACAGAGTTACCCTTTAGATTTACACGACCCAGATTCACAATTGTAAGGTAGAATCTACAACTTGGTAAAAGAAAACATCCTCTGAAGCCTCGGCTACCTCTTTCATTATATAACTTCTCTTCTTCTTTTTTTTTTTTTTTTTTACATGGGAAATAAAAGAGTGCCAGTTTTATGTTGCCTTGCTCAACTTTCACCTTCTCTTTCTCTCTTCTGAAATATACTGAAATCTGAAAAGCCTTAGAAAGAACAACAATTTTTCTTTTAATATTTCATCAACCTGGAACTGCTTCAGCCTGGGTACTGATAGCCTCTATGGATACTCAAATAATTTCACGAATCGAGTCCCCTCTTATGACCAACTTTTCTTGGATTCCCTGGGAGTTTCTCCAGCCAAACAGTATAGCAGTTTCTTTATAATTAAAATAACTGTGGCAAGCAAGACACAAAGTCCAATCATCTTTCTATTGTTGTTTTGAATAACAAAACAGTTCCACTGTTTAGTTTAAGCAGACTATCTCAAATTAGAATAATGAACACTGGATTTTGAACTCAGAAAAAACAATTTTGGAAGGCTGACTTTTCTTTACTGCCCAGGCAAAAACTAAAAGAAAGAACAGAATTTTAAAAGCTAAATAAAACTGTACAGACTTCACGGATAAAACAAATAAAATAAAATAAAATAAAACAAACTTAATAAAATAAAATAAAATAAAACAAACTTTGTACAGACCCCAGAGGATAAAACACAGACCTTCAAAATCAAATAAAACTGCACAGACCTTCAAAATAAAATAAAATAACACTGTACAGACCTCAAAGGAAATAAAACACAGAACTGCACAGACCTTTAAAATAAAATAAAATAAAATAAAACTTTAAAGCTCATTTACAATGTATACACATGCACAAAGTCCCTTCACACTCAAAAAATGCAGCAGTTGGAAAAGCAGAGAAATAGTGCCTTAAATTTTTTTTGACCATTTGCAGGTAAATTTAGAAAAATTACCTTTCAGGTCCTGTTGACGAAATGCACTCCAGACTATGCTTCCAAATTTTTTTGCTACCTGGGAAAGACTTGTGTTTACCGTCTTCCCTCTCTCCTTTTTTTTAATTTTATTTTTTTATGGATCTCGTCCCACTGAAAAACAAATCTGCAACTCTTTCACCCTCCAAATTAATCAAATCATATAATAACATGTTTATGCTTTTACTTGAAGGGTTTGCAGAATTCTTTCAAAGGGACGAAATGTAAAAACCCCCTAGGATCAAATATCTTAAAGCCTTTATAGACCCAGATCATCACATCTTCAGATTTATGTAATAACTCAGAGAGATCATATTTTATTCGTATGTCATGGTTC
The DNA here is from genome assembly GCA_028583015.1 of Wollemia nobilis. Taxonomy (NCBI): domain Eukaryota; kingdom Viridiplantae; phylum Streptophyta; class Pinopsida; order Araucariales; family Araucariaceae; genus Wollemia; species Wollemia nobilis. The sequence continues at coordinate 5,070,421 of JAQPPZ010016751.1, read as the reverse complement.
TTAATAGCTCGAACATTTTGTGGTTGCTCCACTGCTTCAATATCCAAGACTTCAATTTTTATCCCTCTAACAAAATTTTCATAATTTGCTTTTTCACCTGAGCCTTGCTTAGATTTAACCCCATCAATGTGTAATGTCCAAACATCATTGTTGTAATTGGTCAGAGCTGTAACCCGTCTTACCTTCTCGGTTGGCGAATTATAAACTCCAATATCTGCATCAACACGGTTTACAACTTTTTCTTTGATATTATGTTCAGTAATCAAAGGCTTATACTGAGACTCTTTATCTATTCCGAGTTGGTTGACCACATTCACATTTACTGTCGTCTTTTCTTTTTCTTGAAATTCAATAAGTGGTCCAGAGTAAGTTTCAATCAAGTTATCTTTTTGTCCAACAATCTGGGCCAGCTCATGGAGGGTGATGTCATCTTTAATTTTCTTCATATCCTCAATGATGTTATCCTCCTTCCTAGTTACTTCTGCATAGTGATACTGAATCTTATTTTCATCACCCTTTGGTGAGGGAGGATCATTGGTAGGTTCTGGATTTTCACATCTCAAATTATAACTGTCCCTTTTGAACTGTTGAAAATCTTGCATTTCATCCATAGGAATTTCTACAACATTTTTTGACTCTTCGGGAAAAGAATCTGAAACCCTGGTCGTACTATTTTTGGATGAACCAGAAATATCAATATTTATTTGATTTTCGAGAAAATTTAACTCACCAGGAAAAACTTCAAATTTGGGTAATGCTAGATTACAAATGTTTACTTCAAGCACTTCCACTTTGAACTTGTCAGAACCTTTCTCTATATTTTGCACATGCTGATTGGATGTCACAGTTAACGGAGTTTCCTTGGGTAGAGCATTATATGTTGGTACCAACTTATGATGTGGAATGGGATCCGAAATAGGCATGTTCTGTGTAACATAGGATATCAAAGGACTGCTCAACATTTGAGGTCCTAACTGTCTTTCAAGAATTAAAGCTTCCTTATAAGCTCCTGCCAGGGTTGTGATATTGATGTCTCTCTTAAGAAAAATAGAGGTCACCGAATCCAATGCATTCTTATAGATTTCTAAGGCCAGATTTGCATTTGGGATGTAATGACCAGTCATTCTACCATAAGCTCTTTGGAACCTCATATTGAAAGACCTGACAGCTTCTCCCGACTCTCTCTTGATGCTGGAAAACTGTTGGTATAACACACTGGGGTCTATTACCTCACCAAACTGTGACACAAAAACCTTTTCCAAGTCATTCCAACTGGTAATAGAATCGTTAGTGAGATTTAGAAACCAATCATAAGCTCCTTCCTGGAGAGTGAACGGGAACAATCTGCAAGCCACATCTTCATGCTGTATATTTAACAATTTCAGAGCATTCTTGAATGCTACCAGATGTTCCTCTGCTGTTCTAGTTTCGTCATGCTTGTATCTGGGAAGATATCTCTCAGGATGTCTGGGCAGATCATGGGCTGCACCAAGGATATTTAAGGCAGTGGAACCCAACCAGCTTGCCATTACTACTTGATTAATGACGATATATTTTCAGTTGTAGTTGGAGTAACTACAAGTGGTGATAAAACAATCTTTAACAAACTACTGAACTTCAGGTCCTCTTTTCTGGCAATTTTAAATATTGTACAGACAACTTACAATACTGAACGGAGTTCACTAGGCCCTCCTTATAGCGCCATTTTAAATGTTGGTCCGACTTTTATACACACCCTGTGAAGAATGAGCATGAAACTCTGATAACACTTATAAGGGATAAATCCCACTCACTTTAGGATCTTGCTGGTTATCCAAGGTGTGAGTTACAGAGTTGGGTCGAATGTCTATTCACTCTTTTCCACTTCTAGAATAGTTTTCAAAATGGACTATCTGTTACCTTACAATGGGCTCTGAACTTGTTCAATAATGCTTAGAAGTTGTTATCTTGTTGACAATCGGATTTGCAATCAGTTCTTTGATCTAGCTCTTTATGGGTCAGCAGATTTAAATAAAAGACAAATTTAAAAGAAAATAAAAATGGATCATTTCACGGTAAAACAGAGAGGGTAGGGTAAGGCAAAAAGAGAAGTTTATCAAACTTAGCTGTAAAAACAAAACTACCAATTTTATTTATACTATCAGCTTCACAATAGAACAAATCAAAGAAGAAGGTGTCCAACTTTCTAAGATCACCTTCTACTAAGAGCATAAGACAGAGATGAAACAAATCTGAAAGAAAATCATAAACAGAAGGGAAGTCGGTTAAAATTGGTATCATTCACCAGCAGCATAGCTCACACAGTGAGGACAGAGCAATTAGAACAGACTTGAACCTTAAATCTGTGGTTTTCCCTAGCATACAATAAAACAACTGAAGCCCAACAACATATTTAATCTTGATATCACGGATTTACAACATATATTTAATAAACTTTAATGAGATGAAAACAAAAGAAAATGAACTTAGCACAATCTGAAAGAGATTAGGCTCCTGGCCACGCTAGTCCGAAATAAAGCATTTAACAAGATTTGCAAGAAATTGCTTCAATAGCCTTTTTTCTAAGTTTTCGCCTCTCGCGATTACATTCAGAAGAAGTATTTATAGACTCAGGACAGACCCTGATCTTTTTAGAAATATCTTCTTCTCAAACCCTAAATCTTATCATCTTAAACTCTACTCCCTAGGTTTTATAATATAAGGGCCTTTTAAAATAAAGTTTCGATAAAACTTAACCATTCTGCAAATCAGTGCAGTTACTTGCCATAAATGGAGAAGGCAGAATTCGATATTATTTGCATCCACTTGTAACTGTGTGCAAATGTCTTCATTAATTCCCTTGGGAAATTTGGATGAGTCACCACTTCTCTGACATTTCATCTCCGCAGAGCCATCCCTGAGTTGAAAATCTCTACACGCCATTACTTTCGCCATAAATTTTCATTAAATGCGTCCATCGGCAAATTTCGGTAACCGTGTGTAGATATTTTCATTTTTCGGCCAATTCTTGACATATTCTGTTCAATGGGCAGCTGCTTAGTCACCGTAAAGTCTCTTTGCGGCCAGATCTGTAAAAATCTGGATGAACCAACAATTCTCGGCATCTCTCATTTCAATATGACGGTCCTCGATTAATCTGCGCTTAACTTTGTCTTTCTGGCCATTACTCCCGCTATCATGCAAGTGCCAGATGGCTTTCTGCAAAAAAGACAAAACAAGGATTAGTACTTTAATTAAATCAGATTAAAACCCTAATGTTTATCACACGCGGCTTGCTTATTTGACACATGTCGCTGAAACGTGGCGCTTCCTGCATCTGTTTTTCATTTCGGGCTCTTTGTCTTTTCTGTCGCGAAAACGCGACATGTCGCGATTTCGTGACACGTCGTGAAATCGTGACCTATTTCTGCGTTGGGTGTCTTTTGGCTGTCGCTGCCGCGAAAACGCGACATGTCGTGAAATCGCGCCCTTTCCAAGCCTTGGCAACTTTCTTCCTCCATGCGCCGCGAAAACGTGACATGTCACGATTTCGCGATGTGTCGCGAAATTGCAGCCCTTTTCTGTCTTCTGCACCTTCTGCTCACCATGGTCGCGAAATTGCGACATGTCACGATTTCATGACATGTCGCAAAATCGTGACCGTTTCTGCCCCTTAGGCACTTTTGCCCTTTCGTGTCACGATTTTGTGACGTCGCGAAATCGCGACGTTGCGATTTCGCGACACCATTGCCTTCTGTTGCGACCTTTTGACTTAGCTTCTTTTGTTTTGTGCACCGCCCTTGGCTTCCCTTTGAACTCCCCACCATGTCGTGATTTCGTGACACAGTCGGGCCCCAGCATTTCTTTCCTCCGTCGTGTCACGATTTCGCAACACGGTGGTGCCTTACCTTGCCATCTCTCCACCATGTCGCGAAATCGCGACATGGTGGTGCCTTACCTTGCCATCTCTCCACCATGTCACGAAATCGTGACATGGTGGCGCCTTACCTTGCCATCTCTAATTTGTGTCACGATTTTGCGACGTCGCGACATCGCGATTTCGCGACACCTCCATGCTGCCTTCACCATCCTTGATTTGTGTCGCGAAATAGCGACGTCACGATTTCGCGACACTTCCCTGAGTTGCACTTTGGCTCTTCTTTGTTTCCTTTGATGCCAAAAAAAAGACAAACATCCACAGTGCCCAGAATTTGATGAAACTTTGCAAGGATGTAAACAAGGCTAAAGGGTACCTGAATCTGCAAACATAACTTTAGAATTCATCAGGGACTAAGGGAAAAAATGCATTAACATGAATTAATACATTTAGATGCAATCCTTCAAAAGTTTTAAATTGAAGACAATGCCTCATGCAAGCCTACTTAGATATTTTGATAAATGCACAACTTGAAGAAGGAGGCTAGCAAAATTCGGAATTTAAAACCCGGAAAACTCAAGAGGGTCCCTACTGCAAAAATGAAAGCTCAATATTTTCAAAGGATGGAAATTCATTTTTTTAGTGGGGGTGTGTTGCTTCTCAACAGGTCTTATACTGTTCACCCCCCCTAAGTATAAGCTTGTGTTATTCAATTGGTATCAAAGTAGGTTCCTTCAGAAGAGTTTGATAGCTTGAAGGAAAAGCTGTCAAGAACACAATGTATCAAAAGGATCAAAGGGATGAGTCCTCATATAATATTGCATCAATATTTGATGGAAGTGACTTATTGTATTTGTGTATGCTGATGAGATTTCACTTGATGGTACTTGGAAATGAAGTTTGGGATGCAGTGGAATTTGGATATGATCCAACAATCAATCCTCCTGTAGATAAGGAAGGTAAGCTTCTAATGCATACAAATTCAAGAGATATGAATGCAATTATAAAAGGGTTGTGTAGATCAAAATCTATGAAGGTTATGGATTGTAAAACAACAAAAGAAATATGGGAACTACTGCATAACATATATGAAGGAGATAAAGGTGTAAGGAAAGCTAAGATCAGAAATCTCAAAAGAGAATTTAAAAACTTAAGAATATGGGATGATGAAAACATTCATGACTATATCAGTAATATTGATGAACTTGTACATGAGATGAGATGAATTGGAATGAAGGTTGATGAATCTGATGCTTGTGATAATATCTTGAGAACTCTTCCAAAAAGGTACAGTGAAAAAGTCTTTGCTATAGAAACATCAGTTGATAGTGATTGTCTGACAAGAAATTCTTTTCTTGGCATGCTTACAACCTTTGATATAAGAACAAAAGATCCTATCCCTCCAAAGGAGGCTGCATTCAAAGCAAAAAAGAAAACAAAGGGTAAGAAGTCATAATCAAGCAATGAGTCTTCTAGTGATGACGAAGCTAATTATGGTAGAAGAGGTAAAGGTTCCAGAAGACCCATAAATGTTAGTCTCACAATGACACTGAGAGGGGGGGTGAATCAGTGTAGCTATTTAAATTCAAATCTACAACTCTTAATAATGAAACAATGAATATTTAAGTCAGATAAAGCAAGTATCACAAGAGAGCATTCCACAACACACGATGTAACGAGGTTCACCAATTTGGCTACTCCTCAAAACTGACTGCTTGGATTAACGTCCAAATCCAGCCTTTGCAAAATATCAATTTTACAATCACTTTACTAGCACCAACTGGAAGGAGCACCAACCCCTGATTTATCTGCACCCATAAAAGGAGCACCAACCCCTGATTTATCTGCACCCATAGAAAGGAGCACCAACCCCTAATTCCAAGCACCTACTTGGACTACAAATTTTAAGCTATAAGACTGACATAAAAATGCCTTCACTTATTCAAGACCTTGACTGGTCTATTGCTTACCCAACCTCTCTCACTATTCACCAGACTGCCACACCCACTAAAAGCTCTTCTTATTGCACTTTTATGGCTCTCACGGCTCTGCTCAACTCTTTCTTATGGCACTCTTCAACCCTCTTCTTGCAACACTTTTTCTCTATTTTCAGCAGCACTTAACTCTCCACGCAGACCTCCTTTTATAACAATCCTTTCGCTTTGTAACTCTAGTTATAACTCCTCCTTTCATTTCTCATACGCCACTCGTCAATTGTAACTGTTTCTTTCATATTCTCATCTGCCACTTGTCAAGTGTAACGCCTTTTATATGTAACTCCTTTTGTATATATATAGAGAGGGCATTACGTTAAATACGTTACATGCAACGAATTGACACATATACCTTTACCATGACTGTTCGTCTTCTTTTCTGTGCATGCATGCGTTTTCACTGTCATGCACCTGTAACTGACGTACTGACTTCAGTTAACTCTTCTTATTTTATCTGCATGAATTTCTTCTACAACTGCACCTGTAACTGCCGTATAACTCCAGTTAACTGTCACATATCTTATTTCAGCTGGGTTCTCTTCTTTGCTCGTGCCAAAGTGACCTGTCGCAAAATCGTGACACTTCTGCCTCTTTGTCCTCTTCTCGGACTTGCACCCGTGAAAACACATGTCACGATATCGCGACACTTTCGCCTCCGTACTCTTCTTCTTTACTTTTGTCGCGATATCGTGACACTTTTGCCTTCTTACTTTCTCTCTCCTCCTTAAGTCGCGAAAATGCGACATGTCGCGATATCGCGACACTTTCTCTCCTTTGCTCTTTCTCTTGCCTTCGGTTCACGAAAACCCGACATGTCACGATATCGCGACACTTTTTCTCCTGGACTCTCTCTCTTGCCTTCGGGTCACGAAAACCCGACATGTCGCGATATCGCGACACTTTTTCTCCTTAGCTCTTTCTCTTGCCTTCGGGTCGCGAAAACCCGACATGTCACGATATCGCGACACTTTTTCTCTCGAACTCTCTCTCCTACAACATGTCACGAAATCACGACACTTTTTCTCTCGAACTCTTTCTCCTGCAACATGTCGTGAAATCGTGACACTTTTTCATCCGTACAACCTTCCTTGCAATATGTCACGAAATCACGACACTTTTTCATCCGTACAACCTTCCTTGCAATATGTCACGAAATCGTGACACTTTTTCGTCCGTACAACCTTCCTTGCAATATGTCACGAAATCATGACACTTTTTCGTCCGTACAACCTTCCTTGCAATATGTCGCGAAATCGTGACACTTTTTTGTCCGTACAACCTTCCTTGCAACATGTCGCGAAATCGCGACACTTTTTCTTTCTTCTTCTCTCTCTTCCAACATGTCGCGAAATCATGATAGTTTTTCTTTCTTCTTCTCTCTCTTCCAACATGTCGCGAAATCGTGACAGTTTTTCTTTCTTCTTCTCTCTCTTCCAACATGTCGCGAAATCACGACAGTTTTTCCTTCTTGTTGTATATGTCACGATATCGCAACACTTTTCTTACTTGTCTTTTTCTTTGATCTTTTGCAACTGGGGCACTTCGGTCTTCTTGGAAACTCACTGTACATACTCTGAATGACCTTTGAACTCCTGTCCACTGCATCAACCGATCTGTCTGACTGTGTTGACAACAATGACAATACTATTTCTGCATCTTGCTCAACAATCTCCCCCTTTGGAATTGTTGGCAACACACATGCAATTTCCTGTAATTCTTCTCCCCCTTTGACAATAATACCAAAGGGCTGCTGCAGACTCCCCCTGAGTCCATGCACATCATTCTCAGGCACACGTTATGACAGTTAGCAAAAATTACAAATATGAGCAAAAAGATAATCAAATATATAAATGCTCCCCCTGAGAATGTGGTTTCGATAGCTAGTCAGTTCTTGGGAAGCATAACCACTCCCAATTTATTGCGAAGGTACTCAAAAATTTCTTTGGGCAGCGGTTTTGTGAAGATATCCGCTACTTGCTCTGTAGTTGGAACAAAATCCAACTTTACCTCACCTTCCGCAACTTTCTCCTTCAGAAAGTGATATCGGATAGCAATATGTTTTGTGCGAGAATGCATAACCGAATTCTTTGAGATGTTAATGGCACTTGGTGTTATCACACTTAACTAAAATTGGCTCACTGAAGTTAATGCCAAGATCTTTCAGGGTTTGTTTCATCCATAAGACCTGCGTACAACTCGTAGTTGCTGCAATATACTCTGCCTCTGTTGTGGATAAAGAAACTGACTCTTGTTTCTTCTTGTGCCATGCAACCAACCTGTCTCCAAGATAAAATGCCCCTCCATTGGTACTCTTTCTGTCATCGACACATCTTGCCCAATCTGCATCTGAATATGCAATAAGGGTGAAGTCCTTACCTTTCGGATACCATAACCCATACTCCATAGTACCCTTCAGATATCGAAGAATCCTTTTGACTGCTGTCACATGAGTCTCCTTGGGACTCTCCTGAAATCGTGCTACCATGCAAACTGCCTGCAAGATATCTGGTCTGGTGGCTGTTAAATACAGTAGGCTCCCAATCATAGATCTGTACATGGTTTGATCAACATCCGGAGATTTGTCATCCTTGCTCAACTTGCAACCTGTCGTCATGGGAGTGCTAACAGGCTTACAATCCTCCATTGTGAACTTTTTTAGCATCTCTTTCACATATTTGACTTGAGAAATGAATATGCCCTTCTTATTTTGATTAACTTGCAGACCGAGAAAATACGAAAGTTCACCAATCATCGACATTTCAAATTCTTTCTGCATCTTAATTGCTAAATCTTTACACGAATCATCATTGTTGCTGCCAAAGATGATATCATCTACATATACAACAAGGACAATGAGATGGCCATTTGCTATTTTGACATACAAATTGCTATCCACCATACCTTTTTTAAACCCTTGTTGAGTAAGATAGTTGTCTAATCTTGCATACCATGCTCTGGGTGCCTGTTTCAAGCCATACAATGCTTTCTTCAACTTGCAGATGAAATTGGGATTATCACCGAGTTGGAAACCATCTGGTTGTTCAATATAGACCTCTTCTTCAAGTTGTCCATTCAAAAATGCTGATTTCACGTCCATTTGATAAACTTTGAAATTCTTATGAACTGCTAAAGCCAGAAACATTCTTATTGCCTCTAGTCTGGCCACTGGTGCAAAGGTTTCCTCAAAGTCAATACCTTCAACTTGTGCATAGCCTTTACAGACCAATCTTGCTTTATTCCTCGACTACCTGTCCATCTTCATTCAATTTGTTTCGAAAAATCCATTTAGTACCGATTATATTTTTATTTGCAGGTCTTGGTACTAACTCCCAGGTTTTGTTTTTCTCGATCTGATCTAATTCTTCATTTATTGCTGTCATCCAACTTTCATCTTTGCTTGCTTCAACAACATTTTTGGGCTCAATGCTGGATAATAGAGAGTAGTTACTTACTACTCTTCTTCTTGTCCCGAACACCAACTGTGGGATCTCCAATTATTTGCTCTGTAGGATGATTTTTTTGCCACTTGCCTATTTTGAATTTCTTGTTTTCTTCCTCTTCCGAATCACTACTTAACTCATCCGAGTCAGTTTTCTGTTTCTTTTCGGTTTCCTTTTCATCATCTCCTTCAATAACTTCTTCATATATTGGGTAGTTTTCTTTATAGCTTCTTTCTTGTTCCCTACCTTCATCAACTTTAACATCGGCACTCTCCACAATTTTCTTTAGCCTCTTGTTGTAGCAAGTGTAGGCTTTGCTTTTTGTCGAATAGCCTAGGAAAATACCTTCATCAACTCTATCTTCAAATTTTCCAAGATTATCTTCAGTTCTTTTGATATAACACTTGCTTCCAAAAACTTTAAAGTATCTTGTTGTTGCCTTTTTACCGAACCACAGTTCATACGGAGTTTTGCTTTCATGCGTCCTCAACATGCACCTATTTTGGATGTAAACCGTAGTGTGGACTGCCTCTTTCCAAAATCTGTCTACTATTTTGCTCTCAGTCAGCATAGTCCGTGCCATTTCCTGCACTGTCTTGTTCTTTCTTTCTACCACTCCATTCTGCTGAGGTGTCCTTGCTGCTGAAAACTGTCTCCTAATCCCATGTTCTTCACAGTACTCTAAAAACTCTTCTGAAATGAACTCTCCTCCTCTATCTGATCTTAAGCATTTAATTCTTTTTCCTGTTTGATTCTCAACTTGTTTTTTGAAAATCTTGAACATTTCAAAGGCATCTGATTTAAGCTTCAAAAATAGTACCCATGTCATCCTGGAATAGTCATCTATGCACAACATAAAGTATTTGTCACCATTTATGCTTTGTGTTCTCATGGGTCCACATAAATCAGTATGTATTAGTTCTAAAGGTTTGCTTGTGAAGTATTCTTTTGTTTTAAATGTGGCTCTAGTTTGCTTCCCCTTTTGGCATGAAGCACAAATGCTATTTAAAGGTTTACCAATGGTGGGAATATCTCTCATTGCCCTTTTTGAGCTGATATTTATTAGATTGTCAAAGCTAATATGACCGAGCCTCTTGTGCCATAGCCAATTTTCTTTCTGCTCGTCCAATCAAGCATGCTCTTTCCGAAGTCTCTGAGAGAGTATACAGGTTTCCGGATGTCCTTGATCCGAGTTGCTATCAACTTTCCACAATTTGTCTGTTCTGACTTCACAACCCTGCTTCTTGAAAATTACTTCATGACCTCTATCACAAATTTGGCTTACGCTTAATAAGTTATGCTTCAGAGCAATCACAAACAGGACTTCTTCCGACTTGATTTTTTCATCACTGATCTTAATTGATCCTTTGCCAACTATCTTAGCTCCATCATTATTTCCAAGTTTCTGCGAACCACCTTCATAATTCTGTAACTTTTCAAATTTTTGTTTATCCCCTGTCATATAACTCGGAGCATCCACTATCCAAGTATCAATGGTGCAAATTTGTTCCGTGCTTTAAATGTTGTCTGTACAATCAAGGATTCCTTTTCTTCCTTGGGTTGCTCCTTTTGTTTCCACTCTGGTTTGATTGCAGGTTTGGTCACTTGTTTTGACTTTTCTTTGTCAGTGGCCTGTACCTATTTTTTGGGAAATTTTCTATTTTGTTTCCAACCATTTGGTTGAAATTTTCTTCCCTGATGTTTATTTGCTGCAAATGTGCTTCGACAATTTCTTGCAATGTGCCCAAAATTATGACAGTTATAACATTCTACTCGCATAATCCATCAATGGTGAAAAAACATTTCGATCGGAAAAGTTCCTTTGTGCTACTTTGTACTTGCATTCAAAAATCTTATGTCCATAACCATTGCATTTAAAACAATAACCTGAGAAAGGAATGAGTGAACCCGGGTGATGGTCTTTGCCATTTTGTAGTAGGCGCCATAAATCTTCTTCTCCTTTGATGAGTGACTTTGGTGAATCCATCATTGTCAATACTCTTCTCGTGCCTGGCATTATTGCTTTCTTTAGAATGTTTCATTTTTTCTTGATCAACCCTGATCTTGTCTTCATTCTTTATGGGTTCTATAGTTATGGCCTTTGATCCATTCGATGATTCCGCTTCGACGAAGGCTAACCCAAATTTGATGCTCGTAGGCCTTTGGTTATTTATAATCTTATCCAGCTTCATAGAACTTCCTTCAAGTTTGTGATAGCAAGTCATTTTTTGATTCATCTCTTCTAGCTGCATCCTTAAACCAACAATCTCTTCTTCTAGCTTGTTGCACTCATCTATTTTCATGGTTAATTGTACTTTGATATCTTCAGATATTTTCTTAAATTTGTCTATCTGTACTTTCAAGCTGGTTATGATTTCATTGGCATCCTCAAGCTTTCTTGAAGTTTTCTTATTCTTTTTCCTTTCTATACTCAGCTCTTGAAGTGCAGCGACCAACTCACCTTCCGGATCTACTTCAGCCTCAGACCTCAAATTTTTCATCACCTTCCTGTTTTTCTTCTGATTTTTCTTCTTCGAATGCCATGAAAAGAGCTTCACCTGTTTCTTCTTCAGAATCCTCATCAGGGCTGTCTTCCGAAGGACTGACATTCTTGGATATGAAACTTTTCTTCTTGAAGTTGCCTTTTCTAAAATTTGGTTTCTTCTTCCAGTCACTTCTTTCTTGATGTGAACCTTCATCACTTTTGTTTTTCTCATTAAGTGGACATTTAGCTGCAAAGTGTCCAACGCCTCCATAGTTGAAACACTTAAATGGTAGCTTTCCTCTATATTTTCCTTTTCCCCTTATTAATTTTTGAACAAAGTTCGCTTTCGTTTCATCTGAAGTTTCTTCTTCCTCGGATTCTTGCTTTACTTTTATATTTTTATGTGCTTTAAAAGCAGCTTCTCTGTCTGTGGGTTTAGTTTTTCCTATTCTCATTTCATATGCAGTCAAAGAACCATGCATCTCATCCATGCTAAAGGTGTTTAGATCTTTAGCTTCTTCTATTGCTGAAACTTTAGCATCAAATCTTTGGGGAAGAGATCTTAGTACCTTTTTCATGATGACAACATCTTCCATTTCCTCGCCGAGTCCTCTAATCGCATTAATGATTCCATTAACTCTCAGCATGTATGCCTCTATGTTTTCATCGTCATTCATTTTTAATGCTTCGAACTGAGCTCGATGCGTTTGTAGCTTGGCCTCCTTGATCTTTCTGTCTCCTTCATGAATGCTCCTTAGTTTGTCCCACATGTCTTTTGCCATTTTGCAACTCATAATCTTTATCAGTTCGCTGTCCACTAAACCGCACATGATAGCATTTTTGGCTTTAGAGTTATTCTCAAACAATTTCTTACCAATAGCATCGGTTGGAGGAGTGGTGGGTATTGTGTATCCACCGTCTCATCGACTCCCAAATGTCGAATCCCAAAGCACACAGATATGTCTGCATCCTGAGTTTCCAAAATGAGTAATTTGTTCCATCAAACAATGGTGCTTTGTTTGAAGAGAATCCTTCACCACCTACCATTTTGACTAATCCAAGATCAACCCTAGCTGATTTAGCCTGATAAGAGAAACTAGCTCTGATACCAATTGTTAGTCTCACAATGACACTGAGAGGGGGGTGAATCAATGTAGCTATTTAAATTCAAATCTACAACTCTTAATAATGAAACAATGAATATTTAAGTCAGATAAAGCAAGTATCACAAGAGAGCATTCCACAACACACGATGTAACGAGGTTCACCAATTTGGCTACTCCTCAAAACTGACTGCTTGGATTAACGTCCAAATCTAGCCTTTGCAAAATATCAATTTTACAATCACTTTACCAGCACCAACTGGAAGGAGCACCAACCCCTGATTTATCTACACCCATAGAAAGGAGCACCAACCCCTGATTTATCTGCACCCACAGAAAGGAGCACCAACCCCTAATTCCAAGCACCTACTTGGACTACAAATTTTAAGCTATAAGACTGACATAAAAATGCCTTCACTTATTCAAGACCCTGATCGGTCTATTGCTTACCCAACCTCTCTCACTATTCACCAGAATGCCACACCCACTAAAAGCTCTGCTTACTGCACTTTTACGGCTCTCACGACTCTGCTCAACTCTTTCTTATGGCACTCTTCAACCCTCTTCTTGCAACACTTTTTCTCTATTTTCAGCAGCACTTAACTCTCCACGTAGACCTCCTTTTATAACAATCCTTTCGCTTTGTAACTCTAGTTATAACTCCTTTCATTTCTCATATGCCACTCGTCAATTGTAACTGTTTCTTTCATATTCTCATCTGCCACTTGTCAAGTGTAACGCCTTTTATATGTAACTCCTTTTGTATATATATAGAGTGGGCATTACGTTAAATACGTTACATGCAACGAATTGACACATATACCTTTACCATGATTGTTCATCTTCTTTTTTGTGCATGCATGCGTTTTCACTGTCACTGCACCTATAACTGACTTCAGTTAACTCTTCTTATTTTATCTCGCATGAATTTCTTCTACAATCGCACTCAGTAATTGCCGTATAACTCCAGTTAACTGTCACATATCTTATTTCGGCTGGGTTCTCTTCTTTGCTCGTGCCAAAGTGACCTATCGTGAAATCGTGACACTTCTGTCTCTTTGTCCTCTTCTCGGACTTGCACCCACGAAAACACATGTCGCGATATCGTGACACTTTCGCCTTCATACTCTTCTTCTTTACTTTTGTCGCGATATCGCGACACTTCTGCCTTCTTACTTTCTCTCTCCTCCTTAAGTCACGAAAATGCGACATGTCGCGATATCGCGACACTTTCTCTCCTTTGCTCTTTCTCTTGCCTTCGGTTCGTGAAAACCCGACATGTCGCGATATCGCGACACTTTTTCTCCTAGACTCTCTCTCTTGCCTTCGGGTCACGAAAACCCGACATGTCGCGATATCGTGACACTTTTTCTCCTTAGCTCTTTCTCTTGCCTTCGGGTCACGAAAACTCGACATGTCGTGATATCGCGACACTTTTTCTCTCGGACTCTCTCTCCTGCAACATGTCACGAAATCGTGACACTTTCTCTCGGACTCTTTCTCCTACAACATGTCATGAAATCGTGACACTTTTTCTTCCGTACAACCTTCCTTGCAATATGTCATGAAATCATGACACTTTTTCGTCCGTACAACCTTCCTTGCAATATGTCATGAAATCGCGACACTTTTTCATTCGTACAACCTTCCTTGCAATATGTCACGAAATCATGACACTTTTTCGTCCGTACAACCTTCCTTGCAATATGTCACGAAATCGTGACACTTTTTCATCCGTACAACCTTCCTTGCAATATGTCGTGAAATCGTGACACTTTTTCTTTCTTCTTCTCTCTCTTCCAACATGTCGCGAAATCATGACAGTTTTTCTTTCTTCTTCTCTCTCTTCCAACATGTCGTGAAATCACGACAGTTTTTCTTTCTTCTTCTCTCTCTTCCAACATGTCGCAAAATCGTGACAGTTTTCTTTCTTCTTCTCTCTCTTCCAACATGTCGCGAAATCGCGACAGTTTTTCTTTCTTCTTCTCTCTCTTCCAACATGTCGTGAAATCACGACAGTTTTTCTTTCTTCTTCTCTCTCTTCCAACATGTCGCGAAATCATGACAGTTTTTCTTGCCTGCTGTATATGTCGCGATATCGCGACACTTTTCTTACTTGTCTTTTTCTTTGATCTTTTGCAACTAGGGCACTTCGGTCTTCTTGGAAACTCACTGTACATACTCTGAATGACCTTTGAACTCCTGTCCACTGCATCAATCGATCTGTCTGACTGTGTTGACAACAATGACAATACTGTTTCTGCATCTTGCTCAACAATAAACCCAAGATCTGTTAAGTGTTTAAATTGTGGAAAGTATGGACATTTTGCAACAGATTGTAAAGAACCAAAGAACAACAATGGTGAAGAAAAACAAGATCACAGGTATAGGGAATCATAAAGATATAGGCATAAAAAAAAAAGCAAGGATGGAAAAAATAGACAAGGAAAGAAGTTCTTACAAAGACAAAAGAGGAGCTACTATGCGGATAATGCAAGTAAGTACTCAAATGATAGTGATGCTAGTTCTTCAAAAAATGATAGATATGAAGTCCTATTTATGATTGAAGAAAAAAAACCAGTTAATAAAAAGACTCTAGTTATTCTCAAATGTTTTAGATGTGGTAACTTTGGACATCTTGAAGATGATTGTACAAGGGATGGTTATAGTTTCAATGATGATGAATATGAGAATGCACTTGAAGGACCAGATGAAAATCTTCTAATGGATTTAGAAGAAGAAGTAAGTGATCCTATAGAAGACAAGCCAAAAGAAATTAATGATGTGGACAAAGGCAAACAAATAGAATAATATTAAGAAGAGAATGGATATGATCTCAAGGGAGAACTTATCTATGCCCTTGACATAGTAAATAAGGTAAGGAAGCAACACTCTAAACTTGAAATTCAGTTTCAAGAATGTGATGAAGAGATAAGGTTGCTCATAGAGGATTTAGAAAAATCAAAGGCTAAGGCAAAAATGTTCAAAGATAATTTAGAAGCAAAAATATTGGAATGTGAGAAGTTAGCACAAGAAGTGGCACTACTAAAAGAATATTTAGAGGACTCCAAGATCAAGATGAAAGGATTCAATAATAGCTCAAAGATTATGGATAATATAGTCAAGATACAAATAAGGTCAACAAACAAAACATGTCTTGGTTTTGAACAAACTCAAAAGAAATAGGAAGGAGAGTCAAATTCAAGTTCTGAAGAGGAAACTTCAGATGAAGATACTTTAGAAGAAGATAGTGTAAAATAAAGTCAGACATCAGAGGAAAAGTTGGACAATAGAGAGTTCAACAAAGATAGGAACAATGCACAAAGAAGATATAGATGGAACAAAAATCAGAACAGGAGACCAATGAGGTCAAAACAAGGAAATTTCAATGGAATATGTTTTTCATGTCACAGGTTTGGGCACATGGCTTCACAATGCAGGACACATGAAATACATGAATATGGAAATGGACAACATTCCCATTGGTATTGCTACTCATATAATTAGTTTGGTCACAAGGCAATGAATTGCAGGGTTCATGAAATAAGAGGATATGGCTTCACTAGGAATAATCCTAAGACATTTACACCTCCAAGGAATAATATCATTAAGTGTTATAAGTGCAATAATAATGGTCACACAAGAAAGTGGTGTAGAGCAGGCATTCCAAAAATAGGTATGAGCAGGAACATGAACGTGAACATGAACATGAACGTGAACGTGAACATGAACATGAACGTGAACATGAACATGAACATGAACATGAACATGAACATGAACATGAACATGAACATGAACATGAACATGAACATGAACATGAACATGAACATGAAAATGAACATGAACAAGAACATAAATAGAAACATGGATATGAACAGGAACATGAACAGGAACATAAACAAGAATATGGATATGAACAAGAATAGGAACAGGAACAGGAACAGGAACAGGAGGAGGAAAAAGAACAAGAAAAAGGACATGGAAGTGAATAGGAACATGAACATGAATGATAACACAAATAGAAATAGTCATAGGAATAAAAAAATTCAAAAAATAAGGGAAGAGAATAAAGGCAACTAACAATGCCTTTTGGGAGTAGAAATACTCCCACCCCAGAATTAACCACCTCAAAAGGAGGTGGGGGAGGGGCTAAGCTAAGAGGCTCATTCTTAGCCCTAAGACCCAAAGGTGACCCTTTGCCATTGATTTCAAAGGGGGAGAGATTTGTGTAATGGGGAGAGATTTGATATTTGAGAGAGCATTGAGCCAGGGGGAGCAATGTCCCAGGGGGAGTAGAATAGAAAAAAAGATCAAAGTTTCATTAAAAGAATATGGGTTGCCATAAATGAAAAAGGGGGAGATTGTTGGATATTTTGAGTCCCTAAGTCAAAGTTGTCATTGATGTCAAGATGCCAGTGATAGCTCTTCTCCAGTTCGAGTGCAAAGTTTAATGGAAGTCATAATGGATCAAAATATCTTCAGTGAACACCCAAGAGCATGGGTTAGAAAGTGGTTTTAATTCTTCAAAGAAGCATTTATCCGAGATAGCAAAAAGGTATAATATTATAATTATTATTATAATATTATTAAAGTGACTTTGAGAAAACCCAAATAAAATATTTATAATTTTGATTATAATATTTTATAAATAAAAGAGTTTAAGTATTCTTTATAAAACACAAGGTTGGGTTTAAGGTAAACATTTCAAAGCTTGATGGCAATTTTATTTACCCAAACCTAGAGTTGGGTTGGGTTTAATTAAATATTTGAAGCCTTTACCACCGACATCTTATTCCATGCTCATGCGTCGACGTTAAAAGCCATGAAGGCTTGTGTATATATACACCAAAGTTTGCATTCAAAATTTGATGATTGCTCCTAATGTTTCCAAAATAGCTCTATGCCCAATTTATTCATTCGTGCATGCAATTTGAGGAAAGGACAAAGCATTTTTTCCTTTAGCGCCAAATGGAAGGTTACATGTGGAAGTTAAAATCTCATTCTCATTGGACACGATGGATCTATGGTAGCACTTGGCTTGCAGAAGCGTGGAGGCAGGCATGTCCCACGTTCGATTCACATGAGGCATGGTTCGTGCTTGGTTTTCAAGCGCCAAAGGAGGCACCATTTTGTTCATCGAATATTGTGTGTGGAGGAAGTTTTGGAGCACATGGTGCTCATGGGTTTCAAATGTGTGCCTAGTGCACATGGCTGGAAGTTGCAGCTAGGGCATGCGAAGGGAGGTTGACATGGGTTCAAGCCCCACTTGAGGTTAAAGTACTTAGAATTAAATTAAATTTTTATTTACCCTAAGTTTATTTCCTAAGGTGAAAAGGGTGGAAAGAAGGGCATTTGTGATATTTACTTGCATAGTAAAAGTGTCTTAATTGTGGGAGAAATAAGGATTGTTTAGTTATTTTTCTGAAGTACCTTATGCCATTAATTAATTTTGGAGGTATTGATAGTTGAGATTTATTATTTTAGGAGTAATAAGGATTTTTAGTAAAGTCTTGGTAAATTCTTATTAAGACTTTTGAGCATTATTTTTGTATAAGGGTTTTTCTATTAAAAGAAGACTATGGTGAATGTTATTTTTGAGTTGGAGTAATAAGGTGTATTGTGGGTCATAATTTTGCATTGTGTTATTATTAAAGTCTTCTAACCCTTATTGAGATTGAAAAAGAGAAATTTGTGAGTGTGGCAGATTTGTGAGATCAACTCCTTGTCAAGCAAAAAAGTATGAGCAAATTCTTCTTTGGTTGTGTTGGTTGATTGGCTTTCTTGAAAATTAATATTGGAGTGAAAAGGATTTTATTAGGGTTTCATTTTTGAAAGTGTATGAGTTAATGCTTCAAGGTTTTCTAAAATTAAGAGTTGTGGTTAAAACCTTGTTTGATAAGCATGGTTGTTGAAGTGAGTTGTTATGCAAAGAACTTGAACTAGGGTTTGAAAAGATCATGAGTATCATTGTTATGTGAAGATTTATTTATTAGAATTTTTGTTGAAGCCATTGGATTGTGCAAAGAACTTGAACTAGAGTTTGAAAAGAACATGAGTATCATTGTTATGTGAGATTTTTTGTTAAGCATTGTTGAAAACATTGATTTGGGACTACATGCTTGGACTAGGGTTTGTGAGTAAGATTTGGTTCTTGAGTGATTGGTTGAATAGATTTGATTGAACCTAGTCAAATGGATGTATGAAGTGATTGTTCAAGTTCCATGAAACAAACTATTTTATATTTTGATTTGAGTTGTGAAAGAAATTGAGTTGTGATAATAGAACATATCGAGTCTCTAACAATTCTCTTTATGCTTCTATGAGATTGAGTTGAGAAAGTGATTGAGTTTTGAGTATAGAACATATTGAGTCTCTACCAATTCTCTTTATGCTTCTATGAGATTGATTTGAGTTGAGAAAGTGATTGAGCATTGAGTATAGAAAATATTGAGTCTCTAATAAATCTCTCTATGTTTCTATGAGATTGGACAAGTTCTGTGTGGACTTGTTAAGCTGAATTGAGACAAGTCTTTGAGAAGACTTATGGACTGATTTTGTGTGAGCTTTTGTAGAAGCTTACAATACAAATTTGGTTAAGTACTAGAGAGGACTTATTGAGCAGATTTGTACAAGTTCTGTGTGAGCTTGTTGAGCATATTTGAGCAGGTTCTGAGTGGACCTATTGAGAATATTTGAGTAGGTTATGAGTGGACATATTGAGCAGATTTCAGTAGGTTTTAAGTGGACCTATTGAGCAGATTTGAGCAGGTTCTGAGTGGACCTATTGACCAGATTTGAGCAGGTTCTGAGTGGACCTATTGAGCATATTTGAGTAGGTTCTAAGTGGACCTATTGAGTATGTTTGAGTAGGTTCTGAGTGGACCTGTTGAGCAGATTTGTGCTAGACCTACTAGACTATGTTTAGTACAAGAGTTAAGCAGAGCTGTGCTAGACCGATTGGACTGTGTTTAGTATAGAATTGAGATAGAGCTTTGGAGGTGACATAGCAGAGAGGTCAGTAATCTCTAGTGGATAGAGATCCATAAGCTAGGGTAGTGAGGACATGTCTTCTAATTGGGGACAAGAGTATTCAGTGGAGATAGATCCACAAGCCAGTGTAGTGGAGGCATTTGTCTTCAAGAGGATCACCATCCAGAGTAGAGGAGAAGGAGTTCTCCCATGGATAGAGATCCACAAAAAAACATTAGGGGATCAGTATCTCCTTTGGAAAAAGGTCCGTAAACATTGTAATTTGGAAAGGATTCCCAAGATATTAACTGATAAATTTTTAGTAAAATATTTTCTCCATGGAGTAGCCCATATTGGGTGAACCATGTAAATTATGGTGTCTCTATTGTGTATGGTGTTGTGTACATTGCTTTGATTACTACTGTTGATATTTCTATCTTTACATTGCATATATTAGTTTGAGAGAAAAAGTAAAAAGTGATCTTATACTGTTCATCCCCCCTCAGTATAAGCTATGTGGTTGGTTTGAATACTGTTCATCCCCCCTCTCAAAAACCTGATGAACACCCAAGAAAAGTGCCTTAGCTTTAGCTATGTGGTTGGTTTGAATACCATAATCTTCAACGTAAGCCCAAATGATCTCACCATTATAATTTGTTATAACACCCCCTCCACTAGCCCTACCAAAGTTACCTTTGGAAGCCCCATAAAAGTTTAAAATAACCCACCCTTTAGCTTGTTTATGCCATCTAGTAGCCAAATTTTTTTGAACAGTGTATACAAAAGTAAAATACCCTAGTTACAATTTCCAACTAACAATAGCCCCTTTCTTCACAACTTTCTCCCTACCATTTCTAGCAGTAAAGACAACCAAGTTATTCTCAATAACTTTAATCCTTATAAAGACAAAGGATTCATCCCTAGAAATATCCTTGAAAGTTTTGTTGTTCCTCTCCTATCAGATGCCCCATTAAAAAATAAGGAAAAACTAGATCCCACAACCTAGTGAGGCTGTGACTGATGAAGAGGGATTTCCACTAAGTGAGAAGTTCCTTGGAATTTTGAGGTAGCACCCACTTGATAGAAAAAGAATCCAGTAAAGCATTTAGCACCTTATTTGAGAAATTATAATGGATGAAAATATGATCCACAAATTTAGCATCCTTAAAATACAAGAGACAAATATTAGGAAGATGGAAGCCTTTCTTACGTAAATTATCAACAGTCAAAATTTTATTTTGCAAATACAACCACACGAAAAATGTAATCTTGGGGATAAAATGATGATACCAAACCATTTCCACTAGAAAATATCCTCCCCTGGATAATGTTTGGGACTTATAAGCAGTCTTGACAAAAAAAATACCTTTAGGAGAATGAGTCCATAGAAGGAAGTCCTTGTCATTCTGTTGAGGAAGTAAGTACTGTTGTAGCAACATGTTCAAAGTTGCCAAAATTTGAAGGATCCAAAGATTAGCTATATGTAAAGCTAGATGATTCCAAATCCTCTTTCCATTAGTGATGATTATTTAATCAATTACTTTTTCTCTATATTTCGATGACAAAGGAGCCTTCAACTCATAAAACTTAGGACTAAGAAAGAGGGGTTAAGGAAGAATCCAAGTATCCTTCCAAAAGAACACATCCTTGCCATTCCCAATCTACCATCACATCCCCTCTATAGCCAAAATTTTGACCCCTAGAAAACCATTCCAAATCACAGAGCCCCTAGGAGGATCACCACTTCTAAAAAAAGGAATGTAATTTTCTAGATAACCTCTTATAGTATCTTTCCATAGTTGATCCTCCTCAACACATAATATCCAGGATATTTTTGCAATCAATGCCTTATTGAAAAACAACAAAATTTTAATCCCAAGACCACCTTCTTTCTTAGAAGAGCAAACCCTATCCCAAGAGACAAGGGACACCCTTTGTTTATCCTCCACCCCAACCCATAGAAATATCCTAAATATTTGATCAATCCTCCTCCTAAATTTGAAGGGTATTCTAAAAAGAGATATATAATAGATGATAATGCTTTGGAGGGTAGCTTGAAGCAATTGCAACTTACTTGCTTGGCTCAGGAGATTACCTTTCCATCCAACTAACTTACGTTGAATCCTATCCAACACAGGAGACCACAACTCCTCCTTCATCATACTAGTGAACTATGGTATACCTAGATATAAAGAAGGAATGTTCGCAATGCCACAACCAAAAATCCCTCCAATTCTATGCTGAATTTACCCACTAATATTCAAAAAAAATATTTGACTTTTATGGAAGTTAATTTGTTGGATGGAAGCTTTCTCATACAACTGTAAAATATTCATGAATTCCTTAGTCTCTCTCATAGTAGCCTCACCAATAAGTATAGTGTCATATACAAACTATTGACAAGAAACTACCTTTACAATACTAGGAAACCTAATACCCTTAATCTTAGAGGAAAAGGTAGCAACAAGAATAAATCTTCCTAAAGCTTCAACCATCAAAATGAAAATATATGGAGACAAGTGATCACCTTGCCTAATACCTCTTTGAACCCCCAAAAAACCACTCAGAATCCCATTGATGATGATAGAAAATTTAGCAAAGGAAAGACAAGCTCTAATCCACTTCCTCCATAGATCTCCAAAGACAAATTTCTACAACACCTTGTTAAGGAACTCCCAAGAGACCTTATCATAAGCCTTATGTATATCAAGTTTAAGAAGCATTCTATCCAACTTGCTTTTGGCTATAAAATGTAAAGTCTCATGAACCATAATGATCCTATCCACCATCTGCCTACCACGAAAAAAACCACCTTGAAGAGGAGAAATAAATATAGGGAGAAGCCTTTTCAACCTATTAGAAAGTGTCTTAGTAAGCAAATTATATATGATATTGCATAAGCTGATATGTTTGAAATCCATTAGAGAAGAGGCACCATGTTTTTTTGAAACCAAAACAATAAAGGTAGTATTCCATGCATGTAGTAAAGAAAAAGAATATTGGAATTCTCTTAAGGATTTCAAAATATCTAAACCAAGAAGGTACCAAAACCTCTAAAAAACCAGTAGGGAACCTATTCAACCCAAGCATTTTGTCTTTATTCATACAAAATAGGCTGATATTGATCTTATTATTAGAAAAGGGAGCATTCAAAGCATTATTTATATCAGTCATTACCACTTGGGAAATTTTCCTGAGAAGTTCCTTTGAAGCATCCCCATATTCCTCCCTGTCTCTAGAAAATAAATCTTGAAATAAGGATACCGTGGTAGTAACAATTTCTTTCTTATATTTAAGGCATTCACTGGAGTCCAATGTAATTTCTCTTATTTTATTAGCACTCCTATATTTCTAGGTTGAGAGGTGGAAAAACTTGGTATTCCTATCCCCCTCCTTAAGCCACGTATCTTGAGATTTTTGCCTCAAAAAGGACTCCTCATTGACAAGAAGATTATGAAATTCTTTAAGAGTAATTTGCTATTTTCTAGACAAATCCTTTGACCAACCTTCACTTTCGAATTTTCCCTCAATTTCCTGTAATTATTGAAAGAGTTTTTGCTTCCTATGGAAGAGGTTCCCAAAAATCTCTCAATTCGACCTCTTCAAGTTAGCTTTGATGATTTTTAGCTTCTTGGCCACTTGAAACATCTTAGTGCCATAGAAATTTGTATTCCACCAAGCCTTAATCAAGCCTTCAATGTCCAAATGAGAAAGCCACATTACCTCAAACCTAAAAGGATAACCTTTCGAACATTTCTCCTCCATGAATTCTAACGGTAACGGGTTGTGGTTAGAAGTAATTCTTGGTAAAGTCCTCAAAGAGAAATCTTGAACCATGGTAAGCCAACTCATCGAAGCAAGGGCCCTATAAATCCTAGATTGAATTAGATACCTCCCTTATTCTGTTAGAGCAAGAAAATTTAGAACCTTGCAAATCAATATCTACTAGTCCTATGGAGGTCAAGAACTAACCAAACTCCTCCATACTGTCTGAAAAAATAACCGAGCCTCCAAGTTTCTCATAAGGGGGAAAAATGGAAGTAAAATTACTAGCAAGCAACCATGGAGGGTCAAACGAAGAACCAAGGGATTTTAAGTCAACCCAAAGTTTTCTTCTATCCACAATAACATTGGGAGCATACACATTGGTAGAAATCTAAGAAAAATTAAATTTTTACAGCAAAATAAAAAATAAGAGAACCTATCAACCTGATGAATGATCTTGCCCTCTACATAATTGTTATTCCAAAGTGTCGACAACCCTCTAGAAGAACCATGAGAAGCTCTACTCATACCTTCACACCCATTCCAAACAAAACTTCATAATCTATCAAAATCCTCATTGCCCATATTATTTATTGTAAGAAAAAAATATCAGGATTGCAACTTTTTTGAAGCCTTTTAGCAATCTTTGTTTAGTCGGGGTAGGTAGATCGTGAATATTCTATGATATAATATTCATTACTTCAAGTATTATTAAGCCTTCCATCCACTCAAATTTAATGTAGGCCGAGAGCCATTAGCCACATCTTGAGCTATTTTATTTAAGAGCACCTCAATTTTTTTTTGTCTTCCTAGTCCCTTCCCACTACTTAGATTCATTGTTTTTTGGGTGTTTTTGATGGGCTGCATAGAGCCCATAATTCCATTCTTGCTTGATTCTATTGATTGAGGAAGGAGATGCTGTTGTTGCTGAGCTATCTTCTTGTAGATAAGAAAAATATGCATAATTGAGAAAATACATATTTTATGCTCTTAATTTTTCTTTTCAGTTATAATATAAGACCCTCACAGGGTTGTACAATCATCGAGTGATTGATTCCCTTAAGCAAGTAAAAAATAATGCAACTACCTTCTTCTGCTATAAAATTCAATGGATGGGCTTCTTATGAATTCTACTTTATTGGATCTGGATCTGCTGGTTGTGAATTTGGATCTGCATTGGATCCATTGGATGTGCTAAACCTACATCTGGATCATTTGGATCTGATGGATGGCATCTAAATTTTGATTATCTAAGGGGCTTATGATTTAGTCTATTGATCATCTAGAGTCAGGATGGTTGAGACCTATGATTTTTTGAGGTTGAATGATCGAGAGCTAGAGTCTCTTGCTACTAAGGGTAAAATTTGATGGATCCAATTATGTAGGATCCATTGGATGAATCTGGATATGTGTTTGGATTTACTAACTCCAGATCTATATAGTTGCACATAAATCCATTATAAATTGTTAGTAATATATGTTAGGCCTCTTAAATTTTAGCTCAGATTCAAAAATATAAACTGAAATGCAGTAGGTAAGTGCAAATGAAAGAAAATAAATTAAATATCGATAGATTTTATCTTCCTAGTTGCTATTTCCATTGCGTGCTACACTATCCTATATTGTGTTGTTTATGGGGATCTTCATGCAGGTGGGATGTCAATCATATAGGTTTGGATGACCATGAATTGAGATCATCCAAGGTTAGAATATCATGGGCTGTGGTGTATTGCTACTACAGAAAGCAAGATTTGGGCCTATGGAATACTGTGATTAGTGTTTGGCACAAGATAAGGATTGTTGCATGTGATGACTTGGGCATGTGGATGCAAAGTGGGATTTGGAATTTCAACAATGCTTTAGGAAATATACCATCCTCATGCTTAATGAGGGTAAGAGGGGGTGTATTTATAGAACTTTTGACGAAGAATGGATGAGGTGATGACTCAACTAGTTAAGTGGTGTGACTGGAAGTTTCCTTTGCATTGATATTATCATTGAGGATGTATGCTTTCAAAAGGAATATAAGATTACCTCATGATTATCACTAGATGTACACACCTCAGAGTTATCACCAAAATGTGTGTGCAAATTAAAACAAATGTTCTCCTTGGAATCTTCACCAAACATGTATGCATAGTGAATTGGATGTGCACATTGAATTGAGTGTGCAATTTGAACTAAGTGTGCAACCTAAACTAAGTGTGCAGTCAAGTGCAGTAAACTAAAGTTCATTTGTGGAAGAGGGGTAATCCTTTTCTTGTGCATGACAAAAATGAGGGATGTGAGGTGGAACTGGAGTGAAGTGGAGATGATGTGGAAGGGAGGGTGGAAAGGGGTAATGTTCCCATAAGGAGGGGGTGGATGGGTAGCCTAGGTATTAATTAACCAATTTAATTAATTAATACATTTTTTTTTATTTAAAAAAAATTCCCTTGCAGGGTTTCCTTGGTTTGAGAAACCATGACCAGAGGGTTCTACACCATCAAAATCACTTGGGAGTCACGCTCGGCCTTGACCACACCAACATTATCAAATATATTTTGGGTACCCAATGTGCGTTTGGTAGGATGAAGATTCAAATCAAGGACCTCCCTTGGAGGATTGCCCTACCCTCTCCAACTCACCTGCAACATGTGGGTTAATTAATTAATACTTAGGTGAATGGATATTTAATTTAATATTAAATATACTAATTAATTTTTATTAATTAATTAGTATTTAATATGCTTTATTTTGGTGTCTACACTTCTTTAGTTTCATATTTTAGCTATTTAGAACTTCTTGAAAGACATATTCAAAGATCAGACCTCCTCTAATTCCCTATCCAATGCATTTGTAAAAATCTCTCCCTCTTCTACATCCCAAAGAGACTCAATGATAGCTTTATATTTTTCCTTATCAAAAGGAGCAACAACCCTCTTATTATACAAAATAGGGGAAGCTACTAAAGGTAAGTGAACATTAATAATTGTATTGAAAATGAGTCAATAAATAATACATAGAATAGCCTAACGAACTTATGGTTCGAGGCCTATCAACTAACTTAACAAACTTATGGTTCGAAGCCTATAAACTAAAGATGCTAACAACCCTACTAACAATATAAATATTGTTATATAGGTAAATAAAATGATGTAATAAACATCTACCCTAACATACTCCCCTTATTACATAATTTGATATACAAAGAGAGTTGCGAAACAACTCAAATTTGACACGTGCAAGTGCCTTAGTGAAGATATCCATAACCTATTCATCGATGGGAATGTACTAGAGCTAAATCTTGTGCTTTGGAACTTCATATCAAATAAAGTAACATTGAGTGTCAATGTGTTTGGTGCATTCATGGAACACTGGTTTCTTGAAAAGCTTCAAAACACCTTGGTTGTCGCAAACAAGTGGATTAGAAGTTTCTTGGGAAGACCCATACTTGCTAAAATATGACTTAACCATATCACCTCACACACTACTTGTGTTGCACGATATTCTATGTCCATAGATGATAAAGAAACCACCTGCTACTTCTTACTGTACCAAGAGATAGGGCCAGATCCAAGATGAAAAATGTATCCATAAGTTGATTTCCTATCATCAATTGACCCGACATAATTAGAGTCCATGTAACCTTGCAAAAAGAAATTGTCATTATTCTTGTATTCCAGGACATATTCTATACTACCATAGATATAATGAAGAACTTATTTTGCTACTTTCCAATGACTAACATTAGGTTCCTGCATGAACCTTAAAAGATAATTCATAGTAAAACTGATGTCTAGCCTGGTGTTGGTCAGATATAGGAAACTCCCAATCAAATTGTGATAGAGAGTTCCATCTACCTGAGAAGAAGTCTCATATCATGATAACTATAGCCCTATTTCCATTGGAGTTGTTTTAGGCTTACAATTAGTCATACAATATTTCTCAATCAATGTCTTGGCATATTTCTTCTGTATTACTCTGATGTGATTCTTCTTCTGTTCCACTTCTAAACCAAGAAAATAATAAATAAGTCCTAGATCTTTCATCTCAAAAGACTTTTTCAAGTCACCTTTCACTACATATATCAATTTATCTGAACTTCCAGTGATAATCAGATCATCAAAATAAAGTACTAGAATCACTATTTCAAAACCAATTTTATTGAAATAGAGATTATCATCTGAAGAACTTCTCTTGAAACCATGCTACAATAGGTGATTGTCAATTGTTATGTACCAAGCTTGTGGAGCTTATTTTAATCCATACAAGGATTTAACCAATTTGTAAAACTTTTGGCCTTCAACCACAAATCCTTTTGGCTGAGTCATATACACTTCTTCCTTGAGATCACCATTTAATAAGGCACTTTTTACATCCATCTGATGTAGCTTCCATCTAAACTGAACTGCCATAGCACAAAGTACACGAATGGTAGTCATTCTAGCAATAGGTGCAAAAGTATCTTCATAGTCAATGATTTATTTCTGTGCATAGACCTTTGCAAAAAAGTAGGCCTTATGCTTATCTATAGTTCCATCTACCTTATACTTTACTTTGTATACCCATTTACAACCAATGGGCTTCTTTCCAGGAGGCAGATCAACTAGCTTCCAAGTATTGTTTTTAATGAGAGACAAGTTTTCTGCATCCATAGCTACCTTACATTGAGACTCACTATGTGCATCTTGTACCATGGTAGGTTCATGCTCATCCAATGAAGATATAAAAATCCTATGATCATCCACATCTATATCTTCTACTTTTTTATCTTCTTTTGTATCTAAAAAAAGTTCTTTAAAGTGCTGGTGAAGCTCATCAACCTCTATAGTCTTTGCTTCTGCTCTCTTTTTTTGAGTCATACTACATGTACGAGGTTGATCTAAAGCTATATTTGGAGGTGTAGTAACTTTTAAGTATCTCATTGTTATTGTATACCATTTGGGAATCTTCTTCTATTGGGGAGGATTCTATTTCTTAGGCTCCTTATCATCTAGGTATACAACTGAAGATGTGTTATCTGATGTGAAAGCTTCATCAAATAACACATCTCGACTGATGTGAGTTTTCTTGGTTTTTTGATCTATCAAATGATATCCCTTGGAATGTTCATCATAACCAAGAAAAATAAACTACAAGGATTTCTCATCTAAATTCTTTCTTTTTGCTTTTGGAATGTGCATAAATGCTTTACATCTAAATATCCTATGATGATAAATGGAGGGCTTTCTACCACTCCATGCTTCTTGTGGAGTCATTCCCTTAAGATATTTTGTGGGTTCTATATTCAGGAGGTACGTTGTTGTAGTGACAACTTTTGCCCAATATTGTTGCTCAAAGTGTGCCCCTCTAAGCATACATCGAACCATTTCCATGATGGAACGATTCCTCCTCTCAACAACTCTATTTTGCTGTAGATTATAGGCTATCGTAAGCTTCCTCTTAATCCCATGTGTACTAAGAAATGTGGAAAATTATTTAGAGGTATATTCCCCCCCTCGAACAGAGCAAAGGGTCTTAATAGAACTTCCTGATTCCTTCTCAACATATTTCTTGAATTGCTAAAAAAATATGAAGGCCTTAAACTTCAAATGTAAAAAGAAAATCCACATATTCTATGAGTAGTCATAAATAAACAACTAAAAATATCTTTTTCCTCCATAACTATTTGGCATAGGACCACACATATCGGTGTGCTGGCTTGTGAGGATCTCAAATCAAAAGGTACTCGATGTTGCTTACCTACTAAGCAATTCGAGCAAACTAGAAAAGTAGATGAGAGGGTGGGAACGCCTTTCACCATCTCATATTTACTCAACTCAAGTAAATATCCTAAAATAATATGGTCATATATTTTATGCCAAAGAGAAGTGGCCTCTTTTATGTTTACCGCCATGGAAACATGAGGTGTAGAAATGTCATCTAAAGCAAACAAGCCATACTTGTAGGAAGATGCTGCTACATGTTTCCCCTTCCTTGTGATGAAGCAACACTTCTTTCCATCCTCAACTTTAAAATCAACCACCATGTTTTTATCCAAGATTTGAGGCACTAACAACAAGTTATTAGCCAATCCTAGAACATAAAGGATTTTTTCAATTTAACATTTTTCATCAGGAAGAGTGACTGAAACATTTCCTTCACACTGGACTCTGCAGGTCTTATCATTAGCTATGGTAAACTGGTTTGCCTTCCTTAGCCTCAAATGTATCAAACCATGATTTATCACTAGTCATGTGTTTACTGGCTTCAAAATCAATATACCACACAAGATCCTTTTGCTTAAAATTTGTATGAGTCATGAGCATCTTGTGTGCCCTCTCAGAATCTAATTTTGATTCCTCAAAAGCAACATGTCCCTTTGGTTGCTTATGCTTATTTTGTGGTTTGTTCTTGCCCTTTGTCTTTTGACCTTGGTCATGTGGTTTTTTATTTTTGAACCAACACCTATTGGTGTCATGGTTGTCCATATCACAGATTTTGCAATACTTCTTTTGTCTTGGTTGAGGTTGCTTACCTTTGGAACCTTTGGAAGAACATCCCCCTTCTAAAAGTTACCCTATTTACTTGACCCCTATTTTGAGTAAAGTGCATTATTTGACACTTCATCTCTTTGAAGTTGATTTGCCTCCTCAGTTTGAAGTAAATTTACCAACTCCACAAAAGTAACTTGTCTCATGGACACTTGAAGGGATGTGATTAACACCTGGTAGGAATATGGTAAAGCTCTTAAAATGACTAAAGTCAAGAGCTTATCCTCTACTATTTCTCCCAAAGCATTCAACTTGGACTTCAATTTTGCCACTCTACAAAGAAACAATTCTACTATTTCACCAGACTTCATACTGAGAGTATGAAGTTGGTATTGAAGGTTAAGAATGGTAGATTGATTCTTCCCTTCATATATGGTAACTAATGCATCTCAAGAATATTTACCATTTTTAGCATCACAAATGTGAGGTTGTACTTCATTAGTAGTAGCAAGCAACAAGGTTATGCACAGGGGCAAATTTCACAATTTAGCACGAATATTCGGATTTTCACAATTTTAATTTTGTGAATTTTGGGACCATAGAGGTCGGCCCATTCGCCCGAAAATTTTGGGATCAAATTTTTTTAGGGTAAATTCACCCCGTTATCATAAGGTTTCCCGCCTAATTTTTGCCTTAAATTTATTAAAAAAAATATCCCACCCAATTCACCTCTTGTACCCCATTATATATAGCTAACCTTGATAGCGACACTCATACAATTAAAACATTAATTTTCTTCGATAGCGAGTGATACAAAGCAGATGACTGACACAACATGACTGACAAAAGATGAATAACAGAAGGTGATAGGTAAAAGGTGACTGACATAAGGTGACTGGTAGAAGGCGACTAGTAGAAGGTGACTGGCAAAAGGCAACTAGCAGAAGGTGACTGGTATAAGGTGATTGACATAAGGTGATTGGTAGAAGGTGATTGGTAGAAGGCGATTGGTATAAGGTGACTGAGGTTACTGGCATAGGATGATTGGCATAGGATGACTGGCATAAGGTGATTGACAGAAGGTGATTAGTATAAGGTGATTAGCATAAGGCAACTGGTATAAGGTGATTGATAGAAGGTAATTGGCTTAAGGTGAGTGATAGTAGGTGACTGAAATACAATGATCACCATTTATCGGTAAGTTTATTTTACCATTAATTTTCCTTTTTAAAAATTTTGTTCATGGACACTCAATAAGGAGGTTTTCCTATTATTTGGGCACCAATATCAAGCCTGCTTGGGTCAGATATTCTATTGTCTTGAGTAGTAGTTCTCTTTTTTACCAGTTATTTTCATTTTTAAAAATGATGTTCATTGTTCATGTTACTCTTCTATTTATACAGGTAAAATATCACCTGCTGGCAGTGGAAAGAAGGGAGGCTAGTCTTCCGATAAAAGGAGTATCCTCAAATACTTTCATAATATTTTGAAATCTAGTCAACCATCAACATCTGCACAAATTGAAGGTATGAACGCCTTTACTTACTAACCAGTTAATTTTTGTACATTATTAATTTTATATATAATATCTTCATTCATTAAGAAGTGTGCTTTTTGGTTGATGGCTTTGTCCATTGTTTATCTATATTTTTTAATAGAAGGTATGCTTTTAAATGCCATAATGATAATGACCCTACTATTGACACTAGTATTATCTCTACAAAAAACATTTTTGACCTTGGTATGCCTCCACTTCCACATATCCATGATAATGAAAAGTCCACAGATGAAAATTTTCTTAATGAAATGGAACAACAACATGAAGAGATTCCTGAATCTAACACGCCAAGTGGAAAATAAAATAATAGTTCTTATGCAGTCCCTACTTTCAGAGAATCTTCTTCTAAAAAACATAAACGTGCAAGGTTATCTAGGTGGACAATTAATAGATCATTTCAGCCTGATTGGATATCAGAATTTCCATTTATTGAGCCAGTGCTACCAGAGAATAGTAATGAGGAAATAATAGAATTGAGATGTATAATTTGTAGTTGGAAACATGGAAAGGATCATAGATTGCAAGTTAAGAAAGATACAGTAGAAAAACATTGTGGAAAGGTTTATATCAAAACAAAAGAAGGTGATCGACCAATACCAAAAAATTATAGGTGGAAGGATGCATCAGAGTGTGCACATATAAGATATGTGCAAGAATATGATAAAGAAATGAAACAAAAGCAAACTTTGGTTGAGAAAGGTGCAACGATTCAAGCCCAATTTCAAAAAATGAATAAGTTCACTTTAGCTTCAAAAAGTTTGCAGTTTGTTGTTGTACTCACTATTCTTAAAAAGGGTAGACCTATGTCTGATTTCATTGATTATAAATCTCTATTTTGACTAGCTGATGTGCAAAACTTACCCAACACCCATTGGTCAGATCAAAGTGGTTGGAAAATGGTAAAATATCTCTCATTGGTTGAGTAGGATGACCTCAAAGAGAAAGTAAAAAAGGCCAAATTCATTTCACTTTCAATTGATGAGGTGACTACTGTTGACAACACATCTTGGATTTGCATGCATGTTTACACATTGGAAAATCATTTAAGGCAACCTCATTTACTTGGAGTATGCAAGATGGTGGAAAATTGCAATGCAAAAAATATTTACAATGTTGTTGTAACTAGTTTAAAGGAAGTAGCAGGAATGAATGAAATGGAAATAGCCACTAAGTTAATATGTGTCGGAGTTGATGGTGCTGCTACAATGCAAGGACACATGAATGGTCTTTGTGTTAGACTACAAACATCTGTTACCCCATATTTGATCCCTATTCATTGCATGGCTCATAGAATGAATCTTGCATACAAAATTGTGGATACATTTACAAATGTTGTGAGAGTGGAAGAGCTTGTCCATGAAATTCATGATTATTTTTTGTATAATCCAAAAATATTTTTAGAGTTTCAACAGTTTGCACTAGGAGTTACTGAAGGTAAAAAACTGTTAAAAGATGTAGATACTAGGTGGATTTCGATGTATCAACCGACATTTAGAGTTTTCAAAGAATATCAATCCTTGATAGGGTTTATGTATGCAAATCGTAGGGCAATTGATAAGGCTAAAGATTTTCTATTTTGAATGAGTGACTTTGAAACACTTCTCACATTGTGTGGTATTCTTCCAATGTTGGAAGAAATGAATACTTTGATCAAAATTGCACAAGAAAGATCAATTTATATTATGGATTTCATCAAGGTGAGAAAATAAATTTGCATACATATTGATACGATGTACACATCTGGTCAAAGTTTTATGGATCCCATGTTTGAGAGTTGGAGAGTATTAACAAATGTGAATGATCCTTAAAATTTTTTGAAGTTCAATATAAACGATCATCTATGTATTAATGTCCATGGAAAGGAAATTCCTTTATATTGTTTTTGTCAACGAATGGATATAGCTACAAATGAAGTTGAAAAAATACCCATAACATACAACAGATTTCATGTAGTTGTAACATATACAAAAATTAAACTAAAACAAATAGCAGAATCATTGACAAAAGAAATCAGAGACCATTTTCAAAGAGATGAATTGCTTGAGGCTATGGGTATGGTTAATCCGATGTTTTGGGATCCTTGTAATGAATACCAGATTATAAATGGTTTGTTTCTC
Source organism: Wollemia nobilis (assembly GCA_028583015.1). Classification (NCBI taxonomy): domain Eukaryota; kingdom Viridiplantae; phylum Streptophyta; class Pinopsida; order Araucariales; family Araucariaceae; genus Wollemia; species Wollemia nobilis. The sequence goes on along the minus strand of JAQPPZ010016751.1, from coordinate 5,036,679 downwards.
AAATACATGGGCACTCTTGCTAGCCATTTCAGTAAACGTGTGGTAGTCAATGGTATTGAAATCAATGGCATTCTCAACAAAGATCTTTTGACAAAACAATCAAACTATTTTGGAACAACAATGTCTGCTCAAGTTTCACAACTCACTAACCATCATGAAATAGGTTCTATTTCACATTTGTGGAGAAGATTACATCCTAGTAGTATCTTACAACATACTATGAGTGAATATTTTCATTTATATGAATTATGTCAAATGATGATTTTAGGATCTGTGGAAGATGAAAGGGTATTCAATGCATTATCATATGTAAAATCTAAAGTTCGAAATAGGTTGGACAAAAATTTGGAAAATTGTTTGAGAGTATATGTGTCGACCTATGAGGTGGAGAAGTTTCCTTATGAAAGAGCTTTGTCATATTGGAAATCTATGGCAGAGAGAAGAGGTGTCACGAATACTGAGGATGATGAGGATGATGGTAACACTGATCAGATTGTGATGACAAAAATTTTGGGTATGAGTGCAGATGATTTTATACAATCTAAAAAGAGTTTGTTCCAGCTTCCAACATTATGATGCAAGGATGCTTTCATTTGATTTGATTTCACATATTATCATTTGATTTGATTTCACATATTATAATGAAAGGATGCTTTCATTTGATTTGATTTGATTTCAACATTATAATGAAAGGAATATTGAGATTTAATTATAATTTGATACATGTATTTTTGATATCATTAATCATATAATATGAGATTAGACATGCCATTGGATACTCTGTATATCATAGCCCTCTGATTTGATTATGTATATTTGAATGAAATTGGATTATTTGATTACACATATGTTGATTAGAACACTGGATTATCTTTTATATCATAGACGTGTTATTGGATATTTTGTATATCATTTTACTTAAGCCTTGTTATTGAATTATTAGTCTAAATTTTCAAATTATTTAGTAGATTTGTATTGTATAAACCATTTATGGCAAAGTAAATATATGTGCTGCATTTCCAGTCATTTCAAATTATTTCGTAAAACATAAAAGAACATTTTATTGCATCCACATAATTCAAAATTATTTAATGCATCCACACAAATAATCAAAACATCACAATATTTAAAACAAAATTTCAAAAAGATAATACAATTTTTTTAGAAATTGTCTCTTTTATTGATTTCAAAAAGATACCATTCTTTTACAATTTACAAAAAAGATATTGAACATTTTTTGTTTCTCCTCAAATAAAAAACAACAATCTTCTACTATTCTTTCTGCATGGTGGCTGAAGTTCCAGCTGCATCTATCTCAATATCCTTTGCTTCCAATGCACCAGCCCTAACCAAAATTTCAGTTGTAGTGTTGATCCCCAATAACAATAAACCTTCTTCCTTCATTGGATCTTCTCTAAAAGGTGCATTCAGTTCTTTCTCATTTTCTTTCAATACAACCTCCACATCCAGGCCCTTATCTTTGATAAACTTCTTCAGCCAATTATTTTCTCTAACAATGTATTGTAATATTTTCTTCACTTCAATAGCATTATTCACACTAATTTTTGTAGTCTTGATCAACATTTTCATGGCACTGACTTGTTGCTTTAAGTGCTAAAAATTAGACTACAAAATACAAGTGAAAAAGGTTAATATTTATAAACAAAACATATTTAAGAAAAAAATGATTTTTAGTTAGATGTAAAACTTACATCAACAGTAAGTCTTGCAGTTTTTGCAACTGCTACTTTCTTCTGATCTAGTGCCCATTCATTGAAATATGCCTAGGCCTCGACATTGAGGTTTTCCAAATGATTCAGAACAATGGCCAGAACTTCATCACTGTATGTAGACTCGGCCTCCATGGTGCCAGATTCAACTTTATGTAGCAAAGCATCGAGCTTTTGGGGCTCATTCTCCACCTTTGAAAACAACTCCTTTCTCTTTGAAAAATTCTTATATCAACCATTTATTGCTTTTATAAAAACCTTGGCTCGATATTCCCATTATTTTAATCTATCAATATCTACAAGAAGACTATTATGAACTATAGCTTTACATCTATTGGCTAATAAAATATTTTTTGGAAAATTTACTTTATCATCATCTGTCAGATGATGGGCGATGACTTGCTGGGGGGAAGAGGAAACTCCGGTGGCATCTGCTTCAACATTCTCTTCTTCTTCATCATTGCCCTCTAGATCCTGAAGCATATCACTTGCCTTTAATGGGAAATTTTCAGGATTCATATCTTGATAAAGAAAATCATCATCTAGATTCCTAGAGGGCATTTGAGACATGCTCTCTACATTTGAGAAATTCTCAAGGGTTAAAATTGGGAAAATAAAAATATTAGATTGAGACACAATGTGTGTCTAGGAAACACTTTTGGTATCATGAGGCGGTGGTGTGAGGAATATTTTTCCATGCATGCACGATTGGTTCCTCATCGATGGTACCTACTGTGGATGGATAGGGACTTGTTGTGTTAATTGTTGTTGCTACGTTTGTGATTGTGTAGATGGTGGAGGCATCCTTTTTTTAATATTTTGAATGTAATCGATGCATCTACAAAATTTCACATGAAAATATAAATTAAATCTTGTGTAAATAACAATATCGTAAAAAGAGATTAATTTTAACCAAACATACCAGACTCAGACTCTACAACCATTGATGATGCAACCATTTGCCCTTTCTCTAAAAAATATTTAAAATACATCAAACTAAATATAATTTTAAATCATTAAAATACATCATTTAAAATAGTACTTTTGAATAATAAGGTTACCTTGTGAGCTGGAGGTAACTTCTTCGATGTCAACTGCAACACATCCATAAGTAATAGGAGCCATAGGTGTATGTTGAATCTGATCACCATGAGACCTCACACGTTTGGAGGGAGTTACTAGTGATGATTGTGACTACATGTCAGAATCAGTAGACACTTCTTGAATCCTAAATGCGGCATCCCTTTTACTAGAAGATTGAGATGCTCTTCTCTATTTTCAAAATAAAATTAGAAAATAACAAGATTGATTGAAAAAAAGAAAACTAAGATATTCCAAAAAATAATTTTACCTGTATTTCATTCTTAGTCATGCCAATAGCCAATAAAATTGGGTGTAATGCAGTTGGAGGATTTTTTTTTGAATATTGAAGTAAGCTTCATGAAAAAGATAAAGAATAAAGTTGTTGGTTGTTATTGTATATGAAGATTGAATTTTTTGGGCACTCAGAAGGTCCTGTTTCAGGTGGTTGGAAATGTGCGTGGACCAATCAAATATGCCACCACCAATACATCGAATCAATAAGGATAATGCCCAAAAAGGCATTTCTGTAGGTCACCCCTACAAAATAAGCCTTGCCTAGGAAAAATTCAATGCAAGCATAAAGAAATTTGTCTACAATGTTGGAAATGTTTAAACCCCTTTTGGACTTAGAAGAATTAACTAAAAAAAGAGAGAACATTATTAGAAAACAAAAATTACAATAGGGAGAACATTATTAGAGAATGGAAACTACAATACATCAAAATTTAAGATAAATAAAAACTAAATTTTAAAAATATACCTTTCAAATTATTTGAATGAACAACATATTTGGATGCTAGCATTGATTTGTCATCTTCGGTCAAGGTGTACTAGTTTTTCACCAGTACACCATCCAAAAATGGTAGCCCTATTAGTCACTGCACATCCGAGGGTTTCACAGAAAAATAATATCCTTGTTATCCACTTTGATCACAATAGTGGACACATCATGGTTGTAGCAACTAACGATCCATTGCATCAGGGGGACATTGATGTTCAATTGTGGCATCTTCATTACTCCAACAAGTTTGAAGGTGTAAAGCCATTCAGAATCTCTTCGAGGAGTGCTAAAAATATTCTTGATGTTGGGGCAATAGAAGTTCTTGAAAGCCACTTTGGAAGGTAGAGGAGAGGAAGAGCTAGCCATTTATGAATGGAAAGGGTCTAAAAAAGGCTCTAAAAATAGTGTTTAATCGATCTGGAAACACCTAGGAAAATGCTCTAAAATGCCCTAGAAAATGCTCTAAAACACCCTAGAAAATGCTCTGAAATGCCTTGGAAAACACTCTGAAAACTATTTGAAAATACTACGAAAACCCTCTGAAAATATTGCCAAAACCCTTTGAAAATGCTCTGAAAACCATCTAAAAAGGCTCTAAAAATGCTGGAAAAAGCTCTAAAATTGCTTTGGAAAATGTTGTGGGAAAGGTGAAAAATGACCCTGCATATCTATTTATAGAAGTCTGCATCATTGAAGTTAATAGATGCATGACATGTGGTAGAGGAGATGACATGTGGTAACTTCTTATTGATGATATTTGGTGGTCATCATCTTCTAGTCACCATATATGGGCCACCATTTATGATCGCCATCTACTAGTCACCATCTTCTAGTCACCATATTCTAGTCACCATCCGCCAATTGCCTTCTACTAGTTACCATCTGCCAGTCACCTTATGCCAGTCGCCTTATGCTAGTCACCTTCAACTAGTCACCATCTACCAATAACCTTCTACCAATCACCATCTGCTAGTTGTATTCTATCAATCACCTTATTCCAGTCTCCTTATGCTAGTCACCTTGTACCACTTGCTTTGTATCATTTTCCATATGCTAGTTGCCTTATGCCAGTCATCTTTTGCCACTCACCTTCTACCACTCACCTTCTTCTAGTTGCCTTCTGCCACTTGCATTTTTCTAGTTACCTTCTTCCAGTCACCTTCTACCAGTCACCTTCTACCAATCATCTTATGCCAGTCACCTTCTACCAATTACCATCTGCTAGTCACCTTCTACCACTCACCTTATGCCACTCACCTTCTGTCATTCACCTTCTACCACTCACCTTCTGCCACTCACCTTCTGCCACTCACCTTGTGCCACTCACCTTGTGCCACTCACCTTCTGCCACTCGCCTTGTGCCACTCACCTTCTGCCACTCACCTTCTACCACTCGTATTTTGCCACTCATATTTTGCTAGTCACCTTTTTCCAATCGCCATTTAAATTTTTTGATAATTTCTATGCAAAAATTTAAAAATTCACCATATTTTGATAAATTTTCTACAAAATTTTGAAAAATTTGCCCCAAAGTTTATACACCATTCACCTAGATTCACCCTAATTTTATAATTACTTTTTTGGTACTACCCCTTATGCATAACCATGACAAACAAGATAAGCATGAGGGACCTTCTATCATTTTTATCATATGCTTCCTGATCTGTACCTACTATAGTGGGATGTTTTATAGTACCAGTCACTACATCCCACAAATATTCAACCTATAGAATGGCTCTCATTTTGGTTTTCCATGGAGCAAAATTGGAACCTTTAAGCAACTGTGTATCTAAAATATATTTGTGTATAGTGGCCATTGTGAAGGTTCCTTATCTCACCAAAATGGTCCCCCTTTCTATATACTACAAAGAGTACGTGAAAGGGAATTCACTCAAAATTTTTGGCACTTGCCTAAAAACCCTTTCGAAGAAGGATGATCAATTTGAGGAAATTAAGCCAAACAATAAGAGTAAATTAGGGTAAATGATGGAGTGAATATCAAAATATTGGCTTACCTTATTTCTCCCTAATGATTTATAGAGAACAATAGCTTAAGCGTTGTTGTTGCATCTATATTAGGTGTTGGATACAATAGCCCAAAACACGACAACTTTACCTATAAGTGTGGGCTAGAGGTATCGTAAATACCAAACGCTGTTGTGCAGTAAATTGCACAAAAGGGTGTAAAATTTGGGGTCTTATGTGCTTTTAAATTTTAACTTATGATGTAAGTGCAAAAAATAGGGAATTAAATGCAACATACAATCAAAAGTGCCCACAAATTTTAAAGCATATGTTTTGGATTCCATAAAAAATGCACCTATTTTACAATGCCAATTTTAAGGTGTCGAATGCAATAAAAAATGCACCTTTTCAAAATTACCCCCCTTGTGTTATAATTAAAAAAAAAAGAATACAATTTTGTTCCCCATTTTTTCTACAAAATAAAAAAGGTTTGGTGGAATTTGGAAGTCCCCCTTCAGTTGGCAAAAAAAAAATTGTGCAATTGTTGTTTTGTATCCCTCATTTTGAGAAAAAAAATACACAATTTGGCATTGAGTTTTGCAAAAAAGGAATTTGCAAAACAAAAAAATACCTCTTCCTTTAGCAAAAAATTTCTTTTGTCTTTCACTTCCGCTCTTCCTTTAGCAAGAAATTTCTTTTGTCTTTCACTGTGTAGGGTTTAAACCCCTGACCTCCCATAGCGTAATGCCCTGGCACTGGCACGATCAACTAGTTGAGCTAGCACTCCTGATGGGTCTGAAAGGTTAGCACGTAATATTTGAAAGTGACTAAAGATATTTGTTATTTTTTTTTGGTATTTTAGTCCCACATGCACCACATAAGTTCAAAACTAAGGAAAAAAATCTAACAACTCATCGAATGATTTTTGATTACCTTTGAGCAATCGATCAATGACGAATGCCCTTTTTTTGCTGTCGACCAATGAGACTCCACCACATCAGCACACTAGACTACCAATGATACTCCACCATGTTATCACACCAGAATACCAATGAGACTCTGCCAAGTTAGCACTTCTATCCATGTGTCTGCCATACCAACTCTCAATTTTTGTGCAGTAGGGGGTCTTTTGTTGTTTTTCTAACACGTCAAGTCCAGTATGGTTAGGGTCTATTGCCATCCAGTCCAGTCTAGTTGATGTCTAGTTAAGTTGATCACCTCAAGAAATTTACCGATGAAGTCCAATCCTAAGTCAAGGATCTTGCACCTCAAGAACTGTGCCCTACCTTGAAAAACATGTAATTTGAATTGATCGCCTTTGCTCATTGATTTTATGCTCCGGCTTTGATACCAATAAAGGTAAGTGAACATTAAAAATTGGACTAAAAATGAGTCAATAAATAATACATAGAATAGCCTAATGAACTTATGGTTTGAGGCCTATCAACTAACTTAACGAAATTATGGTTTGAAGCCTATAAACTAAATATGCTAACCCTACTAAAAATAAAGATATTTTTATATAGGTAAATCAAATTATGTAATAAACATCTATCCTAACAGTTGCTCCCAAAACATGTCAACATGAGCCTCTTCAAAGGGGGATAAAGGAACTTGAGCAGAAGGTAACTAATCCCCTTGACAATCTAGGATCTCAACTCTCTTATCTAGAATAGCATCCAAACCAGCCTTAATACCAGAAGAAAACAACTCTCCTAATACAACAAATTTATTTTGATTCACCTTTGCACCCTTGGAATGCCCACCAATTTCTATAAAAACCCCAACAACTTTAGACCAGTCTTCTTTTTTCTTTCTCCAGATTTGGACCTCTTGCTTCTAAGGAGGTTTCTTCTCTGGAAACTTAGTCCATAAATGACCAACCCTTTTATAGTAAATGCAAATGGGCATAGAGGTTTCATATTCTATATCCTAGATCCAAACTCTATAATACAAAACCAACTTAAGAGAAGAAGGAAGAGGCTTAGAAAGATCAATATTAACATAAAACTTGGCAAAAACCATCCTTGTTTTTACCTGAGTGGCTAGATCCATCGTAATAAAGTTGCCCATTGATTTAGTAATACCCTTAAGGATGTCATAATTCCATAAGACTATAGGTAACATGGGCAAACACACCCAAAGGGGTTCCCTTTTAACATTTTTTATGGATAAATTGAAGTTCGGGGGTTATTTCCTCAAAAAATGCCTTTTCAACTAAAGAACCATGGTCCCTTCATAACCATAGCCTGCCTATATTTTGAGGTCTTAAAATTAAAGAGCATAAAGCTTTTGGGTAATGCCACCACTTCAAAATTCCCCTTTGGCCTCCATTTTTTAGCAGTCCATTTTTTGATAGAGTCCAAATCTGGTCGGACCCCAATAAACTTCCCAACCAAGGAGTTTGCTCATTCCATTATCATTCGATGAAGAATAGGTTGAGGAATCCGCAAATAAGGAATATCAACCTCTATCTTTGAAACTAGATCAAAGTGAGTCTTAACAATAGGGTTAGCTCCGAAAACATCAAAGATTTTGGACCCCTAAAACACCTAGGTCAAACACATTAAAACCTAGATAGATCCCTAAGGGACCATCTACTATGTCCCCCTTTCCATCAATTCTTACCTCACTTTGCACATATTCCACACTGCCCCTACCCCCATGAGCCCCTACACCCCCTTCGCCTGCATAAATTATATTTAAAATTAATGCCATCTCCTCTACAGCTACTAGATCCAGATATCATGATACCACTACTCAGATCCTGCTCCTCCCATAGAACCTCCACTTTGTGCACCTCTATCAATACCCTCCATAATTATAACTTTGAAAATCCTAACTTTCCATAGTCACAACTTCAAAAATCCTAGCTCCAAAATAACCTCCACAGTTGTAGCTTTGAAAACTCTCCATAGTAGCAACTCCAAAAACCCTAGCTCTAAAAATCCTAGCTCCTAAAAAACCTCCATAGTATCTCTCCATAGTCGTAGCTCTAAAATATCTCCATAGTTACATCTTTGAAAACCTTAACTCTAAAAAAATGTCCATAGTCGTAGCTCTAAAAGCTCTCCACAGTTGTAACTTCATAGCTCCAAAAATCTTAGCTCGAAAAGAATCTCCATAGTCATAGCTCTAAAATATCTCCATAGTCACAACTCTTAAAGCTCTTCATAGTCATAGCTTTGAAAACCCTAGATTCAAAAAACACCTTCATAGTCGTAGCTATAAAATCTCTCCATAGTCATAGATTTGAAAGCTCTCCATAGTTTTAGCTTTAAAATATTAAGCTCCAAAAAAACCTCCATAGTTGTAGCTATGAAAACCCTAGCTCTAAGAAAACCTCCATAGTCATAACTTTGAAATATCTCCACAGTAATATCTTTGAAAACCCTAGCTCCAAAAAACATGCACAACCATAGCTCTGAAAGCTCTCCACAGTCACAACTTTGAAAACCCCAGCTCCAAAAAAACCTCCATAGCCATAGCTCTAAAATATCTCCATAATCACAACTTCAAAAACCCTAAATCCAATAAAACCTCCACAACCATAGCTCTGAAAGCTCTCCATAGTCATATCTATAAAAATCCTATCTCCAAAAAAACCTCCATAACCACAAATATGAAAGCTCTCCATAGTTGTAGCTTTAAAAACCCTAGCTCCATAAAAACCTCCACAACCATAGCTCTGAAATCTCTCCATAGTCATGGCTTCGTAGCTTCAAAAGCACTAGCTCCAAAAAACCTCCACAACCATAGCTCTGAAAGCTCTCCATAGTCATAGCTCTCAAATTTTGATAATTATATATATATATAATATTTTTCATCATATAGTATCATAATGCTAAGAATAATTATTCTCCATATATATTTTCCTGAGGGACAACACAATGGGGTTTGGCTCTTCTTCGTGAGGTCCAAGGTTCAAACTACGATGTCACTCCATAATTTAATATTAATCCTTCATATTCTAATCAAATAATCTCAAATATAAACACATCGATGAAAGGCACTTGCACTCAAGGTTTAGAAATACATTCTAAAGTCTCAAGCAATCCACCTTGTATCAATAACCCTTCTACTAATACAAGTTTTATTCCAAAATCTATTCCTCCTTTGCATCCATAAATATTCCTAATAATTTAGGGATGAATAATATGAAACCATACTTTGCATCACATCCCAAAATACCTAAATATTATTCATACTCTTAATCTCACTTGTATTTAGGACATTTGTCTCATTCATTATCCCCTAAATATCAAAAATTACTTTCTCAAATAGAACAATTAAAGAAATAACTTCTATAGAACAATCCTCATCTAGGCCCAAGTATTCTTATGAGGATTTTTTTTAATCAACGCCTAGATCCTTCCATGGTCAATCACCCTTTTCCTTTTAACTTTAATATTCTTAGCTTTCAAATATATAAAGAGCAAGGTGACCCTCTTTACCACCTTAGATATTATAGGACCACTTGCAATGCAATCATGCAAGATGAAATAATAATGCTTAAAATATTTCCTCAAAATCTTAGTGGCCCTGTTGTAGAATTGTATTATCAAATATTGCAACATTCCCTTAAGAAATTTGAAGATATTGCCAAAATATTTGTTGAAATATATTCTATGGATATAAAAAAGGCCATAATCATTGATATCACAAATATTAAACAAGTGAAGGGTGAAAAACTTATCACCTTCTTAGCTAAATGGCAAGATATGGTAAGGAATATTTAGTATACCCTACATACTAAATCCCTATTAGACATATTTATAGAAAATATCGATGAACGATTGGCCTGCCACATAGAAATTGACAATGTATTGTGTTTTAACCATTGCCATTTCCAAAAATGTAGAAGTTACCTTTTGAAAAAGGAAGCATCTACAAATCAATACTTATAAAAGAGAGGAAGGACCTTCCTCTTAATCACTATATCAATGTCAAAACCTGCATGGTAAAGACATCCATTCTCAATAAATTAATCATATTCATGTTTGTAAAAGAGAGGAATGACCTTCCTCTTACTCATCATATCAATGTTAAAACCCACATTGGAGGAATACTACAGACATCAACTCTCAATAAATAAATCATATTCATGTTATCCCTAAGCAAGAACAATCTCAAACACCTAAACCAAACTTAAAAAAACAACACCAACCACTCATTGTCTAATTAAAACAATCTCCCTCTATAATATTAATGACTTCTAGCAACTAGGGCAATTCAATTACCACCTATCAAATCCAATAATAGCAACCAAAAGAAATCTTCATCATCTCACTCTCATCAACACTATGATTTTCATCATAGCATCAAGCATTTGACCAATAGATGCAAAGATCTTCAAAAACTCATTCAAAGTCTCAATAAGGAGGGATACATCATTCTAAATCCCTCAAAATTGGGAAAACTCTAAAAAATAGTTGTAATCATAAATCAATCAACTATATACCTTATGGAAGGATCTCACTCCAAGCAATCTGTAGATCTAACCCAACGTCTTCATATGTATTACCAAATGAGTCAAAATTAATTAAAAAATATCCCTTTAAGTCATCCAATCAAGGACATGACATACCTTAATAAAAATATAAACTGTAAAGTCTTGATCCTCAACACTATTCCTAATCATCATCAATTGATTAAAGCTCTTAAATAAGCTAAAGGTACTTTTGTATTATATTAATATAAGGTATGAAGATATTTACATTTCTAAGTTAAGATATGTAAGCTCAAAGTAGACATCCATTTTATGTGCTTGTCACTAAGCTATTACTACTTTATCACCCATCTACTTATCATCTTTGTGGCCCTAATGAGCTTGTCGATCATCCATCATATCATTTCTTTATGGATTTAACTAGCCCATATATCATTTCTTTGTGGCCTTAACTAGTCCAACTATCACCTCTATGGCCTTAAATGACCCACTTATCATTTCCTTGTGGCCTTACCTAGAAAAATTATAATTTCTTTATGACCTTAACTATCCCACCTATCATATTTGTGGTATTAACTAGCCTGCTTATCATTCTTTTTGACCTTAACTGGCCTACATATCATCTATTATAGCCTCAACTAGCTCACCTATAATCTATTACAACCTCAACTAGCTCACCTGTCATATTTGCAACCTTGATTTGTTTACCTAAAATTTGTATGGTTGTAACTAGCCTTCATCTACTACTTGAATCCTCAAGTGGCCATAGCATACCATCATCACATATTAACTAGCCAATAATGATCACCATAGTGCTATCAATCACCATTGCAAATATATTTAAGGTCTTAGTTACATCCCCAATCATAATGAGCCACTAGTAAATTCATCCACATCTTACGATTCTAAGGAAATTAGCTTCATCATGACTCCTCTGATGACACCTTTTTGGTAAATGGGATGAATTGGGATGAGAAGGATGATAGGGAACCAAGGTCATGACTCCTCATAATTTACATGTTTTGCTAGCATAAAAACCTTATAATTTATCCACCCTGAACTCAATAACAATACCTATCAGATTAAGGCAAACTCTTACAATCCTACTCAAGATGGTCTCTCTAACCCTCTCATTTAGAGGAACTTAAATGATAGAGTATTTATTTATTATATTATTAGTGGCCCCATTTCACAATAAAAAACAACTAAGACAAATGATAAAAAAACAACAATAATGAAAATAACTGTATGATGAAGGATACTCCCATAACTCTCCTCAAGATGATCCTTGTGATCATATTTGTTAAGATGAATCCTCTTATGGAAGGTCATTTCTATAAATATCCATTATTACCATCTCCTAGCCATTTGAGCATGCTTGCAGCCTAGGGGTGATAACTACCTCCCTTAACTAAAAAATGAATTCTATCACTCAAAAAAATTATTTCTACCAAGCTACCTTTATTAACTTAAATCAACCCATCTAAATCAATTTATCCTTATCATTATAAATTCATTCATTTATCTTAATTTTAATTTATATTTCTAGCATCAAGTGGCATTAGCTCAACTAGTTAGATTTATCAACATTTAAGGAGGATGCCAAGGTTCCAATATTACCAAGCGATACATGGATAATATCCAAGCTTTGTTATGATATCATTATATCGGGCTCTTGAAAAATTTGCTGCCCACTCAAACTCCTAAATCTCTGTTGTACATATTTTTTACAAGCAATCCCTGGGTTGAAATCCTCTTATCATTATTTGATTGATTACCCTGGATAGGCGATTCTTCGCTCTTAGTTCAGTCCGGTAGAACGTAGGTCTCCAAAACCTGATGCCGTGGGTTCAAATCCTACAGAGCGCATGATGATGTAATATGAGTGGGGCTTGTTTCAATCCCATATAACCAATTGAAAACAATTATATTTCTAGAAATTTAAACCAAGCTATGAATTTGAGCTAATTCTTCCTCTACCAATTTGAGTCCAATCAAAATTGACTCAATTTATCTTTCTCAATTTTCAATTGATCCATCTCTATTAGTTTGAATTAACCTCTCTGCATAAATCCAAATTATCACTTTTATTATCATTTATTTTTATATGGCTCTAGCTAATTCATGTTAAAATCATTATCATCATAATGGGGAGCTATCCTACCTAACTCCATATGTAGGGACAAGTAATGCATTCCCAACTAGGGTATATTTCATGTTGTATCAATAAAACATATGACTACATGAGAGAAAGCAAAAAACTCATCTAAAATATATCCTTGAATGGGGGTATCTATTTTCAATCAAGTCAAGTGTATCACTATGTATACCCCTAATAGAGAGCATATATCATTACAACTAAGCATAACATCCTTCAGATCGACAATGGTTTAGGTAGATTTAAAGTTCTTCAGACCCACAAGGTCTAGGAACACATCAATATTTAAAGTCCTTCAAACTCATGAGGTCTAGGCACACATCATGCTTAGAGTCCTTTAGAATCATAAGGTCTAGGTATTATAAGTCCTTTGGGCAATATTATCACACCTTAAAGCCCTAACAAGTCTAGGTATGCATACATAGTTCAAACAAACATATCATGTTTAAAGTTCTTTAGACCCACAATATTGAGGAACATCATATCATATTGTAAAAGAATCACTATCATGATTAAAGTCCTTTAGACCCCTAAGATCTAGACACACATAAAAAACCTAGTAAGCCTATGTAAATAGTTCTTTAGGCTGACAATGACCTCTATACATAAAAGCCCTAGCAAGTATAGACACATATAAATGTTTATTTAGTTTGACAATGATAAACATGCATGAATCCCTATTAATCTAGGTAAATCAAATCCCTAGCAAGTCTAGGAACATATGTATAATTAAAATAAATATATCATGTTTAAAGTACTTCAAACTTATTGTCCTATCTGATTTTCTAGGTCATAAAATGGGGTTTGGACCAAATGATCAGGTGGTAGGACCCCATCCTAACACTATTATGTAATTACCCCTTTTCTAATGTGGGGACTCCTTCCTAATGATATTTTGTAATAGTTTGTAACACTAGAGTTACCTAGACAAGTGGTGTCATTTAATATATTTTTTATAAAGAATGTAATTGTTTTTTTTGGTAGAATATTCTAGATCAAGTGAAATTTTGTATGTAAGCCAAATATTGAGAATTAGGTAGGATTATGAAGGGTATTTAAAAATGTGAGGGACATAGATGGATATATATTTTTTGAATATTCTATTAAATTTATTTTTAGGAGGTTGCCCCTTGAAGAGGCCAATGATTTTGTATTGTGATTTGTGAGAGTTAATATAAATATTTGTATTTACATTTTGTATTGCAATATTCTATTCTTTCATGAATTACTACTTTTATTGTAATATTTATGTGAATGTACTTATTTGAATTAGAATATTCCTAAAAAGTGATATCATATCACTTTTCAAGGTCGTGTTCCACTGCAACTACAATAGTTTTTATCCTACCATTTTGATTGTTAGGTACAATTTTTGTGTTTTTATTTTTTGTTTATTATCTTATTAAAAAATTATTGTCATTTTATTTGTCTTAGTTTAATAGGTTGAAAACCTTATACTAGAGGTTTTCAAATATCACAGAGGAGTTGTTATTTTCTAAGCTAGATTACCCGTAAAGCATCTAGTGAAGTGAGGGATTATTAGGCTCTAATTCCTAGGCCTCAAATAATACCCATATATGGACTTGATCTCCCATGTATCGTTAGGTATATCGAGAGACCCCCTAGGATTAGGAGAAACCTTTAGCCATAGGAAGTTGTTTGACCATGTATCTATCCATAGTTCATCGAGCACAACACTTGGGAAGATCACCCTCCTATACTATTAGAGATGTGGGTAGTGTGCACACGCATATGCATGGAATCCTCAATGAGTAGTGGCTTAAATTATTGGTCCGAGCACTATCATTCATCATTACAATATAATAGAGGACTATGGATAGTTTATAAACCTTGGCCTAGAGTACCTTATTTCTATTGAATATTAAGTTTGAAATCAAGAATCGTAACACAAAAATTGAACATACTAAAGAGACTACACTATCACAAAATTAATTGTTCTAAAACAATCAAAGAAGTTGGTGGTGAAAGTAATAGTCAAGATAGGTTCTATCAAGGCAATAGTCAGTAACAATTGGGTATAATTTCAGCTAGAGTTAGCATTAGTAACAATAAAGACAGTCTACCAGAGGCAGTAACAATTTTCTATTGTAGTAAAAAATTATAACCAAGAAAGTTTTTAGTAACAGAGTCTTCCAAGACATCCATTAGAAAAAATAAGCTATAGAGTCAGAAAAAATAGTGTCAAATAAAACAATGTTAGTAATAGACTTTGTACATCCTGCTAAGGGTTTGTCAAACATAAGTCATTTTTTGAGTGAATCAAGACTCCAAGAGAAAAATATCATATAGATACCTAGCCCATCCTGATCATATTTTTGATGCAATAATTTTGATATATGGCACATAAACACTTTTTGGGGTTATTACTAAAAATAGTATTGTCAAAATATTGTTCCTATTTTTAGTATCCTTAGAAGGTAAAAAATGAGAGTATGGATATAGGTACTAGGGAACAACAAAAGGCATGAGAAATAGATCAAAAAATTGCTACTCAAGTAAATTCATGGGGGGAGCATTTGGGAAGTCAATTAAAGGATGGCTTAAATCAAATTAAAGGAAGAATTAAAATCTTTACATGACTCCCTAGTTTATGTGGTAAGGAAACAAAAGGAAACTAAATGGAAAAAATATAGACTTGGAAGTTCATTTAACTAAAAATGGCCACACTTATGGTTGATTTGGTTCTCATGATTATAAGGATGAAGGACCCAAAAATAAAAAATGAGAAGCCCACAATAATAATGGATTTAAACTATGCAAATTAGACTTTCCCAAGTTTTATGGAAATGATCCAGAGAGATGGTTGTGTCAAGCAGAGCTATATTTTGGTATTCATAATGTTCCTCACTATATGTACCTCATAATTACCTATTTTAATTTTATATTAGATGCCTCACAATGGTTTTAGTGGCTCAAAAAAGCAAACCCCAATCTTACTTGGATCGAAATTGAGCAACAACTACTCACTTGATTTGGTCCTAGCGAGTATGAAGACTTTATAGGATCCCTTTCTAAACTCAAAAAAAATTCAAAAATTTGAGACTATCAAACTTAGTTTGAAAAATTTGCCAATCATACAATTGGTTTGAGTCTCGAATTATTTTTAAGATATTTTGTGAGTATTTTGGAGGATGACATTAAAGCTAAAGTTAAAATGTTAAGGCCACAAATGTTACAACAACCCATAGCATTGGCTAGACTAACTGAGAAAAAAATTAAGGCTTAAGGACACAATTCAAATTTAGTCAATCTTGGCCACATTTTTCATCTAAGCCAACAAAAAATCTTTCCAACAAATCTCCTACCTTAAAAAAATTGACACAAGAAGATATGGACACTAGAATAGCCCAAGGGCTATGTTATAACTATGATGAGAAGTACTCCCTAGGACATAAATATGTACATAAAAAATTATATATTTTTGATGTGAATGAGACCACAACAAAAAACTTTGCAGGGATGGAATAGGATCATCAGAAAGATGTAACAACCAAACTATAACACACCTGGTTGTCCATCCAGTCTTACTCCTTGGAATTATAAAGATAAAATTTTGATCAAATACAAACATTACATCATAGAAAATTTATTCAACACCTAACATTTAATTAGTACATAGGCATAAACTTACTCATTTTGAGGATACTAATCGCTGTAGATGGTCCCTCAAACGATCGAGATTGGCCAAATCCTACAATAGGTACCATTTCGTGAACTCATTCATCTCATTTACTAGAGGTATAAGTTCATGGTATGGGGTTGTTAGGGTCAAACTATAAAAATATGAGCAATAAAATGCAAAAATAAAACACATAAGAAATAATGTAATACACAATAGACATAGATTTAAATGGTTCACCCAATATGGGCTACATACACAAAGAAAATAACCAAACTTTTTATTTCGTTCAAAAAATCCCTCTACACATAGCCGCGCATCGAACATTACAATTAACTTCCATACAACATCCTCTTATAAAAGTGCATTACAATTTTAGGGTAAAAACCTGCCTAAAATCTATCGTCCAATCTGTGACCTAATATCAAATGGTCCAGATTTATATAGAGGAAAAAGCATCTATTTTTGGCTTCAAGGGCACTGCCACCGAAACCCCCACCAAGGAGGGCTCCAAAGGATTGTCGTCACCCCACCTCTGGACCTCCCTAGCGGACACTAGTAGGGGTGCTAATGCCCCCCTTACACCCTCCCTCTTTTGTGTGGTGGGTCTAAGTGCGGCTGAAAACAAAGCCTTCGAATTAATAAGGCTCCACAATCAATAATCTCCCACTTGGAGATTGATCATAGTAACTCCACCGCTACTGCACTTGCTGGACTATACTTTGGGCCTAGAAATTTTCTCATTTTTTAATGTCATGCTTGAAGACTAATTGAAACTAAGCAAGAACTCAGTTTCTCCCTAGTTACTATCTTTGTGAACATATTTGTAGGATTCTGGCTAGTGTGTATATTCTCTAGTTTTAACTGTCCATATTCCAACACTGAGCATATGAAATGGTACTTGGTATGTATGTGTTTAGTCCTAGAATGGAAATCTAAATTCTTTGCAAGATGAATGGCACTCTGAATATCACTATATAATGTGCTATTCTCCTACTTCTTTCCCAACTCCTCCATAAACCTTTGTAACCAAATCATCGCCTTACTAGCCTCTGTAACATCAACATATTCTAATTTCGTTGTTGAGAGTGCAACAAACTTCTATAATTTTGAAATCCAACTTACTGTAGTTCCACCTATAGTAAAAACATACCCTGTGGTACTCCTCTTGCTGTCTATATCACCTACCATATTTGGATTGACATATCCCTGTAAAGCAGTATTAGAACATCCAAAGCATAATGCCTGAGTGATAATACCTCTCAAATACCTAATAATCCACTTCACTACCTCCCAATACCTTCTTCCTGGGTTGCTCATAAACCTTATCACAACTCCCACTGCATGTGCTATATCTGGCCTTGTGCACACCATCACATACATAAAACTACCAACTGCTGATGAAAAAGCTACCTTGGACATGTAGTTTATCTCCTCCTGTGTCTTAGGACACATATCTTTGGTCAGTTTGAAATGATTTTCCAAAGGTAAGCTAACAGGTTTTACATCCTACATACTGAATCTTTCCAACACCTTCTCAATATACTCACTCTGAGACAATGTTAATTTATGATTTTTATTATCTCTTGTTATTCTCATACCAAGGATTTGCTTTGTAGCACTCAAATCCTTCATTGTAAATGACTCTGCAAATTTTATTTTGAGTACAATTATATCCTGTATGTTAGACCCTACAATAAGCATGTCATCTACATACAGTAATAGGATAATATAGTTACCATTATCCAATCTCTTAAAATAAAAATAGTGGTTAGAATAACATCTACTATAACCTTGATCTGACATAAAACTATCAAATTTTATATACCACTACCTTGGAGCTTGATTTAGGCCATACAAGCTCTTTTTCAACGTGCATACTAGTTCCTCCTTTCCCTTGATGTCATACCATTTTTGCTACATATAAATCTCTTGCTCTAAATCCCCATGGAGAAAAGCTATCTTTACATATAACTATTCAATATGTAAATCCTCTACAACCACTAAGCTTAAAACAATTCCAATTGAAGTCATTTTAACTATAGGAGAAAAAATTTCATCATAATGAATACCTTTCTTCTGTGCAAACCCATTTACAACTTGTCTAGCCTTATACCTCTTTTTGCTTCCATATTCTTCTATCACCCTATAAACCCATTTATTCTGCAATACTCTTTTTCCTGCAGGCAACTGAACCAAATCCCAACTCTGACTATTTATCAAGGAGTCCATCTCCTCTTTCATGCCTTACTCCCACTTCTTCTTGGTTTCTACCTGCATTGATTCTTCATATGTTTCTAGTTCACCAAATTCAAACAATAATACATAATATAATGAAGGGGAGTAATGTACAGGAGGTCTACTTATCTTGGTAGATTTTCTAACAATAGTTGTAGGAGTTTGAGGTGCTAGCTGTTGTTGATTTTCTAGCATCTTTGAGTTTCAATTTCATCAAGCACTATGTATTATGAGTTTACCTTTTCCTGCAACTGATCCTTATACATGACCTTCTCATTGAATATTACATCTCTACTCCTAATTATTTTGTGATTTGCATAATACCAAAAGTGATAACCAAAATCATTAACTCCATATACAATGAAAAACACTTCTTGGATTTTACCTTAATTTTAGTTCTATTTTATTTAATGATATGCACAAATGTTTCACAACTGAAAGTCTTTAGAAATGAGTAGTTAATAGGTTTACCTGTCCATACCTCTTTTGTAATCCCACCATCCAGGGAACTTGAAGGCCCTCTATTTATTAAATAAACTATAGTATCCACAACATTTTCCCAAAACTACAAGGGCAATCCTGCATGTAATCTCATACACCTAGCACGTTCCATGGTAGTCTTGTTCATTCTTTCTGACACACCACTTTATTGTGGAGTTCCTAGAACCATCTTCACTCTACAAATCCCTTGGTATGAATAGTAACTGTCAAACTCTTTGCTGTAGTACTCACCTCCATTATTAGATGTGAGACACCCTAGCTTATTTGTCTCATTCTCAACCAAAGTTTTCTATTTATTAAAGGTATCAAAGACATTTGATTTCCTTCGAATACAATAAACCCAAGTTTTTCTAGTTGCATCATCAATAAACGTAACATAATAGTAAGATCCACCAAGAGATGATACCTGAATTGGTCCCCATACATCTGAATGTACAAGCTATAACTTTTCACTCTTCTTTTCTTTTCCAACTCTGAGAAATCTAAATATTTTCTATTTTACATAAATGCAGTGCTCACAAAAGTCTAAATCAACCTGCTTCAAACCTGACAAAAATTTCCTTGAGTGGGGAATCCACATCCCCTTTACACTCATGTACCCAAGCCTATGATGCCACGAAGCTATATTCGCTCCTGTAGAAGCTAAAGTAATAGAAAGATCAATATTACCAGTATATACATGCAACGTACCTTCCTTATTTCATTTTGCTAATAACAGTGATCCATTAACAACCTTCCACAAATTTGCTAAGAATGTAACTATACATCCTTCATTGTACAACTGCTTTGTGGAAATTAGATTTCTTCTTAAATCAGAAATATGCCTTACCTCTTTCAACAACCATTGGTTTCCATTTTGTAACTTTATATGTATGTTACCCTTTCCAATGATTTTACATGTTCTATCATCACCCAAAAAGACCTATCCAAAATCACCTTGAACATAATCTAGAAAATATTTCCTATGGGGTGTGGTATGATATGATGCACCAAAGTCTAGCACCCAACAATCATTAATATTATCTAGTGAAAGGATTAAAGCATCTTGCAATACATCACCTACTAAGTTTGCTTCCTGATTACCCTATTTTTCTTCTCCCTATTTTTCTTTTCGATTCCAACAATCTATTTTTAGGTGTCCTTTCTTCCCACAATGGTAGCATTCCAACTGCTTCCCTTTGGATTTGGATCTGCCTTTCTTTGACTTTTCATTGATTTCCAAGGATTTTCCCTCTCTCTCTTTGTCTCTCCCTATTATCCACAGTCCAAGCATTACCCGATGTTTCACCTATGCTTTTCCATCATATTTCCTCACTAAGGATAACACCAATAACATCATCAAACTTTAAAGCATTTGAACCAAAGATAGAATTACTCACAACCATTACATAGCCATTCCAACTTTTTAAAAATGAACACAAAATCAAGATATCCCTAAACTCATAATCAAAGTTTACTCCTACAGAGCTTAACTGATTGGTAACTATGTTAAACTCATTTAAATGATCAGTAACAGACCCACATTATGACATCTGCATATTAAATAAACTTTTCATAAGAAATACATTGTTTAAAGTTGAGATTTTTTCATACAGTTTCACCAACACTTTCATTAAACCCTTTGTTTTCATTTCTTTTGAAATATCGAAGGTCATCGATGATTCCAGGCACAAACGTATTGTTCTTAGTACCTTTCTATCCAAAACTTGCCATTCTTCATTTGTTTTCATTACTGAATTCTTTGCTATTCTGCCTAATGGTAGGTAAAGATATTTTTGATAAAGATAATCCTCCATTTGCATCTTCCATAGCTGGTAATTTTGGTCATTAACCTTCTCAACCCCAAATATACTTTCTTCTATCATTGCTCCCACTCGAACTGAAAAACCTCCTTTCAAGTGCATTTTTCAAACCCTAAGCTTTGATACCAATTGTTAGGATTAAACTATAAAAACACAAGCAATAAAATGCGGAAATAAAAAATAGAAGAAATAATGCAATGCATAATAGATAGATTTACGTGGTTCACCCACTATGGGCTACATCCACAGAGAAAATAACCAGGCCTCTTATTCTGTCTAGAAAATCCCTTTGTATACAACCTCAGATCAAAAATTACAATTAGCCGCAATAAAACATCTTCTTATAAAAGTGCATTACAAGTTTAGGGTAAAAACCCACCTAAAATGTACCGTTCGATATGTGACCTAATATCAAATGGTCTAGATTTACATAGAGGAAAAAAATCTATTTTTGGCTTTGGGGACGCTGCCCCCAAAACCCCCGCCATGGGGGGGGCTCCAAAGGATTGTCGTCGCCCCCCCTTGGACCCCCCTAGCAGACACTAGTAGGGGGACTAATGCCCCCCATACACCCCACCTATTTCGCATGCTGGGTCCAAGTGCAGCTAAAAACAAATCCTCCAAATTAATCATGCTCCACAATAAACTATCTCCCACTTGGAGATTGATCACAGTAACTCCACCGCTACTGCACTTTTTGGACTATGCTTCAAATTTGGGCCTGGAAATTTTCTCACCTTTAACTGTCATGCTTGAAGATCAATTGAAACTAATCAAGAACTCAGTTTATCCCTGGTTACTGCCTTTGTGAACATATCTGTAGGATTATGGCTAGTGTGCATCTTCCACAGTTTTAACTATCCATATTCCAACACTGAGCGTATGAAATGGTACTTGGTATGTATGTGTTTAGTCTTGGAATGAAAAGTTTAATTCTTTGCAAGATGAATGGCACTCTGACTATCACTATATAATGTGATTTTCTCTGACTTCTTTTCCAACTCCTCCATAAACCTTTGTAACCAAATAATCTCCTTACTAGCCTCTATAATAGCAACATATTCTGCTTCCATTGTTGAGAGTGCAACAACCTTCTATAATTTTGAAATCCAACTTAATGCAGTTCCACCTATAGTAAAAACATACCCTGTGGTACTCCTCATGCTGTCTATATCACCTACCATATCTAAATCAACATATCATTGTAAAGCAGTATTAGAACATCCAAATCATAATGCATGAGTGATAGTACCTCTCAAATACCTGAGAATCCATTTCACTACCTCCCAATGCCTTATTTTTGGGTTGATCATAAACCTGCTCACAACTCCCACTGCATGTGCTATATCTGGCCTTGTGCACACCATCACATACATCAAAATGCCAACTGCTAATGAAAAACCACTTCTTGAATTTTACCTCAAGTTTAGTTCTATTTTATTTACTAATATGCACAAATGCTTCACAACCAAAAGTCTTCAAAAATGAGTAGTTAATAGGATTACCTATCCATGCCTCTTCTGGAATCCCACCATCTAGGGAACTTGAAGACCCTCTATTTATTAAATAAACTACAGTATCCATAAAATCTACCCAAAAATGTAAGGGTAATCCTGCATGTAATCTTATACACCTAGCATGTTTCATGGTAGTCCTATTCATCCTTTTTGACACACTATTTTCTTATGGAGTTCTAATGGGGACACAAAAAATCGCTCACCCAAACTCTCACAAATTCTCATTCATTAAACTTGGAATTTTTTTTACAAAAATGGCAGACTCTGCCACATAAACTTCTTTTATAGAAAGATAGTTTACTAATTTTTATATTACATTACTTTTCCAATTCTGGAAGAAAAATAGTCCATGCAGGTCCAGAATGGCCCTCTTGCCTTCACGTTTGCAACCTGTCTCCGCTATTTTTTGACCCGTCTGCATGCCTTTGCTTCCCCCTTTTAAACTTTTTGGCATGACTCTCCGTTTCATCTTTCGTTCCTTTTCGTTGTTCTGGATTTCGAAATGTTCTGACTCTTTGTATTCATCTGCTTTCACTGCACCTTGGTGCCACGTGCTTGTTCAGTGCTGCCATTTTAGACTCTATCCACCTGTCAACCCATGATGACGTTCGGGATACCCGTCGCTCGACAATTTCTTCTATAACGGCCCTTGTAACCGCTTGCCTTTCCTTTCCTTTTGTTTAGTCATGAAAACGTGACATGTCACGATATCGTGATATTTTTGCTTTACTGCCTTCTTGTCCCTCTTTGAGTTGCTAAAATGCGACATGTCGCGATATCGCGACACTTTTGCTTTTTCGGCCTTCCTGCCCTTTGCGAGTCGCGATAATGCGACATGTCGCTATATTGCGACACTTTTTCGGCCTTCCTACCCCTTGCGAGTCACGATAATGCAAGATATCATGACACTTTTTCTCTCTTGCGCCTCCTCTCGCCTTTTGGCTATGATAACGCGACATGTCGCGATATCGCGACATTGTTCTCTCCTGCGCCTTCCCTCTCCTTTTGGTCATGAAAATGTGACATGTCGCGATATCATGACACTCTCTCCTTTGCGCTTTCTTTTGTCCTTTGGTCATGAAAATGTGACATGTCGTGATATCGTGACACTTTTTCTCCTTTGTGCTTTCTTTCATCCTTTGGTCGTGAAAATGCGACATGTCGCGATATCGTGACATCTTTCCTTTCCAGCTCCTCTTTCTCCATTTCGATCATGAAATTATGACATGTAGCGATATCGTGACATGTCGCGATATCGTGACACCTTTCCTTTTTGACTCCTCGCCTTTCGAGTCATGAAATCGTGACATGTCATGATATCATGACAACTTTGCTCTCTGCCTTCTTTCTCTGTTTCGGGTCGCAAAAACGTGACATGTCACGATATCGTGACAGTTTCCTTCCTTGCCTTCTTTCTGCTCCGTCGGTCGCAATTTCGTGACATGTCGTGAAATCATGACATTTTCTTCTTTGGCCCTTCTGGTCTTCTTTCGGTCGCGATTTCGCGACATGTCGCGAAATCACGACATTTTTGCTCCGCGTCTTCTCTTTCCTTCCTGAGTCGCGAAAATGTGACATGTCGCAATATCATGACATTTTTTTTTGCTTCGCGCTTTCTCTCTCCTTCTTGAGTCGCGAAAATGCGACATGTCATGATATCGTGACACTTTTCTCTCTTGCTCTTCTTCATCTCTTTTAGTCGCGATAATGCGACATGTCGTGATATTGCGACATTTTTCTCTCTTGTGCCTTCTCTCATTTTTTGGTCACGAAAATGCGACATGTCGCGATATCATGACAATTTTCCTTCTCGAGCCTTCTCTTGGATTTTGGTCACGATTTCGTGACATGTCGTGAAATTGTGACATATTTTCTTCTCGGTCGACATGTCACGATATCGTGACACTTTTCTACTTTGCTGTATTTTGCCTTTCGTTGGATGCTCCTGCATCAAGTTCCTGGAACCGTCTTCACTCTACGAATCCCATGGTATGAATAGTAACTGTCAAACTCTTTGTTGTAGTACTCACCTCCATTATCAGATCTGAGACACTTTAGCTTATTTCCTGTCTCATTCTCAACCAAAGCTTTCCATTTCTTAAAGGTATCAAAGACATCCGATTTCTTTTGAATACAATAAACCCAAGTTTTTCTAGTTGCATCATCAATAAATATAACATAATAATAAGAGCCACCAAGAGATGATACCTGAGCTGGTCCCCATACATCTGAATGTACAAGCTCTAGCTTTTCACTCTTCTTTTCTTTTCCAACTCTAAGAAATCTGACTCTTTTCTATTTTCCATAAATGTAGTTCTCACAAAAGTCTAAATCAACCTGCTTCAAACCTGGCAACAAATTCCTTGAGTGGAGAATATGCATCCCCTTCGCACTCATGTGCCCAAGCCTATGATGCCACGAAGTTGTATCCACTCTTGTAGAAGCTAAAGCAATAGAAAGATCAGTATTACCAGTACATACATACAATGTACCTTCCTTATTTCCTTTTGCTAATAACATTGATCCTTTAGCAACCTTCCATGAATTTGTTGAGAATGTAACTGTACATCCTTCACTGTCCAACTACCCTGTGGAAATTATATTTCTTCTTAAATCAAGAATATGCCTTACCTCTTTCAACAACCATTGGTTTCCATTTGGTAACTTTATCTGTATGTTACCCTTTCCAACGATTTTACATGGTCTATCATCACCCAAATAGACCTATCCAAAATCACCTTGAACATAATCTAGAAAATATTTCCTATGGGGTGTGGCATGATATGATGCACCGAGTCTAGCACCCAACAATCATTAATATTATCTAGTGAAAGAATTAAAGCATCTTGCAATACATCACCTACTACATTTGCTTCCTGATTACCCTATTTTTCTTCTCCCTATTTTTCTTTTTGATTCCAATAGTCTCTTTTCAGGTGTCCTTTCTTCTCGCAATGCCAGCATTCCAACTGCTTCCCTTTGGATTTGGATCTGCCTTTCTTTGATTTTCCATGATTCCTTAGGCTTTTTCCTCTCTCCCTTTGTCTCCCCCTATTCTCTATAGTCAAAGCATTACCTGATGTTTCACCTATGCTTTTCCATCGCATTTCCTCGCTAAGGATAACACCAATAACATCATCAAACTTTAAAGTATTTGAACCAGAGATAGAATTACTCACAGCCATTACCAAGCCATTCCAGATTTCTAGCAATGAGCACAAAATCAAGAGAGCCCTAACCTCATCATCAAAGTTTACTCCTACAGAACTTAACTGATTTGTAACCGTGTTAAATTCATTTAAATGATTAGTAATAAACCCACCTTCTGACATCTACATATTAAATAAATATTTCATAAGAAATACCTTGTTCGAAGTTGAGGGTTTTTCATACAGTTTATCCAACACTTTCATTAAACCCTCCGTTGTCTTTTCCTTTGAAATATTGAAGGCCACCGATGATGCCAAGCACAGTCGTATTGTTCCTAGTGCCTTTCTATCCAGAACTTCCCATTCTTCATCTATTTTCATCATTGACTTCTTTGCTACTCTACCTAATGGTAGGTAAAGATATTTTTGATAAAGATAATCCTCCATTTGCATCTTCCATAGCTAGTAATTTTGGCCATTGAACTTCTCAACCCTAAATCTGCCTTCTTCTACCATTGCTCCCACTCAAACTGGAAACCCTCCTTTCAAGTGTGTTTTTCAAACCCTAAGCTCTAATACCAGTTGTTAGGATTAAAGTATAAAAACACGAGCAATAAAATATGAAAATAAAACATAGAAGAAATAATGCAATACACAATAGACACAGATTTACGTGGTTCACCCAATATGGGCTACGTCCACGAAGAAAATAACCAGGCCTTTTATTCCATCCAGAAAACCCTTCTGTACACAGCCACACATCGAAAATTACAATTAGCCACCATACAACATCCTCTTATAAAAGTGCATTACAATTTTAGGGTAAAAACCCACCTAAAATCTATCGTCCGATCTGTGACCTAATAACAAATGGTCCAGATTTACATAGAGGAAAAAACATCTATTTTTGGCTTCGGGGTGCTCCTCGCCCCCTTGGACCCCCCTAGCGGACACTAGTAGGGGGGCTAATGCCCCCCTACACCCCCCTCTTTTGCATGGTGGGTCCAAGTGCGGCTGAAAACAAAGGCCTCCAAATTAATCAGGCTCCACAATCAACAATCTCCCACTTGGAGACTGATCACAGTAACTCCACCGCTACTACACTTGTTGGACTATGCTTCAACTTTGGGCCTAGAAATTTTCTCACCTTTTACTATCATGCTTGAAGACCAACTGAAACTGAGCAAGAACTCAGTTTCTCCTTGGTTACTGCCTTTGTGAACATATCTACAGGATTCTGGCTAGTGTGTATCTTCTCCAATTTTAATTGTCCATCTTCCAACACTGAGCGTATGAAATGGTACTTGGTATGTATGTGTTTAGTCCTGGAATGGAAAG
Organism: Wollemia nobilis; assembly: GCA_028583015.1. NCBI lineage: Eukaryota > Viridiplantae > Streptophyta > Pinopsida > Araucariales > Araucariaceae > Wollemia > Wollemia nobilis. Next base: position 5,009,328 of record JAQPPZ010016751.1, on the reverse strand, counting down.
TTGAATTCTTTGCAAGATGAATGGCACTCTGACTATCACTATATAATGTGCTATTCTCCTACTTCTTTCCCAACTCCTCCATAAACCTTTGTAACCAAATCATCTCCTTACTAGCCTCTGTAACAACAACATACTCTACTTCTATTGTTGATAGTGCAACAACCTTCTGTAATTTTGAAATCCAACTTACTATAGTTCCACCTACAGTAAAAACATACCCTGTGGTACTCCTCCTACTGTCTATATCACCTGCCATATCTGAATCGACATATCCCTATAAAGCAGTATTAGAACCTCCAAAGCATAATGCCTGAGTGATAGTACCTCTCAAATACCTGAGAATCCACTTCACTGCCTCCCAATGCTTTCTTCTTGGATTGCTCATAAACCTGCTCACAACTCCCATTGCATGTGCAATATCTGGCCTTGTGCACACCATCGCATACATCAAACTGCCAACTATTGATGAATAAGGAACCTTGGACATGTAGTTTATCTCCTCCTGTGTCTTAGGACACATCTCTTTGGTCAGTTTGAAATGATTTCCCAAAGGTGTGCTAACAGGTTTTGCATCCTGCATACTGAATCTTTCCAACACCTTCTCAATGTACTCACTCTGAGACAATGTTAATTTATGATTTTTCCTATCTCTTGTTATTCTCATACCAAGGATTTGCTTTGCAACACCCAAATCCTTCATTGCAAATGACTCTACCAATTTTATTTTGAGTACAATTATATCCTGCATGTTAGACCCTACAACAAGCATGTCATCTACATACAATAACAGGATAATATAGTTACCATTATCCAATCTCTTAAAATAAACACAATGGTCAGAATAACATCTACTATAACCTTGATCTGACATAAACCTATCAAATTTCATATACCACTGCCTTGGAGCTTGCTTCAGGCCATACAGGCTCTTTTTCAACCTGCATACTAGTTCCTCCTTTCCTTTGACCTCATACCCTTGTGGTTGCTGCATATAAATCTCTTCCTCCAAATCCCCATGGAGAAAAGTTATTTTTACATCTAACTGTTCAAGATGTAAATCCTCTACAACCACTAAGCTTAAAATAGTTCTAATTGAAGTCATTTTAACAACAGGAGAAAAAATTTCATCATAATCAATACCTTTCTTCTGTGCAAACCCCTTTACAACCAGTCTAGCCTTATACCTCTTTTTACCTCCATCTTCTTCTTTCACCCTGTAAACCCATTTATTCTACAATGCTCTTTTTCTTGCAGGCAACTGAACCAGATCCCAAGTCTGATTATTTATCAAGGAGTCCATCTCCTCTTTCATGCCTTGCTCCCACTTCTTCTTGGTTTCTACCTGCATTGCTTCTTCATATGTTTCTGGTTCACCAGAGTCAGACAATAATACATAATATAATGAAGGGGAGTAACGTACAGGAGGTCTACTTATCCTGGTAGATTTTCTAACAATAGTTGTAGGAGTTTGAGGTGCTAGTTGCTGTTGTTGTTGATTTTCTAGCACCTTTGGAGTTTCAATTTCATCAAACACTATGTATTCTGTGTTTACCTTTTCCTATTTCTTTTCCTGCAACTGATCCTTATACATGACCTTCTCATTGAATATTACATCTCTACTCCTAATGATTTTGTGATTTGCATAATCCCAAAAGCGATAACCAAAATCATTAACTCCATATCCAATGAAAAAACACTTCTTGGATTTTACCTCAAGTTTAGTTCGATTTTCTTTACTAATATGCACGAATGCTTCACAACCGAAAGTCTTTAAAAATGAGTAGTTAATAGGCTTACCTGTCCATGCCTCTTCTGGAATCCCACCATCTAGGGAACTTGAAGGTCCTCTATTTATTAAATAAACTACAGTATCCACAACATCTACCCAAAACTGTAAGGGCAATCCTGCATGTAATCTCATGCACCTAGCACGTTCCATGATAGTCCTGTTCATCCTTTCTGACACACCATTTTCTTGTGGAGTTCCTGGAACCGTCTTCACTCTACGAATCCCATGGTATGAACAATAACTATCAAACTCTTTGCTATAGTACTCACCTCCATTATCAGATCTGAGACACTTTAGCTTATTTCCTATCTCATTCTCAACCAAAGCTTTCCATTTCTTAAAGGTATCAAAGACATCCGATTTCTTTCGAATACAATAAACCCAAGTTTTTCTAGTTGCATCATCAATAAATGTAACATAATAATAAGAGCCACCAAGAGATGATACCTGAGCTGGTCCCCATACATATGAATGTACAAGCTCTAGCTTTTCACTCTTCTTTTCTTTTCCAACTCTAAGAAATCTGACTCTTTTCTATTTTCCATAAACGCAGTTCTCACAAAAGTCTAAATCAACCTGCTTCAAACCTGGCAACAAATTCCTTGAGTGGAGAATCTGCATCCCCTTCGCACTCATGTGCCCAAGCCTATGATGCCACGAAGTTGTATCCACTCCTGTAGAAGCTAAAGCAATAGAAAGATCAGTATTACCAGTACATACATACAATGTACCTTCCTTATTTCCTTTTGCTAATAACATTGATCCTTTAGCAACCTTCCATGAATTTGTTGAGAATGTAATTGTACATCCTTCACTATCCAACTGCCCTATGGAAATTAGATTTCTTCTTAAATCAGGAATATGCCTTACCTCTTTCAACAACCATTGGTTTCCATTTGGTAACTTTATCTGTATGTTACCCTTTCCAACGATTTTACATGGTCTATCATCACCCAAATAGACCTGTCCAAAATCACCTTGAACATAATCTAGAAAATATTTCCTATGGGGTGTGGCATGATATGATGCACCAGAGTCTAGCACCCAACAATCATTAATATTATCTAGTGAAAGGATTAAGGCATCTTGCAATACATCACCTGCTACGTTTGCTTCCTGATTACCCTATTTTTCTTCTCCCTATTTTTCTTTTCGATTCCAATAGTCTCTTTTCAGGTGTCCTTTCTTCCCATAATGCCAACATTCCAACTACTTCCCTTTGGATTTGGATCTACCTTTCTTTGATTTTCCATGATTCCCTGGGCTTTTTCCTCTCTCCCTTTGTCTCCCCCTATTCTCTACAGTCAAAGCATTACCTGATGTCTCACCTATGCTTTTCCATCACATTTCCTCGCTAAGGATAACACCAATAACATCATCAAACTTTAAAGTATTTGAACCAGAGACAGAATTACTCACAACCATTACCAAGCCATTCCAGCTTTCTGGCAATGAGCACAAAATCAAGAGAGCCCTAACCTCATCATCAAAGTTTACTCCTACAGAACTTAACTGATTTGTAACCATGTTAAATTCATTTAAATGATCAGTAATAGACCCACCTTCTGACATCTGCATATTAAATAAATGTTTCATAAGAAATACCTTGTTCGAAGTCGAGGGTTTTTCATACAGTTTAGCCAACGCATTCATTAAACCCTTCGTTGTCTTTTCCTTCGAAATATTGAAGGCCACCAACGATGCCAAGCACAGCCGTATTGTTCCTAGTGCTTTTCTATCCAGAACTTCCCATTCTTCATCTATTTTCATCATCGACTTCTTTGCTACTCCACCTAATGGTAGGTAAAGATCTTTCTGATAAAGATAATCCTCCATTTGCATCTTCCATAGCTGGTAGTTTTGGCCATTAAACTTCTCAACCCTAAATCTGCCTTCTTCTACCATTGCTCCCACTCGAACTGGAAACCCTCCTTTCAAGTGCATTTTTCAAACCCTAAGCTCTGATACCAGTTGTTAGGATTAAAGCATAAAATACGAGCAATAAAATATGAAAATAATAAAGAGATTTATATAAACTTATTCCAAAAATAATGCATAAATAAACAACTTAGAAGAAATAACACCACATAATGCACATATAACACATGAGATTTAATCTGGTTCACCCGATATGGGCTACGTCCAACAAAAACAAGAGCCACACCTCCTTGATATTATTATTCACTTCCTTGCCCAAAAATGGGATATTACAATAAATATAAAGGAAACTCTTCCAACCCTAAACCACTATGTGGTATTAGAATACAATGGGCACAACATCATGGGCTTAACCACCCACACCCACCAACCACCCACCAACCGTGGCAATCCCGACTGCAAATCACTCCAAAAAAATGACATAAAAAAATTTCTATTTTTCATAAACATAGTGCTCACAAAAATCTAAATCAATCTAATTCAAACCTCGCAATAAATTATTGAGTGGAGAATATGCACCCCCTTCGCACTCATGTACCCAAGCCTATGTTGCCACGAAGCTGTATTCACTCTTGTAGAAGCTAAAACAATAGAAAGATCAGTATTACAATCACATACATACAATGTACCTTATTTCCTTTTGCTAATAACAATTATCCTTTAACAACCTTCCACGAATTTGTTGAGAATGTAATTGTACATCCTTCACTATCCAAATGCCTTGTGGAAATTAAATTTCTTCTTAAATCAAGAATATGCCTTACCTATTTCAACAACCATTGATTTCATTTTTGTAAATTTCTCTATATGTTACCCTTTCCAACGATTTTACATGGTCTATCATCATCCAAATAGACCTGTCCAAAATTAACTTGAACATTATCTAGAAAATATTTCCTATGGGGTGTGGCATGATATGATGCACCAGAGTATAACACCCAATAATAATTAATATTATCTAGTGAAAGGATTAAAGCATCTTGCAATACATCACCTGCTACGTTTGCTTCATGATTACTTTATTTTTCTTCTCCCTGTTTTTTTTTTATTCCAACAGTATCTTTTTAGGTGTCATTTCTTCCCACAATGACAACATTCCAACTACTTCCCTTTGGATTTGATCTACCTTTCTTTGATTTTCCATGATTTCTTAGGCTTTTTCCTCTCTCTCTTTGTATCCCCTTGTTCTCCATAGTTAAAGTATTACCTGATGTTTCACCTATGTTTTTTTATCACATTTTATCGCTAAGGATAACACCAATAACATCATCAAACTTTAAAGCATTTAAACCAGAGATAGAATTACTCACAGCCATACCAATCCATTCCAGATTTTTAGAAAAGAGTACAAAATCAAAGGAGAGCCCTAACATCATCATCAAAGTTTACTCTGAAAGAGCTTAACTAATTGGTAACTGTATTAAACTCATTTAAATAATCAGTAAAAGACCCACCTTATGAAATTTACATATTAAATAAATATTTCATAAGAAATACCTTGTTTGAAGCTGAGAGTTTTTCATACAGTTTAGCCAATTCTTTTAATAAACCCTCTATTGTCATTTCCTTTGAAATATTGAAGGCCATCGATGATGCCAGACACATCCATATTATTCCTAGTGCCTTTATATCCAAAACTTACCATTTTTCATATATTTTTATCATTGGATTTTTTGCTATTTTGCCTAATGGTAGGTAAATATTTTTTTGATAAAGATAATCCTCCATTTGCATCTTTCATAGCTAGTAATTTTGTCGTTGTCCCCCCTAGACCCCCTTGGAAGACACTAGTAGGGGGCTAATTCCCCCTACACCCCCCTCTTTCATGTAGTGGGTCCAAGTGCGGCTGAAACAAAGGCCTCCAAATTAATCAGGCTCCACAATCAACAATCTCCCACTTGGAGACTGATCACAGTAACTCCACCGCTACTACACTTGCTGGACTATGCTTCAACTTTGGGCCTAGAAATTTTCTCACCTTTTACTGTCATGCTTGAAGACCAACTAAAACTGAGCAAGAACTCAGTTTCTCCTTGGTTACTACCTTTGTGAACATATCTGCAGGATTCTGGCTAGTGTGTATCTTCTCCAATTTTAACTATCCATCTTCCAACACTGAGCGTATGAAATGGTACTTGGTATGTATGTGTTTAGTCCTAGAATGGAAAGCTGAATTCTTTGCAAGATGAATGGCACTCTGACTATCACTATATAATATGTTATTCTCCTACTTCTTTCCCAACTCCTCCATAAACCTTTGTAACCAAATCATCTCCTTACTAGCCTCTATAATAGCAACATACTCTACTTCCATTGTTGAGAGTGCAACAACCTTCTGTAATTTTGAAATCCAACTTACTACAGTTCCACCTATAGTAAAAACATACCCTGTGGTACTCCTCCTACTGTCTATATCACCTACCATATCTGAATCGACATATCCCTATAAAGCAGTATTAGAACCTCCAAAGCATAATGCTTGAGTGATAGTACCTCTCAAATACCTGAGAATCCACTTCACTACCTCCCAATGCCTTCTTCCTGGATTGCTCATAAACCTGCTCACAACTCCCACTACATGTGCTATATCTGGCCTTGTGCACACCATCGCATACATCAAACTACCAATTGTTGATGAATAAGGAACCTTGGACATGTAGTTTATCTCCTCCTGTGTCTTAGGACACATCTCTTTGGTCAGTTTGAAATGATTTCCCAAAGGTGTGCTAACAGGTTTTGCATCCTGCATATTGAATCTTTCCAACACCTTCTCAATGTACTCACTCTGAGATAATGTTAATTTATGATTTTTCCTATCTCTTGTTATTCTCATACCAAGGATTTGCTTTGCAACACCCAAATCCTTCATTGCAAATGACTCTACCAATTTTCTTTTGAGTATAATTATATCCTGCATGTTAGACCCTGCAACAAGCATGTCATCTACATACAATAATAGGATAATATAGTTACCATTATCCAATCTCTTAAAATAAACATAGTGGTCAGAATAACATCTACTATAACCTTGATCTGACATAAACCTATCAAATTTCATATACCACTACCTTGGAGCTTGCTTCAGGCCATACAAGCTCTTTTTCAACCTGCATACTAGTTCCTCCTTTCCTTTGACCTCATACCCTTGTGGCTGCTGCATATAAATCTCTTCCTCCAAATCCCCATGGAGAAAAGTTATTTTTACATCTAACTGTTCAAGATGTAAATCCTCTACAACCACTAAGCTTAAAATAGTTCTAATTGAAGTCATTTTAACAATAAGAGAAAAAATTTCATCATAATCAATACCTTTCTTCTGTGCAAACCCCTTTACAACCAGTCTAGCCTTATACCTCTTTTTACCTCCATCTTCTTCTTTCACCCTGTAAACCCATTTATTCTACAATGCTCTTTTTCCTATAAGCAACTGAACCAGATCCCAAGTCTGATTATTTATCAAGGAGTCCATCTCCTCTTTCATGCCTTGCTCCCACTTCTTCTTGGTTTCTACCTGCATTGCTTCTTCATATGTTTCTGGTTCACCAGATTCAGACAATAATACATAATATAATGAAGGAGAGTAATGTACAGGAGGTCTACTTATCTTGGTAGATTTTCTAACAATAGTTGTAGGAGTTTGAGGTGCTAGTTGCTATTGTTGTTGATTTTCTAGCACCTTTGGAGTTTCAATTTCATCAAACACTATGTATTCTGAGTTTACCTTTTCCTATTTCTTTTCCTGCAACTGATCCTTATACATGACCTTCTCATTGAATATTACATCTCTACTCCTAATGATTTTGTGATTTACATAATCCCAAAAGCGATAACCAAAATCATTAACTCCATATCCAATGAAAAACACTTCTTGGATTTTACCTCAAGTTTAGTTCTATTTTCTTTACTAATATGCATGAATGCTTCACAACCGAAAGTCTTCAGAAATGAGTAGTTAATAGGCTTACCTATCCATACCTCTTCTAGAATCCCACCATCTAGGGAACTTGAAGGCCCTCTATTTATTAAATAAACTATAGTATCCACAACATCTACCCAAAATTGTAAGGGCAATCCTGCATGTAATCTCATACACCTAGCACGTTCCATGATAGTCTTATTCATCCTTTCTGACACACCATTTTCTTGTGGAGTTCCTGGAACCATCTTCACTCTATGAATCCCATGGTATGAATAGTAACTATCAAACTCTTTGCTGTAGTACTCACCTCCATTATCAGATCTGAGACACTTTAGCTTATTTCTTGTCTCATTCTCAACCAAAGCTTTCCATTTCTTAAAGGTATCAAAGACATCTGATTTATTTCGAATATAATAAACCCAAGTTTTTCTAGTTGCATCATCAATAAATGTAACATAATAATAAGAGCCACCAAGAGATGATACCTGAGCTGGTCCCCATACATCTGAATGTACAAGCTCTAGCTTTTCACTCTTCTTTTCTTTTCCAACTCTGAGAAATCTGACTCTTTTCTATTTTCCATAAATGCAGTTCTCACAAAAGTCTAAATCAACCTGCTTCAAACCTAGCAACAAATTCCTTGAGTGGAGAATCTGCATCCCCTTCGCACTCATGTGCCCAAGCCTATGATGCCATGAAGTTGTATCCACTCTTGTAGAAGCTAAAGCAATAGAAAGATCAGTATTACCAGTACATACATACAATGTACCTTCCTTATTTCCTTTTGCTAATAACATTGATCCTTTAGCAACCTTCCATGAATTTGCTGAGAATGTAACTGTACATCCTTCACTGTCCAACTACCCTATGGAAATTAGATTTCTTCTTAAATCAGGAATATGCCTTACCTCTTTCAACAACCATTGGTTTCCATTCTGTAACTTTATCTGTATGTTACCCTTTCCAATGATTTTACATGGTCTATCATCACCCAAATAGACCTATCCAAAATCACCTTGAACATAATCTAGAAAATATTTCCTATGGGGTGTGGCATGATATGATGCACCAGAGTCTAGCACCCAACAATCATTAATATTATCTAGTGAAAGAATTAAAGCATCTTGCAATACATCACCTGCTACGTTTGCTTCCTGATTACCCTATTTTTCTTCTCCCTATTTTTCTTTTTGATTCCAACAGTCTCTTTTTAGGTGTCCTTTCTTCCCACAATGCCAACATTCCAACTGCTTCCCTTTGGATTTGGATCTACCTTTCTTTGATTTTCCATGATTCCCTAGGCTTTTTCCTCTCTCCCTTTGTCTCCCCCTATTCTCCATAGTCAAAGCATTACCTGATGTCTCACCTATGCTTTTCCATCGCATTTCCTCGCTAAGGATAACACCAATAACATCATCAAACTTTAAAGTATTTGAACCAGAGACAGAATTACTCACAACCATTACCAAGCCATTCCAGCTTTCTGGCAATGAGCACAAAATCAAGAGAGCCCTAACCTCATCATCAAAGTTTACTCCTACAGAACTTAACTGATTTGTAACCATGTTAAATTCATTTAAATGATCAGTAACAGACCCACCTTCTAACATCTGCATATTAAATAAATGTTTCATAAGAAATACCTTGTTCGAAGTTGAGGGTTTTTCATACAGTTTAGCCAATGCATTCATTAAACCCTCCGTTGTCTTTTCCTTTGAAATATTGAAGGCCACCGATGATGCCAAGCACAACCGTATTGTTCCTAGTGCTTTTCTATCTAGAACTTCCCATTCTTCATCTATTTTCGATCACTGACTTCTTTGCTATTCCACCTAATGGTAGGTAAAGATCTTTCTGATAAAGATAATCCTCCATTTGCATCTTCCATAGCTGGTAGTTTTGGCCATTAAACTTCTCAACCCTAAATCTACCTTCTTCTACCATTGCTCCCACTCGAACTGGAAACCCTCCTTTCAAGTGCATTTTTCAAACCCTAAGCTCTGATACCAGTTGTTAGGATTAAATAATAAAATACGAGCAATAATTAAATGCAAAAATAAAACACAGAAGAAAATAATGCAATACACAATAGACACAGATTTACGTGGTTCACCCAATATGGGCTACATCCACGGAGAAAATAACCAGGCCTTTTATTCCATCTAGAAAACCCTTCTCTACACAATCACACACCGAACATTACAATCAGCCGCCATACAACATCCTCTTATAAAAGTGCATTACAATTTTAGGGCAAAAAACCCACCTAAAATCTACCATCCGATCTGTGACCTAATAACAAATGGTCCAGATTTACATAGAGGAAAAAACATCTATTTTTGGCTTCGAGGGCACTACCCCTGAAACCCTCACCAAGGGGCTCCAAAGGATTGTCATTGCCCCCCTTGGACCCCCATAGCAAACACTAGTAGGGGGGCTAATGCTCCCCCTACACCCCCCTCTTTCGCATGGTGGGTCCAAGTGCAGCTAAAAACAAAGCCTCCAAATTAATCAAGCTCCCACTTAGAGACTGATCATAGTAACTCCATCGCTATTGCACTTGCTGGACTATGCTTCAAATTTGGACCTAGAAATTTTCTCACCTTTTACTATCATGCGTGAAGACCAAATGAAACTGAGCAAGAACTTAGTTTCTCCTTAGTTACTACCTTTGTGAACATATCTGCAAGATTCTGGCTCATGTGTATCTTCTCTAGTTTTAACTGTCCATCTTCCAACACGGAATGGTATTTGGTATGTATGTGTTTAATCCTAGAATGGAAAGCTGAATTCTTTGAAGATGAATGACACTCTAACTATCACTATATAATGTGCTATTCTCCTGCTTTTTTCCCAACTCCTTCATAAACCTTTGTAACCAAATCATCTCCTTACTAGCCTCTGTAACAACAACATATTTTGCTTCCATTATTGAGAGTGCAACAACCTTCTATAATTTTAAAATCTAGCTTACTACAGTTCCACCTACAGTAAAAACATACACTATGGTACTCCTCCCGCTGTCTATATCACCTGCCATATCTGAATTGACATATCCATGTAAAGTAGTATTAGAACATCCAAAGCATAATGCCTGAGTGACAGTACCTCTCAAATACCTAAGAATCCACTTCATTGCCTCCTAATGCCTTCTTCCTGGGTTGCTCATAAACCTGCTCACAACTCCCTATTGTGGCTGCTCCACAACTAGCCCCAAAACTTGGGGACCCACCTTTAAAATTTGTATTTTTGAGCATTTTGGTGTCCTCAGAGCAATAATTTTGATAGATTCCAATCCTTGATATTTGCAATTAAGTTCTAAGGTCCCTTGTCGTGTGGTGTCTTTTGGCTTCTGTTGTCTTCTTTTGGAGTGTCGATAGGTTTGTGTATGCCTGTCTTGCCTTTTTGGTTTTATTTAAGATAATTAGTTCTTTGGTCATCTTATTGTTTTTTATTTTGTTGTAAATGTTTAGTTGGTGTTAAAGTTTAAATTAAATTAAAGTCAAAGGTTGAATTCTCTTAATGTTAGATAATCATAAAAGGATATATTAATATATATACATTTAAATATGTATATATATTAATTAAATAAATAAATAAAATATACATGGTTATATATATATATACCTTGTTTTAATAGAATGACAATACAAATAAAAATAAATAAAAATTATAAAAGGATCTAAAATAATAAAAATAAATAAAAATAATAAAAACATAAAATAAAAAGTTTTGTTCTTTTTATATAAGGTAAGATTTTGAAACAAGGTGTATCCCTCTATGGTAAGTGTATTTCATATTAGGCAAAGCCTCACATTAATATTAATAATGTTGAAGGTGTGTTAATATTAGTTTGCTTTTATGGCAGGTACCAAAGAGGACCAATCGAGACCCACGTAAATGCAGACGATGATCTAGACAGACTTGCAAAAGTTGATGTGGACGCATCTAGGTGGGCCTGTAGAGTAGGCAGTATGAGGAATGCCAGACCAACATGGAGGAGAGGGAAATTTCCTGATGCGAGGTGAATACGTAATGGACGGTGGCCTGTTAAATGATAACTAGATGATGATGGGGAATATAACACTATTTTTGTTGACACGACAATGATGGGGAAACTCTGGCAGAATCGGACTGCAACGCCATCGACACCTGAGCAAATAGTAAACATTAGTGTAATTAATGAGACAAAGCTCTAAAAATAGGTGAAGTGTGGTACTGATTACCAGATGAGATGTCAACATGATAGGAAAGGACACAATCATGGATGTCCACATAGATAGTTTGAATGAAGGATACACCCCATGGTGAATGACAGATGATTCTACAGGCTAGCAAAGCGGTGATGTGACAAATAAATGATCAATGTGACAAGATGGGGCATGATGCTACAGTTGAATGCAGGTGGTAGTTGAGGAATTTGATATCGATGGTGATCGAAAGGCAGAATAGGGCCATGGATAGCCATGTAGGATGCCGTGATGTTGGAAAGATAAATGTTATGACCAGTAAGCTAGATTCATCAAAATAGTGGACGTTCCACATGGTGATGAAAATAATGACATGTGAGGAGGCCATGATAATATCGAGAACTCATGGGACACATTGAACTAGGTTCACATAGCGGTAGTTCGATGATTCAATCGATGTCGAATTGAGGGTTTAGACTCGATTGATGTGAACCATTTGCGAACACCAACTGTTATTTCTATAGAGTGGAAATGTAATGGCAAATGGATGTCAGGGACTGAGGTTGCATGCTAGACAATGGACATGATGGTCCAATACAGCATGAAGATCAACGATGAATACTAGGTCTAAAATCATCAATCGGACTTAGATCTCGGTAGATTGTACTAGACATGAGAAATGATGAGGTAATGTCAAGTAGTGACTCCAATGTGAATGTGGCGGATGACTCAGCAATGGACCTATCTGATTTGGAGCACAAACCCTAAATAAGATGTAGGATACACATTAGTGGATGGTCTAGCATAGCAACATCGATGGTTTCGTTAGTAGTGTAAACACTGGGATCAATGGATGGTCGCAGACTAGACGAGTCTCTACCAGTGGTGATTCAGACATATGGGCAATGGTGATGCATGATAGCAAACGTGGTTGAACCGTATGACCAAAATTTACTGAGAAGAGGACGAGCCCATGATCGTGTGAATCTGATGTGGATGATTCAAAGCCATGATGATCTGGTGGAGACATCATAATCAAGTAGCTCTAGTTATACATAAACATTGTAAAATGTGTTGATTAGATGTGCAGTATGCCATCTAGGATGAGGTCGAATGCTGAGAAATCAGTGCAGAGCTCACTGAATAGTATAGAGGAGAAGACATTCAAGTGCATGGAGTGAATTATATCATGGAAGAAGCAATTTTAGGCATTGCAATAGACAACCAAATAGGTAAGATTAATCAAAAGTAGCATCAAGGCAAGCAAAATTTGAGGAAGTCACATCACACTTTTCCAGGAGTACATATCAGTAATAGTGGTCGACGGTGTGATCCAAGAATACAAAAGAAAGTTGGGTACAGTGTAATAAACATGGTCAACACCCTACACCACATACGTCGAGATGCAGATGAGGAGATTAATTTTGGTGTAAATTAAAAGTGGGTGTTAGTTTCATCTTGCGTTGATTTGGGCATGTCTAAAACCGACGAATGTAAAAGGTATACAAGTATAGCAACATGGACAACATATACGTAGAAGAAAAAATGTCAACATTGCTTTGTCACTTGAAAGCCAATGACAACTCGTGAGAGGATGGAGTGAAACGTGGTCCACAATGGATGACCCCAAATATTGACAGCATATAGTGAAGACGCATGCGGTAACTTTGGACGGTAACATCGAAGTAGTGGTAGTGCAAGATGTATCCTTTGCTCACACAGTGTAACAACGAAGGCTCGCACATGTAGAGGAACATGGATGGTGAAGTGGAACAGTTTGCAGCATCTGGCAGAACAAGTACTATCATGCCCAAAAATTTCAAAAGATGGCAGGACTTTGAACGATGAAAGGGTAGTATGGGTATACATAGCATTGGCATTGTTGCACGTGGTCTAGGCCACCCATGTGGATTTCACAAAGGGAAATGTTTTGATATAGGTAATAGGTAATAGGCTTAGTCAAGATATTAATATAGGTGCATACTAAAGTGGGCCATTCTAAATGGTTGATGTACAACGTAACGCCCATATGGAACAAAAAATCAAGTATTACCCAAAGAAGTATTTAAAATAAATGGAAACAGATAAACATGACAAATGTCGAAACACATGCAAGGCAAAATGAGATGTTACGAGGGAAAGCAAGGTCAGACATTGAAAAACCAAGCAAGAAAATGAAACGAAAGAACATGCAACGGATGGAAGGAAACAAAATAGAAAATGGCAACGAAGGGTTGGAAAGGAAGGTTTCTGCAAAATTTAAAAACAGGTTGAAAATCATGAAGAAGGGCTGGATCTTTTGGGATTTTTTTGGGAGAGAAAAGCACTCCGTTGGACTGATTTTCACCATTTTGATGCCAATTTTGGGCTTGTTTTCTGCATTGTAGTTGAACATTGAATATATTTTTGCAGCAATATATTGGATGTGCTTCAGGTTTTATGCATTTTTATGGTTGACTTGTTTTCATTTTCAGTATATTGCACCTTTTCCTTAGAAGCTTGCACCGCATTAGTTGTTTGATTGCATGAATTCGGGTAACACTAATGCTGGTTTTTGTGCAGAATATTAATGCTTGCAGGGTTTGTGGAGAAATTCGGGGTTGCAACATTTTTGTTATTTCATTTTTTTATTTTTCTAACTTTTCTTTTGCAGATTTTTTTTTAATTTTCAGAGATTAAAATAAAAATCGAAAAAAATTTAAAATCCAAAAATAATTGCATGTCTGCGTAGAATGAACTTCAAAGTTTCATCTTGCACATTTACGTTTTCATTCCGAAGCCATTTCGAATTTATAAAAATTATTTAAAATTGTTGTTTTATGCAGATTTTTATAATTTCAAAATTTTATTTTTTCACATTTTGAAGGCAAATCAGATTTTTTTCAACTTTATATTTTATTTGCAAGCATAAAATGAACTTCCCTTTATGAAAATTTCAATTTCATTAAAGGGGGGTAAATTTTAATGGCATTCCATAAGCTATCATTTTTGGAGCAATAAATGCACCTTCTCTTTATGAAAATTCTGATTTCATCAAAGAGAGGTAATTTATACATTACATCAAAGGTTATTGTTTTAAAGCATTAAATTATTTCTTCTTTATGAAAATTATGATTTCATTAAAGAGGGATAATTAATAATGACATTTTAAGGCCATGCAATAAATTGCTTCTCTTTATGAAAATTAATTTCATCAAAGAGGGATAATTTATTTATTATATCAAAGGCTACTATAGCTACAAATTTGGTCATCCAAAGTATTCCATCTTGAGGGTTAAAAGAAATTCTTTCATCATTTGAAATTCATGTTTAGAGATAGGTTTTAATCTTCTATTTCATGCTTAAAGTAGGATTTAATGCAAGATAAAACTTGTTTAAAATCTACTTAATATAAAGAAGATAAAATCTACCTAAAATCCTTCAAGATAAAAGGAATTAAGGCTTTACATCGTGGTCATATGAGGGCCAATTCACATTTACTTTTCTTTAAGTTTTATGAACAATCATTAATATAGCATGGTAAAATAAACCAACACATGCCCCTTGTTAACAATTACTTGCAATCACTAAGGTGTTCCTAGCATTCATTTGATATATCTTCATTGAGATTACTAATACACATGTGCAATGCTTATATAGCGGAACCTTGGAGAAGTTGTTTTTGTTTTAACTTCTTTGCAAGAGAGGGTTTTGTGATCAAAATCCTAAGGGAGAGTGTGATTTTGCAATTGGGTAAAATTACCACTCAACATTTTGGCGCTAGAAGGAGGGCATGAATTGGTGTTATTTTATTTATGCTAAATTGTTCATTGTTGTTTAAATGCTTTTGAATTGTTCATGCAATGAATAATGTGATATTGGTGTAACTTTGAGAGTTTTGAATTGCTAAATATTTCAAGTTCATTTGATTAGCATCTTTGGCCTCTTTTAGCACTCAACACTTTGGGAGCTAGGAGGGCCTGAATTGATTTATTTTATTGCTATTTAGATGCTAAATTGTTCATGTTACTTGAAATATTTATTCAAAGACATTGGTCTTGACTAACGAGGTTTTGTTTCCATATGATCACTTTCATTGATTCTAACATTCTCTATTTTGATGATGCGTTAATGCTAACCTTTTTCAAATTTGAGAATGTTCTTCAATTTCATGGTTTAATTGATACATATATTTTGGTTGATGCTAACATGATGATTCATATGTTAAACATTTGAGATTGGTTAGTCATTTCATGCTTCTTTGTAAGAAATATTTATTTGACTAACAAATTGGTTCTGAAGTTATTCTTTGAGTTTCACTAATGGCATCGGTTTTTCCAACTAGGGCAGGAATTTCATTGTGGATAGCTGGCTATTATAGTCACTTAGACATGCCTACTCATCAAATTCCTCAAGGTGTAGAAAATCATTTACCCATGTTTAAGCATGATGTGACCTCGGCTGAGGAACATATTCAAAGATACAAGGACACCTTAAGGCAATTGCAAATATGGAAAGGAGATGTTCCTTGTAGATTATTTTCATACACATTGGATGAGGTTGCGTATGAGTGGTACCTACACCTACCTATAGATTCCATCACTTCTTGGGCTCAACTAGAAGCAACATTTACTAGCCATTTTGGAAAACAAGTTGACCTCGTTTTGATGTTAAATCAATTTGTCTCTATCTCTAAGGAACCTAATGAGTCCATGAGTGAATTCAATGATAGGTTTCATAAGTTGTATATCGAAGTGGTGCCCCATTTCATCATTTTAGAAGAGAGAGCTATTGAAATATACATGGGAGCCATACACCCCATAGTGGCTACATTTTTAAGGGAAAATCTTGACGACCCATATTTGCATGGAGTCTATGAGACCACGATAAAATTAGAACAATGGGCTATTTCGAAAAGAGAAAAGGTGGATCAACCATCATTGCTTAACCCTAGGGTGAACAATCAATGGGATGAAGTTGAATGTCCAAATATTACAACCACCTTAGATTTCATCCAAGAGGATGTGCAAGTCTCAAAGCCAAGGTCCATTAATGAGGATTGGGATGAACAAACCCATCAGGATATGATTTGGTCATGTTTACTCACAAAGGAAGATTGGGACAACCATTGGGAGCAAAATACAAGAGTTGATCTTATTGAAGAAACCCTTGACTCACCAAAGGTGGTTGAGAGTGAATTTGAGGAGTCAAGAGATGAATTTGAAGACATGGTGGAATCTCATCACTTATTTTTGGAAGATGATCATTGTAAAGATCAAGAAAGCCAACATGAGTCAAGTAGTGATGAGTTGGAGATGAGTGACTCAAAGTTTTGGTTTACAAGTGAGGATTGGTATGATCCCATTATAGAAACCCCTAAGCCATCAAAAGTGGTTGAAAGTGATGTTGAAAGAAAATCAATGAATGAATTCGAAGATATAATAGAGTTTCACCACTTGTTCTCGGAAGATACTTTGGATGATATTGTTGAAACTGATGGCCAAGAAAACCCACACCTTCCAAATTGTGATAAAATTGAATCTTGGGTTACAAATGTGGATTGTGATCTTGAAAACTTGAATACAAAGAGTAACCCACTTTTGGAAATAATTGAACCATCTAAGGAAGGTGAAGGTGAGTTTGAGGATCAACCCATTGATGAATTTGAAGAATGTGAAGGTATGGTTGAACATCACACCCCAATTTTAGAAGATGATCATTGTTGGTGGAATAAATGGGAGAACTTTGCCGCTCTTTCTAATGAAGCACTCACTTCACCTGATATGCAGGACAAGTTGCAAAGGCTAGTTCTACAACTTAAAGGAAACATCTCTCAACTACAAGAACAAAGGCCTCAAGATGCATATCTCGATGATGCTCCAAATCATCCTCATGAGACAAAGGTCGAAGATACTAAAAGTGATATTCTTTCGGACAATGGAGGGATCCTAGAGTGGACTGGTTTTGAAACATGTGATGAATCAGGACCTTCCATAAATTTGGATGAGGTGATTAAGTTTGATGATCAAAGCCTTCAACATCCTCGAGATGATGACAAGGAAGAATTTGAAGAAGAATTTCTTGAAGATTTTGAGGAAGAAATAGTATGGTTGGTTAACAAGAAATGGGAAGAATATGCTCACTCCAAACCTTCTAATGAACTTTTTGTGTCAATTGATATGCAGGATAATACAATTGCTTCCTCACATGAGGATATTACAAGTCTTGTACAATTTGAAAAAGTTTTGGAAGAAGGGTTCGAATCTCATCTAGTATTGGAAAGTGATAATGATTCTACTACCATGGATAAAGAAGGAGAACCACTTACTTTGGTCCCCTTTGAGGGACATGGAATTAAAAATCTTGATCCACCTATTGGCTCTACAATGTCTATGCCATCTCAAAATGAGGAAATTTTAGAACCTGAATGGTTTGGGTTTGATATCATTGATGATCCAATTGAAAATGTCACGTTATCTGAAACAACCCAAGTGATTGATCATGGAGATGTGTTAGTTGACCCATCCCTAGATAGACAAGACTCATGGTTTGAAAAGGATGGACATGTTTTTAATTGGGTGCCTAATTTTGGTGTCTTTGATAAAAAAGTCATGGACAAAGAAGAAGTGCTACAGATGATGATAATGAAGTCATGAGAGAAAATAAGAAATTACAAATCCTCTCCAAGTAATGGTAAATGAAAATGTGCCAAAGGTAAAATCTCACCTTTTGGGTTCCACCATTCGAAATCCAGGTGAAGGTTTATCTAATGGATTGTTGGATTCAAATACTATCAATGATGAAATGCCATTTGTGGTTGATAAAGAATTTGAGTTAATTTCTCCTCACACCACTAATGATATTGCTTTGTTGAATGAAAAAAAGAAATTGATATGCTTGAAGTGTTAAATCAAGTTCATAATCAATTAATTATTGAATCTAGGATACAAACTTATGATGATCCTCATTTAATAAATATCCTAGATGCTTGCAAGTGGTTGCATAAATTTGATTGGCCTACAAACATGAAAAATGAATTGGCTTTAAAGTTTTTAGAAATAGGCTCTTATTTGCAAGATCTCATATTTAAAAAGGAAAGCTTATTTCTAAATCATGAATTGAATTGTGAAATTGACATCTTAAGGAATAGACAAGAAGGAATTGAAAATCAATTATTGTCTAATCAATTTAATGATTTGAAGCTCACCTATAGGATGATTAATGGAACTAAATCAAATTGGTGGGGTGAGAGAGGCAAGATGAATATTGTTGTATTGTTTGGCCTAATCTTGTTTTCGTTGGATTCCTGTAAAACTTGGCTTGCATATCATGTTATATGTCTTTTGAAATGTGCTAATCATGTTTGGGATCCAGGGAAGTGATAGCTCAAACTTTGCACCATCTTGTACCATATTGTATTATATAGTTTTGGTTTTGGCTTTCTATTTTTGTGCTTTGTCCTTGATTTTTGGTTGGATTTAGTTTTGGTTTGTGTTTTTAGTTTTGTGTTGTTCCCTTGTTTTGAGGTGATGTTTTATGGTCACTAACTTATGGTCTCTGGCCCATTTTTGTGTTCCTTTGTTAAGTAGGTTGGAATATCTAATCTGAAAGTAGGTGAACCTGAGAAAAGGGGGATGAATTATTTTGTGATCATGCTCAGATTTTGGGACTAAAATGGTGGAGAGTAGAACAATGAAATATTTCTCTAAAGCTCCACATGTAACTCACATATTAAAGGGTATTTCTAGAAATTATGAAGGATGAAGTTATCTTGATTTGCAACTTAAGGCAAAAATTCAACACGCTCTATCTCTATGCTTCCTAACCCTAGTGATACATAAATTTTTGCAAATCTATAAAAAAAAAAAAAAAAAAAAAAAAAAAAAAAAAAATGAGCATTGAAAAGCTTGATCAAATCAATCACAAAATCTAGATAAACCCTACCGAGGCTATGGATGCCTGACTAGTAGTAGGGCTCTATCTAGACATAGCTCGATTATAAGAAAGGCTTTGCAAAGTATTAAGAAAGACACAAGGGTGAGTTAGATAAACCCTACCGGGGCTATAGATGCCTGACTGGTAGTAGGGCTCTATCTATAAAAGTTTTCTTTTTATGAGCCGTGCTTCATAGCCTAAATGCGAATCAGATGATGGAATCTAAAGGTTTTTAGAGATGCAAGAATGAATCACTTTTTCACACACTGAGCAAAGGCAGATGGATTAGTTGTTTTCATTCAAAGTTGTTTACCCCCACCTTCTCGGGACATCGCTAAATAATATTTATTTCGCTGATATTTTGTGTTCTCATTTCAGATTGGGTTCTTCACCCGAAATGCTCAGGAGCATTTCCTAGCAGAGTCACCATTTGTTGTGGCTGCTCCACAACTAGCCCCAAAACTTGGGGACCCACCTTTAAATTTTGTGTTTTTGAGCATTTTGGTGTCCTTGGAGTGATAATTTTGATAGATTCCATCCTTGATATTTGCAATTAAGTTCTAAGGTCCCTTGTCGTGTGGTGTCTTTTGACTTCTGTTGTCTTCTTTTTGAGTGTTGATAGGTTTGTGTATGTCCGTATTGCATTTTTGGTCTCATTTAAGACGATTAGTTCTTTGGTCGTCTTATTGTTTTTGATTTTGTTGTAAATGTTTGGTTGGTGTTAAAGTTTAATTTAAATTAAAGTCAAAGGTTGAATTCTCTTAATGTTAGATAATCATAAAAGGATATATTAATATATATACATTTAAATATGTATATATTAAATAATAAAAACAAAAAAAATAAAAAATAAATAATATACATGGTTATATATATATGTATATATATATATATACCTTTTTTTAATAGAATGAAAATAAAAAATAA
Organism: Wollemia nobilis; assembly: GCA_028583015.1. Taxonomy (NCBI): domain Eukaryota; kingdom Viridiplantae; phylum Streptophyta; class Pinopsida; order Araucariales; family Araucariaceae; genus Wollemia; species Wollemia nobilis. Next base: position 4,988,651 of record JAQPPZ010016751.1, on the reverse strand, counting down.
AAATAATTAAAAAATATAAAAGGATCTAAAATAATAAAAAATAAATAAAAATAATAAAAACATAAAATAAAAAGTTTTGTTCTTTTTATATAAGGTAAGATTTCAAAACAAGGTGCCTCCCTCTATGGTAAGTGTATTCCACCTTAGGTGAAGCCTCACATTAATATTAATAATGTTGAAGGTGTGTTAATATTAGTTTGCTTTTATGGCAGGTATCGAAGAGGACCAACCGGGACCCGTGTAAACGCAAACGATGATCTAGATGAACTCATGAAAGCTGACATGGAGGCGTCTAGGTGGGCCTGTGGAGTAGGCAATACGTGGAACGCTGGACTAGCATGGAGGAGAGGGAAATTACCTGGCATGAGATGAATACGTAACGGACGGTGTCCCGTTAAATTATAACTTGATGATGGTGGGGAATATACCATGATTTTTGTTGACACAACAATTATGGGGCAAATCTGATGGAATGGGGCTGCAATGTCATCAACACCCGAGTAAATAGTAGACGTCAGCGTAATTCATGAGACAAAGCTCCGAAGCTGGGCGAAGTGTGGTGCTGATACTAGATGAGATGTTGACATGGTGGAAAGGACATAATCATGGATATCCACGTAGATAGTTCAAATGAAGGATGCACCCCATAGTGAATGGTAGACGATTCTATGGGCCAACATAGTGGCAATGCAAAAAATTAGCGATCAATGTGATCAGATGAGGTACGATGCTACAGTTGAATGTAGGTGGTTATTGAGGAATTTGACATCAATGGCAATTGAAAGGCAGAACAAGGCCATGGATAGCCACATAGGACGTTGTGATGTTGGACAAATAAATATTATGGCCAACAGGCTGGATTCACTAGCATAGTGGATGTTAGACATGACGATGAAAATCACAATATGTGAGGGGCCCATGATAATATCAAGAACCCATGGGACACATTGAACTGGGCCCACATAGTGGTAGTTTGATGATTTGACCGATGTCGAATTTGGGTTTGGAATCGATTGACGTGGATCATTTGCAAACACCAACTATTATTTTTGCAGAGTGGAAATGTAATAATGAATGGATGCCGAGGATCGAGGTTACATGCTAGATAGTGAACATGATGGTCCAATACAACATGAAGATCGATGATGAATACCAGGTCCAACATCATCAAGTGGAATTAGATCTCGATAAATTATGCTGGACATGAGCAATGATGAGGCAATGTCAAACAGTGACTCCAACGTGGATGTGGTGGATGACTCAGTGATGGACCTGGAGCACAAATCCTAAATTAGACATAGGATACACATTAGTGGATGGTCTAGCCTAGCAACATCGATAGTTTCATTAGTATTGTAAACACCGAGATCGATGGATGACCATGGACTAGACGAGTCTTTGTTGATGGTGATTCAGATGTATGGGTGACGATGACACATGGCAACAAATGTGGTTGACCCGTATGGCCAACATTTATCAAGAAGATTATGGGCCTGTGCTCATGTGAATTTGATGTGGATGATTCGAAGCCACGATGATCTGGTGGAGACATAATAATAGAGCAACACCAATTATACATAAACATTGTAGAATGTGTCGAGCAAATACGTGGTATACCATCTAGGATGAGGTCAGAGGCCAAGAAATCAGCGTAGAGCTCACCAAAAAGTATAGAGGAGAAGAAATTCAAGTGCATGGAGTAAATTATATCACGAAATAAGTAGTTTCAGGCATTGCAGCAGACACCAAAATAGGTCAGATTAATTAGAAGTAGCATCGAGGTGAGCAAAATTTGAGGAAGTCACAACACACTTTTTTGGGAGTACATATCAGTAATAGTGGTCGACAGTGTGATCTAGGAATACGAAAGAAAGTTGGGTACAATGTAATAAACATGGTCAACACCCTACACCACATATGCCAAAATGCATACGAGGAGATTCACTTTGACATAAACCAAAATTGGGTGATAGTTTCATCCTTTGTTGATTCAGGCACGTCTAACACCAACATATGTAAAAGGTATACAAGTACAATGACATGGACGACATATATGTGTTGGCAATTTTGGGTACATTGGGTACATTGCCTTTGCTCAAGTGTTGATGTTGTCATTGATGTCAAGAAGCGAAAGGTTTTTTGTGAAAACCAAGGCAGACAAAATAAAAGGTTTTATTTAAAACCATGGACAACAGATTTGAAATGGGTTTTTCTTAAAACCCAAGTTGGCTCTTCGTTTCGTTGAAAAAGGTGCCCCGATGATGAAGATATTTAATTTTAAATATTTAGTTTAAATTTTATTTTTAAAATTTAAATTAATATTTTAAAATTAAATTAATGTATTTTCCGTCGTGGTTGAAAATGCCGACGTATTTGGAAATAAAGGGCGAAATGAAAGTGCATATAAAATAAGGCAAGGGATAATAAAAAAAATGAGACAATATATTTTCGCATCCACCCAAGCACGTGAATAAAAAGGAAGAAGAATTCGTGCGCATTCCAAGGGCAACGAAAGACAAAAGTTGAAGTGCGCCATTTTTGTCTTACATGGGTGCGGAGGACTCTAGTTCAATTTGCGTAAGAAGCACGCGCAAATTGTGGCTAAGGTGTGCTTTAAATTATTCTTAAATTTTATTCTGTTTTGGATGTTTATGGAAGGATGGGAAGTAATACGCGTTGTTAGGTAAGCCTACGAGTTATAAGGGTTTTTGGCTGTAATATAAAGAAGGGAAGTTAGATATTGGAGGTATAAAAAATAATATATATTTTGTTGTAATATTAAATTGTTTGGGATCTTTCTTTTTGAGTATTTAGAAAAAGAGTTAAGGTTTGGAGTAATAAGGGTGTAAGGTATTTGTTTTGTTATAGAAGTATGAAAAATTAATTTTGAGAAAAGGAAGAAAGAGTTATAAGGTTATGCATTGTTGTGATTTATTTTATTTTATAGTATAAGTGGTTTTGGGAGTTATAAGGTTATGCAATGTTATGATTTATTTTATTTTATGGTACAAGTGGTTTTAGGAGAGATAAAGGGAGTTGTGCAATTAAAGGGTTTGGTGATGATTATTGAAAGGTGGAATAATGTTGATTATTTTGCAAATCTACTAACCCTTGTGAAGATTGGCAAAAGAAAGTTGTGATGGTGGCAGATTTCCAAAGGGGTTACTTCACTTCAATAAGGTATGGGCACATTCTTCTTATGAGTATGATTGGTGTATGTTATTCCTGAAATAAGATTGGAGTGAAAAGGTTTTCAACAAGGTTTCCTTTGGTTGAGTGTAAGTCCTAGTTTTTGGTTTGTTGAAGACTACTTATGCATTGTTATCATTGATGAGAGTTTTGGTGAATGCATAATTCTGGTTTGAGGTAGTGGAAGCATTGTGCACTAGGGTTTATGATTGTGAGTCTTGCTACTTGCTTTGAGTTGGTGAAACCCTTAGTTGGCTGTTTTGATATTGATGGATGAGTGCTTCCATAGAGGTTGGTTGATCAAGTTATTGCTTTTTATTTGATACATGATATTGGGCTTACTCCATTGAGTTGATTTGAACAAGTTATTCTTTGCATTTGGTGATATTGTGTGGGTGGCTGTTTTGTTCAAATATCTTTGGAGGGAAAAGGATTTCTACTTGTTTCCTTTTCTTGTGATGATTGGTTGAATGCTTCAATGTTAATGTTGAGTTGAATGTTTTTGGTTAAACCTTGTCTATGAGCATTGTTGTTGAAGCCCAATTGGTTGAGAAAAGATATTGGTTTTGGAAAGAAAATGAGTATCATTGTTATATGAGATATTGCATGGTTGGAAATTGTTGGGTTGTGTTTCATGTTCTTGAGAAAAGCATACTACATCTATATTATTCTTTTGAGATTTGAAATTGAGTTGAGATTGAGATTGGGATTTAAGTATAGAACATATTGAGTCTCTAACAATTCTCTTTATGATTCTATGAGGTGGATGAATCACATTGGGTCTCTAACCATTCTCTTTGTGGGTTCATGCCAAGCAAGTGTTCTTGATAAACTTGTGAGCAGGTTTTGGACAGGTTCCATTGGGGACTTGTGAGCGAGGTTTTGGACGGGTTCCATTGAGGACTTGTGAGCAGGTTTTGGACAGGTTCCTGTGGGGACATGTGAGTAGGTTTGGACAGGTCTTAGCGGAGTACTTGTGAAGCTGAGGTTGATAGTTCTATCAGAGAACTTGAGGACAGAGGTGCATTGGTTATATGAGAAGAACCTTAGGACAGATTTGTGCCAGACCGAAGGACTGTGTTTGGTGCTGATCAAATACAGAGGACGAGGACATTTGTGCTAAACCGAAGGACTGTGTTTAGTGCAAATTCAAGGACTAGCTTTGAGGTGATAGAGTTGAGGACAAAGGTCTCCGACCGGAGCGGGGAAGACAGGTGTCTTCCGTGGATAGAGTTCCATTTGCTAAGTGCGGCGGAGGCGAGAGGTCTTCTAGAGGATCACCAACCGGAGCGAGAGGTAGGGGAAGGTATCTCCTTTGAGCGAGAGGCTCATAAATTTAGATTGGGGGAAGGTTTCTCCTTTGAGCCGAGGCTCATAAACATTGTAATTGGGAAGGTTTCCCAAAGAACTTTGAGATAACTTTTAGAGAAAAGTTTTGTGGATGAACCATGTAAATTGTTGTGTCACTTTGTGGATGGTTTTGTGCATTGCTTTGATATTGCTTTGGATATATTGCTTTACTGTTTTGAAGTATAAAGGAAAAAGTAAAAAGAGGTCTTATACTATTCACCCCCCCTCTCAGTATAAGCTTGTGTTCTTCAATATGCAGAAGGAAAATATGTCAAATTTGCTTTGTCACTTGAAAGTCGATGACAACTCATGAGAGGATGGAGTGAAACATGATCCATAGTGGATGACATCGAATATTGACAACGTACAGTGGAGATGCAGATGGTAACTTCAGATGGTAACACCGAAGCAGTGGCAATGCAGGATGTATCCTTTGCTCACACAATATAATGGTGAAGGCTCACGCATGCAGACGAACATGGATGGTGAAGTGGAACAGTTTGTAGCATTTGGTAGAACAAGTACTATCATGCCTAAAAATTTCAAAAGGTGGCAGGACTTTGAACGGTGAAAGGGTATTATGGATATACGTAGCATTGGTATTGTTACACATGGTCTAGGCCACCCATGTGGATTTCACAAAGGGAAATGTTTCGATATAGGTAATAGGCTTAGTCAAGATATTAATAAAGGTGCATACTAAAGTGGGCCATTCTAAATGGTTGATGTACAATGTAACACCCATATGGAACAAAAAATCAAGCATTACCCAAATTTGGGTTTAAAATTAATGGAAACGGATAAACATGATGAATGTCGAAACACATGCAAGGTAAAGTGAGACGTTACAAGGGAAAGCAAGGGTAGGTATTGAAAAACCAAGTAGGAAAATAAAATGAAAGAACATGCAATAGATGGAAGGAAACAAAACAGAAAATGGAAACGAAGGATTGGAAAGGAAAGTTTCTACAAACTTTAAAAATAGGTTGAAAATCATGAAGAAGGGCTGGATCTTTTGGGATTTTTTCGGGAGAGAAAAGCACTCTGCTGGACTGATTTTCACCATTTTGATGTCAATTTTTTGCTTTCTTTTGAATTGTAGTGGAACATTGAACATATTTTTCCTGCAATATATTGGGTGTGCTTCAAGTTTTATGAATGTTAATAGTTGGTTTGTTGTCATTTTCAGTATTTTGCACCTATTCCTTTGAAGCTTGCACCATATTAGATGTTGATTGCATTAAGTCGGGTCACTCTAATACTGTTTTATGCAGAATATTAATGCTTGCAGGGTTTGTGGAGAAAATCGGGGTTGCAACATTTTTGTTATTTCATTTTTTTTACTTTTTATTTTTCTTTTTATTTTTTGCAATTTTTTTTTAATTTTCAGAGATTAAAATAAAAATTGAATTTTTTTTAAAAATCCAAAAATAATTGCACGTCTGCGTAGAATGAACTTCAAAGTTTCATCTTGCACATTTACGTTTTTATTCGGAGTCATTTTGAATTTATAAAAATTATTTAAAATTGTTGTTTTATGCAGATTTTTATAATTTTGATTGTTTTTTTACATTTTGAAGCCAAATCAGATTTTTCAACTTTATATTTCATTTGCAAGCATAAAATGAACTTTCCTTTTTGAAAATTTCAATTTCATTAAAGGAGGGTAAATTTTAATGGCATTTCATAAGCTATCATTTTTGGCACAATAAATTCACCTTTCTTTATGAAAATTCTGATTTCATTAAAGAGAGGTAATTATACATTATATCAAAGGCTATTATTTAAAAGCATTATTTTTTATTTTTTATAGCAAAAAATCCCTTGCAGAGTTGCCTTGGTCTGAGAGACCACGAACAGGGGGTTCTACTCCGTCAAAGTCACCCGGGGGTCGCACTCGACCACTGCCCGCACCAACATTATCAATTGGATTTTGGGTACCCAATTCAACTTTTTGGTAGGGTGGAGATTCGAACTTGGAACCTCCCTTGGAGGATTGCCCTCTCATCTCCAACTCACCTATAACACCTGGGTATTAAAAGCATTAAATTATTTCTTCTTTATGAAAATCAATTTCATGAAAGAGGGATAATTACTAATGACATTTTAAGGCCCCTTATTTTAAGGCAATAAATTGTTGTCTCTTTGTGAAAATTAATTTCATCAAAGAGGGATAATTTATTTATTACAACAAAGGCTAATATAACTACAAAGTTGGTCATTCAAAATATTTTATGTTGAGGGTTAAAAGGAATTCTTTCATCATTTGACATTCATGCTTAGAGATAGATGTTAGTCTTCTATTTCATGCTTAAAGTAGGATTTAATGCAAGATAAAACTTGTTTAAAATCTACTTAATCTAAAGAATATAAAAGCTATCTAAAATCATTCAATATAAAAGGAATTAAGGTTTTACATTGTGGTCATATGATGGCCAATTCACATTTGCTTTTCTTAATTTTTATGAATAATCATTAACATAGCATGGTAAAATAAACCGACACATACGCCTTGTTAACAATTACTTGCAATCACTAAGGTGTTCCTAGCATTAATTTGATATATCTTTATTGAGATTACTAATACACATTTGCAATGCTAATATAGCGAAACCTTGGAGAAGTTGTTTTGTTTTAACTTCTTTGCAAGAGGGGGTTTTGGGATCAAAATCCTAAGGGAGAGTGTAATTTTGCAATTGGGCAAAATTACCACTCAACACTCCCAATGCATGTGCTATTTCTGGCCTTGTGCATACCATCGCATACATCAAACTGCCAACTACTAATGAATAAGGAACCTTGGACATATATTTTATCTCCTCCTATGTCTTAGGACACATTTTTTTGGTCAGTTTAAAATGATTTTCCAAAGGTGTTCTAGTAGGTTTTGCATTCTGCATATCGAATCTTTCCAACACCTTCTCAATGTACTCACTCTAAGACAATGTTAATTTATAATTTTTCCTATCTCTTGTTATTCTCATACTAAGGATTTGCTTTGCAGCACCAAAATCCTTCATTGTAAACGACTCTACCAATTTTATTTTGAGTACAATTATATCCTGCATGTTAGACCCTGCAACAAGCATGCCATCTACATACAATAATAGGTTAATATAGTTACCATTATCCAATATATTAAAATAAACATAGTGGTCAGAATAAAATCTACTATAACCTTGATCTGACATAAACCTGTCAAATTTCATATACCACTGCCTTGGAGCTTGCTTCAGGCCATATAGGCTCTTTTTCAACTTGCATACTAGTTCCTCCTTTCCCTTGACCTCATACCCTTGTGGCTACTGTATATAATTCTCTTCCTCCAAATCCCCATGGAGAAAAGCTATTTTTACATCTAATTGTTCAAGATGTAAATCCTCTACAACCACTAAGCTTAAAAAAGTTCTAATTGAAGTCATTTTAAAAATAGGAGAAAATATTTCATCATAATCAATACATTTCTTCTATGCAAACCCCTTTACAACTAGTCTACCCTTATACCTGTTTTTACCTCCATCTTCTCCTTTCACCCTGTAAACCCATTTATTTTGCAATGCTCTTTTTTTTGCAGGCAACTGAACCAAATCCTAAATCTGATTATTTATCAAGGAGTCCATCTCCTCTTTCATGCCTTGCTCTCACTTCTTCTTGGTTTCTACCTGCATTGCTTCATTATATTTTTTTGGTTCACCAGAGTCAGACAATAAGACATAATATAATGAATGGGAGTAACGTACAAGAGGTCTACTTATCCTGGTAGATTTTCTAACAATATTTGTAGGAGTTTGAGGTGCTAGCAACTACTGTTGTTGATTTTCTAGCACCTTTGGAGTTTCAATTTCATCAAGCACTGTGTATTCTGAGTTTACATTTTCCTTTTTCTTTTCCTGCAAATGATCCTTATACATGACCTTCTCATTGAATATTACATCTCTACACCTAATGATTTTGTGATTTGCATAATCCCAAAAGTGATAACCAAAATTATTAATTCCATATCCAATGAAAAACACTTCTTGGATTTTACCTCAAGTTTAGTTCTATTTTCTTTACTAATATGCACAAATGCTTCACAACCGAAAGTCTTCAAAAATGAGTAGTTAATAGGCTTACCTGTCCATACCTCTTCTAGAATCCCACCATATAGGGAACTTGAAGACCCTCTATTTATTAAATAAACTATAGTATCCACAACATCTACCCAAAACTATAAGGGTAATCTTGCATGTAATCTCATACACCTAGCACGTTTCATGTTAGTCTTGTTTATCCTTTCTAATACACCATTTTCTTGGAGAGTTCCTAGAACCATATTCACTCTAGGAATCCCATGGTATATATAATAACTGTCAATATCTTTACTGTAGTACTTACGTCCATTATCAGATCTGAGACACTTTAGCTTATTTCCTGTCTCATTCTCAACCAAATATTTCTATTTCTTAAAGGTATCAAAGACATTCAATTTATTTTGAATACAATAAACCCAAGTTTTTCTAGTTGCATAATCAATAAATATAATATAATAGTAAGAGCCACCAAGAGATGATACATGAGATGGTCTCCATACATATGAATGTACAAGCTCTAGCTTTTTACTCTTATTTTCTTTTCAAACTCTGAGAAATATGACTCTTTTCTATTTTCCATAAATGTAGTGCTCAAAAAAGTCTAAATCAACCTACTTCAAACCTGGCAAAAATTTCCTTGAGTGGAGAATTTGCATCTCCTTCGCGCTCATATACCCAAGCATATGATGCCACAAAGCTGTATCCACTTTTGTAGAAGCTAAAGCAATAGAAAGATCAGTATTACCAGTACATACATACAATGTACCTTTCTTATTTCCTTTTACTAATAACAGTGATCCTTTAGCAACCTTCCATGAATTTTCTAAGAATGTAACTGTACATCCTTCACTGTCCAACTGCCCTATGGAAATTATATTTCTTCTTAAATCATGAATATGCTTTATATCTTTTAACAACCATTGGTTTCCATTCTATAAATTTATATGTATGTTACCCTTTCCAATGATTTTACATAGTCTATCATCACCCAAATAGACATGTCCAAAATCACCTTGAACATAATCTAGAAAATATTTCCTATGGGGTGTGGCATGATATGATGCACCAGAGTCTAGCACCCAATAATCATTAATATTATCTAGTGAAAGGATTAAAGCATATTGCAATATATCACCTACTATGTTTGCTTCCTTATTACCCAAATTTTCTTCTCCTATTTATCTTTTTGATTCCAAAAGTCTCTTTTCAGGTGTTCTTTCTTCCTGCAATGCCAGTATTTCAACTGTTTTCTTTTGGATTTGGATCTATCTTTCTTTGAATTTCCATGATTTCCTAGGATTTTTCCTCTCTCCCTTTGTCTCCTCCTATTATCCATAGTCAAAGCATTAGCTGATGTTTCACCTGTACTTTTCCATCGCATTTCCTCGCTAAGGATAGCACCAATAACATCATCCAATTTTGAAGTATTTGAACAAGAGATAAAATTACTCACAACCATTACCAATCCATTCCAAATTTCTAGAAATGAGCACAAAATCAAGAGAGACCTAACCTCATCATCAAAGTTTACTCCTATAGAGCTTAACTAATTGGTAACTATGTTAAACTCATTTAAATGATCAGTAATAGACCCACCTTCTGACATCTACATATTAAATAAAAATTTCATAAGAAATACCTTGTTTGAAGTTGAGGATTTTTCATACAGTTTAGTCAACGCTTTCATTAAACCCTCTGTTGTCATTTCCTTTGAAATATTGAAGGCCATCGATGATGCCAAGCATAGTTGTATTGTTCCTAGTGCCTTTTTGTCCAGAACTTGTCATTTTTCATATGTTTTTATTGTCAACTTCTTTGTTACTCCGCTTAATGGTAGGTAAAGATATTTCTAATAAATATAATCCTCCATTTGCATCTTCCATAGTTGGTAATTTTGGCCATTAAAATTCTCAACCCTAAATCTACTTTCTTCTGTCATTGCTCCCACTCGAACTAAAAACCCTCCTTTCAAGTGCATTTTTCAAACCCTAATATCTGATACTAGTTGTTAGGATTAAACTATAAAAACACAAACAATAAAATGCAGAAATAAAACACAAGAAATAATGCAATACACAACAGACACAGATTTATGTGGTTCACCCAATATGGGCTACGTACACGAATAAAATAATGAGGCCTTTTATTTCATCTAGAAAATCTCTCTGTACAAAGCCATGCATCGAACATTACCATTAGTCGCCATACAAAATCCTCTTATAAAAGTGCATTATAATTTTAGGGAAAAAACTCACCTAAAATCTACCATTCGATCTATGACCTAATATCAAATGGTCCAGATTTACATAGAGGAAAAAGCATCTATTTTTGGCTTTCGTGATGCTACCCCTGAAACCCTTGCCATGGGAGGGTCCTAAGGATTATCGTTGCACCCCTGGACCCCCATGGTAGACACTAGTAGGGGGGCTAATGCCCCCCCTACACCCCCTATTTTTTGTGGGGAGTCCAAGTGCAGATGAAAAACAAAACCTCTAAATTAATTAGGCTCCATAATCAATAATCTCCCACTTGGAGATTGATCATAGTAACTCCACTACTACTGCACTTGCTAGACTATGCTTCAACTTTGGACCTGGAAATTTTCTCACCTTTTACTGTCATGCTTGAAGACCAACTAAAACTGAGCAAGAAATTAGTTTCTCCCTTTTTACTACCTTTGTGAACATATCTCTAGGATACTGACTAGTGTGTATCTTCTCCAGTTTTAACTATCCATCTTCCAACACTAAGTGTATGAAATGGTACTTGGTATGTATGTGTTTAGTCCTGGAATGGAAAGCTGAATTCTTTGAAAGATGAATGGCACTTTGACTATAACTATATAATGTGCTATTCTCTTACTTATTTCCCAACTCCTCCATAAACCTTTGTAACCAAATCATCTCTTTACTAGCCTCTATAACAACAACATATTATGCTTCCATTGTTGAGAGTGCAACAACTTTCTGTAATTTTGAAATCTAGCTTACTGTAGTTCCACCTATAGTAAAAAAATATCCTATGGTACTCCTCCTGTTGTCTATATCACATGCCATATCTGAATCGACATATCCATGTAAAGCAGTATTAGAACATCCAAAGCATAATTCCAAAGTGAGAGTACCTCTCAAATACCTAAGAATCTACTTCACTACCTCCCAATATCTTCTTCCTGGGTTGCTCATAAACCTGCTGACAACTCCCACTGCATGTACTATATCTGGCTTTGTGCACACCATCACATACATCAAACTACCAACTACTAATGAATAATAAACATTGGACATGTAGTTTATCTCCTTTTGTGTATTAGGACACATTTCTTTGGTTAGTTTTAAATTATTTTCCAAAGGTATGCTAACAGGTTTTGCATCCTGCATACTGAATCTTTCCAACACCTTCTCAATGTACTCAATCTGAGACAATTTTAATTTACAATTTTTTTATCTCTTGTTATTATCATACTAAATATTTGCTTTGCAACACCCAAATCATTCATTGCAAACAACTCTGCCAATTTTCTTTTGAATATAATTATATCCTGCATGTTAGACCTTACAACAAGCATGTCATCTACATACAATAATAGGATAATATAGTTACCATTATCTAATCTCTTAAAATAAATACAATGGTCAGAATAACATCTACTATAACCTTGATCTGACATAAACCTATAAAATTTCATATACCACTACCTTGGAGCTGGCTTTAGGTCATACAAGCTCTTTTTCAACCTACATACTAGTTCCTCCTTTCATTTGACCTCATACCCTTGTGGCTGCTTTATATAAATCTCTTCCTCCAAATCTCCATGAAGAAATGCTATTTTTACATCGAACTGTTCAAGATGTAAATCCTCTACAACCACTAATATTAAAATAATTCTAATTGAAGTCATTTTAACAACAATTTTTTTTTTTTATCATAATCAATACCTTTTTTCTGTGCAAACCCCTTTACAACCAGTCTAGCCTTATACCTCATTTTACCTCCATATTCTTATTTAACCTTGTAAACCCATTTATTCTGCAATACTTTTTTTCCTGTAGCCAACTGAACCAGATCCCAAGTCTGATTATTTATCAAGGAGTCCATATCCTCTTTCATGCATTGCCCCCACTTCTTCTTGGTTTCTACCTGCATTACTTATTCATATATTTTTGGTTCACCAGATTTAGAAAATAATACATAATATAATGAAGGAGAGTAATGTACATGAGGTCTACTTATCCTGGTAGATTTCATAACTACATTTGTAGGAGTTTGAGGTGCTAGCTGCTACTGTTGTTGATTTTCTAGCACCTTTGAAGTTTCAATTTCATCAAGCACTGTGTATTCTGAGTTTACCTTTTCCTATTTATTTTACTACAATTTATCCTTATACCTTCTCATTGAATATTACATATCTACTCCTAATGATTTTGTGATCTGCATAATCCCAAAAGCGATAATCAAAATCATTAACTCCATATCCAATGAAAAAACACTTCTTGGATTTTACCTCAAGTTTAGTTCTATTTTCTTTACTAATATGCATGAATGCTTCATAACCGAAAGTCTTCAAAATTGAGTAGTTAATAGGCTTACCTATCCATACCTATTATATAATCCCATCATCTAGGGAACTTGAAGGCACTTTGTTTATTAAATAAATTGTAGTATCCACAAAATATGCCCAAAAATATAAGGGCAATCTTACATGTAATATCATACACCTCACACGTTCCATGGTAGTCCTGTTCATCCTTTCTGACACACCATTTTCTTGTGGAGTTCCTGGAACTGTCTTCACTCTATGAATCCCATGGTATGAACAGTAACTATCAAACTCTTTGTTGCAATACTCACCTCCATTATTAGATCTGAGACACTTTAGCTTATTTACTATCTCATTCTCAATAAAAGCTTTCCATTTATTAAAGGTATCAAAGACATCCGATTTCTTTCAAATACAATAAACCCAAGTTTTTCTAGTTGCATCATCAATAAATGTAACATAATAGTAAGAGCCACCAAGATATGATACCTGAGCTGGTACCCATACATTTGAATGTACAAGATCTAGCTTTTCACTCTTCTTTTCTTTTCCAACTCTGAGAAATCTGACTCTTTTCTATTTTCCATAAATGTAGTGCTCACAAAAGTCTAAATCAACCTGATTCAAACCTGGAAACAAATTCCTTGAGTGGAGAATCTGCATCCCCTTCGTACTCATGTGTCCAATCCTATGATACCACGAAGTTGTATATGCTCATGTAGATGATAAATATAATCCTCCATTTGCATCTTCCATAGCTGGTAATTTTGGCCATTAAACTTCTCAACCCTAAATATGCTTTCTTTTGTCATTGCTCCCACTCAAACTGAAAATCCTTATTCAAGTGTGTTTTTCAAACCCTAAGCTCTGATAGCAGTTGTTAGGATTAAACTATAAAAAAACAAGCAATAAAATGCAAAAATAAAACACAAAAGAAATAATGCAACACACAATATACATAGATTTACGTTGTTCAGCCAATATGGGCTATGTCCATGAAGAAAATAACCATGCCTTTTATTCCATTCAAAAAATATCTTTTTACACAACCGTGCATCGAACATTACAATTAGCTGCCATACAAAATCCTCTTATAAAAGTGCATTACAATTTTAGTGCAAAAACCTACCTAAAATCTATCGTTCGATCTATGACCTAATATCAAATGGTTCAAATTTATATAGAGGAAAATACACTGGGTCCTTACGGTCCTATTTCATCATAGTATCATCCTTAGGATTGTCAGATGCCATAGGTTCTTTCGTAAATTTGCTTACGAACGTCTTACAAAAAAAATAAGTTAAGGGTATTACGTATCTCCTTCAATGTATCCAAGAAATACTCAGAATGGGATATCACCATGGAAAAAGTTTGGATTACAATTTCTTGGAGAGCCTACGTTGTGTGATCATCCTTATCTTCATCAGAAATCACTTCTTGGTACGAGCTCTGGCTCCTACACATTTTCTTCCTAAGATGGATGGACGACTTGGTCGCGCTCCTCAGTTCCTCAACTTTAAGTCAACAAATGTACTTATAATTTTATTTTACATAGTGTTACCAAATTAACTAGGGTCCTTCACTTACCCGACAAGATAATTCAAGGAATGTATATACTTATTTTAGGATAGTTTTTGAACAAAATTACTTTTTTTATAACATAAATGACTCAAACATGAAATAAGTTACTACGGTTAATCAACATTGAAATTCAGCCTTCGATTAAGCCAAAATATTCTATAAATTTTATCTTCTAAGTCAAGTTTTGCCATAATACTATTTGTATTATTCAGCCCAGTTTACCCTATGGTGAAAAATTAATTATCTAGAGTGATATTTGGGCCTGCTTTAAGTGCAAACAAAGACATAGTTGTTTTCATTATTAACCTAATATTTTTACGATTCAATGACTATTGATGAAATGATATCAAAAATTAAAAGCTTGCTCTACAACCACAAAACTATTAACCAGAAAACAAGCGATATCAAATTTCTATATTGGTTTCATGTACATACCCACACTTATCAACTTATTAAGTTAATATGATCAAACTACATAATATAATCATAGACACATTCAAAATTAATCACAAATCAAGAGATTTATTTATAATTTCACATCAAATATAATTTTTCCTACATAATCCTTTATTACTTTTACACATTTATCTCATACTTATACGATGTATAATGAATTGGAATGGTTTTATTTGCAACACCAGCTAACTAATTGAAGATAGTTAGTGGAAACACTAGTTTGAAGTCATACGTATTTAACTTGTAAAAACTTGGTCTAATCAATGAAAATTAACACTGTTTACTGAAGCAATGCCATAATCGATAAATCTAATAAAGGATCATTTCCATTGTTGTTTCATTCCATTGTCAAGGTTTACACAACTCAAAATATTCAGGATCTCTCTTAAAGGAGCTTTTCTTTTTTACTTTTACTAAAGGATATGAGTCTATACATCTATAGAAAAATTAAATACAATATTCATGATAATTGGACATTGTGCTAGCTCATAAAGCTAAGCAATGATACAATTAGCATACTACGACGACCAGTGGAATAGATGTAGTTTTGTTTAAGATAAAAGGAGATTGTTTGTTAAATATTTTGCAAAATGGTAGTTGTTCTATATTACTTCGGTTGTTAGATGACACCTCTTGGGAAAATACACCTTCAGATATGATAGCTAAGCATACGAAAAAACATGATTTACACATTATCTCTTCTATAAAATTGCATAAACCTAATCAAAAGATAACAAATAAATATAGATAAGCTCAAAACAATTAATTACCACTACCTACTAATGGAAGGGTGATCATCCAATCGATCAAGTCTTAAACACAATATATCATCAACATAAAGGTAATGTATTATATATATAAAATGTATTTAGCTGGGTAATAATACATTGGAATAAATAATAGGACAAGCACCCCTCTAATTCCTCAGTGAATGATTCTCTATCATCGATGAACAGGGCACCTTGGTTAGCTAGTATTCATCACAGGGTTTGAAATTTGAACACAAATCAAAACAAGACAGGCATCACCAGAGCCTTAATTAACAAATTCAAAATATATTATTACGTCCATTCCACTTGAGCTATATTCAAAAGCAGATACAAGGCTCACAAACTCACTTCTGCAAGCATTTTCCAACCGTTTGTCAGCTAACATAGGTTCATCGATGGAATGATAGGATTGGAAGCATGTAGGGTCAGACATGACCCCTATGTATGCAATGCATCTACTCCTAAATACTCTTTAAAAATATACAATGCATTAATCTATTCTACCAATCCATTAATTCAAGCAAAACATTACTAAACAATCATCTAAAAGGTTAAATATTGGCTTCTTGTTTTTTTATAGTTAGTAATTTTTTTTTAATCTCTCAATAAGTATTTCCCAAACACAACAAACTCCCATTTTGTTACATAATTTTATTTTATTTTTCTTTAAAAAAAGTATAATTTTTCTAAGTATGATTTCATAATCAGCTGAAATCCGAAAATACAAATAAGAATAATACATAAATACAAGCTTTCCTTTCTACCTTGCGGGAATATTAAGAACATCATATACATTTTAGATAGAAACTAAACCTCATGACCTAAAAATATAAGCTCTTCTTATTCACTTTAATTCTCACCTTCTCCATGGTAGAATAATATATAGAACATATCAAAGCATGCCACAAACCTTCTTGTGTCCTCAATATATAGAAATTATAGGCAATAATTTTCTCAACAAGTGGACAGGTTCATGCAAGGGAGTCGGACCAAAAGTATGCTAGATGGTAATTCAAATTTAATATTATATTATTATACCTTTATATATATATATATATAATAATATGTTTTAAAATTTAATATTTACATCATATAATGTAAACAATTACTTATTTTATACTATTTTCATATCATTATATTTATTTATTTATTCTTGATAAAAAGGGGTTGTACTCGGATCCCCCACCCTTAAAAAATTACATATATCTTATTTAGAGCTTGAGAGTTTACAAATAGATACACTTCTCATCTCAATTGAGATGCTATAGTTAGAAACCTACATCATTTTACATAAAATGTTTGAATTCTTGATTTTCATTTTCTGGATCTTTTCAAAATTTTGTATGAATACAATTACTCCAGAATTCAACATCTTTTTACATTTTCCTATAGCAGCCTTCACAACGCTAAAAATTCACCTCTACAATCTATTTCTTGCATCTTATTATAGTAATATTTCTAAAACATCGCACTAACATAGTCCGCTTTACCAAATATGGATTGCTAGTTTCCTTCCTAAAACACAAGTGAAACCACAAAAATTATAATAAATAGTCTAAATGAACACACATTATTGTTACAAAATAAAACAAATATTACCAATAAAAAATATTAAATTAAATCTTAATCATTAATTGATTTAGGCAATCAACAATTTTTTTCAGCTGCAACTAAACTTTCTCTAACCATGGAAAGGAGATGTTAACTTCACAATTCTCAATCAAAACCCCTCTATTGGCTAGCTTATCTGCACAATTGTTTACTTCCCTTAATATATGTGTAAACATGATTTCTTCAAACTCTTTAGCAAGGTATTGAATTTCCATAATTATCTCTTGTATGTTCCATGGAGCCTTTGCTTTCCTCAAAATTGCATTAATTACTATGAGAGAATCACCTTCCATCCAAAATCTATTCCATTTCATTTGTTTACATATTTTTAACCCTTCTAAAGCTACCCAAGCTTCAGCTTCATTATTTATCTTAAATCCACAATTGAAAGCATAATGAGATAAAATCTCTCCTCTATTGTTTCTAATTATTCCTCCTCCTCATATCGGTCCTAAATTTCCTTTAGATGCTCCATAAAAATTCAATTTAACCCACTCCAAGTTTAGTGGTTTCCACTTTACATTATTTACCTTATTTTCTTTTTTTGTACCTAACATCATAATTCCATTTAATGATTTTACTCCATCTATCAAGACTCTTCGCTTCCAAATTAGGGATTGAGTGAGTTGATAGGGTTGGTTTAGAATCCTCTATGGCTAAACATACATTATTTTTCATTAACT
Organism: Wollemia nobilis; assembly: GCA_028583015.1. Classification (NCBI taxonomy): domain Eukaryota; kingdom Viridiplantae; phylum Streptophyta; class Pinopsida; order Araucariales; family Araucariaceae; genus Wollemia; species Wollemia nobilis. Next base: position 4,970,398 of record JAQPPZ010016751.1, on the reverse strand, counting down.
TTAAACTACTTTCCTTTCCTTAAAATATTCTTCTATTCCTTTCTAGACATATAGTACAAAGTATTATATATTTTGATATATCCCATATTGTTTGTAAAGCCTCATTTTTTTAAGTGCTCTGCTATTGCTTTAACCATTCTTCAATTCTGTTATTCATCACCATGCATTTACCAAACATATTAAAAATCCATTTCCATAGATTCCAGACTATTGAGCATTGTCCCAAGAGATGGTCAATACTCTCCTTCTTATTATAGAAAACACATTCATAGGGGCCATGAAAATCCCTTTTCATAAGGTTATCCCAGGATAAAATTCTTCTATGACCTACTAGCCAAACAAAAATTTTGACTTTAGGAATTCTTGGGCTATCCCAAACATATCTCCAAATTCTAATGATATTATTATTATGTTGGTGTTGAACATTATATCAACTTCTTGTTGTGTATTCTCCTGAGCTATTCAACTCCCAAATCAATTTATCCTTGGCACCCCTCGAAATAATTACATTTGTTATATTTCTACTCAATTTCCTCCAAGCATCAATGCTTGTATACTTATAAAAAAATATTTTTTCCATTTGTATCTTCCTTCTCGATCCTTGTACAAAATGTTTGAAACCCTATCATTGTATTTGTCTTGAAGCAATCTCATCCAAGGTTTCAAAACTAGATCTAAATTGAGTGGTTTTTTATCACACCAAGAAAAAATCCAAATAGAATTTTTTTTCAGTTCCCACCACCCATATTAAATATTCAATCATAATATCAATAGATTTTTTTAAAGCATCCAAAGAGTAGAACCATTTGGAAGAGAGAATGCAATAAATATTAAACTTGGGTAATTGGGATGAACAAAATTACTTAGAAGAATTCTTTCCCATTGTATTTGACTCTCTTTGTACAATCTCCAGATAAATTTTCCCCTAAGAGATAAGTTTACATCTGTAAGAGCTCTTAAGCCAAGACCTCCCCTAGTTTTATCATCAATCAAATTGCTCCATTTCACCAAAGAAAATTTCCTTTTATCATGTAAACCTAACCATAAAAGGATCACCTAATAAAGATTAAATTTTTTTCAACTGATTTTGGCATAGAATAAAAAGACATATAATAAGTTGGAATGGCTTGTAAGACTGACTTAATTAATTGCACTCTTCCTGCTAATTATAACCATCTACCTTTCCAAGTTGGAAGTTTATTTTGAACTTTACTAATAACTGGATTCCATAAATCTATCCTCATTCTACCCTCAAATAAATACATTCCTAAATAAGTTATTTGGTAAATTTACCTCCTCCATTTGAAGAAACTTATAAATTCTTTCTTTTATATTAGCATGAGTGTTAAGAAAGTAAATTTTAGATTTAGTCCTATTAATTTTTTATCCTAAAGTTTTTTCGTACTCTTTTAAAAATTTATTCAAAGCTCTGGCCTCATTTATCCTTACCCTTCCAAAAAGGGTTGTATCATCTACAAACTGTTGATGGGTGATGTTATCTATGTTATTACTAACCTTAAGTCTACTTATAAACCCATATTTGTAAGCATTATTTAAGTTCCTACTAATTTTTTTTACCATAATAATGAAAAAATAAGGAGATAGAGGATCTTCTTGTCTAAGGCCTCTCTTGGATTTAAAATATTCTATCACTAACCCATTGACCAACACTGAATAAGAAACTATAGAGACACAAGCTTTAATCCATCTAACCCATTTCTTCCCAAAACTAAACTTATCTAAAATTGTAAAAAGAAAATTCCATTTAACCCTATCATAGAATTTACTCATATCAAGTTTTAAGATCATAGCTTTCTCTTTTCTTGAAGCTACTGAATGTATAACTTCATGAGCTACTATGATCCCATCCAAAATTTGTCTCCCTTTCACAAAACCTCCTTGCTCTTCTGAAATGATTTTGTCTAAAAATGACCTTAATATATTCGCCATCACTTTGGAAATAATATTATAAGCCATATTGCATAGGCTTATGGGTCTAAAAAATAAAACAATTCAAGATCCTTATTTTTTAGAATTAGGGTAAGATAAGTTGCATTTATTTTATCAGGAATGTATTGTTTTACCCAAGACAGTTCTATTGCCACCAATAAATAATCCTTCACTATATCCTAATTATATTGGTAAAAAACTGCAGAGAGCCCATATGGACCAGGGGATTTATCCTTATTAAGAGAGAAAAGAGCTAAAAGAACATATTCTAGAGTAATAGGCTCTATTAGTTTCCTATTATCTTCATTTGTTATAACCGAAGGAACATCTTGAAGAAGTTTATCATTAAGAACTTCGGTCTCCTTTGAACCTAGAATATTCTGATAAAATGACCTAGCCTCTTTTCTAATTTCACTCTAATCTTCATTCCAAACCCCTTTCTATCGATTTAATTCTACCAATTCTAGAAGAAGATCTATTACTATAGCCATCCTATGAAAAAAAATTATATTTTTATTTCCTTCTTTTAACCAAGTTTGTCTTGATTTTAATCTCCAATATATCTCTTCCTTACTCAAAATATTATGATATTCACTAAGCAAATCCCTTTCCTCTGAGCTTGTATTATTTTCATCACCTTTTTGGAATTTTAAAAGTTTATCTTTTAGTTCTTCTTTCTTCTTAAAAATATTACCAAAGGTGCTCTTGTTCCATTCTTTTAATAAATATGTCATAGCTTTAATTTGGTTTGGAAAAGCATACAACCCACTATTCCCTAAAGAATTCCATGTTTGAGATATCATATAAAAAAATTGAGGATGGTATTCCCATATACTCATATTTAAAATAAGATTTTTTTAAAATTCACTAACCACCATTTTAACTCTTATTGGCCAGTGATCTGAACCAATCCTTGTTGAGATAGTAATTTTAGCACAAGTTCCTTCATCTAGCCAATTATCCGAGAGAATACATCTATCTAATTTTTATGCTATTAGTTTTTGGCCTCTCCTATTGTTGGTCCAAGTATAGTTTTCTTCTTCAAACTCAACTTACCATAGATTTTTGTTTTGAATAAAAGCTGAGAAATATTTCATACTTTGGGTCAATTTCCTAATCCTCCAAATTTTTCATTCAGCTTGGTAATGGCATTAAAATATCCAATGATCATGAAATAGGTTTCTTGGTATTTACTTCTCATAAAGGCCTCAATCCCACTCCAAAATTCTAATCTACCTAATTGAGTTGTAGGACCATACACATTGATAAGGATGAATCAAATATCAACAAAGTAGCAAGTGATTACAGATGCTATCCAATGCCTAGTTTTATGAATGGTTACACAAGAGGTTCTATAAGGATTCCAACAAGTTAGAATTCCCACTGCTGCTCCTTATGAATTCATATCATCCCATTCACATCTTGCCCAAAAAACTTTTATAGTTTTTGAAACTTCTTTTGTCATTTTAGTTTCCTAGATACATAGAATATCATGTTTATTACTTAAACATAGGTCCCTAATACACCTATGCTTTGAGGGGGCATTAACACCCCTTATATTCTATGAGATGATAATCATGTCTCATTAGGGACTTTTGGCCCCTCTTGTGTATTAAAAACATCATTTTGTTTTTTGGTAAAGAGAAGTTCAACCAACTTAGTTTGTGTTCCTTTCTCTATGTTAGCTCTTACTTCCCTGGATCTTGCTTGATAATTTAAGGGTTTTCCTCTTTTTGCCTTGCCTATATCAAGAGTAGGTATTATTATTCTATTCCTCAATATTCTTTCACCATTTTATTTTTCAACATATTTATCCTCTCCTAGCTCTATTATAGAATCTTTTGACTTATTCTACTCATTTTTTGGTATTTTCTTATTTATGATAGAGGTATTAACATCTAAAACTGCATTTTCTTTACCAATTATTTTCTCCTGAATGGTGCATGGTACTTCAAGAGAGTCTTCAAAATATTATGAAACACATTATTTGGGTTCATCGAGAATGTTCTTCCTTAAATTAGGATCATATTGAATAGACGGTTCCTTGCTAATATGTTTAAATTGTTGTCTCGTGTCCTCTAAATTTTGATATACTTTTTCTTCATAGGCTAAAGCCTTAAAAGAATTGGAATTTATTGGAGTATCCTTTCTTATTGGTATCGATTGTTTATTTTCTTTTATTTTTCTAGATCTATTTTTTGGAAGTTGAAAACCATATTTATCCATAACCATTTGTAAATTTATCTTACGATTTTCTACAAATGATTTTGCTGGGCTCTTCTTAGGGCATGATCTCTCAATATGCCCCACCTCATGACATATTATACATCTAAAATATATGTTTTCATAATCTATAGTTTGGGTCCACATCTTATCCTCATACTTAAGAATGATTGATTATGGTAAAGCTTTTTCCTATATCAATCATGACCAATATTTGAGCATAAATAGCCAAAAATCCATCTTTTGTTGTATCTGAAATCTTAAGGAATTCTCCTAGAGTATTTTCTATTGCCTTGAAGGTATCTATTTCCCAAAATTTAATGGGTAATCCAAACATCCTAACCTAGACTGGTACTAGGGATATATTTACATTTTTAGGTGAAAATCCTTCATACCAACGGGTAAGGAAGAGCCCTGCTCTTCCCATAAACCAAGGACCCCATTTTAGTATTATTTTTTTTATTCCTTAGAAAAATATGGCTAGGAAGAAAACTTTGGGAAGAAATGATAGAATCACTCTTGGAGACTTCCAACTCCTATCAATCCATTTTCTCAAGGCAGCCCCTGGCCAATACCCATTAAATTTACCAAAAAATGCCTTATCTTGGAGCAACGAGGATATTTATGAGGTGCGCTCACTAACCTCTACCACTAGGGATGATTCTAATGATTTAACTATAAATAAATTGATGGAAAGAAAATTAAAACTCAAAATATAATGAAAATTATCTGAAAGTTCTATAGAAAATATAATATTTGATAAAAACTTTATAAAATTTTCATGCACAATTTCTAAGATAAAGAAAGGGAAAAAATAACTTAGCTAAAAAATTATTTGTCTAGATAGAATATCTTGCCTCACTTAAGTCCTAGCCCTTCATTACTCTTCCCATCATTCGAACCCTAGTTGGCAAATATTTGCAATTTCATTTTTTGTGACTTGAAAAATAGTCACTACCCTTGTTTCAAATGGTTGACTTCACAAGGTTGTATCTCCCTCAATATTGCTCAAATATTTGCATATGACCACTCATTTTAAAGCTATTCAAATTCTGCACAAGTTGGTCCAATAATCAATTGAATCAGATAACTCTTTGCGAAGATATGGCTCCTAAAAGATGAGATATTTTTCAAGAAAAATCCCTAATCCTTAGCACTTTGTAATTTCATTTTCATGATTTGAAAAATGGTCATTGCCCTTGTTATGAATGGTTGACTTCATAGGGTCGTATCTCCCTCAATCTATATTTATTTATTTTAGATTTATTATTTATTGTTATTTTATTATATTATCTATTATATCAATATATTTTTATTAACTTATATAAATCATATTAAGAAAGTCATTTTTAAAAGTTTTTATTAGAAGTAAGGATGTTGTAGTTAGAAGTATGGATGCCCTGTTATCCTTCAGCAAGAGGAATGAGTGAGCTGAGGTTTAGCGGGTGCGGCAAGAGTGAGGGTTTGAATTTTTTGGGTAGGAATCTCAGCCAAGGCGGTAGAGGTAGAGCAGGTACGGAAGGGGCGGGTGGGAACCTCGAGCATAGATCAAGTGAGGATCCAGAGGAAGGCGGTCAAGCTACGATAGATTTGGAGGTGGGCATCACATGGGGGCCCGACCCTCCTTAGAAAGACCCCGACAAAAAAAATACAAAGGACAATACGGGGCCCAAGAAGTGGCTATATTTTGCTGAGACTCTTAGAGGAAAAAGAAAGGAGGTTCTCTCTCTTCCGTCCCTAGTTCCAGTAAATAATAAAATTTCAGCCCCGACAAGTTCCATGAGCCCTTTTATTTTAATGGAAGAATTCTCCATGGTAGGCAAGTTTTTGGGAGGTAGGCCGGACATGGAGACTATAAGGGCTTGGGCGACGAGTAAATGGCAACTGGTAGGCAACTTGGAGTTGGTAGCTCTAACTCGAGGGTTCTTCATTATCCATTTTAATAATATGGAGGATGCTAATCACATTTTAACAGGAGGTCCTTGGTTTCTAGGCAAAAGGAGCCTTTTTCTTAGATGATGGGGTGAAGATTTCGACCCTGAAAAGAAAAATATTAACATTTCCCCTATTTGGGTTCTTCTCCCAAGTCTACCTACCCAGTTCTTCAATGAATATTGGCTGCAGGGCATATCCAGAACTATAGGGGACCTGATCTCCATTGACCATGTGACATTGGCCAGGAAAATGATGACTCATGCACGAATCTGTGTAAATGCTAATTTGAATAATGAATTTCCAAGGTTTGTGGAGCTAGAGTATGGAGAATACTATAGAAAACAACCGATAGAATACGATAATAGACCAACATTCTATGCAGAATGTAAAAATCAAGGACATCTATGCAATCAGTGCCCTAACCTGGTAATGAATAGAGAAAAGCAAAAGTAGGGAATGCTAGATAGAGGAAATTTGAGGAGTTTCCCTAGCAGAGGCGATTTCAATCAGGAAAACTATGTCTACCAAAAAAAGAAAAGAGAGGGTACAGGGTCCCAACAAGACAAAGGAAAACAATAGGTTGTTGGCAACAAAAATACTCAGGTAAGTTCCAATCCTCTAGTTTTAAATAAATTTTCAATTCTGTCCAATATGGGAGTAGGAGGATTATCAGAAGACATGGAAGCCCAACACCTTCAGGCTAACCTTTCTGACTCTCTTGAATCCCCATCCATGTCAAGATCCTCAAACCCTAATGCTGAAATTACTGTAAGCCCCATGGGAATCACAATTCCAAATCCTATTGCACGATCTATAGAATACACATCCAAGTCAATATCCTTAAACCCCAATGCTGGAAATACTTCAAGCCCAGTGGGCATCCCAAAGCCAAACCCTAATGCTGAATAACTTAGGAAGAAAGTTGAGGCATTGGAAAATAAAAAATCTCATCTCCCTAACATCATCACTAGGAGCCAAGTGAATCCTACTGAGGGGCCATCCCACAGACCAGGGGAATATAGGAAAAAATGAGAAGATTTGGATGTAGGGGTGGAGATATGTGAAACTCTTCAAACTGAGGAATATGGCAGTCCGGTTCTGCAACAAATTACCTCCCCTCAGTTTAGTCCTAAACAAACCAGGAGCCCTGTGAAGTCTCCTATAGATTTTGGCGAGTGAAAAAAGAAGAGGGAGAATATTAAATATTGAGCATCAAAAAATTAAAACTGATAATGACATTGCCAATGGAAAACAGAGAATTTGTTTCAACAGGTTATTCCGGGTTCTGAAGACAACAAATTAGGAAAACCCCCTCAAGCGAGGGGGAGAGGAAGAAATCCCAAACAATCTAAATGAAGTTACTCTCATGGAACGTGAGAGGCCTCAATGGCCTACCCAAACACAGGGAAGTCAATGCAATAAGAAATCAAGTGAATCCAACTATTATCATGTTGCAAGAAACAAAAAATGATGAGATTCAATAAAAAAAATAGCAAAAAAAATCTGGAATCAAGGGGAGATGGTTTGCAAATCAGCCAGAGGAGCATATGGAGGCCTTATGACTTTGTGGGATCCTCGGATAGTAGAAGGCACCATTATTCAAAAAGATAACAGGGTTCTTAGTGTTTTATTTAAGGAAATAAAAAGCAACAGGTCGTCGATCCTTTCAAATATTTATGCCCCGAATTCAATTCAAGGGAGAGCTCTACCGTGGGAGTACTTAGGAAATCTGAGTGAAATATTCCATAATATCCTCTGGACTCTGGCTGGGGATTTTAACACTCCTCTTTACCCTTCAGACAAAATGGGTGGAAATGGACCACCTATCAAGAGAATGGATGAGTTCAATGACTTTGTGAAATCCAACATGTTGATGGATGCAAAACTTAGAGGAGCAAATTATACCTGGAGCAATTGGCAGATAGTGTGTCATATCATTCAAGAAATGCTTGATAGGTTTTTTCTATCAAAGGAGGCTACAACTTTGTTCGGTGATTCTACCCTACAAGCCCTTCCTAAAATTGCCTCTGATCATAATCCCATTTTTTTGGAGATCCCTAACTCGGTACTTCAAGAAACCTTTCAGATTTCAATCTATGTGGATCAAACATTCCAGTTTCAAAGATAACTTAAGTCAGTGGTGGCAACAGCCTATCAGAGATAGTGCAGCTTTTAAAGTTTGTTAAGGAAAAGCTTTGAACTTAGAACAAAGAGGTATTTGGGAACCTATTTGAAAATAAAAAATAGGTTGTTGAAAGTTTGAAGATAATTGATCAGAGGATCCAACATGGTGATGTTGATGAAACTACTAGGTAGGAGGAACGAACAAAACTAGCAGAGTTTCATAAAATTTTGGCCTGTGAGGAAATCTATTGGAGGCAAAAATCAAGGGCTATTTGGTTGAAATATGGAGATTCAAATTCCAATTTTTTTCATGTCACCACGCTTAGAAACAAAAGCAATAACAAGATAAAACTTTTTAAAAAAGCAGATGGTTCTATTACTCAAGACTTAATAGAAATCAGAAAGGAGGCAGTAACTTATTTCAATTTTATCCTTGGTCAGGAATCGTAGTGCAAAGAGGAGGCCAAAGATATTCTCTTGAAATCCATTCCTAGCATAATAAATTAGGATATAAACCTTAAGCTTCTAGCTCCCTTTTCTGATGAGAAAATTAAGGAATCCTTGTTTAGCATGGAGCCAGACAAAGCCCCGGGACCCGACGACTTTCCCCCTCATTTCTATCAAGATTTTTGGGACATCGTCAGTGAGGATGTAATTTATGTTGTCAGAGAATTCCAAGCAAGCAATCATATCCCAAAAGGTATCAACTCTAATTTTATTTCTCTAATTCCTAAGAAGCAAACCCCTGAATCTATGGCTGACTTCAGTCCAATCAGTCTGTGCAATGTTTCTTACAAGATCCTAACTAAAGCCATTGAAAATAGAATAAGAGATATTCTGCCCCGCATCATAGATCCATGCCAGGGAAGCTCTGTCTAGAGCAGGTCAATCTTGAATGGAGTTATCATAGTTCATGAAGCTCTGCACTCTGCTCATAAGACTAACAGGTATATTTTTGCCCTCAAGCTTGATATGAACAAAGCATTTGACAGGCTAAATTGGGACTTTCTGATTGCTATCCTCCTTAAGTTTGGTTTTCACCACCAATGGGTTAATTTTATCAAAGAATGTATTTCTAAAGCATGGTTCTAGATTCTAGTTAATGGAACAACTGCTGGTTACTTTCAAAGTCATAAAGGAATTCGATAGAGGGACCCTATCAGCCCCATGTTATTCATCATTGTGGTAGAAGATTTAGGAAAAACTATAAAAAATTCTTACAGTTAAAGGCTAATATCAGGAATCAAGGCAACATCTCTCACTAGGGTTGTTTCTCACAAAAAAATTGTCAATGATACCCTTATATTGACCAAGGCATCAGTGGTTGAGGCTAAAATAATTAAATACATCTTGCAACTCTACAAGGACATTGCTGGTCAGAAAGTTAATTTTAGTAAAAGCAAGTTATATTTCTTGAACACCCCCATTCAGAGGTAAGGAAGGATTGCAAAAATTTTAGGGTGTGATATAGCAAACCTCCCCACTTCGTATCTTGGTCTCCCTATTTTCATTGGTTCTCCGAGAGAGTCAATGTGGGACAAGGTTATTAAAAGAATTCAAAAAAAACTTTCTGGATGGAAAGGTCATCTTCTATCTCAAGAAGGAAAGATGACCCTCACTAAGACCTCTCTTCAGAGCATTCCAGTCTATTTCCTCTTTGTTTTCAACACCCCTATGAAGGTTTTCCAAAAAATTGAGAAACTCCAAAAAGAATTTTTATGGACTAGATCAGAGGAGAAAAAAAGGATACACCTTGCAAGATGGACCAAAGTGTGCAGACCCAGGGAAAATGGGGGCTTAGGTCTGAGGAGAATTGCTCATATAAATTTAGCTTTACTAGCTAAGCAGGCATGACGTCTCATTTTTGGTGAAGAAAATGAATGGACAACTATCATCAAATGAAAGTATCTTCAAAATATGGAATTTCTAAGTGACTCAGTTCCAATTAGAGGTTCTGCTTTTTGGAAAGCAATTCTTAATTGTAATGAAATCATAAAAAAAAGGTTTAAGATAGGTTTTAGGCAATGATGAGAGGATAAATTGCTGGAATGATAGGTGGGCTAAGGACGAACCACTGACGCAATATCCTAACTTAGCCCGAATCAGAGATATCATAGAAGAACTCATTACCAGAAAAGTCTCCGATTATATGGTTGAGGACAAAGGTAGAATGAAGTGGAAACAAATAAGAATTCAAGGATTTCAAGTGGAATAAAATGATCTTTGTAACATTATTAGGCAACAGTTTATCCCCATGAGACCCAAGGAAGATCAAGTGACCTAGGCTCCTACGAAAAACGTGCAGTTCACTGTTAAATCAACTTACAAGCTTCTGATTGATGACAAGGATTTTGTCCTCCAAAAGGACTTAGTTTGGATAAAAAATTTAATTCCAAAAATTGTAGTCTTTTCATGGCTGGTTATCCAAGGAAGAATTCTAACCATTGATAATATGATGCATAAAGGTATTTTTATCACTAATCGTTGTTATCTGTGTAGGGCTAATTGGGAGACCATTTATCACATTTTCCTTGAGTGCCCCTTTTACTTGACTGTTGTAAGTGGGATTTTTTAGGCCTTCAATATTTCATGGGTTAAACCAGCCACCATACTTGATTTTTTTGTCCAGTGGCCTTGCCTATTTTCAAGCCAAAGACTTAGATACATGTGGAAAATTTGTCTCAATCACTATCTTTGGTAGGTGTGGTTAGAAAGGAACCATAGAGTCTTTAATGAGTCTATCCATGATCATCAAACTATCATTGCCAGGATCCTATCCTTTGCCAACAAGAATGTGAACCTTATCCCTTTTGATAGTTGTAAACCTCATCTGCAGGAGACCACAATTGCTCAATCTTTAAGCTTAACCTTGTTATATGAGTTTGTGCCTAGGGTAGTCAACCCTAGAGCCAATGTTAAGTGGTCTCCACCTCCTATGGGTTGGTTTAAGCTTAATTTTGATGGAGCAGCTAAGGATAATCCTGGCAGATCAGGCACTGGTGGCATTGTGTGAGATTATAATAGGAATATGATGCTTGTATTTTTTGAATATTTGGGAACAAGGACGAACAACGAAGCTGAAGCTAGAGCTATGTGGAGAGGCCTTCAAATGACTCAAGACTTAGAAGGCAATTTGATCGTAGAAGGAGACTCTATGCATGTTATAAATCTTCTCAATAATTGGAAAAAACCTCCTTGGAGGATTAAAACAATTGTTGAAGAGGCTAGGATCCTTTTCCAAGGAAGACAGGATAGAAAATCCCAACATGTCTTTCGGGAAGCTATCAAAATTGCTGATAAGCTGGCCAATTTTAGTGTCGATGGTGACAAAATTTTCAAATGGGAAAATGATGTCCCGAGTGAAGTAGAGGAGATTATTCAACAAGAATTCCAAGAATGATAGTCAAATTTACCAACAGGGAAGGCACTTTAAGTTCGAAGGCTAGGAGTATTCTCGTATCTTTTTTGAATTGGACTCACAATAAAAATTATTTGAGCTGTCAGTCTTTGTGGATGCTGCTTGGAAATACCACAAAGACTAATGGGGATAGTCACATGTCAGATAATATGGCTCCTAGTCATCTTAGTAATTTGAGGTTGGTTGATAATCGCAGGGAAGGAAAGAAATGACAATATAAGACTTTGAACCAAAGCCATGTGGACCACCAGATAGCCATCGCCATAAATCTAGCCAGCAGGTTCACTTATCCAAGGATGATTGGTCAAGATAGTATGTGGTACCAAAGCATATCATATACAGAAGAAAGCAATTAGCAAAGAATTATTAAGAGTAACTGTCAATACAGAGCTTGTGGGAGTTTTTTTTAGTACTTTGCTATGTGTAGCTGCAGCTTTTTGTTTCTCCATTGTATTAAGAAAGGGATTTGTGTCTGTTTATTTTTTTTAATTATGATGCATGTGTGTTTTCTCGGGGTATACCCAAAATGTTGTATGGGAATTTTATTTTTGATAACAGGCTATGTGCCTTACCGGATGTAATGGCTTTGGCGGCATGTAGATTTTACATATATAGGATCCTTAGTAAGGATATGTTCATCAACAACGCTGGGCTGATTTTTGTAAAAGGTTTTGGGTCAACCTGTAAAACCCGGTATTAATGCTATAGTATCTTATCTACCAAAAAAAAAACTTATATAAATCATACTATTTTTAAATAACATTTAATAATTATTTTAAACATAACATATTGATTTTTAGCAACCAATAAAATATAACATGTAAAATATGGATGCAACTAATGAATTTATTTCTATGTGAGCTTCCATGTACTCATGGGGCCATGGTTATCTATCATATCCCTCCTTACCTCATGCAGATAATCCTTAACTTTTTGACTGAAGGAGGGTATGAGGCCTATCTAATATGCTTTTTTGTGAATGAACACCTGCTCCTGCACTCATAAAATTAGTAGTAGTACCACATCCTAATGATAATAAAAAGTAGACTAATAACAAAATGGGAGGGATGTTACAAAAGAGGAACACACAGAACAACTAAAAGCTCTAGAAGAATCATAACCAAAAATTTTGATGCATACCTTAGTAGGTATATCAACTCCCCAAACCATGAAGGTGATAGGACACTTCAAGGAACAATGGGTAATAATTATTAGGCTTTGGAAGCATATACAACTTTATTGATCTATAAGTAGTAAAATAGGGGCATTGTTATATTAAAACTTGTAACTCCTTTGAAGTCATGATTTCCAATGGGGGCACTTTTCCTTATAATAGAAAGTGTAAAAATGCCAAGATACAAATAGGAGAATATATCTCAAGGTGGATATATTTACCTTATCCCTAGGTGGGTGTGATGTTGTTTTGGGAGCATAATGGCTAAGAATGTTGGATCCAATATTGTAGGATTTTTTTGAGCTATGGATGAAATTTAGCCAACAGGGAATAGAGTATACCTTACAGAGCATGAAGTATGCAGCTATTCAACTTATTTCATCTCATAGGATGGAGAAACTATTGAAAAATTTAAACCATTGGATGGTGGATAAACTATTTGCTATATAAGCTCCAAATGATAAGGACAAGGATCAATAGGAGGAATTACAACTTTTATTACAAAAGCATACTAGTATTTGAAAAATCCAAAGGACTACCCCCTTATAAAACTCATGATCATGCAATTCAACTTATTCCAAGTAGTCTTCCTCCAATTATCCACCCTACAGGTACCCATATGTTTAGAAATTAGAAATTGAAAAAATGGTGTAGGAACTTCTTGTTGTTGGAGTTATTCACTCTAGCATTAGTCCATATTCTTCCCTAGTGTTGCTGGTATGAAAAAAATATGGGTATTGGAGTTTGTGTGTGGATTTTTAAAAACTCAATAAAAATAATCGTTATATATAAATTTCCCATCCCATTAATTGATGAGCTATTAGATGAGTTGCATGGTGCCCAATTTTTAAAATTGGATTTATAGTTGGTATACCATCAGATTCAAATAAAGGAAGATGACATTCCTAAAACTGCTTTTAGGACTCATGAAGGAAAATATGAATTATTGGTTGTCTTTTGGTTTAACCAATGCATCATATACCTTTTAGGGCTTGATGAATTTTATTTTTTGGTCCTTCCTTCACAAATTTATTCTAGTCTTATTTGTGAAGAACACAAGCTTATACTGATAGAGGGGATGAACAGTATAAGAGCACTTTTTACTTTTTCTCTCAAAAATATATATGTAACATAAAGATAGCAATATCAAAAACAATAATCAAAGCAATGTACACAACACCACACACAATAGAGACACAACAATTTACATGGTTCACCCAAAGATGGCTACTTCCATGAAGAAAATATTTCACTAAATTTTATCAATCAATCTCTTGGAAATCCTTCCCAATTACAATGTTTATGGACCTCTGTCCAAAGGAGATGTTGATCCCCTAAATATAGTTTGTGGATCTCTATCCACAGGAGAACTCTTTCTCCTCTACTCTAGATGGTGATCCTCTAGAAGAATTTGCCTCCACTGCACTGAATGGTGGATCTCTCTCCACTTGAAGACTCTTTTCCTCACTCAAAAGACCTATCCTCAATGTCCTGGATGATGGATATCTATCCACTGGAGACTCTGTACTCACTAATCTATCACCTCCAAGCTCTATCTCAATTATATACTAAACACAGTATAGTCAGTCAAGCACAACTCTGCTCAATATCTTGCACTAAACATAGTCTAGTTGATCTAGCACAAATCTTCTCAATCTCTCTCTTTGGTTTGGCACAAACCTATCGTTAAATATACACCAAACTCTTCTCTCAAATTTGCACTAAACACAATCCAATAGGTCTAGCACAAATCAGTCATCAATCTCTATCCTCAAGCCTTAATTCAAGGCTTGAATCAAATCTGCTAGATCTACCCCAAACCTTAACTCAAGGTCTGAACAAATCAATAAAATCTACTCTCAAGTCTTCTCAAAGACTTGTCTCAAATCTACTCTACAAGTCCTCTCTAGAAGCTGTTCAAATATGCTCAACAGGTCTACACAAAACTTGTCCAAATCTGCTCAACAAGTCCACATAGAACCTGTCCAAATCTGCTCAATAAGCTCACATAGAACTTGTCCAAATATCATAGAAACATAAAGAGAATTTTTAGAGACTCAATATGTTCTTTAATCAATGCTTAATCACTTTCTCAACTCAAATCAATCTCATAGAATCATAAAGATATTTTTAGAGACTCAATATGTTCTATACTCAAAACTCAATCACTTTCTCAACTCAATCTCATAGAAGCATAAAGAGAATTGTTAGAGACTCAATATATTCTATACTCAAAACTCAATCATTTTCTCAACTCAATCTCATAGAAGCATAAAGAGAATTTTTAGAGACTCAATATGTTCTATTCTCAAAAACTCAATCTCAACTCAAATCAGAATATATAATAGTTTGTTTTATGGAACTTGAACAATCACTTCATACAACCACTTGACTAGGCTCAATCAACTCTACTCAACCAATCATTTCAAGAAACAACTCTTGCTCACAAACCCTAGTCCAAGCATGTATCATCCAGATAAAAACATTTCCAACAATGCTCAACAATAAATCTCACTTAACAATGATACTCATGATTTTTCCAAACCCTAACTCAGGTTTTTCACACAACCAATGACTTCAATAATAATGCTTATAAAACAAGGTTTTAATCACAACTCAAAAATTAGAAAACCTTGAAGCATTAATTCAAAGCACTTCATTCAACCAATGGTCTCAACAACAATGCTTATAAAACAAGGTTTAATCACAACTCTCAATCCAGAAAACCTTGAAGCATTAATTCAAACACTTTTGAAAAGGAAACCCTAATCAATTCATTTTCACTCCAAACTTAATTTTCAATCAAGCCAATCACCTAACTCAAAAAAGAAGAATTTTACCCATACCTTTTCTTGAAGAGTAGTTGTCCTTACAAACCTGCCACACTCACAATTACCTCTTTGCCAAACTCAACAAGGGTTAGAGGATAATTTTCTTCAACAAAATATATCACAAAAATAATATCAAAATTACACCTTATCACTCCAACTTTAATAATAATAAATATCTTCACAATAGTCACAAAAACCTTTTATTCAACATAACATACAACCCACAAAGTCTTAACCTTTCAATATTCCTCAATAGTAAATTTTAAGACTTTTAAAATAAAAACAGAATTCTCCTTGTAACTCCTAAAGGTATTTTTCAACTCCCAACCTTTATCACAATGCAACCCTTTCAAAACTTCAACCACCAAATACCTTATACCTCCAACTTAGGCATTCAATAAAATAAAATATAAAAATGTTACCTTTGCCTTTGGAGAGTTTTGAACTCTCAACAAAGCCCACACAAACGTCTTTACCCACGACACACACCACCACATGAGATATACGCTCATTGGGAAGGAAGAAGCACCATGTGCTTCAACACCCTATCCTTCCTTGCTTCGCAAAAAGGATGTGCCTAACATTTTGTGCCTTCAACACGTTCACCAAAAATACTTCCACCAGTATTCGAACACTATCCACCTTGCACCCAAAACGTAAGCTTGCAGCCCACTTGCCACTAGGCCAAGGTGCCTTGTTGGCTTTCTAATAATCAACGCTTTTGGTTTTGTTTCCTTTCACTGTCAACACAAACACAAAATTTGCAAATTTGTCTCACGAGCTCTGCATTTAATTCGTATGCTATTCTCTTTTCAAATCGAGCAAGGATAAATTTTATGTCCTTTGGCATAGGTTTAAATAATGATTTTTCCTCCTTTGCTTGGAACATCGGCACTTGAAAACGTAATTAACCCTCATGACATCGGCGAGGATTTATCAAGGCCTTTGGTATTAAACCCAACCTTTGGGTTTATTAAAATAAATTTTAACTTTATAAAACCCTCTTTTGCCTTTTAAAACATTATAATAAAGATTATAAATATTTTATTTGGGTTTTCTCCATGGCACATTTTAATATTATAATAACCACTATTATAATATTAACCTTCAGGTCCGAGGTGTAGACCAATTGGTTCATCCAAACCCCATAAGGGGGCGAGAGGTCCAAGGTTCAAATCTCGGGCCTCATCGGACTAAACGCTTGTCCCTTTCCTGGTGCTTTCAATGGCGTAAAAGGTTTAAAATGATTGTGGCATGGTGGTTATAGGGGCGGATTGTGCGAAGATCTGTGTGGCGGCTTCTGGGACGGACAACACAGAATACTGTTGCGGCCATAAAAGCTGGACAGCCTGCCCGGATTCGTGGTGGCTATCGATTCCACCATGTAAATTTAAAAAAATATATATTAACCTTCGATAATGTACCTTTAATATTTATTTATAAAATTTAAATTCATGCTGAATTTAAATAATTTATAAAATAAATATTATAACTCATTTTTAACTTTTGTCTTTTGCACTGTTTTACTTGAACTTTGGCCTTCTCCCTGGATATCAAATAATCATCTTTGTCCCCTTTATTTCCTACTGAAATCTTTGGTATTAAATGATGACTTCATCCGGTGACATCAATGACAAATTTGACTTAGGGACTCAAAATGTCCAACAATTTGATGATATTATAATTTATAGTGACTCTTGGGAGGAGGACCTATAACATTTGAATTAGACCTACATATTTTTTTTGAGAATTAACTTTATGCCAAGAGGTAAAAATGTTCTTTCGGGTTGCAAGAAGTAGAGTATTTGGGTCACATTGTTACCAAAGGAGTTAAAGTCGATCCTAAAAATATTCAAGCTATTCAAGAATGGCCAAAGCTTTTAAACCCTAAAGGGACTACAATGATTTTTGGGACTCACAAGATATTACTATAAATTTATGTAGAATTATGGAAAGATAACAACTCCTTTAACAACCATATTGAGAAAGAACTCTTTTATTTGGTCAGAACCAACAACAAAAGCTTTCAAGAAATTAAAGCAAGCCATGACAACCACCTTGATGTTAGCAATACCATTTTTTTCTAAACCTTTTGTAATTGAAAGTGATGCTTTTGGCAATGGAATTGGGGTAATTTTGGTGCAAGAAGGAAGACCATTTGCCTTCACCAGTCATGCACTTTTAGAAATAATTTTGGGTATATCTACCCATGAAAATGATATGTTAACCATTTTACATTTTGTTAATCATTAGATGCCACATCTCATTAGGCATCATTTTTCAATAAAAATTGACCATCAAAGTCTTAAGTGCTTCTTGGAATAAAGGGTAGCCACACTTGAAAAACAAATATGAATATAAAAACTATTGGGCTATGATTATGAAATCACATATAAAAAAGAAAGGAGAATGTAGTGGCTGATGCATTATCATGACAATATGAAGATTAGGGAATGTTAAATACCACATCTACACCACTTCCTTAATGGATCAATCATATCTAAGAATAAATGGTCAAATATTCCAGTTTGTAAAATTTTATGAACAAGCTCCACTCATAGCCCAATTCTTTCCTTGGATATACTTGGGATGGTCAAGACTTGAAATAAAATGACCAACTTGTTATTTCCCAATGTTGGATATTTTGAGTAGATAAGTTGTCATTGATGTCAAGAGTGAGTGGTCATTAATGACAGGATTTCAGCACCAGTCAGTGGCAGTTTTAGTGGGCAACATCAGTTCCAGGTTCTCTAGTTTTAGTTGACCAAGACCCGGTTCCAGGAAGTCAGATAAGGTCCAAAAGGCAAAGAAGAGGCCCAGACAAATAATATTATAATATTTTTTATTATAATATTAAAAAGGAGATTTAAATTAATTATAAACTAATTAATATAATTTATTATAAATTAATTTAGTAATTAATTTATTAACTCTTATGTTACTTAAGTTAATTATAAGTTAATTTTAATTTAATTATAAATTATTTTTTATTAATTTAAATAAACCCTAAAAGGGTTATAAAGCAAAGTTTATAAATCAAATTTTTAAATTTGATTTGAGCATCGACGTATTATAAACATCAAGGCACTACATATAAATCAAGGCAAAAACCTTTGCCTTAGGTCTAACTCTCCATGCAATAATTAATTTGAATGCCCCTAAGTGAAAAACGTGCGCAGAAGAGGAAGTAGCAATTCTTGTTTGAAAAGACTTTGATGGAAGAGAAGGGACAAGTAGGAGCTAGGATCCACTCACATTGCATAAGCGGTGCGTAGTGCATCTAGAAACGGTGGAAGGAGTTAAGACGCTTGTTGGCAGGACGCAGGTTAGAAACCCGCGAGGTTCACGTTTTGCAAAGAGGAAGGTCATCGTTCTTTTTGAAGTGGCACCTAGCACAAGAAACAAAGGGAGGCTAGCACCTTACATTTCCCATGGGAGTGCCTAGCCCACATGATGGGCTAGCACCTTGGTAAGGCGCTTGGCAACAAAGAGGTTTCGGGATCAAAACCCATCGAGGCCCTTTTGGTAGTTGAAGAGGTATGCATTGACGTCATATGCTTGGTTGTTTGATTAATTTCAGGGTTGCTTTATTAATTTCGGAGATGCTAAAGTTTGAAAAATAAAAATATTTTTGTGCCTTGTAAAGTTTTTTTTGCCTAAATAAAATTGATGATTAAGTGTTGTTGAGGGAGATAAAAGGGTAGGCAAATATTTTTTCTGAAGGGATATTTTTGAAAGTTTGATTAATTAAATTGGATATTATAAGGAGCATCTTGAGTGATTATTTTTATGTGTAATTTTATGATTGCTAATTTCAAGAAGGAGTAATAAGGTGTATTTGGGATTGATTATTTTTATCTTTGAAAAATATTTTGAAAGAGTGTTAGTGTGATATTTGTCATCTAACTATTGAAATTGGCAAAGGAGAAAATTGTGATTGAAGACAGGTTTTTCTAAGAGCACTTCTACATCAAACAAAAGGTATGGGCACATCTTCCTAGTGAGTTATTGTTGAATATTGTGAATGCAAAGTTGGAGTGAAAAGGATTTTTTGGTGAGAATTGTTGAGTGTGTTTTGAATTAATGCTTCAAGGTTTTTTGGAATAAAGAGTTGTTGATAAAACCTTGTTTTATAAGCATAGTTGTTGAAGTGATTAAGTTGAATGAACTTGAACTAGGGTTTACAAAGATCATGAGTATCATTGTTATGTGAAGATTGTTTTATAAGTATTGTTGTTGAAGTGATTTTCGTGAACTTGAACCAGGGTTTGCAAAGATCATGAGTATCATTGTTATGTGATTGATTGATAAGAATTTTTGGAAACATTTGAGTGAGTTTTCATATGCTTGGACTAGGGTTTGTGAGCAAGGATTATTTCATTGAGTGATTGATTGAGTAGAGTTGATTGAGCCTAGTCAAGTGGATGTTTTGAAGTGATTTTTCAAGTTCTATGAAACAAATTATTCTATATTCTGAATTAAGTTGAGATAGTTATTGAGAGGTTATGAGTGTGAAACATATTGAGTCTCTAACAATTATCTATATGTTTCTATGATGAAAAAGAGATTGAAAGTGATTGAGAGGTTGTGAGTGTGAAGCATATTGAGTATCTAATAATTCTTTATATGTTTCTAAAGGAGTGATTGAAAGTAATTGAGCATTGTGGTGAATGTGAAGCATATTGAGTCTCTAAAAATTTTCTTTATGTTTCTATGAGATTGGACAAGTTCTAGTATGGACTTGTTGAGAAGATTTGAGGTAAGTCTTTGAGAAGACTTGTGGACAAATTTGTGTGAGCTTTTGTGGAAGCTTACAATACAGATTGAGAGCATAATTGGATAAGTTCTAGTGAGGACTAATTGATCAGATTGGACAAGTTCTAGTGAGGACTTTTTGAGAAGATTTGAGACAAGTCTTTGAGAAGACTTGTGAGCAGAGTTGATTATTTGATTTATTCAAATCTTGAGTTAATGTTTGGGGCATATCTAGCAGAGTTGATTTGATATTGAGTCAAGCTTTGTGATAAGGCTTGAGGATAGAGATTGATAATAGAGATTAAGGATAGATTTGTGCTAGACCGAAGGATTGTGTTTAGTATAGATCAGAGGATAGAGATTGAGGATAGATTTGTGCTAGACCGAAGGACTATATTTAGTACATATTTAAGGATAAAGTTTGATGCATATTTGAGGACAAGTTTGTGCTAGACTAGAGACAGATATTGAGTAGATTTGTGCTAGACCAAAGGATTGTATTTAGTGTAGATTTGAGACAGAGCTTTGAAGGTGATAGAGTATAGAGAATGATAGTCTTCAGTGGATAGATATCCATAAGCTAGGGTAGTGAGGACATGTGTATTTTGTGGATAAATATCCATTAGCCAGAGCAGTGGGGGCAACAATTCTTCTTGAAGATCACCATCCAGAGCAAGAGGAGAAAGGAGTTATCTTGTGGATAGAGATCCATAAACTTGATTAGTGGATTGGTGTCTCCTTTGGATAAAGGTCCATAAATATTGTAATAGGGAAAGGATTTCCAAGATATTTTATTGAGAAATTTTTGGTGAAATATTTTCTCCATGGAGTAGCCCACATTGGATGAACCACATTAAATTGGTGTCTCTATTGTGTGTGATGATTTGTGCATTGCTTTGGTTATTACTATTGATATTTCCATTGATTATATTGAATAATACTATTTGGGAAAGAAAAGTAAAAAGTGATTTTATATTGTTCACCTCCCATCTCAATATAAGCTTGTGTTCTTCAATTGGTATCAGATCTGGTTCTTTCAGAAAAGGTTTAACAACTTGAAAGAAGATATTACAAGAATACAAATGAAAAATAAAGGTAAAAGTAGAACCATGAGATACAAGAAGAAAAGAACACAATGGTCATGAAAGAAAAAGAAGATGAATTCAATATTATTGTTTTGGGAGGAATAATGGAAATAGATTCAAAAGATGATTAAAGCAATGGATAAAAAGCTAGAAAGAATAAATTTTTGTACCAGATGTAGGAAGATAAGTCACATTGCAGCTTATTGTTCATAAGAAGGTGAAGAATTTTTTGCTTGTGGTAAAATCAATCATGATGTAGGTTATTACAATGGGTTTAGTAGCGGTGAAGATGAAGATGATACTTTCAGAATTGAAGTCCTAGAGGATGGTTCAAAAAAGGATAACAGGGATAGTTAAAATAGGTATGAAGAAGAAACTCTACTTTGGATAATAGAAGAAATTGAAGACCAAAGAAAAGAGAAAAATTTAGAAAGAGAAAAGGAGGAAGTCACTCTTAAGGAACTTTTTGAGTTGAAAAGGGAGAACTTAGAATTAAAGGCTAAAAAACAAGAGGATGAGAAATGTAAGACAAAGCTTCTACAAGATCTCTTTGACTTAAAAGATAAGGTTGAGAAGGCAAGGAGAGTTGAAAAAGGTATGGTTGAACAATCAAAAGAAAAAGAGCAAGAATGTAAAAGACTTAGTGTTGATCTTGGAGAATTAAAAAGGGAGAACTCTGGATTAAGTGTTCAAGCTCAAGGAGATGAGAAAGCAAATGCAAAATTACTACAGGAACTCACAAAATTCAAAATAAAGGTTGAAGAGGCAAGAAAAATTGAAGAAGGTATGTCCAAAAAATTAAAGATAAAATATCTAGTGTGAAAGACTAGAACATGAGATAGTCTCACTAAGGATGGAAGTAAAAGGCTCTAAGGACAAGATACACAAGGTTGATAAATATTCAAAGACTTTGTATAGGATTATCAATGCACAAAGATCATCAGTCACCAAAATAAGACTTAGTTTTGAAGAAGACCAAGGGAAATAGGAAGTAAAAAAAAGAGAGTCGAGCTCAAGTACCAAATAAGAAGAAGCATCAAAAGAAGAAAGTGAAAGAAAGAGTGAGACTTTTGAGGATAAGTTGGACAATAGAAAGTTCAACAAGGAAAGGAACAATGCACAAATAAGGGATATATGGAACAAGAAACATGATAGGGTAGAAGAGACTAAGAGACCAATGGGGTTAATGCAAGGTTTCTTCAATGGACGATGCTTCTTATGTCACAAGTTTGGGCACAAGGCTACACAGTGCATGACACATGAAAGACAGGAAAATGGGAACTTCAAAAATAAACAACTTTTTCATGGGTATTGCTACTCATGTAATATTTTTGGTCACAAGGCAATGAATTACAAGGTACATAACAGGAACAAAGATGGCTTCACTAGGAGAAATCCCAAGACATTTGTACCTCCAAGGAATAATAACATTAAGTGTTATAAGTGCAATAATGATGGACATACAATAAAGTGGTGTAGAGCAGACATTACATAATTGAGTATGAAAAAGAACATGAACAAGAATATGGACAGGAATAGGAACATGGACATGAACAGGAATAATCAAAGGAATCATAAGGATCGGATGAGAAGGAAAGATGACAAAGGTAAAGAATAGTGCTTATTGGGAGTAGAAATACTCCCACCCTAGAATTAAACACCTCAAGAGGAGGTGGGGGAGAGGCTAAGCTAAGAGACTCATTCTTAGCCTTGAGCCCCAAAGGTGACCCTTTGCCATTGATGTCAAATGGGGAGAGATTTGAGTAAGGGGGAGAGATTTGGTTTAAGAAGAAAGTATTGAGTTAGGGGGATCAATGTCCCAGGGGGAGCAAAAAAGTAAAAGGTTAAGTTTTTGGTAAAAATAATCTGGGTTGCCATCAATGACAAAGGGGAGATTGTTAGAAATTTTGAGTAGATAAGTTGTCATTGATGTCAAGAGTGAGTGGTCATTAATGATAGGCTTTCAGCACCAGTTAGTGGCAGTTTCAGTGGGTAGCATCAATTTTAGGTTCTCCAGTTTTAGTGGACCAAGACCCAGTTCTAGGAAGTCAGATGAGGTCCAAAGGGCAAAGAAGAGGCCCAAGCAAATAATATTATAATATTTTTTATTATAATATTAAAAAGGAGATTTAAATTAATTATAAATTAATTAGTATAATTTTATTAATTAATTTAGTACTCTTATGTTACTTAAGTTAATTATAAGTTAATGTTAATTTAATTATAAATTAATTTTTATTAATTTAAATAAACCCTAAAAGGGTTATAAAGCAAAGTTTATAAATCGAATTTTTAAATTTGATTTGAGCGTCGAAGAATTATAAACATCAAGACACTACATATAAATCAAGGCAAAAAACTTTGCCTTAGGTCTAACTATCCATGCAATAATTAATTTGAATGCCCCTAAGTGAAAACCGTGCTTAGAAGAGGAAGCAACGATTCTTGTTTGAAAAGACTTCAACGAAAGAGAAGGGACAAGTAGGAGCTAGGCTCCACTCACATTGCACAAGCGATGCATAGCATAGATGGTGACGGTGAAAGGAGTTAAGACGCTTGTTGGCAGGACGCAGGTTCGAAACTCGTGGGGTTCGTGTTTTGCAAAAAGGAAGGTCATTGTTATTTTTGAAGCGGTGCCTCACACGAGGAAAAAGAGAGGCTAGCGCCTTACCTTTCTTGTGGGAGCACGTGGGCTAGCGCCTTGGTAAGGCGCTCGGTGATAGAGAGGTTTCGGGGTCGAAACCCACCAAGGCCCTTTTGATAGTTGAAGAGGTATGCACTAACGTCATATGCTTGGTTGCTTTATTAATTTTGGAGATGCTAAAGTTTGAAAAATAAAATTATTTTTGTGCCTTGTAAAGTTTATTTTGCCTAAATAAAATTGATGATTAAGTGTTGTTGAGGGAGATAAAAGGGTAGGCAATTATTTTTTCTGAAGGGATATTTTTGAAAGTTTGATTAATTAAATTGGAGATTATAAGGAGCATCTTGAGTGATTATTGTTATGTGTAATTTGATGATTGCTAATTTTAATGAGTAATAAGGTGTATTTGGGATTGATTATTTTTGTGTTTGAAAAATATTTTGAAAGAGAGTTAGTGTGATATTTGTCATCTAACTATTAAAATTGGCAAAGGAGAAAATTGTGATTGAAGACAGGTTTTTCTAAGAGCACTTCTACATCAAACAAAAGGGATGGGCACATATTCCTAGTGAGTTATTGTTGAATGTTGTGAATGTAAAGTTGGAGTGGAAAGGATTGTTTGGTGAGCATTGTTCAGCGTGTTTTGAATTAATGCTTCAAGGTTTTATGGAATAAAGATTAGTTGATAAAACCTTGTTTTATAAGCATTGTTGTTGAAGTGATTAAGTTGAGTGAACTTGAACTAGGGTTTGCAAAGATCATGAGTATCATTGTTATGTGAAGATTATTTTATAAGCATTGTTTTTGAAGTGATTTGAGTAAACTTAAACTAGGGTTTGCAAAGATCATGAGTATCATTGTTATGTGATATTGATTGATAAGCATTGTTGGAAACATTTGAGTGAGTGTTCATATGCTTGGACTAGGGTTTGTGAGCAAGGATTATTTCATTGAGTGATTGATTGAGTAGAGTTGATTGAGCCTAGTCAAGTGGATGTGTTGAAGTGATTGTTCAAGTTATATGAAACAAATTATTCTATATTATGAATTAAGTTGTGATAGTGATTGAGAGGTCATGAGTGTGAAACATATTGAGTCTCTAACAATTCTCTATATACATCTGTGATAAAAAAGAGATTGAAATTGATTGAGAGGTTGTGAGTGTGAAGCATATTGAGTCTACACGCTAAAACACATCTTGTCAATAAAAATTATTTGTAGACACTTAAAATACATCATGTCAATGGTGACTACTCATATGGACATGCTACAAGACCATATGGAAGATATTGGATAGACTCCAAGATAGAGTAGTGGTTTTAACCACTCAATTTGGGCTCCTTGGCCTATTCAGTTTGAACCGCAGCTGAGACCTGTGGTCTACAGATTGAACCATGGCTGAGACCTACGGTTTACAGTTTGGACCGCAACTATCACCTACGGTATTAAATAAAGTTTAGTTGGCCTTCATCCGAGCCAAATCAGTTTGAATGACCATTTGTTCTAGAAAAAGGTGGTTAAAGGACGAAAGCTTCCAATCCAACTATCCTAACCACCCCTCCTTGATCTTGGCTTCTTCATGAAGCCACCCCTAGCCCTGGGACATCATATAAGTACCCCTTCAAATTAGGGTAATGATATAGATCATTTTGATAGCAAAGCACTATCGAAATATTGTATCAAGCAAGCATTGGATTTTAGAGCAACGAAGCCCTGTCGAATTATGGACTCACTTGAGTGCATAGAGAGAGCCTTGTTGCCATCACCATTGTCAATTTGTCAGGCATTGTGATGAATTAGGCCATAGATGCCCTAAGAACCTAGGAGATCCAAGAAATGCTAATTCGGGTAAACGAAGGCCCTATTCAACAATTCAATCACAAAACCTGTTAGAGGACATTGAGGCAACCCTTGATCATCAATTTGACAAGGAGAATCAAGCCCACTACCCTTGAAATTGGAGGGTAAACCTACTTGGTTGCTCATCATGTATTTTAGCCACGGTTTACAATACAGACCGCTCATCAGAGCTATAGTTTACCATGGGTATACGATCTCCTTACTGTTCTTATTTTAGATTACTTAATTAGATTAGATTAATCATTTGCATGGTTAAAATAGGGTTTTAGAGATTTTTGACCCGTAGATTTAGTGTTTAGAGCAATTCTATTACATTAGTGTAGTATAGGCAATAATGGTTTCTTTTTATGTTTTCATGCTTAATTCCATTTAATTAGACCATTCAATACTTAGTTGCAATAGTATTTTATGCATTTCCATGAATATTTATTAATTTGGCATAGTTTAGATGTGTTTTTCATGCTTTCTTGATTATATGCTTTTCATGGCTTTTTCATGTTTTAATCCTTCAAAGGGCCTCATCACGAGAGGCTACCTATTTGTATAACATTCTTGTGTTGTTTCTTGATCGTAGGAAATAGGTTTAAAGGGAGCTTCAATTGTTCAAACACCTTCCTCAATGCGAAGAAGAGGGTTAACTCCACCCTAGGGTAGTTTGCAACTATTTGAAAAAGCATTTATAGTGCGCCTACCCCGTTGGGGGCTTTGGCAATTGTATTGATTGTATCAACATTTTGGGTGACCCTAAGAGGGGCAATATTGTAATTGGCTATATCAATAAAGAAATACGCATTTTCTTTGATTCATGTAATATTGTTATCTTTTCATGCTTTTATGTTGATTTCCATTAATGCAATAGCTAGGTGTACACTTTTTGGGATAGGTCAAAAGGTGATCACGATGGAATTTTGCAAAATCAGTGATCTAACTACTGTTTCTTAAATTTTTGGAATTGCAGGTACAAACCACAACTATCAACTGCAGGCCAACAATTGAACCACAGGTTCAACACACGGTTTACAGTGCAGACCGCAGACCAGACTTGCAGTTTACATATAACAGAGCAGAAAATAGCAAATAGAGTACAGATCGAATGATGGCCTGAGGTAGGTCCCATTTTTACCCTCTGTGTTTTTTATTTCTATATGTGTTTTCTAGAGAACAAAAATTGAAACGTAAATTTACTAAGGCTAAAATTAATTAAAAATGGATTAGGTCCTTAGGTTTATTTTTCTAAGTTTTGGCTAGGCGCTGCTAGGAACAACAAACATCTAATTGCAGTCCACCCTAGAATCCAGCGTGCTATATTAGAATTGTGTGTGGGTTTGCATGTTTGAGGTCCAAGTAGTGGCCATTTGCATACTAGTTTGCATCATTGAAAAATCATGTAGAGTATAGCATGCATCTCTGAATATAAAATGTTTCTTTTACATTACATGTAGGAACTGATCATTATGTTGTATTATGCATTTTATTTTATGCAAATTAAAATGAACCACACACACCACTTTTCACTTAAACGCTAGTGAGTTGGGCTTGACATCCAACCACTAGTAGGGTTCAACGACGGTGGAGGTGATTTCCATCCGTTGGCCCAAATCCTACATACCCTTGGATACTAGACCAATACCGGATCCAAGAACCTTTTGTACCCTAGAAAATTTGTATGTATTCTCTTCGAAGGGTATAACGCTGACTGGGGGAAAATGGGTGAGGATCTGGGAGGACCTGTGCTCCTTTTTTGGGTGTGGACTTTCATCACCACACACAGGGAATTTACGCGGTCTGGAAGTCACATCCAGGTTGTCGAGCTATGAGCATATAGGTGAAAGCAAATTTAAACTGAGAATATCATTCAACAATTTTCAAAAAACAATAAGGAGTTCTATAGTGATACAAAAAATCATTGAAACACATCAAAAAATTTAGGGCTCACTTTTAAAATGTAAAGGAGATAATCACATTATGTACTTTGTATGCTTCTTTATTGCTTAATTCATCAAGATAAGGCCTTCTTCGAGGTCAAAATTTTTAGTGAGAGAGGCTTCCTCTCAAGCCTTTCTTAGTCGGTTCATCATGATGACTAGGCATGATAGAGCTCAATCATGAGCTAATGAGTCGGAGAGTTCATGGAGAGGCTTTGAATGCTTTTGATGTTCTCTTGAGGATCTTTCAAACCTCGCACGCCTCCTTGCTAGGTGTCACACTCATCATACACCTAAGGATCCAATCCTCCTAGTGCGACATTCTGATAGTCATCGCGAGCTCCATTTGTCATGTAGGGGGTTCACCCATATAGATCATGGGGTTTCTTCATACACAGTGAGAACCCACATCATTAGGTCTATGCCTAGTGAGATAGAGAGTTGTGGATCTTACTTCATGAATTAGTCCTATAGGAAATCTGAGTCACACACAGCCCATAAAAGGTGACTACTCCAAGACCAATTGGAGGAGGCATGCAATGAGCATAAGAATCTAGAGCGTGAGTGTATAGAAAAAGAGATCGCATCAACAAAGGTTGGATGAGCTCCAACGACATGAAGAGAGGATTTACCAATAGAAAGCACGTGAAGAGCAATCATGTGAGGTAACTCCTAAAAAGAAGCTCATACCTAGAGTGCTTAGGCAAAAATTCAATGCGATGCACCCAATGCATCATCAAGAGTTGCCACTTAAGCAAGTAGATAGCCATTCCTCTACATAGCTAGACATGCCTAGGGTTATCGAAGAAGAACATAAAGAAATTTTTAAGAATTCTATGCGTAAGCATGATATTGAAAGTAGTCATGTTAGACAAGTGAGCAATGCCAATGATCGAAAGTCATCACAATCCTTGGGATATATATAGTCTATTCCATCGTATAAGGAACCTATGATTACTTTCCATAAATAGGAAGTCAAACCTGTCCCTGTCAAGTAATCTGATCCTCCATTGCATATCATAGCGAGGATAAAGCAAATTGCGTATAAGCGAGTGTTGATGGATACAGGATCATCAATTAATATCATCACCACCTCAGTGTTCAAACATATCAAAATTACACCTTCCCACATCAAGAAAACAATGCTAATGCTACAAGCCTTTAACGATGTGGAATCCCCTATAGTAGGCACAATAGTCCTCCCCATTGAGGTGGGATAAAATATTATTCCTACATTGTGCTACATTTTAGAGGGATCAAGATAGTATAACTTGCTGCTTGGAAGACCATGGATAAGAGCCATGGAGTGTGTGCCGTCAATAGTGCATTAGTGCATTAAGTACACCCACGAAGGTGAAGTCCATTTAGTTAAGGTAGACCCAGATCCCTTCAAGTATTATAAACCTGAGGATCATCCATAGGAACCTAGTGAGGCACCTATGCATATGCAAGTTAAACAGGATGAGTCTGTCTAAAGTTGATAAGGCATTGCATTTTATCAGGAACTAGTTTGAAAACTTGGGATCACAAAATCAACCCTTTTTTGAGGTCGAATCACTTCCTGTACAAGTACAAGAAAAGCCTCAACAAAAGCAAAAGCCCATGCGGCTGACCCAACCATTGGATTATTAAAGTAAACCAATGCGGGGCAAGAGCCCAAAATAGTTGTAGCATAGTGGGACTCCTTTAAAAGAGTATATGTTTGACATATTTCAGAAGTTGCAAGAGGCTAAGGTCATCACCTTGCTTGATATCATCCCTTTAAACCCAAGTAGAGTTAAACCTATGAGTTATAGGGAGCATCACTATTGTCTCTATCACCAAATAGAGGGTCATGGCATTTGAGATTATCATGAATTTAAGAGTGTGGTGGAACATATGATAGATAGCAGGGTTTATCACATAGATGGTTATCTCATAGTGCCCAACATGCTAAAGTGGAGGTCACACTTCCTCATAGGAAACCCCAATGTCGTCAGTCACCTCGTAAGCCCAATATGCCAGTGCAACGGGTAGTTTCATTTTAAATGACTACTCTAACTTTGTTCCAAAAGTTACACGAGGCAAAGGCATTCATATTACCTGAAGTCAAGCATAGGGCATCCAAGACTAGGTCAATTGATGAGAGTCCCTTTTGTGTGTATCATCGAGCGCATGGACATGACATTCAAGGTTTCCATTCATTTAAGAGGGTCATCCAAGATCTAGTAGAATGGGATGTGATCCGTGATGATGGTTCTCTCGTGCACCCTTGCTAAAGCATAGGCACTCTGGTGAGGTCCACTCTTCACCTGAGAGAGTTGATTTCTATCACTCTTCCTAAACAAGCTGATTACCTTTTAGTTAATAGCATTCACACTAGCGGTATTCAAGGTAGCATACCGTTTCCACTAGCCATGCCAAATTCAATAAGGAAAAATGGGGAATCTAGAGGTATTGCACCTCCCTCACCGTCGTCGAATGGCACACACACTAGGGGTACATAGGGTAGTATGCCCTCCCCAAAACGCTCCAAGGGTTCTTGAAACCGCTTGGTCATGTCAGTAAAAGGCTCCGAGGGTTTATTTATAACCGCTCAATCATCCCAAAATGCTCCAAGGGTTCTTGCAACCGCTTGATCATGTCAGTCAAAGGCCCCAAGGGTTTGTTCAAAATCACTTAATCATCCTAAAAGGCTCCAAGCTTGTTTGTGAGTAGTTTTGTCAATCAAAAGGCACCAAGACTTGGTCAAACCAAAAGCTCTAAGGATTTTTAAAGATCGATTTGTCATCCCAAAGCTCCAAAGATGTTTATAACCTTTTGGTCAAACCCAAAAGGCTCTGAGGGTTTGCTTAAAAACCGCTCGGTCATCCTAAAAAGCTCCAAGGATTTTGTTGAAAAATTGCTTGGTCAATCTAAAGGCTCCAATGGTATTTCCTCATCGTTTGGTCACTCTTAAAGGATCCAGAGGCATGTACTCATCGTTTGGTCAGATATGAGGCTCAAAACTCATAAAAATTATAAAATCAATAAAATCAATAAAATCCAAAAAATTTGGTAAAGCATAAAATCCAAAAACATTTGCATTTGCACTTTGCATTTTTATTTTGCATTCACACATGCATCCACTGCATTATTGCATTGCATATAGGTATTCATCATCCATTGCATTCCGTAGTAGGAGGGATTGTGTTTTTTAGTATTACAAATGACACCACGTTTGTGTTTCAATCATGCATCTCTGCATTTATCATAATACATCATTCATGTGAGAAATTATGTTTTTCAACACAACCCATTTTGTTTCTATGGAGAATATATTAGGGTTTTCAGGTCATTCAACCATACCTAGAGGTATTATAAAGAGTTGATAGAAATATTGATTTGCTTTTGCAGTTGAGGTCCAGTTAGTATAGCCCTTAGCATATCATAATCCTATCACTAATCAATAAATTAAACAATACTACCAAGGACTAGGGGAAGATGAAAGTCGCGAAGCAGGATCGGGTATCCTAAGGCAAAAAAAATTATTCTTGCTTATCCTTCTGTGTGAACGGTATGGGAAATGTTGATAGTTGGAAAAAGGATAGGTTAGTTCCCTATTCAGAATCCCTTGCTTATGATAAAATGAGCAATATTCCAGAGTGATATCCCACATCAATCCTCAAGATTGATACCCTAGATCGATATCATAGATCAACTTCCCAGATTTATATCCCATATTGATATCATAAGATCGATATCCTCAATTGAAATACCAAAAATATTTTCCCCAAAGTGAATCCCCAAAGGGAGGTTTCTAAAGAAAAGTATCAAATGTAAATGTCGAAAAGTGAAGATCAAATAAAGATAAAAAAAATAGGCTTAAATCAAGTTCAAATCAAGATCAAATGAAGATCATAAATCAAAGTTTGAGTGGAGATAAAATGAAGATAAGAAATCCAGTTCGAAGAGAGATCAAATGAAGATCCAAATAAAGTCAAAGTCAAGATGGAATCGACTCCCTTGCTTCACTACATATAAGCAAGTATCTTGAAAATTGAAGGATAGAAAGGAATGAGCTTGAATCCCTAGAATTATTGGCACTACTGTACCTTATGCATGATGATATGTCTGATACACTTGCATTTTGCTTGTGGAAGACTAATGTTTGAATTTGGAAGAGCTAGCTTCAGGTATCCTGCATTACCTAGTGGATTAGTCCAACTAAAATCTAAACTTGGGATTGGATAAGACATTTGTGGAGCCCCTATCTTAGAAATGGGCTGAAAGAATCCCGCCTGACATCGGGGAACGCTCGTGTCTTATCTTAATATACTCATGTGCACACATAGGGATAATGAATAGTTAGGGCCTATCCTAGAAAAAACCTTGCACTTCAGAAGTCTAGTGTGGTTAGTATGCAAATTTTGATAAGTCTACTAGGGTGTTTGAGTCTCATGAAAAACCTCAAAAATTTCTCTAATAGCAACAAAATACCAAATATCACAAATCATATAGAATAAAATCATCAAACCGTAAAGTGTCGAGTCCATGATACATCATTATATAAAGCACAATCAAGATATATGATAGATACTGAATGGATATTAGAAATAATATTTAGACGACCACTGACTATATTGTGCATATTTTTCAAACTTGCAAAAGAAAACAAAATGACACATTATATCATTTGCATCATACAACTTCATATCATTGCATTTCATATATGGGTTATTAATTGATCAAATTCTTATTATGAGGATCTTTCAATTACATTCATGATTTTTATACATTCTGTGGTGTCGTCCATTAGATTGATAAACACATATCGCATTCATTCCTTATGTTTTAAGTGGTTAAAGCATACAGGTTCATTTACATTAGATTACCATCATGTAAATAATGCATTACATACATTGCATCAACATATCATGACATCATAATAAATTAAATGCATGCAATAAAGCAAAATCAAATATACATTTAAGTAAACATCGTATCTATATGCATCTATCATATAGCACATCTAAACATCTAGATCACTGCATATCATCATAATCATAAATAGAATAGCTATCTAGTGCATGTCATCCATACATCACATCATATGGCATCAAATTAACATAAGTATTGCATCCATGTGCATAACATAAACATAAAATTAAAAACATATACAAGTACACATAATGAGCCATAAATGATCAAATCATATATATGTGTCTCAAGAGTACATCAGGGTATATCAAAAATACCCGCAGGCTACATCCGTGTAGGTCCTCGACCTTACACACAAAATAGTACATCAAAATAACAACCCCTATGTATGCTATGGAGTACACCCCCAACCAGAGAGTCACTTGTATCACCTTTGTCATCCCTGCATTGTCCGTAAGAGGTAGCACCATGTGTACTAGAGGACCTATGTGTCCTCTCAGTCCTGTGAGTCCTGTGACTTGAGCTTGCGGATGACTATTCTATAGTCTTGGATCTGGTCCATTGGGACCCTAAAGCATGTGGATCCTCTGGAACCTCCCCACCTATCAATCTGATAAATCCCTCCAGTTGAGATATGTGAGCTGCCCTTGCATCGCATAAATCATTCCCATCCTATACGAGGGAAGTAAGCTGCCTAATCTCAGCCATAGGATCATGGTACCTTGGTAATGAAAGTATTGGTGCTAAAGGTGGTGCCATGATAGCATGAGAAGATGAGGGTCACCTCTCTGAGCTTGGGACTGAGCAAAGTCCCTATCTAATGAAATCTCCACCTATCGTACCTCTACTAGCTCTAGTGATCTGGTTAGCTCTTTAAATCACACCTCTACTATAGTAGCATGCTCTATCACATCTGTGGCATGATCTTGGGCCTCTTGGAGTTGCTTGTTCTGGTAAGATAGCTTTGCCTCTAGCATGGCGATAGATGTGTCCCGCTATAGCTGCTAAGACTATAGCCTACTAACTTGGCTCTACAAATATGCTACATGGGCTAGCAATTGCCCTACCTTATTGTATGGAGGTACCTCATCCTCATCTAGTCCCTTGTCCTCGACCTCCAATGGTGGTGCATCCTTTGCACCCCATATGCCCTTAGTCTACGAGTGCACATTGCGCCCCTGTGGATCAATCTCTGTCACCTCCTCAACCTGACTAAGAGGCCTAGATCCCTACCACCAAATTAGGGACCACTAGGTATCATATGTTGGGGTGGCCCCAACAACAACAACTCCAGACTCTTGGAAATCATCTACAACATCACCTAGAGATGTAGGAAGCATCCACTGCAGATGAGTCTTTAGAACTAGCAACCTATAGATAATAGGAAACTCTGGAATATATTACACCAAGCCAAACTATCGTTGGACCCACGAGTAGAACTGGTACTCATGTATCTTGAACTTACGGTCAAGTAACCATCTATACCTTCGAGCCTAGCGCAACCGTTCTCCAGCCTCCATCCACGTAGGGCAATCCATGTATGGACGTCACTCAATATCCCCAAGGCTTAGTGCTACAAACCAGTTGATATAGTTATCAATGTCCCTAGCATGGGACCTACTCTGGAGTCCCTCCTCCTCACGAGGCCATAATGTAGCATAGCACTGATGCACATCATCAATCATAGTAATCTCTAGGGGTAGCTCTACTGGTCACTCGATCCGGATGTACTACCAACCCTAGATCTATAGTAATAGACTACAACTGATCCTAACCTAGCTTTGGCAGGTAATCTAGTATAGCTCATGGTCCAACTGGCACAGTAAGGTACTCCCCTAGGCTAGGAGCAATGGTTGTCGTGTGGATCTCTGAATGACTATCCTGATGCAGGCTAGAATTTTCCAAGGGATCCTCATGCTCGAGGATTCTATAAGGATAATATGAACAATCAGATGCATGAACATTGCCTCATAGATGGAGAAGACCTACTCATCATACCAGTATCCGATGTGCATGCCTTCGTGGTCCATATTACGTTGAGCCTCATTGCTCTGATCATCGAAGATAGCAACACAAACTGCCTCCTTTCTATCGCTAGAGGAGGAGGTGATGGCCTTGCCATCAATAGGGATCCGAAAGATCCTATATACATCCTTAAGGGTGATAAGTCATTTCACTTGTTGATAGGTGAAATGTGTTGGTCCGGGTATTCCAACTCCGGGCCAACGTAGTCATGTAAGCTTGATCTACCCTGATAGTGGGTAGATACAAGATATAGCTTAAGCCTATGGCTCTAAACCACTCTCTCTCCCCGTCAGTCAGTAGTGGGTGGAGAGTGTTAAGGAGCTCTGGCTGCCTAGCTCTAGAGGCCAGTCTCTACAAAGAAATATAGTATAAGGAAAAATTTAACTAAAGGCTAATTAAATAGCTAAAAACAACCTAAAATGAGATAGATCAAACAAAAAATAGTTAAAAATGCAAAATTATGCTAAGCATGATCAAAAATTTTAAAAATACATCTCATAGGTGCAATAAAATGGCATTAAATGCCAAGAAAATCATAAAAAAATGGAAAATTTGAAATTTTTCATAAAAAAGGGAACCACAGGTCAAACCCACGGTCCGTCCAATGGTCACATTTTTGATCATTGTAATTCAAAACTAATCGCAGATGATACCTGCGGCCCCCAATCGGTTAAAGGGGAACCACTGCTGGCAGCTGCGGTCTAGGGATGCGACCCAATTCGGGTCTTTTCCTAGCAAAAAAACCAAAAAAATGAACTAAAATTAATCTAAGCTAGCCTAGCCTAGGGTGTGGTTCATTACCAATAGTTTAGTGTGATTAATTAACCAATTAATTAGTTTGGTTCATTTTATTGGCAATGAATGCGAGGTCTTGGTTTCAAATTACCTTGCCAGCACCGAGGCCTTAGTTGGAAGAAGGTTGGTTATGGTCTGCCATTTTGATGTGTGGAAGATGGTAGGGTTTCAATTGCTTCAAGTTAAACTGGCACACCTCTCAGAGCTCTTGAAATGGCAGTCACTATCAAGGAATAATGAGGAATTTTGAAAATGATATATTTTTAAACCTTTTCCTATTTTTTTCGGACTGTAGTTGACACCCGTGATCCTGGGATTAGGGTTTTCTACCCACAGGTCCGACCTTCGGTTCCCAAAATTTGAAAATTCCAATTGTAGACTACACCCGCGATTTCCAAATGGTATTAAAACTAGCAAAATCCCATCATGGGAGGGTCTTAAATTATAAATTAATGTCTCCTACCAGATCAAATGTTAATAAAAGCAATCAATTTGCAAATTTGGTGATTTTTAAGCACCAAGATTAATCAAAAATTCAAAATTAACAAAAAAAATTAAATAATCAAAAGCCAAATGCACCTTAAATTCAGTTATTTACCCTATACACTTGGTGGTTGCAATGACTTGCACTCCATGCAATCCAATGAGATGAGTAAATAACCATAAGGACATTTGGGGTAAAATTGTCATCGTTGACTTGACATGTTCCTTTTCAATCCCAAAGAAGGCCTTTGAGGTTGGACTGCTCCACAGGAACGAGGCGTTTCATGTCATTTCCCCTATGACATATTTTAGCAAATCATCGATGAATTGATTCAACACAAAACTAATTGAATTTGCATCATTTTGATTCCTTAAGATGACTATTGTAACTCGATTGCTCCATGGGATAGTAGTGTGCAATTGCTATTAACAGTTAGAATCATAAGCTAAACTAGGCTTAGCCAAGTAATTAAATGTTCAATTCTAAATTTGTTCAGATCATTCATTGTGGTCAAGCGACCTCGTTGCTTCATACATTGTCATTACCCTCATCGACTCGTCGCTTGAGGGGGTAGTCATAATATCAAATCATAATCAAAATCAACAGAAGATCCCTGAAATCGTAGATCCCTTGATCTTGTCAAAATTGCATTCGTCCTTGTGAATCATTGTCAACAACTATCATAAGCTTACCCCTTTGCTTGGGGAAAATAGCAAATATGAAGTTTGCTTGTTGTTTTACGCCCTTCGGATCTATTGGTCAGAAGATACCTATGGAATGCGCAGCCACACCGAATGAGATGGGATGGGCACAATATTTTTAAATGTAAGTCTTTCAGCCAGTTGGAAGTAGTGATTCCAGGATGCACATCCTTTTGCAAGACCTGGGGCATATAATGTTGATCCGACTAATGATCATCATAGAACCTTCAACATCGTTTTAGGAGGTCTATTTTTTCTTAGTGTTGTTTGATATCATAATGCATCTGAAAAGGGGTATCTGTAGACACCTAAAATGTTATATGTCGATGGAGACTACTCATATGGACATGCTACAAGACCATATAGAATATCTTGGATAGACTCCAAGATAGAGTAGTGGTTCTAACCACTCAATTTGGGCTCCTTGGCCTATTCAGTCTAAACCGTAGCTGAAACCTGTAGTCTAAAGATTGAACCATGGCTGAGACTTATGGTTGATAGCCTAGACCATAGCTGTCACCTGCGGTCTTAACTGAAGTTCAGTTGGCCTTCATCCGAGCCAAATTGGTTTGAATGACCATTTGTTCTAGAAGAAGATTGTTAAAGGATGGAAGCTTCCAATCCAACTGTCCTAACCACCCCTTCTTGATCTTGGCTTCTCCATGAAGCCACCCCTAGCCCTGGGACATCCTATAAGTACCCCTTCAAATTAGGGTAATGATATAGAGCATTTTGATAGCAAAGCGCTATCAAAATATTGTATCAAGCAAGCATTGGAGTTTAGAGCAATGAAGCCCTGTCGAATTATGGACTCACTTGAGTGCATAG
This sequence comes from Wollemia nobilis, assembly GCA_028583015.1. Classification (NCBI taxonomy): domain Eukaryota; kingdom Viridiplantae; phylum Streptophyta; class Pinopsida; order Araucariales; family Araucariaceae; genus Wollemia; species Wollemia nobilis. The sequence continues at coordinate 4,932,742 of JAQPPZ010016751.1, read as the reverse complement.
AGAGAGCCTTGTTGCCATCACCATTATCAATTTGTTAAGCATCATGACGAATTAGGCCATGGATGCCCTAAGGACCTAGGAGAGCCAAGAAACACTAATTTGGGCAAACAGAGGCCCTATTCAACAATTCAATCGCCAAACCTGTCATAGGACACTAAGGTGACCCTTGATCATCAATTTGACAAGGAGGATCAAGCCCACTACCCTTGAAATTGGAGGGTAAACCTACTTGGTTGCTCATCGTGGCTTTCAGCCATGATTTATAGTGCAGACCACTCATCAGAGCTACAGTTTACCACAGGTATATGATCTCCTTATTGTTATTGTTTCATATTACTTAATTAGATTAGATTAATCATTTTCATGGTTTAAATAGGGTTTTAGATATTTTTGACCCGTAGATTTAGTGTTTAGAGCAATTCTATTACATTAGTGTAGTATAGGCAATAATGGTTTATTTTTATGCTTTCATGCTTAATTCCATTTAATTATACCATTCAATACTTAGTTGAAATAGTCTTTTATTCATTTCCATGAATATTTATTAATTTGGCATAGTTTAGATGTGTTTTTCATGTTTTCTTGATTATATGCTTTTCATGGCTTTTTTCATATTTTAATCCTTCAAAGGGCCTCATCACAAGAGGCTACCTATTTGTATAACATTCTTGTGTTGTTTCTTGATCATATGAAATAGGTTTAAAGGGAGCTTCAATTGTTCAAATGACTTCCTCAACATGAAGAAGAGGGTTAACACCACCCTAGGGCAGTTTGCAACTATTTTAAAAAGCATTTAGTGCACCTACCCCATTGGGGGCTTTGGAAATTGTATTTATTGTATCAACATTTTGGGTGACCCTAAGAGGGGCAATATTGTAACCAATATTCATTGGCTATATCAATAAAGAAACACACATTTTCTTTGATTCATGCAATCTTGTTATCTTGTCGTGCTTTTATGTTGATTTCCATTAATGTTATAGCTAGGTGTACACTTTTTGGGATAGGTCATTTTCTAAAGGAGTGATTGAAAGTAATTAATCATTGTGGTGAATGTGAAGCATATTGAGTCTCTAAAAATTCTCTTTATGTTTCTATGAGATTGGACAAGTTCTAGTGTGGACTTGTTGAGAATATTTGAGGTAAGTATTTGAGAAGACTTGTGGAAAAATTTGTGTGAGCTTTTGTGGAAGCTTACAATCCATATTGAGAGAATAATTAGAAAGTTCTAGTGAGGACTAATTGAGAATATTTGGACAAGTTCGAGTGAGGACTTGTTGAGCAGATTTGAGACAAGTCTTTGAGATGACTTGTGAGCAGAGTTGATTGTTTTATTTGTTCAAACCTTGAGTTAAGGTTTGGGACAGATCTAGCAGAGTTGATTTGAGATTGAGTCAAGCTTTGTGATAAGGCTTGAGGAAAAATTTGTGCTAGACCTAAGGAATGTGTTTAGTATAGATCAGAGTATAGATATTGAGGATAGGTTTGTGTTAGACCGAAGGGCTGTTTTTAGTATAGATTTGAGGATAGAGTTTGGTGTAGATTTGAGGATAGGTTTGTGCCAGACCAAAGATAGATTGAGCAGATTTGTGCTAGATCGAAGGACTATGTTTAGTGTAAATTTTATACAGAGCTTTTAAGGTGATAGAGTATAGAGGATGACAGTCTCCAGTGGATAGATATCCATAATCCAGTGCAATGAGGATAGGTGTTTTTAGTGGATAGAGATCCATTATCCAGAGTAGTGGGGGCAATAGTTCTTCTAAAAGATCACCAACCAGAGCAAGAGGAGAAAGGAGTTCTCATATGGATAGAGATCCACAAACTTGATTAGGGTATTGGTGTCTCCTTTGGACAAAGGTCCATAAACATTGTAATAGGGAAAGGATTCCCAAAATATTTGATTGAGAAAATTTTAGTGAAATATTTTTTCCGTGGAGTAGCCCACATTGGGTGAACCATGTTAAATTGGTGTTTCTATTGTGTGTGATGATTTATACATTGCTTTGGTTATTGCTATTGATATTGCCATTGATCATATTGAATAATACTATTTGGGAAATAAAAGTAAAAAGTGTTCTTAAACTGTTCACCCCCCTCTCAGTATAAGCTTGTGTTCTTCACCCAAAATTCATAAATGCAAGTACTCATCTTGCAATAAATACATGAATCACCAATGGTGGGATATTTTGGGTTTCTAAAGACCTATGAAAGAACCAAGCAATTTTCTTTTGGAAGGGAATGAAAAAAGACATTCAAAATTTTGTGGAAGAATGTGAAAGGTGCCAAAGAATAAAATGTGAAACTATGCGTTCCCTTACAACCCCTCAACCCTTGCTAATTCTAGAATAAGTATGGGAAGATATTTCCATGGATTTCATTGAAGGGTTGACCAAGTTAAGATAAAAATATGTTATTCTTGTGGTAGTGGATCATATCATAAAGTTTAGTCATTATGTTCCTTATTCCATCCCTACACAACCTCCATAGTTGCCCAAATATTTTTAGACTCTATCTTTTGCCTTCATGGAATACCCAAATCTATTGTGTTAGATAGGGACCCTACTTTTACCAATCACTTTTGGTAGGAACTATTTAAGTTTTAGGACACTCAACTCAAAATGATTTTGACCTACCACCCTTAGACTGATGGCCAAACTAAATTTGTTAACAAGTTCTTGGAAACCTACCTCCATTGCGTTGCATTTGAACATCCTAGAAAATGGGATAAATGGATCCCTCTAGTTGAATGATGGTATAATACTTTATATCATATCACTACCAAGGTGACCCTATTTGAAGCTAGTATACGATCTTTCTCCACCAACACCCTCCTCCTACATTCTAGGAAGTTCCACGGTTCAAGTTGTTGATTCCACTCTTAGCCAACATACTATCATCCTCTAACATATTAAGGTAAATATTGAATTAGCTCATAACCATATGCATCATCAAGTTGATCAACACTCTTTGGAGTGAAACTTTGAAGTGGGGGATATGGTTTTTCTCTACCTACAACCCTACAAACAATCATCTCTCCAACTTCATGGATGATAGAAACTTACAACTAAATACTATGGTCCCTACCAGGTGTTAAAACTGATCAGTTATATAGCCTATAAATTGGCCCTTCCAACTAATTTTAGGGTCCATATCATCTTTATTATCTCCTCCCTAAAGAAGGTTGTTGGCAACAAGATACATGTTTTTTTTTTTTTTACATGGTGGAATCGATAGCCGCCACGAATTCGGGCAGGTTGTCTAGCTTTTATGGCCACCACAGTATTCTGCGTTGTCCGCCCCAGAAGCTGCCACATAGATCTTCACGCAATCCGCCCTTATAACCGCCATGCCACAATCATTTTAAACCTTTTACGCCATTGAAAGCACCAGGAAAGGGACAAGCGTTGAGTCCGATGAGGCCCGAGATTTGAACCTTAGACCTCCACCCCCCTTATGGGGTTTGGATGAACCAATTGGTCTACACCTCGGACCTAGCAACAAGATACATGTTAAATCCACCTTGCTAGAATTGGATGAGTAAGGATCCATAATTCTTGAACCAAATAGAAATTTTTGATAGGATATCATGTCATCATTAATGTTCTTGTTCAATGACAAGGATTACAACCTAGATATGCCACATGGGAGTCTCTCCAATAATTCCAACAATAATTTTCTCATCTTCAGCTTTGAGGAAAAAGCTTTTTGAAGGGGAAGGGCATGTTAAGACCCCATTGTAGACATCAAAAATCAGCAATTTTGATAATTTAATAAAATAATAATAACACTTAATAAATTTTACAAAAGTAAAATTAATTTAAAAATACCTAAAATTGACTAATAAAGTCCCCATAAATACATTGCAAACATTAAAACATAAATAATAATAATAAAATGATTAAATTTTGGAAACATTTTATATACTTATAAAAATAACAAAAATAATAAAAATATCAAAGATAATAAAATAATAAATTTTCTAGATTCCCTACATCACATTAATATTTAATTCAATTAAATTTAGCCTAATTAAACATGTTTAATGTCATTATAATTACCCTATTTTTACCCCCCCTTGCATAGAAAACAACAAAGCAAATAAAATAATAAAAATCCTAATTAGCATTAATAAATATACTACTTAATGCCCCTAAATCATAATTATGACATATTCTAGGCACCACATTAAATGAGAAATCTAGAAGCCTAGAAATTTCCCATTTCTTGAGAATTTAAAATTTACCCCCAATTTAATATGCCACCTCATGTGGTATTTCCCCTCCATGCTATAAAAGGTAAATTCAAATTTAAAATTAAAACAGTGCACTAAAGCTATATGGCTCAAGGACATCCACTTTATTACAATTAACATTTTAAAAATATTAAACTTGCCTCCTTGGATTTTGAAAACTAATTTTAAAATAGCCTTCCCATCCCCCTAGGATACTACCCCCAAGGCTATTAAATATGACAACTCCACCTCACCTTTATTTGAATTTTAAATTCCCTCCACATCCCCCCATGTGCCTAGAAAAACAATTTAAAAATATTTCCATCTTTCTAGACTCCCCCTTTCCCCAAGGTAAATAAATGAAACCCTCCACCTCACCTTCTCTAGACCTTTCTCTCAACTACCCCTACCTATGTGGAGTCCACATGGCATCCTATTCACCCAAGCCAGATTTACCTATAAATGCATCCTTCCATGGAAAAAATAGTGGATCCCAAGATGTGCTAGCCTTATGCTGCCAACATTTACCTAGGATCTTGCCTTAGCCATTTTCCCACTTACCCTTAAAAACCCTTAGTTGTTGGTAATATCCCATGACATTTGTGACCTTGCTAACCCATTTTGAAAGACCTCAGTTGTCATCTTTTACAATTTACAAATATACATTCGAAACCATCTTCCTAGAGACAATCTTGCACACTTGCAATCATCTCCCTAGAGATGGTCTCATGACTGTCATAAATCAGCAGTAGCATTTCATTTTAGTGACTATTTTGAGCTTCCAATAGGTATATCTACCATTTTTCTCATATTTTTATAGTAGCATTTCTTTGTTTTATTTTGATTACACATTACTTGAGCAAAGTCCCAACCAAGGTGGGCTATTTATTACTAACTCCCTCTTTTAAGTGGTTGAATGCAGGTATTGGACACCACTGGAACAAAATTTTGAGAGAGAGGGCACCCACATATACCCACATCATAAAATCTGTTGTGAAGAGGAAACATAACACCATTTTATCTTGTAAAAGCCTTTGAGGTTTCATTGTATTATAAAAAGACAAAGGGCTTGATATTTTGCATTGTAAAAGCTTCATATTTCATAATCAAATTTACGTATTTGTTTTATACTTTGTCTTTGCACTTCATTTTCTATGGTGGTTTCCCCCTTTAGAGTCATGGCATATTAATTTAACCCCTTTGTGTGACTAACCTTTTGTTTTGGAAATTTTTTCCAAACCTTACCATTTTGCCTCCATTCCACACACCCATGGCTCATTTCACCCAATACCCACAACCAACACTTGCATGCCCCAAAACCTATCAACTAAACCACCAACCTTGCAATACCACCAATATTCTATCCATCATCAACCCCCGCCTCAATACCCTCAACTATCAACTCCATCATCTCATCACTCACCTCCCACATATCATCACTCCCAACCCACTTATCATCAACAAAAAATTCAACAATATTATCAACCCCCTCAACCAAATAATCAACCTCAACCACCATTTACTTACACTCAATCATCTCTCACTTACACTCAATCATCACCTTCATATCATCACACCTCCCCTTCATATCAAAATAATCCTAATCCATCACAACCATCCCCTCATTATCCATAATCCACTTCCCAACCATCTTACACTCCTACCCACACCCCTACCATATCATATCACACACATCACATTCTACCACAAGCCTCCCAAGCACCTCTCACCACTTCATACCAATCTTACTCATGTTCCCAATATCAAATATCTTCATTGCAATATTCATACCCACCTTCACAAAAACCTCCATATTTACCCCAACCTCCAACATATCAAGCTACACCTCCTTCCACTGAGTGTCAAAATAAAACTTCCCTATCACACACATTCTTCCTCAACCCCAACGTCACTTCATACCTCTTGCGGAGCCTTTATCATCCATATTTTAGAAACTTCTTGAGGCATGAGTACTCTCCTTACCTCACCTAATCCCACATAATACACATCATCCCACATCTCTAGGGTCTCATACTAACCAATTTTGTGTCTACCATTGCCAATGTGGTCATGATATCAATCGTTGCCAATCATTTCAGAATCTTGTACAAGATATGATTGACCAAGATTTTACGGGCTTGATCCATCATGACCACATTACTCTTACCTCACCCACCCTTTCTACCACACCATGAGGGCCTCCATACCCCATTGCATCCACCACTACACGAGCTATTGCACCTTCTTCCCCTTTACCCTCACCTTCTATGACATCTACTCCTTCTCAACCTGTTGTTGCGTCACTTTCTCCACCTACTCCATCCAACCCCTCTTCCATTTTTTCACCATCACAATATACACTTCCATACTTGCCCTCACCATCTCATTAAATCAACCCTATCAAAGCTCCTTTTCTCGACCTCCTTATTGATTTTTAGGAGGAAAATGATGACAAACTTATTGATCCCCACCCCCTTAGAATTTTCTAGATGAATTTCTTTAGATATCCATATCATATCCCCTTTCCTCTACCATATTAGAGGACACCCAAACTGCATGTGCACTTGAAGTCCCTTCAACTTCTTCAAATGTGACTTCCCCTACCTCACCATGTATCCCACCTACGCATTCCCATATCACCTTCATTAACACTAATACCTTGCATGACCAATTCCCAATTATTCCTCCTTCCACTTATTCATATTTAAATCATACACCTACCCCTAGACCTATTTCATTACTAGAAGCCATAGACCATCTCCCCCTAACCCCTGGTCCTCCCACTCCTACTTCTCAAGAAGAAGAGGATCCCCCTAACTTATCCCACACCCCAATTAATTCCTCATCCTCATCATAAGATACTTCCCTTGCCAACATTCCCCAATCAGTCTCATTTGAATCTACTTCAATATCTTTATCCAAAGACACCCCTCCTACTTCTATCATTCCTTCCTCACTGCCCTCTACAATCCCACATATTAATGTACATATGACCAATCTAGATATAGGTGAATACCTTGTACATAATATACATATTAAAAATCGATCAAATATAGAAACCATCAAAGATTTTGATAGACCACAAGATAAGCCTTTTTCCATAGGCTCTATTGTACTTTTAGGCTCCCCATATAACCACACCAATTTTATTTATGGGGGACTCGCCACACCCACATCAACATCATCCTCCATCCCTTCCCATGATCTATTTTGTGCTACCATTAACCACATCTTTGACTCATCTTTTGTCATGCACTATTTCCAAAAGTACCATTGGCAAGGATTTAGCCTAGGACAATATGATAAGGAAATCTGCACTTCTATTGACATCCTGTACCAATTACCCAATACCCGAATAGGCCTTGGCTACACTGATATGCCCTCCCTTATCTCTTTAACTAATGCTCTTTTTAATTGTAAGGAGAATTATGAAGGAAGATGTCACCCTAATCCCATATCTTTGCCTACATCCTCACCACATCCCCATGTTTTCATGATATCCATTGACCTCTCCACTCCTCTTCAACCTCCTATTGAGTTTGATCGCTTATTATCTACCCAACTCGATGCCACCTCCTCACATCCTGATAACTTCTCCCAAACTACCACCATTCATACTAGCTCATTTAATACCTTGAGGGATGAAGTTGAAACAAATTTGAAACAACTGTTCCTCACTCTTGATCCTCAATCCCTTCAACCTTTGACAATCGAATCTCTTTAAGCTACCCTCATCTCTTCTCTTTCTCCTAACACCTCAGATGATAAGCAAATTTCTCACCCACATGAAAGCCCTCCAACTTGTCTCAAGGAGACACCTCTTATGGTTCATTCCATAACAAAGGATAGGATGCTCCACCAATATTCATAATGTAAGATCAAGGTTACTTCTTGAGGACCAATTTCCAAGGCAACTCAAGTCCCATGTGTTGATCCCAAGTGTGGTCCTTCCTTATTGTTATGATGATTCTATAAGTATATATAATGGGATTGAATGTTTTTTATGCTTATTACTATAATGTTATAGATTTTTTTGGTCCTTGATGCCATAAGGTATCAAGTGTTTGCTTTTATACATTAGAATTACTCTTGCACATGCTTTGTTTATTATCTTAATGTAGTGATATTTTTAATTGCATTCATTATTATTTACTTTTATTAAGATAGTTATAGCTTAGTTACTAATGTTTTCTTATCTTGTTGATATATCTTGTACTAATTTGTAATTGTATGATATATCCCTTTTTTCCCACAAACAAGCTTCTTCTTTACTTTTCCTCCCCTATATTTCCATTTTCATCCATAAAATAATAATCCTTCATTCACTTCATTTGTCCTCCTTCACTCCCTTGCAACCCATCAGTTTCTCCATCTTCTCCCACTTTTCTAACAGTTCACTTCATTGCCACTTCTCACCCATTTTCCATTCATGCAAATCTATTTCCAAGTCTTTAATTAAATTTTTTTATCATCTTGTTCACAATTACCATAATAAAATAAATTGCACATCACCATAGTACAAGATTAACAAATCAAACTAGAAATCATGTTGCTATATATAATATTTTTAAGACATTTAATGAAAGAAATCAAAATAATCAAACAAATCAACTTGGCAACATAACCATACTATTGTTTTACACATTGCAAGCATAAAATTCAACAAGAAAATATTTTATTTCCATCATGGACCTATAAAACATCACAATCCAAAAGCATTTCCTCTTTGAAGAGTTGTCAACACTATAAAATCTAGTCATATACTAAAATATCATATATCCATCAAATTCTTATCATTTATAAAAATCTGAATGTATATATCATTAATTTATGCATTCATCCTTCTATCAAAGCAACATCACACATCATTGCATATTTTTAAATAAATTAAAAATATCCTCTTTAATATTATGAAAGTTGCAATATCAATGCTCATAATAGTTAAATATCCATAATTAATCATTAGGTTCAAACATCAATGTATCATCCCATACTAAATAGAAAAATAAATCAAGTAGTTAATCTAGAGGGGGAGTGACTGCTACATGCCATATTAGCTTATCAATAAGGAGGTTTTAAAGGATATTGGTAATAGTCTAGGGGAGTTCATCCATAAGGGGCCAACTAATAAGAAGTGAAGGCATGTTTTATATACATATATATGTGTTTCCATGGATATTTTAAAATATTTTCCATAATACATTAAGATTAAATCTAAATAAAAAAAAAGGAATCAACAATTGGACTATGGAAATATTGTATTTTAATGTCACAAATGTTATGATATTGGACACATTACAAGATATTACAAAGTGAAAACAATGGAAAAAGAGATAAAACAATTTGTGAATGGGATAAAGTTCAAGACGAAGCAAGGATATCATACAAAAGTAGAATCTAGATTAGATTAAGAATTTTTTGCTCCCAAGAAATTGGCAAAGAAAACTCATCTAGATCATCAGATGTCAAAGGCCATCACTATTTAATCAAAGCAACCATTAGAAAAAATAAAGAACACAAGGGATGAAGTACAATATGCAAGTTTAAATTTAGAAGGAATTAAAGGTGTTAAGGAATACTTAAAGGTAAATTTTAAATCAAAAACATAAAAGATATCAATTATAATCTTGGTAAATCATCTCCATTTTACGTAAGTAGTATAAAATTCTCTCTTTACACTAAAAATAAAATTAGTGTAGAACTTATCCCTTTCACTTTAGGATTTCAAGAGTAGCATGATAAGGAAATAATTAGAGGATATCCCTAGAAATTTAATGTTTTCAAGGAATATGAGAATCTAAATACTATGGATAATCATGCTTGTACATTAGGTTTTCTAGATAAACATAAAGAAGAAAGTGTTATAAGGTTATTCCTTATGATTCATATTATTAGCAACAACATAAACCTAAGTCTTGCTATGATTTCACTTTAAGATTTCAAGAGTAGCATAATATAGAAACAAACATGAATGATATCTATAAAAATATAAGGTTATTGACATAGCATGAAAAGTAAGAACTATGGAGGATGGTCATTGTGTTTTAGAGTTACAAAGGAAATATAAAGCAAAAAATGGCTATTACTTGCAATTCAAGTTCTATAGGACAATATAAACATTATATTATAAGTATCATTATCAATAGTCTAGAAAAATTGAAGATAATGATAAAGATGAAAATGTTGATGGAAATGGAAAAGAAAAAGAAGACCCTCAAAGCAAGAACAAAGAGAAAATCAAACTCAATATAGAGATATAGAAATCTAGAAATAAATATCATGAGTGTTAACAAGAAGTGGGGCTTTGTTAAAATGATATCTTGGAATATTAGGGACATGAATAAGTCCCCAAAAAAAGAGTTATTAGAAAAAAAATGGGTTGTTAAATATTGACTTTGTCTTAATACAAGATACAAAAATAAATAGTGAAGAATATTAAGGATGCACTAAAAAATATTTGGAAGATTGGGATTTGGCTAGCAATCTATGTTATAAAAGCTTTATGAGGTATTGTAAGAATATAAATGTTGATATATGTGGTGTTGAGCTTTACTTGACACCATGGCCAACTTTTTTATTATATTTTTTATGTAGTCCTATGGTCCCTTGTACACCTTATATATATGGGTTTATTATAATACTTTAATAATAAACCTTAAGGTTTATTATTTAAAATTGAACTAAGGTCACATATAATTGGTTATTTATACCCCTTGAGACCAACCATTTATTTTTCAAATGGAGTGCTTATTATTTCCTTTAGTGATGTTACTTTGGTGTCTACAAACATCCTTCATATTGTATTATATATTTTTATGAGTTGGTTAATTCTAGGTAGTGTGTTGAGTACTGATAAATCCAATATGGTATCAAAGTGTGTGTGTATCTCCATTCATTGACCTTGTACTGAAGCAAAATTTTTGCACCCTTACCTTTAGGCTAAAGGATCCATGCCCGGAAGGGGGATGCGAGAAGGATGGAACAATACCTCAGATTGAGAGGCCCTTTGAAGGTCGCGCCTCTCGGGGGAGGGGTATAAGGGTGAATTTTCGACGGATGGTGGGGTTCACCAAGAAACTTTGAGTGGTAGTTTCCACACCTAGGTTGAGAATGGTCTTGATGTGTTCATTTTATACTCAATCATTCATATTCTTAGGTTTTACAAAATGAATCTAAGCTATTCTATATGAAATGCTGATTTATATGAATACAGAAAGCATGAATGAATCCTAAATACCAGGAATATACTAAATAAGAAAGAATGCACCTGATTTTGGATGTCTGATGAAGATTCTGAAGCTTGTAGGAGTCCAGATCATCCTGAATATGACAGGATCATCTGCAATTGTATAGAATCATCCCAGATTATAGGCGATCATCTAAAATCAGACAGGATCATCGTCGATCAGCCGAATTCGTCAGAAACCTACAATCACAAAAATAGACACCAAAAACCAAAAAATGCTACTGCAAGAATAATGTAAAATGATAAAAATGACAGTATAAATACCTAACTAATAAATCTGGATAGCAAATTAAAGGAAATGCATTGTTTTAATAACTTATTTTAACTTTATCATGCATTTATGTTAAAAATGAGATGAACTCTAGGATTCAGAATGAAAATAATCAAGCTAATGCATAATAAAATAAAAAAGGAAGATGAGAAATGCAAACTCATGGCTCTGATTGCCCCCAATATGGACTGCAGTTGAGATCACCTCCAATCGTACGAGATCGTCGTCGATCTATGACAGGATCATCCGAAATCTTTTGGAATCACCTACGACGATCCGAGCTTCCTCCAGCTGAAGCATAGTGAAAACCTGTAATGAAAACTTAGAACTATGAGTGCAAAGCTTAATGGTAGGGAAAATCAACCAGGGAAAGAGTTAGGAGGAGAGCCAGGCAGGGGATCTAGGGAGTCAGGGGGATAAACTAAGATAATCCCAATTTATATAGGATTAGGGAGGGTTAGGATGTTGGGGATCATCCCAATCTAGGAGATCTGCAATGGAGGAATCTCCAACTGCGCAGACACGCTTCTGCCCAAGTTGGAGAAGCTGTTGAAACATAAGCTAATTATGAAAATTTAGTTTTGGGACGAAATCGTCTGGACATTCTGTTCTAGAAAAATTTGTCCGATCTGGGATGATTTCTTCTGATCGGCGACGATATCGTCCAATGGTCAAAACAACTCCTAAAAATGGCACGAAAAATGAGGTGATCGGTGAACGGGCGGTTTTGGGGTTAAATTTTAAATTTTTATCTTTTTACTAAGGGTTTAACTGCGCCAATTTTAGGGTGCTACATTTTTCCCCCTCTTTAGCGAATTTTCCAAAGAAAATGCGTTAAAGACGAGTTATTTACGCTTTACGAGAAAGCAAAAATTTATTCTATTTTTAGACGATGATTCTAGGTCGAATCGTACAACTGCTTACTATGGTGCCCCCTCCGTGTTTTCACCCAAATCGAACGTTTGAGGTAAAAGCGTGAAAAAGCAAAATTAAAAAATATTGTTGTTTTTAAAAAAAAATTAAAAAATAGGGTAAAACCCTAATTCATTGTTACTGTTCAATTTTTGTTGTTTCAGAGCTCTGCAGGCAAAATGGTGGAAACAACACACAGATCGATAGAGGTCCGACACGGATTGCGGGTAGGGATCTGAATTTGATGAATTATGGTTTTAATTTGATTTGTGTGATTTTTGATTTAAATTTTGACTGTTTTTAGGGCATCGCGGCCGTTTTTAGGCCATCGACGATGTTGGGATGAAATCGTCCCAATTTCGTCGAAATCGTCCCTAGATCGTCGATTTCGTCTAGGGGCGAAATCTACGAAATAGGGGTGATCCTGTCCAACAAGGGGTGATCCCCAAGTTGAGAAATCGGAGACGATTTCATCCTACCAAGGATGATTTGACTCAATTTAGTATGATATCGTCCAATAGTGGACGATATCATTTTTTATAAGATGAAATTAATTTAACTGATTTTAATGATTATCTATTAATGATTTTTGTTGTTTGATTGCTTATTTTGCAGAGGGGATTACTAAAAAGTCAGGAGTGGAAATATGGGGGGCTAAGAGACGATGTAGCCACGCTCGATCGGGCGGAGCGAGATCGAATATCAGAGGTTGGGCTACAACATGTGGCAGAGATGCCACAAATATCGACAGACATGGGGCTACTAATAGCCCTAGCAGAGAGGTGGTATTCGGGGTCGTCCTATTTCTGGCTATCGATAGGGGAGATGCCTCCCACTCTAGAGGACGTATGGAGGACTTTGAGGATCCCCATACATGGACGATTGATGACTCCTACGACCAATCAGGGCCATGCCATGATGCGACTATGCAGAGACCCTAGCTTCACCCTAGAGAAGGGCATAGTGAACATCGAGACATTGAGGCAGATGCCTGGGGAATCTTGATTGACTCAGGTTTTGGTAGGGGTAGTGGGTGGCCTACTGCTATGCCACCAGAGCGAATGCAGGTTACCATGGCTACTCTCAGATGTGGTCTACGACATGAGAGATCATGGCTATAGGTTTGCTTGGGGCAGTTTTGTACTCTGTCGCTTGTATAGGATCCTATACGAGGTCGTATACAAGGGAGGTCAATGTCTAGTACTAACATCGCTACTACAGGTTTGGTGCTGGGAGCACATTACGATGCGGAGGCCGATAGGGCTTCCACTAACAGGGGTTGACCAGGAGAGACCTCGGGTTTTCTATTGGTGGCTCCAGAGAGGGTCACAGTGGTAGATAGATCTACCGATGTCCTGGAGGTTGCTAGACAACCTCATCCCTGACCAGATCACCTAGAGGCCATGGAGAAAGCATCCAAGGTGGGGAGAGGACGAACAAAAGTTGGTTCACATTAGGTGAGTCTTTTGGCTAAGGATGGAGCGGGGAGAGGTAGAGCTCCACCGCTATGATTGAGTTTTGAGGTAGTTTGGTCTACAGCAGGGGATCCCTTCTCTTAGAGACTATGAGTACTCCTGAAATGCCCGAGATAGTAATACACTGAGCGGGGCTCTAGATATGTAGCGATTTTGGAGTCAAGATGTGAATGATACCCCCATTCAACTAGTGGATGAGGACGATGCTAGGGTCACAAACAGATATGATGCCTGATATGCAGGCATCTGCCCTCATCGAATGACGAGGGCACAGGGTCTGATGCACACCATGGTGCGACGAATGGGGTGGCAGTGCCAGGCTACTATCGATGCAAAAAGGGGTCATGGAGGGAGGGAGCAGCGACAGTCTCCTCAAGAGACGTCGAAGAGTGCCACAGGCTTCGAAGAGGTTGCAATAGCCAGAGAGGAGGGAGGAGGGGATCCCTTCTTAGAAGAGGGATAGGCCAACATCGCCTAATAAGGGCAAGGGTGTCGAGGTGGGGGAGAGCAGCGAGATGGTGGCTCTCTGGGCTGAGGTTGCCCGCATTTGGGCTCAGGTGCAAACGCTACAGGATGAGGCTACATGACTCAGGGCTCAGAGCGGAGGGGCGAGCACTCAGGATCTGGCATGGTCTATTTCTTAGGCTACATTCTACCAGGGATTATACTATCATGTGGTTCCAGAGGGGCAGAGCATACCACTTCCATCTAGCATTGCAGAGCCGATCATGATGGGATCATCGAGGACGTCCTCACGATCGACGGTGAGGACCCACGATATAGCATGGACCTCTATGGGACCACCTCCTCCATGCCAGGGTGGGAGAGGAGATGAGGCTGAGAGCTCGAGGGCTTCTCGAGACTAGCTGCTCTTTGGCTGGACTATATATTTTGAGAGGATTGAGTATGCCAAGGTATATATTGTGGCATACCAATCCAGTTGTGATATGATGTACATATATTTTTGATATATATATATGATATTTTTGTGATATGACTTGTCCATATGTTTTATGATGCTTTAAGTTTTGAATTGTTGATTGATTACTCATGTAATTATGTCATTTGGAAATAGTATAATTTTATGTCATGCTGTAAAATTTAAATGAAATAATCTGATGTAAACAAATTGGTTGTTTGTGGTATGATTTGATGAAAAATAAAGGGACTTCTAACAATAATTTCAAAGGACATTGTCGCTATTATAGACCATTTCATGGAGTCTCCGCTTGCTAGGTCGTCAAGCTAATCCTAGTATAGAGATATTGCTAAAAGTAAAAGAGTGCTTAAGAGACTGTCTTAAGACTTTGTGTTGTGATGATGAAAAATGATGATGGTGATGATTTGTTTTCAGATTTTCATGAAAATATGATGCATGAAATATATTTAAAAAAAAATGATTTTTGCTAGGCATAAAATTCCTAAGTGTGATAATATTTTGAACAATTCCCTAGGAATTATACCATCGTTGCAAAATTGAATGTTGACATAATGAAATGAAATAGAAAAAGGTGTTTGTTCTTTTTAAAGCACAATTGTGTAACATAATGATGTAAGCCATGTGATTTTATGAATGAAAATGAATGGGAAATAAAATTAGAACAATGGTTTGCTCTAGGCATAGAATTATAGGTATAGACTTATACCATCATCGCAAAATCCAAAAATAATTTTATTGCATAATTGATTTTTGATTTTGAGATAAACAGAAAATATATAAGATGAGGACTTGCACTAGGCATAAAATTCCAGTTTAGGTTTTAGGAACTATACCATCGTTGCGGAAGTCGAAAGTATATATAAACGTGACTTTATTGCTAGATTTTTGAACATGTTGAAAGAAATTTTGGTTTTTTTTTTTTTTGAAAAAAATGTATGTAATTGTTTGTATACTAGACAGATGTTCTCAAATAAGAATATGAAATTATTCCAAAGGATTTGCAAAAATATTTAAAATTATCTCAAAGATAAAATGTAGATTTATAAAGAACCCTCATGTGCATATGTGAGTTCATTGCTGATCTTGATTTATCATAATGATACAAAATCTCTCAAATACAAATGTGTGTGCAATTGTATTGTTCATTTACCAATTTTGAGCAAGATAATTTGATACAAGTAATTTGAATTAACCAAATAAGTGTTCATTGACCATGATTTATATGCATGTAACCATACCAGACTACTATGTAAGTCGGGTCATCAAGAGCTAGCTGATCCATAAGCAGACATAGGTCTATACAAAAGAAGGTCACTAATGTGACAGACATATCACCACGCTAGGAGTTACCCAAGGCCAAGCGGGTTGGGCACAAACCACCTGTTATGGGGCTTACCTCACGGTTTTCGAATAATTGAGAATTCCAAGGATTCAAGCTCATTCATCCTTATTTTCTTTTCAAGGGGTAGGGAAAGGGATTTTATTGTTTTTTGCTTTTTCTTTTATCTTTCTCTTCTTTTCTCTTTTTTTTTGTATTTTTGCTTGGAACTGAGATAATGCTGAAATATTGCTATGATGGTACAAAATAATATTTTTCTTTTTCTCATTTTCTGACTTTTTTTTTTCTATACTAGGGATACTTGCTCGGATTGGTTGTAGAGCAAGGGATTTTTATTCTGGGCAAGGGTGAGCTTGTCCTTTTGTCAATTCTCAAAGATTCTAGACCATGTGCATGATAGGATAGTAGGGGAAACTTTTCACTCAAGAAACCACTTCTACTATGTAGCATCATATTGAATTTGCAATGAAATCATTTTAATGTGAAGAGATATACTTGGTTCAAATAAATAACAAGATCAATTCTCTATGCTCAAAAATTTATTTAATTCAACTGTGGACTTTGATATAAGAGAGATTAATAATCATACCAAATAAAATAAAGATATTTATTCATGTGAGTGTGAAAGTGTGGGATTCCAAATAAATGCTAATTTATCCAAAATAATGGAAAATATGACTGCAATACTTCAAGAATTGACAGGTGCAAAAATAGAAAATGTTTTTGAATATTTTGATGATTTTGATGTTTTGGATGTGTTTTATATTTTGGTTTTAATTTATGAATTGAAAGAATAAATAATATTACTATTTTTTGAAATTTTTATATGGATGACTAAAATGAAACAATATGCAAAATAACAATATATACAATGATGAAATGACCAGATTTATGCATAATAGCATTTAAGATGCATAATGTTCATAGGTTCTTTAAGATATTTACCATCTAAGGTAGCTAATCTGTATGCTCCCGAGCCAAATTTGGCAGTGATAATATATGGTCCAATCCAGTTGGGCTCGAATTTACCATTAAGATATTTAGTTGCATTAGTATTTATTTTATTTTATTTTAAGACAAGGTCATCGATCTCAAAGGATCGATGATGAACTTTCTTGAGGTATGCTCGTTTAAGCTTGTTCTGATAGGATCGAAGATGCTCCAAAGCATTGTTGCGCTTCTCATCTAGGAGTTCCAACTGACTAACTGCCAACACGATATTCATCTCCTACTTCAGTATCTTGAAGTATTAGAGCCAAATAAGGAACTTCTAATTTAAAGGGAAAAATAGCTTCAGCGCCATAAACCAAAACAAAATGTGAAGTGCCCGCAGGAGTACGAACACTAGTACGATAAGCCCACAAAGTAGGATATAATTGAATGTGCCAATCTCGGCCAAATTTATTGACCAGTATTTTGAGGATTTTAATTAATGTTTTATTAGATGCTTCTGCTTGGCCATTACCCTGAGGATAATAGGGAGTGGACCAACGATGTTGAATTTTATATTTTTGACATAATTTCTTAACATCTTTATTTTTGAAACAAGTTCCATTATCCGAGATGAGATTTGCAGGAATTTTGAACCTACAAATAATTTGTTTAAAAATAAATTTTGAAACTTGGGTTCCAGTGCAAGAAGCTAAGGGCATAGCTTCAACCCACTTCATGAAATAATCGATGGCGGTTATGATGAATTTGTGTCCATAAGATGACACATGATTGATTTTTCCAATGATGTCTAAGCCCCATTTTGAAAAGGGCCAAGGATATGAAATAGCCTACAGTTCTTGTGCAGGTGCATGGACAAGGTCAGTGTGTTTCTGGCACTTGTTGCAATGACACACGTAATCATGTGCATCATTCTCCATGGTAGGCCAAAAATATCCTATCCTAAGGAGCTTCTTAGCAATGGCACTACCACTAAAGTGTCCCCCACAAGATCCATCATGGGCTTCACTCAAAGCTGATCTAGATTCTTCTAGATTCAAACATCTCAGTAGGATACCTTCAAAAGATCTCCTATATAACGTATTGCCAATTATTACAAAGCAACTTGCTCGTCTACGTAATAACCGACATTGGTTTCTGTTAAAAACTTTAGGGAAGGTCCCTTTTTGAAGAAAATTGAATATATCAGTTTACCAAAGTTTAGGAGTAGTTTCGTTGATTAGAAACACATCCAAAGGTTCTAAGCATGATTTATTTTAAGCTGGTTCCTAGAGTCGACGAATAATGATGGTAGCATATTCGTCATCTAACTCCAAGGGTAAAAGAGATGCAGCTACAGCCATAGCGTCAGCCGCACGATTTCTAGTTTGAGGAATAGCTTCCAAGATAACTTGATCAAATAAAGATAATAATTGTAATACATATGCTTTATATGGATGCAATTTATCATCTCTAGTCTAATAAACATCATTAATTTGATTTATAACAAGTTGAGAATCATCGAAAACTAATAAATTTTTAATTTTCAGTGCCAAGGCAGCTCGTAAGCCAAGGATTAGAGCTTCATATTCAGCAATATTATTAGTACAAGAAAATGTTAATTTAAAGGACGAGAGGGATAAGATGTTTCTATGGAGATATTAAAATAATACCGCACTGGCCCCACTCATGCATCGGGCTCCGTCAAAGTATAAGGACCATTGCTCTAGATGGTCTGCCTCTAGTTTAAGGCATTCATCAGGAAACTCAATGATGAGGGTATGGGTAGACTCTAAGGGTGCATCAGCTAATTGATATGCTATGATTTGACCCTTAATAGACTTATGTCCTATAAACATGAGTTCAAACTTGCTTAGAGGAAGAACCCACTTTGCTGTGCGACCAGATAAATAAGGTCGACTCATGAGATACTGCAAAGGATCGAATTTAGCAATAACATTTGATTGAGCATATAATGGCATAATTTCTGTGTAGAAAATATGACTGCTAGACATAACTTCTCTAATGCGGTGTAGTGGGTTTCATAACTAATTAAGGTTCTGCTGATATAATAATTAGCACACTCTCTCTTCTCATCATCAAGTTGAGCTAACATAGCTCCTAAAGCAAAATCTAAAGCAAAAATATACAAGATGAATGGGTGATCAGGTCGAGGTGGTGAAAGCACAGGCGGGTTAAGAATATATTGTTTGAGGAGTTCAAATGCTTCCTGAAATTCGTTGTCCCAATGTAAAAAGACATCCTTCTTAAGAAGCTTAAGAAAGGGTCCAGTTTTATCTGCCAGCTTATCGATGAAGCAACGGATAGCTTGAAGCTTACCTTGTAAAATTCGTAATGCGGGCATATCAGTGATAGCCGTAATCTTGAGAGGGTCAATTTTGATGCCACGTAAAGAAACTATAACCCCCAATAATTTATTGAACTTAACTTTGAATATACATTTAGCTAGATTCAATCGGATAAGATATTCCCTTAACCGATTAAATACTTTTCTCAAATCATCTAAATGGTCATCTTCTTCGATAGAACTAGCTATAATGTCATCTACATATTCATGTTGTATATCATGCATCATATCATAAAAAATATAAGTCATGGCTCGTTGATATGTTGCACCTGCATTCTTCAAACCGAATGGCATTACTTTCCAACAAAAGGTTCCCCAAGGGGTAATAAAGACTATTTTAGCCTGATCTTCATGAGCTATCCTGATCTGATTATAACTAGAAAATCCATCCATTAAGGATATCATTCCACTCCCAACAGTAAAATCAATGATCTGATCCATGTTGGGAAGAGGGAAATCGTCTTTAGGGCATGCAACATTATATCTCTAAAGTCTGTGCAAACCCTAACCTTAGTAGGTTCTTTCTTAGTTACTGGAATTACGTTCGAGATCCATTCAACATAATCAATGGCTTGTATAAAAATAACATTTAAGAGTTTTTCTAACTCCCCTTTGACCGATAAGGCCACTTTAGGATACATTTTTCTAAGTTTCTGTTTAACAGGTTTAGCATCCAGATGGACTACTAGGTGATGCATAACTACAGAAGGGTCTAATCCTGGCATATCTTCATATGTCCAAGCAAAGACATCTTCATATTCTTTAAGAAATACAATGTATTTATCATGTTTTTCTTGACTCAATTTTGATCCAATGTTGATTATGTGAGGATTATCCTCAGTTCCAATGTTAATTTTTATGACATTTTCTACTTCCATGTGTAGATTTTTCTCAAAATTAGGTGGGGCGGGTGAAACACCCAATTCTTGTAATTCTTCCAAGGTTAGTTTGGATAATTCGTCTTGAGGAGTCGTGGCCTCAAGTTGGGATATAGTAGGTATAGAGCCATCAAAATAAAATTCATGATGTAATAATTCCTCAACGGAGACAT
Source organism: Wollemia nobilis (assembly GCA_028583015.1). Classification (NCBI taxonomy): domain Eukaryota; kingdom Viridiplantae; phylum Streptophyta; class Pinopsida; order Araucariales; family Araucariaceae; genus Wollemia; species Wollemia nobilis. The sequence goes on along the minus strand of JAQPPZ010016751.1, from coordinate 4,911,976 downwards.
CATGGAAGATATCTCCCTCCAACTCATTGTCAGATTCAGTGATCATCTCAGGGTAAGATATAGATAGCATATTACATGTAAATGGCTTATTCATTAAATGTAAAGCATCATGTTTATCCAAATAATCTTGGTAACACATGAGTTGGTCATTATCCTCAAATGGGAAGGGTTGACCATTACTAGGAAATAGGCCCACACCACATCGGGTGGGCCACGGTTCTACCTCAAAAGGTTTTTTCATACCATTTTGGAAAGGTCCTAAACCTTTCCCTTTATATCCCAATTTAAGCATTATATATTTGGCTTTAATATACTCATTAATAAAATAACATCGAGCATATCCATCATAATGAGTCTTGATGTTTTTGGGTATTCTACCCCAGTCATATCCCTTATAAATAAAAGCACAGCTCCCGAATTGGTAAGTACTTCCCATAGGCTATGGGAGGCACAAGGTATGAGGATATGGTGGCAAATTATTTAAAATAAGGGAATCTTGCATAGCAGCATTCATTTTCTCTGATAGAAGAATTTTAGATAAATCGGGTAAAAGCTCGTCAGTAAGAACATAAGAGGTAGAAGGAACATTTCCTACATCTTCGATGCAGAAACTATGCCTTTGGTGGATGTAGATGTTGTAGAGATGTCGATGGATGAGTCTATTATAGGTATAGAAGTTATAGGATTAGAACAAGAGACATCAGCTGTGGGATTAGGATCTTTCTGAGGTCCTAATGTGGTTTGTTTAGAGGATGGTTGACCTGTATGTAGAGGTGGAACCGATGGAGAAGAAGTATATGGAGTTGTGGGTGTGTGTTTCACACATTTAGATGGGTAATGAGAATTAGGATGTGTGGATGATAGAGCAAGGCAAAATTGAACTCCAACAGGTTCTGCTAAAGCACACATATCAAAGGGTCTAGGATCACCATGAATGGTAACCAACTGATTCTTAAATTCAAATTTAACACATTGATGTAAAGTTGAGGGAACAACTCGCATTGCGTTGATCCAAGGGTGACCCAAGAGTATATTGTACGATGCAGGGCAAAGTACAATAAACACAGTTGTATCCAAGGTTCTTGGACCAACCTGCAATGGGATGGTAATAACTCCACACGTTTCTTGTGTTTCATCATTGAGGACTTTTATGATCATATCAGTTATTTTCATTTTATCACTTCTAAACCCAAATCTTTGGTATAAGTCAAAAGTGTAGATGTTTAAAGATGAACCATTATCAATCAAGACTCGTTTAACTGTTACATCTCCAATTAAGGCAGTAATATATAAGGGGTTATCCTTATGTAAACTATGTTGTGGTATATCTCTATCCCGAAAGTCAATACAATCAACTTCACGAGTTATTATAGTATTAGCCATGGATTCAGGTTGAATGTCTTGTGGTACCATCATCTGGCTTAATGTGAGCATTAATTCATCTCTATGGGTAGGAGAAGATTTTAAAAGATCCAAAAGAGAAATTCTAGCTGTAATATTTGATAGTTGCTCATTAATATTATAAGGAGGTTTAGGTTGAACATTAGGTGCCTGATTCCATTTATTAGGAACTTTCAAAACAAATGGAGTTGATCCATTGTTCTGCATTTGATCTTGTTGAGATTTTTGAGCCTGTTGTCTAGTAACAGCTCCGATGGTACCCACAACATTATTCTGCGGATGATGAATGGGTCTTGGTCTAGCATTTATGGCTTGCTCATTAGAAAGTAATTGGTGAGACAATGGTCTAGTAGTGACTCTTCTTGGAAATGGTTCTTCTGGGACCATATAACTTGTGATAGGGAGAATAGGATCCGATTCATCTTCAGAGCTATTCGATTGATTTGATGTGATTTCCATATCACTCTCAGTCTCGTATTCTGTATCACTAAGATCAGGTATCCGGATATTGTATAGAGGTCTAGTTGTAACCACATATAAGGTTGTGTCAAATATTTCCAAATCATGAATAGGTAAATTCCCACTAGTAGTTCCTACATATCAGGTAGGAGGGGTAACATTATGATGTTCAATTTAATTAGCCACTTCCTTGCCATGTTTTGGTAAAGGATGTTGAAATATGTCCAATGACTGATTGGCATTCTGATTCTGGTTTTAGGGGATGTTTTTTTGAGCATTATTAGGAGGATTTTGCTTAGGTTAAAAGGCTTGTATCTCCATCTCATTGTTATCAATCAGGTCCTGTATTTTATGTTTTAATATTTTACAAGAGTTGGTAGTGTGTCCAGGTCCTCTATGGAAGTCACAGTGTAAATCAGCTTTGTATCCAGGTATAGTTGGATTAGGTTCTCGGATAGTTGGTAATTGAATCAAACCTCATTCTAATAATTACGGGAGAATGGTTGATAAAGGTTGATTTAACCTAGTAAATTCTCGAGGAGGTTTATCGGGGAGGTTTCGATGATAAACTTCTCCGTTGTCTTCGTAGTATTAACATTAGCAATATTTATACTATCAGTGACTCCATCGCCCACAACTTGTTTATTTTTATATTGATTTCTGGATGTTTTCTCATCGTCTTTCTTTTTAAGTTGTCCTCTCCTAATGAGAGCATCTTCCACTCTTCGGGCTAAGTCTATAGTCTGATCGAAGGTGGTCAAGGTAGTAGTTGATAATTCGTAGGATAGTTGGTCTTGTAAATTATTAATAAATATGTCCAACATCTCCCTATAAGGTAACACAAAGTGCAATTTTCCTATCAACTATCTCCACCTAGCTAGGAAATCAGCAAAGCATTCATCTTTGTCTTGTTTCAAGTTGTACAAGTATTTAATGGTCACATGTCTTTGATGTAGGCACTAAATTGATGCACAAAAGACTCAGTAGTTTCTTCAAAATTCCTCAAATAATTAGTGGGTAATTTATAATACCACTCTAATGCCATTCCTCCTAAACTTTTCGGGAACATTTTTAGCAATAATAAGTCATCATGTGATATATCATGACATGCTATCCTAAACATACGAAGATGCTCTATGGGATATTCGGTTCCTTTATATATGGGCAAGACAGGCATAGGAAAATGTTTAGGATATGGATGTGCTACAACTATAGGATCTAAAGGCTGACTACACATCTCTCGATAATTGTACGAGGGACGGTAGGGATCTATTTGGTCCATGCGAGAAACTAATTATTTCACCACAGTTTCAAGATTACTAGTTTGTCCACCATGTTGGTTTGGTGGGACATAAGCATGGGATTTATGAGGGTATGACGGTGTGACATAAGGATTAGATGCTATATTGCTATTATGCAAAGTGTTGGTAGGAAGAGTATTATGAAGAGGATTTGTAATAGTATTATGTTGTATCCTAGATTGTTGGTAATTGGTGTTTGGTTTTGTTTTGGGTTTTTACTGATTTGAGGTATATTGCTCAATAGCTTGGAAAAATAGAGCAGTAAATGATGGTTTATTTTGTGTGAGAATGACCCTAGGCTTGCTAACAGGCACTTTAGATGGTTGGGTAACTTGTTGTTGTTGCATGTTCTAGATTATAGCGGCCATATCCAAATTGGATGGTCCATCTTGATCACTCTCTTGATCAATAAAGGACAAGGGATTAGTGCATGTGTGAAATACGTCTTCTAGAGTTTCTTGAGTGTCACTAATTCAATCATTGTCCATATGGACTACTCTATTAAGAACACCAATATTATTATTAATGAACTTCTAGAATTGTTCCATGTTTTCAAAAGTAACAGCTCCTCTCGGATTTTAGGGGATGAGGATCCTTCCTCTCTAACATTTTCTTCTTGTTCATTTCTTACAACAAGCTCTTCTTCTTGCTGGTCTAGGATTTCTTCTTCCTAAACTTGATCTTTAGGAAGGACATCTGGGTTATTTAATGGTTTTCCTAACCAATCTTCTTCTTCTTCAGTCTGTTTTCCATTCCTAAGTCTAGGCATTGTGCTTAAACTTAGATTTCAGCAAATATATATACTTATATATATATGTGATAGGTTTGAGAGGTATATATTTTAATTATATACCTACTATAAAAAGGAAATGTTTTGATTTTTGTTTTTTGTTTTATTTTGTTTTTTATTGTTTTTGTGTTTTATAATATTATTATAAAGATAAAAAATAGCATTCTAGTTGCAAAAAGAATAACAATAGTAAAGAGAATGACTTAATTTTCTATAAATAGTTTATGGATATCGTTGATGGGATCAAGTTCATCAGGAGTCATGAAATGCTCCTCTTCAAATTGGAAATGGTTTTTCAAAAATTTGACAAAGTGTGCTATAGTAACTTATGTACTACAACTGCATTCTCAAGGTATTCCTCAAAGGTGTACAATTCAAAAGACACAAGTGCTCTTTTATCAGCTAACCACCTATGGCAAACTCTCTGAATTTCATGGTACAAATTTACCTAATCAGGATCCAAGATTCTATCTAGGACAAACCTCTTAATTTGCTAAGTTCTGTTGATCTAGATTCAATGATACCCAATCTCCTATCAAGTTCATCCCACAAAGGTTGGACTCTATTTGTTTGAGGTACTCTAAGTATAGAAGTAATCTCTATGGCCGTTAATTGATTTTCAACATTTATGGTGACAACTCGTCTTTTATTATAATCTACCATCTAAACATGATATGCAAATTTAACTATTTGTCTAATGATTCTAGATGTTTTTAATAATAATTTTTTTTGGATTGTTTTCAAAAGGTTTTTAGTTTCACGTTGGGTTCACCAAAATGTACTGACCCAAATTTTTTGCACCCTTACCTTCAGGCTAAAGGATCCATTCTCGGAAGGGGGATGCGAGAAGGATGGAACAATACCTCGGACTGAGAGGCCCTTTGAAGGTCGCGCCTCTTGGGGGAGGGGTATAAGGGTGAATTTTCGACGGATGGTGGGGTTCACCAGGAAACTTTGAGTGGCAGTTTCCACGCCTAGGTTGAGAATGGTCTTGATGTGTTCATTTTATACTCAATCATTCATATTCCTAGGTTTTCCAGAATGAATCTAAGCTATTCTATATGAAATTCCAATTTATATGAATATAAAAAGCATGAATGAATCCTAAATACCAAGAATATACTAAATAAGAAATAATGCACCTGATTTCGGATGTCTGATGAAGATTCTGAAGCTTGTAGGAGTCCAGATCGTCCTAAATATGATAGGATCATTTGCAATTGTACAGAATCATCCCAGATTATAGGCGATTGTCTAAAATAAGACAGGATCATTGTTGATCTGACGAATTCATCAGCCAAATTTGTCAGAAACCTGCAATCACAGAAACAGACACCAAAAACCAAAAATGCTATTGCAATAATAATGCAAAATGATAGAAATGATAGTATAAATGCCTAAATTATAAATATGGATAGCAAATTAAAGGAAATACATTGTTTTAGTAACTTATTTTAACTTTATCATGCATTTATGTTAAAAATGAGGTGAACTCCAGGATGCAGAATGAAAATAATCAAGCTAATGCATAATAAAATAAAGAAGGAATATGAGAAATGCAAACTCAGGGCTCTGATTTCCCCCAATATGGACTACAGTCGAGATTGCCTCAAATCATACGAGATCATCCCCGATCTGCAACAGGATCATCCGAAATCGTCTGGAATCGTCTACGACGATTCGAACTTCCTCCAGCTGAAGCACAGTGAAAACCTGTAATGAAAACTTAGAACTACGAGTGCAAAGATTAATGGTAGGGAAAATCAACTAGGGAAAGAGTTAGGAGGAGATCCAGGCAGGGGATCCAGGGAGTCAGGGGGATAAACTGAGAAAATCCCAATTTATATAGGATTAGGGGGAGGTTAGGAGGTTAGGGATCATCCCAATTTGGGAGATCTCCAATGGAGGAATCTCCAACTACACAGACACGCTTCTGCCCAAGTTGGAGAGGCTATTGAAATAGAAGCTAATTATGAAAATTTGGTTTTTGGAGGAAATCGTCTGGACGTTCTATTCCAGATGAATTTGTCTGATCTGGGACGATTTCATCTGATCGACAACGATATTGTCCAACGGTCAAAACAACTCCTAAAAATGGTGCAAAAAATGGGGTGAGCGGTTAACGGGCGATTTCGGGGTTAAAATTCAAATTTTTATCTTTTTACTAAGGGTTTAACTGCGCCAATTTTAGGGTGCTACAGATCTCAAAATTTTCAATGATTTATCTTCTATGCTAGTTCTATATTTAGTGTGGTTTTTTGGAGATTGTTATGGAAGTTTTTTATATTATTAGTAGTTCTTTTAGGATTGTGTTCCAAAACCCTATGTGGGCATGAATCATGAGGATCTCATTGTATCACAATAGATCTATTGATCTAGGGGAAATATCCATTGGTAAGTTCCTCTTTTCCTTTGTTTACATTCAATATAACTTATTTATTTTGACTAAATGGATGTCCTAACTACTAGATTTATTTTTTACTATTTTTGGAAACTCTCTTTTATCTTTTAAAAATATTTTAAAAATATTCATTTGGTTTTTTGCTTTAATATTGTTTGCTTTAATATTTCAATGGACCTAACTATAGCACGTAGAAAATCAAGATTGATGTTGTGAAGTAAGGGACTTATCAAGTTTGTAAATGAGAACCCTAAAGACTATGATTTTGAAGATATAAAGTAGTTGTACAAGTAAAAAGAGTAATCACCTGGTGTGATTTCCCCAAATGTTGACAAGAGGTATGATAATCATGTCAACAACATCTAGGCCCAATTCAATTGTTGAGAATTTCCAATAGATGTTTGACTATATTGACTCTACACATATTAGTGGATTAGAGGCAAAGCTTGCAACATTGGATATGAATAGTTTTAAAAATTTTGAAAAGTAGATTGTGGATTAACAATTTTGAAGAGAAAACCAAAAAGCGGGTGTTTATATTGTTCTAGATTTTTCCTAGGTTGTCGATCACTATGATGATGATGCCTCACAAATGCATGTAGTTTTTCACTCAGCATATTTGACATCCACATATTCCAGAGAGTGGATTATAAATTCATGGGTAAACCAACATATGATTAAGTATCACCATCTATTACATGACTATAATGGATAACATTTTGTAGACCGTGTGGTTATTGGTGATGGCTCCTTTTTATAGGTAGCTTGTGGTGATATGATAGTTGGATCCTCATCAATTTGATGATATTCTTCATGTTCCAAGTGTGGGCCATAATCCTCTTTTTACTTATCACATCACCTATATGAATAAGAATGTCAACTTTATCAAATCAATAGGTGATTAAGAACTTTTATGATGGATTTAAAATAATTGTCTAAGGTATTTTGATGATTTTGAACAGATTTACAAGCTTAGTGAGCATATTATTTCTTCTTTATCTAAGAAGAAATAATTTATGCCTATGGTGGTATGAGCATATGATACTAGCAAGTGATAGCATCATAGACTTGGACACATTGGCTATGGATACTTGACGTACATGATTCAACATCAATTGGTTGTTGATCTTCCTCCTATTTATCCTCCCAGGGGTGTTTGTGATGGGTGTATCTTGGGGAAACATCATCAATAGTTGTTTCTAAAATTGGTAGCTAGGCATGTTATATATCCTTTATATCTCATTCATGATGATATGTATGGGGCCATGGAGGCTCCATATTTTTCAAGGAATAAGTATTTTCTCAAATTTATTTATGATTTTTAAGGTACATTTGGTCGTACAACATTTATACCATTAATGAAGCCTTTCATAAGTACAAGGAATTCAAGGCTCTTGTGGATAATTAGTTTAAGAGGAAGATCAAGTGCTTGAGAATTGATGTAGGAGGTGAGTCTGTTAGTCATGCTTTTATTGATTTATTATTTCTTCATGGCATTTATTTTAAGAGGATTGTTCACTATAGCCTACATAAAAATGCAATGGTTAAGGAGAATAATAGGGTTATTATAGATGTGGCTAGATGTATGGTGTATTCTAAGAAAATAAAGCTCAAATTCTAAGGCAAAGTAGTTGCTTTTGCAGATCATATCATCAATCATTTTTTTGATATCAGGGGAATTGGTAACATCCTTTCATATTTAACAACTGGGCATGGGGGACATACATTCTCCTCAATATTTCTACCTCTGAACATAGGTCAAATCATTGAAGCTACATATACAACCCCTGCCTCTCCTTAGTAAACATGGCCCGAAGTGAGGGAGACACCTAGTGGCTCATGTTTGGTACCATCGTCATCAAGGTGGCATGCACTCAGTGGACTCAATCATATTTTGACTCAAGTTGTTTAGGATATGAGTCCTCTTGATAGACTGACATGTAATAACCCTAATTTTTGTACATTTTATATCTTTGAATCCATTGTATGGGATCACATTTCCAAAGATACACAAAATAAGGTAATGTAAAGATCCACCATTTTATTCTAATGGGGTATTCTTAAACCAATACTTTTCATTTTTATGGTCCCATGAAATAGAATGTCATTATTTAGAGAGATGTGATCTTTGATGAGGTTCTTAAATTTAATATTTTTGGATTGCTTCCTCTATTTTTCATTGATAATTTCCCTACTGAGGATCCTCTAGTGGTTCTTATTGTCCCATATAAAATTAGCATTGGCTTGATTCTAGTTATTCCAACATCTTAGATGCCAATTTTGAGCTCAAATTTAGGTTTTACTAATGTTACTTCTCTTCTAGACTCTAGCACTTGCTTTAGTTTCAAAACCTATAGTAGATAATCTTGATCCTTCCATCTCTTGTACAATAGTGTTGGATGTTGATGAGGATAACAAGCTTAGAATTCATACTCCAAGACTAGCTCCTAATACTACTTCTATGTAGGATGTGTCATAGCCTTTTATTGATTGGTTGATGTCAAAGTGGGCTTGGATCCTCCTTTAGTATAATAACCCCACTCTCTCTCTCTCAAGAGTGACATAAAAATGCCCCATGTTAATTTATAGCCTCTAGATTTGATGATTTTAGAGACTCATTCACCTATTCTCAAGCCAAGGGGTTGTCTAGAGTGGGAGGATGCTATGCTTGTCAAGTATGAGTCATTGATAAAAATAAATAAACATATGAGCCTATTCCTCTTCTTGAAATAAATAACACTATTGTTTTCAAATGGATCTATAAGACCAAATACAATTTCGATGGTCAAGTGGATAAGTATAAGGTACACCTTGTTTCTAAATTATTCTATTAGAAGAAGGGATTTTATTATTCATAGACCTTTGTCCCAGTTGCATGCATGGACTTTGTCTAGATAATTATATCTATTATTATTTCTTATAGATGGAAGGTACATGAAATGGATGTGAAGAGTTCCTTTATTCATGAAGATCTTTAGGAGAATATTTATATGAGATAGAAACTTGATTTTAAGCATGATAGGCCAATTTCCTTATCATGTAGAATGAAGAATTTATTGTATGCACTTAAGTAAGCTTCTCATGCTTAGTATGAGAAGATTCATTCCTTCTTTCCTTGTTGAGGACTTTTATGATATGAATTAGATCATGAAGTCTATATCAAGCATTAGGATAATTAGATTTATACAGGTACGTCATAAGAGTCATTAGATAATAGGCAAGCAGATCCTTTGGTACATTTGAGGTACATATCATATGGGTATTCACTACTCATATGGATCACCTTCAATTTTGATAATATTTTTGGCATATATTGGATCAATTTTTTTACCAATCACAATCCACTAAGGGATTTATTTTTATCTTGGTTTTAGACTAGTCTCTTAGTGTTGTAGATGATAGTCTAGTATACCTTAGTCTTCTATGAAAGATGAATATTGTTTTGCTAATGATATTACCAAATACCTCTTATGGATGCTCATGGTTTTGGAGCACTTGGATATCCCATAGCAATTTCCTATCACTCTTCATTATGAAAACCATAGCTCCATAAATATTGTTCATAATGTAATATTTTATCATTTGACTAAGCATATTGAGGTTTGGTTACAACATGTTCAATAACTTCACATCTACAAGATACCCGATCTAGTCAATGTACCATCAATGGAGTAAACAATAGATATCCTAACCAATTTCATACCCAATGTGACTTTTATGCAATTATAGGAGTGTTTTAGAGCACGAGAGCTCCCTTAATGGGGATGAATAATAAGGATATCTCTTTATGTACTTAATTCAACTTATGGATAAGTGTGTATATGGTTTTAAGCTTCACTTGAGGCCATGGCCAACTTTTATATTATATTTTTTGTATAGCCCTATGGTCTATTGTATACCTTGTATAGGTGAGTTTATTGTAATATTTTAATAATAAATCCTAAGATCAGATCTTTAACCTTGACCTGATTTGATATGTAATTAAGTTTTTATACCCATTGAGACCAACTATTTATTCATCATTTGAAGTGCTTATTATTTTCTTTAGCGAGAATAATTTGGAATCTATAGACACCCTTTATATTTCATTATTTTTTTGTGATTTTTTGATTTATTATGGGTAATGTGTTGATTCCATTAATTTTTAGAAATTATTGATAAATACAACAATGGGATAAACATAAATGGGATAGACAATTACTAGAAATAATTAGTAATTATTGTGAATATTATGTCATATTGGCATATTCACCTTATGGTTATGAAGGTTATGAGAAGTTGGAAAGTAGTTGTAACTCTTGACCTTGTACCTTCTTGATTACACATGTATATATACTTCTATCACATCAATGCAAAGGTGGATCACAGTGTTCAAATCTATTCTATATTTCTAACATTTGATATCAAAGCAAGCTAATATTAGAATAAATCTTCAACGTGTAAATATGATCCAATTGTTGAGGAGCAAGACACACCTCTAAGAGTTTGTGAATATGTACTAATACTAGATAATATAGAAAGAAGAAAACACAAGTTTGAGAAAGGAGAAAATTTTTTCAATTGGAGAAGAAACAATCTTCTTTTTCATTTTTATTTGGGTTTCTAGATGTTGCAAGTGTTTATTTCATATCAAATATGTTGTTAATTCATTCAAGAAGTATTAAATTTATGATAGAAGAGTTGTCATCATGAAAATGATTACTATCATCTAAAAAATGTGCTACCATTTGGTGCAAGAAATATGTCCTCTAAAAAAATTGGATCATTGCACTAGAGTTTAAACATGTTAGTAATCACCCTCTTTATATATTGTTGTCCTATTTTGTATCAAATATGCACAGGAGTGGATCCATTTTGAAGCTACTATCTAGAGCTACTATATAGAAAAGAGTTGTATGAAGCTATCATCTAGAAAATAGTTGTTGTCTAGAGCTACCATTTGGAATTGTCATTTAAATTTTCCATCTAGAGTTATTGTCTAGAGATGTCATCTAGAGAATATTTGTAGTCTAGAGAAGAGTTTATATCTAAATATATTACTATATGAGGATATACTTCATTTGAAGACATTAGTGTAATCACATAACTTGTCATATAGAAGATTCATCAAGAGTTTCCATCTAAAAAAGGGCCATCTAAAGTGAAGTTTGACACTGCTATCCATTGACCAAGTCATATAGAAACAATATCATTTAAAGATGCATGAGGGTTATCTATTTTGAAGTTATCATCTAATAAATACATGGGACATCTAAAATTTAAGTTCCAATGAAGTATTATCAGTTGAAGGCTTTTACCAAAAATAAAAAAACATGTTACATATAGTTTATGGGGAGGAAAGTGTTGTACTATATGCAAAGAGCACCCTTCCAAAAATGGAAAGGAGATACCAATATATTTTCATGAATAAATAAATAAATAAAATTCCATATGCTTGTGGGAATGCTCATAAAAGCCTTTAAAATTTATTATTATTATTAAATGTAGATGACAAGGTGGTAACTTGACATTTTTATTACCTTGGAATGTTGACAGAATATTCCAAGATTTTTCCTTGAATATTCAAGTTGGAGGGAATAGAATATAAACCTGTGCACCTAAATTTTTGAATGAGACCCTTAGCAATTACAAGTATTTATCATTACACAAGTATAGGCTTATACATACTCATTGGAAGGATATTTTTAAGCTTGTTATACTAAAAGCATTTTTTTGCAAGTTTGTGAAGATTTGATATGGATATTAATATCCCAAAGATGTTTCCTTATTCACACTTTCTGAAAGGTGACAACTATTCTGCTTGAAAAATAAAGTTGAAAATTTACCTAGATTTTGAAGACTTATGGGGAGTGTTATTTGGAACTGTACAAAGACATGCCACAAATTTAATTGAACAAATAAAGTTTGATAAGTTTTATCAAAAATACAAATTAATTATAATGTTTGGTGTAACTAATGAGATCTAGTCATACATTCATGATGTTATAACCACAAAGGATGCTTGGGATAAACTCAATCTAGTATTCAATTCCAAAAACTAGAATCAAATTCTATACCTATAAAGCCAATTACATTGCATGAAGATGAAGAGTAATGAGAATTTGAAAGGATGTGTTTTATAGGTTGTTAAGTTATGAGCCTCACTCCAATAATTAGATAAAACCATTAGTGATGGTATGCTTGTTCCAATAGTGCTACATGCATTACCATTAACATTCAATATTTTGGTAATAAATTCAAATGTGATAAATCAGAGTCCCACTTTTAAGACATATAAATTTGCTTCAATGGGAGGAAGTGTTTCAAGAGATGAAGATTGAAGATGAATGTGCTTTACTCATACATCATAAAGGAAATAACTTGATGTAATCAAATAAATATGGCAAACCCCCAACAAGCATCATGTTACCAAAATGATATACTTCTAGGATATTAAAATAACTCTGAACAAGATATTATCACAAATTCATGCATTCAATCTACAATAACATTGAACAATAAACTTGTTGAATAGTATTGATAATATATCAACTAAAGAAATGCACAAATACAATGCTTATTTTATTAATCTATTACAAAATTTTTTATTCAATATATACATACATGAGACTCTTCATATTCACATGACTCTTTACCATTACACTTACATAAAATATTCATATCCTCATACTCATGAGAGATATAACTCTTCATATTTCTCTCTTATATAATATTAAATCTCACATATTTACATAAAGACAAAGACTCATTATTGCACATAAATCATAACTCCTCACTTATAAGCATGCCACTTCACTCACATAACTCACACTTACTAACATGACATCTCACCTACATAACTCTACACTTATTTACATAACTCACACTTAATAACATGACACATAATCAAATATTAAACATACCCTAGACTAAATAATTTACAATCCTTGTATTAATATTGAAAGGTATGGAAGGGGGAAAAATAGAGAGCATTCAGCAAAGAATGAGGGTCCCCAGAGTGTAAACTATAATTTTTTATGACTATCAATCATTAGGGCACCTCTTGGGTTATGTGGAGGTTGAGTGCTCTGAGCACAAGTAGTGGAGATCAATGAAGAAGGCCCTTTGGGGCCAAATATTTAGGGGGTCTTTGGGCCTCTTAGAGTGTTATCAAGAATCCAGCACGATCATGCAAATATTATGTTCAACATGGAAAATCTTCACGGTAACGATTCAAGTGAGCAACAAGCAAGGTGAACAGGGGAAATTAATATCCAATATTCCTCCATGCATGTGGACCAACAAATCCAACAAAATGAATAGGTATTGAACAAAATTGATCACCCTTTTCAGTTCATAGCACAAAATAAGGAGGAAGAGCATCATTTTCTAAGGTACAGACAAGGGCTTAAATGAAATAGAAACAATATTCAAGATATGGATCAAGCAAAGGGAGATAACATGTTGATGGAAGATTCAGATCTCGGCAAAGCTACAACTGCGACTAGGGCATATAATAAAAAATAGATAGTCACAACAAAAAAATTTGAAGGGATGGAGCCCAAGGTCCTCCCTCCAAAACTAAATTTTAAATAAGCTATCACTGTAGGACCATCTCAAATAAGAGGGAAAAATAGCCAACGACTGCCAAGGAAACCATTGAGGATGTTGACAACCAATCCAAGGAAAATAGATATGGGTTGTATGAAAGCAGCTAATGGATCCCCATTAGTGGAGTTGGAAATGGAGGATATTCAAGAGTGAATAGACACAATAGAGAGGATAGGATTAATTTACTGATTCATGGGATTTCGATTGAATCTAGCAATCGTCAAGCAATGGGCTACCAAAAACTAGAGAACTAAAGGTGAGTTCCAAATCTCTATTTACCCTAATGGTTATTTTATTGCTATGTTTTCCACTAAAAAATATAGGAAGGATATTTTTAAATGGGACCATATTTCTTAGGTAGGGCAAGGCTTTTCATGAAGCCCCGACATACCAAGTTCAAAGCTGAGGAAGAAATACCATCAACTATACCTGTCTGGGTTTGTTTATTCGACCTCCTAGTAGAATATTGGAATCCAAATACTTTAGCAGCAATTGGAAATTCTTTAGGAGTCTTCATGATGATATTTGATAGCACTCAAAATTTGGATCACATGATCTATGCTAGGATTTATTTTCTAATTGACCTTGACAAACCTCTTCCATAGAGGATTACTTTACAAAATGGGTAAGAAATATTGGAGCAATAAGTAAACTATAAAAATATCCCTTTTAGATGTAGAATCTATCATAAATATGGCCATATAGCCAAGGAATATCCTAAAAATATTCCCAATAAAGATAAAGAGGATGAGGATTTAGCAGGATTTAAAATCCCCAAATAGAAGAATTAAAAAATAATAATAATATAACACTGAAAAATAAAATAGTAATTTCACCTAACATCTTTGATGTTCTATCTATATATGAACATTCAGATGAGGAGGATGATAAAACGAAATCTATGATTAAGGAAACACAATATTATAAATATAAGGAACAAGAAGGAATGGATGATGAAATAGGAATAAAAAAATTTACCTTAATTTTGAGAAACAACGCAGGAGAGCCATCTCATCCAGCAATGGACCTTCAAGAAAAGAACAACATAGAAAAATTAAATAAGTGCAAGACTAAAAGCCAAATTCAATCAACAAACAAGTTAGTTCCTCAAAAATATTATATAGATCCCAAAAACAGTGCCTTGGATCCAAGTAATTATTATATAGCCTTTACATGATTGAAGCAAGATACAAATAAAAAAGATGAGGATGGATACCAACCACAAGGTAGGACGTAAACCCAACCAACATCATATGGTAGAGGAAGGTCAAAATTAATTGAGGAAGGTAAGGTAGCAGAGCTTACCCAATACTTCAAATCGGGTTAATTATGAATATTATCACTTGGAATATTAGGGTACTTAAAGGAAGTCCTTCTAAACAATCAAAAATTAGAAGAATGATTCAAAAAAATCAGCCTCAACTTCTCTTTATTTAGGAGATGAAGGTTTCTATGGATGAAATGGAAATTATAGTGAAAAATATTTGTCCATCCAGTAAAGTAGTGTCCCTCAGCACCCAAGGGGCCTTGTGAGGAGTGGCAAGTCTTTGGAATCCAAAGGAAATTATAGTATAATGCATTATGGGGAGTAAGGAAATGCTAGTAGTGGTTACCCAAAATAGAGATTCAGATCAGGTTATTCTTTATATAAATGTCTATGCTTCATGTACTATAGAAGAGAAACAAACAATATGGAGAAATATAGCTTCTACCACCTCTCAATTACCGTAAGCTTGGAATTTGATAGGAGGAGATTTCAACTCTATCCTATATTTAGAAGAAAAAATGGGAGGAAGTATGAATTTGGATGGGAGTTCTAAACTCATGAAGGAATACATGACCAACCTTCATCTAGTGGATATCAAGCCAACCAATGGTTTGATGACTTGGTCCAATATAAGACAAGGCTCAACATGTATTTTTGACAGGCTAGATAGGTTCTTACTTTCAGAAAATATTTAACTCAAGGACACATCCCAAAAGTGAAAATCTTAAACAATGTGGGATCTAATCATTGGTCAGTTTTAATTGAAGTTTAGAAAACCAAGGGTAAGACAACTCCTCATTTTCAACTAATGTGGCTTAGAGAAGAATATCTCAAATCAAGGATACTATAGTGGTGGCAAGAAGGTAAGCTAATACATGGTATTAAGATGTATTGTTTTGTCAAAAGATTGCAGTATATTAAATTCAAAATAAAGACTTGGAATTGGGAGGAATTTGGAGATGTTAGGTCTAAGAAAAGGGAAGCACTTACCCGACTTGAGGAGTTGAATGAGCAAATTCGTCTTGAGGGACTCACAGAAAATAGGGTGAAGACATAAATTAATCTTTCAACCAAGGTGAAGGAATGGGACAAAAGGGAAGAAATAATGTGGAAACAAAAATCAAGGATTCAATGGCTACAAGATGGATACCATAATACAAGTTTCTTCCACAAGTCTCTCCTAGCCCATCGAACTCATAACTGTATCCCCTCTCTGAAGAACGATCTAGGAGATATAGTCCACACTTGGTAAGACATGTCTTCATTAGCTATGAATTATTTTTCAAACCTCTTGTTGGCATTTTTGCCACATTATGTTGATTATTGATTGTTCATGCATAAGTTGTTGAAATTCTAACTCCTCTACAGGTTTTGATGCAAAAAACAAGCTAAGTCTGAAGACTGTCACGAAATCGCGACAAAAAATAGCATGGAGAGCCAAAGTTAAAAACCGTCGCGATATCGCGACATGTCGCGTTATCGCGGGTCGGTTGAGGAGAGAGAAAACAAACGCAAAATTGTCGCGATATCGCGACGTGTCGAAAAATCGTGGTCAACGCAGTCAACGACAGCAGGGAAAAACCGTCGCGATATCGCGACGCGTCGAAAAATCACGGTCAACATGGTCAACGAGGGAAGCGCGGCAAAAAGGTAGCGAAATCGTGACATGCGCGTTTTCGCGACTTATAATGGCATGGAGCAGAGCAGGGTAAAACCGTCGCGAAATCGTGACATAACTCAGCGACAGGCAATGAGACTCAACTTGGTAGCGATATCGCGACAGAAATTTGAACACGGCGCAAAAGGCGGAAGACGTAGCGAAATCGCTACATGTTGCATGGTCGCGGCAAGGTGGAGACAGAGAAGCTTTAGGCATGAATAGGTCACGATTTCGCGACATTTCTAAAGGAAGCGATAAGAAAGAATTTGACGTCGCGATTTCGCGACAGTTCTGGAGATGAGGGCAAGAAAGGAGGTTGGCGTCGCGATTTCGCGACACTTGTGAAAATGCAGCTAAACAACGTAAAAACGTCGCGATTTCGCGACATTTTGGAGCGGAAGAACCAAATGCAGGAACTTGTAGCGATTTCGCGCCTGGTCTTGTTTTCGCGAAAGGGAAGCAAGAAGACAGCCAAGTTGTACGGAATGTCACGATTTTGCGACATGATGGAGATTAATGAAGCACTTGACTCAAGCTTGTCATGTTTTCGTGGGTTAGAAGCAGGACCGTACAGGTTGGATGAAACTTGTCGCGATTTCGCGACATGTCTTATTTTCGTGACATGGAAGAGAACATGTAGCAGCAGCAGAGAAATCGTCGCGATTTCGTGACATGGTGTCGTTTTCGTGACTTGGAGAAATGAAGAAGGCAGGTGAAAGAACATGTCATGTTTTCGCTACATATTGAGGAAGGAAGTTCCAACAAAGGCGAATGTCATGATTTCGTGAAGTATCAGGAAGTTAGAGCCGGAGAGATGAAAGTGGTAGCGAAATCGTGCATTGTCACATTTTCGTGGCAACAGGGCAGAGAAGGAACATAATTGTACGGAACGTAGCGAAATCATGACGCGTCACGTTTTCGCGGTTCAAGGTAGCGAAGGAGATAAAGAAGCCGAACCTGTCGCGATTTCGTGACATGGTTGGTTTTCGCGGTTCCAAAGTAAGGAAAGTGTACGGAGCAGAAAGACGTCGCGATTTCGTGACATGTCGCGTTTTCGTGACCTGTTACAGTTTCGCGCCAGAATGCAGTTCAAACGGCCCGATGAGGTTTTTGTGAGTTTCGATGATTAAAAGCACTCCAAAATTGAATGTTTTGCTGCTTTTCGATGCGATCAAGGTAGAAGAACGTGTCCAAGCCATCAGAATTAAAGATGCTCCATTATTCGAAGTGGTTGTTCATGGTTTTTCTAACGGTTTCAAGCATATTTTCAAGAACGACAATTTAATGAAGACGACCGACTCCTTGTTTTGAGGCTGGTTTAAGGGGAGCATTTCCTTGTTTCCATTGCATATTGTTGTAGATCTCGAGAAGGTCCATTGCAAGTTTTAAATGTTGTAAAGAAGCAAGACTTCTATATAAAGCAATGTAGATCTCAGAAAAAGGTATCGGGAGTTTGAGAGAAACTTTTGCTGAAAGCTTGAAGTTCATTGCATGAATGAAAGATAATTGGCCTCTGATTTTGCAAGCAGCTATCTGTGTGATTTTTCTTTTTGTTATTTACATTCCTAATATAACACTCATATTTCTTATTTGCTGCTTCATTTAAATTCTGCATGTTGAGTTTGAATATTGCTTGTGAGGGAGTGAGTTCTGGAATGTGATCTTGGAGGGATTTTCTGTGCAAGGTTGTAAGTGAATTAAGTTGATATCTTATGTTATATGTTGTTGCTGTACTTAAAGTGATCTGTTGTTATTCTTTCTCGATCTAACAAATTCGGCCTACGACTATATTTCCCATCTCTTTCCATGTATTTCCTGTTTCTTTTTGCATATTTGTAATTCCTTTCCAGCAACTCTAATCTGAAATCAAACTTAGAAATAGTAAGGGAACCAGCCCTCTCTGGAGATTGGTCTGGGAGACATCTCTTTCTCCCAGCCTTTCAATGTTGGTCGGGTCTAGGGTGCATAGTTTTAGAAAATCCTTTCCTGTGGCAGATTCGTGACCAACAGTTTTTGGCACGCCCGATGGGACAGACTTCTTCTGTCTCAGAAAGATCCCATAGTGTTGAAGGTTTAATGTTCGCCTTCATGCCGTATAGTTAGAACATTTGGTGACTCTGCAGTACTCAGAAATCTCTGAACGTGGATGCAGTGAAAGCTGTACTTCATGATCACGAGATCACAGTCTAAAAAAGTTGGAGATCTTGTCGAGTTTTTTGAACTTGACAGCACAAGAAGTGGTGAGCATTCTAGGTTGGTTTCCCCATCGCTTGCATCATCTGCCATATCCACACAAATCCCTAGTATTGTTACTAGTTTTCCATCTTCTCAGTTACATACACCAGTTCCAATGGCCCAGTATCCTCCACCTAGGCAGTTTTTAGCTTGGAACAGCTCAGGGGCCTTGAATTTGCAGGCTCAAAATCCAGTTCCCTAGGCTGCCTTGAAGGCATTGCCAACTTATGATGGTACGGGAAAGACTGCATACGAACATATTCATGATGTAGCTTCTCTGGCAGCCATTCATGACATAACAGATGAAGATGTAATGGTGAAGTTACTAGTGTTATCCTTGAGAGGAAAATTGTTGTACTGGTATCGATCTCTGCAACCAGGCACTATTGCGTCCTGGGATCAGCTAGGAGAATTGTTAGTTAAGAATTTTCATGAACAGGCTGACCCATTTTCATTGTTGCATCAGTTTAATGCGATCCAGAGGCATCCGCAGGAGGCAATAGCAGATTTTAATGTTCGTTTCACCAGAAGCTGGCAGCGAGTGCCTGAAGGACTTCGTCCTACCCCTGAGCAAGCTACGTTTTACTACCTCCGAGCATTCAATACAGATATTGGCTTGGCGATCAAAAAATCCAATGTGATGACTTTCCCGAAACTGTTCGAGCAAGCACAAAAGGCGGAGGCAGACTTGATTGCGATTGGCAGGCTTCCCCCAAAGGTAGCAATGCCCATTCTTCTTGATATTCCACAGCATTTATATCCTAGTTCTTTTTTGCAATCTATGTCTTCTATGTACCCTGTCCCATCATGGAATTCCAGTGCACCTCAAATTGCACCTATCCCAGCTCCTCAGCTGTCTACTTCAGCAAATCTCCAGTTGCCTGCACCCAACATTCTGCCATTCCCTGCTTCCACCTCATTTCCAGCATTACCGGCACCACCAGCACCTTTGCCCTTACCAGCACCTCCTGCACCTGTGAACCCTGATCCTTATACAACACTTTTGCAAGAGGTAAAATCTGCCAATTCTGCAATAAGAGCAATGGGTAATAAGATCACGCTTATCGAAAGGAAGCAAGCTGAGCGAGATTTCCAGCCAAGGAGATTTCAATCTCCGCCGATTACTAGAGATCAAGCTGCTTCAACAAGCAAAGCACCTGAGAAAAGCCTGACTGCTTTGGTAAATGAAGATGCAGTCCTTGCTGAAAGAACATATTGGTGTTCAACTTGCAATGATCCCCATGGAGAAGACACTTGCATGGTCCATTTGAATTATGTGCAGACATTGGCTGCTAGTTCTTCAGGAGGACAAGTCAATATGATCTCTAAGGCAGGCCATAGCTTGATGCTTCCATCTGAAGAGCAGGTTTCAGTTCTCACAAGGACTGGAAAGAAGTCTGTTACAGTAGATCCTGCTGAGTTAGAGCCATTAAAAGTGCCAGCTGATTTGAAGAAACCAGTGAAAGCTCCTATGCCAGTTTCAAAGCTAGATGCGCCTGTTTTACCGAAAGATCCTGTTCCACACAGAGTTCAAGAAAAGGCTGCAACTGCACAGGCAAGATCAGAAGCAGAAGAGCAAGCTAGAGAAAAGTTGAAGTATCCTTCATTAATGAAGAGGCTAAGAGTGGAAGCCACTCAACAGTATCGGAGCAGATATGAACATCCTATTGAAAAGAAGGAATCTGCTACGGTTGCATACAACATTGTCGAAGAACTGAAGAAGACCCCAGCTAAGGTTAGTCTTTACGATGCATTGCAATTGCCTAGGCAAGTAGATTTATTGCAAGAATCTTTAAAATCTATGAAGGATAGTGAGAAAGGTCCTACTCAGACAATTTATGCTCAAGCCTTAACCACTTCTATCACTGGTAAAAATAGACCACCCCCATTTTATCTATCACTGCAAATAGAGGGTTGGATCGTGCATAACTGCATGATCGACTCTGGAGCCGCTACAACTGTCATGCCAAAGGCAGTTTGCGAAGTTATGGGTATGGAATACACATGAAGTAGCCCTAGAGTTTTGTAGTTAGATGGCACTCCTATGAAAATGGTGGGTGTAATCAAGGATGTCCCGATTGTTTTGCACACTATGCCTCAGATTACAGTCATTCAAGAGATAGTTGTAGTAGATCTAGAACCGTATTTTAGTATGTGCTTATCTAGAGAGTTTACTGCAAAGTTGGGAGGTTACCTTGCATTGGATTATTCCCACTTGGAAATCCCTTTCAAAGGTAAAAGACTCCGGATTCATAATGAAAAACCTTCCTCTTTTCATATTGAAAAGTTGGATGAAGCAGAAAAAACTATGCAGTCTGTCAACATGCTAACTCAAGAGTCAGAGGGTTCTGATTTGATGAATGAGGTTTTAGATGAGCTCCAGTTGGACGATCAGTTTTCCATGCTTGATTTCAATGCTATGCTGGAAACCGAAATCGGTTGTTATTCTATCACAAAGCCCGAGGGTGGCACAAGGCAGGTATTTCCTAACCAAGATGATCAGAGCTCTATCACGGATCAACTATGGAAGTTATATTTTGATGGGGCTAGATGCAAAAACGGTGCAGGAGCAGGTATTGTTTTGATTTCTCCTTCTGGTTTACAAAGAACATATTCATACCGTCTTACTTGGAATTGTACTAACAATGCTGTCGAGTACGAAGCATTATGCCTAGGCTTGAAAAAGGCAAGGAAGTTGGGAATCGAACAGTTACAGATTTTTGGTGATTCTGAGCTTATTGTAAACCAAGTAACAAACAGGTGTATTTCTAAGCAGCATTATCTCAAAGCATACCGCAACCAAGTTTGGGACCTGTTTGAGTTTTTCATAGCTCTGAATATTCAAGCCATTTCCCGAGAGCTGAATAAGCATGCAGATCTTCTAGCATCTCTTGGAGCCAATTTTTCTCCTATTGAGCAGGTAGTGAAGAAACCAAAGACAGTAAGGATGGTGTATAGGCCAAGTGTCCCAGACAAGGATACTTTCTGGCAAGTCTTCGAAAGTGATGAGCAAATTGTTAACTTTTTGATTCAAGAAGCTGCCACCATCGAAGGAAGAACCTTGGAGCATGAAGAAGCTGAAGGTCTAATTCAGTTATGGAATAATCACATTCCAAAGGGTCTTATAACTCTAGAAAGTTTGTTTGATCAGCATGATCGGTCCAAGAAACATCGACTTGAGATTGACAAGAAAGAGTATATGGAGATGCAATTAGAACCCAATAAGGTCATTAAGATTGGGACTGATTCTACTCCTGATGAACTGCAAGAAATCAGGCAACTGTGTCAAGAATTTTTTGATATTGTGGCTTGGAGTTATGAAGATCTGAAAGGATATGATAAACAGATTGTTCAACATACTATTGAGTTGGAAGAAGGAGTCAGACCCTTTAGGCAGAAGCAACGACCAGTAAATCCAAATATTGAGACTCTCATGAGGGCCGAACTTGTGAAAATGCTGCAAGCCAAGATTATATACCCGGTTAAGCATTCGACTTGGGTTGCTAATCTGGTTCCAGTTCGAAAGAAAAATGGAGACATACGACTGTGTGTAGATTTTTGGAATCTGAACCGTGCATCTCTGAAAGATCATTATCCTTTGCCTCGCATTGATCAGATACTGCATGTTGTTGCTGGGGCTCAACGTTTTTCATTGTTGGATGGATTCTCTGGATATAACCAGATTTGGGTTAGGGATGAGGACCAATACAAGACAACATTTACAACTAAGTGGGGCACTTTTGCTTATCAGCGAATGCCTTTCGGATTATCAAATGTTGGGGCCACATTCCAGAGAGCCATGGACATTGCATTTGAGGAGTTTTTGAACAAGATTATTGTTATTTATCTTGATGATATGACTGTCTTTTCACATAGACGGGAAGATCATTGTTCTCATCTGAGGCAAATCTTTGGAAAATGTAGAGAGTTTGGGATTTCCATTAATCCAAAGAAGTCAGTTTTTGCAGTGAAGGAAGGTAAACTCTTGGGGCATGTCATTTCAGAAGATGGTTTGGCAATAGATCCAGCTCGAGTTGAAGCATTGAAGAAACTATCACTCCCTGCCAATAAAAAGGAGCTGCAGTCTTTCTTTGGACAGATTAATTTTATCAGGAAGTTCATTTTTGATTTTGCCCAGGTTGTTAAACCTATGACTGAGTTGTTGAAGAAGGATGCAGACTTTAAATGGACAACTCAGAGGAAAGAGGCATTCCAGGAAATTAAGGACAGAATAGTGCAGGCTCTTGTATTAATTAATCCTGATTATTCAAAAGATTTCATTCTGTATGCAGTTGGGGAAGATGAAAGCTATGCCACAGTACTCACATAGAAAGGAGACGATGGGAATGAAAGGCCCATTGCTTTCCTTAGTCAGATTATCTTACCTCATGAGGCAAAGTATAATTTCATTGAAAAATAGGTGTATGCTGTCATGAAGTCTCTTAAAAAATTCAAGCACTTCATATCTCAGAGTAGGACAGTTGTCTATGTTATACATCCTGATGTAAGAAATTTCATCATTCAGGGTGAGATGGGTGATAAACGCGTTGGTTGGGTCACCAAGATCCAAGAATTTGATGTTGAGATTCATCCGACCAAGCTAGTGTGTGGTAAAGCTTTATGCCAGCACTTAGCAAAGACTACAGTTGATTATCGAGTGGATGATTCTGCTAGAGATAACAGTCTGGTGAACCTCTTAGTACAAGAACAAGATTGGGCAGATGACCTCATTGACTATTTCACAACTGGTAGATGCCCTTCACAGTTGAATGCCTCACAACGGAGAAGGTTTCGTCTGCAAGCTCTTAGGTATGTGTTGCTGCCCGAAGGATTGTTTTTTAAGAATATTGATGGCATTCTTTTAAGGTGTGTCAAGGAATCAGAGAAGGCTAGACTCCTGGAGGAGTTTCATTCTGGCATATCAGGAGGACACTATGCAGGTAGACCGATGGCTTTAAAAATAATTTGGGCTGGTTACTACTAGCCAACTTTGTTCACAGATGCTTTCAGGATTGCCCAAGCATGTGACAAATGTCAGAGGTATACAGGAAGGGTTAGAAATGCATCATTGCCTTTGCATCCAATTCAGGTTGAAGCACCTTTTCAGCAGTGGGGGTTGGACTTTATTGGGATTATTGATCCGAATTCTTCAGCCGGTCACAAGTATATTTTAACTGCTACAGATTATTTTACGAGATGGTCTGAAGCTATTCCAACCAAGGTCGCAAATCAAGGAGTGGTGATTTCTTTCATTGAAGGACTAATTACACGCTTTGGCATTCCTGATGCTATTATTACAGATAATGGGACTCCATTTATTGGAGCTGAGTTAGCTGAATTTGCAAACAAGTATGGTGTTTTCCTGAAAACATCCTCTAACTATTATCCTCAGGGAAATGGCTTGGCAGAATCCACAAACAAGAATTTGCTACGGATTTTAAAGAGATCTTTGGGGGATAACAAGAGATCATGGCACCTTCTGTTGAATCAAGCTTTATGGGCAGATAGGATTTCAATCAAGAAGTCCATCAAGACTTCACCATATGCCCTGGTATATGGCAAAGAGGCAAGGTTGCCTGTTCATTTAGAGTTGCCAATATTGCAATAGTTGCAGGAATTTCAGGATGATGAAGCCGATGTAGATTCCATGGATATACGGTTGGCTCAGTTGTTACAATTGGAAGAGCAACGTTCTTTGGCCTATGAGGAGTTTGCTAAGCACACACAGGTTATTTCAAAGTGGTTCCATAAAAATTCTGCAGATCGTCCGCTTAAGGTGGGTGATTTGGTCTTGAAATGGAATGAAAAGAAAGCTAAGCCAGGGATGCACAAGAAATTTGATGCTCTATGGGAGGGTCCATTCCGCATTGTCAGTGCTGGTGCAGCAAATTCATTTTATTTAGAGGATTTGGATGGCAGCCCACTTCCTATTTCAGTGAACGGCTTTCATCTGAAAGCCTATACTACCTGAAGATGAGTCCAGTCTTACCTTGTACATAGTAAAAAAAAAAAAAAAAAGAAAAAAAAAGTATTGTTTTTCTTTATCACCGTCGGCTCTTTTTGCATGCGAGCCCGCAGGTACGTGTTTTTCTTTCTTTTTCTTCTTCTATCCCAGTAGTTAGTGGCTTCCTATTAATTTCTTCCTTCCCCTTCCTCTCTCTTTCTTCCCTCCCCTTCTTTATTCCCTTCTTCTCCTACTCCTTTTCTTCTACAGTAATCAAGCCACTGTTGTTGTTTCTTTTTCCCTTCCTGTTATTCCCGCTTCTTCTTATCCTTTTCTTCTAAGTTCTCTATCATTTTAGCATTTATCACAGTTTCTCCATGGTTCACACCTCTTTTATTATCTTATCACTTCCATTCCATTATTCTATTCACTTCCGTTTCCCTTTCATAGCAGCTGGTAGCACAGAAGCATTCTGTTACTGTATCTACCGCATCCTTTCCCCACTCCACCATTCCATCATATCACCATTCCATTCGCATTCCACAGCCTACGCATCCGTAGGATCTCATTCCATTCATTTCCATTTTTGTACTCCTGGTGCTTTCATGGAGATTCTTTTACAGCACCTGTTCAGCTAAGTTTTCATTCATTCAGCAAGAGTTGTTGCAGCAGTCCATCGAGATGAACCCCATCAGCCAACTTTCTGTTCTCAGTTTTCTTGACTCTGTTGCCCAATGGATTCAGGTCTGGGATTCTTGCATACAACAGAACTGTATACCCCACGAGCCACCAAGAATGTTGGCATTTTTGCCACATTATGTTGATTATTGATTATTCATGCATAAGCTGTTGAAATTCTAACTCCTCTACAGGTTTTGATGCAAAAAACAAGCTAAGTCTGAAGACTGTCGCGAAATCGCGACAAAAAATAGCATGGAGAGCCAAAGTTAAAAACCGTCATGATATCGCGACATGTCGCGTTATCGCGGGTCGGTTGAGGAGAGAGAAAACAAACGCAAAGTTGTCGCGATATCGCGACGTGTCGAAAAATCACGGTCAACGCAGTCAACGGCAGCGAGGGAAAAACCGTCGCGATTTCGCGACGCGTCAAAAAATCATGGTCAACATGGTCAGTGAGGGAAGCGCGACAAAAAGGTAGCGAAATCGCGACATGCGCGTTTTCGCGACTTATAATGGCATGGAGCAGAGCAGGGTAAAATCGTCACGAAATCGTGACATAACTCAGCGACAGGCAATGAGACTCAACTTGGTAGCGATATCGCGACAGAATAATGATCACAGCGCAAAAGGCGGAAAACGTAGCGAAATCGCTACATGTTGCATGGTCGCGGCAAGGTGGAGACAGAGAAGCTTTAGGCATGAATAGGTCGCGATTTCGCGACATTTCTAAAGGAAGCGATAAGAAAGAATTTGACGTCGCGATTTCATGACAGTTCTGGAGATGAGGGCAAGAAAGGAGGTTGGCGTCGCGATTTCGCGACACTTGTGAAAATGCAGCCAAGCAACGTAAAAACGTCACGATTTCGTGACATTTTGGAGCGGAAGAACCAAATGCAGGAACTTGTAGCGATTTCTAAAAGAGAGGAAATGTCATGATTTTGTGACATGATGGAGATTAATGAAGCACTTGACTCAAGCTTGTCATGTTTTCGTGGGTTAGAAGCAGGACCATACAGGGTGGATGAAACTTGTCGTGATTTCATGACATGTATTTTGCGACATGGAAGAGAACATGCAGCAGTAGCAGAGAAATCGTCGCGATTTCGCGACATGGTGTCGTTTTCGTGACCCGGAGATAATGATGAAGGTGGTGAAAGAACATGTCATGTTTTGTATATGAGGAAGGAAGTTAAAAAGGCGAATGTCATGATTTTATGAGTATCGAAGAAGAACAGAGAGATGAAAGTGGTAGCGAAATCGTGCATTGTCACATTTTCGTGGCAACAGGGCAGAGAAGGAACATAATTGTACGGAATGTAGCGAAATCGTGACGCGTCGCGTTTTTGCGGTTCAAGGTAGCGAAGGAGATAAAGAAGCCGAATCTGTCGCGATTTCGTGACATGGTTGGTTTTCACGATCCGAAAGTAAGAAAAGCGTACGGAGCAGAAAGACGTCGCGATTTCGTGACATGTCGCGTTTTCGCGACCTATTACAGTTTCGCGCCAGAATGCAGTTCAAACGGCCCGATGAGGTTTTGTGAGTTTCGATGATTAAAAGCACTCCAGAATTGAATGTTTTGCTGCTTTTCGATGCGGTCAAGGTAGAAGAACGTGTCCAAGCCACCAGAATTAAAGATGCTCCATTATTCGAAGCTGTTGTTCATGGTTTTTCTAACGGTTTCAAGCATATTTTCAAGAACGACAATTTAATGAAGACGACCGACTCCTTGTTTCGAGGCTGGTTTAAGGGGAGCATTTCCTTGTTTCCATTGCATATTGTTGTAGATCTCGAGAAGGTCCGTCGCAAGTTTTTAATGTTGCAAAGAAGCAAGACTTCTATATAAAGCAATGTAGATCTCAGAAAAAGGTATCGGGAGTTTGAGAGAAACTTTTGCTGAAAGCTTGAAGTTCATTGCATGAATGAAAGATAATTGGCCTCTGATTTTGCAAGCAGTTGTCTATGTGATTTTCCTTTCTGTTATTTACATTCCTAATATAACACTCATATTTCTTATTTGCTGCTTCATTTAAATTCTGCATGTTGAGTTTGAATATTGCTTGTGAGGGAGTGAGTTCTGGAATGTGATCTTGGAGGGATTTTCTGCGCAAGGTTGTAAGTGAATTAAGTTGATATCTTATGTTATATGTTGTTGCTGTACTTAAAGTGATCTGCTGTTATTCTTTCCCGATCTAACAAATTCGGCCTACGGCTATATTTCCCATCTCTTTCCATGTATTTCCTGTTTCTTTTTGCATATTTGTAATTCCTTTCCAGCAACTCTAATCTGAAATCAAACTTAGAAATAGTAAGGGAACCAGCCCTCTCTGGAGATTGGTCTGGGAGACATCTCTTTCTCCCAACCTTTCAATGTTGGCCGGGTCTAGGGTGCATAGTTTTAGAAAATCCTTTCCTGTGGCAGATTCGTGACCAACACTCTTTATAGCCCAATTTCTTGACCCAGAAGCTCAACAAGAAATTATTCAGGCTATACCTGCTCTTATATTTGATGAGGAGAATGTTGCCCTAACTGCTCCTATTAACAAGAAGGAACTACAAGAGGTAGTTTTCAAAATACAAAAGAGGAAACCCCTAGGTCCAAATTATTTCACTATTGAATTTTATCAAGAATTTTGGGATGTTTTGTAGGATGGTATTCTTTAAGTGATAGAAGAGGCTAGAAAGCCTAAAGAAATCCTCAAAAATATCAACAAGACTTTTATAGTTATAATTCCTAAATCTCAAGAGGTAAAAATAACATTACTGGATATAGACCAATTGCTTTATGTAATGTTATTCTAAAAATCATTTCTAAGATTATGTCATAAAGGCTCAAACCTTTGCTTCACAAGATCATTTCTCCAGAACAAGGAGTATTTGTCGAAGGTCGATAAATAGTTGATGATATAGTGTTAGCCCAGGAAGCTATTCATTCTATGGAAGCTCAAAAATCCTCCTTCATGTTCATTCGATCCAAAGCATATGGTAGGGTGGATTGACATTTTCTCATCCAAGTGGTGGACAAATTTGGATTTTATCAAGAATGGACAAAATGGATCAAAGATTGTATTTTCTCAATTTCTTATTTAGTTATTCTTAATGGATGCTCTACTCACTGGTTCTCAGTTTCTAGAGGCATCAGACAAGGAGACCCTCTTTCTCCATATTTTTTTATCATACTTGTAGAATGTTTGGGAAGGACTTTTACTAAGAATCAGGATTGTCAGAGGTTAGAAGGAGTTACTCTAGCCAAAGGAGTTAGACCTATCACTCATTTATAATTTGTTGATGATTCCACTCTTTTGGGGAAGGCAACTATAAATGAAACAACCTCAATAAAGAAAATTCTTCACTATTTCACTAGAGCCTCATGGTAAATTATTAACGAAGATAAATCTAAAGTTCATTTTTTCATTGCTCACCCAAAAAAGAGATGTTGATAATAGACATACTAGCATTCAAAAAAACTTCTCTCCCAATTAAATACTTGGATGTTCCAATTAATCTGGGTAGCCAAAATAAAGAGCATTGGAACTCGTTATTAGATAAAGTGAAGAACAAAATAGGCAGTTGGACAAACAAAAGGCTTTCATTAGGAGGTCGAATAACTCTTATCAAATTAGTTCTTTAGTCTATCCCAATCTTTGTTTCAGCAGTGTCGAAGATCCCCAAGTTTGTGCTCAATGAATTGGATAAAATTAGTCATATATTTCTATGAAGAGGTTCAAAAATGGAGAAGAAATAGGCCTTAGTAAGGTGGGAGACTTTATGTCTTCCTACTCAAGAAGGGGGCTTAGGTCTCAGATCGATAGTCAAGAATAATAAGGCTTTGGCAGAAAAATTATATTGGAGATTAATTAGCCACCCCAATGCCTTATTGGCCAAAAATTTAAGAGCCAAGTATGCATAAAATAAAGATCCATCTGACTTAATTCATCATAAATTACCTTCTAGAGGGTCCCCAATTTTAAATATCTTAAAAATTGGAGAGGATTTGATAAAGAAAAAATTCTTTTGGGTTACTCAAAATGGTCAAAAGATAAATTTTTGGACAGACTTCTGGGATGGGCACCTTCCATTATCTATCCAACATCCTAAATTGAGGCCTATAATGGAGAATATGTATAGGATGAATTGGATAAAAGTTACCAAATACTAGATAGATCAGACAAGAAATGTTGAGGTGGTAAGGTGTTGGATACCAGTAGAAGAGTGGCCAATATAACTTTCTGAAGCTCAAAAAAATGATATTCACATAATCCTTTAAATAATATTGCCTTCATGGTCACAATATAAGGACTACATTGGCTAGAATAGTTTATGGTATGGTGAGTACTCTGTTTCTTAAGGCTACTTAGTTGTAAGCCCTATTAATCTCCACTAGGATCAAGATATTTTCAAGCAATTATAAGCTCAAAAGTTATGGCCAAAAGTCATATTCTTTAGCTGGTTACTACTCCATAAAAGGGTTCTCATAGGGGAGCATCTTATGAAGAAATATTTTAATGGGCACTTTAAATGTTTAATGTGTTGGGATAACAATGAAAATATTAACTATTTATTCATAGAGTGCCCCATAGCTGCATAATTATGGAATATGATGGCTTCCATTCTAAATTTAAGTTGGTCCAATGATCAATCCATAGAACAATTATGGAGAGATTGGAGCAAACAAGAAGGAAAATTTTGGTATGTGAACCAAATAGTTTGGACAGGTATGACTATTCTTCCCTGGAAAATCTAGAAGGAGTGAAACAAGTGAATCTTTCAACAAGAAAGTAGGGACGTCCACTATGTCTAGCTAAAGACCATAGAAAATGTGAGAGATACTGTTGAGTATTTATTAATTCATCCTCACAATTCAAATCAACTATGGGAACAAATTATGACTTGATTGAAGATAATAAATGGATTAACCCAACATAGAAGGAAGAAAGGGATCAACCAAATGATGGATAGAACTCAACAATGGTAGCCTCCCCCACAGGACTTCATAAAAGTCAATACAGATGGAGCATCCAGAGGAAATCTTGGAAGAGCTAGTATAGGAGGGATAGGTAGATTGGAGGATGGCACTCCAATTTTTACTTTTGCAAAAAAGTTAGGAATTCTATCCAATAACTTAGTAGAAGGGCAGATTATTCTGAGAGGTTTTTAGGAGGCTCTTAAGAAAGGATGGAGAAGGGTTATTGCAGAATCAGACTCTCAAGTTATGATCAATTACCTAAATTCAACTTCAGGGTCTAAGTAGATTGATTGGAGAATCCAAAAGTTTATAGTTAAGATTAGGTTAATCATAAACAACTTTCAATAGGTTGTTTTCAATAATGTTCCTAGAGAATAGAACAAAGTGGGAAATGCTATGGCAAATTGGGCTCTTGAAAAAGGAAATTTTAAGTGCTATGGTTATCCTCCTAGGTGGTGGCCAGAACAAATTAGGATTGATCTTCTCCTTGTTTAGTATCTTGATGGCAATGCAAGAAGCTATGTTTAAATTGATCCCTACTGTGGTTTTGTAATTATTGTGATCTTTTCTATCTTGGTGCTATTCTTCAACTATTTCCTTGATAGAGATTGTCATTGGATTTTCAATAGTTTCATTGGCTTAGTTGGTTTTGGGTGTTTCTATTTTTGGTAGTGTTGTTGTTTCTAATTATTCTTGTTGTTTTTGTATGTTTGTGTTAATTGGTGTTTTTAATTTTTTGGTGTGTGAGTGTTTTTTTTGTTTTTATTTTTGTTTTTGTTTGTTGTCTGTTGTTGGCTGCTTTTTATTTTATTTTTATTTTTTAGGTTTTGGTTGTTTTTGTATTTTATATTTTTGGTGGTTGGGTCTTTGTAGTGTTTTGTTGTTTTTGTTATGTTTGTGTTTTTTTATGTTGTTCTTGTGATTTTTTTGTGGTTTTTTTGTGTGTGTTTGGTTGTGCTTTATATTTTCAACACACTCATGGAGTAGGTTTTTTTTTATCATCTTATTGTGTCTTTGTGTTTGCGCATTTTTTTTGTCGCTTCAGGTTTGCTCCTTGAGTATTTCAAATGCGGTAGGCTAGGTGCAACCCGTGGGTGATTTTGGAGAAAGATATATCCTTGCCTCCTTGGATCTTACCCAAAAGTGGCATCCCTTCTAGGATGTTTTCCACAAAAATAAAAATAAAAAATATTGAAAGGTACCAAATAAAGTAATACCTCCAACACCCCCCATATTACATTATTTGGTATGAAGGCATTTTGCCTTCATGTGCTTTCAATATTTGATTCTTATCTTGGTCTTCCTACTCTGACTTTGGTACTATTTCAAATTTTGGCACTATTTACTTGTATCTTTCTTTTTTTGTTGCATTCATGCTTGTCAAGATTATTTTCTTCTTGTAAAAAAATTTTGACATTTCCATAATTTTATTTCATTATGTTCTATTTATACATCCATAGTGCACTTCAATTTTATTTGCTTAACAAGACTTTTATTTGTTATTTTTACAAATTTTTGAATTATGGAGCATCCATTGATTATATTTTGGTTTATGTTTTTTATACTTTTTCCTTGTTTTCTTTTTAATAATTCATATTTTCTTGGTAATACTATCAGTTCCATTACTATTGAGAATTTTTGAGTGGCTTGTATCATTCCTTTTTTTGTCATGTTGCGTCTCAATTTTATCCATACATTCATTTTCTAAACTTGTATTGTCAAGGATAGAGATATTTATAATTCTTACCACGGGAGCTCAGTGCCACATGCCCTATTTCCATTATTTAAAGGCGCTCTCCCCCTTACCAGAGAATGATTGTAGGGGTGCAACATTGAATAGAGCTCCGGGGGTATTGTTGTTGTGCTTATGTGTATTGTTGTTGATTAGGCTGATATTGTCTCTATTGGTATCTTTGGAAAGGTCTATTCATTTGATTTCATTGATTTAGAGAACTGTATTGGTTTTATGACCTTCCTAGTTACATATGTGACAATATTTTTTCCTCCATTTACGTTGATGTTGTGAAGATGAAGCGGTATTATATGATACATTTTTCTTTGAAATAAGAGCATTGTTTATCATTCATCTTTGGCTTGGTTTTTTATTTCATATTCTTGAAGTATGTTAACTAATTCATCAAAGGGCATAGTTTTGTTTAGCATTTGAAGAGAGGTGACTAATGTCTAAAATGTTTTTGGTACTCTTAGTGTAACTTGAACAAGAAATTTTTCTTCTACTTTCTCTCCCATAGTTTATAGATTAGATTTCAATTATGCTACCCTTTGAAGAAAATATTATATGTTTCGCCATCATGGACTCTTAATGAATATAGCTATGATTGCAAGTGTAAATAGTTTCTTCATTTTTTCCTTCAAATATTATGCATAACTTTTGTCAAGCATTTTTAGAGTTTTAGCCTCTCTAAGGTGTGCTTGAATCTCATCTCAAATACCAAATTTTATTAGCATAAGAGTTGTTGTATCTTCTTCTTTAAATTTTTATATTCCAATTGTATCTTCTGGAATGTCTTTCTCTCCATTTACTACTTCCTAAATTTTTTCAACAATAAGTATTGATCTCATCTTATTTTTCCATGGGGTAAAGTTAGGTCAATTTAGTAGTTGAAATTCAAAAAGAATAAATTTTGTATTGCCATAATAGAAGCTTGCCAATAATTTCATTTGTTGCTGAAATCCTTATATCTCCAAAATTAATACTTATTTTTTCATCAAAATAATTTCTTTCTTCAATTTAATATTCTTCTTCTTTCTTTTATTTAACATTCCTTTAATTAATTTCTCAATAATCTTCTTCAATCAATAATATTCTCAAATATGTATACTTCAAATTCAAAATAATAAATTCTTCTTATAAATCTTGTCAATTATTTTCCTTCTTTAAATTAATTTTATCTTTATCTTCATACAACTCCCTTCAATCATAAATTTCCTTCAACCTTAATAATTCTTCTTCCTTCCAAATATATTATTAAATTCTTCTTATATCTCCCACCAATTATTAATTCTTAATATCAATTTCCCCTTATACCATCCACTAATTATTTCTCATAAATTAATTTCCTTTCTTCAAAATAACTCTTTCCCGTTATAATCTCAACTAAATAAATATCAAAGGTATTACCTTATTCAACCCACTTCTCTCTTCTATTTGAATTTCATGCAGTATAATATTTTGTTGCTTCTAGGTTTCCAGTGTCTATTTCGTGGGCATTCTATTTTTATTGATTGTAATTTGTCCTTTACAACCATTACTCCTCTCTACAATAATTTGGTTTCCTCAAGTTTGTATTGTCATCCCAATTTACTTGTATAGGACCTCGATAAACTCATCTTAGTTTTCTCTATGCTTCTTGCTAATCAACCTCTCTCTTCACTATGTTTTCATTGCATTCTTTGCTTGCTAATACCATATCTATTCAACTATGCTCCTCCCAAACGAAGACATTTTTACAGTTGTTCTTCTCACTGCAAATGATGTCTCTCTACAACTGTGTTTTCTCCTTTCTCTTCACCTGCTAATTATTGGCTCCTTCATTGTGTTTCTCACTATGATTTTTACCTACCTCCACCACTTCTTTAATGTAGCTACACTCCAAATCTACTCTTCACTAAATGCTCCTCTTCTCTCAAAATTTCTTTCTCATCCACCTTGGTTGTATAACAAATGTGGCTCTGATACCATTGTTAGGAAACTGAATACTTGTAGAATATTACAATAAATTTGGACAAGATATTCTCATAAGTTCATGCGTTCAATACACAATAATATTGAACAATAAACTCGCTAAGTATTATTGATAATATATCTACTAAATCAATGCATAAATGTAATGCAATGCTTATTCAATTCATCTATTACAAAGCTTTATCTTTAATATATATATACATGAGACTCTTCATATTCACATGACTCTTAACCTTTACACTTACATAAACTCTTCATCTCCTCATACTCATAGGAGATCTAACTCTTCATATTTCTCTCTTACATAATAATAAATCTCACATATTTACATAAAGAAAAATACTCTCATGATTGCACATAACTCATAACTCCTCACTTATAAACATGATACTTTACTCACATAACTCACATTTACTAACATGATACTTCACCTATATAACTCTATACTTATCTACATAACTCACACTTAATAACATGACATATACTCAAATATTAAACATGCCCTAGACTAAATTATTTACATTTTCCTTGTATTAATATTGTAAGATACCAAATAATGTAATACCTCCAACACACCAGAACTAGCAAAAATATGAAAGGCAAAAATAGTAACAACATGGGTTGAGTTGACATTTGCAAAATGGCCTAAAATTGATTTGGGCAGGTGTCAAGAGAAATTTTTAAAGAAAAAATGTGACAAATCATCTCCATGCATGTTTTCCACTTGGAAGGACCTTGGTAGTCATGAAAAATTAGTTGCATTGCTAAATTTAGAAGAGGAGGCTAGATCAAGCTCATTTGGATCAAAAATAACCAGGAGAAAGGGGATTTGGATGGCCAAGAACAAGGACAAGGCATTTTCAACTATAAGAGAGCAAGGATACCACAAAGAAGCACAAACAAGGGAATCATGGCTATACATTTCAATCATGGCCAAGTTGATGACAACTCCTGTAATCTCTGTAATTTACATAGAATAAAAAGCTTGAACAATTCTTAGGAGAGGTTTCTTCTCAAAAGTGTTTCCCACATTAAATCACTTGTTATTGTATATGTTTGTTTTTGAGAATTTCAGTATTTTACTTGCATCCCCTTGATTATGTGGTATTTTAGCAAGTTTATATGTTTTTTTATGCTTGAAAGTTTGCTATTTTGAGTTAGAAATAGGCCCTAGTTTGGTGCAATAGTGAAATGTTTCACCTTCAATAGACTTTTTGGCTCTTTATGAATATTGTGTTAGTCTTTTTATAGACTATACATACTTTTTCTTGCATGAGTACTTACGGGCATGAAAAGAGTAGTTTGATGCAAGTTAAGGGTTTCACTAGTGACTCGTTTCACAAAAGCCTAAAAAAACTAAGCCAAATAGCATTGCAATCCCTTGAAAATATTTTGTTTTAAGGCTCCATTTGTAGGAGTTACATATCAATCTATTACACTACTTATAAAATATCAAATCAAAATAATTTTTATCAATAAATATTGTGATTATATATTGTTGTATTATTGGTTATCATAACCTTTGCCAAATCAACAGATTATTTTTGAAGGCTTCGTTTGGATTTTTATGTTATTCATTGTCATTCTTTAAAAATTTGTTTAAAAAAATTAGAGCTTATTAGGAGTTAAAAGTTATTTGTTAAGTTAAAAATTTGTTTGACAATTTACTAACAATTTTAACAATTGCTTTATATTCTATATAGATCTCAAAAATATTTTTTGACTATGTTTTATGGTCAAGAACCATTTACTTATATAATATGTAGTTGTGTCATAATATTGGACAAAATTCAATGTTGAAGTTGAAACTTATTGGTCCTAAATATTTCTCGAATTAATATCAAATGAATTCTTTAATAAAATTTGGCACGTTTTAAAATGAATAAAAATATTATCAAAAACCACCTCCCACTTATCATTTTTTTATATTTGACTTTGAAAAGTCACTAAAAAGTGTGTTGTAAACTTGTGGGTTCATTTCCAAATTCTAATACATATGAGTCCTTTGAAATAGCAATTCAATTTCCTCACCTTTATTTTCTCCTTTATATAAGGTAAAAACCTTATAGGTAAACTAATTAAAGGCTCCACAAGGTGATTGTGGATGAAATCCAATGGCAATTGAGTGCAAATTCTAGTGGTCTTCCAAGGTGGTAGTTTATATTTCTTCTACAGTTGTTTCCTCATTTTTCAAATGCTAAAACCCTATAGGTAAACTAAATAGAGACTCCATAGGGCAACTATGTTTCAATATGGCTCTCCATCATGATTGTTCATGTTTGTTGGCTTTGCCTCTTCTTTCTTTGTTCATTGTACTCCTTTTTTTGTTCCTCTTATATGCAAATACATTAGTACTAATATTATGAATCAAATACAAAATCTTTGCATTCTTTATTTCCAAATTGTAAAAAATTTCATTCATTTTTTTATATTGCATATTTACTCTTCAAACTCCACAAATATTAAAAAATATATAATTAATTTTATTAAGTACCACATGGCCAATATTGAGGGAGATACGACCCTGTGAAGTCATCCATCCGGAACAAGGGCGATGACGATTTTTCAAGTCATGAAAAACAAAATTGCAAATATTTGTTACCTAGGGTTCAGATGATGTAGGGAGCAATGAAAGGCTAGGACTTCAATGAGGCAAGATATTTTGTTTGGGCATAGAATTTTTCAGCTAAGTTTGTTTTTCCTTTCTTTATCTTAGAAATTTTGTGTGCAAAGTATGATAAGTTTTTTATCAAATATTATATTTGCTATAGGATATTCTGGTAAATTTGAATAGATTTTGAGTTTTAGGTTCCTTTCCATGGATCTATTTATATCTAAAAACTTAGAATCATCTCTATTGGTAGAGGTTAGTGAGCTCACCATAGATAATCAGTCCTTGTTGCTCCAAGATAGGGTAATTTTTGGTAGTATTATAGGTATTGGCCAGGGGCTTTAGCGTTGAGAAAATAGATTGAAAATGGATTGATGGGAGTTGGAAGTCTCCAGAAGTTATTCTATCCTTTATTCCCAAAGGTTTATGCTTAGCCATTTTTTTTAGGGAAGAAAGAGATAGAATCCTAAAAATGGGTGCTTGGTTTATGGGAAGAGCAAGACTCTTCCTTACCCGTTGGTATGAAGGCTTTTCACCTAAAAATGTAAATCTATCCCTAATACCAGTCTAGGTTAGGATGTTTTGGTTGCCCATTGAATTTTAGGAAATAGATACCTTCAAGGCAATAGGAAACACTCTAGGAGAATTCCTTGAGATTTTAGATACTATGAAAGATGAATTATTTGCTATTTATGCTCGGATATTGGTCATAAGTGATATAAGTAAAGCTTTATCTTAATTAATCATTTATAAGTATGGGAATAAGATGTGGATCCAAACCATATATTATAAAAACATATCTTTTAGATGTAGAAAATATCACGAGGTGGGGTACATTGAGAGATCATACCCTAAGAAAAGCCTAGCATACTCATAGGTAGAAAACCATAAGAGAAACTTACAAATGAATATGGATGAAGATGATTTTCAACTTCCAAAAAATAGATCTAGAAAAATGAAAGCAAATAAACATTGGAGACCAATAAGGAAGGATATTTGAAGAAATACCAACTCTTTTAAGGATTTAGCCTATGAAGAAAAAGTATATCAAAACATAGAGGACACAATACAACAGATTCAACATATTAACAAGGAACCATCTATTCAGTATGATCCTATAGGAACAAACATTCTCAATGAAGCTAAGGAATATGTCTCATCAGATTTTGAAGACTCTCTTGGAGTACCATGCACCATTTAGAAGAAAAATTTGGTAAATAAAATGCAGTTTTAGAAGTTAATACCTCTACCAAAATACAATAAAATGAGTAAGATAAGTCAAAAGCTTCTATAGCAGAGTCAAGAGAGGATAAATTTGATGAAAAATAAAGTTGTGAAAGAATATTGAGGAATATAATAATAAGACCTACTCTTGATTCAGGCAAGGCAAAAAGAGAAAAACCCTCAAATTATTAAGCAAGATCTAGGGAAGCAAGAGCAAACATAGAGAAAGGAACACAAACTAAGTTGGTTGAACTTCTCTTTATCAAACAATAAAATGATATTGGTAATTTGCAAGCAGGGCCAATAGCCCTTAATGAGACATGATTATCATCTCATGGAATCTAAAGGGTGTTAATGCCCCCTCAAAGCAGAGGTGTATCAAGGACCTCTATTTAAGTAATAACCTTGATATTCTTTGTATCCAAGAAAATAAAATGACAAGAAAAAGTTTCAAAAACTATGAAAGCAGTATGGGCGAGATGTGAATGGGATGTTATGGATTCTTAAGGAGTGGCAAGGGTAATTCTAACTTGTTGGAATCCTACTAGAACCTCATGTGTAACCATTCATAAAACTAGGCATTGGATAGCCTCTTTATTCACATGTTACGCTGCAGATATTCATTTCATCCTTATCAATGTCAATGGACCTACTCAGTCGGGTAGATTAGAATTTTGGAGTGGGATTGAAGCTTTTATGAGAAGTAAAGATCAAGAAACTCGATTCATGATCATAGGAGATTTAAATGTCATAACCAAGTTGGATGAAAATTTTAAGGGAATTAAGAAATTGACCCAAATTATGAGAGATTTCTCAGTATTTATTCAAAACAATAGTCTATGGGAGGTTGATTTTGAGAAGAGAACTATACATGGACCAACAATAGGAGAGGCATGAACCTAATAGTAAAAAAATTAGATAAATGTATATTCTCAAATCATTGGCTAGATGAAGGAACTTGTGCTAAAATTAATACCTTAACAAGGATTGGTTCATATCACTAGCCAATAAGAGTTAAAATAGTGGTAAGTGAATTCAAAAAATATCATATTTTAAATATGAGCAGATGTGGGAATATTATCCTTAAATTATTGATATGATAGAACAAATAAAGAATTCTTCGGGAAACGGTGGATTGTATGCACTTCCAAAACAAATTAAATCAATGACATCTAGATTAAAAGAATGAAACAAGAATAATTCTGTAAACATTTTTTAAAAGAAAGAACTAAAACATGAACTTTAAAAATTCTAGAAAGGTGATCATAATAATCCAAGCTCAGAGGAAAGGGAGTAGCTTGGTGAATATCATAATATTTTGAGTAAGGAAGAGAAATTTTGGAGATTAAAATCAAGATAGACTTGTTAAAAGGAGATAAAAATGCAAAGTTTTTCATATAATGGTTATAGTACAAAGATCAACATCTAGAATTAGTAGAATTAAATCAATAGAAGGGGTTTGGATTGAAGACTATAGTGAAATTAGAAAAGAGGCAAGGTCTTTTTATCAAAATATTCTAAGATTAAAGGAGTCTGAAGTTCTTCATGATAAACTTCTTCAAGAAGTACCTTTGGTTATAACAAATGAAAACAATAGGAAATTGATGGAGTCTATTACTCTATATGTTCATTTGGCTATTTTCTCTTTTAATAAGGATAAATTCCCAAGTCTAGATGGGCTCTCTATAGAATTTTATCAACATAATTGGGATATAGTGAAGGATTCTTTATTGGTGGCAGTGAAACAATCTAGGGTAAAACAACACATACCTTATAAAATAAAGCAACATATCTTACCTTGATTTTAAAAAAGAAGGATGTTGAATTGTTTGATTCATTTATATCCATAAGCCTATGTAATATGGCATATAAGATTATCTTCAAAGTGATGGTGAATCGATTAAGGTCATTGTTTGACAAAATTATTTTAGAAGAGCAAGGAAGACTTATGAAAGGGAGACAGATTTTGGATAGGATCATAGTAGCTCATGAAGTTATACATTTAGCAGCTTCTTGTGTTTCATTGATTGGATTATTGAGTGAAATTATTGAGCATTGAATTTGAGTGATATTGAAAGTAAATGTGCAAACATTAGAAACCAGATTTGTGAAAGTGACAGGCTTAATGATTGAGTAGAATATATTGAGTTTTTGTTATAGTACATCATTCTCTATATGTTACAAAGGTTAAACGAATTCTAAATAGAATATGTCTAAACTACTTCAAGTTAAATAAATTACATTGAAAATTAGACAAAGCAATTGATAACATTGTGTGCAAGATTTGAGATTGATTGAGCATATTTTGTGAGTTGTTTTGAGCATGTGTTTTGAGAAGATTTGAGTAAGCTTTTGTGAAAGCTTAAGGACAAATTTGAGGTAAGTCTTTGTGAAGACTTGTAGGCAGATTTGAGGTAAGTTTTGGTGAAGACTTGTTGAGCAGATTTGAGGCAAGTCTTGGTGAAGACTTGTTGAACATATTTGAGTTAAGTCTTGGTGAAGACTTGTTAAGAAGTTTGAAAAAGTTCTTGAGAGGACTTGTGGATATATTTGAGGTAAGTCTTTGTGAAGACTTGAGAGCAGAGTTGATTGATTGATTTTTTCAAGATTTGTGTTAAGGGTTGGGGTAAATCTTAGCAGAGTTGATTTACGATTGTTCAAGCTTTGTGTTAAGGCTTGAGACAGATCTGAGAGCATATTTGTGCTAGACCTGAGATAGAGTTACAACATATTTGTACTAGACCGAGGATAATGTTTGGTGCAGATCTAAGATATAGTTGAGAGTAAGCTTTGGAGGTGATAGAGCAAAGGATAATAGGCTCCAGTGGATAGAGATCCATTAGCCATTGCAGTGAGGACATAGGTCTTTTGTGGAGAGAGATCCACAAGCCAGTGTAGTGGGGGCAGTAGTCTTCTAGAATATCACCAGTCAGAGTAGAGGAGATAGAGTTCTCCTATGGATAGATATCCATGAACCAGAGCAAGGGGAAAGAGTTCTCCTATGGAGTGTGATCCATGCAAAGCAGCTAGGAAGATAGAGTTCTTCTGTGGAGAGAGATCCATGAACCAGTTAAGGAGAAAGAGTTCTCTTGAGTCAAGTTCCATGAACCAGAGAAAAGGGAAAAGATTTTTCCTATGGAGAGAGATCCACAAATCATAGCATTAGGGGATTAGTGTCTCCTTTGGACAGAGGTCCATAAACATTATAATAAGGAAGTGATTCCCAAGAGTATTTTTGAGAAAATTTAGTAGAAATATTTTCTTCGTGAAGTAGCCCACATTGGGTGAACCATGTTAAATTGGTGTCTATTGTGTGTGATGATTTGTGCATTGCTTTGATTACTGCTATTGATATTGACATTGATAATATTGGATAATATTGTTTGGGAAAGAAAAGTAAAAGTTGGTCTTATACTGTTCACCCCCCTCTTAGTATAAGCTTGTGTTATTTAATTGGTATCAGAGCGGGTTCCTTCGGAAGAGTTTAACAACTTGAAGAAAAAGTATACAAGAATATAGATGACATCTCAGAATGGATCTTCAACAAATAAGGCACCATTGTTCGATGGGAACAATTATGCATTTTGGAGTGTAAGAATGAATATTTACCTAATGGCACAAGGAAATGAGACATGGCAAGCAATTACGGATGGGTACACACCATCAGCTACTCCTACTATCGATAAAGATGGTAAGCTCCTACATTTGAATAATTCAAAGGCAATGAATGCAATCTTAAGTGGTTTACGTGAAGCAAAATTTGTAAAAGTTATGCATTGCACAACAAAAGAGATTTGGAAAAAGTTGAAGAAAACATATGAAGGAGACAAAAAGGTCAAGATGGCAAAATTGTAAAATCACAAGAAAACATTTGAAGACTTGAATATGAAGGATGAGGAAGACATTGCTACATACTTACTTCGTGTGGATGAGGTTGTTAACTCCATGCAAGGACTTGGGTTTAAAGTTGAATAATTAGATGTTTTTCAAAAGGTTTTAAGGTCACTCCCTAAGAGGTATAGTGAAAAGGTTTCAGCCATAGAAGAAACAAGAGATATTGAAACTTTGACTAGGGATGAGTTACATGGAACTCACAAATTTTGATATGAGAATAGGAAAGGATCCTATCCGCAAGAAAGAAGCAGCCTCCAAAGTAGCAAAGAAGACAAATGATAAAAAGTCATATTCAAATGATGAGTCATCTAGTGATGAAGAAGCAAACTATGGCAGAAGGAACAAGAACTCAAGAAAGCACAAAGGTATGAAAACAGTTAAGTATTTCAATTGTGGTAAATATGGTCACTATGCATCTAACTGTCCAGAAGCTGGAAGTAGCAGTGGTAAAGAGAAACAGGATCATAGGAACAGGGAAGCAATAAAATCCATGCATCAAAAGAAAAATAGGTATGGATAAAACAAGCATGAAAAGAAGTTTTTCCAGAAGCATAAGAAGAGTTTCTATGCAGATAAGACAGGCAAGAGTTCAAGTGATATTGATAGAAGATCCTCAGATAATGAAGAAGAAATTATATTTCTTGTAGTAGAAAAAGATGTTGAAAAAGAAGCTAAAAGGGAACCAAAAATACTCAAATGTTTTAGGTGGTAACTTTGGTCATATTGAAGATCACTGTACAAGAAATTGGTTTAGTGACAGTGAAGAAGAATATGAAGATGCTCTTGAGTTTCTAGAGGAAGAATCAGAGAATGAAGGCACAATTGATATAGAAGTAGAACTTGTTGTTGCTCTTAAAGAATTGAAAAAGGTTAGGAAGCAGAATTCAAAAT
Organism: Wollemia nobilis; assembly: GCA_028583015.1. NCBI lineage: Eukaryota > Viridiplantae > Streptophyta > Pinopsida > Araucariales > Araucariaceae > Wollemia > Wollemia nobilis. Next base: position 4,868,958 of record JAQPPZ010016751.1, on the reverse strand, counting down.
TGAAGGATCAGGTTCAAGAAGATGAGAAAACAAAAGCAAGGCTTATACAAGATATCAATGACTTGAGAGTTAAAATTGAAAAGAAAAAAGGAGTTGAAGAAGACATGATTGAACAGTTAAAGATGAAAGAGCAAGAATGTGAAAGACTGAAACATGAAGCTAACATTCTAAGGAAAGGACTTGAAAATTTTAATAACAAGATATATTAGTTCAGGAAAAGCTCAAAATATTTGGATGATATTATCAAAACACAAAGATCTCCATTCATAAGGATTGGACTTGGTTTTGAAGAGGAACAAAGAGAACAAGGAGAGGAGTCAAGCTCAATCTCCAAAGAAGAAGAAGAAAGTGAAGGAGAAAGTGAGACTTATGAGGATAAGTTGAAAAACAGAAGGTTCACCAAGGAAGGAAACAATGCACAAATGAGGAACAGAGAACATCACAGGGAAGAAAGGACTAAGAGACCAATGGGTCAAAGGAAAGATTTCTTCAAAGGACGTTGTTTCTCATGTTAAAGGTTTGGTCACAAGGCTATGCAGTGCAGGCCACATGAAAAGAAGGAATATGGTTTTGGTATTGGTTTCACCAAGAGAAATTTTAGAAATGGACATCTCTTTCAAGGGTATTGTTACTCTTGTAATTAGTTTGGTCATAAAGCAATTAATTGCAGGGTTCATGACAGGATTTGGATATGGCTTTACCATGAGGAACTTCAAGACATTTGCACTTTCAAGGAACCACAACATTAAGTGTTATAATTGCAATAATGTTGGGCATATGGCTAAGTGGTGTAGAACAAAATTTCCAGAGACAAGCAGGAATAGGAATACTCAAAGGAATCAGAAGGATCAGTTGAGGAAGAAGGTGGACAAAGAAAAACAACATTGTATGCTGGGAGTAGAAATACTCCCACCCCAAAATTAATCACCTCAAGGAAAGGAGGTGGGGAGGGGACTGAGCTAAGAGTCTTATCTTTAGCCCCAAAGGTGGCCCTTTGCCATTGATGTCAAAGGGGAGAGAGATTTTAGTTAGGGGGAGAGCATTTAGTCAGGGGGAACAGTTTCTCAGGGGGAGCAGAATTGAAAGTAAAAGGAATGTTTAAAAAAAGAAGGGGTTGCCATCAATGACAAAGGGGGAGATTGTTGGAAATTTGAGCAAGTTTTTTTGTCATTGATGTCAAGAGGTTTGATGTCCAGTTTTGTTGTCATTGATGTCACAAGGTTGATTTTTCAAAAGGCAAGGAAGTGGTTAAAAGAAAAAGGGTATAATATTTATTTTAAATATTATATACCTAAAGAGGCCTAAAAGGTAGAAGACCCAAGGGAAGAGAAGCAGGTTTAAAGAGAAATAATAATATTATAATATTTTGGGCAAAAGGAAGAGGTGAAGAATAACGAGGTCCAAGGAATCATTAAAAATATATATCCTTGAAAAGACCCATTGAGCAAATTATAAATATTTTAATTTAATTTATTTAAATTAAAATATTTTAACCTATGGTTAAAATTTTAATTTAAATAATCAAAAGACGCCAAGGTTAAAATTTAAATTCGAATTCGAAATTCGAAATTCGAATGGGTCGACGTGTTTAAGTGCAAAGGATAAAGTATAAATAGGAAATGATTTTCATTTCCAAATAACAATGCTATTTTGTATGCTAAGGTGGATATAATATTCATGCGCTGCATTGTTGAAGGGAGAAGAATATATTTGTGAGGTTTTAATTAAAGGAGACAGCTATCGTGTTGAATTTTGTGTGATGCGACAAAACCATTCCAAGGCGTTGGGTAGCGCAGACGGTGGTCGAAGGTTTGTTAAGGAGCTCGTAAAGGGGTGGTCGTGGTTTTGAATCCCACGCGATTTGTTTTGGCAAAGGAAGAGAAATGTTTTGTTTTCGAAGAAATCTGTGCAGCGTCATTAGTAAGAGAAGGTGAACTTGGGTCCACGTGTGGGCATGTAGCCCAAGTAGTAGCTTACCTTGGGCTAAGGCGCTACGGCGGCTTTGGTCACGGGTTCGAGTTTGGGCGCAGTCGAAGACATGCGTAATCCTTTTGTGACGTGGGCCAATGATTATAAGGTATGCATGTTATAATTTAACATTTTGCCAAGGTTTGGAAGGTGCAAATAGTTTAGAGGCCACGTGATAATTATAAAGGGCATATGTGGAATGCATAGGGAGTCATAAGGATAATTGAAAAATATTTTATTTTTGTTGCTTAGAAAAATAAATAAAAAGGATTGGAGTTTATAAGGTGTTAACAAAGGAACTTCATTTTTATGTATTGAATATTATTTTGAGAAGTTTGGAGTTTATAAGGGAGGTGTTAACAAAGGAACTTCATTTTTATGTATTGAATATTATTTTGAGAAGTTTGGAGATTATAAGGTGTTAGCAAAGGAACTTGATTTTTATGTGTTGAATGTTATTTTGAGAGGATTGGAGATTATAAGATGTATTTGAGACTTGATATTTTTATTGTAAATCTTGAATGGGGAAATAATTTTTGAGGAGAATATTTGTGTGGAAATTTTGAGATAGACTGTTGCTATCTAACCTAGAATTGGCAAGAGGGTTTTGTTGCAAGTAAAACATGTTTTGAAGACATATCTCCATCAAAGCAAAAAGGTATGGGCACATCATCTTTTGTTTGAAAGATTCGAATGAATGTTGTGAAATATAAGGTGGAATGAAAAGGATTGATAAGTATTGTTGGAAATGTGTGAGCAAGTTAAAGTGCATCTTGTTGATGGATGATTTGATTTGAGATAGAGATTGAGAAAGTTTTGAGTTAGGGTTTGAGACCCACATTGTGCTTTATGTTTGAAGAAGTTTGAAACACTTGTTTAGGGTTTGTGAGCAAGTTGTGTTTCATTGATTGGATGATTGAGTGAAATTCTTGAGCATTGGATTTGAGTGATATTGAAAGTAAATGTGCAAACATTAGAAACCAGATTTGTGAAAGCAACAGACTTAATGATTGAGTAGAACATATTGAGTTTTTGATAGAGTACATCATTCTCTATATGTTCCAGAGGATAAACGAATTTTGAATAGAATATGTCTAAACTGCTTCAAGGCAAAGGAATTACTTTGAATATTAGACAAAGCAATTGATAACATTATGTGCAAGATTTGAGATTGACTGAGCATATCTTGTGAGCTGTTTTGAGCATGTGTTTTGAGCAAATTTGTATAAGCTTTTGTGAAAGCTTAAGGACAAATTTAAGGCAAGACTTTGTGAAGACTTGTAGGTAGATTTGAGGTAAGTCTTGTTGAAGACTTGTTGAACAGATTTGTGGCAAGTCTTGCTGAAGACTTGTTGAGAAGTTTGAGCAAGTCCTTGAGAGGACTTGTGGACAGATTTGAGGCAAGTCTTTGTGAAGACTTGAGAGCAGAGTTGATTGATTGATTTGTTCAAGTTTTGTGTTAAGGCTTGGGGCAAATCTGAGCAGAGTTGATTTGTGATTTGTTCAAGCTTTGTGTTAAGGCATGAGACAGATCTGAGAAGAATTGATTGGTGATTTAATCCAGCTTTGTGTTAAGGCTTGAGGACAGATTTGAGGGCAGATTTTGGTGCAGATGTGAGAGCAGATTTGTGCTAGACCTGAGACAGAGTTAGAGCAGATTTGTACTAGACTGAGGACAATGTTTGGTGCAGATCTGAGATAGAGTTAAGAGCAAGCTTTGGAGGTGACAGAGCAGAGGATAGTAGTCTCCAGTGGATAGAGATCCATTAGCCAAGGCAGTGAAGACAAAGGTCTTCTGAGTGAGGACAAAGGTCTTATGTGGAGAAATATCCACAAGCTAGTGTAGTGGGGGCAGTAGTCTTCTAAAAGAAAATTAGCCAGAGCAGAGGAGATATAGTTCTCCTATGGATAGAGATCCACGAACCAGAGCGAGGGGAAAGAGTTCTCATCTGTAGTGTGATCCGCGAAGCAGCTAGGAAGATAGAGTTCTTTTGTGGAGAGAGATCCATGAACCAGTTGAGGAGAAAGAATTCTCCTGGGTCAAGTTCCACGAACCAGAGAAAAGGGGAAAGAGTTCTCATGTCGAGAAAGATCCACAAGTCAGAGCATTAGGGGATTGGTGTCTCCTTTGGACAGAGATCCATAAACATTGAAATAGGGAAGTGATTCCCAAGAGGATTTGTTGAGAAAATTTAGAAAGATTTTTTTCGTGGAGTAGCCCACATTAGGTGAACCACGTTAAATTGGTGTCTCTATTGTGTGTGATGATTTGTGCATTGCGTTGATTATTGCTATTGGTATTGCCATTGATATTGCCATTGATAATAGTGGATAATATTGTTTGGGAAAGAAAAGTAAAAGTTGGTCTTATACTGTTCACCCCCCCCCCTCTCAGTATAAGCTTGTGTTCTTCACAAATGAAATGGAACAGAGTATGGATGGAAGGTGATTCACTCGTAATAAATACAATTTTGAGGAAAGCAAAGGCTCCATGGAACATACAAGAGATAATTGTAGAAATTCAAGACCTTGCTAAAGAGTTTGAAAAAACAAGTTTACACATACATTAAGGGAAGGAAACAAATGTGCAGATAGACTAGCCAATAGAGGGGTTTTAATTGAGGAGAATGAAGTTAAATTCACTTTTCCATGGTTACAGGAAGTAGTAAGTTTAGCTAAAGCTGACAATATAATGTTGACTTCATAAATCAAATAATGATTAAGATTTACTTAATGTTTTCCATTGGTAATATATCTGCTTGATTTTATAACATAAATGTGTTTTCATATAAACTATTTATTATAATTTTTGTGGTTGCACTTGTGTTTGAGGAAGGAAACTTGCAATCTAGATTTGGTAAAGCGAGAAATATGATAGTGTGATGTTTTGGAAATATTACTCTACTAAGATGCAATGCTTTACATAGATAGCAGAGGTTAAGTTTTGCTATTGTGAAAGTTGCAATAAAAAAATGTCAAGAATGATATTAAATTCTAGAATATTTGTATTCACACCAAAAATTGAAAAGATCCAAAAAATAAAAATAAAAAATTCAGACATTTTATGTAAAATGATGTAGGTTTCAAAGTTATAGCATCTCAATTGAGATGAGAAGTGAATTTATTTGTAAACTCTCAAGCTCTAAAGAAGAGAGTTGTAATTTGTCAAGGGTGGAAGACCCAAGTACAACTCATTATCAAAAAAAAAAAAAGTGCCATATGATCCAATCACCTATTTTAATAAAGGTGGTTTGTGGCCTTGACCCTTATTTATCCCTAATTTACTTAATTAAAGACCATCTTGTTAATTAAACTAAGCACAATCCTTATCTTTTTATTTAATTATATTAATTTTAAATTTAAATATTGTTTTAAAGGCTAATTTATTATTAATTAAGGGCTAGGCTTGGCCTACACTGTCCATGCTTAAGTTTTTTTTTTAATTGATATTTTTTAGTTTTAAAATTTAGTTAATTTTATTTTGTTTTATATTTTAATTAAAAATAATTACTTTAACATTTTACTAATTGGTATGAGTTCAATCAAATATCTTATCTTTTTAAGAGACTTCAAATATTTTGTAAAAAATTATGAGAATGTTATAATACTACAGTAATACAATCTCACTGTAATACAGGTTTTGTAGTCTTTAACCTCTATGAGGCATAAAGCATAATCGCAACAATTTTGTGATAAAGTAGTAATGCAGTCTCAATGTAATAAGGTAAAAAGGTAAAGTAGTCATTCATGAGACCAACATATGGAACTATCCTTGTGGAGATATTGTTTACTCCATATATATTTATCTAACCATACTCCCCATACTAAAGTATGGTGGTGTACAACCCTACTCACTTTCAAAATCAAACCTTCGACCTCCTTTTTGGAGTTCGAAAGCCTTCACTATATTTTAATAGGTTATATAGGGTTGAAACTAACCCCACCCGTATTACATCATTGACCATATAGTGATTTTACAACAACTTGGCAATTACGTATGTATCACTCGACAAGATTCAAACGTAAGTCTTCTCCTTGAAAGTTTGAATAATCTAACCGATTGAGTTAATGCCACTTGAAAGAAAATCAGAAATGGATGAAACGTTGGGAAATCAACATAAATGAATGACCAAATGTCAACAAAGACATAAAAAATTATGTGAATGAAAAGTTCAGAAGTGGAATGTGGAAAAATGCAAGCAAGAAAAGACAATATTATATTGCAAATTTTAACTCAACGTATGACCACAAGGAAAAAGCGTATATAGGCGCTGAAATCAGGTGGAAGGAAAAAATACTCATTGCTCAGATAAGGACTAGCTCTCATAGGCTTAGATGTGAAACGGGGAGATGGACAACGCCCAAAGAACAATGGGAAGAAAGGATATGTACTCTATGCAACACAGGGACAATAGAGAAGGAGGAACACTTCATCTATAAATGCCCGAGTTTTTCAGATATCCGTGACAAATACAAAGAAACACTTGGGAACGAGTTTATTACAGATTTATTTGAAGACAGTAAAATAAAAAAAGTTGGAGAATTGCTAATACAAATCAGCAGGAGAAGGAACAACCTTCTCAAAGATATTAAAGATCATATGATGTGATTTGAGTAATTGTACTTCCATATTTGAGGTCCCATAGACCATATTTGGGTCTCGCGGACGTAATTAAAATCTTTCATTTCATTTCATTTCATTGATCTAAAACCTTAAAACCACTTTAATTATAAAAATATGATCTAAATTTTAATTAGTTGTCTTAGATTGTATGAATATGATTCAATTTTAGTTTTAATTTTAATCTACAAAATTTCAAACCTTGTGGCATTGATACGTTGCTATTCATAGTTGCTTGTAATGAAACTACCATGTATTAAATATATGAATAATGATTTCTTAAGTATTGAATATCCTACAATGAAGAATATTCAATTTATAATGTTCAGTTTGCCCATAATAGAATTAATACTTAGTTCATGGCAGAAAATATAATTACAACAGGTACATTGCAATGTGGCCTCACGATGAGTCCATTTGCTTATCATCAAGATAGGCCAAGTTCAAATCTCGGCAGGATAATAACTTCCATTATTTATTTTAAAGCAGCAATTGTAAGTGCAGTATTCAGATCTTCATATAACAAAAACAAAAAACAACACCATGGAAAACTTAACATCAAAATTCAAAAATTAAAAATAACGTCCCCACATTCCTTGACGAGGATGGACACTCAACTTTACTGTAAATATTTTACAAGAATGATCTATTGATGGCAAAACCTGGCAGTTTATCAATCACAAACTCCACACAATGTTTTACAAGGGCTGGACACAATATAAATAAGCTCTCAAAATTGCATTGTTCTTATAGTTGCACACCAATCATAAATTGGATGTGCAGACACCAATACTTTCCAATTTCCACCACACTAACAACAAATCTTATCAGCGGCAGTATTTTGAGCGCAACCTATTTAATGCTTCTTGGAAATGAAATGGTACTCTCTCATTGGTGAAGACTTCATCCCAAATGCGACAAAGCTCTACATCACAAATGGCAAGCAAGAACATGTCAAATTGTGCCATTGAACTTTTTGTCCTTTCTGCTACTGCTAACATCTAAGATGTCTCTGATGTTGTCAAATCATACTTAAAAAAATAATAATAGTAATAATACATATTCACAGGCATATCGTTAAAACACATGCAACATTTAACATAAATACATGTTCAACGATTTTTGCTTGCAACTTATATTTGACATAATTCAACACAAAAAATAACATGATTGCTAGCTCTTAGAGATTAAGAACTCAATTTGCATCAACTATCATACCACATGGAATAATCCTTCCAATGTAGCTTGTCTTTAAGAACGCAAATAAGTAACATGATCTCATTTCAGTCCAGTTCATTGGAGGAGGCTAAAATTATATTTTAGGGATACCACGTAGCGAATTTTCAATGTAATCAAACCTTTGTCACTTTTTCTCACTCTGACACAAACGATCTTTGGTCAACTCACCCTAACCCAAAAAATAAATAAAACAAACAATTAACCAACTATGAAAAACAGAATTTTCAATATATTCCAACTTTACATTCCATGGCAGGTTCGAAATTCTCTCCATGTTTAGTATTCAAAGGGATGCAAGAATGGCTAATCCACTGTCATGTGCTCCTCTTTTTTTCCCAACAGGAAGATAAAAAATAGAATGGTACGGGGGAAACATACGTAAAGATATCTTTAAGATATTTCTCAATAGTTGCTAAAGGTTTAGAACAAATGAAACTACACATTATCTGAAAAGTGGTGAAAGATGGCAGTCACTGTTGCTGTTAGATGTGTTACTATGCATCCCACCATATAGAGAAAAGCATTCGAATTTAAACAGAATAGTACATAGGAAAAATACAAAGCTGAGAACATCCCACTGCAATAGAGTGGCATCAATTATAACAAACAAAAACATTCTTCAAACAGCAGGTTAGCAGTAGCAACAATCCTGGCTCTTCTCAGCCTGCATTACTGCTTCCTTTGCCTATGTTTCCTGCCACGTGGAGCATATGTGATTTTGCTCTGCTTCTTGCAGCCAGCGGGTAGATTTTATGCCTTTGGGCATCCCCCAAAATCCAAGTCTTAACAAGGTTGGAAGGATTTGCCCTAGACTTCACCTAACCTCTGGATTTAGGCGAGCTCCCTGCTGTCCTCGTTTTAGATCTAATCTAAACTAACCTTTTGCATGAAGTAAAATGTGCACACAAAATTAAATGTGGAAATTTGAAGTGCGGAAATTAAAATGCGTAAAGTGCAGTGCGGAAAGTAAATACGTGCAGTTTAGAATGCAAGAGATGAAAGTAAAACAGCTGATACACCGTAGTGAGGATAGCATGCGATCAATCAACATGTGATAGTTTGAATAACATCAATGTTCACCCATTCGTTTGATAATGACTTGATAAGTGAATGACAAGATGGGCTAGAAGGGTCGTACCCAACCACCGCACACTCAACAAACCACGAGGCAATGCCTCTAATGGGATGCAAGGACTTGCCAATTTCTTACAACCTCATGAGTATAAAGCACAATGTGGGTTTCATAGTGTAGCTCTAAATTCTCATGGCCAAAAGATGTTTACAATGAGGGCCCTAGGCCCCTATTTATAGTAAGAGGTTGCCCGAGTTACTTAGGATAAAAAACAACTACTCCTAGTAAAAGTAAAGATTCGGGTGCAACTTTAGCAAAATGTTGCACCTCCAAATGTTACATGCCTCTAAATATGCCTCTAATAGGTATAGAAGGTTCCAAACATGTTTAGGGTGCCCAAAATGAAAAAAATGAGAACTGTGGATTACTTTAGGGGAAATGGGTAAGCAGTTTAGAGGCTTAAAATGGATTGTGGCAGGAGATTTTAACACCCCCTTATCTCCAGGTGAGAAGCAGGGGGGAGTGGCTGAGTTCTCAGACAGCATGCAGGATCTAGGGAAGCTTTTAGTTGATGGTGGTCTATTTGATGTGGATTTAGATGGTAACAAATTTACTTGGACGAACAAACGCTCTGGTAGAAACTTGATTCAGGTTCGGTTGGACAGAGTTCTTCTTTCAGAGGATTGGTTCCAAAATAACTTCATGTTTAATATGAAATCTCTTCCTAAATCTGGATCTGATCACAATCCTTTGCTCTTTTGGTGTAGTGTGGAAGATCAGAAGCATAAAGGCCCTTTCAAGTTTGAATTTGTGTGGTTGCAACACCCAGATTTTTATAAAGAAATGGAATTCCTTCCCAAGGTACTAAGATGCAAATTCTCACAAACAAGCATAAAACTGTGAAGAAAGAAGTCAAGAAGTGGAATAGGGAGGTCTTTGGAAATATCTTTCAAAAGAAGAAAGCTATTCGGTTAGAGTTGGATATGTTAGAAGAAGAGATTAACAGGTTGGGTATGAACCAAACCCAATTTCAAAGAGAAAAGGAGCTTAATGCTGAACTGCACACCATAATAGCCAAGGAAGAAACCTATTGGAGGCAAAAGTCCAGGATCCAGTGGTTGCAGGAAGGTGACAAGAATTCTAAGTTTTTCCATGTCTCCACTATCAAAAACAAAATTTTTGCCCGCATTGATGAAATTCTAAAGGACGATGGCCAAGTTATTAGAGAGAGTGAAGAAATTGAGCGTGAGGCTGTGGACTTCTATCAAAATATTCTAGCTGAAGATATGGAAGAGGATGAAACTGCGATTAAGGAGATGACTAATCACATTCCTAGGTTGATATCCAAGGAGATCAATGCTCAGCTTCTAAAGGAGATTGAGGAAGAAGAGGTAAGGATAGCTCCAAGCCCGGACGAGTTCCAAGCAGGTTTTTTCCAAACCTTCTGGGATATCGTTAAAGATGATGTTATTGAAGCGGTGAAGGAATCTTTAAAGTCGGGTCAGATCCTAAAGGAGTTTAACAATACCTTCCTTGTTCTAGTTCCTAAGAAGAAAGGGTTAAAAACCTTCAAAGATTTCAGACCTTTAAGTCTTTGCAATACTATCTACAAGATTATCTCTATAGTGATAGCCCTCATATTGAAGATCTTCCTCCCATCCATTATCTCCGATGAGCAAGGAGGCTTTGTTAAGGGTAAACAGAGTTTCATGGAGTTTTTTGGATAAAGTTATGGCTGCCTTTGGTTTTTGTAGACAGTGGAGAAGATGGGTTGGAAGCTGTTATAAGACTGCAAGGTACTCTGTTCTGTTATATCCCTTCATGAATCCATGCATTCTGTCAAGACTGGTGAAAGAAAAGGTATGTTTATGAAGTTAGACATGAGCAAGGCTTATGATAGAGTTTCATGGAGTTTTTTGGATAAAGTTTTGGCTGCCTTTGGTTTTTATAGACAGTGGAGAAGATGGGTTGGAAGCTGTTATAAGATTGCAAGGTACTCGTTCTGATCCATAATAAACCAGCAGGTTTGTTTAATAGTAGTAGAGGTCTAAGACAAGGTGACCCCCTCTCTCCTTATCTTTTCATTATTATGGCTGAAACGCTCAGAAGATACCTCCATGCTGCCAAGGCTTCTGGCCGGATAGGGGGCCTTAAACCAGCTCATAATATTGAGGGTATTACTCATTTACAGTTTGTGGATGATACCATTTTACTTGGTAATCCTACTTTGGCAGAGGCAACTGAATTTAAAAGAATCTTAGACCTCTATGAGCGTGCCTCTCACCAAAAGATCAATTTGGACAAGAGCAAGATCTTCTTCATTAACACTAAAGTTGCTCTCTAGAGAAGGGTGGCTAGAGTGATAGGGTGTCCTGTGTCAACCCTACCTTCTTCTTACCTTGGTATGCCTATGTTCGTGGGAACTTGTAAGGCACCTCTTTGGAATGGTTTGGTTGACAGGTTTCAATCCAAACTTGCAGGATGGAAAGGTAATCTCTTGTCTCAAGCAGGTAAAGTGTTGTTGGTTAAGAGTGTTTTGCAGGCTATCCCCATTTATCTTCTCTCCCTTTTCAAGATCCCTGCTAAAGTTTCCAAAATCATAGAAGGAATTCAAAAACAGTTCTTATGGTCAGGATCTGAAGAGAGGAGGAGGATTCATCTTGTAGCTTGGGAAAAAATATGCCATCAAAAGAAGCATGGTGGCCTTGGTCTGAGGAGACTCAACCTAGTTAATAGTGCTATGGCAGCCAAGGTGGGATGGAGAGTTCTAAGGGATGGTCAGACTCTTTGGGCAAGGATTCTTAAAGAAAAATATCTTGACAGCCAGGAGGATACCAGATTTCTCACAATTCAGGACCCTTGTCGTGGCTCTTCTTTATGGAACCACTTGGTGGAGGCTAGGGAGGCCTTGTGGAAGGGTGTGAAATGGCGTGTTGGAGATGGGGCCTCTATAAGTTTTTGGGAAGATGCTTGGTTAGATGACAACCCTTTAGCCAACAATGATATTTTCTCTAATCTGAAAGAGGATCTAGAAGATAGATATGGTAAAAAGGTTTGTGATTACATGACTTTATTGGATAACCAGTTGAGCTGGAAATATTTAGAGGCAGACCCTGAGAATTTGGAGGCTTTAAACCTCCTTAAAGCTAAACTAAAGGCTTATTACTTAGGTGTTGTCAGGTATAGAGACTCCGTGGTTTGGAGCAGAACTAAGAATGGGGAATTCAGCGTGAAGACAGCCTATGATCTTTTGGATTCTGCTGTAGATAATGGTTTCCCTTGGAATAGAATTTGGGGTAAGAAAGCTATTCCTAAACTGGAGATTTTTCTTTGGGAAGCAGTCCAGAATAAGATCCTAACAGTGGATAATCTTAAGAAGAGAGGTTTTCAGTTTCCTAATAGATGCAGTTTATGTGAAAAGGCAGAAGAATCAGTGGAACACATCTTCTTGGAATGTCCCTATGCTCTAAATATTTTCCAGCTCCTCATCAACAGGATGGGCATCTCTTGGGTGATGCCTTCTAATATGGTTCTGTGGTTACAACAATGGGAGAACCCCTTTTTCAGTCCTCGTCTTAATGTAATTTGGAACCTGATTCCATTTCATTTTGTGTGGGGAGTTTGGTTAGAGAGGAACAGGAGAATTTTTAGAGGGGAAAAAAGGTCTGCAATGAGAAGTTTTGGAAGTATCACCCACTTTTTAGAGGAGAATGTTAAATCTATCAAGTACCCTATCAAGCCAGAGAATACTGAAGAGACTATGATAGCTAAGGCATGGAATTTGGAACCTATTAGTGGTGGAGAGGCAAATGTTCAGGTTAGAACTGATGTAAAATGGCAACCACCTCGAGATGACTGGTTGAAGTTAAATTTTGATGGGGCATCCAAAGGTAACCTAGGTAAGGCCGGAGCAGGAGCAATTTTGAGGGACAATCAGGGTAGATTGGTGGGGGCAGCCTGCAAGTTTTTGGGAATTACTACTAGTCATAAAGCTGAAGTTAATGCTTTACATCTGGGTGCAAAGCTAGCCAAGGATCTAGGTGCTAAAAAAGTTATCTTTGAAGGAGACTCCTTGAATATTATCAATCTTTTGAAAAAGGAGGGAGAAGCTAATTGGCAAATTGATTACATTGTGCAAGATATTAGAGAGATTGTAAAGCATTTTGAAGAAGTTGACTTTGTTCATGTCTATAGAGAAGGTAACAAACCAGCAGACTGGCTGGCGAACTTTGGTGCCATTAAAGAAGAGGATACGAGATGGATCCCCCTTGGGGTGGTCCATGAGGACTTAGAAAAGTTCACGACGGAGGACTGCAACTAATTGGGGTCTAGGATGGATACTGTTTGTCTTGCGTCCAGGGGATCTCTGGCTATTTGCCCTTGGCAGCTGTGTAATTGATGGGCTGAATTTGTGTTGTAAAAGGGTTCGGGCCCTTCCAAAATCCCGTTTTTACCCTAATCAAAAAAAAAAAAATTCCTTGGATTTTCACCTTGGTGCCCTGAGTGAGCAATTCGCTTGTTATGACAAGCAATTGGCTCGCTTTGTTGAGTTAATCGCTTACATTAGTGAGTCAAGCAAATCGCTCTTTGAACAAGTCGGCACCTTTATTGAGCAAATCGCTCCTCTGAGCCAATCACATTTCTTCCAAAACTCTACAAAATTTTGAGATTTTGAAGGATTTCTTGTTGTTTGGTTCTTTGTTGCTGCTGGCTTCAAAAGTGTACAAAATTTTAGGAATTTAGTGCCAAGGTACTACATTTATGGCGACTTCATGAGATATAAAATTGGGATCCTTCTTCAAAATTTGGCAAAACTGGTATCTCCATTGGTGCCTTGGTCCCTTCAACTAGTTCTTGATGGCAACAAGTTCAGCAATTTCTACCACTCATTGTCATTGGGCAATTGCATTTTTCCTAGCTCTTCAACTTCTCCCACAAAATCTTCAAATGGGTTTTTTGATAGCTCATCCCCTTTCGTAGCCAACTCTTTCAATTTGGCTATGATTGGCTTTAATTTCTCACATACTTCGAAGGCATTCCCTTCATTGATATGATCTTTCTCTTCTTCAACCATGGAGTAGAAGACATCATCATCCAAGACAATGTTTCCTATCATCGAAGATGCTTGGCAATCCTACAGCGGTTAGCCCCTGTATTTCCTTCATTTCTTGGACCTGGGCCTTAAGAGATGACAAGTTATCCTTGCAGGACTGCAGGTTCTTTTGGGGATCTGTGATCCTTCTAATTTTCTTTACCATCTCTTTCTTGTCTATCCCATACTACTGTGCCTCTGCTTGGGTCATTGGTGCAAGGAGTTTTAGGACCTCTTGATGTTTGCCACTTGCAGAGAGCTGCTCCTCTATTTGCCTCACCATGTTCTCGACTTTTTCCAAGCTCTCTCCTACAGAAGACATGATCCTCAAATACTCATAGGTGTTCTGACTCTCCTCCTTAATCTAATCCCATACATCCTTAGCCATTTGAATTGCTTTTACGATCTCCAAGTCAATCTCCTTTTTTGTGGGCTTCAAGGTTTCCAGCTCCTTTTTTGTGGGCTTCATGGTTTCCAACTCCTTTATTTGTTGGTTTTTCTTCTCCAGGTCTTCAACAACTTGCTTTATTCTTCGGTCACTTCTTGCACGAGTTGTTCAGACTCGGCAAGTTGGGCTTTGAGGTCTTCTACTTGTTTCTTTAATTGGTCTTTTTTTCTCACCTCCTTCTTAAGCCCTTCGTTCTCTAGTAGGAGTTTGTAGAACTGAAATTTTACATGCTTACACACAGTTCCAGTTAAATAATCCTACAGATCTGCAGTTATTGTAGTATAGCAATAATAATGCACAGGAAACCTGCAACAGCAATGATACAACAGTAAATACAGCAGTTTATATTAACAATGGTATTTATGATACAGCATTACAGTTTCAGCATTACAATCTCAGCCTGCAAACCCTAGGCTGAACATCCTTCATGGCTGCACACAACAATGGACTGCATCAATCACCATGCATTGCTCTCCTTACTGCCTGCACATCTTCTATGGGTGAACAACTTGAATGAATGAGGGGGAGGGGGGGGGTTTATTTATACACCCAAAAGTAGTTATGTTCTCCAACTACCTCATAACTTCCCTCAAATTACATTTCATGTGCATTTGCTCTTGCATTACATGACATTTCCACTACAGGACGAAATAGCTTATAATTCTAATTTAGCCGACATAATTGAATTACATGACTTTATTCTTACGTACAATATTAAATTGCACTTTACAACATTATTAAATATATGCACGCGCATTTCGTCAAACACTTTGCGTACATTTACAAAATAACACATAATACCAAAATTGGTTCAGCAAATAAGGACGTATCAATTTGCCTATCTACAGAGTTGATCCCTCTCAGCCTTGACCGTAACCAATCTGCCTCTAATCTCCTGTTTCTGAGTAGCTTTGCCTCATCTTCAACTACTAGTCGTCCATATTTCATCCCTCTCAGCCTTGACCCTAACCAATTCTGCCTCTAATCTCCTATTTCTGAGTAGCTTTGCCTCATCCTCAACTGCTAGTCGGACATATTTCATCCCTCTCAGCCTTGACCCTAACCAATTTTACCTCTAATATTTCACAGTCGCGCCTACTGTGAGCTAGTTCACCAATTGAACCATCTAATAAGGATCCAATTTGTTTCTCTAGTTGCGATATCCTAGAAGTCAAGTCAGCAAGAGTTTGTTTCTCTTTGATAGGGTCAACCTCTACAACTTTAGCTACATATAATTTGTCTCCTTTTGCTGACAACTAGGAGTGAAGGATCATGGAAGTTTTGGAGGTTTTCCTGGTAAGTCTATTGTACTCTTTCTTCCATGCCTTTTCTTCTATGCATAGTACATCCACAGATTTCGTCACGTTGAATTTTGTGATCTTGAGGGCACGAACGGGCTCAAATCCTTGAGCTACTTTGGTGACAGGAGAGGCTCCTGCAAGCTCAGCACCTTGGGCAGGGATTGTATATGTCGTTACCTGCAAGAGAAGTTGCTTAGCATGGGATGAAGGGTGAGTGGACGTGACGGACGCAATGTGGGAAGCGAATTGAGTGGTAATGGTGGGAAATGTCGTGGAAGGAGTGGGATGAGACGCCAAACCGATAGGGTGGCTGAAAGAGGTGTCATGGTTTGCGCGATAGTGAGGTGAGCTGCGATTAGGTGCGCGATTTGAGTGGTGATGTGGGTGGACCCTGCTGTGACGATGATGGAGGAGGACGAAATACCCTTTGGCGTCC
The DNA here is from genome assembly GCA_028583015.1 of Wollemia nobilis. NCBI lineage: Eukaryota > Viridiplantae > Streptophyta > Pinopsida > Araucariales > Araucariaceae > Wollemia > Wollemia nobilis. The sequence continues at coordinate 4,852,781 of JAQPPZ010016751.1, read as the reverse complement.
TGTGGTGTGAATGGCACCTATGGAGAGATACATGGACTACGCCAGTGGAGGATGGCAGAAGCGCAGCAAAACGGAAATAGTAGGGATAGTAGAAGGGGCAGGAAGAGGTAGGGAGGTGGAAGCAGAAGAAATAGAAACGATAGATGGAATGGTAGAGGATGGAAGTGTGGAAGGGAGAGAGAAAGTAGTTGTGGTTGTTGGACTAACCAATCCCTGGCTTGGAGGAGGGCTTCCCTATGGAATTTTCCCCTCTTTTACCTAGGTACCCTACTCCTATTGCTGCAGCCACCAACTCGAATATTGACCAATATCTCTCAAACCCCTCTACCTTTTAACCATCATTTGTTGCACTACTGCACCACAAACATAGTTGAGAAAATCTGCAAAAAATCTGCAGAATCCCGTTTTTTTGCCGATTTTTTAAAATGTCGATGCAAAGATTTTTTGCTGGTTTTTTCAAAAAATCTGCAATTTGTTTTTCTTTTTTTTTTTTTTGGCTGCGGCCGATTTAGGGTTTTTATTATGCAAGCCCATTTTTCAGCTGTTAATGTTTGAACTTTGAAGTTTAAAGTTTAAACCCTAAACCTGAAACCCTCTTTTTAAGTAAATATTGCTGCCTGATAACTATGTATGTAAGCCCATTTTTCAGTTGTTAATGTTTGAAACTTTGAACTTTGAAGTTTAAACCCTAAAGGGTTTTGTTTTTTTTTCCTCCTCTTTTTAAGTAAATATTGCTGCCTGGTAACTATGCTTGCAAGCCCATTTTCTGCTGTTAATGTTTGAATTTGAAACTTTGAACTTGAAGTTTAAACCCTAAACCTAGTCTAGGCCCTAGAGTTTTGAGTTTAGGGTTTTTTTGTCCTCTTTTTAAGTAAATATTGCTGCCTGATAACTATGTATGCAAGCCCATTTTTCATCTGTCAATGTTTCAATTTTGAACTCTAAACCCTAGCCTTTTGGTTTAAGGTTTAGGTTTTTCTTTCATTTTATTCAAGTGACTGTAACTTTGTTGATACTTGTTTCCATGTGCAGGCATATAAAAAATGAAACCTTTTTTTCCTTATTGTTACTTGTAACTTTGTACCTTTTCATATTATAAACAATACAAGATGTGTTTTGTCACTTTTATGCGTACTTAAAGCTTGAACCTTGTATGGTCTTAACATGAATTATTGCTTTTATTGCAAAATTTGATTTGCATAGTGTTAATTCATTGTAATATGCATGAAAAAAAAAAACTTTTTCAATGAAAATTTTAGTTTTCTTCGGTTTTTATTTTTGCCGATTCTTTCCCTGATTTTTTGCCGATTCCCGATTTTTTGCCGTTTTTTAAAAATTTTGTTTCTTTGCCGATTCCGATTTTCTCAACTATGACCACAACAAGTGTTTAAGGCGTAGCTGATACTGAGATCTCAAGTGCTACTTGCTTCCTGAGCTACTATTTTTGAGAAGCCAAGGTGCCTGCTGTTGCAACTGCTTTGGCGAATGTTTTGGCCTTCCTTGTCCCTTTGCAATGCACCCTATCCCAAGTGGCAGAGAACTTGGCATCGAATGGACCATCCCTTGTGGTTTTGGTCATTGTGTCAGTCTCTTATCTCATCCTTTGCCAGGCCAATATCTTCTTATATAAATACCCCATCTTCTGAAGAGCCCCTAGCCTCTGATGATTTGACTTAATATGTGGGTTAAAACCATCTTTTGTTTTAGGTTAGAAGGCATACCATTCTAGGGAGTTGTACTAGCTTTGGATTTCATCTTCATAGCTCCTGTTACTCCCCAAAATAGCAAGAATTGTCTCCTCATCTAGGTTGGCCTGTTGTTGGACGTTATATATCTTCTCATGTGCAAAGAAAGTACCCAACTTTTTACTCCCAAGGGTATTTTTGAAGATTTCATGTGGGTCACAGGGCCAAAGGCTTCTTAGTTGTTAGAAACCCGTATCTTTAAGCTTTTTTTCAACCACTATATTGTACCCGCACATTTTAGGAGTGATTTTCACAATTTTCTGCTTTAGCAGGTAAAGTGTGATCTTCTAAACTTTGGAATACTCGAGATCCACGTAGTCAAGTTACCTTATATTCAAAGTTGAATACATAATTTGGGACTTAGGAAGACAGCTTAAAGGGCATAGCTAAGAAGCCATATAGGTGGATGAACGACCTAGTCCTCCCCAAATAAAAATGACCTTGTGGCCATCTCCCCTCTGTCATTATTTTTCACACCTCATCACTAAACCTTGGCACTTTGCCCCTAAAGATTTCCATGACCACCTCATACACTTCATTGTAGAAGTTGTACAAGGACTTGTTCTCCCCTCTACATGGCACATCCGTGCAGTCTACAATGCTTAGGGGTTTGCCATCCTTATCCACTTGCTCTAGCTAAAGAGTTGGTAACCAACTTTTCTTTTGATATAGGATCAGCTAGACCAAGTAGGAGGTGTAGGCAAATTTTCGGCCCTCCTTGAACTTCTCCAACTATAGATCCATCTGGTTTGAGACGTATTGGGCGCAATCAATCATTTGAGAATACCCAGGGTATGTTTGGACTGCATGGAGCAAGCCAATGTGCTCTTCATATACCCTTTGCCCGTCCTTTTCTCCTAGGACAGTAGCAATCCATGACCACTGTTTGGATATCGTCTTTCAATTGATCCAGGTCTAGTAGTATAAGTTTGTCCTTTTTAGGTAGGGCATTAGGAAGCTCTGCTAGTAGGTATTGGACCCCTTGTAGTAGTAGTCCTTTTGGGTTGTAGGACTGCATGACACCCACATGGCGGAGTCTTCGCTTGCCCTCAACATACTCCTTATAACTCTCATTTTGATGTATAATGCATCTTAAGTCCATTAAGGGAGGCAAAAGCTCTTAGTGGTAAAATCATACTTCTCAACTAACGCTTTCACTAACTTCGGGCAACCCATACTTGGGGCACTAGGTTCATAACCAAGCCAAAGGTCCAAGCCTGGCTTATGCTCCATGAATCAATTTGTGGGCCTAGGTTAAACCTCCTCAATGCCTTTGCTCTCACCTTCCCCATGGAGTGCATGTACTTGCCCTGGCCACTTTCCAATATAGGTCTTTAAATTGTTCTTCTGGCCTTTTAGCAGGCATGGGGACTTGCTATCTCTTTCTCTTTCTCTTTCTCTTTCCTATCTTCTTCTGGCCCTGCCTCCTTTGGTGATTCATCACCCCCAGGTGACTCTGCCTCAGCTATGGCGACTGCTATGGGTGATGTATGGATTACCATGGGTGAAATCGGGATTTCCATAGGAGGAGCAATGAATGTGGCAAGTGGTGATACTACCAAAGCTTCTCATAGCGAAGGGTTGGCGATGACGGATGAGGTGTCCATGGTAAAGAAAAGGACGAAAATGGCGAAAGATTGGAAAAAATGGTGAAAATGGAAATTTTGGTCTTCAAAGCAATTCGCTCATTGGAGGTAGTCGGGTGCAATTTGCTTAGAGGTGCGATTTGTTCAGTAATTTGATCGATTTGCTCCAATGAAGGAGTGATTCACTTGTTATAGCTAGCAATTCGCCTATTGGAGGGGAGACTCAGCAAAAAATTTTGGTTCATAGTTTGAAGTTTTCAAGAGGTTCGCTCACTTACCAACAAGGAGCCCCAATGAGGCTACACAACTCGCTTGGCCTTGGACGCCCCTGCACACAGTCCACTAAAGATGCGATTCGCAGGGGGCTCTATGCGCTTGGCTCGAGTGTGATTGTTTGCGGTTAAGTAGGGGCTTCAAGCCCTTGACCAAGGTATTTATAGGCCCTCAGTGAGGCTAGGGCTTCCCACCCTGGAACGCTTTGCCCAAGTTGGGGCGCGGGTTGCCCAAGCAAAGCGATTAGCTTGTTAAGGACCAATTCGCCCCCCACTCACGATTGGCCTGGCCTGTATGGTGGGGACGAGCACTTCGCTCGCTAAAGCGATAAAATCGCTTGAGATCACATGCAAATCGCAATTTTTTTTTAACATCAAATACACCCATACAAACATTAATCGCCCTTTGTAACTCAATGGAACTTTGTTTCAAGAGGCGAAAGACAAACGTGAAGATCAAAAAAAGGAAGAAAAGGATGACAGGCAAGATCGGGAAAAAGTATAAAAGGGAGTAATAGCCGATATCATATGTACATATTCTTTTGGCCGAGGATCCTTATTACATCAGGCATAGATGTTGCCTATTCACAAAAATAGGCAGCATTACTCCTTCCATGGAGCCAAGTATGTATGCATTTGGACCCACAATTTTGACGATCGTCTGCTCCACAGAATAGAACTTTTGACAATCACTTGGATTTGCACAATCTTCATCCCATTTGAGGACGAGATCTCACTCCTTGTATCCCACTTTTTTTGCTTCTTTGTCAAACCATCTCTTAATGGCTTTTTGTCGCTGAGTGATCTTCCTGAAGGCCTTCTCCCTCTCCTCCTCCAAGGCTAATAATGCATTCATCCTAGCTTGCAAGGGCTCAATGTTAGTGTCTTCCAACTCAAGTTGTTGCAACATTTGGAGGGAGGAAGGGAGCTCTCGATTTATTGGCAACACAACCTCTTTACCATATACCAACCTATATGGAGATGATCCTGTAGATGTTTTCGATGTCACCCTCTTTGCCCATAATACCTTTTACAGCTTTGTGTGTCAGTCCCTCTATGACTTTTAAATAATCCTTTTTAATATCCTCGTTATGTTTTTGTTGGTTGATTCCACCAATTCATTTCCTTGGGGATAGTAATTTGATGATGTTTTAAGTAGAAAACCATGCTCAAGAGCGAACTTTGTCACTTTAGCTCCTTTGAAATATGTAGCATTATCTATCACTATGGTGGCAGGTCCCAAATCGAGTGACGATATCTTCAAGTAGTTGTACAACAAATTCTTGATTGGTTACCTTGGCTGGCATTGCCTCAACCCATTTGGTGAAATAATTAGTGGTTGTGAGGATCCACCCATGGCCAGAACTTGATAATGGATTGATTTTGCCTATGAAATCTAAGCCCCAGTGTTGGAATGGTTTGGCCACCACAATTGATTTTAATGGCAACAAGGCCCTTTTCCTCTTTCCCTAGAACATGAGGTAAGATTTACAATCTTTTACCCATTGATGGCAATCATTAAACAAGGTGTTCCAATAGTATCCTACCCTTAAAATTTTATAAGTCATGGTAGGTGTAGAGAAGTGTCCTCCATCATGATATCGCTTGATCAGGATTTCTTGTTTGCTTTCTTCCACACATCGGTGAAAAATGCCATAAAAACCTTTTTTAAATAAGACATTATCTAGCCATTATAGTGGATTGCCTTTTTTTGAACCTGGCTCTTTCTTTGTCAGTTAGTCCCTCAAGAATCCTTCCTGTAGCCATGTATCTGCACATATCACCCATCCATCTAGAGCCCCAATTGTTATATATCTTGTCAACTAGAGCAACTTGTTCTTTGGATATTGCTCTTGCTAGTCTTTCACACAAAGTTGTGCCTCTGACCAACTTGGTAGGATTGATTTCAAATCGAATTCCTGTATCTTGTTGATCCAACCATCTCTCTTTCCTCCCAATTCACCATGTAATAATGCAAACCAAACATCAGGGTATCTAAATTTTTTCAAGGCCTTCATAATGGCAAATACCTGTTTTTATATTAGGGTGTGCTTCTCTTCATAGCTGTGAAGAGCTTGACTCATGAAAGAGATGGGATGTTCTTCATCTTAACCATTCTTCTGAGTCAAGACAATTGAAATACTTTCTTCTGTTCCAAACACATACAACTTGAATCCTTTGGAGAAGTTGGGATTGATTAGGATAGGGGCTTTGTAATGGCATGTTTTACCTCCTCAAAGGCTTTCTCACTTTCTTCAATCCATTCTAATGAGGCATCCTTTTTAAGCATCTTGATTATGCCTCTTACCATTTGTGCAAAGTTGGTGATGAACCTGGCTACAAATTGAATCTACCCTAAAAAGGACCTAATGCCTTTGACTAAGGATGGTAATGGTAAATGTTGAATAGACTTGATCCTATCGGGGTCTATGGGGAGGCATTCCTTGGACACCACATAGCCTAACAACTCCCCTTCCTGGACCATGAAAATAGATTTCTTTGGGTTTATGGATACACTCAATTCTTTGCACCTTTGAAAAACAGAATCCAAGTGTTCGACATGCTTGTGCCTATCTTTGGAGAAGACCATTAAATCGTTGAGGTAAACTAGAATGATCTCTCCCATAAGTCATGAGAAAGCTATATCCATTGCCCTATGGAATGTTGCCCCAACATTAGATAGTTCGAGCCCAAGCATTAAGATAGTTCGAAAGGCATTAGTTGATAAGCAAATGTACCCCATTTGGTGGTGAAAACTATTTTGTGTTGATCTTCATCTCTAACCCAGATCTGATTTTATCCAAAGAAACCATCTAGAAGTGATAGCATTTGTGAATCAGACACCTTCTGTAGTATCTAGTCAATGGCGGGCAACAGGTAATGATCTTTTAGGGATGCCCTAGTCAAATTCTTGAAATCAACTCAGCTTGATATCTCCATTCCTTTTACGCACTAGTGCAAGATTGGCGACCCATGTAGAGTACTTGATCGAGAATATGATGTGACCTTGCAAGAGTTTAAGCAACTCTTTCTTCATTACAGCCTCTATTTTCGAATTAATTGGCCTCTACTTTTGGCAAAAAGGCCTGGCATTAAGCTCTAGTTCGATGGTATGCTCTATTACACTATGATCATAATCTTTCAAATCTTCATACGACCACGCAATTATATCCCCCTATTTGTCGCACAACTCTTTGAACAGACTTTGATCTTCTTGAGTGCAATCTTTCCCAAGTAACAAGCTCTTACCTTCAACTACTTCAATTGGTTGATATGTAGAAGATTCCACTTTTAGACTGCTTTTCCTTGTGCTATCATCAGGGTTAAACAGACTTTCTAGTGTGATCAATCCTTTAGGCAACTAATTTGATTTGAGTTATATGATCCCATTTTTGACATCGTCTCCTTATTCATTCTTCTCTTTGGCATTTCGGGCTTCTCTAATCAAGAATTCTATTATTTTCTCATCATTATTGAAGACTTGCCAATGATTGCAATTATCAAGAACTGTGGGTTTGAAAACAGCCTCCAAATCCTTTGGTTTATCCCATGTCATTTGTAGGATCAAAGCGTGTGGCAATGCTTATTCTTGGTAGCACAATAGGAATTGACCTGATTTATTATTAATTTGAAGTTCTCATATATTCTCAGGTCTTTGATTTCCATCTTTTCTGCTTTCCTCAAGTTGGTGCAGAGCACTTTGTACTTGGCTACGTTGTTTGTGCAATTGAATAGTAGCCTATAGGCATAATCAATCTATGCCCCTTCGGGATCAATGAACTATACTCCAACACCTGCCCCATTCTTGGTTATGGCCATCGAAGTACATTGTCCATGTCTTTTCAGCCCAATGGCTCGCCAAGGCAGGGATTCTGGGTGGAGTTTCCATGATCAAGTAATTCCTCAATTTTGTTTCTTCAAATTCCCATTCGGGATCACCATCATCCTGAAGCACACCAATTATCATCTCCACCTCCGGATCATCTTCTTGAATGCTATTTTCATCAATGAATTCTGGAAGCCCGCTCTAGTTTACTGCGCCATCGTCTTCTAGCTTATGCAAGAGGTAGTTGTAAGGTGGCTCATTTTCGATTTTGATAATTTTACCATCCTTGGGCACCTTCATGTGTGTATAATCCATTGCTAGATAACCATCCGCTGACAACTTTTTTGTCCATTCTCTAGATAATAACATACCGAAGAATGGGGTAAGTCTACAACTATCACCTCCTGAACCACCACAAATTCTAGATAAATGGCTATGGTCATGACAAAATCTTTGAGGACGCCTACCACACTGACTCCCGTCCTATCCATCTGTGTTAAATGTATGGCTGTTTTGGTATAAGTTAGACCCATTTCCTCGCATATGGCCTTGGGAGTAACTATAATTGTTGCTTCTGAATCGACAATACAACTTTTGAGAATATAATTTTCGATTTTGAGCTACATAAAACAGAGGCAGCTTTAGGTCCTTTGGCTTTGGAGCATTTCTCAAATTTGAGGCGCTAACTTTATTATCCAGAGGTTGTTCTGCGATCAAATTTTGTTGCTCGGCTACTTGGGCTATAGCGGATTCTAACTACTTGTTTTTGGAGTAAACTCTCTCTTGCTATCTTAGTGCTTCTCAAAGTAGATCTCTTTGTCCAGGCAGCGCTAATGCTTCCAACATGTTGACTTTGGCCAGTGTTTTCTTCATCTCTTCGACGATTTTGAATTTAGAGGCTAAGATTTCTCTCCTTGTAGTGGATACTTCAAGCTCTTTTTGGGCAAATCTTATGGGTTATCTAGAAGTAGTTTGGCATCCTTCGCGTGTGAGAAAAGGATATTTCAATCTCTTTTCAATTTCTTATTGTAGCGGATCTCTACCCTTATCAACTTCCTTTTTAGTTGTTTCTCTTTTCTCACTCTTCATTGTTGTTTCTTTTTCTTTATCCATCTTCTGATTCTTATCATTTAATGTCCACTGGACTTCCTTTTAAAGTATCTCTATAGTTCCAATTCTCGTGCCTTCTCTTTTCGTTTTCCTTGTTGAGCAACGATGGGTCCTTTATCTTACGTGTAAAGGAGGCCTTCCCTTTCTAAGGACTATCGTTACCTTCTTAGTATCGGCCTGCTAGACAATTGGTTGTTCTGTAGTCATTTTCCTTTTTCCTCTAGTTTCTACTCCTTGTTGCTTAGCAAATATTGTAGTCTTCGAAGAGTGACTCTTCATCTATCTCGATGATGCTGAAATTTGCCAATATCGCATTCCTGGTATTAGGTAGAATAAGCATCATTTTTGTAGTCATAGGTTGTTGATATGTAGCGGGATTTGGTGCACATGCAATCTAACCAGTAGCGACTGCTTGTTGAACTTGGCACTAATAAGTGTACTGAACTGTCTGAGAATGCTTGATGGCACTCATGCATTCAGCGAGCTCGTGCCTGTCGTTGCAACGAGATCATGCCTCTCGTTGCATAGGAGGACCACATGGGTTCTATTTCAGCATTTGCATTGACCATGTGGTTAGCTTGATTTGCATACCAATTAGTACCTTGGCGATGAACTTGATCTTTCGTCAAATATGGTGTTTTTCTTGGTTGTCAATTATGTGGTTGTCGCCATTATTGTTTTGAGGCATTGTTTTGATTTACCAGGGTCTTGATTACTCCCAGCATTTCGTTCATAGAAAAATTGTTATTAGGCTCGCTACTCAGATTAGATGGAGTAGGAAGGGTCGGAAGAAAAGGCTAAAAAGCTACTGAGGATGATGCATTTTGGCCTGGGTGAGTAATGATGTATTGCAATTGGGAAGGATGAACGGAGTTTTCTGATGAAGTCGTTGAAATAGGAGAGAAGTTAGGCATGGCATTGGGCATTAGGGCATTTTGGGAGATGTGGGTCGTATAGGCATTGGCAGGACAAGGGGTATCTTCCCTACCTTGATAAGAATGTCTTCTCCTCTTGCCGCTTCTTCAAATGCTGCAGCTAAACTGCGATGGTTAGCATGAAAAACCATCAGTGACAAATCGGTTTGCAAACCTTTAACATTATAATGCCTATTCCTCATTTGGCCTAACGTTCTGCGAGATTAAATTAATGTTCTCAAGAATCTAGTGTTGAAATCACGTATGTTTTCTTAAGGGGTCTTTTGTATAGTATTTAGTTGGAATAGAACCGAATATCCATTTCCCATACTCCTAAACCTATACATGTTTAACTCAACTATTGGCATCCAATCAGTCACAAAATTATTTGGCAGTCCCCTAAACCATAATGCAGCTTTATCGTGGAGGGAATATATTAGTAATTGTACCAATATGTCTTCTTCCTGGATACCCTGAATCAACTTAAGTGTGTACAACTCATTCAGATGATCCACTGCAGTTTTGTTCCCATTCCCGTCGAATGTTGGTAGTGCTTTCATAGCAATCAGAGGGATGGGTGAATAGACCAATAAGTCCAAGGGACCTTGATAGGTCCAATCAAGAAGTTGGTTTGGGGGTTTAGCTGGTGCACCAAGGTTGTTTTGTTGTGGAGGAGGTTGTCCATGTTGTTGATGACAATGGTACATCGCATATCCTTAGGTGTTGGTATGGGTGGTAGGGAGGGTAGAGATATGGAGGATAGTAAGGTGGATATTAAGGAGGTGGATTTGGGTAAGACCACTATGAACATTCTAAGGAATATAGTTTAAACCTAACTACTATATTTGGTTTTGAGGAGGCAAATTTTGCAAATTTTGATGTGTTTGACTAGTTGGAGGCAATGTTAAGTTTTGTTGTGGAGTATAATTCAAACCTATTTGTTGGGTTTTTTGATGCTGAGGAGATGGTCCTTGCAATTTGCTACGCTTAATTATTCAAACGCAATGTTGATCCTTGAGCGCTCCCCTGGGACATCTACGACCCCATTTTTCCAATCATCGCTTGTGTATTTTGCAGAAGGTTGGTGTTTAGGCCTACCAATTTGATTGGGATCATGGTTTCAACTGGAGGGACAATTGAATTATTAGATCCTAGTGGAATATGCGCTAGAGTATTCATAGTCAGGTTATTCACATCTACCAGTACTTAGTACAAGGGGTTAGTGTGAGTTATTGTGTTAGAACAATTTGGGTTGACTAAGGCAGTAGAATAACTCATTTGTTGGTTTGAATAACCCATCTAAGGAGGCGTGAAGCCAAAGCTGACTTGCTCGGCCACTGAGCTTTTCCCTTTGGACAAAATGAAACTAGACACTGCAAGTTCTTCAAACTCTTCTTGATGTACCCAAGTGGCAGTTTGTTCTTTCTTTTTTCCTTGTGTGTTTCTCCTATGGAATGTGATTGCTGATTGGTGCTCTTTTCCGACTTTCTGAACTTTGGATCAAGTATTGATATGATTGTACCTATAAAATACAGTCTTGAGGTCAGAATCTGGAAAATTGAGATCAAAATCTTTAAAAAAATAAAAAAAATTGCAAAATTTTCCTATTTTGAACGATTCGCTTGCAAAATGGAGCTATTCGCTTCTAGGATGCAATTTTTCAGTACTATCAATCTGAGCGATTTGCTTACATATCGGAGCGATTCATTCATTTTTATGTAATTCTACTAAATCAAGATAAAACAAGCAATTTGCTTCCAAAGACAAGCAAATTGCTTGCTTTTCCGAGTAATTCACTCTTTTGGTTGGACTTGGAAAACTTTTGCAAAGGAAGGAATTCATCCTATTAGTTCATATTGAGCAAATCACTTAATGGATAGTTTGTCTATTTTCACCCTTTGTTGAGTAAATCGCTCATTGGATCAAGTGAATCACTCGTTGCTTCAGACTTGTACAAATTGGACTCAGAAATCTGCCTTTAAGCACCTCTGCCTATAGTAAATGCGCATATGAGGTCAGATTCAAGTCTTTTTTGGTTGTTTGTCTAAGTTGTCTTGGCAGAAAATATAGTTTTCTGAAGTTCGAGCTGGAGTCAAAATCCACAAAGTACTTGCAAGATATGAGTACAAAAACTGAAAAATGGATGAAATCTTCAAGCAAAACCAGGTTTGGACCTTAAAAAACCAGGCATATCACTTTGTTTTCAGCCCCTTTGGGAGTGTATGTAAAAATGAGCATTTTGCTTGCTAAGTTGAGCAATTTGCTCGATAAATCAAGTGAATCGCTTTCTTTTGCAAAATCTGAACTTTGCTCAGAATTTGAGTGAACATGGGACAGATAGGGTGATTTCTAAAGGGTCGAAATAAAGCCCTTTTTCTGCTAAAACTCGATATCAGTTTTAGGAAAAACTTCTTGATATGTCAACGGTGAAAATATGAAGTGTATGAAGGGTTACATGTAGGTAAACAACTTGGTGCATGAATGCATGCATTGCATCCATGATGCATCAACATCATGTAAATCATAGTTACCAAGTACGGTTTGGTTTGGAGTTTCAAAAGGCCAAAAAAGTTCAAAGGTTCAGCTATTTAAGGGAGGTTCGGTTTGATTCAGATAATTCATATATATATATATATATATATATATATATATATATATATATATAACCCATACAAAATATTCATAAAATAATATAAATATATGCAAATAAAACATAGAAATTTTCAGATTCTTCCATATTTTCTACATTCAACTATATTTTTTACTTTATAAATGTATAAGTTAAATTTTATAAGCTATGTTTTATGTTTTATTAATTTTTTGAATATACAAAAATTTTGCAAATTAACATATAAAAATAAAAAACAGAACCAAACCAAACTGAACCGGTCCAGCCCGAAAAATCCAGACCAGACAGAACCTAGTCCAGGTTTGGACAAACCTCATAACAATGCTGTAAAGAGAAAGTGTCAAGTTTAGCTTATGTAAGTTGTTGAATGTGTAAATGGCGACATAAGTGTTTGTAATAGATATTACTTTTAGTGTGATGGGGCATATTTAATGTTTCATGTATGCAAGTAGTAAACATGTAGGTATGGCAATTTCCAACTGCCTACGAGTTCCCATGGCAATGATATGTATGCCATCTACCTTGGTCGAAGCATGTTGGTAGAGATGGAGATGTCCATCAAGCCATGATGCTGGTCGATGTTGATCAAGGCATTAGAGAAGCCAAGTATCACGGAGCACTAAATGCATCTACCAATGTCAAATGGATCAAAAAACTACTTCAAGAGATAGGAATTAGATAGAAGATGCCAACAAACATTCCATGTCATTGTCAAGGCACTCTCAACCTAACAATCCAATTGCACACAATAGAACAAAGAATATTGAAATCCACTACCAATACAGTTAAAAGTTGATTCAAAAGAACATTATTCCCACAAACTGCTGCAAGACAAATGGTCATATTATTAATGTTTTCAAAAGCCCAACTAAGATTTGATGCAGTCACTACATGAAGCCCACACCTGAGGCAATAAAAGATAAAGTCACCTTTTTATCCCCCTCGAATTTGATTTGCAGGGGATGGTAGAATATGCATTATTGATAAAAACGACTTTTGAAGCACTAGGGTTTATTTATGGATTACCAACTTGCAATGTCTTTGATATTACTTAATCCCATATCCCCTTTAGCTTTGATATATGACTACATATTGATCTCCTCTCCACATTATCCCGATTAGCAGATTCCTGAAGTATATTACTCTGCTGAGTTTGTTGTCTTGAAGAATGTTTCAACTGCAACCATACCTTTCTAAATTAGTTTTCATTTTGCATGTATAGAATATTATCATCACATGCTGATAAGATAATAATCAGTATCACATTGAAGTCCTATTTGGTTTTATTGTTGTAAATATACTGAATATTTAATTTAGAGGAAGACAATTATTTGGTTGCATATACGGATATATGATTAAAGTTGTTACAACTCAACAACTTCACAGTCTATGCAAGTGTATAGATGTAGTATGAATCCTGAATGGGTAGACAACACAATCCAAGTGATTGTAATTTGTAATGTCCCCCCCTGTTCTGATATTTTAATATTTGGGACACTATGTTGTTTCTAAAATCAGAAAAATACAACTCCAGGAAACAGGAAATAACTAGCAATTTTATTTTTCAAATTTCTTTCAAAATAGGGTTCAGATTACAATATTTTAAAAATATAATCTTTCCACAATATGTCTGCAAACCCTTGAAATATACTAAATCAGCAAACATCAAAGTACCTCTGAAATCGTTGAAGCACCAAAGCGTGAATCCTGTGTGAATTCACCAACAGAGAACTGGGGTTTCGTCCAGCTCCAAAAATCTGAGGGGTTTCGTCCTCAGCCACACCGTTGGGGTTTCCGTCCCTTTGGAGAAGAAGTCTCAGCCACTGGCCTCAAACTCTAGAGAAAATAACTAAAATCCATAATGTCTAAAATGAGACCAAGTCACTGAATAAATAGGCTCCTTGGCAAACTCTTTTTTTCGCGCTCAATGTGGGATAAACATATTTCTTCCCCTTTAATTATAATATAAAGTTTTAACTTTAAAAAAAGAATTTAATAATTCACTTAATAAAGCCAAGCTTTGCGCTTTAAAAACTCTGCCTTATGAAACTCCGAATGACCAACTGAAACCTGTTCCGGATACCCATTTCGTTGTAGAACAACATCCCCTTGTCCGCTTGGCAAGAAACCCTAAAACCCAACACTGCTAAAAATAGCAATTCCAGCATCCTAGCTCCGTTTGATCCCGAACGACCACCAAAACTGAGCTCTAAGAATCCAAAAGTTGTCTCAAATATCTCCAAAGGCTCTCATCCATATGACATAGCCTACGGGAACCCGTGTATAGGCTAGTCTCTATGTGCTCCCACTAACTGATTAGAAGGGGACATTATAGTCCACCCTTCCCAAATATTGCTTGTCCTCAAGCAATATGATCTGTATTCCAGGATCCCAAATAAATCTGAAGAATGTCTCATGATTAAGACACTGCCCTGAACTGTCATCCCAGAAACTGAAAACACTGTTAAACTCTGTCACCACACTGATATCACTGAAGATGGCAACACTAACAAACGTTGTCATCGATCCGATACAATCGGCCCCGGTAACTCTGTCGAGCTCTGCCACTCTATACAAAATTCCATCCCTTAGAGGTATTCCTGGATCCCATAGCTAAATCGGGATTTTTTCATTCCCGAAATTCAATAATTTATGTTGTGCCACTCTGACTACAACTGAATTATTCTGCAACTCAACGGAGTACCCATTCTGGACTGACAAACGCGGAACCCAACAAGAAACTGATTCTACCACTATAGGGAAGAGCACCTCATAACAAGGTGATACATATAACTCCTTATACCAACCCTTCTTCCCATTCATATATGACATGGTCAAATCATCAACATGTGGACTGAAAGAAAAACTATGAGCATACCTCACTATACAGTCCATCCGAACTTCACCAACTGGTTCCATGGAAGGGTCTATACAATCACCGTGCTACAACTCTCAACATTTTGCACACAAAAGTCGGAGATGTTTCGCCAATCATAACACAAGGAAATGAACCTGCATCAACATCATACTCGGGCTGTTCCTTCTGAGTGGTTGTAACAGTTGACCAATTTTCTTCTTTGTGAACAAAACTTAACTCAAGGTTAAGTTTGTTAATTATCTTCTCCTTTTTCATGAGTTCTTGGTAAGACTCCTCAGCAAAACGAACAGCCAAGTCCCTATCAGACAACAACTGTAAATAATCTGATTTGATCTTCTCTAAAGCATTTTTAATTGCTTGCATGCTTTTTACAAAGACGCTTTTTGTCAAACCTTCCTGTCGCTCTTGTCGCTGGGCAATCCAGAGGAGGTATTCAGCCAACTTATGTGTGTTGTCCAAGTGGGTTAAGGCTTGGACAATCTGCCCATCTGTGACCTGCAATTTGTCTTTCCAAGTTTGCTTTGCTTGAGGTTCTAATTCACGATCAACAGCACACAAGAATTTTTCTGATTTGACCACCTTAGCATAATGATCAATATTAGCATCCCTTTTAACACTACATTCGCCAACTTCGTGTATCGAAGTTATAACTGATTCATTCTCAACCCAAGAGTCGTCAACAATTGCTGATTTAGCAACCAAATCAGCATTCTCCACTTTCTTACTTCCATTGTACATCTCTCCGAAAGTGGACCCACAAGATGAATTAACTTCATCTTCATCGAAAACAGTACCATGATCACAAGGAAATTCATCTCCGCTCTCCAATCTTGGGACTTGTGGGTTATCCGGTACACCATCCAACACCCTGTTGATCCTCTCTACCTCCGAACTCAAAGAAGAATCATCATGGGTTTCCAATTCATCGTACTTAGGATCTTCAGGAACATCATAATTGTCATCATTATGCACAGACAAATGGCTACTCAACTTGTTGTAAGAAATCCCATAACTGTCAATGGATTGTTCTGCATGTAAACCCACAATTTTTGCCCCATCACTATTATCATCAAAATATTCCTTAACCAGGTCATCCTGAACCTCGGTTATGCATGAAACATTCTCTAAATTTTCAACCTCCTTGTTGTCCTCTTCGTTGTCCACAACTGTGCTTGGCTGCAATGAGTCGTTTCCCTTTGTCCCTGTTTTTATTCCAACTGCTAATGGAGGCTTCAACCACTTAGGATGATGTTCTATTATTGTTGTAAAAAACTCATTTTGTTCTTGAAATTTTTGCATCAGCTCTATCATGAGTTCTTGGATAGTAGCCATTACCAACACAAAACTCCAACTTTGTAACCCTCAGGCTGGCAGGATAAGCTGAGCTCTAATACCACTGTAATGTCCCCCCCTGTTCTGATATTTTAATATCTGGGACACTATATTGTTTCTTAAAATCAGAAAATACAACTCCAAGAAACAGGGAATAACTAGCAATTTTATTTTTCAAATTTCTTTCAAAAATCTGAGGGGTTTCGTCCTCAGCCACACAGTTGGGGTTTCCGTCCCTTTGGAGAAGAAGTCTCAGCCACTGGCCTCAAACTCTAGAGAAAATAACTAAAATCCATAATGTCTAAAATGAGACCAAGTCACTGAATAAATAGGCTCCTCCTTGGCAAACTCTTTTTTTCGCGCTCAATGTGGGATAAACATATTTCTTCCCCTTTAATTATAATATAAAGTTTTAACTTTAAAAAAAGAATTTAATAATTCACTTAATAAAGCCAAGCTTTGCGCTTTAAAAACTCTGCCTTATGAAACTCCGAATGACCAACTGAAACCTGTTCCGGATACCCATTTCGTTGTAGAACAACATCCCCTTGTCTGCTCGGCAAAAAACCCTAAAACCCAACACTGCTAAAAATAGCAATTCCAGCATCTTAGCTCCGTTTGATCCCAAACGAACACCAAAACTGAGCTCTAAGAATCCAAAAGCTGTCTCAAATATCTCCAAAGGCTCTCATCCATATGACATAGCCTACGAGAACCCATGTATAGGCTAGTCTCTATGTGCTCCCACTAGCTGATTAGAAGGGGACATTACATAATTCATGTGTCTCCAAAAGACCTGGGCTGATTAAATCTATCAAAAATTTCAACATCAATATCAAAGCAGTCTAGCATTTTCCAAATAATTACATATGCGAGGACTATTTTGGGAAACATAGAAGAAAGTCAAGTTAAAAATATTTATAGAGAGGGAAACAAAGCTGCCGATAAAATGGCGAATATGGCAGTTAGATCTGAGAATTTCAAGGTCTGGTCATACGCCCCCATGGAATTGGAAGAGATTATAAGAATTGATAATGAAGCTAGCAGATAAAGAGGGTAGAGCAAAGCAGAATACTTATTGGGATCATGCGATGAAGGATTTGAGCACACTAAATTACATTGTTGTCAGCAGTTTCTTTATCAGTTATGTAAAGCATTGAGCACTGCATAAGCCATGTCAAATAGAAGGATAGCGGGAGGGATATTATTTCAGCTTCTCCATCAGTAGGTTTAGCCCAGGTTTGTTTGTTTTACTAAGATAGGGCTATCTTGCATTTGTCTGATCTTCTCTTGTTTTTTTCCTGTACATCTTTTGAGCTCTGTGTAAAGGGTCGGGGCCCTTCAACCCCCTTTTTTATCAATACCAAAAAAAAAATCAAAGCAGTCTTTGGATTTGCATCTTAAGAAGACTACAGATCACTAGTATGTTGGTGGATCGTACACCTTTGAGGCATTCATGATAATACATCACAGTTCAAAGCCTCAGACTCGGCCAAAACTCAACAATCCAAATTTTTGACTTGGACTCAGCAAAATCTCGGCAAATAAAATGAAAATATAATCAATAAAAGACTGTAAAGTATTTGCATCAAATGGCAATAGCTCAAGTAGTTAAAAGCGTGGGCTTTCAAGGCAGAAACCCAAGTTCGAATCTTGTCAGGCAATATATGCATAAGTGCCAAATACCATTGTGGTTTGTTGAAATGTTGTGGTACTGTGGTCATGACGTAATACAGATGGAGCCTGTTTCACCCATATAACCAATTTAAATAAAATAAAATTAAATTAAAAAGAAATTTTGAAACACAATAGACAATTCTCTATTAGGTTTGAATAAAAAAAAGGAAGGAAGACAATTTAGACAACTGAAATAAGAAATTAGAAGGCAAAGTTCAAGCAACAGAGGAAACCCTTAACTTCATTATTTCAAAAACGATTGAGTTGAAAACAGACTATTCTCTCCCTGAAGGCCCTATTGTTGAAGGTGAGATGAACAAGAAGCAAACAAGATATGAAAACACTTCAACAAGAAGTAGAAGACAAAGAAATAGCTTGTCAAGAAATTCTATCAAAATTGATGACAGTACAAGATGAATTCAAAAAATACCAAAGAAGCAACCACATTTTCCGGAATTTCTCACACAAATAAAAGCAAATTTGGTGAGTTCATCTTATTTGCTGGAATCTAATTGTTCTTCAGATTCATTTGGTTGTTTTGAGAAGCATAAAAAAGGAATCAGTTTTAAGTTCCTGAAGAAAATGGGTCATAGTGATCAAGGATTTAGGTCAAACAAAGGTCCAAAATCTTTGTCTTGGGT
This sequence comes from Wollemia nobilis, assembly GCA_028583015.1. Taxonomy (NCBI): domain Eukaryota; kingdom Viridiplantae; phylum Streptophyta; class Pinopsida; order Araucariales; family Araucariaceae; genus Wollemia; species Wollemia nobilis. The sequence goes on along the minus strand of JAQPPZ010016751.1, from coordinate 4,834,171 downwards.
ATGTGTGCAAACATTGTCGAAGAGGGGTCATGAATCTAGTAGGTGTTAAAATCTTCATCCAAGTGAATTATGTGGCAAGTGCAACTACAATAGCTCATCTTGTTGGTTCACTAAAATTCCTTTTCAAACAGATTCAAATTTGGTATAAGCATTTCGGTGGACTATAGAAGACATTTACTTCTACAATTCAAGGTTTATTCATAAGAATTCAGAAGTTACATTATGTTTCAGCATCTCACCTGCATGCAATAGGGACTATTGCTTTCCAAGTACAGGCAAATGGTCCATGTGGCATAAAAAAATTTCTCAATTGTGCAGCTTGCATTCATGCATCCCACTCCTACACATGGATTCTCTTCACAACCCTCAGGAGCACATGGATCCTACATCCATTGGAGTTGCAATACCAAGCTGTAATAATATGAACAAAGATATAACAAATCTCTTCATGGCTCTACTAGAAACAACCCTTTTTATATGTGCCTTGAGTTCCAACCATTGCCTCCAATAGAAATATCTCTTCTTGTAAAATCTATAGAGGATTCAGCCTACTCTCAAAAGGAAGTTTATAAAGCAAGCAAATTCGACACATACTACACCATGTTCCTAATATATTGCAACAGACCAATGACAAGTACATGTAGAGGCACAACAAGCATTGGGTTCCACACCAATACCAAGTGAGTGATGAAATGTGCCTACATATTTAGGAGAGACTTAAGGGTCCCAACGAAACTAACAAGCCACTTCATCAAGGAACATACACCATCACCAAGCAGATGCGAATAATGCCTTTGAGCTTCATCTTCCTACTTGCAGGGGACATCATCCAATCTTCAATGTGATTGTGGAACGACCATACTTTCCACCTTTACTGAATACATCACATATGGTGAAGCAGTTACAACTTTCAAAATAAAACCCTGGTTGCATCATCTAATACCAGCAGAACGTATAGTTAGACCAAAATCACTCTCAATAAAATAATACCACTTTTCAAGGTAGGTCAAGTCATCCATCAAGGGAAGTGGTACACTCGCAACCAAATAGAGAAGAAGCTCCCTCGTTTGATTGAGTTGAATGCAATAGGGCCCATTGCTTCTCAAGGAGGGGTGACTATTCAAAGTGGCAGTTTGAATGGGTGCTAGCCAAATACCAAGGAAGCCAAGCCAGCCTCCCAAGCAAAGCCAAGCGACTCAAGCCAGATGCCAATGAGGGTTAAAAGAAAATAAAGAACCAATTGTACCAAACGCCCAACTGTCAATACTTGCATACTAGCGCCAACTCTTAGTAATCATTGGAATAGGAACTACTTGCACTCCCCACAATATCTTTGCATATTTCATTGTACATACTTGCATAAAGACATTGCCAAGTGTGGGAAGGGTTACAATATGACAAAGTAGGCCAAGGGGACTCAAATTATTACATGGTTACAATAGCTTGGGGGAGACAAAATAGTGCTCCAAACAATTCAAAATTCAAAGTTTAAGAAGAGTGCAAAACACAAACTCCAACACAAGGAAGCCAAGCCAGCCTCCCATGTAAAGCCAAGCGAGAGTGCCAACCAAATACCAAGGAAGCCAAGCCAGCCTCCTATGCAAAGCCAAGCGAGTCAAGCTAGCTACCAATGAGGGTTAAAAGAAAATAAAGAACCAATTGTACAAAACACCCACCTGTCAATACTTGCATACTGGCTCCAACTCTTAGTAATCATTGGAATAGGAACTACTTCCACTCCCCACAATGTCTTTGCATGTTTCATTGTACATGCTTGCATATAGACATTGTCGAGTGTGGGAAGGGTTACAATATGACAAAGTAGGCCAAGGGGACTCAAATTATTACATGGTTACCATAGCTTGGGGGAGACAAAATGGTGCTCCAAAGCATACAAAATTAGGAAGAGTGCAAAACACAAACTCCGACGCAAACAAGCAAAACATGTCATTGCATAGATGACATGTGGAACATATCCAATATAAACCCATCTCAAGATGCAACCATATCATCCAAAGGACATCTAATGGTGCCTACTAGTGGAAGAGGGTCAAAGGAGATATAAGCCTTGTAATCTAATGAGGTTGTGAGATTCTATTCAAGGCCATGTTGTTTGAAGGTACTCGCTTTCCAAAGGTATAGAGCCAAACAATTTTGGTCAAGACATTAAAGGAATGTAGAGAATTATCTTCCTAAATCTCTATATAAGCTCATAATACCTCCACATGATCCAAGAACACCCCTTGCTCAACATGTCTCATCTGAAAGTTAATATCCTATCGTTGGGAAAGTGTGCATTTGAGACTCATTAGAGTCTCGACAAGAAAGACAAGATCATGTAAGACTGCATCATGCAAGAAACCCAAAGATGACCATATTGCACTATTGAAATTCCAACAAGTGGAGAATAGATTACCGCTGGAATGCAAGACCCATGAAGTTATGAACAACACCATTTAGATAGAATGCACCCCCCCAAAGGAGGTGGATCCTTGTTCACTTCCCTAGAATTTAAAATTAGTGCCCATTTGTTGTCTTTACTACAATCCACAACCTATGCCCAACCTTGCCTTAGTTCCTCCATCAGGATTCATGTCAAGCCCTCATCTAGTTAGATTTTATTAGCAAGTTTTAATAGTTTCCTTTTGAAACATGAATGTCTCATGCAGTCCTCCATAGTGCAAAAGCAAATCGAGGAGTCATCCAGAATAACCCCATATCTAGTAATGAGTAATATCCTTGAGGTCTAGGGTGTTCGTAAGTCTTGCTTCCATAAGACCAAAAGGGCCTTGAGAGGCCTGTCAAATGCAGGTTAAGTTTTTAGCTTGGAACGCTCATTCTTTATCAAAGATGGCTTCAATTGCAAGCTCAACTATGTGAGGTGCTTTCTTGCCTTTGACCACTTGAACCCATGAGCTACATTCCTGAGCTTCCTTTTGAATAGATTCCTACTTGCTTGTAGTTTCAACCTTGAGAATCTCATGTCAGCTTGCTTGCTCTAATTAGCAGATTGCTTGCTTTGGATATCTACCACAATTTCAAAGATGTTGGAACCCGTCTATGAGATCTTGCTGCATTTGTATGAATTCAGCAATATACTCCTTATGCAATTGTACTTTTTGTTTGAGATAAACAATGATGTCATCCTTTTGCACAGTTTGATATTGAGTTGGACTAATTTTTCCCAAAGCTTATACTTTAATGGCTCTACTTTTGTATTTGTTGAACACAGAGATCATCAAGTGCGATTTGTGCCCGTGACCAGAGTTCAACAAATGGACAGGGAGGGTTTTACTTTCCCCAACCTCTAAATTTTGGGCAAATTCCCTTAACTTTATTGAAAAAATGTAAGAGAAAAACAATTTAAGCATGTAGAAATTGAAATCTACACGAAGAGCATGAAAAGTAAATCTAAACTACTTCGTTGGAGAAAAGAGTGCAAGAAAGAAAACAAGAAATACGACCGAAGTTGTTGCGAGATTTCAAAGTTGGTGCAATCAGCAAAAATCAGCCGAAGCTAAATAACTTCAATGTAGTCAAATCTTTAAAGAAATCAACAATATCACAATGAAAGAACTAATTCCACGCATTCGTGAACAAAAGGTCACGGACACAATCATTCAAGAATGTCACGTGCAATTCTTCACTTTATTGATCTCAAAAAATGTCGAGTACAATGATCTCCAGAGAGTAGCTCTGGTATGTTGGGTAGCCAAAAGACCCTTACAATGAGAATCATTCTCTTATTTATACTTGAAAAGTAAAAACCTAATCTAATTTTGGACTAGCAGTTCAAAATTTCATGCAAACTCATCATCCTTATCCACAACGCCAAAAGTAAATGCATGATTTGGAGTTGTGTGCACAAGGTTGAAAACAGGTCGTTTTACTTCAAGCGGGGCACTCTAGGAGGCAGGGAGTACTCGCCCTGCTCAAAGTGACCGATGCACCTGTGGTGGCAAACTATTACCATCACCTCCAAATAGACACTTGCTACACAAAATGAAACGAACACAAAAGAGACCATGTCAAAGATTCAAATATGCCTCCCTCCAAACAATGCATATCGATCTAAGCACGCCTCACTTTGACTGGAGCGCCCCCCTCAGCGACCAAAGCACCCCACTGTCAGCCTTGTGTACCTCGCTCTAGTTCATGCATCTGTTTTTGGTGTTGTGGATAAGGATGATGAGCCCGCATGAAATTTTGAACAGTACAAAAAAAGGTTAGGATTTTCCTTTGCAAGTATAAATAAGAGAATGATTCTCATTGTAAAGGTCTTTTGGCTACCCAGTATAGCAGAGTTAGCTACTCTTTGGAGATCATTGTACATGACATTTTCAAATCAATAAAACAAAGATTTGTGCTTGACATTCATGAATGACTGTATCTACAATTTTTTATTCATGGATGCCTAGAACTAGTTGCTCTACTCTTTTTCTTTTTCAGCCCATTACTTTGAAGATTTGACCACAATGAATTCATTCAGTACCTACTAGAATTATTGATTGCACCAACCTTGAACCTTGTTATGGCTTCGGTCGTATTCTTGCTTTCTTGTTTTTTTTTTTCTCATACACTCTTCTCCAATAAAGTAGATTAGATTTATTTTTCATGCAATTAGCGTAGATTTCAATTTCTGCACACTACGTTTATTTTTCTCTTATGTTTTCTTTAGCAAACTTACGGGAATCGGCCCACAATCCAGAGGTTGGGAGAAGTAAAACCCCTCCCTTTCATTTGTTGAACTATGATCACAAGCACAAATTGCACTTGCCAATTTCCATGCTCAACAGTTATGGCACGCCTAGTGGGACACACAAGCAAAATTTCAACGTGAAATAGATCTTAACCCATCCACACATAATTTTGCATATCTACACATGTAAATCTCATATTTTTCAGATCTATAAAAGGGTTTGCATTTTTCACTAACATGCATGAAGCCCACTAATCCTTTACATTGAAAATTTACGAATCATTTTCAATTCAGCTTTCATATTTTTTGTAATTTTCATGTAAATGGCGACTATTGATCCATAATCTTGCCTTTGAAAGAAAGTGGTGAAAAGTGAAAACAGGAATGAGCAGAAACAATATTCTGTGACAAAATACTAAGTATCTAGGATGCCCCACTCTACCAATGAACCTTGTTTTTCGTTCCTACTCTTTAGTCCGATTTTTTAGGTTTCTCCCCATTTTCATGCATGAGTACCAAATATGGTCTTCGAACCAAACAAATTTCGATCAACAACATGACAATCCTACTAGGAAGAAACACCCCAATGATGTCAAGTATGTCCTAAGTACCAAATCACCAAATTCTTCAACAACTAGCTAATACCCCTATAGAACCGTCAGTATACCAAGTGTCGCACAAGCATGGGAAGTATGGCCAACCTATACAATACGAGCAAGTACCTCGGCCGTCTCAATTCATTCACCAACAAAACCATGTAACATTCACTCAACAAGGATACCCCACCCATACGACCCAAATGCCCATCCCATAATTCCAACACCCTTCCCCACAGTAGTTGCCCCAATATCCACAATTTCTCCAAGATCCCTAGTGTTAACCAATCCCTCAAGACCAGCAATAATTGCAAACGCAACTGGATGAACTCAAGTATATGGTTTCAACCCTTCAGTCATTCTATACACGAGTATGAACTTGAGAAAGGGAACTGGTCAATTCCTCAGCAAGGAAATTTTTAGATCACTATCCAGGCACAAAACTATGTGTAATCAACCCACTGTTTTTAGTCAACCAATGGTTGATCACCCCACAATGGACCAACCGACGATGAGTCAAGTGGTTGTACCTCAGGTTGATACAATGCAAGTCCATACGATGCCTAATACATCCTCAATGGGCGAGAATTGTTCAGCTTCCCAAGGTGTTGTCATGTATAGTAATCACTCTAATGGGCTAATAATTCCTCTAGAAGATTCCCTACCTAAGCATCAAGAGTCATGCCCCCCTCCACTAGGAATAATAGATCCTGAGATGGTAAATAAAGATCCCAAAGATGAAAGATCAAAACTAACAGAGTGTGAAGTATTTGTCCTCCTGGATAGAAGAGAAAAGTCTATAGAGATGATGGAGGTGAGTTCGCAACTAAAACATAAGAACATTATACTAGGCCCTTCTAAAATGATACGAAAGTTAGGAAAACATGCAAGACTTGGAGTTATCAGACGAGCCCCATCCGTGGAAGTGCTTCTCTTCCTCGAACCAGAAATTCCAAAAGGCTACCAAATTCATGGAATTTTTTATTTAGAGAAAGTGCGAGACTAGGCAGTACGAGAGGAGCGGAGAAATGGACCCTAGAGCTAACATGGGGTCCACAAGGGAAATCAACCAACGGAAACCACACATGGGGAGAACTCCACACTCACCACCATTAAGCGATGCTCCCACAGGAGAGGATGGAGCATAAGGCTAGGCCATGATTCGTTCGTTTGAGGGTTTGGGTCATGGTTCGCCTGCTTCCACTAGGGCATTTCACCCAAAAGCCTACTTCTTGACTTGCAAAGCTCTATGTGGGTGTTGTGCCTTATATACAACCATGAGGGCCATCGTGGGATACATGTGGTATAATGGCTCAAGACTCTCGCAACGTTGCTCAAGGTATTTTTAGAATTTTTCTTTGAGAAAGTACGATAGTAGGCAGTACAAGAGGAGCAACGAAATGGACCCTAGAGCTAACATGGGGTTCACAAGGGAAATCAACCAATGTAAACCACACATGGGGAGAACTTTGTAGACAGGAGTTCCAAGCAGAAATAAACTATGAGGTTGTCTGATATAAATGTCCTATGAAGATTCATAATTTTGATAATGTATAGCAATTTTGATAATGTATGAATTTTGGAAATGACAAGTTGCAATGTAAAATCAGCCAATCAAATGAATATGGCTTGATTAATAAGCGCAAAAGGACAAACGCAGTCGTCTTTGTGTTAAGACGTTTGGATTAGTTAGACGTTTAGCCTAACTAATCAAACGTCTGGCTGCTGTGTTAGACGTTTGGATGTGTTAGACATCTGAACCTGTCAATTAGACAATAAACGAAAGTGTTAAGACTAATAGGCGGTTGGGACGGTTGAGACGGGTTGGTTGCTAACTACCCGATCTCACCTATAAATACCCCCCCTATTTCATTTTGTAAACTATCCATACTTGTCTATACTGCAAAGACGTTGTGCAGCAACTGTTAGTCTGGAATGTGCGTTGTACGAGATTGCATGTGTTGTAGTGTTGTGTTGCAAGTATTGATCATAGCTTGGTACGAGAGCATGTATTGTTGTATGTTGTTTTCCTGTTGCAGGGCATGTTGAGGAACCTTGAGGACTGGAGAAGGAATGCTTAGTGGAAGACGTCTAGACCCTGGAAGATCAACCCTTGTACGTGCCAGTCTAGCCGTCTGGTTTCGTCAACAACTTTTCAATCGTCTATCCTTGACGTCTAGACGACCGTCCAACCTAGACGTCTAGCCGTCCAGTCCAAAAGTCTAGTCCAGACATCTAGCCGACCAATCCAAACGTCTAGCCGTCCAATCCCGACATCTAGCCATCTAGTCCAAATATCTGACGGTCTATCCCTGACGTCTAGCCCAAACACCTAGCCATCCGTCTCAGACGTCTAGACTATCTGCCTTAGACATTTAGTATTCAAAGCATCTGTCAAAACTTGATGACACATACTTGTAAAACATGATGACTGGTGTATTGTGGCCTATCATCCCCTCCTAGTTTATCATCATTCCCTCGTCTCGAGAAGTATCTTACCCTTGTCTACAAAGTCCACACTCACCACCATCAAGCGATGCTCCCACAGGAGAGGACGGAGCATAAGGCTAGGCCATGATTCGCTCGTTTGAGGGACTGGGTCATGGTTCACCTGCTTCCACCCTGTTTGTCTTCCTCACAAGCATCTACAGCAAGAGGGTTCACGGCAACAAATTTGGAAGCCTGAAGAACGGGTCTTCCGCACAAATAAAATGGAAGAATTTTGTAGAGGTCTAATAGAAACAGAAGTTTTTGCTCAGAAAGGAAGAGTTCCTTCTACACAAGATAGAAGGACCTTCATAGATGGAATCGGTGCAATGTGCAGCGTTCCTCCACGACCAGAGTCTTTGGACAAGTTGTTCGAAACAAGGTTTGAAGAATTCAAGATTCTGAGCAGAAAGGCAAAAAAATGTCATTCTAGGCTAGCCCGACTTGAAGAGAATCTAGGTAAAGGCATTGTTCCCCATAGCCTACAGATGGAAAAACCACGCCTTCAACTTCCAGACAAAGATATTAATAAACAGTTTTTTGATGAGTCGAAGGCACTCACAGAAAATTTTCGCTTGGAAATGGTTAAATTGTACATCTGTAATTTCAAAAAATACACAGATAAATTAGCTACTTAGACCAATGATTATATTCCCAGCATTTTATTGTCTGTAGTTAAGGAAATCCTTGCAGATTCTGTAAATAAACATAAGATAATTTCTTAATAAATTGCTTCGGAATGGGAATACCAGATTAAAGAGCTTTTTGAGGAAAAGCTCCACGCTTGTAGAGTTGAAATGCAGATCCAAAAAGATATACAAGATAAAGCCAAAGCTGCTCGAGAGAATGTTGCTTCAGAAGTCCCAAAAGTTAATATGTCAAAAGCTACAGAAAACATAGCCAACCTGGTTAAAAGAGAAATCAAGCAGCAAATCGATCGTATAGAAAAACTAATCATAGGCACATAAAAGAACTTTCCTACACAACACAACAAGAATAGAAGTCGCAGTAGAGGGTCAAACCATAGAGCCTCTACTACACAGAAAAGGTAATCACAGCAACAACATCCACAACATAGAAACAAACAACCACCACGACAACCACAACAAAGGAATAAACAACCAAAACAACAAAAAAGGCAATAGCAACAACAGGGGCATAATTTAAACTTTTGAGGCCCTTCTCCAAGAAGACGAAAGAAGGGGAGAAACTTACAGAATCACACTACCTTTGTGCAGCAGCAATTGCAACAGGACAATAGAAGAAATTTCCACAACTCTGGTTTCGGGAACCCAAGAAAGGTTTTTTCCCCATCTGTTCAAAAACAGCAAGGGCAGGGGTTCTTCCAGCACCAAAATAGCAGCAGAAACCAAAAATAACCCCTTGGTCGGCAATTTTCAGCCCACAAGATTTTGGTCGTCGGTATTTTTACAGGAGTCTTGTTTGAGCTATGGATGGCAAAATCACAAATCTTGTCGTCCATAATTTTTCCTCCAGAAAACTTACCCAGAATGAAATTGAGGCCCTCATCTTGGGTTTAAAGTTCCTCCCTGTTCCCCCTTCCATGGCCAAAGAGGTTCTAAAACAGGAGTTTTCAACCTTTTGTAGACGTCTTCGTCTCGAATGGTTCTTTGGACTGAGAGGCGGCCCTCCAAAACCGCCTAAGCCCATTGATCCTTTCCATGTTTCCAACCCAAGTTTTAATCCCTCACAGTTTTACAGGCCTTTGGAAGAAATTATTAACATGGGTGAAAGATTCCTCAATAACAAATTATTATGTTGCCAATCCCACCCACCAACGTGCCTTTCCGCCCAATATCTCGTCTATCATTTGTTCCTTTGCCAATGACAAATCCATTATCATTAGGCCTGCAAATAAAAACTTGGATGTTTGTTTTGTCCATGGACTGGTACATTTCATAAGGCTTTTCCCAATTTTCATATCAGAATGTGTACTCTGAAGTGAATAGAGTCCCTTGGCAGGATATTTTTTATCAACTCCAGGACTTGCTTCGTTGGGCTTTTAGAAGGAATCTGCTTTCAGAAAACCACAGGAAATTTATGCTCCAGGTAACACCATCCTCTGCCAAAGTGTGTGTCTTTTACTTGCTCCCCAAAATCCACAAACCCAGGATTTCTGGTCGACCCATCTGTTCCTACTGTGGTTTCATGCTCGAACCTGCCTCCAAATGGCTTCATCATTTGCTCCTGCCAATTTTGTTGAAGCAAAAAAATCATCTCTTGGATTCCATATCTCTAATTAAAGATCTACATGGCCGTACTTTTCCTCGGGACATCATTCTTTTCTCTTTCGATGTTGAGAGCCTCTATCCCATCATCCCTACGTCGAACAAATTTGATCTGGCGAAGACAAACTTTGTGGTAAGGCTTGCAAAGATAGTGTTAACACAACACTACTTGAAATTCAAAGAAAAAACTTACAGGACGATAAGAGGAACAACAATGGGAAGTAATTTTGATATGGTTTATGCTTGTTTATTTCTCTGTCATTTAGAGGAACGGGTAATTAATAATGTTGCTGTGGAAAATCTTATATTTTATAAAAGACACGTTGATGATACCATTGGAGTTTGGCATGGCCCTAAGGAGGATCTTAATGGTTTTCTTGTTGCCTATGGTTCCTTCTATGAGTATTAAAATTACTTCCTTTGTTTCTGATTCTGAAGTAACACTTCTAGATACTGTGTTTTTTAAGGGACCTGATTTTGCTCAAACTGGAATTCTCTACGAAAAATTGTTTTAGAAGCCAATGAATGTCTATCAATACATCCCTGCTTCCTCCCATCATCTAGTTCATCAACAGAAGGCCTTTATCATGAGTGAACTCAACAGATTTTTTATTAGAGAAAGCTCCAGGGATGGATCTATTTCTGTTAAAAATAATTTTTTAATAGACTCAAAGCTAGGGGACATCAAATTAATTTTCTCCTGCCTTTGTTTGAGAAAGTTAAATTTGATGGTAGGCCTTCACTTTTGGCTAGACTTCTGGAGTGAGCGGCACGTAGACATGGAACTAAAATAAAAACAGTTCCTCTTATTTTGAAGTTGGACAACTACAGTTTTGTCAAAGATCTTTGAATCGACACAAATATTATTTCTCCAATGTTTGAAAAATGGAGAAAAGATAGAGAGCTCAAGCACATTGCTCGAGGCATCATTTGTTGGAGGAAACAAAAACCTCTTCGATTTTATCTTTGTAAATAGAATTGTTTGAGGGACTCTATTTCCCACCTTGTATTTTCGCATTTTTTAATGAGTTTCTTCTCTTCTCTAGGTGGGTGTTTTTTTTGGGGGGATGAGCCTGGGATTTCTCTTCTTTTCACCGTCTTGGTCTATAAACCTGCGGTTTGTAACAATTCTTGGGTGTTTTTATCCCACATGCATTACTCTTCAGCTCCCCCCTAGAGTTAGGTCTTTAAAGAGTGGTTGTACCTCTTTGAAGCTCACTCCGCTGATGAGACCTGTAGATCGAAACGCGTTCGAAATTTGTAGATGTATCACTTTCTTTTTGTATCGAAACGCGGCCAACAAATCCGTGAAAACTGATTCATAATGTACACGAAGGTAAAACAAATAAATTATCGCTCAAGTCTCGGAGCAGCCCACTCCATACAAAGCACCATGCACGAGAGGAGCGCCCCATTCAAATCCCACTTGACAACAACAACAAAAAAAAAAAAGAGGCCTGTCCCAATCAAGCAAAAATCCCAAATCAAGACATTCGATTTCCCTTCTTTGTCGATTTGTTGATTGGAAAAAAAAAAGAGGTCAAGTATAAAAGGAAAAGCAAAGGAGGTCCAACTACTATAAAAGGGGTCAAAGTAAATTTCAAATTCACTTTTCAGCCTTTGCATTCCAAAGCCCCAGATTCTGCTCAAAGGAGATTCTTTGCAGCCACCAAACCGCTCAATGGATTCCAATTGCACGAGAGACCCATTTGAGCACAAGATAGGACAGAATGCACGGTTCAGATTTCAAGAAAAGCCCCCTCAAAGCGCAGTTTTCAACAGCACAACAATTCAAGGGATTTTTTTTTTTTTTTTTGCTTTTTATAGCAGCTTTCTGATTTTCTAGGCAACAAATTCTTCAAGAGGAACTGTGAAGCAAAGAAGACATCACAACCAAACATTTTCGAGATTTTCTCACCTACAGAGCTGTACATCTTTTTTGGGAACCCAGGGTTTTCCACTACCAATGGACTATCCCAGTAGTCCCATTTGACTTTCCTATTTTTCCACAGTTTTCCTTCCAATTTTCTTATTCCCTATTTCCTACAATAACTTCCCTTCCTGCTTCTCGAATCCTTTCCCATCTGAAAAATCTCCCAAGTCCCTTATCCATGTGCCCCGCTCCTCACTTCCCAATGCCTCGTTTTCGGTGCAGCACCCCCCTTGGAGTTCCCTACTCGAAGCATCTGACTCAAAGTGCCCCACTCGGTGCAATGCCTGCTAGGAGTGCCCCACTCATTGTTGCACCCCACTCTATTGACCTATGCACCTGCTTGCTCTACTCAGTGCACCTCACCCGAAAGATCTTGTGTAGTGATATGGAAACTACAACAACAAGCGGCGACTCTTTGGTCGAGTCCACTAAATGAACCCTAGAAAATATAAAAGATTCTGATGCACCACTCGAGGCCGATATAGCAGAATTTGAGACCAGCGACAAAGGCAAACTGTATGAGCCCCCACAACCAAGTTAGTCCAACGATAGCAGAAAGAGGAAGAGGAGCAATGGGGGAAGAAAAGAGTCCATGGAGATACCTAATGGGCTGGCATACCATGATCTATATGTCAGTATCCGTGAAGGAGAATACCAATATCCTCCTAGCGCAGTGAGGAAAGAGGCTCATACGCATTACAAGTTTGGGCCACAAACTAATTCACATTCCATCACCAAACTGTGGACTATTGGATTAGGTAGGTTCTTGGTTCCTCAAGTTTGAGAGTATTCTGAAATTATAAAGTATTGCACCCAGAGATATTACTATGAAAACAAGATCATCAAGGTCCCAAGGGATAATCACAAGGCACCAATCTATATTTTAGTAGAGGCCATCAGACAGATGATGTGTGTCGAAGCTAGATATGGAGAATGGAAGCCCTTCAATACCAAGTCAAATGCAACATACTATGGAAGTTACAGTAACAAGAGATGGATTAAATTCTTGACAACACAAGTAGAGAAAACAAGGCAAGCCAAGAATTTTGAGTTTCCACTAAGGATTGGCCAATTCAAAGTTGATGCGCAGATTGCTTTGTCTGGGATGGATGAATTGTTGGGGTAAGATGATGATAGAAGGGTGTGACAAGATCACATAGAAATCTTGAGCGTAGTTCAAGAATACTCCAAACTAACTTAAATAATAGATTGTGCAAAGGACATTGCGCAACAATTGAGGATTCACACTTGCTGAGAAGAGACCTGGGTTCAAACCTTGGTGGTGCCAATTTGCAAAGGTAGTAGTCTGCTTTGAATCCTCTGAGTGTGCGTCAAACCGACGATGACAGTACGAATCCTAAGCGACCGACGGTCCCCATCTCACGCCGGGTCAACAAAAACGAGACGGATAGGTTTGGTGGTTGCAGTCCCTGTGGTTTGAACCCTGCGCTGTCAGTTACTAAAAATAGTGGTTGTAGCCAACTCTCCATTGTAACCGAAAAAAAAAAAAAAAAAAAACAATTGAGGATTCAATTGGAAAATTGTCAGAATTCATACACTTTCGAGTATTCATCTTATTTAATCGGCTGATTATACATCAGCAAAGGAAATGGTTCCATGAGCTACATTTGAATTAGTTGTATGGAGGGAAGTCGCAGCGGGTATGCGATCAAACTAAAGTTCCCATTATGGGCAAAGGAAGAGATTTGTATGACTTTTATACCAAGGTGTATAGTCCCATGCTGCAAGGGTTAGAAGAGGTACCCAAACTATCCAAGTTCGTCAAGGCTTTACTCAGACCTGAGGGAAGAAAGTTGTTTGGAGATTTTTACTTGGGGAGACATGGTTCTTTCATTCAGATATACAAATATTCGAGACAACCTTTTGAGCTACCAGTCTACATATCTGATTATATCTACAACCTCAAATTCGTCTGCCAGCTTGATTTTGTCATTCAAACATTCTTCAAAAAATAGAAGAAGGCCACCCTACACAAAGTGCATGGGAAATAAGGCTAAACACAAGAATTGCAATCCGTATTTGGAAGCAAGGCTAATGCAATGGGTTTAAAGCAAATGTCTAATTTTTGGTCTTACAACCCTAATGCAATGTTCACAAGTGTTAGAGAAGTGCAAAACAAGAAACAAGTACGCCCATGAAAGGAGACCCAATCTAGAAGCCAATAGAAACCCTAAAAAAAAATAAAAAATACAGAAACCCTACCTATAAAATTTCGTCCAGTGATTTGAAATCTTCAAAAATAGATGATAAATCTGTCAAGTCTTTGTCCAAATGTGTTAGAGAATGTCTAGTTACCCTCTTCAACTTGTAGTTAGGAGAAGGAAACAAAAAGATGCAGAAAATGAACGATTTCCTTGATTTATAGCCATTGTTCTACACGTTGCCTCTACAAGACTGAGTTTTTGCAAGAAATCGGCTATTTTTTGTGTGATTTTTCGCCAAAAAATTGCCCATTTGTTAGCACTAAGAAAATGGGCAATTTAATTGTCGATCCAAAATAGCACAGGAAAAACTGAGATATCATGACTTCTCAACGATTTGGACATACGAGGACATACAACATCGGGATTTGAGACAAGTTACAACTACAACATGGTGCCTACAACAATTCAAAGGACAACACATTTTTATAGTAATTTATATTGTGAACCCAATATCAATGCAATATTTCCTAGTCTACTTGACAATTGCATCGGTTGCTTAACACGTAATGTGGTGAGATGGAATGGTGATTATAATAGTTACGTTCCTTTTTAAGGTCCACGATGCTTACCTCAACAGAAGCATATGAGACCAACTAGTAGTTCCCATATGCCCGACTACACATATATGAGGAGGCATAGTTTCGTGCCTACCTAGATACAAGTAATACATACCTTACATTCGGATTTGAACTTGGGCTTGCTATCTAGAATACACATACTTTCACCATCAAAGATTCAAATATAATTGCAATATTGGTTTAAGCTCTCCAAATTTCCCAAAGAAAAAGCAAAGCTCAATGAGGAAACACAACCCTCTTTTAAGGGAATTGTCGGGTACCCATACGAAGATAATCCTATCCTTCGAAAGGCAATATTGAAAGCACGTTCATAAATTAGATTTTTGTGTGCAGTTTCTAGAGATGTTTGTGATTCGGAGAGGATGTTTGGATCACCATTGAAGCAATATAAATCCAAATATACTCTTGGTAAAGAATTCTGGGCACTAGTAAGTTAAACTTGATCGTAGGCCTCACGGATGCATAGTTTTCATAGGAACCCAGATTGTTCAAAAAGCACCAAACAAGCACCATAATGTTTCATCTAGCAAATTTGGTACAATTGGAAGTGTATTTCAAACAGATTGCAGCAATACAAGGTATATGTTAGGTATATAGAGTGTACATTATGCTCAGTTGAATGATGATCATCATAACTATACCAAAAAATATTGAATTCAAATGAGATTTGATAGTTATATAGTTGGCATTCATAACAATGTCCAGAAACTCTTTTCAGCTTAGAAATCCATTATTTGAACCCCCAAATGTTACGTGGAACAGTTCAGACCTGAAGATGGTATTTTTGCAACAACTTGATCAAACAGAAATAGATCTGAGTGATTATTTTTCCAAATGAAAGAACACTCAATATGGTATCTGTTGTACAAATTTTGTTGAAAAATGCGTCCATTTGTTACCTGAAATGGCAAAACACAGTCTGGAGTACCGTCACAATTTCTCTCTCATATGATCTCAAAATGAGTTGATCCCTTTTGTCTTCACATCATGCTTCTTATGCTGACCAAATAAAGAGTTTGTTTCACATCCCAAAATGTGCCAAAACAGTCCAGGATGAAGGTGGGAATTTCTGTGCTTTGATTTGCATTTTGAATTGGGCCCAAACAGGTGGCAGCTGGAATGCAATGCCACAGGAGGTCTTAAAGATCCAGTTAAATGCATACAGCATTGGAAAAGCATTATTACCTTCATGCATAATTGATTCCTTCAGGAAGAGGGGAGTTCAAGAAAGAAGGAAGCCCAAGAGGCAATAAAAGAGGAAGTTACAGGAAAAAAAGAAATATAGAGTTTTAATAGCGGAAAAGGAGGAGTTTTGGAAGGCTTGGAAGGCAGAACGAGCAGAGGATGTTGGAATTCTACTGGAGTAGCCTGAGCCACAAAGGGGTTTCCAAATGCCTCATTGTTCATGTTTGAATGGCCATGTAATCTCATTAGTTTCAGTAACTAAAGCCTTCTTGATTTCCTAAGTATTTTTATACCCCAAGACAGTTTCTCCCCATCAGAATCTGATGTCTCATTCTATGTGTGTAATATCTTATTCTTCTCATGGATTTTTTTTTTCAGATTTGGTTGTAAAAGCTGATGTTTCCTGATTTTGCCTTGTTTATTGCAAATACATTGTGACTAGTGAGCATATGGGAATGAACTCTAAATGTTGAACTCTCAAAGGATCTATTTAAAGTTCCATTAGGAGAAATTACACATCATATTCGCATCAGAATAGGATTTCTTGGGCTTGTGATGACATATGGAAATCCAATAAAAGTGGAAAAGAATGAAGAATTGTAGCTGAAGCTCCCAGCAAGCCTAGAGCAAAAGCAATTGTTCACCATGCAAGCCTAGAGCCAAAAGCCAAAAGTAGAAGCTAATGCCAGAGCCATAGCTGCTAACAAAACGCAAGAGCCAAGATGGCTGCTAAACAAAGCAGGCCAGAGACCTTAATTCAGATTTAAAAAAAAAAATGGTGTCAAAACCAAAAAATTGGTGGATCAAATTCGGAGGAGAACAATTGAAGGGAAAAAACATGTATGGAGTTCTTCATAGTGATATGACACAGAGCCAAAACACCAAAGAGTGCAAAAGCCAATTCATGTTAGCAATTTGGAAGGACTTTATTTGGACAAAGGTAACTTTATAGGTTGAGCAAATAAAAATTCATTCAATAAGGCACAATAAGTAAAGCTTTTGAGGACCAAAAGCCTCTCATCTGGGATGTGTGATCTGGATTGGATGTTTGGGTCATGATGGGAGCAATATGGATCCGAATATGCTTTGGGTATAGAGTTTTGGATAGTGATCACTCAGACATGTTCATAGGCCACATGGATGCATATTTTGACAAGAATCCAGATTGTTCAAAAAGCAGCACAAGAGCACCGTGATGTTTCGTCCAACCACTTGGTACCAAGGTTCCACGAGCCTGGGGGATGGGGGAACGGGGGGACGGGTTTTGGGGACGACGAGGGACGGCGAGGGGACAACTAAGGGCCAGTTGGGGGACGACTAGTATAATAGTATGAAAATTTTTAGAAATTTAGAATAATCTACAGATTCTACACACAACAAAAATGAAAAATACTAAATACTAATAGTTTACAACAAAAATATTTAGAACTTAGAAGCCATTAGAATAATTTAAAAATTAAATTTTACAACAAATGTCAAAATGAAAAATAGTTGCAAAAATACTAATAGTCTCAATGCTCATTTACAAGTTACAACAAAAAGAGTGAAATACAAAGAGAACAAAAATACAACAAAATAGTGAAATACTAATAGTCTCAATGCTCATTTACAACAAAAAGAGTTTACAACAAAAATACTAAATAGTCTCATTCCTATGGAACTTTTGTTGGGCTATCACTATCAGAATCTGTATCTGATGAGCTGCCCTCATCATCTGAGTGAAGAGCCTCCAATGGAACTCCAACCAACCCCTCCTGACCCTCATCCTCATCAATCTGTCCTGCATCCTCTGGATCAACATCCCATCGTGTAGCTGGAGATTGCTTGTACTCTGGCTTAACTCTCTCACGAAGGCGAAGAGAGCTATGCACTGCAACTAGCTTCTCCGCTCTGCGAGAGGTAAGCCTATTCCTCCTCACATTGTGGATAAAGTTGTATGTGGACCAATTCCTCTCAGCAGCAGAGGAACTAGCAACCTGTGAAAGAAGCCTAATTGCAAAATGTTGCAAGTTAGGTGTGTCATCCCCATATAGCTGCCACCATCCAATGGGATTTTTTTGGGCAATGGTAGCCCTATCCTCTATACACTCTGGTTGGCTGAAGCAAGGGCCCGTAAGATTCACAAATTGGAGCCACTCATCTCTAAGTTTTGAGCCCTCCTCCTTCGCATATATCTTTTTAAGGGCACTCAAAAACCCTTGTCTCACCTCTGGATCTTTATAGGGAGCCACTCTCCCAGGCCTAGGCTCATACCACTTTGGGTTTACTGCATATGCTGCCATATGAAGGGGGGTGTTCATCCTATCCCACCTCCTCTGTATAATAGGTCTAATGTTGGCCTCATAGAATAATAATGATGGATCTCTAGCAGAAATGACTTTTTTTAATCTCCCCTAACATGCTGTCAAAAGTCTCATAGATCTCTCCTAGATTAGGAGCATCTGTATCAGCATATCTGATGACTGCAACAATTGGGGCAACAAAAGACACAATGTACCTACAAGAAATTAAAAATAAAATAAAAAAACTTAGACTATATGAGCAATCCAATTTGAAACTAAAAATGAAAAATCATAAATGATAAATCAATGAATCATAAACAAAAAAAATAAATATGAACCAAATCTTAACTTCAACATTTCTTACTTGGCTTGAGTCCACCAACTATCATCCAATACTTTGTCTCTGATTTTCTTTCCCTCCTCTGTCCTTGATTCCGGCCACCTCTTCCACTCCGTGCATACTACCATGGACTGTAAAGCATCTTGCACCTCAATCATCCTCTCCAATAAAATGAAGTAGGTGGCGTATCTAGTATCTCCTGGTTTGATGAACTCCTTCTTTGAGAAGGACCGAAAGAGGGCTAAGGAAGTGTGATGGTTGCAAATGAACATTTGCAAGTCTCTGGCTTCTGCAACCATAGCCCTCACCCAATCTATCCTCCCAATGTCCTTCAATGCATTGTTCAATGCATGAACACAACACGGGGTCCAAAAAATATGTCTATATGAATGTTCTATCATTTGCCCCGCACGCTGGCAAACAGGGGCTGCATCTGTAACTACCTGTAGTGTACAACAAAAAAATTTAGAATAATTTACACAACAAAAATGGTCTCATTTACACAACCATATAGATTTTGATTTTCATAAGAAAAACGGAAATTGTCAAATTGATTACCTGTACAACATTGGAGGGTCCAACCTCCTCAATAGCCTCCTTCAACAGGAGGTACTGGAACTCAACATCCTTTCTTTTCCCCGTGCAATCAATGGCTCGAAGAAAATAGGGACCTGCTGAACATGTGACAATGATATTGATGAGTGGACGTTGACGAATGTCAGTCCACCCATCCATGATGATAGAACATCCATTCGTCAACCATGTGTTCCTCATCTGCTCCATAACCAAACTGCATTTGGAATATTGTTTGTCCAAGAGAGAGGTACGAAGCTTAGTTTCTCCAGGCGCTGGATATGAAGTCCTTGCCTTGGCTATTTTTTTTAATGCTTCCTTGAAATAGGGGGAACGTGCAATATGGAAAGGAAGCCCATGTGCAAAAAATAATTGTGCTACAACATCATCTGCTTCCTCTCTTGCTTGCACATTAAACATCTCACTTACAGTTCCTTTTTTCTTTGAGGGCAGCGGTGGCATACTAGAGGTTTGGGTTGATTCTTGTGGCTGTTTTGAGGAGGCTCCAAAGTCACCTCTAGATGATTGGCCAGCTTTAGGGAAAGGCATGCCTAAACCTCTAAATTTGGCCTCTTGCACAAGCCTATTGGCTTCAGACACTTGTACCTGGGTCATTTTTTTGCAAGCCCTAACCCCTGTTCCTGCTTTATCAGTGAGATGAGATTCAACCCTAGTATAGCTGCCCTTAAACTCAGTTTTACAAAAATTACACAGCCATGTTCTTGAGCCCCCAAAATTTTTTTC
Source organism: Wollemia nobilis (assembly GCA_028583015.1). NCBI lineage: Eukaryota > Viridiplantae > Streptophyta > Pinopsida > Araucariales > Araucariaceae > Wollemia > Wollemia nobilis. The sequence goes on along the minus strand of JAQPPZ010016751.1, from coordinate 4,814,280 downwards.
CCTTGGTCACGGTTGGTTACAAATTGCAGCAGAGGTTTTTTAATATTGAATGGACCCTTGGCATATTCTTTTAATAATGGTGATGGACAATCAAAACTAGAAGTAGTGCTGTCCCCTTTGGAAGTTTGAGGTTGGATAGTAGAGGCAGAATCCCTAGCAGCATGAATATTTTGATTTTGATTTTCACTTTGGTTTTCCCCCTCCATATGAATGTTAAATGAGTCTGATTCACTGCTGCTCATGTTGAATGTTGAAAGAAAAATATGAAAATTTCAAAAGAGACTTGGATGAGGTAATGAAAATTGGAAAACTTCAAAACAAACTTGGATTTGTTGCTGCTTGTTGTTGCTATCCCTGTTGTTGTTGCCTCCTGTTGCTATCCCTGCTCTTCTTCTTCTTCACTGCTGAATGAGTGTGTTTGTTTTAAGTTTTTAAGTTTTTCTTTTTACTTTATAGTGTTAGTTTCTTTTAGTTTTTAGGGTTTGGGGGGGTGAGACTTTCATGGGTCCCACCCCCTACCTTTTTTTTTTTAATTTAATATTCTAACTTTTTTTTTTTATTTTAACCTTGGCTTGAGACGCCCAACCGTGGGGGACACTCGTACCGTCTTTTTTATTTAATTTAAATTGTAAAAAAAAATTATTTAACCTTGGCTTGAGACGCCCAACCGTGGAGGAAAACTGGGCGTCTTTGGGGATGCTCGGGCCATCCCCGAGGACGGTTGGGCGTCACCAGGGACGGCTAGGCATCTTTGGGGATGCTCGGACCATCCTCGGTGACGGTGGCCCGTCTTCATTTATTAATTTAAAATTGTAATTTTTTTTTTTTTATTTTAACCTTGGCTTGAGATGCCCAGCCATGGGGGATGGTTGGTCGTCTCTAGGGATGCTGGAGTCGTCCTCGAGGACGGTTGGGCATCACCGATGACGGCTGGGCGTCTTTGGGGACATACAGGTTGTCCTTGGGGATGGCCCGAGCGTCCCCAAAGACGCCCAGCCGTCCCCGGGGACAACCCCTCATAGGGGACGGCTGCCTAAAAGTCTCGATGACGGTGGGGAAACGTCCCCGATGCCGTCCCCCCGTGTCGGGGATGCAAGGGATGGGGGGGCGCATCCCCTAGAGTGGGGAACGCATCCCCGTGAAACGCTGCTTGGTACCCTTGATAGTGCACTTCAATGAGATTTCCATTAGCATAAGGTCTACATATATTGGGTATATAGGGAGTACGTTCTGCTCAGTTGAACGATGTTCTATCTAGGCAATCCTCGACAACTACCAAAAGAGTTCACTATAACTATAACAAACAATACCAGAACTGAAAGAGATTTGAACATCTAGGCAATCCTCGACAACTACCAAGAGAGTTCACTATAACTATAACAAACAATACCAGAATTGAAAGAGATTTGACAGTGATATAATTGACATTCATAACCATGTGTCTAACACCTGTTTGCAGGTCAAAAATCCACCATTTTTTTTTAAATAAAGGGGTAAAAATTTATTGATAAAAAATCTGGATTACAGAGTACAACTGAGCTTCCAACCAGGACTCAAATAAACAACCAAACAGGCTAAAACCACTAGACTAGATTGACACCCGAAGAAGACAACAAGAACAAACCACATTAAGTCTAAACATCCTTGTGGATCAACTCCCACAGGCATTGAGAGTCCCCAGACGGGAGACTCTCCCAGTGATCGATAATCCAAGGATCCAACAGCTCAGAAGCCCTTTTGGCCAGGTAATCAACAACCACATTCCATTCCCTTGGAATGTGCACAAAGGATATAAATTTGAACTCTTCACTCATTCTGAGAATCTGAACGGCTACAAAGGCCAACTGCCAATTAACTTCCTCCATCCTTTTACTATTTAAAATATTAACCACAATTTGAGAGTCAAACTATCAGATAATCCTATGCCAGCCAAGAGAAAACCCCCTCTGCAAGGCCTCAAGAATTGCAAGAGCTTCCATAAAATTGTTGGAGTGAACACTTTTATAAATGGAAAAGAAAAAACTAACACCACCAGCGAGAATCTCTCCCAACACCGCCAATGCCGGCATGTCCGGGATTACCCCTGGACGATCCATCGATATTAATTTTTAAAACTCCTCTAGGGGGTGGCCTACACCTACCATCTCTCCTAACCTTCTTGTTGAGCTGAGGAACCTTGCTAGGGCTAGAAGAGTTCACACCATCCCCAAAGAGACCAAGGGCCTGTTGTACCTTCTCCTCCCTAGAATACAAAAGAGGGTCCACATCACATTTGCTATGGATGGTTTCCTGAACCATACACAGGATCCTTTGCCAAATCTGTTGAACAGCCAAATGACTACCCTGAAAGATGCGACGGTTCCGTTCAAGCCAAATCTGCCAGATGATGCAAGAAGGGCCCAAATTCCAAGCCACTCGAAGGAAGGGGGCCTTGGCTAGAGGTCTGCCTAGACTACTCCAAAACTCCACCAGGGACAACACATGAAAACATGGATGGTTCCAAGCGCTCCACCAACGGTGCCAAATGTCTCTGGCAAAGGAGCATTGGAAAAATAAATGAGAAAAGTCATCCTCATTCTTACTACAAAGGACACAAAAAGAGGGACCCTGAAATACCCTCTTCCTCACGCTGAAATCCCCTCTTCCTCACGTTATCCCAAGTGAGGCATTTATTATGAGCTACCAGCCAAAGAAAGAAGTTACATTTCGGCCAAGCAAATTTGTTCCACACCTTTTTCCACCATGTGACAGGAAGACTATTGTACTTTTGCTTATCAAGAACCTGATAACCATAGGCTACCGAGTAGGTTCCCTTGGGATCAAGGTTCCAAGCCAAAATATCTTTACCCCTCAAAGAAGAACAGGGCCTCCCCATAAGAATAAGAGCAAGCTACTCTTTGTACTTGGCCAGTCCCCCCTCGAGCCATTCTTGCGGATCTTTCCACTTGTACATCTCTATATTTCCAAAAGACTGGATTTTTTTAAAGTCCTCCACACGAGACCAACCCGCTTCCAAGAAACAAATGCTTAGGGAACGTAACCTGGGATATTGATTCAAGATAGGAGGGTGGCCATCCCAAGAATCCTCCCAAAAAAGAGCATCTTATCCCCGATTGCAAATCCAAAACAAACCTTGCTTGATTAAATTAGCTCCTCTTTTCAAGTGTCCCGGATAACTGAACCTTTCCCAACCAAGCTGACTCTAGGGATCTCAGCCTCAGAAATACCTCTCAAGTATTTACAAGATAATATTTTAGCCCAAATCTGATCTTGAGAGGTACACCATCTCCAATAAAGTTTTGCAGCCAAAGCCTATCCAAAAAGAGTTGTATGTCGCAACCCAAGGCCTCCCTCTTGCACCGGCCTACATATAGAATCCCATCTAACCAAACTCCATTTAGATTGATTAAGTTTTCCAGACCATAAAAATTGTCTTGACAAAGCTTCCATGTCCTTGATGAAATGAGAGGGAGCTATTTGTACAAAACATCTATAAATGGGTAAAGCTTGAACAACAGATTTTAAAAGCAACACTCTACCTGCAGTGGATAGCCATCTGAAAGTCCAGTGATTCACCTTCCTTCTAAACTTATCAAGCATAGACTGCCAAGAAGATCTAGGTAGAGGATGAGATGAAATTGGAATACCAAGATAAATGAAGGGGGGAGTCCCAACCTAGAATCTTAGAATACGAGCAATCCTGGCTTGAATAAGAGGAGGGGTATTAAAGAAGAAAATAGAAGACTTGTCCTCATTAATCAACTGTCCAGAAGCACCAAGATATATGTCAAGAGACTGTCTAATATTGCCAGCTTCCCTAATAGTGGCAACTCCCAACAAAGCAGTATCATCAACAAATTGAAGGTGGGAAAGAGGTGGCAAACTACATTGCCACCTTAGAGATGATTTTGCTCAACCATATCTTCAACCTCTCAGCAATAATTTTTGTGATGATCTTGTACACAACATTGCATAGAGCAATAGGCCTGAACATATCCAAGGAATTTGCTCCCTCTTTTTTGGGAATAAGCACCACAAAGGTAGCATTTAGGGCCCTTAGCATCTGTTTGTTCTTTTGGGACTCACAGACCACCTCCAGAAGATCAAATCTGATTAAATCCCAAAACTCCTGATAAAACTCAATCGGGAATCCATCTGGTCCTGGGGCTTTTCCTTTTTTCATCCCGAATACAACATTTTCCAACTCCTCAAGGGAAATTGGACCCATCAAGTGCTCATTCATCTCTCTAGAAACAATCGATGGAATACAGTTTAGAATAAGCTTTTCATTCTCATCATCTGAGAGGGAGTCCTCCTTGAAGAGAGAGGAAAAATACCTCTTAGTCTCTTTTGAAATATCCCTAAAAGAAGAGAGCAGGGCACCCTGAGAATTCACAAGAGAGGTAATCAGGTTACGATTACGGCAAGCCTTAACTGAGTTATAAAAGAAGGTTGTGTTCCTGTTGCCACATTTTGCACGGGGTGCCATGTTTTCAAAATTTGTAAGTGTGCTGCTCTTCCTTCCCTCCTCCTCTTTCTTCCCTTTCTCCATTTTTCCCTTTCTCCCTTTCCTGCAGTTTCATTCCTCCCTTTTTCCCTTGTACTTCCCCCAGTCAAGTTCCCAAAACTGAGCAAGTGTTCCCTGAAAAATTCTAAGTGTCAGGGCGCAACCCGACTTCGCAGCGAAGTCGGGGTGCGCCCTCAAGTCGGAGCGCAGTAGGGAATGCGAAGTGCGAAAGCAGACAGGAGATGATCAGAATTTGGCTAAGTGTCAGAGCGCAACCCGACTTCGCAGCGAAGTCGGGGTGCGCTCTTCTTCCTGTGCGCACTTGGGAAAGCAGTGTGCAGAAAATCAGCTAAGTGCTGGAGCGCAACCCGACTTCGCAGCGAAGTCGGGGTGCGCTCCTCTCTTTGTGCGCAGTCCGAACAACGGCAAAATCAGCTTAAGTACCGGTGCGCAACCCGACTTCGCAGCGAAGTCGGGGTGCGCCCTTTGACCGGTGCGCAGTTGGGCAAGATTCATCAAGCAAGCCAGAAATTGGCTAAGGCATGGAGGCCTCCCCAACTGCGTTGTTTCCCACCTGCGCTACCCGACAGCGCTCTGATCCCGGGCGAAGTTGGACAAACTGCCTTTCAAGGCAGACATGTGCCACTCATCAGAATTCGACAAGTGTCCAGCCTCGGGATTCGAGCCGAGATGTGACGGGATAAAGGACAAGCATGGACAGCATTACCTACGCCAGCTGCCTCCATTTAAGCTGATGTAAAGTTCCATCTACCACAACTACCCGCATTCCTGCTGACTAGAGGTTTGACCCGACGCACTGCCACGTAGCTGTACAGCTTTCAGGGAGACCTTGCTCGCAGGTACAGTCCTCGCCGACAGGAGTCAGCATCAGCAGCTCTTCTGCCGCTTTTGTCAGCTATTGTCCGGTCTGGGACTTTGTGCCCGTAATTGTAATCGGGGGAACTTGGGCTATAAATAGCCACACCATTTCATTGTAAAGGGGTGGAAGGGGAATATACTGCTAGGGAACCATTGTAGCTATACGTTTGCTTCTGAATACAAGACATATACTTGGCTCTGCTTACTGTCATCATTTTGTATGTTGCCTCTCCTTGTCATTTCTGCCTCATGTTTCTTATTTCATTGCTTACTGTTGTACTGAACTCTGGACTCCGGTATTTGATGATTAAGTATTCCTGGAATGCATAGATAGAGGATACATAGGATGCATGATAGCTGTAGTTTCATTATGTGTTCTGTATAGGACTGTTGTTAGTAGTGGTGATTGATCGTTGTCGTGCTGCTTATTCCCCCCACCCAACTCCAATCACATTTGGATTCTCTTTCCGCAATTTATCTCTTTCCTGCACTCTTAGCTAACACACTAAAAACCCACAGGAAGTCGGCCTTCTCCGGAGATTGGCACGGAAGGCATTCCTTCCTTCCGGCCTTTCAATCTGGTGGGCGAATCTGGGGCGCATTATACCAAATCCTTTCCTCATGGCAGATTCGTAACCAACAGTTTCTCTGGCACGCCCGGTGGGACATGGAAGTTTCCCACCCCAAGACAGAATCGAAGCACTGGTGTTCGCTTCATTGCCGTTAAAAATCAGAACACCTGGCGACTCTGCAAGTACCTGAATACTCTCTGAGTCCGTGAAGACCGGTCCGAACGCCTTCATGCAAACGAGAAGGTGGCGAGCAAGGAATCCGGGAAACCAACCTGACCTTTACGAAATCGACATTGCCGCTCCAGGAGAGCGCGTCAGGTTGGCTGATCACCAAGCTCGCATAGAAGAGCCTGAAACCGAAATCGAAGAGGCTGAGGGTGAAGAGCAATCTACATCCTCGGACGGTACCGATACCGAGTACACTACCGGAGGAGAAGAAGACATGGCTGCCCAGCAGAACGATGATGATCTCTTCCCGGCGGTAGACTCTACGGGGCCCTTGGCCCTAGTCGGACAACAAGCTGTGCCCCCCGCTGCCTTAAAGTCCATCCCTACATACGATGGCTACGGCAAGACGGCGTACGAACACATCCAGGACATTCTGGCCCTGGCTGCGCTACATTCCATCACTGACGAGGGTGTGAAGACCCGTCTGCTGGCCCTTTCCCTAAGGGGAAAGCTTCTCTACTGGTGGAGATCACTGCCAGAGGGATCTATCACGGGGTGGCGCCAGCTGGCCGACAGGCTCGTGAAAGGATGCAACGAGTCTGCTGATCCCTCTTCTTTGTTACATCAGTTCCAAAGCATCCAACGACACCCCCAAGAGGAGGTGTCGGACTTCAACATACGGTTTGCGAGGTCTTGGAAACGAGTACCTCGCGAACTGCGACCTTCAACGGGTCAGGCTGCGCACTACTACCTGAGGTCTTTCAACTCAGACATCTGCCTACTGCTGAAGATAGCCCGAATCGACTCATTCCCTGCCCTGTACGAGGCTGCCCAGCAAGCTGAAATGGATATCATCTCCATAGGCAGACTCCCGCATAGGGTACAACCACCCATTTACCCTGACTTTCCTCAATCCCAGTACCCATCAGCTTCCGGTGTGATGTCGTCCACTTCAGGACAGCAACCCCAGCAGCAATGGAATCCGGCGCCGGTCGTAAACCCTTACGGCCCGCCACAAATTCATTATCCTAACCCGCCGCCTCCTCCTCCGCATTATCCAGCACTCCCAGCTCCCCCTCAGTATGCGCAATATTCTACACCTCCTCCATTGGCTGCATTACCTCCGCCAGCTCAGTTGCCGCCTCCAGACAATGATATTCAGAACAAAATCCTCCAGGAGGTACGGGCTCTGGCCTCTGGATATCACACCATGTCCAACGACATGACTATATTGAAGAAGAAACAGGCCCAGATGGACCTTGTCCCAAGGAGGCCATATCCTCCTCCGGCACTGACAAAAGATCAAGCCGCAGAACGGCGAGATCAGAGGCGCCCTCCTGCAAGAAATGCTGCCATCGAGGACCAACCTGGCACTTCTGACCAGGTTAACTGGTGCTCCACGTGCAACGACCCGCATTCAGAAGAAGATTGCACACTGCACCAACATTACCTCCAGACTCTGGCGGGCAGCGCCATAGAGGATGAAGAACTTTACATGATCCTGGACGATGAAGGCAACTTCGCCGTTCCAGAAGAAGATCTGGTGTTGCCCCCTGCCAAGGAAGACAGAAAGCCTGCTGAAGCTGCTGCAAAGCCCTTGAAGGTATACGCCAGAAGAGACAAGGCGCAACCTGCTGGGCTACCACCTGACAAGAGGCTGTGGCCTTACACAGCCAAGGAAAAAGCTCCCGCAGCCAAGCCTCCCGCAGCAAAAGCAGCTCCTTCTCCAGCCAAAGCTCCCGCTGCTCAGCCTCCAGCTGAAACAAAAGAACAAGCTCAGGAGAAGCTGAGATATCCGTCTCTGACAAAGAGACAGAGAGTTGAAGCCACACAGCAATACCGCACCAAGTATGAGCCTGCGAAGGAAACGGAGGGAGCTAGCACTTCAGGCTACAACATAGTGGATGAGCTGAAAAGGACCCCCGCAAGGATAAGCATGTATGATGCTCTTCTGCTCCCAGGGCAAGTTGATCTGTTGCAGGAATCTCTGAAGAGCATGAAGTATGGCAAGCAGATACGACCTGCTGTTCCGGTTCAACCCCTGACAATCTCAGCCACTGGGAAGAACGGACCACCTCCCTTCTATCCGTCATTACGGATGCAAGGGTACATAGTACACAACCGTATGGTGGATTCTCGGTGCCTCCACGACCGTAATGCCGAGAGTCATCTGCGATGAAATCGGGATGGAGTATACAAGGAGCAGCCAAGGTGTGTTGCAACTAGACGGCACCCTGTCAAGATAGTCGATGTCATCAAAGACATCCCGATCCGGCTGCACAAAGCTCTCGACATAGTGGTCATTCAAGAAGTCGTGGTTGTCGACTTGGAACCCTACTTCGGCATGTGTCTCTCCAGGGAGTTCACTCGCGAAGCTGGGAGGGTATCTGTCTCTGGATTACTCGCATATGGAAGTGCCCTTCAAAGGAAGGAGACTGAAGATCTACAACGAGAAGCCTTCCACATTTCTAGTGGAGAAGATACCCGGAGAAGAGTCGCAGGACTGCATGGTTCAGCTGACAGAGGAAGAACTGGTGGTGGTAGACATGACGGAGCAAGCTCGTGAGCTGCTGCAAACGGAGGATGAGTTCTCCTTGCTGGATTTCAACGCCATGATCGAGACTGAGCAAGGCTGCTACACCGTCATTCAGCCTGAGAGGCTTGACCAGTCAGCCAAGAAAGAAGTAGGACCTGCACCAGAAAAGCTATGGCAGCTCTTCTTTGATGGCGCCCGATGCAAAAATGGCGCCGGTGCAGGCGTGCTCTTGGTTTCCCCGACCGGGATCCAGAAGGACTACACCTACAGGCTGGCTTGGAGCTGTACCAACAACGCGGCGGAGTACGAAGCCCTGTGCTTGGGTTTGAGAAAAGCGGAGAGACTGGGGATAAAGCATCTGCAGATCTTTGGCGACTCAGAGTTGGTGTGCAACCAGATTACGAACAAGTGCGCCTCCAAGAAGCACTATCTCAAGGCGTACCGTAATCGGTTCTGGGACCTGATGGAGTCATTCGACTCATTGAATGTCAAAGCCATATCACGTGAGAAAAACAAGCACGCTGACATTCTAGCGTCTGTTGGAGCCAGGTACGTTCCGGCTGATGACACTGTCCAGAAGCCGAAGCCGGTTCGTACCATCTACAGGCCTTCTGTGCCTGATAAAGACACCCACTGGCAGGTGTTTGATTGTGACGAGGAGATCGTCACATTTTTGGTTACCGAAGCATGTTCAATCGAAGGTAGAGACCCTGATGACGAGCAATATGAGGGGTTGATACAGTTAAAAAATAATCATGTCCCAAAAGGACTGATTACACTAGAAAGTCTCTTTGATCAGAATGACAGAGCAATATCACACAGGATCAAAGTAGACCCCAAGCAGTACGTCGACCTGGAGCTTGAACCTGGAAAGACAATTAAGGTCGGAACGGACTGCACCAAAGAGGAACTCGAGCAGATCAGATCATTATGCCGAGAGTTCCCAGACATAGTAGCCTGGTGCTACCAGGACTTGAAGGGGTATGACAGACAGATAATCCAGCATACTATTGAGCTAGAAGATGGTGCAAAACCATTCCGGCAGAAGCAAAGGGCTGTAAATCCGAAGATCGAAGCCATGATGAAAGCCGAGCTCCTGAAGATGCTGGAAGCCAAGATCATCTACCCCATCAAGCATTCATCCTGGGTTGCGAACTTGGTCCCCGTGAGGAAGAAGAACGGAGACATTCGTCTCTGCGTAGATTTCAGAAATCTTAACCAAGCCTCACTGAAGGACCATTACCCGCTTCCCCAAATCGATCAGATCCTCCATATAGTTGCTGGAGCGCAGAGATTCTCCCTCCTAGATGGCTTTTCTGGGTATAACCAGATCTGGGTCAAAGATGAGGACCAACATAAGACAGCGTTCACCACCAAATGGGGAACGTTCGCCTATCAACGCATGCCCTTCGGCTTATCCAATGTTGGCGCCACATTCCAGAGAGCCATGGACCTGGCCTTCCGAGAGCTGCTTAACAAGATCATTGTCATCTACTTGGATGACATGACTGTATTCTCTCACAAAAGAGAGGATCATGCTTCCCACCTGCGGCAGATATTTGAGAGATGTCGTGAATTCGGCATTTCCATAAACCCGAAGAAATCAGTCTTCGCGGTAAGAGAAGGTAAGCTGCTGGGACATGTCATCTCCGAGAAAGGCCTTGCAGTGGATCCTGATAGAGCCGAAGCCCTCCTCCGCTTGCCCGCCCCAGTCGACAAGAAGGGGCTACAGTCCTTCTTCGGCCAGATCAACTTCGTAAGGAAGTTCATACCGGACTTCGCACAAGTGATCAAACCCATGGCCGAACTGCTGAAAAAGAATGTTGAATTCTTATGGACTGATGAGAGAAGGCAGGCCTTCGAGGAGATCAAGGCCCGAATTGCACAAGCTCCGGTGTTGATAAACCCGGATTACTCCAAGGACTTCATCCTGTACGCGGTGGGAGAACCCGAGAGTTACGCCGCAGTCCTGACACAGAAGGGAGACGATGGCGAAGAGCGCCCCATAGCGTTCTTAAGCCAGGTGATTCAGCCGCACGAGGAAAAGTACAATTTTATTGAGCGGCAAGTTCACGCGGTCATGAAGTCTCTCCGAAAGTTCAGGCACTTCGTCTCCCAGAGCCGGACAACTGTCTTCGTGATACACCCGGACGTCCGAAACTTCATCATACAAGGGGAGCCGGGTCACAAGAGAGCAGGATGGATTGCCAAGATCCAGGAGTTCGACATCGAGGTGCGGCCAACAAAGCTTATCAGAGGCCGAGCCTTGTGCCAGGAGCTGGCCCGAAGCGCTGCAGCCGAGATATCTGCCTGTAAGTGGGAAGATCCGATAGCAACTACCAACCTAGCCAACTCCTTACTAGAGGAGAGTGACTGGACAGATGACCTGGTGAGGTATTTCTGCACCGGGAGATGTCCAGACCACCTAAATGCCTCACAAAGAAGGAGGTTTCGGCTAAATGCCTTGAAATACACTCTTCGCCCCGAGGGGCTTTACTTCAAGAACATTGACGGCATCCTGTTGCGGTGCGTCAAGAAAACCGATCAACCCAGGGTCCTCGGAGAATTTCACTCCGGGATGCCTAGGGGACACCATTCCGCAAGGCCTACGGCCTTGAAAATCATCAGAGCTGGGTACTATTGGCCCACTCTCTTCACAGACGCACATGCGGTCTGTGTAAAATGTGATAAATGCCAGAGATTTGTCGGCGAAACATAAAAGCACCCCCGCCCTCCAACCAATCCAGGCCGAGACTCCGTTTCAGCAATGGGGTTTGGACTTCATCGGGGTCATTACGCCTAACTCTGCAGCGGGGCACAAGTTCATTCTTACCGCCACCGATTACTTCACTAGGTGGGCAGAGGCGATCCCCACCAAGAATGCGGACCAGGAGACGGTCATTGGGTTCCTCGAGAGCCTTATCACCCGTTTCGGGGTCCTAGAGTCAATAGTGACGGACAATGGTCCGGGGTTCGCAGGCGCTGTACTCACGGAGTACACCAGCAAGTACGGCATCTATCACAAGATGTCTTCTAACTACTACCCGCAAGGGAATGGCCTGGCCGAGTCCACCAACAAGAATCTACTGAAAATCATTAGAAGGACAGTAGAGAAGAACAAGAGGACTTGGCACCTACTCCTGAATCGGGCACTGTGGGCGGATAGAATATCATTCAAGAAGTCTATCAAGACATCCCCCTATGCGCTCGTGTATGGCAAGGAGGCAGTCCTGCCAACCCACATAGAAATTCCCGCCCTCTGGATGTTGGATGAAGAGAGAGGCAACGGGGATCCAAGTGGACGCCAGATCGTGCCACTGCTGCAGTTAGAAGAAGACAGAGAGAAAGCATACCAGGCCTTCACTAAACACGTTGAAGCGACCCAAGGCTGGTTTGCAAAAGGCACCACCGCCCGAGTTTTCAAAATCGGGGACCTGGTGCTGAAGTGGGACTCACTGAAGGCAAAGCCGGGCAACCACGGTAAATTTGACGCCCTCTGGGAGGGTCCCTATCAAATTGCCCGGGTGAACCAATTTAACGCATTCGTGCTCCGGGACATGGAGGGACAGCTTCTCCCCATTCCCGTCAATGGGTTCCACCTCAAAATTTATCACCATTGAAGGCACCCAATGGGTCCTTCTTTGTACAGTTTTCTTTTCTGCATTTTTAGTTTTCAGAATGTACATATTCAGCATTCAGTTTTTTAGTTTTCAAGAGCCCAAGTAGAACTTAAAGCAAACCCCGACTTCGCAGCGAAGTCGGGTATCGCTCCTTGGATTGTGCGAAGTTCGAGAGAAAGCAGCTGACAAAAGGGGCAAGAATTTGGCTAAGTCTGGGTGCGCAACCCGACTTCGCAGCGAAGTCGGGCTGCGCACCGTCTTGGGAGCGCAGTCGGGGAGCAGGAAGCGGAAAATGGCTAAGTGTCAAACCAGACTGCGCAACTTTTGGGGCGAAGTCTGACTGCGCAGTCAAACATGGGCGAAGTCGGAGTGCGCTCATTTTTTGGGCGAAGTCCGAGTGCGCCCTCAATTTTGGGCGCAGCCTGAATAACCCATCACGGAAAACATGAAAAATTCTAAGTGTGGGCCCAGAGCGCAGTACGGCACAGTGCGAAGTTGGGTCGCGTCCCGGTTTAAGATCATGGGCCAAAAATTCTCCCTTGAAAGGTGTGCCCAGACGGCGGCGATGACGTCATCAAAGGCACGAAGTCCAAATGTTGTTTAATGATTGCACGACTTTCAAGAACGACGTCATTAAGAAAGCAAGGCGCATTTGGACCAACTGCAACTAGGGTGCGCTTTTCAAAATTAAACCCATGCACGGCCGCCAAAATATTATAATGCCTCCACCAACTTCGAGTTAACCACCTTAACTCCCTCCCTCGCGCCATTAATGCTGAAATCCTTGCCTAGAAAAAGGGCCCTGGCATACTCAGAAAATTCAGAGTGTCAAGCTGACTCCGAGACTGCAAAGCGCAGGACTAAGAAATCAGAAGCCGTAATTCTCTGTCGCTGCCAGTTCTAACAGAGAAAATGGACAAGGGGAAAGCGCCCGTACAGGCGCAATCCAGTGACGAAGGGCGCGAAGCTGAGGAACAGACTGAATCGAGCGCTCATGAGAGCGAAGTGCCGCAGGAGCAGAAAAGGAGAACCCGGACGAAGAGGAGCCGAGGGCAAATACCACCGCCGCCCGTCAATCACCTGGCCGGGTACAAAGACGGCTCTTTCTCCATCAGCCTCACCAAACTGCGGCCGAATATTGCAAAGTGGGCAGACAAGGTTTCGCCCTCACACCATGTCGGGGCTGCGTATAAATCGAACCTGTACTGGTTCTTGTGCCCTCCTACTCACCAGTGCCCGGAGCTGATTGAAGCAATTGTAGAATATTACAAGCCAGCTGCCCGGCAAGTCTGCGACAACAAGGGAAGAGTGTTGTTCACACTCTTCAGGGAGAGCATCCAGCCAGCGTTCGCCCCAGGGCTTCAGTACGAACCCAACGTGATTGTCAAAAGGATTAATCTGGATGAACAGACGGGCAGATTCACGCAGACCAAGCGGATGAGAGAATTCCTCAACTCAGAGCTGAAGACTCCGCTGGCAGTCGAACAATGGCCGACAGGCTCCATACCACTGGACAGATTTGAGAACAAGTACATTTACGTCATCCTGGCGTGGGTCCTCGGCTGCGATTCTGACAAAGTGGTACGCCCTTACCAGCTGGCGCTGGCAGAATGTGTCCTGCATGGGGAGTTTTACGACTCCACGGCGCAAAAGAGCGGGAAGCGCCCCATTTTCTTCGACTGGGCAGACTGGCTGGCGTACGCCATTCATTCAAACCTAGTCAAGCTGCAGCAGAAGCAGACAACGGATTTCCGGTTTTGCTCCTTCCTCACATGGCTGTGCCTTTACCACATGCACTACCGGATGAAAGTTCCTGACTTGAAGAGGGTAAATGAAAAAGGTGAGCCGCTGCCCGTGTACGAGTGGACCGAGATCTTGTACAAAAAAGGGTCATTCTATGAGTTTAATTTTAAATTTCTGTGCATGGTCCTGGGGTTGTTCAACCGTAAGGCATCCCGCCCGCCGGAGGTCATGACAAAATATCTGAGGAAGCACGAGTACGAGTACGGCCAGAAATCAGCAACTTCGCCCAGCACCTCTGAAAACACTTCTGTATAATATTTCGAAAAAACTTTGCAAATCTCTCCACAATCAGCATTGAGCAATCTCTGTATGAAATCGCCACCCTAATCCACCAGGGGTAATCTCTCATACCCGAAGAGGATGTCCCTATTGGAGGTTGTCATCCCCAATAAGCTCGAAACCCCGCAAAGATTCTCTGCAAGCTTCTTCACCAAATGCCAAAGCAAACATATAAACCTGGATGCCTGAAATGAATGACCAAATCTCCTTTTATAGAGCTCACAAGGGGTTGATGGCTTTTTGGAGGGAAAAGGCAATTTAAAATGCCTTCTAGAAATTATTTTTCCTCATTATAAATGGCGTCCCCTTTTTGCAATTCTAATAGTCACTTTATAAAATAATTTTAACTTAAGTGACTCTTTAATCCTCCCCCTTTATTATAAAGTCATAACTTATATAAAATTAAATTATTAATTTAATTTTATATAAATGATCTTCGAGCATTAAAATTTCTAAGCTTCGCAAAGCAACCTTCCAACTGATCATGGATTTGGATACCCATTTCAACGAACAATCCAAAGGTACCATCCGCTTTGACTAAAACCCCAGAATTGACTTACTATGAATAGTAAGTCCCATCTCCTTTACCCAAATAAGCCACAGAAACTGGCAACTGAAATCTGAGAGTGGCCTGATTAAGATCACCATTGGTTCCCACACATCCAATTTAGCCTACGGGAACCCGTGAGGAGACTAATCACAACTGCGAAGCTGACTAGCTAGAAAGGGAACATTACAGTCCACCCTCCCCAAAATTGCTTGTCCTCAAGCAAATTCAAATTTGGATGTTGTAATACCTCTTCATTCTCCCAAGTCGCATCCTCTACTGGTAAGTGCTTCCACTTAACTAAATACTTCGTAATCACCTTCCCCCTCAGAGTCCTTTCCCTAAAGTTAATGATGGCCTCGGGTACCAGGATTAATTTCCCTTCCTCATCTAATGGTGGTAACTCTGTGGAAGGAACAACATTCTGCCCAATCGCCTTTTTGAGGCGAGAAACGTGGAAGACATTGTGGATTCTGCTGTTCGTTGGTAGTTCCAACTCATAAGCTACCTCTCCTACCCGTCTGGTTACCCTAAAGGGTCCATAGAATCTCGGCTTCAGCTTCTCCTTTCCACTCTTCTTGAGAGTGGATTGCATGTATGGTTGTAGCCTGAGGTAAACCAAATCTCCGACCTCGAAGCTACGCTCTATCTTGTGTTGATCGGCATACATTTTTTACCGATTCTGTGCCTGGTGTATGTTGTCCCTCAAAGCCCTCATAATATTCTGGCTGTCTTGCAACAAGTCCTTGGCTCTGGGTACTCTACTATCACCAAGCAGTAAGTCTATGAAGCTGGGAGCTTCATATCCATACAAGGCCATAAATGGAGTCATCTCGATGGTCATATGATGTGTGGTATTATAACAGAACTCACTGAGATGTAGCCACCTGATCCAAGCCCTCTGCTGACCTGAGACATAGTTCCGAAGGTAACCCTCCAACCATTTGTTCACTATCTCCGTCTGCCCGTCGGTTTGAGGGTGATAGCTGGTGCTAGGAGTAAGCTCAGTCCCCCCTAATCTGAATAGCTCCTGCCAGAACATACTCATGAACCTGCTATCTCGATCACTGACAATCGTCTTGGGCATACCATGTAATCTGAATATCTCCCTGAAAAACAATTCGTCCACCTGAGTTGTTGTACAAGTTGAGATAGCAAGGAAGTGTGCGAACTTCGTAAGCCTGTCGACTACCACGTATATACAATCCTTGCCCCGAACCATGGGCAACCCGATGATAAAAACCATGGATATTCCTTCCCATTTCTGGTTAGGAACAGGTAATGGCTGCAAAAATCCTGTTGGGTAGGTGTGCTCATCCTTATTCTGCTGGCAGATGGCACATTCCCGTACATACTGAAGGACTTCATTCTTGAGTCCCTTCCAAGTGAATCGCTCCTTGATGCTCCTGTATGTTTTGAAGAATCCAACGTGCCCTGCTGTAGGATCATCATGAAAGCACTGAAGAACCCTCCTCTTGAATTTGGAATTGTGAGGTAGGAAGATACGGTCCTTATACAATATCAACCCCTAGACCACTGAAAACCTATCATCAAGTGTAGTCCCATCAATCAAGCCAGATGTCCAAGGGTCCTTAGCATACTCGGCTGAGATCTCATCCCTCCATGCTGCAGAAACATCTGTCATAGCACCCAAGTAAGGTCTCCTGGATAAGGCATCTGCTACGACATTCTTCTTACCTTTGACATAGACGATGTCAAAGTCGTAAGCTTGCAGCTTACTAACCCACTTCTGCTGCCGTTCGTTGAGATCTCTCTAGTTGAGGAAGTATCAAAGACTGTTGTGATCAGTCTTCACTGTGAACCTACCCCCGACTAAATACTGCCTAAATTTGGCCAACGTGTGCATGATGGCCAGCATTTCCTTGTCGTATATCGAATAACTCCGCTCAGCCCCATGAAGTTTCCGACTCTCAAAAGCTATGGGATGTTTGTTCTGCATTAGCATTGATCCAATTCCCTCTCCCGAAGCATCACACTGCAACTCAAATGGCTGAGAGAAATCTGGTATGGCGAGCACTGGGCAGGAGCACATAACCTTTTTGAAGTGTTCGAAACACTTCTGTGCAGTGTCAGACCAGGAGAATGCCCCCTTCTTTGTTAAATCTATGAGTGGGGCTGCAAGCTGCGAAAATCCCTTAACGAACCTTCGGTAAAACCCACACAATCCGAAGAACCCCTTGAGCTGAGTAAGGTTCGTAGGAGTAGGCCACTCCATAATGGCCTTGATCTTATCAGGATCCATGCACACACTCTCAGCATTGATGATGTGGCCTCAATAGAGAAGCTCGGTCATACCAAAGTCACACTTCGACTCCTTGGCATACAAAGACTCTTGTTCCAATATGCTCAGCACCTCATCTAAATGCTGCAGGTGCTCCTCCCAAAAACGACTGTAGACCAGGATGTCATCAAAGAAAATCAAAACATATCTCCTCAACTGTCTACTGAATGTCCTGTTCATACAGGACTGTGGTAGGGACTTTGGTTAAGCCGAAAGGCATAACCAAGAACTCGAAATGGCCAAAGTGGCATCTGAAGGCCGTCTTCTCGATATCCTGCTCCCTCATTCTAATCTGGTGATAACCTGACCTTAGATCAATCTTCGAGAAGTAACAGGCGCCGTGCAGCTCATCAATCAACTCATCTATGCGGGGAATAGGATACCTGTTTTTTATAGTCCTCTTGTTCAGCTCCCTGTAATCCACGCACATTCTCCAAGTACCATCTTTTTTCTTAACCAAGACGACTACAAAGGCAAAAGGACTCTTACTTGGACGGATGTGTCCCATATCCAGCAGCTCCTGTATTGCCTTCTCGATCTCGTCCTTATGTCGTTTATGATGCCTGTAGGGAGTAGTGATAACGGTCTTCGCCCCATCCTCTAGCTCAATGATATGCTCAATGCCCCGCTCTAGAGGTCTCCCTGGAGGTATGTCACTGAAGACCTTGGCATGCTTGGTCAAAATCTTTTGGATCTCTGGATGGTAAGTGTCCTTCTGTGTCTCCACATTTGTTGGCATGATAAGGCACTCTGTTGCCCACTCAACCTCATCATGTCTAAATAACCTCTCCATGCGTTTGAGGGAAACCACTCTCGGACCACCATCAAATATGCCTCTCAATACAACCCTTTTACCTGCTGATTTAAACTTCATTTCCATAGCATGCAAGTTCATTGTGAATTCTCCAAGGGATTGCATCCAATGCATTCCCAAAATCACATGAGTGTCTCCGATGTTAACCACATAAAATTCATCATTGAGCTCGTATTCTCCCAACCTTATCCGTAAATTGGAGATTTTGCGGGTGCACTGGATAGATGAAGCATCTACTACCATAACCCGAAATCCCCCAAACTCCTCTGTCTTGAGTTCTCGCTTAATGACCAACCCTTCATCAATAAAGTTATGGGTCGCACCTGTGTGAATAAGAGTGTTGACTCGTTGTCCTTCTATGATGCCCCGAACCTTGAATGAACTCCCCTTCTAGTCTGGATTTTCAGATTCGGACTCCTCCACTTCAAAATAATCCTTATGCTCTATTTGCCTTGCCTTAGCCTTTTGTGAGCACTTGTGTGACAAATCCCATGGCTCCCTGCAATGGAAACATAACTTCTTTTTTCTGAGCTCATTAAGCTCATCATCTCCTAATCTTTTTTATTCATGCTTCTGCTGCGGAAGACCTCTATGCATAATCTTCTTATCTTTGTCACTGCTGCCCTGGAATGGTTTGAATGTTGATTTATTCTTCGAAACAACAAACTCCATCCTTCGGGCCTTCTTCATGGCCTCCTGCAAAGTTTGTGGTTCAAAAGCCTTCACCAATCCACGAAGTGGCTCAGTCAATCCCTCAACAAAAAGAATTACCAACCTCCTTTCGGATATGTCTCGAACCTTGACTGACAACCCCTGAAATTCTGCAATGTAGGCATCAACTGAACCAGTCTGCCTCAACTGAGCTAGCTCTCTAAAGTGCAATTCCGGATCTTCCTTGTCGAACCGATCGATGAGTTTGTTGGTGAACTCATCATATGTGGTAATGGCTTCGTGGCCCAAAGTGTTGAGACCGTGGAACCACCAATCATGAGCTGCTCCCTTTAAGTGAAGAGTAGCAAATTTAATTGC
Organism: Wollemia nobilis; assembly: GCA_028583015.1. Classification (NCBI taxonomy): domain Eukaryota; kingdom Viridiplantae; phylum Streptophyta; class Pinopsida; order Araucariales; family Araucariaceae; genus Wollemia; species Wollemia nobilis. The sequence goes on along the minus strand of JAQPPZ010016751.1, from coordinate 4,795,224 downwards.
TTCTTCCTCCTACATAGACCTTAGTGATAAGAAGTTGTCCAGCTTTTCCACCCACGCCCTTGTTGTGCTCTTACCACTCCCATCAAACTGAGGAATGGTTATCTTACTCAAGGCATGTTGCAAGTCCTTCTGAGTCGATTGCTTCTTCTGTTCATGAGGGCGTTCCTGGTTTTGTGCACAATATTTTTCAAAAGACCAACTAGCCTTAAGTTCCTCCGGAAATGCCTGATACTGAGTCCACCATGCTATTATTGTATCATCTGATGGGCCATGTGCCTGCTCCTGCTCAATAGGCTCCTCTCTTTGAACAAAAGTGGCATGTGTCGGTCTAGGAACATTATTGCTTCCTCTTGTAAAAACCAGATGGTTGGAGGTGCTAGCCTCCCCATTATAGCCACCAATGTGGGTTCCCCTCAACCTATCAGATGATGAGTGTCATTTAGTTCATCATTTAATCATTATTTATCAATCCGGGCAGGTGTCCTAAGGCTGTTTACGATAGTCAATTCAAGCAGATGTAAGACATTCTATTCAGAAAATGGCTTTATTGGCAGAACAGTTAGTGTTTGTTGGGGGTTCTTCTGTCACTCTAAACCCTATGAACTGAAAGGAAACTAGATTATGCTTGCTGAAATAAAATTGCAGAAATAAAATAACTGTCAAAGAAACCTATTTACTTTTGCTAAATCTGAAAATGCATTCAAAAACTGAATTAAACTTGCTGAAATGAAAGTTGCAGGAAATTCAGAATTGCAGAAAGTAAACTAACTAACTTTGCAAAATAAAAGAACAGAACTGAAAATAAACTTAGAAATGATAACTCAAAAATAATAATGAAACTACAAACTCTGAAACTGGAAATGATTTCAGCAAAATAAAGAAATGCAGGAAAAATGACAGGTTTCCTATTTATTCTGCTGCAGACAGATTTAAACAAGAAAACCTGGTGAAAAACCTTCTTCTGCTCCTGGAAGTGGCCCTTGCTCCCTGGTTCAGAAGAAGGTGAAGAAGTAGCTCTGGTTTACTACTTAATCACTCCTTCAATCATAAAGCAAAACTGATAAAAACTGCACTTTTTATTGAATCAAAAACATGCAGAAAAATTCTGCATGTTACTGCTACAGAAATCTGATTTCTCACAATATTCAGAATTATCCTAATTGCAATCCTAATTCTCCCTTAGCTCAACCCAGATGGGAGCTGGTTATTTATATTACAAACATGCTAAATCAGGTGTGGAATGATTCTAATTTCAGGCATTTTAGGAATGTTGTTGAAACTGCATTCCTAAAATGCAGAATATGGTTACATGAATGAAATCTGTTTGTTGCACATTTGCTGGAGGTCTTTTGCATTGAAAAAGGTGCACAACAGATTCACATAACTGTCCTTAACACTCTCCTACAATTTTTCTACCTTTCCTGAGCTGTTCTGGTCAAAACTATGCTTTTTCGGTTATTTCGGAGCAGTCCTGTTATTCCGGAGCAGTATCTCTGTTGTTCCGGAGCAGCGCCAGAATGCCTGTTTTCAACACAGTTTGCGGTTCTTTTGCCGAGCATTTGGTGGATCAGACTTGGAAGTCTTTCAACAACCTATTCACATGCTCTTTTAAGTTGAATTTGACCAAATTCCAAGCCATGCACATCTGGCTGGAATTTGTCCAAGTTAAAATGGTCAAAATACAGTTTTGCACAGCTTGCAGTTTTGTCCTATTTTTAGTGCTATTTTTTGCATTTGACAACTTCAGAGAGCATGATATGAATGTTATATGTCCCACACGTGATTGCACTAACACATTTCACAATAAATCATTATTTATCAACAAAACTTATGCAAAAAATACAGAAAATTAGTAAAAACAGAATATTATGCTTCTAAACAGTCAAACATGTAAATAGTAGTAAATATTGTATTTCATCAGCAGAATTAACATCAAAACATGTCAAAAAGGTCTATTAAGGATGTCTAAAATAATCAATAATGAGGCAATTTTTGGCCTCATCATTCCCCCCAACTTATTCTGATGCATGTCCTCATGCATTACAGTGAGGCTACAATAGAGCAGAGATCTTTGTCCATGACTCTCTCTTGGTAGCTGAACTTTGGACCAGGAATCCTGTAAAAACCTCCGATTTCCTTTATCTGCTTGAGCCATGCTTGAAACTGATCATCTGGCTGAGGGTCATCATCAAAAAACCATGGAACAGGGGTGATTACAATGGGCAATCTGTATCTTAATCCTATCCACTGATGTTGCAGCTACTGAATAACTTGCATGATACCTTCAACTCTTCTTCTTGACCACTGCAAGTTATTGGGGGAGATAGGTTCTTTCTTCCGCAAAGAAATAGATAACTCTCCCCAACGATTTTTACAAGCTGCTAAAGCACTATTAAAATGCTGGTGAGTAAAATTCTGAAAATTGACTAAGCATTCCTGAAGATTGGTTTCATAAATTTTTCTCACCTTTTCTTCCCTCATCATAGTAAAATGTTGATTGGCTGCAGTCCTGTAATTATAGTGAATTGGCCTCAGATATAGTGCTGCATTTGCCTCATTTTCCTTAGTCATCTGCTTCTGTTGTTCCCAATATTCTTGATTTTGCAGAGTGGACATGAAGGCTCTCAACTGAATATCCCCTATAAAAATGTGAGGTAGGAATGTGTCATCACCAGGCACAAAGAAGTTATGTAAGAATAACTCACACAACAGATTTTTCTGTTCTGTTGGGCTGTGCAGGTAGGCATCCAAAAATTCTTCAGGGTCTTCCAATTTGTATGGCAAATTAGAGTGGATTCTCATAATTTGCCAATGGATAAACCTTTCTCTGAGGATTAAGGTATAAAACCTTGCAGGTCTTCTGCATTGGACTAAACACTCGCATTCTGACAGAGATCCTGCACCTGGTTCTTCAATTTGGTTATTTCTGCCTCTTTAGCCTCACATTTTTCTTCCAAAGGTTTCAAAGCTAAAACCTTTTCTTCCAACCTTTGGCATTTCATCATCCACTTTGATAAATCTGTATTATATTCCTCAAGTGGAACCATAAGGGGATTGCGGACAGGTTGTTTGCATTTGAGGAACAATATGAACCTGCACCTCTTTGTCAGTCATGTCAACCTTGACAAAATCTGTTTGTGTCTCCTTTTCTTCTATTTCTGCCAAAGGCAAGTTGACCTGTACCCCTTGTTCCTCTGTTTCTGTCATAGGTAATTCAGTTTGAATTCCTATGTCCTGTGTTACTATGAGGGGTACATATGGTTCAATAGCTGTAGCAGGAATTGAGGAGATATGAAATTGTTCCTGTCCCTGTTCTCCTTCAATATCAATTACAGGTTCCTCCCTGATTGGTGAGTCTACTGCGTGTGCAGCTATTGCTAATTCTAACAAAATGTCAGCCATTTGAGTGTCATGCATAGTTTCATCAGGTTGTGGCTCTAAAGATGCAATTTTAGCTTTTAAACTTGCCACTTCTTTCTGCAAAATTGCAATCATTTGATCTTTTTCTAAAATAGAAGCTTGACACTTTTCTATCCAACTTGTTTGTGTTTTCACCACACTTCTTGCCGCAAATAGCTGTAGTTGGATATCTTCTTCTTCCTCTTCCTCTTCTTCTGCCTCTGACTCCTCCTTAGAATCAGAATCTGTATAATCCACTAAGGCTACTTCAGGGCTGGATGTTGGTTCTGTTATGTTTGTGGCTGCAGGTTCTGCTGATTCTGCTAGGTCTGTCTCTGCTGCTACTGCTTCTTGACCTCCTTGGTCAGATGATGTTTCACCCAATTGAAGTCTTGCAGACCTTCGTAATTTTTGAACAGGAGTCTTTCTTTTTCCTGTTTTGGGCATTTCTTGAGCAGATTCTCCTGGTTCTGCTTCATCAGAGCTATTGGACTGCAAAATAGTCACATCTGCTAAAAATGACACCCTTCTACATTTTTTAGCAGAGTCTATTCCAGCATGCTTTTCTCTTTGTCTTCTAGTCCTAGAAGAGGGAGGTCCCTATGGAGAGGATGGACCCTCTTCTTGGACAGACTCTGTCTCAACCACTGGCTCAGGTATTTCTATTTCCTCCTCTTCAATGCCAGGGTTTCCAATTTGTTCTGCAGATCTAGGGCTTTCAATTTGTTCTGCAGATCTAGGGCTTTCAATATCTTCTTCTGCTCCAGCTGCAACTGCAGGGTTTCTAGTTTCATCCCACTGAGCAAAGAATCTGCCAAAGCTCTGCAAATTACCCCTAAAGTGATGTTTACAGATTATTTTAATCAAACCATGATGCCTAGGGGTTCCTTTTCCTTCTTGATATTTCTTGGCCATAGATTTTAAATTTTCATAAAAGTACAGGGGAAAATTAATTTTGAATTCGGGGTTTGTGTGGCCATATCTCAAATAAGTTAGAATTCTCATATGGTGCCACTGACAAAACAGCATACTTGGCCTTCACAAGTAATAAACCTAATCATCCATTCGGCTACTATCATCCCAGGGAGATTCCAGACTTTCCCTTTTAACTCCTTTACAAATATTTTTACTCATGACATACTCAATAGGTTTATCATTTTCTGCCCTAAATTGGTTGGCCAATTCATTTAGGGTATTCCTAGCTGTTTTTCCAAGATTAATTCCTTGCAAAGGAAATTCAGTAATTTGGCTCAAAACATCTGGAGTTACCTGGATTATCATGCCATTGATGTTGATCTTGTTATTTCTGAAGGTCCGTGCAAATTCTGCGGCCAATCCCTCGGAGTTCCCATCAAATTTTTGCAAAAATGGCATAAACCCTCCATCGGTGAAAATTTGCAGCAGCGTAGGATTTTCCAGTATGAAGCTGGCATTTTCTGGTTCACTTCTGTTCTTCCTGCCGCCCATTTTCTTCTGCTCTGCTCGCGAATATTTTTTTGAAACGCTGGAATGACAGTTCTAGGGCACATGCACTGGAATGACGGTTCTTGCGCCGGAACAAAACATGTCAAATCAACTTATTGATTCGTTTTTTTAAAACCAGCGGAATATGCTGAAAACGAGGAAAAATTAGTTCCAATGCAAATTACACGATCACGATTTGCTGAGTTGGCATCAATTAATTTGATGTGAATTTTTCAAGACAAAAATATGTTTTCGATGTTCTTTGATGCGTGTGCCGTGATTACGCGAATCGCGAAATCATGATATCTAAATATCCATGGATTTCGGAAATCACGTGTTCCATAATCACTTGCCACGTGTTCCTGCCTGAATTTTTTAAGAAACGTCAACATATTTCGAAGCCCTGATATTCTGGAGCAAATGTCGTTATTTATTCATTCGGAGCATATCTGTCAATACTCATTCGGAGCACAACTGTCATTACCCATTCCGGAGCACAACTGTTACGGAGCTTTTGATGTTCCGGAGCAGTGGTTATTCGGAAGCAAATTTCATTCCGAAGCATATGTCATTCCGGAGCATATGTCATTCCCCCTTCCGTTGACTAATTTAGACATCCCCAATTTTAACCTTATGAATGCTTTAAATGCTAATCAAGTGAATCTATACACTACATACCTTAACTATTTACAATATTTAAAATGTAAAGAAACACATACCTGTCTTGACTACCTTTCTACATTTTGTACAATTGATTAGCTTTGCTGATCTTTTTCTTCTGACAAGTGCAGTATTGTAATTCTGAAAAACACAAACAATGTGGGTGATGGCAATGACAATGGTGGTGAATGACAATGGCGGAAAAATGATAATGCTAAGGAATGGATGGTGATGGAATGAATGGCGATGGAATGGATGGTGATGGAATGAGTGTTGATGGAATGGAACTCAGTAAACATGCCAGATAACTGGTTTTCATGTAAGCCAATTTTTTTTTTTTTGATAAAAACTATACTGCTGCTGCTTCAATGGAAGAAGGGAATTCTTCCATTATGTGCACATCCAAGTGCTCTATTTGTTTTAAAAATTCATTTTTAGTTAGTGGCTTATGGTAAATCCGGAGACGATGTCCATTAACCACTAACTTCCTTCGTGAATCATCAATTGGTGAGAGACGAACTGCTCCATTCGAGAAAACCTCTTCAATCTGATATGGTCCAAGCCATCTTGTCTGCAACTTCCCAGGAAAATCTTCATAGCGGGAGTCAAACAGTAATGCCCAATCCCCTTGCTGGAATTTTCGTTCTTGGATATGGCTATCATGCCAGACTTTACGTTGTGCTTGGATCATCTCGTTCTGATGCAAAGCGTCTCTCCGTATTTCATCCGAGTGCATTGAGTTGCGGGATCCGGTCCGTTTGTGCTGTGACAAATCAATACCAACTTCCAAAGCAGTTCGAAGAGTTAGTAATTCAAATTCAATGGGTAAAAGGGGTTTTTTACCATAAACCAATTCAAAAGGGGTAAATCCCGTAGTGGATTTCCAAGTAGTGTTATAAGCCCAAATTGCTTAAGGTAACTTTTCTACCCAATTCCTTCTATGAACTGCTACAGTTTTGGTTAATATTTTCTCTAATTCCCTATTTGTCACTTCAACTTGACCATTGGCCTATGGATGATAAGGAGAGGACTTCCTGTGCTTGATTTCATATAATTTTACAAAGGCTTCAACAACCTTTGAAATAAACTGAGGTCCTTGATCAGAAGTAATAGACTGTGGGGCTCCAAATCGCAGAAAAATCTATGAATACAGAAAATCAGCAACTTTGTCTTCTCGGGCATGCTTAAAGGCACGGGCTTCTGCCCATTTGGTTACATAGTCAACACATACCAGGATGTGCACCTTCCCTTGGGAGGGTGGATCAATAGGTCCTACAAAATCTAACCCCCACCTCTCAAATGGTTCTACACCTAATTGAGGCTGTAAAGGCATTTCATTTATGAAAGTAGGCTTACCCATTCTTTGACATGCATCACAATTTCTGATATACCTTTTTACATCTTTATGCAATGATGGCCAGTAGTAACCAGCACCCAAAATCTTTCGAATGGTATGTTTTATTGAATAATGCCCTCCTGAAGGTTCATCATGACAGGCTCTCAAGATGTCATATATCTCATCCTTACGAACACACCTGCGTAAAACATGATCAGGACTGCATTTAAACAATATTCCTTTTATCCATTCAAAAGAAGAACTTTGCTTGATTAACTATTTTTTCTGTTTTGAGGTAAAATGAAGAGGAATCTTCCCTGTAGCTAAATAATTAGCTATATCTGCAAACCATGGAGTTTGAACAGAGACAACAAACAGTTTTTCATCAGGGAATGCGTCTTCAACTAGTTCTTCAGTTTCTGCATTTGGCAATCTTGACAAAAAATCTGCCACTACATTAGCCTTTCCTGGTCTATTTACTATAGTAATATCAAATTCTTGCAGTAAAATCAACCAACGAATAATTCGTGCACTAACCAAAGGCTTATTCATCAAATATTTGATAGCAACATGATCTGTATGGATGAATACAGGATAACCTTGTGATATAGTGTCGAAACTTGTTAATGGCATATACTATAGCTAAGAATTCCTTCTCAGTTGTAGTGTAATTCTTTTCAGCTTCTGTCAAGTTTTTGCTAATATAATAAATGGCATAGTGTTGTCCATTTTCAATCTGCCCTAGTGCGGCTCCAATAGTAGTATTGGAGGCATCAGTTTGAATATGAAAGGGCAGCTCCCAGTTAGGGCCTCTCAGTACTGGTGGACTGGTTAGCTTTTCTTTCAAAGCTTCAAAGGACTTGTGGCAATCATCAGACCATACAAATTCAGAATCTTTCATTAACAATGCAAACATTGGATTAGCAATGGTACTGAAATCAGTAATAAATCTGCGATAAAAGCCAATATGTCCTAAGAAACTACGGACATCAGTTTGAGATTTCGGAGGAGGAAGACTCTTGATGACCTCTACTTTCTTAGGATCAACCTTAATACCTTGAGCGAGAGATATGATGTCCTAAAACAATTCCTTCCTCCATCATCAAGAAACATTTTTCAGGATTAAGAGATAAATGATATGCTTCACAGCGTATTAGAACCTTTTCAAGTTGCTCTAATGTATATTCAAATGTGTCACCAAACACTGTGAAATCATCCATGTAAATCTCTACACTCTCGTTGGTTAAATCAGAAAAAATGGCCAAGACAGCTCTTTGAAATGTTGTTGGTGCATTACATAATCCAAAGGGTAATACTCTATAAGCAAATGTCCCCCAAGGACATGTGAAGGTTGTTTTTTCCTGGTCTTCTGGTGCCACTTGGATCTGGTTATACCCACTAAAACCATCCAGAAAACAAAAAAATTTCTTACCAGCAAGAGTGTCCAGCACTTGGTCTATAAATGGTAATGGAAAGTGGTCCTTGTGTGTGACTTTGTTTAATTCCCTGTAATCCACACACACTCTCATCTTTCCATTCTTCTTAGGCACAATAACTAATGGGGAAACCCATTGACTATCTGAAATCGGATAAATGAATCCTACTTCCAACAATTTTTCAATTTCTTCTTTAACAATGTCTTTCAAAGTAGGATTCAGACGTCTCTGCGGTTGTCTAATTGGTTTGACATCCTCAGTGTATATCCTATGTGTGCATACATCAGGGTGGATTCCAACCATATCAGTATAATTCCAAGCAAAAGCTTGAACATGTTTCTGCAAAACAGCAAATAGTTTGGCTTCTTGATCGTCAGTCAACCAGCTGTTAATATTTACAGGTTTTCCTGGCTGAATTTCAATTTGCTTGACTCCGGGATAAACAGAGTCAACATGTTCATATTTGCTGATCAAAGCATTTAAAGGACAATGATGTGGTTGCAGATTATGAAATACTCTTGATTCTATATTAAATGCAATACCTGATGGAAGCATTGGCATAGGACAAGTGAAAGAAGTCAAAAGATGATGATGCCATCCATGTGGCAATGTAAAGGAACTTTCTTGAAGTGGAATAGATGGTAAATGTTCAGCAATTTGTTCATCATCTTTCCATAATAGGCGATTGACCAGAACTTGATCATCCCTGAGGCCTTCTTCATGCAATGTATTCACCAAGACTGTTTCATGTTCAAAAATTTCTCTTTCTGGTGAATTCAGTTCTTCAATGTGTTCTTGTACTACAATGGTGGCAAGGGTAACAAGAGGCTCTTGTTCTTCATCAGACTCAGGATACCATAACTGTCCAGAAAATTTAGATGATGGTTGAGCAGGTGGATACAAAGAAATTTTCTTAAGATCTACTCCATTTGAAATAGTCATTTCCCCTGATCTACAGTCTATGAAAGCAGCTGCAGTGGCAAGCCAGGGTCGTCCTAGGATGATAGGATAGCCATTAGCTGTACTCCTAGGTTGCAACACTAGGAAATCTACAGGGTATTCCCAAGAAGATACTTTAATGGGAACATCCTCCAAAAGTCCTTCTGGTTTGGCAACTGACCTATCTGCCATTTCCAAAACGTATGTTGTAGGACTCAAATCAGTGAGCTGCAATTTTTGCATAATATCTTTGGTCATGACATTAATTGCAGCTCCTAAATCAATAAGCACATTGGGAATTTGAACCAATCCTATAGTAATGGTGATTACTTGGACTTCTGGATCACCATATTTGGGAGGTACTAATTTCCCAGAGAGAAGATCAGCCAACTTTCCATCTACTTGTACAGTTTGTGGAAAGGCTTTCTTCTTCCTGCCGAGGTTTCCTTATGCATAAATCCTGAATGGTTTTCTTAATCAATGGTACATCCTTGATTGCCTACAACGAGAGGAAGTGAGATTGACATTTTCTTCAATTCTGTGATTAACTCTGATTCAGGGGTAGTGATGGGGTGATCAAACCTTTCAGGAAATGGTAAATCTGATGTGACACGTTCAGATTTTCTTTGTAAGTTTTCTGCGTTTTCTTCCTTTTGCTCTGATTGTATTTTTTCTGGACTTGAAATTTCTGGAATTTCTTCAATTGTAGGTGGAGCAGGGTCAGGTAAGACCTTCCTTGAGCGTAATTGGATGTTACCACGATCAAGTACATGAACTGCAGCAGTATCTTCGAGACTCAGCCTCATAAACGGGGGCTATTTGTGCGGCATTATTGGGGTTAGTCACAGGCTGAGCTGGGAGTGGAGGTTGTTTTCCTGGTTGTGCTTGTTGATGTGTTCTTCCCTGAAAATTTGGATTAGGATCTGGCAACAAGATTTGAGTTTGCCCTTGATACCTTTGCTGTCCTTCATGGGGTTGATATTGTTGTCCCTGTTGGTTACGAATCTGCCATGAGGAAAGGATTTTGTGTGAATGCGCCCAGATTCGCCCACCAGCTAGAAAGGCCGGAAGGAAGGGATGCCTTCCGTGCCAATCTCCGGAGAAGGCCGGCTCCTTGGGGGGTTTTATGGTTTAAGCTAAGAGTGCAGGAAAGAGATAAAGAAACGGAAAGAATTTACAAATGTGATTGGAATTGGGTGGGGGGAACTAACAGTACGGCAACACATCAATCACCACTACTTACTGCATCATAAATACAAAGCCAACCAGCTTAATTTACAAATGTGATTGGAATTGGGTGGGGGGAACTAACAGTACGGCAACACATCAATCACCACTACTTACTGCATCATAAATACAAAGCACAACCAAGGACTGCAAAACCTAAGTATACTTTATGTATTAAGCAGTGTACGCACAGCTACAATGGTCCCCTAGCAAACATTCTCCCTACAAGGAGAACTAACAGCGACGGCAATGCATCAATCACCACTACGTACAGTCACATAAACAGAAAGCAACCAAGAGATGTCAGAGCCAGGTATATGTGTTATGCAGAGAATTTATACGCACAGCTACAATGGTCCCCTAGCAAACATTCTCCCTACAAGGAGAACTAACAGCACGGCAACGCATCAATCACCACTATGGACAACAACGTAACACACAACTGATGGAACTGCTACCACATTTATTCTATGTATCCTCTAATCTATGAAGTTCAAAAGTACTTGGCCACCAAATGCCGAAATGAATCAACAAGCCATGACACAAGCAATGCTTTAGGCACCTGATCACCAAATGCTGAAACGAATCAACGAGCCGTGACACAGGAAAACGTAAAGCAGAAATATAAAGGAGAGGCAGCATAAAAAATAAAAGCAGCAGAACAGAACCAGGCATACAATTTATATTTATAAGCAGAAGCACGGTTACAATGGTTCCCTAACAGACATTCCCCTTCCACCACTTTACAATGAAAACATGGTGGGTTTTTATAGCCCGAGTCCCTCCCGTTACATTAATGGGCACAAAGTCCCAGTCAAACACTAGCTGACAAAAGCGGCGAAGGAGCTGCAAATGTTGACCTTTGTCGGACCGGACTGTACCCGCAGCATGGTCTTCATGGAAGCTGGATAGCTACGTGGCAGCGTGTTGTGTAGAACTTCTTCTCGACAGGAATGTGGTCAGCTGGAGCAGGTAGAACCTCCAATCGGCTTTAAATGAGGCCACTGGCATAGGTAGTGCAGCCCATGCTCGTCCTTTTGCTCGGCACGTCTTGGCTCAAATCCCGAAGTTGGACACTTGTCAGATGATGGATGATGTTGTTTGACACGTGCCTGCCTTGAAAGGCAGTTTATCCAACTTCGCCTGGGATCAGAGCGCCATCGGGTTGCGTAGGCAGAAAACAGTGCAGTCGGGAAGGCCTTCATGCCTTGGGTGTATTTTCGAGTTTGTTTCCCTACTGCGCACCTGTCAAGGGCGCACTCCGACTTCGCTGCGAAGTCGGACTGCGCACAGGTGAAAGCTGATTTCTGCCGCCGTACGGACTTCGCTCCAGCACTTAAGTCATTTTTTCGCCGACTGCCCGACTGTTACAAGGTGCGCCCGAGAAGAGGAGCGAAGTCGGACTTCGCACCAACACTGGGCGAAGTGCGAACTTCGCACCAACACGGGCGAGTGCGGACTCGCACACGGCAAGGCGGCTTCGCCGGCGGGCGGACGCCCGGGCGAGTGGGACGAAGCGGGCGAAGTACGAACTTCGCACCAACACTTAGCCATTTTCCAGGGCAACTGCTGTCAAATTTGAGATCCAACCGAGGGGCTCCAAGAAAGGGGGGAAGAAAGAGAATGTAGGGAAGAGAGAGAAAGGGAGAGAAGAAGAAAGGGGAAGAGAGGAAGAGGGAAAAGGAAGAGCAGCGATCGCTACAAAACTGAAAACATTGTACCCCGTGCAAAATGTGGCAACATTTCTGGCGGCTCGCGGGGTGTCGAGCTCGCCTCGGCGCAAAGAATCCATGCCTTCATCCGTTGGGTGCAGAGGAACTTGCTTCCCCTGCCTTTTGCTGCTCTAGCTGTTCTCCTCGCGGCAATTGTTCTTCAGATTCACCTTCGTCAGTTGCCTCCTCAGAACCATCTTCCGAAGGCTCTCCAGCTTTGGCTTCTGCCTCGCAGATGCGGTTGTATGCGGCCTGGGCTTGGCCCCGAGCTTCTGCTTCAAATGGCCGGCGGTCGACAACTTCTTCTAATGCTGCGTGGAAAGCAGAGACCGCGTGCAGGTCGATGGTGAAGTATCTTTTTCCTAGCTCCTGGAAGTAGGAGCTGATCTTGCAACATTTGGACACCATCTGGGTGACCTGACTTTCTTGAATTGGCTCAGTCCAGCTATCAATCTCAGCTGTATCTGCCTCAAAGGACCACCAATTCTTTTTCACCTGTTCAAGGGTGAGGAACTCACCATTCTCAACAAAGCCCGGGCACCCTAGTTCAGAAAGAGCATGAAAGGGAGCCATACAAATGTCTCTTTCATGTTCAAATGCGTCCAACATTCGTCTGGCAACTCTCACCTCTTCTACTTTCTTAAAATATTTATGCAAGGTTACCCTTGCATCTGCCCATTCTGCAGCGAATGAGGACATGGGGGAGAATTGGAGGCCATCGCGCTCGTGCTCTTGAAGATTTATTGCCAGGTCCAACCATTGCTTCGCCTGGCGTTCGGCCTCCTCTACCACAGGCTTTCCCTGGGCAGAAACTTCTTGAATTCTGGATGCGAAATCCAGAACTGACATAGCCTTATACGTGTGGGGCTTGCATCCCCGCAGCAAACCAGCCCGCATCTCCTTAACTCTGTTCTTTGAAAAGACCGTCGCTTGAGATGTTTTCTCTGCAAATTGCGACTGCGCCTGTTTCAAAGACTCCTGGAGCTGAGAAATCTGCTCCAAGGCTGCCTGCTTTTCCGTTGCGGCTTCCTGCTGAGAAGCGGACAGCTGGGCTTTTAATTCATCTATTTCTCGCTGCGTCGCTTCCAGCTGCTCAGTGGACCTGGACAGGTCCTCTTCAAGCTGTCTTGTCTTGTCCTACAACCCGAAAAACTCTTCCTGTTCCTCCAGACTCTTGACAAGGAGATTATCCGCTTTACGAATGATTCCCTGAATCTCGTATCGCTTGTTGATATCGTCAAAGCTCTTCTCCTTTGTCTGGAGCTCGTAGTCCGCCCTGGTCATTTCCCGGAGAGGCTTCTTCACTTTCGGGATTATCTTCTCTGTTGTAAGCACTCTCCTCTCGAAGTTAAACTTGGTGCGCTTTACCGGGGCGGCTATCTCTTCAGGTCTCCTCCGCTTCAAGTTTTGGAGGAAAGAGATAGGGTACTCTACAGCTCTTGTTGCCAGAGGCAAGTCGTCCGTATTCTGGAGGTCGTCCATGAAGTTTGGTTCCCCCAGCCTAGGGTTTTGCTGAGACGTCTCTCCTGCGGGAATGGAATCAGGAGGAACCGGACGGACTTTGGAAGGATCGGCCGCTTCTGAGGGCGACCGGGGAGTGGAGACGGGAGCGGCTGATGCTGAAAGGGTTTCAAGCGGCTGAGGCGGTGGATGTAACGATGAATGCACGGCTTCAGCACTAACCTCAGGCGAAGGGTTTGGGGTTTGACTCAGAGATAGGGAAACGTTGGGGTTCTGAGCAAACTGGTCAAAAGAATGGGGGCCGCTAGAAGGGTGTGGAGACGGGGAGGAAGATGCGGCCATGACTTGCTCGGATTGAGCGGGAGATGGAGTAGGAGTAGGGCTGGATGAGATCAGAGGGAGTGGGGCAGCAAACGTACCTGCGGGCTCCGCCTGAGCCGATGCTGGATGGATGTCTGCGATTCTGGTTCCGGCGGCTGGCTCGGGACTGTCCAGAGAAACAATCTCTGGAGCGGCTGAACGCGGCTGCGGCTCTGCGACTGGCTGCTGCACTGTCAGACTAGGTCGCCTGATCTTTTCAACTCTCTTCCTCTTTTTATTTTCCGGAGCGATGGCTGGATCGGGGGAAGGAGATGAAGCAGGTGCAGCAAGCGCTGATGTTCCCACGGTAAACTTGTACCGGGGGTTGACTTGCAGAAGGTCTGCCGCAACCGGTCTGCTCTCTAGCGGCGCTGGCGTCTTTTGTGCCTGAGGAATCACCTCGGGCGTTACCTTGAATAATTTCTTAGCCTTTTCAAGCGCCACCTTGGAAGCCACGGGTTGCATTGGGTCCACTTGGATGTCTGTTGGGCCTGCGCTGGCAGTTGCCGAAGTGTACAACTGTTGGGAGGAAGACCCTCCTTTATAACCCTCAAAGGGACCTCGGGGAACGTAATCTTGATATGCGAATGGCCGCCACTTGTCATGGTGCTTGGTCATATAGAGCTGAAAAGTCGTCATCAACGGCCGATTTCTCCTGGTGGATTTGTCGTGCTTGCGTGCGGCACCTCATCTTCCGACGATTCAATAATCTTTTCTTTTGGCCAGTTAAGGCCTGCTATCTTGGAGATGAATTTTTTAAACCCTGGAGAAGAGAACTTGTGGTCCGGGTTTCGCTTGGGGTCATATGCTACCTCCTCGCAGTAAAAATCCTGCCACGGAGGCGAAGCTTCCATCAAGTCAATTTCCCAGTCAAGGTCAACATGGACCACATCGCATCTGTCTTCGATTATATCCGCCGGGGGCAAATATGCGTGAACTTTCCCCTTATCCCGTACGGGTCGTACTTCCAGCGCTGCGGCAACAGAATCAGGCCAATGCGAAACAGCTCCTGCTCGAGATAGACATGTTGTCCTACCTCGGAAATCTCAACGTTCGCCCAGGAAACGGTCATCTTGTGATAAATGCCAAGTTTGCCAGTGTACTCCGTGAGTACAGCGCCTGTGAATCCCGGACCATTGTCTGTCACAATTGACTCTGGAACCCCGAAGCGGGTAACCAGGCTCTCAATGAACCTGATGACCGTTTCTTGGTCTGCATTCTTGGTCGGGATTGCCTCTGCCCACCGTGTGAAGTAATCGGTGGCTGTAAGAATAAACTTGTGTCCGACAAAGGAACTAGGCGAAATCACCCCAATGAAGTCTAGACCCCATTGCTGGAACGGAGTCTCGGCTCGAATCGGTTGAAGGGGCAGGGGTGCTTTTCTGTTTCTACCAGCAAACCTCGGCATTGATCACACTTGGAACAGACCGCATAAGCGTCTATAAATAGAGTGGGCCAATAGTACCCAGCTATAATTATTTTTAAGGCCGTAGGCCTTGCAGAATGATGACCCCCAAGCATCCCGGAATGAAAATCTCCGAGGACCCTGGGCTAGTCTGATTTTCTGACGCACCGCAACAGGATGCCGTCGATGTTTTTGAAGTAAAGCCCCTCGGGGCGAAGAGTGTACTTAAGTGCACCTAGCCGAAATCTCCTTCGTTGTGAGGCGTTCGGGTGATCTGGACATCTTCCGGTGCAGAAATATCTCACCAGTTCATCTGTCCAATCACTCCCCTCCGATAAGGAGTTGGCTAGGTAGATGTGTGTCGCTGTGTCCTCCCACTTACAGGCGGAGATGCCGGCTACAGCGCTTCGGGCCAATTCCTGACACAAGGCTCGGCCCCTGATAAGCTTGGTGGGCCGCACTTCGATGTCGAACTCCTGGATTTTTGCAATCCACCCTGCTCTCTTGTGACCCGATTCTCCTTGTATGATGAAGCTTCGAACGTCCGGGTGAATCACAAAGACAGTCGTTTTGCTCTAGGAGACAAAATGCCTGAACTTTCGGAGGGATTTCATAACAGCATGAACTTGCCGCTCTATAAAGTTGTACTTTTCCTCATGCGGCTGAATCACTTGGCTCAGGAACGCTATGGGGCGCTCCTCGCCATCGTCTCCCTTCTGAGTTAGGATTGCGGTGTAACTTTCTGGTTCTCCCACCGCATAAAGGATGAAGTCCTTGGAGTAGTCCGGGTTTATCAACACCGGAGCTTGCGCAATTCGAGCCTTGATTTCCTCGAAGGCTTGCTCTCTCTCATCAGTCCATTCGTAAGTTGTATCTTTTTTCAGCAGTTCGGCCATAGGCTTGATCACCTGTGCGAAGTCCGGAATGAACTTCCGCACGAAGTTAATCTGACCGAAGAAGGACTGCAGCCCTTTTTTATCGATGGGGGCTGGCAAGCGAAGGAGGGCTTCTGCTCTGTCAGGGTCAATGGCGAGGCCTTTCTCGGAGATGACATGTCCCAGCAGCTTTCCTTCTTTTACCGCGAAGACAGACTTCTTCGGGTTTATAGAAATGCCGAATTCTCGACACCTCTCAAATATTTGCCGTAGGTGGGAAACATGATCCCCTCTTTGGTGAGAGAAAACAGTCATGTCATCAAGGTAGATAACAATGATCTTATTGAGCAGCTCTCGGAAGGCATGACCCTTTGGAATGTGGCACCGGCATTGGATAAGCCAAAAGGCATGCGTTGATAGGCGAACGTCCCCCACTTGGTGGTGAACGCCGTCTTATGCTGGTCCTCATCTTTGACCCAAATTTGGTTGTAGCCAGAAAATCTATCTAAAAGTGAGAATCTCTGGGCTCCAGCAACGATGTGTAGAATCAAGTCGATTTGGGAAACCGGATAGTGGTCCCTGAGGGAAGCCTGATTCAGGTTTCTGAAGTCGACACAGAGACGAATGTCGCCATTCTTTTTCCTCACGGGCACCAAATTCGCGACCCAGGATGAATGTTTGATGGGGTAGATGATTTTGGCCTCCAGCATCTTCAAGAGCTCGGCTTTCATCATGGCCTCAATCTTCGGATTTACGGCCCTCTGCTTCTGACGGAATGGCTTGGCGCCATCCTCTAGCTCAATGGTATGCTGGATTACATCTCTGTCGTACCCCCTCAAATCCTCGTAGCACCAGGCCACGATGTCGAGGAACTCTTGGCACAGTGATCTGATCTGCTCAAGTTCCTCCGAAGTGCAGTCTGTCCCGACCTTGATAGTTTTACCAGGTTCAAGTTCCGAGTCGGCATACTGCTTCGGGTCTACTTTGATCCTGTGAGATATTGCTCTGTCATTCTGATCAAACAGACTCTCCAATGTAATCAGTCCTTTTGGGACATGATTATTTTTAACTGTATCAACCCCTCATATTGCTCGTCATCAGGGTCTCTACCTTCGATTGAACCAACTTCGTTAACCAAAAATGTGACGATCTCCTCGTCACAACTGAACACTGCCAGTGGGTGTCCTTATCAGGCACAGAAGGCCTGTAAATAGTGCGAACCGGCTTCGGTTTACGGACAACGTCATCGGCCGGAACGTGCACTGGCTCCAACGGGACGCGAGAATGTCAGCGTGTTTGTTTTTCTCACGCGATATCGCCTTGACATTCAACGAGTCGAACAACTCCATCAGGTCCCACACCCGGTTGTGGTACGCCCTAAGATAGTGCTTGTTTGGAGGCGCACTTGTTCGTAACACGGTGACACACCGGCTACGAATCTCCAAAGATCTGCGGGTGTTTAATCCCCGACCTCTCCGCCTTTCGCAAACCCAAGCATAGGGCTTCGTACTCCGCCGAGTTGTTAGTACAGCTCCAGGCCAACTTGTAGGTATAGTCCTTCTGGATTCCGGTCGGAGAAACCAGAAGCACCCTTGCACCGGCGCCATTTTTGCATCGCGCGCCGTCAAAGAAAAGCTTCCACAGCTTCTCAGGTGCAGGTCCCACTTCTTTTGCAGCTGACTTGTCAAGCCTCTCGGGCTGTACGATGGAGTAACAGCCCTGCTCTGTCTCAATTACGGCATTGAAGTCCCGCAAAGAGAACTCATCTTCAAGCTGTAGCACTTCGAAGGCTTGCTCTGTCAGCTCTACTGTCACCAGCTCTTCCTCTGACAGCTGAACCATGCAGTCCAACTCTCCTCCGGGTATCTTCTCTACTAGGAAGGTGGAAGGCTTCTCATTGAAAATTTTCAGTCTCCTTCCTTTGAAGGGCACTTCCATGTGTGAGTAGTCTAGAGACAGGTACCCGCCCAACTTCGCAGTGAACTCCCGAGAGAGACACATGCCGAAGTAGGGAGCCAAGTCAACAACCACGACCTCTTGGATGACCACGATGTCGAGAGCCTTGTGCAGCCGGATAGGGATGTCCTTTATGACACCAACTGTCTTGACAGGGGTGCCGTCTAATTGCGGCACGCCTTGGCTGCTCCGTGTGTACTCCATCCCGATCTCATCGCGAGACGGCCTTCGGCATCACGGTCGTGGAAGCACCGAGAATCCACCATGCGGTTGTGAACTATGTGCCCTTGCATCCGTAAAGACGAGATAAAAGGGAGGCGGTCTGTTCTTCCCGGTGGTCGAGGCCGTCGGAGGTTGAACCGGGACAGCGGGCTGTATACGCTTGTCGCTCTTCATGTTCTTCAGAGATTCTTGCGACAGATCCACTTGGCCTGGGAGCAGAAGAGCATCATACATGCTGATTCTAGCAGGTGTTCTTTTCAACTCGTCTACTATGCTGTAGCCCGAGGTGCTAGCTCCTTCTGCTTCTTTTGCCGGCTCATACTTCGTCCGGTACTGCTGGGTAGCCTCAACTCGCTGTCTCTTGGTCAGAGACGGGTACTTCGACTTCTCCTGGGCTTGTTCTTTGGTTTCAGTTGGAGGGTGAGGTACGGGAGCTTTAGCCGGAGCTGGAGCTTTTGCTATAGGAGGCTTGGCTGGAACGGGGGCAGCCTTTGCCGGAGGAGGCTTGGCTGGAGCTTTATCTTTGGATGCCTTCTCCTGGGCTGTGTAGGGCCACAGCCGTTTGTACGGTGGCAGCCCACCGGGCTGCGCCTTTTCTCTTTTGGCATAAACTTGCAAAGGCTTGGCAGCATCTGCGGTTTTCTTTTCTTCCTTGGCGGGCGGCACTAAATTCTCCTCTGGGAGGGCAAAGTTGGCTTCGCCGTCCAGGATCATGTAGAGTTCATCGTCCTCTATGGCGTTGCCGGCCAAAGTCTGGATGTAGTGCTGGTGCAATGTGCAGTCTTCCTCCGAATGCGGGTCATTGCACGTAGTGCACCAGTTAACCTGGTCGGAAGGACCAGGCGGGTCTTCTATAGCAACATTTCTCGGAGGCGGACGCCTCTGCAACTGGTGCTCTGGGGGCTTGTCTTTTGTCAGCGCCGGGGGCGCATATGGCCTCCTAGGAGCGAGGTCCATCTGGGCCTGCTTCTTCTTCAGAGCGGTCATGTCATTGGACATGGCATGATATCCTGAGGCCAAAGCCCGCACCTCCTGGAGGATTGTATTCTGAATGCTACTGTCAGGAGGCGGCAACTGTGCCGGTGGAGGCAATGCGGCTAATGGAGGAGGGTTGGAATAAGGTGCGTACTGAGGGGGAGCAGGAAGTGCTGGAAAATGCGGAGCGGGAGGAGGCGGGTGAGGATAATGCAATTGAGGCGGGCCGTAAGGAGTTACGACCGGCGCCGGATTCCACTGTTGCTGGGGTTGCTGTCCTGATGTGGACGGCGCACCACCAGAAGCAGGAGGATACTGGGATCTGGGGAAGTCGGGATGAATGGGTTCCTGCACCCTAGACGGGAGTCTGCCGATAGAAATAATGTCAGCTTCAACTTGCTGGGCAGCCTCGTACAGAGCAGGAAACTCGTCTATTCTGGCAATCTTCAGCGAGGAGGCATATGTCTGAGTTGAAGGATCTCAGATAGTAGTGAGCAGCCATGCCGGCTGAAGGCCGAAGTTCGCGAGGTACCCGTTTCCAGGATCTCGCAAACCTGATGTTAAAGTCAGACACCTCCTCTTGAGGGTGTCTCTGGATACTTTGGAACTGATGCAGCAAAGAAGTAGGGTCAGCAGACTCGTTGCATCCTTTCACGAGCCTTACGGCAAGGTGGGGCCACCACTGTGATGGATCCCTACGCGGCGATCTCCACCAGTAGAGAAGCTTTCCCCTCAGGGAAAGGGCCAGCAGACGGGTCTTCACACTCTCATCGGTAATGGAATGCAATGCGGCCAGGGCAAGGATGTCCTGGATGTGCTCGTACGCCGTCTTGCCGTAGCCGTCGTATGTAGGGATAGACTTTAAAGCGGCGAGGGGCACGGCTTGCTGTCCGACCGGGGCCAAGGGCCCCGTAGAGTCCACCGCCGGGAAGAGATCATCGTCATTCTGCTGTTGAGCAGCCATTTCTTCTTCTTCTCCTCCGTCGGTTGTGTACTCAGTGTCGGTACTTTCCGAGGATGCAGATGCTTCTTCTTCCTCGGCCTCTTCTATTTCGTACTCAGCTCCTCCGACCTCGGCTTCGGCTTCTTCTTGAATTTCAGCCTCGGCTTCGTCGACACGAGCTTGCGGATCAGCCAGCCTGGCAATTTCGCCTCGAGCGTTGATGTCCAGTTCGTAAAAGTCAGGCGGGCTTCTCGGATCCCTTGCTCGCCACCTTCTTGTTTGCATGAAGGTGTTGGGACCGGTCTTTCAGACTCAGAGGATTTGTTCGTGCAGAGTCGCCAGGTGTTCTGATTTTGAACAGCAATGAAGCGAACACCAGTGCTTCAATTCTGTTTGGGGGTGGGAAACTTCCTTGGCCCACCGAGTGCTCAAAAACTGTTGCGCCAGGTGGGGACTGATCAGAAAATCTCTCTTCAAATGTGGGACCTTGGTCCCACCGGGCGTGCCAGAGAAACTGTTGGTTACGAATCTGCCATGAGGAAAGGATTTTGTGTGAATGCGCCCAGATTCGCCCACCAGCTAGAAAGGCCGGAAGGAAGGGATGCCTTCCGTGCCAATCTCCGGAGAAGGCCGGCTCCTTGGGGGGTTTTATGGTTTAAGCTAAGAGTGCAGGAAAGAGATAAAGAAACGGAAAGAATTTACAAATGTGATTGGAGTTGGGTGGGGGGAACTAACAGTACGGCAACACATCAATCACCATTACTTACTTGCATCATAAATACAAAGCATGACCGAGGAGCTGCAAAATCTAAGTATACTTTACGTATAAA
Organism: Wollemia nobilis; assembly: GCA_028583015.1. Classification (NCBI taxonomy): domain Eukaryota; kingdom Viridiplantae; phylum Streptophyta; class Pinopsida; order Araucariales; family Araucariaceae; genus Wollemia; species Wollemia nobilis. The sequence goes on along the minus strand of JAQPPZ010016751.1, from coordinate 4,774,024 downwards.
GCAGTGTACGCACAGCTACAATGGTCCCCTAGCAAACATTCTCCCTACAAGGAGAACTAACAGCACGGCAATGCATCAATCACCACTACGGACAACAACATAAACAGAAAGCAACCAAGAGATGTCGAGCCGGGTATATGTGTTATGCGAGAGAATTTATACGCACAACTACAATGGTCCCCTAGCAAACATTCTCCCTACAAGGAGAACTAACAGCACGACAACGCATCAATCACCACTACGGACAGCAACGTAACACACAACTGATGGAACTGCTACCACATCTATTCTATGTATCCTCTAATCTATGAAGTTCAAAAGTACTTGGCCACCAAATGCCGAAATGAATCAACAAGCCATGACACAAGCAATGCTTTAGGCACCTGATCACCAAATGCTGAAACGAATCAACGAGCCGTGACACAGGAAAACGTAAAGCAGAAATATAAAGGAGAGGCAGCATAAAAAATAAAAGCACAGAACAGAACCAGGCATACAATTTATATTTATAAGCAGAAGCACGGTTACAATGGTTCCCTAACAGACATTCCCCTTCCACCACTTTACAATGAAAACATGGTGGGTTTTTATAGCCCGAGTCCCTCCCGTTACATTAATGGGCACAAAGTCCCATTCAAACACTAGCTGACAAAAGCGGCGAAGGAGCTGCAAATGCTGACCTTTGTCGGACCGGACTGTACCAGCAGCATGGTCTTCCTGGAAGCTGGACAGCTACGTGGCAGCGTGTTGTGTAGAACTTCTTCTCGGCAGGAATGCGGGCAGCTGGAGCAAGTAGAACCTCCAATCAGCTTTAAATGAGGCCACTGGCATAGGTAGTGCAGCCCATGCTCGTCCTTTTGCTCGGCACGTCTTGGCTCAAATCCCGAAGTTGGACACTTGTCAGATGATGGATGATGTTGTTTGACACGTGCCTGCCTTGAAAGGCAGTTTATCCAACTTCGCCTGGGATCAGAGCGCCATCGGGTTGCGCAGGCAGAAAACAGCGCAGTCGGGAAGGCCTTCATGCCTTGGGTGTATTTCCGAGTTTGTTTCCCTACTGCGCACCTGTCAAGGGCGCACTCCGACTTCGCTGCGAAGTCGGACTGCGCACAGGTGAAAGCTGATTTCTACCGCCGTACGGACTTCGCTCCAGCACTTAGTCATTTTTCTGCCAGCCTGCTACAAGGTGCGCCCAGAAAGAGGAGCGAAGTCGGACTTCGCACCAAAACGGCGGTGCGATGCGTGCGGACTTCGCACCAAAGCGGGCGAAGTGCGAACTCCGCACCAACACTTAGCCAATTTTCCAGGGCAACTGTTGTCAACTTTGAAATTCAACTGAGGGGCTCCAAGAAAGGGGGGAAGAAAGAGAATGTAGGGAAGAGAGAGAAAGGGAGAGAAGAAGAAAGGGGAAGAGAGGAAGAGGGAAAAGGAAGAGCAGCACTGCTACAAAACTGAAAACATTGCAACCCGTGCAAAATGTGGCAACAGTCCCCATCTTTGTCCTTGTTGTGTCCATTGAGGAGGCATGGTATGCCAAGGTGGGTTCATCCATCCAGATTGTGACCAATCTGGAGGAGCTGTCCAAGGTTGGTTCCAAGGTTGTGCGAGAAACTTCTGCCTGTCCCCATGGCATATTCATATTCCAAGGAGATTGTCCCCGTTTGGAAATCTAGGAGCATTGGGATATTGTGCATAACCACCACCGGATCTCTCGCCCAATAGCATTGAGTTCTTCCCGTTTGGGTGCCCAAAACAGATTTTAGATATGGCAACAAAGGGCATTTATCTGTTGAATGTTCCTTGGAACAAATTCCACAAATAGAAGTTTTGTTTAGGGGGCAATCCTGCAAGGCATGCTTACTCCTACACCTTGGGCAATAAATTGCTAAAGGTGGTGTAGAATTAGATCTTGTGTTTTTCTCACCAAGTGCAGTATTAAGTTGAACAAGGATATCAGTTTTTAAATTGGCCATTTCCTCCATCAACTCTTTTATACCATTATTGCCAGAATTCCTTTTCTTTCTCCGATGGTGAGTGCGGGAATAGTTTTTACATAACTCCACAATATCTTCAAGGTCAAGTTGATCTATGTCTCCTTTTCCCATTAAATCTAACACTTCCCTAGATTCCTCCTGCAATCCTCTTAAAAATATAGGCTTTAAGAAATCAGGTTCTACAGGACCACATCTCTTTTGGACAAAAGCAAAGCGGTCAAGGTAATCTTCTAGACTCTCATCTTCGTCTTGCTTGATCCTAAACAACTCATCTTTCCTGTTTCTTACTCTACAATAATCTTGATATTTATTTAAGAATGCAGTCTCCATCTCATCCCAGTATCGATTGAGTTAGGTTCAAGATTGCTCATGAACCATTGGAGAGCAGCGTCCTTAAGTGTGGAAGGAAACAATTTCAATTTCTGATTATCATTTATGTAGTCATAAGTTTGACATAACACCTTGAATTCAAACAGAAATTGATCAGGATCTTCTGAAACAGTTCCCTAAAAATTGGCAATATGGATGGGGAGATTGTTTTCATGGGGGCATCTAGAAGTGGATCCAATCTTATGGGATACTCAAAAGTCTTGGGAGGATCATCAGGATTATCATATCCACCTACTGCTGCTACTGCAGCCATAGTTGTTTTCTTTCTAAAGGATGATGGGAATAGTCTAGTCAGAGGGGAGTGTTTAGCAGCTAGTGCTTCAAAAAGCTCTTTTTCTAATTTTTCCAAAAATGCATCTGATGAAGAAGGTATGTCTGGCTTATCTTCCCCGGGGATTTCAAATTCTTCATCTGACCGAGCAAGTCGCTTTGGTGGTTCAGAACCACTTCGGATAAACCTCCCTCTTTCGTCTCTCGGCCTATGCATTCATGCACATTTACTAAACAGATTGTAAAATTTGCAAGAACTGTTTTCTGTATCCAGCCTACAGTTCTTGACCTACTTAAATTTGACTAACAACACCATTGTCCTCGGCAACGGCGCCAAAAATGATGAGTGTCGTTTAGTTCATCATTTAATCATTATTTATCAATCCGGGCAAGTGTCCTAAGGCTGTTTACGATAGTCAATTCAAGCAGATGTAGAACATTCTATTCAGAAAATGGCTTTATTGGCAGAACAGTTAGTGTTTGTTGGGGGTTCTTCTGTCACTCTAAACCCTATGAACTGAAAGGAAACTAGATTACACTTGCTGAAATAAAATTGCAGAAATGAAATAACTATCAAAGAAACCTATTTACTTTTGCTAAATCTGAAAATGCATTCAAAAACTGAATTAAACTTGCTGAAATGAAAGTTGCAGGAAATTCAGAATTGCAAAAAGTAAACTAACTTTGCAAAATAAAAGAACAAAACTGAAAATAAACTTAGAAATGATAACTCAGAAATAATAATGAAACTACAAACTCTGAAACTGGAAATGATTTCAACAAAATAAAGAAATGCAGGAAAAATGACAGGTTTCCTATTTATTCTGCTACAGACAGATTTAAACAAGAAAACCTAGTGAAAAACCTTCTTCTGCTCCTAGAAGTGGCCCTTGCTCCCTGGTTCAGAAGAAGGTGAAGAAGTAGCTCTGGTTTACTACTTAATCACTCCTTCAATCATAAAGCAAAACTGATAAAAACTGCACTTTTTATTGAATCAAAAACATGCAGAAAAATTCTGCATGTTACTGCTACAGAAATCTGATTTCTCACAATATTCAGAATTATCCTAATTGCAATCCTAATTCTCCTTAGCTCCACCCAGATGGGAGCCGGTTATTTATCTTACAAACATGCTAAATCAAGTGTGGAATGATTCTAATTTCAGGCATTTTAAGAATGCTGTTAAAACTGCATTCCTAAAATGCAGAATATGGTTACATGAATGAAATCTGTTTGTTGCACATTTTTTGGAGGTCTTTTGCATTGAAAAAGGTGCACAACAGATTCACATAACTGTCCTTAACACTCTCCTGCAATTTTGCCGCCTTTCTTGAGTCGTTACTGGTCAAAGTGTGCTTTTCCGGTTATTCCGAGCAGTCCTGTTATTCCGGAGCAGTATCTCTGTTGTTCCGGAGCAGCGCCAGAATGCCTGTTTTCAACACAGTTTGCGGTTCTTTTGCCGAGCATTTGGTGGATCAGACTTGGAAGTCTTTCAACAACCTATTCACACGTTCTTTTAAGTTGAATTTGACCAAATTCCAAGCCATGCACATCTGGCTGGAATTTGTCCAAGTTAAAATGGTCAAAATACAGTTTTGCACAGCTTGCAGTTTTGTCCTGTTTTTAGTGCTATTTTCTGCATTTGACAACTTCAGAGAGCATGATATGAATGTTATATGTCCCACACGTGATTGCACTAACACATTTCACAATAAATCATTATTTATCAACAAAACTTATGCAGAAAATACAGAAAATTAGTAAAAACAGAATATTATGCTTCTAAACAGTCACACATGTAAATAGTAGTAAATATTGTATTTCATCAGCAGAATTAACATCAAAACATGTCAAAAAGGTCTATTAAGGATGTCTAAAATAATCAATAATGAGGCAATTTTTGGCCTCATCATCACATACTACTCTTAGAACTCCGGTCATCTCTTGGTGATTACGTTGCAATGCAACCTGCATATCCACCTGTGCTATGGTTAGAGCATTAAGAATATGTCCAAGACTTGGTTCTTCATCACTTCTTTCCCCCATGTTGTTACTGTGTTCCTTCTCTTTACCATTGTGACCTTGTTCTGCTTTTTTCTTCTCCCTTTCAGCTGCTCTTTTATCACTGTCACTCATGAAAAACTCAACTTCCCACAGGATGGCAATGTTGAGCTTGGCTTTGATACCATGTAACAACCCTCCCCAATCTGGCTAAAATATTTTTTTAAAATCTTTTGCAAATATGTGCTTTTTTTGTAATTTTTCAAATTAATAAAAAAACTCAGATAAATGCTAAATCAGTCCACCTGCAACTGTCACAACTTTGTAACTATGCTACCAAATAAAACGAAACTTGAGATGCAGATTTTACATATGTGATGCTAGAAACCCAGTGAAGGAATCGAGGAAACACAAAAATACCACAAAGATATATCGATCCGGAATTTTCAGTCTGTATTATTTGATCGGCAAATCTGTACATACCACTTATTCACTTAGCTCCAGAAATGCAACTTTCTTCACCCACGAAATGATGTATTAGCAGCTCACAATCCTTGGGCACCAATGAAGGAGGAGATAGGGATTTATGGACTGATCGCCCCAAATCCCCATAGATATCACGCCTGGCTGGTAATTGTACGGCCTGTGCTGTACGGCCATAAATCAGTAACTTCGCCCAGAACCTCTTAAAACACTTTTGTATAATCTTTCGAAAAAACTTTGCAAATCTCTCCACAATCAGCATTGAGCAATCTCTGTATGAAATCGCCACCCTAATCCACCAGGGGTAATCTCTCATACCCGAAGAGGATGTCCCTATTGGAGGTTGTCATCCCCAATAAGCTCGACACCCTGCAAAGATTCTCTGCAAGCTTCTTCACCAAATGCCAAAGCAAACATATAAACCTGGATGCCTGAAATGAATGATCAAATCTCCTTTTATAGAGCTCACAAGGGGTTGATGGCTTTTTGGAGGGAAAAGGCAATTTAAAATGTCTTCTAGAAATTATTTTTCCTCATTATAAATGGCGTCCCCTTTTTGCAATTCTAATAGTCACTTTATAAAATAATTTTAACTTAAGTGACTCTTTAATCCTCCCCCTTTATTATAAAGTCATAACTTATATAAAATTAAATTATTAATTTAATTTTATATAAATAATCTTCGGGCATTAAAATTTCTAAGCTCCGCAAACCAACCTTCCAACTGATCATGGATTTGGATACCCATTTCGACGAACAATCCAAAGGTACCATCCGCTTTGACTGAAACCCCAGAATTGACTTACTACAAATAGTAAGTCCCATCTCCTTTACCCAAACAAGCCACAGAAACTGGCAACTGAAAGCTGAGAGTGGCCTGATTAAGATCACCATGGGTTCCCACACATCCAATTTAGCCTACGGGAACCGTGAGTAGGCTAATCACAACTGCAAAGCTGACTGGCTAGAAAGGGGACATTACAGAAATGTACAAGTGTCTGATGAATCCTAAATGGGAAAACAACCTAATTCAAGCATTTGTTGTTCATTTGTCTCTGCAAAATACCTGGGCTAATTAAATCTAGCAAAAATTTCAAGATTAATTACTAACAATGGTCATGTATGTAGTTGTACACATAACATGGATGATCTTGTATTCTACTGTTGAGTGTGCAAGTATCCAATTGGACAATTACTAATATTGCCTGACTCCACTTTCCATGTTTTATGATCTCAAGCCATGTACCTAGTACAATCTTCCACATGAAGTAACCTCACTGACAAACATATTCTGGCAAATCCTATATCCTCCCTAACATCTACCATCCTCCTTTTCAGCATGTATGCATTTCAGTCATATGCAGGCCTCAACTCTAAACGTTTGGTTGCCTTGTCCTCACCACATGCAGTTACTTGGCACGCAACACTCATCACCTTCACCCTCAATCACAAAATTTGAACACAGTTGAAAACCAAATAAATTTACTTCTGACAGAAAGTTATAATAGGCAATGGCTTCCTTATTGTTTATAAGGCCTTGACAACAAAAAATGTGCTTCTTTGAACAAATTTATGATGCATTAACAACTCACCTGATTCAAGACTTTGACTGCAACATCTGTCGTTACATCATGACTTGAAAGATACAATGCATGAATGTGATACTAGCCTCATTATGCCAAAACATTTTGAAACAGACAAAAATATTTGCACATCCACCAATAATGTTTATAATTTACTAGATGAGTTTTAAAAAACGATCTTCAATCTCCTAATAATATTGATCAAACCCACAATATTATTCTTGGCAGTCTAGTTCCTTGGCAATCTAAGTTTTCTGTCAGCTTGCAATTCACTAACAGTCTCTTGTCAAAGTCCCATGCAGTGCTCCACCAGCAACAATCTCTTCCTACAGACAGTCATCCAAATGTCAATTACAGCGAGTGTCTTGTAGTATATACCCCTTAATGGCATTTTATACGTAGTTCTAATTTGCCTCGTCATAAAACTTCACTGTCAAGGAATTCTGGAAGAAAACATAAATCATATTCAAAGCTGGTGTACAATAGGCAATTATAATTAACTGGTAGTAATTAATGGTTTCAACAATAATTATATTAATGCTTTGCAAAATAAAATGAAATTTGTCCAGACATTTTTAATCTACTGAATGATGTTTGGTGTTCTTCTTGCCTGTCTACAAGACCCTTCTTGCTGATTTACAGGTATCGATGTAACATGCAGAGGCTTCTGTTTGCAAAGTTTTTGGGAGATAATAATAAATAGAAATGCCCATTACACTCTCGGTGCCTTGAATATGCTATGCATCTCTGAATTATTATTATGTTTGTTTATTTAAAGGTTCAGTTCAGTATGAAACATTCAGCTTCCCCATCGTACACTAGTCAGTTATCAATAATCTCAGAACAAAGGATAAACCAGTAATATAGAAATAATCTCTGAATGTAAGTGACCACAAGTCTCGAGCTTGTTAAAAGACTATATTAGAAGAGCAAGGAATGTCCTCCATGAACATTAAATTTTTCTTTTAACAAAAAAGAATTCCATAACCTCAAAAATCAACCTCCTACTATGTCATTCTCTATAATCACAAACAGAAATGGTGTTAAATCAGACAATAACAGTTTTTGCTTGAATAAGAACTACGATTAATTAACTGTAGATTCTTTACAGGTGGTTGAGTTGACATAGCCTTTTACATACCGGCCCTCTCCTTGGAAGAAAGGCACATTATGGTCATGTCAAATCGGCCGACCCTGGTCAGATATTCTAGGAACTGAAGAGCAAAATCAACATTTTCCCTGGCAATTACAAGTTAAGCTTTTAGAAAAACCTGATAAGCAACTATGTATATGTTCAATCATTCACACTTTGAAGAAAGAATCTAGAAGAGAATCACATACATGAAAAAGAGCTCAATGCATCTGATTATGTCCATCAACAAAGAAGCCGATAGTGCCTCTTTAAATACCTTTGGAATAGATGATGGAGCCATAACCTAAAAGAGTGACAGTGTAAAACAACTAAGTGTGGAAAGCACTAATAAGTTTGTAATCAAAGTCTTATGCATAAAAACACTAATTTAAGTGTACACAGAGGTCAGTGAAAACAATAGAAGCCATTCACTTTAAAAGCAATAGCATATGCATCAAAGAAAACCACTCCATCCCAATAAAATGAAAGGAAATGTACCTTAAGCAGCTTACACTGGGCCGACTGATCCCCAGAAAATCCTTTCCACATGGACTCAAACTCATAGGCTGATCTCGGAGCTGTAATATTCTGTGCAGCTGCAGCCATAGCACGTGAAGCTGCACGAGAAGCAGCCTCCTGTGGTGATAATTGTGCATCATGGTTTTGATTGGCAACCAAGTTTCTCTATCAACAGACACAGGCATTAAATTAGAAACTGAACACTTTATAATAACCATCAAAAACCTTAAAAACATATCATAATGTAATTCAACATTATCTGACATATGGCACTAGACAAAAAGACTAAATTTTAATATATATTTCACATATATAAATTCACATTTGAGTTTTAATTTTGGTATTCTAAAAACATCAATGTATAACTTTAATATATATCCAGATTCTCTTTACATGAGACCATTTAAGCTCATCTTCTCTCTTCATATTATCTGACTATGCACACTTGTCGCTTTTTTGTCTAAAAGGATTGCTTCCTTGCCTACATTTAGTATTCAAAAATTAGTTTGTTCCTCCAATCTGTTGGTATCCCAATGAAAGGGCTTTTGCTGTTCAGTTACTCTTTGGTTGTCTCTTGCAACGCATCCATTCCTTAAAGGAAGCGATCAACAAAAGTTAAAGACAGGATATTTGCAGACAGTATGTCCACGTCACATGGACCTTCCCTTTGCAGTCCTTTAGCCCTCTTCTAGCTTTCTATGTATTAAATTTCTAGTAGGTTATTGACATCACCATCTCTCTGACAATCTTTCGCCAGCTTAAGTGTTCACATGGCTTATGGATACCCTCAGTAAGATGAGAGTCTGCCCTCATCAGCTTCACATTGAGACAGGTCATCATTATCCTGAGATCAGGATATGTTGCCTCTTCCCAGTTCACCATCTCTCTGACAAACTTTCTCCAGCTTAAGTGTTCACATGGCTTATGGATACCCTCAGTAAGATGAGAGTCTGCTCTCATCAGCTTCACGTTGAGACAGGTCATCATTATCCTGAGATCAGGATATGTTGCCTCTTCCCAGTTCAGGATATAGAAAACGAGGAACACTTTATCTTTCACTGACCAATCTATTAGAAGATCAAAGGGAACATACTATTGCTTCTACAAGAACTCTAGCAGCTCCCTCTCCAGCTTGTTTATATATCCTTATCAGTGATGCCTAGGTCTTTTTCTCTGGAAATTTGTCATTCTTAGGGGCAAGGCATTTCAAAAGTCATGTAGATCCCCAAGCTGATTACCTATTTCTTCCTGACTATCTAAGTTGTTGGTAGCACTAAGCATCCTCTTCATTCTATTTTCACTTGCAATGATGAAGAGGGCAATGAGATGGCATCCTACTCTAACTAGCACCTCGAAAGCATCCCAACACCCCTCCACTTCATCTTGAAAGCATCTTCAGAATTATTTTTCAGCTTCATCGCCTTAGATCCATGGGTGACTGCACCTCAGGGCGAGAGAGATACCCCTATTTCGCGCTTTGCTCCTCAGAATACTCTTTTGGCCCTCATCGTGGGTGGTACTTAGTAGTTACTTCTCTTCTTCGGTCAATTGGCATCTTCATAGATTAATTACCTCCTTTCAAATACTCCTCCCCACCTTCTTCCTAATAAGAGGGTAATTAATCAAGTAATTAGCGATTATGTGTACCGACAATATATTCAGATCACTTGGGTCGCTCCATCTCAACCTCTTAGTCCCAAATTGGCCTTCTACACTAAGCATTTCATGCTGATTAAGAATGGCATTATTACTCATCCTCATTATGTCGAGCGACATTGGACACGCAATCTTAGAATTCCTCGTGGTCAACTCAGTGTATGTTCAATCAATTGCAATGGAGACAGCCCACCATATTCCCCAAGAGGATAGGGTATGTCGTCTTTGCTCTATTTGGGAGGTGGAGACTGAAGAACATTTCATCTTCAAGTAACCTATATATTATGAGATTCAAGGAAGGTGCTACTACTTCTATAGAGACTCACATGGATCGCTTGCCACTTTTTTCAGCTATACTAACCAAAGATGCCTGACTCTTTACCTCAAGGAAGCTATGACTCTTCGACATCTATTATTATAGGAGAAACTACTGCTCAACTAATCACCTCATTCTTTCACCCTATCTCTGCAATCAAGAGTAATAAGCACTCATAGGAAGCTACAACTATCCAAAATATTAATGACAAATCTATGTGCCCTTGTCTGCATACAAGAGTGGCTACTAGGGCTTCAGTTCTTTCTTCTTGCTTGCAGCAAGACAAGACTGCAATTCTCTAGCATCAGGTTTCGGCCACCCCTCACTGTAGACAGCAGTTCCAAGCATAAATAAATCACTAAGCTGTCTGACAAAGAATGTCCTATGAAGATTCACAATTTTGACTATGTATAGCAATTTTGGTAATGTATGAATCATGAAAATGACAAGTTTGCAATGTAAAATCAGCCAATCCAATGAATATGGCTTGATTAATAAATATGCACAAAAGGACAAACACAGTTGTCTTTGTGTTAAGACGTCCTGATTAGTTAGACGTTTGGATTAGTCAGACGTCCAACCTAACTAATCAGACGTCTGGCTGCTATGTTAGACGTCTGAAGCAGTCTGTTATGCAGTAAACGCATTGTTAAGCAATAGGTGGTTGGGACGGTTGAGACGGGTTAGTTGCAGTAACTACCCGGGCTTACCTATAAATACCCCCTATTTCATTTTGTAATCTATCCATACTTGTCTATAATACAGATCTGTTGTGCAGCAACCATTGTTCTGGAATGCGTGTTGTATGTGATTGCGTTTGTGTTATAGTGTTGTGTTGCAGGCAAGGTTACCAAGTGCGCGGGTGCGGGTGCAGGTGCGGGTGCGGCGGGAATCGGGGATGCGGGTGCGGCGGATTTTTAATATATATATATATTATCATTTATGTATTTTTTATTCAAAATAATAAAATAAATTATAAATCATACACATTACAAAATAAATAAATAAATCATACACATTGGCATCATAAAACCATATATGATATTCAACAGGATGTCAAAGTCATAAAAAGATAACAATATATAGGCCCTCTTCAAATAGTGCATGTACAATTAATTTTTAAAAACGTTTATATTTTAAATTTTAAAATTTTAAAGGTTTTTACTTTTTTTTATTAAATTAACTTTATATTTTAAAGTTTTTTAATGTTTATGTGGGCCCACCCAGCCCATACGGGCTTTAAAAGAACATAAAAATAAAACTTAAAACTAAAAGTTAAAAACTTAAAACATTTTAATTTTTTTAATTTTTAAAAGTTTATACTTTATAGTTTATACATTAAACTTTTTTATAATAAATATTAAATTATAATTTATAAAGTGGACTCCAATTCATTGTAAAGTGAATTGGAGTCCACTTCTCCTATATAAACCCTTCTCTAAGGGTTTCTACTTCATTTTAAGCATTTGCACAAGTGAAAAGCAAGACTGAGACGGCAGACTTCGGACAAAGACAAGCAAGACTGAGACGGCAGACTTCGGACAGAGACAAGAGACAAGCAAGACTGAGACGACAAACAAAGGAGAACTTCGGACAGAGACAAGCAAGACTTCAAACAAGCAAAGACTCTTGGACAAAGACGGCAGACGGACAGAGACAAGCAACTTCTGACAGACAAAGCAAGACTGAGGGTTTTTTTATTTTTTTTGGGGGGGGGTTTGAGACGGCAGACTTCGGACAGAGACAAGAGACAAGCAAGACTGAGACGACAAACAAAGGAGAACTTCGGACAGAGACAAGCAAGACTTCAGACAAGCAAAGACTCTTGGACAAAGACGGCAGACGGACAGAGACAAGCAACTTCGGACAGACAAAGCAAGACTGAGGGTTTTTTTATTTTTTTTTGGGGGGGGTTTCTTAAAACTTTTTAATCAAAAATTTTACAATTAATAATTTAATTCCCTTGTGCCACAATCAAGAGCAACATAATATCTTTGAACTGCTGTGAAAGTAGTTAGGTTGTTTTTCTGTACAAGTCATGTCATAGAAGCAAAGTTGGCCTTAGAGGGTATACTAAACATTAAAAAACTTTAAAATATAAAGTTAATTTAATTAAAAAAGTAAAAACCTTTAAAATTTAAAATATAAACTTTTTTAAAAATTAATTTTTTTTCAATTTTTTTAAAGGGCTGGGCCCACCTAATAACAAAAAAAAATTATAAAAAAAAATTATGCATTTTAATACCCAAATTAGGGCAGGGTTCGGCTGGCCGAACCCTAACTGGCTGTAGGGTTCGGCTAAGTCAGACAGGGTTCGGCCCAGGCGAACCCTGTCAGATAGGGTGCAACTAGGGTTCGGCCCAGCCTCACCCGTTCCCACACCCGCGAACCCGGTGCGGATGCGGGTGCGAGTGCGCGCACCCAGCCAACCGGGTGCGCGAACCCTGTTTCCTTGGTTGCAAGTATTGATCATGACTTGGTACGAGAAGAAGTATTGTTGTGCATAGTTTTACTGTTGCAGGAGGCGCTAAGGGACATTCAAGACTGAAGACGGACATCCCAGTTGCAGACATCTAGACCCTTGAAAATCATCCGTTGTGTGTATTAATCTAGCCGTCTGGCCTTGTCAGCAGAGTCGTCCCAAACATCTAGCCGTCTAGCCATTCGTCCCAGACGTCCAACCGTCTAGCCATCCGTCCCAGACGTCCAACCGTCTAGTCATCCGTCCCAGACATTTGGCCACCTGTCCCAAACTTCCACCAGTCCAAACGTCTAGCCGTTCTAGCCGTCCATCCCAGACATCTAGCCGTCCATCCCAGATTTCTGGCCGTCTATCCCAGACTTCCACTAGTCCAAACGTCTACCCATCCGTCCCAAACATCTAGTTGTCTAGTTGTCTAGTTGTCCGTCCCAGATGTCTACTATTCTAAGGACTTGTTTACCCATAACTATCGAGCATAATGACTTGTGTAACCAGGTTTATCACTCCCTCCTAGCTTCTCGTCATTCCCTCGTCTCGGGAAAGTACTTACCCTTGTCTACATTTGGCATCGTTGCCTAAAAACAAACTTTGGGTCAAGAAGTATAGGTGATAAGGCAAAGAGGTGAATGACACATCGCAGGTCACAAGGTAGAAGAGGAAGGAGTCCAAGACAGCCAAGAAGAAGTGCACGACTGGCGAACCAAAGAACACACGACGAAGATGAAGTTTCACAACCTGAAGTGGAAAGAGTGTGGAATCCCGTGGAAGACGAGAATCCGAGAGTAGAGACGTTGTTGGTGACAACAGAAGACGAAGAGCAAATAGTAGAGGAAGTACCTGTTATTGAAAACGAGGATTGGATGGTAACACCCGAACCAGCAGAGAGGAGTTGGCCGATGGATACAGAAGTAGGAGACTTTGTACCGCAGCAACCATGCATCGGTTCGTGGGGAGGAAGACCAGAACCACATCTCGTTTATTCGTGAAGGAGGTCGCGAAGTGGAGGTAGAAGGCTATTTGACCCAAATTTCGCACCATCAACAACAGAGAGAGAGCCGGACATAATTCCACCACACTCACCACCAAGAAACTCGCCTAGTGGGACAGTCCCAATGGCGCATACTGCTACTCAAGCAGACAGACAAAAATGTCCACCTTTCCATGGGGAAGGAAAGGAAGACCCAACCCATCATGTGGGAACTTGTATCACCATTTGGGGATCAAATGGGGTAACACAAGATACAGAGTGGTTGCGATTGTTTCCAGCCACTTTGCGGGGAATGGCTATGGATTGGTATTTAAAACGACAGCGTACGCAACCATTCACCCAATGGACCCCCTTGAAGGATGCATTCATTGAAGAATTCCGACCATTAAGGGATGACACGGAGATCATCACTGAAATCTTCGCCACAAAACAAAAACCAGAGGAAGATGTCAAGAGCTACGATAGGAGACTAAGGCAGCTAACAGATAAAATGGAAATGCCACCAGCCGACGGAATGATAAAACGTTGGTTCTTGGATGGATTACTACACAAATATCGAAAGAAGATGAAAGCAGTACCATCCTCGACATATGCGGAAGCCCTCGAGAAAGCAAAGAACTTTGAAAGCGAGGCCAAGCAAACAGCTACAGGAATCGGTGGACAACCAAAACGCGAAGAATCTGATAGTGATGAAGAAGATAAAGTGCAAAGTGCAATACACTCCTTTCGGAAAGAGTTTGATAAAATTATAAAAGAAGTCAAAGGAGAAGTGAGGAAAGATAGGAAGGATATTTGGTGTTCCGATTGCAAAACGGAAGGACATGCCAATACCAATTGCCCAAAGAAAGCGTATTGCAACATATGTGATATTGCAGGTCACCCAGTAGCAGATTGTCCATTCAATCTAAAGGGAGCAAGGCACCAAACATTAACAATCCAACAAGGAAGTCAACCTGATACTTCAAGAAATGGACAAGGTGCAACAAGCGGTGGATACAGGAACAACCACCGAGGGGGAAGACAAGGAGGACAGAGTCGACTGCAGTACGACTCTGAAGGGAGACCTGTAATTCAGTGTCGGAATTGTCAAGAATGGGGCCACTTTGCGAAGAACTGCCCCCAGCCTCAGAACACGAACATTGCTGGTGGTAGCAATGTTACTCAAATGTGTAGGTGGTGTGGTCCAGGGAACCACAAAGAGGCTAATTGCCCAAATAAGGCAAGCTCTAGTGGAACACAGAATGTCAATTTGATTGACATTGGCGAAATAAGTACAGTGATGGAAAGGGAAGATGAAGTCCTAGCCATAACAAGAACACAAGCTAGGAAGTTAGAAGAATACCCAAATCCTGCCAAGGAGAAAGAGCGATGGCAGGAAGCTCAAGAATTGATAAAAATAGAACTAGACAAAGGAAAGCAGGACAGACTAGTTCTAGAAAAAGCTCTAAAGAAGGTGGAGATCACAAATGATAAACAAGCATCAATAGAAGGCTTGGTGACACAGGTGTTGAATACGATAGTAGAAGTGAAGGTAGCAAGTCTATTCAACATAGTACCTGAGTTGTATGCTACGGTGGGAGAAGTCATAAAAACAAAGAAGAAAGAAACCCGACAGGTAGCACACATCAAGCAAGGTCAGTTCATTGATCCAACGATACTGATGATCGAGGCAAGGAAGAAGCCAACTTTGGTTCATATGGAGATACTGGACCATAAGTTGAATCAGGTGATCGTTGATGGAGGATCAAGCGTGAACGTGATGCCAGAAAGAACATGGCGGAGTATTGGTCAACCCGCACTTAGATCTCCAAACTTCAAATTATACGGAGCAGATCAATATGGCATCGAGACAATAGGCGTACTAATGAGCCAAAAAGTGCGCATAGCGGAACAGGATTTTATACTGGATTTCGTTATAATTGCCATGCAGAAACCAGCATATGATGCATTGTTGGGACGTGGGTGGTTACGAATGGCAAAAGTAAACCACAACTGGGAGAAAGAGCATCTGACCTTCAAGAAAGGCCAGCATAGATATTTGATTAATTTAAAGAACCAGGCGGTAAGCCAAGAGATTGCAAGTTCCGATGATTCAGGAGTTTCTTCCTCGGATGAAGAATCAGGATATGAACCAGACGAAGAGGGAGTACTACACCTGGAAGATTGCACGGAGGATGAGTACAATGAAGACAAGGGCTTACTCCACTGGCAGCAGGAAGATTATGAAGTATTCTCCCCCCAGTGTTTTTGCATTGAAGTAGGAGACGAAATCCAGAAGGATGAGAAGAAGGAACCAAAAAAAGAGGAAAGCAGTAAGAAACAGACAACAACAGAGAAGGATAAGGAGAGAGAAAAATGGACATTCCCCAAGAACTTTGCAGAATATACGATGGGAGACGCAGTCATTGAAGACAAACCAGCCCACCCCATCGATGTTCTTAAGGCAGTAAATGAACCTGAGTCCATTAAATATGAAGGCCCTAGAATGATTCAGGTAAACTTGGGAGAAGATGGCAAGGAGAGGATGATTAAGTGTGGAGATGATTGGGATCCAGTACTAAAAGCAGCAACTTTTAAAATCTTTCTGGAGTATAAGGATGTCTTCGCTTGGACGTACAAGGACCTGAAGGGAGTTCCACCAGAACTTTGCGTACACAAGATTCCCCTGATTGAAGGTGCACAACCAGTGAGAAGGCGACCATACAGGATGAATCCCAAATACGCAGCTCTGGTGAATGCTGAAATTGATAAAATGTTGGATGCAGGCATTATTTTCAAGGTTACGACAAGTGAGTGGGTGTCACCGATTGTGATCACCTTGAAGAGGGAGGTAGATAAAATTCGAATTTGTGTAGATTTTCGAAGCCTCAATGTCGTAACCATCAAGGATCCCTTCCCGATCCCTTTCACAGACTCCATCCTGGAAGAAGTAGCAGGCCATGAGATCTATTCATTTTTGGATGGGTTCTCAGGGTACAACCAGATTAGCATCGTAGAGGAAGATAAGCTGAAGACAACTTTCGTAGTTGAAAATGGAATATATGCTTATAATCGCATGCCATTTGGTTTGTGCAATGCACCGACTACTTTTCAAAGAATCATCTTATATATCTTTGATAAGATGTCCACAGGGAATTTTAAAGCCTTCCTAGATGATTGGTCATTGTATGGGAGGACACAGGAACATTTGAAGGCACTGGAGGAATGCATGAGCTTGTGTAGGCGAGCTCGGATATCACTGAATCCAGGCAAATGTGTCCTGATGGTACCATATGGAAAGCTGTTAGGGCATATTGTATGCCAAGAGGGCTTGAAGCCCGATCCGGATAAGATTCGGGTAATACTGTTGATGGAGGAGCCATATGACGTGAGCTCGGTGAAAACCTTCTTGGGAATAGTGGGATACTACAGAAGGTTCATCCGCAACTATGCATTGACTTCTCATCCATTAGATGCTCTTACACGTAAGGGTGTTCCTTTTCATTGGGTAGAGGAGCATCAGGGAGCTTTTGAGAGCTTGAAAGCACATTTGGTGAAGGCACCTATCTTGGTTTACCTAGATTGGGAGAAGGAGTTCCATGTGCATGTTGATACCTCAAATTTTGCTATTGGTTGTGCATTGGCTCAAGAAGGTCAATTTGGGTTGGATCAGCCCATCTATTTTGCAAGTCGGTTGTTGTCTCGAGCCGAGAAGAACTACAGTACAATAGAGCACGAAGCACTAGGGATGGTGTACGCAGTACAAAAGTACCGACACTATTTGTTGGCTAACCCTTTTGCTTTCTATGTAGATCACCAGGCGCTATTGTACTTGATCAACAAGCCAACAATCTATGGATGAGTGAGTCGATGGCTCGTCACTCTGCAGGAATTCGTGTTTCGGGTGGTAGTGAGACCAGGGAAGAAGCACGTCATTGCGGACCAACTGTCAAGGATTCTCTCAGGAGAACCTGCAGAAGGAGGGATACCAGATGAATTCCCCGATGCATAGTTGTTCATGATAAGTGCGATACCCGCATGGTATAAACATATTGGGGATTATCTATCGACAGGAGAGCTGCCAAAGGAGATGATGGTAGCTGAACAGCGAAAGGTGATTACGAAGTCAGCACCCTTTACCTTGATTGCAGGATTGCTATACAAGATGGGGGAGGACCACATTCTAAGACGATGCGTGATGGAAGATGAAGTACAGCAGACCCTGAAGGAGGCACACGAAGGATTGGCCGGAGGACATATGGGACCTGATGCAACAACAAGAAAAGTGTTGTTGGCGGGCCTATGGTGGCCTACTCTTTTTCACGATGCCAAGAACTTTGTTAAGGCATGTGATACGTGTCAAAGAACAGGGAAGCCATTGAAACGAGACTTCATGCCACTGCATCCATCGCAACCTCAAGAACTCTTTGAGATATGGGGGTTGGATTTTGTGGGTCCACTGAGAACAAGTCATAAAAGGAAGTGCAGGTACATCGTAGTCGCAACAGAATACTTAACGAAATGGGTCGAAGCAAGGGCCTTACCTGATAATTCTGCAAGAAGCACGACTCACTTTTTGTATGAACAAGTTATCACACGGTTCGGCATACCTCTTCAATTGACAAGTGACAGGGGAGGTCATTTCGTTAATGAGATTATCCAAAATTTGATGAAGGAATTCAGGATCTTTCACTCTTTGTCAAGTCCGTACTACCCCAGAGCAAATGGGCAAGCGGAGGCGACAAATAAGGTCTTGGTTTCTATCATGTATAAAACATGTGCAATCGAAGGCGCAGATTGGGAGGAGTGCTTACCAACAGTTTTGTGGGCATACAGAACTACCTTCAAACCAACCACAAACCACACACCCTTTCAATTGATGTATGGACAGGAGGCGGTAGTACCAGTAGAATTTCTGGTACCAAGCTTGAGGGTAGTTGTTGAAACCTGTCTAAATGAAGAAGAAAGCATGGAGGAAAGACTCGCAGCATTGGTACAATTAGGCGAGAAAAGGGTGTTGGCACAATGGGCAACGAAGATTGCTCAGCAACGACGGAAGTACTGGCATGACAAGCATCTCCGAAAAATGAACTTGAAGGTTGGTGACTTAGTACTCAAATACAATGGCAAAAGAGAGATCAAGCCAGGGAAGTTGAAGACCCTATGGCTTGGACCTTTCCAAGTGGAAGAAGTACTGGACAACGGGGTTGTCCGATTGAAGAAGTTGGATGGAACAATTTGCCCGAAGCGGTAAATGGCTCTAAGTTGAAGGTGTACAAGGCACAGGCACAGATCAATATGATCAACTTAGAAATTAAGGAGGACACTTCTGGTAACTCAAACGAAGAAGCACAACCAGGTATACGATCCTACGAACACGGTGGGCCAAGTAATGTTGTTCGAGAGGATGAACCTGCCAACCTGGAATGGTTATTTGGGAAAGAAGAACCTGTAACCGAACGAAGGGAGTTAGAACCTAATGTACGAGTTCTAGAAAGCGAAGTAGAGAATCGGCTTCGGAACATTTCGTACCTAGCTTCACAAGGGCAAATACCAGAAGTGGAAGAATATGAAGGTCAAGGAGCAGAAGTTCTGCAATGGATGGCTTTGGAAACACAACGATTGCAAGAGGAGTATGAGACTCTTCGCCAGTATAATGCACGATTGAGGGAACAGGTCATTCAGGAGTTGGATGGAACTATGCAACAAATGCATCAACGACAGGAAGCACGCAGAGCAGAATGGGCTGAAAGAGATCAGGGTGATTTCAAGGGGAGCTTGGATGGCAATTCGCTAGAAAGTAGTTTATTCTCGGTGGCTCTAGATCATTCAACACCAAGTATAATACGCTCTCGGAGGCAAGAGAATCGAAGGCTGCAAGGATGTGGATTAGAAATAAGGGAGAATGCAGGAAACAATGCAGGACCTTTGGAGAATAATGCAGTTTCCTCGAACAGTTCATCCACAGCTACATTAAGAATCCTCCTGAATACTGACGACTCCTCAAAAGCGACTTCACCATTAATCAGGCATCCTCGATGATT
Organism: Wollemia nobilis; assembly: GCA_028583015.1. Classification (NCBI taxonomy): domain Eukaryota; kingdom Viridiplantae; phylum Streptophyta; class Pinopsida; order Araucariales; family Araucariaceae; genus Wollemia; species Wollemia nobilis. The sequence goes on along the minus strand of JAQPPZ010016751.1, from coordinate 4,754,187 downwards.
CCGAAGATCACTAGAACAAAGTGAAGCAAGGGAATTGCATCAGAACTTGGCTACTAATAGTGAATATCAGATGAGTCGAGAAGAAGCAACCGAGATTCTATGGCGGGATGTCAGAGAAGTACCCGAACGACCAAGGTACGAAGGATGGTCGGAAGATTCAAGTGAGGACGAGAATCAACCTCGGGATCCTGATATACCATACGCCAGTCCCAACCCAGATCGTCGGAGACAAAGGGATGAAATCCGAAGTCGGCAAGCAAGGGTCAGATTCCTCGAGACTGCACAAGTAATTGAAGATGATGAGTCTCTAAGCCCACAAGACGAGTACAATGGAGGAATAAATATTCAGTCGGATAATGAAGACGTGGTACCTGGAAGACCGGCACCACGCGAGTGGAGAACACCATATGAAGGAGCTATGAGACGTCCGACTGAACGTGAAGAAGTGGCTAGGTATCGTATGGCAGCACTCGACTTACGACAACATCGAAGAGAAGTAAGACGATTGCAGCAACATGTTCAAGAAACCTTGGAATGGCCAATGAACACTGCAGGAGAGGGAAATGACTCAAGTACAGATTCGGCTTTCTCAGACCAGTACCAAGAAGCCCTAACTCACTGTGCACCACAACGACACTTTGAAGAAGCAAGGTGGCGATGACGATTGATAAGGGCTGATAGGAGATTGAGAATCTTGCACCAACTGACACCTATCAATCAACAACATGCACCAGATTCACGAGCACAACTGATAAACCAGGCCCGAAATAGAGGTGACTTGGGCAATCTCGGGAGTTCGTCAGGACTTCTGGGTAACCCAAGCTTGCTTGACCAAGGGAGGAGCGTGGTTGGCCTCCATCTCGGTAGCTCGAGAGGAAGAAATTCCCCTCCTACTACCCGTAGGTCGACTAGTCCACGGACTGGGCCGCAAGGACCATCTGAGGACATAGTCCAAGTCAACCCATCACTACGTGTTCCTGAGAATAGACCCTCGGGTCTACCTCAACGAGCTCGTAGGAACCGAAGACGTCATCAAGAATGATCGAGGGACCGACCGAATCTCAAGTAGCTGGGAGTACGACAGCCCCACATCAGGGAGATTCGACCGGCAAGGGGAAGAGGACGAGTCACACCGGCTCACGGAAGACAGGGACCTCGGAGTAGGAATCCCTATCAGGACCAGCTAGACCAAGGATGGGCAGTCGTCCGTCGTCAGATCGATAGACTTCGAGGCCGAGGCCATGGAATGGGAAGACTCTATCGCAACATTGGACAAAGGGGGAATCATCCTTCCAATGATCAGACGACCAACCATCAAGAGCAAGAACGAACTGTGGTCCATTACCTTGATGATTGCGTGATAATCCAACAGGGCGACGGAAGAACTGAACGAGTCCATCTTGAAGAAGAATCAACCCGTCTGGACCCTGGTAGCAGCCGTCTGGATGACGCAACCACACGTCTGGATGATGGAGGAAGTCGTCTGGTAGACGTCTGGCAAGAAAGTACACGTCTGGCAGCTGAGGCAAGTCAGGATGACGTCAGGAGAAGCAGACGTCAAGCAAAAACCATTCAAACGTCTAGGTAGGAAACACGTCATCAGCCAATAGAAGAGGAGCAACCAGACTGGCGCATTATTCCATGAAGGATGAGAAGACGCGATGAACAGTCTCAGACGGAAACTCCCCATAGCTAGAATAATCGCCACAGTCGTTAGCAGACGGAGGAACAGGAAAATGGCGATGGTTTCAGTAGTTTTGAAACTGGTAGTCGTCATCAGGAAGATAGCGCGTCAAACACTTTTGAAGTACGCATCGGCATTGTCGTGCGCTTCACCCGACGGCGTTAAAACTGGAAGACGTAGTTTTGAAAAAATAATAAAATAAAATAAAAAGAAAAAGACAAAAAGGGAAAAAGACAAAAACAAGGAAAAAGACAAAAATAGCAAAAAGATGAAATAAAGATAAAGATGTTAGACGTCTTGTCCATGCAAAATTGGCGACGTGGCAAGCATCTAGATGACTAGGAGTTAGGTGGCGGTTAAACAGGTAGTTACATGGGCGGTAGATTTCCTATAAATTGGAAGCATTGGGCATTCCTTGTTCAATTGCTTTCAGTTTGTGCAGGAGAAAGGAGCGCAGGAGATTTGGAGATGAAGTAGGGTTGATAGCGCACCAAGATTTATTCAAGACGAAGCATAGACATCATTTCAGCATTGGCAGTCACAAGCTTCGTGGAAAATTCTTCTTTTCAGTGCAAGTGCAGAAACCCTATCTTCACAAATTCGCAAGCAAACGCAGAGACATCAAAGTTCGCTGCGAGGCATCCAGATCTATCACGACCTGCTAGGGCATCCATCTGGATAAACTGTCGTCGAAGTTGCCAAACCAGCAGACGTCCAGAGGAAGGAGCAGACATCTTGGAGGAAGCAGCCCAATACGCAGCAACCGTCAAAAGGGAAAAAACGTCTGGCCGATCGAACAAAGGAAGGAGAGGTGCTTAGCCGTTTGGAAGAGAGAAGTCGTTTGACAGAAGAGACGTCTAGCAAGAAGACGTCTAGCAGGAAAAGGAGGAGTCGTCTGGACGTCCAAGGACAGGACATCTAGGGGAGAGAGGACGTCTAGTCGACTCAAACGTCTAGCCATCAGACTCGGATGTCTAGACTGGAAAATTTCGACGTCTAAGCAGTAGCGTTCACTTGAAGCCCTGACGTTTGGCAGGATTGAGCCGTTTGGAGCAGTCTGCCATCTGAGTGCAAGAGACGTCCAGGAGGAAAAATATGAGTCGCCAAAAATCTGGACAACCTCCAATCCAACCTGAAGCAGGACCCGAGTCGATCGTGGCTAAAAGACTCCGTCATCACCAAGAACATGATACGATGCGCGGACAAGTGCCAAGCCCAGACAAGGGGCAAACTCGAGGAAAACGAGAGGCGGTACAAGCAGAAGAATCCGCTCAGACAACCAGGGAAGTCCAACAAAGCAACAAGGATCAGATCCCGATCGATGAAATCACTTGGACTTGTCCTACGGGTGATTTTTGTCGGCAATGGTGGGCAGCGACACCAACAAATAGTCCGGTAAAGAAGAACATCCAAGCCACAGGAGTAAATTTTATTTTGCAGATCCCAAGTTTCGACAAGGAATTTTTCAAGAAGTACCTGGTGCAGATGTTGCAGACTTATAACGCACCTCGGAATACCAGTGTTGTACGTGTTGGTGATCGGAACTTGGTAGTTGAATTTTCTCCTGATGCATTCAGACGAACTTTCGGACTCCCAAGGAAGGGTATACCTGTAATCAATGAACGGGTGGACCCCAAGAAAACTCGGTAGTTGATATTGGGAGTCACTACTCTAACAGAGGAGGATGTGGAGAAAATGTTAGCAATCCATGGCGACAGGGGAGTAAAACAGCCCCAACTGAGGAATAATGGGTTGGAGTGTATTATGAATGTTCTAATGGCCAGACTGTCAGGCGAACAACGAAGCTCAGATCTTCCTATCTGGTTGATCCCATATTTGCTCGGGATAGAACAGGGAGTGGCATATGACTGGGCAACCCATTTGGCGCTTCGTATCCAGAATTTTCTGATGCGAACCACGAAGAATTTTTCAATGGCATTTCACGCCATTGGATTACTTTTGGATGCAGCTTCCAAGGCAGAAGTGCAGATTCCAGACTTTGACCCACCTCAGCAGATTCCGGATTTGGCACCAACCATCTTGCGTTGGAAGAATGCCAAACCACAGGTGAAGAAGTCGACACCGGTGAAGAAACAACGGGTGAAACAGATCTCCCACAAGTCGTCACGTCAGGAGAAGACGGTGACCGATTCAGAAGGGGAGGATACAACACCACCCTTGGTTGAGGTGAAAGGGCCCAAAAAGCAAGTTGTTGCGCCATCACCAAAAGAGCCCAAGCCAACGAGGAAGAGACGGCGATTTGAATCCCCACCCCCTTCATCTACCCCAGATTCGGTGCAAGGGATTGCAGCGGAGAAGATTGCTCACAGTCGAGAGGTAGCTCGAAGTCTTGAGCAACAGATGAAAGTGCCCAGGGAAGTTATGAACTTTGAAATCCCCTCGGCTCTGCAGAATACTGCAGTTGGGACAAGTACTGTTGGTTTTGTGGGACCTAAGGAATATTTGGCGGAAGCTCATGTTCGGGCCCGTGCGACGTTGCCAGACGTATCTCTCGAGCCCGTATTTACAACTTCCTTTGCAGCTTCCCTGCGGGTTGTTTCCTTTACGGATATTCTCGCAGCTGAAGAGGCCAGAACAACAGTACCCACGAATATTCCAGCTAAACCCATAGTCAGGAGGGTAGAGGAAGTTTTACCACCTCCTAATGTTGAAAATCCAGCACCTAGGACAGAACAACATCCCATTTCAGTAGATGAAGCAGTCTCTTTGGAACATGAGACCAATGTAGAGAAGGGAGAGCAGCCTCCACAGACAAACGTGTCTCAGCAAGTTGTTGGGACAGAAGGTGACAACAATCAGGCTGTAGTGACAGAAGGGAAGGCAGCCAAAAAGCCTATTGACCTCTCCGGGAAGGGGAAGGAGATGTTGCAAGAAGAAGAACAAGAGGAGAAACCTGAGGATGCATGGTCCAAATGTTCCCCCCCCCCCCCCCCCCCCCCATTATATTAGATGGGGGGGGTTTTTTTCCCCCTAAAAAGAATATAAAAAAATTGGGGTTTGTATAGCTGGTTGGAATGGAAGAAGTGGCAGTCTATGGCAGAAGAAGAGTTGAACAGATTGGTGAAATGGGCCACACAAGGTCCTTGGCGAGCAGAGATTTCCAGTATCTATCAGGCCCAGCCTTGGACGATGCCCACTGCACACTTGTCAACAATGGAGGGAATGGAACAACTGGCTGAGAAAATGCCCACCCTCTACTTGGAATCAGCACAGGTGTATGTTTGTGGCCACAACACTAATCCTTCTTCTCAACAATCCACAGAACAAGGATCACGGGTGGAGTTAGCACCTGAATTACTGCCCATGTACCGACAATATAACTTCTTAGCCCACTTGTTGTGTTGGCTAGCAGAAGGAATTAAACACTTGCATTCAGCCAAGCAAATGGTAGATAGTGAATTGCAAGAGGCACAAGAAGATGTTCAACGCAAGGAGCAACTTCTTGAAGAAGGAATTGCTCGTATGAATGACGTTTCACAGCAAATTCGGAAACTGCAACAGGACTTGGAGAGCCTTCATACCCAGTTGGAAGAGCGGGCACAAAAAATTACCAACCTTGAAAATGAAGTGTTACAGCAAAAGCAGGCTAAAGAACTGTTGGTCAAGCAAATTGAAACATTAGCAGCTCAAAAGAATCAGAGTGAGCTAGCTTGGCAACAGGAGATGAAACAGCATGAAGAGACTTGGCAGAAGCAGCTGGCAGCCGTGCAGGAGGAATTGATACAAGCACAGCAATGCGAGGCAGCTTTGAAACAAGAATTGGCACCAAAGGCTTCATCTTCGTCCACAGTGTCGGCCCCACGGATGAAGGAGCTTTTCTTACAACGAGAGGCTGAACTGTTGGCTAGGCTTGAGGAAACAAAAAATCGTGCCAATACCCTGGGAGTTGAATGGGGTAAGTACTACAATTATGCCAAGCAACTTAAAGCTGAATGCGATGCTCTGCAGATGCAATTGGATGAAGCACTACAAGCTGCAACTCACAAGGATGCTGAGACTCCTCAGAGTGAGCGGAGAAAGTCGCTGAGGACATCGACTTCTTCGAAGGGGAGGATAGATGTAGACAGCAATTCCAAGCATAAATAAATCACTAAGTTGTCTGACAAAGAATGTCCTATGAAGATTCACAATTTTGACTATGTATAGCAATTTTGGTAATGTATGAATCATGAAAATGACAAGTTTGCAATGTAAAATCAGCCAATCCAATGAATATGGCTTGATTAATAAATATGCACAAAAGGACAAACGCAATCGTCTTTGTGTTAAGACGTCCTGATTAGTTAGACGTCTGGATTAGTCAGACGTCCAACCTAACTAGTCAGACGTCTGGGCTGTTGTGTTAGACGTCTAAAGCAATCTGTTATGCAATAAACACATTGTTAAGCAATAGGTGGTTGGGACGGTTGAGACGGGTTAGTTGCAGTAACTACCCGGGCTTACCTATAAATACCCCCCTATTTCATTTTGTAATCTATCCATACTTGTCTATAATGCAGATCTGTTGTGCAACAACCATTGTTCTGGAATGCGTGTTGTATGTGATTGCATCTGTGTTATAGTGTTGTGTTGCAGGTATTGACCATAACTTGGTACGAGAAGAAGTATTGTTGTGTGTTGTTTTGTTGTTGCAGGACGCGCTAAGGAGCATTGAGGACTGAAGACGGACATCCCAGTTGCAGACGTCTAGATCCTTGCAAATCATCCGTTGCGTGTATTAATCTAGCCGTATGACCTTGTTAGCAGAGTCGTCCTAAACGTTTATCCGTGTAACCGTCCGTCCCAAATGTCCAGACGTCTGGTCGTCCGCCCTAAACGTCTGGTCGTCCATCCCAAACATCCACCAGTCCAGTCGTCTAGCTGTCCGTCCCAAAAGTCCACCAGTCCAAATGTCTAGTCGTCCGTCCAAGACATCTAGTCGTCTGGCTCAAACGTCTATTGTTCTAAGGACTTGTTTACCCATAACTACCGAGTATAATGGCTTGTGTAACCAAGTCGATCACTCCCTCCTAGCTTCTCATCATTCCCTCATCTCGGGAAAGTACTTACCCTTGTCTACACTCACATACCAACGAGTTGTAGGTAGGCACATCTTACTAGTTTGTTGTCCTCTTTTATTGGTTACATAGCCATGGATGCTAGAAGAGTCTTGAGGTATTGAACTCCATGTCCTCCTAGGATTATCCAACCAAGTCCTCTTATTCTTGGCCATTCTCCTAGGACCATCATTAGATCCTGTGTTGGCCCTTTTGAAATAGTTGGTGATGACGACAACTGCGCTTCTACTTTACATCCCACTATAGATTAATGTTAGTGCTCGGATCCATTTGACCTCCTTTCTATCTATGTTGTACCTCAACTTCTAGATCTCTCTTAATTATTTCTTTTAGCATGTTAGGGTTTATCTATATTGGGTAACCCTCGAGGTTGTAATTATAAGCCATACAGTTGTTCCACTTTAGTGTAGTTTACACTAGATTCTTTACACTAGTTTAGCTTATCTTGGTGGTAATTTGTGGTTACTACAATGCATTGTAATTTGTAACAACTCTTTTCAATGAGTCCCATTGGCCTACTTTGGCCATCTGTGGATCTGTTGCCACATTTTGCACGGGGTGCAATGTTTTCAATTTTGTAGCAGTGCTGCTCTTTCTTTCCCCTCTTCCTCTCTTTCCCTTTCTTCCTCTCTCCTTTTCTCTCTCTTTCCTACATTCTCTTTCTTCCCCCCTTTCTTGGAGCCCCTCAGTTGGATTTCAAAGTTGACAGCAGTTGCCCTGGAAAATGGCTAAGTGTTGGTGCGAAGTCCGCACTTCGCCCAGTTTTGGTGCGAAGTCCGCACTTCGCCCAGTTTTGGTGCGAAGTCCGACTTCGCCCCTCTTTCTGGGCGCACCTTGTAGCAGGCTGGCAGGCTGACAGAAAAATGACTAAGTGCTGGAGCGAAGTCCGTACGGCGGCAGAAACCAGCTTTCACCTGTGCGCAGTCCGACTTCGCAGCGAAGTCGGAGTGCGCCCTTGACAGGTGCGCAGTAGGGAAACAAACTCGGAAATACACCCAAGGCATGAAGGCCTTCCCGACTGCGTTGTTTTCTGCCTGCGCAACCCGATGGCGCTCTGATCCCAGGCGAAGTTGGATAAACTGCCTTTCAAGGCAGACACGTGTCAAACAGCATCATCCATCATCTGACAAGTGTCCAGCTTCGGGATTTGAGCCAAGACGTGCCGAGCAAAAGGACGAGCATGGGCTGCACTACCTATGCCGGTGGCCTCATTTAAAGCTGATTGGAGGTTCTACCCGCTCCAGCTACCCGCATTCCTGCCGAGAAGAAGTTCTGCCCAACACACCGCCACCTAGCCGTCCAGCTTCCAGGAAGACCATGCCGCGGGTACAGTCCGGTCCGACAAAGGTCAGCATTTGCAGCTCTTTCGCCGCTTTTGTCAGCTATGTGTTTGACTGGGACTTTGTGCCCATTAATGTAACGGGAGGGACTCGGGCTATAAAAACCCACCATGTTTTCATTGTAAAGGGTGGAAGGGGAATGTCTGTTAGGGAACCATTGTAACCGTGCTTCTGCTTATAAATATAAATTGTATGCCTGGTTCTGTTCTACTGCTTTTATTTCTTTATGCTTATGCTTTACGCTTCCCTGTGTCACGGCTTGTTGATTCATTTCAGCATTTGGTGGTCATGCGCCTTTAGCATTGTTTGTGCCATGGCTTGTTGATTCATTTCAGCATTTGGTGGTCAAGCACTTTTGAACTTCATATAATAGATGTGGTAGCAGTTCCATCAGTTATGTGTTACGTTGCTGTCCGTAGTGGTGATTGATGCGTTGTCGTGCTGTTAGTTCTCCTTGTAGGGAGAATGTTTGCTAGGGGACCATTGTAGTCGTGCGTATAAATTCTCTCGCATAACACATATACCCGGCTCGATATCTCTTGGTTACTTTCTCGTTTATGTTGTTGTACGTAGTGGTGATTGATGCATTGCCGTGTCGTTAGTTCTCCTTGTAGGGAGAATGTTTGCTAGGGGACCATTGTAGCTGTGCGTACATCGCTTAATACAGAAAGTATACTTAGGTTTTGCAGTTCCTTGTCATGCTTTGTATTTATGATGCAGTAAGCAATGGTGATTGATGTGTTGCCGTACTGTTAGTTCCCCCCACCAAACTCCAATCATATTTGTAAATTCTTTCCGTTCCTTTATCTCTTTCCACTCTTAGCTTAAACCATAAAACCCCCAAAGGAGCCGGCCTTCTCCGGAGATTGGCACGGAAGGCATCTCTTCCTTCCGGCCTTTCATGCCGGTGGGCGAATCTGGGCGCATTAACCCAAAATCCTTTCCTCATGGCAGATTCGTAACCAACAGTTTCTCTGGCACGCCCGGTGGGACCAGGGTCCCACATTTGAAGAGAGATTTTCTGATCACCTCCACCGGCGCCGATCAATGGTTTCTGAGCACTTGGTGAGACAAGGAAGTTTCTCACCCCCAACAGAATCGAAGCACCGGTGTTCGCTTCATTGCTGTTCGAAATCTGAGCACCTGGCGACTCTGCACGAACAAATCCTCTGAGTCTGAAAGACCGGTCCCAAGCACCTTCATGCAAACAAGAAGGTGGCGAGCAAGGGATCCGAGAAGCCCGCCTGACTTTTACGAACTGGACATCAACGCTCGAGGCGAAATTGCCAGGCTGGCCGATCCGCAAGCTCGTGTCGACGAAGCCGAGGCTGAAATTCAAGAAGAAGCCGAAGCCGAGGTCGGCGGAGCTGAGTACGAAATAGAAGAGGCCGAGGAAGAAGAAGCATCTGCATCCTCGGAAAGTACCGACACTGAGTACACAACCGACGGAGGAGAAGAAGAAGAAATGGCTGCCCAAAGCAGAAATGATGATGATCTCTTCCCGGCGGTGGACTCTACAGGGCCCTTGGCCCTGGTCGGACAGCAAGCCGTGCCCCCCGCTCGCTTTAAAGTCTATCCCTACATACGACGGCTACGGCAAGACGGCGTACGAGCACATCCAGGACATCCTTGCCCTGGCCGCATTGCATACCATTACCGATGAGAGTGTGAAGACCCGTCTGTTGGCCCTTTCCCTGAGGGGAAAGCTTCTCTACTGGTGGAGATCGCCGCCGTAGGGATCCATCACAGGGTGGCCCCGCCTTGCCGTAAGGCTCGTGAAAGGATGCAACGAGTCCGCTGACCCTACTTCTCTGCCGCATCGGCTCCAAGCTATCCGGAGACATCCTCAAGAGGAGGTGTCCGACTTTAACATCAGGTTTGCGAGATCCCGGAAACGGGTACCTCGCGAACTTCGGCCTTCAACCGGCATGGCTGCTCACTACTATCTGAGATCCTTCAACTCGTACATATGCCTCGTCGCTCGAAGATTGCCAGAATAGACGAGTTTCCTGCTCTGTACGAGGCTGCCCAGCAAGCTGAAGCTGACATTATTTCTATCGGCAGACTCCCGTCCAGGGTGCAGGAACCCATTCATCCTGACTTCCCTGCATCCCAGTATCCTCCTGCTTCTGGTGGTGCGCCGTCCACATCGTGGCAGCAACCCCAGCAGAGCGTGGAATCCGGCGCCGGTCGTAACTCCTTACGGCCCGCCTCAATTGCATTATCCTCACCCGCCTCCTCCCGCTCCGCATTTTCCAAGCACTTCCCTGCTCCCCCTCAGTACGCACCTTATTCTAACCCTCCTCCATTAGCCGCATTGCCTCCACCGGCACAGTTGCCGCCTCCTGACAGTAGCATTCAGAATACAATCCTCCAGGAGGTGCGGGCTTTGGCCTCAGGATATCATGCCATGTCCAATGACATGACCGCTCTGAAGAAGAAGCAGGCCCAGATGGACCTCGCTCCTAGGAGGCCATATGCGCCCCCGGCGCTAACAAAAGACAAGCCCCCAGAGCACCAGTTGCAGAGGCGTCCGCCTCCGAGAAATGCTGCTATAGAAGACCCGCCTGGTCCTTCCGACTAGGTTAACTGGTGCACTACGTGCAATGACCCGCATTCGGAGGAAGATTGCACATTGCACCAAACACTACATCCAGACTTTGGCCGGCAGCGCCATAGAGGACGATGAACTCTACATGATCCTGGACGGCGAAGCCAACTTTGCCCTCCCATAGGAGAATCTAGTGCCGCCCGCCAAGGAAGAAAAGAAAACCGCAGATGCTGCCAAGCCTTTGCAAGTTTATGCCAGAAGAGAAAAACCGCAGCCCAGCGGGCTGCCACCGTACAAACGGCTGTGGCCCTACACAGCCCAAGAGAAGGCATCCAAAGATAAAGCTCCAGCCAAGCCTTCTCCAGCAAAGGCTGCCCCTATTCCAGCCAAGCCTCCTATAGCAAAAGCTCCAGCTCCGGCTAAAGCTCCCGTACCTCAGCCTCCAGCTGAAACCAAAGAACAAGCCTAGGAGAAGCTGAAGTACCCGTCTCTGACCAAGAGACAACGAGTTGAGGCTACCCAAGCAGTACCGGACAAAGTATGAGCCGGCAAAAGAAGCAGAAGGAGCTAGTACCTCGAGCTACAGCATAGTAGACGAGTTGAAAAGAACACCCGCTAGAATCAGCATGTATGATGCTCTTCCGCTCCCGTGCCAGTGGATCTCGCCGTAAGAATCTCTCGAAGAACATGAAGAGCGGCAAGCGATACATGCCTCGCTGTCCTGGTTCAACCTCTGATAGTCTCAGCCACTGGGAAGAACAGACCGCCTCCCTTTTATCTGTCTTTACGGATGCAAGGGCACATAGTTCACAACTGCATGGTGGACTCTGGTGCTTCCACGACTGTGATGCCGAAGGCCGTCTGCGATGAGATCGGGATGGAATACACACGTAGCAGCCAAGGCGTGCTGCAATTAGACGGCACCCCTGTCAAGACAGTTGGTGTCATAAAGGACATCCCTATCCGGCCGCACAAGGCTCTCGACATCGTGGTCATCCAAGAGGTCGTGGTTGTTGACTCGGCTCCCTACTTCGGCATGTGTCTCTCTCGGGAGTTCACCGCGAAGTTGGGCGGGTACCTGTCTCTAGACTACTCACACATGGAAGTGCCCTTCAAAGGAAGGAGACTGAAAATTTTCAATGAGAAGCCTTCCACCTTCCTAGTAGAGAAGATACCCAGAGGAGAGTTGGACTGCATGGTCCAGTTGTCTGAGGAAGAACTGGTGACAGTAGAGCTGACCGAGCAAGCCTTCGAAGTGCTACAGCTTGAAGATGAGTTCTCTTTGCGGGACTTCAATGCCGTAATTGAGACAGAAAGGTGGTCGTTACTCCATTGTACAGCCCGAGAGGCTTGACATGTCACCGCAAAGGAAGTGGGACCTCGCACCCGAGAAGTCGTGGAAGCTTTTCTTGACGGCGCGCGATGCAAAAATGGCGCCGGTGCAGGGGTGCTTCCCGGTTTCTCCGACCGGAATCCGTAAGGACTATACCTACAAGTTGGCCTCGGAGCCGCACTAACAACTCGGCGGAGTACGAAGCCCCGTGCTTGGGTTTGCGAAAGGCGGAGAGGTTGGTGATTAAACACCTGCAGATCTTTGGAGATTCATAGCTGGTGTGTCACCAGGTTACGAACAAGTGCGCCTCCAAACAACACTATCTTAGAGCGTACCGCAACCGGGTGTGGGACCTGATGGAGTCGTTCGACTCGTTGAATGTCAAGGCGATATCGCGTGAGAAAAACAAACACGCTGACATTCTGGCGTCTGTTGGAGCCAGGTACGTTCCGGCCGATGACGTTGTCCGTAAACCGAAGCCGGTTCGCACTATTTACGTGCCTTCCGTGCTCGATAAGGACACCCACCGGCAGTGTTCGGCCATGACGAGGAGATCGTCACATTTTTGGTTAACGAGTTGGCTTAATCGAAGGTAGAGACCCTGATGACGAGCAATATGAGGGGTTGATACAGTTAAAAAATAATCATGTCCCAAAAGGACTGATTACATTGGAGAGTCTGTTTGATCAGAATGACAGAGCAATATCTCACAGGATCAAAGTAGACCCGAAGCAGTATGCCGACCTGGAACTCGAACCTGGTAAAACTATCAAGGTCGGAACAGACTGCACGTCGGAGGAACTTGAGCAGATCAGATCACTGTGCCAGGAGTTCCCCGACATCGTGGCCTGGTGCTACGAGGATTTGAGGGGGTATGACAGAAATGTCATCCAACATACCATTGAGCTAGAGGATGGCGCCAAGCCATTCCGACAGAAGCAGAGGGCCGTGAATCCGAAGATTGAGGCCATGATGAAAGCCGAGCTCTTGAAGATGCTGGAAGCCAAGATCATCTACCCCATCAAACATTCATCCTGGGTCGCGAATTTGGTGCCCGTGAGGAAAAAGAATGGCGACATTCGCTCTCGTGTCGACTTCGAAAACCTGAATCAGCTTCCCTCGGGGACCACTATCCGCTTCCCCAAATCGACCGTATTCTACACATCGTTGTCGGAGCCCGCAGATTCTCACTTTTAGATGGATTTTCCGGCTACAACCAGATTTGGGTCAAAGATGAGGACCAAGGATAAGACGGCGTTCACCACCAAGTGGGGGACGTTCGCCTATCACCGCATGCCTTTTGGCTTATCCAATGCCGGTGCCACATTCCAAAGGGCCATGGACCTGGCCTTCCGAGAGCTGCTCAATAAGATCATTGTTATCTACCTTGATGACATGACCGTTTTCTCTCACCAAAGAGGGGATCATGTTTCACACCTACGGCAAATATTTGAGAGGTGTCGAGAATTCGGCATTTCTATAAACCCGAAGAAGTCTGTCTTCGCGGTAAAAGAAGGAAAGCTGCTGGGACATGTCATCTCCGAGGAAGGCCTCGCCATTGACCCTGACAGAGCGTAAGCCCTCCTTCGCTTGCCAGCCCCCATCGATAAAAAAGGGCTGCAGTCCTTCTTCGGTCATATTAACTTCGTGCGGAAGTTCATTCCGGACTTCGCACAGGTGATCAAGCCTATGGCCGAACTGCTGAAAAAAGATACAATTTACGAATGGACCGATGAGAGAGAGCAAGCCTTCGAGGAAATCAAGGCTCGAATTGCGCAAGCTCCGATGTTGACAAACCCGGACTACTCCAAGGACTTCATCCTTTATGCAATGGGAGAACCCGAAAGTTACGCTGCAGTCCTAACTCAGAAGGGAGACGATGGCGAGGAGCGCCCCATAGCGTTCCTAAGCCAAGTGATTCAGCCGCATGAGGAAAAGTACAACTTTATAGAGCGGCAGGTTCACGCCGTTATGAAATCCCTCCGAAAGTTCAGGCATTTTGTCTCCCGTAGCAAAACGACCGTCTTTGTGATTCACCCGGACGTTCGAAGCTTCATCATACAAGGAGAACCGGGTCACAAGAGAGCAGGATGGATTGCAAAAATCCAGGAGTTCGACATCGAAGTGCGGCCCACCAAGCTTATCAAGGGCCGAGCCTTGTGTCAGGAATTGGCCCGAAGCGCTGTAGCCGGCATCTCCGCCTGTAAGTGGGAGGACACAGCGACACGCATCTACCTAGCCAACTCCTTATCGGAGGGGAGTGATTGGACAGATGAACTGGTGAGATATTTCTGCACCGGAAGATGTCCAGATCACCTGAACGCCTCACAACGAAGGAGATTTCGGCTAGGTGCACTTAAGTACACTCTTCGCCCCGAGGGGCTTTACTTCAAAAACATCGACGGCATCCTGTTGCGGTGCGTCATAAAATCCGACCAGCCCAGGGTCCTCGGAGAATTTCATTCCGGGATGCCTGGGGGTCATCATTCTGCAAGGCCTACGGCCTTAAAAATAATTAGAGCTGGGTACTATTGGCCCACTCTATTTACAAACGCTCATGCGGTCTTGCTCCAAGTGTGATCAATGCCGAGGTTTGCCGGCGTAAACAGAAAAGCACCCCCGCCCCTTCAACCGATTCAAGCCGAGACTCCGTTCCAAAGAATGGGGTCTAGACTTCATTGGGGTGATTTCGCCTAGTTCCTCTCGCCGGACACAAGTTTATTCTTACAGCCCACCGATTACTTCACACGGTGGGCATAGGCAATCCCGACCAAGAACGCAGACCAAGAAACGGTCATCGTGTTCATTGAGAGCCCGATTACCCGCTTCGGGGTTCCGTAGTCAATTGTGACAGATAATGGTCCGGGATTCGTAGGCGCTGTACTCACGGAGTACACTGGCAAACTTGGCATCTATCACAAGATGTCTTCTAATTACTACCCGCAGGGGAATGGCCTTGCCGAGTCTACTAACAAGAACCTCCTGAAAATCATCCGGAGGACCATTGACAGAAACAAGCGGACTTGGCATTTACTCCTGAACCGGGCGCTGTGGGCGGACAGAGTTTCATTCAAGAAATCCATCAAAACGTCCCCCTATGCGCTCGTCTATGGCAAAGAGGCTGTCATGCCATCCCACATTGAAATCCCTGCCCTATGGATGTTGGACGAAGACAGGAGCAGTGGAGACCCGGTGGACGACAGACTGTGCCAACTCCTGCAGTTGGAAGAAGACAGAGAAAAAGCATACCAGGCCTTCACTGATCATATTGCAGCCACTCAAGGCTGGTTTGCAAAAGGCACCACTGCCCGAGTTTTTAAAATCGGGGACCTGGTGCTGAAGTGGGACTCATATAAGGCAAAGCCGGGCAATCACGGGAAGTTTGATGCTCTCTGGGAGGGCCCATATCAGATTGCCCGGGTGAACCAGTTCAATGCCTATGTACTTCGGGATATGGAGGGTCAGCTCCTACCTATCCCCCGTTAACGGGTTCCACTTAAAAATTTACCGCTGCTGAAGGTGCCCGAGTGGCCCTTCTTTGTAAAAATTTCCCTTATGCATTTTTGTTTTCCAGCATGTACAGTTTCCAGCTTTCAGTTTTTTATTATTTTTTGAGCTAAACTGCGACATGGGAGAGAATACAGACTTCGCAGCGAAGTCTGTTGTCGCCCCTCAGAAGGGGCGAAGTTCGTGAAGGGGCTGCTTGAGTGAAGAAGAAAGCAAAAAACGTCTAAGTGTTGGCCGCTGCCCGACTTCGCAGCGAAGTCGGGCTGCGCGCCAGCCAAAGAGCGAAGTTTGAAGGGAGAAAAACTGCAAAGGCACGAAGTGATCGGACTGCGCTCAGTTTTGAGCGAAGTCCGACTTCGCGCGCGAAGTCCGACTTCGGCTTGCGCGCGAAGTTCGAACTACGCGCAGCTCGCGCGCGAGGTGCAAACTTCGCGCGAGTTCGAACTTCGCCCGAATTTCGGGCGAAGTCCGAACGCGCTTCATTGTTTAAGCGCAGCTCGTGCACCCGGTCCAAAGAGGCATAAAGTTCTAAGTGTTCGCCTCTCTTCCGAAGTTTGTAAAGGGCCGGACTGCGCTCAACCCTCGGGCGCGGTAGGAAAAAGAAAAGAAAGTCTCAATGCAGTCGTTCGCTCGCCCAATTTTGGGCGAAGTCCGATCTCGGGCGAAGTCGGATCGCGCCCAACTTTGGGCGAAGTCCGATTGCGCCTTGTTTTCTGGGCCAGCTTGGACAGTTGTTTAAAAAAAAATGAATAAAATATTCTAAAAGCTCCAAGCTGGGCCCAAGGCGCATTGCGACCGTTTTGAGATGGGTTTCCGCGCCAAAGGGGTTTTTTCTTGAGCAGTGTGCCCAGATTGCGGCAGTGACGTCAGCCATGGCGCAGCGTTCAAGATAAATTTAATGATTGCACAGTCCTCAATGAAAAGTGCAATCAAAAAAGCATGGCACGGCAGCCGGGATACCTTTTTCAAAACATTCTCCTGCGCAGCCACCCAAGAAACATAACTCCTTCACTTGCCAGCCGACCTACCCCCTCCTGCGCGACATTAATGACACCGTCATTATCTAGAAAAGGGGGTCAGATGCATCCAGACATGCCAAACTGCGCAGATTATTCCTGTGACTGCGAAATCTGCTACGTACGCCCTGAATTCGTAATTATTGTTGTTTCGGAGAGATGGACAGAGGAAAGATGCCAATGCCAGCGCAATCCAACGAAGGGTGCGAACCCGAGGATTTACCGCGGCCAAGTGTTTTCAGAAGTGAAACACCGCCGGAGCGAAAGTCAAAGTCCCGGCCAAAGAAAGTACAACGTGGGCAAGCCCCACCACCTCCGGTAAATTACCTGGCGGGATACAAGGACGGCTCGTTTTCTATGAGCCTGACTAAGCTGCGGACAAATGTGGAGAGTTGGGCTGACAAGGTTTCGCCCTCTCACCATTTCGGAGCGGCGTACAAGTCAAACCTTTTCCGGTTCTTGTGCCCTCCTGTCCATCAATGCCCGGAGCTGGTAGACCTGATTGTCAGACACTACAGACCAGTTACCCGGCAGATTTGCAGCTCCAGCGGTAAACCCTTGTTCGCGCTGCGCAAGGAGACTGTTCAGCCAGCTTTCGCCCCAGGGTTGGAGTATGACTCCAACACAATCGTCAGAAAGATAAATCTGGGCGAGCAAGCGGGACGCTTCACGCATACAAAACGGATGAGGGATTTCCTCAATTCAGAGCTGAACGCCCCGCTTGCAGCTGGACAGTGGCCAACCGGCCCCATGCCCTTGGCGAGGTTTCAGAGCAAATATTTATACACCATTCTGGCATGGATCCTCGGCTGCGACTCTGATGAGCTGGTACAGCCGTACCAGCTAGCGCTGGCAATGTCTCCTGTGTGGAGAATCCTACGAACCAGCAGCACAGAGAAGTGGAAAGCGCCCCATCTTTTTCGACTGGGCGGATTGGCTTGCATACGCCATCCACTCCACTCGGTGAAGCTCCAGAAGAAGCGACCCACCGAATTTCGGTTCAGTTCTGTTCTAGCTTGGCTATGTTTGTATCATTTGCACTCCCGGATGCCGATCCCGAACCTGAAGAAGGTCAACGAGAAGGGAGAGCCACAGCCCGTCTATGACTGGACGGATGACCTATACCGGAAAGGGTCTTACTACAAGTTTAACTTCAACTTTCTGGGATTGGTCATGTCAGTCTTCAGCGATGGCGAGATCCCTCGCCCCCCGCGGGAAATGACGAACTCTTTGCTGAGTCAGAAGCTCGGGGACGTCTTTAGACTGACGCAGGGGATTGTGGTCAGAATCTACGGATTCAAGGGCAAACCTCATCTGCTGCCCTACTGGTGCACGGATCATCCGTTTGGGATGGAGGTTGCCCGTCAGATGGATTATGTTGAGGAGGAGTTCGGCCTAGGAAAGAAAAGAGGCCAGATTTTTCAATATCCTCTTTCCTGGGCGAACGTTGAGATTTCCGAGGTAGGACAGCATGTCTACCTCGAGCGGGAGCTTTTTGACATTGGTCTGATTCTGCTGCCGCAGCGCTGGAAGTACGACCCGTACGGGATAAGGGGAAAGTTCACGCATCTCTGCCCCCGGGCGGATATAATCGAAGACAGATGCGATGTGGTCCATGTTGACCTTGACTGGGAAATTGACTTGATGGAAGCTTCGCCTCCATGGCAGGATTTTTACCGCGAGGAGGTAGCATATGACCCCAAGCGAAACCCGGACCACAAGTTCTCTTCTCCAGGGTTTAAAAAATTCATCTCCAAGATAGCAGGCCTTAACTGGCCAAAAGAAAAGATTGTTGAATGCTGGAAGATGAGGTGCCGCACGCAACACGACAAATCCACCAGGAGAAATCTGGCCGTTGATGACGACTTTTCGGCTCTATATGACCAGCACCATGACAGCTGGCGGCCGTTCGCATATCAAGATTACGTTCCCCGAGGTCCCTTTGAGGGTTATAAAGGAGGGTCTTCCTCCCAACAGTTGTACACTTCGGCAACTGCCAGCGCGGGCCCAGCAGACATCCAAGTGGACCCAATGCAGCCCGTGGCTTCCAAGGTGGTGCCTGAAAAGGCGCAGAAACCAGTCAAGTCAACGCCTGAGGTGACCCTTCAGGCACAAAAGGCGCCAACACCACCAGAGAGCAGACCGGTTGCGGCAGACCTTCTGCAAGTCAAACCCCGGTACAAGTTCACCGTGGGAACATCAGCGCCTACTGCACCTGCTTCATCTCCTTCCCCCGATCCGGCCATTGTTCCAAAAGAGAAGAAGAGGAAGAGAGTTGAAAAGATCAAGCGACCTAGTCTGACAGTGCAGCAGCCAGGCCGCAGAGCCGCAGCCGCGTTCAGCCGCTCCAGAGCGTGTTTCTCTGGGCAGTCCCGAGCCAGCCGCCGGAACCAGAATCGCAGACATCCATCCAAAGATCGGCTCGAGCGGAGCTCGCAGGTACGTTTGCTGCCCCACTCTCTCTGGTCTCATCTAGCCCTACTCCTACTCCATCTCCCGCTCAATCCGAGCAAGCCATGGCCGCATCTTCCTCCCCGTCTCCACACCCTTCTAGCGGCCCCCATTCTTTTGACCAGTTTGCTCGTAACCCCAACGTTTCCCTATCTCTGAGTCAAACCCCAAACCCTTCACCTGTGGTTAGTGCCGAAGCCGTGCATTCACCGTTACATCCACCGCCTCAGCCGCTTGAAACCCTTTCAGCATCAGCCGCTCCCATCTCCACTCCCCGGCCGCCCTCTGAAGCGGCCGATCCTTCCAAAGTCCGTCCGGTTCCTCCTGATCCCATTCCCGCAGGAGAGACGTCTCAGCAGAACCCTAGGCTGGGGGAACCAGACTTCATGGACGACCTCCAGAATACGGACGACTTGCCTCTGGCAACGAGAGCTGTAGAGTACCCTATCTCTTTCCTCCAAAACCTGAAGCGGAGGAGACCTGAAGAGATAGCCGCCCCGGTAAAGCGCACCAAGTTTAACTTCGAGAGGAGAGTGCTTACAACAGAGAAGATAATCCCGAAAGTGAAGAAGCCTCTCCGGGAAATGACCAGGGCGGACTACGAGCTCCAGACAAAGGAGAAGAGCTTTGACGATATCGACAAGCAATACGAGATTCAGGGAATCATTCGTAAAGCGGACAATCTCCTTGTCAAGAGTCTGGAGGAACAGGAAGAGCTTTTCGGGTTGCAGGATAAGACAAGACAGCTTGAAGAGGACCTGTCCAGGTCCACTGAGCAGCTGGAAGCGGCGCAGCGAGAAATAGATGAACTAAAAGCCCAGCTGGCCGCTTCTCAGCAACAAGCCGCAACGGAAAAGCAGGCAGCCTTGGAGCAGATTTCTCAACTCCAGGAGTCTTTGAAACAGCGCAGCCGCAATCCGCAGAGAGAGCATCTCAAGCGACGGTCTTTTCGAAGAGCAAAGTTAAGGGGATGCGGGCTGATCTCGTCGCGGGGATGCAAGCCCCACACGTATAAGGCTATGTCGGCTCCGGATTTCGCATCCGTAATTCAAGAAGTTTCGCCCAGGGAAAGCCTCGTGGTAGAGGAGGCCGAACGCCGTGCGAAGCAATGGCCGGACCTCGGCAATAAATCTTCGAGAGCGCGAGCGCGATGGCCTCCAATTCTCCCCCATGTCCTCATTCGCTGTAGAATGGGCAGATGCAAGGGTAACCTTGCATAAATATTTTAAGAAAGTAGAAGAGGTGAGGGTTGCCAGACGAATGCTGGACGCATTCGAACATGAAAGAGACATTTGTATGGCTCCCTTTCACGCTCTTTCTGAACTAGGGTGCCCGGGCTTTGTTGAGAATGGTGAGTTTCTCACCCATGAGCAGGTGAAAAAGAATTGGCGGTCCTTTGAGGCAGATACAGCTGAGATTGATAGCTGGACTGAGCCAATTCAAGAAAGTCAGGTCACCCAGATGGTGTCCAAATGTCGCAAGATCAGCTCCTACTTCCAGGAGCTGGGGAAAAGATACCTCACCATCGACCTGCACGCGGTCGCTGCTTTCCACGCAGCATTAGAAGAAGTTGCTGACCGCCGGCCATTCGAAGCAGAAGCCTGGGGCCAAGCCTAGGCCGCATACAACCGCATCTGCGAGGCAGAAGCAAAAGCTGGAGAGCCTTTGGAAGATGGTTCTGAGGAGGCAACTGACGAAGGTGAATCTGAAGAACAGTTGCCGCGAGGAGAACAGCTAGAGAAGCAAAAGGCAGGGAAGCAAGTTCCTCTCGCACCCAATGGATGAAGGCATGGATTCTTTGCGCCGAGGCGAGCTCGACACCCCGCGAGCCGCCAGAAATGTTGCCACATTTTGCACGGGGTGCAATGTTTTCAATTTTGTAGCAGTGCTGCTCTTTCTTTCCCCTCTTCCTCTCTTTCCCTTTCTTCCTCTCTCCTTTTCTCTCTCTTTCCTACATTCTCTTTCTTCCCCCCTTTCTTGGAGCCCCTCAGTTGGATTTCAAAGTTGACAGCAGTTGCCCTGGAAAATGGCTAAGTGTTGGTGCGAAGTTCGCACTTCGCCCAGTTTTGGTGCGAAGTTCGCACTTCGCCCAGTTTTGGTGCGAAGTCCGACTTCGCCCCTCTTTCTGGGCGCACCTTGTAGCAGGCTGGCAGGCTGACAAAAAATGACTAAGTGCTGGAGCGAAGTCCGTACGGCGGCAGAAACCAGCTTTCACCTGTGCGCAGTCCGACTTCGCAGCGAAGTCGGAGTGCGCCCTTGACAGGTGCGATAGGGAAACAAACTCGGAAATACACCCAAGGCATGAAGGCCTTCCCGATCACGCTGTTTTCTGCCCGCGCAACCCGATGGCGCTCTGATCCCAGGCGAAGTTGGATAAACTGCCTTTCAAGGCAGACACGTGTCAAACAGCATCATCCATCATCTGACAAGTGTCCAGCTTCGGGATTTGAGCCAAGACGTGCCGAGCAAAAGGACGAGCATGGGCTGCACTACCTATGCCAGTGGCCTCATTTAAAGCCGATTGGAGGTTCTACCTGCTCCAGCTACCCGCATTCCTGCCGAGAAGAAGTTCTGCCCAACACACCGCCACCTAGCCGTCCAGCTTCCAGGAAGACCATGCCGCGGGTACAGTCCAGTCCGACAAAGGTCAGCATTTGCAGCTCTTTCGCCGCTTTTGTCAGCTAGTGTTTGATTGGGACTTTGTGCCCATTAATGTAACGGGAGGGACTCGGGCTATAAAAACCCACCATGATTTCATTGTAAAGGGTGGAAGGGGAATGTCTGTTAGGGAACCATTGTAACCGTGCTTCTGCTTATAAATATAAATTGTATGCCTGGTTCTGTTCTGCTGCTTTTATTTCTTTATGCTTATGCTTTACGCTTCCCCGTGTCACGGCTCGTTGATTCATTTCAGCATTTGGTGGTCAGGCGCCTTTAGCATTGCTTGTGTCATGGCTTGTTGATTCATTTCAGCATTTGGTGGCCAAGCACTTTTAAACTTTATATAATAGATGTGGTAGCAGTTCCATCAGTTGTGTGTTACGTTGCTGTCCGTAGTGGTGATTGATGCGTTGTCGTGCTGTTAGTTCTCCTTGTAGGGAGAATGTTTGCTAGGGGACCATTGTAGTTGTGCGTATAAATTCTCTGCATAACACATATACCTGGCTCTGACATCTCTTGGTTACTTTCTGTTTATGTTGTTGTACGTAGTGGTGATTGATGCATTGCCGTGCTGTTAGTTCTCCTTGTAGGGAGAATGTTTGCTAGGGGACCATTGTAGCTGTGCGTACACTGCTTAATACAGAAAGTATACTTAGGTTTTGCGCTTCCTGGTCATGCTTTGTATTTATGATGCAGTAAGCAATGGTGATTGATGTGTTGCCGTACTGTTAGTTCCCCCCCACCAAACTCCAATCATATTTGTAAATTCTTTCCGTTCCTTTATCTCTTTCCTGCACTCTTAGCTTAAACCATAAAACCCCCAAAGGAGCCGGCCTTCTCCGGAGATTGGCACGGAAGGCATCTCTTCCTTCCGGCCTTTCATGCTGGTGGGCGAATCTGGGCGCATTAACCCAAAATCCTTTCCTCATGGCAGATTCGTAACCAACATGGACATTTATAGAATTATCTTATCTGTCATTCCATTCCTGGATTCATCTAAACTTGTTTCCTGATGCCCATACAAGGGTTTTAAACCGTTTGGGTTATACCCAAAACTCTCTTTTCTCCCTTCTCTGTTTAACTTTCATTGTTTGTGTATTTAATTTCATGTTTGTTTTAACCCTAGGGTTCTCTTTTGTACCATGCTCTATTGTAACAAACAGTTTTCTTGAGTCCCATTGACCTACTTTTGTAATTCATGGACATTGATATAATTTCAATTTCTCTAGCGTTATGAACTGGTGACCTATGAAACATCTTTTTACTATTGGCATCTAACATCTCAGAAGAACCATACCCTAACACCATCAAGAGATTGGGCCCCTAGAGCCCGTATCATAAAGAATCTATACATAGACATATGCCCCTCTCCTAGGCCTTGTTGTAATCATTGCATGGTATTTTGCATTCATTGGCCACCATTTTATCCTTATTTCAAGATAAGCTCTATCACCTAGAATGGCTCAAATAAGTCTAATAGACAGGAGTATGTACTTCTCACTTTTGTAAATGATAATTGTTTTGGTTGTTTTATTCAGACTTGGATCTTTTTTCTTCCACAATTTGTTGGATTCTATGACTTATAGGTTGTGCTTTCATAGGCATCCCCATCATAGGCACATGAGTATCATATACATACATCAAGTCAAACATAAGCACAATCAATAGATGAAAAAATGCCACTGAACCCCACCAGACCTCCTCAACAAGGAGGGTTCTAATTTGGACTTTTCCAATATTGAAACACATTTGAAATTGCCACATTTATTGGCCTGTACAGCACTCAAAGAAGTTGTATTGTAATACAAACACTTCAACATAGCATCATAGGATGCAAATCTAGTTTCTAGAACCTCTAATAATTGAAGGTTTGCATGTCTCCTACACATGGCTTGGGAATGTCTGTGGGTCTCTTATTTATTGCTGAATTTCTTTGACAGTTTGACTTATTTATCTAGTTTACAGTTAACCACTTCTACCTCACATAGACATGCACAATACGATATTACTTACACAGCAATGGAGGGGCCTACAATCTCAATATCATTGATGACATGCTAAAATCCTTTACTTGTTTTTCTGTAGGCTTGAAGCACCAATTGCCTTTGAGAAATATTCTTTCACTACTGCCTTCCATAGACATGCACTTTCTAATATGACTTGCACAAAAATGTAGGGATATACAATCTCATTATCATTTTTCAGCTCCATCACCTCAGATCCATTGGTGATTGCACCTCAAGATGAGAGAGATACCCATATTTTGAGCTTTGCTCTTCAAAATGGATTACCTCTATGAGCACTTTTTGCCATCATTATGGATGACACTCTGAAGTTATTTCTCTTCTTCATTCAGTTGGCATCTCCATAGATCGTTTACATCCATTCATAAATGCCCCTCCTTGCCTTCTTCCTGATAACAAGGTAATTAATCAAGGAATCAGAGATCACTTGGGTTGATCCATCTCAACCTCTTAGTCCTAAATTGGTCTTCTACACTAAACATTTCATGAGGATCGAGAATGCCATTATTACTCGTCCTGATCATGTCCAATAGCATTGGCCACACAGCCTTAGGATTCCTTTTGGTCAGCTTAGAGTGTACTCACATCAGTTACGAGAGGAGATGTACCACCATAATCCTCGCGAGGATAGGGTATGTTGTCTTTGCTCTATTTGGAAGGTGGAGACTGAAGAACATTTCATATTTAGGCATCCTATTTATTATGAGATTCAAGAGAGATACTATTGCTTGTATAGAGACTTCAAGAGAGATGGCTCTATGACTTAGGGAAGCTATCACTCTTTGACATCATTTATTACAAAGGAGATCGACTACTATTCAGCTAATCACCCCATTCTTTACTCTTATCTCTGCAGTCGAGAATACTAGGCATTCATTTGAAGCTACAACTCTCTAGATTATTAATGACAGATCTGTGTACCCTTGTCTGCATACGAGAGTGGCTAAAAGGGCTTCAATTCTTTCTTCTTTTTCCTTGCGCTAGGACAAAACTGTAGTTATTCGGTGTTGGATTTCAGCCACCCATCATGTACCCAAGGAATTGTAGACAAACGCAGCTTACCAGTTTCCAATCCTCTTCTAGTGGTTCCATGGCCATGGATGTTATAAGAGTCTCGAGGGTTTGAACTCCATGCCCTCCAAGGACTATCCAACCAGGCCCTCTTAGTCCTTGCCATTCTCCTAGGAGCATTATTAGATCTTGTGTTGGCCCTTTTTGGATGGTTGGTGATGACAATGATGGTACTTCTTTAATGTTGGTGCCTAGATCCACTCTACTACAAATTAATGTTGGTGCTTGGATCCACTCTACTACAAATTAATGTTGGTGCTTGGATCCACTACGGCTCCTTTCTTTGTTTTACCTTGACCTTTAGCTCTTTCTTCATCATGACTTCTAGCACATTACGGTTTATCCATTTTGGGTAACCCTCAAGCCTGTAATTTTATGTCATACAATTTTTCACTTCAGTGTAGTTTATACTATATTTTTTACTCTAGTTTAGCTTATTCTCGTAGTACTTTTTGGTTATTACAGAGAACTGTAATAGCTCTTTTCAATGAGCCCCATTGGCCTACTTTGGCCATTTGTGGACATTAATAGAATTATTGATTAGATCATCTAAAATCCTTTGCTTGTTCTTTTGTAGGCTTGAAGCACCAAAAGCCTTCAAAAATATTCCTTGTTAATTATGATCAAGTTATTCAAGGTCTTGTCAAGTCTGTCATTCCATGTGAAATGTGGTTCCGCAAATGGAATAAATTGATCCCAACCTCTCCACCATAAACATCCTTTTTCATAAAGGCCATGAATATATTTTGAATTTTTACCCACCTACCATAAATAAATGATCATCAACATACACGAGTGCCATGAATAAATGCAAAAACCAACACAACTACTAGTTTCCTTTAGCTCCACTCTTCAATATCTACTAAGATTCTTCAAATTTTTCTTTCTTTGATTAAGGATGTCTAGTGTTCCTCCTAATATTTGATATATCAGTTTCCCCTTGGTTGTTAATGAACTCCATATTCCAAATTCACTTTGCAAATCCCCACCCCCTCCCCCCCCACCCAAAAAATAAATAAATAAATAAAAATTAAAAAAAAAATCTACTTTGCGTAATCAAATTTCTCACATACTTTCATTGTGATTAGTTACTTTTCTCTAAAATCTCCCTTTCTTTAGGGTTTTTTCAGTGGCCACATTTCGCATCCCTCTCTTTCCACAAGCTTTATTTGTTTTCCAAAAAAAAAAAAGCCATGATGGTGACAACAATAAGGACAATTTGCTTCTCTAAGAAGGTGCAAAAATAATAAGAGTTCTTGGACTCAAAATAGGGGGAAATACTTTCCTTTCTGCCCACCATCCACATGTAAGCAAACATGATCCCAGCTCAGAAACTATGTTCCATGGGGAAGTATTATGGAATTCATAAGCCATCTCAAAGACACGTCCTACCGCCTCGAAAATGCTTGATGCCCTCTTGGAACTATTGCCACATTTTGCTAAGGGGTAAAAATTTTGAAAATTTTGAAAAATCACTGCTGCAACTTAACGACCAGATTCTTCCTTCCTCCTTCCTTTCCAGCTTTGTCCAGGTAGTCTTTGCATTTTCAGTTTCCAGTTTCAGTTTCCCAGTGTCCAGCAGGTTTTGCAAGGTTTGGGAAAAGCCCAGATTTTTCTAAGTCAGGGGCACTCCCTTGGTCGCTCACTTTTGGAGCGATTCCAGGAGTCGCTCCCTCTTTTCAGCGATTCCCAGCCTTGCGCCTCTCTCCGGCAACTCTAAGCAGCAAAGCGAGCGGGATAAAATTGATTGAAATTTATCTAAGTATAAATTTCCCGCAGAGCGACCTCCGTCGTCGCTAGCTTTTACCAGCGACCCTCGATGTCAACGACCGTCGGCAATGAGCAAAACGTAAAAAATTCTAAGTGTGAAACGACAAAAATTCTAAGTGTGAAACGACGACGCCGGTCGCTCCCTTTCCAAGCGACGCCCGTGGTCGCTCTGTTTTCCAAGCGACGCTCGTCATCGCTCCTTGTTTCAGCGACCGTGGTCGACGGGTGGAAAATAATGAAAAAATGTCTAAGTATGAGCGATCGACGCCGGTCGCTTGGTTTTTCAGCAATCGATGCCGGTCGCTCGGTTTTTCAGCGATAGACGTCGGTCGCTCGGTTTTTCAGAGACCAAGGTCAACAGGGAGAACAAGTCACAAAATTGTCTAAGTGTTGGTGTTGACGCCGGTCACTCCTTCCGCCAGCGACTCCCGTCGTCGCCCAAATCCGCCAGCGACTCCCGTCGTCGCCTATTTCTTCAGCGACCGTCAGCAAGTGAAATATTCAAAGGTCGATGTCGATCGCTCCATTTCGGAGCGATTCCCGGCGTCGTTGCAGTATTTTGACGACCGCGGGCGAGGGTCACAAGGATTTTCTCTAAGGCAAGGGGAGTATTGACGTTGGTCACTCTTTTTTCGAGCGACTCTCGTCGTCTCTGCCATTTCCCAACGATTTTCGTCGCCCTCCCATTCAGCGACTGTGAGCAGAAAAAGACGGAGTTGTAGATTTCTCTAAGGCAAAGTGCGTACCGGGTTTGCTCCATTCTGGAGCGACTCCCGAGGTCGTTTTATTTTAAGCGACTTTGGTCAACCCCCTCAGTTTTCAGCGAACCTCAGGCTTAGGCAGAGAATGTACGGATTTCGGGATTTGGGCCTGTCAGAACGGGACCGAAGGCACACTTCAAGTACAGGGTAGGTGAGCATTGACAGCAGTTATTCAACAGAAAATATCACTTCACCTACCGCATTAATCAGACACGCCTTCTCAACCACCAGATCTGTCCGGAGTTGTACCAAAGTCAGCTGAATCTTGTTGCAGGTACGCTCACGGCCAGCAAAGGTCAAATCTCGACAACTTTTGCAGTCTTTGGGTTTTGTGCATCATTGTAATTGGGGGGAAATTTCTGCTATAAATAGCAGTCTACTTTCATTGTAAAAAGGGGGGAACATATTGCTAGAAAGCTCTGCTGTAACAAACACTTGCTTCCAATACTAAGCATCTTTGGCTCTGACATTCGTCTCTTTCTTTTATGCTGCCTTCTGCAAGTATTTCTGCTTATACTCATTTATTTTTCTGATTGCTGTAATTCTGCATTCTGGATTAAAGCATTGGCAATTAAGTGAGTCTGGAATACCGAATGGGGGATACATAGGAAGGAATAACAGTGTTAGTTTATGTTACATGTTTTGTTTTGATTGTTGTTGGTTTGGGTACTAGCTAGTAATCGTGTTGCTTGTTCTTTCCCACTATAACCACATGCTATTTACATTTCTTTCTGCATTTTACAAATCTCTTTCCTGTTCTCTTATCTAAAAACCCCCAGTAGTGTAGTATAGGAGCTGGCCTTCTCTAGAGATTGGCACGGGAGGCATCTCTCCCTCCCGGCCTTCCAATCTGCTGGGCGAATCTAGGGCACAAAAGATTAGAACCCTTTCCTAATGGCAGATTCGTAACCAACAGGAACCCCTGTCCTGCTGTCCCCAAAGCACATCCCAACATCTTGCATTGTTGCCATCTCAGAAACTTGATGGGAAGTAGCTAAAAGAATACACAAAATTACTGCCTAATAGGGAAGAATGCTGTTATTGCTCTTTTTTGCTTCAATCCGTATTGTTGATCCTATTCTTCACAAATAATGATGTTTTCTATGAGGAATTATAGTCGATGGCAGATACCATCAAAGTGGGCACTGAAAACAGGCTTCTTGTGGCTTCAAAGTGACCAAACCTACATATGCAGCAAATCATCAAATAAAGGATTCTTGTGGATCCCATGTTGACCTCTTTATGCTCGTTTTTCTTTTAATGTTGTTTCAAGAACGGGATTGTTTCCTAGAAAGAAATTTCTCTGCACTGCAGAAGCATTTCTCAATCTACCAGCAGCATCCAAATAAATTTTGTTAATGCAAAAACATTTCCCACAATTCTTTTGCCTCAAAAATGTTTCCAAGGCAAAAACATTACCTCTGAATTATCCAATAGTAATTTCAATATGCATCCACTTCAACAATTGCAATATGAATTTGAAAGTGGCATAGGGGATAAAGGACGAATCCAATAAGACAGGTCAAAACTGTTTGATCAGTGTATAATGCAGGATATGATTTGCACCTCTTATGACATAACAAAACAGAGCACCATCAGATATGATCTTCCTCCACTTGTTAGGATTAAAATGTTTAAATATGTTAGTCGAGCTGATGTAAGCAAGGTCTAGGTTCATTGTCAGAAAATCTCAACCCACACAATACATAAAGCACATACCAATGACGATATATATGGTGATTCAAGGCACAAAGCTCATATTAAAAAAGCAAGCACATACCAATGACGATATATATGCCAATTCAAGGCACAAAGCTCATATTAAAAAAGCGAGCACATATCAACAACGTTATTTATGGCAGTTCAAGGCACAAAGCTCATATTAAAAAAGCATACATTAACAATAAGGGTTCTTGAAGGTGCATTGCTTTATGCATAGTAAGGAATACCTCAAATAGGCCCACTACTCTCTCACGGCTAAGAAAATCAAGATCATAAACTAAGATGTCAGTCACAATGTCAATGACAATCCCCAATATGTGAAGCTATCCAGTTTAGGTGTCTGAATGACTACTCTCATGTCATCTTTATGTTCTAGAACAATATATCATAACCCCCTACTTGTAAGGGGGGTTGCTTCTTCTCAAGCCACGCTCACAAATGACACATTATGAAGCACAATTGCCACAATTATTTAATTGGATGATAACCTTGCATGCTCTTCATTTTGTACCCTTAAAGAAAGGGTCACATTCATCACACCATCCCAAGTGTTATTCTTTCTATGTTTATCAAGAAGATTCATTACCTCCAATGGGTTATGTTAGCAAAACTAAATTTCCAAAAGAATGAAAGCAATTACACATAGCATAGGAGATTTGGAGAAGGAAACGACAAATTCTAGATAAATTTGAAATAAATGACTCAATAATTTGATGATTATAAATAGAAAATAAGGTGCCTTTATAAAGGCACACGTGGTGGGTGAGGTTTACAATAGTCAGCCTCAACCACAAGTTATAAAATTTATAATAAAATATTTCCTAAAGGTTTAAATCATGAGGTTATGGGCATGACATAAGGGAGATTTACAATACTCCAACATCCCATGTACACAACTTTTGAAGGACCATGAAGGCAGGTAATATGCCATCATACCCCCCTTGTGACAACTTCCTAACGATCTATAATGCCACAAGACTTGGTGAATTTCTCCTCCGTTAAAAGCTTGGTGACAATATTCTCCACTTGGTTTTCAATATTGCAATAGATGACGGAAATTACCTTTTGCTCAACCTTCTCTCACAAATAGTTAGCACGAACCTCAATGTGCTTGGTCCTCTGATGCAATATTGTATTTTTCGCTACCTTGATCATGCTAGTACTATATAAATAAATAGAAGTCGAGTCCTATGGAAGACCAATCTCCTCATTCAAATTATGGATCCCTACTACCTCTTGTTCCACACAAAACACTCCTTTATACTTTACCTTAATGGTGGACAAGGCTGCCATGAGTTTGTTTTTGGACACCCAAGCACTGTATCCCAATCCAAGATTGAAGATATACCTGAAGTAGACCTCATATTTGGACATCCAGTCCAATCAAAATCAATGTAACATGTCATAGCACACTTGGCCCCCAATGTGGGAGTACACTTCCCATATCTCATAATCCTCTTCGTAGCCAACCAATGACTATCCCACAAATTCTGCATAAATTTGGAAACAAGACTAACTACAAACATGATGTCTCGAAGTCTATGAGTAACTATAAGATAGATCAAGCTGCCCACAAGTTGTTGTAGACAATTACATCAACTTTTTCAGTTGGGCAATCTTTGGTCAACTTGATGGCTAGCTAGAATGGAGTTAAGCAAGGCCTGCAATCTTCCATCTAGAACCTCTTGAAAATCTCTACCACATACTTGGGTTGAGATGTGAAAATCCCGTCCTCCAACTACAAAACCTGCAAGCCAAGGAAGGAATGACCAAGGCGAAGTCTAACATCGGCGGTATTCAAATATATCTTCACCCCATGAATACCAATATCAATCAAAACCAAAGCAACCACACAGACAAAGATACTAATAATCTCCCCATCAATATGCTTGATATAGATGGGGTCATCATATACACCTAAAAACACAATCAACAAAGAATTGTCAATCTTGGCGTACCAAGCATGGGGGGCTGCTTCTACCAACTACTCCATGTCAATCTCCTTTGAAGATCTCCATGCAAGAAGGCATTTTTCACATCCATCTGATGAACAGGGGAAAAGGTCTCCATCAATCCCTTTTTCTTGGGAGTAATCCTTTGCCACAAGTCACGCCTTCTACCTTTTAATAGCACCATCCAAAGTCGAATTTGTCTTATAGAACCAATTGCATTCAACAATTTTTTAATCTTTAGGGTGAGGCACTAACCCTAAGTCCTATTATACATGAGTGACTTGTATTTTTCTCTAATGGACTCTTCCAACAATCCCATGAGCATCCTCATACCGTTGAGGGTCACAAACCTCCATCTTCTTGTACAAAAGTGCAAAGTTCAATGTATGTTAACTTCAAGTGAGACAAGCTAGCTCACTCTCAATGGCTTGCTCCTTGGCGGCCCGAACAAGATTACGATGCCATAAATATTGACAATCCCCTATAATATGAAGAAGCTTCTTCATCATCACCATGCTCTTTGCCATCGATATCAACCTCATCATCATGAAACTCACCATAAGTCCTACGTTGCTTATGAGTATCATCTTACTCATCAACGGTTGTAGTGATCCCCCCACATCTAGAAGGTACAAAGGATGATGTGAAGGTGAGCAATTTTCAAACAATGTGACACCAAAACCAAGTCCTCTAAGTCCACATCACAACAACATTCTTCTCTCAATCAAAGAGACAGCCCTTACCTCTCATGCATTATTTCTCCATGATAAAGGCATCCAAAAGTCTCCATTAACAAAGGTATGCTTCCTTACACACCATTTCTCAAAAGGTGTCACTCTCTTAAAACTCTTTGGTGAGTACCTATTGAGAATATAATGGGCACAAAAGATGGCTTGTACCCAAAACCCATTCAACAAACCATGGTGCCAGAGCATGCATTTAGCCATCTCAACCAAAGTTTAGCATTCCTTCCCACAATTTCCTTCTACTACAAAGTGTAAAAGTAACTCCACCACCAAGAGATCCCACTCTATCTCTCTCTCATGAATCCCTTGAAAGCATCATTAGCATACTCACCCCACCATCTATCTTCACACAACCTTGATCTTGTACTCAATTTGGTTGTCAACCAATGCCTTGATCTCCTTGAATTTGTTAAACATGAGGATCTCATTATTTAAAATAAAAATAACATAAGTCATGCATGAGTATTAATCAATAAAGACAAGTACATATCTAGTCCCCCCAACGGATGAACCACTCATATCAAACAAATTGCTATCTACAAGCTTAAGTTGTTATTGGGCCCTCCATGCCTTGCCTTTCTCGTATGGATCCCAAGGATGCTTCTCAAGAACACAACTCTTACACACACCCTCATGAGGTTTTACCAAAGGTAAGTCGTGGATCATAGCGTTATTATGCTTTAGTTGCAAGCCCCTAAAGTTGAGGTGCCCCAACCTCTCACGCTTCAATTGGCTTGCATCATCTGCCTTCACCACGATGACAAAAGATATTTGATCCTCATCCTAAAAAAGAAAGCCCCTAAATTTAAGCAATTGATCATGTTGATCATAGTCGCAAGAAACAACAATGCAAAATCCCAATCCAATATCCTTCACCACACACCTATTTGACTAGAACACCACCTTTTTTTCCATAAAACACAGCTGATACACAAAAAAATGGCTAGTGCTCAAATCTGAAACATGGTAGACATCATGGACAACACCATTTTGTGCTTCTATATCACCAGATACCAGAACTACCATATTGGCGTTGTGACCATATGGACCTTCTTCTCCTTGGGCTCCCCTAATGAAGAAAAAATATTGTCATCCTTGACCATGTAATGAATGCAATCTACCACCCTATCTTCCTTAAGTGGACTAGCATGCAAGGATTTGGAAACCCAACTAGAGATAGTGATCATGGCTCCTTCTTGGCTTTGATCATCCTTCATCAACTTCTCATAGGCAACTATCTTGGCATGGCACTTCTTTGCAAGATGACCACGCTTGCTGCAGCACTCAAGCTGATTTTTGCCATTGCCATGGCTTCTTGCCCTGATTGCCCAAGTTCCCTTTGCCTTGTTATTATTGTTATTGATGTTGTTTTCCAATGCTGATTGGAAGTACCCAGATCTTACTTTGTACCACTTCAATACTGTGGTGAATCCTACCTCTTCCTCCACCCCAAGCATGATGAGCCTATACACAAGAAGAAAGTTTACTTTTAATCCTTAGTGTATTCTTCACATCAAGAGAAATATGTGAGAAATCTTCAAAGGTGATTCTTAGTCACCAAAGAACAACGGTATTATTGGAAAGAATGTCCCTTAAAGGCCTCAAGCAGTGTACCTGAAGATCAATGACATATAGGTCCTTGAAGTTAAAACCAAAACCACATGCCTTAGACTGAGCCCGCAAGTACTCCACCCATGGCAAGTATTTTGTTACAATTATCAAACTCCAAAGGAGAAATGCAGATAATAAACATAATAAATTCAGTTGCCTTGCATGTATCATTCTTCTCAAACACACTCTTCAATACTTCCTAAGCTTCTCTAGAATTCTAAATCCCAATGAGGTGAAACTTGTGTTCAACTCCTATGTTGCATTGTATGAGTGCAGGTGAAACTTGTGTTCAAATATTGTGTTGTGTCATATGAGTTCAAAGTCTAACAATTCTTTGACTTCCAATCCTTGGGTTTCTTTTCTTCTACAACATCGGTCGTGACTTTTTCCCATCTTTCATAACTCTTCCCATTAAACTTTTCAGTCACATCAGAAATGTCCATCATGGTTTAGGAATAATACAGAAGCACTTGTAACTTATGAGAGAAAGCAACATCCGCCAATGCAATCTTTTAAAAAAACAAACCTAGTGGAAAGGGGGCAAAAAAGGAATCTACATGCCCAACTTATGAACTTTGAATGATAGCAGCTCAAAAAAGACTCAAAACCTGAAAATAATTGAATTTTCTAAAGAAAACAAATGGCAAGGAAACACCTTTATTTGCCACTTTTAATATCCTATTTATTGAGCCATCTCATGTTGGACTCCGCATTGCCACCTATGATCTAACTATTTAGTTGTTGATGTTGGAAAAGCTAACTTGGACACAATACATACATGTGTACACACACACACACATATACATATGGTTTGTGTAGTGGACGGCTTAGACATGCCACACCTACTCCTCCAGTGATGGTAGAAGGGTCGACCCAATAGAGAACATCCAAGTAGACAGCTCAACTATTGAACACAAAAAATGCTTGTGGAGGGTGGGAACCGATCCACATGGAAAACGAGGGAAGTGGAGTCCACATGAGCACCATGAAGTCCCACACAGAAGGGTGGAAGGGGGAAGGAATTTATCATGGATGCCCATGCAGGATTGGTGGGGTGGGGATTTTTTGTGGGGAGGAGAGGGTGCATTGTTGTTGCAAGATTGAAATATGCTACAAAGAAGTTTAGGATAGTGACAATGTGGGGACAAAGCTCTTAGGATGTGGAAGCTTCCATCCTCGCTATAAGGATGGTTGTGGTGGAAGGCATGAAAATTGAACCCATAACCACTAATGACTCCACGTTCTAACCGATGTGTTAAACCTATCAACTAATCCCAATATTGTGCCCTACAAACAAAACCACATTGTTGCCAATGAGCAACTCCCATGGATGGTATATTCCAAGAAATACATCGATTTAAATCAGTCCTTCATAATATGCCTTCACCAAAATGCTCCACAAACCCTAGACTCCAACCATGTTTTTTTGTTTATGTGAAATTGCAAAGTGGAAAAGTAGGACTCATACTAATTTTGGCAAGGATTTCAAATCTATAAACAAATTGCAAAATTTTCACATAGTATCCGAGATATGCATGTTTTGTAAAATGCATAAGAAAGGCAATCTTTCTCAGGTTGTGAGGATCCACTAATTACTTGATTGTAGCAGATTGGGAAAATTTGTTACAAAAAATTGTACAAATATCACACCTGAAGCAAAGTTTGTTCAAGAAGTGCTTCTTCAAGATCAAAGAGACAGATTATCTTCAAATGGCTCTATTGAGGGTGGTAAAAAACAATCTACCAACTACACCAAAACAAACCCCTACAATCCACGTATGAGCATGAACTCCACGTCCTAAGGCTTGTTGCCCAAAGGTTCTGATTACCATATGTGAGAGAAACAAAGTTCCAAAAGAATGAAAGCAATCAAACATAACACAAGAGATTTGAAGGAAGAAACAAAAGATCCTCACTAACTTAAGAATTAAAAATAAAAAAGTAAGGTGCCTTTACATTGGCACAAGTGGTGAGGTTTACAAGAGTCAGCCTCAACTATATGTTACAAAAGTCATAATAAAATATTCCCTACAGGGTTAAATCACAATATTTTAGTGGGCTTGATGAAGAAGGTTTCTAATACTCCAATAGGCTACTCATATCAATCTGATGTGCACCAATGGAAGCGAAGATATGATGATAGGATATTTTTGCATTCTCAAATATATTGATATTAATGCAATTCCTTGATTTATGTTGTTTCTCCATTCTCAACTTATGTATTTTTCAAGATTACAGAATTATCGAGGATGAGGGCATAGGGGGATGGGGAAACAGGTTGAGGGCAAGGCGGGGGACAACATGCCAATTTTGGGAAACGGTTGGGGGACGGCAAGTATAATAGAATTAAAAAATTTAGAACTTTTCATGCGGTCGTGTGCCTTCTACTTGGCTATCAGTATTTGTATCTGATGAGTTGGCCTCATCATCCAAGTGAACAGCCTCCAATGGAACTCCAACCAACCCCTCTTGATCCTCATCCTCATCAATCTGTCTCACATCCTCTAGATCAACATCCCATAGTGTAGCTGGAAATTGCTTGTACTCTGACTTAACTCTCTCACGAAGGCGAAGAGAGCTATGCACTGCAACTAGATTCTCCGCTCTGCAAGAGGTAAGCTTGTACCTTCTCACATTGTGGATAAAGTTGTATGTGGAACAATTCCTCTCAGATAGATAGATAGATAGATAGATAGATTGATTAATATTATATTTTTAAAAATAATTTTTTTTTATAAAATAAATTAAAAATATATTTAACTTAGTTCAAATAGTTAGATTTTTTTTAGTTGCAAGCTTACTACAGTGGTAATGGCTATGGCCTCTCTTTGAGAGGTCAAAAGTTCAAACCCCACTCAGTATGTGGGGACCAGGACCCCTCATAAAAACCTGTGTAAACTCATTGAAAAATCAAGTGGCATTAGCTCAACCGGTTAAATTCCTCAACATTCAAGGAGGAGACCAAGATTTGAATCTTGCCAAGCAATACATGAATAATATCCAAGCTTTGTTATAATACCAAATTGTGGTGATGATGTAATACGGGTGGGGCCAGTTTCAATCCCATATAACCAATTGAAAAAAAAATAGTTCGTATTTTTCAATTTTCAAAGAGAAAACCCGATTTTGAACTTGGTGAAATAATACATACATAATAGTTAAGTTATTGTAACACAACTATATAATAATTATATAATGACAATATAATATAAATGCACTCGTTTCAATTTCATATAACCAATCCAAAAAATAATAACTTAACTTTTTAAAAGTTGAATATATTTAACACGTTGAATTGAATTATATACATCAATCCTTTCATGAAATATTTTTTATAAACATTTTTTAAAAACACATTAAATTTTAATCGCAATTTCTAATTTGAATATTAACATTTATTGATTAAATTTTTAAAATAATAATTTTCTATTTTAAAATTTAATATTGTAAAATATCAAATTTAATTTAATGATATAACATTTGATTGATCCAAATCATTAAATACATTTATAATAAGAAAACGTTCAACCAAAAAATAGGTAAAATAAAATACATGCTTACACTTGTAGCTATACGTGTTTTCCAGAATGGAATCCATGGCTCCAGATGAAATTCGTTTTGGCTGGGGAATGATTTTGCCGCATTGTTTTTATATAAGGTGCGATGGTGTTATAGAACATGTATGGTGTGCGGAGCTACGCTCATTGTCGTGTCAAGGTTGTGTTTTCGAGAACGGGCATGGGATTTGGTTTTCGGGAACGGGCATTGGACTGTTGTGAAAGAAATATTTCGTCACACACAAAGTTCTTTTGGAGTCAAATGTTGTCGTAGTAGTAAGTATTTTGTTGTTCAAACGGGGAGGGGAATCATTTGGTGAGGTTGGTGAAACAATCAAATCACTGGCAAACACTGTGCCACGCAAGGATTTTATGGTGTAAGCCACGTAGGTTGTTGGAGGATGTGGTTCGACTTCCGCCCAACAGTGCCTCCTGACGTAGCCACGAAGCTTCCATACAGTGATGTGCATGCCCGGGAACAAGGCAATCACACGCGTGAATGAGCAGTGCACGTTTTCTGGAAAAATAACAGTTTAGTCAAAGTTGGCCGTTTTCCACGATGACGAAAAAGTAAGTTGTCCCTCGGTCGTCCCCAAGGACGGTCAACCATCCCCCACAGCATCCCCTCACAGCAAGGGTATTGAGGACGGTCCCCCACGGCCTGGCGGCATCCCGAGGATGCCCTGCCTATCCCTCCCACAAGGAGAATGGCAAGGAAACATCCCCTTTGGCATCCCTTCGTACTGGGGACAAAAGGGGGACGAGGAAGCGTTCCCACGGGTGCAAGACGCGTTCCCAGGGAACATTGGTATTGTTTAAATGATAAAATGTTTGGTCTCTAGTGAGCAAGTCAAAATAAGTGTGCATCCCTGTTACATACATCAATTAACAATTCAGAAGAGGGATATACCAAAGTCTCCAATGTCGGTTTTGGAGATATTGTGCATATATTTGACTATGCATATAGTTTTGTTAGTTCTCAATAGAAAACTAGCATAATAAGATACCAATTTTATTCAAGAATGCAGGTTCAGGAAAAGAAAAAGAAGATAAGGGAGTTCAAGACCAAACATGCACTAGATCAAGTAAAATCCACTCGTCTTCCATGAACTTACATCAACTTGTTCTCTTAGAAGTTGGTTACATTGATCACATTTTTCTTTATGCCTATAAATCTCCACTATAGGCAGCAAGCCAAAGAATTTTATGGGAAGGATTTGAATCCCCGTTTTGCAAATTCAATGCCCTATCTATCTTGGCACAATCGTATATAGTTTGCACAAAACGAGTGAGGGTATAACTTGCATTTGTACCCTGCCCCTTAGCAAACATCGGCTTCTAGTGTTTTGCTTTGGATACATGTTCATGGGTTCTTGTCCGCTACTCCCTCGGTTCTGTTGGATATATATCCCATACTAATAACAATATAGATTAGTTTTTTTAACATTCATCCCTAGTGCTATGTTAGAACCCTAATGAAACGGTATTCTAATGGTATTGTATTTTGATATAATAACTAGAAATCTCATCTTATGAATTGTTCCCTTGCTAGCAACTGTTTTACATCAATTGTTTCCTTGGTAGCAATTGTTTTTTGTTCATG
This sequence comes from Wollemia nobilis, assembly GCA_028583015.1. NCBI lineage: Eukaryota > Viridiplantae > Streptophyta > Pinopsida > Araucariales > Araucariaceae > Wollemia > Wollemia nobilis. The sequence continues at coordinate 4,715,749 of JAQPPZ010016751.1, read as the reverse complement.
TAAAAGGGTAAAGTTGGTTCTATGTTACGAAACTTTATTCTCATTGACAAAAATCATTCACAAATATGCAAAAATATCAAATCATTCATCCACAAAAATTATCCACAATAACAATCCACATAATGAGACAGAGATTGATAATACCCTTAAGGGAGGGCAACACCAACAATACTCCTTAAGGAAGGAATAACTCCACAAGATCTCCCAAGATGAGAGCGCCACTTAGAGAGGGTAAAGTCCTATAAGCCACTTTGTGGGCAAAGACGATTACATATGATTGATATCCATGATGATTACAATGACAAATATCCCTTCTTTATATACCCATCTTCTAATTCTACTTTAGGGAGTTGACTACTAATATAATATAATCAACCTTGGGTTATGTGTGGCCCATGCCAACCCTTATACAATATAATATCATATCCCCATATACCTATTCCTAGGTGCCCTAACATTCCACCCTCACAAATGTTTAGTCCTCGAAACATATGAAAAAAACAAGATACTATGATTTGCTAAACAATGTTAGCAATTGGTACCAATCTCAATCATCCATCCAGTTAAGTTGGTATGCCATTTTGCCACTTGAGTATCCAAAACCACTTCGTTGGCTCCACGCTTTTGCTGCTCTATTATGATAATTCGAATGATGAGTCCATTTGTTCCTTGATGTTGTTGCACCACTCTAAAAACCAGGATCACTATGCTTTCTCTGCCAAACACTACCATACTTGGTACCCTTTTGATTCCATGTAGAACCATAATATTGTTGCCCTAAGCCATGCCTCCAAGATTGTTGCCTCTCCTGGTGGTGTGGATGACGATATGCTGCAACCTTAACTTGATGTTCTACCTTCTTTGACTCCTCAACATTTGGCTCCATTGTTTTAAATTCTTCTACATGTTCTTTCATGTTCCCTTTGTTTGGTGTTTCCTTGTGCACTTCTATCAAAGCTTCCTTGGACTCTGCTACTGTTATTTCCATGGAACTTGTTGCTACTGCTTCTTCCATGGACTCTGTTGTTGTTACTTCCTTCTTGGATTTTGTTTCAGGTTCTTTTATTTGTTCTTCAATTTGTTTCTCTGCAACCACTTCTTGTTCCCTTACCATAATTGCTTCTTGTTTCTCCTTGGATCCTTGCTTCGTAAGCTGAGAAATATCCTGCAATGTTATCTTCTTTTTCCTGTACCATAACTTCATAAACTTCTTTTGCACATTAACGTTAATAGTACCCAAAGAATCCAACCAAGGATAACCAAGAATAATATCCACATCATCCATCTCAATAGCATGAAAATCTGAAAATAGTTAACCATGGTGATCTTCAAATCTTCAAAAATCTGAACATTCTCACCCTCAAGATGTATGTTTTTATTTTTGTTGCTTAAACCTACAACCTCTTAGCCAAAGCAATATTAATGAAATTATATCTACTGCTAGGGTTAATGGAAATAATAAACTTTTCCTTTTGAATGCATCCATGAACTTGCAAAATAGAATTTTTAGATTCAAACAAATCCTTTTGTCCACTTTTTAACTTATCTACTACCAAAGGTGTGGTTTCCTCTATCTGCACATTGACATCTTTTTTACCTTCTACCACTTCTTTGAAATTTGTTAGCTCTCTTTTTAATTCCTTTTGTTCTTTCTTAAGTATGTTTATTTCTTTTGCATAGCCTTTGAGTGTATCCTTCAAACTAGCTATCTTTTTATATGGTTCCCATTGACTCAAGAATGCTTTCTCTATTTTATCCCAAATCAGTTCACAATTATGGGCGCTATGAAAACTATAAAACCAAGAGAGAGCTTCTCCTCCAAGACAAAGAGGAAGCATAAGGTTCCAAGTAAAATAATTAGTAGAATACAAGGATTTAAATAGTTTCCACCATTCTCTAACATCAATATCATATTCTTCAAAAACAAATTGTTGTTCCGTAATTCATACCCCAACAAAAAGACAATGAAAACTAGGGTTTTATGAACTAGGGTTTCATAAAAATATGTCTCCCTACTAATTTGAAGCTAAACCTCCAAAAGAAAAAATCTCCCTCATACACAACAACAAATGATTTGCTTACCCACAACTGAAAGATATATCAAATTTCATTTTTCTGCAAAAATGCAATTTGAAAAATCACCACTGCCCTTGTTCCGGATGGCTGACTTCACAGGGTCGTATCTCCCTCAATACTCTTGGATTCCTTCATATTGCCACTCATTTTAAAGCTCTTCAAATTCTACACAAAATGATCCAAGAATCGTCTAAATTGGACAAACTTTTGCGCGTTTTTCTAGAAAAAAAACTGCCCTAATTCTACAATCCACAAAAAAAACAATCCCCACTTTGCCAAAATCATTGCTCTGATACCACTTGTTACAAAACTTTATTCTCATTAACATAAATCATTCACCAATATGCAAAAATATCAAATCATTCATCCACAATAACAATCCACATAATGAGATAGAGATATATAATACCCTTAAGGTAGGGCAACACCAATAATACTCCTTAAGGAAGGAATAACTCCACAAGATCTCCCAAGATGAGAGCGCCACTTAGAGAGGGCAAAGTCCCATAAGCCACTTTGTGGGCAAAGACGATTACATATGATTAATCTCCATGATGATTACAATGACAAATATCCCTTCTTTATATACCAATCTTCTAATTCTACTTTGGGGAGCCGACTACTAATATAATATAATATTATAATATTATCAACCTTGGGTTATGTGTGGCCCATGCCAACCCTTATACAATATAATATCATATCCCCATATACCTATTCCTAGGTACCTAAAATTAAAGTATTAAGAAACATATAGTTAATCAGGAAGTGGTTCCACACAATAGATTTTACAAACATGTACAAAGAAAGAAGATATATAACAGTTGCACTACTATGGAACTCTGAATAGGAGGTCCAAAGTTCAAATTCAAAAGGGGGTAACGTTATACACAATATTCTTGTATGGGTGGATAAACACTTGGATAACCACATCGTCCCATATGGTCTATGGCCTCGTGGACGTTAAAGACTACTTTACCAACATACACTAAAGGTGGTGCAAATAGTAAGACGAAAGCCTTGCCATTTGAAATTCATTTAGAATAAATCTTTCAATTATCTAAAAATGCTATTATAAAATGGGAGAAATACTAAATAAGTTGACACTTTGCAACTAGACACAAATGCAGAAATACTAGCTCTTCCAGCCTTTGTTCTGATAAGTCCACTTATAAAATTGAATGATTAATACAAGTTGTAATAGAAGATGCTTGTTCTTCCCTCTCTTTTGTTCTTTATGATGAAATGCAAGACGCATGAATTCAAAGGGAAAAAGGAAGCTTTTTCTTTATGATCTGGCAAAACAAATACCAAATAGCTAAATCTATGTTAATATGTTTTGCGTCTAATTAGTTTCCATCTCTGTATTTCTTCCCTTGCCCTCATCTTTGGTCCGTACTATATTTGATATCATTAAATCTCAGATCCCTCTCTTCAAGAGACACATAGAACCATAATAACTTCATAACACCTCATTTTATGTTCTGCCCAAAGGCCAATCTTTCTAATATTTGTGAAAAGAAAACACAATTAAAACAGCACTCAGATATAAATAGTTCTAACTTCTGACAATAAAAGAATACCTGTTTCACATTGCTTCCTACTTTTCTGGGGTCCACCTCCATCTTCGTTGAGTCCTTAGCCAAAGTTGAGTCAGAGGTTGCAGCTGAGCGTCCTTGGGCATTTTTGCCCATTATACCCTCAACTGCTTTACTCTGTGTCTTTTCTGCAATATTCTCAACTGGAATACTTGTAACTTCCTGAATAACAACTGGGACTTTCTCCTCTGCTAGCTTTTCATCAACTTTCTGCATCCACATAGCAAGCTTAAAGAAAGCAATAAAATGTAATAAAAAAAACTAACTACAAAATTACCTAGATCCACATTTAGTTCTGAACAGTATGCAAGGAAACCAAACACATTACCAGAAGCAAAATGTAACATGGTACATAGATCCACATTTATATCCACAAAAGTTGAATTGTACCTCTTCAAAAGTTCTGTTACATTTGCATAGATTCATTGAAAGGTTTGCAGACCTAGTTGCATCTAGCACTTTGCTTTAAAGTAGGGAGCACACATCATCTTACAGAAAAAGAGGTCTTCTAAACAGCAGACATTGAAGGCCGATACATTGCCATAACCGACAGGAATATTAATGTCAAGATATATCCCTTAAGTGAAATTAAATATAAAAAAATATTCCCATATTACAACAGAAAAATTTTCCACAAATAAATTAAACAATGTAGATGCCAAGAAAATTTTATGTTAAACACGCCTGGGTTGGTTGCAGCTCCGCTGTCCCAAAATATGGAATATTAGATTTGAACAAGTTTAGTACCAATATTTTCTTTTATTGTTCAATTTATCTTAATAACAAAACAGTTGTGGATAATTATCTCAGTTAGGATGTAACTTGTACACTCGAGTATCCATACTTTTTCAGTATATGATTCTGCTGGCATCCTTCACATACATGCCCATGAATATGCAATTATGATGTCATGATAGAACTATTTTTTGGATTTTGATCTCCACACATAAATGCAAAGGATACAAAAAGTACAGCATAATAAACAAAATACTGGAATCGCTATTTGCAGAAGTCATCCTACTCCATTTCTTTTACAAAGTAGATGACCTGAGATAGAATAATGGCTAATCTCTAAAAAGCGTACAACAAGCAGATATCATCCTTTAGGCATATAATCTGGGCAAATTTATTGCCAACGTCAGTTTAGCACATTGCTTTGGCATGTATGACTTATCCAGGCTGGGAGCAATTACATGATGAATGTTGCATTCTTCCCTCAACAAATGTTGTTGTGGTTGCTATTAAACTCATACGCAGATATGGGTTAAGTGGAAACCTGTTGCTTATTACCATAAGATTGCCAGTCGTAAACATTTTGCTGCTTCATGATTTCCTTGCTAGCAACCTATCTTCATTTCATCTTCCAGAAGTTTATGTTATGCTGAGATGAAGGCAGGCTTGAAGGATCATGTATGTACAGGTTTGTTCAAAACGTGAAATATATAAAGGGGCAAATGAAGATTCGGGATGCCAAATCTTCTGGTAATGTATTTAAAACAAATGAGGAAATTAAATTCAAGCTCAATAATTTACAAGCGATGGTAGAAATCAATGGAGTCGACTAACATACTCATGTGCATAAAAAACAATTACTTTCTTACTATCACAATGTATTGAAAAAGGACAAGTCATATTGGTCCCAAAAATCTGGGGAGAGATGGCTTAAGGGGACATAAATACCAAATTTTTTCATGCTACAGCCCTCAAATCAAATATATTTCAAATCCAGATGGAAGAACTAGTGAGTAGGAATAAGATATTAGGAAGGAAGTGTTGGTTACGAATCTGCCATGAGGAAAGGATTTGGGTTAATGCGCCCAGATTCGCCCACCAGCATGAATGGCCGGAAGGAAGAGATGCCTTCCGAGCCAATCTCCGGAGAAGGCCGGCTCCTTTTGGGGGGTTTTCTGATTTAAGCTAAGAGTACGGGGAAAGAAATAAATGTACGGAAAGAGATTTACAAATATATTCAAAGGTTGGTGGGGGGAACTAACGATGACGGGAACACACCAATCACCGCTACTTACCGCATATAAACACAAAGCATGACAAAGAAGCGCAAAATCTAACGTATACTTCCGATACCCAAGCAATGTACGCACGGCTACAACGGCTCCCTAACGGACATTCCCTACAAGGAACTAACGATGACGGCAACGCGTCAATCACCACCTACGGACACTAACATGGGTAGAAAGCAATCATAGAGATATCGAGACCGGTATATGTGTTAATGTAGAGAATTTAACCGCACAACTTCAATGGCCCCCTAACAGACATTCCCTACAAGGACCTAACAGTACGGCAGCGCACCAATCACCAGATACGGACCAGCAACAAAACACACAACTGATGGAACTGCTACTACAGCTATTCTATGTATCCTTTTAATTCATGAAGTACAGAGGGTGCTTTAAACAAGCAATGCTAGAGGCACCCGATCATCAAATGCTGAAATGAATCAACGAGCCATGACACGAAGTTAGCCTAAGGCATGAATATAAAGAAAGGCAGCATAAAAAACGAAGCGACGGAACGGAACCAAGCATACAGATTATATTTATAAGCAGAAGCACGGTTACAATGGGCACAGTGGTTCCCTAACAGACATTCCCCTTCCACCCTTTACAATGAGTTCATGGTGGGCTTTTATAGCCCGAGTCCCTCCCGTTACATTAATGGGCACAAGTTCGCAATCAAACATAAGCTGACAAAAGCGGCGAAAGAGCTGCAAATGCTGACCTTTTGTCGGACCGGACTGTACCCGCAGCATGGTCTTCCTGGAAGCTGGACAGCTACATGGCGGTGTGTTGGGCAGAATCTTCTTTTGGCGGTGATGCGGGTAGCTGGAGCAGGTGAAACCTCAGATCAGTTTTGAATGAGGCTACTGGCGTAGGCAGTGCAGCCCATGCTTGTCCTTTTGCTCGGGACGTTCCGGCTCTAATCCCGAAGCTGGACACTTGTCAGATGAAGGATGATGCTGTGTGACACGTGTCTGCCTTGGAAGGCATTCCGTCCAAATTCGCTTGGGATCAGAGCATCTCGGGTTACGCGGGCAGAAAACAGTGCAGTCGGGAAGGCCTTCGTGCCTTGGTCAAATTCTGGGTTTGTTCCCCTATTGCGCACTGTCAAGGGCGCACTCCGACTTCTATCGCGAAGTCGGGCTACGCACAGTGGAAGCGGTGTCCGCCGCCGTACGGACTCTCGCTCCGGCCTTTTGTCATTTTACGTCGACTGCCCGACTGTCAATCGCCGATTGCAAGGTGCGCCCGAAAGTGGGGCGGAGTCGGACTCGCACTAAAATCGGGCGAAGTGCGCACTTCGCACCCGGATCGGGCGAAGTGCGCACTCGCACCAAATCGGGCGAAGTGCGAACTTCGCACCAAAACTGGGCGAAGTGTGAACTTCGCACCCAGACTCAGCCATTTTTCAGGTAACTTGCTGGAAAGTTGAAAAATCAACTGGGGACTCCAAGAAAGGGGGGAAAGAAAGAGAATGCGGGAAAGAAAAGGAAAGGGAGAGGAGAAGGAAGGAAAATAGGGGAAGAGGGAAAAAGAAGAGCTGCACTGTTACAACACTGAAGACATTGCACCTCGTGCAAAATGTGACAACAGGAAGCAATCAATTATTTCAATGATATTCTGTCAGAAGTTGGACAAGATAAAGAGGCTCAAGTAAAGCTTTTGCAAACTATTCCATCAATTATCACAAAGGGAAAAATGAAACCTTGATGAGGAAGATCTCAATCAAGGAACTACGAGAGGCAGTTTTCTCATTCCACCCTAAAAAGGGAACTGGCCCCAATGGATTTACTGCAATTTTCTTTCAAAAACTTTGGGACTTGTTAAAAAGTGACATGTTGGTTGTGACTGAAGAGGCCAGGAAAATGAAGGCTACAATAAGAGATATCAATGCCATCTTTAATGCATTGGTTCCCAAGAAAGGGAAGAAGATATTTTGATAATTATCATCCAATATGCCTTTGTAATATGATTTATAAGATAATTTTAGAAAAATAATGGCAAACAAATTGAAAAACATTTTAGATTCTGTCATCTCATAGGAACAAGGTAATTTTGTTTGTGGCAAACAATTCTTGACGGTATAGTATTTGCACAAGCGGCCATACACTCTCTCCATTCCATGGAAAACAGGTATGCTTGTAAAATTAGATATGAGCAACGCATATGAGAGGATTTGTTGGAGTTTTCTATATGATATTCTCAAAAACTTTGATTTTGATCAAAATTGGTGTGAATGGATTATATGTTGCTAAAGCGCTCCAAAATTTTCTATTTTGATCAATGGATCCATCGTTGCATGCTTTGGATCATAATAGCAAAAACCGGCAAAAAATCACAATTTTTTCAGATTCTGATTCAACCTTGCCAAGTCAATCGGAATCGGGAATTGGCATTTTGAAAAAATCGCCTATTTTTTCAAAAAACAACAAAAAATCGGGAATCGCAATTTATTCAAAAAATTGTGATTCCTGTTGCAAAAAATGGGCCACGGCAGCACAAGTTGGGGAAACAATATAAATTGCTTGTTTTTTCATTTTGCTTGTTCCAAAGTGGAGAGAGAGCTCTGCCTACCTGCTACCAAACCAAACAAAACACTGAAGTGCATCATGCCAGCGGTTTTTTGCTGTTTGACGGAATCTAGCAGCCGCCAACAACCATTATTAACTGATCAAATTCTCCATAAAAGATGTTGAACTATCAGTCCAAACTTATTGCTCAATTTTATTATCCTAGAAAGAAAAAATCGGTGTTGCAAACATTGGAACTAATGGGCAAAGTGAAACTAATTGTTACACAAAGCCTAAAACACCTTGCAAAAGATAAATTTGGAAGCCTAATATCAAAAACACCTTTACAGATTTTTGTAACATTACTATGTAAAATTTGTTTGAGATCTAAAAGAAGGTTGGGGATTTCATTTTTCAATATGCTTGTATATAGGAGTAATATTTAAAAGCACAAGTGATTATTTGTTCTATAGGTTCATTAGACCACATGGGTCTTAAGAGATAGTAAAAAGTTAAAACCAATTGCAATCATCATTTAAGTTAATTTGTTGGTGTTTTATTCAGCCTATGATTTGTTGACATCCCAAATTAGTATTGTGATAGTGTACGTGCAAAAGGTGTTGCCCCTTGACCCCCGACGCAAGTGGCAACAAGCGTTAGCAACCAAGGCTCAAAAAGAGGCATAGGCATAGAGACAAAAAGAGACTAGAACTTCTGCTAGGGCAAAGGGCAAAGGCACTCGAAGATCTTGAGGCATTGTATTACTATTTGTCATGACCCATGACACATTTTGTAATTTGTACCCTTTTATATTATAAGCAATACAAGAATATTTGAAATTTGGATGCATTAAATTTCTTTATTTAAGATATGTTTTGTCACTTTCATATGTAGTTTAAGGCTTCAAGCTTGTATCACTTGCCACTTTCATGTGTAGTTTAAGCTTGTATCACTTACAGTATTAATATTTGATTTGCATTAGGTTGTTTTCAATGAAAATTTGCATTTTCTTCTTTCTTTTTTCTGCCTATTTTTTCTCCATATTTTGCCAATTTCCAATTTTTTCCGATTCTTTTTCCTTGCCGATTCCAATCCGATTCTGATTTTCTCAACTATGCTTTGAATCTTCTCATGGACTCTACCAAGATGACCCATTACCTACTTACCTATTTATTATTCATTTTGAGGCATTGGGGAGAGCTTTCTCAAAGGCAAAAATAAATGGAAAAATTAAAGGTGATGACCCATTATCTACTTACCTATTTATTATTCATGTTGAGGCATTGGGGAGAGCTTTCTCAAAGGCAAAAATGAAAGGAAAAATTAAAGGTATTCATGTTGCAACAAATGGTCTCTTCAAATCTCATCTCCAATTTGTTGATGATACTTTTATTTTGAGTCATCCCTTAGTCCATGAGATAGAGTTTAAATCAATATTATCATGATACGAGAAGGTTGTTGGACGGTTAATACATCAAAATCCAAGATATTTTCATTTACTTTACTCTAAATTTACAACGAATTATTGCAGTGATTTTAGGGTTTAAAGTTGAAAATTGCCATCAACATATTTGGGTATTCCTTTGTCTAGTAAAGAAAAGAAGCTTTGGGACTCAATTTTGGATGGAATGGAACCTTGTTTGGCAAGTTGTAAAGGTAAGTTCTTAATCTTGGTTGGAAGGTTACAACCCATAAAAACTACACTACAATCAATCCCTATATATGATGTCACTTTCAAGATTGCCAGCAAATATAGCATCCAAATTTGAGGAATTTCAAAGAGATTTTTTCTTTAATTACAGGTGCAAGCTTAAAAATTTGTAGACTTATGAGTTTGGCATTAGGGACAAAACTTGGTTGGAGATTATTCAAAGATCAAGGAAAGAGTTGGGCAAAAATGTTACTTTAAAAATATAGAGATTCTCTTAATGCAATAGAATTGTTCAAGAAACGAACCCTATCTAGAGGCTCGACAACATGGAACTTCATATCGGGTAGTTTGCAATCGATCAAGAAACATATTACATGGTCAATCAATGAGGAGATTCTACAAATTTTTGGTTTGATGCTTGGTGGAAGCCTTATATTCTTATTTCTCATCCAAAATGGCAATCGTTGGCTTGGGCATGTTTAGCTTGTAAAGGTCCAAAAGTCAAAAATTATATTGCTATGAGCAACAATTCCAAATCATGGATTTCTATTAGCAACCTGGCTGAAGGAGAGGACCTCAAACAAATAGCAAATGAGCTTCAAAAGATGCTTCAAGAGTTCTATTTGCCTATTTTTACACGGAAGGATGAGTTATTTTGGAATCTATCAAAAGATGATGGATACTCAGTCAAGTTGAGATATAAGGATTTAGAGCAATCAAAATTTCCTACTCCCAATGATTTCGCTTGGAAGAATGTTTGGTCACTCGACACTCTCCCTAAGGCCTCAACAGTGCTTTGGTTAGCAATCCAAAGCAAGATTCTTACTAAGAGAGTCTACAAAGAAGAGGATATCATAGACATGTTAGGTGTGCCTTGTGTAAGCAGGATATAAAAACATCGAATCATCTACTTCTTCATTATTCCTTTGCTTACAACATATGCAACCGCTTCTTCAAAAATATAAGAATATATTGGGTAGCTCCATCAACATTGGAAGAGTTCAAAAAATGTTGGATAAAATTTTTCAAAGCTAAAGCATTATGCATTCTGTGGAGGATTGGTCCTGCCATTATTTGTTGGAATTTATGGCCTGAAAAGAATTAAAAAAAAATTAAAAAACAATTCTCAAAATCATGCCCAAGTTTGGAATCATATTATTGCCTCTTGTAGAATGTTTACAAACATGGTGCTCATCATGGGAAGTCTTAAGTGTGGAAAAAGCGGTTACAAGATATGAATATACATGGAAGGGTCATTTGAGACAATGGAGTTAATACAAAGGATCTGGTTCGATGTATGGTAAACGTAGAAATGTCCAGAAGTTGGGTTTTATCAAAAAAAAAATTGATGGTACTTCCAAAAGAAATCCCAGAAAAACTGGTGGAGGTAATCTTTTTTTTTTTAATAATGTAGGAAAAATTCTCCTCACATACTTCGAATCATATGAAACTTTAACTAACAACAATGCAAAGGCTAGAGCACTTCTTACAAGGATCAAAACTGCAACTGAAGAAGATTGATTTCACTCGAGGGGAATACACAAATTATTATTAATGCTACCAAGAAAAATGAATGCAGTGATTAGATCAAAAATGATATAACTTTTGATGTCCAACAACTATTGTTGGAGGCAATACCTTGTAAATGTCAGCATATCTCTAGAGATGGAAACCAAGTAGCAGATAATTTAGCCCATCACAGTGTTGGTCTTTGTCTTGGCAAAATTCAGATTTTAGAAGACTGGCCAAGTGAGATTTTATCACTTAATGAAAATAATGTCAAGGAGCCAATTGCAAAAACATAGCACTTTGAAGAAGATGAAGAATATCTTTAATAGAAAGGCAAATGGAAAATATCTTTTATAAAAAGAAAAGTTGAATACGATTTAACTGACCCTCCAGCAATGTAATGTTTTGTCATTTTGATGACAGTGCCCATCAATAGAGGCCACACATAGCTTATTAAATAAATAAATATATATAGTTGACATTTTATCAAGAAGTGGTTAAAAATATGGGCTCCCAATGTGGAGACCCAGGTTCAAACCTTGTCAGGCAATATAATACCAATATGTGGTTCATTGAAATACCATTGTAACATAGTCAGGATGTTATACAAATGGGGCCCAATACAATCCCATATAGCTAATTTTAAAAATGAAATAAAAAACAAAAATTATATATATAGGCAACATGTTTAATGTAGTGATTGAAGACACACAAGATGTATATATAAAATATTGAATTTTCTTTCATCAATAATATTATGACTGATGAATCCAACAAAAGGAATGTCCCTATTTATACCCAAACAGAAGGAATTCACATATAACTAACTGTTTAATTAATACAAACACATCCTTTCAAGAAAACCTAACTAATTAAGTAATATAATAATAAAATCTAGCATCCCCCCTTGTCTTAAAAATAATGCACTCTCAAAGCATAGGGAAAGGAGATGTTTATCAATGAAAGAATGCCTTTCTCAAAATGCTTCTTATAAAAATTCATGCATTTAAATAGATACTCCTACATTTGTATGGAACATTTATTCGTCATATTTGTTTACAGAACTGCATGACGTCTTCTCACTTCTTGTCTTATGATAGGGAGAATATCAATATTCACATCTCTTTCCAAAGGCAATTCCACCAAAGAATCTTTGAAAAATTCATGTTTAGCAATGATTTCCTGCTTATTCTCATCTACATGCTTAGCTATGACCTCATTCCAATCAATGTAATGACAGCAAGTTAGCAGAGCATTAAATCCCTCAAGAACATGCTTCCGACCTCCCCAGTAAAAAACTCCTAAACTGTTCACCAAAACTCATCTAGATTGTCTTAGACAAGCTAACACACCTCTTAGGCACATGACTTATCTAGATTGTATACCTCTTTATGTTTTGACCCCTTGACCAAGTTTATGTTATATTGAGTATTAGCGATAGTGCTTAAGTTGCAAGGTCCTGATTCACACAAAGGTAGAGGGGTCCTCATTCTAATAATTCTCCTGCAGCATGCCCTTCAAACAGAGGGATCCCAGATAAGGATAACGTAGCAGGTTCTGTAGGGACTATTTTGAATCATATCTTGAAACTTGTATTTAATGCCCCCAATACAAAGATAACTCCTCTACTCCAAGAGGTCCTAAATGACAAGAATTTGCATAGGACTTTAACTGTGAAAAAGAACACAGACTCGTTGCATACAAAGTGGAACTGAGGACAAGTGTAAGGATAAAACCTTTGATCAAAGAGATTTTGCATAAAATATGAAGCTTCCTGTCAGACACTCAGATTGAGGAAGCTCTGTGTTATAGGAAGAGTATGCAGACCACAACTCTATTGGTGGCCATAGAGGCTTTTAAGCTTCTTTGGAAAACCATAACAAGTTGGTCAATTATGTTAATTAATTAGGTCTCAAATTGAATAAAGGGATTCCCAGGCTCCACAGCCCCATGTCAATGATGCCTACCTGTATCAAATCACGGAGATGGCAAGCAGCAAGAAATGCGGAAGGCCATGCTCACACTAGCCATAAAAGGAGAAAACAGAACTTGAATCTGGGTTTCAACCCATGCAATGGCCCAATTGCGAAGTTTGTTGAGGCCCAAAAAGCATCTGGGCAACAAAAAGCACTGGAACTCCACTAAGAAACCAGGCAGACACTTCAACGACTAAACATCATCTTTCATTCACAGACCAATTTCAGAAGCTATGGCTTTAAGGAAGGTACCAGTTTTCAGTGTCTGTTTACTTACTATGTACATTTGACGTGGACCCTTGTCTTGGACACAGCAGTATGGCAACAAACATGCAGATAGTCATGTAATAATATAACTTAAAAGAAGTCAGATCTACTATAAGATTTTCATCAATCTTCATAAGTGAAGATGGTGAATGGTGAGAATTGGAAATGTCAATGGTACCATCAAACAGAATAACCATGGCTATCTTTTGGATTAAATCCAAGTTTTTTTCACTCTAAACCCTAAACTATTTTTCCTTATAGAAGTAACTTCAACAGGCTTGTTGAAGGTAGCATTAGAAGTCAAAGGCATATAGCATGAAAGGAGAGTGGCTAAAAATCTAAAATAAATTGCAATGCTCTGTAACTTCCCAATTTTTTGTACAACTACATGATATGCATCGTTTGGCAACTTTCTACTGTTGGAATAAGTTTTTCATTATTGATTTACAAATTTCTATAATGAACTACATTATCATTATACAATTCATTGCTTATCAAAAAAAAGGATTCATACTACTTTTGATTCTCTGCAGTCAGTTACACAGCTATCTGTTGGCATCAATGAACTCGTCGAATGTGACATGTCCCTTCAGTTAATATCATCAGGAGGAGCATAAATATGTTCATCACAGTTACCTATTTATAATCTCCAAACATCTGCAACTGTTCCTCGTTAACAACATAGAACTTCTGTATGTCTAACAGCAAATTTTGAATAAGCTGCAGGATATTATAGATTGCTTGGTATCCTTACACTATCAGATACATATTTATCTTGATTGTACCCAGTTGGTTATATAGTTGTTTGTCATTCAATGCTATCTCAAATGTCAATGAGCTTGGAGGACATCATGTTGGTTATATAGTTGTTTGTCATTCGATAATTAGGAATTAAAATAAGTCATCATAAAACAATGCCACTATCCCCACCCAATCATGTTTCATTTGTCTTATAGTAAAATTTCAATAAGATTCAAAATAACACAGCCAATGTGTTCATAGTTTCTCTATTCTGTATGACATTCAGTACTAGTCTTCTCTTACCACTTCTAGTGTTGTGCATATTCACCCAAAGAACATATTTCAAAATCTGCCAACTCTTACAAGCCAGGCCCCAGATCTTTCATCAATTAGGTAGATTTATATAAATGTACCAAAAAAATGTGAAGGAATAAATGAATGGTCAGGTGGCTGCAATTTACCTTCTCATACAATGCTCTGGTTTCTACATATAGTTTCTTGAGCTCCTTGTTATCTGGCTCTAACCTTAATGCAAACTCAAAGTCTGACATGACAGATTTTATATTTAGAATCACATAAACTCTTTAAACGTCTATTGCCAAGATAAAAGAAAGATGAAGACCTGCTGTGAAAATTTGCATCCAATTGATCATTTTGCTTACCTTCTATGGCATCAACAAGATTCCCAATTTCCCGCCTAGCTGTACCACGACGAGAGTAGGCTTTTACATACCGATCATCCAAATTTATAGCTTCTGTACAGTCATACTCAGCCTCCTCAAATCTGCATAATCAATTCCATATTAAATGAGCAATGAATGATAAAAATGAAAAAGGAAACAAACCAAAACTTAAAGAGATCTAGACAATTTTGGAGGTGCCACAGCCTATCCGAAACAAAATAATAGAAGGTCTCAACCAGCGGTTGGTTCTTTGGATAAAGAGTTCATTTCAAATGATACTTAAGCAAGAACCTGAAAAGCCGATTTTCCAAATCTGCGCAAGATAACATATGTCTGATGTGCAAGCTTACATGTGAAACGCAGTAAAACCAGAAAATATGAAGATACGTAGAATATGGATGTAAAACTCTGAGATAAATATCCACTTCAAATGTCTAATCTCACATATTGATAAAATCATGTTATATGATATGTACTAATGTTCAAGTCCTACGAGGGGTGTCACATAAAAGTTATATATCCAGCACTCCTGCCAGGACACAAGGACTGACTGTATCTTGGAGTAGTTGGTGTTGCTTGACGTCGCAGAACCTATTGTAGCTTTTCATCCCTTACCTTTTTAAATCGAACGATCCACTACTCGCTTGTGTTGCGGTCATTCCGCGATACAATAGATATGTGTCCAGCGGATTCCGAGCTCTCGTTCGATTAAGAAAGAGGAAAATTAAATATCCCCCTGGCTTGGCCATTCCCCTATCCATGGTATCTAAGCCCCCCTACCTCTAGATTTATGAATTGGAAAATCTTTCTCGAAGCTCAGTTTCGGAGTGGAGGGGGCACTTCCTCACATGAGTAGCTAGGAAGCTTCTTGGTCAAACTCTATTTCTCATTGGTGGAAAAATAAATAAATAAATAGAAGTTGTTGCTTCAATGAATCCCATTATGTGGTTGGCATGAAAACATTTCCCAAAACCTGCGGCATTCCGAATTGATTTTTTTTTTTTTTTTTTATTTGTGGAAAACATCCCAAAAGGGATGCCACTTTCGGGTGAGACCCAAGGAGGCAGGGGTATCCATTCCGCCAAAAACGCCCAGGACTCGGACCTGGACTACCACCTTTGACACACTTAAGGAGCAAACAAACACACAAACCCAATTAAAAATAAGCAAATAACAACAAAAATAATAAAATAAAATAAAAAACATGCTCCTTGAGTGTGTCAAAAACAAAAGCACAACCAAACACGCACGATAAGATAAAAGAAACCACAACACAAACCACATAGAAAAACACAAGAAACACATAACAAAACACAAACAAGACAAAAACAACAAAACACTACAAAGACATAACCCAAAAAAAAACAAGAAAAATAAACACAACCAAAACCTAAAAAATTAAAAAATAAAACTAAAATAAAACTAAAAAAACAACCAACAACAGACAATAAAAAAAAAACAAAAAATATAAAAAACACTCACCCATAAAAACACGAAATAACACAAACAAAGAGAAACCCAAGAACAAGAACGAAAAAAAACACAAGAAAAATAACAAAAAACATAAAAAAAAACAAAACAACAAAAACAAAAGAACAACAAAAAACAACACAAAAACAAAACAAAATAAAAAAACCCACCCACCTTAAAAAACTAAACAAAAAAAACAAAAAGGAAAAAAGAAATAAAAAATGAACAAAACAAAGACCTATCTAGACCAGAAGACTATTAAGGCAAGAATCAACAGAGGAAACAAAACAAAGAATAGAATGAGCTAGGGAACTAAAAAAAACTGAATGAACCAAAGAGAAGCAAAAAAAAAAAAGAAAAAAAAAAAACAAGAAACTAGGTACCTTCAGAACTGGAGCCATCCAAAGAAATGATTCCGAATTGATTTTTAAAGCGGGGCCTTGGCCCCCAATATTTCTAGTAAGGGGTGAGTTTTGCATAAGGCAAGACCCCAGACATATCCATGTATTAGATACAAATGCAAACATTATTTGGCAGGATACTATGTCCTAATGCATCTGAATACAACAGTGTTCCATGGGGACGCGTCCCCCCCGCCCCGTTTCCCGCGTCCCCCAGCACGGGGGGACGGCAAGGGGGACGTTTCCCCCCGCCCCGTTTCCCGCGAGACGTCCCCTGGACGGCTGAGGCCTGTGGCCTCCCGTCCCCGAGACGTCCCCCTTTTTGGGGCGTCCCCCATGGGGCCCAGCCGTCCCCCACGGCTGGGCATCCTCACCCAAGGGGGAAAAAAAAAAAAAATTAACTTAAAAAATGGTAAGGGTCTTTGGAATTATGCTATAATGCCATCATTACAAGACTAAAAGGAGGTTTATTTAAACAATACCGATTCTTTTGGTATAGTGACTGAAAATTTGAACAGTTAGTGACAGTTAGTGACTGAAATTTTTTAAAAATGACAGTCTTTGTTTGAACATTGGTGGCTGAAAAAATGATGACTGTTATTACTTAAAATGATGACTGTTTGAACATTGTTTGCACTTGATATCCTTGGCTGAACCTTCAAGTTATAGTTGTTGAACTTGAAACAATTAAATGGCTGCATATTAGTAACTTATATGAATATGAAAATGTTAAATGACTCAATTATGGCTGCACTTATGTGTTAGTAACTAATCTCAATATGAATGGCTGCACTTATGTGTTAGTAACTAATCTGAATATGAATGGCTGCACTTACATAATTGATTAGTAACATGAAATATCATTTTTGTTGGATGTAGAATTCTGAATGTGTAGATTATTCTAAATTTCTAAAAAAATTCAATTTTTATAGTATTATACTAGCCGTCCCCCCAGCCATCCCCGAGCCGTCCCCTAAAATCGGCCTACCGTCCCCCACCGTCCCCGGAAACCCGTCCCCCCGTCCCCCAGGCTCGTGGAACCTTGGAATACAAGGATATCATATCCTAACGTATCTAAATACACGTCCATATATGGTCCATATCTAATACATCTGGATATGGACTTAGTATATCTAGAGCTGTGTCTACGACAACATGAAATTAAACTAATATACAAAATTCAAAAAATAAGTTAGAAAACAATGAAAATCTTCCTCTTAATCAATAAAAATATCCTATGCTATCAAATGGATGAGCTCAGCTGGTTAAATTCCTTGACTTTTACATAGGAAACCTAGGTTCAAATCTTGCCAAGTGATACATGCATAATTGCCAAGCTGTTGTAAAACCACTATGTGATCACGATGTAATACAGGTGGGGCCTCTTTCAATCCCATATAACCAATTTAAAAAAAAAAAAAATAACACTAAAATTATTGCAAATAAAGACCTTTTAAAAATCAAATGGCATGAGTTCAAGCGGTCAAATTCTTTGCCTTTCAAGGAGGCGACCCAAATCTTGCCAAGCGATACATGAATAATTGCCAAGCTGGTGTGATACCATTACATGGACAAGTTGTAAAACAGGTGGAGCCTGTTTCAATCCCATATAAACAATTAAAAAATAAATTAAAATATCCTCTATTGCATGAAAACGAATATGCCGTATGGTATCCAATCTAGACATGGTATCGGATATGGATATAGCAAATTTTCAAGATTCCCTAATACAAATATATCTGGATATAGAATTGTAAAAAAAATATATAATTTATATACTAAAAGAAAAAACATAGAACATATAAAAATGTTTACACATATAAAAGTTCTATAGAAGATATTTTTATCAATTAAGAGGACGATTTTCATTGTTTTTTAAAAGTTCTTATTTGCATGTTCCTTTAATCTCATGTCATGGATACCACTCTAGACATGTTCATGTCCTATTTGGATGTATTAGGTATGAGACATATATGAACATGTATTCAGATACGTCAAGATACAATATTTATGTATTTGGATATGTTTGGATACAGCACACAGTATCGTGTATCCGTATACGGATATAAGTATCCAAGCAAGAGGAGTACCGGACATGGTAACTATGAAAATATCCCATATAAAAGTCATATCTGTGTAAAATAGTTTTATGTTCTATGATTTTTTTTTAATATATAAACTATATACGCTTTTTATAATTCTGTATCCAGCCATATCCATAATATGGAGTCTTGAAAGTTTGCCATATCCATTTCAATACAACATAGGCTCACATGTTATTTTGTAGCATTTCAGACTCTGGTTTGAGTTACACTTTCGTGTTGAATATTATTTTTGTCAAAATTTTCAGGCTGGCAATTGATGAAGACCATAACAGAAACGAAATCCTAAACACAGTAGATGAAATGGAAAGAGGAACTGAAATCTATATTGATTGTTTCCTAGGAGCTAGGCCATGACTCCATGCATGTTTGTTTTATTACCAGTCATGACATGGCAACTTTCATGGCATTAGCATATGAGACATTGACAAGAACATATATTGCATTTACTTGGACAGCTGACTGCATCACGAGAGGACCTTGGACATAAGAAGACTGTGAGATAACTATAGTGGCTTCTCTATCATCAATTTCCTTCAAAATCATAATTCAAATAAGCCATGTGGAATCTGGATACAAAGATCAACCACTATGGATACCTTATGCATTTGTACCATCAGGTATCATATGACACCTCCAAATAATTTATGAAAAACAACCCAATACAAGAGGAAACCACATGCAGCTAGCTCATTGGGGTCACTTTAGCTGAAACAATGTATGAAGGCCAGAGGCTCTAAAAAGACAACAATGGAAGAGTTGTCTCTACAATTTGTCATTATTCTTCTACTAACAGATTTATAACCAGAAACAAGGATCATTTCCACTTCTTTAGAGCAATAATGATTATGTTGTTCACACACTCGTGTTTTAAAGGATAAAAACGTCAGTCCGTTGCAAAGTCAGTATCAAAGGCATTCCAAAAGTATCTTGATTTATATATAGTTCTTAAAGTCGCTGTTCTACCTAGTTTGATAATATTTGTTGTGCTGTGTATATCCATATTGCATCCATGTATGTAATTAAAGGCCATGAAGTTGACTCTTTACAATATATAAACATATAAAACTAAATAACATTACATGTACAACTCGAGTGGGCCTGACAATGAAGACTGTGGTACTGCCAATAGGAGGTCCAAGATTCAATTCAGAAAGGGGGTTTGAATCTGGAAGGGAGTAAGGTTATGCACAAAACTTTGGTAATTACAGTGTCGGAGTTTCTGTAACTTCATATGTTGCAGTTGGATAAATAACATTGTCCCTTACGGCTGAGAGTCTCATGGATGTTAAAAACTACTTTCCTTTCTTTTTCCAATGTAGTGCACTTGACATAAGGCTGACGAGTAATAATAGATGACCCATTTTTGTCTACCGAACAAAGCTCTAAGACAATGGTTATGAGGTCTTTTAACCACTGCCATCCCATTTCAATTTTAACTTCATAAAGTAACTCAGAAAAATCCTCTTTGCATTGATTTTCTATTCTCTGGCCTTGTATGTAAAAGTCACACTGAAGATCATACCTTTTAATTTTGATATAAGCCATTGCTCGATTTGCAAAAGCCACAGCTGTTGGATATAATACAATGCTTCTGGAATAGCAATCAATTGCCTGGGCATACTTCTTTGCCTTGAAATATTCATTGCCCTGTGACAACAGAACTTATGTGCACTTTACATGAAGTTCTGAAATAAAAATTGAACATAATAAAATAAAACATTATTATTGCATACAAATAAGCAAACTGCATACCTGTTCCTTCTCTAACGTTGCATCTGTAACATTATCACTAGAACTAAGAACACTAGAGAGTCTGTCAATTGTCCCAGAATTTCCATCACCATAATTTCTCTGAAATTGATTTTCCCCATGCAGAGGTTTACTTGAAGCCTTTATTTCCTTTACATAAGTCTTCATTTCTTTTACGGCAGCCTTCCTAGGAGGCAGCGGCTTTTCGCATTCATCAACCTCTCTCAAAGCAGCATCCTTTAAAATGCATTAATCACAAGCAACCCCTATTAATAAGTCGAAATCATGCTTAAAAATAAAAGGAGAAAGAGCCTGTACTCATATTAGTAAAAGTTCAAAAGGGAAAGCAAAACACATCTGTATGACTAAATTTATTGCAATTTATTAACTGATACACAGGTTCACAGAAACATACAACATCAAATTTATCCCACTTATTCTGAAAATAGTCATATGTGTGACTTGCAGCTGTTGATTTTGCAATGCACCCATCCTTGTGAAATTTATCTTCACTTTCCTTGACCCCCAAACTATAAAGAACAGGTGGTTGGCCTGAACCCTGTGCTCTTCTGACAGATGAATGGCATGAGTTCTGCACCCTTCCTCTAACAGGTGGCAGATTCTGAAAAAGCAGAGGAAGGTGAACAACAGACTAATGAAGGAAAAAGTACTAGAAGTTTTTAACAATTTTGCAAATTGTTTCTTTTTATTCCAAATTTTGAAGAAAGGATGTTAAAAAACTTAAATAAAATGTAAGCATCCACAAATATGCTGAGTAATAAATAAATCAACCACAAAGAATATACTCCACACAAAAGGTAAAAATGTAAACACCCTTCAAGTCGGGCAACACCAATGTTATTCCTTAATGAAGGAACCACTCCACAATATCTCCCAAGGTGAGACCCGCTCCACAAGTCTATTACAATAATGATTGACTTGGATTGGATTTGATTAGATGATTAACAATTACCAGGTCCTCCAATGCTATTTGGGAAAGGCATAACCCTATCCTTATCCCACTCATTATTATAATATAATATCCTAGAAATAGACCTTGGGTTATTTATAGCCCATGCTAATTACATAATACAATTGGGTTATTTATGGCTCATGCCAACTATACACTATAGTTGGGTTATTTATAGCTCATGCCAACTATACAATACAATATTATATTATTAGGTATCTACCCTTAGGTACCCTAGCATTCCATCCCCCTTAAGAATGTTTTGTCCTCAAAACATGAGATGAAACCAAATAGAATGATCTTCTAAGCATTGCTAACAATCGGTACAATTCATGGTCACCCAACCATCCAGGTGAATATTGATTGATGGTGGCCTTTGTTGATGCCATGCTTTGGTTGTGCCACTCTAATATCCATTAGTAATCCTTTAATGCCATGTGTTGGCTGCACTACTCTGATCTTTATGCTGGCCATAAATATCACTCTTCTTCATCCAATCTTGCTTGTAATTGCCACTAGTTGCATATCCATAGTTTTTGCTCCTATAGTTCTATGTATGTCCATCGCTATTCTTGTATTGCTCTAACTCTGTTGGCAATTGGATCCACTAGAGCTCCTTTCTATCTCTATTGTCCCTCGACTTCTAGCTCTCTTGTAATCATTACTTATAGCATGTTAGGGTTTATCCATTTTGGGTAACCCTTGAGGCTGTAATTTTATGCCATACAGTTGTTCCACTTTAGAATAGTTTACTTTAGATTCTTTAGTCTAGCATAGTTTATTTTCATAGTACTTTGTGGTTTACTACAATGCATTGTAATTTGTAAAAGTTCTTTTCAATAATTCCCAATGGCCTACTTTGGACATCTGTAGACATTAATAGAATTATTTTATCTTATCTATGTCCTGTCTCCATGATTGTTGCCTCTCATGGTGATGTGGCTGACAATATGTTGCAACCTTAACCATGTGCTATGCTTCCTCATGCTCTTCTCTCTTGTTCCCATCTTTTGGTTCATCCTTGTGCTCTTCTAATTATTCCTCCTTGGACTTTGCTTTTGCTTCTTCCTTGAACTTTGCTACTGCCTCCTCCTTAGCCTCCGCTTTAGGTTCTTCTGTTGAATCTTCAATTTGTTTCCCTACAATAACTTCTTGTTATTCCTGGGATCCTTGCTCCTTATACTGAGAAATATCCTACAGTATTATCTTCTTTTTCTTATACCATAACTCTATGAACTTATTTTGCACATTAATATTAACAATACCCAATGAATCTAACCAAGGATAACCAAGAACAATATCTACATCACCCATCTCAATAGAATTAAAATTTGAGTGTAAAACAAATTTGTCCATAGTGATCTCCACCCTACCAAAAAGTTGAATTGGGTACCCAAAGTCCAATTGATAATGTTGGTGCGGGCAGGGCCGGGCGCGACTCTCGGGTGACTTTGGCGGTGTAGAACCCCCTGGTCGTGGTTTCTCAGACCAAGGCGGCCTCGCAAGGGGTTTTTCGCTTTAAAAAAAAAAAAACATATTTGTCCATAGTGATCTTTAAATCTTCAAAAATCTAAACATTCTCATCATTAAACTGCATATCCTTAATTTTCTTTGTTTGAATATGCAACCTCTTAGCCAAAGCAATATTTATAAAATTATCAGCCCATGTGGTTTGGACCTTGTGCTTGCCGAGTTACTAAAAATAGTGTGGTTGTAACCAACTCTCCTATCAAGCAAAAAAATATATATATATATATATATATAAAATTATACATGTTGCTAGGGTTTATGGAAATAATAACCTTTTCCTTTTGAATGCATCCATGAACCTGCAAAATATAATTTTTAGATTCAAATAAATCCCTCTGACAGTTCTTTGGCTTGGTTGACTCCAATTGTGTACTTTCCTCAACCTAAACACTATCATTCTTTTTTTTCTTTTATCATTTTGTTGAAATTTTCTCACTTTTTAATTTCTTTTGTTCTTTTTGAAACCTTTCTATTTCTTCATATCCCTTGATGGTAACCTTCAAACTAGCTATCTTTTTATATGGGTCCCACTAACTCAAGAATGCTTGCTCTATTTCTTCCCAAGTGTATGTAAAATTATGGGCACAAGTAACAAATATGCCAAAACAAAGCTCCCTCTCGGAAAGAATCAATAAGCTTACGTCGCCATGTAAAATTAACAGAATTTAAAGATTTAAAAGTTTTCCACCACTCTCTAACATCAATATCATCCCTTCCAGTAAATATTGGCAACTCCATGAGCTCAACCCAAAAAAATCCCTATAGCAACCAGGGTTTAGTAAACCGGAATTTCTCAAAAATATAATTCTTCCTTGCCAAATCTCATCTAATCTTTTCCATAAACAATGACATCTACAGATCTTCTTCAAACATAACAAACGGCAACTGATTCGCTTACCTGAATGGAGAGAGATGATTTTTTTTTCTTTTTGACGAATTTCCACACAGCCAAAAAACAGTGTTGATAGCCTGACTTCAATCAGCCATAACTCCTTCAATACTGCTCAAAATTTAACACATGACCAGTCGTATTCGTAGTACTCAAAACGATCTATGTGATGAAACAAGAATCTTCTTAATATGATAGTTGCGCAAAAAGATAAAACTCTTGGAAAAATATGATGAATTTATGCAAAAATTCTCCACTTTGCCAAAACCATTGCTCTGATACCAAATGTTAAGAAACTTTACTTCGATAAAATGAAAGCATCCACAAATATGCTGAGTAATAAATAAATCAACCACAAAGAATATACTCCACACAAAAGACAAAATATGTAAATACCCTCCAAGTAGAGCAATACCAATGTTATTCCTTAAGGAAAGAATCACTCCGCAATATCTCCCAAGGTGAGAGATGCTCCACAAGCAACGACTGTTACAATAATGATTGACTTGAATTGGATTCGATTAAATAATTTACAATTACCAGGTCCATTCTTTATATAATCATCCTCCAATGTTATTTTGGGAAAGGCATAACCCTATCCTTATCCCACTTATTCTTAAAAAATGATATCCTAGAAACAGACCTTGGGTTATCTATAGCCCCATGCTAATTACAAAATACAATTGGGTTTTTATGGCTCATGCCAGTTGTACACTATAGTTAGGCTACTTAAAGCTCATGCCAACTCTACAATCCAATACTATATTATTAGGTACCTACCCCTAGGTACCCTAGCAGATCTTGAGACAAAAAAGAAGCACATGAAATGCCATCATGCATGAAAAAATTAGTATCCCATATGAAGATGCCAAATATTAAAATTACAATCTCACACTGGTGAATGTCCACAGCTGAAGACAGGCTGTGCATGAAAAAATTAGTATCCCATATGAAGATGCCAAATATTAAAATTACAATCTCACACTGGTGAATGTCCACAGCTGAAGACAGGCTGTGCTTGGGATGTACCTATTCCTGGTTTGCTGATACAGGATTGCAATGCACACAAACACATGCTAGCCATCTCAGGGATGTACCCCAGGAATGTTTTCTTTAAGGAGCTCTAAACCACACACCCCCATAAAAACTGTTAAGGAAAAGAAAAATAATGTATAGCCTAAAAGCAAAATCTCTAAAGGTAACCTCCTTTCACAACACAATTTAGTGTAGGTGGATTATCTTACCTAGTAAGATCCCAGCTTTCAGCACTTGGCAGGACATATGATAGCTCTAGTGACAGATACCGATAATGCAAACTTTCTACAGAGAAAGGAAAAAACCTTCTGCAAAGATTGCTACAAGTAGCAAAGCAATTCTGCGCAGTGGGAAAAACTTTCAGCAAGCAGAAGTTTTCTTCAGTGTTTACGCATATATTTCAGATGTAAGCATCATTTTCAGAAGTCAGAGGGGGTTCATGTTGTGAGAAACTTTTAGGAAGTGGTTTTATTTTGAGAAGTTTGTCGGAGTTTTTTCTTGGTGAAAGAGGTTTGAGGCAAGGCCAATTTTTCCTCAGAACAGCAGGGCTTGGGTATATGTAACAATTTGTAAATCTCAAAAGAAGTGAAATGCAAAACTAACAAAATGCAATCTTCATCCCGAAGACCAATGGAGTGGTCATTCCAAAGTCAATACACGTTGTGTTCAAAAGGTCATGGTATGGAAATTTCCAGTAAAATGCTAAAAAAAATATCTCCTCTCAAAGAGAGAATTAAAACACTCCATGCAGGAAGAAAGCCTCAAAGCTGGCATGGGGTCTTATTGAGGCGCATTATTCAACCAGTGACATGTGAAGTGTTAAGTCGAACTTGGTATGTAACAACTCAAATGAAGTGTGATAGGACTTTTAAAACAAGTTCATATGGAAGTAATAAATACTACAGATGTATCCATGAGAACTCGATGATGTGTCCTGCAGAGATATATCAATAAATTCATTATTTCATTGTGAATGCTTTCTTATTTTTAATGTGTTTCTGAAATTCTTGTTGCTGCTTCTCATAAAAATTAACCGGTATCAAAGTACATACAATTCTTATATATCAGCTAAAGATCATGTCAGAATAAGAGATACTTGAGAGGAGGATGTGACAAGAGAAGATCAGTATGCCACACTGAATTTGACAAGATGTAAATTTCTCATTTCTAACATAAATAAAGCTTGAGATTCAATATAGACTAAAACAAAGGAGAAGTTGAAAGTTTGAGAAATTGATGGACGGAGCTGGTCCTAACCACGGCTGGCAGAAGGGAGAAGATCGGGAAACTGGGGGTTTTTTGCTAGAGATCGAAGTTGTATTGCGGCAGAAGGGAGAAAACCGGCTTGTTTTTTCTGGTATGGTCTGTTACTGTATTTTGCTGAAACTCGTGTTTCTGAAGTTTTAATCTGGCTTTAGAGTTTGTTTTTGCCTTATTTTGTGTAATTTAAGGGTTACAATAGAAAACCCTAATAGAAGGCTTGAAAAAATAGAGAACGCTTGAAATTGAAAAATTAGGGTTTACAAGGGGGGAGAATTCAATGGGAGAATCCTCGGTAGGAGGGTTCACACAGGGGACTTCTGAGGGAAGGACTCAGAGTCCCAAGGGACCTAATACGCAATCCTTTGCGGAAGCGGTCAGAGGCAGTAATGGAAAGAGAGATGATACAGGAGAACAGGCCCGAAAAATCCTACAAGCCGCGGGTAAAAGAAAGGAGACTGAAGCTGAACAAGCCAAAAGAAACGGATGTTTACCTCAGACAGAAACAATTCCAGTGCTAGAAATTGCAGAAGAACTCATAGCAGATGAGATTGTGTATAAATCCAAGCATGCCTTAATATGCAAGTTTGTGGGACTCCGACCTTCTGCAAGGTTCTTGTACTCCTGGGCCAGAAAGCATTGGGCACCACAAGGGGAATTGGATATCTTCACATTATCGAACGGATACTTCGTAGTTGAATTCACAATGATATCTGACAAGGACAGAGCTTTTGAGGGAGGTCCGTATAACATAGGCCCTGCAGGTCTATTCATGCAACCATGGCGACCCGCTTTTGATCCTAGAACTGAACCCTCGGCAGCTCCAATTTGGCTAAAATTATTTGCACTTCCTTTAGAATACTGGAAAGAGGAAATTTTGGAGTTGATAGGTAATCTCTTGGGCAAATACATAGGCAGATCAAGAGAATCAACGGAAGGAGGATCAGCAGCGTATGCCAGAATTTGTGTGGAGATGGACTTGGGAAAACCATTGCCAGCGGAAATTGACCTCAAAGTCGGAAGGAATATATGGAGACAACAAATAGACTATGAATCTGTGCCTTTCAGATGTAGAGCATGTCATGAATATGGACATTTGGTGAGAGGCTGCCCCAAACTAGCCAAAGGAGAGACAAATCCAATGAATCCAAACCCAGGAAACCAACCTCAGCAAAAAGAAAATGAACAAGGATTTCAGACGGTTATGAGAAAAGGAACAAAAAATAATAACCAGGAAAGAGGAAGAAATCAGCAGAAGGGAGGAAATACAAATCAACGCCAAGAAGGAAGGGCTCCATCCAACAAATATGAGATCCTCAGGCTAGATGATCCAATGGAAGGAGAGGAACTACCACACTCAAATCAAACAGAAAATCTAGAGAAACCGGTAGCAGAAGAGGTTCATCATCCACAACATACAGATACAGAAAAACAACAATACCTAAAAGTAATGAGAGGGGTAGAAGAAGGACAATCCATACAGGTACAATTTGCATCAACCAAAGAACAACAGATAGAATATAAAGAGCAGCCACAACCAGATACAGAAGGAGCTCTAGTACTGTATAATAAAGAGCCACATACATCTAAGGAGGTAATTATGGGAATAGCAGAGAAAAACAGAGAAAAGCCAACCCTTGGGATAAGCCAAATGGAGAAAAGGCTGAAAAATGCAAACTCTCAAGGAGTAGGTAGAAAGACAAACAAAGAAAAAATACAACAACAAGGAGAACAGTTGAGAGAGGCAGGCGTGGTTAAACCCATAGCCAACTTCTACAACATGGGTTCCCAATGATTATACACACATGGAATGTAAGGGGATTAAATGGTCACCCTAGACAATTGGTTGTTAAACGTATGATAGAAGATAACCACCCAGATGTGGTTTTATTACAGGAAACTAGAGCATCACTGGAAGCAATGCAAACAATATCCAAGAGATGTTGGAGGAATGGAGACTATGAGGCCCAAGCTTCCCATGGTTTCTTCGGGGGAATGGCCACTTTGTGGAATAGAGACACTTTTCAGCAGGTAGGAGCAGCATCAGCTAGAGGGATCTTGATGACCAGATTGAGAGATAGAGAATCAGACTCAGTCTGGCTGATTATTAACTTTTATGGGATGAAGGAAGTGCAGGAACAAAAAACCCAATGGAAGTCAATCCAGGCTATTAGAGAAGCTTACCCAGAAGATAGGTTCCTGGTGGGTGGAGACTTCAATGCCAAGATGTCAGTGAATGACCAAGAGGGAGGCCTAAATCATCTCAGTGAGAAGGACAAACTCCTGATTGTCCAAGCTAATAATCTAAATCTGATTGACATTCCACCTCCAGGATGTGGTACTACTTGGACCAATAAAAGGAAAGGAGACCAAGCAATAAAATCAAGATTAGATAGGATATTGATAGAGGAAGAAATTCACCAGTTATGGAGCTATCATTCAGAAATCATAAACCTATTATCTTCCGACCATTTCCCGGTACGTCTAAATATCACAAACAGAATACCCCAGTCCAAAAACCGCCCCTTCAGATTTGAGAACTTTTGGCTTCTAAACCAGGAATTACCAGAGTTAGTTCAACAATGGTGGCAACAAGGAAAACCAACATTTGGAAAGGCACAATTTCAGCTACACTCCAGATTGAAATATATCAAATATAAATTGAAAAACTGGAGCAAATTCCAAAGATCAGATTTTCAGCAACAAAGAGCAGAGCTAGTTGAGAGAATGCAAGGAGTTGCAGAAAGAATTCGTTCAGAACCCCTTTCAGAGGAATTACTCTCCCATGAAAAGATCTTAATGCAGGAGGAAGAGGAGCTAGATAAGAAAGAAGAAACCTATTGGAAGCAAAGATCTAGAATTACTTGGCTTCAAGAAGGAGATAGGAATACAAAGTTCTTTCACCAGTCAGCCACAGCTAGGAAACACTATAACCGGATTGATGCTTTAACAAATGCAGAAGGACTCCTTGAAACCACCACTTCAGGTATGCAAAAAGCAGCTAATGAGTATTTCTCCACTTTGTTTACTGCAGATTCACATCTGTCAAAACAATCCCAGGAGGAAATCTTGGGAAGTATCCCCAGATTAGTCTCTCAAGAGCAGAATGAGGAGCTTATGAAAGAGATCAAAGAAGAAGAGGTGAAAGAAACAATCTTCTCCATGCAATCAGGAAAGGCCCTAGGTCCTGATGGATTACCAATAGAATTCTATAAAGCTTTTTGGGATATTATAGGAGAAGATATAACTAGAGCAGTAGAAGAAGCCAGATCCAGTGGTAGGATTCTCAAATCCCTCAACCATACTTTTCTAGCTTTGATTCCAAAGGGAGGAGAGATGGAGAATCTAACCAATTACAGACCAATAGCCCTCTGCAATGTGATCTACAAGATCATCACCAAGGTAATAGCCAACAGACTAAAAGCTATATTACCAAATATCATATCTCCTGAACAAGGGGGATTTGTGCAGGGCAGACAAATATTAGATGGGATTGTAATAGCACAAGAAACTATACATCATATGGGCCAAAGAAAGAACAAAGGAATGTTCCTAAAGTTAGATCTATCCAAGGCCTATGACAGAGTGAGTTGGGAATTTCTGGATCAAATGTTGCAAAGATTTGGATTCCAGAAAGATTGGATCAACTGGATACTTGAATGCATCTCCACAGTCTCCTTTTCAGTGCTCATCAATGGAACCCCCTCCCCACTGTTCAAGGCTAGCAGAGGAATTAGACAAGGAGATCCTCTCTCTCCATATTTGTTCATTATTTTTGCAGAAGGACTGGGAAGACTCATACAGAAGAAAAAAGCAGAGAACAACATTACAGGAATTCAAATAAACAGAGATATAGCTATCACTCATCTACAATTTGTAGATGATACAAGATTATGGGGGGAAGCAACAATAAAAGAAGCAACCAATATCAGAGAAATATTAGACTGCTACACTGCAGCCACTGGCCAACTTCTAAATGAAGAAAAATCCAAAGTTGTCTTCTTTAATGTTCATAAGAGAATCAGAGATCGGATAGCAAACATTCTTAGGTTCTCAATGGCCTCGTGTCCATTAGATTACTTGGGAATTCCCTTAACAGAAAAAATCCTAAAAAAGAAAGATTGGAAATCCATAAAAGATAAAATTTTCTCAAAGTTGTCACACTGGTCTCATAGATGGTTAAGCTTTGGAGGCAGAGTCACACTTTTGAAGTCAGTGTTACAAGCAATGCCAGTTTACAAATTTTCCATTTTAGCAGCCCCAAAGAGCATACTCAAAGATTTGGATAAACTGATGAGAAAATTCTTATGGTCAGGAGCACAAGAAAATCAGAAAAATGCTTTGGTAAGCTGGGAGAAAGTCTGTCAACCAAAGGAAGAGGGAGGTCTTGGAATCAGAGCTGCATCAACAAACAACCTAGCACTAATAGGGAAGTTATACTGGCGGTGGATCACAAACCCAGATCAGTTATGGAGTCAAGTTCTAAAAGCTAAATATTACCCTGCACACGAAATGGAGGATGTCCCACGGTTGCCAGTTACAGGTGTGGGATCAGAGATATGGAAAACACTCAAAAGAGGGGCCTCACTGATTAAGGAAGACTTACATTGGAAAGTAGGTGATGGGAGAAAAGTCAGATTGTGGGATGATTCTTGGGAATTTTCCCCCCCCATTATCAAACAATACCCTCATCTTAGTGGCATCAGAGAGACTCTTCATAATCATGGCCAAACTCTTATATCTCAGTATCTCATCCCCCCAAGCCAACAACTAGCAGCTTCAGGAAGATGGCAAAATTTGGACCAGTGGTTAGGTGAAGAATGGGAAGCTGAAAAACGTGAACTGAAAGAAATTCTAGAAAAAAGAACATGGCTATGGAAAGATGGACCTGACCAACTAGCATGGGGATATGGGAAACAAGGCACTTACACAGTGAAAGCAGGCTACCGAAAGGCTCACCAAAGTAGCAAGAACCAACCCCAACAACAACATCCCTGGAAAGAAATATGGCAACCAAAAGGTTGGCCGAAGGTTAATTGTTTTATATGGCAGGTTGCTCACAAAAGCATTATGACTCAGGACAATATGAGGAGAAAGGGGTTCATTGGACCCAGTAGATGTGTAATGTGCTTCCAAGAGGTAGAAACTATAAACCACCTCCTTTTTTATTGCTCCTATGCTTACACAATCTGGAATTGGTGGTACTCCATATTTAGCCAAACAGAATGGTATCCTCCTAACGGTAGTAATTTTTGGGACTATTGGTCACATAACACCTTCAAATCCAAAACACTAAGCACAACTTGGAATTTAGGGATTGGCTTCATCTGCTGGCAAATATGGTTGGAACGGAACAACAGAATTTTTAAAGAGGAATTCGGCTCAGAAGAGAGGACCTGGGGGATTATGTTAAGGAAGTTATTAGAAACAGTGCAGACCAAAGTACAGGAAGAATCTCCGATGACAGAGGTAGAACAAGACATTTGGGCACAACTATGGAATCAAATGCAACATGAAAGCTATCAGGAATAGAAAAAAGAACAAAGAGGGCTTCAGTAATCTTTGTTGGAAGAGGACATATACAGTTAAGAAGGAGGTAAAGTTTAAAGAACAGGGGATTCAGAGATCCTGGGCAGATAAAAGAAAACAGAAAAACTGCATTTTGAGCCTTGCCAAGAAAGGCAGGATATCAAAATGGATTTGTATAAGCTGATCAGTTTTTTTTGAATAAAATTTTTACCTTTTACTCAAAAAAAAACAAAGGAGAAGTTATCAGTTCCATTCAAAGAACTAAGAAAATCAATACAAGAATACAGTTGAAACCATTGAAATTCTAGGCTCCAAAAGTAACAATAACACTCTAATAAATTGAGATAAAGATCAATGGAAAGAACAATGCCAATTAAGCTATACAGACTGTCAATTACACTACCAAAATGAGATGGAGAGTAAAGTAAATAACAATCATTCAAGTTTGAAATGGCATTGCCATTTGAAAAATAGATTTCTTACAAACAGTGTCAATAAAATAAACGATAAATTGCTTGAATTGTAAGCTTGAAAAAGCATGCCAAAAAGAACAAACATACGAGGATATGAGTTCATGCACATAATATTTTTGTATATACATATCCACAACATATTGTATCCTGGGGTCTCCAAAAACAAATTGAAAAAAAAAGGGGTTGTATCCATATAAAACTATAAATACGTCCCTGTCTCCATATGCCTATCCTGATAACTTAGCATTTAGCTTATAATGGTCCATTCGATGGGTCCAACCTCCGGTTTAGAATGGCAAATTAATTGGACTCTCTTAAATTAATTAACACGAATAAGAAAGCTGCTTAACTGAACCATTTTTATGTATGAATTAAAAAAAAATACAGAATTTCAAATTGCTTTATAAAGATAAAGTTACACTAGACATAAACAAAAAAAAAAAAAGGAAACGCGATATAAACAGTAACCATTTCTTAAATGAGTTATCAAATGGCATTAGCTCAACCGATTATATTCCTCGACTTTCTAGGAGGAGATCCTGATTCGAATCTTGCCAAGTGATACATGCATAGTTGCCAAACTGTTGTAATACCAGTATGTGGTCATGATGTAATACGGGTGGGGCCCGTTTCAATCCCATATAACCGATTAAACAAAAAACATTTCTTAAATGAGTTGAACAGGTTTAATTAAGTGAGACTAGATGGAACATATTTGCTAATTTCCATGTATATAAGGAAACGAAACAAGGAGAGTACACAAATGACAAAAACAAAATGAACTATTCCCAGAAAAATAGAGCAGACAAATTATCAAAGCGTTATAACGAAAATAAATGTGTACTTAGTATCTATGCTCATCTCTGGAATGATATAAAATGATGGTTATAACTTACAACTTTCTCCTCCTCAGGAACTTGAGTTTTCAATTTTTTATCTTTTTCTTTCACAGATCTCTCCCAATCCTGTAGATCATTCAAGAACTCACGAAGCTCCTAAAAAGGATGCAAAAGAATCAAATTAGAATAAGCTTAATTCAAAAAATATCAAGTTTAGAAATCAGATGCCAAACCTAATAAAAGAAGTTGAACTCTGCCAATCATCTTAAGGCACTAAAAATGCATTCTGACATTGATTTTATGGCACTGCATTTGATTAGACCAACAAGCATAGGAAATACACGAACATATCCACACACCAAAAAAGTTTATTTATGCCATATTTATCATGACAGTTTCCATCCATATGTTGATTCTGCATCTAGTTTTTGTCTATTTTATGCAATCCTTCATTACATGGCTGTATTACATAGTCCTATATACCTACTTTTATTGTTAGTGGGCATAAGTTGATTGATCTAACAAGTGTTAGAACAATACTCTACTCTGTACCAATATACTATTTAGAGTCTGTACCAATCCATCATATAGTAAAAGGAAGCTACTCATCATGTTCATGTCACTTGTTTTATAATGACTCCGAAAGTAGAAGAAGTGTTTATCATCTTTAACATTGGCACCATGTAGACATGTTACATCTTCATGGATATGTGGTTCCATAGAAATCAAATCTTGAAAATGCATTGGGAACTGATGATCATCATTAGGCCATGGGTGTTACAGAGACTAGGAGAAAGCTAAGGCACAATCTGCAAAGATGCCCATCCTCTAATCTCTCAATATAGGTGTGCATTCATTGCATTGTCTACATAGTAATTGTCACTTCACAATGTCAAACAGAAGCATAAATTTAGCCTCCTTTGTTTGAGTTGGTGTTTTTCTCCTAGATTCAAGGAATCAGTCAATGATAATAGATTTGACAAGTCAATAATTGGCCTAATAGAAAACATGCAAATCAAGGGGAAAATGTTCACCTAATATTCGGTCAATGCTGTCTAAGATAAAACCATAGATAGAGTACAAGTTGTATCCCACTATTGAATGAGTAGAAGGATCAATTGCAAAAAGGAACACAAAGGAGAAAGCCCTTGAAGAGGACTTACATTTGCCTTTAGAGTGAAGCTTTCAATGACTCTATAAAGCAAGAAATGAAAAAAACTTGTTAGACAATTATAAATGACAAGGGGATGTAGTGAGCAGGCTAAGAGATTCATGGTGCATCTCATGTGTCTAATTATAAGAAGTTTCATTCAGTTAGACGAAAAAGATAATGCAAGAGGCCACAAGGAAGACTGTTGACAGAAAGGGAATGGATAAACCTAAGAAACAAGGTGATGTAAGCAGTCAATGACCATGGTTTCTAAAGAAGGCACTAAAGAATTGAGGGAGCTCATTTGTAGTCCACAGGCCAAAAAGCCAAAGACGAGGTCTGATACCCTCAACAAGATTTCAGTGTCCAACAGAGTTGTATAAAAAGCAAGTTGTGAAGAATCAATCACAAACAGTTTATAAGTTCCATACAGTAAGATATTTTTGTATTTCTATCTTTTGGCTGCTTCTTTTGATTGTTGATGTCAATGTAATGTAGTTGGATGTTTATAAGTTTTAATCATAGTTACCAAGTACAGTTCGGTTCAGAGGTTTGGAAGGCCAAAGAAATTCAGAATTTCAGTTTTGTCAAGAAGGTTTGGTTCAGTTCAGAAAAGTTTGGATAATTATTATATATACAATATATATAATCCCATAAAAACATTCTTAAAACAATATGAATATATGAAAAATAAAAATAGAAAAATTGAGATATATTTTATACTTTCTAAATGTATTAGGTATATTTTATAAGTTATATTTTATGCTTTTTAAAATTTTTTGAATATATTAAAAGAAATTGCAAATTAAAAAAAAAAACATCAAATGGCATTATAGCTCAAACGATTAGATTCTTCAACTTCAAGGAGATGACCCAGGTTCGAATCTTGCCAAGAGGTACATGGATAATATCCAAGCTGTTGTAATGCCACTACATGGTGATGTAATATGGGTGGGGCCTGTTTCAATCCCATATAACCAATTAAAAAAAAAGAACAGATCAAACCGAACCGAACCAGTTCTGTCCAGCCCAACAAGTCCAAACCTGACCAAACCTGGTAACTATGGTTTTAATACTATCCATTTTATGAAGATAGCATAGATATCTAGGTGCATTTTGATATATTCTGCATTCTCTATTTGTAACCTTATGTTTCCAGAAAAGCATGTCCGCATGCTTGCTGTTAGGCCAGTAGATTTTATAAAATGTTCATCACATTCCATTCTTGCAAATGCAAACGTAAGTTGATCATCTCTATAACCACTGTAATATGCTTCTTTCACTGAACTGCATCTATGATGGTAAACTGCTGTGCAATGTTGGCATCAAATTGTAACAGTTAACTGTGAATAGATGCCAACTGATCAAGGAATTAAATAATTTCCTTTTCTCCACTAACAGCAACGCGTATCTTCTATCATTCACCCACAACTTGCTCCAATTATATGCTCACATCTCAGGAACTCATAGCAACAAGGGAAGATGATATTCGTGCTAGGAGGAAGTCTCAACAGCCACAGGTGCAGACTACTCACTAAGTTCAAATGACTAAGGCTCCTCAATAAGTCTAGGTGGCTTGGGCTACTTGATGATAGGCTCCCTACCAACATCCATCCATGAATAACGAGAGGAAGATGGGAGATAATGTCAGATGACATGTTATGTTTATTGTTAGGCAGCATACCATAGCCATATGTTGAATAATTTCCAAGGCATTGTCCAATCCTAAAATACAGAGAGAAGGTCAACAAAGGCATTCTATTTTGTTACATCGGTATATTCCATAAAATGAGGTGCACATGTCTGACTAGACTATGCAACTTGCAGTGCAACATTGAACCAACATGCAAAGTACCAGTGACAGCATGCAAAACACCAAACTCAAAGTAAAGCAACAGGTAATCACCCTTTTAAAATCTCAATTCTCAAGGGGTATATAGACATGGAATGTTTCCCTTGCACAAAACACACTAGTAGGCCCTGTTAATTTGTAGTGGAGTACATACCATAGCACATTTTTATCTTCAACCTAGTTCTCTGTACACAGTCCACACTACAGCATTGTCTTCCCTGTTGAAAGGATATACTTACCAAACAAACTGTTATGCTCTCCCAAAAGAAAGGCCTCTTCTATTTATCTTAAAGGTGTTAGGTAGCTATTACATTATTAGCAACATGTAATATTTGTTATAACCACTAGATCTGGTTATAACTTACTGGGCTATTTTAGATGATGGTTGTAACTACTTGGCTATATATGATTATGGTTATTAGATGGTTATAACCTCCAAGAAAATGTATTTAAATATGCCTGCAAGATAAATGAAATTTGGTTTTGGATTCAACCCAACATTGGTATCAGAGCTTGGGAGGCTGATAACCAGCAGTTTCAGAGCCATGTCTGCATAGCTTACCCCTTTCATTATTTCCATGATTCTAGATTCACTGATAACAATAAGTCTACAAGCTATGTTGCGGTGCCGCAGGAATGCCCAAGACATCGTAACGCTTATCAATTAAGCATCGCTAAACCCCATTGCCTCCTTTGATTTGTAGGTTCGCTTGACACCCACGTAAGCAGAGGCAAGTTTCAACCCCACGGAGGCATTGCTCGAGCAACACAACAACATCTGGAACGCCACGGTGTTAACATCTGGTTTTGGTGTTGGAGTTCCCGTTCGAGTACTTCATAGAAGTGACTTAGACGACAAGAAGCGACTTTCGCCTTGCTGCCCATTCCACACACCCCTTTCTGAATCGCCAGCCATTCCTTAGGGCCGCCATCGTCTTGTTGGCCGACCAAGACTTCAAACGCAAGTATCTTCAACCTTTGATTCAACTCTTTCAGCATTGTAGACCTCCGACTGCTAGACTTTTTGATAGATTTCAAGGGTGAAGCGCAAGATGCCCAGTCTAAGACCAAGCAGTACACCACCTGGAACCCACTGAAAATCTACCCGTTCCAAACCCCAATATTTAAGTAGTGAACCAAGTCGTTCCACATCAAAACGAACTGATTGGCTCAAGTCGGGTCCAACTCAAGCGTGAAAGACCCAGGCATCGGAAACACGTGACAAAAGTGACGAAGTGAACTGGGGATGAATTTGATAAGGTGACATGAGAAGGGGGGGCAACAGCAGGTGTCTCATTGTCAATCCCATTCCGTCCCCGCACCTTAAAATCGTTATAGTCCTAGAGACTGAATTTATTTTTTAAATTACGAAAGCCTACTCTATAGCTTTTATACTTCAAGAAAGACAATCGAAAACCCTTGCTATTTAACACTATGATGCACTCCACGATCGTATGGTGTTGTGATTTTAACTAATGTCGATGCCAAGAAGTCGTTTGACATGAGGACATGTGTAATGATCTGCACGGGATTATACAAGCTTTGAAACCTCCCATGGTGGAGTCGATAATCAGAATGGAACAATCAACCTGTGATGTGCCAGTAATAATGTTCTTGATAAAGTCCCTGTATCACGTTCATTCTACCAATGCTCTCTCAGAATGGCACTCTCGCACTCTTCTTTGAGATGGATGCAGCATCCAGCCAGTCAAAATTCAATGCTTTAGCCATAAGTCGTTTCTCTGCCAACACGAAATTTCTGTCTATAGCGGAGCTTGCTAATATTTGGGGTTGCAATGCACTCCATCGACGACGACGAGAGCTAGTTTTATAAGGCATTGCAACTCTCATTGTTTCATCTTCATTGTTGTTTTTTTTAGACATAGAATAAAGGGGTATATTTATGTTTGTTGACTACCGAGTATATATATAACTTCAAAGAGAAGGCGCACAATATTTGCAAGGTAGGTGAATAGCTGAATTGGCATCAAGGCAAACTTGAAACTTAATGAAGAACACAAGCTTATACTGAGAGGGGGGTGAACAGTATAAGATAAAACTTTTACTTTTCTTTCCAAAGCAATAACTTCAATTATTATCAATTGCAATAATGAAACAATGCACAAATCACCACACACATAAGAGACATAGATTTAATGTGGTTCATCCAATGTGGGCTACATCCACGGAGAAATATTGCTTATAAATTTCTCAACAAATTTCATGGGAACCAATTCCCTATTACAATGTTTGTGGAACTCTATCCACAGGAGACACCTGTCCCCTCTTACAAGTTCGTGGACCCCAATCCACAAGAGACACCAATCCCCTCTGCTCTGGTTCGTGGACCTCACTCCACTCTGCTCTGGTTCGTGGACCCCAATCCACAGGAGACACCAATCCCCTCTGCTCTGGTCTGCTCCAAAGCCTGCTCACAGATCTACTCAAATCTACTCCAAACCTGCTCACAACTCTGCTCAAATCTGCTCACAAAGCCTGCTTAAAAGGCCTACTCAAATCTGCTCCAAAACCTGCTCAAATCTGCTCACAAAGCCTGCTTAAAAGGCCTACTCAAATCTGCTCAAATCTGCTCACACAACCTGCTCACAACCTACTCAATCCTACTCACAAAGTCTGCTCAATCTTGCTCAAATCTTGCATACAAACAATGCTCATATCTTTCCAAATCTCGCATACAAACAATGCTCATATCTTTCCCAAATCTCGCATACAAACAATGCTCATATCTTTCCCAAATCTCGCATACAAACAATGCTCATATCTTTCCCAAATCTCGCATACAAAACAATGCTCATAACTTTCCCAAATCTCGCATACAAACAATGCTTATATCTTTCCCAAATCTCGCATACAAACAATGCTCATAACTTTTCAAATATGCTTTCCTCTTAATTCAGACATATTCTACCCAGAATTCTTTTTCTTCATGAACATATAGAAAATGATATGCATTACAAATACCCAATATGTTCTTTCACATTCATTAAGTCTATCGCTTTCTCATGTCTCACATTCATTACATTGAAGGATAGCTTTTAAACTTAGCACTTGACAACTGACCTTGTAATGTCCTTTTCTTCAATGAATCCTTTCATACTATCTTTGTACTTTTTGACACTTTGGTTTGCTTTACAACACTCTTTCTATTTATGTGAGACTATTCTATTTTGCTTACTTCCACATTCTCTTCAAAATCAATCATGAACAATACACAAACTTGTTTACAAATTTGATCTATAACTCTTGCACATTCACTCTCTTCTTTCAATCAAAACCAATGCACATCTAATCATTCCTTATACCTCCAACCATATGACAACAAAATATTTTCTTCAACCAAAACACTTTGAGAAAGGAATTAAATCACCATACCTCTAAATCTGCCTCAATGATGATAATCTTCTTTTGCATGTGTTTTCCAAACCTGTTTTGTCAAAAATAATTTTCCTTTCTTTTGCCACTACAAAAACAGGGTTAGCAAATCTCTTTTTCAAATCATCCACATTAAAAACCCTTCTCAAAAATGTGCACAATAAAGCTTGAAAATAATATCTTATACCTCCCTCACAATATAAATCTTTATTAAGAAAACTCAAACCCTTATAACTCCTTTTATTAATTTCCAACAATAAAATATCACACTAACATAAAAACCCTTATAACTCCTATTTATTTTCAACAATGAAATATCACACTAACATAAAACCCTTATAACTCCTATTTATTTCCAACAATGAAGTCTCACACTAACTTAAAAACCTTATTTCACCCTTTTATTCACATGCAAAAATTATAACCTTAAACTTATACCAATGACCCTTATTTCTCCTATCCATAAAATGCC
Source organism: Wollemia nobilis (assembly GCA_028583015.1). NCBI lineage: Eukaryota > Viridiplantae > Streptophyta > Pinopsida > Araucariales > Araucariaceae > Wollemia > Wollemia nobilis. Next base: position 4,675,600 of record JAQPPZ010016751.1, on the reverse strand, counting down.
AAATACAACTTTGAAAACACAGCAATATCCCTTAAATTTTCCTCTTATTAATTTTGCATAATAAAACACTATCAACCCTTATAACACCCAAAATTAATAATGCACAATAAAACATAAAACCTTGTCTCCCTAAATTTAATTTAATCAAAAATATTTTGCCCTTACCAAACACAGTCGTGGATGGGAATTGAATGCATGACCTCAAGTAGCCCAACGCCCTAGCGCAAGCTAGGCTGCCAGCTGAGCTACCCCAGCTGTTGAACACAAAGGCACACGAACTCTATTTTAAAACCTTTTTCCTCTGCCCAAACTCACTGCAAAAGGTTGCTGCCGCGAATCGACCCCGAGACCTCTTGCTCGCCCATGCCCTAGCGCCAGCTAGCCTGCCGTCTGGACTAGCCATCCGAACGGTAACCAAAGCGCACGACTTTCCTTTTGAAATCTTCTTTGTATACCTTTTTGTCCAAAATCACAACAAAACAGTGCCGCCACGAATCGACCCCAAGACCTCCTGTTCGCCCACGCCCTAGCGCTAGCTAGCCTGTCGTTTGGGCTAGCCACCCAGATGGAAATATCCACGCATGATTTTTCTTTATGAACCTTGACGTCTGCCTCTAAAACTTTGCGCCTTCCACTCTTGTCTTCTACACTTCACGAATTTTCGCACGAAAGGATTTTTCGAATTGCACACTTCCAAACCTTAGCCCAAGTGAATTATTGCTCCCCTTTTATATATGTTCTTTGATTTCCACCAAGGAACGTCGGCCGATATTTTTTCATAAATTTATGACTTTATATATTCTCTCAATGACAATGGCGCCTTTTTAAATTTAAACTTCTTTGTGTTATAATATTTAAATCTTGGGATTTAAATATTATAATATTTTAATTTTTAAACCTTTATCCAAAGCCTTTTATAACTTAAATCTTTTTGTCCCAAGTAAACCTTTGTCCAAAGCCTTCTATAATTTAAATCTTTTTGAATTTCTCTTTATAATATTTAAATATTATATTCCTTTGCTTGAATATTTTCTTTGCTTTGCTTCATCTGAAATATATGCTTGCCTTCCATTGTCCAACCTTGTGAACTCATTACTCTTTCTTTGCTTTGCTTCATCTGAAATATATGCTTGCCTTCCATTGTCCAACCTTGTGAACTCATTACTCTTGAAGAATATTTCTGCCTTGAATACCATGCACCCTTTGACATCAATGAAAACTCAATATTTCCAACACTTAAAAGGTTGGATGCTTTAGGTTCAATTCCCTGCTTTATTTTTTTGCTTTAAATTGCATATTTTAAAAGGTTATAAAAAAAACTTTTCCTTTTTTTGCATGAAGCATTAAGTAGAGGAGTTGAAAAAAAAAAATTAGAAATAAAGTTAAATTTTTGTAAAGGTGCATTTTCGATTGTGACCAACACCTTCAAAATTTGATAAAAAATTTACTTTAAAATTCATGCTTTGCATACCTTTAAATCACGTGCTTAAGCACGCTAGCAGCATTCGGTATCAACAACACCTTTGGCTCATGTTTACAAGAAAAGTTGTCGCATTGAGCTACTATGCCCATAGCCTAACAAAGTTGCCATAACAACGTTTGGGCATCGACCCTTTAAATCGTCGAGGAGATATAAGGTCATCATTTTTTATACTTTCCCTCCATAAATCATACCCTCTTCGTCACTCCCTAGGATCGAGAAATTCCAAGTATATAGGGAAGTTATGCCCAAGTACAAGGTTTTCTCTTTAAGCAGGTGTCCTTAATAGGGCAAAATCTCTTTTTGTATTGCCTTGGTACCTCATATTGTTCACCTTCATATACCTTAAAGTGTCTCTCATGTACGGCCACTTATATCAAAAGGACTAGCTTCTTCCACATACCGGCAGTTATATAGGAAGGGCAGGTATATAGAAAGGTTCAATATATCGAACTGGTGGTGATATTCTCACAATGACACTGAGAGGGGGGGGTGAATCAGTGTAGCTATTTATAGATTCAAATCTACAACACTTAATGCTGAAGCAAAGAGAACTTAAAAACAGGTAAAGCAATTTTCACAAGAGAGCACACCACAACACACAATGTAACGAGGTTCACCAATTTGGAGAACTTAAAAACAGGTAAAGCAATTTTCACAAGAGAGCACACCACAACACACAATGTAACGAGGTTCACCAATTTGGCTACTCCTCAAAAATGACTGCTTGGACTCCAATCCAAATCCAGCCTTTGCAAAACACCAATTTTACAAACACTTTACCAGCACCCACTGGAAGGAGCACCAACCCCTTATTTTTTTTTGCAATTTCTCACATACAGCAGCAACCTTATTCTTCATGCAGACCTGCTTTTATAACATATTAGTCTCTATTTTTAACTTCCATATTTACGCATGCAACCCGTAACTGTTCCTTTAATATTCTCTTCGCCACTTGTCAATCGTAACTTCTTCTTTATGTAACTCCTTTTGTATTTATAGAGTGGGCATTACATTACATGCAACGTATATCTCTACCATGATCGTACGTCTTCTTGAACATAACTGTTCATATTCATTTTTGTGCATGCATGCATTTTTCGATTCTATTTATGCGACTATTCGATTTCTCCTTCTTCGACTGTTCTTAAAATAGCTGCATGCTTTTCCTCTACAACTGCCCCTTTAACTATTGTTCTGCTTCAGTTAACTGTCAGTGATCGTGCTATCGCGACCTGTCGCGAAATCGCGACACTTCTGTCTCTTTATGCTCTTCTCGCCTTTTACCCGCGAAAACGCAACATGTCGCGAAATCGCGACATTTTCGTCCTCCTTGTTCACTCTTGTCTTGCAGCCGCGAAAACCAGACATGTCGCGAAATCGCGACACTTTTCGCTTCCTTGCACTTCTCTGCCTTCCGCCCGTGAAAACGGAACATGTCGCGAAATCGCGACACTTTCGCTGCCTTGTGCCTTTTCTGTCTTTGGCCAGCGAAAACACATGTCGCGAAATCGCGACACTTTTCGCTTCCTTGCACTTCTCTGCCTTCCGCCCGCGAAAACGGAACATGTCGCGAAATCGCGACACTTTCGCTGCCTTGTGCCTTTTCTCCAAACATGTCGCGAAATCACGACAGTTTTCTTTGCTTGCGCCTTCTTTCCAAACATGTCGTGAAATCGCGACAGTTTTCTTACTTGCCTTCTTTGCTTCCAACATGTCGCGAAATCGCGACAGTTTTTCCACTTGGCTTGTTTGCCTCCAACATGTCGCGAAATCGCGACAATTTTGCTTGCGCCTTCTCTCTCCTCGACCATGTCGCGAAATCCCGACAATTTTACTTACGCCTTCTCTCTCCTCGTCCATGTCGCGAAATCGCAACAATTTTGCTTGCGCCTTCTCTCTCCTTGTCCATGTCGCGAAATCGCGACAATTTTGCTTGCGCCTTCTCTCTCCTCGTCCATGTCGCGAAATCGCGACAAAAAACATGTCGCGAAATCGCGACAGTTTTCTTACTTGTCTTTTTCTTTGATTCTGAGAATCTGGGCCACTTCTGTCTTCCTAGAAATTTACTGTACATGATCTCACTGACCTCTGAACTTTTGTCCACTGCATCAACTAATCTGTCTGTCTGTGTTGACAACAATGACAATATTGTTTCTGCACCTTGCTCAACAATCTCCCCCTTTGGAATTGTTGGCAACACTTATGCAATCTCCTGTAATTCTTCTCCCCCTTTGACAATAATACCAAAGGGCTGCTGCAGACTCCCCCTGAGTCTATGCACAACATTCTCAGACACACATTGTTATAGTTAGCAAAAATCATGAATATGAGCAAAACTATAAACATAGGCATAAATGCTCCCCCTGAGAATGTGATCCCACTTGATAGTCGGTTCTTGGGAAACGTGACCACTCCCAACTTACTCCGAAGGTACTCAAAAACTTCCTTGGGTAATGGTTTGGTGAAGATATCTGCTACTTGCTCTGTAGTTGGAACAAAATCCAATTTGACCTCACCTTATGCAACTTTATCCTTCAAGAAGTGATACCGGATTGCAATATGTTTGGTTCGAGAATGCATAACCGGATTCTTTGATATGTTAATAGCACTAGTGTTATCACATTTAACTGAAATTGGCTCTTTGAAGTGAATACCAAGATCTTTCAAGGTTTGTCGCATCCATAATATCTGTGTACAACATGTTGTTGTTGCAATGTATTCTGCCTCTGCTGTGGATAGAGAGATTGATTCTTGTTTCTTGCTATGCCATGCTACCAGCCTGTCTCCAAGATAAAATGCTCCTCCACCGGTACTCTTTTTGTCATCAATACATCCTGCCCAATCTGCATCAAAATATGCAATAAGAGTGAAGTCCTTACCTTTTGGGTACCATAACCCATACTCCATAGTACCCTTGAGGTACCTAAAAATCCTCTTCACGGTTGTCACATGAGTCTCTTTGGGACTAGCCTGAAATCTTGCCACCATGCATACTGCCCGTAAGATATCTGGTCCGGTAGTCTGTCAAATACAGCGAGACTTCCAATCATAGATCTGTACATGGTTTGATCTACTTCTGGAGATTTGTCATCCTTGCTCAACTTGCAACCTGTTGTCATGGGAGTGCTAACAGGTTTACTATCCTCCAATGTGAACTTTTTCAACATTTCTTTCACATATTTAACTTGAGAAATAAAAATGTCGTTTTCACTTTGATTGACTTGCAGTCCGAGAAAATAAGAAAGTTCACCAATCATAGACATCTCAAATTCTTTCTTCATTTTATTTGCTGTCACTACAGGACTTATCATTGCTGCTGCCAAAAATGATATCATCTACATAAACAACAAGGACAATAAGATGGCCATTCTATGTTTTGACATACAGATTGCTGTCCACCAAACCTTTCTTGAACCCCTGTTGAATCATATAGTTATCCAGCCTTGCATACCATGCTCTGGGTGCCTGTTTTAAACCATACAAAGCTTTCCTCAACTTGCAAACAAAGTTGGGATTATCACCGAGTTGGAAACCATCTGGCTGCTCAATGTAAACCTCTTCTTCCAGTTTTCCATTCAAAAATGCTAATTTTACGTCCATTTGATATACCTTGAAATTTTTATGAACTGCCAAAGCTAGAAACATTCCGATTGCCTCTAGTCCAGCTACTGGTGCAAAGGTTTCCTCAAAATCAATACCTTCAACCTGTGCATAGCCTTTACAGACCAGTCTTGCTTTATTTCTTACAACCTGTCCATCTTTGTTCAATTTATTTCGAAAAATCCATTTAGTACCGATTACATTTTTATTTGCCGGCCTTGGTACTAACTCCCAGGTTTTGTTTTTCTCAATCTGATCTAGTTCTTCATTAATTGCTTTCATCCAACTTTCATCTGTGCTCAGCAACATTTTTGGGCTCAATGTTGGATAATAGAGAGTAGTTCCGTACTCATCGCTCTTCTAGTCTGAATACCAACTGTTGGGTCCCCAATAATTTGTTCTCAGGGATGATTTTTCTACCAGCTACCTGTTTTGAATTTCTTGTTTTCTTATTCTTCTAAGTCAATTCTTAAATCAGTTGGGTCAATTTTCTGATTCTCTTCTGTTTCCATTTCTTCATCTCCTTCAATGACTTCTTCATAAATAGGATAGTTTTCTTGATAAGTTGTTTCTCGATCTCTACCTTCATCAACTTTAACATCTGCACTCTCCACAATTTTCTTTAGCCTCTTGTTGTAACATGTGTAGGCTTTGTTTTTTGTTGAGTAACCAAGAAAAATACCTTCGTCGACTCTATCTTCAAATTTATCGAGATTATCTTCAGTTCGTTTGATGTAGCACTTGCTGCCGAACACTTTGAAATATCTTGTTGTTGCCTTTCTGTCGAACCACAGCTCATACGGTGTTTTGCTTTCATGCGTCCTTAGCATGCACCTGTTTTGGATGTAAACCGCAGTATGGACTGCCTCTTTCCAAAATATGTCAGCTATTTTGTTCTCAGCCAACATTCTCCTTGCCATTTCCTGCACTGTCTTGTTCTTCCTTTCTACAACACCATTCTGCTTGAGGTGTTCTTGCTGCTGAAAACTGTCTTCTGATCCCATATTTCGATAGTATTCAGCAAATTCTTCCGAGATAAATTCTCCTCCTCTGTCTGATCTTAGGCATTTAATTCTTTTTCCAGTTTGATTCTCAACCTGTTTTTTAAAAATCTTGAACATCTCAAAGGCATCTTATTTAAGCTTTAAAAATAGTACCCATGTCATTTTGGAGTAGTCATCTATGAACAACATAAAGTATTTGTCACCATTTATGCTTTGTGTTCTCATGGGTCCACATAAATCAACATGTATCAGCTCTAACGGTTTGCTGGTAAAGTATTCCTTTGCTTTAAATGTGGATCTAGTTTGCTTCCCTTTTTGGCATGAAGCACAGATGCTATTTACTTGGTTTGCCAATGGTAGGTATATCTCTTATTGCTCTTTTTGAACTTATTTTTACCAGATTGTCAAAGCTAATGTGACCGAGCCTCTTGTGCCACAGCCAATTTTCATCTTCCTGTCCAATCAAGCATGCTCCTTTTGAAGTTTCTGAGAGAGTATATAGATTTCCATAAGTCCTCGATCCAGTAGCTATCAGCTTCCCACTGTGTGCTTTTCTGACTTCACAGCCTTGTTTTTTAAAGATGACTTCATGACCTCTGTCATAGATTTGACTTACGCTCAATAAGTTGTGCTTCAAACCAACTACAAACAGAACTTCTTTGGAATTGATCTTTCCATCACTTATCTTGACTGATCCTTTGCCAACTATTTTGGCTCCATCATTATTTCCAAACTTTACAGAGCCCCCTTCATATTTCTGTAATTTTTCAAATTTTTGTTTATCTCTTGTCATGTGACTGGAGCATCCACTATCCAATATCCATGGTGCAGATTTGTTATGTGCTTTGAATGTTGTTTGAACAATCAAGGATTCATTTTCTTCCTTGGGTCGCTCCTTTTCTTTCCACTCTGGTTTGGCTACAGTTTTGGTCACTTGTTTAGACTTTTCTTTGTCAGTAGCTTGAGCATGTTTTTCTGGGAATTTTTTGTTTTGCCTTAAACTATTTGGTTGAGTTCTTCTTCCTTGATATTTATTTGTTGCATATGTGCTTCTACAGTTTCTTGCAATGTGTCCATAGTTATGACAGTTATAGCATTCTACTGCATAATCCATCAAGGGTGAAAAGACATTTCTACTGGAAAAATTTCTTTGTCCTATATTATGAATGCATTCCGAAATCTTATGACCGTAAGCATTGCATTTAAAACAATAACCTAGAAAATGAATGATTGAACCTGGGAATTGGTCTTTGCCACTTTGTAGTAGGAGCCACAAATTTTCTTCTCCTTTGATGTGTGACTTTTATGAATCCCTCATTGTCAGCACTCTTCTCATGCCTGGCACTATTGCTTTCTTTTGCCTGATTCGTTTTTCTTTGATCAACCTTGATCTTATCCCCTTTCTTTACTTGTTCTACAGTTATGTTCTTTGATCCACTTGACGATTCTCCTTCGACAAAGCCCAAGCCAAACTTGATGCCTGTAGTCCTCTGACTATTTATAATCTTTTCAAGCTTTGCAGAACTTCCTTCAAGTTTGTGATAGCAACTCAATTTTTTATTCTTTTCTTCTAGCCGCATTCTTAAAACAACAATCTCTTCTTCTAGTTTGCTGCACTCATCTATTCTCATGGTTAATTGTACTTCAAGTTCTTCAGACATTTTCTTAAATTCTTCTGTCTGTACTTTCAAACTGTTTATTATGTCATTCGCATCCTCAAGCTTTCTTGAGACCTTTTTATTCATTTTCCTTTCTGTATTTAACTCTTTAAGTGCAGCAACCAACTCTCCTTCCAGATAAACTTCAATCTCATCCTTACTTTTTGTATCACCTTCCTGTTTTTCTTCTGTTTTTGCTTCTTCAAATGCCATGAACAGAGCTTCACCTGTTTCTTCTTCAGAATCTTCACCGAGCTATCTTCAGAAGAGTCGACATTCTTGGATAAAAAACTTTTCTTTTTGAAATTGTTTTTCCTAAAATTTGGTTTCTTCTTCTAGTCACTTCTTTCTTGGTGTGACCCTTCATCACTTTTGGTTTTCTCATTCATTGGACACTTAGCTGCAAAGTGACCGACCCCTCCACAATTGAAACACTTAAACGGTAACTTTCCTCTATATTTTCCTTTTCCCTTTGTAAGTTTCCGAACAAAATTGGCTTCCGTTTCATCCGATGTCTCTTCATCCTCAGATTCTTGTTCAGCTTTTGTATTCTTGTGTGCTTTAAAAGCAGCTTCTCTGTCTATGGGCTTAGTTTGTCCTATTCTCATTTCGTATGCAGTCAAAGAACCATGCATCTCATCCATGCTAAAATTATTTAGATCTTTAGCCTCTTCTATTGCAGAAACTTTAGAATTAAATCTTTTGTGAAGAGTTCTAAGTACCTTTTTCACGACAACCGCATCTTCGATTTTTTCGCCGAGTCCTTTGATTGCATTAATGATTCCATTGACTCTCAACATATAGGCTTCTATGTTCTCATCGTCATTCATTTGTAATGCTTCGAACTAAGCTCGATGAGTTTGCAGCTTGGCTTCCTTGATCTTGCTATCTCCTTCATGGATGCTCTTCAGTTTGTCCCACATGTCTTTTGCTGATTTACAGCTCATGATCCTTATCAGTTCACTTGTCTACTAGCCCACACATTATGGCATTCCGTGCTTTGGAGTTATTCTCAAACTTCTTCTTCTCAGCAGATATCTGTTGGAGGAGTAGCGGGTACTGTGTATCCACTTTCTATTGACTCCTAAATGTCGTATCCTAATGCACTTAGATATGTCTGCATCCTGAGTCTCCAGAATGAGTAATTAGTTCCATTGAACAAAGAAGCTTTGTTTGATGAGAATCCTTCATTACCTGCCATTGTGTTCCTTCCAAGATCACCTTAGCTGATTAAGCTTTGTTCAGGAACCTTGCTCTCATACCAATTGATATTCTCACAATGACACTGAGAGTGGGGGGTGAATCAATGTAGCTATTTATAGATTCAAATCTACAACACTTAATGTTGAAGCAAAGAGAACTTAAAAACAGGTAAAACAATTTTCACAAGAGAGCACACCACAACACACAATGTAACGAGGTTCACCAATTTGGCTACTCCTCAAAAATGACTGCTTGGACTCCAATCCAAATCCAGCCTTTGCAAAACACCAATTTTACAAACACTTTACCAGCACCCACTAGAAGGAGCACCAACCCCTTATTTTTTTCTGCTGCAACAGATAGGAGCACCAACCCCTAATGCCAAGCACCAACTTGGACTGCAATTCTGAATTATCTTAATGACATAAAAATGCCTTTGCTATTTACACGACCCTGACTGGTCTGCAATTAATCAAACTCCGCACTCTCTCACGGCTCTACTTATTTCTCTCTCGGCCCTCTTCTAACCCTCTTTCCACAACAATTTCTCACATACAACAGCAACCTTATTCTTCACGCAGACCTGCTTTTATAACATATTTGTCTCTATTTTTAACTTCCATATTTACGCATGCAACCCGTAATCTGTTCCTTTAATATTCTCTTCTCGCCACTTGTCAATCGTAACTTCTTCTTTATGTAACTCCTTTTGTATTTATAGAGTGGGCATTACGTTACATGCAAAGTATATCTCTACCATGACTGTACGTCTTCTTGAACATAACTGTTCGTATTCATTTTTGTGCATGCATGCATTTTTTTATTCTATTTATGCGATTGTTCGATTTCTCCTTCTTCGATTGTTCTTAAAATAGTTGCATGCTTTTCCTCTACAACTGCCCCTTTAATCGTTGTTCGCTTCGCTTAATCGTCAGTGATCGTGCTGTCGCGACCTGTCGCGAAATCGCGACACTTCTGTCTCTTTATGCTCTTCTCGCCTTTTACCCGCGAAAACGCAACATGTTGCGAAATCGCGACATTTTCGTCCTCCTTGTTCACTCTTGTCTTGCAACCGCGAAAACCAGACATGTCGCGAAATCGCGACACTTTCGCTGCCTTGTGCCTTTTCTGTCTTTGGCCAGCGAAAACACAACATGTCGCGAAATCGCGACACTTTTCGCTTCCTTGCACTTCTCTGCCTTCCGCCCGCGAAAACGGAACATGTCGCGAAATCGCGACACTTTCGCTGCCTTGTGCCTTTTCTCCAAACATGTCGCGAAATCGCGACACTTTTCTTACTTGCCTTCTTTGCCTCCAACATGTCGCGAAATCGCGACAGTTTTTCCACTTGGCTTCTTTGCCTCCAACATGTCGCGAAATCGCGACAGTTTTCCTTGCGCCTTCTCTCTCCTCGGCCATGTCGCGAAATCGCGACAATTTTGCTTGCGCCTTCTCTCTCCTCGGCCATGTCGCGAAATCGCGACAATTTTGCTTGCGCCTTCTCTCTCCTCGGCCATGTCGCAAAATCGTGACAGAAAACATGTCGCGATATCACAACAGTTTTCTTACTTGTCTTTTTCTTTGATTCTGAGAATCTAGGCCACTTCTGTCTTCCCGGAAATTTACTGTACATGATCTCACTGACCTCTGAACTCTTGTCCACTGCATCAACTGATCTGTCTGTCTGTGTTGACAACAATGGCAATACTGTTTCTGCACCTTGCTCAACAGGTGGTATATCAAAAGGGGGACCATTTGGGAGTTATAAGGAACCCTCACCATGGTCATACCAAAAGTGCTTCTTCTGATTCACAACTACTCAAAGGTTCAAACTTTGGACCTTGGAAAACTAAGATGAGAACCATCTTGGTAGTTGAGAAACTCTGGGACATTATCACCGACAAAGTCATACAACCTGTAGAGGATGAACATGCACAACAGAAATTTGATGATGCAGATGCCAGAGCATTGATGATTATCACCCTTGCCATAGCAAATGTTATTCAGCCACACATTTGCGAAGCACAAACATCCAAGGAGACATGGGACACACTTTCTACTATCTATGAAGGGAAGAATGAATCCACACTTTCTACTCAAGTTCAACTGATGAGCGGTAGTTTCCGCGAAACCGGTTTTGAACAAAGAATGAGAAACTTGTAATCTTTCATTTTCTATAATGAAATTTTCTTGTTACTTGATATGAAATTCGTCTCGCTATGGTTTGGTTTATTTTCAGAAGCTGCCAGTGATGCTTTCAAAAAAAAATTAACTCTAAAAAAAAAATTTAACTCTAAAAATTTTTTTAACTCAAAAAAAAATTTTAACTCTAAAAATTTTTTTAAATGACAAACAATGACATTTTGTCCCTCTCCTGCCCCAAGCAACTTGGACATCTTGACTGCATGAATCCCCTACAATGTTTACAACAAATGCCATCAATGTTCTTAAGCACTTCTCGTGACTGGCCTACATATTGTTTTTCCAAGCATTCATCCTGATACAGCACATAGAACATGTTTGGGTTTCTCCCTCCATTTAAAAACTTTCCACTGTCTGCACTTATTCATGTTCTCTCTAAACATGCTTTACTTGGAGGTGAGGAGGGAGAGGAGAATTATTCATCTATGTAGGGTTCCTCCAAACCTCCTCCTATTGCCAGCAAATAAAATGACCTCACCTATCAGCAAACACAAAGGAATTTGAATACTTAAAAGCATCATCATGCTTAAACTAGCAATGGTCAGATGCACTTCCTGAGATACCTGAGGACATTACTTATCTGTGCATTAGTTGCAAGGTTGTCATATTGAATTAAGAAATCATTTACTGCCTTGGGCTTTCATGGTGAGTAAATTTCTATGTTCCACCGGGACAAATCCCCAACCATTGATACCCGTAGAGACTTAACCCCATAGGGCCAAGTACCTACAGACATCCGCATTGTGTCCACCTTCCCTTTCCTATCCCTGAAGGCACGTGTAGGCGTTTCCAACAAAAAAGAGAAAAACTATGAAAAAAATTCTACCCTATGCTTAATCAGATTGTGAGCAAATTCCCAACTATTCCTTTTTGATGTTTTCCTGCAAACTAAAGAGCTGTGTAGTATGTAGACTCGACATTGTGACTTCTTTGTTCTATCAAACATTTTTAGCTTGGGGCGTTTCCTTGTCCAAACCATGCATACACATTCTATAGACTGTTCAAGAACATTTTGCAAACCATTACAACTTGGAGGAGAAAAGAATTTGTCAAATACCTAAAATATGGATGAAATTGACACAATGCTATAAACTTAACCACACAGAAACATTGTTGTTGGAACTCTCATAAGGGAGGAGTGAGGCATGCATACATAATAACCATGATGGTAAAGGTGAGTGGTGAGTGGGCTCTAGGCGGATAAGTTTAATACACCATAATAATTTCCTATGACAATTGGTATGATAAAAATAATTTAATGAAGTGGCACTTAACTATGCCATAGAATCTGATAAATTCTACGCTCATGCTAAATTCAGCATTTTGTTCCTAATATCTTATTGTTAGGAACCTAGTTCCTAGCAATTGCTATCAAATGAAGAAACAATGAAATGATGCAAATAAAAAAGGAAAAATGTTAGATCACTTTGGAGAATCGCTGTTTTCAAAGGAGGTTTCCCTGCCAATGCTCTCTTAAGAGATATATAAAATAATGTTTCCTGGGTGTCAATCTACACCCTTATGAAAGCATATAAATACCTAGACCTAGAGTTGTGATATGAAAGGACGCAATGGTCCACAAATTAAATAAGTGAGTTAATATTAATGATAGTTAGGATTAGGATCCTAACAAGCCACCCTCCTTATAAAGAGCCTTGTCCTCAAAGCTCACAGGGAGAAGATTCGTTCTTTGTTTGCCAAGTAGTAGTTGCTCATGTTCTTGTACTATTTTAATGTCATCTTCCCGTAAGCAGGGATATTTTGAAGGTGGAAGTGTGGGCGGGGGATAGGTAGGAAGAATAGTAGGATGAGAACGATGACAGGGGGGCAACCCTTTTTGTGCCTTCTTGGTGGCTTGGATAGAAAATAAGTGGGCAATCATTTCCTTGCCTCCGTTGCGAATAATTTTCTCCATGCGATGAGAGCTTGCTGTTGTAGAAGGGCCGGATTTTCATCCATAATTCCGCAAAATCCCATTGGATTGTCCCGAGTGTTTGTAACCATTGTACTCCTAAGACAATATCACATCCTCCTAAGGGAATTGCATACATGTCATGTTTCATGGTGTAATCACCCAAGGTGAGCTTAATATTATGGCATTTCCCCTTACAAGCGATCCTTCCCCCATTACCAATCATGACTTCAAAATTATTGCAAGGATGGATAAAGCAGTCAGCTTGTTTTGCCACATGTGGGTCGATAAAATTATGGGTACTGTCGGAGTCAATAAGCACAATAAGGTTTTGTTGTTTGAAGGATCCGGGGACTTCCATAGTTTGGGGAGAAGAATTACCGGCGAGGGCATTGAAGGAAATTTCTAGTGGACCTTGAGTGCTATCATCGGGTGTATCCGTCACGACTTCTACCTCGATCTCCTCTTCGTCGTTGGTTGATTGACAAGGAATAGTTGCATCCAAAATATATAATTTGGGTGTAATGCATTTATGATTGGGTACAAATTTCTCATCACAATGAAAACAAAGGCCTTTTTCTCTTCTTTCTTTCATTTCCTCGGGGCTGATGCGTTTAATTGGTAGGATTCGGTTAAGTTTTGGGGGGTAAGTATTTTGTGATTTTGTTTTAGATGGGTTTTCCAGTCGATGTTGGTTATTGAATTTCTCTTCCGCCATTTGGGCTAGCGCAATAGTTTGCATCATGTCAGTGGGGTTGAGCATTTGTACTTCTAATCGAATGTCTTCCTTTAAGCCACTGATGAAACAACTTTGGAAGAATGAGGCATTTAGCCCTGATGTAAGATTTGCCAATTTTTCAAAATGAGCTTGGTATTCTTGCACTGTAGCGGTTTAGCAGAGTTTGGTAAGGGCTCCCGTGAAATCTTCAAATTTGCTTGGGCCGAATCGTACCATTAGATTTTTTGTAAATTTCGTCCATGTAGGGGTGCCATTTGTCTTTTCGTACCATTGGTATCATTGAGTAGCGGTACTCTCCAAGTGGAAAGATGCAATGCGAACCTTTTCGACTTCAGGGATTTGATAGAGGGAGAAGTATTTGTCCGCTCGATTGATCCAATTCGTGGGATCGCCTCCTTCAAATTTTGGAAAGTCCAATTTAGTGGTTCGAGGTAGGATTGATGTTTGTGGTCCCCCGAGTAATGCTTATTGTGTTGGTGCTATGATAGGTTGGCCAGCTTGGATTACTGCCATATTTTGTTATACCTATTGGTCACAAATCTGCCACAGGAAAGGATTTGTATGTCTACGCGCCCTAGACCTGGACCAACCTTGAAAGGCCGGAGGGAAGAGATGCCCTCCGTGCCAATCTCCGGAGAAGGTCGGCTCCTATACTAAACTACTGGGGGTTTAAGATAAGAGTGCAGGAAAGAGATTGGGAAAAAGCTAAGGGAACTGGAAAGAGATTGAAAAGCTAAGGGAACTGGAAAGAAATTGAAATATTGCAGAAAGAAATGTAAATAACTGATTTAAAGGGGAAGAACCAGCAGCACGATCACTAACTAATACCTTGAAGTAGCAGCAATAAATACAGAGAATAATGAACACCATGCTAGCTTCCCTATGTATCCTCTGGAAGAGCTCCAGGATCCACCTATCTTCCTATGCCTAAATCCAGATTTCAGAATTACAGCAGTTGGGAAAATACATGAATATAGCAGAAACACTAACCACAGGCAGCATACAAGGAAACTAACACAGCGTTTTCTCCCCTATGTATCCTCCAGGAGAATTCCAGGGTTCTGTCCCCAATCACACACCTAAATCTAGGATGTAGAATTACAGTATGCAAATGAAGAAACAGAATAGCAGAAATAATCACAAAAGACAGCATACAAGAGAGAAATGGAGCCTAAAGTTCTTAATATCAATTGCAAAAAACAAGATACAGCAGTTTTCAAGAAATGTTCCCCCCCGTTTTCATTACAATGCGTGGGTTTTTATAGAGGGCCCTTCACTCTAAGCCATTAATGCACTAGATCTACAAGGACGCTCAGGCAGCTCCAAAAATCGCGCTCGCCATCTTCTGCAATTGAAACTTCCCATCCTATTACCATAACTAGATACCGGGTCTTTCGGGGCGAAAAACTACATTTATGTGCCGCACAAATGCCTTGGATAAATACCCGGTCTTGGAATGTGTGCCCCTCGGGAGAAGCACCGTTGTCAGAAAAAGTTCCGGAGAAGCTTCGCTAAGAAATTGGCCCAAACTGGCAGTTCGCTAGATTTTTGGCCGACTTGGCCGACTTGAGTTTTTGGCCGACATAGACATTTTGGCCGACGTTGGGATTCTGGCCAACGTGAACCTTTTGGCCGACATGGAGCTTCGCTGGCCGACTTGAGCTTCGGGGCCGAAGTTAAGCTTCGCGGCCGACTTAGGCATTTTTGGCCGACTTGAGGTTCGCGGCCGACATTGAACTTCGGGGCCGACATTGCACTTCGGGGGCCGAAGTGGAGCTTTTTGGCCGACGTGGAGCTTTTTGGCCGACATTGCACTTCGGTGGCCGACTTGAACCTTTTGGCCGACATGGAGCTTCGCTGGCCGACTTGAGCTTCGGGGCCGAAGTGGAGTTTTCTGGCCGACATAGAGCGCTTTGGCCGACATTGAACTTCGCTAGCCGACATGGAGGATTTTGGCCGACGTTTAACTTTTCGGCCGACTTGAAGCTTCGCTGAAGTGGAGGCCCAAAGTGGCAGTTCGGCCAAATTCTGGGCAAAGTGCCCTTCTTGCCTTAAAGCTTTTTCTGCCAACTGGATGGAGATTCACTAAAACTGTGGCCGAAGTGGATGCTTCGCCAGGCTCAAGCCTGAACTTAGCGCTTTTCTAGGGATGGTTCGCTGGGAACATTGGCCGAAGTGCAACTTCGGCAATTTTCTGGGCGAAGTGACTTGGCAGCCTTAAACTTTTTTCATCATCGGGACGGGGAGGTTCGCTGGAGTTGGGGCCGAAGTGGAGGTTCGGCGACCAAAGAGCCCGAAGTGGCAACTTCGGCAGCATTCTGGGCGAAGTGCCCCTTATGCCTTAGAATTTTTTTCAAGCCCGAAGTGGACTTTTGCTGGCTTTGCTTCCAAGGCCATAACTTTTGATCCGCTGACCCGATCACCTATTGTAATATATCGCCGGAAAGCTTGCGAAAAGATCTGCAATAATGAGACATCAAAAGATCAATTCATCCACTTTATCATCCCCGTTTAGGGCCTGCGAAAATGCCAACACCTTTGCATGCTCTTTGCGGCTTTGAAGCTCCATACTTAGATAAAATTTTGTAAAAAAATTTAATGTGGCAAAAATGCCAACATTCCTGGCGGCTCGCGGGGCATTTAGCTCGTCTGAGTGCAATGATCCCAAGCCTTTATCCATTGGGCAACAGAGTCATCCTTGTTGTCCTCTTCTGAGTGCTCACTGGTGGCGGTAAACTCCTCCAACTTGGGGCCCTTTCTTTCTTTTCAGCGCTCCTCTTGCCCATTCTGGCTGTACAATTGCCCAAGCGCTTGATCTGAAAATGACAACGCCTTATATGGCACTGAACTGTTGTGCCAGGGGATGCTAAAAACGGCACCTGAAAACTGCTATCTCCTTTTTCCTTGGAGCGCTAAAAAGAAACACACACAAATTAAACTAAAAACAGAAAACTTTACTTAAGCTCCTAAGCACTACTTAGTGCCCTCGGCACTTTATTTACCAGTCGGGCTATTTACATTATTTACACAAAAGCTTGAGACATGATTGGCATGCCGCCACCACAAAATTGGCTTCGGGTGCCTATCCGGTGAATCTGCAGTGTCCGGACCAGATCTGATTGTACTTGAGTCGATCCTTGAAGTCCGGCTGGCCTCCCAAAGTTTGCCAGGTTGCGAACAGGGTGCAACGTGGCAGGTTATCATGCATGCCAGCACCCATACAGTTGATGAATAATATGGCAAAGAGATTTGCCAAATGAGAGCCTTCTTCGGGCACTGGTTGCAATGATGGCTGGAGCCAATACCACCACTTTAGAGAGTCCACTGGATGTGGATTCTCGAGTATAGGTTCCTCCAACTCCTTGATGCGATAGCAGGACTTTTCCGACGATAGGCCTTCTTCCAGGATCTCCTCAAGCTCAGCCTCTTGGTGAGGCATGCTTATTGGGTTCTGGCTGAATACTTGCATGCTATGCCCTGGGATACAAAAAGGGTGCAAAAATGTGCCCTCTTTGCTCTCAGGTTCTGCCACTTGAGCCTGTTCCCCTTCTTGGCCCATCTCCTGATGGAAACTGCAAGCAACCATATTATTCATTACTTGGGCGGTGCTTGCATATTCCCATTGTTGGCCTTGGATGAAATCTGCCTCTCGAGCTCCACACAGCTGCATTCGAGGTCTCTGCACAGTATGAGGGATCCGCCACGGTGAATACTGCGCAGGATAGACCAGAGAAAGCGATGGATTTTCTCCCCACTGCCACTTTCCTGATAGGAGCAAAAGCTGCTTTGCTTGTACTGCTTCCTCAAAGATTTGAGGGAATCTATGTTCACCTGATTGCAACAAGAGGAGGCTTATGTCCGGGTGGAAAGCCCGAACATAGAAGAGGTGGGCCTGGGCGGGTGTCGGCTGGATCTCCCCTGGAATTCTCTTCCAACTTCTGCAGAATCGAACATTGAAGTTTGTGATGCTCTCCAGAGGTGCTCTCGTGATGGTGGAGAGGTGCATCAATAGCTGGAAGGGATCCTGAGAGCCATCAAATGTGTTGATGAGTGCTCCCGCTAGGTCATCCCATGAGCAGATGCTCTTACGCCCGAGCAGTCCGTACCACTGCAGCGCCCTTCCTTCCAGAGATAGGACCAAAAGCCTGATCATGACATCTTCGTGGGTTATGCCATGGAGGGTCGCTAGAGAAGCAACATCTTCAAGGTGCTCTCGGGCCATTACCTTGGTGCCATTGTATTTTGTCAGGGTTTTCAGGGCGCTTTTGGGAATCTCGTGCCAACTTTGGAGATTCAGAGGGCCGAGATCATCCCAGCTGGGATGGCACACTTTTGCCATTATAGCAGTGGTCTGCAGAGATCATGGTTCTCGCCACTAAGTCGAAGTCGCCAGGTGAACATTCTTTTCTCCGCTTGTGAGGTCAATGTTGCTCACCAAACCTTGATTCCTCCGGGGTGTCATCTTTCAGCTTTAAAAGGCGCCTACGATCAAGAAATCTGGATCTTCAACTTACCAAAGTCGCCAGGTGATTTTGCCAGATGAAGGCAAGCCAAAGATTCACCAAACTCGGGCTTCCTTAAAATATGGAGACTGTTCGTCCCACCGGGCGTGCCAGAACTGTTGGTCACAAATCTGCCACAAGAAAGGATTTGTATGTCTACGCGCCCTAGACCTGGACCAACCTTGAAAGGCCGGAGGGAAGAGATGCCCTCCGTGCCAATCTCCGAAGAAGGCCAACTCCTGTACTAAACTACTGGGGGTTTTAAGATAAGAGTGCTGGAAAGAGATTGGAAAAAAGCTACGGGAACTAGAAAGAGATTGAAAAGCTAAGGGAACTGGAAAGAAATTGAAATATTGCAGAAAGAAATGTAAATAATTGATTTAAAGGGGAAGAACCAGCAACACGATCACTAACTAATACCTTGAAGTAGCAGCAATAAATACAGAGAATAATGAACACCATGCTAGCTTCCCTATGTATCCTCTGGAAGAGCTCCAGGATCCACCTATCTTCCTACGCCTAAATCCAGATTTCAGAATTACAACAGTTGGGAAAATACATGAATATAGCAAAAACACTAACCACAGGCAGCATACAAGGAAACTAACACAGCGTTTTCTCCCCTATGTATCCTCCAGGAGAATTCCAGGGTTCTGTCCCCAATCACACACCTAAATCCAAGATGCAGAATTACAATATGCAAAAGAAGAAACAGAATAGCAGAAATAATCACAGAAGACAGCATACAAGAGAGAAATGAAGCCTAAAGTTCTTAATGTCAATTGCAAAAATCAAGATACAGCAGTTTTCAAGCAAATGTTCCCCCTCGTTTTCATTACAATGCGTGGGTTTTTATAGAGGACCCTTCCCTCTGAGCCATTAATGCGCTAGATCTACAAGGACGCTCAGGCGGCTCCAAAAATCACGCTCGCCATCTTCTACAATTGAAACTTCCCATCCTATTACCATAACTAGATACCGGGTCTTTCGGGGCGAAAAACTGCATTTATGTGCCGCACAAATGCCTTGGATAAATACCCGGTCTTGGAATGCGTGCCCCTCGGGAGAAGCACCGTTGTTAGAAAAAGTTCCGGAGAAGCTTCGTTGAGAAATTGGCCCAAACTAGCAGTTCGTTGGATTTTTGGCCGACTTGGCCGACCTAAGTTTTTGGCCGACAGACATTTTGGCCGACGTTGGGATTCTGGCCGACATTGGAATTTTGGCCGACGTGAACCTTTTGGCCAACATGGAGCTTCTCTGGCCGACTTGGGCTTCGCCGCCGAAGTTAAGCTTCGCGGCCGACTTAAGCATTTTTGGCCTACTTGAGGTTCGCGGCCGACATGGAGCTTCGGGGCCGACATGAGCTTCGGGGCCGACATTGCACTTTGGGAGCCGAAGTGGAGCTTTTTGGCCGAAGTGGGCACTTTGACCGACGTTGAACATTTTGGCCGACATTGCACTTCGGTGGCCGACTTGAACCTTTTGGTTGACATGGAGCTTCGTTGGCCGACTTGAACTTCGCTGGCCGACTTGAACTTCGCTGGCCGACTTGAACTTCGCTGGCCGAAGTGGAGTTTTCTGGCCGACATAGAGCGCTTTGGCCGACGTTGAACTTCGCTAGCCGACATGGAGGATTTTGGCCGACGTTTAACTTTTCGGCCGACTTGAAGCTTCGCTGAAGTGGAGGCCCGAAGTGGCAGTTCGGCCAAATTCTGGGCGAAGTGCCCCTCTTGCCTTAAAGCTTTTTCTGCCAACTGGATGGAGGTTCGCTAAAACTGTGGCCGAAGTGGATGCTTCGCCAGGCTCAAGCCCGAACTTAGCGCTTTTCTGGGGATGGTTCGCTGGGAACATTGGCCGAAGTGCAACTTCGGCAATTTTCTGGGCGAAGTGACTTGGCAGCCTTAAACTTTTTTCATCATCGGGACGGGGAGGTTCGCTGGAGTTGGGGCCGAAGTGGAGGTTCGGCGACCAAAGAGCCCGAAGTGGCAACTTCGGCAGCATTCTGGGCGAAGTGCTCCTCGTGCCTTAAAATTTTTTTCAAGCCCAAAGTGGACTTTTGTTGGCTTTACTTCCGGGGCCATAACTTTTGATCCGCTGACCCGATCACCTATTGTAATATATCGTTGGAAAGCTTGCAAAAAGATCTGCAATAATGAGACATCAAAATATCAATTCATCCACTTTATCATCCCCGTTTAGGGCCCGCAAAAATGCCAACACCTCTGCATGCTCTTTGCCGCTTTGAAGCTCCATACTTAGATAAAATTTTGTAAAAAAATTTAATGTGGCAAAAATGCCAACAGTACCATATCCACGGAGTGGTTTGTGGCGTCCAGTTTTAAGTTTAATTCTGCCACTTGTGTCATGATTTTTTGTTCAAGATCGTCCTTCCATTTATTCAGTCCTTCCATGCAGTCCTTCATCTGGTCTTGTGAACGCCCACCATCGGCCATTGTGGTGGTTTTGCGAATTTTCAAGTCTTCTTAATCTCACTTTCTTTGTAAAATAGCAAAAAATTTATCAAATTTGTCAATTATTTGACAAAAATTGAAAAAAATTAATAGTTTTGTCAATAATTGATAAAAACTATTATCAATTTGTTTTTGAAAAAAAAAATTGAAAAAACAATTACTGCAAAATTTGGTTTTGTTGAACTACTAGCAGAGTTTTTCTGCTTCTCTGTTTTAAATTTGACAGAACAGTCAGATTTTTTGAAATTTTGAACTTTTGGCAGGAAGGCAACGGTTATAATCCTATTGGCGGGCAAGTTAGGCGGGGCGGAGCGGGGGTGGTCTAGTGAGGGCGGAGCGGTGATGGTCTAGGGCGGGGCGGTGCCAAGGATGGCTAGGCAAGACGTGCGGACGGAAAACCAAGGCGGAGAGCGGACGGGAAGACTAAAGCGGACAGCAATCAACCATTGACAAGTGTCGTTGGATGGTACAAATGGTTGCCAAGCACTGTCTAGGGCTATGCGCACGCGAGGGAGGAGACTCCAAGGTATAGTGTGACCGTAGTCACGCAATACTCTATGCCTAAAACTCTTTTTAAACCCCTTTTTCCTTACTATCCCCGTCGATGTGTGATTATACGCTATATGAGAATTTTGAATTTCCTCGCATCGTCTGCGATGACAGTAAAAATTTCGCCGACGGTCGGAGATATCTTTTTAACCTTAGGTAATATTATAATTTATCACCGTTAAATATAAAATATCGCCAAAAACGTCAGAATACTTGTAGGTGGAGTTTCTTTTCACGCCGTTTTGATTTTTGTTTGAATCTGAAAATTTTTTAAACTTTTTAACAGAGATTAGATATATTTTTGACGTCCTTCGAATTGATTTCACGCCAGGAAAGATCTATTTGGTCGACATTTTCTTTGAACTCCGCCGAAAAACGCAGGTTTATGCTGCAGGGATGTTTCATTAATGATTTTTGAGTGTGTATTCGAGCTCTTCGTCGATCTGGGGGTAACAGAGATTTATGACGTACTCCCTGAAGGATTTTAAGTGAGATTTTTGGCACGATCTTTGTTGTTTTTGACTTCTGAAATTGTTTTTCAAGTCCTGCGCCGGTTTACATTCTCTACTGGCAGTTTGTGACAGTATTCGATTACTTTGGAATGGAGAAGTGTTAAGATGCTTTTGTTGGGTGAATACGATAATATGGTGGGCACAATGGTGATACACGTTGACAACAAAGATGTAGTTTGGCGCAATAACTGTGATGAACGCTGTGAGAGGAAAAAAAATTGGTAAAAATATTTATGAGTGACCTTATGGCTCACGGCTCTGATACCAGTTGTTAGGAACCTAGTTCCTAGCAATTGCTATCAAATGAAGAAACAATGAAATGATGCAAATGAAAAAGGAAAAATGTTTGATCACTTTGGAGAATCGTTGTTTTCAAAGGAGGTTTCCCTGCGAATGCCCTCTTAAGAGATATATAAAATAATGTTTCTTGGATGTCAATCTACACCCTTATGAAAGCATATAAATACCTAGACCTAGAGTTGTGATATGAAAAGACACAATGGTCGACAAATTAAATAGGTGAGTTAATATTATTGATAGTTAGGATTAGGATCCTAACACTTATGATGTTCTTATTAGCTTAGAATAGATGACATGCATAAAGCCAACAGTGCTTGTAATGTCTATCTTTAAATTTTCTTTAATTTTACACAAATAAAAAAATAATAAAAAAACTGCCCCATTGTTATCCCCTTCTTCAAGAATTTGGTGGTGCACTCCAACTGTCCCCTTTTCATGTTCCCTTGCTTCCTAATCCCCCCAAAGGTTACTTGGTGAAATATAAGTAAATTTTGACTGGTGTAACAATGAAGACAAGCTATCCTCTCTTTTGTGGAAGGCAATTTTATACAGACATTTACACGCTACAATGTACAAGGTCAGTTTGCAGCGCACCCACTTCATCTTGAGAACATCTTCAGACTCATTTCCCATCTCCGTAACCAATGATGCAAGGGGGATCATGCTTTCTCATTCCTATCTATCTACTCTACAATAAGAGTTGCCTCTGTGAATCTCCCTCATGGAATAAGAGGTTTGTTCCTAGAGACTAGCTTTTCCAATCTAAAGAGAATTTGAGCTTTCAATAAGTCAGGTCCCCCACTTTTGATATTCACTGGTAAGTGCTCAAACAATTGTGAAGATATCTCTTAAATATGCTGGTTACATTCCTAGATTCAGGAATTCTTCCTTTGCTCTTCTAATCTCTTACGTGCTCTCAGATCAAGCAGTTTAGATAATTAAACCTTAAAAAGACTCTGTTAAGAGACTGCATTAAAGTTAGAATACAGTTCTTGTTATAGATTTATGCAATAAGAAAATACAAATAACTTCAGATAGATAAAATTCTTTGTTTTAAAGGAAACACTATGCTATCTGTTTGTTGCACATTTTTATCTTCAACTAGTTCTCTGTACCATAGTAGAGAAACTCGGACTCAGTGCAGACTCGGCAAGGCCAATTTTTGACTTGGACTCGAACTCGGCAAAAAAAACTTGGAAATATTTGGCCAAAAAAAGAACAAAGAAAATGTAAATTTTCAAAGGAAAAAAAAAATCATGCATGTCACAATTAATTAACATTATACACATCCAAAATTAATACTCTAAGGCTTAATCTATAAAAACTTAAACTACACACAAAACATACATCAAATATTTAAACCATAAAAAGCATTTGTCACCCAATAACTCTAAGCTTAAAACACATGATGTAGACGACATGGATTGAATCTGTTTCATCCAGTGCATCTCATCATTCTAGCCTGACGACTTGGAGTTCTGTTTCTCAATAATGTTAATTCTGTGTATAACTGATTGAACAGAACATGGGAATCATATAATAGAACTGGTTTTCCACTGAGACAAACATGGGCCCTCCATTTGGGTTCGACTTTCCTATAATCTTATCATCAACACTAATCATGTTAGTCAATTACATAGATGGGCTGATATCTCTTATTGATGCCTGGATTTCAAATCAGAAGCATGGCAACCTGTTTTACTTTTGCAGTTGCTTCTAACATTAGTTTCTTCATCATCAAATTTACGAAGCCCCAGGCCTTCTCAAAGTTTATATATCTCAAGACACTAGGAGTTATTTTCTTTTGTCCCCAACCTAATTCGAAGGCTAAATCAAAGGTCCCTTCCAGGTCCCTTCCATGCTTGTTATAATCTGCAGCACAAAGGAAACGATAAATTGCATCACTCAGCTTGCTACCAAGGTCCATGCTAGTACAGTAAGTTTTACTTGCAAGAGAGATTTCCTTGTGATACCATCATTACTACATATCTTTGTGGAGATATTAATACCAAG
Source organism: Wollemia nobilis (assembly GCA_028583015.1). Lineage (NCBI taxonomy): Eukaryota > Viridiplantae > Streptophyta > Pinopsida > Araucariales > Araucariaceae > Wollemia > Wollemia nobilis. The sequence continues at coordinate 4,651,452 of JAQPPZ010016751.1, read as the reverse complement.
GGTTCTCTATATAATACCAAATGAAATTCACTTTCCATTTAGGATTGATCCAACCCAATAGGCATTATACATGGGACTTTGTCCTGCTTTCATCAGTTTGCCAGTGTTGGAATTGTGGTCTCAATCCCCGACTTCACTGCTGTCACATTCTCATCTACCTGTTGAATATTTAGGTATGTGACCTGATCATGAGGATGTTAAGCCCAATGAGCATATTCTGTAAAATATTCTTTGTTGAAGTAATTTTCACCTACATTGTGGGAGTGCTTTACGGTCAGTCAGTGAGGAGTACTCACTGGGTTAATATTACAAAATTCATTTTCTGTAATTGTGTCCTCAGGATACAGAAAATGCAATGGACAGTGGACAATGCGATAACACTTCTTGGCCCTTTCCAACAACTGGGTGACTGTTAGATTCTTGAAATCCGGATAGGATTTATGTTTAAGTATGCAAATGCATGTTTCTTGTGACTGCCTTCACCTCTTCTCAGCTCTCTCTGTCACAGGAAACAGCAGACATGAGGGCAAAACCCAAAAAAAATACTTCTATTCCTGTTTCTGCATGAAGTTCACTGCAGCCGAGATTTTCCTCGGGACTCACCAGTCGGGTGAGTTTTTCACCAATCCGAGTTTTTCTGAGTTCTTAAAAACACTCGCCAAGTCCAGAAAAACTAGCCAATCAATTCAAAAACAAAACTCTTTTTGTCCAACTTGCACTCAGACTCTTTCGACTGACTTGTGCTCAAACTTGCTGATATTTTCAAGAAATCCCTGAGTTTTGTAACTATGCTCTGTACACATTATAGCATTGTCTTCCCTGCCAAAAGAATATATCATGCTCTCCCAAAAGAAAAGTCTTTTCAATTTATCTAAAAGGCAATGTATGTATGCAAACACGAGTCCTGTTAAACCTTAAAAGTTACTTTAGTCTACTTAACCACTTGTGATATGGTCTTCCACATGAAAAAAGAGAAAAATAATGGCTGTCATTCATATGCCAAGAAGCCTGAGGACATTTCTTATCTATGCATTATTTGCAAGCTTGTCATATCGAGTTAAGAAATTGTTTTCAACTTTGCCGTGTTGGCCTTTCATGGTGGGTAATTTTTTATGTTCCACAGGGATATGCCCCCAACCCTTGATACCCCCTTTAGGCACTTGTCCCCAAAGGGAAGGGTACCAGCAGACATCCCCGTTGTATTCCCCTTCCCTTCCCTATCCCTGGGGGGTAGGCATTCCCAGTAGGAATATGGGCCAAAAAAAAATAGAACTCCAAAAAATGTCTATCCTAAATCAAATTGTGAGAAAATTCACACCTGTATCTTTTGATGCTTTTCTGCAAACTAAAAAATTGTGTAGTATGTAGACTAGATATTGTCAGTTCTTTGTCCTGTCAAACATTTTTAGCTCTAGGCATTTCCGAGTGCAGACCATGATTGCACATTCTATAGACTGTTCAAGGATGTTTCTCAAACAATTACAAGTTGGACGAGGAAAGAATATGTCAGATACCTAAAGTATGGACGAATTTGGCACAATGCTGTAAATTCCAACCACACAAAAATTCCTTCAACATAGTTTTTATCCAAAAATCTTATCCTACAATCAATAAAAACAATCTACCTGCTGCCGACTAAATTGTTGCACATTGGTGGAGCCATTTGTAAATTCGCGGAGATGGTAGAAATCACAAACTAAACAGGCACTGTGAAATAGAAAAAACATTTTCACGAAATTCAAAGCCCAACTGCACAACCTTTTTCAAATCAACAGTTAAAAAAAATAAATATCGATGCGTAATTGCACCTGCTCTATTATACTTCCAAAAACCTGGGACCTCCACGGGCATGGTCAGAATGACAAGGCCCAAGCTATCCACAAGCTTCCTCACAAGGTCAAACCAAACAAGATACAAATTTTGGGGAAAAAAAAAAAGAAAAAACACGTATAAAGTAAGAGTCCCGGTGTTCCTAGAAGCGAGTTCTGCTCGCCAATCAGACACGGTAACTAAGCTGAGACCTGAAACTTTCACCTTTCCATTTAGAGGTAAAAAATTCACCTCGGATAATCGGACAATTTAAGCAGAAAACTTTATTCTAAAAACTAATTTTCTACTGGCGGTACGATCGGACTATGCAACAAGGAGCTAACTCTCACATCAAAATTCACTAAAAATTTGCACACCTAATTGTAGTAGAAAATTTATAAATTTTAGTAAAAATAAAAATCATTACACATACATATTAGGAAATAATAACTCCCTACACACAATGTTTCTTCTATCCTCAATGTGCTCTAATTCTAAGCTTGACACTGCATGCTTTGCTGTATATTTGACAGATGAATGTTATAATCTTCCATAGAAGCATAGATTGTAGAAATTTGAGAAAACAGCTTATTTTAAAAAGAGAAGGAGACTCACCAGCGTATTGTCTCGAACCTGTTTCTTCATATTGGCTGCCATGCTAATAGGTATGTCTAGTCTGCCAATTAACAAGTCACAATTTATCTGAAATGAAAGATTTTAATTACTGGAACCATGCAACGAAGGGAGAACTCGTTCTGATTTTGAGTGTAAAAGCCGTGTATTGTTGTAGCAGATGGGGCGCAAATCTTTCGCTCTTCTTTTCGTGCCACGGCCGGTCTTGATTCGAACCTCCGCCTTCTAATTTGTCTAGGGTGCCTGCCCTTTATTTCTCTGAAATAGAGAGTGGGAAGGACAATAGAAGCTTCAAGAAGAAATGATGAAATGAAAGGAAAGATTTTAATTAAGTTTGTGAGATCCAAATATGGTTTATGGACTTTAAATATGGAAGTACAACTATTCAAATCATATCATATGATCTTCCTTTCTTCTGTTGATTTGGGTTAACAATTCCCCAACTTTTTTTATTTTACTGTCTTCAAATAACTCTGACCCGTTTCCAAGTGTTTCTTTGTAGAGGCACTATCATAGTCGTATGTCAATGTTAATTGCGGACGGTTACAATGGTAGTAAGAATTATCATGTTGTTGGAATACAAAATAAATATAAATTTTGATTTTATATAAACTTAAAAATTTATATATAAATCAAATCTTTAATAATTTATTTTATATAAATTTAAAATATTTGTATTTTAATTAAATGGTATGAATTTTATTGGATATTTTATAAATTTTAATAAAGAAATTTAAATATCAAAATTATTTTAATACCATATAATTAATTAAACAAAAATAGTTGACATAGTTAGTTAAGTTCACCCAAGGTCCTCTCCTCTCACAATGACCTTTTACAATATAGGAACTTTTCTTGGACACTCATAATAAGTTGGGTTCTATTGGATCTAAAGAGGTACTAGACCTTTTGCAACACTTGATCGTGTGGAGTAATTTTATGTTTATGGTGTATTTAGTTCTGATTGGTTTGGTTTTGTTGTAGTGTTTTTTTTTTTTTTGTAACTAAGGGTTCAAACTATCTACGAAGGCTCCCAAGACTTCCACCGTCTCGGTACATGGTAATCCGGCGTGAGATGGGGACCGTCGGACGCACAGGGGTTGCACCGTCGTCATCAATCTGGCGCACCACTCAAAGGAATCGGATCTGGGCTACTGTCTGGGCAAGCCCGTGGGATTGGAACCTAGGTCTATTTGAGTTGATCATTGTTTTAGTTTTGTCTTGCAAAATATTATGATTGGCTAATATTTTTTAATTTCCTTTTGAATAGGTTGTTATGGTGTTTTTATCTTTGATTGGTTTGGTTTTGTCGTAGTGTTTTAATTTCATTTGATCATTAGTGTGTTGTTTTAGTTTTGTCTTGTAAAATATTATGATTCACCAATGTTTTTAATTTAGGTTGTTAAATTTATTGAAAATTTGTTTATAACCTAATGTACGGGTTTACCCTTTTCTATCATAATTCAAAATTAAAAATAAACAAAAATAATTTTATTTAATTATTTTAATTTTTTAATATTAAAAATAAAATAAAGTAGTATATTAGATGAGTAGGGAACCTCTATAAACCCTAACATAGCATGTTGGGAAAATATGAAGCCAACGAGACTCATCTATTCAAGGAATCAAAACAGGGCAATCCATCTACGGCAAGTACTCTATACCTACGAACCAACCTGTCTCTTTAGGTAAACTAATTTATTAGATTAATATATTTTATATTATAAAAAGAGTTTTTTATTTCGGAAAGTCTTATTTTAGAATTTTAAAAATTTTAAAAAGAAAATATAAAAGATAAGTAGCAAGAAGGAACATTAAAAAACGAAAAGACATTTTATCAAAGGTGATTATCAAGATGAGATGGTTGAGTATGCTATAACGATTATGAGAAGTGGAGGATCAAAATGGATTTTTTATTTCTAGTTTTTTTTAAAGGAAGCCTTTATAATCCCTAACTCATTGGTAAAGACAAAGGATCCAACCTTCAAGGGAATCGTATCGGGGCAACCTACCAAAAAGCACTAAAACACTAACAACGTTGGGTAAAGATAAAAGACCTCAACCCTCTAGTGAATCATATCAAAGCAATCACTCGAACACTTTCAACTGGTCACATCGGAGCAATCACTTGAACACTATCAACCGGTCTATCCCTTCCTAGGCAAATTCAATGGATATTTTATTTTTTGGTTACATAGGAAAGTTGGTCACATCTACACTATTTTTGGTAATTGATAAGCGTAGGGTTCAAACCATAGGGACTACTCTCACCAAACTTATTTTTGCTTCATTATTGTTGACTCGACGTGAAGAGGACCACCAGTTGCTTAGGATTTGTACCATCATCCTCGATCTAGCGTGCACTCGAAATTCAATGGATATTAGCTATGGAGATTTTTAAAGTAGGGTTAAATATAAATTTATTGGATATAAGGTTGTGGAGTATGTTATAATGGTTCGTAGAAGTAGAGGGGTTAAAATGTAAATTCAATGGATATTGGTCATCCACGAATAATATAATAGTTTTTAAAAGTATATTCAATGGCATAAGTTCAATAGGTTAGATTACTCACTTTTAGGGAGGAGATCAAAGTTCAAATCTTGTTACGCCATATATGCATAATTGTCAAATTATTGCAATACCACTATGTGGTCTCCTAAATTATTTCAACACCACTATGTGGTCAAGATGTAGTATGGGAACGAAGAGAATTAGAATGATCATTCTTTGATGGTTGGATTTGATGAGACGTTTTTTGCAGGACTGCCCAAACTATCAAACTCGTTTCGGCCATATCTCACTCATCCGGACTCGGATTGAGCTAAAATTTTGAGGGTAGATGCCTAAAAAACCCTAGAACATCTCCACCAATTTTCATATCATTTGGAGCAACACAGATCCTAGCGCATCCCTATGTGTGAACGAGATATTTGGCAAGCGGCTATGCGAGGGTTTCATCTGGGTTGAGTGCAAGCAGCTCGAGAGGTTGGTTTTTAGGGCCTTCGGGCCCTAGCGGCCAATATTTTTGTGGTTTATGCTCAATATTTTAGAAGGAAATGTTGCAGGGGATCCAAGATGGGTTAGAAATTTGTCTTTCAACAGATCATACTATGAACTTGAGTGACAACGGCTTCCAATTTGTCTGCACAAAAGAAAAGTGAAAACCATACCTTTCCACGACGTCTAGGGCAAGGATTAAAGAGATCACGAAACAAGTTTCAAGCAGTTGATCAAAAAATGGCTCATATCTCAAGTGAATCCGGTGCTAAGGTGCACCCACAAAATAATTCTACTTGTGAAAACCCTTGTCAAGGGTAAGAATTTCGAAGACTCAGTCCCAAAAATGAATTTTAGGGATGCCCTTCGTGGTGGACAACCTCAGCCCAATGCTAATATCAATCTTAGGGCTTCCCATAAACCTCTAAGAATGCCTAAGATTGATCCCAGGAAAACAGAGTCGGGATGTCTTAAAGCGAGTTGATGGAACTCCTATTGTTAAGCTTGATATGGGTAACATTCATACGGCATTGAAGATTTGGAAAAAAGAGGACTAATTTGTCGGTTCATGGGTTTTCGTCCGAGTCTATCCGCTTTCAAAGTCTGGGCTACAAAAAGCTGGAAAACTAAAGGTGAGTTACAAATCTCTATTTATCCAAATGGTTATTTTCTTGTTTTATTTGCTAATAATGAAGATAGAGAGAAAACTTTTCAAGGGGGTCCTTGGTTTTTTGGAAGGGCGGGGCTTTTCATGAAGCCCTGGCATACTAAATTTAAAGCCGAAGAAGAGATGCCTTCTATAGCTCCCATGTGGGTTAGACTCTTTGGCCTCCCTATTGAATTTTGGAATCCTACTATTTTTTCTTCAATTGGAAACTCTTTAGGAACTTTTATGATGATTGTTGATTGTACTCAAAATTTTGAACATATTATTTATGCTCGGATTTGTGTTTTAATGGATTTTGACAAACCCCTACCTAAAAATATCACATTACAATTTGGGGAAGACACTTGGGAGCAAGTAGTGGACTATGAGAACATTCCTTTTCGTTGTAGAATTTGCCATGAATATGGTCATTTGGCCGGTGCTTGCCCAAATAAAATTCCTGATCAAAAGAAAGAAGATATAAACTCGGCAGGGTTTCCAAATACCTAAGAAGAAGAACACTAAGAAAAAACCAGTTATGAAGGATCAATCAAAGTCATCTGCTAATATGTTTGAAATCCTTTCCACAAATGATGTCCCAAGTGAGGAAGAGGAAATAATGGAAACTGAAATCTTAGAAACACAATTTAAATATGAAGGGAAGAACTCAGAGACAAACCAACAAATCAAAGGTTTTCAACAGAAAAAAAAAGGAGAAAATTTACACAAGAAAAACAATCTTTCAAATGTCAAAACTTCAAATAATGCAGGTCCCAATATAGACTCCGTTGAACCATCTAGTAAAATTTTGGTTGTGTACGAGCATTCTTCAAGGTTAGAAGCCATCTCAAGTTCAATTGGAATAAGTCAAGAAATAGGGAAAAAAAATTGAAGATGGATTCTAATCAAAAAGCAAGTCGCAAGACCAATCAATATCATATGGTAAAAGAAGGTGAAAAGCTTGTAGAGGAAGGTAAGATTAATGCCCTTCCCAACTTTTTTAGCCTCGGTATTAATGAAGATCATCACTTGGAATATTAGAGGACTCAAAGGGAGTCTTTCAAAACAAAATGAAATTAGAAGAATGATTCAGATAAATCATCCACATCTTGTTTTCCTTCAAGAAACAAAGATGTCAATGGAGGATATGGACTCAATTGCCGGTAAAATTTGGCCAGCTGGAAAAGTGGTTTCCCTCGGTTCCCAAGGGACTTCGGGTGGCATTGCTTGTCTTTGGGACCCAAAAGAGGTAGTTATTCACCATATGGTTGGCGGTTGGGGTTTGTTGGCTATAGCTATTCAAAGTAGACATTCCAACCAGATTATGCTCTACATTACTTTTTATGCTCCGACTTCTTTGGAGGAAAAAAGAAGACAGTGGAAGGATATTACTCATATTATCTCTCATTTTCCTAAAGCTTGGATCTTGATCGGAGGAGATTTCAATACCATCCTCTCTCTGGATGAGAAAAGGGGGGAAATAGAAATTTGGACAAAAGCACCGACCTCATGAGCGAATATATTGCAAACCTCCATCTTGTGGATATCCAACCGAGATAATGGCCTTATGACTTGGTCTAACAGAAGGCAAGGCTTAGCTTGTATAATGGAGAGATTGGATAGGTTTTTGCTCTCTGAAAATTTCTTAATCCATGGTCACATTCCTAAAGTGAAGACTCTTAATAATGTTGGTTCGGATCATTGGCCAGTCATGGTGGAAATGTGGAAAACCAATGTGAGTTTCTCTCCTTTTCATTTTCAATTAATGTGGCTTAGAGACATTTCCTTCGGACCTCATGTGCAACAATGGTGGAAGGAAGGTAAACCTAGGCATGGGACTAAGATGTTCTGTTTTGCCAAAAGATTGCAATACATTAAATCCAAAATCAAGACTTGGAACTGGAAAGAGTTTGGGGATGTTCATAAAAAAAAACATGAAGTTATTGCTCATCTTGAAAATTTGAATAAGAAAATCCGTTTAGATGGCCTCACGAGAGAAGAGAAGTGCAGATGAAATTAAACTCACAACTGAGTTAGAGGAATGGGAAAAAAGAGAAGAAATCTTATGGAAGCAAAAATCTAGAATTCAATGGCTCAAAGAAGGAGATCGAAACACAAATTTCTTCCACAAATCTCTTCTAGCTCGAAGATCTCACAACTTTATTTCTTCCTTAAAATCAGATTACGGAGATGTTGTTTATACTTGGGATGGCATGAACTCTATTGTTGTTGATTACTTTTCCAATCTTTTTGTTGCTACTCCTCTTGACTCGGCTTCACAACAAAATGTTCTTCAAGCAATCCCTTCTCTTATCACTTATGAGGAGAACTCTATTTTGACTGCTCCTATTACTATCAATGAGCTTCAACAAGTAGTTTTTAAAATGCAAAAGGGGAAAACCCCAGGTCCTGATGGTTTTCCCATTGAGTTCTACCAAGAGTTTTGGGATATCCTTCATGTTGATTTATTAGAGGTGGTGGAAGAAGCCAGGAAAGCCAAAGAAATTTTGAAGGTTATCAATAAAACTTATATTACTCTTGTTCCAAAATCTCAAGAGGTTGATCATATCTCAGCTTTTAGACCTATTGCTTTATGTAATGTTCTTCTCAAAATCATTACTAAAATCATGGCGAGAAAGGTTGAAGCCTCTTTTGCATAAGATTATTTCCCCAGAGCAAGGGGGTTATGTGGAAGGACGTCAAATAGTAGATGAGATAGTTCTTGCTCAGGAAGCCATCCATTCCATGGATATGCAAAATTCTCCTTCCATGTTCATTCGGTTAGACTTATCCAAAGCTTATGACAGAGTGGATTGGCACTTCCTTATCAAAGTTTTGAGGCAATTTGGTTTCTCTAAGGATTGGATGGATTGGATTATGGGATGTATCTCTTCAGTTTCCTACTTAGTTCTTATCAATGGCGAGGCCTTCTCAGTCATTCCCGGCTTCCAGAGGTATTAGGCAAGGTGACCCGCTATCCCCTTATTTATTCATCATTCTTGCTGAATGCTTGGGTAGGACTATAACCAAAAAGAGGGAAAACAAAACCCTTGAGGGAGTTACCATTGCTCATGGAGCTAGACCTATCTCTCATCTTCAATTTGTGGATGACTCTACTCTTTTAGGTAAAGCTACGGTTAAGGAAGCTTCTAATATTAAGCAAATCATTAGCTATTTTTCTAAGGCTATCGGGCGGTTGATCAATGAAGACAAATCTAAAGTTATTTTCTTTCACTGCTCTACTAGACAGGAATCCATGGTCTTGGATAAATTAAGATATAAGAAGACCTCTCTTCCAATCACTTATTTAGGTATTCCCATAAATATTCAAAGGCAAAAAAATAAAGATTGGAATTGGTTGTTGGACAAAGTCAAGAAGAAAATTGGAAAGTGGACCAACAAGTGGCTTTCTTATGGGGGTAGAATCACCTTGGTAAAATCAGTCCTTCAAGCTATTCCTATTTATGTTTCTTCCGTTTTGAATATCCCAAAGGTTGTTCTTCGAGAATTGGATCAAATCAGTCATCGTTTCCTTTGGAGTGGTACTAAGGAGAAAAGAAAATGGGCCTTGGTGAAATGGGATACTTTATGTCTTCCTAAGAGTGAAGGGGGGTTAGGATTCCGGTCTTCTATTAATAACAACAAAGCTTTAGCTGCTAAATTATATTGGAGGATGTTGCATAACCCCAATGCTCTTTGGGCCAATAATCTCCGTGCTAAATACGTTGAGAACAAAAGTCCTGAAGACCTTGTTCGCTATCAACTTCCTACCAAAGGTTCTCCCATTTTAGCAGTTCTTAAGACTGGTGAGGATTTGATAAAGAAAAAATTATTTTGGATCATTCATAATGGTCAACAGGAAAATTTTTGGACAGATTCTTGGGATGGTCACAAGCCTTTGATAACTCAGTTTCCCGATTGGAGGCCTTGGATGGAGGAGCTTCACCGAGCTAATTGGATAAAGGTGGCTAATTACTGTCGGTACCATCTTGGTAATTCAAAGGTTGGTAGATATTGGATCCCTATTGAGGACTGGCCTATTCAAATCCCAGAAAGGCAAAGACAAGATATCCAAGGCATCCTTCATATGAGATCCCTCTCTTGGTCCCATGAAAAATATTGTTTTGGATGGAACAACACTACTAAGGGTGAGTATTCAGTTGCTCAAGGTTATTTGACCTTATGCCATAATAATCCCAACCATTCTTCGAACATATTTTCTCTATTATGGGCTCAAAATCTCTGGCCTAAGGTGAGGTTCTTTAATTGGCTTTTATTGCATCGTAGGGTGCTTACTTGGTGAGCAACTTATGAAGCATGGTTTTCATGGCCCTTTTAGATGTGAAATGTGTGAAGAGAATGTAGAAAATCTCAACCATATTTTTATTGAGTGTACTTTAGCCTCTGAGCTATGGAGGAGAATGGCCACTTTACTTGGCTTACAGTGGTCCAATTTTTTTACTTTTGAACAACTTTGGAGGGATTGGCCTAATCAAGAGGGTGTTGATCATTTTATTAGGCGGTTAGTTTGGATGGGTTCTACCATTCTTCTTTGGAATATTTGGAATGAAAGGAACAACCGAATTTTTAATCAAGATAGGAAGGATATTCACTATATTTGGCAAAATACCATAGCCAACTTAGTTGAATCGGTCCATCAACTCCTTAATCACCCCCAAAACTCCCACCAAAGATGGGATCAAGTGATGCAAATATTGAAGATTAAATCTTCTAAGGGCAACCAACTTAAAGGGAATGTGAGTATTAGTAAGATGGATAGGACTAGAAATTGGCAACCTCCTCCTAAGGATTTTGGAAAAGTCAATACTGATGGAGCCTCTAGAGGGAACCCTGGAAAAGCCGAGTGTGGGAGGAATTGGTAGACTTTCGAGATGGCTCCCTGGTTTTTACTTTTGCTTGAGAATTTGGGTATTCTTTCCAATAACCTTGTTGAGGGGTATGGTATCCTCGGAGGCCTTCAGGAGGCTACTAAGGTTGGATGGGAAAAGGTGTTAGTTGAGTCTGACTCTCAACTTATGATTAATCTCTTGAAGACTCCTTCTAAGAATCATAAGGTGGATTGGAGAATAAAAAGAATTATTGAGAAGATTCAATTAATCCAGGTGGGATTTTTGAAAGTTGATTACAATCATGTGGTCGGAGATCAAAACAAGAGTGTTGATGCTTTAGCTAATTGGGCTTTGGACAAAGGTGATCTTACTTGTTATGGCCACCCTCCTATATGGTGGGCTTCTCAAATTAGGGAAGCTCTTCTTTCTATCATTTCTTTGGATGGCTCCAGTTCGAAGGTACCTAGTTTCTTCTTGTTTTTTTTTTTGCTTCTCTTTGGTTCATTCAGTTTTTTTTAGTTCCCTAGCTCATTCTATTCTTTATTTTGTTTCCTCTGTTGATTCTTGCCTTAATAGTCTTCTGGTCTAGATAGGTCATTGTTATGTTCAATTTTTTTTTCTTTTTTTTTTTTTGTTTAGTTTTTTTAAGGTGGGTGGGTTCTTTTGTTTTGTTTTGTTTTTGTGTTCTTTGTGTTGTTTTTTGTTGTTCATGTGTTTTTGTTGTTTTGTTTTTTTTTTTATGTTTTTTGTTATTGTTCTTGTGTTTTTTTCGTTCTTGTTCTTGGGTTTCTCTTTGTTTGTGTTATTTCGTGTTTTTATGTGTGAGTGTTTTCTATGTTTTTTGTTTTTGTTTATTGTCTGTTGTTGGTTGTTTTTTATTTTTATTTTTATTTTTTAGGTTTTGGTTGTGTTTATTTTTCATGTTTTTTTTGGGTTATGTCTTTGTAGTGTTCTGTTGTTTTTGTCTTGTTTGTGTTTTGTTATGTGGTTCTTGTGTTTTTACTTGTGGTTTGTGTTGTGGTTTCTTTTATCTTATTGTGCGTGTTTGGTTGTGCTTTTGTTTTTGACACACTCAAGGAGCATGTTTTTTATTTTATTTTATTATTTTTGTTGTTATTTACTTATTTTTAAATTGGTTTTGTGTGTTTGTTTGCTCCTTGAGTATGTCAAAGGTGGTAGGCCAGGTCCGAGTCCTGGGCGTTTTTGGCGGAATGGATACCCCTGCCTCCTTGGGTCTTACCCGAAAGTGGCATCCCTTTTGGGATGTTTTCCACAAATAAAAAAAAAAGATGTAGTATGGGTGAAGTTTGTTTCTATTCCATATAACTCTTGAAAAAATGGTTCTAGAAGTATATGATTTAAATGTAAACTCATTGAATATAAGAGTATAATATAAAGGTTATTAAAAGTAGATGGCTTAAATATAAATTCGATGGATATTGATCATTGAGCATGAAATAATAGTTTTTAGAAGTAGAGGGTTAAAATGTAAATTCAATAGGTATTGATTAGTTTTGTTGGAGATTCAAAAGTAAATTGAATGGAAGTGGGAACAATAACTTTCTTTTCAAACAATTTTTTTTCTCGTGGACTTCTCTAGTTTAGAAGTCAAACTAAAGATATCCACTAAATTTTAGGGTTTAAAGGGTCGAAGCTTTGTTACACTAGCTATGAAATGGTTATCAATTAGTTCAATCTATAAGTCTTTTTAGAACATTATTAACATAGGCACCATTACAAGTATTTTTAAATTAGTTATGGAAGATTGAAATGTGTCTCACCCATACTACATAAAGATTATGTTATAACAATATTTCAATAAATCAAATAATGGTATTATAATAACATATAAAGAAAGATCACAAATATTTGAATTTGGTCTCTCCCTTAGAAGTTCATTTTTTAATCAATTTAATAAATGTTAAGATTTGAAACCTTGGTTTAAGATTTGAAACTCTTCACTCCCAACTACTATAGTAACTCAAAAATTCACATTTTCACCATACTATATTAAGAATATGGTATAACAATATTTCAATAAATCAAATAGTAATGACATACATAGAGAGATCACAAAGATTTGAATTTGGGTCTCCACCTTAGAAGTTTACTTTTTAACCAATTTAATAAATGTTAAGATTTGTGCATGATTTTATGATATTGAAACCTTGGTTTACGATTTGAAACTCTTCACTACCAACTACTTTCCTAACTCAAAAATTCATATTTTTCAACTGCTTAAACTCATATCATTTGATTGAAATATTGGTCTATAACAGAAATATTTTTTTAATATACAGGGTTTTTTTCTACCTAACCCATCTCGACAAGTATTTACTCCAAGGAGGGGGACCTTGAGGGGCTCGATATTGGAACCGCCAACCTCAAGTTGGCAAACACCCAATGAAAAGCCGATCGATCTACTACCTCCGCCCATAATGGGAATCTCTTTATTCACCATCACTTACCCAAACCTCATTAGCAATTTATGTTATTATTATATTTGATGGGCTACATAATATTGAAATGGCCTCACCGGTATTACATCATCATTATGGGGATCATCGCTAAGTTACCATAAATTTTCAACCAACTCTATAGCAACATTATAATATATTATAACATATCAACAATTAATCCTATTATTACAATCATTATTGATTAGTTAAACCATATGAATAAATACTTATATATAAATATCATTGTACTTTGTATATTATTGAAGTGTATATATATATATATTTTTATTAGTTTCTTAATTATATTCATAAAACTTTAATTATAATTTATTTATGTTAAATTTTATTGGTATTGTTTTTTAATAGGTTATATGAGATTATCAAGTGGCATTAGCTCAACCAATTAAATTCCTCGATATTTAAGGAGAAGACAAAGGTTCAAATCTCGCCAAGCTATACATGGATAATATCTAAGTTTTATTGTAATACCACTATGTGGTGATGATGCAATACAGTTGGGGCCTCTTTCAATCCCATATAGCCAATTGAAAGAAATAGGTTAAATGATATTGAAACAAGCCCCACCTATACTACATGATGGCCATCACATAGTGGTATTACATTAGCTTGCCAATTATACATACATTATTGGACAAGATTTAAATAATGGTCTCTTCCTTGAAAGTTGACCTAGTACCCTTCGATAAATGTCAAGGTTCATCCATGAGATTTGAACCTTGGTTGAAGATGTGAAATTGTTCTCTCTTTGATTGCTCTAAACCTCATAGAGATAAATGTTAAGGTTCACCCATGGGATTAAAACATTGGTTGATGCTATAGTACCCTTCGATAAATGTCAAGGTTCATCCATGAGATTTGAACCTTGGTTGAAGATGTGAAATTGTTCTCTCTTTGATTGCTCTAAACCTCATAGAGATAAATGTTAAGGTTCACCCATGGGATTAAAACATTGGTTGATACATACATTATTGGACAAGATTTAAATAAAGGTCTCTTCCTTGAAAGTTGACCTAGTACCCTTCGATAAATGTCAAGGTTCATCCATGAGATTTGAACCTTGGTTGAAGATGTGAAATTGTTCTCTCTTTGATTGCTCTAAACCTCATAGAGATAAATGTTAAGGTTCACCCATGGGATTAAAACATTGGTTGATGCTATAGTACCCTTCGATAAATGTCAAGGTTCATCCATGAGATTTGAACCTTGGTTGAAGATGTGAAATTGTTCTCTCTTTGATTGCTCTAAACCTCATAGAGATAAATGTTAAGGTTCACCCATGGGATTAAAACATTGGTTGATACATACATTATTGGACAAGATTTAAATAATGGTCTCTTCCTTGAAAGTTGACCTAGTACCCTTCGATAAATGTCAAGGTTCATCCATGAGATTTGAACCTTGGTTGAAGATGTGAAATTGTTCTCTCTTTGATTGCTCTAAACCTCATAGAGATAAATGTTAAGGTTCACCCATGGGATTAAAACATTGGTTGATGCTATAGTACCCTTTGATAAATGTCAAGGTTCATCCATGAGATTTGAACCTTGGTTGAAGATGTGAAATTGTTCTCTCTTTGATTGCTCTAAACCTCATAGAGATAAATGTTAAGGTTCACCCATGGGATTAAAACATTGGTTGATACATACATTATTGGACAAGATTTAAATAATGGTCTCTTCCTTGAAAGTTGACCTAGTACCCTTCGATAAATGTCAAGGTTCATCCATGAGATTTGAACCTTGGTTGAAGATGTGAAATTGTTCTCTCTTTGATTGCTCTAAACCTCATAGAGATAAATGTTAAGGTTCACCCATGGGATTAAAACATTGGTTGATGCTATAAAATTATTTACTTTCAATGGATTGTTCTAAATCTTATAGTCTCATATTATTATTATTTAATTCAAGCAAAAAATATCCTA
The DNA here is from genome assembly GCA_028583015.1 of Wollemia nobilis. NCBI lineage: Eukaryota > Viridiplantae > Streptophyta > Pinopsida > Araucariales > Araucariaceae > Wollemia > Wollemia nobilis. Next base: position 4,636,115 of record JAQPPZ010016751.1, on the reverse strand, counting down.
TTCCACAATCTATCCTAAATAATAAAAAACAAACATATCACTCAATAAGAGGTGAACTCAAGTCTTTTCAATTAAAATCCATATTTTTTTAATTAGAGTTTTGAAAAGGTTATCCTTTCCCTTTAAGAGTTATACACCCTTTTTAGTGCCATTGGGATTTGAACCTTGGTGTGGGCTACATCACTCATATGCCTCAACCATTGAACCAAGACCTCATTGGCAAAAAAACCCACATTTTTAACCACTTTGAGTTTTTTTTTTATTTGACCACTTTGAGTTGAAATATTATTACAAACTTTTAAGTATTAATTTTGTTTTATTAAAAATATATCTATATTTACTAAAAAATAATTATATATATATATATATATATATATATATATATATATATATATATATATATATATATACACTTAGTTATCAAATTCATCGAATTTAAAACCCTAGCGAATAAATTCGACGAATAAATTCGACGAATAAATTCGACGAATAAATCCTAAATTCGTCAATGAAAAAAATGAGCAGAAAATAGGCCGCACGTAGAAATTAAAACCCTAACAACTAAGTTCGTGAATAAACCCTAACCCTAAATTTTCCATGTTATATTTTGATTTTTTCAAGCTCTTATCTTATATATTGTAGAAACCTTAGAAAAAATATTTAACTTCGTGCGCAGCTGTTAAAGAACAGGTTGAAAAAAAGACTGCCTGATTCGTCAGCTCTAAAGAATCAGACAAATACACGGGACAAAGTTGTATGATCACATAAAGAGAGGGAATCACAACAACAATCAATCGCAGTTCCCATTCATTGGACTGATTCCCTTCTTTTAAAAAAAATATATCAATAAAAACATTAGTTTCGCTACAGGTTTAAATCCTTTTGTCGGTCCACGACAAAATAAGAGGCAGAGCTATATAAGCGTCAATATATTTAATATGACAATTATAAGAGCCCATTTAAACATTTTTAATTAGTTTAATTTTTTTAGCTTATGTGTAAAGCAATGAATAGGTTTGGTTTTCTAGAAGCTACAGGTTTAAATCCTTTTGTCGATCCACGACAAAATAAAAGGCAGACCTATATAAACGTCAATATATTTAATATGACAATGATAAGAGCCCATTTAAACTTTTTTAATTAGTTTAATTTTTTTAGCTTATGTGTAAAGCAATGAATAGGTTTGGTTTTCTAGAAGCTTATCTATGATCAAATTGTGTGAGCTCCAAATGGTATTGTATGGAAGGCATTTTCACTATAGAGATGGTTCATTGATTTTTTACTAATAAAATAAACTAGGAGAGACGTTGTTTTTAATAAATGATTTTCTTATTTACTAATTTATTTAAAAAATATATGTGCATCTAGAACAATCGAATTTCACGTCGAATTTTATTTCAAATTTTTAAACATGTCGATTTTTTTTTGAACTTCAAGAGTGTCGAACTCGAACTTGATAACTAAGTATATATATATATATATATATATATATATATATATATATATATATATATATATTTATATATATGTTGGTGAACAAGGGGTTGTACTTGGGTCCACCACCCTTGACAAATCACAACTCTCTCCTTTAGAGCTTGAGATTTTACAAACAAATTCAATTCTCATCTCAATTGAGTTGCTAAAGCTAGAAACTGTTGTCAATTTTGCCACATTTTGTCTAAGGGAAATTTTTTTGAAAATTTATTGATCCTATCTCCTCTCTTTCTCTCCTCCAAGATCGACTTCACTCAAATGGAGGGCCAAACCCCAGTTTCGCTTGGTTTTGGAGCGAAGAATAGCTTGAATGAATAAACCACGATGAAAGCCCAAAAATTGACTAAGGCACCAAATTTCTCTAGTTTGCCCCCAGGAGTAGTGAACCTCGGCTTCACTCAATTTTTGGATGAAGCATAGCATCCATGTTGGAAAAATATACGAGGGTATGGTGAACCTCGGGTTCGCCCGAATTGCCAGTGAACCCCAACTTCGGGTCCTTCTGGGAGCGAAGTGCAAAGGGGCGTAAAAAATAGCTAAGGCATGGTTGATCCTTGGTTCACCCAGATCTATAGAGAACCCTAGTTTCAGGTAGAAAGCGCAACAAACCTTGACTTCAACATCGTTTTTAGCGAAGTGTAGCCTGGCTGGTGCAAAAAAGGACTAAGGCATGAAGCATCTCAAGTTCGCTCCAGGATATTGCAAACCTCAGCTTCACTTGAGGTTTTGGGTGAACTACAACCCAAGAAGTGGAAAAATAGCTAAGGCAAGCTTAATCCCAGGTTCGCCCAAATCACCAGCGAGGCCCAATTTCGGCCCCTAGACGCGACGAACTACAGCTTCGATGCACCCAATGTCGGGTCAATTCTCTAGCGAACCCTGTCTTAAGGGCGATTTCCAATAAAGTGCAACGCTAAGAGATAAAACTCGCTAAGGCGGGATGCACCTCGAATTCGCTGTGAACTCGAGCGAACCATAATTTTGGGCCCTACTCAGAGCTAACCTTAGTCGACATGTCAAATCAATGAACTTCATCTTCAGGCCCTATTTTGGGCAAATTCCAACAAGCATTTTTTAGCGCTAAGGATATAACAAGCAAGGGCATTCTAGCAAGGAAAGAATGTAGGTGGGCATTTAAGGCGCATCCATGGTGTATGAGTTTGAGTCTCCTGCCCATCCCATCAGGATGACCATGTCAGATCTTGGAAGAGCTCCAAAGGGTAAGCTTCACCAACCACATTAATGAGACATGTTGTCCCATATACCATGCTCGTTTGGCATCGTTCTAAACATGAATGAGCTACAAAAATCGTTCGGAGTCTTTGTAAGCACAAGCGAGCCAAATATTATGGGTGCTCTATCATCTGAGAGGTATCAAATCCCAATTGCCTTGGTAGTTTTGGGGGTTGGACATTAATGTAATCAATGGGATTTTCCTCTATAAAAGATAGCTCAATGTAATGTAATAAGCGGGGAACATCTTGCTAAAGAGATGTTGTACTTGGATTCTGCTTCAATATTAAGACTCCTGGTTCTGATTCTGAACTCCTTTTATATATATGATGCCTTCTATGCTTATTTTTGTTAATTCTATTTATTCATTTGCATACAGTAAATTTTGCAATCTGGATTTAAGTGTGTGATTAAGAACGAAATCTGGAATTGTTGAAGGATACATATCAGGGTGTGTGTTCAGTTTTAGTTTCTGTTATACTCATAATATTGATTGTTGCTGGTTCAAGTAGAAGTTAGTAATTGTGTTGCTTGTTCTTCCCCTTGGAATCATCTGCATTTCCAATTTCTTTCATTCAGTAATTTCCTGATTCCTTTTCAATTCCCTAATCTAAAACCCAACGTAGTGTAGTAAAGGAGCCAACCTTCTCTAGAGATTGGCATAGAAGGCATTACTTCCTTTCGACCTTTCAATCTGTTGGGCGGGTCTAGGGCGCATAGATAGACCAAACCCTTTCCTAGTGGTAGATTCATAACCAACAGTTTTTCCTGGCATGCCCAGTGGGACGCAATCGTTCCACCTTGTAAACGGTATTGATAAAGTGATGTTCATCTCAGTACTGTTAAATTTGAACATCTGGCGACTTTGTTAAACTCGGATAACTCCAAGTCTCGAAGACCAGTTTAAAGAAAATCACATCTTCATGTGTACGATATGGAGAGCTAGAAACACAGAGGAAGAAATCGAGTACTACGAGCTTGACATCAGTGCCCTGGGAGAACACCATAGGCTAGTTAGGCTGAATATTTCGTTGAATGAGGCATCATCGCAAGAAGTTATTGTTACTAAGCAAGATCTAGCTTCAGACAACACAACAACTAGCTACCCTAAAAATCCTCGAAACTCTCCAGATCATCAAGGTGTTTTGGTTCTACCTAATGTTCAATTAGGTGCTTTGAGTGTTCCGGTTCTACCTAACCAACCATTACAGTAGCCAAATCCTAACGCAAATATGGCGTAGAAGCAAACTCAACCATCAAATCCACCTAGTCTGTTCTTGGCTTGGAACCATTTAGGGTCGTTGAATCTGGTAGTACAGGTCGCCATCCTAACCACGGTGCTAAAGGCCATTCCTACCTATAATGGAACTAGGAAAATGGCATACGAGCATGTCTAGGATGTTGCTGCTCTGGCTACCATCCATGATATCACAGAAGAAAACATTATGGTGAGATTGTTAGTCTTGTCTCTTAGAGGGAAACTCTTGTATTGATATCAATATTTATCGCCCAACACTATCGCCACTTGGGACCAATTGGCAGAAAGGTTGATATAAGGGTTCAACGAATTGATAGACCCTTACTCCTTGCTCCACCAATTCACAACCATCCAAAGACATCCACAGGAGGAGGTCCCTAATTTCAATATCATATTTGCTCAGACCTGGTAGAGGGTCCCTGATGGCCTTCGCTCGACCTTCGAGAAAGTGATGTTTTATTTCCTTAGAGCGTTCAACTCAAACCTTAGTATGAATATTCGGTATTTTGGTGTCAACACTTTCTCGAATTTGTATACGTAGGTATAGAAGGTAGAGGTCGACTTGATCACCATTGGTAAACTTTCACCAAAGCCAACAATGCCAATATTCCCAAATTTGCCTCAGTACTAGTACCCCAATACTTCCCCTCAGTTACCTCTTGTCCTTCCATGTACTCGATTCCCTCATGGAATCTGAGTCAAACACCTAATTTTATGTAGCTTCCCGCTCCCGTAGTTCCACAGCTTCCTCCACCCCCATAATATCTGGATTTGCCTCCACCTATGATGCCATTACCATTACCAGCTCCTCCGAGTGTTGACCCACAAGCAAAGCTTTTATAAGAACTGCAGTCTCTTAACTCTATCGTGAGGATGCTGTCCAATGATTGGCTATTATGAAAAATTAGGCTCAACAAGAATTCTTGCCAAGGAGATATCCCCCTTCGATGATTACAAGAGACCAAGCAGCTCAGGCTGGTAGACCTCCTGGGAGGAATGCTGCTATTCTAAATAGTGAAGAACCGAGCACCTCAGACCATGTGCACTAGTGCTCCACTTGCAATGACCTGCATGGGGAGGACACTTACATGGTGCACTGGAACTACATTCAAAAGTTGATAGGCAACGTCCCCAGTGAGCAAGTTAACATGATTAGAGAGGCTGACCGTAACCTCATGATCCCAGAAGAATAACAAGTCTTTATTCTTACCAGAAATGGTAATAAACCAATCGAGGTGGATGCAACCTAGATGGAGCCTCTAAAAGTATATACCCATCACGAGGAGCAGCCTCCAGCAAAAGCTCTAGATAAAGTTCCTTTGCCCCCATCGATGAAAGAAAAACCCCTATCGATGAAAGCCCTAGTGTTGCAACCTCAAGGTGAAACCTAGGAGCAAGCTAGGGAGAAGCTTAAGTACCCATTAATGATGAAGCGATAGAGGGTTGAAGCCACGTAGTAGTACCACACTAAGTACAAAGTTGTGAAAGAACCACAAGTATCTACTGCATCAACTTACAACATAGTTGAGGAGCTAAAGAAAACTTCTGCCAAGATAAGTCTCTATGATGCTCTGTAACTTCTTGGGCAGGTTGACTTATTGCAGGAATCATTGAAATCCACCAAGGGAGGAAATCCAATGCAGTTTGTGCTAGCTTAGACTATGACCACCTCAACCATAGGAAATACCATGCCACCGTCGTTCTATCTGTCTCTTCAGATGGAAGGGTGGGTCATGCACAATTGCATGATTGATTTTGGTGCAGCAACCACCGTCATGCCAAGGGAAATTTGTGAGGAGATGGGTATGGCATACACATAGAGCAACCCAGGTGTTCTTCAGCTTAATGGTACTCTAGTGAAGACATTGGATGTCATTAAAGATATCCCCATCCAGCTGCACAAGGTACCTTAGATTATTGTAATCCAAGAGGTTGTATTTGTTGACCTAGAGTCATACTATAGCATGTGCCTCTCAAGGGAGTTCACTGCCAAGCTAGAAGGTTATCTCTCTCTGGACTACTCACACATGGAGGTCTCATTCAAGGGAAGGAAAGTGAAGATATATAATGAGAAACCCTCCAACTTCCTTATAGAGAAAATGGTTGAAGAGGGTCAACAAGAGGAATCAGTTCACCTAGTGATAGAAGAATTGAGGGAGGTGGACCTGATAGAAGAATCGTTAGAGGACCTTTGAATGGAGGATGAGTTCTCCTTGACTGACTTTAATGCTATTATTGAGTCAAAGATAGGATGTTATTCTATCACCAAGCCTGAGAAAGCAAAGGAGATAGTGCAGGAGAGCAAGGACTCTGCCTCGAATGAGCTATGGAAGCTTTTCTTTGACTATGCCCGATGCAAAAACGATGTTGGAGTAGGAGTTATTTTGGTTTCGCCCTCTAGAGAACAAAAATACTACTACTACAGGCTCGCCTAGAGTTGCACCAATAATGCGGTGGAGTATGAAGCCCTATGCTTAGAGTTGAAGAAGACCGAGAAGCTGGGGATCAAGCAACTACAAATTTTTGGAGATTTTGAGTTAGTCTGCAAACATATCACCAAAAAGTGCGTATCCAAGCAGCACTACCTCAAAGCATACCACAATAGGGTTTGGGACCTGTTGGAGTCCTTCAAGTCACTAAATGTCCAAGCTATCTCGTGAGAAAATAATAAGCACGTAGATGTCTTAGCATCTATCAAAGCCAGATACTCCTCAGTTGATGACATAATGCAGAAGTCTAAGACGGTAAGAACTATTTATAGGCCTTCTATGCCTAATAGGGACACCCACTAGCAGGTGTTCAATAGTGACGAGCAAATCGTTAATTTCTTAATTCATGAAGAAAGTACAATCGAAGGTAGAAACCCTGATGACGAGGAGTATGAGGGGTTGATACAATTGAAAAATAATTATGTCCTAAAAGGACTAATAACTTTGGAGAGTTTGTTCGACCAGAATGATCGAGCAATCGCCCATATAATCAGGGTTGATGAAAAGCAATATAGAGAGCTCAAATTAGAGCCTGGAAAGGTCATCAGAGTTAGGGCAGACTGTACCCCTAAAGAGCTGGAGTAAATTCAGGCCCTATGCCAAGAATATCCAGATATTGTCATGTGGTCCTATCAGGTTCTGAAGGGGTACGACTGGGAAGTCATACAACATACCATCAAATTACAAGAGGGGGTCAGACCCTGTAGATAGAAACAGAGGCCGATTAATCCCAATATCAAAGTGTTGATGAGGGCGGAGCTCCTCAAGATGCTTGAAGAAAAAATAATTTACCTGATAAAGCACTCTTCCTGGGTTACCAATTTGGTTCCAGTTAGAAAGAAGAACCGAGACATTCGCTTGTGCATTGATTTTTGAAATTTGAACCAGGCTTTCATTGAAAGATTACCCACTCTCGCAAATTGACCAGATCCTCCATGTAGTGGCAGGAGCACAACGCTTCTCCCTCCTGGATGGTTTCTCTAGGTATAACCTAATTTGGGTAAGGGATGAATATCAACATAAGATGACGCTCACCACCAAATGGGGGACGTTCGCATATCAGCGTATGCCCTTTGGCCTTTCAAATGTAAGGGCCACTTTCCAGAGAGCCATGGATCTGGTGTTCAGTGAATTATTGAACATTATTATTGTCATCTATTTGGATGATATGACTGTGTTTTCACACAAGAGAAAAGAACATGCCTCACACCTGTGATAAGTATTCGAGAGATACTAGAAGTTTGGCATATCCATAAATCCGAAGAAGTCTATCTTCGCAGTAAAGGAAGGGAAATTGCTGGGCCATGTTATCTCAAAAAAAGGGCTTGTTGTAGACCCCGATAGAGCGAAGGCCCTACTCAAGCTCCCACTCTGAGCGAACAAGAAAGGCCTGTAGTATTTCTTCGACCAAATCAACTTCATGAGGAAGTTCATACCTGATTTCACCCAGGTCATCAAGTCGATGACCGAACTGCTGAAGAAAGATGTCGAGTTCACTTGGATAGAGGAAATAAAGAAGGCATTTGAAGAAATCAAGGCCCAAATTGCCCATGTCCCTATCTTGGTCAACCTTGACTACTCAAAAGACTTCATCCTTTACGCAATTGGGGAGCCTGAGGCTTATGCCACAATCCTAACCCAGAAGGGAGAGGATGACGAAGAGTGCCCTATCACATTCTTGAACCAGGTGATCCAGTCGCATGAAGAGAGATATAAATTTATTGAAAGACAAGTGCACGTGGTAATGAGGTCCCTAAAAAAATTTTGACACTTTGTCTCCCAGGCAGGATGATAATATATGTTGCTCATCCAGACGTGAGAAATTTTATCATTCAAGGGGAAATGGGTAACAAGAGGGTCAATTGGGTCACTAAGATCCAGGAGTTTGACATTGAATTTTGACCCACCAAGTTGATCCATGGTCGGGTGCTATGCCAGGAACTCGCAAAGAGCGTCGTTGCGAAAGTGACGACCTATCAATGGGAGGACCTAGTGTTAGAGGGAAAATTTGCCAACTAATCTACAGATGACGATGACTGGACAAATGATCTAGTAAGATACTTCACCATTGGGAGATGCCCAGACCGTCTCAATGCCTCTTAGAGAAGGAGATTTAGGCTCCAGGCTCGCAGGTATGTACTACGTCTAGAGGGGTTGTTTTTTAGGAACATAGACAAGGTTCTCCTAAGATGTGTTAGGGGGACCGAGAAAAAAAAATCCTCGATGAATTCCATTCCAGAATATAGGGGGACCACTTGGATGGAAGGCCGTCGACCTTAAAAATCATCAGAGCAGGCTATTATTGGCCCATAATTTTTGTCGATGCATTCTCAGTTAGTCAAAAGTGTAACAGGTGCCAGAGGTATGCGGGCAAAAATAAAAATGCTCCACTACCCCTGCACCTGATCCAAGTCGAAGTGACGTTCAAGCAATGGGGCTTGGAATTTATTGGGGTGATATCGCCAAATTCTTCGATAGGACATAATACCTACTGACGACCACAAATTACTTCACCTGTTGGGTCGAGGTAGTCCCGACAAAACATGCTGATCAGGAGGTAGTAATTGCCTTCTTGGAGAAATTGATTACCTGATTTTGGGTTCTAGACATAATCGTGGCTAATAATGGCCCAAGGTTCATAGGTGCTAGACTTAGCGAGTTTGCTAGCAAGTATGGGATCTACTTGAAAGCCTCTTCCAACTACTACCTGTAGGGGAATGACCTGGTAGAGTCCATTAATAAGAACTTGTTGAAGATCCTGAAGAGGACCCTAGAGAGTAATAAGCAGACTTGGCATTTGCTCCTCAACCAGGCACTGTGGATAGACCGTACCTCTATAAAAAATTCCATCAAGACATCCCCGTATTCATTTGCATATGGGAAAGAGGCAGTCCTACCTACGCATGTTGAAATGCTAGCACTCTAGATGTTGGATGATGAGAGGGAAGACCTTGATCCCATGGATGCCTAATTGGACCAGTTGCTGCAACTGGAAGAAGACAAGGATAAAGCTTATGAAGCTTTCATGAAGCATATAGAGAGCACTAAGAACTGGTTTGAAAAAAGAACCACGACCCGCGTCTTCCAGGTTGGGGACCTAGTGCTAAAATGGAATGCGTGGAAAGCGAAACTGGGGAATCATGAAAAATTTGATGCCTTCTAGGAAGGCCCCTTCCAGATTTCTTGAGTTAACCAATTGAAATATTTCATCTTATAGGAGATGGAGGGTCGTGCTTTACCCATACCTGTTAACGACCTTCACCTCAAGGTCTATCATCAGTGAGAAGCATCATGAAAGTTTCCTGTGTACATAGTTTTATTTTTCATTGTTTTGATTTATGTTTTTCGAATGTAAATATGTTTTCCTGCTTTGAGGCAAGTACTTGTGCTTCATAGTCGAGCATTTTTGTGCCTCCAGAGTGCAGATCTAGGTTTTAGCTTCACCTAGATTAAAAGATTCTAACTTTAGGCGATAAGCAAAGCAAGGAATCGTCGAAGTAGAAGCTGAAGCTAAGGTTCATTGAAGTTTCATCCCAAAGACGAGCTTCTCTCGTTGAAAGGGCAAAAAAGAGGTCTCCAACGATTTTCAAGCAAGGACAAGTCCAACCAATTCTCAAGTAATAGTTGAGGTTTACCCATTTTCAAGGTGAGAACGAGGTTCAGGCAGAGTTTGAAGTGAGAACAGGGTTGAATGAAGCACCGACGAGGAGGAATAAATAAAAGTCAAAATGCCACTAAGGTACCACCTAAAGCTGTGGTTCGCCCAATTTTAGAGTGAAGCCGAGGTTCGGGCGACTGTCCGAGCGAGGCTCAGCCCGAGGTAGAAAAAGTTAAATCCACTAAGGCCCCACCATACATAGGCACTTCACTCCTCTAAGGGGCGAGAACCGGGGTTTGCCTGTTCTTAGGGCGAGGTCAAGTTTTTGGTAGCATTTGGAGCAAACCCAAGATTCCCCCGAAGTCAAGGATAAACACGAGTGTAAATCATGATGTAGTTCGGGTGGGGTTTGAAGCGAAGCTGGGAATCACTCTAAATTTGGGTGAAGTGTAGTCTTTTAGCCACGAGCGAGGGGGAAGTTTGAACTCTAAAAATGTAAGTGCGAGGGCTCAAGTTCGGGCATCTTCATCCCCGAAGCTGGGTTTCGCTCTAATTTTGAGTGAACTTCCTCCCCATACTACTATTTGATGCAACGTGAGCACTGGGACATGCGAAACGCAACGACGCCGATTTATACTCCCAAGGCACACGTTATTAATGAGGTTGGTCGTGTGCATCCTAAAGCAGGTCGTTAGGAAAAGAATATAGAGCCTCAAGATCAAATATTGAGGGGTCACACTTTCAAGAAATATTTTGTGCATCATGGAAGCTCCCAACCTTAGAAAAATGACACGAACACCAATGGAGAATGACTGCTTCTACCAACTCCCATTTTCAAACATTTACTCCAAGCATACGCCATTAATGGAGTGGTTTGCACCTAGGGCAATAAAAAGAATGATGCTCTAGTTTGTTTGACCATTTGACCCCTTAGAATTTATCCTGCGCTACACTAGAAGCCATAAACAAAGTAATTCACCAGTAATCACTAGCACACCCATGTGTATTTGTGATTTATCATGGGCAAAAAGAATGTTGAGGAGAGGCGTAAGGCACCCAAGGACGAAGGTTCAGAAAATCTAGAGGGAGAGAAGAAAACGAAAGAGAAGAAGGATAAATAGAAAGAGCAAAAGAAAAAGTTGAAGGGTGTTGAAGGTTCGAAGGGGAATCAGGATCAGAAAAGGTAATAATTCCCCCACCCATCGATAATTTGGTAAAATTTAGGGATGGTGTCTTCTTCCAAAGCATTGAGCAACTATGACAAACCATCAATGAGAGGCGGGAGAAGGTTTCTCCCATGAGCCCAAGGACTGCAATGTACTATTCCAATCTATACTGGTTCTTGTGCCCCCTGTGCATAATTGCCCAGAGCTGGTGTCTGCTATCACAAAATATTATAATCCGCTAACCAAACAAGTTTGAGATAGAAAAGGGAAGGTTCTGTTCTCACTCTTTTCTAACACTGTCCAAGTCGCCTTTGCTCCCGAGCAGCTATCAAACACAGATTACACCATCAGGGCTATCAACACTGATGAGCAGACTGTCATATATCAGGCCACCTCGCAGATGCAATGTTTCATGGAGTCCTAGCTGAGGGACCCACTACCACCCAATCGATGGCTAACAATGCCTATGTCTCTAAGGTATTTAAAAAGCCCTGATATGTACACAATGCTAGCATGGATGTTCGGGCTCTCCACTGATGCGGTGGTATACCCCTATTAGGTCACCCTTGCAAAATGCATATCACATAGGGAATTCTATGCTCCCAGTGCCATAGGATCGAAAATGAAGCCAATATTCTTTGATTGGGCAGACTGGGTAGCGCGCAACTTGCATTCTCGGATGTTGGACCTGAGACAAGGAAAATCCTAGTCTTTCAAACATTGCTCATTCCTGGCCTAGCTCTTCTTCTATCATATGCACAATAAATTCAAGTTTATTCCCACCAGTCACATCAATGAGAAGGGTAGGGCACTGCCTATGTATCAGTGGACTCAAGTATTGTCGAAGGAGTCCTACTATGTTTTCAATCAAATGTTCCTCGACCCTACCTTGGGACTTATCTATAGCTAATACCCATGCATACCCCATAAAATGAGAGATGATATGGTGCGACACAACCTAAAGAAGACACCAAGAGTTCTTCTAAAAGAAATCATCAACATTAAATAAGACACTCCTCCCAAAGATGAAGAGTGGGCAGGCCAAAGCCCCATAATGTAGCTATTCACCTCAACAACTCTTATCACAGAGCACATAGGTATGCACTCTCTTTTCTCCCTCCCCTATTTTGAACTACCGCCTGTAGTACTATCTGTTGTTGACACCTTAGCCATTGAGCCGACGTCTACCCTCCCCCTTGTGGTATCCCATCCTTTGATTGAAGAAATCCAACCTCCCACTTCTCCCAGGATTGTCCACCAAGCGTTTGGCTCCTACGCCTCGGGTCCTAATGCGTTCCAAATACCTGCATCACTTGAACCAGGTGCTGCTAGTCAAGGCTCATCACCTCCACCCAACCTCTCATCTTCAGTAGGAGCCCTAGTCAAGAACCCACCTATAAACCCTAATATCCATCCCGCTGCCATCCAAACCACAATGCCCCAAATAGTTACAGAGGTCCTAATATCCACCATCCCTGACCTATCCATAGAATCCCTACCTCAGCAGGATCTGCCTCTGCTCACACCCATGTTCAGTGGAATGAAACTCTTGGAGTAGGAGTTGGAAATGATAGAGGAACACCCCGTAGCAGAGAGCCTAGTCTAGTCATGATAGAGCTCATTCAGATGGATCAAGGACATCAAAAAAAGGAAAGTGCAAGAGCTTGTTGGAGTTGAAAAGCGTGCCATGTTTGATCCTCAAAGGATGGAGCTGCATAAGGTGAAGAAGATCCCAAATATCTAGAAACCCTTGGAGGATATGAAACCTGTGGACTACACTTACCAACGTGTGATCAAATACTTGAAAATAATTGATGTGGAGAATGATGTGCGGGCCATCCAGCTCAAAGTGAGCACACTCTACCTGTACCATGAACACATAAAAGAGTGCTACTTCACAGTAGAAAACGAGAACCTGAAGATGCAAGAGACCCTGGAAAAAATATAGGCCCAGCTGCAAGAATCCAAGGATGAATCCGAACGGCTGCAATAGTGAGTGATGGATTTAGAGCAGGAAGTGAGTGGGTAGAAGGATACTACTGAGCACCACCTCAAGGAAGGCGAAGAGGTGGAGGTCAAGATAAATAGATTGGAGACACGGGTCTTAGAAGTACATCAACAACTCAAAAAGAGAAGTGCAAATAGAGATCTTCTCCAAGGACTGAGTGAAGGAGGTTTGTCCCAGTTTATTGAAGAATTTCCAAACTAGAGCCTCAAGGTCCCTCTCCATCTTCATTTTTATTTGGTAGGCCCAACAAGCATCCGCTTAGGGCAAGCCTATTATAGAGGAGGTAGAGCACGAAGTAGAACGCTTGCTCAATCTGGCCATTGAAGTTGAAACTTATGAGTGCAAGGACCTCCAAGTTCCCCCAATGGCCCAGACTGCCCGAGAGTGGGCCATTGCAAGGTCTACTCTGCACACTTTATTCAAAAATTTAGAAAATATTAGAAGGTCTAGGAGACTACTAGATGCATTTGAGAAGGAGAAGAGCATCTGCCTAGCACATTTCCAAACCCTCATGCAACTCGATTTCCTTAGATTTACAGATAATGATGGAAATTTCTTGCCTAGATATGAAATGAAGCCAGCATGGAGTGCTTTCAAGGAAGATACTTATGAGATTGATGGTTGGGTGGACCCTATCCTAGAAATATAGGTGACCCAATTGATATCTAGGTTCTGTCAAATTAATGCCTGCCTAGCCGATCTGAGCCAGAGGATTGACCAGGCTGATATGCACCAGATCGAGAGCTTCAAGTGCCTGTTGAAATAGCTTCATGATCACGAGTCATTCCAAGAGGAGGATTGGACTCAGTTTAAGGCCACCTATGAGCGCATTCATGACCACCTCTCACCTTCAAAGTCCGATCGAGACCCAAAAGAAGAGGGAGAAGGTGAAGAGCATAGTGAAGAGGAGATAGAAGGAGGAGAGAAATTGGAGGAAGAATCTGTAGACAACAATAGTGAATCAGAAGAGGAACCGGAAGGTGACTCCGAGCCCAAAGAATAAAGGATTGGGGTCCTTGCATTGAGGCAAGATCAATAACCCGCGAGCCACCAGGAATGTTGTCAATTTTGCCATATTTTGTCTAAGGGGACATTTTTTAAAAAATTGTTGCACCGTTTTCATGCTTGAATCCTCTCTCCTCTCTTTCTCTCCTCCAAGATCGGCTTCGCTCAAATGGAGGGTCGAACCCCAGATTCACTTGGTTTCAGAGCAAAGAATAGCTTGAGTGAAGAAACCACGATGAAAACCCAAAAATCGACTAAGGCACAAAAGTTCTCTAGTTCGCCCCTAGGAGTAGCGAACCTTGGTTTCGCTTGATTTTTGGGCAAAGCGCAGCATCCATGTTGGAAAAATATTTGAGGGTATGGTGAACCTCGTGTTCACCCAAATTTCCAGTGAACCCCAACTTTGGGCCCTTCTGGGAGTGAAGTGCAGAGGGGCGTAAAAAATAGCTAAGGCAGGGTTGATCCCTGGTTTATCCAAATCCGCAGCGAACCCTAGTTTTGGGTAGAAGGTGCAATGAACCTTGACTTCGGCATAATTCTCAGTGAAGTGTAGCCTGAATGGTGCAAAAAAGGACTAAGGCATGAAGCATATCAAGTTTGCTCCAGGAGATTGTGAACCTCAACTTCGCTCGAGGTTTTGGGTGAATTACAACCTAAGTAGTGGAAAAATAGCTAAGGCAAGCTTAATCCCAGGTTCACCCAAATTACTAATGAGGCCCAGGTTCGACCCCTAGACACGGTGAACTACAACTTTGATGCACCCAATGTCGGGCCAATTCTCTAGCGAACCCCATCTTCAAGGCGATTTCCAGCGAAGTGCAGTGCTAAGGGAAAAAACTTGCTAAGGTGGGATGCACCTCAACTTCGCTATGAACTTGAGTGAACTACAATTTTTGGACCTACTCAGATTGAACCTTAGCCAGAATGTCAAATCAATGAACTTCGACTTTAGGCCCTATTTTGGGCAAATTCCAGTAAGAATTTGTGAACGTTAAGGATGTAACAAGCAAGGGCATTCTAGCAGGGAAAGAAGTAGGCGGGCATTTGAGGCGCATCCATGGTGCACGAGTTTGAGTCTCCTACCCATCCCATTAGGATGGTCATGTCAGATCTTGGAAGAGATCCAAAGGGTAAGCTTCACCAACCACATTAATGAGACATTGTCCTAGCTACCACGCCTGTCTGACATCGTTGTAAACTTAAATGAGTTGTAGAAATCGTCTGGAGCCTCTATAAGTACAAGCGAGCCAAATCATGTGGGTACTCTATCATCTAATAGGGGTCAAATACCAGCTTCCCTGGCAGTTTTGGGGGTTGGACATTAATGTAATCAAGGGGATTTTCCCCTATAAAAGGCAACTCAATGTAATGTAATAAGGGGGGAACATCTTGCTAAAGAGCTACTGTACTTGGATTTTGCTTCAATATTAAGACTCCTAGTTTTGATTCTGAACTCCTTTTCTATGTATGATACCTTCTAAGCTTATTTTTGTTAATTATTTTTCTTCATTCTGGATTTAAGTGTGTGATTAAGAATGAAATTTGGAATTGTTGAAGGATACATATCAGGGTGTGTGTTCAGTTTTAGTTTTTGTTATACTCATAATATTGATTGTTGTTGGTTCAAGTAGAAGTTAGTAATTGTGTTGCCTGTTATTCCCCTTGGAATCATCTGCATTTCCCATTTCTTTCAATTATTTATTTCTTTAAGCAATTTCCCAATTTCTTTCCAGTTCCCTAATATAAAACCCAACATAGTGTAGTAAAGGATCCAACCTTCTTTAGAGATTGGCATGAAAGACATTCCTTCCTTTCGGCCTTTCAATCTGTTGGGCGAGTATAGGCCACATAGATAGACCAAACCCTTTCCTAGTGGCAGATTCGTAACCAACAAACACCTACATCATTTTTTATAAAAAAATTGAATTCTTGATATTCATTTTCTAGATCTCTTCAATTTTCTGTGTGAATATAAATATTCCAAAATTTAGCATCCTTCTTCTTGACATTTTTGGGCTCTAAATACTATCCTTATTTAAAGGGTGCTTGTTGGGCCAAATATTTTTGAGTGCCTTGTTGCAATCACTACAAAAAATTTCCAGCCACTAAGACTTTGCAAGTTTGGCCTTGAAGAATATGAAGCTACTCCAGACAAAAGCTTATCCTTAGGCTTTAGACAAAATAATTTGAAAGAATTATGAGTCTAAAAAAGAATGATGAGTCCAAAGAAGCTCTTCAAACTTGAAAAATAAAAAATAGAAACAAGTCTGGTAATGCATATTTAGACTTGTATATGTTGGCAAAGAATTTGACTACATTATTAGCACCTTCAAGGGAATTTTGCTTAATTTTTTTGAATCCAAATGACCTTATTATTGGGTTGTAGAGTCTTGCTTTACCAACCCTGGATCCTCTTCTTCTACAACAGGGTCATCTCCTTCCTCCATGTCAGATGTAGCATCTTCATCTTACAAGCCTAAAATCTATTTGGCTTTATCCCACTCATGTTGTGTTGGGGCTTGAAATATTTTAGCGTTCTCATGAATAGATATTTAAGTCAAAGGTTTTATTTTATGGAGGATCTTTGCATTATTTTCCCAATTCTACCACCTTAATATGTAGTGCAACTAGCTTATTCAAAAAATCAAAAAGTTTATCTTCATCAAAATTGTCTGGCCAACCAAAATAATTGGATGGATCTTCAGCTACCATGTCAAAAATACCTTTTAGCTCATCCATAGAGTAAGGATGGTAATCTGGTCCCTAGAACGATGAGAGTTTATCATCAATGATTTTAGTTATTTTGCTCAAAACCTTGTTCTTGGTGGCAATGAGTGAATTAAGAGCCCCATATCCTTGTTTAAGTATTTATACCCACTCAATGAACTCTATTGTCATCTGGTACATTGTCACCCTATATTTTACCAAATAAACTTGTAGGCTAGAGGCTTTATTTAGTGCATCCATAATGGCATGTGATTTTGGACCCTTTTTATCAATATTATTCGCCATGGCCTTGAAGTCAGTTTACACTTCTCGAATAATTTGCAAATAGTAATTAAAAAATTCTATGGCTAGAGATCATGTCTTAACAACTTTAAAAATTTGACCCTGGCGTCATTTCTTGATTCTTTAATAGGCATCTATGGAGATTTGGGAGGACTGAATTTGTTGCTTGGTCGTAATAAGCTCTTGCTACAGGATTTACACATTTTCCCTAAAAATATTGGTTCTCAACATTCTTCTCTTCTAATTGTGTTAGTGTTGGGGCCTCATTAATATGTTTTTGAAATTGTTGGACTTGATTCTACAAGACCTTTTACTATGTATTTTGGTCAACCAGTCTACTCTTTCCTTTTCTCTGTGGTATTTAGCCATCATCCATACTTCATCTATATACAACACATCAATGAATGTGTATGCCATGCAAGCTTTATCCCCAACCAACCCTATCTATGTCTACAAGAATTGTCATTATTTGGTAGTCGGCCTTAGTTAATTGTGATGTCATATTGGTCATAGTATGATTCATATATGTCAACATAAACTCTCTTTGCTTGGGGTATAACATGCCTAACACCCTTGTTGGCATGATATTTGGCTTTGTTTTTTGCTTCTTTTTATCAAGCCAATCTTATGCACTAGCTTGTGATTGTTAGAATTTGCTTTAAATTATTGCTACTAAGACACTATGAGATATGGTGAAGGGAGAAAATAAGATAGGGGTGGGAGACATAGAAGCAATTATAGATATATAAGGAATGGTTTGAAGAGCTTTGAAAGATGGCGAAGGTGTAGGTCTAGGAGCTTGAGGGGTATTTGGAGGTAGAGAAGAGGTAATTGCTTTGGGAGGTGACCTAACAAGTACCTATTTTGGTGGATATGGATGAGGAGGAGGAGGAGATGGGAAAGTAGGTTAAGGAGGGGATGAAGGTGGTTGAGTAGAGTGAGGAGGAGAAGAAAGGGGTAGAGATGACATACCTTTTTCCTGCATTGTTCCTCTGAAATGTTGTTCAATAGGTGGAGGCATTGGTCAGATATTTACTTTATTTACTTTGGAGCCTTGTTTCTCCAAGGAAGACTTTAACCTTTTTGCTTTATCATTTTCCTCTAGCTATTTTTCATGGGGCTTTGAGAATTCTAAGACTAAGACTTTCATAAGGAAGGGTTGAAAAAATTCAACACCTAGTCTAGCTTTACCCCTATCAACTAGTGCCTAAGGAGGGTTTATTGGTTTGGATGTTGTTGGACCTAGGCCACCACAAATATAGCCCATATTTGTCATCATTCCAATGTCGATAGTATATATTTTTTAAAGGAGCTTCTTAGTTTAAGGTGATGGTGGGACTTGTTGCTAGCTTGAAGTAGCAATGTCTAAAACTTGTTCTACTAGTATCAGGAAGTTGTATTCCAAGTATTATTCTAAAATATATTGGCCCTCAAAATTATTTCTCTACTCATATTGATTTTAAATATCTTTATCAAAAGCTTCCTCAAATTGTTGGTCAGTGTTTGTACCAAATCCAAGACCTTGTGTACCGTCTCACACTAGAAAATCCACTATTCTTGGATTTTCTTTTCAATAAAGCCATTTTTCACCATTTTATATTTTCTTTGTTGCTTGAGCACATGGTTTGGGTTGTGCTCAAGGTCATATTTAATTTTTTCCTTATAAAAAATCCTTTGTGGAGGAAGTTCATCTTTAGTTTCTACTTTTTCCACAACTTCCTCTTCTTCTTCCAATTTTTTTTCCTTTTCCATGTTAGGCCTTAAAGCATGTGCAAAAATAGGAGGATTTGTATTCATTTTTTCAAGGTAGACCTTCAGAATGCCATTTGGGTCATAGCTCCACCTATCTAGCATAGTTTTTAGTTGCATGTTCAAGAGCCTCTGCTTCAGTATATTGATCATTTTGTAGGACTTAAGAGTAATTGGCCCATACCTCAAAGACAATGGGTACAAAGTGCCTATGTTCACTCTAAAACCTAAGTGTGCATTGACATAGACCATCTAGAGACAAAATTCTAGACCAAAATGCTAATATGTGATATACTAGGGTAGAAAAATTGGCTCTCTAATGAAGCCATATACCCTCATTATGGTGCCTTCTAGTATAAAGTACTAGTCTCTAGTTTGTGTATTAGGTGTTTGTAATTAAGTCTTTGTATCTTTTATAGACTGGGGATGAAGAACACAAGTTTATATTGAGAGGGGGTTTGAACAGTATAAGATAAAACTTTTACTTTTCTTTCCAAAGCAGTATTATTCGATATTAACAATTACAATAATTAAACAACGCACAGATCATCACACACATATGAGACATAGATTTAATGTGGTTCACCTAATGTGGGCTATGTCCATGGAGAAAATATTTATTATAAATTTCTCAACAAATCTCTTGGGAACCAATTCCCTATTACAATGTTTATGGGCACCGACCCAAAGGAGACACCAATCCCCTATGCTCAAGTTTGTGGACACCACTCCATAGTAGACACCAATCCCCTCTGCTCTAGTTTTGTGGACACCACTTGATAGGAGAAACCAATCCCCTCTGATTCTGGTTTTATGGACACCACTTCATAGGAGACACCAATCCCCTATGCTTCTGGTTTTGTGGACACCACTCCATTGGAGACACAAATCCCCTCTGCTTTTGGTTTTGTGGACACCACTCCACAAGAGACACCAATCCCCTCTACTTATCATTTTTCTGGACACCACTCCACAAGAGACACCAATTCCCATTGCTTTTGATTTTGTGGACACCACTCCACGGGAGACACCAATCCCATTTGCTCTGGTTTGTGGACCTCTATCCAAAGGAGACACCAATCCCCTTTGCTCTAGTTTTCTCCAAAGCCTACTCTCAACTTTGCTCAAATTTACTTCAAGCCTGCACACAAGGCTTGCTCAAATATGCTCCAAAAATTGCTCTCAACTCTACTCAAATCTGCTTCAATCCTACACAAGGCTTGCTCTAATATGCTCATCAAACCTGCTCAATTTTCTTCAAGCCTACACACAAGGATTGCTCAATTCTACTTACCAAACCTTCTCAAATATACTCCAAGCCTACACACAAGGCTTGCTCAATTCTGTTTACCAAACCTACTCAAATCTCCTCCAAGCCTGCACAAAAGGCTTGCTCACCAAAACCTGCTCTCACTCTGCTCAAATCTGCTCCAAGACTATACACAAGGCTTGCTAAAATCTGCTCACGAAAACCTTTTCAAATCTTCTCCAAGGCTACTCAAAAGGCTTGCTCAAATCTTCTCAACAAAACCTGCTCAAATATGCTCCAAGCCAACACACAAGGCTTGCTCAATTTTGCTAACCAAACCTGCTCCAATCCTACACACAAGGCTTGCCCAATTTTGCTTACAAAAACTACTCAACTTTGCCTCAATAACCTACTCAAATTCACCCCAATAAACTGCTCAAATATACCTCAATAACCTGCTCAAATCTGCCTCAATAACCTACTCATAAACTCTGCTCAGCCTGCTTACAAAACCTACTCAACCATTCCTAATTTTTGCATAGAAACAATTGCATATATCTTTCCTAAAAGTTCTTTCTTTGACTAAAGTATGTATTACAAATACTCAATATGTTCTTCTCACATTCATTAAGTCTGTCATTTTCACATGTCTCACATTCATTGCATTCAAAAGTATACTCTAGTCTAGCACTTGATAGTTGACCTTCTTATGTACTTCCAAAATTAATCAAAACCAATGTACATACTTATTTCACAAAGCTGGTCTATAGCCCTTGCAAATTTATTCCCAATATCACTCAAAACTAATGCATATATTTTATTCACAAGATTGATCTATAGTCCTTTCAAATTCCCAAAATCACTCAAAACTAATGCATATATTTTACTTCACAAGATTGTTCTATAGCCCTTGCAAATTCCCAATATCACTCAAGACTAATGCATAGATTTGCTTCACAAGATTGTTCTATAACCCTTACAAGTTCATTCCCAATATGACTCAAATTTAATGCACCATATTGCTCTCAAACCCTTGCTAGTATATTTTCAAATTCATTCAACAATAATGCACAACTTTATTCTCAAACCCTAGCACATATATTTTCAATTTATTTCAACAATAATTCACGATTACTTCCAACTTCAATCAATCACTAATGCACATCAAACCAATCCTTATACCTCCACTCTCATGACAAAAAAGATTACTTTCTTCAAACAAAGCTTTCTTGAGAAGGGAATTAAATCAACATACCTTTAAATATGCCACAATGATGATGAGCCTCCATAACTTGTCTCAATTTTTTTTTCCTTTTTGTTCCTTTAAAATCTGGTTAGCAATATTCACTTTCTAGCACAAATTTAAAATCATCCACTTATGAACCCTTTTTACTATTCACAATACAATTTTAAAATCAATCACACTTACACCTTATATCTCCTTTCTATGAAAATCCAAATACAATACAATCAAAAATCACAATTACACCTTACTTCTTCTTTCTTTTGCATATCAAAATAATACTTTGAAAACACAACAATATCCCCTTAATTTTCTTTTTGAAATTTTCAAAATAAAACTCTATTTCATAAATCTATATTGCTCCCATTTATAATATTTGCAAAATAAAGACTTTATAGCATACACCCTTATAACTCCTATTTGCAAAAATAAAAGACTTTATAACATGCACCCTTATGACTCCTATTTGCAAAAATAAAATATTTTATACCATATACCCTTATACCTCCTATTTGCCAAAATAAAAATATTTATACCATACACCCTTATAAATCCTTTTCAAAAATGATTAAAACATTTATAAATACCTCATATAAAAATTTCGCTAGCGTTGGTGTGAATTGATCCTCTAACCTCTAGCACCCAAACGCAACTCATGACCGCTTGGGATAACCAAGTGGATGGAACTTCAAATATGCATCAACATTTTTGTCTTTTTCATCGCACTTCTCATAATAAAATCAAATCAAAAATGACATCGATGATTTTCAAACCACGTACCTCCTCTCACGCAGCAACTTAGCACAAGTCCAACCACTGCCTGGGCTACCCTGGCAGATGACATCAAGGGGCAGATAAAAACATTAAGTTCGCTTCCTTCTCCACTGCTAAGAATTTCATTGTACTCTTCCTCCTATTCACTATTGTTCGTACTCCCTACGTCAGATCACTCTTCGAATTGTGCGCACATATATTTTGACATCAAACTATCACCAAAATGAATTATTATCACTCATATATATATGGATTTTGGACTTTATGAGGAAATATCGATGTTTATTAAATTTGCTTGTGGGTTTATGACATTTGTGCCTCTCCCTTAGACGTTGGCGCTCATTTAAAATATTCAATATTTTATTGCCTTCATAAACTTTTGGTGCCTCCTACTTTTTCAACATTTTATATTATAATATTTCAAATATTATAATATTAATTCTTAACATTTATCTTTTGCTAATCAAACCTTTTTTTTTTCTTATTCATTTGACCCATGTAACTTTAAACTCTTGTCCATCTCTTTAATCCTTTGTCCCTTGCAACTTTAAACTCTCTTAATAATATTTAAATTTAAAATTTAAATATTATAACCCTTTGCTTGAATATTTTCTTTGCTTTGCTTTCACAACCATGGGGAATATTTTTGCCTTGACAACCATTGCAACTTTGACATCAAAATATTTCTGCCTCATGTATACTTTGACATCAATGACAACAATATGCTCAATATTTCCAACAGGGGAATCTCTCCCTTTACAAGACCAAGGAAAAACTTATTGAAATCCAAAAGAAATTAGATGTCCAAAGGGTTAGAGTTTAGTTTACTATCGATAAAAATCTCACATCATTATCTCTCTCTATTTTTTTCTTAAGTAGTATTTTGAAAGGGTTTCCCTTTCCCTTTTAAATTGACTTACATTGAGCTATTTGGTGTAGTTGAGATTTGAACCTTGGTGTGGGCTACATCAACTTTTTATCCCAATTGTTGAACCAAGGACCTATTGGCATCATCGACTCTTTTTTTTTAATAAGTATCATCAACTCTCTTTTGAATACTAAGGCTTGGAAAGATTTCTTCTTTTCAAAATAAGAAAAACTAGGCCAGGTAGGAGGGATATCAAAATATTCCTACTTGATTAAACTCTACTAGTTGATTATGAATATTAGAGTTGAGGAATAGAGCCTAGTCAAAATAAATAGATTTTGAGGATTAGTAATAGCGTATGCTATATCTATTTGAAAATCATACACTAACTTATATGATTCTAAGCCAAACATGACAACTAGCATCGAGAAAAATTCATGGGCATGTACCTAAAAATTAACCAAGAGAATTAGGATTTCAGGAAGGGTTTTTACAGGTTTAGCTAATTGCCTATTTAGTGAGATCATTATTTAATTATTCTAATAGGTTGCTTGGTCATCTCTATAAAATACCTTTTGTTTTGTTACATCCTTTAGATGCTTTGCCTTGATGGTGAGGACTAGGTCAAAAACATTTTCTAGGTAGTTGAGAACCTTCTTAGACTCCATGGCTACTCTCACAAAGTTTTCACAATAGAAAAATATGCAACTACTCCTAGTTTTCACTCACAAAATGGCTAAGTGCTTGAATGATTTTGGTGAGTTGTATAGAGCTAGTAGACACCTTTTATAAGCTTTCATCAATGGTAAGCAGCATAATTGTATTGATGCATGTGTGCTCGATATTCTAGCTAATATGCTCTTCCTAGTATCTAGCTTGTGTGAGGGCTTTTATATGCTTTTCCCCTTATTGTTGTTTTCTTCTAAAACCAATAGCCTTTTGCTAGATTTGATTTAGTCATTATATTTTTATAAGCTGCTACTTATTTACACTATTGCACAAAATTTGGCACACTTTTTCATGCCAAATATTTCAAAATTTTCCTGTTTACCAAAATCAATAATGTTTGGACCAAAGTGAACCAAATTTCCAATGCTTCCACTTGTCTAATTTTTCAAACACTTGATTTATGATGGCCTAAATATTTTCACTATTTGACTCTAGTACATAAGTTCCCCATATAGTGCTAAATATTACATTGAAGTCACTTAGTGAGAACTCATCTTCCATTTGCAACTCTTCTAGGCATTCAGGATCATCTTCAACCAGATTGACATTATCTTCCTCTAACCTTTCAATGTGGTAAGGGCTTGGTTTCTCCACATAAATCCTAATATTACTTCCTTTATGGGGGATTACCATATGCACGTAATCTAGAGATAAGTATCCTTCAATCTTAGTTGTGAATTCTATTGATAAGCATAACCCAAAGAGAGGAGGGAGATCAACCACTATCACCTCTTAAATTATTATGATCTCTGGTATCTTATGCAACACCATATGTATGTCCTTGACTACTCCAATGATTTAAAGTGGGGTCTCATCCAACTGTAGCATACCAAAACTAGTTTGGGTCTATTCCATACCCATTGCATCACACATAACCTTAGGCATAACTATTGTGGTAGCTCCAAAGTCCACCTTGCCATTGTGCACAACCCATCCTTCCCTATGCAAAGACATATAGTAGAGAGGGGGTCTATTATTGCCTATCCTTGGGGTCTACTAATTTTGGGTCAGACTTAAGTCTAAGTATCTAAATCTGCTTGATGTTTTATTCTTTAGAGATGCTCTAAAAAAAGTGATTTATCCAAGAATTAGCAATGAATCGTACATTCTAGCCCTTGAAGGGGTCTTCTTTAGTTCCTCCACAATAATATATCCAAAACATTTTGGTAGCTTTTCATCCTTCTAGACTGGCTCATCAAGCCTCTTTTGATATTGCTTCATGGCTTCTTGCCTTTGCTTTCTAATGATGAAGGTAAAATGCAACTTTTTCAGATCTTACTCTTTGGTCTCTTTCTAATTATCTTTGGGTTCTTCTAATGTTGGTTGCTATTTAGGCTATTCCTTGATCTGGTCTTTTTTCAGATGAGTTGAAACCTTCAGACTATCAAAATTTTGGGTATTTGCTAAGAGAGGTCTCTTCCCAAATCTGGTCAACATGTAAAAAGTTCTAGAGCTTATATGTTCTTCGACCGTTAAATTTTGCTCAGGGTCCATAAGCATTCCTACTAGCCCTTTTGTCTCTCTTTCATATTTCTGAGCTATAACTAGCTAGCATTGATGTTGACAAACCATACAAGTTGGTATTATGTGGATTGTTGTAGTACAAACACTAGTAACCCTCTTAAGTTGTGGATGTTTCTTCCTCCTAGATTTTGGTTATCACATATTGCTTTCTAGCTAAATTATTGGTTGAAACCCCTTGGTATTTTGTGTCATATGGGTATCTCATTTGCTAATATCCTTCGAATCTTCTTTCAACATTCCACCATTCCATCATAATGATCTTGTTTATCATATTCTTGATAACAACCTTTAGCTCTTGCATATTTGTTGATTCTTTTGGTTCCAGAGTAGGTAAATATTGCAGTTGGATGGTTGGTATGATAGGTTGAGGATATTTTCTAGGTGTGGGTAAGGAAGCTAGAGATGGATTTGAGGAACTCAAAAGCAAGGCTTGTTGATTCTATTGAGGAATTTCTAGGAAATATAACATCACAACCTTTATAGGAATATTTTTCACTAAGATGAGGGCATTCTCTGCTACCATATATAATTGGAAATTTTAAGGATATCTCATCTCATTTGATTGCTAGATTTGCAATCTTAAGTCCAAAAAAAATCCTCAAAGATAATAAATGTAAGCTTGAGATTGAGAAGTTTTTATTCCTGAGGGATTCTCATCCATGTCTTATTGAATAGAATATTGAAATCCATGATGTTATCCTGAGGGTGCCTTTGTATTAAAGTGAGTTATATGAAGAGTGAAAAGGAATCCCCTACATCATTTAACTCTAAGATAAAAGGTTTGACCAATTCAACCCATGTGTTAATGTTACTTTCTTCTAAAGAGCGATACCAAGCCAATACCTTGCCTTTGAAAGACAAGGCTAATAAACTCACCATTATATCATGAATAATATTGTGCATGGTACCTAGAGTAGCTATAGCTTGACAATACTCATAAGTAGTTCTACTTCTTGTGTTGATGGTAAGATATCATGTAGATTTTGGAGATTCAAAGGTCTAACACTATTCCAACCAGGGTAGATTCTTTAAGCCATGGTTCTAGGTAGGGACGTAGTAGGTGATTTTGGGAATATAGCCTATAGTGGAGTATGACTTTGGATAGAGAAGGTCTATATGGGTAAAAGTGATCTTCCTTTCTAGATACCCTAAAATTTGTTAAATTAGTAAAATGTAGGGGTTATTTAAGCTTCTTGGCCTCTAATATTGTAATCATAAGATTATGGATCTATTCCTTCCAATGGAATTGCTAAAAACTCTTAGGTTCTTCAAGTATGAAGTCACAAGGTGAATGAATTGCTTGTCCACTTATGAGACCAAGATTTTTACTATAATCCTAATCATCTCTTAATGCGGTCATGCCAAAACTCTTAGGCACATGGTGGGTGTTAGCTTTGATAGTCCTTTGAATCGTTGACTTCTAATCAAGATGAATTGGTGTGATTTATCCCGTTGGTGCTTCTTTTTGGGTAAATCAAAATGGATTTGTCCCACTAAGCATGCAAAAAAATCTTGATCCTTCAATCTACCTAATATAAAATGTGTGCCCTAGATCGAGGTCAAGAATGTTTGACTTAGAATTTCTTCTAGATCAACCTCCGAAGAAGGCTAGTTCCTTGTCTAAATCCTACTATGTAAAAGATAAAAGACAAAAAAGGAGATAGGATTGAGAGAAATATAAGGTTAGCTATGATGATAATTGTAGCCATAGCTCAAATAACAATATTTTTTTTAGCTAAATGAGTATTGACCATCTATTACAAGAAATGTCTAACAAACCATTCAATTAAAGCTATGCAAAAAATATAGTAAGCTCAAATACTACAACAATCAATATTTGAAGCACTCTAATAAAAACAATCCAAATAATTTCAATCCTAACAAATCATACTTCAATTATCAAATAAATTAAGTAAATCAACTTGAAGCCTGATAGATCTTACTTCCACTAAAGCATAGACAACAATGTTGAAAGTGTAAATATATCTGTAACTAATAATTCTTCACACTTTAATTGAGGTAGGTCAAGCAAACCTATATTGCATTAAAATAGTATGAACAAAAAGTTTATAATAGGTAAATTTTGAATTATCTAAACCTTTACAATGATGAATACTCCTCTTTTTATAGTTTTTGCCTAGCCAAGAATAAAGCTAACTACTATGTACAATCATAAGTAAACTAGTCTTGCATGACCTAGGATGATCTGAAACCACTCGATGTCTTCAATATGTTTAGCACATTCTCTATTAATCCTTTAGCAGTTATGATTTGTAGGATCATCAATCATGCCTTGATGAAGTGGTTGTCGCTTTCATGCTCTTAAAATCAAGAATCCTAGCTTAACTACTTTTATCTAGGAGTGTTGGGCATCTTCTTCTTAAAGAAACCTAGATTTGCAAGTATGCCAAACATTTTCAATGCTGATATCATCTTTCTTGATAAAATTTTTTGGTTCAAGATGTTGTTTTCCTCTGTTTATCTTTTCAAGTTGTTTATCTTGCTTAATGAAAGCCTTTTCACTAGGCCAAAACTTTTTGGAGGCTATGCTGACACCACCACATTAAAGTTGTAGCTTGTTGCATGCCAGAATAAATACTCTTTGCTCCATAAGCTTTGCACTAGGGTAAATATTTTTAAGCACTTTGTTGACATCATCACCAAAATTTTTTGGCATGCTAGCTTTCAGGATCCAAATACTCTCCTTCAAAAGGTGCTTGTTAGGCAAATATTTTTTAGTGCTATGCTAATATCATTGCAAAAACATTTTGGGTGCTTATACTTTGCAAGTATAGCCTTGAAGTATATAAAACTACTTTAGATAAAAGCTTTTGGCTTACTTGAATGAGCATATTTTATGCAGTTTCAATCCTAGAATTGCTTCCTTAGGATCCAAATAAAACAATTTGAAAGAATGATGAATAAAAAAAGAATAATAAGCTTCAAGCTTAAAAAATAAAGAGTAGAGACAAATATGGTAATGCATTCTTGGACTTGTAGATGTTGGCAAATAATTTGACTATAGGAACATGAGCAATTTCTAACTAGCACTTTACCTAAGCTAAAGTGGATAAACTCTAAGCTACACTACCACAACCTGGTTAAACTCTTAATGTAACAAGCAATAACTTTATCAAGTGAGGATAAAACCACTAAATGCTAAATATCAAAACACCAACCATTATTTGTCAGATCCAATAGATGTAAACACAACATAAGAGAAAAACTTCATTGACAATGTAGCAACACCAAGACTAACTACAAAGTAACAATATGTAGTGGCACTAATTAACTAAGACAAAAAAATTTACTTTGCTAAAATGAATAATGTAAGATGAACTCCTCTTGTATCCTTTCTATGGATCTGATTCCATAAAAAATGTAACATAGAATACTATATTTGCATTTCTAAACTCTAATTTATAATGATTTACAATCTAGTAATCAATTGCTACTAATAAAACCAAATTCTAACTTATCCCTTAAATTTTTTTATAATAAACAATAAAATAATAGAAATTCCTATCACATCTATTTATTTTAACACAAATGACACTTGTTATTATTCATCCTCTTTGAAGTTCCTACAATTGGTTAGAATAAATCCTAATATTATGATTAAAGATATAAGTAATGCATTGAGCAAGAGTCCACCCCCATAAAAGGTGGGAGACTGGGATGAATATTTCGATGGGGCTTATGCATAAAATGGAAAAGTAATGTTCTTAGGAGAGTAAGTTTCCCAAGCAGTACCATCAAGTGGGTATGTAATGTATTCATTTAATCCTTTAACCTCAATAATAAACATAAATACCATTTAGAAGAGGAATTACTTTTATGGCCATAGGTAAGAGTTCTTATCATATTATTATCAATTTTTGAATGGGAAACATTTTAAATATTGAAGATGTACTTGTCACCTTTGGGATATGCCTTACATTAGAAAATAGGACTTGGATACATTGGTTTAGAAGTAGGTACGAGATATGTAGGTGATGACTTAGGGAAAGGAGGTTGACAAATTGGGCTGAAATGTTGAGGCTTATGTATTGGAATTCTCCCATATGTAGGACTAGATGAACACCTAAAGTAAAATATGGGTAAGTTAATCATAAGAGAAGAAGAGTTTAGTCAAGCATAAATGGATGAGTTGGCACATTTTATTTGGCTAGAAAAGGGTTTGTTTAGAAGCCAATCAATAGAAGATAAAAAATCAATTAGTAAATCTTTGACCTCAGTATTTAGAAAGTAAACTTGGGCATCATCATCATGTTAAAACAAGTTAAAATCTTTGTGAGATACAATAGGGTTATCCTTAAACTCTTTGGAAAGGAGATCATCTAACATTACTAGAGGTCTTTGGATACCTTATTTATTATTTGGATTTTTTGTTCTTGTGGTAGTTTTATTTGTACCTTAAAACTCATGTATGTATCATCATCAACAAACTTGGAATATGTGTGATGCTTATGGGTGAGTTTAGTAAAGGACTTCTTCAGGATAACCTTACTGGGGTTTTGAATCACATTATAGATAGGATTGCCTTGTCTTTTATTGACATTGGGTGGGTAGCATATATCCATGTATGCAATGATATTTTCAACCATTTCTTTGAAGAATTGGACCTAATCATTTTCCAAGGGGCTCATTGGGATTGTTCCAATATTGGGTCTTTGTAAATCTCAATATTTTGATTAAATGGATGTTGAGAATTATTGCTTTTAGCAATATACTTGTAGTGAATTTTAACTACACCCATAATTCCTAGGCAAGTTTTCACTCAAACTAGAATTCCACAAAGGAGCTTGTGAAGACAAAGCATCATTGGAGCTATTGGACCCCCTAAAAGGGATGTGAGCCAAAGACCAACACCAGGGC
This sequence comes from Wollemia nobilis, assembly GCA_028583015.1. Lineage (NCBI taxonomy): Eukaryota > Viridiplantae > Streptophyta > Pinopsida > Araucariales > Araucariaceae > Wollemia > Wollemia nobilis. Next base: position 4,605,841 of record JAQPPZ010016751.1, on the reverse strand, counting down.
CCAATGTTCGGAGTAGGGATATAAGAAGTGATACAAAAGGAAGGAAGATGATTTTAGGGTTACATCGCTTACAAGGACCCAACCCTTGGAAACTAGAACAAAGATGGACCTGGAAAGCTTTTGGTGAATCTAGTGAAGCAACACAAATACAAGGAAGAGGCCTGCCTAAACATGAACAACCTTTGGATTGATGAAGAAACACCTCCAACATGCAAAGTCACTTTTAAAAGTGTTATTATAGCTCACTTCCCAAAAGAGGAAGACCCATTAATGTCATGCTCAAGGAAGGCCACGTCATCTATAAGAAGCATTTATGGCAATTACACCCTATATCACCTCTAGACCTACCAACACAACACCTCGAGATTAGTAATAAGGGGGAACACAGGTGTTTTTGCTCATGCTAATTTGGGGGAAATTTTAAATTTTGAATTTTGATGTAGGCTACATAAATAGCCAATTTCATAATTTAGTAAAGGGAGGAAGAATGATATCTTACTATGCCTAGTATCTAGCCCAAAATAGAGTTTTTCTATCATCTCTCTTATGTATTGATATAGACTCAAGCCTCGGGTCAATTCATGTACAAGCCCCTCCAAGCACTTTCATTTCAATATATGTATTTGATTGCTTCTAATATATATATATATAAAAGAGTTGTGACTACTTGTTTTTTGTCTTGTTCTTTGTGTATGTATAAATTTGTAAGCAGAGATGTGACTAGTATCTCGGTGCAAGTTTCATAAGAAATAGATATGTCATTATGGAATTGTATTCACTTTTATTTACATGATTGACGATTGTGTTCATTCATCCCATCAATGCATAGAGAACATTTGTAATTCTTGATTCATTGTCCCAACATGCTAGGCTAGTTAATTTTATTAATTTTTTTAATGCTTTCTTCTCATCCCTTTTTCCAAATAGAACTCGATAGACTAGTCTAGGTTAGGAAAATGTACCAAGATCACATCCAAGTAAGGATATAGCCTTGAAAAAAGAGACACATCCCACACACTCCATATTTTCAAAACTATATGCTCCACATAAGGCACAAGCATCAGATGCACCGAACAATCATAATAGGTGCTCATTGTACCTAGAGCATGAACTGGAGTAAATCCAATTCCTAATAGTTAAATTGGTACACCTAATGGGACCGACCACATGATATTCATACCATAAATATAATATCAAATTGAGGCTCACTAGACTCACTTGGAAACATTCAAAATTCACTTGGTGACTCCATTGTTTGAAGGTCTCACTAAATGATGACTCTATTATTTGAAGGTGAACCCTATGATTTATGAGTTTTAAGCCTATCACAAGGTCCAATACAAGGGTGAACCTACAATTGATATTTCCACTACTAAACCATGATTTTAGGAGAGCTCGACAACAGAACATGGATACACAACAAAATCCACAATAGAGAAGGCTACTAGTGTGGGATGACAGAGGTCCATTGCAACCATCGGTCCCACCTATTACATGGAATGAGATTTTGGTCTTGACATTGAAGTATTTATTGTCCTTCATTAAGGAAGATGCCAAAACTATGATAAAAAATCTCTAGCACATGGTCAGTCTATGTGCACTATACAACATTAACCAACAAAATGTGGTGCTAAGATTACTAGCAGCTTCTTTCAAAGGTAAGGCATGAGAATTGTATATCTCACTCACCCTACACTCCATTATCGACTAGGACTAACTTGCCAACGTAATCGTAACTAGATTTAGAGAAAAGATAGATGAAGTATCCCTACTAGAGCAATTGACAACCATAAAAAGAGCCCCCATGGAGGCCATGGACGATTTCAACTCTAGATTCTCATGATACAAAATTTTTAACCAAAGGTAACCTTTACCGGGTATGACATTCATCTATTATCTAAGACTTTTAACTAAAAATAACTATGATGGTAAATTATAGAGGAGGGAATTCTCCGCTAGCGATTTACGAAATAGTCATTAGAGCTGAAAGAGATCTCATCCAAATCAAGAGACTACTCCTAGGCCTCCATGCCTCTTTTCTCTAATATCCAGTTGCCATATCAATCACCTCTGTTTGTGCAACCCACAACTTTTTAGAAAACCTTAATTTTGAACCATTTTTTGGTATAAACAAGTATTCCTAATTTAAGTCAACTTACCAAGCCTAAAAAATCAACAACTTGAAGAACATCGTGAAGATATTGACTGATGAAATGGGGGTCCTTAAGCGATGATAGAATTTCTGAGGCTTACCTATCAAAACTACTCTAAGCATCCTTTTCAACTAGGTAACATGGGGTACTGACCTTCTCTAAATTACTATCATAGGTACCCATCCCAATCCAATAGAGAGGTCAATCAACCCCAAGTTTCTAGATATTAGATAATACCTATACTAGTCCCCATGCAACAACTCCTCTGAACCTAGTAATAGATGTGGTCTTAGCCCAAAATAACTACATAGAATATCCATATGTATAGCCATGCTACTATCCTAACCCTTACTTTCCCAGTCATGAGGACCTTCAACAAGCTATATCTCCCATCCCTTAGGTCACATATCTAAAGCCAAATATATAGGTATCATGGCCAACACCTTAGAGCTTACCCTTAAAATTTAATTTGAATTTTGAAGTTGGACCTCTGGAGTAGACGTTGGTGACATGGGATGAAGGCATGGTGTATGTCACCACCAGATGGAGGAATGTCCTATCGAGAAATTGACCTTAGATACAAATTGGTGCCTTCACCAAAGGTAGAGAGTTATAGAGAACCTAGAGGTAAACCAGGTGACTATAAGTACCACATCAAAATTTGTTGAGAAATGTAGCTTGAACATGAACTTATTGCACAAGATTTAGTACGAATGTGCTAAAAGCGGTTCGAGACATTTCTAATTCTATTTTGAAAATCACTTAAGTGATTTTCTATTTTTTTGATCGTTTAAATTTTTTAAAGTGGGTTTTTATCAAGCGATCCAAAACTTGATTACAACAAGACAAGAGACTTTTTAAACAAGGACACAATAAGGCTGTAGGAAAGGACAACATAAAAACTAGAGGAAAGGCAAAATGATTGCATTTCAGGACAAGCTTAAGGAAAGACTTATAGGAGAGGCTTAAGGACAACCTTCCAAGGATGTGGGAGAAAATGAAAAACCCATCCTGAAACAAATTTGAAAAGCCTACCTAGTAGGAAAAGGAGAAAGAAGGAGAATTAATATTTGAAATCCTACATATCCACAAGATTGAATCGCCCAAAATGTGAGAAAACAACCCATCAAAATTTGAAAAATAGAATCCCATGTAGGGGAAAATACAAAAACCAAGCAAAAAACATCGAAAAACCAGGAAGCAAAACCAAAACCTCCCTGAGCAGCAAGAAGGGGCCTAGAAACCACCCAAAAGGAACAACATCCCATACAGGTCTAAAAAAGGTACACAAAATAGGGTATTCCACAAGCCATGAAGTCCTGTTGTAGCAAGGAGATCTACTCAGAAGCCAAAGGGGATAGAGGAAACATCAATGCAAATCCATGAGCCATGGGAAAGAGGTGGAGAGGTCCTAGGGAACATCAACAGAATAAGCCATGAAGCATGAGTTGCCAATGATAAGCGTAGGGCCATCATCAAGACAAAAAAAAAGTAGCAAGAACTCCAAAGCATCCTCCAACACCATCAACGAGCAGCTTCAGGGATCTAGAAGAGGATGACCAATAGGAACACAACAACAATTAGCACAGAGGCCCATCCCCAAGATACGAAAAATGTTGAGAACCTACCACCAAGCCCACATCCGGATGCCCAAAGAGAAGCACCACAAGAATATGCATGAGGTACCTTCACAAGCCAAGAAGAAACTATGAAGAGTTGCTCATGAAGCTAAACTCCCAAGCCACAACACATTGCACCAGAAGAACCTTCGATCCTCAGCTCCAAATAGGACCCTGTAAGAAAATAGAATAGATCAGTAAGCTCCAAAGAAAAGGATTCCTAAAGAAACTCAAGAATCCTAGGGAAGGATCCAAGTAAAATCTAGGGATGTACTAAAAACCCCAGGGACGTCCTAGATCACAAGTACCAAAAGGAAACCCCACAAGAAGGCATGGAAAGGGGTAGACAAAAGAATAAGTGACCTCTTACCATAAGGAGATCATCTACAACACCAGCCAACCAAGGAGGAAGGGCAAAGGGAGTGCCAAGGAACTAGGATAGGACCCAGGGACATCCCAAAAAATCCCAAGGACATCCTAGATCATAGGCACCAAAAAGAACCCCACCAGAAGGCATGGAAAGGGGCAAACAAATGGATAAATGATCTCCCATCCCAAGGAGATCGTCTACAACACCATACAGACGAGGAAGAAGGGCAAAGGAAGTGCTAGGGAACTGGGATAGGACCAGGGATGGGTTGAAGGAAAGTGGAGAAGGACTTCCCTAAGTGATTTTCTATTTTTAAGTTCATTTAAGTGATTCTATTTTGTAATTCACTTAAGTGATTCTATTTTGAAATTCACTTAAGTGATTTTATATTTTTAAGTTCACTTAAGTGATTCTATTTTGTAATTCACTTAAGTAATTCTATTTTGAAATTCATTTAAGTGATTTTTTATTTATAACCTTACATCTCAAGATGAGATGAGATATAATCTTAGGATTGCATTTTTTAAGGATAAAAGGAGAAGATCAAGAGTTATTTTACACACAGAAAGAAGAGAAAGAGAATAGATTACTGAAGGAAAAACTACAAGCTTAATAGGAGAAGAAAAGTGAAATTGCTGGCCAGAAAGGCAACAAGAGAGCAGGGAATCCTGTTGTAGCTGTAGCCTCATTTATTTTGTAATATTTTAGGTTTATAAATATATTTAACTTTTGTTGTACATGCTATTTATTTTTCCAGCCATCTGTGTGACTGTTGCATGTTTGAATAAATTATTTTTAGATCTAATTTATTTAAAATAACATAGGACAAAAATTATATAGGGTTGGAAAAATTCACATGGTATCAGAGCTAGGTTTTGTGATTGAGATTCTCAAGGGTTTACAACAGTAGATCATTGTAGAATATTAAAAAAAAAACAGTTAGAGGGTTTCATATTTTTTTTTCTTGAAGAACTAAGCTTATTTGTAGGACAATTTTTTGAGTCATTCATATCATATCTAAAAGTTTGTATAATAGATCTCAGAGATGGTAGCAACTAGCCTCAAATTTGAGGATTGATTAGAAGGTGCCTCCAATTTCTTACCTTGGAAAGTTAGGGTAATGTTATTATTGGAAGATAATGATCTTTGGGATATTGTCAAGGATGATGTGACTTTACCTACAGATCCATAACAATTGGCAGCTCATAAAAAGAAGGAAGTGAAGGCCAAGTGGATGATCTTGGATGCAATGAAGGATCACTTGATTCCTCACATATCCGAGAAGACTAAGGCAAAGGAGATGTTTGATTCCTTGGTTAGCATCTACCAGAGTGATAACATAAATAGGAAGATGATATTGTAGAACAAATTTAGATCTATGGAGATGACCAGATCTAACATCGTTACCAGTTACCTAATGAAGATCACAAAAATTTGTGATCAACTGGCAGCAGTTGGGGAGAAAGTTGAAGACAAAGTTGGTGAACGTGGCACTTAATGGTTTCTCAGCTTCATGCAAACCATTTGTCAAAGGTATTTGTGCTCGTGAGAACCTTCCCAACTTTGAGAAACTGTGGGATGATTCCATCTAGGAGGATACTCGAATGGAGTCAAAGACCAACAAGAAATGTGGTGATGATAACCTAGATCTCTTTGGGTAAACCAAGAAGGGCAAAGGTAAAGAACCCAACAAGGGTAAGGTAAAGAATGAGGATTCAACCTAATATTTAGGGAAGAAGGACTTGAACAAGATCAAGTGCTTCATTTGTCATAAGTACAACCATTATGCATCACAGTGTCTAGACAAGAAAGGTAAAGGGAAGCAGTATCAGATGCAAGTAGCAACCTCTACAAAAACTCAGATGAGCAAGTTTGCTACCAATTTTAAGAAGGATTTCTCATTAGTCTCTTGGATTTCTACCATAATGGTTCCAATAAATTCTTGGTATGTGGATAGTGGGGCATATCGACACATGATATCAGTCCGATAATGTTTTACCAGTCTACAAGAACATGACTCAGGGGTTTAGGTTGAGCGTGGTGATGATACCAAATATCCAGTTGCAGGAATTGGTACCGTTCCTTTTTGAATTTAGTCAGGGAACTATTTAGACTTTGCTAATGTTTTATTTGTTCTAGGTCTTAGGAAAAACTTGCTTTCAGTTTCAGTTATGGAGTATAAGGGTTATGCAGTGGAGTTTAAGAACCATCATGTTATTATTAGAACAAAAGAATCTAGCCTGGAAAAAACACAAGTAATAGGAGTTAGAGAAGGCAGTCTATATAGGTTGCAGGGTGAATTTGTTCAAGCCCTAGTTCATAGTAGTAACAACTTGTGTGAGTTGTGGCACAAGATGATGGGAAACCTGCATCATAGAACATTGCCTATTATGAGAGGGATAGTGATAGGTCTTCCAGAGTTCAACATTGAGCAATAGGGAGTATGCAAAGGGTGCACGCTTGGTAGGATGCCAAGGTTTTTTTCCCAAATAATGAGCATAAGCCTAAGGAGATACTAGATCTAGTACATTTGGATGTTTGTGGGCCGATGTCAGTAGCATCAATTTTAGGTAGCATGTACTATATTTTCTTTATTGATGATTTCTCTCGTAAGACGTGGATCTACTTATTAAAGACCAAGGATGAAGTCTTTAACAAGTTTCAGGAGTTCAAAGCTCTAGTTGAGAACCAGATATAGAATAAGATCAAGGTCTTGAGATCAAAAAATAGGGGTGAATATACCTCCAAGGAGTTCGATGGTTTCTACAAGAAAACAAGAATCAAGAGAAAACTAACTATTCCATACAATCCACCATAGAATGGGGTTGCATATTGAAATAATTGATCCATCATAGGGGTTGTTAGGGCCATGATTCATGACCAGGGCTTGCCAATGTTTCTTTGGGTAGAAGCCTGTAACACAACAATATACATCTAGAACAGGTGTCCTCATAGGATATTGGAGGACAAGACACCAGAGGAGGCATTCACTGGTGTGAAACCAAAGGTGAGTCATTTCTGCATCTTTGGATGTCCAGTTTATATCCATGTTTCGATAGAGAAGAGGACCAAGTTGGAGCCCTCTAATAGGAAGGGTTTATTTGTAGGATATAGTGAGACTTCAAAAGCTTACAGGGTTTATATTCCAGAGAAGAGGAAGACAATAGTGAGCAGGGATGTAAAGTTTGAGGAGGACATTGCATCCAAGAAGTCCCATGATCCTATTCCAATGATAGAGAACGAGGAGCAAGAAGCTCTAAAGGTTGAGCCAGGGTCACCAAAGACACTAGTGGTTTCCAGTTTAGGACAACAACATTTAGGTGAGGAGGTGGAGATATTAGCCTCTTCTAGCTCTATCAGGAGACCTTGATGGCTTACACAAACATTAAAGGATGCTCAGGAGTATGTTGAGGCTCCTAGCAGCATGATTAGGAAAAGTAGATCTTCAAGGAAATTTTCAAACTAGATGGTATTGATGAGTAACATCATAAATTCAGAGCCTTCTAGTTTTCAAGAGGCAATGTACCAATAGGTTTGGTGGGATGCCATGGTGGAGGAGTACACCTCCATCATGAAGAATGATATTTGGGATATAGTGCCAAGATTAGAGGGGAAGTCAATTGTGAGTTCCAAGTGGATCTACAAAATTAAGCATGTTGTAGATGGCATCATCGAGAAGTTCAAGGTAAGGTTTATGGCGAGAGGGTTCTCCCAGAAAGAGGGAGTGGACTATGAGGAGACTTTTGCTTCAGTCACCAGACACACTTCCATTAGAGAAGTTATATCTTTAGCTTCATCTATGGTATGGTGAATTCATCAAACGGATGTGAAGACAACTTTCCTTAATGGTATCATTGAGAAAGAAGTGTACATAGAGAAACATCAAGGCTTTGAGGTAAATAGGAAGGAGTCCCATGTTTGTAGGCTTAAGAAAACCTTATATGGACTCAAACAGGCATCGAGAGCATGGTATTATAGGATAGATGGATACTTGCAGAGTGTGGGCTTCACCAAAAGTGATGCATATCCTAACCTATATTACATATTTATTAGGACTAATATACTCATTTTTGTGCTATATGTAGATGACTTGTTTCTTCTAGGTGCAGAGAAGCTCATTGCAGGATGAAAAAAATATATGGTAGTTGAGTTTGAGATGGACATTGGCATAATGCATTACTTCTTGGGTTTGGAGGTTTGGAAGAGACTAGGGGAGATATTCATTAGGTAGGATAAGTATGAAATTGAAATATTGAAGAGGTTTCGGATGAAGGACTGTAAACCTATGGCCACACCCATGATCACTAATCTAAAGAAGGTGGAAACTTCAGATTCAAAATTGGTGGACCCTATGTTGTATAGGCAACTAATAGGATCCTTTATGTATTTGGTCAACACTCGACCAGATATATGTTTTATAGTGAACAAATTGAGTCAGTTCATGGTGGATCAAAGGAAGGAGCATAGGGTAGCAACAAAACATGTGCTCAAATACTTGAGGGGTACTATGGAGTATGGCCTGAGATATATTGGAGATGGTGAAGTGAGGTTGCAGGGGTATACAAACTCATATTGGACAGACAATATAGAAGACAGGAAGAGCACCTTAGGTTGCAGCTTTAGCTTGGGATCAAGTATGATATCCCGATTCAGTAGGAAGCAGGCTTCTGTGGTACTATGCTCAATAGAGGGTGAACACATGGTAGCTAGTATTGCTAGTTGTGAGGCCATAAGGCTTTGTAAGTTGCTTACAGTATTGATTGATAAAGAGTTGGATCCCATGGTGATATACTATGATAATTAGAGCTGTACCAAACTCTCTAAAAATCTAGTATTTCATGATAAGTCCAAACCCATAGATATCAAATATCACTTCATACGAGATATAATTCAGAAGGGAGACGTAAAGCTCTAGTATATTCCCACAGATAAATAGGTAGATGATATTTTGACTAAGCCCTTAGTTAAAGGGAATTTTGAAGCATTCAGAGATAAACTTGGATTGGTGCAAAATTCCTTCCTCGCTAAGAGGGAGTGTTGAGAAATGTAGCTCAGACAGTTGCACAGGCTTCAATATGAACGTGCTAGAAGTGGTTCGAGATATTTCTAATTCTATTTTGAAATTCACTTAAGTGATTTTCTATTTTAAGTTCACTTAAGTGATTCTATTTTGTAATTCACTTAAGTGATTCTATTTTGAAATTTACTTAAGTGATTTTCTAGTTTTAAGTTCATTTAAGTGATTCTATTTTGTAATTCACTTAAGTGATTCTAATTTGAAATTCACTTAAGTGATATTCCATTTTTAACCTTACATCTCAAGATGAGATGAGATCTAATATTAGGGTTAGAGAGATTAGGGTTACCTTTTTCAAGGATAAAAGGAGGTCAAGAGCTTTTTTACACACATAAATAAGAGAAAGAGAACAGATTGCTGAAGAAAAAACTACAAGCTTAGGAGGAGAAGTGTTAGAGTAATATTCCATTACTTGGGATAATTACCATTTACTCCACTAGGTAAAATAAGCTAGTGTATTGCATTACACTACGTAGGATTTATTTCTACATTTACCGTTTTACTTTCTACCATATAGATATTTACTGTCCTAAATATCTAATGGTAACTAGCCTAAATATCCTAGGGTAGTCAATCCTAAACCTAACTCTCTACCTAGCCTAACGCGTTTGTTAGCTTGGTTAGTGGGGAATTAGTTAGGTTTACTATTCATTGTATTATATAAACATTAGTCTTAAACCTAATGTTAAGTTAGTTAATTTGATTATTATTTCATTTGACTTACCTTGCATCATTGGTATCATCGCAGTCGGGTGGCCTAATATGAGCTTCGCTCGTTCCACCCGACCTGGACCTGGCATGGTCTTCGAGGGCCCTGCTGGCCCTCAGGACCTGCATGGATCTCGAGGCGGATCCCAGGCAGCAGGGCCCGCAGGCCCACGTCATCGAGCGGCCATGGGAGCAGGCCCGCAGGCCCACATCACCGAGCGGCCACGGGAGCAGGCCCACATCACCGAGCGGCCACGGGAGCAGGCCCACAGGCCCATGTCATCGGGCGGCCACGGGAGAAGGCCCGTAGACCCCGACAAATCTGACAGCATTCTATTATCCGACCTGTCAGGCTTGACAGGCGGTCGGAGCCCATAGCACACGACCCAGATCACGAGGGTAGGAGGCCCTTCGATTACCGGTAGTCGCTAGTGCTGCTACCCCCATGGGTCCAGCACATAGCCAGGAGGGCAGGCTCGCCCTCCTAGGAAGAAATCAGACCCACACCCGAGGGTAGGAGTGCCCTTGGGTTTGACCATAACTGATAGGGGACATCCCTGTTAGATCTCCAACGACTGGCGGCCAGATCCGACAACCGAGATATGAGAGGGCAGGGGTGCCCTCCAATCCTCGACGACCGGCAGCTAGAGACCCTACAAACTATGAACCATCTCAGGCATAAATCCCAAGGACAAATCGTAGCTGGGACCCACATGTGCTCGGGCATAGATCTCGAGGCACAGACTCAGATGTGCTACCAGATAGGACACGTGGTAGGCTGATGTGACCTCGGGCATAAATCCTAAGGTGCTAATGTGGCACTGCCACTGGACAGGACCTGGACAGGACACATGGCACAACCACTGGACAAGATCGGACATGTGGCACTGCCATTGGACACAACACGTGGCAAGTGCCACCTAGACAGGACGTGGTAGACAAGCCACTAGACAATGACGGATGCAACATGTGGCAGACTAGCCACGTGTCACTTGACCTGATGAGACCGACACGTGGCGGACAAGCCACATGTCCTAACGTAGACATTCCACGTGGCTGGCAGCAAAACCAGCCATGCGGGGGAGTGACTGCCCGCAGGCAGTCACAAGCGCTTTAAGCGCTTTTGCTCTTTTAAAGAGCAATAGATGCCCCACGACATCAATGTGGGACAAAAGTCCCCATTTAAAAAAAAAAACGTCGCGGGGCGGGCCAAGCCTTCAATATGAAGGTAATGCCCTCCCCCTCTCGTCGGGCTAGCTAGCCCGACTGGAGAGCAGGCCAGCGCTATGGCACTGCCCAACGGGAGGTCGGGAGTTCAACTCCTGTCGAGGGGGAGGGGGGCAAAAATATTTTTTGCCACGAGGAGCCCGTCGCACGAAATAAATTAAAGGTAATTTTTTTTATTTTTAATCATTTTATTTAATAATTTAATATCTTTTGTCTAAAATCAATTTTTTTTTTTAAATTACATTGATTTTTTACAAAATTAAATTTTATTATTAATTAAATAATGATTAGATTTATTAAAATTTTGCATTAAAATAGAGAATTAAGGATTTTTTTGCAAACAAATCAAGAAGAGCTTTTGTTTTCTCCACGAGGGGATATAAGACATAGAAGAGCATTTTTTTTGCAAATAAGAAAACCCTAAACTCTTCTCAACCTTGTTAATTTAGCATACAATAAAGGTTCAAACATGATTTTTTTTTGCCAAATTGTAACACAAGGAGACCAAAAATTTTGTAATATTCAAAGGCAAAGTGTGCATTTGTTTTCTCCAAGGGGGGATATAAGACATAAAATTGCACATTCTTTTTTACAAAAATTTGAGAAGAAATTGTAACCTTTGGTCCCTCAAAAACTAAGTCGTGTGTCGACTAGTTCTGGAAGCCTTCTAAATGCGGGTCGTGTGTCGACTTGTCTTGGGAGGAGTGCTCAAAATTGTTAATTTTGCAAAATTCAGGGGAGAAGACAACATTGTACTTCTTTTGCAAAATTGGAAAACAAAGGAGACATAAAAATATCATTTTTTTTGCACAACACAAATACACATTTTGTTGCAAAAATTAAAAGATGCATTTTTGATTTTACTCGACACCTTAATTGGCAAATTAGGTGCATTTTTGGTTGCATCCGACACCTAGGTGATAAGAATTTTGTGGGTATTCTTGTTTGATTATTGCATTATTTCTTTTGCAATTATAAGTCATAGAATCAAGAACACACTAAACCCTAAAATTACACAAATTTGTGTAAATCCTTGCACAGATTTAAAGCCCAAATTACTTGATATTCTCTCCTAAATCAACAAAACCCCTAATTCACTCTTATTTGTTTGGCTTAATTTCCTCCAACTTCTCATCCTTTTGAAGGGTGTTAAGGCAGGTGCCATTAAATATCTGTTTGAGTGAATTATATTTTGGTACTCTTTTAGCGTAATCAAAAGAACAAGTTTTTTTAAGGAACCTTAAAAGTTGCAATCCTTTGCACTAAGGGGGATAATTCCTTTCTTCCTTCAAACATAGATTTTGATAAGAGGGAAATAAAACTTGTAAAGGCAATCAAAAAAGTCCAAATCATCAACATTAAACCTTTTCTTTTAGACTTCATCATAGCACTCATGCTTGAAGTACTTGCAATAAGAAAGGACAAATTGGTGAACTTTTTTGATCAAATTGCCTAGAAAGCATAGTTTTGCACAAATTGTAAAAATGAAAACCAAGACACCATTCAGTGTTGGTTTCAAAACAAGCAAAACTAAAATGGCAAAGGCACAACACAGAAGCCATCTTTTTTGTGAAATGTCTCATTCTGATTCTGTTTCGGGTTCAAAGATAGCACAAGGAGTGCTAAATTGCTAAAACAGTTTTGTAGAGGGAAAACACATGTGTCCCTTGGGCAAAAGCACAATTTTATCTCACTCTTCTTTTAGGCTTCATAAATAGCATAAGTTTTTGGTTTGAAGACCTTGCAATAAGGGTGCTTGTACCTCTTTTAGGCTTCATAAATAGCAAATTCTAGGTGTTTGAAGTACTTGTAACAAGAGGAGCAATTTTTTTGTGGTGTACAATTGTCTAGGAGGCAATATTTGTAAAATCCTTCAAAACACTCTTGAGTTGCACACTTTTTGCAATTGAGGGGGGATATCCATTTATTTTCTTCATTGATTTTTGTAAATAGGGAAGATGACTTATAAGGGTGCATTTTCGGCAGTGACCGACACCTTAGCTACCTTATCTTTTGCAAATTCATATTGTAAATGAATGAACCTTGTATGAAGTGATCTATTCTACTACACCTAGCGATTGCAACGGCTGGTTACCCATGCAAATCGGTTGGATGATGTGATTACCATAAGGACATTCGTTGGCGTGAAGACAAAGTGAGGAATGATCCACTTTTTGCTTAGAAGCAGCCAGAGCACTGTGACAGAGCAAAGAACCAGCAGATCAACATCTTCTTCACTGTATTGGGGTAGTTATATACTTCACCCAAATATTGTTGTATAGAGGGATATGTATGTATTACCCAAATAATGTAATAAGGGGGGATGTTAGAGTAATATTCCATTACTTGGGATAATTACCATTTACCCCACTAGGTAAAATAAGCTAGTGTATTGCATTACACTACTTAGGATTTATTTCTACATTTACCGTTTTACTTTCTACCATATAGATATTTACTGTCCTAAATATCTAATGGTAACTAGCCTAAATATCCTAGGGTAGTCAATCCTAAACCTAACTCTCTACCTAGCCTAACGCGTTTGTTAGCTTGGTTAGTGGGGAATTAGTTAGGTTTACTATTCATTGTATTATATAAACATTAGTCTTAAACCTAATGTTAAGTTAGTTAATTTGATTATTATTTCATTTGACTTACCTTTGCATCAAGAAGAACAATGAAATTGTTGGCCAGAAAGACAACAATAGAGCAGGGAATCCTGTCGTAGCTGTAGCTTCATTTATTTTGTAATATTTTAGGTTCCAAAATATATTTAAATTCCATAATTCATGTTGTTTATTTTTCAGTCATGTGTGACTGTTGCATTTTTTAATAAATTCTATTCAGATATGATTTATTTAAAATAACATAGGACAACAGTTATCTAGGATTGGTAAAATTCATAAAAGTTAATGGTTTTGAACTAATATAACCCTAGAAAGCTAACCAAATGGATCCAAGAGGACCAGTTCTATAACCAGTTAGAGTTCCCTACTCTATTATTGAGTGATCAATGCCCTAATGGATTGCAAGTAGTGCACTAAATGCTCAACCACTAGAATATTTCAATGTGATTGAGCATCAAAGAAATCCACTATACCTATTCCACTTTGGGATGTACTCACTCTATCAGAATAGATGAAGCAACTGGAGGAGTGTTGGAACCGATTCTTGCATCCATAGGATTCGATTGTCATGCTGCAAAAATCCGTTTGAAACCAATGAGCTATTACAGGCTCTGGTCAACCTGCCTCTTTGTTCTGATAAACACGACTATTGCTAAAAGAAAACTACAAAATGGGTAAGGAAACCCCAGCGGTAATTATATAATAAAACGTTGATTACACGCTCCAGATAAATGTAACATTACATGTATTAAAATGACCAAGCAAGAAAATAACCAATTGTTATGCCTTATGTAGACCGGTGCCTAGATTCATTGGGCTGTTATAGCAATTTAACAATAATTTTAACATGAACAGAGAGAATGGGGAAAAGAAAATTGGCGTTCTTAGATTTATTCAAATATCGTAATAAAACTAAAATTTAACCAATGAAAGAAACATATGTAATGTATTCAAATAATGTAATCCATTACATAGTGACACACAGTACTGAGACAAAGATATAATAGGAATAAAACTCAGAATTGTATTGATTTCATAAAATATTACATGCAGAGTGGGCAAGATGCCTTTTAACTCTATTTTTCTCAAAGAAATACATCAATACAATGAAGAGGACTCTGTTCAAATAATGTAACAGGTCTCTCCTACTCTCCTTGTTCCAATATGGTAACAGTAGAGTCTCTGAATCTCTAGGCTCAATAGGATAGGAAATAATCTCAGCTTCTTGAGCACTTTCCTATCAAAATCCTGCACAACAAAGGGAAGAATAAGAAATGAGAGAAAAATAGACACAAAAGGGGATACAACAACACAACTAATAGGGCACTCAAGTATACCTCTTAGAAAAAATGTTATTCTCTAATTGCTTGATGCAGAATCTGAACTTGTTTGCTTCCTTTTATAGTTGCTGGTTCTTGATTCTGTTATTTTTGTTTTATTTCTAGCCTTACACTTGTCCTCTCCGAATTGATCTTCAAAACTGATACAGTTGGCTTCCACTATCTTTTTTATTTGGGCTGAACCCTTCCTTTTGACTTTTTCAAATAGTAAATCATTTTAACCAGTGATGGAGGTTTTTGGAGAGCCTATCTCTTATTCCACTACTTCCTTCAAAACTATTTCCACTGCTTCTTCTGGAACTGTCTCCTTTTGAATGCTTGGCTCTTTGACTATTTCAGGGACCTTTTCTATTGGTTCAGGTCTTTTTTGTGATGAACTTGCTTCCAACTGTTGATTGTGAACCTCAACCCCTTTTCCTTTTGGACCTTGTTGTAACTTCTTTATTTGTTCATTTATTAATCTCTATATTTCTGTGTTAAAGGTGGCAACAAACCTTAGCATGTTCATCTCCTACAAAATCCTATTTTTTTGTATGGCAAGGATGGACCTGTTTCTTTCATATTGGAAGAGCAACATCTCCACAGTATTCACCAGAAGAGTAGTTTGTCTAGTCATTTCTGCCTCATCATCTGGTTCACACTCAAATATTTCTATGGTATGCTTGAATAGCTCTTCTACATCAGAGGCCTCCAAGCATTGGTCTAAGGATAGACCGATGTCTACCATTTTTCTTGTTGCTTCTTCTATCAGATTATCCATTTCAGTTACAACATTGATCCACCTTTCCTGATTTACCCCAAACAGGGATGCTTTCAAAAACTCAAAATTGAGTTGTATTTTATTGCCATTATTTGTTATTATCTCTTGTCCCTACAACTCTTCAAAATTATCTCCTATGAAATCAAGGGTAGGATGAATGACTTCAAAGTCTTCTTCTCTCTCTTGTATTAATGTCAAAATTTCTCGAGAAGTTACTTGGATCACCCCTATCTGTCTAAACATTTCAGTGAACCCTCTGGCATGAGCTTGTATTTTTATTGACAGTTGTTTCTTCATTGTATCTAGATAATAGGCATGATATTGAACCTTTACTATTGAAGGAGACTGTGTATTGGGAACATATTTTCTTGCCAGCTCTTCCTGTTGTTTATTTATTAATGCTTTCATTTCTACTTTTTCTCTCTCCTCTTTTTTCAATTGTTTCCTTAGCTCTGCAATTTTTCCAATGAATTGGTCTATGGCTTGATTTTGCATTGTCTTGACAACTTTGGCCATTTCACCTTCTTTCCCTAGTACTGATGAGCCCCCGGTTTCCTCATTGACTCTGAAGACCAGTGGGTCTTGTAGGGGAGGAAGATTTATCTCTGCTATATCTGATACAGGTGCTTCTAATTGTGATTCTTCTATAAACTGCTCTCCTATATTTCCCATCCCTGCCACTAACTGTAATTCTTGTTCATTTGTAGTAGTGAAAGTAGCCTGCTCATCTGTCCTTTCCAACACAACCTTAGTAGAGGGCAAAGACAATTTAGGCCTCTTCTTCTCTATAGTGGTTATCTCTGTTTGATTTTTCACTTGGTGACTTCGAAAGAGACCCCCAAATCCAGCAGTTCTTCTCATATTCATCTGTACTACTGATGGAATTTTAATCTCCTACCCTTTTATTGTTAGAGAGGTAGGGATGGCCATGGGTGCCAATTTCTTCACACTAGTTATAGCTAGTACTCTGTCTGAGATGGGAATTACAGCCTATTCTAGGAGAGAAACTTTTTGAGTAGGTGTTGTTACAATCTCCTTCCCTTTATCTATACTCAGGTTTTTGGAAGCTTCTTGGGAAGTGCTTGGTGCCGCCTCTATTCTGAGATGAGCACCTTCGTAAGGCCTAACCTGTTGCTCTACTATGTCTATAGTATTTATAGTGACCTCCATTTTGTCAATACCCTATTCTTCTATCAACTCTAATAGGGGGTCTTCTTTGATTGCTAGAGCTGCTCCTGGAAAAATAGGTGCTATAGATTCTACTAAAATTTCTCGAAGCCTTCTTAATTCTGTAGGGTAATCATAGGCTTCATGAACCTATGTGCTGCCCCTACTTTTGGGAGGGAAATCATCCCATACCCTTTGCAAATCTAATCCTTTTTCCATAGCTTCTAATAAGCTTTCTTCAAAAGCGTCTGTACGATGCAGTATTCGAGCATATTCTCTTTTTTCCATCATTTTTTTGTATGTTCCTTTAGGGTCATAAAATCTCCAAGTTATCTCATCGAATCCCATGTTGTCCAATTCAAACATTCCCTTGAGCAGGGAAGGGTAGCCAACAAATATATAATCCCCAAAGCGACAGGGAACATTGAGCCAGGGGACCTTACCATGTTTCTTTACCAGTCTCATCTTTACCTCTTCGACCACCTGCCTGCATAATTCCAAAGCTTCTAGGGATAATGGGCAATACATTGGTAATAGCTTTGGAGGAATTTTAGCCCCATATAGCCTGATATAGGTGTAACCTTCTGTGAAGAAGAAATCCCCAATCTATTTCTCTTTGATAAAGGCCCTTACTCCTAGCCCTAACCTCTCAGGGACTAATCCGGTTAGAGTCCAATGGATTTCCACCATGAAATGGTCATAGAACCAGCCAATGTGAGTTCGTCCTTCATGTATTCTCTAGAAACTACTTTGGACATAGTGGTTGTCAATGGCTTTTACTCTTTTCTGGGCTTCTTCTCCCAATTGACCCGCTATCAGATGGATAAAAATTGAGTATTGAGAAAAATGGGGCATCTCTTGCCTTTGTTCAAAAACTGCCTTTTTCAATTCTACCATTTCTTCATGCATTTGGGTACTTAATTCTAATTCCCAGGCATAAATTGGGGTATTATGCGCCCGATTGCATTGTGCAGCTAAATACAAAACCCTTTTGGTCACTCTACTGAGATCCTGTACCCCTAAGACTATGTTTATCATATCACAAAAATCTTGGACCCATGGTTTAAAAGCAGTCTTCCTAATTGGAAATTTATCATCTATTTTCTCATGAGTATCAAATAAAGACTTAAAAACTTCCATTTTTGTGAACATTCGAGATTGGTGTTCGATTACCTTTGTCACCAAAAATGTGGTATACTCTATCAAATTGAATACTTTCTGGATGTGTTCGACTTTGATGTTGAATACCGATCGATCCTTATTGTCTCGAAATGTCCTCATTCTTTCGTCATACACCACTGCCAGCCACGCCATTAAATCCGAGGAGAAGTGAACTTTTAGATATACCAGCTTCTCGAGGTTACTGTCCCATCTATTACTTCTGGGAAAACCCTTGTATTGTAACCTCCAGGCTTTATGAAATAAATCAGCCATTATCCATGGGGTTTTGCTATCGTTCTCCATCACATGAGCAAAACTCTTGATACATGCATTATCGATCTCGTACTACTGTGTTGGGGTAGGTTTCTTATCAGCTCCACATTTTTGAGCAAATTCATACATTGTGTTGTCGGGTACAGGCGGTCCAGAGATCTCAGAGTATGGTGATCTATCCGTGATGAATTTTATGGCTTCCCTAGTGTCTTCGGGTGCAAAAACATCTCCCCATGATGCCATTTATCTCACGGTAGTGGGTCAAGTCCTCCTGAGATAGGAAATCTTTGAAAGTCTTCTTCTCTCTGTACTTCTATGTATCAATTTCTGCTCTTAGCTCACTAGGGTGGTAAACTCGACTATTTTCATGAGCTCATATACTGGTTGGTGAAATGGGTTCGATAATTCACATGTTTGTCATTAATACGATGCCACCAACTACCTTTTAAAATTATCCAAAGAATTTTTGCCAACACATCTTTCCCAGAGTTGGGCCTTAATGGTGGGTAATGTCCTTCATCCTACGTGCCCCTTGGGTGCTTTGGTTTGTGTACCTGTAATCATCAATAGATCCACTATTGGCCGCTAGAACCTTTTCTCGTCTAATATGGAACTGTGATGTGTGATAAGGATGGCTTCCATTTTGAATCTCGTGCCACCTTGGCCTCGAATGATAACTAAATATTTGGGATCGATTACCCTTTTAATTAGGTAACAATCATCCTAGGGATATCCATAAGATTTGGTTCTTGATGTGAGTGCCTGTTATCATCTTTGATATCTTTTAGCTTCCTTGAGTCAACCATGATCGAGCGTAACCATTGGATCTACCTCTATTTTATTATGACCTTGGATCTTTTTAGAACCTGTGGGTTAGTTAACCAAGAGAAAACATGCTTTGAACCTTTTAATATTGACCAATCAAAAATGAAGGTGGCGATTAATGTCATGCTAAGACCCTTGTTAAATATGTTTAAAATTTAATTAATCAAGCGTCGATTTAAGCTTACCATTGATTTACCTTTGAAATGCGTGCCACCATTGGATTACTTCGAGATGGAGCGCATCCATTGGATCCATCAGAATATGCTTGTCATTTTAGCCTTGCTTATATTTGACTTTGACTTGCTTGCTGCCATTAGATTCCTTTAATCTCAATGAAGCGCTATCATCAGATTCTCATTAGTTGATTCATCACTTAAATATTTGGTTCATGCACTACCATCGGATCTCCTGAGTAGGGTTAGCATAGTCATCGATGTCTAGGGACCTACATGTTTGTTAATCTAATTTATATTACCGAAACCTTGTGAGTTAACCTTCGATATTTTTAATAATGGTTGAAAACCATTGGATTAGTGATGATGAGTGTCGTCGTAATATCTTCAGATTGTTTTATGTTTTTTTTTTAATTCAACTCATTCACCGTCGTTAGATCTTCGTGTTATGGTATGTCCAAACGCTATCATTAGATCTCTTGCAAGTTACATACTTGATAGCCAAAAGGGGCGCATTATTACATTTGATTAATCTTTGTTTAAGCTAAAAGGGGGTAATTAGCAATGTGTTATACCCTTACTAATGCATAATTAATTTTTTTTGCTTTACCTTCATCTTTCCCGATAAATCACCATTTACTCATTTGGATTTCAATTTAGCGTGACCGTCGAATCTCGATTGATGTTGGTGCGACCATTGATTTTCCTCAACCTACGGGGTTAGTTACCAAAGGGGGTATGATTTTAACCTTGAATTAAGCTGAAATGGGGATGATTAGCCAATGTGTTAGACCCTCGTTAATATTTTTTAAAATATTTAATTAATCTTATGGGGACTTATACCTTTTTGATGCACCTTCTATGGGCGCGCCACCATTGGATTGGATCTAGATCGAGCATTGTCGTCTGATCTGTCTAATTAGCTCGATGGTTATTTCAAAGGGGGTGCATACCCTTAATACTTTTTGACCATAGTATTTTAATGTGTGGTTTAATTAAATCAAGCGCTACCATCGATCTTTGAGTTCATTTGAGCGCTATCATCCGATCTGGCGGACTTGTCTGATATTTAATCAAAATTTTGACCTTTGTTGACTCATTAATGATTTGACTTTTTGGAGAGCATGCATCCATCGGATTGGGCTTAGCTCAAGTGCATCCATTCAGATTGGTAAAGTTGCATAAATTTTAAATTTATTAAGCTTTAATGACCTTAGGTTATAATATTTCTTAAACCATTTGACCTTTGACTTATCCTTTCGACGTCTTTGTGAAAGCGCGTTCATTGGATTATTTTTGATGAAGTGCTATCGTTAGATTAAGGCGAGTTGCTCAATTTTTAATTAAATGGGGTGCATACCCTTAAGCCTTAATTAAATTTTTGATGCTTAGTTATGCTTTTCAGGATTTAGACTAAGGTTTTGAATTTTCCCCTATCTTTAGAATACCTTAGGACTTTAAAGATTTATCATTTGATTTAAGCCCAAGGGAAACTTTATTTTATGAGGGTCAAAGTTTGGATTTTAAAAATATGATAAAATTTTTCCCTATCCCTTGTTTAAGATAATTGAGCTTTATCAAAAGGGGACACACATTATTAACAACACAAGTAGTAAATTTATCAAATAAACTCATGGAAGAAATTAAACTCTCTCAATTAGATGCAAAAGGACCAGCAATGCTTGCATACTTTGATTGAAACTAAAAATTTAAATTTGGGGGTTTCAAAGTTTGAGTCAAATTTGGCTCCAACATAGGCTCTAACTGGGACAATGTGTTGAAAACATGAGGCACTTGAGAACCACTGAATCTCCTGGTTTTATTTGCAGAAAATGAACAAAAATAAAAAACTTGACTGCTAAGTAAAGCTTGAATATATTTATTTTATATATACTAAAAAATTGTATGAACAACCTGATATCAAAGCAATAGAGTATTTGAAAACTGTAATTCCTTTTATTCAATTTGGAAACTAGGATCAAATTTTTAGAAACAGATGAGTTTTATTTTGATATATTGTAATGCTTGTTTTGGCTAAGTCATAAGATATGATTACACAAATATTTGTCAAAGCCATTTACTTCATCATGTTTATGCCCATGTGTGTGTTTGTGCATTTATTTTGATTTCTAAGTCTTTCAGAACTTTGCCATATCTGAGCAAAATAGTTAAGCCTAATATGTGATTTCACTCTTTAAAAATTTTCACCATTCTGTAGGGCTCCACTGCCAGTCAAGCGTCTATAGCCCCGATGGAGTTGCTTCTAATCCCATCTGGTTTTACCCTACTACCAGTCAAGCGTCTATAGCCCCGGTAGAGGTTTTCCAAGATATCTCAGGCAGTGACTCAATTTAACTTTGTTTTTTATTTTTCTTTCTCGTGAGAGAAGTACTTGGATATATAAGCAAATTGTGCAACGAGTATGCCTGAGTTGAGGATTAGTTTTTGGCTATAAAAGATGAGTGTAATGATTCTTGGCTCAACCACCCTCTCAAAGATAACTCGGTTCTTTGGACCTTTGAAGTCACCTTAAGTATCATTTGTAATGTGAGGCTTTGACATGATGTTTCAATCAACTTTGTTTTCCTTCTGTTTTATCTCATATCAAACAACTATTGCATAAACACTCATATTTTGAAAATTGTAAACCTCATCAGATCTAAAATAAATCTCCTTTCTTCTTATTGTTTTTGGTGGAATTATCAGTAATATATACTCATCAAACTAAGAATATCATGTGTATAGTAAATTCATAATTAAACTAAACAAGAAAAGAAGAGCTAAAAATAAAGCACTCTATTTTTTTGGGTTTTTTTGTTCTTTCCACTTTTATTTTATTTTATTCACCTTCAACAGGGATTGTACATTTTGAGGTGTTGGCCATTAATAGGGATAGCCATCATTTCACCCTGCAAGGTCTGCAACTTGTATGTATTCTGGCTGATAACATGGGCTATTTGGTATGGGCCAATCCATTTAGGTTCAAATTTACCTTTTTCACCATGCTTATCATTTTTAGGATCCCAATAGATGACTATATCTCCTTGAGAAAAAGGGGTACCCTTGGCTTTCTTATTAAACAATTTCATGGTTTTCTGGGTTTGTTCCATCATTCTATTAAGGGTCTCTCTTCTTTGCTCTTCTAATAGGACAATTTGGTCAAGCCTTCTCTGTATGGGATTGGGGTCTTCATGGTCTTGCAATAAGAGGGAAAGTGCCAATTTCTCTATCTTTGAAGGTAATAAGGCTTTCTCTCCATAAACCATCTCATAGGGGGTTCTTCCTGTGTTTCTTTTAACAGATAACCTATCAGCCCACAAAGCAAATTTAAGTTCACTGTCCCACCCTCTCTTGTTCTTACCCAATGATATTTTTATTCTGGTTATTACATTTTTATTTGATGACTCAACAAGACCATTTCCTTGGGGGTAATAATTAGCAGAATGGGATAATTCAATTCCATATTCAACACAAAATTCTACCATTTCATATGAAACAAAATACTGTGCATTATCTATAACTAGTTTTTGAGGAACTCCAAACCTGGTCAGAATGTTTTCTTCCAAGAATTTGATGACAGTGGTAGTAGTGGATGTTCTCATGGGTGCAACTTCTACCCACTTTGTAAAGTAATCTGTTGTAGTTATGATCCACTTGTGTTGGCTAGATGAATTAGGCTTGATCTCTCCAATTAGGTCAATACCCCATTGTGTGAATGGTGCTTCAATGATTACTGGCTTGAGGGGCATGGTAGCTAAATGCTTCTTTCCTGCAAAAACCTGGTAGTTATGATAGTTCCTAACATATTTATATACATATTTAAAAATGGAAGGCCAATAATATCCTGCTCTCATAATTTTATTAGTTGTAGCTCTTGGAGCAAAATGTCCTCCATAGAAACCATCATGAAATTCATTGATTATTTTTGGGACTTCACTTTCATATAGACAGACTAATAATACTCCATCAGGGTGTTTCTAGTATAGCACACCATCTTGTATATAATATTTCTGAGCTTGAAGCTTGACTGACCTCATTCTGTTTGTTGACATATCTTTAGGGAATGATATGGTTTGTAAGTATGACAATATTTCCTCATACCATTTGCATTCGGTATTATTGATTCTTCTGATATCATATGCCTCATCTATTGTGAGAACATTTTCAAATCCTTCTTCTTCTTTGTTAGCCAACAGTTTAGCCAAACCCTATCCTTTGATAGTTTTAACTATTTTGAATTCAACATCATATTGCAGAAGCTTTACCATCCATCTTGTTGGTCTTCCTAATGGCTCTGATTGAGAAAAAATATCTTTTATTTCTATAAAAGGGATACAGTAGTAAACTTTATTTGAGCCAAATATACCTTTGAAA
Organism: Wollemia nobilis; assembly: GCA_028583015.1. Classification (NCBI taxonomy): domain Eukaryota; kingdom Viridiplantae; phylum Streptophyta; class Pinopsida; order Araucariales; family Araucariaceae; genus Wollemia; species Wollemia nobilis. The sequence continues at coordinate 4,581,987 of JAQPPZ010016751.1, read as the reverse complement.
TGTTCTAAAGATTGGATGACTGCATAAGCATATTTTTCTAGCAAGGTGTATTTAAGATGTGCTCCTTTTAGACCTGAACTCATGAAGGCTATTGGCCTTTCATTATTTTCATCATATTTCTATGAAAGAACTGCAACAATAGAATGTTCAGATGCATAAGAATAGATATTAAAATCTTTTGCATAATCAGGGCAACTTAGGGCTGGAGTGGTTGATATGGCTTCTTTGATCTTGTTAAATGCTTCCATATTCTCTATTGTCCATTTTATTTCTCTAGTTTTCTTAACCATATCATTTATAGGTTTGGTCATCTCTACAAAATTTGGGACAAATATTCTAATAAAGTTTATCTTGCCAAAGAATGACCTGACACCTTTCAAATTTCTAGGAGGAGGAATTTTGGAAATGAATTCAATTATTTCTGGATCAATGCTTATTCCTTTTTCTGAAACTATGTGTCCTAATAACTTTCCTTGTGTAGTCCCAAATATGCATTTCTTGGGATTTAAAGAAATTCCAAATTCCTTGCATCGAGCAAAAACTATAGTCAAATGTTCTAGATGATCTTATGAATTTTTAGAAAATATTGTGATATCATCTAGGTATACAACTACAATTTTGAACATTAATCCTTTGAAGGCAAAATCCATTGCTCTCTGAAAAGTAGCACCTGCATTCATCAGTCCAAAAGGTATTCTTAAATATTCAAATGTGCCCCAAGGTGTAGTGAATGTTGCCTTATGTCTATCTTCTAGATTTATCTGAATTTGATTGTACCCTAAAAATCCATCTAACAGAGACAATCTAGTTGAGCCAACTACTGCTTGCAATAATTGTTCCATGTTGGGTAATGGGTAATTGTCTTTTAATGAACTCTTGTTTAAATTTCTAAAATCTACACAGAGTCTAATATCCCCATTATTTTTTCTGATTGGTACTAAATTGGATATCCATGAAGAAAATCTTACCTTTCTTATTATTTTGGAATCCAGTAATTTTTGTACCTCTTTTTGCATTATTGGGTGTAGAGTTGGGTTGTACTTCCTTTGTTTCTGTCTAAATGGTTTAGAATATTCTTTCAAGGGTATTATGTGTGTCATTACATCTGTTTTGAATGTTTTAAGATCTTCATAAGTCCAAGCAAAATGTTCTTTGTTCTTTTTCAAAAAATTGATATATCCAACCTTTTCTTTAGTAGGTAAAGCCATGTCTACTTTCACTATTCTAGGTTCTTTCATTGAACCAATGTTAATATCTTCAGATATTACTTCTCTACGTAAAGGCTTATAAGCTTTGTCAAAATCATCAAATAGACTCTCTAGAGAAACTAATCCTTTGGGTATCTTATTAGTTTTCAATTGGATTACTTCTACTAGCTCTCCTATTTGGTCTTTTATCATCACAGATTACATCTGCATACTGATTTTGCAGAGTCATAAAATCCTTAATATCTATATCATCTTGAAAGACCTGTAGATAGACTATGTTATCTGGCATAGAAGGTTTATAGACTGAGATAGTTGGGAATCTATCCATATATTCTATAGTTATCTTCGGGTGATCTAGGCCTGAGGCATTTATAGCTAAAATATCTGCAACATGATTTTGTTCTCTAGGAATATATGAGATATTGAAAGCTAAGAATTTATCAATTTCTTCCAACACTGCATTTTTATATTGCTTAAGCCTAGGGTGCTTAGTTTGATATTTACCTTTGATCTATAGTATAATAAGCTCTGCATCCCCTGTTATAGTCAAGTAGTTAATGCCTAATTCTTTTGCTTTCCTTAACCCTAGTAGTAAAGCTTCATACTCAGCTACATTGTTTGTGCAAGGGAATTCTAGTCTATAAGGAATACCAAGGTAATTTCCTTTAATATCAGTCAAATTTACACCTACACCTGCTCTAGACTGTGATTTAGCTCCATCAAAAGACATGGTCCACATTTCTTGAGTCAAAACTCTATCTGATTCAACATCTACTATTTTCATAACTTTTGGATCCATGTTCTTTGCTTCTGGTACTTCCACCAGGAATGGGTTGTGCCATATTGAATAAACTCCCATCCCTTTTTCTTCCATAGAGTTAACTAAGTTAATCATGGTTTCATCTGTTTGAATTAACTCTATGGAGTGTTTGTTGAATGGTTCCCTTCTCAAAATTATATTCTCCTTATCTGATATTGGGATTGTAGCATAGGACTAGTCTAATTGAATTGAACCTCCTAGTTGTTCTGCCCAATGTCTATTGAGTAATAGTGAGAATAATGGGTCAACATCAACTACTGCAACATCCATGACAATGCCCTTTTTGGGGTGTTGATCTAAGAAAACTAACAATCCAGTTATCACCCCTACACAAGGAATTTGTCTACTATCCATTACAGAAATAGGGGCAGAATCTCTAGTATAGATTAATCCCATTTGATCAACTATTAATTTGGGCATGATATTGTGTGAGGCTCCACTGTCTAACATGCAGTTATGGATGACATATCTTTCCCCTTCATGTGAGTTGTACCTTAATGATACATAAAAGGGTCTGACAGAGGATGGTGATCTTGTATCATGTTGATTTTGTCTAGCAGCATGGCAAGTTGGGTCTTCTTTTTGTTCCACTAATCCAAATGCTCTGTAGACTTGTTCTCTGTACTGTTGAACTTTCATAAGTTCTCCAAATGTGATATTAACCTTTTGCTTACTGAGTTCTGACCCAACATCAAATTCTATCTTCTTTATATCCAGTGGTTTATTACTTTCTTCTTTGGGAATCTCTTCCTCTGATTCTATTACTTCAGGAGTAATCTTTTTGAGGATTCTATCAGTTTTCTCTTTACTGATATTTTTATTGGTGAAAGTTTATTTTCTTGTTTCACTTGTAGAGGCTTTCTCTGCCTTATCTGGGACTGTTCTATTCCTTAGATTCAGGACATGGGTAGCTTCTAATTCTTCAACTTCTTGAGCAATGGGGATTAATTTCCCTTGCTTCATCTTATCATATCTTGACTCATGTGATTTTTGCAAGATTTTAGTTCCTTCAGTTACTAAAATTTGAGGATGATGATTTGAAGCATACTTGTCCATATCTTCTTCAAACAACCTTTCTCTGGATTCATCTTCAATAGACCAACAAGCATTGATTCTTATATCCTCTTCTGATTCAGCATGCATATCTACATTACGCTGATCACTTAGGTGAATTCCACATGCATCAGGGTTATGGGGTGCATCACAAGTAGAGCAAAAATAGGGAAATCCCTCTGCTACATTAGCAGATGGTATAGGGTTAGGAATACTATTCTGATCTCTATCAAATTCTCGATTTTTCTAGTTATTATTCCCATTATTCCTACTCCTATTTCCTTCTTCAGAACCATTGTTGTTTCCCCAATTCCTATTGAAATTTTTCTTGAAGGGAGGATGGTTGTCAACATGAGGTCACTCTGTCTGTGAAGATTCACCATTATTTCCATTTCTTTCAATTCTTGCTAACCTATTGTTCATGTTATTGAACATCTCAGTCATTTGACTAGTCAACTTTTCCATTGGATCAATTTCAGTTCTTCTTTGTATATCAAATGCCACTCTTTTAGGTTTTCTCTCAGGTAAGTTGACTTCTAAAGAGTAAGGTTTCATCTTACCACTATCAAGCATATTTCTTTCTATATCCATTGCTTTTTCCATACAACCATCAATGGTAGTGGCTTGTTCTTGCCTCAACTCATAGTTAAACTCTCCTTGAAAGGCATTCTTATAAAAACAAATAGACTGAATATCACTAGGTCTAAGGTTGGCAGGGATTTTATTCCTAGTCTTTGAAAATATTATGTTGAAATCACTAACAACCTCATTCTCTTTTTTCTTCATAGTGGCTAACTCAGTTAACAATGATTGTTCATTTTTCCTTTCACCATATTTCTTTAGAAACACAATTTCCATTTTGGTGAAGTTTGGGATATCATTGTTTGGAAGGGAATTGAACCACTCTCTAGCATATTTTTCTAAATTCTGTAAAAATAGTCTCAATACTACATCTTCATGTTCAACTTCCAGACTATCCATTGCATACAAGAAACTTTTGATATGATCTTCTCCAGTCATTGCACTATTTCCTAAAAATTTAGGGAGGTATTTGTGAGCTTTATTGGGTAAGGTATTTAAATTGATGGGTAACACAAAAGGCCTATATCTATTAGTCCTCCATAAATGAACATTAGCCTAGGCCATTGTTACTGTAGGATTCAAATTCACAGTAGTAATACTTACAAGAATATGAGGTCGAGTAATCTGAATATGATCTAATGGATTATCTACCTCAGTATTACTATTTATTGGATAATAAGAATAATCACATATATCTTCTATAATAGAATTCAAATGTTCATCTACAGTGATATCAAGTAATAGTATTTTGATTTTTCTTTATGTACTTTTTATCGCTAGAATTTGATCTACTATTATAAGCAATACTCTTGAAAAGTGGAGTTTTCTGATTATGTATAAATACCTCTGGATTCTCGAGTTTTGGGAATAGCTCCTTACCGCTTCTCCTGGTGTTCACCAACACGTTTTGTTCTCTCCTTTTTTATTTTTTCCTTCTGGGTTCGTCCAGCAGAGTCACCAACACCGAGGTGCAGAAAGAACAACATATACTTTATCAAGAATGCTTGATATTATCACTCATCCTCATAGGAGTCGGTTCTTGGGATAATTCAAGAAAATCAAGAAACCAAAATTTTCAAGAAAAGATCAAGAAACATAAAGAAAATCAAAATTTGAAAACCATGGGTAAAATAAAGAACGTAGAAAATGTAAAAATTAAAATGAAAGTTCTTTATTCTAATTGGCCACCTGTTGATTAAAAATAATGTCATAAAATCTAGGCTTAGAATGTAAAAATTCTCCTCGACAACGGTGCCAAAAAATTGTTGGAACCGATTCTTGCATCCATAGGATTCGATTGTCACGCTGCAAAAATCCGTTTGAAACCAACGAGCTATTACAGGCTCTGGTCAACCTGCCTCTTCGTTCTGATAAACATGACTATTGCTAAAAGAAAACTACAGAACGGGTAAGGAAACCCCAACGGTAATTATATGATAAAACGTTGATTACACGCTCCAGATTAATGTAACACTATATGTATTAAAATGACCAAGCAAGAAAAATAACCAATTGTTATGCCTTATGTAGACCGATGCCTAGATTCATTGGGTTGTTATAGCAATTTAACAACAATTTTAACATGAACAGAGAGAATGGGGAAAAGAAAATTGGCGTTCTTAGATTTATTCGAATATCATAATAAAACTAAAAGTTAACCAATGAAAGAAACGTATGTAATGTATTCAAATAATGTAATCCATTACACAGTGACACATAGTACTGAGACAAAGATATAACAGGAATAAAACTCATAATTGTATTGATTTCATAAAATATTACATGCAGAGTGGGCAAGATGCCTTTTAACTCTATTTTTCTCAAAGAAATACATCAATACAATGAAGAGGACTCTGTTCAAATAATGTAATAGGTCTCTCCTACTCTCCTTGTTCCAATCTGGTAACAGTAGAGTCTCTAAATCTCAGGCTCAATAGGACAGGAAATAATCTCAACTTCTTGAGCACTTTCCTATCAAAATCCTGCACAACAAAGGGAAGAATAAGAAATGAATGAGAAAAATAGACACATAAGGGAGATACAACAACACAACTAATAGGGCACTCAAGTATACCTCTTAGAAAAAATGCTATTCTCTAATTGCTTGATGTAGAATCTGAACTTGTCTGCTTCCTTTTATAGTTGTTGGTTCTTGATTCTGTTATTTTTGTTTTATTTTTGGCCTTACACTTGTCCTCTCCTAAGTTGATCTTCAAAACTGGTACAACTGGCTTCCACTATCCTTTTTATTTGGGTTGAACCCTTCCTTTTGACCTTTTCAAATAGTAACTTATTTTAACCAGTGATGGAGGTTTTTGGAGAGCCTATCTCTTCTTCCATTACTTCCTTCATAATTGTTTCTACTGTTCCTTCTTGAACTGTCTCCTTTTGAGTGCTTGGCTCTTTGAATGCTAAAGGGGTTTTTCTATTGGTTCAGGTCTTCGTTGTGTTGAACTAACTCTCAGCTGTTGATCGTGAACTTCAACCCTTTTCCTTTTTGACCTTGTTGCAACTTTTTTATTTGCTCACTTATTAATCTCCATATTTCTGTGTCAAAGGTGGCAGCAAACCTTAGCATGTTCATCTCCTACAAAATCCTATTTTTTTGTATGGCAAGGATGGACTTATTTCTTTCATATTGGAAGAGCAACATCTCCATAGTATTCACCAAAAGAGTAGTTTGTCTAGTCATTTCTGCCTCATCATCCGGTTCACACTCAAATATTTCTATGGTATGCCTGAATAGCTCTTCTACATCAGAGGCCTCTAAGCATTGATCTAAGGATAGACCAATGTCTACCATTTTTCCTGTTGCATCTTCTATCAGATTGTCTATTTCAGTTACCACATTGATCCACCTTTCCTGATTTACCCCAAATAGGGATGCTTTCAAAAACTCAAAATTGAGTTGTATTTTGTTGCCATCATTTGTTATTATCTCTTGTCCCTGCAACTCTTCAAAATTATCTCCTATAAAATCCAGGGTGGGATGGATGACTTCAAAGTCTTCTTCTCTCTCCCGTATCAATGTCAAAATTTCTCGAGCAGTTACTTGGATCACTCTTATCTGTCTAAACATTTCAGTGAATCCTCTAGCATGAGCTTGTATTTTCATTGACAGTTGTTTCTTCATTGTATTTAGATAATAGGCATGATCTTGAATCTTTACTATTGAAGGAGGTTGTGTATTGGGAACATATTTTCTTGCCAATTCTTCCTATTGTTTATTTATTAATGCTTTCATTTCTGCTTTTTCCCTCTCCTCTTTTTTCAATTGTTTCCTTAGCTCTACAATTTTTCCAATGAATTGGTCTATGGCTTGATTTTGCATTGTCTTGACAACTTTGGCCATTTCACCTTCTTTCCCTAGTATTGATGAGCCCCCAGTTTCCTCATTGACTCTGAAGACCAGTGGGTCTTGTAGGGTGGGAAGATTTATCTCTGCTATATCTGATACAAGTTCTTCTAATGATGATTCTTTTATAAACTTCTCTCCTATATTTCCCATCCCTGCCACTAACTGTAATTCTTGTTCATTTGTGGTAGTGAAGGTTGTTTGTTCATCTGTCCTTTCTAACAAAACCTTGGTGGAAGGCAAAGACAATTTAGGCTTCTTCTTTTCTACAGTGGTTATCTCTGTTTGATTTTTCACTTGGTGACTTCGAAAGAGACCCCCAAATCCAGCAGTTCTTCTCATATTCATTTGTACTATTGATGGAATTTTAATCTCCTGCCCTTTTATTGTTAGAGATGTAGGGATGGCCATGGGTGCCAATTTCTTCACACTAGTTACAGCTAGTACTCTATCTGAGATGGGAATTATAATTTGTTCTAGGAGAGAAACTTTTTGAGCAGGTGTTGTTACAATCTCCTTCCCTTTATCTGTACTCGAGTTTTTGGAAGCTTCTTGGGAAGTGCTTGGTGCCACCTCTATTCTGATATGAGCACCTTCAGAAGGCCTAACCTATTGCTCTACTATGTCTACAGTATTTACAATGACCTCCATTTGGTCAATACCCTATTCTTCTATCAACTCTAATAGGGGGTCTTCTTTGATTGCTAGAGCTGCTCCTGGAAAAATAGGTGCTATAGATTCTACTAAAATTTCTTGAAGCCTTCTTAATTTTGTAGGGTAATCATAGGCTTCATGAACCTATGTGTTGCCCCTGTTTTTGGGAGGGAAATCATCCCATACCCTTTGCAAATCTAATCCTTTTTCCATAGCTTCTAATAAGCTTTCTTCAAAAGCATCTGTACGATGCAGTATTCGAGCATATTCTCTTTTTCCCATAATTTTGTTGTATGTTCCTTTAGGGTCATAAAATCTCCAAGTTATCTCATCAAATCCCATGTTGTCCAATTCAAACATTCCCTTGAGCAGGGAAGGGTAGCCAACAAATATATAATCTCCAAAGTGATAGGGAACATTGAGCTAGGGGACCTTACCATGTTTCTTTACCAGTCTCATCTTAGCCTCTTCGGCCACCTGCCTGCATAATTCCAAAGCTGCTAGGGATAATGGGCAATACTTTGGTAACAGCTTAGGAGGAATTTTAGCCCCATATAGCCTGATATAGGTATAACCTTCTGTGAAAAAGAAATCCCCAATCTCCTTTTCTTTGATAAAAGTCCTTACTCCTGGCCCTAACCTCTCAGGGACTAATCCGGTTAGAGTCCAATGGATTTCCACCATGAAATGGTCACAGAACCAGCCAAAGTGAGTTCGTCCTTCATGTATTCTCCAGAAACTACTTTGGACATAGGGTCTGTCAATGGATTTTACTCTTTTTTAGGCTTCTCCCAATTGACCCGCTATCAGATGGATAAAAATTGAGTATTGAGAAAAATAGGGCATCTCTTACCTTTGTTCAAAAACTACCTTTTTCAATTCTACCATTTCTTCATGCATTTGGGTACTTAATTCTAATTCCCAAGCGTAAATTGGGGTGTTATGCACCCGATTGCATTGTGCAGCTAAATATAAAACCCTTTTAGTCACTCTACTGAGATCTTGTACTCCTAAGACTATGTTTATCATATCACATAAATCTTGGACCCATGGCCTAAAAGCAGTTTTCTTAATTGGGAATTTATTTTCTATTCTCTCATGTGTATCAAATAAAGTTTTAAAAACTTCCATTTCTGTAAACATTCGAGATTGGTGTTCGATTACCTTTGTCACCAAAAAGGTGGTATACTCTATCAAATTGAATACTTTCTGGATGTGTTCGACTTTGATACTGAATACCGATCGATCCTTATTATCTCGAAATGTCCTCATTCTTTCGTCATACGCCACTGCCAGCCATACCATTAAATCTGAGGAGAAGTGAACTTTTAGACATACCAACTTCCCGAGGTTACTGTTCCATCTGTTATTTCTAGGGAAACCCTTGTACTGTAACCTCCAGGATTTATGAAATAAGTCAACCATTATCCATGGGGTTTTGCTATCGTTCTCCATCACATGAGCAAAACTCTTGATACATGCATTATCGATCTCGTATTGCTGTGTTGGGGTAGGTTTCTTATCAACTCCACATTTTTGAGCAAATTCATACATTGTGTTATTGGGTACAGGCGGTCCAGAGATCTCAAAGTATGGTGATCTATCCGTGATGAATTTTACGGCTTCCCTAGTGTCTTCGGGTGCAAAAACATCTCCCCATGATGCCATTTAGCTCACGGTAGTGGGTCGGGTCCTCTTGAGATAGGAAAGCTTTGAAAGTCTTCTTCTCTCTATACTTTTGCATATCAATTTTTGCTCTTAGCTCACCAGGGTGGTAAACTTGACTGTTTTTGTGAGCTCATATACTGGTTGGTGAAATGGGTTTGATAATTCACACGTTTGTCATTAATACGATGCCACTAACTGCCTTTTAAAATTATCCAAAGAATTTTTTCCAACACATCTTTCCCTAGAGTTGGGCCTTAATGGCGGGTAATGTCCTTCATCCTACGTGCCCCCTGGGTGCTTTGGTTTGTGTACCTGTAATCATTAACAGATCTGCTATTGGCCGCTAGAACCTTTTCTCATCTGACGTGGAACTATGATGTGTGATAAGGATGGCTTCCATTTTGAATCTCGTGCCACCTCGACCTCGAACGATAACTAAATCTTCGGGATCGATTACCCTTTTAACTAGGTAGCAATCATCCTAGGGATCTCCATAAGATTTGGTTCTTGATGTGAGTGTCTATTACTATCTTTGATATCCTTAGCTTCCCTGAGTCAACCATGATCAAGCGCAATCGTTGGATCTACCTCTATTTTATTATGACCTTGGATATTTTTAGAACCTGCGGGTTAGTTAACCAAGAGAAAACATGCTTCAAACCTTTTAATATTGACCAATCAAAAATGAAGGTGGTAATTAATATCGTGCTAAGACCCTTGTTAAATATGTTTAAAATTTAATTAATCAAGCATCGATTTAAGCTTACCATTGATTTACCTTTGAAACACGTGCACCATCATTGGATTACTTCGAGATGGAGCACATCCGTTGGATCCATCAGAAGATGCTTGTCATTTTAGCCCTGCTTGTATTTGACTTTGACTTGCTCATTGTCATTAGATTCCTTTAATCTCAATGAAGCGCTACCATCATATTCTCATTAGTTGATTCATCACTTAAATATTTGGTTCATGCACTATCGTCGGATCTCCTGAGTAGGGTTAGCACAGTCATCGATGTCTAGGGACCTGCATGTTTGTTAATCTACTAATTTATAAAAACCTTGTGAGTTAACATTCGATATTTTCAAAAAACACGTTGCCGTTGGATCCGGGTGAGGGTGGGCATTATCGTCAGATCTTTGGATTATTTTATATCTTTGTTTTACTTTGACTCATTCATCGTCGTCAGATATTTTTGTCATGGTATGTCCAAATGTTGTCGTTAGATCTCCCGCAAGTTGCATACTTGATAGCCAAAAGGGGCATATTATTACATTTGATTAATCTCTATTTAAGCTAAAAGGGGGTAATTAGCAACGTGTTATACCCTTACTAATGCATAATTAATTTTTTTGGCTTTACCTTCATATTTCTCGATAAATCACCATTTACTCGTTTGGATTTCAATTTAGCGCGACCGTCGGATCTCGATTGATGTCGGCGTGACCATTGATTTTCCTCAACCTGCGGGGTTAGTTACCAAAGGGGGTATGATTTTAACCTTGAATTAAGCTGAAAGGGGGATGATTAGCCAATGTGTTAGACCCTCGTTAATCTTGTTTAAAATATTTAATTAATCTTACGGGGACTTATACCTTTTCGATGCAACTCCTATGGGCACGCCACCGTTGGATTGGATCTAGATCGAGCACTTGCCGTCCGATCTGTCTAATTAGCTCGATGGTTATTTCAAAGGGGGCGCATACCCTTAATACTTTTTGACCATAGTATTTTAATGTGTGGTTTAATTAAATCAAGCGCAACCATTGATTTTTGAGTTCGCTTGAGCGCTGCCCTCAGATCTATCGAACTTGCTCGATATTTAATCAAAATTTTGACCCATGCTGACTCGTTAATGATTTGACTCTTTGGGGAGCGCGCATCCGTTGGATTGGGCTTGGCTCAAGCGCATCCATTCAGATTGGTAAAGCTGCACAGATTTTAAATTTATTAAGCTTTAATGACCTTAGGTTATAATCTTTCTTAAACCGTTTGACCTTTGACTTATCCTTCCGACGTCTTTGTGAAAGCGTGTCCGTTGGATTCTTTTTGATGAAGCGCTATCGTTAGATTAAGGCGAGTTGCTCGATTTTTAATTAAATGGGGTGCATACCCTTAAGCCTTAATTAAATTTTTGACGCTTAGTTATGCTTTTCGGGATTTAGACTAAGGTTTTGAATTTTCCCCTATCTTTAGAATACCTTAGGACTTTAAAGATTTATCATTCGATTTAAGCCCAAGGGAAACTTTATTCTATGAGGATCGGAGTTTGGCTTTTAAAAATCTGATTAAATTTTGCCCTATCCCTTGTCTAAGATGTTTGAGCTTTATCAAAAGGGGACACACATTATTAACAACAACGACTAGTCTTTATCAAACAAACTCATAAGAAATTAAACTCTCTCAATTAGATGCAAAAGGACCAGCAATGCTTGCTTACTTTGATGAAACCAAAAATTTAAATTTGGGGGTTTCAAAGTTTGAGTCAAATTTGGCTCCAACAAGAAGGTGCTAGAAAAGTAAACAATCATTGGAAAGCAAAAGGTATTGATTGTCCTACAAATATCTAATCTTGGTCCCAATAAATCAAAACTCCTACCCTTCTATCTGATGCTCATATGTGGGGACAATCTGATCCACAACTACCTTGTGAATTTTGGGTTAGTACTTCAGTAATACCTAAGTGGTTGATGCATTGGAGCTATCCTAAAAATTAGTTAGTGAAGGAGTCATGCAATTAAATGGTACCTCGATGCCAACCCTCAGTCTCTCACTTGCACTTCATGCTTGCCCTATAATGACTATCATCTAGGATATATCGATAATTAAACTACCAGCTTCCTTTGGTGTCTACCTCTCCTATGATTTCACAACCAATATTGGATGCTATTTTCCCTAGTCTGGATGCATATGCTCCTAAGGACTCAGTATGGAACGAAGGTAAAAATTCCCTCTAAACCACTCCAAATACATTATGTGGAACATGCCCCTACTATTAAAGTAGAAATAGAACAAACTTTCTTAATATAAGAAGAGTGGCTAGAGTCTGAATTTCTAACAAATGAAGTCCACACCCTAGCTCTAGATAATCAAATGGATGAATGGGCTAATGAAATGTGGGAAATTGATGTATGAGGTGTTTGAGCCAATAGGGTTAGGCAATTACTTGATATAAGAGGATAATCCATTCCTAAGTAACTAAAGCTTCAAAGGACACAACTAGGCTCTAGAAACTCTACTTTGACAAGGCCAAGCAAAGAACCGAAGCAGTGGTTGGTATTTTTTTGGTATCACTAGAAGGAGGAAAAATGTTGTAATCCTACTAGCTTCAATTGAATTGCTCAATGTAGTAGAGTATAAAGCATTGGTGCATGATCTCCAATTGATGACCAAGAGATGGATCAAGGTGCTAAAAATATATGAAGATACCAAACTTATCATTAAAAAAGTTAGATATTTGTGCCTAGCAAAAAACAATTGATGAAATTATACCAAAACCGAGTCTAGGATATATTAGAAGCATTCAACATAGTTAACTTGTCAATAATCCCTTGAGACCAAAATACAAATGTTGATCACATGATAATCATTGTATGTCAATACGATCTGGTAGAATATCTATAAAGCAATCATTAGAATGTCAAGGTCATCATCAGGCTAGATATTCCAGACAATGACCACACATATGGCAAGTCTTTGATAGTGATAAGCATATTTTCTAGTTTATTCAACAAGTGAGTTCATAGACAAGTTGCCCCTTGAGATATAATCCTATGGGGACCAAGTTATTCAACTCAAAAGCAATAAACTACCTAAGGATTGGTAATTCCCAAATGCCTATTTAATCTAAATAATTGTTTCTATTGGGAATTGGAAGTGGTCCTTATGCTTTAGGTGCTATGACTCCCCGCAATGTGATTCTTGTTAGGTGCATCCAGTGCCCATGCCATGCATGAAGCACCAATTTGAGAAGTTCAAGGAGCATGGGATGCAGCTCCTTTGGACAACCTTTGAGATTTTTTACCAAGGTCAACTCCTTGCTTGTATGAAGTACAACTTTAAAGCATCCAAAATTAAGGAGCAAAAATGACAGATAAATAGATTCAGTGGATTAGGATATGATTGATAAAGTGGTAAGGACAAGTCTAGACAAATAATTGTTTCAAGTACTCAATTTTTTAAAGTAGTGGTAAATCCTTTTGGGTGTTGATTGGTCAAAAGGATGTCTACTCTTCAAGCCAAAAACTTGTAGCCAAATAAAATTGTCAAATTATAAAGAAGGTAAGTTGGATCTTTCTGAAATAATCTCATCCTAGCTTGCAAAAATTTATGGAAAAATATAAAGTCAAAGGTAGGAAGCGGTCAATGATATTTTTCCTTTATAGGTCTAGAAGCCAAGTTAGCAAAAAGGTGAGCGAGAACACTTTATCAAATAATGTCAGCTAAGCTCTAGCACAATGTAAGCAACACACAAGGGAGTCTAAAGTAGGCTTGGTCATTTAGGCTAGCTTCTAAATTATTTGACATACTAGTATTAAGCAAGAAGGAAGCCTAAAAGGCAAGAGATGCAACAATATCCTATATAAAAGGATCTCAACACAACGAACACTTGGCACTTTGAAAATGGGTAGTTACATCATGTAGAATATGTTAGAGCTGGAAAGTGACAACCACATCCACAAAGTATGATAAAGCATCCCAAGAATCATAATTATCTAACAGAGGATGTGTAGAGCAAGATGAAGAGCCAAGGTGGTGCCAACTCATCCTAGTATTGTGTCTAATAATTTTGGCTAGTAATTATATATAATAGTGTATTTCATATTAGGCTAGCAAAAGCTATAAAGGGAGAAACACTCCTAATTTGTAAGGGTTGTTTGACTTATTTCTATTAAAATTTATGTGATATTTATTGTAATACATTACACTTTCAATATTTTAGTTAATAGTGGTGAGTTATGTTAGGCTCAATGCTGTTTGCCTTATTTAGATAGGCATTGGAGTAAATTTTGTTAGGCTTGAATCTATTTAAATCATTGCTCTTAGGGTGTTTGAGGTGTTGAATGTTGTAATAATTACACTTTTGGTATTTCTATTAGTTTTAGCTGGGGTGAATTTTGTTACGTGAAATAGTTGTTTAGGTCATTTTAGTAAAATTTTTGGAATATTAGATGTAATTATTGTGCTTATCATATTTTTTTATGAACTTTGATGGAGGAAATTTTTGTTAAGCATTTGATTATGATATTTAGTCTATGTCCATTTAGAATATATTCTTGTTAGCTAAATTTTCTCTGCATTTAACCCTATTTCTACCCTTGTTTCTCTTTTCCTCTTTCTTTAATTTTCAAGCATTTTCAAGTAGACCTTCTATAGAGGTTGATCTAATTTTTTTTTTAGATCATTCAATATTGAATCCAATATAAGATGCACATATCATACCTAGGTGGATCAAATATTTTTGGCATGCTTGATGGGATCTAAATCATAATAATATCTTGATTAGAAGTTGAAACCATCATGTGCATACGAATATTTGACACATACACATTTTTGGATGATCAAGATCTCAGTGAATGTCTTGGTATCATAAAGTGGATAAAGTAGATTCACCTATGACTCCACTATTGAAATAACTAGATATTGGTGATCCCACTGGGAGAAAATAGCTCTAAAATTGCATGATCATTAGATCAAAAGCTAAGAAGCCAAAAGAGTCTATGTAGTTTGTTGAGCTACCAACTATCTAGACATGTAGGAAAGGTAAGTCACTTTCACTTGCTTGTGCTTTCTCAATTCAAAGTCTCACTCCTTTATAGGTTTTATCTCCCCAATAATCAACTAAATCTCCACATAGAACCATGGTTAGATGCATATTCCCTAATTGGAATAATGTTAGACCCCTCAATCTTTCAAATCTCCATGATATCACTCAATCAACAATAGAATTTTTGCTCTCCTATGATGGTAGTGAAAAATAGCCTATGAACATTGCCAAGATATAGTTGCTTAAGTTATTTTTCATAATATTATTCATGAAGTGCAATGTTTAGGTTGCTTGATTTATCTTTTTTTTTGTGTGGAAAACATCCTTTGGTGTCTACCTCTCCTATGATTTCACAACCAATATTGGATGCTATTTTCCCTAGTCTGGATGCATATGCTCCTAAGGACTCAGTATGGAACGAAGGTAAAAATTCCCTCTAAACCACTCCAAATACATTATGTGGAACATGCCCCTACTATTAAAGTAGAAATAGAACAAACTTTCTTAATATAAGAAGAGTGGCTAGAGTCTGAATTTCTAACAAATGAAGTCCACACCCTAGCTCTAGATAATCAAATGGATGAATGGGCTAATGAAATGTGGGAAATTGATGTATGAGGTGTTTGAGCCAATAGGGTTAGGCAATTACTTGATATAAGAGGATAATCCATTCCTAAGTAACTAAAGCTTCAAAGGACACAACTAGGCTCTAGAAACTCTACTTTGACAAGGCCAAGCAAAGAACCGAAGCAGTGGTTGGTATTTTTTTGGTATCACTAGAAGGAGGAAAAATGTTGTAATCCTACTAGCTTCAATTGAATTGCTCAATGTAGTAGAGTATAAAGCATTGGTGCATGATCTCCAATTGATGACCAAGAGATGGATCAAGGTACTAAAAATATATGAAGATACCAAACTTATCATTAAAAAAGTTAGATATTTGTGCCTAGCAAAAAACAATTGATGAAATTATACCAAAACCGAGTCTAGGATATATTAGAAGCATTCAACATAGTTAACTTGTCAATAATCCCTTGAGACCAAAATACAAATGTTGATCACATGATAATCATTGTATGTCAATACGATCTGGTAGAATATCTATAAAGCAATCATTAGAATGTCAAGGTCATCATCAGGCTAGATATTCCAGACAATGACCACACATATGGCAAGTCTTTGATAGTGATAAGCATATTTTCTAGTTTATTCAACAAGTGAGTTCATAGACAAGTTGCCCCTTGAGATATAATCCTATGGGGACCAAGTTATTCAACTCAAAAGCAATAAACTACCTAAGGATTGGTAATTCCCAAATGCCTATTTAATCTAAATAATTGTTTCTATTGGGAATTGGAAGTGGTCCTTATGCTTTAGGTGCTATGACTCCCCGCAATGTGATTCTTGTAAGGTGCATCCAGTGCCCATGCCATGCATGAAGCACCAATTTGAGAAGTTCAAGGAGCATGGGATGCAGCTCCTTTGGACAACCTTTGAGATTTTTTACCAAGGTCAACTCCTTGCTTGTATGAAGTACAACTTTAAAGCATCCAAAATTAAGGAGCAAAAATGACAGATAAATAGATTCAGTGGATTAGGATATGATTGATAAAGTGGTAAGGACAAGTCTAGACAAATAATTGTTTCAAGTACTCAATTTTTTAAAGTAGTGGTAAATCCTTTTGGGTGTTGATTGGTCAAAAGGATGTCTACTCTTCAAGCCAAAAACTTGTAGCCAAATAAAATTGTCAAATTATAAAGAAGGTAAGTTGGATCTTTCTGAAATAATCTCATCCTAGCTTGCAAAAATTTATGGAAAAATATAAAGTCAAAGGTAGGAAGCGGTCAATGATATTTTTCCTTTATAGGTCTAGAAGCCAAGTTAGCAAAAAGGTGAGCGAGAACACTTTATCAAATAATGTCAGCTAAGCTCTAGCACAATGTAAGCAACACACAAGGGAGTCTAAAGTAGGCTTGGTCATTTAGGCTAGCTTCTAAATTATTTGACATACTAGTATTAAGCAAGAAGGAAGCCTAAAAGGCAAGAGATGCAACAATATCCTATATAAAAGGATCTCAACACAACGAACACTTGGCACTTTGAAAATGGGTAGTTACATCATGTAGAATATGTTAGAGCTGGAAAGTGACAACCACATCCACAAAGTATGATAAAGCATCCCAAGAATCATAATTATCTAACAGAGGATGTGTAGAGCAAGATGAAGAGCCAAGGTGGTGCCAACTCATCCTAGTATTGTGTCTAATAATTTTGGCTAGTAATTATATATAATAGTGTATTTCATATTAGGCTAGCAAAAGCTATAAAGGGAGAAACACTCCTAATTTGTAAGGGTTGTTTGACTTATTTCTATTAAACTTTATGTGATATTTATTGTAATACATTACACTTTCAATATTTTAGTTAATAGTGGTGAGTTATGTTAGGCTCAATGCTGTTTGCCTTATTTAGATAGGCATTGGAGTAAATTTTGTTAGGCTTGAATCTATTTAAATCATTGCTCTTAGGGTGTTTGAGGTGTTGAATGTTGTAATAATTACACTTTTGGTATTTCTATTAGTTTTAGCTGGGGTGAATTTTGTTACGTGAAATAGTTGTTTAGGTCATTTTAGTAAAATTTTTGGAATATTAGATGTAATTATTGTGCTTATCATATTTTTTTATGAACTTTGATGGAGGAAATTTTTGTTAAGCATTTGATTATGATATTTAGTCTATGTCCATTTAGAATATATTCTTGTTAGCTAAATTTTCTCTGCATTTAACCCTATTTCTACCCTTGTTTCTCTTTTCCTCTTTCTTTAATTTTCAAGCATTTTCAAGTAGACCTTCTATAGAGGTTGATCTAATTTTTTTTTTAGATCATTCAATATTGAATCCAATATAAGATGCACATATCATACCTAGGTGGATCAAATATTTTTGGCATGCTTGATGGGATCTAAATCATAATAATATCTTGATTAGAAGTTGAAACCATCATGTGCATACGAATATTTGACACATACACATTTTTAGATGATCAAGATTTTGGTGAATGTATTGGTCTCACAAAGTGGATAAAATCCATTCACCTAATGACTCCACTATTGAAATAACTAGATATTGGTGATCCCACTGGGAGAAAATAGCTCTAAAATTGCATGATCATTAGATCAAAAGCTAAGAAGCCAAAAGAGTCTATGTAGTTTGTTGAGCTACCAACTATCTAGACATGTAGGAAAGGTAAGTCACTTTCACTTGCTTGTGCTTTCTCAATTCAAAGTCTCACTCCTTTATAGGTTTTATCTCCCCAATAATCAACTAAATCTCCACATAGAACCATGGTTAGATGCATATTCCCTAATTGGAATAATGTTAGACCCCTCAATCTTTCAAATCTCCATGATATCACTCAATCAACAATAGAATTTTTGCTCTCCTATGATGGTAGTGAAAAATAGCCTATGAACATTGCCAAGATATAGTTGCTTAAGTTATTTTTCATAATATTATTCATGAAGTGCAATGTTTAGGTTGCTTGATTTATCTTTTTTTTTGTGTGGAAAACATCCCAAAAGGGATGCCACTTTCGGGTAAGACCCAAGGAGGCAGGGGTATCTCTTCCATAAAAATCACCCAAGGCTCACACCTAGCCTACCACCTTTGACATACTTAAGGAGCAAACCTGAAACAACAAAAAACAAGAACACACAAACACGAACACACAAAAATATTAAAAAAACAAAAAATAAAAAACATGATCCTTGAGTGTGTCAAAAAGATAAAGCACAAGCAAACACACACACAATAAGATTTAAAAAAAAACATAGCACAAACCACACAAAAAAACACAAGAACAATATAAAAAAACACAAACATAACAAAAAACAACATAATGCTACAAAAACACAACCAACAAAAACATGAAAAACAGAAAAAACAAAAACCTAAAAAAAAATTAAAAAAATAAACAACAACAAACAACAGAGAAAAATAAAAACATAGAAAACACACACACAAAAACACAAAAACACCAATTAACACAAACATATAGAAACACAAGCACAAGAACAACAAAAATACAAGAACAACAACAAAAAATACAAAACAACAAAAACACAAGAACAACAAAAAACAACACAAAAAACACAAAAAAAAAAAAAAAAAAAAAAAAACACACACATAAATAGAAAAGAAAAAATAAAAAATAGAACACAACAATGACCTTTCTAAATAAAAGAAAGATTAGTTTGAGCTAGGAAACTAAAATACCCTGACCGAACCAAAGAGAAGCAAAAGTAAAGCAAGAAGAAACTAGGTACCTTCAGAACTGGAGCCATCCAAAGAAATGATAGAAATAAGAGCTTCCCTTATTTGTGAAGCCCACCATCTAGGAGGGTAAAGAACACAAGCTTATATTGAGAGGGGGATGAATAGTATAAGATCACTTTTTACTTTTCTTTTCAAAATAATATTATCCAATATAATCAATTGCAATATCAAAAACAGTAATCAAAGCAATACAAAAATCACCACACACAATAGAGACACCAATTTAATGTGGTTCACCCAATGTGGGCTACTCCACGGAGAAAATATTTCACTTAAATTTTCTCAACAAATATCTTGGGAATCCTTCCCTATTACAATGTTTATGGATCTTTGTCCAAAGGAGACATCAATACCCTAATCAAGTTTATGGATACCTATCCATAGGAGACACCAATATCCTAAGTTGGTTTGTGGATCTCTATTCACAGGAGAACTCCTTCTCCTCTGCTCTGGATGGTGATCCTCTAGAAGACTACTACCTCCACTGCACTGGCTTGTGGATCTCTCTCCACAAAAGACCTTTATTCTCACTCAGAAGACTCTATCCTAACTACCCTGACTAATGGAAATCTATCCACTAGACACTACTATCCTTTACTCTATCACCTTCAAAGCTTACTCTTAGCTCAATCTCAAATCTGTACTAAACACTGTCCTTTGATATAGCACAAATCTGCTCAATATCTATCTTAAATCTGCACTAAACATTGTCCTTCGGTCTAGCACAAATCTGCTCAATATCTATCTCAAATCTACACTAAACACTGTCCTTCGGTCTACCATAAATATACTCAATCTCTATCTCAAATCTATCTTCAAATCTATCCTCAAGCCTTAACACAAAGCTTGATCCAGTCACAAATCAACTCTGCTATATCTTCCCCAAGATTTAACTCAAATATTGAACAAATCACTCAATCAACTCTGATCTCAAGTCTTCTCAAAGACTTACCTCAAATATATTCACAAGTCCTCTCAAGAACTTGCTCAACCTGTTCAACAAGTCTTTCACCAAGATTTACCTCAAATTTTCTCAACAAGTCCTCTCTAGAACTTGTCCAATCTGCTCAACAAGTCTTCACCAAGACTTACCTCAAATCTTATCAACAAGTCCTCTCTAGAACTTTTCCAATCTACTCAACAAGTCTTCACCAAGACTTACATCAAATTTGCTCAACAAGTCCTCTCTAGAACTTATCCAATCTGCTCAACAAGTCTTCACCAAGACTTACCTCAAATCTTGCTTATAAGCTTCTACAAAAACTCACACAAATATATCCTTAAGCTTTCACAAAAGCTTACTCAATTTTGTTCTTAAGTCCCCTCTAGGACTTACTCAAAACAACCCACTAGGTTTCACAAAAGCTTATTCAAATCAATTGCAAACTTTCATACAAAACTCAACTTTTTCTCTTTCAGAAAACCTCTTCAATCACACAAACAAGTTTCACTCAGAATCTTGTTTAATCATAGAAACATATAGAGAATGGTTAGAGACTCAATATGTTTCACACTCACAAAAATAATCAGTCATTTTCAAACTCTCTTTAAAATCAATTTAGAATAAAGAATAATTTATTTCACAGAACTTGAACTATCACTCCAATACTTTCAATCAATAATGCTCATTCAACTTCACTCAACCATCCACTCAATGAAACACAACTTGCTTTCAAACCCTAACCAAGTGTTTCACTATAATTCCAATCAACTCACACTATGGAACCCAAACCTTGAATCAAGATGATTCTAAATTCACATAACAATGATACTCATGATCTTTTTATAAACCCTAGATCAAGATAGTTCTCAACTTGACATAACAATGATACTCATGATCTTTCACAAACCCTAGTTCAATATAGTTCTCAACTTCACATAACAATACTCATGATATTTCAACATCCACAAATCATGCACATTAAGGTTCACTCAATATTTCCAACAATGCTTATCAAACAATCCTTTTCACTCCAACTTTGCATTTCACAACATTCAACCAACCAAAATTTCACTCACAAGGATGATATGCCCATACCTTTTGTTTTGATGGAGATTTGACCTCAAAACCTGTCTCAATCACAATCAACTCTTCTTTGCCAAATTTCAAGGTTAGATAGCAAAAATCTTCACTCAAATATTTCCCTCAAAATTAATTCACCATTACAAAAATCAACAAAACTCAAATACACCTTATTATCTCCAAACTTATCACAATACTTCTCAACACATAAAAATCAACTTTCTTTGACAACTCCAAATCAATCAATGTATAGAAGACCAAGTTCCTTTATAATCTCTCAAAAACAATATTAAAAAATTAATCCTTAATTAAACCTTATTACTCCATCCTCTATTTAATTTTCAAAGCACAAAATAATATGAAATATTAAATACCTTATGACTCCCTACTTCCCAAGGTGCTATATAAACTCACGTGGCCTTAATGTGCTCCCCAATTTTGATGCTATTTATAATTAAATAAAATTTTAATGCATACATTGCCCATGTGCAAAATGATAGCGCACGCCTTGGCTGTGCCTTGAACCCGTGACCTCGCTGCCACTACTGTGTTCTATCCAGAGCTAGGCAAATGTTGGGCCACATGCCCACAAAAGCCTAAATATGCAAGTGCTCCTTTGTGATACCTCCACAAATTCTGGAAATCGAAAAAAAAAATAGACTTCCTCCTCAAAATGACTGCGCAGGGATTCAAAACCTCAACCTCTGCCCTGCAAACATCTTAACTCTGCACTTGGTTACCAACAACGCTAGCCAACATTATGGATACACTTGGGTTGCACCTCATGCATTTAAACCTTTTCCTGCCCTCCAAATCTTTTAATCGTGCGAAATATTTTCTTCCTCACAACAAAGTAGCGCACATTTTTCTTAGACTTTGGATATTCGAATAATGCATGGATGATTTTAATTAAAACTTTTACCCCTTTATATATGCTTTGGCTTATGCGCTCGATGTCGAATTTATTTTGAATTTAAAAATTCAAATAAATAAATTATTTTATGACCTTTAACTTTGGCGCCCAATATTTATTTAAATTTAAATTTTAACCTTTGGGTTAAAATATTTAAAATTAAATAAATTAAATTAAATATTTTACAACCTGCTCAATAGATATTTCGAGGAATAAATTATTTTTAATTACTCCTTAGACCTATTCTTTTCACCTCAACCTATAACCTGGAATATTATAATATTATTATTGCCTTTTAAACCTGCTTCGCCTTCTTTGGGACTTCAACCTTTTAGGCCACTTTAGACATATAATATTTAAAAGTAAATATTATATCCTATTCCTTTAAACCTCTTCCTGCATTTTGGAAAAACC
The DNA here is from genome assembly GCA_028583015.1 of Wollemia nobilis. Taxonomy (NCBI): domain Eukaryota; kingdom Viridiplantae; phylum Streptophyta; class Pinopsida; order Araucariales; family Araucariaceae; genus Wollemia; species Wollemia nobilis. The sequence goes on along the minus strand of JAQPPZ010016751.1, from coordinate 4,559,191 downwards.
ACTTGATGACATTAATGATGACGAAAATGAAACAACAACCTCTTGACATCAATGCCAACAAATCTTGCTCAAATTTCCAACAAGGGTGGCCGTAGCAAGTAAGATCACCTTTGTCCAAAGCCCAATTAGCTAAAGCATCAAAACTCTTATTCTGATCTTTGCCACATAATTTTAATCAACTTTCAACAATCCCATATGGATTAACTAAATCTTCTCAATAATTCTTTTTATTCTCCAATCAACCTTATGACTCTTAAAAGGAGTCTTCAAAATATTAATCATGAGTTGAGAGTCAGACTAAACTAGTACCTTTTCCCATCCAACATTAGTGGCCTCTTGAAGGCATCTAAGGATACCATACCCATCAACAAGGTTATTGGATAGAATACCCAAATTCTCAGCAAAAGTAAAAACCAGGGAGCCATTTGAAAGTCTACTAATTCCTCCCGCACTAGCTTTTCTAGGGTTCCCTCTAGAGGCTCCATCAGTATTGACTTTTCCAAAATCCTTAGGAGGAGGTTACCAATTCCTTGTTCTATCCATCTTGCAATTAATTACATTCAATTTAAGTTGGTTACTCTTAGAAGAGTTAATCTTCAATCTTTGCATCACTTGATCCCATATTTAGTGGGAGTTTTGGGGGTGATTAAGGAGTTGATGGACTGATTCAACTAAGTTGACAATGGTCTTTTTCCAAATATAGTGAATATCCTTCCTTTCTTGATTAAAAATTTGGTTGTTCCTCTTATTCCATATATTCCAAAGAAGAATGGTAGAACCCATCCAAACTAACTACCTAATAAAATGATCAACACCCTCTTGATTAGGCCAGCCTCTCCAGAGTTGTTCAAAAGTAAAAAAATTGGACCACTGTAAGCCAAGTAAAGTGGTCATTCTCCTCCAGATCTCAAAGGCTAAATTACACTCAATAAAAATATGGCTAATATTTTCCACATTCTCTCCACACATTTCACATTTAAAAGGGCCATGAAAAATTATGCTTCATAAGATGCTCCCCAATAAGCACCCTATGATGCAATAAAAGCCAAGTAAAGAACCTCACCTTAGGCCAAATATTTTGATCCCACAACTAAGAAAATATGTCAGATGATTGGTTGGGATTATTATGGCATAAGGTCAAATAACCTTGAGCAACTGAATACTCACCCTTAGTAGTGTTGTTCCATCCAAAACAATCTTTATCATGGGACCAAGAGAGATATTACATATGAAGGATGTACTGGATATCTTGTCTTTGCCTTTCTAGGATTTGAATAGGGCAATCCTAAATAGGGATCCAATATCTACCAATATCTAAATTACCATTATGGTATCGACAGTAATTAGTCATCTTTATCCAGTTAGATCGGTGATGCTACTCCATCCAAGGCCTCCAATCAGGAAACCGAGTTATCAAAGGCTTGTGACCATATCAAGAATTAGTCCAAAAATTTACCTGTTGACCATTATGAATGATCCAAAATAATTTTTTCTTTATCAAATCCTCACCAGTATTAAGAACTGCTAAAATGGGAGAACCTTTGGAATGCAATTGATAGCGAACAAGATCTTAAAGACTTTTGTTCTCAGCATATTTTGCACATAGATTCTTGGCCCAAAGAGCATTGGGGTTATGCAAAATCCTCTAATATAATTTAGTAGCTAAATATTTGTTGTTATTAATAGCAGATCGAAATCCTAACCCCCTTCATTCTTGGGAAGACATAAAGTATCCCATTTCACCAAGGCCCATTTTCTTTTCTCCTTAGTACCACTATAGAGGAACTGATGACTGATTTGATCCAGTTCTTGAAGAACAGTCTTTCGGATATTCAACATGGTAGAAACATAAATAGGAATAGCTTGAAGGACTGATTTTACCAAGGTGATTCTACCCCCAGAAGAAAGCCACCTATTGGTCCACTTTCCAATTTTCTTCTTGACTTTATCTAACAACCAATTCCAATTTTTTTTTTGTCTTCGAATATTGATGGAAATACCTAAATAAATGATTGGAATGGAGGTATTATTATATTATCCAAGACCATGTATTCTTATCTGGAAGAGCAATGAAAGAAAATGACTTTAGATTTGTCTTCATTGATCAATTGCCCGATAGCCTTAGAAAATAGGTAATGATTTGCTTAATAGTAGAAGCTTCCTTAACTATAGATTTACCTAAAAGAGTAGAGTCATCAACAAATTGAAGATGAGAGATAGGTCTAGCTCCATGAGCAATGGTAACTCCCTCAAGGATTTTGTCTTCTCTCTTTTTGATTATAGCCCTACCTAAGCATTCAACAATAATGATGAATAAATAAGGGGATAGGGGGTTACCTTGCCTAATACCTTTGGAAGTTGGGAACAACTGATAAGGCTTGCCATTGATAAGAATTAAGTAGGAAAATGAAGAGATACATCCCATAATCCAATCCATCCAATCCTGAGAGAAACCAAATTGCCTCAAAAATTTGATAAGGAAGTGCCAATCCACTCTATCATAAGCTTTGGATAAGTCTAATCGAATGAACATGGAAGGAGATTTTTTCATATCCATGGAATGGATGGCTTCCTGAGCAAGAACTATCTCATAAACTATTTTATGCCCTTCCACATAACCCCCTTGTTCTAGGGAAAAATATTATGTAAAGGAGGCTTCAACCTTTCTGCCATGATCTTAGTAATAATTTTGAGAACATTACATAAAGCAATAGGTCTAAAAGTTGATATATGTTTAGCCTCTTGAGATTTTGGAACAAGAGTAATATAAGTTTTATTGATAACCTTCAAAATTTCTTTGGCTTTCCTGGCTTCTTCCACCATCTCTAATAAATCAGCATGAAGGATATCCCAAAACTCTTGGTAGAACTCAATGGGAAAACCATCAGGACCTGGGTTTTCTCTTTTTGTATTTTAAAAACTACTTGTTGAAGCTCATTGATAGTAACAGGAGTAGTCAAAATAGATTTCTCCTCAAAAGTGATAAAAGAAGGGATTTCTTGAAGAACATTTTGTTGAGAAGCCGAGTCAAGAGGAGTAGTAGTAAAAAGATTAGAAAAGTAATTGACAACAATAGAGTTCATGCCATCCCAAGTTTAGATAATATCTCCAAAATATGATTTCAAGGAAGAAATAAATTTGTGAGATCTTCAAGCTAGAAGAGATTTGTGGAATAAATTTGTGTTTCGATCACCTTCTTTGAGCCATTGAATTCTAGATTTTTGCTTCCATAAGAGTTCTTTTTTTTTTCCATTCCTCTAACTGAGATGTGAGTTTAATTTCATCAGCACTTGTACTCTCTATGAGGCCATTTAAATAGATTTTTTTTATTCAAAATTTCAAGCTGAGCAATAACTTCATATTTTTTTATAAAAATCCCCAAACTCCTTCTAGTTCCAAGTATTGATTTTGGATTTAATGTATTGCAATATTTTGGCAAAACATAACATCTTAGTCCCATACCTAGGTTTACCTTCCTTCCACCATTGTTGCACTTGAGGTTTAAAGGAACTATCTCTAAGCCACATTAACTAAAATAAAAAAGGAGAGAAACTCACATTGGTTTTCCACATTTCCACCATGATAGGCCAGTGATCTGAACCAGCATTTTTAAGAGTCTTCACTTTAGGAATGTGACCATGGATTAAGAAATTATCAGATAGCAAGAACCTATCCAATCTCTCCATTATACAAGCTAAGCCTTGCCTTCTATTAGACCAAGTCATAAGGCCATTATCTGGTTGGATGTCCATAAGATGGAGGTTTGTAATATATTCGCTCATGAGGTCAGTGCTCATGTCCAAATTTTTATTTCCCTCTATTTTCTCATCTAGAGAGAGGATGATATTGAAATCTCCTTCGATCAAGATCCAAGCTTCAGAAAAATGAGAGATAATATAAGTAATATTCTTCCACTATCTTCTTTTTTCCTCCAAATTAGTCAAAGCATAAACAATAATGCAGAGCATAATTTGGTTGGAATGTCTACTTTGAATAGCTATAGCCAAAAGACCCCAACTACAAACCATATGGTGAATAACTATCTCTTTTGGGTCCCAAAGGCAAGGAATGCCACCAAAAGTCCCTTGGGAACTGAGGAAAACTACTTTTCTAGCTGACCAAATTTTACTCGCAATTTATTCCATATCCTCTATTGACATCTTCATTTCTTGAAGGAAAACAAGATGTGGATGATTTATCTGAATTATTATTCTAATTTAATTTTGTTTTGAAAGACTCCCTTTGAGTCCTCTAATATTCCAAGTGATGATATTCATTAATACCAGGGCTAAAAAAGTTGGGAAGGGCATTAATATTACCTTCCTCTACAAGCTTTCACCTTATTTTACCATATGATATTGATTAGGCTTACGACTTGCCTTTTGATTAGAATCCATCTTCAATTTTTTTTTTTCCTATTTCTTGACTTACTTCAATTGAATCTGAGATGGCTTCTAGCCTTGAAGAATTCTTGTACATAGTCAAAATGTTACCATAAGGTTCAATAGAGTCTATATTGGAACTTGTATTATTTGAAGTATTAACATTTTTTTTTAACCGCCACGAATCCGGGCAGGCTATCCGACTTTTATGGCTACCACAGTATTCTACGCTGTCCACCCCGAAAGCCGCCACACAGATCTTCATGCAGTCTGTCCCTATAACCGCCATGCCACAATCATTTTAAACCTTTTACATCGCTAAAAGCACCAGGAAAGGGACAAGCGTTCAGTCCGACGAGGCTCAAGATTTGAACCTTGGACCTCTGCACCCATTATGGGGTTTGGATGAACCAATTGGTATACACCTCGGACCTGAAGTTTTAACATTTAAAATATTGTTTTTATTGTAAATATTTTCTTCCTTTTTTTTCTGTTGAAAACCTTTGATTTGTTGGTTTATCTTTGAGTTCTTCCCTTTATCTTTAAATTGTGTTTCTAATATTTCTATTTCCATTATTTCCTCTTCCTCACTTGGGACCTCATTTGTGGAAATAATTTCAAACATATTAGCAGATAACTTTGATTGATCCTTCATAACTAGTTTTTTCTAAGTGTTCTTCTTCTTAGGCATTTGGAAACCTGCTAAATTTATATCTTCTTTCTTTTGATCTGGAATTTTATTTGGGCAAACACTAGCCAAATAACCATATTCATGGAAAATTCTACAATGAAAATGAATGTTCTTATAGTCCACCACTTGCTCCCAAGTATCCTCTCAAAATTGTAAAGTGATCTTTTTAGGTAGGGTTTGTCAAAATCCATTAAAACACAAATTCGAGCATAAATAACATGTTCAAAATTTTGAGTACAATCGACAGTCATCATAAATGTTCCTAAAGAGTTTCAAATTGAAGAAAAACAATCAAATTCTAGAATTCAATTGGGAGGCCAAAGAGTCTAACCCACATGGGACCTGTAGAAGGCATATCTTCTTCGACTTTAATTTTAGTATGCTAGGGCTTCATGAAAAGCCCTACCCTTCCAAAGAACCAAGGACCCCATTGAAAAGTTTTCTCTCTATATTCATTATTATAAAATAAAACAAGAAAATAACCATTTGGATTAATAGATATTTGTAACTCACCTTTAGTTTTTCAGCTTTTTGTAGCCTAGACTTTGAGAGCAGATAGGCTCAAATGAAAACCCACGAAACGATAAATTAGTCCTCTTTTTTCCAGATCTTCAATGTCAGTTTGAATGTTGCCCATATCAAGCTTAACAATGGGAGTTCCATCAGCTACTTTAAAACATCCTGACTCCATTTTACTAGGATCAATATTAGGCATTATTAAAGGTTTACGAGAAGCCCTAAGATTAATATTAGCATTAGGCTGAGGTTGTCCACCATGGAGGGTATCCCTAAAATTTATTTTTGGGGCTGATTCTTCAAAATTCTTACCCTTGATAGGGGTTTCCATAGTAGATTTATTTTGTGGGTGTACCTTAGCACTAGATTCACTTGATATCTGAGCCATTTTTTATCATTTGCTTGAAACTTGTTTTGTGATCTCTTTAATCCATACCCTAGATGTCATGGAAAGGTATGATTTTCACTTTTCTTTTGTGCAACAAATTGGAAGCCATTGTCACTCAAGTTCACAACATGAATATTTGTTGAAAGATAGATTTATAACCCATATTGGATCCTCTACAATATTTCTTGCTAAAATATTGAACAAAAACCACAAAAATATTGGTCACTAGGGCTTGAAGACCCCAAAAACCAACCTCTGGAGCTTCTTGCACTTAACCCGGATGAAACCCTTGCATACTTGCTTGCCAAAAATATTGTTCACACATAGGGATGTGCTAGGATTTATGTTGCTCCAAATGATCTAAAAATTTATGGAGACGTTCTAGGGTTTGTCAGGCATCTACCCTCATAATTTCAGCTCAATCAAAGTTCGGATGAGTGAAATATGGTCGAAACAAGTTTGGTAGTTTGGGCAGTCCTGCAAAAAATGTTCCTCACAATTTTTCCTCATAAGAGTCATTTGACCCTTTATCGCTTGCTTTGTATTTTAGAGGTAAAATATTAGCCTAGTATTATTCATTATAGAAAGGTAATATTAGCACTTGGGATGACCTTGTTGAACCATTTATCATAGAGTTCAATGATTTAGGGGATATATTTTCTTTGCTCACCCAATTCACCTCCATTCAAAGACATCCTCAAGAAAATATCATAGATTTCAATATTTGGTTTAGAAAGACCTAGAGAATAATTCCTTAAGATATTAGGTCATCACATGGCCAAGCCTACATCTATTATATTTGTGCTTTTATTCTAGACTTAGGTCTTTAGGTCTAGTAAACCAATGAGATGATATTTCCTCAAATCTTCCAACTAGTTGTTGTAGCTAAAATGCACTCATCTTAGTTGGTAAGCTTCCTTCCAAAGTCATAATGCCATATTTTCTTAAGATCCAATAATTGAGCCATCAAGATTCACTTTTGGTCCTATCAAATCCTTCACTAGCCACCTTGCCTACACATAAACCATATCCTAAATTCACTAGTTTGGCAAGTACAGTGCTAACCCTACCTACCCTAGAGTCAAAAGAGTTAGCAAAAATTCTAGAATTAAAAATTACACTTCAAAAATAAGGTTATAGCAATAGAGTAGCAAAATGTTAAAAGGAGGTATGATGAGTACCAACAAAAAAGATACCTCTACATCTCAAAAGGTCAAGGGGATTCTATCAATAATGTTGTCAGAAAGAAAGTTGTTATTATTGAAAATCAAGAAGTATCCACAACTTCAGACAACTATTGGTGTTTAGCATGCAATGATCCACACAATGCTGAGATCTTCATGGTTGATCAACATCAGTGCTAGTTGGCTATAACCTAGGAAGTAGAAAAAAAAGGAAAATGTCTTGTAGGTCTGTAAATGGATCCAAAACAAAACCTTGTTATTGAATAGTATTCAACTTTTGATTTGCTCTACATATTGACAAGATCCAAGAAAAGACCTATACTTCTAGATCCTTGGAAGCTAGAAATTCCCCCACAACCTCAAAAGGAGTAGAATAAGGATTAGACAAAGCAGAATAAGCTAAAAACACCTAAGGAATAGACCAAGATAAAAACACCAAATGCTAACCAAAGGTTAGAAGAACCAAATGCCAACCAAAGAACATAAGCACTAGAGGCTAATAAAGAGGTAATAAGGGAGAAAACATTGAGAAAGTTACAATACCCTTTAATGAATAGGAAGCAAAGGGAAGAAACTACTCAATAATATGAAAGGAGGTTCAAACAACCAATTTGAAAGAAGGAGAAGTTGCTAGAAGCATCCAAATTTAGTATTGTAGAAAAATTGAAGAAGACTCCCTCAAGAGTCAGTATCTATGATGCTCTATTAATTCCTAGACAAATTGATTTGTTAAAAGCAACTCTTAAAAGCTCAACATTAGGTAGACTCACCCTCCTAGACTTTAATTTGGCATAAAATCAATCATCTCTTGGCATGGGTAAGATAAAAAATCTTCCATTTTATATGTCCTTATGCATGGAAGGATAGATAGTACATAATTGCATGGTGGATTTTGAAGCTACCATAATAGTCATCCATAAGAGCTTAAGGTTTGTAGAAATACAAGCATCCTAGGTGCTTTAAGTTATCAAACTTTCATCGATCATATAGTATTCTTGGTCCATAAGTAGGTCACCTAAATCATGGAAAGAAGAAAAGAAAAGCTTTTTAGATAGTACTTCTCATATCTTTCAATCTAGAATCAAAGGGAACAAATTGGCCAAACTGGACAAAGAGAATAGCTTAGTGCACACTTATCAAATGAAGAAATATGGCAATGCCTATTAAAGGACAACTTTAAAGCATAAAAAATCAAGGAGCAAAAATGGCAGAGACAGAGATTTATTGGAATGAGAGATAATTGATTAAGTAGCAAGGACAAGTCTAGACAAATAATTATTTCAAGTACTATATTATAGAAAGTAGTGGGAAATCCTTTCAATGTTGATTGGTTTAAAGGGTTCCTACTCTTCAATACAAAAACTTGTAGCCATACTAAGTTGTTGTTAGACCTGTAAAGAAGGTAAGTTGGATCTTTCTAAAATAATGTCAACTCAGCTTGTAGAAATTTCTAGTAAAATATAAAGTCAAAGACAAGTAGTCAATAACATTTTGTCTTTATAAGTTTGAAAGCCAAGTCAAAAAAAATAAGGGAAACCAAAACACTTTTCCAGATAACATTAGATAAGCTTTAGCACAATATAAGTAGCACACAAGGGAGAAAAAAAGAAAAGTAAAGCAAAATTGGAGGTTGGACCATTCAAACCAGCTTCTAAATTTTTTGGCATACTAGTATTAAGCAAGAAGGGGGTCTAGAAGGCAAGAAACATAGCAAAATATTGGATGGAAGGATATCAATGCAAAGGACACTTGGTACTCCAAAAATAAAAAGTTACACCATGTAGCATATGATAGAGCTAGAAAGTGACAACCACCTCCATGAAGCATGACAAAGCATCCCAAGAATAATAACTACCTAACAGAGGATGTGCAAAGCAAAATGAAGAGGTCGAGTTGCTCTAGATTAGCCCAAGATTGTATCTAATCATTTTGGCCAATAATTATATGTAATAGTTTATTTCATATTAGGCTAGCAAAAGCTATAAAAGGTTAAGTGCTCCTCATTTGTAAGGGTAAAAATTTTAGTATTTTTCTTTTTTAAGCTTGTGTTATAAGCTATTCTAAAGCAATCAAAGGGTTGTTTGGCTTTTTTTTGTCAAAGTTTATGTGATATTTACAGTAATACATTATAATTTTAGCATTTCATTTAGCTTTAATAGTGGTGAATTATGTTAGGCTCAATGTTGTTTGCCTTATTTCAACAGAGGTTGAAGTAAATGTTGTTAGGCTTGAAGTTATTTGGATCATTACTCTTAGGGTGTTTGAGGTATTGAAAGTTATAATAATTACACTTCTAGTATTCTATTAGTTTCATCTGGGGTGAATTTTGTTAGGTGAAATAGTTGTTTGGATCATTTTAGTGAAATTTTTGAAATATTAGATGCTGTAATTATTGTGCTTATCATGTTTTCGTATGAGCTTTGATGGGGGGAATTTCTATTAGGCATTTAATTGTAATAACAGTCTATGTCCATTCAGACTACATTCTTGTTGTTAGCTAAATTATGCCTACCTTTAATCATGTTTCTACTCTTGTTTCCTCTTTTCCTTTTTTATTTAATTTTCAAACATTTTCAGGGAGTCAACCTTCTAATATACCTAGGTGGATCAAAAGATCAAGAACTACATTTGTAATGTGTATAATTGAGATTGTAAGTGGTGAATATTTAATTGGTTTCTACTTTCAAATATTATGTACAAGATATCCCATGCCACTTTTAAGTATTAACTTCATTAGTGTGAGACTAAATTTCATTCGTTATGCCTAGCAGAATAATTAATTTGGCCTTGTTATATTTTTCATCAAATTCAATTTGTATAACTGGTTCTTCAAGGTGATTTTCTTCCCCTAACATAATATCCCTCTTTCTACTACAAGAATAGTCCTCATTTTGTTTTTCCAAGGAATAAAGTTTGTATCTTTTAAGTGTTGACTTTGAGAAAAATAATTTAGGTGTAGTCATATTATTTTATAACTCCATTATTGAAAAAGTGTAAGTATGGAATTTGAAATAGCCTTTCAATTTTAATATCCTTATGTCTCCCTATGATGAATCTTTACCAAAAATAATAACTTGTTTCCTTTTAGTTTCCAATATAATCTTACTTTCAATACATATTTCTATAGTTTAAAGGTTTGACTATAGAAAATAATATTTCAATATATTTCTATAGTTTCTAAGATTTAACTATAGAAAAAATATTTCAAAAATAATTCTATAGATTAAATTTTTAACTATAGAAACAAATTCTGATTTTTCAGAAGTTTTTAAAAAAAGTATTTAAAAAATACTTAAGGAAGATGTAATCTAAAATCCTTACTTATATTAGGCGATGCCTCAGTTTTTAACTTTGAACTTTAAATATTCCTTTACCTTTTACTTGAAACTCAGGTATTTTGCTTCCTTTTCCTTTTAATTGAAACTCAGGTGTTCTACTTCCTTTGCCTTTTCCTTGAAACTTAAGCCTTCTGCTTCATTTGCCTTGAAACTCTGTAATTTTTTTAACTACACTCAGATGCATCAAAAATATAGGTAAAATCAAACAACATTCTCTTGCATAGTCAAAGAAGTCCAAACTTAGGTAGGGGTGACTAGATTCAATTCACAAGCAATGTTCTAAAAAAAACTTGGACTGTCTTCTCAAAACACTTTTAATTTGTAACCTAAATTCATTTGAATTTATTTTATAGACAATAGCATTACTTTCTTTTTTTCAATAGGTTATATGGGATTGAAATGAGGTCCACTCATATTACATGAACCTGGATCTCCTCCTTGAAATATTGAGGAATCTAACCCATTGAGCTAATGTCACTTGATCCAATAATATTTATTTCACTCAAAATTATATAGGTAATAACATTTCTTTCACTTAAAAATTTACAAACAATAAAATTGCTTTCACTTAGAATTTTATAGGCAATAATATTGCTTTCAATTAAGTGTCTTCCAACGTCTTCTAGTATTAACATTGCTTTCATGCATATAATTTTCCAATGTCTTCCACCATTAACATTACTTTAAATTTTAAAGTAATATCAAAGGCTTCAATGCCCCTTAGTTGGACTTTGTTTTTGCTTAAAAATAACATTTTTTAATAAAAATGTGTGTCATATACCTCTTCTAGAACAACACTACCTTCTCTATCTAGGTCGCTATGAGGACTTTTGAATGACAGTGACTTCACAACTTTGAGCCTCTATGAGAGCTTTCCAAGAGACACTTTTTTGGATTTCCAAAAACTTTGACTTTAAAAATATTTCAAAAACAAACGATCCTCTCCACTCATGGCTCAGGATCTTCCGCTCTGATACCACATGTTGATGTCAAGGTGAGATTAGAGAGATTATATGGTTCATATAAACTTGATTATATTGCTCAAGAATACACAAGTCCATATAAAGTACCTCTTATATAACGATCCCATTGAAAAAATCTTGTATAAAACATTGAGATAATAGGAACTTCTCACTAAATAACCCCTAACATGATATCTTGACATTTTAAATAACATGATATGAATGGAGGGTAAAAATGCAATGTAGAACTATATGAAATGAACTTCATGATGTTACTATAGCCTAATAATTTTTTCAAAGGATTTGAAGGTATTTTTCTAGATTTTAATGTAAAACTTATAGGGCCATAAATTTTGCATATGAAAGCATTTTGGGCCCAATTTTTCAAATCACATAGTTTTGTGAGATCTTAGCATTGGTTGTTTGTTTCTAGTCATAATTGCATGTAAATTTTTATATTTTAGTAGAGTAGTTATGGATGACCATATTACTTGTCGAGTAGAGCCTAAGTATGCTACTTGGAAGATCAAGATTGAAGGTCTACTTCGAAACAAGAGGTTATTCTATAATGTGAACGAGGAGCCTTATGATACTGATTCTAAAGAAATAAATTAGGTCTATAGGGTCAAGAAGGATGAGGCTCATGTTATCATTTTTTTTCATGTTTATAATGTATATAACACTCATATTAGCAGTACCATAAAACCTAAAATGCTGCTTGAGAAATGTTAGGGGTTGTATGATGGAATTGATTCTATGCAAATCAATAGATTATTTGAGTTTATAATTTTGACCATGGACTCATTTAATATTGTTGATAATAGTAAATTGTAGTAACTAAAAGAAGACATTCAAACTGTGACACTCAAGGAGAGAAGAGGTAGGAAGCATTAGAGAAGGAAATGAAAACTGCACTACTCAACATTATCTTTGATAATGTGTTTGAAGTATATGAGATAGTTGTTGTCTTTGAGATGCTTCATGTGTACGTATTAGATTCTCTTGTACTACATATTGATGAAATGTTTAAGTATTTTTTGCACCATTAGACTAGAAGAAATATGCATAAGGGAGTTTCTATTTTTAATCAAGTTCACCCAAAGGAAGTTATTTTAAAAGTTCAGAATGACGAGAATCCAAAATAGAATGATATGTAGCCTAATAAATATTTAAAAAACCCTACTTTTGATCTGAAAGCAAAGGGTACAATACAAAATTTTATAAGATTTAGATCAAGAAACTAGAAGAAGCACCCATAAGGGGGTGTTGATGTTGCTCTCTCTTATGTACAAGGTGAGGAAAACTTTAGTAGAGAAACCTAACAAGCTTATGTAGTGGTTCATTTTGCATATTAGACATTGACTTATTTAGAAGAGTAGGTTGTAGATTAAAGGGCAACTATGCATGTGACAAAGCATAAACATATCCTATAGGGCTACAAAAAAGCACATGTAGAGGAATGTGTTGTGATTGGAGATGATTATTCATTACAAGTTGTAAGGTGTGGAGACACAACATTGGATTTTCATCTTTTGAAGAGGTGCTTCATGTTCCTAATATTGCCCTAAGATTTTTTCTATTTATTGAATTGCTCATACAAATAAGAAGGTAGATTTTTGGCCTAATAGATGGGTAATCAAGGATATAGATAATGGATTCAAAATTATTACTTCTGGCTATTATGATAAGACTGACCACATATATAAGTTAGGATAAAGACTTACCTATTCTACCCTGCTTTTAGGAAGAACAACATTGTTGCTCTGGTTGCATATGTAGATAATGAAAGTTAGAAGTGGTATCATAGGCTTGGCCATATTAACTATGGATCCTTAAGATACATGAGTCAACATTATATGGGAATTGGACTTTCATGCATATCCCCTCCAAGTGGTGCATGTGAAGGGTGCATTATGTGGAAGCATCATAGGGAGAACTTTCCAAAAGGAGTTATAATATGAGTGTCTCATCCCTTGGAGATCATACACAGTATTGGCACACCGTCTCTTTTAGAAAATATGCATTTCCTTATTTTTATTGGTGATTTTTCTATATATGTGTTGTTGTACACCATTCACACTAAGTATGAGGTTTTAGATAGGTTTAAGACCTTCAAGGCCCTTGTTGCAAATTAGATTAATAAAAGACTCAAGTGTCTAAGGATAAATGGGGGTGGTTAATATGTTAGCTATATTTTTCATTATTTTCTATCTTCTCATGGGATTGCATATGAGAGGACTACTTACTATACTCCTAAGTAGAATGGTGTAGTTGAGAGAAAAAATATGGTTATCATTAAGATGGCATGATGAACAATTCATGTTAAGGAGATGGATCACAAGTTATAGGGTGAGGCTATCATTTATACAACATGTATTATCAATGAAGTTCCTACCAAGGTAGTCTAGGGCATGACATATATTGAGTGGTTGATAGGAGATAAATCATATGTATCCCAATTTTGTATCTTTGTAACTTTAGCATGGGCTCATATACACAAGGATATTTGGAAGAAAGATGTATCAAAGACTTACGAGTGCATGTTTTTGGGGTATTCAAATACCTCAAAGGCATATCACCTTTACAACCCTCAAAGGCATGAGGTTTTGATCCAAAGAGATATTATCTTTTATGAGGTTTTACTTGGTACATTTTCAAACCAACCACCGAAGATTTTGGTAATTAATTATTTTGATCCTTTTACCATCTCTAATTTAGTTGTTTCTTCTAAAATTTTAGTTGTCTCTATTCTTACAAAAGCATTATCTTCATCTTCTCCTTTATCTTTATATTTGAGTGGTAGTCCTTTACTTATTGATTTGAACTCTTCATTGGAAACACCATAAGCAACCCTTTCTTCTTTAGGTTTAAGGCATGACAAGTAGGACACATTAGATTAGAATATCTCAGCCTTGCATGATGAGGTGTTTGCTGATGAGTTGGGCTCTTTATTTTAGCTTTTTATGTTGCATTTTCATAGAATATACATGATTCTTCCTTGGTTTTTTGAATACCCAAGTGGGTTAAGATGCTTATGAAGGATTCTTAGTCCATTTTATCTTTTGAGTGACATTAGAAGGATTCTTTCTAATCATTACTTTCAAAGGTAGTACATTCTCAATATCCTCTTGCATACTGTTAGGCTAAGGATAGACCATAATAGGATGATGTTATGTTGGAAGATAATGAGGCTTTGATGAATAATAATACTTTAAAGTTGGTTCCTCTTCTATAATGGAAGAATGTTATTGGTTGTAAATGGGTCTACAAGACCAAATATGCCTCGAATGGTTAGGTAGATAAGCACAATGTATGCCTTGTTGCTAATGGATTCTCTCAAAAGGAGGGAGTGAATTGTTCCAAGATATTTGCACCAATGGTGATGATGGACTTAGTTAGGCCAATTATCTCCATTGCTACCTCATATGGATGGAAGGTATATAATATGGGTGTGAAGAGTGTATTTCTATATAAAGGGATTTAGAAAGAAATATAAATGTAGTAGCCACTTGGTTTTTAGCTTGAGGGACCCACTCCATTGATCTATCATCTAATTAGGTCCTTGTGTGGACTTAAGCAGGATCCTCATGTATGGTATGAGAATATCCATTATTTTTTTCTTAGTTTTAGGTTTCAGGGTTGTGAGGCTAAACATGACATTTACCTCAAACATAAAAATGGAAAACTTTGGTGATTGTGTTGTATGTTGATAATATTTTCATCATTCGTAGCTCCTCTACTCTAATCTAATACATGAAGTCATGAATTCGCTCCACTTTTGAGATGATAAATTTAGGGATTCTATATTATTTTATGGGAATTTGCATTAATTAGATGAAATCTAGCATCACCATTTCTTAACCCAAGTATTCTTTGGATCTTATTTAATGTTTAAGGGTGGAGGATTGTAATTTTACTTAGAATACTTTTTCCTTAAGCCTAAAATATTAGGTTGATTGCACCACACCTTTGGTAGATATCACATTGTATTGGCATCTTGTGGGAGAACTTCTCTTACTCACACTAGACCTAATATAGCCTTTGTTATTAGTTATTATTATATATATGTGATCGCATTAGGAGAGTCACTAGACAATAGCTAAGAGGATTCTAAAATACATCAAAGGGACCTATCAAATGGCTTTTCACTACTCTAGTGGTTTCCCTTAGATTTTGACAAGTATTTTAGATGTTGATTAGCCATGTGACTTCAATGAGAAATGTTCCACCACAAACTTTATGTTCTATTTGGAATTTGTCCTAGTTTATTGGTCCTTCAAAAGCTAATCCATTATTTATCTATCCTCCATAGAGGTTGAATACTATATTTCCAATAAGGCAGCTAAGCATCTTAGAAGGAGCTCATGATTTTAGAGGAGACTAGAATTCCTTAGAGTTTTCCAATCACCTTTCAACATGATAATTAGAGCACCATCCAACTTATATGTAATCTAGTATTCCATCAATCGATAAAGTATATAGAAATATGGATGCACTTTGTAATATATCTTCATGCACATGGGATGCTTATCTAGTGTTTATGCCTTCATTAGAGTAGGCAATAGATATTTTAATCAAGGTCATGCACATGATCACTTTTGTGCACATGTGAGAGCTCGTTGGATTTAGAGAATGTCCATTAAGGGGGGATAATAAGTGTGGGTCTCTTTGTGTCCCTTGTTTGGCTTAAGGGTGGATGTTGGAATATGTGGTGGTTAAGCTTCTCTTGAGGCCACGACTAGCTTTGGTACTTGTATTGATCATATATGCCCTTTGGGCCCATATAAACCTTGGAAAATATTCATTTATAATTTTTGTAATATTTTATTTCTAAAGGCCAGACTCCAAACCTTGACCTAAAGGTAACCTATAATGAGGTATAAATACCCCTTCATACCAAATTTTTAATCTATTGATTGAAGTGTAATTTCATTTCTTTTTTAGTGATATTATTTGATGCTCATAAACACCCTATAATTATTCTTTTTCATTCTATGCATTCATTTGTTAAGTAATACTAGGTAATATTTGATTCCATTCGTTTCTGCAAATTATTATGAAATCCAAAAATTCATTCTATTAAATAAGCATACTATGAAATATTTCAATGAATCTTTCAACTACTCATGATAAGTTTCATTATAAACAATCCCATTTCATGTTTCAAATAATAAATGATTTCATCCACACAACCTCTTCATGGCCCTAGCTATTACCCAAAGGAGAGAAGGCATTATCCAAACTTTTACCACCCAGCCGAGTGACATAAAATAAGTATCCCCATATCAACATTACACTTGAAGCTCTACCACTTTATAAAGGGTCAAATACATAGAACCACCCATCTAGAGAGATCACATGTGTAAAATACTTTGTGCATGCTTCCATGATTACATAGGTATATACCAATAAGTAATACTAGATTTCCAATGCAATAATTAGTTATACTTTGAGAAAATGCAACTACTATGCATATACCTTCCTACATTCATGGTGCATTAGTCTGTCTATCAACCAAATTCTCTCCATATACTAGAGGTTCATGATTGATTCTTCAATCAACATGCAGTAACCATAATACATACATTATGTAATTTTGATGATGTCCTATATTTAATTTATGATAGTCAAACTAACAAAAAATTCAGTCATTGCAAATAAATCTAATAATGTAATTCCAAACATATTTAGCCAAGATGATTGCAATATACTTCCAGTTTTACAAGACAAAAATACATGTTCAATAATAAAATGCATTTCAACCATTATTTTCCAAGAAAAATATTATACATAGTCAAATTGACTAGATTAAATATTTTACAATCAAAAGAATGGAAGACTTCCAAATTACATTTAATAATGTATAATACTATCATGATTTTCTAAATGCACTAAATATGATTTTGGTAAATAAGAATTCCATAGAATAAAGTATAAGCATGTTTTTCAAGAGTATTTTTAGAATAAAAATTCATTTACTAAATCCCTACAATTGTAATTTATGACAGGGCTATATAACGCACATTATCATTTTTCAATACCATTTCTTATTATTATCACATAATTGGGATACTCACAAGAAATGCAATGCAAGTGCTATCTCCAACCTACTTGAATTTTAAAAGACTCATCCAATATGTGCTACTATGTAAGTTGCTTTAGAAATAAGTGTGACAGTCTTAGCTTCTGTTCATGCCTTTCATTTAAGGTACAATGGCAACTCAACTATCTATTCTTGTACAATAATCATATATTATATGCATGCATTTTAACTAAATACCAACTACAATGTTTAAAATTTTCCAGCCATACATTCATGTGTGGTGTAGTCATTTACTTATCTTTGCTCTATAAATAATGATACTATACTTTGCATGTTTCCCTAGATGGAAGTATTAAATAGTTAAGCATTGGTTGAGTAGTTAATTATTGGTTCGTATTTCATTTATAAACTAAATAGAGCAATTATAAACTAGTTAAACTTTATATCATTGGTTCCCTCAATCCAAGGCCAAAATTCATTTTATGTCAGGTATGCTTATTGATGGTTTAAATCTAAAACAACCTAAATTTGGGTTAGTGAATATATGCAAGGCTTAGGTTAACAAATGCATCAACTAAAAAATGGAGAAATCCCTCCCCAATTTATATTCCTTCATGTTCAACAAGTTCAACACTTTTTTATATTTTTTTAATTTCAAAATAGGTGAGACCCATATATACTATACATGAACTATTATTTAAGGAATGTTAATCATTCAAGGAGTTCAACTCATGCTTCATACATAAGATGAATTTTTCAGCTCTATAACCAATTTTTTGTAGCTAACCCAAATTTAAGTTTTTCCTATTTTCAAAGAACTACATTTCAATCTGTAAGGGAGGTCACAATGCAAAAGAAAAACCTTCTATACAATCAAAAAATTCAACATATCCTTTCAAATCAAATAGGGAAGTTAGTAAAACTAGGGCAAACATTCAATAAAACCAAAAATCCATGTAACATTCTATGAAATGTAAATATTGCACCCAATGTCATTTCACTTCAGTGATATAGAACAATGCAACATGAATTATAAAATAATTTTAATAATGACAAGAATTTTTAATATTCTACTATGCATATTTTCAAAATAAAAATTGTAACATTAGTTCTTTTAAATGTACATCCATTTTCTATCAAAAATCAAGCATTGTAACTAGTGTACGAAAGTAGATCAAAACCTCATTATTTTTATGTTTTTCCTTTTTTTGTTCTCTCTCTTCCCCTCTATTCTTTGTTCTCTCTCTCTTTCTTTTCCCACTCCTAGCCCCCATAAAATACATCCATATTGGTAGTGCTAACATATTTCCCAAGAATCCATATTGTTGAGGGGTAGCCAAGACTCCTCCCAAATGAACCATAAGGTTATGCTCCTTGTCACTCATCCTCAAGATATTCTAAGTCCTAACAATGACAAAATAATGGATTTAAGGTGACTCTCACTCTCCCTTTTGAACATAATATTTTCCAAAAATTCAAAAGAAAGCAAAGATGTAATTTATCATTTGAAAGCAAGGACAAGACTATATATCTCAAGTGAATGCATCATGTTCATGGGCTAAGGCATAAGCCTCCTTATTTTATAACTATATAATAAAACATACATGAGAGACATATCTTTACTCAATACACATCACTACCTTTTACCAAAACAAAATGGTTAATGGTATTACACATTTATTACATAAAATAAAAAAGAAAAATATGCATTCCAGTCAACTAGACATGTTTAACTCAAAATCCATCAAATACAATTTCATGGAATTATGCAATTTTTTTTGGCATTCATCACTCAAAACACATGCATAATTATCCATGCATGTTTTTATATGGTGTGTGTGTGCAATGTCTCTTCTCTAGTTGCTTCTTTTGAATCTATTTCCTTATCTCATATGATACCTTCCCTTTTCCACCTTATAAAGGGCGTCTTGTCAACACTTGTAGAAAATTGCAAGTTAGTTAATTTTATAATAAAACTAGTCACAAAATTTACTCCATTTCAAATTTTAAGTAATTACTTGGGATGTGACATACTTTACCACTTGAAAGAGGGCGGTGACAACTTTTCAAGTCATAGAAAATAAAATTGCAAATATCTATCTACTAAGGTTTGGATGATGGGAGGAGCAATGAAGGGCTAGGGATTTAGCAAGGTAGGACATTCTATGTGAGCATATAATTTTTTAGCTAAGTTTCTTCCCCCCTTTCAATATATTAGAAGTTTTGCATACAAATTTTTATAAGTTTATTTTCAAATGAAATAATCGCTATAGGATATATTGGTCAATTTTAGTAGATTTTGAGTTATAGTTTTCTTCCCATGGACTGATTTATATCTAAATTATTAAATCATTCCAAGTAGTAGAGGTTATTGAGGACCTTATAGAGAAGAGATCCTTGTTGCTTAAAGATAGAGTATTTTTTGGTAAATTTAATGGGTCTTGTCCATGGGCTTTAGCCTTGAGAAAATAAATTGATAGGATTTGGAAGTCTCCAAGAGTGAGTCTATCCTTCTTTCCAAAGGTTTCTTCCTAGTCATTTTTTGTTCCTATGAGGAAATAGATAGAATCCTAAAAGGAGTCCTTGGTTTATGGGAAGAGCAAGACTCTTCTTTACTTGCTAGCATGAAGGCTTTGCACCTAAAAATATAAATCCATCCCCAATACCAGTCTAGGTTAGGATGTATGGATTACCTATCAAATTTTTGGAAATGGATACCTTCAAGGCAATAGGAAAAACTCTAGGAGAATTCATTAAAATTTTAGAAACTAGAAAAGATGGATTATTGGATATTTATGCTCAAATATTGGTCATGATTGATATAAGTAAACCTTTATAATAATCAATCATTTGTAAGTATGGGGGGTAAGTTGTAGATCCAAACCATAGATTATGAAAATATATATTTTATATGTAGAAGATGTATTAAGGTGGGACGTATTGAGAGATCATGCCCTAAGAAGAGTCAAACAAAAACACATGTAGAAAACTACAAGAGAAACTTACAAATGGATATGGATGAGGATGGTTTTCAACTTCCAAAAAATAAGTCTAGATAGTTGAAAGTAAATAAATAATGAAGACAAATAAGAAAGGGTATTTGAATAAATACCAATTCTTTTGAATCTTTAGCCTATTAAGAAAAAGTAGATTTGAGCTTAGAGGACTATTGTCCTCTTCGATTGTCTCAACTGTCAGATGTGGTGTGGACCAGTCAGATGGAGTGGATCGAACCTCATACAGAGTGAAATATTAGGACCAATCCTAAGAGCATGGGTTTTGGATCATTCAAGGGCCTCCAAGATTTTGATAAATATTGGATCCTTTATAGGATGAGATATTTGACACACACTTCATATTCTAACTTGGAGAGGATAAGGATAAAGAGAGAAAAGTAAAAACAACAAAAGAAAAATCAAAGCTAAAAATGTGGTAATGCACCAAAGATCAAACAAGATCTCCCTGCATAATAACTGAAGAAATACAAGCAATGAAAAATATTGGAATCAATGTGAAATGGAATAAATACAATGCGATGATAGTTCCTCAACTACCAACTATCCCAACTAACTTGGAGAGCGCTAATGCGCTATTTTATCAATGTTAAAAATAATGTAATATAAACTCCTATAATTTCTTGTTGGATGTGTCTCATCCTTTGCAGAGGAAGTACTGTACAACAGGCCCTTGCTTTGGCGGTTCTGCAAAATTTTTGTGTCCCTTTTTTTTGAAGATATTATCGAAGCTAATTTTAGAGATATTATCAGAGCTATTTTTGGAGATATTATCGAAGCTATTTTTGGAGATATTATAAGAGCTATTTTCAGAGGCATTGGTGGGATTCCCATGATTAGTAGGTATGGGTGGTTTTAGCCCATGGTATTGTGCCCACGGTATTCTAATACCACATTGTGGTTCAGGGTTGTAAGAGTTTCCTTTATATTGATTGTAATGTCCCATTATGGGTAAGGTGAATAATAATAGAAAAGGAGGTGTGGCTCTTTTTTGCTGGATGTAGCCCAAATTGGGTGAACTAGGATAAATATCTTGTGTTTTATGTGCATGTATTTTGTGAGTTGTTATTTTATTCTAAGTTATTAATTTTTGTATTATTATTCTGGAATAAGTCTGGGTATATATCTTCATTGCTAACATTCCCCCTTAATACATTATTGGAAAATACATAGAGCATTGCGAAATAATTCAAATTTGACATGAGCAAGTGCCTTGGTGAAAATGTCTGCAACTTGCTGATCAGTGGGAATGTAATGGAGCTATATGTGGTGCTTTGGAACTTCATCTCTAATGAAATGACATCGAGTGTTGATGTGTTTGGTATAATCATAAAATATTGGATTCTTTACGAGATTCAAAACACCTTGATTATCGTAAAACAAATGAAGTGGAAGATTCTTTGGAAGACCCATATTTGTAAGAATACGTTTTTACCATATTATCTTGTAGATTGCTCCACTTGCTACATAATATTTTGCCTATGTAGATGATATAGCAACCACCTATTGCTTCTTACTATACCAAGAGATAAGACCAGAGCCAATATGGAAAATGTATCTAGAAGTCGACTTGTGATCATCAATGGATCCGACATAGTCTGAGTCTGTGTATCCCTGTAAATAGAACTTGCTATTCTTCTTGTACTCCAAGCCAAAATTTGTACTACCATGAATATAATGAAGAACTCTCTTTGCTACTTTCCAATGAGTCACCTTAGGTTCCTGCATGAACCTTGAAATATATCCCACAACAAAACTAAGATCTGGCCTGGTATTTGTCAGATATATGAGACTCCCAATCAGCTAGCGATAGAGAGTACCATCTACTTTGTGGTGATTTATCATATCATGATAACTTAAGTCTAGGATCCATTGGAGTTGCCTTAGAATTACAATCAGTCATGAGATATTTATCAACCAATTTATTGGCATACTTATTTTGTGTTACTCTGATATGATTCTTTTGCTGAGTCACTTCCAAACCAAGACAATAGTGAAGAAGTCCTAGATCTGTCATTTCAAAATATTATTTCAAATCATATTTTACTCCATCAATCATACTCTCTAAACTCCCTGTTATGATCAAATCATCTACATACAACAAAAAAATTACTGTCATAACCATTGTTCTTGACATAGAGATTTGCATCTAAAGGACTTCTTTTGAATCCATGCTACATCAGGTGACTATCTATTTTGATGTGCCAAGCTCGTGGAGCTCGTTTTAGTCCATACAAATATTTGATTAACTTGAAAAATTTTGTGCTTGCACTTCAACAAAAAATCCTTTTGGTTGGGTCATGTACACTTCTTCTTGTAGGTCACCATTCAAGAAAGCACTCTTTACATCCATCTGATATAACTTCCACCCAAACTGAGCTGCCATGGCACAAAGTACTTGAATGGTAGTTATTTTTGCAATAGGAGCAAAAGTCTCTTTATAATCTATGCCTTCTTTATGAGCATAGCCCTTTACAAAAATATGGGACTTATGCTTATCAATAGTACCATATGCCTTATACTTCACTTTGAACACCCATTTGCAGCCAATGGGCTTCTTTCCTGAAGGCAGATTTACTAGCTTCCTTGTATGATTTTTTATGAGAGATATATGTTCTGATTCCATAACAAGCTTCCACTGAGGCTCACTAAGTGCATCCTAAATAGTTGTGGGTTAATTTTCATCCAATGTTGACAAATAAACCCTTTCATAATCCATATCTATTTCTTTGTCTTCCTATGCATCTATAGATAGTTTATCAAATTGTTGGCAAAGCTCATCAACCTCTGAAGTTGATGCCTCTACTCTCATATGCTGAGTCATACTATGAGTACAAGGTCGATCTAGAGTTAGATCTGGAAGTGATGTTAACTTGGAATCTCTCAATGTACTAGTATACCATTTTGGAACCTTATTCTATAGGGGTGAAATCTCTTTCTTAGGCTCATCTTCCTCAAGGTATACAATTGTAGAAGTGTTAAATGATGTGAAAGCTTCATCAAATACCATATTGTGACTTATGTGTGTTTTATTTGTTATAAGATCTATAAACTGATATACCTTTGAACGCTCATCATAACCAAGAAAAATAAATTTCAAGGTTTTCTCATCTAACTTATTCCTCTTCTATTTTGGTATGTGCATGAATGCCTTACATCCAAAAACTCTTAGATGAGAAATGGAGGATTTCTTAGCATTCCATGATTCTTGTGGAGTATTTCCTTGTATAGCTCTTATGGGTACCCTATTCAGGAGGTATGATGTTGTATTCACTACTTCTATCCAATAATATTGCTCAAGATGTGCCCCCTTAAGCATACATAAAATCATTTACACAATGGAACGATTCCTCCTTTTAGCCACTCCATTTTACTATGGAGCATAGGTAGTTGTTAGTTGTCTCTTAATCCCATGTTCACTCAAAAATTATGAAAATTACTTAGAGGTATATTCCCCCCTCGATATGAGTAGAGGGTTGTGATGGAACATCCTGACTCTTTCTCAACAAGCTTCTTAAACTGTTGAAAGTACAAAAATACCGCTAACTTTAATTGAAGAAAGAAAATCCACATATTCTGTGAGTAATCATAAAAAAAAATTGAAAATACCTCTTTCCACCATAGTTGGTTGGCATAGGATTGCAAAATTAGTGTGCACCAACTCCAAAGGTTCCTTAGCTCTCAAAGAGCTAACTTCAAACGGTACCTAATGTTGCTTCCCTATTAAGCAATTTGAGTAGACTGGCAATATGGATGAAAGATTGGGAAGACCTCTCACCATCTCATATTTTCTCAACTCAAGCAAATATCCTAAACTTAGATGCCCATATCTCTTGTGCCACAAAGAAGTAGCCTCCTTTGTAGTTGCTGTCAGGGCAACATGAGGCATTGAAATGGTATCTAAAATGAATAAGCCATGCTTGTATGATTATATTGCTACATGTTTTCCTTTTTTGGTGATAAAACATCTATTTTTACCTTTATAAACTTAAAATATAACATCCATGTCTCAATCCAAGTTCTGAGGGACTGAAAATAGATTATTAGCCAATATAGGAGCATATAGCACCTTCTCAATCTGACATTTACCATATGGAAGAGTGATAGAAACATCAACTTCACCCTGCACTTGGTAGATCTGATTGTCTACAATTGTTACTAGCTTAACTTACTTTTCCTCAAATATCTCAAACCATGATCTATCACCAGTCATGTGTTTACTCAAACCAGAATATACCACACTAAATCTGTCTATTGAGATGAAGTGTGAGTCATGAGCACCTTCTATGCTCACTCAGAATCTGAGTTTGAGTTGGATGTGGTAGAATCTAAGTTCAAGTTTGATTCAGCATAAGAAAAATTCCCCTTGGGTTGCTTATGCTTCTTCTATGGTTTGCATTTCCCTTTACTCTTATTCTTGTGATCTTGGTCATTCTGTTGTTTGTTCTTAAACCAACACTTGTTGGTATCATGGTTATTCATATAAATTTTTTTACAAAATTGTTTGTATTTATGAATAACACAAGCTTATACTGAGAGGGGGGGTGAACAGTATAAGATCACTTTTTACTTTTTCTTCCAAATTAATATTATGTTGTGTAAATATAGTAGTATCAATAGTAGTAATCAAAGCAATGCATAAAAACCATACACAATAGAGACACCACAATTTACGTGGTTCACCCAATGTGGGCTACTCCACGGAGAAAATATTTTACTAAAACTTTCTCAATCAATCTCTTTGGGAATCACTCCCAATTACAATATTTATGGATCTCTGTCCAAAGGAGATGCTAATCCCCTAATCTCAAGTTCGTGGATCTCTTCCACAGGAGAACTCTTTCCCCTTCTACTATGGCTATGTGATATTCTAGAAGACTCTGTCTCTTTGCTACACTAACTGGTGGACCTCTCTCCACTTGAAGACTCCTCACTCATATCTATCTTCAATTGTGTTGGTTGTTGGATCTCTATCCACTGAGACTCTGTCCTCTATACTTTATCACCTCCAAAGATCTGTTAATAGGCTCACTAAGAACCTGCTCAATAGGCTCACATAGAACCTGCTTAACAAGCTCACATAGAACTTGTCCAAAACTGAATAACAAGCTCACATAAAACTTATCCAAAGTTACTCAAAAAGGTCACACAGAACTTGTCCAAATAAGCTCTAGCAAGCTCACCAAAAACTTGCCCAAAATCTATTCTAAAACTATCCACAAATGTGTCCCAACACTGTCCTCAAATATTTCCCAAAGGCCTTATCAAAGGCTCAATCAATCATGCTCAAGTATCACTCAAATCTCATCCACAAATATATCAAGGCAAATATCAAAGATGAACTCAATAATGAATGGCAATGTACTCTTCAATGGATGACAACAATGATCCACAATGATCTCAACTCAACTCAACTCATAGAAGCATAAAGATAATTGTTAGAGACTCAATATGTTCTAATCTCAATATCAACTCAACTCAACTCAAATCAACTCATAGAAGCATAAAGAGAATTTTTAGAGACTCAATATGTTATAATATCAATATCAACTCAACTCAACTCAAATCAATCTCAACTCAACTCAAGTCAATCTCATAGAAGCATAAAGAGAATTTTTAGAGACTCAATATGTTCTAATATTACTCTCAACTCAAATCAATCTCAACTCAACTCATAGAAGCATAAAGAGAATTTTTAGAGACTCAATTATGTTCTAATATCACTCTCAATCCAAATCACCACAAGGGACAACTCTTTCTCACAAAACCCTAATCCAAGTATGCATAAACTAACTCAAATATTTCCAACAATGCTCAACCATAAATCTTACATAACAATGATACTCATGTTATTTTCTAACTCAAGTTATTTTACAACCAATGAGCTTCAACCACTATGCTTATAACACAAGGTTTAAACACAACTCTCAATTCAAAAAATCTTGAAGCATTCAACCAACCACTTTCAAAAATTAACTACAAACAATCCTTTTTCCTCCAATGATATTTTAGAAATCAACCACCATAAAAAATAAATAGAAGAATGTGCCTATACCTTTTATGAAGATGAAAAAACCTCTTTGTAAATCTGCCACAATCACAAAATTCTTTTGCCAATCTTCACAACGGTTAGTAGATCACAAAATAATCAACATTACTCCACTTCCAATAATCATCACCAAGGCCTTTAATTGCACAACTTCCTTATCTCTCCTAAAATCACTTGTACCATAAAATAAAATAAATAAAAACATTGCATAACATTTTCAATCCCAAAACCACTTATACCATAAAATAAAATAAATCACAATATTCCATACCTTGTCACCTCATGAAAGAATTAATCCACTTGAAAAAGAATAAGGCAAACTTCACTTTGGAACCCCTTTTCAAAATCAAAAATATATCTTTGCACATACCTTATTTCTCCTTCTAAATAAGTTAGTCAAATAGCCCTCAAAATAATCTTTTCGACGATATATAATATGCCCCCTTTTCAAAATAAATTGAAACCTTTACATGTATATATATGCCAACCTCCATTAATTGCACATAGGTCGGCCTTCCATTAATTTAAACTTAAACTTTAAACTTTAATATCTTCATCACCGGAGGTCCTTTTTCGATGAAACAAAATTCCACCTTGGATTTTAAGAAAATTCATTTCCATATAAGCCCACCATGGTTTTAAATAAAACCTTTTATTTTGCTTGCCTTGGTTTTCATAAAAACCCTGTATATATCCATGCTCTCCGAAATATCATAGATGATTATCTATGAAGTGCTTTTGCCACAAAAACCAAATATGATCCATGTGACATCAATGACAACATAAAATACCTCAAATTAACTCAAATTTCCAACAATCTCCCCCTTTGTCATTGATTGCAACACCTCTAATGCAAACACCACAATCACTGCAAAAACCATCTTTGAGAATCAAAGTTGCTCCCCTTGACTCAATAATCTCTATGGAGGCTGCTTCCCCTAACTCAATAATCTCTTTGGAGGCTGCTCCCCCTAACTCAAATCTCTCTTTGGAGGCTGCTCCCCCTAACTCAATGCTCTCCCCTTACTCAAATCTCTCCCCCTTTGACATCAATGGCAAAAGGGACACCTATGGGGCTAAAATATATGACTCTTAAGCTTAGCCCCTCTCACACCTTCTCTTTTGAGGTGATTAATTTTGGGGTGGGAGTACTTTTACTCCCATATCACTTTGTTTATTTCCTCTATCAACTTCCTTCCACATCTTTCTGATATCCTTTTCTCGATGAGTTCCTTGCTCTTCTTGTTTTGAACTTGTTTGACCTTCTTGTCTTGAAACTGCTTGACCTTCTTGCCTTGGATCTATTTGGAATTGAGTCCTACACCATATTGCAATATGCCCAAAGTTATTGCAATTAAAACACTTGATATTGTAGCCTTTGGTTGGTGCCCATGTCTTGAAATTATTCTTGAAATAATTTCCATATCCATTCCTTTCCTGAACCCTGTATTGTGAAGCTCTATTTTCATGACCATTATTACCATGACTTATGAATTGTGTCACTCTAAAACCAAAACCATGTTGCTCATTTACTTTGCATTGAAAAGTTCTATGACCAATCCTGTTGCATGAGAAGCAATGTCCTTGAAAACCATACCTTCTTCCCTTGAAGTTTCTTCTAGCAAAATCAAACTTCTTTGATCCATGGATCCTTTCTTGACCATTATCCTTATGATCATATTCAACTTGTGCATTGCATTATTGAACCTTATTTGTAGCATCTAAAACCTCTTCCTTGCATTTCTCTTCAAGAATTTATTTTCCCTTTGAGCTTGATTCCTCAAACCTAAAATATGGGACCTTTGGTGCTTTGAAACCTTTCCAAAACCTGTGCAACTTATCCTTGGAGTCTTTCACTTCCAACCTTAATAGAAGAACTTCATGTTCTAATCTTTCACATTATTTCTTCCTTACCTTTAATTGTTCAAGCATATCTTCTTCAATTTTATTTACCTCTTCAACCATGATTTTTAGATCAATGAGATATTGTAGGAGCTTTGCCTTCATCTTCTCATCCTCTTGTGCTTGAGCCTTTAGTATTGAGTTTTCTCTTTTTATTTATTCAAAAGCTTGTTTTGACACTTTATTTTCTTCATGATCATAACTGTGCCTATTTTCCTCTTCATAATAAATTCTTACTTGAGATTCTTGCTTTTGATCTTCAGTAGGAGCTTCTTCTTTTTCACCGACTAAGAGACTTTCATTATTACTGTTAGAAGCACCAATTGCTTCTTCCATATACAAGATCTTCTTGTCATGCATGACTTATTCATACATGTTTTAATTTTCTTTTTGATTCTTGCATTCATCTTCACTATCACTAAGATCATTATAATCTTTTATAACAAACAAAATCTCAATATTTCTTTGACCATGCATGTTTCCTTGATGTGTCATCTCATCTTCACTATCACTAAAACCATTGCAATATCCTAATATGTGATCTCTTTGACCACACACAAAACATTGTTCTCTTTCACCTTCTATTCCTAGGAATAGATGTTCTTCCTTTTCATATTATGATTTGTCTCTATCACTATGATCTGAGCTATAACTTGCTTCTACAATGTAGTAAGATTTCTTTGCCTTACGAAAAATTTTCTTCTTCTCATACTTGTTTTGCTTGAATATGTCATCTTTGTCATGCTTATGCTTTCCATATTCTTTTCTTCTATGACCCTTTTTTTCATCATCACTAATTTCTTCATGTGGACACTTGTATGCATAGTGACCAATATCACCACACTTGTAGCACCTGACTTTCCTTATATCTCTAAAATTCCTTGAGTCCTTATTCATTTTGATGAAGTTAGCTTCCTCATCATTTTATAAAACTCTATCTATTTCTGAAACTTTCCATTTATATTTTTTTGAAGCCTTGAATGCAATCTCTTTTATTGGAGCTTGATGCTTACTTACCCTCATCTCATAAGCTATGAGAGTACCTTGCAATTCTTCCATTGTTAACTTGTTGATATCCATTGTTTCTTCTATTTTTGAAACCTTTGCATCATATTTCATGGGAAGTGATCTCAAAACCTTTTGAGTAACTTTTGATTTTTTCATATCAAAACCTAGGCCTCTCATAGTGTTAGTAATCTCATCAACTCAAAGTAAGAACTTTGTAATATCTTCAAAATCTTCCATTTTCAATTCCTCAAATATTTTTCTATGAGTTTGTAGTTTTGCCAAATTTACCTTGGAATATCCTTCATAAGTATTCCTCAACTTGGTCCACATCTCATTAGCTTAAGTACATACCATGACCTTTACAAAATTTGTCTCACATAGCCCATTGAAAATACAATTCATTGCTCTTGCATTGATATCAACCAATTTCCTAGCAGTCTTATCTTCCTCAAGACCACCTTCAACCTTACACTCTTTTTCAACCATCTGCCATACCTCATATCCTTGTGATATCAAGTATTTCTTCATTATCATCCTCCAGAAAGCATAATTGTTACCATCAAATAATGGAGCCTTATTTGAAGATAATCCTTTCTGTGAAGCCATCTGTGTTCTTTATAGAATCTGCCCTCAAGCTATTAGCCTTTTTGAAGGAACTCGCTCTGATACCAATTGAAGAACATAAGCTTATACTGAGATGGGGGTGAACAGTGTAAGATCACTTTTTACTTTTTCTTCCAAATAAATATTATGTTGTGTAAAGATAGCAATATCAATAGCAGTAATAAAAGCAATGCATAAAAACCATACACAATAGAGACACCATAATTTATGTGGTTCACCCAATGTGGGCTACTCCATGAAGAAAATATTTTACTAAAACTTTCTTAATCAATCTCTTTGGGAATCACTCCCAATTACAATGTTTATGGATCTCTATCCAAATAAGATGCTAATCCCCTAATCTCAAGTTTATGGATCTCTTCCACAGGAGAACTCTTTCCCCTTCTGCTCTGGCTATATGATCTTCTAGAAGACTCTATCTCTCTACTACACTAACTGGTGGACCTCTCTCCACTTGAATACTCCTCACTTAGATCTATCTTCAACTGTGTTGGCTACTAGATCTCTATCCACTAAGACTCTGTCATCTGTACTCTGTCACCTCCAGAGCTCTATCAATAGGCTCACTAAGAACCTGCTCAATAGGCTCACACAGAACCTGCTTAACAAGCTCATACAAAACTTGTCCAAAATTGAATAACAAGCTCACATAGAACTTGTCCAAAGCTGCTCAAAAAGCTCACACAGAACTTGTCCAAATATGCTCTAGAAATCTCACCAAGAACTTGCCCAAAATATGTTCTAAAACTATCCACAAATATGTCCCAACACTGTCCTCAAATCTGTCCCAACACTGTCCTCAAATATTTCCCAAAGGCCTTCTCAAAGGCTCAATCAATCATGATCAAGTAGCACTCAAATCTCATCCACAAATCTATCAAGGCAAATCTCAAAGATGAACTCAATAATGAATGGCAATGTACTCTTCAATGGATGACAACAATGATCCACAATGATCTCAACTCAACTCAACTCATAGAATCATAAAGAGAATTGTTAGAGACTCAATATGTTCTAATATCAATCTCAACTCAACTCAACTCAAATCAACTCATAGAAGCATAAAGAGAATTTTTAGAGACTCAATATGTTCTAATATCAACTCAACTCAACTCAACTCAAATCAATCTCAACTCAACTCAAGTCAATCTCATAGAAGCATAAAGAGAATTGTTAGAGACTCAATATGTTCTAATCTTACTCTCAACTCAAATAAATCTCAACTCAACTCATAGAAGCATAAAGAGAATTGTTAGAGACTCAATTATGTTCTAATCTCACTCTCAACCCAAATCACCACAAGGGACAACTCTTTCTCACAAAACCCTAATCCAAGTATGCATAAACCAACTCAAATATTTCCAACAATGCTCAACCACAAATCTTACATAACAATGATACTCATGTTATTTTCTAACTCAAGTTCTTTCAAAACCAATGGGCTTCAACCACTATGCTTATAACACAAGGTTTAAAAATAAATCTCAATTCAGAAAACCTTGAATCATTCAACCAACCACTTTCAAAAAGGAAACCACAAACAATCCTTTTCCCTCCAATGATATTTCAGAAATCAACCACCATAAACAATCAATAGAAGAATGTGCCCATATCTTTTATGAAGATGAAAAAACCTCTTTGTAAATCTGCCACAATCACAAAATTCTTTTGCCAATCTTCATAAAGGTTGGTAGATCACAAAATAATCAACATTACTCCACTTTCCAATAATCATCACCAAGGCCTTTAATTGCACAACTTCCTTATCTCTCCTAAAACCACTTGTACCATAAAATAAAATAAATCAAAACATTGCATAACCTTTTCACTCCCAAAACCACTTATACCATAAAATAAAATAAATCACAATATTGCATACCTTGTCACCTCATGAAAGGATTAATCCTCTTGAAAAAGAACAAGGCAAACTTCACTTTTGGAACCCCTTTGCAAAATCAGAAATATCTCTTTACACGCACCTTATTTCTCCTTCTAAATTAGTTAGTCAAATAGCCCTCGAAATAAGCTTTCCAATGATATATAATATGCCCCATTTTCAAAATAAATTGAAACCTTTACATGTATATATATGCCAACCTCCATTAATTGCACATAGGTCGGCCCTCCATTAATTTAAACTTTAACTTTAAACTTTAATATCTTCATCACCACAGGTCCTTTTTCGATGAAACAAAATTCCACCTTGGATTTTAAGAAAAACCCTTTCCACATAAGCCCACCATGGTTTTAAATAAAACCTTTTATTTTGCCTGCCTTGGTTTTCATAAAAACCCTGTATATATCCATGCTCTCCGAAATATCATAGATGATTATCTATGAAGTGCTTTTGCCACCAAAACCAAATATGATCCATGTGACATCAATGATCCATGTGAAATCAATGACAACATAAAATACCTCAAATTAACTCAATTTTCCAACACTTTTTGATGATGTTGTTTCCCTTTTTCTTTTGATGAAGATCCTCCCTTTTGAAAATTACCTTGTTCTTACCCCATTGTTTGGTGTAGAGAGTATTATCTGGCACTTCATATTTTTGAAACTAATTTGCCTCCTCGGTTTGAAGCAAATTCATCAATTCCACAAATAAAAATTGTCTACCAGATACATTAAAAGAGGTGATCAACACTTTATAGGATTCTAGCAAAGATCTCAATATGACTGAGGTCAAGAGAGTATTTGCCACTATCTCTCCCATAGCATTCAATTTGGCTTTCAATTCTGCCACTCTGCATAGAAAAAGGTCAATTGTCTCACTAGATTTCATACTGAATGTATGTAGTTGTGTTTGAAGGTTTAGAATAGTGGACTGATTCTTTCCTTCATAGATGGTAATCAAAGCATCCCAAGCTTCCTTACCAGCTTTGGCATCATAGATATGAGGTTGGACCTCATATGTAGTAGCAAGCATAATAAACATGAGACATCTTCTATCCTTTTTATCAAAGGCCTCTTGATTTGGCCCTACTGTTCCAGGTCATTTTGTAGTGCTTATCACTACATCCCATAAATATTCAACCTAAAGGATAGCTCTCATCTTTGTCTTCCATGGTGCAAAATTAGAACCTTTCAGCAACTATGAATCTAATAGATATTTGTGAATAGTGGCCATTGTGAAGGTTTCTTATAACACCAAATTATCTCCCTTTTATTATACCTGCTAGGCCTTTATACCGAACTTATCTATATATACCCGCCCTTACGTGAGGGAGACTATAAGTATATAAGAGTAGAACGATACGTGGAACATAGGCAGTATTGAAAAGGAATCATTTTTTTTATGATAACTACCATAGAAGGTCTTTCCTCATGCATGGGGTGTAACTTCCCATAAACACTTCAAAAATCACTTCGTCAAAATTTACGTCTAATAACAATAACTATTAGGGTATAAATAGAGTGAATATTAGAACTGGTTTGCCTTATTTCTCCTCAACGATTGATAGAGAACAATAGATCGGATATTGTTTTTGTAGCTATATTAGGCATTAGATACAGTATTTCAAGCACGACAACATCACTTATAAGTATGGACCAGAGGTATCGTAGATACTGAATGCTATTATGCAATAAATTTCACAAATAGGTGTAGTAAAATTTGGGGTCTTTTCTTTGCTTTGTATATTTTACTTGATTATTGAGATGCAAGAAAATATAAAATTTAAATGCAAAAACAATCACAAGTGCCCATAAAATTTGAACACTTTAGGAGTCGATTTCTACTAAAAATGCACCTATTACAATGCCAATTTTACAATGAAAATATTCACTTCCACAAATCAATAATTTTCCTTCCCCCCTTTGTCTTAGAATTTTGAAAAAAAGAATGCTTGTGATCTCCCATTTTTTTTGCAAAATAAACAAGTATGAAAAAATTGTGCTTGTACCCTTTCAAATTAAAAAAAAAAACTTATCCCTCAAAAACAAATACTTGAAAGGAATAAACAAAGTATTTTGTGGAAAAATACCTCTTAAATAGCTCCTCCACATGCTTTGGTAGAAAAAAAAACACTTCCTTTCCCTTCGTGGTCAAAAAATACCCTTGGTGTCCAAAAAATGATCTTTCTTTGGTTGACAAAAAACCAATATGTCAAAATGTCGTCAGCAAAAAAAATATTGCTAAAAATTTGCTGACAAGAATTCTTGCTTGACAAAAAAAATTGTTGAAATATTTTTTTATCAAGAAAAAATATGGTGGAGGCATGGGTGGGACTGTATCCCGCAACCTCTCAGATGCCACATGATAACGGTGCCCCCCTTGACCAGGCCGACTATCAAGGTGGACAAGATCAAAAGGATAAGTTGTCCTTATTATAAACTTCTCGCTGTCATCAAAAAAAAGCAAACCCAAAGGACTCCCTATGGGATTTGAACTGAGCACCTCCGCTCAGCAACCGAAGGCTTTGGACCAAGCATGCTACTGTGCTAGATGGATAATAAAAAACACTATAAAATAGTTATTATCCCAAGCAATAATTTAAAAAAAAAATGTGTGGGATTATCCCACATGCATCATGTGGATGCGTCTACCTAGTTTATAAGCAGAGGAATGAAGGTAGTAAGGTGACTGCCTTCGGGCGATCACCCCCCAGAATTTTACTACCTACCAACTGGCATGATGTCGCCCATCAACCGTAAACAACTTCATCACCACCAAAATTGCCTACCTTCGATCTACGTGCAACCCAGTCAGCCACCACATTAGATGGTTTTCTCATCACCCTCAGTCTGCGTGTTGGTCAGGTTTGTCTCTGGTTTTGTTTCAGCATGCGATTGTCAGTCAGGTTTTTCACAGTTAGTCCATGGTCTATCAATCAAGTTTTCCAATCAGTTCGTGACCTGTTGCCTCTGTCAATGCTAAGCCTTGCATCAGAGTTTGTTGGTTGAAACATCTTGTTGCTAGCCTTTTCTAGGTCTTGCAAAACTTCCATTATTATGAGAAATTTGTGGGAGAGGTCTTTAATCGTTATTAAGATTTCTTAGCATTTTGATTTTCAAAACTTTCCTCCCTTCCACTTCATTGGTGTTTTCAAAACTCTAGATTATCTCAACTTCTTGCTCTTGGACCTTGTCAGGTACATCCTTGAGACTTTATTTTTTATTCTCTGCTTATAATTTCTACAAAATTCTATCTGCATATAATCAAAACTTTTTTCTCTCATTAGTTTGCCTTTGATTTTGTTTTGTATTTTAGTAGTGAGAAATCACTACAATTTTGGCAGCTCATAGGGGCCTTCTTGCTTGCTTGAAGGAGAACCTAAAATTGTTGCCTTTATCCTTGGGCATGGAGTCAAAATTTTAAAATTCTTGCAAAAAAAAACTCAAAAACAAGAAAAGAAGATATAGATATAGGGTAAAATTACAAGGCAAACAACTTGTCCAACGGTTTTTTGATCTCTGCCCATTCTTCCTCTGATGGGCATGGAATCTATCAAAATTCCTCATAGACTATAATTACCTCAAATTTATCATCTCTGGAGAAGTTCCTTGTCCAATATATTACTTCATGAACTCACATCTTCAATTTTTCTAGTGGTCCTATAACCCGGGCTGCTTCTATTATAGTAGGGAAATCTGATTACTCCTTAAGATTAGAGGCATCCTCTTTACTTTGCTCAATCATCTCTAAGTATTCTTCTTCTAAGAAAAGTTGGTTGGATTGATTTCGGGGAGATGAAATTTTTGCCTAAATTAAATAGTCAATCTCCCCTTTGAGTCTCTTGATGGTAGCATATAAGGCTTTGATCTAGGTCATGCATTGCCTTGTTGCTTGTTATTTTTGTAAGAGGCTAATTACTTTCTATGACATGGCCTATCTATATTTAATTTTTGTAGCTATTATATTAGAATCTAGTATCGTGGCTAGCTTTTCCCGAATAAAATTTACCTTTATCTAGCCTTATGCTAATTTTGTAGAGGCTTTCCTCCACTTCATTGCTCACCTGGATAATCAAGACTACAACTAAATCTATAAACTTGTATTGGAGATATTATATTATTTGGTCATGTATAGTTTAGGGTATGATTATTAGTTTAGGGAGAGTTTAATATTTTAGTGAGCATGTTTTATATTTAGGTCTAAAGTATGTGTCAATGTAATAAAGTGTGCAAGGTGTGCAAGTGCGATTTGTGAGAGTGCAAAGTGTCAAGTAGACAAGTGAAGAGTTATGTAATTATGAGATACTATCATTATGAGAGAAGAGAGAAGGTCAAGAGATATGCATGTGGAGAGTCACATGTAATTATATATTGGTGACAAAGCATTGTAAAAAGTATCAAAATAGCATAGCTTCATGCATGCTAAAGTAGAATTTAACTTCATGCATGCTCCAATAGCATAGTTTCTTCTTCTACAATTGTTTTTGGTCCTAGTATGGGGGACCCTATGCATGCCTAATTCAGAAGATGGTCTCTTGATGACAATCCTTGTGTAAGATGTTCCCTTCCAACCATGAGGCACCATGGTGGATTGATTCTTATTTGGGTTTTCCCACCTTTCAATTGTGATCTTCATCTCCTTTGCAGTGGGATATCATGGCCTGTGGAGATCTCCTCGTGCTACTAAACTATCTTCCAGGTATTCTTTGTAGTGAGATCCCGTGGCCTATCGGGATCTCCCCATGCTGCTAGTTTTTCTTCTAAACCTTTGAAAAGCTCCTTTGTGTGGGATTTCCTTGATTATTTTTGCATGGGATTCCAGTTTCATTTTGAGATAAAATTCTATCTCATTTTTGTGAGGATTTGTGTTTTAGTTGGGGCTCGGGGTCCCCCTATTTGCTTTATTTAGTGTAAGATCTGTTTCAACTGCATGCTCACTTTCCTAGTCTTTGTGGGAAAACCTTGTTCAAATTTTAGTTTGTTTTGGCTATGTGCTAGATTTTCCTTGTTTTTGCGAAAAATCCTTTTTCAAATTTCAATTCATTTTAGTTGCATGTTGGCTTTCTGTAGTCTTGGCAGGAAAACCTTTTTCAAAATTTTTTTCTATCTATTATTGGTCTTACAGAGGTTATCTCCCTAGATTAGATGTTATTTGTTTACCTCCATAAGTTAGTCTTCTCGAGCTTGTACCTTTTGTTATGATATATTTGTAAAAGTTTTGATGACCCTTTCAAAACCCCTTTTTACCAATAAAAAAAAGTAGACTTTATTTTCTATGTTTTATGTGCAATATTATTATGAATATTAATTTATGATCGTGTTGAAATTAACCTATGAGATAATCTGTTAGAATTACCATCAGTGGTATTAGATCCTTTTTGGTGGAAGCCATATTGGTTCATAGCTATCCCTAGAGTGGCTGGTATGAATTTTATTAATACTAGAGAGGAAGATATTTAGATAATATTGGTGGAAGAAATTGCTGATAATTTGAAGAAAGCTAGCATCGAAAACTGGCGTGAATATTGGACTGGTGGTCCTTGTAGATTGAATATTTGACATATGAATTTGAAGAAGGTTGATGAGTGAAGAAGGTTGATAAGAAGAAGTTTGAAGAAATTTGAAGAAATGGACCGGTGGTCCAAGTTGAAGGGTTGGTGGCTCAAACTGTGGAAATTGTTTTCTGGAAATTTATAGAAATATTGAAGATTGAAGATTGAAGAAGAGAACATAGAGAAGAATGAAGATTGGAGGTCCAAGATTACCCAAATTGTAGATGAGAATAATATTGACAAGGTAAGTCAAATTGAATTTGAAAATGATTTTTATTATTTTTATTGAAGAGAAGAAGTTTATTGGAAGAAGAAAGAATTTTGGAGAAAGAATTAATATTGGAGAGATAAGAAGAATATTGTTTTTAAGAAGAAATTTACTTGTTGAACATTTTATTGGAGCATTGCTAGAGTTGAAGGAGATAGATATAATAACATGGAATAGAGTTAATTAAGAGACATCAATAATGGCAGTGAATTTTTTATTGTTTAGAAACGACATGCCTATGTTTTTATACAATGAAATATTCATGCTCAGTCGTGCAACTATTGTGATTGCAATAAGAAAAGATAGCATTTTACATGAGGTTGTTCGAACTCAAGAGGAATGGAAAATTGATTAAGATAAGATACATATGATAAATTTAATTAATGAAATACAATGAATAGATGATGTTATTCTTCTAGGTGATAAAGTTCATGCACATGATTCATGTACAATGGAAAAATATTTTCACCCTGGCCACTTGAGCCAAGAGACTTTGCATGTAATTAGGGTGTGGCTAAAGATATTCCACTTAGATCTAAAAAATATATTAAGAATATAGTAATCAGGCCATTGATGATATGCATTATCAATATAGTAACAACTACTATCAACAAGGGAAATAAAGCAATCACAAAATAATGGATCAATTTTAGCATTATCAAGGAAATTGATGCATGGTGGAAAAAAATAGAGTAAGTGAGAACATTTGCATTTATCTATTGGATTCAAGGGAGGCATTAGTTTTAGATGTTACATGCATATGATATTACACATAGGAGGAATGGATATTATGTGGTAGTAGTTCTCAATGAATATGTTGGAATAATAAGAATATTAACATTGAAGGATGTTTTTGACAAAAATGATTCAAAGGAAGAAATTCAAAAGAAATTGAATATGTAGTACAACAAGTAGATGGTGTAGATGACGTGGATGCAAATACATCTATTGAAGACCTTACAAAGGCATTGAAAGTGAAAATACATGAGGGTTTGTATCATTATAAGACCATTTCTATTTTTGTTTGTGAGACCTTTAAGTATTGTAGACACCTAAAACACGTCATGTCGAGGCGACTACTCATATGGAACATGATAGAAGACCATATGGAAGATCTTAAATAAATACTAAGGTATAGCAATGGTTTTAACCACTCAATTAGGTAGTTTGACCTAATTAGTGTTAGCCACGGGTGACACTCACGATTAGCAATGTTGATCGTGCCTCAGAGCTATGGCTAGCATAAAAAATTAGTTGGCCTTTGACTGAGTCAAAATTGGTTCTAAACGGCCAATTGGTTGTAGATTCGAGTGGTTTTGGGGTGGAATGATCGAGAAGCTTCCTTCCAACTGCTCTAACTTCCCATTCTTGATCTTGGTTTCCTCATGAAGCTAGGACATAGCCCTCCTAGGTGCTATAAAATACCCCTTCGAATTAGGGAAAAGTATGGATAAGTTTTCAATTGTATGTGATGAAGCCCTGTCGAGGTAGATACTCACTTGTGTTCTTTGAGAGAAAGCTTTGACATTGCAATTGAAAGATCAACATGGCAATTCAAATCATGGAGGACCTAGGAGGTTAGGAGAGCCAAGAAATGGAATTACACAAATTCCATGCACAATTAGAGTAATTCAACCATCAAATCCATTAGAGGACACATAGGCAACCCTTGACCATCGATTTGGCAAGAGGATTCAGTGATTTAGCCCTTGAATTGGAGGACAAGCGCACTTCAAGATTCGTCGCGATTGTCAGTCATGGATAACAGTGCTCATTGTGCCATAAAGCCATGGTTAGGGTTTCATCCCTAATTTTCTTGCTTTTTCATCATAGGATATATTAATGGAATTATATTAAGCATAATTTAGGTTTAATTGCATTATTAGAGACTTATGACCGATAGAATTAGCTTGTTGAGTTATCTTGCTTTCAATATTGTAACTAAGTGAAGAACACAAGCTTATACTGAGAGGGGGGGTGAGCAATATAGTGCCCACTTTTTACTTTCTTTTCAGACCAATATCAATTAGTTTTCTTAATTGCAATATCCAAATATAGCAATGTGCATTAATGACATATATAAAAATAGTAAGCAAGAGCACAAATCACCACACATAATTGAGACACAATATTTAACGTGGTTCTCCCAATGTGGGATACTCCACAAGATAATCTCCTTATAATATTTCACAAAGAAATAGGGATCCTTATCCCAAAACAAATTTAAATTTGATCTATTCAAAGCTAGGCTATCCATTGATCTGCTTAGCAAGGCAATTCATTGATATGCTCAGCTAGGCAATCCACTAATCTACTCAGCTAGGCAATCCACTGATTTGCTCAGGTAGGCAATCCTGATCTACTCAGGTAGGCAATCCACTAATCTGCTCAACAAGGGAATTCATTGATTTACTCAGCTAGGAAATCCACTGATCTTCTTTAGCAATCTCACTAAGAACTTACTCAAAATATGCTATAGCAAGCTCACCAAGAACTTGCTTAAAATATTCTCTAGCAAGCTCACCAAGAACTTACTCAAAATATGCTCTAGTAAGCTCACCAAGAACTTGCTCAAAATTTTATCTAGCAAGCTCACCAAGAACTTGCTCAAATCTGCTCTAACAAGCTCACCAAGAACTTGCTCAAATCTGCTCTAGCAAGCTCACCAAGAACTTGCTCAAATTTGATCAGCAAGCTCACCAATAAATTGCTCAAAATCTGCTCTGGCAAGCTCACCAAGAACTTGCTCAAATATGCTCAGCAAGCTCACTAAGAACTTGCTCAAAATCTATCCATAAATCTATCCACAAATCTATCCAAAAGCCTTCTCAAAGGCTCAATCAATCATGCATAAAAGCTACCACAAATCTATCTAGAAATCTATCCCAAAAGCCTTCTCAAGGGCTCAATCAATCATGCACAAAATCTGCCATAAATCTATCCAAAAATATATCCCAAAGGCCTTCTCAAAGGCTCAATCAATCATGCTCAAGTAGCACTCAAATATCATCCACATATCTATGAAGGCAAGGCTCAATGATGAACTCAACAATGAATGGAAATGCACTCTACAATGGATGACAACAATGATCCACAATGATCTCAACTCAAATCAGAATATAGAATATTTTGTTTCATGGAACTTGAACAACCACTTCACTCATTCACTTGACTAGGCTCAAACAACTCTACTCAACCAATCACAACAAGGAACAACTCTTTCTCACAATCCCTAGTACAAGCATGTATCAACCAACTCAAAATGTTTCCAACAATGCTTAACCACAAATATCACATAACAATGATACTCATGTTCTCCTCTAACTCAAGTTCAAGTTCTTTGTACAATCAATGGGCTTCAACAACAATGCTTATAAAATATTCTTCACATAACAATGATACTCATGTTCTTCTCAAACCCTATCTTAGGGTTTTCACACAACTAATGACTTCAACAACAATGCTTATAAAACAAGGTTTAAACACAACTCTCAAATCAGAAAACCTTGAAGCATTCAACCAACCACTTTCGAAAAGGAAACCACAATCAAACCTTTTCTCTCCAATGATATTTCATAAATCAACCACCATAAACAAAGTCAATGGAGAATATTGCTCATACCTTTTTGATGCCTTATTAGTTGTCCACTAAATCTGCCACACTGAACAAACTTTCTTTTTTGACTTTCAATAAGGGTTAGGGATCATGATTAATAACACAACAATAATATCCAAATAACACCTTATTACTCCTACTCAATAAAATACATCATGTCCCCTCATGAAAGAATTAATACTCTTTGAAAAAGAACAAAGCAACCTTCACTTTTGAACCTCTTTACAAAATTAGAAATATCTCTTTACACACACCTTATTTCTCCCTCTAAGCAAGTTAATCAAATATCCCTCGAAATAAGCTTTCCAACGATATATAATATGATATAATTCCAAAACAAAAATCACCAGAAATCTATATTTTTCTTAAGGTGCATCATAACCCTTATTTCTCCTAGGGCAAATTTAGAAAAATAAAATAATAAAAAATATTAACTTGCCTCTGTCCTTGACGGGATTCGATCCCTTGATGCCTTCTCGCTCAGTGCCTTAACTATGGCCAAGTCGTCTGTTGGGCCATACGCATTCACGTGTTCAAAGGGGCATGAACCAAAACAAATACCTCAATATTCTGTGCCCTTTGAAGACTCAAATACGCTTCGAGCGTTTCAACATAGCAAGCATCCCTAACAAGACTCGATCGCAGGACCTCCTGCTTCTTACACAATGCACAAAACACTAGGCCAAAGGTGCCTATGTGTTTGGTTATCCTCCGTGAATGATTCTTCAATGGACCCAAATTTCATAAACCCTTCACACGCCTCTTTACACATGCTTCAACACACATGCTCTTTTCGCATTACATTATCAATTTGAATGCATTCAAAAATCGAGGACAAGGATTTATCGAAAATTTTGGTGGCATATATATATGCCTTTCCTCATTTCTTTAGATTTTGGTGCTATTATTTTTAATATATGCCTTTCCTCCTTTCTTTAGACATCGGCGCTATAATTTTATTTTTAATTTTAAAATTAAAATTAAAATTTAAAATTATTTAAAAATTAAACTAAATATTTAAAATTAAATATCTCCATCACCGGGCCACCTTTTTCGATGAAACGAAAAACCAACTTGGGTTTTAAGAAAAATTCATTTCAAATCTACCATCCATGGTTTTAAATAAAACCTTTTATTTTTCCTTCCTTGGTTTTCACAAAAACCCTGTATATATCCATGCTCTCCAAAATATCATAAATGATTATTTATGAAGTGTTGTTACCACCAAAACTCAAATGTGATCCACATGACATCAGTTATCCATGTGACATCAATGAAAACATAAAATAACTCAAATTTCCAACAATCTTCCTCTTTCTCATTGATGGCAACACCTCTAATGC
Organism: Wollemia nobilis; assembly: GCA_028583015.1. NCBI lineage: Eukaryota > Viridiplantae > Streptophyta > Pinopsida > Araucariales > Araucariaceae > Wollemia > Wollemia nobilis. The sequence goes on along the minus strand of JAQPPZ010016751.1, from coordinate 4,516,412 downwards.
AAATCATCACAATCACTACAAAAACCATCTCTGAGAATCAAAGCTGCTCCCCCTGACTCAATACTCTCTATGGAGGTTTCTCCCCCTAACTCAATGCTATCTTTGGAGGTTGTTCCCCCTAACTCAATGCTTTCTTTGGAGGCTGCTCCCCCTAACTCAATGCTCTCTTTGGAGGCTGCTCCCCCTAACTCAAATCTCTCCCCCTTTGTCATCAATGGCAAAAGGGACACCTATGGGGCTAAAAGATATGACTCTTAAGTATAGCCCCCTCACCACCTTCTCTCTTGAGGTGATTAATTTTGGGGTGGGAGTACTTTTACTCCAATATTACATTGTTTCTTTCCTTTGTTAACTTTCTTCCATATTTTTCTGATATCCTTCTCTTGATGAATTACTTGATCTTCTTGTCTTGAACCTATTTGACCTTCTTGCATTGAATTTGCTTGACATTCTTGTCTTAAAATTGTTTGTAATTGAGTCCTACACCATTTTGCAATATTTCCAACGTTATTGCAATTAAAACACTTGATATTGTAGCCTTTGGATGGTGCCCATATCCTGAATTCTTTCTTGAAATAATTTCCATATTCATTCCTTTCCTGAACCCTGTATTGTGAAGTTCTATTTTCATAATCATTATGACCATGACTTCTAAATTGTGTACCTATAAATACAAAACCATGTTGCTCATTTTATTTTCACTGAGAAGCTCTATGAACAATCCTATTGCATGAGAAGAAATGTCCTTGAAAACCATACCTTCTTCCTTTGAAGTTCCTTCTAGCAAAATCAAACTTCTTTGATCCATAAATACTGCAGTGTATAGCCCTGTGTCCAAATCCATTACAAGAAAAATAATGTCCTTGAAAAGCCCTTTGTTCATGCCTTGGTTCCTCATACTTTTCTTGACCATTATCCTTGTGATCATTTTTTACTTGTGCATTGTATCCTTGAACCTTCTTTGTAGTATCTAAATCCTCTTCCTTGCTTTCCTTTTCAAGAATTTATTTTCCTTTTGAACTTGATTCACCTATCTCAAAAAAAGATCTAAAATAAATGTTTGGAGTCATAGGAACTTTGGAACTTTCTTCATAAAACTTAGGTGCTTCCTTGCTTTCATCTTTTAGAACTTCATTTCCTTTTGAGTGTGATTTTTCTTGGACATAAGATACAACCTTAAAATATTTTTCCACTCATTTTTGAACCTTTTCATCTAATGTGTCATGTCTTGTTGTTATTACCCTTAGTTCTTCATTCATCCTATCCTATATCCTTTTTGCATTTTGAAGCTCATCTCTTAGATTACTGATTGTCTGAAGTAGTTCTTCTCTAATTTTGACATCTGTTTGAATCTTGTTTTCAAGATTTATGTATTCTTATTTTAGTCTTTTGACTTCTAATTTTTGTTTTCTTGGCTCATCCTCTTCTTTTTCTATTACCAAAAGTGAGACTTCTTCATCTTCACTGTCACTGATATTATTATAATATTCTATAGCAAACAAACTTTCATGATTTCTTTGACCATGCCTGTTTCCTTGATGTGTCATCTCATATTCACTATCACTAAAATCATTATAATATTCTATAGCAAACAAAATCTCATGATTTATTTGACCATGCCTATTTCCTTGATGTGTCATATCATCTTCACTGTCACTAAAGCCATTGCAATATCCTGATCTGTGATCTCTTTGACCACACACAAATCACTATTATCTTTCACCTTCTATTCCTAGGAATAGATGTTCTTCCTTTTCATCATCTGACTTGTCTCTATCACTGTGATCTGAGCTATCACTTGCTTCTACAATGTAGAAAGTTTTCTTTGTCCTATGAAAAAATTTCTTCTTCTCATACCTGCTTTGCTTGTATCTATCAGCTTTGTCATGCTTATGCTTTCCATCTTCTTTTCTTCTGTGACCTTGTTTTTCATCATCACTATTTTCTTCATGTGGACACTTGTTTGCATAGTGACCAAAATCACCACACTTGTAGCATTTGACTTTATTCATATCTCTGTAATTCCTTGAGTCCTTTTTCCTTTTGATGAAGTTAGCTTCCTCATTATTATCTGAATCTCTATCTATATCTGGAATTTTCCCTTTCTTTTTATCTAAAGCTTTGAATGCAATTTCTTTTATTGGAACATGATGCTTACTTATCCTCATATCATAAGCTATGAGAGTTCATTGTAGTTCTTTCATTGTTAGCTTGTTGATATCCATTATTTCTTCTATTGCTGAAACCTTTGCATCATACTTCATGGGAAGTGATCTCAAAAAATTTTGAGTAACTTCTGATTCTTTCATCTCAAATCCCAAACCTCTCATGGTGTTAGTAATCTCATCAAATTGAAGTAAAAACTTTGCTATATCTTCAGAATATTCCATTTTCAATTCCTCAAATATTTTTCTATGAGTTTGTAGTTTTGCCAACTTTACCTTGAAATATCCTTCATAGGTATTCCGTAACTTGGTCCACATTTCATTAGCTGAATTACATACCAAGACCTTTGTAAAATCTATCTCATGTAGCCCACTCAAAATAAAATTCATTGCCCTTGCATTGATATCAACCAATTTTTTTATAGTCTTATCTGCCTCGGGATCACCTTCAACCTTATACTCTTTTTCAACCATCTGCCATACCTCATATCCTTGTGATATCAAGTAGTTCTTCATTATCATACTCAAGAAAGCATAATTGTTACCATCAAATAATGGAGCCTTATTTGTAGATGATCCATTCTGTGAAGCCATTTGTATTCTTGTAGAATCTGCCCTCAAGCTGTTAGCCTTTTTGAAGGAACTCGCTATGATACAAATTGAAGAACACAAGCTTATACTAAGAGGGGGGTTGAACAATATAGCACCCACTTTTTACTTTCTTTCCAAACCAATATCAATTAGTGTCCTTAATTGCAATTTCTAAATATAGCAACGTGCATTAATGACATAGATATCAATAGTAAGCAAGAGCACAAATCACCACACACAATTAAGACACAAGATTTAACGTGGTTCCCCCAATGTGGGGTACTCCATAAGATAATATCCTTATAATATTTCACAAAGAAATAGGGATCCTTATACCAATACAAATAATTACTTTGATCTGCTCAAAGATAGGCTATCCATTGATCTGCTCAGCAAGGCAATTTATTGATCTGCTCAGCTAGGCAATCCACTGATCTGCTCAGGTAGGTAATCCATTGATTTTCTTGGGTAGGCAATCCTGATCTACTCAGGTAGGCAATACATTGATCTGCTCAGCAAGGCAATTCACTTATCTACTCAGCTAGGCAATCCACTAATCTACTTTAGCAAGCTCATCAAGAACTTACTCAAAATTTGCTCTAGCAAGCTCACCAAGAACTTGCTCAAAATCTGCTCTAGCAAGATCACCAAGAACTTGCTCAAAATCTTCTCTAGCAAGCTCACCAAGAACTTGCTCAAAATTTGCTCTAGAAAGCTCACCAAGAACTTGCTCAAATATGCTCTAGCAAGCTCACCAAGAACTTGCTCAAATATGCTCTAGCAAGCTTGCCAAGAACTTGCTCAAATCTACTCAGCAAGCTCACCAAGAACTTGCACAAAATCTGCTCTAGCAAGCTCACCAAGAACTTGCTCAAATCTGCTCAGCAAGCTCACCAAGAACTTGCTAAAAATATATCCAAAAGCCTTCTCAAAGGCTCAATCAATAATGCACAAAATATGCCACAAATATGTCCAGAAATATATCCCAAAAGCCTTCTCAAGGGCTCAATAAATCATGCACAAAAGCTGCCACAAATCTATCTAGAAATCTATCCCAAAGGCCTTCTCAAAGGCTCAATCAATCATGCTCAAGTAGCACTCAAATCTCATCCACATATCTATGAAGGCAAGGCTCAATGATGAACTCAACAATGAATGGTAATGCACTCTACAATGGATGACAACAATGATCCACAATGATCTCAACTCAAATCAGAATATAGAATAGTTTGTTTCATGGAACTTGAACAACCACTTCACTCATTCACTTGACTAGGCTCAAACAACTCTACTCAACCAATCACAACAAGGAACAACTCTTTCTCACAATCCCTAGTCCAAGCATGTATCAACCAACTCAAAATATTTCCAACAATGCTTAACCATAAATCTCACATAACAATGATACTCATGTTCTCCTCTAACTCAAGTTCAAGTTCTTTGTACAATCAATGGGCTTCAAAAACAATGCTTATAAAACATTCTTCACATAATAATGATACTCATGTTCTTCTCAAACCCTATCTTAGGTTTTTCACACAACTAATGGCATCAACAACAATGCTTATAAAACAATGTTTAAACACAACTCTCAAATAAGAAAACCTTGAAGCATTCAACCAACCACTTTCGAAAAGGAAACCACAATCAATCATTTTCTCTCCAATGATATTTTAGAAATCAACCACCATAATCAAAGTTAATGGAGAATATTGCTCATAACTTTTTGATGCCTTATTAGTTGTCCACTAAATCTGCCACACTGAACAAAATTTCTTTTTTGACTTTCAATAAGGGTTAGGGATCATGATTAATAACACAAAAATATCCAAATAACACCTTATTACTCCTAAGGCTAGGGTTAGGGCGCATATATATTAAAAATAATAGCATCGACATCTAAAGAAAGGAGGAAAGGCACATATATATATGTATATATATATATATATATATATATATATATATGCCTTTCCTACTTTCTTTAGATGTCGGTGCTATTATTTTTAATATATGCCTTTCCATATTTCTTTAGACGTCGACGCTATAATTTTATTTTTAATTTTAAAATTTAAATTAAATTTTTAAATAATTTAAAATTTAAACTAAATATTTAAAATTAAATATCTCCATCACCGGGGCACATTTTTCGATGAAATGAAAAGCCAACCTGGGTTTTAAGAAAAATCCATTTCAAATCTGCCATCCATGGTTTTAAATAAAACCTTTTATTTTACCTACCTTGGTTTTCACAAAAAACCTGTATATATCCATGCTCTCCAAAATATCATAAATGATTATTTATGAAGTGTTGTTACCACCAAAACTCAAATGTGATCCATATGACATCAATGATCCATGTGACATCAATGACAACATAAAATAACTCAAATTTCCAACACTAGGATACTAATGGATCTTTCTCGTGCTTACATGCTCTCAAATTGGTAATTAGGCCATTAGATAGATACATATGATTTTCCTTTACATGTTTCATAAGAATCTTTTCATGTTTTGCATAGGTTTACTAGCTTTCTTGCAATTTCTTGATTATATGTTAATAGTATCATCTTTTCATATAATTTCCTCAAAAAGCCTCATCAAGAGAGGTATCCTTTATTACTAATGCTTCTTGTTATTTATTGCACACAGGATCAACAGGGTTTTGGGATGCAAGGCAACAAATACCTCTAATTGTGGAGAAGAAGGTCATCGACACCTTAGAGCAGTTCATGTCATTTTGAAAGGCATTTGGAATTGTACCTACCATTGAGGGGGATTTAAAACTATTGTAATTGTTGTATCAAATGGTTATCCCTACGAGGGAAAAATTTGTAACTTGACTTGATTCGAAATTAATAAAAGATCTTTGTATTTTGTTCTTTTCATTATTGTCAATTTGTGCATGCCTATTTGCATCATTTTCAACAATTTCAATATTAGGTGTAAGCATTTTTGCATTGTTTTCTATCTCGACGCCCTGTGTACCCTCTGCAACATCATCAAGTACCCTACCTAAGGGGATATCAAAGCCTCACTATATCCTAAGGGTCCACCAAGTTTCATAATCAGGAGTGGTCCCTACATCAGTCAAACCCGAATCCTAAAAGTCATCATCTTCATTACCCAGTGGAGTCACCTTGGGCCAAGTCAAGTCCCTCTCCAGCATGAGGCGAAGATAGATAGTAGGTAGCTTTGAAATGTCCTGCCTGATCCCAAACTATCGAGTAACATGGGAGAAGTAAAAGAACTCCCATACCTTGTACTTACGTCCGAAGAGCCATCTATATCTGCATGCCCACCATAGCCAGTCATCAACCTCCATCCATTGAGGGTAGTCTAAGTAGGGGTACTAGTAAATATGATCTACTTGTAGTGTTGTGAATCATATGATGTAGTGCGTCAAGTCCCCTACATGAGACCTACTCCAGAAGCCCTCCTGCTCTCGAGGCCAACATAGCGTATAGCACTGGCACACCTCCTTAATGGTTCCAATATCATGAGGTAGGCCAATGGGATGCTTGATCTTAATGTGCTACCACCCCCAGATCTACAGTAATAAGCTACAGCTAATGCCAACTCTACTCCACTGAGTAATCTGGTATAACTCATTATAGAGTTGTGCTAATAAGGCACTCCCCCAGGATAGGATCAGGGGATGATCGGTAGGACTCGCTAGGACCTCCATCATCCTAGCCAGGAGGTTCCATGGGAACCTCACTCCATATGTGTTAGGCAGGATGATCTGCACAATTAGGTGCATGAAGACGGTTGCTCAGTTAGTGAAAACCTACTTTCTATACCAGTGCTCAATATGGACCCCTTCATGGTTCGAGTGCTACTATTTTGCCTCCCTATGGTAGCAAAAAATAGGATCAAAGACTGCACTCTTTTCATTAGTCGGTGAAGATGTGATGGCCTCACCATCTAGCAGAAGTCGAAATATGCAGTAAACATCCTCTAGAGTGATGGTCATTTCACCTGTAGGCAGCTAAAAGGTGTTGGTCTACGCATCTCAACGATGGACCAATGTAGTCATATAGGCATGATTGGCCCTGATGGAAGGAAGGCACAAGATATAGTTGAATTCTACAACTACAAACCATAGCTGGTCCACCGGAGAAAGGGCATCGTGTAGGTTGTGAAGGATCTCTGATTCCCTTGCCCAAGTAGTTAGGTTTTGATAATAAAGCAGGATAATAAGGCAAAAATAAATAAAAATCAACCATAAACATCAAAAAACAAGCTTGAAAATATAAAACAAAATAAAAAAATTCAAAACATCAAAAACAATGGCAGAACGTACTTGAAAAATAAACAAAATCAATTAAATTTGATAAAAATTCCAAAAAATTGAAAATTTTTGCTAAAGTTGCGAACCACGATTTAGACCCACGATCAGGGAGGCGGTCAAATTTTTGACTGTTGGATTTTGAATCCCGTTGCGGTTGATAGCCATGGCCTCCAATTTACTAATTGGGGACCACGCCTGCCAACCGCAGCTAGGTGGGATGACCTTTTCTAGGTTCACTATTGGATTTTATTTTTAATTTTAAAATTTAAATTAAAATTTTAAATAATTTAAAATTTAAACTAAATATTTAAAATTAAATATCTCCATCACCAGGGCACATTTTTCGATGAAATGAAAAGCCAACCTGGGTTTTAAGAAAAATCCATTTCAAATCTGCCATCCATGGTTTTAAATAAAACCTTTTATTTTACCTACCTCGGTTTTCACAAAAAATATGTATATATCCATTCTCTCCAAAATATCATAAATGATTATTTATGAAGTGTTGTTACCACCAAAACTCAAATGTGATCCATATGACATCAATGATCCATGTGACATCAATGACAACATAAAATAACTCAAATTGTCAACACTAGGATACTAATGGATCTTTCTCATGCTTACATGCTCTCAAATTGGTAATTAGGCCATTAGATAGATACATATGATTTTCCTTTACATGTTTCATAGAATATTTTCATGTTTTGCATAGGTTTACTAGCTTTCTTGCAATTTCTTGATTATATGCTAATAGTATCATATTTTCATATAATTTCCTCAAAAAGCCTCATCAAGAGAGGTATCCTTTATTACTAATGATTCTTGTTATTTATTGCACACAGGATCAACAGGGTTTTGGGATGCAAGGCAACAAATACCTCTAATTGTGGAGAAGAAGGTCATTGACACCTTAGAGCAATTCATATCATTTTGAAAGGCATTTGGAATTGTACCTACCCTTGAGGGGGATTTAAAACTATTGTAATTGTTGTATCAAATGGGTATCCCTACGAGGGACAAATTTGTAACTTGACTTGATTCAAAATTAATAAAAGATCTTTGTATTTTGTTCTTTTCATTCTTGTCAATTTGTGCATGCCTATTTGCATCATTTTCAACAATTTCAATATTAGGTGTAAGCATTTTTGCATTGTTTTCTATCTCGACGCCTTGTGTACCCTCTGCAACATCATCAAGTACCCTACCTAAGGGGATATCAAAGCCTCACTATATCTTGAGGGTCCACCAAGTTTCATAATCAGGAGTGGTCCCTACATCAGTCAAACCCGAATCTTGAAAGTCATCGTCCTCATTACCCAGTGGAGTCACCCTGGGCCAAGTCAAGTCCCTCTCCAGCATGAGGCGACGATAGTTAGTAGGTAGCTTTGAAATGTCCTATCTGATCCCAAACTATCGAGTAACATGGGAGAAGTAAAAGAACTCCCATACCTCGTACTTATGTCCGAAGAGCCATCTGTCTCTACATGCCCACCATAGCCAGTCATCAGCCTCCATCCATTGAGGGTAGTCTAAGTAGGGGCACCAGTAAATATGATCTACCTGTAGTGTTATGAATCATATGATGTAGTGCGTCAAGTCCCCTACATGAGACCTACTCCAGAAGCCCTCCTACTCTTGAGGCCAACATAGTGTATAGCACTAGCACACCTCCTCAATGGTTCCAATATCATGAGGTAGGCCAATGGGATGCTCGATCTTAATGTGCTACCACCCCCAGATCTACAGTAATAAGCTACAGCTAATGCCAACTCTACTCCACTGAGTAATCTGGTACAACTCATTATAGAGTTGTGCTAATAAGGCACTCCCCCAGGATAGGATCAGGGGATGATCGGTAGGACTCGCAAGGACCTCCATCATCCTAGCCAGGAGGTTCCATGGGAACCTCACTCCATATGTGTTAGGCAATATGATCTGCACAATCAAGTGCATGAAGACGATCGCTCAGTCAGTGAAAACCTACTGTCTATACTAGTGCTCAATATGGACCCCTTCATGGTTCGAGTGCTACTATTTTGCCTCCCTGTGGTAGCCAAAAATAGGATCAAAGACTGCACTCTTTTCATTAGTCAGTGAAGATGTGATGGCCTCACCATCTAGCAGAAGTCGAAAGATGCGGTAAACATCCTCTAGAGTGATGGTCATTTCACCTGTAGGCAGCTGAAAGGTGTTGGTCCGCGCATCTCAACGATGGACCAATGTAGTCATATAGGCCTGATTGGACCTGATGGAAGGAAGGCACAAGATATAGTTGAATTCAACAACTGCAAACCATACCTGGTCCACCGGAGAAAGGGCACCATGTAGGTTGTGAAGGATCTCTGATTTCCTTGCCCTAGTAGTTAGGTTCTGATAATAAAGCAGGATAATAAGGCAAAAATAAATAAAAATCAACCAGAAACATCAAAAAACAAGCTTGAAAATATAAAACAAAATAAAAAAATTCAAAACATCAAAAACAATGGCAGAACATACTTGAAAAATAAACAAAATCAATTAAATTTGATAAAAATTCCAAAAAATTGAAAATTTTTGCTAAAGTTGCGAACCACGGCTTAGACCCACAATCAGGGAGGTGGTCAAATTTTTGACTGTTGGATTTTGAATCCCATTGCGGTTGATAGCCATGGCCTCCAATTTACCAATTGGGGACCGCGCCTGTCAACCGCAGCTAGGCAGGATGACCTTTTCTAGGTCATTCCTCATCCCTACATCCCTAGAAAAAAAAGAATAAAGCAAAAAATTAAATCCCTCCCCTTAAGCTAACCTAAGCTAAACCTAACTAGGGTGAGGTTCATTACCGGCGGTTTAATGAGGTTCATTTAACCCATTAATTAGTGAGGTTAATTTTAAAATCGGTAAAATAAAATGGTCAAGGGTTTTGTGTGCTTCTACCTTAGTCGCACTGGCTCCTCCAGATTAGGCTGCCATCAGTCTAGGTTTAGTGAGGTTGAGTTTCCAGTAGCACTTCGTGTCAAAATTATTGATTCACCTCTCAGAGCACTCAAAATTTGCAAAGTTTTCAAATGAAAATGACATCAAAAATGACATAACATGTTTTAAATATTTCCTATTTTTTGCCTGACCACGGCTGACACTCACAGGCGAAGAACTAGGGTTTGTCGACTGTGGTTGTCAGTCGTGGTTAGTAAAATTTGAAAACCTAGCTCCTGTTGCCAAGCGTGGCTAGCAACCTGCAATAAATGCTAAAAAATACCATCGTGAGGAGCTCAAAAATGATGAATTAAAAATACCGACCTAACCAGAATTGTAAAAAAAATCAACAAATAACAAAAACAATCAGATAAAATCCAAGCCAAATGTGCCTCGTATCTAGTAATTTATTCTATACACTTGGCGGTTATAGCGACTAGTGCTCCATGCAATCCGATAGAATGAGTATATTACCATAAGGACATTTGGGATAAATTGATCATTGCTGAATTGATATGCTTCATTTTAAACCCTAAGAAGGCCTAGATGGTTGGACTACTCCATGGGAACAAGGTATTCATATCAATTCTTCTATGACATTTTTAGCAAATCATCAAATAATATGATTCAACACATTCCTAATTGGAATTTCTATCATCTTAATTCCCTAAGAAGGCCATCAAGGCTGGACCGCTCCATGGGATAGAGATGTATAATTACTCTTAACAGTTGCAATCATAGCTGATTAGGCCTAATCAATTATCAAATGCTAAATCTTATTTTGTTTCAAAGTCATTCATAGTGGTCAAGTGACTCATCACTTAATTTAATTATCCCACCCTTATCGACTCACTGCTTGAGGGGGTAGTCATAATATCATAATCATAATCAAAGTCATCTTGTCAAAATTGCATTCGTCTTACGAATCATTGCCAACGACTATCATAAAATTACCCTTTGTTGGGGAAAAAATCAAATATGATAGTTTAGTTTGTAGCTCTCTTCCTTTTAGTTATATAGGCTCGAACTCCTATTGTAGCACCAAAGCTACCCAAATGTATGATGACGAGTGCAAAATCCTACAAATTTAAGCCTTCCATCTGGTTAGAAGTAATGATTCTAAGATGCGCATCCTTTTGCTGGACCCTGAGCATCTAATGTTGATCAGACTAATGATCATCATCCAACCTACGACATCGTTTTAGGAGGTCTAATTTTTCTTAGCATTGTTCGATCTCATAATGCATCTCAAAAGGGGTATCTGTAGACACCTAAAACACATCATGTCGAGGTGACTACTCATATGGGACATGCTAGAAGACCATATGGAAGACCTTGAACAAATACCAAGGTATAGCAGTGGTTTTAACCACTCAATTAGGCAGTTTGACCTAATTAGTGTTAGCCACGGGTGACACTCATGGTTAGCAATGCTGACCACACCTCAGAGCTATGACTAGCATCAAAAATTAGTTGGCCTTTGACCAAGTCAAAGTTGGTTCTAAACATCCAATTGGTTGTAGATTCGAGTGGTTTTGGGGTGGAATGATTGAGAAGCTTCCTTCCAACTACTCTAACTTCCCATTCTTGATCTTGGTTTCCTCATGAAGCTAGGACATAGCCCTCCTAGGTGCTATAAAATGTCCCTTTGAATTGGGGAAAGTCTGGAGAAGTTTTCAATTGTATGCGGAGAAGCCCTATCGAGATAGATACTCACTTGTGTTCTTTGAGAGAAAGCTTTGACATTGCAATTGAAAGATCAACATGGCAATTCAAATCATGGAGGACCTAGGAGGTTAGGAGAGCCAAGAAATGAAATTACACCAATTCCACGCATAATCGAAGCAATTCAACTGCCAAATATTTTAGAGGACACAAAGATGACCCTTGACCATCAATTTTGCAAGAGGATTTAGTGATTTAGCCCTTGAATTGGAGGACAGGCACACTTCAATCTCCACCGCGGCTGTAAGTCATGGCTAACAGTGCTAACCGTGCCACAGAGCTGTGGTTAGGGTTTCATATTTGTTTTCCTTGCTTTTTCATCGTAGGATTTATTAATGGCATTAGATTAAGCATAATTTATGTTTAATTGCATTATTAGAGACTTATGATTGGTAGAATTAGCTTGTTGAGTTATCTTGCTTTAAATATTGTAACTAGGATACTAATGGATCTTTACCATGCTTCCATGCTTTCAAATTGGTAATTAGACCATTAGATAGAATCATATGATTTTTCTTTACATGTTTCATAAGAATATTTTCATGTTTTGCATAGGTTTACTAGCTTTCTTGCAATTTCTTGATTATATGCTAATAGTATCATCTTTTCATACAATTTCTTCAAAAAGCCTTATCAAGAGAGACATCCTTTGTTACTAATGCTTCTTGTTGTTTATTGCACACAGGATCAATAGGGTTTTGGGATGCAAGGCAACAAATGCCTCTAATCATAGAGGAGAAGGTCATCGACACCTTGGAGAAATTCGTGTCATTTTTAAAGGCATTTGGAATTGTACCTACTCTTGAGGGGTATTTCAAACTATTGTAATTATTGTATCAAATGGGTATCCCTAAGAGGGACGAATTTGTAACTTGACTTGATTCAAAATTAATAAAAGATATTTGTATTTTGTTCTTTTCATTCTTATCAATTTGTGTATGCCTATTTGCATCATTTTCAACAATTTCAATATTAGGTGCAAGCCTTTTTGGAAGTTACAAGTCTATCCCATGAATAGGAGAGAGTATTACAATGGCTTTGTTGTTCTAGACCCAAGGTGATAGGGAATATAATGAGGAGAATATCGAAGTAACTAATGGTGGTGATGTGGCAGATATATTTAACAAATATATTTTGGAGAATGTGAGTTATTACCATGCAAATATCATGAGGGAGCACCACATGGACAATGATAGAAAATATGGTTGTACTATGGAGAATAGTTGGTTGAAAGGGCAACTACAAATACTGGGTTTGGTTATTACTATGATGTAAAATTGTACTCTAGAGTTAATAATAGATGCCATGAAGGATGTTTTATTGCACTTGAGTTGGATTTATTTTCAGACAAGAGTTGTTTTCTTGCCTAAAATTAGAAATGGAAAACTACATTATTTAGTGGAACAACATTGGTTACAAGTGTAACTTTGAGACAGAGCCATTTTCTTGAGGTCATATTCAAAATGAATGGAAATGGTGGAAAATAAGCTAGATGGGATGAGATTTCACATCTCTCTATTTTTAGCAAAGTTGATAGCTATAGTGGCAAAAAGACTTGGTATAATGCACTATGATTTATGCGACGTACATTCAAAACATTTGTACATCATGAAGATTTATGTAATTAAACTTTACTAAAGTCCAACCTTTAAGTTTTTAACCAAATAATGTAATACAAAGGGGTGTTGTAGATATTATAGTATTTGTTCATATAATAGTTTAGGGTGTGAATATTAGTTTAGGGAGAGTTTAATATTTAAGTGAGTGTGTTATATATTTAGGTCTAAAGTATGTGTTAATGTAATAAAGTGTGCAAGGTGTGCAAGTGAGTTGTCAGAGTGCAAAGTTTCAAGTAGGAAAGTGAAGAGTTATATAGAAGTTATGTAATTATGTGACACTTTGTCATTATGAGAGAAGAGATAAGGTCAAGAGATATGCATGTGAATAGTCACATGTAATTATATATTGGTAATAAAGCACTATAAAAAGCATCAAAATAGCGTAGCTTCATGCATGCTAAAATAGAATTTATTAATAATATTTTATGCGTTTTGTGTGTAATATTATTGTGAATATTATTTTATGATCTTGGTGAAATTAACTCATGAGATAATCTGGCAGAATTACCATCAACTTGAATAATTGAAATAATTTTAATGCAACATTACCAATTTCATCCTAGTAAGCATATTTTGTTTGATTGATGAGATATTTTATCCCAAACCACGGTTTTTTTCACTTTCCAACTTTACCTCCATTTATTTTAGCAAAGTATCATTTTCTTGGTTAAATTGAGTCTGTTGATTGACAATCTTATCTAAAATATCTTTAAGCTATTTTTCCTTTTTCTTTAGGACAACCTTTGGTTTCTACTCCTTCAAGCATTTGGTCAATGTATTTGTTTGATTTTTAAGGGCATTAACTTTTTCTTGTAAGTCCCTTAGGACTTTCTTGATTTGGTCTAACTCCATTTCTTTTCTTGCCAACCCTCATTTAGTTGACTCATAGTCATGTTAAACTATCTTACCAATCTCTTTAGTGAGTTGCATTATATCTTTAGGCTGTGCATTCCTTAAATATAGTCCAATAGTTGATACTTTTCAATCTTGCTCCATCATTTCCTTTTCTTGATTTGACACAAGTGAATCTCTTTTTGAAAATATAATGCTCTTTTTTTATCAGTTAAATTAAATTAAAAATGGGTTTTTATCAAGGATCCCAAAACCTGATTGGATATCATGGACCTTTCAGATGTGCCTTGTGTGAGAAGGGTTTAGAAACATTAGATTATTTAATTTTTCATTATTCCTTTGGGGTTATGTTTTTATGAAAATATATTGGAAAGCTCCATCAACATTGAAAGAGTTGATGAAATATTGGATTAATTATCTCAAAGCTAAAGAATTATATATTTTGTGGAGGATTGGACCTACTATTATTTGTTGGAATTTATGGATTGAAAGGAATAATAGTTTTTAAAAAAATAATTGACCTTTTGATTTATAATTTATCTTTCATGGAGTGCAGTGGATTAGAAGTTGAAATAGCAAGGAAAGATTAGACGTTTTTCGTAGGACTGCCCAAACTACCAAATTCGTTTCGGCCATATATCACTCATCCGAAATTGAATTTAGCTAAAATTTTGAGGGTAGATGCCTAAAAAACCCTAGAACATCTCCACCAATTTTCATATTATTTGGAGAAACACAGATCCTAGAACATCCCTATGTGTGAACGACATATTTGGCAAGTGGCTATGCGAGGGTTTCATCTGGGTTGAGTGCAATTAGCTCCAGAGGTTGGTTTTTAGGGCCTTCGGGCACTAGCAACCAATATT
Organism: Wollemia nobilis; assembly: GCA_028583015.1. Classification (NCBI taxonomy): domain Eukaryota; kingdom Viridiplantae; phylum Streptophyta; class Pinopsida; order Araucariales; family Araucariaceae; genus Wollemia; species Wollemia nobilis. Next base: position 4,501,345 of record JAQPPZ010016751.1, on the reverse strand, counting down.
TTTGTGGTTTATGCTCAATATTTTAGCAGGAAATGTTACAGGGGATACAATATGGGTTAGAAAATTGTCTTTCAACAGATCATACTATGAACTTGAGTGACAACGACTTCCAATTTTCTGCACAAAAGAAAAGTGAAAACCATACCTTTCCACGGTGTCTAGGGCAAGGATTAAAGAGATCACGAAACAAGTTTCAAGCAGTTGATCAAAAAATGGCTCATATCTCAAGTGAATCTAGTGCTAAGGTGCACCCACAAAATAATTCTATTGTGAAAACCCCTATCAAGGGTAAGAATTTCAAAGACTCGGTCCCAAAAATAAATTTTAGGGATGCCCTTCATGGTGGACAGCCTCAGCCCAATGCTAATATCAATATTAGGGCTTCCCATAAACCTCTAAGAATGCCTAAGATTGATCCCAAGAAAATAGAGTTAGGATGTCTTAAAGCAGTTGATGGAACTCCTATTGTTAAGCTTGATATGGGTAACATTCAGATTGACATTGAAGATTTGGAAAAAAGAGGACTAATTTGTCGGTTCGTGGGTTTTCGTCCGAGTCTATCTGCTTTCAAAGTCTGGGTTGCAAAAAGCTGGAAAACTAAAGGTGAGTTACAAATCTCTATTTATCCAAATGGTTATTTTCTTGTTTTATTTGCTAATAATGAAGATAGAGAGAAAAATTTTCAAGGGGGTCCTTGGTTTTTTGCAAGGGCAAGGAGTTTCATGAAGCCCTGGCATACTAAATTTAAAGCTAAAGAAGAGATGCCTTCTATAGCCCCCGTGTGGGTTGGCATCCCTATTGAATTTTAGAATCCTACTATTTTTTCTTCAATTGGAAACTCTTTAGGAACTTTTATGAAGACTGCTGATTGTACTCAAAATTTTGAACATATTATTTATGCTCGGATTTGTGTTTTAATGGATTTTGACAAACCCCTACCTAAAAATATCACATTACAATTTGGGGAAGACACTTGGGAGCAAGTAGTTGACTATGAGAACATTCATTTTTGTTGTAGAATTTGCCATGAATATGGTCATTTAGCCAGTGCTTGCCCAAATAAAATTACTGATCAAAAGAAAGAAGATATAAACTCAGCATGTTTCCAAATACCTAAGAAGAAGAACATTAAGAAAAAACCAATTATGAAGGATCAATCAAAGTCATTTGCTAATATGTTTAAAATCCTTTCCACAAATGATGTCCCAAGTGAGGAAGAGGAAATAATGGAAACTGAAATCTTAGAAACACAATTTAAATATGAAGGGAAGAACTCAGAGACAAACCAACAAATCAAAGATTTTCAACAAAAAAAAAAGAGGAGAAAATTTACACAAGAAAAACAATATTTCAAATGTCAAAACTTCAAATAATGCAAGTCCCAATATAGACTCCATTGAACTATCTAGTAAAATTTTGGTTGTGTATGAGCATTCTTCAAGGTTAGAAGCCATCTCGGATTCAATTGGAATAAGTCAAGAAACAGGGAAAAAAATTGAAGATGGATTCTAATCAAAAAGTAGGTCGCAAGACCAATCAATATCATATGGTAAAAGAAGGTGAAAAGCTTGTAGAGGAAGGTAAGATTAATGCCCTTCCCAAATTTTTTAGCCCTGGTATTAATGAAGATCATCACTTGGAATATTAGAGGACTCAAAGGGAGTCTTTCAAAACAAAATGAAATTAGAAGAATGATTCGAGATAAATCATCCACATCTTGTTTTCCTTCAAGAAACAAGATGTCAATGGAGGATATGGACTTAATTGCCAATAAAATTTGGCCAGTGGAAAAGTGGTTTCCCTCAGTTCCCAAGGGACTTCGGGTGGCATTGCTTGTCTTTGGGACCTAAAAGAGGTAGTTATTCACCATATGGTTGGCAGTTGGGGTTTGTTGGCTATAACTATTCAAAGTAGACATTCCAACCAGATTATGCTCTGCATTACTGTTTAAACCCCGACTTATTTGGAGGAAAAAAGAAGACAGTGGAAGGATATTACTCATATTATCTCTCATTTTCCTAAATCTTGGATCTTGATCGGAGGATATTTCAATACCATCCTCTCTCTGGATGAGAAAAGGGGGGAAATAGAAATTTGGACAAAAGCACTGACCTCATGAGTGAATATATTGCAAAACTCCATCTTGTGGATATCCAACCGAGATAATGGCCTTATGACTTGGTCTAACAGAAGGCAAGGCTTAGCTTGTATAATGGAGAGATTGGATAGGTTTTTGCTCTCTAAAAATTTCTTAATCCATGGTCACATTCCTAAAGTGAAGACTCTTAATAATGCTGGTTTGGATCATTGGCCAGTCATGGTGGAAATGTGGAAAAATAATGTGAGTTTCTCTCCTTTTCATTTTCAATTAATGTGGCTTAGAGACATTTCCTTCAAACCTCATGTGCAAAAATGGTGGAAGGAAGGTAAACCTAGGCATGGGACTAAGATGTTATGTTTTGCCAAAAGATTGCAATACATTAAATCCAAAATCAAGACTTGGAACTGGAAAGAGTTTGGGGATGTTCATAAAAAAAAACATGAAGTTATTGCTCATCTTGAAAATTTGAATAAGAAAATTTGTTTAGATGGCCTCACAGAGAAGAGAAGTGCAAATGAAATTAAACTCACAACTCAGTTAGAGGAATGGGAAAAAAGAGAAGAAATATTATGGAAGCAAAAATCTAGAATTCAATGGCTCAAAGAAGGAGATCGAAACACAAATTTCTTCCACAAATATCTTCTAGCTCGAAGATCTCACAACTTTATTTCTTCCTTAAAATTAGATTATGGAGATGTTGTTTATACTTGGGATGGCATGAACTCTATTGTTGTTGATTACTTTTCCAATATTTTTGCTGCAAATCCTCTTGACTCAATTTCACAACAAAATGTTCTTCAAGAAATCCCTTCTCTTATCACTTCTGAGGAGAACTCTATTTTGATTGCTCCTGTTACTATCAATGAGCTTCAAAAAGTAGTTTTTAAAATGCAAAAAGGGAAAACCCCAGGTCTTGATGGTTTTCCTATTGAGTTCTACCAAGATTTCTGGGATATCCTTCATGTTGATTTATTAGAGGTGGTGGAAGAAGCCAGGAAATCCAAAGAAATTTTGAAGGTTATCAATAAAACTTATATTACTCTTGTTCCAAAATCTCAAGAGGTTGATCATATCTCAGCTTTTAGACCTATTGCTTTATGTAATGTTCTTCTCAAAATCATTACTAAAATCATGGTAGAAAGGTTGAAGCCTCTTTTGCATAAGATTATTTCCCTAGAGCAAGGGGGATATGTGGAAGGACGTCAAATAGTAGATGAGATAGTTCTTGCTCAAGAAGCCATCCATTCCATGGATATGCAAAATTCTCCTTCTATGTTCATTCGGTTAGACTTATCCAAAGCTTATGACAGAGTGGATTGGCACTTCCTTATCAAAGTTTTGAGGCAATTTGGTTTCTCTAAGGATTGGATGGATTGGATTATGGGATGTATCTCTTCGGTTTCCTACTTAGTTCTTATCAATGTTAGGCCTTATCAGTCTTTCCCGACTTCCAGAGGTATTAGGCAAGGTGACCCGCTATCCCCTTATTTATTCATCATTCTTCTTGAATGCTTGGGTAGGACTATAACCAAAAAGAGGGAAAACAAAACCCTTGAGGGAGTTACCATTGCTCATGGAGCTAGAACTATCTCTCATCTTCAATTTATGGATGACTCTACTCTTTTAGGTAAAGCTACAGTTAAGGAAGCTTCTAATATTAAGCAAATCATTAGTTGTTTTTCTAAGGCTATTGGGCAGTTGATCAATGAAGAAAAATCTAAAGTTATTTTCTTTCACTGCTCTGCTAGACAAGAATCCATGGTCTTGGATAAATTAAGATATAAGAAGACCTCTCTTCCAATCACTTATTTAGGTATTCCCATAAATATTCAAAGGCAAAAAAATAAAGATTGGAATTGGTTGTTGGACAAAGTCAAGAAGAAAATTGGAAAGTAGACCAACAAGTGGCTTTCTTTTGTGGGTAGAATCACCTTGGTAAAATCAGTCCTTCAAGGTATTCATATTTATGTTTCTTTCATTTTGAATATCCCAAAGGTTGTTCTTCAAGAATTGGATCAAATCAGTCATCGTTTCCTTTGGAGTGGTACTAAGGAGAAAAGAAAATGGGCCTTGGTGAAATGGGATACTTTATGTCTTCCTAAGAGTGAAGGGGGGTTAGGATTCCGGTCTTCAATTAATAACAACAAATATTTAGCTACTAAATTATATTGGAGGATGTTGCATAACCCCAATGCTCTTTGGGCCAATAATCTCCGTGCTAAATATGCTGAGAACAAAAGTCCTGAAGACCTTGTTCGCTATCAACTTCCTACCAAAGGTTCTCCCATTTTAGCAGTTCTTAATACTGGTGAGGATTTGATAAAGAAAAAATTATTTTGGATCATTCATAATGGTCAACATGCAAATTTTTGGATAGATTCTTGGGATGGTCACAAGCATTTGATAACTCAGTTTCTCGATTGGAGGCCTTGGATGGAGGAGCTTCATCGAGCTAATTGGATAAAGGTGGCTAATTACTATTGGTACCATATTGGTAATTCAAAGGTTGGTAGATATTGGATCCCTATTGAGGACTGGCCTATTCAAATCACAGAAAGGCAAAGACAAGATATCCAAGGCATCCTTCATATGAGATCCCTCTCTTGGTCCCATGAAAAATATTATTTTGGATGGAACAACACTACTAAGGGTGAGTATTCAGTTGCTCAAGGTTATTTGACCTTATGCCATAATAATCCCAACCATTATTCTGACATATTTTCTCAATTGTGGGCTCAAAAGCTCTGGCCTAAGGTGAGGTTCTTTAATTGGATTTTATTGCATCATAGGGTGCTTATTGGTGAGCAACTTATGAAGCGTGGTTTTCATGGCCCTTTTAGATGTGAAATGTGTGAAGAGAATGTAGAAAATATCAACCATATTTTTATTGAGTGTATTTTAGCCTCTGAGCTATGGAGGAGAATGGCCACTTTACTTGGCTTACAGTGGTCCAGATTTTTTACTTTTGAACAACTTTGGAGGGATTGGCCTAATCAAGAGGGTGTTGATCATTTTATTAGGCGATTAGTTTGGATGGGTTCTACCATTCTTCTTTGGAATATTTGGAATGAAAGGAACAACTGAATTTTTAATCAAGATAGGAAGGATAATCACTATATTTGGCAAAAGACCATAGCCAAATTAGTTGAATCAGTCCATCATCTCCTTAATCATCCCAAAAATGCCCACCAAAGATGGGATCAAGTGATGCAAAGATTGAATATTAAACCTTCTAAGGGCAACCAAATTATAGGGAATGTGAGTATTAGTAAGATGGATAGGAATAGAAATTGGCAACCTCCTCCTAAGGATTTTGGAAAATTCAATACTGATGGAGCCTCTAGAGGGAACCCCGGAAAAGCCAGTGTGGGAGGAATTGGTAGACTTTCAGATGGCTCCCTGGTTTTTACTTTTGCTAAGAATTTGGGTATTCTTTCCAATAACCTTTCTGAGGGGTATGGTATCCTCAGAGGCCTTCAGGAGGCTACTAAGGTTGGATGGGAAAAGGTGTTAGTTGAGTCTAACTCTCAACTTATGATTAATATATTGAAGAATCCTTCTAAGAATCATAAGGTGGATTGGAGAATAAAAAGAATTATTGAGAATATTCAGTTAATACAGATGGGATTTTTGAAAGTTGATTACAATCATGTGGTCAGAGATAAAAACAAAAGTGCTGATGCTTTAGCTAATTGGGCTTTGGACAAATGTGATCTTACTTGTTATGGCCACCCTCCTATATGGTGGGCTTCTCAAATTAGGGAAGCTCTTCTTTCTATCATTTCTTTGTATAGATAGAGGAAACAACAATGCAAAAAAATGAGCCAAGGAAAAATGTGGGGAGGTCCCAGGAAACCTCAATAGAGGAACTATGAAGCACGAGCTACCACCTAAAAGTGCAGGGCCCCACCACAGAGCCAAAAAAAATAGCAAGAGCTCCACAGCAACCTCCAACGCCACCATCAAGTATCTTCAGAGAACCAAAAGAGGATGACCCTTAGGAACACATTATAAATAAGCACAAAGGCCCTCCAAAAGCCATGAAAATTTGAGAACCCACCATCAAACCTATAACTAGAAACCCAAAGAGCAACACCATAGGAATAAGCACAAGGCCCTATCCAAGCCAAAAGATACTATGAAGAGTTGCTCATGAAGCCAAAAAACCCTAGCCACAATGCACTACACCAGAAGAACCTCTAATATTTAGCACCAAATAGGACCCTGCAAGAAAAAAAGAAAAGGGTTTTTGAAGGAACTCAAAAAACCCAAAGGAGGACCCAGGAAAAACCAAGGACATCCTAGTTCATAGGCACCAAAAGGAAAAACTTGCTTAAAGGTATGAAAGCGGCATACAATAGAATAAGGGACCTACTAACCCAAGGAGATCATATGCAACACCATACAACCAAGGAGGAAGGAAAGGGGTGCTAGGAAATTGGAATAGGACCTAGGGATGTCCAAAAAAAACCTAGGGATATTCTAGATCACAGGCACCAAAAGAAAACTCCACCAAGCAGTAAGGAAAGGGGCAGGCAAATGGAACAATGATCTCCCACCCTAAGGAGATTGTCTACAGTGCCTACCAGCCAAGGAGGAAGGGCAAAGGATGTGCTAGGGATCTAGGACAAGGCCAGGGATCTAGGATAGGGCCAAGGATGGGCTGCAGGGAAGAGGAGAAGAAAATATAATGCTCTTTTTAGGTGAGCAAGTGCAACAATTTATTTAAGTAGTAGCCAGTTGTTTTGATAAATGAGCCCACCTCTCTTGATTATATTTAGTTCTTTGTTGTTAGATCCTCCAAAATTTCTACCATGGGGTTAAAGCTGACAAATCCTCTTATGTCTCCTCTACCTTGAGGATTAAAACAAGGTTGATAATGTCTTGAATAGGAAAAGTGATATAATATAAGTGTTAGAGAAGTAGGAGCTGAGGTCAACAAGGTTACTCTGGATGAGTGTAGCACCTACATTGCCTTATGACTAGGGGAAGTTACTAAGTAAGTAGGGGATGATGTAATTTGGGTGGCAAGACAACTTTGGGCCTCATCTAATAGGACAAATTCCCTTGACTTTTTGGTCTTTTCATTAGTCTTAAAAGGGGAATATTGGCTTGAAATTGAGGTTCTTCTAGTGCTCTTCTTTGTTGTGGTTGTTAGCTTTTTAAGCTATAAAATTAAAGAAAATGCAACCACAAGTAATGAAATAAGCATGCAATGTTATATCTAAGATAATGACAATCTAATAAGCATGTAAATAACATGAGAAACTTCTGAAATAACTCATGAAATAGCCATTAATGAAAGCTCACAAAAATAGAAACTTGATAAGCATTTGGAGATCTACTAATGCATGCTATGAGCAATACATTCTTCATCACCATTTACAATGCTTAGTCACAAATATATAATAATATGTGACTCTTCATTTTCTTTTCTAAGGATACATGTGCATTCTACATGATAGACACTTGTGCACATGCACACCTAACTAATGACACTTGTGCATTACCTGCACATTATTACATTGCATAAAGTAAAGACTAACTTAAGACATCTAATCTAACCATGTACCCATGGTGGTACATTGACATGTACCAAATAATGTAATATTATCTAACACCTCCTTGTATTACATTATTTGGTTATTGAAGACTTTAGTATTCAATATGAATCTTCATATTTGTCTTCATTCTTCAAGTGACCTTGCATTTGATCTTTTGCTTGAGCTTCATATTTTTTCTTGACTTTGTATTCTAACTTTGGCACTGTTACTATTATCCCTGTATTTCTATTGTTGAAGAAGTTCATACCTTTCTTTGGTTCATCTCTAAAATTTGAGAAATATATTTGAGAAAATCCATTAATGGCTTTTATTGTCATTGTGTATATCTATTCAAAAAAATAAAATTTCTTTATACCAACAATGTCTTTGGGAATGATTAGTACCTCCACAAATTTTATAACTATGGAAATTCCAACATCTCTCTATCTTATGTCCATATCTGCTACAATGACTACATCTATTTTCTATCACCAAATCCCTTTGATCATTCTGTCCTTCATTGCAAATGTTCCTATCAGACTCCATCACTGATTTGATATTTGTTATTTCTTGTCACAAACTTAGTTCCTTGCTTATTATTGCTAGTTTGACCTGTATATCCAAGACCTTCATACTTTGGTCTTATTTTTGGTACAATTGGTTCTTTCATTCATTGTTCATGTTTTTCCAAACCTGTATCTTTATATCTCATCAAATTTAAATAAGAACCTTTAGTATGATTTTCAAAATGATCATTACAATCATTAAAATAATATTTGTTAATATCCATATGATTCTATGCATCACTATCTCTATCATCATTTGTATCTATACCTTCATCAATTCTAATAGCATATGATTTTTTTGCACAATTATAAATTGTATTAAAATAAATTGTATCACATATAATATCAATATTTGCAATAGGTTCTTCTATATTTTTCATGGATTCTAAATCATAAGTGTCATTGCTTATATTACAACATTTCCTTTCATTTTGACTAGAATCATAGTTTGTATCTTTTTCCTTTTGAAGAAGATCACTAGTATCACAACATACATCAATCATCAATGGTTTTGATTCTATAATATTGCAATATGAATCTATAATCATGTATATTAAATCATTTGTATCATTAGAAGCATCTTTCATCACTATTTTATTCCCTACTTCTTCAACCTTTTCTTGTTTCTTCATCTTAGAAACATTAAGAGTGATAATTCCTTTGTAGATTATTCTCCATAGATTAATAGGTACAGTGATAAAATCTTCATAACAATCATTGGCATCATTAAGAACACTTTGCATGCATTTTTGAAGTATTGAATATTCTCCTTTTTTTTGCTTCACTAGTCATATTAACAAGCCTACTGTTTAAAGAATTTATTTTATCAATAAACTTGTTCTTAAAATATTTAATTATGTCTTCTTGTCTTCTATTCTTGTCTTTTAGAACTCGATTAGAAAGTAATGCCATATACATTACTTTTCCTATATCATTAGGTAATGTGAAAACATATTTTGAGTTTATTTCTGCTTCACCAATTTCTGAATTTAAATAATCTTCTAGTATTGAAAAACTTTCATTTTTGGCCTCTCTCATGATTGATTGCAAAACCTTATTTTTCTTTATTGATGTATTCTCTTGACTTTCAATTTTTTCTATCATATTTTGTGTACAACCTTTTAATATTTGCAACAATTTCTTAGTCTCTTCTAGTGAGTCATCTTGAATGTAAATTTCTTCTTCTTGAAAACACAAGTCTTCTTCAATGTGTATTGGTTCTTCTTGTAGAGATAGGTTTTTTTTCAACTAATTTTGACAACTCATAAAGTTCTAGTTTTTGTGTTTCTATTTTCGGATCACTTGTTTTCTTTTCATTTGCTTTTTATTTGCCATATCCCTTTGAAGTAGACTACCTTATGAATCCCTAGGTTTGAATGAAATTTTTACTAATGACAGTTTTGATGTAACCTTTAATTTTTAATTTTGCAAAATCCTACGTTGTAATCCTTATATCTACCAACTAGGAAATTTAGAGTTTTGTAAACTATTTTTACAAATTTCAATATTCTAATTTGATGTAGTAGACCTTATATCTCCAAAATTATCAATTTGTAAATATTAAATCTGATTTACAAAACTTAATTGATTAATTACAAAACTTGTAATTAATTTTCCAAAACTTCAATTTAATTTTCCAAAATTCTAAAATAAGGCTTCAAAACTTTTCTAGACTTTTCAAAAATAGTAAATATCAGTTCTAAGGTTTTAATTTTCCTTCCAAAAGCCTTATCTCTCCTTCAAATTAATTAATCCCTCAAATATATGATTAATTAATCAATACCTTAGAACAATAATAATTATCAACTCTTATAAATAAAAAATGATTTAATTACCTTTCTATTTTGTTGGCACCTTTGTGTTTTGAAATGCCACTTAATAAATGTTACCAACGATATAGATTTGGTAATGTATGGCTTCTCTACATAAATGTAACAACTTTTCTGATGAGCACACTTCTCAATGAGCGCCCTATGTAATATAACAACTTCTATTCAACGATGCTAATCTTGTAATGACTTTGCACTATTGTCATCAGGTCTAGGCAATTTGATACTCTACTCTATCTTAGAAAAAATTGGAAAAATAGATTTACCTCCAATGAGTGAGATTTTTCTCATGGTCATATAATCTTAGAATTCTTGATTCAATGATGCTCTCATGTCCTCTTCACTCAGTTACTCCATGGCATCCACATGTGGGCTCAAAAGAAAATTCTAGTTTCCTCCTTTAGGTGCTTCACTGACTGTTATTTCTATAATGAATTTGTAAAGGGTTATTCCTACCAAAGAATCTAGTTAATTCCAGTGTCACCATTGATAGGTTTTATACTATGGCTTCATGACACTTTTCTTTGATTAAGGAGTGTTATATTATTGATCTGCAAGATGCTATTCAAACATACAATTCCTCTTCATCAATGGCTAGTAATGGTATATAACATCCCTATGCACCATATACCATTCTAGGGAAAAAAAATGGTGGCTTCTATTGAAAAACTAGTACGTATATTCTTCTCAACCACAGTGCTCCTTCAAAATGATTAATACTCCAAACATTCTCTTTAGCTTTGTTTTGGATGCATCACCCTGAGCGTGATCAATGGTGGCTATGTGGTTGGGTGCACTATCATTCTTTATGATCTCCTTTCATTGTGACAATTGGCTACTTATCCCTTCAACTCCTAAAGTTAGTTGACTCATAATGATATGTTCTCTCTGTTGTAACAATTTATTCCCAACTTAGATGTTACACTGGTATTCTAATGTTCTCATCCTCAATGGCTCTTGGATTCAATAAGATGGTGTATTGCTTCTTTCCAACGTGATCAAGACTAAAACTCTAGCTTCCTTTCAAAATATGCTCTTCCTCAGTTGTGTTCTTGGACCTTCAATGATGGAAAAATACTTGGTTCTAGCACTTGCTTTGCTCATCAATAGTGTTGTTATACATAGCTTGACAAAATTCTTGCCCCCCTGTGTGTTCAATCTCCACATTTTCTATATGGAGATGGTAGTTTCTACTCTTGAACATTGTGGTGGTGCCTCTTCTCAAGTTGTGATAATGGTGGATTCAATGTTGCCTTCTCCTCCTTGGAAATTCTCTACTATACCTCTTTTTTGGTTCAATGCTTGGTTAACTTTCCAATGGTGATACCTTTTGGATGGATTTGCTTTGTACTATAGTATATCCAATATTTACTTAAGAATAATATCTTCTTTGCTTTCAATATATAGTAGGCAGTTTATATTTTTCTTTTCTTTTGAAATATATCTAACTCCTCTTTCTTTTGTGCAAGTTTTACTCCTTGTAAAAACTATCTTTTGCACTTCCTTGAAGACTTAAATTTTATTTTTTTTGCAACTTTAAACCTTGAATTTGGTGCTTAATAAAAATTAATAATAAGATAAATATGAGTGTTCAAATAATGAACCTTTTCCACCAAATTTGAATACCTTTTAACCTCCATTTGATGATGGATTTATTGATGATTTGGATCACCTAAATGCTACTCTATGTTTTATGAATTTGCAGCTCTTCCTTGCTATCCAAAATAGCTCTTAAAATCTTCTAATTTGCAGCTTTAATCCTTATTACTTTGCTGCCCAAAACTTGTCTATTTTTCAGCTTTGTAAGTCCTCTAACTTGTTGTCTAAGAATGTAGTTATGTGCCTTTAACTCTCCTCCAAGTTGCTCTCTTGAAATTTGAAAATTAGCAACTATTAATGCTACCTAAATTGCTACCCTCTTGCTATCTTGAACTCTAAATTGTTTTTATTCTACTACAGACAATTTCTCCTTCGATATACTATCCTTGAATCTCCCAAATTTGGTAGAAAATTCCAAATTTTAGCTGAATCTTTCCTTCAATTTTTTGCTTTAAAAAGCAAAAAACTCGTACCAAATTAGCCTTCAAATCCTTCAAAGGTAGTCTTAAAACATCTCAATTTTTGTGGTTTATTCTAGCTCCTTTCTCCTTCAATCTCCTTGTCAAATTTTTAGTTTAAATTTGGCCTTCTTCTCAAGAATATAAATGTGTTGAGGTCTTCAATAGTCTCTTCCAAAATTTGGTAAACTTCGTGCTAAATCCTTCTCCCTTTTGGGCTTGTTGTCGGATGGCAACAATTGTCCCAAATTCTTCTCTATCAGGTACTTCTCCTTGCTAGAAATCTCCTTCAAGTTAGCTTGAGGTCTTCTTCTCTTGGGCCTTCAAATTTTGCAGCTTCTAAAATCTACAATAGGACCTTTGCTAGTCCTTCTCTATCTTCAATATTCCAAATCTAGAAGTTCTTCAATGGGACCTCCTATGGGTCTTCTCTTCAATATTAAATGTGAAGTATTCAATCTTAAATGAATATCTCTTTCTTGAGTCTCCTTAATCTCTGCAACAAAGTATTAGAAAATGATAATAGAAATTTCTTCAAATTTAAAGAATATAAACTTCACTAGTTAATTTGTCAATCTAGTGGAATCAATGTCGAGTTCTAGTCTTCACAAGTTTTTTTGTAACTCTTTAGAATTACTCTAGCCAAATACAATTTTAAAAATTTTAAAAATGATATTTCTTATCTCCTCTCAATATCTCTTGTGGCTCTCTCTATTTCCTATCAATCAACCCAATGCTTTGATACCATTGCTAGATTTTGAAGCTATAAAATTAAAGGAAATGCAACCACAAGTAATAAAATTAGAATGCTATATCTATGATAATGTCAATCTAATAAACATGTAAATAGCATGAGAAACTTTTGAAATAACTCATGAAATAGCTATTAATGAAATCTCACAAAAATAGAAACTTGATAAGCATTTGGAGATCTACTAATGCATGCTATGAGCAATGCATTATTCATCATCAATTACAATGCTTAGTTACAAATATGTAATAGTATATGACTCTTTAATTTCATATTCTAAGGACACGTGTATTTTTCATGATAGACACTTGTGCACATGCACACCTAACTAATGACACTTGTGCATTACTTACACATTATTACATTGTATAAAGTAAAGACTAACTTAAGATATCTAATCTAACCATGTACCCATGGTGATACAATGACATGTACCCAATAATGTAATATTCTCTAATAGTGGTTGTATCCCTTTTCATCTTCATTGGCTTACTAGTATTAAGCATAGATTTTGCTTTTTATTTTTATTTTTCTTCGATATCCCATCGTGGTGATTCCATCCTAGAGATGCACTACATTAGAGGGGAGGATGTTCTTGTCTTATGGGAAATAGGAATATTTGAGCTTTTTTTTGGGATTACAATAATCAACCCTTCAATTTTTTCCTTTGTTGCCCTAGTAGGTATTATTCTTTAAAGTGTCCCAATGTTGACTTCTTCCTTGTTGTATTGCTCAAACCTTGAAATTTCTACATCTATATGTTCCTTATTGTATAATTCATTGAATGCCTAATATTCTAGTATTAAACCAAGTTCCTCTTTTTTTTCGATTAGTTGTCTCATTTTCCACCACACTTCTATCTTACGCATCTTCTAATATGTTATGATCCCATCCTAACCTTATTATGTAACTACCCCCTCCTAATGTGGGGATCCCATATTAATAATATTATGTAATATTTGTAATATGTATATGGCATTTGAGGAACCTAGACAAGTAGGGTCATTTAATGTAATGGTTATAAAGAATGTAATTGCTTGTTTGGTAGAATATTCTAGCTCGGGTGTCCACTTGCATGTGAAGCCAAACCTTGAGTGTTATAGTTAGGGTTATAAAAAATACAAGGAGGCATAGATAAAGGCATCTCATATTTTATTGTATCAAATCTCTATTTCTAATATAGTTACCCCTTGAAGAGGCCTATGATTATGTAAAGTGTTCTTGTTTTTCTATAATATAATATGCTATATTTTTATTTCAACTTGCAATATTGTTAATTTCAAGCTTATTTTCTATTATTATTGTAATATTGTGTGGTTGTGCTTTTATTTTATTGTAAGGTTTATAATAAGTGGTATCAAAGCACTTTCCAAGATCACTTCTTGTTGGAGTGCAAACAATTTGTTTTCTACCATTAGGTTAAAATTTCCTTGTTTTCATTTTCTCACTTATTTTCCTATAAAGAAAAAAAATGATTCATTTTATTTCCCTCTATTTTTTAGTTTAATAGGTTATAAACCCAATGCCAGGGATTTTAAAATATCACAAAGGAATTTTTTTATTGGCTGAGCTAGATTTCCCATAAAGCATCTAGTGAAGTGAGGGGTGATTAGACTCTAATACCCAAGCCTCAAACAACACATGTATATAGACTTGAACTCTCACCTATCTTTGGGTATATCAATAGACCCCCATAGGATTAGGAGAAACCTTTAGCTATAGAGATATTTTTGATTGTGTATTAATCCATAATGCACTAAGCACAACACTTAGGAAGATTACTCTCTTATACTGTCCAAGAGGGAGGTAGTGTGCTTAAGTGTATGTGTGGAAGGAACCCTCCTTGAGTAGTGGTCTAAAATATTTGTCCAAGCATTATTGTTCATTGTTGTAGTATAATAGAGGGCTATGGATAGTTCACACACTTTGGCCTAGTGTTACCCTATTATATTCATTTGTTACACCTCCAAAACCCTACCAAATAATTTGAGCATACTACAAAAAATACACACATGAATTTGAAATACTACAAAAATTTCCTTGCTAAAGAAGAAACTATTGGGGATAGTAATAATAAGGAATAAATTTAGACAGGGAAATCATCAATATGGTTGTTAGGGTAGTTATCAATAACAAATAAAAATAGTATCAGATAGGTAGTTGTCAATAATAGTCAAAATAGAATCTGTCAAGATAGTATCAATAATAGTCAGTAATAGTGTCAAATAAGGAAATGTCAGTGATAGAATCTGATAAGGTACTTGAGGATAAAAAATTGACTAATAACTAATATGGTAGTTGTCACGGACCAAAGAAAGTAATTTTAGAAGGAAAGCATTAGGAGAAAAATAAATAACACTTGACTAAAAAAAAATGTATAGGGTGATGAAAAATGTCATTGTGCAACCTAACCCATTGTATTAGTCTTTTTAAGTTGGTTATTTTGATATATAGTACCCAAATATTTTTTTGACCCAGTACGAAAAATAGTAACTCCTAGAACAACACTTCTATATTTAGTAAGTCAGTTGAGGTGGTCCAAATCACACGTATATGGTTGGAGGGAATAGAGTAGTGAAGGAGTTGGAACAAAGCCACTATATGGAATAATTAAATCAAACACTTAGTAATCAACAAAGCCAAATGCCACATATTGGAACAAAGACATAAAGTATCACATGCAGGTCTTGAAATATGACCAACTTAAAGTCAAAATAGGGATTGAGGAAAAATTTTTTGAGGTTGAAGAGTGATTAAAGGAAGGACTAAAATTATAACAATAGATTAATATTGAAGGACCAGGTGGAAATTCAATAAATAAATATGAAGAAACCCATCATGCTCTTTTTGACACTAATAACCCATTTAAAATGCCCAAATTAGATTTTTTTAAGTTTAATAGCAAGGACGTTGATGGTTGGTTTTGTCGAGAAAATAAATTCTTCAAAATCCATAATGTTTCCCAATATTTATTGATCATCATGGAATCCTTTAACATTGAATTTGAGGTCTACAATGGTATCAATGGTTATAAAACATGACCCCTGAACCATCTTGAGAAGAATTTGAGTTCCAATTATTCACTCATTTTGGTCCTAGTGAGTATGAAGACTTTACAGGAGCCTTAATAGGATTGAAACAAATCTCTACTATTTTAGAATATCATGCTTAGTTTGAGAAATTGGTTAATAGGACAAAGGGTTTGAATGAAGGGTTTTTTTAGAGTTGTTTTATCAATGGGTTGAAAGATGATATCAAGGAAAAAAGAAAAATATTCAAACCATAGTCTACAATGTAAGCCATAGGATTGGCTAGACTAACAAAAGAAAAAATTTCTACCTAGAGGTGGTCATCTAAATTCTCATAGATCAAGCCTACATTTCCATCCAAGTTCACATCAAATACTATCAATAAATCTCCACAAATCTAGCAATTGACTAGGGACAAAATGGATGCAAGTAGAGCACAAGGCTTAAGCTATAATTGTGATGAAAAATATTCATTAGGATATAAATATGTACAATAAAAGTTGAGTTTGTTGGATGTGTATGAATCAACAGTGAATGAATTACATAAAGAAGAAGTAGAATCATAGAAAGAAAAGCCTTGGGATGAGGGTGAAGCACATGAAGAACCATAAACAAATATTTATGTCCATGCACTTGCAACAATATAAACCCCTTAGATGATGAAGGTAGCAGAATTCTTCAAAGGATACTGAGTTACAATTATTATTGATTCAGGAAGTACACTTAATTTTATTGATCCTCGAGTAGCTAAGAAAGCTAACTATTACATACATGCTTGCAACTCTTTTGAAGTCATGGTGGAAAATGAAGGAATATTTCCTTGAAAGGTTAAATATTATAATGTTAAGTTGAAGATAGGGTACTATGAACTCAAAACTAATATTATTGTTCTTCCACTTGGAGGATGTGATGTGCTGGGAGCATAGTGGCTACATACCTTAGGAAGAATAGCCTAGAAATTTACCAAATTATGGATGCACTTCTCACATAATGGGAAGTCCTATACTCTCTATGGTTCACAGGTAGAATTTCTGTAGGTTATCAGTTCAAGTCATATGAAGAAATTATTAAAAAAGTCCTCACATGAGGTAGTAGCCCAATTATTTGCAATTCATTTTGACTAAACATAATGTAATTTTAGTGGAACCAACATACATCCACATTGTTCCTATGATCATGCAATACCATTGGTACTAGGTAGCTTACCACTTAACATTAGATCCTACAGATACCCCTATATGCTTAAGTTAAAATTTGAGAAATTGGTTCAAGAGTTACTAAAAACAAGGGTAATTTAGCCTAGTAACAATCCTTATTCTTCTATGGTACTATTGTTAGAAAGAAATATGGATCATGGTGGCTATGTATAGACTTTCATGATCTCAATAAGCTCACAATTATAGATAAATTTCCTATCCTTATGATTGATGAATTGTTGCATGAGTTACATGGTGCAAAGTTTTTTTCCAAGTTGGATATTTGCTCTATCTATCATCAAATAAACCTCAAGGAGGAAGATATTCCCAAAACAACATTCCAAACTCATGAGGGTCATTATAAATTTTTGGTCACTACGTTTGGCCTAACTAATGTATCATCAACATTTCAGAGTCTCATGAATAATATATTTTTCATATTTCTTTGCAAATTTATTTTGGTTTTCTTTTATCACTTTCTCATCTATAGTTGCACTTGGACTAAGCACTTACAACATTTGGAATAGATTTGAAATTCCTGTGAGACCATTAGTTATTTTTCAAATGATCCAATTGTTCCTTTGGCATGCTGGAGGTTGAATACTTGGGATATGTTGTTTCATTGGAGGGAGTCAAGGTTGACCCCAAGAAAATTGAAGCTATCTAAAATTGGCCTAAGACATAAACTCTCAAGGTACTTCATGGGTTTTTGGGGCTCATGGGATATTACCACTTATCTATACAAAATTATGAAAAAATTATCACCCCCTTAATGGCCATGTTGAAAAAGAATTCATTTATGTGGCCCACTCTAGTAGAAAAATGTTTATAGATCTTAAAGTTGTGATTTTGAACCTGGAGTTGGCTACACCTAATTTTTCAAAACCATTTATAATTGAAAGTGATGCTTCAAGACATGGCATTAGGGCTATATTAATGCAAGAAGGGTGACCCTTAGCTTTCACTTATAAGGCACTATTAGGTAAAATTTTAGGAAAATCTACTTGTGAAAAAGAAATTATGGCCATCCTTCATGTTGTTGATCATTTGTGATCATATCTCATTAGGAGACATTTCTCTATTAAAACAAACCACTAGAGTTTGAAATATTTCCTAGAACAAAGGGTATCTACTCTAGCATAGCAAAAATGGGTTTCAAAATTGTTGAGGTATGACTATGACATCATGTATAAGAAAGGAAAGGAGAATATTATGACAGATGGCCTCTCCTATAAAATTGAGAATCAAGTTACAACGTGTGCCCTTTTGTCCTCACTTTCCCAATGGGTCTCAACTTCGAGAAGAAGCAACCAAGGATTAGTTTTTATAGACCTTATAAGAACAACTACAAAGGGATCACAATTCACATGTTGGATATGCAAGGGATGGATACTTGTTATGATATTAGGGTTACATTGTGGTCTCCGTAACTTCACCACTCCATGAGTATATTATGAGGGAGATTCATGCTTCACCTATCACAGGCAATTTAGGATTCTTGAAGACATATGAGAGCTAGAAGATTATTTTATTGGGAGGGAATAGAAAAATATATTCAAACTGTTATGGTCGAATGTAAAATTTTCCAATGGATGAAAGGTGAAATAGTTCATATTCTAGGTACTCTACAATATTGCCAATCCTAGATAATGTATGGACTGATAATTCCATATATTTTAATTGAAGGGCTTCCTAAATATAGAGGAAAATCAATCATTTTGTGGTAGTGGACCATCTCTCAAAGTATGCTCATTTTTGTTCCCTTGTCCATCCTTACCAAACCTCCATTATTGCTCAAATATTAATGCATTTTCAAACTCCATAATATGCCCAAATCCATTATGTCTAACTGTGATCCCACTTTTACTAGTTAATTTTAGCAAGACTATTTAAATTGCAAGGAACATAACTATGAATGAGCTTAGCCTACCGTTTGTAGATGAAAGGGAAAACTAAAATTATCAAAAATTTCTTGGAAACCTATCTTCACTATTTTACCTCTAAGCACCCAACATAGTGGGCTAAGTGGATACCTTTGGATGAGTGGCGGTACAACACTTCATTCTACATAGCTTATAAAATGATTATTTTTGAGGAAATGTATGGGTACCCATCTCTATCACCCTCTTAATATGTTCTTGGACACTCTAAATTTTAGGAAATAGATGCAACTCTTCATAAGCATACCCAAATTTTGTAGCAGTTGAAGAAGAACTTGGTGTTGGCTCAACACTGGATGCAACAACAAACTGACCAAACACTCGATATGGTCTTTATTTGACTCCAAACCTATAAACAATCTTCTCTACAACTTTGAGCTCATAAAAAATTGGTAGTGTAATTTAATGGACCCTATCAAATATTGTAACGGATTGGATATGTGGTTTATAATATTGCATTACCACCTTATTCAAAGATCCATCTAGTCAAAATTTCTATTGTCTCAAGAAGGTACTCGACAATCACATTTAAGTTCAGTAAACACTCCTTGAGTTAAATAATGAAGGCTTGATCCTCTTGGATCCTAATAGTATTTTGGACCAAAGAACCTTGCACTCTCTATAATTGTACTGTAGGCAACAAATCCACCTCCCAGACGAAGAGAAAGTGACAAAAAGGATTTGTTCAATTTTTACAGTTTTGATAGTTTGACCAAGTTTTACAAACCGTACAACCAGGAAGACAAACCGTACAACCAGGAAGGTAAACCATAAAATGCAAGGGAAAACTGTACAAGGCACACTAAAATGCAATGAAATGCACGAGAAATATAATTTCGAGATGAAATGACACAAAAATTTTCTAATTAAGGTTTTAGACTTAGTTGTAAATAACTAATTGCCTTAGAAATCACTTTGTAATAGCCTGGGTAACATTATATAAGGCCTCATTTTCAAATTCATAGGTCTAGTTGTTGCTAGAGATGTATTGAGTATTTACTGGTTAGAATCCAATGAGATAGATTGTTAAGTTATGAGTTATTACAGTATATTGATAGAACAACCATATTGTAATTGCATTTATGATAGAATAAGACACAAATGAGTATGAATATGTTTGTTATAGGTTGTGTACAATTCTGGAACTGATGGATGAGGATTTATGGTTTAATATTGATGCATGTGTTTTTTGGTGAATGTTTGGATTAGTTTTATGCATTGTTGCAACATATTGTAAGAATCTATCACTGGTGAAGCTTGAGGAATGATATGTGAGCATGAAAACACTTAGGAGGATGTCATGAACCCTATTGTATGATTTCTAAACGTAGTCAGTGGAATTGAATCTCTCACAAGCCCCATTAAGATGTTTTGCATGTGGATGAGAATGGATTAATTGGCATATTAAACCCTTAAAAAATATCACTAAGAGAGATTGTACCAATAGAATATCTGATTTGGCACCTGGATGTACCTTAATTTCATACAAATCGTACAAGGAAAACTTACCCGATTTAGCAAACCAGGCGATTGAGGGAAACTTACCCGATTTGGTAGTTTAGGGGAATCGACTTGAGCAATTACAAAACTGTGTACGGAAGCCTCAAAAACTGAGTCTAAATTTTTTTCTAAGTGTAAAATCATACAATTTTTGCCACTGTATGATTTGGGATTGTACAGTGTGTGAATTTGACATCCGTACAAGTTGTTCATTAGGCATAAAAGGGTAGTTTGAAGGACCGTACGGTTGTACAATTGTAAAACGAGTTGGGACTTGTATATTGATAAATTTAAGCCTTAGAAAATACCTCCCCAGTGGGAATAATACACCCATGTACTACATTTGGTGTCATTTCCTTATCGAATCTGGCAATTTTGTTAAAACGGGTCAAAATGACGAAGTGTAAATACTATAAAACTGGAGGTTAATTACGGACACTAGTGCACGAAGCCATAGGAGATGGGAATTATGAGAGAAAATTCTAGTAAGAAGGAGCATGAGGATAGATCAAAGAGAAAATACAAGTAACTCAGATCGTAGTACTCAAGAACTAGAAATAGAGCAAGTTTGGACATCCGAAGAAGGAGACTTTGAGGCATTGTTAATAGAGATAGAAGATGAGGAAATAGATCTGCCTAGCATATAGGCAAGGGTAAACACAGGAAAAGTGTAGGAGGATGGATAATGGATGGTGACACCTAAGAAATCAATAGAAGGGTTGTAAGGGAGTGTAGAGGATAGGAGTCAAGCACTAGAGTAATAGGGCACGAGGTCTCAGGAGGATAGACCAAGATCATCTCCCTCACATCAGTGAAGGAGGTTGTGAATTGAAGATGCACGAGAGTTTGGTCACCAAGTGGTGGGACAGAACAATATAATTTGAATAGAAAATTTTGATGAAAATAGTAGTAAGACACCCCCAAGGAGGAATCAGTCAGAGATTCCATGGGAAACGTCAAGTGATAGTGATGATTCTTCGAATATGGCTAATAAGACAACCAAATAGAGATGTCCATAATTTTAAGGTGAGGGTAAGGAAGACCCCACAATGCACATTGGAAATTGCATAACCATTTGGAGAGTAAAAAATGTGGATAGACCAGATGATTTGGTAACTTTATTTCCTGCTACCTTAAGAGGATTGGCAATTTATTGGTATTTGAAGAGAGAAAATATCGTATATTTTTAGTATTGGAACCAAATAAAGGAGAAGTTCATTGAATAATTTTTACCCTTGAAGGACGATGGAGACATCGTTACTAAATTTTGCATGATAAAGCAAAACTCTGATGAAGATGTGAAATCCTATAACCGTAGACTAAAGCAATTAGTCGATAAGATGTCCCTGTCAAATATTCTAGTAAAGTGGTGGTTTGTAGATGGATTGCTGCCAAATTATAAGAAAAATATGAAGGTGATACCATCAAAAACATATGAAGAAGCAGTGAAGCATGCAAAGAATTTTGAGAGCGAATAAAAACAGATGTATACAAGAATTTTGTCTCACCCCAAGTCTAATGATTTAGACAATGGAGAAGATGACACTATCCAAAGGATAGTAGCATCATTTCATTAGAAGTTTGATAATATTATAAAAGAACAAAATATCAAACCTGATAGAAATGATATTTGGTGCACAGAATGCAAGACGAAAGGTCAAAAAAATATGAAGTGTCTGAGGAACAACTATTGCCACATTTGTAATGTGATGGTATATGAGGTAATGCTATATCCGTATAATATAAGAGTATGTCCACAGGTATTGTCAATCAAAGAGTAGGAAGAGAAACCAAAGGCCCAAGGAAGCGGGCAACAAGCAATAAGTGGCGGTTATAGAAATAGCAGATGAGTTGGAAGACCAAACCAATGCAATCGACAAAGGAGGGCAAAGTCATTTGCAGTATGACTCAAAAGGGAGGTCGATCATAAAGTGTTGCAATTACCAAGAATGGGGGCATTTTGTGAAAAATTGTCCTTCACCTCAGAGGCAGGAAACACTGCAAGCAAGTACTACACATATGTGTAGATGATGTGATTCGAGGAACCACAAAGAAGTGAATTGCCCAAAGCAGGCGAGTTCAAGTAACCCGTAGAATGTCAGTTATCTAGACATTGAGGTTCCTCAAGTTAATGAGGAAACCCAAGAAGTTTTAATCATGATGATGAATCAAGATAAGAAGGATAAGTATCCAGAACTAGTAAAGGAAAAGTAGCATTGACAAGTAGCAAAGAAAATATTGCAAGAAGAAGCTGAGAAGACTAAAATATTATAGTCAACAACTAATAAGGAACTAAGAAAACCATCAGACCAGGAGACAGTTGTGCAAAATTTGGAAGCACAAGTTTTAGATACCACAGTCTAGATTAAAGTATCGAACTTGTTGGAAGCTATTCCAACATTGCAAAAAGTAATGGTAGAAGAAATACAACCGCATAAGGTGATGGAAGTGCAGAGAAAACCGATTAAAGAGAAGGAGTGAAAGGATCAGTTCATGGATCCAACTATATTAATGATTTATGTGGGAAAGAAACCTGCATTAGTTCATATGGAGATCCTAGGGCACAAATTGATACAAGTAATTGTGGACAAAGGATCTAGTGTCAATGTGCTCCTTTGAAAGAACGTGGCTAGAAATAGGTGCTCCATCTCTATGGGCATCGAGATTTCTATTATATGGTGTTGAATAGAATGGTATCGAGACAAAGGGAGTCTTGACAACACAACAAGTGGTGATAGCTGACCAAGAATTTGTCTTGGATTTCATTGTGATTACAATGCAAAAGCTTGCATACGACACTCTCTTGGGGAGAGGATGGCTATGAGTAGCCAAAGTTAATCACAACTGGGGAAATAATCAGATCACTTTTAATAAAGGACAACATAAATATATGATTAATCATTTAGTGAGGATGTAGCTATGACAGATGAATCAAAAAATTCCTCAGGAGATGAAGGGTACGAACCTGATGGAGAAGGAATGCTGTACCTACAAGAATGTAGCGAAGATGAAGCTAGATTTGATAGTGGAATTCTTCATTGGTAAATGGAGAAGTGCAAAATGTTTTAGACCAAATGCCTCTGTATTGAGTCATAGGATATCAAGGAAAAGCAAGACAAACCAAAAGTTAGCCAAGAACCCAAAAAATAAGCAAGAGAAATGGATATTTTTGAAAACTTTTATAGATTATACAATAGGATATGTGGAGATTGATATAAGGCCGACACACCCAAAGAATGTAGAGAAAGCAACAAGTGAGCTGAAAAATATCAAATATGAAGGACCTTAGATAGTGGACATCAATCTAGGAATGGAGGAGGAACCTAGGATGATTCATTGCGACGATGATTGGAAACCTATACTGAAAGCGGTGACTTTTAAGATATTCTTAGAATATAAGGATATCTTTGCATGGACATATAAGGACCTAAAAGGAGTACCATTGGAATTATGTGTCCACAAGATTATGCTAATACCTAGAGCTCAACCCGTAAGGAGGAGACCATATAGAATGAACCCAAAGTATGTTGCATTAGTGAATGCAGAGATAGAAAAGATGTTGGAAGTAGGAATCATATTTAGGGTGACAACTAGTGAATGGGTCTCACCTATAGTGATCACCTTGAAGAAGGAAGTAGATAATATCAGAATATACGTGGAATTTAGGAGTCTAAATGTAGTAACTATTAAGGATCCCTTCCCTATTCCCTTCATAGATTCTATCTTGGAAGAAGTTGCAGGACATGAGATCTATTCATTCTTAGATGGGTTCTCTGAATACAATCAAATTATTATAGCTAAGGAGGATAAGTTGAAGACCACATTTATTATGGATAATGAAATTTATGCATACAATCGAATGCCATTCGAGCTCTGTAATTTCCCAGCTACATTTCAACGTATCATACTGTATATATTTGATCAGTTGGCGATAGGGAACTTTAAAGCATTTTTAGATGATTGGTCCATTTACGGGAAGATCAAGGAACATCTTCCTACCCTTAGTGAATGTATGAGTAGGTGCATAAATGCATTAGTATCATTAAATCCTAGGAAATGCTATTTTATGGTATCGTATGAAAAATTATTGTGACACATTGTGTGCAGTGAAGGATTGAAGACATATCCTGATAAGATCTATGTGATATTGGACATGGAAGAACCATTTGATGTGAGTTCACTTAAAACCTTCCTTGGATCGATGGGTTACTATCGAATATTTATTAGAAATTATGCACATGTATCCTACCCATTATATTCCTTGACGAAGAAGAATGTTCCTTTCAGATGGACAGAGGAGCACCAAGGAGCCTTCGAGGAGTTGAATGCTAAGCTTGTGAGTAGCTCGATTCTGGTGTTCCAAAAATGGGATAAGGAATTCCATGTCCATATTGATGCTTTAAATTTTACAATTGGATGTGCTTTAGCACACGAAGGGTAATTTAGGCTAGACCAGTCTATTTTCTTTGCTAGTCGTCTTTTGTCAAGGCCAGAGAGAAATTATAGTACAACATAAAGAGAAGCTTTGGGAATGGTATATGTAGTTCAAAAGTTTAGGCATTACCTATTGGAAAATCCCTTTGCCTTCTATGTCAATCACCAAGCCTTGTTGTACTTGATAAATAAACCAGTGATACAAGGATGAGTCAATAGGTGGCTCATCACCCTTCAAGAGTTTGTATTTTGAGTAGTGGTGAGGCTTGGCAAGAAGCACATAATTGTAGACCAATTGTCTTAGAACGATTAGGAGAACCTACAGGAATGGAAGTTTCGAATGAATTCCTAGATGCACAATTGTTTTCCATCAATGTTGTTCCATTGTGGTACAAGTTGGTTGGCCAATACCTATCCACATGAGATTTTCCACAAGAAATGACATAAATTGAGAAAAAAAAAGTAATAATGAAGTCAACACCTTTTCATATAATAGTAGGATTTCTGTATAAAATGAGAAGTGATGGTATCCTACAAATATGTGCAATGGAGGAAGAATTACACAAGTGTAAGGCTATAGCAGAAGGGGAAATAAAGAAACTGGAGGAAGATCTGATAAGCATAAATACTGAGTTTGAAACTAGACTTAATTTTATTGAAGAAGAGAAGCGACAAATATCCCAAACAACAGAATATAGGATTAAGGAGTTGGAGACACAACTGAAGGCAAAGGATGAACATATGACAACACAGTTAACCAAGAAAAATGAGCAAATGGTGACATAGACCAAGCATATAGAATAACTTCAAAAGTATAACAAAAGATACAATGAATTGGTCCTAGAGAAGCAATCATAATTAAAGGACAGGGAAGAGATGGTTTGTGCCTTAGAGGTAGATATTCATCACCACCTAGAGACAATTACTGAGAAGAATGAAGAAATTCTGGTGGCGAATCAAACATAATCCCACTTGTAGGAAATGTTGAAGAGGAGTGCCACTGACCAAGAAAAATAAATGTTAGAATTCCTAAATACTGTTGAAGAGAAGGCTAATTTCCATGGGGCGAAAGAAGTGGAAATGGGAAGCTACGCAGCCAAGTTGAAGAATGAACGTGCAATTATTCAAACTAGAGTGACTGACTTGCAAAATTTAGTTGCGGGCTACGAATCACAAATGAAGCAGTAAGGTGAGTCAGTGAGGACACCGACCAAAGTAAAGTGGAGGGTAGATGTAGGCAGCAAATCCACCTCCCAGAGGAAGAGAAAGTGACAAAAAGGATTTGCTCAATTTTGATAGTTTGACCAAGGTTTGCAAATCGTACAACCAGGAAGATAAAATATACAACCAGGAAGGCAAACCATACAATTCAAGGTAAAACCGTAAAAGGTGCACTAAAATGCAATGAAATGCACGAGAAATGTAATTTCGAGATGAAATGACACGTAATTTTGCTAATTAAGGTTTTAGACTTAGTAAAATTCTAAATTTATGCATTATGTTATGAATGGGCAGTTGTAAATAACTAATTATCTCAGGAACTACTTTGGAATGGCCTGGGAAATATTATATAAGGCCACATTTTCAAATTTGTAGGTCTGGTTGTCGCTAGGGATGTATTGAGTATTTACTGGTTAGAAACCAATGAGATGGATTGTTAAGTTCTGAGTTATTACATTAGATTAATAGAACAACCATATTGTAATTACATTCATGATAGAATAAGACACAAATGAGTATGCATACATTTTTTACAGCTTGTGTATGATTTTGGTATTGATGAATGAGGATTTATGGATTAATCTTCATGCATGTGTTTTCTGGTGAATGTTTGGATTAGTTTTATGCATTTTTGCAACATATTGTAAGAATATATCACTGGTGAAGCTTGAGGAATGATCTGTGAGCATGAAAGCACTTAGGAGAACATCATGAACCCTATTTTATGATTTTTGAACATAGTCAGTGGAATTGAATCTCTCACAAGCCTCGTTAAGATGTTTTGCATGTTGTTGAGAATGGATTAATTGGCATATTAAACCCTTACAAAACATACCTAAGAGAGATTGGCCTAGTAGAGTATCTGATTTAGCACCTGGTTGTACCTTCAGTTCATACAAATTGTACACCAGAGTTCGTACAAATTGTACAAGGAAAACTTACCCGATTTGGCAAACCAGGCAATTGAGAGAAACTTACCTGATTTGGCAGTTTAGGGGAATCGACTTGAACAATTACAAAACTGTGTACGAAAGCTTCCAAAACTAATTCTGATAGTTTGGATAAGTGTAAAAGCGTACAAGCTTTGCCACTGTATTATTTGGGATTGTACAGTGTGTGAATTTGACTTCCGTACAAGCTGTTCATTAGGCGTAAAAGGTTAGTTTGAAGGACCGTACGATTGGAAACCGAGTTGGGACTTGTATATTGATCATTCTAAGCCTTAGAAAATACCTCCCCATTGGGAATACTACTCCCCTATGTTACATGTACCATAAATACAATTTTTGATCCAATGGTAGGTTTTACAACTAGAATATGCTACATAAGAGCCTCTCCAGTAGTTGCAATAGTAGTTTCCTCATCTCCAGCTTTGAGGGCAAAGCGTTTTGAAGGGGAAGTGCATGTTAGGATCCCATACTAAAATTATTATGTAATTACCCATTTCTTAATGCAAGGACCTCATATTAATATTATTATGTAATATTTTGTAATGTGTATGTGGTATTTGAGGCACCTAGACAAGTGGGGCCATTTAATGTAACTATTATAAAGAGTGTAAATTCTTGTTTAGTAGAAGATTCTAGCTTAGGTGACCACTTGCATGTGAAGCCAACCCTTGAGAATTATAGTTAGGGTTACAAAGAGTCTTTAAAAATGTAAGGAAGCATAGATGAATGCATCTCATATTTTATTGTATCAAAGTTCTACTTCTAAGGAGGTTGCCCCCTCGAAAAGGCCTTGAATTCTATAATGTGTTTTTATTTATTTTGTAATATAATTTACTACATTTTTATTTCATCTTGCAATATTATTATTTTTAAGATCATTTTCTATTATTATCACAATACTGTGTGGATGTGACTTTATTTTACTATAAGATTCATAACACAATGCCTTCCCCTCAACTCCTCCATATTATCTTTCCTTTATCATGTAGATTGATCTTGTTTGTTATCTCATAAAAAAATTATATGATTTTAGGCTTGGCAAAGGTCTGGTGAGCACATTGAGAGGGCATGTTGTTTCATCTATAGGATTCTTGAGACTCTCAGTTTTAGGCCTTAATTCATGGGTGAACTTTGGTCCTTTAATATATTTTAGATATTCAACAAATTTCTTCTCAAGATCATACTTCCATCGGTACTTAATTTGCTTGAACCCCAACTCCTTTAGTTTATTCTCTACACAAGAATCCCCTCTATTTATATGCAAAGTCACTCCTCCTAGGCTAAGAGGTTTCCTATGATATGATGATTTTGATTTACCACTTCCATATTTGAAGTCTATCATATCAAGTTGCCTGAAGGCCTCCAAGGCAAAGAATCGATCAAGGATATTTAGGAAGTAGGTATATAGTAAAATTGAAACCATACATCCTAGGAATCATCCCTTATTTGGAAATGTACCAATCCCTGGGGAACATATATTCTATAAAATATTTATAATCTTATGATATGCACTCTATCTAAGAGTCTCTTAATAGTGCAATGGTTGGAGAGGAGAATTTCTCAACAAAAGTATAATAAGAGGAAAAATTTACCAAATATTTTGCCTAGGAATAAACAGGTATATCTTTTCATTTCCCATCTATAAATTTTATATTTAAACTCATAAATAATTTTGGGTGTTGGAATATAATTAAATAGACTAGAAATTATGAATACCTGAATGTTTAGGTTTCATTGAAAGACTAGTTTAGCAAAATCTAGCATATTTAGTTCTCATATCATCTTGTATATAATCCCCATCTGGATTGTGTTAATATTCTTGTTGTACTCTATACCCAGAAGAAAGTCCATCATGCTTAGAGCATCTTTGAGTTATCTTCAAACATGTTGAGGTATAGGAGACCCTACAAAACAGGGTCATTTAGTCTTATGCTCTCACATTCCATACTTAAGAAATCCATATTTTCTTTGTCTAGGAGTTCTTTGAAAGTTTCTTTCTCTTTTTGCTCATTGACATGTAACTCACCTTCTGGTAGGCGTAATATACCTTGGATGTTAGGACCATCAATATTTACCTTGAATTCTCTACTCAAGGACCTAATTTCTTGGGTAGTAGGTTGATAGAACTCTGCACATGTTACTACCAATTCATAATAGAATTAGACTTCAGACATCATGTATTATTCCAAGTAATAGATCCATATTATTGCCCCAAAGCTTGAAGTCTTACTAACTTTGAAATGCTCCAAAGGTACCAAACCTTATATTTTTGGTTCTCTTTGAGGTCTTTGGGTTTGAACAATCCACAATTGGGTCACTCAATATCTTAATGTTAGAAGAATAGGTAGGCACAAGTACCTCCAAAATATTTGATGCATGGGAAACCTCTATCTTAAAAATATTGGACTGAGGTTGTTGCATGGCGAGAAGTTCTCTTCTTATCCATTCCAATAGTAGCTACAAAATTTGAGTTTCTACTCTTCTTTTGTATTCATCTTCTTTGCAGACTATGTCATGGAGGATTAAAAATGATTTGTATTTTTGGAAATCATCGAACTTAAACTATTATAATATTTCTTCCTTAGTACACTTTCCAATATGCCATGCATTTATTACTAATTTTATGGGTAATGTTCACATGTTAACCTTAAAGATAGTGCTTTCATAAATACCCACACTTTTCAATATCAATTTACTCTTGTGATATTTCTGTCAGTATTTGGCCATGGCATGAGTGGGAATCTACCTTGGCATTAATGCATTTTTTATGCATGGTTGTTAATTCTTGTTCCCAAGAAACTATTGGTGTGAAAACTTCACCATTTGCTTTTCACAATTGGTTGCTTATTGGACCTCCTAGTTGGATTCCTTTTTACTATTGGCATCCTCATAACTATACATTTGACTTTTAATTATCGATTATTTAAAATTGATCCACCTTGGTTAATGTGTCATGCATGCTTTTACACTTTTATTTCATCTTGAGAAGTCCTTGTATTCCATATTATATATATATATATATATATATATGGACTCAAAGTGAGTCAAGGCATGACTTCTATGTCATGTTCAACTAGCACTTCTAAAGCTAGGGTGCCATATCTTAGTATCCCATCAATCCTTTTGTATGTATGGGATGATGGTACACTTGGCTATTAGATCCTTCAACTTGGTTAGCTTATATCTCTTTACCCATGTCCAACTGAATCTCGATATTACCTAGACTATATTTTTGTAATACTTCTCTTAGCAGCTCAAACATAAGGATTTTTCTTGATAAAGAGATATATTTTCCTTATGCACCATCATATCTAGTAATTATGGGAGGGGAAGGGCCTCAAATTGGTATTTCTTTGGTGTCCGTGCTTCCTATAATTCATGGGCCATTTATTTAATATCCAAAATTTGTTAAGGTCAATTAGATATTATGGAAAGTTCTTCAAGGAGAATTTTTCTTGTTTTTATTTGAGAGGATTGCTCTAGTAGGTTTTCCTTGTATATGAATTGTTGGGCAATACTTGGCTGAGTATCTAATATTGGTTGGCTACTTTGATATATAAAGTAAGTAGGAGATGCTTCTTATTTTTTAGTTAGATTAATTTTAGCTTTAACCTCTTCTTCATCTATCTTTGTTTTGAATCCCTCCATGAGCAATTCAACCAATTGATCCTAGTCTAAAATTGAACATGGGGAAAGAGATTCATATTTTTGGAGTGCTTTTTCCTTTAGTGATATTGCCAAATTGAGGGCCACATCTCGCTCTATGATGTTATGCATTTGGTATATGAATTCTATTTCTTTTAGATACTCGAGTGGAGTTTTTGAACCTTCACCAATATATTTGGGCAGTATTTCTCACACTGACTTTGGGAGATTTCCCCATATAATTGGTGGTCTTAGGGGTTATAGTGGGATTACATTATTCCAATTCATGGGTAATTTGAATAGAGAGGTGACCATATTTGGCCTTGTACTCTTTTCCATTGGAAAGTAGAAATAACAAAATATCTAATAATGTGTTTCTAATTACATGCCTTTGGGTCCTTTGTTTGCAAAAAACTCGTCAGGTGAATGTATCTTGTGCTCTAAGAATAGATAGATTGAGACCATCATCGAAACATTAATTTGAAGTTCTTTATGTGGCTTATTCTAGATATTTATTCTAGAGTAGAGTTTTTATGTGATTTTGAAGACTTCAACAAGTATGGATAGGCAAAGATCCTCACCAGAGTCTAAGCCTAAATTTTTGTGATTGTGGGACCAAAGATATATATTGGTGTACCACCAAACATGTCATTAAACTATTATCATATCTAATTATATTGGTCATCAAACATGATGCAGACTAGGTGGACGATGCAAATTGTATCCTATATATAATGACATAGTAGGGCCAATCTCGAGAGCATAGGTTTTGACTCATTCAGGGGGATTTGAGATTTTAACAAAGGCTAGCTCCTTTATAGGATGAGATATTTGATGCACAATTCCTACTCTAATAACTTTGGGAGGAAATGGTAAAGAGAGAAAAGTAAAAATGGTGAAATAAAAACCTAAGCTAAAAATTTGGTGATGCATAAAATATCAAATAAGATCTCCTTGCACAAAAAATCTGACCATAATGTGTTGGTATGAACACTTTCTCTCCTCAACATAAATAAACATAGAAATATCAAGATGCAAACACACACATAAAAGAGATGGGTGAGGGCATGAGATCCATATATGGACTCAAATTAGATATGTAGTCCTCTAGTATATATATGAATGCAAAATTTATTACAAAAGGTTATGCCAAAAGCAAGGGTTTGGTTACCTACAAGATCGTTAAGAAATCCTCGTATTGTTGTATAGAGGAAATTTTTTACAAACTTGCCAATCCTTTATAATGCTAAGACTATTGCTATTTATAGATTACAATTAGGGATAGTTTCCCTCCAAAATTTGTAGGATATCTTGACAATATTAGCTACCTCTTGTAGGGGATTTGAATGAGACATATTCCATCATTTGTTAGATTTAGGGTTATAGCCATCATACCTACTTTTAATATCCTTTTGGACTGCTCAGCTAAGATAATATTGGTAGGTGGTCCTTAATTTTATAATAATAGTACATTAAGTCATATCACCTACCCTCAGTATATTGTGCACCATTGCTCCCTCTTTCAAACTTAATTTGACTCATCCTATGAGTTTGTGATTATAACTTTAAATTTTGGTACACCCTTAGTTACTTCAAATCTCGATGAGCTTCTATCTATTGGTCTTCTTGTTGCTAGTATTTGTTGGGTCTTGCAAAAATTCTACTATTGGGAGTTATTTGTGTAAGAAATCATCTCTCTTTGTCAATATCTCTTAGCATCCCACTTTTCAAAACTTTCCTCTCTTCCACTTTGTCGACATTTTTAAAACTTCTGGTTATCTTGGCTTCTTACTCTTAGACCTTGTCATGTACACACTCAAGACATTATCTTTTGTTCTCCACTCATAACTTCTACAAAATCATGCCCACATCTAATTAAAACTTTTGCGTCTCCCATGATTTTACCTTTGCTTTTGTTTTGTGAAGAAAAATTTTAGTAGTGAGAAATAACTACAAGGACACGATACAACAAGATCAAAATATTAACAAGGAATTGTCTATTTAGTATGATCCTGATTTAGGGATGAAAATTCCTATTGAACCTAAGAAATGTGCCTCATCAGATTTTGAAGAATCTCTTGAGGTACTATGAACCATTTATAAGAAGAAAAGTGGTAGAGAAAATGTAGTGTTAGATTTTAATACCTCTACCATTAATAAGGAAATACCAAAAAATGAGCAAGACAAGTCAAAAGCTTTCAAAGCAGATCTAGGAAGATAAGTCTAGTTAAAGAAAAGTTGTGAAAGAATATTGAGGAATAGAATAATAAGACCCACTCTTGGTACATGCAAGGAAAAAAGAGGAAAAACTTAAATTATCAAATGAAAGATAGGGAAGCAAGAGCAAACATAGAGAAAGGAACATATTCTAAGTTGGTTGAATGTCTCTTTACCAAAAAACAAAATGATATTTGTAATTTACAGGCAAAGGCGACACCCCCTAATGAGACTTGATTACCATATCATGGGATATAAGTGGTGCTAATTCCCTCTCAAAGATGACGTGTATCAGGGACATTTATTTAAGTAATAAGCTTGATATTCTTTGTATCCAGGAAAATAAAATGACAAGGAAGAAGTTTCCAAAATTATGAAATTAGTATAGGCAAGATGTGAATAGGATGCTATGGATTATGAAGGAGTGGTAGGGGTAATTATATCATGTTGCAATACAATTAGAACCTCTTGTGCATCCATTCATAAAACTAGGCATTGGGTAGCCTCATTAGTCACATGATACTTTATAGATATTCATTTCATCCTTGTCCATGTTTATGGATCTAAAACTCAGTCAAGAAGATTAGAAGTATGGATTTGGATTGAATCCTTTATGAGAATAAAATACCAAGAAACACAATTCACGATCACAAGATATTTTAATGCCATAATCATGATAGATGAAAATTTTGGAAGAATTAAGAAAATAATACAAAGTATGAGAGATTTCTTATTTTTTATTCAAACAATAATATATGGGAGGTTTATTTTGAAGAGGATAAATATACATGGACTATAAATAGGAGAGGCTATAACCTAATAGCAAAAGAAATATTCAGGTACATACTCTCATATCATTGGCTAGATGAAGGGACTTGTGATAAAATTAATACCTTGACAAGGATTGGTTCAAATCATTGGTCAATAAGAGTTAAAATGGTGGTAAGTGAATTAAAAATATAAGAAGATGTAGGAAAACCATCCTCAATTTATTGATATGATAGTGCAAACATAGAATTATTCAAAAAATGGTGGGTTGTATACACTTCCAAAATAAATTAAATCAATGACATCTAGATTAAAAGAATGGAACAAGAACATTTTTAAAAACATTTTTTAGAATAAATTAGAATTAAAAGATAAAATTCCAAAATTATAAAAAAGGTGAGCATAATAACCCAAGATCGAATATCATAATATCATAATATGAAAGGGATTAGCTTAGTGGATATCATAATATATTGAGTAAGGAAGACAAATTTTGGAGATAAAAATTTGAGATAGGCTTGGTTAAAAGGAGATAAAAACAAAAAAAATCATAGGATGGCAAAGTATAGAGATTTTCATATAGGGTTAGTAGAAATAAATCACAATAAGGGGTTTGGATTAAATACTAAAGTGAAATTAGAAAGGAGGTAAGGTTTTTTTACCAAAATATTCTAGGATTGGAGTTTGAAGTTCTTAATGATAAACTAATACAAGAAGTACCTTTAGTTATAACAAATGAAGATAATAGAAAACTTATGGAGCCTATTACTATGGAAGAAGTTCATTTAGCTATTTGATAAGGATAAATCCATAGGTCTAGATGGGATCTCAGTAGCATTCTATCAACATAATTGGGATATAGTGAAGGATTCTTTATTGGTGGTTTTGGAATAGTCTAGGGTAAAATAGTACATTCCTTAAATAAATGCAACATATCTTACCTTAATTACAAAAAAGAAGGATGTAGAAATGTTTGATTCATTTAGGCCCATAAACCCATATAATATGGCATATAAGATAATCTCCAAAGAGATAGAAAAAAGGTTAACTACTAGCATGGAAAAGTCGATGGTTATCATTAACAAGAAGATTTTAGCTAATTAAATTAGCCTTACATGTCATTCCAACATATTATATATCCTTATATACTCTGTCAAAATTGATAGAAAAAAATTTAATTTATATTATGCGATCATTTTTGTGGTCAGGTTTACATGATAAAAGGAAATTTTCTTTGGTGAAATGGAGCAAGGTGTGTGATGAAACTAGGGGATATCTCAATTTAAGATTTTTTATGGATGCAAAATTAGATCTTAGGGAAAAGTAATTTGGAGATTGTACAAAGAGAATCAAAGACAATGGGCAAAAATTATTCTAAGTATGTTGAGCCCAATGACCCAAACTTAATATTTATTGAATTCTCACTACTATATGGTTTTACACTATGGAATAGTTTTATAAAATTAATTGATATAGTGATTAAAGGTCTAACATGGGTGGTAGGAACTAGAGAAAAAATTATATTTGGATGATTACTTGGTGTGATAAAAAACTACTCAATCTAGATTTAATTTTGAAACTGTAGCGACCCGGGCACACACACCACTCTTACCCTACTTGCAAATGTGTTTAAACCCAAAAATGAAATGAAAGACCATGAAAAAGCATATAACATGGAAGTAACAAAGATATGTCTCTTTATTTGTATTGAAACCCGGTTACAAGTCGGTCCCTCTTAGGGATACCCATTTTGATACAATGAGGTTACAAGTGGGTAAAATGTCCCCTCGCAAAGGGGTGGTGCGCTATCACAAGCTCCCCGGTTCCGCACATGGAAATGTATGAGGGCTTACAGATGCCTCCTTCTCTAGGTTTGTTCCCTAGAGGGATCCCTTTTTGCTCTCGTATGTTGCAGATTCTGTCCGATGAACCTGTGGCCCTGTAAGCAATGAAACAACAACACATGCTTAGATGTCCGAGAATGCCTCCCTGGATGAGGTTGTTAGTAATGAATATACCAAAATGAAAGCAAGTGCAAATTAAACCTATGCTATGAAGTTGAATGAATGAAATGATGCTATGCTAATGATATGCTAAACAAAATAATGAAACTAATGTATAAAACCCTAAGCTAGGCCTGCAGGCCACTGTCCAAGACAACGATCGCTAAAGCGAATCTTGCCCTCTTTGCTTCAAGGCTATGGATCGAAGCTTGTATCCGATGTTGAAATGATGGTTGCTTTGCTCGATATGTTGAATATCCTGTATGTGGGAAACCCTCAAGTGGACTCTCCCTCTCTTTGATCAAAATTTTGTCTTGTATCAAGATTGTCTCCTTTCTCAAAAAATGTATATCTGGTGCTCTCAGGCTTGCACCTTTTAAAGTGTGTGAAACCCTAGGTCTATGCCCAAGCCCTAGGACTGAATCCCTCATGCGTAGTGAAGGTTAGCATGAGAAGCTTTTTGTCTTTTCTATGTTTAAAGACCAGTTAACTAAAATCTAACTGCAAACTTGAGTCTCCTATGCAAACTGGTCATTAGCATGAGAAGCTTTGTCTTTGTCTATGTTTGGAGGCCAGTTAACTAAAGTCTAAATGCAAACTCAAGTCTCCTATGTGAACTCGCCATGAAAGGGAATGCAAAGTTACTCCCGCTCACCTTTATTGCATGCAGACTACCACTTCCACCCGTGATTGAGCATATTTGTTGGCAAAATGCTTTTTATGGCTTAGCCGCTGTCATCTGCAATGGCTAAGATCTGGCCATTGTCGCATCTACAATGGCTAAGGTCTGGCCGCTCTAAGCTTGAGCGGCTAAGGTCTGGCCGCTCTAGTCTTGAGCGGCTAGGCTTGGATGGGCTTAAAATGCCCCAGATGAGTGGTGAGAACCACTTTTGATGCTTGGAAAGTCCAAGATTATGTCATGTGATCTTATGAATGTGCCTATGTGAGTAGCTCCCCTAAACATGACACATTTTAGGTGTCTATAGATGCCCCTTTTTGCGGGTGAGCAAAAATGTAGACTGATCTATTTGTAGGGTGTATGGTGATCAATGGTCTGATCAATGCTGGATGGCCCAATCATGCAAGATGGTGCACACCCCTTGAATCATTGCCTCAATATTCGGAGGACTTAGCTCAGTGGCTTGGACATGTTAAATTGCACTCATTCCTCAAACTCAATCGGGTAGCTTCAGCTGCTACAATAGTTTCGATCGGTAGGAGAGCTACTATTGAAGATGTCATGTCTGCTTACGTTCCCAGCAAACAAGGGAAATTATGTGATTGTTGTATGCAATGATTCATAGGATGAACATGATTTTGTTATGATCGAGTGATATTTTGTTGATTTTGATTATGATTATTTTGAAAATTTGAACTACCTCTTCACCCAACGAATTGGTGAAGAAATGACAATGAATGAAGCGACAAGTCGCTTGACCAATATGACTTAATCTGGTTCCTTTCTAGCATTTGTTCCTTCAATGGGTGAACCCCCATCCAAGTGTGATTCCAATTGTTTATGATAACCATCCATCCCTATCCCGAGGAGCGGTCCAACCATCAATAGCCTTCTTAGGGAGTTAGGATGAGTGATTCTATTTATGCTCATATTGTATCACTTTGGCTTAGTGTTTTTGATGTCACAAGGGAATGAGGATGATCCTATCGTACCCATGGAGCAGTCCGACCATATTGGTCTTTTTTGGGTTTGAAGTGATACATCATGATTCCAAAATGAATATTTTTGCCCCAAGTAGCCTTATGGTGACTTACTCGTCTTACCGAATTACATGGAGTGCAAGTCACTGCAATCACTAAGTCGATAGAGTAAGTGACTGGATATGAGGCTTACTCGAGAATTTGTTTTATGTGATTTTTATGTTATTTTGGTCATTATGATGACTAGAAGTCTTCAAAATGTGCTTATCTGAATGTTTTTGTTGCTTCTCATGGAGGGGTTGTGGTTGTTTTTGTCTAGGATCTTGACCACTGTCAGGTCCAACGGCCACCAAAGGCCTGGCCCTGGCCACTCTCATCCTGAGCGGCCAAGCGATGTGGGCCATTGATGTCAGCAATAGCCAAGGCAATATAAAAGTAAATCCTAGGGTTTTGTCTTTTCACTTTGCCAGTTGTCAGTTTGCTTTCTTGGGCTCTGAGGTGAAAGTGACTTTTGCGATTTGGAGCATTTCTGCGACTTGGAAGATCATGGCTGCATGGGGTGAAGCATATTTGGGTGGAGGAGCCGAGCTTCTCGAGTACTCCCTCAACCCTTAACCTTGCTTGTTTATTTTAGTTTTTGGGTAAAACTGAACCACATTAAGTAATCGGTAATTGAACCTCATTAAGCTTGTTGGCAATGAATCAAAACCCGTAGCTAGGCTTAGTTTAGGTTTTTATGTGGTGGGCTTGTCCCCATTTTTTTTTAGCTTTTGTTATATTTTTTTTGGTATTTTTTGGCCTAGGGTTGATGCGTCTGCCTCGTCACCCATCGGTCGCTCTCGATCAGAGCGATCAGGAAGGCCTGCAACTTGGCCGTTGTCGTGGGCAGCTGGTTTGAATCCCAATGGTCAAAAAATTTGACCATTGGGGCTTGGCCACTGTCAGCTTCAATGATCGATTTTTGGCCATTGTAGGCGATAGCGGCCAAGAACCCTTAGTGAAATTATTGATTTTTTGAAATTTTTGGGTTGATTTATTGATTTTTTTGAAGTTTTGACTTGTTTGAGTAGGTGCAACTTTGTCCTTTGCCTAGACTTAGGATAGCCCATCATTATTTGCACCATTTTCATGTTTATTATGAGTTATGCCTTAGATGCATTGTAGTTATGATTTATTTTCTTTTGCTTAGATTCTTACTACTCGGGCTCGGGACCCGAAGCTCATGAATACACTTTTGCCCCTCTTGGATGGCGATGATTGGGCTTGGCTCAAAGCCCACGGGCTATAGTATGTCACCAGACTACCCACCATTATGGTAGATCATGCCTACCTTATGGCTTTGGTCCATCGATGGGACCCTCGGACCAATACCTTCCACTTTCCTATCAACGAGATGACCATCATGTCGAAAGATGTGTATAGGATCTTCCGGATCCCCTTTGATGGAGTGGCCATTGTCTCTTCAACCACTAATGATCAGGTTGCTATTTTCACTTGGGTGTTCGGAGGGTGCTCTGCAGAGGCTCTCAAGGACACCAAATCTGGGGGAGTGTCCATCTCGCATTGGTATGATGAGGGTGTCTTCTCTACGAGGCATGCGGTGTTGTTGATGGTCATCAACAATATCTTGATTCTAGATTGCTCAGGTTTGAGGTTCCCATGGAACCTCTTGGTGATGGTTTAGGACTTGTTGGATAGTGAGGAGCCTATCATCTATGCATGGGGTAGGTCTTTGTTGGCTCAGTGCTATGATGAGTTGTACCACATCCATCGGTGAGGTCACATCGGCATTGCTTGCAGCTTGCTTCTATAGGTTTGGGGATGGGAGCACATCCAGGTAGATCACCCTAGAGGGCTTCCTACTGAGATTATAGTTGTGGAGGAGTGGATGTAGTGCTATGCCACTAGATGGGCTCGAGAGTGCAAGCTACGCAAGAGTCATCATCATGTGGGGGAGCTTTCCCATTATACTACCACTTTCACTGGGTTGTAGGTTGGGGATGTTATGTGGCACCCATATCATGAGTGCCCGATGTGGGATGATCTGACTAGTTTTATTGCTAGGATGCGGCATGAGTGGTGGCTCCTTGGTCATAAGGTTGTCATCCGAGAGTATTTCTTCTACTCTCGGGTTCTCCGTCAATACGGGCTACGTAGGACGTGCCTCTTGTTCCATTTTTGTATAGGTGCCTCATAGTGGAGAAGGACCTACCCCCATGGTAGATTACAGAGCTCTCAGATGAGGAGGATGCCCCAGAAGTTGACCCAGGAGTCATTGGGGGTGTTACAGAGGCATACACTCAGTGGTGGGGAGATCTGATGTGGCATGGTATCGATAGCTTGGGTCATGAGGATGATGGTGGGGATGATGGTGCAGATCCGATAGGGCATAGAGTCTAAGCTAGGACCGAGGTATGGGGCCAGCCAGTAGAGTAGGTGGTAGTGGAGGAGTAGGAGGCTCCTGAGGAGGATGAGGAGGAGTTGGATCTTGAGGAGAGAGATTCTCCTCTGAGAGCATAGTTGCATGAGGTCGAGGTCGAGCTCCAGTCGACCCAGATCTAGGTGCAGCAGTGAGATGCTACTATAGCACAATGGGATGCCACCATAGAGTAGCTCACAGTGTAGATACAGGCTTTGTAGGC
Source organism: Wollemia nobilis (assembly GCA_028583015.1). Lineage (NCBI taxonomy): Eukaryota > Viridiplantae > Streptophyta > Pinopsida > Araucariales > Araucariaceae > Wollemia > Wollemia nobilis. Next base: position 4,461,294 of record JAQPPZ010016751.1, on the reverse strand, counting down.
TACTATCGGGGGTGGTACTACTAGGATGCAGTTTGTTGTTCCTCCTTCTACACCATAGGGGGATCTAGAGATAGATCCAGGGGTAGAGGTCCTACGTCTGTAGTCACTATTGGATGAGTATGAGGGGCAGATTTAGGATCATGTTGGTCACATTACCATTCTCCAGATGTAGCTCAGGAGGCATGGGATTGTCCCTAAGGAGGCACTAGGTGTAGGTGGTTCACAGGTCAATGGGCGATCCACCTCAGGGTAGTCTTCTGCCCATCCTAGCCAGAGGACCTAGACTCGGATAGAGAGGCCAGCAGGTTCACACCATTCGACTCGTGACACCGCCATAGGGGGAGGTGGCACTAGGGGAGGTGATGTCGGGGGCTCAACCCCTGTATTTGATTGATGGTGCTCTTTTGATTCATTTTTGAGGTCGGCTTGACCTACCTGACTATAGCCTATGGGTATTTTTGTACCTTTATGGACTTGATACACACATTTATATGATATCTTTGCTTTATGACTCATTATGTGTATCATTTATTGCTTATGTTTTTGTTTTATTTTGTTTTATGATGCGATGGATGATGGTATTATGATGAATTGATACATGTATGTGTTAGATGATAGATGATATTTATGATGATGTGGATTTGAGATGGATACTTATGTATGTGTTTATGTAGATGCTTTCATGATTTAATTATTGTGGCATTACGTGATGTATTTTGAGTTGATTTGATGATGGATTTGTGATCCTTTGTATGGATGAATGCAACGATGTGATATTTGATGTGAATGAATGATTTATGACCTATGTATTGATGAATGCAAATGATTTGATCTTTGATGTGAATGGATGATTTATGAACTACGTATTTATGAATGAAATGCAAATGATTTGATCTTTGATGTAAATGGATGATTTATGACCTACGTATTTATGAATGAAATGTTTTTGTTAAATGCATGTTTAATTTTGTTTTAATTTATACATCTAACTCATGCTATGATATGGTGAATGCAGTATGTAATTTAACGTGAATGAACTTGTATGTTTCAATTACTTAAAACATAATGGATGCCTATGCCATGATTTTGACAATTTAATGGGTGATACCATAGAAAGTATAACAACCATGAATATTTAATAATCATTCTACTCATAAGAATTAATTATTTAAATCCTCCATATGTGCAATGTAATGGTGTGGAATGTATGCATTTTCTGGATAAGCTTCTGTAATTTAAGAGATGTAAAATAGTTAGTGGTCGTTTAGACATCATTTCTGACATATATTCGGTATCTATTTTAATATTATTTTATTAATACCCCCTAATTTACAGAAGCTTATAAAGAAATTTGATGATGTGTTTGATGATATGAATTGTTGCTATGGTAGAAATTTTTTGTGGGTTTTTCTTGAGACTTCAAACACTCTAGTTACCCTATCAACAATTATGTACTAGTCATACAAGATTTTTGTAAAGCAAGACTTTCACTCTGTACCTGGATATTCATTCTCTCTGTGTGTGCAAATGAATATATTTTTGATAGAACTCAAGCATTTCCTCCGATGTCAAGCGGGATTCTTTCAGCCCATTGCTAAGATCAGGGATTCTCAAGTGTTTTATCTCATCCTTATGTTGGACTTAGTTGGACTATACCACTAGGCAGTTTTGAGTTACCTAAGCTAGCTCATCCACATTCAAACATTGGTCTATACAAATGCCAGGAGATTTTGTGATAGACATATCATCATGCGTAAGGATTTCTCCTTCCAGTTTTGTGCAATGCTGAGAATTCCAGGGATTCAAGTTCTATTCCCTTTTTTTCTTCATTCATTTGGGATACTTGCTCATACTTAGTGATGAAAATCACTATTTATTTTGACTAATTTTTTGTTTTCTCTTGAGCAAGGGATTCTTGTAGTGATGATAATCACTATTTATTTTGTTATTTTCTTTGATATTTTGAACTATGACTTTGGTTTTGATATTTGACTTTTGAAGAATTTGAACTTTCGATTTTGAGATTTGAATTTGGCTTTGTTCTGGGATTTTGCTTATTTTTATGAAAGCAAGGGATATATGCAGTGATGATAATCACTCATTTTTGGGTAGGGCAAAACTTGTCCTTTTGCCAATTCTCAGCACCTTTAAACCGGTTGCACAGGGGGATAAGCAAGGAAGTTCCTTTTCACTTTTGGTAACCTAGACCACTTTGTAGTTTTCATCTTTCCCTTGTATCAACTAGGATTTTAGTGTTTCAATTAGTGATGGGATCCTGAATATCCAAGGTACTACAACTAGACCTTGCTCTTCTACTAATCAAAATGGCTTTCTACAAAAGTTGATAAGACCACTAGACATGGTTGAAATAATAGGAAACCTTTGCATATTTCGTATAGCAACATTATTTGGTTGTGTTGAGAAACACAATTACACACATGGATGCATGGATGAGGATAACTTGTATATTGTGATTGAAATACAAATTGTGGCATCGTTTGTAAGATTGTGATCATAACATATGTGAATGCAATGGATATGTATGGATATGCAATTATGCGAATGTAAGATGCAAATGTTTTTTGTATTTTTGGTTTTTCTTTGTTTTTTATTCGACCAAAGGGCTTAAAAAATGCCTTTGGAGCTTTTTGTATTTTGATTTTGACCAAGCGGATTGGATACCCTTGGAGCCTTTTTGTGATTTGATTTGACTTGACCAAAGGGCTTTAAGATGCCTTTGGAGATTTTTTTTTGATTTTGACCAAGCGGATTGGATACCCTTGGAGCCTTTTTGTGATTTGATTTGAATGTTTTTGATTTTATGACATATTTGAATGTTTTTTATTTTATGACATATTTGAATGTTTTTTATTTTATGACATATTTGAATGTTTTTTATTTTATGTATGAAATGCCTTTAGATGAATGATATTGAGAGGTTCAGGCTCTTCAACACCATCCAAAGATGTTAGGTGGTATGCTCCAGGCCCAACTCTCTCTGAAATTATGTAGGGGCCTATCCAATTTGCCATAAATTTGTCTCGCAAATGCAATGGTAGGTTTGAGTTCTGCTGATTTTCTTTGAGCACTAGATCCCCAACTTTGAATTCTCTCAAATGGACTTTACTATTGTATGCTCATGCAAGGTGATTCTGATAAACATGGAGATGCTCCAAGGCATTGACCCATCATTCATCCAGAAGCATTAACTGATCCAGGCGGTCTTGCCATGCTGTGTCATTATCTATGAAGTCCTTTAATGCTATGCGCAAGGTTGGGATTTCTAGTTCTAGGGGCATGATGGCCTCAGCGCCATATACAAGTGAAAATGGTGTTGCCCCAGTGGGCATCCGTACACTAGTCCTGTATGCCCATAGTGCCAGAGGCAACTACAAATGCCAATCCCTATGATTATCTACTACTATTTTCCTCAAGATGGAGACTATTGTTTTGTTTGAGGCTTCTTCTTGCCCATTTGCTTGTGGATAATAAGGCATTGAAAAATTGTGCTGAATATGGTATTTGTTCATTAAAGCATACACATTTTTGTTCTTGAAAGATGGTCCATTATCCGATATAATCTTTGAAGGGACCCCAAATCGACTTATGATATTATGGAGTATAAACTCCACAATCCTTGGTCCAGTTGTCGATGTTAAAGGGATCGCTTCGACCCATTTGGTGAAATACTCAGTGGCCATTATGATGAACGTGTGTCGGCCTGAATATGGGGGAGATATCTTCCCAATCAAGTCTAATCCCCATTGCGAGAAGGGCCATGCTGCCTGGATGGGTTGCAAGGCTTGCGATGGCAAGTGAGTGAGGTTTGCATGATGTTGACACTTTATGCATTTCTTGACATACTCACAACATTCTTTTTCCATAGTGGGCCAATAATAACCCATTCTCAAAATACGCTTAATGATGGCCATGCCACTGAAGTGACCACCACACGTACCATCATGAGCTTGCAAAATTGCCCAAGATGCTTCTTGGGGCTCAAGACAATGAAGGAGCATTCCATCATAACCTCGTCTATAAAGGATATCTCCTAGAAAAATGTATCTAGTCACCTTTTGCTTAAATGTTCATTTTTTAGCCTACGATAGGCCTTGTGGTACTGTTCCAAGCTTCAGGAAATCCTACAATTGGGAAAGCCAATCTTGATAAGCTACTACTTCTATGGATAAAACTGTGTGCTCTCCTTGCGATCTAGCACTTGTGAACACTGATTGGGAAGCAATCCTGTGATGAATGGTTGTTCCACATTCCATGGGACCTTGAGAGATCAAAGACTCCCAAGGGGTTGTTTGCAAGAAGGCTCTAACTTTGAATGACCAATCCTGATTTGGCTCGGTTTGGATCATGTTGACTGACTCTAGGTTGTCAATAACCTCACGTTGTATCGTAGAAAATGCGAGCACTTTCACATGAACGGTTGTGAAATCAACGGATGGATTCTGAGGGATTAAGGATCCCAAAGATGCCATGGTGTCTGCAAATCTATTTGATGTACGAGGGATTGCCTCGATGTCATACCATTCTAACCGGGCTAGGTAAGTGTCAACAAGCTCCTTGTAAGCTTTTAGGAGTGGACACCTGCATTGGAACAATCCTTTGACTTGATTCACTATGAGCAAGGAGTCACCAAAGATACTCAATCTTTTAATGCCCATTGCAACTATTGTTTGGAGTCCCAAGATCAAGGCTTCATACTCTATGTTATTGTTTGTGCAAGGGAAGTCTAGTTTGAATGATAAGGGCAATGGAGCACCCTACGGTGTGATAAAGACTATCCCTGCTCCGCCCCCTTGTTCACACTTCGAACCATCAAAGAATAACACCATTTCTCTTTGTTTCTCAGGTTCTTCAGGTTCTAGTGGGTCTGATAATGTGAAGACCGCATCATCAGGAAATTCTATCGTGAGAGGCTTGCTATCCTTAAGAGGTGCCTCTACTAACTGATCTGCTATGACTTGTCCCTTGATGGACTTTTGGCTTATGAATTCTAGGTCAAACTCTATCAATAGCATGATCCACTTTGCAGTATGTGTATTGTGATATGTCTTGTTCATCATATACTACAAAGGATTCTATTTTGATATAACGTAAGTCGTATGGCTCAACATGTAGTGTCACAACTTTTTGGTTGCAAAGACCACTGCTAAGCACAACTTTTCTACATACGCATATCCTAGCTCATAGCTTACCAATGTGCGACTAATGTAATATACGACTTGCTCTTTGTCTTGCACGTTCTTTTGGGCTAGCATGGTGCCCAAAGCAAAATTAGTAGCCGATATGTATAGCAAAAATGGTACGTCTGGCCTTGGTGGAGCTAGCACTGGCGGCGTTGCTAGGTATGTTTTGATTTCTACAAAGGCTTGTTTGCACTCTTCATCCCAATGAAATGGGACATCTTTGCGTAGCAACCGGTTCATGGGTCGACACTTGTCTGATAGTTGTGCGATGAACCATTTGATGGATGCTACCTTGCCTTGTAGGCTTCTTAATTCCCTAATGTTGGTAGGGGCAGCCATCTCCATTATGGCTTCCACTTTTTCTGGATCGACTTCAATGCCTCTCATGGAAATAATGAACCCTAAGAGCTTACCAGAAGTTACGCCAAACACGCACTTCTTAGGATTCAATCTGACGTTGTGCTCTATGAGGTGATCAAAAACTTTTGTAAGGACCTCGGTGTGCTCTTGCCGCATCAATGATTTGGCCAACAAGTCATCCATGTAGTCTTCCAAGATTGTGTGCATGTAATCATGAAATATGTATGTCATGGCCCATTGGTATGTGGCACCAACATTCTTGAGGCCGAATGGCATCACTTTGTAATAGAAAGTTCCCCATGGAGTGATGAAAGTAGTCTTGTGTTGGTCTTCAGGTTTTATTCAGATTTGATTGTATCCAAAAAACCCATCCATTAGGGATAGCATCTCATGACCTGTAGTGGCATCAACAAGAGCGTCTATGTTTGGCAATGGGAATGAATCCTTCGGAGTTGCCCTATTTAAGTCCCTAAAATATATGCAAATGCAGACTCTTCCATCTAGTTTTCCTATGGGCACCATGTTCGATACCCACTCAGGATAGTCGATAGGAACTATGAAAACTGCATCCATTAGTTTTTGCAATTCGTTCTTTACCATCAAAGCGATGGTTGGATGCATCTTCCTCAATTTTTTCTTAACTGGATTCTTTAGGGGATCCAATGAAAGGTTGTGAATGACTAACTTTGGATCTATCCTAGGCATATCCTTGTAAGTCCAAGAAAATAAATTTGGCCTCTCTTTTAGGAGAGGAATTATGATGGCTTGTTCCTCTGAAGATAGACTTTCCTTAAACTTGACTTTCTTTGGTTGAGTAGGATCATTGCTAATGTCCACTTTGAAAGTTACTTCTATAGCCATACGTGACCCATCCTCCAACTGGTGAGGCATGGGTATCAAGTGAATGTCATCGATGGGATTTACAGGTCCTACTGACTCAAGATCCAAACTAGCATGGAACACATCATATGCACAGCTTGATGCAAAATGGAATGGTTGTAACATCTCTTCATTAGGGAAAATATCTCCAAGCTCTATTGGTGAATTAGCATGATCCCAATCAATAGCCTACATGTCGAGACACAAAGGTTTAGTGGGATCTACTGGGTTATGAAGTGGAGTGGTCAAATCAATGGAGATTGTATTGATGGATGGGATGAAATCTCCAGGACCACATGGGTGAAATCTTATCTTTGAGGTTTCCCTTCCATGCTCACGATGAGGCTCTAGAGGAATGGGAATCTCTGGATCTGGTCCATGAGCTGGTCGGATAATAGGATCATTGGGCTCTAAGAGCTCCCTGAATGTAGGTGGAGGGGGATTGACCATGCGATGAATGACATTCAAGTCAACTGGTCTCCCCAAAAACCACAAGCCAGGGTCTATGGCATGAAGTACTACTTCTCTTTCCACCAACATATTGACTTGTCATAAATGGTGAGGCCCAAGATAGGCCATCTCAGTCTCATCCTCAAAATCATCATCACTTATCCAGAAGCCATTAGCATTAGTATGCGGTCCCAAGGTGAGGGGCTCATGTCTTGGCCCTAAGTAAGCCATCTCTATTTCATCCTCATATTCTTCGTCACTTATGAAGAATCCATTTGCATTAGTATGTTGCCCCAAGTCATGGGGCCATTGCCTTACCCCTAAGTAGGCTCTCTCTATTGAGTCCTCTAACTCATAGTCACTTTCATCCGATATGTATCCACTCTCATGGTGTCTGGACCAGGTAAAGCTTTGTAAATAGCGAGGCTCATGATAGGCCAAGCCCTCTTGTGCTTCATCATCACTTGCCACATATGCATTTTCTTCTTGCTCATCATCCCATGAGTTGTAACCTATTGGGGTGACATCAATTGTGGATCTTGGATGATAAGTCTCGGGAGGTGGTATGCTTGCCATAGCCACTTGTCTATTGCTCAGATATCTTGCACTTGGTGGATGATAAGGAATAAAATCGATGTCTTCTCCTAACCCCAAGGTTAATCTATCTAATGCTACTGCTAGAGGGTCATCTCGACCTCTGATGTGATATCCTAACCCAAATATATCATATGGGAGTTGGTATTATGGCTCGAATGGCCGCCTACACCCCTGCTCATATATACCAAGGCCATAACCATGCCAATGGCAATGCTCAAAATAGGTCAGAGCAAACTCAGGATTAGAGAGGTAGCAAACATTGATAGTGAATAGCTCATCATTGTCCTCATCTATATCCATAGATTTATGGGTGCAATCTAGGCCAACATAGATGAAGTTTGTCTGGTTGGGAGGGATTCCAAGTAGAACCACTATTCCCACTGGCGGTCTTAGATCTTTCGGTCATCCCATGTCCTATGCAGATTCTATGATAGGTGTAAAAGTTATGTTCTACACAAGATACTCTCCTATCCCTATGCTTGCCAAGTGTATAGTTGCATGTGAGGTGGATGACCCCATGGATGACACTAGCGAAGCGGGATGGTAGTCATCATCTTCGACTTGGTCTTGGTGATCTTCTTCCTCCATGGGAGTTGGACTCTCTTCAATAGCTATGGTTAGCATTTCCTTGAGTTTGTTTTTCTCAACCATAGGTGCCTTTAGCTTCTGATCATTCTTTGGTTTAGGCGTTAATGGTTTACTAGAAGCATTAGTTGTTTTGTGTGTAAGATGAGGTGTTGATGTAGATGGGTCCTTTTGTGCCCCTTTGTCTTTGTTATCCAGTCGAATATTTGGAGATGAAGGTCCTACCAACAAGTGGGCCAAAGGAATCACAAATTCTCCTGGACAATCCACCTGGTGGACATACTTGAATGGCTCTTCATCGACCAACACCATGTAGACTTTGTTATCATGCACATACTTGACACATTGGTGTAAGATCGAAGGAACACATCTCATGTCCCTTATCCAAGGTCTCCCTAGGAGGATGTTGTATTGCATGGCCCCTTCCAAGACATGACACATCATGGGGATGGTCTTATGCCCCACCTTGATAGGTAGGACTATCATTCCCATAGTATTGCATAAAGCATCATTGAAAGCTCTTAATGTGTAGGCTCCTTGAATTGATATTGGACTTGGGGATCTTAAGGTGTTCTATTGTTATTGTTGTGATGATGTTGATTGATGAACCTGTATCGATCAAGACTCACTTAAATGGCAAATCATTAACTGATGCCACGATGTGCAGTGGAGGGTCTGGTAAGGTAGTAGATACTATCTTAATCTCATAATCATAGAATCAAATTACAGGTTCTTGGAATTCTTGTACTTGTCCCACAAAATGGGTGAATGCATTCAGATCTTGCGGTTGGAGCTCTATTGACTTTAAAATCTCCATCAAGGTCTCCTGGTGCTTTGGGGACTACTGTATGAGCTCATAAATGGATAGCTTAGTCAGAGTCATTTGTAAGTTTTGCTCAAGTCTACTCTGGATAGTTACCACAGGTCGGGTTGGTGGACCTAGAAGGTTGTCTTGCCCCTACCTCTACCTAGGTGCAGCTGGGACATTGATGGGAGTTGTGGGAGGTTGTGGTTGACCATACCATCTAGTCCTGGTTGCTATATTGACAATTTCAACCATCCCAACACACCCATGGGTAGGCGTATCAATTCAGACCTGATTGACTTGTGCACCTTGCCCTCTAGGGACCTCATGGTTTGGCAACAGGTTTTTGTAGATGCCCATATCTCTGTTGTTAGGGGCCAGTGGGTTGTCCACTTTAAGTTCTCCCACCTCAATCATGTTTTGCACCTGATGTTTGAAACCAACACAAACTTTGATATTATGCCCTGGTATCCTGTGATACGGGTAGAATTGATCTTCCCTATATCCTTTTGGCTTAGGATGGTTGGGATCTATAAGAGGTATATCAGGGAATCTGATCTTTCCCACCTCGCTCAATTGATTGAAGATTGATTGCATTGATTCTATCAATGGTGTAAAATAACGAGGGGGTTTGCATTCTTTGTTTTGACCCTGATTGTTCTTTGGATCATAGTTGGCTGGTGGGGGTTGTGCTTGATAATTCTGGGGCTACTGCATAGCCCCATCCTTATGCGTAGCCAATACCACTTGATTAACTAGGGTAGGGTTTTCCTGCTTCTACTTATATTTGCCATTCTTATCATTTTTGCTCCACTCCTTCTTGGTCTAGAGTTTTATGGTTCCCTCATCTACTTTGATGTCCTCAATGAGTTTGGCTTGTGCCAAAGCTTCCTCAAATGAGGGGTATTTTTGTAGTTGTAGCAAGAGGGAAATGTGTTTGGAACAACTCTTGGTGAACATCCGGATGATTTCTTCTGTGGGAATGGAGAATGATAATTTTGCCATGATTTTTCTCCATCTATTCCCGTAATCCATTACTGGCTCATCATCATAATGTTTTAGATTGGCTAGGTCTGAAAGGTTCACTCTCCTCTTAACATCAAAAGAGAAACACTTTAGAAAAGCATTCACTAGTTGTTCAAAATTTGCTATGCTATGCTTGGGCAGTTGGTTGAACCATTGGGTGGCTACACCCAAAAATGTCATGATGAATGTCCTGAGCATAAGAGCATCATTGTCTTCGAGATGAAAACATGCATTGATGAAATTGGTGACATGCTCTTGTGCATCTTCTTCACCTTTAAACTTCTCTAGCCTAGGCATCTCAAAGTGCTTAGGATAGGGAGGGCTAGGAACTGATGGACACAATGGTTGGTTGTGTATTTTGTTCAATGTTGGTTGGCTCCCAACAGCCTCTTGTTTCTCAAAGGCTTTCATCTTCTTAGCAAGCTCTCAAAATGCCTTTGAAGTGAGGAGTTCCTCCTCTTGTAGACCCCCTATGGTGGTGATGGAGGTAACACTCTATCCATTTGATTGGCTCTATTTTCTTCCCTTCTATGAGGGGATTCAAGATGTGCCTGATCTAGCTCTATTAAGTTTACCCTTTCCCCCTCAGTTGGGTTCCTCTCATGATTTGGAGGGTGACTTTGTTGTGAGTTACTTTCTTGTCTAATGCGCTCCTCTCTTGGTGAGTCAGTATGTTGATCTCTTTGATGATCACTTCCACTTGTTTGTTGGTTGTTGTGAGCTAGCTGCTCAGCTTGCTCTCTCAAATGTTGCTCATGTTGGTGCAACAACCGTTCTCTCTATTTATCATGTTCAAGAGCATCCACAAGCTCTCGCTCTTTGTATAAGGCATTCTCTAACCGTCGCATATGGTTAACTTGTGCAGTCATAGAGGACTCATGCTTATCTAACCTTGTCCTAGTTATTTTGATTTGTAGATCTCTCTTAGAGGTTTTTGTTATTTCCTCGCTCTCACTAGCCAATGTGATTTGTTTAGTATATTGTTGAGTGTCTCTATGATCATATTTTGTGTGTTTGTTATGGGGTCATCTTGAGGTACCCCTAGTTTGAGAAATGGGCTTGGAAGTCATGGTTTGTGAGCTTCCAGATGTAGAATTCTCTATGGCTATGGTTCTAGGAGGTGGTCTTGGATGCAACCGATCCAACTCATCCAATTGTCTTGTTCTCCATGGATGATCTCATGGGGTGCCATTCACTCCAATGAGGTCATAGTCTAATGGAATCCTTCCTCTTGTTTGAAGGATATCTTCTATTTGATGTCTATGATTGGATGTGTTTCTAGTTTCTTGCCCCTCAGTGGGCTGATCTGTTCTAAGTGTTTCATGTGAATGTTGAGATGTTTCGACTCTCATGTGCCCTTTTGGTGATGAGGGTTTCGTAGTCCTTTCTACCCTCCATGAGGATGGAGAAGGAGAAACCTCATCATCTCTATGTGAAGAACGAGGTCTAGAACCCTCTTTATGTCTATGTGAGGAGGAAGCTCTTGAAGCTTCCTCATGTCTCTGAGAAGTTTTGGTGTGTTTAGAGGAAGCCTTTGAGGTTTCCTCATGTCTCCTTGATGATGATGGTCGTGAGGCCTCTTTGTGTTTATGAGATGTAGTTTCATGTTGTGGTTCCCTATGTGGGGTTTCTCGAGGAGATCCCCCAAGGGTTGAGTTATCACCCCTTAGACTCATAGAACTGCATCTTACGGTCTTTCGAGTAGGTCTTTCAATGTTACTATGACTTCGCCTAAGGGTATGTGTTGTTTTGGACCCTCCCTCGGTGTCAGACCGAGGATGTCTACTTCTTGTTTTAACCATCATTTTGGAATTTAGCTTTTGTGTTGCACTTTAAATATGATCAAACAATATCACACAAATGTTTATCTTGATTATAGATTTAAGTGTGCCATAACTATTTGATGTATTTTGATGTTTTGTTGTTTCTTGCTTCTTGCTTTGGATTTGGAATGAGGAGACTCATCCATAGTGATAATCAAGAGTACTCATGCCAAACATGATTTCCCAAAAGAGACTAGGGTACACCACTGAAATCCTAGTGGGGGGTTCGCCTAGCTCTTCCACTCTGAACCAATGAATGTTCCAACAATGGGAGATAGTTTGAACACAAGTACCTTAGTACCACTATGAAGAAGTTCTTCAATCCATTTCTAGGAGAATCTAGGGGGCAAACCGGTGGAAGGAGATGAATTCCAATGTCACCGATCTGAATTGAGGGTTGGTGATGAAATCCAACTCCCCAATGTTTAAAAGAAACGTGCATGTGTGTGGTTCATTTTAAGATTGCATGAATAAGAATGCATCATATAGCAGCCATGAACTTTCCCTATATGCCTAATGCAAAATGCATTTCAATCTTCAGAAAGATGCATGAACTACTATGAAATTAATGAGTGCACTCTATCGGGTGCAAGTATGGCCTTTAGAAAGGCCTCAAAACAAGCAAACCAACCATACAGTGTCTAGCATGTTGGATTCTAGGGTAAAATTTATAGATAGAAGCCATTGTTCCTAGCAACGCCTAGTGGAAATCTAAAAGAAGATCTAAGATATGCAATCGCCTAATTCTTTCTTCTTTTATTCTTTCAATTCCCAAATAGAAATGTGCTTTAAGTTCACTATTTTAGACACACAGAAGCAGACAGAAAGCTATAAAATATCATAGAAGCTATACCAACCTTTGATCCAGCTCAGAGAGTCGATGTTTTGACCTCTGCTGCACTCCAATGTTGGTCGTTGTCAACCAAAGTGGCTGGTTCTTGGCCACTGTTAGCAGGAGTGGCTAAGGCTCTGTTGGCCATTGTGGCTCAGAGTGGCTGATTTTTGGCCATTGTAGATCAGAGCGGCTAGGCCTACACACAAAATTAAGTTAGTATCCAGGCAAAAAAATAAAAATTCAGTGGATGTCCCACCATGATCACCATCTGTAGTGACCCCGGGGTGCACGCACCGCTCTTACCCTACTTGCAAATGTGTTTAAACCCAAAAATGAAATGAAAGACCATGAAAAAGCATATAACATGGAAGTAACAAAGATATGTCTCTTTATTTGTATTGAAACCCGGTTACAAGTCGGTCCCTCTTAGGGATACCCATTTTGATACAATGAGGTTACAAGTGGGTAAAATGTCCCCTCACAAAGGGGTGGTGCGCTATCACAAGCTCCCCGGTTCCGCACATGGAAATGTATGAGGGCTTACAGATGCCTCCTTCTCCAGGTCTGTTCCCTAGAGGGATCCCTTTTTGCTCTCGTATGTTGCAGATTCCGTCCGATGAACCTGTGGCCCTGTAAGCAATGAAACAACAACACACGCTTAGATGTTCGAGAATGCCTCCCCAGATGAGGTTGTTAGTAATGAATATACCAAAATGAAAGCAAGTGCAAATTAAACCTATGCTATGAAGTTAAATGAATGAAATGATGCTATGCTAATGATATGCTAAACAGAATAATGAAACTAATGTATAAAACCCTAAGCTAGGCCTACGGGCCACTATCCAAGACAATGACCGCTAAAGCGAATCTTGCCCTCTTTGCTTCAAGGCTATGGATCGAAGCTTGTATCCGATGTTGAAATGATGGTTGCTTTGCTCGATATGTTGAATATCCTGTATGTGGGAAACCCTCAAGTGGACTCTCCCTCTCTTTGATCAAAATTCCATCTTGTATCAAGATCGTCTCCTTTCTCAAAAATTGTATATCTGGTGCTCTCAGGCTTGCACCTTTTAAAGTGTGTGAAACCCTAGGTCTATGCCCAAGCCCTAGGACTGAATCCCTCATGCGTAGTGAAGGTTAGCATGAGAAGATTTTTGTCTTTTCTATGTTTAAAGACTAGTTAACTAAAATCTAACTATAAACTTGAGTCTCCTATGCAAACTGGTCGTTAGCATGAGCAGCTTTGTCTTTGTCTATGTTTGGAGGCCAGTTAACTAAAGTCTAAATGCAAACTCAAGTCTCCTATGTGAACTGGCCATGAAAGGGAATGCAAAGTTACTCCCGCTCACCTTTATTGCATGCAGACTGCCACTTCCACCCGTGATTGAGCATATTTGTCGACAAAATGCTTTTTATGGCTTAGCCACTGTCATCTACAGTGGCTAAGATCTGGCCACTATCGTCTACAGTGGCTAAGGTTTGGCCACTCTAAGCTTGAGCGGCTAACTTCTGGCCACTCTAGTCTTGAGCGGCTAGGCTTGGATGGGCTTAAAATGCCCCAGATGAGTGGTGAGAACCACTTCTGATGCTTGGAAAGTCCAAGATTATGTCATGTGATCTTATGAATGTGTCTCTGTGAGTAGCTCCCCTAAACATGACACATTTTAGGTGTCTACAGAAACCATGGATGGGATTACTTCAAGATAAATACGGTGAGAGGGTTTCAAATATTATGTACAAGGATCATGAAGGAAGATACAAATGGAAAGAATTTTTTTTACAAGTATACAAATCATTCATGCTATGAGGCAGTTGAGCAGAAATATAACAACAATAACTATTCTGAGGGGAGCTGAGGATAAGTTGATTTGGGAGTTGAATAGCATAGGAGAATACACAACAATATGTGGATATAATGTAAAGCACCAAAAAAAAAGAAATATCACAAGAATATGAAGAGATATATGGGATAGTCTAAGCATTCCTAAAGTCAAAATATTTGTTTGGCTAGCAGGTCATACCGAAATTTTATCTTGGGATAACCTTATAAAAAGGGGTTTTCATGGCCTCTCACAATGTATTCTATGTAAAAAGGAGGAGGAGAGTATAGACCATATCTTAGGACACTGCTTAATATTCTAGAAAGTTAATATGTTTAGTAAATGCATGATGATGACTAGAAAAATTGAAGATTTTTTAAAGCAATGGTAGAGCACTTTTAAAAGTGAAGGTTTACAGATAAACTAGGATATATCAAAAGATATAATACTTTATACTGTATAGATAGAAAGGAATAGAAAATATTTAAATTAAAGGAAAGCAGTTTAGAGGTAATGAAAAGGAATATTTGTTTATATATAGAGGAGGCTAAACCAACCCTATCCACTCATCCAATCCTTAATCTTGAAGCAGAGAGCCTTGATATATGGAGTCAAGTCATCAAATGGAAATATGATGCTGGGTGTAGGAGAAACACAAAGAAGGCAAAGAACATGAAGAGAAAATCACTAGAAGTGGAGTTGGTCAAATTTAATTTTGATAGAGCATTTAAAAGGAAATCTAGGACCAACAAGAGGAGAAGAAATAAATAGAAATAATAGGGGGGATATTTTTCCTTGTTATGCTTTCAATAATGGGTTTAATACAAATAATGAAGCGAAATCTTGGGTGAATTTAGAATGGTTAAAAATATAAAGACAAATGAAATGAAACAAAGTATGGATGAAAGGTGATTCACTAATAGTAATAAATTTAATTTTAAGAAAAGCAAAAGCTCAAAGGAACATACAAAGATCATTGTGGAGATACAAGATCTTGATACAAAGTTTGAAAAAATCAGGTTTACACATACATTAAGGGAAGGAAATAAATGCGCTAACAGGCTAGATAATATAGGGGGTTTAATTGAGGATCATGAAGTTAAATTCTATTTTCCATGGTTAGAGGAGGTAGTAAGTTTATCTAAAGTTAACAAGAAAATGTTGATTTCCTGAATCAAATAACGATTAATATTTATTTTAATGTTTTCCATTGGTAATATTTGCTTTATTTTTTAATATTAATATGTTTTGATATAAACTATTTATTATAATTCTTATGGCTGTACTTATGCTTTAGGAAGGAAACTAGCAATCTAGATATGGTAAAGTGAACTATGATAGTGTGAAGTTTTGGAAATAGTACTCTACTAAGATGCAATGCCTAGACAATGGATATGAAGTTTTGGTATTGTGAAGGTTGTATGAAAATGTCAAGTGAGGGTAGAATTTTTACATATCTTCAATGTTCTCCTAGGCGGTATTATCTTCAAAATTTGGTCTCATAAAACCTTACATTGTGTCACTTCCCTATTTTTTAATTTTATGTATGACTATTTAGTACTTTTATGGGCTCAACCAAAAGTATACCTAGATCCTAGGCCTATAAGGATTTCCAATCTAAAACATGTGAAACATCTACATGGTAAGGTTTCAATAAATACACATAAAAAGCATCTTAAATTTAGAAAAGAGCAGGAGGTATAAGTTAGTATGTTGTTGGGTTTACTAATTCGACTATCTCGAAAGGCCTTACAAACCTTGAAGCCAACTTAGATGATTTTTTATTAAAGCTTTTCATGGATTTTATTTTAAGAAAAATTTATCCCCAATCAAGAATTATCTTGGAATTATGTTCTTATCAGCAAAAATTTATACTTGTTCATTGCCTTCTTCATTATTTATTTTATGTTTATTTCTTAATTTTCCATTTATTTTAGCATATCAAATCCCAAAACTAATTTGTTTCCTACTTGATCCTAGATGAGTATTTTTGTACACTTTTTACCATGAGTGCTTCAAATAGTGTCATTCCTATACCATATTTATAGAAGTTATTGTATGCAAATTCTACTAGAGGTAGGTATTCTTTCCATAAATATTGTTAATCCATGTAGTACATTTTGAGTAAATTCCAAAAAATTTGATTCACTCACTTTGCTTGTCCATTTGTTTCTAGTTGATAGAAATAACTAATTTTAAGTTTGATATCTAGTATTATTGACAATGTTTGTTAGAACCTATAAGTGGTTTTTGTGTCCCTTTCTAAAATTACTACTTTAGATACTCCATGGAGTCTAAACAATTCTTGAATGAATCTTCTTGATATTATGGGAGCATCATCTTTGAGATTACCTGGTATAAAATACACTACCTTTATCAGTTTGTCCACTACAACTAGAATAAAATTGTGTCGATTCTTGGAATAAGGTCATCCTTGCACAAAATCCATATTGATAGTTTATCAATTCCACTTGGGTATGCCATTAGAATAGAGCATCTATATTGGATATACATGTCTAACTTTAACTTGTTGTTATTCCAAACACTTGGCTACAAATATAGCTACATCCTTTTTCAATTCCATCTAAAAATATAACTTTCTCAAATTGACCACCATCTTTGTTACTCTTAGATGTCCTAAATATGGAGCATAATGTGCTTCCCTAAATTTTCCTTCCTTGGGCACATACATGTGACCCTAAAATTTGAGTAATTCATTTACCTTAAACTGGCATCCATCAAATCTATAGCCTATTATATTAATCTAAAAGTATACTTCATTAGATTATAATATGTATCATTCTTTGACTAGATTAACATATGTTCCTTGAAGGAGGTTCTTATTGTTGAAAGGGTTCTTATATATTCTTCAACTTAAAGAATATGCCACCCTATTTTTCCTTCCTTTAATATAATTGATATCAAAGTTATACTCACAGAGAAACCCTATTTGCCTTTGTTATCTTGCATTCAAATTTGGTTGAAAAAAAGATATACCTCATTCCTTGATGATCTAGTTTCTAATAAAGTATTTTACCCATTAAATAGTCTCCATATTTGTAATGCATGTGCAATAGCTACTAACTCCAAGTCATGTGAGCATATTTATATTCATATACCTTGATCTTTCTATATTCATAAATTATTACTTGCATTTCTACACGAGAACTCCTCCTAAAATCTCATTTGATGCATCAATGATGACCATAAATTCTCCATTGGGGTTACGTACTTTTAAAATTGAAGGTATTGTCAAGTTTTCCAAGGTAGAAATCCTTTTCATACTTTTTTTCCTTCCACTATATAGAAGTGTAGGGTTGGCAATTTAAGAAAATCATTCCATAATTTGTCTATAGTGTCCTAATAATCCCATGAAAATGTGTACACCATGTGTAGTTTATAAAATTGGCCATTCTAATATGGATTTAATCTTAGCTAGATCTACTACTATATTGCAATAGATATAATACAACCAAAGTAATTTATCTTCTTTTGCAAAAAGGCACACATAGACAATTTCCCATACAAGTGATGTTCCCTTTTTATTTATTACCATACATATATGCTCAAATGTTCTTTTTTATTTTGTGAATATAAAATATCATCCATAAAAATGATTACAAAATTATCCAAGAATTCTAAAACACACTGTTCAATAGAATCATGAAATTTGTTGGTGCATACATAAAGATCGAATGATACCACTATGAACTAATAGTGTATGTATCTAGTTCTAAAGTAATCTTAGGAATATTTTCTTCCATTTTCATAACTAGTGATATCCTAAATTGAGATAAATTTTAGAAAATATGATTTCTTACCTCATTTAATCAAAAAATTATTAATCCAAAGGAGATGGTATCATTTTTTTTTATTCTGATGTTGTTAAACATTTGATAATTGATGCAAAGATACAAGGTTCCATCCTTCTTCACAAAGATAACCGGAGCACCCCATGATGATATACTAGGTAAAATAATACCTTTATATCAGATCTCATTCAACTAGGTTTCAATATAAAAAATTTAGATGTGGTCATTCTATAGGGTGCCTTTAATTAAGGCTCATCTCTAGGCATACTGTCAATAGAAAAATCAAACTTCCTCCAAGGAGGTAATCCTAGAATTTTCCTAGGAAAAACATCTTGACACTCATTTAGGTATAATCTTAATAGGTCAGATATTTTATCTTACTCCAACTCATATATGTTACATCGCAGAAATCTATCTCAAGCTAATAGCTTTTCTTTCTCCTTGGATGATGGTGTTATAACCTTGGTCATCCAAACACTCCACTATCTTCTTAAAATAGTTAATCTTGGCATTATGCTACCAAAATAGATCCAACTAACCCCTATGATGACATCATAGGATCCTAAAGGAGCTACATAAATATTTAGCTTAGTGAAATTTAGGAGTTTCAACTCATCCATACCTAGGCAAAGCTCCACTTTCCTTCTTACCCAATTCCCATATTGGAAATTCTATGATGTAGACATATATATTGTTTTTCTTTTTATTCTAGCTAAAGTATGAGGAGAAGTATTTATTAAAATGGATATAGGTGTATTATAAAGCATACCTAAAGTTTCAATAAGGTTTTATCTACTTATTATTCATGGTTGCATGAATTCGATGAGGCTATTATGATATTTGGGTTTTTTGGCTTCCACTCTATCCATTTTTTCTATGAACAATTATTAACACATTAATCCCCTCTACAATTATAACACTCTCCTCTAGGTTCTCTCTTGCTTAAATTTATTCCTTTTATTGGTACTCGTAAGGTCTTTTGAACTAATCCTACTGCTAAGTAGATTTTCCATTCTAGTAATTCATATTTTTAGTCTTCCCTTGTTCCTATTAAAGTTTTTACCTTTTAGGAACTTCTTATTAAACAAAGGGTAGGCTACTACTATGGGTATGTTGTTTTATATTTTTCCTTTAGCTTCTTGTGATAACAATGCATGGCCTAAAGCTTATGCTTTTGTTTAATATCATTTTCAAAGACTCATTCCAATGCCAATGGGCTATGCATGTCTACATTAGCCTCTATCTACAAATTTAAGCCCATAATTAAATTTTGAATCCTAAATTTATTATCATGATAATGTTGTGGTACATGCTTTAATATTAAATCAGATTCTCTTGGGCACTTAGTTCTCATTAAGTCCCTATTTTGCTTGAGTAGAACCATTTGTCCCTTATTCCACTTTAGTTCTTGAAAGATCCTACATTCTAAAGACGGATCCTTTTCTATTTTTGGCTTGTTAAGACCTATGATTTTTCAAAAAGTTATCATATCTCATGAATAACACAAGCTTATACTTAGAGGGGGGTGAACAGTATAGTGCCCACTTTTTACTTTCTTTCCAAACCAATATCAATTAGTGTCCTCAATTGCAATTACCAAATACAACAGTGTGCATTAATAACATAGATAGCAATAGTAAGCAAGTGCACAAATCACCACACACAATTGAGACACAAGATTTAACATGGTTCCCCCAATGTGGGGTAGTCCACAAGATAATCTCCTTATAATATTTCACAAAGAAATAGGGATCCTTATCCCAATACAAATTATTACTTTGATCTGCTCAAAGCTAGGTTGTCCTAATCTACTCAGGTGGGCTCCACTGATCTGCTTAGCTAGGCTCTCCACTGATCTGCTCAACTAGGCTATCCACTGATCTGCTTAGCTAGGCTATCCACTAATCTACTCAGCTAGGCTATCCACTGATCTACTCAGCTAGGCTATCCACTGATCTACTCAGCTAGGCTATCCACTGATATGCTCAACTAGGCTATCCACTGATCTACTTAGCTAGGCTATCCATTGATCTGCTCAGCTAGGCTATCCACTAATCTGCTCAGCTAGGCACTCCACTGATCTACTCAGCTAGGCACTCCACTGATCTACTCAGCTAGGCAACTAGTGTTGATGAGTTTTTCCATTTCTGTTCTATCTCTTTCACTGCTCACAGATCTACCTCAATGCCTTCTCACAAGGCTCAAACAATCCTGCTCATATGCTGTCCCAAATCTGTCCTCAAATCCTTCACAAAAGGCTCAAGCAATGATGCTCAAATGTTGTCCCAAATCTATCCTCAAAGCCTTCACAAAAGGCTCAAGCAATGATGCTCAAATGTTGTCCCAAATCTATCCTCAAAGCCTTCATAAAAAGGCTCAAGCAATGATGCTCAAATGTTGTCCCAAATATGTCCTCAAAGCCTTCACAAAAGGCTCAAGCAATGATGCTCAAATGCTATCCCAAATCTGTCCTCAAAGCCTTCTCAAAGGCTCAACCAATCATGCACAAAAGCTATCTCAAATCTATCCAAAAATTCTGTCCCAAAAGCCTTCTCAAAGGCTCAACCAATCATGCACAAAAGTTGTCTCAAATATGTCCAGAAATTATGTCCCAAAAGCCTTCTCAAAGGCTCAACCAATCACTCTCAAGTAGCACTCAAATCTCAACCACAAATCAATGAAGGCAAGGCTCAATGATGAACTCAACAATGAATGGCAATGTACTCTTCAATGGATGACAACAATGATCCACAATGATCTCAACAATGTATGACAAATACTCTCTCAAATGGATGACAACAATGCTCAACAATATACTCTCAAATGTATGGCAAATGAGCTCTCTAATGAAAACCTCTCCAAGCAGTAACAATGAGGACTTCAACCAACCAAGGACAATCTCCACAAGTAATAGCAATAGGTTCTCAATAATATCTTCCTCATGCAATGTCAATAAGCTCTCAAGAAACAAGCACAACTCCCTCAAGCAAAGAGCTCTCAAATAGCCAACAATGATCTCCTCAAATGAAAGACAAATGTATCCACAAGTGACTAGCAAATGATCTCCTCAATGGTCTCAAATAGAGAACCCCAACAAAACCCCCTCAAGTAAAGCAATGTACTCAACAAGTAACCAACAATACTCTCCTCAAAACAATAGCAAAAACCTCCTCAATAGTGGCAATACTCTCAATGAACTCCACTAAAGCAATTATGAACTCAAGCATCAATTTTATCCATAAAATTGATTTTCTAATCCATCCACTTCCTCTCAATAGTCAAGGCACATAATCAAGCAATTTGTCTTCAACTTCAAACCCTAACTCATGTGCATGTCTTCTAACTCAAGGTAGCAATTAACTAGGTCTCAAGTTCCTAGTTTAATTTCATAATCAAACCATGCACTAGGACATATACATGTTCAACACTTTACAACCTTATAACTCCCTAAATTCATTAACATAAACAACAAGCACCTATGCTTTTATTTATTTGTTTTCACACCTTATAACTCCACAAGTACACACAATAATTTTCAATTATTTAATTCAACACCTTATAACTCCCTAAATACACATAGCAATAACAAATAATATCTCAACACCTTATATCTCCCTAAGCACACACAACAATAATTTATTTCCAACAAATACCTTATGACTCCCTAATTTTGGTAGAAATAATTTTTAATGCACCACAACTTTGGCAATATCAACTATTACCATGCACTAGAGATAAATACCTTTTTATGAAGTTCGTAGCCTCCAAAACCTTTGAAAACGTTAATGTCTTTGCCAAAAATCAATGCACCTTTACCACCTTCAAGATCATCAACGTTTTTCCCAAAAATCAATGTGCCTTCACACCTTCACGGGAGTCGAACTATGTTCCTCCTTGCTTGCGCTGTGAAGCGCTTACCACGTGAGTGCTAGCCCACATTGGGATTTAATCCCAAACACTTCCTTTAATCTCTGCACTCGGCTATCAAAATGAAATCAATCTCTCACAAAAAACTTTTGCTCTTGGTGGGATTCGAACATAGACCTCTCCTGTGCAAAGATGATGCCCTGCCAACTGCGCTATGCTATCTAGTGTGATGTCAGTTTCGGTAGCTTCTAATTTTGTCTTTGCCCTTGAGTTCAATATTTCTTTTTGCCTCTATGTTGCCTCCCTTCGATGACTCTCTCTCATGTGCTAATTATTCTCCTATCTCCACAACGAAATAACCAAAGTCTTCTTTGATTTATATGCCTTTCAATGCCTTCGAATGACATCGACAAACTTTGATTTGCCATCCTAACCTTTGCATGTCGGCGGATAATTTAATTAAACTTTAGACCTTAGAATTATTAAATAAATATTTAATAATTCATCTCTTATCTTTGAATTGGGATATCTCCTTCGTTCTTTTGAATTTTGCCATGAAACTTTTTGCACCTAGGTTTTATTGAAAAAACCTTTTCATCCATCATCATTTGGAGATGTCTTAGCACATTGGTTTTAATGAAAAACCCTTTCCAATGGTTTTAATAAAAACCCTTTTCATTGGTCTAATTAAAAAACCTTTCCATCGGTTTTAATAAAAACCCTTGCCATTGGTTTTAATAAAACCTTTACCATTGGTTTTAATAAAAACCATTAATATAATATTTAAAAATTAAATATTATATGCCTCTTGTGCCACAAAACCCTGTATATATCCATGCTCTCCAAAATATCATAAATGAATATTTATGAAGTGCTTTTGCCACCAAAACTCAATGTGATCCATGTGACATCAATGACAACACAAAATAACTCAAATTGCCAACAATATCCCCCTTTGTCATTGATGGCAACACCTCTAATGCAAAACACCACAATCACTACAAAAACCATCTCTGAGAATCAAAGCTGCTCCCCCTGACTCAATACTCTCTATGGAGGCTGCTCCCCCTATCTCAATGCTCTCTTTGGAGGCTGCTCCCCCTAACTCAATGCTCTCCCCTTACTCAAATCTCTCCCCCTTTGACATCAATGGCAAAATGGGACACCTATGGGGCTAAAAGATATGACTCTTAAGCTTAGCCCCCCACCACCTTCTCTCTTGAGGTGATTAATTTTGGGGTGGGAGTATTTTTACTCCCATCTTACATTGTTCCTTTCCTTTGTCAACTTCCTTCCACTTCTTTTTGATATCCTTTTCTTGATGAGTTACTTGATCTTCTTGTCTTGAACCTGTTTGACCTTCTTGCCTTGAGACTGCTTGAACTTCTTGCCTTGAACCTATTTGGAATTGAGTCCTACACCATTTTGCAATGTGTCCAAAGTTATTGCAATTAAAACACTTGATATTGTAGCCTTTGGATGGTGCCCATGTTCTGAATTCTTTCTTGAAATCATTTCCATATCCATTCCTTTCCTGAACCTTGTATTGTGAGGTTCTATTTTCATAATCATTATGACCATGACCTCTGAATTGTGTAGCTCTAAGACCAAAACCATGTTGCTCATTTTCTTTGCACTGAGAAGCTCTATGACCAATCTTGTTGCATAAGAAGTAGTGTCCTTGAAAAACATACCTTCTTCCTTTGAAGTTCCTTCTAGCAAAATCAAACTTCTTTGATCCATAGACCCTGCAGTGTATAGCCCTATGTCCAAACCATTACAAGAAAAACGATTTCCTTGAAAAGCCCTTTTTCATGCCTTGGTTCCTCATACCTTTCTTGACCATTATCCTTGTGATCATCTTTGACTTGTGCATTGTATCTTTGATCCTTCCTTGTAGTATCTAAATCCTCTTCCTTAACTTCTTCCTTGTTTTCCTCTTCAATAATTTCTTTGCCTCTTGAACTTGATTCACCTATCTCAAAACAAGATCCAAACTGGATATTTGGAGCCATAGGAGCTTTGGAACTTTCTTCATGAATCTTAGGTGCTTCCTTGCTTTCATATTTTACAACTTCCTTTCCTTTTGAGTGTGATTCCCCAAACCTAAAATATGAGACCTTTGGTGCTTTGGAACCTTCCTCTTCTTTTTCTTTATTTGTGTCAAATAGAAAATTGGCACACATCTCTATAGCCTCTGAAATTCAAGTATCCATTTTTGTTGCTTCCCTTTATTTGGAAACTGGTTCTTCCTTATAAATTTCTAAAACAAAACCTCTTGATACAAATAGATGTCCTTGTGTGTTTATTTTTTATTTCCCTTCTTCATAACCAAGCCCTGTCTTTATAAATGGATCTCGCTGTAAATCCAAAAAGTTATCCAAATTTTTTGAATTCCTTTGAAATTGTGCTAACTCATTTATGTAGGTCCCCAAACATTTCTGATCTTCTTCTTCTAACTAATTACATCTTTATTTCTTCTTCTTCAATTGCTCAGAAATAGTGATGCCAAGCTCTTTTGTTTCTTGAAGCTCTTTTTCCAAATCTTGAATGTGTCGATTAAGCATTACTTTGACCTTTTCATTTTCATGAACCTTATTTTCAAGTGTTTTGATTTTCCTTTTCAATATCTTGATTTCATTTTCTTGTTTTGTGGATTCCTCTTCTTCATCATCACTGTTGTTGGAATTGTCACTAGAACTGCTGCTAGAACGATTACTGACTCGTCTGCTTTCTTTTTCCACAAATAAAATTTCCTTGTTGCAATTTTTGTAGTACATGCAATCATCATCTAAATGCCCAAAGTGTCTGCATATAAAGCATTTTAGTATTCTTAGACCCTTCTTGTACCTTTTTTCTTACTCAATGGCTATAGCAAGTTATTCATGTTGTTCTTCGATAGATATATCCTCTTCTTTATCTTCAATACCTAGGAATAGGTTTTCTTGCCTTTCTTCACTTATTCCAAAGAATGTATGTTTTTCTTCATCTGACTGGTCTCCATCGTTGTGATCTGAGCTATCATTTGCTTCTTCAATGTAGAAAGTTTTCTTTGTCTTACAAAAAAATTTCTTCTTCTCATGCTTGCTTTGCTTGTACCTATCATCTTTGTCATGCTTATGCTTTCCTTCTTCTTTTCTTCTGTGACCCTATTTTTCATCATCACTGTTTTCTTCATGTGGACACTTGTTTGCATAGTGACCATAATCACCACACTTGTAGCATTTGACTTTCTTCATATCCCTGTAATTCCTTGAGTCCTTTTTCTTTTTGATGAAGTTAGCTTCCTCATCATTATCTGAATCTCTATCTATCTCTGGATATTTCCCTTTCTTTTTCTCTGAAGCCTTGAATGCAATTCCTTTCATTGGAGCCTGATGCTTATCTATCCTCATCTCATAAGCTGTGAGAGTTCCTTGTAGTTCTTCCATTGTTAGCTTGTCAATATCCATTGTTTCTTCTATCACTGAAACCTTTGCATCATACTTCATGGGAAGTGATCTCAAAACCTTTTGAGTAACATCTGATTCTTTCATCTCAAATCCTAGGCCTCTCATGGTGTTAGCAATCTCATCAACTCGAAGTAAAAACTTTGCAATATCTTCAGAATCTTCCATTTTCAATTCCTCAAATATTCTTCTATGAGTTTGTAGTTTTTCCAACTTTACCTTGGAATCTCCTTCATAGGTATTCTGCAACTTGGTCCACATTTCATTAGCTAAATTACATACCATGACTTTTGCAAAATTTGTCTCATGTAGCCCACTCAAAATACAATTCATTGCCTTTGCATTGATCTCAACCAATTTCCTGATAGTCTTCATCTATCTCGGGATCACCTTCAACCTTGTACTCTTTTGCAACCATCTCGCCATACCTCATATCCTTGTGATATCAAGTAGTTCTTCATTCTCATGCTCTAGAAAGCATAATTGTTACCATCAAATAGTGGAGCCTTACTTGTAGATGATCCATTCTATGAAGCCATCTGTGTTCTTGTAGAATATGCCCTCAAGTTGTTAGCCTTTTCGAAGGAACCCTCTCTGATACCAATTGAAGAACACAAGCTTATACTGAGAGGGGGGGTGAACAATATAGCACCCACTTTTTACTTTCTTTCCAAACCAATATCAATTAGTGTCCTCAATTACAATTACCAAATACAACAGTGTGCATTAATAACATAGATAACAATAGTAAGAAAGTGCACAAATCACCACACACAATTGAGACACAAGATTTAACGTGGTTCCCCCAATGTGGGGTAGTCCACAAGATAATCTCCTTATAATATTTCACAAAGAAATAGGGATCCTTATCCCAATAAAAATGATTACTTTGATCTACTCAAAGCTAGGTTGTCCTAATCTGCTCAGGTGGGCTCCACTGATCTACTCAACTAGGCTCTCCACTGATCTGCTCAGCTAGGCTATCCACTGATCTACTCAACTAGGCAATCCACTGATCTACTCATCTAGGCTATCCACTGATCTACTCAACTAGGCTATCCACTGATCTACTTAGCTAGGCTATCCACTGATATGCTCAACTAGGCAATCCACTAATCTGCTCAACTAGGCTATCCACTAATCTACTCAGCTAGGCTATCCATTGATCTGCTCATCTAGGCACTCCACTAATCTACTCAGCTAGGCACTCCACTTATCTTCTCAGCTAGGCAACTGGTGTTGATGAGTTTTTCCATTTCTATTCTATCTCTTTCACTGCTCATAGATCTACCTCAATGCCTTCTCACAAGGCTCAAACAATCTTGCTCATATGTTATCCCAAATCTATCCTCAAAGCCTTCATAAAAGGCTCAAGCAATGATGCTCAAATGTTATCCCAAATCTATCCTCAAAGCCTTCACAAAAGGCTCAAGCAATGATGCTCAAATGCTATCCCAAATCTGTCCTCAAAGCCTTCACAAAAGGCTCAAGCAATGATGCTCAAATGCTGTCCCAAATCTGTCCTCAAAGCCTTCACAAAAGGCTCAAGCAATCATGCTCAAATTATATCCCAACTATGTCCTCAAAACCTTCTCAAAGGCTCAACCAATCATGCACAAAAGCTATCTCAAATCTGTCCAAAAATTATGTCCCAAAAGCCTTCTCAAAGGCTCAACCAATCATGCACAAAAGTTGTCTCAAATCTGTCCATAAATTCTATCCCAAAAGCCTTCTCAAAGGCTCAACCAATCACTCTCAAGTAGCACTCAAATCTCAACCACAAATCAACGAAGGCAAGGCTCAATGATGAACTCAACAATGAATGGCAATGTACTCTTCAATGGATGACAATAATGATCCACAATGATCTCAACAATGTATGACAAATACTCTCTCAAATGGATGACAACAATGCTCAATAATATACTCTCAAATGTATGGCAAATGAGCTCTCTAATGAAAACCTCTCCAAGCAATAACAATGAGGACTTCAACCAACCAAGGACAATCTCCACAAGTAATAGCAATAGTTTCTCAATAATATCTTCCTCATGCAATATCAATAAACTCTCAAGAAACAAGCACAACTCCCTCAAGCAAAGAGCTCTCAAATATCCAACAATGATCTCCTCAAATGAAAGATAAATATATCCACAAGTGACTAGCAAATGATCTCCTCAATGGTCTCAAATAGAGGTAATGTACTCAACAAGTAACCAACAATACTCTCCTCAAAGCAATAGCAAAAACCTCCTCAATTGTCTCAAATAGAGGCAATGTACTCAACAAGTAACCAACAATACTCTCCTCAAAGCAATAGCAAAAACCTCCTTAATTGTCTCAAATAGAGGCAATGTACTCAACAAGTAACCAACAATACTCCTCAAAGCAATAGCAAAAACCTCCTCAATAGTGGCAATACTCTCAATGAACTCCACTAAAGCAATTATGAACTCAAGCATCAATTTTATCCATAAAATTGATTTTCTAATCCATCCACTTCCTCTCAATAGTCAAGGCACATAATCAAGCAATTTTTCTTCAACTTCAAACCCTAACTCATGTGCATGTCTTCTAACTCAAGGTAGTGTAGACACCCAAAAGTTGCACACTGCTATACCTACGTACTTGTAGATCCTTCTGGACACTTGTAGGTTTACATAGGCCATCCTAGGTACCCCTAGGCTATCGTAGACCAGCATAGACTATTGTAGATCATCCTAGACATGCGTAGATTGTTGTAGTCATGCGTAGTCATACGTAGATGGCCGTAGTCATGCGTAGTCATGCGTAGATCACCATAGATTGTCATAGCATCGTGTAGACTCCCATATACTACTTCATCGGCTTTTAGGTCCTAAACCCTCATAAGCCTTCCAAATTACATCCGACACATTGAAATATCATTCGACGGTCTATTCACACGCAATTGAGGCCCCCACGGGGTATTAGTTGACCAAAATAATTAATAAGTCAATACCCAAATTCTAATTTAATGTTGACTTCACTTAAGTCACTTTTTAGGGTAAATTTGATTAAAAGAACCCTTAATCTTGATTAGCCTTAATCATATCCTCCCACATGTGTGAGATTAGGGTTTGTTGAGATATTTATTTAATCATGTTTAAATTGGCTTAAACACCTCCTAATCAGGATTAGCCCTAATCCATCCTCACACATGTGTGAGGATGAGATATTTCTCATAAGGAATGTGATGTTGCCACATAGCATTTCTTAACCTAACCCTAGTCAGAATCAAACCTAGGTTTAGTCAATCAAACCCCACCCCCTGCACCTTGCCTTTGCCTATAAATAATGGGTCCCAAACCCCTAATTAAGTCTGATTCCCAAATTCAACAAAGCATAGTTACTCTACTGAAATGGAAAGCCAACATTGAACAGTCACTTCCTAGTGCACATAGTCGGATTTCAATGGTACACAGAGGCACCCTAGCTGCCTAGGAGTCGACCCACCAGAAGGATTTTGCAGAAGAGGCATCACAGCTCAAATCGCCCCTTGCCCCATGAATCCAGCCTCAGTTTACCCCTCGGGTGGCGAATTGGGTCTACAGGCCCCAAATCACTCCAGATTTGGGTGGTAAGCTCTCTTTTGCTATATTATTACTTTTTGCATAGTTTATTTCATGTTTTATTATGGTTTTACAGTCATTTCATCTTTATAAATATGGGGCCTAACTAAGGCAAGCCCCCCAACGTATTGACCCCTTCTTGCAAGTTTCTTTTAGGTTATCCAATAGATTTGAAGGAGAATAACACCAAAAAACAACAACCCGATAGTGGCCCACATACAAAGAAGCCCACCTACACTGAGGGACATCAGAAGAAGGCATCAGGCCTATAGTGTATTCATGAAAGGAAAAATGGGAATTCACCCTATTTGTAACCCATATCAAATTTATCATGAATAAAGCATTATATTTTTGAATGACTTGTGTTATTACTTGTTGTTAGATCAAATGTCAACTTCTGGTCATTTCATTCTGGCACGCCCGATGGGACCCCCACAACGGATAGTGCTAGATTCATTTTCTTTGTAAATATGACATTATCCTCTATTTTTGTGTATTATAGGTACCAAATATGTTGTTCACAGAGACCTCCAAAGCCCTAGGAACCATCCTAGGCCATCAAATTTCTGATTTGAAGCCTCTGAACCTGATTCACCCCTCGCCCCACGAACCAGTCCTAATTCACCCTCGGGTCACGATTTGGGTCAAATTCACCCCTTAGGTGGCGATTTGAGCATAGAAGCCTCAAAAACCCCCAAATCAGCTGGGGTGATCTCTTCAGGGGCCAAGAAAACCCCCCTTAGCATCAGAATGTAGGTATTTTCATTTTTGTTGCCTCTGTTGCAAGTTTTGGAAGTAGAAATACATTGACTAGTTGAATGACCATTACTAGGCCTAGTTTTGGGTTCATTGCAAAGTGGTTAAAGAATTAGGGTTTCTAAAATTTTTAGGACCTGCAACTTTCCAGCAAGTGTACAAAATTTATTTCTCAAATAAATTTGCATTTGTCTTTTATTTTTGCATATGGCATAAGCCTAAGTTGTTCTTCCTTCGTTCATAGCTTCCATTGCTAAAAGGAACTTTACATTCTAAAGTAAAATCAGGGTTTCTAATCCCCTCTTACATTTCTAAAAGAATTTTGCATTCTAAAAGTTCAAGTTAGGGTTTCATAATCCCCTTTACTCCACACACATTTGGATTGCATGTTTCTATGTTTTGCAAAGTAGATTAGTTTGCTTCACAAAGGCATTTAGGTTAGACCATTTCTTTACAAAGAGTGTAAGCTATCTAATCATTTGCTTTCAAAAAGGCATTAGGATTAGTTTTCTTTTGAAAAGGCAATTAGTTAGTTTCTTACCTTGCAAACACCGTTAGCAAAACACAAACCCACACACACTCACGTGGTACCTTAAACAAGTGGTGAGATTGGACTTCATCCCCAATCCATCGCTCGAGACTGGTGTGGATCGAGTTGCACTCTCCATCAACTCACCCCCTAGACACCTAGCAGCCCCACATGAGCGGTTTTCTAGATTTCATCACCGAAAAATCCCCCACTTTTATGATTGGGCCCTGGATTTCATCACCAACGGTTACCTATGGAGTGGGACAGGATTAGCGCCTTCATCCACAAGGCTTGTATAATTTGTGGAATTGGTAACTATCATTCTTGACTAAGCCCACCCGAGGGTGAAGCGAAAGCATGGGTATGCCGGTAGTAGGTCTCAAACAGTGCCACCTCTTCTCATGAGAGGATATTGTGAACTCGCTTCAGCATAGTGAGTTCCACCCCTTTAGGATATCATTTTACTGCACCTTCCATATAGGTCACCATTCGCACATTGCGGTACCATTCTATCCTGTGCATCTTTGGGTGTTGCAGGAGGTTTGATATTGATGACATTCCTGATTTTCTAGAGTATTCACTCCATTACCCATGATTCTACATAGGGAGTATCAACATTACAACACACAAAATGAACATAACACTTTTATTTTCTCAGCATTTAGAATTGATTCTGGTCTACCGTTGTTTGCATGATCACAGACCGGTCTCAACACACTGCACTATATATTGTTTTGCTACCCACAACATGCCACTTACTTCACACTCACATTAGACATACTTGAGTCTACATCACATAGGGTTTATTCTTAAAAACCCCTTTTACACATGCTACTATGCTTGTGGTCACCCATAGTAGAGCACGTGAGCAATCATGCTCTATGGAGGAATGGCCTCCCCCTTTCTCTAGTCAATTCACTCTTACTCCTTCGATCATGAAGGAGAGGATTATAGACACATCTGATTCATGCATAGAATCTGATGCACAATTCACACACATGATGCCTCATGAGGAGACATCAACTTTGAGTGAAATCCTCACTACTTCACTCGTAGAAGATTACCCGCTCCTTTCAGCCCCATCCTCACCTAATCCCTCGACCACGTTCTGTGACCATGTGATCTACACAGCACCAGGACAATCTCCCCCATCCTTCACCATAGATGAGGAGGTCATGCCTACTTCACCCACCTTTGCACATCCCTTCTTCCAGAATCTATCTCAATCCCTGTTTGAGAATGATTCCTCCCTTCTAAACCATACCCATCCTAAGGTCGCATCATTCACCCCTACCATAGGAATGGTGTCTGACCCATCCTCATCCACTGTAGGAAGCTATAATCCATCCTTCCAAATTGCACAATAGATCCCTACCCAGCAGGAACCGCAAGCATTCCCTCAAACCTCACACCCATACTCTTCACAAGAGTACCAACCATCCTCTTCCCAAGAGCCATTCTTCACCATATCTGAGGGTACCTCCCAGCAGCCTCTTTAGGAGCAAGAGGTGCAAACCCAAGTAGGAGTGTACACCTACACTTTCCCCTCAACCCAAGCTCCTACCTCGATAGCTTATCCCACATTTTTAGTAGCTTTCCCGCCTATCTCCCAGGTATCCGGAGTGCATGACGCCCAACCCTTGGAGCCACCTTTGCCTACGATGACCTTTAGGATACCACCACCTATTCCTTTTTAGGCTCCCACTACCCATATCCATCCTACCTATGGACCGACACTGACAAGCTTATGCACCTACTCAACCAAATTATTCCACATAGTTTAGCTTTCCTACTTCCTACCCTCCAAGGCAGAGACAGATCCCATATTTTGATACCTCATCTTGACCACCCCTAGCACCAGTAGCACCGACACCTACACTACCACCAACTACACCTAGCTTCTTTACACCTCCTCCAGTTTGGTCATCACCACCCATGGTCCAACCAGTACAGCAGGCTCCAAACCAACAAGTACCCATGCCACAACCGCATGTTGCCCAATCATAGTATTATTATCCTCAATAGACACCTACCCCACAACCTAGTGTGCCCATAGACACGACAACACATGTCGCCCAGTACCCACCTTATCATGATCAGGCACAATAGTATTCCCCATAGTATTGTGAAGAACAACAATACCAATATCCACCACATCCACAGGGTCAGTCTACCATAGCCCAACCCTCGACTCCTATGACACCCGAACTTCAACTCTTGCGAGATGAAGTCAAAATGTTGAACCTATGCACCTCTAGCTATGGGCCACAAAAGCCTTGCTATGATGAACTATGCAATGAGCCAGTTCATCCATCAGTTCCTATCCCTCCTTATCCCTATCACTTTGAAATACCAAAATTTGACAAGTATAGAGGTAAGGAAGATCCCAGAGAACATGTGAGCAACTACCGCTCGTCCTGTTACCAGCTTCATAGTAGTAACCCTCTTATGTTGCGTACCTTCTCCCTGTCCCTCGCTGGGCTAGCATTGGATTGGTACAACATGCTACCATGCCATAGCCTGTACACCTTTGAACAACTTGCCAATTCCTTCTTAGAGCACTTTTCCATCAACATCAAGAAAAGACCATTAAGAAAAATACCACATTTTTTGATGTCTACGCCTTACGAAAGGTGGACGATGAACCCATTACTGAGTTTGTTTCTAGATGGAGAGTGATTATCCATGATCTCACCCATAGCCTCCCCACCTCGAAGCTTGTGACACTCTTTTCCAAGAGCTGCCACAAACACATTTCCACATCCCTCCAACTTCACCAAAGTCATACTTTTGAAGATGCTATCTCGCAAGAAAAAGTGATCAAAGATATTAAGGTCTAGTCTGGGAAGATTAAGTTGAGAGCCAAATCCAACTATAACTCCAAATTTCGCTTCAATAGACCCACACCGAATCAACCTTACCCATGACCACAACAAACCAACCAAGTCGTAGCTACTACCCTAGCACTAGTACCGACTCCTCCACCCTATACACCACAACCGCAAGCACTCCAAGCTAATGCTCCTGCCCCACCTTGACCATAACAATACCATGGCATGCACCCACAGGGTCCACCATGCAACTTTACACCTCTATATGAACCATTACCAACCCTGTTCCATAGATTGTACGAGGGCAACCATCTTGTTCTACCCGATATCCACCCATTGGATCCAAATTCACCTAAATCTCATGACTATAATGAGCAGCTCTTCTATCCCTTTCATAGGTAGCATGGCCATAATATTGATTCATGTCACTCCTTTCGGGGGTAAGTTCAAGACCTAATCGATAGGGGCACTATTTAGGTAGCAAACCCTCTAGCCCCGTAGAACCAAAACCTAGGAATTTTCCAAAACCCTCTATCGGATCATAGAGGACCCAATCCCCCTAGACCTCCAAACAATCCTCCAGTGCCCCCTCACCAAGTCAACAATGTCCAACATGATCCTCCATCACGTGGGGTAGTAGGCATGATCAACCTTACTACGAGAAACCAATGGTACCCATCGCGCTAGACAACACCTATTATTTCTCCCCCTATCTAGTTTACATCCCCACAAACACCCCAAATGCCTAATACCATACCACCACCACCTCAAAATGTGATTACCATCCATGGTAGTCTAACCCATCAACTACATAATGCCCCCGCATGACTATCCATATTCGATCTCCTACAACAGTCTCAACCCCATCGTGAGGCGTTGAATGACATCCTATGTTCCATTGACTTAGAGACACATGACACAAATGCTTTTGTCAATTTTGTAGGGAACATCCCACGATGCCTTCAACCTTCAATTAGTTTCCATGACCATGAGATAACAAAACTCTTTGGTGAAGGAGCTGATCCTCCCCTTCACATACAAGCTAATATCAATGATATTACCTATAAATGAGTACTTGTTGACATAGGCTCATCCATCAATATCATATCCACAATAGCCTTGCATCACCTACACCTCCCTCCAACACATTTCACCACACCTTCCCTAGACCTACGTGCTTTTGATGGTTCCATGAGACCTACCGTAGGGTCCATAGTTCTGCCCATTCACGTAGGCATTCATACAATCCCCATCATCTTTCACATCATCCAAGGAGAAATGCAATACAATATTCTCCTTGGTCGCCCTTGGATTAGAGACATGCAGTGTGTCCCATCCACATTGCACCATTGCCTCAAGTATGTCCACAACGGACTTGTTCACTGTGTCCCAGCCGATGGAGACCCCTTTAAGTTTTGTAATGTCATAGATCTTCCCCCTGTGCCTTCATTCTCATCTTCCCAACTGTTCCTTGTATCCTCTCACTAGTCAGTAGGAGCATCGATATCCTTCCCAATTTCCACCCCAACATCCTAGTGTTCATCAACAACACAAGCCTCGATATCTGCACCATTAGCATCATCTACTAGGGGACCTAAAATTGATACCATGCCTTCCTTGCCACCATTCTTATGGCCTCCACAATCCTCCCAACCTCTACCATTCTAATTTCCACCCACGGTGTCGCAACCACCATTGCCACCCATCACACAACCAATTACATTACCTCCTCCACCCTTGCATACAAAATCCCCTATCCTTCCTACATCGTATACACTGCCTCTTCTCTTCTGATAGAAACCTAAGACTTTCACATCTCCATGCATCCCTACACCTCCAATGATGCCATCCCCCATGCAAAACAAATAGCCTGTTCAAGTCACAACAATCAAACATCATGAACCTGAACAACCAACACCCAACTCGGATGAACCTCCACACCCTTCAGTTGCCACCATTAGAGAATCCCAACTTTCTCCTTCATCATTTGATTCAGATACACCACCCAAATTATCCCTGATGAAGGTAACTATTCTGCCTGTGGTTCTATTTTTTCTTCTTCTTTTTCCATTTTTGGTTTGAGTTTGCTTGGTTCAATAGGTTCTTGAATTTTATCTTCTTTCACTTCAATTATAATAGGTTCAGGTAAAAATTTCCCTGAACATAGTTGTATGTTGCTACAATCCATAATTTGCATATCTGAATTTCCTTCAAAATTAGCCATATAGGTAGGAGTTTCCTGCCTTATGTTATTTGGATTTATTATAGGTTGAACTAGTAATTGAGGTTGTTTCACCTGTTGCATTTGTTGATTTGGTTTTCCTTGAAATTTTTGATTTGTTGCAGGCAACAAATTCTGATTTTGACCTTGATTTCTTTGTTGCCTTGGATAGGACTGGTATTGTTAACCCCACTGCTATTGATTTTGCATCCAAGATGGATTATTTTGATTCTGAGTCCAAGGTGGGTTATTTTGATTCCATGATGGGTTATTCTGGTTTTGATTCTAGGATGGATTATTCCAACCTGTTTGTGGCCATTCTTGAGAATTTGTCCATTGAGAATAATTCCAAGGATGTTGGGGTGGTTCTAATTGTCCCCAAGACATATTTCCATGGTTGTTTCCCCAATTTGTAGGAAAATGGGGGGTATTTTGATACTGTTGAAAGTTTCCCCCTTGTATTGGTCCCACATAATTGAGTTCTTCTATTTGATTTTCTAGGATAGTTTTTAGTTGTGGTAGCAGATGACATTTGTTAGTCAAATGTCTTTTTGAGCAAATACTACAAATGGCTGAAATGGATATTTTGTTTAGAGGACATTCCTATAAGGCATGTTTATTCCTGCATCTTGGGCAATAAATTGCTAAAGGTTCTATGGTTTTTTCTTTCACATACATTTCTCCCAGAGCTGTGTTTAATTGTACCAGGATATCAGTCTTAAAATTTGCAAGTTCCTCTATTAGGTCCTTCACATCAGTGCCATTTGTACTCTTTTTATTTCTTTTCTGCCTAGTGCGAGAGTAATTTCTGCAAAGATCCACAATTTCATCCATATTATGAGTAATTACATCCCCATTTCCCATCAAATATAATACCTCTTTGGATTCATCTTGTAATCCTCTTAGAAAAATGGTTTTACACAATTATGGTTCTCCTAGTCCACACCTTCTTTGAATAAATGCAAATCTATCAAGGTAATCTTCTAATATTTCATCATCTTCTTGTTTAATTCTGAACAACTCATCTTTCCTGTTCCTTACTCGACAATACTCTTGAAACTTGTCTAAAAACACTATCTGCATTTGATCCTAGGTTTGGATGGAATCTGGTTGTAAGCTCATGAACCAGCGTAATGCTGAGTCCTTGAGTGTTTAAGGAAAAACCTTGAGTTTTTTATTATCATTTATATAGTCATAGGTTTGACACACTACTTTGAACTCAAACAGAAACTGATCAGGATCTTCAGATGCAACACCCCAAAAGGTTGGAAGCACTGAAAGTGAGATTGTTTTCATGGGAGAGTTCTATGTAGGATTTAGAAGAATAGGATATTCAAATGTTCTAGGAGGTTGGAGCACATCTTGATCATCTTGATCATTATGGACACGGCCATGCTAGTCATCCCCATCTGGATTACCTCTTTCTGCAATAATTTCCTATTCTTCAAAAATAGTTCAACCTATCCAAATTTCTTTCTCAGAAGGTCCAAAACCTTATGTTGATAATGATTCTAGTATTTTTCTTACTCAGGAGATTCTGATGATGATGAAGCTGGTGGTTTTTGTTTTAGTTTTTCTGGTAGTTCAAACACATGTGATTCACCCATTAGACATGAAGACCTTCTTAATAGAATAATATAGGGATATCTTTGGATAATTTTACCTTACCTAGGCCTACTCATTCATGCCTACTCCTTAATGACATCAATTATAAGTCAATAATTGTTACTTAACCAGTTGTTATATTCATATTTTACCCTAAATTTTCATAACTCAGTCTAATTCACAGCTATTGAACTGTTGACACCTTCTAACAATACTCTCCCCATAAATGGTACCAAAATTATGAGCTATCATTAAGCACATCATTAATTCTCAATGAATTTGTCAATCCAGGGCAGTGTACAAGGCTATCTGCAAAAGGAGTGAACAGGGCTATAATTTAAGGTCAATTGGGAGCAGCAAGTCTTATTTGTGGAACTGATTATGTGGGGGTTTTTAGGTATCTTCTACCTCTAAATTGCATAAATTGAACTTTAATCTAATTGCAAGAATGAATACTAATTACTGATTATAGAAATGAAACCTTAGTTACAGTTGCAAGAATGAAATCGATTAAATTGTAGAATTAAAACCCTAGTTACGATTATAGAATTGGAAACCTAATTACAGTTGCAAAATGAAATTCTATTTACTCTTGTAATAATGAAAACTAAAATTAAGTCCTGTCAATACTCTGTAATAGAAGGTTGTCAATATTCTGTGCAGGGGTTGACAGCAAAAACAATAATGCAAGAAAATTGTAGAAAATTGTAATTTGCTAGAAATAAAAATTGCAGTAAATTGGAAAGTTGTTGGAAACCAAAAATACTAATCAGATCTACTGATAATCACATGTATATTGAACAAAAAATAAATATTTAGGACTGAAATGGATGTTAACTACTACAAAACAATGAAATTGACAAGTTTCACAGTGTATTCTGTTGTAGCAAAATCAGAACAAAACCTATCTGTTAGTCCTCCTCCTAGGTCTGGAAGTGGCCAGAATCCTTTTCCATAAGAAGGTATGATTTCCTCTCTCTCTAAATATTACTCACACTAGAACATAACAGAATGAATAGAAAAACTTGTACTTTATTGATTCAAAATATGATTACAAATCTGCTGCAAAAACCTATTATAGAACTGTAACAGTTTCAGTTTTCGCACTTATTCTCTATCTATATTTTATCTACTACCATTTCTACTATTATTATTATTATTCTTAGCTCAACCTAGATGGGATCTATTTTTTATAGATGCCTAAAATCTAATTACAACATAAAATATACTCTGCAAATCAATTCCTATTATTCTGCAGTATTCCCTAGGTTTATCCTAGAAGAGGATCTTTTTCATAAATTCTGGCTTTGGATGGCAAGGATGACAAAGTTATATGGGAGATATTTTCCTTTAACCTCCTCAAAATTCTTTCCCTTTTTCCACCATCAAAAAGTGCTTTCTGTTCTCAATCCGGAGCTAAGTGGCTCAATCCGAAGATATTTGCTCAATCCAAAGAGACTGTATTTCTCAATCTGAAGATCTTCGAAATGACCAACTATGTACTCTTCAATTGATTTCAGCTACATTTCTCAGGTGTATTAGTCCTCAGGATCATATTGCAATAGCCTTCATTCCTATTCATGTGTGAATTCCATGCCTTTCCATTCATTGGTAGTTGGCTGGAATTTACATAGGAAAACTAGTTTTTGTTGCACAATAATAGTGCTTTGCACTATTTGCTAAATTCAAAGAAATTAATGCTTGAGAAACATCAAAATAAGAATAGTAAAGTGTTTATATCATCCTAAGCATATCCCTTATGTAACAGGTCATGGCAAAGTGACATAAAACTACACAAAAATTGTAAAAATCAACATATAATATTCCAAACACATCAATCATGCAAACAATTAATACATAGCATATTAGATCAACTTAACTAGTATATAAAGTAAATCACAGAGTTTTAGGCAAGTTTTTGTTGTTTAAAACATGCTATTATGGAGGCATTTCCAAGCCTCATCATTGCATTCGAAACACAATCATGCATAACATTCTACAATTCATCCATATGAAAGAATGATAATAGATCTAAACCATTCACACACATGTATCTACTAATCATACATACCTACGAATTACATTGTGCTATCTATGTAAATATAAAAAAAATACACTTCACACCATGAAAACAACATACGTATATATAACAACCAAAATCAAAAGGTATATATATATATCATCATCATCCAAAAATGCTTGAAGGCTACAACCTAGGATCATGCCCATCACATATAACATCTAAAATACCTGTAGGCTACAATCAAAGATATAACTCCTAAATATCATCCGAGTCTCCCCACGTCCCTCCTATCTTGCGTGCCTCTCTGTTGCCTGGCTCAACTCTGCAATGACCTCTAGAACTGGATCTACCACAGGCTGCTCCATAGTAGGCGGATCTTGCACCTCAACTCTAGCACCAACCTCTACTATTGGAGCAACACTGCACTGACTCTGATGAGAGGGTGCCCACACTCGTGATTGTATCCTAGACTATGATACCACCTGTATATAATTAGGGAGAGGAATCTCATGCACTGTTAGGGAAGTCTCGCATAATAACCTCCTAGTAGTCTCCGCATCCAACTAACCAATCAGGTTCGTAATCATCTGATCATACCTCATCACCATAACCCTTAGCTCCTCTGTCTTAGTCCCCTACTTGACCATATTAGCCTGTAGCTACTCCACCTCAATCTCCAACTGATGGACTCTATCCTATAGCGCCTGTGCCTCATCCGCTACATCCTACCTCATGAAGTTATCAATAGGAATCTACTATGCTGCATCCAAAAATACACCAATTTCAATGGTGTCATCTACGCCACCCACAACAATTTCAACACCTCTCTCCACCTTAGCTCTAGCAGCCTATCCCATACCACCATATACATCCCCAACTATTTGCTCCACCCTCACATCTTGGGTGCTCGCTCCACCACCCAAGTTGTGTTGTGAATGTCGTAAAGGAACATCCTCTGCATCAACAGCCACACCCTCGGCCCGAGCTCTCCTACCCATCCTCTCCATCGATGGAGGTACCCCAACATTAGGTGCCACCCACCGATTAACCATGCCCCTGCCAAGCACCCAATTCTACCAATACCATCATGCATTAAAGGTTGGAGTTGTCCCAACATCCCCTATAGCTGGGATATCCATAGGAGGATCTCTCTCTCCAATCCATGGTGGCATGACATGCCACTTTTCTCTATCACCCTACAACTTGAAGTAAGTCACATGAGCCCCTGGGACATATTATTGTAAACCAAACTGCCTCCTCACTCGATCAAATTGAAAGTACTCAGTCTACCGAGTATACCTCCCCACCAACCATCTACCCCGTCTTATGGTCCGTAGCGACTCATAATCCTCATCCCAACCCACTCCACCCAACGAGGGTCTCCACATAATGTCCTTAGGAGTATCATACTTAAACTTACCCCTCCAAAATAGGGGGTCACCCTCATGAGGCCTCTTAATGCCCTGCTCTCCCTATGTACTCCATCTAAGAGCATAAGGCAAATACTCTTGGTCCTCCACATGTACATGGTTAGGCAAAAAATATGGCCTCTCAATAGCAATGTGTTCTCATGCCCATACCTGCAACAAAGGGATCACACTCAACCCTGTCCTCCTACCCTAAACAACCTCGTACAACTCTCGATAGACTTGAGCCAATAATGTAGGTGCCCAAGTGGACACGACCCTGTGCTCCACCATGTCACTAACCAAGTCTAGCATGTTCTAGATAAATAAAAACCTGGAACTATTAGGTAGAGCATACGTGGAGATCATCATCATTACCATGCACTGCCGATATGATATCTTATCTCGTACCCATAACCACTCATAATCTATCTTAGAGATATCAATTTCTCTCCATGCTACCCCAAAGAATCTCTCCAACACAACCTCCTTCCTATCAGCTATGGTGGCCCTCACAGGTACTCCCTCAATCGACAGTCGGTAAATACGATATACATCTTCCAAAGTCACAGTCATTTCCCCAGTGGGAAAATGAAAAGTGTTCCTATCTGCATCCCATCGCTCACACAATGCAAACACGTATGCTCTATTAGTATGAATAATCTTACATTCCCATACACCTTAGAAATGTATGTCATCCAACCACTGTAACTCATCCTCTATCTTCATCAATACCTCAAAATCCTCTTTGAATTTCCTCACCCGATGATGGGGCTCAAGCATCTTCACCTGTTCAAAACACAATACAACACACATCAATAATCCACATAATAATCCAATCAATACAATCAAATCAAACTACATCAATCAAAATTTGCAAATTAAAGACATTTAATTTGACATGCACTTCGATGTTAGATAATGCACAAAACACACGACAACAAACATCGACATAACAATCACACATTTGGACACCCATTTTGATATTTCATGGCAAAAGTTCAAACTGACATGACAAACAACATCATTTGGACTCCCAACAACCCAGTTCAAATTTATAACTACCTATTAATTGACACGTACATCAAACATAAGTCAAAATACAACATCTACAAAAATAAATATCACTTTTGGATACCCATTTTCCCACTTATCGATAAATGTGTCGACAAAATTCAAAAACAACATACCAATATACGCAGATCTAACAATCAACTCTATCATAAATACACCAAAACTGAACATACATCTAGACACATAATTCAAAAATAATAGTCATATTTTTTAATACCCATTTGCCTACTTAGCGGTGAAAGTTCAAATAGTCGTTGAGTACAGTCTAAATCAAGCTCTCTACAGCCCATTTTCAGTTTACCACTACTCTACACCTTAGCATGCAAATCAAAGGTAAACCAAATTAAGGCAATCATCAAAAAAACTAACATTTTGGACACCCATTTTGCCCTTCTGCGATGAAATTTTCATCGATTTTCCAAAATTTTACGCCTGACATGTCAAATCTAACAGTCTAGGTTTGATAAATTACTCTTAAAAGCGATAAATTCTAAAAACACATCAAACGAAGTCAAAAAAATAAAATAGTCACAAAATAGGATACTCATTTCCTACTTTAGCGGACAAAATGCAAAAACATGTTAATGTCAGTACACCATTACTTTAAAACTAACAGTCAAACTTCATATCGACTCTACCCATTACCCAGTCAAATCAATGATAAAAAAAGTTGAATTTTGAAATGGATCGCATTTTTGGGTACCCATTTGGCTTGTCTATTTCTACGTATTCAAATTTCCATTAAAAATTACCAAAAATTTTAAATTGGGATGAAACCCCCCCTCATTCACATTTCCTAGGAAAATTAAAACAAAAACAAAAACAAAGCAAAATAATACTTACCGGTGGATCCCCGCGCCTGCTGCTAGCTGCTTTGCATCCCCTCATCATTGTCGCTCCTAAAGTCATCACTTTCATTCTCCTCATTTCGTTAGATGCTTTCACAAATTGCTTCTCACCGTCGTGCAAAGTCAAAATGAGCCCATTCCAAGCAAATGAGGGCTTAAATAGTAATTTATCACCGATTTGGCCCTCAAGTGGTGAAATGAACCCAATTCGCCCCATGGATGGTGATTTAGGTAAAATTCACCCCTCGAGTGGCGAATTCA
Source organism: Wollemia nobilis (assembly GCA_028583015.1). Lineage (NCBI taxonomy): Eukaryota > Viridiplantae > Streptophyta > Pinopsida > Araucariales > Araucariaceae > Wollemia > Wollemia nobilis. The sequence goes on along the minus strand of JAQPPZ010016751.1, from coordinate 4,418,641 downwards.
GCCAAAACACCCCCAAAACCCTAGGAAAGTAGGCATTTGTCTCATAAAACCCTAGGAACCTTCCAAACTTGTCTTTTAACTTCATTTGCATTCATAATCATCATGCATTGATATTTATTTATCAATCACTACATCATCAATTCATCACACTTCATTCACCTCATTGTTGATTCCTCGTTTGAGGGGGTATTCATATCCAAAGTCAGCTTTGCATGCAACCACAACATCAAAAATCCAAAAGCATGGTTAGCGCATTTGTTTACAAATTTTTTTGCTGAAGATTATCATACGATTATAATCTCAATCTCAAATATACATGGGTTACATCATGAGATTTACGCATTACCATGGAGAAGTCAATCTAGCATTCATGTACGTCGAGTACACAATGGATGATACATTTGATTAATCCTAGCGCAACATTTGGAAATGGACTTTGTGACCACCCTGATCTGGTCACGAGTTGATGATCCAAATGTTAAATATACTCAAATGGTTTGACACTTGTAACCATGTTCTCATAAATCAATCAACAACAAATATCTGGTTAGGCTTTTTTCCTAATCATACTTTTGGACCACGCTGATCTAGTCGTAAAAGCAAGGTAGTAAAAAGTTGTCATTCTCAAGAAACTGGTATGGCATCGTAAATGTCATATGAACTCAGCAAAATCACATAATTGCATTCATAATCATTCATTTTCCTTTACTAGCATTGTTTTTATCTCTTTCCTCTTTTCCTTCTTTCCTTCCTCTCTTCTTCCCCTGTGGACATCAATTTGATGTTGTATGGTCACGCTTCGAGTGGCTACATACCTTTGATTAGATTCCATTCTTTCTCTTATTTTCCCTGGATACCCGATTGATTTGTATGGTCATGCTTCGAGTGACTACATACCCTTTTATTGGATTCCATTCCCCTTCTATCCCTTTTCCTTCTACACAAACCCTTCACATTTTTGTATTAAACTATGTTCTACACAGTATAGTACAAAAAGGGGTAAATGTAGACACCCAAAAGTTGCACACTGCTATACCTACGTACTTGTAGATCCTTATAGACACTTGTAGGTTTACATAGGCCATCCTAGGTACCCCTAGGCTATCGTAGACCAGCGTAGACTATTGTAGATCATCCTAGACATGTGTAGATTGTTATAGTCATGCGTAGTCATACGTAGATGACCGTAGTCATGTGTAGTCATGCGTAGATCGCCATAGATTGTCATAGCATCGTGTAGACTCCCATATACCACTCCATTGGATTTTAGGTCCTAAACCCTCATAAGCCTTCCAAATTACATCTGATGCATTGGAATATCATCCGACAACCAATTTGCACTCAATTGAGGCCCCCACGGGGTATTAGTTGACCAAAACAATTAATAAGTCAATACCCAAATTCTAATTTAATGTTGACTTCACTTAAGTCACTTTTTAGGGTAAATTTGATTAAAAGAACCCTTACTATTTGTTAGCCTTAATAATATCCTCCCACATGTGTGAGATTAGGGTTTGTTGAGATATTTCTTTAATCATGTTTAAATTGGATTAAACACCTCCTAATCAGGATTAGCCCTAATCCATCCTCACACATGTGTGAGGATGAGATATTTCTCATAAGGAATATGATGTTGCCACATAAAATTTCTTAACCTAGCCTTAGTCATAATCAAACTTAGGTTTAGTCAATCAAACGCCACCCCCTGCACCTTGCATTTGCCTATAAATAATGGGTCCCAAACCCCTAATTAAGCATGATTCCCAAATTCAACAAAGCATAGTTACTCTGCTGAAATGGAAAGCCAACATTGAACAATCACTTCCCGATGCACACAGTTGGATTTCAACGGTACACAGAAGCACCCCAGCTACCTAGGAGTCGAACCACTAGAAGGATTTTATAGAAAAAGCATCATAGCTCAAATTGCCCCTTGCCTCACGAATCTCACCCTAGTTTGGCCCCCGGGTGGTGAATTGGGTCTATAGGTCCCAAATCACTCAAGATTTTGGTGGTAAGCTCCCTTTTGCTATATTATTACTTTATGCATAGTTTATTTCATGTTTTATTATGGTTTTACAGTCATTTTGTCTTTATAAATATGGGGCCTAACTAAGGCAAGCCCCCCAATGTATTGACCCCTTCTTACAAGTTTCTTTCATATTATCCAATAGATTTGAAGGAGAATAACACCAAAAAATAGGAACCCGATGGTGGCCCACATACAAAGAAGCCCACCTACACTGAGGGGCATCATAAGAAGGCATCAAGTCTATAGTATATTCATGGAAGGAAAAAGAGGAATTCGCCCTATTTGTAACCCATATCAAATTTATCATGAATAAAGCATTATATTTCTGAGTGACTTGTGTTATTACTTTTTGTTAGATCAAATGTCAATTGCTGGTTGTTTCAGGTAGCAATTAACTAGGTCTTAATTTCCTAGTTTAATTTCATAACCAAACCATGCACTAGGACATATACATGTTCAACACTTTACAACCTTATAACTCCCTAAATTCATTAACATAAACAACAAGCACCTATGCGTTTATTTATTTGTTTTCACACCTTATAACTCCACAAGTACACATAATAATTTTCAATTATTTAATTCAACACCTTATAACTCCCTAAATACACATAGCAATAACAAATAATATCTCAATACCTTATATCTCCCTAAGCACACACAATAATCATGTATTTCCAACAAATACCTTATGACTCCCTAATTTTGGCAAAAATGATTTTAATGCACCACAACTTTGGCAATATCAACTATTACCATGCGTTAGAGATAAATACCTTTTTATGAAGTTTGTAGCCTTTGTAACCTTCAAAAATGTTAATGTCTTTTCCAAAAATTAATGCGCCTTAACCATCATCGCGATCGTCAACGTTTTACCCAAAAATAAATGCGCCTTCACACCTTCGCGGGAGTTGAAATATGTTCCTTCTTGCTTGCACTGTGAAGCACTTACCACGTGAGCACTGGCCCACATTGGGATTTAATCCCAAACACTTCCTTTAATCTCTACGCTTGGCTATCAAAACAAAATCAATCTCTCACAAAAAACTTTTGCTCCTGGCAAGATTTGAACATAGACCTCTCCTATGCAAAGATGATGCTCTACCAACTGCGCTATGCTATCCAGTGTAATGTCAGTTTTGGCAGCTTTTGATTTTGTCTTTGTCCTTGAGTTCAATATTTCATTTTTCCTCTACGTTGCCTCCCTTCGATGACTCTCTCACATGCACTGATTATTCTCCTATCTCCGCCATGAAATAACCAAAGTCTTCTTTTATTTATATGCATTTCAATGCTTTTGAATGAAGTCGACAAACTTTGATTTGCCACCCTAACCTTTGCACGTCGACAGATAATTTAATTAAACTTTAGACCTTAGAATTATTAAATAAAAATTTTAATAATGCATCCCTTATCTTTGAATTGGGATATCTCCTTCTTTCTTTTGAATTTTTCCATGAAACTTTTTGCACTTAGGTTTTATTGAAAAAAAATTTCATCCATCATCATTTGGAGATGTCTTAGCACATTGGTTTTAATGAAAAAACCTTTACAATAGTTTTAATAAAAACCCTTTGCATTGGTATAATTAAAAAATCTTTTCATTGGTATTAATAAAAACCCTTGCCATTGGTTTTAATAAAACATTTACCATTGGATGAGGATGGCGGGAGTGGGAGCAGGAGCTAGAGCAGGAGCAGGTACGAACGTAGGGTTGGGGTCAGGCTCAAATAATGATGCAATTTTTTGGGTGGGATCAGGTTCGAGATCAGGGTCAGGCACATCAGGGCCCGATCCTAGGCCAGCAGGACCCTCGATGGGCCCAATGGATGGCTCTGCACCTAATCTTATTAGCAGCCAGGGCGAGGATGGCATTTTGGGCCCTGGCCCCCAGGCCAACCTCAATGCGAGCACAAGCCTAGGGAATAAGCCCCCTGATCCTGGGTAGGTCTCTGTCTCGGGTGGGATCAAACCCTCCTATCAGTAGATCTTGGCAGGCACCAAGGCCCCTTCTTGAGCCCTGGGGTCAGGAATTTTCCTCGAGGGCACCCACATCTCTATTTGGGAGGAGGTCTATGCCTCCTTGGTAGCTGGTTCCTATGCCTCCTTGGTAGGGAAATTCTTGGGAGGGCACCCAGACATGGAAACCATCCACAGATGGGCGGCTACCAAATGGAAGGTGTTCAGGCATATTCAGATGGTTTCCCTAACCAAGGGGTTCTTCATCATCAAGCTAAATAACAACGAGGATGCCAAAAATATTTTTTCAGGAAGGCCCTAGTTTTTGGGGCACAAAAGCCTCTTCCTCAGGCATTATGGAGCTGATTTCCACCCCAGCACCCAAAGTATCGATTTTGCCCTGGTCTGGGTTCGTCTCCCAGACCTTCCATTTCACCTATGGCATGAAGACATCCTAAGACTCATTGCTCAGTTGGTCGAGGACTTGGTGGCCTTCGACCCTGCTAACAAGGTCGGATCCCGTATGGTGCATGCCAGATTTTGTGTCAATGCCAATCTCAAATCTAAACTCCCCTCTTTGGTGACCATCTCGTCTAGGTCCTTCTAGTGGTGCCAGCCCCTGATCTATGAAAACAAACCTACCTTCTGCCCCACCTGCTGCACTCAGGGCCACATCCCCCACCAATGCCTGGTTTCCAAAAATACTGATGGCCCTATCCCTAAAATCCCTTCCTGATCAGGTTGGGCCTAGTCTCACAGGCCCCCTCACGACGGCCATAGATCCCAGGCCTATACCAGCAAGGAGGCTTCCCCTCCTACCCCAAAGGACTCTCATGTGGACCCTGATCTAGAGGGTGGTCTCCCCTAGGTTTTTCCTTCTGCTGCTCCCTCCCTTGGGTCATCTTTTGGGGCCCCAATCCCAGGTTCTCCCTCCCTGCCCACTTCGAATCCTACCCTGTAGGCCCCTGCTTGCGCCTCTATCTAGGCATGTGAGATACCCAGGCTCCTTTCCCAACTAGATTCCTCTATCGGGGCCCCCTCCTCTCGCCCAACTCCCGCTATCCCCCCTTGACCCCCCCCCCACCCATCTCGATGATCCTTGCTAGGATTTCTCCCTTGGAGTGTAGATCTGAGAGGTCAGATGAAGAGATCGAAGCTAGTTTTCCATCCGGGCCTAATGAAGTTAACCCCAAGATGACCCAGAGTAGGACTTTTGCCACAGACTTTGACAGCAAACTCAAAAGAGGGCGGCCCACCTTGGGTGACCAACAAACAAGGTTCACTGAAGATGACATAGCCAATGGATCCCAGGCAACTCTCTCAGATGCTGGCACAAGCTTCTCCAATATGGATGCCATCCGACCCAAACCCCCTACTCAGGCCAGGAAGGGGGGCAAGCGACCCCACAAGGGTGTCAAATGAAGGTCATCACCTAGAATAGTAGGGGGATCAACGGGGCCCCCAAGAAAAGGATCCTCAGCCAACTTCGTAGGGATCACCACCCATCCTTCCTCCTACAGGAGACCAAAATAGATGATGCTGCTACCCGACGTGTAGCCCAAGATACTTGGTGCAATTGTGAGTCCCTGTCTACCTCGACGGTTGACTCAGTCGAGGGTTTTTTGTGCATGTGGAACCCCCAATTTTTTGAGGGAAGACTCATATCTTCGTCTCCCAAAATTATCAACATTCTGGTTCATTGCGTGAATTCAAGGCGCTCGTGGATTCTGTCAAACGTCTACACCCCTAACAACCCTGTCGAGAAAGCAGACTTATGGAAGGAAATTAGCTTAATGAGAGAAGCCTTCACCCCCTACCCTGGATCCTGGCTAGGGACTTCAACAGGCCCCTGTTCCTTTCTAATAAAAGTGGGGGCTCAGCAGTTTAGAGTAAGAGCATGGAGGACTTTGAGCCTTTACCGCCCTCAATGAGCTCATGGACGTCAATCTGAAAGGAGCCAAGTTTACTTGGTCCAATAGAAGAGCAAGAGCAAATCTTATACAGGTCATACTAGATAGAGTTTTGTTGTCCAAGGAAGCCCTTCCCATGTTTGCAGATGCCACATTGTTGGCCCTCCCCAAAATTGGGTCTGATCATAGCCCCCTCCTCAAAATCGACCATCGCCCCTCCCCCAAGAGGCCTTTCTAGTTTGAGTCTATGTGGCTGCATCACCCTAACTTCTGGGCCTAGGTTAGCCATTGGTGGGCTCCCCCAGTCCCTGGTCACCCCGCTGAACAAGTTTTTCACAAGCTGAGATGCCTCAAAGAGCAACTCAAGGTTTGGAATAAAGAGGTGTTCGGTAATATCTTCAAAAACAAAGCAATTCTTAAAGATAAACTCAAAGTCCTCGAATCCAGATTTCAAGTAGGGTCCCAAGACCTGGGGCTCAGGGAAGAGGAACACCTTGCTCTCAGTGAGTATCACAACATTCTAGATAGGGAAGAAACCTTTTGGAGGCAGAAGTTGAGAGCCCTGTGGCTCCAATATGGCAATGCAAACACTAAGTTTTTCCATGCGTTGACTCTTAGGAATAGGGGTTCCAATAGAATTGTTGAGTTGGTGGGTAGTGACGATAGAATCATCAAGGAAGAAGAGGACATCTAGGCTGAAGCCACCCACTTCTTCTAGGAGCTCCTGGGCGATAGCCCCCCCATGTCCCTAAAAGTAGCTGAATCCCTTCTGGAACACATTGCTTCTTTTGTCTCAACCATGGCAAAAAATATGCTTGTGCAGCCTTTATCTGACTCTGAAATCCATGCTGTCATTCATTCCATGAAGGCTGAGGCAGCCCCGGGCTCGAACGGATTCCCCCCCTAATTCTTCCAATATTTTTGGGACCTCGTCAGGCAAGAGATGTGTGCAGCCATTCGAGACCTGCAGACTGTCAGCTCCATCCCTAAAGGTATCAATTCCACTTTCATACTCCCCTGGCTAGGTAGATCAGGATCAGGCGGATATTGGGTTGCACTCCTGGCTCCCTTCCCTCCTCCTACCTTGGGCTTCCCCTATTCATAGGCACATCCTCCAAGGCCCTATGGGGTGGGGTGATTGAGTGGATTCAGAGGAAGCTGGCCCCATAGAAAGGTCACCTCCTCTCGTAGGCTAGCAAAACCACCCTCCTGGCAGCAGTCCTGTAAAGCATTTCAATATATTTCATGTCGGTCTTCAGAATCCTGACTACCATTGCAGCTCACATCGAACAAATTTAGAAAAATTTTCTCTGGTCAGGTAGCAAACATAAGAAGAGGATCCCCCTAGTCTCCTAGCCCTTGGTCTACCACCCCAAAGGTGAGGGAGGGATCGGGCTCAGGCGGGTGGTCCCCATGAATAAGGCCCTCCTATCCAAGCACGCCTGGAATTTGCATACCAATACCCCTGATGAGTGGGTCAGCATCGTGTGCATAAAATACTATCATAATCACCCCTTCCTTAGTGATTCTCAGCCTCATGATGGATCAACCTTCTGGAAGTCCCTGATCTCCACCAAAGACATAATCCAGAAAGGGACCAGATGGATTCTCAGGGACGGAGCCAAGATCAACTTCTGGGAAGACAGATGAATTCATGATGAGGCCTTGACTACTGATAGAGAGATTTTCATCCTCAAACTAGGGCTTGTTGATAGAGGGCCCAAAGTGTCAGGCTATCTTTCCCAGAACCAGGGGCGTGCTACCTGGAAACCCATCCTGAATCTGAGGCACCCGCTCCAATCTGCCAGGCTTCAGTGCCTCCTTAAGGTGACTATCATCCTGTCCTCTAGAGGAAATGATAGATGTGTTTGGCATGGCACTCCCAGTGGAGTCTTCTCTGTCAAATCTACTTAAAATCTCCAAAGAGTCCCTGACGAGGCTACCTTTCCAACCCGCCAGGTGTGGGCCAAGAGGCTGATCCCCAAAATCAATCACTTCATTTGGGCAGCCGTCCAAAACAAGGTCTTGATGCTCAAGAATCTGATTAGGAGGGGCTTTCAGATCCCGAACAGATGCTTCCTTTTCTATGCTGCGTGAGAGTCCACTAATCACCTCTTTATCAACTGTCCCTTTTCATCTGAAGTCTTGGGCTTCATTCTTTCCTAATTCTCTATCCAGTGGGTGGCCCCTAACTCCATCCCTGATCTTCTGTCTCAGTGGCCCAACCCCTTTGCCCATCCCTTCATCTGCTTCCTCTGGGGCTCATGCATTCCCCATATGCTCTGGCAACTCTAGTTTGAGTGCAACATCAGAGCCTTTTCCTCCCCGGCCCGACCCCCCCAGTGGATAGTGACCAAGGTGTTTGCCATTGAGAATTCCCACTCCATCCCCTTGACTGAGGTGCCTCGGCAGTTAGGTGAGGACACCCTCCTTTCCTCTATTGGAATTCATCCTCCCCCCCAGGTCCCCCCCGCCCCCTCCCTGTGATCTTTGACAAGGTGGACTGCCCCCCTCGGATGGGTCAAGCTCAACTTCAATGACGCTTCTAAAGGTAATCTCGGGCTCTCTAGGGTGGGCAAGGTCATCCGCGACTGCCACGGGGCCTTGATCATGGCGTTTGCTGCTTCGCTCAACATCCAGACTAACAATTTTGCCAAAGCAGCAGTTTTGCTCAGTGGGCTGACCGACCTCAGGGAGTCACCCTCAAAAGTCATCATTGAGGGTGATGCCCAAGTTATTATCAAAGTTGCTCGTAGCCCAAAAAATTGCTTTTGGTGCATCCACAACTCCATCCGAGAAACCCTCTATGTCCTCCAAGGATTCCCTAACCACGCATTCCGACATGTGTACAGGGAAGGCAACAGGGCGACTGATTTCATGGCAAATCAAGCCATCTCTGTTGAAGACTTCACCACTTGGACAATGAACTTTCCTGAAGCTCTGGTCCAGATTACTACGCAAGATTATTCTAGCATTGATGAGGAACCTAGTGTCTAGGCTACCCTGATTCAGGGCCCTAAAGTTCCACCAACACAGTTTCCAGAGGGCAGTGGATTCCCCTCTCGGTGGCACCACATCGTCTGATCCATGTTCGTATCCTACTTGTGAGTTGGTCATCTTGATCCCCCTCATGGTGACAAGTGTCCCAGGCCATGTCAGTAGAGTGGCTCTTCTCGACCTAGATTTGCATTGCTCTGTTGGCAGTTCTAACAGTTCCAAGGCAGAGTACTCACTGGCCCACTCTGACCTTTCTGCATTGGATGGTGCATTGTCGAATCCCCTTGCTGTTTCAGCTCTCTCGCAGCTCTATCCCATGCAGTACCCTCAAGGCAATCCCCTATCTAGTTTGATCCACCTAGCATGCTGGTAGTGGCCACTCTCCATTGCCCCATGTGGCAACCAGCAGCCATGCCCCCCCATCCCCTCCCCCCCATGTCGCACCCGGCCTCGAGCGCTCATTCCTGACATCGGTGGCTTCCCTCTTTTGCGGCCCCCTGCAAGGTTTTAAAGCTATCACGTGCGGAGGTTACCCGCAGTCTTGTCTGCTTCCCTCGTCCCCGGTCCCAGCATATTTGGCCTGGTTTCCCCTATTTCCCCTATCCCTGGGCCATCTGTTCGATCCCCATGGCTGGCAAATCTGTCTTCCTCGAGCCCTCCATGCTCGATTTGAGCGAGTCGGCCAGAATTTTCTCCAACGCCAAAAAATTCACCCCTTTTTTTAGCAAATTTGTAGGAGCTGATGACACCATTACTCAAAGCTTTCTAGACTCGTGGAATGACGATGAGGTCACGGTGAAGGGCCTCCATTTCAAAGTTACCAAAGAATTCTTGACGGAAGTAACAGGCCTGCACCACGAGGAAAAGGGTAGAGTAGTCAGGCGGGACAAGCATAATTGGGAGGAGGAGTTGTCCCGCTTCCCGGAGTAGGAGTGGGATAAGGTGAATCTATTCTGCTCCAATCTCCCAGTCCCCTTCGATGATGCCATCATCCCGGTGATGCAGTACATTACCTGTGATGACCCGAACCAGTGGCTTTTTAGTTTCCATCTGAGCTACTTCAATCACCTCTGGGGGGCCACGGTGGTCAGCACCCCCTAATTCCTTCTATATTCCTTGGGTCTTTCCATTGACCATGCTCACAAAAGCCACTCCTGGCCCTCCCACCAAGGCCTCTTGGCCATTCTATACAGGCATGCCCTTGCCAACCAACCATAGCTCCACTGCATCCCTCCCCTATCTTTTGTCCCCCCCTGAAATGGCCAACTCTCCCGCTGCCTCCCCTGCTGCTTCTATTTCCAAGGAAACCCCCTCTCCCGAAGGCTCCCCTACCCTGAAGTATCGCAGGCCCACTCGAAAGTGCAGGACTCCGGTCCAGGGCCCTGGCGGGGCCTCGACTCCTGGTGGCACCCGCAAAGGCCCCTCCCCTGGCTTCAGTAGGGCTGCTGGCAGCACCAAAAAGGGAAAATTGGAGGCCCTAAAGCCCACCAAATTTAGTTATGACTCTAGAAACAAGATGCAAAATCTAGCTATAAGGGCCCTTCTCGACATGGCCATTGGATCCCTGACTGTGGTGGCCCAAGTGGCCTCCTCTGCTGCCAATGCCTTGGCCGAGCTTCAGCGCAGGATGGGAGATGGTCCTGATAGGGAGTAAAATTGGGCTGCCAGGGGCCCCGTCCTGGTCAGGATCGGCCCTAGGGCCCACCAGTGTAGCGACATTTAGTGTCAGCATTGTTGATAGTGACGCTTTCTGGTTTTTGGTGGCTTCACGCCAAGTTTTGAGGTTATGCGTCCTAGTCCATTTTTTGTAGTCACCAGGGCCCCGGGCCCCGGACCTTTGCCTTCAGACGTAACCCCGATTTTTATTCATTTTTTCTAGCCTCGGCTTCTGATGTAACTAAGGTTTTGGGATCCTTTTCTAAAAAACCTGCTGTAAATACATAGCTACTTATAAAAAAAAAACATTTACCATTGGTTTTAATAAAAACCATTAATATAATATTTAAAAATTAAATATTATATGCCTCTTGTGCCACAAAACCATGTATATATCCATGCTCTCCAAAATGTCATAAATGAATATTTATAAAGTGCTTTTGCCACCAAAACTCAATGTGATCCATGTGACATCAATGACAACACAAAATAACTCAAATTGCCAACATCCCGCATATCTTGCATCAAGTTTGATAATTGATAAAAACTTGTTGATTTTCTTCTTGGTTCTGATGGATGGATTCCTTTTAGTAATTTTCCCTAGAAGTATGGATGAAATCATTACACCCTAGTTTTAAGATTCCATGCTCTAATACCATATGTGACATTAATCCCTATTCTAGTTTTAAAAAAACATTTTCTAGCTTTAGGTAAATAGCTTAATTTTTTTCCAAGCCATAATCACAACATTCTAATTAATTTTTATAAATTAATCATTGACATAGAATGATGTTAAATCCTTAACACAATTTTACATAAATGAGGTTAAGTGATTCACTACCTCTATTAGTTCTATACATTTGATCCCTATCTCAACTTGACAAGGTTTACTTCATTTTCCATAATAATTTTGATGCTTAGAGTTCAAATAAGTTTTCACACATCAAAATATGAGTTTTATCTTAACCAATTCTTATCATGTGGTTTTTGTGTTCAAGACATGAATTTTCAGTATATTATGCTATTCTAACTTCAAATAGAGTTCCACCTTAGTTATAGGTTTAATTTTAGTCCATAAAGGCAACATAGATGTATACTACATCCAATTTCGCTCAAGTCCATTACTTACATTTTCATATTAGGATAACCTAAGTTCAAGGCACAAATTCCTATTCAAACCATAATAAAGAATATGATGTTATAAATTCAAGTAAAAAATATAATATTTAAACCAATCATCAACATACAATATTCAATTCTTATTTCAAATTTTGTTGTTGTAATTTCAAGTAAGAAAGCAACATATATCATTCCATTATCATATTAAAAGTTTGTTAATAAAATTTCAAGTAAGAAGTAACAACTAAACTAAAAATTATTTGGAGTATGTTGTTATAAAATTCAAGGACAATGAATCAACATTTACAAAGGAACTAGAGATATTCAACTCATAGATATACATATATAATCAAAGTAAGTTGTATCAATAAAAAACATAACAGTTGAATCCACATATATAAAAGAACAACATAATTAAATCTCTATAAAAGTAATGATTGAATACCATTTTATATATTTTCAAACAATAGATATAATTATAAAGAACAAGAATACAAAATCAAGCATCATACATAATTGTTACCATATACATATTTAAAAGAGAACCATTTGCTCTATTCAATAGGCATCCTATGCAACACTTTATTGAACCATCCAACTGTTCATTATGAGTTTCATTGTATACAATTCTATTTCAAGTTTCATGTAATAATTGCTTTCATCCATAAAAGCTCTTCCTAAATTGAGTTTTTGATTGAAGAAAGTAAGACATCATCTAGGCACTTTACCATCCAACTAAGTGACACTCAATTAATATCCCTATGTCAGCTTCACACTTGAAGCTCTAACATTTTGTAAAGGGGTATATACACTGAAACACCCAACTGGAGAGGTCACATGTACAAAATGCTTCACACATGCTTCCATGCATAGTTCAAAAACTCATTGAGAAATCATGAGTTCCTGTAGAACTTGTGAAAATTCACATCCTATGAGTTTTTTAATTTTATTATCACTAAGAAACTCGTTGACTCATGGCGATATTTCTATTAAAAAATTATTGATTTATTGTAATAAAATCAACTATAGTCACAAAAACAAAAGAAAAATGTCAACTCTGCGTACATAGTTGCTAATTGTGGCTACATGTCTAGTACTTGCTTATTGATTTTGCAATTGATACACTATGGCTATGCAACCATAGATGGGTTACGGGATCACATTGTTTAAGCATTTTTTCTCTGGATGAAGTATTGTAGGTTAACTCAAAGGATTCAAAGTATGTTGCTTGATCCAAAAACTTTATGAGCTCTTCAGAATCTCTTCATATCATTTTGTGGAAAATAGGGACCAAGTGCACATTTATCACTATGTTTTCATCGTAATGTCTGACAAGCTCCATATGAAAATGTGACCTTTATCACACTTATTATTTTCTCGTCCATCTACATTACTCAATAGAAAGTTACAAGGAGTTTTTTTGGGTAAGTTAAAATATTTCATTAAAGACGGCATTTGAAAGGTTCCCTAATGCCTTATAAAAATAGGATAAAAAATGATGCATAATTCACAAAAATAGCATCCTTGAGGATCAGCTTTAGCAGAGGAAAACAAAAATATTTAAGAATCGAAAAGGAAGAAACCCCAAAGGGACAAAAACAATAAAAAATAAGCCACTCAGGCAGTAGTGGGCTCAACAACATCCTCTTTCTTCACTTCCTTCACTTCCTTGATGTCATCCTTAGGATAATCCTTAAATATATCCTTAGCAATATCCACAACTTCGTCCTCCTTATCTTCAGGATTAGCAGCATCGGTGGATTTTGCGGGAGTATCTTCATCAAAGCTATCACAATAGAACAGGAGGCTAAGAGCATTCTTGTGCTCTTTCAGCTACAAAATGGCTCCTCCAATAGTAGCATGGGTGGTTTCCAAATGAGCAATTGTAGTTGAAGTAGTCTTGATTACGTACTTCTATAGGAACTTCTCCACCAAGTCGTTGGAATCGTCCTCATTAGTTTCCTTAGTTTCCTTTGGCTTCCCAGGATGTTGAAGCTCTTTGTTTTTGAGATGCTAGGAACTCCTCATGGGAGTAACCTCCAGATTGACCCTCTTCCTTACCAAATCAGGATATTGACGCTTGTCCTCCAACCTCTTCCTCTTGGATCCTCAAACCCTAGAAGTTGGAGTTGAGGAAATATCATCCTTAGTATTATCCGCTTGCGTATCCTGATTCACAATGTTTCCCTTAGGAAAATTTTCTAGCAAAAAGCATACAGCACCTTGAAAAGGCCTTGGTGAGAAGGCCAAGCTTCTTCTTTCTTGGCATGAGTTGAGGTAATTGTGTAGTCCATTGATAGAAAAAGGAACTCAAGGATATTGAGGGGCTTGGATTCCCTGAAGTGGTTGACAAATGAGATGTGAAAACTATGGAGCTGAGAATTGGGATCGTCCATCGTAATGTATTCCATAATGGGTTTCATGACTTCCTTCCATGGAGTGGGAAGATCATTACAAAACATTCCTTACTTTATGATTCTCCTCAATGGTGAATTCAGTTTGAACTGGCTCAGCTCAACCTCCTAGTTATGTTTATCTCTTCTCACCATGTGTCCTACAGCTGGTTTCCCAGTGAGTTTTTCTAGGAGGCTAATATCCACTTGAAATTCAACACCATGGATGATGACCATCCTCTTCTCCCAGGAAGAAGCGAAGGCCATGTTAATGTCCCAATCCATACTGGATAATGACTTGAGAAATGGCAATAGTCCCCTATCATAGAGGATAGATTTCACAATTTGTTCCAAGGAAAGGGTCCCAAGCTCAATGAAACTCATACTTTCAGCACTCAAGGCTAACGACCGTAAACTCTTTGAAAAATACATGGAAGATGAAGAATGAGTAGGGGAAGTGCAAGGAGCATCCATATCAAAGCTTAAAAAGGTGAAGGAAAACATGGATGTTTCTATAATATCATCACCGTTCCACTCATAATATGCTCAGATCTTGGGAAGACCACATGCTAGGAAAGGCGAGCCAGATTATGACATTATTTGAACTGAATGAGTTTCCAACAGAAGCAATTTCCCATAAGAATAGAAATGCACACCTAGACTTGAAATAGTTGACCAATCAGAAAGAAGGGGTTGGTAAAATTAGATAGGGAACAGGCCCAAGTAGAAATCCAATGTATTGGGAAGCAAAACTAGACAAGAATGGAAGCATACATAGGGACTAAGAAACTATGACAGGGATCAAAATATGGCCGTGGGCTAAATAAAATGGAGCATATGTGGACAAAAAACCTGCTATCATGGAAAGAGGTGGAAGAACAACCCCGAGTCATTGTTGGAAATAAAACCTAGACATAAACACAAAGGAATGAGGCAGTGACACAACCGTCTAGCACGAGGATTAAGCAAAATGCAAGGAGAATATGCGAACAAATCCATTCCATTTTATTCCTCTGAAGAGAAAAATGCCTTGGGAAGGCAAAGGTTATCATGGAAAGGGTTATTTTGAAAAAGGCGATCATGGAAAAATATAAATCACATGAGGTATTAAGGCATATAGAATGTTGCTTTTTCAAATTCATGTGCATCCAATTATGGAAATTGTGCATTTTGCTGCATTTGAAATTTTTCCAACCTGGTGATTTCATTCACTTCACATGGAAGAGTATCAGTCTAGGTCAGCATCCCAAGGCTAGACACACCAATGTTGGCTAGTTTATCTGTGATACCATTAGCTTCCCTGTAGATGTGTTGAATTATAACTTGATTTTGGAGTAGTATTAGACTTCGAGCATCCTCAATTAGAATTCTAATTTTCCATACCGGTAGTTTAGAATTTTTAAGTAGTTGATAATGTTTAATGAAACCCCCTCAATGATAACTTTTCTTGGTAATTATTTCATGAATTGTAAACCCCTCCATAGTGCTCTGGCTTCCACCATATGGTTTGATTGGTCCCCCAAGGCTTCAACAAAGGCAAAAATAGAATTTCCTAGGTGATCCCTGAGAATTCCTCCAGCTCCAGCTCTCCCTGGATTTCCTTTAGCAGCTCCATCAAAGTTAAACTTGACCCAATCCTGAGGAGGAGGATTCCACTTAATATTTTCTTTGGAAATTTAGGATTTTCCAGGATTAGGATTATCTAAGGAAATTTGAAAGGATTGGAGAAGAGAAGCTTCAAAATGGGTAATAGGAAAAGGGTCAAACGGTGCAACCAGGACATTCTCTTTGGCATAAAATATTATTCTATTAGTTATGAATTCAACATCCTTGGCATCCTTAGAAAAAACATGCCTATTACACTCAAGCCAAATCTGCCACAAATAATGATGAAGGCAAAAATTCCAAAAACTTTTAAGACAAGGATTTCTAAAAGGGTTGGGCCATTGGGAAAAAAGATCAACTAAGGATGGGGGTGACACCCAGCTGATTTGGAACTTATGGAATAACTTGTTTAGGATGGTTCTGGAGAAAGGACAAAAAAGGAAAATGTGGCAAGAAGACTCCTAATCAGAAAGGCATAGGAAACACCTGTTAGGGAGGGGAATTCCATGTTTGATAAGGTTTTCAATAGTAAGAATTTTATCTTGAATGGCCACCCAAGAAAAAAATGAAACCTTTGGTGTCATATGTTTTAAACATACGAGGTTGAAAGGAATAAGAGTTTCTTTAGGGGTTAGATATTAATTGATATGCATATTTAACAAAGAATTTCCCTGATTCAGTAGGTTCCCATATAGGACAATCAGAAGACATCCTTGAAGGGATAGGAAAGACAGATAATAGGGCTTCAAGGGACGTGATTTCAGCTGATAAATTAGGATTTTGGATCCTTCTCCATGACTTTATGCCATTGGAAATGATAAGGAAGTCCACAATATTATATCCATTCATGTAGCCAAATTTTACAAAATTTTGGTCTAAGTATGAATGTAGCCTTTTTTGGCCTACATTCATGTATCCAAAAGGTGACTATTGTAGCCAAAATTGATACAACATGAATGTACCCATAATTTCAAAATTTTGAAGGTCCTAAAAAGGTACACTTTTTATGATAGACTAGCAAAAAAAAAAATAAGTTCAAGTCTGAATAAAATAATTCCTATCTTCATAAACATCTCCAACCCCTAAAGCAGCTCATTTTTTTCCCTTTTGTTTAAATTTAAGGGGTTCCCAACCTTTTCCTTGCAAAGAATTCACCCTTCGACTGATTAACAGAAAGAATTTACCAAAAATAAAAAAAATTCAAAAGCTAAATCACTCTTCAGCCAACAATAAAAGCAGTGGCCGACCAAAAAGAGCGATCGGCCAAAACTAAATATTGTTGAAAGATTTTTTGGCCGATGTCCATAAGAAAAGAGTCGATGGTATTTTTACAAGAAAGAAGATTTTTGGCTAACCGATAAAAGGATTTGGTTGACCATTCAGGTCTAAGAGCCGAAGTAAACAAAGCGTATAAATCTTGAGTCGATCGACATGAAGAAAATTGCTGTCGAACTTTTTCGGCTGACAAGAAGGAAACAACAACCAAAGGTGAAAGATGTTTTTACTGAAATAAAATAAAATATGACCAATCGGTTGATCTTAAAATAAATAAACTCTTTTTTCAGTCGATCGTAGTAAGTAATCAACCGAATATAAAGCAAGTCACTTAATGAAGATATGTGATCAATCGAGGTGAATTAAAAAGTGACCAAAAATTCAAAAATGTCAATGATCTCTCCTTTAGCTAGCGAAAAGCAAAAGTCAGCCACTCAACACAAGTGAAATAATCATTCGACTAAAGAAAAGTATTTATCGATTGAACAATAGTAAATATTGATCAATGACTTGATCAAAGCACTACCATTTAAAATCTTTCAATTGAGAAAATAAAAGCATTAAGTATCCATTGTCGAACACATCCTCACCATCAAAATTTAATTAGTAAAAAAAAATCAATGGGAGATATCAACTCAACAAATCAAAGGTAAAATCAGTAATATTAAGGTATGTCGTCGTTTAATTTTGCATGCATGAGATCTTAATTAAAAATCATTATTATTAGTTGACATCCTTGATAAAATCTATCTCAAGTTTTTAAAATACAGTGCGTGCAGAAGTACCCAAAGCCACATCATCTAAATAATGGCATCCAACAACCAAATCTCTATTCATACCAAATCAAAGTGATCTGTCGACCAAAATCTAACAGAAGTAATCAGTCAATCATCCAATCAATGAACCATATATTTTTGGCTAAATTAAATCACTGATCAATCGATCCATCATCAATGATAGCCAAAGTGCAAGATCCAAATTTGTGGACCCTCACCCAAGAAAAGCTAACATGATGCTCAAACCAATGATGATCTCACTGACATGGTTGAACCACTTCAGGAATTATAGGTACACAAGCCAACTTTAGACCTCAACCTTGGATCTCCCTAGGTATGGTTCTTAAGGAAATGTTTACCAATCAAATAGCTCAAAATATAACACCTGTATAAACCAGTGGCTAGTTATGTAAATCAACAAATAATGATGATTTATGATCGATTGATCATTATGGGGGATTGAGGTGATGAGTTGAGAATAGCAAAAATGCAATGGCAGTTGGTATGACATTAATAAATCTTCATGCACAAACCAATTTAAATACATGGCCATAGTCACAAGCAACTCATAGTGCTTACAAAGTTATCATACTGTTTCAACAAACCAAGAAAATCAGTGATAAATATTTGAGCAATGGCCTCCTCCAATAGGGCGCCCCTCAAAATGAGAGTTGAAGCATTAGATAAGGTTTCATTCAGGAAAATTAATAATTTAAAGACTAGAGAATGAGTATGGGGTAAGGAGGAACTCACTGATTTTTGCTTCCAGTCCAGCACAGAAGAGTGGTGATGCCCGCACTCCTTTTTAAAGAATATCTTCAACCAGGCATACAAAAACAAAGATAAGAGAGCTCCCCTCTACAAAAAATGGAGAACCAACCTAGAAAAAATCTTGTGCCCAAGAGTGCATTTCTCCTCTGAATTATTGTCATGGATATCCATCTCATACAATCCAAGAGCTAGGGCCATCGTTAATGGGTGAAATAAGCCCATTTATAGGATTACACCAAAAAAGTTTGAACAGGTTTTTGGGCTAGAAATGACCAAACAGTGCTACGATGCGAAGGTGATTTCAAGGTAGGCATGACACATGATCGACACCACCTTCTATGAGAAGCTATTTTGCTATGATAAATTAATGTCAATTATTTTTCAAATCCATAAGAATCAGTTTCACAAATGGGCGAGAGACTATGCTGACATGATTCATGTAGCGTTGGGAGTAGAGGACATCAATTAGATCAGCATTGAAGTGATGTATTTGATAGTATAGTGCAACAAGACCTGGAATATGCCCATGTATAGGTGGAAATATGTCATATGCAACACCATAGACAAAGAATTCAAAGAATTACAAGATGCCATAAAGAAAAATATGGATCTTATACCCCGTTTCTCACACTACTCATTCCTTGTGCACCTGATCATTGGGTAGTTCAAATATAATGCTATCCAGCAACTCAGACGAGTACTAGGGAAAATTATCTAGGATAGGTTGCCTTGCATCTATGATGGCACTTCCCATTAATATGAGTTCTGTGAAACATTTTTAGCATCAATGTACCATGTGCTCACCGAGAAAGAACCACCCAAAATGAGCCCAGGTATAGTCAAGTATCTTCAAGGAATGGAAGCTAGAGATTACTTTCTTTATAAACATTTTGATTTCATTAGAACATATGAAGGTAAATTTCCACCGAAAGCCTTACCCACTTATTACCCCAAATCACTTGCTACCTTAGAGATAGTAATACAGTCTGTAGAAGAAGCCAGACTAAGATGGAGGAAGAAGAAAACTAGAGTTCCTTGGATCACAACTCCAGGAAAAATAGGGGAGTATGTATATTGAGGATATCTAGCGATGATAAAAGCTTTTCTTGCAATGGACTTTTTTTGTTTTACAGAAATTACTTGGAGACCTTATGATTCCAAAGATCGTTACAAAAGCATCGCTTTGGAGTCTAATCCAATGGAACATAGAGAATATGAGTTCGATAAAAATCTCAAATAGATATGGAACAATAAAAACCTGATAAAATTACATACTCACGTAAATATGGTTGGGGACTACTTCGTATACTTAAGAATGGTAAGAAAAGATATATTAGATAAAAAAAAAACACCTCAAGTAGTCGCCATCCCACCAGAGGATTTCATTGATCCTATTATGGAGGTTATGATCTTGAATTCTAAGAAAATCAAAATCATAACTGAGATACAGTATCAGGTGATGGAAGAAAAGGTTGGTACTTCTTTTACCTCTCAGTCCCCCAGTACAAGTAGAGGAAAAGAGATTGTGCCTATTTTTACTACTCCAAGGAGTTTCACAGTAGAGATTTTGGCATTAACTCTGATGGCCTTGCAACATCTACAATAAATAGCCACATGATCATCGTAGGCAGTACCAACAATCTTCATGGAAAACAATAAGGAAATTAAGATCTCTACCATGGAATGGGAGAAAATAAATAAATTCAAAGGATTCAATGATATCTTCAGAAATTATAAGGTAGTGATACCTGATACTACAAGACCTCCTCCTCCTAAGAGAGCAAGGATTGTATCAAGTACCAATGAGTCTATGAGTATCACCCTCATCAGAAAAGAAAACTTCATACAAATCACTTCTGAGGAAGAGGAACAACTTGAAGCTATAATGGAAGACAGGGCGATGGAATTTTGAAGTAGAAGTGGAATTCATAATTTACATCCATCAAGTTTTGAACCTACTTCCAGGGCCACCATAATTATTCCCACTGATGGGATACAATCACTCAAAGTAGATCCCAATACAAGTGATGCAACACTAGTAGGAGACTCGGTCTCACTACTAAAACATAGACTACACTGGCCATCAAGAAGGAAGTGATGGCTTGGAGATCCAAAGCAGAATCATTGCATGCAAAAAATGAGAAGCTAAAAGTTAAATAATGAAACTCAGAAGCAAAAGCCTTCTGACAAAGATTCATTACAAAATCCAAAGCTTACAGTTAGATTCAAGGAAGAGATGGTCAAAATAATTGAGAAGGAAGCAGAAATGATAGACTTGTTGCAAGAATTTTGGAAAGATAATGGAGATAAATAAAGAGATAAAATCCCTATTGGTAAATACAGATGAGAAGATAGCAGTTATATCCCTAGTATACAAAAGGTGCAAGGCCAAGTACAAACATATTAGATCCTTGCAAGTAACCACCATTGATGGGAAGACTCATAGCTACCTAGGAGAGTATGAGAAAGTTGTGAGTCTTGAGGCAAAAAGACCCAGATGGAACAACTCGATTAGAGAGCTAGAAAAAGTATAAAAAGATACAGTTCTCTAGCTAAAGCACCTTAGAGTTGATGCCCAAAAATTACTCATCCCAGAAGGTTTCTATCAATTAATAATCCAAGATATCAGATAATTCTCTTGTGAAGAGGTTGATGAGGACAAGCTCTTCGACCAACTCATCTCTTTGACCACATACTCCCTGTACATCGTTAGGTTCTTCCAGAGTAGGCATCCATTCATAAGAGAAGACAAAATCAAAGGAATTAGAGCTTTAGATAGGATTCACATAATCAGTGAGATTAATGAATAAATCTGGATCCTCATAATGGATTTCATTGGTGCAAGTCAAGACGAGCGAGAGGCAATTAGGAAGATTCAATAGGCATCTGAGTCAATAAATAGCATGGGGTCCACAGTGATAGGAAAAGGAAAAGATAAAATAAGTGATGACTAGGCAATATTTTGACCAAATTTTGCAAATATATTTTGAGGCAATTGGATAAATAGAATGTACAACACCCAGTTGATGACAAGGCAGGAGATGGCAACAAGTGGATAGTTTAGATGCAAGTGATTCAGGTAGTTATAAGGCTGCTACAACTATAAGAAGGATGTCTATAGCCAGAATAAGGATCAAGCTTTGACATAGCATATTTTTGCTAAGAGGTGTACTCAAGTGCCTATTCTTGTTGTTGTATCTCCTTTGTTTTCTTTCTTCTTTTCCATCTCCTCATTCCTCTCATTTTTGTGTAATTTTTTGATAGGAAAATGCCCAAGAAGTTGAGAATATTTCTAGATTATTGAGCCAGAGGTCTAGATACTTGACTGTTATGATATTCGAACAGAAGAGTGAGAAGTCCTTGTTATGATATTCAAAGGATCTCTATTGTATTAATATTTCTAAGAGTTAAATTGTGATTCCAAACCAACTCTTCATGTAATCTCATTCAAATATTAATACAATTTTGGGCTTCTTTCTTGTTATATTTATGTTTTTAGCTTTGTGTGTGTCTTTGTTATGAAATACATTATTTGAACACATAATGAACGCTTCTTTCATTGGTCAAATGTTATGTTTATTACGATATTTGAATGAATGTAATTGCATCGATTCCTTCTTTTCTCCTTCTTTCTATTTCATTGAAGTGTTATTAAATCTTGCTACAATAGCCCAAATGATTAAAGCACTGGTCATACATAAGGTATAATAGAACTATTATTTTTTTAGCTCGGTTAAATTTTATAATTGTTAATTCATCACCATAAATCTGGAATAGCATGAACTTAAATAATTTAAGCTAACCTCAAGGGTATCCTTACCATACTTGGTCTATCTAGAAAATATTAAAAGAACTTTATTCCCAAGTTAAAGAGGAAGGTCGACCAGAGCCTGTAATAGCTTGTTGGCAGTAGGTTTTCCTATAGCATGACAACTTATCCTACAGATGCAGGAAAAATCCCCAACAATGACCAAATTAGCACATGTAGAGTCTTATTGTGTATATGCATTAATTTTTAATGATGAAAATGCAAAATAATGATGAGGGAGAAAAGAATGTGGATGGGAGGAAGATAAACAAGGAGGGAAGAATTAGAAAGAAGAGAAAGGACCAGTCAAAGGTATTTTTGTGGCTGCTCCACAACGTACCCCAAAATTGGGGACCCACATTTTTTGCATGTTTTCCAAGAAGACCGAAGTGGCCCATATGCTAAAGATCAAAGAAAAAGCAAAACACCACAAGGAGGAAAAAGTGTCGCGATATCGCGACATGTTGCATTTTCGCGGTCCAAAAGAGAAAAAGTGTCGCGATATGTTGCATTGTCGCGGCCAAAAGGAAAAAGTGTCGCGATATCGCGACATGTTGCATTTTCACGGCCAAAAGAGAAAAAGTGTCGCGATATCACGACATGTTGCATTGTCACGGCCAAAAGAGAAAAAGTGTCGCGATATCGTGACATGTTGCATTGTCACGGCCAAAATAGAAAAAGTGTCGTGATATCGTGACATGTTGCATTGTCGCGGCCAAAAGGGAAAAAGTGTCATGATATCGCGACATGTTGCATTATCACGGCCAAAATGGAAAAAGTGTCACGATATCGCGACATGTTGCATTGTCACGGCCAAAAGAGAAAAAGTGTCGCAATATCGCGACATGTTGCATTATCGTGGCCAAAAGAGAAAAAGTGTCACGATATCGCGACATGTTGCATTGTCGCGGCCAAAAGAGAAAAAGTGTCGCGATATCGCGACATGTTGCATTTTCGTGGTCAAAAGAGAAAAGTGTCGCGATATCGCGACATGTTGCATTTTCGTGGCAAAAAGAGAAAAAAAGTGTCACGATATCGCGACATGTTGCATTTTCGCGGCCAAAAAGAAAGAACAAGAAAGAAAAGTGTCACAATATCACGACATGTATTTTCATGGCCAAAAGATAAGGAAAAAGTGTTGCGATATCATGACATGTTGCATTTTTGTGGCCAAAAAGAAAAAGTGTCGCGATATCGCGACATGTTGCATTTTTGCGGCCAAAAGGGAGGAAAAAGTGTCGCGATATCGCGACATGTTGCATTTTCGTGACTCAAAAGGGGCAGGCAAGCAGAGAAAAAAAAGCGTCAAGATATCGCGACATGTTGCATTTTTGTGACTCAAAAAGGGTAGGCATGCAGAGAAACAAAAGTGTCACGATATCGCGACATGTTGCATTTTTGCGGCTCAAAAAAGAGAAAGGAGGCAAAAGTGTCGCGATATCGCGACATGTTGCATTTTCCCTCAAAAGGTTTTTGTTCTTTTAGCCAAGGAATAAATCGAAGATTGAATAAGGTAATTTGTCACATAAGGGTAAAATCCAATGAATAAGACAAAACGTTACATAAGGAATCTTTAATGATTCGAAATCATTTAAGATGGTCATTACACATGGAAGGAAGCGGACCCGTGCCCATGTGGAGAAAAGGAAACATTTGAAATCAAACGAAAAGTGAAGAAAACCAAATAGAGGAAGCCAAACCATGGGAATGAAACGAAGGGCCACAAAATAGAAACGAAAATCCTTTTTGGAAACCAAAACACATGCATGCACAAGGGAAGGTGAAATGAACAGCCATTGGAAAATGAAACGAAAAGCTTCCTGAAAATTTTAAATACGCCAGGCAAGGATGTTTTGAGGGGTTGGAAACTGCTGCGAGCAGAGTTGCAGATTTGAAGGCAAGAGGGCCATTCTGGACCTGTTTGGGTTGTTTTTCTTCCATGGACTGGTTTGGGAAAACCAAAAATTTTGTTATTGTAAAATGACAAATTTTTAATACAGAAAGTTTTAGAAAGTTGCATCTTATGGACAAGAAAGAAGGAGTCATTTTCTGCATGCAAGATTAAATGTCTATTTTTCCCCTTTTCAGATTTTAGGCTTGTAAATGGAGTTTATGCAAGTTTTCTTGGTTGCTTCATGCGAATGTTTAAATCTGAAAACCTCATTTAAAACCCTAGGAGCCAGCACTTAGCTTATCCGGATTGTGCTTGTTTTGCAAGTCCAATAGGTTAGGTTGCATGCATGAAAACCTCACATCTTCGGTTTTGTCGAAATAGGATAGCATCATATTGAATGCATTTTATTTTCCATTTTCTGCATTTCATTTTCATTTTTCTGCATTTTATTTTATTTCCTAGAAATTTTAACTTTTTTTTAATTAAAATAAACATTTAAAAAATTTCAAAATCCAAAAATAATTTCACCATTGCGTAGGTTATACTTCATACTTCCAATACGCACTTTGAAATTTCATTTTCGGAGTTGTTTAGTATTTTTAAAAATTCATCGAAGTTGTTGTTTTATTACAGATTTTAAAAAATCCGAAAATAGAAAATTTCCATTTTAAGGTCAAATTTCATTTTTTCAGTTTCTGTTTTCACTCATGAGCCTATGATGACATTCCCTTCATGAAAATTCCAATTTCATTGAAGGAGTTATGTTTTATGGCATTTCACAAATTTCCATTTTTTGAGCCTAAAATTACCCTCTCTTCATAAAAATTCTGATTTTACGAAAGAGGGGTAATTTGAGCACTACATCGTGGTCATATGAGGGCCAACTCACATTTGCTTTATTTTGGTTCAATGAACAATCACTAAAGTTTCATGGTAAAATAAACCAACATTGCCCCTTGTTTACGGTTACTTGCAATCACTAAGGTGTTCCAAGCATTTAAATTGAATATCTTTATTTGAGATTACTAATACACATATGCAAATGCTAATATAGCGGAGACCTTGGAGAAGTTGTTTGTTTAACTTCTTTGCAAGAGGGGATTTGGAACCCAAATCCTAAGGAAGAGTGTACTTTCACAATTGGGTGAAAATACCACTCAACATTTTGGCGCTAGAAGGAGGGCCTGAATTGGTTTATTTCAGTGTGATTTAAATGCTATAGGGATTTAAATTTTGAATATTTCATGCCCTATTGATTATTATCTTTAGCCCTCTTTTAACAATACAACCTTGTAGTGTTAAAAGGAGGACATGAATTGCTATGCATTGTTCTAACGCTTTTGATTGTTCATACAGGAATAATGTGTTTTGATTTGATTTTGAAAAATTTTGGTCTTGACTAACGAGGTTGTCTCCATGCAATTACTTTCATTGGATTTTAATGGATACATCTCTTGGTTGATGCTAACATGATTATTCATACGTTACATGTTTGATATTTACGAGTCATTTCATGCTTATTTGTAAGGAATTATTTTGTCTAAAACGTATTTGTTGTCGGTATTATGCTCTTCACTTGCGTGTAATGCGATCTTGTGAATCAGAAAGCCTACAACACTAGGAGTATGCTCTTCACTTGCGCATATGCGATCTGGTGAATCAGAAACTAATTTACATTTTTAGAATATTGCTTTGTCATGGTTCCTTCTTTTATTCATGACTAACAAATTGGTTTTGAAGTTATTCTTTGAGTTTCACTAATGGCAACATCTGAGGAGCAAATTGTATCCCTAAGAGAAGAAATGATGTCCCTAAGAGAAACGATGGTATCTGCATTAGGAAAGTATTATGAATGTCATTCTACCTTTGGAACACCTTATCAAATTCATGAAATGTTATTGGAGTTTCTACGACTTTTTAATCAAGAGGTGGCATCAGGATACCTACAAAATCTACATATCTATAAGTTCACATTATGTCAATTTCAAATATTTTGTGAGCCTATTGCTTGTAGGTTCTTCCCATACATTGTGGGTGATAGATCATTCTCGTGGTATTGCCATCTACCCATGGAGGTTAAGACTTCTTGGAGCCAATTAGAAGCAGCCTATCTTTATCACTTTGGTAATCAAGTTGACTTGGATAGGTTGCAAAATCAATTCACCTCTATGTGTAAAGAGCCTAATGAGTCCATGAGTCAATTCAGTGTGAGGTTTCGTGAATTGTACTCTCAAATGTGGGAAAGTTTGGGTACATCGGAAGAGGAAGCTATTGAAGTATACCTGAGAGCCATACCCCCCACACTTGCTACACTCATTAAGGAAAACTTGGATGACCTGTCTCTAGAGACAATCTATGAGATCTTTGAAAAGGTAGAACAAGTTTTGGAAGAAGAAAAGGCACAACATGTTCACATGAGAGATTGTTCTTTTGGAGTTAGTGATGCCAACCGACACCAACCAGTAAATATAGCACCCTCCACTCCAATGATACCTAAGGTAAATGATCAAGGGGATGAATTTGAAGGTCCAAATGTTACAACCACCTTAGATGTAGTCCAAGAGGAGGTGCAAATTGCTAAGTCAACATCCACCAGTGAGGATTATGTAGAGATGATCTCATTCATAGAGATACATGATTATTCGGATAAAGGGGTCCTAAATTCAACAATGTTTGAGATAGGTGATAGGACAGAAACTACCATAGAATTGAATGAAGTGGTTGAAAGTGAAATTGGAAGAAAATCAATAAATGAATTTGAAGATATGATAGAATTTCACCACTTGTTCTTGGAAGACACTCTCGATGAGAAGCTTGGAACTAATGATCAAAAAATTCTTCACCCTCCAAATTGTGATAAAATTGAATCATGGGTTACTAATTTGGACGATGATAGCCTTACAAATTTGAATTCAAGAAATAACCCACTTTTGAAAGTTATTGAACCATCTAAAGAAGGTGAAGGTGAATTTGATGAGAAACACATTGATGAATTGGAAGATGTTGAAGAAGTAGTTGAACGTCACCACTTGACATTGGAAGATGATTATTATGATGCTTGGAAGAAGTGGGAAGACTACACTCACTCCAAAACTGCTAATAAAACTTGTGTGCCACTTGATATACAGGACAATATAATCGCCTACTCAAAGGAAGATATTACAACTCCTGTACAATTTGAGGATGTTTTGGAAGAGGGTTTCAAATCTCATCAAATTTTGGAAGATTATAATGATCCTATGACCAAGGACAAAGAAGAAAAAGAATTGACAAATGAATCAAAAAATCATGTCACAAATACCATGGAGTTTCATCCCACAAATTTGGAAGATAATTTTTACAATGGTTGGGGAAGATATGAAGATGTGTTATTTCCTCACACCCCTATTGATGAAGCCTCTATTCCAATTTATATGCAGGATGTTGAAACTTCTACTTCATACGAAGATCTCACATTCACAAGTTTTTGAAGGTTACAAAATTTTGATCATGTTGAATATAAATTCATTGAAGATTCGGATACAAGTTTGCATGATTATTTTGAGGATTTAAATGAAGAGATACCATGGATAGTGAACAAAGAATTGGAATTAAATGACAAAGTGGTTGATCTATTAGAAGCAACACAAGTGATTGATCATGAAGATGAGTTACTTGACATACACTTTGACCAAGAATATTTGAGGGTTGAAAAGGATGGGCATGTTTTCAATTGGGTGCCCAATTTTGGTATGTTTGATGAACAAGTAATCCATGAAGAAATGAAGACCATGAGGAAAAAGGGAATTGCAAATCCTCTCCAAGTTTTGGAAATCAAAATGGGAAAAAGGTAAAATCTAAACCTTGTGTCCAAACATCAAGATTTAGGTGAAGATTTTATAATTCAAATGATATTTATGATGAAATGCCATTGAAGGTGAATGAAGAACAAGGATTAATTTCTAACCACACCTTTGATAACATTACTTTAACGAATGAAAAGGAGCTTGATGCACTTAAATTGCTAAATCAAATTCATCAACAATTAATTCTTGAATCTAGGATAAAAACTTCTAATGATCCCCATTTAGTAAATATCCTAGATGCTTGTAAATTGTTGCACAATTTTGATTGGCCTAAGAACATGGAAAATGAATTGGCTTTAAAATTTTTGGAAATAGGCTCTTGCTTACAAAGTTTCATTTTGGATAAAGAAAGCCTAATTCTAAATCATGAATGGAAATATGAAATTTATACCTTAAAGAATAGACGAGATGAAATTGAAGATCAAATATTGTCTAATCAATTTGATGATTTGAATCTCACCTATGAGAGTACTAATGGAACTAAATCTAATTGGTGGGGTGAGAGAGGAAAGTTGAAGTTGGTTGCATTGTTTGGTCTAATCTTGTTTTTGTTTGATTCCTACAACATTTGGCATGTGTATCGCGTTATATGTCTTTTGAAATGTTCTAATCATGTTTGGGATCCGGGAAAGTGATAATCCAAGCTTTGCATCATCTTGTACCATATTGTACATTTGTATATAGTTTTGGTTTTGGTTTTATTTTGTGTTTTGTTTGGGATTGTATTTTGGGTTTGGTTTTAAGTTTTGTGTGTTGGTCCTTTGGACACTTTTGGTTTGTCTTAAAAAAAAAAAAAAAGCAAGATGTCAACTTATGTCCTTATGAATGTTGACTAAGACTAAGAGAATATGAAACATCGGAATTGTATTGCAGAAAGCTCCACGAGTATCACAAACACATTAAAGAATATCGTTTGGAACTTGTGATGCATGAAGTTGTCTTTTTTATAAATTATGGTAAAGTAGGTGGTATACTCCATCCGCATTTCAAAAAGAGCAATGCATTCATCCATATCTCATGTTACATTCCACATTGCATATACATTTCATCTCAGTTGCATCTACATTTCAAATACAATCATTGAAAAGGTGTCGAATCCTCTTAGGGTTATTACATAACATATATTAAAAGGATCCTAAGGTTGGGAACTGATGCCCGAACTATCTTGAACCAAGCACGTTCTACACATATTAAAGAGAATCTTGAGTAAAATGGTCAAAACCATACTTGGAAGAAAAGGTGAGGCGAAAGGAGTATTTCGTGTCTGTCCTATCATGCAACATAATCCTTAAAATAGTGGTTTTTACCACTCCCATAGTGCTTAAAGCCTAAAATCAGAGTAGTAAGGATAGGGTTAAATCCCCATCGAACTTAGGTTGAGGATCCAATTCCCCAAAGCTCTGATTTGATCTTCATGGAGTAGTAAGGATAGGGTCTAATTCTCATCTCGCTTAGGTTGAGAATCTGATTCCCCAAAGCTTCTATTTTGCCCACTCAAGAACTTGAAATTCCAAAGAAAATATTTTTCATTCTACTTTTATTGCATCATTGATATTGGATTGGAAGGATCGTACTACATGTCCCTTGCAAGGATGGGTAGTCATCCCCAAGGTTCAAGAAATCAAAAGTAAAGTCAAATCCTGGATTATGGGGTTGATCTCCATCGGGGCTATAGACGCTTGACTGGCAGTGGAGTATGCTCATGCATGGCAACATGTCTTGTCTAAAAGCAAGACCACTGACTGCTCAAACGGACAGGCTAGCCTGACAGTTTCATCCATAGCAGGTTAAATCATTTTGTTCAAGATGAGGTAATGAACTCCAGATCAGAGTAGTAAGGATAGGGTTAAATTCCCATCTCGCTTAGGTTGGGAATCCTATTCCCCAAAGCTCCGATTTCACTTACACTTGCACATGGGTTCAAGATGGTAGTGACACATAACCAACTTTGGGATCTAGTAAATTAATTCAGTATGCACATATTTGGTCCTAAGAGGGTTTGACAGTTTTAATATGTTTGTTCATGATACTAGAAAGTTTGAGCCTTTGCAAAGCAGTTGTTATATCTCTAGCATAGTTGTCATACATCAAATCCTGCACAAATCATTCATAGCCTTGCATACGAATCATAAGTGAAACCGACAATGGAAAGTTGAACGAGTTTCAAACGATAGGGAATGAAGCACATTGCACACACCGAGCTGATGCTTAATAATTCTAATGCTTCATGTATTTCTCGTCTATTTGCATTCTTTGGATATTTGCTGACGCTTGTATTTGAGTTGTAGGTTTTCAGGTTGGGTTCTCACCGAAATGCTCAGGAGCATTTCCCAGCAGAGTCACCATTTGTTGTGGCTGCTCCACAACGTACCCCAAAATTGGGGACCCACCTTTTTGCATGTTTTCCAAGAAGACCGAAGTGGCCCATATGCTAAAGATCAAAGAAAAAGCAAAACACCGCAAGGAGGAAAAAGTGTCGTGATATCGCGACATGTTGCATTTCGCCGGCCAAAAGAGAAAAAGTGTCGCGATATTGCGACATGTTGCATTATCGTGGCCAAAAGAGAAAAAGTGTCGCGATATCGCGACATGTTGCATTGTGGCCAAAGGAAAAAGTGTCTTATGGATATCGCGACATGTTCTCTTCGGCAAAAAAGTATGGAATGTAAAAAGTGTCGATATCAGACATGTTGCATTTGGCAAAAGAAAAGTGTCGCGATATCGCGACATGTTGCATTTTCCGGCCAAAAGGGAAAAAGTGTCGCGATATCGCGACATGTTGCATCGTGGCCAAAGGAGGGAAAAGTGTCGCGATATCGCGACATGTTGCATTGTCACGGCCAAAAGAGAAAAAGTGTCGCGATATCAGACATGTTGCATTTTAAGAGAAAAAGTGTCATGGATATCGCGACATGTTGCATTTTCGCCAAAGAGGAGGAAAAGTGTCGCGATATCGCGACATGTTGCATTTTGCGACCCAAAAGTGGTCACGATATCGCGACATGTTGCATTTCTGAGTGTGAATATATTGGGTGATTGATTGAATAGGTAGTTTGTCACATAAGGACAAAATCCAATGAATAAGACAAAATGTTACATAAGGAATCCTTAATGATTCGAAATCATTTAAGATGGTCGTTACACATGGAAGGAAGCGGACGCATGCCCATGTGGAGAAAAGGTAACATTTTTTGAAATCAAACGAAAAGAAAGACAAACGAGGAAGCCAAACCTGGGAATGAAACGAAGGGCCACAAAATAGAAACGAAAAGCTTTTTTGGAAACCAAAACACATGCATGCACAAGGGAAGGTGAAACGAACAACCATTGGAAAATGAAACGAAGAACTTCCTAAAAATTTTAAATACGCTAGGCAAGGATGTTTTGAGGGGTTGGAAACTGCTGCAAGCGAGTTGCAGATTTGAAGGCAAGAGGGCCATTTTGGACCTGTTTGGGTCGTTTTTCTTCCATTGACTGGTTTGGGAAAACCAAAAATTTTTGTTATTGTAAAATGACAAATTTTTAATACAGAAAATTTCATAAAGTTGCATCTTATGGACAAGAAAGAAGGAGTCATTTTCTGCATGCAAGATTAAATGTCTATTTTTCCCCTTTTCAGATTTTAGGCTTGTAAATGGAGTTTATGCAAGTTTTCTTGGTTGCTTCATGCGAATGTTTAAATCTGAAAACCTCATTTAAAACCCTAGGAGCCAGCACTTAGCTTATCCGGATTGTGCTTGTTTTGCAAGTCCAATAGGTTAGGTTGCATGCATGAAAACCTCACATCTTCGGTTTTGTCGAAATAGGATAGCATCATACTGAATGCATTTTATTTCCATTTTCTGCATTTCATTTTCATTTTCTGCATTTTATTTTTCCAAAAATTTTAACTTTTTTTTAATTTTCAGGCATTAAAATAAACATTTAAAAAATTTCAAAATCCAAAAATAATTTCACCATTGCGTAGGTTATACTTCAGACTTCCAATACGCACTTTGAAATTTCATTTTTGGAGTTGTTTAGTATTTTTAAAAATTCATCGAAGTTGTTATTTTATTACAGATTTTAAAAAATCCGAAAATAGAAAATTTCCATTTTAAGGTCAAATTTCATTTTTTTAGTTTTTTTTTGCACTCATGAGCCTATGATGACATTCCCTTCATGAAAATTCCAATTTCATTGAAGGAGTTATGTTTTATGGCATTTCACAAATTTCCATTTTTGAGCCTAAAATTACCCTCTCTTCATAAAAATTCTGATTTTACGAAAGAGGGGTAATTTGAGCACTACATTGTGGTCATATGAGGGCCAACTCACATTTGCTTTATTTTGGTTCAATGAACAATCACTAAAGTTTCATGGTAAAATAAACCAACATTGCCCCTTGTTTACAGTTACTTGCAATCACTAAGGTGTTCCAAGCATTTAAATTGAATATCTTTATTTGAGATTACTAATACACATGCAAATGCTAAATATAGCGGAGACCTTGGAGAAGTTGTTTGTTTAACTTCTTTGCAAGAGGGGATTTGGAACCCAAATCCTAAGGGAGAGTGTACTTTCACAATTGGGTGAAAATACCACTCAACGGGGTATGTAGTTGCTCATG
This sequence comes from Wollemia nobilis, assembly GCA_028583015.1. Taxonomy (NCBI): domain Eukaryota; kingdom Viridiplantae; phylum Streptophyta; class Pinopsida; order Araucariales; family Araucariaceae; genus Wollemia; species Wollemia nobilis. Next base: position 4,385,992 of record JAQPPZ010016751.1, on the reverse strand, counting down.
CATGACCATACAACATTGACATGGGACCTTGAAAAAGAATGAGGAAGAGAAAGAGAATGAAGTAAAAAAATAGAATTAGAGAGAAGAAAGAATGAGAAGGAGAAAAGGAGAAGAAATAGGATCAGTCAAAGGTATGTAGTCGCTCATGCATGACTAGACAACATTGACAAGGAGCCTTAGAAGAAAATAAGGGAAAATAAGTAAATAATTGAAGAAAATTGGAAAAAGGAGAAAGTAAAAATATAGAAGGAGCCAATTGAATGTTGAATTCTTGAGGAATTTGTGTTAAGTGGCTGAATAAAGAATTGAAAAAATAAAAGAATGATTTGCAACATTGTTGTTGAATGTGCTTTTGTTGTTTTTGTTTTTATTATTGTTGTTTTTTTTTTTTGTATTTTTGTTGTTTTGAATAAGAATGTACAAAATTTGATAGCCTTATGTGATAAGGTTAGGCATAAAAAACATGAAGATGGATGATATTGAGGGGTTTGATTTCCTCTATTCTTTCAATATTGGCAAGCTTGTAACGAGAATGAATGAGAAGTGAGAAACTTTTGAGGTAATGCAAACCTCCTAGATGCAAAATGGGTCAGAAGGAGTATAGACCCCCCAAAACAAAAAAGTAGTTTAATTAGAAGGGGCATATGTACCCCAAGGCATGAAATTGAATTGATCATAAGGGGTACTAGCACCCCAAATATGAAATTATAAAAGGGTTTGAAACTTAATTTTGTAAGTAAAGAAAAGCATAAATCACTCAGCATGAGCAATACCTAAGCTAGGAGAAGGAAAAGTAAATCACTCGACGTGAGCAAATACCTATTGTGGGTAAAATTTTGTATGCTTTCACCCACTAGCTCCTTTTGTCAAAGATGATGATTTCATTAGTATGTTAAGTAATTTTTTGGGAGCTAGGCCCTTGAAGCATTGGATGTTGAAAGCATACCTTCATGGATGTGGAGGGTGATGTTGAATAGGTGGTAGTAAGAGTGAAGGAGTTTTGGGAAATATCAAGAAGGATAAAGGGTTTGAATGCCAAGTAACGTTATGCATGTCCCAAAAAATTTTTTGATGACATAATACAAAGCTTTACCTAAGTAATAAAGTTGGGCAAAAAATTAGGCCATTGAAAATTCTAAGCAGTTCCCAAAACCCTGCCTCATCACAAGAGTGAAGAATCGGGATAGTGACAGGTCGATATTAGCTCCCAAAATGTTATCCTAAGGATGGGGCAAAAGGCTAGAGCTAGACAAGGGAATAGGTTTTCACCTGATCAAGAAGATCCTCAAATTACTACCCTAAAGATAGGGTGGAGGATAATCCAAATTTTGAGCATGACAAAAATTTTACCATTCATCATTCCCTAATAGATCCCAAAGCTACGCCCAAGATGGAAACTAGGGCATAAGCCTAAAATTCTACCCTGTATAGAGCAAGCAAAATTTTGGGCCAGTATCAGACAAAGGATATAGCCCAAAATTCTACCCATACCAGAATCCCTACCAGCATCTGAAAACCTCTATAGAAAGGTATGTACCCTCATTCAAGAAGGTGTACAATGGTAGGCTAGCATTAAAGAGGGTCGATTTCCTAATCAGTGCATGGATGCTGATTGAATCATGCATCAATCAGATAAGTAGTCTCATCTTGTCCTCTTATGCAATTAATACCCTAGGTGTAGATGGATAAAATTTATATAGTCACTGAGAGAAATCGAACTAATCTAGAGTCTTGATTCGCATAATCTGATTGGCATACACTTTATAGCCACCCTATGTTGTAGTCTGCAAAATATTTAGATGGATTCATAGTAGGGTCGTCCCTACTGGCATTGCCTGGTAGTCTCATCCACCACCTATTATATTCAATGCAACATTTATTGTAGGGTCTATATATTCTATAATTATTGACATTCCTAAGGGCAACTCTTTAGCTATTACAATTCATATGTAAATCTTATGTTATGAAATACAAGTATTTTTACTATTTGACCTCCAAATTGACTCTTACATATGCATGTAAATGTTGTAAGTTTATTTCTGCTAAAGCTAATTGAATGTGCATGCAATAATTTTTCTATCTAGATTTCCTACATTTTATTCATTGGTTTTGGAATTTTCTTGCAATAGATGGTGATGAATGGTAGACAAGAGTAAGGTTGGTTGATATGTTAGATAATATGTTTGTGTTCTTTGCCATGGTATCTGCTTATGTTGCATGTATCTTGATGTGACCAAATTTGTCCTTGTGATTTCTAGCTACAACCTCTGTTCCCTTCCTTTTCACCCCCTTTTCCTTCCAACTTTAGAATTAGTTAGCTAGGACTTTCCAAAAGGAATCAGCCTTCTCTGGAGATCAATCGCCCAACCTATCCTAGGCGCGATGGTCAGTCAATGTTGATTGAGATTTTTGTAGAGCATGCAAATCTTTTACCCTCCTCCTTTCTATTAGATGTAGATTTTTGACCAATAGTTTTTAGCACACCTGGTGGGACCCGAAAGGTCCTTGTATTTTAAGGAGATCAAATATTGGTGATACTCTAGTTTTCTCACATCTTGTGAAGTCACCTACCGAATCCTATGAGAGAAAAAATCTAGATATTATGATTAGTTGCCCCTTCATTCTTTTAAATATCTATTCCTAAGAGGAATCAGGGTTTGATGAGTAGCCATGACCTTACTAGTGAAGAAAGTATGCCCATTTGGCGACTCCAACCTGAAATAAAAGACTAGAAAATATGAAAGACCAGTCTTACGATGGCTCAATAGATCTATCCTTATTGGAATGATGCAGGCCCATTGAATATCTTGAATCTACAAAAAATTGCCAAGGTAACTTTGAATATCTTGCCAAGCTATGACAATACATAGGGCATTGCATACGAACATTGTCAGGATGTGGTCTCTTTGGTTGTTATCCACAACATTGTTTCTAAGGATATCATGCTTCAGTTCCTTGCTCAGTCCCTCAAAGGTAGAGAATTTCTATGGTTTAAATATTTGGAGCACAAAGGTATTCATACACGGGTAAACCTAGCAAAATCCCTCATTAACACCTTTGATTCTTCTATACATCCCTTCCAACTGCTCACTCAAATTTATTCGTCAAGCAGGACCATTATGAAAGTATGGTTGATTTTAATGTTTCCTTCACAATAATATGGAGGTTGATACCCCACGAGGCTAGTTCATCATCTACTCAAGCCTACATATATATGTGTGGGATTTTTATCCTGATATTAGCCTCCTCATTCAGCAATTGAGAGAAAAGAGGTTTCTACAAATCTTCAAAGAAGCTTCCTGAGCTGAAATAATGTTGATCCATGATGGAAAGCTTCCTTGTAGGTAAATCCCTCAACCTCTTCTACCCTATGCCTCATCCATCCAAAAAATTTTGCTCTTAGAACCTATGCCTGTGCAACATCAAGCTATATAAGAAAGTTTTTCTTCATATTCCCATGAGAATGCGCAACAATTGTAGTAAGAGCTGAGGACGAACATCCACTAGCTGATCGATGAGTTCAGTAGCATGAGGAGGAATATTTCAACTATCAAATAAGAAGAGCTTAGTGGTTGGGAATCAAAGGTGCAGCAACCCAACACCCCACTACAAGAAAGGGAAGCAGATTAAGATTCTAGTTACTATTCATCCCATATGAACATTGTTATTGCATGTAGCTCTCAACAGGGATTTACTAGTTGGAAAAATAAGAAATAAAAAATCCTTCTATTGGGGCAACATATGCATAATACCTTAACCCTATATGTTTCAAGCATGGTGGTGGTAGAAGCAACCCCTATATTTTTGCTTCCCTAACAAGGAATACCTCTCAGCCAATAAGGGGTTGAGTTCACCAAACAGACCATGTGTAAGCTTGGGTTAAACTCAAGTGAGGTGATAGTAGTAGATACATTCCACCCCAGATCGTACCACATAAGCCTCTGCTACAACCTAGTTGATAGTCCCCACATCTAAGAAGACTCAAGTGGGAAAAATTGTAAATATTGGATCATAGTCAAAATTTTCATTTCCACCAAAAAGGATGAGGTATGTGTAAGGGTGCAAACCAACCCATACAGAGTGTGGTTTTGGTACCCACTCCTAGAAGGCTCACCAATCAAAGTATGGACCAAGGTGATAAAACTAATCTCTACACGAGTGGCATATAGGAAAAGTATAGGAGTATTTAGGCCAAGCATGAAACTTGAGTTGAGCTACAATGCAATTAATGGTGACAATGAGCAATACCAAATTGGATATGAGGAGATGCTCAAGTTTGGCATCCAATGGTCTAGTCACTACAAGTTCATCTGTAGGTGGCAGAAGGATCCCTATATTAGGTGTATGAGTCACGCCATAATTTTATGTAAATAAATCGACAATTAAATAAAGGGTGCAACAGGTACAAGACCATATGGTAACCAACATAATCTTGAGCTAATATTGTAGGGTTATTATTTCCATTAAGATCCCATCATCTGGCTAGTTTCTAGGAGCTTCAGGATCAAATGTGCGATGGTTTCCCAAGTTGTGCCTCCCCTTTTGAAGAAGCCCTTCTCCTTGTTTTTCTCTTTCCTTATTTACCTTCTTTTTTGGATTTTTTATTTTTTGTAGTTGTTGTGACTCCACAATCCCAATGGATAATGTTTTCAAAAATTCATGATCCTGCAAAGCATACACATCAAGACTCATGGATGCATCACCCCAACACAAGCTCTAAATCATGAAATCAATTGGAAGTGGCTAAAATGCAAGATTCAGTGTACTATCAAGGATCCATATCTCACCAAATCTTTTGAGAGTGGTGTTAAGATCATGATTGGCTGGAAAAATAGCTCTATAAATTGCCTCCTATGTAGAATTGGTAATTCATCAAAGAATGAGTTAAATAATGTGATTGAAGGTTCCCATGATTCATCTTGATAAGCTGAAGTAGTCCTTACTAGATTGAATAAAAAAGAAGGGCTATAATAGTAAATATAAGTGTCTTTGGAATTTTGTGTGTTCTTGAAGTAGCCCTAGGCTATCATGAAGTATGTTAATAGGAAGGCTATTTTTGGGGGTGTCTCGTGGACCAAGAAATTCATTATGAATGTGCCATGGGATATCCCCAAGGTCTCCTTCTCTTTCATTTCTTTTTTTTATTTTCACTAGCTCCTTCCTTCGTCTCCCATTTGTGTTTGTTATTGCTAACTCTTCCAGTTAGTGGCCTTCCCTCTCTTCCTGTAGCTGCCTCTTTCCTCTCTTATCCTCTTGTGCCCTTCTTTTGCTCCTTTCTTCATAATGTACCACCTTGTCATGAGTGTAGTTCCCACCCCATTGCCCATCTCCCTCTTGTGTCTTGTAGTCATCCCCGGTTGCTTTCTTCTCCAATTTGTTCTTTCTATCATTGTTCTCATTCTTTCCTATTTGTTGTGCTTTTCTAAAAGAAGGGTCATCTAGATTTCTTGTTTCCACAAAGTGGAAATCGCTTGTGAGCTGCCAAAAGTGTGGGTAAAATTTTGCATTCTTTCATCCACTAGCTCCTTTTTTCGAATATGATGGTTTCATTATTATGTTAAGTAAAATTTTGGGAGCTAGGCCCTTGAAGGATTAGATGTTGAAAGCAAACCTTCATGGATGTGGCAGGTAATACTAAATAGGTGATAGTAAGGGCAAAGAAGTTTTTAGAAATATCAAGAAGGGCAGAGGAGTCGAACGGAAAGCAGTGTTACGCATGTTCCAAAAATTTTCCCAATGATAGAATACAAAGCTTTACCTAAGTAATAAATCCAAGTAGAAAATTATGCCATTGTAAATTCCAAGTGGTTCCCAAAACCCCATCCCATAATAGGTGTGAAGGATCAGGATAGCGATAGTTCAGGGTTAGCTCACAAAATACTTCCCTAAGGATGGGAAAAAATGTTAGAGTTGGATATGGGAATAGGTTCTTGTCAGATCCTGAAGACCCACAAATTACCACCCTAAATATAGGGTGAAGGATAATCCAAATTTGGAGAATGGTAGAAGTTTCAAAATTCATCATTCCTTGACAAATCCCAAAATTGCACTTGCTATCGAAACTGGGGTGGAAGCCCAAAAGTCCATCCTATATAGAGCAGGTGGATTTTGGGCTAGTATTAGGCAAAGTACATAGCCCAGCATTCTTCCCATCATAGAATCTCTACCAAGATCTAGAAACCTATATAGAAAGGTGTATGTCCTCATTCAAGAAGGTGTACAGTGGTAGGCTAGAATTAGAGAGGGTCGATATCCTTTTTAGTGCATAGATACTGATCGAATCACACAATAATCAAATTAGCAACCTCAACCTATCCTCATGCAATTAATGCCCTAGGTGTATATGTATAAAATTTATTATCTAACAAGAGTCGTTGAGAGGAATCAGACTAATCTAGATTCTAGATTCATGCAGTCTAATTGGTGTACTCTTGAAAACCACCCTCTATTGCAATTTGTAGAAGATTTAGATGGATTCGTAGCAATTTCATCCCTACTAGCACCACCCAGTAGTCTCATCCACCACCTGCTATAATCAATCAACATTCATTATAGGGTCTATATATTCTGGAATGCTTGATATTCCTAAGGGTGGCTCTTTTTTAATTACAATTCATATGTAAATCTTATGTTGTTATGAAATACAAGTATTTTACTATTTGGTCTCCAAATTGACTCTTGCATATGCATGTGAATGTTGTAAGTTTATTTCTGCTAAAGCTAATCAATGTGCATGCAATAATTTTGCTATCTGGATTTCCTACATTTCATTCATTGGTTCTAGAATTTGCTTGTAGTAAACGGTGATGAATGGTAGACAAGAGTAAGGTTGGTTGATCTATTAGACAATATGTTTGTGTTCTCTACCATGAAATATTCTTATCCTACATGTGTCTTGATGCATCCAAATCTATCCTTGTGATTTTTGACTATGACCTATTTTTCCTTCCTTTCTACCCTATTTTCCCTTCAACTTTAGGTTTAATTAGCTAGGACTTTCCAAAAGAAATCAGCCTTCTCTGGAGATCGATCACCTAGCCTCTCCCAAGCATGACGACCATTCAATGTTGGTCAAGGTTCATAGGGCGTGCAAACCTTTTAACCTTATCCTTTCCATTAGGTGCAATTTTTTTACCAACACCTATGCTAGGAGCAAGAAAATTAAATCACTTGGCATGAGCAATACCTATGCTAGGAGCAAGAAAAGTAAATCACTTGGTGTGAGCAATACCTATGCTAGGAGTAGGAAAATTAAATCACTTGGCATGAGCAATACCTATGTTAGGAGTAGGAAAAGTAAATCACTTGGTATGAGCAATACCTATGCTAGGAGTAGGAAAAGTAAATCACTTGGCATGAGCAATACCTATGTTAGGAGTAGAAAGAGTATATCACTTGGCTTCAACAATACCTATGCTATAAGTAGGAAAAGTAAATCACCTGGTGTAAGAAATACCTATTCTAGGAGCAGAAAAAGTGAATCACTTGGCATGAGAAATATCTAGGCTAGGAGAATAAAAAGTAAATCACTTGGCATGAGCAATATCTATGCTAAGAGAAGGAAAAGTAAATCACTTGGCATGAGCAATACCTATGCTAGGAGCAGAAAAAGTAAATTGCTTGGTGTGAGCAATACCTAAGCTAGGAGCAGGAAAAGTAAATCACTTGGCATGAGCAATACCTATGCTAGGAGTAAGAAAAGTAAATCATTTATCTTGAGCAATACCTATGCTAGGAGCAAGAAAAGTAAAACACTTGGCATGAGCAACACCTATTCTAGGAGTAGGAAAAGTAAATCACTTAGCATGAGCAATATCTATGTTAGGAGCAAGAAAAGTAAATCACTTGGCATGAGCAATTCCTATGATAGAATCAAGAAAAGTAAATCACTTGGTATGAGCAATATCTATGCTAGGAGTTGGCATGAGCAATACCTATGTTTGGAGCATAAAAATTAAATAACTTGGCATGAGAAATACCTATGCTAGGAGTAGGAAAAGTAAATTACTTGGCATGAGCAATATCTATGCTAGGAGAAAGAAAATTAAATCACTTGGCATGAGCAGTACCTATGCTAGAAGTAGGTTAAGTAAATAACTTGATGTGAGCAATATCTATGGTAAGCACAGGAAAAGTAAATCACTTGGCATGAGCAATACCTATGCTAGAAACAGGAAAATTAAATCACTTAGGATGAGCAATACCTATGTTAGGAGTAGGAAAAGTAATCACTTGGTGTGAGCAATATCTATGCTAGTAGAAAAATTAAATCACTTGGTATGAGCAATATCTATGCTAGGAGTAGGAAAAGTAAATCACTTAGCATGAGCAATACGTATTCTAGAGTAGTAAAAGTAAATCACTTGACTTGAGCAATATCTATGCTAGGAGAAAAAAAGTAAATCACTTAGCATGAGCAATACCTATGCTAGGAGCATAAAAAATAAATCACTTCGTATGATCAATACCTATGCTAGGAGAAATAAAAGTAAATCACTTGGCATGAGCAATACCTATGCTAGGAGCAGGAAAAGTAAATCACTTGGCATGAGAAATATCTATGCTAGGATTAATAAAAGTAAATCACTTGGCGTGAGAAATATCTATGCTAGGAGTAGGAAAAGTAAATCACTTGGCATGAGCAATACTATGCTAGGAGCAATAAAAATAAATCACTTGGCATGAGAAATACCTATTCTAGAAGAAGAAAAATTAAATCACTTGGCGTGAGCAATATCTATGCTAGGAGCGGAAAAAGTAAATCACTTGGCATGAGCAATAAAATTGAAGAGAGTTGAAACTAACAAATTTTGTGTAATACAGTCTGAAGGTAAAGGATCCAACCTTTAAACCTGATAATTGATTTGTGAGAGGGTGAGGCAAAGGTTGTAACCTTTAAACCTAGCAATTGATTTGTGAGTGGGTGAGGCAAAGGGTGCAACATTTAAACCTCATCATTGATTTTTTAGAGGGTGAGGCAAAGGGAACAACCTTTAAACTTTATAATTTATTTGTGAGTGGAAGAGGCAAAGGGCACAACCTTTAAACTTGGTAATTGATTTGTGAGTGGGTGAGGCAAAGGGTGCAACCTTTAAAACCTGGTAACTAATTGGTTGAGGGTAAGGTAAAGGGTGCAAACTTTAAACCTAGAACTTGATTTTTTGAGATGTTTTGTGGCATTAACATGAGTAGATGAGAGTTGAAATAATTGAATGTGGAGGGAGGGTTAACTCCCCAAGACACAAAATTGGTTGAGTACCAACTCTTCCATATAGAAATGGGTTTGAAATAGGGTGGACTCCCTTAGTCATGAAATTAAGGTGAAATGAAGTGGAGTCCCTAGTTATATATGTGTGTGTGTGTGTGTGGGGGGAAGGGGATGAACCCCCCTAGTCTTGAAAAATGGTTTGAAAGGAGATGAACTTCCCTAGTCTTGATTTTGATTTGAAGAAGATGCAAAAATGATAATGAGAAGAAAGGGCAGGGAGAAAAGAAGGAAGAGAAGGGGAGGAGAAGAAAAAAGAAGAAGAGGAAGAGGATCATGTCTGATTATACAACAATGACATGGATCTTACTAAAGAAAAAGAAAATAAGGAGGTTGGAGAAGTGAGGAAGAAGAAGAAGCTATAGCAAGGTAGAAGAGAGAGTAGATGATGTCGACAATGAGGCAAAAAGAGGTTGTATTGTTGGAAATTGTTTCCCCATATGTCCTTGAGTGCTGGGAGTGAGGTTGATCATACCAACAAGACCTTGGTGGGGAGTGACGTGATTTATGTGATTAATTTATCAGGGCATAGATTGATATGTTGAGGCACTAGCATGTGGTCAAGGTGCCCAAGTTAGGGTAATGGATTGTTAGATATACCCAGGTTTGGATAGGAATATGAGATGGTATTATCAAATTGTATTTCCTCTTGATCAATTAGATTATGGACTAGTTTCTTGAAGAAGTGATTATTGTTAATGTCATACCCTTGATGGTGATGATAGACATAAAATTGATGCTTATTGTATCATTTTAGTTTTGGTCAATTAGGATCATCAGGTTGAATTTTAGGTAAAACGATATGCCCTACATTGTGCAACTTTTGGAAGAGATTGGCCAATGGTTTAGAAAGAGGAGTCACAATATGAAGTGGATGACAAGGATACTAAGGTTTAGTACAAGGTTGGATAGGTGGTGGTGGGGCAACTACCTACCTAGGTTGTGAGTAACCTCACCATTGAGATTGAAGAGTCTAGTGAGGTGGAGTTATTGTAAAATCCCTCATGGTTGGATTATGGGTACATGTTTGATACCTACAGTTGCTCAACTAAAACTCGAGACTATTGAGATGCTCTAATATGTGTTTCATGTCAATCGAAGGATGAGTTGAGATCATTTATACAATATTGACATTGATGATTGTATGGCTAGGGGTAGATTGAAAGGGTAGGAATATGAGTGTGGATAAGGTGGAGGTGGGAAAGAGATATGGGGAGGCTAAAAAATACCAACCAATAGGTCCATTTGGGATGGAATATAGGGTGATAGAAGAAGAGGTAGAGGATATGGCATTTGAAGTGGAGGTGGATTATAGGGTGTAGATCAATGTGAGGAGGATGAAGCAGTCTCCTTGCTAGGGCTCTTGGATGGAACAAAGTGAGTGGCCTGATGCATTAGATTATGATTATATGACAAGGGCCCATGATATGGCATGATACATGGGTATAGGTAATGACAAGGGATATACTAACTCTAATAATAGGTGGAGGTGGTTTCCTCTGAGTGCCCTAACAAGTTGGTTGAAGGAGGGGTTACCCTAGAAGCATCCATAATTAGGTACTCTTGCTTGTGAGATTGACTTCTAGTAAGTATTATGATGGAAAGAGAATGTAATGGTATTAGAATGGATAGGAAGGATGAAGAAGGACCATTATCTGATTCTAAATATAAATGAACTACTCTATGCACTCCTGATAGAAATCACAAGTATCCTTGCAACTCTGCCTCAACTGCAAGGTGCCCTATGATTTACGTCTAAAATTGTAGAGATAGGATAAGAGGTGGGATGATGGAGGAAGCAAGAATGAGAAGTTTTTTTATTGGTTTTAGGTCTATTTTTTCTGTTTTGCAGCCATTTGCAAAGAAAAGTCTAACTAATCAAACAAACAATTTGGCAAATAATAAACAACTTTTGAATAAGTGCATTGTGGGGGTGATTTTATGTAGTATTTAGAGTTGATAAAATAGTTAGTCCTTTTATGATGTTATTTTATTGGTTTGATTTATTTTTTTTTGTTTTTATGATGTTTTGGTGTGTTTTCAAGTATGAAGATCTCTAAAAACCAAGTAAAAGGGGTGGATGGAAGAAATCTACAAGGGGTTTGTTGATGCATACTCTCGTATTATACCCAAAGGTACATAAAGAGAGACAAATGTATAAATAGGAAAAAATGTTTCTATTAATGTAAATGGATCAAGGCAACCAAAAGGGGGATATAAACCTCTTACACAAGAGGTTTCATTGTCTAAGACTTGTGTAGGTTAGCTCACTTTCGCTTCACCCTCAGTTAGGCTTAGTCAATAATAACAATTGCACACCCACTAATTATGTATAGCCCTATGAACATGGGCATATATCATAAACTCACCTCAAAATAATCTCAAGGGTAGAAATATTTCTAGTGATAAAGTCCATAAAACTACTCAAAGGGACTACTATGGCGACTAGGGGGCGAGTTGACGGTTGGAGATTAACACCAACTATAGACACCAAAATATGGCACCCTCTAGATCACATTCACCACCTCACCATAAAATCCTGCATAATAAAGATATATGCCTAAGTTCTAACTTAGGGATATAAAATCCTGCACATGATTCTATTTTCCTAATTTATTTAATTAGGAAAATCACCCTAGGATACCTTGTCCACACATTGGACATGTGTCCTAGACACTTCACTTAGAATCTTTGCCACATCACACCCACTCTTGTCCCCTTTTGTCTTTGCACATAGGACATATTCTCAACACCCATGTTGCATCTAATCCACTTTGTCCCTCTTGTCTCTTCACCTAGGACATGATCCCATGTTTCACTCCACTTGCAGCCACATCACCCTAGTTAACTGAGGCACACTAGATGACTCACTCTAACTGCCCCTTCCACTTAACAGCCCAGATTTGCCACTTGGAAAACCAGGCTTACCACCTCTCATTTCTCTCCAAAACCCCAGGGAGCCTATAAAAGCATCATTGATCCATCAAGAAAAGAGAGCTAAATTTGCATACCGACAGGCTACCAAAATACGCCTAGACCCGACGAGAAACTGAGAGCGTGAGCTCAAATTTGATCGTTGGATCGCATCCCAAGGTGACCTATCATCTCAGTGAAAACTGCTCACCTATGGTTTTACAGTAAAAAACGTGCATCCACAGTTTTGCAACTGCAGGTCCATGGTTTCCATATTGCAACCACGTTTCCACGGTTCCATAGTCCCAAACAAAGATAAGTAATTGAACATGTTGAGCAAGGTTTTTATTAATTGAATATTTTATGTTATCTACTTTGCATATGCATATCAGTGATAGGTTTATAAATAGTATTGGTTTTACTGCTTGACTATACAGGTGCTATTAATTCCCCGTGCTATTTTTGTATGTGCACAGGTAACAGGTACCTTAAACGATCTGCTGAAGCTCGAGTGGTCCCTTGCTGGATACCAAAGTCCCCTCACCCCTTTGAAGCTATGATGAAGGAATGAAGAACACCACACCTTACGGAAGAGTCGAAAGGTCTTCCCTCCTCCATCGAAGCATTACATATCAGATAGACAAGAAGAAGCATTGTAACATTGCTCCCAACATGCTTGGGGCAATTCAAAAATCCTTTTGTAACACACTATATCACTATTAATACAAAAGGGGTATTTTGGCAAAATTACTTCTCTCTCTCTCTCTATTTTTATTTAAATAAATTGTGTTTAGTTCTTTGGTTATAGAAATGGCAATCACGATGGGACAAAATCAGATGCAACCTATAGAAAGGCAACAATGTCATTTTAAGCCAAAAATAAATTACACACCAATACAAGAGCCATATTCATTAGTATTTTAGAAGTTTTATGCGGTAAAATTTTTTAATTTATCGAAAATGAAAACTAATGATCCTAACAAACCAAAAACAAAAGATTACAAAGAACACCTCTTTTGCATATATCATAGACAAAGAGGAAATTATATTGAAGGTTGTCATGTATTTAAAGGAAGTGTGCAAGATTTATTTGAAGCGGGTACAATCAAAGTTGATAACCCACTAGCCCAAAATAACCAAAACCTAGGCATATATTAGATACCTTTGCCACATCGAGAGGTAAATCAACAACTGACAGGAGCATCAACTTCTACAGTTCCTCCAAATCAAGTTAATTATGTGTCTCAACTACCACAAGATTTTGTAGGGGCTATCAGTAGAGTTACCCATGGACAAAGGCAAGCTAATCGCACAACTCAGGCTTTGGTAGCATCACCAACCAATGTGCCCATACAACTTGGATCGAGTGGGCCACCACCACCTTTCCACAACCGCCCTGTTGTTACACTGAATAGTCGGTTAACACAAAGTTTGAAAATGGCTTTAGAAAAATTGTCAATTTATGAGCTAATACAACAATCAACACCTCATAGGGAAGCATTGATGGAAATTTTAAAGTCTATTCAAGTACAATCATAATACCTCAATGCATTCAATTTCTTTGTGGGTAGTGTGCAAAAGTGCATGGAACCCTCGATAGTATTCTATGACTTTGAGGAAAAATGAATATTAGTATCTTCACCTGATCCACCACTGCAAATAGTAGCTCACATTGATAGGAAACCCTTAAAGAGAGTGCTTATTGATACTAGTTCTTCAATCAACCTCATTACCACACCTGCCATGATGAAGCTCAATGTCCCATCATCTCACATCACAACATCCACATTCACTCTTAGGGCCTTTAATGACGCTTTATGCTCAACTGTAGATAATGTTGTTCTTCCCATCACCGTGGGGGTGAAAACAATACATGTTCTCTTTCACATCTTGGAAGGGGAAATGTAATATAACATACTTCTTAGATGCCCTTGGATTAGGGAAATGAAGTGTGTGTCTTCAACATTGCATCAATGCTTAAAATATGTGCATGAAGGTAAGGTATATTGCATACCAGCTGACATTGAACCTTTCAAGTACTGCAACTTTATTTCAAATCCATATGAGCCATTACTTCCATCAACACATCTAACCATCCAACCACTAGTCATTAGAACCATTCCATCCAGCACCACATCATCAAAAGCACCCATTCGAGAAGAGTTTCCTATAGTTGACCTAGCTTTTGCATCCAAAAGTATTAGCTTAGTGCATCCTTCAAACATCGAATTTCATTTTCAAATTACACCCACCCATCCTGCTAATCAATTGCCAACTCCATCTAGTACACTTCTAGATCCAAAGCAACCATTCACATTCAAAGCACAACCCACATCATCAACCACTACTTCATAGTCATTAGAACCCGTAGTCTCACAAATAGCACCACCTATTAGAGATAATCCACCATCGCCAGCAGATCCAAGAGCTAATGCTCAAGAACCCTCTTCATCTACTGAGCCATTAGCCACACAACCATCTAAAGTTCCAGTACATCTCGCCAATCCAAGTATTGGTGAGTACATTATTTAAAGTGTCACAGTTACACCACTTATTGAGTCAGTCAGGGATTACGGTCACCCTCGCGACCCATATTTAGTTATAGGTGATCTGTATAGAATGAGTTCTCAAAAAAATGCAATCAATTTCATATACGGAGGGGTAGATTCTTCATCTGACCCACCTCCTCAAGACGACAACTTTTTACAAGAGTTTAATGAAAACATTGATTATTTGTCTAACCCAAGTTTCCCAGTGAGATATTTTTGAAGGGTTAATTTGCAAGGATATGGACTTGGAAGACATGAACAAGGTCATCACCACATAATTGAACCTGAATACAGAGAGCCAAGTGACCGCTCTGATTTAGGCTACAAACCTTACATCGCAAGTTCCTCTTTGAATCAATCTTTCCAAGAACTTGACATAGAATGTGAAGAAGAAGAGGAAAAGAGCGATGAGGAGGATGAACCTGATGAGGAGGATGAACCTAATGAGGAGGATGAACCTAATTATTAGGATGAACAAACAAAAAGTAGATACTAAATCTACAATTTTTACCCTCAAGAGTAAGCCTTACAATGAGAAGCAGATTATGAAGATCCTACTGAGATGGTATACCTTAGGCAAGACCCTAAGCCACTAATACTAGGACCTCATACAAATGCTAATGGCTTCTGGATGAGTGATAGTGATGAACCCGATGAAACTGAAATGATTTTCATCAACTATGCTCTTGAGATACAAGCCAGAATAATGCTCTGTTAAGATCCTACTATAAAATATACTAAACAACACACTCTCAACTCAAATAAACACACTCTCACACATTTTCTTGGTAATAAAATCACAGAAACATTATAACAGTATTCAAAATTAAATGCATATGATAACAAAAATACTTAAAAGGAACAATCTCACAATAGATAGAATCGCAAGCCTCTTCAAGGGGGCAACCTCCTTCAACACTTCATTAATTTGCAAAAAAATGATCACATTGGTGCCTTTTTGGGTATTTAAAGAGTTTCCTTCCAAGTTTGGCTTACATGCAAAATGCCACCTGGATTACATGCATAATTCCACCCGAATTACATGCATAGTGCCACTTTGAATTACATGCACAATGCCACTTGAATTACATACATAATGCCACACAAATTACATGCACAATGCCACTCGAATTACATGCACAAGGCCACCTTACCTAACCTATCTACCATGTGTTACATAGAAAAGGGTGCCATTTGTCATAGGCACTACCTAAGCTAAAACTTAGAAAGTTACAAAATATTAATCATGGGTACTACCCACGTTCACTAGGAATTATTACATCAAGGAAGTTATTACATTAAGGGTTAGGATGAGATCCTAACATGCTCCAAGCTGAAGCACATCCTGAATGGCTTAATCAAGAAGAAGAAGAGCCTCAAGAAGAGATAATATATGGAGAAACCATGCAAAGAGATAACTGGTATCAAAAGAAGTTTCCAATAGACCGCACACTTTTTTGGCTAAACAAAGAGCGTGAGGGTCCTAAACCAGAACCTCCTCCATCACATTGGCAAAGCATGCAACACAACCAATCACACACATTAGGTCAGTTGCAACCTAGAGAATATGAGTCATCAATTCTTGAATCATAGCCACATCATTTCCATCAAGTCAACATGATTTCTGTTGATTTGCTCACCCCACTCCGCAATCCATATGATGAGACAAAACCGATCCATATCGACACCAGTCTCATAGCCATGGACAGGATTTCATCCCCACCATCCACTACTGAATTCATCCTGTTCGAAGAGTTGTTGCGCGCTTCAAACGCTTATATTCCACAACAACCTTCATCATCAAACAATTTAGTTTTTCAAACTGAGATAGAGGGGGAAACCCTAGACACATTTGAAAATGTGGCAGATGATATCCACCTCATCCCAACTCCACATCAGCTAGAGGAAGGTTCTCACATGTTAATTGAAGAGTCTATAGACGTGAACCTTAGTGAAGACGTGGATAATCCCCAGATTGTAAAAGTGGTGAAAGAATTATCCATAGAAGAAAAAGAGCGCATCATAAACATGCTTATAAAAAATAAAGAAGTGTTTGCATGGTCCTACAAAGACATGCCTGGCTTAGATCCGGACTTGGTAGTCCACAACCTTATGCTAGCACATGATGCCAAGCCGTTCAAGCAGAAGCTTAGGAAAGTCCATCCAACAGTCACATTAATTGTGAAAGAAGAGCTACAAAAGTTATTGGATGTACACTTTATAGTACCAATCGATTATCCTGAATGGCTTTCAAACATGGTACCCATTCGCAAACCGAATGGGGGGATACGCGTATGCACACTAATTTTTGAGACTTAAACAAAGTGTGTCCCAAGGATGATTTTCCTTTGCCGAATATTGATCAATTAGTAGACTCCTGTGTTGGTCATGAAATGCTTTCCTTAATGGACGGTTTCTCGGGATACAACCAAATTTGGATTAATCCCAAAGATCAACATAAAATAGCATTTACAACACCTTGGAGGACATTCTGCTACAGAGTGATGCCTTTTGGGTTAAAGAATGTAGGAGCTACATATCAACGTGCCATGACGTACATATTTCATGATTATATGCATAAGATAATCGAGGATTATGTAGATGATCTTATTGCTAAATCAAAAACATGTCTTGAACACATAGATGTGCTAGAAAAGGCATTTGATCGATTGATAGAACATAAGGTAAGGTTAAATCCTAAGAAGTGTGTATTTGGTGTCACATCAAGAAAACTTCTAGGATTCATTGTTTCCAAGCGAGGCATTGAAGTAGACCCAGGCAAGGTAAAAGCAATATTAGAAATGTCACCTCCCAAAAACTTGAAAGAGTTGCAAAGTTTGCAAGGAAAAGTCCAATCTATTCGATGATTCATTGCGCAACTCTCAGATAAATGCATGCCTTTTAACCGCCTATTACAAAAAGGAGTGATATTTTCTTGGACAACTGAATGTCAGGAGGTATTTGATGATATAAAGAAATATCTGGCCTCACTGCCAGTTCTTACGCCACCTAGAATAGGAGTCCCATTTCACCTATACATTTCTGCAACAGATTTTGCTTTAGGGACAATGCTTGCACAAAAGAATGAGAAAAATAAAGAACAAGCAGTTTACTACATCAGTCAAACATTGGTAAGTTACGAAACAAGATATGCTTATGTCAAAAAGTTATGTTTAGCAATGGTTTTCACCACTAAGAAACTTAGACATTACATGCTAAGCAATACCACCTATGTTATAGCTAGAGAAAACCCTCTGCGATACATGATGACTCACACTTACAACAACACCCACACTGCTAAATGGATAATGCTTTTAACAGAATTTGACCTCGAATTCATAAGTCAAAAATCCATAAAAGGGCAAGTGATAGCTGATCAATTAGCGGAAGCTCCACTACACAATGATAGACCATTAATAATTGAGCTTCCCGACGATTCAGTATTTTCTGTCACAGAACAAGAAGAAGTAGTTTCACCTGAGGACGAAGCAGATATGACAATGTTCTTTGATGGATCCAAGTGCGAAAAAGGGCAAGGTGCAGGAGTTGTGTTTTACACACCCGAGGGAATACCCATTCCCTTATCATTCAAACTCGACTTCACATGCACTAATAATAATGCAGAGTATGAAGCCTTAATACTAGGTCTTCATTCAACTATAGCAATGGGAATAAAAATATTAAGCATTTTTGGTGATTCTCAATTGGTTGTCTACCAAATAAAAGGAGAATACCAATGTAAAGAACCAATCTTAAAGAAATACCATGAAGTAGCAATAAGGTTGCTAGAAAAATTTGACTGGTATGAAATTAGTAACTTGCCACGATCGACAAATAGATTTGTGGATGCAATGGCTTCCTTGGGATCTCTCATCCCTAAAAATGAACATGGAGAAGTGCAACCGCTAATCATAACAACAGTGTCTAAACCATCAATTCAAAAAGCAGAATCTATAGGTGAGAAGAATGTTTGTTTGATACATGTCGAACCTTACAATTCTTACCTTGATGAGATAAAATACTTTCTCAAGTCAGGCACACTACCAATAGAAATGACACGAACTGCAAAAAGAACATTCAAACAAAGAGCCATTCATTTCACTTTACTTGGAGATGTGTTATATAAATGTGGTTATGATGGAATATTACTACGATGTTTAAATCCAATTGAAGCAGAAAGAGCAATATCAAAAGCCCACGATGGTACTTGCGGTGGTCACTTCAGTGGAATGGCAATTGCAAAAAGAATATTGCGCATGGGATACTATTGGTCGACAATGGAAAATGATTGTTGCAAATACGTCAAAAGATGCCAAAAGTGCCAACATCATGCAAACTTGACTCATGTGCCATCACAAAATTTGCAACCAATTCAAAGTCTTTGGCCATTTTCACAATGGGGCCTTGACTTGATTGGTAAAATAACACCTGCTTCATCAGGACAACATAAATTCATCATAACCACCACAAAATACTTCACAAAATGGGTGGAAGCAATTCCAATGACCACTACGACTGGACCTCGAATAGCGGAGTTTATACTTCAACATATTATCTATCATTTTGGAATACCCTCAAAAATAATTTTTGATAATGGAAAGTCATTTAAGAATAAGGATGTTAGAGCATTGTGCAACAAATTCAAAATTCTACATAGTTTCTCAACACCTTATTACCCACAAGCGAACGGGCAAGCTGAAGCAACCAACAAGACAGTAATATCTATTCTCAAGAAATTGGTAAAATATAATCATCGAGATTGGCATACTCACCTCCCTTTAGCACTATGGGCTTACAGAACAAGCATAAGAATGCCAATGGGAGCAACACCATTTTCACTAGTTTACGGTGCAGAAGCTATATTACCATTAGAGCTCGAGATACCATCCTTGCGAATCGCAATACAGGAATTCATGGATGATGATACAACTAGACAAGCGCATCTTGACCAATTGACAATTATTGATGAGAAACGTATCAATGCTCTAGAGCATTTACGAGTATATCAAGATAGAGTCAAACGCGCTTACAACGCAAAAGTCCATCCTCACGAATTTCAAGTGGGGGACCTAGTGCTCAAAGAAAATCAACAAAATACCAATGCTTTACCGCACTTAAGGGATAAATTTGCAGCAAATTGGTTGGGCCCATATATTGTAAAGCAAAATTTGGGACAAGGAACGTACAGACTTTCCAATTTAGAAGGGAAATTGGAGCCAGAACCACTAAACATTATGCACCTAAAGGCATTTTATGCATAAAATGACTTGCAATATATGTATATATATGTACATGGCTAAAAAAAAAGAAAAAGATTTCATTTTACAACATTGCATGCATTTCACATTGTAAATAGACATATTTTTAATTACATTTTGCATATTGCATTTGCATTTCAATTATATGTTCATACAAAAAAAATACATATAGTTGCATCCATCCCATCCCTTGCTCAGTAATCTTTAATAGTGGTGATGATACGACCAAGAAAACAAGTTTCGAGAGTTGGGGGTATTCAACTAAGATTCTTTACAACTCACAAAATCATACACATCATATATCATATATCATACAATTTTCAATCACTCAAACATATCTAGTGAAATAAATCAAACTTCATGACGTGTCCAATTTTCATTAGGACCAAAGCACTTTTATCACATTAAGAAATCTTGAGTATGGTAGATTGACCCAAAGCAATTTGGAACCAAATACACTTTTACAAATCTTAAAACATCTTGAATGATAGAAAGATAACGCCAATTTGGGTAAACCTCGAAGCGAAAAAAGTAAAATTCTTCGCTTACCCTATCATGCAACATAGTCCAAAAAAATAGTGGTTATCACCACTACCACAGTGAAACAACAAATATAAATAAATGTAGAGTAGTAAGGATAGGGTCACATTCTCATCATACTTCGGTTGAGAATCCGATTCCCCAAAACTCTATACAAAAATAATTACAAACACACACCACAGATCTCTAAAGCTGAAAAGATCATACTATGTTCCCCTCAGAAAGCTATGTAGTCATCACAAAGGCTTAAAGATAAAATCATTGGACTATGGAGTGAGCCTCCACCGGGGCTATAGATGCTTGACTGGCAGTGGAGTAAACTCATGCAGGGCGACATGTCTCTCTCTCAAGAGGGAGACCTATGAACGCACATACGGGTAAGCTAGCCAAAAGGAGAACCAATAAAAGGTACCATCCAAATCACTCAATATGGGGCAATAAACATCACAATCACATGCACTGGTTCTGGATTGCTTAGGGTCATCGACACGCAATATTTAGTAAATGAACTTCACTTGCACACAATATGGTCCTAAAGAAAGTAAGATAACATCAAGAAAAAATGGTTGACATTACTAGGTTCTTTGAGTCTCTGAAAATCTATTGCAGTTACATATCAAAAATCAAACCAAATCCATATCAGCATTCACATTTCCTTCATACATACCACATACCTCATCAACAAAGAATCATCAAGTGGGATACCCCCAATTGCAAAAATGAACAAGTAAAGGTCAAATACTCTGAGCTAAAAAAAAAAAAATACATGAGCAACATGCATACCATCATTTAGTTACATGAATAAAAATAAAATGCATTTCACATATTCATTTACATTCATTATCATAGCAAAAAGATAAATATTAGATTGCATCATACAAAAAAGCAACACATAAGCAAGAGAATGCATATACAAATAACACATGTGAATCCCAAAATAAAAATGCCATGTATATATATATAAGTACAAAATTCTACAAAGTACAAAATGCCCGAAGGTAGTATACATCAGAGCACTAAGGCTCATACTAAGATAAAATATACAAAAAACAAAAATAATGCAATAAAACAACTAGCTAGCACCAACAGGATCCCTCTGTGGACCCTACGTTGTAGAAGCCCCGTGAGAGCTCGAAGTACGATGAGTCCTGCGACTCGTCTCGGTCCCTCGGGTAGCAGTGGTAGCAGATGATGAAGGAGGAATAGGCAAAGGAATCTGATGCTCATGAAGAATGTTCTCCAACATCTCGATGTAGACAGCTTGCTTACGCAGGCTCCTCAAATCAGCACCCTGATGAGCGACCCTCTAAGAAATCTCAGCCCGTAGAGATACAATAGTCGAAGCAACATCGTCCCCTCCAGAACTTGACTGCAACCAAGAAAGCTCACCTTGTAAATGGGTAATCTCACCACCAAGTCTGGTGATCTCTGCATCCTTAGCAGCAAGAGCATCACTGCTAGGTCCATACCGCAAACCATCCACCTCAGCCTATAGGTGAGTCACCTCACCCTGGTACCATGCTAAATCGGCCTTCACCCGACCCAACTCCAACTCTAGACTATCTCACTCAGCCTAGAGAATACCCCACTCCTCCTCTGACCATCGAGGAGGTGCACCCTCATCATCACCACCAGCCTCCTCAAGTTGCTGAACATCTGCACCCATGTCAACTCTCGAAGAGCTACCTCATCGATGCTTCACCGACCAAGGAACCCATCCACCCACATCTACATCATCACCACTCCCATCATCATCTACGATGACACTAGGAGTCCATAGAGGCTGACTCGCAAACCACACATCATACTCAGTAGTCGTGCCCACATCATCCAAGTCAAGCACCTCCAAGTCTGAGTCATCAATAGGATCATCGACTCGCCAAAATTCAGGAGCAACAAGCAACCCCAACTCATCACCCCATCGCCTGTACGTAATAGGCACATCAGGAACATCCTGAATGAGCCTGAACTGATGCTACACATGAGAGAACTAGATGAACTCCATATCCCTCAGATGGGCACCAACAACCCATCGTCCCCGCCTGATGCGATGAAGCTCTACTACATCTGTCACCCAATCCAAACCTCTCCAAGACCGCCAGCACATCAAGTCCCTAGTCAGAGAACTCAAGATATCTTTGTACCCCGAGGTGCTCACAACTGATCGACTAGTCTCCTCACTAAGTACCCATCTGTATGCACGAGGAGAAGTAGCATCTACACCACAGGGTAAACCAATAGGGCGACCAATGATAATATGCTCCCAACACCAAATCTAGAGCAAAATACTACAACCCAAGCCCTTACGCCCCCGCCTCTTCACCTCGTATAACTCACTGTACACCTCACAGAGAAGAGCAGGAGCCCAAGCCAACCGACGAGGATCAGATATGAGATCTAGAACAATGGGAACCTGATTCCACGGGATCCTCGATCCCATGGAATTGGGCAACAACATGTTGCTCAATATGTACATCATGAAAGTCGACAATGCACCAAGGCTATTATCTGAATACAGGTCCAAATAGGCGATGCCACCCCTACTGCAGTCTACGTCCCACATCTCACCAAACAGAGGGAATAGAGCCTCCTTTTTGTCAAGGCCAACTCGAACAGTAGGACCCTCGATAGGAACATAGAATATACGATAGATATCCTCGAGAGTGATAGTCAGCTCCCCTGTTGGGAGCTAAAATGTGCCCCTATCTGGATCCCAGTGCTCAACAAGTGCTGAAAGGAGATCCTCATCAGCTCGAATGATGCCTAACCACCCACAACCGTCTAAACCAATGGTCTGTAGCAAAGTCCAATCATCATCAGAAAGTGCTTTCTGCACTTTTCGAATGGTCCTCGACCACCTATGCCGAGCATCAAGAAGCTTAACCTGAAAAGAAAACATATAAAAAAAACAAAAATTAGCACAACATGCTAGAAATAAAAACAAAAACGAAAAATTTTACCTAATCATGGTAATAAAACAAAAACGAATTTTTTTTTTTACCTAATCATGGTAATAAAAACAAAAACAAATTTTTTTTACCTAATCATGGTATAAAAACAAAAACAATTTTTTTTTACCTACTCATGGTAAACAGAAACACAAACAAAAATTTTTACATACTCATCATAAACAAAAACAAAAACAAAATTTTTTTTACCTACTCATGGTATAAAAACAAAAACAAATTTTTTTTACCTACTCATGGTAAACAAAAACACAAACAAAATTTTTTACATATCATAAATAAAAAAAAAAAAACAAAAACAAAAATTTTTTTTACCTACTCATGGTATAAAAACAAAAACATTTTTTTTTTTACCTACTAATGGTATAAAAACAAAAACAAAACATTTTTTTTTACCTACTCATGGTATAAAAACAAAAAAACAAACAAAAAAATCATTTACCTAATCCTAGGTAATACAAAATAAACAAAATTTACCTACTCCTAGGTACATAAAAAAAAAAAACAAACAAACAAACAAAAATATAAAAATGAAACACACATTCATTACCAACCCCACTTAATTACACAAAAAAAAAAAAAGAGGAAAATCAAAAGCAAAACAAACAAATGCAAACACTAAAAGGGCAAATCGCCTACCTCGGCAAACCGGTCGCCAACTTTCGCTCTAGTTGAGCCACCACCACCGCTCCCCTCGCCAACCTCCATCTCACTCATCACTTCAACCACTCAATCAATGACAACTAGTAGAATGGTTTTGAAAGTGACAACAACCTTTAAATAGCCACTTTTAGTGATGAAAACCATGCGCTCGCATTTTTTGGAAAATGCAAACCCACATTTTGAGGTGCAAAAACGTAGAAACACGGTTTCATAAAATAAAACGTAAATCCACATTTTTCACCACAATAATCGCAAGTCCGTGGTTTCAAAAAAAAATATATCAATCAAAACATCACCAAATCTCCAAATAATCATCTACAATCATAATCAGCTAGAGTGAAACTTGTATCTAGTGGATTACCCTATACACCTAGCGGTTGCAGCGACTAGCAATCCATGCAATCCGGTTGGATGGGTAAATCACCATAAGGAAACTCATCAGACATTCACAACAAAACAACAATGAATCAAGTCAGCTAGGTCCCTAAATCTATGAGCTTAAATGTGTTCAAAAACAGATTTGCCAAGGTAATCCTACAACACCTTCCGTTGGGTCAAAAGCGGAACAACAACAACAATTTGGTAATAATCAAAAACCGCTTGAGCATTAAATCCTCGACCGACTGGTTCCTTAAACCCATCATTTGGAAGGAATTGCTAAAGTAATAGTGGACGAAAACTCAAAAGAGTGGTCAGGAATTTTACCATGTATTCTACACATTAATGAAACCAAAAGCAAAATTGCAAGAACACAAATAATCCCAAGCTTGGGGCACAAAGAAAATCAAGACAAAATTCATTAACATCACATCAACATCATTTAATAAACAAACCAATTTCAACATTCGTATTTCGTCAATTGGCTTATGGGTGTCATCCTTTACCCAATCGTCAATTGAGGGGGTAAGCAAACAAATCAAAAATTTTAAATTCATTCATTCTGTGTGTCAAAGAGAAATGAGTCCATTCGTCCAATAAAGTTAGATGTCATTAGTTTTTGCACCGCATTGTGTTGTACACAATGCAGTACAAAAAGGGGCAACTATAGACACCAAAATCTGGCACCCTCTAGATCACATTCACCACCTCACCATCAAATCCTGCATAATAAAGATATATGCCTAAGTTCTAACTTAGGGATATAAAATCCTGCACATGATTCTATTTTCCTAATTTATTTAATTAGGAAAATCACCCTAGGATACCTTGTCCACACATTGGACATGTGTCCTGGACACTTCACTTAGAATCTTTGCCACATCTCACCCACTCTTGTCCCCTTTTGTCTTTGCACATAGGACAGATTCCCAACACCCATGTTGCATCTAATCCACTTTGTCCCTCTTGTCCCTTCACATAGGACAAGATCCCATGTTTCACTCCACTTGCAGCCACATCACCCCAGTTAACTGAGGCACACTGGATGACTCACTCTAACTGCCCCTTCCACTTAACAACCTAGATTTACCACTTGGCAAACCAGGCTTGCCACCTCTCACTTCCCTCCAAAACCCCAGGGAGCCTATAAAAGCATCATTGATCCATCAAGAAAAGGGAGCTGAATTTGCATACCGACAAGCTACCAAAATATGCCTAGACCCGATGAGAAACTGAGAGCGTGAGCTCGAATCTGATCATTGGCATGCATCCCGAGGTGACCTATCATCTCAGTTGAAACCGCCCGCCCGTGGTTCTATAGTCAAAAATGTGCATCCACGGTTTCGCAACCGTAGGTCCACGGTTTCCATCCCGCAACCACATTTCCGTGGTTCCACAGTCCCGAACAGAGATAAGTAATCGAACATGTTGAGCAAGGTTTTTATTAATTGAATATTTTATGTTATCTGCTTTGCATATGCATATCAGTGATAGGTTTATAAATAGTATTGGTTTTACCGCTTGACTATACAGGTGCTATTAATCCCCCTTGCTGGTTTTGTATGTGTACAGGTAATAGGTACCTTGAACGAGCTGTTGAAGCTGGAGTGGTCCCTTGTTGGATACCAAAGCCCCCTCACCCCTTTGAAGTTGTGACGAAGGAACGAAGAACACCACACCCTACGGAAGAGTCGGAAGATCTCCCCTCCTCCATCGAAGCATTGCATATCAGATAGACAAGAAGAAGCATTGTAACATTGCTCCCAACACGCTTGGGGCAATTCAAAAATCCTTTTGTAACACACTGTATCACTATTAATACAAAAGGGGCATTTTGGAAAAATTACTTCTCTCTCTCTCTCTCTGTTTTTATTTAAATAAATTGTGTTCAGTTCTTTGGTTACACCAACATCGTTGACCTTGATTGGTGATTGGTTATGAAATCCAATTTTTTCAATTGTGTACGATATATGTAAATGTGTGGTGTTGACTTACTTTAGAGATTGAAATGCAAGAAAGAAACTATATTATGAAAGCAAGGAAAAACACTTTTGATTTTTGTAAAGTAAAGTGCATTGTAGAAATCAAAGTATACACTAAGCAAATAAGAACAATGTTTCAAAATCAAAAATCTATGCTAAGCACATGAAGGTGATATATTGCTTAACTTGAGCAATTCATATGCTAATATTTTCTTGATTGCAAAGCTATCTATAGTGATCAAGATATGCATGTTATGGTTATGACCAGTTGTCTTTTGAGAGCCTTATGCATAAGACAAATCAAAATTTATCTCAACTCACAAAGACTAAGAAATTAAAGGTTTTCTTCACACCTTATGCAAATGGTTCTATCCTATGCTATGGAAAGACATATGCAAAACATAAAAGCAATGAAGTTGAAAGGGGATCGCCCTTAAAAAGGAATCTAAGTTAATAACATGAAATATCAAGAGTTTTGAAAGACAAATAAAAGAAAAGGAAAAATTTCTTTTTAAATAACTTTGACCAAAATATTTGGATCCTTTGAAACAAAATAAAAAGGAGATTTTGCTTTTGAATTTTGACCAAGTGATTTGGTACCTTTGAAAGACAACTTAAAAGAAAAATATGTATTTTTGTTTGAAAACAAAAATTATTTTTTGAAAATTTGATGAAAAAAGAGAGTAACAAAAAAATTACTTATTGTGCTTTGTTGCTTGGAGGCTTGTTGGAATTATTTGATAGACTCTGATCACCTAGTTTTGGCTACCTAGAACCAGTCATAGGGGACACTATGGTTTAGGATACAATTGCAAGGGTCCTTGTGGTTGAGACTAGGGATAGATTTTGGGAGTTTTATCTACCTGAGTTGGATTATGTTGCTACTAATGGTTGATTTGGCTATTTTTTTTTGTAATTGAGATAGTTGGTTTTGAAGACTAGAAAAACTTGTATCTACCTCGTTCAGATCCAATTTTTGGGTTTTGTATAAATTGTAAGGGCCCTTGCAATTCTAGAGGAGGGTTGCAACCCTCCTTGTAATTCTGGATCACAAACCAAACAAGCTTTTGAATTGGACCTAATTTGAAGTATCATGATTTTATGAGGCTTGTGTTGGTTTCTTGGTACCTATAACATCGAAAAATGACAACAATATCAGTTAGCTAGTAAGAATGCTAAAAAAATAATAAAATATGGATTTTAGGGTCCCATTATGATTGCTTGAATGTATTCATATAAAACATGTCATTTCCATTAATAATAAAGAGAATTGTTACAAATTGAGTCTCTTTTACAAGTTGCCCCAAGGGCTACGATACGGGTCTTCCAAGGTGGAAGTCCTCTTTTCACTAAACTAGTGATGGCACCAAGGGTCTTCTATGAACACCTCAAGGGGAGTGGGCTTACTACATGTGGGACACTATTGGTTGCATAAGTCCTCTAAACCTACACAATCCAATAAAAAGCATTAGTAGTATATTGGGGTTTATCTCAATCAAATCCCTTTTTGATAAAATATAAAATACAAATGAACTATAGTCTCTTGCATTACGAAAGTATTGTAAATGTTTGAAAAATAAGGGAACAAGCATGAAACAAGGGTTAATTGCCTAATTTGAATACTTGTTGGTTTGTTGTTTGAAATAGGCTCCCTATGAGAATCAAACCTCAGGGTGTGGCTCAGGAACTATTAGTCGCAAGGGTCCTTGTGGTTGCCATTGGCTTGTTCAAACAAAAAAGTACTTCGAAGAGATGGGTTTTTTGGTCCTACTAAAGTTGTTGCCCGAGTATGGTTGCCCCTTGAATTTGCACATGTGAGTAGTTTTCAATACAAAATGGGAAACTAGAGGCACATGCAAGTATCCATGATGGTTGGTGACAATGGAGGTGTGAGTGCAAATGGGTTCTAGGATAATATCAATAGAGTTTTGGTATACAAAAGTGTCATCCTTCTAAATGATAAAAATGACCTTTTATTTATAGACTTGTCCAAGGTTAGGGGGGTTGAGGTGTCCTATGAGGTATTTTGTGAGGTGTCATGTTAGTCTAAAAAGACTACCCTAAAGACAGCAGAGCTTTTGAAAGCCCAAATATTTTTTGGGAGGGCTTGAACAGTTTTTAAGAGATCAGACACCAATTTCCCATTTTTTTGAAAGGACTGAAGCAGGAAGAATGTCGCAATTTCGTGACATATCAGTGTTTCACAAGCTCAAAGTGAGAGAAGGATCAAGGTCAATGGAATGTCACAATTTCATGATATATCAAAATTTCATGAGGCACAAGGTGAGAAAATACCAAGGCAGGAGAAATATCGTGATTTCACAATATGTCAGAATTTCACGAGGCGTAAGGCGAGAAAAAACCAAGGTATAAAGTATGTCACAATTTTGTGACATGTCAGCATTTCGTGGGTTCACAATGATAAAAGACTACGATAGGAGAAATATCATGATTTCATGACATGACTTTTTGCAAGCCCAAGGTGAAAGAGGTGATCAAGACTTTAGAATGTCACGATTTCTTGACATAACTGAGTCACATGAAACAGGGATATAAATAGAATCTTCCTTCAAAGGAGCATGTTGAAACCTAATGGTAGATCATGATTGAGCATAAAATCTTAAAATTCTACCATTAGTGATTTGATTACCTAACTAAACTAGCGAGAAGTCACATAAAATATGCTGATGTATTTGGTAGTGTATTTCATTGTAATTGATTTTGTGTCAATATTTTATAGTTGTCAAAGCATATTTGTTTTAGAGTATATATAGTAGAGAGCATACCTTGAAAAAAGGTCGGCTCTTAGACATTTAGAATACTGGATGTATATACTCTAGATTCAAGCAATAAGATAAACTTCTATTGGCTTTTGGTTCACTATGTGCAAGTGTATGTATTAACATTTGATGCTTCTATTTACATTACTAAGTTATGTTGTATTTGTTCTGATTATCTGGGCTTGTGCATAATATAAAAAATATTTTTGGAGCTTAAGATTTAATATATGCATTTATTAGATTAGCATCTAAATCACATTAAAGAACTATGATTTCTATGTGAAGAAATATTGAATGCTTAGATCTTGAAGTTATATGTATTCATATTTGTTGTTGTTTAAACTGCACCAAGATAAAAGCTCTAGCCATGACTATATTTCCATTTCTTTTAGTAAATATTTTTCTCCCTTTTCTCACAAAAAACACCAAGAAACCAGCCTTCTCTGGAGATTAGATGAAATCCTTCAATACCAAGTTTGTCTACTCAATGTTGTCAAGGTCATGGACACAAATCATAACCATAGGCCGATTTTGATCCAATAGTTTTTGGCATGCTTGGTGGGACCCTAAATCCCATAGTATTTTATAAGGTTCGGTGTTTGTCTTTGACTTATTCAAGATCTAAATCAATCACTTGGTGACTCCACTCGAAGGTATAGACCTAAGAAATACCTTATCTATATGTCTGGTTAAAACTTGTAATTGTTTACCTATATGATAACCAGATCTAAAGCAAGAAACTCTGAAGAACCCATTCAGTTTTTTGAGTTACACCTTGGTAGCCTTAGGGTACATCCAGTTTTATCTGCTATATCAAACCCACCTGCTACCAATATCACCACCCTTGTACCTATTGTTTCATCCAACCCTATTGCCAATATATCTTCAAGTATAACTATCAACAGTTCTATAGAACAGGACATAATAGCTATAATGGCCACTCCACCAACTTATCTTACATGGAATCACACTGGTTTGTTGGACCTGGTGGCTCATAATATGATTCCTATTACAGCTTTGAAGGCATTACCTTCATACAATGGAACATGAAAAACGACGTATGAACATTACTTGGATGTTGCCTCTTTGGCAGCTATATACAACATTACTCAAGAAGAAGTAATGATCAGGTTGTTGGTAATTTCATTAAAAGGAAAAATGCTCTATTGGTACAGAGCACTTCCTAGTCAATCCATCACAAGCTGGGCCAAACTCGTTGGTAGGTTTGTAGATGAATTTAATCAAAACACAGATCCTTTCTCCCTTCTTAGCCAGTTCAACATCATCCAGAAACATCCCCAAGAGAAAATTATTAATCTTAACATCTGATTCAGTCACACTTGGGAAAGGGTGCCCATCGAATTGAAACCAACCATCAAAAAAGTGGTGTATTATTATCTAAGAGATTTCAATTTTGATATCAGTACGATTATACAACAATCTCAAATATTCACTTTCCCTGCTATTTACCAAGAAGCATCTAAAGTAGAAAGATATAGCATTGCTACTGGAAGGTATACACCAAAATCAATAATGCCAATTTATCTAGATATTCCCCAAGCTTCCAGTGCTAGTTCTTCAAGTTCTTCCCATTTGCCAAACATAGAACTTCCAAAATGGAATGGGAAACCATCCATTCCTACAATACATATACCTCAAAATTTCTTGTAATTGTAAGATTCAACGAACATTATTTTATTATTGCAGCAGCATTTAAATAATGTTGCGTTACAAACAAACATCCGGGAATAGTCACCGAAACTGTTACAGGGTAACAGAACTTGTTACGTAGTTGTAACAGCCAGCCAATAAACTAATACAGACAAATAGTACGCTAACATCCCCCTTTATTACATTATTTGGGTAATGTAATAACTAATAGCTATACTAACATCCCCTTACATCATTTTGCAATACAAAGTGAGTTGCGAAACAATTCAAATTTGACACGTCCAAGTGCCTTAGTGAAAATGTCTGCAACTTGAGCATCGGTGGGAATGTCTTGAAGCTGAATTCGGTGCTTTGGAACTTCATCTCGAATGAAATGACATTGTGTGTCAATGTGCTTTGTTCTTTCATGATGGACTGGATTCTTGACTAGGTTCGAGAACACCCTGATTGTCGCAAAACAAGTGTATTGGAGATTTTGATGGATGGCCCATACTTGTCAGAATGCGACGTAACCATATCACTTCGCACACAGTTTCACGTGCGACGTGATACTCTGCCTCTTTGATGAAATAGCAACCACCTGTTGCTTCTTGCTGTGCCAAGAGACAGGACCGGATCCCAGATGAAAAATATATCTAGAAGTTGACTTGCGATCATCAAATGATCCGGCATAGTCAGAGTTCGTGTATCCTTGCAAGAAGAATTTATTGTTCCTCTTGTATTCTAGGCCATATTCCATAGTACCACGGACATAGTGAAGAACACATTTTGTTGCTTTCCAATGAGTGGTCTTAGGCTCCTGCATGAACCTCGAAAGATAGTTGACAGCAAATACGAGATCTAGCCTAGTATTGGTCAGATATATGAGACTCCCAATCAACTGTCGATAGAGAGTACCATCTACCTAAGGTGAGTCATCATATCGTGATAACTAAAGTCCATTCTCCATAGGAGTTGCCATTGGCTTGCAGTCAGTCATGCGATATTTATCCAGCAATGTCTTGGCATATTTTTTCTGAGACACTTTGATGGAGTGCTCCTTTTGGCTGAATTCCAGACCAAGACAGTAATGGAGAAGTCCAAGATCTATCATCTCAAAATATTTGCACAAGTTTCTTTTCACAGTAGAGATCATAGTTTCTGAACTCCCTGTAATGAGCAGATCATCCACATAGAGTACAAGCAACACTATCTCAAAACCTTGTTTCTTGAAATAGAGGTTTGCATCTGACGAACATCTCTTAAATCCATGCTGCATAAGGTGATTGTCCATTTTTATATACCAAGCTCGAGGAGCTTGTTTCAGACCATATAAGGATTTGACCAATTTGCAAACTTTCTGCTGTTGGCCTTCCACTTCAAATCCTTCAAGCTGAGTCATATAGACTTCTTCTTGGAGATCACCATTTAGAAAGGCACTTTTGACATCCATTTGGTGAAATTTCCACCCATATTGTGCTGCCATAGCACACATAACCCGAATTGTGGTCATTCGAGCAGTAGGTGCAAAAGTTTCCTCATAGTCGATGCCTTCCTTTTGAGCATAGCCCTTTGCAACAAGTCGAGCCTTATGCTTATCAATTGTTCCATATGCCTTGTACTTGACTTTATATACTCATTTGCAGCCAATAGGTTTATTTCCATGTGGTAGATCAACAAGCTTCCAAGTTTTATTCTTCATCAAAGACTCATACTCTGTATCCATAGCGGCCTTCCACTGAGGCTCACTAAGAGCATCTTGCACTGATGCAGGTTCAAGACTATCTATGGTAGACATGAATGCCCTGTCATCATCAATATCCATATCCTCTACTTCTGCACTTGGAGTCACAGAAAGTTCCTCAAAAGATTGACAAAGATCATCAACCTCACCAGTTTCTCTGGCTTCTCTTTCCTTTTGAGCCATACTGCGTGTACGAGGTCTATCCAAATTCAAATTGGGAGGAGTGGATAAATTTGCATCTCTGATTGTATTTGTACACCATTTAGGATTCTTCTTCGATGGAGTTGAAGAAGATGTAGAAGGACCTCCTGTCTGTGTTGACGAAGGAATCATCTCTTCCTTATTTTCCACAATATCTTGGTGTACTGTAGATGTGCTCTGTGATGTGAAAGCTTCATCAAAGACAACATCTCTA
The DNA here is from genome assembly GCA_028583015.1 of Wollemia nobilis. Classification (NCBI taxonomy): domain Eukaryota; kingdom Viridiplantae; phylum Streptophyta; class Pinopsida; order Araucariales; family Araucariaceae; genus Wollemia; species Wollemia nobilis. The sequence continues at coordinate 4,352,889 of JAQPPZ010016751.1, read as the reverse complement.
CTGATATGAATTTTCTTGGTCAAAGGATCTATCAACCAATATCCTTTGGAGTGCTCAGAATATCCAAGAAAAATACATCTCAGTGTTTTCTCATCTAGCTTCTTCCTTTTCTCTTTCGGTATGTGCATGAAAGCTTGACACCCAAAAATACGTAGATGAGATATGGAGGGTTTTCGACCACTCCATGCTTCCTGTGGAGTCATTCCTTTTAGGGCCTTTGTGGGTGCCCTATTCAACAGATACACTACAGTGGTGACAGCTTCTGCCCAATATTTTTGCCCAAGAGTAGCTCCTGTGAGCATACAACGAACCATTTCCATGATAGAACAGTTCCTTCTCTCAGCAAATCCATTTCTTTCGAGGAGTATAGGCGATTGTTAACCTGTCTCTTGATCCCATGCTTATCTAGGAATGCAAAAAATTCATTAGAGGTAAACTCTCCCCCTCGATCTGAGCGGAGGGTTTTGATAGAAGCCCCTGACTCCTTCTCAACGAATTTCTTGAACTGCTGGAAGAATGCAAAAGCTTCAGATTTTAGTTGGAGAAAGAAAACCCACATCTTTCGTGAGTAGTCATCTACGAATAACTGAAAGTACCTCTTCCCTCCAACACTGTTGGGTGTGAAAGGACTGTATAGATCGGTGTGAATTAGCTCCAAAGGTTTTCATGCTCTTGTAGAGCTCTTCTCAAATGGTACTCTATGCTACTTTCCTACCAAGCAGTCAGAGCACACTGGCAATGTGGCAGAAAGGGAAGGAAGACCCTTTACCATCTCATACTTGCTGAGCTCAAGTAAGTAGCCAGAACTAAGATGCCCATATCTCTTGTGCCATAGGGAAGTTGCCTCCTTGGTAGAGATAGTCATGGCAACATGTGGAGTAGAGATAGCATCTAGTGCAAATAAGTCGTGCTTATATGAAGTCGTTGCAATCGCTTACCCTTCTTGGTAATAGTACAACACTTCTTTCCATTCTCAACACGAAAGTTGACAACCATATTTCTATCCAGGATTTGTGTCACTGACAACAAATTGTTGGCCAATCCCGGAACATAGAGGACTTTGTCAATCTGATACTTGTCATTAGGAAGAGTGACTGAAATTGTACCCTCTCCCTGAACCCTGTAGGTTTTATCATCAGCAATGGTGACAGGTTTGCCCTCTTTGGCCTCAAATGATTCAAACCATGATCTGTCGCCAATCATATTTTTGCTAGCTCCAGAATCGACATACCAAATGGGATCCTCTCGAGTGGAATCTGTGGTAGTCATGAGCACCTTGTGTGCCCATTCGGAATCCGAGTCGGATTCTTCAACGAGCAACATTCACCCGGGGTTGCTTGTTTTTATTTTGTGGTTTGTTTTGGCCTTTCGCTTGTTCTTATGCCAACACCTGTTGGTGTCATGGTTGTCTTTCTCACAGATCTTGCACCACCTCTTCTTCTATTGAGGTTGTTTGCCTTTTCCTTTCGTATCCTGTTGAGAATTTCCTCCTTTCTGAAAGTTGCCTCCTTTTTTCCCATTACCTTTCTTCCTAGAACCCTGCCTGTTGGTGTATAGGGCTGTATTGGAAGAATCATCCTTGTGAAGTTGGCGTGCCTCCTGTTGTTGAAGCAGATTGACCAACTTGATGTAGGTAATTTGTCATTGAGACACCTGGATGGAGGTTATCAACATATCAAATGAAGAAGGTAAAGCTCTCATCACAAGTGAAATGAGAAGCTTTTCGTCCACAATATCTCCTAGAGAACTCAATTTCTCTTTCAACTCAGACACTCTGCAGAGAAAGAGTTCAACTGCTTTCACCCCTGTCTCAAACTCGGAGTTATGAAGTTGTTGTTGAAGATGAATAATGGTTGAATCATTCTTCCCCTCATAGATGGTTCTAAGGGCATCCCATGCCTCTTTACCACTTGCTTTGTCAGCTATATGAGGTTGCACTTCATCTAAAATAGCAAACAAAATGAGCACCTTTGCTCTACTGTCTTTCTTGTCAAAAGCTATCTGATCTGCTGAAGGACCTGTGGATCCTGCTATTGGTGAAGGCCTGGTTGCTACTCCAGTAAAAATATCTCACAAATCTTCCATTTGGAGAATTGCCTTCATCTTATGTTTCCATGGTGTATAATTTGGACCTTTCAATAACTGATGCGGATCAGTCATCAACTTTGCAACAACGGCCATAGTGAAGGTTCCTTATATCACCAATTGGTCCCCCTTTCGATATACCTTTTGCTAGGCCAATATACCGTACAAAATACCCGCCCTTACGTGAGGGAAACTATAGGTATTTAGAAAGATCAACAAAAATCACCCACCCTTACGTGAGGGAGACTATAGGTGAGTTTTAGAGATCATACGATACGTGGAACATAAGCGGTACTGAAAGGGAATCGCCTTGTTGATGGCACCTACCATAGAAGATTCTTCTCATGCGTGGGGCGTAACTTCCCCTAAACACTATGAAGAATACTTCGTCAGGATTTACGCCTAAACACAAGTGCGATAAAGGGTAGTGGATGGAGTAAAAAAATGCAAAAATGGCGTACTTATTCCTCCCCGACGATTTATAGAGAACAAGCTCAGACGTCGTTATAGCAACTATATTAGGCGGCGGATACAGTAGCCAAATCACAACAGCTTTACCTATAAGTGCTGGCCAGAGGTATCACAAATATCGAACGCTGCAGTGCAAATAAATTGCACAGATGGGTTTTATATTCCGGGGACTTAGGGAGTGTTTGTTTTTAAGTTTTTTTTTAATGTTATAGTGCAAAAATGAAATATGCAACATACAACATAAAAAAAAAACTGCCCACAAGAATAACCCACAAGGTGTCGGTCACAGCCGAAAATGCACCTTTTACAATGCCAAATTGCTATTTTTCATAAAATTACTCTCAATCCCCCTTTGATTTTTTGAAAAAATATCCCCCCTTAAAAAGGCTTTCTTTAACAAAGCATTTTAATAATTATTATAAATTTAAAATTAAAATAAATAATTTTAATTTCTATAGTTTTAAAACTTTAGAAAAAATAAATTAAAATTAAATTTTAATTTATAAAGTTTAAAAACTATATTAAAAAAAATTAAAATTAAAAATTTTAATTAAAAAATAATAATTAAAAAACACTATGCAAAAAAAAATTATACCTTTGGGGGGAAGTCGGCGGGATTTGAACCCCCGACCTGCAGGCTCCCTGAGCCTTAACCGCACGGCTCACGACCACGTGAGCCAGCAGGCTGATCCGGAAGGATCAGTTGAAAACCTCCTTATTCAATACCCGAATGCTCCTCCTCCTCTACTGTGGCCTCCGGTTGCTGCTTCCCAGCGATCTCTGTGTTTTTTTTTTTTTTTTAAATCGCAGTCCCTCCGTGTCTGTTGCTGCGTTCTCCGCAGGCTTCTCTTTCCGAAAAAAAATCACCCGCCTCTCCGCAGGTTTGGTAAAAAAATATTTTCCAACAGGTGGCCGCCGGGGGGGGGGGTTTATACCCCCGGGCGGGATTTCAAATTTCATTTTCCCGTCAGGGGGGGGGCCCTCGGGGAGCGTGACGCATAATTTGCGTCGCACGGGGGGGGGGGGGGCCCTCGAGGAGAGTGCGTGCAATGTGCACGTCGCACGAGGAGGGGGGGAAAAGGGGCGTTGGGGCCCGCGCTCTCCACCAATGCGGGGGGGCGACGCTGTCGCGTTCGCTCCCTCCAATGGGGAAGGGGTGGGGGGGCGTGCAGCCTTCCCACCTCTGCCCAGTCGCATGGCTGTGCGGGCACCTCCCTTCCCTGCACAGTCAACGGGCGGGGGGTCCCTCGCGCGTCGCGACGCGATTGCGTCGTCGCGCGCGGACTTCCCTTCAGCCCGCGTGGCTGTGCTCAACGGGGGGGTCCCCTCTCTGCACAGCCCGCGTGACTGTGCTCCACGTGGGGGGACTTCCCTGCCCTGCGCAGTCAGCCTGGCTGTGCTCAACCGGGGGGGTCCCCTGTGCGTCCCTCCTCTGCTCAGCAGGGGGCAGAAATTTTTTTTTTTTTTTTTATTCTTTCCGCAGCTGCTGGTTGCTCATCACGCGACGTCGCGGAAAAAAAATTTAAAAACAATCCGCACGCACAGCAAAAATTTTCCAGCATATATCATCTTCCGCCTCCTCCCTCTACTCTAGCTCTGGTACCATGTAAGATTCAACGAACATTATTTTATTATTGCAGCAGCGTTTAAATAATGCTGCGTTACAAACAAACATCCGGGAATAGTCACCGGAACTGTTACAGGGTAACAAAACTTGTTACATAGTTGTAACAGCCAGCCAATAAACTAATACAGACAAATAGTACGCTAACAGTAATTACCACCTTTTCTTATTGTTCCTGCATTGCCTACACCACCTGTTCAGTCAGCCCAAGAAAAATAGCTTTCCATCTTACTAGACATGCAATCAACGATAAAAACTTTGGCAAATGATATGATGTCAATGAAGAGAAGAGAGGCCAAAATAAATTTTCAACCGAGAAGGTTTTCCTAGATAACAAGGGATACAACTTCATCAAGCAATAGAGGTCAGGAAAGGTCAAGTGTCATTTATGCAAATGATGATGAGGAATCTACAGCCCCTCCCACAAATTCTGATTACTGGTGCACTACATGTAATGACCCACATGGGAAAATTTCATGTATGATTCATCAACACTATGTACAAAATGTAGCTATTGAGAAAGTGGAGAAAAATATGAAAGGCCATGTAAGCATGATTAGAGAAACTAACCACAATTTTATGATGCCTTCGGTTGAACAAGTTGTAGTCTTGACTAGATCAGGCAAAAAACCTCTGCAAGTGGATCCTTAGGAGCTCCAACCTCTAATTTTTCCCCCAGCCCCTAAAGTGCCACCTAAAAGAGATACTTCCTATGAAAAAGTACCTCAGGTTCCTACCTAGAGCTCTAGAGTAGAAATACATAAAGAATTTATCCCACAAAAGGAAGTCGAGACTCAAGATCAAGCTAAGGAGAGGTTAATATTTCCTTCACTAACTAAGAGATAGAGAACGAAAGTGACTCAGGGATACAGAAATAGATATGACACCTTTTCTAAGGAAAGAGAGAGGAGTGTTGAACCATCTTCTTTTAACATAGTGGAAGAAATGAAGAAGACTCCCTCAAAGGCAAGCATGTACGATGCCCTTCAGTTTCCTGGTCAAATTGATCTCTTGCAAGAATCTTTAAGGTCAATGAAAAATAAAGGTAGGAACACATCCTACTCAAATACAATCCAGGTGAATCTAACATCTACCACTAGAAAAAATAGACCACCTCCATTTTATTTATCTCTTCAAATGGAAGGGTGGGTCGTACACAACTACATGATAGACTTAGGTGTTGCTACTACAGTGATACCAAAAGCAGTGTGTGATATTATGGGAATGGAGTACACTAGAAGCAATCCAGGAGTTCTACAGTTAGATGACACTCTAGTCAAGACTATAGGAGTAATTAAATACATCCCCATAAAGCTTCATAGGATGCCTCAAATGGTGGTCATACAAGAAGTGGTAGTTGTGGATTTAGCACCATACTTTGGCATGTGTTTGTCTAGAGAGTTCATAGCCAAGATAGGAGGATATCTATCTCTGGACTACTCACACTTGGAAATACCTTTCAAGGGTAGGAGGATCAAGATATTTAATGAAAAACCATCTACTTTTCACATAGAAAATATAGAGGAGGCCAACACTATAAGTATGATGACCAAAGAAATGGAGGATCTGGATCTAATGGAAGAGACCTTAGAAGAGCTTCAAATAGAAGACCAATTCTCTCTGAAGAATTTCAATGCCATGATAGAAACTGAGATGGGAATTTATTCCATTATGAAACCAAAAAAGCAATTGGCACCCGCTCCCAAAGAAGATGACTCTACCAGTCAGCTTTGGAAGCTTTTCTTCGATGGAGCTAGGTGCAAGAATAGAGTTGGTGCTGGAATAGTTTTAATTTCCCCTACAGGCAAAGAAAGAATTTTCTCTTATAGGCTGACATGGAGTTGCACCAATAATGCAGTAGAGTATGAAGCGCTTTGTTTGGGCCTGAGAAAGGCCGAGAAACTAGGGGTTAAGCAGTTACAAATTTATGGAGATTCAAAACTTATCGTGAATCAAGTCACGGGAAAATGTACAAGTAAACAACATTACTTAAAGGCATACAGAAATAAAGTGTGGGACCTTTTAGAAGCCTTTGAGGCTCTAAATATGAAGTCTATTCCTAGAGAACAGAATACCCATGCGGATTTGTTGGCATTTGTAGGAGCAAAATTTTGCCCCATCAGCAACGTTATTCAGAAATCTAAGACGGTTAGACTCATATATAGACCCTCTGTGCCAGACAAAAATATTTTTTGGCAAGTTTTTGAAAACGATGAGCAAATATTAGATTTTTTAATCTATGAAATGAACTGCTCGAGCGGTAGAACATTGCAAGATGAAGAAGAAGAAGGATTGATTCAATTAAATAATAATCATATTCCCAAGGGACTTATCACCCTTGAGAGTATTTTTGATAACAATGATAGGGCAGTAGGCCATAAAATAAAAGTTGATAAGCACCGGTATAAAGAAGTCGAGCTAGAACCGAGAAAAATGATTAAAGTTGGAGTTAGTTGTACAATAGAAGAGTTAAACCAAATCAGGGAATTGTGCAAGAAATTTCCAGATATTATAGCTTGGGTGTACAATGATCTTAAGGTGTACAGGAAGGAGGTTATCCAACATACCATTGAATTAGAGGAAGGGGCCAAACCTTTCAGGAAAAAGTAAAGGCCTGTGAATCCAAAGATAGAGGCCTTGATGAAGCAAGAATTGTTAAAACTCCTTCAAGCTAAGATAGTGTATCCTATTAAACATTCTACCTAGGTAGCAAACCTAGTCCTAGTTAGGAAGAAAAATGGGGATATCAGACTATGTGCATTGATTTCAGGAATTTGAACAAGGCTTCACTCAAGGATCATTACCCACTTCCATAGATAGACCAAATTTTACACACAGTTGTAGGAGTAGAGAGATTTTCTTTGCTAGATGGTTTTTCTGGGTATAATCAGGTATGGGTCAGAGATGAAGATCAATATAAAACTGCCTTTACCACCAAGTGGGGAATATTCACCTATCAAAGGATGCCTTTCGGGTTGTCTAATGCAGGAGCAACCTTCCAAAGGGCAATGGATGTAGCCTTCGGTGAACTTGCTAACAAGATCATAGTCATCTATTTAGATGATATGACAGTTTTTTCTCATCATAAAGAAGATCATATAAAACACCTCGAGAGGGTTTTTGAAAAATGCAAGGAATTTGGAATATCTTTGAACCCAAAGAAATCCATATTCATTGTAGAGGAAGGTATTCTACTTGGTCATGTCATCTCCAAAGTTGGATTAGCCATAGATCCTGATAGAGTGAAAGCACTCTTAGAACTTCCCTTACCAGCAAACAAGAGAGGCTTGCAATATTTCTTTGGACAAATAAATTTTGTGCATAAATTTATTACAGATTTTGCACAGATTGTTAAACCAATGATAGAACTACTAAAGAAGGATGCACCTTTCAAATGGATAGATCCAAGGAAGAATGCTTTCAAAAATATTTTAGAGGAAATAACTCAAGCACCTGTGCTGGTTAATCCTGACTACTCCCGAGGTTTTATCTTATATGTTGTTGGGGAGCAAGAAAGTTATGTTGCAGTCCTCACATAGAAAGGAGTAGACAATGAAGAAAGACCCATAGCTTTTCTAAGTGCCACCATGCATGATCACGAGGAAAGATACAACTTTATTGAGAAACAAGTATATGTTGTCATGAAGTCTTTGAATAAATTCAAACATTTCCTATCACAAAGCAAGACCATTATTTATGTAATCCATTCTGATGTCAGGAATTTTATAATACAAGGAGAACTTGGTGAAAAGAGAGTTGGTTGGGTAACAAAAATACAGGAATATGATGTAGAAATACACCCAACAAAAATAGTAAGGGGTAGAGCCCTATGCCAAGAGTTGGCCAAGTAGGCTTCAAATGATCATGTAGATCACCAAAGCATCATGGTAAATGCAAAATCAGATCAAAATCTGGAGAAAGCTGATTGGATTGATGATCTTGTGGAGTACTTTCATACTGGAAGATGTCCTGATAATCTGAATGCTTCACAAAGAAGAAGGTATAGAGGACAAGCATTGAAGTACACCCTTCAATCAAAAGGGTTGTACAAGAAAAACATAGATGGTGTACTATTGAAATGCATAAGGGATGATAAAAAACAAAAGGTGTTAAAAGAGTTTCATGGAGGTCTCTCTAGGGGACATTATTTAGGAAGAACTACTGCTTTGAAGATACTCAGAGCAGGTTGTTATTGGCCTTCTATTTTTTTTGACACTTACAAGATAACCAAGAGTTGTGAGCAATGCCAGAGATATGTAGGGAGGAACAGAAATACCCCTATGCCTCTAAAGTCTATCCAAGTTGAAGAACCTTTCCAACAATGGGGGTTAGATTTTATTGGGATAATAGAGCCTAATTCATCAGCTGGCCAAAAGTATATTCTTACTGCCACAGACTATTTTACTAAGTGGGTTGAAGCAATTCCCACTAAGAAGGTCGATCAAGAAGTCGTAATTGAGTTTGTGGAAAGCTTGATTACAAGGTTTGGTATACCATATTCACTGGTTATAGATAATGGATCAGCTTTCATCGATGCTAAAATGATTGAGTTTACTAGCAGATATGGTATATATTTGAAGACCTCCTCCAACTACTATCCATAGGGGAATGGTCTAGCTGAGTCTACAAATAAAAACCTTCTCAGAATCCTGAAAAGAACTTTAAAAGATAACAAGAGGAGCTGGCACTCCTTGATGAACCAAGCACTATGGGCCGATAGGATTTTGATTAAGAAATCTATTGATACATCACCCTATTCTTTGGTCTATGGCAAAGAGGCTATTCTGCCTATACACATGGAAATACCAGCTTTAAAGTTACTCAATCAGATGGATGAAGAAGGAGGTCAACCGATGGATGCCTAGCTGATGCAGCTTTTACAACTAGAAGAACATAGAGGCATGCCTATAATCACCACCAAAAACACATGGTCGACACAGAAGGGTGGTTCAATAAAAATACTACCTTCAAAAAATTTAAGGTTGGGGACTTGGTTTTGAAATGGAATGTGAAAAAAGCTAAGCCAGGTAACCACAAAAAATTTGACGCCTTTTGGGAGGGTCCCTTTGAGATAATTGTTGAGAAGCAATTTAATTCATTTCAACTACAAGATCAGCAGGGTGTAATTCTACCCATAATAGTGAATGCTTTTCACTTAAAACTCTACTTCAAGTAAAACAAAGAGTCTCATGTACATTATGTATAATATATAGTAGTTTATATAATTTTTTTAAAAGTTCTTGGCTTGTAATTTTTTGTCATCATTTGACCCTCCAAGGTCAACCCGAAAAAAGACAAAAATATAAAAAAAGAGGAAGAAAGCAAATAAAAGTGCCATTTTATCAGTATATAATGGTTCAAATTCAAAATCTACCATGTAGTATTCCAACGGTTGGTGGGAAGGCACTCTTTTCATAGATGATCGATGCCTTGAAGAGCACAAATTCTCAGTTAATGTGGCTATCAGTGATTGGTCGATAAATTTAGCATGCGGGATAGTGTCAAAAATGATGTGCAAGAAGATTCAGGAAATATGGGTACACCAACCATAGTTAATGCGACCCATGCATAATCTTTCAAATCGATGTAAGAAACCCTAATTCATTTTTGAATGAGTTTCTCTGCAATAATTTACTTGCTATTTTCATTCTCAAGCTCACACCCAGTATGAATGAACTCTATAAGCATATTTCTATGGCTCCAAAGAAGAATACTCAGAAAGTAGCAATGGCAGCATCATCTTCTGTTTCCCCAATGGCAAGGCATGAAGATGAAGTAGGAGAAAAGTTTATCGATAAAGATGCCAGAATTGGTGATACAGTTATAACATGGAAACCTCCAGAGAAAATTTGGAGAGATATTGAAGAGAGAATGTCTACAGGAATCACTGCATCCTCTCCTACTACTTTCGTGTTCAACTCTCTACTCTACTGGTATGTGTATATTCCCATTCATCCCTATCCCGAATTAGTTAAAGCTATTGCTAGGTTTTATGACACGAGAGAAAAGGCTATAAAAAATTCCTAGGGTAGGACCCTTTTCAAATTGAACTCTGATGCTTTCATTAATGCTTTTGTCATCGGTCATGTGCCTACTTTTGAGCCAAAATATTTTGACCCCATCGACCAGGAAAAATATTTTATACCCTCTGAGAAGATAAAGAATTTTATGGCAACTCAGTTAAAAAAACCACCTACTAGAGGAAACATGCCCGAAACCCCCATTCCTCTGATGGATTTCAAAAATCTAGAACTATTTTCTATTTTGGCCATAGTAGCAGGTTTGAAGATAGAATAAAAAGGTTTATGGGTGGCAAATTGCACTGGTCAATTGCCTATCAAACCCTAAAAATTATGATTCTTCAGTTATGGATCAAAGTGTCAGGCCCATATTCTTTGATTGGCTAGGATACATTTTTCATCAAATACATGAGGGTTTATCTTCAATTAAAAAGAGGTTCTCAATCTTCTTTCAAGTTCTCATCATATTTAGTATGGGTTTTCTTCTATTTTATGGCTCAGGAGTTAGCTTTCATTTCTGTAAATGATAAATATGAGAAAGGAAGAACCCTACCCATATGTGAATGGACTAATGTTTTGTACAAAACAGAATCATATTATGATTTTAACAGGGAATTTCTGGGACCAGCCCTGAAAATTATGTATGGAGAAATAAGTAGGTTAACCCCAAAAGCTGTAAAAGTTTTACAAAATAAACATGCAGAGGAGGGTGACTAGTTCATCCTTACTCAGGGAATTATCATTAGATTATATGGGTATACTAGAAAACCTTTCTTACTTCCGCATTATGTCACTGATAGACTATTTGCTTTAGAATATGTGAGACAAACTGAGCAAATAAATTTCAAAAATGGTATAGGTATAGGAAAAACTGGCACCTGTACCATACCATTTCATTTTGAAGGTATTATTGTTTCAAAGAAAGGACAACATGAACAAATTGCTCAAGTTCTAAGGGAATTAGGGTTGATATAAATGCCACAATGATGGAGGTATGACCCCATCAATATATTTTTAGAAAGATAAGCTATTCTGAACAAAACCCCTATAAATAATTACCACATGTTCCCTAAACAGGACATTGAAAATTGTAGAAACAATGTTGAAGATGAGGCATTAGAATGGCATGTAGAGAGAATGCAACCACTACCTCCATGGTATGATTTCTATGAGCATGTGGTTGAGTATAACCCTAAAGATAATCCTAAACATGTCCTGGATGATAAAACTATCAATAGGATGCAAAAGAAGGGGGCCGAATGGATAGTAGGGAAAATTCATGAATGGTGGATGATGAGGGTTCAAACTAATATGATTGATTCAAGCTACCCCATCAACAATGATCTTGAATTTTTAGTCCATTATGATTATTATCAAGCTACCTAGATAGGTACTTTCCCTATAAAAGTACCCTCGAGTGTTGGTGGCAGCAAAGAGGCAAGCCTTGAAGCTGCTAAAAAATAGAAAATGGACTAGAGTAAAGGCAAGGAAGTTGTAGTTGAGCAACAAGAATCCCATACACAAACAAAGCTTAGGTCCTCTAAAAATAAATCCACTAAGAATATCTTCACAGAGGAACAACAAAAAAAATATGTAAAAGCAACCCAGATGATGGTAAATATGGGTTATGATGGTAAGGGACTAGGAAAATATGGACAAGGAATCACTGAACCCTTGCAAGTGGAAAAAAGAGGAAAGCATCTGGCACTCAAGCACAAACCCATCAAAGAGAAGATCAATATCTTCAAGAACTCTGAAGTTCGTTCCCCCTTCAAACTCTGATACTGAATCAGATGAAGTACCTCTTGGCACTAAGAAAAGAAAGCTAAAATCCCTAGCAAGAAGGTCAACAAAAAGAAGCAAACAGTTTGACACGGCTCAAAAAATTGCAAAAGATATCTAGAGTGGTGAAAATCAATAGCAAGAGACTGTTGAACATTCTGAAGTTGTTAGGGAAAGTGAACAAGTTGCTCAAGACATTGGAGATGTTTCACAGAATGATGAAGTAGTTGAAAATCTTGATGTGCAAGAAGAAGCTCAGAATGAAATAGTTGATAATAGCATCGACTGTGCTCTAGAAGGGCTAGACATAGGTATTTTGAAAATATAATTGTTAAAAAAGAGATTGTTGAACATAATAGGAGTCAACGTGGGGAGATTCCCCTAAATGCTAAAATAATAGATTTAGAAGAAGATACATATGTTGAAGAGAATGAGGGTGGAGAAAGAGAAGTGACTAGAACCCCTCAACAAGATGAAGTTGAAAAGTCTGTTGCTGATGAGGTTAATGAAGAACATGTAATGGAAGATGAAAACCAACGCGTACTCCAGATCGGATCAGGTATGGCTTCTCTATTCTCTCATTCTTCTCTTCCTACTCATTCCCAAATTAAGTCTCCTTCCATTTCTATTCCAAAGAAAGATATAATGTTTCCCTTGAAACAATGGTTGCTTTCTCCAGAACCAGTATCATCTTCACAGATTCAATCTGAAGCTGGTCAATCTTCAGAATCACTCACTCATCCTATAGTTACTCCTTTGGATGGGAGTACCACTTTGGTATCAACCCCATTCCTCCCTGGTGCATGCATACCAACTATGAGGTCCACCTCTACTGCAACTACTGAAAATCACCCAACTTTTTCAAAATTGAAAGATCTGAGAAAGGTAAACAAAAATGCCTTTGATTGGTGGACTTCCCACTCTACTAAAGCTTCTAAAGCTCCAGCCCATACACAAGAAATGATAGCGCTTGATCCCACCACTATGCAGTGAAAGAAGGTGAAGCTGACCCCAAAAGTTAAGAATCCTGAAGGTGATATGATGATTGAAGATTATCAAGTAGAAAGTGTAACTGAAGACATTACTCAGCTTCATATGCAGGATGAATGGGGAATGGTCCAAGCTCACCTAGGGACGATTTACTTGCATGGAGAATATTTTAAAGAAAAATTCAATAAAGAGCAAGAAGCCAAAAAAGAATGTGAATCTGCCTTGCAAGAATAGAAATTGTTAGAAAAAGCCTTAAAATTGGAGGCTAAAATATGGGAAGATAGATTCAGCGAAGCTATAAGTGAAGCAACTAAATATAAAGAAGAACTTGAGAAGGCAACTGCACAAATTCAATCTTTGACTCTACAAGTACAAGAACTTCAGCAATAGGTCCAAGAGAAGCAGAATGAAGCACATGGCCTATCAAAAGAAAAAGCTAAAGCAGTAAGGAAAGAAATGTTTGAAGATATCTTGCTGCTTAGTCTGAGAGCAAGGCCTATGTTGATATATTTAGCTAAAGTAAAGGAAGTGCTTGAAGTGGTTGGAGATGAGTTAAAATCTTCAGTGAGACTTCTTACAGAAAAGATTAGATACCACAACTAAAATTCAAGTCTTGTCTCGATAATATGCCTAGAGAGTGTCGCTACTAAGATCCGAAGTGAAGCCTAGTCTTAGGCTAAAATTGCAGCCAAAAGTTTCTTTAGAAGATTTAAACTTGTAAATCAAGGGGTAAAACTTCTTCATGAGTTGGAAGCTGAAGCTAAGGGACTAGTGAAGCATTTAAACCTAGCAAACAAATGTGGACTTCCATATCTTTGGGATGAAAATTCAAATGTTCTAAGTGAAGATGCACTCACAACATCCCTAAAATATTTTATTGATGATGAATCTAAGATAGAAGGTTGGGAAGAACCTATGGAAGAAGCACGAATGTTTGCTATGATTCAAAATCTCACACAGATTAAGTCTTGTTTACAAGAACTAATTTTGAGGTATAAGATAGTGTCTCATGATAAAGTGGAAGAGTTGCAATATGTATATCAGTTGTTCATGGAATCATCAGATCTTGATGATGAAGCTTGGAAGCAAGTTTACCTCACTTACAATGAAGTCATCAAGGTGATAGAAAAGCAGAAGAAATCCAAGAAAGTTGACTAGAGACAATTGACAGAAGGTGGGACTAGTGGCCAATCATGAAGAGTTTCACAAAAAATTTGAATTACTAAGATGTTAATGTAATATTAGTAAAGTATACATAAGCTTGTAAGAGGTAGTTTGAAAGGTAATGTTTTACTTGTTTAAGCAATTCTTTTCTGATTTTTTCCAAAACTTCCTCTTCCATATTATTTTGACTCCGTTTCCCAATGGATGAAGGTCCTGGATTCTAATATTTTTGCTAGCAAAATTCCTCGAAAGGTACCAAGAATGTTAGTCTAAAAATACTACCCTGAAGATAGTAGAGGTTTTGAAGGCTCAAACAAGTTTTGAAGGTTCAAACACCAATTTCCCATTTTTGTGAAGCTCAAGGTGAAAGAGGACTAAGGCATGCAACATATCATGATTTCACGATATGTCGATGTTTCATGAGTGCAAGGCAAATAAAATACTAAGGTAGGTGAAATGTCATGATTTCATGATATGTCAGCATTTCACGAGTGCAAGGCAAGAAAATACCAAGGCAGGAGAAATATCATGATTTTATGACATGTCAACATTTTTCAAGGTGCAAGGCAAGAAAAGAGCCAAGGCAGGAAAGATATCATGATTTCGTGACATGTCAGAATTTCACGAGTTCAAAGCGAGAAAAGACTACGATAGGAGGAATGTCATGATTTCATGACATGTTGACTTTTGTGAGCCCAAGGTGAAAGAGGAGATCAAGACTTCAGAATGTCACGATTTCGTGATATAACTGAGTTGCATGAAACAAAGATATAAATAGAATCTGCCTTCAAAGGAGCATGTCGGTAACTGATGGTAGATCATGATTGAGCATCAAATCTTAAACTTCTACCATTGGTGATTTTATTACCTGACTGAACCAACGAGAAGCCACGTAAAATATGTTGGTGCATTTGGTAGCGCATTTTATTGTAATTGATTTTGTGTCAAGGATTTGGTAGCTATCAAAGCATATTTGTTTTAGAGTATATATAGTAGGGAGCATACCCTAAAAAAGGGTTGGCTCTTAGATGTTTACAAGATTGGATGTATGTACTCTAGATTCAAGCAATAAGATAAACTTCTATTGGCTTCTGGTTCACTATGTGCAAGTGTATGTATTAACATTTGATGCTTCTATTTACATTACTAAGTTATACGTTGTATTTGTTCTATTATCTGGACTCATGCACGATATAAACAGTATTTCTGGAGCTTAAGATTTAATATATGTATGTGTTAGATTAACATCTAAATCACATTAAAGAACTATGATTTCTATGTGAAGAAATATCGAATGCTTAGATCTTGAAGTTATATGTATTCATCTTTGTTGTTGTTTAAACTGCACCAAGAGAAAATCTCTAGCTACGGCTATATTTCCATTTCTTTCAGTAAACCCTTCTCTCCCTTTTCTCACAAAAAACACCAAGGAACCAGCCTTCTCTGGATATTAGATGGAACCCTTCAATACCAAGTCCGTCTACTCAATGTTGGCAAGGTCATGGGTGCAAATCATAACCATAGGCTGATTTTGCACCAACATGTCCTATGAGGTGTTTTGTGAGGTGTCCCATGAGGTGGCATGGTGCACCATACCTCATAAATGGATTTGGGTGGAGTAAATTCCTCACCCATCCACATGCAATAAATGGACATAGGTGCACCATGCCTCAAAAATGCATTGAGGATGAAATTCTTCACTCCATTATGGCATGGTGGATGATGACTCGTCAATGTGTTCAATGCCTTGAATGGCTTGAATGGGAAAGTCTTCAAATATCATTTATAGAATTGAATAAACATGGGAATAAGGGGAGCAAGAGTTAATTTAAACTAGGGTCTTGGGTAACCCAAGGTGAGGTGGAGGCTAGGCTAGTCAAAAGGTTGACTAGAGTTAGATTGACCATGGGTTAGGCTAGAGTAGACTAGGTTTAGGTGGACTAGGATGATGTGGAATATAGGCTAGTTAAAGGATAGGCTAGGGTGAGGTGGCCCTAGATTAGGATTAAGGCATGGTCGCATGGTAACTAGAGGCTAAGCATAGAAAGGAACTAAAGTGGGGTGAATGGTATTTTTAGGTAAATTATATAGAATTTGAGGGCTTTGCAAATTGATCAATTGTTAGCACTGCACAAGGGTTAATGTGATATTTTTAGGTGTCTACAGTAAGAGTATAAATATGTGCACAAGTTTCTTAGATTAGGATGCATGTAGGATTCCAAGAGTTATATAAATGTGTGCAAATGTTATAGAATCAATTGTTCATCAAGTAATGCAAGTGGCATGTAGATAAGCCAAGAGTCATGAGACTTAGCATATGGAGAGCAATAGTCAAGTAGCTAAAGAGTCACATTACTATGGCTATATTATGGAGGCAATGCCATATCTCAAGAGATAAAGATTGAATCATATCAAGAGAATTGATAGATCTGATTGTAAGAAGAGAAGCAATTAAGCTTGTATACATTTTGAGAAATTAATATTGTATGTTGTTCTTCATGCATAGCACATGAATGATTGAGGCTATTTACATTCATATTTAAGTATATAAATAAATGGGTTTTTTATTTATTATAAGCCTTGATATACATATTAATTTTCTCATATTATTATCTTGATCTTTATTATTGTGGCTATTTTATATTTGATCATGTGATATTTTGAGACAACCTATGATTGTGGTAGTATTAAGGCTTAAAAATCCAATAGTGGTATTAGAGCTACCACCAAAATCTATCCATATTGATAGAGTTTATCTAAGCCACCATTATTAATTGATTTTACTCATATTTGATAAATTTGATTAAGAGTTTGTCCACTTTGAAGGTAGTGAGACTCAAACTCTATTTTAAAGGTCATATTGAGTAGAAAAGGCTAGGGTCTTTCCACTAGGTTGAAGGAAAAATAATTAAGACTAGGACTCAACAAAATTAATAGATAAGAAAACCAACTCAAGAATAGTTGGTCATTTGGGGATATAATCAACCCTGACATTGTTTTGAAGATTTGCATATTGAAAACTACTAGAACCAACTCAGAAGATAGTTCGAAGATTAAGGGACATACAAAGTCACCTTGATAATATTTTGGATTCTCTAGTAAGAAGGAGAATCATATTGGGTTCTTAGGTGCGACCTAAGACATTGAAGATAATATTCTAGAAGTGTGAGAAGCTTCCTATAGAAGATAGAGAATAATTTTAGCTTCTAAGTGAAGATATTTGAAGATAGAAGAAAGTAGAAAAAAGTTGCAATAGATTGAGAAGCATTCAAAGCTTCCTAAGAAAAAAGAGAAGAAATATAACATCAAAGTGCAAAAGAAGAAGATAAATTTGCAGTAGACTTAAAATAAAGATAGATATATATCAATGATATATTAGAATTATAGAACGATAAAGAAGCATATAAAGCTTACTTTATATAGCTTTAAGCATTCAGTTGAAAGACAAGCAACAAAAGAAGAATCAGGACATAGAGATATTTGACATTGACATAAGCAACAAAAGAAGATTTAGGTCATAGATGTATTTTAATTTAACATAAGCAGTAGAAGAAGATTCAAGTCATATTGACCTTGACATAGGCCCAAGAGGCCAATATAGAATAAAGATATCAATATAAGAGAAAGAGACCAATATAGAGAAAGAGGCCCTTCTAGTAAAAGAGAAGAGTTCTTATAAATATTTGACTCAAGAAGCCAAGAAGAACCAAGAAGGTAAAGAAGCATAAATATTTTAGTAGAGATATATAGCTCTATATTCTAACATTGTAGAGAAAAGAAAATAGAATAGCTATATGATTATATTGAAAAGTAATAGTCGTATAGTTGTAGTTAGTCAACATTATTAAAAAATAAAAGAATAACTATTTGGCTATATAGAGGAAAGGAAAATAGCTATTCAGACTCATAGTAAAAGAATAGCCACTCATCTATATTGAAGAGGAATAGCCATATGGTTGAACCACAAAAGAAAATAAAATTCATCTAGAAAAGCATTAGCCAAATGACCAAGCCAACGTTAGCATAAAGGAAAAGCAAGGTATAGAATTTATTGTTATAGAAGTGCCATATGTATTAATCTACAACATTGGAAACAATATTAGCAACACAACAACATAGTATAGTAAGAATAAGCAACACTATGAAAAGAGAAAGCAAGCAAGCAAAGCTTCCAAAATAATAAGTTAAGCCTCTAATGTTGAAGAACGTTTTCACCTATATTCTACATTGTCAAATCAACCAGAGATGGGGTAACACTAAGAAAAAAAGAGCAAGCAGTGAAAGGGCAATGCCTAACATTGTTGGAAGCCAAATCAACTAATGAAAGTGCAATTTCTAACATTGTTGGAAGTTAAATCAAGCAATAATAGAGCAATGTCTAATGTTGGAAGTTGAATCAATAAAAGAAAGGTGCAACATATATCATCTTTGGAAGATAAAATAGTGTTGAAAGTAATAAGAGTGCTCAAAGTAAATGTGAGACGTGTGTAGCAATAGCTTGTAATGAATTGAGCATTATAGGTGACATATTTTCTAAAATACATGAAACATTTCACAGCAAGCGGGTAGCATTGAGCGTTATAGGTAAAGAAGGTAACTCATTTTCTAGAATGTATGCAATATTCCACATGGCATATATCAATCATTGAGTCATATTTGAACTAGTTCCTAAAGAGAAAAAGGAACACATTCTAAAACCCAAGGTCTAAACGTCGGTAACAAGCATACATTTCGAAGCAAAAGAGTAGTTCAAAGTGAACAATTTGAAGTTCATATGCAAACATGTAATTTGAAAAGTATTCTAAGGTTAGAGTTTAATTTAAATATTTATCAAGTTTTTAGAGGAGTTATAAGATATTATTGAATAATTAAAAGGATATAATTTATTTATGGAGTGATAAATATTTCTACAGTAATTTAGTTTACTTGGTTATTTCAAGTACTTAAGTTTTTAAAGATATTTTTTATAGAAGTATTATTATTTTTTCAATTTTTGAGAAAATTTGAAATTAAATATTTTATTAAGAGTTTTTGAAATTTTGCATATTCAATTTTGGAGTTAAAAGGTTTTCAACATCAAAGGTTAGAAAAATAAAAAATTGTAAATTTTATATTATTTGAGTTGTTTCTTAATTAGGGAGACAAGGTTTGCTATTTCAAATTAGTGATGAGTGCCAAAGTGTTACATTATTTACACCTGATTTACTTATATATTTCTTTATACATGAATGGATATGAATACTTTTTACTATTATTTTACCTTAATATTGTCATTTGTATTAATTATATTAATTATTATAAATGTTATTAGATGTGTATTTTACATGGATTTTATGTAAGTTTTTGTGTTATTAGGTAACTATTTAAGAAGTTGGATGAATGACCGTGGATACTGAACCAGGACATAGATGAATGAAGATTGGTTGGACACATGACACACCTACAAGCATTATGGATAACATATTATTGAATTATTTACAAAGAAGAGCTACGAAAAAGTTAGTCAAAGGTTGACTAAGCATTAGTGCCACATCATGACCAACAAAGAATGCACCTTGCACAGTCACTCATTTTGGATGTCCATGTGATCAAAGGAATATTTGGCAAACTATTATTTTATTTGATAAAGTTGTAAATATTTATTAAAAGTTGGAAAGGATCCAAACTTCTTATTTTCACCAACTAAATATTCTCTTTCCTTGAGAATAGGGCATAAGACTATTTATGTTGTCTCTTATATTAAGAAAAGTTGTTAATATGAGTGCCACTTGGCCTCATAATGATTAGTCCAAGTTGTATTTGTTAGAAATTCATGTTTGTTTAGAATAAGTCAGTTGCACATGTGTTAGCATTGATTAGTCAAAGTTTTGTCTTGTTACAAAATTATATTTATTTTAGAAAAGTACTAGTACATAGTTAGGATTTAGATTTTGATTAGCTGGAGAAAACAAAGAATGTTATGAAAATGACTTCTTTGAATATCATTGTATAAATTACAGCAGACAGGCCATTGAAAAGGCCTTGGCTCCTAACTTCTAGTTTGTTCTAGCCTTGCCTTACCTTTTGTTCGCATTATTTTCTGTAATATGAGTTGAAGAAGTCAATTGTGGATGTAATCTTCAATGATGTACCAACAATAAAATAGTATTACTTTTTCTTCCATGTCTTTCACAATAATTATTTTATCTTCATAATGACTTACTTTAGTCTGTAATACTTTTTATTTTCCTGCAATAAATGAATAATCAATAGTTAGAATAGGTAGATGAAATAGTAAAGTACTAAAGTAAAAATAGCGTAGAAAAAGGGGAAGGGGTTAATACTAACCTTTTGGAGGCAGGCCCACTCCGAAAGGTTAGTCCCTAAATCTCTTCCCCCACTAACACGATAGATAAAATTAGAACATAGAGTAAAATTAGAACATAAACATTATTAAAATTGCATATCATAAAACTGTAGAATACATTAAATAAATAATGCATCAGTAAATAATTACATGGATCCACATTAGACTAAGTCATAAATTGCATTTCTTTACGTTAGGCACAATTTCATTCTTGCAAACCTTTATTTTTTTGTAACCTGATCTTAAGAAATTGAATTAAGTTGGTTAATGTCATGGAATAATCTATATGAGATTGTTTGTTCTTTAAATCAATTAACCTAGATTGATAAATTAAATGTAAGCTATTTAGTGTGACATTTTGGTATCGTTGTCGAGGAGAGTAGTGCCATTACATTATTCTCTAAGTTGTTGGACCATGTAAGGAAGGAAGATTACCTACATGTGGAGGGTGGCGTAAGTAGTGATCAACGCATATGTAGGCCTATACGTGGAGGGTGGTGCAAGTAGTGATCAACGCATGTATAGAGTTACGTGTGGAGGGTGGTGCAAGCAGTGATCAATGCACACGCACAACAAGCATCCTCCACCTTAGGTGGACCAGGTTCCAATTTTCTTAAAATTAGTTTTTATTGTTTAGTCATTTATTTTCCAGTATTTATTTTCCAACATTTATTTTTAAAGCATTTACTTTTCAACACTTTATTTTTTAGTAATTTATTTTCTTGCACAAGTGTCGTTGTTCCTAGTTTAAAATCTAAGGTTTTGGCCTGTAGAAACATAGGGTAGTACAAGAAGTAGCTGTGATTGAGTGACACTGCCATAGTGAAAACATCCCTTAGAAGTAAAACAATAACAACAACGCTTAGCTTTACTTTTTCAGCAATTTCCTTTTCAGTAATTTATTTTTCAAGCAATTTATTTTCTTGCCTAATGTGGTTGTTGCTAGTTTTAATCTCAGACTTTGACCTTTAGAAACACAAGGTAGTATAGGAAGTAGGTGTGACTGAGTGACACAGTCACAGTGAAAACATTTCTTAGAGGTAAAACAGTAACAACAAACACTTTACTTTTTCTTATTATGCTGAAATTAGTTGGCCAATCCATTTAGTTTCAGTACAATAGGAATTGTTTAGAAAAGAAACACAGAACCAAAAACAAAAACAAAAATATAACTATATATATAGAGAGAGAAGTAAAAAATTGCTAGATGGTAGAAATTTGTCTTAGACAATCTGCTACAATAAACCTCTAGAAATTATTACAAGAAAAATTATTATTATTAAAAATGATAATAAAAATAATAATAAATATATATATAATAAAAATAAAGTATATATATATAATAATAATAATAATAATGAATATTCTTGATTTGTTTTTGGAAAGAAGCTTGCCCTAAGGAGGATGGAGGAGCAGAGGCGGAGCAGCGGAGGTTCAGGGGGAGAGCAGAGGCGAAGCAGTGGAGGTACAGTGGGGACAGGCGGGAGCAGTGAGCAAGGGACAGGCGAGGATCCAGAGGAAGGAACCAAGGCTGAGGACGGTCGAGATTCGTCATCCGACCAAGTAGGCACGGCCATTGGGACCGACCCTCCCGACAAAGACCCTGACAAAGGGACCCAGCAAGGCGCTGCGGGACCCAAAAAAGCATGGACTTTCGCGGAAACCCTAAAAGGTACTAGGGGTGACTTCTTTAAGGATTTTCCTCCCCTGGTTCCAGAAAAGAACAGGATCATCGCCCCAACAAATATCATGGATGGGTTTTTGGCTATGGAGAAGCACTCGTTGGTTGGGAAGTTCCTAGGTGGAAGGCCTGACATTGAGACTATAAGGACTTGGGCATGGACCAAATGGAAAATGATAGGCAGTTTGGAGATAGTGGCCCTTGCAAGAGGGTTTTTCATAATAAGGTTTAACAACAAGGAGGATGCGGAGCGAATCTTGACTGGAGGGTCGTGGTTCCTAGGTAGGCGCAACCTTTTCCTTAGACACTGGGGTGAAGATTTCGACTCGGAGATGCAAAGTATCAACATGACCCCTATATGGGTTCGCCTGCCGAATTTACCTGCTCAATTCGTTAATGAATATTGGCTTAAAGGAATAGCAAAAACAATAGGAGAAATGGTGGCTATCGATCATGCCACTCTGGCAAGGACAAGAATGACTCAGGCAAGGATCTGTGTTAATGCAAATCTAGAATCAGAGTTGCCAACCTTTGTTGAGTTGGGCTATGGAAACTACTTCAGGAAACAACTGGTCGAGTATGAAAATAAACCGGCCTTTTGCACGGAGTGCAAAAACCAAGGCCACCTTTCAAGCCAATGTCCAACTTTGGTCGCCAAGCAAGAAGGCCCAAAGAAACCAGATCCGAGAGGGTTCAATGGTAGAGGGATTATTAGAAATCAAGGACCTCGGGCCCAACAAGGTAAAGGAGCCTTCAGGAAGGTTAGGATCGACCTCAATAATAGCGAGCGTCAAGCCCAAATCAGGCAAAAGGTGCAAGGAAAGCAACAAACCGAAGAGGGAGATAAGGTAAGTCCCAAAACCCTAAGTTCTAATAGGTTTGAAGTTTTAGAAGATAGGGACTCAGATGAAGAAAATGAGGAGGATAATAACCCTCATATTGATTGGCCCGAAACCCTAGAATCTCCGTCAAAAGCAGGGTCGTCCAGGGATATGTCTCAAGGCCTGATTAATCCTCAAAATGTGCACTAGAACCCAAATGAATACAGGTTGAACCTGGAGGGAGTTGAGTCAAGTATCGACATAACAAGTACCCAAAGGAATATTGGGGGCTCTAGTCCCATCCTGCAACAAATTATCCCCCCCAAGTTTAGCCCAAAACAGACAAGAAGTTCAGCGAAATCCTCGATTGATTTTGGGAGCGAAAAAAAGAGAGGACGAATGTCAGAGGCAGACCACTACAAACTCAAGATTGACAATGAAATAGCAAATGGGAAATAGAGGACACTTTTACAACAAGTTATCACAAGTCAGGATGATAGCAGAATCAACAAATCTCCCCCACCTCAAGGAAGGGGGAGAGGGAAAAACAACAAGCAATCTAAATGAAGATCCTCTCATGGAATGTGAGAGGCCTTAATGGCCCAGTTAAACAAAGGATGGCCAAGTCATTAAGGAAAATAGTCAATCCGACTATTATGCTACTTCAAGAGACAAAAATGGATGAGGGTCAGGCAAATTTTGCAGCCTGTAGAATTTGGAAGCATGGGGAAATGGCTTTCAAGCAAGCGAGAGGAGCTTCTGGAGGCCTTTTGACGATGTGGGACCCCCAGAGAGTGGAAGGAAATGTTATTCAGGTAGAGGAGAGGGTCCTAAGTGTCCTTTTTCATGACTTAGATAACAACAGGTCATGGATCACTTCAAATGTATATGCCCCTAATATTGCTCAAGAAAGAGCTTCACTGTGGGTATACCTGACTCATTTGAGTGAAGCGTTTCGGGACGTTCCTTGGGTGATAGGTGGAGACTTTAATACACCGTTATACCCGTCTGATAAAAAAGGAGGATCCGGACTGCCCTCCAGAAGCATGGAGGATTTCAATTCGTTCGTCAACTCAAACGAGTTAATGGATGTAAAGTTAAAAGGAGCCAAGTATACTTGGAGAAACCGACGGGTTGGGAATAATCTAATTCAGGAGAGGCTGGATAGGTTCTTCTTATCGAAAGAAGCTCTTACGGCTTTTGGGGATTCTTCCCTGCTCTCCCTACCCAAGATAGCTTATGATCACAGCCCTATTCCACTTGAGGTTCCCCAACGCTCTTGCCTAAAGAAGCCTTTTCGGTTTGAGGCGATGTGGACTAAGCATAAGGACCTTAAGGAGAATATTAATCAATGGTGGATGAACAATGGTCAAGGCTGCCCTTCGTTCAAATTGTCCCAAAAACTAAGGATGGTGAGAGATAACCTCAGAATTTGGAACAAGGAAGTTTTCGGGAATTTGTTTGGTAAAAAGAAGGAGGTAAGTGATAGACTGGGGGTCATCGAAAGGAGCATTGAAAATGGTCATTATGATGAGGCAACCAGATCAGAAGAAAAAATCCTTTTGGCTGAGTTCCACAATATCCTGGCCTGTGAAGAAATGTATTGGAGGCAGAAATCTAGAGCGTTATGGCTCAAGGATGGGGACTCTAACTCTAAATTCTTCCATGTCACAACCCTAAGAAATAGAAGCAACAACAGAATTAGAGATTTGACCAAGGAAGATGGCTCCACCACTCATGATGTTCATGAAATCAGAGATGAAGTTGTGACTTACTTTAGCAACCTCCTGGGAGAAGAAGGGCAGTGCCAGGCCAATGCAAAAGATTCCCTATTGCGTGCCATTCCTCAAGCAATTGACAATGATATGAATAGGAGACTCACCGATCCGTTCTTAGATAAGGAAATCAGAGAGGCCCTGTTCTCTATGGATCCGGACAAAGCCCCAGGACCAGATGGGTTCTCTCCTCAC
This sequence comes from Wollemia nobilis, assembly GCA_028583015.1. Lineage (NCBI taxonomy): Eukaryota > Viridiplantae > Streptophyta > Pinopsida > Araucariales > Araucariaceae > Wollemia > Wollemia nobilis. The sequence goes on along the minus strand of JAQPPZ010016751.1, from coordinate 4,327,935 downwards.
TTCTTTCAAACGTACTGGGACATTGTGGGGGCTGATGTATGCTCGGCTATCAGGGAATTTCAGTTATCCAAACACATCCCTAAAAGCTACAACTCCACGTTTATAGCCTTGATTCCAAAAGGAGCAGCTCCTAAAACTATGGCCGATTTCAGACCAGTGAGCCTATGTAATGTAACCTACAAAATCCTCACCAAATTGATCGCAAATAGGATGAAAGGTATTATGCCCCTTATCATCGATCAGTGCCAGGGAAGCTCAGTTCAAGGGAGATCCATCCTGGATGGGGTCATCATGGTTCATGAAGCCCTCCATTCAGCCAACCAAACCAAGAAAGCTTCCTTTGCTCTAAAGCTTGATATGAACAAAGCGTTTGACCGAATCAACTGGGAATTCCTTGAGGCGGTGTTGATCAAATTTGGATTCCATGATCAGTGGGTCAAACTCATTCGAGGATGCATCCATAAACCCTGGTTCTCTATTTTGGTGAATGGATCCCCAGTCGGGTTCTTCCAAAGTAGTAGGGGCCTTAGACAAGGGGATCCTATAAGCCCCATGCTTTTCATCATTGTGGTCGAAGCCTTGGGTAGGACCATCAAAGCTGAGTGTTCAGCAGGGCGTATCTCTGGTATCAAAGCCACGTCCCAAACCGCCCCTGTCACCCACCAACAATTTGTTGACGATACGTTGATGCTTTCTTTAGCCTCTGTGGAAGAGGCCAAAAGAATCAAATACATCCTAAATATGTATGAGGAGGCGGCTGGTCAGAAGGTTAATTTTACCAAAAGTAAGATTTACTTCCTCAACACCCCTATACCAAGGCAGATTAGGATTGCAGGGATTTTGGGGTGTGCCATATCTACTTTGCCAACATCTTATCTGGGCCTACCTCTTTTCACTGGGGCACCCTCGGGAGTTATGTGGAACAATGTGGTGGAAAGAATCCAGAAAAGGTTAGCTGGTTGGAAAGGCCACTTTCTATCTCAAGCGAGAAAAGCTACCCTGACCATGGCTTCATTGCAGAGCATTCCAGTATACTTCTTGTCCGTGTTCAAGGCCCCGACTCGAGTTTTCCAAAAAATTGAACAGATGCAAAAGAATTTTTTATGGTCTGGATCGGAAGGCAAGAGCAGGATCCACCTAGTTGGTTGGAGCAAAGTGTGCCGACCCAAAGAAGGAGGAGGCTTGGGGCTGAGGAGAGTCTCCCACCTTAATACTGCATTGTTAGCTAAACAAGCGTGGCGTGTCCTCACAAGCGAAGAGAATGAATGGATAGCCATTGTGAAAAGGAAATACCTCCAAGGATCTGATTTTTTGAACACACCTATTCCGATAAGAGGATCGGCTTTCTGGAAAGCAATTTTGTCAAGTAGAGAGATAGTAAAAAAAGGCATGAGATGGATAATCGGGAATGGTACGAAGATCAGATTTTGGGAGGATAGATGGGCTAGGGAGGAGGCCCTTGCCTCAGATCCCAGGCTAGTAAGGATTAAACAATTCGTTGATGACAACTTTGGACCTATGGTGGCTGATTTTCTCAGACAGGAGGGAGGTAATCTGAGATGGAATCCCATCAGGGCTCAGGGGTTCCAAACCGAATCAAAGGAGTTAGAATTCATTTTATCCCAACAATTCATTTCCATAAGAGCTGTTGAGGATCACCTGAGGTGGGTTGCGACTGAAAGTGGGGAATTTTCAGTCAAATCCGCGTACAGGATGCTTCTTGACCCTGAGGATCCGTCGTTTCAAACCAAGTTGGTGTGGATTAGCAAGTTGATCCCCAAACTGGCTCATTTTGCATGGGTGGTAATTCAAGGGAAAATTCTCACCATAGACAACATGATAAGAAGAGGTATGGTTTTACCTAATCGGTGTTATTTGTGCAAGAATAGCTGGGAGTCAATCCATCACATTTTTCTAGAATGCCCATGGTCGACCGCTATCCTTAGTGGAGTGCTTCAAACCTTCAATATCTCGTGGGTAATGCCAGCCACGGTCCTTGAGTTATTCCAACAATGGCCTTCTCCCTTTATAAGTTTGCAGCTTAGGTTCCTTTGGAAGATTTGCCTCCATCACTATCTTTGGCAGATTTGGTTAGAAAGGAACCATAGAGCTTTTAACGAGTCTAACCTTGACTCGTTGTCTGTCACCAACAAAATTTTGGCCTTTGCTAAAGAAAACCTAAGCATCTTTCCTTCATCCCCTCAATCCATTCCTTCTCATGAGAAAATCCTTGCCCAATCCCTTGATTTATCTTTAGACGAATCCATCGGGGTTAGCCAACCTCATCCAAGGACGGAGACTAGGTGGATCGTCCCCCCTGCGGACTGGATCAAATTCAACTTTGATGGGGCAGCAAAGGACAATCCTGGGAAAGCAGGAGCAGGAGGTGTGGTGAGAGACCATCAAGGGCAGGTGGTACTTGCCTTCTCTAAAAATCTTGGGATCAAGACGAATAACGAGGCCGAAGCAAGGGCACTTTGGAGAGGCTTGCAACTCCTTCAAGAGGTCCAAGGTAAATGTTGTGTGGAAGGGGACTCCCTGAATATCATCAACCTCCTCAACAATAAAAGGAAACCTCCCTGGAGGATCGAGGTCCTCATCAATGAGGCAAGGATCCTTGCTGATGCGAGAGAAGAAAAGGTTGTCCAACACGTGTTCCGCGAAGCCAACAAGGCAATGGACAGGTTGGCGAACATGGGTGTTGAGGCTGACGGACTGATCACGTGGACGCATGAGGTCCCAGGTGACGTGGAGGAAATCATCCAATGCGAAAGATTATGACAGGGTCAACGTGGCTTTCTTGTCGTCAGATCACGTGCCCCTTCGGGATTACCATCGAAGGGTGGCAAAGGGCCCAATTCAGAAGTTTTTTCCCATTGGTTGAAATTAGGTTGGAAATAGCAAGGAATCAGCCCAAGGCAAGCTTGGAAACCCGTCTAATCAGGAGGCGGAACTACGAGGTGGTGGGCTTCATCCCTAAAAATGACAATTATGCGAGGAGGACATACAGTAGGAGGAGGCGCAAGTTTCCAAATGTATTGAGATACAAGTTAGCTTTTTTCGAGAGGCGTCGGTTTCCCGCGAGGCTTTTCTCGTCTAACCTTCTCATTATTACCAAGATAACGGATCCTAATAGATGTGATGAAGGATACGGCGGCACGATCCCTATGTTGAAGTGGCATGCTTTTCAAGATAACGATGATGGGAGGCACACTTCCAGAATCGGCACAGGTTTCAAGGAACCAGCAACGGACGGTCAAGCCAAGCAAAGGCGCCACCACCTTATAATTATTTATCGCTATGGTAGAACGTCGAAAATCATGAGTGGAGAGCCTTCAGATAATTCAGAGAGGATTTTGACAGTAACCCTCAGAAACATGATCTACATTGAGCCCAACATGGTTGTCATGGAGCCAGCTGCTCAGGGTATTCTAACCGATAGATGTTTTACCCAGTTTTTTGATCTATTCTCAGGTGTGGAGGACGAAATCATGCTGGCAGTGATGGAGACGTGGGAGGATGGTAGAGTGGAGATCCGTGACCATGAAATTGTCATTGATGTTAATCTTCTAGCAGTAATTACTGGGCAATCGGTTAAGGGAAGGTCGATCCACAAACAAAAGCACCACTGGGAGGTGGAGTTAAAAGAGTTTAAGGACAACCCAAAAATCTACAAGGAGGCGAAGAACGGGCTTACAAGGATGGACCTCCCGACTCCTTGGAATGCGGTAATGAAGAATGTGTTGGAATTCATCACGACGGAGGACCCCGGTAAAGTTCTGCTAAGCTTCCATTATGCTTTCGTCAACTTCTTCAGGGATGTGAACCCCATAAGCATTCCCCAATTTTTGATGAACTCCCTGAACCATACTATAACCTCGTCCCGCAGCAAGAAAGGCTTTTCCATGCCCATGCACCAAGGCCTTCTCAAGGTCATTTATAAATACGTCCTTCTCAATGTTCCCCAAGCCGAGCTCCCTGCCCCACCCCCTGAGGATCCCCCGGTGGCGCGTGGCGAAATCTCGAGGGGGAGAGAGAGCCCCGGTGTGCCCAAACCTTCCCCTGCCAAGAAGAGAGAGGGTGAGTCAAGTGTTAAGGGAGGTCCGACAAGGAAAATACTGAGGATTGAGGACCCGCCCATTAGGTCTTCCCTGAGGCTAAAAAACAAACAAGTTCAGGGAAGCTGCAAAATAATGGAGATTACATCTGAAGACGAGGGTCCTGACCCCTCAATTATGGAACTGAAGAGGTTCGTCCTGAACACGGTAGCTAACATCAACCACCAGATGAAGGAACTGCAGGAAGTTCTGACTAAGGTTTTCTTCAACGAAGGGTACCAGAGCAACAAGCCGGTGGTCTACAACTTGGAGACGGACGACAATGAAGATGACAAAGATGACGAACAGGAGGAGGAGGACGAAGAGGAGGACTAGTGTCTTCCTTACTGTGTTGCTGCCCTGGGGCTTGCTGTTTTGATAATGTTGGTGGCCCTCAATGCTTAATTTACGTTTTTTGTCAGGGCAGAGTTTTTGCTTTTTTTGTTTTTGTCTACTTGTGGGTTAGCTTCAGCGGTTGGGTTAGATGCTAGGGGTGGTTTAGGTCCTGCTAGGGCCCTGGTTTCCTATGTTCTGTATGGGTCTTGTCTTAGGCGGGAAGTCCAGTATGATGGTTCCCAGTCAAGGGAGATCGGATGGGGTAGAGGACAGAGGATCCTCAGAATGTTTTTGTCTTGGTTCCTCAGCCGGGGGCTGTTTTTTGTAAAAAGGTTTTGGGTCAACCTGCAAAACCCGGGTTAATGAAAATACTTTATTTACCAAAAAAAAATAATAATTATAATAATAATAATAAAATAGAGGTATTATACAGGACTGAACTAATGAAACTATAAAGTGGCAAGACAAACATATTGTATCATGAATATTTCAATTAAAAAATATTTGGAAATGGTGCAGTAAAATTCAAAGCCTATTGAGGACTCAACCAAAAAAATTACTACTTAATGGACATAGGCTTAAATTATATAAAAAGCCACGTTCTAAAGAAGAGTTCATGCACCATCTTAAGCAACAAACTGATTTGCAGTGTATATCTAAAATGCAAATCACTACTATTAAATAAATACTTCTCTTTAATAAGCAACAAATACACTACCTATTAAATAAGTTGTTGCTTTATATCTAAAATACACATATATTCATATAAATAATATATATATATAAAGGATTATGCTTCTTTTTGTTTTATAAAAGAGTTCTCATGTTTGCATCACTTTCACTTTATTCTCCACTAAACATTTCAGTCTCAATGTTGTTTCAAAAAGATCCTAAAAATATATTTCTTTATTTTGCACCAGCTTGAGAGTTTTGTAGGAAAATTACTACCACATCTTGCATGATACTTTTTGCTTGTTAGATCAAAAAAAATATCTAGGTGTTTTCAATTACTCAGTCACCACTAGTGTTTTGAGTAAATTTTCGTTGAAAATCAAATAATCTTTGGATGTTATAAGTCGCTCCTAATTAATCAATTTTCTTATTGGACTACGTACTTTATAATAAATAAAACATTGTGAAGTTTGGAAAGAATAACCTATGAGTTACTATTGCCATAAGAGTGAACGGATTCCACTGCTTATCCAAATTATGCGCATGGTCTAGAAAGCTAATGAATTGGCAAAAGGACAAGCTCCCCCTTCATATTTGAAAAAAAAAGAGAAGAAAAATCCCTTGCTTTCTCTCTAAATGAGAAAGCATTCCAAAAATTATCTTCCTACTTCTTAAAATGAGCAAGAACCCCAAAAAGCAATAAAAAACAATCCCTTGCTCTCTCTCTAAATGAGCAAGTATCCCAAAAATTATCTTCTTACTTCTTAAATAAGCAAGAATCCCAAAATGTAATCAAAATTCCTTGCTTCCTCTCAAAATAAGCAAGTATCCTAAATAAATTTAAATAAAATAAGGATGAAGAGCTTGAATCCCTAGAATTCTTAGTATTTTGAAAACCATGGGGTGATCCTCATTACAACAATGGGTTGAATGAAACCCGCCTGACAATAAGGTATCCTTACACAATAGCGCTAAGTCTGGACAAGACCTATGGACGCTCATAGATAAGCTAGCTTGTTGGCATAAGTGACCATTGGTTTACTCAATCCCTACTCATGATGAGGAATGAACATTCACTACACACACAGTTGGTCCTTGAGAGGCTTGAAAACATTAGGACACCCTTCGCATCATATTGATTCGTGAGACAAATAGACAAATTTGTTCAAAATTTCTAGGATGTCTGAGTCTTTGTAAAACAACCTTAAAATGTTGTAAGCAAGCAAAAGTCATGAGCTAATTCCTAAAGTACTATGGTTTATCTCATCCTATAAAAGTGTGGTTTGTATTTTCCAAGAATCCTAATATCCTGTTGAAATCATCCTATGATAAAAGATCCTTTTTTTTATGACTGATATTCATCCCACATGGAACTCCTTATGAAATTAGAAGAAGAAAATATTTCAAATAAAAAAAATGATAAATAAATAATATATAATAATAATAATAATAATAATAATAATAAATAAATAAAAATATATATAAATGAATAAAATATATCTATATAATAATAATATAGATACAATAATATAGATCTAAATATATTTAACCCCAACCCAGGTGTTGTAGGTGAGTTGGAGAGCAGAGGGCAATCCTCCAAGGGAGGTCCCAGGTTCAAATCTCCACCCTACCAAAAAGCTGAATTGGGTATCCAAAATCTAAATGATAATGTTGGTGCGGGCAGGGTTGGGTGCGACTCCCGGGTGACTTTGACTGTGTAGAACCCCCTGTTCGTGGTCTCTCAGACGAAGGCGGCTCCGTAAGGGGTTTTTCGCTCTATATATATATATATTTAACCCCATACCATTTAAAATAATATATAAATTTCCTACAAATATAAGCATCTTTATATAAAAATATCTCCCTCTATTTTTTGTTTTGGCTATATAGCCAAAATTACAATTTGGGGGAGGTATAAGGCTAATACAATAAAGTTTATAATATAATTTTGAAAATATATATATATATACCATTAAAATAAATAAAATAATATATATGTTAAAATTTCCTATAAATATAAGCATTTTTAAATAAAAATATTTCCCTCTATTTTTATTTTGGCTATATAGCGAAAAATTACACTTTGGGGGAGGTATAGGCTTAATACAATAAAGTTTATAATACAGTTTGGGGGAGTAGTATAGGAATATAATATTATAGAATAATAAATATAATAATAAAATAAATAAATTAAATATATATACATATAATAAAATAAATAAATAAATATATAATAATAATAAATATAATATATATAAATATAATTAATAAAATATATGAAGATTTTCCATAATATAACACCTATAAAATAGAATTTTCATGTTTAATATTATATATATTCAAGATGCTAATTGTACAAATTTTAAATAAATAAAACAGTGAAATATATATTTACCTATATATATAAGATAAATTTTGCTATCAATAAAAGTTAAAAGACCCTCTTTAATCTTGTTCATCTTCATCACACAGACAAAAAAATGTCAAAGTTTGATAGCAGATACAGAGAGTATGAATAAACATGTTTAAAAAATAATAATAATAATAATAAATAAGGTTAAATTTAAACTATATTATCATGTCTAAGTGTTAGTTATTCAAAATTGATTCAAAAATTAAATTATTATTAATTGCATAAATTTTAAATAAATAAATAAATAAGAAGCAAAATTTGCATTCACGAGTTCTTTTGAACAGAAATATTTATTATAATAATCTTTAATAATTAAAATTAAATAATAATAAAAATATATATATATATATATATATATTTATATAAATTAATTAATTAATAATTTATGCATTCATCAATATCAAGGAGACTAATGTAAAATTTATTTATCTTTATCTGAATTGGGGTAGAAATCAAGTCATGGATCCAACCTAAAGCACATTGGATTTAGATGCTCACTATTTGTTTCTTGGGGCATGTGTCAACAAATCATAAGATGTTTTAATGCATGGAACCATGGAAGATGGAAGATCGCTTACCTATTTGTGCATAGTGTCTGATGTAGATCCAAGCGAGCGTGCATGCGTTAACTTTAATTTCCAGTTCCAGCATTGTATTGATTTTCACATGGCCCGTGGTTCACTCACTCCATTAGATTTGCTTTGCCAAAATTGAAACCCTGGAATGTGTTTGCCTTGTCAAAAGTATGTGAGATAACATTAAACTTGGATAACTAGTCGTCCGGAAGAGGTGACTGGTTGTTGGAAAGCATTGATGACATGTTATATTTAGAACAAGGGGAGATAAAATCATAATATGATAAAACATAAATATAAACTCACTTGTCATTCTCATGACCATTTAATAGTAGTTCATAATATTATATTACTATTATTAGTTTATAATATTATTAATATTATTATATTATAATATTAATATTATTTTTAGTAGTTTATAGTATTATCACGATAGTATTTATGTTTTATATTATAATTTATTTACTATAATTAATATAATAGTGATTATTTATGTAATTATATTAATATTACTAATATGTGAAAAAATATAATATAATATAATTATATTAGAAGTGATTTTTTTCTATACTATTAATAGTACTATTAGCTATTATATTAGTTTATAATATTATTTTTATAATTATATTATTATTATTTTATTAAGTTCATAACTATAATATTATAATAATAATTATTAATTTATAATACTATACTTATAATTATATTATTATTATTATTATAAGTTTATTATTATTATATTATAATATTATTAGTCTAATATTTTTAATAAATATTTTATTATTATTATAATAATAGTTATTTATTATGATAATAATCTTATTATATTTGTACTAGTTTATTATTATATTATTTATTGATTTTTATATTTATTTATTTAATATGCTCTTGGTGATAATACTTCAACTGCTAGCAATAGGGAGCAAATAGATAAAGATATAAAAACCATCGAGCAAATCATGATCAAAGGCGCATGGAGAAACATAAAAGAAATCCCTAATTTTGAAACCCATATTTTCCATAAAACGTCTAGGGCAATACCTTGGTTGTTCAACAATGATTTCACATGAAATTTAAATTAATTACACCTGAACATGTTATACAAGGGATAGAATCAAGTATGTTGATTTCATACATTTGCACTATTTTCTCCATAAACAATTACAATATTTTATTTTATACATTTGCAAAGTTATTTCTATAAAACCGTAATATTTCATTCATAGATGAATGAAGACTGGTTGGACACATGGCACACCTACAAGCATTATGGATAAAGTATTATTGAAGCATTTACAAAGAAGAGCTACAAAAAAGTTAGTCAAAGGTTGACTAAGCATTAGTGCCACATCATGACCAACAAAGAACGCACCTTGCATAGTCACTCATTTTGGATGTCCACGTTATCAAAGGAATATTTGACAAATTGTTATTTTATTTGATAAAGTTGTAAAGATTTATTAAAAGTTGGAAAGGATCCAAACTTCTTATTTTCACCAACTAAATATTCTCTTTCCTTGAGAATAGGGCATAAGACTATTTTTGTTGTCTCTTATATTAAGAAAAGTTGTTAAGATGAGTGCCACTTGGCCTCATAATGATTAGTCCAAGTTGTATTTGTTAGAAAGTCATGTTTGTTTAGAATAAGTCAGTTGCACATGTGTTAGAACTGATTAGTCAAAGTTACGTCATGTTACAAAATTATATTTATTTTAGAAAATTACTAGTACATAGTTAGGATTTAGATTTTGATTAGCTAGAGAAAACAAAGAAAGTTACGAAAAATACTTCTTTGAATATCATTATATAAATTATAGCAGGCAGGCCATTGAAAAGGCCCTGGCTCCTAGCTCCTAGTTTGTTCTAGCCTTGCCTTACCTTTTGTTCGCATTATTTTTTGTAATATGAGTTGAAGAAGTCGACTATGGATGTAATCTTCAATGATGTACCAACAATAAAATAGTATTACTTTTTCTTCCATGTCTTTTGCAATAATTATTTTGTCTTCATAATGATTTACTTTAGTCTGTAATACTTTTATTTTCCTGCAATAAATGAATAATCAATAGTTAGAATAGGTAGATGAAATAGTAAAGTACTAAAGTAAAAATAGCGTAGAAAAAGGGGGAGGGGTTAATACTAACCTTCCTGTAGCAAATTAGGTGAAACAATATTGAGATTAATCAAAATTATTCATTACTAACATTAGCATTAGGACTAATGTTATATAATACATAAAATAGCAATGCCAACTAATTCTCCCTTAACCACGCTAACAAACGCGTCTGGTCAGGTATAGAGTTAGGTTTAGGATTGACTACCTAGGATATTTAGGATTTAACCTACTTACCATTAGATATTTGAAATAGTAAATATCTACATGGTAATAGTACAAAGTAAATGTAATAATCTATGTAGTATAATGCAATATACTACCTATTTTACCCTAACATCCCCCCTTTATTACATTACTTTGATATACAAAGTTTACTTCGAAACAGTTCAAATTTGACACGTCCAAGTGCCTTTGTGAAGATGTCAGCAACCTGTTCATCGGTGGGAATGTATTGGAGCTTGATTCTGTGTTTAGGAACTTCATCACGAATGAAATGACAATCTGTGTCAATATGCTTTGTACGTTCATGATGTACTGGATTCTTTACCAAGTTCAAAACACCTGAGTTGTCACAAAACATGTGAATAGGAAGTTTCTTTGGTAGGCCCATGGTAGCCAAGATGCGACTTAACCATATCGCTTCACACACAGCTCCACGTGCAGCGCGATACTCTGCCTCTGTTGAAGATAAAGCAACCACCTATTGCTTTTTACTATGCCATGAGACAGGACCAGATCCAAGATGAAATACATATCTTGATGTTGATTTTCTATCATCTAGGGATCCAGCGTAGTCAGAGTCAGTGTAACTCTGTAAGAAGAATGAGTTATTCTTCTTATACTCTAGACCATAATCTACACTACCCTGAATGTAGTGAAGAACCCTTTTAGTTGCTTTCCAGTGAGAGACCTTTGGTTCCTGCATGAACCGAGAAAGATAGTTTACAACATAAGTAATGTCTGGTCTAGTATTGGTCAGATAGATGAGGCTTCCAATCATCTATCTATATAGCGTGCCATCTACCTATGGTGATTCATCATATCGTGATAACTGAAGCCCTGATTCCATCGGTGTTGCTTTGGGCTTACAATCAGTCATACGATATTTTTCTACTAAAGTCTTGGCATACTTTTTTTGAGTCACCCTAAGATGATTCTTCTTCTGTTCTATCTCAAGGCCAAGACAGTAGTGGAGAAGTCCAAGATCTGTCATATCAAATGACTCTTTCAAGTCATCCTTCATGACGTTAATCAATTTCTCTGAATTTCCGGTAATGATCAGATCATCTACATATAATACAAGAATCACTATTTCAGAACCTGTGTTCTTGATATAGAGATTTGCATCAGATGGACTTCTCTTGAAACCGTGTTGCAGGAGGTGACTATCCATTTTGATGTACCATGCTCTTGGGGCTTGTTTCAGCCCATATAATGATTTGACCAATTTGCAAACTTGTTGCTCATGGCCTTCCTCAGAAAATCTTGGAGGTTGAGTCATGTATACCTCTTCTTTTAAGTCACCATTTAGAAAGGCACTTTTTACATCCATCTGATGTAATTTCCATCCGAATTGTGCTGCCATAGCACAAAGAACTCGAATGGTGGTCATCCTTGCAGTGGGTGCAAAGGTTTCCTCATAATCAAGGCCTTCCTTTTGAGCATAGCCCTTCACCACAAGATGGGCCTTATGCTTATCTATGGTACCATCTGCCTTATATTTGATTTTGTAAACCCATTTGCAGCCTATGGGCTTCTTTCCTTTAGGCAAATCGACCAACTTCCAAGTTTTGTTTTTAATGAGGGATTTATGTTTAGCATCCATAGTTGCCTTCCACTGAGGTTGACTAAGTGCTTCATCAACTGTAGAAGGTTCATTTTCATCATATGATGACATATAAACCCTCTCCTCATCAACTTCCATATCTTCTCCACTTTCTAACTCTTTATTAACAGAAAGCTCTTGAAAATATTTACAAAGATCATCAACTGAAGTAGATGCTTCTGCATTTTTCTATCGAGACATGCTTCGTGTCTTTGGATGATTGAGAGTGAGATCTGGTGGTGAAGTGAGTTTGGAATCTTTCATAGTACTAGTATACCATTTTGGAGGCTTTTTCTGTTGTTGAGGAGTCTATGGTTGTTGCTCCTCATCTTCCAAGTATATTGATGTAGTGTTAGATGTGAAAGCTTCATCAAACACTACATCTCTACTAACATGTATTTTCTTGGTGAATGGATCTATCAACCGATAGCCTTTTGAGAATTCATCATATCCAAGAAAAACACACTGTAGAGTCTTCTCATCTAACTTCTTTCTTTTCTCCTTAGGTATATGCATAAAAGCCTTACACCCAAATACTCGTAGATGAGATATGGAGGGTTTCCTTCCACTCCATGCTTCTTGAGGAGTCATACCTTCAAGAGCCCATGTGGGTGCTCTATTTAGAAGATATACTACAGTTGTTACAACTTCAGCCCAATAACTATGCTCAAGATTGGCTCCCTTAAGCATACATCGAACCATTTCCATAATGGAACGATTTCTTCTCTCAACAACTCCATTTGACTGAGGAGAATAGGTTGTTGTCAACTATATTTTTATCCCATGTTTCTATAAAAATGAGGAAAATTCTTTTGATGTGTATTCCCCCTCGATCTGAATGGAGGGTCTTTATGAAACATCCTGATTCTTTCTCAACTAGCTTCTTGAACTGCTGAAAATAGTCAAATGCTTCAGACTTCAACTGCAAGAAGAAGACCCACATTTTTCGTGAGTGATCATCTACAAACAATTGAAAATACCTTTTTCCTCCACAACTAGTAGACATAGGACCACACAAATCTGTGTGAACTAACTCCAAAGGTACTTTAGCTCGAAAAGAGCTAGGTTCAAAAGGTACTCTATGTTGCTTTCCTGACAAGCAATCTGAGCACACTGGCAAAGTAGATGAAAGAGTAGGCAGTCCTTTCACCATTTGATACTTACTGAGTTCAAGTAAATACCCTGAGCTTAGATGCCCAAATCTCTTATGCCATAGAGAAGTGGCCTCTTTTGTGGTTACTGCCATTGCAGTATGTGGTGAGGTAATTGCATCTAAGGTGAACAAACCATGTTTGTATGAACCTGTTGCTATCTGTTTTCCTTTTTGAGTGATAAAGCAACGTTTCTTTTCTTTGTCCACTTTGAAATTGACATTCATGTTATTGTCCAGGATTTGTGGAACTGACAAGAGATTATTTTTCAATCCTGGTACATAAAGAACTTTTTGAATCTTACATTCTCCATCTGGAAGGGAGACAGAAACACTTCCTTCTCCCTGAACTCGATAGGTCTGATCATCAGCAATGGTTACCGGTCTACCTTCTCGAGCCTCAAATGTCTCAAACCAGGACTTATCGCCAGTCATATGTTTACTAGCGCCTGAATCTATGTACCAAATAGTATCCTTGTGAGGGGAGTCTATATGTGTCATGAGCACTTTGTGTGCTCGTTCAGAGTCCGAACTAGAATCTTCAGTGACAACAACATGTCCTTGTTGTTGTTTGTTCTTGTTCTTGGGTTTGCCTTTGCCCTTCTTTTGTCCTTGTTCATTGGGTGGTTTGTTCTTAAACCAACATCTTTTGGTTTCATGAGTGTCTTTATCACAAATTTTACAATATTGCTTCTTCTTCTTAATCTCTTTGCCTTTACCCTTGTCTTTGTTAGAAGAAGATCCTTTCTGTTGATTCCACTTTTTCTTTCCACCTTGTCTGTTTGAGAAAAGGGCATTGTTGGATGCCTCATCTCTTTGGAGTTGATTAGCTTCCTCAGTTTGAAGCATATTTACCAACTCTACAAAAGTCATTGTCCTTCCAGAGACTTGTAGTGAAGTGATCAACATTCTATAGGAGTCGGGAAGAGCCCTCAAAATGATAGAGGTCAGGACTTGGTCTTCTACTTTTTCTCCTAAAGATTGCAGTTTTGTTTTCAATTCTGCCACTCTGTAGAGGAATAGCTCTACTGTTTCTCCAGATTTCATATGAAGAGTATGAAGCTGAGTTTGAAGGTTAAGAATCGTTGATTGATTCTTTCCCTCAAATATGGTAGCTAAGGCATCCCATGCCTCCTTACCATTTTTAGCTTCACTGATATGAGGTTGGATATCATCAGTAATAGCTAGCAAGATCAATAAGGAAAGTCTTTTATCCTTTTTATCATAGGTTGTTTGATCTGCTCCAGGTGATGTGGGTCTAGTCTCATTGCCAACCACTATTTCCCACATATCCTCTATAGTTAAAATGGCTTTCATCTTAGTTTTCTAGGTAGAATAATTTGAACCTTTGAGCAGTTGGCTCTCAGTGAGATACTTGTTGATCATGGCCATGGTGAAGGTTTCAAATTTGATATGACTAAGATGACTTTATCTTGCAGTATACCCTCAAAAGAGTATATGGAAGATTTTAATTTGCTCTTTAAGATATTTAATGACACCTGCCTTAACACCCTTAACAAGGGATGAAAAGTTTGAGGAAATTAAGCCAAACAAATAGAGCAAATTAAAGGGGTAGGTTTTGAAAGACTTCTGATTTTGCTCTCTAGGATATTTAATGGCACTTGCCTTAACACCCTTCAAGAAGGATGGAAAGTTTGAGGAAATTAAGCCAAACAAAGAGAGTGAATCAAGGTGTTTGGATTTTGACCTTTTGATGGGGTGTAAAAATTGACTTGTTTAACCTGTGCAAGGTGTAGCACGATTTTAGTGAAGTTTGGGTTTATGAAATGCTCTTCAGTGTTCTTTATGATTGTTTAATTGCACACAAAAAACATGATTGTTAGTGCAATAATCAAAACAAGAGAGCAACCCAAATTATTATCACTATAGGTGTCGGATGCAACCGAGAATGCACCTAGTATAGTCAATTTTTAAGAAAAGGTGTCGAGTACAATCGAGAATGCACCTTTTTTACTTTGAAATATCCCCCCTTTCTCTTTACAATTTTGCAAAAAAATAGAATCACCAAATATGACTTCTATCCCCCCTTAATTTGTACAAAATTTTGAAAAATTTGAGCACTCCTTTCAAGACAAGTCGACACACGACCCGCGTTTGAAAGGCTTCCAGACTAGTCGACACACGACTTTGGTTTTTGTCTTCAACACTCAAGCATGAGGATCAAAAAATAGGTTCAAAATATTTCTCAAGTTTACAACAAAAAAGTTGCAATTTTATGTCTTATATCTCCTTTGTGAAGGAGAAAACAAAAGCAAATTTTTTATTTTGTTGCAAAGAAAATGACCTATGTTCTTCCTCAATGTTTTAAATCTCTTTGTTTTGCAATAGAAGTTTGAGTTGCTATGTCTTTTTATCTCCAAAAATGTGTGAAGAAAACTATAGAACTTTGAGGATTTATTGCAAAAAATGTTGAAGAAATCCTTTGTTTTTGAAAAATAATTTGGTTTAATTTAAAAGATCTCTAAGTTCAAAAAAACTAATAAAATACTTTTAAAGACTAAAATTCTTTATAATTAAGCAAAATTGGGAAAAAAAATCAATTATAAAGGCTTAAAATTGACATTTTTGACCAATTTATACTATATTATAAAAAAAATATAAAAAAAATATTAAAAAGCTTTAAAAACTATAGAAAAATTAAAAATTTAATTAAAAAAACCAAATTATGGTAAAAACCTTGCAAAATGGTGGCGTGCGGGCTCGAACACGTGACCCGCTTGGCCCAAGGCATCCGCCTTGGCCAACCAAGCTATCGGTTGGCTTGGAACTGAAGCCCCGACGCTTGGTATTGAAGAAGCCGATGGGCTTCTTCGAGGGATCTATGGGATTTATCCCACATGCATCCCATAGGGGGATGCAAGAGGCTTGAAAAACCTCAACACTCCCCTATGGAGTGATTGCCTACGGGCAATCTGAGTCGGTCCCCCACCCTTTTGGATGTCGCTACATGGCGCCAAAGGGTTGTCCATCGAGTCTGAGTCGTTCTGTGGCTGTCCACCATGTGTCAGGTCTGAGTCAGGTCATTTGTCTAGTCAGCATCTAAGTGGCACATGGCCAGTGTACCACATGTCACCTAGTCAGTAGTCCTAGTCAGCTCACCAAGTCAACAGTCCAGGTCAGCACCTCAGGGTGCATGCAGTCCAGAGGTCTCTGGATCTCACCACGTGTCAGGTCTGCTGGGATCGAAGGGCCTCCTACCCTCATGGATCTTGAGGTGGTCGATGATCGGAGGGCCTCCTGCCCTCTCAGATCTCGATTGTGGGGCTTAAATCCTAAGGATCGAAGGGCCTCCTACCCTCTCGGATCTTGGGTGGCACCTGGTGTGCGTCCAGCTAGGAGGGGAGGGTGCTCCTGCCCTCTCGGCTCTCCCAGTCTATGGAGTCCATGTGGGAGCGTGAGGGCGCTCCTACCCTCGATGCGCTCCCACTGGTGGCTCTATGGGGGCTCGGGCCCTATGAGCGGGAGTCGAGGTAGGGCTCCTACTCTCCACGGGCGTCGAGGTGGTCGATCGACCGTTGAGCCCGATCGATAACAAAATGTTGTCGATCTACTAGCTCGGTGAGGGCGGTCGATCACCGCTCTCGATGCGCTCCTTGCCTTGGGTCACGGTCGATCGACCCCAAGGTTTCCTAGGCCCTGGCAGGTCGAGTTGACCTGGCCAAAAATGGGCCTCGCTCCGCCATCGAGCTCACCTGTTGAGGTGGGTTTGGTGGCATCCAAATGTCACCAGCTCGTCCTCCGGGCGAGCCAAAAAAGTTGGCTCTGATGCCAATGTAGCAAATTAGGTGAAACAATATTGAGATTAATCAAAATTATTCATTACTAACATTAGCATTAGGACTAATGTTATATAATACATAAAATAGCAATGCCAACTAATTCTCCCTTAACCATGCTAACAAACGTGCCTAGTCAGGTATAGAGTTAGGTTTAGGATTGACTACCTAGGATATTTAGGATTTAACCTACTTACCATTAGATATTTGAAACAGTAAATATCTACATGGTAATAGTACAAAGTAAATGTAATAATCTATGTAGTATAATGCAATATACTACCTATTTTACCCTAACACTTTCGGAGGTAGGGCCCACTCCAAAAGGTTAGTCCCTAAATCTCTTCCCCCACTAACACGGTAGATAAAATTAGAACATAGAGTAAAATTAGAACATAAACATTATTAAAATTGCATATCATAAAACTATAGAATACATTAAATAAATAATGCATCAGTAAATAATTATGTGGATCCACATTAGACTAAGTCATAAATTGCATTTCTTTACGTTAAGCACAATTTCATTCTTGCAAACCTTCATTTTTTTTGTAACCTGGTCTTAAGAAATTGAATTAAGTAAGCTTGTTAATGTCATGGAATAATCTATACGAGATTGTTTGTTCTTTAAATCGATTAACCTAGATTGACAAATTAAATGTAAGCTATTTTAGCTTGACAATTAGCAAAATTCATACTTGAATAATTTGAATCTAGGATTTATAAGGATTGTTACTTCAAAGGAATTAAATTTGCAAACTTTGTATTTAATCTAGGAGATATAAGGACTACTACTTCTAGGAGATAAATCATTGAATTGATTCATAACATGGAAGAAATTATGAGAAACGCATTCAATGAGGATAGTGAAGAAATAGTGATAAGTTAAAGCCTTATTTTCAAAAATTGATATATGATCTTGATAAAAAGAAGAAAATAACAAGATCACTAAATACTCTTGAGAACTCAAAATTAGATCTTGTTACTACTAAATCTTACTCTAGTAGTTCATCCAAAGTAGATTCTATTACAAAATCTACAACTACTCAAAATATCATAGATTATCAAATTATGCAATTTTTTTATAAGTAAAATAAATAAATAATAGCCTTGGTTGTGCATAAATGGTTATGGTGCTTTATGAAGAAGACATATGAACTTGAAGAACTAATTAGGACGACTAAAATGAAGAAAATATATTCAAGGTGCATCTATTATAAAAGAATTGGTCATGATAAAACTAATTGCTGGAATATTTATCCATATAAATAATATGGAAGAAAGACCCATTCTCTAGTATTTTTTTGGTACAAAGAAAAGTATTGTAAAAGATTTGAAAAAGCACTATTGTTCAGATTAGGCAATCTTTTTCACAAACTTTATTCTTGAGCATCTTCTAACAATAGATCCAAGTGTTCAATTTTTGATATACAGGAAGGGAAAATATTTTATGGTGAAATATTTAGAAAATTAGTAAAAGAGAAATGGATCAAATATGATCCAAACTTATCTTCCAAAGCAAATAAGAATGAAGCACATGGTCTAGTGGAAATGGAGGTCAAAGGCAAATGAAAGATCCTTATGCATGAATTTGATGACAATGAGAGAGTTTAAGAAGTTCATTATCTTGAAGACATAAAGACTGAAGAACCGAAGAATCTAAAGAATGAAGACAAAGAAGAACATGAAATTGAACTCAAAGAAGTTGAAGATGAATCTCAATCAAAGGTTTGTGAACAATGCAAGGCCACTTGAAGATTTTAGACAAATATGAAGACCATGATTGAATACTAAAGTATTCAATAACCAAATAATGTAATATAGGGGGGTGTTGAATTATATTATATTATTTCATACATGCTAATATACGCCCATGGTAGCTTCATGGTACATTCGTAAATAGTATTAGGGTTGAGTCTATAGTTTAGAATGTGAATTATATTTCCTATTTTATGTAAGTGTAAATGTGCAAGAAATGCACAAGTGTCATGTAAAAGTGTAATGTGCAAGAAATACACAAGTGTCATGTAAAATTGTAATGTGTAGGAAATGCACAAGTGTCATGTGAGTTAGAGTGCAAGTGTAGGTTGAGTACATATGCACAAGTGTCTTTTATGTAAGAGTGCAAATATGTAATGTAAAGATGTGCACAAGTATCTTAGATTAGGATGCATGTAGGAGTCCAAGAGTTATGTAAATGTGTGCAAATGTTATAGAGTCAACTGTTCATCAAGTATGCAAGTGGCATGTAGATAATCCAAGAGTCATGAGACTTGGAATATGGAGAGCAATAGTCAAGTAGCTAAAGAGTCATATTACTATGGCTATATTATGGAGGTAATGCTATTTCGTGAGAGATAGAGATTGAGTCATATCAAGAGAATTGATAGATTTAATTGTAAGAAGAGGAGAAATAAAGCTTGTATACATTTTGAGCAATTAATATTGTAAGTTGTTATTCATGCATAGTACATGAATGATTCAAGCTATTTACATTCATATTTGATTAAATAAATGAATATTATTTAATTTATTATAAGCCTTGATATACATATTAATTTGCTCATATTATTCAACTCATATTACTATTATCTTGATCTTTATTATTGTGGCTATTTTATATTTGATATTGTGATATTTTGAGATAACCTATGATATATTATGGTAGCATTAAGGCTTAAAAAGCCAACAAGTTTTCCCTCAATCCCTTTCAATACTCTAGAGGAATTTAGAAAGGATATCATATATCCTTGTACCTCTTTATTATTCATGTTGAAGGATTGGATAAATTTCATTGAAGAAATAGGCAACAAGGAGTTATCTCGAGAGTGCAAGTGGGAGCAATGAATCTAACCCATTTACAACTTGTGGATGACACAAGGTTGCTTGGAGTGGCCAATGTCAGGGAGGTAAGAGTGATCAAATTTGCCCTAAATACTTATCTAGAAACCATAAGCCAGTAAGTGAATGCATCCAAGTGTACGGTAGTGTTCTTTAATACCAAAATGGGGATCCAAGATCAAATTCTAAACATCTTAGGCTTCTCTCAAGGCTTCCTCCCGCTAGACTACCTAGGGTTTCCACTCCATTATAAGAAGCTAAAGGTGGTAAAATGGAAGTGGAAAAAATTGGTATGAAGATAAATCATTGAACACACCATTGACTTTATTTTGGAGGAAGAGAGAATCCTTTTCAATCAATGGTTCAAGAAATGCTAGTTTACAAGTTCTCTATCCTTATTTCTTTGATTGGAATCCTGAAGGAGCTAGACTTGCTCATGAGAAAATTCCTTTGGGATGGTCCAAGAATGGGCAAGTGATGGGATCTAGTAATTCGGGACAAAATATTCCAATCAAAAATAAGTAGAGGATTAGGAATTTAAAATGTAACATTGAATAATCAAGCTCTAGCAGGCAAGTTGTATGAGAGATGGATTTCCAATTAGGAAGAGTTGTTTAACAAAGTCATTACTAGAAATTTCTTGGGTAAAGTTCCTCATGAGGAAGCAGGTTGCATCCCTATGGGTGGCCAAGGTTATATTGTTTGGAAGGTATTGAAATTAGGAGAGAGTGGTAAAACCAAAATTATTTTGGAAAGTGGGTAGAGGAGATAAAGTAATTTTTTAGACAAATTCTTAGGACCAATATCCCCCCTTAATTTCAAAATTTCTAGATTTGTAGCCCCTTCAACAGAGCCTTGAGGCTAGAGGTTGGATCAAAACAACATGTTATCTATGTACAAGGCAGATTTGGACCTTCTCTTTTATGCAACTAAAGCAATGGGAAAAGTGACCAGTCCTAATATCCCCAGATTTGGTGCCATTATTAAAGAGGATATTAAAGAAATTTCACCTTACAAGAGAGAAGGAAAAGGATAAGATAAATTGGGATCATGGGAATTTAAGCATTTATACAGTTTAGGAAGGTTATAATGAATTGCTCCCTTCCCACTAGTGTTGTTGGATATTCCATGGGATAGAGTATCATTGGAAAAGGGTTGGCCAAGAATTAATTTCTTTGTCTAGCAAGTTATGCATCAAATATTTCTCACCTATGATAACTTATAGAACAGAGGTTTTAATGGCCCCTCTAAATGTATAATTTGCAATGCTAAGGAGGAGATAATAGGTCATTTGCTCTTTCAATGTGTTTTTGCCCTATATTTATAGAGTCGATGGGTTGATCTATTCAAGGCTCGTCTCAACTAGTAGTTAACAATTACTAATATATGGAAGGTATAAAAATGAAGAAGGTTAAAAAAATTGCTTAGTTTATTTGGGTTGGTATCTAGGTCTAAGCTTTATCTGGTGACACATATGGTTGGAAAGAAATGCCAAAATTTTAGAGGAATACACTTTAATAGAGCTTGTTTGGGTAAAAATATTAAACAAGGTTATAGAAACAGTAAAATCTCATGTAGGAGAGCAAAAAAATAGGAGGGAGAGAATGCTTCCAAGAGGTAGACTCATGGGGCTTGGCAACCCCCACCCCTAGGCTTAGAAAAAATCAACACAGATAGAGTAGCCAAGGATAACCTAGGGGTAGCGAGCATAGGTTTCCTTAGAAGAGACTACAAGGGGAGGGTCCTTCATTGGGAATTAGAAGGCCTAAGAGTAGTAACAAATAATTAAATAAAGGCTTTGAAAATTAGACAAGGCTCCATAAATGCTTAGGAGAATGGGATTTGAGATATTATAGTGGATTCCAACTCACAAATTTTGGTGGGGTCACTAGATGAGATTAGGAATTTCAAATCGAGTGCATGGCGGATCAAGAAAATAGTGAGTCAGATCAAAGCCTTTTGACAATAGTTTGAGGATGCCATCCCAATTCATATAGGTAGAGGGCTTGCAAAAATTTGATCACAATAAGGATATTGTAGATTGGATGGAGGTGAACCAAGTTTTATTACTAGCCAACAAGAATTTAGGCAATAAAGTGTGTAGGACTAGGGTAGAGGATTATGATGATTAACCTATGGTCTAGCATCATGTTGCTGCTTGTAGTACTCTTAGTCCAAATTTGGGGTAGCCCCTAAAGTCATGGTCGAAGAGAAGCTAATCAGAGCTCTCTAGAATAATATTAACCAAAACTGTAATCAGGATAGGATTGTTTGATCTTTGGATCGCACTAAGAAATTTATGGTCTAAGAAGATGTTAGAGTTAGTTTTATTAGGATCTTGGGGCTGGTCAAAAGTGGCAGGCCAATTATTAGAACTTTGGACATGTATTCTTAATAATATTTTCACCTTTAAAAAAAAAAATTCTCACTTTGCTAGAATCTTTGCTTTAATACCACTTGTTATGAAACATTATTCTTGTTAATATAAATCATTCACCAATATGCAAAAATATCAAATCGTTCATCCACAAATAATTTTCTACATAATAAGACACATAAATATATAATACCTTTATGGTAGGGCAACATTATTAATACTCCTAAATGAAGGAATAACTACATCATATCTCCCAAGATGAGAGTGTAGACACCAAAATAGCACCAATCTGATTATGTGACTACAAGCACTGATCGAATTGGCATACATACCCCCTAGGGCAGCCTCCAGAGGTTAAACAGTGGTCCTAACCACTCCCAAATCAGTTTTGGAAGGTCAGAGGTCAGTTTTGCACCTTTTAGCACTTTGCTCCCTATTCGTCCCACCCTAGGACGATTAGAATCCTATTCGTCCCACCCCAAGACAATTAGTAGCAATCGCTCCAGGGTGGGACGATTAGCAGGTTTTACTAGAAAAAGTCAAACCTTGACAAATGGCAGCCCAAATCCGCCATCTAACTCCACCTTCAAGGCATGCAATTGCGAGGGAACATTTCAAATCATGGAGGCCTCAATCAAGGAGGCCCTAATTAGGGAGGAATCTTCTCTCCCCCAAAAAGGCATAATGAGCCAAGTGGCGCCCTCGCATGTGCATTCAAAGGAGACCCTTAGGTCTATAAAAAGGTGAGCCTCCTCACCCCAAAAAATAGGATAGAGTTGGAGCATTTGGAGCAACAAAGTGTTGCCAAACTATACCCCTACTCCTCTTTGTGCTTCCTACATCCCTAATCTCTCTTTTGGAAGAGAGGTTATCGGGTGAACACTAGGAACGCAATCCAGATCCAAAAACCCAAGAAATCAGCCACAATCCCACCCCAAACTTGTCGACACAACCCCCTAGGAAGTTTGGACCCATCCCACTTGGATTGGTGTCAAAACTAGGCCCTAAACGATGGGCATCCCACCCCCGGGTGCCCCCCAAACTATTGCAGTCCTAATTGCCCCACCCCGGAGTGATTAGAAATCTATGCATGGTTTTGCTACTATTATTTTTGCATTCTTTTATATCTAATGTACTTATTATGTTGTCCAAATTTCATTTCTTTCTGACATGATTTGACCTGGTTTCTGTCATTTTATGCATCTACTAACCTACAGGGAGCGCCTTCGGATACAAGATGACCTGGGCATAATCTGCCAAATCTGACATTCTGGGTCATCTCAAAATGTTTTTTTAGTCTAACCACAATTTTATAGGAGTTTTGGAGGCCTCTGGGTAGGACATTTGCAAGGTCACTTTTTACAGGTTTTGCGACAGTCCCCAACATCCCACCCCAGAGTGATTAGAAATATGTGCATGATTTCCTTACTGTTGTTTTTGCAATATGTACCAGATGATATCATAATGCCTCTGTTAAATTTTGAACTCACTCTGACATGATTTGATGATCATTTTATTATTTTATGTATTAACTAGCTCGTAGGGCGCCCTATCACATATAAGAGAATCTAGGTAGGATATGCAAATTCTGAGCATCTAGGTAGTCTTAGAATTACATATAATTCCTAAATCATGAGTTTCAAGTTATTTTGATAAGCAGAGGTGGTACATTGGAGCACTCACTTTAGAGAGACCCCCGACGGGCAAACGAGCATAACGGGGCCGTTCGATGCCGCTTCGATGCAAAATCAGGTGATACAAATTCTAGAAGTTGTCCTTTACATTTATATATCATTCTATAATTGATTTATCAATATTATCATTGATATCCCACAAGCGCCCGTTGGAGGCCTTGGGGATTGCATGTTTTTCTAGATACGCATATGCTATTAACGATTTGTTATCTTTTTGTGCATAGGATCTCACTGCTACGAATAATAGAGGGTAAAAAAGGAATTATGAACATATGGACACAAGCGGTAGCAACTTTTAGCCCGACCATTTCAAATGTGGGCACACGAAAGATGTTGAAAGCGTACAGTCGATATTGGAAGCGCGGCTTCTTTCGGGCATCCATTAATGTAAAAAATTGTATCAAATGTTCTGATCCCTATAAGGGGGATGTATTTTAATCATATTAAAATCAATATCAATAAATGAGGCCCCGCTTTGTTTGCTCACATCTCGTTTCTACATCATTTCCTTCATGCATTGCTCATCGCATTCGTAGGACTTAGCATCTATATCTATTTTTTTTGCATCATATCGGTATACCATTTTTCTACATGCTTTCAATGGCGATCATGGTGGGACCCTGCCCCCTACTGTTAGGATCAAGTTTCTGATCCAAATTTTGTGGTTTTTCTTTGCAAGTGTTACTCATTCGGGCACTGGACTACTACTCGTGCCACCCCGGGATGAATACATATTCATCCCACCCTGTGAAAAA
Organism: Wollemia nobilis; assembly: GCA_028583015.1. Lineage (NCBI taxonomy): Eukaryota > Viridiplantae > Streptophyta > Pinopsida > Araucariales > Araucariaceae > Wollemia > Wollemia nobilis. The sequence goes on along the minus strand of JAQPPZ010016751.1, from coordinate 4,303,287 downwards.
TGTAGACCTGCTATTCTTCCCACCCTGAGATGATTAGAGCTCTGTGCATTTTTTGAGCAGAAACTCAGAGGCATCCAGTTTAGACAGAGAAGGGGTAGGCCTTCTGAACATCCTCTGTGTTTTTCTACTTTCTGTTTCTGAAATTTTTTGTTTTCTTTGCTTTATTTTTAGACACTTGCATAGAAAGTTTAAGTAGTTTTTTTTCCTTTCTTGCAATAAAGAAAATAAATAAAGATAAACATAGAGTAAATTAAATGGAAGGAACTTGATTAGGAATGCATTTTTCTCTGGTTTGCTTGCATGATACTTGCACAAATGGCAAGTCCTCATTATAGGTTTTAGTTCTAGTTAGGTTTTATGATTTCCTTTTTGCTACTAGCATTAGTGAAAATCATCTTTTGTTATATGTTTTCTTTCTTTACACAATTAAAAGGAATCACACACACCACCTAATAAAATTAACATCAAGGAGTTGGTCTTAATACCCCAAAACTTGATCAAGACCAATGGTGGGTTTCATCACCACCTTGGCTTGGATTTTGCATACATATACCTTGATCGCGACTGTTGCTAGACGTAAATCCTGATAAAATTTGACCAAGTGTAGCGGGGGTGATTCCTCGTGCATGAGGATAAGTCTTCTAAGGTAGGTGTCAAAAACAGAGCGATCCCCTTTCCGTACTGCCTATGTTCCACTTATTGTTCTGCTCTCGCGTACCAATATTTTCCCTCACGTAAGGGCGGGTATATTGAGAGGTTCGATATAACGGCTTGGCAATGGTATATTGAAGGGGTGACCATTTTGGAGATACAATATCCCTCATTATGCATGTATAACAAAGTTTTATTTACAAGATTTACATAACAAAAATCAAACACACCGAACCAGATCTAGGACACACATTTAATCTGTAAACAAGATAATCATTTCTTTGTTTGTGTGGTCCCCTTTTGTTTGGTATAGCATAAAAATTGTAAAGGAGATAAAAATATACATATATTTTTAGAAAAACCACCACCATGGTGTATACCCATAGCCAAGCCCAATCACAAGCAGAAGCTGTGGAAAGTATGCAAGGAGGCACAAGTCGCCTTCGTTATAGCCCCAAGGACTTGGTTATACCACCTTGGCAGCATGACCCACAGAATAGTCCACACTATACCACTACAAAATAGAACTATAGAGGCACCCCTTTGAGGGGCACTCCCGTTCAACACAGACCCTCTCAAGAGGATTACACACATGGGAATGCCCCCTTAGACACTCATTATGAGCGGCCACTGCACGATGAAGCGCTAGAGTAGCATAGGGTTCATAAGGAGGGCCCACATGATTATATCATTCCCCCTCCACCCCTCATTACTGTTAGAACTAATAGGCCAAATCTAGAGCGCAAGGCTCTTTAGATAGGGCAAGCCAAATCTACCCGTCCCTTTCACATGTATGAAAGGGAGCATGAGGAAAACCAATATATTCCTCAAGAGCAATACACCACATGGGGGCAATGCACCTCCACACCTACTGATTATCAAGATCACCTATTGAGGCCAAAGCCTCGGGTGAATGTTGCTAACCTCAACAAAGGAAAGCGACCCCTAGAGATCTCGGATAACCACGACCGAGATAGATATATAGGGGAGGCATCTAGGCCTCCTAGACCTAGGACGACGAAACAAATCGACTTGGCATTTGCCAAACATGTCACCCGCCAAACGCAAATCATGTAGCTTAGGCAAGATCAGCAACAGTTAGAACAACTATATCATCTTAACAAAGAGTGTATTCAGCGCCAGACAGATGTGTTGTTCTAAAACACTATGCATGAGAGGATTCCAACCCCTCGCATGCATAGGACAAAAATTTATGAGAGGCACAATCCCTTAGTATGAGACAAATCTCCATGACCTTATCAAGCGTTGCCTCCAAGACCTCCTAGACCTGAGTGGGAGGCCACTTCTATAACCAATGATGGGCAGCTTCCTCGGGCACCCGTCCATGTTTATAGGTCATGCCCAGAAACTCCTCAAGATGCCTATGAGGAATTTGAGCAAGAAGAAGAGCGGGCTGAAACTCCCTACCAAGGCAAGAGGGGCTCTATCCGACAACCCCTCCATAGGCCTCAAGTTCCTCATAATTCACAATGGTAAAAAACCAAATAAGAGGAAATGAAATCCTCTGATGCATACAAAGCACTGCTAGAGTGCTTAGAGTCTATGGAGACTAAGACTTCGGGGCCCCAAAAGCCCACCTTACGCTAGCTCCATAGTCACCCTGTGCATCCTTCAGTTCTGGCACCCCCATACCCTAACCACTTCAAAGTGCCTCAATTGGCAATTTTTAGAGGGGATGAGGATGCCCAAGAGCACATAACAAGGTTCCTAATTCAATGCTTTGGCATTCAGGACAACGATGCATTGCTTCTGAGAATATTTATAACCACGTTCGCAGGTCTTGCCTCGGATTGGTTTACCCAATTGCCGAAGCATAACATCAATAATCTAGACCAGCTAGTGGACACGTTCCTTGAACGCTTTGCCTTCAACACCAAGAAGAAGGCATCCTTAAGTGACCTAGTTGACCTTAAGCAGTATGATGATGATACCATGGCTACTTATGGGAATCGGTGGAGGACATTGCTTTCAAAGCTACCTTACCTCCCTCCTATGGCTGACATGAATCAAATGTTGTCAAAGAGTTGCTTAAGGTCCATCTCCATTCAAAGTATATAATAAAAAAAAAAAAGTCATGTATATATATCAAGACGAAATGCCCTCAGGCTACAATAAGAAGGTCCTCTAACCTCACAAAAACTAAAAACTTAAAATCCACAAATCCTAGGGAGTCGGCCCCACCATGATCATGCAGGATCGGTGCGACTAGAACTACCCCTAGTAGTATGGGCCCTATGGGACCTCTCAGGGTGGCTGCTGCCAGCCCTCGCACCCTACCCACCAACACTACCCTCACCTAGATACCTGCAACGAGATGATGCAGACTGCTCAGTCTCACTACCTCTCGTACGATGCAACGAACTACCTCCATCAAGCACAGGCAACTATCCACCAAGGTGGACAACCTCTGTCTCTAACTCTATCTGGTACCGACCCCACTCAATATCTCATTGGCAATACATAGCCAATGCACTATCCCACTATGCCAACTGAGTTCGTAGGAGATCCCTCTCCTGCGTTACCTCCACCAAAGCATCTCTATGCTCCTCCTCCCATATTCGTAGGAGACCCTCCAATCATGCTATCTCAGCATGAAGCCCATCCTCCACATCTCCTGAGATAGTCTGAGGTATGGGCACCTCAAGGACGGCCTGCTGCTCTAGCACCCACTACTTTGGGACATCCTGTACATTTGACTTCTCTAGAACCCCCAAATTGTCTCCATCATCGATGGATTCATCGACCTCCACCATGTCAACATCATCAAGTAGAGCCCCCCAACCCTCCACCGGTGCCTCTGCACCCCCACCTCCTATTGCTATAGTATCCATGCCTCCTAGAGGCCCCTCACTCTGCCATCACCGCATAATCCACCACTGGTCATACTCTGTAGTCACCCCAACATCGTCCACGTTAGGTATATCAATAACTGCATCGGACCCCTCTCCCAGCTACTCAATGGTAGGCCAGACTAGAGTCTTCTTGTCACCACGACGTCGATAGATCAAGGGATCACCAAGCAATCCCTAGTGCACCCCAAATTGCCATGTCACTCGAATATATGGGAAGTACTCCTGCTCTGTCCTATGTCGCCCAATCAACCATCTACCCCTGCACACACACTGGAGCCACTCTCTAGCCTTAGGCCAGGCTGGACAGTCCTGGTATGGCCACTAGAACACCTGCCCTAGAACTAGATGAGAGAAGGCATTAGTATAGTGACCTACGTCACCTGCCCATCATCGACTCTGTCCATGCTCCTCTGACCTCCACCATAAATCGACATATCCAATTTCCTAATCCACCATCTCACATTGGGTGGTCCAAGGCAAACCTGCGGTCGCTCCACAGCTATGTGCTACCACCCCCAACACTGTAAACCTCGTATAGCTCATTGTACAACTGCACCAATAAAGTCTGATCCCATCTGATGGGGGACAGGAAAGATACACGTAGTCACACTCACACCATTTCAGAAAATCTCTTGCATTAATCTAAAAAAAAAAAAATACATAGCCCGCAGACTTTACAATGACCAGCGCTCGGCTTGGTCTTCACACACACTCTGCGTGAAATCTTTCTCAATCCACCCCCGACTAATACATTAAACTGGGTTTTTATAGAGGCCCCGATCCTCTGAAATGTTCTTCCCGAAAATGGGTTCACCAACCCGATTAATTACAAAGACTAGGTTTTTAAAGAGGCCCCGACCCTCTGAAACATTAACACAAAAATCGAGACACCAACCCGATTTAATACCCCACTCCGCACGGCCTCTGTCACTGTCGATTCTGTCAGAAAACCCTACATGACCCATCCTCTTCGTCTCCCATGCTTCTTGGTTCTCGTTCGTCTTTACTGCACCCTGGGTGCCATGTGTCATTCTGGAACGGTTCCCAAAAATACCACCTATCGTGCCATCTCTTTCTTCTTCTCCCTCGCCTCCTTTTCTTCCTGTCGCGATATCACAACGTCGTGATATCGCGACCGTTCCGCTGTTGAACCCCCAGCTCCGTTTTACGTCACGACATCGCGACGTCACGATGTCGTGACGAAACGGGAAAGATACACGTAGTCACACTCACGCCATTTCAGAAAATCTCTTGCATTAATCTAAAAAAAAAAATACATAGCCCGTAGGCTTTACAATGACCATCGCTCGGCTTGGTCTTCACACACACTCTACGTGAAATCTTTCTCAATCCACCCCCGACTAATACATAAAACTGGGTTTTTATAGAGGCCCCGATCCTCTGAAACGTTCTTCCCGAAAAAGGGTTCACCAACCCGATTAATTACAAAGACTGGGTTTTTAAAGAGGCCCCGACCCTCTGAAACATTAACACAAAAATTGAGACACCAACCCGATTTAATACCCCACTCCACACGGCCTCTGTCACTGTCGATTCTGTCAGAAAACCCTGCGTGACCCATCCTCTTCGTCTCCTGCGCTTCTTGGTTCTCGTTCGTCTTTACTGCACCCTAGGTTCCACGTGTCATTCTGGAACGATTCTTGAAAATACCACCTGTCGCACCATCTCTTTCTTCTTCTCCCTCGCCTCCTTTTCTTCCTATCATGATATCACGACATCGCGATATCGTGACCGTTTCTCTATCGAACCCCCAACTCCATTTTACGTCGTGACATCGTGACATCGCGATATCGCGACGTCACGATATCGCGACCACTCCACCTCCGAGCCACCTGCTCCGCTTTTCGTCGTGACATCGTGACGTCATGATATCGCGACCACTCCACCATCGAGCCCCCTGCTCCATTTTTTGTCGTGACATCGCGACATCACGATATCATGACATCGTGATATCACGACCACTCCACCACCGAGCCCCTTGCTTCGCTTTTCGTCGTGACATCGCGACGTCGCGATATCGCGACCACTCCACCACCGAGCCCCTTGCTTCATTTTTCGTCACAATTTCATGACATCGTGATATCGCGATGTCGCGATATCGTGACCTCCTTGCCTGCTTTCCTCGCTTTCACATTTACGTCATGATTTCATGACGAGTCACGAAATTGCGACATTCCAAACGCATCTCCCCTTTGTTGCCTTCTTGTCACGATTTCACGACGGTCACGATTTCGTGACATGTCACAAAATCGTGGCCCCTTCTGCGACATTTTCTCTCTCCTACAAACTATCGCGATTTCACGACGTCGCAAAATCATGACAGTTTCTGCTCTGGACTTCCTCCTTGCCTTCTGCTTCTTCTTCTTCTTCTTGAGCTGACTCTTCAAAAATGGCTCTCCCGTAACTGGATGCCTCTGCATCAGATGCCACTGGATGCTCCTACATCAGACACCCGGGATTAGTGGAGAAGTGATCTTCACTTCTGCATGGTCTGGTTGCTACCTTCTGCAACACCTCCAAACATTCCTTTGCCTTTGCAGTCTGTTCCAACCCCTTCTTCTACCCAGAAAAATCTATGTCTTCTTCCATGCAGGTCCCGGCACTACTGCACACCTCTACAGCCTGCTTGCACTCTTCTTTGCATGCAGCCTTCTTCAGCTTCAGCTTCTGTCTTTCTTCACACCTTTTGTGTCGCTCCTCTTGCTCCCGTAATTTTATTCCGAGCCACTCCTCTTGCAGGGCTTTAAATTGCCGTTGCAAAGCTTCGAACTCTTCTATTGTCATCATATCGCTCTTGCTGTCCCGGCTTCTTTGGGGATGCATTTTTTTTTTTTACCAGGTCCTGGTGTAAACTGCCTCACGCTCGGCGAATCTGCTTACGCACTCAAAGACCCTAACTCACTCTCTCTCTCAGAACCCTACCATAGATCCTAGTGTAACTGCCTCACGTCCGACGATCTGTTACACACTCAGGAACATTAACTCTGATACCACTGATGGGGGACGGGAAAGATACACGCAGTCACACTCACGCCATTTCAGAAAATCTCTTGCATTAATCTAAAAAAAAAAAAAATGCATAGCCCACAGGCTTTACAATGACCAGCGCTCGGCTTGGTCTTCACACACACTCTGTGTGAAATCTTTCTCAATCCACCCCCGACTAATACATAAAACTGGGTTTTTATAAAGGCCCCGATCCTCTGAAATGTTCTTCCTGAAAAAGGGTTCACCAACCTGATTAATTACAAAGATTGGGTTTTTAAAGAGGCCCTGACCCTCTGAAACATTAACACAAAAATCGAGACACCAACCCGATTTAATACCCCACTCCGCACAGCCTCTGTCACTACCGATTTCGTCAAAAAACCCTGTGCGACCCATCATCTTCGTCTCTCGCACTTCTTAGTTCTCGTTCGTCTTTACTGCACCCTGGGTGCCACGTGTCATTCTAGAACGGTTCTCGAAAATACCGCCTGCTGTGCCATCTCTTTCTTCTTCTCCCTCACCTCCTTTTCTTCCTATCATGATATCACGACGTCGTAATATCGCGACCATTCTACTGCTGAACCCCTAACTTTGTTTTACGTGGCGATATCGCGACGTCGCGATATCGCGACCACTCCACCTCCGAGCCACCTGCTCCGCTTTCCGTCACGATATCACGACCACTCCACCACTGAGCCCCTTGCTTTGTTTTTCATCGTGACATCACAATGTCGCGATATCGTGACCACTCCACCATCGAGCCCCTTGCTTCACTTTTCGTCGTGACATCGCTTGCTTCGTTTTTCGTCATGATGTCACGATATCGCGACCTCCTCGCCTGCTTTCCTTGCTTTCACCTTTACATCACGATTTCGTGACAGTCATGATTTCACGACATGTCATGAAATCATGACATTCCAAACGCATCTCCCCTTTGCTGCCTTCTTGTCACGATTTCGCGACGGTCATGATTTCATGACATGTCACGAAATCACGGCCCTTCTGCAGTATTTTCTCTCCTACAAACTGTCGCGATTTTGCGACGTCGCGAAATCGTGACAGTTTCTGCTCTGGACTTCCTCCTTGCCTTCTACTTCTTCTTCTTCCTGAGCCGACTCTTCAGAAATGGCTCTCCCGCAACTGGATGCCTCTGCATCAGATGCCACTGGATGCTCCTGCATCACCATCTCATAATAAGTGGAGATGATGTAGGACACTCCACCAATGTGAAAACCAACTCAAGCAGGTTCCAAAGGAACCTTGCACCTGAGGAGTCAGGAAGTAGCATATTGGAGATGAGGGTCATGATCAAATCATGCCTCACCCCTAATACACCCTTCTCCATCCACCACCACACCAGAATAATGCCTATCTAGAAATCAGCCTTTGCCCTCTCCACAGCCCTCTCCACCGTCCTCTCAACCGTCGGACCAAAACACTGTGTCAATACCATTATCCGCTGGTCACGATGGGTCATCCGAATAGGCATTCCATCTATCAAAATTTGTAGAATCTGATACACATCTTCCATAGGAACAGTCATCTCCCCTATTGGGAGATGAAAAGTGTTGGTGTGAGGATTCCATAGATTGATCAGGGCATTCAAATATGCCTGATCCCCCACCACAGGCTCCAGACGCGTCATGTGCTTGAGCCCAAGGGCATTAAGCCACTCCCAATCCACAACTATCAGGGCATCCCAAGCATCGGAGAAAATAGTCGACTGGCGGTACCGACTCTTCACAACCTGAAACAACAAAATAAAATGAAAAAAGATATTAAGTACATACTTAATATAAACAAAAACATTAAAATAAAACTGTATAGTACAAGTATAGACTACAATTTACAATTGTACAGCAAAAGTACAAACACAAAAAACAAAAAAAAAATATTAGGGTTTCAACCTTAATATGGCAAAAACAAAAATGAAATAAAACATATTAGGGTTTCAACCATAATATGAACAAAAACAACAAAATAAAGCGAACAAACATTTTATATGTGAGTTTTAAACTTCATATAAAACACACACAAATAACAGGCAGAGAGAAGGAACATCATACCGGTCTTGCCTCAGCTCCTCCACTCAAATATCTGGTTCTCGCACTCATGATGTTTGCAAAATTTCAACAGTGCTCTGCTACGCACACTCGCACTCCTCCTCACTGCTCCAAATCGCCAAGAAAAAAAAATTGCAAATGAGCCCAAAACCTAGTTTTGGTCCTTATATAGGCTGTTAGGCCTGTAATCGTTCCACCCTGGAATGAGTGCTCTAGTTAGCACTCGTCCCACCCTGGGACAATTACAAAATTGGTATTTGTCCCACCCTAGGATGATTACAGAGCAAGAAATAAAGCAACAAAAACTGCATCCAAAAACAACAATAAATCTGCCGAACAAAGGTGCCTTTGCACCTGACATTCATGACATGAAAAACCATCGTAGGGGTCACAAATACTCACTATCCTACTCCCTAATAAGGCTAGCATAGCCAAAACGCTCCACGAGAAGAAGGATTTTCGATAATTTCTACCCCAATAGGCATAAAAAAAAGGGTCAAAACCCACCAAAAATAGGTCGGATGGTTGGAAAACTGCAATAAGCGTTCAACGAAAACAATTGAAGGCACCCTTACAAACGTCATCTTGGGTCAAGTGACTCATTGCTTTTCTCATTTTTTGTCATTCCCTCATCGATTCATCGCTTGAGGGGGTAGTCACACTTAGTCACCAATCAACAAATACACACCCAATCAAGGAAATGGCATGCATTCAAAGAATCATTGACAAAGACAATCACGCTCCTGCTTGGGGCAGCAAACAAGCAATAATCACAGGCTAAAAACAAACTTGGAATTCTAGAAGCATGAAGAAAAGGTTCCTCGGACAAAAGGTTGTGCCCTTTGCCTATTCATGTCTAAACAATGTCCAAGATCAAGTACACCTCACTAAAAAATGTTACACTTGAGTTAAGCTCCTTAGCTCGTCAGAAGCAAGGATTCAAGAATGCGTGCCCTTTCCATACTTGGGGCATCAAAATTTTGTTAGGTTACTAAGAAACCCTAATCATTAAGTGCTTTGGTCATCTATTTTTTCTCAGCACTACGCCACACACAGTGCATCCCAAAAAGGGGCATCTGTAGACACCAAAACAGTGCCAATCTGATTATGTGACTACAAGCACTGACCGAATTGGCATACATACCCCCTAGGGCAGCCTCCAGAGGTTAAAAAGTGGTCCTAACCACTCCCAAATCAGTCGTGGAAGGTCAAAGGTTAGTTTTGCGCCTTTTAAGCACTTTTCTCCCTATTCGTCCCACCCTAGGACGATTAGAATCCTATTCGTCCCACCCCGAGATGATTAGCAGCAATCGCTCCAAGGTGGGACGATTAGCAGGTTTGACTAGAAAAAGTCAAACCTTGACAAATGGCAGCCCAAATCCACCACCTAACTCCGCCTTCAAGGCATGCAATTGCGAGGGAACGTTTCAAATCATGGAGGCCTCAATCAAGGAGGCCCTAATTAGGGAGGAATCTTCTCTCCCCCAAAAAGGCATAATGAGCCAAGTGGTGCCCTCACATGCACATTCAAAGGAGACCCTTAGGTCTATAAAAATGTGAGCCTCCTCACCACAAAAAAGAGGACAAAGCTGGAGCATTTGGAGCAACGAAGTGCTGCCAAACTATACCCCCACTCCTCTTTGTGCTTCCTACATCCCTAATCTCTCTTTTGGAAGAGAGGTTATCGGGTGAACACTAGGAACACAATCCAGATCCAAAAACCCAAGCAATCAGCCACAATCCCACCCCAAAATCATTGACACAACCCCCTGGGAAGTTTTGGACCCATCCCACTTGGATTGGTGTCAAAACTAGGCCCTAAACGGTGGGCGTCCTACCCCCGGGTGCCCCCCAAACTACTACAGTCCTAATCGCCCCACCCCAGAGAGATTAGAAATCTGTGCATGGTTTTGCTACTATTCTTTTTGCATTCTTTTATATCTAATGTACTTATGTTGTTGTCCAAATTTCATTACTTTTTGACATGATTTGACCTGGTTTCTATCATTTTATGCGTCTACTAACCTACAGGGAGCGCCTTCGGATACAATATTACCTAGGAAGAATCTGCCAAATCTGACCTTCTGGGTCATCTCAAAATGTTGTTTTTAGTCTAACCACAAGTTTGTAGGAGTTTTGGAGGCCTCTGGGTAGGACATTTGCAAGGTCACTTTTTACAGGTTTTGCGATAGTCCCCAACGTCCCACCCTAGAGCGATTAGAAATTTGTGCATGATTTCCTTACTTTTCTTTTCACAATATGTCCAAGATGATATCCTAATGCCTTTGTTAAATTTTGAACTCATTCTGACATGATTTGACGATTGTTTTATTATTTTATGTATTAACTAGCTTGTAGGGCGCCCATGTCACATACAGGAGAATCTGGGTAGGATATGCAAATTCTGGGCATCTGGGTAGTCTTAGAATTACATATAATACCTAACTTATGAGTTTCAAGTGATTTGGATAAGCATATGCGGGATATTGGAGCGCTCACTTTGGAGAGGCCCCCAACGGGCAAACGAGCATAACGGGGTCGTCCGACACCGCTTCGACGCAAAATTAGGTGATACCAATTCTAGAAGTTTTCCTTTACATTTATATATCATTATGTAATTTATTTATCAATCTTATCACTGATATCCCACAAGCGCTCGTTGGAGGCCTTGGGGATTGCATGTTTTTCTAGATACGCATATGCTATTAATGATTTGTTGTCTTTCTATGCATAGGATATCACTACTAGGAATACTAGAGGGGTAGTAAGGAATGAAAAACACACGGACACAAGCGACGAGAAAATTTTAGCCCGCCCATTTCGAATGTGGGCACGCAAAAGATGCTGGAAGCGTACCGTCCGATCTTGGAAGCGCGGCTTCTTTCGGGCATCCATTAATGTAACAAATTGTATCAAATGTTCTGAGCCCTAGAGGGGGGATGTATTGTAATTGGATTAAAAGCAATATCAATAAAGGAGGCCCCACAAAGAAGGCCCCGCTTTGTTTGCTCACATCTCGTTTCTGCGTCATTTCCTTCATGATTGCTCATCGTATTCATAGGACTTAGCATCTATATCTATTTTTTTTTGCATCATATTGGTACGCCATTTTTTTGCATGCTTTCAGAGAGCATCACTTAGAGAAGGTAAGGTCTCATAAGCCACTTTGTGGGCAAAGAAGATTACAAGAGAATACTCAATATGAATGATGATTACAATAACAACATCCCTTCTTTATATACCCATATTTTAGTTCTACTTTGGGGAGTTGACTACTAAACCCTCATCTCACTCATTATTATAATATAATATAATAATATAATCAACCTTGGGTTATGTTTGGACCATGCCAACTATCCATAATACCCTTAAACAATACAATATCATATCCCCATATACTTATTCCTAGGTACCATAATATTCCACCCACCTTACAAATGTTTTGTTTTTGAAAAATGAGCATAAATTAAATAATATGATCTTTTAAGCAATGTTGACAACTGGAAACAATCTTGATCATCCATCTATCCAAGTGAAATCTTGATAGGTGGTGGTCTTCGATGATGCCAAGCTACTTGAATATCCATAACTTATATGTTGGCTACATGTTCTACTACTCTAATCTAATATTTTGAATGATTGGTCCTATTGTTGCCTAATATTGTTGCACCACTTTGATATCCAAAATGACTATACTTTTTCTTCCAAACACTATCATACTTGATGCCTTTTAGACTCCATAATATTGATGCCCTAAGCCATACCTCCAAGATTGTTCCCACTCATGGTGGTGTGGATGGTGATATATTGCAACCTTAGCTTGATGTTATATTTCCTTTAATTCTTTAGCATTTTGTTCCTCTATTTTAAATTCTTCCTTATGCTCTTCTCTCTTGTGCCCTTCTTTTGGTGCATCCTTGTGTGCTTCTAATAGAGCTTCCTTAGACTTTGTTGTTGCTTCTTCCATGGACTATGTTGTTGTTTCTATTATATATTTAACTTTTAATTATTTTGTTGGTTTCTTAACATGTTCATAACTACTTATTGCGTCTCCTTGGATCCTTGCTCCTTAAACTAAGAAATATTCTACAGTGTTATCTTCTTTTTCATGTACCATAACTTCATTTACACATTAATGTTAATATTGCACAAAGAATCCAACCAAGGATAGCCCATAGTAATTTTCACATCATTTGTCTCAATAGCACAAAAATATAAATATAATATATATTTATCCATGGTGATCTTTAAATCTTAAAAAATATAAACATTATCACTCTTAATTTATATATCCTTAATTTTTGTTGCATGAACCTATAACCTCTTAGCCAACTAGAGTTAATGGAAATAATAACCTTTTCCTTCTAAATGCAACCATGAACCTACAAAATATAAGTTTTAAATTCAAACAAATCTCTTTGTCCACTTTTAATCTTATCTTCCACTAAAGGTGTGGTTCCCTTAGTCTACACACTAACATATTTTTCCCCTTATACTACTCTGAAATTTGCTAACTCTAATTTTAATTTATTTTGTTCTTTCTAAAGCTTGTTTATTTCTACTACATATCCATTGATGGTCACCTTCAAACTAGTTATCTTTTTATATGGATCCCACTAACTCAAGAATACATGGTTCATTTTGTCCCAAGTGTAATTTTGATTATTTTACTTAACAAAACCTACCCACCAAAAATAAGCTTCCCATTTTAAATTTCTACAAAGGTGGAATTACCAAAGATCTAAACTTTATCCACAATTCTTAAACATCAATATCATCCTCTCCAAAAAGAGAAATTGTAACTCCATGAATTTACAACCATAATAAGTAAAGATAATGCAAACTAGGATATTATAAAATATATATCCCCCCATAGATTTGAAGCTAAAATTATAGATAAACAATTAGACCCAAAACCAATACATGGTTTGCGTATCCTAATTAATAGATATCTTAAATATATTTTTCTACAAAAAACACTATTTAAAAAATCATCAGTACTCTTGTTCTAGATAGTTGACTTCATTAGGTCATGTCTCCCTCAATACTACTCATATTCCTTCATATGATTGTTCGGTTTAAATCTCTTCAAATTTTGAACAAAATGGGACAAGGATCATCTAAATTGAATAGTTTTACACAAATATATAGCTCCCAAAAAATGAGATATTTTCTAAAAAAATACCAAAATTTTGCCTTCCACAAAACAATTATCATTTTACCAAAATATTTGCTCTAGTACCACTTGTTATGAAACTTTATTCTCATTAACATAAATCATTCACCAATGTGAAGAAATATCAAATCATTCATCCACAAATAATATTCCACAAAGATAATCCACACAATGAGACACAAATATAGATAATACCCTTATGGTAGAGCAACACCATCAATACTCCTTAAGGAAGGAATAACTCCATCAAATATCCTAAGATGAGTGTGCCGCTTAGAGAGGGCAAGTTCTCATAAGCTACTTCATGGGTAAAGATATTTACAAGAGAATACTCGATATGATTGATGATTTCAATGACAATATCCCTTCTTTTTATACCCATCTTCTAATTCTACTTTAGGGAGTCGACTACTAAATGTGCATCCCACTAATTATTACTATATACTATAATAATATAATCAACCTTGGATTATGTGTAGCCCATGCCAATTATCCATAATATCCTTGTACAATATAATATCATATCTCCATATACTTATTCCAAGGTACCATACCTATTCTAGAGTATTTTTAGAACAGAATTCCATTCACTAGATTCCTACAATTGTAATTTATGATAGGGATATATAAGATATATTATCATTTTTTAGTACCAATCCTTATTATAGTCACATAATTGGGCTATTCACATCAAATGCAATGCAAGTTATATCTCTAACTTACTTGATTTCTAAAAGATTCCTCGAAGACATGTAGCTATGTAAATTTCTTTAAAAACAAGTGTGACAATCAATTAGCTTTTATTCATGCCTTTCATTTAAGGTATAGTTGCAACTCAACTATTTATTTTTGTACAATATTCATATATGATATGCATACATTTTAACCAAATTCTAGGTACAACATTTAAACTTTTCCAACCATGCATTCATGTGTGGTGCAGTCATCCATTTATATTTACTCTATAAATAATGATACTATACTTTGCAAGTTATCTTGGATGGAAGTATTGAATAGTTAAGCATGTTAGTCATTATCATATTATTTGGTGTTATGTAGTTATTAGGAAATGATTGATGATTTCACCTCATATGAGGTTGGATAGTCACATCTCCTATGAGCATGAGAGAAGATGAAAAGATAAAGTTGAAGGTGAAACACCAAGGGGTGAAAACATCAAAGAGTCTCTTGAAACTAAAAGATATATTATTGTATAAATATGCATGTTGTACATAATTTCTAGTTAATACATGGTGTTAATCATAGTATCCCACTACTTCGACAGCTTCATGAAGGATTAGGGTATTTATTTCTAAAAAATGTCTCATCTTTTTCATATCGTCATGAAGGGTTATCCAATTCAGTTGATTCTTAGACCAACTTGTGCAGAATTTGAATAGCTTTAAAATGAGTGGTCATATGAACGAATCCAAGCAATATTGAATCAAATATGACCCTATAAAGTCAACAATTTGGAACAAAGGTAGTGATGATTTTTCAAGTCGCAAAAAAATAAATTGTAAATATTTGTTAGCTAGGGTTTAGATGATGGGAAGAGCAATGAAGGGCTAGGACTTAAGTGAAGCAAGCCATTCTATTTGGCAATAGAAATTTTTAGCTAAGTTTTTTTTTTCTTCTTTATCTTAGAAATTTTACATGCATATTATTATAAATTTTTAATCAAATATTATATTTGCCATAGAACATTCTTATATATTTCAATATATTTTGAGTTATAGTTTTCTTTCCATGGACCAATTTATATTTAAATCCTTAAAATCATATCTAGTGGTTTAGTGAACACACTTCAGAGAGATCCTTGTTGCTCCAAGATAGGGCTATTTTTGGTAAATTTAATGGGTATTGGCCAGGGGCTTTAGCCTTAATAAAATGGATTGATATGAGTCGGAAGTCTCCAAGAGTGATTCTATCCTTTCTTCCCAAAGGTTTATTCCTAGCCATTTTTTGAAGAAAGATTAAAAAAATCCTAAAAGGAGGTCCTTAGTTTATGGGAAAAATATGACTCTTCCTTACTTGCTAGTATGAATGCTTTTGACTTGAAAATGTGAATCTATCTCTAGTACCAGTTTGGGTTAGGATGTTTGGGTTATTTGTTGAATTTTATAAAATAGATACCTTCAAGTCAATAGGAAACACTCTAAGAGAATTCCTTGAGATTTCAAATACTATGAAAGATGGATTATTGGCTATTTATGCTCGAATATTGGTCATGATTGATATAAGTAAAGCTTTACTAGAATCAATCATTCTTAAGTATGGGGATAAGATGTGGATCCAAACCATAGATTATGAAAACATATATTTTGGATGTAGAATATGTCATGAGTTGAGATATTTTAAGAGATCATGCCCTAATAAGAGCCCAACATAATCATATGTAGAAAATTGCAAGAGAAAGTTACAAATGGTTATGGATGAAGATGATTTTCAACTTCCAAAAAATAGATCTACAAAAATAAAAGAAAATAAACAGTGGAGACTAGTAAGGAAGGATATTGAAATAAATACCAACCCTTATGAGGCTTTAGCCTATGAAGAAAAAATAGATCAAAACTTAGAGGACACAATACAACAGGTTCAACATATTAACAAGGAACCGTCTATTCAGTATGATTATGATTTAAGGAAGAACATTATTGATGAACCTAAGGAATGTATCTCATCATATTTTGAAGACTCTCTTAAAGTACCATGCACCATTCAAGAGAAAAAAAATGGTAAAGAAAATATAGTTTTAGAAGTTAAGAAAATACTAGAAAATGAGCACGACAAGTCAAAAGCTTCTATACTAGAGCCTAGAGAGGATAAATATGATGAAAAACAAAATAGTTAAAGAATATTAAGGAATAAAATAATAAGACCTACTCCTGATATAGGTAAGGCAAAAAAGAGTAAAACCCTCAAATTATCAAGCAAGATCCGAGGAAGCAAAAGCAAATATAGAGAAAGGAACACAAACTAAGTTGGTTGAACTTCTCTTTACCAAACAACAAAATGATATTGGTAATACACAGGAAGGACCAATAGCCCCTAATAAGACACGATTATCATATCATGGAATATAAGGGGTGCTAATATCCCCTCAAAGTGGGGGTGTATCAAGGACCAATGTTTAAGTATTAAGCCTGATATTGTTTGTATCCAAGAAACTAAAATGACAAAAGAAGAAGCTTTAAAAACTATGAAAGCAGTATGGGCAATATGTGAATGGGATGCTATAAATTCTAAAGGAGTGATAGGGGGAATTCTAAAAAAGTAGGCATTGGATAGAATCTTTAGTCACTTACTACTTTGTAGATATTCATTTCATCCTTATCAATGTTTATGGACATACAAATTAGTCAGGTAGATTAGAAGTTTGGAGTGACATTGAAGCCTCTATGAGAAATAAAGACCAAGAAACTCGATTCATGATCATTGGAGATTTTAATGCCATAACCAAGTTGGATGAAATATTTAGGGGAATTAGGAAATTAACCCAAAGTATGAGAGATTTCTTAACTTTTATTCAAAACAATAATCTATGGGAGGTTGATTTTGAAGAAGATAACTATAGATGGACCAACAATAGGAGAGGCAAAAACCTAATAGCAAAAAAACTAGAAAGATGCATACTCTTAAATAATTGGCTATATGAAGGAACTTGTGCTAAAATTAATATCTTAACAATGATTGATTCAGATCATTGGCTAATAAGAGTTAAAATTATGGTAAGTGAATTTAAAAAATATCATATTTTAAATATGAGCAGATGTGGGAAGACCATCCTCAATTTGTTGATATGATAACACAAATGTGGAATTCTTCAGGAAATGGTGAGTTGTATACTCTTCCAAAACAAATTAAATCAATGACATCTAGATTAAAAGAAAGGAACAAGAACACTTTTGGAAAAAAATTTAGAAGAAAGAAGAACTAAGAGATAAAATTCCAAAATTCCAAAAGGGTGATCATAATAATCCAAGCTTAGGGGAAAGGGAGTTGCTTAGTGGATATCATAATATTTTGAGTAAGGAAGAGAAATTATAGATATAAAAATCAAGACAAAATTGGTTAAAAGAAGGAGATAAAAATACAAATTTTTTTTATAGGATGGATATAGTACAAAGATCGACATCCAGAATTAATAGAATTAAATCAATAGAAGGGGTTTGGATTAAAGATCGTAGTGAAATTAGAAAAGAGGCAAAGTCTTTCTTTAAGGATCAGAGGAGACTGAAGGTCTTAATGATAAACTTCTTCAAGATGTACCTTCAATTATAACGAATGAAGACAATAGGAAACTAATGGAGCCTATTACTTGAGAAGAAGTTAATTTAGCTATTTTTTCCTTTAATAATGATAAATCCCCAGGTCCAGATGGGCTCTCTACAAATTTTTACCAACATAATTGGGATATAGTGAAGGATTCTTTATTTGTGGTAGCGAAATAGTTTAGGATAAAACAATACATACCTTATAAAATAAGTTCAACATATCTTACCCTAATTTCAAAAAGAATGATGTTGAATTGTTTGATTCTTTTAGACCCATAAGCCTATGTAATATGGCATATAAGGTTATCTCCAAAGTAATGGTAAATTGATTAGGGCCATTGTTATAAAAAATTACTTCAGAAGAGCAAGGAGGATTTGTGAAAGGGAGATAAATTTTGGATGGGATCATAGTAGCTCATGAATTTATACATCCAACATCTTCAGGAAAATAGAAAGCAATGATCTTAAAACTTGATATGAGTAAATCCCATGATAGGGTTAAATGGGATTTTCTTTTTGCATTTTTAAAAAAGTTTGGTTTTAGGAAGAAATGGGTTGGATGGATTAAAGCTTGTGTCTCTACAATTTCTTATTCAGTGTTGGTCAATGGGTTAATAACGTATTCTTTTAAAGCCAAGAGAGGCCTTAGACAAGGATATATTCTATCTCCTTATTTGTTCATTATTATGGTAAAGGTTTTTAGTAGGAACTTAAAAATGCTTACAATATGGGCTTGTACATGGACTTATGGTTAGTAATAACATCGACAACATCACCCATCAACAATTTGTATATGATACAACCCTTTTTGGAATGGCAAGGATAAATGAGGCCAAAGATCTGAATAACTTTTTAAAGGAATGTAAAAGAGCATCAAGGCAAAAATTTAATAGGATAAAATCCAAAATTTACTTCCTTAACACTCCAACTAATATCAAAGCAAGAATTTGCAGGTTACTTCAAATGGAGAAGGTAAATTTTCTAGCAACTTATCTAGGGATGCCTTTATTTGAGGGGAGAACAAGGATATAATTATGGAATCTCGATATTAGTAAAGTTTAGAATAAACTACCAACTTGGAAAGGTATATGATTATCATTATCAAGAAGAATGCAATTAATTAAGTTAGTCTTACAAACCATTCCAACTTATTATTGTCATTGTATACTATGCCAAAATCAGTTGAAAAAAATTTAATCTATATTATGTGATCTTTTTTATGGTCAGGTTTACATGATAAAAGAAAATTTCCTTTGGTGAAATGAAGTAAGGTGTGTGACGATAAAATTAGGGGAGCTCTTGGTTTAAGAGTTATTACATATGCAAACTTAGCTCTTAGGGAAAAATAAATTTGTAGATTGTACAAAGAGAATCAAAGACAATGGGAAAAAATTCTTCTAAGTATGTTGAGCCCAATAACCCAATTGTAATATTTACAACATTCTCTCTACCAAATGGTTTTGCTCTTTGGAATGGTTTAAAAATATACATTGATCTAATGATTGAAGGTTTAAGATGGGTGGTGGAAACTGAAGAAAAAATTCTATTTGGATGGATACTTAGTGTGATAAAAGACCACTCAATTTAGATCTAATTTTGAAACCATGGATGAGATTACTTCAAGACGAATATGGTGATAGGGTTTTAAACATTTTGTACAAGGATCAAGAAGGAAGATACAAATGGAAAGAAGATTATTTGCAAGTATACAAGATATTGATGCTAGGAGGCAATTGAGTAGAAAGATAACAACTGTGATTATTTCAAGGGGAGCCAAGGATAAATTGATTTGGGAGTTGAATAGTTCAAGGGAATACACAACAAGAAGTGGATATAATGTAAAGTACCAAAAAAATAGTAATATCACTAGAATATGGAGAGATATTTGGGATAGCCCAAGCATTCATAAAGTTAAAATGTTTTTTTGGCTAGTAGGTCATAGAAGAATTTTATTCTAGGATAACCTTATGAAAAGGGGTTTTCAAGGCCCCTCTCAATGTGTTATTTGTAAAAAAGAGGAGAGTGTAGACCATCTCTTAGGACATTGATCAATATTCTAGAAGCTATGGCAATAGATTCTTAATATGTTTGGTAAATGCATGGTGATGAATAGAAAAATTGAAGATTGGTTAAAGCAATGTCAATCAACTTATAAAAGTGAGGCTTTATAGACAATATGGGATATATCAAAAGATACAATACTTTGGATTGTATGGCTAGAAAGGAATAGAATAATATTTAAAGGAAAAGAAAGTAGTTTAGAGGTAATGAAAAGGAATATATTTTTAGCCATAGAGGATTCTAAACCAACCCTATCAACTCACCCAATCCCTAATCTGGAAGCAGAGAGCCTTGATAGATGGAGTCAAGTCATTAAATGGAATTATGATGTTGGGTACAAGAGAAGCAAAAAGAATGAAAATAATATAAAATGGAAACCACCAGATGTGGAGTGGGCTAAATTTAATTTTGATGGAGCATCTAAAGAAAATCCAAGACCAGTAGGAGGAGGAGGAATAATTAAAAATAATAGAGGAGAGAATTTGTCTCATTATGCTTTCAGTAGTGGATTTAAGATAAATAATGAAGCTGAAGCTTGAGCGGGTTTAGAAGTTTTAAAAATATGCAAATAATGAAATGGAACAGAGTATGGATGGAAGGTGATTCTCTCATAGTAATAAATGCAATTTTGAGGAAAGCAAAAGCTCTATGGAACATACAAGAGATAATTATAGAAATTCAAGATATTGCTAAAGAGTTTGAAGAAATCAAATTTACACGTACATTAAGGGAAGGAAATAAATATGTAGATAGGTTAGCCAATTGAAGGGTTTTGATTGAGGATCATAAAGTTAAATTCGCCTTTCCATGGTGAGAGGAAGTAGTAAGTTTAGCTAAAGCTGAAAAGAAAATGTTGATTGCTTGAATTAAATAATGATTAAGATTTACTTTAATGTTTTCCATTGGTAATATCTAATTTATTCTATAACAATAATGTATATTAATATAAACTATTTATTATTATTTTTTTGGTTGCACTTGTGTTTAAGGAAGGAAGGAAACTAGCAATCTAGATTTGGTAAATAGGACTATGATAGTGCGATGTTTTGGAAATATTACTCTACTAAGATGCAATTCATCGATAGTAGAGGTGAAGTTTTGGTATTGTGAAGGTTGTTATAAAAAAGTTTCAAGAAGGATGTTGAATTCTACAATATTTGTATTCATACAAAAAAAATGAAAAAATCCAAAAAATGAAAATCAAGAATTCGGACATTTTATATAAAATGATGCATGTTTCTAGCTATATCATCTCAATTGAGATGAGAAGTGTATCTATTTGTAAACTCTCAAGATTTAAAGAAGAGAGTTATAATTTTTCAAGGGTAGGGGACTTGAGTACAACCCCTTATTATCTATAAAAAAAAATAGTTATAGTTGGTGAGAAATAATATTATATTGTTGTGATAAAAAATTGTTGTCAGTTTTTGTTGATTCCAACATTTGGTATTAGAGCTTGGAGAGTTTATGTAAGAAGAGGGACACTTTTCACCATCTGATGAAATACCTCGAATATTTTTTATATACTTGATAATGTGATATTTCAAGATGTTGTCAAGAGTAGATGTTGTAATTTGATAGTGACATCGTTGATCTTGAAGATAAGAAATACATGGACATGTGGATAAGTTTGAATGATGAGTACAACCAAAAAAAATTCTAGGGAAGATATCATAAAAAGGAGATGCATTATTCATGAATTTGTTTGGATTAGAAATGAAGGATGAGCCATGTTGAGTGGCCATGCAAATATGGTAAAAGACAAGGTGCATACATTTTTTGTAACCACAAAAAAAATGGAGATGTTTCAGGCACAATAGTAAGAAAACAACCTTGAAAATCATGTTGTGACCAAATTTCTTATAGCGGAAGGATGGTCAAAATTTCCATATTCATATTATTTCCAAGGTATTATTTAAATATTTATATTTTTAAGTTACAACTTGCATAGCAGGAATGTTGCTATTTGACAGAAATTTTAAAATTTTTAAAGGTAAAGTTGCAAATTCAATTCACATAGGGGCAAGTTGAACAAAATGTCTTAGGAAGATATATTGAAAGAAAAACAATAGTCAATATTTTTGCAAGGAGAATAATAATTTTCTATAAAAGGTGCATTTTTTGCAATGCCCGACACCTTATTCTCCAAACAATTTTGCATCAAAATCAAATTTTATACACAAAAATCAAACATGTGCTTTGCATAATCACAATATTTGATATAAATGACACCTCTGACTTGTGTTTACAATTAAAGTTGTCGTGTTAAATTACTGCATCTAAAGTCTAATATAGTTTCCATAATGATGTCTAGACATCGATCCTATAAATTGTTGAGGAGAAATAATGACACATTATTTTATTTCTTTTCACTCCATTCATTGTCTTATTTGGTACTGTCATTATATGTAACTTCTAAAATTGAGAAAATTCAAGTATATAGGAAAGTTATGCCCACGTATGAGAATTTATCTTTAATAAAGTATTATTGATAGGATAAATCCTTTTCAATACTGCCTTGGTACTATATATCATTCTCTTTCACGTACCTTAAGGTCTCTCTCACATACAACCATGTATATAGAGAGGGATAGCTTCATCCATGTACCTATGGGTATATAGGAAGGGCAGGTATATAGAAAGGATTTGTATATAGGACTAGTGGTACATAGAAAGGGGGACCATTTTGGGAGACATAAGGAACCATCACCATTGTGTTGAAGAAAATCAAATTTCAAAAGACAACAAGAAGTGTTCACATCTGGGAAAGACAAAGAGGAAACAAGCCAAGAATTAAGCAGAAGTTTAAAATTATGTGGCACTAGAAGCTAGAGATAAGCAAGATGAAGTTCAAAAGTATGTGACACTAAATAAAGATAGTTATTTTCTAGAAGGTAGATATCTTTATGAAGATGAAAATTTCTTAACACTAAGGAGTTGCTTGCAAATAATTCTCAAAGAAGATAAAGTTTGTGAAGAACTTCTTAAAAATGATGTTACATTAGCTATAGATGTTGCGAGGATAGTACAAATGGAATTAATGACTCTTGGCATCTTTAATCATGAAAAACAAGGGGAAACAAATAAAAATGTGAAGGACAAACCCATGATGGTAAATGCTTATAACACAAGCAATTTGAAGCCTATGTTGGAAGATGTTTGTTGTGACACAAGTGACATTATCAAAAGGATATATTTCACTTGTGATACTAGTTATTTGAACATTTTTGGTGATAGTGGAGTTTGTATTAAAGATGAGCATCATGATCTCATTAATTTTGTTAGTCATGACAAGCCATATTGATATGAAGAAATTAGATGTTTTGAAAACACACCAAAGAAATTACCTCAAAATTAATGATAAGAATG
The DNA here is from genome assembly GCA_028583015.1 of Wollemia nobilis. Taxonomy (NCBI): domain Eukaryota; kingdom Viridiplantae; phylum Streptophyta; class Pinopsida; order Araucariales; family Araucariaceae; genus Wollemia; species Wollemia nobilis. Next base: position 4,279,808 of record JAQPPZ010016751.1, on the reverse strand, counting down.
GGATATAATGGTACAGGAATGGGTAAGGCATGAGCAAGCATATAGAACTAAATATAAGGCCAAAGAATGAAGGTCTTGATTATCATGGTTAAACAGGAAGTGGTAAGACCAAGTTTGTGAGAAGAGATGCAAAAGATGAAACTCCTAGAATAGTTTGTTGTAGTCATTATGGATGACCCAGACATGTGACAACTAGGTGTTGGAAACTACATCCTTGTGATATTTGTGGAGGTAATAATCACTCTCAGGAACATTGTCAACACAAAGAAATAATGAACAACAAAATACATGTTGATTATGGATAGATGAATATGATAGCATGGGATAGAGTGAAATAAATGTTGAATGAGTTTTATAAGAGAAGGTTTTATCCTCAAAAGAAAATAAGGATAATATAAAGTTTAGTGGTTGAGAGAAAACATGATGATGGTGTTCCCATGGAGTAATGCAATATTTGAATTATTTAAGGAGAAGAGATATATGATTTTGCATCAAAAATTATAGATGTGACCCAGACTATGCTTAGAAAGCCGACAATGATAGATCCTATGGTAAAACAATATGTTGAGGATTTAAAATATGTGGATTGACATAGAATCTATAATTCAGTAGTAATGTCCTAGAGGTGATGACTTAATGGTAGACCTAGAGGATGACCAGGAGGTGACCCAAATGTAATGACCTAAAGAAATAACCTAGAGGTGACCCAAAGATAATGACCTAGAGGCAGACCCTGAGATAGACCAAAGATGTAGATCTAGTGGAAAGTAACCAAAGTTAGAGCTAGATCATAATTATAGTTTACCAACCCTAAAAATTATGGGTGGTAATGATCCTAATACTAAATAATGTAATAAAAAGAGGTGTTATCCATTATTACATTTGTAAGAAAATAAAGACAACACCAAGCAAATAATAATGAAGACACAAGTGATTGCAATGGAATAATTTTTGTATTAAATTTGTATTGAAATACACAGGAGCCTTGGCCTCCTTTTTTTTTACAATGATTTGCCCCAAAGTATGAGGGGTCATATTATAATACTTGCTTGCTTCATGATATTATAAATGGGGCCAAAGAAGTAGAGCCTCTTTGGTGTATCAATGAAATGGGTATCTTTGGTCTTCTCTGCTACAACCAGATTTGGGAGTGGGCTTGTATATCTGCTGGTGGATCACTCGCTGCTGTAATAGCCTTCAATATACATGTAACCTGCACATACATGAAATGCAAAAAAAGAGAGAGTCAGTAGCACCTGTTGGTCTGAATAGGAATAGCTACTATAAAACCCTAACCATGAATACCTATAAAACTGAAGCGTGATATGCAGGAAACAAAGAATAAACACTAAATAGATGCCTTTCTGAAATCAAATTTTATTGATCTGCATTGTTGTGATTTTTTGAACCTAAGAAACCATGAGTGCATGGTGTAGACTAATAAACCATATGGGTGATGATAAAACCGTGTAAGGGCAATTTCGACTGTGTAACCATGGACGGGTGATTTTGACTGAGTGGCAAAATACTCCAAAATATGGCTCTGGGTTTTATATTTTTGGTTTTCTCAAGATGCCTGTAAACTCTTGGTGCTATTTTGGTAGCTTGATGGTACGCATACTTAGCCTCCTTTGTTTTATGGGGTGAAGGTGCCTTTATAGGACCCTTAGGATTTTGGAGGAAAATGGGAAGTGGCAAGCCAGGATTTCCAAGTGGTAATCCAAGGCTGCTAAATGGAGGGGGTAGTTAGAGCAAGTCACACAGAGTGTCTCACTTAACTAGGGTGATGTGGCTGCAAGTGGAGTGAGGTGTAGGGTATATCCCATGTGAAGGTACAAAGGGGAAAAGAGTGTGATATGTGGCAAGGGATGTTGGTGAGGTGGCTAGGACACATGTCTAGTGGGTAGGTAGGTCATCCTAGGTTGATTTTATAGATTTAATAAATATGGAAAATAGGATAATGTGCAGGATTTTATACACCTAAGTCTAAACTTAGGTATATAATTTTATTATGTAGGATTTAATGTGGGGTGCCAAATGTTGTTTTGTGGATGCCTATATTTTAGTGTCTACAAATGCTCCTTTTTGTACCGCATTGTGTGAAACACAATGCGGTGCAAAAAATAATGACACATGTCTTTATTGGATGAATGGACTCAAATTTTATCGACGTACAAGAATGAGTGATTTTTGAAAATTTTGATGAAATTTTGATTTGTTTGCTTACCCCTTCAATTGGCGAATGGGTAAAGGATGAACCCACAAGACAATTGACCAAATGTGGATGATGAAAGGAGGTGGATGATTGAATGATGTGAATTGTGTATGCAAATGTATGATATTGTGATCAACTTGATGCCCTAAGTTTGGGATTGTTTTTGTTGTTTCGAATTTACCTTTGGTTTTGATGATGTGCAAAATGTTGTGGTAAAACCATTAATCACGAGTATGAGTTTTGGGTCCTTTCTAATGTTAGTTGCTCCTATGCATCATAACCAACACATTGGGAATTTGATACTCGAGTTATTTTTTATTATACCAAATTTGATTTTATTGTTTTCCACTTTTATACCCAATGAAAAGGGCTTAACCTTGTGCAAATTTGATTGAACATAGCCAAGCTCAAATATTGAGGGACCTAGTTGATTTAATGCCATAGTGATTTGATTGTTTGGATAAGTGTCCTTATGGTGAGTTACCCATCCGACCAGATTGCATGAATTGCTAGTCACTACAACCGCTAGGTGTATAGGGATAGTCACTAAATACGAGGTGTACTGAGTGGTGTTGATGATGATTATGATGAGGTTTGTGAAAATGCATGATGTGATGTTGATGGATACGATGAATCTGGTGTTTTTGGGTCATTTTTTTTTCTTAATCGCAGGATCACGGTTTCACCTCCCCGTAATCATGCATCTATGTTTGGCTCTACCAACCGTAGGTACATGGTTTTACACACTTTGAAAAATACGAGCACGTGGTTTCCACCACAAATAATGGCTATATATAAGGGAGATGTGTTTTGGTTTTTCATTATTGTGGTTTTATTTGCCTAGCATTTCAAGAAGTTGGAGTGAGATGGAGGTGGTTGGTGAGACGAGTGGAGCGGGTGTGGGCGTAGGGATGGGGTTTGGAGGCTCAGCTAGAGTGGAAACCGAAGTCCACTACACTAAGGTAGGTGGCATAAACTCTTAGTTTAGGTTTATTTATTTTTGTGTTTTTTTTTGTTGCATTGTTTTTTTTTTTAACACACTAAGTGGGGGTGGTACAAAGTTTTTTTTTATGAAGTGGGGATCACCATTTTATAAGCAAATAAATATAAAACCAAGCAAATAATAATGAAGACACAAGTGATTGCAATGGAATAATTTTTGTATTAAATTTGTATTGAAATACACAGGAGCCTTGGCCTCCTTTTCTTTTATAATGATTTACCCCAAAGTATGAGGGAACATATTACAATGCGTGCTTGCTTCATGATATTACAAATGGGGTCAAATAAGTAGAGACTCTCTAGCATATCAATGAAATGGGTGTCTTTGGTATTCTTTGCTACAACCAGATTTAGGAGTGGGCTTGTATATCCGCTGGTGGACCACTCACTACTGCAACAACCTTCAATATACATGTAACCTGCACATATAAAGAGAGAGTCAGTAGCACCTATTGATCTGAATAGGAATAGCTACTATAAAAACTCTAACTATGAATGCCTATAAAACTAAAGTGTGATATGCAAGAAACAAAGAATAAACACTAAATAAATGCCTTGCTGAAATCAAATTTTATCAATCTGTGCTATTGCAATTTTTTGAACTTGAGAAACTGCGGAAGCATGGGTTGGACTGATAAACCATAGACGAGTGGTGAGGAAACCATGCAAGGGCAGTTTTGACTATGTAACCATGAATGGGTAATTTTGGTTGAGTGGCAGAATGCTCCAAAAGATGGCTCCGAGATTTAGATCTCGAGTTTTCTTAATATGCATGCAAACTCCTAGTGCTATTTTGGTAGCCTGATGGTATGTATTCTCAACCTCCTTTGTTTGATGGGGGTGAAGGTGCATTTATAGGCCCCTTAGGGTTTTAGAGGGAAATGGGAGGTGGCAAGCCAGGATTACCAATTGGTGATCCAGGGCTACCAAATGGAGGAGGCAGTTAGAGTGAGTCACCTAGGGTGTCTCACTTAACTGGGGTGATGTGGCTGCAAGTGGAGTGAGGTGTAGGGGAAATCCCATGTGAAGGGACAAAGGGGACAAGGGTGTGTGAGATGTGGCAAGGGATGTTGGTGAGGTGGCTAGGACACATGTCTAGTGGGTAGGCAGGGTATCCTAGGCTAATTTTCCAGATTTAATAAATCTGGAAAATAGGATAATGTGCAGGATTTTATACACCTAAGTCTAAACTTAGGTATATAATTCTATTATGCACGATTTTATGTGGGGTGCCAAATGTGGTTTTGTAGATACCTAGGTTTTGGTGTCTACAACATTATTTGATGTTATGTAATTATTAGGGAATGATTGATAATTTCACCTCATATGAGGTTGGATAGTCACATCTCCCGTGAGCATAAGAGAAGATGAAAAGACAAAGCTGAAGGTGAACCACCAAGGGGTGAAAACACTAAAGAGTCTCTTGAAACTAAGAGACACGTTATTGTATAAATATGTATGTTGTACACAAGTTCTAGTTGGCAAGAAATAATATTATATTATTTTGATTAAAAACTGGTACCCATTTGAGCTAAGAGGGAGTGTAAGCCAATATTAAATCATGGCAAAAGAGAAGCAAGTTCATTTGAAGTGCATCAATGCTTCAAAATATTACCATGAATGCGTGGAACATTATTTTCAAAAAATTGTTGAATCCAAGGAACATCGAGAAAAAGAAGAGACAAGGGCTATTGTGAGCCAATTGGAAGTGCAAGCTGGGAGCGAGTGCAATTTGGGAGCGAGTGCGAGGCAGGAGAGAGTGAAATTTGGGAGGGAGTGCAAGCCAAGAGTAAGCCCCATTAGCTAGGATGGAATGAAAGTCATATTTGAAAGCCCTAATGAGAAGTCAGGATGCCATAGTTGGAAGTATGAAGGCCTAAGTTGGAGATAAGCAAAAGAGTGAATGCATGGCATGTTCGATCTAGGTAACAAATGTTTCATCATAAGTGATTATCAAGGATGAGATAATTGAGCATGATATAATGGTTCTTGAAAGTAGAGGGTTAATATGTAAGTTTCATATATCATGACCAAGGTTTTTGGAGATTCAAAATTGGATCGAGTGAAAGTGGGGATTAAATTCAAATTACTTTATGAATTTATTTCTTAAAGTTTTTTTCCACATCATCTTTTCCAGTTTCGAAATTAGGGATAAAATAATGGTTGGTTGTCCATGGTTTAGGGCAAGATATGCAATTTATTTGAGACCATAGAATGAATTTTTTCTATTGAGACAAAAACCACTAAGAAGCTTCTGGTATGGGTTAGGCTTTTTGGACTTCTATATCGACTTGTAAATAAGGATGTTTTGAAGAAGATTGGAAATACCCTAGGGGAATTCATTAAGGAAGTACTAACTACTAAGGAGTGAAAGCATGCTATATATACTTGAATATGTGTTTCTCTGGATATTTTAAAAACCTTTACCACAATCCATTAAGATTAAATTTGAATCACGAGAATGGGATCAACAAGTAGATTATGAAATTATTGTATTTCGTTGCCACAATTTTTATGAGATTGGACACATGGCAAGAGTTTGCAGAATTAAAATTTTAGAGAAAGAGATAAAATTATAGCCATGAGATAAACTTCAATACAAAGCAAGGAAATCATATAGTAATAGAAGCTAGATCAGATCAAGGATATTCCACTCGAAATAAGAGGTAAAGAAAGCCTATTTACAATATCATTTGACAAGTTTAGAAGGAATTAAAGATGCAAAAGAAGATGTGGAGAGAAATCCTAATATAAATATGACAAAAGAGGTTAAGTTTATTCTAAATAAATCATATTCATTTTCCTCAAGTAGTATAGAATCCTCTACAAGTAATAAAAGTGAAAGGGGTGAAGATGTTATCCCTTGCACTTTAAGATTTCAAGAGCAGCATATTAAAGAAATTATGATGGAGGAAACCCATAAAAATCTAGGTTTTTTAGGGCATAATAAGAAGGTAATTGCTATAAAATAACATCCTTGCACTTTAGGATTTCTAGGGAAACATAAAGAAGATTGTGCTTTTGAGGTTATTCCTTGCACTTTAGATCCTTCAAAACAAGGCAAACCTAAAGATGATAAGTCTTACTATGAGCAATGTGAGAAGATTGAAGAGATTGATGAAGATGAAAGTATTGTTGGGAATGAAAAAAGAGAGGAAGATCCAAGAAGCAAAAACAAAGAGAAAAATAAACCTAGAGGGATATTAATATGGGAAAACAAAAGCAAATATCACAAGTGCTAACAAGAAGTGGGGCTAAACCCACAAATAAAAACAAAAAATAACAATGAAAATAATATCTTGGAAAGGGGAATTAATAAGAACCCTAAAAAAAATTATTAAGAAATTGTGTGGTTGTTATAGACAAGATATTTATAGATATAGAAGTTGGGCAACAAATATTTTAGCCATTTGCGATGTTGAATTTTATCTTGATAGAATTTAAATTTTGGAAGGCATTTGATATAAAAGGAGTTGATTGTGGAAACTTAGCAATTTGAGGAAGATGGAGAATATCTTTGATAGAAAGGAAAATGAAGAATATCTTTGATAGAAAATAAAAGTTGGATATGCTTTAATTAACTTGAAAGAAATGTAATTTTTTATTTTTGTAATGGGAGTGGTCCCCAATAGAAGCCACACATAGCTTATTAAAAGATAATTGTTGCCCACTTCCACTGATTCCAACAAAGCATTGGTCTATATTTCATTTACAAGATAAATAGAGCAGTCTTAAACTAGTCAAACTTTATACCGTTGGTTTCCATCAATCCAACACCAGAATTTGTTTAAGCTAGATGTGTTTACTAATGGCTCAAAGTTTGAGATAACACAACTATGGTATTTTTAGGGCGTGAAGCATTAGATAATATATTGATAATGCCAAGTTTATATAGTACAAACATTAGGCTAGGAATAGCCTTTAGGAATAAAATAAAATAATATCCCCTAATGTAGCTAACTAACGTGCTTCACTAATAAAGTGCTAACCACTAACAACTAATGTAGTCAAAATGACTACAATGACTGACTAACCCTAGGTAACTAGTAAAAGGTAAATACTAGTGGTAAAAAGTAACAAGCTACATTTTACCATGCGGTAAATAAACTCTACCTAGGTGAATCTTACAAATTATCTAAATGAGGTAATAATCATAGTTACTAACATAGTAACTCTAACAGGTATGGTCACTATATGCAATGCTAACATGAATAAATTCATCAACTTAAAAGCAAATCCTCCCAAGCTTTTATTCCTTCATGTTCAACAAGTTTAACATTTTTTCCCTGGTTTCAAAACAAATAGACTAGGTTATACTACACATGAACTATTGTTCAAGTAAGGGAAATCAATCAAGGAGTTCAAGTCATGCTTCAATCATAAAATGAATATTTCAACCCCGTACTTAGTTTTTGTAACTAACCCAAATGCAAGTTTTACTATTTTGAAAGAATAGCATTTCAACCCTTAAATGAGGTCACAATGCCGAAGAAGAACATTTTAAACAATCACTCAATATATCCTTCAAATGAAAATAGGGAAGTCCCTAAAATTAGGGAACGTGTTTAATACAACCAAAATCCCTGTAACCTTATATGATATGTAACTATTGCACCGCTTGCCATTTCACTTTAATGATATATAACAATGCAACATAAAATTGAAAATAATTTTAATAATACCAATATTTCTAATATATTTCTATGCAAATTTTCAAATTTAAAATCGTAACACTAGTTTCTTTAAATGCACATCTATTTCCTATCAAAATTCAGACATTGTAATTAGTGTATGAAATTAGACTAGAACCTCATTATTTTTTCATTTTTCCTTTTTTGTTTCTATTTCTCCTCCTTTGTTCTTTGTTCTCCCTCTCTTTTCCCACTCTTAGCCCCATAAAACATACCCACTTAGGTAGTTAACAATCCTCTCTTCTTCCCCAATAATCTAGAGTGTTGAGTGGTAGCAAAGACTTCTCCCAAATGGTTAGCAATACTCTACTCCTCACCACTCCTCCTCAAGATATGCTCAACCATAATGATGACAAAATAATGGATATAAGGTGGCTCCCACTCTCCCTTGTGAACATAACCCTCTTCCTAGGGTTTAAAATAAAGTAAAGATACAATTTTTATTAAAAGCTAAGGGTAAACCTATAGATCTTAAGGAATGTGACATATTTATGGACTAAGGTTTAAGCCCCTTTATTATTTTTTAACTTTAACTATATAACAAAAAATGCATAAAAGATCTTTATTCAATGTACACCACAACTTTTTACTATAACAAAATAAATTCATAGTAATAATGCATTTCTTATTTAAAATATAAAATAATGACAAACATTCTATTCAACCAGGCAAATTTTAACTTAAAAACCATCAAGTATAATCTCATGGAGTTATGCAATCTTTTTTGTAGTCATTACTCTAAGTGCATGCACAATCAACCATGTATATTTTTATATGGTTTGTGTCCATGATCTCTATCCTCTAGCTACGTATTTCGGATTTACCACCTTCTTCCATATGATACCTTTCTTATTTTACGTTTTAGAGGGTGATTTGTCAATACTTGCAACAAATTACAAGTTAGTCAATTTTATAAATATATTTTTTTTGCAAGAGAACAAGGGGTTGTACTCGATCCCCCATCCTTGAAAAATCACAAATCTCTTCTTTAGAGCTTGAAATTTTACAAATAAATTCAACTCTCATCTCAATTGAGTTGCTATAGCTAGAAACCTACATCATTTTACATTAAATATTTGAATTCTTGATTTTCATTTTTTGGATCTTTTTCAAATTTTTGTGTGAATACAAGTATTATAGAATTCAGCATCCTTCTTGACATTTTTCTACAACAACATTCACAAATACTAAAACTTCACCTCTACTATCGATGCATTGCATCTTAGTATAGTAATATTTCCAAAACATCGCACTATCATAGTCCACTTTACCAGATCTGGATTGCTAGTTTCCTTCTTGAAGCACAAATGTAACCACAAAAATTATAAAAAATAGTTTATATGAAAGCAAATTAATATTATAAAATAAAACAAATATTATCAATGGAAAATATCAAAGTAAATATTAATCACTATTTGGATTAGGCAGTCAAAATTTTCTTGTTAACTTCAGCTAAACTTACTACTTCCTCTAACCATAGAGAAGAGAATTTAACTTCACAATCCTCAAATAAAACCCCTTCTATTGGCTAGCCTATCTGCACATTTGTTTCCTTCCCTTAATGTATGTGTAAACCTGATTTCTTCAAAATCTATAGCAAGGTCTTGAATTTCCATTATTATCTCTTTTATATTCCATGGAGCCTTTGCTTTCCTCAAAATTGTATTTATTACTATGAGTGAATCACCTTCCATCCATACTCTATTTCATTTCATTTGTTTGCATATTTTTAACCCTTCCAAAGTTACCCAAGCTTCAACTTCATTATTTGCCTTAAATCCACCATTGAAAGCGTAATGAGACAAAATTTCTCCTCTATTATTTCTAATTTTTCTTCCTCCTCCTACTAGTCTTGGATTTCCTTTACAAGATCCATCAAAATTCAATTTTACCAACTCCACATCTGGTGGTTTCCACTTTATATTATTTACCTTCTTTTTGTTTCTCCTATACCCAACATCATAATTCCATTTGATGACTTGACTCCATCTATCAAGGCTCTATGCTTCCATATTAGGGATTGAGTGAGTTGATAGGGTTGGTTTAGACTCCTCTATGGCTAAACAAATCTTCCTTTTCATTACCTCTAAACTGCTTTCCTTTCCTTTAATATTATTCTATTTTTTTCTAGCTATACAGTCCAAAGTATTGTATCTTTTGATATATCCCAGATTGTCTATAAAGCCTCACTTTTAAAAGTGCTTTGCCATTGCTTTAAACATTATTCAATTCTACCATTCATCACCATGCATTTACCAAACATATTAAGAATCCATTGCCATAGTTTCTATACTATTGACCAATGTCCCCGGAGATGGTCTATACTCTTCTTTTTAAAAAGAACACATTGTGAGGGGCCATGAAAACCCCTTTTCATAAGGTTATCCTAGGATAAAATTCTTCTATGACTTACTAGACAAACATACATTTTAACTTTATGAATGCTTGGGCTATCCCAAATATTTATCCACATTCTTGCGATATTCCTATTTTACTGGTGCTTTACATTATATTCGTTTCTTGTTGTGTATTCTCATGAGCTATTTAACTCCCAAATCAACTTATCCTTGGCTCTCCTTGGAATAATCACTATTGTTATCTTTCTACTCAATTGCCTCCTAGCACCAATATCTTGTATACTTGTAAAAAAATATTCTTTCCATTTGTATCTTCCTGTTAGCTTTTGATACAATATCCAACGGAGATAATAATTATGAGATGCAGAATAATGTTAAAGAAAGTAAATCTACAAGATGAATGAGATATGCAATAAACATAAATGATATATAAATGAATACAATGTAGCTATGGAGGAAATGTGCACTCCATTAATATAGCTATTGGACTACATTGCATCCATAACCAATGGATGGTGATCCACACATAACTGAATTACCTACTATAATTCCTAAGCTACTATGTCACTAACAGTCCCCTTGCTTATCTATACTAACAATGAGGCCTTCCTTATATAGGCAAAATATGATGTTTGGCCAACACTCTATCTAGTTGTACAAGTGACATATTGCACATTTACAACTTGCATATGGACACTTGTGCATTTATTACATTGCATGAAGTAACTAGATAACTTCCCCCTAAAGTAGTCTAATGTCCTAAGTATGTACCTTTGAAGATACATTTACATAACCCAAATTATGGAATATAATCTATTTCTAACACCCCCTGTATTACATTATTTGGGTATTGAAGACTTTTAGTCTTCAATATGGATCTTCATATTCTTCTTGGGTTTTGGCTTGATTGGTGCAAACTTGATCTGGTTCTTTTCCTGTTGCTTTAGTGTGAAAGGTGAGTGTGGACGAAAAAAGATTAATTGCATTAACATTAAAACTTAGGTTACATAGATTAAATAGGCAGTAAATAACCTATTTGAGAAAGAAAAGGGGAAAGGAGAAATTGGGGGAAAGGAAAGATGAATAGAATTCTCTTGCCACCCAAATGTTGCCGTCCACTGCCGTCCAGGTAAGGTAAAAGGTAAGTTACCTTTACCCAAGGTAAAAACAATTTTTTTAACCTTTTACTAATGATAATATTCCAACATTCTCCCCCTTAAAGTTGATAGGACTAACTATATAGTCTCTCAGCTTTATAAATTGAGCTTTAGCCATGCCTTTGGTAAAGATGTCTGCTAGATTATCCAAAGTGCTACAATATTGAAGCTCAGCTATCTGTTGTTCCACCATATCTCTTATGAAGTGATACTTCGTATCAAAATGTTTTGACCTTTTGTGGTGGATCAGATTATATGCCAACTGTATGGCACTAATATTATCACAATTCAGTTTGGTTGGACCAATTTGTTTTTCGCCAATATCTTCAAGGATTTTTCTCAACCGAGAGGATCCGATGCTGGCATGAGTAATGGCTATGTACTCGACACGTAGATGATAATGCTACAAGAGATTGCTTCTTGGAACTCCAAGTTATTAGTCCCGAACCTAGACTAAAACAGTTCCACGATGTAGATTTTCTATCATCTATATTCCTGCCCCAATCGTTGTCACTATAACCAAATAACTTCATCGAGTTAGACTTGTGGTAATGGATTCCAAAATCTAATGTACCTTTTACATATCGTAAAATTCGTTTGGTTGCTTGTAGATGCGGCTCGGATGGGCATGCCATAAACCGTGATACAAGAGAAACAACATACTGTATATCTGGCCTAGTGTTGGTGAGAAACATTAAACTCCCAACCATGCTTCTAAAATTGGTCAAGTCAACTTTTGGTGCTCCATCTTCTTTGCTTAGTTGGATTCCATGTCCAGTTGGTGTTGCGACTAATTTGCACTTCTTGCATAGCAAATTTCTTGATCATGTCATGAGCATATTTTTGTTGACATATGAAGATCCCATTCTTTGATTGATGTACTTCCATTCCTAGGAAGTATCTCATTAATCCGAGATCCTTCATCTCAAACTGATTCATCATGGAGTTTTTGAAATCCATATTCATTTTATTATTACTACCCATGAATATTAGATCATCCACATATAAACAAACTATGAGGATATCTACTCCATTTTCAGGTAGTATAGTGTTGGTTCACTCTTGCTTTTTGTGAAACCATATTTGCTGAAATAGCTATCAATTCGTGAGTACCATGCTCTTGGTGCTTGCTTGAGGCCATAAAGTGACTTTTTTAATTTATAAACAAGGTTCTCTTTTCCTGGTTCTTGGAAACCTTGAGGTTGTTGAACATACACTTCTTCTGTCAGGTATCCATTTAAAAATGCACTTTTCACATCCATGTGTTGAATTTTCCATCCTTTATGGGCTGCCAAGGAAAGAACAGTTCTAATTGTTTCTTGTCGAGCAACTGGAGAAAAGGTTTCCTCATAATCTATTCCATATTTTTGAGTAAAACCTTTAGCTACTACTCTTGCCTTGTGCCTTTCAATGCTTCCATCAGCATCGAATTTGGTCTTATAGACCCATTTACATCCAACACATTTTTTTCCCTTGGGAAGCTTCACAAGCTCCCAAGTATCATTTTTTTTAATTGAGGATATTTCCTCTTCCATGGCATCTTGCCATATATTTTCAATGCATGCTTTTTCATAGCTAGAAGGTTCTAGCTATGCAGCGACCAACAAAGCATAATTGACTACATCACCCCTTGGTTCATGAGACTCATCATCCCCTGACATTTGAATATTTTCAAGTCTTGACAAAATGTCATCCATCTCACTAGCTTGACTCCTAGTGTATCTTTGTTGGAAATTCCTATCCAACATTTGAGTAGATGGATGACTACGTAGTATGCGTTTTCCTCTATTTTTCTCTTTCCTTTGAGAAACCGAATCAATATCCATCGGGCTTGGAGCGCTTACTGATCTTTGAAATCATTTTGGAGAATTTGGTGGTGCCAACAAAGAAGTCCCTCTTGGACTTGGTGTACCACTTGATGTACTTGATGAAGTTTCCTGATGTGGAATTTGTGGAGGAGGACTTTTTCCACTAATTTTCTTGGGTTGTACCAATGTGGGAGGTACTAATGTGAAACTGTCCGAATTAGAGTCAAAATCAACAAATTTTTTATGACCCCATTCTCCCCCTTCATCAAAAATTACATCCTTGGAGATAATGATTTTATGTGTCGTGGGATTGTACAATCTATACCCTTTGGTTGAATCACAATACCCTACAAAAACACATGCTTGACTCTTTGGATCAAGCTTCTTTCTCTTCTCCTCAGGAATGTGTGCATAAGATAAAGAACCAAATACTTTGAAATGTTTGACATTTGGTTTCTTATCGTACCATCCTTCATAAGGAGTGATACCATCTAAACTAGAAGTCGGACTTCTATTTAGAATATATGCACTTGTTCTCACTGCATCTACCCAATAGCTGTTTGTGAGATGTTTTGCTCGAAGCATTGTTCTTGCCATTTCAACAAGGGTGCGGTTCTTTCTCTCGACCACACCGTTCTCATCATGGGGTATAGGCGATGGTGAATCGCCTTTTTATCCCATTTTGCTTACAATAATGAAGAAATTCATTTGAGGAGTACTCTCCTCCTTTATCGGTGCTTGAAGACATTTGACATAGTAGTCACTTTGCTTTTCCACATTATTTCAGAAGTCTATGAAGCAATCAAATGCTTCATCTTTGTGTTTCGGAAAATAGAGCCAACACATTCTAGAATAATCATCTATGAATGTTAGAAAATAAGAATTGTTTCCAAGACTTTTTTTTTGCATTGGACCACGAGATGTCCGAATGTACTAGGTCGAAGAGGATAGCTTGCTCTCCACGCTCGGCCTTTTGGAAACTTCGTTACGGAGTGCTTTCCCAAAGCACATGCTTCGCATACCTTTTTATGTTCGGAATTTTTTGGTAGTCTTGTCACCATAGCTTGTGATATTAACATTTTCAAGCTAGCGGAATTGAGGTGACCATATCTCAAGTGCCACAATTCACTTGGATTTGTAATAGCAATGTTTGCAAGTTGAGCTCCCCCTGGCTCACCAAATTTTAGAGGGAACAACCTATTCTTTGTCATAGGTACTTTAGTGATGACCCGGTTACAATTGTTTTTATCAAAGATTGTACATTTGCTTTCATCAAAAACTAATTTGTAATGCTTCTCCATCATTTGGCCAACACTTAACAAATTGTGTTGTAGTTGTGGAGTATAGTATATGTCATTCACATTTTTAAGGCCTTCTTTTGTTGGAGCCGCCATAGCTCCAATGCCTTCAACTTGCAAAGATTTATTATCCCCTAACTTAACATGAGATTTGTAATTTGAATCTAATGTAGCAAAGAGATTTTCTTTGCCACTCATGTGGTTGGAGCAACCAGTATCCAAAATCCATGTATCATTTAGATTTTGATCTGGCTGTCCATAAGAGAGAAAAAGGTTTGATGGACCTTCTTCTTCTCCATAGAATGAGCCATATTGACTGCTTTGATCTTTTGAAGACTTTGACCAGCAGTCCACGAGCGAAGTGACCTTGTTTCCCACAATTGAAACAAGCTATTTTAGTCTTGTTACTTCCTCGTCCTTGATTTCCACGGGCTGCATTGCCTCTTTGGTTCTGATTGGCTCCTCTGTTTTGATTTCCACCTCTGTTTTGATTACCTCCTCTGTAGGAGTTGCTTTGGCTCTTGCCTCTTTGTTGTTGTCCTCTGCCTCGGCCTCTTCCTTGTTCTCGTCTTGCAGTTTCATTCGAAGTGAAGGCTTTGTCATCACCTCCATAGCTTGTTGAAGGGCTCCTTGAAGTCGCTCTTCATGTGATGTTAATGATCCAATCAAACTATCAAATATAAGAGTAGAAAGGTCTTTGGATTATTCAATTATGATAGCAATGTGATTCCACTTAGGAAGAAGTGTTCGCAACACTTTCTTCACAATTGTTTCATTTTTTGTGTCTTCACCTAAAGTTTGCATCATATCAACTCATCGCTTTGACTCGTACGATGAGTCTCCGACTCTTTCATTTTCCTTCATTCTGAGATTTTCAAAATCTCTTTTCAAAGTCTGAAGCCTAACTGGCTTTACTTTATCACTTCCTTGGAATCCTTCTTTCAATGCATTCCATGCATCTGTAGCAGTTAAGTAAGATGCAATTCTAGGAAAGATACTAGGATCTAATGCTGATTGAAGATGGTATAAGGCAAAAGAATTATTTTTCCGTGCATCTTTGTAGATCTTCTTATCATTTGCACTTAAAGTAGTCCAATCTGTTGGAGCAATGTATCCGGTCTTCAATAATATCCCATAGTCCTTTTCCAATGAGTAATGTCCTCATCTTGATGGACCAGTACTCATAATTATCCCCACTAAATTCGGGAATTGGTAGATTATTATGTGATCCCATTATTATCTACTAAAACAAGAAACCTCTCTTTTATAGTCTTATTGCAAAAAAGACTTTACAAAATATCAAGCCCTGCTTGATTTACAATCATAAACAACTCACACTTGTTGTTCAGCAATTACAAAATTGTCAGCGATTTGTTCATCATCGTCACTGATCAATATTATTTCAGGAGAAGGAGATTGAAGGATTTTAAGTGAATTACTATAATGAGTATATTTGGATCCTTGTGAAGCAATTGCAACTGTGTCGAAATGTTCAAATCTGCTGCCAAAGGAGTTATCTTCTGAATCTGCTTCGTATCCTTGATCAAGATTTCTCTGGTGTGCAATAACCACGTTTTGCAACTGTGAAAAAACTGTATTAAGTCCTAGTGTTTTCACGTGCCTATCAAAGTTTTCAGGGTTTGTTTTCAATAACAACTTGCAGAGGGCATGATAACATCCATCCGATCTTATCATTTAAGAAAATTTCCTAGAAATTTTCTTTTACAAAGATTTCCTCTTAGGAAATAATAAAAAAAAATTAACTTTCAAAGTTTTTTTTTTTTTTTAAACTTTACAATTATTTCCTCTCAGGAAATTTCTATCAACTTTGAAATTTTTTTTATTTTTATAAAAAACTAATAAACAGATATTTCCTCTTAGGAAATTACACACAAAAAAAAATATTATTTTTTTTAAATTTAAACTATTCCTTAGTTTTTTTTTTTTTTTTTTTTAATTTTAATTATCTATTGACCCCGCCGAGAGTCGATCCTGCGACCTCGCGGGTGTCAGGGCTGAGGGTAGCCGCTGCGCTATCGGGCTGATCCGGGAGCAATGCGTGCTCCCCGCCCTTTATCTTCCACGTCGAGGGCGAAGCTAATGTTGGCTTCGCGCTTCGACGTGAAGCTTGATTTTACTTGGGACTTTAGTCCCACATCGCCCGTAGGGCGATGTAAAAGCTCTTTAAAAAGAGCTAAGCACATAAAGTGCTTTGACTGCCTGCGGGTAGTCACTAACACCACAGGATCCTTTTGCCATCGATGCACGCACGGATCGCCACGTCACCACTCCTCGGGCTACGCGCCAGCGCCACGTCACCACACCTCGCGGATTGCCACGTCACCACTCCTCGGGCCTCGTGCCAATGCCACATCACCAAACCTCGGGCCGCGTGCCAATCACACGTAGCCATGCGTCATGCCACGTCAATCTCATGCCTCGGGAATCGTGCGCCACGTCAACAGTGCCTCAGGAATCGTGCGGATCTGCTGCTCCTACGGGTCGCTTCGTCCAGCTCCTCCAGCGCCTCGAGAAACATGTCGGACTGCTCCTGCGGGCCACCTCGAGATCCATGCCGCCTCGGCTCTTAAGGGCTGCCTTGGGATCCGTGTCATCGCCTTGAACTGTGGGCCCCACTACCTCGGGAATCGTGCCGCTCTGATACCAAATGTGAAAGGTGAGTGTGGACGAAAAAGGATTAATTGCATTAACATTAAAACTTAGGTTACATAGATTAAATAGGCAGTAAATAACCTATTTGAGAAAGAAAGGGGGAAAGGAAAGATGAATAGAATTCTCTTGCCGCCCAAATGCTGCCGTCCACTGCCGTCCAGGTAAGGTAAAAAGTAAGTTACCTTTACCCAAGGTAAAAACAATTTTTTTAACCTTTTACTAATGGTAATATTCCAACATTCCAGTCTTCATGTCATGGCTCCTTGTCTCTTTCCATTCTTTGTTCCTTGATGTTAGGCGTCTTTGATGGACCATTATCTTCATGATAGTGCAAGTCTTAAGTGGATCTATATTGACCCTTCTACCTTCCTTTGTTCCTTTGTAAGACCTGTTTCTATAAGTATCAACCTTGAGTTCAATGTTAGTAAATCCATCTGGAATAAGTTCCTGAAGATAACAGTTTATTCTTTGAAGTAATATTCTTTCATAGTCTTTATAATATCTGTATTTGAAGTGATAGGAGAAAGATGAGTGATTTGTTCCATCACAATATTTGCATGGATGAAAACTCCAACAATTGATTTTTTCATGACCATATTGATTGCAATGAGTGCACAATAAGGATGATCTAGCAATTTTGTAGTTTATCTTAGGAATATCATGTTTGTCTATCTCCTTGATAAGACCTTCCAACCATATGTGCACGATTGAAGCTATTCCATATTTTCCTTTTTGTATAAAGACTTGATGATCATTTTTTCTAGTTTTTTATCATTAGATTCATTAGATGAATCATCATAGCTATTGATTTCAGAACTTAATTTGCATTGTATTGGTTCTTCATTTTCTTCACCCTTTACATCATTGTAATCCATCAGGTTTTTAATCCATATTGGTATTTTCCTTATTCCATTTAACATTCTAGTAGCCATATGTATAACCTGAATTTTTGAAATAGAGTAGTCTACTTTGTAGCTCTCTATATTAGGATATGCCAACCCTGATTGAAGTATATAAGCTTGATTTGATGAAACCTTTAGATTTGTAGGCTTCCTTATGTCTCCCTAGTAATGAGAGTATGAACACCTAATTTTAGGTTTTGAAGAAAGCTTATATCTTCCCAACTTGATTACCTTTGATCAAGTTTTGTAAAATGCCAAATAACTCCTTAATGTTTTTGGAGTATGATATAGTGCTTTTTGTAAAGATAAAGTTCAATTTTATGATTGATTTTGTACAATAAAAAATCAATTTATCTAACACCTTATTTCTCCTAATTGAACTAAGCACTTTTCCAATTTTCAAGAGGTTTTAATGTTGGAATCCTTTTGTCCTTTTTGAGAAATTTAAAGACAAGTAAAAATATAATTTCCAACTTTAACAATAAATATTTAATAACCTCTTTTATGACCCTTAGGTTTCAATTTCTAATTTCCAAAGACCTAGTTTGATGTTGTAACCCTTATCACTCCAAAGTTTGGAAAATTAGAAAATTAATAATATTTGCAAAATATCAAAGAAATTAATCCAAGTTGAATTCCTTATTTCTCCTAGGTTGAGATGCAAATATTATTTTAATTTGGTAAGTTATCCCCTATAGCTTTGCTTTCACTAAACTAAATTTTATACCTTAGTTTATAACCCTTATATCTCCAAAGTTGAAAGCAATAATAAGATGGGATTTCACCCTTACCTTTTTGATGTTAGACTCCCCACTCTTCGGTGCTCCCTTTGACTGAATATAATAGTGATGATATGGTTCCCTTGGGCACTGGAATCAATGGAGGTAGACGTATTTAATGTTGGAATGTATACGCTATTGAATATGGAAGATTTGACCTTCAAAAACCTGGAGTCTTAAATGCTCCTTCTTCCTTCCTTCCATGTTGTGCTGACTGGATTTGACTATGTTTTTGCTCACTCTCTACTTGTTGTAATATTTGGACTTTGGGCACTTTTATTGGAGGAGCAAACTCGGCTTGGTGACACATGTCACATCCATTACGTATGGGCACCCTTCTACGTAACTCCTTGTTGTTGGTCACTTTGTAACACTTGCTCCTTCGTGTGGGACTTGTGGATAACAAGTGTCACCACTCTGCTCATCCATTGAGAGTCGTAGCTTCTAGTAGCACTTGAGAGTTGAAGCTTCTAGTAACGCTTGAGAGTCGAAGCTTCTAGTAACGCGTTGAGAGTCAAATCTTCTTAGTAACGCTTGAGAATTGGAACGAAGTTCGAATGCTTGGGTGTTTGAGAGGCAACGTTCTTGTAACGCTTGCTCTTGGAAGATAGATGCCAAGTGGCATTCACTCTCTCTGCATGTAGACCATAACACCTTCCAAGGAGATTATAACTCCTTAGGTATTTTAGTTTACCATTCCTTTGCTTTGCTACATTTCTTGAGTAGCAAGCAACCTTGTTTTCTGTAGGTGGATTGATGAGGCGCTATGGAGCTTGAGTAGCAAATTTGATGCTTCATTTGGTGGATGATCTTCACCAAGATAGTTGCTCCTTTTCCTTTAATGCTTCCAACGTATTGAAACCTGTACATCTTTGTAGAGTAGATGTTGTTCATTTCTCCTTGGTAGAGATAGATGCCTTTTAGATGTTGTCCATATTGTTGTTCACCTTATGTTGGTAGGAGTAGATACCCTTTTTTTGTAGTGTAGATGTTGTTCATCCCACTTTGTTATTCATCTCATGTTGTTATCCATCTCACGTTGTTGTCCATCATTGTTGTTGTCAATGAATGTGCACTCCTTTATGTAGCTTTGATGATGGCCTCTTGTGGGCTTTGTTTTGCAGGTTCGTCCATCCAAGGTGCGCTCTTCGAGTGGCTGCTATTGCTTGGGAAGAAGAGTGCTTACGTTGGCTGCCTTTCCTATTGATATTGTGTCTTTTGGAGACACGTCCAAATCTGCTTCTTGGATTGTAAAAAACTATATTTAAAATGGTGCAATACAATGTACTATAGATTGTACATTAGCCTCCTTCTTTTGCACTCTTATTTTAGATATATATTTCTGGTTTTATGGCAGATTTCTCTTCTTGCAATACAAGGGTTTTGAGGTTGTCTTTTATGAGTAGACACCTTCCCTTTTTGCTTGGACACTTTTATATTAAATCCAAGCTTTAGACAATAGTAGATAGAAGCTTTTAGTTTATGCAATTTTTTGCATTTTATTTTCATGCATTCACTCTTGTAATGCTTTGGATCTGAGACTCACCAAGTCTCAATGAAGCTTCTATTTCTATTTTAGGTTCTTCTCCAAGTTTTGGAGGATTCTAACCTTTTTTGGGTGGCTTCTTTTGGCCACTACAAGTTGCAGATTTTAGTGCTTCAATAGTGTCTTTAGACACTTGATACAAATCAGATTTTGTGCCCTTCAAGAACACAAAAGCTAATTTTCTTTTGAGAGTAGTATACTAGTGCATAATAAATCTAATAGACCCTTTTTTAATGCACTAAGAATTTCACCTTATCACTCCAATTTAACTCTCAAGATAATGCACTTTAATTAATCTACTGCAACTATTCAAGAATAACCTAAAATGAATCTTTAGAAGTTATTCTACAAATTCACTACAACTAATATTGTAGGACTTAGTCTTCTTTTCTATTTTCTAAGTAGATGATAGGTAGTTGATAGATATAATTCTAAAATCTAATCAACTCCTAAATAATGTGCAAATGAACCTTAAAATGAACCTCTTTCTATTTGCACTTTTGAAGACTGTAATCTACTTTTCTTTATGCAACTTTAATCCAGATAAGGTGCTCAAATGAATCTTAATTAATGACTTAGTTAGCACCAGTAGTTGCATACCTTTTTTAATATTCTGTAGCTCCTTCTTCCACTTCTGTAGAGGATGTAGATCTTGGTGCCTAAGATCACCAAGTTGCTGCTCTAAGTAGGGTTTTGCAGCTCTTTGTAGACTATTCTTGAACAACCCCTTCTTCACCAAATGATGGTCTCAAACTTTCTTTTACGAGCCTAGGATTTGGTGGCTTGTTCTCCTCTTGTAATATTCTCCTTCCATTGTATATTTGGAGAAGTCTCTATCTCTGAAGTGGTGCCTTCTTGTTATGAGAGGTAATCTTCAAATCTCCTAGATTTGATGAGCTTCTTCTATCTTCAAGTCTTCTTATCGAATTCTGACTTCAAGCAGGATCTTCCTCTCAAGATTCTAAATATCTTGAGGTCTTTCACTAGATTCTTCTTCTACAATTTGGCACTCCTTGCCAAATTCTCCTTCTCTTGGGCTTGTTGTCGGATGGTGATAATTGTCCCAAGTTCTTCACTATCAGGGGCTTCTCCTTGGTAGTGGATTTCTCCAATGAGATCTCCTTTGATGATTTATTTAGTAAGGCTTTCCTAGCCTTTTTTTGGATGCTCGATGAGACCTTTCTAAGGTCTTTGATCTTGCAACTTCTGATGGTCTTCACTTGAGACCTCTTCAACCTTCTACTCTTGGAAGTGTTGGTGATGTGATCTACTCCTGGATCTTTGATTCTACTACTTCTAGATTCGAGCAGGACTCTCCTAGTCCTTCTTCCAAGTCTGGAAGTCCTTCAATGAGATCTTCTCCTGATCTCCTTTGCTTTAGGTGTTGAATTGATTCTAAAGAAGATACCCTTCCTAACTATTTTGTAGGAAGTTTCCCAACTCACTGAATCTTCTTTCCCTACAATAAATATGTTAATACTAAAATCTTAATCTACTTCTGAATTAGATATTCCTTTTGAATTCCTTTTCAGGATCAAGGCTTCTGTGGCCTTTTTAGTATCAAGGCTCTTGTGGCCTTTTTCAATATCAAGGCTTCTGTGGCCTTTTCAATATCAAGACTTCTGTGGCTTCTACTTCAAGGCTTCTATGGCCTTTTCTTCAAGGCTACTATGGCCTTTTGTATCAAGGCTTCTATGGCCTATTCTTCAAGGCTACTATGGCCTTTTTGTATCAGGCTTCTATGGCTTATTTTTTCAAGGCTACTATGGCCTTTTCAATCTGTAATGGAGATCTTCAGTCTCCTAGCTTCACCACACCTTTTCTTCAGAAGTCTTCTTTCATAGTGTTCTTCTCCTGCACAAGAAACTAATCTCTACACTATGAGGGCACACCGACCTTCGGGCAATGAAGTTGGAGTCTCCTAGATTTCTATCGTAGGAGGAGTACCAATCCTCTGAGAATTAGTTATCTACAACAAAAGAAACTTTAGGAAATAGTTAGCAAATTCTAGATATCCTGGATCTTCACTAGATGCTCTATCAATCTAGTGGATTGAGTGTTGAGTCCTGGTCTTCATGAGTTTTCCTATAACTCTGTGGAAAGACTCAAGTCAAATGCAATCTCAGTATTTTCTGGGACTGAGATATCCTTCAGTCCTCACTTGTGACTCTCCCTAATTCTATCACCTAGATTCTTCTAAGAACTTTTGACAGTGATTGGTCCAATGGCGCATCAGGTTGACAAAACACTCAGGCTCAATAATGATGGTGATTTTCCTGTAGACCTACATAGACTAGATCTACCGTAGCTCTGATACCACTGTTAGCTTTTGATACAATATCCAAAGGAGATAATAATCACGAGATGCAGAATAATATTAAAGAAAGTAAATCTGCAAGATGACTGAGATATGCAATAAACATAAATGATATATAAATGAATACAATGTAGCTATGGAGGAAATGAGCACTCCATCAATATAGCTACTTGGACTACATTGCATCCATCACCAATGGATGGTGATCCACACATAACTGAACTACCTACTAAGATCCCTAAGCTACTGTGTCACCGACACTCCCCTTGCTTATCTATACTAACAATGAGGCCTTCCTTATATAGGTAAAATAGGATACTTGGCCAACACTCTATCTAGTTGTACAAGTGACACCTTGCACATTTACAACTTGCACATGGACACTTGTGCATTTATTACATTGCATGAAGTAACTAGATAACTTCCCCCTAAAGTAATCTAATGTCCTAAGTATGTACCTTTGAAGATACATTTACATAACCCAAATGATGGAATATAAACTATTTCTAACATCTTCCTTCTTGATCCTTATACAAAATGTTTGAAACCCTATCACCATATTTATCTTGAAGTAATCTCATCCATGGTTTCAAAATTGGATATAGATTGAGTGGTTTTTTTATCACACCAAGTATCCATCTAAATAAAAATATTTTCTCTATTTTCCACCACCCATATTAAACCTTTAATCACTAGATCAGTTAATTTTTTTAAACCATTCCATAGTGCTGAACAATATGGTAGAGAGAATGCAGTAAGCTTGGGTCATTGGGCTTAACATAATTACTTGGAAGAATTCTTGCCCATTGTCTTTGACTCTCTTTTTATAATATCTAAATTGCTTTTCCCCTAAGAGCTAATTTTGCATCTATAAGAACTCTTAAACCGAGACCTCCCCTAGTTTTATCATCACACACCTTGCTCTATTTCACCAAAGTAATTTTCCTTTTATCATGTAATATCAACCACAAAAATGACCGCATAATATAGATTAAAAATTTTCTATCGATTTTGGCATAGTATACAAGGACATATAATATGTTGGAATTACTTGTAAGACTAATTTAATCAGTTGCACTCTTCCTGCTAATGATAGCCATCTACCTTTCCATGTCGGTAGTTTATTCTAAACTTTACTTATAACTAGATTCCATAATTCTATCCTCATTCTCCCCTCAAATAAGGGCATCCCTAGATAAGTTGCTCGTAAATTTTCCTCCTCCATTTGAATTAACATGAATATCCCTGCTTTGATTTTAGTTGGGGTGTTTAGGAAGTAAATTTTGGATTTTTTCCATTTAACTTTTTTCTTGATGCTCTTTTTCATTCCTTTAATAAGTTATTCAAAGCTCCAAACTCATTTATCCTTGCCCTCCCAAAAGGGTTGTATCATCTACAAACTATTGATGGGTGATGTTGTTGATGTTATTACTAGCCTTAAGTCCACTTATAAGCCCATCTTTGTTAGCCTTCTTCAAGTTCCTACCCAAAACATCTACCATAATAATGAACAAATATGGTGATAGAGGATCTCCCTATCTAAGACCTATATTGGATTTAAATGATTATGTTACTAATCCATTGACCAATATTGAATATGAAACTATAAAAACACAAGCTTTAATCCATCTAACCCATTTCTTCCCAAATCTAAAATTTTCTAATACTGCAAAAAGAAAATCCCATTTAACCCTATCATAGTCTTTACTCATATCAAGTTTTAAGATCATTGCTTTATCTTTTCTTGAAGTTGTTGAATGAATAATTTCATGAGCTACTATGGTCCCATCCATAATTTGTCTTCCCTTCACAAATCCTCCTTGCTCCTCTAAAATATTTTTGTCTAACAGTGGTCTTAACCGATTCACCATCACTTTGGAGATAGTCTTATTGGCCTAAAAAATAATTTTTTTTTGCATTCTTCTTTTTTGGAATCAAGGTAAGATATATTACATATATTTTACAAGGTATGTATTGTTTTAACCTAGACTGTTCCAATACCACCAATAAAGAACCCTTCACTATATCCCAATTATGTTGATAGAATGTTGTAGAGAGCCCATTTGAACATGGGGATTTATCCTTATTAAAAGAGAAAACAACTAAATGAACTTCTTCTAGAGTAATAGGCTCCATCGGTTTCCTATTGTCTTTATTTGTTATAATTAAAGGTACTTCTTGAAAAATTTTATCATTAAGAACTTCAAACTCCTCTGATCCTAGAATATTATGATAAAAAAACCTTACCTCCTTTTTGATTTCACTTTGGTCTTCAATCCAAACCCCTTCTACTGATTTAATTCTACTAATTCTAAGTTATGATCTTTGTACTATAGCCATCCTATGGAAAAACTTTATATTTATTTCTTTTAACCAAGTTTATCTCGATTTTAAATCTCCAAAAATTCTCTTAATTCACTAAGTAAATCCCTTTCCTCCAAGCTTGAATTATTATGGTCACCTTTTTAGAATTTTGAAAGTTGATATTTTAGTTCTTTCTTATAAAAAATGTTTCCAAAAGTGTTCTTGTTCCATTCTTTTAATATAGATGTCATTGATTTAATTTGTTTTGGAAGTGTATACAATCCACCGTTTCCTAAAGCATTCCATAGTTGTGCTATCGTATCAACAAATTGAGGATGGTCTTCCCACATCTGCTCATATTTAAAATACAATATTTTATTTTATAAATAAAATTGATAACAATAATTTAAAATAAATTAATCATAAAAACTTAGTTCAAAGTTTAATTATTATTATTTTTGGTTACATAGGAGAGTTGGTCACAACCACACTATTTAAGGTTCAAACTATAGGGACTGCTCATACCAAACCTATTCCACCTTGTTATTGTTGATCAAACCACATGGTTCAAAGTTTAATTATTATTATTTTAATATTAAATAAAATAATTACTTAAAATGTGACAATATAACATTATCCTTAGGTCTGATGGCCTGGTCCAGTGGTCAAAACATTCCCGTGGGAGCACGAAGACCATGGTTCCAATCCCTCAAACCTTATAGTATCAAAGGCGCCAACACCACCAGCTACATTAAAAAGTTTACCCAACACAACTAGAGGTTATAGTGGCAACAAGGAGCATGATTCAAACCCACAAAGAGACAGATAATTGTAACAAGTTACCGATTCCTTTAGTATAATAAAAAAACATTATCCCACATACTTTGAAAACTAAAATATGATATTCTTCGTATGCAATATATTGCTAATGAGACCTTGGTTGAATGGTTGAGACATATTAAGTGACACAACCAACACTAATGTTCAAATCATAATGACACCAAAACCACTATATAACTCGTAACTAGTTTATGAGATTAACGATTCCTTTAGTATAATAAAAAAATATCATCCCACATACTTTGAAAACTAAAATTTAATCTTCTTATCCTCTTGCTAATGAGACCTTGGTTGAGACATATTAAGTGACACAACCAACACTAATGTTCAAATTACAATGACACCAAAACCACTATATAGCTCGTAACTAGTTGATGAGACCTATTACCCTAAAGGAAAGGCAACCCTTTCAAAACCCTACTTTTTAAAGGAAAAATGTAATATATCATGACATTAACTCAACCAATTATATTCTTTAACTTTTAAAAGAATAACCCATATTCAAATCTTTCCAATTAAAACATTTATAATTGCCAAATTTTCGAAAAACCCATATTAAATCTTTCCAATTAAAACATTTATAATTGCCAATTTTTTTTTAATACCATAGGGTTGGGCTCATTTCAATCTCAAACAACCAATTAAAAAACACATATAATATATAATATATGAATATTTTCATAGAAATGGTCATAAAATTCATATTTTTCAAAAGGCATTAGCTCAATATTTAAATTTAAATTAAATCAGAAGTATTCCATGTAATGTATATCATACTTATGGAAAGACATTAGCTCAATCACCTTTTTTAATTTTCATGGATTTAAAACCAAGGTTTGAATCTTGTCAAACAATACATATAATTATATAATTATCAAGATGTTGTGTGATCAATAATATGTGCATCTAAAACCATCAAATCCATTAAAAAAATAATATACTCTTTTTTTAATAATAAGATATATAATTTTAAAGTACAACCACGTGGAGCCACACTTCCGAGAGGCATAGCAACGAGGGCCTCCTTCCCTATGATTTGAATTGAGATAACCGAAATGAAACAACAATAACATACAATTAGAATGTCTCAGCAGAAGGACTTTCGATATAACATATAGCTAGAACGTCTCAACAAAAGGACTTTTCGATAGAATGGCCTAGTGAAAAAGAAAATAACAAAGCATTTGAAGATAGTAAAATGATATGCCCTCAAGAGCTAGGTGGATTGGTAGTTGTTTGATTTCTCAAGTATTTATCAAGAAGAGATCTAGGTTCAAACCTTGGGGATGCTTGTTGTAAAGGTAGTAGTTTAATTTGAATCTTTTGAGTGTACGTTATGGCACGAATCTTGAGCAACGATGGTCTCCTTCACACCATCAACAGTAAAGAGGTGATATAAACTTGTTAA
The DNA here is from genome assembly GCA_028583015.1 of Wollemia nobilis. Lineage (NCBI taxonomy): Eukaryota > Viridiplantae > Streptophyta > Pinopsida > Araucariales > Araucariaceae > Wollemia > Wollemia nobilis. The sequence continues at coordinate 4,252,511 of JAQPPZ010016751.1, read as the reverse complement.
AAACAACCCTGAAGTTTAAACCTGCACTTATAATGGTACGAATCTCGAGTGACGATGGTCTCCTTCACAGACTGATGATAATGGTACGAATCTCGAGCAACGATGGTCTCTTCACACCATCAACAGTAAAGAGGTGTCTCCTTCACACCATCAACAGTAAAGAGGTGATATAAACTTGTTAAAAACAACCCTGAAGTTTAAACCTGCACTTATAATGGTACAAATCTCGAGCGACGATGGTCTCCTTCACAGACTGATGATAATGGTACGAATCTCGAGCGACGATGGTCTCTTCACACCATCAACAGTAAAGAGGTGAATAAACTTGTTAAAAACAACCCTGAAGTTTAAACCTACACTTATAATGGCTCGAATCTCGATGGACGATGGTCTCCTTCACACCATCAACAATAAAGAGGTGATATAAACTTGTTAAAAACAACCCTGAAGTTTAAACCTACACTTATTAGGTACGAATCTCAAGCAATGATGGTCTCCTTCACACCATCAACAATAAAGAGGTAATATAAACTTGTTAAAAACAGCCCTGAAATTTAAACCTGCACTTACCAGTTATTAAAAATAATGTAGATATAACAACTCTTATATATAAAAAAAACAAAAAAATTAATTGATTTTCAAAATTCCTTATCTTAACCTCACTTACTTTATGCACATTCGGGCGTATACCCATGTACATATTACCGTCGGCAGCATCGAGCTGGAAACGTTACTTTCAAAAATTTGCATATATCCATGTGATGGGCATATACATAACATCATAACATCTTGACATCTATGGCGATGTGTGCTTATGGTAATCGGCAGGGTTAGGTTTACATTGCGAGTTTGATATTTATTTCGGACGACGCTAGGAAGTTACGCTGAGCCATTTTCTTTGCCGATATCCGTCCATTGTTGTCCTTTTCCCAAGTTCGTTCTTGTCTCTGACGCACAGGCTTGGTCGCGAGTTCGAGTCCGAAGGCCTCCAATTTTATTCTTTCGCCATTCATTCAATAGAACACCATGAGCCAAGCCACAGTGAGGTGGGTATCATCGCCCTTTCTTTCTTGTGAAATTTGTGTTTTAATGTTTTCGATCCTTCTAATGTTAGGCATTGACGGCATATGTTACATTCTCTCTGTGTTTGTGCTTGGGGTTTTAATGAGTTTGTGAATGCTTTTAATCAGTGCTAGAAGAGGTTTTATTTACTGTTAATGGTGGGATACGGTGGACTATAAGTTTGGCGTGGAGAAGGTTACCCTGTTAAGAGGGGTTAGGGTTTTATTTTTTTAGGGTTTAGTGTTTTTTTTTTTTCGCTTGTTCGTCTTGATCATGCTTTGTGTATTTTTTTGCATTTGATTGTTGATGATAAAGTGAAGCCTTGCTTTGTCGACCATATCAATCTCATGGTGGTATTATAACAATCTTAACAATTATGTTTGTATCATTGCAAGATTTTAACTTTGTTCTTTAGGCGGATGCTATTTAATATCAAGTTTATTATTTTTAGCCATTGGACTTTTTCTGAGTTTAAAGCTTGGTGATTTTTAGTGTCTATACCGTGTTACGGTTTTAAATCATTTTGGTATTATTTAGGCTAGAATGTGCACAGATCAAATCAGTGCGGGGTTTATAAAATTCAATATTTACCTTTCCAGATCTTGAATTTCATATAGAGAATGTAGAGAATTTATTTTTGAAAATAAAAATGATTTGCAAGAAAAATAGCATAGCTGTATTGCATAACAATTCAATAAACAGGGGTAGTAGCTTTGGTTCATTTGTGAAGACGGGTGCTGTATTTTCATTTTTTTATTGCTCAACTTAGAGTGTTTGGGTTTCCTCACTGAACATGGTTTCCCAAATTATCTTGCTTCACTGCTTCTGTTTTACTGTAAAAGAGATACTTGTTGATTGCAACTCATGTAAGTTGATGATTTATTTAGGTTAGAGTGCTATGCCGCCTTGCATCTTTCTGACGTGTCTGTTACAACTACTAAAATTTAATTGATATCCTGTATCTGGATTATGGTGGATAAACACATATTGGATAAGCATACATGGCCTATGGTCTTGAAGATGTTCAAAATTACTTTACTTTACTGCGAGTACAAAACCATTGGAAGCATTGCATTTTGAGTTATTTTCCTGGGGAACAATGTCTGGGCGGTTTGTATTGATCATGATTTGTCCATTTGATTAGTCTTTGAATTGGTTTTGTGTTTATGTTGAATGGTGATTCAATTGAATCCATCAAGGATGTTCTGGTTTACCTTTGCCATGGTTTTCCCACTGTTATCAACCCAAAATTTTAAATGCTGTGAAACTCAGCTGAAGAAACTGAAGATTGAACTTCCAGAAAATATGAGAACTGAAATTGTTGTTGAATTTTAACGGAGTTCCATAAAAACATACCTATTACTGTGTATGGGGGAAATGTAGAATAGCCAATATTTCCAAGAGGAGGTTTTCATTCGATTTCTTAGATGTTAAGTTCCTTTTGAGTGTCCTTCTAGTTGGATATGGTGGGGAACTTGGAAGGAATATGTTTATTTTTTTTATTTGAGTAACTTCAGTTGTATGTAATTCAATTTAAATATTTCTTGGTGGGCAAGAACTCATTTGAACATTATGATACTATCAAGGTAGCTTGGAGTGGGAAGGAGTATATAATTTTGATGGCTTAGGGAGTGTAGACTTTGTGGTTGATTTCTAACTATCTTTTGGACGGACAAGATGTGTTCAGTATTGAGTTTTTAGCTGGGCTTACATAAGTCTGGTGGATTGTCATGACATTTTAAATCTGATTCAATCGTATGTAGTGTATTGATGTAGTAATTTGAATTAGACTATTGAGCTTGCTTGGATTCTGTTTTAGGAATAAATTTGCAAACTAGTTAATTGCATTGCTCTCAAGGCTCTACACGAACAATGACTTTTAGCTCCTGATTGTCTTGTTACCATGTGAGGATTATTTTTGTAAAATTGTTACTAACATATTTGGTAATTTTGCAGCCGTCATCCTGAGGTGAAATGGGCCCAGAGGACAGACAAATTGTATATTACAATAATGTTGCCTGATTCTAAAAATGCAAATGTGAAACTTGAGCCTGAAGGAAAATTAACTTTTTCTGCTACTGTTGGACCTGAAAATACACCCTATGAGATTAACTTTGACCTTTATGACAAAGTGAATGTAGAGGTGAGTAAATAGAAAAGTTTGTTGCACAGTATCCTTTTCTTGATTTGTATTAATTATAAAGTCCTCTGCTTTTTTGTTAAACTGAGATGTATTTGGATTTGACCCAATGCACTTCTCTTACAGGGAAGCAAGATTAATGTGGGCTTGAGGAATATTTTGTATATTGTGGAAAAAGCAGAAAAGGGGTGGTGGAAAAAGTTATTGAAGGGTGAAGGAAAGACACCACAATACATAAAAGTAGATTGGGATAAATGGGTTGATGAAGATGAGGAAGATGAAAAACGTATATATTATAAGTGTTTTGTTTAGTGGCATTCATTTTGCTTTTATGCATTGTGCCATATGTTTCCTTTGTATGTTCTGTGATTTCTTATGGTAGTATGCTGAGCTAAATCTTGTTATGTTTGTTTTATATATTCAGCAGGAGTTGACGATTTTGGTGGGATGGACTTTTCGGTATGATTCTCTCTCTCTCTCTCTCTCTCTCTCTCTCACACTTACATTTGACATTGCTTCTTTGTTGAAATGTAAATGCATTTTATGCTGAGTTGATTCCTTTACAGGGCATGGGAGGAATGGGAGGAATGGGTGGCCTCGGTGGTATGGGCGGTATGGGTGGTATGGGTGGAATGGGTGGCCTCGGCGGTATGGGTGGCCTCGGCGGTATGGGTGGAATGGGTGGCCTCGGCGGCATGGGTGGAATGGGTGGCCTCGAAGGCCTGGGAGGCATGGGTGGCCTCGAAGGCATGGGGGGCCTGGGAGGCCTGGGAGGCATGGGGGGCCTGGGAGGCCTGGGCGGTGATGAAGCCGATAGTGATGATGAAGGTAATGATGGTGTTGGCTGTATGACGGTGCAATGATATGCAGTCTCTCCTTTTTCATTAATGATGTCATTTGTAATTCTGTGCATGCTGGTGCTGATGGATGTGTTTACCTTTGTGTCTCAGATCAAGAACCTTTGAAGGAAGATACTTCTCCAGCAGAAGCTTCAAAGTCAGAGCCTGCTGTGGAGGATCCTGCAAAGATGTGATTTCCTGCTAGGAGGGATCAGCAGGGATAGTAATGGCTCTGACATGCGGAAATTTTAATCAAAAAGAATGCTGTTTAAGGATAAGAATGTTTTTTCAGTCCATCTAATTACGTAATTTGATGACGAGCGAGGAAATTTATGGTGCACTGATGTGCATTTTGAATTTGAATATTCTGAGTTGTGCATGAATTCAAAAACACAATAACTTTCCATAAATGATAGAGGTGTACTTGATGGATGTGATTTGTTGCCTTAAATGATAATTTCTTAAGTATATTGCACTGATCTGGAGATGAAACTAAAATCTATATTGAATACATGCATTGGTAGGTCTGAGGTTGTATTGTAGTATGCTTTGATTTAGTCTTTGTGCTGGAACATATAAATAATTGAAACAGAAGATTGGACGTAAACAATTCCATTTTTATTTATAGGTTGATCTAATTGAGAGTATTATATTGTGTACAGAATTCTACTCTTGGTTCTTTGTAATGATGAATGGAAGTTTGCTGAGCTGTGGCTCAGTCCATCTAATATATTTACTTTCATTACAATTAATTATCAATAGGACTGAGAATAGTTGTCTCTATCATCTATATTTCCAGGTTGAGAATAGTTCTCTATCATCTATATTTCCAGGTTGAGAATAGTTGTCTCTATCCTCTATATTTCCAGGTTTCAAGCTGTTATTTTTTTTCAATAAGTTTGCACAGGTTTTTATGAGGGGTCCTGGCCTCCTCATACTGAGTGGGGTTTGAACCTTAGACCTCTCCAACAGAGTTCAAGCTTGTTATTTTGGTAACCTCTTATCAATTTTGTTTTTTTGCTGAGGATGGGAATGTTTTCAGGCTTGATGCTTCATGAAACATATGTGATTAGGTATAGTTGTTAAAAATAGCGTTGGATGCCCAATGCATTGTGTATATTATTTTTCATCTCATGTGATATATATGATAAGCCAAATTGTGGGATGCCCAATGCAATGTGTAAATTATCTTGTCTATTTTGGACCTTAATTAGTGCTAAGAATTGTTAACAATCTTTGCTATTGTTGCCTTATCCACGAGGCTAGTGAATTTTGAAGACATGTTAAAGCAGTGTATTAAATTAGGTGTTTGTACTCTTTGAGGTTTTAGTCTACAAAACTTTTAGGGGGGGGATACAATTGCTGTGTTGGTATCTTGTTTTATCTTTCTTTGTAATATGGTAATGTGGGTTGTATAGGGTCTCACTTGTGCAAGAAATTAGATCAAAATAATAAACAAACTGTTCTTTGTGAAACCCAGGCACATACTTTAGAGGCTAGTATCTAAACACAAAGGAAATCACAGCCTCAGTAAAAACTTCGAGATTAGAAAAGTTGAAAAAAAAAAAACTTAAGGATTAGAAATCAGAGGCTAGTGAATTTTGAAGGCATATGTTAAAGCAAGTGTATTAAATTAGGTGTTTTTACTCTTTGAGGTTTTAGTCTACAAAACTTTTAGGGGGATAAAATTGCTGTCTTTTGGCTCAACATCTCTTGTTTTATCTTCTTTCTAATATGGTAATGTGGGTTGTATAGGGTCTCATTTGAAAGAAATTAGATCAAAATAGTAAACAAACTGTTCTGTGTGAAACCCAGTCACAGTTTCACATACTTTAGAGGCTGGTATCTAAATACAAAGGAAATCACAGCCTCAATAAAAACTTTAGGGATTAGAAAAGTTAAAAAAAACTGTGCAGAGGAGAAGAAAGGACTACTCTTTCTGTACATGTTTAAGGAACCAAGACCGTTCATGTTTAAACCAGTCTGTTCACTTGCTGGGTTTCTCAACAACTTTTGCCAACCGTGTCCTCTGCTTTTGAGGTGCATTGTAATACTGTAACCTATTGACACCACATGAAAAACATGTTCCTAAATAGGCAAAATGTATTTTCCAGGTGCATTGGGACACCCCTTGAAACATGATATTGTTTATGTGAAGAATTCTCGCCTTCTGACAGCCAGATGCCCTGATTTACCTTGCTATTGTTGATAAAATTATCATATGTAACTAGCACGTCATTGTTGACAAAAATGTCATTTGATATTGTTTATACCTTTATATTCCACCTATTGGTTTTTAAATTGGTTATATGGGTTTGAAAAGGGTTTCATTCGTGTTACATTATGACCACAGTTGTATTCAAACAGTTTGGCTATTATGCTTGTATTACTCTGGCAAGATTCAAACCTAGGTCTCCTTGAAAGTTGAGAAATATATATTATGACCATTTAATGGTATTAAAATAGCTTGACTATTATGCTTGTATTACTTGGCAAGATTCAAACTCGGGTCGTATTTTTTACGGACTTTAATGGTTGAGCTAATGCCAATATGATTTTATCCTGCCCAACTTTTTCTAGTGGTTATATGGGATTGAAACTGGTCCCATTGTGTCACATGATGACCACATGGTGGTATTGGAAGAAGTATGGCAATTATGCATGAAATGCTTGGCAAGATTGGAACCTTGGTTTCTTCTTTGAAAGAAAGGGTAAAAAGGATAAAGAGGCGAGTACATAGGCCATATGATATGATTGCATAAATTGAGGAAGAAACCATTATCTATCAAGATTCGCTTAATAAACGTTTCCTCAATAAATATCGCGACATAGAGGGAAGAATCCCCTTGCAAGTTCGAGGAACGAATATTGGCATCCAAGAATGTGATATGATGTATCTAAGGGAGACTACGACATCAACTAGGAGGAATGTCTTGAGGGACAAATTGTTGACTTAGAAGCTTCAACAAGGCTTCCTTATAAATAGGAGAAGTTTGCAAAAGTTTGAGAGTGAGATTTTGGCTAGGGTACTAGCTAACTATTGTTGAATGTCGAAGGAGACTTGGGTCTACTCTTGCTGAGATTGTTGAGTTGGTTGAGTTTGAGCTTGCTGTCTTGTAGATGCTGCTATCATACCAACCATATAATTGAAGGGAGGTGGCACATTATGATATCATACATACCTGCTGCCCATGCTTAAGTAGAGGGTCTTGGAAGATCCCCATGTCTTGATGAGTTGTAGGTACTTGTTGAGGAGGTTGATTGTTTGTTGGAGGATTAGGTTGAGAACCCTCTATAACAAGGAGACCTGCATTGATTAAGTTTTGAACCATATGTTTCCACTCTATACCAATTAGCTGAGGTATTGGGTTGTTGTATGGGAGGCATCATCATCTTTTAGCTGACCATTTGAAAAATAAAATGATCTTTGACCTTTGGAATAAGCAAAATCAAGGTGAAACAAACATGAACAAGAAGATGAAATGTAGACAGAATAGATACAACAAAAACCTAACATGCAAAATGCAAATTAGGATTTTTGGAAAGCAAGAACTTGCTCCAAAGCCCTAATTGACCAAATTCATATCCTGTAAGGGATAAATGTGAATCTGGCTCGTTAAATTTGCACCCAATACAGACGGGGCACAAATTTGGTTTAGAACACTTTTCGGGTCCCAAAATGCCAAAAAATGTGATGCAAAACAACGAAATATAGATCTAACGATTAATAATGCAAGTAAAGAGCTTGATTAGCTGATGGAGGAAGTAAGGAGCAATAAGAAGACCGAAGAATCAACCCAAGATGGTAGATCTCTCCAATCATCAAGACTCCACTTGTTCACCAAGAGCAACTAACTCCGAATATAGAAAACAAAAAAACATCAATCCCACAACAAAAGAGCACTTATTAGCACAAGTAATGAGTGAGTCAAGATTAGGATTCTCAAGAAGATTCATTAGGGGGAAAAGAGGGGATCCTTTGGAGGGCTAAAAGGCAAGAAAACGAATTTTCGCCACAGGCAAGGGCCGACACCAAAAAGGGGTTGACGAGGGGAGGGGTTTTTGAGAGAAAATCCCCTAGAACACCAAATTCACGTCCAATTTTTACAAGGTGTGAATTTGGCAAGCTAAATTTGTGCCCCATATGGAATGGACTTGAATTTGGTAAGGCTAGGGAAAAAGCAAAAAGGAAGAGGGGAAAACGATCCCAAATTTGCACTTGGCAAGTTTGGGTGGCTTCCTAAAGATCTAAGGAAAGATTGACTCATTTTGATGGGTCAATTTTCCATGCCTACACCAACCTATATACAAGTAGTGTTTTTGCATAGACACATATTTCACATAGTCAATATAGCTTTTGAAATAACATTTTCTATTGTTTTTTAGGGAACCCAACCTTTTGAGATATATTACATCTATATTTAGTGATATTTTAAGATTTTCTTTGTCTATATATCTTAGTTATAGAAGCAAAAATGATGCCTACTTGCTTACAAGCAGTGTTTTTGCCATCTATACTTTTATCATTAGAACCTAGGGTTTTGACCAATAAAACAAGGTAGTTTTCTATCTTCCTTTAGGCCACGAAGACCCGCTACATTGATATTATTGTTTTTCTATATATTTTGTAGGTTTTAGCAAAATTGTTGGTGGCTCAATTCCAAGCAACATTTTCACTTGTAAATTTGCGTTCAAGCAACAAATTCACCATTGAGGGCACAAAATTAGTTTTTCTTATTCTTGAATCTTTGTTTTAATTTTTGATATTTAGAATCTATGTATTGTTTGTATAAACCTTTCCATCTTCCAATAAAAATGGAAAACCATCCTTAGTAGTAGAAATATGATTTACCATGTATCCATAATACCATAGGTGAAGTTTGATTGATCCATACTAACCATATTGACCAAGATATTGTATTAAAGATAAATACCTTTTAGTTACACTATGAAGAGGTGGCGATGACATTGAAGGATGTTTAAGGGATTCTATGGGTGTTCACTTCGATGTCTCAATCTATATTAACCATTCATAATATAGGTATCTAGAGATGATGAGGGTCAATCTTTATTTTAGACTAATAAATTTTAGCATTGACATAAATATCACATATGTAGGAGGCCATCTAGAGAGATATGCAACATTATTGGTAGGTTTGACTTTAGGCTTATTGTTGCTACCTACTAGTAGGAATTGTTTCAGAGGGGATTGTTAAACATACACATAAAACTTAGTTTAGGTCCCACACAACATATACCTTGAATACATTAAGGTAAGATAGTGGGGTTTGGTTTCCTCACATTATGGAGGAAGATCCTTAAACCTTTCCATCTTCCAATGAAAATGGAGAACCATCCTTATTAGTAGAAATATAATTTACCATGTATCCATAATACCATAGGTAACGTTTGATTGATCCATACTAACCATATTGACCAAGAGAATGTATTTAGAGATAAGTACCTTTTAGTTACACTATAAAGAGGTGGCGATGACATTGGAGGATGTTCAAGGGATTCTATGGGTGTTCACTTCGGTGCCCCAATCTATATTAACCATTCATAATAGGTATCTAGAGCTAACGAGGGTCAATATTTATTTTAGATTAATAAATTTTATCATTGACATAATTATCACATATGTAGGAGGTCATCTAGAGAGATATGCAACATTATTTGTAGGTTTGATTTTAGGCTTATTGTTGCTACATACTAGTAGGAATTTTTTCAGTGGGGATGAAGGATATGGTAGGAAACATGTTGAACCACATGGTATTTTCCTAGGGGCCATTCATCTTGACATGTTTACACTACATGTTGTATTATGTTGCATGCAAGGGTAACAAGGGCCTAACACGTTGAATGCTCCTTAGGTATGGGTGTAGAAGAACATCATAATGGTATGACCTCTAGGATTATTGTGGGTGATTATAGATGTGCAAGTGACATGGGTCTATAGGTGGGCCCAACATTTTATGATTAGGCATGGGCATGGAGGATTTTGGGTAGGTGAGGTGACAAATTGACATCTTAGACTACTAGGAATCTATGTGATGGCCTTATAGGGGGAGCTTAAATATAGTTAAATAATTCACATGAGCCATTGAGAGTGAGGAAACAAATATGGATAGTAAATCCATGAAGGGAGAGAGAATTCTTTTAGTTTGATTGAATGGTCTAACAATTTAGACTAAGATAATATATTTAGATAGATCCAATATGGTTCAAACATTTGTCTAGGGAGCAGGGTTTTAGGGGACTACTAGATCTAGGATTTTGTTAGGAACCTTCTATGGATGATCCTATCACCCTAGACCCTATGATGGATGATCTATGAATGAGTGATAGATATTATAAATTGTATGAATCCTTAAACCATTAAGTATTATGGTGGCTAGGTTGAGAATAACACAATGGATGAGGATGGATCAAAGGTTAAAGTTGGAACAACAATAGGTGCCACCACTAGTTAGATAGTAGTAGAGGTTATAATATCAATTAAGGATGGATGTCATGGTAGTGGTGCTAGGGCTGTAGAAGATATGCCTACCATTACTTTGGAGGATGATACTATTGACTAATTATCCTAGTTAGTTATGGAGGTAGAGAGGGATAGCTTGGTCCAATAGCTTACTAGCCCATAGGCCATGGTGATGACCTTGATCATCAAATGATATTAGGTACAAGTAGAGGAAGAAATATAGACATAGGAGTAGGACCAATTGGTGCAATAAACCTCATCATTATAGTGTATGATCCTTAGTCTTTAGGCTAAGTAGGACATACCTATGGCAAAATCCATAGTGTAGGTTGGAATTAGCACTGACAATAGCCAATTGATGTAGTCTCTTCTAGATCATATGGTGGTAATACAACATAGGCAACTAAGCTTATACAACTATAAGGGGTATTGTATAACTATAAAAAGAGCTAAAATATAGGTGGTATAGTCCATAGACTATCAAATTGCCTATCATGTGTCAACCCTTGTTACCTATTAGCTACAATCACCAACCTATTCATGGATATGAACATTGACCTACACCTCCAAGTTTTCTCACATTTGTAAGTGATTAATAATTATGCCACTCCCAAAGGAAGGAGAAGGATTTATAGATATGATGGGATGTCATCCACAAGGGCTTATTGTACAATATCATTATTGTAGTATATTTTTCTAATATATAAACATTCCTTTGACACACACACACATGTTTCTCACCCTAGTTAACTCAAGGGTAAACTATAACTATAAATGGGATCCTAGGGCTCTATCGTATTCATGTTTTACCCATGAGAATTATAGCTACACTTTATGAAACCCACATTGTACTTGGATCTCATGAGATTGTAAGAAATTGACAAGTCCTTATGTATTCTATTAATGGCATCACCCTCCTAGTAAGTGCATGGTGATTGAAGCACTACCATTTTTTCCATCTTGTTATTCACTTATCAATCTAATGAATTAGATAACATTGATGCTATTCAAATTCTTATCTGTTGATTGATCACATACTTTCCTCACTATGGTATAAACCCATATTTTATTTGAATCACTCATGCCCTTATTATTTCATGCATTTTTATTTTCTACACTTTATTTTTTATGCAATTATTATAGATTAGCATATGAATATTTCATGAGGACAATAGGGAGACAATCTAATTTTGGAGGTTGGGAGGAGCTATTTGAACTCCCTTCCAACTTTTTTGAAACTAAAATTCGGGTTCAAACACTAAAATAGAAGTCAAGATAATTCCCTAGTTCAACAAAGATTTTGGCATGCCTAGTGGGACCAACTCTTATTTTCCTTATTTTTTCCTAATTTATGCCAAATTTAATTTTATCATAGAAGAAGCAGTTGGATTTGAGTGAATTTTTACCAATTATAGTGAAAGGAAGTGATTTGCTTCAAATTTGGAATGATTTTCTCTATTTGAGTCAATCACATAAAAATTGAGCAAGTCCAATTCTATGAGTGATTCACTCAATGTTTCAAGCAATTTGCTCTAAACTACAAGTGATTGAATTTGAATATCTAAGTGTTCACTCTAATTTTCTTACATTTTCACGAATTGAATCTAGAGCAATTCATCAAGGTCAAGAATTTGATTTATCAAGCCTCGTCTCAAATTGACCTTAAAAACTCATTATTTTCATTACTTGTGCTCAATTTTGGCAAGTACTTTGTGAATGACAACTTTGACATGAACCCAAGAATTTTAATTTTTTTGTAAAGATGATAACATGAGCAACATCAAAGCATAATGAAACCTCAAATATAACCTTGAAATGTAATTTTCATGGACAAAACACATATAAGAAAATTCTAATCTATTTATCATGAAAGACAAATCTACAAGAAAGTCACTCAACTCAACGAGTCTTTAAATAAAATAGTAAAATATCACCAAGTCATATCTAACAAGTTATTCACTCTAAATATGAGAAAAAATTCAGTAGGAAAGACAATATTCCTACTCCATCACTCTTAGGAAGGCAATTTACTCTAGTTTAAAAATGATTTACTTCGAGCAATTTACTTGGACCATTTTCATTTGAGTTTTTTCTAAGTTAATAATTAGAAGTGAATTACCCAAAATTTCAAGAGATTCAATCCATTTAATAGGTAAAGTACTCTATAAATAAGATTTTACTATCATCTTTTGCTAGCAAATTGCCTAAAATTTTAAGCAAATTGCTTGATTTTGTAATCAAATTGCTTTAGTTTTTAGGTGAATCAATTCATAGACAAATTTTAACTTTGAAACTATATCCATGTAGGCCTATAAATATACTCTTATGAATATTTTTTAAAGACACAAAAATAGGGAAAGAACATCAATTAGTGGTGATCATTGTGTACAATAAAAAATACAATAAAAAAGGAAGGAAACAACTATTGTGTGGGCACATGCAAAAAATAAAGTGAGGATAGAACAATATCTAATTCCATTTCCTCAAAAGGAAAAACCTACTGGTCTACCCTATTAGTCAAAGTTTCACACCCCCAAAAATTGGTTCCATAGGTCAAAAAATGAGTTACCGATCCACTTTAGCAAACCAAACTTAGTCCAATATAAACCCAACCTTAACACACAAAAGTCCCCTTTATTGTATACTCATCAATGTAAATAATTTAATAAATAACCCATTTTTTAAACCAATACTATATTAGTAGTATGAATGAATCCTTCCTTATAATGCCCAAAACATCACTCCTAAAATGCTTCTTCAATGTAAAGCCCACCTAGATGTAGTTTGTTGAGTACATATAACATTCGACTATGTCAATCTATAGCTCCAAATGTAGGGTCTTTAGGTATAAGTCAAAACCAAGGTCATCCCAAAATACATAAGTGTTGAACAAATAAATAGGGTCATAGGTGTTTCACAAAAACACCCATGGGCCAACATCACCTCTATCTAAGTAAACTTAATCCCTCATTAGTAATGGGGTTATTAGAATTTTCCTCCTCATTATCCCCCACCTTATTTTCCTCCATGCCTTCCATACTTACCTCATGGTTATTTTATGTATCCTTATCTTCCTTCATATCAATAATACGATCAACATCCTCCTCAAAAAAATAATCTAGGAAACCTCCTAGACCACAAAATAAAATCCCTAATTGGACCTAAAAAGGACCATTAAATTTAATGAATTATTCTCCCATTTCCCTAGAAACTATAAAATCATTGCCTATCTTTGATGGAAATGGAATAAGATGACACTAGATTACCTCAATGAGTTGTCAACATCAAATCGATTCATCGCATCTAGGAGAAAGTCATAATGGTATATTTTATAATGTACTCTCTCCATGATGAGTATGAATTATGATATAGAGGATTAATATACAATTTAGTTAGAATTTGAGAATCAATGATAGAACCTTTCATGTCTAGGCTTTGTAGCATGAAAAATGATTACTCTATTTTGTTTTAATGAAACACAATTCAAAGTCACCCTCTATAATATGTATATATATATATATATATATATTTAATACAAAATTGAACCTTTAATTTAATCCCACGAATATTATACCTAATGAATTTCAAGCATTATCCTATCATAACAAGGGTTTACAACTGAATCTAGCTTTAATGGTGTGTAATGCTAATCATCATTTACTAGCTATAGCTTTTGAAGAGGCAACTAGGGGAGATGTTTTGATTAGAGTAGGAAATATACATCCTACTTTTCCAATGGAATATGCAACCAATATTCCCATTCCTAGTTCTACATCCACCATTTGATCTATTTCTAATACTCAACCAAATGTTGTCATTAATCCATCTTCAACACTATACATTATCACTCATTTTGAACAGTTCACATCATCCATAGTAGCTTTTTATTCATAAATCCCATACATCCTTGATCCATCCATCTTAAGAAATGAATTAAACAATAAATTTTTATGATCAATATGTTAGAAGTGACTAAAAATTGGGTAAATTAGAAGAATATTAGGAGGAAACAATGGTAGTAGCTATAAAACTAACAACCCTAGAAGACCTTATATCTTACAAAGGATTAGATTTCTTAGCATAATGCTATCCAAGGAATGATTCTATATACAAGAAAAATGGGTTATATTATGTAACTACATACATTAATATAAGACATACCAAAATAATTAAGTCAAAACAAACAACGAATCCGAGATAAAACTATCCTAATCCAAGCAAAAAATAATAGAGAGCATTCAAGACCATACTATACTAAAATTATGAATGTTAGGGCTAATCCCAATATAGTAGAATATATTACTTCACACATAAAGCATCAAGGATCATACCATTTATAATAAAATACCCACTTCTACCCTATCCTACTTGTTATGTCACCACAATAAGAAAGGAGAGATCACACCTAGACTATATGTAGAGGATATAACATACCTACAAAATTGATACTTGAGTCAAAGTTTGATATTTGGATACAAATCCTAGTAGAGTGTCTCACTCTCCTCAATGGAAGGTAGTAAAACAGTGGTCAAATATATTTAGTTGTTCCAATAAGGGCAAGAGAGAGAGATCCAAAAGCTCACATGTCATGAAAGCAATAGAAGAAAAAAAACTTGAGAGCAGTGTTAGCAATAACAATTATTGATAAATGAATGTGTGGTGTAGTAATGGTATGATGATTAAATAAGGAAGTAAAATGGGAATTTATAGTGGATAAGAGGAATACAATTTTCTTTTGAGGTCGATGACTAAATTACAATCTTTTTAGAGCCATAAAATCACAACCTTTAGTGCAAATGATGTACAATTTTAATTCTAGGTGTAAAATCATGCTAAAATTATGACTATACATACAAAACCATCAAATTTAATAAATTAATATAATAATCAACTAAAATTATGATCTTATCATCCTTGATTAGTAGAATGTTTGCATTGGGGGACACATATACACGTCCCTTAATAATGACTCTATCCTTATTTTTGGGTTTTGGAAAAATTAACAAATGGAAATAAGCAAAAAAATGGTAGAAAGGTAATAATTGGGTGAATAAATAAAATCAAAATAATTTTCCAACATGGATCACTATATTCCTACCCAAGGACTAACAATTATAGTCAACCCATGTCCCATATATAGGAGGACGAGACTCTCCAACATCGACAAAGTCAATTATTAGTGTTATTTTTAAAAATACATATTTTCCCTCCCTAAGGACCATAAGAAACACTACAAGGGATATCCACTCATGAGTATTTAGAAAAAAAGGAACAATAAAAATGAAAATTCTATTATATGGAGCTAAAATATTTTTTTTCTAAATTTTGGTTCTACTATCTATGCAAAATATTTGTTTTTGAGGAAAATAGTAGAAACATGTAAAAACACATAGATGAAAATACAAAAGTAGAGGAAAAAATACCTGATAATTACCTATATGTGGCCTTGAAAAGTTTTATTGATAAAATTAATTTTTTACTTATCCCATGTGTCTTGAAAAGAATTTACTTGTAAAAATGCTCAAAGTACTAAAGGGTGCTACTTGGATGCAAAATGAATAATAATAGAGTGTACATACAATATTAGAGCAATCGGAAACCCTTAGAAGCATTATCCCTATGATATCCTTGCAAAACATGGAAAAATACTGTGTAAAAAGTCAATTTTTGTAGTAAAATTTTAAAAAATATACAGGGGTAAAAAGATGCAGTTTTAATTTCATTTTTATGTGTACTATGAGTTTTATGATAAGCACTACATGTTTGAATTACCTTTGATTTGAGTGTAGAGATAGTTGATGGTGAGTGGATATGGGGGAAATGCTAGAGAGGTAGGTTCCCAACTCTTCCTTTTCTTTTCTTCAATTTTTGATTTAAAATGAACAAAAAACAAGATTAATGATTAAACACTTAGTTAATCTAGCTAGGAAATAACTAGGACAACATGAAAAATTCCATGAGAATTACCACATCACCCAAGTGGTGGGGTCCACATGGAGTAGTCAAAATAACCCAAAACTTTCCTAGAAGGCCTAAACATTAAGGTCAACCAAATTTACCATTTGAAAAGTGACAATCATGGTCAAACCTATAGATTTTGACCACATCATGGTCCCAAGGAGTGATAAAAAAAGGGTATGATTCTAGTAATCCACCAAAAAAAGAGGTTATCATGGCTAAAAACAATGATCATAAAAATATATAGTGACCTTGGTATTACATTGAAAGGGATGATCACGGTCCTATCTAAATAGACATGATCCTAGCCCTAATTGGAAATCATGGTCAAAATTGATGATCATGGTAAAATATTCAAAATTTTAATACTAAGATCCCTTTAGGTGTAGGTTATAAATGCAAGGAAGAGGCCAAGGTTGAAGATATGACCAAGGCTAACATGAAACCAAGGTAAGGACTAGAGAAGGTACCAACAATAGTAGAGCTAGAGATAACCACCTACAATGACATAGAGAGCCATTCTAGATGTAGAATTGACCATTAAAATTTTAGGTAGAGCTCTTCCAGGTTAGTCTATACCAAGTAGTTGAAATGCCCTACATCTAGTCCCACCATTAATTTTGTTATGAGTTTTTTCTCTTTTAGAACACAAGAACCAATACCTTTCTATGGAGGATACACCTAATGATATGATTGAGATACGAATGACCTTGGAGGATGTGTAAATTATCATGGGTATATCAATAATTAATAGACTCCTAGACAAATAATAGACTATTTTTCTTGAGTGGATCCACATTGTGAAAACAATACCACTTGCATGACACATAGGGATCCTATTTCTATTCACTTATGTGTTTTATCATAAGGGTATGCATATGATCTAGACATCACTCATTTATCCAAGAGGGCTAAACCAAAGTAGAGAGAGGGTTTGCCTAGGGGAGGACATTGTTATATTTGTTATACAATGACCTATATTGGATTTAGAAATATTTATCATGTATTATCATCCCAATATTTCTACTATTGACATGGATATACAAGTATTTTTCTATATCATCCTCCATTATTTCCCTAGGATATACGACCAAATAACATTTGAGTGAGGTAGTGGACACACATTACTAAAGTGGCATGACCATAGGTTCCACCACACACTCATATCCCATAGGAATAGATCATCTATACCCCAAAATATATCCTATAATTAAAAAACCACTAGGATATGCAAATTTTTATATGGATGAGGTAGGTGATCATAGTCCATGATCATTGGCCTAAGGTTATAGAGCCTCATATAGTAGAGAAAGTCCTTAGATAGTCTATGAATCATCATCCAAATGGGACACTCCTACTTCAATACATATGATGAAGACACAAGGTGACATAAGAGGGAGTGGATAATAGATAGGGTGAGTGGACCACCATTAGTATAGGGTTGTCACTATCAAAGGATAAAGAACAAGAGATACCTATAGCATAGAGGCTAAGGGGACCTCAAGTCTCCATCATCATGATATTGATACCTTGTATGTCATCTAGAAGGACATCTATATAGAGAGGCATGCTACCTTTACACTAACATAGAATATGGGTGAGCCATATCAAGTAGGATATGTAAAAAGTAGTGTTGAGGAGTCTCTAGGGGAGGATAATTTATAGAGTAGGAAATAGTAGAGGAGAGGATGATAGAGGAGAATACCTCAAAGGAGGTAGAGGGATTTGACAAGGAGACCAACATAAAGGAGATCAATATCTATGAGATTAAAGTGGACATTGTTGACCTAGAGATCTTGTTTATGGAGGAGGATGAACCCACCCAATAAGCAAGTAGCCTAGGCATAACTATCCCATTAGGTAGCTACATAGTTAATTTATTTTTTATGCTCATTTAGAGTAGGTTAGTAGTATAGTACATGATTTTCTTTACATGATGATTCTAACATTTTCACTTTCATGTTATTAAAAAGATAATCTAGGAGTGTATACAATTGATCAATGGAATACAAAGAGTCATATTAGGGAGTTTCTTGGATTTTAATAGCCTTTTTTTGATATTACCATCCTAGGTAAACCCATTATAGTAGTTAACTAACATGTATAGTCAAGCCTATGAGCCCAATATTGTTTTGAACTAGGTGCCAAGAGGGTACCATACATCTTGTTAGCTACATGAGAGGAAGCTAGAGCTACAAGTATGATAGGAGGAAATTGATAGAGAATATGTAGTAGTATCTAACCCAAGTGCAATATAGTATGTGTCTAGGGAGATTTAGCAGAGCTATGAATATTTATATCATGACACATCTAATTTGGCACCTCTTAGATAATAGCACATGTACCTACCACACAATCTAAGGCATATAGGAGTTGATTTTGCATCCATAACCCCTTCATATTGTATGTATTATATCATGCATTGTATCTACCATGTAACCTATGATAGGATGTATATAGGATTCTTTCGATGATGGGGATATGCATTTGGGACATAAGGTAGCTTAGGATAATGGAGCTCAATGCTCGAAAAACCATATTCTACCACTATGTACCATACTTATATATATATATGAGATTCCTCTTTATTACAATATTTTATTTATGTAAAATTCCATGATTTTTCTAATGCATTAATTGCATGTACTTATGATTTGTGTAGCATTATATGACATGCCAATTTATTTATGATATACACTTGATATTTATATAGCATTAATTGACATTCTATTTTAGCTATTTAGCTACGTGCATAACTTGAGTAGCATTCTATGACATGCATTAATTATTTTAAAATTTTATAACACATGATTTGGGTAGCATTCAATTATGTGCTTTGCATTTTTAGGTTTCCTAGAGCATGAATTATTTGAGTAGCATTTAGTGATGTGCTTGTAGACACCCAATTTTGACACACCTAGTCAATCACATCTTTAAGCAAAGTACCAAACAACTCATCATCTATTAAGAGCCTTAAAGCTAAATTAGACACCAATTTAGAATATTTTGCAAAAGCACCACCTTTTACAGAAGCATTGTTATAGTTCCTTTGCTTGACTATAGAACTTTTGCAAAACATGTTTGTTGAAGAATTTTGACTAGTAAAAGTGACCAATGAGAAAAAAACATTGTTTGGATACAAAAGCACCACACCAACACTTTTGAAAAGTTTAGTGCTTTTTATAACATGAATAGAATATCTATGAAATGTGCTAGAATCATGTAGATTCCTTCTCCCCACTCCTTGGTCTAATCATGCATGCTTAGTTCTATCCTCAAGCCTATAAAATTTGAATTTGGTCATTGACCTAATGGAATATTTGACTCTCTTTCCCTCCAAGGATCAACCCTCCTAAAAAAATTAAATACAGGCCATGATAGATGCATTCAATAGTAATTTTCAAGATAGCTACACTCTACCAAAATTCGCTCTCAATATCTCTCACTCTCATTCTCTCATTCTTATATTTTGGGTATTTGGATCAAGCATTTGGGGAAAGTAAGGTAAGGTAAAGAGAAATTGTGGCAAGGATATCACCTTGGTTGCAAGATGAGGCCCTACTAGGAACTAAAATTCCTATATCCTTTCTCTTTTCATCTCCTTTGCTTTGATTTTATGCATTTACTTCTTATTAAACCTTGCTAATACTTGGTTTTCCAAGTTGTAGTTGTTAATATTCATATTTATTCTTATTTTATGCTTATAATATTCATTTTATAGCTCTCTAACACCATATTTTGTCTCATTCCATTTCATTTTTAGTGTTTTATATTTTAATAATCTTATGCAAAAATCTTATGCAAACTTATTTACTTTATTTACTTATCAAGTCTTTTCTAATATTATTTTTTAAGCACCTACAATCATTCAAATATTTAAAAGTATCTAATATAGAAGAGGTTTATGGTTATACTTGTTTAACATAATCTTATTGCAGGCTTATTTATGATCATAATCATTTATGACACTTTCTTTCATAATCATAAGCATTTTATTTATGTTTTAATTTCCCTTTTTTATGCTATTTGCATATCAATATTTGTTATAAATAACATCAAATCTATATATATTTTTTATATTTTATGCTTAATTTGGTCTTACTTGTAGGCATTATAGCTCTTGAGTCCCTTTATCTTTTATCATGTCACTAACATATTAGTTTCCCTTAGTAATTAGTTCATCTATTGAGCTCAAATATCCTTTAGATCATAGTTGCAGGTCATTGCAATAACACATCACTTAATTTAGCATACATTTATAATTATATCATCTTATATTTTCTTAATATTAAGTTTGATTAAATTTTTTAGGCTTCCACTATATTTTAAAGCCATATTAGTGCATTTTCTTGTACATTTAGGCATCCATAAACCATGGTTTTAGCTAATTTGATAAATCAATTTTCATTTCCTATTCATCTCTATCATATTTTACATTTCCCACAAGTTTTGGGAAATTTGGATTCTACTTAATAAAATTTTGTACATCTTCAAGGCCTCAGGCCTTAGGAATCAATATTATTCCTCCTTTCTTGATTTTGGTTGCATTTGAACCCATATGACCCCAAATTTATCACCAAAACTCTTAGATAGTCTATTGTAGGGATAGAAGCACTACTATTTCTATAAAATAAACACTTCTACATCTCTTTTTTACACAAAGAAAAATTTCCACTAGCAAATGCTAGCAGTGATTTTGCATAAGTAAACTTTCCTTCTAAATTTAAGGTTAAATCTATTTTGTTTTATCAAAAATGTGTTCTAATAAATATAATTAGTTTGTATAGTATTCATTCTTGTCCAAATAGATCCCCTAAAGTAGACTACACTAATGTTTTTATTTAATTTTTGTAGGTCGTATAAGTACCACTGATGAGAAAAAGCATTGATGTAGTGCTTCTAAAAACTTTAGTGCTTCCAGAAAACCATTTAAAACCAAGTATTTTAGCCTTTATAACCATTTTTAAAATGGTTTATATGGGATTGAAATGGGGCCCACCCATCTTACATCATCATCATATAGTGGTATTACAACAAAGCTTGGATATCATCCATGTGTCGTTTGGCAATATTTGAACCTAGGTCTCCTCCTTGAAATATTGAATATTCTAACCGGTTGAGCTAATGCCACTTGATTAGACCCTATAACCCTTTGTTTGCTTCCATTTTACTATTTTCTATTTTTAATTCCCAGTTTTCTATAAATTTTATCCTAAAACACATCTATTTTAGGATAAATCAAAGAACATTGGGGATAATCTAAGCCTTGCATTCAAACTCTATTAAGTTGGATAAATCAAAGAACTATTGGACATAGTTTTGAATATTCATTTTCAAATAATTTATGCAAGGAATAAAAAACCATTTAGTTGCATCTTAGGATAATCTTGTTTTTTTGAATTCTCTCTTATTTTTCCTTGAAAATAAAAACTCCCCTAGTTTATAGCAAATCATTCATATTGAAGATCATGATAGCCTAGGAATCTTGTTTGTTCAATTCTTGCATTATTGCATCTAGCTTTCAAATTTAGTAGTGATCTTGCTTAAGTTTAGTTAATTTTATCTTTCAAGGATTTTTAGAGACAATACCCTTAGATGTTTGCCAATAAATTCACCAAATATTGCATGACCATAAACCTATACATAAGATATACATATACATGGAGGTAGGAAAATTTGGGTGAAGGTATTTAGGTCTCCTTTGGAAAGAGACTTGAGTAACATTTTCATTCCCGTGCAGACTCAAAGTGCTCCTAAATTCAAGTGAACTTGATGTAAAGAAACATATTTCCTTACAAGCTAAAAATTAACATTAAGTAAGATAGTTTAAATTTGTTTGACTAGTTAGATCACATTAATAGAAAATTAATATTTGGTTATTTTACCTTCATGGAAACATAGACACTTAGTCATGTATCTAGGTGAGATTATCCTTGTACCATTCCTAGTCTAGTACCTCAAGGTTTTCTCTCTTATACAAACATGTATATTGAGGGAACCAAATCACTTCTAGTACTGATGGATATATTAGAAAGGTAGGTATATCAAGTAGGTTTATGTATATTAGGATATCCTCCTAAGGTATATTGGCTAGTTGATTTATATTTGTAGTTTTTTCTATCTTAATCAAGACTTAATATAAATTTATCTATTTTTCTCTATCCAAAACATATAACCTATGATGGAACATAGATATAAAACTCATAGCAAGGGTTTAATATCAACTTATTATATCCATTTTCCCCATAATCATGAATAAAATGAAGAAAACATGTGTGTAAATCTAAACTATAGAGATGTAGAACACGTGATTGAAAACATAACTTTGATTCTATAGAACATATTAGAGAATATGTAAGAAGGAATAAAAAAATTTCTTATGTTGTACTTAGATAAGAATTCAAAGAATAAAATAAGAGAGAACCTTCTAATTCCAATGAAAATGTTGAACTCATTAACAAAAAATCCACTATTTCACCACCACATGAAAATCAAATTAATTTGTTCATTTGTGAAATCGAGACAATGGAGCAATTGAAGTAGGGGTTTGGCAAGTTTCCAGAGTAGTAGGTCTAGCGAATAGGGACTATGGTTATAGTGAATGGGACAAAGAAAAATATTTTTCAAAACCTTTTCACCTAGGCACTCAGTCACGGGTTAATGCCCTTAAAGGAAAGCAGAAAGCTCACAAATGGTGTTTCAACCTCTACCTATGAATGGAGAGCTTATGGTACTATATGAACTGGTGGACGTGGTGGTAGATCAAGAAAAAATGTCTCTAGTGGGATTTTTTTGGGGGTTAGGCTAGAGTTGGACACCATTAGAAAATGGGCTTGGGAGAAGTGGAAACTTCTCGATCACATGGATATTGTGGCATTGCCCAAAATCTTATTTTAGTGAAACTTAATTGTTCAAAGAATTGTGATAGGATCCTCGAAGGGGGACCTTATTTCTTTAGCCAAAGAGGTATTTTTTTGATAAAATGAGGCTTGGAATTTGATCCCTTTTTATAGTGCATCGATTTATCACTTGTGTGGGTGTGTTTGCCTAGTCTCTTGATTTATTTTTGGTATGAGGAGATTATTTTTGACATATCTAGAAATATTGGACAAATGATAGCTATGGATCTTGCTACCCTAGCCCACTCTCAAAGTATCTTTTCTAGGATATTTATTGATACTAGCCTGAGCTAGGAGTTGCAAAAATCCATCAACCTAGTTTCCTAGTATGGGTCATGAAATCAGGTAATAGAGTATGAAAACTTATCGGTTAAGTGCAGGATTTGTATGAAGGTTGGAAAATTAAGTTTTTATAGAATTAACCAAAGAAATAATTCTAAATACAAATGGAAATGGATTAAAAAAATTTACAATAATGCTAAAGTGGAAAACCCCAATGTCAACAGAAAGGTAGGAAAAGTGGAAGGATCAAATAGAAGATAAGAAACAGAGTGGAAGAAGAAAGATCCACTTGAGGAGGGAGGAGTTGAAAATACAAATAATGAGGTAAATTAGCTAGCCCCAAGTCCTATTGTTAAATATTGTATTCCTCTTTCCAATCATATTTATTGTTTAAATGAAGTAGATGAAAGTATGTCCCTTTTGAATAAGGTATTACACAATTATATGTCTACCCCATATCCTACTCAAAGGATTGAACCTAGGTTTAGAGGATACTCAGTTCGTAGTAAAACATGATGGAGGGGATGATCCAATATTAATATATGGTTTGAAAAGAAAACAATAAAAGAGGGTTCAATCCAAAAGAGAATCACTAGAAGTCACTGTAAGGGAACTATGGATGTGGGATCAGAAGGAGGTCTTGGTTGACTATTAATAACAATCATAATTAAAAAAGAAACAACCTGATATGTAGCCAATGGTACCAAAGTAGTCTTAAATTTTAGGGGAAAAAACATCCCACCAAATCTAAGGGAGTTGTGGATGCATGATCAAAAGGAGGGCTAGGTAGATAGTCAATAACAATTATAATTCAAAAATAAATACCCTAAGATATAGTCAATGGTACCCAAACAATCTTAATTTTTTTGGGGAAAAACATCCCACCAAATCTAAGGGAGTTGTGGATGTGAGATTAGAAAGAGGGCTAGGTAGACCATCAATAACAGTCACAATCTAGAAAGAAACAACCCAAGATGTAGCCAATGGTGTCCATGTAGTCTTACATTCTTTGGGGAAAAAACATCCCACCAAATATAAAATATGAAAATCCTATCATCAGATATCAAGGGTTTTAATGCCCCTACGAAATACCATTTGGTGAATGCATTAAGAAGAGAATAAAATCCTAACATTTTTCTTCTCCAAGAAACAAAGCTAGATGAAAGCAAAGCTGAGAGAATAAAAAACTTAGTATGGAA
This sequence comes from Wollemia nobilis, assembly GCA_028583015.1. Classification (NCBI taxonomy): domain Eukaryota; kingdom Viridiplantae; phylum Streptophyta; class Pinopsida; order Araucariales; family Araucariaceae; genus Wollemia; species Wollemia nobilis. The sequence goes on along the minus strand of JAQPPZ010016751.1, from coordinate 4,227,651 downwards.
AGATGCAGACATGGCGATCGACCTGGAAGTTGGGGCTTTAGGAGGTCTTTTATACTTTTGGAATAAAATAAATATAAAAGGTATAGATAAAAGAAATATAAAAGAAATAAAGTATAACAACCCTTTTAGGTTCGATCTTATATCATTGAAACATGAAGACTTGGTCCCTAAAATTGAAGATTGGTGCAAGAAGGAATTTTTAGGTCCAAATATTTGTTAGGTTTCTGGGAAGTTGAGATGCATTAAATAATATATAAAGGTATGGAATAGGTCTATGTATTATCAACTGCTATGTTTTGTTCTAGTCTGCTATTTGTGTTATGATTGGGAGGCAACTACAATTGTTTTAAGTTTTTGTTTTGGAAGTGGTCTAGTAATCTGTCATGTTTTGAAAAACAAAGTGGGAGGAGATCTAGTTAAAATGGTACCCTTGGTGATGAAAATTGATGATGAGGTTGAAGAAATTTTGGAGAAGGATGGTTTATAGAAGACTCTAAGAGAAAATTGCAATCACTTGGAATGAAGGAATCAATAGACATGATCAATTTCCTAGATCAATTTTGTTAAAACTGAGATGTTTTGACTAATTCTATTATTGCTAGGTACTATATTTTTTTCTAGTCTACTATTTTTGCTGACTAGATGGTAGCTATAGTTATTTTAAGTTTTTTTTTGAAAGTGGTATAGTAATTTGTCATGTTTTAGAAGTTGTTTTGTCTTTATGTGATATTCTAGGGTTTAGTCGAAGTAGTAAGTGGGTGATAGTATTTTATTTAGGTTGTTGTAACATATATTATTATCTAAGGTCCAAGGTGAAGACAAATTGGTTCGACTAAACCCCGTAAGGGGTGTGGAGGTCCAAGGTTCAAATCTAGGGCCTTGTCAAATTGAATGCTTGTCCCTTTTCTAGTGCTTTTAGAGGCGTAAAAGGTTTAAAATGATTGTGAAATGGTGGTTATAGAGATGGAATATGCGAAGAAATGTGTGGCAGCTTTCGAGGTGGACAACATAGAATACTATGGTGGTCATAAAAATCGGATAGCCTGTTCAGATTAGTGGCGACTACCAATTCGACCATGTAAATTAAAAAAAACATATATTATTATCTTTCACAACTTGATGTATGGATTTTGGGACCCTAAAACTCCTTCTTACCCTAATAAAAAAATAAAAATAAAATTAATTCTTCTAGTCTTAATGTGGCTACGACACGTCCTACAAATTCTACTACTCCCCCAACCATATCTACAGTCATACCTATTTCAATACCATATACTAGTATCCCTATGACCCTTCCTATTCTAAATTATATTTCTAGGGATTAAAGTACATTCCCACACCCACTGCACCTAATCAAGTTACACAACCTTTAGAAATTCTACCTCCTATATATCAACCCTTGCTAATTTTACTTGCATCTCTAAATCAATCAAATGTACTATTGCAAAATATAAATACTACATTATAACACATTGAAAAATGATTCTAAATTTGAAGAGTTAGAATGTGAATTGGACTCTCTTTTAAGGAACACCATCTAGACAAAAATACTCTTTTGATTAATTCTATAGTCGACCTTTAAATATCATGTTTTCTAATCATTTTTTCCCCCTCATTTTGAAAAACATAAATTTTAAATGTATAATGGTAAGCAAGATCCCATTAATCATTTATGATTGTTTCAAATTGCATTTAGTGATGTAACCCATGATTAAGACTACTCCTTAGGATCTTTCCAAAAAGTCTTTGTGGGTTAGCATTGGAATGGTATTATTTTCAAATACCCCACCATTAAATTTATTTTTTAAAATAAATTATGTAGGCATTTGTCAAATAAATTTTAGTTTATATTGAAGAAAAAATCACCATAGATGATTTATATCAACTTACCAAGCCATAGAACAATCATTAGTTATTCCATGACCTACTGAGGCAAATACATCCATAAAACCCACTTTGGTACTTAGACCCTTGAAGATGATCAAATTTCCTTTAATCTTCAATAATAATTGGAAAGTATCCTCATCATGATCTATCTCTTTAAATTGTTGAAAACACATCTTGCTCACAGGGCTATACTGCTCAAGCTTTTAAGTGAACATGAATTTTCTCTAGATTTACCGCCCAATGATATCAACATAGTGGGTTTCACTAAGGTAAATAGTGTTATTTTGGTATTTTATGAAATATATATACCTTTAAATGTGACATTAAGGGACTTACCTCTTTATATAAAAACCCATATATGAGAAAAAATCATCAAGAGGATATTTCTAGATAATGGGTTAGCACTTAATATATATATATATATAATATGAAATTTCTCCAATATTTTTGATTAAGTAAAGAGGATTTACAAGAATTCAATCTCATATCAGAGCTTTTGACAATGAATAATGAGAAGTCACTGGAACCATAACCTTACCCCTTAGAGTAGGTTCCCAAATTCTTAACACCATTTTTTATGTTATTATCTCATGTGATGTAACTCATAATATTTTTCTTGGAAGACCTTGAATACACACCTATGAAAGAAATCCCTTCTACCTTGCATCAATATCTAAAGTATGAGTACCAAGGAATTAATATTAACATCTCTACTGATCTAGAAACTTTTTCATATTGTCAAATAAAAGATACAAAACAACTAGGACTTAATATTCAATCTAAATTATCTTAACAATCCAATAAAGATGTCAAGATTTCTGAGCAACCCCTCATTGACTTGCATGATGATCATAAATATCCAATGGAAAGAAAATTAATTTAATTAATCAAAATAAATATCCCTTTGAAACTTAGTTGGTCTTTTAATTTCCCCTCATATTACAAGCTTACCTAATAGAAGAGGTTTAAAAGTTCAATTAGAAATTTTTTATTTTATTTATTATGGGAGCACTTTCAATGAAGATATCCATGGTTACAATCATTTCCCAATTAAGTGCATGTATGCTTCTTGCTACATGTCTCCTATGTATCCCATTTGTAAAAAAATCTAGCTAATATGGGATATCAAAGAAAGGGTTTAGGTCAATTCAAGCAAGGTATTAAGGAGCCAATAGGAACTAAACCTTGGCTAATAATTTATCAAATAAGATACATCCCTAATAAAAATGAATCATTACCTCTATTATAAGAAGATAATGAGACTAACTATGCAAAATATTTGCATGGATTATATGGCGTGATGAATATGAGAAAGAATTATGGTCCCTTTTCAATGTAGAACCTCACAAAACTTTACATTTTTCTAGTGTTAATTTATTAACTATTGTCTACCTCAAGCTTATATTAAATGAGGAAGAAGAAGACTCTAATGATTCTTGTGATCAAAATGACACTCATGTTGAAGAATCTCTTAATAAGATATTTAATGTCTTCTTTGCAACTACTTGAGCCATAAAAAACATCATTAAATCCAAAATAATTTGAATACCTAGGACTATTACCCAATCCTCCTCAATTTGATATGAGTCACAAATATTAATTGAAAAAACAATAGACATCAACATTACTACTGAAGAAAATTTCTGGATCTTAAAATTAGGTAAAGTCAATAAAATATGATCAAGTAGAATACACTAACCTCTTAAAAGAATTTAATGACATTTTTTCCTGGACCTATGTGGACATGCCTAGACTTGAACCTTCTCTATTTGCACATTATCTTGTTGTATATCTAGATGCTAAACCAGTAAAGCAAAAATTGAGAAAAGTGCACCCTAAAGTTGCCCTCCTAGTCAAAGATGGGATTCAAAGCTTTTAGATGTTGGTTTCATTAAAGATATAGATTATTCAGATTGGATCTACAATACCATGTCTATTACAAATAAATAAGTATCCATTCAATTTTGTATAGACTTTATGGATATAAACAAAGCATGCCCAAAAGATTATTTTCCTTTAACAAATATAGACATGATAGTAGAATTTACTACAAGATCCAAAATTTTATCCCTAATGGATGTATTTTTAGGGTACAACCAAACAAAAACTATCCCTAAAGACCAATCTAAGATAATTTTTTTTTTAAAGCGAAAAACCCCTTACGGGGCCGCCTTGGTCTGAGAGACCACGAACAGGGGGTTCTACACCGTCAAAGTCACCCGAGAGTCGCACCCAACCCAATCTAAGATAACTTTCATGACACCCTGAGACATCCTTTTTTACCAGGTTATGCTACTTGTCCTAACAAATGTAGGAGCAACATATCAAAGGGCCATGGTATACATATTTCATGATCTCATGCATGACATTGTAGAATATACTATGTATATGATCTTCTAGGGTGATCTTAAAGATATGAAGATCATACTTGAGATATAAGATGTATTTTTGAAAGATTGTAAGACTACAAAGTTTGGTTAGAACCTCAAAAATATAATTTTAGGGTAACATAAGAAAAAAATATTGGAATTTATCATATCCCATCATGGAATTGAGGTGGATCCTACCAAAAATATATCAATAACAAACATACAACCTCCCAAAAATATTACTAAAATTCATAGTCTATAAGGAAAGTTGCAAGCCTTTCAAATATTTATCTGGAAATTAGTTGATAAGTATCAATAATTTTTTAAATTGCTAAAGGATACTAAGTTCAATAGGAATGATGAAGGTCAATTTTTTTTTGAAGCCTTGAAAATATATCTTTTGACACCACCTATCATTATACCTCATAATATGACCCAACCATTGTTGTTATACATAGTAGCCACCAATCATTCCCTTGGATATATGTTAGATCAATATGATGGTCAACATCAAGAAAGGGCTATCTACTATATTATTAGAAAATTTTTTAGCTACAAAACTTGTTATATACCATTAGAAAGGCTATGTTTAGTAGTCGTATTTATTTCATAGAAATTAACACAATATATTATTATACAAAAGAAATATGTTATAGAAATGGTAGATCTTCTATGATATTTAATATCCTAACTATATCTCTTAGGATGAACTACCAAATGGGTTATTTCCCTCAATGATTTTAATCTTGATTTTTTCAATAAAAAATCATTAAAAGGAAAAGTAATCATATATCAATTAGCCACAACACATTTATAATACAAGAAAAATTTAAACATAAGCTTCCTTGATGAAATAGCTTTAATCATAAAACCCCAATAAGCCAAGTCATGGATCCTCTATTTATATGGGGCTTGATGCATCAAAGATGTAGGGGTAGGAATTTTCCTAGTTACTCCACAACAAAACATATACCTTTGTAATTCAAAGTCCAATTTTTATGTACCAATAATACAATATAATATAAAGCACTTGATTTAGGGCTCTGAGATTCTATAAATCTAAGGATTAATACATAAGATATTTTTGGTGATTTTCAATTAGTGATTAACCAAATTAATGGTATTTCTCAAACCAATAATGATAAGTTAAAACCATACAAGGATATTGTAAATAAATTAATGTATTCCTTTGATAATATCATGATATAAGCTATTGCTTAATCTATAAATCATCATGTAGATGCCATAACTATGACAAATTTTCTTATACCTCAAGAAGTAGAGGATGAACAAGCCTCTATCATCATATGATTAATAAAAGCTCCAACACCCTTTGAATGTTTGTACCGTTGAATCTACTTCATCTCAAGAACCATGGTATCAAGACATCTTCAACTTCTTCAAATATAATATATTGCCTAAGGAACTAAATAGGTAAGGTTGCAAATAATTTAGACAAGGGGCCTATAAGTATGTTATCATAGAAGATATTTTATATCAAAGATCCTTTAAATGCATAATCCTTACATGTATTAGCTCAAATGAGGCACACATAGTCATTAAGGAATCTCATGAGGGATCATGTGGTGGATATTTTAATCAATTATCTATAGCCACCAAAATCCTTATAATAGGTTATTATTGGCCATCTATGAAAAATAACACTTGCAACTATGTTAACAAATGCGACAAATGATCAAGTGGTATTAGATCAACCAGTTAGATTCCTAAACATTTAAGGAGGAGACCAAGGTTAAAATATTTCCAAGAGATACATGGATAATATCTAAGCTTTTTTGCAATACCATTATGTGGTGATGATGTAATACATGTGGGTTCTATTTCAATCCCATATAACCAATTGAAAAAATAAAATGTAACAAATGCCAATGAAATGAATACCTTGTTCATGCTCCCTCACAAGAATTAAAACCAATCACATCACCTTGGAATTTCTTTGCCTAGGGTCTATACATAATAGGTAATATTAATCCTTACTCATTGGATGAAGATAAATTTCAAAATATCCACCACTAAAATAAAAATCCTTAAGGAAAATCAAAAGAAAACCAAAGCTAAGATAAACAAAAAGGTAAATTCAATCCTTATTGGTTAAGTCCATTTATAATAAACTACAAAATTTTTCTCTAGAGCCTATCACCTAGCCACATTATATGGTAAGGAACATAAAGAACCAATAAACATATGCATCTTAAAAGATATTTTGCTTGAATCTACATGGCTTGCCTACTAATGTGCATGATTGCACGATTACCTATCTACATAGATACTTGGAATTCATATTTTCTTAAAATTATGTGCTTGATTTCATGGTTTCTTAGGTTTTCCTATTCATAACATCAAGTCAGGGGTATTCAAAATTTACATCAATAATATATTATGTTACCTAGTGTATCAATTAGGCAAAGGGGACCTTGGTACATCCAATATCTTACAACCTTGTAATTTATTATAAAATATACTAATTAGTGGATGCTTGGATATAATGACCATGATGGGTACCCTCAAAAAATATATTCTCTAAAATATTACATCCTCTCATGCGATTATGTTGTGAGGTCTAAGGTGTAACCCAAGCAGGTGGGCACCTTCTACCTAGTATCTCGCATGTCTATAATTTCTTGCAAGTGTGTCAGGTAATAGATAGAGAATTCCTACCACCATGTTTGGCATCCTTGGAAACACTCTTGTTGCAAAAATCCTAATCACCTTATGTATCGATGAAGAAATTGGATCCCCTCATTTAGGGTTTTGCATGTTTGTATATTTTTATATGCACGCCAAATAATATATGAGGAGCCCTAAATCCACTTGTCAATATACAAGGAAATTTAAAATATTATCACATAATTTTATACAATCATTCACTTCTCTTTTAGATCATAATATATATATCTAATCATGTGGAATAGTTGTGAGGCTTGACATGCCACCCATGTGGATAGGTGCCTTGCATATAGTTTCTTGTATATCCATAGAATTATATGAGCACTCTAGTTAATTGATATAATATTATTTCTACTATGGTTGGAACCTCTAGTAACACTCATTCCACATACTCCTAGACTAACTTACATATCAATAATAGAATTGGGTTCCCATGTCCAATATCTTGTGTATATTTGTAAAATATTTTACATATTTAGGTAATAGACATTGGATCTTGAGTCCATTTGTTGATATATCAGACAATCTATGTCATCTTCACTCTCTTATCTTTCAATAATATGATTTCATATTATCTTTAGTTTATATATGTGTGTGTATGTATGTATCTACTTTAGATCATTAACATATCATCATTATCATCATCTCGTCTATTTGATTGCCTTATGCATTATTAGAAGGACTAGTCTCTACACATCTATGTCTTGAAAAACTATAATTTCTTGCAATATCTACCAAGCATGGGTGCATATTACATGATCCTTCTAAGGGTATATCAAATAGTCAAATTCTAACATCAATATATCAATCCAATCATACCATATAAATTTACCTCACCCATTTATAGACCTACGAGTGTGGTGAGATTAAATAATTATCACTATGCATACCCATAATAACTTATGAGTGTGCCATGTATTAGATTATTTAATACCTGAACCACTCCTCATTGATCCATGAATTAGCTAGAGGAGAGCATTATTTTTTGAATCTTATCAATTTTATGCTAGTGATAAATACTAGTCATCATTCCATAATAGAGAATAAGACTTCCAAGGAAGGATGATATTTCTTACCAATATTCTATGTATAAGTAATTTCTTGTACATATGCTGGGAAAAGTTGAGGGACATCATTTTTTCTCAAAATTCTATGTGATAGTGTGACATAACATCCAAGAATTGTCATATTTCATCAACACTTTTACATGCTTCATTTATAGTATTCTTGGGGGTAACTAGCATCCTTTTTTATCAAAATTATTATTCCATCATGTGTCATATACCTCATATCATGTTGATTTGAATCAAGATATTTCACAAAAATATTTACAGTAGATCATATTATACATTTGCACTAGATCATATTAGACATATTTGTATAGGATCATCCCAAAAATATCTGCACTAGATCATATCAGACATCTTTGTATAGGATCATCCAAAAATATTTGCACTAGATCATATCAAGCATCTTTTGTATTCTCCTTACAACATAGATCATCTTAGGCATATTTTTCATGTCCTCTATGACATAAATCATCTTAGACATCTTTGCATACACCCTATTTTGTAGATAATTTTAGACACTCATCCATATCCCTTGTGGTATAATATTATTAATGTTCTTGGAGCCATTTCCCTTGTGGTATGAGATACCAAAAATTCTTTGGACCATGTCCCTTGTGATATGAGACACCAAAAATGCTTTAGACCATGTCTCTTATGGTATGATAAAACAAAAATGCTTTTGATCACGTTCCTTATGGCATGATATACCAAAAGTCCTTTGGACCATGTCCCTTATGACATGAGATCATTAAAACTCTTTGGGCCATGTACTTTAAGGAATGAGATCATTAAAGTCCTTTGCACCATGTACCTTATGGTATAAGATCATTAAAGTTCTTCAAACCACATCCCTTGTGGTGTGAGTCACTAAAAGTACTTTTGATAATGCCCCTTATGGCATGATATCACTAAAGTACTGTGAGCCATGTCCCATGTGGCATGAAATACCAAAAGTACTTCAAGCCATGTCCTTATGATATGAGATCATTAAATTCCTTTAGGCCATGTTCCTTGTGGTGTGAGATCATTAAAGTCCTTTGGGCCATGTTCCTTATTGCATGAGACATACAAATTACTTCAAGCTATGTAATTATGATATGAGATCATTAATGTCCTTCATTCCATATCCCCATTTATGACCTTCACTAGATGGTAGATTGATCATTCTAATAAAATATAATCCCCATTATGTAAAAGGTTCTATTGTTGCTATGGATATCAAAGGCATGGGGGCATTCCTTTTTATTCCTATGGAAAATTTATATTTTTCACTTTCTAACCCATTCATGAACATTTGTGAACATCTTGGTCTAGTAATATCCAACCTTCATGATCTTGTTGGTTGTAGTTAAAGCTAAGAAGTGTACCTCAGCTAATAATTTATGGAATTATTGTAATATAAATTGTGCCTTTTTCATTTTACACATCTAAGAAGTATTCCATCAAGATTACTTTGAAATAGCACCCCATAAATTATTGCATAATGAGCATTTTGTAGGTAAAAAGTTCTTCTTTGGACTTTGTCCATATTAGTAGGGTATTCCCTTGTTTGCATGTACTTGACTCTTGTTCTACCCAATCCGTTTCTTCTTTTTCTTGTTTATTAAACATATTTCTGGTGGTACTTCCTCATTATCCTTTTCTAGATTATCCCCTTGTTATCTGCATATTCATCTATCTACTGATAAAGTTCTCTACCTCTAACTATCTTAGAGGGTTTTATTTCTACATTGTAATCCAAACTCCTAATAAGCCATTGAGATATTTTTTATTTATTTATTTATTTGTCCATTATATATTCTCTTACACTAGAATGTATGGCATAAGCAATAATTTTATTGCTAGAAATCATGTTTTTAAATTGCTTTAATCCTCGTACAAACCTTATACCTATTTTTCTTCATATTCCCTCAAGGTCTAATTAAAGAATACCACTAGGCACTCTTGTTGATTTTTATCCTTTTGTATCATTAAGGTCATTATATTGAGCTCCCCTCCATATGCATAAATCATAAAATCTTTATTGAAATTTAGATTAACAAGCATTGGAGCTTTTGCTATGGCTTCTTTTAATTTCTCAAAAGCCTCTTTCCCTTCCTCTAGCCTCAAAAAGGGTCAATTCATTTTTAACATAAGTGTTATGGGTCTAACTATTATTGCAAAATCTGGGATAATTTTTCTAACAAAATTGATTTACCCAAAAATATTGCAACCCATTTTTTTGCCTAGGTGGTGTAAGATTCATAATGGCTTCCATGATGTTAGAATCTATAGCAATATCATCCTTAGATACAACATGCCCTAATAATTTTACCTATGGTACATAGAAAATAAATTTATTTGGTTGAGGTGTATTCCAAATTTCTGTAATCATTGAAAAATTATATCCAAATGGTCCAAGTGGTCATCATTTTTTTTAGAATACTGTGAGGTCATCCAGATATATCATTATCATTTTGTTTATCAGATCATGGAAGGCTATATCCATAGCCCTTTAAAATATTGCCATGACATTAGATAACCTAAAATGCATCCACTAATATGTGAAGGTTTCCCATTTTGTGTTGAAATTTATTTTATGTTGATCTTCATATTTTATCCATATCTGATTAAAACTAGAGAAATCATTTAATAATAAAAATATTTCAGATTTGGCTATTGTTTGAAGAATTTGCTCTATAGAAGGTAGGGGATAATTATCCTTTAAAGAAGCTTTGTTCATATTCTTAAAGTCAACACACAGTCTAAATTTACCATTCTTTTTCTTACAGGTATTAGATTAGTGACCCACATGGTATTCTTGATTAGGAACAATCAACTTATCCAACTCCTTTTGCATGAGAGACTCAACTTTTGGGTTGACTGGTATTTTTTTTTGTCTAATTATTTTGACCTTCATATTTAATTCAATTGTGTGCGAGATGATGTACTTGTTATATCCCTTTAGGTCTTCATAGGTCCATGCCATTATATCTTTGTAATTTTAGCATAGTTTGATAAGTAACCCCTTCTCCTATTTTGTGGGCATCTTCCCTATTTTCAATGGTTTTTTGGGATACTTCTATTTCTTGATAGTCTTTCTTTTTTGTAGTAAACCTTTTATTTACTATGAATCTACCATCTGGACTAAAGAGATATTCTAGGGTAATCAAGCCTTTTAGAATTTTTTTTAAACTTAGTTGAATGATTTGATCCTCATATGCTTCTTCTACTTAGATAAATTTCTTTAGCATAATTATCTACATGTTGTATGAATCAAATAATTTGCTCATCACTTTCAAACACTTGCCAATTTTCTTTATTATTAGGTGTTGTTGGTCTTATTATAATTTTTACTAGTTGATGTATTTTCCATATATAATTGATTGGGTTAAATTGTGAACCAATGATCACCATTCTGCTTGAATATGTGTTTTGATCTCTTGGAATCATTTTTATGCCAATATCATCATAGTATTCCATTAAATCCTAAATTATATTTAGTGATAGATTATTTTCTTGACATTGGGATCTTACCTACCTAATAATTAGTTCAATGTCACCATAAATCTAAAGAATTTTAACTTTTTTTTTCAACCATTTGAAGTCCTAAGGTTGGGGCTTGATATTCTACTTTGTTGTTGGAATAAGAAAATTTCAATCTATATTCCTAAAAATATTTTGACCCTTTCAGGGAAATAAGGCATACTCCTACAACTGCCCCTATTTTCCTTTGGGAACCATCAAAATACAACTTCCATAACCTAGCTTATTTTTCTCTTCTTTATAAATTTTTGGAATAATGACACTTTTCTCTTGAATTATATATGTCCCTATGCCTATCTACTTGTAATGAAATTCATTTTCTATTATATAAACTTCCAGATCCATTTGTTCACTTTTAAGCTCATCTTATAGTTGTTATTTTTGCTTTTCCACAGTCATTATTTCCCAAATTAGAACAACTATGGTAGTTTTCTTTAGGTAATCTATTATGTTAGTGGTCCTATGTAATTATTTACATGCATCTAAACTTAGGTTCACTAAATATTCACCTTCCCTTAATGTTGATGACTAAAAATATCCAAGTGTAGGCTCATTCATGACTTTAGAAACCTGTGTAGAGGTTATGGTACATGCCTGCATACTATAACCCCCATTTTAATTATTTCTCCCTTATATCTAGATAGATAATAGTCACATGTTGGGGCTTCTATTAGTTTTATTTTATAAGTGATTATTGGTGTTATTGCTTCCTCTTAAGATATCAATATTTTCTCATAAGGGTCCTCTCTATATGTTACCATTAATGATTTTGAGTACTTATTAATACACTTGTCAAGACTATTAGGCTTATTTTGGTATTCTTTCAAGTCTTTCAGCAAGTCTTATATTAAACTATTAGTTATGTGGGTGGGTGCATTACTAGTTATAGGTAAAGGTGCCACTATTTGTGGATGATAATGTAAAACAAGTTAGGGATATAATGAATTGGGTGACAGTCTTCCTATTTGTATCAAATTATTTTTAGCTGTGATGGATAGTTTGTATACTTTTGGTAGGGAGTTTACCTCTCTAATTTTATCATCATAGATATTTTAGGATTCAAATATCTAAAATAAAAATAACTTCTAAACATGGTAGAGGACAAAGATTTTCTAGTATTCTATACCAGGTTTTATGGAATATAAGGTTATAATATTCTAGAAATTCCATGGGTAATGATACAATCACATAGTTATTATCATCCATCAAGGTATCTAGGGTGCACAAACGTAGTTTTGTTGATTAGGCAGATATTTGACCGAAAATTCTCTTGATGGATGATAATTGTTCCAAGTGTAATACTATGTCTATTATTTCTTCAAATATTCTAGACAAAACATCATCGAGTTAGTCCCAACTAGCTATCAATCCAAACTAGAGTGCGAGATACTATTCTTGGGCCCTTCCACTAAAATAAGTTGCCAACATTCTTAGAGCCACGTTTTACTATGATATATTATGAATTGTGCATAGACTTACCACATGATTCAAATGATCAATGGGGGTAATGAGATCTTGTTCAATTAAATAAATGAAATAATTCAAGGTAGATTAGGGAATCTCATGCCATAATTCATATGGTACTGGTGGTGCCAATTAGTATCAATCATTCTAGGTAGATAATAGTTTGGGGGGATAGTGGAGTAGCCATATTATGGCCTACAACTCTTCTTCTTCATGGAATTATTGTAGGTGGTAGCAATAAATAAATAAAACCTAGAACAAAAATCGATCGAAGATGCCTTAATTGACTATTTTTGGGTTCTTTGTTTTAGAGGAGTCACCAAGTGAATGCATATTTACACTTTTTGAAAGTAGGTAGATTAAGGCATTCACTAGAACCTCAATCTAATATATCTAGTGGTGACTTATTATGATGTGTTTTTGCGAGAGAATATTCACCAGGTGAGTGAGAGGTACTTCAACAAGAAAGGGTAGGCTCAAACCCTCACCGAGTCTAATCTAACTTGATATGATTATGGGACCAATGATGTGTTACTTGGGTCCCACTAGGTATACCATTAAAATATTATCATTTTTTATTGTCCCAGTCATAATAATCACATCTCATGAGGAGAAACATAGTAGGGATGTAGTCGAGAGCATGGTATTTGAATCAATTAGGGGCCTCCAAGAGTTTTTACATGGACAACTCCTTGTTAATATGTGATATTTGTGGATCATTTGGAATTAGAAAGGAAAGGGGATGCAAGGAAAGAAAATTGAACAAGTTAACAAAAGAAAAAGGGTGGCAATGCACCAAAATATCCACTAAGATCCCTCATTGCAATAGGTCTAAATACCATGTTCCAATAGTAAACTCTTACACTCCCCAACATAGTTAAGCACAAATAATATTTATTAATGTAGGCATGCATAAAGAATATGGGTCCATAGGAACCCATAAATGACTAATCCAAAAATTGACATTGGCCCATCACACACACATACATCAACGAAACTTAAAGAAAGTAAAGACTACAAGTACACACATATAGAAAAGGGTTCATAGGAATTCATAGATGACTGATTCAAAAATTGATGTAGACCTCCATATGTTGAGGATATTATTGTACCTTAGGCTTAATTATAAGCCTAAGTTATTATTATTATTATTTTCTATTTCTTGCATTGTAATATGTGAGGCATAGTATGCCCATGTTGGAAATATATTTGTTATTTGTTAGGATGCTTAGTTAGACTATTAGAGATGTATTTTATCTTCTAGCAGTTAGTTGGCATCCATGTTTAGCATATTGTTATCTATTAGTTACAAGTGGTTGGCCTTGCAGGGCAAATTGTTACCACTGTAACCACATGATTCTATTGTAAGCTCTATATATTCTATTGCACTAATGAATAAACTAGCTTCACGTTGAGTTTCCATATCAATGGTAATCAGAGCCATAGGATATTTTTACAAGAAGGGAGGCAAATTTCCAACTTCATTGCTAGGTGACTAGTGCACTAGATCCTAGGTAGGTATTGCGAGAAATTGGCTTGAGGCCTACTATAACATCCATTTTTATAAAGCTTCACAGGTGGAAGAGGGTAGAATTTACCCCTACATTGAATACCCCTAATAGATCAGAAGGTAACCAAACTTACCTTGAGGAAGGAAATAAATTTTTTTGTCTGCTTTGGAGATCAGAGAAGAAGATTAGAAAGGAGATATTTGAGAGGCAGTTGCACAATTCAAAGGTCTAATTTGTGGCTGAAAAGAAACATTGACACTCCTTACCAAGAGAACACCAAGGTTGCTGAAGGATGCACAAGTTGATAAATTTAATTTTTTTTGGAGGTTTTATGCATGTGGAGGCTCGAGAGGCTTTAATTTAGAGGTTTTTAGAGAGATTTTTATTTTTACTCTTTCTATTTTTATTCCTCCCTAGATCGGTCGATCATTTTTTTTGATCGACCACCCCTACCAATCGACCTCCTACCTATTAGTAAAGGTTTGGGAAACTCCTACCCACCTCCATCCATTATCCCTTATCCCTCCATACCTTCCCCTACTACACTCCATTATCCCATACTTCTTTATTCATATTTGCATGCCCTTCCCTCTCTGGTGGCATCGACCATTTATGACCAGATCATAGTTGATTGACATTGCAGACCATATTTCAGATAGATCATAGTCGATTGATGGCTAGATGTCCACTGGCCACCTTCCTCCCTGATATTTGTAGCAAAGCTACTACATAAGGTACACTCACAACTTAGATCAAAGGAATCTACACGTGCAAACGAAGAAAAATTGTAGGCAGTAGGCGAAGATAAAATATTTTGTAAAAAAATTAAATTGCAAACCTAAGGTCTAAAAATAGACCAATTTGGGGTGAAGAGAGACTCTTCTAGTTAGAACATGATTCGTGGTGAGGTGAAAATCTGGCATTTTTTAATTTTGACTATTTCTAGCGAGAAACTTGTGATCCTGATATTTGCAGTTCATTTCGAGGATATTTTCGATGATTTCTACAAATTCTAACGAATATCCTATTTTCCAACAATGCAAACAATTATCAGGTAAGATTTCTATATTCTGGTAGAGAGAAATCACATTCTTGGTTTGATTTCCTGATGAAAAAATATATTTTGGCATCCTTCTCCATTCCTGATGAAACTCCAACGATCGTATTCATGATTTTCTAGTGATAGTTTTGCCGATAGGGTTTGCTAGTTTTTGATGGGTTGTCTTAATTTTTAGCATTAGTAATCAAGTTTTCAGTAATTTCCCGATGTTTTCTACTATGA
The DNA here is from genome assembly GCA_028583015.1 of Wollemia nobilis. NCBI lineage: Eukaryota > Viridiplantae > Streptophyta > Pinopsida > Araucariales > Araucariaceae > Wollemia > Wollemia nobilis. The sequence goes on along the minus strand of JAQPPZ010016751.1, from coordinate 4,211,855 downwards.
AACAAGAAAATATTTAAATATTTTCCACATTTTCTAAGCATAAAAATTCAAATTATGGTAATTTTTACCATTCTCCAATGGTTTCCAGTGATAAAACAAAATTTAGGTGACTTTGGTTATTTTTTGGTAAAGTGCATCATTTTTTGGCAAAGTGCATCATTTTCGGTGAGGATAGATTTTCGACTGAGTTGGGCTAGTCGATGGATGGGAAACTTCAAAATTCCCAATGGGATTTATCCCACATTAAGGCTCTGGAGGACCCTCAAGTGATTTAACATACCCCTCGTTCCCCTATTGAGGTGACCACATTACGGTGGTCACGCTTAGCCATCGCGCATGGCCACAAGGCTATATTGTGCCTCGCTACATGACACTAACACTTGGTGCACCATGAAGTTGATTTCCACCTAAGTTGCTGTTTGAAAATGCTGCATAGACCATTGAATTGTAAATTGGTTTGATCATGCAAAAATTAGTGACCGTTAGCGGAGTTGAAAGGTTTAACCCAACCATTGACCTAAGTTCAAAAATAAATTTATGGCACCCATTTGCAATTTTTCTTGCCAATGACAACTTTTTGCCACAATTCAAAATTGGGCACCAACCTTCTACAAAGGTGAAAATTACTGCTATTGTAGTCTATTGTAGGGATAGAAGCACTACTAGTTCTATAAAATCAACACTTCTACCTCTTTTTTTTACACAGAAAAATTTCCACTAGAAAATGCTAGCAGTGATTTTGTATAAGTAAAATTTCCTTCTAAATTTAAGGTAAAATCTATTTTGTTTGATCAAAAATATGTTCTAATAAATATAATTAGTTTGTATAGTATTCATTCTTGTCCAAATAGATCCCCTAAAGTAGACTGCACTAATGTTTTTATTTAATTTTTTTAGGTCATAAAAGTTCCATTGATGAGAAAAAACATTGGTGTAGTGCTTCTACAAACTTTAGTGCTTCCAAACAACCATCTAAAACCAAGTATTTTAGCCTTTATAACCATTTTTTAAATGGTTTATATGGTATTGAAATGATACCCACCCATATTACATCATCATCATATAGTGGTATTACAACAAATCTTGGATGTCATCCATGTGTCGTTTGGCAATATTTGAACCTAGGTCTCCTCCTTGAAATGTTGAAGAATCTAACCGGTTGAGCTAATGCCACTTGATTAGCCCCTATATCCCTTTGTTTGCTTCTATTTTACTATTTTTTATTTTTTATTTCTAGTTTTCTATAAATTTTATCCTAAAACACACCTATTTTAGGATAAATCAAAGAACATTGGGGATAATATAAGCCTTGCATTCAAACTCTCTTAAGTTGGATAAATTAAAGAACTATTAAAGGGAGGCAAAAAATCCCCCAAAAGTTTGAAATGAAGGTCCTCACTTGGAATGTGAGAGGGATCAGTGTTTCTCCCAAGAGAAGGATAGCTGCTGATATCAGAAAAGAACATTGCCCCACTATCTTCATCTTTCAAGAAACCAACATGGATGAAATGTCCTCTCCTATAGCTACCAAAGCTATATGGCACAAAAGCAAATTTATGTTTGTTCCTACCAAAGAAACATCCAATGGTCTGCTATGCATATGGGATCCAGCCAAAGCTAAAGGAAGGCTGATCTCGTCCTCTAATAGGATCATCAATATGTTATTCCATTGAAAAATCAGCAACAAGACATGGATTTTATCTAATATATATATGCCCCTAACAACCCCCTAGAGAGAGCCTCACTATGGAATTTGATAAGTCGCATGAGGAGATATTTTGAAACAATACCCTGAATCATGATAGGAGATTTCCACAATCCCCTATTCCCGTATGACAAGTGAGGGGGCAACATGGTGGACACTAGGAGCATGGAGGAATTTGGTGAATTCATAGATATGAATGATGGATGTTCAGCTAAAAGGAGCCAAGTACACATGGAGCAACAAAATAACTAGCACCAATCTCATCCAAGTGAAGCTAGATAGAGTCCTCCTCTCTCATGAAGCCATCCCTATATTTGGGGATGCCACCCTCCATTCCCTTCCTATAATTATCTCGGATCATAGCCCTCTACTTTTTGAAAACATAAAAGCCCCATCCTTCAAGAGCCCCTTCCGCTTTGAGTCAATGTGGTTCCACCATCTAGATTTCAAGAACTAGATGTCCCAGTGGCGACAACAACCTTTCCAAGGATCCTTGTCAGGCTAGCTATACCAAAAACTTAGATTCATCAAAGGTCAGCTCACAACTTGGAACAAATAGATTTTTGGCAATATTTTTGAAAAAAAGTAGGTGATCAAAGAGAAGCTGGAAGCCATAGAACAAAAAATCTAGGAAGGCAAGCATAAAAAAAATACCAGAATGGAGGAGAGGCAACTTCTAGCTGAGTACCATAACATCCTATCCAAAGAAGAAACTTACTAGTGACAGAAGTCACGAGCCCTATGGCTCAAGGATGGTGACTCGAATACCAAGTTATTTCATGCATCCACACTGAGAAACATAAGCTCCAACAAAATCACAGACCTCACTTGCTCCAATGGAAGGATCACCAATGATATTTTGAAGATCAGGGATAAAGCTATCAACTTTTTCCAGTCCCTCTTGGGAACTTCCACCCCAGAGTACCCCCAAGATATGGAGGCTCTCCTGGCCAACATCCCTCACTCTATTTATAATTCCACCAATGAAATTATCACCAACCCTCTATCAATGGTTGAAATCAAAGGGACCCTCTTCTCTATACATCTAGACAAGGCCCCTGGCTCAGATGGGTTTCCCCCCATTTATATCAAGCCTTTTGGGACCTGATCGAGACTGAGGTATGCATAGTAGTCAAGGATATCTAAAAATCCAAATCCATTCCTTGTAGGATCAATTCAACCTTCATTTCTCTAGTCCCTAAAGTATTGGTATGCAAGTCTCTATCTTACTTTCGATCCATCAGTCTCTGTAATTTCCTCTATAAGATCATGACCAAAGCTCTAGCCAATAGGCTCAAATCAATCCTCCTCCTCATCATTGACCCATACCAAGGAGGTTTAGTTAAAGGAAGGATCATTACTGATGGAGTCATAACCATTCATGAGGCCCTCCACTCTGCCACCCTATCCAAGAAACCAACTCTACTTATCAAGCTGGACATGAAAAAGGCCTTTGATAGGATCCGATAGGAGTTCTTGATCGATATCCTCCTAAATTTTAACTTCCACCTAGGCTAGGTTGGGCTCATCAATAATTGTATATCCTCCCATTGGTTCTTTGTCCTTGTCAATGGATCCCCCACAGAGTTCTTTCCCAGCTTGAGAGGCCTAAGGCAAGGAGACCCCCTATCCCCCATATTGTTCATCATCCTAGCTGAAGCTTTGGGCAGGTCCATCAAAAGTGTAGCAAGGAGATGTCTCATCTCAGGGATCAGAATTGCTACCAGGACCCCTCCAATCACTCACCAATAATTTATAGATGACACCATCCTAGACACTACCACCTCAGTCCCCCAATCCAAAACCATTAAGCATATCTTACACATTTATGAGGAAGTAACAGGGCTAAAGATAAATTTTCTCAAAAGCAAAATCTATTTTCTCTGCACTCCCCTCTCCCATCAGGTTAAAATCACTAGGATCCTGGGTTGTTCTTCTAAAAATATACCCACAACCTACCTTGAGATTCCTCTTTTCACTAGCAACCCCATTGCCCCCATGTGGAACATCATCATCAATAAAATCCAAAAAAATTTAGCCTCCTAGAAAGGCCATATCCTCTCCTAGGAAGAAAAAGCCACCCTCACATTAGATTACCTCCAAAGTATCCTGGTGTAATTTCTATATGTCTTCAGGATCCTAGCCTTGATGATCCCTAATATCGAGCAGATCTAAAAGAGATTCCCATTATCAGAAAGTGAAGACAAAAAGAGAATTCCCCTAGTGGCTCAGGATTGGGTGTGCCAAAATAAGAATAATGGGGGCATTGGGATTAGGAAAGTAGCTCACATGAATCTTGCTCTCTTGGCCAAACATACTTGGAAGATCTACTCCAACAACAACTCAGAATGGATTGAGATTGTCAAGAAGAAATACTTGCAGAACCACATGTTCCTAGATGACCAAGGATGCCAGAATGGTTCAATGTTTTGGAAGTCCATTATTCAGATAAAAAAACTCATTTAGAAAGGTAGTGGATAGATCCTAGGCAATGGGAACACCATTTATTTTTTGCAATACCGATGGCTTCAAGAGGATCCTTTAAGAAAAAATAGAGAGTTGATGGCCATAAAACCCTTCATCGATGGCACACTAGGGAGACAAGTGGCCAATTTCATAGCTCGTCGTATGAGAAGTCCAAGGTGGAGAACCATTGAGGTGTATAGTCTACCTGATCAAGATGTTGCATTATCCAGCCTTCTCCAAGGGGTCACCATCTCATTGAAAGAAGCTGAATATAGAAATATCTAGAGAGGAACCGACAATGGATCCTTCTCGGTCAAATCGTCTTATTCTCTTTAAAATTTGGCCTTAGCACCAAGCATCCATTTCAACCTCATTTGGAAGGCAAATATCATCCTCAAGATCAAATTTTTAATGTGGACAGCTATCCAAAATAATATCCTCACAATCAAGAACCTAACCAAAAGAGGATTCATGATCCCTAATCGCTACTATCTATGCTTGTATAGCTAGGAAAATACAAATCATATCTTCTGCACTTATGGGTTTTCCTCTAAAGCCTCTAGGCACATCTTCAATAGTTTCCACATCCAGTGGGTCCAATACCAATCAATTGTCAACCTTTTCTCCCAGTGGTCAAATCCATTCTCCAATCCCAGGCTTAGATCCCTGTGGTCCCTTTGCCTTCCCCACCTTATTTGGAAAATCTAGCTAGAGAAAAATAACAGGTTCTTTTCAAGCCCATCTAGGGATCCTCTATCAATGGGTTATAAGTCCATAGCCTATGCTATTGAAAACTATTGAATTATCCCCTGTCCAACATCTTCTCCATCGACCTCTGAAAAAGTCATCCTCAAATCCCTCGGGGTCAATTATGATGCTCAACCAAGATCAAATCCCAGAACCAATATCAAACGGAGTCCACCTCCGAAAGTATGAATCAAGTTGAATTTTGATAGGGATTCCAAAGAAAATCTAGTCAAGGCTGGGGTAGGAGGGGTCATCAGAGACCATCAAGGCAATTTAATCTTAGCCTACATGGAGTTCCTAGGATACCATCCCAAAAACTATGCAGAAGCTATGTCTCTAGAGAGGGGGTTGCTGCTACTTCACGAGGACCCTAAGGAAGCGATTATTGAAGATGACTCCTTAAATATCATAAAATATATGTCCAATGATAAGACTCTATCCTGGAAAGTATACAACACTATCCTTGAATCTAGGAGGATCCTTCATAGTCATCCAAGGGAAACTATTCACCATACAGGGAAGCCAATCAGGTAGCTGGCCTCATGACCAATCTAGCAACTTTCACAAAAAAGATCAAAATATGGAGGGAGGACTTTACTCAGGTCATTTATAATGTAGTGCATCAAGAAAGGGATACAAGTCAACTCGAAAAGTTCCAAGGTTCTAAGGATTTCTCATATTACTCTAGGGACACCCATTACTGTTGTAGGTCCTCCTCAATTTCTTCATCATAATCTAGATAATGCTCACATGTGGATTATGTCAGTCTCAAAACTCAAGAACATGAGAGGCAAAACATGGGATTTAGACCACTTTCTATGTAAAGACAAGCCATGGTGGTTCTCAAAAACCAATGGCTATGGCACGTGTACCAACCAGGATTCCCTTCTCCAAGTCATCAAGGCTAGGGATTATCCAGGTGACCTAGGTAAATATAAATTTTTTGAGAAGCATGTATGGCCCTATGACATTTTGAATGCGTGTTGCAAGGCCTAAAGTCCATCCCAATCAATTCGCATACCTCCCCTTCATCACCATTTTTCCCTCTGCATATTTTTTAGTAGGGGCTTTGAACGTTGGGCATGTCTCGATAAGCTAATTTTGAAGTGAGACAATATTGACGCACTCGATATCATAATTTATAGCTCACCCATTCCCAATCCCTCTCACAAGCTAAACCAAGTGGATTCTCACTAGTTTAGCATCCACTCCCAGCCTGCGTCATCCGAATTCCCTGTCATGCCACCCCCTATTTTAATCAACCAAAGTCTCATTCCCATCACCCCATTGTTTGGACTACCCTCACCCCATCTACTATGTTAGTTTCCAGTCTTGGCCCCTGTAACTTCCCAATCAAGGCCCTCCACCTCAACCCCCATGCTTCGAGCATGGCTTACATTGAACCAACCCTTATGCAACTTAGTCCCAATACCAAAACCTTAATGGATGCTAAGGTATTTACCCCTTTTTTGGAAAATTCATCAGAGATGAAGACCCCATCACTGATGATTTTATCCATTCCTAGAACTAGGGCAAAGTAAAAAAGTACTATTTTAAAGGATTAACAGAATACAATTTTACAAAATATTTAAAAAGAGGTAGATAAGTAGACAACCATTATCTATTAATGAAGAAAGGCTTTATATTTAACAATAATAGAATTGAAAAAGTAATATTTTGATGGTAAAATATGTTTGTACCGTCAAGTTGTGCAGACGTAGATGCCTCACTGCATTTTGATATTTGTGTAAAATATTTCAAAATTGTCTTTTTACCAAAATATTGGCCTTCGTTCTCTCCATCTTCAGTAGGTGACATTGTACCTATAAAGAAAAACCTTTTGATGTTAGGAAATGAAAATTAAATTAAACTATAATTCCATAAAGAATCTAAGAGTCTTTAGATGAACCCACGCTGCCCTCTAGAATGACCTCTGCCTACGTGCTCACAGAATATCAACAAATCAAAGAAAAGTAGTCTCTGACAATAAAAAATACTCCTAACACACATCAATATGACATAGATACTTGTGTCTCACAGTTGTAGATAGTGCATCTAGGTTGCCTATGAAACTGAAGGAAAATAGCTTTGGACAACAAAACAGTGGAAGAATAATACTCCACCTAGAAATTATAAAGAAACTAATAAAGGTTAAAAAAGAAGTAACACGACTACAAAAAGTAGCCATTAAGTCAAATATAAGGTTTTAAAATAAAACAAACACACTGATATTTTTGGAAGATTTCAATTTACCTATTGTCATGGTCATCACAAATTTCTATCACCGATTGTCACTTTAATTTATTTTTGCAACCGATAAACCATGATTGATTAATAGTACTCTATAATAGATCATCCTATACAATTGATTGTCACACTGTCAAGATATCTGCAACCGATCAGTATTTATTGATTGATAATCCTTTGCAATCAATTGATATGTATCAACAAATAGTCCTCTGCAATTGATTGGTATTTGTTGATTGATAATTTTTTACATGCTGAAAGCACGAGGATACGAAAACAAAAAGGGAAAAAATCCAAGTACGATGCAAGAACGAAACTAAACTTGATGCTATGAATTAAAATGTATAAAATGGAGAAAGCGCAGACAAATTGGAACCCAAATGGAACAAAACAACCCTCTTATTTTATTGATGTATTTCAAATTCGGTTACAATTCGCTTCCTCCCTTTTTAGGGGCAAGGAGCTTCGAACTTGTCTCTTGGTCACATCAATGGATAGCCATCCCTCTTCCATGTGCCCACATGTAAGATGGACGGACCAAACGTCGCCACCACTTGTGTATATGAGTGTTGATTCCTTGCTGCTCCTCCGATGTCTAGACCTTGCGTTCAAAGGAACAAGAAACCGTTAGTAGCACCTACGAATAAGACAAAGCATGCGATCCTCAAACCTACAATAAGCGGATGAGAAAATGAATTAAAATGTAACTAAAACTTATCCAAATGACATAAAAACTTGACAGGGACATGGAAACATCACCAAGAAGGCATTGCAAAAGAAAAAAACAAGGAAATTCTTCACCGATTTGAATTCGCTCTAGGGCAGGACGGATTCGACTGTAATTCACTTCGGGGTAGAACGAATTCACCTGCAACAAAGCACCGAAGTGATATTGCCCAAAATGTCGCATCTAGGGATCTCCAAACGTCTTGAAAACTTGGGGTTAGCTAATTGGAGGCATTTTGGGATGACCCAGATGGTCATATTTCCCCAATTTGGCCTCCATCAGTGGGAATTTGATGCTGCCACCTGCAAGTTAGTGAGGACAACAAAAGCGACAAAACATGATAAGATTTGATCAAAGCATTACGAAATTGAAATTACAAGCTATCTAAGCAGCATAATATGGAATGCAAAATAAACAAGCGACAAAAGAACAATCTGCCATGAATCCCCAATCATTCCTAAAAATGAAGATTAAGCTCGCAGCAGTGTGAGGGCACCCGGGCGGGCCGCCCACCGTTGGAACCTGATTTTGGCACCAATCCACTTGGGATGGGCCCAAAATCTCCTGTAATGTGTCGTTGGAAAATTGGGTGGGATAATGTGACCAAATGTCGGGTTTGGTTCTAGATTTGTGCTTCCAATGACCACCCAATGACCTCTTCTCCAAAAGAGATCAAGGATGTGAAAGACACAATTCAAAAGGGGAATAGGTGTGAAAGCAAAACGACAATACTTCGTTGCTCCAAAATGCTCCTTATCTGTGTCCCTTGGGATGAGGAAACTCATCAATTTATAGACCTAGAGGTCTCTTGGGATGAGCATGCAGAGGTGCCACATGGCGGCCATGCCCTTCCAGGGGAGGGAAGATTCCTCCCTGATTAGGGGCTTCATGACTGCCCCTGTAACAACCTCTAACACTCAAAAACGCTCACCCATGCTCCCATGAAATGAAGGAGGCATTAAGTGGTGGATCCGAGCTGCCATTTGTCAAGATTTGAATTTTTTCCCGTCAAACCTGGAATTCGTCCCACCCTGGAGCAGATTCTGTATTCGTCCTAGGGGAGGACGGATCCCATTTTTAATTCGTCCTAGGGAGGGACGGATTCTGAGCAAAGTGCCTAGAAGGTGCCAAATTGATCTCTGACTTCCCAAAACTACTATGAGAGTGGTTAGGACCACTGTTTAACCTCTGGGGGATACCCTTGGGGCTGTGTGTGTCAATGCGATCAGTGTTTGCAGTCACATAATCGGATTGGTGATGTTTTGGTGTCTACAGATGCCCCTTTTTGGGATGCACTGTGCATGGCGCAATGTCGAGCAAAAATAGATAACCAAAGCACTAATGATTAGGGTTTCTTAGTAACCTAACCAAATATTGATGCCCCAAGCATGGAAAGGGCATGCATTCTTGAATCTTTGCTTCTGACGAGCGAAGGAACTTAATTCAAGTGTTAACCTTTTTCGGTGAGGTGTTACTTGAGCTTGGACATTGATCAGTCATGAATAGGCAAAGGGTGCAACCTTTTGTCTGTGGTAACCTAGAGTTCATGATTCATGAATGCCAAGTGTTTGATCAGCTTGTGATTATTGCTTGTTTATTGCCCCAAGTAGGAGCGTAATTGTCTTTGTCAATGATCCTTTGAATGCATGCCATTTTCCATGATTGGGTGTGTGTGTGTGTTGATTAATGACTAAGTGTGACTACCCCCTCAAGCGACGAATCGATGAGGGAATGACCTTCATGAGAAAAGCGACGAGTCGCTTGACCCAAGATGACTTAGGTAGGGTAGCCGCCAGATGTTTAGCATTGAATGTGTGTGCAGTTTTTTGACATTTAGACCTATTTTTGGTGGGTGTTAACCCTTTTTGTGACACCGTTTGGGGATGAAATTCTCGAAGATCCGTCTTCCCGTGGAGTGGTCTGGCTATGATAGCCTTATTAGGGAGTAGGATAGTGAGGATTTGTAATCCCAACGTCATTTTTGCATACCCGAGATGTCACATGCAAAAGCACTTTCATCGGGCAAGCTTTATTGCTTGTTTTGGGTCATTTTGTTCATTTTTTTGTTATTTTTGAAATTTTTGTGCTGAATTCGTTCCAGGGTGGGATGAATTCCTATGTAGTATTCGTTCCAGGGTGGAACGAGTGCTAACCAAAGTGCTCGTTCCAGGGAGGAACACTTACAGGCTCAAAAAACCTATTTAAAGGCCAAAACTAGGTTTTGGGCTCATTTGTACTTGCTTTTTTTTTTTGACGATTTGGAGCTCTGAGGAGGAGGTGAATTCTGCGAAGCGAAGCGCTATCAAATTTATCCTGTCACCATGAGTGCACAAACCGGCTCGAGCGGTAGAGCCGAAGCGAGACCAGTAAGTGGTCCTCCTCATTTATTTGCTTTATATTTTCAAGTTATTTGTTTATTTTGCTTTGTTATGCTTGAAAATGAAATCCGAGTGGAACTTTATTTTGACAAGATGTAATTAACGTCTAAAATTTGCATTCCATTTTACACTAAGGTAAACCCTAGGTAAGAGAAAAATTTGGTATTATGTGATGCTTTTGTTACAGGAAAAAACCTAGGAATGCAAAACCCTAGATTGTTTAGGTTTAGAGTTGTTAGTTTTAAAACGTAGGTGAAAACCCTAGGCTAAAAAATTGTTATTAAAATTTTGTTCTACTTTTGTTTTTTTTTTTTTGCAGACTTTGTCAGTTTTAAACTTAGAGTACAGAAACCCTAGGACTGACAAACTGTATTTTGAAAATTGTTTGGTTTTAATTTTTTTTTTATTTTTTATTTTGTTGCTTTTGAGCTATACACTTTCATGTAGTGCTATATATTCATATTTTTGTTGTATAGTTGTTTTTTTTATTTTTAATGTTTTGCGTTGTTTCTTGTGCAGGTTGTGAAGAGCCAGTATCAGGTGCTATTGCTTTTTCCGAAGCACGTGGGGCGCTAACTATGGCTGAATGGGAATGGCTTGATGCTTTTGGGCTCAAGCATGTGACTCAACTAGAGCTTGTGGTTGGGGATCGGGCCTATCTGATGGCCTTGATCAATCTGTGGGATCCCCGGACCAACACATTCCATCTCCCAATAGGGGAGATGACGGTGACACTGGACGACGTCTATCGGATTCTATGGATTCTGATAGATGGACTGCCGATCAGGACGTCGCCGCATGACCAACGGATAGCTGTACTGATGCGGTGCTTTGGGAACGGGGAGGAGTTAGGCATAGAGAGCCCAGTGGAGAGGGTAGAGCTTGACTACCATATTGGTGGGATTCTAGTTTGATGGTGGTTGGATAGGGGGGTTTTGGGAGTGAGGCACTCAGTACTCATGGGCCTCATTTCCAACATGCTGCTGCCTGACTCGTCAGGTGCGAGGTTCCCATGGAACCTGTTGGATGTGGTCTGGCGACTGGTTGAGTGCCCGATAGAGGCACCATTGATCCTAAAGTGGGGACAGATGTTGCTGGCACAACTCTATGGGGAGCTGTACGAGGCCCGCTGCCGGAAGCGAAAGGGGATCAGCTGTAGTTATTTGCTGCAAAGCTGGGCCTAGCAGCACATAGCAGTTGAGAGGCCGATGAGGCTACAATGGATGACTCGAGGGGAGATGGAGGATAAGGATATAGGCTATGCAGTGCTGTGGCGGTGATCTAAGGAGCAGGGAGAAATTCGGTAGTGGGCAGGTTCTGTAGGGCACTATGCTGATGCCTTCACTCGGCTTGCTCTGGGGGAGGTGTTCTGGAACCCCTACCAAGACTGTCTAGCCTGGCCTGAGGCTGGAGAGTGGCTCCGGTGGGTACGTAGGGGGCAATGGCTGATTGGGTGGCATGGGACCGAGCATGAGTTCTTCCCATACAGCCGGGTGACACGATAGTTTGGGGTGCGCTAGGGGTTTCCTGGTGAACTCGTGATCTATCGACATCGGGGGGATGAGAGGACTTTGGATCGGCCAGTCATCACACCACTTGGTGAGGATTCAGATGCGATGATTGATGTCTTGGATGTGGACGACGTCGGGACTACTACAGAGTATGACCAATGGTGGATCCTATGGCGATGGCAAGGCGAGGGGCCACTGGGGGGTGCGGGAGCAGCAGCCGAGGCACCTGGTGATGACTAGGGAGCTCCGCTGGAGTATACAGAGATGGTGGAGGTGGATGGTATGGATGCGGATCTTGGGGCTCTGGATCAGCCAGAGATGCAGGACATCACGGAGCAGTGGGAGCCAGAGCAGGCTGCTGTTCCAGGGATGCCCATGCCTCGGGCAGATGCAGAGGACATGGATGCAGGGTTACGCGCTGAGAATGCACAGTTGGAGGAGTTGCTGCGGAGGTGGGATGAGAAATTGGGGGAAGCTTTGCAGGAGAAGGATCTCCTATGGGCTCATATGGTAGAGCGGGAGAGCGCATTCGCTACACACCACCGGGGGGATGGGGATGCCAATGTTGCACAGGAGAGAGATCTCCTGTGGACGCAGCTGGCATAGCATGACGATGCAGTAGCTTACTACCATCGGTGGGAGGTAGAGTGGTTACGGCGGGAGGCAGATTGGTCTCGAAATTAGTTGGATATGGAGGGAGAGATTATCTAGCTTGGTGGGTGGTTACCTAAGCCCTTGAGAGGTGGCTCTTCATGCCGAACAAGGGAAAATGGTACTGAGCAGTCAGTATCATCTCATCATAGGCGATTGGATGAGGGAGGCGGTAGTAGGCATGATGCGGGGGCTAGCAACAGCCGCCCTGAGGGGTCCCATAGGACCCACACCACGGGGGGTAGTTCCTGTCACACCGATCCTGCGTGATCACGGTGGCTGAAACCTTAGGCTTTGGGGGTTTTTGAGTTTTTGCTTTATTTTTGCGGGGTCAGATGACCGGTTATTGTAGCCTGCGGGCCATTTTGATGATATATATATAGATGATTTTATTTGTGTTATACATGTGTCGTGATTTGATGTTATGCATAATGATTGATGAATGTGTATGTATGTATGTTAATGGATGCATGTGTTCTAATGAATGCAAATGTTTCTAACTTATATGAGATGCGAGTGGAAATGATGATTGTGATTTGACTTTGTGATTTTTGGTGGTGGCACCATAGATTGTTTAGGCGATTGCTGCGGCAAATGACGTGCTTATGTATGCATGTTTATTTTTGTATTTTCTGATGGTAAAGTAGGGCTGAAAGATATTTACAGTTGTTTTTAGAATGTAGCTAGGGTTTCTGAGATTCAGATGTTTTAACCAACTAGCCAAGACTGTACTTTCATCTGACAAGACTTTGAACAAGGTATGAATCGAACTTGTCTTTGACCAAGTTATTTCACATCCCTGTGTGTGCAATTGAGTTCGTTTGATGTGGCATTTGTCAGGATACCGCCAGTGCCAGATAGGTTGTCAACCAAACTCGTATCGAGGATCACCTAATTAGCTCCACTAACTCCTTTGTTGTATTTAGTCAGATTAATCTACGATGCAATCTAGGATACCATAAGCTAGCTCATCCACATGCAAACATTGATCTGCACGCACGTTAATGCAACAGATATATCCTCATGCAGGAGGTTTTGCCATGAGTGACTGATAGCCTATCAACCAAACTGCATGCGAGGTTTATCTCATGACCTTCGAATGCTGAGAGTTCCAGGGATTCAAGTTCAACTCCCTTCTTTTCTTCAATTGTATTGGGATACTTGCTCTTTTGTAGTGATAAAAATCACTGTTTATTTTTGTATTGATATATATATATATATATATATATATATATATATATATATATATATTTTTTTTTTTTCTTTTGAGCAAGGGATTTGGATATCGAGTGATGTGAATCACTATTGTATGTGCCTTTTGATGTATGCACTTTGAGGGTGATGTCAAATTTTTTGGAGTTTTGACATGTACAAATTTTGATGTTTTGCAACTTTTGAGAACTTGGGATTCATGGGGAATTGGGTAGGGAGGATGCTTGTCCTTTTGCCAACTCTCAACATTCTTTGGGGTCATTCACACAGGGGGATGAGCAAGATAACCATTTCGCTTATGGCGACGTGGATTTCTTTGCAGGGTTCATATTTCGTTCAGACAACTTGGGAATGTTTGTGTTTTAATTTGTGTTGGGATGCTACGTAACAAGGTGTGATCCAAGTGAAATTCTACCTTCGTAAAAGCTATCTGACTTTGTATAGTTTCGGTTAGGAAGCTATTGGCAGCTGAATGACAAAAACTCCTGATACATTAGAAGACAAATGACTATGGTATGGCGGAAAGATGGATAGCGTTCTATTTTTGAGGGATTATTTATACAGCGGAGAGATATGGAATGAAGATGAACTTTGCCAAGTAATTACAGTCTATGGTGCCTTGACCTGTATGACCAAAAATATGCAAATGTATGGATGCGATGCTTAATGCAGCTATTATTTTTGTGTTTTTGATGGATTGATCTTGGTGAGAATGAAAATGAGATGTAAGAAGAGATTTTAATTTTGTGATGATTTTGAGCATGCATGGAGATGAGATGCAAGTTTTTGTTATTTTTGATGATTTTATTATTTTTGATATTTGTTATTTTTCTTTTGACCAAGCGATTGGGGGAACCCTTAGAGATTTTTGGTTTGACCAAGCGATTGCGGGAATCCTTGGAGCATTTTAGGATTGACCAAGCGATTGCGGGAATCCTTGGAGCATTTGGGATTGACCAAGCGATTGCGGGAATCCTTGGAGCTTTTTGGGATTGACCAAGCGATTGTGGGAATCCTTGGAGCTTTTGGGATTGACCAAGTGATTGCGGGAATCCTTGGAGCTTTTGGGATTGACCAAGCAATTATGGAAATACTTGGAGCTTTTTGGGATTGACCAAGCGATTGCGAGAATCCTTGGAGCATTTTGGGATTGACCAAGCGATTGCGGGAATCCTTGGAGCATTTTTGGGATTGACCAAGCAATTGCGGGAATCCTTGGAGAATTTTTGGGATTGGTTGCTTTAGATATGGAATGGTTGCAAATGACTGATGTTCAAGGGTTCGAGTTCTTTGACTCCATCAAGGGAAGCTAGCTGGTACGTCCTGGGTCCTATCTTGCTATCAATTACATATGGACCTAACCAATTTGCCGTGAACTTGTCCCTAAGATGGGACGACAAACTAGAGTTCTATTGGTTTTCCTTCAAGACCAAGTCACCAACCTAAAAATCCCTCAGGTGAACTCTCATGTTGTATGCTTTCTTCAGCCGCTCTTGATAGATACGTAAGTGCTCAAGAGCATTAATGTGTCGTTCATCGAGCAATGTAAGCTGGTCTAATCAGGCGTACCACACAGTGTCATCATCGATGAAATCTTGCATTGATATGCGTAGGGAGGGAAATTCCAACTCAAGAGGCATGACAGCCTTAGAGCCATACACAAGCAAAAATGGAGTTGCCCCAGTGGGTGTCTGGGTGCTAGTGCGATAAGCCCACAGGGCAAGTGGGATCTGAATGTGCCAATCCTTATGACTATCTACGACTATATTTTTAAGGATAGCAACTAGCATTTTGTTTGATGCCTCTGCTTGCCCATTTGCCTACGGATAATAGGGTGTCGACAAACTGTGCTGAATTTTGTACTTTGTGGTCAAAGCACGCACATATTTGTTCTTGAATGACTTCCCATTATCCGAGATTATCTTGGATGGAATACCAAAACAACATATGATGTTATGTAAAATGAACTCCACAATGCGGGGTCCAGTCGTAGAGGTTAGCGGAACCGCTTCCACCCACTTGGTGAAGTACTCTATGGCCATTATGATAAATGTATGACGACCTGAAGATGTAGGGGAGATCTTTCCAATTAGATCTAAGACCCACTACAAAAATGGCCAAGCCGACTGGATCAGATGCAAGGCCTGGGAAGGTATGTGTGTTAAAGTGGCATGATGTTGACACTTCACGCACTTCCTCACATATGTGCAACAATCTCGCTCTAAATATGGCCAATAGTAGCCCATGCGAAGAATGCACTTGGTGATGGCCATACCACTGAAGTGGCCACCACACGTACCATCGTGTGCTTGGGTGATAACCCAAGTGGACTCTTGCTGGTCCAAGCACCGAAGGAGGATCTCTTCATAGCTACGACGATATAAAATGTCTCCTAACAAGACATGCTTTGTCGCTCTCTGCTTGAATGCTCATTTTGTAGCGTGCGTCAATCCAAGTGGGAGGTTACCTAGCTTTAGGTAGTCCCTTAGGGGTGAATACCAATCCTGCTGATCAGAAGCCTCGATGGTATGAACAACCAATCCCTCTTGAAGTTCATCCCTAGCAAAAGCTGAGCGGGAAATAACTTGTAAGAATAGCGTGGTGTTGCTATTAAGGGGAGTAGGGGAGAACAAGGCCCCCCAGTTGGCGTGCTTCAAACAGTCATGGATTCAAGAGAACTTATCCAAGGATGGTTCAATCTGGATCATGTGGATTCCTGACATTAAATAAGAGCTTGCATGCTCCATCATAGATTGCAATAATGTTTTGACATGATCCATTTTGCCATGCGACTACTATGATAAGTACGACTCATCATGTATCGCAATGGATTCTCCTTAGACACAACATACGTAGTGTTGCTCAGCATGTAGTGGCATAGATTTTTGGTAGCAAACACCATTGCCAAGCAGAGTTTCTCAACGTATGCATAGTTAAGTTCATAGCTAACTAGGGTGCGGCTAAGATAGTAAGTAGCCTGCTCTCTGTGAAGTTCATTCTTCTGGGCGAGCATGGCGCCTAGTGCCACCTCGATGGTCGAGATGTATAAGTAGAACGACACTCTTGGTCTAGGTGGTGCCAATACCGGTGGCGAAGCCAAGTATTGTTTAATGTCGTCAAAGGCTGATCGGCACTCGTCATCCCGGTGAAATGCTACCCCTTTATGCAATAATTTGTTCATGGGTCAGCACTTGTCAGATAACTGTGATATGAAGTGCTTGATCGACGCGACCTTACCCTGTAGAATTCTGAGCTGATTGATGGTAGTTGGGGGAAGCATTTCAAGGATTGCATTGAATTTGTTTGGGTCCACCTCAATGCCTCATTTTGAGACTATAAAACCCAAGAGATTTCCAGATGTGACACCAAAAACACACTTCTTGGGATTCAGTCTGACTTTATGCTCCATGAGGTGATCGAGGATCTTGCTTAAGTCATCGAGATGATTTGGGCGTAAGAGAGACTTGGCCAACAAATCATCCATGTAATATTCCAAAATTTTATGCATGTAATCATGGAATATGTACGTCATGGCACGTTGGTAGGTGGCGCCAGCATTTTTAAGGCCAAAAGGCATGACCTTGTAACAAAATGTCCCCCAGGGCGTTGTGAACATCGTTTTTAGTTGGTCATCGAGATTGATACGAATCTGATTGTATCCCGAGAAACCATCCATGAGGGATAGCATTTTGTGGCCTGTTATAGTGTCTACCAATGCATCAATAGGCAAGGGGAAATAATCCTTAGGACTCGCTTTGTTTAGATCTCAAAAATTAGTGCATATGCGAATCCTCCCGTCGGGATTCTTGACGGGCACCATGTTGGACAACCATGGTGGATAATCCATGCAGATGACAAACTGTGCATCCAACAGCTTTTGTAATTCATCTTTGACCATTAAGGCCACTGTTGGGTGCATATTGCATAGTTTTTTCTTAACAAGCTTGACTGTCGGATCAAGCGTTAAATTATGCGTGACTAGCTGCAGATCTAGCCCTGACATATCTCTGTATGACCATGCAAAAACCTCCTTCTTCTCTTTGAGAAGGGCAATGTAGTCAGCTTGCTCTTCGGGGGATAAACTTACCCCCAGCTTGAGAATCTGTGGATTCATTGGATCTAAGACAATGTCTACGTCAGTCGTCTCTTCGATCGACATGTGGGATCCATCCTCCAACTGGTGTGGAGTTGGGATAAAATGGATATCATTTGTTGAGTTAAGATCATCGTTAGGAACCTCGGGTCCCTCTTCAGCGTGGAAGATATCCTGAGTTGGCCCAAGGGTAAAATGAAGCATTTTACCAAACGACCAGTACTCATATGGGGATGGAGGGGAATCGACGTGATCCTAGTCTATGACATCTATGTCTAGATACAATGACAGTGCTAGATTGGCTGGATTGTGGATGGGGGTGGTTAAGTCAATGGAGATCATTTTGATGGAATGATTTTGGTCTCCATTACCGCAGGTGTGGTTACTCGGACATCTTGGTGAAAGCATGAGATTCCGGAAAATAAACATCGAGATGCAATAAAAACAGAACTAGTTTAATGCATGTAATAACACGGATGTAATCATATCGAATGGGTAAAAGCATCACCTTTTTATATTAATCCCAACTCGATTACAATAATCTAATTTTTTTAGTACAACAGATGAACAGTAATTTCTTTCCGCATGCCCACATGTAAAATGGGCGGGCTGAGAGTGTTGCCGCCGCTGGTGTAAGTGAATCTTTGCTTGCTGCTGTATTTTCTACAGTCAGAGAAACAATCAACGGTTAGTAGCACCTGCGTAAGAAAATGGAACTTTTGACTTTAAAATCCATGAGAAATACACATAAATACGTGAATAAAGCAGTTCTACGTAACCTCGCAACTTTCACGGAAAACAACCTACATAATCGAAAATAGCATATATCATGGAATCATAGACTGTTTTAATTATAAGTTGTTTAAGTTGAAATGGATTTAACATGCATTCGAAATTAATCAAATAACGTATATGAGCTATGCTTTAATATATTCGAAAGATGCATATTTTAAAACATAAACGCGAGCTATTTTAAAACTTCCGTAAATAGCATATATTAAATTAACGAAAACATGTGCGGGATGCCCAAGCGGGCCGCTCCCGTTAAATCTTGATCTCGGCACCAATCCACTGGGAATGGGCCCGAAATCTCAAAGGAAAGAGGCGTCGTCGAATTGATGGATTAAGGTAATCCAATGCGGGAAATGCAATTTCGGATGAATATAATCGGATATTCAGTTTAACAAAGACTTCGTTGTCTTAACAAAATACTTCGCAGTTGTTTTTTACGTATCGAGCCGGTTATATTTATAGAGGGTTCGGCCTCTGGGAACATTAATGTTCGAAACCCTAAATCCGTAAGGGCCGCTCAGATTTGATCCTTATCGGGTCATTACTAAGCATGGCTCGCACTGACATCGGAAGTTATGAGGCATGGCCTCGGATCGGATATTTATTAAAACCGCTCGTCTAATTAATGCTCGCCGTTGAATCCGCCGTTCTACAGACCCGCGGGGTTTTCTTCGAGAAGGGACACGTAGAGGGTGCCACGTGGCGGTCGTTCCTTAGATAGTTGACTGCATGCTTTTGACTGGTGACGTGTCGGCTCGGGGCCCAAAGTGTCGCGATATCGCGACGCTTTGGGCCGGCTTTGGGTCGGGGCCCAAAGTGTCGCGATATCGCGACACTTTGGGCCCGTTGTCGGGCCCAAAGTGTCGCGATATCGCGACACTTTGGGCCCGCTTTGTGTCGGGGCCCAAAGTGTCGCGATATCGCGACACTTTGGGCCCGCTTGGTGTCGGGGCCCAAAGTGTCGCGATATCGCGACACTTCGGGCCCGCTAGTCGGGGCCCAAAGTGTCGCGATATCGCGACACTTTGGGCCCGCTTTGTGTCGGGGCCCAAAGTGTCGCGATATCGCGACACTTTGGGCCCGCTTTGGTTTTTGACAAAAGGCTTGGCGCGGAAGGCTTTGAAGAAGGCTAAGAAGTTTGTTAAAGGCTCTAGAACGACCGACTTTGCTCTGCTCATTTTCCGATCTTCCGAACTGCTGTGCGAGTGGTTAAGACCACTATTTGACCTCTAAGGGCTGCCCTAAAAGCTGTGATCAATGTTTGTAATCACTTAATCGAAATGGTGCTGTTTTGGTGTCTACAGATGCCCCTTTTTGGGAAGCGCTGCGGGTGACGCAGTGCTGAGCAAAAATATACGACCAAAGCACTAAAGATTAGGGTTTCTTGGTAACCTAACCAACTTTTAATGCCCCAAGTATGGAAAGGGCATGCATTCTTGAATCCTTGCTTCTGACGAGCTAAGGAATTTGATTTCAAGTGTTAACCTATTTTGGTGAGGTGTGACTTGAGCTTGGACATTGATCAGTCATGATTAGGCAAAGGGCGCAACCTTTTATCCACAAGGGAACCTTGTGCTCATGCTTCGGGAATGCCAAGTATTTGATCAATTTAATGATTGCTTGTTTACTGCCCCAAGCAGGAGCGTGATTGTCTTTGTCAATGATTCTTTGAATGCATGTCATTGCCTTGATTGGGTGTGTGCTTGTTGATTGGTGACTAAGTGTGACTACCCCCTCAAGCGACGAATCGATGAGGGAATGACCTTCGTGAGAAAAGCGACGAGTCGCTTGACCCAAGATGACTTAGGTTAGGGTGGCTTTAGATGTTTTTCCATTTGAGCACGTGCAATCTCCCGACATTTGGACCTATTTTTTGGTGGGTGTTAACCCTTTTGGTGATGCCATAATGGGGTGAAATCATCAAAAACCCGTCTTCCCGTGGAGCGGTCCAGCTATGATAGCCTTCTTAAGGAAGTAGGAGAATGAGAATTTGAGCCCCGACATCGATTTTCTATGCCAAGAGGTTGAGTGCAAGAGCACTCGTGTCCGGCAATGCTTATTGCTTCTTTTTGTGTTGCATTTTTGTGATGTTTTTGTTGTTTTGATTTTCTTTCTTTACGTATATGTCATGATTTTATGCACAATGGTTGATGTTGATGGGTGCATGCTACTTGATATGGATGGATGCATATGGTATGATAATTACCAATGTTGTATGTGGATTTAGTTTGATGGATGCATGATGAATGTAAATGCATGTGATATGCAGAAATGAAATGGATGTATGGACTTGGTGAGAGTTGGTTATGGCACCATAGACTGTTTAGAACTCCATTATTTGGCTATGTACAAATGTGGTGTTTCTTCTTTTGGTATTTTCTGATGGTATTGCAAGGATGAAAAGCAGTGCAATTGGTTTAGCAATGTAGCAAAGGTTTTCTGAGACTTAGACAGCTTTGAGCTTACTAGCCATGATTGTACTTTATCTTACAAGACTTTTGAACAAGGTATGAATCGGACTTGTTTTTAACCAAGTTATTTCACATCCCTGTGTGTGCAATTGAGTTCATTTATGTGGTATTTGTCAGGATACCGCCAAGGCTGCGATGGGCTTTCAACCGAACTCGTACCGAGGATCACCTAATTAGCTCCACTAACTCCTTTGGTGTATGTAGTTAGATTAATCTGCGGTGTTCTCCAGGATACCATAAGCTAGCTCATCCACATGCAAATATTGATCTGTACACAAGTTAATGTGACAGATATATCGTCATGCGAGAAGTTTACCGCCAGTGACCGATAGGCTATCAACCAAACCGGTACTGAGGCTTGCCTCATGACCTGTCAGAATGCTGAGAGTTCCAGGGATTCAAGGTCAACTCCCTTCTTTTTTTTCAATTGTACTGGGATACTTGCTCGTTATAGTGATAAGAATCACTGTTTATTTTGATTTGTTTTTCTTTTCTCTTGAGCAAGGGATATGGAGTGACGATAATCACTATTCTTTGTGCTTTTTGAGATGTGCACTGTGGGGTGTCAAATTTTGAAGTTTTGACATTTTGCAAATTTTTGACGTTTTGCAACTTTGGGATTCTTAGGGAATTGGGTAGGGAGGACGCTTGTCCTTTTGCCAACTCTCAGCATTCTTGGGGTCATTCGCACAGGGGGATGAGCAAGATAACCGTTTCGCTTATGGTAACCTGGATTACTGTGTAGGTTTCATCCTTCGTTCACACAACTCGGGAATTTTTATGTGTTTTAATTTGTGTTGGGATGTTACGTAACAAGGTGTATTGCAAGTGCAACTCTACCTTCGTAAAATCTGTTTGACTTGATACATTTCAGTGCTAAAGAGCAAAATGATGACTGAATCACGAAAAACTCTTGATACATTAAGAGACCACTGACTCTGTGTGGTAAAGTGCATGATGTTTTGCTGTTTTTGTAAAATGGAACAGTGTGGAACAAGATGGACTAGTAGAACCATGACAACCTATGGTGCCTTTGACCTATACGACCATGAATATACAATGTATGGATGCAATGCTTGGATGCAGCTATGTATTTTTGTATTTTTGATGGATTGATTTTGGTGAATATGAAGATGAATTGCGAGAAGAACTGTCTATTTGATGAATTTGAATATGCCTAGAAATAAGATGCAAATTTTTGTTGTTTTTGGTGATTTTTGTTGTTTTTGAATTTTCATGATTTTTGACCAAGTGATTGTGGAAATCCTTGGAGCGTTTTGGGATTGACCAAGCGATTGTGATAATCCTTGGGGCTTTTGGGGTGACCAAGCGATTGCGATAATCCTTGGAGCATTTTGGGGGATTGACCAAGCGATTGTGATAATCCTTGGAGCATTTTGGTTTGACCAAGCGATTGTAAGAATCCTTGGAGCCTTTTGGGATATGGCTTTCTTTAGATATGAAATGGTCGCAAATGACTGGATATTCAAGGGTTCTCGTTTCCTTGATACCATCAAGAGAAGCTAACCAAGATGTCCCGGGTCCGATTTTGCTATCAATGACATACGGACCTAACCAATTTGCCGCAAACTTGTCCCTTAGGTGGGATGGCAAACTGGAATTTTGTTGATTTTCCTTCAAAACCAAATCACCAACGCGAAAGTCCCGAAGGTGAACTTTCATGTTGTAAGCTTTCTTAAGTCGTTCTTGATAAATGCGTAAATGCTCGAGAGCATTAACGCGTCGTTCGTCAAGCAACGTAAGCTGGTCTAACCGGGCCTGCCGCGCGTAATCATCATCTATGAACTCATGCATTGATATGCGCAGGGAAGGAATCTCCAACTCTAGAGGCATGACTGCCTCGGAGCCATACACGAGCGAAAACGGAGTGGCCCCAGTGGGCGTCCGAATGCTAGTGCGATAGGGCCCATAGGGCAAGTGGTATTTGAATGTGCCAATCCTTATGACTGTTCGCGACGGTCTTTTTAAGGATGGCAACTAGCGTTTTGTTTGACGCCTCGCTTGTCCATTTGCCTCGCGGATAATAAGGTGTTGAAAAGTCGTGTCGAATCTTGTACTTTGTGGTCAAAGCACGCACGTCTTTGTTCTTGAAAGGTGTCCCATTATCCGAGACTATTTTGGATGGAATACCAAAACGACATATGATGTTATGCAAAATGAACTCCACAATGCGGGGTCCTGTCGTAGAGGTAAGCGGAATTGCTTCCACCCACTTGGTGAAGTACTCTTTAGCTGTTATGATAAACGTGTGACGGCTCGACGACGCAGGGGAGATCTTTCCAATGAGATCAAAGCCCCATTGCAAAACGGCCAAGCAGACTGGACTGTCTGCAAGGCCTGAGAAGGTACGTGCATTAGATTGGCATGATGTTGACACTTCACGCACTTCTTGACATAGGTGCAACAATCTCGCTCTAAAGATGGCCAATAATAGCCCATGCGAAGAATGCGCTTTGCGATGGCCATTCCACCGAAGTGGCCACCACATGTACCATCGTGCGCTTGGGCGATCGCCCAAGTGGACTCTTGTCGGTCCAAGCAACGAAGGAGGATTCCTTCATAGTCGCGACGATACAAGATGTCTCCTATCAAGACATACTTAGCCGCTTTCCGCTTGAGTGCTCGTTTTGCGGCATGAGTCAAATCAAGTGGGAGACTACCTAACTTGAGGTAGTCTCGAATGGGTAAATACCAGTCCCGTTGGATCGTAAACCTCGATAGTATGAACAGCCAATCCCTCCCGAAGTTCATCCCTAGCAAATGCCGAATGGGATAGAACCCGCAAGAATAGTATTGTGTTGCTATTAATGGGAGTAGGGGAGAACAAGGACCCCCAGCTTGGCGTGTTTCGGACGATCTCGGATTCGAGAGAACCTATCCGAGGATGGTTCAATTTGTATCATGTGGATTCCCGGCGTCGAGTCTAAACTTGCACGCTCCATCGCGGATTGCGATAAGGTTTTGACTTGAATGGTTGTCATATCACTAGAAAGGTCCTGCAGAATTAATGACCCCAAGGAGGCCATTGTATCCGCAAAACGGTTTGATGATCGAGGGAGTGCCTCGATGTCATACCACTCAAGTTTTACCAGGAATTTGTCCACAAGGGCTTTATAAGCCTTCATAAATGGGCATTTGCATTGATATAACCCTTTGAATTGATTGACTATTAACAACGAATCACCAAAGATGTTCAGTCTTTTGATGTTCATGGCGATTGTCGTCCCAAGACCTAGGAGCAAGGCTTCATACTCGCGTTGTTGTTGGTGCACGGGAAGTTTAATTTAAATGACAGGGGCATTGGAGCACCCTCGCGGTGTGAAGAATACAATTCCCGCACCACCACCTTGCTCACACTTAGAACCATCGAAGAATAGGGTTATGTCGGCTCGTGACTCATGCTCATCGGAATCCGCGATTCTCGAGACATGAAAGACCCCATCATCGGGTAGTTCTATGACCATAGGCTGATTGTCTTCAAGAGGAGCCTCTGCTAGTTGATCGGCTATGACTTGTCCTTTGATAGATTTTTGTCCAATAAACTCTATGTCAAATTCCGTCAACAACATGATCCATTTCGCCGTGCGACTACTATGATAAGTACGACTCATCATGTATCGCAATGGATTCTCCTTAGACACAACATACGTAGTGTTGCTCAAGCATGTAGTGGCGTAGCTTTTTGGTAGCAAACACCACCGCCGTGCAAAGTTTCTCAACGTATGCATAGTTAAGTTCGTAATCGACCGGAGTGCGGCTAAGATAGTATGTAGCCTGTTCCTTGTGAAGTTCATTCTTCCGGGCTAGCATGGCGCCCATGCCACCTCGCAGAGCCGAGATGTATAAGTAGAACGGCACTCCCGGCCTAGGTGGTGCCAATACCGGCGGCGAAGCCAAGTATTGTTTGATCTCGTCAAAGGTCGATCGGCACTCGTCATCCCAATGAAATGTAACCCCCTTGTGCAATAATTTGTTCATGGGTCGGCACTTGTCGATAATTGCGCTATGAAGCGTTTAATCGACGCGACCTTTCCCTGCGCACTCCCGAGCCGCTTGATTGTGGTTGGGGGAACCATTTCAAGGATTGCCTTGACTTTCTTTGGGTCCACCTCGATTCCTCGTTTTGAGACTATGAAACCCAAGAGTTTTCCAGATGTGACGCCAAAGACGCACTTCTTGGGGTTTAGTCTGACTTTATGCTCCATGAGGCGATCGAGGATCTTGCTTAAGTCAGCGATATGATTTGAGCGCAAGAGAGACTTGGCTAATAAATCATCCATGTAATCTTCCAAAGTTTTGTGCATGTAATCGTGGAAGATATACGTCATGGCACGTTGGTAGGTGGCACCAACATTTTTAAGGCCAAAAGGCATGACCTTATAACAAAATGTTCCCCAAGGCGTTGTGAATGCCGTTTTGAGTTGATCCTCAGGATTGATACGAATTTGATTGTATCCTGAGAAACCATCCATTAGGGAGAGCATTTCGTGACCTACGTAGCGTCTACTAACGCATCGATGCTCGGCAAGGGGAAATCATCCTTAGGACTCGCTTTGTTTAAGTCTCGAAAATCGGTGCATATGCGAATCCTCCCGTCGGGCTTCTTGACGGGAACCATGTTGGACAACCATGGCGGATAATCCACGCAGATGACAAATTGTGCATCCAACAACTTTTGTAATTCATCTTTGACCATCAAGGCCACTGTTGGGTGCATCTTACGTAGTTTTTGCTTTACAGGCTTGATTGTCGGATCAAGCGTTAAATTATGCGTGACTAGCTACGGGTCTAGTCCCAGCATATCCTTGTACGACCATGCAAAAACCTCCTTCTTCTCTTTGAGAAGGGCAATGTATTCGGCTTGCTCTTCGGGGGAAGGACTTACCCCCGCCTTGAGAATCTGTGGATTCATTGGATCCGTGCCGATGTCTCACGCGGCCGTCTCCTCGACTGACATGTGGGATCCGTCCTCCAACTGATGTGGAGTCGGGATCAAATGGATATCATTAGCTGAATTTAGATCTATGTTTGGAACCTCGTGTTCCTCTTCAGCTTGAAAAATATCCTGAGTTGTCCTTGGGGTAAAATGAGGCATTTCACCGAAAGGCCAGTACTCTGCTGGTGATAGGGGTGAATTGACGCGATCCCGCCGATGGCATCTATGTCGAGATGCAATGACCGTGCTGGATCGGCCGGATTGCGGATGGGTGCGGTCAAATCAATGGAGATCATGTGGATGGAATGAATTTGGTCTCCATTACCGCGGGTATGATAACTTGATTTTTCTAGATATTCCCTATACTCGGATCTCGGTCTCTATGGGAACGGGCACGAACGGATCTGCCCTATGTGCCAAATGGAGGACAGTGGTCTTCCCTCGGCACTGTTGTTATGATAGGGTCTCGAGGTGGATGGTGCTCATTGTGAATGTGGAGCCATAGATCCAAGATCAGGTCCCACCCTGCTGGGTCGACCCACCATTCATGCCCTAATCGTATGCCCATCTCGTCCCATTAGATCTTCATGAGTTAAAGCATGATAATGTCGTCGCGCATGTCTGAGATAGTCCATCTCAGCCTCATCTTCTGAGTCACTTTCGAAGATTCAAAAATGTTCATTCTCTTCAGCGACTATTGCTGGCGATGTTGAGGACTCTCCTTGCTCCAATAAGTTAATCTGGTCCCATCGCGGTTGTTCCACTTTTGGTGGAGGGACCTGACTCTCTTGACATTGTGCTAACTCAACTGGAATCTCTAAGGGGAACAGTTTTGAAAAGATGTCCGGACACCATTGATATTCTTTTTGGGGATGGGTATCCGAACTTTCGCCTCTCTCTGGCAAAGGAGAGGGATTACTGCTGTTACCAAGGGTGTTTGGTGACCATGGGAGGTAATCTCCCAATGTAAATTCTGTTTTTGGGTTGGCATAGAGATCTAGTGCCAATCCCCCCTTGTTGCCTATTTCTAGGTCTTGCATATTTTCAACCAAGATGTCCAAGGGCAGGGGATGGTTGAACCCTACTCCCGACTTGTCATATGGCATCTCGATATCTTGGTTGGCAAGGGAGACGCATCCCTTGCTCATATCTCGCCTAGCCCGTATCCATGCCAATGGCATTGGCCGAGATATTTGAGGGCAAATTGTGGGTTTGACATATAATTGATGTTTTCAACAAAAGGTTCTTCGTCTCGCTTCCTTTTGCCGACATGGTTCAAGACCATGATCAAGGCCCCCATACACAAAATTTGTCCGGTTGGGTGGGTGACCTAGGGGAACAACTCGTTCCTATGGGAAGGCGAGGTCTTCCCATATCCTGGACCGACTCTAATGCGGGCGTTGCCACAACATTCTCGCACTATGTACTCCCCAGTGCCCGTACTAGCCATTTTAACAGTGATTGTTGATGCTTCGGAGGGAGGGAACGGGAGTCCTTCCCGAGTCCATTCCATGTTTGGTAGGTTTGGGGTCTCAGCTTCCGTTGTGCTAGATATTTCCTCTGTTGATACCGTTGATATTGTGGGCAACCCCTCTTCTAAGGGCTGAGCCTCTTCCATGATTTGTTTTCCCTTGTCCTTCTGTGTAGCCATGACGGGTGGCGTTGATGATGAAGGAGCAGATGATGAAGTCTCACCCGGTCGGGGTTTTGGTGATTCGGTCATCAGTGGTGCTTGCGGTATTGGACCCCGTTTGGATGGATTTAATTGGAAATCCAAATGCGTTGAAGGGAGGGTCGACCGAGGCATTAGTTGTACCGCATTGCAATACTTGAAGGGTTCCAAGTCCATTGGGACTACGTGTATTTCACCTTCAAAAGCATACTTTAAGCACTGGTGAGCGATGGAAGGGACACACTTCATGTCCCGAATCCAAGGCCGCCCTAGAAGTATATTGTAGGCCATCTCGCCTTCCAACACATGGCACAATGTTGGTGTTGTCTTTTGTCCTACCTGGACAGGTAGAACAACCGTGCCGACCGTCGAGCATATTGCATCATTGAAAGCTCGCAGTGGTGTACGTGGAGGCCGTGGATATGAGAGGTCGGCAGCTTCAAATGTTTCATGGCTGCAGTGGTAATAATATTACTGGACGAGCCAGTATCTACCAACACTCTCTTATACGGGATCCCGTTGATCCGTGCAACAACATGTAGGGGTGGATCAGCCGCGTCATTCGATATTGCTTTGACTTCATCCTCTCTCGAAGGTGATGACCGGCTCAGTACATCGTTTTACATGTCCCACGAAGTTGTTGAAAGAATTTGCTTCTTGGGGCTGTAATTCGATGGTTTTTAAAATGTCCATAAGAGCTTCTCTATGAGGTGTTGATTGTTGAATAAGCTCGTAAATGGACAGCCTAGCCGATGTGGTCCGCAAACTCTCGTGAGTTTGGACCGTATCGTGATTTCTGGTCTAGGCGGAGGTGACCGTATAGGGTGTTGTTGAGGCCGTGACGTTGTCGGAACTTCCTTTGTGGCTGCCGCAGGGGCAACTGCTGAGTATTTTTTATTCCGCGTCACTATGCTAATCATTCCCACAAATCCTTGCATGGGAAGATTCTGGCGTACTTCATTAACTTGGAGAGGTTTTGCCTGTGTCTCGTGAGTAGGCAAGGGGTCTTTGAATACCCCCATTTGTTGGTTGTTTGGCGCTATGGGGTTGTCCACGGCCAACGTTTTATTTTCGATTAAATCTTGGATTAGACCTTTGAACTTCCAACATCCATTCAAATCGTGTCCCCTTCGCCTATGAAATCTACAATATAGTTCCTCTCTATATCCCTTAGGTTTAGGAGCGTTAGGGTCTATAGTCGGGATCTCTGGAAGGGTTACTAAATTTGCCGCCGACAAGCGGTCAAATAAGGAGTCCCTAGACTCCGTGTAGGGGGTGAATTGTCGCTTAGGGCGACGCCGCCGATTCTCGCTCCCCGTTTCTTGTTATCTTTCTCATAACTAGGAGGCACTGCCCGGTAATTGGCCTTTTGAGGCCGCGTGTCTTGCACTCGGCTTGGGAACATTGATTGCAACTTGATTAACCGCCGCGGGTTGTGATTGCGTATTCCCAGCCTTAGTGGTTTTATTCCACTCTTTCTTCTTAGGCTTGGCAATTGCGCCTTCGCCTATTTTAATCTCTTCTATGACTCTGCTTGCGCCAAGGCTTCTTCTAAGTCGTCGTATTGTCTGTAGCAAAGAATAGCCCGTAGATTGATTTTAAGCAACTCCGTGCGAACATCCGAGTGAGATCGGACATAGGGGGACGGTACGGTAGCCCGGAAAGCAAAGCCCTCCATCGGTTCCCGTATGTCGCTATTGTTTCCTCCTCATACCGCTCGAGGCTGGCCAAATCACTTAGTGATGCCTTCTTCCTTGTGTTGAAAGCAAAGCGTTCAAGAAATGCATCCACTAGTTGATCTAAGTTGTTGATACCGTGTTTGGGCAATTGTGTAAACCAATCCGAGGCAGGCCCGCGAATGTGGTTATGAAAGTTCTAAGCAATAATGCATCATTGTCTTGGATGCCGAAGCATTGACTCAGGAACCTCGTGACATGTTCTTGTGCGTCCTCCTCCCCTTTAAAGACCGCCAATTGTGGCAACTTGAAATGTTCAGTGGTAAAGAGGTATGGGTACCGAGGGATGCACCGGATGACCACGGAGTTGACGTAGTGTGGGCTTTTGATGCCCATAAGCTTTTATCTCCACAGACTCCAAACGCTCTAATAGCGCTTTGTATGCATCCGAAGATTTTATTTCTTCTTCTTTGGTTTGCTCCCGTTGTGGGTCAAGGGAGACTGGAGGCCTATGGGGAGGTGGCCGATTGGCAGCCCTCCCGCCTTGATGGGGCGTGTCGACCCATTCTATTTCTGGTTCATACTCCTCATAAAACTCTTGAGGAGTCTCTCGGGCGAGCCCTATAACCTTGATCGAGTCCCCCGCCGAGGGTACCCATCATTGTTCCGGGAGTGGCCTCCCTTTCGGGTCTATAAGGTCTCGGAGGCAAAGCTTGACGAGGTCGCGGAGACTCCGTCCTGCCCCAACGGGTTGTGCCTCTCATACTGTTGTGCTCTTTGGATGCGAGGGGTTGGCCCCCTCTCAGGTATTTCATAGCGTAACTCATCCGCTTCGCGTTGCATGCGCTCTCTATCCAAGCGGTATCGATATTCTATTTCCTGATGACTTTGTTTAAGCCGCATGATCTGGGCTTGACGAGCGGCATGTCTGGCGACTGCCGGTCAACTGGGTCTGCCCTCTTTTGTTGAGGAGGCTTGAATGTTTTGCCCATGTGTTTGCCTCGATCTTGATGGTCGAGAATTTCAATGGGTTGCTTCCCTTTGTCGGGGTAAGCGACATTTGTTTGAGGTTCCGGCCTCGATGTGTGATTATGATATCTCGTAGGTGCAGAAACACAAGGTTCCCACGCTCGTTTGTTGTTCTCGAGGAATGTGATGATCTTCCTCGTACTCCATTTTATGGGTGTGAGAGAGGCGGGCGGAGTTAGCTAGCCCGGTGTAAAGAGCCCTGCGCTCCGGATGTTGTTTTTCTGTTCTGATGGGAGGTAAATAAGGGATGCCATATCCACGTTGCCCCTCCAAATGGACAATATGCCTCTCTAGCGCTTCATCGCGCCGTGGCTATTCGGACCTAGCCTCAAGAGGCGGTTGTCTACTTATATTGAGATCCGCATGTGAACCATCTTCCCGAAAGGGGGTGCGTTGAACGGGTGTATTCCAATGAGGAGGTTCCCAATAGTTCCTTCTTGAAGTGGCCTCGATGTGGACTTTGTTGTAGGCCGATCGCCAAGATGGTTTGGCTAGGTCCTCGTGGCTAAAGCGAAGGTGACTAGCGCCCTCTCTTTGTGTACCTTCCATAGCGTCTGCCCTTGATTGGGCTTGGCTACGAGTGTACACCATTGTGATGTGTCGCTACTATCTAAGCAGATTTTATCTCGTTTATGATGATTTGTCTTTTTGTGCACACCAAGCAGAAATGAACACACACATACGCAAAACCGTGATTATCTCTTTTAAGGATTGATAGTGTGTCCTAAACCGGTTTAGTGCATTTTGATGTTTTGTTTTGTTTTTGCAATTTTGGAAGAACGTTTAAATGCATAATGTTGGCTCATATGACTCCCATAAATGGTCGCCCCTTCAATATACCATTGCCGGACCGATATACCAACCTCTCTATATACCCGCCCTTACGTGAGGGAGACTATAGGTACGTGAGAGCAGATGGTACGTGGAACATAGGCGGTACGAAAGGGGAATCGCTCTGTTTATGACACCTACCATAGAAGACTTATCCTCGCGTGCATGGGAATCACCCCAGCAACACTCGGTCATCTTTCGTCAGGATTTACGTCTAGCAACAATGCGATCGAGGTAATGGATGCAATATCTCAAGCCAAAGTGATAATGGAATCCACCTTTGGTCTTGCTCAAGGGTTGGGGTTTTACGACCAACGCCTTGGTTTAAAGTACCACGTGGTGTGTGGGATTCATTTTACTTTGCAAATTTGAAACAGGAAACTGAAAAAGAAATCTTTCCCTATGCCAGACAGATAATACTAACTGAAAACAGCAAGTAAAAAATTGCAAAGAAATTTTCTACCTTTAAAAATTTTTTTTTTTTTTTTTACGCAGATAACGACATAATTAAATAAAGCAAGAAAAATCTGTAAAAAAATTTCTCTACCTTATTTTAATAATTAAAAATATTTAATTATTAAATGAATAATTACGCAGATAACTACATAATTAAATAAAGCAAGAAATTTTTTTTTTTATTTCTCTACCTTACGGTAATAATTAAAAGAAATTAAAAATGTCAGTAAACGAAATGACCTGAAACTTCGCAATAGAAAATGATATGGACGGCTAGAATCGTTACCTCCTTTCTGCCCGAAATTGCCTTATTGTTTCGACCTCCGGTTAAAAAGAAGTACCTGTTAAGCACAAGACACAACAAGTTTAATTAACTTCCGTGATTTTTAAAAAAAATGGGAACCGGTCCCACCGTGATCGCCACTGAAAGCATGAGATTCCGAAATAAAGAAAACAATGTTTAGATGTAATAAAAATAAAACCAGATTTATGCATAAAATAACACGGATAGAATTAAATTAAAAGGTAAAAACACCGCCTTTTTATATTAATCCCAACTCGGTTACAATAATCTATCTTTAATGACATATCCCCCCTACAACACCGATGAACAGTAGTCTCTTTCCGCATGCCCACATGCAAAATAGGCGGGTCAAACTGTATTGCCGCCGCTGGTGTTTAATGAATTTTAGCTTGCTGCTGTTCTTCACTGTATTCAAAGAAACAATAACAACGTTTAATAACACCTGTTAAATGAAATCAGAACGTCTGTCTTTAGGAAGCAATGGGAAATGCATGCGAGGTTGGTAAATACGTGAATAAAACAGTTCTACGTAACCTCGCAACTTTCACGGAAAACAACCTACATAATCGAAAACAGCATATATCATGGAACCATAGACTGTTTTAATTATATTTGAAGGTAGCATGTATTCTGACAGCATAAGACTTAAGCTATGCTTTAATATATTCGAAAGATGCATATTTTAAAACATAAACGCGAGCTATTTTAAAACTTCCGTAAATAGCATATATTAAATTAACGAAAACATGTGCGGGATGCCCAAGCGGGCCGCTCCCGTTAAATCTTGATCTCGGCACCAATCCACTGGGAATGGGCCCGAAATCTCAAAGGAAAGAGGCGTCATCGAATTGATGGATTAAGGTAATCCAATGCCGGAAATGCAAGTTCAGATGAATACAATCGGATATTCACTTACAAAGACTTCGTTGTCTTAACAAAATACTTCGCAGTTCTTTTTTTACGTACCGAGCCGGTTATATTTATAGAGGGTTCGGCCTCCGGGAACATTAATGTTCGAAACCCTAAACCCGTAAGGCCGCTCAGATTTGATCCTTATCGGGTCATTACTAAGCATGGCTCGCACTGACATCGAAAGTTATGAGGCATGGCCTCGGATCGGATATTTCTTAAAACCGCTCGTCTAATTAATGCTCGCCGTTGAATCCGTCGTTCTACAGACCCGCGGGGTTTTCTTCAAGAAGGGACACGTAGAGGGTGCCACGTGGCGGTCGCTCCTTGGATAGTTGACCGCACGCCTTTGATCGGTGACGTGTCACTGGGGCCCAAAGTGTCGCGATATCGCGACGCTTTGGGTCCGCTTTGGGTCGGGGCCCAAAGTGTCGCGATATCGCGACACCTTGGGCCCGCTTTGGGCGGGGCCAAAGTGTCGCGATATCGCGACACTTCGGCCCGCTTTGCGGGCCAAAGTGTCGCGATATCGCGACACTTTGGGCCCGCTAGCGGGCCCAAAGTGTCGCGATATCGCGACACTTCGGGCCCGCTTGGGGTCGGGGCCCAAAGTGTCGCGATATCGCGACACTTTGGGCCCGCTGGGTCGGGGCCCAAAGTGTCGCGATATCGCGACACTTTGGGCCCGCTTTGGTTTTTGACAAAAGGCTTGGCGCGGAAGGCTTTGAAGAAGGCTAAGAAGTTTGTTAAAGGCTCTAGAACGACCGACTTTGCTCTGCTCATTTTCCGATCTTCCGAACTGTTGTGCAAGTGGTTAAGACCACTATTTGACCTCTAAGGGCTGCCCTAAAAGCTGTGATATCAATGTGATCAATGTTTGTAATCACTTAATCGAAATGGTGCTATTTTGGTGTCTACACTTGGATGCTCTTTATGCTTTGGATCTAGGTCGAGAGGGATGGGCATGAATGGATCGGCCCTATGTGCGGATAGAAAGACAGGGTCTACCCTCAACAATGATGTCATTATAGGGTCTCAGGGTGGATGGTGCTCATCATAAACTTGGAGCCACGGATCCAACACTTGGTCCCACCCTGCTGGGTCTACGTACCACTCATGCCCTGGAAGTATGCCCATCTATTCAAATATGTCATTAATCTCCAAGGGGCACCGATGCTACATCTGCCGCATGTGATTAAGATATGCCATTTCTGTTTCGTCTTCATAATCACTATCGAAGATCCAAAGGCCTTCGTTGGCTTTGACTGCTTGCGGCATTAAGGGCTCACCTTGCTCAAGCAAATTTATCTGGCCCCACTATGGTTGTTCCACTCTCTGTGGGGGGACTTGATTCTCTTGATGTATCGCTGGCTCAGCTGGAGCCTCTAGAGGAAACATTGTCAAAATATTCTCGTGATAGTCATCCATAGGAATCACTTGCGAGTGATTGTTATCTGAGTCAAAGGGGTCATATGATGCTGGCTCATAGTCTGACTCATCCTTCGAAGATCCTTCTTGACACTGTTTATATACACCCTGAAAGTGGGTCCCCAAACTTTCGCCTCTCTCTAGCAAAGGGGAAGGGCGATTGAGGTTACCAAGGGTGGTTGTTGACCATGGGAGATAATCCCCCAATGTGTATGTTGTGTTAGGGTTGGCATATGGATCCGATGCCAATCCACCCTTGTGGCCTATCCTCGGGCCTTGCATGTCTTCGACCAAGATGTCTAAGGGCAGGGGGTGATTGAACCCTACACCTGACTTGTCATAAGGCATTTGGTATCTTGGTTGACAAAGGACACGCACTCCTTGCTCATACCGGCCTAACCCGTATCCATGCCAATTGCATTGGCCAAGATATCTCAGAGTGAAGTCCGGGTTGGATAGATAGTTTACATCCTCTATGAAAGGCTCTTCATCCTCATCCTCTTGCATGCATGGCTCAGTGCCATGATCAAGGCCCCCATACACAAAGTTAGTCTGGTTTTGCGGGTAGCCTAGAGGAACAATTGTACCAATGGGGAGGCGAGGTCTCCCCATGTCTTGCATGGACTCTAGTGCGGGTGTTGCTACAACATTCTGCACCAGATACTCCCCCAGGCCCGTATTGGCCATTTCAATAGTGATTGTTGGCGACTGAGGGGGAGGGAACGAAAGCTCTTTCGGACTCCACTCCATGTCGGGTGGGCTAGGAGCCTCCACTTCCATTTTACTAGGCATCTCTTCGATAGAGATGTTTGAGACTGATTGTGGCACCTCTTCCAGAGGTCGTGCCTCCTCCAGGGGTTTCTTCCCTTTGTCCTTCTATTTGGCCATGATAGGTGGCATCGTTGATGAAGGACCAACTGATGAAGATGGACCTGGTTGGGGTTTTGGTGGATCTACCTTTAGGGATGCTTGCGAAATCGGACCCTGTCGAGATGGATTCAACTGGAAATCCAAATGCGTTGATGGAAGGGTCGATTGCGGCATCAGCTGCACCGCATTGCAGTACTTGAAGGGTTCTAAGTCTGCCGGGACCACATGTACCTCCCCTTCAAATGTATACTTCAGACATTGATGTGCTATTGACGGGACACACTTCATGTCCCTGATCCATGGCCGGCCCAACAAGATGTTGTAAGCCATCTCACCTTCCAAAATATGGCACAATGTTGGTATCGTCTTTTGTCCTACTTGAATGGGTAGGATGATTGTGTCGACTGTCGAGCATATTGCATCGTTAAATGCTCATAGTGTATATGTGGAGGCCGTGATGTGAGATGTCGGCAGCTTCAGATGTTTCAATGCCACTGTAGTAATGATGTTACTAGACGAGCCAATGTCTACCAACACCCTCTTATAGGGGATCCCGTTGACCCACGCGATAATGTGCAGGGGTGGATCCGCTATGTCATCAGCCACTAACTTCACTTCATCTTCTCGAAAAGTGATGACTAGCTCGGTGCATCTTTTGACATGCCCCACAAAGTTGTTGAAGGAATTCGGTTCCTGGGGCTGCAACTCGATAGCCTTCAATATCTCCATAAGAGCCTCCCGATGGGGCGTTGATTATTGAATAAGCTCATATATGGAGAGCCTAGCCGACGTGGTCCATAGACTTTGGGTAAGTCTAGTCCGAATCGTGGCCACGGGTCTAGGCGAGGGCAGCTACGTAGGGTTCTGTTGAGACTGTGATGTTGATGGAACTTCTCTTGTGGCTGCCATGGGAGCAGCTCCTGGGTATTTCTTGTTCCTAGTCACTATACTTATCATCCCTACATACCCCTGCATGGGGCAATTATGTTGCACCTCATTGATTTGAAGGGGTTTTTCTCGCGCCTCATGGGCAGGCAAGGGGTCTCTGAAAACTCCCATTTTCTAGTTGTTCGGCGCTACGGGGTTGTCTACAACCAATGTCTTGTTGTCAATCAGGTCTTGTATCAAGCCTTTGAATTTCCAACATGCATTAAGGTCATGTCCCTTTCGTCGGTGGAATTTACAGTACAAATCCTCCCGGTACCCCTTAGGCTTCGGTGCATTGGGATCTATGGTTTGAATTTCTGGGAGGTTGATCAAATTCTCCGCTGACAAGTGGTCAAATAGGGAGTCCCTAGACTCCGTGTAGGGTGTAAACTGTCGCCTAGGGTGACGCTGCTGATTTTGCCCCTATTTCTGGTTTTCTCTTTCATAATTGTTAGGGGGCACTGCTTGATAGTTAGCCTTTTGAGGCTGTATTTCTTGTGCAGGCTTAGGAACATTTATAGCAACTTGGTTAACCGCAACGGGTTTTTGTTGCGTAGTCCCTATTTTGGTGTTTTTGTTCCATTATTTTTTCTTAGGTTTGGCGATCTCGCCATCCTGTATCTTGATCTCTTCGATGATTCTGGCTTGCGCCGAGCCTCTTCTAAGGTGGCATATTGCTGCAGCTGCAATAGCATAGAGATCGATCTCAAACAACTTCTTGAAAACATCTGTGTAAGGTCAGACATAGGGGGAAGGTAGGGTAGCTTGGAAAGTAGAGTCCTCCATCGATTCCCGTAGGTCGCCATAGTCTCTTCCTCATACTGTCTGAGGCTGGCCAAATCACTTAGTGATACCTTCTTCTTGGTGTTGAAGGTGAAGCGTTCGAGGAACGCATCCACTAACTGATCCAAGTTGTTGATGTTGTGCTTCGGCAATTGGGTGAACCAATCCGAGGCAGGGCCTACGAATGTGGTTATAAAGGTCCTCAACAACAAAGCATCATTGTCCTGAATGCCAAAGCATTGGCTCAGGAACCTCGTCACATGCTCTTGGGCATCCTCCTCACCTTTAAAGATTGCCAACTGAGGCAACTTAAAGTGCTCAGGATAAGGGGGTGCAGGCACGGACGGATGCACCGGATGACTACGGAGTTGACGTAACATGGGCTTTTGGGGCCCAGTAGCTTTGGTTTCCATAGACTCCAAATGCTCTAGCAATGCTTTATATGCATCAGAAGACTTAATCTCTTCCTCTCTAATTTTCTCCCATTGTGGGTTGTGGGAGACTTGAGGCCTGTGGAGAGGTGGCCGGATAGCAACCCCTCCGCCTTGATAGGGCATTTCGGCCCGCTCTTCTTCTTGTTCATACTCCTCATAGGCTTCTTGAGGAGTCTCTGGGCGAGACCTATGACCATGAGTGGGTCCCCACGGAGGGAGCCCGTCATTATTCCGAGGAGTGGCCTCCCATTCAAGTCTAGGAGGTCTTGGAGGCAGCGCTTGGTTAGGTCACGGGGACCTGTCTTGTACCAAGGGGTTACGCCTCTCATATGGTTTTGCCCTTTGGGTGCGAGGGGTCGAAACCCTCTCTGACATGGTGTTATGCAACAGCTCATCTGTTTGGCGCCTAATGCGCTCTTTACTGAGGCGATATAAATGCTCTAGTTGTTGTTGATCTTGCTCAAGCTGCATAATCTGCGCTTGGTGGGCGGCATGTCTGGCGACTGCCAGGTCGATCTGTTCTACCATATTGAGTCTCGAAGGCCTAGATGCCTCTCCCATGCACTTATCTCGGTCACGGTGATCCGATATCTCTATAGGTCGCTTCCCCCTATCGAGGTTGGCGACATTTATTCGAGGCTCTGGCCTCGAAGGATGGTTTTGGTAAATAGTAGGTGCGGAGGTGCATTGCTCCCATGCTGTATATTGCTCTTGAGGAAGATAGGGGTCTTCCTCATTCTCCCTTTCATAAGTGTGAAAGGGGCGGGCGGAGTTGGCTCGCCCTGTCAGAGGAGCCTTGTGCTCCGGATTTGTCCTGTTGTTTTTGACAATGAGAGGAGGCAATGAAGGGATGATATAATCTTGAGGCCTCTCCTCATGGACCCTCTGTCGTTCCAGTGCTTCATCGCATGGTGGCCACTCATATCGAGCTTCTAAGGGAGCCCTTTTATCTATGTTGAGTGCCACATGTAAGGACTCTTCCCGAAAGGGGCTATGATGGACGGGCGTGTCCCCCAAAGGGGTGTCCCTATAATTCCATATTGACATGGACTGATGTGGACTCTCTTGCGGGTTAGGCCACCAAGGCGGTATGACTAAGTCCTTAGGGCTATAGCAGAGGTGACTTGTGCCCCCTTGTACACTTTCTGTAGCTTCCGCCCTTGATTGGGCTTGGCTACGTGTGTACACCATGGTGGTGCTTTCCTACAAGCTATGTAGATTTTATCTCTTTTATGATTTTTTATGCTACACTAAATAGAAATGAGCACACACATACACAAACGGTGATTATCTCGTTTAAATATTGAGAGTGTGTCCTAAACCTGGTTTAGTGTGTTTTTGATTTTTGTTTTTGTTTTTGAAAGTTTTGAAGAACGTTTAAATGCATAATGAAGGCTCATATGACTCCCATAAATGGTCGCCCCTTCGATATACCATTGCCAGGCCGATATACCAACCTCTCTATATACCCGCCCTTACGAGAGGGAAACTATAGGTATGTGAGAGCAGATGGTACGTGGAACATAGGTGGTACGAAAGGGGGATTGTCCTATTTATGACACCTACCATAGAAGACTTATCCTCGTGTGCTGGGAATCACCCCAACTACACTCGATCAGCTTTCATCAGGATTTACGTCGAGCAACAGTGACAATCGGGGTAAATGGATGCAAAAATCAAGCCAAGGTGGTGATGAAATCCACCGTTGGTCTTGATCAAGGGCTGGGGTTTTACGACCAGCTCCTTGGTTTAAATGATGCCACGTGATGTGTGTGGGGTTCTTTTAATTTTGCAAAATGAAACAAGCAAACAAGCAAACTACTTTCCCTAAGCAAGCAAGTAATGGACGAAAAACAAAAAATAGAAAACAAAAAATGACAGGAAAAGTTTAGAATTCTTACCTTTTCTCTGCCCAAACCTACTGTTTCTCGACTCTCGGCCCTAAAACTGCACAGACAAAAATTCATCTCTGGGTGAGACGAATACCATAATAGGATTCGTCCCAGTCTGAGACGAATTCCAATTCATCCCAGGGCAAGACGAATTCCAGTACTGTATTCGCCACAGGCTGGAACGAACAACAGTCAGAGTTCAAAAAATGGGACCTAAGCAAGAAAACACAAATTTTGATCAGTTTCTTGATCTCAAAAAGTAGGGAACAGAGTCCCACCGTGATCGCCACTGAAAGCACGAGGATACGAAAACAAAAAGGGAAAAACTCCAAGTACGATGCAAGAACAAAACTAAACTTGATGCTATGAATTAAAATGCATAAAAATGGAGAAAGCATAGACAAATTGGAACCCAAATGGAATGAAACAACCCTCTTCTTTTATTAATGTATTTCAAATCCAGTTACAATCCGCTTCCTCCCCTTTTAGGGGCAAGGAGCATCAAACTTGTCTCTTGGTCACATCAATGGAAAGCCATCCCTCTTCCGCGTGCCCACATGTAAGATGGGCGGACCAAACGTCACCGCCGCTTGTGTATATGAGTGTTGATTCCTTGCTGCTCCTCCGATGTTTAGACCCTGCGTTCAAAGGAACAAGAAACCGTTAGTAGCACCTGCAAATAAGACAAAGCAATGCGATCCTCAAACCTACAATAAGCGGATGAGAAAATGAATTAAACTGCAACTAAAACTTATCCAAATGACATGAAAACTTGGCAAGGACATAGAAACATCACCAAGAAGGCATTGCAAAAGAAACAGTCAGGGATTTCCTCATGGATTTGAATTCGCTCCGGGGAGGGACGGATTCGACTATAATTCGCTCCGGGGTAGAACGAATTCACCTACAACAAAGCGCCGAAGTGATATTGCCCAAAATGTCACATCTAGGGAGCTCCAAAAGACCTACAAACTTGGGGTTAGCTAATTGGAGGCATTTTGGGAAGACCTAGATGGTCAGATTTCCCCAATTTGGCCTCCATCAATGGGAATTTGATGCTACTACCTACAAGTTAGTGAGGACAACAAAAGTGATAAAACATGATAAGATTTGATCAAAGCATTACGAAATCGAAATTACAAGCTATCTAAGCAGCATAATATAGAATGCAAAATAAAAAAATGACAAAAAATAACAATCTGCCATGAATCCCCAATCATTCCTAAAAGGAAGATTAGGCTCGCAGCAGTGCGGGGCGCCGGGCGGGCCGCCCACCGTTGGAACCTGATTTCGGCACCAATCCACTTGGGATGGGTCCAAAATCTCTTGTAATGTGTTGTCGACAAATTGGGTGGGATAATGTGGCCAAATTTTGGGTTTGGTTCCAGATTTGTGCTTCCAATGACCACCCAATGACCTCTTCTCCAAAAGAGATCAAGGATGTGAAAGGCACAATTCGAAAGGGGAATAGGTGTGAAAACAAAATGACAACACTTCGTTGCTCAAAATGCTCCTTCTCTGTGTATCTTGGGATGAGGAAACTCATCAATTTATAGACCTGGAGGTCTCTTGGGATGAGCATGCAGAGGTGCCACATGGCGGCCATGCCCTTCCAGGGGAGGGAAGATTCCTCCTTGATTAGGGGCTTCATGACTGCCCCTGTAATAGCCTCTAACGCTCGAAAATGCTCACCCATGCTCCCATGAAATGAAGGAGGCGTTAAGTGGCGGATCCGAGCTGCCATTTGTCAAGCTTTGACTTTTTTCCCGTCAAACCTGGAATTCGTCCCACCCTGGAGCGGATTCTGTATTCGTCCCAGGGGAGGACGGATCCCATTTTGAATTCATCCCAAGGAGGGACGGATTCTGAGCAAAGTGCCTAGAAGGTGCCAAATTGATCTCTGACTTCCCAAAACTGTTGTGAGAGTGGTTAGGACCACTGTTTAACCTCTGGGGGCTGCCCTTGGGGCTGTGTGTGTCAATGCGATCAGTGTTTGCAGTCACATAATCGGATTGGTGCTATTTTGGTGTCTACACATGCAATCAGCCACGATCGATTGACAATACTCTGCAATAGATCATCCTCTACAACTGATCACCACATTTATAAGTTATATGAAACCGATTAGTTTTTAACGAATTAAAATACTCTACAACCAATTGGTATGAGTCGACAGGCAGTCCTCTATAACAGATCATCACACTGATAATTCTATGTGTAGACACCAAAACAACACCAATCCGATTATGTGACTGCAAACACTGATCGCATTGACACACACAGCCCCAAGGGCAGCCCCCAGAGGTTAAAAAGTGGTCCTAACCACTCTCACAAGAGTTTTTGAGGTCAGATATCAATTTGGCACCTTCTAGGCACTTTGCTCAAAATCCGTCCCTCCCTAGGACGAATTCAAAATGGGATCTGTCCTCCCCTGGGATGAATACAGAATCTGCTCCAGGGTGGGACGAATTCCAGGTTTGACGAGCAAAAAGTCAAATCTTGACAAATGGCAGCTTGGATCCACCACTTAATGCCTCCTTCATTTCATGGGAGCATGGGTGAGCATTTTTGAGCGTTAGAGGCTATTACAGGGGTAGTCATGAAGCCCCTAATCAGGGAGGAATCTTCCCTCCCCTGGAAGGGCATGGCTGCCATGTGGCGCCTCTGCATGCTCATCCCAAGAGACCTCCAGGTCTATAAATTGGTGAGTTTCCTCACCCTAAGAGATACAAAGAAGGAGCATTTTGGAGCAACGAAGTGCTATCATTTTGTTTTCACACCTATTCCCCTTTTGAATTGTGCCTTTCACATCCTTGATCTCTTTTGGAGAAGAGGTCATTGGGTGGTCATTGGAAGCACAAATTCGAAACCAAACCCGACATTTGGCCACAGTATCCCACCCAATTTTTTGACAACACATTACAAGAGATTTTGGACCCATCCCAAGTGGATTGGTGCCGAAATCAGGTCCCAACGGTGGGCGGCCCGCCCGGGCACCCTCGCATCGCTGCAAGCCTAATATTCCTTTTAGGAACGATTGGGGATTCATGGTAGATTGTTCTTTTTGTCATTTGTTTATTTTGCATTCCATCTTATGCTGCTTAGATAGCTTGTAATTCCGATTTCGTAATGCTTTGATCAAATCTTATCATGTTTTATCGCTTTTGTTGTCCTCACTAACTTGCAGGTGGCAACATCAAATTCTCGTTGATGGAGGCCAAATTGGGGAAATCCGACCATCTGGGTCTTCCCAAAATGCCTCCAATTAGCTAACCCCAAGTTTGTAGGTCTTTTGGAGCTCCCTAGATGTGACATTTTGGGCAGTATCACTTCGGT
Organism: Wollemia nobilis; assembly: GCA_028583015.1. Taxonomy (NCBI): domain Eukaryota; kingdom Viridiplantae; phylum Streptophyta; class Pinopsida; order Araucariales; family Araucariaceae; genus Wollemia; species Wollemia nobilis. The sequence continues at coordinate 4,169,351 of JAQPPZ010016751.1, read as the reverse complement.
GCTTTGTTGCAGGTGAATTTGTTCTACCCCGGAGCGAATTACAGTCAAATCCGTCCCGCCCCAGAGCGAATTCAAATCGGTGAGGAATTTCTTGACTGTTTCTTTTGCAATGCCTTCTCGGTGATGTTTCTATGTCCCTTACCAAGTTTTCATGTCATTTGGATAAGTTTTAGTTACAGTTTAATTCATTTTCTCATCCACTTATTGTAGGTTTGAGGATCTCATGCTTTGTCTTATTCGCAGGTGCTACTAACGGTTTCTTGTTCCTTTGAGCGTAGGGTCTAGACATCGGAGGAGCAGCAAGGAATCAACACTCCTATACACAAGTGGCAATGACGATTTTGGTCCACCCATCTTACATGTGGGCATGCAAAAGAGGGATGGCTTTCCATTGATGTGACCAAGAGATAAGTTTGATGCTCCTCGCCCCTAAAAAGGGAGGAAGCGAATTGTAACCGAATTTGAAATACATCAATAAAAGAAGAGGGTTGTTTCATTCCATTTGGGTTCCAATTTGTCTACGCTTTCTCCATTTTATGCATTTTAATTCATAGCATCAAGTTTAGTTTCGTTCTTGCATCGTACTTGGAGTTTTTCCCTTTTTGTTTTTGTATCCTCGTGCTTTTAGGGCCCCCGGGGGGGGGGCCCCCCGTTGTTCCTTTAGGCTACCCGCAAAACCAGACAAACTTTGTGTATGGGGGCCTTGATCATGGCACTGAGCCATGCATGCAAGAGGACGAAGATGAAGAGCCTTTTGCAGAGGATGTAAACTATCTGTCCAACCCGGACTTTGCTCTGAGATATCTTGGCCAATGCAATTGGCATGGATACGGGTTAGGCCGGTATGAGCAAGGAGTGCGTGTCCTTTGTCAACCAAGATACCAAATGCCTTATGACAAGTTAGGTGTAGGGTTCAATCACCCCCTGCCCTTAGACATCTTGGTCGAAGACATGCAAGGCCTGAGGATAGGCCACAAGGGTGGATTGGCATCAGATCCATATGCCAACCCTAACACAACATACACATTGGGGGATTATCTCCCATGGTCAACAACCACCCTTGGTAACCTCAATCGCCCTCCCCCTTTGCTAGAGAGAGGCGAAAGTTTGGGGACCCACTTTTAGGGTGGATATAAATAGTGTCAAGAAGGATCTTCGGAGGATGAGTCAGACTATGAGCCAGCATCATATGACCCCTTCGAATCAGATAGCAATCACTCGCAAGTGATTCCTATGGATGCCTATCACGAGAATATTTTGACACTATTTCCTCTAGAGGCTCCAACCGAGCCAGTGATACGTCAAGAGAATCAGGTCCCCCCACAGAGAGTGGAACAACCATAGTGGGGCCAGATAAATTTGCTTGAGCAAGGCGAGCCATTAATGCCGCAAGCAGTCGGAGCCAATGAAGGCCTTTGGATCTCCGATAGTGATTATGAAGATGAAATAGAAATGGCATATCTTAATCACATGCGACAGATGCAACATCGGTGCCCCTTGGAGATTAATGACATATTTGAATAGATGGGCATACTGCCAGGGCATGAGTGGTACGTAGACCCAACAGGGTGGGACCAAGTGTTGGATCCGTGGCTCCAGGTTTACGACGAGCACCGTCCACCCCGAGACCCTATAGTGACATCGGTGTCGAGGGTAGACCCTGTCTTCCTATCCACACATAGGGCCGATCCATTCGTGCCCGTCCCTCTAGAGCCAGATCCAGAGCATAAAGAGCATCCAAGATGTTCGAGGAACCACACCTACGGTAATGGAGACCAAAATCATTCCATCAACATGATCTCCATTGATTTAACCACCCCCATCCACAATCCGGCCGATCCGACACAGTCATTGTATCTAGACATAGATGCCATAGACTGGGATCATGTTGATTCCCCTCCATCCCCATCTGAGTACTGGTCGTTCGGTGAAATGCTCCATTTTACCTCTGGGCCAACTCAGGATATCTTCCATGCTGAAGAGGGACCCGAGGTTCCTAACGATGATCTAAACTCAGAAAATGATATCCATTTGATCCCGACTCCACACCAGTTGGAGGACGGATCCCACATGTCGGTCGAGGAGACGACTGACGTAGACATCGGCTCAGATCCAATGAATCCACAGATTCTCAAGTTGGGGGTAAGCTTATCCCCCGAAGAGCAAGCCGACTACATTGCCCTTCTCAAAGAGAAGAAGGAGGTTTTTGCATGGTCATACAGAGATATGTCGGGGCTAGATCCGTAGCTAGTCACGCATAATTTAACGCTTGATCCGACAGTCAAGCCTGTTAAGCAAAAACTATGCAAGATGCACCCAACAGTGGCCTTGATGGTCAAAGATGAATTGCAAAAACTATTGGATGCATAGTTTGTCATCTGCATGGATTATCCGCCATGGCTGTCCAACATGGTGCCCATCAAGAAGCCTGATGGGAGGATTCGCATATGCACTGATTTTCATGATCTAAACAAAGTGAGTCCTAAGGATGATTTTCCCTTGCCTAGCATCGACGCATTGGTAGACGCTACAACGGGCCATGAAATGCTATCCCTCATGGATGGTTTCTCGGGATACAATCAGATTCGTATCAATCTCGAGGACCAACTAAAAATGGTGTTCACAATGCCCTGGGGGACATTTTGTTACAAGGTCATGCCTTTTGGCCTTAAAAATGTTGGTGCCACCTACCAACGTGCCATGACGTACATCTTCCATGATTACATGCATAAAACTTTGGAAGATTACATGGATGATTTGTTGGCCAAGTCTCTCTTACGCCCAAATCATCTCGGTGACTTAAGCAAGATCCTCGATCGCCTCATGGAGCATAAAGTCGGACTGAATCCCAAGAAGTGCATTTTTGGCATCACATCTGGAAAGCTCTTGGGTTTCATAGTCTCAAAGCGAGGCATCGAGGTGGACCCAAACAAAGTCAAGGCAATCCTTGAAATGCTTCCCCCAACTACCATCAAGCAGCTTAGAAGTCTGCAGGGTAAGGTCACGTCGATCAAGCGCTTCATAGCACAGTTATCGGACAAGTGCCGACCCATGAACAAATTATTGCATAAAGGGGTAGCATTTCACTGGGATGACGAGTGCCAGTCAGCCTTTGATGACATTAAACAATACTTGGCTTCACCGCCAGTATTGGCACCACCTAGACCAGGAGTGTCGTTCTACTTATACATCTCAGCTACTGAGGTGGCACTGGGTGCCATGCTCACCCAGAAGAATGAACTTCACAAAGAGCAGGCTACTTACTATCTTAGCCGCACCCTGGTCAGCTATGAACTTAACTATGCATACATTGAGAAACTCTGCTTGGCAGTGGTGTTTGCTACCAAAAAGCTATGCCACTACATGCTGAGCAACACGACGTATGTTGTGTCTAAGGAGAATCCATTGCGATACATGATGAGTCATACTTATCATAGTAGTCACATGGTGAAATGGATCATGTTGTTGACAAAATTTGACATAGAGTTTATTGGACAGAAATCCATCAAAGGATAGGTCATAGCCGATCAACTAGCAGAGGCTCCTATCGAAGATGATCAACCTCTGGTCATAGAACTACCCGATGACGGGGTCTTCCATGTCTCGAAATTGCCTGATTCTGATGAGCCTGAGTCACAGGCCGACATAACCCTATTTTTTGATGGTTCTAAATGTGAGCAAGGGGGTGGCACAGGAATTGTATTCTTCACACCACAAGGGGCTCCAATGCCCTTGTCATTTAAATTAGACTTCCCGTGCACCAACAATAATGCAGAGTATGAAGCCTTGCTCATAGGTCTTCAGACAACAATCACCATGAACATTAAATGGTTGAACATCTTTGGTGATTCGCTGTTAATCGTCAATCAAGTCAAAGGGGTATTCCAATGTAAATGCCTAGTTCTGTAGGCCTACAAAGCCCTTGTGGACAAATTCCTGGCAAAGCTTGAATGGTACGACATCGAGGCACTCCCTCGATCATCGAATCATTTTGCGGACACTATGGCCTCTTTGGGGTCACTAATCCCGCAAGACCTTTCTGGTGATATGACAACCATTCAAGTCAAAACATTATCGCAATCCGTGATGGAGCGTGCAAGCTCTGATTTAATGCCAGGAATCCACATGATCCAGATTGAACCATCCTCAGATAAGTTCTCTCGAATCCATGACTGTTTGAAGCACGCCAACTGGGGGGCCTTGTTCTCCCCTACTCCCCTTAATAGCAACACCACGCTATTCTTACAAGTTCTTTCCCGCTCAGCTTTTTCTAGGGATGAACTTCAAGAGGGATTGGTTGTTCATACCGTCGAGGCTTCTGATCAGCAGGATTGGTATTCACCCCTAAGGGACTACCTAAAGCTAGGTAACCTCCCACTTGGATTGACGCATGCCGCAAAATGAGCATTCAAGCAGAAAGCGGCAAAGCATGTCTTGTTAGGAGACATTTTGTACCATCGTAGCTATGAAGGGATCCTCCTTCGGTGCTTGGACCAGCAAGAGTCCACTTGGGCGATCGCCCAAGCGCACGATGGTACGTGTGGTGGCCACTTCAGTGGTATGGCCATCGCCAAGCGCATTCTTCGCATGGGCTACTATTGGCCATCTTTAGAGCGAGATTGTTGTGCATATGTGAGGAAGTGCATGAAGTGTCAACATCATGCCAATTTGACACACGTACCTTCCCAGGCCTTGCAGTCGATCCAGTCGGCTTGGCCATTTTCGTAGTGGGGCTTAGATCTAATCGGGAAGATCTCCCCTGCATCGTCAGGCCATCATACGTTTATCATAACGGCCACAGAGTACTTCACCAAGTGGGTGGAAGCGGTTTCGCTAACCTCTACGACTGGACCCCGCATTGTGGAGTTCATTTTGCATAACATCATATGTCATTTTGGTATTCCATCCAAGATAATCTCGGATAATGGGACGTCATTCAAGAACAAAGACGTGCGTGCTTTGACCACAAAGTACAAAATTTAGCACAGTTTTTTGACACCCTATTATCCGTAAGCAAATGGGCAAGCAGAGGCGTCAAACAAAATGCTAGTTGCTATCCTCAAAAAGACAGTCATAGACAGTCATAAGGATTGGCACATTCAGATCCCACTTGCCCTGTGGGCTTATCACACTAGCATTCGGACACCCACTGGGGCAACTCCGTTTTTGCTTGTGTATGGCTCCGAGGTCGTCATGCCTCTTGAGTTGGAAATTCCCTCCCTACGCATATCAATGCAAGAGTTCATCGATGATGACACTGTGCGGCAAGCCCGGTTAGACCAGCTTACGTTGCTCGATGAACGACGCGTTAATGCTCTTGAGCATTTACGTATCTATCAAGAGCGGCTAAAGAAAGCATACAACATGAGAGTTCACCTGAGGGACTTTCAGGTTGGTGACTTGGTCTTGAAGGAAAACCAGCAGAACTCTAGTTTGTCGTCCCATCTCAGGGACAAGTTCACGGCAAATTGGTTAGGTCCATATGTAATTGATAGCAAGATAGGACCCGGGACGTACCGGCTAGCTTCCCTTGATGGAGTCAAAGAACTCGAACCCTTGAACATCAGTCATTTGCGACCATTCCATATCTAAAGCAGCCAATCCCAAAATGCTCCAAGGATTCCCACAATCGCTTGGTCAATCCCAAAATGCTCCAAGGATTCCCGCAATCGCTTGGTCAATCCCAAAATGCTCCAAGGATTCCCGTAATCGCTTGGTCAATCCCAAAATGCTCCAAGGATTCCCGTAATCGCTTGGTCAATCCCAAAATGCTCCAAGGATTCCCACAATCGCTTGGTCAATCCCAAAATGCTCCAAGGATTCTCGTAATCGCTTGGTCAATCCCAAAATGCTCCAAGGATTCCCGTAATCACTTGGTCAATCCCAAAAAGCTCCAAGGGTTCCCACAATCGCTTGGTCAAAAGAAAAATAAGAAATATCAAAAACAATAAAATCATCAAAAACAACAAAAACTTGCATCTCATCTCCATGCATGCTCAAAATCATCACAAAATTAAAAATCTCTTTTTACATCTCATTTTCATACTCACCAAGATCAATCCATCAAAAACACAAAAATAATAGCTGCATTAAGCATCGCATCCATACATTTGCATATTTGTGGTCATACAGGTCAAGGCACCATAGACTGTCATTACTTGGCAAAGTCCATCTTCATTCCATATCTCTCCGTTGTACAAACAATCCATCAAGAATAAAATGCTATCCATATTTCCGCCATACTACAGTCAGTTGTCTTCTAATGTATCGAGAGTTTTCGTCATTCAGTCATCATTAGCTGTCTAGCCACATACTATACCAAGTCAGATAGATTTTACGAAGGTAGAATTTTACTTGGATCACACCTTGTTATGTAGCATCCCAGCACAAATTAAAACACATAAACATTCCCAAGTTGTGTGAATGAAAGATGAACCCTGCAAAGCAATCCAGGTCACCATAAGCGAAATGGTTATCTTGCTCATCCCCCTGTGCGAATGACCCCAAAGAATGCTGAGAGTTGGCAAAAGGACAAGCATCCTCCCTACCCAATTCCCCATGAATCCCAAGTTCTCAAAAGTTGCAAAACATCAAAATTTGCACATGTCAAAACTCCAAAAAATTTGACATCACCCTCAAAGTGCATACATCAAAAGGCACAAACAATAGTGATTCTCATCACTCCACATCCAAATCCCTTGCTCAAAAGAAAAAAAAAACAAAAATAATATAACAAAAATAAACAGTGATTTTTATCACTATAAAAGAGCAAGTATCCCAATACAATTGAAGAAAAGAAGGGAGTTGAACTTGAATCCCTGGAACTCTCAGCATTCAGAAGGTCATGAGATAAACCTTAGTACCGGTTTGGTTGATAGCCTATCGGTCACTCGTGGCAAACCTCCCGCATGACGATATATCTGCCGCATTAACTTGGGTGCGAGATCAATGTTTGCATGTGGATGAGCTAGCTTATAGTATCCTAGATTGCACCGTAGATTAATCTGACTAAATACAACAAAGGAGTTAGTGGAGCTAATTAGGTGATCCTCAGTACAAGTTTGGTTGACAGCCTATCTGGCACTGGCGGTATCCTGACAAATGCCACATCAAACGAACTCAATTGCACACACAGGGATGTGAAATAACTTGGTCAAAGACAAGTCCGATTCATACCTTGTTCAAAGTCTTGTCAGATAAAAGTACAGCCTTGGCTAGTTAGTTAAAACATCTGAATCTCAGAAAACCTAACTACATTCTAAACCAACTGTAATATCTTTTCAGCTTTACTTCACCATCAGAAAATACAAAAATAACATACAAGAAAAGACATGTAGGCCTACAAAGCTATTCACCGCAGCAATCGCCTAGGACAAAAAGCCATACAGTTCTGAACAGTCTATGGTGCGACCTCCAAACATCACAAATTCAATTCATCCATTCCATTTTTGCATATCACATATAAATCAAAAACATTTGCATTCATCATAACATATGCATCCATCAAAATAAATTAACATGCATACATCCATACTCATCAAACCATCATGCATAAAATCAAATCATCACATGTGCATAAACACAAATAAAATATATATATATATATATATATCATCAAAAATGGCCCACAGGCTACAAAGAGTTGGTCCTCCGACCCCGCAAAATCCAAAATCCAAAATCCCAAGCCTAAGGCATCGGCCACCGTGATCACGCAGGATCGGTGCGACGGGAACTACCCCCCGTGGTGTGGGTCCTATGGGACCCCTCAGGGCGGCTATTGCTAGCCCCCGCATCATGCCTACTATCGCCTCCCTCATCCAATCGCCTGCGATGAGATGATGCTGATTGCTCAGTACCACTGTCCCTCGTTCGGTGTGAAGAGCCACCTCCTGAGGGCTCAGGTAACCGCCCACCAAGGCGGATAATCTCTCCCTCCATATCCAGCCGATGTCGAGACCAATTGCCTCTCCCAACCACTCTGCCTCCCATCGATGGTAGTAAGCTACTACATCATCATGCTATGCCAGCTACGTCCGTAGGAGATCTCTCTCCTGTGCAGCATCGGCGTTCCCATCCCCTCGATGGTGCACAACGAATGCGCTCTCCCGCTCCACCAGCTGAGCCCGTAGGAGATCCCTCTCCTGCAGAGCTTCCCCCAACTCCTCATCCTGCCTCCGTAGCAACTCCTCCAACCGTGCATTCTCAGTGCGTAACCCTGCATCCATGTCCTCCGCATCTGCCCGAGGCATGGGCATCTCTGGAACAGTAGCCTGCTCTGGCTCCCACTGCTCCGTGATGTCCTGCATCTCCGGCTGATCCGGAGCCCCAAGATCCGCATCCATACCATCCACCTCCACCATCTTCGCATCCTCCAGCGGAGCTCCCCAGTCATCACCTGGTGCCTCGGCCCTCCCCCCCCTGCTGCCCCCACGCCTCCCAATGGCCCCTCGCCTCGCCATCACCGTAGGGTCCACCACTGGTCATACTCTGCAGTAGTCCCGATGTCGTCCACGTCCGGGACGTCAATCACCACGTCTGAATCCTCGCCAAGTGGCACGATGACTGGCCGATCCAGAGTCCTCTCATCCCCCCGATGTCGATAGACCATGGGTTCACCAGGAAACCCCTGGCGCACCCCAAACTATCATGTCACCCGACTGTATGGGAAGAACTCATGCTCGGTCCCATGCCACCCAATCAGCCACCGCCCCCTACGTACCCATCGGAGCCACTCTCCAGCCTCAGGCCAGGCTGGACAGTCTCGGTAGGGGCACCAGAACACCTCCCCCAGAGCAAGCCGAGCGAAGGCATCGGCATAGTGCCCTACAACACCTGCCCACCGCCGACTCTATCCCTGCTCCTCAGATCACCGCCACAACATCGCGTAGCCTATGTCCTTATCCTCCATCTCCCCCGAGTCATCCATGGTAGCCCCGTCGGCCTCTCAACTGCTATGTGCTGCCAGGCCCAGCTCTGCAATAGATAACTACAGTTGATCCCCTTCCGCTTTCGACAGCGGACCTCGTACAGCTCCCCATAGAGCTATGCCAACAGCGTCTGTCCCCACCTCAGGATCAATGGTGCCTCCGTCGGGCACTCAACCAACCGGTGAACCACATCCAGCAGGTTCCACGGGAACCTCGCACCTGACGAGTCAGGCAGCAACATGTTGGAAATGAGGCCCATAAGTACTGCGTGCCTCACTCCCAACACCCCCCTCTCCAGCCACCATCGAACTAGAATGCCGCCAATCTGGCAGTCAAGCTCTGCCCTCTCCACTGGGCTCTCTACGCCCAGCTCCTCCCCGTGCCCAAAGCATCGTATCAGTACCGCTGTCCGCTGGTCACGCGACGACGTCCTGATCGGCAGTCCATCTATCGAAATCCATAGAATTCGATAGACGTCGTCCAATGTCACTGTCATCTCCCCTATTGGGAGATGGAAGGTGTTGGTCCGGGGATCCCACAGGTTGATCAAGGCCATCAGATAGGCCCGATCCCCGACCACAGGCTCCAGTCGAGTCACCTGCTTGAGCCCAAGAGCATCAAGCCATTCCCAGTCAGCCACAGTTAGCGCCCCATGCGCTTCGGCAAAAGCAGTAGGCACACGATACCGGCTCTTCACAACCTGCACAAGAAACAACACAAAAACATCAATATACAACACTACATGAAAATGTACAGCTCAAAAAAAAAAAAAAAGTTGTCAGTCTTAGGGTTTCTGTACTCTAAGTTAAAACTGACAAAATAAAAATAGCAACAAACAATTTTCAAAATACACTTTGCCAGTCCTAGGGTTCTGTACTCTAAGTTTAAAACTGACAAAGTCTGCACAAACAAAACAAAATTTTAAACAGTTTTTTAGCCTAGGGTTTTCACCTACGTTTTAAAACTAACACATTTAAACCTAAAAAACTAGGGTTTTGCATTCCTAGGGTTTTCGCATAATAAAAGCATCACATAATACAAAATGTTTCTTTTACCTAGGGTTTACCTTAGTGTAAAACGGAATGCAAATTTTAGGCGTTAATTATATCTTGTCAAAATAAAGTTACACTAGGATTTCATTTTCTACACAGCCAACTAAAAAGAAAAACAAAATTTTAACCTAAGTTTTCAGCTACGTTTTCGTTCAGTTGCCAGCTAGGTCTTGGTTGTGTTCAGATCCGTTTTAGGGTTTCCATTTTAATTTGAAAAACAACACACCAGAGCAAAATAAATAAATAACTTGAAAACATAATGCAAACAAACGAGGAGGTGCACTTACTGGTCTCGCTTCGGCTCCGCCGCTCGATCCGGTTTGTGCACTCATGGTGGCAAGGAAATTTTGGCAGCGCTTCACTTCGCAGAATTAACCTCCTCCTCCTCAGAGCTCCAAATCGCAAGAAAATTTAAGTGCAAATGAGCCCAAAACCTATTTTTGGCCTTTAAATAGGCTTTTTGAGCTTAGATTCGTTCCTCCCCGGGATGAGCGCTTTAGTTAGCGCTCGTCCCACCCTAGGACGGATACTCACCAGGAATTCGTCCCACCCTGGAATGAATTCAGAGCAAAAAATTCAAAAACAACAAAAAAATGAACAAAATGACCCAAAAACAAGCAATAAAGCTTGCCCGATGAAAGTGCTTTTGCATTTGACATCCCGGGTATGCAAAACCGATGTCGGGGTTGAAATCCTCACTATCCTACTCCCTAAGAAGGCTACCATAGCCGGACCGCTCCACGGGAAGATGGATCTTCGAGAATTTCACCCCCAAACGGCATCGCCAAAAGGGTTAACACCCACCAAAAATAGGTCTAAATGTCGAAAAACTGCACACACATTCAATGCTAAACATCTGACGACACCCTTACCTAAGTCATCTTGGGTCAAGCGACTCGTCGCTTTTCTCATGAAGGTCATTCCCTCATCGATTCGTCGCTTGAGGGGGTAGTCACACTTAGTCACTAATCAACACACACACACCCAATCATGGAAAATGGCATGCATTCAAAGGATCATTGACAAAGACAATCACGCTCCTGCTTGGGGCAGTAAACAAGCAATAGTCACAAGCTGATCAAATCACTTGGCATTCATGAATCATGAACTCTAGGTTACCACAGACAAAAGGTTGCGCCCTTTGCCTATTCATGACTGATCAATGTCCAAGCTCAAGTAACACCTCACCGAAAAAGGTTAACACTTGAACTGAGTTCCTTCGCTCGTCAGAAGCAAGGATTCAAGAATGCATGCCCTTTCCATGCTTGGGGCATCAAGAGTTGGTTAGGTTACTAAGAAACCCTAATCATTAGTGCTTTGGTTATCTATTTTTGCTCGACGCTGCGCCATGCACAGCGCATCCCAAAAAGGGGCATCTATAGACACCAAAACAACACCAATCCGATTATGTGACTGCAAACACTGATCGCATTGACACACACAGCCCCAAGGGCAGCCCCCAGAGGTTAAACAGTGGTCCTAACCACTCTCACAATAGTTTTGGGAGGTCAGAGATCAATTTGGCACCTTCTAGGCACTTTGCTCAGAATCCGTCCCTCCCTGGGACGAATTCAAAATGGGATCCGTCCTCCCCTGGGACGAATACAGAATCCGCTCCAGGGTGGGACGAATTCCAGGTTTGATGGGCAAAAAGTCAAATCTTGACAAATGGCAGCTCGGATCCGCCACCTAACGCCTCCTTCAGTTCATGGGGGCATGGGTGAGCATTTTCTAGCGTTAGAGGCTGTTACAGGGGTAGTCATGAGCCCCTAATCAGGGAGGAATCTTCCCTCCCCTGGAAGGGCATGGCTGCCATGTGGCGCCTCTGCATGCTCATCCCAAGAGACCTCCAGGTCTATAAATTGGTGAGTTTCCTCACCCTAAGATATACAGAGAAGGAGCATTTTGGAGCAACGAAGTGCTGTCGTTTTGATTTCACACCTATTCCCCCTTGAATTGTGCCTTTCACATCCATGATCTCTTTTGGAGAAGAGGTCATTGGGTGGTCATTGGAAGCACAAATCCGGAACCAAACCCGACATTTGGCCACAGTATCCCACCCAATTTTTCGACAACACATTACAGGAGATTTTGGGCCCATCCCAAGTGGATTGGTGCCGAAATCAGGTTCCAACGGTGGGCGGCCCGCCCGGCGCCCTCGCACTACTACGAGCCTAATCTTCCTTTTTAGGAATGATTGGGGATTCATGGCAGATTGTTCTTTTTGTCACTTGTTTATTTTGCATTCCATCTTATGCTGCTTAGATAGCTTGTAATTTCAATTTCGTAATGCTTTGATCAAATCTTATCATGTTTTGTCGCTTTTGTTGTCCTCACTAACTTGCAGGTGGCAGCATCAAATTCCCATTGATGGAGGCCAAATTGGGGAAATCTGACCATCTGGGTCTTCCCAAAATGCCTCCAATTAGCTAACCCCAAGTTTGCAGGACGTTTGGAGATCCCTAGATGTGACATTTTGGGCAATATCACTTCGGCGCTTTGTTGCAGGTGAATTCGTTCTACCCCGGAGCGAATTACAGTCGAATCCGTCCCGCCCCGGAGCGAATTCAAATCGGTGAAGAATTTCCTGACTGTTTCTTTTGCAATGCCTTCTTGGTGATGTTTCCATGTCCCTGTCAAGTTTTCATGTCATTTGGATAAGTTTTAGTTACAGTTTAATTCATTTTCTCATCCGCTTATTGTAGGCTTGAGGATCGCATGCTTTGTCTTATTCGCAGGTGCTACTAACGGTTTCTTGTTCCTTTGAACGTAGGGTCTAAACATCGAAGGAGCAGCAAGGAATCAACACTCGTATACACAAGCGGCGGTGACGTTTGGTCCGCCCATCTTACATGTGGGCACGCGGAAGAGGGATGGCTTTCCATTGATGTGACCAAGAGACAAGTTTGATGCTCCTCGCCCCTAAAAAGGGAGGAAGCGAATTGTAACCGAATTTGAAATACATCAATAAAAGAAGAGGGTTGTTTCATTCCATTTGGGTTCCAATTTGTCTATGCTTTCTCCATTTTATGCATTCTAATTCGTAGCATCAAGTTTAGTTTCGTTCTTGCATCGTACTTGGAGTTTTTCCCTTTTTGTTTTCGTATCCTCGTGCTTTCACTATGCATGTGATCAACCATGGCCAATCAATAACACTCTCCAATCAATCGATTTATGATGATCGACACTCCTATGAAATTGTTTCACCTTTTTAGTTTTTTACAACCAATCAACATATGATGATTGATACTCCTCTACAATAGATCAGTTTATGTTGAGTTTCTATCCTCTAAAATCGATTCACCTTTTCAGGTTTCTACAATCGATCAACATATACCGATTGACACACCTTTGTAATAGATCAGTTTATGTTGAGAGGCTATTCTATGAAACCAATTCACCTATTCAAGATTATGCTACCGATCATATTATGCTAATTGAAACATCCCTGCAATAATCGATGTCAATTTTGTGGAACCAATCATATCTTCCGATTGAAAATCCCCTAAAAACCTGTCGATAAATATATCGATTGACAATATTTTTTTTGCTGCTTCAAATCTATTTTTGAGTTAGAGTGTTTTAGATGTATGTTTATTGGTACCCATTAAGTATTTATATAGGTAGTATATGTGGCGAATTGGATGGGAAAAAATATTTATAATTTGAAGGCGAATGGTCTATGGATTTCGATGAAAGTGGTTGGCGAATTAAAATAAAAGCAGGATAATAATTATCACCGTCAGGCGAACTGACCCCAAAAAATATGTCCACCCTAGAATTTTTCGGTGAATGAGCCCTAGTGAAAGGTCCCAAAATTAGAAAATTTAAAATTTTAAAAATCCTAAATATAGCCAATTTGTGGTGATTCACGCTTATACATAACCTTGCATTAAATGCATCATTAGGAAGGGAGGTTGCTATAAAGGAAAAATAGCCCTTACCCCTATGCTTAGGGGTCCCTCGTAGGTGGCTGATAACCTTGTAGTTATCATGCTACCTCCTATTGAGGGAATAACAATGTTTGTGTATTATCTACCTTCTTGCTTATTATTAGATGCATCTTAGTTTAGAAAAGTACAACCTTTAGAAAGAGCCCTTGTGTTGCGTAGGCTCTTAATTTACCATTAAGATGTATTAATACTTGTGTTTTAAAATATAGAACTTAGTTTGTTAAATATTGACAAGTAAGGTATTAATAATAATGTTAAATACTAAGCTGCAAGCTTACTGAAATGGTAAGGTCTTTGGCCTCTCTTTGAGAGGTCCAAGGTTAAAACCCCACTAAGTATGAGGAGACCATGACCCCTCATAAAAACATGTGTAAACTCATTGAAAAATGATCAAGTGGCATTAGCTCAACCGGTTAGATTCCTGGAAATTTAAAGAGGAGACCAAGGTTCAAATATTGCCCAACGATATGTAGATAATATCCAAGCTTTGTTGTAATACCAATATGTGGTGATGATGTAATATGGGTGGGGCCCATTTTAATCCCATATAATCAATTGAAAAAAATAATGCTAAATACTTGTACTAAAATATTTAAAAAAAAATTTCAATCCTAATATTCTTTTTTTACAAGAAACTAATAGGGATAGTCTATTGTAGGGATAAAAGCACTTCTATTTATATAAAATCAACACTTCTACCTCTCTTTTTTACACAGAAAAATTTGCACTAGCAAATGCTAACAGTGATTTTGCATAAGTAAACTTTCCTTCTAAATTTAAGGTAAAATCTATTTTGTTTTATCAAAAATGTGTTCTAATAAATATAATTAGTTTATCTAGTATTCATTCTTGTCCAAATAGATCCCCTAAAGTAGACTACACTAATGTTTTTATTTAATTTTTTTAGGTCGTAAAAGTGCCACTGATGAGAAAAATCATTGGTGTAGTGCTTCTACAAACTTTAGTGCTTCCAGAAAACCATATAAAACCAAGTATTTTAGCCTTTATAATCATTTTTAAATGGTTTATATGGGATTGAAATGGGGCCCACCCATATTAAATCATCATCATATAGTGGTATTACAACAAAGCTTGGATATCATCCATGTGTCATTTGGCAATATTTGAACCTAAGTCTCCTCCTTGAAATGTTGAAAAATCTAACCGGTTGAGATAATGCCACTTATTAGCCCCTATAACCCTTTGTTTGCTTCTATTTTACTATTTTCTATTTTTTATTCCCAGTTTTCTATAGATTTTATCCTAAAACACACCTATTTTAGGATAAATCAAAGAACATTGGGGATAATCTAAGCCTTGCATTCAAACTCTCTTAAGTTATATAAATCAAAGAACTATTGGACATAGTTTTGAATATTCATTTTCAAATAATTTATGCAAGGAATGAAAAACCATTTAGTTGCATCTTAGGGTAATCTTGTTTGTTTGAATTCTATCTTGTTTTTCCTTGAAAAGAAAAACTCCCCTAGTTTATAGCAAATCATTCATATTGAAGATCATGATAGCTTAGGAATCTTGTTTGTTCAATTCTTGCATTATTCCATATAGCTTTCAAACTTAGTAGTGATATTTCTTAAGTTTAGTTAATTTTATCTTTCAAGGATTTTTAGAGACAATACCCTTAGATGTTTTCCAATAAATTCACAAAATATTGCATGACCATAAACCTATACATAAGATATACATATACATGGAGGTAGGAAAACTTGGGTAAAGGTATTTAGGTCTCCTTTGGAAAGATATTTGAGTAAAATTTTCATGCCCGTGCAGCCTTAGAGCGATCCTACATTCTAGTGAACTTGATGTGAACAAACATATTTCCTTACAAGCTAAAAATTAACATTAAGTAAGATAGTTTAAATTTGTTTAACTAATTAGATCACATTAATAGAAAATTAATATTTCTTTCCTTTACCTTCATGGAAACATAGACACTTAGTCATGTATCTAGGTGAGATTATCCTTGTACCATTCCTAGTCTAGTACCTCAAGCTTTTCTCTCTTATACATATATGTATATTGAGGGAACCAAATCACTTCTAGTACTGATGGGTATATCAGAAGGGTAGGTATATCAAGTAGGTTTATGTATATTAGGATATCCTCCTAAGGTATAATGGCTAGTTGATTTATATTTGTAGTATTTTCTATCTTAATCAAGAATTAATACAAATTTATCTATTTTTCTCTATCCAAAACTTATAACCTATGATGGAACATCGATATAATACTCATAGCAAGGGTTTAACATCAACTTATTATATCCCTTTTACCCATGATCATGAAGAAGACGAAGAAAACATGTGGGTAAATCCAAACTATAGATATGTAGAACACATGGTTGAAAACATAATTTTGATTCTATAGATCATATTAGAGAATATGTAAGAAGGAATAAAAACATTTCCTATGTTGTACGTAGAGAAGAATTAAAAGATTAAAATAAGAGAGAACCTTCTAATTCCAATGAAAATATTGAAATCATTAATGAACAATCCACTATTACAACACTACATGAAAATCAAATTAATTTGTTCCTTTGTGAAATTGAGACAATGGAGCGATTGAAGTAGGGGTTTGGCAAGTTTCTAGAGTAGTAGGTATAGTGAATAGGGACTATGGTTCTAGTGAATAGGATAAAGAAAACTATTTTTCAAAACCTTTTCACCTAGGCACTCAGTCATGGGTTAATGCCCTTAAAGGAAATCAAAAAGCTCACAAATGATGTTTCAACCTCCAACCTATGAATGGAGTTCTCATGGTACTAGATGACCTGATGGACGTGGTGGTAGATAAGAAAAAAATGTCTCTAGTGGGAATTTTTTTGGGGGTTAGGCTAGAGTTGGACACCATTAGGAAATGGGCTTGGGAGAAGTGGAAACCTCTCGATCACATGGAGATTGTGGCATTGCCCAAAAGCTTCTTTTGGGTGAAACTTAACTATTCAAAGGATTATGATAGGATCCTCCAAGGGGGACCTTGGTTCTTTAGCCAAAGAGGTATTTTTTTAGAAAATGAGGCTTAGAATTTGATCCCTTTTATAGTGCATCAGTTTATCACTTGTGTGGGTGTGTTTGCCTAGTCTCCTGATTTATTTTTGGTATGAGGGAATTATTTATGACATAGCTAGAAATATTGGACAAATGATAGCTATGGATCTTGCTACCCTAGCTCACTCTCAAATTATCTTTTCTAGGATATGCATTGATACTAACCTGAGCTAGGAGTTGCAAAAATCCATCAACCTAGTTTCCTAGTATGGGTCATGAAATCAAGTAATAGAGTATGAAAACTTATCGGTTACGTGCAGGATTTGTAAGAAGGTTGGACACTTAAGTTTTTATAGAAATACCCAAAGAAATAATTCTAAATACAAATGGAAATAGATTTAAAAAACTTGATAATAATGCTAAAGTGGAAAATCCCAATGCCAATGGAAAGGTAGGAAAAGTTGAAGGATAAAATAGAATATAAGAAATGGAGTGGAAGAAGAAAGAGCCACTTGAGGAGGGAGCAATTGAAAATACAAATAATGAGGTAAATTGGCTAGCCCCAAGTCCTATTGTTAAATATTGTATTCCTATTCCCAATCACATTTCTTGTTTAAATGAAGTAGATGAAAGTATGTTTCTTTTGAATAAGGTATTACACAATTCTATGTCTACTCCATATCCTCCTCAAAGGATTGAACCTAGGGTTTTAGAGGATACTCAGTTCGTAGTATGACATGATGGAGGGGATGATCCAATCTTAAGAGATGGTTTGAAAAGAAAACAACAAAAGAGGGTTCAATCCAAAAGAGAATCACTAGAAGTCACTGTAAGGGAACTATGGATGTGGGATCAGAAGAAGGTCCAGGTAGACTATTAATGGCAATCATAATTAAAAAAGAAACAACCTGAGATGTAGCCAATGGTACCAAAGTAGTCTTAAATTTTAGGGGAAAAAACATCCCACTAAATCTAAGAGATTTGTGGATGCATGATCAAAAGGAGGGCCAGGTAGATAGTCAATAACAATTATAATACAAAAATAAATAGCCTAAGATATAGTCAATGGTACCCAAACAATATTAAATTTTGGGGGGAAAAACATCCCACCAAATCTAAGGGAGTTGTGGATGTGAGATTAGAAAGAGGGCTAGGTAGACCATCAATAACAGTCACAATCTAGAAAGAAACAACCTAAGATGTAGGTAATGGTGTCCATGTAGTCTTAAATTGTTTGGGGAAAAATATCCCACCAAATCTAAAATATGAAAACCCTATCATCAAACATCAAGGGTTTTAATGCCCCTAAGAAATACCATTTGGTGCATGCATTAAGAAGAGAGTAAAATCCTAACATTTTTCTTCTCCAAGAAATAAAGCTAGATGAAAGCAAATCTGAGAGAATAAAAAACTTAGTATGGAAAGATGCAGACATGGCGATCAACCTGGAAGTTGGGGATTTAGGAGGTCTTTTATATTTTTGGAATAAAATAATGATAAAATGTAAAGGTAAAAGAAATATAAAAGAAAGAAAGTATAACAACCCTTTTAGGTACGATCTTATATCATTGAAACATGAAGACTTGGTCCCTAAAATTGAAGATTGGTGCAAGAAGGAATTTTTAGGTCCAAATATTTGTTAGGTTGCTGGGAAGTTGAGATGCATTAAATAATATCTAAAGCTATGGAATAGGTCTATGTATTATCAACTGCTATATTTTGTTCTAGTATGCTATTTGTGTTATGACTGGGAGGCAACTACAATCGTTTTAAGTTTTTGTTTTGAAAGTGGTCTAGTAATTTGTCATGTTTTGAAAAACAAAGTGGGAGGAGATCCAGTTAAAATGGTACCCTTGGTGATGAAAATTGATGAGGAGGTTGAAGAAATTTTGGAGAAGGATGGTTTATAGAAGACTCTAAGAGAAAATTGCAATCACTTGGAATGAAGGAATCAATAGACATGATCAATTTCATAGATCAATTTTGTTAAAACTGAGATGTTTTGACTAATTATATTATTGCTGGATATTTTGTTCTAGTCTACTATTTGTTTTGACTAGGTGGTAGCTATAGTTATTTTAAGTTTTTTTTGAAAGTGGTATAATAATTTGTCATATTTTAGAAGTTATTTTGTCTTTATGTGATATTCTAGGGTTCAGTCGAAGTAGTAAGTGGGTGATAGTATTTTTTAGATTTTTGTAACATATATTATTATCTAAGGTCTGAGGTGTAGACCAATTGGTTTGACTAAACCCTGTAAGGGGTGTGGAGGTCCAAGGTTCAAATATAGGACCTCATCAGATTGAATGCTTGTCCCTTTCCTAGTGCTTTTAGTGGCGTAAAAGGTTTAAAATTATTATGAAATGGTGGTTATAGGGGTGGACTATGCGAAGAAATGTGTGGCAGCTTTCGAGGCAGACAACATAGAATACTATGGTGGTCATAAAAATCGGATAGCCTGCCTAGATTCGTGGCGACTACCAATTCCACCATGTAAATTAAAAAAAAAAAATTATTATCTTACACAACTTGATGCATGGGTTTGGGGACCCTAAAACCCCTTCTTACCCTAATAAAAAAATAAAAATAAAATTAATTCTGCTATTTTTTATGTGGCTATGACATATCCTACAAATTCTACTACTCCCCCAACCATATCTATAGTCATACCTATTTAAGTACAATATACTAGTATCCCTATGACCCTTCCTATTCCAAATCATATTTCTAGGGATTAATTACATTCTTACACCCACTGCACCTAATAAAGTTACACAACATTTAGAAAATATACCTCATATACATCAACCCTTGCTAATTTTAATTGCATATATAAATCAATAAAATGTACTATTCCAAAATATAAATACTACATTATAACACATTGAAAAATGATTCTAAATTTTAAGAGTTAGAATGTGAATTGGACTCTCTTTTAAGGAACACCATCTGGACAAAAATACTCTTTTGATTAATTCTATAGTCAACCTTTAAATACCATGTTTGCTAATCATTTTTTCCCCCTCATTTTGAAAAACCTAAATTTCAATTGTATAATGGTAAGAAAGATCCCATTAATCATTTATGATTGTTTCAAATTACATGTATTTATGTAACCCATGATGAAAGACTACTCCTTAGGATCTTTCCGAAAAGTCTTTGTGGGTTAGCATTGGAATGGTATTATT
The DNA here is from genome assembly GCA_028583015.1 of Wollemia nobilis. Classification (NCBI taxonomy): domain Eukaryota; kingdom Viridiplantae; phylum Streptophyta; class Pinopsida; order Araucariales; family Araucariaceae; genus Wollemia; species Wollemia nobilis. The sequence continues at coordinate 4,149,220 of JAQPPZ010016751.1, read as the reverse complement.
TTCAAATACCCCACCATTTAATTTATTTTTTTAAAGAACTTATGTAGGCATTTGTCAAATAAATTTTAGTTTATATTAAAGAAAAGATCACCATAGATGATTTATATCAACTTACCAAGCCAAAAATAAGTAATTTATAGATTTTTTTAGAAAAATGGAGAACCTTAATGGGAAAACTTCAATACATTCCCCACCAAAATAACTCTTGCACATCTTCATACAAAACCTTCATGAAAAATTATCATATCCTTTAGAAACAACTAATATCACCTCTTTTGAAGAAGTCATAGATATGACAAAAAGAGTAGAAGTTGCCATTTTGAGGTGACAACAAATTAATTATAATAAATAAGAAGATAAAACTTATCACAAAAATAAAGGACAATATAAAAATAAACATGTTGTATGAGATGGTGTAACCGATTCTCACCAAAAAACAATGTAAATACAACTCAATATACTCCTAAAAAACTTTTGATATCAAAACAAGACAAAATATCAATTTATAAATATTAGGAAAGCCCAAAACAGCATCTTAAAGATGCTTCTTGACTCAATAATGATTAATATTCCACCCATTAGACCTTTAGACACTTCCAAAGAGCTACCTAATTGGTATAGACAAGAAGAACATTATGATAATCATCAAGTTGATGGTCATAAAATTGATAGATGCAATACTTTGAGAAATATCATCCAAGACCTTATAAATAATGGAACAAATATTTTTAATCAACAATCTAGTCCTAAACAAAATTTAGAAATATTCCAAAATCCTTTGTCTGCTCATAACCAAAGGGGTGCTAATTTTGTAGGAACCATTTACTTAGCTAATCCCTCTTATGTAGTAACTCAACAATGGGTTAGGAATCAACCCATAGAACAACCATTAGTTATTCCATGACCTATTGAGGCAAACACATCCAAAAAACCCACTTTGGTACTTAGACCCTTGAAGATGATCAAATTTTCTTTAATATTCAACAATAATTGGAAAGTATCCTCACCATGATCTCTCTCTTTAAATTGTTGAAAACACATCTTGCTCACAGGGCTATACTGCTCAAGATTTTAAGTAAGCATGAAGTTTCTCTAGATTTACCGCCCAATGATATCATCAACATAGTGGTTTTCACTAAGGAAAATAGTGTTATTTTGGCATTTTATGAAATATATATACCTTTAAAGGTGACAGTAAGAGACTTACCTCTTTACATAACAACCCATATATGAGAAAAAATCATCAAGAGGATATTGGTAGATAATGGGTTAGAACTTAATATCTATAATATAAAATTTATCCAATATTTTTTATTGAGTAAAGAGGATATACATGAATTCAATCTCATATCAGAGCTTTTGACAATGAAGAATGAGAAGTCACTAGAACCATAACCTTACCCTTTAGAGTAGGTACCCAAATTCTTAACATTTTTTTATGATATCTCATGTGATGTAACTCATAATATTTTTATTGGAAGACCTTGAATCCACACCTATGAAAGCAGTCCCTTCTACCTTGCATCAATATGTAAAATATGAGTACCAAGGAATTAATATTAACATTCTCTACTGATCTAATATTTTTTCTTATTGTCAAATAAAATATACAAGACAACTAGGACTTAATATTTAATCTAAATTATCTTAACAATCCAATAAAGATGTCAAGATTTCTAAGCAACCCCTCATTGACTTGCATGATGATCATCAATATCCAATGGAAAGAAAATTAATTTAATCAATAAAAATAAATATCCCTTTGCAAACTTAGTTGGTCTTTTTATTTTCCCTCATATTATAGGCTTATCTAAGAGAAGAGGTTTAAAATTTCAATTAGAAATTTTTTATTTTATTTATGATGGGAGCACTTTCAATGAAGATATTCATGGTTACAATAATTTCCCAATTGAGTGCATGTATGCTTCTTGCTACACGTCTCCTATGTATCCCATTTGTAAAAAATTCTAGCTAATATGGGATATCAAAGAAAGGGTTTAGGTCAACTCAAGCAAGATATTAAGGAGCCAATAGGAACTAAACCTTGGTTAATATTTTATCAAATAAGATACATCCCTAATAAAAATGAATCATTACCTCTATTAGAAGAAGATGATGAGACTAACTATACAAAATATTTGCATGGATTATAATGGGGTTGTGAATATGAGAAAGAATTATGGTCCCCTTTCAATGTAGAACCTCACAAAACTTCATATTTTCTAGTATTAATTTATTAACTATTGTCCACCTTGAGCTTATATCAAATGAGGAAGAAGAAGACTCTAATGATTCTTGTGATCAAAATGACACTCATGTTGAAGAATCTCTCAATCAGATATTTAATGTCTTCTTTGAAACTACTCGAACCATAAAAAGTATCATTAGATCCAAAAGAATTTGAAGACCTAGGATTATTACCCAATCCTCCTAAATTTGATATGAGTCACCAATCTTAATTTAAAAAACAATAGACATCAACATTACTACTAAAGAAAATCCCTGGATCTTAAAATTAGGTAAAGTCTTAACAAAATATGAGCAAGTAGAATACACCAACCTCTTAAAAGAATTTAATGACATTTTTTCTTGGACCTATGTGGACATGCCTAGACTTGAACCTTATCTATTTACACATTATCTTGTTGTATATCTAGATGCTAAACCAGTCAAGCAAAAATTGAGAAAAGTGCACCCTAAAGTTGCCCTCCTAGTCAAAGATGAACTTCAAAATCTTTTAGATGTTGGTTTCATTAAAGCTATATATTATTCAGATTGGATCTACAATACCATGTCTATTACAAATAAATAAGGATCCATTCAAATTTGTATAGAATTTAGGGATATAAGCAAAGCATGCCTAAAAGATTATTTTCCTTGAACAAATATAGACATGATAGTAAATTTACTACAGGATCCAAAATATTGTACCTAATGGATGGATTTTTAGAGTACAACCAAACAAAAATTATCCCTAAAAACTAATCTAAGATAACTTTCATGATACCCTGAGATACCGTTTTTTACCAGGTTATGCCATTTGTCCTAAAAAATGTAGAAGCAACATATCAAAGGGCCATGGTATACATATTTCATGATATCATGAATGACATTGTAGAAGACTATGTAGATGATCTTCTAGGGTGATCTTAAATATATGAAGATCATACTTGAGATCTACGATGTATTTTTGAAATATTGTAATACTACAAAGTTTGGTTAAAACCTCAAAAATGTAATTTTAGGGTAACATAAGAAAAAAATATTGGAATTTATCATATCCCATCATGGAATTGAGGTGGATCCTACCAAAATTTTAGCAATAACAAAAATACAACCTCCCACAGATCTTACTAGACTTCATAGTCTATAAGGAAAGTTGCAAGCCTTTCAAATATTTATCTAGAAAATAGTTGATAAGTATCAATCATTTTTTAAATTGCTAAAGGACACTAAGTTCAATAGGAATGATGAAGGTCAAAAATATTTTGAAGCCTTGAAAATATATCTTTTGACACCACCTATCATTATACCTCATAATCTGACCCAACCATTGTTGTTATACATAGTAGCCACCAATCATTCCCTTGGATCTATGTTAGCTCAATATGATGGTCAACATCAAGAAAGGGCTATCTACTATATTATTAGAAAATTTATTAGCTACAAAACTTGTTATATACCATTAGAAAGGCTATGTTTAGTAGTCATATTTATTTCATAAAAATTAAGAAAATATATTCTTATCCAAAAGAAATATGTTATAGCAAGGGTAGATATTCTATGATATTTAATATAAAAAATATATCTCTTAGGATAAACTACCAAATGGGTTATTTCCCTCAATGAGTTTAATCTTGAATTTGTTAGTAAAAAATCATTAAAAGGAAAAGTAATCATATATCAATTACCCACAACACCTTTATAATCCAAGAAACCTTTAAACATAAGCTTCCTCTATGAAAAATATTTAACCATAAAATCCCAAGAAGCCAAGTCATGGATCCTCTATTTATATGGGGCTTGATGCATCAAAGATGTAGGGGTAGAAATTTTCCTAGTTAATCCACAACAAAAACATATACATTTGTAATTCAAACTCCAATTTTTATGTACCAATAATACAATAGAATATAAAGCACTTGTTTTAGGGCTTTGAGATTCTATAAATCTAAGGATTAATACATAAGCCATTTTTGGTTTTTTTCAATTAGTGATTAACCAAATTAATGGTATTTCTCAAACCAATAATGATAAATTAAAACCATATAAGGATATTGTAGATAAATTAATGTATTCCTTTGATAAGATCATGATATAAGCTATCCTTTAATCTATCAATAACATGTAGATGCCATCACTATGACAACTTTACTTATACCTCAATAAGTAGAGGATGAACAAGCCTCTATCATCATATGATTAATAAAAGCTTCAAAAACCCTAAAATTAATTCAACACCCTTTGAATATTTGTATCATTGAATCTACTTCATCTCAAGAACCATGGTATCAAGAAATCTTCAACTCCTTCAAAGATAATATATTGCCTAAGGAACTAAATAGGTAAGGTTGCAAATAATTTAGACAAGGAGCCTATAAGTATGTTATCATAGAAGATATTTTATAGCAACGATCCTTTAAAGGCATAATCCTTAGATGTATTAGCTCAAATGAGGTACACATAGTCATTAAGGAATCTCATGAAGGATCATGTTATGGATATTTTAATCAATTATCTATAGCCAACAAAATCCTTATAATGGGTTATTATTGGCCATCTATGAAAAATAACACTTGCAACTATGTTAACAAATGTGACAAATGATCAAGTGGTATTAGATCAACCGGTTAGATTCTTGAACATTTAAGGAGGAGACCAAGGTACAAATATTTTCCAAGAGATACATTCATAATATCTAAGCTATGTTGCAATACCACTATGTGGTGATGATGTAATACGGGTGGGTCCTATTTCAATCCCAATTGAAAAAAATAAAATGTGACAAATGCCAATGAAATGAATACCTTGTTCATGCTACCTAACAAGAATTAAAACAAATCACATCACCTTGGACTTTATCCACCTAGGGTCTATACATAATAGGTAATATTAATCCTGAATAATTGTATGAACATAAATTTCAAAATACTCACCACTAAAATAAAAATCCTTAAGAAAAATCAAAAGAAAACCAATGCTAAGATCAACTAAAAGGTAAATTCAATCCTAATTGGTTAAGTCCCTTTATAATCACTGCAAAATTTGGCTCTAGAGCCTATCACCTAGCCACATTATATGGGAAGGAACATAAAGAACCAATCAACATATGCATATTAAAAGATATTATGCTTGAATCTACATGGCTTGCCTACTCATGTGCATGATTGCATGATTACCTATCTACATAGCTACTTGGAATTCATATTTTATTAAAATCATGTGCTTGATTTCATGCTTTCTTAGGTTTTTCTATTCATAACATCAAATCAGGGGTATTCAAAATTCGCATCTATAATACATTATGTTACCTAGTGTATCAATTAGGCAAAGGGGACCTTGGTACATCCAATATCTTACAACCTTGTAATTTATTATAAAGTGTACTAGTTAGTGGATGCTTGGATATAATGACCATGATGGGTACCTTAAAAAATATATTCTCTAAAATCTTACATCATCTCATGCGATTATGTTGTGAGGCCTAAGGTGTAACCCAAGCAGGTGGGCACCTTCTACCTTGTATATCACATGTCTATAATTTATTGCAAGTGTGTTAGGTAATAGATAGAGAATTCCTACCACCATGGTTGGCATCATTGGAAACACTCTTGTTGCAAAAATCCTAATCACCTTATGTATCGATGAGGAAATTGGATCCCCTCATTTAGTGTTTTGTATGTTTGTAAATTTTTATATGCACACTAAATAATAGATGAGGAGCCCTAAATCCACTTGTCAATATACTAGGAAATTTAAAATACTATCACATAATTTTATACAATCATTCACTTCTCTTTTAGATAATAATCTATATATCTAATCATGTGGACTAGTTGTGAGGATTGACATGCCACCCATGTGGATAGGTGCCTTGTATATAGTTTCTTGTATATCCTTAGAATTATATGAGCACTCCAGTTAATTGATATAATGTTATTTCTACTATGGTTGTAACCTCTAGTAACACTCATTTCACATAATACTATACTACCTTACATATTAATATGGAATTGGGTTCCCATATCTAATATCTTGTATATATTTGTAAAATATTTTACATATGCTTTAGGTAATGGACATTGGATCTTGAGTCCTATTGAGTGGTATTTTCATCCGATTGTGAAAACACACTCTCCGATAGGATTTGGGCTCCAAATCCTCTTTTGCAAAGAAATTAAATAAATAATTTCTCCAAGGTCTCCGCTATATTAGCATTTTACATTTGTGTATTAATAATCTCAAATAAAGATATTCAATTTAAATGCTTGGAACACCTTAGTGGTTGCAAGTAATTGAAAACAAGGGGCAATGTTGGTTTATTTTATTGTGAAACTTTAATGATTGTTTATTGAACCCAAATAAAGCAAATGTGATCTGGCCCTTGTATGACCACGCTGTAACTTCAAAGTGGAAATTGATGAAATGCCATAAAACATAACTCCTTCAATGAAATTGGAATTTTCATGAAGGGAATGTCATCATCGGCTCATGAATGAAAAATAAAACTGAAAAATGAAATTCTGGCCCTGAAATGGAAATTTTCTATTTTTGGATTTTAAAGTCTGCAACAAAACAACAGCTTTGGTGAAATTTAAACAACTCCGAAAATGAAATTTTAAAATGCGTATTTGAAATCTGCAGTATTACATACGCAATGGTGGAACTATTTTTGGATTTTGAAGTTTTTTAATTTTTTTATTTTAATGCCTGAGAATTAAAAGAAAATTGAACTTTCTAAAACAATAAAGTGCAAAAAATGAAAATAAAATGCAAAAAAGAAAATGAAAAATGCATTCAGTATGATGCTATCCTATTTCGACAAAATCGAAGATATGAGGTTTCCTGCATACAACCTAACCTATTGGACTTGCAAAACATGCACAATCCTAATAAGCTAAGTGCTAGTTCCTAGGGTTTTGAATGGGGTTTTTAGATTTAGACATTCGCTTGGAGCAACCAAGATAACTTGCATTAAACTCCACCTATAAGCCTAAAATTTGAAAAGGGGAAAAATAGACATTAAATCTTGCATGCAGAAAATAACTCCTTCTTTCTTGTCAATGAGGTGCAACTCTCTAAATTTTCTATATTAAAAATTGATCATTTTACAATAACAGAAGTCTCTAGTTTTCTCAAAACCATAAAAAGGGAAAGAAAAACACTCCAAAAGCAGGCCCAGAATGGCTTCTCGCCTTCGGCTCTGCAACTCTGCTCACAGCGATTTCCCACCCCTGTACCAATCTGTGCTTCTGCTTTTAAAATTTTTGGCAATGCTCTCTGTTTTTCATCTTCCCTGCCTCTTCATCATTTTTGACTTTCTGCTCGACGTCGAAACGTTTGATCTTCTCTATGAACTGTAACACTTCCCATGATTCTTACACCTTTATGCCATGTGTTCAGCGCTGCCCCTGTATGTTCTGTAATGGCCCGCCATGAATCGTGACAAAAATAGCATGTCACGATATCATGAAATTTTCTATTTGCAGCTTTGTTCTTCCACCTGTATCGCGAAAACAAGACATGTCACGATATCGCGATGTTTTTATACCCGCAGCTTTATTCATCTTCAAGCATCGCAAAAATGAAACCTGTCACGATATCACGATGTTTTTCTGTCAGCAGCCTTGTTCGTCTTCATGCATCGCGAAAAATGAGACATGTCACGATATCGCAACGTTTTTCTCCTTCGGGCTGCATGGACGCAACCTGTCGCAAAATTGCAACATTTTTTCCTTCGCTGTGTTTTGCTGTACTTAGCCACAAAAACACGACATGTCGTGAAATCATGACACCTTTTCATTTCATACCATCTCACTGCTTTCTATCGTGAAATCATGACACTTTTTCATTTCATACCATCTCGCTGCTTTTTGTCATGAAATCGTGACGCTTTTCTCTTTCGAGCTGTGCAGATGCAATCTGTCGCAAAATCATGACATTTTTCTCTTTAGCTCTATCTTCCTGCCTTTGGTCATGAAAATACAACATGTCGCGATATCATGACACTTTTCCTCTATGTTCACTTTCGCTGCTCCAGGTCGTGAAACTCTAACATGTCGCGATATCGCGACGTTTTTTCTGTTTGCCCTTCATCTCGTCTTCAAATCATGAAAAAATGACATGTCGCGATATCATGACAACTTTAGTGCCTTGCCCTATTTTACTGGTTTGACCGTGATTTTGTGACATGTCGCGATATCGCGAAATTTTTCTCTCTCCTCTTTGACCCACGATTTCACGACATGTCACGATATCACGACAATTTTCGATCAACACTTCTTCCTGCTTGCTTTGACCGTGATTTTATGACATCTCATGATATCATGACATTTTTCACTTTGTGCTGCATTCTGTTGCTCTTAGCCACGAAAAAGTGACATGTCACGAAATCGCGACACTTTTTCGTTCCACTGGAGTGGTGTTTTCACCCGATTGTGAAAACACATTCTCTGATAGGATTTGGGTTCTAAATCCTCTGCTTGCAAAGAAATTAAACAAGTAATTTCTCCAAGGTTCCTGTTATGCTAGCATTTAGCATATGTGTATTAATATCAAATAAAAATATTTAATTAAAATGCTTGGAACACCTTAGTGGTTGCAAGTAATTGAAAACAAGGGGCACTGTGGTTTATTTTACTATGAAACTTAATGATTGTTCATGAACCCTTATAAAACAAATGTGATCTGATCCTTATATGACCATGCTGCAACTTCAAAATGAATTTTAATGAAATGCCATAAATGAAGGAATTATTTATGGATTTTGAAGTTTTTTAATTTTTTATTTTATTTTAATGCTGAAAGAATTAAAATTGGGACTTCTAAAAAATAAAGTGCAGTAAAAAGAAAATAAAATGCAAAAGAAAAAGAAATTAAAATTGCATTCAGCTTGATGCTATCCCGTCCTGGTAAAACCAAAGACAATGAAGTTTTCTGCATACAACCTAACCTATTGAACCTGCAAAACACGCACAATCCAAATAAGTTAGGTGCTGGTCTCTGGGGTTTTACTGTGATTTTCTAGATTTAGACATTCGCATGAAGCAACCAAGAGAACTTGCATTCAACTTCACCTATAAGCCTAGAAATATGAAAAAGGGAAAGATAAACATTAAAACATGCATGCAGAAAATAACTCCTTCTTTCTTGCCAACAAGATGCAAATTTCTGAACACTTCTGCATTAAAGATAAATTTTGTTACAATAGCAGAACATCTGGTTTTCTCAAAACCAGAAAAAAGGAAGAAAAACACTCCCGAGCAGGCCCAGAATGGCTTCTCGCCTCCGGAATTGCAACTCTGCCCGCAGCGGTTTTCTGACCCTTGTGCCAATCTGCGCCTCTGCTTTTATACTTTTTGGCAATGCTCTCTGTTTTGTCCTGTGATGCTTCGCTTCATCTTCCAGATCGCTTCGTTTCACCTTCTCGCCTTTTTGTTGCTTTGAATTCATGCTCGATTTTGAAATGCTTGGTCTTCTTTGTGAATTGTAACGCCCCTGCAGCCTTTACACATGTATGCCACGTGTTTTGCACTTTTCTGCATGTTCTGTAACGGCCCCATGTAAATCACGACATTATTATGCATGCAACTTTGCTTCTTTGCCTTCACCGTGAAAACGCGACATGTCACGATATCGCGACGTTTTTCGGCCAACAGCCTTCTTGCCTTCTTGCCCAGTGAAAATGCGACATGTCGTGAAATCACGACACTTTTTTGTTCCGTACACTTTGGCTGCTTCTGTCACGAAATCGTGATGCTTTTTCACTTGGTATGCCTTTTGCCGCAACCTGTCGCAAAATCGCTACGCTTCTCCGTTCCGTATTGCTTTGCCGGCTTTCCGTCGTGAAATCGCTACGCTTTTTATTTCGGGCTGCTCTTGTTGTATTTGGCAGCGAAAACGTGACATGTCGTGAAATCACGACATATTTTCCATCCATACAACTTCGTTGCTTTGGGGCCACAAAACCGCGACCTGTCGCGATATCGCGACATTTTTCCACTTCATGCCCTTTGGCCGTTTTCTGTCGCGATATCGCGACGTTTTTTCGCTTCCTGCCCTTTGACCATTTTTTGTCGCGATATCGCGACATTTTTTTGCTTCCTGCTCCTTTGACTGGTTTGACCCGCGATTTTGCGACATGTCACGATATCGTGACAATTTTCATTTTCTGCTAGCGACCGAGCAACACGTCGCGAAATTGCGACACTTTTCATTTTTGACCGCGACGGGGCAACACATCGCGAAATCATGACACTTTTCAGTTTCTGGCAGCGATGGCGTGACATGTCACGATATCGCAACAATTTTCATTTTTTGGCAACGATGGAGCGACATGTTGCGATATCGCGACACTTTTTATCCTTGTGCAATTTTGCCCATTTTTCTTGATTTTTAGAATTTGGGTCACTGAGATCTTCTTTGAAAGCATGCAAAAAATGTGGGTCCCTAATTTTGGGGTGTGTTGTGGATCAGCCACAACAAATGGTGACTCTGCTGTCAAATGCTCCTGAGCATTTTGTGAGAACCCAACCTGGAAGTATACAAACTTGAAAACATGTGTTAGCACATAAGCAATATAAACAAATGCCCAAAGATCAGAAGTATATGAATCATCAGAATCATCAAGTATTAGCTCAGTGTGTGCAATGAATTTCATTCCCTATCGTTTGAAATTGATCAACATTCCATTGTCAGTTTTACATGAATGCATATGTGGGTTTGTGAATGATTTGTGTAACCTGATAACTATGCTAATAGATTTTGCTCTTGTAAAGGCCTAAAATTTCTAGTATCATGCACAAACCTTCAAGATTGCCAAACCCTCTTAGGATCCACTAATTAATTGCTTTATTATATCCCAAAGTTGGTTATGAGTCCCTACTATCTTGAACCCATGTGCAAGTGAATGTGAAATCAGAACTTTGGGGAATCAGACTCCCAACCTAACCAAGATGGGAGTTTAACCCTATCCTTACTATTCTGATTTAGAGTTCATTACCTCACTTTGAGCAAAATAATTTAACCAATTATGGAAGAAATGGTCATGCTAGTCTAACCCTTTGGACAATCAGTGGTCTTATTTTTTAGACAAGACATGTTGCCATGCATGGGCATACTTAACCCCATAATCCATGATTTAACTTCATTTCTTTGGACCTTGGGGATGACTACCCATCCTTTGCAGAGGATAAATAGTACGATCCTTCCAATCCAATATAAATATGAGATGGGAAAAATTAATTTTTTACTTCTTGGACCTTGGGGATGACTACCCATCCTTGCTAGGGACATGTAGTACGATCCTTCCAATCCAAGTTTTGGATAAAAATGGAAAATATTAATTTATTGCTTAGACCTTGGGGATGACTATCCATCCTTTGCAGAGGATAAATAGTACGATCCTTCCAATCCAAGATTTATCATGAAATGAGACATAAGAGCTTTGGGGAATCAGATTCTCAACCTAAGCGAGATGAGAATTTATGCCCTATCCTTACTACTCCATGTAGGTCAAATCAAAGCTTTGGGGAGTTGGATCCTCAACCTAAGTTCGATGAGGATTTAACCCTATCCTTACTACTCTGATTTTAGGCTTTAAGTTTTATGGAAGTGGTCAAAACCACTGTTTTAAGGATCATGTTGCATAATAGGATAGACATGAAAAACCTCTTTTGCCCAACATTTTCTTCCAAGTTAGGTTTTGATCATTTTGCTCAAGATCCTTTTTAATGTGTATAAGATGTGCTTGGTTCTAGATATCTCAAGACTCAGTTCCCAACCTTAGGATTTTCTTCTTATTTATGTGATAACATAACCCTAAGAGGATTTGACACACTTTAATGATTTGTATTTGAAATGCATTTGCAACTAAGATGGCATGTATGTGCAAAGTGAGATGTAATATGAATGCATTGTATTTTGAAATGCAAATGAAATATTGCCATATAAAACTGACTACTTCATGTATCCCAAGTTTCAAACGATATTATTAAAATGTTTGTGTTACTTGTGGAGCTTTTACAAGACAATTCCAATGTTTCATATTCTCCCGATATAGAACATAAGTTAGCACCTCAAGGCAACTTTTTCATCACTTTTTTTTTTTTTTTTATAGACAAATAAAACATGTCAAATAAACACACAACTTTAAATTAAAACTTATTCAATCCAAAACCAAACTGCAATCCCAAAAATGAAAATTTGAAAACACAAACCAAAACCAAACCCAAAGTACCTTTAAAAACGATCTTGAAAACACAAACCAAAACCCAAAAAACCAAAATCTATATACAAATGTACAATATAATACAAGATGATGCAAAGCTTGGATTATCACTTTCTGGATCCCAAACATGATTAGAACATTTCAACAAAAATATAACATGATATGCATGCCAAATGTTGTGGGAATCCAACACAAACAAGACTAGACCAAACAATGCAACAAATTTCCACTTGCCATGCTCACCATACCAATTTGATTTAGTTCCAATAATACTCCCATAGGTGAGCATCAAATTACTAAAATGATTAGACAATAAATGATTTTCAATTTTATCATGTCTATTCTTTAAAATGTAAACTTCATAATTCCCTCCTTGATTTAGAATTAGGCTATCCTTTTCAAATATGCAATTTTGTAAGTAGTAGCCTATTTCTACAAATTTCAAAGCCAAATCATTTTCCAAATTTGTAGGCCAATCAAATTTGTGTAACAATTTACAAGCCTCTAGGATATTTACTAAATTAGGATCATTAAAAGTTTTTATCCTAGATTCAATTAGTAATTGTTGATGAATTTTATTTAACAATTCAAGTGCATCAACTTATTTTCCATTCATTTAAACAATGTTATTAAAGGTGTGATTAAAAATTATACCTTGTTTTTCATTTACATTTAATGACATTTCACCATAAACATTATTTAAATTCAAAATATGGTCATACTTTTCAGTCCTCAAACATTCTTGGTCAAAGTGTATGTCAAGTAATCTGTTTTGATGATCACTTATTTGAGTTGCTTCCAATTGATCCATCTCTTTGTCATTTGGTTCTAATTCTTTGTTCACTATCCATGGTATCTCTTCATTTGAATCCTCAAAATCATCATGCAAACTTGCATCCACACTTTCAATGAATTTATATTCGACATGATCAAATTTTGTCCCCTTTTCAAATCTTGTGAATATGATATCTTCATACGATGTAGAAGGTTCAACATCCTGCATATCAAGTAAAATATGAGTTTTATCTATAGGGATGTGAGAAAAGAATGCATCATCATATCTCCCCCAACCATTGTAAAAATCGTCATCCAAATCCATAGAATGAAAATCCATGATGTTTGTGACATGATCTCTTGATTCATTCATAAAATATTTTTCTTCTTTGTCCTTGGTAATAGAATCATTATAATCTTCCAAAATTTGATGAGATTTGAAACCCTCTTCCAAAACATCCTCAAATTGTATAGGAGTTGTAATATCTTCCTTTGAGTAGGCAATTATGTTGTCCTGTATATCAATAGGCACATGAGTTTCATTAGTAGTTTTGGAATGAGTAAAATCTTCCCACTTCTTCCAAGCATCATAATAATCATCTTTCAAAATCAAGTTGTGACGTTCAACTATTTCTTCAACATCTTCCAATTCATCAATGTGTTTCTCATCAAATTCATCTTCACCTTCCTTAGATGGTTCAATTATTTCCAAAAGTCGGTTATTTCTTGAATTCAAATTTATAAGGATATCATTGTCCAAATTAGTAACCCAAGATTCATTATCATAATTTGGAGGGTGAAGAATTTCTTGATCTTTAATTTTACACGTCTCATCAATAGTATCTTCCAAGAACAAGTGGTGAAATTCTATCATATCTTCAAATTTATTTATTGATTTTCTTTCCATTTCACTTTCAACCACTTCATTCAATTCTATGGTGGGTTCCATCCATTCACATATATCAAACATTTTTGAATTTAGAACCCCTTCATCCGGATAATCGTGTATCTCTACATGATCCTCACTAGTGTATGTTGTCTTAGCAATTTGCACCTCCTCTTGGACTACATCTAAGGTAGTCATAAAATTTGGGTATTCAAATTCATCCCCTTGATCATTCACCTTAGGTATCATTGGAGTGGAGGGTGCTATGTTTGATGGTTGGTGTAGGTTGGCATCAAAAGAACAATCTCTCATGTGAACATGTTGTGCCTTTTCTTCTTCAAGACCTTGCCGTTCTATCTCTTCTAAGACCTCATGGATTTTCTCTAGAGACAAGCCACTCAGATTTTCCTCAATGAGTGAAGCAAGTGTGGGGTGTATGGCTCCTAGGTATACTTCCATGGCTTCCTCTTCTAATGTGTTAAAATTTTCCCACATTTGGGAGTGCAACTCACGAAATATTTCATTGAATTGACTCAAGGATTCATTAGGCTCCTTACACATGGAGGTAAACTGATTTTTCAAGATTTCTAAGTCAACCTGATTACCAAAATGATAAATATAGGCTGCTTCTAATTGTATCCAAGAAGTCTTAACCTCCATGGGTAGTTGGCTGTACCAAAAGAATGGTTTATCTTCCAAAATGTATGCAAATAACTTACAAGCCACCTCCTCATAGAAAATCTGGAATTTACATAATGTATCCTTGTAGACATGCAGTTTTTGCAAGTATCCTAGTGGCACCTCTTGATTAAAACACCGTAAAAAATCCAATAACATTGTAGGAATTTGATAGGGTACCACAAGTATAGATAAACCCTCATAATGATCCTCTATCATTGATACCATTCTCTCTCTTAGAGACACTATTTCAGCTCTAAGGGATACCATTTGCTCCTCAAGTGTTGCCATCAGTGAACTCAAAATGTAATTTTAGAACCAAATCTGTTGAATACTCAACCTGCAATATATAAAAAAAATCAAGTTAGCATCAACCAAGAGATGTAATTATTAAAATCAAATGTCAAGTAATTGCATGAGACCAAAATTTTCTAAATTAAATCAAATCACATATTTCTGTATGAACAATCAAAAAAGTGTTAGAATAATATACAACATACCTGAATTGCTTAAAATAAAACAAGTAAATAAATTTAGGTCGTCCTTTTTACAATCGGCTGAGTGTTAGAGGACAAGCATAAAAAATTTAAATTTAAATAACACTAAAATAAACCCGTTCGACCCTCCTAGCACCAATCCGTTGAGTGGTGTTAGAGGCCGAAAATGCTAATCAAATGGACTTGAAATATTTAGCAATGTAAAGCTCTCAAACAATTAAAAACCCGTAGCATCTAAAATCATGATAAAATAAACTTTTTAGGCCCTCCTTCTAGCGCCAATCTGTTGAGTGGTGTTTTCACCCGATTGTGAAAACACACTCTCCGATAGGATTTGGGTTCTAAATCCTCTGCTTGCAAAGAAATTAAACAAGTAATTTCTCCAAGGTTCCTGTTATGCTAGCATTTAGCATCTGTGTATTAATGATCTCAAATAAAGATATTTAATTAAAATGCTTGGAACACCTTAGTGGTTGCAAGTAACTAAAAACAAGGGGCACTGTGGTTTATTTTACTATGAAACTTAATGATTGTTCATGAACCCTTATAAAACAAATGTGATCTGATCCTTATATGACCATGCTGCAACTACAAAATGAATTTTAATGAAATGCCATAAATGAAGGAATTATTTATGGATTTTGAAGTTTTTTAATTTTTTATTTTATTTTAATGCTGAAAGAATTAAAATTGGGACTTCTGAAAAATAAAGTGCAGCAAAAAGAAAATAAAATGCAAAAGAACAAGAAATTAAAATTGCATTCAGCTTGATGCTATCCCGTCCTGACAAAACCGAAGACAATGAGGTTTTCTGCATACAACCTAACTTATTTGGATTGTGCGTGTTTTGCAGGTTCAATAGGTTAGGTTGTATGCAGAAAACCTCATTGTCTTCGGTTTTTCCAGGACGGGATAGCATCAAACTGAATGCAATTTTAATTTGTTTTTCTTTTGCATTTTATTTTCTTTTTTTCTGCACTTTATTTTTCAGAAGTCCCAATTTTAATTCTTTCAGCATTAAAATAAAATAAAAAATTAAAAAACTTCAAAATCCATAAATAATTCCTTCATTTATGGCATTTCATTAAAATTCATTTTGAAGTTGCAGCATGGTCATATAAGGATCAAATCATATTTGTTTTATAAGGGTTCATGAACAATCATTAAGTTTCACAGTAAAATAAACCACAGGGCCCCTTGTTTTCAGTTACTTGCAACCACTAAGGTGTTCCAAGCATTTTAATTAAATATCTTTATTTGAGATCATTAATACACAGATGCTAAATGCTAGCATAACAGGAACCTTGGATAAATTACTTGTTTAATTTCTTTGCAAGCAGAGGATTTAGAACCCAAATCCTATCGGAGAGTGTGTTTTCACAATCGGGTGAAAAAACCACTCAACACGCGACATGTCGCGAAATCGTGACACTTTTTTGTTCCACTGTACTTCGCTTGTCTGGGCCGCGAAAACACGACATGTCGTGATATTGTGACACTTTTCATTTCGACGTACTTTTCCGTTCTGAGCTGCGAAAATGTGACATGTCACGATATTGCGACGTTTTTTCATTTTGGCCGCGACGGAGCAACATGTCAAAATATCGCGACATTTTTTCATTTTTGCTTTTCTTTGCTCTTTTAACATCTGGGCCACTACAATATTCTTGGAAAGTGTGCAAAAAAAGGGGGTCCCCAATTTTGGGGTGTGTTGTGGATCAGCCACAACAAATGGCGACTCTGCTAGGAAATGCTCCTGAGCATTTCGGTGAGAACCTAACTTGGAAATATACAAGCTTAGATACAGGTGTCAACACATAAGAGATAAAACAAATGCCGATAGATCAAAAATACATGAAACATTAGAATCATTAAGTATCATCTCGGTGTGTGCAATGTGTTCCATTTTCTATCATTTGAAATTGATCCACATTCCATTTTCAGTTTTACATGAATGCATATATGAGGTTGTGAATGATGTGCGCAACATGATAAATATAACAACCTACTTTATAAAGATTCAAACCTTACAATATCATAGACAAACATTTAAACCTGTCAAACCCTCTTAGGATCAACTACGTGTATAATGAATTACTTTATTAAATCCCAAAATTGGTTACGTGTCACTACCATCTTGAACCCATGTGCAAGTGAAAGTGAAATCAGAGCTTTGGGGAATCGGATTCCCAACCTAAACGAGATGGGAATTTAACCCTATCCTTACTACTCTGATATGGAATTCATTACCTCACTTTGAGCAAAATGATTTAACCAGTTATGGATGAAATTGTCAAGCTAGTCTATCCGTTTGAGCAATCAATGGTCTTGCTTTAAACAAGACATGTTGCCACGCATGAGCATACTTAACCCCATAATCCATAATTTGGCTTCATTCATTCTTTTTCTTTTATTTCTTGGACCTTTGGGATGACTACCCATCCTTGCTAGGGACATGTAGTATGATCCTTCCAATCCAATATTAAGATAAAATGGGAAATATTAGTTAATTTTATTTCTTGGACCTTTGGGATGACTACCCATCCTTGCTAGGGACATGTAGTACAATCCTTCCAATCCAGTATTGAGATGAAATGGGAAAAATTAGTTTTACTTTTATTGCTTGGACCTTTGGGATGACTACCCATCCTTTGTAGGGGACATGTAGTACGATCCTTCCAATCCAAGCTTTATGATGAAATGGGAAAAATGGAAGCTTTGGGGAATCGGATTCTCAACCTAAGAGAGATGAGAATTATGCCCTATCCTTACTACTCCATGTAGGTCAAATCAGAGCTTTGGGGAGTTGGATCCTCAACCTAATTTCGATGAGGATTTAACCCTATCCTTACTACTCTGGTTTTAGGCTTTAAGCTTTTATGGGAGTGGTAAAAACCACTATTTCAAGGATTATGTTGCATGATAGGACAGACACGAAATACTCCTTTCACCTCACATTTTCTTCCAAGTCTGGTTTTTATCATTTTGCTCAAGATCCTCTTTAATATGAATAGAATGTGCTTGGTTCAAGATATTTCGGGCATCAGTTCCCAACCTTAGGTTTTTTTTATTTCTATTATTATTATTTTTTTATGTTATAGAATAACCCTAAGAGGACTTGACATATTTTTTTTTTAAATGATTGTATTTGAAATGCATATGCAACTAAGATGGCATGTATATGCAAAGTGGGATGTAATATGAATGCATTGCCTTTTTGAATTGCGGATAAAGTATTGCCATAATTTGTAAAACTGACTACTTCATGCATCACAAGTTTCAAACGATATTATTTAAAATATTTGTGTTACTTGTGAAGCTTTCTACAACATAATTCCAATGTTTCATATTTTCCTGATCTTAGGCATAAGTTGACATCTCAATTTTTTATTTTTTTATTTTATTTTTTAGACAAATCAAACATGTCAAATGAGAACCAACACACAACTTAAATCCTAACCAAACTAGCAATTCCAAAAATGAATTTGAAAACACAAACCAAAACCACAAACCAAAATCTATATACAATATAATACAAGATGATGCAAAGCTTGGACTATTATTTTCCTGGATCCCAAACATGATTAGAACACTTCAACAAAAATATAACGTGATACGCATGCCAAATGTTGTAGGAATCCAACAAGATTAGACCGCACCATGCAACAAATTTTAACTTCCCTCGCTCACCCCACCAATTAGATTTGATTCTATTAGTACTCTCATAGGTGAGCGTCAAATTACTAAAATGATTAGACAATAAATAATATTCAATTTTATCTTGTCTATTCTTGAAAGTATCCATTTCATAAATCGATTCATGATTTAAAATTAGGCCTTCCTTTTCAAATATGAGATGCTGCAAACAAGAGCCTATTTCTAAAAGTCTTGAATTCAAATCATTTTCCTGGGTTTTAAAGCACTCAAAATCATTCAAAACTTGATGAGCATCAACAAAATTTGACATTTCCTCGTTGATGATATTAGCATCCAAGGGGACATCATATAACCTATCACTTAAAAATTTTGCAGCTACTACCAAAGGTAACGATTTCACCTTGTCATCCATACTCAACCCATCGTGGTTAGAATTTACCACCACTTGAAGAGTGTTAGTAGCTTCTTCTTTTTTTTCATTGTCTTCTTCATCATCCAACACCTATTCAAAAACATCGAAGTTAGGCACCCAATCAAACATGCGTCCATCCTTTTCAAAACACGAGCCTAGTTTTTCAAGATATGTGTCGCGTGACACCTTTCCATGATCAATGGCTTGAGTTGCCTCGAAATCCACATTTTCATTAGGATCATCAATAGTATCAAATCCACACCACTTAGGTTTTGTAATTTCATCATTTTGAGATGGCATAGACATTGTAGAATCAATAGGTGGATCAAGATTTTTGATTTCCTGTCCCACGAGAGGAACAAAATCAATTGATTCTCCGTCTGTATCCATGGTAGTAGAATCATTATCTTTCTCCAACCTTTGATGAGATTCCAAGCCTTCTTCCAAAACATTCTCAGATTGTACAGGGCCGGTAATATCCTCATATGAAAGGGTAATTATATTATCCTGCATATCAATAGGCACACAAAATTTATTAGACGATTTGGAGTGAGCATACTCTTCCCATTTATCCTAAGAATCATAATGATCATATTTCAAAATCAAATTGTGATGCTCAACTATTTCTTCATCATCTTTTAATTCATCGACATGTTTCTCATCAAATTTATCTTCACCTTCCTTAGATGATTCAATTACTTCCAAAATTGGGTTATTGCTTGTATTCAAATTGATAAGGCTATCATAGTCCACATGTGTAACCCATGATTCAGGTTTAACATAATTTGGAAGGTGGGAATTTTCTCGGCCATTATTTTCAACAATGTCATCCAACGCGTCCTCCGAGCAAGATTCATCCTCATAGAATTCATCTTTTGGTGAGTCAAGGGTTCCCAATTTATCACATGTTTCAATACTAGTTGGATCTAGCACTCCTCCCTTGCCTGAAATCATCATATTGTGAAAATAATTGAAATTGATTTTAGAAAAATCTTTTGAACCAAGATGAGTACTTTAAAGTTGATTCATACTTAAGAAAGATGATTGATCTTGCATAGTGGGTTTAGGATTTTGCAATTGATTGAAGTTTGGGAACGATTGTGGATTCTGAAATTGATTCAAACTTGAACTCGGTTGAGGTGGATAAATCATCGGGTGGGTAAGGGAGGTATTAAATTATTGAAGATTATATGATCCAAAACCCACACCATAATTTTGATAACTCAGTTGTTGCTCAATTGCCATTGCTTGAGTATAGGCTTGTGACAAAGATGTGATTTGAGGCATCCCTCACAAATATGTGGAAATGAGTGGGTCAAGAGCATTGACGTATATTTGGAGAGCCACTTCTTCTTGTAGAACATAAAATGTCACTAATTGAGTATATAATCCAAATAACCTTTTAGAAAATGACTTCACATTTTCACTTGGTCCTTTTTTAATAGTGAAAAACTGCTCATACATGTGGACTGGGTCAACTCACTCTCTGTTGAATTGATTAAGAAATGTTGCCTCTAGCTGAGCCCAAGAAGTGATAGAACCTAGAGGTAGACTTGTAAACCAATCATATGCCACTTTGTCCAAGGTGTAATGGAACATTTTACAAGCAACATCATCATACCAAACTGTTAAGTGATTCACCACAAATTTGAATGCTTGAATATGTTCTTATGCAGTATTTGTCCCATTAGAAAAAAATCGAGGAAGACATCTCTCAAAACCAACGAGAATATAATGTTGAACTCCCGGTATGTTCAATGGGTTACCTGGCATCCACGGTGTAAACATAGCCATTAGTAAATATTAAAGAATATAACTTTAACAATTTTTTTTTTTTTTTTTAAATCAAATCAAATCACATTATTCCTGTATGAACAATCAAAGCGTTAGAATAGTGCATAGCAATTCATGTACTACTTTTAATAGTACAAAGTTGTATTGTTAAGAGAAGGCTAAAGATAATAACCAATAGGGCATGAAATATTCAAAATTGACATCCCTGTAGCACTTAAATCACACTAAAATAAACCAATTCAGGCCCTCCTTCTAGCGCCAATCTGTTGAGTGGTGTTAGAGGAGGCCGAAGATGCTAATCAAATGGACTTGAAATATTTAGCAATATAAAACTCTTAAACAATTATAAACCTGTAGCATCATGATGAAATAAACCATTTCAGGCCCTCCTTCTAGCGCCAATCTGTTGAGTGGTATTTTCACCCGATTGTGAAAACACACTCTTCGATAGGATTTGGGCTCCAAATCCTCTCTTGCAAAGAAATTAAATAAATAATTTCTCCAAGGTCTTCACTATATTAGCATTTTACATTTGTGTATTAATAATCTCAAATAAAGATATTCAATTTAAATGCTTGGAACACCTTAGTGGTTGCAAGTAACTGAAAACAAGGGGCAATGTTGGTTTATTTTATTGTGAAACTTTAATGATTGTTTATTGAACCCAAATAAAGCAAATGTGATCTGGCCCTTGTATGACCACGCTGTAACTTCAAAGTGGAAATTGATGAAATGCCATAAAACAAAAATCCTTCAATGAAATTGGAATTTTCATGAAGGGAATGTCATCATCGGCTCATGAATGAAAAACAAAACTGAAAAATGAAATTCTGGCCCTGAAATGGAAATTTTCTATTTTCGAATTTTAAAGTCTGCAACAAAACAACAGCTTTGGTGAAATTTAAACAACTCCAAAAATGAAATTTTAAAATGCGTATTTGAAATCTACAGTATTACATATGCAATGGTGGAACTATTTTTGGATTTTGAAGTTTTTTAATTTTTTTTATTTTAATGCCTGAGAATTAAAAGAAAATTGAACTTTCTGAAACAATAAAGTGCAAAAAATGAAAATAAAATGCAAAAAAGAAAATGAAAAATGCATTCAGTATGATGCTATCCTATTTTGACAAAACCAAAGATATGAGGTTTCCTGCATACAACCTAACCTATTGGACCTGCAAAACATGCACAATCCTAATAAGCTAAGTGCTAGTTCCTAGGGTTTTGAATGGGGTTTTCAGATTTAGACATTCGCTTGGAGCAACCAAGATAAATTGCATTAAACTCCACCTATAAGCCTAAAATTTGAAAAGGGGAAAAATAGACATTAAATCTTGCATGCAGAAAATAACTCCTTCTTTCTTGTCAATGAGGTGCAACTCTATGAATTTTATGTATTAAAAATTAATCATTTTACAATAACAGAAGTCTCTAGTTTTCTCAAAACCAGAAAAATGGGAAGAAAAACACTCCAAAAGTAGGCCCAGAATGGCTTCTCACCTTCGACTCTACAACTCTGCTCGCAGTGATTTCCCACCCCTGTACCAATCTGTGCTTCTGCTTTTAAAATTTCTGGAAATGCTCTTTGTTTTGCCCTGTGACGCTTCGCTTCATCTCCCAGATCGCTTCGTTTCATCTTCCCCGCCTCTTCGTCGTTTTTGACTTTCTTCTCGACGTCGAAACATTTGATCTTCTCTGTGAACTGTAACGCTTCCCATGATTCTTACACCTTTATGCCATGTGTTCAGTGCTGCCCCTGTATGTTCTGTAATGGCCCACCGTGAATCGTGACAAAAATAGCATGTCGCGATATCACAACATTTTCTATTTGTAGCTTTGTTCTTCCACCTGTATCGCGAAAACAAGACATGTTGCGATATCGCGATGTTTTTATACCCGTAGCTTTATTCATCTTCAAGCACCGTGAAAATGAAACTTGTCACGATATCGCAACATTTTTTTGTCAGCAGCCTTGTTTGCCTTCATGCATCACAAAAATAAGACATGTCACGATATCGCAACGTTTTTCTCCTTCGGGCCGCGTGGATGCAACTTGTCGCAAAATCATGACATTTTTCTCCTTCGCTGTGTTTTGTTGTACTTAGCCACAAAAACATGACATGTCGCAAAATCGTGACACTTTTTCATTCCGTACCATCTCGCTGCTTTCTATCATGAAATCGTGACACTTTTTCATTCTGTACCATCTCGCTGCTTTCTGTCGTGAAATCATGACGCTTTTCTCTTTCGAGCTGTGCAGATGCAATCTGTCGCAAAATCATGACATTTTTCTCTTTAGCTCTATCTTCCTGCCTTTGGTCATGAAAATCCAACATGTCACAATATCGCGATACTTTTCCTCTATGTTCACTTTGACTGCTCCAGGTCACGAAACTTTGACATGTCGCGATATCGCGACGTTTTTTCTGTTTGCCCTTCATCTCGTCTTCAGATCGTGAAAACATGACATGTCGCGATATCGTGACAACTTTAGTGCCTTGCCCTGTTTGACTGGTTTGACTGCAATTTTGTGACATGTCATGATATCGCAACATTTTTTTATTTTGTCTTCTCTCTCCTCTTTGACCCGTGATTTCACGACACGTCACGATATCGCGACAATTTTTGGTCAACACTTCTTCCTGCTTGCTTTGACCACAATTTTATGATATGTCGCGATATCGCAACATTTTTCACTTTGTGCTGCATTTTGTTGCTCTTAGCCGTGAAAACGTGACATGTTGCGAAAATGCGACACTTTTTCGTTCCACTGTACTTCGCTTGTCTGGGCCACGAAAACGTGACATGTCACGATATCGCGACACTTTTCATTCCGAAGTACTTTGCCGTTCTGAGCCACGAAAACGTGACATGTCGTGATATCGTGACGTTTTTTCATTTTGGCCGTGACGGAGCAACATGTCGTGAAATCACGACATTTTTTCATTTTTGCTTTTCTTTGCTCTTTTAACATCTAGGCCACTGCAATCTTCTTGGAAAGTGTGCAAAGAAAAGGGGGTCCCCAATTTTAGGGTGTGTTGTGGATCAGCCACAACAAGTCCATTTGTTGATATATCAGGTAATCTATGTCATCTTCACTCTCTTCTGTTTCAATAATATGCTTTCATATTATCTTTAGTTTATATATGTGTGTGTATGTATGTATATAATTTAGATCATTAACATATCATCATTATCATCATCTCGTCTATTTGATTGCCTTAAGCATTATTAGAAGGACTAGTATCTACACATCTATGTCTTGCAAACCTATAATTTCTTGCAATATCTATGAAGCATGGGTGCATATGGCATGATCCTTATAAGGGTATATCAAGTAGTTAAATTCTAACATCAATCTATCAATCCAATCATACCATATAAATTTACCTCACCTATTTATAGACCTACGAGTGTGGTGAGATTAAATGATTATCAATTTGCATCCCCATAATAACTTATGAGTGTGCCAAGTAGTAGATCATTTAATACTCGACCCACTCCTCATTGATCCATGAATTATCTAGAGGAGAGCATTGTTTTTTGAATCTTATCAATTTTATGCTAGTGATAAATACTAGTCATCATTCCATAGTAGAGCATAAGAATTCCAAGGAAGGATGATATTTCTTACCAATATTCTATGTATATGCAATTTCTTGTACATATGCTAGGCAAAGTTGAGGGACATCATTTTTTCTCAAAATTCTATGTGATAGTGTGACATAATATCCAAGAATTGTCACATTTCATCAACACTTTACATGCTTTATTTATAATATTCTTGGGGGTAACTAGCATCATTTTTTATCAAAATTATTATTCCATCATGTGCCAGATACCTCATATCATGTTGATTTGAATCAAGATATTTCACAAAAATGTTTACAGTAGATCATCTTAGACATTTGAACTAGATCATATTAGACATCTTTGTATAGGATCATCCCAAAAATATCTGCACTAAATCATATCAGACATCTTTGTATAGGATCATCCAAAAATATTTGCACTAGATCATATCAAATATCTTTTGTATTCCCCTTATAAAATAGATCATCTTAGGCAAATTTTTCATGTCCTCTACAACATAAATCATCTTAGACATCTTTGCATACACCCTATATTGTAGATAATTTTATATACTCATCCATATCCCTTGTGGTATAATATTATTAATATCCTTGGAGCCATGCCCCTTGTGGTATGAGATACCAAAAATTCTTTGGACCATGTCCCTTGTGATATGAGACACCAAAAATACTTTAGATCATGTCTCTTATGGTATGATACACCAAAAATCCTTTAGACCATGTCCCTTGTGGCATGATATACAAAAAGTCCTTTGGACCATGTCCCTTATGACATGAGATCATTAAAAATATTTGGGCCATGTCCCTTAAGGAATTAGATTGTTAAAGTCCTTTGGACCATGTCCCCTATGGCATAAGATCATTAAAGTTATTCAAACCACATCCCTTGTGGTGTGAGTCACTAAAAGTACTTTAGATAATGCCCCTTGTGGCCTGAGATCACTTAAGTCCTATGGGCCATATCCCATGTGGCATGAGATACCAAAAGTACTTCAAGCCATGTCCTTATGATATGATATCATTAAATTCCTTTAGGCCATGTTACTTGTGGTGTGAGATCATTAAAGTCCTTTGGGCCATGTCCCTTATTGCATGAGACATAAAAATTACTTCAAGCTATGTTATTATGATATGAGATCATTAATGTCCTTCATTCCATATCCCCATTTGTGCCCTTCACTATATGGTAGATTGATCATTCTAATAAAAAATAGTCCCCATTATGCAAAAGGTTCTATTGTTGCTATGGATATCAAAGGCATGGGGGCATTCCTTTTTCTTCCAATGGAAAGTTTGTATTTTTCACTTTCTAACCCATTTGTGAACATTTGTGAACATCTTGGTCTAGTAATATCCAACCTTCATGATCTTGTTGGTTGTAGTTAAAGCTAAGAAGTGTCCCTCAACTAATCCTTTATATAATTATTGTAATATAAATTGTGCTTGTTCCTATTTTACACATCTAAGAAGTATTCCATCAAAATTCCTTTGAAATAGTACCCCATCAATTATTGCATAATGAACATTTTGTAGACAAAAGTTCTTCTTTGGGCTTTGTCTAGATTAGTAGGGTATTCCCTTGTTTGTATGTACTTTACTATTGTTCTACCCAATCCGTTTCTTATTTTCCTTTTTTATTAAATATTCTTCTGGTGGTACTTCCTCATTGTCCTTTCCTAAATTATCCCCTTTTTATCTGCATATGCATCTATCTGCTGATAAAGTTCTCTACCTATAACTAGCTTAGTGGGTTTGATTTCTACATTGTAATCCAAACTCCTAATAAGCCATTGGGATCTCTTTTTGCTTATTTATTTGTCCATTATATATTCTCTTACACTATAATGTATGGCATAAGCAATAATTTTATTTCTAGAAATCATGTTTTTAAATTGCTTTAATCCCCGTACAAATCTTATACCTATTTTTCTTCATATTCCATCAAGGTCTAACTAAAGAATGCCACTAGGCACTCGTTTTGGTTTTTATCCTTTTGTATCATTAAGGCCGTTATATTGAGCTTCCCTCCATATACATAAATCATAAAAAAATTATTGAAATTTATATTAACAAGCATTGGAGCCTTTGCTATGACTTCTTTTAATTTCTCAAAAGCCTCTTTCCCTTCCTCTAGCCTAAAAAAGGGTCAATTCATTTTTAACATAAGCGTTATGGGTCTAACTATTATTGCAAAATCTGGGATAATTTTTCTAACAAAATTGATTTACCCAAAAATATTGCAACCCTTTTTTGTGCCTAGGTGGTGTAAGATTCATAATGGCTTCCATGATGTTAGAATCTATAGCAATATCATCCTTAGATACAACATGCCTAATAATTTTACCTGTGGTACATAGAAAATAAATTTATTTGGTTGAGGTGTATTCCAAATTTCTGTTATCATTGAAAGATTATATCCAAATGGTCCAAGTGGTCATCATTATTTTTAGAATACTATGAGGTCATCCAGATATATCATTATCATTTTTTTTATCAGATCATGGAAGGCTATATCCATAGCCCTTTAAAATATTGCCATGACATTAGATAACCTAAAAGGCATCCACTAATATGTGAAGGTTTCCCATTTTGTGTTGAAATTTATTTTATGTTGATCTTCATATTTTATCCATATCTGATTAAAACTAGAGAAATCATTTAATAATAAAAATATTTCAGATTTGGCTATTGTTTGAAGAATTTGCTCTATAGAAGGTAGGGGATAATTATCCTTTAGAGAAGCTTTGTCCATATCCTTAAAGTCAACACACAGTCTAAATTTACCGTTCTTTTTCTTACAGGTATTAGATTAGTGACCCACATGGTATTCTTGATTAGGTATATGATTTTTTATTCAATCAACTTATCCAACTCCTTTTGCATGAGATACTCAACTTTTGGGTTGACTGGTCTTTTTTTTTTATCTAATTATTTTGACCTTCATATTTAATTCAATTGTGTGCGAGATAATGTACTTGTTATATCCCTTTAGGTCTTCATAGGTCCATGCCATTCTATATTTGTAATTTTGGCATAGTTTCATAAGTAACATCTTCTCCTCTTTTGTGGGCATCTTCCCTATTCTCAATGTTTTTTTAGGATACTTCTATTTCTTGATAGTCTTTATTTTTTGTAGTAAACCTTTTCTTTCCTATGAATCTACCATCTGGGCTAAAGAGAGATGCTAGGGTAATCAAGCCTTTTGGCATTTTGTTTAAACTTAGTTGAATTATTTGATCCTTATATGCTTCTTCTAATTAGATATATTTCTTCAACATACTTATCTACATGTTGTATGAATCAAAAAAATTTCTCATCACTTTCAAACACTTGCCAATTTTCTTTATTATTAGATGTTGTTGGTCTTATTATCATTTTTACTAGTTGATGTATTTTCCATATATAATTGATTGGGTTAAATTGTGAACCAATGATCACCATCCTATTTGAATATGTGTTTTGATCTCTTGGAATCACTTTTATGCCAATATCATCATACTATTCTATTAAATCCTAAATTCCATTTAGTAATATATTCTTTTCTTGACATTGGGATCTTACCTACCTAATAATTAGTTCAATATCACCATAAATCTAAAGAATTATAACTTTTCTTTTTTCAACCATTTGGAGTCCTAAAGTTGGGGATTGATATTCTAATTTGTTGTTGGAATATGAAAATTGTAATCTATATTCCTAAAAATGTTTTGACCCTTTCAGATAACTAAGGCATACTCCTACAACTACCCCTATTTTGCTTTGAGAACCATCAAAATACAACTTCCATAAGCTAGCTGATTTTTCTCTTCTTTATAAATTCTTGGAATAATGACACTTTTCTCTTGAATTATATATGTCCCTATGCCTATCTAATTGTAATGAAAATTATTTTATTGTATATCAACTTCCTGATCCTTTTGTTCACTTTTAAGCTCATGTTCTAGATGTTATTTTTGCTTTTCCATAGTCATTATTTTCCAAAGTAGAACAACTATGGTAGTTTATTTAGGTAATCTACTATGTTAGTTGTTCTATGTAATTATTTACATGCATCTAAAATTAGGTTCACTAAATCTTCACCTTCCCTTAATTTTGATGACTAACAATATCCAAGTGTAGGCTCATTCATGACTTTAGAAACCTGTGTAGAGGTTATGGTACATACCTACATACTATAATCCCCATTTTAATTATTTCTCCCTTATATCTAGATAGATAATAGTCACATGTTGGGGCTTCTATTAGTTTTCTTTTATAAGTGATTATTGATGTTATTGCTTCCTCTTAAGATATCAATATTTTCTCATAAGGGTCCTCTCTATATGTTACCATTAACGATTTTGAGTACTTATTAATACACTTGTCAAGACTATTAGGCTTCTTTTGGTATTCTTTCAAGTATTTCAGCAAGTCTTCTATTAAACTATTAGTTATGTGGGTGGGTGCATTACTAGTTATAGGTAAAGGTGCCACTAGTTGTGGATGATAATGTAAAACAAGACAGGGATATAATGAATTGGGTGAAATTCTTCCTATTTGTATAAAATTTTTTCTAGCTGTGATGGATAGTTTGTATACTTTTGGTAGGGAGTTTACCTCTCTAATTTTATCATCATAGATATTTTATGATTAAAATCTCTAAAATAAAAAATAACTTCTAAACCTGGTAGAGGACAAATATTTTCTAGTATTCTATGCCAGGTTTTATGGAATCTAAGGTTATAATATTCTAACAGTTCCAAGGGTAATGATACAGTCACCTGGTTATTATCATCCATCAAGGTATCTAGGGCATACAAACGTAGTTTTATTTATTAGGTAAATATTTGATCAACATATATCTTGATGGATGATAATTTTTGCAAGTGTAATACTCTATCTATTGTTTCTTCAAATATTCCAGAAAAAATATCATCGAGTTGGTCCTAAATAGCTATCAATCCAAACTGGAGTGTGAGATACCATTCTTGGGCCCTTCCACTAAAATAAGTTGCCAACATTCTTAGAGCCATGTTTTGCTATGATATATTATGAATTGTGCATAGACTCACCACATGATTAAAATGATCAATGGGGGTAATGAGATCTTGTTCAATTAAATAAGTGAAATAATTCAAGGTATATTAGGGAATCTCATCCCATAATTCATATGGTACTGGTGGTGCCAGTCAGTATCGATCAATCCAGGTAGATAATATTTTGGGGGGATGGTGGAGTAGCCACATTATGGCCTACAACTCTTCTTCTTCATGGAATTATTGTAGGTGGTAGCAATAACTCTTGTAAATAAATAAAATCTAGAACAAAAATCGATCTAAGATTCCTTGATTGACTATTTTTGGGTTCTTTTTTTTAGAGGAGTCACCAAGTGAATGCACATTTACACTTTTTGAAAGTAGGTAGATTAAGGCCTTCACTAGAACCTCAATATAGTATCTCTAGTGGTGACTTATTATGATGTCTTTTTGCTAGAGAATATTCACCAGGTGAGTGAGAGGTACTTCAACAAGAAAAGGTAGGCTCAGAACCTCACCAAGTCTAATCTAACTTGATATGATTATGGGACCAATGATGTGTTACTTGGGTCCCACTAGGTATACCATTAAAATATTATCATTTTTTATTGTCCCAGTCATAATAATTACATCTCATGAGGAGAAACATAGTAGGGATGTAGTCAAGAGCATGGTATTTGAATAAATTAGGGGCCTCCAAGAGTTTTTACATGGACAAATCCTTGTTAATATGTGATCTTTGTGGATCATTTGGAATTAGAAAGGAAAAGGGATGCAAGGCAAGAAAATTGAACAAGTTAACAAAAGAAAAAGGGTGGCAATGCACCAAAATCTCCACTAAGATCGCTCAATAGAATAGATCTAAATACCATGTGCCAATAGTGAACTCTTACACTCACCAACATAGTTAAGAATAAATAATATTCATTAATGTAGGTATGCATAAAGAATATGGGTCCATAGGAACCCACAAATGACTAATCCAAAAAATTACATAGGCCCATCACACATACATACATCAATGAAACTTAAAGAAAGTAAAGACTAAAAGTACACACACATATAGAAATGGGTTCATAAGAATTCATAGATGATTGATCCAAAAATTGATGTAGACTTCCATATGTTGAGGATATTATTGTACCTTAGGCTTAATTATAAGCCTAAGTTATTATTATTATTATTATTTTCTATTTCTTGCATTGTAATATGTGAGGCATAGTATGCCCATGTTGGAAATATGTTTGTTATTTGTTAGGATGCTTAGTTAGACTGTTAGATATGTCTTTTATCTTCTAGTAGAGATGTCTTTTATCTTCTAGCAGTTAGTTGGCATCTATGTTTAGCATATTGTTATCTGTTAGTTAGAAGTGGTTGGCCTTACAGGGTAAATTGTTACCACTGTAACCACATGATTCTATTGTAAAATCTATATATTATATTGCACTAATGAATAAACTAGCTTCATGTTAAGTTTCCATATCAGTGGTAATCAGAGCCATAGGCTATTTTTACAAGAAGGGAGGCAAATTGCCAACTTCATTGCTAGGTGACTAGTGCACTAGATCCTAGGTAGGTGTTGCAAGAAATTGGCTTGAGGTCTAATGTAACATCCATTTTTATGAAGCTCCAAAGGTGGTAGAGGGTAGAATTTACCCCTACATTGAATACCCCTGACAGATCAGAGGGTAACCAAACCTACCTTGAGGAAGCAAAGAATTTTTTTGTCTGCTTTGGATATCAGAGAAGAAGATAAGAAAGGAGATATTTGAGAGGTAGTTGCACAATTCAAAGGTCTAATTTGTGGCCAAAAAGAAACATTGACACTCCTTACCAAGAGAACACCAAGGTTGCTAAGGGATGCACAAGTTGAGAAATTCTAAATTTTTTTGGAGGTTTTATGCACATGGAGGCTCGAGAGGGTTTCATTAATGTAAAGATATTTTTGTTTTTACTCCCTATTTTTATTCCTCCTTAGATCGGTAGACCATTTTTTTTGATCGGCCACCCCTACCACTCGACCCCCTACCTATCGATAGAGGTTTGGGAAACTCCTACCCACCTCCCTCCATTATCCCTTATCCCTCCATACCTTCCCTTGCTACACTCCATTATCCCATACTACTTCATTCATCTTTAAATTCCCTTTCCTCTCTGGTTGCGTCGACCGTTTATGACCAAATCATAGTTGAATGATGTTGCAAGCCATATTTCAGATAGGTTGTAGTTGATTGATGGTCATATGCCCACTGGCCATATTCCTCCTTGAAATTTGTAGCAAAGATACTACATTAGGTTTACTCACAAACGTAGATCAGAGGAACCTGCACATGCGAACGAAGAAAAATTACAGGCAGTAGGCAAAGATTAAATATTTTACAAAAAAATTAAATTACAAACCTAAGGTCTAAAAATAGACCAATTGGGGGTGAAGAGACTCTTCTAATTAGAACGTGATGTGTGGTGAGGTGAAAATATGGCATTTTGAAATTTTGATTGTTTCTAGTGAGAAAATCATGATCCCGATCTTTGTAGTTCATTTTGAGGAGATTTTTGGTGATTTCTACAAATTCTAAAGAATATCCTATTTTCCAACAACATAGAAAATTATTCGGCAATATTTCTATATTATGGTAGAGAGAAATCACGTTCTTGGTTTGATTTCCTGATGAAAAACATATTTTGGCATCCTTCTCCATTCCTAATGAAGATCCAATGATCGTATTCATGATTTTATAGTGATAAAATCGATAAGTCCAGTAAATTTTAATAAAGTTTTGATGACTTTTAGTTTTTTCGATAGGGTTTGCTAGTTTTTGATGGGTTGTCTTATTTTTAGTAGCAATAACGAAGTTTTTAGTAATTTCTCGACATCCTCTACCGTGAAACAATCAAAGATTTAAATATTTTTGATATTTTCTAGGCATGAAAATTTGAATTACAATAATTTTTACCGTTCTCTAGCGGTTTCCAATGATAAAACAAAATTTAGGTGAATTTGGTTATTTTTTGGCAAAGTGCATCGTTTTTCGATGAGGATAGATTTTTGATTGAGTTGGGCTAGCCGATGGACGGGAAAATTCAAAAGTCCTAGTGGGATTTATCCCACATTGATGCCATTGAGGACCCTTAAGTGATTTAACATGCCCCTCATGCCCCTATTGAGGTGACCACCTTATGGTGGTCACACTTAGCCACCGCGCATGGCCACAAGGCTAGACTATGCCTCGCTACATGGCACTGACACTTGGTGCGCCATGAAGTTGATTTATGCCCAAGTTGCTGTTTGAAAATTTCGTATAGACCATTGGCCTACGAATTGGTTTGATCATGTAAAAGTTGGTGACCGTTAGCGGAATTGAAAAGTTTGACCCAACCATTGATTGAAGTTCAAAAATAAATTTGTGGCACCCATTTGCAATTTTTCCCATCAGCGACAGTTTTTCTCCACAATTAAAAATTAGGCACCAACCTGCTGCAAAGGTGAAAACCAAATTTTTTTCAAATTTTGCAAACTTTTTTCAAAATTTATTTATGCAAATTTGATGAATTTTTGCCTCCAAAAGCTGAAATATTACAAATTTAAAGGGCTAATTTTTTGAATTTTTTAGTGCTAATATTTTTACCCATTGCAAAATTGAAGGGTGAATTATTTTTGTAAATTGCACAAATTGTGTAAAATTGAAGCACTAAATAGCCCATTTGGTAAATTGGAAGGCAATTTTTATAAAATCTAGGTAAATTTGTGCATTAGAAAACCTTGCAAATTGTTCCTAAAGAGCCTAGATAGTTTTTGCAACCACATTATATTTCTCCTAGTCTGTCATATACATGTCATAAAAAGGCCGTCGACCTCAAAACAAACATGGAAAATCTTACTGTTGTAGTAGATATTTTGGTAGATAAAGTGAAATATATTGTTATCCAATTAACTCTTGATGATGTCAAAATCTATCACAACAATGCCAACAAGGTAAAATGTGAGGTCATATTGTATGATGGATCAAGGGATCCTGATGTCTTGTCTACTAGGATTTTAGATATGCAAACTTGGTTTGCCTATGCTAAAATTCCTGAAGATGACCAAGTTGCCTTTACCACAATCAAACTCATAGACTTAGTAAAATATTTTATTGTAGAAAGACAAAGCCATAATCTTGCCATGACTTGGAAAGAATTGATCCAAATTTTGAAGAACACATTTTTCCCACCATATTACAAAAGTGGCCTCACGACCAAGTGGTATAGATTGAGGTAAGCCTATAGTATGTCAGTTGCTAACTACATTTTTCAATTTAATAGGCTAAGGGTGCTTCTTGGTGTGAAATATTCAAAAGAGGATTTGATTAACAAGTTCACTCATGGATTGCAAGATCAAATTTTTAGGGAAATCAAGTTCAATGGTTTCCTCACTTTGGATGTGGTATTCAAGCATGCCATTCATGTAGAGAAGAAAGTTGGTGCCTCTTACAAATCATGATAGGAAAACAGTTCCAAAGGCATGAATCAGTATCAACAAAAGGTGAAGAAAACTTCTCATTTTTCCCCTCATTATTCTTCTCCTCCCACTTCTTCTAAAGAACATTATTCTTCTTCTCACTCTAAATATCCTTCTTATTCAACAATGTATTAATATTTTTGTAAAAAGTATGGTCACACAAAGTCTAAATACTTTAATTTTGAAAGAATAAAAAAAAAGTCCTTAATTATACAACCTACAAATGAGGAACCACAAGATGGTCCCATTGTGACTACAGGGACAAAAGAAGAATATTTAGCTTTAAAGGGTAAACTAAAAAAAATTATCCTCATGTCGAATGTTTTTGTACAAGGGGTTTGTGACCATTTTTTATCTCTAGATCCCACCTTACGCATGATTTTTATGTGGATTGTATCATAGATAATGACTCACAAAAGAATCTCATCATGAGGACTATTGTTGAGAAGCTGAAGCTTCCCACAAAGCCACTCCATATCTAACATCACACACACTTGCACCTTGTATTTTGCTTTTGGTGATAAGTATAAGTGCAATTAAAAATATTATGTTGAGAGCAAGGGTTCGATTTTCCCATAAGCCACTCAAGAACCAATTGCTATACAAAAGAAAAGACTACAAAAGAATACAATTACAAACTCATTGATCCTTCTGTAGCACCCTAAAATTGGCGCAGTAAAATTATAAAATTTACATTCACCTTAGTAAATAATTTTAAAATCAAATTTAACCTCCCAAACCGCCCGTTAACCGTCGGGTATTCCGTTTCCCCCTTTTCCATGCCAATTTTAGAGGTTGTTTTGACCGTTTGACGATATCGTCGCCGATCAGACGATATCGCCCCAGATTTGACGATTTCGTCTGGACTAGGACGTCCAGACGATCTTGTCGCAAAACTGAATTTGCATAGTTGGAATCTGTTCCAACGGGTCTCCAATCTGGGCAGAAGCGTGTCTGCGCCGTTGGGACCCTCCCCGTTGGAGATCTCCCAAATTGGGATGATCTCCAACCTCCTACCTACTCCCTCTAAGCCTATTTAATCTCTAAGATTTTCCCTCCCCAACCCCTGGCTGAAATTTTCTGCAAAGTGATTCCCTCTACATTAGAACATCCTAATCTTGCATTTGCACTAGTTCCACATCGATTTTATTGCAGGTACATCATTGTTTTTCAGCCGAAGCCAACATCCATCGTCGTCGACGAACCTGTTCAGATCGGAGGCGATCCCGTCGAATGCGAGACGATTTCGTACTGATGCGAGACGATCTCGACTGCAGCCCACATCGAGGCAATCAGTGCCTGGAGTTTGCTTTTCTCAACTCTGTTTCTGTCATTTTATTCTATAAATTAGATTATTTATTCAGTTTTTATGTTATTTTGCATTTGGAGTT
The DNA here is from genome assembly GCA_028583015.1 of Wollemia nobilis. NCBI lineage: Eukaryota > Viridiplantae > Streptophyta > Pinopsida > Araucariales > Araucariaceae > Wollemia > Wollemia nobilis. The sequence continues at coordinate 4,113,574 of JAQPPZ010016751.1, read as the reverse complement.
CACCCATTTAGCTTAGATTGCATGCTAAGTTCATGATCTGCTATTAAAGTACAGTAATTGGCTTTAAATTCTGTTCTTAAATATTGTTCGAGTATTCATATTGCTATTTGGTGTAATTTGCCTCTGTTAGCACAATAGAATTTCTTGTATTTTGCATCTATTTTCTGTCTTGCAGGTCTCTGGCGAATTCGTCTGACGAATTCGTCAGATCTCGGATGAATCTGTCAGTCTCAGACGATTCTGTCAGATTACAGACGATTCTGTCAGATTACAGGCGATCCAGACTGCTTCAAACGTCAGAATCTTCTGCAGACATCCGGATCAGGTATTTTTCATTGTCATTCTGTAAAATTCTCTATTTTCTGCTTTCAAATCTGTTTGTTGTATTCATGAAAGTTGCATTTTCATGTAGTTTTAATTTAGATTCATTCGGCCAAACCTAGGATATGAATGCTTAAGGTTAAAATGAACTCATCAAACACATTCCAAAACCTAGGCGTGGAAACTGCCGCTAAATGTTTCCTGGTGAACCCACCATCCATCGAAAAATCACCAAAATACACCTCCCTTGAGAGGCGGGACCTTCGCAAAGTCCTCTCAGTCCGAGGTATCGCGACATCCTTTTCCCATCCTCCTTCCGGGCGCGGATCCTATAGCCTGAAGGTAGGGATGCGAAAAATTTGGAGCGATACATTTTGGTGAACCCGACGTGAATGCATTGTAAACCTTTTGAAAACAAAAACAAAAAAATATATATATGTATACAAGAAAAACAAAAACAAAATCATCATTTCAAGTTTGTATGTTTTAGATTCAATTCTAAATAGTAGATGCTAAATATTACTTTTAGAAGTACTAAAGAAACCATGAGTTTTTACTCAAATCAATATGAGCCCATCAGTAATGTTGGAAGAATTCAGCCAAATACATTTGTTGATTATGACCAACCTCATCCCTATTCAACACCACCTCCATCACACTCTTCTTATTTTTCATCCATAACCCAACAAAACAATCCCTTTGCCAATCCTCTTCATAATGATATTATCTATTCTCCCATATATCCATATTATGTCTATCAATCCACATATAATCCTCCTCCACCTTTTCAATACTCTTCTTTCAATACAACACATCCATTTCAACAAGAAAATACTTATTCTTCCAATTCTACCATGCACTCACCTCCTACATCGCAATCTTCCTGTCATCATTCTACCCATAATAAAGAAAGTAGAGGTGAGAAACCATTAGGTCCTTTTATGACGAAATTCCTAAGGCATTTATCAAAAACCTCTCAAAAACCTTCATCACGTAAATTTACTAAGCTCAATCAACCAATGGATATAATTCTCAAGTATTTACTTGACACAAATAAGATTGAACTCCCTTCCATAAGACAACCTGATACCACATCAGATTGGTTTAAACCTGAGCTACATTGTGAATATCATAGAGTAGATGGACATATGACACAAAATTGTAAAGATTTAAGATGTGCAATTCAAGATTTGATTGATAAGGGTCTTTTTAATATAAAGGAATTACAATCTACAACTGATTATAAATCTCCAGTAAACAATCAAACTCCTACACAACAAATACCAATAATCAATCAAGACATGGGGATCTCCCAAGAACCCCTATTCAATTATCAACAACAAGAAACCAATCAAATATTGCATGTTAATGTGTCCCATCATGATGATATTATTAATATTGTAACAAAAACTACAAATGAGCAACCTCAAGTTCAATCAACTCAATCTGATATTCAAGAGATGGATTCCTCATTTGACCAACCTTCAAAACTATCTTTGGCTCTAGAGAATGATCCAAAATGGAATGTAAGCATAGAAAGCTCATCTTTAGAATCAAAATCTCAATCTGAAATCCACTTTGATAACCAACAACAAGTGATTAATCCTCAAGCAAAGATATCCCTTTTAGAAGTATTACAAATTTATCACAAGGAAATTTTGTTCAAAATACCTAGCCAACAATTTGTTCCTCATCATATTTTCTCTAAGAACATAATTAATGGTATAAACCCTCTTGAGGTTAACCATATTTCATTCTATGATGAGGATATTCCTTCCTCTACTCCACAAGAAGACTCCTATCTTTACATTATCGGATCTAGTAAAGAAACACTTGTTAGAACTATCATGGTAGATAATGACTCCTCTCTTAATTTATGCACTTATCAATTATTCCAAAAACTCAAATCAAAGGAAGAAGATCTTAATGAATCAAATGTTCTTATAAAATCTTTTAACAATGAAATTCAAGAAGCTCAAGGTACTATAATTCTTCCCCTTAATATTGGATCCAAGATCCTGGATACTTTATTCTATGTAGGATATTGTCCTTCACCTTACAAACTACTTCTCCCGAGTCCTTGGATTCATACGATGAGGGTTGTCCCTTCCACTCTTCACCAATGTTTGAAGTTTGAAATTGCAAATAAAATTGTTACCATACATGGTGACCCAACACCATTTGAAGAATATTTAATGGTTGAAACATCAAGTTCTATACATTCTCTATTGTCACAATTATCTTCTATCCATCACTTTTCTTCATCCATATATGATCATCTTTCACATATACTTTCTCCATCTTATCAAGATTTGGAATATAGTGATAAGAATGAAGAACTTTCTTATCCTTCTTACATTTTATTTTGTAACATGATCAATTTTCCACATATAAAAGTCAAATCTTTTGCTACATTATTCTACATTATAACAAAGCTTTTGTTATCACTACCTTTTATTCATCACCTTTTGTTCTTACCTTCACCTCAACCAGATTATCCTTCAAAACCTCCTTTGATTTTGAAGCAACCTTAGACATGCTATACTCAAATAACCTTGTATAGTGTATATAGATCATCTTGTATATACCACCAATTTCAATTCATAAATTAAAATCAAAATACAAAAAAATCAAAATCCTCAAAATCTTCAAAAAAATACAAATGCAACTAAGGACCTTAAAGGTAAATTTGAGCCCAACTGGCTTGGACCATACATTATTACTGCTAAATTTGAATCAGGAGCATATAAATTATCTACCTTAGATGGTAAAGAACTTAAAGAACCCATGAATATTTTGCATCTTAAACGTTACTATGCATAAATTTGGTCATTTCATCCATGTATATATTTGTTTAAAATCATTATCTTGTATTTCTTTCAATTTATTCAAAAACACCAAAAACATTCATAAATCTCCAAAAATCTTCAAAAACTATCTATTGCATTTATTTAAAGCACTAGTTAAGTTCCTTTTGCTCAAAAACTAAAATCAAAATAAAAATCTAAAAACAGCTATATGCTTGACTCTTTCGAAACCAAAACAATATACAGAAGAAAGAGAGAGTCAACATTCTCAAAACTTCTCAAAAGTGATTATATATATTTTTCTTACAATTATTGCGAGTTATATGTTTCAACTTATTTTGGATAAATTAGCATTTATTTTGAATCCCTCACTTGCACACTCACAAAAAAATAAATATCTTGCTTTTATCTGGCATGATTACTAATCTCTCTTATATCAAAGTTCACAAATTTCAATTAAATAAAGTTTGAGCATAGAGAATTGATCTTGTTATTTACCTAAACCAAGCACATCTTTTCACAATAAAATGATTATATTTGTAATTTCCATGTTTTGCTACATAGTAGAACTGATTTCTTGAGTGAAAAGTTTCCCCTGCTATCCTATCATGCACATGGTCTAGAATCTTTGAGAATTGGCAAAAGGACAAGCTCACCCCTACCCAGAATAAAAATCCCTTGCTCTACAGCTAATCCGAGCAAGTATCCCTAGCAAAGAAAAAGAGAAGAAAAATTCAAGAAAGAAGAGAAAAGAAAAATGTTATTTCAGCAATGTTCCAAGTATTATCAAGCAAAAGAAATACAAAAAGAAAAATAAGCAAAGTTCAAAAGAAAGCAAGAAAGCAATAAAATCCCTTTCCCTACCCTTTGAAAAGAAAAGAAGGGTTGATGAGCTTGAATCCCTGGAATTCTCAATTATTCGAAAGCTGTGAGGTAAGCCCCATAACAGGTGGTTTGTGCCCAACCTGCTTGGCCTTGGGTAACTCCTAGCGTGGCGATATGTCCGTCACATTAGCGACCTTCTTTTGTACGGACCTATGTCCGCTTATGGATTAGCTAGCTCTTGATAATCCGACCTACATAGTAGTCTAATATGGTTATATGCATCTACATCATGGTTAATGAACATTTATTTGGTTTCCTCAAATCACTTGTATCATAGTATCTTGCTCAAAACTGGTAAATGAACAATGCAATTGCACACACATTTGTATTTGAGAGATTTTGTTTATCATTAGGATAAATCAAGATCGGAAATGAATGCACATATGCACATGGGATTCCTTATAAATCTAACTTTTGTCTTCAAAATACTTTGAAATATTATTTTTGCAACTTGTTTGGAATAATCAAGTACAATTATTTTTCACAAAGACAACTATAGAATTAGAAAAATCAAAAATTTCTTCCAAATTACACAAATCAAATCATATATATCTGGTTGACTTTCGCGACGATGGTATAGTTTCAAAACCAAAATTGGAATTTTATGCCTAGCGCAAGTCCTCATTTTCATCTTTTCCTGTTCATCAAAAAATCAACCATGCAATAAAACTATTTTTTTGGATTTTCGCGATGATGGTATAAGTCTATACCTACATATTCTATGCCTAGCGCAAACCATTGTAACAATTTTTATTCCCCATTTTATCAAAAATCATAAAAACCATATGACTTCATTTTACACAAATTATGCTTTTCAAAAGCAAACCCATTTTTTCACTATTTTTATGTCATTATGTCAAACCTTCAACTTTGCAATGATGGTATAATTCCTAAGGAATTATTCACAAATTTTATCACACTTAGGAATTTATGCCTAGCAAAAATCATTTTAAAAATATTTCATGCATAATATTTTTCATGAAAGTCTGAAAACAAACCAACCATCATCATCATCATTTGCACTATCACAACAAAGTCTTAAGACAGTCTCTTAAGCACTCTTTTACTTTTCACAATATTTCTATACGGGGATTAGCTTGACGACCGAGTGAGCGGCGACTCCATGAAATGGTCTATAATAGCGACAATGTCCTTTGAAATTATTGTTAAAAGTCCCCTTTTATTTTTATCAAAATTATTGCATCACATACAACCACTTTGTTACATCAGATTATTTCATTTAAAATTTTATAGCATGACATTCAAATTATAATATTTCCAATGACATAATTACATGAATTTTCAAATCAATCAATCAAAACATAAAATCATCATAAACATACTCAAGACACAAGTCATATGATCAAAAATATATCATCATATATATCTCAAAAATATATGTACATCATCTCAGCTAGATTGGTATGCCACAATCCATATCTTGGCATACTCAATCAAATGTCCTCCGAGCAGTGTCTCGAGAGCCCCTAGAGCTCTCAGCCTCATCTCCTCCCCCGCCCTGCGGAGGACGAGGTGGCCCCATCGCAGTATGTGTGGTACTGCGAGTCCTCGTCGTCGATCGGGATGAGCTCCTCGATGACCCTGTCCTGATCGGATCTGCAATAGCAGTCGACAGCTGTACCCTCTGGCCCTCGGGCACCATCTAAAAATAGATCCCCTGGTAGAATGCGGTCTGAGCAACCGACCGCATCAGCTCCTGAGTGCTCGCCCCTCCGCCCCGTGCCCTGAGGCATGCAATCTCATCTCTGAGCTGTGTCACCTCAGCTCGATGTCGTGCAGCCTCGTCCTGCAGAGTCTGCACCTGTGTCTGGAGATGGATATTCTCCGTTCGAAGAGTCATCGTCTCGCTGCTCTCTCCTGTGTCAACGCCCTTGCCCTTATCGGGCGATGGTGGCCTCTCTCTCTATGGAGATGGGGGTCTCTCCTCCCTCCTCTCCCGCTGCCGCGGCCTCTCCTGTGCCTGTGGCCTCCTCTGCTCTCTCCCACCGTGACCCTGGGCCACCTCTATCGCTGCCTGGCGCCGCCTCCCTATCCGATGCACAACTGCGTGGATCGGACCCTGTGCCCTCGTCATCCGAGGAGGGCGGATGCCTACGTACCAGGCATCGTAGCCATCTGCTACCCCCGCGTCGTCCCCATCCACTGGCTGGATGGGGGCATCGTCTCGCGTCCCGGCTCCGGAAGCGCCGCATGTCGGGAGCCCCGCTAACCGTGGTGTTATCTTGGATGGTCCGAGAAAACTCGTAGTCCCTCAGAGATGGGATCCCTGCTCGTAGACCGAACTGTCTCAAAACTCGGTCATAGCGGTGGAGCTCCACCTCTCCTCTCTCCATCCGTAGCCAACAGACTCGCCTGATGCGAGCCAGCTCCTGTCCATCCTCGGCCCACCCTGGGTGCCCTCTCCATGGCCTCCAGGTGATCTGATCCGGGACCAAGTCATCCAGTAGCCTCCGGGACATCGGTAGGTCGATCCGTCGCTGTGACCCTCTCCGGAGCCACCAGTAGAAGACTCGGGGCCTCTCCCCGTCCACCCCTGTCAGTGGAAGCCCTACCGGCCTCCGCACTGCAATGTGCTCCCAGCACCAAACCTGTAGGAGCGATGTCATCACCAGACATCGCCCGCCCTTGTACACGACCCCATATAGGATCCTGTACAACCGACATAGAACAAAATTGCCCCAACAAAACCTGTACCCATGGTCTCTCATATCGTAGATCACATCTACGAGCATCCATGGTACCCTGCACCCGCTCTGGTGGCACAACAGAAGTCCACCAACCACTCCAGCTAGAACTCGTGTGAGTCTGGATGCCCCAGGCATCTGGCGTAGTGCCTCGATATTCACTTCGCCCTTCTCCAGGGCGAAGCTCGGGTCACCACACAGCCGTCCCATAGCGTGGCCCTGATTGGCCGTAGGAGTGATCATCCGTCCTTGTATGGGGATTCTCAGAATCCTCCATACATCCTCTAGTGTGGGAGCCATCTCCCCTGTCGGTAACCGAAAATAGGAAGAACCCGGATACCATCTCTCTGCTAGGGCTGTTAGAAGCCCCATGTCCGTGGATACTTGTGGCATCTCCGCCACATGCTGTAAGCCGGCTGTGCCAGCAGATCTCGCTCTGCCTGTGTCGGAGCGGCCAAGTCATCTCTCAAACCTCCATATTTCCACTCCTCGCTCTTTAGTAATCCTCTCCGCAACATAAACAACAAAACAACAAACAATCATTAATAACAATTCCAGGTAATTAATAATGCAACTTAAAGATCAATTTCATGTAATTGATGATATCGCCCACTATTGGACGATATCGTCCCAAATTTGAGCATAATCGTCTCCGATCTCGCTTGTCGAAATCGTCTCTAGATTGACGAAATCGTCCCCCTTTCGCCGATTTCGCCCTTGGGCGAAATTGACGAAATTGAGACGATTTCGTCGAAATCGGGACGATTTCGTCCCGACGACGTCGACGGCCAAAAACGGCCGCGATGCTCCAAATTCACCTAAAAATCACTTAAAAAGCATGTAAAAATTAAATTAAATCAGTTCTAGCTAAGTCTAGGCTCTTACCCGTAGACCGCGCCGGACCTCTGCAGATCTGTGCGTCGTCTCCACCATTTTTGCTTCAGAGCTCTAAAAACCAGAAAATGAACAGGTAAAAATGAATTAGGGTTTTACCCTATTTTTCTTAATTTTATTCAACAATAATTTTTTGCTTTTCCGCGTTTTTACCTCAAACGTTCGATTTGGGTAAAAACACGGAGGGGGCACCATAGTAAGTCTGTCGTACGATTCGACCAAGAATCGTCGCCTAAAAATGGGTATAATTTTTTGCTTTCTCGTAGATCGAGAAGAACTCATCTTTAACGCATTTTCTTCGGAAAATTCGCTAAAGAGGGGGCAAAATGTAGCACCCTAAAATTGGCGCAGTAAAATTATAAAATTTACATTCACCTTAGTAAATAATTTTAAAATCAAATTTAACCTCCCAAACCGCCCGTTAACCGCCGGGTATTCCGTTTCCCCCTTTTTCGCGCCAATTTTAGAGGTTGTTTTGACCGTTTGACGATATCGTCGCCGATCAGACGATATCGCCCCAGATTTGACGATTTCGTCTGGACTAGGACGTCCAGACGATCTTGTCGCAAAACTGAATTTGCATAGTTGGAATCTGTTCCAACGGGTCTCCAATCAGGCGTAAGCGTGTCTGCACCGTTGGGACCCTCCCCGTTGGAGATCTCCCAAATTGGGATGATCTCCAACCTCCTACCTACTCCCTCTAAGCCTATTTAATCTCTAAGATTTTCCCTCCCCAACCCCTGGCTGAAATTTTCTGCAAAGTGATTCCCTCTACATTAGAACATCCTAATCTTGCATTTGCACTAGTTCCACATCGATTTTATTGCAGGTACATCATTGTTTTTCAGCCGGAGCCAGCATCCATCGTCGTCGACGAACCTGTTCAGATCGGAGGCGATCCTGTCGAATGCGAGACGATTTCGTATTGATGCGAGACGATCTCGATTGCAGCCCACATCGAGGCAATCGGTGCTTGGAGTTTGTTTTTCTTAACTCTTTCTTCGTCATTTTATTCTGTAAATTAGATTATTTATTCAGTTTTTATGTTATTTTGCATTTGGAGTTCACCCATTTAGCTTAGATTGCATGCTAAGTTCATGATCTGCTATTAAAGTACAGTAATTGGCTTTAAATTCTGTTCTTAAATATTGTTCAGTATTCATATTGCTATTTGGTGTAATTTGCCTCTGTTAGCACAATAGAATTTCTTGTATTTTGCATCTATTTTCTGTCTTGCAGGTCTCTGGCGAATTCGTCTGACGAATTCGTCAGATCTCGGACGAATCTGTCAGTCTCAGACGATTCTGTCAGATTACAGACGATTCTGTCAGATTACAGGCGATCCAGACTGCTTCAAACGTCAGAATCTTCTGCAGACATCCGGATCAGGTATTTTTCATTGTCATTCTATAAAATTCTCTGTTTTTTGCTTTCAAATCTATTTCTTTGTATTCATGAAAGTTGCATTTTCATGTAGTTTTAATTTAGATTCATTCGGCCAAACCTAGGATATGAATGCTTAAGGTTAAAACGAACTCATCAAACACATTCCAAAACCTAGGCGTGGAAAGCTGCCGCTAAATGTTTCCCGGTGAACCCACCATCCGTCGAAAAATCACCAAAATACACCTCCCTTGAGAGGCGGGACCTTCGCAAAGTCCTCTCAGTCCGAGGTATCGCGACATCCTTTTCCCATCCTCCTTTCGGGCGCGGATCCTATAGCCTGAAGGTAGGGATGCGAAAAATTTGGAGCGATACACCTTCTTACAGTCTATGCTACTACTATTTATAAATTACATTGGGTAAAATTTCCCTTCAAAGTTACCTACAAGTGATTCTATGTAAGGGTCCATCTTGGTAGGACCTCCCCTTCTTGTTCGATTGATGCATTGGTGTGTTGATTATTAATGCATAATTCTATTTTGTTCTATCATGATGAGTTGATAGTTGTAATTTATGCTTAATTAATTTGGATTATGTTATTTTATAAAACATGGTATTGGTGATGAGTTTTGTAGTTGTAATATTAGGTACTCTCATGGGTAGATTGGAATGGGACAACCATTAAAGTTGAGAGGAGTGTGAAATGGGATATGATGGATTTTTAATCTAACATCCTATAGGGGTAAAACAATCATGTAGAAATATTTGCATGTGTGCATGTGTGATTAAATTAGGGTTATGCATAAGGGGTCAGCCCCGAAATCTATTAATAAAATCCTGGTGAATTGGTCTCAAAATCCCGGTGAATTGTGTCCAAGGAGATATGCGAATTGCATTTATATTTCACAAAAAAATATAAAATTGTGGTAATTTTTTGTGTTGGGGACTATACCTATTACCTTCATTAAACCTTCAATTCCAACCCAAATTCTAGTCCTGTAAGACAATCAAAGGCCAATAAACCATAAGATAGAGTTATTATACTGATTGGATGTAGCAATGCCAATTTGGTGTAGCTATACCGATCAGATTATACCTATCGATTACAGCTATGCCAATCGATTATAGCTATGCTGATCGGATTATACCGATAAATTGTATCCATGTTGATGTATTGTAAATATGCTAACGTGTTATAGTTATGCCAATGTGTTGAAGTTATACCGATCAAAAAAATATGATTGGTTGCATTTGTGCTGATGTGATGTAGACATGTCGATGTGTTACAACCATGTTGATCGGATTATACCAATAGGTTGCAGCCATACCGATGTGCTGTAGCTGATGTGTGAAAGATTTGTTTATGTGTTGTAGTAATTCTGATCATATGCAACAATAATTATTGGATGCACCAATATCAATCAGATGCAACAATGATGATTGAATACACCAATATTGATTAGATGTAGCAATATTGATTGGTTGCAACAATGTTGATCATGTGCAACAATACCAATGTGGTAAAAGAATACTGATTGGATGCAATGATGATGATGTGGTGCAAGAATTCTGATCATATGTATAAATTATGATCAAATGTAGCAATGGTGATCAGATGCAACAATATCAATCAAATGCAAGAATGTCGATCGAATGTAACAATGTTGATTGGATGCAACAATGTCAATCGAATGCAACAATACTGATCGGATGTAGCAATGTCAATGTGGTGTAAGAATACTGATTGGATGCAATGATGCCAATGTGGTGCAGGAATACCAATCGAATGCAACAATGACAATTGGATGCAACAATGGTGATCAGATGTGATAATGCTGATTAGATGAAGTAATGACGATCGGGTGCAAGAATATCGATCATATATAATAATTCCAATTGAATGCAACAATGCTGATCAAATACAATAATATTAATTTGATTCAAAAAATATCATTGGCTACAACAATGATGATCGGGTGCAAGAATGATAATCAAATGCAGGAATGATGATCAGATATAACAATGTTGATCATATGTAAAAAATATCGATCGGATGCAACAATACCAATCGATTGCAACTATGTTGATCAGATACAAAAATATCAATGTGGTGTATCAATGTTTATTGGATGTAGTAATGCCGATCAAATTTAGCTATGATTATTGGATGAAACAATGATGATTTGATGCAACAATACTGATCCAATGCAACATTGCCAATCTTATGCAACAATACCATGTGTCGACCATGCATTAAATGATTACATGTAGATGCCACATGTTAATCATTTATTGAATGCTAGCACTTAGAAAGTCTATATAAAGACATAAACATTCATTTTTTCATATTTTCTAACCTATATCACATCACATGCCTTTTGTTTGAACCTTTTTTTGATGCTATCCAAAATATTAATAATAACTTCCACCCTACACCCTGATCCAGATTCCCTCGTACCCTAAAAAATAAATCAATGGCATCCCATTCCACCCCTGTAATATTGAAAATTAATTTCAAAAACCTAGTTTACCCCTTAATTTCTAAAATTTTAACAACACCGAGTTACAACACGTCATGGATCGAAGACTATGGTCTTCATGGTCTAGTTTCAATGCCACAGTTTTACACAAACACAAAACTACTATAGAAGTTAATTCCATGTTACGACAAAGATTTAGCCATGGTAAATATTATTATAGACAATAAGAATTTCATATTTTCTCTCATAGCCTCAGACATCTCTATATTAATAGGATTGCCTCACATCGGTTGTGATCCTGTCACATCAAAATTCCTTTTAACTTATGAAGACAAAGAGTACCTAGAGTGCAACTTCGATGTCCCCTCAAATTATTTTACAGATATAACTACATATTTTTATATTTTGTTGAATTTAAAATATAGGGTTTTATAATTATTGGTTTGTTTATTTTTGTATTTTTCGCTACCAAGTCTAGAAGGGGCTTGAATGTAGAAAATATTCAAAATAAATCTCTGCGAACATGTTGTAAATTCTTCTTAGCTAGACTCGTTCTACAAGGAAGACCAAAAAAAATTCCAGTGTGGGTGTTGGCATATTTGGTTCATTGTATTGTGCACCAAAAATTTGACTAGTGCACCTATGTCTCACATCACATCATAATGGATCTCCAAAACATGAAATCCCCCATGACTCTGACTCCAACACTCAACACATACAACTACATTCTTTGTTTTTTTATGAATCATATTATAATTTGCAGAATACCAAAGTATCGACTTTGTGGCACCTAGACCTGGCCACTACAACCATGACAGTACAACAAGTGTAGGTAAATTTTACTTTACACAAAACAAATAATTTTTTATATTAAATACATTTTTTATTTTATTATTTTTTTAACAAGTTATACATAAATACAAAAAAAGGGCATCCTCTTCAACTCCAAAGAGGGATGCTGCTGTTAGAGGTCATAATCCAAAGGAATCAGAAGACTCTAAATCACCTGTGGAAACAATACCACTAAGAAGAAGATCAAAAAATATTTAAGATCTAATTCTTCCAATCCTCAAAAACCTCCACTTGCACATCCACTACCAACTGGCTTAGCTGCACAAGAGATTTCATATTTGACTAGTAAGTTTTACAGTCTACCTTCACAATTTTTTTTATCAAATATTATTATATTTTTTTATTAATTTTTATAATGTGTTTTTAGATGTACAATGCACCAACATTCCATTTGCATCTATAGCTATGCAACAGGTCTCATCTTCGGTTGGTAAGTGTTATACATTAGCAATAAAATTTACAGTATATCTTCACAAATTTTGTAACCAAATTTTATTTTGTTTTTTTAAGATTTTTCATAACAATGTCATCAAGGAAGACAATAATTTATGCCACCCCCTCCTCCTCCATGCCAACCTCACATGCAAGGTCAACAACGGTTTACGTATGGTAAACAATTTCTTCCATATAGACCACAAGGAGGAGCAACCAAGCAATTTTTAGGATTCGAAAATATATCGTTTGGCAATTTTATAGGTGTACAGGAAGCTTCTACTATTGGGTTACCTAATCCTCTACATGATGAGGATTTATTTTTACAAGGTAACATGACATCCGTGTTTCAAGCTACAGATTTACTTCAAGAACCTAAAAATGAAGCTGGACCAAAATATTCCTATGCATCTCCTTAGACCTCATCTCCTCCAAAGAAAAATGTCACCCCTAATCCTCTAACAGAGGATGAGAAAGTAATATTTTATCAAAATAAATCATTTTCTACTAATTTTATAGCCACCCTTACAAACACATTAATTCCAAATGTAAATGAAATAAAACAATGAGAGTATCGGGCGAAAGTTTTGATAAAGGAAATAAATGCCCAATTTAAAATTTTTTCAAAAAGATTTTTTTTTCTTTAGTTGAAAATGAACCAGAAAAACTTTATGCTCTATTACATCAAGCTAAATTTGGTATGATGAAGGCTGTAACATCTTATAATGATGAAATTTTAAGCATTATGTTGAACATTTCAGAAATCTTAAATGCTGAAGCCTAGGATTATTTTAATGAATGGGTATGTGATAAGAAAAATGTTGTTATTGCTGTAGCTACAAGGAATGTTGCTGAGGTTAGACTAATGTCTTCTTAATATTTTTTGTTCTCTTTTTTAAAATATAACTGTATGCTGATTACTTATTGTTTTTCCTTTTGCAGGTCAACTTTGATAATCTTAGAAAGTAGGTTCAAAACTTTCAAGACTATCTCTAGATGGCAAATGATTACTTAATGGCTTCTATGGAAATGAAAAAAGGGCTCAAGAAGCAGTTCAAAAAAACAACTCTTTTAGGAGGATCATTATCCTACACAAAATGAATCCTAATATTTTTCTTAAGGAGAAGGGTAAAGAAGTTCTTGCGCCAATATTCGAAGATATTGCAAAAGAGGAAAGTACCCTGCTCGAAGGCTTGTAAAATATAGAGAATGCCTTGGTTAGATCTGGAGCAATGGAGGAGAAGACTGATAAGCAGCCTAAGGCAGGACTTGTAGTAGAGGAAGTGGGGAGATTAGATGCAAGATCTAAGGAATGAAAAAGACATCCTAGATTATTTATTGTTGTTAATAATTTGATTCTATCAAAAATATAATTTTATGATATGTTTTTATTTGAAATCAAGACATTTGCATAAATGTTTTACATGTATATTTTTTGAGTTATTGTAATGACAATGTATGCTATTATTCTATTTACATTTATATTCATGTGTTATTTCCATCACTTGAGTATTATCTTGTTTCAATTATGTTTGAGTTTACAAAGGTACATCTATGCATGGGTTTAAATTTTTATTTTATTCAAATTCAATCTTGCTATGATATAAAAATGAGTATTGTCTCGTGTATTATGTTATACTATTTTGTTATTTTCATATCTTGAGTATTATGCTTTTTGCATTTTGCTTTATAGACTACATACAACACTTTCTAAAAGAAATATTTACTAATGATAAATATATGCATGGTTTTAAATTTTTAGTTTATTCAAAGCCAAAGCATAAATCATAATATTTTGTCAACATAGACAATTAATTCAATAACAAAGCTATGATATAATAATGAGGATTATCTTGTGCTATTTTCATAACTTGGATTTCATGCTATTTCCACTTATATTGTTTTGTTATTTTCGTAACTTGAGTTTTATGCTATTTGCATTATGCTTTCTAGACTACATACAACACTTCCTAAAAGAAATATTTACTAATTATACATGCATGCAGGGTTTGAACTTTTCTAGTTTATTCAAAGCTAAAGCATAAATCATAAAATTTTGTCAACATATACAATCAATAACAATAAAATTCTATGGTGTGGAAAAAAAGTCTTATCTGTTAGCGTATATCTTATTGTTATTACATTATTAGTTCAGTTGTTAGTATAGTTACAACTACTACCTATTAGCGACTTGTTAGCTCCGTTGGTTACGGACTAATCTAAGCCGTAGTTGTATTATTTATACAATGTTTAATACAATGATAGTTAGTCTATTTTCCTATATGGTATCAGAGCTGCGATCGGGGGCCGCCCGCAGCAATCCGTGGCACGGTCTTCGAGGGCCCTGCTGACCCTCAGGACCTACACGGATCCCGAGGTGGGCCCTCGCCACGAGGCAGCCGCGGGAGTCAGCCCGCAGGCCTATGCGGATCCCTAGGCGGGACCTCGCCACTAGGCGGCCACGGGAGACGGCCCGTAGGCCCAGAATCTCCCGTCGTGAGGCGGCCCGCAGGCTCGTCAGACTTGACAGCAGTCTGCTGCTGTCAGGCCTGACAGGCCGACCGTGACGGATCCCGAGGCGGGACCTCGCCACGAGGCGGCCATGGGAGATGGCCCGCAGGCCCGGTATCTCCCATCGCGAGGTGGCCCGCAGGATCAGACCTGACAGCATTCAGCTGCTGTCAGGCCTGACAGGCCAGGCCGATCGTGACCGTCGGCACAATCCGACGATCGGGGTCAGCGAGGGCAGGCGCGCCCTCCGACCCCGACGACCGCGACCGACGGTCGCTATTACTGGCCCCTGTGGGTCCAGTGCATGGTCGGGAGGGCAGGCGCGCCCTCCCAGGCGGACAGAGGACCCAAACCCGAGGGCAGGAGCGCCCTCGGGTCAGACCGACTCTGACAGGGAGACATCCCTGTCAGAGGTCCTACCCCGACAGTCTGGACCGGTCAGCGAGGGCAGGCGCGCCCTCCGTCGGATCCAACACTGGACAAGACCCAGACCCGAGACAGGACACGTGGCACCTAACCGACCACGCAGACCAGAAGGACCCAAGCGACCTCGGGCATAGATCCCGAGGCACTGACGTGGCGGACAACCACTGGACGACACGACTGGACCTCGGGCACGAAACCCGAGGCTGACCGAACGTGGACACATGGACCTCGGGCATGAAACCCAAGGCTAACTAGACACGGACTCGCATCGGAAGACCTGACACATGGACGCCAAGTGGCGGACTGGCCACGTGGCACCTGACACAATGACTTGACACGTGGGTGACGCGTGGCGGACAGACCACGCGCCACCCGACCTTGCCGCCACGTGGCGGCGACCAAAAGGAGGAGTGGTGTGACTGCCCGAAGGCAGTCACTAACCAAAGGGCTTGAAAGCCCTTTTAAACCCCCCGCCATCCCCCGCGCGGGCAATGTGGGATAAATCCCACATTTTTTCCCCGCCCGCGCGAGGGGTGAAGGGAAAGGGAAAATACTCCCTTCCCTTCACGTCGGGCCAGCTAGCCCGACTGGCGGGGGGGTCCAGCGCCTTAGCGCTGCCCGACGGGAGGTCGGGAGTTCGACTCCCGTCGGGGTCCGAAGGTAATAAATTTTTATTTTTTATTTTTTTTAGTATTTTTTTTAATATTCTTAATTTAATAATATTTTTTTTGTTGTTTCTTTTTTTTAATCATTTTTTTTAAAAATGGTTTTTTAAAAAAAGGGGACTTAAAATATTATTTTATTAAGTTAATTAAATTTTTTTTTACTAAATTAAATATATTACAATAATTTTTTTTTCATACCTAAGGACTATTTATGATTCTGTTTCTGGTTCAAAGATAGCACAAGGAGTGCTAAAATTGCTACAACAGTTTTGTAGAGGGAAAACACATGTGTCCCTTGGGCAACAACACCACCTTCTCTCTCTCTCTCTTTTTTAGGCTTCATAAATAGCATAAGTATTTTGTTTGAAGACCTTACAATAAGGGGTGCTTGTACCTTTTTTAGGCTTCATAAATAGCAAAAACTAGGTGTTTGAAGTACTTGTAACAAGAGGAGAGACTTTTTGTGATGTAAAATTGTCTAGGAGGCAATATTTGTAAAATCCTTCACAACACTCTTGAGTTGCATACTTTTTTGCAATTGAGGGGGGATATCCATTTCTATTTCTTCACAATTTTTGTAAATAGGGAAGATGACTTATAAGGGTGCATTTTCGGCTTTGACCGACACCTTAGTCACACTTTCTTCAGAAATTAATTACACTATGTTTTGCAACAAGAAGGGGGGAACTTATAAGGGTGCATTTTCGGAAGTGTCCGACACCTTAGCTACCTTATCTTTTGCAAATTCATATTGTAGATGAATGAACGTTGTATGAAGTGATCTATTCTACTACACCTAGCGATTGCAGCGGCTGGTTACCCATGAAAATTCGGTTGGATGATGTGATTACCATAAGGACATTTGTTGACGTGAAGACAAAGCGAGGAATGACCCATATTTTGCTTAGGAGAAGCCAGAGCACTGTGACAGAGCAAAGAACCAGCAGATCAACATCATTTTTCACTGTATTGGGGCAGTTATATACTTTACCCAAATATTGTTGTATGAAGGGATGTTAGTATAGCTAGTAGTTCTATTATTACACAAATAATGTAATAAGGGGGGATGTTAGCGTATATCTTATTGTTATTACATTATTAGTTCAGTTGTTAGTATAGTTACAACTACTACCTATTAGCGACTTGTTAGCTCCGTTGGTTACGGACTAATCTAAGCCGCAGTTGTATTATTTATACAATGTTTAATACAATGATAGTTAGTCTATTTTCCTATATTATCAACATATACAAATGATATCAAATACGGAAAATCATTGATTATATAATTTTTAAGTCACTGAACTTTCAAAAATGATATCAAATATTGAAAATCATTGATTATATAATTTTTTAAATCATTGAAATTTAACAAATAATATCAAATTCGAAAAATTATTGATGGTATGAATTTTTTTAACTCATTGAACTTTTATATTGCTGGATGATGAAACAGAGTCTTCTTGACTTCACAAAAAGAACTTGAAAGCATTTGTGAATTATGCGTCTCCTTAATCTCATCACTACAAGCATATTTATCCACATTATCAAAAATATTAGTGAGACCTCTTCTCACCGCTAGTGACTTTAATTATGCCAAAGCTTTATCATAAGGAAACTTATCCAACTTGTACGATGATACATACATTCTCAAAAAATTCTCTAAATTTTTGTCCAACCTATTACGAACTTTAGATTTCACAAAAGATAGTGCACTGAAAATCCTTTTGTCTTCAATAGATCCCAAAATCATTTTCTGACATAATTCATATAAAATAAATATTCACTCATCATTTCTTGTAAGACACTACTTGGATATAATTTTTGTCACAAATGCGTGATGGAACCAGGCTCATGTGGGTTATTGAAATGTGCAATTTGATTAACCATTGCTATTCCAAAATTGGTTGGTTGTTCTTTCAAAATTTCTTTGTTTAGAATACCATTGATTTGAATGCTAGTTACTTCCATACATTTAGAGAAATATCTCATAAGAGTACCCATATAAATTACAAACAACTCACTTTTACTATTGTGGTCAAGATAAGGATTCTAGAACATGGGGTTAACCATAGCCATTGCCTCAAGTAACTCATCTATGTGAAAACAATCTCTTATTCCCCTTGTCAATGATTATACAATTCTTATCAATTTATTCTTAGTGCTATGTAAAACCACATCAAATCTGCTATGTGTTATGGGTACTTGTTCAACATCCTCTGTAATTGTATCTAATCACTTTTCATAATTATATAAAGAAATCATATTTCCATGGATAGCAATACAAATATTATCATTGATGTTAAACTTAAAAAAGTTGTTGGGATCATTGACCTAAAATAACATATTCCAACTATCAAACAAAGGATCCTTAAAATTTTCTCTGGATAAGTAAATCTTATCAATAAGCATACATATTTGTTTTCTCATCTTGATGAAATCAATAATATAAATTGCTCTTTCCTGTGCGAGTTTAATCAAAGTATTCATTTCTTGCAACAATGGAAGAATACCACATAATGTGAGAAGATTTTCCAACTCAGTCATATGATATAGCAAATATTTTGCCTTGTCAACATATCTACAATGTGCATACATAAATCCCACTAAGTATTGATATTATGAAAAACCATTTTTATAGGAAAAATAGTGAAATCCACTTGGTGTCCACATATTTTAATAATTTTTGACCTTCAGTTACACCTAGAGAAAATTGTTGGAACTCTACAAACCTTTTTGTACGACATGAAAAGTAAGCACGTATTTCATAGACTAGATCTTCCACTTTGGCAATATTTTCAAATGTGCTCACAATTTTGTATGCAAGACTCATTCTATGTAATATACAATCAATGAGAATCAAATATGGGGTAATTGATGTATGAAGTCTAACACAAAGACCATTCATTTTTTCTTGCATTGTAATCGCACCATCAACTCCAAAATAAATTAATTTTATGGCCATTTCATTTTCATCCATTTTGACAATATCCTTTAAACTGGTTACAACAACATTGTAAATGTTTTCTACATTACAAATTTCTATTATCTTAAGTAGTGCTAGTAAATGAGGTTGTATTAAATGATTTTGGAATGTGTAAACATGTATGCAAATCCAAGATGTGCTATCAACAGTCGTTACCTCATCAATCGAAAGTGAAATAAATTTGCTTGTTTTACATTCTCGCTCAGGTCCTCCTTCTCAACTAGTGATAGACATTTTACCATTTCCCAACCACATCGATCTGACCAATGGGAATTGGAAAGGTTCTGTACATTAGCTAGTTGAAATATTTGCTTATAATCAACAAAATATGAAATGGGTTGACTCTTTTTTAGAATACTGTATACAACAACTACAATTTTTTTGAGGCTAATATGGTCTTATAATTTTTTAAAAATTGGGCCTAGATTGTTCCAC
Source organism: Wollemia nobilis (assembly GCA_028583015.1). NCBI lineage: Eukaryota > Viridiplantae > Streptophyta > Pinopsida > Araucariales > Araucariaceae > Wollemia > Wollemia nobilis. Next base: position 4,093,795 of record JAQPPZ010016751.1, on the reverse strand, counting down.
CCTTCTCAATGAGAGTTTGTTGGTGTTTAATTGATTTTTTATATTCAAGTGCATATTTGACATGCACACATTTTGATGCATCCTTCCACCTATGATATTTCTTAATTGTTCCATCACTTATTTCTTTGATATAAACTTTCCCATAATATTTTTCTATTGTGTCTTTCTTACTTTACAATGTGTGATCCTTTCCCAATTTTTGACTACAAATAACACATGTACATAGATTCTCTATCTCAAATCACTCAATAAAGGGGTATAACCATGCCTATTAATTTTTAAAATCCCTTCCAATAGTCTAGTCGCTTATCTTTTGGTGTTTAGATTTTTGACTAGAAAATTCTCTAGAGGTCTGCATTTTAATTGTACTCTCATTTTCTTTTTTAGTTGATGTTTCTGTATGAGGTATATTGTGAAGTGTTTGTTGAATATCATTATTATAATTTTTTTTTTGTGGTCCCATATCATCCCCTAGAATATCTTCAAGTGGAGGTATATTGAGGTTGAAAGTGTTCATTGCATTCAATGTTTGATGTTCTATATCATTTTTGGATGTAAAAAGGTACTATTTTAAAGGATTAACATAATACAATTTTGCAAAGCATTTAAAAAGAGGCAGATAAGCAGAAAACCATTATCTATTAATAAATAAAGGTTTTATATTTAATAATAATAGAATTGAAAAAATAATAATTTTATGGTAAAATATGTTTGTACCTTCGAGTTGTGTAGATGTGGATGCCTCATTGCATTTTGATATTTATGTAAAATATTTTAGAATTGTCTTTTTACCAAAAGATTGGCCTTCGTTCTTATCATCTTTAGTAAGTGACATTGTACCTGTAAAGAAAAACCTTTAGATATTAAGAAATGAAAATGAAATTAAACTATAATTCCATAAAAACTCTATGAGTCTTTAGACGAACCCAAGCTGCCCTCTAGAATGACCTCTTCCTGTGTGCTCACAGAACATTAACAAATAAAAGCAACGCAATATCTGACAATAAAAAATACTCCTAACACACATAAAGATGACATGGATACTTGTCTCTCATAGTTGCAGATAGTGCATCTAGGTTGCCTATGAAACTGAAGGAAAAGAGTTTTAGACAACAAAATAATGGAAGAATAATACTCTACCTAGCAATTCTAAAGAAACTAACAAAGGTTAAAAAATAAGTAACAAGGCTACAACAACAAGTAGGCATTAAGTCAAATTTAAGGTTTCAAAACAAAACAAGCACACTGATATTTTTGGAAGCTTTCAATTTACCTGTTATCATAGTCATCACAAATTTTTGTCATCGATAGTCACTTTAATTTTTTTCTACAACGGATCAACCAGGATCAATTAATAGTACTCTGCAATAGAATATCCTATGTAACTAATCATCACACTATCAAGATATCTGCAATCGATCAGTATTTGTCGATTGATAATCCTTTACAATCTATTGGTATGTGTCGAAAAACAATCCTCTACAATCTTTGTTGATAGATAATTATTTGCATGCGATCGACCACGATTGATTGGTAATACTCTACAACAGATCATCCTCTGTAACTGATTGCCCCACTGATAAGATATCTACAACTGATCAATTTTTATCGATTAAAAATACTCTACAATTGATCGGTATGATTCGATAGGCAACCCCCAATAATATATCACCACACTAATAATTCTATGCATGTGATCAGCCATGGCTGATCGACAACACTCTACAATCGATCGTTTTATGATGATTTACACTCCTATGAAACTGTTTCATATTTTTAGGTTTTTACAACCAATCAATATACACTTCTCTATAATAGATCGGTTTATGTTGAGTTTCTATCCTATGAAATCGATTTACCTTTTTCAGGTTTCTACAACTAATCGACATATACCGATCAACACACCTTTTTAATAGATCAATTTATGTTGAGAGGCCATCCTATGAAACCAATTCACCTATTCAAGATTTTACTACTGATTAGATTATGCTGATTGACACATCCCTATAATAGATTGATGTCAAGTTTGTGGAACTGATCAATATCTTTCGATTGACAATCCCCTGTAAACTGATCGATAAATATGTTGATTGACAATATTTTTTTACTACTGCAAATCTATCTTTGAGTTAGAGTATTTTAGATGTATGTTTATCGGTACCCTCTTAAGTATTTATACAGGTAGTATATGTGGCAAATTGGGTAGGAAAAAAATTATTTATATTTGGGTGAAAGTGGTTGACAAATAAAAATAAAAATAGTATAATTATAATCATCGTCAGGTGAATCGACCCCAAAAAATATGTCCACCCCAAAAATTTTGAGTGAATGGGCCCTAGTGAAAGGTCCCAAAATTAGAAAATTTAAAATTTAAGAAATCCTAAATATAGCCAATTTGTGATGATTCACACTTATGCATAACCTTAGATTAAATACATCATCAGGAAAGGAGGTTGCTATAAAGGAAAAATAACCATTACCCCTATGCTTAGGGGTACCTCATAAGTGGTTGATAACCTTGTAGTTATCATGATACCTCCTATTGAGGGAATAGTAATATTTTTGTATTATCTACCTTCTTTATTACTATTGGATGCATCTTAGTTTAGACAAGGACAACCTTTGGAAAGAGTGATTGTGTTGTTAGGCTCTTAATTTACCATTAATATGCATTAATACTTGTGTTCTAAAATATAGAACTTAATTTGTTAAATATTTGACAAGTAAGGTATTAATAATAATGTTAAATTCTTGTGCTAAAATATTTTAAAAAAAGTTTCAATTATAATATTCTTTTATTACAATAAAATAAGAGGGGTGATGAGTATTTTGATAGATTACAGAGGTTTGTTTGGAAGGGGTGTGAAGGTGTGAGTAGGGCTTCTCATGATTATTTTAGAGGGTTGCAGACACTTTGGAATCCAAATTCTATGGAGGGCAAGCTCAATCATCATGGAGTAGGAAATTTTATGCCTATAAAACAAATTTGAAATATAAATTCTCCTTTTAATCCTTGATGGGTGGTGGGATGGTCTATGTTGTATCGTGGTGTTATCTTTCTATGTTGTTCTCTTTGATGACTATTGGATTTTGGTTTTTTTCTTTTGGCCTTGGAGGTTGGCATGTCCTTAATTGGACTTCTCTTCTGCCTCCTCTAATATGAAAGGTTATGGGATGTTTTAAAACTTGAATCTTGAGCTTCATCATGATAGAGGGGTGATGGGGATTTTGATAGATTACAAAGGTTTTTTTGGAAGGGGTGTGAAGGTGTGAGTGGGGCTATTCATGATTCTTTTAGAGGGTTGCAGATGCTTTGGAATTCAAATTCTATGGAGGGCAAGCTCAATCATCATGGAGTAGGAAATTTTATGCCTATAAAAGAAAGTTGAAATATAAATTCTCCTTTTAATCCCTGATGGGTGGTGGGATGGTCTATGTTGTATCGTGGTGTTATATTTCTATGTTCTCTTTGATGACTATTAGATTTTGGTTTTTGTTCTTTTGGCCTTGGATGTTGGCGTGTCCTTAATTGGAATTCTCTTCTGCATCCTCTAATATAAAAGGTTATGGGATGTTTTAAAACTTGACTCTTAAGCTTCATCATCCTATCTTCTTGATCTTCCTCTTCCCTCCAAATCCTATTTTATTATTCTTGTTGTTGAGGTTTGGGAGAATTGCTCACTAGGAGAAGATTGTAGGGTGTGTGGTATTGGGAAGAAGGTGGAAGAAGATTTTGGGTTTGTCAAATTGATGCTGTGGAGGTAAGTTCTTTTTATTTTATCCTTTGAGTGAGTGTAAATGTTTATATGATTTGTTTTTCTGGTTTTACCATTTGATTTCCAAACTCCCAATTTTGCTTGGATCCCTATTTGAATACCTAAATCTCAAAGTAGAGGTCTGTTGTATACTTTCAAATTTGCATAGAAAATCTAATTGAACTTTGAATAACTTTTAGTAGCTTTGGTATGGTTAATGGATATCTGAGTTGGTATATTTTTTGAGTTTTCATACATATAAAGTTTTCTATTTAAGAGGTAAAGATGTAACTGTTTGTGGATGGTGGAAAAAATAAAAAGATAAGCTTTGTAATTTTAAAGTAATAACAAAAAGAACTGTGGGGGTGTTCAATCATTGGAGTGCATGGCACCAAGTTTCGTGTGATAACTTTTCTCCCTACAAGCTCCAAAATAGTTCCTTTTCCTAATTGTTTGGTGTTTTATTTGGTTTCCATTGTTGGTAGCAAACTCAAATATATATAAAACATTAAATTTATAGGGTATTTGTTTATTATTTTATTTATTTAGTTGGCTTTCCATATATGATTTTACTCCAAGATAGTTTTTCGTTAAAGAGGGTGATTGTTTGTTACATAAGCCTAGTTATATTTTGTCTGTATTGTGCTTACCTTCAATTTAGATTAAGTAAAAATGAATAGATTTAATAATTTAAATCTATTTGAGGAAATGAATAGATTAAAAAATCTACATATCAAGGCTTTAACTTAAACGGTAGAAAATCATTATTTGAATGAGAAGATTGAAGTTAAACACAGTGAACCATTTATTTCAGTAAAGTAGAATGGTGTTGAATGTAGTGAAACCATTTCTTCTCGTGGAGACTATATATTACACAACAAAGGCAATTTAAAAAAAACTAATAATTTTTCATAGGCTTTTATAGAAATAAAAAGGTATAGAGCCATATAAAAATAAATATGATTGAATATCTACATATTATAAACTAGAAATATTGAAAATTACTTTACTCTCTACATCTTGCCAAGATTATTGGGTTATTTTTGCCTTTGTATAATTTATATCTACTTTGCTAGAAAGAACACTAATATATGGAAGTTAACATCCATATATCATAAGGTAAGTTCAAAGCATATAAATAATTATTAATGGTTGATAACCATGTTAGTGGTTATGTAATTAGAAATAATAGTTTTTTATTAAGTCATTTTAATTAATAGGGTTAAAACTATTAATTAATATTAATATAAGGTTTAAGACTTTTGTCTTGTTTAATATTGATTAAATAATGTGTGTTTATTATTCAATGTTAATTTATTTATTATGGAAAACGTATAAGGATTATAGTTGGGTCTATTAGAAGAGTAATAAACCCATGTTATAAAAAAATTGTAAGAATTAATAATGGAAATATTGTATTGGAAATAACTCTATATTTAAGAAATGAGGAATTATTATTTACTATTGAAGGGATGATTAGTAAATTAATCCAAGGGGATAGATGGGGCTTGTGTAGCAAAAGAACTATAATTAAGTGAGAGAAGTATGGGATTCTCTTGTTTATGACTAATAAGCATTATGCCATAATAATCCTACATAGATGCATCACCTTAAGAGATATGGACCTTAAGGTGATAGGCATCACTTTAAGAGATATGTAGGGTTAGGGGATAGACATAAAATTTAAGTGATTTGTACCTTAAATGGTAACCCCACATCATGGTCAAGTTGTTCCTTATAGGGTAGAGTAGGGAAATGGGGGGACCACCTATGATATATTTTCTAACGATGAGGTTAGAAGAGTGAATCTCCACATAAAAAGAATACTTTGAAGTCTATTATGGAACTAAGACCTTACATTGTTGTTGAATGATTTTATTTTCATGATTCATGTTAGGCTTGCATATTCATTCAAAGAGTTATCCTGATCCCTATATATTATGATCAAAATCACAATGGAGAAAAGACCTATCAAGTAGAATACATTGAAAAGAAGTTGAGACTTAGTTACTATGATGTAATGCCCTTTAATAGTCTTTGTCTCCATAAAATTATTATCACTCCATGGTCTTAAATATAATGCATCTTCACCTCTAAACTAAGGGTCTCCATCCATTATTTTATCCCTTATTTTTGAACTGGTTATGATAATGAGGAAAATTCCTTTCAAAATAAAATTCATGGAGTAATATGAACTCAACCCCCACTTCCACTTGATCCAATTTTGAATTTTAAGAACCTAGCTAGTATCAATGGAACTTACATATCAACCTCCTAATTTTAAGAACCATTATATTATGCTTAATCATCTCATATTTGATAATAACTTAAGGTGTAGTATCTACTACTTGGATAGTATTTTCCATATATTTGATCTTCCTCTTATTGCTATCTAGGGCATCCATATTTCTAACTAGGGAAACCTTACTTCCAGTAAGGACTTTCAAAAATGACTTTCTTGTCATGTTGCCTAGATTTTGTTCACATGAATCTGTTAGCTTTTGAGATTCTCTTAAGATCTAGAACAAGAAGATGTGGAACATTCTCCTTGATCACACATTGCTTCCTACGTTTTGCTCATGTTTCCTACTTAATCCTAGATCATACTCACTCCCTACTTGAAGTTCATTTCATTAAATTTTTTTGGTATTGATAAAAAAAGGGTTTGAAGGACATCGAATATTTACGAAAAGTTCAAAATAAGTATATAAAAAAGAGATCAAACAAATGCAAGATAACCCTATCCTAGTAAAACAAATAAACCTAGGCTAAACCTACTGATGGAGAAGTTAAAATAATATCCCTCACACTATACTTCTATTTGAAAATGCTTACACATTACTCAATGCTTTATATAATGGATGGAGACCCTTAGTTTAGATTAAAAGAATCATGAGAAGCCCTAATATAAAAGGTTATGGGATGTTCCAAAACTTGACTCTTGAGCTTCATCATCCCATCTTCTTGATCTTCCTCTTCCCTCCAAATACTATTTCATTATTCTTGTTGTTGAGGTTTGGAAGAATTGCTCACTAGGAGAAGATTGTAGGGTGTGTGGGATTGGGAAGAAGGTGGAAGAATATTTTGGGTTTGTCAAATTGATGCTGTGGAGGTAAGTTCTTTTTATTTTCTCCTTTGAGTGAGTGTAAATGTTTATATGATTTGTTTTTCTGGTTTTACCATTTGATTTCCAAACTCCCAATTTTGCTTGGAACCCTATTTGAATACCTAAATCTCAAAGTAGAGGTCTATTGTATATTTTCAAAGTTGCATCAAAAATATAATTGAACTTTGAATAACTTTCAGTAGCTTTGGTATGGTTAATGGATATCTGAGTTGGTATATTTTTTGAGTTTTCATACATATAAAGTTTTCTATTTAAGAGGTACAAATGTAATTGTTTGTGGATGATTGAACAAATAAAAATATAGGCTTTGTCATTTTGAAGTAATAACAAAAATAACTATGGGGGTGTTCAATCATTGGAGTGCATGACACCAAGTTTCGTGTGATAGTTTTTCTCCCTACAAGCTCCAAAATAGTTCCTTTTCCTAATTGTTTGGTGTTTTATTTGATTTCCATTGCTGGTAGCAAACTCAAATATATATAAAATATTAAATTTGTAGGAAATTTGTTTATTATTTTATTTATTTAGTTGGATTTCTATATATGATTTTACTCCAAGATGGTTTTCCGTTAAAGAGGGTGATTTTTTGTTACATAAGCCTAGTTATCTTTCATTTGTATTGTGCTTACCTTCAATTTAGATTAAGAAAAAATAAATAGATTTAATAATTTAAATCTATTTGAGGAAATGAATAGATTAAAAAATCTACATATCAAGGCTTTAACTTAAACAGTAGAAAATCATTATTCGAATGAGAAGATTGAAGTTAAACACAGTGAACTGTTTATTTCAGCAAAGTAGAATGGTTTTGAATGTAGTGAAACCATTTCTCCTCATGGAGACTATATATTACACAACAAAGGCAATTTAAAAAAACTAATAATTTTTCATAGGCTTTTATAGAAATAAAAAAGGTATAGAGTCATATAAAAATAAATATGATTGAATATCTACATATTATATAAACTATAAACATTAAAAATTACTTTACTCTCTACATCTTGCCAAGATTATTGGGTTATTTTTGCCTTTGTATAATTTATATCTACTTTGCTAGAAAGAACACTAATATATGGAAGTTAAAAAAATTTAATAACATCCATATATCATAAGGTAAGTTCGAAGCATATAAATAATTATTAATGGTTGATAACCATGTTAGTGGTTATGTAATTAGAATTAATAGTTTTTATTAAGTCATTTTAATTAATAGGGTTAAAACTATTAATTAATATTAATATAAGGTTTAAGACTTTTGTCTTGTTTAATATTGATTAAATAATGTGTGTTTATTAATCAATGTTAATTTATTTATTATGGAAAACGTATAAGGATTATAGTCGGGTCTATTAGAAGAGTAATAAAACCTTGTTATAAAAAAATTGTAAGAATTAATAATGGAAAAATTGTATTGGAAATAACTCTATGTTTAAGAAATGAGGAATTATTATATACCATTGAAGGGATTATTAGAAATTAATCGAAGGGGATATATGGGGTGTGTGTAGCAAAAGAACTATAATTAAGTGAAAGAAGTATAGGATTCTCTTGTTTATGACTAATAAGCATTATGCCAATAATCCTTGATAGATGCATCACCTTAAGAGATACAGACATTAAGGTGATAGGCATCACTCTAAGAGATAGGTTGGGTTAGAGGATAGGCATAAAATTTAAGTGATTTGTACCTTAAAGGGTAACCCCACATCATGGTCAAGTTGTTGCTTATAGGGTAGAGTAGGGAAATGGGGGGACCACCTATGATATATTTTCTAACGATGAGGTTAGAAGAGTGAATCCCCACATCAAAAGAATGCTTTGAAGTCTATTATGGAACTGAGATCTTGCATTGTTGTTGAATGATTTTATTTGCATGATGCATGTTAGGCTTGCATATTCATTCAAAGAGTTATCCTGATCCCTATATTTATGATCAAAATCATGATGGAGAAAAGACCTATCAAGTAGAATACATTGAAAATAAGTTGAGACTTAGTTACTATGATGTAATGCCCTTTAATAGTCTTTGTCTCCATAAAAATATTATCACTCCATGGTCTTAAATATAATGCATCTTCACCTCTAAACTAAGGGTCTCCATCCATTATTTTATCCCTTATTTTTGAACTGGTTATGATAATGAGGAAAATTCCTTTCAAAATAAAATTCATGGAGTACTATGAACTCAACCCCCACTTCCACTTGATCCAATTTTGAATTTTAAGAACCTAGCTAGTATCAATGGAAGTTACATATTAACCTCCTAATTTTAAGAACCATTATATTATGCTTAATCATCTCATCTTTGATAATCACTTAAGGTGTAGTATCTACTACTTGGATAGTATTTTCCATATATTTGATCTTTCTATTATTGCTATCTAGGACATCCATATTTCTAACTAGGGAAAACTTACTTCCAGTAAGGAATTTCAAAAATGACTTTCTTGTCATGTTGCCTAGATTTTGTTCACATGAATCTGTTAGCTTTTGAGATTCTCTTAAGATCTAGAACAAGAAGATGTGGAACATTCTCCTTGATCACACTTTGCTTCCTACTTTTTGCTCATGCTTCCTACTTAATCCTAGATCATACTCACTCCCTACTTGAAGTTCATTTCATTATATTTTTTTGGTATTGATAAAAAAGGGGTTTGAAGGGCCTTGACCCTTTACAAAGAGTTCAAAAGAAGTATAGAAAAAAAGAGAAGATCAAACAAATGCAAGATAGCCCTATCCTAGTAAAATAAATAAACCTAGGCTAAACCTACTGATGGAGAAGTTGAAATAATATCCCTCACACTATACTTCTATTTGAAAAGGCTTATGCATTACTCAATGCTTTATATAATTGATAAAGAAACCACTGTCAACAATGTAATTTAGTGTGATCTAATCCTTCTATTGGAATCATAATGGATATCATACTTTATTTATATCACACACTATTATATACATCATATTGGCTAATATTAACCAACAACAATAAACCTCAAATAGGTAGATAGTTATAACCAGATTAGATCTGCTAATTGTAGCTTCTAGATATTATCTTTAGAAGCTAACTATAGTTCTTCTAGATCTACCTATATGTGAGGTTATCTAAATTACCCAATAATGTAATATTTCTCTAACACCCCCCTTATTACATTATTGGGGATAGCATATATAACTACTCCCCCTTAATTTAGAGGAGAGAACAATGAAATTATGCTTTGGCTCTAGCTTTGGATTTTGGCTTTGGCTTTAGCTCTGGCTCTTTGCTCTAGCTCTAGCTCTAGATCTTGGCTTTGGCTCTAGCTCTGGCTCTTAGCTCTAGCTTTGGCTCTAGCTTTGGCTCTAGCTCTTGGCTCTAGCTTTACCTCTAGGTCACTACCTTTGGGTCTATCTATGGGTCACTTCCTCTGGGTTTACCACTTGATCTATCATTGGATCTACCTATGGGTCTACAACTTGGTCTACCTCTTCTATAGAAACCATATAATATTTCTTTAATTTTGTTCCATTATGTGATATTTGTCCATCCACAATCAACATGAATCTTGTTGGTCATTTTCTCTTTATACCAATAATTTGTAGGGGAGTGATTAGTACAACCATATATATCACATGGATGTAGATTCCAACACCTAGTTGTTACATGTCTAGTTCTTCCACAATGACTGCAATAATTGATTCTAGGAGTTGTATGGGATTTTGGTTTTACAAACATGGTCTTACTGCTTCTTGCTTGACCATCATAGCCAAGGCCTTCATTCTTTGGCCTAACATTTGGAATTATGGGTTTTTTAATGCCTTACCCATTTTTACCCAATCCTTCACCATTGTATCCCATTATTTGCATTAGTTTTGAACCAATTTCTTTTGTGTGTTTTTCAAAACATCCAAGTTCATCATCATCACTGCTTTTAACAATATTGTATTTATCAAAATTGACAACGCGATGGTGCTCATTTTTAGGACTATCAATTTTTTAAGTCATTAGTGTCACAAGCAAAATATTTTCTTGTGATAAGGTCACCTGTGTCACAACTAATATCTACCATTATAGGCATGAGGTTGCTTGTGTCACAACAAGTATTTTCCACCAAGGGCTTGAGGTCACTTGTGTCACAATAAACATCGACCACTTGGGGCATGACATTTGATTCCTCATTTAGTTCCTTTTTATTTTTATACTTATAGATGTCAAGTGTTATGAATGACATGTATAATGTCCTTACAACATCTATAGGAAATATAGCACCATTTATTTGAAGATCTTCACAGTAATCAACATCTTCGAGAATTGCTTTCACACAACTCCTTAGTGTGAAGAATTTTCCATCCTCATAAAGATCCTTCCCTTTTTGGAAATAGAGACCTTTATTTGGTGTGGCACATTTATAAATTTATTTTGGAGATTTATTTTTTTTGGATTTTCCCATATTTTAAGGTGTCAGATTCCATTGAAAATGCACTTTATACAATGTTATTTTGTAAAATATAAGATGAATTTTTTACAAAATTTATTAAAGTGTTAGACTTTACAGAAAATACACCTTATTACAATACACTTACAATTTCTTTTTGTAATTTTACAAAATACTATTTCACAAAAAATAAAGATAAAATTTTTACAAAATTTATTAAAGTGTCACCGAAAATACACCTTATTACAATACACTTACATTTTTTTTAAAATTTTTTACAAAATACTATTTCACAAAAAATAAGCAAACGTCTTTCCCTTTTTGCAAAATATGCTCTCTAAAAGAGATAAAAAATTCCAAATGGTACCGTCTACAATCCACACGTCCTCATGTTCGACCCCCGCTCACACCCTAAACAACCACAACAATTCCACCACATGTATGATCGGTTGAATGAATTTAGGGCTGGTTAGTTTTTTTTAAACCTTAGACATTGGGTTTATTTATTTATTTCTAATGTCTCTTTCCTACGAATTACAATGATCTACGACCAAATCAGAATAGATTCATCCACTGTTGGACGTGGATTCTCTATTTAGCAAAATACATCTCTCATGTGTCAAAAAACCAACAACCTTTAACCTACAATGTACTCCCTTTTGCCTGCAGTGTAAGTTCACATGGACTAGAATGAAAGTCACTGCTCTTTAGATCTAATGACTTTGGGCTCAGATCCATAATTATCAATTTCAAACCATTTTGGTTGTACGGGTAAGAACTTCTAATCATTCGATGCGACTGGAGTCTGATCTCCTCTTATCAAACATTGATGGTTGAATCACAGTGCATGCTCAAAAATGGGCATCGACACACGACAAGCTAAAGGTAGCAAGGGCAATTGGACAGTGAAATTGACCATCAAATTGGCATCGCCGAAATGTTTGTTGAAAACGTAAATTAAATCTAGTATATGGGTTTACTCCCACCGTGCAAATATTTCTATGGTTATGGTGCTATAGTTTAAACCAGGCTTCCTTTTTATCGATCCACACGCAATTTGGTCCTCCCCGAGAAACCTCACTGATTTATAGTCGGTCGAGAACAACCCATCTTGCACATTGAGGTTGAGCGCCTATGCACAAGAAGTTGTTTCCCGAGCGATGTTTCTTTAACGTTTTAGAACCGTCAAGTTAGGATTATTGTGATAGATTTGATTTGCACAACAAATTTGACCAGATCCAGGCTAAATTCAACGTTGTCGAAGGTAGCCTATTGATAAAATAGGCCAGATTCAATCGCTCAAGGTCTCATGTGAGTGGTCAAGGAGTACCAATCCGAATCTCTGTGTCAGAGAAACACAACTTAACATTAGCAATCTCATGCTCTTTGAATTTTCCACACGGGCAAACTGGTTTACAAACATACCATTTATATTATCGGTAATGTAAACCTAGATCAATTATTACTTAAAGCAAAAAAATCCTCATTTCCATGAAATACTATGTCCAATCAAGGTAGCTGACCTATTACTGCTGGCATTAGCCAATCCAATGGTGGGTAAGCCACCTCTCTATATCAGTGACGATCATGATGTTGGCTAATGTTGTCTTATTGGTGTAAACAAGAATATAGACTGCCACTTCAGCTTCCCAAAATGCTGCACGTCACCTTGATGCAACAACATTAGCAATTATGGATGCTGAAGCAGAATTAGCAAGCATCATCATAATGGATCTGACCAAACCTTACCATATTCACCATTTTATCGGTAATTTTGTTTTTTTCCCTATAAATATTTTAATTTAACTTTCTTCTAGGTTTTCAAAATAGTTCTCGTATTTCTAATTATTTGAAAAATTCTAGAATTATTTAGTTCCCCTTTTTAAAGGAAGTTATAATATTTTTGGACTTCCCTCCGATAACAATTCTCTTAAAACCTAAATTCACCACAATTCAGAGACTTGTAAGCATCACCCTTGCTTCAACTTGGTGATATGTGCTAATTTCTTGTAAGCATCATCCTTGCTTCAACTTGGGTCATTCTAGATTCTCTAATCAAGATTTGGGAACAATGGCACTTAGGAAGCAATATATTTTGACAAAAATGCATTCCACATATTTGCTAGGGGATTTGGTTGGAAATAAATAGATGAGTGTTCAAAAATAAAACCAAAGGAATAATTGGGGTTTATGCTAGAATAAAAACTACCCTGAAGGATTGTATTAAAAACACTATCAGCCAGGAAAATCTTGCAATAATCCTCTCTAGAGAAAAATATATCTTAAATATGAAAAAATCAATAAAGTGAGACTAGATACTTGATGGTAACGTCCTTACAAATACTGTGTAAAAAATAAACTTTAATGAGGCTGCCAAAAGTTCATTTCATTATCAACTAAGCTATATATTATAAATTAAAACTATCAAAAGTTCATTTCATTATCAACTAAGCTATATTTTATAAATTAAAACTATCAATTTCTGACACAAAGTATCACTCTCTTAACTTATATATTATTATATTCTAGATTAATTTCACTCCTTTGAGGTTGAAAGATAATTTAAAAAAAAATAAATTATTGTAAAAAATTATGGCATATTTGTAGGGATGCTTAATAAACCAAATCTAACGTTAAAATAAAATATGAATATTTGATTATTTCATAAATCCTAAAGTCATCTCAACTTTAAGTAATCTTTTTTTTTTTTTTTTCTAATTTTTAATGCATGATATATTGAATGTCAAATGTTTAACTTTATATATGTTTTTTTCTACAACATCAAAAAAAATAAAGTACTTAAGAATTCTCAACATGAGTAGGGTGGCCTTACATTGGGAAACCATTGTATAATACAATTTGTATAACATTCAAAATAAATATTCTAAGCAAACATAGGTTACCAATTTTAATTGTTGATCATAATGTATTTGTGACTCGATAAATATTTCTTTAATATGTTTATTTTTTATGGTTAAGGTTATATACAACATAATCTATATTCAATACCTAACATTGACACTAAAACACACACAATAAATTATTATATAATTATAGGCATGTTTAAAAAACCAAAAATTAATTAAAAATCATATAAGTATTTGATTTTCACATAAATACAATTAATCATCTCAACTATAGATAATCTCTTCTCTTTTATTTTTTAAATTTTTAGATTTGAATGCATAAAATATTGTACATTATATATTTAACTTGAAGATAGTTGATTATTCAAGGAAATAGCCAACCCTTGACAATATAAAATTTTTAGGTACATAGATAATCCTTGAAAAATGATTTCTATCAATACTCAAAAGAAATTTGTAGGATTCAATACAATCAAGATATCCTAGATGGAGCATTAGGGAATTTTATAGTCACATAAGACATTACTATGAAAGATATTGATCATCAAAAGTGTGAGAAACTTCCAAAAAAATATAGAGAAGACTTCCATATTTAAGTGTGAGAAGAAGGTAGAGAGATTTCATGAAGAAGGCATTGATTCAAGTTGAAGATTATTATTGATTCAGGTTTTTGAGATAGACTTGAATATTGATATTGATATAAAGGTCTTAAAAAGAGGCCTTGACAAAGAAAAAGTGTAGAGATACAGATCATATTGATCTTGATATTGGTTTGAGAAACCAATCTAGAAGACCAAAGAGGTCAAGAAAGAGACTCTTTGTGAAAAGAGGTTTGAGTAAAAAAAAGACCCTTATAGTAAAGAGAATAGAAGCCTAAATAATTTGAAGAATAGAAACATAAAAGAAATTATCTTCATGATAAAAATGATGTAGTTCCATTTGTTTATATAGAATATAGGGAGTTGCCTACATCTACAAAGCTAACTTCCAAGAAACCAAAGTGAAGGTAACCATCCAAGTGTCCAACATGAAGGTCAACATTTGAATGTCCAAGTGTGAAGACCAATGTTCAAGTAGTCAGGATAAAGATCAATGATTGAGCAATTAGAATCAAATAAAATGAATGCAGACTACCAATATAGAATGTAGCATCGAAGATAGTGAACATAGAAGGGATAGTTAGAGCAACAAACATGAAGGTCAAAGAACTAAGTGGCCAATATAGAGTTGAGTGCACCAATAACATATGAGTAGAACAACAAACACAAATATCTAAAGCCAAACAACAATCAAAGCAACATAGGAGAAAGGTGTTTAGAGAAATACTTATAGGGTTCCTAGAGGAAATAATTATTAGGTAAAGGCTCATAGTCAGAAATAATTCAAAAATGAGTGAAGAGACCTACACAAGCCTATGAAGCAAAAAAGAGAATAAATGTAATGCAACACATAACAAAGAATAATATTCAAAGAGAAAGTAACATTTATCTAGGAGAGGAGAGCACAACAAGATTCAAGATTTTAAAATATCGTCAAAAAAAATTTCTAGAGGAAGAAGGCAAAGATCTAAAAAGTCTCAAGCTTTGAAATATCTTGGAATAGTTTGAAAAATATGAAAAACATGAAATGATTGAGTGTTAGAGCTTTTTGAGTGTTACATAACGATTGATGAATGTGAACATTTGGGTCAAAATCAAACAACCAAATGGCAAGAAAGAAAATGCCTTCTAACGTTCCACGTAGTATTCAAGCATATAGATTAAAGTTGCATTTAAGACAAAGTAGCAATGTGAAGAAATAGAGGTAGAGCGATATCATGTGAGGAGATAGGCACAATTGGTAGAGTGAGAAGAGATAGACAAATGACATCGAGAAACATGTATGAGAAGAGGTAAAAATAGATTTAAATTTATTAAGTTTTTAAAAAATATTTTCTAAGGAGTGATAAGTAGTAAAGTATTTAATTTCTAAGGTTTTATTTAAAAGGAGCAATAAGTGATTGGCATAATTTTATCTTTGAAGATTTAAATAATGGAGAAATAAGTAGTATGGTATTTTTGGATATATAAAGATATATTTAAATTTTTTTTTATTTGGTTAGAGTTTTTTGAAATTAAAGTTTATTGAAAATTTGAAAATTAATTAAGTTGGGAGTCAAAAGGTTTACAACTTCAAACTTAGGAAATTAATTTTGCAAAATTCATATTTTCTTAGTTTCTAAACATTAGGGAGATATAAGGAATTCTACTTCATAGGTTTTGTAATTTAGAAACTTTGAATCCTTAAAACACCTAGGTAGACATACGGATGCTGAATCTCAACTTCTGAAAGGGCCAAAATATGCTTCATGGAAAATTAAATGAAATCAATTTTAATAGTAGAATTTTTTTGGTATATAGTTAGTGGAACAAAAACAAACTACTGAAGATGTTAGAGAAATTCAAAAATATGAAGATGGTGAAGCCAAAACACTTATGATAATAATATTTGTAATTATTTATGAAATACAACCTTATATAAGTACAACAAAAACTTCTACATAAGCTTGGAATACATTAGCTAAAATATTTGAAGGGAAAAACAAAGCTACTATCTTCAATATTCAATCTTAGTTATATTCCTTAAAAGTTAATAGTGGTGAAAGTATTGAATTATTTCTTAGAAAGGTAGCAGATATAAAATCAAAACTATTAACTCTAGGAGAAAAAGTAGAAGATAAATTTCTTATTCAAGTAACATTGATAAATCTTCCAAAAAATTATAAACATGTTTGCAAGTTCTAAGCAACGGTACTTCATTTGATGAGTTAGTCAACATTATACAAGAGTATGAAATAGAGAATTCAACCAAAGATGAAATGACTAACAATGCCTTAGTATCAAAAGATAATTCACAAGGTAATCTTACTTCAACTTCAAGATATAGGTTATATATTATCAAGTATGTAAAAAAAAAGGACATAGTACAAAATTTTGTAAATATAATTCAACGAATTAGTCTCAAGGAAATAAGATGACTCAAAGTGGTCAAGTAAGTAGGTCAGTTTAGTAAAGAAAATATCAAACTTGGTATAATCCACAATGATAACAATTTTAATTCAATATCCTTCTTAGTATTAGTATAGTCATCCTTAGTTGCAATATAGAGAGGAAAATAAAAAAGGACATCTAGCCCAAAAAATTAATGAAATTCAATAGTTAGAAGAAGCTACTAAAGAAAATAAAATCAAAGCTCTTTTAGAAAAATTGATAAGCAATGAAGATGAATTTCTCTCATAGAGTTTGAAAGATACTAACTATTCATTTGATCAATATACAGAAAGGTAGTAGGCTAAAGAAAGCAAAAAGAGAATAGAGGAAGCATAGGTCCGATGATCACATGAAGATGAAAATCTTGATTGAAGATTAAAGTATTTAATAACCAAATAATATAATACAAGAGGGTGTTGGAGAATATTACATTATTTGATACATGCTAATGTACCCTCATGGTACATATTTTAAATATTATATTAGGGTTGTATCCTAGATTAGAGTGTGAGTAAATATTTTATGTAATGTAATAATGTGCAAGAAATGCACAAGTGTCATGTGTACAAGTGTGTGTAATGTGTGTATATGTACACAAGTATCTTATTTGTAAGTGTGCGCAAGCATTCTTAGATTAGGAAGTGTTATGTGAAGAGTCATGTCCAAGTGTGCATACAATATAGAGTCATGTGTAGAAGAAAAATCTTTTATTATCATCTAATTTTTTTCACATTTTGAATACATCCTATAAATGACATCTTAATTTATGGATACAATATCAATCCTATTATTTTTGGAAAGAGAAGAGACACTTGTGCCTGCACCACCATATAGTTTGCTCAATTAAGAATCTTATTTCAATGTTGGCTATATTGTACCCTTTAAGGTTTTATTTATTTTTTTTTTTTGAATGAAAGGACCTTATATTAATTGGAAATAATCACTTTCATACAAAAATGTTGGGTGGAATTAACACACCCCGTGGCACACACCCAAAAAAATTACAGGATCACATGAATCAACTCAAAAAGCCAATATTACATCAGAACTGAGTAAAGAAAAGAAGACAAAACAGGGACAACTGTATGCAGTTATTGGATCAATTGGAATCAAGCGAACATCCCATCCACTAGAGGTGCGGAATTGGACTACAGTGGAGACCAATGATGCTAAGAAGTTGGAGCAGATAAATGATCTCTTCGACCACTACGAGAACGAGCGAAAGGTGAGCCTGTGCGAGAGAAGCCACGAGTTCTGGACACATGGTTGTTGGAAGGAAGTCGGCTAACAGAGCAAGGTGCATTAGCCCAATGATCCGAAGTGATCTAAGATATTGCAGCTCCACCTGAACTTTCTCCACCTGAGTAAGGATCTGTAACCAACAATCATAGAAGAGAGCATATCTAGCAGCAACAGAGAGAAGGAGGTAGAAGCCTCCTGTCTCCCAAAGATAATATTATTTCTTGTTTTCCAGAGATGGTATAAAATACTAAGACGAAAAATATGCCAAACTTCGTTGAGGGGAAGAGAAAAATTTAGGGGATCCCCAAGTAGTGCATGGACCCAAGAACATTGCTCCTGTAAAAAGGAATTGAAAAAAGAAAGAACCCAATCCCAAGCATTTTTGGCTGTTTGACAAGCCCAAAACACATGAACAAAATTGTCAGGACCTCTACAAAAAGCACAAACAGAATTAGCAACCCCCATATATTGTAACCTATGACCAAGGGGAAGGCCTTGATGTAATAAACTCCAGGCAAAAAAACAATGCTTAGGTTCAAGATAGGACTGCCAAACCACGAGAAAAGCGAAGGCTCCATCTAGATTGAGAAGAAACTAGATCCCAACGGTGGTTTAAAGTATCAACCAGAGGAGAATGAGGGGACAACATATGATACCCTAAAGAAGGTTTATATTTCACCAGAGGAGTATGATTAGGCCAACACCAATCAGATGACCAATGTTGTTGAAAGTTCTTACCAAAATGTAGCCAAATAGAGAAAGGAGTGTTGTCGAGAACCACATCAAAAGTTGCTCGATCATCTGGCTTAAGACCAAACTTCTGGAAAAACTGATCCCAAGAATACCAATGCTTGGTATGAGCATCAAAGAAATCTGAAAATGTTACAATACCCTTTTTGAAGAAGCGTAATGCTCTAACCCATTGAACTTGAGCCAAAGGTAGGCCCTCTAAAGTGACTACAGGAGACCACCAAGGACTTAGAGTGGATATAGAAGCTCCGGTAGATTTATCTTTACCCTGCCATTGGAGCCTGGGTTTGAAAGCTTCCCATGCCTTCCAGATACTTTGCATCACAAAAGAACCTGTAATTTTAAATGGGGCTGGAGATGTCAAAATGGTTTGTAAGGTCAGGCCCCGCCACCCTTTCCTCCCAAAGGGCAGGCCAGAAGAGATGCAGTGCCGTACAAGAACTTTCCAAGCTTCATCACCCTGAAGTGCCCTAACAATCCATTTAGCACATAAAGCAAACCCCTAAAAATGACAGTTAAATAAACCCAGACCCCCTGCATTTTTAGGAAGACAACAAACATTCCATGCCACTCTATGAAACCCCTATTTTTGTTTATTTGAAGCCCAAAGAAAATCCCGCAAGAGCTTGTCCAGCTTCTGATAACAATTTTTAGATGGGACCCAACAAGAAGAGTAATAGACATGTGTAGAAGCTAGCACCTTAGAGCAAACTTGAAACTTACCAGCCAAGGAAAGCTTTTTAGTAGACCAGTAGCCCAACTTCTTCTCAATTTTTTGGACAACCATATTCCAAAGTTGAGCAGGAGAAGCCTGGAAGGCAAAAGGAATACCCAAGAATTTGAATAATTCTCCTGGTTGGATCCAATGCCAAGAGTAAGAAGCTAACCACTCAGGAAGTGGCGTGTGAGCTTGTCTATAACAAGATGTTTTCTTCCACTGAATGTTAGAACCAGATGCTAAACAGAAAGTCTCAAGGCATTGTAAAGCTGCATTTACTGACTGCTCATCTTCATGTAATGTCAAAAAAGAATCATCAGCAAAATGGCCATTTACCATTTGAAGAGAGGAAGCAGGTAAAGAAATACCTTTAATAATTCCTTGTGAAGTTTGATGGGCTAAAAGGTAGCCAAATGCTTTAGCCTAGAATAAACAGGGAAGGGGCTAATGGGCAACCCTGTCGGACAGAGCGAGCCAGTTGAATACCAGCAGAGTGTTGGCCATTCATCGTGAGGACTGCAGAAGCATCACAGAATAACATTTTAATAGATTGCACAAAATAGGGGCCAAAGCCAAGAGCCTGGAGGAGGGAAATAATGAAATTCCATTCAATACGATCATAGGCTTTTTCAAAGTCAAGTTTGATAAACAGAGTATCCTGTCCAGAAGTTCTAGCCCATTCCATGCCTTCCCAGACAGCAAGCACATTGTCCAAGATATACCTACCCTTAACAAACCCTGTTTGCTCTGGTCGGATGAGAAGAGGTAAAATAGGCTAAAGTTTTAAGGCTAAAGCCTTAGCAATGATCTTGTAACTTACATTCAGTAAGGTAATAGGGCGCCAGTTGGTAATAAGTTCTGGGTCTCCAGGCTTGGGGATAAATTTGATATTTCCTTTATTGATGAGGTGTCCTAAAGACCCAGATATCATAGCTTCTTTATAGACATGTAACAGATCAGAACCAAGCATATCCCAAAATTCTTTATAAAATTCACAGGGGAAACCATCAATACCAGGAGCCTTATCATTAGCCATGTGAGACAGGGCATTCTTCAAATCTTCCAGGGTTAAAGGTGCATCACAACAATCTCGGTGATCCATCGAGAGCTTTTGAGGAACAACTGCACAACAATCATCAAGAGCTTTTTTTCTAGCAGAGGTAAGAGGCTGAGAAGCAAAAACTTTTTGATAGTGTAACACAAAAGTATGAATTATATCAGGTAAATTAGTGAACCTGATTCCCTCAGATTGAATGGCTTGAAACTGTGTGGAATGAATAGGGGGCCGGAGGCGCTTGAAGAACTCCTTAGAAACCCTATCACCAATTGCAAGCCAATTCAGTCGTGCTCTGAGTTGAGCACCTCTAGCTTCATACAACTCTGCCTTATGAATTTCATGTCGAAGAGTAGCAGCATGTGCCTGGTATGCAGAGTTGAAAGGATTAGCTTGCAGACGGAGAGTAGCTTTGATTAACTCATTCTTTAAAACTGAATTTGCTTTCCTCCTTCGTTTAGCCACATCCTTGCCAAGGATGCGAAGAACAATAGTAGTACGAGAGATAGCATCATTCCACCACTGAATCCAGCCTACCACGCCAGAGGGTCGAGGAACAACATTCCAAATTCTATGGATATGAGCTTTCATGGAGGCATGCTGTAGAAAGGAAGTATTAAAATAAAACTGAGAGGAAAAAAACCTAGCAGGAGCTTGATCTTGGGTGATATCAAATAAAATTGGAGCATGATCAAAAAGAGTGGTAGCTTCCAGGGGGTCATGACAAAGGGGTGACCAAGAGAAAGTCGGGTAAAGTGAAAACTAGAACTCTCTAAAAGCATGGCACGATCCAATCTTTTCAACACCCTAGCATCATCAACCTGAAAATTAGACCAAGTATACCATTGAGAATTGGAGAAAGCTTCTGGAGAACACCCAAAGTTAGGATCATACAGACTAAGTTTACTTTTCATAAAATACCAAGCCTCTCGTTCTCCGACACACCAACGCATAGGGGTTCGACTCAGCTTATCAGATGGTTTTTCAACCATATTAAAATCCCCACACAGAACCCAAGTAGCAAAAGGTAGAGAGAAAGCAAGCCACCGCCATAAAGCACATCGCTCTGAAGCATTATTAGAGGCATAAACATTAATAATGCCAAATGGTTTCCCAGCCAATTCCAGCAACACCCAAACAACTTGATTAGAAGGGTCAACTCCCCAAGACACCACATGCGAGTGCCAATTGGGGGAAATGAAAACTACAGCACCACCTTTTCCAGGTTCATGATTTGTGTAAAAAAAAGGACCACGCGGCCAAAGAAAATTGCAGGTACAATCTAACAGGAAATCATTGATCTTAACTTCTTGCAAATAGACAAAGTCAAATGTACCATAGATATGAGCAGCATTATCAATCACATCCCGGACCATATATTTTTGGACTGGGTCCGTCAGCCCTCGGACATTCCAAGAAAAAAATATCATTTCATGAGTACTGATGAATCCCCCAATGCTTTGAGGGACTCAAAAGGATTATCATCATCAAAAATAGCAACCTGCAGAGGCCCATCAATCACACATCATTTCTCAGAGGGAGCATCAAACAAACGTCTTCTCGGGCTACGGGACCGCCGAATGTTAGCACGATTAAACTCATCTGCTGATCTGGGAGAAAGAACAGTGGTACCAACAAAATCCTGCTGAGTAGAAACATCATCAGAATGAGAAGGGAGAGGAGTAGACGACTGTTGGGGTTGAGGACGGGGTTGTGGATGGGGTGGCTGTGGGGGTTGAGGACGGGGTTGTGGATGGGGTGGCTGTTGGGGTTGCTGACGGGGTGGTGGAGGGGGCGGCTGTGGGCGTTGTTGTTGGGGTTGTTGTGGGGGATGACGATTGCGATGATTAGAAACCACATGCCAGTCCGCATCACCACTGGTACCAAAAGTGCTAGGGTTACCCAGGGTTGCAGAGGTAGATGGATCGACAGAGGGAGAAGCAGATTTATTCTGGAACTGACCAGCCATAAGCGGGCATGCACGAATTTTATGCTGAGAGGATTGGCACCTATAGCAGGTATTCGAGAGATTTATGTACACAATCCTCTGAGTAATAGTATTATCCCCAATATGAATATCGATCTCTTCATCAAGATCTTGAGTAAGATCAACCTTGACACATACTCGCTTGGTGGGACGGGCCTTAAACCACTTGTCAGGCTCAAAACAAACAAAGGTGCCTATGTTCTCTGCTATGGTACGCAGATGCTTCCATAAAGGAATGGGAAGGCCAGGAAATTCAATCCAAACTGGAACATCTGAGGCTCCCTCCTCAGCAACAAAAAAATCTCTGTTATAGGCTTGCAGAATTAACAAAGAGTTTCGAACAGTCCAAGGACCCCGATTGAGCACCTTCTGAGCATGAGCAGGATCAAAAAATTGGAAAAGGAAATACCCTTTGGTGAGATTGGACACAGAATCAATCTTAACACCATGAGGATGCCAAACTTGACTTACCCAGGACCGCAACAGAGTGTCATTAGGGATTCTACCCAGAAAATAACCTATGAGGGTATGATTCTCAAACCAGTGACAGGAATCAACAAATTCATTCACAGGAATACAAGCAGTGGGCCGATAATTTTTACCTGGAGTTTGACCTTGAGCAGGAACTTCCTGGGATGCTTGTTGGGCGCCATTATGATCTCCAACCACTGTAAGCTCAAGGGAGGTGGGAGAGGGAGCGTTGGCGGCCATTAGAAGAGGGTGGACTACCGCCCTAGGCGGCGGAAATGCAAGAGGTGAACTCAGATCAAACCAGCTTCAAGATGATTGACATGCAAGATGTAGGATGCTTGAGGCAGAACATGCAGGGAACAGCGTTGCAGAGAACATGCAGAACATGCAGAACATGCAGAAAATGATATTTTGATGTTAATACCTTTTAAAATAAAATCAAAAGCCTTTTTTTCCTAATTTTATTTGCATTGTCTTTCATGTTTATAATAATTTTACAAAGTTTATTTTCCTTTCATATGTTTATCAAATCTATTTTTAAGAGCATATATAAACCCTATATTACTAAATT
Organism: Wollemia nobilis; assembly: GCA_028583015.1. NCBI lineage: Eukaryota > Viridiplantae > Streptophyta > Pinopsida > Araucariales > Araucariaceae > Wollemia > Wollemia nobilis. The sequence goes on along the minus strand of JAQPPZ010016751.1, from coordinate 4,069,812 downwards.
GAAAGCTAAATCACATTTACAATAAAACCTTGCATTCATAAAATAATAATAAAAATTAATGACTTGAATGTACTAAGTTGAATTAAAATACCTTGACACTTTTTTCATAAAGCATTACTTATACTAAAATATCTTTGACATGTCTTATGTATACGAGATTTGTACCAATAAATAAAACTTATTTTATAATATCATTCTTAAGATTTTCAACCTTTGTGTCGTCGAAAATTCCTTTCAACCATTTGTTGTTTTTATTAATAGAAAGCTAATTAAAAAATAAAATTTATTAGAAGGTGTTACTAATAATGTAAAGTATAATTTTTTATAGTTAATTCAATATAATTAATTATCTTTAATATTTTCACCTAGCAATAGAATGCAATTGTGATATTAATTAAAGAATGCCTGATTGCTTAAGCAAATATTTGTGTTATAATCAATAATTTTTTTTTTGGTAATATTAAAATGGAGAGGGTTTTATCGGGGTCCCACAACCACTACAAAAAATGCCACAAGAGTAAAAAATAGAACAAAACCTCACTAGATAGAAATGAGGCAGATAGAAAAAACTGCTAACAACAAGCGCACAAGGCACCGAAGAAGGGGGGAACTGAGATAGTTCTACACCAACTTCTCCATACCCTGAGCAATAGTAGTAGCTAAACACGAAACATTCTCAGACATATCCAACACCGATTTCAACAAACACCAAATATTTCTTTGATTAACATCAATAAGCTTTAAATCATGAAAAACAGAATGTTTGAGCTCCCTAGAGGCCTTCGGAGCATAGACCTCCTCCATGGATTTCTCCCGAATGCACACCCAAGGAAGAACATCAGAATCCGAGAGGGCAGGAGGAAGGGGGAATTAAGAGACACACCCTCTTTGCAGTGCAAGCGCTTAGATTTGTGACGACCACAATCAACAGTAAGAGGAGAAGCCTCTAGATCCAAATTCACAGGATCTTCGAAGATCACTTTAGGAGGTAAATCAAATTTCATAGTAGGACCCATTGAAGGAGTAAGGGCTTCCACAACCGAGGCCTTCCCCCAAACACCTTTGGAAGAGACTTGAATCTTCTTGGAAATTTTCTCAGAACCCTTCCCAAAATAAAAGGAATAGATGTCTTCACTACCATCAGAATCCATCCCAGAGGATGAACTGGAACCACCACCAAGAGAGCTAGGAGACTCCACCACCCTCTTAGTACCACCAACCACAAGACGAGGAATATCTACAAAAGGCTTGAGAAAATTGTCAGCATTTAAACCATGTTCAAAGGTAGCCTGCTCAAACACCAATAGCGCAAGGCCTTGATGAATAGGGGCCTGACCACGACCACCTTGAACACTCAAAAAGGACTTCTTCATAGAATGGAAAAGAAACAAAGGAATATTCATGTAGGATTTACATCTCAAATGATTTAAAAACATAGCATGAAAGCTCCTAATAATTTCATAGGAAGGATCGAGGGTAAAATAGTCCATGATAACCCTAGCAACCCTATCCCAAGGAGGAGGCAGGGCCACAACACTAAAACCATTTTGGATTCATGGTAAGAATTCCTCCTTGTCTAAAAATAAACTAATATCCTGCAACAGAGAATGTCTATCACGGTTGTGATAGGCACCATACAACACCAAGCCGATAGTTTTGTTGATGAGCTCCGTCGAGACTTGAAACAACAAGGAGCCAATACTGATCCAACCGTCATTCCAATAATAAACCATCCATTTAGTAAGCATCGGGCTATGACCATGAAACTTCTGAATGCATTCCAGAAGACCCCCATCCACCAGGATAGTTTTGACCTCCTCATCAAAGGACATAAATGCAGGCTCAAGATGGGGTTTACTCAATTTAATCTTATCCAAGTAGATCTTCGCTTTACCCATACTAACAATAAACCAAAAAAAATCAGAGACAAAGAGGAGGGAGAAAACCCAAACAACAAAACTCCCAATAGCAAGAGAACTCTGACAAAGGGCAACCCAGGCCATAACAAAGTTAAAAAATAGAAGCCTCACCCCCAAAGTCAACAAACTAGCACCAAAGAAGGGCTTGGGAGGCCTCGGTGGAAAAAAAAAGGTCCCAAGACTAACCATTTGGAGAAAATGACCATCCTCTATAATATACACCCCAACTTGTTGGTTTGAATTTTGAGGTTTATGTGTTGAGTTTTCAGTTTGTGATTTTGTTTGGTTAGAAGGTTGCAATAGGGATTTTTATGAATTTTTGTGTTCATATAATGATCATCATGCATAATAACAGAATACGCAAGGAATAACTAACAATAAATACTGAGCAAAGGAAGAAATTATTTATTATTTAATTCTAACCTAAAAGTACAATGCTATACTTGCAGAAATTACTTAGGAAAAGTATAGTTGTAGCATTCATTTGCTCATAACTTGAGCTTTGGTACTTCAATTTTATCATCGTAAAGTGTAGAAGGACCACCCAATGTAGTCGTCCAAGTTGTGACCCCCACACTTGTGAAATGATACCCTGTTTATTTTTACATGCACTCCAAGGTGGCTAGAAATAGATGTACGATTGGCTGAAAGGTTCAACCTTGTCTAGAAATTTGTGCCCCACTCCAAATGACTTTCAAATACCACTACAATGATTAACTGGTGAGCTTAATAGATTGGTAAATTAACTAGAATGATTCAAGGATGCATTTCTCAGCTATGAACAAATGACACGATTCCCTAGGTGCCCATATGCTGTGCAACCAGCTCCAACATGGCATCCAAAACTCTAAAATAAATTAAAATGACACTAACCCAGAAGAAATATGACCAAAATAATACAATACATATGGTCAGTTTATCAACCCAGATGAATGATTTCATAAATTAGAAAACCCTTGTCTGCCTGTGGTAAGCTCAAATAATTCCTCTGTATTGAGAAATTCAATCCATGATCAGCTAGAGATGATATTCCATATCTAAAACTGATAATCCTATTGAGAAATCCACTCTCAACAAGCCCTGTGAACTTTTGGTGAAAATACCTAAAAAGCTTATCTAAAAAACATAAATTCTTCCATGCACAAATGAGCCTCAAAAAGCTAATTTAAAGAGAACATAAAATTAGGGTTTGGGCACCCATTTTAGGTTTCCACAAGTCATTATTTTATTTTAATTGATGTCTCTTAATGTCATTAAAGTTGTTGCCCAAGTCCTAGACAAATAACTTTATGATTTTAAGTTATAACACTTTATAATTTAAAGTTATAACTTAACATTAAAACATGTCCCCTTTCACTTTGCCTAGCGACCCTTTTCCAAGGTCAACACTTGCAAATGGTAGAATTGTACCTTCTGAATGTTAGGATTATCCTGAGTCCCTAACCAAAATATTTAGCCTAGGGGACCCCTGTGGCTAGGCTAATAGGTCTCTGCTCCATCTACTGTAGAGAAGGGGATATTACAATCTCCCCTCCTCGAAATTGCTTATCCTCAAGAAATTGGAATCCTGGAGTCTGCAATATAGCATAGCCATCCCAAGTGGCATATTCCTCAGGTAAGTTCCTCCATTTTATCAAATACTCTTTTATAGTGCTTCACCTGAGGGTACGATCTCTCTGCCCAATTACTGCCTCTGGAATTAATACCAAATTTCCATCTTCATCCAAAGATGGTAAATCTACCAAGGATGTGACATTGTGTCCCAATGCCTTCTTGAGGCATGATACATGGAACATATTATACACTCCAATGCTCTCAGGTAGCTCCAGCTCATAAGCTACCTCACCCACACACTGTGAGAATCTGAATGGGCCATAAAATTGAGGCTTAAGCTTTTCATCTCCACTCCTCTTCAACGATGACTACCTGAATGGCTGTAGTCTTAGATAAACCATGTCACCTATCTCAAATAAGCATTCAATCCTATTCTGTTTAGCATATTTATTTTGCTTCTCCTATACCTGTATGATATTCTATTACAGTGAATGCATGATATCCTGTGTCTCTTGCAAAAAATCCTTGGCCCTGGGAATCTAAATGTCACCTAAAACCAAATCCATGAAGTTGGGTGCTTCATACCCGTACAATGACATAAACAATGACATATTAATTGACATGTGATAGGATGAATTGTAAAAATATTCTCCTAAATGCAACCATCTAACCCATACCTTATGTTGTCCTAAAACGTAATTCCTCAAATATCCCTCAACCCATTTGTTGACAATATTTGTCTGTCCACCAGTCTAAGGATGATAACTTATGCTCGGTGTTAGCTCTGTCCCACATAATATGAATAGCTCCTACTAAAATAAACTCATGAATTTACTATCTTGATCACTGACAATGGTCTTAGGCAAGCCACGCAGTTTGAATACCTCCCTAAAAAATAGCTTAGCCACCTACGCTGCTGTGAACCCTATGGTGATGGTGAAGAAATGGGTATACTTCATGAGTTTGTCTACCACCAAATATAAACAATCCTTCCCCTATGCCTTGGGAAGTCCTATAATAAAGTCCATGGATATGCTCTCCCACTTTTGTGAAGGAATGGGGAGTGGTTGAAGTAAACCAGTAGGGAATGTATGCTCGTATTTGTTCTGTTGGCACAAAAAACACTCTTGGATGTACTGCAAGATATCATCCTTAAGCCCTCTCGAAGAAAACCTCTCCCTGATATCCCTATAGGTCTTATAGTAGCCAAGGTGTCCTACCATAGGTGTATCATGTAGAAGTCTGAATATCTATCTCTTAAACTTGGAATCTGATGTGATCCAAATTCTATCCCAATAGTAAATCACCTCATACTTGATAACATACCTATCATCATCCTATGTACCCTCCAATATCTAATGAGTAAAATCATATTTGGCGTAATATACTGTAAGCTTGGGCCTCCAATCCTTAGTAATATCTACCAATGAAAACAAGTGGGAGCATCTAGATAGTGCATATACCACCACATTCTTCTTCTCTTTGACAAATTCAATGTCAAAGTTATAGGCCTATATCTTACTGATCCACTTCATCTTCTTGTCATTGAGATCCTTATGACTCAAAAAGTATCTGAGGCTATTATGGTTAGTTCTGATAATAAATATTTGGCCCCCCAAATACTATATGAACTTAGCCAACGCATGCTGATGGCTAGCATCTCCTGATCATACATCGAATAGTTGGTCTCTCCTCCCTTTTGTTTATGGATCTCAAAGGCTGTTAGATGTTTGTTCTACATCAACACTGCTCTAATACCTTCACCTAATGCATCACACTCCACCTCAAAAGGTTTGGTGAAGTCTGGAATGGCCAATATTGGATAAATTCTCATGAATTATTTGAATCTATAAAATGCCTACTGTACCTTGTCTGACCACTAGAACACTCCCTTTTTAGTAAGGTTTGTCAAAGGTACTGCCAATTGTAAAAATACTTTGACAAATCTGTGGTAAAAACCACACAACCCAAAAAAATCCTTGAGTTGTGTAAGGGTGGTCAGAGGTAACCAATCCAATATAGTCTGTATCTTCTTAGGGTCTATCCTGACTCCCTGAGCACTGATGATATGACCTAAGTATAAGAACTCAATCATCCCAAACTCGCACTTAGTATCTTTAGCAAAATAAGACTCTGCCTCTAGATTACTTAGCACCTCATCCAGATGCCTCAGGTGCTCCTCCCATGTGCGGCTGTATATGAGAATGTTGTCAAAGAATACCAACATAAATCTCATCAAATGCCTCTAAAAAATCATGTTCATGTAGGATTGAAATGTGGCAGGTGCGTTGGTTATCCTGAATGGCATAACCAAGAACTCAAAATGCCCATAGTGGCATCAAAAAGTAGTCTTCTCCATTCATTTTCCCTCATCCAGATCTGATGATAGCCTGATATTAGATCAATCTTGGTGAAATAAAATGCATCGTGCAACTCATCTAATAACTCATCTATGCATGGTATCGGGTATCAAATTTTTATTATATTTTTGTTCAACACCCGATAATCAATGCACATATGCATAGTGCCATATTTTCTCTTCACTAAAACCACAGACAAAGCAAATGGGATCTTTCTTGATCTAATGTACCCCATGTCAATCAACTCATGGTTGGTCTTCTCTATCTCATCCTTATATCTCTTTGGGTTCCGGTATGGAGTAATGATAATAGGGCTAGTACCTTCCTCCAACTCGATGATATGCTCAACCCCTCTGTATGGTGGTACCCCTGGTGGTATGCTACTAAAAAATTTGCTATGTTTGGTAAGCAAAGCCTGGATGTATGGATGATAAGTTCATTTATTCTCCTTTGTAGATGTAGGTAGGATAACACAGTGGGATGCCCATTCAATCTGATTATGTCTCATAAGCTCCTTCATCCATTTGAAGAAAACTACTTGAGTTCCACCTGATGTCATACCTCTCAAAACTATTTGTCGACTTTCAGATCTAAACTTCAATTCCATATTATGGAAGTTGAAGACGACATCTCCCAACATACGCAACCACTGAATACCAAGTACCACATCTAGATTATTTATGCTGACCACAAAGAAATCATCACATACCTCATAATTATCCAATGCAATATTCAACTATGACACCTTCCTGGTGCAAGTAATGGAGAATCCATCTGCGATTATGACTTTGAATGTATCTACTTCTACTATATCCAATCCCCTTCGTGCAACCAACCCTTCATCAATAAAATTATATGTGGCTCTAGTATCAATCAAAGTCTCCACATGTTACCCCTTAAGTACACCCTGTACTCATAAATATTGGGCTCCCTAGATGCTATGGAGGTGACCTAAAGTATTACTCTTCTTTCCTACTTGATACTGGGTTGTTTCTTATTCTTTTGGAGGTTTTTCACCATCACTGTCCTCACTTTATGATCTTTGATCAGAATTTCTAGAATTATTATCATCATCTGAATGATACTCTATCAGCTGCAACTTCCCCTTAAATTCACACTTATGCCCCGAGGACCAAGTATTTTGGCATGTAAAACATAACCCCTTCTTTCGGATTTCATGAAGGGTATTAGGATCTCATTTTTTAAATGTTCTCTTTTACTGGTTAGTTTCCTTCTTGAATGGTTTTTTGTCCCTATATTTATTGAAATCTTTGACTTCCTTGCATTTGAACTGGCTTTTAGTTCTGGATGTTATGACATCCATGTCTTGAGCCTATTTGATAGCATCGTGCAATGTGCCTAGGTTAAAGGCTTTGATCCAACCCTGTAATGGCTCCATCAATCCATCCATGAATAGGACTACTAACCATCTCTTTGACATATACCATGATGGATAGTCTCTAGAATTCTGCTATGTAGGAGTCAATTGAACTCCACTGAATCAACTGAGTTAAATCCTTGAACTCCAACTCATGTTCCTTTTTATCAAACCTCTACTGGACTCTCTATGTGAACTAAGTATTCTTTCGGTCATGTCCTAGAGTGTGCATACCATGATGCTACCAATCATGAGCAACACCCTCCAAATGCAATGTACATAATTTTATGGCATCATCTTCAATCATCTGGTTTAACTGCAAATATGTATCCATATTCTAGATCCAAGCCTTGGCTGTCATTTTTCCAGATGCATCAAAGAAAGGAATATGAATTTTTCCAATATTTTTCTAAATTTCCTGGCATCCATGTGGTGTATGCTGCACAAGTTCTCCTTGACCTTGCTATCCTTGTTGTCCATGATGAATAGGCCTTCCCCTATTCCTAGGAGTTTATCTATTTTTGGTATCCATAAAGTCACAAAATGACATAAGGGTATGAAAGTCTAGGCCAAGCTCATCCCATTCCTATCTGTACTATCTATATTGGTCTACCACTGTAGGCTCTCACTCTTCCTCAACTGGTTGATGAATAATTAGTTATAGACATGGTAGAAATATTAGAATGAATGTCCTAGAGCTACTAACTCTCTCTGTCCTAGTAGGTGTACCTCCTCTGTTGGCCACCTATTCCTCATTACCTACTACTTGTCTTGTGTTAGTTGGTTCATTCTTTGGGTTCTATGCATTGTTCACCAATATGTTAATTCCATGTACCTACAGTGTCATTAACCCAACCAACTGATCCAAACTATACTGCATTTTATGTTGTGTCTGTGTAATATCATCAGCCATTTTCCTTTTTATTTCATCTTTATTGGTTCTACCCCCCATGGCAACTGATGAATATGAGTCTGCATATATACCCAAAATCTCAGTAATCCTTTGTCTTAGAGGTGGTTTAGACCACTGCCTATATCTAAATTGCCAATCAAATTTATCTTGCTCTAATTTTTTCTTTTCTCCTTCGTAGGTACATTTGTATCTTTCACTCATGTAATGATGACTCATAGACTAGCAGGAAAAGTGCCTCTAATACCACTATAATATACATCCCAACTTGCTAGTCTGAGTTTTGAGGTTTATGTGTTGAGTTTTCAGTTTGTGATTTTGTTTGGTTTGAAGGTTGCAATAGGGATTTTGATGAGTTTTTGTGTTCATATAATGATCATCATGCATAATAACAGAATACGCAAGGAATGATTGACAACAAATGCTGAGAAAGGAATAAATTATTTATTATTTAATTTTGACTTGAAAAGTACAGTGCTATACTTGTAGAAATTACTCAAGATAAGTATAGTTGTAGCATTATTTGCTCATAGCTTGAGCTTCGGTACTCTGATTTTGTCATCGTAAAGTGCAGAAGGACCACCCAATATAGCTGCCCAAGTTGTGACTCCAAAACTTGTGAAATTATGCTCTATTTATTTTTGCACACACTCCAAGGTGACTTGCAATAGATATACGATTGACTGAAAGGTTTGAACTTATCTAGAAATTTGTGCCACACTCCAAATGACTTCTAAATGCCACTCAAATGATTAACTGGTGAGTTGAATAGATTGGTAAATTGTCCAGAACGATTCAAGGATGCATTTATCAGCTATGAACAAATGGTACAGTTCCCTAGGTGCCCATATGCTGTACGACCAACTCCAACATGGTATCTATGACCACCAAAATGACCTCACACCTATGATTCCTACTACGTAAAAGAAATAAGCGATACAAAAGAATGCATTGCAATATTGAAAACAAATTGGAAAGAAAAGAATGATTTTATTCCATTTATAAAGAAGCCAATTCCGGTTACAAATACGTCCCTCTTAGGGATACCATTTTGATACTCTTATTATAGCAGGAAAAGCATATGAAATCCTTCTCAAGGGTGAATGTGGGTTTCAATCAATTTGGGGTGACATGAACTACTCTAGGGTGGAGTTAACCCTCTTCTTCATGTTGAGGAATGAATTAAATGATTGAATCTCCTTCGAATCTACTTTCCTGCAGTCAAGAAACAACACAAAAGCATTAATAGCATAGGCAGCCTCTCATGATGAGGCTCTTTGAGGAATGTGAATATAAAGATGCTATAACACTAATGAAATTAAGAAAGTGGATAAAGCATGTTAAACATATTCAATACTTGAAAATATTGATGGACACATATAAACAGAAAGTACAACTATCAATCTAGTAGATTAATTACATGAAATGAGGTATTATATCATTAAAATAAGCTAATTATGTCCTACTTGCAATAATGAAATAATCCTAATAAAATACTTAATTTAGTTAGTCAGAGTCTCTAAAATGCTAAATAAACCACTAAGATGATTAATCTAGTCTAATGAAATACATTGCAAAAGAAACAGTAAGGATATCTATCACCAATTACAAACCGTAGATCAAATGAGCGGTCTGCACTGTACACCATGATTGTCAGCTGCGGTGGGCAAAAAAGTAACTTTGCCCTCCAAATATAGGATTGTGGGCTTGATCCTCCTTGTCAAATTGATGATCAAGGGTTGCCTTGGTGTCCTCTAACTAAATTGGCAGTTGAATTGCACAGTTGGGCCTCTATTTTCTTGGATTTGCATTTCTTGGCGTTCTAGCTGCTTAGGGCATCCATGGCACAAATTGGCATGATGCTTGGTGAATTAGCAAGTGAATGGCAACTAAACTCTCTCAGTACACTCAAGTGAGTCTACAATCCGATAGGTTTTCACTGCTCAAAATGCTCTATATTTGTCATAATTTTAAGGGGTACTTATAGGATTACCCAAGTGTAGCGACCCCGGGAATGCACGCACCGGTCCCTTTTTTGAAAACCCTACTTGCAATGCTTATTTAAAATACCAAAGATAAAATGGAAAGATGAGGAAAAAGAAAGCATATAAAGCGAAATAACAAAAGACAGATCTCTTTATCGATATTGAAGGTCGGTTACATGTCGGTACCTCTTAGGGATACCCATTTTGATACTATAAATTACAAGTGGGTAAGGCGTGCCCCTTTCACGAAGAGGTGGTGCGCTTATAACAACTTCCCAGTTTTGCACACAAAAATCTATGAGGGCTTACAGATGCCTCCTTCTCCAGGTCTATTTCCTTGAGGGATCCATTTTGCTCTCATATGTTGTAATCTTCATCCGATGTACCTGTGGCCTTGTAAGCAATGAAAAAACAACACACATTTAGGTGTCCGAGATTGCCTCCCTGGATGAGGTTGTTACTAATTAAAGAATGTAATGGAAATATGATATAACTATGCCATGAAATCATGTAAATCTATGCTAATAATATAAGAAAATAGAATAAAAGATGTTGTCTATCTAAACTAATCTTGCGGGCAACTGTCCAAGATAGCGACCGCTAAAGTAAAACTTGCCCTCTTTGCCCCAAAGCTATGGGTCAAAGACTATGATCTAATTTTGAAGTAGGTATCATACTCTTCGATTTGTCAAAGCTCCACTGTACATGTGATCTCAAATAGAACTCTCCAAGTCTCAAAATCTCTCCTCAAAAGAATGTCTCTCTCCCCTGATGTGATAAAAGATCTCTTTGGTGCTCTTAGGCTTGCACCTTTTATAGTATGAAACCCTAGGTCTATGTCCAAGCCCTAGAAATAAATTTTTCATGTGTAGTGCAAGTTAGCATGAGAAGCTTTTGTCCATTGTCTATATTTGAAGGCCAATTAACTGAAATCTAACTGCCCACTTGAGTCTTCTATGCGAACTAGTCATTAGCATGAGAAGCTTTTGTCCTTTGTTTATGCTTGGAGGTCAGTTAACTTAAGTCTAAATGCAAACTCAAACCTCCCATGTGAATTGGTCATGAAAAGGAATGCAAAGTCACTCCCGCTCACCTTTATTGCATGCAAACTACCACTTCCACCTGTGATTAGGCCTATTTTTTGGCAAACCACTTCTTATGGCTTAGCCGTTGTCGTATGCAGTGGCTAAGATATGGCCGCTATCATTTGCAACGACTAAGGTCTGGTCGCTCTAGGCTTGAGCGGCTAGAATATGGTCGCTCTTGGCTTGAGTGACCAAGCTTAAATGGTTTGAAAAGGCCCCAAATGAGTGGTGAGAACCACTATTGATGCTTGGAAAGTCTAATATTATGTCTTATGATCTTATGAGTGTATCTATGTAAGTAGATCCCCTAAGAATGACATGATTTAGGTGTCTACAAATACCCCTTTTTGCGACACACTGTGTGGAAAACACAACGCTGAGCAAAAACATAGACTGATCTATTTGTACGGTGTATGGTGATCAATGGTATGATCAATACCAGATGGAACAATCATGCAATATGGTGTGCATCCTTTGAATTATTGCCTCAATGTTCGGAGGACTTAGCTCAATGGCTTTTGCATGTTAAACTGCACTCGTTCCTCAAACTCAATCGGGTAGCTTCAGCTGCTACAACAATTTCGACCGGTAGGAGAGCTACAATTGAAGATGTCATGTCTGCTTACGTTCCCAACAAATAAGGGAAATTTATGATTGTTGTATGCAATGATTCGTAGGACGAACACAATTTTTCTATGATCGAGTGATATTTTATTGATTTTGATTATGATTATGTTAAAGTTTTGAACTATCTATTCACATAATGGTTTGGTGAAGAAATGACAATGAATGAAGCGACAAGTCGCTTGACCAATATGACTAATCTGGTTCCTTTCTAGCATTTGGTACTTTTAATGGGCAATCCCACATCCAAGTGTGATTCCAATTGCTTATGATAATTATCCATACTTATCCCTAGGATTGGTCCAACTATCAATAGCCTTCTTAGGGAGTTAGGATGAGTGATTCTATTTATGCCTAGATTGTATCACTTTGAATTAATATTTTTGATGTCATAGGGGAATTAGAATGACCCCTTCGCACCCGTGGAGCAGTCCGACCATCTTGATCTTCTTCGAGTTTGAAGGGTGACATATCGTAATTCCAAAATGAGTTGCTTTTGTCCCAAGTGGCCTTATGGTTGCCTACTCATCTCACCAAAATACATGGAGTGTAAGTCGCTGCAATTGCCGAGTGGATAGAGTAGGTAACTGGATACGAGGCATGCTTGAGATTGTGATTTGATGTGATTTTTTTGTTTTTTGTTATTTTGAACATTATGACAATCCTAAATCATCAAAGTGTGATTATTTACTATTTTTGTTATTCCCTTATTGAAGGAACTGCTTTACTTTGATCTGTGGGCTTGGCCGTTGTTAGGTCCAATGGCATCTGATTTCCTGCTTGTGGCCACTATCACCTTGAGCGGCCAAGAATCTTGGGCCACTGACATCAGCAACGGCCAAGGCATAATCAAGGAAATATAAAAATTTGTTTTTCTAGGGTTTGACCTGTCATTTTTACTATTGAAGATTCATTTTTAGATTTCTGGTGCAGGGGTGATGATTGCGACTTAAAAAATTGCTGGTGTTGAGGACATGGCTGCATGGGGTGAGACATCAGCTGCTGGAGGAGCCAGAGCTTCTCAAGTATTTTTATTCAAAACCCTAGCTCTCTTTTCTTTGTCTAAGTAAAATTGAACTTCACTAAGAAATGAGCAAAACGAACCTCACTAAACTTGCTGGCAATGAACAAACTCCGTAATTAGGCTTAGGTTCCCTTTTGCTATGATGGGTTAGTCCCCAATTTTTCTATTTTTCAGTGGCTTCAACCTAGGGTTTTTTGAATTTTTTCCATTATTCACCTGTTGCCGCCATTTTGGGCATTTTGAATTTAGCCTAGTTTTGATGCTTGGGTAGGAACATTTGCCTTCCAATTTGTTTGCTTTCCCTCCCTTTGTTGTTTTATTGGAGCTATTTTGTCAAATTTGTAATTTTTTTTATTTTCTGGCAAAGGGTTCATGGGTTTTCCGTGTCGCCCCTTGGCCGTTGTCACTCAAAGCGGTCGGATCTGAGCCGCTGTCGCTCAGAGCGGCCAAGCTTGAATCCCAAAGGTAAAAAAATTAACCATTGGGCCTTGGCCGCTGCTGCCTCCAATGGCTAGGTTTCGGCCACTGTAGGTGACAACGGCTAAAGCTTAAGCCTTGTTTTTTGCATTTTGTGTATTGATTTTTATGATTTTTTTGACTTTTGAATTTTTGCTTTGCTTGATTAGGTGCAATTTATTCTTCTTTTGCTTAGATTTAGAGTAACTCATACTATTTTGCACCATCTTCATGTTTATTGTGAATCATGCCTTAGATGCACTATAGTTATATTTTGTCTTTCTTCTATTTTGTTTAGATCCTCACTGCTCGGGCTCGAGAATCCAAAGCTCTTACTCAATTTGCTTCTTGGATTTGATGACACTGACTAGGAGTGGTTTAAGGCCCATGGGCTACAATATGTCATCAGGTTGCCCTATATTATGGCCTACCAGGCTTATCTTATGGCCTTAGCCCATCGTTGGGACCCACGAAACAACACCTTCCACATTCCACCCGGTGAGATGACTATCACGCCAGAGGATGTTTATAGGATCTTTCAGATCCCATTCGATGAGATGCCCATTGTTTCATCGACTACTAATGATTAGGTGACCGTCTATGCTTAGGTGTTTGGAGCACGCTCTGCACAGGCCCTCCAGAATACTGGGTCTAGGGAAGTATCTATCAAGACTTAGTATGATGCTCATTTTTTCACAGTGAGGCATGCTATGTTGCTGATGGTGATCAACAATATTCTTATCCTAGACTACTCGGGTTTGAGGTTCCCTTGGAACCTCCTAGATATGGTGTAGGACCTATTGGATAGTGAGGAGCCTATCATCTATGCATGGGGTAGATCGCTATTGGCTTAGTGCTATGATGAGTTGTACCACATCCATCAATGAGGATGTGTCAACATTACCTGCAACTTGCTCCTACAGGTTTGGGGATGGGAGCACATTAAGGTAGATCACCCTAAGGGGCTCCCAGTTGAGATTACATCTATTGAGGCTCAAAAATAGTCCTATGCTACCAGATGGGATCGAGAGCACGAGGATCGTAAGAGCCATACTTTTGTAGGGGAGCTATACCACTACACTGATGCTTTCACCAGACTATTGGCTAGAGATGTCATGTGGCGGCCTTACTATGAGTGTCCTGTTTGGGATGATCCAACTAGTTTTACTTCTAGGACACGACGTGAGTGATGGCTCATTGGTCATAATATTTCCATCTGGGAGTATTTCTTCTACTCTCGGGTTCTTTGTTAGTATGGATTGCGGTAGGATGTGGCCTTGGTACCATTCTTGTATAGGTGCCTCACAAAAGAGAAGGACCTACCTCCACGATAGGTCACAGAGCTTGTAGATGAGGAGGATACCCAAAATTTAGACCCTACAATGGCTAGGAGAGTTACAAAGGCCTACTCTCAGTGGTGGAATGATTGGATGTGGCATGGCATCGATAGCCTAGGGCATGAGGATGATGGTAGGGGTGATGGTGCAGATCCAATAGGACATAGGGTTCGAGCTAGGACCGAGGTATGGGGCTAGCTGGCAGAGTAGGTGGTAACAGAGGATCCTGATGTTCTTGAGGAGGAGTTAGAGCTCGAGTAGAGAGACTGTCCTCTGAGAGCATAGTTGCATGAGGTCGATGTTGAGCTCCAAGATACTAAGATCCAGGTACAGTGATGAGATGCTATGATTGAGCAGCTCACAACATAGATACAGGCTCTACAGGCTACTATTGGGGGTGACGATGTCAGGATGTAGTTTGTTGTTCCTCCTTATACACCATAGGAGGTTCCAGTAGTAGGCTCAGGGGCAGATGTGGGATGGCTCTAGTATTTTTTGGATGAGCATGAGGAACGGATCTGGGGACTCATGAATCATGTTATTATCCTTCAGATGCAACTTAGGAGGCACAAGATTGTCCTTAAGGATCCAATAGGTGTAGGTAGTTCATAGATCAGTGGGTGCTCTACCTTGGGGTAGTCTTCCACCCATTCTAGCCAGTAGACCCGAACTCGGACAGAGAGACCTACAGGCTCACATCACTTGACTCGCAACACCGCCATAGGGGGAGGTGGCACTAGAGGAGGTGGTGCAGGGGGCTCAGGATCGATACTTGATTGATTCTCTACTTGGTTCTTGATCCATTTTTGAGGTCGACTAACCTACATGACTATAGCCCATGAGAATTTTTGTATATCCATTGGACTTGACACACATACTTTTATGATAGATTTGCTTTTTATGACTCATTATGTGTATCGTTTATTGCTTATGTTTTTGTTATTATTTTGTTTTATGAAATGATGCGATGTTGATATTATGATGATTTGATGAATATGCTAGATGATAGATGATATTTAAAGATGCTTAGATGGATGTGTAAATGCTTATATGTTTTGATGCGATGTTGTTAGAGTATATTTAATTTTGTATGTTGTTATTACATTATTAGTGATATTGTTCGAACTGCCACCTAAAGTGGGCTTAGTTAGTTTTAGTCATTATGGGCTAACTTAAGCTTTCATTGTATTATTTAATCATTGCTTTATTAATGATAAGTGTCAAATTTCCTGACATGGTATCAGATTGGGTTCTTCGCTCCTGAGTTGTGACCGGGTTCTTTGTCTTCATCCGTAGATCTACTGACCTATGCGATAGGGGGATCGGGATCACTGTGGAGATCTGCTAGCCTATGCAACGAGGGAACCAGGATCACTATGGAGAGTGGTGATTGCTGTGGAATCCCGATGAGTCAAATCCATACGGGTCGATTAAGGAGACGAGACCCGAGATAAGACCTCCTGGAGTTGTTTAGGGATGTGATGCAAAATTGGATTGGACTCCTGACAGATTGTGTTAGATCTACCATATTCCACACATGGTCGTGGGGTGTGGACTCCTAAGGGGGCCTTAGGCCTACTCCTACAATGTGGAGAGACTCGAGGTGGACCCTAGCTCAGACGCTAGAGGACAATTATACGTGGAAACCTACACATAAGGGACACATGGTGCATGGGGGTTTGGACAACCTTACGTGGGAAGAAATCGACAGAGACAACGGACCCTGACATAAGATCATGGACTTCCAGATAAAACTTGGTCACAATGGGTAACGTGTAGAGATGAAGCTTCATGGGTAGTAGCATCTACCCGAAAGTAGACACCTACATAGGGGTGGCTTTTGTTTTTTTTAAATGCATCCTAGTGCTGCTCCATGACACATGTGGGATAAAATCCCTGAACACCTCCTGTACAGCGTGGCGAGATTGTTGTTTGCAGAGTGTGTGAAGATTGGTCGACGAACGTGCAACATCTGTAGCTCTAGTCGATTATACACTGATTTGCAATCTGCGATGTCAACAATTCATGCTGATACATCAAAAGCATCACCAAAAAAAGTACATTGCAAGAATTTTGATCCCTACTAGGCCATCATATAAGGAGTAGCAGACAACCATTGAACATAGGTTTTGATTTGAGGCCAATAGGACACGCGTAAAAGATCGTAATGAGATGATTTTCTAGGCGGTCGGAGCAGCTGAGTGCAACCTAAGCAGTAGTAGCTACAGATGAAATTTGGGGACGCCTATTTTAGAGATCAGGTGTTTATTCCAAAGTTGCAGCCCTATTGGAGCTTCAGGAGACTAGCCCATCGATGTCAGATGCAATAAGATCATAGAAGTAGGCGATTTGCAGACTCCAAGTTTGTGCTTCCTAGAGGTGGTGTAACACATTTTTGATTCTCTGACCAAATCGCAGATGCCAATTGCATGTTTCAAAGGTGGTGAAAATTACATGTTTGTTGTCACCTACGATAGGTAGAGATGCTATTGCTCGATGGCTAAGGCAATGATGGGCGATGACGACGTTGAGGTGGAGGTAGCACCACCACCAGTTTGAGCAAGCTCAGGCGTGACCTGAATTCCAAATAAGGGATCTTTCCCTTTTATCACCGTCGAAGTAGGCAACTTGGTTGGTTTCTAGGCCAGGCGCTAAGGCACGAATCTGACAGAGGGTGTGTGTTCCATTCCCTCTGAGGGTAAGGCAAGGTATACTATTTAAATAAAAAAAAACTTTGGTTTGAATTTATATTTAAATTTAATTTTTAATGTTTCAATTTTTTTTTTAATTAAATATTTTTAATTCTTAATTACTTTTATGAAATTAATTAAGAATGATTCTATTTAATTAAATTAAAGTTTTTTACATTAAGATATTATTTTTAAATTCAAACTTCAAAGTTTACATACCTTTGCACCCCATTTGTCTAGACGACAAGCATTTTTGTGTTAAGGGGGGATAAAAATTTTCTCCACATAGGGGGAGATATCATTTTTGCAAAAACAAGGGGGGAAGACTTATAAGGGTGCATTTTCAGCAGTGATCGACACCTTAGTCAGATTATTTTTTTGCAAAATTCATTGTAAAAGGTGCATTTTTGGCAGAGACCGACACCTTAAAAATGGGCAGATCAAAGAAAAAGCAAGCCCCTAAAAAAACTGATGTTGAAATTTTAGTTAAAAGTCCTTACTTTCCACTAGATATGGAAGGAATGGATTTTTATGAGGATGAAAAATATTCTACACTACGTAGTGGTGTAAAATCCATTCTCAAAGATTCTGAAGATTCTAAAGACCTTTAGAAGAATGGTGTTCAAATCCCTATAGGCATCATAAGGGTAGTCTACATATCATTGATTTCTCTTGATATTGCCCAACACAAAGTGTACAAGGACTTTAGTGAGGAAACAAAGGTCAAACCCCTAATGGTCGATGCTTGTAGTGACACAAGTGACCTTCAGCCCATGGTGGCGAATGCTTGTTGTGACACATGTGACCTTGAGCCCATGATGGCCAATGCTTGTTGTGATACAATCAACCTACTACCTTCTATGGTAGATATCAGTTGTAGCATAGGCAATATCATCACAGTAGCAGGTTTTGCTTGTGACACTAGTGACTTAAAAACTAAACCTCCTAAAATGAACTCCATAATCTCATCAATAGCGATAAATGCAATATTGTTAAAAGCATTGATGAAGATGATGAAATTGGGTGTTTTGAAAAATACACCAAAGGATTTGGATCCAAAATGATGAAGAAAATGGGATTCAATGGTGAGAGATTAGGTAAGAAGGAACAAGGCATTAAAACTCCAATAATGCTAAATGTCAGGGCAAAGCATGAAGGCCTTGGCTATACTGGACATCTAGTAATTCCATGTTTGTAAAACCTAAATATCCTACATATCCTAAAAAGCATTATTGTAGTCATTGTGGAAAGACATGACATGTTGCAGCTAAGTGTTGGAGATTACATCCTTGTGATTCTTGTGGATGTACGAATCACTCTTCTTCAAGTTGTTGGTATAAAATGAAAATGGCCAACAAGGTTCATATTGATTGTGGATGGATAGATCACACACAATGGACCATGATGAAAGCAATGTTGTATGGCTTCTATTGAAAAGGTAAAACCTATGGTAGACCCCGAGGCAAATCCAGTGATAGACCAAGTGGTAGTCCTAGAGACAATGATCGAGAGACAGACCTAAAGACAAACCCAGAGACAAAGTTCCAGAGGCAGATCTATAGGCAGATCCAGAGGCACTAATCTAGAGGCAAATTCACCGGTAGATCTAGACATAGACCCAAAAGTACAAATATAGATGTATGTTTAGAGCCATAGCCATGAGCCAGAGCCAGATCCGGAGACAAAGCACGAGCCACCATTCTTTCATTTTTGTTCTTCTTTTTCACTGTATTGGGGCAGTTATATACTTTACCCAAATATTTTTGTATGAGGGTTTTTAGTGTAGCTAATAGTTATTACATTACCCAAATAATGTAATAAGGGGGGATGTTAGTGTATATTTCATTCCGTATGTCGTTATTACATTATTAGTGATATTGTTCGAACTGCCACCTAAAGTGGGCTTAGTTAGTTTCGGTTGTTATGGGCTAACTTAGGCTTTCATTGTATTATTTAATCATTGCTTGATTAATGATAAGTGTCGAATTGCCTGATAGATGTATCTTGATGATGAATGATGAATTTATGATTGTATGCAAATGGAAATTGCCTATATTTTTTATGATGTGGTTTATGGATGATTAATGACTTGTTTTTGTGGATGCAAATGTTATTGTTAAATGCATGTTTTATTATTACTTTAATTATATGCATCTAACTTATGTGATGGAATGGTATAAATGAACCTGTATGCTCTAATCACTTAAAACGTACGAAATGCATATGACATTGACAATATTAATGGGTGATACCACAAAAAGTAAAAAAATAATCATGAATTTAAATAATCACTCTTATTATAAGAATTGATTAAGTATTCATATGTGAGATGTAATGGTTTGTAATGTATTTTCTTAATAAGTTTCTATAAATTAAAAGATATAAAGTAGTCAGTGGTCATCTATATACTATTTCTAATATATATGCGGTATCTGTCCTACTATGTTGATACCCCCTAATTTATATGATCTTATAAATAAAGTGATGGTGTGAATGATGTTATGATTTGTTGCTATGTAAATTTTTTTTTTTGGGCTTTTCGGAGATTCAAACACTCTAGTTCCCCTATCAACAACTATCTACTTACCACTTAGACTTTTGAAAAGTAAGGCTTTTACCATGGACCTGGTTTTTCATGATCTATGTGTGTGCATGTGATTGTTCATTTTGATATAGAACTCAAGAATTTCCTTCGATGTCAGGTGGGATTCTTTCAGCCCATTGCTAAGATCAGGGATCCTCAAGTGTTCATCTCATCCTTATGTTGGACTTAATTGGACTATACCACTAGGCAATATTTGGTTACCTAAGCTAGCTCATCCACATTCAAACATTGGTTTACACAAATGCATGAAGCAATTGTAATAGACGTATCATCTTGCATAAGGATTTTCTCCTTCCAGTTTTGTACAATGCTGAGAATTCTAGGGATTCAAGCTTTATTCCTTTCTTTTTGGCTTTGGATTTTTGCTCATATGTAGTGATGAAAATCACTGTTTATTTTGATTTGATTTTTTCTTTGAGCGGGGATTTTTGTAGTGATGATAATCACCTTTTATTTTGCTCATTCATAGTGATGAAAATCACTGTTTATTTTTGATTGATTTTTTTTTAGCTTGATTTTTTTGTAATTTCTGAATTTATGCTTTGTGTATCGGATTATTGCTTTGAAATCTGGACTGTATGCTTGGCCTTTTGAATTTGTACTTTTCTTTGGGATTTTGCTTATTTTTATTTAAGCAAGGGATTTTGATAGGGTAAAGCTTGTCCTTTTGCCAATTCTCAACACCTTTAAATTGGTTGCACAGGGGGATAAGCAAGGATAATCCTTTTTGCTTAAGGTAACCTAGACCGCTTTGTAGCTTTCATATTTTCCTTATACCAGCTAGGATTTTAGTGTTTCAATTAGTGACGGGATCTTGAATATCCAAGGCTTTATCACAGCTAGGCCTTACCTTCTACTAATCAAAGTTGTTTTCCTCAAAAGTTGATAAGATCACTAGGTGTGGTTGTCTAACCAAAAAGCCTTAGTATATTATGTATAGCAACAAATAATGGTTGTGTTGAAAAACACAATTACACACGTGTATGGAGGTATGGATATGATTGACTTGTGTGATGAACTGTGGTATCAATTTTAAGGCTCTCATGACATATACAATTGTAATGTATGTGAAAATGTAATGCAATGATGTGGATGCAAAATGTGAAGTGCAATTGTTTTTGTATTTTTGATTTTATGTTGTTTTTGTATTTTTGATTTTATGTTGTTTTTGTATTTTTTTGATTAATTTTGACCAAAGGGCTTATTATGCCTTTGGGGATTTTGTTATTGATTTTGACCAAGCGGTTTGAATTACCCTTGGAGCCTTTGATTTGATGGGATTTGACCAAGCGGTTTGAGTTACCCTTGGAGCATTTTGAATTGGTGTTTGACCAAGCGGTATGAATTACCCTTGGAGCCTTTTGATGATTTTGGTTTTGACCAAGCGGTATGAATTACCCTTGGAGCTTTTTGTATTGATTTTTGACCAAGCGACATGAATTACCCTTGGAGCCTTTGATTGAATTTTTGAATTTTATGTTTTTATGATTTGTTTGTATTTTTGACATATTTGCATGTTTTTGAATTTTATGAAATATTTGAATGTTTTTGTGTTTTATGTATATTTGAATGTTTTTGTGTTTTATGTGTAAAATTCCTTTAAATGAATGATATTGAGAGGTTCAGGCTCTTCAAAACCATCTAATGATATAAGGCGATATGCTCCAGGCCCAACTCTCTTTGAAATCATGTATGGACCTATCCAGTTTACCATGAACTTATCTCATAGATGCGACGACAGATTTGAATTCTGTTGGTTTTATTTAAGCACTAGATCTCCAACCTTGAATTCCCTTAGGTGCACTTTACTATTGTCAGCTCACGTAAGGCGATCTTGGTAAACACAGAGATGCTCTAAATCATTGACTCAACATTCATCAAGAAGCATCAACTGATCAAGGCGGCCTTGCCGTGTAGCTTCATCATCTATGAAGTCCTTTAATGCTATGCGTAGAGTCAAAATTTCCAACTCTAGAGGCATGATGGCCTTAGTGCCATATACTAGTGAAAACGGTGTTTCCCCAGTGGGCGTCCGTATACTAGTCCTGTATGGTCATAGTGCAAGAGGCAATTGCATGTGCCAATCCTTGTGATTTTCTTGCACTGTCTTCCTCAAAATGGAGACTATTTTTTTTAGGCTTCTGCTTGCCCGTTTGCTTATGGATAATAAGGCATTGAAAAAATATGCTGAACATGGTATTTATTCATTAAAGCACACACATTTTTGTTCTTGAAAGATGGACCATTATTCAATATTATCTTAGAAGGGACCCCAAAATGACTTATGATATTATGGAGTATAAACTCCGCAATCCTTGGTCTAGTTGTTGATATTAAGGGGATCACTTCTACCCATTTAGTTAAGTATTCTATGGCCATTATGATGAATGTATGTCAGCTTGAGGACGGGGGTGAGATCTTCCCAATCAAGTCTAGTCCCCACTACGAGAATGGCCATGCTGCCTGGATGGGCTGCAAAGCTTGCAATGGTAAGTGCTTTAGGTTTACATGATGCTGGCACTTACTACATTTCTTGACATACTCGCAACAATCCTTTTCCATTTTGGGCCAATAGTAACCCATTATTAAGATGTGCGTAACGATGGCCATGCCATTGAAATGGCCTCCACATGTTTCGTCGTGAGCTTGCAAAATTACCCAAGATGCTTCCTAGAGGTCAAGACAATGGAGTAATACTCCATCATATCCTCATCTATAGAGGATTTATCCTAGCAAAATGTACCTTGTTGCTCTATATTTGAATGTTTACCTTTCAGTATGCGAAAAACCTTGAGGTATTATTCCAAGATTCAGGAAGTCCCGTAGTTGGGAAATCCAATCCTGATAGGCCATAGCTTCTATAGAATATACAACTTGCTCTTCCTATATTTTTGAGGTAGTGAACATGGATTGAGGAAAAACTCTATGGTATATGGTCGCACCACACTCTACAGGTCCTTGGGAGATCAACGACCCCCAAGGTGCTGTTTGCAAGAAATTTTTGGCTACAAAGGACCAATCCTGATTTGGTTTGATGTTGATCATGTTGACTGATTCTTGATTGTCAAAATTCTCACAGTGTATTACTGAGTGCAAAAGCACTTTCACATGAACGGTTGTAAAATTAGTAGACAGATTATAGGGATTAAGGATCCCAAAGAGGCCATAGTGTTTATAAATCTATTCGATGTACGAGGGATTGCCTCGATGTCGTACCATTCCAGATGAGCTAAGTAATTGTCAATAAGTTCTTTGTAAGTCTTCAGGAGTGGGCACCTGCATTGGAATAGTCCTTTGACCTGGTTTACTATGAGAAAGGAGTCACCAAAGATATTCAATATTTTAATGCCCATTGCTACGACTGTTTGAAGTCCTAGGATTAATGATTCATATTTTGTATTGTTGTTTGTGCACGGGAAATCTAGTTTGAATGATAATGGAAATGGAGCACCCTACTATGTGATAAAGACAATCTCTACTTCGCCTCCTTGTTCACACTTCAAACCATCAAAGAATAATGACATGTATTTTTCTTTCTTAGGTTCTTCGCATTCTGGCGGATATGATAATGCAAAGACCGTATAATAAGGCAATTCTATGGTGAGAGGCTTGTTATCCTGAAGAGGTGCCTCTGCTAATTGATCTACTATGACTTGTCCCTTGATGGAATTTTGGCTTACGAACTCTAGATCAAATTATATCAATAGCATGATCCACTTTGCGGTACGTATATTGTGATATGTATTGCTCATCATGTAATGCAAAGGATTTTGTTTTGATATGACATAGGTCATATGGATCAACATGTAGTGTCGCAACTTTCGAGTTGCAAAGACCATTGCTAAACACAACTTTTTGACATACGCATATCCTAGCTCATAGCTCACCAAGGTGCAACTAATGTAATATATGGTTTGCTCTTTATCTTGTGCATTCTTTTTGGCTAACATGGTGCCCAATGCAAAATCGATAGTTGATATATATAGTAAAAATGGTATGTCTGGCCTTGGTGGAGCCAATACTGGCGACATTGCTAGATAAGTTTTGATATCTGTAAAGGCTTGATGGCATTATTTGTCCCAATGAAAGAAGATTTTCTTGCGTAGAAAACTATTCATAGGTCTGCATTTGTTTGATAATTATGCGATGAATCTTTTTATGGATGCTATATTGCCTTGTAGGCTCCTCAAATCCCTAATGTTGGTAGGGACATCCATTTCCAGTATAGCCTTTACCTTTGTAGAATCTACTTCAATGCCTCTCTTGGATACGATGAATTCCAAAAGCTTGCCAGAAGTTATACCAAATACACACTTCTTAGGATTCAATCGGACATTGTGTTCTATGAGGTGATCGAAGACTTGTCTAAGGACTTCGGCATGCTCTTGCCGTAATAGGGACTTGGCTAGTAAGTCATCCATGTAATATTCCAAGATCTTATGCATATAGTCATGGAATATGTATGTCATGGCCCACTGATATGTGGCACCAACATTTTTGAGATCGAATGGCATCACTTTGTAACATAATATTCCCCATGGAGTAATGAAAGCAATTTTATGTTGATCTTCGGGCTTAATCCGAACTTGGTTGTATCTAAAAAAATCATCCATTAAGGAGAGCATTTCATGACCTACGGTTGCATCCACAAGAGCATCTATGTTTGGCAATGGGAATGAATCCTTTGGTGTTGCCCTATTCAAATCTCTAAAATTTGTGCAAATACGGAATCTTTCGTCAGGTTTCCCTATGGGTACCATGTTTGAAACCCACTCAGGGTAGTTGATAGGAACTATGAATAGTACATCTAGTAGTTTTTACAATTTGTTCTTTACCATCAAAGCAATGGCTGGATGCATTTTCCTTAGTTTTTGCTTGACTAGCTTCTTTATGGGATCCAATGAAAGGTTGTGAATGACTAACTTTGGATCTATCTCTGGCATGTCTTTGTAAGTCCAAGAAAAAATATTTGGCCTCTCATTGAGGAGAGGAATCAAGATGGCTTGTTCCTCTGGAGATAGACTTTCTTTGAACTTGACTTTCCTTGGTTGGGTAGGATCATCACTGGTGTCCACATCGAAAGTTGCTTCTATAGCCATATGTGACCCATCCTCTAGCTGATGAGGCGTGGGTATCAAATGAATGTCATCGATAGGATTTATAGGACCTACTGACTCAGGTTCTAAACCAACATGGAAGATGTCATATGCACAACCTAATGCAAAATGGAATGACTGTAACATATATTTTTTGGGAAAGACGTCTTCTGGCCCTATGGGTGAACTAGTGTGATCCCAATCAATAGCATCTACATCAAGATGTAATGATTTGGTAGGATTTGCTGGATTATGAAGTGGAGTGGTCAAATCAATGGAGATCATGTTGATGTATGGGATGAAATCTCTAGGACCACATGGGTGCAATCTTGTCTCAGGGGTTTTCCTTCCATACTCACGATGAGGTTCTAGAGGAATGGGAATTTATGGATCTGGCCCGTGAGTAGGATTGACAATAGAATCATTAGACTCTAACTGCTATCTAAATGTATGTGGAGGGGGGTTGACCATCCGATGAATGGCAGCTAGGTAAACAGGTCTCCCCAAAAATCAGAGATGAGGGTCTATGGCACGAAGTGCCACCTCTCTCTCAACTAGCTTGTTGACTTTCCGCAAGTGGTGAGGTCCAAGATAAGCCATCTCGGTCTCATCCTAAAAGTCATCATCACTTATGTAGAAACCGTTAGCATTGGTATATGGCCCTAAAACAAAGGGCTCATAGCTTGGCCCCAAGTAGGCCATCTCTATTTCATCTTCATATTCTTCGTCACTTATGAAGAATCCATTTGCATTTATCCCTTGCCCTAAAGTTAGGGGTTGATGGCTTAGGCCTAAGTAAGATCTTTCTGTTGAGTATTCTGATTCGTAGTCACTTTCATCTAATGTATATCCAATCTCATCGTGGATGGACCATGCGAACATTTGTAAATAGTAGGGCCCTTGATATGCTAAGCCAAGTTGCACCTCATCATCACTTGCTTCATATCCATTTTGCTCATCCCATGAGTTGTACCCTGTTGGGGTGGAATCAATTGAGGTGTTTGGATGATAAGTTTTTGGAGATGGTATGTTTATCGTGGCCACTTTTCTATTGCTCAAATTTGCTATTCTCAAGGGGTGATAAGGAATGACATCAATGTCTTCTCCTAACTCTATGCTTAGTATTTCAATTCTATTGCAAGAGAGTCATATCAACCTCCGCTATAATAGCCTAAGCCAAATCTATCAGAGGGAAGCTGATATAGTGGCTCATAAGGCCTCTTGCGCCCCTACTCATATATGCTAAGGACATAGCCATGCCAATGGTAATGCTCAAAATAGCTTAGAGCAAACTCTATATTAGAGAGATAACAAACATTGATTATGAATAATTCATCACCATCCTCTTCTATATCTAAAGACTTATGGGTGCAATCCAGGTCGACATATACAAAATTGGTTTGGTTGGGAGGGATTCCAAGTGGAACCACTGTTCCTACTGGTGGCCTCAAGTCTTTAGGCCTCCCTATTTCTTGTGCAGACTCAATGATAAGTGTAAAGGTAATGTTCTACACAAGGTAATCCCCTATGCCTATGCTTTCCAAGTGTATTGATGCATGCGATGTGGATGACCCCATGGATGATACTGGCGAAGCAGGGTGATAATCACAATATTCATATTGATCTTGAATATTTTACTCTTCCATAGGACTTGGCATTTCAGCAATGGCTACAATTGGCACTTTTTTGGGATTTTCTTCCTTAACTAAGGGTGCCTTTAGCTTCTGATTGTATTTTCATTTTGATGTTGATGGTACTTTAGAAGCATTGAATATCTTGAGTGCACCAGGAGGTGTTGATGTGCATGGGTCTTTTCTTACCCTTTGTATTTGTTATCCACTTGTGTGGTTGGGGATGAAGGTGCCACGTATAGGTGAGTAAAAGGGATCATGAATTCTCCTAGAATGTCCACCTGATTAACGTATTTAAAAGGCTCTTCATTGGCCAAAACCACATAGACTTTGTTTTCGTGCACATACTTGACATACTGGGGAAAGATCGAATGCACACACTTCATGGCCCTTATCCAAGGGTGCCCTAAGAGGATGTTATACTACATAGCGCCTTCCAAGACATGATACATCACGGGGATGGTCTTGTGCCCCACCTTGATGGGTAGGACTATCATTCCCATAGTATTGCATAAAGAATCATTAAAATCTTTCAATGTGTAAGCTCCTGGAACAATATTGGTCTTGGGTATCTTGAGGTGCTCTATTGCAATTGTTGTGATGATGTTTATCGAAGAATCTGTATCAATCAAAACTCTCTTGAAAGGTAAGTCATTGATGGCCACTACAATGTTTATCGGAGGGTCTGGTAAGGCAACATAAACTATCTTAATCTCATGATCATAGAATTAGATTACAGGTTCCTGGTATTCTTGCACTTGTCCCACAAAGTGAGTGAATGCATTCACATCTTGTGGTTGAAGCTCAATTGTTCTTAAAATATCCATTAGAGTCTCCCTATTCTTTGGGGACTATTGTATGAGCTCATAGATGGATAAATTAGCTGGAGTCATCTGTAGGTTTTTCTCCAATATACTCTGAATAGTTACCACATGTCTCATCGATGGAATTGGAAGGTTGTCTTACCTTTGCCTAGGAGTGGTTGGGATGTTCATGGGATCTGTAGGTGGTTGCATTTGACCATACCGCCTAGTCCTAGTTGCTATGTTAATAATCTCAACCATCCCAAAGCATCTATGGGTAGGTATGTCAACTCAAACCTGATTGACTTGGACCCCTTGATCTTGAGGGGCCTCATGATTGGGCAATGGGTTTCTATATATGCCCATGTCTATTATTGGGTGCCAGTGGGTTGCCAACTTTGAGTTCTCTTGCCTCAATCATGTTTTGCACTTGATGCTTAAACCCGACACAAGCCTCAATGTCATACCTCGGTATCCTATGATAAGGGCAAAATTGATCTTCCCTATATCCTTTTGGCTTAGGATGGTTGGGATATATAAGAGGTATATCAAGAAATTTGATCCTCCTGGCCTCACTCAACTGATTAAAGATTGATTGCATTGATTCTGTCAGAGGCATGAAATAATGAGGTGGTTTTCATTCTCGATTTCTTCCCTGATTGTTCTTTTGGTCGTAGTTTGCTAGTGGAGGATGTGCTTGATAGTTTTGTGGTTGTTGTGCACCCCCATCCTTGGGTGTAGCCAATATGACTTGATTTACTGGAGCAGGGTTGCCCTGCTTCTGCTTGTACTTGTCATTCTTACCATTATTGTTCCACTCCTTTTTGTTTTTGAGTTCAATGGTTCCATCATCTACTTTTATTTATTTTATGAGCTTGGACTATGCCAAAGTTTCCTCAAATGAAGAATACTGTTGGAGTTGTAGCAAGAGGGAGATGTGTTTAGAACAAATTTTGGTAAACATGCGAATGATATCTTCTGTGGGAATGAAGAATGATAATTTTACCATGAATTTTCTCCATCTATTCCCATAATCCATTATTGGCTCATCATCATACTATTTCAAGTTAGCCAAGTCTAAAAGGTTCACCTTCTTCTTAGCACCAAAGGAGAAACACTTCAAGAATGCATTTACTAGTTGTTCAAAGTTGGTTATGCTATGCTTAGGTAGTTGGTTGAACCATTGAGTGGCAACACCTAAAAATGTCATTATGAATATTCTTAGCATGAGAGCGTCATTGTCTTCAAGATGAAAATAGGCGTTGATAAAATTGGTGGCATGCTCTTGTGTATCCTCTTCACCTTTAAACTTCTCTAACCTAGGCATACAAAGTGCTTAGGATATGGAGGGCTAGGGATTGATGGACACAATGGTTGATTGTGTATCTTGCTCAATGTTGGTGAGTTCCTACCTACCTCTTATTTCTTAAAAGTTTTCATCTTTTCAGCAAGCTCTTGAAATGCATTTTATGCAGGGATTTCCTCTTCTTATAAGCCTATTCACATTGGCAATGGAGGTAACTCTCTATCCATTTGATTTGTTCCATTTTCCTCCCTCCTACGAGGGGACTCAGGATTGTCATCTTGGTTTATTATGTTTGCCCTCCCCTCATTAGTTGGATTTTGTTCATGATTTGGTGGGGGATTTCATTGTGGGCTATCTTGTCTAGTGCGCCTCTCCTTAGGTGAGTCAGTGCATCTTGTTATTTGGTGGTCACCACTATTTATTGGTAAATTTTTAAGAGCTACCCACTTAGCTTGCTCTCTTAAATGTTGCTCATGTTGGCACAAGAGTCTTTCTCTTTGTTTCTCTTGTTCGAGAGCTTCCACTATCTCTCGCTCCTTAGGTAATGCATTTTATAACCACCTCATTCAGTCATTTTGTGTTGTCATAGAAGACTCCTATTTATCTGATTCTATTCTTGTTGTCTTGAGTCATAAATTCCTCAAGGGGGTTTCTGCTGTATCTATACTCTTGCTAGTTAATATGACTTGTTCAGTGTATTTTTGAGTATCCCTATGATCAGACTCCATGCGTCTTCTACGAGGTCGCTCTGAGGTACCCCTAGAATGGGAGGTATGTTTAGAAGTCACAGTTCATTTGCTTCTATATGCAGAGTTCTTAGTAACTATAGTTCTTTGGGTTGGTCGAGTAGGAAATCGATCCAACCTGTCTAGCTATCTCATTTTCCATGGCTAGTCTCGTGGGGTGCCATTTACTCCTATGAGGTCATAGTCTATGGGAATATTTCATTTTGTGTGAAGGGTTTCTTCTATATGATACCCATTGCTAGATGTAGCACTAGTTTCCTGCCCTTTAGTGGGTAGACCTATTTCATATGTTTCTTGTGAGTCTTGAGGTGCTGCAATTCTTGTTTGCCTTATTGATGAAGAGGGCTTGGTGGTAACATGCTTCCTCCATGTGGATGGAGATGTGGTAGTCTCATCATCCCTATGTGAAGAGTGGGTTTTAGAACCTTCTTTATGTGAGGAGGAAGCCCTTGAATTTTATGTGTGTTTAGAGGAGGCCCTTGAGGTCTCCTCATGTCTCCTTGATGAGGATGGCTGTGAAGCCTCTTTTTTTTTATGTGACATTATTCCATGACGTGGTTCCTTTCTTGGAGTTTCTTGAGGAGATCCCAAAAGGGTTGAATTATCACCCCTTAGGCTTGTGGAGCTACATCTCACGGTATTATGGGTGGGTCACTCAACATTACTATGACTCCGCCTATAGGTATGAATTACTTCTGTCTCTCCCTCGACATCAAACCAAGGGTGTTTACTTCTTGTTTTGACCATGTTATTTTATGACTTTTTGAGTTTGCAATTTAGGAATGACCACACAATTCCAAACAAATGTTTATCTTGATTACTGATTTGAGTGTGCCCTAAATTGTTTGGTGTGTTTTGATGTGTTGTTCTCTTGATTTATTTGCACTTGTTTTGGAATTAAGAATGAGAAGACTCATCCATAGTGACAATCAAGTACACTTGTGCCAAACATGATTTTCTTAAAAGAAGCTAGGGTAAACCGCTGAAGACCCAATGGGGGGTTCACCTAGCTCTTCTACTCTGAACCAATAATTGTTCCAACAGTGGGAGACAGTTTGAACACAAGTAACTTAGTGTCACTATAAGTAAGTTTACCAATCCATTTCTAGGAAGCTCTAGGGGGTAAACCAGTGGAAGGAGATGAATTCCAACGTCACTGGACTAAATTGAAGGTTGGTGATGAAATCCAACTCTCCAATATTTAAATGAGACGTGTGTGTGTGGTGTTCATTTTAAGCTTTCATAACATAAAGTGCATCATATAGCAGCAATGAGTCTTTCCTATATGCCTAAATGCAAAAATACGTTTCAATATTCAAAAAGATGTATGAACTACTATGATTTTTATGAGCGCACTTTATCTCATGCAACTATGGCCTCTAGTAGGGCCTGAAAGCAAGCAAACAACATACAATGTCTAACATGTTGGATTCTAGGGCAAAATTTTTAGGCATAAAAGAAGATCTAAGATATGCAAAATGCTTAATTATTTCTTCTTTATTCTTTCAATTTCCAAATATAAATGTGCTTTAAGTTCTCTATTTTGAACACACAGAAGCAGATATAAATCTATAAAATATCAAGGAAGCTATACCAAACTTTGATATAGCTCATAGAGTCTATGTTTTAACCTCTACTACACTCCAATTCTGGCCGCTGTTGGCCAGAGCGACTGGTTCATGGCTGCTGTAGCTCAGAGCGACTAGTTTCTAGCCATTGTAGCTCAGAGCAGCTAGTTTCTGGCTGCTATAGCTTAAAGCGGCTAGTTTCTAGCCATTGTAGATTAGAGAGGCTAGACATGTACACAAAATTAAGTTAGTATTCTAGAAAAAAATAAAAAATTAGTGATCGTCCCACTATGATCGCCATCTGTAGTGACCTTGGGAACGCACGCACCGGTCCCTTTTTTGAAAACCCTACTTGCAATGCTTATTTAAAATACCAAAGATAAAATGGAAGTACAAGAGAAAAAAGAAAGCATATAACATGAAATAATAAAAGAGGAATCTCTTTATTTATATT
Organism: Wollemia nobilis; assembly: GCA_028583015.1. Lineage (NCBI taxonomy): Eukaryota > Viridiplantae > Streptophyta > Pinopsida > Araucariales > Araucariaceae > Wollemia > Wollemia nobilis. The sequence goes on along the minus strand of JAQPPZ010016751.1, from coordinate 4,038,281 downwards.
GAAGCTCGGTTACATGTCGGTCCCTCTTAGGGATACCCATTTTGATACTATAAATTACAAGTGGGTAAGGCGTGCCCCTTTCATGAAGAGGTGGTGTGCTTATAAAATATTCCTAGTTCCACACACAAAAATGTATGAGGGCTTACAGATGCCTCATTCTCCAGGTCTATTTCCTAGAGGGATCCCTTTTGCTCTTGTATGTTGTAATCTTCGTCAGATGTACCTGTGGCCCTACAAGCAATGAAACAACAACACACATTTAGGTGTCCGAGATTACCTCCCAGATGAGGTTTTTAATAATCAAATAATGTAATGGAAATATGATAAAAATATGCCATGAAGTCATGTAAATCTATGCTAATGATATAAGAAAATAGAATAAAAGATGCTATGTCTATCTAAGCTAAGCCTGTGGGCAACTGTCCAAGACAACGACCGCTAAAGTAAACCTTACCCTCCTTTTCCCAAAGCTATGGGTTAAAGAATATGATCTGATGTTGAAGTAGGTATTATACTCTTTGATTCGTCAAAGCTCCATCGTACACGTGATCTCAAAGAGAACTCTCCAAGTCTCGAAAGCTCTCCTCAAAAGAATGTCTCTCCCTGATGTGATAAAATATCTCTTTGGTGCTCTTAGGCTTGCACCTTTTATAGTGTGAAACCCTAGGTCTATGTACAAGCCCTAGAAATGAATTTCTCATGCATAGTGCAAGTTAGCATGAGAAGCTTTTGTCCATTGTCTATATTTGAAGGCCAGTTAATTGAAATCTAATTGCCCACTTGAGTCTTCTATGTGAACTAGTCGTTAGCATGAGAAGCTTTTGTCCTTTGTTTATGCTTGGAGGTCAGTCAACTTAAGTCTACATACAAAATCAAACCTCCCATGTGAAATGGTCATGAAAAGAAATGCAAGGTCACTCCCGCTCACCTTTATTGCATGCATACTACAACTTCTGCTTGTGATTAGGCCTGTTTGTTGACAAACCGCTTCTTATGTCTTAGCCGTTGTTGTCTGTAGCGGCTAAGATCTGGCCACTGTCATCTACAGTGGCTAATGTATGGCCGATCTAGTCTTGAGTGGCTAGAATTTGGTCGCTCTTGGCTTGAGTGACCAATATTGAATGGCTTGAAAAGGTCCCAAATGAGTGGTGAGAACCACTATTGATGCTTGGAAATTCCAAGATTATATCTTATGATCTTATGAGTGTGTCTATGTAATTAGCTCCCCTAAGCATGACACGATTTAGGTGTCTACACCAAGGGCTAGGGGTGTCTTCATGGAGAAGGCAAGATCAAGAAGAGGTGGTTAGGACAGTTGGATTGGAAGATTCCATCCTTTAGCCATATTTTTCTAGAACAAATTATCATTCAAACTGATTTGGCTCGGATGAAGTCCAACTGAACTTCAGTTTAGACCATTACAGCTACAACCTAACCTGTGAGCCGCAGGTGTCAGCAACTATTCAGAATGATTAGGCCAAGGAGCCCAAATTGAGTGGTTAGAACCACCGATCTATCTTGTATTTTGTCCAAGATCTTCCATATGGTCTTGTAGCATGTCCCATATAAGTAGTCGCCTATGAAATGATGCATTTTAGGTGTTTACAGATGCCCCTTTTGAGATGCATTGTGAGATCAAACAATACGTGAGAAAAAATACACCACCTAAAATGATGCTGAAGGTTGTATTATGATAATTAGTCAGATCAACATTAGATGCCCCAGGTCCTGTAAAAAGTATGTGCATCTTGGAATCATTACTTCCAACTCATTGGAGCCTTAATTTGAAAGGGTTTGCACTCGTCATCAGGCATTCGAGTAGCTTTTGTGCTACAATAGGAGTTAGGCCTATATAATCAAAAGGAAAACTAAAAACTAACTGTCATATTTGCTATTTACCCAAAGAAAAAGGAGTAAGCTTATGATAGCTATTGCTAATGATTCACAAGGACAAACGTAATTTTGACAAGATCAAGGGATCTATGATTTCAGGGATCTTCTGTTGACTTTGATTATGATTTGAAAGCATGACTACCCTCTCAAGTGACAAGTCAATGAGGATAGTGATGATGAATGAAGCGACGAGGTTGCTTGACCATTATGGATGATCTGAACAAACTTAGAATTTAGCATTTAATTACTTGGCTAGGCCTAGTTTAGTTATGATTACAACTGTTAATAGTAATTTCACATTCCTATCCCATGGAGCAGTCAAGCTGCAATAGCCTTCTTAAGGAATCAAAATGATACAAATGCCAATTAGATTTATGTTGAATCAATTTATCGATGATCTGTTGAAAATATGTCATAGGAGAAATGACATGAAATGCCTCTTTCCCATGGAGCAGTCCAGCCTCGAAGCCTTCTTCGAGATTGAAAAGAAGCATATCAAATCAACGATGATAATTTTACCCCAAATGTACTTATGGTTATTTACTCATCTCATAAAATTGCATGGAGCGTCAGTCACTACAACTACCAACTGTCTAGGGTAAATAACTGAATACAAGGTGCATTTGGCCTTTTATTATTTGATTATTTTTTGTTTTTTAGTTAATTTGATTTTTAATTGATCCTGATTGATCTTGGTGCTTGAAAATCACAAAATTTTATAAATTGATTGCTCTTATTGAGATTATGATCCATTAGGAGTCATTAATTTATCATTTAAAACCTTCCCACAATGGGATTTTAGTGCATTTAATTCTAGTTGTAAACCGCACGCACTGCCTATGGTTGGTATTTCAAATTTTGGGACCCGCATCTCAAACCTGCGGTCAGTAAACCCTAATTTTGGGACCACGATTGTCAGTTGTGGTCTGAAGAAATTAGGAAAAGGTATATAAATTTTCCTATTTGAAAATGAAGAACACAAGCTTATACTGAGAGGGGGGGTGAACAGTATAAGACCTCTTTTTACTTTTTCCTTTATACTTCAAAATAGTAAAGCAATATACCCAAAGCAATATCAAAACAATGCACAATATCATCCACAAAGTGACACCAATTTTAACGTGGTTCACCCAGAATGCTTAGGCTACGTCCACAAAACTTTTCTCTAAAAGTTATCTCAAAGTTCTTTGGGAAACCTTCCCAATTACAATGTTTATGAGCCTCGGCCCAAAGGAGATACCTTCCCCCAATCTGAATTTTATGAGCCTCTGCTCAAAGGAGATACCTTCCCCCAATCTGAATTTATGAGCCTCTGCTCAAAGGAGATACCTTCCCCTCTCGCTCTGGATATGATCCCTCGGAAGATCAACTGTCTCTACCTCTTGCCGAGCACGTGGAACTCCTTTCCACCGAAGACCTCCTGTCCTCAATGCTTAGCCTAAGAGACCTCTGCCTTCTATGATCACGTCCACAGCAGCTCAGCAACCTGTACCAAACACAGTCAGTCGGTCTAGTACAAGTCTTCCTCTGTCTCTCAGATCTGTCCAACTCTTGAACAAATCAATCCTCTACACACAAGCCTTCTCAAAGACTTGCCAAATCTGTCCTCGGGTTCTTCTCAAAGAACCAATGCTCCTCTGTCCTCAAGTTCTCTAATAGAACTCTCAAAAACCAGCTCACAAGTCCTCTGCTAGGACCTGTCCAAATCTGCTCACAAGTCCCCACCGGAACCTGTCCAAAACTGCTCACAAGTCCCCACTACCAAACCTGCTCACAAGTCCCCACGGAACCTGTCCAAAACCTCAGCAAGCTCACCAAGAAAAACTTGCTTAGCATGAACCCACAAAGAGAATTGTTAGAGACCCAATGTGATTCATCAACCTCATAGAAGCATAAAGAGAATTGTTAGAGACTCAATATGTTCTATACTTAACTCCCAATCTCAATCTCAAACTCAGAAACATAAAGAGAATGTAGAGACCAATATTATATAACTCAATATCAATTCAACTCAATCTCAATCTCAAAAGAATAAGATAGATGTAGTATGCTTTTCTCAAGAACATGAAACACAACCCAACAATTGCCAACCATGCAATATCTCATATAACAATGATACTCATGTTCTTTCCACAACCAATATCTTTTCTCAACCAATTAGGGCTTTAACAACAATGCTTATAGACAAGGTTTAACCAACATCATTCAACTCAACATTAACCTTGAAGCATTCAACCAATCATCACAAGAAAAGGAAACAAGTAGAAATCCTTTTCCCTCCAAAGATATTTGAACAAAACAACCACCAACACAATATCACCAAATGCAAAGAATAACTTGCTCAAATCAACTCAATGGAGTAAGCCCAATATCATGAATCAAGTAAAGCAATAACTTGATCAAACAACCTCTATGGAAGCAACTCAACCATCAAACTCAAAACAGCCAACCAAGGGTTCCACCAACTCAATGCAAGTAGCTAGACTCACAAATATAAACCCTAGTGCACAAAGCTTCCACTATCTCAAACCAGAAATTATGCATTCACCAAAAACTCTCATCAAGGATAACAATGCATAAGTAGTCTTCAACAAACCAGAAAATAGGATTTACACCTAGCCAAAGGATACCTAGTAGAATACCTTTTCACTCCAACCTTATTTCAGAAAACATACACCAATCATACTCATAAGAAGAATGTGCCCATACCTTATTGGAGTAGAAGATAATTGAACCTTCAAGCTTGGCCAACCTTAGTTCTCCAACCTTTGGAGAAAATGAATAACACCACCACAAATGCTAAAGCGCTTTCATTGCTGCTATCCTCGTGCATCACGACCAAGACGAAATTGCCCACAACATGGGTCAAACTTGGCACCTCTGCCCAACGCTTCTTCACTCAACACACCACCACCATTGGAGCACAAGTGCCCAATGAAAAATATAATGTAATCCTATGTGTTGTCTTCCTTCAATCGCCAAGGATTTGAAAACGTAAACGTTTTCCTCAAGCCACCACCATCATCATGAGCGCTGTCCAAAAATGTAACTCCCATAAAACATAGTTCGCAGTCTTATCAAATGTCAGAGAAACGCAATCTGCCGGACGTCAAGCGCAAGAAAAGCTTGGGCAATTCAATATGGATGGACAACGAAATACAACGAAAAACATCGCTTTTACGGAGGACACAAAGCTACGAAATTGCATCGATCGATGGTACCATTACTTTAGAAAATCATCCCCACTTATATAGCCATTTCTCCTTAATTGTTTGACGTCGGCGCTCCTCCAACGATGGCAACACGTCGGCGAATGAATTCTTTATGTGCGTCGCTTAAGGGTTAAAAGACCCTTTAATAATAATTAAAATAATAATTATTATTATTTTATTAATAATAAATTAAACTTAGACCTTTGTCAAAGGTTTGAGTTAATTTAATTATTAATAATAAACATGGACCTTCAAGGTTTTTCAAGAAGTAAAAACCTTTGCATTAAGTTAAGCTTGGTTTTAATAAAAACCCTTAATGAGTCCAAATGGTTTTAAGAAAAACCTTTAACCTTGTCACCATGGTTTTAATAAAAACCCTTTAACATTATGAAGCTTCTCAAGATATTTTTGACATCACACTCTTTTTGATATCAACACAAAAATGCCTTTTGACATCAATGACAACTTATACACTTGAGCAAAGGCAATGTACCCAAAGTACCCAAAATTGCCAACAATCTCCCCCTTTGTCATTGATGGCAAACCTTTACCGAAAACACTTCTCAAGAGCCAAAACTGAAACCAACTGTGCTAACAACTGAGCAACTATGCCCACAACTGAGAATCTTCCTTTGAAGTTTTGCTCCCCCGACTTGAAGCTTTCCTCTTCACTTTGAAGCTCTCCCCCTTACTCATATCTCTCCCCCTTTGTCATCAATGGCAAAGGGCCACCTTTGGGGCTCGGGACTAAGAATGAGCCTCTTAGCTTAGTCCCTCCCCCACCTCCCGATGAGGTGATTAATTCTGGGGTGGGAGTAAAACTCCCATTAGGCACTGATCATCATCAGCGTCTATAACTTCCTTGTCGGGCCTTCTCTTGAACTCTTTGTCCATATTCCTGTTCTTGTCACTGTTCTTGTTCTTGTTCTCATCCCTGTTCTTGTCCATGCCTTGATCCTTGGACCTGATCATGCCACTGTTCTTGTTCCTATATTCTGGAATTTCAGCTCTACACTGTCTGATTATGTGACCTTCATTGTTGCACTTGAAACACTTGACGATGTTGTTTCTCTGAGGTAAACCTGATCTTTGAATCCACCTATTCTGACCAAACCTATTCTGACCAAACATGTTCTAACCAAACCTGTTCGGCCAAACCTATTCTGACCAAACCTGTTCTGACCAAACCTGTTCCTGTTATTTGCCTTGCAATAAACTGCCTTGTGCCCAAACTGTTGACAAGAGTAGCAATACCCTTGAAAGAAACTAGCACTTCTGAAATTGTCATTTACCTTCTTCACTTGAGCCATGCAATGTGAAGCCATGTGACCAAACCTGTGACAAGCAAAACATCTGCCTTGAAACTTTCCTTTATTTGACCTCTTGGGTCCTGAAAACTTCTTCTTCTCATTCTGAATTCTGTTTTCTGTTTCTGTGCATCTATCATTCAAGGACTCCTTTTCTGAAATACTTTCCTCATTCGAACTCTCTTCCTTTTGGAGTCTCTTACTAGACTCTCCAACTTGTTCCTTGTGTGGCTTAACAAAACCAAGGCCTGTTTTATCTGTTGTCTTTCTTTGACCTTTGATGAGTGACTTAACCTTTTTGGAGCTATCTTGAAACTCGTAAAGCTTATCCTTGTACTCTTTAGTTTCCTCTTTCAAAGAAGCCATTTTCTGTTCTAACTCACTATACTCAAGAACCTTAGACTCTAACTCATCCTTGAGTTCTTGTGTCTTAGCTATAGAGAAGTCAAGATTTTCTATAAGATCATCTCTCTCCATACAACATTCATCTAACTTATCCTTGAGTCTAGCATTCTTCTTTCTTTCCTTTTTCAAAGCACTAAGAGCACTAATAAGTTCACTTTCAAGATCCTTTATTTGATTGCTTTTTGAATCATCAAAGCCTTTTTCAGATTTCTTATCACTAGAGGTGCTACCCTTTTCAAAAACCATACATGCATCTTCCTTATAGTTTTCTGAAGCATCCTCATACATACTAGAAACCAAATCATTATTTGTACAATCATCCTCAAGGTGACCAAAATTTCCACATCTAAGACATTTCATGATAATGAATCTATGTTTCCGGTTCTTCCTCTTTTTTCGATATGAACAACATCTCATTTTCATTATCACTTGAAGAACTTTCACTATCACTACTAGAACACTTACTTGCTTTGTCTAGGTAGAAACTCTTCTTGTGCTTGTGAGAATACCTCTTTCCTTGATTGTTGTGCTCATCTTTGATCTTCCTGTGATGCTTGTGCTTTTCAGAATCCTTGCTCTTAGAATCCTGTTTATCTTCATCACTTTCATTCTTGGAAATAGTACAGTGAGTAGCATAATGACCAAACTTTCCACAATTGAAACATCTTATATTTTTCATACTTTTGTGCTTTCTAGAGAACTTGCCTTTCTTGCTGTAATATGCCTCTTCATCACTAGAAGACTCATCACTATCTTGAAGTTGTTTACCCTTGGATTCCTTGGTAGCCTTGAAAGCTGCATTACTACTTGAATGATCCATTGTGTTCTTTACTAGCTTTTCCTTCAAGTTGTTAAACTTTTCGAAGGCACCTGCTCTGATACCAATTGAAGAACACAAGCTTATACTTGAGAGGGGGGGTGAACAGTATAAGACCTCTTTTTACTTTTTCCTTTATACTTCAAAATAGTAAAGCAATATACCCAAAGCAATATCAAAACAATGCACAATATCATCCACAAAGTGACACCAATTTTAACGTGGTTCACCCAGAATGGCTGGGCTACGTCCACAAAACTTTTCTCTAAAAGTTATCTCAAAGTTCTTTGGGAAACCTTCCCAATTACAATGTTTATGAGCCTCGGCCCAAAGGAGATACCTTCCCCCAATCTAAATTTATGAGCCTCTGCTCAAAGGAGATACCTTCCCCCAATCTGAATTTATGAGCCTCTGCTCAAAGGAGATACCTTCCCCTCTGCTTTGGATATGATCCCTCAGAAGATCAACTGCCTCTACCTCTTGCCAGCACGTGGAACTCCTTTCCACCGAAGACCTCCTGTCCTCAATGCTTAGCCTAAGAGACCTCTGCCTTCTATGATCACGTCCACAATAGCTCAACAACCTGTACCAAACACAGTCAGTCGGTCTAGTACAAGTCTTCCTCTGTATTTCAGATCTGTCCAACTCTTGAACAAATCAATCCTCTACACACAAGCCTTCTCAAAGACTTGCCAAATCTGTCCTCAGGTTCTTCTCAAAGAACCAATGCTCCTCTGTCCTCAAGTTCTCTGATAGAACTCTCAAAAACTCAGCTCACAAGTCCTCTGCTAGGACCTGTCCAAATCTGCTCACAAGTCCCCACCGAACTTTCCAAAATCACAAGTCCCACGAACTCCAAAACCCACAAGTCCCCACGGAACCTGTCCAAAACCTCAGCAAGCTCACCAAGAAAAACTTGCTTAGCATGAACCCACAAAGAGAATTGTTAGAGACCCAATGTGATTCATCAACCTCATAGAAGCATAAAGAGAATTGTTAGAGACTCAATATGTTCTATACTTAACTCCCAATCTAACTCAATCTCAACTCAATCTCAATCTCAAAAGAATAAGATAGATGTAGTATGCTTTTCTCAAGAACATGAAACACAACCCAACAATTGCCAACCATGCAATATCTCATATAACAATGATACTCATGTTCTTTCCACAACCAATATCTTTTCTCAACCAATTAGGGCTTTAACAACAATGCTTATAGACAAGGTTTAACCAACATCATTCAACTCAACATTAACCTTGAAGCATTCAACCAATCATCACAAGAAAAGGAAACAAGTAGAAATCCTTTTCCCTCCAAAGATATTTGAACAAAACAGCCACCAACACAATATCACCAAATGCAAAGAATAACTTGCTCAAATCAACTCAATGGAGTAAGCCCAATATCATGAATCAAGTAAAGCAATAACTTGATCAAACAACCTCTATGGAAGCAACTCAACCATCAAACTCAAAACAGCCAACCAAGGGTTCCACCAACTCAATGCAAGTAGCTAGACTCACAAATATAAACCCTAGTGCACAAAGCTTCCACTATCTCAAACCAAAAATTATGCATTCACCAAAAACTCTCATCAAGGATAACAATGCATAAGTAGTCTTCAACAAACCAGAAAATAGGATTTACACCTAGCCAAAGGATACCTAGTAGAATACCTTTTCACTCCAACCTTATTTCAGAAAACATACACCAATCATACTCATAAGAAGAATGTGCCCATACCTTATTGGAGTAGAAGATAATTGAACCTTCAAGCTTGGCCAACCTTAGTTCTCCAACCTTTGGAGAAAATGAATAACACCACCACAAATGCTAAAGCGCTTTCATTTCTGCTATCCTCGTGCATCACGACCAAGATGAAATTGCCCACAACATGGGTCAAACTTGGCACCTCTGCCCAACGCTTCTTCACTCAACACACCACCACCATTGGAGCACAAGTGCCCAATGAAAAATATAATGTAATCCTATGTGTTGTCTTCCTTCAATCACCAAGGATTTGAAAATGTAAACGTTTTCCTCAAGCCACCACCATCATCATGAGCGCTGTCCAAAAACGTAACTCCCAGAAAACATAGTTCGCAGTCTTATCAAATGTCAGAGAAACGCAATCTGCCGGACGTCAAGCGCAAGAAAAGCTTGGGCAATTCAATATGGATGGACAACGAAATACAACGAAAAACATCGCTTTTACGGAGGACACAGAGCTACGAAATTGCATCGATCGATGGTACCATTACTTTAGAAAATCATCCCCACTTATATAGCCATTTCTCCTTAATTGTTTGACGTCGGCGCTCCTCCAACGATGGCAACACGTCGGCGAATGAATTCTTTATGTGCGTCGCTTAAGGGTTAAAAGACCCTTTAATAATAATTAAAATAATAATTATTATTATTTTATTAATAATAAATTAAACTTAGACCTTTGTCAAAGGTTTGAGTTAATTTAATTATTAATAATAAACATGGACCTTCAAGGTTTTTCAAGAAGTAAAAACCTTTGCATTAAGTTAAGCTTGGTTTTAATAAAAACCCTTAATGAGTCCAAATGGTTTTAAGAAAAACCTTTAACCTTGTCACCATGGTTTTAATAAAAACCCTTTAACATTATGAAGCTTCTCAAGATATTTTTGACATCACACTCTTTTTGATATCAACACAAAAATGCCTTTTGACATCAATGACAACTTATACACTTGAGCAAAGGCAATGTACCCAAAGTACCCAAAATTGCCAACAATCTCCCCCTTTGTCATTGATGGCAAACCTTTACTGAAAACACTTCTCAAGAGCCAAAACTAAAACCAACTGTGCTAACAACTGACCAACTATGCCCACAACCGAGAATCTTCCTTTGAAGTTTTGCTCCCCCCGACTTGAAGCTTTCCTCTTCACTTTGAAGCTCTCCCCCTTACTCATATCTCTCCCCCTTTGTCATCAATGGCAAAGGGCCACCTTTGGGGCTCGGGACTAAGAATGAGCCTCTTAGCTTAGTCCCTCCCCCACCTCCTGATGAGGTGATTAATTCTGGGGTGGGAGTAAAACTCCCATTAGGCACTGATCATCATCAGCGTCTATAACTTCCTTTCTGGGCCTTCTCTTGAACTCTTTGTCCATATTCCTGTTCTTGTCACTGTTCTTGTTCTTGTTCTCATCCCTGTTCTTGTCCATGCCTTGATCCTTGGACCTGATCATGCCACTTGTTCCTGTTCCTGTATTCTAGAATTTTAGCTCTACACTGTCTGATTATGTGACCTTCATTGTTGCACTTGAAACACTTGACGATGTTGTTTCTCTGAGGTAAACCTGATCTTTGAATCCACCTATTCGACCAAACCTTTCGCCAAACTGTTCCGCCAAACCCGTTCTGACCAAACCTGTTCCTGTTATTTGCCTTGCAATAAACTGCCTTGTGCCCAAACTGTTGACAAGAGTAGCAATACCCTTGAAAGAAACTAGCACTTCTGAAATTGTCATTTACCTTCTTCACTTGAGCCATGCAATGTGAAGCCATGTGACCAAACCTGTGACAAGCAAAACATCTACCTTGAAACTTTCCTTTATTTGACCTCTTGGGTCTCGAAAACTTCTTCTTCTCATTCTGAATTCTGTTTTCTGTTTCGTGCATCTATCATTCAAGGACTCCTTATCTGAAATACTTTCCTCATCAGAACTCTCTTCCTTTTGGAGTCTCTTACTAGACTCTCCAACTTGTTCCTTGTGTGGCTTAACAAAACCAAGGCCTGTTTTATCTGTTGTCTTTCTTTGACCTTTGATGAGTGACTTAACCTTTTTGGAGCTATCTTGAAACTCGTAAAGCTTATCCTTGTACTCTTTAGTTTCCTCTTTCAAAGAAGCCATTTTCTGTTCTAACTCACTATACTCAAGAACCTTAGACTCTAACTCATCCTTGAGTTCTTGTGTCTTAGCTATAGAGAAGTCAAGATTTTCTATAAGATCATCTCTCTCCATACAACATTCATCTAACTTATCCTTGAGTCTAGCATTCTTCTTTCTTTCCTTTTTCAAAGCACTAAGAGCACTAATAAGTTCACTTTCAAGATCCTTTATTTGATTGCTTTTTGAATCATCAAAGCCTTTTTCAGATTTCTTATCACTAGAGGTGCTACCCTTTTCAAAAACCATACATGCATCTTCCTTATAGTTTTCTGAAGCATCCTCATACATACTAGAAACCAAATCATTATTTGTGCAATCATCCTCAAGGTGACCAAAATTTCCACATCTAAGACATTTCATGATAATGAATCTATGTTTCGGTTCTTCCTCTTTTTCTGATATGAACAACATCTCATTTTCATTATCACTTGAAGAACTTTCACTATCACTACTAGAACACTTACTTGCTTTGTCTAGGTAGAAACTCTTCTTGTGCTTGTGAGAATACCTCTTTCCTTGATTGTTGTGCTCATCTTTGATCTTCCTGTGATGCTTGTGCTTTTCGAAATCCTTGCTCTTAGAATCCTGTTTATCTTCATCACTTTCATTCTTGGAAATAGTACAGTCAGTAGCATAATGACCAAACTTTCCACAATTGAAACATCTTATATTTTTCATACTTTTGTGCTTTCTAGAGAACTTGCCTTTCTTGCTGTAATATGCCTCTTCATCACTAGAAGACTCATCACTATCTTGAAGTTGTTTACCCTTGGATTCCTTGGTAGCCTTGAAAGCTGCATTACTACTTGAATGATCCATTGTGTTCTTTACTAGCTTTTCCTTCAAGCTGTTAAACTTTTCGAAGGCACCTGCTCTGATACCAATTGAAGAACACAAGCTTATACTGAGAGGGGGGGTGAATAGTATAAGACCTCTTTTACTTTTTCCTTTATACTTCAAAATAGTAAAGCAATATACCCAAAGCAATATCAAAACAATGCACAATATCATCCACAAAGTGACACCAATTTTAACGTGGTTCACCCAAAATGGCTGGGCTACGTCCACAAAACTTTTCTCTAAAAGTTATCTCAAAGTTCTTTGGGAAACCTTCCCAATTACAATGTTTATGAGCCTCGGCCCAAAGGAGATACCTTCCCCAATCTAGAATTTATGAGCCTCTGCTCAAAGGAGATACCTTCCCCCAATCTGAATTTATGAGCCTCTGCTCAAAGGAGATACCTTCCCCTCTGCTCTGGATATGATCCCTTAGAAGATCAACTATCTCTACCTCTTGCTAGCATGTGGAACTCCTTTCCACCGAAGACCTCCTGTCCTCAATGCTTAGCCTAAGAGACCTCTGCCTTCTATGATCACGTCCATAGCAGCTCAACAACCTGTACCAAACACAGTCAGTCGGTCTAGTACAAGTCTTCCTCTGTCTATCAGATCTGTCCAACTCTTGAACAAATCAATCCTCTACACACAAGCCTTCTCAAAGACTTGCCAAATCTGTCCTCAGGTTCTTCTCAAAGAACCAATGCTCCTCTGTCCTCAAGTTCTCTGATAGAACTCTCAAAAACTCAGCTCACAAGTCCTCTGCTAGGACCTATCCAAATCTGCTCACAAGTCCCCATCGAAACCTATCCAAAACCTGCTCACAAGTCCCCATACCACAAGTCCCCATCGAAACCTGTCCAAAACCTGCTCACAAGTCCCCACCAGAACTTGTCCAAAACCTCAGCAAGCTCACCAAGAAAAACTTGCTTAGCATGAACCCACAAAGAGAATTGTTAGAGACCCAATGTGATTCATCAACCTCATAGAAGCATAAAGAGAATTGTTAGAGACTCAATATGTTCTATACTTAACTCCCAATATCAATCTCAACTCAAATCAACTCAAATCTCAATCTCAAAAGAATAAGATAGATGTAGTATGCTTTTCTCAAGAACATGAAACACAACCCAACAATTGCCAACCATGCAATATCTCATATAACAATGATACTCATGTTCTTTCCACAACCAATATCTTTTCTCAACCAATTAGGGCTTTAACAACAATGCTTATAGACAAGGTTTAACCAACATCATTCAACTCAACATTAACCTTGAAGCATTCAACCAATCATCACAAGAAAAGGAAACAAGTAGAAATCCTTTTCCCTCCAAAGATATTTGAACAAAATAGCCACCAACACAATATCACCAAATGCAAAGAATAACTTGCTCAAATCAACTCAATGGAGTAAGCCCAATATCATGAATCAAGTAAAGCAATAACTTGATCAAACAACCTCTATGGAAGCAACTCAACCATCAAACTCAAAACAGCCAACCAAGGGTTCCACCAACTCAATGCAAGTAGCTAGACTCACAAATATAAACCCTAGTGCACAAAGCTTCCACTATCTCAAACCAGAAATTATGCATTCACCAAAAACTCTCCTTAAGGATAACAATGCATAAGTAGTCTTCAACAAACCAGAAAATAGGATTTACACCTAGCCAAAGGATACCTAGTAGAATACCTTTTCACTCCAACCTTATTTCAAAAAACATACACCAATCATACTCATAAGAAGAATGTGCCCATACCTTATTGGAGTAGAAGATAATTGAACCTTCAAGCTTGGCCAACCTTAGTTCTCCAACCTTTGGAGAAAATGAATAACACCACCACAAATGCTAAAGCGCTTTCATTGCTGCTATCCTCGTGCATCACGACCAAGACGAAATTGCCCACAACATGGGTCAAACTTGGCACCTCTGCCCAACGCTTCTTCACTCAACACACCACCACCATTGGAGCACAAGTGCCCAATGAAAAATATAATGTAATCCTATGTGTTGTCTTCCTTCAATCGCCAAGGATTTGAAAACGTAAACGTTTTCCTCAAGCCACCACCATCATCATGAGCGCTGTCCAAAAACGTAACTCCCAGAAAACATAGTTCGCAGTCTTATCAAATGTCAGAGAAACGCAATCTGCCGGACGTCAAGCGCAAGAAAAGCTTGGGCAATTCAATATGGATGGACAACGAAATACAACGAAAAACATCGCTTTTACGGAGGACACAGAGCTACGAAATTGCATCGATCGATGGTACCATTACTTTAGAAAATCATCCCCACTTATATAGCCATTTCTCCTTAATTGTTTGACGTCGGCGCTCCTCCAACGATGGCAACACGTCGGCGAATGAATTCTTTATGTGCGTCGCTTAAGGGTTAAAAGACCCTTTAATAATAATTAAAATAATAATTATTATTATTTTATTAATAATAAATTAAACTTAGACCTTTGTCAAAGGTTTGAGTTAATTTAATTATTAATAATAAACATGGACCTTCAAGGTTTTTCAAGAAGTAAAAACCTTTGCATTAAGTTAAGCTTGGTTTTAATAAAAACCCTTAATGAGTCCAAATGGTTTTAAGAAAAACCTTTAACCTTGTCACCATGGTTTTAATAAAAACCCTTTAACATTATGAAGCTTCTCAAGATATTTTTGACATCACACTCTTTTTGATATCAACACAAAAATGCCTTTTGACATCAATGACAACTTATACACTTGAGCAAAGGCAATGTACCCAAAGTACCCAAAATTGCCAACAAAAAATTTCTTTATTATTCCTTGAAAGCAATTGCAACTGGAGAGCTTTGAGAGGTGAGGAAGCATTACTAACGCGAGATGCTGCTGAAACCACTTCCAACGACCTCACACACATCTCGATGGTGGATCCTTCACAACCTTCATCCAGTAGAGGGATCGGTGCAAGAAAGGTAACTCTAAACCGAGTCCTCACACTCCTTACCAGTTTAAAATGAACCACATTAAGAAATGAGTTCAATTAACCTCACTAAACTACTGGAAAAGAACCTCACACTAGTCTAGGCTAGATTAGGATTTAATTTTCTTGGGTGCCAGGCTAGGAAGTGACCTAGAAAAGGTCACGTTCCTAGACCACAATTGGTAGATGCGGTTCCCAATTGTCATATTGGGGACCGCAACTGTCAGCCACGATGGGATTCAAATCCCAATGGTCAATTTTTTGACCATTATGTGGACCGCAACTTTGACCTGCGGTTCCCAACTTTAGAAATATTTTTCAAATTTTTATTGATTTTTTTTATTTTTCTTGGCAATTAATGCCATTTATTGCACTTTTGAGATGCATTTTTGAATTTTTTTGAAAATTTTGATCACTTTTTGCATGTTTTTGTATTTTTAGCAATTTTTAGATTTGTTTGTCTTTTTTTAGGTCATTTTTAGCTATTTTTAGTTGTTTTTAGTTATATTTTTCCTTATGTATTATTTATTTTTATAAATTGACCTCTAGAGCTAGGGAGCTAGATATCCTCTGCACCCTCCATGGATAGCTCACTGACCTAGAGTGAGAGTGGTTCGGTGCGGTTGGCTTTGGCTATGTGCTTGATCTACCTACGATCAGGGTAGATCAGGCGTACATGATTACGTTGGCCCGACGTTGGGATGTGCAGACCAACACATTTCACCTACCCATAGGTGAAATGACTGTTACATTGGAGGACGTCTACCGGATCTTCAGGATCCCGATCGATGGTGAGCCCATCACCTCCTCTCCCTTTCGAAGCAAGGAGGATGTCTTTGATGATATCTTTGGTGACCGTAGTGAGGATGCCTAAGGCAAGGCTGATCATGGGGGTGTCCACATCAGATATTGGTAGGAGAAGGGCATCTTCTCCATTTGAGAGGTCATATTTATGCACCTAGTCATTCAGATTGTGCTTCTAGACTCCTCGGGTGTGAGGATCCCCTAGAACCTCCTAGCCATTGTCAGGAGAGTTACACAGAGCTCCATGTAGTAGCCACTACTCTTAGCTTGGGGGAGCACTCTATTATGTCAGCTATACTAGGAGTTGTACTAGGCTACGTGTAGGAGTCGGGTTGGTATCAGCTACAGCCTATTACTTTAGATCTAGGGCTGGCAGCATATCAGGATCGAGCGATCGATCGACCTACCACTCATCATCACTACTATTCTTGATGCGTGCCAGTGCTATGTGGTATGTTGGCCTCATGAGGAGGAGGGGTTTCGAAGTAGGTCCCACGCTGGGGACATGGACCATTATATCACTAGATTTGCACAGCTCCATGCGGATGACATAGAGTGGCATCCGTACATGGATTATCCTGCATGGGAGGAGGTTGGTGAGCGACTACACCAGGCTAGGAGAGGAACAAGTGGTTACTCGACTACAAGGCCAAGATCCATGAGTATCAGTACTACTCATGGGTCCTATGGTAGTTTGGGCTCATACAGGATATTTTGGCGCTGCCTACCATCTATAGGTGCCTAGTACTAGAGAGGGATTTTCCCTGGATTCAGTCGACACCACTTGGAGATGAGGTCGATGACTTCCAAGAGTTGGGCATGGCTAGGGCTGGGACCACCCCAATGTATGATACTTGGTGGTCCCTACTATAGTGGTAGGGATTGGGGCCCCTCGACTGGACAGATGATGGGGCAGAGGTTGATCCAGAGGGGCACAATGTGCACCAGTGGACCGAGGGTGGATGGGGTGCAGAGGCCACTGTAGAGGATGCTCCATAGGTTGAGGCCAAGGAGGAGGCACCAGAGGAGGGTGAGGTACCTCTAGATAGTGAGGTGGGGTAGCTACTGGCTCAGGTTGTTGATATTCAGAGTTAGGTTGGGAGGCTGCAGACCCAGTAGTTGTAGCAGGACACTTCTATCACCGTACTAGAGGTGAAGTTGTCTCATAGAGAGAGGTAGCTACAGCAGGCCCAGGAGGAGAGGATAGCTCTCACAGCATGGGCTATAGTGGTAGAGACATAGGTCCATGATCTCACCAGTGAGCATGATCTGGCATAGGCGTGACTGAGTGTAGCTACTACAGAGAGGGATTTGTTTTGGGTATAGAGGGGGGATCCTTCATCCTCCCAGGCCATCATGGGACCTCCAACCACACCATCTTCATTGCTACCAGATGATCGTGATCCCATGGCAGAGATTAGGAGGCTTTATTCCCTCATGGAGGAGGGTAATGAGTGGGATACAATGTGCATGACTCAGATCTCCTAGCTAGAGGGGCATATCAGATTGATAGGTGGGGAGGTCCTAGAATATCCACAGACTAGAGACTAGGACTAGGGAGACAGGGTAGTCCTCTGCTAGTTCTAGTCACAGGACCCACAGGACTGAGAGGACACATAGGTCCTCTAGCACACATGGAGCTAGCTCACACAGGAGCCACAAGGATGGCGGGGGTGATGGCGGTGACTCACAGGTTGGGGGTGCAGGCCCCTTGTAGTATATATCTGACAGAGATATTTATTGTACTATTTTTGAGTGTAAGGTCGAGGACCTACATAGTTGTAGCCTACGGGCATTTTGATGTACTCTTTTGTACACACACACACACACACACTATATATATATATATATGATATTGATCATTTTGGCTCATTATGTGTACTTGTCATTTATTTTTTATTTTTATGTTTATGTTTATGCACATGGATGCAGATGTTCATATTGATGCTATGCTTATATGATGTGATGTATGGATGACATGCACTAGATAGCTATTTTTAATTTATGATGATGATGATATGCAGTGATCTAGATGCTTAGATGTGCTACTTATGGTGGATGCATATGGATGCGATATTTACTTTTAAATGCATATTTAATTTTGCTTTATTGTATGCATTTAATTTATGATGATGTCACGCTATGCTGGTGTAATGTATGTAATGCTTTATTTACATGATGGTAATCTAATGTAAATGAACTTGTATGCTTTAATCACTTAAAACATAAGGAATGAATGTGATATGTGTTTAACAATCTAATGGATGACACCACATAATGTGTAAAAATCATGAATGTAATTGAAAATCCTCATTACAAGAATTTAATCAATTAATCACCCATATATGAAATGCAATGATATGCAGTGGTATGATGCGAATGATATAATATGTCACTCTATATTCCTTTTGCAATTTGAAAGATATGCACAATATAGTCAGTGGTCATCTAAATATCATTTCTGATATCCATCCGGTATCTATCCTATATCTTGATTGTGCTCAATGTAATGATGTATCATGGATTCGATACTTTGCAATTTGATGATTGAATGACTTTTATTTTTTATGGTTTGTGATATTTGGTATTTGTTGCTATTTTAGAGAAATTTTTTTGAGGGTTTTCCATGAGACTCAAACACCCTAGTTGACTGATCAAAAGTTGTATACTGACCATACTAGACTTCTAAAATGTAAGGCTTTTGCTAGGATAGGCCCTAACTGTTCATTATCCCTGTGTGTGCACATGAATATATTAAGATAAGGCATAAGCATACCCCGATGTCAAGCGGGATTCTTTCAGCCCATTTCTAATATTGGGGGTCCGCAAATGTTTATCCAATCCTAGGTTTAGATTTTAGTTGGACTAAGCCACTAGGCGATGCAGGACACCTGAAGCTAGCTCTTCCACATTCAAACATTGGTCTATACATAAGCGAGGTGCTAATGCATCAGACATATCATCATGCGTAAGGTACAATAGTGCTGACAATTCCAGGGATTCAAGTTCATCCCCTTCTTTTCTTCAATTTTTTGGGATACTTGCTCATATATAGTTGTGCAAGGGATTTGATTCCACTTTGACTTTGAACTTTCTTTGGATCTTCATTTGATCTTCATTTGAACTTGCTTTTGATCTTCATTTGAACTTTGATTTTTGATCTTCATTTGATCTTCATTTGAACTTTGATTTCTGATCTTCATTTGATCTTAACTTTCTGGAATTTACATTTGATAATTTTCTTCAAAAACTTCCCTTTGGGGAATTTTGCTTTGGGGGGAACTATTTTTGGGATATCGATTGAGGATATCGATCTATGATATCAATATGGGATGTCGATCTATGATATCGATCTAGGGTATCAATATTGAGGATTGATGTGGGATATCACTCTGGGATATTGCTCATTTTATCGTAAGCAAGGGATTCTGTGTAGGGAATAAACCTATCCTTTTGCCAATTGCCAATATTTCCCAAACCGTCCGCATAGGGGGATAAGCAAGAATAACTCTTTTCACCTCAGGATACCCGATCCTACTTCGTGGCTTTCATCTTCCCCTAGTCCTTATTAGGATTGTTTAATTTTTTGATTAGTGATAGGATTCTGATATGCTAAGGGCTATACTAACTAGACCTCATCTGCAAAAGCAAAGCAAGCTTTCTATCAACTCTTGAGAAGACCTCTAGGTATGGTTGAATGACCGAAAAACCCTAGTATATTCTTCATAGCAACATTATGGGTTGTGTTGAAAAACACAATTACTCACATGAATGATGGATTATGATAAATGCAGAGGTGCATGATTGAAACACAAATGTGGCATCATTTGTAAGACTGACAAACATAATTCATTCTACTATGGAATGCAATGGATGAAGAATACCTATATGCAATACATGTGGAACATGAAATGCAATGATGCAAATGAAATGCAAATGTTTTTGGATTTTATGCTTTACCAATTTTTTTTGGATTTTATTGCTTTTTAAATTTTTATGGATTTTGAGCCTTTATATTTGACCAAACGATGAGTACATGCCTTTGGAGCCTTTAGGAGTGACCAAACGATGAGAAAATGCCTTTGGAGCCTTTAAATTGACCAAGTGATTTTTAGAAACCTTTGGAGCTTTTGGGTTGACCAAAGGGATTATGAGCACCTTTGGAGCCTTTTAGGATGACCGAGCGGTTTTTGGAAAACTCTCAGAGTCTTTAAATGACATGACCAAGTGGTTTTAGGAACCCTTGGTGCCTTTTGGGGTTGATCAAGTAGTTTTAAGAAAACTCTTAGAGCCTTTTGCTGACATGACCAAGCGGTTTTAGGAACCCTTGGAGCCTTTTGATTGACATGACCAAGCGGTTTTAGGAACCCTTGGAGCCTTTTACTATGCTCTCAAGCATAGAATGCCTTAATATGGATGATGTTGAGAGGTTCAGGCTCTTCAACACCCCCTAGCGATGTTAGGTGATAGGTACCTGGACCAATATTTTTAGATATGATATAAGGTCCTAGCCAATTAGCCATGAATTTGTCTCGCATATCAGGTGGCAAATTAGAGTTCTGTTGGTTCTCTTTCAGCACAAGATCCCCAACCTCAAAGTCTCTCTGATGGACTTTGTTATTATAAGCTCATTTTAATCACTCTTGATAAATGCGGAGATGCTCCAGGGCATTCACGCGATGTTCATCAAGCAACATCAATTGATCTAGGTGAGCTTGTCGTGCGGTGTCATCATCAATGAACTCTTTCAATGCGATGCACAACGTTGGAATTTCCAACTCTAAGGGCATAATGGCCTCAACGCCATATACTAGTGAAAATGGAGTTGCCCTAGTGGGTGTCCGAATGCTAGTCCTGTAAGCCCATAATGCAAGGGGTAGCTGGATATGCCAATCTTTGTGGTGTTCTTGTACCATATTTTTCAAGATGGAAACCATTGTCTTGTTTGAGGCCTCAGCTTGACCGTTTGCTTGTGGATAGTATGGAGTCACAAAACTATGTTTGATTCTATACTTAGATGTCAAAGCTCTCATAGTTTTGTTCTTAAATGATGTTCCATTATCCAAAACTATCTTGGATGGAATCCCAAAATGACATATGATATGCTCGAGTATAAACTCTGCTATGCGAGCTCCAGTAGTCATTGTTAAGGGTATTGCTTCCACCCACTTTGTAAAGTACTCAGTAGCCATGATAATAAATGTATGTCGACCCGATGATGGGGGAGAGATCTTACCGATGAGATCAAATCCCCACTGAGAAAATGGCCAAGCCGCTTGGATGGGTTGTAAGGCCTATGATGGCAAGTGCATAAGATTAGCATGATGCTGACATTTGATGCATTTCTTGACATACACATTGCAATCCTTCTCCATAGTGGGCCAATAGTAACCCATTCGAAGGATGCACTTGATGATGGCCATGCCACTAAAATGGCCATCGCACGTACCATCATGAGCTTATGAAATTGCCCAAGATGACTCTTGGGGCTCTAGACAATGAAGGAGAACTCCATCGTAACCTCATCGGTACAAAATATCTCCTAGCAAGACATATTTAGTCACTTTCTACTTGAATGTGCATCTTGCGGCATGCAACAATCCCTCTGGGATCAAACCAAGTTTTAAGAAGTCTTGGATTTGCGACATCCAGCTCTGATAAGCCTCAGCTTCGATTGCCAAGATGACTTGCTCCCCCTACGTATCTACATGTGCAAATGCAGACTAGGAAACAACCTTGTGGTGAATGGTAGTACCACTCCCCATCGGACTCTGAGAGGTTAATGACCCCTAGGGTGCCTTCTTTAGAAAGTCTTCAGCTCTGCAGAACCATTCAACTTTTGGTTCCATGCTAATCATGTTGATTGACACTTTATTATCAAAGGCTTCACGCTCCATTGTAGGATGCGAGAGCATTTTAACATGGATGGTAGTAAAATCAGTAGATAGATTCTGAGGGATTAAGGATCCCAAAGATGCCATGGTGTTTGCAAACCTATTTTATGAATGAGGGATTGCCTCGATGTCATACCATTCCAACTTAGCCAAATATGTAACAACTAGATCTTTATAAGCTTTCAACATGGGACATCGACATTGAAAGAGCCCCTTAACTTGGTTGACTATGAGCAAGGAGTCACCAAAGATGTTTAATATTTTAATGTTCATGGCGATGATTGTGTGGAGGCCCAATAGTAGGGCTTCATATTCAACATTGTTGTTGGTGCAAGGAAAGTCTAATTTGAATGACAAGGGCATTGGAGCTCCTTGCGGTATGATGAAAACTATTCTTGCACCACCCCCTTGCTCACACTTTGAACCATCAAAGAACAAGGTCATATCAACATTATTTTCTGGTTCTTCAGGTTTGGGAGCTTCGGATATGATGAAGACCACATCATCCGAAAGCTCAATGGTAAGAGGCCTATTGTTTGATAGTGGTGCCTCAGCCAGCTGATCAGCTATGACTTGTCCCTTAATGGACTTTTGGCTTATGAATTCTAGATCAAATTCTATCAATAGCATGATCCACTTTGTAGTACGTGTATTATGATATGTCTTGCTCATCATATACTACAAAGGATTTTGTTTTGATATAACATATGTCGTATGACTTAGCATATAGTGCCATAATTTCTTTGTAGCGAACACTACTTCTAAACATAGTTTCTCCACATATGCATATCCTAGCTCATAACTCACCAAGGTTCGGCTAATATAATATATGGCTTGCTCTTTGCCTTGCACATTATTTTGGGCTAACATGGTCCCTAATGCAAAGTCGGTTGTCGATATATATAGCAGAAATGGCACATCTGGCCTTGGTGGAGCTAGTACTGGTGGTGTCGCCAGGTATTGCTTGATTTTAGCAAAGGCTACTCGATAGTCCTCATCCTAGTTGAATGGGACCCCCTTGTGTAGTAGTCGATTCATGGGTCAACATTTATCTGATAATTGAGTGATAAATCACTTTATGGATGCTACTTTGCCCTGAAGGCTTCTTAATTCTTTAATATTTATGGGGGGACGCATCTCTAAAATAGCCTTGACCTTTGTCGGGTCAACTTCGATGCCTCATTTTGAAATGATGAACCCTAAGAGCTTTCCTAAAGTTATACCAAATACGCACTTCTTAGGATTCAACCTGACATTATGGTCTATCAGGCGATCGAAGACCTTCTTTAGGACCTCCGCATGCTCAGCACATAGTAATGACTTGGCCAACAAGTCATCCATATAATCCTCTAGGATCTTATGCATATAGTCATGAAAGATATATGTCATAGCCCACTGATATGTGGCACCAACATTTTTAAGGCCAAATGGCATAAATTTATAACAAAATGTCCCCCATGGCGTTATAAATATGGTTTTATGTTGGTCTTCGGGCTTAATCTAAATTTTATTGTAACCAGAAAAATCATCCATTAAGGAGAGCATCTCATGACCTACAGTTGCATCTACAAGAGCATCAATATTCGACAATGGAAATGAATCCTTTGGTGTTGCCTTATTCAGGTCTCTGAAATCCGTACAAATATGGATCCTTCCATCAGGTTTTCCTATAGGCACCATATTGGATACCCATTCTGGATAGTCGATGGAGATAACAAACTCTACATCCAACAACTTTTGCAATTCATCTTTCACCATTAAGGCTACTATTGGATGCATCTTTCTAAGCTTCTGCCTGACTGGCTTCTTTGATAGATCTAGCGAAAGGTTATGGGTAACCAATTTTGGGTCTAGACCTGGCATATCTTTGTAAGTCCAAGCGAAAATATTAGGTCTCTCTTTCAGTAGAGGGATGAGGGTGGCATGCTCATCGGGAGTGAGACTCTCTCCAAATTTAACCTTCCTTGGATTGGTGGGATCATTATTGATATCCACATCGAAGGTTTCCTCTATTGACATGTGTGATCCCTCCTCAAGCTGATGAGGCGTAGGGATCAAGTGGATGTCATCTATTGGGTTTATAGGTTCCACATTGGAAGCATCCTCAGCATGATAGACATCATAAGCACATCCTGGTGCAAAATGAAATGGTTGCAACATTTCTTCGTTAGGGAAGAAATCTTCAGGCTCAATAGGTGAGTCAACATGATCCCAATCGATAACATCTACATTTAGACACAATGGCTTGGATGGATCGATTAGATTGTAGAGTGGAGTGGTCAAATCAATGGAGACCATATTGATGGAATGGAATTGATCTCCAGGACCACATGGACAAACATCTAAATCATCGATGCAGCTCCCATACCCGAGATCTGGCTCTAGTGGCATGGGCATAAATGGGTCTTCTCTATGTGGGCTATGGATGACTGGGTCCTCTCTATGCACTGATTGTAAGATTGGATCATTCGGCTCAATGAGCTCCATGTACATAGGTGGGTCAGGAAACACCATGTGATAGATCACATCGAAGTTTGGTGGTCTTCCCCTAAGGTGAGGGTTGAGATTGATCTCTCTATGCATGTCCTCAGCCATATAAGGTGCATTACGGTGACGTAGGTAGGGAGGTCCTAGATAGGCTCTCTCTATTTCATCCTCATCATCACTATCGTAATACAATCCTTCACCACTATCCACTAGCATGGGACGCTCTAGAAAATGTGGCCCCATATAGGCTATCTCCTTATCACTATCATCATTGTCTGATAAAATTGGGTATAAACATTATAAATACGATACTACCTCATAAACCGGCTCAACCTCATTCCTTGATTGATTGTTGGGTGAGGTCTCACTATCCACCAAGATATCCTCATGATATGACTCGGGTGGTGCTATGGTGATGTAAGACACCATCCGATTATCCCTCTAGAACGTAGAAGGATTAGGGTGATATGGGTTGAAATCCACATCATCCCCCAGACTAAGGTACAGGTGATCTAAAGATGCTGTAAGCAAATCATCCTGTCCTCGTATTTGCAACCCTAGCTCGAACCTATCAGTTGCCAATTGATAATGCGGCTCAAGCGGAGTCCTACGTCCTTGCTCAAAAATACCAAGGCCATACCCATGCCAATGATATAATTCAAAAATGTGCATGGCATATTCAGGGTTGGATAGGTAATGAACATTCACTATGAATGGTTCATCATCATCTTCATCCATAGGTGTTCGAGTAGGAAGCTGATCCAGCCCAACGTAGATGAAGTTCATTTGATTGGGTGGCTCTCCCAATGGCACTACTGATCCAACCAAAAAATGATGAGCATGGGGTCAGCCCATCTCTTGTGCAGTCTCTAGGATTGGTCCAAAGGTGACATTCTACACAATATATTCACCTAACCCTGTGTTGGCTAGATGAATAGTCACCCATGGTGCGGATGACCCTACTGATGATGCAAGTGAGGTAGGCTGAGGTACCTCCTCAACTTTGTCCTAGGCTTCCTCTACTTCCATAGGAGTGGGAGCCTCATTGGTGACTAGTTTGGGCACATGCTTCTTTTCCTTTTCACCCATTTTTACCTTTAACTTCTTTTCATCCTGAAGCATTGCTGATGCAGTCAATTTCAAAGAAGTCATTGTAGTGTGCTCAGATCTGTGCGATACAGATGTCGATGGTTGAGCATGCACTTTTTGTTTACCTCCTGGATTCTTAACTGATGATGTTGGTCGGACGTCTAGGTGCATTGATGGGAGTATGAAACCCCTAGGTAAATCAGCTAGGTTCATGAATTTGAAGGGTTCTTCATCTGACAATACCACGTGAACCTATCCCTCATGAATGTACTTTACACATTGATGTAGTATAGAGGGAATGCAATGCATTTCTCGAATCCAAGGCCTCCCCAAGAAGGATGTTATATTGCATGGTACCTTCGATCACATGACACATCATGAGGATGGTCTTTAGGCCCACCTAAATAGGTAGGATGATCATGCCAACCATCGAACATAGCATGTCATTAAATGCTCTCAATGTGAATGCGGTGGGCACAATATGTGACTTGGGTAGCTTTAAAGGACTTAACGCCTTGGTCATTATAATATTGATCGATGAACCAGTGTCGATCAAGACCCTCTTGAATGGCATATGATTGACACATGTGATGATATGTAACGATGGGTCAACCATATCTGTAGGAACCATCCTGATTTCATGATCGTAGAATTGGATCGTAGGTTCCTGGCACTATTGTACATGTCCCACAAAATTGGTGAATGCTTGAGCATCCTAGGACTGCACCTCGATGGACCTCAGAATGTCCATGAGAGTCTCCCTATGCCTAGGGGACTATTGTATCATCTCATAAATAGACAACTTCGTAGGAGTTGTCTATAGGTTTTGAACCAACCTACTTTGTATGGTCACCACCGGTCTAGTTGGTGGGCCTAGAATATTCTGAGTTGGTTGTTGATTCAACGTAGCTTGTATCCTGATGGGAGCATGAGGTTGATTCAGCTACTCATATCTCCCATGTCTAGTAACAACATTAACCATACCTATGAACCCCTGGGTAGGTGGTTCGATGCGCACTTGGTTGACCTGGCCAACATTGTTGCATGGTGCCTCATGGTTTGGCAATGGATTTTTATAAATCCCCATGTTTTGGTTGTCGGGCGCCTAGTGGATTATTCGACACTACAAGCTCACCTTTATCGATCATGTTTTGCACAATATGTTTGAAGGACCAACACACTTCGATGTCATGGCCCTTCGTATGATGGAAGATGTAAAATAGATCATCCTGATACCCCTTTGGCTTGGGCTGGTTAGGATCGACTAGCTTAATCTCGGGAAACTTGATTGCCTTAGCCTCGCACAATTGATGGAATATCGATGTCAATGATTCCATCAAAGGCATGAATTGGTGAGGTGGGCGTTGTTCCTTATTTTTGCCCCTGTAATTATTCTTGCATTGCTCATATTACGCAGGAGGAGGTTGGGCCTGATAGTTCTACTTTTGTTGCCCCTTATCCTCTCTTTGGAGGTTTAACACCACTTGATTGACATGGGCCTGCTTGCCCTGATGTTTCATGGAGCTCTTCTTGTACCCCTCCTTCCTATTTTTGAGCTTCAAGTTGCCCTCTTGCAACTTGATATCCTCAATTACTTTGGCTTGCACCAAAGCTTCCTCGAATGTCTGGTACTGCTGCAGTTGCAACAATAATGAGATGTGCTTGGCACAACTCTTCGTGAACATTCAGGTCAATTCTGTAGTAGGAATGGGGAATGGCAACTTTACCATTAATCTCCTCCACCTCTTTTCGTATTCTAGGATTGGCTCATCATCATGCTGAGCTAGCATAGCCAGATCAAAAATATTAGCTTAGCTTCTTGATGCCAAAAGAAAAGCGTTCAAGAAAGGCATCAGCCAATTGCTCAAAACTGGTGATATTGTGCTTCTTCAACTGATTAAACCACTCCTGGGCTAGGCCTGAGAGGGTTGTGATGAATGTACGCAAAAGCAAGGCATCGTTGCTTGCAATCTGGAAGCATATATCCAAAAATCTTGTGACATGCTCTTGCGCGTCTTCATCACCTTTGAATTTATCTAGCCTGGGCATGTCAAAATGCTCAGGATATGTTGGAGTAGGCACCGAGGGGTCCAAAGGCTCATTATGAATCTTTCTCAATGTCAGCTTTTGAAAAGTTGCGCCTTGCCTCTCGATTGCTTTCACTTTCTCTACTAAGGCCTTATAGGCCTACGAGGATAGAAAGTCCTCCTCCCTAAGCTGATGTGAGGGCGGTCTTGGAGGTACATTCTTCCTCTATCGAGGTGGAGGACGTTGATCTTCCTCCTCCTCAACCTGGGAGCTTTTGGGATATCCATGATCGGCTCCATCTCCCTCTTCTTCCTCATATTGTCTTTGCCTCTGATCTTCGAATGGTGGTGGTCATTCTCTTTGTTGGGCACTAACATGAGTGTGAGCATCTCTACGCTCCTGATGCATGTCGACTTGTGAAAAAGCCTTCCTATGAATGCGCTCTTCGTGCTCAGCGTGAGTGTATAAACCAGCCCTGGCTAGCCTATCCTCTTGTTCCACATGCTCCTTTTGGGCAAGGATGCATTCCTCATGCATACGCTGCTCATATAATATTTGTCTAATGAGCCTCTATGCCTGAAGATTCTCATCTTCAATGCGCTGCCTCTCTAGGTGAGCATCCTCCAATTGATCTTGGAGGAGTTGTCATCTCTGCTCGGATACCAGTCTATGTGATCTATCAATGTGATCGGTCGTAAGAGGCCTCTGGTATGTGTGCTCCATGTGAGCGACCTTATGGGTTTTGTACCCTTATGATGGATTCGCTATGCTTTTGCCTTTGTCTATGAAGATGACATTGGCATCATGCTGAGTCCTATGTTGTGTGCCACCATGCATGGATGGTGGATGCGAACCATGAGGGTGCTTGGAAGCCTCCCCATGTTCTCTGGTAGTCCTAATAATGCTCTCGCTATGCTCACTCGGAGCACGAGTGGGTGGAGCCGAAGGCTTGTAGCCTAACTACTCGAGGATGCTACCTAAACCATCCAACTATCTAGATCACCACCACTCATGCGGTGGTGTACCATTGGCTCCCACCTTGGATATGTCGATAGTGATCTTGCGAGGTTCACCATACGTGGGAGTGTGAACAGGCCTATGCTCGAAAGTGGGTCTATCTGCACACCCCTGAATGGGTGGATCTCGATCTCTTCTATACTCTGAAGTTGGAGGTATGGAACCTCCTGTAGACCTAGTATGTAGGGGTACCAACTTGGCCCCCTGTATGACATACTCATCGATCGATCCCGTGGATGCACGTGCATTGCGATCTCGGTAATGGCTTCCGAGTGGAGTACCCTCATGCTGAGAGGCTCCATGCTCTATCCTATGTCTAGAAGAGTGTATAGAAACTCCTCTATCGGGGGTATGCTCAATGGTGTCCCCTCATGTCGAATTGTCTCCTCTGATGCTCATCGAATGACGTTCGGGAAGTTCATGTGGGTGAGGGTTCGACACATTTTGTTGTGAATCTATTGGGGCTTGGTCAATGGCATCAGGCTTAAGCCTCTGCCGACCTCCCCGTGTCTCCACCATGGTGCACCTAGTGTGTAGATTTATCTTTTATTATGCAAACAAGGTATACAATGGTGATTATCTTGAATTAAATTTTAAATGTGAGCCCTAAATTGTTTGATGTTGTTTCAAGATTTGTTGTATCAGTATTAGAAACTCTTATCATGTTTGAAATCTTGTTGGATGATAATCTCAGTTTAATTGGCTTTCACCTGTATACTCGTAGCTCGACAACTTGGCTATGAACTCCAAGTCACGTAATCCAACCTATAATGTGTGGTAATGAAGCCCACACATGGTCAGGGAGCACAGGTCCTCCCAGATCCTCACCCATTTTCCCCCAGTCAACGTTATACCCTCCGAAGAGAATACATGCAAATTTTCTAGGGTACAAAAGGTTCTCAGATCCGGTATTGGTCTAGTATCCAAGGGTACGTAGGATTTGGGCCAATGGATGGAAATCACCCCCACCGTCGTTGAACCCTACTAGTGGTTGGATGTCACTCCCAACTCACTAGCGTTTAATTGAAACGTGGTGTGTGTGGTTATTTTTAAATTGCATAAAAGGAAAGATGCATAATATAACACTCACATGATCATTTCCTACATGATATGCATAAAAAGAATGTTTGATATTCAGGAAATATGCATGCTACATCCTACATGACCTTTTGACAATGCAAGTTTACGATGACTAATGGCCTTTGATTAGGCCTCAAGCATGCAAAACCACCACATGAAATATTCTAGCATGTTGGATTCTAGGGTGGACTACACTCAGAGATCCATTGTTCCTAGCAGCGCCTAGCTAAAACTCAAAAAAGAAACCCTAAGGACCTAATTCATTCTCATGTTCCTTTTATCCTTAATCAATTTAGGTTTCAATTTTTCTATTCTAGGAAAACACAGAAGCAAAATATAAAGACAGAGAATGTCAGAAGGGCCTACCTCAGGTCCTCATTTGATCTAGATTTTAACTCCTACTGTCTACTGTGTCTATTGTAAACCATAGATCTATGGCACGGTTGCTACTATAGACCGCATTTTGCAACCATGGGCCAACAATGAGACCACAGTTGTAAGCTGCGGTTTGCACCTGATATAAGAAAACACCAAAAATATCAGAAATCAAGGGCATGAATTGTGGAGTTCCACCGTGATCGCCTACTGTGACCACCAAAATGGCCTCACACCTATGATTCCTACTGCATAAAAGAAATAAGAGATACAAAAGAATGCATTGCAATATTGACAACAAATTGGAAAGAAAAGAATGCTTTTATTCCATTTAGAAAGAAGCCAATTCCGGTTACAAATACGTCCCTCTTAGGGATACCATTTTGATACTCTTATTACAGTAGGAAAAGCATATGAAATCCCTCTCAAGGGTGAATGTGAGTTTCAAGCCATTCGGGGTGACACGAACTGCTCTAGGGTGGAGTTGACCCTCTTCTTCGCATTGAGGAAGGAATTAGATGATTGAATCTCCTTCGAATCTGCTTTCCTGCGGTCAAGAAACAACACAAAAGCATTAATAGCATAGGCAACCTCTCATGATGAGGCCCTTTAAAGGATATGAACATGAAAATGCCATAACACTAATGAAATCAAGAAAATGAACAAATCATGTTAGACTTATGCAAAACTCATAAATATTGCTTGAAACATATAAACAAAAAGTACAACTATCAATCTAGTGGATTAATTGCATGAAATGAGGCATTATAACATGAAAATAAGCTAATTATGTCCTACTTGCCATAATGAAATAATCCTAATGAAATCCTTAATTTGGTTAGTCAGAGTCTCTAAAATGCTAAATAAACTACTAAAATGCTTAATCTAGTCTAATGAAGCACACTGCAAAAGAAACAGTAAGGAGATCTATCACCGGTTGCAAACCATAGCTCAAATGAGCGGTCTACACTGTACACCATGGCTGTCAGCCGTGACGAGCAACAAAGTAACTTTACCCTCCAAATCTAGGGTTGTGGGCTTGATCCTCCTTGTCAAATTGATGATCAAGGGTCGCCTTGGTGTCCTCTGACTGGATTGGTGGTTGAATTGCACAGTTGGGCCTCCGTTTGCCCGGATTTGCATTTCTTGGCGTTCTAGCTCCTTAGGGCATCCATGGCACAAATTGACATGATGCTTGGTGAATTGGCAAGTGAATAGCAACTAAACTCTCTCAGTACACTCAGGTGAGTCTACAATCCGACAGGGCTTCGCTACTCAAAATGCTCTCTCTCTTGCTCTATCTTTGCCCTAATTTGAAGGGGTACTTATAGGATTACCCAAGGGCTAGGGGTGGCTTCATGGAGAAGCCAAGATCAAGAAGAGGTGGTTAGGACAGTTGGATTGGAAGCTTCCATCCTTTAACCACCTTCTTCTAGAACAAATGGCCGTTCAAACCGATTTGGCTCGGATGAAGGCCAACTGAACTTCAGTTTAGACCATAGGTGACAGCTACGGCCTAACCTATGAACCATAGGTGTCAGCAATGGTTCAGACTATAGACCGTAGGTCTCAACCGTGGTTCAGACTGATTAGGCCAAGGAGCCCAAATTGAGTGGTTAGAACCACTGCTCTATCTTGGAGTCTATCCAAGATCTTCCATATGGTCTTGTAGCATGTCCCATATGAGTAGTCACCCTCGACATGATGCATTTTAGGTGTCTACAGGTATCCAACACTCCAAACTAAATCAAAATGACACTGACCCAGAAGAAATATGGCCAAAATAATACAAACCAAATGGTTAGTATGTCAACCTAGATGATTTCATAAATTAGAAAACCCTTGTTTGCCTTTGGTAAACTCAAATAATTCCTTTGTATTGAGAAATTTAATTCATGATCAGCTAGAGATGATCTTCCACATCTAAAACTGATAATCCTGCTGAGAAATCCACTCTCAAAAAGCCTATGAACTTTCGGTGAAAATCCCTAAAAAGCTTCTCCAAAAAACATAAATTCTTCCATGCGCAAATGAGCTTCAAAAAGTCAATTTAAAGAGAACATCAAATTAGGGTTTGGGCCCCCATTTTTGGTTTCCACAAGTCATTATTTTATAATTTTTAATTGATGTATCTTAATGTCATTAAAGTGGTCGTCCAAGTCCTAAACAAATAAATTTATGATTTTAAGTTATAATAGTTTATAACTTAAAGTTATAACTTAACATTAAAACATGTCCCCTTTCACTTTGCCTAGCGACCCTTTTCCAAGGTCAACACTTGCAAATGGTAGAATTATACCCTCATAATACTGGGATTCTCATCAAGATGAGTCCCTAACCAAACTGTTTAGCCTAGGGGACCCCTATGACTAGGCTAATAGGTATCTACTCCATCTATTGTAGAGAAGGGGACATTACATCCTCAAACCAGGAAGAAAAAAACCATGCAACGGGTAGCAATACTAAACCCATCATTAGGGGGAAGCGACGCAACCAGCAAGAGAGAGCAAATAGGATAATTATGTGGGAGCACAAAGGACAAGGGGAAGATCCCCAAGCACCAAGAGGGGTAGGTCTTAAAGAACTCTGAAAATGAACCAGGTTTCCTCAATAATAGTAAGGACCCACCACTTGTAAGGCTCGTCCAAGACATCTTGATCACAAAACTATCATGCAAGCACCAACTCAAAGCAAAGAGGAGAGCATCTATAAGGGTAGAAATTACATCAATACAAGGAAAG
The DNA here is from genome assembly GCA_028583015.1 of Wollemia nobilis. NCBI lineage: Eukaryota > Viridiplantae > Streptophyta > Pinopsida > Araucariales > Araucariaceae > Wollemia > Wollemia nobilis. Next base: position 4,005,408 of record JAQPPZ010016751.1, on the reverse strand, counting down.
TCATAATTTTACCTACACAACGAGGACACCATCCCAATTCTATGATAGACACTATGACCTAGAACCATAGACATGAGTGCCCACCTAGAATGTTTTGGAGACTACACATAACCCAAGGTGGTCCAACTCCCAAGGGCTTGAGAAGATGTTGGGAAGGGATTCAAAATTTGAAATTCAAAAATTGAGAGAGGGAAAGGGGTCACCTATCTTCTCAAAGAGAAAACATATAGCCAAGAGGGCTCCCAAGTACAAGGTAACCAAGCAAAGTAAAGGCCCTCCACCATCACCCTAGAGAAGAGTAACTGCCAACAACCACTAAACAAAATGAGCTACGTCAGAAGCCCAAACACACCCCAAATATCATAAAAGCTTCTCATAATTAATAAGGTGGATAATCTCTGGAGGAAATTCAGTGTGCCATATCATTAAGCCCTGACTAGAAACACCTAAATTTGCAAGGCAATCTGCCATTGCATTCGCTTCTTTGAACTGGTGCCTGATGATCTGATCCTCCAAAGACATTAAATGTGCTCTTGATTCTTCAATTAAATTGGATATTCACCATCCCAAATTGCAATCACCCTTGAGCATATTAATAATATTTAATGAGTCTCCTTCAATAATGGCCCTATGAATACCAAGATATTTAAGCATCTGAATCCCCATAAAGGCAGCCTGAGATTCAACAAAGTGAGATGATTGAACACCTATGTCTTCTGCAAAGGCCAATATGAAAGTATAGAATGATCCTTAATAATTCCCCCAGCACCCACGTGGCCCGGGTTTCCTTTCGATGCCCCATCAAAATTAAGTTTAAACCACCCTGGAGGGGGCAAGGACCAACGAACGAAAGTATGTAAGTTCGGAGCTGGAGGTGGTTATAAATCTGGACATAAATTGAGAGAATGCTCAACCCCAAAATTAGGATGTTCCCTAGGAATAGAAGGGAGTGAGTCCTTTAATGCAGCAGACACATTCTCATCAACTTTCCACAAGATTTTATGGCTTAAGTGCAAGAGATCTCCTTCCTTATTTTTAAATGACCTCACGTTCTATTCCTTCCACACTCCCCAAAGAAGATGGGGAAGCCAAAACTTCCAAAAATACTTAAGATGGGGTGAGGAGAAAGGTTACGTCCACTGATGAATCAAATCATTGATAGAATCTAGTAACGTCCAAGCAAGCCTGTTGATTTGTGTTTTCTTTGTTTAGGCAAAAACTCAGACAAACAGGATTTAAAAGCTAACGAGGAAAAAAAGGCCACCAGTTAAAGACAAAATTGCACAGACCTCAAAATATAAAACACAGTACTTCAAACTTTAAATAAAACAAAATAAAAACACACTACTTCAAACTTTATTTACAATTTATACATATGCACAAAGCCTTTGTGATTAATCAAATGATGTAGTGGATGGAACAACTGAGAAATAATGCTTCAGATATTGACCATTGATAGGAAGGTTCAGGAAATTACCTTCCAGGTCCTGTAGGTGAAATGCATTATTACCTAGGATTTTGGCAATCTGGTATGGCCCTATCCATAAAGGTTGAAACTTGGTGTGTTTACCTTTCTTTTCATGGGCTTTGTCCCATAGAAGCACCAAGTCTGCAAGTCTGAAGGCTTTTACTCTGGCTCTTTTGCCAAACTAGCGCTTGACTGTCTCTTGGTGTCGACTAAAATGCTCCAAGGCTTGAAGTCGTTCATCCTGCAAATTAATTAAGTCCAATACACGAGCTTCTGCATCTACATGATCATCAAAGTAATCTAAAGCAAATTGATAAGTGGGCAATTTTAGAGAGATAGGAATGATGGGCTGGGTACCATACAACAAAGAAAATGGGGAAGTCTTAAGATCTTCTTTATGTCTTATCCTGTCAGCCCAAAGTGCATACTTCAATAGTGTGTGCCATTGCCTGGGTTTGTCTATAGCAAACTTCTTGATGGTATTCATCAAATTATTATTTATGGACTCAGCTAGTCCATTACCTTGGGGATAATAGTTGGATGAAAATTTGATGACTATCCCCCTTTGGTATGCCCACTCTTCAAATTCGAATGACTAAAAAGCTAGTCCGTTGCCGCACACCAAATTCAAAGGAACTCCAAACCTGGTTATGATATTTGACTCTAAAAATTTGATCACCTCATGGGTTGTACTCCTCATGGTGGTTGCTGCTTCAAACCATCTTGTACAATAGTCAGTGGCTGTTAAAACATACTTGTGCCCTGCTAATGAATTTGGGTTTATCACACCTACGAAGTCAAGTCCCAATTGTATAAAAGGTTTTTCTATTATAACAGGTTGTAATGGTAGAGCTCGATTAACCTGCTTGGATGCAAAAATCTGACACTGTTGGCAAGTTCTCACATGCTGATGTGCATCTTTAAACAATGGAGGCCAGTAATAGCCTGCTCTCAATATCTTGTGTGCAGTAGTAGAACCTGAGGAATGCCCTACTCCTAACTTTTCATGAAAACTAGACATCACCTCGTTCACTTCATTCTGAGAAATGCATCTTAAGAATATGCCAACATAGTTTTATCTGTACAAGTTGCCTCCTTTGAGTAGAAAATGAGCATATTTTAGCTTCAGTGCTCTTCTTTGAGTTCTATTCAGGTGAGGTGGACAAATTCCAAACCTCAGCAGATGAATGACATCTCCATACCAATCATCTACCCCAGAATCCAGTTGATTAATCTCTACCTCTACAAGTATTTTAGCAATATGTCGGGATAAACCAAGTCCTCTGATTAATTTTGCAGGTCAAATTTCTAAGTCGTATTCCTATAGTCTCGTGGCCTAGTTACCTCTTAGCTCACCCAATTCATCCTTGCTTAATAAATATTTGACAGCTGGATCAGGAACTATAGCATGGACTTTGCTCCTCAATATGTAATGCCTAAATTGCTTGAATGCTCTCACCAAGGCATAGACTTTCTTATCCAAGTGAGAGTATTTTAGCTCATCACCCTTTAAGTTGGTACTTTTGAAAGCAATCGGGTGCTCCCCTATTTCCCTTCATTGGGTTAAAACTGCTACAAGTGTGTGTTCAAAAGAAAAAGAGTACAGGTAAAAATTTGCACTGAAATCTAGGCTCACCAGCACTAGAGCTTGCTTGATTGCAAATTTGATCTCTTGGAATGTTGCTTTGGCTTCTGTTGTCCAGGAAATCTTAGCAGTTTCCTTCAGCATGTTATTTAGCGGCTTGACTATTTCTCGCAAAACCGAGAGATGAATTTTTTGACAAAATTATTTTTCCCAAAAAATGATCATAACTCTTTCTTAGAGTTGGGAAAAGGTATCCCCGATATGGCTTCAACTCTCTCAGGATCCATGGAAATGCCATTTTTGGTGATTAAGTGTCCAAGGAGTTTTCATTCAGTTACACCAAAAACACACTTCTTTGGGTTTAAAGAAATGCCAAACTCTTTGCATTTGTTGAAGACAGATTCCAAGTGCTTTACGTGGTCAAACCGAGATTTAGAAAAAACTGTCAAGTCATCCATGTAGACAACGATGCACTTACCCATGATACATTTGAAGGCATGATCCATTGCATGCTAAAAGGTAGCTCCAACATTTATCAATCCAAATGGCATTATATTGTAAGCAAAGGTTCCCCACTTGGTCGTGAAGGCAGTTTTCATCCTGTCTTCCCTTTCAAACAGTATCTGATTGTACCCCAAAAATCCATCTAAGAAAGACATAATTTATGAACCATTCACAATTTGTAGCACATCATCCATGGAAGGCAAAGGATAATTATATTTTTTAGAAGCCTTGTTCAAGTTTCTAAAATCCATGCACAAGCGGATTTCCCCATTCTTCTTTCTAACCGATACTAAATTGGCTACCCAAGTAGAATGTCTGATGGGAAAAATAATGGCAAAACTCAATAATTTCTCCACCTCCTTCTTGATGAGGGGTTCCAAAAAAGCGTTGACATGCCTCTGTTTTTGTCGAAAGGGTTTGTAGAACTTCTTTAAGGGTATTATATGGGTGTAAACTTTTGGATCAAAAACCTTTAGGTCTTTATAAGACCAGGCCATGACATCCTTGGACCTATGAAGGAATTCAATCATATTCTTTTTAATCTCAAGGTCACAAGCTTTAGCTAACTTAAGGTGTCTGGGATCCTCTTAAGTCCCGACATTTAGTTTCTCAGTCTCACTACCTGCTACACCAATAGAATCTCCAAAACTCCCTCTTTGTTTAATTTGGTCAACATCAAACAGTCGCTCCAGTTCTACCATTCCTTTCGGGATTCTATTATCTTTCAACCTCATTATCCCCTTTTCATCATCAAACTTTTCCAGCATAGTATCCCTTTGACCATCATCAATTATAGCATTTTCAAATGCATTGGTATTCTGTAAAAAGTTTATAATTTGTTGGTCATCAGAAAAGACTTGAAAATTGTCTATGTTATCTGGAACCGAAGGACAAGGGATTAATTTGATTGAAAACTTCTTCCATTTGAAATCCTACAATGGCTTCAAATTTGTGGCTGATGAAGCTAAGACATCTGCAAGTGAATTCTCTTCTCTAGGAATGTGCGCCAAATTAAAAGCATCAAAATCCTCCATGAGATCCCACACTCAGTGTTTATATATTTTCAGGTAAGATGCATTGCACTAAAATTTACCTCTAACCTGATTAGCCACCAAATATGAGTCTATGAAAACCTAGATAAATTTCACACCTTTATCTAAAGCAAATTTCAATCCCAGCACTAGTGCTTCATATTCTGCCAAATTATTCGTGCAAGGAAACTGCAAGCGATAAGACATAAAATAAGTCTTATCTTTAGGTCCTTTAAGAACTACCCTTGTACCAAAACCTTGCTTAGACTTAGCTCCATCGATATGAAGCATCCAAACTTCATTATCATGATCTCCCCACCCAGATCAAGATGAGCTTTAAGAGGTTTCCCCTTTTGTGCAGTTGTCGAATTATAAACCCCGATATCTACATCAACAATATTAATAGTCTCATTCTTGGCATTATACTCAGTGATAACGTGTGTATATCTAGGTTCTCTTTTTATTCTTAACTGATTTGCAACACCTTTCCAAGGTAACCACATATGTGAGAAATCAGTCACCAAGTACCCATTCAAAGACTTTGACCAGTATTTGCTCAGAAGCATTATGTATCCCATGGGAATATCTACCACCTGAATGTCAATTTTGTGTTGTGCTCTCGGCTCAGATGCTAGATGGATGTGTATATTCTAAAGTTCACCTACCACCTTAACCTTAGTTTTATCCAATTGGATAACTCTTCTCTCAGACTTCATAGGGGTTAAACCCAACTATTGACAAATGGCTAGGGGCATGACATTGGCTGAAGCACCAGAATCCACCAGACAGTTGTGTAAATTTTTTCTAAATATGTGGAAAGTTAGCAGGAAAGGCGAAACTTCAGTATTTTCTTTATACATGGCCATATTTGCATTTTCTACCTTCTTCACCTTTCTAGAGGTTTGGTAGTATGCTCAGAGTATGTCTTGATCAAATTATCCCTTTGTTTAGTAATTTGAGCCAACTCATGAAGAGTGATGTTAGCCTTGATCTTCTTCATATCCTCCACTATATTGTATCCCTTATTGAGTGGAGCAAAAAATCCACTTGGTACTCTTGGATCTCCTCCCTTGGGTGGAGGTGGGTTATTATTTGAAGATGGATCTAGAGGAACATTATGGGAGTTGTTTGGAGGTGTAGATGTAGTATTAGGCTCCAGATTTTTGTTCCTAATATTGTAGTTGTCCCTTCTATATTGTTGAAATGCTTGCACTTCATCCATAGACATCTCCACAACATTCTCTGACTCATCTGGAAAAGTGAATGAATCTAACACCATAGCTGCACTATGTTTGGATGAACCTGGACCATCAGCATTTATTTGATTTTTAGGAAAAAAAAACTCACCAGATAGAGCTTCAAAGGCATTGCAGAACTCCAAACAATCTATTTCCCCATGCTGAGATGTTTCGTGTATCCTGCACCAGTTGGGCAAAGCCAAGTCATAAATATTCACTTCATGCCCTTTACCTTTATAATCCTTATTGGGTTCATATGGTGGTCTAGTGAATCTATTATGTTGATAAGAAAATCTATTTGAGTTGTCTCCGGTGGACACTTGCCTTTTGAAACTCAAAAAGTCATTTGCCAACTTTTGGACCATCTTGGAGACTTCCTCAACTCTTGTTTTATTAGATTATTTCTCTATATTCTGTACATGTTCAGCATGTGTCACAGCTAATGGATTTCCTATCGGTGGAGTTTGGTATGCTGGCAACATCATTTGATGTGGTATGGGATTCAAAACAGGGGTATTTTTTGTAATAAAGGGAATTTGAGGAGCATTCAAAGGTTGAGGTCCCAATTTTCTTTCAAGAACCAAAGCTTCTTTATAAGCCTCTGTTAGATTAGTAATATTGACATCTCTCTTTAGGAAAACAGAGGTCACTGGATCTAGGGAATTACTAAAAATTTCCAATGCTAGATCTGCAGTTGGCACATAATGACCCGTCAATATACCATAAGCCTTTTGAAACCTAACATTGAAAGATATGATAGTCTCATTGATTCCTCTCTTAATGCTGGAAAAATGTTGATATAACACACTGGGGTCAATCACTTCCCCAAATTGTGATACAAAAAATTTCTCTAGGTCATTCCACTAGTAATAGAATCATTAGTAAGATTCAAAAACTAGTCGTATGCTCCCTCCCGGATAGTGAATGGGAATAACCTACAAGCCACATCTTCATGCTACACATTCAACAACTTTAGAGCATTTTTAAATGCCACTAGATGTTCTTCTGTGGTTCTGATTCCATCATGTTTGTAGGTAGGAATATACTTCTCAAGATTTATTGGTAAATCATGTGCTACACCAGGGATATTCAAAGCGGTGGAACCCAACCAGTTTGCCATCACTACCTGATTAACGATGATATTTTGAGTTGCAGTTGGAGGAAATACAAGTGGTGAAAAAACTATGCTAGAAAAAGACTTGGCTCTTCTGAGGCTGCTTCTCCTTAGGGTTTCTAACTCAGGCACAAGGAGCTCTCCAGCTCTGGAGTGGGACCTGGTTACTCTGTATGTAGAATCTAGCTTTTCACCAGCAACTTACAATATTTAACAAATACTGAACGAAGTTTAGTCGGTCCTCCTTCTAGTGCCAATTTTAAATGTTGGTTCGTATTTCATACACACCCCATGAAGGATGAGCATAAAATACTAGTAACACTTATACGGGATAAATCCCACTCACTTTAGGATCTTTCTGGTTATCCAAGGTGTGAGTTATAGAGTTGGGTCGAATGGCTATTCACTATTTTCTACTTCTGGAATAGTTTCAAGTGGACTATCTGTTACCTTACAATGGGCTCAACCTTTGTTCAATAATGTTCAACGGTTGTTATCTTTGTTGACTATCGGATTTACAATGAGTTCTTTGATATAGCTCTTTATGTTTTAGCAGATTAAATAAAAGACAAATTTAAAAGAAAATAAAAATGAATCATTTAACGGTGGAACAGAGAGAGTAGGGTAGGGCAGAAAAGAGAAGCTTATCTAACTTAGCTGCAAAATCAAAACTACCAATTTCAGTTACACTATTTAGCTTCATGATAAAACCAATCAAAGAGGGAGGTGTCCAGCTTTATAAGATCGCCTTCTACTAAGAACATAAGACAGAGATGACAAAGATCTGAAAGAAAATCATAAATAGAAGGGAATTCGGTGTCAACTAGTATCTCTCACCAGCAGCCAAGCTCGCACAGTGAGGATAGAGCAATTAGAACAGACCTGAACCTTAAATCTCTAATTTTCCCTAGCATACAACAAATGGAATGAAGCCTAGTAGCATATTCAATCTTGATAACATAGATTTACAACTAAAATAAATGAACCTTAGCGAGACGAAAACAAAAGAAGATGCACTTATCGTAATCCAAAAGAGATTAGGCTCCTGTCCATGCTATCACAGAGAAACGATGTCACACCAACCCCATGTACAGAACAAAGCATTCAAACAAGATTTGCAAGAAATTGCTAAAATGTCTTTTATTCCAAGTTTTTGCATCTGGATTTTACATTCAAAAGAAGTATATATAGACTCAGGACAAACCCTGATCTTTTCAAAATATCTTCTTCAAATATCTAAATCTTATCATAAAAATCCCACCGTCGAGGCTTTACAATATAAGGTATTTTTATATAGAGTTTCGATAAACTCTAATCACTTTGAAAATCTTCGCGTGGATCTTGCCATAAATGGAGAAGATAAGACTTGGTTTTATCCTCATCAAATGGGCATCGTGTGTAAATGTATCTTTATCCTTCGATAAGCTGTTAGAGCATCTCATTAACTCCTCTAAAAAATCTGGATGAGTCACTAATTTCTGAGGTCTTCCATCCTTGCACAACTGCCTTTGTTTGGTTCGAGTTGAGATTCTCTGCCTGCCATTACTTCTGCCATAAATTTTCCCGACAAATATATCTACCGGCAAATTTCTTAAAGTTTGTATTTGCGGCTAGAACTGCAAAATTTGGATGAGTCACTGACTTCTCGACATCTCTTATCTTTATCTTTCGACAAGCCGTCAGAGCATCTCATTAATTCCTTGCTTGATTTGTGTCGAAATTTAGGTTTGTCTGTCTTTCTCGCCATTACTTCTGCCATGAATGTAACTGTCGAATCACTTTCTGCAAAAGAAAAATCAAAGATTAGAACTTTTTAATTAATTAATTTTTTCATTTAAATATTTCTAGGGTTTGGACTATGTCGAAAAATCTTCCACTTCCTTTGGATGGGTGATGAAAAATTTAAAGAACGGCCAAATTCTGCAAAATGAATATAAATCCAAACATGTCGCGATATCACGAAATTTTCCTCAAGTTACTTCTTCTTTGCTTGTGCCTTCACAAAAATGGAACATGTCGCGATATTGCAACATTTCCCTCAAGATTTTCTTCCAAGATTTTCCTCTCACGAAAATGAGACAGGTCCGAAAATGGAACATGTCGCGATATCGTGACATTTCCCTCAAGCTTTTCTTCCAGTTTGCAAATTCTCCAAAAATTGTAGGTTGACTCCAGTGACTTTGTCCATCTGTATTTGGCATTTTTACATATTGGTGAAGGATCTTCCTTACTCAGAAATAATTTTAACATTTGAAAAATGAATTTTAAATTGCTCGAGAATGATCAGCTTCACATAGTGTAGAAAAAATGATGAAAACTCAAAGTGCCCAGAATTTGATGAAACTTTACAAGCATTTAAAAATGCCCAAAGGGTATCCAAATTTACAAACGGAACTTTAAAATTCATCACATATTAAGGGAAAATGCATTTAGAAGTTTGCTAGCTAGAAATAGAAACTGCTATTTCTAAATTGAAATCAATGCCATATGCAAGTCTACTTGGACACTTTGATGTAGGAAAATTTTGAAAAAGGGATGCAAGAAAAATTTGGAATTAAAACCCAAAAAAAACATCAAGAGGGTCCCTGCGAAAAAATGAAAATTAAATATTTTCAAAGGATGGAATTTCATTTTTTTAGTGGGGGTGTGTTGCTTCACTAGGGTCCACCGGAGACAACTCAAATAGATTTTCTTATCAACATAATAGATTCACTAGACCACCATATGAACCCAATAAGGATTATAAAGGTAAAGAGCATGAAGTGAATATTTGTGACTTGGCTTTGCCCAACTGGTGCAGGATACACGAAACATATCAGCACGGGGAATTAGATTGTTTGGAGTTCTGCAATGCCTTTGAAGCTCTATCTGGTGAATTTATTTTTCCTAAAAATCAAAGAAATGCTAATGGTCTAGGTTCATCCAAACATAGTGCAGCTATGGTGTTAGATTCATTCACTTTTCTAGATGAGTCAGAGAATGTTGTGGAGATGCCTATGGATGAATTGCAAGCCTTTCAACAAAGCCCAATATGCTGAAGATAGGAATAAAAAACCTCTTGGAAAACCTTACACTTGAGGAACAAATGGGAAGCAAATTTCCAATATTATTTACAAAGAAAGCACTGATTGAGTAGATTAAAACCCTGCTTATGTAAGTTCTCAATCGTAAGGACCTTATTCTGCACTGCCAACCAGAAGAAGATATTAATTTTTGGAGTTAAATTTTTAATCCAGATCTTTGACCATGGGAAATCACCACCACCCCAATGGCAAAGGAGAGAGTAAGCTGATTTAATAGTATAAGATCCCTCACTATCTCCATCCCAAACCAGCCGATCCATCACCTCCTCCTGGTGAACAACGTACCTTTGCAATTTAGCAAGAATAGATTCCCACTCCAAATGATCCTAGGCTGATATGAGAAAGGGGGGATATGGGGACCATTCTCTATGGTTATTATGAAGGATAAAAAAATCTACCACCCTAATGAAGCCAACCTCTTTGGAGAGCACACAAATGTTCCTGAAATGATGGTCCTCCATGAGGGGGTGGTTTTTGAGCCACAGGTCATCCCAAAAGGAGACCGACCTACCATTCCCGACCACCCAACAACTATTATTTTTAATAAAATATTTGGATTTTATCAGACTGTTCCAAAATGTAGAACCTCTAGAAGAGAGAGGTTCTGATAGGAAATGATTAAAATTATATTTAGCTTTTAAAATGCGGCACCAAAGGTGATCAATGCCAGAAGAAACCTACCATGCCAACTTGGACACCAGAGCTTTTCATACCAATCACACTTTTTAAATTTAGGCCTCCATCCTTTTTCCTTTTACAGACTTGATCCCATGAAAGAAGATGAAACTTACCCTTCAACTTCGGGCCTGCCCAAAGAAAGGCCTTACAAATGCTGTCAAACTTAGATGCCACCCTAGACAGAATATTGAAGAGAGATATAAAATATAAAGGAATGCTTTAGAGTGTACTCTAGACTAACATCACTTTGTCAGAATGATTGAGGAGGGCTTCTTTCCAAGAGGAAATTTTTATCTGTACCCACTCTAGAACAGGAGTCCAAAATGACTCCTTCAAGCGACCCACAAATAAAGGGAGGCCCAAGTAAGTAATTGGGAGAGAAACAATCTGACATCCCAAAACTGAAGCAATCCTCTATTGTCGAATCTCGGGGGTGTTAACAAAGAAGACATTGCTTTTAAGGTAGTTGATAACCTAGCCTGTTGCCCTCCCGTAGCAATCAAGAATCACTTTAACATCCCAAGCATGAAATACTGATGCCACACAGGAGAGTAGAGTGTCATCTACGAACTATTGATGAGAGATAAGGTTTATCTGCAAGGCTAGCCTTAAACCAAATTATATACTACATATTTTAATAGATCGACCAAGAGCCTCCACCATGATAATAAAAAGGAAGGGGAAAATAGTATCACCCTAACGAATCCCTCTACACGAGTTAAAAATCCAGTCGAGGAACCATTTATCAGCACCAAAAACCAAGCTGACAAAATCGTAGCCTCCATGAGGTTAACCCAAGAGTTGCTAAAGCCAAAATTTCTTAGGACCATAAACAAAAATGGCCATGACACTCTATCATAGGCTTTGTTGACGTCCAACTTAAGAAAGAAGGTTGCCCTCCCACTTTTTTGCATTGAGTGGATAAGTTCATGGATAACAATAGCACCATCCAAAATTTGTCTTCCTAGAACAAAGCCACTTTGGACCGAGTCAATGAGAACGGGAAGGATAGGCCTCAGTCTAATTTCCATAGCTTTAGAAAATATTTTATAGATAGTGTTACATAAGCTTATGGGCCTAAAGTCATCGAACGACGCCACACATTTTTTTTTGAATGAGAGCAAGAAAAGTAGCTTTCAAGGCCTTAGAAAAGATACACGACTTCTAAGAATGGCAAATTGATTCACAAAAATCCTTTCCACATATGTGCCAAAAATTCTAGAAAAAAATAGGAGGGAATATATCAAGATCAGGAGCTTTAAGAGAGCCCCTAGACTTCACTGCTTCCAGAATCTCATTGTCAAAAAAATGGAGCAAGAAGAGCAGCATTCATATCATCCGAAACAAGGCAAGGGATTGCCTCCAACATATGAGATTCAACATTTCTATCCCGGGTCGATGGAGAGCATAAAAGTGAGCTAAAGAAATCCACAACTTCTTCCCTTATCTCCAAAAAATTTGAAGTACACACTCCATCTGATTTGACAATTTTCCTAATTTGATTTTGACCTCTCCTCCACAAGGTGGAAGAGTGGAAAAAATGGGAATTACGATCTCCTTATTTAAGCCAAAGCTCTCTGTATTTTTGTTTCCAAAACAACTCCTCTTCAACCTGAATGTTATGAAGGGCATAAAGAGTGGATTTTTCATCAGCAAGAAGACCCTCCGAATAACCTTGGGATTCAATCTAAGATTCAATAGAAGACAAAAGATATTTCAAATGCTCTTTTTCCTAAAAAATATTCCCAAAGGAAAATTTATTCTAAAATTTGAGGTGGACTCTAAGTTTCTTCAGCTTGTTTAACAATTTGAACATTCCTACTCCTGGAACAGGTTCCTACCACCAATAAAATATGTAGGACTCGAAATCCCTGTGAGAACACCACATCACTTCAAAATGAAAGGGACAGGGAAGAAATGGAAGCCCCTCAGGAATTTCAAGCCACAAAGGGTTGTGATACGACCCGATTCTTGGAAGGGTATATAAATAAGCATCTCCAAAAATATCAAGGGAGGAATTGGAAATGAAGATCCTATCAAGTCTACTAAGGATAAGACTATTGCCCCCTCTCCGGTTACTCCATGTAAATTTAGCACCTATAAGGTCTATGTCATGGAGAACCGCTTGGTTAACAAACTCATGAAAGTCATAGAGACTCCTATTGTAGACACCAAAACAACACCAATCCGATTATGTGACTGCAAACACTGATCGCTTTGACACACACAGCCCCCAGGGCAGCCCTCAGAGGTTAAACAGTGGTCCTAACCACTTTTATAGCAATTTTGAAAGGTCAAAAGGCAATTTGGCACATTCGGGCACTTTGCTCAGTATTCGTCTCACCCAGGGACGAATTCAAACTGGGATTCGTCTATCCCAGGGACGAATTCTAAATTTTTCTTTGGTCAGGATGAATTCCAGGTTTAACGGGCAAAAAGAAGAATGCCGCCAAGTGGCAGCCGAGGACAGTCAATTATTGCCTCCTGCCGTGCATGCGCGTGTAGGTGGGTAGATTGGCCGTTGGAGGACTGTCACAAGGGCAGTCATGGAAGCCCAAGTCAGGGAGGAGTCTCCTCCCTCTTGGGAAGGCATGGCCGCCACATGGCACCCCTGCATGCCCCTCCAAAGAGACCCCTTGGGTCTATAAAATGGTGGACTTTCCCACCCAAAAAGGGACAAAGTTGGAGGCATTTTCAAGCAACGAAGTGCTGCCAAATTGAACACCCTATTGCACCCTTTTTCGATTCACCTTTTCACATCCATTAATCTCTTTCGCAAGAGAGGTTATTGGGTGGCTTTTGGAAGTGTGGATCCGAACCCAAACCCAACATTTGACCACCTTAATCCACCAATTTGCCGACAACCCATTCTAAGAGATTTTGGGCCCATCCCTAGTGGATTGGTGCCAAAATCAAGTTCCAACGGTGGGTGGCCCACTCGGGCACCCCACACTTTTTAAGTTTCATTTTAATTTATTTTTCTATCATTTGTTCATCTCTCATTCCATTCTATGCTGATTAGATAGTTCATATATTCAATTTCATAATATTTTAATCAAATATTATCATGCTTTGTCGATTTTGTGGCCCTCACTAACTTGCAGGTAGCGACGCCGAATTCCCGTGGATGGAGGCCAAATTGGGAGAATCCGACCATCTGGGTCATCCCAAAATGGCCCCAATTACTTAACCCCTCTGTTTGTAGGTGTTTTGGAGGTCCCGAGGTGTGACATTTGAGCGGCATCAACTCGGCTTTTCTAACACAGTCGAATTCGTCCTACCCGGGGACGAATTACAGGAATTCGTCCTGCCTAGGGATGAATTTTAGTTGAATGCAAATTGGCGACTGTTTCAATGGTAGTGGCCCTCTGGTAATGTTTTTTGGTCTCTGTCAAATTTGCAGGTCATTTGGATTCATTTTATTCATCATTTTAGTCAATCTTAGCATGCATCTTTTATTATTTTAAGAGAACAAACTTTTCCTATTTGCAGCAGGTGCTACTAACACCTTTGTTGTTTCTTTGAACGTAGGAGGAGCAGCAAGAATCGAGGATTCATCAACATAAGCGGTGGCAACACTTTGGCCCGCCCATTTCAAATGTGGGCATGCGGAAGAAGGATTATTATTCACTTTTGTAATCGAAACATGTTAACGCTCCTAGCCCCTAAAAAGGGAGGAGAGGTTTGTAACCGAGGTTGAATAGAGTTAAATAAAAAGGGCTGTGCTTTCTCTATTTTCTTGTATCTCATTTCGATTCGATTTTCTCTTTCGTTTCATGCACTTCATTTTAGGACTTAAGCTGTTATTTTTGTTTGCATCGAATATAGTTTTCCTTTTTATTTCGGAATCTCATGCTTTCAGTGGCGATCACGGTGGGACTCTGTCCCCTGGTTTTTAAGATCAAGTAACTGATCCATTTTTGTGTTTGGTGCTTGACAGGTACCATTTTTCAAATTTTGACTGTAATTCGTCTTTGACTGTGGCGAATACTTTACTGTAATTCGTCTGACCCTGAGACGAATTCAAATTCGTCTCAGACAGGGACGAATTCTGTTCTGTAATTCGTCTCACAGAGGGACGAATTTTTGTCTGTAAATTTTTAGAGCCGAAGATTAGAAACAACAAGTCTAGGCAGAGAAAGGTAAGGGTTCCAAACTGTCCCTGTCATTTTTTGATTTTTTGTTTCTATTTTCTTTCAACTTTTGCTTGCTTAGGGAAAGTTGGTTGCTTGCATGTTTCAATTTTAATTAAAATAAACCACACACACATCACGTGGTATCTTTAAACCAAGGAGCTGGTCGTAAGACCCCAGCCCTTGATCAAGACCAACGGTGGGTTCATCACCACCTTGGCTTGATTTTTGCATCCATTTCCCCGATTGTCACTGTTGTTAGGCGTAAATCCTGACGAAAGCTGACCGAGTGTCATTGGGGTGATTCCCATGCACGCGAGGATAAGTCTTCTATGGTAGGTGTCATTAACAGGACAATCCCCCTTTCGTACCGCCTATGTTCCACGTACCATCTGCTCTCACGTACCTATAGTTTCCCTCTCGTAAGGGCGGGTATATAGAGAGGTTGGTATATCGGTCCGGCAATGGTATATTGAAGGGGCGACCATTTATGGGAGTCATATGAGCCAACATTACGCATTTAAACGTTCTTCAAAACTTTCAAAAACAAAACAAAATCATCAAAATGCACTAAAACCAGTTTAGGACACACCATTAATCTTTAAAAGAGATAATCACCGTTTGTGTATGTGTGTGTTCATTTCTGCTTAGTGTAACAAAAAAAAAATCAGAAAAATCATAAACAAAAGATAAAAATCTATGCATTTTGTCACTCGCTCCAAAAAGCTCCAAGGATTCCCGCAATCGCTTGGTCATCCCCAAAAGGCCCCAAAGGTGTCCATGAACCCTTTGGTCAACCCAAGAGCACCCCAAAGGTGCCCATAAGTGATGCAGGAGCATCCAACAAAATATGGGAAATCTTATATTTTTCCCTAAATTTTAGTGCATCTTGTCGGGGCCATAACTTCTCAACCGTAGCTCCGATTGACTTGAAATTTTACAGGGAGTTAGTTGGGATAATTTTAAACAAATATAATTCCTTGGAATTCTATTTGTCCAAAAAAGTCAGTTTTCGGGGCCAAATTCCATCATCTAGTGCCCCAAAATTAGGTTTTAAATTTGATAACCTAATTTTTTATGCTTTTTGAGCTGTTCGGAGGTCAATATCTCCTAATGTATTTAGAGTTAGGACTTGAAACTTCATTTATGGCTTATCTATTGTAAGAAGGATGCGCACCCCAATTTTGGGCCCCATATGACTCATTTCAATTTTTAGGGTTTTTAGAGAGACATCATCATGGTGCTCACCCGCAGCCAAGCCCAATCACGGGCGGATGCTATGGGGAATATCCAAGGAGGCACAAGTCACCTCCGGTATAGCCCCAAGGATTTGGTCATACCACCTTGGTGGCCTGACACACAAGGCAGACCCCTCCACGCCTTAACGGAATGGGACTATAGGGGCACCTCTTCGAGGGGCACTCCTGTTCAGCATATCACCCAGCACACACCCTTCCATGAGGGGTACATCCATAGGAGAGCTCCCTTAGATGCTCGCTATGAGTGGTCACCGCGCGATGAAGCGCTAGGTCAACATAGGGTTCGACGGGAGGAACCACATGATTACACTATCCCTCCTTCACCCCCTCTAGTTGTCAGGACTACAAGGACAAATCCAGAGCACAAGGCTCCTCAGGCAGGGTGAGCCAACTCCGTCCGTCCCCTTTTCACTTATGAAAGAGAGCACGAGGAAGACCCCTACCTTCCTCGAGAGCAATATACAGTGCGGGAGCAATACGCCTCCGCACCTGCTATCTATCAGGACCACTCACTGAGGCCAAAGCCCCAAGGGAATGCCGCTACCCCCAATAGAGGGAGGTGGCCTATAGAGATCTTGGATCACTATGACCGAGATAGATATGTCAGAGAGGCATCTAACCCTTCTAGACATGAGACGACAAGACCAACTATCTTAGAATCTGCCGAGCATGTCGCCTGTCGGGTGCAACTCACGCAACTTGAGCTAGAACGACAATAGTTAGAGCAATGGTATCTTCTAAATAAAGAGCACCTTCAACACCAGAAGGATGAGTTGTTCCAACACACTATGCAGGAGAGGACTCCAACCCCTCACACGCATAAGACAAAACATTATGAGAGGCACAACCCTCGGGTGCGAGACAAGTCTCCGTGACCTTATCGAGCACCACCCTCGATGCCTCCTAGACATGAGCAGGAGGCTACTCCTATAACCAATGATGGGCGCCTTCCTCAGGAACCCACTCAGGTTTATGGGCCACCCTTAGAAATTCATCAAGAAGCCTCTAAGGAATCAGAGCGAGAAGAAGAGCGGGATGAAAAGCCCTACCAAGGCATGGGGGGTGCTATCTGGCCACCCCTCCATAGGCCCCAAGTTCCTCAACAAGAACCAACCAAAGAGGAGGAGCTCAAATCCCTCGATACATGCAAAGCGCTAGAGCACTTAGAGTCGATAGAGACCAAGATTTTGGAGCTCCCAAGGCCCAACTTACATGAGGCTCCTTTCGAAGAGGATCAACCTTTAACCGTAGGGCTACCTGATGATGCAGTCCTCCATGTCTCAGAATCTCTAGATTCTGATGAGCTGTACTCACTGGCCGAAGGTGAGGATAAAACAGAGATAGCCCACAACAATCACATGCGACAACATCGACATCCCATAAATATCGATGAAGCAATTCAACAGATAAACATAATACTAGGGCATGAGTGGCACGTTAACCCACCACAATGGGACCAAGCATTACATCCACCACTTTGGGCATACAGAGATCAACTTCCACCCAGAGACCCTATAGCAATATCAGTATCGAGGGTAGACCCTGTCCTCCTATCCGTGCATAGGGCCGATCCATTCATGCCAATCCCTCCAGAGCCAGATCCGAAGCGCAAAGACCATCAAGCTAGGGGTACCTCTATCCCCTGAAGAGCCATAGTCCAAACAAAAGCTCCAAGGATTATAATCACTTGGTCAAAACCCAAAAGCTCCAAGGATTATCGCAATCACTTGGTCACCCCAAAAGCTCCAAGGATTATCGCAATCACTTGGTCACCCCAAAAGCTCCAAGGATTATCGCAATCGCTTGGTCACCCCAAAAGCTCCAAGGATTATCGCAATCGCTTGGTCACCCCAAAAGCTCCAAGGATTATCGCAATCACTTGGTCAATCCCAAAAGCTCCAAGGATTATCGCAATCACTTGGTCACCCCAAAAGCTCCAAGGATTATCGCAATCACTTGGTCACCCCAAAAGCTCCAAGGATTATCGCAATCGCTTGGTCACCCAAAGCTCCCATTGCTTGGTCACCCAAAAAGCTCCAAGGATTATCGCAATCGCTTGGTCAATCCCAAAATGCTCCAAGGATTATCGCAATCGCTTGGTCAATCCCAAAAGCTCCAAGGATTATTGCAATCGCTTGGTCAATCCCAAAATGCTCCAAGGATTATCGCAATCGCTTGGTCAATCCCAAAATGCTCCAAGGATTCTCGCAATCACTTGGTCAATCCCAAAAAGCTCCAAGGATTATCGCAATCGCTTGGTCAATCCCAAAATGCTCCAAGGATTATCGCAATCGCTTGGTCAATCCCAAAATGCTCCAAGGATTCTTGCAATCACTTGGTCAATCCCAAAATGCTCCAAGGATTCTATAAATCGCTTGGTCAATCCCAAAATGCTCCAAGGATCTCTATAAATCGCTTGGTCAACCCCAAAATGCTCCAAGGATTTCCACAATCGCTTGGTCAAAAATAAGAAAAGTCAAAATTCAAAAATCATCAAAAACAACAAAAATTTTTGCATCTCATTTCTAGGCATGCTCAAATTCATCAATAGAGAGCTCTTCTCGCATCTCATCTTCATATTCACAAAAATCAATCCATCAAAAATACAAAAATACATAGTTGCATTAAGCATCGCATCCATACATTGCATATTTGTGGTCGTACAGGTCAAAGGCACCATAGGCTGTAATTGCTCTGCTAGTCCATCTAGTTCCACATTGTTCCATTTTACAAAACAACAAACAAACGCCATTTACTGTTGTTTACCACAATAGAGTCAGTGGTCTTATAATGTATCAAGAGTTTTCGTAATTCAGTCATCATTTTGCTCTTTAGCCACGTAATGTACCGAGTCGGACAGATTTTACGAAGGTAGAGTTACACTTGAAATACGCCTTGTTACGTAGCATCCCAACACAAATTAAAACACATAAAAATTCCCAAGTTGTGTGAACGAAAGATGAAACCTGCATAGTAATCCAGGTCACCATAAGCGAAATGGTTATCTTGCTCATCCCCCTGTGCGAATGGTTCTAGAATGCTAAGAATTGATAAAAGGACGAGCTCTTCCCTATCCATTCACCTTAATAAACAGTGGTTTTTACCACTACCAAATCCCAATCATAGTTGGTTCCCAAAGTTGTAAGGATTCGTACTACACGTCCCCGCCAAGGATGGGTAGTCATCCCCAAGACCTAAAAGGATCAACGCCATTCACAAACAAAATTCCAATAAATCATCATCCTAACACTTTCCATTCACCTTTGGTCTCCAAGTCGTAAGGATTCGTACTATCCGCCCCTAACCAGGATGGGTAGTCATCCCCAAGGCCTAAAATATCAATGCCCCTACTTCATAATCTCCATCATCCCCTTGGTCCCCAATGTCGTAAGGATTCGTACTATCCGCCCCTAACCAGGATGGGTAGTCATCCCCAAGGCCACGAGGATCAAGGCCATTCACAAGCTCAAACTCACACCGCTCAAAATACAAAATCAAGTAAGAGTGGTTATCACCACTATTCAAAATCCTTGCTCAAAAAGAAAAATAAATAGAAAAATAAACAGTGATTTGCATCACTATATAGACGAGCAAGTCTCCCAAATCATTCAGCCAATAAATAACTCTGAACTTGAATCTTTGGAATTCTCGACATTCGAAAACCATCTAGGTGATCCTCATTACGGGTTTGGTTGACAGCCTATCTGGCAATGGTGGTATCCTACCCGCATGACGATATGTCTGTCACATTCGCTTTGCGTATGTGCAGACCAATGTTTGCATGAGGATGAGCTAGCTTATGGTATCCTGGATAACACCGTAGATTAATCTAACTAAATACAACAAAGGAGTTAGTGGAGCTAGTTAGGTGATCCTCAGTATAGGTTCGATTGAAAGCCCATCCGCACTGGCGGTATCCTGACAAATACCACATAAATGAACTCAATTGCACACACAGGGATGTGAAATAACTTGGTCAAAAACAAGTCCGATTCATACCTTGTTCAAAAGTCTTGTAAGATAAAGTACAGTCGTGGCTAGTGAGTTAAAACCGTCTGAGTCTCAGAAAACCTTAGCTACATTTCTAAACCAACTGCGCTACTTTTCATCCTTACAATACCATCAGAAAATACAAAAAAAAAAACCACATGTATACATACAAAGTCATCTACCACAACAATCGCATAAAAACAAAATCACAAAGTCCTAAACAGTCTATGGTGCCCTAACCAAACAACACAAATTCATTTCATCCATTACATTTTGCATATCACATATATATCAAAAACATTTGCATTTATCATACCATATACATCCATTACCATAAGCATGCATCCATCAACATCAATCATTGTGCATAACATAAAATAATGACATATACACAAAGCAAGAAAATCAAAACAACAAAAACAACAAATATCCACAAACAATAGCAATAAAATTGCCGAACAAAGGCACCTTTGCACTTGACATTCAATGGCATACAAAATGATGTCGGGGTCACAAATTGTCACTATCCTACTCCCGAAGAAGGCTACCATAGCCGGACCGCTCCACGGGAGGACGGATTTTTGATAATTTAATCCCCAAATGGTGTCACAAAAAAAATAAAACAAAAAACAAAAAAAAAAAAATGCAACACAAACAAACAACAATAAACATTGCCAGACAAGAGTGCTCTTGCACTTAACCTCTTGGCATAGCAAAACTGATGTTGGGGTTTACATTGTCACTATCCTACTCCCTAAGAAGGCTACCATAGCCGGACCGCTCCATGGGAAGACGGATTTTTGACAATTTCACCCCAAATGGCGTCACAAAAGGGTCAAAACCCACTCAAAAAAAAAAAAAAAAAATAAATGCAACACAAACAAACAAAGCAATAAGAATTGTCGGACACAAGTGCTCTTGCACTTAACCTCTTGGCATAGAAAATCGATGTCGGGGCTCAAATTGTCACTCTCCTACTTCCCCAAGAAGGCTACCATAGCCGGACCGCTCCACGGGAAGACGGACTTTCGACACTTTCACCCCATTATGGCATCACCAAAAGGGTTACCACCCACCAAAAATAGGTCTAAATGTCGGAAAAATTGCACATGCTTAACGCTAAACCATCTAAAGGCACCCTTGCACAAGTCATCTTGGGTCAAGCGACTCGTCGCTTTTCTCACGAAGGTCATTCCCTCATCGATTCGTCGCTTGAGGGGGTAGTCACACTTAGTCACCAATCAACAAACACACACCCAATCAAGGCAATGACATGCATTCAAAGAATCATTGACAAAGACAATCACGCTCCTGCTTGGGGCAGCAAACAAGCAATAATCACAAATTGATCAAACACTTGGCATTCCCGAAGCATGAACACAAGGTTCCCCCATGGACAAAAGGTTGCGCCCTTTGCCTATTCATGACTGATCAATGTCCAAGCTCAAGTCACACCTCACCAAAATAGGTTAATACTTGAAATCAAATTCCTTAGCTCGTCAGAAGCAAGGATTCAAGAATGCATGCCCTTTCCATGCTTGGGGCATCAAAAGTTGGTTAGGTTACCAAGAAACCCTAATCATTAGTGCTTTGGTTATCTATTTTTGCTCGGTGCTATGCCATGCACAGCGCATCCCAAAAAGGGGCATCTGTAGACACCAAAACAGCACCAATCCGATTATGTGACTGCAAACACTGATCGCTTTGACACACACAGCCCCTAGGGCAGCCCTCAGAGGTTAAACAGTGGTCCTAACCACTTTTATAGCAATTTTGTAAGGTCAAAAGGCAATTTGGCACATTCAGGCACTTTGCTCGGTATTCGTCTCACCCAGGGACGAATTCTAACTGGGATTCGTCTCACCCAGGGACGAATTCTAAATTCGTCTTTGGTCAGGACGAATTCCAGGTTTAACGGGCAAAAAGAAGAATGCCGCCAAGTGGCAGCCGAGAGACAGTCAATTATTGCCTCCTGCCGTGCATGCGCGTGTAGGTGGGTAGATTGGCCGTTGGAGGACTGTCACAAGGGCGATCATGGAAGCCCAAGTCAGGGAGGAGTCTCCTCCCTCTTGGGAAGGCATGGCCGCCACATGGCATCCCTGCATGCCCCTCCAAAGAGACCCCTTGGGTCTATAAAATGGTGGACTTTCCCACCCAAAAAAGGACAAGTTGGAGGCATTTTCAAGCAACGAAGTGCTGCCAAATTGAACACCCCATTGCACCCTTTTTCGATTCACCTTTTCACATCCATTAATCTCTTTCGCAAGAGAGGTTATTGGGTGGCTTTTGGAAGTGTGGATCCGAACCCAAACCCAACATTTGACCACCTTAATCCACCAATTTTCCGACAACCCATCCCAAGAGATTTTGGGCCCATCCCTAGTGGATTGGCGCCAAAATCAAGTTCCAACGGTGGGCGGCCCACTTGGGCACCCCACACTTTTTAAGTTTCATTTTAATTCAATTTTCTATCATTTATTCATCTCTCATTCCATTCTATGCTGACTAGATAGTTCATTACATTACCCAATGCCTGCGAGACAACTTACACCAAAAAATAATATTGATCACCCTATTAGATGATGAGATAACATGACCTTCAAATTTAGTCGAATCCCAAAAAAGAGAAGACCACCAGCCGAACCAGAGGCTTCTAAAGCCATAAAACTTGAGTCTTTCCAGACCACCTTCTAAGTATCTTCCCAAGCAGAGGCCTCCAACTTAGATTCCTTAATATACAAAAAGTTTGGGGCTTTCTCCATGCACAAAGAAGCAAGAAGATGCTTTTTAGAGGTACTATTAAGTCCTCTAATATTCCAAGAGTAAACTTTCATAGGGATTAAAAGGAGAGTTTCTTACTAATTCCCCCTAATTGAGGAGATTTGAACTTTTCCAATTTGAGCTATCTATCACCATTATCACCTTCCACAACCAGGCGAGCTTGACCACCATTCACCATAGCCACATCAGTGGCCCTTTTCCTCCTAGACTTAGCTAGAGGTCTACCAAATTTATTTGATACACCATAGTCTACTGGTCTCTTGTGCAAGCTTCTTATTTTAGGGCCAGGAGAGCCTTTATCCATAACAAATTTAGGAGAATCAGTCAATATGGGGACACACCCCATCGGAGAAAACCAAAAAACCTTGGGGGAAGCCACCTTAAAAGGAGGTAACCCTAGCATAGGGGTCTCCAAGGAGTCCTCAATCCCAAGGAGGTCCAAGCCTTGAAAATAATTTGAAAGAGGAATATCTAGTCTAGACTCGACAGGATCTACTAAAAGTACCACCTCCAAGTTACTCTGTATAGTTTGGGACCTTGTAATGGGAGGAGAAGCCCCTTTAAGAGAAATGACCGCTGGACTACTCCCAGAAGGATGGGGAGGCTGGGAAGAAATTTTTTTTTACCTTTCAAGCCCAATGAATGATTAGGAGTCTTTCTTCTCCAAATTCAATTTTTATTTATTGAGGTTTTCCACTCATTCTGTTTCTCAAGAGCATGGCTGGAACCCGAAAGAGGATTGGGAGGGACCCCATGTTTTTTTTGAGGGTGCAAACTTTGATGGTGACCTCCAAGACCAAATATTGATAAGCTTGAGGTTTGTTTTCATAAAATATAGATTGAGACCAAGTTCCCAAATGGGACACCAATTCCACTGAACTTGGAAGTTCTTTCTCAATATCCACCAGTAAGCACATCTTGACAAACTGACACTGAGAGTGGGACAAAGAAACTTTGTCAAAGGAGACAAAATCTCCAATAGTCGCAACAACAACCCAAAAAACACTCTCATGCCATAGATAAGTCGAGAATTCAAGAAGACGAACCCAAATCGGGACCACATTCACTTTTTGATTCATAGGGTTAAAATCATGGCCCCACTGTCGGAGAAACAATTCTCATTTACCAAAGAACCAGGGACCACCCTCTAAAATTTTCCTTGAATCCTCCTCACTCGAAAGCCTAATAAGGAAGAAATTACGAGGAAGCGACGCAATGTCAAGGGAGCCAATTGGTCACCATTTAGAGAGAACCCAATGCCAAGCCCACCGCCTCAGATAGTCCAAATCTGGTCGACCACAAACCAACTTTCCCACCAGATCGCATGTCCCCTTCTTCAACAAAGAATTGACAGTAAAATCTGGGACCAAGACTTTGAAAGAGATCCCATAAACCACACAAGGGGAAACTCTTCATTAGGAGGAACTCTTGAAATGACCTGAGCATAAGACGAAAGGGGAGAAACCTTCGATCGGGAAAAACTAGCAAGCCCTTGCTGTAAGACACCAGGATCCCACCACGGGCAAACACCATTGAAGGAAGACTTACCTGACCAGAAAGGATCATCCACATTGACCTCCTCCACCACCAAATCATCACCATCAACCGAATCACCAGGGTACCACATCGCTCCCAATTTTAATAACTATAATCAATACAATTTTATTGTATTTTTTTTTTAATTTACATGGTGGAATAGGTAGCCGCCATGAATCCGGGCAGGTTGTCCAGCTTTTATGGTCGCCATAGTATTCTGTGTTGTCCGTCCCAGAAGCTGCCACACAGATCTTCACACAGTCCGCCTCTATAACCACCATGCCACAATCATTTTAAACCTTTTACGCCACTGAAAGCACCAGGAAAGGGACAAGCATTCAGTTCGACAAGGCCCGAGATTTGAACCTTGGACCTCCGCCCCCTATGGGGTTTGGATGAACCAATTGGTCAATACAATTTTATTATAACTAATCTATAATATTTATTATTTATGGACACACCATTTTATTTATTTTTGGTTAATTAATAGATTGGACATAATCTATTCATTCTTCAATTTACCTAACCTTCTATACTAAAATGAAAATAACTCTATCACATTCTCTTTATTAAGAAAAAATTTGCTATAATTTTTTATAGACATGCATAAAAAGTTTATATATTTGTTTAGTATATAACTTACATTTTATTATAAAAAAATAAAATGCAATTTTTAAAATTAAATATTATTTATGAATAAAAGTTTGTTAACAATATAATACAATTATTTTAATATTTACCAAATCTAATAAATCATTAGGACAATGCCTAATTTTGTATTATAAGTTGTACATGTATTTTAAATTAATTCTCTAGTTATTTTAGCAAATCAGCATAACCTCTTATACAATTGTCACCTTTTGAGTTGTTTAGCCAAATCATTCCTTTGCCTCTTTTAGGGGTTGTAGTGGCCCGACAAATACAAATATCAACCATCATTTTATCACAAATTCTTACTAAAATTTAAGAATCTTATTAGAAAAGGAATCAAAGACCAAGATAACTCTACTCTTCATTTATATATTTTTTTCGCATCTAGCTTCTTTTGAACTTTAAGGGGAAAAAATATTAAAGGTTATCATGGCACTTTAATTTTTAATATGAAGAGCATTGAGATTTTTTAACCTAATCCAAGGTTTTAATTTAATAATTAAATCTTAATAAATCTCTTTAATTAAAATGATTATTAATGTCTTTTAAAAAAAATACTTAAAGTAGTTTATGACACCTCTTGAGCACAAGAGGTATTTTTTTCAATAAATTTTCTTGTAACTGTTTAAATTACAATTTTAATTTATTTATATAACAAAAACATAAAATTTAGATATGTTTTTTATTTGGTTATTGTGAGAAATTCTTTATGAACTACGTATAGGGTAGTCTCCTCCAAACCATGACAGGTAGTCTCCTCCCAACCATGACCCCTCCTAAAGTTGAGAGTTATACTTATCAATAGGAAATTTAACACAAAGCCACCGTACACCCATCTCCTCACACACTCGCCCACGTCGTGGTTTGAGTCTTGGACCTTCTGCAGAAGAACCAAAGCCTGGACCATTGGGATGCACCCCGTGGTTTGACATAAAATTTATATTTTAAATATACTTAATGAATAAATTAAATTTTTAACTCTCAACAACCTTCCCTACAAGTGACTTGTGCTTCATGTTTAGTAAATTCTGAAGACTTAAGATTATTCCTCTATATGCGAGGACTAAAAAGGTTGAGACTAATATCTCTACATGTTAAGTAGAAGGTTTACATTCAAGGCTACAATAGTTATCTTCAATGCAATCTCAAAATGTATGCTTTCCAGAACCAAAGCATTATTTTTGTCAATATCTTTCTATATAATTGAGTGAAAGATGTGTGATCCATGGTTTTTATAATATGTTCAATTTCACACATCCGATATGTTGGATATAAGACTTGACAAAGGCTCCAAAATTAGCTCTCTAGATTTTGGATTGCAATTACATGGTCGGTTGCGGATGTCCAACACCAATCGCATGCATCAGATCGCATTTACTTGTCGGGCTACCTCTAGTGTCTGTTATTTTCCAGAGTGCGGCAAGAGCTAGTTTATTTTGTTTGTTTCTCCATTTTGGGAGACTGTTAGGCTTTCATATTTATTGGGTTTGTTGTTAGTAACCTACATAATATATTGTAATAGTTTTTAGGCATTTCCTTTGGTGATTTGTCATAGTTTGATTACCGGATTAGTTGCACTGTTATTTTATTATTTTGTTATTAAGAATGATTAATTATTAGTTATTGTTTTTGTAATATTACCCTCCACGGAGATTTTTGTGTTGGAAAATTTGGGCTATATATTGTAATATTTGCACAATAATGAAATCAATCAGTCTTTGGAGGATTTCTCATTGTGGTATTAGAGCTAGTCAGGTCTTTGGATTGGAGAGATCATGTGGAGTGTTTGTAAGAGTTTATTAATCTTTTGCACATTACCTCAAGGTTCCTTGCTGATTTTTAGGATCATGGCTAACAACACCAAATCATTACCAATTCCAAAATTCAATGGTGAATACTATGAGTATTGGAGTCTAAAAATGAAGACTCTACTCATTGGCAAAGGTGCTTAGGATATAGTGGAGGATGGCTATACTGAGCCTACTGATTGAAGTACTGTTTTAGCTGTTGATAGAAATGCAAGAAAATATGCACAAAATAAAAATAGCCTTGCTCTCTATCACATACAAACAACCTTGGATAAAAGCCTCTTTCCAAGGATTGCTAGTTGTACATCAGCTAAGGATGCTTGGAAAGCTTTGAAGGATGGCTTTCAAGGCAATGATCAAGTGAAGCAAGTCAAATTGTAAACTCTCAAGAGGGAGTTTGAGAATTTGAAAATGAAAGAAGATGAAAATGTGGGAGACTATTGTGTGAGAGTAAAGGCTTGTGTGAACAAGATGGAGACTCTTGGTGAAGAGGTGAAGAATGAAGTTGTGGTGAAGAAAGTGTTGAGAAAACTTCTTCCAAAATGGAATCATGTAGCTATCATAATTGAAGAGAGTAAATATCTCACTACTCTTGATTATGATCAACTCATTGGTTCACTCATGTCTCATGAAGAGAGACTATCTTCATCTTCAAATGTTGGTGGAATTGAAGAAAAATATTTTTCATCCAAGGAGGGTGAATCTAGTGCAAGTGGACAAGGAAGAGGCCAAGGCCAAGGAAGAGGAAGAGGTCAATTTACTCCAAGAGGAAGAGGTAGAGGAAGAAGAGGTGGCTTCCAAGGAAGAGGAAGAGGAAGAGGTGACAAGAGAGACAAGCAATGTTACTATTGTAACAAGTTTGGATACTTTGAAAAAGAGTGTAGATTGAAGGTATCCCATCAAGGAAGGAATAGTGCACACTATGGAGAAGAGGAAGAATCCTCAATTCTATTTTTATCATATGGTAAATCAGATCAGAATTTAAATGAGACTTGGATTCTTGATACTGGTTGCTCAAACCACATGACCGACAAGGGGGAGTTGTTCTCTACAATGGACAATTCCTACAAGTCCAAGATCAAGCTTGGAGATGACAAAGCTTTGCAAGTTGAAGGTAAATGAGCAATGGAGGTGCACACCAATGAAGGTAAAAAGAAAGTGAATGATATTTACTACACTCCAAATCTAAAACATAATTTGTTGAGTGTTGGCCAAATCATGGAAAATAATTACAAACTTGTTTTTGAAGATAGAAATATGCAATATATGATAAGAATCATGGAAATAAGCTTGTCACCATAGTACCTATGACAAATAATAGATTGTTTCCTTTAAAATTTGAAGGACAAGGAACCAATTTTGCAAATGTAGCCATAGATAACAAGAGTTGGTTGTGGCACTTAAGATATGACTGCTTGAAGAGATGCATTGAATGACCTGCTTTACAAGGAAGAGATTTCCAGTCAACGTGGTGAATTCTGATGCATTCGCTCAAAATCATGTCCTCCTCGGCACTCCAAGCCCCTCGGTGGAGGCCTGTATCTTTTGAACAGCAAGAAGCGCTAACCATTTGATCTTCCTTGATGCGTTTACTTTTAATTTGCGAGTTGTTTTGAATCGAGGATATATGAATGGAGGATATTATAAGCCAAGAAATGAGGCCAGGGAGATACTGTGATCATTAATCTTTAGAAATATTTTAAATTATAAGGAAAGACTGAGGCCAGTTCTCGATGGAGATTTTAATGGCTTACACATTGTATCACATGGTACTACAAGACTGAGAATCTGATCCCTCACCGTCCTTGAGGCGGCCCCGTTTGTATTGTGGTGTCGTACACATGTGACGTTCAGGCGCTCCCTCCATCGTACGTTCATTTTTAATTAACTGTTACTCAACTTTTGATTAAAAAATTGTGGAAATTATGGAGCGATCTTTGGTCTTTTCTTGTGTCCAGTTTTACAACTACACGCTTCTTTCACGTAGGAATTTAGTTCCACCTTACTACCTCTTCCACAATAAAATTTTAATTAGTTTTATTCCTTTTTATAATATTTTAATTAATTTTATCTTTTATTTAATTTATATAAAAATTTAGTTCCATTTTAATACTATTATCATAATATTTTAACTAATTTTATCATGTGTCTTTATACGTAGCTTACACTAAAGTCAATAGTGTGTTGTAATGTATTTTTTAATTAATTATTTATTTATATAATAGTAAAAATAAGTATGGTTGAAAAAAATATTATTAGATTAGTTTTATGTGTAAAATCGTTGTCCTACATCTGTTCATGTAGAGGAGTTGGAGAGAAGTGGGTAGTTAAAACTCTCAAAGTTGTGTTTGAGAGGCTCTAGGTTCAAATCTCTTCCCTCACATGTTGCAGATATGCTATGTGTATAAAAATGGTTCCTCATTAAAAAAAAAAAATATTAAACTTTAGATCAATATTTAGGACCTGAATTTCTTCCGTAGTTACCATGACATAACATAAGCTTTCCACCGGACTGAACGCTTGTCCCTTTCCTGGTGCTTTCAGCGGCGTAAAAGGTTTAAAATGATTGTGGCATGGTGGTTATAAGGGCGGACTGCGCGAAGATCTGTGTGGCGGCTGCTTCTGGGCGGACAACACAGAATACTGTGTGGCAGCCATAAAAGCTGGACAACCTACCCGGATTAAAAAAAAAAAATCGTTGTCCTACGGCTTGCTTGTATAATTAAATACCTTCCAGGGAAGAGAAAAAATTAAAATTTATTATAATACATTAATTGATTTTTTTTTTCCTATTTAATAAGTTCAAATTTTTATGTATGCGAGCAAATCAAGCTTAATTATTAAAATTTCACATTTTTTCTTTTAATCACAAGATAAATTAATAAGTTTATTTAGTTAAAAAAATAATTTATATTAAATTTTTTATATAATTAAAAATATTTTTTATATGACTTGCTGTATTTATATGTATTATGTATGTCCTAAATTATTATTTTTTAATCACAAGATAAATTAATATATTTATTTATAAAGTAAAAAAAATAATTTATATTAATTTTTTATATAATTAAAATATTTATATGAATTATTGTATTTAAATGTATTATGTATGTGGTCTGAGCAAATCAAGCTAAATTATTAACATTCTAAATTGTTTTCTTTTAATCACAAAATAAATTAATATGTTTATTTATCAATTTAAAAAGTTAATTTATATTAATATTTTTATATAGTTAAAATATATTTTATATAATTTGTTGTATTTAAATATATCATATTTTTATTATATTTTATATATTAATTTAAAGTATTGCATAAACAGATAAAGTAATATAATGAAATATAATTTATATATTAATTTTAATATCATATGGTATTATTCTTCTTAATGAATAGATATATATTTATAGGTGAATATACTTATATATGATTATTATTTATGTAATATGAATTGACATAAATAATTATAGGTAAGTGAGAATAAAATAACAAAATAAATATTTATAAATACTTTTTAAATTTTGTAAACTTATAAAAGCAAACAAAAATGACTTAGGCAATAATTTCTTTCTCATAATTGATAATGCTTTAATTTATATTAGTTAATGTAAAGCACTTAGATATCCATTATTGTATCTAAAATATTTTATAGATACATTGTTATCTTTTATTAAATATCTTTTTTAAATGTATAAAATATTTTTTATTTGAGGATCTGTCATTGTCATCTTTACAAGTTGTGAACTTAAAAATACAAGTTTTTAACCTCAAAATTATAAATTTTATAATTATGTTTTAAATTATATAATAAAATCATAATATCTATTTTATAAAATCTTGGTAGGTAATATAGTACTTGTATATTAATTAATTTTCATGTTTAATTGTTGGTCACAATCTATAGTTGCTATCATTTGATGCAATATTTAATGTTAATAATTAAATTAATTTATTTTTTAAAAAAACATAGAATAAGATTGTAATGTTTCCAAAGTACAACTAAAAGTTTCTTTGAAAGTATAAATTTGATGTATAAAATATAAAATTAGTTTTAAAAATAAAGGGATTAACTTTTCAATCTATAATAGTAGATTACTTGTAAGCCCAAATTACATTCCATCAATACTTATATGATAATGATGGATTGGTAGCCTGAGTAGCCCAATGGTGGTGACTTTAGACCTTTGAATAGAGGTCCAAGATTCAAATCTTGTTGGGGGTAGGGTTGTACAACATGCTTATATAACTGGAGTATGGTTGGGGTTAACCATATATTATGTATATGTCTCATATGACATTGTAGACACCAAAACAGCACCAATCCGATTATGTGACTGCAAACACTGATCGCATTGACACACACAGCCCCAAGGGCAGCCCCCAGAGGTTAAACAGTGGTCCTAACCACTCTCACAGTAGTTTTGGGAAGTCAGAGATCAATTTGGCACCTTCTAGGCACTTTGCTCAGAATTCGTCCCTCCCTGGGATGAATTCAAAATGGGATCCATCCTCCCCTGGGACGAATACAGAATCCGCTCCAGGGTGGGACGAATTCCAGGTTTGACGGGCAAAAAGTCAAAGCTTGACAAATGGCAGCTCGGATCCACCACTTAACGCCTCCTTCATTTCATGGGAGCATGGGTGAGCATTTTCGAGCGTTAGAGGTTGTTACAGGGGCAGTCATGAAGCCCCTAATCAGGGAGGAAT
The DNA here is from genome assembly GCA_028583015.1 of Wollemia nobilis. Taxonomy (NCBI): domain Eukaryota; kingdom Viridiplantae; phylum Streptophyta; class Pinopsida; order Araucariales; family Araucariaceae; genus Wollemia; species Wollemia nobilis. The sequence goes on along the minus strand of JAQPPZ010016751.1, from coordinate 3,973,842 downwards.
CTTCCCTCCCCTGGAAGGGCATGGCTGCCATGTGGCACCTCTGCATGCTCATCCCAAGAGACCTCTAGGTCTATAAATTGATGAGTTTCCTCATCCCAAAATATACAGAGAAGGAGCATTTTGAGCAACGAAGTGCTGTCATTTTGTTTTCACACCTATTCCCCTTTTGGATTGTGCCTTTCACATCCTTGATCTCTTTTGGAGAAGAGGTCATTGGGTGGTCATTGGAAGCACAAATCCGGAACCAAACCCGACATTTGGCCACATTATCCCACCCAATTTTCCGACAACACATTACAAGAGATTTTGGGCCCATCCCAAGTGGATTGGTGCCGAAATCAGGTTCCAACGGTGGGCGGCCCGCCCGGGGCCCCGCACTGCTGCGAGCCTAATCTTCCTTTTTAGGAACGATTGGGGATTCATGGCAGATTGTTCTTTTTTGTCATTTTTTTATTTTGCATTCTATCTTATGCTGCTTAGATAGCTTGTAATTTTGATTTCGTAATGCTTTGATCAAATCTTATCATGTTTTATCGCTTTTGTTGTCCTCACTAACTTGCAGGTAGTAGCATCAAATTCCCATTGATGGAGGCCAAATTGGGGAAATATGACCATCTGGGTCTTCCCAAAATGCCTCCAATTAGCTAACCCCAAGTTTGCAGGTCTTTTGGAGCTCCCTAGATGCGACATTTTGGGCAGTATCACTTCGGCGCTTTGTTGCAGGTGAATTCGTTCTACCCCGGAGCGAATTACAGTCGAATCCGTCCCTCCCCAGAGTGAATTCAAATCAGTGAGGAAATCCTTGACTGTTTCTTTTGCAATGCCTTCTTGGTGATGTTTCTATGTCCTTGCCAAGTTTTCATGTCATTTGGATAAGTTTTAGTTGTAGTTTAATTCATTTTCCCATCTGCTTATTGTAGGCTTGAGGATCACATTGCTTTGTCTTGTTCGCAGATGCTACTAACGGTTTCTTGTTCCTTTGAACGTAGGGTCTGAACATCGGAGGAGCAGCAAGGAACCAACACTCGTATACACAAGCGGCGATGACGTTTGGTCCGCCCATCTTACATGTGGGCACGCGAAAGAGGGATGGCTTTCCATTGATGCGACCAAGAGACAAGTTTGATGCTCCTCGCCCCTAAAAGGGGAGGAAGCGGATTGTAACCAGATTTGAAATACATTAATAAAAGAAGAGGGTTGTTTCATTCCATTTGGGTTCCAATTTGTCTATGCTTTCTCCATTTTATGCATTTTTAATTCATAGCATCAAGTTTAGTTTCGTTCTTGCATCGTACTTGGAGTTTTTCCCTTTTTGTTTCCGTATCCTCGTGCTTTCAGTGGCGATCACGGTGGGACCTAGTCCTCTATTTTTAAGATCTGAGATCTGATCAAAATTTGGTGGTTTTTCTTGCAGGTACCAAGTTTTTGGATGCGGGACTGTTGTTCGTTCCAGCCTGAGGCGGATACAGTTCTGTAATTCGTCCTTCCCAGGGACGAATTGGAATCCGCCTGACCCTGTGACGAATTCAGCACTGTAATTCGTTCCTCCCCGGGATGAATTTTTGTCTGTGCGGTTTCAGGGCAGAAACTCAGAATCAGCAGATTTGGGCAGAGGCGAGGTAAGAACTCTAAACTTTTCCTATCTTTTTCTATTTTTAGTTTTTTGCTTTTCGTAGATTACTTGTTTGCTTAGGGAAAGTAGTTCTCCTTTGTTGTTTGCTTGTTTCATTTTGCAAAAATAAAAAGAACCCCACACATCACGTGGCATCATAAAAACCAAGGAGCTGGTCGTAAAACCCCAGCCCTTGATCAAGACCAACGGTGGATTTCATCACCACCTTGGCTTGATTTTTGCATCCATTTACCCCGATTGTCACTGTTGCTCGACGTAAATCCTGATGAAAGCTGACCGAGTGTAGCTGGGGTGATTCCCAACACACGAGGATAAGTCTTCTATGGTAGGTGTCATAAACAGGACAATCCCCCTTTCGTACCGCCTACGTTCCATGTACCATCTGCTCTCACGTACCTATAGTTTCCCTCTCGTAAGGGCGGGTATATAGAGAGGTTGGTATATCGGCCTGGCAATGGTATATCGAAGGGGCGACCATTTATGGGAGTCATATGAGCCTTCATTATGCATTTAAACGTTCTTCAAAACTTTCAAAAACAAAAACAAAAATAAAAAACACACTAAACCAGGTTTAGGACACACTCTCAATATTTAAACGAGATAATCACCGTTTGTGTATGTGTGTGCTCATTTCTATTTAGTGTAGCATAAAAAATCATAAAAGAGATAAAATCTACATAGCTTGTAGGAAAGCACCACCATGGTGTACACACGTAGCCAAGCCCAATCAAGGGCGAAAGCTACGAAAAGTGTACAAGGGGGCACAAGTCACCTCCGCTATAGCCCTAAGGACTTAGTCATACCGCCTTGGTGGCCTAACCCGCAAGAGAGTCCGCATCAGTCCATGTCAAGATGGAATTATAGGGACACCCCTTTGGGGGACACGCCCATCCATCATAGCCCCTTTCGGGAAGAGTCCTTACATGTGGCACTCAACATAGATAAAAGGGCTCCCTTAGAAGCTCGATATGAGTGGCCACCACGTGATGAAGCGCTGGAATGATAGAGGGTCCATGAGGAGAGGCCTCAAGATTATATCATCCCTTCATTGCCTCCTCTCACTATCAGAAACAATAGGACAAATCCGGAGCACAAGGCTCCTCTGACAGGGCGAGCCAACTCCGCCCGCCCCTTTCACACTTATGAAAGGGAGAATGAGGAAGACCCCTATCTTCCTCAAGAGCAATATACAGCATGGGAGCAATGCGCCTCCACACCTGCTATTTACCAAAACCATCCTTCGAGGCTAGAGCCTCGAGTAAATGCCACCAACCTCGATAGGGGGAAGCGACCTATAGAGATCTCGGATCATCGCGACCGAGATAAGTGCATGGGAGAGGCATCTAGGCCTCCGAGACTCAATATGGTAGAACAGATTGACCTGGAAGTCACCAGACATGCCACCCGCCAAGCGTAGATTACGTAGCTTGAGCAAGATCAACAACAACTAGAGCATTTATATCGCCTCAGTAAAGAGCGCATTAGGCGCCAAACAGATGAGCTGTTGCATAACACTATGCCGGAGAGGGTTTCGACCCCTCGCACCCAAAGGGCAGAACCATATGAGAGGCGTAACCCCTTGGTACGAGATAGGTCCCCGCGACCTAACCAAGCGCTGCCTCCAAGACCTCTTAGACCTGAACGGGAGGCCACTCCCCGGAATAATGATGGGCTCCCTCCGCGGGGACCCACTCATGGTCATAGGTCTCACCCAGAGACTCCTCAAGAAGCCTATGAGGAGTATGAACAAGAAGAAGAGCGGGCCGAAATGCCCTATCAAGGCAGAGGGGTTGCTATCCGGCCACCTCTCCACAGGCCTCAAGTCTCCCACAACCCACAATGGGAGAAAATTAGAGAGGAAGAGATTAAGTCTTCTGATGCATATAAAGCGCTGCTAGAGCATTTGGAGTCTATGGAAACCAAAGCTGCTGGGCCCCAAAAGCCCACGTTACGTCAACTCCGCAGTCATCCGGTGCATCCGTCCGTGCCTGCACCCCCTTATCCTGAGCACTTTAAGTTGCCTCAGCTGGCAATATTTAAAGGTGAGGAGGATGCCCAAGAGCATGTGACGAGGTTCCTGAGCCAATGCTTTGGCATTCAGGACAATGATGCTTTGTTGCTGAGGACCTTTATAACCACATTCGTAGGCCCTGCCTCGGATTGGTTCACCCAATTGCCGAAGCACAACATCAGCAACTTGGATCAGTTAGTGGATGCGTTCCTCGAACGCTTCGCCTTCAACACCAAGAAGAAGGCATCACTAAGTGATTTGGCCAGCCTCAGGCAGTATGAGGAAGAGACTATGGCGGCCTACGGGAATCGGTGGAGGACTCTGCTTTCCAAGCTACCCTACCTTCCCCCTATGTCCGACCTTACACAGATGTTTTCAAGAAGTTGTTTGAGATCGATCTCTGTGCTATTGCAGCTACAGCAATATGCCACCTTAGAAGAGGCTCTGGCGCAAGCCAGAATCATCGAAGAGATCAAGATACAGGATGGCGAGATCGCCAAACCTAAGAAAAAATAATGGAACAAAAACACCAAAATAGGGACTACGCAACAAAAACCCGCTACGGTTAACCAAGTTGCTATAAATGTTCCTAAGCCTGCACAAGAAATACAGCCTCAAAAGGCTAACTATCAGCAAGTGCCCCCTAACAATTATGAAAGAGAAAACCAGAAACAGGGGCAAAATCAGCAGCGTCGCCCTAGGCGACAGTTTACACCCTACACGGAGTCTAGGGACTCCCTATTTGACCGCTTGTCAGTGGCAAATTTGATCAACCTCCCAAAAATTCAAACCATAGATCCCAATGCACCGAAGCCTAAGGGGTACCGGGAGGACTTGTACTGTAAATTCCATCGACGAAAGGGACATGACCTTAATGCATGTTGGAAATTCAAAGGCTTGATACAAGACCTGATTGACAACAAGACATTGGTTGTAGACAACCCTGTAGCACCGAACAACCAGCAAATGGGAGTTTTTAGAGACCCCTTGCCTGCCCATGAGGCGCAAGCAAAACCCCTTCAAATCAATGAGGTGCAACAGAATTGCCCCATGCAGGGGTATGTAGGGATGATAAGTATAGTGACTAGGAACAAGAAATACCCAGGAGCTGCTCCCGCGGTAGCCACAAGAGAAGTTCCATCAACGTCACAGTCTCAACAGAACCCTACGCAGCTGCCTCCGCCTAGACCCACGGCCACGATTCGGACTAGACTTACCCAAAGTCTATGGACCACGTCGGCTAGGCTCTCCATATATGAGCTTATTCAACAATCAACGCCCCATCGGGAGGCTCTTATGGAGATATTGAAGGCTATCGAGTTGCAGCCCCAGGAACCGAATTCCTTCAACAACTTTGTGGGGCATGTCAAAAGATGCACCGAGCCAGTCATCACTTTTTGGGAAGATGAAGTGAAGTTAGTGGTTGATGACATAGCGGATCCACCCCTGCACGTTATCATGCGGGTCAACGGGATCCCCTATAAGAGGGTGTTGGTAGACACTGGCTCGTCTAGTAACATCATTACTACAATGGCATTGAAACATCTGAAGCTGCCGACATCTCACATCACGGCCTCCACATATACACTACGAGCATTTAACGATGCAATCTGCTCGACAGTCGACACAATCGTCCTACCCATTCAAGTAGGACAAAAGACGATACCAACATTGTGCCATATTTTGGAAGGTGAGATGGCTTACAACATCTTGCTGGGCCGGCCATGGATCAGGGACATGAAGTGTGTCCCGTCAATAGCACATCAATGTCTGAAGTATACATTTGAAGGGGAGGTACATGTGGTCCCGACAGACTTAGAACCCTTCAAGTACTGCAATGCAGTGCAGCTGATGCCGCAGTCGACCCTTCCATCAACGCATTTGGATTTCCAGTTGAATCCATCTCGACAAGGTCCGATTTCGCAAGCATCCCCAAAGGTAGATCCACCAAAACCCCAACCAGGTCCATCTTCATTGGTTGGTCCTTCATCAACGATGCCCCCCACCATGGCCAAATAGAAGGACAAAGGGAAGAAACCCCTGGAGAAGAGGCACACCCTCCAGAAGAGGCACCCCAAACAGTCTCAAACATCTCTACTCAAAGAGATGCCTAGCCTGTTAAAATGGAAGTGGAGGCTCCCCCCCCCCCCACGGGGGGGGGGGCCGCCGAAGGAGCTTCCCTTCCCCCCCCCCCCCCCCCAAAAACCCCTGTTGAAATGGCCAATACGGGCCCGGGGGAGTATCTCGGGCGGAATGTTGTAGCAACGCCCACACTAGAGTCCATGCAAGACATGGGGAGACCTCGCCTCCCCATTGGTACAATTGTTCCTCTAGGCTACCCGCCAAACCAGACTAACTTTGTGTATGGGGGCCTTGATCATGGCACTGAGCCATGCATGCAAGAGGACGAAGATGAAGAGCCTTTCGCAGAGGATGTAAACTATCTATCCAACCTGAACTTCGCTCTGAGATATCTTGGCCAATGCAATTGGCATGGATATGGGTTAGGCCGGTATGAGCAAGGAGTGCGTGTCCTTTGCCAACCAAGATACCAAATGCCTTATGACAAGTCAGGTGTAGGGTTCAACCACCCCCTGCCCTTAGACATCTTGGTCGAAGACATGCAAGGCCCGAGGATAGGCCACAAGGGTGGATTGGCATCAGATCCATATGCCAACCCTAACACAACATACACATTGGGGGATTATCTCCCATGGTCAACAACCACCCTTGGTAACCTCAATCGCCCTTCCCCTTTGCTAGAGAGAGGCAAAAGTTTGGGGACCCACTTTCAGGGTGGATATAAACAGTGTCAAGAAGGATCTTCGGAGGATGAGTCAGACTATGAGCCAGCATCATATGACCCCTTCGACTCAGATAACAATCACTCGCAAGTGATTCCTATGGACGACTATCACGAGAATATTTTGACAATGTTTCCTCTAGAGGCTCCAGCCGAGCCAACGATACGTCAAGAGAATCAGGTCCCCCCATAGAGAGTGGAACAACCACAGTGGGGCCAGATAAATTTTCTTGAGCAAGGCGAGCCTTTAATGCCGCAAGCAGTCGGAGCCAACGAAGGCCTTTGGATCTTCGATAGTGATTATGAAGATGAAACAGAAATGGCATATCTTAATCACATGCGGTAGATGCAGCATCGGTGCCCCTTGGAGATTAATGACATATTTGAATAGATGGGCATACTGCCAGGGCATGAGTGGTACGTAGACCCAGCAGGGTGGGACCAAGTGTTGGATCCATGGCTCCAAGTTTACGATGAGCACCGTCCACCCCGAGACCCTATAATGACATCAGTGTCGAGGGTAGACCCTGTCTTCCTATCCGCACATAGGGCCGATCCATTCGTGCCCATCCCTCTAGAGCCAGATCCAGAGCATAGAGAACATCCAAGATGTCCGAGTAACCACACCTATGGTAATGGAGACCAAAATCATTCCATCAACATGATCTCCATTGATTTAACCGCCCCCATCCACAATCCGGCCGATCCGGCATAGTCATTGTATCTAGACATAGATGCCATAGACTGGGATCACGTCGATTCCCCTCCATCCCCATCCGAGTACTGGCCTTTCGATGAAATGCTTCATTTTACCCCTAGGCCAACTCAGGATATCTTCCATGCTGAAGAGGGACCCGAGGTTCCTAACGATGATCTTAACTCAGCAAATGATATCCATTTGATCCCAACTCCACACCAGTTGGAGGATGGATCCCACATGTCGATCGAGGAGACGACTGACGTAGACATCGGCTCGGATCCAATGAATCCATAGATTATCAAGCTAGGGGTAAGTTTATCCCCCGAAGAGCAAGCCGACTACATTGCCCTTCTCAAAGAGAAGAAGGAGGTTTTTGCATGGTCATACAGAGATATGTCGGGGCTAGATCCGTAGCTAGTCACGCATAATTTAATGCTTGATCCGACAGTCAAGCCTGTTAAGCAAAAACTACGCAAGATGCACCCAACAGTGGCCTTGATGGTCAAAGATGAATTGCAAAAACTATTGGATGCACAGTTTGTCATCTGCATGGATTATCCGCCATGGCTGTCCAACATGGTGCCCGTCAAGAAGCCTGATGGGAGGATTCACATATGCACTGATTTTCGTGATCTAAACAAAGCGAGTCCTAAGGATGATTTTCCCTTGCCTAGCATCGACGCATTGGTAGACGCTACAACGGGCCACGAAATGCTATCCCTCATGGATGGTTTCTCGGGATACAATCAGATTCGTATCAATCTCGAGGACCAACTAAAAATGGCGTTCACAATGCCCTGGGGGACATTTTGTTACAAGGTCATGCCTTTTGGCCTTAAAAATGCTGGCGCCACCTACCAACGTGCCATGACGTACATCTTCCATGATTACATGCATAAAACTTTGGAAGATTACATGGATGATTTGTTGGCCAAGTCTCTCTTACGCCCAAATCATCTCGGTGACTTAAGCAAGATCCTCGATCGCCTCATGGAGCATAAAGTCAGACTGAATCCCAAGAAGTGCATTTTTGGCATCACATCTGGAAAGCTCTTGGGTTTCATAGTCTCAAAGTGAGGCATCGAGGTGGACCCAAACAAAGTCAAGGCAATCCTTGAAATGCTTCCCCCAACTACCATCAAGCAGCTCGAAGTCTGCAGGGTAAGGTCACGTCGATCAAGCGCTTCATAGCGCAGTTATCGGACAAGTGCCGACCCATGAACAAATTATTGCATAAAGGGGTAGCATTTCACTGGGATGACGAGTGCCAGTCAGCCTTTGATGACATTAAGCAATACTTGGCTTTGCCACCAGTATTGGCACCACCTAGACCAGGAGTGTCATTCTACTTATACATCTCAGCTACTGAGGTGGCACTGGGAGCCATGCTCGCCCAGAAGAATGAACTTCACAAAGAGCAGGCTACTTACTATCTTAGCCGCACCCTGGTCAGCTATGAACTTAACTATGCATACGTTGAGAAACTCTGCTTGGCAGTGGTGTTTGCTACCAAAAAGCTGTGCCATTACATGCTGAGCAACAAGACGTATGTTGTGTCTAAGGAGAATCCATTGCGATACATGATGAGTCGTACTTATCATAGTAGCCGCACGGCAAAATGGATCATGTTGTTGACAAAATTTGACATAGAGTTTATTGGACAGAAATCCATCAAAGGATAGGTCATAGCCGATCAACTAGCAGAGGCTCCTATCGAAGACGATCAGCCTCTGGTCATAGAACTACCCGATGACGGGGTCTTCCATGTCTCGAAATCGCCTGATTCTGATGAGCCTGAGTCACGAGCCGACATAACCCTATTTTTTGATGGTTCTAAATGTGAGCAAGGGGGTGGCACAGGAATTGTATTCTTCACACCGCAAGGGGCTCCAATACCCTTGTCATTTAAATTAGACTTCCCGTGCACCAACAATAATGCAGAGTATGAAGCCTTGCTCATAGGTCTTCAGACAACAATCACCATGAACATTAAATGATTGAACATCTTTGGTGATTCGTTGTTAATCGTCAATCAAGTCAAAGGGGTATTCCAATGTAAATGCCCAGTTCTGCAGGCCTACAAAGCCCTTGTGGACAAATTCTTGGCAAAGCTTGAATGGTACGACATCGAGGCACTCCCTCGGTCATCGAATCATTTTGCGGACACTATGGCCTCTTTGGGGTCACTAATCCCGCAAGACCTTTCTGGTGATATGACAACCATTCAAGTCAAAACATTATCGCAATCCATGATGGAGCGTGCAAGCTCCGATTTAATGCCAGGAATCCACATGATCCAGATTGAACCATCCTCAGGATCGGTTCTCTCGAATCCATGACTGTTTGAAGCATGCCAACTAGGGGGCCTTGTTCTCCCCTACTCCCCTTAATAGCAACACCACGCTATTCTTACAAGTTCTTTCCCGCTCAGCTTTTGCTAGGGATGAACTTCAAGAGGGATTGGCTGTTCATACCGTCGAGGCTTCTGATCAGCAGGATTGGTATTCACCCCTCAGGGACTACCTCAAGCTAGGTAACCTCCCACTTGGATTGACGCCTACCGCAAAATGAGCATTCAAGCAGAAAGCGGCAAAGCATGTCTTGTTAGGAGACATTTTGTACCATCGTAGCTATGAAGGGATCCTCCTTCGGTGCTTGGACCAGCAAGAGTCCACTTGGGCGATCGCCCAAGCGCACGATGGTACGTGTGGTGGCCACTTCAGTGGTATGGCCATCGCCAAGCGCATTCTTCGCATGGGCTACTATTGGCCATCTTTAGAGCGAGATTGTTGCGCATATGTGAGGAAGTGCGTGAAGTGTCAACATCATGCCAATTTGACACACGTACCTTCCCAGGCCTTGCAGCCGATCCAGTCGGCTTGGCCATTTTCGTAGTGGGGCTTAGATCTCATCGAAAAGATCTCCCCTATGTCATCCGACCATCATACGTTTATCATAACGGCCACAGAGTACTTCACCAAGTGGGTGGAAGCGGTTTCGCTAACCTCTACGACTGGACCCCGCATTGTGGAGTTCATTTTGCATAACATCATATGTCATTTTGGTATTCCATCCAAGATAATCTCGGATAATGGGACGTCATTCAAGAACAAAGACGTGCATGCTTTGACCACAAAGTACAAAATTCAGCATAGTTTTTTGACACCCTATTATCCGCAGGCAAATGGGCAAGCAGAGGCGTCAAACAAAATGCTAGTTGCTATCCTTAAAAAGATAGTCGCAGATAGTCATAAGGATTGGCACATTCAGATCCCACTTGCCCTGTGGGCTTATCGCACTAGCATTCGGACACCCACTGGGGCAACTCCATTTTTGCTTGTGTATGGCTCCGAGGCTGTCATGCCTCTTGAGTTGGAAATTCCCTCCCTACGCATATCAATGCAAGAGTTCATCGATGATGACACTGCATGACAGGCCCGGTTAGACCAGCTTACGTTGCTCGATGAACGACGCGTTAATGCTCTTGAGCATTTACGTATCTATCAAGAGCGGCTGAAGAAAGCATACAACATGAGAGTTCACCTGAGGGATTTTCAGGTTGGTGACTTGGTCTTGAAGGAAAACCAGCAGAACTCTAGTTTGTCGTCCCATCTCAGGGACAAGTTCATGGCAAATTGGTTAGGTCCATATGTAATTGATAGCAAGATAGGACCCGGGACGTACCGGCTAGCTTCCCTTGATGGAGTCAAAGAACTCGAACCCTTGAACATCAGTCATTTGTGACCATTCCATATCTAAAGCAGCCAATCCCAAAATGCTCCAAGGATTCCTGCAATCGCTTGGTCAATCCCAAAATGCTCCAAGGATTCCCGCAATCGCTTGGTCAATCCCAAAATGCTCCAAGGATTCCTGCAATCGCTTGGTCAATCCCAAAATGCTCCAAGGATTCCCACAATCGCTTGGTCAATCCCAAAATGCTCCAAGGATTCTTGCAATCGCTTGGTCAATCCCAAAATGCTCCAAGGATTCCCGTAATCGCTTGGTCAATCCCAAAATGCTCCAAGGATTCCCGAATCGCTTGGTCAATCCAAAATGCTCCAAGGATTCCTAATGCTTGGTCAATAAAATGCTAAGGATTTTAAAATTATTGGTAACCAAAATGCTCCAAGGATTCCTGCAATCGCTTGGTCAATCCCAAAATGCTCCAAGGATTCCCGCAATCGCTTGGTCAATCCCAAAATGCTCCAAGGATTCCTACAATCGCTTGGTCAATCCCAAAAAGCTCCAAGGATTCCCGCAATCGCTTGGTCAAACCAAAAAGCTCCAAGGGTTCCCCCAATCGCTTGGTCAAAAGAAAAATAAGAAATATCAAAAACAATAAAATCATCAAAAATAACAAAAACTTGCATCTCATCTCCATGCATGCTCAAAATCATCACAAAATTAAAAATCTCTTTTTACATCCCATTTTCATACTCACCAAGATCAATCCATCAAAAACACAAAAATAATAGCTGCATTAAGCATCGCATCCATACATTTGCATATTTGTGGTCATACAGGTCAAGGCACCATAGACTGTAATTACTTGGCAAAGTCCATCTTCATTCCATATCTCTCCGCTGTATAAACAATCCATCAAAAATAAAATGCTATCCATATTTCCGCCATACTATAGTCAGTTGTCTTCTAATGTATCAGGAGTTTTTGTCATTCAGCTGCCAATAGCTTTCTAACCGAAACTGTACAAAGTCAGATAGCTTTTACGAAGGTAGAATTTTACTTGGATCACACCTTGTTACGTAGCATCCCAACACAAATTAAAACACATAAACATTCCCAAGTTGTGTGAACAGAAAGATGAACCCTGCAAAGCAATCCAGGTCACCATAAGCGAAATGGTTATCTTGCTCATCCCCCTGTGCGAATGACCCCAAAGAATGCTGAGAGTTGGCAAAAGGACAAGCATCCTCCCTACCCAATTCCCCATGAATCCCAAGTTCTCAAAAGTTGCAAAACATCAAAATTTGCACATGTCAAAACTCCAAAAAATTTGACATCACCCTCAAAGTGCATACATCAAAAGGCACAAACAATAGTGATTCTCGTCACTCCACATCCTAATCCCTTGCTCAAAAGAAAAATTAATACAAAAATAAATAGTGATTTTTATCACTACAAAAGAGCAAGTATCCCAATACAATTGAAGAAAAGAAGGGAGTTGAACTTGAATCCCTGGAACTCTCAGCATTCAGAAGGTCATGAGATAAACCTTAGTACCGGTTTGGTTGATAGCCTATCGGTCACTCGTGGCAAACCTCCCGCATGACGATATATCTGCCGCATTAACTTGGGTGCAGATCAATGTTTGCATGTGGATGAGCTAGCTTATGGTATCCTAGATTGCACCGTAGATTAATCTGACTAAATACAACAAAGGAGTTAGTGGAGCTAATTAGGTGATCCTCAGTACAGGTTTGGTTGACAGCCTATCTGGCACTGGCGGTATCCTGACAAATGCCACATCAAACGAACTCAATTGCACACACAGGGATGTGAAATAACTTGGTCAAAGACAAGTCCGATTCATACCTTGTTCAAAGTCTTGTCAGATAAAAGTACAACCTTGGCTAGTTAGTTAAAACATCTGAATCTCAAAAAACCTAACTACATTCTAAACCAACTGTAATATCTTTTCAGCTTTACTTCACCATCAAAAAATACAAAAATAACATACAAGAAAAGACATGTATGCCTACAAAGCTATTCACCGCAGCAATCGCCTAGGACAAAAAGCCATAAAGTTCTGCACAGTCTATGGTGCGACTACCAAACATCACAAATTCAATCCATCCATTCCATCTGCATATCACATATAAATCAAAAACATTTGCATTCATCATAACATATGCATCCATCCAAATAAATTAACATGCATACATCCATATTCATCAAACCATCATGCATAAAATCAAATCATACACATGTGCATAACACAAAATAAAATCATCTATATATATATCATCAAAGTGGCCCGTAGGCTACAATAACCAGTCATCTGACCCCACAAAAATACAACAAAAACTCTAAAACCCCCAAAGCCTAGGGCATCGGCCACCATGATCACGCAGGATCGGTGCGACGGGAACTACCCCCGTGGTGTGGGTCCTATGGGACCTCTCAGGGTGACTGCTGCTCGCCCCCGCATCATGCCCACTAGCCCCCCCTCATCCAATCGCCTACGATGAGATGATGCTGACTGCTCAGTATCACTACCCCTCATCCGACGTGATGAGCCACCTCTAGAGGGCTCAGGTACCCACCCCCCAAGGCGGATGATCTCCCCCTCCAAATCCATCCGATGTCGACACCACTCCGCCTCCCATCGATGGTACATCATGACTACATCATCGCATTATGCCAGCTACGTCCGTAGGAGATCTCTCTCCTGGGTAGTGTCGGTCTCCCCCTCCTATCGACGGTGCACAACCCATGCGCTCTCCCACTCCGCTAGCTGAGCCCGTAGGAGATCCCTCTCCCATAGCGCATCCCCTAGCTCCTCATCGTGCCTCCGTAGTAACTCCTCCAACCGTGCATTCTCAGCGCGTAACCCTGCATCCATGTCCACCGCATCTTCTCGAGGCATGGGCATCTCTGGAACAACAGCCTGCTCTGGCTCCCACTGCTCCGTGATGTCCTACATCTCCGGCTGATCCGGAGCCCCAAGATCCGCATCCATACCATCCACCTCCACCATCTCCGCATCCTCCAATGGAGCTCCCTAGTCATCACCTGGTGCCTCGGCACCCTCCCCGCCCATGGCTACTGCCCCCGTGCCTCCCAGTGGCCCCTCGCCTCGCCATCGCCGTAGGGTCCACCACTGGTCATACTCTGTAGTAGTCCCGATGTCATCCATGTCCGGGACATCAATCACCACATCTGAATCCTTGCCAAGTGGCATGATGACTGGCCGATCCAGAGTCCTCTCATCCCCTCGATGTCGATAGACCACGGGTTCACCAGGAAACCCCTGGCGCACCCCAAACTATCATGTCACCCGACTGTATGGGAAGAACTCATGCTCGGTCCCATGCCGCCCAATCAGCCACCGCCCCCTACGTACCCATCGAAGCCACTCTCCAGCCTCAGGCTAGGCTGGACAGTCTCGGTAGGGGCGCCAAAACACCTCCCCCAGAGCAAGCCGAGCGAAGGCATCAACATAGTGCCCTACAACACCTGCCCACCATCGACTCTATCCCTGCTCCTCAGATCGTCGCCACAGCACCACGTAGCCTATATCCTTATCCTCCATCTCCCCCTGAGTCATCCATGGTAGCCCCACCGACCTCTCAACTGCTATGTGCTGCCAGGCCCAGCTCTGCAATAGATAACTACAGCTGATCCCCTTCCACTTTCGACAGCGGACCTCGTACAACTCCCCATAGAGCTATGCCAGCAGCGTCTATCCCCACCTCATGATCAATGGTGCCTCCGTCGGGCACTCAACCAGTCGCCAGACCACATCCAGCAGGTTCCATGGGAACCTCGCACCTGACGAGTCAGGCAGCAGCATGTTGGAAATGAGGCCCATAAGTACTGCGTGCCTCACTCCCAACACCCCCCTCTCCAGCCACCATCGAACTAGAATGCCGCCAATCTGGCAGTCAAGCTCTGCCCTCTCCACTGGGCTCTCTACGCCCAACTCCTCCCCATGCCCAAAGCATCGTATCAGTACAGCTGTCCGCTGGTCACGCGACGACGTCTTGATCGGCAGTCCATCTATCAGAATCCATAGAATTCGATAGACGTCGTCCAGTGTCACTGTCATCTCCCTTGTTGGGAGATGGAAGGTGTTGGTCCAGGGATCCCACAGATTGATCAAGGCCATCAGATAGGCCCGATCCCCAACCATAGGCTCCAGTCGAGTCACCTGCTTGAGCCCAAGAGCATCAAGCCATTCCCAGTCAGCCATAGTTAGCGCCCCACGCACTTCGGCAAAAGCAATAGGCACCCGATATCGGCTCTTCACAACCTACACAAGAAACAACGCAAAACATTAAAAATTATGAAAAACTGTACAACAAAAATATGAATATACAACACTACATGAAAGTGTACAGCTAAAAAAAAAAAAATTAAAACCAAACAATTTTCAAAATACAGTTTGTCAGTCCTAGGGTTTCTGTACTCTAAGTTTAAAACTGACAAAGTCTGCAAAAGCAAAACAAAATTTTAATAACAGTTTTTTAGCCTAGGGTTTTCACCTACGTTTTAAAACTAACAAATTTAAACCTAAAAAACTAGGGTTTTGCATTCCTAGGGTTTTCGTGTAACAAAAGCATCACATACTACAAAATTTTTTTTACCTAGGGTTTACCTTAGTGTAAAACGGAATGCAAATTTTAGACGTTAATTACATCTTGTCAAAATAAAGTTCCACTCGGATTTCATTTTCAAGCATAACAAAGCAAAATAAACAAATAACTTGAAAATATAAAGCAAATAAATGAGGAGGACCACTTACTGGTCTCGCTTCGGCTCCGCCGCTCGATCCGGTTTGTGCACTCATGATGTCGGGAGAAATTCAGCAGCGCTTCGCTTCGTAGAATTCACCTCCTCCTCCTCAGAGCTCCAAATCACCAAAAAAAGCAAGTGCAAATGAGCCCAAAACCTAGTTTTGGCCTTTAAATAGGCTTTTTGAGCCTGTAATCGTTCCTCCCTGGAATGAGCACTCTAGTTAGCACTCGTTCCACCCTGGAATGAATACTACATAGGAATTCGTCCCACCCTGGAATGAATTCAGCACAAAAATTTCAAAAATAACAAAAAAATGAACAAAATGACCCAAAACAAGCAATAAAGCTTGCCCGATGAAGGTGCTTTTGCATTTGACATCCCGGGTATGCAAAACCGATGTCGGGGTTACAAATCCTCACTATCCTACTCCCTAAGAAGGCTACCATAGCCGGACCGCTCCACGGGAAGATGGATCTTCAAGAATTTCATCCCCAAATGGCGTCGCCAAAAGGGTTAACACCCACCAAAAATAGGTCTAAATGTCGAAAAACTGCACACACATTCAATGCTAAACATCTGGCGGCTACCTTACCTAAGTCATCTTGGGTCAAGCGACTCGTCGCTTTTCTCATGAAGGTCATTCCCTCATCGATTCGTCGCTTGAGGGGGTAGTCACACTTAGTCACTAATCAACACACACACACCCAATCATGGAAAATGGCATGCATTCAAAGGATCATTGACAAAGACAATTACGCTCCTGCTTGGGGCAGTAAACAAGCAATAATCACAAGCTGATCAAACACTTGGCATTCATGAATCATGAACTCTAGGTTACCACAGACAAAAGGTTGCGCCCTTTGCCTATTCATGACTGATCAATGTCCAAGCTCAAGTAACACCTCACCGAAAAAGGTTAACACTTGAATTAAGTTCCTTCGCTCGTCAGAAGCAAGGATTCAAGAATGCATGCCCTTTCCATGCTTGGGGCATCAAGAGTTGGTTAGGTTACTAAGAAACCCTAATCATTAGTGCTTTGGTTATCTATTTTTGCTCGACGCTGCGCCATGCACAGCGCATCCCAAAAAGGGGCATCTATAGACACCAAAACAGCACCAATCCGATTATGTGACTGCAAACACTGATCGCATTGACACACACAGCCCCAAGGGCAGCCCCCAGAGGTTAAACAGTGGTCCTAACCACTCTCACAGTAGTTTTGGGAAGTCAGAGATCAATTTGGCACCTTCTAGGCACTTTGCTCAGAATCCGTCCCTCCCTGGGACGAATTCAAAATGGGATCCGTCCTCCCCTGGGACGAATACAGAATCCGCTCCAGGGTGGGACGAATTCCAGGTTTGATGGGCAAAAAGTCAAAGCTTGACAAATGGCAGCTCGGATCCGCCACTTAACGCCTCCTTCATTTCATGGGAGCATGGGTGAGCGTTTTCGAGCGTTAGAGGTTGTTACAGGGGCAGTCATGAAGCCCCTAATCAGGGAGGAATCTTCCCTCCCCTGGAAGGGCATGGCTGCCATGTGGCACCTCTGCATGCTCATCCCAAGAGACCTCCAGGTCTATAAATTGATGAGTTTCCTCATCCCAAAATATACAGAGAAGGAGCATTTTGAGCAACGAAGTGTTGTCGTTTTGTTTTCACACCTATTCCCCTTTTGGATTGTGCCTTTCACATCCTTGATCTCTTTTGGAGAAGAGGTCATTGGGTGGTCATTGGAAGCACAAATCCGGAACCAAACCCGACATTTGGCCACATTATCCCACCCAATTTGTTGACAACACATTACAAGAGATTTTGGGCCCATCCCAAGTGGATTGGTGCCGAAATCAGGTTCCAACGGTGGGCGGCCCGCCCGGGCGCCCCGCACTGCTGCGAGCCTAATCTTCCTTTTAGGAATGATTGGGGATTCATGGCAGATTGTTCTTTTTTGTCATTTTTTTATTTTGCATTCTATCTTATGCTGCTTAGATAGCTTGTAATTTCGATTTCGTAATGCTTTGATCAAATCTTATCATGTTTTATCGCTTTTGTTGTCCTCACTAACTTGCAGGTAGTAGCATCAAATTCCCATTGATGGAGGCCAAATTGGGGAAATATGACCATCTGGGTCTTCCCAAAATGCCTCCAATTAGCTAACCCCAAGTTTGTAGGTCTTTTGGAGCTCCCTAGATGCGACATTTTGGGCAGTATCACTTCGGCGCTTTGTTGCAGGTGAATTCGTTCTACCCCGGAGCGAATTACAGTCGAATCCGTCCCTCCCCGGAGCGAATTCAAATCAGTGAGGAAATCCTCAACTGTTTCTTTTGCAATGCCTTCTTGGTGATGTTTCTATGTCCTTGCCAAGTTTTCATGTCATTTGGATAAGTTTTAGTTGCAGTTTAATTCATTTTCCCATCCGCTTATTGTAGGCTTGAGGATCGCATTGCTTTGTCTTGTTCGCAGGTGCTACTAACGGTTTCTTGTTCCTTTGAACGTAGGGTCTAAACATCGGAGGAGCAGCAAGGAATCAACACTCGTATACACAAGCGGCGGTGACGTTTGGTCCGCCCATCTTACATGTGGGCACGCGGAAGAGGGATGGCTTTCCATTGATGTGACCAAGAGACAAGTTTGATGCTCCTCGCCCCTAAAAGGGGAGGAAGCGGATTGTAACCGGATTTGAAATACATTAATAAAAGAAGAGGGTTGTTTCATTCCATTTGGGTTCCAATTTGTCTATGCTTTCTCCATTTTACGCATTTTTAATTCATAGCATCAAGTTTAGTTTCGTTCTTGCATCGTACTTGGAGTTTTTGCCTTTTTGTTTCCGTATCCTCGTGCTTTCAGGCATATTTCCTAGTTGAAGTTTAAAACTACTTTATGCTTTTACCCTTCCATTACAATTATTTTTTATGATGCACCAGATTTAATTACTTCAATTAGGACCAACCTTTATCGGTGTTACAATATTAATGGATTGATTTATTAATTTATGGCATAGCCTTAATTTTACTACTTTTATTATCAACCTTCTAAAAATTGAACCATTTCTACTCATTTTATATATTTTAACATTCTTCATAAGAGTTTTTTTATTGAATTAATAGATATTTTTTTGTTCTTTATCATGATATATAGGAGTTAACTAACAAGATAATCTCTAATTTCTAAGGTACGTGCAAAAATCATAACATCACTAGACATAATGAGTTGTGGATGCAATATAAAACTTTAACTTGATATATATTTTATGTGAGATGCTTGACTCACTAACCATCCATTTACAACATGGATGAGGATAAAGATGATATAATAATTTATAGATTAAAATTTCTCTATTATGATCTCGTGTAATTATTCTAACTCGTGGTAATTATTGACAAAGATAAATATTTTATCTGAACTAAGAATAACTAAATAATTCAAATACCATATTTTTACAAATTAGGAAGCATTATCTTGAGTGAAATGCCCTTGTGGAAGTAAGTAAAATATGACACAACCCCTCAAACGAGCAAATCATGGTCCAACCATATGCTCCATCCTCTCCTATGGGAGCATTGCTTGATGGTGGTGAGGGTGGAGTCCTCCTCATATGTGGTTTTTGTTGGTTGATTTCTATTATGGGCCCCATTTTAGCTCTAGGATCCATTCTTCACTCCTCTAGTACAACCCGATCTTGTACTTTATCAAATGAAAAATTCTAAAAATACCTTGAGCAATATTGCGAGAGTCTTGAGCCATTAATCCACATGTATCCCATGATAACTCTTATGATGGTCTATAAAGCATAAAACCCACATAGAGCTTTGCAAATTAGGAAGCATACTTTTGAGTGAAATGGCATAGTGGAAGTAGATGAACCATGATCCAACCCTATAAACGAGTGAATTATGGCCCAATCGTAGGCTCCATCCTCTGGGAGCATCACTTGATGGTGGTGAGTATGGAGTCCTCCCATATGTGGTTTTCATTGGTTGATTTCCCTTGTGAGTTCCATGTTAACTCTAGGGTCCATTCTTTGCTTCTATTGTACTACCCAATCTCGTACTTTCTCAAATAATTTTTTAAAAATATAAATGCCAGAGTTGCTTGGGGTGGAGGTCTCATAGGAGGAGCAAGATATGAGCAGTGGTGTCAAAGGTTCATGAATTGGAGGTTCCATAGGAGGAGTGGGATATGAGAAGTGGCTTCAAAATTATTATTATTATAATAATAATATTTTGAAGTTCTTTTGGGGTGCAACTTAGGATTTTTTGATTTGAAAAAGTGTAATAATGTGGTTTTTTTAGGTGAGCAAGCTAGCAGAGTGGAGAGGTTCGACAGATCCTATGGGGTCTTTGATGCTAATGGTTTACTATATATGGAAGTTATTGCTTTAGCAACTTATTTTGGTAGATGGGCTCTCAGGTGGTGTCTATAGAAGGCATAGGTGATGTTAATTAGGTGGTATGTTAGGAGGGGCTTGTGGGTCATGCAATTAATCACAGGTTTACTATTATCACCTATGAGTATGATACTCGTAGCTTGGGGTATCAGGTGCTTCTTAAGACTTTTGACTCAAGAAATATATTTTCTTTGATGGTGAAAGGTAGTAAGAGTTGTGGATAGAAGTATATTTTTTATCTCTCTTTGGTCCAAAACAATATTAGGGTTCTAATTGATTCGTTGAATATAACACTAAACGAAGGCACTTGGAACTTGGTGGGAAATTTTCAAGGGGGTCAACCAAATTTGGAAGCCATTGAATTGCTGGAAATAGTTGCGATGCTTAATGCTTTGTTTATTATTAACCTAAACTATGAAGAGGATTTGAAGTAAATTCTAGGTGGAGATATTTGGTTATTTTATAAAAGATGACTATTTATTAGAAAATAGGGGATCAATTTTGACCCAAATACCTAGAAAATTATCTTTTTTCCCCTTTAGGTTAATATCTTAGGTCTACCCTTCCACCTATGGCATGAGGATATTCTTAGGGGTATGGCTAAGGTAATAGGGGATCTAATTTTGATCGATTAATCCACTAGAGTGAAAATGAGGATTCTTACAACCCGAATGTACATGGTGGAAGACCAATAATTTGAGCTCCCCTATTCATTTCAATTAGAAACCCATCTAGGCTCCTTGAATAAGGTTGTTGTATATAAAAATAGACCTAGTATATATTCAAGATATAAAATGTGATGCCATTCTTTGGAGTACTATTCTAAGCAAGAGTTGAAACCAAAAACTAATGCATGGGAGGTGAAAAACCCTAATAAATGGATCCAAATATCCTCTAAGAAATTTATGAATCATGGAAACTCAAGGAATAAAATAGGTGAGCCAAAACCTACTAAACTTGGGAGTTATCCAATTCCCTTGGAGCTCAAAATGATGGCAGAGGAGTCCCACTAGTTAGGAGACACAATATCTAGGAATATTCCTAGGTGGAAGTTGATGGACGATGCGGTCTAGGATGTATCGGGTGGGGTGTTTGATGAGGACTTGGTGCCCTTGACCCAAAAAAATATTATTTCTTTGACTCTTCTTTTGAGGAAGCCTTTTGGACCTTATTATTGAAGTTTTGGTGTCCAACAATCTCCTTCATAATTATTTTGGTTATTTGGTGGAGGATGAACCTATTAATTAGATGGTCGTTCATCCCTCTAAGTTATCATGGGGTTATTCAAAAATCAATCTAGTTAAGGGATCTCTGGGTCCCAAAACTCATAGTTAAAGGTTTTGCTTAGTCAATGTAAAATTTGAGAAGAAGGTTGCGATACCTTCCAATAAATTCCTTAGGAAGAAAGAGTTAGAATAAGATATTAATGACAAATCCTAGGCCACCATGAAAGAAAATATGGGAAAAGATATGGAAGTTAAGAAACTTTAAATAGAATCATTTGCCAACAAGCCTTAGTGGATTCAGGAGAAAAGAAATAGGTCCCAAAAACCCATAAATTAAACTCTTATTATGGAATATTAGGGGACTTAATAGTCATACTAAACAACATATTGTTAACTCTATCAGAAGGGAGTCTTATCTAGATATTATTTTCTTCCAGGAGATAAATATTGAAGAGGATAATATAGATTTAGTAAGAAATATTATTTGGAAGGAGGTAGGTTTTGTAGCTAGGCTAGCCTAGGATGCTTCTAGATATTTGTTTCATTTCTAGAATTCCAAGAAGCTTGATGGTTCTATCATCTCTTATAATGACAAAGTTATAAATATTTTGTTTTTTTGCAAGACCTCTAGATAAATATGGGTAATTTCGAATATCTATGCTCCTAATTTGATAACTAGTAGAAGTATTTTATGGTCATCTCTAAGTGCTATGAAAGAGGTCTTTAGGTCTGAAGCCTAGGTCTTGGCTAGGGATTTTAATTCCCCCTTGTTTGATAGTAAAGGGGGAAATCTAGCCCAATCTATGAGAATGGAAGAGTTTGAAGTTTTTTTTCAAAAATAAACTTCTAATTATGGACTTGAAGGATTATCAATACACTTGGAGTAATATAAGAATAGTCTCTCAAATCATTTAGATCAGGGTGAAGGTTGAATATTACTTCGAAGTCATGATTAATCTATTGAAGATTCCTTTTAAAAATCATAAGGTTGATTGGAGAATAAATAGTATTTTTGATAATATTCAATTAATCTAGATGGGATTTTTGAAAGTTGAATACAATCATGTTATTAGAGAACATAATAGGATTGTTGATGCTTTAGCTAATTGGATTATGGATAAAGATGATCTTACTTGCTATGGCCACTCTCCTAGATGGTGGGATTTGTATATCAGGGTTGCTCTTCTTTCTATCCTTTCTCTATATGGATCTAGTACTAGAGGTACGTAGTGCCTTTTTACATTGTATTACCCTTACCTCCTTGGGCCTTACTTGAAAGTGACACCCTGAAAGAGGTCTTTTCTACAAGCAAAAAAAAAATACTTGTAGATGATATATTCTTTAATATGTATAGATTTTATGCTCATGCATCATAATCTCACATTTTCTCTTAATCTCCCTAGACTAGCTTCATGATATTTATTTTCAAGTTAGAGTCCTTTTAGCATGGACTATAGTCCTCAATCATACACTCATTCACTCAATCTCATGAATTTTTAATCTTGTTCTATTATGTATCATACCATATTAAAGCAAAACCATTCAAAAATATTGGAAGAATATTTGTCCACTACTTCTTCCATGTCAATATGCTATAAATGTATGCTCTCATACATTCTTGAATACATTATTGAATGAAAGTCTTAGCATCTTTAGAAGTTTATAATAAAAATATAGAAAATGTTTCCATATTTTCTATGGTGAACTTATTCTATGTGTGACTAGTGTTGAGTATAAAATTTATTCCTTTATAACACTTCTTCAATATTCAACAATAATGTTTTCTAGTAAAAATTTCACCTAGTAAAAATTTCAAGTTCACCTAAACTAAACATTGAATTTGCTTATCAAGTACTATGAATACCAAATCTACTAGACCTTGTCACCCATTTATTTTATATTATGCATCAACTATCGACACATAGATAAATATATTATAAATATGATAATAGACTATGATTAGGTAAACACAAAATATCCATAAGATCACCATGATATACAATTTTAACTTCTTTTCATTGTACACTTACATTGGTAAGCACAAAAACTAGGATCGACAAGAAAGGTATTGACTAGAGGTATAAGTTGGTAATGAACTTGGTAAATAATATTTATCATATAGTAAGTTTCATAATTTGCTCTATAAAATTAATTTATTTACTATTATAAAATTGAAATTACCATGATAAGAATAAATATTTTTTACTACATGATAAATTTTAAAGTTATTCCAATAAAAGTAAATAGTGGTAAAATATATGTTATCATAGGGATAAGGACATAGGTTTTGAGAAAAACCAAAACCAATGAGGAGTGGTCTCAATAAAAAAAATAGAAATGTCAACCTATAGCACAAAAGATATTTTTTTGGTCTCTCCTATTGTTATGGTATTTAACATTGACACATTAAATTCCAATGGTGATGTTATACTATCATATCACAGTTATCTATAATTGAATATAAATAATAATAAGGGTAGATATTGATAAATAGAGGGCAAAACTCAAGTATCATAATGAGAACAAACATATTTTATTAGATATAGAAAACACAAATGTAGACAAGTGCTCAACAAATTATTTTAATAAGTGAATGTGGTACTCTTTTTAATTTTCTAGCTCTAAGAGACTTGCACAATGAACATATTTCTTAATATCACTCACATATTCATTAAACAAATTGTATACATGAAGATACTCTTCCTTTTGCTAGCTTGAATTGCTATCCCAAACTCTCTTACTAGGCTCTCACTTGCTTGAGCTCACAATTTCTCAACCTGCCTCCTCTAAGGAGGTTCTCCTCTATTTGCAGGCTAATTAGAGATAAATATTATATGGATGGAGAACTATAGATGAAAGCATAAAACCACTTTCTAGATATTTCTCTTTTCAACTCTTCCCATAGATATGTCTTGCATGCTCAGTTATAAGATTCTTATGATATTTACAATTACATGAGATAGTCAAACCATCACTCGCTTCTAGAGATTCCTCTCTTGGAATTTTTATATGATGTCTCAATAATTACATTATGCTTATAGAAGTTTTTTGGACTATCTTGGACCATTATATATTTTCTACAAAACTTATAAGATATTGTGATAGTGATAAAGACAAATTACCGTGACGATGATAGTTATAATTTTACCATAACTTACCCCAATCATGACATTCTTATTGTACTAAGTAAAAATAAAATGTTTGTAATACCATTATTCCTTAACTATTGTCATGATCTTCTTGATGAAGCAATTGTTTGATACGAGTAGTCAAGATAGAATACTACTATACATGTAAATAATATGATAAACTTTTATTACTACATGATTTAGTGTTTTCATCTTCAATAGAGAAGGAATACATTTAGCAACTTACGCAACATACCAAACAATTTGGTTAAAGATAATTTTGCCTAATATGAAACCAAATCAACACTCAACTCCTACTTATTGTAATAACAACTCTAAAAATGCAATGACTAAAAATCAAATGTTTTGTAACCAAAATAAATTATATATCTATATCTATATATATATATATATATATAGTATATATATATGTATATATGTATATATGTATATATATACATATACATATATATATATATATATATCTATATATATATGTATATGTATATATGTATATATGTATATATATATATGTATATATGTATATATATATATATATATATGTATATATATATATATATATATATATAATTTAGTGAGAGATTTTAAAGCCTATAGACATATTGAATAGTTATTTTATGGAATAGTTATTTTATAGATGAAATAATAAACTTTCACACTTATTCAAAAACACATTTTCTTTAAAAAATTAAAAAAGAAAAAGAAAAATTACTACATTGAGTACCAAAGGAAGAGATTGAAAGCATGCATCGATGCTTAAGTTGATAAAAACTAAGTTAAGCTAAACCAAAAAAGAATTGAAGAAAGAAAGTTTTACATGATTTTATATATATTAAATGATTTTGGTACAACTACTGTGCCAAAATAATTTGGGTAGTTATTGTTGCTTATTGTTTTTGTTTTTCTGTGACTACAAAAATCTTAAAAAAATACAGAAAGACTCACGAATGCAATGTTTAAACATCAATTACTAATATCATTTTTATATATAAACAAATATATGTGTTGAAGGAGAAATATTGGAACATTATGGTCCTTTGGATATGTTTTACATCTCTACTCCAATTTTCCTATACATAACATTAACAGAATATTGATCTCTCCTTCGAAATTTCCCTTGACCGTCTCAATCATCTCACATTGGACGGACAATAAGGTTACAACCACATTAACTACTTCAAGATTAGAAAATTGCTACTTCAAGGTTTGTCACATGTGTATTTACTTTTACTGAGATCAATGAAATGGACTTACCAGATGAAAGCACGAGGATACGGAAGCAAAAAGGAAAGCGAATACGAAATGCAAACAAAAAAAAAACCGAACTCGACGCTAAATCCTAGGAATTTGAAAGTGCATGAAAAGAGAGAAAGGCATGAGCAAATCAAAACGAAACACAAGTGAATAAAGAAGATAGTCCCTTTTATTGATATGTTTCAAACTTAGTTACAATGCGCATCCTTCCTCTCCAAGGGCTAGGAGCATTTAAGCATCCATCTCTTGGTTACATCCATGGATAGCCTTTCCTTCTTTCGCATGCCCACATGTAAAATGGGCGGATCAAATGTCACCGCCGCTTGCGTTGATGAGTCTTGACTCCTTGCTGCTCCTCCAATTTCCGAACCCTACATTCAAAGGAACAAGAAACGGTCAGTAGCACATGCGGATAGAACAAAACATGCAATCCCCAAGCCTAGGATAAGTGAATGAGAAAATTGAATTAAACTATGACTAAAATGAATCCAAATGCTCTGGAAATTTGATAGGGGCATCAAGATACCACCAGGAGGCACTGAAAAAGAAAAGTTGGGAAATTCCTCGCCGATTTGAATTCGCTCCCGGGGTGGGACAAATTCACCTTTCAACAAAATCAGGGAGTTGTCCCAATGTCCTGCCTAGGAAGCTCCAAAAGACCTTCAAACTTGGGGTTAGTTAATTGGGGGCATTTTGGGAAGACCCAGATGGTCAGATTTTCCCAATTTGGCCTCCATCAATAGGAATTTGATGATGCTACCTGTAGGTTAGTGGAAGCAAGCAAAGCTAGAAATATGATCAAAATTGTTCAAAATAAGACGAAATTCAAATGACAACCTATCTAAGCATCATAGAATTGAATGCAAAAATGAAAGAAAACAAGTCTACCATAAAATTCCCATTGCTCCAAAAGGGGGCGATTAGGATTGTGGTAGTGTGGGAGGGGGCGCCCATGGGGCAGGCCGCCCGTCGTTTGGGGCTTGATTTCGGCACCAATCCACTTGGGATGGGTCCAAAACCTCTTGTGTGGTATTTTCGGCAAATTCGATGGGATATTATGGCCAAATGTCAGGTTTTGGGTCCAATATTCGTCCTCCCAATAGTCACCCAATGACCTCCCCTCTAAAGGAGATCAAGGATGTGAAAGGCGCAAATCCAAAAGGTGTGAGGCATGTAAATAAAATGACAACACTTCGTTGCTCTAAAATGCTCCTTCTCTGTATATTTTGGGGTGAGGAAACTCACCAATTTATAGACCTGGAGGTCTCTTGAAATGGGCATGCAGAGGCGCCACTTGGCAATCATGCCTTCCTAGGGGGAAGGAGATTCCTCCCTGAATAGGGACTTCATGACTGACCTTGCAAATGCCTCTAACGCTCGAAAATGCTCACCCACACTCCCATGCGATGAAGGAAGCGTTGAGTGGTGGATCTGAGCTACCATTTGTCAAGATTTGACTTTTTTCCCATCAAACCTGCAATTCGCCCCACCCTGGAGCGAATTCAAAATTCATCCCTAGGTGGGGCGAATCCTAGTTTGAATTCGTTCTAGGGTGGAATGGATATTGAGCAAAGTTCTTGAAGGTGCCAAATTGATCTCTGGCCTTCCAAAACTACTCGTGAGAGTGGTTAGGACCACTGTTTAACCTATGGGGGCTGCCCTTGGGGCTGTGTGTGTCAATGTGATCAGTGTTTGCAGTCACATAATCGGATTGGTGTTGTTTTGGTGTCTATAGATGCCCCTTTTTGGGATGCGCTATGCATGGCACAACATCAAGCAAAAAATAGATATCCAAAGCACTAATGATTAGGGTTTCTCAGTAACCTAACCAAATTTTGATGCCCCAAGTATGGAAAGGGCATGCATTCTTGAATCCTTGCCTCTGACGAGCTAAGGAAATTCATTCAAGTGTTAACCTTGTTCAGTGAGGTGTTACTTGAACTTGGACATTGATCAATCATGAATAGGCAAAGGGCGCAACCTTTTGTCTGTGAGAACCTTGAGTTCATGATTCATGAAATGCCAAGTGATTTGATTAGCTTGCGATTATTTCTTGTTTACTACCCCAAGCAGGGGCGTGATTTATCTTTATCAATGATTCTTCGAATGCATGCTATTTCCATGATTGGGTGTGTATTTGTTGATTGGTGACTAAGTGTGACTACCCCCTCAAGCGACGAATCGATGAGGGAATGACCAACATGAGAAAATCGATGAGTCGCTTGACCCAAGATGACTTAGGTAAGGGTGCCTTCAAAGATTTAACTTTGAATGTGTGTGCAATTTTTCAACATGTAGACCTATTTTTGGTGGGTGTTAACCCTTTTGGTGACGCTTTTTGGAGCTGAAATTGTCAAAAACCTATCTTCCCATGGAGCGGTCCATCTATGGTAGCCTTCTTAGGGAGTAGGATAGTGACAATTTGCAACCCTAATGTCTATTTTGGATGCCAAGAATGTCAGGCATGAAGGCGCCTTCGTTCGGCAACTCTATTGCTATTTTTGGGTGGGTTTTGACCCTTTTGGCGATGTCGTTTGGGGATGAAATTCTCAAAGATCCGTCTTCCCATGGAGCGGTCCGGCTATGGTAGCCTTCTTAGGGAGTAGGATAGTGAGGATTTGTGACCCCGACATTTGTTTTGCATGCCCGGAATGTCAAGTGCAAAAGCACTCTCATTGGACAGGTTTATTGTTGCTTTTGGTGCATTTTTGTGCATTTTTTTCCTATTTTTGAAATTTGTGTGCTGAATTCATTCCAGGGTGGGACGAATTCCTATGTAGTATTCATCCCAGGGTGGAACGAGCACTAACCAGAGTGCTCATTCTAGGGGGGAATGATTACAGGCTCAAAAAGCCTATTTAAAGGCCAAAACTAGGTTTTGGGCTCATTTGCACTTGTTTTTTTGGTGATTTGGAGCTATGGGGAGGAGGAGGTCAATTCTACGAAGTGAAGCACTGCCGAATTTCTCCCGACATCATGAGTGCACAAATCAGGTCGAGCGGCGAAGCTGAAGCGAGACCAGTAAGTGCTCCTTAGCATTATTGCTTTTGTTTGTTATATGTTTTAAAACTACAAGTTATTTGTTTGTTTTTCTTTGTTATGAATTTTTTTGAAAATTAAATTGAGACCTAAAAATAAGCTGAACACAAACCAAGACTTAGCTTATATCCGAGCAAAAATGTAGTTAAAACCTAGGTGAATTTTTTTTTTGATTTTAATTTTTTTGTGTTGTTTTCTTTTGCAGGTTGTGAAGAGCCGGTATCGTGTACCTACTGCTTTTGCGAAAGCGCGGGGGGCGCTGACTGTGGCTGACTGGGAGTGGCTTGATGCCCTTGGGCTCAAGCAGGTGGCTCGACTGGAGCCTATGGTCGGGGATCGGGCCTATCTAACGGCCCTGATCAACCTATGGGATCCCCGGACCAACACCTTCCATCTCCCAATAGGGGAGATGATAGTGACCTTGGAGGATGTCTATCGGCTTCTATGGATTCCGATAGATGGATTGCCGATCAGGACGACACCGTGGGATCAGCAGACAGCGGTGCTGATACGATGCTTCGGGCATGGGGAGGAGTTGGGGGTGGATGGTCCAGTGGAGATGGCAGAGGTTGACTACCAGATGGGTGGGATTATGGTTCGATGGTGGTTTGAGAGGGGGGTGTTGGGAGTGAGGCACGCATTGCTTATGGGCCTCATTTCCAACATGCTTCTACCTGACTCATCAGGTGCGAGGTTCTCGTGGAACCTACTGGATGTGGTCTATCGGCTGGTGGAGTGTTCGATGCAGGAGCCTTTGATCATGAGGTGGGGACAGATGCTATTGGCACAACTCTATGGGGAGTTATATGAGGTTCACTATCGGAGGCGAAATGGGATCAGCTGCAACTATCTATTGTAGAGTTGGGCTTGGTAGCACATAGTGGTGGAGAGGCCATCGGGGTTACCATGGATGACGCGAGCGGAGATGGCAGATAAGGATATCGATTATGTGGCTCTATGGTGGTAGTCTGAGGAGCAGGGATAGAGTCGGCGGTGGGCAGGTGTCATAGGGCACTATGCCGATGCCCTCGCTTGGCTTACTCCAAGGGAGGTGTCTTGGCACCCTTATTGGGACTGTCCAGCCTGGCCGGAGGCTAGAGAGTGGCTCCAATAGGGTACGTAGGGAGCGATGGCTGATTGGTCGGCATGGGACCGAGCATGAGTTCTTCCCTTACAGTCGGGTGACACGATAGTTTGGGGTGCGCCAGGGGTTGCCTGGTGAGCCCGTGGTCTATCGGTGCCAAGGGGACGAGAGGACTCTGGATCGATCGGTCATCGTGCCACTAGGCGAGGATTCAGATGTAATGATCGATGTCCCTAGCATGTGGATGACGTCGGGACTACCGTAGAGTATGACCAATGGTGGGTACTACGGCGATGGTGGGGAGAGGGGCCATTGGGAGGCACGGAGGCAGAAGCAGTAGGTGGGGAGGGTGCCGAGGCACCAGGAGATGATTGGGGAGCTCCTCGGGAGGATGCAAATATGGTGGAGGTGGAGGATGAGGATGAGGATGCAGGGGTTTTGGATCAGCCGGAGATGCAGGACATCTCGGAGTAGTGGGAGCTAGAGCAGGCTGCTATTCTAGATATGCCTATGCCTCAGGTAGAAGCGGAGGACACGGAGTTCGAGCTACACGCTGAGATTGCGCGGTTGGTAGAGCTACTACAAAAGCAGGATGAGGAGTTGGGGGAAGCTTTATAGGAGAGGAATCTCCTGTGAGATCACCTAGCAGAGCGGGAGAGTGCATTCGTTGCACACCGCCAAGGGGATGGGGACACCAGTGCTACACAGGAGAGGGATCTCCTATGAACACAACTGGTGCAGTGCGACGATGCAGTAGCTTACTACCATCGATGGGAGGCAGAATGGTTGTGGCAGGAGGCAGATTGGTCTCGACATCGGATGGATATGGAGGGAGAGATTCTCCACCTCGATGGGCGGTTACCTGAGCCCCCAGGAGGTGGATCGTCATGCCGAACGAGGGGCAGTGATATTGAGCAGTTAGCATCATCTCGTCGCAGGCGATTGGATGAGGGAGGTGGTAGTAGGCATGATGTGGGGGCTAGTAGCAGCCACCCTGAGGGGTCCCATAGGACCCACACCACGGGGGGTAGTTCCCGTTGCACCGATCCTACGTGATCATGGTGGCCGATGCCTTAGGCTTGGGGGTTTTGAGATTTTGGATTTTGGTTGCGGGGTCAGAGGACCGGCTCTTTGTAGCTCACGGGCATTTTTGATGATATATATATATGATATATAACTTTATTTTGTTTATGCGCAGTGATGATTTGATTTTATGCATGATCATTTATTTATATGGATGCATGCATGTTAGTTATTGATGAATGCAAATGTTTCTAAAATGGAAATTTGTTGATGATATGCAAATGGAATGGATGAATTGAATTTGTGATGTTTGGTGAGACGCATCATAGACTGTTTAGACCTTTGTGGCTTTTTTTCCTAGGTGATTGCTAAGGTGAATAGCTTTGTAGGCATACATGTTTTTTTTTTGTATGGCGAAGACTAAAATATAGCATGGTTGGTTTTAGAAATGTAGCTAAGGTTTTTTGAGACTCAGATGTTTTTAACTCACTAGCCACGATTGTACTTAATCTTACGAGATTTCTGGACGAGGTATGAATCGGACTTGTCTTTAACCAAGTTATTTCACATCCCTGTGTGTGCAATTGAGTTCATTTATGTGGTGTTGGTCGGGATACCGCCGAGTGCCGGATAGGTTGTCAACCAAACCTATACCGAGGATCACCTGATTAGCTCCACTACTCCTTTGTTGTATTTAGTCAGATTAATCTGCGGTGCTATCCTAGGATACCATAAGCTAGCTCATCCACATGCAAACATTGATCTGCACACAAGTTAATGTGACAGATATATCGTCATGCGAGAGGTTTACCACTAGTGACCGATAGGCTATCAACCAAACCGGTACTGAGGTTTGCCTCATGACCTGTCGAAATGCTTGAGAGTTCCAGGGATTCAAGTTCGACTCCCTTCTTTTCTTCAATTGTATTGGGATACTTGCTCTTGTGTAGTGATAAAATCTTTTATTTTTGTATTATATTTTTCTTTTGAGCAACGGATTAGGATGTAAAGTGATGAGAATCACTATTTTATGTGCTTTTATTGAGGTGATGTCAAATTTTTTTTGGGAGTTTTGACGTTTGCAAATTGTTGATGTTTTGCAACTTTTGAGAACTTGGGATTCTTAGGGAATTGGGTAGGGAGGATGCTTGTCCTTTTGCCAACTCTTAGCATTCTTGGGGTCATTCGCATAGGGGGATGAGCAAGATAGCCATTTCTCTTATGGTGACCTGGATTGCTTTGTAGGTTTCATCTTTCGTTCACACAACTTGGGAATTTTTTTATGTGTTTTAATTTGTGCTGGAATGCTACGTAACAAGGTGTGATCCAAGTAGAACTCTACCTTCGTAAAATTTGTCTGACTTGGTACAATATGTGGCTAGAAAGCTAATGATGACCGAATGACGAAAACTCTCGATACAAAGAGACAACTCGACTATGATGTGGGAGAATATTGTGAATGGCGGTTGTAGGCGATGAGCTATTGATAAAGCAAAAAAAAATGCGAAAATGATGGTTTTGCCAAGTAATGACGAGTCTAGGGTGCTTTGACCTTTATGACCACAAATATGCAATGTATGGGTTTGATGCTAAATGCGACCATATATTTTTGTATTTTTGAGGGATTTATGTTTGTGAGTATGCAGATGAGATGCAAAAGAGCTCTTGTACTTTTATGATGATTCTACGTATGCATGGAAATGAGATGCAAATTTTTGTTATTTGTGATGATTTTATTGTTTTAGTATTTTCTTGTTTTTGACCAAGTGATTATGGGAATCGTTGGAGCCTTTTGGGTTGAACAAGCGATTATGGGAATCCTTGGAGATTTTTGGGTTGACCAAGCGATTGTGGGAATCCTTGGAGCCTTTTGGGTTGACCAAGTGATTATGGGAATCCTTGGAGCCTTTTGGGTTGACCAAGCGATTATGGGAATCCTTGGAGATTTTTGGGTTGACCAAGAGATTATGGGAATCCTTGGAGCCTTTTGGGTTGACCAAGCGATTATGGGAATCCTTGGAGCCTTTTGGGTTGACCAGAGCGATTAAGGGGAATCCTTGCAAGAGCCTTTTGGGTTGACCAAGCGATCCATGGAAATTCTTGGAGCTTTTTGGGTTGATCCAAGAGATTATGGGAATCCTTGGATCCTTTTGGGATTGACCAAGCGATTATGGAAATCCTTGGAGCTTTTTGGGTTGACCAAGCGATTATGGGAATCCTTGGGGCCCTTTGGAGCGTTAATGGGAGATAATCCCTCAATGTATATGTGGTGTTAGGGTTGGCATATGGATCTAATGCCAATCCCCCCTTGTTGCCTATCCCTAGGCCTTGCATGTTCTCCACCAAGATGTCCAAAGGGAGGGGGTGGTTGAACCCTACTCCTGACTTGTCATATGGCATTTGGTATCTTTGTTGGCAAAGAACATGTATCCCTTGCTCATATCGGCCTAACCCATATCGGTGCCAATTGCATTGGCCAAGGTACCTTAGAGCAAAGTCTGGGTTAGAAAAATAATTGACATTTTCAACAAAAGGCTCTTCATCTTTGTCCTCTTGCGTGCATGGTGCAATGCCATGATCAAGGCCCCCATACACAAAGTTTGTCTGGTTCAACGGGTAGCCTAGGGGAATAATAGTGCCAATGGGGAGTCGAGGTCTCCCCATGTCTTGCATGGACTCTAGTGCGGGTGTTGCTACAATATTCCACACCAGATACTCCCCCAAGCCCGTATTGGCCATTTCAACGGTGATCATTGGCGGTTGAGGGGGAGGGAATGGAAGTTCTCCTTGAGTCCACTCCATGTCGGGTGGACTAGGAGCCTCGACTTCCATTTGGATAGGCATCTCCTCCATGGAGATAGTTGACACCAATGGCAATGTCTCTTCCAAAGGTTTTGCCTCTTCCAGGGGTTCCTTCCCTTTGTCCTTTTGTTTGGCCCCCAAAGATGGTGTCGTTGATGGAGGACCAGATGATGAAGATGAACCTAGTTGGGATTTTGAAGAACTTGTTAATGGGGATGCCTGTGAAATCAGACCTTATTTAGATGGATTTAACTAGAAATCCAAATGCGTTGATGGCAGGGTCGATTGTGGCATCAGCTGCACAGCATTACAATACTTGAAGGGTTCCAAGTCCACCGGGACTACATGCACCTCCCCTTCAAATGTATACTTTAAACATTGGTGAGCTATCAAAGGGACACACTTCATGTCCCTGATCCATGGCTGACCTAGCAATATGTTGTAGGCCATATCACCCTCCAATACGTGGCAAAATGTGGGTATGGTCTTTTGTCCCACTTGGATTGGTAGGACTATTGTGCCGACTGTTGAGCAGATTGCATCATTGAATGCTCGCAGAGTGTAGGTGGAAGCTATGATGTGAGATACAAGCAACTTCGGATGCTTGAGAGCTGCAGTTGTGATGATATTATTGGACGAGCCAGTGTCTATCAACACCCTCTTGTATGGGATCTCATTGACCCGCGCGATAACGTGCAGGGGTGGATCCACCATGTCATCAGTCATTGATCTCAATTCGTCTTCTCAAAATGTGATGATCGGCTTAGTGCATCATTTTACATGCCCCACAAATTTGTTGAAAGAATTTGTCTCATGGGGCTGCAACTCGATGGCTTTCAAAATCTCCATTAGAGCTTCTCGATGGGGCGTAGATTTTTGTATAAGCTCGTATATGGAGAGCCTAGCTAAGGTGGTCCTCAAACTCTGAGTGAGTTTGGTCCGAAGTGTGGTTACCGGCTTAGGTGAAGGAGGTTGTGCAATGTACTATTATGGATGTGATGTTGTTGGCACCTCTCCTGCAACTGCCGTAGGAGCATTCATGCTTGGATACCTCCTATTCCGAGTCACTATACGGATCATCCCTACGTATCCCTGCATGGGGCAGTTCTGTGTGACCTCGTTAACTTGTAGGGTCTTTGCCTACGAAGCATGAGTAGGAAAGGGGTCTTTGAAGACCTCCATTTGTTGATTACTTGGTGCAACGAGATTATCCACTGCTAGGGTCTTGTTATCAATCAGGTCTTGCACCAAGCCCTTAAATTTCCAATAGGCATTTAGGTCATGTCCCTACCACCTATGGAACCTGCAGTACAAGTCCTCTCTATACCCCTTTAGGCTTGGGTGCGTTGGGATCTATATTCTGAATCTCTGGCAGGTTGATTAGGTTTGCCGCTAACAAGCAGTCAAACAAGGAGTCCCTGGACTCCGTGTAGGGTGTGAATTGTCGCCTAGGGCAGCGCTACTGACCCTGTTCTTGCCTCTAATTTTCTCTGTCATAGTTGTTAGGATGCACTACCTGATAATTAGCCTTTTGAGGCTGAGTTGCTTGCACAGGTTTAGGGACGTTGATTGCAACTTGGTTAACCGCAGCGAGTTTTTGTTGCGTGGTCCCAGCTTTAGTGTTTTAAGTCCACTCTTTTTTCTTAGGCTTGGCTATCTCGCCATCCTATATTTTGATCTCTTCAATGATCCTGGCTTGCGCCAGAGCTTCTTCTAAGGTGGCATATTGCTGCAGCTGCAATAGCACAGAGATCGATCTCAAACAACTTTTGGAGAACATCTGAGTGAGGTCGGACATAGGAGGGAGGTAGGGCAGCTTTGAGAGCAATGTCCTCCATCGATTCCCATAGGCTGCCATGGTCTCCTCCTCATACTGCTTGAGGTTGGCTAAGTCACTTAGTGACGCCTTCTTCTTGGTATTGAAGGTGAAGCGTTCGAGGAATGCATCCACTAACTGATCTAAATTATTAATGTTTGCTTTGGTAACTGAGTAAACCAATCCGAGGTAGGGCCTGTGAATGTGGTTATGAATGTTCTCAATAGCAAATAATCATTGTCCTGAATGCCGAAGCATTGGCTCAGGAACCTTGTCACATGCTCCTGAGCATCCTCTTCACCTCTAAAGGTTGCCAACTGAGGCAGCTTAAAGTGCTCAGGGTAAGGAGGTCCTGGCATTGATGGATGCACAGGATGACTGTGGAGCTGGCGTAAAGTGGGCTTTTGAGGCCCAAAAGTTTTGGTTTCCATAGACTCCAAACGCTCTAGCAACGATTTATATGCATATGAGGATTTAATCTCTTCCTCTTTGGTTTGCTCCCATTGTGGGTTGTGGGAGACTTGAGGCCTCTAAAGGGGTGGCCGGATGGCAACCCCTCTGCCTAGGTAGGGCATTTTAGCCCGCTCATCTTCTTGCTTGTACTCCTTGTAAGCTTCCTAAGGAGTCTCTGGATGAGACCTATGACCCTGGGTGGGTCCCTGCGGAGGGTACCCATCATTGTTCCGAGGAGTGGCCTCCCGCTCAAGTCTAGGGGGTCTCGGAGGCAGCACTTGGTAAGGTCACGGGGACCTATCTCGCACCAAGGGATTATGCCTCTCATATGGTTCCATCCTTTGGGTGTGCAAGGTTGGAACCCTCTTAGGCACTGGGTTATGGAGCAGCTCGTTTGTTTGGCACCTAATGCGCTCTTTGCTAAGGCGATATAAATGCTCTAGCTACTGCTGGTCTTGCTCAAGCCGTGTGATCTGCGCTTGGCGGGCGGTATTTCTGGTGATTTCCAGGTCGATTTGTTCTGCCATATTGAGCCTAGGATGCCTAGATGCCTCTCCTATACATTTACCTCGGTCGTGATGATCTGAGATCTCAATGGGTCGCTTCCCTCTATCGAGGTTGGCGGCATTTACCCGAGGCTCTGGCCTCAATGGGGGGGGCCGGGGGGGGGGCGGAACTTACGCTCCAGGTTTTGTCTATTGTTTCTAACAATGATGGGGGGCAAAGGAGGGAGGCCATCATCATGTGGCCTCTCCTCATGGACACTATGTCGCTCTAGTGCTTCATCGCATGGTGGCCACTCATATCGAGCTTCTAAGGGAGCTTTCTTGTCTATGTTGAGTGCCACGTGTAAGGACTCCTCCTGAAAGGGGCTATGATGAACGGGTGTGTCCCTCAAAGGGGTGTCCCTATAATTCCATCTTGACATGGATTGATGCGGACTCTCTTGCGGGTCGGGCCGCAAAGGGGGTATGACCAAGTCCTTGGTGCTGTAGCGGAGGCGACTTGTGCCCCCTTGTACACTTTCCGCAGCTTCTACCCTTGATTGGGCTTGGCTACGTGTGTACACCATGGTGGTGCTTTCCTACAAGCTATGTAGATTTTTTTCTCTTTTTTTATGATTTTTATTTGCTACACTAAATAGAAATGAACACACACACACAAGCAGTGATTATCTCGTTTAAAGGTTGAGAGTGTGTCCTAGACCTGGTTTAGTGTGTTTTTGGTTTTTGTTTTTGTTTTTTTTGAAGGTTTTTGTAAAGAACGTTTAAATGCAAAATGATGGCTCTTATGGCTCCCAAAAATGGTCGCCCCTTCGATATACCATTGCCAGGCCGATATACCAACCTCTCTATATACCCGCCCTTACGTGAGGGAAACTATAGGTACGTGAGAGCAGATGGTACATGGAACATAGGCGATACGAAAGGGGAATCTCCCTGTTTATGACACCTACCATAGAAGAATTATCCTCGTGCACTGGGAATCACCCCAGATACACTCGATCAGCTTTCATCAAGATTTACGTCTAGCAACAGTTGCGATCGAGGTAATGGATGCAAAATTCAAGCCAAGGTGGTGATGAAATCCACCGTTGGTCTTGATCAAGGGCTGGGGTTTTACGACCAGCGCCTTGGTTTTTAAGTTGCCATGTGGTGTGTGGGGTTATTTTTATTTTGCAAAAGGAAACAAGCAAACAACAAAAAGAAAAACTTTCCCTAAGAAAAAAAATAACCCAAAAAAAATAGAAACACTGAAAATAGAAAATGACAGAGAAAATGCGGAGTCCTTACCTCTTCTCTGTCGGCATCTGTCAGTCTTGAGTTTCTGCCTGAAAACTTCACAGACTAGAATTTGTCCTAGGGTGGAATGAATTATAGGACTATATTAATCCCAGGGTGGGGCACATTCCAATTCGTCCCTGGGTGAGATGAATTACAGCTCTGTGTTCGCCACAGACTGGAACGAACAGCAGTCCTGCGTTCCAAAAAAATATACCTGCAAGCAAGGTAAATTTTGATCAAATTTCTGATCCAAAAATGCAGAGGACAGAGTCCCACCATGATTTCCACTGAAAGCACGAGGATACGGAAGCAAAAATGAAAGCGAATATGAAATGCAAACAAAAAAAAAATCGAACTCAACGCTAAATCCTAGGAATTTGAAAGTGCATGAAAAGAGAGAAAGGCATGAGTGAATCAAAATGAAACACAAGTGAATAAAGAAGACAACCCCTTTTATTGATATGTTTCAAACTCGGTTACAATGCGCATCCTTCCTTTCCAAGGGCTAGGAGTGTTTAAGCATGCGTTCTTGTTACATCCATGGGTGCCTTTCCTTCTTTTGCGTGCCCACATGTAAGATGGGTAGACCAGAATGTCATCGCCGCTTGTGTTTACAAATTTTGATTCCTTTCTGCTCCTCCAATGTTCCGATCCTACATTCAAGGGAACAAGAAATAGTTAGTAGCACCTGCAGATGAAACAAAACATGCAATCCCCAAGCCTACGATAAGCGAATGAGAAAAATGAATTAAAATGTAACTAAAATGAATCCAAATGCTCTAGAAATTTGACAGGGGCATCAAGACATCATCAGGAGGGCACTGCAAAAGAACAATCAAGAAATTCCTCATCGATTTGAATTCGCTCCGGGGTGGGACGAATTCACCTGCAACAAAATGCCGAAGAGGTACTATCCCAATGTCCTGCCTAAGAAGCTCCAAAAGACCTTCAAAATTGGAGTTAGCTAATTGGGGGCATTTTGGGAAGACCCAGATGGTCAGATTTTCCCAAATTGGCCTCTGTTAGTAGGAATTTGATGATGCTACCTATAGGTTAGTAGAAGCGAGCAGAGATAGAAATATGGTCAAATTTGCTCAAAATGAGACAGAATTCAAATGACAACCTATCTAAGCATCATATAACTGAATGCAAAAATAAAATAAAATAAGTCTACCATGGAATTCCCATCGTTCCAAAATGGAGCAATTAAGATTGTGGCAGTGTGGGAGGGGGCGCCCATGGGGTAGGCCACCCACCGTTTGGGGCCTGATTTTAGCACCAATCCACTTGGGATGGGTCCAAAACCTCTTGTGTGGTATTGTCGACAAATTTGGTGGAATATTGTGACCAAATGTCAGGTTTTGGGCTCCAGATTTGTCCTCCCAATAGTCACCCAATGACCTCCCCTCTAAAGGATATCAAGGATGTGAAAGGTGCAAATCCAAAAGGTGTGAGGCATGTAAATAAAATGACAACACTTCATTGCTCTAAAATGCTCCTTCTCTATATATTTTGGGGTGAGGAAACTCACCAATTTATAGACCTAGAGGTCTCTTGAGATGGGCATGCAGAGGCGCCACTTGGCAATCATGCCTTCCCAGGGGGAAGGAGACTCCTCCCTGAATTGGGACTTCATGACTGACCTTGAAAATGCCTCTAACGCTCGAAAACGCTCACCCATACTCCCATGCGATGAAGGAAGCGTTGAGTGGCGGACCTGAGCTACCATTTGTCAAGATTTGACTTTTTTCCCGTCAAACCTGCAATTCGCCCCACCCTAGAGCGAATTCAGAATTCATCCCTAGGTGGGGCGAATCCTAGTTTGAATTCATTCTAGGGTGGAATGGATATCGATCAAAGTTCTTGAAGGTGCCAAACTGATATCTGGCCTTCCAAAATAGCTGTGAGAGTGGTTAGGACCACTGTTTAACCTCTAGGGGCTGCCCTTGGGGCTGTGTGTGTCAAAGCGATCAGTGTTTGCAGTCACATAATCGAATTGGTGTTGTTTTGGTGTCTACACCAGATTCTTGTTGGAAATATTAACCCAGATTTCATGCCTCAGTCGGACTGCGCTCGCGCAGTCAGGGATCCCAAAAAAAATTTGACATGACATCACACCTACCCTCTGATAGATGTGACGTCTGATAGATCTGATCACCACAGAAGTTAATGCTAGTTCGACGATTTAATGCCAGTTCGACGATTGGTTAGAAACCCTAGTTGAGGGTCTGTCAAAAACTGTCAAAGGACAAACCCTATCTTCCTCTCCTTGCAGATATATAAGGCAGTTCGGGTTTTTAGACATCAGTGGTGGAAGTGTGGAGAAGAGAGCAGAGAAAGAGAGGAGAGCATTTTAGTGAGCAGTGTGGCTCATCTGTTTAATGTCCGAGCAACCGACTCGACATTTGTTTTTCCTTTTAGTTTATCCTACAGCTTAGTCTACAGATGTTATTATTTCCTCAGTTGAGGACTTCTGTAACCCTCATTTTATATGAATAAAGTTTGTTGTTGTTTAAGGCATCTATAGGGTTTGCAGTTATTTCTATGTACTAAAGTCTGTTGTTCTTTGTACAAATTGCTTCAGAGCGATTTCATTCGGGTTCTATAAGTTAGAGCTTAGATCTAAAACATTGCACTCAGATCTAGTGTTTCTCTCTTTCGTACAGTCCTTGCCAAGCCAGGCAAACCAACGTCGAAGCCGCACAAGCCTCCGGACAACAAAAGTTTGCAAGGTAGAAAGATCTTGCAAAGGCCAAAATTTGGCTAAGTCTGGAGCTGTCTTCCCAACTTTGCAGCGAAGTTGAACTTCACTACCTTTGACCAGTGCAACCCGACTTCGCACCTTTGACCAATGCAGTCAGGCATTGACCAACATAGTAGAGCTTTGACCAGTCGCTCTGCAAAAATTTGGCTAAGTCTGGAGCTGTCCTCCCGACTTTGCAACGAAGTTGGACTTTGCTGCCTTTGACCAGCACAGTTGGGCATTGACCAGCATAGTCGAACAATGACCAGTGCAGTCGAGCGTTGACCAACCGCTCCCCAAAAATTTGGCTAAGTTTGGAGTTGTCCTCCCGACTTCACAGTGAAGTCAAACTTCACTGCCTTTGACCAGTGCAGTTGGGCATTGACCAGCGCAGTTGGGCATTGACCAGTCACTTCCAGACTTCGGCATCACTCCTGATGGCAAAACAAAAAATTAAAATTTCTTCAAATTGGTGTCAGAGCCACTGATCCCTTGATGCGAAGATCGAATAAAAATGGCTTCCAGTAGCAACAACTTACAGTTGCAGATCCCGCGCTTCAACGGGAAGAATTACAATTACTAGAGCATCCAGATGAAGATCATGTTTGGATCTTAGGAGTTGTGGGAGTTAGTCGAGAACGACTACCAAGAATTGGCAGATGCAGCAGCACTGGCCGCCCTCTCTCAAGCAGACAAGGACCTGTTGAAATAGAACACGAAGAAGGACCAGAAGGCCCTCTTCTACATCATGCAAGCGATCAAGGAGTCCATATTCCTGTGGATCGCATCAGCCACCAAGGCAAAGTAGGCTTGGGAGATTCTGGCCAACTCATACCAGGGCACCAATAAAGTAAAGTTGGTGACACTATAGATTCTCAGGAGGGAGTTTGAAAATATGTAGATGAGTGAGTATGAGTCCATGAGTGATTTCTTCACCCGAATGACGGACATTATCAACTAGAGGCGGTTGAACGGAGAAATTATGTAGAGCCAGAGAATTGTGGAGAAAATTCTCAAAAGTCTGCCTGCCAAGTTTGACTAGGTTGTGATAGCAATCGAAGAGTCGAGGGATCTGACAACCCTCTCGACAGATGAACTCATGGGTTCATTGCAGACACATGAACAGAGGCTGAGCTATTCATCTCATACCTCTCTAGAGCAAGAATTTAGGGCTCAGGTCTCATTTTGATACAACGACAGACAAGATTACCACCATGGCATCTCTAGTTCTCATGGAGCAAGAGGCAAAGGTAGGTGTGGGAAAGGTAACAAGCAAGGAGGATGGTCAAACCCTAGAGAAGGAGAGACCAACTGTAATTTCCATCAGCAATGTGGAAGAGGTAGTTCAAGAAATTAGCAAGATATATCTGGTCAAAAGGACATGTCAAAGGTCTAGTGCTATTTTTGCAAGAAGTTCGGCCATTACATCTCACAATGCAAAAAATGGATGGCCAAGGAGAACCAACAGCAAGCCCATTACATGGATGAAACTAGAAATGTGGTAGGAGGAAATGTGTTGTTGACTTGCAACATTGAGGAAGAGTTCTAGAAGAATGTCTGGTATTTAGATAGTGGGTGTAGCAACCACATGACGGGGAACAAGGAGATGTTCTCCCAACTAGATGAAACAGTCCAGTCTAAGGTGAAGATGGGGAACAACAACAAGGTTCCCATAATGGGGAAAGGAAATATCCTCATTCGCACCAGGCATGACAAACGAAAGCATATCTATGACCTCTACTATGTGCCTGGCCTGAAGCACAACCTACTAAGCATTGGATAGCTTGTGCAGAAGGGACATACGGTCTAGTTCAAAGACGGAGCTTGCACCATCAGAGAAAATTCACATGGGCAAATTGCTATAGTATCCATGACAAAGAATAAAATGTTTTTGCTACAAATTCAGAATGAATCATTGATGTCTTTGAGTGCAGTTATGAAAGATGCTACTTGGATGTGGCATCTTAGATTTGGTCACCTGAACTTCAGTGGCCTGAATCAACTACACAAGAAGCAAATGATGAAGGGTTTACCCCTTATAGAGTAGCAAAATCAAGTTTGTGAGGGTTTCTTAGTCGGTAAACAACATAGGGATTCGTTCCCTTTTGGTCAGTCTTGGAGAGCATCACAGCCACTAGAGCTGGTGCACTCAGACATTTGCCATCCGATGCAGACCAGAACATTTTTTGACAACAAATACTTCTTAACATTCATAGATGACTTCAGTCGGAAGACTTGGATCTATGCCATCAAGCTGAAGTCAGAAGCATTTGCCTTATTCAAGGAGTTCAAAGCTCTGGTGGAGAAACAAAGAGAATATCAGATCAAGACTCTCAAGATAGATGGTAGAGGTGAATACATCTCCAATGAATTCCATAACTACTGCAAGCAGCATGAAATTCAAAGGTAGTTCACTGCCAGATACATGCCACAGCAGAACGGCGTAGCTGAGAGGAAGAATCGAACCGTCATGGAGATGGCACAAAGTATGATGAAGGCGAAGGGATTACCGCATGAATTTTGGGTAGAGGTTGTAACATGTGTAGTCTACCTATTGAATAGATGTATCACCAAAATAATTAAGGACAAAATCCCCCAGGAGGCTTGGTGAAAGCACGAGGATACGAAAACAAAAAGGAAAAACTCCAAGTACGATGCAAAAACGAAACTAAACTTAATGCTACGAATTAAAAATGCATAAAATGGAGAAAGCATAAACAAATTGAAACCCAAATGAAACAAACAGCCCTTTTATTTTATTGATGTATTTCACAATTCGGTTACAATTCGCCTCCTCCCTTTTCAAGGGCGAGGAGCGTTAAACTCGTC
The DNA here is from genome assembly GCA_028583015.1 of Wollemia nobilis. Lineage (NCBI taxonomy): Eukaryota > Viridiplantae > Streptophyta > Pinopsida > Araucariales > Araucariaceae > Wollemia > Wollemia nobilis. Next base: position 3,930,632 of record JAQPPZ010016751.1, on the reverse strand, counting down.
TCTTGGTCACATCCATGGATAACCATCCTTCTTTCGCGTGCCCACATGTAATATGGGCAGACCAAAATGTCACCGCCACTTGTGTATACGAATGTTGATTCCTTGATGCTCCTCCGATGTTCCGATCCTACATTCAAAGGAACAATAAATAGTTAGTAGCACCTGTGGATGAAACAAAATATGCAATCCCCAAGCTTACAATAAGTGAATGAGAAAAATGAATTAAACTATAACTAAAATGAATCCAAATGCTCTAAAAATTTTACAGGGGCATCAAGACATCACCAGGAGGGTACTGCAAAAATAACAGTCAGGAAATTCCTCACCGATTTGAATTTGCTCTGGGGCGGGATGAATTTACCTGCAACAAAACGCTGAAAAGGTACTGTCCCAAACTTCCTGCCTAGAGAGCTCCAAAAGACCTACAAACTTAGGGTTAGATAATTGGGGGTATTTTGGGAAGATCCAGATGGTCAGATTTTCCCAATTTGGCCTCCATTAACGGGAATTTGATGATGCTACCTGCAAGTTAGTAAAGACAAAAAGTGATAAAACATGATAAGATTTTCTCAAAACATTACGAAATCGAAGTTGCAAACTATCTAAGCAACATAAGATGAAATGCAAGATAAAAAATGATAGAAAGAACAATCGGCCATAGATTCCTAATTGTTCCTAAAAGGGACGATTAGACTCGTGGTAGTGCGGGGGCGCCTGGGAAGGCCGCCCACTGTTGGGACCTGATTTCGGTGCCAATCCACTTGGGATGGGTCCAAAATCTCTTGTAAGGTGTTGTTGGCAAATTGGGGTGGTGTTATATGGCCAAATATCAGGTTTTGGGCTCAATATTCGACCTTCCAATGATCACCCAATGACCTCTTCTCTAAAAGAGATCACGGATGTGAAAGGCACAAATCACACAAGGATGTATGGGGAAATAAAACGGCAGCACTTCGTTGCTCCAAATTGCTCTTACTCTGTGTATTTTGGGGTGAGAAAACCCACCAATTTATAGACCTGGAGGTCTCTTGGGATGATCATGCAAGGGCACCACTTGGCAGCCATGCCCTTCTAGGGGAGGGAAGATTCCTCCATGAATAAGGACTCCATGACTGCCCTTGTAACAACCTCTAACACTCGAAAACGATCACCTATATGCCCATGCAATGAAGGAAGCATTAAGTGGCGGATCCGAGCTGCCATTTGTCAAGATTTGAATTTTTGCCTGTCAAACCTGCAATTCGCCCCACCCTAGAGCGAATTGTGAATTTTTCCCTGGGCGGAGCAAATCCCAATTAGAATTCGTCCCTGGGTGGAACGGATATTGAGCAAAGTTCCTGAAGGTGCCAAAATGATTTTTGACCTTCCAAAATTGCTATGAGAGTGGTTAGGACCATTGTTTAACCTCTAGGGGCTACCTTGGGTGTTGTGTGTGCCAACGTGATTAGTGTTTGTGGTCACATAATCAGATTGGTGTTGTTTTGGTGTCTACAGATGCCCCTTTTTGGGATGCATTTTGCAAGGCACAGCGCCAAGCAAAAATAGATAACCAAAGCACTAATGATTAGGGTTTCTTAGTAACCTAACCAACTTTTGATGCCCCAAGTATGAAAAGGGGATGCATTCTTGAATCCTTGCTTCTAACGAGCAAGGGAACTCAATTCAAGTGTTAACCTTTTTCGGTGAGGTGTTACTTGAGCTTGGACATTGATCAGTCATGAATAGGCAAAGGGCACAACCTTTTGTCTATGGGAACCTTGAGTTCATGATTCATGAATGCCAAGTGATTGATCAGCTTGTGATTATTGCTTTTTTATTGCCCCAAGCAGGAGCATGATTTGTCTTTGCCAATGATTCTTCGAATGCATGCCATTTCCATGATTGGGTGTGTATTTGTTGATTGGTGACTAAGTGTGACTACCCCCTCAAGCGATGAATCGATGAGGGAATGACCTGCATGAGAAAAGCGACGAGTTGCTTGACCCAAGATGACTTAGGTAAGGGTGCCTTCAGAGATTTATCTTTGAATGTGTGTGCAATTTTATGACATTTATACCTATTTTTGGTGGGTGTTAACCCTTTTTGGGGACGCCTTTCTGGAACTGAAATTTTCAAAAATCCATCTTCCCATGGAGCGGTCCGGCCATGGTGGACTTCTTAGGGAGTAGGATGGTGATGATTTATAACCCCAATGTCTATTTTGGATGCCAATAATGTCAGGCACGAAGGCACCTTCGTTCGACAACTCTATTGCTATTTTTGGGTGGGTTTTGACCCTTTTGGCGATGCCGTTTGGGGGTGAAATTATCAAATATCCGTCCTCCCGTGGAGTGGTCCGGCTATGGTAGCCTTCTCAGGAACCAGGATAGTGAGTATTTGTGACCCCGACATCTATTTTGCATGCCCGAAATGTCAAGTGCAAAAGCACTCTCATTGGACAGTTTTATTGCTATTTTTGGTGCATTTTTGTTGTTTTGTGAAATGTTTGCTCTGTATTCATCCCTGGGTGGGAAAAATTCTTATTGAGCATTCGTTCCAGGGTGGGACAAGTGCTAACCAGAGTGCTCATCCTAGGGAGGAATGATTATAGGCTCAAAAAGCCTATTTAAAGGCCAAAACTAGGGTTTGGGCTCATTTGCACTTGTTTTTTTTCTGGCGATTTGGAGCTCTGAGGAGGAGGAGGTCAATTATGTGAAGCGAAGCGCTGCCAAATTTTTTTTCCACCATGAGTGCATGAACCAGATCGAGTGACAGAGCTAAAGCGAGACCAGTAAGTGAATGCCCTCTTCATTAGTTTCTTGTATGATAGTTTTTAAAACTGCAAGTTATTTTTCACGTCTTATTTTTTATTTTGTGTTTCAAATGTACAAATGAAAAAAACCTTAGTGAAATATGTTTATTTGTTTTGGTATGACTTCACTAAAATGTAGGTTGAAATCCTAGTGGAACCATGTTTGTTTGTGTTCATGTTTTTTTTTTTATTCTAATGTGTTTATTTTGTTTTTATTTGCAGGTTGTGAAGAGTCGGTATCGTGTGCCTACTATTTTTGCTGAAGCGCGGGAGGCGCTAGCTATGGCTGACTGGGAGTGGCTTGACGCCCTGGGGCTCAAGTAGGTGGCTCGATTGGAGCCAGTGATTGGGTATCGGGCCTACCTAATGGCCCTGATCAACTTGTGGGATCCCTGGACTAATACTTTCCATATCCCAACAAGGGAGATGACAGTCACTTTGGAGGATGTCTATCGGATTCTTAGGATTCCAATAGATGGACTGCCGATCAGGACGACACCGTGAGACCAGCGAACAATAGTGTTGACACGCTTCTTTAGGTATAGGGAGGAGTTGGGGGTGGATGGTCCAGTGGAGAGGGTAGAGATTGACTACCAGATGGGTGGGATTCTGGTTCGATGGTGGCTGGAGAAGGGGGTGTTGGGAGTGAGGCACGTAGTACTTATGGGCCTCATTTCCAACATGCTGCTACCTGACTTGTTAGGTGTGAGTTTCTCATGGAACCTACTGAATGTGGTCTATCAACTAGTGGAGTGTTCGATGCATGAACCTTTGATCATGATATGGGTACAGATGCTACTGGCACAACTTTATGGGGAGCTATATGAGGTCTGCTATCGGGGGTGAAAGGGGATCAGCTGTAGCTATCTGTTGTAGAGCTAGGGTTGGCAACATATAGTGGTGGAGAGACCAGGGGGGTTACCATGGATGACACGGGTAGAGATGGCAGATAAGGATATAGGTTACGCGGCTCTATGGCAGCAATCTGAGGAGCAGGGATAGAGTCGACGGTGGGCAGGTGTCGTAGAGCACTATGTCGATGCCTTTGCTTGACTTGCTTTGGGGGAGGTGTTCTGGCGTCCCTACTGATGATCACCTAATTAGCTCCACTAACTCCTTTGTTGTATTTAGTCAGATTAATCTGCGGTGCTATCTATAGCACCCTAAAATTGGCGCAGTAAAACCTTAATAATTACATTTACTCTAGTAAATAATTCAAATTCAAATTTTAACCTCCCAAACCACCCGTTAACCGTCGCTTAATCCGTTTCCCCCTTTCCCATGCCATTTTTAGAGGTTATTTTGATCGTTTGACGATATCATCGTCGATCAGACGATATTGCCCCAGATCTGACGATTTTGTCTGGACTAGGGCGTCCAAATGATCTTGTCCCTAAACTAATTTTGCATAATTAGCTTCTGTTCCAACGGGTCTCTAAGTCAGGCAAAAGCGTGTCTGCACCATTAGAGACCCTTCCCCGTTGGAGATCTCCCAAATAGGGATGATCTCCAACCTCCTAACCTCCCTCCTAAGTCTATTTAATCCTAATCCCTTCCCTTAGCACCCCCATGGCTGAAATTCCCTATGAATCAACTTCATATGCATTAAGACATCCCAAATTTCTATTTGCATTAGTTCTATACAATTTTTGTTGTAGGTACCTTAGTGTTTTTCAGCCGGAGCAAGCTTACATCGTCGTAGATGATCCTGTTCAGATTGGAGGTGATCCTGTCAAATCAGAGACGATTTCATACCAATGCAAGACGATTTCGACTGCAGTCAAAATTGAGGCAATCAGTGCCTAAAGTTTGCATTTCTTCATCTTTCAATCTGTTGTTTTATGCTGTAATTAGCTATTTTATTCAGTATTTTATGCTATTCTACATTTTGGAGTTCACCCATCTAGATCAAATGCATAATTAAGTCATAATTATTATTTAATCAGTATGATGCATTCATATTTCTATTCATAATCCTCAGTTTGATATTGCTACTGTCAATTTATACTGTTTCCCTCTGTTAGAATAGTTGCATTTTCTGTGTTTTGCACCTATTTCTTTGTTTGCAGGTCTCTGACGAATTCGTCTGATGAATTCATCAGATCTCAGATGATCCTGTTAGATCTTAGACGATTCTGTCGAATTCCAGATGATCCTGACTACTTCAAGAATCAGAATCTTCATCAGACATCCGAATCAGGTATTTTCTTTTAACATTGCTTAATTTCTCTATTTTCTGTCTTAATTCTATTTTTTGTATTCATTTAATCTGCATCTTCATATAGAATAGCTTAGACGCATTTTGGCCAAACCTAGGACATGGATGCATAAGGCTAAAAATGAACACATCAAACACATTCCCAACCTAGGCATGGAAACTGCCATTAAATGTTTCCTGGTGAACCCACCATCCATCGAAAAATCACCATCATACACCTCCCTTGAGAGGCGGGACCTTCGCAAGGCCTCTCAGTCCAAGGTACCGCGCCATCCTTTTTCCATCCCCCTTCCGGGCATGGATCCTATAGCATGAAGGTAGGGATGTGAAAAATTTGGAGCGATACATTTTGGTGAACCCAACGTGAATGCATTTAAAACATTTTGAAAACAAAAAAAAAAAAAAAAATAATATATATATATATATATATATATATATATATATATATATATATATATATATGTATACAAGAAAAACAAAAACAAAATCATCATTGTATGTTTTAGATTCAATTCTAAATAGTAAATATTAAATATTACTTTTAGAAATACTAAAGAAACCATGAGTTTTAACTCAAATCCATATGAGCCCATCAGTAATGTTGGAAGAATTTAGCCAAATACATTTGTTGATTATGACCAACCTCATCCCTATTCAACATCACCTCCATCACACTCCTTATTTTTCATCCTTACTCCAACAAAACAATCCCTTTTCCAATCCTCTCCATAATGATATTATCTATTCTCCCATATATCCATATTATGTCTATTGTTCCACATACAATCCTCCGCCACCTTTTCAATATTCTTCTTTCAATACAACACATCCATTTCAACAAGAAAATACTTATTCTTCCAATTTTACCATGCACTCACCTCATACTTCGCAATCTTCCTATCATCATTCTACCCATAACAAAGAAAGTAGAGGTGAGAAATTGTTAGGTCCTTTTATGACGAAAGTCCTAAGGCATTTATCAAAAACCTCTCAAAACCCTTCATCACGTAAATTTACTAAGCTCAATCAACCAATGGATATAATTCTCAAGCATTTACTTGATACAAATAGGATTGAACTCCCTTCCATAAGACAACCTGATACCACAGCAGATTGGTTTAAACCTGAGCTACATTGTGAATATCATAGAGTAGATGGACATATGACACAAAATTGTAAAGATTTAAGATGTGCAATTCAATATTTTATTGATGATGGTATTTTTAATATAAAGGAATTACAATCTACAACTGATTATAAATCTCCAGTAAACAATCAAACTCCTACACAACAAATACCAATAATCAATCAAGACATGGGGATCTCCCAAGAACCCCTATTCAATTATCAACAATAAGAAACCAATAAAATATTGCATGTTAATGCATCCCATCATGATGATATTATTAATATTGTAACAAAAACTACAAATGAGCAACCTCAAGTTCAATCAACACAATCTGATATTCAAGATATGGATTCCTCATTTGACCAACCTTCAAAACTATCTTTGGCTCTAGAGAATGATCCAAAATGGAATGTAAGCATAGAAAGCTTATATTTAAAGTCAAAATTTCAATTTGAAATCCCCTTTGATAGCCAACAACAAGTGACTCATCCTCAAGCAAAGATATCCCTTTTAGAAGTATTACAAATTGCTCATAAGGAAATTTTGTTCAAAATACCTAGCCAACAATTTGTTCCTCATCATATTTTTTCTAAGAACATAATTAATGGTGTAAACCCTCTTGAGGTTAACCATATTTCATTCTATGATGAGGAGATTCCTTCCCCTACTCCATAAGAATACTATGATCTTTACAGTTCAGGATCTAGTAAAGAAACACCTGTTAGAACTATCATGGAAGATAATGGCTTCTCTCTTAATTTATGCACTTATCAATTATTCCAAAAATTCAAAACAAAGGAAGAAGATCTTAATGAATCAAATGTTATTATAAAATATTTTAACAATGAAATTCAAGAAGCTCAAGGTACTATAATTTTTCCCATTAATATTGGACCCAATATTCTGGATACTTTGTTTTATGTAGAATATTGCCCTTCACTTTACAACTCCCTTCCACTCTTCACCAATGTTTGAAATTTGAAATTGCAAATAAAAGTGTTACCATACATGGTGACCCAAAACCATTTGAAGAATATTTAATGGTTGAAACATCAAGTTCTATACATTCTCCATTGTCACAATTACCTTCTATTTCTCACTTTTCTTCATCCATATATGATCATCCTTGTTTATCAAATAACATCCATGCACATATTTCATATATGCTCCCTCCATCTTATCAAGACTTGGAATATAATAATAAGAATGAAGAACCTTCTTATCCTTCTTACATTTTTTTGTGTAACATGATCAATTTTACACATATAAAAGTTAAATCTCTTGCTACATTATTTTACATTATAACAAAGCTTTTGTTATCACTATCTTTTATTCATCACCTTTTGTTCTTACCTTCAACACAACCAAATTATCCTTCAAAACCTCCTTTGATTTTGAAGCAACCTTAGACATGCTATACTCAAATAACCTTGTATAGTGTATATAGATCATCTTGTATATACCACCAATTTCAATTCATAAATTAAAATCAAAATACAAAAAAATAAAAATCCTCAAAATCAAAAAAATACTAATGCAACTAAGGACCTTAAAGGTAAATTTGAGCCCAACTGGCTTGGACCATACATTATCACTGCTAAATTTGAATCAGGAGCATACAAATTATCTACCTTATATGGTAAAGAACTTAAAGAACCCATGAATATTTTGCATCTTAAACGTTACTATGTATAAATTTGGTCATTTCATCCTTGTATATATTTGTTTAAAATATTTCAAAATCATTATCTTGTATTTTTTTTAATTTATAAATTCAAAAACACCAAAAACATTCAAAATCATCAAAATCCTCAAAACTATTTGTTGCATTTATTTATGGCACTTGTTAATTCTTTCAAAAATAATAAATGAAAATCAAAACAACAATATTCTTGACTCTTTCGAAACCAAAACAATATAAATAAGAAAGAGAAAGTCAACATTCTCAAAGCTTCTCAAAAATCATTTATATATATTTTCTTACAATTATTGCAGTTATATGTTTCAAATTATTTTGGATAAATTAGCATTTATTTGGAATCCCTCACTTTCACACTCACACTCATAAATATCTTGATTTTATCTGGCATGATTACTAATCTCTCTTATATCAAAGTTCACAAAATTCAATTAAATAACGTTTGAGCACAGAGAATTGATCTTGTTATTTACTTAAACTAAGCACATTATTTCACAATAAAATGATTATATTTGTAGTTTCCATGCTTTGCTACATAGTAGAAGTGGTTTCTTGAGCGAAAAGTTTCCCCTGCTATCCTATCATGCACATGGTCTAGAATCTTTGAGAATTGGAAAAAAGACAAGATCACCCCTACCCAGAATAAAAATCCCTTGCTCTACAGCTAATCCGAGCAAGTATCCCTAGTATAGAACAAAAAGAAAAAAAAAAAGTTCAAGAAAAAGAAAAACAAAAAGAAAAATATTATTTTTATCATTACAGCATTATCAAGCAAAAAAAAAAAAAATACAAAAGAAAGAAAAAGACAAAAAAGAAAGCAAAAAGAAAGCAATAAAATCCCTTTCCCTACCCTTTGAAAAGAAAATAAGGGTTGATGAGCTTGAATCCCTAGAATTCTCAATTATTCGAAAACTGTGAGGTAAGCCCCATAACAGGTGGTTTGTGCCCAACCTGCTTGGCCTTGGGTAACTCCTAGCATGGTGATATGTCTGTCACATTAGCAACCTTCTTTTGTACAGACCTATGTCTGCTTATGGATTAGCTAGCTCTTGATAATCCGACTTACATAGTAGTCTAGTATGGTTATATGCATCTACATCATGGTTAATGAACACTTCTTTAGTTCATTCAAATCACTTGTATCAAATTATCTTGCTCAAAACTGGTAAACGAACATAGCAATTGCACACACATTTATATTTGAGAGATTTTGTGTATCACTATGATAAATCAAGATTGGAAATGAATTCACATATGCACATGGGGTTCCTTATAAATCTAACTTTTGTCTTCAAAGTACTTTGAAATATTTTGCAAATTGTTTGAAATAATTCATTTTCTTCTTTAAAGTACAGTTGTTTAGCTTAAAGACAACTACATACATAATAATCAAAATTTCTTTCAATACAATCAAAACACACACACACACACACACACACACACATATATATATATATATATATATATATATATATATATATATATATATATTCGACTTTCGCGACGATGGTATAGTTCTAAAACCAAAATTGAAATTTTATGCTTAGCGCAAGTCCTCATCTTCATATTTTCTGTTTATCAAAAATCAACCATGCAATAAAACTATCTCTTTTTGGATTTCACGATGATGGTATAAGTCTATACCTACATATTCTATGCCTAGCGCAAACCATTGTAACAATTTTTATTCTCCATTTATTTAAAAATCATGAAAAACATGACTTAAATCATTATGTTACACAAATTATGCTTTTAAAAAGCATACACATTATCACTATTTCATGTCATTATATCAACCTTCAATTTTGCAATGATGGTATAATTCCTAGGGAATTATCCAAAAATTTTATCACACTTAGGAATTTATGCCTAGCAAAAATCATTTTAACATTATTTCATGCATATTATTTTTATGAAAATCTGAAAACAAACCATTATCATCATCATTTGCACCATTGCACCAAAGTCTTAAGACAGTCTCTTAAGCACTCTTTTACTTTTTAACAATATTTCTATACTGGGATTAGCTTGACGATCGAGTGAGCGGCGACTCCATGAAATGGTCTATAATAGCGACAATGTCCTTTGAAATTATTGTTAGAAGTCTCTTTTTATCTTTTATCACATCACATCACAAACAACCATTTTGTTCTATCAGATTATTTCATTTACAATTTTACAAGCATGACATTCAAACCATAATATTTCCAACGACACAATTACATGAATCATCACATCAATCAATCAAAACATTAAAAAGCATCATAAAAATACATAAGACACAAGTCATATGATCAAAAACATATCTCATCTATATATATCAACAATATATACATCATGTCAAAATTGGATCGGTATGCCATAATCTATACCTCGGCATACTCAACCCTCTATCAAAAATAATAAAATATATGTCTCAATATGTACAGTGCAAGTGTAGTAGTCTAGCCTTGAGAACCCCTCAAGCTCTCAGCCTCATCTCCTCCCCCGCCCTAAGGTGGACGAGGTGGCCCCATCGTAGTATGTGTGGTACTGTGAGTCCTAGTCGTCGATCAGGACGAAGTTCTCGACGACCTGATCTTGATCAGATCTACGATGTTAGCTGGCAGTGGTAGTCTATCCTCCTCTGACACCATCTGATAGTATAATGTCTGATAGAAAATGATTTGGGTAATAGCCCGTGTTAGCTCCCTAGTGCTCGTCCCTCCGCCCCGTGCTCTGAGGCATGCAATCTCATCTCTGAGCTGTGTCACCTCAGCTCGGTGTCATGCAGTCTCCTCATGTAGGGTCTGCACCTATGCCTGGAGATGGATTGTCTCTGCCCGGAGAGTTGCTATCTCGCTACTCTCCCCAGTGTTGACACCCTTGCCCTTATCGGGCGATGGTGGCCTCTCTCTCTATGGAGAAGGGGGTCTCTCCGCCCTCCTCTCCCGCTGTTGCAGCCTCTCCTGTGCCTGTGGCCTCCTCTGCTATCTCCTTCTATGACCCTGGGCCACCTCCATAGCCACCTGGCATCACCTCCCTATCCGATGCACAATTGTGTGAATCGGACCCTGAGCCCTCGACATCCAAGGAGGGTGGATGTCTGCGTACCAGGCATCATATCCGTCGGCTACCCCTGCGTTGTCCCCATCCACTAGCTGAATGGGGGCATCATCTGAGTCCTGACTCCAGAAGCGCTGCATGTCTAGAGCCCCACTCACTGTGGTGTTATCCTAGACAATCCAGGAAAACTCGTAATCCCTGAGAGATGGGATCCCCTATTGTAGACCGAATTGTCGCAAAACTCGGTGGTAGCGGTGGAGCTCCACCTCTCCCCTCTCCATCCTCAACCAGTAAACTCGCCTGATGCGAGCCAACTCCTGTCCATCCTCGGCCCACCCTGGGTGCTCTCACCATGGCCTCTAGGTGATCTGGTCTGGGACAAGGTCATCCAGCAGTCTTCGGGACATCGGTAGGTCAATCCGCCGCTGTGACCCTCTCCGGAGCCACCAGTAGAAAACTCGAGGCCTCTCCCCATCAATCCCTATCATAGGAAGCCCTATCAGCCTCCGCACTGCAATGTGCTCCCAGCACCAAACTTGTAGGAGCGATGTCATAACCAGACATCGACCACTCTTGTACACGACCCCATGCAGGATCCTGTACAGCCAACATAGCACAAAACTGCCCCAAGAGAATCTGTAGCCATGGTCCCGCATGTCGCAGATCACATCTGCTAGCATCCATGGTACCCTGCACCTACTCTGGTGGCACAGCAGAAGTCCACCAACCACTCCGACCAAAACCTGTGTGAGTCTAGATGCCCCCGGCATCTGACATAGCGCCTCGATGTTTACTCTGCCCTTCTCCAGGGTGAAGCTCGGGTCACCACACAACTGCATCATAGCATGGCCCTGATTGGCCGCAGGAGTGATCAACCGTACTTGTATGGGGATTGTCAGAATCCTCCATACATCCTCCAAAGTGGGAGTCATCTCCCCTGTAGGTAGCCAAAAATAGGAAGAACCCGGATACCACCTCTCTGCCAAGGTCATCAGTAGCCCCATATCTGTAGACACTTGTGGCATTTCTGCCACATGCTGTAAGCCATCCTGTGCTAGCTGATCCCGCTTTGCCTGTGTTAGAGTGGCCAAGTCATCTCTCAACCCCTCGTATTTCCATTCCCTGCTCTTTAGAAATCCTCTTTGCAACATAAACAACAACAAACAATCATTAATAACAACTCAAGTGATTAAAAAAAAATGCAAGTTAAAATAAGTTCAATTTTATAGAACTGATGATATCGTCCACTATTGGACGATATCGTCCCAAATTTGAGCACAATCGTCTTCGATTTCGCAAGCCGAAATCGTCCTTAATTTGACGAAATCGTCCCCCTTTCGCCGATTTTGCCCTTACACGAAATCGACGAAATTGAGACGATTTCGTCGAAATCGGGACGATTTCGTCTCGACGACGTCGATGGCCCAAAAACGGCCGTGATGCTCAAAAATTAATCAAAATTCACCTAAAAAGCATGTAAATTCAACTTAAAGCATTCTAAACTAAGTTTAGACTCTTACCCGTAGCCCATGCCGGACCTTTGTCGATCTGTGCGTCATCTCCACCATTTTTGCTTACAGAGGTCTAAAAACCAGAACAATGAACAGTAAAAATGAATTAGGGTTTTACCCTATTTTTCTTAATTTTATTCAAAAATAATTAAAAACAATTTTGCTTTTTCGCGTTTTTACCTCAAACATTCGATTTGGGTAAAAACACGGAGGGGCACCATAGTAAGCTGTCGTACGATTCGACCAAGAATCGTCACCTAAAAATGGGAATAATTTTACTTTCTCGTAGATCGAGAAGAACTCATCTTTAACGCATTTTCTTTAGAAAATTCGCTAAAGAGGGGGCAAAATGTAGCACCCTAAAATTTGCGCAGTAAAACCTTAATAATTACATTTACTCTAGTAAATAATTCAAATTCAAATTTTAACCTCCCACACCGCCCGTTAACCGTCGCTTAATCTGTTTCCCCCTTTCCCGCGCCATTTTTAGAGGTTGTTTTGACCATTTGACGATATCGTCGCCAATCAGACGATATCGCCCTAGATCTGATGATTTCATTTGGACTAGGATGTCTAGACGTTCTTGTCCCTAAACTAATTTTGCACAATTAGCTTCTGTTCCAACGGGTCTCTAATTCGGGCAGAAGCGTGTCTGTGTCATTAAAGACCCTCCCCCGTTGGAGATCTCCCAAATAGGGATGATCTCCAACCTCCTAACCTAACCTCCCTCCTAAGTCTATTTAATCCTAAGCCCTTCCCTTAGCACCCCCTATCTGAAATTCCCTATGACTCGACTTCATATGCATTAAGACATCCCAAATTTCTATTTGCATTAGTTCTATACAATTTTTGTTGCAGGTACCTTAGTGTTTTTCAGCCGGAGCAAGCTTACATCATCGCAGACGATCTTGTTCAGATCGGAGGCGATCCTGTCGAATCAGAGACGATTTTGTACCAATGCGAGACGATTTTTACTGCAGTCAACATTGAGGCAATCAGTGCCTAAAGTTTGCATTTCTTCATCTTTCAATCTGCTGTTTTATGCTGTAATTAGCTAGTTTATTCAGTATTTTATGCTATTCTGCATTTTGGAGTTCACCCATCTAGATCAAATGCATAATTAAGTCATAATTATTATTTAATCAGTATGATGCATTCATATTTCTGTTCATAATCCTTAGTTTGATATTGCTACTGTCAATTTATATTGTTTCCCTCTATTAGAATAGTTCCATTTTTTGTGTTTTGCACCTATTTCTCTGTTTGCAGGTCTCTGACGAATTCGTATGACGAATTGGTCAGATCTCAGATGATCCGGTCAGATCTCAGACGATTTTGTCGAATCCCAGACGATCTTGACTGCTTCAAGAATCAGAATCTTCATCAGACATCCGGATCAGGTATTTTCTTTTAACATTGCTTAATTTCTCTATTTTTTGTCTTAATTCTCTTTTCTGTATTCATTTAATCTGCATCTTCATATAGAATAGCTTAGACGCATTTTGGCCAAACCTAGGACATGGATGCATAAGGCTAAAAATGAACACATCAAACACATTCCCAACCTAGGCGTGGAAACTACCATTAAATGTTTCCTGGTGAACCCACCATCCGTCGAAAAATCACCATAATACACCTCCCGTGAGAGGCGGGACCTTCGCAAGGCCTCTCAGTTTGAGGTATCGCACCATCCTTTTCCCATCCCCATTTTGGGCACGGATCCTATAGCCTGAAGGTAGGGATGTGAAAAATTTAGAGCGATACACTATCGTAGGATACCATAAGCTAGCTCATCCACATGCAAACATTGATCTGCATACAAGTTAATTTGACAGATATATCGTCATGCGAGAGGTTTACCACCAATGACTGATAGGCTATCAACCAAACCAGTACTGAGGTTTGCCTCATGACCCGTCTGGATGCTGAGAGTTCCAGGGATTCAAGTTCGACTCCCTTATTTTCTTCAATTGTATTGGGATACTTGCTCTTTTGTAGTGATAAAAATCATTGTTTATTTTTGTATTATATTTTTCTTTTGAGCAAGGGATTAGGATATGGAGTGATGAGAATCACTATTTTATGTGCTTTTTTTTTATGTATGCACTTTGGTTGTGATGTCAAAATTTGGATTTTTGACGTTTGCAAATTGTTGATGTTTTGCAACTTTTGAGAACTTGGGATTCTTGGGGAATTGGGTAGAGAGGATGCTTGTCCTTTTGCCAACTCTTAGCATTCTTGGGGTCATTCGCACAGGGGGATGAGCAAGATAACCGTTTCGATTATGGTGACCTGGATTGCTTTGCAGGTTTCATCTTTAATTCACACAACTTGGGAATGTTTTATGTGTTTTAATTTGTGTTTAACAAGGTGTAAGCCAAGTAAAACTCTACCTTCGTAAAATCTGTCTGACTTGGTACAGTACGTGGCTAGAAAGCTAATGATGACTGAATGACAGAAACCCTTGATACATTAGAAGACCACTGACTATAGTATGGCGAACATATGTGATTAGCGTTTATTTTTGATGGACTGTTTATAGAGCGGAGAAATGTGGAAAATGAGGGTTTTGCCAAGTAATCACAGTCTATGGTGCCTTGACCTTTATGACCACAAAGATGTAATGTATGGGTGTGATGCGTAATGCAGCTATATGTTTTTGTGTTTTTTATGGATTGATTTGTGTGAATATGAAGATGATATGCAAAATAAAGATCTTTATTTTTGTGACAATTTTGAGCATGCATGGAAATGAGATGCAGATTTTGTTATTTTTGATGATTTTATTGTTTTTGAATTTTCTTGTTTTTGACCAAGTGATTGCGGGAATCCTTGGAGCATTTTGGGGATTGACAAAGCGATTGGGGAAATCCTTGGAGCATTTTGGGGATTGACCAAGCGATTACGAAAATCCTTGGAGTATTTTGGGGACTGACTGCATTTTGGGGATTGACCAAGCGATTACGAAAATACTTGGAGCATTTTGGAGATTGACCAAGCAATTACGAAAATCCTTGGAGCATTTTGGGGATTGACCAAGCGATGACGGAAATCCTTGGAGCATTTTTGGGATTGACCAAGCGATTACGAAAATCCTTGGAGCATTTTGGGGATTGACCAAGTGATTACGGAAATCCTTGGAGCATTTTGGGGATTGACCAAGCGATTACGAAAATCCTTGGAGCATTTTGGGGATTGACCAAGCGATTACGAAAATCCTTGGAGCATTTTGGGGATTGACCAAGCGATTACGGAAATCCTTGGAGCATTTTGGGGATTGACCAAGCGATTACGAAAATCCTTGGAGCATTTTGGGGATTGACCAAGCGATTATGAAAATCCTTGGAGCATTTTGGGGATTGACCAAGCGATTACGAAAATCCTTGGAGCATTTTGGGGATTGACCAAGCGATTATGGAAATCCTTGGAGCATTTTGGGGATTGACCAAGCGATTACAAAAATCCTTGGAGCATTTTGGGGATTGACCAAGCGATTACGAAAATCCTTGGAGCATTTTGGGGATTGACCAAGCGATTACGAAAATCCTTGGAGCATTTTGGGGATTGACCAAGTGATTACGAAAATCCTTGGAGCATTTTGGGGATTGACCAAGCGATTACGAAAATCCTTGGAGCATTTTGGGTTGACCAAGCGATTATGGGAATCCTTGGAGCTTTTTGGGTTATGGCTCTTCTAAACATGGAATGGCCACAAATGACTGATGTTCAAGGGTTCTAGTTCCTTGATTTCGTCAAGAGAGGCTAGCCGATATGTTCCAGGTCCTATTTTGCTATCAATTACATAGGGATCTAACCAGTTTGCCATGAATTTGTCCCTTAAATGGGACGACAGACTAGAGTTCTGTTGGTTTTCTTTCAAGACCAAGTCATCGACCTGAAAGTCCCTCAAGTGAACTTTCATGTTGTATGCTTTCTTACGTCGCTCTTGATAGATACATAAATTCTCGAGAGCATTAACGCGTCATTCATCAAGCAACGTAAGCTAGTCTAACTGGGCCTACCATGCAGTATCATCATCGATGAACTCTTGCATTGATATGCGTAGGGAAGGAATTTCCAACTCGAGAGGCATGACAGCCTTGGAGCCATACACGAACGAAAATGGAGTTGCCCCAGTGGGCGTCCGAATGCTGGTGTGATAGGCCCACAAGGCAAGTGGGATTTGAATGTGCCAATCCTTATGATTATCTATGACTGTATTTTTAAGGATGGCAACTAGTGTTTTGTTTGACTCCTCTGCTTGACCATTTGCTTGCGGATAATAGGGTGTCAAAAAATTATGCTGAATTTTGTACTTTGTGGTCAAAGAACGCACATATTTGTTTTTGAATGACGTCCCATTATCCGAGATGATCTTGGATGGAATACCAAAATGACATGATGTTATGCAAAATGAACTCCACAATGCGGGGTCCAGTCATAGAGGTTAGCAGAACTGCTTCCACCCACTTGGTGAAGTACTCTATGGCCGTGATGATAAACGTGTGATGACCTGACGACGTAGGGGAGATCTTTTCGATTAGATCTAGGTCCCACTATGAAAAAAGCCAAGCCGATTGGATCGACTGCAAGGCCTGGGAAGGTACATGTGTCAAATTAGCATGGTGTTGACATTTCATGCACTTCCTGACATATTCGCAACAATATCGCTCTAAAGATGGCCAATAATAGCTCATGCGAAGAATGTGCTTTGCGATGGCCATACCGCTGAAGTGGCCACCGCATGTATCATCGTGCGCTTGGGCGATCGCCCAAGTGGACTCTTGTTGGTCCAAGCACCGAAGGAGGATCCCTTCATAGTTGCGACAGTACAAAATGTCTCCTAACAAGACATGCTTTGCCACTTTCTGCTTGAATGCGTGTTTTGCGGCATGCGTCAATCCAAGTGGGAGGTTACCTGACTTGAGGTAGTCCATTATGGGTGAATACCAATCCTGCTAATCAGAAGCCTTGATGGTATGAACAACCAGTCCCTCTCGAAGTTCATCCCTAGCAAAAGCTGAGTGGGAGAGAACTTGCAAGAATAGCATTGTATTGCTATTAAGGGGAGTAGGGGAGAACAAGGACCCCCAGTTGGTGTGTTTCAAATGATCATGGATTCGAGAGAACCTGTCCATGGATGGCTCAATCTGGATCGAGTGGATTCCTGGCGTTAAATCAGAGCTTGCTCGCTCCATCGTTGATTGTGATAGTGTTTTGACTTGAATAGTGGTCATATCACCAGAAATGTCTTGTGGGATTAGCGACCCCAAAGAGGCCATAATGTTCACAAAATGATTCGATGACCGAGGGAGTGCCTCGATGTCGTACCGTTAAAGCTTTACCAGGAATTTGTCCACAAGGGCTTTGTAGGCCTGCAGAACTGGGCATTTGCATTGGAATATCCCTTTGAATTGGTTGACAATAACAACGAATCACCGAAGATATTCAATCATTTAATGTTCATGGTGATTGTTGTCTGAAGACCTATGAGCAAGGCTTCATACTCTGCATTGTTGTTGGTGCATGGGAAATTTAATTTAAATGACAGGGGCATTGGAGTGCCCTACGGTGTGAAGAATACTATTCCCACACCACCACCTTGCTCACATTTAGAACCATCAAAAAATAGGGTTATGTCGGCCTATGACTCTGGCTTATCAGAATCTGGTGATTCTGAGACATGGAAGACCACATCATCGGGTAGTTCTATAGTCAAAGGTTGGTCATCTTCGAGAGGAGCCTCTGCTAGTTGATCGGCTATGACCTGACCTTTTATGAATTTTTGTCCAATAAAATCTATGTCAAATTCCATCAACAACATGATCCATTTCGCCATGCGACTACTATGATAAGTACGACTCATCATGTATCGCAATGGATTCTCCTTAGACACAACATATGTCTTGTTGCTCAGCATGTAATGGCACAACTTTTTGGTAGCAAAAACCACTGCCAAGCAGAGTTTCTCAATGTATGCAAAGTTAAGTTCATAGCTGACCAGGGTGCGGCTAAGATAGTAAGTAGCATGTTCCCTATGAAGTTCGTTCTTCTAGGCTAACATGGCTCCCAGTGCCACCTCAGTAGCTGAGATGTATAAGTAGAACGACACTCCTGGTCTAGGTGGTGCCAATACTGGCGACGAAGCCAAGTATTGTTTAATGTCGTCAAAGGCTAACTGGCACTCGTCATCCTAGTGAAATGCTACCCCCTTGTGCAACAACTTGTTCATTGGTCGACACTTGTCAGATAGCTGCGCTATGAAGCGCTTGATCGACGTGACCTTTCCCTGCAGGATTTCTGAGCTGCTTGATGGTAGTTGGGGGAAGCATTTCAAGGATTGCCTTGAATTTTTTTGGGTCCACCTCGATGCCCCATTTTGAGACTATGAAACCCAAGAGCTTTCCAAATGTGATGCCAAAAATGCACTTCTTGGGATTCAGTCTGACTCTATGCTCCATGAGGCAATCGAGGATCTTGCTTAAGTCACCGAGATGATCCGGGCGCAAAAGAGATTTGGCCAACAAATCATCCATGTAATCTTCCAAAGTCTTGTGCATGTAATCGTGGAAGATGTACGTCATGGCACGTTGGTAGGTGGCGCCAGCATTTTTAAGGCCAAAAGGCATGACCTTGTAACAAAATGTCCCCTAAGGCGTTGTGAATGCCGTTTTTAGCTGGTCCTCGGGACTGATACAAATTTGATTGTATCCCGAGAAACCATCCATGAGGGAAAGCATTTCGTGACCCTCTGTAGCGTCTACGAAGGCGTCAATGCTCGGCAAGGGGAAATCATCCTTAGGACTCGCTTTGTTTAGATCTCAAAAATCAGTGCATATGTGAATCCTCCCATCAGGCTTCTTGACGGGCACCATGTTGGACAGCCATGGTGGATAATCCACGCAGATGACAAACTGTGCATCCAACAGCTTTTGCAATTCGTCTTTGACCATTAAGGCCATTGTTGGGTGCATCTTGCATAGTTTCTGCTTAACTGGCTTGACTGTCGGATCAAGCGTTAGATTATGCGTGACTAGCTGTGGGTCTAGTCCCGGCATGTCTTTTTATGACCATGCAAAAACCTCCTTCTTCTCTTTGAGAAGGGCAATATAGTCAGCCTGCTCTTCGGGGGATAAACTTACCCCCAGCTTGATGATCCGTGGATTCATTGGGTCTGAGCCGATGTCTACGTCAGTCATCTCCTCGACCGACATGTGGGATCCGTCTTTCAACTGATGTGGAGTTGGGATCAAGTGGATATCATTTGCTGAGTTTAGATCATCGTTAGGAACCTCGGGTCCCTCTTCAGCATGGTAGATATCTTGAGTTGGCCCAGGGGTAAAATGGAGCATTTCACCGAAAGGCCAGTACTCGAATGGGGATGGAGGGGAATCGACATGATCCCAGTCTATGGCATCTATGTTTAGAGACAATGACTGTGTTGGATCGGTCGGATTGTGGATGGGGGCGGTTAAGTCAATGGAGATCATGTTGATGAAATGATTTTTGTCTCCATTATCGTGGGTGTGGTTACTCGAACATTCTAGATGCTCTCTGTGCTTGGGATCCGGTTCTAGAGGGACTGGCACGAATGGATCAGCCCTATGTGCGAATAGGAAAATAGGGTTTGCCCTCAGCATTGATGCCATTATAGGGTCTCTGGGTGGAAGGTATGCTTCGTCTGCCCAGAGTAGCGGATCCAACACTTGGTCCCACCGCACTGGGCCTATGTACCACTCATGCCTTGTAACTATGTTCAGCTGTTCAAATATGTCATTAATCTCCAAGGGGTGCCGATGCTGCATCTACCGCATGTGATTAAGATATGTCATTTCTGTTTCGTCTTCGTAATCACTATCAAAAATCCAAAAGCCCTTGTTGGCTCTGACAACTGTTTGAGGTATGACAGGCTTGTCCTGCTCGAGCAAATTAATGTGATCCCACCTAGGTTTTTCCACTCTCTACGGGGGTACTTTATTTCCTTGGAGCGGCGCTTGCTCGATGGGAGCATCCAGGGGAAACATTGTCAAGAGGCTTTCTTGATAATCATCCATGGGGATCACCTGTGAGTGATCGCTATCTGATTTGAAGGGGTCATACGACGTTGGTTCATACTTCGGCTCATCCTCCGAGGACCCTTCTTGACATTGTCTAGACCCTCCTTGAAAATGAGCACTCAAGCTTTCTCCTCTCTCGAGCGAAGGGAAGAGATTGCTAGAGCCAACAAGGTTGATTGCCGTTAATGGGAGATAATCCCTCAATGTATATGTGGTGTTAGGGTTGGCATATGGATCTGATGCCAATCCCCCCTTGTTGCCTATCCCTAGGCCTTGCATGTTCTCCACTAAGATGTCCAAGGGCAGGGGGTGGTTGAACCCTACTCTTGACTTGTCATATGGCATTTGGTATCTTGGTTGGCAAAGAACACGTATCCCTTGCTCATATCGGCCTAACCCATATCCGTGCCAATTGCATTGGCCAAGGTATCTTAGAGCAAAGTCTGGGTTAGACAAATAGTTGACATTTTCAGCAAAAGGCTCTTCGTCTTCGTCCTCTTGCATGCATGGTGCAACGCCATAATCAAGGCCCCCTTACACAAAGTTTGTCTGGTTCGACGGGTAGCCTAGGGGAACAATAGTGCCAATGGGGAGTCGAGGTCTCCCCATGTCCTGCATGGATTCTAGTGCGGGTGTTGCTATAATATTCCGCACTAGATACTCCCCCAGGCCCGTATTGGCCATTTCAACGATGATCGTTGGCGGTTGAGGGGGAGGGAATGGAAGTTCTCCTTGAGTCCACTCCATGTTGGGTGGACTAGGAGCCTCGACTTCCATTCGGCTAGGCATCTCCTCAGTAGAGATAGTTGACACTGATGGTAGTGTCTCTTCCAAAGGTTTTGCCTCTTCTAGGGGTTTCTTCCCTTTGTCCTTCTGTTTGGCCCCCAAATATGGTGTCGTTGGTGGAGGTCTAGACGATGAAGATGAACCCGATTGGGATTTTGAGGAACTTGCTAATGGGGATGCCTGCGGAATCGGACCCTGTTTAGATGGATTTAACTAGAAATCCAAATGTGTTGATGGCAGGGTCGATTGCGGCATCAGCTGCACCGCATTACAATGCTTGAAGGGTTCCAAGTCCACCGGGACTACATGCACCTCCCCTTCAAATGTATACTTTAAGTATTGGTGAGCTATCGAAGGGATATACTTCATGTCTCTGATCCACGGCCGGCCCAACAAGATGTTGTAGGCCATATCACCCTCCAATATGTGGCACAATGTGGGTATGGTCTTTTGTCCCACTTGGATTGGTAGGACTATTGTGCTGACTGTTGAGCAGATTGCGTCATTGAATGCTCACAGAGTGTAGGTGGAAGCTGTGATATGAGATGCGGGAAACTTCAAATGTTTGAGAGCCACAGTTGTGATGATGTTGCTGGACGAGCCAATGTCTATCAACACCCTCTTGTATGGGATCCCATTGACCTACACGATAACATGCAGGGGTGGATTTGCCATGTCATCAGTAACTGATCTCAATTCGTCTTCTCAAAATGTGATGACTGGCTCAGTGCATCGTTTTACATGCCCCACGAAGTTGTTGAAAGAATTTGTCTCATGGGGATGCAACTCGATGGCTTTCAAAATCTCCATTAGAGCTTCTCGATGAGGCATAGATTGTTGTATAAGCTCGTATATGGAGAGCCTAGCCGATGTGGTCCTCAAACTCTGGGTGAGTTTGGACCGAAGTGTGGCCACTGGTCTAGGCGGAGGAGGCTGTGCAAGGTGCTGTTGTGGTTGCGAAGTTGTTGGCACCTCTCCTGCCACTGCCGTAGGAGCATTCGTGCTCAGATACCTCCTGTTCTGAGTCACTATACTGATCATCCCTACATATCCCTGCATGGGACAGTTCTGTGTGACCTCGTTAACTTATAGGGTCTTTGCCTGCAGAGCATGAGCAGGCAAGGGGTATTTGAAGACCTCCATTTGTTGATTGCTTGGTGCGACGAGATTATCCACCACTAGTGTCTTGTTATCAATCAAGTATTGCACCAAGCCCTTAAATTTCCAACAAGCATTTAGGTCATGTCCCTGCCACCTATGGAACTTGCAGTACAAGTCCTCTTTATACCCCTTAAGCTTGGGCACGTTGGGATCTATAGTCTGAACCTATGGCAGGCTGATCAGGTTTGCCGCTAACAAGCGGTCAAACAAGGAGTCCCTGGACTTTGTGTAGGGTGTGTATTGTCGTCTAGGGCGACGTTGTTGACTCTGTTCTTGCCTTTGATTTTCTCTGTCATAGTTGTTAGGAGGCACTGCCTAATAGTTAGCCTTTTGAGGCTGTGTTGCTTGTGCAGGCTTAGGGACATTGATAGCAACTTGGTTAACCGCAGTGGGTTTTTGTTGCATGGTCCCAACTTTAGTGTTTTTAGTCCACTATTTTTTCTTAGGTTTGGCTATCTCGCCATCCTATATTTTGATCTCTTCAATGATCCTAGCTTGCGCCAGAGCTTCTTCTAAGGTGGCATATTGCTGCAGTTGCAATAGCACAGAGATCGATCTCAAACAACTCTTGGAGAACATCTGAGTGAGGTCGGACATAGGAGGGAGGTAGGGCAGCTTCGAAAGTAATGTCCTCCATCGATTCCCATAGGCCGCCATGGTCTCCTCCTCATACTGCTTGAGGCTGGCTAAGTCACTCAGTGACACCTTCTTCTTGGTATTGAAGGCGAAGCATTCGAGGAACGCATCCACTAAGCCGATCTAAGTTGTTAATGTCTGTGCTTTGGTAATCGAGTAAACCAATCCGAGGCGGGACTCGCGAATGTGGTTATAAACGTTCTTAATAATAAAGCATCATTGTCCCGAATACCAAAGCATTGGCTTAGGAATCTCGTCACATGCTCTTGAGCATCCTCCTCACCTCTAAAGGTTGCCAAGCGAGGCAGCTTAAAGTGTTCGGGGTAAGGGGGTGCTGACACGGACGGATGCACAGGATGACTGCGGAGTTGGCATAAAGTGGGCTTTTGGGGCCCAGAAGTTTTGGTCTCCATAGACTCCAAATGCTCTAGCAGCACTTTATATGCATCTGAGGATTTAATTTCTTCCTCTTTAGTTTTCTCCTGTTGTGGGTTGTGGGAGACTTGAGGCCTCTGAAGGGGTGGCCGAATGGCAACTCCTCCGCCTAGGTAGGGCGTTTCGGCCTGATCTTCTTGCTCATATTCCTCATAAGCTTCCTAAGGAGTCTTTGGATGAGACCTATGACCCTGGGTGGGTCCCCACGGAGGGTACCCATCGTTGTTTCGGGGAGTGGCCTCCCGCTCAGGTCTAGGAGGTCTCGGAGGCAGCACTTGGTAAGGTCGCGGAGACCTATCTCGCACCAAGGGATTATGCCTCTCATATGGTTTCGCTCTTTGGGTGCAAGGGGTTGGGACCCTCTAAGACCCTGAAATACAAAATAAAGGTGGCGCATTGTGTTCCGCAGTGGTAACTCGAGTGATTGTAAACTTTGTCGGATTGTAAGGGAAGAATGAAACGAATTACATACCCTTTCCAAAATTCCAAACGGAATTACTTAAAACACAAGGGTTGTATCATGTCATTGGATAGAAAGAAATGCGTATAAATATAAATGCATTGAATGACCTGCTTTACAAGGAAGAGATTTCCAGTCACCGTGGCCATGAATTCTGATGCATTCGCTCAAAATCATGTCCTCCTCGGCACTCCAAGCCCCTCGGTGGAGGCCGCTATCTTTTGAACCGCAAGAAGCGCTACCCATTTGAGAATCGGCACCCGTGATCTTACTTTTTATTTGCGAGTTGTTATGAATGGAGGATATTATAAGCCAAGAAATGAGGCCAGGGGGTACTGTGATCATTAATCTTTAGAAATATTTTATAAAAACCACGAGCGTTCTCGATGGGAGATTTTAATGGGTTATACGTTGTGATTAGACATCTGTTAGTACAAGAGTATCTGATCCGTCACCGTCCTTGAGGCGGCCCGGTTTGTATTAACTATTACTAAACTTTTGATTAATTTTTTTTTTGGGAAATTATGGAGCGATCTTTGGTCTTTTCTATTCTCCAGTTTTACACCGACACGCTTCTTTCACATAGGATTTTAGTTCATACTTTAATACTTCTTCTACAACAATATTTTAATTAGTTTTATCTTCTGTCTAGTTCTTTTAGAAATATTTTAATTAGTTTTATCCTCTGTCTAATTCAGATAAGAATTTGGTTCCATTTTAATACTTCCCCTATAATAATATTTTAACTAGTTCTATCCTCTGTCTACACTTTTCATTTATACTTTAGCTTACACTAAAGTCAATAGTGTGTTGTAATGTATTTTTTAATTATTTATTTACATAATAGTTAAAATAAGTATTATTAAAAAAATATTATTAGATTAGTTTCATGTTTAAAATCTAGTGTATTGTTTTAGAGAAGGGAAAAAAACTAAAATATAATTAAAATTTATTATAATACATTATTAAGATTTGTTTTTTTTATTTATTTAATAAATTCAACTTATGTATGTCTATTTATGTATGTCTATTTTTAATAAATTCAACTTTATTATAATACATTATTAACATTTTAAATTGTTTTCTTTTAATCACACACTATGTCTATTTATGAGGTGAAAAAAATTAGTTTATATTAATTTTTATATAGTTAAAAATATTTTTTTATATGATTTATTGTATTTAAATGTATTATGTATGTCCTTTGAGTAAATTAAGTTAAATTATTAACATTTTAAATTATTTTCATGTGTATTTATGAAGTTAAAAAAGTTAATTTATATTAATTTTTTTATATAGTTAAAAATATTTCTTATATTTTTTTGGCCTCTCGCTCCTGCTTTGATTTGTAGCGATTTTTTTTCTGAGTGAGAGGCCCCTGTACTCCTTATTCTTTTTAGTTGCTCTTCAAGGGTTTTTTGCTTTGTTGTGATGGCGGTTGACAGTGTTTTTTACTGGTCAAGGGGCCTTTTCAGTTCTCTCTGAATCTCTTGTGGGTGTGGCAAGACATTAAAAATTTGGCTCTTGGCGGCCACTAGGTGGATTGAGCTACATGCCAGCCCTACCTGTGGAGGTGATTTGGGGCTTTGGTAGTTGTACGAATGGTTCTGGTTGCTGGTCCCTTGTTTGGTTCTTGACTTGCTTGGCTTGTGAGCTTCAATTTTTTGAGCTGGTTGCTTGCTGGTCAATCACATTTGCTTTTATTATGGGTTTTGGTATGCCACTAAATATTCGATTGGGGTCCCTATGGGAAAATGATCATATCAAAGACCAAACCAAACCTGCAGGGGTGAATGTGGGGTGTTGTTGCTGTAGTAGCATTGACTATTTTCTCTGGTTGGTGTTAGGTCAGGTTCTATTGCTCGGGTGGAGGTTGGTAGTCTTGGTTGCAGAGTTCCTTTCTCTAGTTTTGTGGGAGTACTGCCTTCTTAGTTACCCAGCTGGGCTAGGTTTTGTCTTCGCTAGGGCGGGTTCTTTCTCCCTACTGCGTAGTTTCCTTCTCCAGGGCCTTGGCTTCCATTTTTTATTTTAGGGTTTTTTCCCTTTTGTTGGATATAGAGTGGTCCTTGGAGGAGTTACAGTGGTCCTCAGTTGAGGAGTGGTTTCTCTGCTTCCACCAATTTTGGTGGCTAGTTTGCTCTTGTGTGGGAGATGTTGTGCATGGTCTTTCTTTGTTTCTGAGCTATAGGGGAATCCTGAATTTTTGGTTGCTCTCATTTCCATTGCTGTTGGCATCACTGGTCTTGCAACTCCGTTGGTGGGTTTACTTTTGTGGACGCTTGTGCACTTTGAGGATTATCCATATGGAGATGCTGGGGTTCTTTGAGTCGATGGTGGTTTTCTCTGCAGGGTCTCATTTTCATTTTTTGGCTTCCTTCTCGAGTGGTTTGACTGTTCAAATTTTAAATTTAAATTTTCCTCCTTCCGCTCTTGGTATGGATGGCAGTTTCTTAGATTTGGTGGTTCATGTTTGGAAATTAGTTCATTACTTCCTTTATTGCAGTTTGGTGGCATGTTAATTTATCTGACAGCCTCTTCTGGTGGTGCTATTGTTCTTTTTTAATTCATTCTAGTTGTGGCTACTTTTATTAGAAGTTGTGACATTAGCAAAAATTTTTGTTCTCAGGGAGAGCTCAGTTGGCTTCTGATTTTCTTAGTTCTCCATTCCTTGAGGCCTTGGGATTGGGTTTCTATCTTTTGTCTTGTTTGCATCTAACTTTTTCCGAGGTTGGTTCAATTTTTATTGCTCTCATGGCTTTCTTTTTGTGGTTGTGGGATCCTGTTAAAACCCTCTTGCCCTCATGGCTTTCTTTGTAGTGGTTGTGGGATCCCATTAAAACCCTCTTCTTTTAATAGTACCAAAAAAAATATATCTCTTATATCATTTAAGTACTTATGTATATCCTCTGAGCAAATAAAGCTAAATTATTAACATTCCAAAATTAATATGTTTATTTATCAACTTAAAAAAAATTTAATTTATATTAATTTTTTTATATAGTTAAAACTATTTCTTATATAATTTATTTTATTTAAATATATCCTATATTTATTATATTTTTATAGTAATTAATTTAAATATTGCATAAACATATAAAATAATATAATGAAATATAATCTACTATATTATTATTCTTAATGAATGGATATATATTTATAGGTGAATATCCCTATATATGACTATTATTTATGTAAGATGGATTGACATAAAAATTATTATAGAGAAGTGAGAATAAAATAACAAAATAAAAACTTATAAATATTTTTTTTAATTTTGTAAACTTATAAAAACAAACAAAAATGATGCAGGTAAGACGGTCTTTCTCATAATTGGTAATGTTTTACTTTATATTAGTTAGTGTAAAGAACTTAGATATCCATTATTGTATCTAATTTTTTTTATAGATATAGGGTTACTTTTATTAGATATATTTTTTAAATTTATAAAATATTTTTTACTCGAGTCATTATCATGTTTACATTTTTGAACTTAAAATACAAGTTTTTAACCTCAAAATTATAAATTTTGTAATTATATTTTAAATTATTTAATGAACTCATGATATCTATTTTATAAAATCTTGGCAGGTAATATAGTTCTTGTATATGTTAATTACTTTTCATGTTTAATTGTTGATCACAATATATAGTTACTATAGTTTGATGCAATATTTAATGTTAATAATTAAATTAATATATTTAAAAAAAAAATATAGAACAAGATTTTAATGCTTTTAAAATTCAATTAAAAGTACAACTAAAAGTTTCTTTGAAAATATAAATTTGATGAATAAAACATAACATTACAAGGTTCTTAAGTTTAAAAATAAAGGGATTAACTTTTCAATCTATAATAGTAGATTACAATTAAGTCCGAATTACATTTCATCAATACTTATATGCTAATGATGGATTGGTAACATGAGTAACCCAATAGTGGAGACTTTGGACCTTTGAATAGAGGTGCAATCTTCAAATCTTGTCGGGGTAGGGTTGTACACCATGCTTCTATAACTAGAATATGGTTGGAGCTAACCATATATTGTGTATATATCTCATATAGCATATGGCCTAGTTGAGGTTAAAAACTACTTCTTGCTTTTTACCCTTCCTTAACAAGTATTTATAATGATGCACATTTAATTACTTAAATTAGGACCAATATTTATTGGTTTACAATATTAGTGGCTTGATTTATTAATTTATGGTATAGCCTTCATTTTACTACTTTTCGTATCAACCTTCTAAAAATTGAACCATTTCTACTCATTGTATATATTTTAACATTTCATAAGAGTTTTAATAATATATAATTTTTTATTCTTTATCATGATATATAGGGGTTAACTAACAAGATAATCTCTAATTTCTAAGGTAGGTGTAAAAAATCATAATATCACTAGACATAATGTGTTGTGGATGCATTATAAAACTTTAACTTGACATATATTTTATTTGAGATGCTTGACTCACTAACCATCCATTTACAACATGGATGAGGACAAATATGATATAATAATTATAGTTTAAAATTTCTATTTTATAAATATCGTGCAATTATTCTAACTCATGGTGATTGTTGACAAAGATAAATATTTTATGTGAACTAAAAATTGAAGATAAGTATTTAAATAAGTATTTATAAATCCAATTTAAATGTTGAATATATTGTTCAAATATTTATACATCCTATCAAATAACTAAATAATTCAAATACCATATTTTTACAAATTAGGAAGTAGGATTTTGGGTGAAATGGCCTAGTGGAAGCAAGCAAACTATGACCCAACACCTCAAACATGCAAATCATGGCCGAACCATATGCTCCATCCTCTCCTATGGGAGAATTGCTCAATGGTGGTGAGGGTGGAGTCCTCCTCATGTGTAGTTTTTATTGGTTGATTTCTCTTATGGGCCCTATGTTAACTCTAGGGCCTATTATTTGCTCCTCGATTACAACACAATATTATACTTTCTCAAATAAATTTTTTAAAAAATCTCTTCAGCAATATTACGAGAGTCTTGAGCCATTATTCCACATGTATCCCATGATGGCCCTCATGGTGGTATATAAAGCACAACAACCACATAGAGCTTTACAAATTAGGAAGTAAAATTTTGAGTGAAATGCCCTAATGGAAGCAAGTGAACCATGATCCAAACCCACAAATGAGTGAATTATGACCTAATTATATACTCCATCCTCTCATATGGGAGTATCGCTTGATGGTGGTGAGTGTGGAGTCCTCCCATGTGCGGTTTTCATTGGTTTATTTCCCTTGTGGGCCCCATATTAACTCTAGAGTCCATTCTTTGTTCCTCTTGTACTACTAAATCTCATACTTTTTGAAATAATATTTTAAAATATCGATGCTAGAGGTGCTTAGAGTGGTGGTCCCATAGGAGGAGTGAGATATGAGTAGTAGTGTAAGATGGGCATGGAGTGTAGGTTTCATAGGAGGAGTGGGATCTGAGTAGTGACTTCAAAATTATTGTTATAATAATAATATTTTAAATTTCTTTTGGGGTACAACTTAGGGTTTCTATAAATAGAACTGGATGCTTTACTACGATTCAATATGCAAAGCTTTGAATTTGGACAAGTGTAACAAGGTGGTTTTTTAGGTGAGCAAGCTAGCATAGTGGAGGGATTTGATAGATCCTATGAGGTCTTTGGTGCTAATGGTTTACCGACTATGGAGGTAATTGCTTTAGCAACTTATTTTGAGGGATGGACTCTTGAGTGGTGTCTATAGAAGGCATGGGTGATATCAATGATGTGGTAGGAAAGGCTTGTGGATCATGCAATTAATTGTAGGTTTACTATTATCACCTATGAGGATGGGACCCATAGCTTGAGATATCAGGTGCTTATTAAGCCTTTTGACTCAAGAAATATGTTTTCTTTGATGGTGAAAGGTAGTAAAAGTCATGGATCAAAGTATCTTTTTTATCTCTCTGGTCTAGAACAAGATTAGGGTTCCAATGGATTTGTTAAATATTACACTGAATGAAGGCACTGGAACTTGGTGGTAAAGTTTTAAGGGAATGAACTAAATTTGGAAGCCATTGGGTTTATTAAAAATAGTTGTGATGCTTAAAGCTTTCTTTATTATTAAACTAAACCGTGAAGAGAATTTGAAGTAAATTCTAGGTGGAGGTATTTGGTTCTATTTATTAGAAAATGGGGATCAATTTTGACCCAAATACCTAGAGGATTATCTCAGTTCCCCTCTAGGTTAATCTCTTAGGTCTAACCTTCCACTTATGGCATGAGGATATTCTTAGGGGTATGGCTAAGGTAATAGGGGATCCGATTTTGATCGATTAATCCACTAGAGTAAAAATGAGGATGCTCACAACCTGAATATATATGGTAAAAGACCAATAATTTGAGCTCCCCTATTAATTAAAATTAGAAACCCCTATGTGCTCGTTGACTCAATTTGTTGTATACAAAAATAGACCTAGTATCTGTTCAATATGTAAAATATGAGACCGCTCTTTGGAGCACTATTCTCAGTAAGGGTTGAATAATGCATGAGAGGTAATGAACCTTAAAAAATGAATCTAAATACACTCTAAGAAACCTATAACTCATGGAAACCAAGAAATAAAATAGGTGGGTCAAAACCCACTAACCTTGGGAGTTTCCCAATTCCTTTAGAGCTCCAAATGATGACAGAGGAGTCCCACTAGTTAGGAGACACAGTCCCTAGGAATAGTTCTAGGTGGAAATTGGTAGATGATGTGATCTAGGATTTATCGGATGGGGTGTTTGATGAGTACTTGATACCCCTTGACCCAACCAAATATAATTTCTTTAACTCTTATTTTGAGGTAAGCCCTTTGGACCTTATTATTGAAGTCCTGGTGTCAAAATATCTCCTCCATAATTATTTCGGTTATTTGGTGGAGGATGAATCTATTGTTTAGATGGTTGCTCATCCCTCTAAGTAATCATAGGGTTATCCAAAAATAAATCTAGTTAAGGGATATTTGGGTCCCAAAACTCATAGTTAGAGGAAAGGCTTGGTCAATGTCAAAGTTGAGAACAAGGTTGGGCGACCTTCCAATAAATCCCTTAGGAAGAAAGAGTTAGAATCAAATATTACTGATGAATCCTAGACCACTATGAAAGCAAAGATAGTAAAATATGTGGGAGTTAAGCAATTTTAAATAGAATCATTTGCCAAAAAGCCTTAGTGGATTCAGGAGGAAAGATATAGATTTCCAAAACCCATAAATCAAACTCTTATCATGGAATATCAGGGGACTTAATAGTCCTACTAAACAACATATGATTAACTCTATCATAAGGGAGTCTTGTCCAGACATTATTTTCCTCCAGAAGACAAATATTAAAGAGGGTAATATATATTAGTAAGAAATATGATTTGGAAGGAGGTAGGTTTTGCAGCTAGGCTAGCCTAGGATGCTTCTAGGAATTTGTTTCATTTCATGAATCCCAAGAAGCTTGCTGGTTCTATCATCTCTTATAATGACAAAGTTATAAATATTTTATTTTTTGCAAGACCTATAGACAAATATGGGTAATATCAAATATCTATGATCCTAATTCGATAACTGGTAGAAGTATTTTGTGGTCATATCTAAGTGCTATGAAAGAGATATTTAGGTTTTAAGCCTAGTTCTTGGATAGGGATTTTAATTCCACCTTGTTTGATAAGAAAGGGAGAAATATAGCTTGATATAAAAGAATGGAAGAGTTTGAATATTTTATTTTCAAAAATAAACTTCTAAATATGGACTTGAAGGATTCTCAATACACTTGGAGTAATAGAAGAGTAGACTCTCAAATCATTCAAATCAGGGTGAAGGTTGAATCTGACTTTGAAGTCATGATTAATTTATTGAAGATTCATTATAAGAATCATAAGGTTGATTGGAGAATGATTAGAATTGTTGATAAGATTCAATTAATCTAGATGGGATTTTTAAAATTTAAATATAATCTTGTGGTTAGAAAACAAAATAGGATTGTTGATGCTTTACCTAATTGGGTGTTGGATAAATATGATCTTACTTGCTATGGCCACCCTCCTATATGGTGGGCTTTTCATATCAAGGTTTCTCTTCTTTCTATCCTTTCTCTATATGGATCTAGTACTAGAGGTATGTAGTACCTTTTTACATTGTATTAACTTCTCTTTAGTCGAGTCAGGGTATTTTTGATCCCCATATTAGAAAGATCATTCTTATATTTTTTGTGTTTATTCTTGGATAAAAGGCATGTTACCTTGGAAAGGCCGTAGATGTAATCTATTTTTCTTTGATTTAATTTTTTTTGGTGTGTGTGTTTTCGTGTTATTTTTGGTGTGTTTTACTTTTGTATTTTTTGTGTTATTTTTTATGTGTTTTGTTGATTTTTTTTGCTTTTTATTGTTTTTTGTTTTTATTTTTGTGTTTTGGTATGGTTTTTTTTGTTCTTGTATTTTTTTTGTTTTATTGTTGTTTTTTTTATAATTTTTTTGTCATTGTTTTTTGTGTTTGTTTTTGTTTGTATATTTGTATTTTTTGGTTTGTGTTGTTTATGTTTTTGTTGTTTTAGGTATGTTCCTTGAGTTTATCGAAGGTTTAGGCTAGGTGTAAGCCCTACCATTTTGGAAAAATAGATACCCTTGCCTCCTGGGGTCTTACCTGAAAGTGGCACCCTGAAATAGGTGTTTTATACAAGTAAAAAAAAATACTTGTATATGATATATTCTTTAATATTTATAGATTTTATGCTCATGCATCATAATCTCACATATTATCTTAATATCTCTAGACTAGCTTCATGATCTTGATTATCAAATTAGAGTACTTTTAGCATGGACTATAGTCCTCAATCATATACTCATTCACTTAATCCCATGAATTATTAATCTTTTCCTCTTATGTATCATACCATATTAAAGCAAAACCATTCCAAAATATTGGAATAATCTTTGTACACTACTTCTTCCATGTTAATATGATTTAAGTGTATGCTCTGATACATTCTTGAATGAAAGTCTTAGCATCTTTAGAAGTTTGGGATAAAAAGATAGAAATTTTTTCCATATTTTCTATGGTGAAATTATCCTATGTGTGACTAGTGTTGAGTATAAAATTTATTCCTTTATAACACTCGTTCAATATTCAACAATATTTTTTTCTAGTAAAAATTTCATGTTCACCTAAACTAAACATTAAATTTGCTTATGAAGTATTATGAATACCACATCTACTAGACCTTGTCACCCATTTATTTTATATTATGCATTAAGTATGGATATATAGATAAAGATAATACAAATAAGATAATAGACTATGATTAGGTAAAAATAAACTATCCATAAGATCACCATGATATACAATTGTTAACTTCTTTTCATTGTACACTTACATTGGTAAGCACAACAACTAGGTCTGACAAGAAAGGTATTGACCACAGGTATAAGTTGGTAATGAACTTGGTAAATAACATTTATCATATAGTAAGTTTCATAATTAGCACTATAAAATTAATTTATTTACTATTATAAAATTGAAATTACCATTATAAGAATAAATAATTTTTACTACATGATAAATTTGGAAGCTATTGCAAGAAAAGTAAATAGTGATAAAAAATATGTTATCATAGGGATAAGAACATAGGTTTTGAACAAAACCAAAACCAATGAGGAGTGGTCTCAATAACAAAAATAGAAATGTCAACGTAAAACACAAAAGATATTTTTTTGATCTCTCCTATTGTTATGGTCTTTAAAATTTTCACATAAACTTCCAATGGTGATGTTATACTATCATATCACATTTATCTATAATTTAATATACATAATAATAAGGGTATATATTGATAAATAGAGGGCACAACTCAAGTACCATAATGAGAACAAACATATTTTTATGATATATACAAAATATAAATGTAGACAAGTGCTCAACAAATTATTTTAATAAGTGAATGTGATCCTATTCTTAATTTTATAGCTCTAAGATACTCAGATAATGACCATATTAATTACTCTCACTCACATATTCGTTAAAAACATTGTATACATGGAGATATTCTTACTTTTGCTAGCTTAGATTGCTATCCCATACTCTCTTACTAGGATCTAACTTGCTTAAGCTCACAATTGCTCAACTTGCCTCCTCTATGGAGGTTCTCCTCTATTTGTAGGTTAATTAGGGATAAATGTTATATGAATGGAGAACTATATATGGAAGCATAAAAATACTTTCTATAGATTTCCCTTTTCAACTCTTCACACAGATATGTCTTGCATTCTCAATTATAAATTTCTTATGATATTTACAATTACATGAGATAGTCAAACTATCACTTGCTTCTAGAGATTACTCTCTTGGGATTTTTTATATGATATATCAATAATTACATTATCCTTACAAAAGTTTTTTAGACTATATTGGACCATTATATATTTTCTACAAAATTTATAAGATATTGTGATGCTTTTATTTTCTTACTTCATATCTCAAGATAATTGACCTTGTGATAAAGATAAATTACCATGACAATGATAGCTATAATTATACCATAACTTATCCCAATCAAGACATTCTTATTGTAATGATCTAAAAATATCATATTTGTAATACCATTATTCCTTAACTATTATCATGATCTTCTTAATGAAGCAATTGTTTGATACAAGTAGTCAAGAGAGAATACTACTATACATGTAAATAATATGACAAAATTTTATGTCTACATGATTTAGTGTTTTCATCTTCAATAGAGATGGAATACATTATAATGGAATACATTATAGCAACCTACACATCATACTAAGTAATTTGGTTAAAGAGAATTTTGCCTAATATGAAACAAAATCAACATTTGACTTGGAACTTCTACTTATTGTAATAACAACTCTAAAAATGCAATGACTAAAAATCAAATGTTTTGTGACCAAAATATTTTATAGACATATATATCATTTAGTGAGAGATTTTGAAGCCCATGGACATATTGAATAAATGAAGTAATAAAATTTCACACTTATTCACAAATACATTTTGTTAAGAAAATTAAAAAAAAAAAAAATAACTACATTAAATTATTACCAAAGGAAGAGATTGAAAGCATCCATTGACACTAAAGTTGATAAAAACTAAGTTAAATTATACTTAAAAATTTGAAAAAAGAGAGATTTACATGATTTTATATATATTAAATTATAAAATATAAACAATTTGTAAGTATTCTTATAAAAATGGAAAAGCAACTGCTGTACCAAATTATTTCGGGTAATTTCCTGAGCACTATCCCTAAGTTGGATCAATTCCTCACGGACGTGAAAGCGATGGCCACTTCCAGAAGTGATCCTTCAAAGATTCTTATTGAAATGTTGGAGAACGTCTTCTAGTCAAAGGCTTTCACCGGTCTCGAACATGCTATTCGAGTCTTTAAGGCCATTATTGCTAGCAAATCCGAGACCTTTAAGGTCATCCTCCTCATCCAGAAGGATAGCGTTGATGGTCTTACTCCGGAGTAAGTCGATTGATTCTTACTGTAAGTCTTTTTGATCCGTTTGGTTTCGATGGGCTCTTTTCCATAGTCTCTTTTTTCTATGGCTGCTTGTTTTCCCCTTCTCCCTTTGTTCGGCTGTAAATTTGATTTTTTGGTTTAGTTCCTGTGGCTCTATGGTGCTTAAAACTTTTTTCCCTCTCTTGTTTAGTTTTTCAGTTCATTGTTATACAAGATTCAACACCATTTCAAAACCCTTTCTCTCAATGTAAAAATTATTTTAGGTAATTAAAGTTGCTTATTGTTTTGTTTTTATGTGATTACAACCATCTTAAAAAATTACAGAAAGAAACACGAATGCAATGTCTAAACGTCAATTACTAATAACATTTTTATATATAAACAAATATATGTGTTGAAGGAGAAATATTGGAACATTATGGTCCTTTGGTTATGTTTTCCATCTCTCCAATTTTCCTATGTATAACATTAATAGAATATTGAACTAATGCGCTTCCTTCGAAATTTCCCTTAAACCATGTCAATCATCTCACACTGAATGGACAAGGTTCCAACCACATTAGCTATTTCAAGGTTTGTCACATGTGTATTTACTCACTCTTAAAACAGTTAAATGGACTTACCAGATTCCTTGCCTTTATTTTATTATTTCAAACGCAATTGCTTTGGCCCCCTTCTATGACACGTCTTTGGGGCATGTATTTAGACCGATTTAGATATATTATTATTTATTCAGTCACACGGCCAAGACAGCTAAGCAGAATATATATATATGAAAAGGAGGCCACCACAACATTTGAAAAGAGGAGAATGACAATTCCAATCTTGAAGCACTTACAATGAAAAGCACAATAGTTTGACTGAATGCTTTGAACTTTCCTCTAATTCACGATTCTAAAATCGTTTGAAGAATGCCCCAAAGATTAGAGCAAATTACAGTTGGCATAAGACAGCTTGTTCAAATATAATAAGCCGTCAGTATCTGATTTTCGTTTTCTGCCTAACGTTGAAAACATAGGACATATAGAATTAAAAATATTGTGCATTAAATTCTCTGCATTAAATTCATCGTTAACATGCCTCATCATAGTAAAGTCCATCAACTCAAAATCACTGTCCGACATCGATTCTTACTCTACTTGCTCGGTGTTTTGGAGTTCGTTAGAATTTTTGGGACATCACTCTGCGATTATCAGAGTGACGCATGCGCTTGCGTTTATCGCTTTTGAGGTTGCCAGAAACCCTGAAATTATACATCTAAAATGCACGTTTTTGGCCACTATAAGCACAGTTCACATTTGACGTTTTATTAAAGTTATTATCACTTTATAACGCCAAAGTCTTATGAAATGCCATTATTTTCATTATAATATTTTATCTATGTTAAGGACTTTTAAGTACAAGTAACACGAATGGAAATCCTAACAATAATTTATATGAAGTTGTTTGGTCTGATGTTCATTGCACCGTGAACGAAGCTGGCCATCCAATGGGTTTTGAAAGGTACTTAAACTTTCTACAACATAACAACCACGAGAAACACAAAGGAAATTAACACAAACAGAACCAACACAAAAAAAGAACCAAACAGAGCCAGAGAACCTGAGATGATCAGTGAATGAACCGAGATGGTTTTACATCACAGAATCAACCTCAGTAATAATTTTTTCGACCATTTGAGCCGCTCCTTGGAATAATCCAGAGCCATCTTCATAGAACTCGGCACTCATTTTAACAGCGGAATTGTTCTGAGAATACATATCATTAACAGACTTGTCTTTGGAAGCAGTTCTAAGGAGTACTTCAACTACATTTATCAGGGAAAAACTGCTTGAAAATACTCTTTATACAGCTCAAACAAAAAGACTTACGAACCCCAACTCTCCTCTGCAATCACCATCAGAAGTACTCACCTCAATGTTGAAATGTTGGAAATTGAATGAATGCGGGAATATATAGGACCGCACTACAACCGAAACCGCCGCCCTTAAGGTAGCCTCTGTCTGTTTTGTTTTGTGGTGTCGGACAAGTGACGTTTGATTCTCCGCCTGTGAATATATAATATAAGTTTTCGGTTAATTATTGTAAATATTTTGGAAAAAGAAAAATCGGGAATTATGAACGATCGGCCTTTCAACCCATAACGTTAAAATCACTATTTTCCACCCGTCACATATGCATGCAGCTTTACAATGGCCTTTCTAAATCTGTCCTAGTATTATTTCATCTTGATAGTGATTTTTTAAAATTATTATTAAAAAACAGTCAGAGTTAAGTTAAAAATAAATAAAGATATTTGAATTTATTTATAAAGAAGATTGATCAAAAGATTTTTTATTTTAAAATTTATTATGAATAAATTTTTAATTTAAAAGTAGATTATATAAAGGTTATGTTACACACAATAAAAAATGTTTTAACTCTGTTACACAATAACAATGAATATAATTTGAAGACATGAAAACAAAACTATTTATCTTCTAATATTTAATATTATCAATAATCTTGTATGTGTGTAATATTATCAACAGTCTTAGTACCAATTGTTCTTGGGTTGATAGAGTTTTTGTTTTGATGCTATACAAACACCTAAAGGAAAAACACATGCAAGACAATCAATTAGCAAGTAATTGTTTTAATTGAATTTCAATCTTGTCATCTTCATATTTCAAATATATATTGTAGAGTTGCATCATAAACTACTACATATGAAAAATATAATAATTTGGCATGATATATATACTTTCATGGCTTTTGGACCATATATGAAGTCATTTGAACAAGGAATCAAAATAATTAAATTTTATGTAATTCCTACAAACAATTGGTTTAGATAGCAACCACTTTTCCCTTAATACTTTCTCCAATAGTACTCCCAAGATATTGATAAGAGATATTTAAAAAATTATTATGATGAGATGGTAGAAACTTACATAGAATATGGTAGAAGTCATCTAGAAAATATTTGATAAAATTCCTAATATAGGGTTGAAATATCTTGTTCATCATCTAATCAAAAGTTGCAATTGCATTACCAATCCAAAAAACATCACTCAATTAGAAAAATGACCCCATGGATTGGTGAAGGTTGTATAGTGTGGACTTGAATGTAGTGATTATAACCATCTATAAAGACATATCAATATTTCCCTATATCTTCATCCAATATATTATCCAAGAAACATAGTGGGTAATGATATTCATTTGTAGCCTTACTAAAATTTTGAAAATCAACACATCCCCTAGCTTAGCATTCTTATTTTCTACAATCATAATTACGGATATTGGAATCTAAGTTGCCTACTAGAAAAATGAAATGTTTATCTATCAATATGTCTATCACTTATTTCATGAACTTGGCATAACTTGGATTCATATCATATGATATTTGCTTCATAGGTTTTGCATTATAGATGGACTCTATCTGATGCTTCACCTAATTGGCTTATTATAACTCTTTTATATTAGAAGTGAAAAAATATACATGCAAAAGAGCCAAAAGTAGTCCTCTTTTCCCTACTTCTCAATATGTAGCTACTTTATCTAGTTCTCCACATCTTCCTTAGAAAAATAATTTAGGAAATCAATTTGAGTATGAATAATAATATAATACAATGAGATATACTTTCACCTTCATCATCATCATCACCATCATAATCATCTTCTTCTATATCTACTTTTCTAATAATTGCATAATTCAAAGTTATGCATTCACTTTAGTATTTTTAAATCCTCAATGTATGAGACTGAACCGGTTTTATCTTCACTTCATTGGGATCTTAACTAATGGTCATGTACGCTTCACACTAATATTTGTAAGCATCGGATTTTATTAATCATAATATTTCTAATAATATTAGATAGGCCATTAAAATATTTTTCATAATTCAAATATCTATGATACAAATGACTCCCATCACTAAGACTATTGCATCAAAGACTAAACATACTCGATTTGATATTTTTTAATTCAAAGATATTATATTTATGTTCTATTTATGATCTATATCTATCCTTATTGTCTTAAATATAGATTATATCATTATATTATCAACAACTCCACCATCTTCCATGATATCAAGAATAGATATACATGTATAAAATGTTTCAACATATGGAGTCTATGGATTGACCTCTATGTCAAACACTATTATGTCATATATTATCCATGACTCCACCATATCATATGACATCAATAATAGAGATACATGTACAAAATGTTTTAACTTGTGGAGTATAGGGGCTGACCTATTTGTCGAACACAATGATTTTGGCCTTCATCCATCATATTGAATTAATCTCACTATGCAACTTCCTTTAATTTTCTAATGATATTGATAATAGTTGCTTATACATAATATTGACAATCTACTCTGGCACATCCTCTATGATTGAGTATTGTGTCTAGCCTACTAAGATTAAAAAATATTTAACATATAGTTCTCTTTTTATCTAATTTTTAGCTTCTTATTTCTTCCTTTTAGTTCTTTATTTATTTGGAATTTTATACAATCTCACTTACTTTCCACGGTATTGACTTCTTCATTGTCTTTAACAAGACTGACAACATTAATTAGTGTTTTTCTTTTCTCATTATTTTTTATTCCTAAAGTAGATGTCTTATTAAGAAATTTATCTTACAATTTCATTTCTCTTTTTACCCATAGTAGAATACTTTAGATAAATTTATTCTAGTACTCTTATCCCTAGATTGGGATTATCAACTTCCTACTTATTTTCCTTAGAATAAATTTATTGTAAATTATTCTATATTTTAATTAAGTCTTCTACATTAGCTATACTATTTTGACTACTAGTTATGGAACATGGTTAGAAGATATTAGAATAATTTTTGCTACTAAAAATTATATCTTTTTTAAACTCTCCTCTTGTTTCTTTGTAACATTATATGCCTATTAGATGATCTTGTGTTGCTTATACTTCACTTTCAATTTATTTATTGGATTTAATATTGTAATAAAATACTTGTAGATCAGTATGAGTAGAAGAGTTGCATTGCAAGTTGTATCAAAGCCTTATTTAGGGCTTGGTAAACTCTCTACTATGAGCTATTTATTACTTGTAAAGCATCTAGTAAAGTAAGTGGAAATTAGGCTTCAATACCTAAGCCCCAAACAATACCTATACATGATGTTACTTGGGTAAATCAACTTGATATTGACTAAAAAAATACTAGAAGAGTGATGAGGGTTTTGAATGTGGTTGTATGAGGGTTTTATCTATGGGTCAACTGCAGGTGTTGACAAAGGCTATTTTTTGGTGCCTATGGGCCCTAGTGATCATTTAATTTTTTGTAATTTTTAACCAAGATAAATGTAGGATATGTTGTAGGATACCTGTAATGGTTTAGAAAATTTTCACTCAATAAATATTCATGCTACAAACTTTATTGAAAATTACTTTCAATTTGCTGCCCAAGAAAAAAATAAATATCACACATTTCCTTGATGTCTAGGACATTGATTAAAGAGACACATAAAAAGTTTCAAACTACAAATAAAATAAGAGAAACCTCCTTATAAAAATAAAAAATAGTTCAAAACTCAAGCAATCCCACTGCTAAGGAACCCCTCAAAAACATCCACTATAGGAATCCCTTTCAAGGGTAAGGATTTTAGGGATTCAGCCTAAAAAATGAATTTTAGGGATTTCCTTCATGGTGGGTAGTCCTAGACTAATGCTAATATTAATATTAAGGAACCTCGTAAACCTCTAAGAATATCTAGGATTAATACTAGAAAAAAAAATTCAGGATGTCTAAGAGCAGTTTGGAACCTCAATTATTAAGCTAAAAATGGGTGACATTGAGGATGGTATAGAATATCTAGAAAGAATAAGACTGATTTGTCATTTCTTGTGTTTTCATCCAAGCCTATTTGATTTAAAAGTGCGGGCTATAAAATACTCAAAAACATAAGGTGAATTACAAATATTTGTTTATCCCAATGGTTATTTTCTTGTTATTTTTGCTAATGATGAAGATAGAGAGAAAATATTTCAAGGGGGTCCTTGGTTCTTTGGAAGGGAAGGGATTTTAATGAATCCATGGCACACTAAATTATAAGCTAAAGAATATATACCTTCTATAGGACCTATGTGGGTTAGACTCTTTAGCCTCGTAATTGAATCTTGGAATTTAGTTGTATTTTATACTATTGGAAACTTCCTTGGGGTTTTCATTATGATTTTTGACTATACACATAAATTTGAACACATTATTTATGCCCAAATTTGTGTCTTAATATATTTGAACAAAACCCTTCCATAAAAGATCTCATTATAATTTGGGAAGAACACTTGGGATAAGGTGGTGGACTATGAGAACATTTCTTTCTATTGTAGAATATGCTCATTTGGCTAGTGTCTATCCAAATAAGATTCTAGATCAAAATAAATAGGACACAAACTTAGAATTTTTCCAAATGCCTAAGAAGAAGAACACTAAAGAAAAACTAGTTATGAAGGATCAACCGATGTTGTTTACCAATATGTTTAGAGTTTTTTTCCACAAATAATATCACAGGTGAGGAAGAGGACATAATGGAGATAAAAATATTAGAAATGTATTTTAAATATGTAGGGAAGAAATTAAAGATAAACCAAGAAATCAAAGGTTTTCAACAAAAAATAAGGGAGAAGACATATACAATAAGAACAATATTTTAAATACTAGAACTTCAAATAATTCAGACCGCAAGACAAACTTTGTTGAACCTTCCAATAATGTTTTGGTTGCATATACACATACTTGAGGGCTAGAAGCTATCTCAAATTTAATTAGTTAACCAAATTGCATACTCTTATTCAATGACCATATTCCTTACTCTTACTCACATATTAGTTAAACACATTGTATACATGGAGATACTCTTCATTTTGCCAGCTTGGATTGCTATCCCTTACTCTCTTACTAGGTTCTCTTACTTGCTTGAGATCATAATTGCTCAACTTACCTCCTCTAAGAAGGTTCTCCTCTATTTGTAGGTTAATTAGAGATAAATGTTATTTGTATGGAGAACTCTAGATGGAACCATAAAAACACTTTCTAGAGATTGTCCTTTTGAAATATTCCCATATTATCAAGATATTCTAGATATGTCTTGCTTACTCAATTGGAGTATTTTTATGATTACATGATATAGTCAAAATATCACTCACTTCTAGATATCCCTCTCTTGGAATTTTTATATGATATCTCAATAATTACATTATGCTTATAGAAGTGCTTTGGACTGTCTTGGACCATTATATATTTTCTATAGAAGTTATAAGATATTGTGATATTTTTATTTACTTACGTCATATCTCAAGATAATTGACCTTGTGATAAAGAAAATTACCATGACAATGATAGTTATACTTTTACCATGACCTATTCTAATCATGAAATTCTAATTGTATTGACATAAAGATGTTATGTTTATAATAACATTATCCCTTAACTATTGTCATGATCTTCCTGGTGAAGAAATATCCCATACAAGGAGCCCTAATAATATTATGTTTTCCCTTATACTACTATAAATATATACATGTAAATAATATGATAAAATTTTATGTCTACATAATCTAATGTTTTCATATTCAATAGAGATGAAATAAGTTACAACAACTTATGCAACATACCAAACAATTTAGTTAAAGAGAATATTACCTAATATGAAATTAAATCAATATTTGAGTTGGAACTACTACTTATTCTAATAACAACTCTAAAAGTGCTATGCCTAAAAATCATATGTTTTGTGACCAAAATAAATTATAAAAATATATCATTTAGTGAGATATTTTGAAGCCGATGGGCATATTGAATCATTATTCTATAGATGAAGTAATAAACTTGCACACTTATTCACAAACATATTTTCTTAAGAAAATAAAAGAAAAAAGAAAAGAAAATTACTACATTAAATACTAAAGGAAGAGATTGAAATAAGTTAATAAAAACTAAATTATAATAAACTAAAAAAATAATTTGAAGAAAGAGAGATTTAGATGATTTTATATATTAAATTACAAAATATAGAAAATTGATAAGTATTCTTATAAAAATAAAAAAATTTATATTCAAAACAAATAACTGTGGACAATTTGTTGAAGAAAGAGAGATTTACATCCTAGGATTCAATAACGTTATAATTGAAGGTGATTGGCTAAGTCTTATTAATTTGTTGATTTCAGAAAGAACCCTAACTGACGGGTTTTCAATGAAGTATTGAAAATCAGAAGGAGTGGGAGTCTGTTGAGAGGAGTACAATACGTCCACACCTAGAAGGAAGGAAACAAGGTAGATGACTTCCTGAAAAACTAGGGAGTTGAGTACTCGGGGAGAGGAATGGAGAGACAACCACTTAGGTGAAATACGAATTTGTTGAATGAAGACTCTGAAAAAGGAGGGCCTCAGTCTGACCGTTTGATGGACAATTTTCCAGGATACATACTTTGTGTAGTGGATCACTGCCCTTTATCCTGGTTGGCTCGAGATACGATTGTTAAAGGCTTTTCTTCCCATGAATTGACCATTGGTGTCTATCTCGTGATGGAGCTCTTTTTGAGTTTCTGTGGTTCTCAGAGAGTCTTTG
This sequence comes from Wollemia nobilis, assembly GCA_028583015.1. Taxonomy (NCBI): domain Eukaryota; kingdom Viridiplantae; phylum Streptophyta; class Pinopsida; order Araucariales; family Araucariaceae; genus Wollemia; species Wollemia nobilis. The sequence goes on along the minus strand of JAQPPZ010016751.1, from coordinate 3,886,595 downwards.
GGACCGATTTTGTTTATGCTTGCGATCCCATTCTTATGCGAACCCATTCTTATGCAGACAGTCAGGTGACTTTCTTCAAGTTCTGGTGCTCAATTATCCTTCATTTCCAGGATTAATTTTTTTTTGTGTTAATGTAAGACTTTTTGGTAAGATTTTTTTTTTTTTGTATATTTAGGATTAAGTCATTTTTTGTTTGTGATGTTGTAAGAACCTTGCTAGGGTGGTCCGTCACCCCATAGTTATCGTTTGCTCTTTTTGTCCTTATGGGACTCTATTTTCCTACTCTTTTACGGATTTCTATGGAACCTCTTAAAACCCTCACAGTTAATTAAAAAAAATATTATTTTAGGTAATTGTTGTAGTTTATTATTTTTGTTTTTCTGTGATTACGATAATCTTAAAAAATACAGAAAAAAACACGAATGCAATGTCTAAACGTCAATTTCTATACATAAAGGGAAAAAGATTGGAACATTATGGTCCTTTGGATATGGTTTCCTTCTCTCCAATTTTCCTATAACAGAATATTGATCTAATGCCCTTCCTTCAAAATTTTCCTTAACTTGACCGTCTCAATCATCTCACATTGAACGCACAACAAGGTTCCACCCACATTAGCTACTTCAATGTTTGTCACATGTGTATTTACTTTTACTGAGAACAATGAAATGAAATGGACTTACCAGATTCCTTGCCTTTATTTATTATGTCAAACGCAATTGTTTTGGTCCTCCTTCTATGACACGTCTTTGGGTCAGGTTTTTAGACCCATTTAGATATATTTTTACTCATTCAGTCACACGGCCAAGACAGCGAAGTAGAAGGCATATATATATATAATCAAAAGAGGACACCACAACATTTTCAAAAATGGAGAATGACAATTCAAATCTTGTAGCACTTACAAGGAATGGCAATAATACAGCTACGGAAGCAGTGCTTTTCTATTAACACTATAATTTTCTAGCCTAGGTATACTAACTTTCCTCTAGATTCACCTCTATAATGCTTAGAGATTTTGGACTTGACATCTCCAAATATTGTAGAACGTCTACCCAGTCAGCTTGCTTCTTGCTATTGTAGACTCTTTCCACTTGTTGCTCAGCACAAACTGTAATGCTCTCTACTTTGTATTGTTTTTGACCAAACTCATTTCCTCCAATAAATTACTTGGCATTGCTTTGAACTCCACGATTCTAAAATCGTTTGAAGAATGCCCCAAAGATCGGAGCAAATTACAGTCGACATAAGACAGCTTGTTCAAATATAATAAGCAGTCAATATATTATTTTCGTTTTCTCCTGGTCGGTTAAAGGGGACATATAGAATCAAAAATATGGGATTTGCTGGTCGGTTAAAGGGGACATATAGAATAAAAAATATTGTGCATTAATTTCTATGGATGTGGGCTTTGCTTCATTCCATGAACTCAAAATCACTGTCCGACATCGTTTCATACTCCACTTGCTCGGTGTTTTTGGAGTTCGTTGGAATTTTTGGGACATCACCGTGATGCATGCACTTGTGTTTATCGCTTTTGAGGTTACCAGAAATTTTTGGAATTTTTGGGGCACGGAATTTTTGAGGTTGCCAGAAATTTTTTTGGGGCACGGAATTTTTGAGGTTGCCAGAAACCCTGAAATTATACATCTAAAATGGACGTTTTTGGCCACTATAAAGCACAGTTCACATTTGACGTTTTATTAAAGTTACTATCACTTTATAACACCAGAGACAAGTCTTCTGAAAAACCATATTTTTCATTATAATATTTTATCTATGTTAAGGACTTTAAAGTACGAGTAACACGAATGGAAATCCTAACAATAATTTATATGAAGTTGTTTGGTCTGAAGTTCATTGCACCGTGACAAGTGAAGATTGTAAATTTTTAAATATATAGAAGAAGTGATTGCTAATAATAATTTCAATTCAAGTTTTTATCGGACGAAGCTGGCCATCCAATTTCAGCCCCTTTTTTATTACAAAAATATAAAATGAAACTTGAAATGTTGGAAATTGAATGAATGCGAGAATATAGGACCGCACTACAACCGAAACCGCCGCCCTTAAGGTGGCCTCTGTCTGTTTTGTGGTGTCGTACAAGTCACGTTTGATTCTCCGCCCGTGAATATATAATATAAGTTTTCGATTAATTATTGTAAATATTTTGGAAAAAGAAAAATTGGGAATTATGAACGACCGGCCTTTGGGCCCATAACGTTAAAATCACTATTTTCCTCCTGTCACATATGTATGCAGCCTTACAATGGCCTTTCTAAATCTGTCCTAGGATTATTTCATCTTGATAGTGTTTTTTTAAAATTATTCTTAAAAAAAACAATAAAGATACTTAAATTTATTTATAAAAGAAGATTTGATCAAAGAATTTTCTTTTAAATTTATTATGAATATGTTTTTAATTCAAAAGTAGATTATATAAAGGTTATGTTACACACAATAACCATGTTTTAATTTTGGTACACAACAACAATGAATCTAATTTGAAGACATGAAAACAAAATCATGTATAATTCCATGAGATATCCTTTCACTTTCTTCATCATCATCTTCTATATCTACTTTTCTAATAATTGCATAATTCAAAGTTGTGCATTCACTTTAGTATTTTTTAAATCCTCAAAGTATGAGGTTGAGCCATTTTTATCTTCACTTCATTGGGATATTAACTAATAGTCATGTATGCTTTACACTAATATTTGTAAGCATAGGATTTTATTAATCATAATATTTCTAATAATATTAGATAGGCCACTAAACTATTTTTCATTAATGAAAAAACTATGATACAAATGACTCCCATGACTAAGACTATCGCATTAGAGACTACATATACTAGATTTGATATTGTTTAATTCAAAGATATTATCTTTATGTTATATTTATGATATATCTTTATACCTAATGTCTTCAATGTAGATTATATCATTATATTATCAACAACTCCACCATATTCCATGACATCAATAATAGAGATACATGTACAAAATATTTCAACATGTGGAGTCTATGGATTGATATTTATGTCAAACACTATTATGTCATTATATTATCCATGAATCCACCATATTACATGATATCAAGAATAGAGATACATGTATAAAATATTTCAAATTGTGGAGTATAGGGGTTGAAATCTTTGTCAAACACAATGACTTTGGCCTTCATTCATCATCTTGGATAAATCTCACTATGCAACTTCCTTTAATTTTCTAATGACACTAATAATAGTTGCTTAAATAATATTGGAAATCTACTCAAGCACATCCTCCATGATTGAGTATTGTGTATAGCATACTAAATATTAAAATATTTTAAATATATAGTTGTCTTGTTCTCAAATTTTTAGGTTCTTCTTTCTTATTTTTAGTCTTTTCTTTATCCAAGCTCACTTACTTTCCACAGTATTGACTTCTTCATTATATTCAATAAGACTGACAACATTAATTAGAGCTTTTCTTTTATTATTATTTTTTATTCCTAAACTAGATGTCTTATTAAGAAATTTATCTTACAATTTCCTTTCTCTTTTTACCTATAGTAGACTTTAGATAAATTCCTTCTAGCACTATTGTCCCTAGATTGGTCTTATCGACTTCCTACTTATTTTTCTTACAATAAATTTATTGTAAATTATTCCATATTTTTAACTAAGTCTTCTACTTTAGCTATAAAAGCAGGAGAGAAACATACTGCTATTTTGACTACTAGTTATGGAACATGGTTAGAAGATATTAGAATAATTGGTGCTAGTAAAAATTATATTTTGTTTAAACTCTCATTTTGTTGCTTTGTAATCTTATATGCCTATTAAATTATCTTTTGTTGTTTATACTTCACTTTCAATTTATTTACTAGATTTAATCTTGTAATAAAATATTTGTAGATTGGCATGAGTATAAGAGGTGCATTGCAAGTGGTATCTAAGCGCTTTTAGGGCTTGGTAAGCTTCTATTATGAGCAATTTGTTTTTCTATTTATCTTATGTTTGTAGGTTAGAAATGATTTTTTGACCATTTTAAAATAATATGGAGGAGCTATCATTAATTACTAGGCTAGATTAGTCGTAAATCATCTAGTGAAGTGAGTGGAAATCAAGCTTCAATACCCAAGCACTAAATAATACCTATACATGATGTTACTTGGCTAAATCAACTTGATATTGACTAGAAAACATGTTGGAAGAGTGATGAGGATTTTGAAGGTAGTTGTATGAGGGTTTAATTTATGAGTGGAGCATAGGTGGTGATAAAGGCTATTTTTTAGGGCCTATGGGCCTTAGTGATCATTATTTTTTGTTATTTTTACCCAAGATAAATGTAGGATGGTTTGTAGGATACCCGTAATGGGTTAAAATTTTTTCATTCAACAAATATTCATGCTACAAGCTTAATTAAAAATTACTTTCAATTTGCTACCCAAGGAAAAAGTGAATACCACAACTTTCCTTGATGTCTGAGGCATCAATTAAAGAGATGCAAAAATAAGTTTCAAGCTATAAATAAAATAAGAGAAACCTCCTTAGGAAAAAATGGTTTAGAACTCAAGCAATCCCACTGCTAAGGAATCCTTCAAAATAAATCCACTATGGGAACCCCTTTCAAGGGTAAGGATTTAAGGGATTTGGCCTCAAAAATGAATTTTAGGGATGCCTTTCATGGTGGATAGTCCCAGACTAATGCTAATATTAATACTAAGACATATCATAAACCTCTAAGAATATGTAGGATTGATTCTAGAAAAATAGAGTCGAGATATCTAAGAGCAGTTGATGAAACCCCAATTTTTAAGCTCAAAATAACTGATATTTAGGATGGCAAAAAATATCTGGAAAGAAGAGGACTAATTTGTCATTTCTTGGGTTTTCATCCAATCCTATTTTCTTTCAAAGTGTGGGATATAAAATAATGGAAAACACAATATGAATTACAAATATTTGTTTATCCCAATGGTTATTTTCTTGTTATTTTTTCTAATGATGAAGATAGAGAGAAAATAATTCAAGGGGTCCCTGGTTCTTTGGAAGAGAAGGTATTTTTATGAAGCCTTGGCACACTAAATTTAAATCCAAAGAAGAGATGCCTTCTATAGGACCTATGTGAGTTAGACTCTTTGGCCTCCTAATTGAATCTTAAAATTTAGTTATATTTTATACAATTGGAAAATTCCTTGGGGATTTCATTATGATTGTTGACTATACATACAAATTTGAATATATTTTTATGCTCAATTTTGTGTCTTAATGGATTTGAAAAAACTCCTTCCATAAAATATCTCATTACAATTTAGGGAGAACACTTGGGAGCAGGTGGTGGACTATGAGAACATTCATTTCTATTGTAAAATATGCTCATTTGTCTAGTGTCTATCCAAATAATATTCTAGATAAAAAGAAATAGGACAAAAAATTAGAAGGTTTCCACATGCCTAAGAAGAAAAACATTAAATAAAAACTAGTTATGAAGGATCAAGCGATGTTGTTTAACAATATATTTGGAATTATTTCCACAAATAACCTCACAGGTGAGGAAGAGGAAATAATGAAGATAAAATTTTAGAAATGCATTTTAAATATGTAGGGAAGGACTTAAAGACAAACCAAGAAATCAAAGGTTTTCAACAAAAAATAAGGGAGAAAACATATACAAGAAGAACGATATTTTAAATGCTAAAACTTCAAATAATTCAGACCGTAAGATAGAATTTGTTGAACCTTCCAATAATACTTTGGTTGCATATACACATACTTTAGGGTTAAAATATATTCCAAATTCAATCCAGGTAAGACAAGAAATAAGAAAAAAAAATATAGACACTAACTGAAATGTAGGTTACAATTCTAATCAACATCATATGGTAAAAGAAGGTGAAAATATTATAGAGGAAGGTAATATTAAAGCTCTTACCAACATATTAGGCCTATTATTAATAAATACCATCACTTGGAATATTAGAGGGATCAAAGGGAGTCTTTTGAAATAAAACAAAATTAGAAGAATGATTCAAACAAACGAACCACATCTGGTTTTTCCTATAGGAAACAAAGATGTCTATAAGGGAAATGGATTCTATTGCAAGTAAAATATGGTTGATAGAAAAAATAGTTTCACGCAGCTCCCATGGGGCTTTTGGTGATATTTCTTACCTTTGGGACCTAAAAGAGATCATTATTCACCATATGGTTGGTAGCTGGGGTCTCTTTCCTATGGCTACAAAAAGTAGAAAATCTACCCAAATTTTTCTTTGCTTCACTATTTACATCCCAATTATTTTGGAGGAAAATAAAAGACAATGGAAGGATATAACTCATATTATCTCCCATTTTCCGAAAGTTTGGGTCTTGATTAGAGGATATTTCAATACCATTCTCTCTTTGGAAGAGAAGAGGGGGGGAATAGGAATCTAGATGGAAGCTCAGACTTCATGAGTAACTATATTACAAATATTCACCTTGTGGACATCTAGCTGGATAATGACCTCATGACTTGGTGTAATAGAAGGTAAGGCTTTACTTGTAACATGGAAATATTGGATTGGTTCTTTTTCTTTAATAATTTCTTAATACATGGTCATATTCCTCAGATGAAAATCGTTAATAATGTTGGTCCGAATCATTGGCAAATCATGGTTACAATGTGGAAAACCAAGGTTAGTTTTTTTCCTTTTGATTTCAATTAATGTTTCTTAGAGATAGTTCTGTAAATCCTTGAGTATGACAATAGTTGTAGGAAAGAAAACCAAGGTATGAAACTAAGATATTTTGTTTCACCAAAAGGTTACAATACATCAATTCTAAAATTAAGATTTAGAACTAGAAGGAGTTTAGAGGCATCATGAAAAGGAAACAAGAAGTGATTGCTTAGCTTGAAGAGTTGATTTTTCTTAAAGTGATCCCAACTCTTATAACTTATGAGGAGAACTCTATTTTTACTACTCCAGTTACTATCAATGATCATTAACAAGTATTTTTTTAAAATGTAAAATGGGAAGACCTCGTAGCCTAATAGTTTTCCCATCGAATTTTACCAAGAAATATGAGATATTATTCATGTTAATTTATTAGGGGTGGTGGAAGAAGCCAGGAAGGCCAAATGTATTTTGAAGTTTATCAATAAAACTTAGATAGATTTGGTCCCAAAGGCTCAATATGTAGAACATATCTTAGCTTTTAGACCAATAGCTTTTTGTAATGTTCTTCTAAAAATAATTACCAAGATCATGGCAAAGAAGCTCAAACCTATTTTACATAAGATTATTTCCCCTAAACAAGGAGGTTATGTGGAAGGGTGACAAATTGTGTATGAGATTTTAATTTCTTAAGAAGCCATCCATTCCATGGAAATGTAGAATTTCCTTCTATATTCATCCATTTAGACCAATCCAAATCTTAAGACAAAGTGGATTGGCACTTCCTCATAAAAGTTATGAGGTAATTTGGCTTCTATTATGATTGGATAAATTAGATTATGGAATGTATCTCTTTAGTGTCCTACTCAATTCTTATCAATGACTTTCCTTCGTAGGTGTTCCTAGCTTCTAGAGGTAATGGGTAGGGTGACCCCCTCTCACGTGATTTATTCATCACTCTTACTGAATTATTAGGTAGGTCTATGAATAAAAACAAAAAAATAGAACCCTTGAGAGAGTTACCATTGCTCATGGATCTAGGTCTACCTCTCATATTTAGTTTATTTATGACTCTAATTTGTTAGGTAAGTCTATGCTCTGGATTTTAGATCTTTCTCCATTGAATACCTTTATCCTCACTCAGAAGACCTCTATCCTTACTGCCATAGCTAATGGATATTTATCCACTAGAGAATACTATTCTTTAATCTATCACCTCTAAAGCCCACTCTTACTCTGATCTGTATCTATCTTAGATATGTACTAAATACTATCCTCAACCTTGCACAAATCTGCTCAATATCTATCGTAGATCTATACTGAATACTATCCTCTACCCTGCATAAATTTTCTCAATATATATCTTAAATATACACTAAATATTGTCCTTCAGTCTAACACAAATCTACTCAATATCTATCTCAAATATGCTCAACAAGTTCTCTCTAGAACTTGTCTAACCTGCTCAACATGTCTTCACTAAGACTTACCTCAAATCTCTCCACAACTCTTCATCAAGACTTACCTCAAACCTATTTGTAAACTTCCACAAAAGCCCACATAAATCTGTCCTTAAGTCTCCTCTAGGATCTACTCAAAATAGTCCACTATCTTTTATAGATGCTTTATTCAAATTATAAATCTTGCATACACAACTCAACTTAATATCTTTAAGAAAACCTCTTCAATATCTCAAACAAGTTTCACTTAGAATATTGTTAAACCACAAAAGCATATAGAGAATTTTTAGAGACTCAATATATTTCACTCACAAACACTCAATCACTTCCAAATATTTTCAAATCAATTAAGAATAAAGAAAAAATTATTTCACAGAACTTGAACTATCACTCCAACACTTCCAATAAATTATACTCAATCAAATCCACTCAACCAATCACTCAATGAAACACAACTTGATTACAAATTATAAATAAGTGTTTCACTACATTATGAATATCAATACTTGACTCAAGAAGATTCACATAATAATGATACTCATGATATTTTCACAAACCCTAATCATGCATATGAACATTCACTCAAATATTTCCAACAATGCTTATCAAACAATCCTTTTCACTCCAACCTTGCATTTCACAACATTCAATCCAACAATATTTCACTCATAGGAATATGTGCCCATACCTTTTGTTTTGATGGAGATATATCTTCAAAACTTGTCTTAACCACAATCAATTTTTCTTTGCCAATACTAAGGTTAGGTAACAACAATCTTCCTCAAAATATCCTTGCAAATATTTTCCTAATAATTATTTTTCCACTCACAAAAAAAACAAGTATTAAATACACCTTATAATCTCCACACTTTCAAAATATAAGTCAACAATTTTGATCAAGAAAATATCCACAATAATTTTCTTTAGTCACCTTATTTCTCCTCTCAAAATAATTAACACATCATATATTTATCTCAAAATAAAATATAATTTCCTTTGCAAACCTTATAACTCCTATCTCATTGAACAAATTTTAACCACCAATATTAAAATAAAATATTTTTATTTTCCTAGACCTTATATCTCCTAAAACTCACAAGCTACCGTTTCAAATTTCACACAACCCTTAAAGTGAAATTTTGGATATCAAAAACTTTTGAAACATTAAATCATAAATTGCATACCTTTTGTTTTCACTCTGCCCAAAAATGTTTCCAACCAAATTCGAACTGACAACCTTGCTTACTTAACACCCTAGCCAACACTAGGCAACTAGTTGGGCTATGAGCCTACACAAAACTTAAGGCACACAATTTACATTTTGTCCCTTATGTCTTCTACCCTCTAGTGTGAAAAACCAAAATGTTTTCCCTTGCAAAGCACACGATGTGAATCGAACCCACATATTTGCCCTCTCAAGGTTTTTGCTTGGCCTCAACTGCCATCTGCGCTATCACCATCGGTGGTACCTCCTTTGACTTCCACATTTTTTAAAATAGCTCATTGTCTTCCTTTTCCAAAGTAAAAAAACCTCTTCTTTCGAAACATGAAGCACACAAATTATATAATCATTAGACCGTACTTAATAGCATACGTCAAAGGTAATAAAATGAGAATTCATTTTATTTTTATACATGTTTTCACTTGCTCATAACTCGTCGGTCCATCATTCGATTTTGAAAATCGAATTTAGATTTAAATATTAAAATTTAAAAACATTTGCCATCCATTATTTAGTTAAATTAAAATTTTAACCATAGGTTAAAATATTTTAATTTAAATAAATTAATTTAAATATTTTGCAAGTTGCTTCTTTGGTCTTTTCAAGAATAAATCATTTTAATAATCTCTTAGACCTGGTTTACTTCACCTCATCAATTTGTCTTATAATATTAAATAATATAATATTATTATTTAATTTGAACTTGCTTCTCCTTCCTTGGGTCTTCATCCTTTTGGTTCGTTTTAGGTATATAATATTCTAAATAAATATTATATCTTATTCCTTTTCAAGACCTTCTTGCTTTTGAAAAACCACTTGATGTCCTTAATGATGATGAAATTGAAACAATACTCTCTTGACATCAATTACGACAAAACTACTCAAAATTTCCAACACATCATTTATCCAATCGATCAACTCTTATGGGTTAAGATTCCTAGAAAATGTAGAAATATCAATCTTCGATCTTTTTTGATATTTGATATTGTTTTAAATAATCTGACTTGCTCAAGATCTATAGCCTCATGTTCTTCTTCGAATTGAGATTCTTCTTCAGCTTCATCTTCACTTTCATCTTCTCTTCTTGGCTAAAACCCTCTAAATAACTCCTCTTGTAGTACCTGAACTTGTCTCTATAAGGATATAAAACCTCTTTTGGAACCATAATATTTCTCCCACCACCATGGTTTCTTCATGGAGGTATTCTGATCACTTTTATCACAATCCACAACCACATTTCCTAGTGCAAACTACCTCATATTCGGTGATATGTTTCCACACTCAAGAACTACCACTCTGATATCACTTTGTGAAGGGATACTCCACCCAACACTCCCATAATACACAAAAATACAATTAATTTTAAATAAAAATACTCAATAATAGTACTTGATAATAATACTCAATAATAATACTTGATGAGGGGCTATAGAACCAAAAAATACAATCTTACAACCACAAGGGCTGATTTGATTACAAAGAAAAATGACCGAAAATCTATAAGTTGGAGCCACAATATGTCATCGTAGACTACCTTCGGTAAATATTTGTTCCCCATTTAATAAATTCTATAGAATATTCTAGAAAACATAACTCCCCTTTTCTCGCCATCCATTTTTGAAATAAATTGAGCATTTTTAAAATACCATAATTAATGAATAAATTGGGAATTTAAAAATACCATCATTAATAAACTAAATTGGGCATAAAAAATACCATCATTAAAGAATAAATTGGGTATTTAAAAAAAATGGTTTTTTTTGGTGATGCAAGATTGTCCTTACACCACTAGATGCTCTTGCATTAGAAAAGGGCCAATCCCTTTCTAATCAATATGGCATTTTTATTTTTAAAAATAGAGTCCAAGTATTCAATACCTCTAAAGTGGACATACTCTAAATTAATTTGATCAAAATTGATAAAGCCAATTAATAATGGTGGCTTAATAAATAACTCTATCAAACTAGATAGTAAAGTGGAAGATCTAAAACCATTGTTGGCTTTTAAAGCCTTACTACCACAAAATATCACAGGTTATCTTACAATATCACACAAGTCCTAATATAAAATAACCACAATAATAAAGGTCAATATAAAATTTAATGAGTAGAATAATATGAGTAAATTAATATTACATTATAAATAAAATAAATTCATTTATTGTTGGAGAATATTATATTATTTGGTACATGCTAATGTACCCTCATGGTACATCTTGTAAATATTAGATTAGGATTGTGTCCTGCATTAGAGTGTGAGTAAATATTTTATGTAATATAATAATATGCAAGTATCATGTGTGCAAGTGTAATGTGTGTAGATATGCACAAGTGTCTCATTTGTAAGTATACACAACCATTCTTAGATTAGGAAGTGTTATATAAAGATTCATGTCCAAGTGTGCATACAAGATAGAGTCATGTGTATGCAAGTTTCAAGTAGAGAAGCCAAAATTCATGAGACTTGGCATAAGGAAAGGAAGAGTCAAGTAACCAAAGAGTCATCCTACAATGGCTATGATTACTTCATAGAGAATATCACCTACATCATCTACAAAATCTACATTATCTACGTTGTCTACATAGTGAGCAAAGAAAACATTGTTATTGTATGAGAGTTTTATGATACATTTGTAAGAGAAAGTGGAGTAATAGATTACATATACTTATTTTAAGTTATGATACATGCTTTATATATGTATTATTTAGGCTATTGCATTCATATTGCTACTTATTAATGAATGTTAGTTGATATATTATAATCCTTAATTTTATATATTAGTTAGCTCATATTATTCTAATTACATTATTATTTTGATCTTACTATATTATGACTATCATATGTTTGACCTTGTGAATATTTATCCTATGATTTTACATTAATATTGAGTCTTAAAAATCCATCAATGGTATCAGAGGTACAGTAAGAATTTTCTTACATAGGGTGAATTTTTTAGATGAATATAAAATCATTTTTTATCTAGTTTGAAAAAATTGTTAGAGTCTATCTACTTTAAAGGAAGATAAGCCTATAATCTATTGCAAGATAGCTAGAAAATTTTATAAGAAGAAATAATATCGAAGCAGAGAAGAATGAAGATAAAATCTAGGATCTTTCCATAGTTGTAGAACAACTAGTGAAGACTAGGACTCAACTAGGGTCTTTCCACTAGGTTGAAGAATAACTAGTGAAGACAAGGACTCATATTTAGGTGAATCAACTTGAATATAGTTGATTATTCAAGAAAATAGCCAACCCTTGATAATAGAATATTTTTAGGTACATAGATAATCTTTGTACTCAAAAGAAAGTTGTAGGATTTAATACAATCAAGCTATCCTAGTTGGAGCATTAGAGAATTTTATTGTCACCTAAGACATTACTGTAAAATATATTTATCATAAGAAGTGTGAGAAAATACGAAAAATAGATAGAGAAGACTTCCATCATCAAGTGTGAGAAGAAGGTAGAGAGCTTTCATCAAGAAGTGATTGATTCAAGTTGAAGGTTATTATTAATTCAGGTTTTTTAGATAGACTTGAATATTGATGTTGATATAAATATTTTAAAAAGAGGCCTTGATAAAGAAAAAGTGTAAATATAAGAATCATATTGATATTGATATTGGTTTGGAAAACCAATATAGAAGATCCAAGAGGTTAAGAAAGAGACTCTTTGTGAAAAGATGTTTGAGTAAAGAAAAATACCCTTATAGTAAAGAGAATAGAAGCCTATATAATTTGAAGAATAGAAAAACAAAATAAAGTCTATTCATGATAAAAAGGATGTAGTTCTATTTTTTTCTATAGAATGTAGGGAGTGACCTACATCTACAAAGGCTAACCTCCAAGCAACCAAAGTGAAGGTCAACATCCAAGTATCCACTATGAAGGCCAATATTTGAGTGTCCGAGCATGAAGACCAATATTCAAGTAGCCAAGATAAGGATCAATGACTGAGAAATTAGTGGACACCAAAACAACACCAATTTGATTATGTGATTGCAAACACTGATCGCTTTGACACACACAACCCCCAGGGCAGCCCTCAGAGGTTAAACAGTGGTCCTAACCACTTTTGCAGCAATTTTGGAAGGTCAAAAGGCAATTTGGCACATTCAGGCACTTTGTTCAGTATCCGTCCCACCCTGGGACGAATTAAAAATTGGATTCGTCCCACCCAGGGACGAATTTTGAATTCGCTTTGGGGTAGGACGAATTCCAGGTTTAATGGGAAAAAATAAAAATCTTGACAAGTGGCAGCCGAGGACAGTCCATTAATGCATCTTGCCTTGCATGCACGTGTAGGTGGGCAAATTAAACATTAGAGGATTGTCACAAGGGTAGTCATGGAAGCCCAAGTCAAGGAGGACTTTCCTCCCTCATGGGAAGGCATGACTGCCACATGGCGCTTATGCATGCCCCTCCAAAGAGACCCCCTGGGTCTATAAAATGGTGAACTTTCTCACCCAAAAAAAAAAAGGTTGGAAGCATTTTCAAGCAACAAAGTGCTACCAAATTGATATCACGCTTTACCATTTTGATTCACCTCTTCCACATCCTTGATCTCTTTTGCAAGGGAGGTCATTGGGTGGTTATTGGAAGTGTGAATCCGGATCCAAAACCCGAAACTTGACCACATTATTCCACCCATTCACCGAAAACACATTACAAGAGATTTTGGACCCATCCCAAGTGGATTGGCACCGAAATCAGGTCCCAACGGTGGGTGGCCCGCTCGGGTGCCCCGCACTCCTGCGAGCCTAATCGTCCCTTTTAGGAATGATCGAGAATGTGTAGCATATCTTCATTTCTGTCATTTTCATTCCTTGCATTTGTTTTCTATGTTGTTAGGTAGTTTACAATTTTGATTTCATTTCATTTTGATTTATTATCATTATGCTATCGCGTTTTCGCTCCCACTAACTTGCAAACAAGAATTATCAAATTCCCATTGATGGAGGTCAAATTGGGAAAATTTGACCATCTGGGTCTTCCCAAAATGCCCCCAATTAGCTAACCCCCAAGTTTGTAGGTCTTTTAGAGTTCTTGAGATGTGAAATTTTGGCAGTATCACTTTGGCGCTTTGTTGCAGGTGAATTCGTCCTACCCCGGGACGAATTCCTGCCTGTGGCGAATACATTACTGGAATTCGTCTGACCCTGAGACGAATTCGAATTCATCTGGGACGAATTCTGTTCTGGTATTCGTCTCACCCAGAGATGAATTTTTGTCTGTGCAGTTTCAAAGCCGAGAATCAGAAACATCCTTTTGGGCAGAGAAGAGGTAGGGGTTTCTAACAAGCTTCTGTCAAATTTTTGTTTTCTGTTTTCTGATTTTTAGTTTTTGTATGGCTTAGGGAAAGTTTCCTTTTTGTTTGCCTATTTCATTTTTGCAAATTAAAAGGAACCCCACACACATCACGTGGCATTTTTAAACCAAGGAGTTGGTCGTAAGACCCCAGCCCTTGATCAAGACCAACGGTGGGTTCATCACCACCTTGGCTTGAATTTTGCATTCATTTACCCCGATTGTCACTGTTGCTCGACTTAAATCCTGACGAAAGCTGATCGAGTGTCGTTGGGGTGATTCCCAATGCACGAGGATAAGTCTTCTATGGTAGGTGTCATAAACAGGACAATCCCCCTTCCGTACCGCCTATGTTCCACGTACCATCTGCTCTCACGTACCTATAGTTTCCCTCTCGTAAGGGCGGGTATATAGAGAGGTTGGTATATCGGTCCGACAATGGTATATTGAAGGGGCGACCATTTTGGGAGTCATAAGAGCCTTCATAATTGCATTTAAATGGTTTTCATAAAAATATTTCAAAAAAAAAAAACAACAAAACACACTAAACCAGTTTTAGGACACACTTTCAACCTTTAAACGAGATAATCACCATTTGTGTATGTGTGTGTTCTTTTCTGTTTAAGTGTAGCAAAAAAAAAAAATCATAAAAGAGATAAAAATCTGCTTAGCTTGTAGAAGAGCACCACCATGGTGTACACCCGTAGCCAAGCCCAATCAAGGGCAGAAGCTATGGAAAGTGTACAAGGAGCGGGCACAAGTCGCCTCCGCTTTAGCCCTAAGGACTTGGCCATACCGCCTTGGCGGTCTGGACTACAAGAGAGTCCACATCATTCCATGTCAAGGTGGAATTATAGGGACACCCCTCTGGGGGACACGCCCGTTCAGCATAGCCCCTTTCGGGAAGAAGCTTTACACGTGGCCCTCAACGTAGACAGAAGAGCTCCTTTAGAAGCTAGATATGAGTGGCCACCACGCGATGAAGTGCTAGAGAGGCATAGTGTCCATGGGGAGAGGCCACATGACTATGGCATCTCTCCTTTGCCTCCCCTCACTGTTAGAACCAATAGACAAAACCTAGAGCGCAGGGCTCTCCAAACCGGGTGAGCTAACTCCGCCCGCCCCTTTCACACCTACGAAAGGGAGTACGAGGAAGACCATCACATTCCTCGAGAGCAACATACAGCGTGGGAGCCTTGCACTTCCACACCTACTAGATACCATGGTCACACACTGAGGCCAGAGCCTCGGGTAAATGCCGCCAACCTCGATAGAGGGAAGCAACCCATTGAGATCTCGGATCATCACGATCGAGGCAAATGCATAGAAGAAGCATTCAGGCCTCCTAGGCCCAAGATGGTGGACCAAATTGACTTGGCAGTCACCAGACATGCCACCCGCCAAGCCCAGATCATGCGGCTTGAGCAAGATCAGTAGCATCTAGAGCGTCTATACCGCCTTAGCAAGGAGCGCATTCAGCGCCAAACAGACGAGCTGCTTTATAACCTACCTGAGAGGGTTCCAACCCCTCGCACCCAAAGAGCGGAACCATATGAGAGGCATAATCCCTTGGTGCAGGATAGGTCTCCGTGACCTCATCAAGTTTTGCCTCCGAGACCCCATAGACCTGAGAGGGAGGCCACTCCCCGAAACAACGATGGGTACCCTCCACGGGGACCCACTCAGGGTCATAAGTCTCGCCCAGAGACTCCTCAAGAAGTTTACGAGGAGTATGAACAAGAAGAAGAGCGGGCTGAAATGCCCTATCAAGGCGGAGGGGTTGTTATTCGGCCACCCCCCCATAGGCCTCAAGTCTCCCACAACCCACAACGGGAGCAAACTAAAGAGGAAGAGATTAAATCTTTCGATGCATACAAAGCGCTGTTAGAGCATTTGGAGTCTATGGAAACCAAAGCTTCTGGGCCCCAAAAGCCCATGTTACGCCAACTCCGCAGTCACCCTGTGCATCCGTCAGTGCCTGCACCTCCTTACCCCGAACACTTCAAGTTGCCTCAGTTGGCAGTCTTTAAGGGTGAAGAGGATGCCCAAGAGCATGTGACAAGATTCCTGAGCCAATGCTTTGGCATTCAGGATAATGATGCACTATTGCTAAGGACATTCATAACCACATTCGTGGGCCCTGCCTCGGATTGGTTCACCCAGCTGCCGAAGCACAACATCAATAACTTGGATCAATTAGTGGATGCGTTCCTTGAATGCTTCACCTTCAACACCAAGAAGAAGGCATCACTGAGTGACCTAGCCAGCCTCAGGCAATATGAGGAGGAGACTATGGCGGCCTACGGGAATCGATGGAGGACTCTACTTTCCAAGCTACCCTACCTTCCCCCTATGTCCGACCTTACACAAATGTTCTCACGAAGTTGTTTGAGATCGATCTCGGTGCTATTGCAGCTGCAGCAATATGCCACCTTAGAAGAAGCTCTGGCGCAAGCCAAAATTATCGAAGAGATCAAAATACAGGATGGCAAAATTGCCAAACCTAAAAAGAAAGAGTGGAACAAAAACACAAAAATAGGGACTACGCAACAAAAACCCGCTGCGGTTAATCAAGTTGCTATAAATGTCTCTAAGCCTGCACAAGAAATACAACCTCAAAAGGCTAATTATCAGGCAGTGCCTCCAAACAATTATGAAAGAGAAAATAAAAAATAGGAGCAAAATCAGCAACGTCGCCCTAGGCGACAATTTACCCCTTATACGAAGTCTAGGGACTCCCTATTTGACCGCCCCCCCCCCCCCCCCCCCCCCCACCCTCCCCCCCCCCCCAAGAAAAAAAGGGGGGGGAAGAAGTTAAAGGGTTGAACAAAAAAAGAATTGACAATAAAACATTGGCAGTGGACAACCCCATAGCGCCAAACAATCAGCAGATGGGGGTTTTCAAGGACCCCTTGCCTGCCCATGAGGCATAAGCAAAACCCCTTCAGGTCAATGAGGTGCAACAAAATTGCCCCATGCAAGGGTATGTGGGAATGATAAGCATAGTGACGAGGAACAAGAAATACCCAGGAGTTGCCCCCGAGGCAGCCACAAGAGAGGTTCCATCGACGTCACGACCTCAACAACACCTTGTGCAGATACCTCCGCCTAGACCCGAGGTCACGATACGGACCAAACTCATGCAGAGTTTACGGACCACGTCGGCTAGGCTCTCCATATATGAGCTTATACAACAATCAGCGCCCCATCGGGAGGCTCTCATGGAGATTTTGAAAGCCATCGAGTTGCAGCCCCATGAAGTGAATTCCTTCAATAACTTCGTGGGACATGTAAAATGATGCACGGAGCCAGTCATTACCTTTCGAGAAGATGAAGTTAAATCAATATCTGATGACATGGCAGATCCACCCCTGCACGTTATCATGCGGGTCAATGGGATCCCGTATAAGAGGGTGTTGATAGACACTGGCTCGTCCAGTAACATCATTACTACGACAGCATTGAAGCATCTGAAGTTGCCAGCCTCTCACATCACAGCTTCCACTTACACACTATGAGCATTTAATGATGCGATATGCTCGATAGTTGGCACAATTGTTCTACCCGTTCAGGTAGGACAAAAGATGATATCTACATTGTGCCATGTTTTGGAAGGCGAGATGGCATACAACATATTGCTAGGGCGGCCATGGATCAGGGACATGAAGTGTGTCCCTTCGATAGCTCACCAATGTTTGAAGTATGCATTTGAAGGGGAGGTACATGTAGTCCCGACGGACTTAGAACCCTTCAAATATTGCAATGCGGTGCACTTGATGCCGCAATCGACCCTCCCATCGACGCACTTGGATTTTTAGTTAAATCCATCTAGACAGGGTCCGATGCCGCAAGCACCATTGGTGACTAATCCATCAAAACCCCAGCCAGGTGCATCTTCATCATCAGCTCCTTCACCACCAATGCCACCTTTCATGGCTAAATAGAAGGACAAAGGGAAACAAATCCTGGAAGAGGCTCAACCCTTGGAAGAGGCACTGCCAACAATATCAACCATCTCAACCGAAGAGATACCTAGCACAATGGAAGTTGAGGCTCCTAATCCACCCAACATGGAATGGACTCAGGAAGGGCTTCCGTTCCCTCCCTCTCAATCACCAACAATTACTATTGAAATGGCCAGTACGGGCCTGGGGGAGTATCTAGTGCGAAATGTCATAGCAACGACCATGCTAGAATCAGTGCACGACATGGGGAGACCTCGCCTCCCCATCGGGACAATTGTTCCTTTAGGCTACCCACCGAACCAGACCAATTTTGTGTATGGGGGCCTTGACCATGGTGTTGAGCCATGCATGCAAAAGGACGAGGACGAAGAGCCTTTTGCAGAAGATGTCAACTATCTGTCTAACCCAGACTTCGCTCTGAGATATCTTGGCCAATGCAATTGGCATGGATACGGGCTAGGCAGGTATGAGCAAGGAGTGCGTGTCCTTTGCCAACCAAGATACCAAATGCCTTATGACAAGTCGGGAGTAGGGTTCAACCACCCCCTGCCCTTAGACATCTTGGTGGAAAACATGCAAGGCCTAGGAATAGGCAACAAGGGTGGATTGGCATCAGATCCTTATGCCAACCCAAACACAACATATACATTGGGAGATTACCTCCCATGGTCAACAACCACCCTTGGTAACATCAATAACCCTTCTCCTTTGATAGAGAGAGGTGAAAGTTTAGGAACTCACTTTCAAGGAAAGCATAAACAATGTCCAGAAGGATCTTCGGAGGATGAATCAGAATATGAACCAGTGTCATATGATCCCTTCGAATCCGATAGTGATCACTCATGAGAGATTCCCATGAATAACTATCAAGAGATCTTTTTGAAACTGTTCCCTTTAGAGGTTCCAATCGAGCCAGTGTTGTGTCAAGAGAATCAGATCCCCCCATGGAGCGTGGATCAACAACAATGGGACCAGATTAATTTGCTTGAACAAGATGAGCCTCATATGCCTCAAGCAGTTGTTGGAGCCAATGAACACTTTTGGATCTCCGACAGCGATTCAGAAGATGAAACTGAGATGGCCTATCTCAACCACATGCGACAAATGCAACAACGATACCCCTTGAGGATTAATGACATATTTGCATAGATGGGCATAGTGCCAGGGCATGAGTGGTACGTAGACCCAGTAGGGTGGGATC
This sequence comes from Wollemia nobilis, assembly GCA_028583015.1. Classification (NCBI taxonomy): domain Eukaryota; kingdom Viridiplantae; phylum Streptophyta; class Pinopsida; order Araucariales; family Araucariaceae; genus Wollemia; species Wollemia nobilis. Next base: position 3,866,790 of record JAQPPZ010016751.1, on the reverse strand, counting down.
AAGTGTTGGATCCGTTGCTCCAAGTACACGAAGAGCACCTTCCACTTCGAGACCCTAGGGTGATATCAGTGCCGAGGGTAGACCCTATCCTCTTATTAGCACATAGGGCCGATCCATTCATGCCAGTACCTACAGAACCAGATCCAGAACATAGAGAACAACCACAATGTTTGAGTCATCACACCCATGGTAATGGAGACCAAATTCATTTCATCCACATGATCTCCATTGACTTGACCACACCCATCCACAATCCGGCCGATCCAGCATGGTCCTTGCATCTAGACATAGATGCCATTGACTGGGATCATGTCAATTCACCTCTGTCCCCATCAGAGTACTGGCCTTTCGATAAAATGCCTCATTTTACCCCAGGGACAACTCAGGATATCTTTCAGGCTGAAGAGGAACCCGAGGTTCCCAATGCAGATTTAAACTCAGCTACTGATATCCATTTGATCCCAACTCCACATCAGTTGGAGGACGGATCCCACATGTCGGTCGAGGAGACGACTGACGTAGACATCGGCTTAGATCCAATGAATCCATAGATTATCAAGTTGGGGGTAAGCTTATCCCCTGAAGAGCAAGTCGACTACATTGCCCTTCTCAAAGAGAAGAAGGAGGTTTTTGCATGGTCATACAGAGACATGTCGGGGCTAGATCCGTAGCTAGTCATGCATAATCTAATGCTTGATCCGACAATCAAGCCAGTTAAGCAAAAACTACGTAAGATGCACCCAACAGTGGCCTTGATGGTCAAAGACGAATTGCAAAAGCTGTTGGATGCACAGTTTGTCATCTGCGTGGATTATCCGCCATGGCTGTCCAACATGGTGCCCATCAAAAAGCCCGATGGGAGGATTCGCATATGCACTAATTTTTGAGATCTAAACAAAGCGAGTCCTAAGGATGACTTCCCCTTGCCAAGCATCGATGCGTTGGTAGACGCTACAACAGGTCACGAAATGCTATCCCTCATGGATGGTTTCTCAGGATACAATCAGATTCGTATCAATCCCGAGGACCAACTAAAAATGGCGTTCACAATGCCTTGGGGGACATTTTGTTATAAGGTCATGCCTTTTGGCCTTAAAAATGTTGGCGCCACCTACCAACGTGCCATGACGTACATCTTCCATGATTACATGCATAAAACTTTGGAAGATTACATGGATGATTTGTTGGCCAAGTCTCTTTTGCGCCCAGATCATCTCGATGACCTAAGCAAGATCCTCGATCGCCTCATGGAGCATAAAGTCAGACTGAATCCCAAGAAGTGCGTATTTGGCATCACATCTGGAAAACTCTTGGGTTTCATAGTCTCAAAGTGAGGAATCGAGGTGGACCCAAACAAAGTCAAGGCAATCCTTGAAATGGTTCCCCCAACTACCATTAAGCAGCTCAGAAGTCTACAAGGAAAGGTCACGTCAATTAAGCGCTTCATAGCGCAGCTATCTGACAAGTGCCGACCCATGAACAAATTATTGCACAAGGGGGTAGTATTTCACTGGGATGACGAGTGCCAATCAGCCTTTGATGACATCAAATGATACTTGGCTTCGCCACCAGTATTGGCACCACCTAGACCAGGCGTGCCATTCTACTTATACATCTCAGCTACTGAGGTGGCACTGGGCGCCATGCTAGCCCAAAAGAATGAACTTCACAAAGAACAGGCTACTTACTATCTTAGCCGCACCCTGGTCAGTTATGAACTTAACTATGCATACGTCGAGAAACTCTGCTTGGAAGTGGTGTTTGCTACCAAAAAGCTATGCCACTACATGCTGAGCAACACTACGTATGTTGTGTCTAAGGAGAATCCATTGCGATACATGATGAGTCATACTTATCATAGTAGTCGCATGACGAAATGGATCATGTTGTTGATAGAATTTGACATAGAGTTTATTGGACAAAAATCCATCAAGGGACAGGTCATAGCCGATCAACTAGCAGAGGCTCCTCTCGAAGATGATCAGCCTCTAGTCATAGAACTACCCGATGATGGGGTCTTCCATGTCTCAGAATCGCCAGATTCTGATGAGCCTGAGTCACAGGCTGACATAACCCTATTCTTCGATGGTTCTAAATGTGAGCAAGGTGGTGGCATAGGAATAGTATTCTTCACACTACAGGGTGCTCCAATGCCCCTATCATTTAAATTAAATTTCCCATGCACCAACAATAATGCAGAGTATGAAGCCTTGCTCATAGGTCTTCAGACAACAATCACCATGAACATCAAATGACTGAACATCTTTGGTGATTCGCTATTAATTTTCAATCAAGTCAAAGGGGTATTCCAATGCAAATGCCCAGTTCTACAGGCTTACAAAGCCCTCATGGACAAATTCTTGGCAAAACTTGAGTGGTACGACATCGAGGCACTCCCTCGATCATCGAATCATTTTGCGGACACAATGGCCTCCTTGGGGTCACTAATCCCGCAAGACCTTTCTGGTGACATGACAACCATTCAAGTCAAAACCCTATCACAATCTATGATGGAGCATGCAAGCTCTGACTTGATGCCAGGAATCCACATGATCTAGATTGAACCATCCTCGGATAAGTTCTCTCGAATCCATGATCATCTGAAACATGCCAACTAGGGGTCCTTGTTCTCCCCTACTCCCATTAATAGCAACACAACGCTATTCTTACAAGTTCTCTCCCGCTCAGCGTTTGCTAGGGATGAACTTCAAGAGGGATTGGTTGTTCATACCGTCGAGGCTTCCGATCAACAGGATTGGTATTTACCCATTAGAGACTACCTCAAGTTAGGTAATCTCCCGCTTGGATTGATGCATGCCACAAAATGAGCATTCAAGCAGAAAGCGGCTAAGTATGTCTTGATAGGAGACATTTTGTACCATCACAGCTATGAAGGAATCCTCCTTCGTTGCTTGGACCAACAAGAGTCCACTTGGGCAGTCGCCCAAGCGCATGATGGTACATGTGGTGGCCACTTCGGTGGTATGGCCATCGCAAAGCGCATTCTTCGCATGGGCTATTATTGGCCATCTTTAGAGCGAGATTGTTGCGCATATGTCAGGAAGTGCGTGAAGTGTCAACATCATGCCAATTTGATGCATGTACCTTCCCAGGCCTTGCAGACAGTCCAATCCACTTGGCCATTTTTGTAGTGGGGTTTCGATCTAATTGGAAAGATCTCCCCTGCATCGTCAAGCCATCACACGTTTATCATAATGGCCATAGAGTATTTTACCAAGTGGGTGGAAGCAGTTCCGCTTACCTCTACGATAGGACCCCGCATTGTGGAGTTCATTTTGCATAACATCATATGTCATTTTGGTATTCCATCCAAAATAGTCTCGGATAATGGGACACCATTCAAGAACAAAGACGTGCGTGCTTTGACCACAAAGTACAAAATTCAGCACAATTTTTTGACACCCTATTATCCGTAGGCAAATGGGCAAGCAGAGGCGTCAAACAAAATGCTAGTTGCCATCCTTAAAAATATGGTCAAAGATAGTCATAAGGATTGGCACATTCAAATTCCACTTGCCCTATGGGCTTATCGCACTAGCATTCGGACACCCACTAGGGCAACTCCATTTTCGCTCGTGTATGGCTCCGAGGCAGTAATGCCTCTCGAATTGGAAATTCCTTCCCTGCGCATATCAATGCAAGAGTTCATCGATGATGACGCTGCATGGCAGGCCCGATTAGACCAGCTTACGTTGCTTGATGAACGACGCGTTAATGCCCTCGAGCATTTACGTATCTATCAAGAGCGACTTAAGAAAGCTTACAACATGAAAGTTCACCTGAGGGACTTTCGGATTGGTGATTTGGTCTTGAAGGAAAACCAACAGAACTCTAATTTGCCGTCCCACCTAAGGGACAAGTTCATGGCAAATTGGTTAGGTCCATATGTAATTGATAGCAAAATAGGACCCGGGACGTACCGGCTAGCCTCTCTTGATGGAATCAAGGAAACAGAACCCTTGAACATCAGTCATTTGCGACCATTCCATATCTAAGAGAGCCATATCCCAAAAATGCTCCAAGGATTTCTAAAATCGCTTGGTCAATCCCAAAATGCTCCAAGGATTTCTAAAATCGCTTGGTCAATCCCAAAATGCTCCAAGGATTTCTAAAATCGCTTGGTCAATACCAAAAATGCTCCAAGGATTTCTAAAATCGCTTGGTCAATCTCAAAATGCTCCAAGGATTCCCACAATCGCTTGGTCAAAAATAAGAAAATTCAAAAATAGTAAAATCATCCAAAACAACAAATTTTTTTTATCTCATTTCCAGGCATGCTCAAGTTCATCAATAGAGAGCTCTTCTCGCATCTCATCTTCATAATCACAAAAATCAATCCATCAAAAATACAAAAATATGTAGCTGCACCCATACATTGCATATTTGTGGTCGTACAGGTCAAAGGCACCATAGACTGTAATTACTCCGCCAATCCATCTTGTTCCACATTTCTCCGTTCTATAAGCAGTCCATCAAAAATAAATGCCATGCACTTCTTTTTACCACACTAGAGTCAGTGGTCTTCTAATGTATCAAGAGTTTTCATCTTTCAGTCGTCATTTTGCTTTCTAGCCATGTACTGTACCAAGTCAGACAGATTTTACGAAGGTAGAGTTCTACTTGGACAAAACCTTGTTACATAGCATCCCAACACAAATTAAAACACACATAAAAATTCCCAAGTTGTGTGAACGAAAGATGAAACCTGCACAGTAATCCAGGTCACCATAAGCGAAATGGTTATCTTGCTCATCCCCCTGTGCGAATGACCCTAAGAATGCTGAGAGTTGGCAAAAGGACAAGCATCTTCCCTACCCAATTCCCCAAGAATCCCAAGTTCTCAAAAGTTGCAAACATCAAAATTTTGCAAAACGTCAAAACTCCAAAAAATTTGACATCACCACCAGAGTGCATACAACAAAAAGCACATACAATAGTGATTCTTATCACTCGAAATCCAAATCCCTTGCTCAAAAGAAAAATATATAAAAATAAACAGTGATTTTTATCACTACAATCGAGCAAGTATCCCAATACAATTGAAGAAAAGAAGGGAGTCGAACTTGAATCCCTGGAACTCTCAGCATTTCGACAGGTCATGAGGCAAACCTCAGTACTGGTTTGGTGGATAGCCTATCGGTCACTGGCGGTAAACCTCCCGCATGACGATATATCTGTCACATTAACTCGTGTACAGATCAATGTTTGCATGTGGATGAGCTAGCTTATGGTATCCTAGATAGCACCGCAGATTAATCTGACTAAATACAATAAAGGAGTTAGTGGAGCTAATTAGGTGATCCTCAGTACAGGTTTGGTTGATAGCCTATCTGGCACTGGCGGTATCTTGACAAATACCACAAAAATGAACTCAATTGCACACACAGGGATGTGAAATAGCTTGGTCAAAGACAAGTCCGATTCATACCTTGTTCAAAAGTCTTGTAAGATAAAGTACAGTCGTGGCTAGTGAGTTAAAACCGTCTGAGTCTCAGAAAACCTTAGCTACATTTCTAGACCAACTGCGCTACTTTTCATCCTTACAATACCATCAAAAAATACAAAAAAAACCACATGTATACATACAATGTCATTTACCACAACAATCGCATAAAAACAAAATAACAAAGTCCTAAACAGTCTATGGTGCCCTAACCAAACAACACAAATTCATTTTATCCATTGCATTTTGCATATCACATATACATCAAAAACATTTACATTCATCATAACATATGCATCCATCGCAATAAATTAACATGCATACATCTGTACTCATCACTCATCATGCATAAAATCAAATCATCATCGCATAAACAAAAAAGAGTCATCTGTATATATATATCATAACAAAAATGCCCGTAGGCTACAATGAACCGGTCCTCGGACCTCGCTACCAAAAACCCAAAAACTCAAAAACCCCAAGCCTAGGGCATCAGCCACCATGATCACGTAGGATCGGTGCGACGAGAACTACCCCCCGTAGTGTGGGTCCTATGGGACCCCTCAGGGCGGCTACTGCTAGCCCCCGCATCATGCCTGCTACTCCCTCCCTCATCTAGTCACCTACGACGAGATGATGCTGACTGCTCAGTATCACTGCCCCTCATCCGACGTGACGATCCACCTCCCGACGGCTCAGGTAGCCACCCACCGAGGTGGATGATCTCTCCCTCCATCTCCAGCCGATGCCATCACCAATATGATTCCCGTCGATCCCACTCTGCCTCCCATCGATGGTAGTAAGCTACTGCATCATCGCGCTATGCCAAAACCCTATCCTTCTCTGCCAGCTACGTCCGTAGGAGATCCCTCTCTCATGCAGCATCAGTACCCCCTCCTATCGGTGAGACACCGCCCATGCGCTCTCCCGCTCTACCAACTGAGACCGCAAGAGATCTCTCTCCTACAAAGCCTCTCCCAGCTCCCCATCGTGCCTCCGTAGCAGGTCCTCCAATCGTGCTATCTTAGCATTGAGCCTCACCTCCACCTTCGCTGAACTTGCCTGAGGCATAGGCGAATCCGGGACAGCAACCTGCTCTGGCTCCCACTGCTCTGGAATGTCCTGCATCTCCGGCTGATCCGGAACCCCCAAATCCGCATCCTCATCCTCCACCTCCACCATGTCCGCATCCTCCAAAGGAGCTCCCCAATCATCCCCTGGTGCCTCAGCACCCTCCCCGCCCATCGCTATCGCCTCCGTGCCTCCCAGTGGCCCCTCTCCCCGCCATCGCCGTAGTACCCACCACTGGTCGTACTCTACGGTAGTCCCGATGTCATCCACATCCGGGACATCGATCATCGTGTCTGAATCCTCGCCCAGTGGCGCGATGACCGGTCGGTCCAGAGTCCTCTCATCCCCCTGACGTCGATAGACCATGGGCTCACCAGGAAACCCCTGGCGCACCCCAAACTATCGTGTCACCCGACTGTACGAGAAGAACTCATGCTCGGTCCCATGCCGCCCAATCAGCCATCGCTCTCTACGTACCCGATGGAGCCACTCTCCAGCTTTCGGCCAGGCTGGACAGTCTCGATAGGGGCGCCAGAGCACCTCCCCTAGAGTAAGCCGAGCGAAGGCATCGGCATAGTGCCCTACGACACCTGCCCACCGTCGACTCTATCCCTGCTCCCTAGACCGCCGCCACAGAACTGCATAGCCTATCTCCCTATCCTCCATCTCTGCCCGAGTCATCCATGGTAACTCGATCGGCCTCTCCACCGCTATATGCTGCCAAGCCCAGCTCTGCAATAGATAGCTGCAGCTAATCCCCTTTCGCTTCGAAAGCGGACCTCGTACAACTCACCATATAGCTATGCCAACAACGTTTGTCCCCATCTCATAATTAGTGGTGCCTCTCTCGGGCACTCTACCAACCGCCAAACCAAATCCAATAGGTTCCATGGGAACCTCGTGCCTGATGAGTCAGGCAACAACATGTTGGAAATGAGGCCCATAAGGAATGCGTGCCTCACTCCCAACACCCCCCTCTCCAACCACCATCGAACCAAAATCCTGCCAATCTGGCAATCGCCCTCTGCCCTCTCCAGTGGATCCTCCACACCCAGCTCCTCCCCATGCCCGAAGCATCGCGTCAGTACAGTTGTCCGCTGATCACGCGGCGACGTCCTGATCGGCAGTCCATCTATCGAAATCCGTAGAAGCCGATAGATATCCTCCAGGGTCACGGTCATCTCCCCTGTTGGGAGATGGAAGGTGTTGGTCCACGGATCCCATAGATTGATCAGGGCCATCAAATACGCCCGATCCACGACCACAGGCTCCAGTCGAGCCACCTACTTGAGCCCAAGGGCATCAAGCCACTCCCAGTCAGCCACAGTTAGCGCTCCCCGTGCTTCAGTAAAAGCAGTGGGTACACGGTACCGACTCTTAACAACCTGCAAAAGAAAACAATTCAAAAACATTAAAATCATGGAAAAGAACTGTACAACAATAACATGAATATACAACATTGCCTACCAATGTACAAAAAAAAAACAAACATAAAATTCAAACAAAAATTAATTTTTCAGTTCTAGGGTTTCTAATCCTAACTGATAAATTTAAAAACAAAACAAAAATTCAAAATTCAAAAATTAATTTTTCAGTCCTAGGGTTTCTAATCCTAACTGATTAATTTAAAAACAACAAACAAACATTCAAAATTCAACAATTTTTTTAGTTCTAGGGTTTCTAATCCTAACTGATAAATTCCAAAAATAAAACAAAACAAAATTCCAAAATTAATTTTTCAGTCCTAGGGTTTCTAATCCTAACTGATTAATTTAAAAATAGAACAAAAATTCAAAAAACAAAAATTAATTTGTCAGCCCTAGGGTTTTTAAACTCTAAATTGATTAATTAACAAAAACACAATAAATTGTCGGACCTATTTGTCAGTCTTAGAATCTCTGTATTTTAAGTTTAAAATGTCTGCATGAACAACATAAAATTAAAATAACAGTTTTAAACCTAGGGTTTTAACCTACGTTTTAAAACTGACCAGCTCAACCTAAGAACTAGGGTTTTACGTTCCGTTTATCCTAGGGTTTAGTTATAAGAAAAATAACAATTCTTTACCTAGGTTTTTTGCTACGTTTGTCGTTTAGTTGTACACTAAGTCTTAGTTGTGTTCAGATCAGTTTCAGGGTTTCAGTTTTAAAATTTTGAAAAACATCATCACAAAAAAATTAAACAAAACACTTGCAGTTTTAAACAAAAGTAATAACTCTAGGGAGCACTTACTGGTCTCGCTTCGGCTTTGCCGCTCGATCCGGTTTGTGCACTCATGATGTCAGGATAAATTTGGCAGTGCTTCGCTTCGTAGAATTAACCTCCTCCTCCCCAGAGCTCCAAATCGTAAGAAAATTCAGATGCAAATGAGCCCAAACCCTAGTTTTGGCCTTTAAATAGGCCTTTTGAGCTTAAATTCATCTTCCCCTAGGACGAGCACTCTGGTTAGCGCTCGTCCCACCCTGGGATGAATTCTAAGCTGGTATTCGTCCCACCCTGGGACGAATTCAGGGCAAAAATTTCAAAAAATAGCAAAAATTGAACAAAAATGCACTAGATCAGCTAATAAACTTGCCCGATGAGAGTGCTGTTGCACTTGACATCTCGGGCATGCAAAATAGACGTTGGGGTCACAAATTGTCACTATCCTACTCCCTAAGAAGGCTACCATAGCCGGACCGCTCCACGGGAGGCCGGATTTTTGCCAATTTTAGCTCCAAAAAGCGTCGCAAAAAGGGCTACCACCCACCAAAAATAGGTCTAAATGTCGGAAAACTGCACATGCTTACCGCTAAACCATCTAAAGGCACCCTTGCACAAGTCATCTTGGGTCAAGCGACTCGTCGCTTTTCTCACGAAGGTCATTCCCTCATCGATTCGTCGCTTGAGGGGGTAGTCACACTTAGTCACCAATCAACAAGCACACACCCAATTAAGGAAAATGACATGCATTCAAAGAATCATTGACAAAGACAATTACGCTCCTGCTTGGGGCAGTAAACAAGCAATAATCACAATCTGATCAAATCACTTGGCATTTCGTGAATCATGAACTCAAGGTTCTCACAGACAAAAGGTTGCGCCCTTTGCCTATTCATGACTGATCAATGTCCAAGGTCAAGTAACACCTCACCGAAAAAGGTTAACACTTGAATTGAGTGCCTTCGCTCGTCAGAAGCAAGGATTCAAGAATGCATGCCCTTTCCATACTTGGGGCATCAAAAGTTGGTTAGGTTACCAAGAAACCCTAATCATTAGTGCTTTGGTTATCTATTTTTGCTCGACGCTGCGCCATGCACAGCGCATCCCAAAAAGGGGCATCTGTAGACACCAAAACAGCACCAATCCGATTATGTGACTGCAAACACTGATCGCTTTGACACACACAGCCCCCAGGGCAGCCCTCAAGAGGTTAAACAGTGGTCCTAACCACTTTTGCAGCAATTTTGGAAGGTCAAAAGGCAATTTGGCACATTCAGGCACTTTGTTCAGTATCCGTCCCACCCTGGGACGAATTCAAAATGGGATCCGCCCCACCCAGGGACGAATTCTGAATTCGCTCTGGGGTAGGACGAATTCCAGGTTTAACGGGCAAAAAGAAAAATCTTGACAAGTGGCAGCCGAGGACAGTCCATTAATGCCTCCTGCCTTGCATGCGCGTGTAGGTGGGCAGATTGGACGTTAGAGGACTGTCACAAGGGCAGTCATGGAAGCCCAAGTCAAGGAGGACTTTCCTCCCTCATGGGAAGGCATGACTGCCACATGGCGCTTATGCATGCCCCTCCAAAGAGACCCCCTGGGTCTATAAAATGGTGAACTTTCTCACCCAAAAGAGGACAAGGTTGGAAGCATTTTCAAGCAACGAAGTGCTGCCAAATTTGATACCACACTTTGCCTTTGATTCACCTCTTCCACATCCTTGATCTCTTTCGCAAAGGAGGTCATTGGGTGGTTATTGGAAGTGTGAATCCGGATCCAAAACCCGACACTTGACCACATTATTCCACCCATTCGCCGACAACGCATTACAAGAGATTTTGGGCCCATCCCAAGTGGATTGGTGCCGAAATCAGGTTCCAACGGTGGGCGGCCCGCTCGGGCGCCCCGCACTGCTGCGAGCCTAATCGTCCTTTTTAGGAACGATTGGGAATGTGTAGCATATCTTCATTTCTGTCATTTTCATTCCTTGCATTCCTTTTCTATGTTGTTAAATAGCTTGTAATTTTGATTTCATTAATGCTTTGATCAAATCTTATCATGTTTGTATCGCGTTTTTGCTCCCACTAACTTGCAGATGAGCATTATCAAATTCCCATTGATGGAGGTCAAATTGGGAAAATCTGACCATCTGGGTCTTCCCAAAATGCCCCCAATTAGCTAACCCCCAAGTTTGCAGGTCTTTTGGAGTTCCCGAGACGCGACATTTTGGCAGTATCACTTCGGCGCTTTGTTGCAGGTGAATTCGTCCTACCCCGGGACGAATTACAGTCTAATTCGTCCTACCCCGGGATGAATTACAGTCGAATCCATCCCGCCCAGGAGCGAATTCGAATCGGTGAAGAATTTCTTGACTGTTTCACTTGCAGTGACCTTCTGGTGATGTTCCCTTGTTTTTGTGAAATTTGCAGACTGTTTTGATTCAGTTCACTTATCTTTTTATTCAGTTTCATGCATGCATCCTTCATTGTTTTTTAGAGAATAAACGTTTCATCTTTTGCAACAGGTGCTACTAACGATTTTGTTGTTTCTTTGAATGCAGGAGGAGCAGCAAGGATCAAAGATTCATTCACACCAGTGGCGACAACACTTTGGCCCGCCCATTTTGCATGTGGGCACGCGGAAGAGAGATGACTTTCCATTGATGTGACCAAGAGACAAGTTTGATGCTCCTCTCCCCTAAAAAGGGAGGAAGCGAATTGTAACCAAATTTGAAATACATCAATAAAAGAAGAGGGTTGTTTCGTTCCATTTGGGTTCCAATTTGTCTATGCTTTCTCCATTTTATGCATTTCTAATTTGTAGCATCAAGTTTAGTTTCGTTCTTGCATCGTGTTTGGAGTTTTCCCTTTTTGTTTTCGAAATCTCGTGCTTTCAATAAGCATCAAAGACAATGAATGCAGACTGCCAATATAAAATGTAGCATCAAAGACAATGAACATAGAAGGGATAGTTAAATAAAAAAACATGAAGATCAAAGATCTAAGTGGCCAATATAGATTTGAGTGCACCAATAGCATATGAGTAGAATAATGAACACAAAGACCTAAAGCCAAAGTGCAATCAAAGAAACATAGGAGAAATATGTTTAGATAAGCACTTATAGGGTGCCTAGAGGAAATTATTATTAGGCAAAGGATCGCAGTCAGAAAGCATTCAACCAGGAGTGAAGAGATCTACGTAAGCCTATGAAGTAAAATAGAGAATAAATGCTATGCAACACATAGAAAAGAATAATATTCAAAGAAAAACAACATTTTGCCAGGAGAGAAGAGCACAACAAGACACAAGCTTTTAAAATATCACCAAACAAAGTTACTTGAGGATGAAGGTAAAGATATAAAAAGTCTCAAGCTTTGAAGTATCTTAGAATAGTTTGAAAATATGAAAAGCATGAAATGATTAAGTGTTAGCGATTTTTGAGTGTTACATAACAATTGATAAATGTGAACATTTGGGTCAAAATCCAACAACCAAATGGCAAGAAATAAAATTCCTTCCAACATTCCATGCATTCAAGCATGTAGATTAAAGTTGCATTTAAGGTAAACTAGCAATGTAAAGAGATAGAGGTAGAGCGAAAGCATGTGAAGATATAGGAACAATTGGCAAAGTGATAAGAGATAGACAAATGACATCGAGAAATAGGTACGAGCATAGGTAAAAATAGATTTAAATTTCTTAAATTTTTTTAAAATATTTTCTAAGGAGTGATAAGTAGTAAAGTATTTAATTTCTAAGGTTTTATTTAAAAGGAGCAATAAGTGATTTATTGGCATAAGTTTATCTTTGAATATTTAAATAATGGAGAAATAAGTAGTATGGAATTTTTGGAGATATAAGGATTTATTTAAAAGTTTTTTTAATTGGTTAAAGTTTTTTGAAATTAAAGGTTATTGAATTTTTGAAAACTAATCAAGTCGGGAGTCAAAAGGTTTACAACTTCAAAATTAGGAAATTAATTTTGCAAAATTAATATTTTCTTAGTTTCTAAACATTAAGAAGATATAAGAAATTTTTACTTCATAGGTTTTGTAATTTAGAAACTTTGGATCCTTAAAAAACATAGGGAAACATAAGGTAGTCTACATCAAAGGTCATATGAGCACTATTATGTCATATAACAAGTTCTTTCTTTCTAAATCTCAACTTCTGAAAGGGCCAAATTATGCTTCATGGAAAAATAAATGAGATCAATTTTAATAGTAGAAATTTTATGAGATATAGTTAGTGGAACAAAAAAACCTATTGAAGATGTTAGAGAAATTTAAAAATATGAATATGGTGAAGCCAAAGCACTTATGATAATAATGTTTGTAATTATTGATGAAATACAACCTTATATGGCTTTAATGATCTTTGGTACTTAAGGTGTGTGAGGCCCATTAGTTTATGGGATAGCATCCTTTATGCTCCCATTGTTGGGGTCCGTCCATTCCTTGTGGGACGGGCGGGCTTTTTAATTTTTAAAATTTAAATTTTCTTTCACCTTTTTGAGAAAGAGAGGTCCATGCGGGTTTCATTTTCTCCACCTCCTCTTGACTTTTCTAGCACCTTGGATGTGATTGTTGTATGTTATTGGCTAGTACTATTGGCGATTTATCCCCTTTGGGGTAGTCGGCTATTTATCTCCTTTTGGAGATAGTTTATTGGGTTGTGTTCGATTTTCTCTCCCTTTGGGAGTTACTGTGTAAGGTTGTGGGATTCCCTTCAAAACCCTCTTTCTTAGTATTACCAAAAACAAAATACAACCTTATATAAGTACAAAAAAATATTCTACAAAAGCTTGAAATACATTAGCTAAAATATTTGAAGGGAAAAACAAAGCTACTATCTTCAATATTCAATCTTAGTTATATTCCTTAAAAGTTAACAATGGTGAAAGTATTGAATTATTTCTTAGAAAGGTAGCAAGTATAAAAGAAAACTTATTAACTCTAGGATAAAAAGTAGAAGCTAAATTTCTTGTTCAAGTAACGCTTAGAACTCTTCCAAAAAACTATTAACATCTTTACAAGTTCTAAGCAACGACACTTCATTTTATGAGTTAGTCAACATTATACAAGAGTGAAGTAGAGAATTCAACCAAATATGAAATGACTAACAATGCCTTAGCATCAAAAGATAATTCACAAGGTAATATTACTTCAACCTAAAAATATAGGTTAGATATTGTCAAGTGTGTAAAGGAAAAGAACATAGCATAAATTTTTGTAGATATAATTCAAGGTATTAGTCTCAAGAAAATAATATGAATCAAATTGGTGAAGTAAGTAGGTCAGTTTGGAAAAGAAAATATCAAACGTGGTACAATCCACAATGATAAAAATTTCAATTCAATATCCTCCTTAGTATTAGTATAGTCAACCTTAGTTGCAATATAGAGAGAAAAATAAAAAATGACATCTAGCCCAATAAATTCATGAAATTCAAGAGTTAGAAGAAGCTACTAAAGAAAATGAAATCAAAGCTCTTTTAGCAAAATTGATAAGCAATGAAGATGAATTTCTCTCATGGAGTTTGAAAGATATTAACTATTCATTTGATCAAGATACATAAAGGTAGTAGGCTAAAGAAAACAAAAAGAGAATAAAGGAAGCAGAGGTCCCATGATCACATGAAGATGAAGACCTTGATTAAAGACTAAAGTATTCAATAACCAAATAATGTAATACAATGGGATGTTGGAGAATAATAAATTATTTGATACATGCTAATGTACCCTTATGGAACATATTTTAAATATTAGATTAGGCTTGTGTCCTATATTTTGAATAGAAGTCCAACTTCTAGCTTGGATGGCATCACTCCATATGAAGCATGGTATGCAAAGAAACCAAATGTAACTCATTTCAAAATTTTTGATTGTTTGGCTTATGTACATATTCTAAAAGAACATACCAGGAAACTTGATCCAAAAAGTGAAGCATGCATTTTTATTGGGTATTGTGAAAATACCAAAGCCTATAGGCTCTATAATCCAAAAACTCATAAGATTATTGTATCAAGAGATGTGAATTTTGATAAAGGGGGAGTTTATGGTCATCAAAAAGGCCATATTGAGAAGTCAAAATCTGTTTTGAATGGTGGTATTATTGATGATATTGATGATGAGCAGCCCACTAATATTTTAGTTCCAAGTGCTACTAATCCACCAAGCAGCCCCTCATCTAGTTATTCAGTTTCAAGTGCAAGTCTAAGTCCACCAAGGAAGGTAAGAAGATTAAGTGAAATTTATCGAAGGAACATGAAGAGAACCCAAGAGATGAGACAATTAATTTTGCTTTATTTTCACAAGATAATTTTGAACCATCAAGTTTTGAATAAGCATGTGCTAATGATGTGTGGATTAAAGCAATGCAAGATGAAATGAACTCCATCAAGAAGATTTATACTTGGGAGCTAGTTGAGCTTCCAAAAGGGAAGAAGGTTGTGGGCTCTAAATGGGTCTATAAAACAAAATACAATAGTGATGGAAGTATTGAGAGGCACAAAGTAAGGCTTGTGGCCAAGGGATTCACACAAAGGTATGACATTGATTATGAGGATACTTTTGCTCCAGTTGCAAGACAAGAAATAGTGAGGATGGTTCTTTCTATTGCTGCCCATAAAGGATGGAAGGTACATAATTTGGATGTAAAGAGTGCATTCTTGAATGACTATATTTATGAAAAGGTTTATGTGCAAAAATCTCAAGGATTTTAAGTGCAAGGTAAGGAGAATCATGTGTATAGGTTGAAGAAGTCCTTGTATGGTCTTAAGCAAGATCCAAGAGCTTGGTATTCAAAAATTGATGGCTACTTTTATCAATGTGGCTTCATGAGGAGCAAGAGTGAGCCAACCCTATACTACAAGAAAGAAGGTAAAGAAGGTAATGACATTCTCCTTGTTTGTTTATATGTGGATGATTTGATTTACTTGGGTAGTAATCCTAAGTTGAATGATGATTTCAAAAACGCAATGATGCAAGAATTTGAAATGAAATATTTAGGCTTGATGCACTATTTTCTTGGTATGGAAGTGTATCAACAAAATGATGAAATCTTCATATGCCAAACTAAATATGCCAATGATATGTTGAAAAAATATGGCATGGAAAATTGTAAACCAGTTGCAACACCAATAGCTCATGGTGAGTTATTGAGTAAGGATTATAGAACTAAAAATGTTGATGCAACCACATATAGAAGCATTATTGAGAGTTTGATGTTTCTCACCAACACTAGACCAGATATTATTGTATCAAGGTATATGAGTGATTCTTCTAAATTACACATGAAAAAACAAAAAGAATACTCAGATATGTGAAAGGTACAGCTGATTTTGGTATCCATTATTGTAAAAATGATGATATAAAACTTGTTGGGTATAGTGATTCAGATTGGGGTAGCAACATAGATGATAGAAAGTCTACATCAGGGAATTGTTTCAGTCTTGGGTCTAATTTAATCACATGGAGCTCACAGAAACAAACTACAGTTGCACTTTCTTCTACAGAGGCTGAATACGTTGCAATCACAAGTGCTAGTACTCAAGCATTGTGGTTGAGAAAAGTTCTTGAAGAGATTGGTGAAAAACAATGTGGTCCTACTACCTTGTATTGTGACAATATGAGTGCTATCCAGTTAGCAAAGAACCCAGTCTATCACAGCAGATCAAAATATTTTGACATGAAATACCATTTTATCAGAGACATGGTGGAAAAGAAAATTGTTGAATTAAAGCATTGCAATACTGAAGATAATTTAGCTGATTTATTTACTAAGGGAGTAGTAAAATCTCAGTTTTTGAAGCTGAGGAACTTCCTGGTCAGTCCCCTCAGCCTCAAGGGGGAGAATGTTGGAGATAAGACTTGACAAAGGCTCCAAAATTAGCTCTTTGGATTCCGGATCGTAATTACACGGTCAGTTGTGGACGTTCAGCACCAATCACATGCATCAGATCACATTTACTTGTTGGGTTACCTCCAGTGTCTATTATATTCCAGAGTGCGGCCAGAGCTAGTTTGTTTTGTTTGTTTCTCCATTTTGGGAGACTGTTAGGCTTTCATATTTATTGGGTTTGTTGTTAGTAACCTACAAAATATATTGTAATAGTTTTTAGGCATTTCCTTTGGTGATTTGTCATAGTTTGATTACCATATTAGTTGTTATTTTATTATTGAGAATGATTAATTTTCAGTTATTGCTTTTGTAATTTTACCGTCCTCGAAGCTCTGAGCTATATATTGTAATGCTTGCACAATAATGAAATCAATCAGTCTTTGGAGGATTTCTCACGATATTACTGTCTAGAACATCAATAGACAATCCGCTGACATGGAAGTTTCTTTAATTTAACGCCTCTCTTTCGAAGTTTACTAGACCACCGAGTGTTTTCTACTCGCAGTCCCAATCATCTGACTTCACGCGCATGGAGATCAGAAGAATCCACATCAGTCTACGTGCTACTTCGGAGTTTCAATTCATAACAAGAATTTCCTTTTATTGTGACCAGTGGCATGGCCTTATCAGGTCCATTGTCTTTATTTTAGTACTGGATAAGCAATTTTTTCAACCTTCTTCTGTGAGAGGTTCTTGGGGCAAGTATTTCTACTCACGTTGGGTTCATATGATGTAATTTTTTTCTTATCTAAACTGTTTATTTTTAGCATCATATAAGAATTTCATTCACATGAGCTAAGCGACAGAAAAATAAAATATGATCGTCAAATCAAAAGAGGGCCACTACAAACGTTTTTGCCACTACAAATGTTTCAAAAAGTGGAGAACGACAAATCCAAGCATATAGCACTCACAATGGCAAGTATAATAAAACTTACCAGGAAGTCACAAAAGTAGAGCTACACCAGCAGTGCTTTTCTACGAAGACACTGCATAATTTTCTAGGTTTTCTAAAAATATTGTAATTCATCTACAAGCTCAACTTGCCTATTGCTATCGTAGACATTTTCAAGTCCTTGCTCAAAACTCTTTACTTGGACAAAACACAGTTCTTCTAAGAAATCACTTGGCATTGCTTTGAACTCTGGGATTCTGTAATCGCTTGAAAAATCACACGGAGACGAGAGCAGATTACAGTCGGCAGAAGACATATTAAAGTCTGTGAGGGCAACATCACTGCCCGCGATCGACTCTTCCCCTACTAACTCGATCAGGGATTTGGTGGTCATTGGAATTTCACTCTCCAATTTCAAGTCGTGATGATCCAAATTACCGTTGTTCTTGGGCTCGTTGCAACCAAGTTGAGTTGTTCTCATTGCCGTTGGTCTCGCTGGAATTGTTTTGAGCGTATGATCTCCTACACGACGAGATTGAGATTTGAATCTCGAATTGTTATTTTTGGATTTGGGAGCAGATCCTTTGCTCGCCAGCTTTTTACCCAGATGAGTATACCAGTAATTCTTGATTTCATTGTCTGTCCGTCCAGGCAGCCGTCCTGCTATTAGTGACCATCTGAACACACGATGACATCACATTACAGAATCCAGACTAGTGTATGTTATAAGCAAAAGTGAAGACGTTATTAATGAAAACACTGAGATGATACCTATTGCCAAGAAGTCTATGAAGTCTGATGATGAGGTCCTCTTCATCAGGGGAAATGTTTCCGCGCTTGATATCAGGACGAAGATAGTTCAACCACCGGAATCTGCAACTCTTCCCACTCCTCTTTAGACCTGAAATACAAAATAACTCAAGTGATTGTAAACTTTGTCTGATTGTAAGGGAAGAATGAAACGAATTACATACCCTTTGCAAAATTCGAAAGGGAATTACTTAAAACACACATACCAAAAAAATGGTGTAGGGTTGTATCCTATGATTGGATAGAAAGAGATGCGTATAAATATAAATGCATTGAATCACCTGCTTTACAAGGAAGAGATTTCCAGTCACCGTGGCCATGAATTCTGATGCATTCGCTCAAAATCATGTCCTCCTCGGCACTCCAAGCCCCTCGGTGGAGGCCGCTATCTTTTGAACCGCAAGAAGCGCTACCCATTTGAGAATCGGCACCCGTGATCTTACTTTTTATTTGCGAGTTGTTATGAATCGAGGATATTATAAGCCAAGAAATGAGGCCACGGGGTAATGTGTAGACACCAAAACCAATCTGATTATGTGACTACAAACACTGATCACATTGACACACACAGCCTTCAGGGCAGCCCTCAGAGGTCAAACAGTGGTCCTAGCCACTTTCACAAGCAGTTTTAGAAGGTCAAAAAGTAATTTGGCACCTCCAAACATTATGCTTCAAATCCGCCTTTGCGCCCTGGCTTCTTCTTAGTGTCGCAATATTGTTTTATTTCCAGATAGAAGTTGGTCATTTTAAACAAGGCAAAAATCAAAAGAAAGCCTTTGCCAGAAGTGTCATGAAATCGTGACGTCGCGATTTCATGACGTCGTGAAATCGCGACACCAAAGGCCAAAAGGGAGCCTTTGCCAGAAGTGTCACGAAATGCGACACCAAAGGCCAAAAGGGAGCCTTTGCCAGAAGTGTCATGAAATCGCGACGTCATGAAATCGCGACACCAAAGGCCAAAAGAGAGCCTTTGCCAGAAGTGTCATGAAATCGTGACGTCGCGATTTCGCGACGTCACGAAATCGTGACACCAAAGGCCAAAAGAGAGCCTTTGCCAGAAGTGTCACGAAATCGTGACGTCGTGATTTTGTGACGTCATGAAATCGTGACACTTCTGGCCAAAAGGAAACCTAAGGCTTAGGTGTCGCGATATCGCGACGTCACGATATCGTGACAAACTCCCATATTTGCGCCTGGGCAGACATTAACCAATAAAGGCGGACTTTAAACCAATCGAAGGCGGACTTTAAACCAATAAAAGTAGACATTAAAGCAGACATTAAACGAGTAGCAGCCAGAGACAGTCAATTATTGCCTCCTGTCGTGCAGGCATGCGTAGGTGGGCAGATTGGCAGTTAGAGGACTGTCACAAAGGCAGTCATGGAAGCACAAGTCAAGGAGGAGTCTCCTCCCTCTTGGGAAGGCATGGCCGCCACGTGGCATCCTTGCATGCCCCTCCAAAGAGACCCCCTGGGTCTATAAAATGGTGGACTTTCCCACCCAAAAGAGGAGTTGGTAGACATTTTCAAGCAACGAAGTGCTGCCAAACTGAACACCCTATTGCACCTCTTTTCGATTCATCTCTTTTACATCCTTAATCTCTTTCGCAAGAGAGGTTATCGGGTGGATATTGGAAGGGTGAATCCGGACCTTAGAACTAGACATTTGACCACATTAATCCATCAATTTGTCGACAATTCAACCTAAGAGTTTTTGGGCCTATCCCTAGTGGATTGGCATCGAAATCACGTTCTAACGGGGGCGGCCCGCTTGGGCACCCCACACTTTTTGTTAGTTTCATTTTAGTCTATTCTGTTATTGCTTGATTATCCTGCATTACGTTCTATGCTATTTAGATAGCTCACAATATTGAATTATAAAAATTTTTTATAGAATATTATATTGTTCTACACTGTTTAGATAGCTCACAATCTGGATTGCAGTAGACATTTATCGAATATTATCATGCTTTACGTTCTACGCTTTTTGTTAGTTGAATGCAGATTGGCTGACTGTTTCAATGGCAGTGGCCCTCTGGTAAAGTTTTCTGGTTTTTGTCAAACGTGCAGGTCGTTTAAAATCATTTTACTCATCGATTTAGCTAATATTTTACATGTATCTTTTATCGTTTTTAGAGAACAAGTTCTTCTTCTTTGCAACAGGTGCTACTAACAACGTCATTGTGTCTCTGAACGCAGGATAAGCAGCGAGAAGCAAGGATTTATCAGCATAAGCGGCGACAACACTTTGGCCCGCCCATTTCAAATGTGGGCATGCGGAAGAAGGATTATTGATCACGATTGTAACCAAATTTATTTAACGCTCCTAACCCCTAAGAAGGGAGGAGGCGATTTTGTAACCGAGGTTAAAGAGTTTAATAAAAGGGCTGTGACTTCTCTAAATTCTTGTATCTCATTTCAATCAATTTGCCTCTTTTGTTCAATGCACTTCACATGTTAGGACTTAAGCGTTAGTTTAATTTTGAATGCATCGAAATAGTTTTCCTTTCCAAAACTTCCGGAATCTCATGCTTTCAGTGGCGATCACGGTGGGACCGTTCCCTGGTTTTAAGATCAAGAAACTGATCAGATTTTTTTTGTTCTGTGCTTGACAGGTACCATTTTTTTAAAAAGCAGACTGTAATTCGTCTTTTCCTGCGACGATTACTGTACTGTAATTTTTGTCTGTAAATTTTTAGAGCCGAGGATCAGAAACAGCAAGTCTGGGCAGAGAAAGGTAAGGGTTCCAAACTGTCTTTGTCATTTTTTTGATTTTTTGCTTTCACTTTTCATCAATTCTTGCGTGCTTAAAGAAAATAGTGGTTGCTTGCATGTTTCAATTTTAAGTAAAATAAACCACACACACATCACGTGGCACTTTTTTAACCAAGGAGCTGGTCGTAAGACCCCAGCCCTTGAGCAAGACCAACGGTGGGTTCATCACCACCTTGGCTTAGCTTTGCATCCATTTCCCCGATTGTCAACTGTTGTTAGGCGTAAATCTTGACGAAAGCTGACCGAGTGTCACTGGGGTGATTCCCATGCGCGCGAGGATAAGTCTTCTATGGTAGGTGTCATTAACAGGACAATCCCCCTTCCGTACCGCCTATGTTCCATGTACCATCTGCTCTCACGTACCTATAGTTTCCCTCTCGTAAGGGCGGGTATATAGAGAGGTTGGTATATCGGTCCGACAATGGTATATTGAAGGGGCGACCATTTATGGGAGTCATATGAGCCAACATTATGCATTTAAACGTTCTTCAAAACTTGCAAAAACAAAACAAAACATCAAAATGCACTAAACCAGTTTAGGACACACTATTAATCCTTAAAAGAGATAATCACTGTTTGTGTATGTGTGTGTTCATTTCTGCTTAGTGTAACAAAAAGAAAAATCATCATAAACGAGATAAAAATCTGCTTAGCTAGTAGAGAAGCACCACAATGGTGTACACCCGTAGCCAAGCCCAATCAAGGGCGGACGCTACGGAAGGTGCACAAAGAGAGGGCGCTGGTCGCCTTCGCTTTAGCCCTGAGGACTTGGCCATACCGCCTTGGCGGTCTGGCCTACAAGAGAGTCCACATCAGGCCACATCAAGAAGGAATTATTGGGACCCTCCTCTGTGGAGTTTGCCCATTCAACACAGCCCCTTTCGGGAAGAAGCTTTACATGTGGCACTCGATGTAAATAGAAAATCGCCTTTTGAGGCTAGACATGAGTGGCCACAGTGCGATGAAGCGCTAGAGAGGCACAGTGTCCATGAGGAGAGACAACGTGAATACGGTACCTCTCCTTTGCCTCCCATTAGAACAGAAAGACAAAACCCAGAGCGCAGGGCTCTCCACACAGGGCGAGCTCACTCCGCCCGCCCCTTTCACACCCATGAAAGGGAGTACGAGGAAGACCATCGCATTCCTCGGGAACAACATACAGTGTGGGAACCTTGCGTTTCTGCACCTGCTAGATATCATGGTCACCCATCGAGGCCAGAGCCTCAAGTAAATGCCGCCTACCTCGACAGAGGGAAGCGACCCATTGAAATTTTAGATCATCAAGATCGAGGCAAACACATAGGAGAAACATTCAAACCTCCTGAGCAAAAGAGGGCGGACCAAATTGACCCGACAGTCGCCAGACATGCCGCCCGCCAAGCCCGAATCACGCAGCTTGAGCAAGGTCATCAGGAGTTAGAGTACTTATACCGCCTTAATAAAGAGCGCATGCAGCGCGAAGCGGATGAGTTGCGCTATAAACTCCCTGAGAGGGTGCCAACCCCTCGCACCCAAAAAGCAGAACAATATGAGAGGCATAACCCTTTGGTGCAGGACAGGTCTCCGCGACCTCGTCAAGCTTTGCCTCCGAGACCTTATAGACCCGAGAGGGAGGCCACTCCCCGAAACAATGATGGATACCCTCAGCAGGGATTCACTCAGGGTCATAGGTCTCGCCCAGAGACTCCTCAGGAAGTTCATGAGGAATATGAACCAAAAATAGAACGGGCCGAAATGCCCTATCAAGGCGGGAGGTGCCGCCTTCGTCCCCCCCCCATAGGCCTCCAGTCTCCCATAACTCACAACGGGAGCAAACAAAAGAGGAAGAAATAAAATCTTTCGATGCATACAAAGCGCTATTAGAGCGTTTGGAGTCTGTGGAGACAAAAGCTTCTGGGCATCAAAAGCCCACGTTACGTCAACTCCGCAGTCATCCAGTGCATCCCTCAGTGCCCACACCTCTTTACCCCGAACATTTCAAGTTGCCTCAATTGGCAGTCTTTAAAGGTGAAGAGGACGCACAAGAACATGTCACAAGATTCCTGAGCCAATGCTTCGGCATTCAAGATAATGATGCATTGTTGCTTAGGACATTCATAACCACATTCACAGGCCCTGCCTCGGATTGGTTCACACAGTTACCAAAACACAACATAAACAACCTAGATCAATTAGTAGATGCATTTCTTGAACGCTTTGCCTTCAACACAAAGAAGAAGGCATCACTGAGTGATCTGGCCAGCCTCAGGCAATATGAGGAAGAGACAATGGCAGCATATGGGAATCGATGGAGGGCTTTGCTTTCTAAGCTACCCTACCTTCCCCCTATGTCTGACCTCACACAGATGTTTGCACGGAGTTGTCTAAAATCAATCTCTGGGCTATTGCTACTGCAGCAATATGCCAGCCTAGAAGAAGCTTTGGTGCAAGCCAGAGTTATAGAAGAGATCAAAATAGGTGAGGGCGCAATCGCCAAGCCTAAAAAGAAAGAGTGGAATAAAACCACTAAGACCGGGACTACGCAATCACAACCCGCTGCGGTTAATCAAGTTGCGATAAATGTCCCCAAGCCTGTACAAGAAATACAGCCCCAAAAGGCTAATTATCAGGTAGTGCCTCCTAGTTATGAAAGAGATAATAAAAAATAGGAGCAAAATCAGCAAGCGTCGCCCTAGGCGACAATTCACCCCTTATGCGGAGTCTAGGGACTCCCTATTTGACCGCTTGTCAGCAGCAAATTTAGTCACCCTTCCAAAAATCCAAACTGTAGATCCTAATGCTCCCAAGCCTAAGGGATACAGAGAGGAATTATATTGTAGATTCCATAGGCGAAGGGGACATGACCTGAATGGATGTTGGAAATTCAAGGGATTAATCCAAGATTTGATCGATAATAAAACATTGGCCGTGGACAACCCCATAGCGCCAAATAATCAACAGATGGGGGTATTCAAGGACCCTTTGCCTACCCACGAGGCACAGGCAAAACCTCTTCAGGTCAATGAGGTGCGACAGAATCTTCCCATGCAAGGATTTGTGGGAATGATCAGCATAGTGACCGGGAACAAAAAGTACCCAGGAGTTGCCCCCGAGGTAGCTACAAGGGAAGTTCCAACAACGTCGCAGCCTCAACAACGCCCTGTGCAGTTGCCTCCGCCTAGACCCGAGGTCACGATACGGACCAAACTCACGCAGAGTTTGCGGACCACATCGGCTAGGCTTTCCATTTACGAGCTTATTCAACAGTCAACACCCCATAGAGAAGCTCTCATGGAAATTTTGAAAGCCATCGAGTTACAGCCTCACGAAGCAAATTCTTTCAATAACTTCGTGGGACATGTGAAACGATGTACGGAGCCGGTCATTACCTTCAGAGAGGATGAAGTTAAAACAATATCGAATGACATGGCAGATCCACCCCAGCACGTTATCGTGCGGGTCAACGGGATCCCGTACAAGAGAGTGTTGGTAGATACTGGCTCATCCAATAACATCATTACCACTGCAGCCTTAAAACATCTGAAGCTACCAGCCTCTCATATCACGGCTTCCACATACACACTACAAGCTTTCAACGATGCAATATGCTCGACAGTCGGCACAATTGTTCTGCCTGTCCAGGTAGGACAAAAGACAATACCAACATTGTGCCATGTTTTGGAAGGCGAGATGGCTTACAACATACTGCTAGGGCGGCCATGGATCAGGGACATGAAGTGTGTCCCTTCGATCGCTCACCAGTGTCTAAAGTATGCATTTGAAGGAGAAGTTCATGTAGTCCCGATGGACTTAGAACCCTTCAAGTATTGCAATGCGGTGCAATTAATGCCTCAATCGACCCTCCCTTCAACGCATTTGGATTTCCAGTTAAATCCATCTAAACAGGGTCCAATACCGTAGGCACCACTGGTGACCAAAACATCAAAATCCCAGCCAGGTGAGTCTTCATCATCTGCTCCTTCACTACCAATGCCACCTGTCATGGCTAAACAGAAGGACAAGGGAAAACAGATCTTGGAAGAGGCTCAGCCCCTAGAAGAGGGGTTGCCAACAATATCAACAGTATCAACAGAAGAAACACCTAGCACAACGGAAGCTGAGACTCCTAACCCACCAAACATGGAATGGACTCAGGAAGGACTCCCGTTCCCTCCCTCCCAAGCATCAACAATCATTGTTGAAATGGCCAGTACGGGCCTAGGGGAGTATCTAGTGCAGAATGTTGTGGCAACGCCCGCATTAGAATCAGTACAAGACATGGGGAGACCTCGCCTTCCCATAGGAACAGTTGTTCCTCTAGGCTACCCACCAAACCAGACAAATTTTGTGTATGGGGGCCTTGATCATGGTGTTGAACCATGCAAGCAAAAGGACGAGGACGAAGAGCCTTTTGCTGAAAATATCAACTATCTGTCAAACCCGGACTTCGCTCTGAGATATCTCGGCCAATGCAATTGGCATGGATACGGGTTAGGCAGATATGAGCAAGGGATGCGTGTCCTTTGCCAACCAAGATACCAAATGCCATATGATAAGTCGGGAGTAGGGTTCAACCACCCCTGCCCTTAGACATCTTGGTGGAAAACATGCAAGGCCTAGGAATAGGCAACAAGGGGGGATTGGCATCAGATCCTTATGCCAACCCAAATACAGAATATACATTGGGAGATTACCTCCCATGGTCAACAAACACCCTTGGTAACATCAGTAATCCCTCTCCTTTGCTAGAGAGAGGTGAAAGTTCGGACACTAATTCCCAAAGAGAACATAAACGGTGTCCAAAAATCTTTTTGAAACTATTCCCTTTAGAGGTTCCAGTTGAGCCAATACAGTGTCAAGAGAATCAGGTCCCTCCACCAAGAGTGGAACAACCGCAATGGGACCAGATTAATTTGCTGGAACAAGGTGAACCCTTAATGTCGCAAGCAGTGGTTGAAGAAAATGAACATTTTTTGATCTCCGACGGTGATTCAGAAGATGAGACTGAGATGGACTATCTTAATCATGCGCGATGGCACAATCGCCCTTTAACTCATGAAGATCTGATGGGACAATTAGGCATAAGGTTAGGGCATGAATGGTATGTAGACCCAGCAGGGTGGGACCAAGTGTTGGATCCATGGCTCCAAATCTATGATGAGCACCGTCCACCCCGAGACCCTATCATGACATCAGTGCCGAGGGAAGACCCTGTCTTCCTATTAGCACATAGGGCCGATCCGTTCGTGCCCGTTCCCCTAGAGCCGGATCCGAGTATAGGGAGCATCCAGAATGTTCAAGTTATCATACCCACGGTAATGGAGACCAAATTCATTCCATCCACATGATCTCCATTGATTTGACCGCACCCATCCGCAATCCGGCCGATCCAGCATGGTCATTGCATCTAGACACAGATGCCATCGACTGGGATCACGTCAATTCACCTTTATCACCATCAGAGTACTGGCCTTTCGGTAAGATGCCTCATTTTACCCCAGGGACAACTCAGGATATTTTTTAGGTTGAAGAGGAACCCGAGGTTCCCAACGCAGATCTAAATTCAGCTAATGATATCCATTTGATCCCGACTCCACATCAGTTGGAGGACGGATCCCACATGTCAATCGAGGAGACGACTGACGTAGATATCGGCACAGATCCAATGAATCCATAGATTCTCAAGCTGGGGGTAAGTCTTTCCCCCGAAGAGCAAGCCGACTACATTGCCCTTCTCAAAGAGAAGAAGGAGGTTTTTGCATGGTCATACAGGGATATGCCAGGACTAGACCCGTAGCTAGTCATGCATAATTTAACGCTTGATCCGACAATCAAGCCCGTAAAGCAAAAACTACGTAAGATGCACCCAACAGTGGCCTTGATGGTCAAAGATGAATTGCAAAAGTTGTTGGATGCACAGTTTGTCATCTGCGTGGATTATCCGCCATGGCTGTCCAACATGGTTCCCATCAAGAA
This sequence comes from Wollemia nobilis, assembly GCA_028583015.1. Lineage (NCBI taxonomy): Eukaryota > Viridiplantae > Streptophyta > Pinopsida > Araucariales > Araucariaceae > Wollemia > Wollemia nobilis. The sequence goes on along the minus strand of JAQPPZ010016751.1, from coordinate 3,839,721 downwards.
GCCCGACGGGAGGATTCGCATATGCACTAATTTTTGAGATCTAAACAAAGCGCCTAAGTCCTAAGGATGATTCCTCCCCTTGCCGAGCATCGATGTATTTGTAGATGTTGTTAGCCCCCCCCTGTTCTCATCCCGAAATCCCAAACCAATAAACAAAAAGGTCACAATGCATCCACGGGGGAGAACATTTTGTTATAAGGTCATGCCTAAGGTATTTGGCCCTTAAAAATGCCGGTGCCACCTACCCAACGTGCCATGACGTACATCTTCCATGACTACATGCATAAAACTTTGGAAGATTACATGGATGATTTGTTAGCCAAGTCTCTTTTGCGCTCAAATCATATCGATGACTTAAGCAAAATCCTCGATCGCCTCATGGAGCATAAAGTTAGACTAAACCCCAAGAAGTGCGTATTTGGCGTCACATCTGGAAAACTCTTGGGTTTCATAGTCTCAAAGCGAGGCATCGAGGTGGACCCAAAGAAAGTCAAGGCAATCCTTGAAATGGTTCCCCCAACTACTATCAAGCAGCTCAGAAGTCTGCAGGGAAAGGTCGCGTCGATTAAATGCTTTATAGCGCAATTATCTGACAAGTGCCGACCCATGAACAAATTATTGCACAAGGGGGTTACATTTCATTGGGATGACGAGTGCCAGTCAGCCTTTGACGACATCAAACAATACCTGGCTTCGCCGCCAGTATTGGCACCACCTAGACCAGGAGTGCCGTTCTACTTATACATCTCAGCTATTGAGGTGGCACTGGGCGCCATGTTAGCCCAGAAGAATGAACTTCACAAGGAACAGGCTACTTACTATCTTAGCCGCACCCTGGTCAGTTATGAACTTAACTATGCATACGTTGAGAAACTCTGCTTGGCAGTGGTGTTTGCTACCAAAAAGCTATGCCACTACATGCTGAGCAACACTACGTATGTTGTGTCTAAGGAGAATCCATTGCGATACATGATGAGTCGTACTTATCATAGTAGTCGCACGACGAAATGGATCATGTTGTTGACGGAATTTGACATAGAGTTTATTGGACAAAAATCTATCAAAGGACAAGTCATAGCCGATCAACTAGCAGAGGCTCCTCTTGAAGACGATCAGCCTCTAGTCATAGAACTACCCGATGATGGGGTCTTCCATGTCTCGGAATCGCCAGATTCTGATGAGCCCGAGTCACAGGCCGACATAACCCTATTCTTCGATGGTTCTAAATGTGAGCAAGGTGGTGGCACGGGAATTGTATTCTTCACACCGTAGGGTGCTCCAATGCCCCTGTCATTTAAATTAAACTTCCCGTGCACCAACAATAATGCAGAGTATGAAGCCTTGCTCCTAGGTCTTCAGACAACAATCGCCATGAACATCAAACGACTGAACATCTTTGGTGATTCGTTGTTAATTGTCAATCAAGTCAAAGGGGTATATCAATGCAAATGCCCAGTTCTACAGGCTTATAAAGCCCTTGTGGACAAATTCTTGGCAAAACTTGAGTGGTATGACATCGAGGCACTCCCTCGATCATCGAATCGCTTTGCGGACACAATGGCCTCCTTGGGGTCACTAATTCCGCAAGACCTTTCCGGTGATATGACAACCATTCAAGTCAAAACCTTATCGCAATCTGCGATGGAGCGTGCAAGCTCTGACTTGACGTCAGGAATCCACATGATCCAGATTGAACCATCCTCGGATAAGTTCTTTCGAATCCATGACCATTTGAAACATGCCAACTGGGGGTCCTTGTTCTCCCCTACTCCCATTAATAGCAACACAACGCTATTCTTACAAGTTCTATCCCGTTCAGCGTTTGCTAGGGATGAACTTCAAGAGGGATTGGTTGTTCATACCGTCGAGGTTTCTGATCAACAGGACTGGTATTTACCCATTAGAGACTACCTCAAGTTAGGTAATCTCCCGCTTGGATTGACGCATGCCGCAAAATGAGCATTCAAGCAGAAAGCGGCTAAGTATGTCTTGATAGGAGACATTTTGTATCGTCGCAGCTATGAAGGAATCCTTCTTCGTTGCTTGGACCAGCAAGAGTCCACTTGGGCAGTCGCCCAAGCGCATGATGGTACATGTGGTGGCCACTTTAGTGGTATGGCCATCGCAAAGCGCATTCTTCGCATGGGCTATTATTGGCCATCTTTAGAGCGAGATTGTTGCGCATATGTCAAGAAGTGCGTGAAGTGTCAACATCATGCCAATTTGATGCACGTACCTTCCCAGGCCTTGCAGACAGTCCAGTCCGCTTGGCCATTTTCGTAGTGGGGCTTCGATCTAATTGGAAAGATCTCCCCTGCATCGTCAGGCCGTCACACGTTTATCATAACGGCCACAGAGTATTTTACCAAGTGGGTGGAAGCAGTTCCGCTTACCTCTACGACAGGACCCCGCATTGTGGAGTTCATTTTGCATAACATCATATGTCATTTTGGTATTCCATCCAAAATAGTCTCGGATAATGGGACGCCTTTCAAGAACAAAGACGTGCGTGCTTTGACCACAAAGTACAAAATTTAGCACAGCTTTTTGACACCCTATTATCCGCAAGCGAATGGGCAAGCAGAGGCGTCAAACAAAATGCTAGTTGCCATCCTTAAAAATACCATCGCAGACAGTCATAAGGATTGGCACATTCAAATCCCACTTGCCCTATGGGCTTATCGCACTAGCATTCGGACGCCCACTGGGGCCACTCCGTTTTTGCTCGTGTATGGCTCCGAGGCAGTCATGCCTCTAGAGTTGGAGATTCCTTCCCTACGCATATCAATGCAGGAGTTCATCGATGATGACTCTACGTGGCAGGCCCGGTTAGACCAGCTTACGTTGCTTGACGAACGACGCGTTAATGCTCTCGAGCATTTACGTATTTATCAAGAGCGACTTAAGAAAGCTTACAACATGAAAGTTCACCTGAGGGACTTTCGGGTTGGTGATTTGGTTTTGAAGGAAAACCAACAGAACTCCAGTTTGCCATCCCACCTAAGGGACAAATTTGTGGCAAATTGGTTAGGTCCATATGTCATTGATAGCAAAATAGGACCCGGGACGTACCGGCTAGCTTCTCTTGACGGTATCAAGGAAACAGAACCCTTGAATATCAGTCATTTGCGACCATTTCATATCTAAGAGAGCCATATCCCAAAAATGCTCCAAGGATCCATAAAATCGCTTGGTCAAATCCCAAAAATGCTCCAAGGATTATCGCAATCGCTTGGTCAAATCCCAAAAATGCTCCAAGGATTCTATAATCGCTTGGTCAAATCCCAAAAATGCTCCAAGGATTCTATAATCGCTTGGTCAATCCCAAAAATGCTCCAAGGATTCTATAATCGCTTGGTCAATCCCAAAATGCTCCAAGGATCCCTAAAATCGCTTGGTCAATCCCAAAATGCTCCAAGGATTTCCACAATCGCTTGGTCAAAAATAAGAAAAGTTAAAATTCAAAAATCATCAAAAACAACACAAAAAAAATTTTGCATCTCATTTCTAGGCATACTCAAATTCATCAATAGAGAGCTCTTCTCGCACCTCATCTTCATATTCACAAAAATCAATCCATCAAAAATACAAAAATACATAGCTGCATTAAAGCATTGCATCCATACATTGCATATTTGTGGTCGTACAGGTCAAAGGCACCATAGGCTGTAATTGCTCTGCTAGTCCATCTTGTTCCACACTGTTCCATTTTACAAAAACAACAAAAACACCATGCATTGCTTTTTACCACACTAGAGTCAGTGGTCTTTTAATGTATCAAGAGTTTTCGTAATTCAGTCATCATTTTGCTCTTTAGCTACGTAATGTACCGAGTCAGACAGATTTTACGAAGGTAGAGTTACACTTGAAATACGCCTTGTTACGTAACATCCCAACACAAATTAAAACACATAAAAATTCCCAAGTTGTGTGAACGAAAGATGAAACCTGCGTAGTAATCCAGGTCACCATAAGTGAAACGGTTATCTTGCTCATCCCCCTGTGCGAATGGTTCTAGAATGCTGAGAATTGACAAAAGGACGAGCTCTTTCCTATCCATTCACCTTAATAAACAAGTGGTTTTTACCACTACCAAATCCCAATCATAGTTGGTTCCCAAAGTTGTAAGGATTTGTACTACACGTCCCTGCCAAGGATGGGTAGTCATCCCCAAGACCTAAAAGGGATCAACGCCATTCACAAACAAAATTCCAACAAATCATCATCCTAACACTTTCCATTCACCTTTGGTCTCCAAGTTGTAAGGATTCGTACTATCCGCCCCTAACCAGGATGGGTAGTCATCCCCAAGGCCTAAAAGATCAATGCCCTTACTCCATAATCTCCATCACCCCCTTGGTTCCCAACGTCGTAAGGATTCGTACTACACGTCCCTGCAAAGGATGCGTAGTCGTCCCCAAGGCCACAAGGATCAAGGCCACTCACAAGCCCAAACTCACAATACTCAAAATACAAAATCAAATAACAGTGGTTATCACCACTATTCAAAATCCTCGCTCAAAAAGAATTAATAGAAAATAAATAGTGATTTTCATCACTATATAGACGAGCAACTTTCTAAATCATTCAGCCAACAAATATCCTGAACTTGAATCCCTGGAATTCTCAGCATTCGAAAACCATCTAGGTGATCCTCATTACAGGTTTGGTTGACAACCTATCTGGCAATGGTGGTATCCTACCCGCATGACGATATGTCTGTCACATTCGCTTTGCATGTGTGCAGACCAATGTTTGCATAAGGATGAGCTAGCTTATGGTATCCTGGATAACACCGCAGATTAATCTAACTAAATACAACAAAGGAGTTAGTGGAGCTAATTAGGTGATCCTCAATACAGGTTCGGTTGAAAGCCCATCCGCACTGGCGGTATCTTGACAAATACCACATAAATGAACTCAATTGCACACACAGGGATGTGAAATAGCTTGGTCAAAAACAAGTCCGATTCATACCTTGTTCAAAAGTCTTGTAAGATAAAGTACAATCGTGGCTAGTGAGTTAAAACCGTCTGAGTCTCAGAAAACCTTAGCTACATTTTTTAACCCATTGCGCTACTTTTCATCATCACATTATCATCAGGAAATACACAAAATACCGCATGCACAAAAGCAAAGTCATCCACTACAGCAATCGCATAAAAACAAAATCACAAAGTCCTAAACAGTCTATGGTGCCCTAACCAAACAACACAAATTCATTTCATCCATTACATTTTGCATATCACATATATATCAAAAACATTCGTATTTATCATACCATGTGCATACATCAATATAAAGTAGCATGCATCCATCAACATCAATCATTGTGCATAACATAAAATCATGACATATACACAAAGCAAGAAAATCAAAACAACAAAAACATCACAAAAATGCAACACAAAAACATAGCAATAAGCATTGCCGGACACAAGTGCTCTTGCACTTAACCTCTTGGCATAGAAAATCGATGTCGGGGCTCAAATTGTCACTCTCCTACTTCCCCAAGAAGGCTACCATAGCCGGACCGCTCCACGGGAAGACGGGTTTTCGACGATTTCACCCCATTATGGCATCACCAAAAGGGTTAACACCCACCAAAAATAGGTCTAAATGTCAAAAAATTGCACACACATTCAATGCTAAACATCTGAAGGCACCCTAACCTAAGTCACCTCGGGTCAAGCGACTCGTCGCTTTTCTCACGAAGGTCATTCCCTCATCGATTCGTCGCTTGAGGGGGTAGTCACACTTAGTCACCAATCAACAAACACATACCCAATCAAGGAAATGACATGCATTCGAAGAATCATTGACAAAGACAATTACGCTCCCGCTTGGGGCAGTAAACAAGCAATAATCACAAATTGATCAAACACTTGGCATTCCCGAAGCATGAACACAAGGTTCCCCCAGGGACAAAAGGTTGCGCCCTTTGCCTATTCATGATTGATCAATGTTCAAGCTCAAGTCACACCTCACCAAAATAGGTTAATACTTGAAATCAAATTCCTTAGCTCGTCAGAAGCAAGGATTCAAGAATGCATGCCCTTTCCATACTTGGGGCATCACAAGTTGGTTAGGTTACCAAGAAACCCTAATCATTAGTGCTTTGGTTATCTATTTTTGCTCAGCACTGCGTCACCCGTAGCGCTTCCCAAAAAGGGGCATCTGTAGACACCAAAACAACACCAATCCGATTATGTGACTACAAACACTGATCGCATTGACACACACAGCCTTCAGGGCAGCCCTCAGAGGTCAAACAGTGGTCCTAGCCACTTTCACAGCAGTTTTAGAAGGTCAAAAAGTAATTTGGCACCTCCAGACATTCTGCTTCAAATCCGCCTTTGCGCCCTGGCTTCTTCTTGGTGTCGCAATATTGTTTTATTTCCAGACAGAAGTTGGTCATTTTAAACAAGGCAAAAATCAAAAGAAAGCCTTTGCCAGAAGTGTCACGAAATTGTGACGTCGCGAAATCGTGACACCAAAGGCCAAAAGGGAGCCTTTGCCAGAAGTGTCATGAAATCGTGACGTCGCGAAATCGTGACACCAAAGGCCAAAAGAGAGCCTTTGCTAGAAGTGTCACGAAATCGTGACGTCGCGAAATCGTGACACCAAAGGCCAAAAGAGAGCCTTTGCCGAAGTGTCATGAATCGTGACGTCGTGATATCGTGACACCAAAGGCCAAAAGAGAGCCTTTGCCAGAAGTGTCGTGAATTCACGACGTCGCAAAATCGTGACACTTCTGGCCAAAAGGAAACCTAAGGCTTAGGTGTCGCGATATCGCGACGTCGCGATATCGCGACAAACTCCCGTATTTGCGCCTGGGCAGACATTAACCAATAAAGGCGGACTTTAAACCAATCAAAGGCGGACTTTAAACCAATAAAAGTAGACATTAAAGTAGACATTAAACGAGTAGCAGCCGAAGACAGTCAATTATTGCCTCCTGTCGTGCAGGCATGCGTAGGTGGGCAGATTGGCAGTTAGAGGACTGTCACAAAGGCAGTCATGGAAGCACAAGTCAAGGAGGAGTCTCCTCCCTCTTGGGAAGGCATGGCCGCCACGTGGCATCCTTGCATGCCCCTCCAAAGAGACCCCCTGGGTCTATAAAATGGTGGACTTTCCCACCCAAAAGGAAGGAGTTGGTAGACATTTTCAAGCAACGAAGTGCTGCCAAACTGAACACCCTATTGCACCTCTTTTCGATTCATCTCTTTTACATCCTTAATCTCTTTCGCAAGAGAGGTTATCGGGTGGATATTGGAAGGGTGAATCCGGACCTTAGAACCAGACATTTGACCACATTAATCCATCAATTTGCCGACAATTCAACCTAAGAGTTTTTGGGCCTATCCCTAGTGGATTGGCACCGAAATCACGTTCTAACGGGGGCGGCCCGCTTGGGCACCCCACACTTTTTGTTAGTTTCATTTTAGTCTATTCTGTTATTGCTTGATTATCCTGCATTACGTTCTACGCTGTTTAGATAGCTCACAATCTGGATTGCAGTAGACATTTATCGAATATTATCATGCTTTACGTTCTACATTGTTTAGATAGCTCACAATCTGGATTTCAGAAGACATTTATCGAATATTATCATGCTTTACGTTCTACGCTTTTTGTTAGTTGAATGCAGATTGGCTGACTGTTTCAATGGCAGTGGCCCTCTGGTAAAGTTTTCTGGTTTTTGTCAAACGTGCAGGTCGTTTAAAATCATTTTACTCATCGATTTAGCTAATATTTTACATGTATCTTTTATCGTTTTTAGAGAACAAGTTCTTCTTCTTTGCAACAGGTGCTACTAACAACGTCATTGTGTCTCTGAACGTAGGATAAGCAGCGAGAAGCAAGGATTTATCAGCATAAGCGGCGGCAACACTTTGGCCCGCCCATTTCAAATGTGGGCATGCGGAAGAAGGATTATTGATCACGATTGTAACCAAATTTATTTAACGCTCCTAACCCCTAAGAAGGGAGGAGGCGATTTTGTAACCGAGGTTAAAGAGTTTAATAAAAGGGCCGTGACTTCTCTAAATTCTTGTATCTCATTTCAATCAATTTGCCTCTTTTGTTCAATGCACTTCACATGTTAGGACTTAAGCGTTAGTTTAATTTTGAATGCATCGAAATAGTTTTCCTTTCCAAAACTTCCGGAATCTCATGCTTTCATAATGTGATTGTGAAAGCATGAGATTCCGAAAGAAAAATAGTATTGAGATGCAATATAAACAAAGACAGACGTAATCAAACTAAGATAAAACATAAGAGGAAGCCGGAGCACAACCCTTTTATATTAATTCTAAACTCTGTTACAATCCATCTCCTCCCTTCTTAAGGGCTAGGAGTGTCAAGATGTTTTTGATTACAATCGTGATCAATACATTTTCTTCCGCATGTCCACATTTGAAATGGGCGCTAAAGCATTGCTGTCGCTTGCGATGATGAATCCTTGATGTTTGCTGTTTCTCCTGCGATCGAAGAAACATAAAAAAATGTTAGTAACACCTGTACTAAAAGGACAGAACATTTGAATTCGATAAACTATTTAAACAGATATTTTTTGCAATCCAGAGCATAATAATATTCGATATATATATCTTAAACACGCAATGCAAGATAATCGTTAATGCAGGATAAGCACGCAGTGATAAAATAGATTAAAACTAGCAAAAAGGTGTGGGGTGCCCGAGCGGGCCACCCCGTTAAAATTTGATTTTGACGCCCATCCACTAGGAATGGGCTCAAAATCTTAGAAAATAGAATTGTCGTCGAATTGGTGTATTACGATGTTCCAATGTCGGGTTTGCAGTTTGGCAGCACTTCGTTACTTGGAAATGTCTACCTGCTTCCTTTTTTTTTTGAGCGGGAAAGTCCCTGGCATTTTATAGACCCACGGGGTCTTCTTGAAAGGTACGCAATGACGCCACGTGGCGGCCATGCCTTCCTAAGAGGGAGGAAAGTCCTCCACGACTCGGGCTGTCATGACTGCACCTGTGACAGTCTTCCAACGGCCAACCTACCCACCTACGCGCGCATGCAAGGCAGAAGCCATTAATGACTGTCTCTGGCTGCCACGTGTCTAACGGTCACTTTGAACTGCTTTAATGTTTGCTTTTGATTGCCTAAATGTTTGCCTTTGATTGCCTAAATGTCCGCCTTGATGTCGGCCTTGCATGTTTTAACGTCTGTTCGTGAGCTCCGAAGTGTCGCGATATCGCGACGTCGCGATATCGCGACACTTCGGGCAAGGCTCCCCTTGGGCGCCGAAGTGTCGCGATATCGCGACACTTCGGGCAAGGCCCCTTGGGCGCCGAAGTGTCGCGATATCGCGACACTTCGGCAAGGTTCCCTTTCGGGCCTTAGGTGTCGCGATATCGCGACGTCGCGATATCGTGACACTTCGGCCGAGGCTTCCCTTCGGGCCTTAGGTGTCGTGATTTTGCGACGTCGCGATATCGTGACACCCTCGGCCGAAGTTGCCCTTCGGGCCTTAGGTGTCACGATTTCGCGACGTCGCGAAATCGTGACACCCTCGGCCGAAGCTGCCCTTCGGGCCTTAGGTGTCGCGATTTCGCGACGTCGTGAAATCGCGACGTCGTGATTTCGCGACACCTAAGGCCAAGTTTCCTTTTTGCCTAAGGTTTGCTTGCTTAAGATTTGTTCTTGCTTGCTTAAGGCTTGTTCTTGCTTGCTTAAGGCTTGTTAAAACGACCAACTTTGTTCCGTTTACTTTTCGACCTTCTAAACTGCTGTGTGAGTGGCTAGGACCACTGTTTGACCTCTGAGGGCTGCCCTGAAAGCTGTGTATGTCAATGCGATCAGTGTTTGTAGTCACTTAATCGGATTGGTGCTGTTTTGGTGTCTATAGATGCCCCTTTTTGGGAAGCGCTACGGGTGATGCAGTGCTGAGCAAAAATAGATGACCAAAGCACTAATGATTAGGGTTTCTTGGTAACCTAACCAACTTTTGATGCCCCAAGTATGGAAAGGGCATGCATTCTTGAATCCTTGCTTCTGACGAGCTAAGGAATTTGATTTCAAGTGTTAACCTATTTTGGTGAGGTGTGACTTGAGCTTGGACATTGATCAGTCATGATTAGGCAAAGGGCGCAACCTTTTATCCACAGGGGGAACCTTGTGTTCATGCTTCGGGAATGCCAAGTGTTTGATCAATTTAATGATTGCTTGTTTATTGCCCCAAGCAGGAGCGTGATTGTCTTTGTCAATGATTCTTTGAATGCATGCCATTGCCCTGATTGGGTGTGTGCTTGTTGATTGGTGACTAAGTGTGACTACCCCCTCAAGCGACGAATCGATGAGGGAATGACCTTCGTGAGAAAAGCGACGAGTCGCTTGACCCAAGATGACTTAGGTTAGGGTGCCTTTAGATGTTTTACCATTTAAGCACGTGCAATTTCCCGACATTTGGACCTATTTTTGGTGGGTGTTAACCCTTTTGGTGATGCCATAATGGGGTGAAATCATCAAAAACCCGTCTTCCCGTGGAGCGGTCCGGCTATGGTAGCCTTCTTGGGGAAGTAGGAGAGTGACAATTTGAGCCCCGACATCGATTTTTTATGCCAAGAGGTTAAGTGCAAGAGCATTCCGGCAATGCTTTTGCTTGTTTTTGTGTTGTGTTTTTGTGATGTTTTTGTTGTTTTGATTTTCTTTCTTTGTGTATATGTCATGATATTATGGTATGCATAATGATTGATGTTTGATGGATGCATGCTATTTTATATTGATGGATGCATATGGTATGATAAATGCGATTGTTGTATGTTGATTTATTTTGATGGATGCATATGTTGTGATGAATGCAAATGTATGTGATATACAGAAATGAAATGGATGGATGGACTTTGTGGTGTTTGGCTATGGCACCATAGACTGTTTAGAACTCTATTATTTTGATTGCTGTGATGCATGACTTTGTATGTATACATGTGGTTTTTTTTTTTTTTGTATTTTCTGATGGTATTGTAAGGATGAAAAGTAGCGCAGTTGGTTTAGAAATGTAGCCAAGGTTTTCTGAGACTCAGACGGTTTTAACTTACTAGCCATGACTGGTACTTTATCTTACTAGACTTTTGAACAAGGTATGAATCGGACTTGTTTTTGACCAAGCTATTTCACATCCCCGTGTGTGCAATTGAGTTCATTTATGTGGTATTTGTCAGGATACCGCCGATGCCGGATGGGCTTTCAACCGAACTCGTATCGAGGATCACCTAATTAGCTCCACTAACTCCTTTGTTGTATTTAGTTAGATTAATCTGCGGTGTTATCCAGGATACCATAAGCTAGCTCATCCACATGCAAATATTGATCTGTACACAAGTTAATGTGATAGATATATCGTCATGCGAGAAGTTTACCGCCAGTGACCGATAGGCTATCAACCAAACCGGATCGAGGCTTGCCTCATGACCTGTTAGAATGCTTGAGAGTTCCAGGGATTCAAGTTCAACTCCCTTCTTTTCTTCAATTGTATTGGGATACTTGCTCGTTTGTAGTGATAAGATCACTGTTTATTTTGATTTGTTTTTCTTTTGAGCAAGGGATTGGGGAAATGGAGTGACGATAATCACTATTGTTTGTGCCTTTTGATGTGTGCACTGTAGGATGTCAAATTTTGATGTTTTGACTTTTTGCAAATTTTTGATGTTTTGCAACTGTTGAGAACTAGGGATTCTTAGGGAATTGGGTAGGGAGGATGCTTGTCCTTTTGCCAACTCTCGGCATTCTTGGGGTCATTCGCACGGGGGATGAGCAAGATAACCGTTTCGTTTATGGTGACCTGGATTATTGTGCAGGTTTCATCTTTCGTTCACACAACTTGGGAATTTTTATGTGTTTTAATTTGTGTTGGGATGTTACGTAACAAGGTGTATTTCAAGTGTAACTCTACCTTCGTAAAATCTGTCCGACTTGATACATTACATGGCTAAAGAGCAAAATGATGATTGAATCATGAAAACTCTTGATACATTTAAAAAGATCACTGATGCTAGTGTGGTAAAAACAATGCATGGTCTTTTTGTTGTGTTTGTAAAGTGGAACAGTGTGGAACAAGATGGACTAGCAGAGCAATTACAACCTATGGTGCCTTTGACCTGTACGACCACAAATATGCGATGTATGGATGCAATGCTTTAATGCATCTATGTATTTTTGTATTTTTGATGGATTGATTTTTGTGAATATGAAGATGAAGTGTGAGAAGAACTCTCTATTGATGAATTTGAGTATGCCTAGAAATGAGATGCAAATTTTTGTTGTTTTTTATGATTTTTGTTGTTTTTGAATTTTCTTGATTTTTGACCAAGCGATTGTGGAAATCCTTGGAGCATTTTGGGATTGACCAAGCGATTTTGAGAATCCTTGGAGCATTTTGGGATTGACCAAGCGATTGCAAGAATCCTTGGAGCCTTTTGGGATTGACCAAGCGATTTTGAGAATCCTTGGAGCATTTTGGGATTGACCAAGCGATTTTGAGAATCCTTGGAGCATTTTGGGATTGACCAAGCGATTTTGATAATCCTTGGAGCATTTTGGGATTGACCAAGTGATTTTGAGAATCCTTGGAGCATTTTGGGATTGACCAAGTGATTTTGATAATCCTTGGAGCATTTTGGGGTGACCAAGCGATTGCGATAATCCTTGGAGCATTTTTGGTTTGGACTATGGCTCTTCAAGGGATAGAGGTACCCCCAGCTTGATGGTCTTTGCACTCCGAATCTGGCTCTGGAGGGATTGGCACGAATGGATCGGCCCTATGCACGGATAGGAGGACAGGGTCTACCCCCGGCACTGATGTTGCTATGGGATCTCTGGGCGGAAGTTGATCTTTGTGTGCCCAAAGTGTCGGATGTAATGCTTGGTCCCACTGCGGTGGGTTAACGTGCCACTCATGCCCTAGTATTATGTTTATCTGTTGACATGCTTCATCGATATTTATGGGATGTCGATGCTGTCGCATGTGATTGTTGTGGGCAATCTCTGTTTTATCCTCACTTTCGACCAGTGAGTACAGCTCATCATACTCTAGAGATTCTGAGACATGGAGGACTGCATCATCAGGTAGACCTACGGTTAAAGGTTGATCCTCTTTGAAAAGAGCCTCATGTAAGTTGGGCCTTGGGAGCTCCAAAATCTTGGTCTCTACCGACTCTAAGTGCTCTAGCACTTTGCATGTATCGGGAGATTTGAGCTCCTCCTCTTTGGTTGGTTCTTGTTGAGGAACTTGGGGCCTATGGAGGGGTGGCCAGATAGCACCCCCCATGCCTTGGTAGGGCTTTTCATCCCGCTCTTCTTCTTGCTCTGATTCCTTAGAGGCTTCTTGATGAATTTCTAAGGGTGGCTCATAAACCTGAGTGGGTTCCTGAGGAAGGCACTCGTTATTGGTTATAGGAGTGGCCTCCCGCTCATGTCTAGGAGGCGTTGGGGGTGGTGCTTCAGGAATCGGGAGAGTAGCCTCCCGCTCCTGTCTAGGAGGTGTTGGGGGTAGCGTTTGATGAGGTCGCGATGACCTGTCTTGCCCCCATGGGTTGTGCCCCTCAAAATGTTTTGTCTTATGCGTGTGAGGGGTTGGAGTCTTCTCCGCATAGTGTGTTGGAACAACTCATCCTTCCGTGTTGAAGGTGCTCTTTATTTAGAAGATACCATTGTTCTAACTGTTGTCGTTCTAGCTCAAGTTGCGTGAGTTGCATCCGGTGTGCGAAATGCTTGACAGATTCTAAGATAGTTGGTCTCACCGCCTCATGTCTAGAAGGCCTAGATGCCTCTCCTAGATATCTATCTCGGTCGTAGTGATCCAAGATATCTATAGGCCGCATCCCTCTGTTGGGGGTAGCAGCATTTATCCGAGGCTCTGGCCTCAGTAGGTGATCCTGATATCTAGCATTTGCGGAGGCGTCTTGCTCCCGCACTGTATATTGCTCTCGAGGAAGGTAGGGGTCTTCCTCATACCCCCTTTCATAAGTGAAAGAGGGACGGGTGGCATTTGCTTGCCCTGCCTGAAGAGCCTTGTGCTCTGGAGGAACCTTGCTCTCTAGATTTGTCCTTGTAGTCCTGACAACTAGAGGGGGTGAAGGAGGGATAGTGTAATGATGTGGTTCCTCCCGTTGAACCCTATGTTGACCTAGCGCTTCATCGCGCGGTGACCGCTCATAGCGAGCATCTAAGGGAGCTCTCCTATGACTGTACCCTTCATGGAAGGGTGTGTGCTGAGTGTTATGCTGAACAGGAGTGCTCCTCGAAGAGGTGCCCCTATAGTCCCGTTCCGTCGGAGCACGGAGGGGACTGCTTTGTGTGTCAAGCCGCCAAGGTGGTATGACCAAATCCTTGGGGTTAAAGCGAAGGCGACTAGCGCCCTCTCTTTGTGCACCTTCCGTAGCGTCCGCCCTTGATTGGGCTTGGCTACGGGTGTACACCATTGTGGTGCTTCTCTACTTAGCTAAGCAGATTTTTATCTCATTTATGATGATTTGTCTTTTTGTTTACACTAAGCAGAAATGAACACACGCATACACAAAACCGTGATTATCTCTTTTAAGGATTGATAGTGTGTCCTAAACTGGTTTAGTGCATTTTGATGTTTTGTTTTGTTTTTGCAATTTTTGAAGAACGTTTAAATGCATAATGTTGGCTCATATGACTCCCATAAATGGTCGCCCCTTCAATATACCATTTCCGGACCGATATACCAACCTCTCTATATACCCGCCCTTACGAGAGGGAAACTATAGGTACGTGAGAGCAGATGGTACGTGGAACATAGGCGGTACGAAAGGGGGGATTGTCCTGTTAATGACACCTACCATAGAAGACTTATCCTCGCGTGCATGGGAATCACCCCAGCGACACTCGGTCAGCTTTCGTCAGGATTTACGCCTAACAACAGTGACAATCGGGGAAATGGATGCAAAGCTAAGCCAAGGTGGTGATGAACCCACCGTTGGTCTTGCTCAAGGGCTGGGGTTTTACGACCAGCTCCTTGGTTTAATTTTACCACGTGAAGTGTGTGTGGTTCATTTTATTTAAAAAAAATGAAACAAGCAGCAAAAAGAAACTTTCCCTATGCCACACAAATACTACAAACCGGAAAACAACAAGTAGAAATTTGAAATTTTTATTTTTTATTTTTTTTATTTTAACAATTAAATAAATAAATACAGCAAGAAAATTGATTGGAAAATTTCTCTACGCAAGTTCAGAAAAATAAACACAGAAGTTCAGAAAATGACAGGGACAGTTTTAGAACTTTACCTCCTTACCTCCTTTTTCTGCTTAAATCGGCTGTCTTTTCTGTCCAAATCGGCTATTTCTGATTCGGCCCGGTACCTTTAAGCAAAAAGACGTAAATTTTAATCAGTTTTCGAATCTAAAAAAAAAGGGACAGGGTCCCACCGTGATCGCCACTGAAAGCATGAGATTCCGGAAGAAAAACAGTATTGAGATGCAATATAAACAAAGACAGACGTAATCAAACTAAGATAAAACATAAGAGGAAGCTGGAGCACAACCCTTTTATATTAATTCTAAACTCTGTTACAATCCATCTCCTCCCTTCTTAAGGGCTAGGAGTGTCAAGATGTTTTTGATTACAATCGTGATCAATACATTTTCTTCCGCATGCCCACATTTGAAATGGGCGGGCTAAAGCGTTGCCGCCGCTTGCGATGATGAATCCTTGATGTTTGTTGTTTCTCCTGCGATCGAAGAAACATAAAAAAATGTTAGTAACACCTGTAATAAAAGGACAGAACATTTGAATTCGATAAACTATTTAAACAGATATTTTTGCAATCCAGAGCATAATAATATTCGATATATCTATCTTAACACGCAATGCAAGGTGATCGTTAATGCAGGATAAGCACGCAGTGATAAAATAGATTAAAACTAGCAAAAAGGTGTGGGGTGCCCGAGCGGGCCACCCCGTTAAAATTTGATTTTGACGCCCATCCACTAGGAATGGGCTCAAAATATTAAAAAATAGAATTGTCATCGAATTAGTGTATTACGATGGTCCAATGTCGGGTTTGCAGTTTGGCAGCACTTCGTTGCTTGGAAATGTCTACCTGCTTCCTTTTTTTTTTGAGCGGGAAAGTCCCTGGCGTTTTATAGACCCACGGGGTCTTCTTGAAAGGTACGCAATGACGCCACGTGGCGGCCATGCCTTCCTAAGAGGGAGGAAAGTCCTCCACGACTCGGGCTGTCATGACTGCACTTGTGACAGTCTTCCAACGGCCAACCTACCCACCTACGCGTGCGTGCAAGGCGAAAGCCATTAATGACTGTCTCTGACTGCCACGTGTCCAACGGTTACTTTGAACTGCTTTAATGTTTGCTTTTGATTGCCTAAATGTTCGCCTTTGATTGCCTAAATGTCCGCCTTGATGTCGACCTTGCATGTTTTAACGTCTGTTCGTGAGCTCCGAAGTGTCGCGATATCGCGACGTCGCGATATCGCGACACTTCGGGCAAGGCTCCCCTTGGGCGCCGAAGTGTCACGATATCGCGACACTTCGGGCAAGGCTCCCCTTGGGCGCCGAAGTGTCGCGATATCGCGACACTTCGGGCAAGGCTCCCCTTGGGCGCCGAAGTGTCGCGATATCGCGACACTTCGGGCAAGGTTCCCTTTCGGGCCTTAGGTGTCGCGATTTCGCGACGTCGCGAAATCGCGACACCCTCGGCCGAAGCTGCCCTTCGGGCCTTAGGTGTCGCGATTTCGTGACGTCGCGAAATCGCGACACCCTCGGCCGAAGCTGCCCTTCGGGCCTTAGGTGTCGCGATTTCGTGACACCTAAGGCCAAGGTTCCTTTTTGCCTAAGGTTTGCTTGCTTAAGATTTGTTCTTGCTTGCTTAAGGCTTGTTCTTGCTTGCTTAAGGCTTGTTTGTGCTTAAGGCTTGTTAAAACGACCAGCTTTGTTCCGTTTACTTTTCGACCTTCTAAACTGCTGTGTAAGTGGCTAGGACCACTGTTTGACCTCTAAGGGCTGCCCTGAAAGCTGTGTATGTCAATGCGATCAGTGTTTGTAGTCACTTAATCGGATTGGTGCTGTTTTGGTGTCTACAGATTGAAATGAGGCCACGGGGTAATGTGATCATTAATCTTTAGAAATATTTTATAAAAGCCACGAGCGTTCTCGATGGGAGATTTTAATGGGTTATACGTTCTGATTAGACATATTTTAGTACAAAAGTATTTGATCCGTCACCGTCCTTGAGGCGGCCCCGTTTGTATTAACTATTACTAAACTTTTGATTAATTTTTTTTGGAAATTATGCAGCGATCTTTGGTCTTTTCTATTCTCCAGTTTTACACCTACACGCTTCTTTCACATAGGAATTTAGTTCATACTTTAATACTTCTTCTACAACAATATTTAAATTAGTTTTATCTTCTGTTTAGTTCTTTTAGAAATATTTTAATTAGTTTTATCCTCTATCTAATTCAGATAAGAATTTAGTTACATTTTAAGAATTTAGTTCCATTTTAATACTTCCTCTACAATAATATTTTAACTATCCTCTGTCTACACTTTTCATTTATACTTTAGCTTACACTAAAGTCAAGAGTGTATTGTAATGTATTTTTTAATTATTTATTTATCTAATAGTAAATATAAGTATTATTAAAAAAATATTATTAGATTAGTTTCATTGTAAAATCTAGTTTAGAGAAGGGAAAAAAACTAAAATATAATTAAAATTTATTATAATACATTATTTTTGTGTATTTTTTTCATTTAATAAATTCAACTTTCTTATGTATGCAAATCAAGTTAAATTATTAACATTTTAAATTGTTTTATTTTAATCACAAAATATGTCTATTTATCAGGTTAAAAAAATTAGTTTATATTAATTTTTAATATAATTAAAAATAGTTTTTTATATGGCTTATTGTATTTAAATGTATTATGTATGCCCTCTGAGTAAATTAAGTTAAATTATTAACATTTTAAATTATTTTCATGTTTATTTATAAAGTTAAAAAAGTTAATTAATATTAATTTTTTTATATAGTTAAAAATGTCTCATATTTTTTTGGGCCTCTTGCTCCTGCTCTCATCTCTGGTGATTTTCTTTTTAAGCAAGAGGCTTCCGTACTCCTTATTCTTTCTGGCTGCTCCTCAAGGTTTTTTTGCTCGACTGTGGTGGCGATTAGCAGTGTTTTGTGTTGGTCAAGGGGTCTTTCCAGTTATCTTTGAATCTCTTGTGGGTGCCATAAGATACTAAAAAACTAGTTGCTGACGACCACCAGGTGGATTGAGCTACATGCTAGCCCTACCTGTGGGGGTGATTTGGGGCTTTCGTAGTTGTGCGGATGGTTCTGGTTGAGCTACATGCCAGCCCTACCTATGGGGCTGATTTGGGGCTTTGGTAGTTGTGTGGATGGTTTTGGTTGCTGGTCCCTTGTCTGGTTCTTGACCTGCTTGGCTTTGTGAGCTTTGGTTTTTTGGATTGGTTGCTTGTTGGGGATCTTGGTCAATCGTATTTGCTTTTATTATGGGTTTTGGTATGCCACTGAATATTCGATCAAGGTCCTATGGGTTTTGGTATGCCACTGAATATTCGATCGAGGTCCTTGTGGGAAGGGGATCCGATCAAAGGCTGAACCAAACCTATAGGGATGAATGAGGGGTGTTGCTACTGCAGTAGCGTTAACTGTTTTCCTTGGTTGGTGTTAGGTCAGGTTTCGTTTCTCGGGTGGAGGTTGGTAGTCTTGGCTACAAATTTTTTTCTCCAATTTTATGGTTGTACTGCCTTCTTAGTTACCCAGTTGGGCTGGGTTGTCTTTGCTAGGGCAATTTATTTCTCCCGACTACATAGTTTCCTTCTCCAGGGCCTTGGATTCCATTTTTTGCTTTAGTTATTTTTCCTTTTTGTTGGTTATAGAGTGGTCCTTAGTTGAGGAGTGGTTTCTCTGCTTCCACAAGTTTTGGTGGCTGTTTTACTCTTGTGTGGGAGATGTTGTACATGGTCTTTGTTTGTTTCTAGAACTGTAGGATAATACTAACTTTTTGGCTACTCTCATTTATATTATTGTTGGCATCGCTGGTCCTGCAACTCCGTTGGTGGGTTTGATTTTACGAGCGCTTGCGCACTTTGAGGATTATCCATTTGGAGATGCTGGGGTACTTCGAGTCGATGGTGGTTTTCTCCGTAGAGTTTGGTTTTCATTTTTTGGCTTCCTTCTCGAGCGGTTTGGCTGTTCAAATTTTAAATTTCAATTTTCCTTCCACTCTTGGTTCGGATGGCAGTTTCTTAGATTTGGTGGTTCATGTTTGGAGATTCATTCATTACTTCCTTTATTGCAGTTTGGTGGCATGTTAGTTCATCTGACAACCCTTTCTGGCGGTGCTATTATTCTTGTTTAATTCGTTCTGGTGGTGGCTACTTTTATTGGAAGTTGTGACATCGACGGACAACTTTGTTCTCAGGGGGATCTCAATTGACTTTTGATTTTGATTCTAGCTTGATGGTAAACGTAACTCAAGGTGTTCTTTTACTTGTGTAGAAATTTTTTAGTTCTCCCTTATTTAAGGCCTTGAGATTGGGTTTTTGTCTTCTATCTTGTTTGCCTCTGACTTTTTTGAGGTTGGTTCAGTTTTTATTGCCCTCGTGGCTTTCTTTTTTGTGGTTGTGGGATCCCGTTAAAACCCTCTTGCCCTTGTGGCTTTCTTTGTAGTGGTTGTGGAATCCCGTTAAAACCCTCTTCTTTTAATAGTACCAAAAAAAAAAAAATCTCTTATATAATTTAAGTACTTATGTATGTCCTATGAACAAATAAAGCTAAATTATTAACATTTCAAACTTAATATGTTTATTTATCAACTTAAAAAAAGTTAATTTATATTAATGTTTTTATATAGTTAAAAATATTTCTTTATTGTATTTAAATGTATCTTATTTTTATTCTATTTTATAGTAATTAATTTAAGTATTGCATAAACATATAAAATAATATAATGAAATATAATCTACTATATTATTATTATTCTTAATGAATGGATATATATTTATAGGTGAATATACCTATATATGACTATTATTTATGTAAGATGGATTGACATAAATTATTATAGAGAAGTGAGAATAAAATAATAAAATAAAAACTTATGAATATATATATATTTTTAAATTTTGTAAAATTATAAAAAGCAAACAAAAATGATGTAGGTAAGACTTCCTTTCTCATAATTGGTAATGTTTTACTTTATATTACTTAGTGTAAAGAACTTAGATATCCATTATGGTATCTAAAATATTTTATAGATATATTGTTACTTTTATTAGATATCTTTTTTAAATATATAAAATATTTTTTACTCGAGTCATTGTCATGTTTACAAATTGTGAACTTAAAATACAAGTTTTTAACCTCAAAATTATAAATTTTGTAATTATGTTTTAAAATATTTAATGAACTCATGATATCTATTTATAAAATATTGGTAGGTAATATAGTTCTTGTCTATGTTAATTACTTTTCATGTTTAATTGTTGGTCACAATATATAGTTACTATCATTTGATGCAATATTTAATGTTAATAATTAAATTAATTTATTTTTTAAAGAAATATAGAACAAGATTTTAATGCTTTTAAAATTCAATTAAAAGTACAACTAAAAGTTTATTTGAAATTATAAATTTGATGTATAAAACATAACGTTCTTGAGTTTTAAAAATAAAGGGATTAACTTTTCAATCTATAAAAGTAGATTACAATTAAGTTCAAATTACATTTCATCAATACTTATATGCTAATGATGGATTGGTAACCTGAGTAACCCAATAGTGGAGACTTTGGACCTTTGAATAGAGGTACAAGCTTCAACTCTTTTCGGGGGTAGGGTTGTACACCATTCTTTTATAACTGGAGTATGGTTGGAGTTAACCATATATTGTGTATATGTCTCATATGGCATATGGCTTAGTTGACGTTAAAAACTACTTCATGCTTTTACCCTTCCTTAACAAGTATTTATTATGATGCATATTTAATTACTTAAATTAGGACCAATATTTATTGGTTTACAATATTAGTGGCTTGATTTATTAATTTATGATATAGCTTTCGTTTTACTACTTTTCTTATCAACCTTCTAAAAATTGAACCATTTCTACTCATTGTATATATTTTAACATTTCATAAGAGTTTTAATAATAGATAATTTTTTATTCTTTATCATGATATATAGGGGTTAACTAACAAGATAATCTCTAATTTCTAAGGTAGGTGTAAAAAATCATAATATCACTAGACATAATGTGTTGTGGATGCATTATAAAACTTTAACTTGACATATATTTTATGTGAGATGCTTGATTTACTAACCATCCATTTACAACATGGATGAAGACAAAGATGATATAATCATTATAGTTTAAAATTTCTATTTTATAAATATCGTGCAATTATTCTAACTCATGGTAATTGTTGACAAAGATAAATATTTTATCTGAACTAAAAATTGAAGATAAGTACTTATAAATCCAATTTAAATGTTGAATATATTGTTCAAATATTTATACATCATATCAAATAACTAAATAATTTAAATACCATATTTTTACAAATTAGGAAGTAGGATTTTGGGTGAAATGACCTAGTGGAAGCAAGTAAACTATGACCCAACACCTCAAACAATCCATGAGAGGTGAATAACCCTAACAAATGGATCTAAATATATTCTAATAAACCTATAACTCATGGAAACTCAAGAAGTAAAATAGGTGGGTCAAAACCCACTAACCTTGGGAGTTTCCCAATTCCTTTAGAGCTTCAAATTATGGTAGAGGAGTCCCACTAGTTAGGAGATACAATCCCTAGGAATAGTCCTAGGTGGAAATTGGTAGATGATGTGGTCTAGGATGTATCATATGAGGTGTTTGATGAGGAATTGATACCCCTTGACCCAACCAAATATAATTTCTTTAACTCTTATTTTGAGGTAAGCCCTTTGAACCTTATTATTGAAGTCCTGGTGTCAAAATATCTCCTCCATAATTCTTTTGGTTATTTGGTGGAGGATGAATCTATTGTTTAGATGGTTTCTCATCCCCCTAAGTAATCATAGGGTTATCCAAAAATAAATCTAGTTAAGGTATGTATGGGTCCCAAAACTCATAGTTAGAGGAAAGGCTTGGTCAATGTCAAAGTTGAGAACAAGGTTGGGAGACCTTCCAATAAATCCCTTAGGAATAAAGAGTTAGAATCAAATATTACTGATGAATCCTAGACCACCATGAAAGAAAAGATGGTAAAATATGTGGGAGTTAAGCAATTTTAAATAGAATCATTTTCCAACAAGCCTTAGTGGATTCAGGAGAAAAAAAATAGATTTCCAAAACCCATAAATTAAACTCTTATCATGGAATATCAGGGGACTTAATAGTCCTACTAAACAACATATGGTTAACTCTATCATAAGGGAGTCTTGTCCAAACATTATTTTCCTCCATAAGACAAATATTGAAGAGGGTAATATAGATTAGTAAGAAAGATGATTTGGAAGGAGGTACATTTTGCAGCTGGACTAGCCTAAGATGCTTCTAGAAATTTGTTTCATTTCATGAATCCCAAGAAGCTTGCTGGTTCTATCATCTCTTATAATGAAAAAGTTATAAATATTTTATTTTTTGCAAGACCTATAGACAAATATGGGTAATATAAAATATCTATGATCCTAATTCGATAACTGGTAGAAGTATTTTGTGGTCATATCTAAGTGCTATGAAAGATATATTTAGGTTTTAAGCCTAGGTCTTGGATAGGGATTTTAATTCCCCCTTGTTTGATAAGAAAGGGGGAAATCTAGCCCGATCTAAAATAATGGAAGAGTTTGAATATTTTGTTTTAAAAAATAGACTTCTAAATATGGACTTGAAGGATTCTCAATACACTTGGAGTAATAGAAGAATAGGTTCTCAAATCATTCAAATCAGGGTGAAGGTTGAATATGACTCAGAAGTCATTATTAATCTATTGAAGATTCATTCTAAGAATCATAAGGTTGATTGGAGAATAAATAGAATTGTTGACAATATTCAATTAATCTAGATGGGATTTTTAAAAGTTAAATACAATCATGTGGTTAGAGAACAAAGTAGGATTGTTGATGCTTTAGCTAATTGGGTGTTGGATAAATATGATCTTACTTGCTATGGCCACCCTCCTATATGGTGGGCTTTTCATATCAGGGTTGCTCTTCTTTCTATCCTTTCTCTATATGGATCTAGTACTAGAGGTATGTAGTACCTTTTTACATTGTATTAACCTCTCTTTAGTCGAGTCAGGGTATTTTGATCCCCATATTAGAAAGATCATTCTTATATTTTTTGTGTTGATTCTTGGATAAAAGACATGTTATCTTGGAAAGGCCATAGATGTAATCTATTTTTTATTTGATTTAATTTTTTTTGGTGTGTCTGTTTTCGTGTTATTTGTGGTGTGTTTTACTTCTGTATTTTTTGTGTTATTTTTTGATGCGTTTTGTTGTTTTTTTTGTGTTTTTTGTTGTTTTTTGGTTTTATTTTTGTGTTTTGGTATGGTTTTTTTGTTCTTGTATTTTTTGTGTTTTATTGTTGTTTTTTGTTGTTTTTATATATATATTTTTGTTGTTTTTGGTGTTTGTTTTTGTTTGTATATTTGTATTTTTTGGTTTGTGTTGTTTATGTTTTTGTTGTTTTAGGCATGTTCCTTGAGTTTATCGAACGGGTAGGCTAGGTGTAAGCCCTACCATTTTGGCAGAATAGATACCCTTGCCTCCTTAGGTCTTACCTAAACATGACACCCTGAAAGAGGTGTTTTATACAAGTAAAAAAAAACACTTGTATATGATTTATGCTTTAATATTTATAGATTTTATGCTCATGCATCATAATCTCACATTCTCTCTTAATCTCCCTAGACTAGCTTCATGATCTTGATTATAAAATTAGAGTACTTTTAGCATGGACTATAGTCCTCAATCATACACTCATTCAGTCAATCCCATGAATTATTAATATTTTCCTCTTATGTATCATACCATATTAAAGCAAAACCATTCAAAAATATTGGAATAATATTTGTACACTACTTCTTCCATGTTAATATGATGTAAGTGTATGCTTTGATACATTTTTGAATGAAATTATTAGCATCTTTAGAATTTTGGGATAAAAATATAGAAATTTTTTCCATATTTTCTATGGTGAAATTATCCTATGTGTGACTAGTGTTGAGTATAAAATTTATTCCTTTATAACACTCCTTCAATATTCAACAATAATATTTTATAGTAAAAATTTCATGTTCACCTAAACTAAACATTGTATTTGCTTATGAAGTATTATGAATACCAAATCTACTAGACCTTGTCACCTATTTATTTTATATTATGTATCAAGTATGGTTATATAGATAAATATAATACAAATAAGATAATAGACTATGATGAGGTAAAAACAATCTATCCATAAGATCACCATGATATACAATTGTTAACTTCTTTTCATTGTACACTTACATTGGTAAGCACAACAACTAGGTCCGACAAGAAAGGTATTGACCAGAGGTATAAGTTGGTAATGAACTTGGTAAATAAGATTTATCATATAGTGAGTTTCATAATTAGAACTATACAATTAATTTATTTACTATTATAAAATTGAAATTACCATTATAAGAATAAATAATTTTTACTACATGATAAATTTGGAAGTTATTGCAAGAAAAGTAAATAGTGGTAAAAAATATGTTATCATAGTGATAAGAACATAGGTTTTGACGAAAACCAAAACCAATGAGGAGTGGTCTCAATAGAAAAAATAGAAATGTCAACCTATAACACAAAAGGTATTTTTTTGATCTCTCCTATTGTTATGTTCTTTAACATTTTCACATAAACTTCCAATGCTGATGTTATACTATCATGTCACATTTATCTATAATTAAATATACATAATAATAAGGGTATATATTGATAAATATATGGCACAACTCAAGTACCATAATGAGAACAAACATATTTTTATGATATATACAAAATACAAATGTAGACAAGTGCTCAAAAAATTATTTTAATAAGTGAATGTGATCCTCTTTTTAATTTATAGCTCTAAGAGACTCAGATAATGACCATATTACTTACTCTCACTCACAAATTCGTTAAAAACGTTGTATACATGGATATATTCTTACTTTTGCTAGCTTGGATTGCTATCCCATACTCTCTTACTAGGATCTAACTTGCTTAAGCTCACAATTGCTCAACTTGCCTCCTCTATGGAGGTTCTCCTCTATTTGTAGATTAATTAGGGATAAATGTTATATGGATGGAGAACTATATATGGAAGCATAAAAATACTTTATATATATTTCCCTTTTCAACTCTTCACATAGATATGTCTTGCATTCTCAATTATAAATTTCTTATGATATTTACAATTACATGAGATAGTCAAACTATCACTCGCTTCTAGAGATTACTCTCTTGGATTTTTATATGATATCTCAATAATTACATTATCCTTACATAAGTTTTTTAGACTATATTAGACCATTATATATTTTCTACAAAAGTTATAAGATATTGTGATGCTTTAATTTTCTTACTTCATATCTCAAGATAATTGATCTTGTGATAAATATAAATTACCATGACAATGATGGCTATACTTTTACCATAACTTATCCCAATCATGACGTTCTTATTGTAATGATCTAAAAATATCATATTTTTAATAACATTATTCCTTAACTATTATCATGATCTTCTTAATGAAGCAATGGTTTGATACAAGTAGTCAAGAGAGAATACTACTATACATGTAAATAATATGACAAACTTTTATGTCTACATGATTAGTGTTTTCATCTTCAATAGAGATGGAATACATTATAGCAACCTACACAACATACTAAATAATTTGGTTAAAGAGAATTTTGCCTAATATGAAACAAAATCAACATTTGACTTGGAACTCCTACTTATTATAATAACAACTCTAAAAATGCAATGACTAAAAATCAAATGTTTTGTGACCAAAATATTTTATAGACATATATATCATTTAGTGAGAGATTTTGAAGCCCATGGACATATTGAATTGTTATTCTATAGATGAAGTAATAAACTTTCACACTTATTCACAAACACATTTTTTTTTAGGAAATTAAAAAGAAAAAAAATACTACATTAAATTATTACCAAAGGAAGAGATTGAAAGCATCCATTGACACTAAAGTTGATAAAAACTAAGTTAAATTATACTTAAAAAAAGAATTAAAAAAAAAGAGAGATTTACATGATTTTATATATATTAAATTATAAAATATAAAAAAATTGTAAGTATTCTTATAAAAATGGAAAAGCAACTGCTGTACCAAATTATTCTGGGTAATTTCCTAAGCACTATCCCTGAGCTGGATCAATTCCTCACGGACTTGAAAGCGATGACCACTTCCAGACGTGATCCCTCAAAGATTCTTATTGAAATGTTGGAGAACGTCTTTCAGTCGAAGGCTTTGACCGGCCTCGAACATGTTATTCGAGTCTCTAAGGCCATTATTGCTAGTAAATCCGAGACCTTTCAGGTCATCCTCCCCATCGAGAAGGATAGCGTTGATGGTCTTACTCCGAAGTAAGTCGATTGATTCTTCCTGTAAATCTTTTTGATCCATTTGGTTTTGGATGGGCTCTTTTCCATAGTCTCTTTTTTCTATGACTGCTTGTTTGCCCCCTTCTCCCTTTGTTCGGCTGTAAATTTGGTGTTTTGATTTAGCTCATGTGGCTCTATTGGCTTCGTGGGTGCTTAAAACCTTTTTTTTCTCTCTTGTTTAGTTTTTCAGTTCGTTGTTATACAAGATTCAACACCATTTCAAAACCCTTTTAACCAATAAAAAAATTATTTTAGGTAATTATTGTTGCTTATTTATTGTTTTGTTTTTATGCGATTACAACAATCTAAAAAAAAACTACAGAAAGAAACAAGAATGCAATGTCTAAACATAAATTACTAATAACATTTTTATATATAAACAAATATATGTGTTGAAGGAGAAATATTGGAACATCATGGTCCTTTGGATATGTTTTCCATCTCTCCTCCAATTTTACTATGCATAACATTAACAGAATATTGAACTAATGCGCTTCCTTCGAAATTTCCTTTAACTTGACCGTGTCAATCATCTCACATTGAACGGACAAGGTTCCAACCACATTAGCTATTTCAAGGTTTGTCACATGTGTATTTACATTTACTTAAAACAATTAAATGGACTTACCAGATTCCTTGCCTTTTTTTAATTATTTCAAACGCAATTGTTTTGGCCCTCCTTCTATGACACGTTGGGGCATGTATTTAGACCGATTTAGATATATTATTACTTTTTCAGTCACACGGCCAAGACAGCTAAGTAGAATATATATATATATATATATAAAGGAGGCCACCACAACATTTGAAAAGAGGAGAATGACAATTCCAATCTTGTAGCACTTACAATGAAAAGCACAATAGTTTGACTGAATGCTTTGAACTCCACGATTCTAAAATCAGCAAATTACAGTCGGCTTCAAATATAATAAGCCGTCAGTATCTGATTTTCGTTTTCTGCCTAACGTTAAAAACATAGGACATATAGAATTAAAAATATTGTGCATTAAATTCTCTGCATTAAATTCATCGTTAACATGTCTCATCATAGTAAAGTCCATCAACTCAAAATCACTGTCCGACATCGATTCTTACTCCACTTGCTCGGTGTTTTGGAGTTCGTTGGAATTTTTGGGACATCACTCTGTGATTATCACTGTGACGCATGCGCTTGCGTTTATCGCTTTTGAGGTTGCCAGAAACCCTGAAATTATACATCTAAAATGGACGTTTTTGGCCTCTATAAGCACAGTTCACATTTGACGTTTTATTAAAGTTATTATCACTTATGAAATGCCATATTTTTCATTATAATATTTTATCTATGTTAAGGACTTTTAAGTACAAGTAACTCGAATGGAAATCCTAACAATAATTTATATGAAGTTGTTTGGTCTGAAGTTCATTGCACCGTGACAAGTGAAGATTATAAATTTTTAAATGTATAGAAGAAGTGATTGCTAATAATAAGTCAAGTTTTTATGGGACGAAGCTGGCCATCCAATGGGTTTTGAAAGGGGTACTTAAACTTTGTACAACATAACAACCACAACCACCAGAAACACAGGAAATTAACACAAACAGAACCAACACACAAAAACAAAGGAACCAAACAGAGCTAGAGAACCCGAGATGATCAGTAAATGAATCGAGATGGTTTTACATACATCACAGAATCAATCTCAGTAATTTTTTCTGCCATTTGAACCGCCTCCTTAGAATAATCCGGCACCATCTTCATAGAACTCGGCACTCATTTTAACAACGAAATTGTTCTAAAAATACATATCATTAACAGACTTGTCTTTGGAAACAGTTCTAGGGAGTACTTCAACTACCTCCTCCACTACATTTATCAGGGAAAAACTGCTTCAAAATACTCTTTATACAGCTCATACGAAAAGACTTACGAACCCCAACTCTCCTCTGCAATCACCATCAGAAGTACTCACCTCAGTGTTGAAATGTTGGAAATTGAATGAATGAGGGAATATATAGGACCGCACTACAACCGAAACCGCCGCCTTTAAGGCAGCCTCTGTCTGTTTTGTTTTGTGGTGTCGGACAAGTGACGTTTGATTCTCCGCCTGTGAATATATAATATAAGTTTTCGATTAATTATTGTAAATATTATGGAAAAAGAAAAATCGGGAATTATGAACGATCGGCCTTTCGACCCATAACGTTAAAATCACTATTTTCCTCCCGTCACATATGCATGCAGCTTTACAATGGCCTTTCTAAATCTGTCTGATAGTGATTTTTTAAAATTATTATTAAAAAACAGTCAGAGTTAAGTTAAAAATAAATAAATATATTTAAATTTATTTATAAAAGAAGATTGATCAAAAGATTTTTTATTTCAAAATTTATTATGAATATGTTTTTAATTTAAAAGTAGATTATATAAAGGTTATGTTACACACAATAAGGATGTTTTAACTCTGTTATGTTTTATGTTTTAACTTTGTTACACAATAACAATGAATATAATTTGAGGACATGAAAACAAAACTATGTATCTTCTAATCTTTAATATTATCAATAATCTTGTATGTGTAATATTATCAATAGTCTTAGTACCAATTGTTCTTGGGTTGATAGAGTTTTTGTTTTGATGCTATACAAACACCTGAAGGAAAAACATATGCAAGACAATCCATTAGCAAGTAATTGTTTTAATTGAATTTCAATCTTGTAATCTTCATATTTCAAATATATATTGTAGAGTTGCATCATAAACTACTACATATGAAAAATACAATAATATGGCATTATATATATACTTTTATGGCTTTTTGACCATATATGAAGTCATTTGAACAAGGAATCAAAATAATTAAATTTTATGTAATTCCTACAAACAATTGGTTTAGATAGCAACCACTTATCCCTTAATACTTTCTCCAATATTACAACCAAGATATTGAGAAGAGATATTTAAAAAATTATTATGATGAGATGGTAGAAACTTACATAGAAGATGGTAGAAGTCATCTATAAAATATTTGATAAAATTCCTAATATAGGGTTGAAATATCTTGTTCATCATCTAATCAAAATTTCCAATTGCATTACCAATCCAAAAAACATCACTCAATTACAAAAAGGACCCCATGGATTGGTGAAGGTTGTATAGTGTGGACTTGAATGTAGCAATTATAACCATCTATAAAGACATATCAATATTTCCCTGTATCTTCATCCAATATATTATCCAAGAAACAAAGTGGGTAATGATATTCATTTGTAGCCTTACTAAAATTTTGAAAATCAACACATCCCCTAGCTTAGCATTCTTATTTTCTACAATCATAATTACGAATATTGGAATCTAAGTTGCCTACTAGAGAAATGAAATGTTTATCTATCAATATGTCTATCACTTCTTTGATGGACTTGGCATAGCTTGGATTCATATCATATGATATTTGCTTCATAGGTTTTGCATTATAGATGGACTCTATCTGATGCTTCACCTAATTGGCTTATTATAACTCCTTTATATTAGAAGTGAAAAAAATATACATGCAAAATAGCCAAAAGTAGTCCTCTTTTTCCTACTCTTCTACTATATTCTCAATGTGTAGCTACTTTATCTAGTTCTCCACCTCTTCCTTAGAAAAATAATTTAGGAAATCAATTTGAGTATGAATAATAATATAATAAAATGAGATATACTTTCACCTTCATCATCATCATCACCATCATAATCATCTTCTTTTATATCTAATTTTATAATAATTCCATAATTTAAAGTTATGCATTCACTTTAGTATTTTTAAATCCTCAATGTATGCGACTGAACCATTTTTATCTTCACTTTAGTGGGATGTTAACTAATGGTCATGTACGCTTCACACTAATATTTGTAAGAATAGGATTTTATTAATCATAATATTTATAATAATATTAGATATGCCATTAAACTATTTTTCATAATTCAAACATCTATGATACAAATGACTCCCATGACTAAGACTATTGCATCAAAGACTAAACATACTAGATTTGATATTTTTTAATTCAAAGATATTATATTTATGTTGTATTTATGATCTATATCTATCCTTATTATATTCAATATAGATTATATCATGATATTATCAACAACTCCACAATCTTCCATGATATCAAGAATAGATATACATGTATAAAATGTTTCAACATATGGAGTCTATGGATTGACCTCTATGTCAAACACTATTATGTCATATATTATCCATGAATCCACCATATCATATGACATCAAGAATAGAGATACATGTACAAAATGTTTCAACTTGTAGATTATAGGGGCTGACCTATTTGTCAAGCACAATGATTTTGGCCTTCATCCATCATATTGAATTAATCTCACTATGCAACTTCCTTTAATTTTCTAATGATACTGATAATAGTTGCTTATACATAATATTGAAAATCTACTCTAGCACATCCTCCATGATTGAGTATTGTGTCTATCCTACTAAGATTAAAAAATATTAAACATATGGTTATCTTTTTCTCTAATTTTTAGCTTCTTCTTTCTTCTTTTTAGTTCTTTCTTTATTTGGAATTTTATCCAATATCACTCACTTTCCACGGTATTGACTTCTTCATTGTCTTCAACAAGACTGACAACATTAATTAGTGTTTTTCTTTTCTCATTATTTTTTATTTCTAAAGTAGATGTCTTATTAAGAAATTTATCTTACAATTTCCTTTCTCTTTTTACCCATAGTACACAACTTTAGACAAATTTATTCTAGCACTCTTGTCCCTATATTGGGCTTATCGACTTCCTACTTATTTTTCTTAGAATAAATTTATTGTAAATTATTCTATATTTTTAATTAAGTCTTCTACATTAGCTATAAAAGTAGGAGAGAAACTTACTGCTATTTTGACTATTAGTTATGGAACATGGTTAGAAGATATTAGAATAATTTATGCTAGTGAAAATTATATCTTGTTTAAACTCTCCTCTTGTTTCTTTGTAACATTATATGCCTATTAAATGATCTTGTGTTGCTTATACTTCACTTTCAATTTATTTATTGGATTTAATATTGTAATAAAATACTTGTAGATCAATATGACTAGAAGAGCTATATTGCAAGTTGTATCAAAGCCTTATTTAGGGCTTGGTAAGCTCTCTACTGTGAGCTATTTATTACTTGTAAAACATCTAGTAAAGTAAGTAGAAATCAGGCTTCAATACCCAAGCCCCAAACAATACCTATACATGATGTTACTTGGGTCAATCAACTTGATATTGACTAGAAAAAATACTAGAAGAGTGATGAGGGTTTTGAATGTGGTTGTATGAGGGTTTTATCTATGGTTCAAGTGTAGGTGGTGACAAAGGCTATTTTTGGGGCCTATGGGCCCTAGTGATCATTTAATTTTTTGTTATTTTTAACCAAGATAAATGTAGGATATGTTGTAGGATACCTGTAATGGTTTAGAAATTTTTCACTCAATAAATATTCATGTTACAAACTTTATTGAAAATTGTTTTCAATTTGCTGCCCAAGAAAAAAATAAATATCACACATTTCCTTGATGTATGGGACATTAATTAAAGAGACACAAAAACAAGTTTCAAAATGCAAATAAAATAAGAGAAACCTCCTTAGAAAAATAAAAAATGGTTCAAAACTCAAGCAATCCCACTACTAAGGAACCCCTCAAAAACATCCACTATAGGAATCCCTTTCAAGGGTAATGATTTTAGGGATTCAGCCTAAAAATGAATTTTAGGGATTTCCTTCATGGTGGGTAGTCCTAGACTAATGCTAATATTAATATTAAGGCACCTCATAAACCTATAAGAATATTTAGGATTAATACTAGAAAAATAAAGTTAGGATGTCTAAGAGCAGTTGATGGAACCTCAACTATTAAGCTAAAAATGGGTGACATTGAGGATGGTATAGAATATCTAGAAAGAATAAGATTGATTTGTCATTTCTTGTGATTTCATCCAAGCCTATTTGATTTAAAAGTGTGGGCTATAAAATACTCAAAAACATAAGGTGAATTACAAATATTTGTTTATCCCAAAGGTTATTTTCTTGTTATTTTTGCTAATGATGAAGATAGAGAGAAAATATTTCAAGGGGGTCCCTAGTTCTTTGGAAGGGAAGGGATTTTCATGAATCTATGGCACACTAAATTATAAGCTGAAGAAGATATACCTTCTATAGGACCTGTGTGGGTTAGACTCTTTAGCCTCCTAATTGAATCTTGGAATTCAGTTGTATTTTATACTATACTTCCTTGGGGTTTTCATTATGATTGTTGACTATACACATAAATTTGAACATATTATTTATGCTCAAATTTGTGTCTTAATAGATTTGAAAAAAACCCTTCCATAAAAGATCTCATTATAATTTAGGAAGAACACTTGGGATAAGGTGGTGGACTATGAGAACATTTCTTTCTATTGTAGAATATGCTCATTTGGCTAGTGTCTATCTAAATAAGATCCTAGATCAAAATAAAGAGGACACAAACTTAGAAGGTTTACAAATGCCTAATAAGAAGAACACTAAAGAAAAACTAGTTATTAAGGATCAACTGATGTTGTTTACCAATATGTTTAGAAATTTTTCCACAAATAATCTCACAGGTGAGGAAGAGGACATAATGGAGATAAAAATATTAGAAATGTATTGTAAATATGTAGGGAAGAAATTAAATATAAACCAAGAAATAAAAGGTTTTCAACAAAAAATAAGGGAGAAGACATATACAATAAGAACAATATTTTAAATACTAGAACTTCAAATAATTTAGACCACAAGATAACTTTGTTGAACCTTCCAATAATCTTTTTGTTGCATATACACATACTTCAGGGTTAGAATCTATCTCAAATTTAATTAGTTAACCAAACTGTATACTCTTATTCAATGACCATATTCCTTACTCTTACTCACATATTAGTTAAACACATTGTATACATGGATATACTCTTCATTTTTCTAGCTTGGATTGCTATCCCTTACTCTCTTACTAGGTTCTCTTACTTGCTTGAGCTCATAATTGCTCAAATTACCTCCTCTAAGAAGATTCTCCTCTATTTGTAGGTTAATTAGAGATAAATGTTATTTGTATGGAGAAATCTAGATGGAAGCATAAAAATACTTTCTAGAGATTGCCATTTTGAAATATTCCCATATTATCAAGATATTCTAGATATGCCTTGCTTACTCAATTGGACTATTTTTATGATTACATGATATAGTCAAAATATCACTCACTTCTAGATATCCCTCTCTTGAAATTTTTATATGATATCTCAATAATTACATTATGCTTATAGAAGTTCTTTGGTCTGTCTTGGACCATTATATATTTTCTATAGAAGTTATAAGATATTGTGATATTTTTATTTACTTATGTAATATCTCAAGATAATTGACCTTGTGATAAAGAAAATTACCATGACAATGATAGTTATACTTTTACCATGACCTATTCCAATCATGAAATTTTAATTGTATTGATGTAAAGATATTATGTTTATAATATCATTATCCCTTAACTATTGTCATGATCTTCCTGGTGAAGAAATATCCGATACAAAGAGCCCTAATAATATTTTGTGTTCCCTTATACTACTATAAATATATACATGTAAATAATATGATAAAATTTTATGTCTACATGATCTAGTGTTTTCATCTTCAATAGAGATGAAATAAGTTACAACAACTTATGCAACATACCAAACAATTTGGTTAAAGAGAATATTACCTAATATGAAATTAAATTAATATTTGAGTTGGAACTACTACTTATTCTAATAACAACTCTAAAAGTGCTATGCCTAAAAATCATATGTTTTGTGACCAAAATAAATTATAGACATATATCATTTAGTGAGATATTTTGAAGCCCATGGACATATTGAATCATTATTCTATAAATGAAGTAATAAACTTGCACACTTATTCACAAACATATTTTCTTAAGAAAATAAAAGAAAAAAGAAAAGAAAATTACTACATTGAATATTAAAGGAAGAGATTCAAATAAGTTGATAAAAACTAAATTATAATAAACTATATATATATATATATATATATATATATATATATATATATTATATATATTTTATTATTTGTAGAAAACATCTTAAAAGGGATGCCACTTTTGGATAAGACCCAAGGAAGAAGATATTTAGATGATTTTATATATTAAATTACAAAATATAGAAAATTGATAAGTATTCTTATAAAAATAAAAAAATTATATTCAAAACAAATAACTGTGGACAATTTGTTGAATAAAGAGAGATTTACATCCTAGGCTTCAAGTTACATCCTAGGCTTCAAGTCTTATTAATTTGTTGATTTCAGAAAGAACCTAACTGGCGGGTTTTAAATGAAGTATTGAAAATCAGGAGTGCGAGTCTGTTGAGAGGAGTACAATACGTCCACACTTGGAAGGAAGGAAACAAGGTAGCTGACTTCCTGAAAAACTGGGAAGTTGAGTACTTGGGGAGAGGAATGGAGAGACAACCTCCTAGGTGAAATACGAATTTTGTTGAATGAAGACTACCTGTGATCTGAAAAAGGAAGGCCTCAGTCTGACGGTTTGCTGGACAATTTTCCAGGATACATACTTTGTGTAGTGGATCACCTGCCCTTTATCCTGGTTGGTTCGAGGTACGATTGTCAAAGGCTTTTCTTCCCATGAATTGACCATTGCTGTCTATCTCATGATGGAGCTCTTTTTGAGCTTCTATGGTTCTCAGAGAGTCTTTGGGACCGATTTTGTTTATGCTTGCGATCCCATTCTTATGCGAACCCGATTTTGTTTATGCTTGCGAACCCATTCTTATGCAGACAGTCAGGTGACTTTTTTCAAGTTCTGGTGCTCAATTATCCCTCATTTCCAGGATTAATTTTTCTTTGTGTTAATGTAAGACTTTTTGGTAAGGTTTTTTTTTTTTTTTTTTAATATTTAGGATTAAGTCATTTTTTTGTTTGTGATGTTGTAAGAACCTTGCTAGGGTGGTCCGTCACCCCATAGTTATCGTTTGCTCTCTCTTTGTCCTTATGGGCCTCTATTTTCCTACTCTTTTACGGATTTCTTGTATTAGGTCATGAAACCTCTTAAAACCCTCACAGTTAATTACAATTTTTTTTTATTATTTTAAGTAATTGTTGTTGCTTATTATTTTTGTTTTTCTGTGATTTTACTGTGATTACGATAATCTTAAAAATACAGATTAAAAATACAGAAAAAAAACACGAATGCAATGTCTAAACGTCAATTTCTATATATAAAGGGAAAAAAACACGAATGCAATGTCTAAACGTCAATTTCTATTTCCTTCTCTCCAATTTTCCCATACACAACATTAACAGAATATTGATCTAATGCCCTTCCTTCAAAATTTTCCTTAACTTGACCGTCTCAATCTTCTCACGTTGAACGCACAACAAGGTTCCACCCACATTAGCTACTTCAATGTTTGTCACATGTGTATTTACTTTTACTGAGAACAATGAAATGAAATGGACTTACCAGATTCCTTGCCTTTATTTATTATGTCAAACGCAATTGTTTTGGTCCTCCTTCTATGACACGTCTTTGGGCCAGGTTTTTAGACCCATTTAGATATATTTTTACTCATTCAGTCACACGGCCAAGACAGCGAAGTAGAAGGAATATATATATATATATATAATCAAAATCAAAAGAGGACACCACAACATTTTCAAAGAGGAGAATGACAATTCAAATCTTGTAGCACTTACAAGGAATGGCAATAATACAGCTATGGCAGAAGTGCTTTTCTATTAACACTGTATAATTTTCTAGCCTAGGTATACTAACTTTCCTCCAGATTCACCTCTATAATGCTTAGAGATTATTGACTTGACATCTCCAAATATTGTAGAACACCTACCCAGTCAGCTTGCTTCTTGCTATTGTAGACTCTTTCCACTTGTTGCTCAGCACAAACTGTAATGCTTTCTACTTTGTATTGTTTTTGACAAAACGCATTTCCTCCAATAAATTGCTTGGCATTGCTTTATACTCCACGATTCTAAAATCGTTTGAACAATGCCCCAAAGATCGGAGCAAATTACAATCGACATAAGACAGCTTGTTCAAATATAATAAGCAGTCAATATCTGATTTTCGTTTTCTGCTGGTCGGTTGAAGGGGACATATAGAATCAAACATATGGGACTTGCTGGTCGGTTAAAGGGGACATATAGAATCAAAAATATTGTGCATTAATTTCTATGGATGTGGGCTTTGCTTCATTCCATGAACTCAAAATCACTGTCCGACATCGTTTCGTGCTCCACTTGCTCGCTGTTTTTTGGAGTTCGTTGGAATTTTTGGGACATCACCGTGATGCATGCACTTGTGTTTATCGCTTTTGAGGTTACCAGAAACTTTTGGAATTTTTGGGGCACGGAATTTTTGAGGTTGCCAGAAATTTTTGGAATTTTTGGGGCACGGAATTTTTGAGGTTGCCAGGAACCCTGAAATTATACATCTAAAATGGACGTTTTTGGCCACTATAAGCACAGTTCACATTTGACGTTTTATTAAAGTTATTATCACTTTATAACGCCAAAGTCTTCTGAAAAGCCATATTTTTCATTATAATAATTTATCTATGTTAAGGACTTTTAAGTACGAGTAACTCAAATGGAAATCCTAACAATAATTTATATGAAGTTGTTTGGTCTGAAGTTCATTGCACCGTGACAAGTGAAGATTGTAAATTTTTAAATATATAGAAGAAGTGATTGCTAATAA
Source organism: Wollemia nobilis (assembly GCA_028583015.1). Classification (NCBI taxonomy): domain Eukaryota; kingdom Viridiplantae; phylum Streptophyta; class Pinopsida; order Araucariales; family Araucariaceae; genus Wollemia; species Wollemia nobilis. The sequence continues at coordinate 3,802,261 of JAQPPZ010016751.1, read as the reverse complement.
TAATTTAAAGTCAAGTTTTTGTCGGACGAAGCTGGCCATCCAATTTCAGCCCCTTTTTTATTAAAAAAATATAAAATGAAACTTGAAATGTTGGAAATTGAATGAATGCGAGAATATAGGACCGCACTACAACCGAAACCGCCGCCCTTAAGTGGCCTCTGTCTGTTTTGTGGTGTCGTACAAGTCACGTTTGATTCTCCGCCTGTGAATATATAATATATGTTTTCGATTAATTATTGTAAATATTTTGGAAAAAGAAAAATTGGGAATTATGAACGACCGGCCTTTGGGCCCATAACGTTAAAATCACTATTTTCCTCCTGTCACATATGTATGCAGCCTTACAATGGCCTTTCTAAATCTGTCCTAGGATTATTTCATCTTGATAGTGATTTTTTAAAATTATTCTTAAAAAAAAATAAAGATACTTAAATTTATTTTTAAAAGAAGATTTGATTAAAGAATTTTTTTTAAAAATTTATTATGAATATGTTTTTAATTCAAAAGTAGATTATATAAAGGTTATGTTACACACAATAACCATGTTTTAATTTTGGTACACAACAACAATGAATCTAATTTGAAGACATGAAAACAAAATCATGTATAATTCCATGAGATATCCTTTCACTTTCTTTATCACCATCATCTTCTATATCTACTTTTCTAATAATTGCATAATTCAAAGTTGTGCATTCACTTTAGTATTTTTTAAATCCTCAAAGTATGAGGTTGAGCCCTTTTTATCTTCACTTCATTGGGATATTAACTAACGGTCATGTATGCTTTACACTAATATTTGTAAGCATAGGATTTTATTAATCATAATATTTCTAATAATATTAGATAGGCCACTAAACTATTTTTCATTAATAAAAAAACTATGATACAAATGACTCCCATGGCTAAGACTATCACATTAGAGACTACACATACTAGATTTGATATTGTTTAATTCAAAGATATTATCTTTATGTTATATTTATGATATATCTCTATCCCTAATGTCTTCAATGGAGATTGTAGCATTATATTATAAACAACTCCACCATCTTCCATGATATTAAGAATAGAGATACATGTATAAAATATTTCAACATGTTGAGTCTATGGATTGACCTCTATTTCAAACACTATAATGTCATTATATTATCCATGAATCCATCATATTACATGATATCAAGAATAGAGATACATGTATAAAATGTTTCAAATTATGGAGTATAGGGGTTGAAATATTTGTCAAACACAATGACTTTGGCCTTCATTCATCATCTTGGATAAATCTCACTATGCAACTTCCTTTAATTTTCCAATGATACTAATAATAGTTGCTTACATAATATTGGAAATCTACTCAAGCACATCCTCCATGATTGAGTATTGTGTATAACGTACTAAGATTAAAATATTTTAAATATATAGTTCTCTTGTTCTCAATTTTTTAGGTTCTTCTTTCTTATTTTTAGTCCTTTCTTTATCCAAGCTCACTTACTTTCCACAGTATTGACTTCTTCTTCATTATCTTCAATAAGACTGACAACATTAATTAGAGCTTTTCTTTTATTATTATTTTTTATTCCTAAACTAGATGCCTAATTAAGAAATTTATCTTACAATTTCCTTTCTCTTTTTACCTATAGTAGACTTTAGATAAATTCCTTCTAGCACTATTGTCCCTAGATTGGTCATATCGACTTCCTACTTATTTTTCTTACAATAATTTTTTGTAAATTATTCCATATTTTGAATTAAGTCTTCTACTTTAGCTATAAAATTAGGAGAGAAACATACTGCTATTTTGACTACTAGTTATGGAACATGGTTAGAAGATATTAGAATAATTGGTGCTAGTAAAAATTATATTTTGTTTAAACTCTCATTTTGTTGCTTTGTAATCTTATATGCCTATTAAATGATCTTTTGTTGCTTATACTTCACTTTCAATTTATTTACTGGATTTGATCTTGTAATAAAATGCTTGTATATTGGCATGAGTATAAGAGGTGAATTGCAAGTGGTATCTAAGCCCTTTTAGGGCTTGGTAAGCTTCTATTATGAGCAATTTGTTTTTCTATTTATCTTATGTTTGTAGGTTAGAAATGATTTTTTAACCATTTTAAAATAATATGGAGGAGCTATCATTAATTACTAGGCTAGATTAGTCATAAAACATCTAATGAAATGAGTGGAAATCAAGCTTGAATACCCAAACACCAAATAATACCTATACATGATGTTACTTGGCTAAATCAACTTGATATTAAATAGAAAAATGTTGGAAGAGTGATGAGGGTTTTGAAGGTAGTTGTATGAGGGTTTCATCTATGGGTCGAGCACAGGTGGTGACAAAGGCTATTTTTTGGGGCCTATGGGCCTTAGTGATCCCTTTTTTTTTTTTGTTATTTTTACCCAAGATAAATGTAGGATGGTTTGTAGGATACCCGTAGTGGGTTAAAATTTTTTCATTCAATAAACATTCATGCTACAAACTTAATTAAAAATTACTTTCAATTTGCTACCCAAGGAAAAAGTGAATACCACACCTTTCCTTGATGTCTGAAGCATCAATTAAAGAGATGCAAAAATAAGTTTCAAGCTGTAAATAAAATAAGAGAAACCTCCTTAGGAAAAAATGGTTTAGAACTCAAGCAATCGCACTGCTAAGGAACCCTTCAAAATAAATTCACTATGGGAACCCCTTTCAAGGGTAAGGATTTTAGGGATTTGGCCTCAAAAATGAATTTTACTGATGCCCTTCATGGTGGATAGTCCTAGACTAATACTAATATTAATACTAAGGCATATCATAAGCCTATTTGAATATCTAGGATTGATTCTATAAAAATAGAGTCGAGACATCTAAGAGCAGTTGATGGAACCCCAATTTTTAAGCTAAAAATAACTGGCATTTAGGATGGTATAAAATATATGGAAAGAAGAGGACTAATTTGTCGTTTCTTGGGTTTTCACCCAATCCTATTTTCTTTCAAAGTGTGGGATATAAAATAATGGAAAACACAAGATGAATTACAAATATTTGTTTATCCCAATGGTTATTTTCTTGTTATTTTTTCTAATGATGAAGATAGAGAGAAAATAATTCAAGGGGTCCCTGGTTCTTTAGAAGAGAAGATATTTTTATGAAGCCTTGGCACGCTAAATTTAAATCCAAATAAGAGACGCCTTCTATAGGACCTGTGTGGGTTAGACTCTTTGGCATCCTAATTGAATCTTAAAATTTATTTATATTTTCTACAATTGGAAAATTCCTTGGGGATTTCATTATGATTGTTGACTATACATACAAATTTGAATATATTTTTATGCTCAATTTTGTGTCTTAATGGATTTGAACAAACCCCTTCCATAAAATATCTCATTACAATTTAGGGAGAACACTTGGGAGCAGGTGGTGGACTATGATAACATTCATTTCTATTGTAAAATATGCTCATTTGTCTAGTGTCTATCCAAATAAGATTCTAGATAAAAAGAAATAGGACAAAAACTTAGAAGGTTTCCACATGCCTAAGAAGAAAAGCATTAAAGAAAAACTAGTTATGAAGGATCACGCGATGTTGTTTAACAACATGTTTGGAATTATTTCCACAAATAACCTCGCAGGTGAGGAAGAGGAAATAATGGAGATAAAATTATAGAAATGCATTTTAACTATGTAGGGAAGGACTTAAAGACAAACCAAGAAATCAAAGGTTTTCAGCAAAAAACAAGGGAGAAAATATATACAAGAAGAACAATATTTTAAATGCTAAAACTTCAAATAATTCAGAAAGTAAGATAGACTTTTTTGAACCTTCCAATAATACTTTCGTTGCATATACACATAATTTAGGGTTAAAATATATTCCAAATTCAATCTAGGTAAGACAAGAAATAAGAAAAAAATATATAGACACTAACTGAAAGGTAGGTTACAATTCTAATCAACACCATATGGTAAAAGAAGGTGAAAAGCTTGTAGAGGAAGGTAATATTAATGCTCTTACTAATATATTTGGCCTATTATTAATAAATACCATCACTTGGAATATTAGAGGGATCATAGGGAGTCTTTTGAAATAAAATAAAATTAGAAGAATGATTCAAACAAACCAACCACATCTGGTTTTTCCTATAGGAAATAAAGATGTCTATAGGGGAAATGGAGTCTATTGCAAGTAAAATCTGGTTGATAGAAAAAATAGTTTCACGCAGCTCCCATGGGGCTTTTGGTGATATTGATTACCTTTGGGACCTAAAAGAGATCATTATTCACCATATGGTTGGTAGCTGGGGTCTCTTTTGTATGGCTACACAAAGTAGAAAATCTAACAAAATTATGCTCTGCTTCACTATTTACGTCCCAATTACTTTGGAGGAAAATCAAAGACAATGGAAGGATATAGCTTATATTATCTCCCATTTTCCTAAAGTTTGAGTCTTGATCAGAGGAGATTTCAATACCATCCTCTCTTTGGAAGAGAAGAGGGGAGGAATATACCCAGGTGTTGTAGGTGAGTTGGAGAGGAGAGGGCAATCCTCCAAGGGAGGTCCTAGGTTTGAATCTCCACCCTACCAAAAAGCTGAATTGGGTACCCAAAATCCAATTGATAATGTTGGTACGGGAAGGGTCAGGTGCGACCCCCGGGTGAATTTGATGGTGTAGAACCCCCTGTTCATGGTCTCTTAGACCAAGGCGGCCCGCAAGGGGTTTTTCGCTTAAAAAAAAGAGGGGGGGAATGGGAATCTAGATGGGAGTTCAGACCTCATGAGTGAATATATTGCAAATGTTCACCTTGTGGACATCCACCTGGATAATGACCTCAAGAATTGGTGTAATAGAAGGTAATGCTTTGCTTGTAACATGGAAATATTGGATTGGTTCTTGTTCTCTAATAATTTCTTAATACATGGTCATATTCCTCAGATGAAATTTTTTAACAATGTTGGTCCGAATGATTGGCAAATTATGGTTACAATGTGGAAAACCAAGGTTAGTTTTTTTCATTTTGATTTCAATTAATGTGGCTTAGAGATAGTTCCATCAAATCCTTGATTATGACAATAGTTGTAGGAAAGAAAACCAAGGTATGAAACTAAGATGTTTTGTTTCACCAAAAGGTTACAATACATCAATTCTAAAATTAAGATTTATAACTAGAAGGAGTTTAGAGGCATCATGAAAAAGAAACAAGAAGTGATTGCTTAGCTTGAAGAGTTGAATTTTCTTAAAGTGATCCCAACTCTTATCACTTATGAGGAGAACTCTATTTTTACTACTCCAGTTACTATCAATGATATTTAACAAGTATTTTTTAAAATGTAAAATGGGAAGACCTCGAAGCCTAATAGTTTTTCCATCAAATTTTACCAAGAAATATGAGATATTCTTCATGTTAATTTATTAGGGGTGGTGGAAGAAGCCAGGAAGGCCAAATGTATTTTTAAGTTTATCAATAAAACTTAGATAGATTTGGTCCCAAGGGCTCAATAAGTAGAACATATCTTAGCTTTTTGACCAGTAGCTTTATGTAATATTCTTCTCAAAATCATTACCAAGATCATTACAAAGAAGCTCAAACCTCTTTTACATAAGATTATTTCCCCTAAACAAGGAGGTTATGTGGAAGGGTGACAAATTGTGTATGAGATTTTAATTTCTTAAGAAGCCATCCATTCCATGGAAATGTAGAATTTACTTCTATATTCATCCATTTAGACCAATCCAAATCTTAAGACAGAGTGGATTGGCACTTCCTCATAAAATTTATGAGGTAATTTGGCTTCTCTTATGATTGGATAGATTAGATTATAGAATGTATATCTTTAGTGTCCTACTCAATTCTTATCAATGACTTCCCTTCGTAGGTGTTCTTAGCTTCCAGAGGTAATGGGCAGGGTGATCCCCTCTCACGTTATTTATTCATCACTCTTACTAAATTCTTAGGTAGGTCTATGAATAAAAACAAAAAAATAGAACCCTTGAGAGAGTTACCATTGCTCATGGAGCTAGGTCTACCTCTCATATTTAGTTTATTTATGACTCTAATTTGTTAGGTAAATCTATGCTCTGGATTTTAGATCTTTCTCCATTGAAGACCTCTATCCTCACTCAGAAGATCTCTATCCTTACTGCCATAGCTAATGGATCTTTATCCACTAAAGACTACTATCCTTTACGCTGTCACCTCTAAAGCCCGCTCTTGCTCTACTTTATCTCTATCTTCGATATGTACTGAGTACTATCCTCAACCTTACACAAATCTGCTCAATATCTATCTTAGATCTGTACCGAACACTATCCTCTACCCTACATAAATCTGCTCAATATCTATCTTAAATATACACTAAATATTGTCCTTCGGTCTAGCACAAATCTTCTCAATCTCTATCTCAAATATGCTCAACAAGTTCTCTCTAGAACTTGTCTAACCTACTCAACATGTCTTCACTAAGACTTACCTCAAATCTCTCCATAAATATTCATCAAGACTTACCTCAAACCTATTTGTAAGCTTCCACAAAAGACCACATAAATATGTCCTTAAGTCTCCTCTAGGACCTACTCAAAATAGTCCACTAGATTATACAAAATATTTATTCAAATTATAAATCTTGCATACACAACTCAACTTAATATATTTTAGAAAACCTCTTCAATATCTCAAATAAGTTTCACTCAGAATCCTGTTAAACCACAAAAGCATATAGAGAATTGTTAGAGATTCAATATATATCACTCACAACACTCAATAACTTCCAACTCTTTTTAAATCAATTAAAAATAAAGAAAAAATTATTTCACAGAACTTGAACTACCACTCCAACACTTCTAATAAATTATACTCAATCAAATCCACTCAAACAATCACTCAATGAAACACAACTTGATTAAAAATCCTAAATAAGTGTTTCACTACACTATGAATATCAATCCTTGACTCAAGATGATTCACATAGTAATGATACTCATGATATTTTTGCAAACCCTAATCATGCATATGAACATTCACTCAAATATTTCAAACAATGCTTATCAAACAATCCTTTTCACTCCAACCTTGCATTTCACAACATTCAATCCAACAATATTTCACTCATAGGAATATGTGCCCATACCTTTTGTTTTGATGGAGATATGTCTTCAAAACTTGTCTTAACCACAATTAAATTTTCTTTGCCAATACTAAGGTTAGGTAACAATAATCTTCCTCAAAATATCCTTGCAAATATTTTCCTAATAATTATTTTCCCACACACAAAAAAAACAAGTATTAAATACACCTTATAATCTCTACACTTTCAAAATATAAGTCAACAATTTTGATCAAGAAAATAACCACAATAATTTTCTTTAGTCACCTTATTTCTCCTCTCAAAACAATTAACACATCATAGCTTTATCTCAAAATAAAATATAATTTCCTTTGCAAACCTTATAAATCTTATCTCGTTGAACAAATTGTAAGCACCAATATTAAAATAAAATATTTTTATTTTCCTAGACCTTATATCTCCCTAAAACTCACAAGCTACCCTTTCAAATTTCATGCAACCATTAAAGTGAATTTTTGGATATCAAAAACTTTTGAAACATTAAATCATAAATTGCATACCTTTTATTTTCACTCTACCCAAAAATATTTCTAGCCAAACTCACAACCTTGCTTCCTTAACACCCTAGCCAACACTAGGCAACCGGTTGGGCTATGAGCCCACACAAAACTTAAGGCACATTATTTACATTGTGTCCCTTATGTCTTCTAGCCTCTAGTGATTAAAAACCAAAATTTTTTCCCTTGCAAAGCACACGGTGTGAATCAAATCCACATATTTTCCCTCTTAAGGTTTTCGCTTGGCCTCAACTGCCACCTGTGCTTTCGTCATCGGTGGTGCCTCATTTGACTTCCACATTTTTTAAAATAGCTCATTGTCTTCTTTTTCCAAAGTTAAAAAATCTTTTCTCTCGAATAATGAAGCACACAAATTATATAATCATTACACCATACTTAATAGCATACGTCAAAGGTAATAAAATGAGAATTCATTTTTTCTTTTTATACATGTTTTCACTTTCTCATAACTCGTCGGTCCATCATTCGATTTTGAAAATTAAATTTCGATTTAAATATTAAGATTTAAAAACATTTGCCATCCATTATTTAGTTAAATTAAAATTTTAACCATAGGTTAAAATATTTTAATTTAAGTAAATTAATTCAAATGTTTTGCAAGTTGCTTCTTCTGTCTTTTCAAGAATAAATTATTTTAATAATATCTTAGACCTGGTTTACTTCACCTCATCAATTTTTTCGATAATATTAAATAATATAATATTATTATTTAATTTAAACTTGATTCTCCTTCCTTGGGTCTTCATCCTTTTGGGTCATTTTAGGCATATAATATTATAAATAAATATTATATCTTATTCCTTTTCAAGACCTTATTGCTTTTGGAAAACCACTTGATGTCCTTAATTATGATGAAATTGAAACAATACTCTCTTGACATCAATTACAACAAAACTACTCAAAATTTCAATATCAATCTTCGATATTTTTTTATATTGGATATGGTTTTAAATAATCTGACTTGCTTAGGATCTACAACCTCCTGTCCTTCTTCAAACTGAGATTATTCTTCAGCTTCGTCTTCACTTTCATCTTCTCTTCTTGGCTAAAACCTTCTAAAAAGCTCCTCTTGTAGTATCTGAACTTGTCTCTATAAGGATCTAAAACCTCTTTTGGAACCATAATATTTCTTCCACCACCATGGTTTCTTCATGGAGGTATTCTGATCACTTTTCTCATAATCCACAACCACATTTCCTAGTGCAAACTACCTCATATTCGGTGATATGTTTACACACTCAAGAACTACCATTCTGATATCACTTGGTGAAGGGATACTCCACCCAACACTTCCATAATACACAAAAATATGACTAATTTTAAATAACAATACTTAATAATAGTACTTGATAATAATACTCAATAATAATACTTGATGAGGGGCTATAGAACCAAAAAATACAATCTTACAACCACAAGGGCTGATTTGATTACAAAGAAAAACGACCAGAAATCTATAAGTTGGAGCCACAATATGTCATCCTAGACTACCTTCAGTAAATCTTTGTTCTCCCTTTAATAAATTCCATAGAATATTCTGGAAAATGTAACTCCCCTTTTCTCGCCATCCATTTTTGAAATAAATTGAGCATTTTTAAAATACCATAATTAATGAATAAATTGGGCATTTAAAAATACCATCATTAATAAACTAAATTGGGCATAAAAAATACCATCATTAATGAATAAATTGGGTATTTAAAAAAATGTTTTTTTTGGGTGATGCAAGATTGTCCTTACACCACTAGATGCTCCTGCATTAGGAAAGTGCCAATCCCTTTCTAATCAATATGACCTTTTTATTTTTAAATATAGAGTCCAAGTATTCAATACCTCTAAAGTGGACATACTCTAAATTAATTTGATCGAAATTGATAAAGCTAATTAATAATGGTGGCTTAATAAATAACTCTATCAAACTGGATAGTAAAGTGGAAGATCTAAAACCATTTTTGGCTTTTAAAGTCTTACTACCATAAAATATCATAGGTTATCTCACAATATCACAGAAGTCCTAATATAAAATAACCACAATAATAAAGGTCAATATAAAATTTAATGAGTAGAATAATATGAGCAAATTAATATTACATTATAAATAAAATAAATTCATTTATTGTTGGATAATATTATATTATTTGGTACATGCTAATGTACCCTCATGGTACATCTTGTAAATATTAGATTAGGATTGTGTCCTACATTAGAGTGTGAGTAAATATTTTATGTAATATAATAATATGCAAGTATCATGTGTATAAGTGTAATGTGTGTAGATATGCACAATTGTCTCATTTGTAAGTATACACAACCGTTCTTAGATTAGAAAGTGTTATATAAAGATTCATGTCCAAGTGTGCATACAAGATAGAGTCGTGTGTATGCAAGTGTCAAGTAGAGAAGTCAAAATTCATGAGACTTGGCATAAGGAAAGGAAGAGTCAAGTAACCAAAGAGTCATCCTACAATGGCTATGATTACTTCATAGAGAATATCACCTACATCGTCTGCATAGTCTATATTATCTACATTATCTACATAGTGAGCATAGAAAACATTGTTATTGTATGAGAGTTTTATGATACATTTGTAAGAGAAAGGAGTAATAGATTACATATACTTATTTTAATTCATGATACATGATTTATATATGTATGATTTAGGCTATTGCATTCATATTGCTACTTATTAATGAATGTTAGTTGATATATTATAATCCTTAATTTTATATATTAGTTAGCTCATATTATTCTAATTACATTATTATTTTGATCTTACTATATTATGGCTATCATGTGTTTGACCTTGTGAATATTTATCCTATGAGTTTACATTAATATTGAGTCTTCAAAATCCATAAATGGTATCAGAGGTACAGTAAGAATTTTCTTGCATAGGGTGAATTTTTTTAGATGAACATAAAATAATTTTTTATCTAGTTTGAAAAAATTGTTAGAGTCTATCTACTTTAAAGGAATATGGGCCTAGAATATATTGTACGATAGCTAGAAAATTGTATAAGAAGAAATAATATTGAAGCAAAGAAGAATGGAGATAAAATCTAGGATCTTTCCATAGTCGTAGAACAACTAGTGAAGACTAGGACTCAACTAGGGTCTTTCCACTAGGTTAAAGAATAACTAGTGAAGAAAAGGACTAATATTTAGGTGAATCAACTTGAATATAGTTGATTATTCAAGAAAATAGCCAACGCTAGATAATAGAATATGTTTAGGTACATAGATAATCCTTGTACTCAAAAGAAAGTTGTAGGATTTAATACAATCAAGCTATCCTAGTTGCAGCATTAGGGAATTTTATTGTCACCTAAGACATTACTGTAAAATATATTGATCATAAGAAGTGTGAGAAAATTCTAAAAATAGATAGAGAAGACTTCCATAATCAAGTGTGAGAAGAAGGTAAAGAGCTTTCATCAAGAAGGGAATGATTCAAGTTGAAGGTTATTATTAATTCTGGTTTTTTAGATAGACTTGAATATTGATGTTGATATAAATATTTTAAAAAGAGGCCTTGATAAAGAAAAAGTGCAAAGATACAAATCATATTGATATTGATATTGGTTTGAGAAACTAATATAGAAGATCCAAGAGGTTAAGAAAGATACTCTTTGTGAAAATAGGTTTGAGTAAAGAAAAATACCCTTATAATAAAGAGAATAGAAGCCTATATAATTTGAACAATAGAAAAATAAAAGAAAGTCTATTCATGATAAAAAGGATGTAGTTCTATTTTTTTCTATAGAATGTAGGGAGTGACCTACATCTACAAGGCTAACCTCCAAGCAACCAAAGTGAAGGCCAAAATCCAAGTATCCAATATGAAGGCCAATATTTGAGTGTCCGAGCATGAAGACCAATATTCAAGTAGCCAAGATAAAGATCAATGACCAATAAATTAACATCAAAGACAATGAATGCAGACTTCCAATATAGAATGTAGCATCAAAGACAACGAACATAGAAGGGATAGTTAGAGAAAAAAGCATGAAGATCAAAGATCTAAGTGGCCAATATAGAGTTGAATGCACCAATAGCATATGAGTAGAATAATGAACACAAAGACCTAAAGCCAAAGAGCAATCAAAGAAACATAGGAGAAAGATGTTTAGATAAGCACTTATAGGGTGCCTAGAGGAAATTATTATTAGGCAAAGGCTCATAGTCATAAAGCATTCAACCAGGAGTGAAGAGATCTACGCAAGCCTATAAAGTAAAATAGAGAATAAATTCTATGCAACACATAGAAAAGAATAATATTAAAAGAAAAACAACATTTTGCCAGGAGAGAATAGCACAACAAGGCACAAGCTTTTAAAATATCATCGAAAAAAGTTACCTGAGGATAAAGGTAAAGATATAAAAAGTCTCAAGCTTTGAAGTATCTTGGAATTGTTTGAAAATATGAAAAGCATGAAATGATTAAGTGTTAGATATTTTTGAGTGTTACATAACAATTGATAAATGTGAACATTTGGGTCAAAATCCAACAACCAAATGGCAAGAAATAAAATTCCTTCCAACATTCCATGCATTCAAGCATGTAGATTAAAGTTGCATTTAAGGTAAACTAGCAATGTAAAGAGATAGAGGTAGAGCAAAAGCATGTGAGGATATAGGTACAATTGGCAGAGTGATAAGAGATAGGAAAATGACATCGAGAAATAGGTATGAGCATAGGTAAAAATAGATTTAAAATTTTTAAGTTGTTTTTAAAATATTTTATAAGGAGTGATAAGTAGTAAAGTATTTAATTTCTAAGGTTTTATTTAAAAGGATCAATAAGTGATTTATTTGCATGATTTTATCTTTAAAGATTTAAATAATGACAAAATAAGTAGTATGGTATTTTTGAAGATATAAGGATATATTTAAAAGTTTTTTTATTTAGTTAAAGTTTTTTGAAATTAAAGGTTATTGAATTTTTGAAAACTAATCAAGTTGGGGGTCAAAAGGTTTACAACTTCAATCTTAGGAAATTAATTTTGCAAAATTAATATTTTCTTAGTTTCTAAACATTAGGAAGATATAAGAAATTTTTACTTCATAGGTTTTGTAATTTAGAAAATTTTGATCCTTAAAAAACGTAGGGAGACATAAGGTAGTCTACATCAAAGGTCATATGAGCACTATTATGTCATATAACAAGTTCTTTGTTTCTAAATATCAACTTCTAAAAGGGCCAAATTATGATTCATGGAAAAATAAATGAGATCAATTTTAATAGTATAAATTTTATGAGATATAGTTAGTGGAACAAAAAAACCTACTGAAGATGTTAGAGAAATTTAAAAATATGAAGATGGTGAAGCCAAACCACTTATGATAATAATGTTTGTAATTATTGATGAAATACAACCTTATATGGCTTTAATGGTCTTTGGTACATAAGGTGTGTGAGGCCCATTAGTTGATGGGACATCATCCTCAAAGATCCCATTTTTGGGTTCCGCTCGTTCCTTGAGGGACGGGCGGGATTTTTAAATTTTAAATTTTCTTTCGTATTTTTGTGAAAGAGAGGTCTATGTGGGTTTCATTTTCTCCACCTCCTCTCAGCTTTTCTAGCACCTTGGATGTGATTGTTGTATGTTCTTGGCTAGTACTATTGGCGATTTATCCCCTTTGGGGTAGTCGGCTATTAGTCTCCTTTTGGAGATATTTTATTGGGTTGTGTTTGATTTTCTCTCCCTTCGGGAGTTACTGTGTAAGGTTGTGGGATTCCCTTCAAAACCCTCTTTCTTAGTATTACCAAAAAAAAAATACAACCTTATATAAGTACAACAAAATCTTCTATAAATGCTTAAATACATTAGCTAAAATATTTAAAGGGAAATATAAAGCTACTATCTTCAATATTTAATCTTAGTTATATTCCTTAAAATTTAACAAGTGAAAGTATTGAATTATTTCTTAGAAAGGTAGTAGATATAAAAGCAAAACTATTAACTCTAGGAGAAAAAGTAGAAGATAAATTTCTTGTTCAAGTAACATTGAGAGCTCTTCCAAAAAGCTGTTAACATATTTACAAGTTCTAAGCAACGACACTTCATTTTATGAGTTAGTCAACATTATACAAGAGTGAAGTAGAGAATTCAACCAAATATGAAATGACTAACAATGCCTTAGCATCAAAAGATAATTCACAAGGTAATATTACTTCAACCTCAAAATATAGGTTAGATATTTTCAAGTGTGTAAAGGAAAATAACATAGCATAAAATTTTGTAGATATAATTTAAGGTATTAGTCTCAAGAAAATAAGATGAATCAAAGTGGTGAAGTAAGTAGGTCAGTTTGGAAAATAAAATATCAAATGTGGTACAATCCACAATGATAAAAATTTCAATTCAATATCCTCCTTAGTATTAGTATAGTCAACCTTAGTTGCAATATAGAGAGAAAAATAAAAAATGACATCTAGCCCAAGAAATTCATGAAATTCAAGAGTTAGAAGAAGCTGCTAAAGAAAATGAAATCAAAGCTCTTTTAGCAAAATTGATAAGCAATGAAGATGAATTTCTCTCATAGAGTTTAAAATATATTAACTATTCATTTGATCGAGATACATAAAGGTAGTAGGCTAAAGAAAACAAAAAGAGAATAAGGGAAGCATAGGTCCCATGATCACATGAAAATGAAGACCTTGATTGAAGACTAAAGTATTCAATAACCAAATAATGTAATACAAGGGGGTGTTGGATAATATTAAATTATTTGATACATGCTAATGTACCCTCATGGTACATCTTGTAAATATTAGATTAGGATTGTGTCCTAGATTAGAGTGTGAGTAAATATTTTATGTAATGTAATAATGTGAAATAAATGCACAAGTGTTATGTGTGCAAGTGTAATATGTGTAGATGTGCACAGGTATCTTATTTGTAATGGTGCACAAGCATTCTTAGATTAAGAAGTGTTATGTGAAGAGTCATGTCCAAGTGTGCATACAACATAGAGTCATGTGTAGAAGAAAAATATTTTATTATCATCTATTTTCTTTAATATTTTGAATACATTTGTCTTTTATTATCATCTAATTTCTTTCATATTTTGAATACATCCTATAAATAACATCTTAATTTATGGATACAATATCAATCCTATTGTTTTTGGAAAGAGAAGAGACACTTGTGCCTACACCACCATATAGTTTGCTCAATTAAGCATCTCATTTCAATGTTGGCTATATTGTACTCTTTAAGGTTTTATTTATTTTAAAATAATATCAAAAGCCCTCTTTTCTAATTTCATTTGCATTGTATTTCATCTTTATAATAGTTTTACAAGATTTATTTTCCTTTCATATTTTTATCAAATATATTTTTAAGAGCATATCTAAAGCCTATAATATTTACTAAATTGAAAGCTAAATCACATTTACACTAAAGCCTTGCATTCATCAAATAATAATAAAAATTAATGACTTAAATGTACTAAGTTGAATTAAAATACCTTGACACTTTTGTTCATATAGCATTACTTATACAAAAATATCTTTAATATATCTTATCTATATGAGTTTTGTACCAATAAATAAAACTTATTTTATAATATTATTGGTAAGATTTTCAACCTTTGTGTCACCAAAAATTTCTTTCAACCATCTGTTGTTTTTCTTAATAGAAAGCTAATTAAAAACTAAAATTTATTAGAAGGTGTTACTAATAATGTAAAATGGAAATTTTTAGAGTAAATTCAATAGAATTAATTGTCTTTAATATTTTCACCTAGCAAGAGAATGCAATTGTGATATTAATTAAATAATGCCTAATTGCTTAAGCAAATATTTGTGTTATAATCAATATGGTTTTATTGTAACTAATCTATAGTATTTATTATTTTTCGACACATCATTTTATTTATTTTTGGTTAATTAACAGATTGGACATAATTTCATATCTATTCATTCTTCAATTATATAGATTTTGAAATCAAAACATTAGCTAACCTTCTATACTAAAATGGAAATAATTTCATATTCTCTTTATTAAGAAAATATTTGCTACAATTTTTTATAAACATACATTATATATATATATATATATATATATATATATATATATATATATATATATAACTTACATTTTATTATAAAAAAATAAAATGCAATTTTTAAAATTAAATATTTTTATGTAGGGATAAAAATTCAGTCATATGACAAAATTATTTCAATATTTACTAAATGCCTAATTTTGTATTATGAGTTGTACATGTGTTTAAAAGTAATTCTCTCGTTGCTTTAGCAAATGTTTGCTATATACTTACTTTATTTTATAGGTCAACATAACCTCTTATACAATTGTCAACTTTGAGTTGGTTGGCCAAATCATTCCTTTGCCTCTTTTAGGGGTTGTAATGACCCTTAACAATGTGACAAATAATTTTTATCACAAATATCAATCATTATTTTATACTAATTCTTCTTAAAATTTAAGAGTCTTATTAAAAAAAAGAATCAAGACCAAGATACCTCTACTCTTCATTTATATTTCTTTATTACATCTAGCTTATTTTGAACTTTAAGGGAAAAAAGTACTAGCAAAATCTGTTTCATGGGACTTTGAATTTTAATATGAAGCGAAGTGAGAATTTTTTTAACCTAATCGGAAGTTTTAATCTTATAATTAAATCTTAATAAATATTTTTTAATATAAAATTTGATTAAAATGATTGATTCGTGTTATCTTTTAAAAATCAATAAATTTTCTTACAACTATTTTAAATACAATTTTAATTAATTTATATTAAAAAAAACATAAAATTTATATTTTAAATATATACTTAAATTGTAATATGAATAAATTATATTTTTAATTAGATTTAATAACTCTAAAAAAAAACCTTCCCTACAAGTGACTTTTGCTTCATGTTTAGTAAATTCTGAGGACTTAAAGTTTAATACTTTTGTATTATGAAGATTAGTGTCTCTACATGTTAAGCAGAAGCTTTACATTCAAGGCTACAGTAGTGATCTTCAGTGCAATCTCAAAATGTAAGCTTTCCAGAACCAAAGCATTATTTTTGTCAATATCTCTCTATATAATTGACTGAAAGTTGTGCGATTCATGGTTCTTAGAATACGTTCTCTTTCACACCTCCGATATCGCTGTCTAGAACATCAATAGACAATCCCCTGACATGGAAAATTCTTTAATTTAACGCCCCTCCTTCAAATTTTACTAGACCACCGAGTGTTTTCTACTCGCAGTCCCAATCATCTGACTTCACGCGCATGGACATCGGAAGAATCCACATCAGTCTACGTGCTACTTCGGAGTTTCAATTCATAACAAGAATTTCCTTATATGGAGACCAGTGGCATGGCCTTATCAGATCCATTGTCTTTATTTTAGTACTGGATAAGCAATTTTTTCGAGGTTTTTATTCAAATTATTTATATTTTTTTAATGATTTTATTTTTATTTAAACTATTCAAATATGATAAAATTATGTTCAGAAAAATAAAATATGATCGTCAAATCAAAAGAAGGCTACTACAAAGGTTTCAAAAAGTGGAGAACGACAATTTCAAGAAAATAGCACTCACAATGAAAAGGAAAACACAACTTAACCCCGAAGTCACAAAAGCATAGCTATACCAGCAGAGTTTTTGTTTATAAGACTGCATAATTTTCCCGGTTTACTACCTTCCTCCGGGTTCTCCTCTACTATGCTCAGACATTCTACTTGGCATCTAAAAATATTGTAATTCATTTACCAACCCAACTTGCTTATTGTTATCGTAGACATTTTCAAGTCCTTGCTCAAAGCTCCTTACTGGACAAAACACAGTTCTTCTCAGAAATCACTTGGCATTGCTTTGAACTCTGGGATTCTGTAATCGCTTGAAAAATCCCACGGAGACGAGAGCAGATTACAGTCGGCAGAAGACATATGAAAGTCTGTGAGGGCAACATCACTGCCCGCGATCGACTCTTCCCCTAGTAACTCGCTCAAGGATTTGGTGGCCTTTGGAATTTCACTCTCCAATTTCATGTCGTGATGATCCAAATTACCGTTGTTCTTGGGCTCATGGCAACCACGTTGAGTTGTTCTCACTGCCGTTGGTCTCGCTGGAATTGTTTTGAGCGTATGATCTCCTACACGAAGAGATTGATATTTGAATCTCGAATTGTTATTTTTGGATTTGGGAGCAGATCCTTTGCTTGCCAGCTTTTTACCCAGATGAGTATTCCAGTAATTCTTAATTTCATTGTCTGTCCGTCTAGGCAGCCGTCCTGCTATTAGTGACCATCTGAACACACGATTACATCACATTAGACAGTCCAGACTAGTGTATGTTATAAGCAAATGTGAAGACGCCATTAATGAAAATACTGAAGGAAGATTTTTTAATTTCCAGTCGCCGTCAGGAGGCGATGCACGGACTGCGCCGGGCGCAGGAGGAGAAACAGACGTCGCACGCGAAGTGCGTTCGTCGCCGAGCGCAGGAGGAGAAACAGACGTCGTACGCGAAGTGCGGTCGTCGCCGTCAGTCGCAGCGCAGTGCGGACTGCGCCCGTTCTGGGGGCGAAGTTCGTCAGTCGCTGCGCAGTGCGGACTGCGCACGGTTGAAACGGCGAACTGCGAACAACGCGCGAAGTGCGGACTTCGCCGGGCGCAGGAGGGAAGTCGACTGTCGCTGGCGAAGTTCGCACAGCGCCGGCAGACGAACTTCGCTGGCGCACTCGGGCTGCGCTCGGATCTCGGGCGCAGTCGGACTTCGGCAGCGAAGTTGGAAAGGCTTCTCTGAGACTTGCCCAACTTCGGCCTTGCAGTCTTTTCTTGACTTCTTCATCTTGCGTGGCTGCCGCTGGGTTTGCCTGGCTTGGCAAGACCCGTATGAGAGGAGAGAAACGCCGGAACAGAGAACAACAAACGTTAGCACATAAACTACTGCAAACCCTAAAGATGCCACAAACAATAGCAAAGTTTATTTATATGAAACTAGGGTTACAGTATTCCTCAACCGAGGAAATAACAACATCTGCAGGCTAAGCTGCAGGATAAACTAAAAGGGGAAATGTCGAGTCTGCTGCTCGGACATTAATCAGCTGAGCCACACTGCTCACTGAATCGCTCGCCCTCCTTTCTCTGCTCTATTCTCCGCTTCCTCTTTTACGAACTTCTCTCACACACGCACTCTTTGTCTGAAGACCCGAACTGCCTTTTATAGCCGCGGGGAGAGGAGGATAAGGGTTATCCTCTGACAGGTTCAGATAAGGGTTATCCTCTGACAGGTTCGGATAAGGGTTATCCTCTAACAGGCCCTCAACTAGGGTTTCTGACTAATCGCCGACTTGGCATTAACTCCTGCGGAGATCGGATCTGTCAGGTGTCAAATCTATCAGAAGGTAGGTGCGACGTCATGTCACACTTTTGCCGGGATCCCGGACTACGGGAGCGCAGTCCAACTTCGCCCATGTCTGGAGCGCAATCCGGTTTCGCCCAAGGTTCGGAGCGCAGTTGGGCATAGGCATGAAATCTGGGTTAATTTTTCTAACACCCTCCTTTAAACCTGATTTCACGATCGCTTTGACTCCAAGCTGCTCTCGCAATCTGCTGAAGTCTTCCTCCTTCAAAGGCTTCGTGAAAATATCTACCAACTGCTCCTTGGATCTGCAAAACTACAGATGAATTTCTCCGGACTTCACCAACTCTCTGATGAAGTGATAACGAATATCAATGTGCTTCGTCCGGCCATGGAACACGGGATCCTTTGAGAGTGCAATGGCCGAATTGTTATCACAAAAAATTATTGTCGCGCCTTCCGGAGGATTGTGCAGTTCACTCAGAACTCTTCGCAGCCATACTGCCTGGCATGCGGTTGTCGTGGCGGCGACATATTCTGCTTCGGCTGTGGACAACGCAACAATGGGTTGCTTCTTGGACGCCCATGAGACTGCCCCTGATCCGAGATGGAAAGCATACCCGGAGGTGCTCTTTCGATCATCGGTACTACCAGCCCAATCACTGTCTATGAAGCCCACTAGCTCCAACTGGTCTTGTCTGGCATAAAATAGGCCATGGTTCCGCGTCCCATTGACATAGCGCAAGATCCTCTTGCTTGCTTGCCAGTGCGTGTCCTTCGGAGTCTCCATGAAACGGTTGATCAAACTGACTCCGAACATCAGATCTGGTCGAGTTGCAGTCAAATACATCAGACTGCCAACTAGCCTCTTGAACAAGGTTGGATCTACATTCCTCCCTGTATCCAACTTGCTCAGCTTCAAACCTATGGCTACAGGTGTGATGGCAGGTTTGTTGTCCTCCATCTTGAAGCGCTTCAGGACATCCTTCGCATACTTGCCCTGAGAAATGAAGATGCCATCTGCTGATTGGTCAACTTCAATGCCGAGAAAAAATTTCATCAGCCCCATGTCAGTCATTTCAAACTCGGACTTCATGGCTGTTCTAAACTACGCAAATAGGCTGCTGCTATTGCCAGTATATATCAGATCGTCTACGTACAGGAAGAGGATGATGAGCTCACCTGCTGCATTTGTCTTCATGTATAGGGAGTGCTCATATGGGCATTTTTGAAACCCATTCTCCTAAAAATAGCCATCAATATGGCTGTACCATGCCCGGGGTGCTTGCTTCAACCCATACAGGGCCTTCTTCAGTTTCAGGACTTTGCCTTCTTGCCCTTGTATTTCATAACCGGGCGGCTGGTCTATGTAGACCTCTTCTTCCAACACTCCGTTGAGGAAGGCAGACTTGACATCCATCTGGTACACGCTCCATCCTTTTCGAGCTACCAGTGCCAGAATCATTATGACTGTGTCAAGTCGGGCTACGAGTGCATACACCTCATGATAGTCAACTCCTGACTTCTGCTTGTAGCCTTTTGCCACTAATCTGGCCTTATGCCTGTCAACTTCTCCTTGGGCATTAAACTTCGTTTTATATACCCACTTGACCCCAATGGTCTTCTTTCGTGCTGGAAGATCTGTTAGCTGCCATGTCTCATTCTTCTCAATGGTTGCTATCTCCTCATCCATCGCATTCACCCATTTGTGATTCTGACTTGCCTCTTCAAACTCCATTGGATCACATTCAGTAAAGAGAGCAAAATCAGAATAATCTTCATCTAACTGATTTCGGGTTACCTCATAAATGTCTTGCAAGCTCCGAGTCTTCGCAGGAGTCCTCAGGTTTTGAATTCTGCTTGCAAGTGGAGGTGACCGGGATGATGAGGCTGTGTTGCTGCTGGCACCACTGTTGCTACTTGAAGGTACAGGTGGCTGCGCACTGTCATCCTCCAAGTTTACAGGTTCAACAATTGCTGGTTCAGACTGACCAGTCTTTGAATTCCAGTTCCAAGGCTTCATCCTCCAGGAACTTCACATCTCGGCTGATGACAAGTTTCTTTGTCATAGGATTGTATAGCCTGTATGCCTTTGCTGGTTCGCTGTACCCTGTGAAGATGCACTTTTCAGCTTTGTCATCCAACTTCTGCCTTTTCTCATCTGGAACATGTGCATATGCTATGCACCCAAAAACTCGCAAATGAGCCACACTTGGCTTCAACTTGCTCCAGGCTTCCTCCGGAATTTTGTCCCTCACACTCTTGGTGGGACATCGGTTCAATAGATAAACTGCACAACTTACAGCTTCTGCCCAGAACTCATGTGGCAAACTTTTTGCCTTCAGCATGCTCCGTGCCATCTCCATGATTGTTCTGTTCTTTCTCTCAGCTACACCATTCTGCTGCGGTGTGTATCTGGCAGTGAACTGCCTTCGAATTCCATGTTGTTTGCAAAAGTTGTGGAATTCGTTGGAGATGTATTCTCCACCTCCATCAGTTCTGAGAGTCTTCACATAATGACCGCTCTATTTCTCAACCAGAGCCTTGAACTCCTTAAACCTTGCAAACGCCTCTGACTTCAACTTGATTGGATAAATCCAAGTCTTTCGGCTGAAGTCATCAATGAAGGTCAAGAAGAACTTGTTGCCGGCAAGTGTGGTGGTCTGCATGGGACCACAAATGTCTGAGTGCACCAGCTCCAATGGCTGTGATGCTCTCCAAGACTATCCTACAGGGAATGCATCCCTGTGCTGCTTGTCGACCAGGCAACCTTCACAAACTTGGTTCGGTTGCTCAATAAGGGGTAAACCCTTCACCATCTGCTTCTTGTGCAGTAGATTTAGGCCACTGAAACTTAGGTGACCGAATATGAGATGCCACAACCAGGTAGCATCCTTCTCAACTGCACTCAGAGACATCAAAGATTCATTCTGAATCTGCAGTGGAAACATTTTGTTTTTCGTCATGGACACTATTGCGATTTGTCCATGCACTTTGTCTTTGATGGAACAGACACCATCTTTGAATAGTACAGTGTGCCCCTTCTGCACAAGCTGTCCAACACTTAGCAGATTGTGCTTCAACCCAGGCACATAAAAAACATCTTGAATTGTTTTTCTTTCATCGTGCCGGGTTCGGATGAGGATCTTTCCTTTCCCCATCACAGGAACTTTGCAGTTGTTCCCCATATTGACTTCGGACTAGATTGTTTCATCCAGTTGTGAGAACATCTCCCTGTTCCCAGTCATATGGTTGCTGCAACCACTGTCAAGATACCAAATGTTTTTCTTGCTCTCCTCTTCAATACTGCAAGTCAGCAACACATTTCCTCCTACCACATTTTTGGGTTCCTCCGTATAATGGGCTTGCTGTTGATTCTCGTTCGCCATCTTCTTCCTACACTGTGAGGCATAATGGCCGAACTTGCTGCAGTAGTAGCATTGGACCTTTGACATGTCCTTCTTCTGAGAGCTTCCTTGCTGATTTTTGCCAGTGCCTCTTCCTCCTTGCTGATGAAAGTTGCAACTTGGCTCAGTGTCATGAGGGTTTGATCTCCCTCCTTGCTTGTTACTTCTCCCATGCCTGCTTCTGCCTCTTCCTCCTTGAGAACTAGAAGCGCTGTGGTGGGAGTCTTGTCTGCCGCTGTCTCGGACTGAGACTTGCGCTTTGAAGGCTTGCTCCAAAGAAGACTGAGTTGAGCGGCTCAGCCTCTGTTCATGGGTCTACAGGGAACCCATGAGTTCATCTATTGAGAGGGTTGTCAAATCCCTCGACTCTTCGATTGCTATCACAACCGAGTCAAACTTGGCAGGCAGACTTCTGAGAATCTTCTCCACGATTCTCTGGCTCTGCACATTTTCTCCGTTCAACCGCATCTGGTTGATAATGTCAGTCATCCGGGTGAAGAAGTCACTCATCGACTCAGACTCGCTCATCTGTAGATTCTCAAACTCTCTCCTGAGCATCTGCAGTTTCACCAACTTCACTTTGTTGGTGCCCTGATACGAACTTGCCAGGGTTTCCCAGGCCTGCTTGGCCTTGGTGGCTGATGCAATCCATGGGAAGATGGTCTCCTCAACCGCTTGCATGATGTAGAAGAGGGCCTTATGGTCCTTCTTCTTGTGCTCTTTCAATAGATCCTTGTCTGCTTGAGAGAGGGTGGCCAATGCTTGTTGCATCTATCGGTTCTGGGTAGCCGTTCTCGACTAACTCCCATAGCTCCTGAGATCCGAATAGGATCTTCATCTGGATGCTCCAGTAATCATAGTTCTTGCCATTAAATCATGGGATCTGCAACTACAGGGAATTCTTTTCGGAATCCATCTTCTATCTCCGCGTCACGGCTCAATCAGCTCTGATACCAATTTGAAGGAAGATTTTTAATTTCCAGTCGCCATTAGGAGGCGATGCACGGATTGCATCGGGTGCAGGAGGAGAAACAGACGTCGCATGCGAAGTGCGTTCGTCGCCAAGTATAGGAGGAGAAATAGACATCGCACGCAAAGTGCGTTTGTCATCGTCAGTAATAATGCAGTGCGGACTGCGCCCGTTCTGGGGGCGAAGTTTGTCAGTCACTACGCAGTGCGAACTGCGCACGGTTGAAACGGTGAACTGCAAACAACACACGAAGTGCGAACTTCGTCAGGCACAGGAGGGAAGTCGACTATCGTTGGTGAAGTTTGCACAGCGTCGACAGACGTACTTCGTTGGCGCACTCGGGCTGCGCTCGGATCTCGGGCGCAGTCGGACTTCGGCAGCGAAGTTGGAAAGCCTTCTCTGAGACTTGCCCAACTTCGGCCTTGCAATCTTTTCTTGACTTCTTCATCTTGCGTGGTTGCCGCTGGGTTTGCCTGGCTTGGCAAGACCCGTATGAGAGGAGAGAAACGCCGGAACAGAGAACAACAAACGTTAGCACATAAACTACTGCAAACCCTAAAGATGCCACAAACAATAGCAAAGTTTATTTATATGAAACTAGGGTTACAGTATTCCTCAACCGAGGAAATAACAACATCTGCAGGCTAAGTCTGCAGGATAAACTAAAAGGGGAAATGTCGAGTCTGCTGCTCGGACATTAATCAGCTGAGCCACACCTTGCTCACCTGAATCGCTCGCCCTCCTTTCTCTCGCTCTATTCTCCGCTTCCTCTTTTACGAACTTCTCTCACACACGCACCCTTTGTCTGAAGACCCGAACTATCTTTTATAGCCGCGGGGAGAGGAGGATAAGGGTTATCCTCTGATAGGTTTAGATAAGGGTTATCCTCTGACAGGTTCGGATAAGGGTTATCCTCTGACAGGCCCTCAACTAGGGTTTTTGACTAATCGCCGACTTGGCATTAACTCCTGCGGAGATCGGATCTATCAGGTGTCAAATCTGTCAGAAGGTAGGTGCGACGTCATGTCACACTTTTGCCGGGATCCCGGACTGCGGGAGCGCAGTCCGACTTCGCCCATGTCTGGAGCGCAATCCGGTTTCGCCCAAGGTTCGGAGCGCAGTTGGGCACAAGCGTGAAATCTGGGTTAATTTTTCTAACAAATACTGAGATGATACCTATTGCCAAGAAGTCTATGCAGTCTGATGATGACGTCCTCTTCATCAGGAGAAATGTTTCCGCGCTTGATATTAGGACGAAGATAGTTCAACCACCGGAATCTGCAACTCTTCCCACTCCTCTTTAGACCTTAAATACAAAATAAAGGTGTCGCAGTGTGTTCCGCAGTGGTAACTCGAGTGATTGTAAACTTTGTCGGATTGGAAGGGAAGAATGAAACGAATTACATACCCTTTCCAAAATTCGAAACGGAATTACTTAAAAAACACACACCTAAAAAATGATAGGGTTGTATCCTATGATTGGATAGAAAGAGATGCGTATAAATATAAATGCATTGAAGGACCTGCTTTACAAGGAATAGATTTCCAGTCATCGTGGCCATGAATTCTGATGCATTCGCTCAAAATCATGTCTTCCTCGGCACTCCAAGCCCCTCGGTGGAGGCCGGTATCTTTTGAACCGCAAGAAGCGCTACCCATTTGAGAATCGGCACCCGTGATCTTCCTTGATGCTTTTACTTTCTATTTGCGAGTTGTTTTGAGATTTTAATGGCTTATACGACCTGCTACTGCAAGAGTATCTGATCCATCGCTGTCCTTGAGGCGGCCCCGTTTGTATTGTGGTGTCGTACATATGTGACGTTTAGGCGCTCCCTCCATCGTATGTTCGTTTTCAACAAATTATTACTCAACTTTTGATTAAAAAATTGTGGAAATTATAGAGCGATCTTTGGTCTTTTCTTGTCTCCAGTTTTACAACTACACGCTTCTTTCACATAGGAATTAACTTTTGATTAAAAAATCTGTGGAAATTATAGGAATTAACTTTTGATTAAAAAATTATGGAAATTATGAGGCGATACAACTACACGCTTCTTTATGATAGAAATTTAGTTCTATTTTAATATCTCTTCCATAACAATATTTTAACTAGTTATATCTTTTGTTTATAAGCCTAGGAATTTAGTTCCACTTTAATACATCTTTTATAATAATATTTTATACATGTTTTATTCACATAATAATTTAGTTTTATTTTAATACCTCTTTATAACCATGTTTTTTTATATTGAACATCGTTTATAAATATTTACAAATATCAGTGCTTGTTCGAGCAAACACAAGAGGAATCGACCTCACAACCACATGGATGATAATAACTAAGCAACTATCATTACACCAAATGCCTTTCGGTAAAAAAAGTTTGAATTTACAAACAATTTTGAAAGGTTTCAATTTTCCAACGATTAGAATATCAACAGTCAAATTCCTATTTGTTTATTAACTCCACCTATTATTTGTAGGTTCAACGTGATTTTACAACAACGATATTTTAACTAGGGTGTGTTGTATAATATATTTTTTAATTAATTAGTAAAAATAAGTATTGTTGATTTTTTTTTACTAGATTAGTTTCATATGTGAAATCGTTGTCCTACGACTTGCTTGTATACATTTTTTTCAATTTGTGGAAAACATCCTGTAGACACCAAAATAGCACCAATCCAATTAAGTGACTACAAACATTGATCGCATTGACATACACAGCTTTCAAGGCAGCCCTCAGAGGTCAAACAGTGGTCCTGACCACTCACACAACAGTTTAGAAGGTCAAAAAATGAGCAGAGCAAAGTTGGTCACAAACTACAATCTTCAAATCCTAAACAAACCTTCAATCTAAAGTGAGCCTTTAACAAACTGCAACCTTCAAACTTCAAGTCTTAAGCAAACTGCAAAACTTTAAGGCAAACCTAGCAAAAAGGGGAACCTTGGCCTTAGACGTCGCGAAATCGTGACACCTTTGGCCCAGAGGGGAGCCTCGGCCAAAGGTGTCGCGATATCGCGCGTCACGATATCGCGACACCTTTGGCCTAGAGGGGAGCCTCGGCCAAAGGTGTCACGATATCGCGCGTCACGATATCGCGACACCTTTGGCCCCGAGGGGAGCCTCGGCCAAAGGTGTCGCGATATCGCACGTCGCAATATCGCGACACCTTTGGCCCAGAAGGGGAACCTCGGCCGAAGTTTCACGATATCATGACGTCGCGATATCGTGACACTTCGGCAGTAAACACTTATCTTTTTAAAAAAGCAGACACCTCTCCAATCAAAGGCAGACTTTGACGTGGCCGCAACATCCAAGGCATGACCGCCACATGGCACCCCTACGTGCCCCTTTTCAAAGAGACCCCATGGGTCTGTAGAACGGCGGATTCGACCAATCAGAGGTGACACGTCAGCATTCAAGGCAGACATTTAATCAGTCAAAAGCAATTTAAAGCGGATTTTAACTAAGCGGTGAACTTCACCAACTGCAATAATGAGACGAACAGTTTCAACAGCAAATTCGGTCAGAGGCCATGCCTCATAACTGCTGATGTGAGTTCCTAGCGATAATCTGAATGCGAGCCATGTCTCATAATCATCTGACAACGGTCAAATCTCAGCGGCGCCTACGGACATAGGGTTTTGACGTTAATATTTCAAAAGTAGAATCTTGTATAAAAACTAGCTCAATGTAATAAAAAATAGACCACGAAGCATTTTCGAAACACAACGAAGTGCTGTTGAACTCGCTACCCGACTACATCTTTTTAATTCATTTTCGTCTACATCCGTGATATGGAGAATATGAATCCGGATCCCTGGATCCACCCATTCGTCGACAAAACTCAATGTATTTTTATTTCTTTTACGTTATAATTTTGGATCTGCTGTAGTTTGTTGTTCTAATCATACATGTGCGTTTTATTTGTTTTTAAGATCGAATGCATATCAACCTGCGGGTTTTATTATTTTTATTTCATTCTAACTAATATGCAGATTTCAAAGTATTCTGAGTCTTCCAATCTGCTGTTCTATTTATTCTAAAAGACCGAACACTTTTTTTTAACAACAGGTGCTACTAAACGTTTTTATTGTTTCTTTGAATACAGGAACAACAGCAAGAGCAAAAATTCATCAGCAACCAGCGGCGGCAACATTCTGGCCCGCCCGTTTCTAATGTGGGCATGCGAAAGAAGATCAATATTCATTTGTTGTAATGGAAACATGTAATTGAAGAGATGTATTGTAACCGAATATAATTAATATAAAAGGGCCGTGCTCCTACTTTTCCCTTTTTATGTTTGGTTGATTCGAAGTTTTGTTTTCATTACATCTTAATCAATGTTTTTCTTTCGAAAACTCATGCTTTCAGTGGCGATCACGGTGGGACTAAAAGCATGAGATTAGTCCCCTCTGGGGCCTCGGCCAAAGGTGTCACGATATCGCGCATCACAATATCGTGACACCTTTGGCCTAGAGGTGAACCTCGGCCAAAGGTGTCGCGATATTGCGCGTCGCGAAATCGCGACACCTTTGGCCCCGAGGGGAGCCTCGGCCAAAGGTGTCGCGATATCGTGCGTTGCGATATCGCGACACATTTGGCCCAGAGGGGAGCTTCGGCCAAAGGTGTCGCAATATCGCTCGTCACGATATCGCGACACCTTTGGCCTAGAAGGGGAACCTCGGTCGAAGTGTCGTGATATCACGACGTCGCGATATCGCGACACTTCGGCAGCAAACACTTCTCTTTTTAAAAAAGCAGACACCTCTCCAATCAAAGGCGGACTTTGACGTGGCCGCAACATCCAAGGCATGACCGCCATGTGGCACCCCTACGTGCCCCTTTTCAAAGAGACGTCGTGGGTTTGTAGAACAACGGATTCGACCAATCAGAGGCGACACGTCAGCATTCAAGGCAGACATTTAATCAGTCAAAAGCAATTTAAAGTGGATTTTAACTAAGCGGCGGACTTCACCAACTGCAATAATGAGACAAACAGTTTCAACAGCAAATTCGATCAGAGGCCATGCCTCATAACTGCTGATGTGAGTTCCTAGCGATAATCTGAATGCGAGCCATGTCTCATAATCATCTGACAACGGTCAAATCTTAGCGGCGCCTGCGGACCTAGGGTTTTGACGTTAATATTTTAGAAGCGGAATCTTCTATAAAAACTAGCTCAATGCAATAAAAAAAGACCACGAAGCATTTTTGAAACACAACGAAGTGCTGTTGAACTCGCTACCCGACTACATATTTTTGATTCATTTTCGTCTACATCCGTGATATGGAGAATATGAATCCGGATCCCTGGATCCATCCATTCGTCGACAAAACTCAATGTATTTTTATTTCTTTTACGGCATAATTTTGGATCTGCTGCAGTTTGTTGTTCTAATCATACATGCGCGTTTTATTTGTTTTTAAGATCGAAAGCATATCAACCTGCGGGTTCTATTATTTTTATTTCATTCTAACTAATATGCAGATTTCAAAGTATTCTGAGTCTTCCAATCTGCTGTTATGTTTATTCTAAAAGACCGAACACTTTTTTTTAACAACAGGTGCTACTAAACATTTTTATTGTTTCTTTGAATACAGGAACAACAACAAAAGCAAAAATTCATCAACAACCAGCGACGACAACATTCTGGCCCCGCCTGTTTCTAATGTGGGCATGCAGAAGAAGATCAATATTCATTTGTTGTAATGGAAACATGTAACTGAAGAGATGTATTGTAACCGAATAGAATTAATATAAAAGGGCCGTGCTCCTACTTTTCACTTTTTATGTTTGGTTGATTCGAAGTTCTGTTTTCATTATATCTTAATCACTATTTTTCTTTCGAAATCTCATGCTTTCAGTGGCGATCATGGTGGTGATCATGGTGGCAGAATCTCATGCTTTCATTCGAAGTTCTGTTTTCATTACATCTTAATCCCACCGTGATCGCCACTGAAAGCATGAGATTTCAAAAGAAAAATAGTGATTAAGATGTAATGAAAACAGAACTTCGAATCAACCAAACATAAAAAGGGAAAAGTAGGAGCACGGCCATTTTATATTAATTCTATTTAGTTACAATACATCTCCTTCGCTTACATATTTCCATTACAACAAATGAATATTGATCTTCTTCCGCATGCCCACATTAGAAACGGGCGGGCCAGAATGTTGCCGCCGCTGGTTGCTGATGAATTTTTGCTCTTGCTGTTGTTCCTGTATTCAAAGAAACAATAAAAACGTTTAGTAGCACCTGTTGTTAAAACAAAGTGTTCGGTCTTTTAGAATAAATAGAAAGCAGATTGGAAGACTCAGAATACTTTGAAATCTGCATATTAGTTAGAATGAAATAAAAATAATAGAACCCGCAGGTTGATATGCTTTCGATCTTAAAAACAAATAAAACGCGCATGTATGATTAGAACAACAAACTATAGCAGATCCGAAATTATACCGTAAAAGAAATAAAAATACATTGAGTTTTGTCGACGAATGGATGGATCCAGGGATCCGGATTCATATTCTCCATATCACGGATGTAGACGAAAATGAATCAAAAATATGTAGTCGGGTAGCGAGTTCAACAGCACTTCGTTGTGTTTCAAAAATGCTTCGTGGTCTTTTTTACATTGCATTGAGCTAGTTTTTATAGAGGATTTTTGCCTCTAAAATATTAATGTCAAACCCTAAGTCCGCAGCGCGCTGAGATTTGACCATTGTCAAATGATTATGAGACATGGCTCGCATTCAGATTATCACTAGGAACTTACATCAGCAGTTATGAGGCATGGCCTCTGACCGGATTTGTTGTTGAAACTGTTCGTCTCATTATTGCAGTTGGTGAAGTCCGTCGCTTAGTTAAAATCCGCTTTAAATTGCTTTTGACTGATTAAATGTCTGCCTTGAATGCTGACGTGTCGCCTCTAATTGGTCGAATCTGCCGTTCTACAGACC
The DNA here is from genome assembly GCA_028583015.1 of Wollemia nobilis. Taxonomy (NCBI): domain Eukaryota; kingdom Viridiplantae; phylum Streptophyta; class Pinopsida; order Araucariales; family Araucariaceae; genus Wollemia; species Wollemia nobilis. The sequence continues at coordinate 3,771,949 of JAQPPZ010016751.1, read as the reverse complement.
CACGGGGTCTCTTTGAAAAGGGGCACGTAGGGGTGCCACGTGGCGGTCATTCCTTGGATGTGGCGGCCACGTCAAAGTCCGCCTTTGATTGGAGAGGTAAGTGTTTGTTGCCGAAGTGTCGCGATATCGCGATGTCGCGATATCGCGACACTTCGGCCGAGGTTCCCCTTCGGCCAAAGGTGTCGCGATATCGCGACGCGCGATATCGCGACACCTTTGGCCGAGGCTCCCCTCGGGGCCAAGGTGTCGCGATATCGCGACGCGCGATATCGCGACACCTTTGGCCGAGGCTCCCCTCGGGGCCAAAGGTGTCGCGATATCGCGACGCGCGATATCGCGACACCTTGGCCGAGGCTCCCCTCGGGGCCAAAGGTGTCGCGATATCGCGACGCGCGATATCGCGACACCTTTGGCCGAGGCTCCCCTCGGGGCCAAAGGTGTCGCGATATCGCGATGCACGATATCGCGACACCTTTGGCCGAGGCTCCCCTCGGGCCAAAGGTGTCGCGATATCACGACGCGCGAAATCACGACTCGCGACGCGAGCGCGAAATCGCGACGTCGCGATTTCACGACGTCTAAGGCCAAGGTTCCCCTTTTTGCTAGGTTTGCCTTAAAGTTTTGTAGTTTGCTTAAGACTTGAAGTTTGAAGGTTGCAGTTTGTTAAAGGCTCACTTTAGATTGAAGGCTTGTTTAGGATTTGAAGCTTGCAGTTTGCGACCAACTTTGCTCTGCTCATTTTTTGACCTTCTAAACTGCTGTGTGAGTGGTCAGGACCACTGTTTGACCTCTGAGGGCTGCCCCGAAAGCTGTGTGTGTCAATGCGATCAGTGTTTGTAGTCACTTAATCGGATGGGTGTTGTTTTGGTGTCTACGGATGCCCCTTTTTGGGAAGCGCTATGGGTGACGCGATCTTGAGCAAAAATAGAAAACCAAAGCACTAATGATTAGGGTTTCTTGGTAACCTAACCAACTTTTGATGCCCCAAGTATGGAAAGGGCATGCATTCTTTGAATCCTTGCTTCTGACGAGCTAAGGAATTTGATTTCAAGTGTTAACCTATTTTGGTGAGGTGTGACTTGAGCTTGGACATTGATCAGTCATGATTAGGCAAAGGGCGTAACCTTTTGTCCACAGGGGAACCTTGTGTTCATGATTCACGAATGCCAAGTGTTTGATCAATTTGATGATTGCTTGTTTACTGCCCCAAGCAGGAGCGTGATTGTCTTTGTCAATGATTCTTTGAATGCATGTCATTGCCTTGATTGGGTGTGTGCTTGTTGATTGGTGACTAAGTGTGACTACCCCCTCAAGCGACGAATCGATGAGGGAATGACCTTCGTGAGAAAAGCGACGAGTCGCTTGACCCAAGATGACTTAGGTTAGGGTGCCTTTAGATGTTTTACCGTTTAAGCACGTGCAGTTTCTCGACATTTGGACCTATTTTTGGTGGGTGTTAACCCTTTTGGTGATGCCATAATGGGGTGAAATCATCAAAAACCCATCTTCCCGTGGAGCGGTCCGGCTATGGTAGCCTTCTTGGGGAAGTAGGAGAGTGACAATTTGAACCCCGACATCGATTTTTTTATGCCAAGAGGTTAAGTGCAAGAGCACTTGTGTCCGGCAATGCTTATTGCTATGTTTTTGTGTTGCATTTTTGTGATGTTTTTGTTGTTTTGATTTTCTTTCTTTGTGTATATGTCATGATTTTATGCACAATGATTGATGTTGATGGATGCATGCTACTTTATATTGATGGATGCATATGTTGTGATGAATGCAAATGTATGTGATATGCAAAAATGAAATGGATGGATGGACTTTGTGTTGTTTGGCTATGGCACCATAGACTGTTTAGAACTCCATTATTTTGTTTTGAGGCGATTGTTGTGATACATGACTTTGTATGTATACATGTGGTTTTTCTTTTCTTTTTGTATTTTCTGATGGTAGTGTAAGGATGAAAAGTAGCGCGATTGGTTTAGAAATGTAGCTAAGGTTTTCCGAGACTCAGACGGTTTTAACTTACTAGCCATGATTGTACTTTATCTTACAAGACTTTTGAACAAGGTATGAATCAAACTTGTTTTTGACCAAGTTATTTCACATCCCTGTGTGTGCAATTGAGTTCATTTATGTGGTATTTGTCGGGATACCGCCCAGTGCCAGATGGGCTTTCAACCGAACCTGTACTGAGGATCACCTAATTAGCTCCACTAACTCCTTTGTTGTATTTAGTTAGATTAATCTGCGGTGTTATCCAGGATACCATAAGCTAGCTCATCCACATGCAAATATTGATCTGTACACAAGTTAATGTGATAGATATATCGTCATGCGAGAAGTTTACCGCCAGTGACCGATAGGCTATCAACCAAACCGGTTGCGAGGCTTGCCTCATGACCCGTTAGAATGCTAAGAGTTCCAGGGATTCAAGTTCAACTCCCTTCTTTTCTTCAATTGTATTGGGATACTTGCTCGTTTGTAGTGATAAGATCACTGTTTATTTTGATTTGTTTTTCTTTTCTCTTGAGCAAGGGATTGGGGATATGGAGTGACGATAATCACTATTGTTTGTGCCTTTTGATGTGTGCACTGTAGTATGTCAAATTTTGGAGTTTTGACGCTTGCAAATTTTTGATGTTTTGCAACTATTTAGAACTTTGGGATTCTTAGGGAATTGGGTAGGGAGGATGCTTGTCCTTTTGCCAACTCTCGGCATTCTTGGGGTCATTCGCACGGGGGATGAGCAAGATAACCATTTCGCTTATGGTGACCCGGATTATTGTGTAGGTTTCATCTTTCGTTCACACAACTTGGGAATTTTTATGTGTTTTAATTTGTGTTGGGATGTTACGTAACAAGGTGTATTTCAAGTGTAACTCTACCTTCGTAAAATCTGTCTGACTTGATACATTACATGGCTAAAGAGCAAAATGATGACTGAATCACGAAAAACCTTGATACATTAAAAGACCACTGACGTTAGTATGGTAAAAGCAATGCATGGTGTTTTTGTTGTTTTTTGATGATTTTTGTTGTTTTTGAATTTTCTTGATTTTTGACCAAGCGATTGTGGAAATCCTTGGAGCATTTTGGGATTGACCAAGCGATTGCAAGAATCCTTGGAGCATTTTGGGATTGACCAAGCGATTGTAAGAATCCTTGGAGCATTTTTGGGATTGACCAAGCGATTGCAAGAATCCTTGGAGCATTTTGGGATTGACCAAGCGATTGCAAGAATCCTTGGAGCATTTTGGGATTGACCAAGCGATTGCAAGAATCCTTGGAGCCTTTTTGGGTTTTGACCAAGCGATTGCAAGAATCCTTGGAGCATTTTGGGATTGACCAAGCGATTGCAAGAATCCTTGGAGCATTTTGGGATTGACCAAGCGATTGCAAGAATCCTTGGAGCCTTTTGGGATTTGACCAAGCGATTGCAAGAATCCTTGGAGCATTTTGGGATTTGGCTCTCTGGCTCTTCAGGGGGTAGAGGTACCCCCAGCTTGATGGTCTTTGCACTCGGGATCTGGCTCCGGAGGGATTGACATGAATGGATCGGCCCTATGCATGGATAGGAGGATAGGGTCTACCCCCGGCACTGATGTTGCTATGAGGTCTCTGGGTTGAAATTGATCTTTGTGTGCCCAAAGTGTCGGATGTAATGCTTGGTCCCACTGCGGTGGGTTAACGTGCCACTCATGCCCTAGTATTATGTTTATCTGCTGACATGCTTCATCGATATTTATAGGATGTCGATGCTGTCGCATGTGATTGCTGTGGGCTGTCTCTGTTTCATCCTCACTTTCGACCAGTGAGTACAGCTCATCATACTCTGGAGATTCTGAGACATGGAGGACTGCATCCTCAGGTAGACCTACGGTTAAAGGTTGATCCTCTTCGAAAAGAGCCTCATGTAAGTTGGGCCTTGGGAGCTCCAAAATCTTGGTCTCTACCGACTCTAAGTGCTCTAGCACTTTGCATGTATCGGGAGATTTGAGCTCCTCCTCTTTGATTGGTTCTTGTTGAGGAACTTGGGGCTTATGGAGGGGTGGCCAGATGGCACCCCCCATGCCTTGATAGGGCAATTCATCCCGCTCTTCTTCTCGCTCAGATTCCTTAGAAGCTTCTTGATGAATTTCTAAGGGTGGCTCATAAACCTGGGTGGATGTTTGAGGAAGGCACCCGTCATTGGTTATAGGAGTGGCCTCCCGCTCATGTCCTTCAGGAATCGGGAGAGTAGCCTCCCGCTCCTGTCTGGGAGGTGTTGGGGGTAGCGTTTGATGAGGTCGCGATGACATATCTCGCCCCCATGGGTTGTGCCCCTCAAAATGTTTTGTCTTATGTGTGTGAGGGGTTGGAGTCTTCTCCTGCATAGTGTGTTGGAACAACTCATCCTTCTGGTGTTGAAGGTGCTCTTTATTTAGAAGATACCATTGCTCTAACCGTTGTCGTTCTAGCTCAAGTTGCGTGAGTTGCATCCGGTGTGCGAAATGTTTGACAGATTCTAAGATAGTTGGTCTCACCGCCTCATGTTTAGAAGGCCTAGATGCCTCTCCTAGATATCTATCTTGGTCATAGGGATCCAAGATATCTATAGGCAGCCTCCCTCTGTTGGGGGTAGCAGCATTTATCCGAGGCTCTGGCCTCAGTGTGTGACCATGATATTTAGCAGGTGCGGAGGCGTATTGCTCCCGCGATGTATATTGTTTTTGAGGAAGGTAAGGGTTTTCCTCGTGCTCTCTTTCATAAGTGAAAAGGGGACGGGTGGAGTTGGCCCGCCCCGCCGGAGAAGCTTTGTGCTCTGGATTTGTCTTTGTAGTCCTGACAACTAGAGGGGGTGAAGGAGGGATAGTGTAATGATGTGGTTCCTCCCGTTGAACCCTATGTTGACCTAGCGCTTCATCGCGCGGTGACCGCTCATAGCGAGCATCTAAGGGAGCTCTCCTATGACTATACCCCTCATGGAAGGGTGTGTGCTGAGTGTTATGCTGGACAGGAGTGCTCCTCGAAGAGGTGCCTCTATAGTCCCGTTCCGTCGGGGCACGGAGGGGACTGCTTTGTGTGTCAGGCCGCCAAGGTGGTATGACCAAATCCTTGGGGCTAAAGCGAAGGCGACTAGCGCCCTCTCTTTGTGCACCTTCCGCAGCGTCCGCCCTTGATCGGGCTTGGCTACGGGTGTACACCATTGTGGTGCTTCTCTACGATCTAAGCAGATTTTATCTCGTTTATGATGATTTGTCTTTTTGTTTACACTAAGCAGAAATAAACACACACGTACACAAACCGTGATTATCTCTTTTAAGGATTTGATAGTGTGTCCTAAACTGGTTTAGTGCATTTTGATGTTTTGTTTTGTTTTTGCAATTTTTGAAGAACGTTTAAATGCATAATGTTGGCTCATATGACTCCCATAAATGGTCGCCCCTTCAATATACCATTGCCGGACCGATATACCAACCTCTCTATATACCCGCCCTTACGAGAGGGAAACTATAGGTACGTGAGAGCAGATGGTACGTGGAACATAGGCGGTACGGAAGGGGGATTGTCCTGTTAATGACACCTACCATAGAAGACTTATCCTCGCGTGCATGGGAATCACCCCAAGCAACACTCGGTCGGCTTTCGTCGGGATTTACGTCTAACAACGAGTGACAATCGGGGAAATGGATGCAAAGCTAAGCCAAGGTGGTGATGAACCCACCGTTGGTCTTGCTCAAGGGCTGGGGTTTTACGACCAGCTCCTTGGTTCAAATTTACCGCGTGCAGTGTGTGGAGTTCATTTTTTATTTAATAAAAATGAAACGAGCAACAAAAAGAAACTTTCCCTATGCAAACCGGAAGACAGCAAGAAACACTACAAACCGAAAAACAACAAGTAAAAATAAAATAATTTTTTTTTTTTTTTATATTTTAAAGCAAGAAAAATTTACGGAAAATTTCTCTACCTTTCTTTAATAATTAAAAAATTAATTATTAAATAAATAATTACATAAAATAAAAAAATAATTAAATAAAGCAAGAAAAATTTATGAAAAATTTCTCTACCTTTCTTTAATAATTAAAAAGAACGAAAGTAAAAGATTAAACAAGTAAAATAAACAGAAAATTCACAGAAAATGACATGGACAGTTAAAAACCGTTACCTCTTCTCTGCCGGATTTGCTGTTTCTGACCTTCGGCTTAAAAAAATAAAAATACCTGTTAAAACACAACAAATCTGATTAGTTTATGTGATTTAAAAATTTGGGAACGGTCCCACCGTGATCGCCACTGAAAGCATGAGATTTCGAAAGAAAAATAGTATTAAGATGTAATGAAAACAGAACTTTGAATCAACCAAATATAAAGGAGAAAAGCAGGAGCACAGCCCTTTTATATTAATTCCATTCGGTTACAATACATCTCCTCGATTACATATTCTCCATTACAAAAGATGAATAGTGATCTTCTTTCCGCATGCCCACATTTGAAATGGGCGGGCCGAATGTTGTCGTCGCTGTTTGTTGATGAATCCTTGCTTTTGTCGTTGTTCCCGTATTCAAAGAAACAATAAAAATGTTTAGTAGCACTCGTTGTTAAAGACAAAGTGTTCGGTCTTTTAGAATAAACAGAACAGCAGATTGGAAGACTCAGAATACTTTGAAATCTACATATTAGTTAGAATGAAATAAAAATAATAAAACCCACAGGTTGATATGCATTCGATCTTAAAAACAAATAAAATGCGCATGTATGATTAGAACAACAAACTACGACAGATCCGAAATTATAACGTAAAAGAAATAAAAATACAATGAGCTTTGTCGACGAATGGGTGGATCCAGGGATCCGGATTCATATTCTCCATATCACGGATGTAGACGAAAATGAATCAAAAATATGTAGTCGGGTAGCGAGTTCAACAGCACTTCGTTGTGTTTCGAAAATGCTTCTTCTTTTTTTATTGCATTGAGCTAGTTTTTATAGAGGATTTCGCCTCTGAAATATTAATGTCAAACCCTAAGTCCGCAGGCGCCGCTAAGATTTGACCATTGTCAGATGATTATGAGACATGGCTCGCATTCAAATTATCGCTAGGAACTTACATCAGTAGTTATGAGGCATGGCCTCTGACCGGATTTGTTGTTGAAACTGTTCGTCTCATTATTGCGGTTGGTGAAGTCCGTCGTTTAGTTAAAATCCGCTTTAAATTGCTTTTGACTGATTAAATGTCTACCTTGAATGCTGACGTGTTACCTCTGATTGGTCGAATCCGCCGTTCTACAGACCCACGGGGTCTCTTTGAAAAGGGGCACGTAGGGGTGCCACGTGGCGGCCATGCCTTGGATGTGGCGGCCACGTCAAAGTCCGCCTTTGATTGGAGAAGTGTTTTAAAAAGAGAAGTTTTGCTGTCGAAGTGTCGCGATATCACGACGTCGCGATATCGTGACACCTTTGGCCGAGGTTCCCCTTCTGGGCCAAAGGTGTCACGATATCGCGACGCGCGATATCGCGACACCTTTGGCCGAGGCTCCCCTCGGGGCCAAAGGTGTCGCGATATCGCGACGCGCGATATCGCGACACCTTTGGCCGAGGCTCCCCTCTGGGCCAAAGGTGTCGCGATTTCGCGACGTCTAAGGCCAAGGTTCCCCTTTTTGCTAGGTTTGCCTTAAAGTTTTGTAGTTTGCTTAAGACTTGAAGTTTGAAGGTTGCAGTTTGTTAAAGGCTCACTTTAGATTGAAGGCTTGTTTAGGATTTGAAGCTTGCAGTTTGCGACCAACTTTGCTCTGCTCATTTTTTGACCTTCTAAACTGCTGTGTGAGTGGTCAGGACCACTGTTTGACCTCTGAGGGCTGCCCTGAAAGTTGTGTATGTCAATGCGATCAGTGTTTGTAGTCACTTAATTGGATTGGTGCTATTTTGGTGTCTACAGATGCCCTTGAAAGCATGACATTCCGTGATCGCCACTGATCGCCCCTGGTAGTCACACTTAGTCACCAATCAACAAGCACACACCCAATCAAGGCAATGACATGCATTCAAAGAATCATTAACAAAGACAATCACGCTCCTGCTTGGGGCAGTAAACAAGCAATCATTAAGTTGATCAAATACTTGGCATTCCCGAAGCATGAGCACAAGGTTTCCCCTGTGGACAAAAGGTCACGCCCTTTGCCTAATCATGACTGATCAATGTCCAAGCTCAAGTCACACCTCACAAAAATAGGTTAACACTTGAAATCAAATTCCTTAGCTCGTCAGAAGCAAGGATTCAAGAATGCATGCCCTTTCCATACATGGGGCATCAAAAGTTGGTTAGGTTACCAAGAAACCCTAATCATTAGTGCTTTGGTTTTCTATTTTTTCTCAGCACTACGTCACCCGCAGCACCTCCCAAAAAGGGGCATCTGTAGACACCAAAACAGCACCAATCCAATTAAGTGACTACAAACACTGATCGCATTGACATACATAGCTTTCAGGGCAGCCCTCAGAGGTCAAACAGTGGTCCTGACCACTCACATAGCAGTTTAGAAGGTCGAAAAATGAGCAGAGCAAAGTTGGTCGCAAACTGCAAGCTTCAAATCCTAAACAAGCCTTCAATCTAAAGTGAGCCTTTAACAAATTGCAACCTTCAAACTTCAAGTCTTAAGCAAACTGCAAAACTTTAAGGCAAACCTAGAAAAAAGGGGAACCTTGGCCTTAGACGTCGCGAAATCGCGATGTCACGATTTCACGACGTCACGAAATTACGACGTCACGATTTTGCACATCGTGAAATCGTGACACCTTTGGCCCAGAGGGGAACCTTGGCCAAAGGTGTCACGATATCGCGTGTCGCAATATCGTGACACCTTTGGCCCAGAGGGGAGCCTCGGCCAAAGGTGTTGTGATATCGCGCGTCGCGATATCGCGACACCTTTGGCCCCGAGGGGAGCCTCGACCAAAGGTGTCACGATATCGCGCGTCATGATATCGCGACACCTTTGGCCCCGAGGGGAGCCTTGGCCAAAGGTGTCGCGATATCGCACGTCACGATATCGCGACACCTTTGGCCCCGAGGGGAGCCTCGGCCAAAGGTGTCACGATATCGCGCATCGCGATATCGCGACACCTTTGGCCCGAAGGGGAACCTCGACCGAAGTGTCACGATATCGCGACGTCGCGATATCGCGACACTTCGGCAGCAAACACTTCTCTTTTTAAAAAATCAGACACCTCTCCAATCAAAGGCGAACTTTGACGTGGCCGCAACATCCAAGGCATGACCGCCACATGGCACCCCTACGTGCCCATTTTCAAAGAGACCCCGTGGGTCTATAGAACGGTGGATTCGACCAATCAGAGGCGACACGTCAGCATTCAAGGAAGACATTTAATCAGTCAAAATCAATTTAAAGCAGATTTTAACTAAGCGGCAGACTTCACCAACTGCAATAATGAGATGAAAAGTTTCAACAACAAATACGGTCAGAGGCCATGCCTCATAACTGCTGATGTGAGTTCCTAGCGATAATCTGAATGCGAGCCATGTCTCATAATCATCTGACAACGGTCAAATCTCAGTGGTGCCTGCGGACCTAGGGTTTTGACGTTAATATTTCAGAAGTGGAATCTTCTATAAAAACTAGCTCAATGCAATAAAAAAAATACCATGAAGCATTTTCGAAACACAACGAAGTGCTGTTGAACTCACTACCCGACTACATCTTTTTGATTCATTTTCGTCTACATCCGTGATATGAAGAACATGAATCCGGATCCCTGGATCCACCCATTCGTCGACAAAGCTCAATGTATTTTTATTTCTTTTACGGCATAATTTTGGATCTGTCGCAGTTTGTTGTTCTAATCATCCATGCGTGTTTTATTTGTTTTTAAGATCGAATGCATATCAACACGCGGGTTTTATTATTTTTATTTCATTCTAACTAATATGCAGATTTCAAAGTATTCTGAGTCTTCCAATCTGCTGTTCTGTTTATTCTAAAAGACCGAACACTTTGTTTTAACAACAGGTGCTACTAAACGTTTTTATTGTTTCTTTGAATACAGGAACAACAGCAAGAGCAAAAATTCATCAGCAACCAGCGACGACAACATTCTGGCCCGCCCATTTCTAATGTGGGCATGCGGAAGAAGATCAATATTCATTTGTTGTAATGGAAACATGTAACTGAAGAGATTTATTGTAACTGAATAGAATTAATATAAAAGGGCCGTGATCCTACTTTTCCATTTTTATGTTTGGTTGATTCGAAGTTCTATTTTCATTACATCTTAATCATTGTTTTTCTTTCGGAATCTCATGCTTTCACATCCCAAAAGAGATGCCACTTTTGGGTAAGACCCAAGGAGTCAGGGGTATCCATTCCGCCAAAAACACCCAGGACTCGAACCTGGCCTACCACCTTTGACATACTCAAGGAGCAAACAAACACACAAAACCAATTTTAAAATAAGTAAATAACAACAAAAATAATAAAATAAAATAAAAAACATGTTCCTTGAGTGTGTCAAAAACAAAAGCACAACCAAACATGCATAATAAGATAAAATAAAACACAACACAAACCACATAGAAAAACACAAGAACCACATAACAAAACACAAACAAGACAAAAACAACACAACACTACAAAGACATAACCCAAAAAAAAACAAGAAAAATAAACACAACCAAAACCTAAAAAATTAAAAAAAAAAAAAAAAAAAAAAAAACAACAAAGACAATAAAAAAAACATAGAAAACACTCACCCATAAAAACACAAAATAACACAAACAAATAGAAACCCAAGAACAAGAACGAAAAAACACAAGAACAATAACAAAAAACATAAAAACAAAAAAAAACAAAAAAAAACACAAGAATGACAAAAACACAAGAACAACAAAAAAAACACAAGAAAGACAAAAACACAAGAACAACAAAAAACAACACAAAGAACACAAAAACAAAACAAAATAAAAAAAACCCACCCACCTTAAAAAACTAAACAAAAAAAACCCACCCACCTTAAAAAACTAAACAAAAAAAACAAAAAATAAAAAAGAAATAGAAATGAACAAAACAAAGACCTATCTAGACCAGAAGACTATTAAGGCAATAATCAACAGAGAAAACAAAATAAAGAATAGAATGAGCTAGGGAACTAAAAAAAACTTAATGAACCAAATAGAAGCAAAAAAAAAAAAAAAACAAGAAGAAAATAGGTACCTTCAGAACTGAAGCCATCCAAAGAAATGATAGAAAGAAGAGCTTCCCTAATTTGAGATACCCACCATATAAGAGGGTGGCCATAACAAGTAATATCACCTTTGTCCAAAGCCCAATTATCTAAAGCATCAACACTCTTGTTTTGATCTCTGACCACATGATTGTAATCAAATTTCAAAAATCCCTTCTGGATTAACTGAATCTTCTCAATAATTCTTTTTATTCTCCAATCCACCTTATGATTCTTATAAGGATTCTTCGAGATATTAATCATAAGTTGAGAGTCAGACTCAACTAACACCTTTTACCATCTAACCTTAGTAGCCTCCTAAAGACCTCTAAGGATACCATACCCCTCAGCAAGATTATTGGAAAGAATACCCAAATTCTCAGTAAAAGTAAAAACCAGGGAGCCATCTGAAAGTCTACCAATTCCTCCCACATTGGCTTTTCTAGGGTTCCCTCTAGAGGCTCCATTAGTATTGACTTTTCCAAAATCCTTAGGAGGAGGTTGCCAATTTCTATTCCTATCCATCTTACTAATACTCACATTCCCTTTAAGTTGGTTGCCCTTAGAAGGTTTAATCTTCAATATTTGCATCACTTGATCCCCTCTTTGGTGGGAGTTTTGGGGGTGATTAAGGAGATGATGGACTGATTCAACTAAGTTGACTATGGTATTTTGCCAAATATAGTGAATATCCTTCCTATCTTGATTAAAAATTCGGTTGTTCCTTTCATTCCAAATATTCCAAAGAAGAATGGTAGAACCCATCCAAACTATCTGCCTAATAAAATGATCAACACCCTCTTGATTAGGCCAATCCCTCCAAAGCTATTCAAAAGTAAAAAAATTGGACCATTGTAAGCCAAGTAAAGTGGCCATTCTCCTCCACAACTCAAAGGCTAAAGTACACTCAATAAAAATATGGTTGATATTTTCTACATTCTCTTCACACATTTCACAGCTAAAAGGGACAATAAAACCATGCTTCATAATTTGCTCACCAGTAAGCACCCTATGATGCAATAAAAGCCAATTAAAGAACCTCACCTTAGTCCAGAGATTTTGAGCCCATGAGAAAATATGTCAGAAGAATGGTTGGGATTATTATGGCATAAGGTCAAATAACCTTGAGCAACTGAATACTCACCCTTAGGAGTGTTGTTCCATCCAAAATAATCTTTTTCATGGGATCAAGAGAGGGATCTCATATGAAGGATGCCTTGGATATCTTGTCTTTGCCTTTCTAGGATTTGAATAGGCCAGTCCTCAATAGGGATCCAATATCTGCCAACCTTTGAATTACCAGTACGATACCAATAGTAATTATCCACCTTTATCCAATTAGCTCAGTGAAGCTCCTCCATCCAAGGACTCGAATCGGGAAACTGAGTTATCAAAGGCTTGTGACCATCCCAAGAATTTGTCCAAAAATTTACATGTTGACCATTATGAATGATCCAAAATAATTTTTTCTTTATCAAATCCTCACAAGTTTTAAGAACTGCTAAAATGGGATAACCTTTGGTAGGAAGTTGATAGCGAACAAGGTCTTTAGGACTTTTGTTTTAAACATATTTAGCATGGATATTATTGGTCCAAAGAGCATTGGGGATATGCAACATCCTCCGATATAATTTAGTAGCTAAAGCTTTGTTGTTATTAATTGAAGACCGTAATCCTAACCCCCCTTCACTCTTAGGAAGACATAAAGTATCCCATTTTACCAAGGCCCATTTTCTTTTCTCCTTAGTACCACTCCAAAGGAAACGATGACTGATTTGATCCAATTCTCAAAGAACAGCCTTTGGGATATTCAAAATGGAAGAAACATAAATAGGAAGAGCTTGAAGGACTGATTTTACCAAGGTGATTATACCCTCAGAAGAAAGCCACTTGTTGGTCTACTTTCCAGTTTTCTTCTTGACTTTGTCCAACAACCAATTCCGATATTTATTTTTTTGCCTTTGAATATTTATAGGAATACCTAAATAAGTGATTGGAAGAGAGGTCTTCTTATATCTTAGCTTATCCAAGACCATGGATTCTTGTCTAGCAGAGCAGTGAAAGAAAATAACTTTAGATTTATCTTCATTGATCAACTGCCCATTAGCCTTAGAAAATAGCTAATGATTTGCTTAATATTAGAAGCTTCCTTAACTGTAGCTTTACCTAAAAGAGTAGAGTTATCCAAAAATTGAAGATGAGAGATAGGTCTAGATCCATGAGCAGTGCTAACTCCCTCAAAGGTTTTTTTTTCCCTCTTTTTGGTTATAGTCCTACCCAAGCATTCAATAAGAATGATGAATAAATAAGGGGATAGTGGGTCACCTTGCATAATACCTCTGGAAGCTGGGAAAGACTAAGAAGGCCTGCCATTGATAAGAACTAAGTAGAAAAATAAAGAGATACATCCCATAATCCAATCCATCCAATCCTTAGAGAAACCAAATTGCCTCAAAACTTTGATAAGGAAGTGCCAATCCACCCTGTCATAATCTTTGGATAAGTCTTGTAGACACCAAAACAACACCAATCCGATTATGTGACTGCAAACATTGATCGCTTTGACAAACATAGCCCCTAGGGCAGCCCTCAGAGGTTAAACAATGGTCTTAACCACTTTCATAGCAATTTTGTAAGGTCAAGAAGCAATTTGGTACATTTAGACACTTTGCTCAGTATTCGTCTCACCCAGGGACGAATACTAACTGGGATTCGTCTCACCCAGGGACGAATTCTGAAATCATCCCTGGTCAGGACGAATTCCAAGTTTAACGGGAAAAAAGAATAATGGCGCCAAGGACAATCAGTTGATGACTCCTACTTCGCATGCGTGTGTGGGTGGGCAGATGGGCTGTTAGAGGACTGTCACAAGGGCAGTTATGAAAGCCCAAGTCATGGAGGACTCCCCTCCCTCATGGGAAGACATGACCACCACATGGCACCTATGACCAACACATGGCGCTTATGCATCCCTCTCAAAAGAGACCCCATGGGTCTATAAAATGGTGGAATTTTCTCACCCAAAAATATAGATTGGAGGCGATTTCAAGCAACGAAGTGCTGTCCAATTGAACACCCATTTGCATCTTTTTTATTCACCTTCTCACATCCACTAATCTCTTTCGCAAGGGAGGTTATTGGGTGGCTTTTGGAAGCGTGGATCCAACCCAAATCCAACATTTGACCACCTTACACCACCAATTTGCAGACACCACAATCCTAAGAGGTTTTGGTCCTATCCCTAGTGGATTGGCATCGAAATCAAGTGCCAACGGTGGGAGGCCCACTTGGGCACCCCCGCATTTTCTAAGTTTTATTCTAAAGCATTCTAGATTATTGGTTCATGTTGCATATTGTGTTATTTTGTTTAGTGAACTCATAGCTTCAATTCCATAACATTTTGATTAGATTTTATCACGCCTTTTATCGCTTTGTTGTCCTACTAACTTGCAGGTGGCGATATCGAATTCCCAAGGATGGAGGCCAAATTGGGAGAATCCAACCATCTAGGTCATCCCAAAATGGCCCCAATTACCTAACCCCTCTGTTTGCAGGTGTTTTGGAGGTCTCGGGAGTCGACATTGGAGCAGTATCACTTTGGCTTTTCCAACACAATCGAATTCGTCCCACCCAGGGACGAATAGCAGTCAGAATTCGTCCTACCCAGGGACAAATTCCAGGTGAAGGTAGATTGGTCGACTGTTTCAATGGTAGTGGCCCTATGGTAATGTCTTCTGACCTCCGTCAAATTTGTAGGTGACTTAGATCCATTTTATTCATTGTATTTGACAATCTTTTACATGCATCTTTTGGCGATTTCATAGAACGAACTTTCCTTTTTGTCACAGGTGCTACTAATGCCTTGTTTGTTTCTTTGATTGTAGGAGGAGCAACAAGAAGTGAGGATTCGTTGGCATAAGCAACGACAACATTCTGGCCCACCCATTTCAAATGTGGGCATGCGAAAGAGGGATCAATGATCAAGATTGTAACCAAATCCATTTAACGCTCCTAGCCCCTAAAAAGGGAGGAGGCAATTTTGTAACCGTGGTTAAAGAGTTTAATAAAAGGGTTGTGACTTCTCTAAATTCTTGTAACTACTTTCAATCGATTTGCCTCTTTCATTTAATGCACTTCATGTTTTAGGACTTAAGCGTTATTTTGATTTGAATGCATCGAAGTAGTTTTTCCTTTCTAAAAGCTTCCGAAATCTCATGCTTTCAGTGGCGATCATGGTGGGACTCTGTCCCCTGGTTTTAAGATCAAATAACTGATCCTTTTGTGTTTTGTGCTTGACAAGTACAAGTTTTTTTAAAGCGGACTGTTATTCGTCTCTGACTGTGACGAATACCTGACTGTAATTCGTCTGACCCTGAGACAAATTTTAAATTCGTCTCTGGAAGGGACGAATTCTGTTCTGTAATTCGTCTCACAGAGGGACGAATTCCTGCCTATGAATTTTTAGAATAGAAGTTCATAAGAAACCGGTCTGGGCAGATAAGAGGTAGGGATTTTTATAATCTCTATTAAATTTTTATGTTTATGTTTCTGTTTCTTTGGATTGTTTTCAATTTATCCTGCTTGCTTAGGGAAATTCATTTATGCTTGTTTCATTTTTCTAAATAAAATGAATCCCACACACATCACGTGGTAAATTAAACCAAGGAGCTGGTCGTAAGACCCTAGCCCTTGAGCAAGACCAACGGTGGGTTCATCACCACCTTGGCTTAGCTTTGCATCCATTTCCCCGATTGTCACTGTTGTTAGGCGTAAATCCTGACGAAAGCTGACCGAGTGTCGCTGGGGTGATTCCCATGAGTGCGAGGATAAGTCTTCTATGGTAGGTGCCATTAACAGGACAATCCCCCTTCCGTACCACCTATGTACCACGTACCATCTGCTCTCACGTACCTATAGTCTCCCTCTCATAAGGGCGGGAATATAGAGAGGTTGGTATATCGTCTTGGTTGGTATATTGAAGGGGCGACCATTTTGGGAGTTATATGAGCCCTCATTATGCATTTAAACGTTCTTCAAAAACATTCAAAAACAAAACAAAACATCAAAATGCACTAAACCATTTTAGGACACACCATTAATCCTTAAAAGAGATAATCATTGTTTGTGTATGTGTTTGTTCATTTCTGCTTAGTGTAGACAAAAAGAAAAATCATCATAAACGAGATAAAAATTTGCTTAGATAGTAGAGAAGCATCGCAATGGTATACACCCGTAGCCAAGCCCAATCAAGGGCAGAAGCTCCAGAAGGTACATAAGAAGCAGGCACAAGTCGCCTTCGCTTTCGTCCTGAGGACTTAGTCATACCCCCTTGGCGGTCTGGCCCACAAGAAGGTCCACGTCAGACCACATCAAGAAAGAATTATTGGGATCCCCCTCTGTGGGGTATGCCCATTCAACACAGCCCCTTTCGGGAAGACGCTTTACATGTAGACCTTGACGTAAATAGGCAACTGCCTCTTGAGGCCAGGTCTGAGTGGTCGCAGCGCGATGAAGTGCTAGAGAGGCACACTGTCCATTTGGAGAGACAACGTGAATATGGCATCTCTTCTTTACCTCCCATTAGAACTGAAAGACAAAACCTAGAGCGTAGGGCTCTTCACACAGGGTGAGCTAACTCCGCCCACCCCTTTCACACCCATGAAAGGGAGTACAAGGAATATCATCGCATTTCTCGGGAACAACATACAATGTGAGAGCCTTACGTTTCCGTGCCTGCTAGATACAACGGACACACATCGAGGCCAGAGCCTCAAGTCAACACCGCCTACCCCTCCATAGGCCTCCAGTCTCCCATAACTCACAACGGGAGCAAACAAAAGAGGAAGAAATAAAATCTTCCGATGCATACAAAGTGCTATTAGAGCGCTTGGAGTCCGTGGAGACAAAAGCTACTGGGCATCAAAAACCCACATTACGTCAACTCCGTAGTCATCCAGTGCATCCCTCAGTGCCCACACCTCTTTACCCCAAACATTTCAAGTTGCCTCAATTAGCGGTCTTTAAAGGTGAAGAGGACGCACAAGAACATGTCACAAGGTTCCTGAGTCAATGCTTCGGCATCCAAGATAATGACGCATTGTTGCTTAGGACATTCATAACCACATTCGTAGGTCTTGCCTCGGATTGGTTCACACAATTACCAAAACACAACATAAACAACCTAGATCAATTAGTAGATGCATTTCTTGAATGCTTTGCTTTCAACACAAGGAAGAAGGCATCACTGAGTGATCTGGCCAGCCTCAGGCAATATGAGGAAGAAACAATGGTGGCATACGGGAACCGATGGAGGGCTTTGCTTTCTAAGCTACCCTACCATCCCCCTATGTCTGATCTCACACAGATGTTTGCACGGAGTTGCTTAAAATCAATCTCTGGTCTATTGCTGCTGCAACAATATGACAGTTTAGAAGAAGCTCTGGCGCAAGCCAGAGTCATAGAAGAGATCAAGATAGGCGAAGGCGCAATCACCAAGCCTAAAAAGAAAGAGTGGAATAAGACCACTAAGACTGGAAATACGCAATCACAACCTGCTGTGGTTAACCAAGTTGCGATAAATGTCCCCAAGCTTGTGCAAGAAATGCAGCCCCAAAAGGCTAATTACCAGGCAGTGCCTCCTAGTTATGAAAGAGAAAATACAAGACAAGAGTAGAATCAGCAGCGTCGCCCTAGGCGACAATTCACCCCTTATACGGAGTCCAGGGACTCCCTATTTGACCGCTTGTCAGTGGCAAATTTAGTCACCCTGCCAGAAATCCAAACTGTAGACCCTAACGCTCCCAAGCCTAAAGGATACAGAGAGGAATTGTATTGTAGATTCCATAGGCGCAGGGGACATGACTTAAATGGATGCTAGAAATTCAAAGGATTAATCCAAGATTTGATCGACAATAAAACATTGGCCGTGGACAACCCCATAGCGCCAAATAATCAACAAATGGGGGTATTCAAGGACCCTTTGCCTGCTCACGAGGCATAGGCAAAACCTCTCCAGATTAATGAGGTGCGACAGAATCTTCCCATGCACGGATTTGTGGGAATGATCAGCATAGTGACCAGGAACAAAAGGTACCCAGCAGTTGCCCCCGAGGTAGCTACAAGGGAAGTTCCAACAACATCGCAGCCTCAACAACGCCCTGTGTAGTTGCCTCCGCCTAGACCCGAGGTCATGATACGGACCAAACTCACGTAGAGTTTGCGGACCACATCGGCTAGGCTTTCCATTTATGAGCTTATTCAATAGTCAACACCCCATAGGGAAGCTCTTATGGAAATTTTAAAAGCCATCGAATTACAACCTCACGAAGCAAATTCTTTCAACAACTTCGTGGGACATGTGAAACGATGTACGGAGCCGGTCATTACCTTCAGAGAAGATGAAGTCAAAAAAATATCGAATGACATGGCAGATCCACCCCTGCACGTTATCGCGTGGGTCAACGGGATCCCGTACAAGAGAGTGTTGGTAGATACTGGCTCATCCAGTAACATCATTACCACTACGGCCTTAAAACATTTGAAGCTACCAGCCTCTCATATCACAGCCTCCACGTACACACTGTGAGCTTTCAATGATGCAATATGCTCGACAGTCGACACAGTTGTTCTGCCTATCCAGGTAGGACAAAAGACAATACCTACATTGTGCCATGTGTTGGAAGGCGAGATGGCTTACAATATACTGCTAGGGCGGCCTTGGATCAGGGACATGAAGTGTGTCCCTTCGATCGCTCACCAGTGCTTAAAGTATGCATTTGAAGGGGAAATACATGTAGTCCCGATGGACCTAGAACCCTTCAAGTATTGCAATGCGGTACAATTAATGCCTCAATCGACCCTCCCTTCAACGCATTTGGATTTCCAGTTAAATCCATCTAAACAGGGTCCAATACCGCAGGCACCACTGGCGACCAAATCATCAAAATCCCAGCCAGGTGAGTCTTCATCATCTGCTCCTTCACTACCAACGCCACCTGTCATGGCTAAACAGAAGGACAAGGGAAAACAGATCATGGAAGAGGCTCAACCCCTAGAAGAGGGGTTGCCAACAATTTCAATGGTATCAACAGAGGAAACACCTAGCACAACGAAAGCTGAGACTCCTAAACCACCAAACATGGAATGGACTCAGGAAGGACTACCGTTCCCTCCCTCCCAAGCAACAACAATCACTGTTGAAATGGCCAGTATGGGCCTGGGGGAGTATTTAGTGTAGAATGTTGTGGCAACGCCCGAATTGGAATCAGTATAGGACATGGGGAGACCCCGCCTTCCCATAGGAACAGTTGTTCCTCTAGGTTACCCTCCAAACCAGACAAATTTTGTGTATGGGGGCCTTGATCATGGTCTTGAACCATGCAAGCAAAAGGAAGAAGACGAAGAGCCTTTTGCTAAAAATATCAATTATCTGTCAAACCCAGATTTTGCTCTCAGATATCTCGGCCAATGCAATTGGCATGGATATGGGCTAGGAAGATATGAGCAAGGGATGCGTGTCCTTTGCCAACCAAGATATCAGATGCCATATGATAAGTCGGGAGTAGGGTTCAACCACCCCCTGCCCTTAGACATCTTGGTAGAAAATATGCAAGGCCTAGAAATAGGCAACAAGGGGGGATTGGCACCAGATCTTTATGCCAACCCAAATACAGAATATACATTGGGAGATTACCTCCCATGGTCAACAAACACCCTTGGCAATAGCAGTAATCCCTCTCCTTTGCTAGAGAGAGGTGAAAGTTCGGACATTAATCACCAAAGAGAACATCAACGATGTTCGAACATCTTTTTGAAGTTGTTCCCCTTAGAGGTTCCAGTTGAGTCAATACAGTGTCAAGAGAATCAGGCCCCTCCACCAAGAGTGGAACAACCGCAATGGGACCAGATTAACTTGCTGGAACAAGGGGAACCCTCAATGTCGCAAGTAACAGTTGCTGAAGAGAATGAACATTTTTGGATCTCTGAAAGTGATTCAGAAGATGAGACTGAGATGATCTATCTCAGACATGCGCGATGGAATAATCGCCCTTTAACTCATGAAGATCTAATGGGACAGATGGGCATAAGGTTAGGGCATGAATGGTGGGTAGACCCAGCAAGGTGGGACCAAGTGTTGGATCCATGGCTCCAAATTCAAGATGAACACCGTCCACCACGAGACCCTATCATGACATCAGTACCGAGGGAAGACCCCGTCTTCCTACCAACACATAGGGCCGATCCGTTCATACCCGTCCCTACAGAACCAGATCCAGAGCATAGGGAGCATCCAGAATGTTTGACTTATAACACTCACGGTAATGGAGACCAAACTCATTTCATCCACATGATCTCCATTGACTTGACCGCGCCCATTCGCAATCCGGCCGATCCAGCAAGGTCATTGCATCTAGACATAGACGCAATCGACTGGGATCGCGTCAATTCACCGCTCTCCCCATCAGAGTATTGGCCTTTCGATGAAATGCCCCATTTTACCCCAAGGACAACTCAGGATATTTTTCAAGCTGAAGAGGAACCCGAGGTTCCCAATGCAGATCTAAATTCAGCTAATGATATCCATTTGATCCCGACTCCACATCAGTTGGAAGACGGATCCCACATGTCAGTCGAGGAGATGACTGACGTAGATATCGGCATAGATCCAATGAATCCACAGATTCTCAAGCTAGGGGTAAGTCTTTCCCCCGAAGAGCAAGCCGACTACATTGCCCTTCTCAAAGAGAAGAAGGAGGTTTTTGCATGGTCGTACAAGGATATGCCAGGACTAGACCCACAACTAGTCACGCATAATTTAACGCTTGATCCGACAATCAAGCCTGTAAAGCAAAAACTACGTAAGATGCACCCAACAGTGGCCTTGATGGTCAAAGACGAATTGCAAAAGCTGTTGGACACAGTTTGTCATCTGCGTGGATTATCCGCCATGGTTGTCCAACATGGTTCCCGTCAAAAAGCTCGACGGGAGGATTCGCATATGCACTAATTTTTGAGATCTAAACAAAGCGAGTCCTAAGGATGATTTCCCATTGCCAAGCATCGACGCATTGGTAGACGCTACAGCAGGTCACAAAATGCTATCCCTCATGGATGGTTTCTCAGGATACAATCAGATTCGTATCAATCCTGAGGACCAACTCAAAACGGCGTTCACAACGCCTTGGGGGACATTTTGTTATAAGGTCATGCCTTTTGGCCTTAAAAATGCTGGCGCCACCTACCAACGTGCCATGACGTACATCTTCCATGATTACATGCATAAAACTTTGGAAGATTACATGGATGATTTGTTAGCCAAGTCTCTTTTGCGCTCAGATCATCTCGGTGACTTAAGCAAGATCCTCGATCGCCTCATAGAGCATAAGGTTAGACTAAATCCCAAGAAGTGCGTATTTGGCGTCACATCTGGAAAACTCTTGGGTTTCATAGTCTCAAAATGAGGAATCGAGGTGGACCCACAGAAAGTCAAGGCAATCCTTGAAATGGTTCCCCCAACTACCATCAAGCAGCTCAGAAGTCTGCAAGGAAAGGTCACGTCGATTAAACGCTTCATAGCGCAATTATCTGACAAGTGCCGACCCATGAACAAATTATTGCACAAGGGGGTTACATTTCACTGGGATGACGAGTGCCAGTCAGCCTTTGATGAAATCAAACAATACCTGGCTTCGCCACCAGTATTGGCACCACCTAGACCAGGAGTGTCGTTCTACTTATACATCTCAGCTACTGAGGTGGCACTGGGTGCCATGTTAGCCCAAAAGAATGAACTTCACAAGGAACAGGCTACTTACTATCTTAGCCGCACCCTGTTCAGTTATGAACTTAACTATGCATACGTTGAGAAACTCTTCTTGGCAGTGGTGTTTGCTACCAAAAAGCTACGCCACTACATGCTGAGCAACACTACGTATGTTGTGTCTAAGGAGAATCCATTGCGATACATGATGAGTCGTACTTATCATAGTAGTCGCATGGCGAAATGGATCATGTTGTTGACGGAATTTGACATTGAATTTATTGGACAAAAATCTATCAAAGGACAAGTCATAGCCGATCAACTAGCAGAGGCTCCTCTTGAAGATGATCAGCCTCTAGTCATAGAACTACCCGATGATGGGGTCTTCCATGTCTCAGAATCGCCAGATTCTGATGAGCCTGAGTCACAGGCCGACATAACCCTATTCTTCGATGGTTCTAAATGTGAGCAAGGTGGTGGCACGGGAATTGTATTCTTCACACCGTAGGGTGCTCCAATGCCCCTGTCATTTAAATTAAACTTCCAGTGCACCAACAATAATGCAGAATATGAAGCCTTGCTCCTAGGTCTTCAGACAACAATCGCCATGAACATCAAACGACTGAACATCTTTGGTGATTCGCTGTTAATAGTCAATCAAGTCAAAGGGGTATATAAATGCAAATGCCTAGTTTTGCAGGCTTATAAAGCCCTTGTGGACAAATTCTTGGCAAAACTTGAGTGGTATAACATCGAGGCACTCCCTCGATCATCGAATCGTTTTGCGGACACAATGGCCTCCTTGGGGTCACTAATTCCGCAAGACCTTTTCGATGATATGACAACCATTCAAGTCAAAACCTTATCGCAATCCACGATGGAGCGTGCAAGCTCAGACTTGACGCCAAGAATCCACATGATCCAGATTGAACCATCCTCGGATAAGTTCTTTCGAATCCGAGATCGTCTGACACGTGCCAAATGGGGGTCCTTGTTTTCCCCTACTCCCATTAATAGCAACACAACGCTATTCTTACAAGTTCTATCCCATTCAACGTTTGTTAGGGAAGAACTTCAAAAGGGATTGGTTGTTCATACTGTCGAGGTTTTCGATCAACAGGACTGGTATTTACACATTAGAGACTACCTCAAGTTAGGTAATCTTCCCCTTGGATTGACGCACGTCGCAAAATGAACATTCAAGCAGAAAGTGGCTAAGTATGTCTTGATAGGAGACATTTTGTATCATCGTAACTATGAAGGAATTCTTCTTCGTTGCTTGGACCAACAAGAGTCCACTTGGGCGATCGCCCAAGCGCACGACGGTACATGTGGTGGCCACTTTAGTGGTATGGCCATTGCAAAGCGCATTCTTCGCATGGGATATTATTGGCCATATTTAGAGCGAGATTGTTGCGCATATGTCAAGAAGTGCGTGAAGTGTCAACATCATGCCAATTTGATGCACGTACCTTCCCAAGACTTGCAGACAGTCCAGTCTGCTTGGCCATTTTTGCAATGGGGCTTTGATCTAATTGGAAAGATCTCCCCTGCATCGTCAGGCCGTCACACGTTTATCATAACGGCCACAGAGTATTTTACCAAATGGGTGGAAGCAATTTCGTTAACCTCTACGAAAGGACCCCGCATTGTGGAGTTCATTTTGCATAACATCATATGTCATTTTGGTATTCCATCCAAAATAATCTCGGATAATGGGCCATCATTCAAGAACAAAGACGTGCATGCTTTGACCACAAAGTACAAAATTCAGCACAGTTTTTCGACACCCTATTATCCGCAGGCAAATGGGCAAGCAGAGGCGTCAAACAAAACGCTAGTTGCCATCCTTAAAAAGACGGTCGCAGATAGTCATAAGGATTGGCACATACAAATCCCACTTGCCCTTTGGGCTTATCGCACTAGCATTCGGACGCCAACTGGGGCAACTCCGTTTTCACTCGTGTATGGCTCAGAGGCAATAATGCCTCTCGAGTTGGAAATTCCTTCCCTCCGCATATCAATGCAGGAGTTCATCGATGATGACACTGCATGGCAAGCCCGGTTAGACCAACTTACGTTGCTTGACGAACGACGCGTTAATGCTCTCGAGCACTTACGTATCTATCAAGAGCGGCTTAAGAAAGCTTACAACATGAAAGTTCACCTAAGGGACTTTCGGGTTGGTGATTTGGTTTTGAAGGAAAACCAACAGAACTCTAATTTGCCGTCCCACCTAAGGGACAAGTTCACGGCAAATTGGTTAGGTCCATATGTCATTGATAGCAAAATAGGACCCGAGACGTACCGGCTAGCTTCTCTTGACGGTATCAAGGAAACAGAACCCTTGAATATCAGTCATTTACGACCATTTCATATCTAAGAGAGCCATATCCCAAAAATGCTCCAAGGATTCCTGAAATCGCTTGGTCAATCCCAAAAATGCTCCAAGGATTATCGCAATCGCTTGGTCAAATCCCAAAAATGCTCCAAGGATTATCGCAATCGCTTGGTCAAATCCCAAAAATGCTCCAAGGATTATCGCAATCACTTGGTCACCCCAAAATGCTCCAAGGATTATCGCAATCACTTGGTCACCCCAAAATGCTCCAAGGATTATTGCAATCACTTGGTCACCCCAAAATGCTCCAAGGATTATCGCAATCACTTGGTCACCCCAAAGGCTCCAAGGATTCTTGCAATCGCTTGGTCAATCCCAAAATGCTCCAAGGATTTCCACAATCGCTTGGTCAATCCCAAAAGGCTCCAAGGATTCTTGCAATCGCTTGGTCAATCCCAAAATGCTCCAAGGATTTCACAATCGCTTGGTCAAAAATCAAGAAAATTCAAAAAACAACAAAAATCATCAAAAACAACAAAAATTTGCATCTCATTTCTAGGCATACTCAAATTCATCAATCGAGAATTTTCCTCGCATCTCATCTTCATATTCACAAAAATCAATCCATCAAAAATACAAAAATACATTGAACATAAAAACATTGCATCCATACATTGCATACTTGTGGTCATATAGGTCAAAGGCACCATAGGCTGTAATTGCTCTGCTAATCCATCTTGTTCCACACTGTTCCATTTTACAAAAACAACAAAAACACCATGCATTGCTTTTACCACACTAGAGTTAGTGGTCTTTTAATGTATCAAGAGTTTTTCGTGATTCAGTCATCATTTTGCTCTTTAGCCATGTAATGTATCGAGTCAGACAGATTTTACGAAGGTAGAGTTACACTTGAAATACACCTTGTTACGTAACATCCCAACACAAACTAAAACACATAAAACAATTCCTAAGTTGTGTGAACGAAAGATGAAACCTGCACAGTAATCCAGGTCACCATAAGCGAAACGGTTATCTTGCTCATCCCCCTGTGCGAATGACCCCAAGAATGCTGAGAGTTGGCAAAAGGACAAGCATCCTCCCTACCCAATTCCCTAAGAATCCCTAAGTTCTCAATAGTTGCAAAACATCAAAAATTTGCAAAACGTCAAAACTCCAAAATTTGACATACTACAGTGCACACATCAAACGGCACAAACAATAGTGATTTTCGTCACTCCATATCCCCAATCCCTTGCTCAAAAGAAAAAAAAAATCAAAATAAACAGTGATCTTATCACTACAAATGAGCAAGTATCCCAATACAATTGAAGAAAAGAAGGGAGTTGAACTTGAATCCCTGGAACTCTCAGCATTCTAATAGGTCATGAGGCAAGCCTCAGTACCGGTTTGGTTGATAGCCTATCGGTAACTGGTGGTAAACTTCTCGCATGACGATATATCTGTCACATTAACTTGCGGACAGATCAATGTTTGCATGTGGATGAGCTAGCTTATGGCATCCTGGATAACACCGTAGATTAATCTAACTAAATACAACAAAGGAGTTAGTGGGGCTAATTAGGTGATCCTCAGTACAGGTTCGGTTGAAAGCCCATTCGGCATTGGCGGTATCCTGACAAATACCACAAAAATGAACTCAATTGCACACACAAGGATGTGAAATAGCTTGGTCAAAAACAAGTCTGATTCATACCTTGTTCAAAAGTCTTATGAGATAAAATACAGTCGTGGCTAGTGAGTTAGAACTGTCTGAGTCTCAGAAAACCTTAGCTACATTTCTGAACCAACTGCAATATTTTTCATCCTTACAATACCATTAGAAAATACAAAAAAAGAAAAACCACATGTATACATACAAAGTAATGTATCACAGCAATCACCCAGAAACAACATAACAGAGTTCTAAATAGTCTATGGTGCCATAGCCAAACATCACAAATCCCATTCATCCATTTCATTTTTGCATATCACATATAAAATCAAAAACATTTGCATTCATCATAACATACGCATCCATCAAAATAAATAAACATGCATACATCCATAGTCATCAGCCATAATGCATAAAGATCAAAACATCACATGTACATAACAAAAATAAAACCGGTATATATATATATCGTAAAAAAAATGCCCGTAGGCTACAAAACTGGTCCTCAGACCCCGCAATCATATAACAAAACCCAACCTAAGGCATCGACCACCATGATCACGCAGGATCGGTGCGACGAGAACTACCCCCCGTGGTGTGGGTCCTATGGGACCCTGTAGGGCGGCTACTACTAGCCCCCGCATCATGCCTGCTACCGCCTCCCTCATCTAATCGCCTACGACGAGATGATGCTGATTGCTCAGTCGCACTATCCCTCGTCCGGCGTGAAGATCCACTTCCCGAGGGCTCAGGTAGCCGCCCACCAAGGCGGATGACCTCCCTCTCCAAATCTAGCCGGTGTCGGAACCACTCTGCCTCCCATCGATGATAGTAAGATACTGCATCATCATGCTGTGCCAAAACCCTATCCCGCTCTGCTAGCTGAGCCCGCAGGAGATCCCTCTCCCGCAGCGCGTCCCCTAGCTCCAGATCCCGAATCCGTAGCAGCTCTGTCAGTCGCACATTCTCAGCATGTATCCCAAACTCCATCCCCTCTGTACCCGCCTGAAGTACAGGACCCTCCGAAACAGTAGCCTGCTCTGGCTCCCACTGCTCCTCCATGTCCTGCATGTCCGGCTGATCCGGAACTCCCACCTCTACATCCTCATCCCCCACCTCAACCATGTCCGCATCATCCAATGGAACTCCCCAATCATCCCTTGCTATCTCAGCACCCTCCACTACCGCCTCCGTGCCTCCCAGTGGCCCCTCTCCTCTCCATCACCGTAGTACCCACCATGAGTCATACTCAGTGGTAGTCCCAATGTCATCCACGTCCGGGACGTCAATCACAGCATCTGACTCCTCACCCAGTGGCATGATGGCTGGTCGATCTAGATACCTCTCATCTCCCCGATGCCGATAGACCACGGGCTCACCAGGAAACCCCTGGCGCACCCCAAACTATCGTGTAACCCGAATGTATGAGAATAACTCATGCTCGGTCCCGTGTCGCCCGATCAACCACCGCTCCCTGCGTACACGTCGGAGCCACTCTCTAGCCTCCGGCCAGGCTGGACAATCTTGATAAGGACGCCAAACCACCTCCCCTAGAGTGAGCCGAGAGAAGGCATCGGTATAGTGCTCTACGGCACCTGCCCATCATCGACTCTGCCCCTGCTCTGCAGACCGCCGCCACAGAACTGCGTAACCTATCTCCTTGTCCTCCATCGCCGCTCGAGTCATCCACGGTAACCCGGTTGGCCTCTCAACAGATATGTGCTGCCAACCCCAGCACTACAACAGATAACTACAGCTGACCCCCTTCTGCTGTCGACAGCGGACCCCATACAGCTCCCCGTAGAGCTGTGCCAACAATGTCTGTCCCCATCTCAAGATCAGCGGTGCCTCTATCGGGCACTCTACCAACTGCCACACCAAATCCAGCAGGTTCCATGGGAACCTCGCGCCTGATGAGTCAGGTAGAAGAATGTTAGAAATGAGGCCCATCAAGAATGCGTGCCTCACTCCTAACACCCCCCTCTCCTGCCACCATCCAACCAAAATCCTGCTAGCCTGGCAGTCCACCTCGGCTGTCTCCACTGGGTTCTCTACACCCAACCGCTCCCCATGCCCGAAGCATCTCGTAAGTACAGCAGTCCGCTGATCAAACGGCGATGTCCTAATAGGCAGTCCATCTATCGAAATCTGAAGCAGTCGATAGACATCCTCCAGAGTCACAGTCATCTCCCCTGTCGGGAGATGGAAGGTGTTGGTCCGTGGATCCCAAAGTTTGATCAGGGCCGTCAGATAGGCCTGATCCGGGACCACAGGCTCCAGTCGAGCCACCTGCTTGAGCCCAAGGGCATCAAGCCATTCCCAGTAATCATCATTCAGTGCCCCCCGTGCCTCAGTAAAAGCAGTAGGTACACGGTACCGGCTCCTAACAACCTACAAAAGAAAATAATTCAACAAAAAAAAAAATAATAAAGTTAAAAAAAATCATAAAAAAAAAATGTATAGAAAAACACACTTACAGTTTTAAAAAACAAAAATAAACTCTAGGGAGCACTTACAGGTCTCGCTTCGGCTCCACCGCTCGAACCAGTTTGTGCACTCATGATGGCAGGGAAAATTTCAGCAGCGCTTCGCTTCGCAGAATTTACCTCCTCCTCCCAGAGCTCCAAAATCGCAAGAAAAATTTGACACAAATGAGCCCAAATTCAAGTTTTGGCCCTTAAATAGGCCTTTGAGCTAGAATTCGTCCTTGACTGGGATGAGCACTCTGGTTAGCACTCGTCCCACCTAGGGACGAATTCTACTTCTAGAATTCGTCCCACCCTGGGACGAATTCAGAGCGAAAAATTCAAAAACATCAAAAAATGACTAAAAATGCACTAAAAACATACACTAAATTTGCCCGATGTGAGTGCTATTGCACTTGACATCCAGGGCATACAAAATAGACGTTGGGGTCACAAATTGTCATCATCCTACTCCCTAAGAAGGCTACCTTAGCCGGACCGCTCCATGGGAAGACAGATTTTCGACAATTTCAGCTCCAAATAGCGTCACAAAAAGGGTTAACACCCACCAAAAACAGGTCCAAATGTTGGAAAAATTGCACATGCTTAACGATAAACCCTCTAAAGGCACCCTTGCACAAGTCATCTTGGGTCAAGCGACTCGTCGCTTCTCTCACGAAGGTCATTCCCTCATCGATTCGTCGCTTGAGGGGGTAGTCACACTTAGTCACCAATCAACAATCACACACCCAATTAAGGAAAACGACATGCATTCAAAGAATCATTGACAAAGACAATCACGCTCCTGCTTGGAGTAGTAAACAAGCAACAATCAAATCAATCAAACACTTGGCATTTCGTGAATCATGAACACAAGGTTCGTGTAGACACCAAAACAGCACCAATCCGATTATGTGACTGCAAACACTGATCGCTTTGACAAACATAGCCCCCAGGGCAGCCCTCAGAGGTCAAACAGTGGTCTTAACCACTTTCATAGCAATTTTGTGAGGTCAAGAAGCAATTTGGCACACTTAGACACTTTGCCTAGTAATCGTCTCACCCAGGGACGATTGCTAACTTGAAATCGTCTCACCCAGGGACGATTTCCAAGTTTAACGGGCAAAAAGACAAATGAGGCCAAGTGGCAGCCCAGAACAGTCAGTTGATGACTCCTGCCTCGCACGCGTGTGTGAGTGGACAAATAGGCCGTTTGAGGACTGTCACAAGGGCGCTTATGAAAGCCCAAGTCAATGGAGGACTCCCCTCCCTCATGGGAAGACAAGACCGCCACATGGCGCCTATGACCAACACATGGCATTTGTGCTTCCCTCCCAAAAGAGACCCCATGGGTCTATAAAAGGTGGGACTTTTCTCACCCAAGATATACGAAGTTGAAGGAGTTTTCAAGCAACGAAGTTCTGCCGAGTTGAAGACCCACTTGCATCCCTTTTGGTTCACCTTCCCACATCCACCAATCTCTTTTGCAAGGGAGGTTGTTGGGTGGCTTTTGGAAGCTTGAATCGGACCTAAATCCAACACATGGACACCTGAATCAACCAATTCGCCGACCCCCCAATCCTAAGAGGTTTTGGGCCCATCCCTAGTGGATTGGCGCCGGAATCAAGTGCCAACGGTGGGAGGCCCACTTGGGCATCCCCGCACTTTTCTTAAGTTTTATTTCAGAAGCATTCTAGTTTATTTTCTCATGCTTGCATATTGTGTTTTCTAGTTTGGTGAATTCATAGCTGCAATTTCGTAACCTTTGATCAAATTCTAGTATGTTTTGTGTCGTTTTGTAGTTTCACTAACTTGCAGGAGGCGATATCAAATTCCCGAGGGTAGAGGCCAAATTGGGAGAATCCGACCATCTGGGTCATCCCAAAATGGCCCCAATTACATAACCCCTCTGTCTGTAGGTGTTTTGGAGACCTCGGGAGTCGACATTGGAGCGTGTCAGTTCGGCTTCCCCAACACAGAAGAAATCGTCCCACCCAGGGACGATTTACAGTCAGAAATCGTCCTACCTAGGGACGATTTCTAGTTGAAAGCAGATTGGCCGACTGTCTCAGTGGCAATGGCCTGTTGGTAACATTTTCTGTCTTCTGGCAAGTTTTTAAGTCTGTTTAGAATCATTTTGTTTACTTGTTTTAGATAAATGTTTGCATGCATCTTTTGATGATTTTAGAAGAACGAACACTTTTCACTTGCAGCGAGTGCTACTGACATCTTGGTTGTTTCTTTGTTCATAGGAGAAGCAACGGAGGTGAAGAACTCATCGACATCAGCGACGGCATCATCTTGGCCCGCCCATTGCAATCGTGGGCACGCGGAAAGAGGAACATTGAGTGATTGTAATCGAATTCTTTTAACGCTCCTAGCCCCCGAAAAGGGAGGAGACGTCATTGTAAGAGAGATCAAGGGATATTAATGAAAGGGCTGTGTTTTCTCCATTTGCTTGTGTCTCTTCCAATGCGTTTCTTTTCCATTTCATGCACTTTACGTTTCTAGGACTTAAGCGCATTTGGTTTTGGTTATATTGCAATTAGTGTTTCCTTTGCCCGGAATCTCGTGCTTTCAGTGGCGATCACGGTGGGACCTGTTCCCTATTTTTAAGATCACAGAAAACTAATCGGGTTTTTGTGTTTTGTGTTTTACAGAGTACATTTTTTTTTTGCAGATCGTTAACCGTCTCTGATCGTTACGATTACTTTACTGGAAATCGTCTCACCCTGAGACGATTTTAAAATCGTCTCTGCCAGGGACGATTTCGGTTCTGTAAATCGTCTCACCAGGGGACGATTTTCTATCTGCAGATTTTCAGAGCAGAAATTCAGAGGCAACTGGAGCAGGCAGAGAAGAGGTAGGGATTTTATCATCTCTCGTTAAATTTTCTGTTTCTGTTTTCTGTTTCTTTGACTGTTTTCATTTTATCCCGCATACTTAGGGAAAATCATTCATGCTTGTTTCATTTTCGCTAAATAAAATGAACCTCACACACTCCACGTAACAATTTTAAACCAAGGAGCTGGTCGTAAGACCCCAGCCCTTTATCAAGACCATTGGTGGATTTCATCACCACCTTGGCTTGATTTGCATCCATTTCCCGATTGTCAACTATTGTTAGGCGTAAATCCTGATGAAGACAGACCGAGTGTCACTGGGGTGATTCCCATGCGCGCGAGGATAAGTTTTCTATGGTAGGTGCCATTAACAGGACAATCCCCCTTCCGTACCGCCTACGTACCACGTACCTTCTGCTCTCACGTACCTATAGTCTCCCTCTCGTAAGGGCGGGTATATAGAGAGGTTGGTATATCGGCCTGGTTGGTATATTGAAGGGGCTACCATTTTGGGAGTTATATGAGCCATCATAATGCATTTAAACGATCTTCAAAACCTACAAAAACAAAACAAAACACCAAAATGCACTAAACCAGTTTAGGGCACACCAATAATCCTTAAAAGAGATAATCACGGTTTTGTGAATGTGTGTGCTTAATTCTGCTTAGTGTAGACAAAAAAAATCATAAACGAGATAAAAACTTATTTAGATAGCATAGAAGCACCGCAATGGTGTACACCCGCAGTCAAGCCCAATCAAGGGCAGAAGCTCCGAAAGGTACACAAGAAGCAGGCACAAGTCGCCTTCGCTTCAGTCCTGAGGATTTGGTCATACCGCCTTATAGGTCTAACCTACAAAAGAATCCAATTCAGAATCCTCGGTGGGGTATGCCTATTCAAAGCAGCCCCTTTCGGGAAGATGCCTTACATGTAGACCTTGACATAAATAGAGAATCACCTCTTGAAGTTAGGCATGAGTGGCCACCGCGCGATGAAGCGCTAGACAGGCACACCGTCCATTTGGAGGGGCAACGTGGATATGGCGTCCCTTCTTTACCTATCATCAGAACAGAGAGACCAAATCCGGAGCGCAGGGCTCCTTACATAGGGCGACCTAACTCCGCCCACCCCCTTCACACCCGTGAAAGGGAGTACGAGGAAAGCCATCGCATTCCTCGAGGGCAACAAACAACGCGGGAACCTTGCATTTCCGCACCAACAGGATATCATGATCACCCCTTGAGGCCAAAACCTCGAGCACATACCGCTTACCTCGACGGAGGGAAGCGACCCATTGAAACCTTAGATCAGCAAACTCGAGGTAAACACATAGGAGAAACATTCGAACCTCCTGAGAAAAATAGGGTAGACCAAATTGACCCAGCTGTCGCCAGATATACCACCCGTCAAGCCCAAACCATGCGGCTTAAACCAAGTTATCAAGAAATAGAGTACCGACACCGCTTGGATAGAGAACGCATGCAACGTGAAGCGGATGAGTTACGCTATGAAATACCTGAGAGGGGGCCAACCCCTCGCATCCAAAGAGCTGAACAATATGAGAGGCGTAACCCGTTGGTGCAAGACAGGTCTCCACGACCTCGTCAAGCTCTGCCTCCAAGACCTCATAGATTCGAGAGGGAGGCAACTCCCCGAAACAATGATGGGTACCTTCAAGCAAGAGCTTGATCAGGGGTCATAGGTTTCGCCCAGAGACTCCTCAAGAATTTTACGAGGAGTATGAACCAGAAGAGGAATATGTTGAAACTCCCCATCAAGGCAGGAGGGATGCCATTCGGCCACCCCTCCATAGGCCTCCAGCCTACCGTAACTTGCAACAAGAGCGAACAAGAGAGGAAGAAATAAAATCTTCCGATGCATACCAAGCGCTATTGGAGCGTTTGGAGTCTGTGGAGACAAAAGTTGCTGGGCATCAAAAACCCACATTACGTCTACTCCGCAGTAATCCGGTGCATCCCTCAGTGCCTACACCTCTTTACCCCGAACACTTCAAGTTGCCTCAATTGGCAGTTTTTAAAGGTGAAGAGGACGCACAGGAACACGTTACACGATTTCTAAGCCAATGCTTCGGCATCCAAGATAATGACGCATTGTTGCTTAGAACATTCATAACCACATTCGCAGGCCCCGCCTCGGATTGGTTCACACAACCGCCCAAACACAGCATAAGCAATTTAGATCAATTAGTAGACGCGTTTCTTGAACGCTTTGCCTTCAACACAAGGAAGAAGGCATCACTAAGTGATTTAGCGAGCCTCAAGCAATTTGAAGAGGAAACAATGGCAGCGTACGAGAATCGATGGAGAGCTTTGCTTTCTAGGTTACCCTACCGTCCTCCTATGTCTGATCTCACGCAGATGTTCGCAAAAAGTTGCTTAAAATCAATCTCTGGTCTATTGTTGCTGCGACAATACGACAGCTTAGAAGAAGCTTTGGCGCAAGCCCGAGTCATAGAAGAGATTAAGATAGGCGAAGGCGCAATTGCCAAGCCTAAGAAGAAAGAGTGGAATAAAACCACTAAAACTGGGACAACGCAACCACAACACGCCGCAGTCAACCAAGTTGCGATAAATGTTCCCGTGCCTGTGCAAGAAACGCAGCCTCAAAAGGCTAACTACCAGGCAATGCCTCCTGCTTATGAAAGAGATAATAGAAGACAGGAGCAGAATTACCCGCGTCGCCCTAGGCAAAATTTCACCCCATATGCGGAGTCTAGGGACTCCTTATTTGACCGCTTGTCAGCGGCAAATTTAGTCACTCTGCCGAAAATCCAAATTATAGACCCTAACATTCCCAAGCCTAGGGGGTACAGAGAGGAATTGTATTGTAGATTCCATAGGCGCAGAGGACATGACTTGAATGGGTGCTAGAAATTCAAAGACCTAGTCCAGGATTTGATCGACAATAGAACATTGGTTGTGGACAACCCCATCGCACCAAACAACCAACAAATGGGGGTATTCAAGGACCCCTTGCCTCCCCACGAGGCACAGACAAAACCACTCCAGATTAACGAGGTGCGACAAGATCTTCCCACACAGGGATTTGTGGGAATGATTAGCATAGTAACAAGGAACAGAAGGTACCCAGTAGCTGCCCCCGAGGTAGCTACGAGGGAAGTTCCGGCAACATCGCATCCTCAACAACGCCCAACGCAGTTACTCTCCGCCTAGACCCGAGGTCACGATACGAACCAAACTCACGCAGAGTTTGCGGACCACGTCGGCTAGGCTGTCCATCTACGAGCTTATTCAACAATCAGCTCCCCATAGAGAAGCTCTTATGGACATTTTAAAAGCCATTGAATTACAACCCCACGAGGCAAATTCTTTCAACGCCTTCGTGGGACATGTGAAACAATGTACGGAGCCGGTCATCACATTCAGAGAAGATGAGGTCAAAACGATATCAAATGACATGGCAGATCCACCCCCGCACGTTATCGTGCGGGTCAACGGGATTCCGTACAAGAGAGTGCTCGATAGATACTGGCTCGTCCAAGAACATCATAACCACTGCAGCCTTAAAGCATTTGAAGCTGCCAGCCTCTCACATCACAGCCTCCACGTACACACTGCGAGCTTTTAATGATGCAATATGCTCGACAGTCGGCACAGTCGTTCTGCCAGTCCAGGTAGGACAAAAGTCAATACCTACACTGTGCCATGTGCTGGAAGGTGAAATGGCTTATAATATACTGCTAGGGCGGCCTTGGATCAGGGACATGAAGTGTGTCCCTTCGATCGCCCACCAGTGCTTAAAGTATGCTTATGAAGGGGAAATACATGTAGTCCCAATGGACTTAGAGCCCTTCAAGTATTGCAATGCGGTACAATTCATACCTCAATCGACCCTCCCTTCAACGCATTTGGATTTCCAATTAAATCCATCTAAACAGGGTCCAATACCGCAAGCACCACTGGTGGCCAACAAGACAAAATCCCAGCCAGGTGAGACTTCATCACCTGCTCCTTCATCATCAACGCCACCTATCATGGCCCAACATAAGGACAAGGGAAAACAAATCATGGAAGAGGTTAAGCCTCTAGAAGAAAGGTTGCCCACAATCTCAACGATATCAACAGAGGAAACACCCAACACAACAGAAACCAAGACTCCTGAACAACCAAACATGGAATGGACTCAGGAAGGACTACCGTTTCCTCCCACCCAATCATCAACAATCACTGTTGAAATGGCCAATACGGGCCTGGGGGAGTACTTAGTGCAAAACATTGTGGCAACCCCCACATTGGAGTCAGTACAGGACATGGGAAGACCTCGCCTTCCCATAGGGACAATTGTTCCTCTAGGCTACCCACCGAACCAGACAAATTTTGTGTATGGGGGCCTTGATCACGGTCTTGAACCATGCCAACAAAAGGAAACAGACGAAGAACCTTTTGTTGAAAACATCAATTATCTGTCAAACCCAGAATTTGCCCTAAAATATCTAGGCCAATGCAATTGGCATGGATACGGGCTAGGCAGATATGAGCAAGGGATGCGGATCCTTTGCCAACCAAGATATCAGATGCCATATGACAAGTCGGGGTAGGGTTCAACCATCCCCTGCCATTAGACATCTTGGTTGAAAATATGCAAGGCCTAGAAATAGGCAACAAGGGGGGATTGGCACAAGACCCGTATGCCAATCCAAATACAGAATACACATTGGGAGATTACCTCCCATGGTCAACAAACACCCCTAGAAACAACAATAATCGCTCTCCTTTGCTAGAGAGAGGTGAAAGTTCGGATAGTAATCCTCAAAGAGAACATCAATGGCTACCGGACATCTTTCTGAAGCTGTTCCCCTTAGAGGTTCCAGATGAAACAATACAGTACCAAGAGAATCAGGTCCCTCCACCAAGAGTGGAACAATCGCAATGGGACCAGATTAATTCACTGGAACAAGAAGAGTCCTCAACGTCGCAAGCAACAGATGTTGAAGAGGATGAACAATTTTGGATCTATGAAAGCGATTCAGAAGATGAAACCGAAATGGACTATCTCGGACATGCGCGACGACATCACCGTGCTCTAACTCATGAAGATCTAATGGGACAGATGGGCATAATGTCTGGGGCATGAATGGCATGTAGACCCAGCGAGGTGGGACCAAGTGTTGGATCCATGGCTCCAAATTCAAGATGAGCATCGTCCACCTCGAGATCCCATCATGACAACAGTGCCGAGGGAAGACCCCGCCCTCCTTTTCACAAAATTTGCACCTAGGGAGGATCCATTCGTGCCTGTTCCCGTAGAGCCAGATCCAGAGTATAGGGAGCATCTAGAAGAAACAAGTTATCACACCCGCGGTTTGGAGACCAAATTCATTCCATCCACATGATCTCC
Source organism: Wollemia nobilis (assembly GCA_028583015.1). NCBI lineage: Eukaryota > Viridiplantae > Streptophyta > Pinopsida > Araucariales > Araucariaceae > Wollemia > Wollemia nobilis. The sequence goes on along the minus strand of JAQPPZ010016751.1, from coordinate 3,735,272 downwards.
ATTGATTTGACCGCACCCATCCGCAATCCGACCGATCCATCACGGTCATTGCATCTAGACATGGATGCCATCGATTGGGATCGCGTCAATTCACCATTGTCACCATCAGAGTATTGGCCTTTCGGTGAAATGCTTCATTTTACCCCAAGGACAACTCAGGATATTTTTCAAGCTGAAGAGGGACCCGAGGTTCCAAACGCAGATCTTAACTCAGCTGATGATATCCATTTAATCCCAACTCCACATCATTTGGAGGACGGATCCCACATGTCAATCGAGGAGACGACTGACGTAGACATCGACACAGATCCAATGAATCCATGGATTCTCAAGCTGGGGGTAAGCCTTTCCCCCGAAGAGCAAGCCGATTACATTGCCCTTCTTAAAGAAAAGAAGGAGGTTTTTGCATGGTCGTACAAGGATATGCCAGGACTAGACCCGCAGCTAGTCATGCACAATTTAACGCTTGATCCGACAATCAAGCCTGTAAAGCAAAAACTAAGAAAGATGCACCCAACAATGGCCTTGATGGTCAAAGATGAATTGCAAAAGTTGTTGGATGCACAATTTGTCATCTGCGTGGATTATCCGCCATGGTTGTCCAACATGGTTCCCGTCAAGAAGCCCGATGGGAGGATTCGCATATGCACCGACTTTCGAGACCTAAACAAAGCGAGTCCTAAGGATGATTTCCCCTTGCCAAGCATCGACGCATTGGTAGACGCTACAGCAGGTCACGAAATGCTCTCCCTAATGGACGGTTTCTCAGGATACAATCAAATTCGTATCAATCCTGAAGACCAACTCAAAACGGCATTCACAACGCCTTGGGGGACATTTTGCTATAAGGTCATGCCTTTTGGCCTTAAAAATGCTGGCGCTACATACCAACGTGCTATGACTTATATCTTCCACGATTACATGCACAAAACTTTGGAAGATTACATGGATGATTTGTTAGCCAAGTCTCTCTTGCGCTCATATCATCTCGGTGACTTAAGCAAGATTCTCGATCGCCTCATAGAGCATAAGGTCGAAATCCCAAGAAGTGCGTGTTCGGCGTCACATCTGGAAAACTCTTGGGTTTTATAGTCTCAAAGAGAGGCATCGAAGTGGACCCAAACAAAGTCAAGGCAATCCTTGAAATGGCTCCCCCAACCACTATCAAGCAGCTCCGAAGTCTGCAAGGAAAGGTCGCGTCGATTAAACGCTTCATAGCGCAATTATCTGACAAATGCCGACCAATGAACAAATTATTGCACAAGGGGGTCACATTTCATTGGGATGACGAGTGCCAGTCAGCCTTTGATGAAATCAAACAATACTTGGCTTCGCCGCCAGTATTGGCACCACCTAGACCAGGAGTGCCATTCTACTTATACATCTCAACCTATCGAGGTGGCACTCGGGAGCCATGCTAGCCCATAAGAATGAACTTCACAAAGAATAGGCTACTTACTATCTTAGCCGCACCCTGGTCGATTACGAACTTAACTATGCATACGTTGAGAAAATCGCTTGGCAGTGGTGTTTGCTACCAAGAGGCTACGCCACTACATGCTGAGCAACACTACGTATGTTGTGTCTAAGGAGAATCCATTGCGATACATGATGAGTCGTACTTATCATAGTAGTCGCACGATGAAATGGATCATGTTGTTGATGGAATTTGACATTGAGTTTATTGGGCAAAAATCTATAAAAGGACAAGTCATAGCCGATCAACTAGCAGAGGCTCCTCTTGAAGACGATCAGCCTCTGGTCATAGAACTACCCGATGATGGGGTCTTCCATGTCTCAGAATCGCCGGATTCTCGATGAGCCCGAGTCTCGAGCCGACATAACCTTATTTTTTGATGGTTCTAAATGCAAGCAAGGGGGTGGCACAGGAATTGTATTCTTCACACCGCAGGGCGCTCCAATCCCCCTGTCATTTAAATTAAACTTCCAGTGCACCAACAACAATGCATAATATGAAGCCTTGCTCCTAGGTCTTCAGACAACAATCGCCATGAACATCAAAAGATTGAACATCTTTGGCGATTCGCTGTTAATCATCAATCAAGTCAAAGGGGTATATCAATGCAAATGCCCAGTCCTGAAGGCCTATAAAGCCCTTGTGGACAAATTCCTGGCAAAACTTGAGTGGTATGACATCGAGGCACTCCCTCGATCATCAAACCATTTTGCGGATACAATGGCCTCCTTGGGGTCACTAATCCCGCAAGACCTTTCCGGTGATATAACAACCATTGAGGTCAAAACCTTATCGCAACCCGCGATGGAGCGCGCAAGCTCAGACTTCACGCCAGGAGTCCACATGATCCAGATCGAACCATCTTCGGATAAGTTCTTTCGAATCCGAGACTCGTTTGAAATGGGCCAACTGGGGGTCTTTGTTTTCCCCCACTCCCATTAATAGCAACACAACGCTATTCTTACAAGTTCTATCCCAATCAGCATTTGTTAGGGAAGAACTCCAAAAGGGATTGGCTGTTCAAACTGTCGAGGTATCCGATCAACAGGACCGGTATTTACCCATAAGAGACTACCTCAAGTTAGGTAATCTACCCTTTGGATTGACGCACGCCGCAAAACGAACATTCAAACAGAAAGCGGCAAAATATGTCTTGATAGGAGACATTTTGTATCATCGCAGCCTACGACGGAATTCTTCTTCGTTGCTTGGACCAGACAAGAGTCCACTTGGGCTGTCGCCCAAGCGCATGACGGTACATGTGGCGGCCACTTCAGTGGTATGGCCATTGCAAAGCGCATTCTTCGCATGGGCTATTATTGGCCATCTTTAGAGCGAGATTGCTGCGCGTATGTCAAGAGGTGCGTGAAATGTCAACATCATGCCAATTTAATGCACGCACCTTCCCAGGCCCTACAGACAGTCCAGTCTGCTTGGCCATTTTCGTAGTGGGGCCTCGATCTAATCGGAAAGATCTCCCCTACATCGTCAGGCCGTCACACGTTTATCATAACGGCCACAGAATATTTTACCAAATGGGTGGAAGCAATTCCGTTAACCTCAACGAAAGGACCCCGTATTGCGGAGTTCATCTTGCATCACATCATATGTCGTTTTGGTATTCCATCCAAAATAATCTCGGATAATGGGCCATCATTCAAGAACAAAGACGTGCGTGCTTTAACCACAAAGTACAAAATTCAGCACAACTTTTCAACACCCTATTATCCGCAAGCAAATGGGCAAGCAGAGGCGTCAAACAAAACGCTAGTCGCCATCCTTAAAAAGACCGTCGCAGACAGTCATAAGGATTGGCACATACAAATCCCACTTGCCCTTTGGGCTTATCGCACTAGCATTCGGACGCCCACCGGGGCAACTCCGTTTTCACTAGTGTATGGCTCGGAGGCGTAATGCCTCTCGAGTTGGAAATTCCTTCCTCGCGCATATCAATGCAGGAGTTCATCGATGATAACACCGCGCGGCAAGCCCGATTGGACCAACTTACGTTGCTTGACGAACGACGCGTTAATGCTCTCGAGCACTTACGTATCTATCAAGAGCGGCTTAAGAAAGCTTACAACATGAAAGTTCACCTAAGAGACTTTCGGGTTGGTGATTTGGTTCTGAAGGAAAACCAACAAAACTCTAATTTGCCATCCCATATGAGGGACAAATTCATGGCAAATTGGTTAGGTCCTTATGTCATTGATAGCAAAATAGGACCCAGGACGTACCGGCTAGCTTCTCTTGACGGTATCAAGGAAACAGAACCCTTGAATATCAGTCATTTGCGACCATTTCATATCTAAGAAAGCCATATCCAAAAAAAAAAAAAATGCTCCAAGGATTCCCGTAATCTCTTGGTCACCCAAAAAAAGCTCCAAGGATTATCGCAATCTCTTGGTCACCCAAAAAGCTCCAAGGATTATCGCAATCTCTTGGTCACCAAAAAGCTCCAAGGATTATCGCAATCTCTTGGTCACCCAAAAAGCTCCAAGGATTATCGCAATCTCTTGGTCACCAAAAAGCTCCAAGGATTATCGCAATCTCTTGGTCACCCAAAAAGCTCCAAGGATTATCGCAATCTCTTGGTCAATCCAAAAAGCTCCAAGGATTATCGCAATCTCTTGGTCACCCAAAAAGCTCCAAGGATTATCGCAATCTCTTGGTCACCCAAAAAGCTCCAAGGATTATCGCAATCTCTTGGTCAATCCAAAAAGCTCCAAGGATTATCGCAATCTCTTGGTCAATCCAAAAAGCTCCAAGGATTATCGCAATCTCTTGGTCAATCCAAAAAGCTCCAAGGATTATCGCAATCTCTTGGTCACCCAAAAAAGCTCCAAGGATTATCGCAATCACTTGGTCACCCCAAAAGCTCCAAGGATTATCGCAATCACTTGGTCAAACCCAAAAAGCTCCAACGATTATCGCAATCGCTTGGTCAAAAAAAAAAAAAAAAAAAAAAAAAACAACAAAAATCATCAAAAACAACAAATATTTGCATCTCAATTCTAGGCATACTCAAATTCATCATAAAATTCATATTCTCGCACCTCATCTTCAACTTCACCAAAAACAATCCATCAAAATTACAAAAATACATAGCTGCATTAAGCATTGCATCCATACATTGCATATTTGTAGTCATACGGGTCAAATACCATAGGCTGCAATAGCTCTGATAGTCCATCTTGTTCCGCATTGTCTCATGTTACAAAAACAACAAAAACACCATGCATAACTTTTACCACACTACAGTCAGTGGTCTAGGAATGTACCAAGAGTTTCAGTGATTCAGTCATCATTTTCCTCTTTAGCCATGTAGCGTATCAAGTCGAACTGATTTTACGAAGGTAGAGTCATACTTGAAATACACCTTGTTACGTAACATCCCAACACAAATCAAAACACTAAAAATTCCCAAATTGTGTGAACGAAAGATGAAACCTGCAAAATAATCTAGGTCACCACAAGCGAAACGGTTATCTTGCTCATCCCCCGTGCGAATGACCCCTAGAATGCCGAGAGTTGGCAAAAGGACAAGCATCCTACCTACCCAATTCCCTAAAAATCCCTAGTTCTCAATAGTTGCAAAACATAAAAAATTTGTAAAATGTCAAAACTCCAAATTTGACAAAATACAGTGCACACATCAAGGGCACAAACGATAGTGATTTTCATCACTCCATAACCCCAATCCCTTGCTCAAAAGAAAAACAAATCAAAATAAATAGTGATCTTATCACTACAATCGAGCAAGTATCCCAATACAATTGAAGAAAAGAAGGGAGTTGAACTTGAATCCCCGGAACTCTCAAGATTCTATAAGGTCATAAGGCAAGCTTCAGTACCGATTTGGTTGATAGCCTATCGGTAATGTGAGTAAACCTCTCGCATGACGATGTATCTGTCACATTAACTTGCGTACAGATCAATGTTTGCATGTGGATGAGCTAGCTTATGGCATCCTGGATTACACCGCAGATTAATCTTAGTAAATACAACAAAGGAATTAGTGGAGCTAATTAGGTGATCCTCAATACAGGTTCAGTTGAAATCCCATCCTGCATCGGCGGTATCCTGATAAATACCACATAAATGAACTCAATTGCACACACAGGGATGTGAAAATAACTTGGTCAAAAACAAGTCCGATTCATACCTTGGTCAAAAAGTCTTGTAAGATAAAGTACAATCATGGCTAGTGAGTTAAAACCGTCTCGAGTCTCGGAAAACCTTAGCTACATTTCTAAACCAACCGCGCTACTTTTCATCCTTACAATACCATCAAAAAAATACAAAAAAAAAAACCACATGTATACATACAAAGTCATGCATCACAAAAATCGCCTAAAAACAAAATAACAGAGTTCTAAATAGTCCTTGGTGCCATAGCCAAACATCACAAACCCCATTCATCCATTTCATATCTGCATATCACATATAAATCAAAACCATTTGCATTCATCATAGCATATGCATCCATCAAAATAAATCAACATGCATACATCCATATTCATCAACCATCATGCACAAGATCAAAGAAAATCAAAACAACAAAAACAACAAATAAATGCAACACAAAAACAAAAAGCAATAAACATTGCTAGACACAAGTGCTCTTGCACTTAACCTCTTGGCATAGAAAAACTGATGTCGTGGTCTACATTGTCGCTATCCTACTCCCTAAGAAGGCTACCATAGCCGGACCGCTCCACGGGAAGATGGATTTTTGACAATTTCATCCCCAAACGACGTCACAAAAGGGTCAAAGCCCACTCAAAAACAACAAGAAAATCAAAACAACACAAAAAGCAATAAACATTGCTAGACACAAGTGCTCTTGCACTTAAACTCTTGGCATGGAAAATCGACATCAGGGTCACAAATTATCACTATCCTACTCCCTAAGAAGGCTACCATAGCTGGACCGCTCCACGGGAGACGGATTTTCAAAAATTTAATCCCCAAATGGTGTCACAAAAAAAAAACAACAAAAACAACAAAACATGCAACATAAAAACAAAGCAATAAGCATTGCTGGACACAAGTGCTCTTGCACTTAACCTCTTGGCATAGAAAATCGATGTCGAGGTTCAAATTATCACTCTCCTACTTCCCCAAGAAGGCTATAATAGCCGGACCGCTCCACGGGAAGTTAGATTTTCGATGATTTCACCCCATTACGGCATCACCAAAAGGGTTAACACCCACCAAAAATAGGTCCAAATGTTGGAAAAATTGCACACGCTTAACGGTAAACCCTCTAAAGGCACCCTTGCACAAGTCATCTTGGGTCAAGCGACTCGTCGCTTCTCTCACGAAGGTCATTCCCTCATCGATTCGTCGCTTGAGGGGGTAGTCACACTTAGTCACCAACCAACAATCACACACCCAATTAAGGAAAACGACATGCATTCAAAGAATCATTGACAAAGACAATCACGCTCTCGCTTGGGGCAATAAACAAGCAACAATCAAATCAATCAAACACTTGGCATTTCGTGAATCATGAACACAAGGTTCCCCCTGAGGATAAAAATGCCCTTTGCCTGTTCATGACTGATCAATGTCTAAGTTCAAGTCACACCTCACCAAAATAGGTTAATACTTGAAATCAAATTCCTTAGCTCGTCGAAGCAAGGATTCAAGAATGCATGCCCTTTCCATACTTGGGGCATCAAAAGTTGGTTAGGTTACCAAGAAACCCTAATCATTAGTGCTTTGGTTATCTATTTTTTGCTCAAGACCGCGTCACCCGCAGCGCTTCCCAAAAAGGGGCATCTCGTAGACACCAAAACAGCACCAATCCGATTATGTGACCGCAAACACCGATCGCTTTGACAAACACAGCCCCCATGGCAGCCCTCAGAGGTCAAAAAGTGGTCTTAACCACTTTCATAGCAATTTTGTGAGGTCAAGAAGCAATTTGGCACACTTAGACACTTTGCCTAGTAATCGTCTCACCCAGGGACGATTGCTAACTTGAAATCGTCTCACCCAGGGACGATTTCTGAAATCGTCTCCAGTAAGGACGATTTCCAAGTTTAACGGGCAAAAAGACAAATGAGGCCAAGTGGCAGCCCAGAACAGCCAGTTGATGACTCCTGCCTCGCACGCGTGTGTGAGTGGACAAATAGGCCGTTTGAGGACTGTCACAAGGGCAGTTATGAAAGCCCAAGTCAATGGAGGACTCCCCTCCCTCATGGGAAGACAAGACTGCCACATGGCGCCTATGACCAACACATGGCATTTGTGCTTCCCTCCCAAAAGAGACCCCATGGGTCTATAAAAGGTGGGACTTTTCTCACCCAAGATATACAGGTTGAAGGAGTTTTCAAGCAACGAAGTGCTGCCGAGTTGAAGACCCACTTGCATCCCTTTTGGTTCACCTTCCCACATCCACCAATCTCTTTTGCAAGGGAGGTTGTTGGGTGGCTTTTGGAAGCTTGAATCGGACCTAAATCCAACACATGGACACCTGAATCAACCAATTCGCCGACCCCCCCAATCCTAAGAGGTTTTGGGCCCATCCCTAGTGGATTGGCGCCGGAATCAAGTGCCAACGGTGGGAGGCCCACTTGGGCATCCCCGCACTTTTCTTAAGTTTTATTTCAGAAGCATTCTAGTTTATTTTCTCATGCCGCATATTGTGTTTTCTGTTTGGTGAATTCATAGCTGCAATTTCGTAACCTTTGATCAAATTCTAGTATGTTTTGTGTCGTTTTGTAGTTTCACTAACTTGCAGGAGGCGATATCAAATTCCCGAGGGTAGAGGCCAAATTGGGAGAATCCGACCATCTGGGTCGTCCCAAAATGGCCCCAATTACATAACCCCTCTGTCTGCAGGTGTTTTGGAGACCTCGGGAGTCGACATTGGAGCGTGTCAGTTCGGCTTCCCCAACACAGAAGAAATCGTCCCACCCAGGGACGATTTACAGTCAGAAATCGTCCTACCCAGGGACGATTTCCAGTTGAAAGCAGATTGGCCGACTGTCTCGATGGCAATGGCCTGTTGGTAACATTTTCTGTCTTCTGGCAAGTTTTCGAGCCGTTTAGAATCATTTTGTTTACTGTTTTAGATAAATGTTTGCATGCATCTTTTGATGATTTTAGAAGAACGAACACTTTTCACTTGCAAAGAGTGCTACCGACATCTTGGTTGTTTCTTTGTTCGTAGGAGAAGCAGCGAGAGGTGAAGAACTCATCGACATCGGCGACGGCATCATCTTGGCCCGCCCATTGCAATCGTGGGCACGCGGAAAGAGGAACATTGAGTGATTGTAATCGAATTCTTTTAACGCTCCTAGCCCCCGAAAAGGGAGGAGACGTCATTGTAACAGAGATCAAGGGATATTAATGAAAGGGCTGTGTTTTCTCCATTTGCTTGTGTCTCTTCCAATGCGTTTCTTTTCCATTTCATGCACTTTACGTTTCTAGGACTTAAGCGCATTTGGTTTTGGTTATATTGCAATTAGTGTTTCCTTTTCCCGGAATCTCGTGCTTTCAGGTTCCCCTATGGACAAAAGGTTGCGCCCTTTGCCTAATCATGACTGATCAATGTCTAAGCTCAAGTCACACCTCACCAAAATAGGTTAATACTTGAAATCAAATTCCTTAGCTCGTCAGAAGCAAGGATTCAAGAATGCATGCCCTTTCCATACTTGGGGCATCAAAAGTTGGTTAGGTTACCAAGAAACCCTAATCATTAGTGCTTTGGCTATCTATTTTTTGCTCGCACTGCGCCATCACAGTGCATCCCAAAAAGGGGCATCTGTAGACACCAAAACAGCACCAATCCGATTATGTGACCGCAAACACTGATCGCTTTGACAAACACAGCCCCCGGGGCAGCCCTCGAGAGGTCAAACGAGTGGTCTTAACCACTTTCATAGCAATTTTGTAAGGTCAAGAAGCAATTTGGCACACTTAGACACTTTGCCGAGTAATCGTCTCACCCAGGGACGAATGCTAACTGGAAATCGTCTCACCCGGGGACGATTTCTGAAATCGTCCCCAGTCGGGACGAATTCCAAGTTTAACGAGCAAAAAGACAAATGAGGCCAAGTGGCCAAAGAGTCGATTGATGACTCCTGCCTTGCACGCGTGTGTGGGTGGACAGATGGGCCGTTAGAGGACTGTCACAAGGGCAATTATGAAAGCCCAAGTCAATGGAGGACTCCCCTCCCTCATGGGAAGACAAGACTGCCACATGGCGCCTATGACCAACACATGGCATTTGTGCTTCCCTCCCAAAAGAGACCCCATGGGTCTATAAAAGGTGGGACTTTTCTCACCCAAAAATATAGGTTGAAGGAGTTTTCAAGCAACAAAGTGCTGTCGAGTTGAAGACCCACTTGCATCCCTTTTGGTTCACCTTCCCACATCCACCAATCTCTTTTGCAAGGGAGGTTGTTGGGTGGCTTTTGGAAGCTTGAATCGGACCCAAATCCAACACATGGACACCTGACACCACCAATTTGCAAACCCCCCAATCCTAAGAGGTTTTGGGCCCATCCCTAGTGGATTGGCGCCGGAATCAAGTGCCAACGGTGGGAGGCCCACTTGGGCACCCCCGCATTTTCTTAAGTTTTATTCTAGAAGCATTCTAGTTTATTTTTTCATGTTGCATATTGTGTTTTCTGTTTGGTGAATTCATAGCTGCAATTCCATAACCTTTGATCAGATTCTAGCATGTTTTGTGTCGCTTTGTAGTCTCACTAACTTGCAGGAGGCGATATCAAATTCCCGAGGGTAGAGGCCAAATTGGGAGAATCCGACCATCTGGGTCATCCCAAAATGGCCCCAATTACATAACCCCTCTGTTTGCAGGTGTTTTGGAGACCTCGAGAGTCGACATTGGAGCAGTATCACTTCAGCTTTTCCAACACAGTCGAATTCGTCCCACCCAGGGACGAATTCCAGGTGAAGGCAGATTGGTCGACTGTTTCAACGGCAGTGGCCCTCTGGTAATGTCTTCTGACCTTTGTCAAATTTGCAGGTGACTTAGATCCATTTTATTCACTGTATTTGAAAATCTTTTGCATGCATCTTTTGTCGATTTCACAAAATGAACTTTCCTTTTTGTCACAGGTGCTACTAACGCCTTGTTTGTTTATTTGATTGTAGGAGGAGCAACAAGAAGTGAGGATTCGTTGGCATAAGCAGTGACAAAATTCTGGCCCGCCCATTTCAAACGTGGGCATGTGGAAGAGGGATCAATGATCAAGATTGTAACCAAATCCATTTAACGCTCCTATCCCCTAAAAAGGGAGGAGGCGATTTTGTAACCGTGGTTAAAGAGTTTAATAAAAGGGCTGTGACTTCTCTAAATTCTTGTAACTGCTTTCAATCGATTTGCCTGTTTCGTTTAATGCACTTCATGTTTTAGGACTTAAGCGTTATTTTGATTTGAATGCATCGAAGTAGTTTTTCCTTTCTAAAAGCTTTCAGAATCTCATGCTTTCAAGTCTAACCTAATGAACATGGAAGGAGAATTTTGCATATCCAAGGAATGGATGGCTTCCTGAGAAAGAACTATCTCATCTACTATTTGACGTCCTTCCACATACCCCCCCTGCTCTGGGGAAATAATCTTATGCAAAAGAGGCTTCAACCTTTCTGCCATGATTTTAGTAATGATTTTGAGAAGAACATTAAATAAAGCAATAGGTCTAAAATGTGAGATATGATCAACCTCTTGAGCTTTGGGAATAAGAGTAATATAAGTTTTATTGATAACCTTAAAATTTCTTTGGCTTTCCTGGCTTATTCCATCACATATAATAAATCAACATGAAGGATATCCCAGAACTCTTGGTAGAACTCAATAGGAAAACCATCAGGACCTGGGGTTTTCCATTTTTGCATTTTAAAAACTACTTTTTGAAGCTCATTGATAGTAACAGGTGCAGTCAAAATAGAGTTCTCCTCAGAAGTGATAAGAGAAGGGATTGCTTGAAGTATATTATATTGAGAAGCTAAGTCAAGGGGAGTAGCAACAAAAATATTGGAAAAGTAATCAACAAAAATAGAGTTCATGTCATTCCAAGTATAAACAACATCTCTAGAATCTGATTTTAAGGAAGAAATAAATTTGTGAGATCTTCGAGCTAGAAGAGATTTGTGGAAGAAATTTGTGTTTCGATCTCCTTATTTGAGCCATTGAATTCTATATTTTTGCTTCCATAAGATTTCTTCTATTTTTTCCCATTCCTCTAACTGAGTTGTGAGTTTAATTTCATTTGCACTTCTCTTCTCTATGAGGCCATCTAAATGAATTTTCTTATTCAAATTTTCAATATGAGCAATAACTTCATGTTTTTTTTATGAACATCCCCAAACTCTTTCCAGTTCCAAGTCTTGATTTTGGATTTAATGTATTGCAGTCTTTTGGCAAAACAAAACATCTTAGTCCCATGCCTAGGTTTACCTACCTTCCACCATTGTTGCACATGAGGTCTGAAGTAAATGTCTCTAAGCCACATTAATTGAAAACGAAAAGGATAGAAACTCACATTGGTTTTCCACATTTCCACCATGACCGGCCAATGATCCGAACCAACATTATTAAGAGTCTTCACTTTAGGAATATGACCATAGATTAAGAAATTTTCAGAGAGCAAAAACCTATCCAATCGCTCCATTATACAAGCTAAGCTTTGCCTTCTGTTAGACCAAGTCATAAGACCATTATCTGGTTGGATATCCACAAGATGGAGGTTTGCAATATATTCGCTCATGAGGTCAGTGCTTTTTTCCAAATTTCTATTTCCCCCCATTTTCTCATCCAGAGAGAGGATGGTATTGAAATCTCCTCCGATCAAGATCCAAGATTTAGGAAAATGAGAGATAATATGAGTAATATCCTTCCACTGTCTTCTTTTTTCCTCCAAAGAAATCGAAGCATAAACAGTAATGTAGAGCATAATCTGGTTGGAATTTCTATTTTGAATAGCTATAGCCAAAAAACCCCAATTGCCAACCATATGGTGAATAACTACCTCTTTTGGATCCCAAAGACAAGAAATGTCACCCGAAGTCCCTTGGGAACTGAGGGAAACCACTTTTCCAACTGGCCAAATTTTACTAGCAATTAAGTCCATATCCTCCATTGACATCTTTGTTTCTTGAAGGAAAACAAGATGTGGATGATTTACCTGAATCATTTTTCTAATTTCATTTTGTTTTGAAAGACTCCCTTTGAGTCCTCTAATATTCCAAGTGATTATATTCATTAATACCAGGGATAAAAAAGTTGGGAAGGGCATTAATTTTACCTTCCTCTACAAGCTTTTCACCTTCTTTTACCATATGATATTGATTGGTCTTGCGACCTACTTTTTGATTAGAATCCATATTCAATTTTTTTTCCCTGTTTCTTGACTTATTCCAATTGAATTTGAGATGGATTCTAACCTTGAATAATGCTCGTACACAGCCAAAATTTTACTAGATGGTTCAACGGAGTCTATATTGGGAACTGTATTATTTGAATTTTTGACATTTGAAATATTGTTTTTCTTGTGTAATTTTTCTCCTTTTTTTTCTGTTGAAACCTTTAATTTGTTGGTTTGTCTCTAAGTTCTTCCCTTCATATTTAAATTGTGTTTCTAATATTTTAGTTTCCATTATTTCCTCTTCCTCACTTGGGACATCATTTGTAGAAATGATTTCAAACATATTAGCAGATGACTTTGATTGATCCTTCATAACTCGTTTTTTCTGAGTGTTCTTCTTCTTAGGTATTTGGAAACCTGTCAAGTTTATATCTTCTTTCTTTTGATCAAGAATTTTATTTGGGCAAGCACTGGCCAAATGACCATATTCATGGCAAATTCTACAACGAAAAGGAATGTTCTCATAGTCCAATACTTGCTCCCAAGTGTCTTCCCCAAATTGTAATGTGATATTTTTAGATAGGGGTTTGTCAAAATCCATTAAAACACAAATCCGAGCATAAATAATATGTTAAAAATTTTGAGTACAATCAACAATCATCATAAAAGTTCCTAAAGAGTTTCCAATTGAAGAAAAAATAGTAGGATTCCAAAATTCAATAGGGAGGCCAAAGAGTCTAACCCACACGGGAGCTATAGAAGGCATCCAACTTTCAATTTAGTATGCTAGGGCTTCATGAAAAGCCCCGCCCTTCCAAAAAACCAAGGACCCCCTTGAAAAGTTTTCTCTCTATCTTCATTATTAGAAAATAAAACAAGAAAATAACCATTTGGATAAATAGAGATTTGTAACTCACCTTTAGTTTTCCAGCTTTTTGTAGCCTAGACTTTGAAAGCAGATAGACTTAGATGAAAACCCACAAACCAAAAAATTAGTCATCTTTTTTCCAAATCTTCAATGCCATTCTGAATGTTACCCATATAAAGCTTAACAATAGGAGTCCCATCAAATCCTTTAAGACATCCTGACTCTGTTTTCCTAGGATCAATCTTAGGCATTCTTAGAGGTTTATGGGAAGCCCTAATATTGATATTAGCATTGGGCTGATGTTGTCCACCATGAAGGGCATCCCTAAAAATTATTTTTGGTACTAAGTCTTCAAAATTCTTACCCTTGATAGGGGTTTTCATAGTAGAATTATTTTGTGGGTGCACCTTAGCACTAGATTCACTTGAGATATGAGCCATTTTTTGATCAACTGCTTGAAACTTATTTCGTGATATCTTTAATCCTTGCCCTAGATGCCATGGAAAGGTATGGTTTTCACTTTTCTTTTGTGCAGCAAATTGGAAGCCGTTGTCACTCAAGTTCACAGTGTGATTTGTTGAAAGACAAATTTCTAACCCATATTGTATCCCCTGCAACATTTCCTGCTAAAATATTGAGCATAAACCATAAAAATATTGGCCGCTAGGGCCCGAAGGCCCTAAAAACCAACCTCTGGAACTCCTTGCACTCAACCCAGATGAAGCCCTCGCATAGCCGCTTGCCAAAAATGTCATTCACACATAGGGATGCGCTAGGATCTGTGTTTTTCCAAATGATATGAAAATTTGTGGAGACGTTCTAGGGTTTTTCAAGCATCCACCCTCAAAATTGTAGCTCAATCCGAGTCCGAATGAGTGAGATATGGCCGAAATGAGTTCGGTGGTTTAGGCAGTCCTGCGAAAAACATCTCATCTATCTTTTCAAATTCTTTTACCTTTTTTTTCTTTACTTGTATACATTAAATACCTTCTAGTGTATTGTTTTAGAGAAGTGAAAAAATTAAAAATTAATTAAAATTTATTATAATGCATTGTTAAAATTTCAATTTTTTTTTTTACCATTTAATAAATTCAACTTTATTATATATGTTCTCTAAGAAAATCAAGCTAAATTATTAACATTCCAAATTGTTTTCTAAAAATTAATATATTTATTTATCAAATTAAAAAAAGTTAATTTGTATTAATTTTTTTATATATTTAAAAATATCTCTTATATAACTCGTTGTATTTAAATGTATCTTATTTTTATCATATCTTATACGAATTAATTTAAAGTATTACATAAATATATACAATAATATTATAAAGTATAATTTACTATATTAATTTTAATATCATATTTTATTATTATTCTTAATAAATGGATATATAGTTATAGTTGAATATACCTATGACTATTATTTATGTAATATAGATTGAAATAAATTATTATAAATAAGTGACAATAAAATAACAAAATAAAATTTTATAAATACTTTTTTAATTTTGTAAACTTATAAAAACAAACAAAAATGATGTAATAAGACTTCCTTTCTCATAATTGAAAATGCTTTACTTTATATTAGTGTAAAACACTTACATATCCATTATTATTGTATCTAAAATATTTTATAGATACATTTTTATCTTTTATTGGATATATTTTTTAAATTTATAAAATATTTTTTACTCGAGAATTTGTCATTGTCATTTTTTTTTGAAATAATACTTCTTATACACATTCACCATGGGGATTGAACCCGGTCAAATCACCCATAATGCAAGTGGTGTCCTTGGGTCATTTTCATATTTACAAAGTGTGAACCTAAAAATACAAGTTTTAACCTCAAAATTATAAATTTTGTAATTATATTTTAATTATTTAATGAACTCATGATATCTATGTTTTAAAATTCTTGGTAGGTAATATAGTGCTTTTATCATTTGATGCAATATTTAATGTCAATAATTAAATTAATTTATTTTTTAAAGAAATATAGAACAACATTGTAATGCTTTCAACATTCTATTCAACATTATATTAAAGGTACTAAAGTATAAATTTAATGTATAAAATATAACATTGAAAGGTTCTTAAGTTTTGAAAATAAAAGAATTAAGTTTTTAATCTATAATAGTAGATTACTTGTAAGTCCAAATTACATTCCATCAATACTTATATGCTAATGATGGATTGGTAGCCTGAGTAACCCAATGGTGAAGACTTTGGATCTTTTAATAGAGGTCCAAACTTCAAATTTTGTTGGGAGTAGGGTTGTACACCATGCTTATATAACTGGAGTATGGTTGGAGTTAACTATATATTGTGTATCTGTCTCATATGACATATGGTCTACTTGATGTTAAAAACTACTTTATGTTTTTACCCTTCTGTAACAAGTATTTATTATGATACACCAAATTTAATTACTTCAATTATGACCAACCTTTATTGGTCTTATAATATTAGTGGCTTGATTTATTAATTTATGGTATAACATTTATTTTACTACTTTTTTTATAAACCTTCTAAAAATTGAACCATTTCTACTCATTTTATATATTTTGACATTCTTCTTAAGATTTTTTTATTTAATTAATAGATAATTTTTTGTTCTTTATCATGATATTTAGGGGTTAAATAACAAGATAATCTCTAATTTTTAAGGTAGGTGCAAAAACCATAACATCACTAGACGTAATGTGTTGTGGATGCATTATAAAACTTTAACTTGACATATATTTTATGTGAGATGTTTGATTCACTAACCATCCATTTACAGCATGGATGAGGATAAAGATGATATAATAATTATAGATTAAAATTTATCTTTTATAAATGTCATGCAATTATTCTAACTCATGGTAATTGTTGACAAAGATAAATATTTTATCTGAACTAAGAATTAAAAATAAGTACTTAAATAGGTATTTCTTAATCCAATTTAAATGTCAAATAAATTGCTCAAATATCTATACATTCTATAAAATAACTAAATAATTCAAATACCATATTTTTACAAATTAGGAAGTAGGATTTTGGGTGAAATGCCCTAGTGGAAGCAAGTAAACTATGACCCAACTCTTCAAATGAACAAATCATGGCCCAACCATATGCTCTAGCCTCTCCTATGGGAGCATTTCTCTATGGTGGTGAGGGTGGAGTCGTCCTCATGTGTGGTTTTCTTTGGTTGATTTCCCTTATGAGCCTCATGTTAGATCTAGGGTCTATTCTTCTCTCCTTTAGTACAACCCAGTCTTGTACTTTCTCAAATAAAAATTTCTAAAAAAACCTTGAGCAACATTACAAGAGTATTGAGCCATTATCCCACATGTATCCCATGATGGCCCTCATGGTGGTATATAAAGCACAACACCCACATAGAGCTTTGCATGTAAGAAAGTAAAATTTTGAGTGAAATACCCTAGTGGAAGTAGATGAACCATGATACAACCCCTTAAATGAGTGAATTATGACCTAATTGTATGCTTCATCCTCTCCTATGGGAGCATCACTTGATAGTGGTCAGTGTGGAGTCCTCCCATGTGTGGTTTTTATTGGTTGATTTCCCTTGTGGACCCCATGTTAACTCTAGGGTCCATTCTTTGCTCCTCTCATCCTGCCCAATCTCATACTTTCTCGTATAATATTTTAAAAATATCAATGCCAGAGGTGCTTGAAGTGGAGGTCCCATAGGAGGAGCGAGATATGAGTAGAGGTGTCAGAGGTGCATGGAGTGGAGGTTCCATAGGAGTGGGATCTGAGTAATGACTTTAAAATTATTATTATTATAATAATAATTTTAAGTTATTTTATGATGCAATTTAGGATTTTTGTAGAATGGAACTGGATGCTTTACTATGAGTCAATATGTGAAGCTTTTGATTTGGAAAAGTGTAAAGAAGATGGTTTTTTGAGGTGAGTAAGCTAGCAGAGTAGAGGGATTTGATAGAAATTATGACGTATTTGGTGTTGATGGTTTACCGACTATGGAGATAATTGCTTTAGTATTTTATTTTAGGGGATGGGCTCTTGGGTGGTATCTATAGAAGGCATTAGTAATGTCAATGAGGTGGTATTTCAGGAGGGGCTTGTGGTTCATGCAATTAACCATAGGTTTAGTATTATCACCTATGAGTATGAGACCCATAGCTTGGGGTATCAGGTGTTTCTTAAGCCTTTTTGACTCAAGATATGTATTTTGTTCAATGGTGAAAGGTAGTAAGAGTTGTGGATCAAAGTGTATTTTTATCCCTCTCTAGTATAGAATACGATTAGAGTTCCAATGGATTTATTGAATATTACACTGAATGAAGGTACCTAGAACTTGGTGGGAAAATTTCAAGGGGTAGACTAAATTTAGAAGACATTGCTATTGTTGGAAATAGTTATGATGCTTAAAGCTTTATTTATTATTAAACTAAACTATGAAGAGGATTTGAAGCAAATTCTAGGTGGAGGTCTTTGGTTCTTTGGTAAAAGAGGAATATTTCTTAGAAAATAAAGGATCAATTTTAACCCAAATACCTAGAATATTATCTTAGTTCCCCTCTAGGTTAATCTCTTAAGTCTGCCCTTCCACCTATGGCATGAGGATATTCTTAGGGGTATGTCTAAGATAATAGGGGGGTTGACTTTGATTGATTCATCCACTAGAGTGAAAATGAGGATGACCACAACCTAAATATGCATGGTGGAAGGCCAATAATTTGAGCTCCCCTAATTATTTTAATTTGAAACCCCTCTAGGCTCCTTGAATGAAGTCATTGTATATAAAAATAGACCTAGTATCCATTCAAGATGTAAAATATGAGACCATTATTTGGAGCACTATTCTCAGCAAGGATTGAATCCAAAACCTAATGCATGGGAGGTGAAGAACCCTAAAAAATGGATCCAAAAATCGTCTAAGAAACCTATAATTCATGGAAACTCAAGGAATAAAATAGGTGGGTCAAAATCTACTAACCTTGGGAGTTCCCAAATTTCCTTGGAGCTTCAAATGATGGCAAAGGAGTCCCACTAGTTAGGAGATATGGTCTCTAGGAATAGTACTAGGTGGAAGTTGATGAATGACATGGTCTAATATGTATCGAGTGGGGTGTTTGATGAGGACTTCGTATCCTTGATCCAACCAAATATAATTTATTTGACTCTTAGTTTGAAGTAAGCCCTTTAGACCTTATTATTGAAGTCTTGGTGTCCAACAATCTTCTTCATAATTATTTTGGTTATTTGGTGAAGGATGAACCTATTGTTTAAATGGTTTCTCATCCCTCTAAGTTATCATAGAGTTCTCCAAAAATCAATCTAGTTAAGGGATATATGGATCCCAAAACTCATAGTTAGATGAAATGCTTGGTCAATGTTAAAGTTGAGAAGAAGTTTGGGAGACCTTCCAATTAATCCCTTAGGAAGAAAGTTAGAATTATATATTACTAATGAATCCTAGACCACCATGAAAATAAATATAAAAAAATATGTGAGAGTTAAGCAACTTCAAATAGAATTATTTGCCAACAAGCCTTAGTGGATTCAGGACGAAATAAATAGGTCCTCAAAACCAATAAATTAAACTCTTATCATGGAATATCAGGGGATTTAATAGTCTTACTAAAAAACATATGGTTAACTCTATCATAAGGGAGTCTTTTCCCTATATTATTTTCCTCTAGGAGATAAATATTGAAGAGGGTAATATAGATTTAGTAAGAAATATGATTTGGAAGGAGGTAGGTTTTGTAGCTAGGCTATCCTAGGATGCTTCTAGGAATTTATTTCATTTCTTGAATCCCAATAAGCTTGATGGTTCTATCATCTCTTTAATGACAAAGTTATAAATATTTTATTTTTTGCAAGACCTCTAGACAAATATGGGCAATGTCGAATATCTATGCTCCTAATTTGATAACTGTGAGAAGACTTTTATGGTTATCTCTATGTGCTATGAAAGAGGTATTTAGGTCTGAATCCTAGGTCTTGGCTAGGGATTTTAATTCTTTCTTATTTGATAAGAAAGGGGAATTCTATCCCTATATAAGAGAATGGAAGAGTTTGAAGATTTTTTTTTCAAAAATAAACTTCTAGATATGGAATTGAAGGATTCTCAATACACCTAGAGCAATAGAAGAATAGGCTCTCAAATCATTCAGATCAAGGTGAAGTTTGAATATGAATTCAAAGTTATGATTAATATATTGAAGATTCGTTATAATAATCATAAGGTTGATTGGAGAATAAATAGAATTGTTGAGAACATTAAATTAATCCAAATGGAATTTTTTAAAGTTGAATACAATCATGTGGTTAGAGAATATAATAGGATTGTTTATACTTTAGCTAATTGGGTGTTGGGTAAAGGTGATCTTACTTGCTATGGCCTCCCTCCTAGATAGTGGGCTTTACATACCAGGGTTGCTCTTCTTTCTATCCTTTCTCTATATGGATCTAGCACTAGAGGTACGTAGTGCCTTTTTATATTGTATTAACCTATATTTGGTCGAGTTAGGGTATTTTGAACCTCATATTAGAAAGATAATTCTTATGTTTTTTGTGTTAATTCTTGAATAAAAGACATGTTATCTTGGAAAGTCCATAGATGTAATCTATTTTTTCCTTTGATTTAATATTTTTTGGTGTGTGTATTTTCATGTTTTTTTGTTGTGTTTTTATTTTTGTGTTATTTTTTAATGTATTTTGTTGTTTTTTTGTGTTCTTTTTGTTTTATTTTTTATTTTTGTTTTTTGGTATGGTTTTGTTTTTCTTGTGTTTTATTGTTGTTGTTTTTTGTTTTTATGATTTTTTTTGTCATTGTTTTTGTGTGTTTGTATATTTTGGTTTGTTAATATTTTTTGGTTTGTGTTGTTTATGTTTTTTTTGTTTTAGGTATGCTCCTTGAGTTTGTTGAAGAGGTAGGCTAGGCGTAAGACCTACTATTTTTACAGAATAGATACCCTTACCTCATTGGGTCTTACCTAAAAGTGGCACCCTGAAAAGGTGTTTTCTACAAGCAAACAAAAATACTTGTAGATGATCTATGCTTTAATATTTATAGATTTTATGCTCATGCATCATAATATCACATCTTCTCTTAATATCCCTAGACTAACTTCATTATCTTGATTTTCAAGTTAGAGTACTTTTAGCATGGACTATAGTCCTCAATCATACACTCATTCACTCAATCCTATGAATCCTTAATCTTGCTCTCTTATGTACCATACCATATTAAAGCAAAACCATTCAAAAATATTGGAAGAATATTTATCCACTACTCTTCCATGTCAAGATGCTATAAATGTATGGTCTCATACATTCTTAAATGAAAGTCTTAGCATATTTAGAATTTTGGAATAAAAAGATAGAATTTTTTTCCATCTTTTCTATGGTGAAATTATCCTATGTGTGAATAGTGTTGAGTATAAAATGTATTCCTTTATAACACTCCTTCAATATTCAATAATAATAATTTCTAGTAAAAATATGAAGCTCACCTAAAATAAACATTGAATTTGCTTATCAAGTACTATGAATACCAAATCTACTAGACCTTGTCACCCATTTATTTTATATTATGCATCAATTATTGACACATAGATAAAGATAATACAAACAAGATAATAGACTATGAAGAGGTAAACATAAACTATACATAATATCACCATGATATACAATTGTTAACTTCTTTTCATTTTACACTTACATTAGTAAGCACAACAACTAGGTTCAACAAGAAAGGTATTTACCAAAGGTATAAGTTGGTAATGAACTTGGTAAATGATATTTGTCATATAGTAAGTTTCATAGTTATCACTATAAAATTAATCTATTTACTATTATAAAATTGAAATTACCATGATAAGAATAAATAATTTTTTTGGTACTATTGAGGAGAAAGAGGGTTTTGAAAGGGATCCCACAACCTTTTACAAGGAAACCTACCACAAAGGTAGCCAGAAGAGAAAACCACAAAATACAACCAAGCAAAGAGGCCCTCCAAAAAACATTAAGGAAAAAATATGAAAGCAAACAATGAGAGAACCGAGAGAGTTCTATATCATTGAGTCGATTTCATGGGTAATATTACCAGGTATTTGATCAATTTTGAACTATGCAAAAGAGCAATTTTAAACTTCAAACTGCATGTTGCTTAATTTTGATCAATTTTAAACTATGCAAAAGAGCACTTTTCTTCGTAGAAGCTTCCCCCGAGGAATAGACATCAGCCACCATTTTATCCTTAACAAAATCTCTTGGAAGAACCTCCACACACTCCTCTATGGATAAGGGAGAGGACTCCACCACATCCCTGTTTTTACCACTAAGCCGCAATGACTTATGGGTACCACTGTCTTTCACCACATTGATAAAATAAGGACCCGCCATAAAAAGAGTAGAAATAGAAAAAATCATAGATTTCTTAGTCATATCTGCAGTAGAGTTCTTAACCATAGATTCCCTAACACCTTTAGCAAAAACATGAACCTTGCAGGAGATATTATCTGATCCAGAACCCATAGAAAAGGAATAAACATCCTTAGAGTCCTCACTCAAACTCTCTGAAGCCACCAAAGCTTGACCAGGTGCAGGGATTGGAAGAGCATCCAACGTATTCAGAATATCCTCCACTGTAACCTCTTTCTCAATCGTAGCTTGTTCAAAAACCAATACGGCCAATTCCCGATGAAGGGAAAACTGATCGCACCCAACCTAAACTGCCAATATCAAATTCCTCATAGAATTAAATAGAAACAAGGGGATATTCATCCATATTTGTCTCCTCAAATGATTCAAAAACATAGTGTGAAAACTACGTATGACATCATACATAGAATACAATATAAAAAATTACATAACAACCTTCTGGACACAATCCAATAAGCCCCCATTCTTCAGAATTGATAAGAATAAATAATTTTTACTACATAATAAATTTAAAAATTATTGCAATAAAAGTAAATAGTGGTATAACAAATGCTATCATAGGGATAAGGACATAGGTTTTGAGAAAACCAAAACCAATGAAGAGTGATCTCAATAACAGAAATAGAAATATCAACCTATAGCACAAAAGATATTTTTTTGATCTCTCCGATTGTTATGGTCTTTAGCATTGACACATAAACATCCACTAGTGATGTTATACTATCATATCATAATTATCTATAATTAAATGTATATTTTAATCGGAAATATATTTATAAATAGAGGGCACAACTCAAGCACCATAATGAGACAAACATATTTTTATTATATATACAAAATGTAAATGTAGACAAGTGCTCAACAAATTATTTTAATAAGTGAATGTGGTCCTCTTATTAATTTTTTAGCTCTAAGAGACTCTCACAATAACCATATTGCTTTCTCTCACTCACATATTCGTTAAACACATTGTATACATGGATATACTCTTTCTTTTACTAGCTTGGATTGTTATCCCATACTCTCTTACTAGGCTCTCACTTGCTTGAGCTCACAATTGTTCAACTTGTATCCTCTGAGGAGGTTCTCCTCTATTTTTAGGTAATTAGGGATACATGTTATATGGATGGAGAGCTACAAATGGAAGCATTAAAACACTTTCTAGAGATTTCCTTTTTCAAATATTCCTATAGATATGTCTTGCATGCTTAATTATACAATTCTTATGATATTTACAATTACATGAGATAGTCAAACTATCACTCCCTTCTAGAGATTCCTCTCTTGGAATTTTTATATGATATCTCAATAATTACATTATTGATACAAAAGTTATTTGGACTATCTCTGACCATTATATATTTTCTACAAAATTTATAACATATTTTGATGCTTTTATTTACTTACATCATATCTCAAGATAATTAACTTTGTGATAAATATAAATTACCATGACAATGCTAGTTATACTTTTGCCATTAATTATCCCAATCATGACATTCTTATTGTACTAATGTACAAATATTATGTTTGTAATACCATTATTCCTTACTTATTATCATGATCTTCTTGATGAAGCAATTGTTTGATACAAGTAGTCAAGATAGAATACTACTATACATGTAAATTATATGACAAACTTTTATATCTAGATGATTTAGTGTTTTCATCTTTAATAGAGATGGAATACATTATAGCAACTTATGCAACATACAACACAATTTGGTTAAAGAGAATTTTTCCTAATATGAAACAAAATGAACATTTGATTTGGAACACCTACTTATTGTAATAACAACTCTATAAGTGTAATGACTAAAAATCAAATGTTTCGTAACCAACATTTTATATATAATTTAGTGAGAGCTTTTGAAACCCATGGACATATTGAATCGTTATTCTATAAATGAAATAATAAACTTTCACACTTATTCACAAACATATTTTCTTAAATAAATTTAAAAAGAACAAAAAAAAATTACTACATTAAGTACCAAAGGAAGAGATTGAAAGCATGCATTCATGCTTAAGTTGATAGAAACTAAAAAAAAAAAAATTACATAATTTTATATTATATTAAATTACAAAATATAAAAAAATATAAGTATTTTTATAAAAGTGGAAACGTTATATTCAAAACAAGTGAACAACTACTGTACCAAATTATTTTGGGTAATTATTGTTGCTTATTGTTTTTTTTTTTCTGTGATTACAACAATCTTAAAAAAATACAGAAAGAAACACGAATGCAATGTCTAAACGTCAAATACTAATAACATTTCTATATATAAACAAATATGTGTTGGAGAAAGATTGGAACATTATATGTTTTCCATATCTCCTCCAATTTTCCTATGCACAACATTAACAGAATATTGATCTAATGAGCTTCCTTCGAAATTTCCCTTAACTTGACTGTGTCAATCATCTCACATTGAGCGGACAACAGGGTTCCAACCACATTAGATACTTCAAGGTTTGTCACGTGTATTTACTTTTACTTAGAACAATGAAATGGACTTACCAGATTCCTTGCCTTTATTTTATTATTTCAAACGCAATTGTTTTGGTCCTCCTTCTATGACACGTCTTTGGGGCAGGTATTTAGACCCATTTAGATATATTTTTACTCATTCAGTCCACGGCCAAGACAGCTAAGTAGAAGGAGAATATATAAAGATAAAGATAAAGGAGGCCCCACAACAATTTCAAAAGAGGAGAACGACAATTACAAAATCTTGTAGCACTTACAATGAAAAGCACAACACAATTTTCCCGTGGAATGGCAATAATCGAGCTACAGCAGCAGTGCTTTTCGATTAACACCGTATCATTTTCTAACTTTCCTCTAGATTCACCTCTACTATGCTTAGAGATTCTGGACTTGATATCTCCAAATATTGTAGCTCATCTACCCTGTCAGCTTGCTTTCTGATTTTCGTTTTCTGGCTAACGTTGAAAATATGGGATTTGCTGGTCGGTTAAAGGAGACATATAGAATCAAAATATTGTGCATTAATTTCTATGGATGTGGGCTTTGCTTCATTCCATGAACTCAAAATCACTGTCCGACATGGACTCGTACTCCACTTGCTCGGTGTTTTGGAGTTCGTTGGAATTTTTGGGACATCACTTGGTCGTTTAAAGTTGGGTGCAAACAAAGTTGAGGTTGCCAGAAACCCTCTCAAATGGACATTTTTGGCCACTATAAGCACAGTTCACATTTGACGTTTTATTAAAGTTATTACCACTTTATAACACCAAAGTCTTATGAAAAGCCATATTATATATTATAATATTTTATCTATGTTAAAGTACTTTTAAGTACAAGTAACTAGAATGGAAATCCTAACAATAATTTATATGAAGCTGTTTGGTCCGAAATTACTTGCACCCTGACAAGTGAGGATCATAAATTTTTAAATATATTAAAGAAACGATTGCTATTAATAATTTTAAGTCAAGTTCTTATGGACGGGGCTGGCCATCCAATTTCAGCCCCCTTTTTTATGAAAAATATAAAATGAAATGTGAAATGTTGGAAATTGAATGAATGCGAGAATATAGGACAGCACTACAACCGAAACCGCCGACCTTTTGTGGTGTCGTACAAGTGACGTTTGATTCTCCGCCTGTTAATATATAATATAAGTTTTCATTAATTATTGTAAATCTTTTGGAAAAAGAAAAATTGGGAATTATGAACGACCCGCCTTTGGACCCATAACGTTAAAATCATTATTTTCCTCCTGTCACATATGTATGCAGCCTTACAATGGCCTTTCTAAATCTGCCCTAGGATTATTTCATCTTGATAGTGACAATGTTGCCCCTCCTTGGTTGGCCAAAATAGTGAGGTGATCCTACGAGACAAATTTGGTATTTGGGCATTTCTTTTGCTCTTGATCTTAATCTTAAGAATATGTGGATTTGGGTTAAAGAAATAATATCTACTAAGTTTTCTAAATGGAATAAGATATTTCTTTCTAATGTTGGCAGGCTACAAATATGTCAAAAGATTTTGTCATCATATAGTATATATTATGCTTGAGTTTGGTTTTTTTCTTCCTATCAGGTTAATGACATTCACAAACATATCAAGATTTTTTTATGGGCTAATAATGTTTTTGGTAAAAAGAAACATAGTTTTATATAGGACTGGTGTGCTATTAATAAGTTAAAAGGAGGTTTAGGCCTTAAAAATCTTCGTTTTCAAGGAATGGTCCTTGCTATTAAATGGATTGTTAATTGTATAGAAGAACCTTGGAAAGTTTTAGTTAGGAACAATATTTTTATGGCTATTCCTAAATAAGCCCATACTTGGAAGGGCCTCTCCATGAGTGATAACTTGCTAGTCAGATTTCCAGTTGCTCCTTCTGGTTCACTTGTGTTTAGAAGTCTTTGGAAAGCCTGGGAGATGATTAGAGGTAGTCATTTTGCTTGGTCTGTTAATGATAATTCAGTCCTCTATTTGAATAGCTCTATATGGTGGAATATTATATACATAAATAAGTTTCTTACTCTTACAAAAGGTTTTTTCGGCTAGAAATTGGGTCAATTTGGGTATAAGAACATTTGCTGATATTCTTGATAATGGTAGTTTGAGATCTTGAGATTCTCTTAGGACTTAGTATGGTTTTCCTGGTTCACAAAAAAGGACATACTGTTTCTTACGAACTTATTTTTTGCAGCTGAATTCTCCTAATTTTGTTTCAGATGAATAATTTTTGTTTGATAATGTGCGTTGGAAAGGTGATGTTTAGTTTTATAAAATCACTTCCAGGCAGTTATATAATTTTTTGATTGATACTAATGATATCATTATGCATATCAATAGAGTTTGGCAGAAGGATCTTTCAGGGTCTTATGGTTAGGTCATTTTGTAGCATATTTGGTCCAGTCACTTGGAACCTAAGAAATATTGGTTTAGATGGCTTCTTTTGCTTCAAATACTGTCTATTTTGAATGATTCTAATAATATTATGAGTTATTATATTTGTAGAGTTCCTGATTCTATTGAGCATATATTTTTTATTGCTTCTTTGCTCGTGAAATTTGGCACATTTTCTTGTATAATATGTAGGGATGGAACATTCATGATACTGTGACTAGAAAACATATTTTACTAGGTTTTATTCCTCATATGCAAAAACATTTGAATAATTTTTGGCTTATATTATCATCAGAGATATTATGGATTATATGGGTGTATAGAAATAAGGAGATTTTTCAGAATTTGTAGAGATCACTTACTGGGTCTTTTAGAAGACTCACAACCTTTAAAATTTCATTACAAGTTGCTCGGAATATGAGAAGCTACAGGGACAAATATAGGTTCTTCTTTGATAGACTTCATGATGCTGGAAGACAAGAAGACTACTGCTGTAGTCTTGAGTATTTTGATTATCAGTTAACTATGATTCAACATTTTATAGCTCTTTTCTATGACAGTTATAGAATAGTTTATGACATTACTTGAGTTTGTTTTAACTCAGCATAAGTAGTTGTATCTGGTGTTTTTATGTGCTGATTTATTTTGAACATGACATGATGTAACTTTTGTTTTTTTAATATATGAATATACGTTATTCCTTTAAAATTAAAAAAAAAAGTATAATTAAATTTATTTATAAAAGAAGATTGATCAAAGGATTTTTTTTTAGTTTATTATGAAAATATTTTTAATTCAAAAGTAGACTATATAAGGTTATATTATATTAAAATATCTTTAACATGTCTTATGTATACGAAATTTGTACCAATAAATAAAAATTATTTCATAATATTATTCTCAACCTTGTTGTCATCAAAAATTCCTTTGAACCATATTTTGTTTTTCTTAATAGAAAGCTAATAAAAATATAATATTTATTAGAAGGTGTTGCTAATAATGTAAAATGTATTTTTTAGAGTTAATTCAATAGAATTAATTGTCTTTAATATTTTCACCTGGCAAGAGAATGCAATTGTAATATTAAATAAAGAATGTATGATTTCTTAAGTAAATATTTGTGTTATAATCAATACAATTTTATTGTAACTAATCTATAATATTTATTATTTGTAGATACATTATTTTATTTATTTATGGTTATTTAACATATTGGACATAATGTCATATCTATTCATTCTTCAATAAATCAAAACATAACCTAACTTTCTATACTAAAATGAAAATAATTCTATCACATTCTCTCTATTAAGAAGAGATTTGTTACAATTTTGTATAGACATACATAAAAAGCATATATATTTGTTTAATATATAACTTATATTTTATTATAAAAAAAATCAAATGCAATCCTTAAAATTAAATATTATATATAAGGACAAATCGTAAGAGTTTATAGCTATAAGGATAAACCCTAAGAGTTTGTAGCTTTAAAGGCAAACCTTAAGAGGCTTGTAGCTCTGAAGGTTTGCATGGAGGGCCCTAATTTTAGGAAATTTCTTGCAATATGATGGATGCTCTTTGGTTTTCTCGCCATGATTTTTGAGAACTTTCTTGCAATCTGATGGATGCACTTTTTTTTTCCCGACCTGATTTTTCGCAACTTTCTTACAATCCGATGGATGCTCTTTTTTTTACTCTAGGTAGTAGGATTTGTTGGTTTGGTTGAAGGAACTCCAGCAACAAGCTAGTAGGTTGGGTTAGTTGAAGGAGTTGTAACTACTAACCCTATTGGTGGGTGGAATGCTAGGCCAGTTATGTGGTTAGGGGCATGGGTATCTGCTATTTAGACAATTTTTACTTCTAAGTGCCTCTTTGTGAAGGGCTCTAGAATTTTGCATCTTCTACAAGAGGGTGCTTTCATGTGCTATTTTATTATGCATTTTCCTGGTTGGTGTTTATGCTTAAGGGTTTATTTGGGCATTGAATCTTCTCATAGCGGGATAATTTATTGATTGTGATGATAGGTTCCCCCTTCTCCTTTCATGTTAGGTGAAAAATGCTTATGTTTTTCTCAGTTGCTTTAGATTCAAAGCACACGCTCATTTGGCCATAGGATAATCTCTTGTATTTGCTTGAAAAAAAGCTATGACTTATGTACTAGGAGGTTGTTTCATTGGATTTTTTAGGTTTGATTCATGGAATCCAACTCAATATTTCTTGATGTCTTATTGCTAGATCTAAAGTTTGGGGGTGTATTTCAAAACCTTAACCTTACTTGTAATAGGTTTGGGAACCCTTTTAAAACTCCTTCTACTATCAATCAAAAAAATTAAATATTATTATTTATGGATAAAAATTCACTCATATATTAACAATATAACAAAATCATTTTAATATTTACTAAATCTAATAAATAATTAGAGAATGCCTAATTTTGTATTATGAGTTGTATATGTATTTTAAAGTAATTCTATAGTTACTTTAGAAATGTTTGCTATATAATTACTTTATAGGTCAACATAACCTCTTATACAATTGTCAAATTTAAGTTGGTTGGCCAAATCATTCTTTGCCTCTTCTAGGAGGTTGTAGTGACACTTAATCATTTGAAAAATAATTTCTATCATAAATATCAATCATCATTTTATACAAATTCTTACCAAAAATTTAGAGTCTTATTAAAAAAGGATTCAAGAGCACATCTAACTTGTTTTGAACTTTAAGGGAAAAATGTAATAGCAAAATATTTTTCTATATTTTTAAGGGTTATTATGGGACTTTGATCTTTAATATAAGGGGGCAGTCATCATTTTTTAACATAACCCAAGTTTTTAATGTTAATTTTTTTTTAATATAAAATTTGATTAAAATGTTTTATCCATGTCATATTTTAAAAAAATACTTAAAGCAGTATATGACACCTCTTGAGGACAAGATATATTTTTCGATAAATTTTATTATAATTATTTAAATTACAATTTTAATTTATTTATATAAAAAAACATAAAATTTATATTTTAAATATATTTAAATTATAATATGAATAAATTAAATTTTTAATTAGAATTAATAACTCTCAAAAACCTTTACTGACTTTTGGTTCATGTTTAGTAAATTCTGAAGACTTAAGCTTATTCCTCTATATATGAGGACTAAAAAGGCTTAGATTAGTGTCTCTACATGTTAAGTAGGTTTACATTCAAGGCTACAATAGTGATCTTCACTGCAATCTCAAAATGTAAGCTTTCAAGAACCAAAAGCATTATTTTTGTCAATATATAATTGACTAAAAGATGTTGACTGAAAGATGCGCGATTCATGGTTAGAATACGTTCTGTGTCACACCTCCGATATCGATGTATAGCACATCAATAGATAATCCGTTGACATGGAAAATTCTATAATTTAACGCCCCTCCAAAGTTTACTAGACCACCGAGTGTTTTATACTCGCAGTCCCAATCATCTGCCGTTAAACGCATGACAAGGTCACGCGCATGGAGATCGGAAGAATCCACATCACTCTACGTGCTACTTCGGAGTTCCAATTCATAACAAGAATTTCCTTTTATTTTGACCAGTGGCATGACCTTATCAGATCCATTGTCTTTATTTTAGTACTATATAAGCAATTTTTTCGACCTCCTACAAGTTCTTGGGACAAGTATTTGGGTTTATGTGAGGTTGTTGTTATTTAAATGGTTTATTTTTTTACATTCCTCGACAGAAAATAAAATATGATCGTCAAGAAGGCCACTACAAATGTTTCAATAAGTGGAGAACGACAAATCGAAGCATATAGCACTCACAATGGAAAGTATAATACAGCTTACAGGGAAGTCAGAAAAGTAGAACTACACCATTAGTGCTTTTCTATGAAGACACTGGATAATTTTCTAGGTTTACTACCTTCCTCCGGGTTCTCATCTACTATACTCAGACATTCTACTTGGCATCTAAAAATATTGTAATTCATTTACCAGCCCAACCTTCTTATTGTTATCGTAGACATTTTCAAGTGCTTGCTCAAAGCTGTTTACTTGGACAAAACACAGTTCTTCTAAGAAATCACTTGGCATTGCTATGAACTCTGGGATTCTGAAATCGCTTGAAAAATCCCACGGAGACGAGAGCAGATTACAGTCGGTAGAAGACATATTAAAGTCTGTGACGTCAACATCACTGCCCGCGATCGACTCTTCCCCTAGTAACTCGCTCAGGGATTTCGTGGTCATTGGAATTTCACTCTCCAATTTCAAGTTGTGATGATCCAAATTACCGTTGTTCTTGGGCTCGTTGCAACCACGTTGAGTTGTTCTCACTGCCGTTGGTCTAGCTGGAATTGTTTTGAGCGTATGATCTCCTAAACAACGAGATTGAGATTTGAATCTCGAATTGTTATTTTTGGATTTGGGAGCAGCTCCTTTGCTTGCCAGCTTTTTACCCAGATGAGTATTCCAGTAATTCTTGATTTCATTGTCTGTCCGTCCAGGCAGCCGTCCTGCTATTAGTGACCATCTGAACACATGATGACATCACATTATAAAATCCAGACTAGTGTATGTTATAAGCAAAACTGAAGTCCCCTTCAATGAAAACAGTGAGATGATACCTATTGCCAAGGAGTCCATGCAGTCTAATGATGAGCTCCTCTTCATCGGGGGAAATGTTTCCGCGCTTGATATGAGGACGAAGATAGTTCAACTACCGGAATCTGCAACTCTTCCCACTCCTCTTTAGACCTGAAATACAAAATAAAGGTGTCGCAGTGTGTTCCGCAAACGAATTACATACCCTTTCCAAAAAATGCTGTAGAGATGCGTATAAATATAAATGCATTGACTCACCTGCTTTACAAGGAAGAGATTTCCAGTCACCCTCGCCATGAATTCTGATGCATTCGCTCAAAATCATGTCCTCCTCGGCACTCCAAGCCCCTCGGTGGAGGTTGGTATCTTTTGAACCGCAAGAAGCGCTACCCATCTGAGAATTGGCACCCGTGATCTTCCTTGATGCTTCTACTTTTTATTTGCGAGTTGTTATGAATGGAGGATATTATAAGCCAAGAAATGAGGCCAAGGGGCTACTGTGATCATTAATCTTTAGAAATATTTTAAATTATAAGGAATAACTGAGGCCACTGTGCCAGCAGAGAAATCACGACCGTTCTCGATAGGAGATTTACGTTGTGATTAGACATCTGTTAGTACAAGAGTATCTGATCCGTCACCGTCCTTGAGGCGGCCCCGTTTGTATTGTAGTGTCGTACATGTGACGTTTAGGTGTTCCCTCCATCGTACGTTCATTATCAATTAATTATTACTCAACTTTTGATTAAAAACATTGTGGAAATTATGGTGCGATCTTTGGTCTTTTTTTGTTCTCCAGTTTTACACCTACACGCTTCTTTCACATAGGAATTTAGTTCATACTTCAATACTTCTTCGTTCATTATCAATTAATTATTACTCAACTTTTGATTAAAAAGATTGTGGAAATTATGGAGCGATCTTTGGTCTTTTCTTGTCTCCAGTTTTACACCTACACGCTTCTTTCACATAGGAATTTACTTCATACTTCAATACTTCTTCGTTCATTATCAATTATTTATTACTCAACTTTTGATTAAAAAGATTGTGGAAATTATGGAGCGATCTTTGGTCTTTTCTTCGCGATCTTTGGTCTTTTCTTGTCTCCAGTTTTACACCTACACGCTTCTTTCACATAGGAATTTAGTTCATACTGTAATACTTCTTCTATAACAATATTTTAATTAGTTTTATCTTCTGTCTAGTTCATATAGAAATATTTTAATTAGTTTTCTCCTTTGATAAAAATTTAGTTACATTTTAATAATTCTTCTACAATAATATTTTTATAGTTCTATCCTCTGTCTACACTTTTCATTTATACTTAGCTTATATTAAAGTCAATAAAAATTTAGTTACATTTTAATAATTCTTCTACAATAATATTTTTATAGTTCTATCCTCTGTCTACACTTTTCATTTATACTTAGCTTACACTAAAGTCAATAGTGTGTTGTAATGTATTTTTTACTTAATTATTTATTTACATACTTAACTTACACTAAAGTCAATAGTGTGTATTTTTTAATTAATTATTTATTTACACTTTTCATTTATACTTAGCTTACACTAAACTCAATAGTGGCTTGTAATGTATTTTTTAATTAATTATTTATTTATATAGTAGTAAAAATAAGTATTGTTCATGTGTAAAATCTAGTGTATTGTTGTAGAGAAGAAAAAATCTAAATTTTAATTAAAATTTATTATAATATATTATTAAGATTTGTTTTTTTTCTTTTTCATTTAATAAATTCAACTTTCTTATGTATGTCCTCTCAGAAAATGAAGTTAACACTTCAAATTGTTTTCTTTTAATTACAAAATAAATTAATATTTTTATGTATGAGCTTAAAAAATTAATTTATATTAATTTTTTTATATAGTTAAAAATATTTTTTATATGAATTTTTGTATTAATATTTTTTAAATGTATTATGTATGTCCTCGAGCAAATCAAGCTAGATTATTAACATTTTAAATTATTTTCATAAATTAATATGTTTATTTATGAAGTTAAAAAACATTAATTTATATTAGTTTTTTTATATAGTTAAAAACATATCTTATTTGATTTATTGTATTTAAATGTATTATGTATGTGGTCTGAGCAAATCAAGCTAAATTATTAACATTCTAAATTGTTTTATTTTAATTACAAGATAAATTAATATGTTTATTTATTAAGTTTAAAAAGTTAATTTATATTGATTTTTTTATATACTTAGAAATATCTCTTATCCAATTTTTATTATATTTATAGTAATTAATTTAAAATATTGTATAAAAATATAAAGTAATATAATGAAATATAATCTACTATATTAATTTTTTTTTACAAGTAAATAGAATTTTATATACAAATTGTGTTTTCTAAGAGGATCCCAAAACCTTATAACAAAAAGGGCCGTAGCACCGAGATTTAAAGAAATTATTTAGTACATGAAAATAAACACAAACTATAAGAGAAAGGGCCAAAAACAACCCTTGAACTAGCAGAAAGACCAGATTCTAGTACCAACTAGTGAGGTCCACTTTACAAAAATATCATCCTCCCATTACTGGTAGTTTGGGATCCTCCTAGGGGTGGATACAACAGTCTAGGATTCTCCCAGGGATGGATACAGTAGCCTGGGATGCACCCAAGGGTGGATACAGCGTAACTGCCCAGACCTGCGTAGGAAGAGGGAAAGGGCCAAAAATAGCCTACAACCAAAAATCCTACTCGAAAATCAAAAATAGGGAATTATAAAAAAATGGAGAGGATCCTCATCTAGGGATGGATCGAGATGCAACCTTGGGTGTAGCGAGGCAACAAGCAGTTGTGTGAGCAAAGTAGAAAGCAAAACCAGGATACAGGCTAGGGATCAGCAGTGGGGCATCCTGGGAAATGGCTTCAGGGTCCTCAAAGAAAAAAATAAGAAGCCTCTACATGAGCTTGAAAAGTGAAACAAAACTACTGGGGATATATACAGGCCAAGATATCCCTATGCACAACAAAAAGAAATATGAGGAAGCCAAAATACATTGATATTCCCACCAAACCAGAGAATACAGAAGGAATCCCCACCAGTATGGCAAAAAGGACCAAGAACCACCATCCTTGCTCACAAATAGATCCAAGGAACTGGGACTAGGAGCCCTTGAATAGAAGTTTAAACAAACAACCTTAGTATCCTAGGTGGGAAGCAACAATAGGCACAAAGATGAGATTCTTAGAAGCCTAACCTGTGGGAACCAAGGTCTGCATGCACTGATCATGGGTACCCCCCAAGATCTAGAGATGCAATAGAAACCCTAGGAACCCTAGAAGAAGGGACAAAGATCCCCCATCCATGCTCATGGACAACTTTAGGGAACTAGGATTAGGACTAGAAACAACTTGAGTAGAGGAAGAGGCCCACTTTTAAGGCTAACCAATGCCCTGGGTGTCCAAAAAATCATAGATCCATCAAGAATAAGCCTTCAAAAAGAAAACTAAAAAGGGCCCTACCCAATGGGATAGGACCAGCAACAACCACAAGCATCCTAGAGAGGATTCACTAGCAAAAGAGGAAACTAACCCTCCTATACCAACCCTAAAGAAGAGAGGACCTCAAAAGATGTACCAAGAAGTAGTTGAAATCCCAAAATCCCACCACCAATGATCGAGGAAGCCCTAGGAACCGGATCCATGAAAAAACCTTGAAAAAACCCTAGGGGAAATCTTGAGGGAGAACAAGGAAGGGATCCTAGAAACATGCAAGAAACCCTAGGAGACCCCTGGGATGCACTAGACCATGGGCTTAGGTAGGGAAACCCTGAAACTATTGGGAAATGAGCAAAAAGTGGAGAAGGATCTCCCCCAAGGGAGATCATCTACTACAAAGCATTCCTAGAGAAGGACCCAAGATGAGCTAGGGACTGGGTAGGAACCAGGGGAGGGGGACTAGGGAGAGGAAGCATGACCCTCCCCCTCCTCCCCATCTACTATATAAATTTTAATATCATATGATACTATTATTCTTAATGAATGGATATATATATTTATAGGTGAATATACTTATATATGACTATTATTTATGTAATATGGATTGACATAAATCATAATAGAGAATTGAATAGAACAATAAAATCAAATCTTATAAATACATTTTTAATTTTGTAAACTTATAAAAGCAAACAAAAATGATGTAGGTAAGGCTCCCTTTCTTATAATTGATAATTATTTACTTTATATTATTGTAAAGCACTTAGATATCCATTATTGTATCTAAAATATTTTATAGATACATTGTTTTTTTTCTATTAATTTTTTTTTCATATTAAATAATAATCAAAGACTACATCATCATAGCAACATTACAACAGTTTGTGAATGAGCAACAAACAATCAGATCTAACGCTTTTATCAATTCTAATACAGTTCTAAATAATCTTAGACCTAAACACCTTAAGTTGACTAGAAACAAGCTCAACAAATTTGCTAATAGTAACAACAACCGACACATCTTCATTTTTAAAAATCAGACAACATATATATTTTCAAATACTGAACAAGAGAGAGAGTTTGATAATGTGTCAAAATATCCTTCTATGGTCTCTTAATAGTAAGGCTTGTCTAGCTAAATGGATTCTTGCATCGGATGCTTGTTCCATTTGTGGAATTAAGCATATTTTTTGGGAATGTCCGAGAACGAGAAAGGTATGGAGAAATGCAGTCTGGCTGTATGACAATGTTGTTCAAGGGTAGCTAAGATGGAAGGCAGTGTTGTTTATAGATACATTGTTATCTGTTATTAGATATCTTTTTTTAATTTATAAAATAGTTTTTACTCAAGGATCCATCATTGTCATGTTTACAAATTATGAATTTAAAAATACAAATTGTGAATTTAAAAATACAAATTTTTAACCTCAAAATTATAAATTTTATAATTATATTTTAAATTATTTAATGAACTCATAATATCTATTTTATAAAATCTTGGTAGGTAATATAGTGCTTGTATATGTTAATTACTTTTCATGTTTAATTGTTGGTCACAATCTGAAAGCATGAGATTCCGAAAAATAAAACACTAATTACAATGAAAACAACTAGCTGGATGCATGAAATAACACGAATATAATCACATCAAAAGTGAGAGCACAACCCCTTTTATTCATGTGGTTCCAACTCGGTTACAATACGTCTCCTCCCTTTTCAAGGGCTGGGAGAGTTAGCATGTTTCCATTACAACAAATGAATAGTGATCTTCTTTTCCGCATGCCCACGTTTGAAACGGGCGGGCCAGTGTTGCCGTCGCTCATGCCTGATGAATCCTTGCTCCTTGCTGTTCTTCCTGCATTCAAAGAAATAGTAAACTATTTAGTAGCACCTGTGTTAAAATGTAGAGCGTTTAACTTTAGAAATCGATAAGAAATACGTGCGAAAGATTGACTAAATGCGTGCAACCAAAACAACTCTATGCAACCTGCAATTCGGACAGAAATCAAAAAATTTACCAGAAGGCTGCTGCCAGTAAAACAGTCGCTGTTACCTGTAGGTTAATAGAGAACCAAAAATTGGCAAAACACGCTACTATTTGACAAGGGGCCTCTGAACGTTAGAACGTAATCACAGAATATATATATTCGATAAAATGTCTTCTAAAATATATATTCGAACGCTGTTAACTGCAAGATATACTCGAACGTAGCAAGATATATTCGAACATAAAACGTAAACTATTCAAACAGCATGAGCGTGATGTAAATACGTGATAACAGAATAATAAAAATGAAGCTAGCAAAAGGGCGTGGGGTGCCCAAGCGGGCCGCCCCGTTAGAACTTGACTTTGACGCCAATCCACTAGGGATGGGCTCAAAATCTCAGAGAATGTGATGTCGTCGAATCGATGGATTACTGTGGTCCAATGTCGAATTCGAAGGTTCGGATTCTCCTTCTAGCAGCCACCAATAACCTCTCCTGCGAAAGAGATTACGGGTGTAGAAGGGATGAATCGAAAAGGAGTGCAATCGGGTGTTTAGTTTGACAGCACTTCGTTGCTTTCCAAAATGCTTGCCAACCTTTCTTTTGGGTGGAAAAATCCACCATTTTATAGACCCAGGGGGTCTCTTTGAATAGGCGTGCATAAGCGCCACGTGTTGGTCATAGGTGCCATGTGGCGGTCATGTCTCCACGAGAGAGGAAAGTCCTCCACGACTCGGGCTTTCATGAATGCCACTGTGACAGTCCTCCAACGGCCCACGTAACTGACTGACTTCTACTACCAGTTTGTTTAATGCCCATTTTCGTATCTTTGTCAAAATGCCTGTATTTGTTTAAAGTCTACCTTTGTTGGTTAACGTGCACTTTTAATTATTTAATGTCTACTTTTAATGACTGTGAGTTGAATGTCCGCCTCTGATTGCTTAAAATCCACCTGCCAAATGGGAGTGTCGCGATATCGCGACGTCGCGATATCGCGACACTTCGGCCAAGGCTTCCCTTTGGGCCCTAAGTGTCGCGATATCGCGACGTCGCGATATCGCGACACTTCGACCGAGGCTCTTGCCTTGGGCGCCGAAGTGTCGCGATATCGCGACACTCGGAGCCTTGGGAGGTCGCGATATCGCGACACTTCGGCCAGGCCTCTTTGGGGGAAGTGTCACGATATCGTGACACTCGTCAGAGAAGCCTTTGGGAAGTGTCGCGATATCGCGACACTTCCTGAGTGTCATGATATCGTGGCACTTCGGCAGGCCGAAGTGTCGCGATATCGTGACACTTCGGCAAGAGAAGCCTTGGGCCAAGGTGTCGCGATATCGTGACACTTTGGCCAGGTTGTTGGGCCGAAGTGTCGCGATATCGCGACATTTCGGGAGAGCTTGCTTTGGCCAAGTGTCGCGATATCGCGACACTTCGACGAGGCTTTGTTTTGGCTAAGTGTCTTGCGATATCGGACACTTCCTTAAGGCTTTGTTTTAGTAAGACTTTGTTTTGATTAAGGCTTTGTTTTGATTAAGGCTTGCTTTTGCTTAAGACTTTGATTAAGACTTTGTTTTGATAAAGGCTTTGTTTACTTTTCGACCTTCTAAACTGCTATGTAAGTGGCTAGGACCACTGTTTGACCTCTGAGGGCTGCCCTGAAAGCTGTGTATGTCAATGCGATCAGTGTTTGTAGTCACATAATCGGATTGGTGCTATTTTGGTGTCTACAGATGCCCCTTTTTGGGAAGCGCTGCGGGTGATGCAATGCTGAGCAAAAATAGATAACCAAAGCACTAATGATTAGGGTTTCTTGGTAACCTAACCAACTTTTGATGCCCCAAGTATGGAAAGGGCATGCATTCTTGAATCCTTGCTTCTGACGAGCTAAGGAATTTGATTTCAAGTGTTAACCTATTTTGGTGAGGTGTGACTTGAGCTTGGACATTGATCAATCATGATTTAGGCAAAGGGCGTAACCTTTTGTCCATAGGGGAACCTTGTGTTCATGCTTCGAGAATGCCAAGTGTTTGATCAATTTGATGATTGCTTGTTTATTGCCCCAAGCAGGAGCGTGATTGTCTTTGTCAATGATTCTTTGAATGCATGCCATTGCCTTGATTGGGTGTGTGCTTGTTGATTGGTGACTAAGTGTGACTACCCCCTCAAGCGACGAATCGATGAGGGAATGACCTTCATGAGAAAAGCGACGAGTCGCTTGACCCAAGATGACTTGTGCAAGGGTGCCTTTAGATGTTTTACCGTTTAAGCATGTGCAATTTCCCGACATTTGGACCTATTTTTGGTGGGTGTTAACCCTTTTGGTGATGCCATAATGGGGTGAAATCATCAAAAACCCGTCTTCC
The DNA here is from genome assembly GCA_028583015.1 of Wollemia nobilis. Classification (NCBI taxonomy): domain Eukaryota; kingdom Viridiplantae; phylum Streptophyta; class Pinopsida; order Araucariales; family Araucariaceae; genus Wollemia; species Wollemia nobilis. Next base: position 3,695,858 of record JAQPPZ010016751.1, on the reverse strand, counting down.
TGTGGAGCGGTCCAGCTATGGTAGCCTTCTTGGGGAAGTAGGAGAGTGACAATTTGAGCCCCGACATCGATTTTCTATGCCAAGAGGTTAAGTGCAAGAGCACTTGTGTCCGACAATGCTTATTGCTATGTTTTTGTGTTGCATTTTTGTGATGTTTTTGTTGTTTTGATTTTCTTTCTTTGTGTATATGTCATGATTTTATGTTATGCATAATGATTGATGTTGATGGATGCATGCTACTTTATATTGATGGATGCATATGGTATGATAAATGCGATTGTTGTATGTTGATTTATTTTGATGGATGCATATGTTGTGATGAATGCAAATGTTTTTGATTTATATGTGATGTGCGGAAATGAAATGGATGGATAGAATTTGTGATGTTTGGCTATGGCACCATAGACTGTTTATGAATTCTGTTATTTTGTCTTTTAGGCGATTGTTGTAGTGGATGACTTTGTATGTATACATGTGGTTTTTCTTTTTTTTGTATTTTCTGATGGTATTGTAAGGATGAAAAGTAGTGCAATTGGTTTAGAAATGTAGCTAAGGTTTTCTGAGACTCAGACAGTTTTAACTTACTAGCCATGATTGTACTTTATCTTACAAGACTTTTGAACAAGGTATGAATCGGACTTGTTTTTGACCAAGCTATTTCACATCCCTGTGTGTGCAATTGAGTTCATTTATGTGGTATTTGTCAGGATACCGCCAGTGCCAGATGGGCTTTCAACCGAACCTGTACTGGAGGATCACCTAATTAGCTCCACTAACTCCTTTGTTGTATTTAGTTAGATTAATCTGCGGTGTTATCCAGGATACCATAAGCTAGCTCATCCTTATGCAAACATTGGTCCGTACATACGCAAAGCGAATGTGACAGACATATCGTCATGCGGGTAGGATACCACCATTGCCAGATAGGCTGTCAACCAAACCTGTAATGAGGATCACCTAGATGGTTTTCGAATGCTTGAGAATTCCAGGGATTCAAGTTCAGGATATTTGTTGGCTGAATGATTTAGAAAGTTGCTCGTCTATATAGTGATGAAGATCACTTTATTTTCTATTAATTCTTTTTGAGCAAGGATTTTGGATAGTGGTGATAACCACTGTTATTTGATTTTGTATTTTGAGTATTGTGAGTTTGGGCCGGTGAGTGGTCTTGATCCTTGTGGCCTTGGGGACGACTACCCATCCTGGTTAGGGGCGTGTAGTACGAATCCTTACGACGTTGGGAACCAAGGGGGTGATGGAGATTATGGAGCAAGGGCATTGATCTGTTAGGCCTTGGGGATGACTACCCATCCTGATTAGGGGCGGATAGTACGAATCCTTACAACTTGGAGATCAAAGGTGAATGGAAAGTTTTAGGATGATGATTTGTTGGAATTTTGTTTGTGAATGGTGTTGATCCCTTTAGGTCTTGGGGATGACTACCCATCCTTGGCAAGGACGTGTAGTACAAATCCTTACAACTTTGGGAACCAACTATGATTGGAATTTGGTAGTGGTGAAAACCACTTGTATATGGAGGTGAATGGATAGGAAAGAGCTTGTCCTTTTGTCAATTCTCAGCATTCTGGGACCATTCGCATGGGGGGATGAGCAAGATAACCATTTCACTTATGGTGACCTGGATTACTGCGTAGGTTTCATCTTTCGTTCACACAACTTGGGAATTTTTATGTGTTTTAATTTGTGTTGGGATGTTACGTAACAAGGTGTATTTCAAGTGTAACTCTACCTTCGTAAAATCTGTCCGACTTGATACATTACATAGCTAAAGAGCAAAATGATGACTGAATCACTAAATCCTTGATACATTAAAAGACCACTGACTCTAGTGTGGTAAAAAGCAATGCATGGTGTCTTGTTGTTTTTGTAAAATGGAACAGTGTGGAACAAGATGGACTAGCAGAGCAATTACAGCCTATGGTGCCTTTGACCCGTACGACCATAAATATGCAATGTATGGATGCAATGCTTTAATGCAACTATGTATTTTTGTATTTTTGATGGATTGATTTTGGTGAATATGAAGATGAGGTGCGAGAAGAGCTCTCTATTGATGAATTTGAGTATGCCTAGAAATGAAATGCAAAAATTTTTGTTGTTTTTGATGATTTTTGTTGTTTTTGAATTTTCTTGATTTTTGACCAAGTGATTGTGGAAATCCTTTGGAGCATTTTTGGGATTGACCAAGCGATTGCAAGAATCCTTGGAGCATTTTTGGGATTTGACCAAGCGATTGCGATAATCCTTGGAGCATTTTTGGGTTTGACCAAGCGATTTTAAGAATCCTTGGGGCCTTTTTGGAATTGACCAAGCGATTTTATGGATCCTTGGAGCCTTTTGTTTGGATTTGACCAAGCGATTGCGATAATCCTTGGAGCATTTCTGGGATTTGACCAAGCGATTGCGATAATCCTTGGAGCATTTTTGGGATTTGACCAAGCGATTGCGATAATCCTTGGAGCATTTTTGGGATTTGACCAAGCGATTGCGATAATCCTTGGAGCATTTTTGGGATTGACCAAGCGATTTCGAGAATCCTTGGAGCATTTTTGGGATATGGCTCTCTTAGATATAGAATGGTCGCAAATGACTGATATTCAAGGGTTCTGTTTCCTTGATACCGTCGAGAGAAGCTAGCCGGTATGTCCCGGGTCCTATTTTGCTATCAATGACATATGGACCTAACCAATTTGCCGTGAACTTGTCCCTTAGGTGGGACGGCAAATTAGAGTTCTGTTGGTTTTCCTTCAAAACCAAATCACCAACCCGAAAGTCCCTTAGGTGAACTTTCATGTTGTAAGCTTTCTTAAGCCGCTCTTGATAGATACGTAAGTGCTCGAGAGCATTAACGCGTCGTTCGTCAAGCAACGTAAGTTGGTCTAACCGGGCCTGACCCATAGTGTCATCATCGATGAACTCCTGCATTGATATGCGGGGGGAAGGAATTTCCAACTCTAGAGGAATTACTGCTTCTGAGCCATACACGAGCGAAAACGGAGTGGCCCCAGTTGGCGTCTGAATGCTAGTGCGATAAGCCCAAAGGGCAAGTGGGATTTGGATGTGCCAATCCTTATGATCTGTCTGCGACTGTCTTTTTAAGGATGGCAACTAGCATTTTGTTTGACGCCTCTGCTTGCCCATTTGCCTGCGGATAATAGGGTGTCAAAAAACTATGCTAGATTTTGTACTTTGTGGTCAAAGCACGCACGTCTTTGTTCTTGAATGATGGCCCATTATCCGAGATTATTTTGGATGGAATACCAAAATGACATATGATGTTATGCAAAATGAACTCCACAATGCGGGGTCCTGTCGTAGAGGTTAGCGGAATTGCTTCCACCCATTTGGTAAAATATTCTGTGGCCGTTATGATAAACGTGTGACGGCCTGACGATGCAGGGGAGATCTTTCCAATTAGATCGAAGCCCCACTACAAAAATGGCCAAGCAGATCGGACTGTCTGCAAGGCCTGGGAAGGTACGTGCATCAAATTGGCATGATGTTGACACTTCACGCACTTCTTGACATATGCGCAACAATCTCGCTCTAAATATGGCCAATAATATCCCATGCGAAGAATGCACTTTGCAATGGCCATACCACTAAAGTGGCCACCACATGTACCATCGTGCGCTTGGGCGACTGCCCAAGTGGACTCTTGCTGGTCCAAGCAACGAAGAAGGATTCCTTCATAGCTACGACGATACAAAATGTCTCCTATCAAGACATACTTAGCCGCTTTCTGCTTGAATGTTCATTTTGCGGCGTGCGTCAATCCAAGGGGAAGATTACCTAACTTGAGGTAGTCTCTAATGGGTAAATACCAGTCCTGTTGATCGAAAACCTCGACAGTATGAACAACCAATCCCTTTTGAAGTTCCTCCCTAACAAATGCTGAGCAGGATAGAACTTGTAAGAACAGCGTTGTGTTGCTATTGATGGGAGTAGGGGAGAATAAGGACCCCCAGTTGGCATGTTTCAGACGATCATGGATTTGAGAGAACTTATCCGAGGATGGTTCAATCTGGATCATGTGGATTCCCCGACGTCAAGTCTAAGCTTGCACGCTCCATCATGGATTGCGATAAGGTTTTGACTTGAATGGTTGTCATATCACGAGAAAGGTCTTGCGGGATTAGTGACCCCAAGGAGGCCATTGTGTCCGCAAAATGATTCGATGATCGAGGGAGTGCCTCGATGTCGTACCATTCAAGTTTTGCCAAGAATTTGTCCACAAGGGCTTTATAAGCCTGCAAAACTGGGCATTTGCATTTGTATTCCCCTTTGACTTGATTGACGATTAACAGCGAATCACCAAAGATGTTTAGTCGTTTGATGTTCATGGCGATTGTTGTCTGAAGACCTAGGAGCAAGGCTTCATACTCTGCATTATTGTTGGTGCACGGGAAGTTTAATTTAAATGACAGGGGCATTGGAGCGCCCTGCGGTGTGAAGAATACAATTCCCGTGCCACCACCTTGCTCACATTTAGAACCATCAAAAAATAAGGTTATGTCGGCTTGTGACTCAGGCTCATCAGAATCTGGCGATTCTGAGACATGGAAGACCCCATCATCGGGTAGTTCTATGACTAGAGGCTGATCGTCTTCAAGAGGAGCCTCTGCTAGTTGATCGGCTATGACTTGTCCTTTGATAGATTTTTGTCCAATAAATTCTATGTCAAATTCCGTCAACAACATGATCCATTTCGCCGTGCGACTACTATGATAGGTACGACTCATCATGTATCGCAATGGATTCTCCTTAGACACAACATACGTAGTGTTGCTCAGCATGTAGTGGCGTAGCCTCTTGGTAGCAAACACCACTGCCAAGCAGAGTTTTTCAACGTATGCATAGTTAAGTTCGTAACTGACCAAGGTGCGGCTAAGATAGTAAGTAGCCTATTCTTTGTGAAGTTCATTCTTTTGGGCCAGCATGGCGCCCAATGCCACCTCAGTAGCTGAGATGTATAAGTAGAACGACACTCCTGGTCTAGGTGGTGCCAATACTGGCGGCGAAGCCAAGTATCATTTGATTTCATCAAAGGCTGACTGGCACTCGTCATCCCAGTGAAATGTAACCCCTTTGTGCAATAATTTGTTCATGGGTCGACACTTGTCAGATAACTGCGCTATGAAGCGCTTAATCGACGCGACCTTTCCTTGCAGACTTCTGAGCTGCTTGATAGTGGTTGGGGGAGCCATTTCGAGGATTGCCTTGACTTTCTTTGGGTCCACTTCGATGCCTCGCTTTGAGACTATAAAACCCAAGAGTTTTCCAGATGTGACGCCGAATACGCACTTCTTGGGATTCAGTCTGACCTTATGCTCTATGAGGCGATCGAGAATCTTGCTTAAGTCACCGAGATGATCTGAGCGCAAAAGAGACTTGGCTAACAAATCATCCATGTAATCTTCCAAAGTTTTATGCATGTAATCATGGAAGATGTACGTCATGGCACGTTGGTAGGTGGCGCCAGCATTTTTAAGGCCAAAAGGCATGACCTTATAACAAAATGTCCCCCAAGGCGTTGTGAACGCCGTTTTGAGTTGATCCTCGGGATTGATACGAATCCGATTGTATCCTGAGAAACCATCCATGAGGGATAGCATTTCGTGACCTGTTGTAGCGTCTACCAACGCGTCGATGCTTGGCAAGGGGAAATCATCCTTAGGACTCGCTTTGTTTAGATCTCAAAAATTAGTGCATATGCGAATCCTCCCGTCGGGCTTTTTGACGGGCACCATGTTGGACAGCCATGGCGGATAGTCCACGCAGATGACAAACTGTGCATCCAACAGCTTTTGCAATTCATCTTTGACCATCAAGGCCACTGTTGGGTGCATCTTTCATAGTTTTTGCTTAACTGGCTTGATTGTCGGATCAAGCGTTAGATTATGCGTGACTAGCTGCGGATCTAGTCCCGGCATGTCTCTGTATGACCATGCAAAAACCTCCTTCTTCGCTTTGAGAAGGGCAATGTAGTCGGCTTGCTCTTCAGGGGATAAGCTTACCCCCAGCTTGATAATCTGTGGATTCATTGAGTCTAAGCCGATGTCTACGTCAGTCGTTTCCTCGACTGACATGTGGGATCCGTCCTCCAACTGATGTGGAGTTGGGATCAAATGGATATCATTAGCTGAGTTTAGATCTACGTTTGGAACCTCGGGTCCCTCTTCAGCTTGAAAAATATCTTGAGTTGTCCCTGGGGTAAAATGAGGCATTTCACCGAAAGGCCAATACTCTGATGGGGAGAGCGGTGAATTGACGCGATCCCAATCGATGGCATCTATGTCTAGATGCAATGACCATGCTGGATCGGCCGGATTGCGGATGGGTGCGGTCAAATCAATGGAGATCATGTGGATGAAATGAATTTGGTCTCCATTACCGTGGGTGTGATAACTCGAACATTCTGGATGCTCCCTATGCTCTGGATCTGGTTCTGTAGGTACGGGCATGAACGGATCGTCCCTATGTGTTGATAGGAAGACGGGGTCTTCCCTCGGCACTGATGTCATTATAGGGTCTCGGGGTGGACGGTGCTCATCGTGAATTTGGAGCCATGGATCCAACACTTGGTCCCACCTCGTTGGGTCTACCCACCATTCATGCCCTAACCTTATGCCCATCTGTCCCATTAGATCTTCATGAGTTAAAGGGCGATTATTCCATCGTGCATGTCTGAGATAGATCATCTCAGTCTCATCTTCTGAATCACTTTCGGAGATCCAAAAATGTTCATTCTCTTCAGCAACTGTTTGCGACGTTGAGGGTTCTCCTTGTTCCAGCAAATTAATCTGGTCCCATTGCGGTTGTTCCACTCTTGGTGGAGGGACCTGATTCTCTTGACACTGTATTGACTCAACTGGAACCTCTAAGGGGAACAACTTCAAAAAGATGTCCGGACACCGTTTATGTTCTCTTTGGGGATTACTATCCGAACTTTCACCTCTCTCTTGCAAAGGAGGGGAATTACTGTTGTTGCCAAGGGTGTTTGTTGACCATGGGAGGTAATCTCCCAATGTATATTCTGTATTTGGGTTGGCATAAGGATCTAATGCCAATCCACCCTTGCTGCCTATTTCTAGGCCTTGCATGTTTTCTACCAAGATGTCTAAGGGCAGGGGGTGGTTGAACCCTACTCCCGACTTATCATAAGGCATTTGATATCTTGGCTGGCAAAGGACACGCACCCCTTGCTCATACCTGCCTAACCCGTATCCGTGCCAATTGCATTGGCCTAGATATCTCAGAGCGAAGTCCGGGTTCGACAAATAATTGATATTTTTAGCAAAAGGCTCTTCGTCCTCGTCCTTTTGCTTGCATGGTTCTACACCATGATCAAGGCCCCCATACACAAAATTTGTCTGGTTTGGTGGGTAACCTAAAGGAACAATTGTCCCTATGGGAAGGCGAGGTCTCCCCATGTCCTGCACTGTTTCTAGCGTGGGCGTTGCTACAACATTTTGCACCAGATATTCTCCCAGGCCCGTACTGGCCATTTCAACAATAATTGTTGACGATTGAGAGGGAGGAAATGGAAGGCCTTCCTGAGTCCATTCCATGTTGGGTGGATTAGGAATCTCAGCTTCCATTGTGCTAAGTATTTCTTCTGTTGAGACAGTTGATATCGTTGGCAACACCTCTTCTAGGGGTTGAGCCTCTTCCAAGATCTTTTTTCCTTTGTCCTTCTGTTTAGCCATGACAGGTGGCATTGGTAATGAAGGAGCCGATGATGTAGATGCACCTGGCTGGGGTTTCGATGGATTAGTCATCCGTGGTGTCTGCGGTATCGGACCCTGTCTAGATGGATTTAACTGGAAATCCAAGTGCGTCGATGGGAGGGTCGATTGCGGCATCAAATGCACTCGCATTGCAATATTTGAAGGGTTCTAAGTCCATCGGGACTACATGTATTTCTCCTTCAAATGCATACTTTAGACACTGGTGAGCTATCGAAGGGACACACTTCATGTCCCCGATCCATGGTCGCCCTAGCAGTATGTTGTATGCCATCTCGCCTTCCAGAATGTGGCACAATGTAGGTATCGTCTTTTGTCCTACCTGGACGGGTAGAACAATTGTGCCGACTATTGAGCATATTGCATCATTGAATGCTCGCAGTGTGTATGTTGAGGCCGTGATATGAGAGGCTGGCAGCTTCAGATGTTTTAATGCTGTAGTGGTAATGATGTTACTGGATGAGCCAGTATCTACCAACACTCTCTTGTACGGGATCCCGTTGACCCGCGCGATAACGTGCAGGGGTGGATCTGCCATGTCATTCGGTACTGCTTTAACTTCATCCTCTCTGAAGGTAATGACTGGCTCTATACATCGTTTTACATGTCCTACAAAGTTATTGAAGGAATTTGCTTCGTGAGGCTGTAATTCGATGGCTTTCAAAATTTCCATGAGAGCTTCTCGATGGGGCGCTGACTGCTGTATAAGCTCATAAATGGAAAGCCTAGCCGATGTGGTCCGCAAACTCTGCGTGAGTTTGGTCCGTATCGTGACCTCTGGTCTAGGCGGAGGCAATTGCACAGTGGGTTGTTGATGTTGCGATGTTGAAGGAACTTCTCTTGTAGCTGCCTTCGGGGCAGCTGCTGGGTACTTTTTGTTCCTCGTTACTATGTTGATCATTCCCACATATCCTTGCATGGGGAGATTCTGTCGCACCTCATTAACCTGAAGAGGTTTTGCCTGTACCTCATGGGCAGGCAAAGGGTCCTTGAATATCCCCATCTGTTGATTATTTGGTGCTATGGGGTTGTCCACTGCCAATGTTTGATTATCAATTAAATCTTGTATCAGTCCTTTGAATTTCCAACATCCATTCAAGTCATGTCCCCTTCGCCTATGGAATCTACAATATAATTCCTCTCTGTATCCCTTAGGCTTGGGAGCGTTAGGGTCTATAGTCTGGATCTCTGGAAGGGTGACTAAATTTGCCGCTGACAAGCGGTCAAATAAGGAGTCCCTAGACTCCGTATAAGGGGTGAATTGTCGCCTAGGGCGACGCTGCTGATTTTGCTCCTGTTTCTTATTATCTCTTTCATAACTAGGAGGCACTGCCTGGTAATTAGCCTTTTGAGGCTGTATTTCTTGCACAGGCTTAGGGACATTTATCGTGACTTGATTAACTGCAGCGGGTTTTGGTTGCGTAGTCCCAGTCTTAGTGTTTTTGTTCCACTCTTTCTTTTTAGGCTTGGCGATTGCGCCCTCTCCTATTTTGATCTCTTCTATAACTCTGGCTTGCGCCAAAGCTTCTTCTAAACTGTCGTATTGCTGCAGCAGCAATAGCCCAGAGATTGATTTTAAGCAACTCCGTGCAAACATCTGTGTGAGATCAGACATAGGGGGACGGTAGGGTAGCTTAGAAAGCAAAGCCCTCCATCGATTCCCGTATGCTGCCATTGTTTCTTCCTCATATTGCCTGAGGCTGGCTAGATCACTCAGTGATGCCTTCTTCCTTGTGTTGAAAGCAAAGCGTTCAAGAAACGCATCTACTAATTGATCTAGGTTGTTTATGTTGTGTTTTGGTAACTGTGTGAACCAATCCGAGGCAGGGCCTACGAATGTGGTTATGAATGTCCTAAGCAACAATGCGTCATTATCTTGGATGCCGAAGCATTGGCTTAGGAATCTTGTGACATGTTCTTGTGCGTCCTCTTCACCTTTAAAGACTGCCAATTGAGGCAACTTGAAATGTTCAGGGTAAAGAGGTGTGGGCACTGAGGGATGCACTGGATGACTGCGGAGTTGACGTAACGTGGGCTTTTGATGCCCAGAAGCTTTTGTCTCCACAGACTCCAAACGCTCTAATAGCGCTTTATATGCATTGGAAGATTTAATCTCTTCTTTCGTAACTCGTTCCCGTTGGGCAACTGGGGGCCTATGGAGGGGTGGCTGGATAGCACCTCCTCTGCCTTGATATGGCGTTTCGGCCCATTCTTCTTCTTCATACTCCTCATAAGCTTCCCGAGGAGTTATTGGGCGAGCTCGATGAACAGGAGTGGGCGCTCGCGAAGGGTGCCCATCGTCATTCTTGGGAGTGGCCTCCCGCTCATGTCTTGGGTGTCTTAAAGGCACCTCTTGGCGAGGTCTTGGGGACCTATCATGCACTATGAGGTTGTGCCTCTCGTACCTTTCTGCCCTCTGCGTTTGGGGGGTCTGAACCTTTTCAGGCACAGTGATGCGGAGCAGCTCATTTGTTTGGCACCGAATGCGCTCTTTATTAAGGTGATATAATTGTTCTAGCTGCTGCTGATCCTGCTCAAGCTGCTTGATCTGCGCTTGGCGGGTGGCATGTCTAGCAAATGATAGGTCAATTTGCTCTGTTGTTTTAATTCTAGGAGGCCTAGCCGCCTTTTCGATGTATCTATCTTGGTTTTGAGGATCCGGGACTTCTATGTGGCGCTTCCCTCTGTCGAGATTAGCGGCATTTACTTGAGGCTCCGGCCTTAATGGGTGATCATTATATCTAGCAGGTGCGAAAGCGCAAGGCTCCCGCGCTGTACGTTGCTCTCGAGGAATGCGATGATCTTCCTCGTTCTCCCTTTCATGGGTGTGAAAGGGGCGGGCAGAGTTAGCTCGTCCTGTGTAAAGAGCCCTGCGCTCTGGATTTTGTCTTTCTGTTCTAATGGGAGGCAAAGAAGAGGTACCGTATTCACGTTGTCTCTCCTCATGGACACTATGCCTCTCTAGCGCTTCATCGCGCTGTAGCCACTCATCTCTAGCCTCTAAAGGCGGTTGTCTACTTACATTGAGATCTACATGTAAAGCTTCTTCTCGAAAGGGGCTGTGTTGAATGGGTATACTCCAATGAGGAGGGTCCCAATAATTCCTTTTAGACATGGAATGATGTGGATTCTCTTGTGGCCCAGACCGCCAAGGCGGTATGACCAAGTCTTCAGGACTAAAGCGAAGGCGACTTGTGCCTGCTTCTTGTGTACCTTTCGGAGCTTCTGCCCTTGATTGGGCTTGGCTACGGGTGTACACCATTGTGGTGCTTCTCTACTATCTAAACAAATTTTTATCTTGTTTATGATGATTTTTCTTTTTTTGTTTACACTAAGCAGAAATGAACACACACATACACAAACCGTGATTATCTCTTTTAAGGATTAAATAGTGTGTCCTAAACTGGTTTAGTGCATTTTGATGTTTTGTTTTGTTTTTGCAAGTTTTGAAGAACGTTTAAATGCATAATGTTGGCTCATATGACTCCCATAAATGGTCGCCCCTTCAATATACCATTGTCGGACCGATATACCAACCTCTCTATATACCCGCCCTTACGAGAGGGAAACTATAGGTACGTGAGAGCAGATGGTACGTGGAACATAGGCGGTACGGAAGGGGGGATTGTCCTGTTAATGACACCTACCATAGAAGACTTATCCTCGCGCGCATGGGAATCACCCCAGCAACACTCGGTCAGCTTTCATCAGGATTTACGCCTAACAACAGTGACAATCGGGGGAAATGGATGCAAAGCTAAGCCAAGGTGGTGATGAACCCACCGTTGGTCTTGCTCAAGGGCTGGGGTTTTACGACCAGCTCCTTGGTTTAATTTACCACGTGATGTGTGTGGAGTTCATTTTATTTAATAAAAATGAAACAGGCAGCAAAAAAGAAACTTTCCCTAAGCCATGCAAACACTACAAACCGGAAAACAGTAAATAGAAATTGGACGGAATTTTTTTTTTTTTCAACAATTAAATAAATAAAGCATGAAAATTGACTACAACTTTCTCTACCCTTCTTTAACAATTAAAGAACATGAAATTAAAAATAAACAAATAAAATGATTTTTTTTTATTTTTTATTTTTAATGGATTAAAACTTTTCCTAAGAAGGCAAACATGACAGAAAATAGAAATATCACAGCAGAAAATGATAGGGACAGTTAGAAACCGTTACCTCTTTTCTGCCCAAATCGGCTGTCTTTTTCGCCCAAATCGGCTTTTTCTGATTCTCGGCCCGGTACCTGCAAGCACAAAAACACAAGCTTTAATCAGTTTTCGAATCTTAAAAAAAAATAGGGGACAGGGTCCCACCGTGATCGCCATTGAAAGCATGAGATTCCGAAAAATAAAACACTAATTACAATGAAAACAACTAGCTTGATGCATGAAATAACACGAATATAATCACATCAAAAGTGAGAGCACAACCCCTTTTATTCATGTGGTTCCAACTCGGTTACAATACGTCTCCTCCCTTTTCAAGGTGGGAGAGTTAGCATGTTTCCATTACAACAAATGAATAGTGATCTTCTTTTCCGCATGCCCACGTTTGAAACGGGCGGGCCAGTGTTGCCGCCGCTCATGCCTGATGAATCCTTGCTCCTTGCTGTTCTTCCTGCATTCAAAGAAATAGTAAACTGTTTAGTAGCACCTGTGTTAAAATGTAGAGCATTTAACTTTAGAAATCGATAAGAAATACGTGCGAAAGATTGACTAAATGCGTGCAACCAAAACAACTCTATGCAACCTGCAATTCGGACAGAAATCAGAAAATTTACCAGAAGGTGCAATAAAAATGGTTAATAGAGACCAAAATTGGCAAAAACGTTATTGACAAGGCTAGTTAGAACGTAATCACAGAATATATATATTCGATAAAATGTCTTCTAAAATATATATTCAAACGCTATTAATGCAAGATATACTCGAACGTAGCAAGATATATTCGAACATAAAACGTAAACTATTCAAACAGCATGAGCGTGATGTAAATACGTGATAACAGAATAATCAAAATGAAGCTAGCAAAAAGCGTGGGGTGCCCAAGCGGGCCGCCCCCGTTAGAACTTGACTTTGACGCCAATCCACTAGGGATGGGCTCAAAATCTCAGAGAATGTGATGTCGTCGAATCGATGGATTACTGTGGTCCAATGTCGAATTCGAAGGTTCGGATTCTCCTTCTAGCAGCCACCAATAACTTCTCCTGCGAAAGAGATTACGGGTGTAGAAGGGATGAATCGAAAAGGAGCGCAATCGGGTGTTTTTCTGACAGCACTTCGTTACGTTAGAAAATGCTTGTCAACCTTTTTTTTGGGTGGAAAAATCCACCATTTTATAGACCCAGGGGGTCTCTTTGAATGGCGTGCATAAGCGCCACGTGTTGGTCATAGGTGCCATGTGGCGGTCATGTCTCCACGAGAGAGGAAAGTCCTCCACGACTCGGGCTTTCATGAATGCCACTGTGACAGTCCTCCAATGGCCCACGTAACTGATCGACTTCCACTACCAGTTTGTTTAATGCCCATTTTCGTATCTTTGTCAAAATGCCTGTATTTGTTTAAAGTCTGCCTTTGTTGGTTAACGTGCACTTTTGAATGCTTGACTTCTACCTCTGATTGATTGACTGTCGCCTCTGATTGATTGAATGTCTGCCTTTGATTGGTTAAGTCCACCTTGGCGCGAAGATGGGAGTCTGTCGCGATATCGCGACGTCGCGATATCACGACACTCCGGCCAAGGCTTCCCTTTGGGCTCGAAGTGTCACGATATCGCGACGTCGTGATATCGTGACACTTCGGCCGAGGCTCGTTGGGCCCGAAGTGTCGCGATATCGTGACACTTCGGCCAGGACTTCGTTTGGGCCGAAGTGTCGCGATATCGCGACACTTCGATCGAGGCCTTGTTTGGGGGAAGTGTCATGATATCGTGACACTTCGATCAGGCCTTGGTTTTGGGGCCGAAGTGTCGCGATATCACGACACTTCGCCGAGGCCTTGGTTTTGGGCCCGAAGTGTCACGATATCGTGACACTTCAACAAGGCCTTGGTTTTGGGGCCGAAGTGTCGCGATATCGTGACACTTCGGTCGGGCCTTGTTTTGGGGCCAAAGTGTCGCGATATCGTGACATTTGGCGAGCTTGGGGCCGAAGTGTCGCGATATCGCGACACTTCGACGAGGCTTGTTTGGGGCGAAGCTGTCTGCGATATCGCGACACTTCGGCGAGGCTTTGTTTTGGGGCGAAGACTTTGTCGCGATATCGCGACACTTCGACGAGGCTTTGTTTTGGGGCTTTCTTTTGATAAAGGCTTGCTTTTGATAAAGGCTTGTTCTTGCTTAAGGCTTTAAAATGATCGACTTTGCTTTGTTCACTTTGGACCTTCTAAACTGCTATGTAAGTGGCTAGGACCATTGTTTGACCTCTGAGGGCTGCCCTGAAAGCTGTGTGTGTCAATGCGATCAGTGTTTGTAGTCACATAATCGGATTGGTGCTGTTTTGGTGTCTACACAATCTATAGTTGCTATCATTTGATGCAATATTTAATGTCAATAATTAAATTAAATTATTTTTTAAAGAAAATAGAACAAGATTGTAATGCTTTCAAAATTCAATTAAAAGTACAGCTAAAATTTTCTTTGAAAGTATAAATTTGATGTATAAAATATAACATTACAAGGTTTTGAGTTTTGAAACTAAAGGGATTAACTTTTCAATCTATAAAAGTTGATTACAATTAAGTCCAAATTACATTCCATAAATACGTAGTATATGCTAATGATGGATTGTTAGCCTGAGTAGCCCAATGGTGGAGACTTTGGACCTTTGAATAGAGGTCCAAGCTTCAAATATTTTTGGGGTAAGGGTTGTACACCATGCTTCTATAAATGGAGTATGGTTAGTGTTAACTATATAATGTGTACATGTATCATATGGCGTATGGCCTAGTTGACATTAAAAACTACTTTATGCTTTTACCCTTTCATAACAAATATTTATTATGATGCATGATATTTAATTACTTCAATTAGGACCAACCTTTATCGGTGTTACAATATTAGTGGTTTGATTTATTAATTTATGGTATAGCCTTCATTTTACTACTTTTCTTATTAACCTTCTAAAAATTAAACAATTTACACTCATTTATATATTTTAACATTCTTCATAAGAGTTTTTTTATTGAATTAATAGATAATTTTTTTTTCTTTATCATGAGATCTAGGGGTTCAAAAACAAGATAATCTCTAATATCTAAGGTAGGTGAAAAAATCATAACATCACTAGACATAATGTGTTGTGGATGCATTACAAAACTTTAACTTGACATATATTTTATGTGAGATGGTTGACTCACTAACCATCCATTTACAACATGTATGAGAAAAAAGATGATATAATCATTATAGATTAAATTTTTTCTTTTATAAATATCATGCAATTACTCTAACTCATGGTAATTATTGAAAAAGATAAATATTTTATCTGAACTAAGAATTGAAGATAAGTACTTAAATAGGTATTTATAAATCTAATTTAAATGTTGAATATATTATTCAAATATTTATACATCCTATCAAATAACTAAATAATTCAAATACCATATTTTTACAAATTAGGAAGCAATATTTTGGGTGAAATGCCCTAGTGGAAGCAAGTAAACTATGAACCAACCCCTCAAATGAACAAAGCATGGCCCAATCATATGCTCCATCCTCTCCCGTGGGAGCATTGCTTGATGGTGGTGAGGGTGGAGTCCTCCTCATGTGTGGTTTTTATTGGTTGATTTCTCTTATGGGCCTCATGTTAGCTCTAGGGTCCATTCTTCACTCCTCTAGTACAACCCAATCTTGTACTTTCTCAAATACTTTTTTTAAAAATACCTTGAGCAACATTACAAGATTCTTGAGCCATATTCCACATGTATCCCATGATGGCCCTCATGATTTTATATAAATCACAACACCCACATAGAGCTTTGCAAATTAGGAAGTAGAATTTTGAGTGAAATACCCTAGTGGAACTAGGTGAACCATGATCCATCCTCGCAAACTGCAAACGAGTGAATTGTGGCCCAATCATATGGTCCATCCTCTCCTATGGGAGCATCGCTTGATGGTGGTGAGTGTGGAGTCCTCCCATGTATAGTTTTTATTGGTTGATTTCACTTGTGGGTCCCATGTTAAATCTAGAGTCCATTCTTTGCTCCTCTCATACTGCCCAGTCTCGTACTTTCTCAAATAATAATTTAAAAATATTGATGCCAGAGGTGCTTGTAGTGGACATCCTATAGGAGGAGCGAGATATGTGTAATAGTGTTATAGGTGCATGGAGTGAAGGTTCTATAGGAGGAGTGGTATCTGAGCAACATCTTAAAAATTATTATTATTACTATTATCATATTTTGAAATTCTTTTGGGGTGTAACTTAGGATTTTTGTAGAATAAATCTGGATGCTTTACTACGAGTCAATATGTAAAGATTTTTATTTGGAAAAGTGTAAGAAGGTTGTTTTTTGAGGTGAGCAAGCTAGCAAAGTGGAGGGGTTCGATAGACCCTATGAGGTATTTGGTACTAATGGTTTATCGACTATGGGGGTGATTACTTTAGCAACTTATTTTGGGGGATGGGCTCTCAGGTGTTGTTTATATAAGGCATAGGTGATGTCAATGATGTGGCATGTCAAGAGAGAGTTATGGGTAATTCAATTATTCATAGGTTTACTATTATCACCTATGAGGATGAGACCCATAGCTTGTGGTATAAGGTGATTATTAATATGTTTGACTCAAGAAATGTGTTTTATTTGATGGTAAAAGGTAGTAAGATTTGTGGATCGAAGTATTTTTTTGATCTCTCTCTAGTCCAGAACAAGATTAGGGTTCCAATGGATTTGTTGAATATTACACTAAACGAAGCTAATTGGAACTTGGTGGGAAAGTTTCAAGGGTCTTAAAAAAAATTAAAAGCCATTGGGATTGTTGGAAATAGTTACAATGCTTAAATATTTTTTTATTATTAAACTAAATTGTAAAGAGGATTTGAAGCAAATTCTAGGTGGATGTCTTTGGTTATTTGGTAAAAGAGGACTATTTCTTAGAAAATGAGGGATCAACTTTGACCCAAATACCTAGAATATTATCTCAGTTCTTCTTTAGGTTAATCTCTTAGGTTTTCCCTTCCGCCTATGGCATGAGGATATTATTAGGGGTATGGCTAAGGTAATAAGGGATCTAATTTTGATTGATTCAACCACTAGAGTGAAAATGAGGATGCTCACAACTTGAATGTGCATGGTAGAAGACCAATAAATTGAGCTCCCTTATTTATTTAAATTAGAAACCCCTTTGGGCTCCTTGACTCAAGTTGTTGTATACGAAAATAGACCTAGTATCTATTCAATATGTAAAATGTGAGGCCATTCTTTAGAGCACTATTCTCAGCAAGGGTTGAAGCCAAAACCTAATGCATGGAAGGTTAATAACCCTAAAAAAAGATCCAAGTTTCCTCTAAGAAATCTACGATTCATGGAAAATCAAGGAATAAAATAGGTGGGCCAAAACCCACTAAACTTGGGAGTTCCGCAATTCTCTTTGAGCTCCAAATTATGGTATAGGAGTCCCACTAGTTAGGAGACACAGTATCTAGGAATAGTCCTAGGTGGAATTTTGTTGACAACGTGGTGTAGAAAGTATCAGGTGGGGTGTTTAATGAGGACTTGATACCCTTGACCCAACAAAATATAATTTATTTGAATCTTCTTTTTAGGTAAGCCCTTTGGACCTTATTATTGAAGTTTTGGTGTCCAACAACATCCTCAATAATTATTTTCATTATTTTGTGGAGGATGAACCTATTGTTTTGATGGTTGCTCATCCCTCTAAGTTATCATAGGGTTATCCAAAAATTAATCTAGTTAAGGGATCTTTGGGTCCCAAAACTCAAAGTTAGAAGAAATGCTTGGTCACTGTCAAAGTTGAGAAGAAGAAGGTTGGGAGACCTTCCAATAAATCCCTTAGTATTAAATAGTTAGAATCAGATATTATTGATGAATCCTAGGCCACCATGAAAGAAAATATGGGAAAATATTTGGGAGTTAAGAAACTTCAATTAGAATAATTTGCGATTAAGCCTTAATGGATTCAGGAGGAAAGAAATAGGTCCCCAAAATACATAAATTAAACTCTTATCATGGAAAATCAGGGGACTTAATAGTCCTCCTAAACAACATATGGTTAACTCTATCATAAGAGAGTCCTATCTAGATATTTTTTTCTCTAGGAAATAAAAATTAAAAAGGGTAATATAGATTTAGTAATAAATATGATTTGGAAGGAGGTAGGCTTTGTAGCTAGGCTAGCCTATGATGCTTCTAGAGATTTATTTCATTTTTAGAATCTCAAGAAGCTTGATGGTTCTATCATCTCTTATAATGATAAAGTTATAAATATTTTGTTTTTTGCAAGACCTCTAGAAAAATATGGGTAATATCGAATATCTATGCTCCTAATTCGATAGTTGGTAGAAGTATTTTGTGGTTATCTCTAAGTGCTATGAAAGAGGTCTTTAGGTCTGAAGCCTAGGTCTTGGCTAGGGATTTTAATTCCCCCTTGTTTGATAAGAAAGGGGGAAATCTATCCTAATCTAAGAGAATGGAAGAGTTTGAAGATTTTGTTTTAAAAAATAAACTTCTAGATATGGAATTGAAGGATTATAAATACACTTGGAGTAATATAAGAATAGGATCTCAAATCATTCAGATTAGGGTGAAGGTTGAATTTGACTTCGAAGTCATGATTAATATATTGAATATTCCTTCTATGAATCATAAGTTTGATTGGAGAACAAATAGAATTTTTGAGAAGATTCAATTAATCTAGATGGAATTTTTGAAAGTTAAATACAATCGTGTGGTTAGAGAACATAATAGGATTGTTGATGCTTTAGCTAATTGGGTGTTCGATAAAGGTGAACTTACTTACTATGGCCACCCTCCTAGATGGTGAGATTTGCATATCAGGGTTGCTATTCTTTATATCCCTTTTCTATACAGATCTAGTACTAGAGGTACGTAGTGGCTTTTTAGATTGTATTAACCTCTCTTTGGTCGAGTCAAGGTATTTCTGGCCCCCATAATAGAAAGATCATTCTTATATTTTTGGTGTTGATTCTTGGAAAAAAGGCATGTTATCTTGGAAAGGCCATAGATGTAATCTATTTTTTCCTTTGATTTATTTTTTTTGGTGTGTGTGTTTTCATATTATTTTTTGTTGTATTTTGTTTCTATTTTTTTTGTGTTATTTTTTAATGTGTTTTGTTGTTTTTGTTTTTGTGTTTTTGTATGGTTTTGTTGTTTTTGTTTTTGTGTTTTGGTATGGTTTTGTTGTTTTTGTATTTTTTGTGTTTTATTGTTGTTGTTTGTTGTTTTTATAATTTTTTTATCGTTATTTTTTTGTGTTTGTATTTGTTTGTATATTTTGGTTTGTTAATATTTTTTGGTTTGTTTTGTTTATTTTTTTTTTGTTTTAGGTATGCTCCTTGAGTTTGTTGAAGGGGTAGGCTAGGTGTAAGACCTACTATTTTTGTAGAATAGATACCCTTACCTCCTTGGGTCTTATCTAAAAGTGGCACCCTGAAAGAGCTGTCTTCTACAAGCAAACACAAATACTTGTAGATGATATATGCTTTAATATTTATATATTTTATGCTTATGCATCATAATATCACATCTTCTCTTAATATCCCTAGACTAGCTTCATGATATTGATTTTCAAGTTAGAGTACTTTTAGCATGGACTATAGTCCTCAATCATACACTCATTCACTCAATCCTATGAATTCTTAATCTTGCTCTCTTATGTACCATACCATATTAAATAAAAACCATTCAAATATATTGGAAGATTCTTTGTCCACTATTTATTCCATATCAAGATGCTATAAATGTATGCTCTCATACATTATTTAATGAAATTCTTGGCATATTTAGAATTTTGGGATAAAAAGATAAATTAATTTGCATATTTTCTATAGTGAAATTATATTATGTGTGACTAGTGTTTAGTATAAAATTTATTCCTTTATAACATTCCTTAAATATTCAACAATAATGTTTTCTAGTAACAATTTCAAGTTAAACGCTGAATTTTCTTATCAAGTACTATGAATACCAAATCTACTAGACCTTGTCACCCATTTATTTTATATTATGCATAAGTATGAACATATAGATAAATATAATACAAATAAGATAATAGACTATGATGACGTAAACATAAACTATCCATAAGATCACCATGATATACAATTGTTAACTTCATTTCATTATACACTTACATTGGTAAGCACAACAACTAGGTCCGACAAAAAAGGTATTGACCAGAGGTATAAGTTGGTAATGAACTTGGTAAATAATATTTATCATTTAGTAAGTTTCATAGTTATCACTATAAAATTAATTTATTTACTATTATAAAATTAAAATTACCATGATAAGAATAAATATTTTTTACTGCATAATAAATTTAATAGTTATTGCAATAAAAGTAAATAGTGGTAAAATAGATGTTATCATAGGGATAAGGACATAGGTTTTGAGAAAAACCAAAACTAATGAGGAGTGTTCTCAATAACAAAAATAGAAATTTCAACCTATAGCACAAAATATTTTTTTTTGATCTCTCCTATTGTTATGGTATTTAACATTGACACATGAACTTCCAATGATGATGTTATACTGTCATATCATAATTATCTATAATTAAATATACATAATAATAAGGGTATATATTGATAAATAGAGGGCACAACTCAAGTACCATAATGAGAACAAACATATTTTTATTATATATGCAAAATACAAATGTAGACAAGTGATCCAAAAATAATTTTAATAAGTGATTATGATCCTCTTCTTAATTTGCTAGCTCTAAGATACTAGCACAATGATAATATTCCTTACTCTCACTCACATATTTATTAAACACATTGTATACATGGAGATACTCTTTATTTTGCTAGCTTGGATTACTATCCCATACTATCTTACTAGGCTCTCACTTGCTTGAGCTTACAATTGGTCAACTTACCTCCTCTAAGGAGGTTCTCCTCTATTTGTAGGCTAATTAGGGATAAATATTATATGAATGGAGAACTATAGATGCAAGGATAAAAACACTTTCTAGAGATTTCCCTTTTGAACTATTCCCATATGTCTTCCCATAGATATGTCTTGCACGCTCAATTATACAATTCTTACGATATTTACAATTACATGATATAGTTAAACTAGCAATCGCTTTATATGATATCTCAATAATTACAATATGCTTACAAAAGTTTTTTGGACTATCTCCGACCATTATATGTCTTCTAAAAAATTTATAAGATATTGTGATGCTTTTATTTACTTACCGTCATATCTCAAGATAATTGATATTGTGATAAATACAAATTACCATGACAATGATAGTTATACTTTTACCATGACTTATCCCAATCATGACATTCTTATTGTACTATGTAAATTATGTTTATAATACCATTATTCCTTAACTATTATCATGATATTCTTAATGAAGCAATTGTTTGATACAAGTAGTCAAGATAGAATTCTACTATACATGTAAATAATATAACAAACTTTAATGTCTACATGATTTAGTATTTTCATATTTAATAGAGATGGAATACATTATAACAACTTAAGCCACATACAAAATAATTTGGTTATATTACCTAATACGAAACAAAATCAATATTTGACTTGGAACTTCTAGTTATTGTAATAACAACTCTAAATATGCAATGACTAAAAATAAATATTTTATAACCAAAATAAATTAATTATATATATATATATATATATAATTTAGTGGGAGATTTTGAAGCCCATGGACATATTGAGTCGTTATTTTATAAATGAAGTAATAAACTTTCAAACTTATTCACAAGCACATTTTTCTGACGAAAATTAAAGAAAAAAAATTACTACATTGAATACCAAAGGAAGAGATTGAAAGCATGCATTGATGCTTAAGTTGATAAAAACTAAGTTAAGCTAAGCCAAAAAAAAAAAAAAAGATTTGAATAAAGAGAGATTTACATGATTTTATATATATTAAATTACAATATTTAAAGAATTGATAAGTATTCTTATAAAAATGGAAACGTTATATTCAAAACAAGTAAACAACTACAATCAAATTATTTTGGGTAATTATTGTTGCTTATTATTTTTTTTATGTGATTACAACAATCGAAAGAATCACGAATGCAATGTCTAAACATCAATTACTAATAACATTTTTATATATAAACAAATATATGCGTTGAAGGAGAAAGATTGGAACAGTATGGTCCTTTCGATATGTTTCCCATCTCTCCTCCAATTTTCCTTTGGATATGTTTATCGCTTTTCGGAATTGTCACTGTGACACATGCGATTGCCTTTATCGCTTATGAGGTTGCCAGAAACCCTGAAATTATACATCTAAAATGGACGTTTTTGGCCACTATAAGCACAGTTCACATTTGACGTTTTATTAAAGTTATTATCACTTTATATCGCCAAAGTCTAATGAAAAGCAATATTTTTCATTATAATATTTTATCTATGTTAAGGACTTTTAAGTACAAGTAACTCGATTGGAAATCCTAACAATAATTTATATGAAGCTGTTTGGTCTGATGTTCATTGCACGAAGATTATAAAATTTTAAATATAAAGAAGAATTGATTGCTAATAATAATTTCAAAGTCAAGTTTTTATCGGATGAAGCTGGCCATCCAATTTCAGCCCCTTTTTATAAAAAAAAATATAAAATGAAACGTGAAATGTTGGAAATTGAATGAATGCGAGAATATAGGACCACACTACAAACGAAACCGCCGCCTCTGTCTGTTTTGTGGTGTCTTACAAGTCACGTTTGATTCTCCGCTTTTCGATTAATTATTGTAAATATTTTGGGAAAAGAAAAATTGGGAATTTATGAACGACAGGCCTTTGGACCCATAACGTTAAAATCACTATTTTCCTCCTGTCACATATGTATGCAGCCTTACAATGGCCTTTCTAAATCTGTCCTAGGATAATTTCATCTTGATAGCGATTTTTTAAAATTATTCTTTAAAAAAAAATAAAAATACTTAAATTTATTTATAAAAGAAAATTTGATCAAAGATTTTTTTTTAATTTATTATGAATATGTTTTTAATTCAAAAGTAGATTATATAAAGGTTATGTTACATACAATAACGATGTTTTAACTCTGCTACACAATAACAATGAATCTAATTTGAAGACATGAAAACAAAATAATGTATCTTCTAATGTTTAATATCATCAATAATCTTGTGTGAGACTTTTATGTTCTTTGGACTTCTTAGTACCAATTGTTCTTTGATTGATAGAGTTTTTTTTTATGCTATATAAAAACAAAAAGAAAAAAGATATGCAAGAATATCAATTACGCATGTAATTGTTTTAATTGAATTTCAATCTTGTCATCTTCATATTTCACATATATATCATAGAGTTATATTATAAACTACTACATATGACAAATGCAATAATTTGGCATGATATATATACTTTCATGGTTTTTGGACCATATATGAAGTCATGTGAACAAGGAATCAAAATGCTTAAATTGTATGTAATTCCTACAAACAATTGGTTTAGATAACAACCACTTTTCCCTTAATACTTTCTCCACTATTACTCCCAAGATATTAGAAGAGATTTAAAAAATTATTATGACGAGATGGTAGAAGCTTACATAGAAGATGATAGAAGTCATCTAGAAAATATTTGACAAAATTCTTAATATAGGGTTGAAATATATTATTCATCATCTAATCAAAAGTTGAAATTGCATTACACAATCCAAAAGACATCACTCAATTAGAAAAAGGACCCCATAGAGTGGTGAATGTTATATTTAGTTAATCCTTTTCTATAGTGTGGAATTTTAGAATTTTCCAAATAGATATGCAAAGCATTACAAGATATTGAAGAAGCAAAATAGAACTGATTGATTTATTCCAAGGATCAACTTTGTATAAATAACAAAATTGATCATTGAGAGTTGTTGGATTATGAAAGCACGAGGATACAAAAACAAAATGGCGTACCGGATGCGATTCAAACAAAAGCAAAACGTAACGCTAAGTCCTACGAATAAAAATGCATGAAAAGGGGAAAACAAGAGAAATGAAATGAGATGTAAAGAAAATGTAAAGTGCAGCCCTTTATTTTATTAATTTGCTCGAGATCAGGTTACAATATGTCTCCTCCATTTTTAGGGGCTAGGAGCGTTAAACATAGTTCTGTCACACCATGGATGGTACGCTTTCTTTCGTGTGCCCACATGTGAAATGGGTGGGCCAAACATCGCATCCGCTTGCACGAATGCGTCTGTGCCTCCTTGCTACCCCTTCGATGCCGAGATCCTGCATTCAGAAAAATAGCAAATGATTAAAAGCATTACGAATGGAGGGAAACATGCGATCCCCAAGGCCTTCGTTTAATGCATGCATAAAATAATTAAAACTATAATCAAAACATGTCAGAATGAGCTAAAATATGGACAGAGGCATGAAAACATTACCAAGAACACAATGCAAAAGGAACAGTCAAGATATCTGCCACAGATTTCTAATCACTCCGGGGTGGGACGATTAGGACTATCACAAAATGTCAGAAAGTGACCTCCTAAATGTCCCATCTCGGCACCTCCAAAACACCTACAAAGTTGGGGTTAGGCAAAACGGGGCATTTTGAGATGACCCAGAAGGTCATATTTTGCAAATCCTACCTCGATCGCCTTGTATCTAATGATGCTCCATGTATGTTAATGAAAGTGAAAAACACTGAAAACACAACCAATATTCATCAGATAGACATGCAATTTGAATGGCAGCCTATATGAAGTGACCTAAAATGAAATGAAAATGAAATAATAAAGAAATCTACTACAAATTTATAATCACTCTGGGGTGGGGCAATTAGGACTACAATAGTGCGAAAGGTGCCCGAGGGCAGGACGCCCGCCATTTGGGGCTTGGTTTTAGCACCAATCCACTTGGGATGGGTCCAAAACCTCCTAGGGGGTTGTGTCAAAAACTTGGGTGGGGTATTATGGCCAAATGTTTAGGTTTTGGTTCCAGATTGTGTTTCCAATGATCACCCAATAACCTCCCTTCCAAAAGAGAGATCAAGGATATAAGAAGCACAATCGATAGATGAGGATGTAATTTGGCAGCACTCTATTGCTCTAAATGCTCTTGCTTTATTTTTTCTTTGGTGTGAGAAGACTCACCATTTTATAGACCTGAGGGTCTCTTGTGAATGAGCATGCAGAGGCACCACTTGGCCATCATGCCTTCCCAGGGGAGAGAAGATTCCTCCCCAATTAAGGGCTCCATGACTACCTCTATGACTGCCTCTTTGAGATAAAAAATGCTCACTCATACCCCATGCATTGAAGGTGGAGTTAAGTGGCAGATCTAAGCTGCCATTTGTCAAGGTTTGACCTTTTGCCCATCAAACCTACTATTCGCCCCACCCTAGAGTGAATACTATTGATCATCCCAGGGTGGGATGAATACCAGTTTGTAATTGTCCCACGATGGAACGAATAAGGAGCAAGGTGCCTGAAAGGTGCCAAATTGACCTCTGACCTTACAAAACTATTATGGAAGTGGTTAGGACCACTGTTTAACCTTTGGGGGCTGCCCTGGGGGCTATTTATGCCAATTCGGTCAGTGTTTGTAGCCACATTATGGTGTTATTTTGGTGTCTATAGATGCCTTTTTTTGGGATGCGTTGTGCATGGCATAATGCTGAGAAAAAATAGATAACCAAAGCACTTAATGATTAGGTTTTCTCAGTAACCTAACCAACTTTTGATGCCCCAAGTCTGGAAAGGGTACGCATTCTTGAATCCTTGCTTCTGATGAGCTAAGGAGCTTAATTCAAGTGTTAACATTTTTTGGTGAGGTGTTACTTGATCTTGGACATTGTTCAATCATGAATAGGTAAAGGGCGCAACCTTTTATCTGTGGGAACCTTGAGTTCATGATTCTAGAATACCAAGTGTTTGATGAGCTTGTGATTATTGCTTGTTTGCTACCCTAAGCATGAGTGTGATTGTATTTGTCAATGATTCTTTGAATGCATGTCATTTCCTTGATTGAGTGTGTATTTGTTGATTGGTGACTAAGTGTGACTACCCCCTCAAGCGATGAATCGATGAGGGAATGACCACGATGAGAAAAGTGATGAGTCGCTTGACCCAAGTTGACTTTAGTAAGGGTGCCTTCAGTTGTTTTCTTTGAATGCTTATGCAGTTTTCCAATATTTAGACCTATTTTTGGTGGGTTTTAACCCTTTTTTGTGATGCCATTTGGGGATGAATTGTCAAAAATTCATCCTCCCGTGGAGCGGTCCGACGATGGTAGCCTTCTTAGGGAGTAGGATAGTGACAATTTGTGACCCCGACATCAGTTTTGCATGCCAATAATGTCAAGTGCAAAAGCACTCTTATTCGGCAATTTTATTGTTGTTTTTGGTGCATTTTGGTGAAGTTTTTGCTGGTTTTGATTTTCTTGCTTTGTAATCATCCCTGGGTGGGACGAATACCAGTTTAGTAATCGTCCTATGATGGGATGAGCGCTAACTAGAGTGCTCATCCCAGGGTGGAATGATTACAAGCCTAAAAGCCTATTTAAGGGTCAAAACTAGGTTTTGGGCTCATTTGCATTTGTTTTTTCTGGCAATTTGGAATTGTGAGGAGGTGGAGGTCAAGTTCGAGTAGCAGAGTGCTGTCGAATTTTCATGGACACAATGAGTTCATGGACCGGATCATCCAGTGGTGGAGCCGAGGCAAGACCCGTGAGTGCTCCTTCTCTTTATTTTGCTTGTTTTATTTTACAGTTAAAAATCGTAATTTATTTTGTGTTTGTATTCTGTTTTTGCGTTTAAACTAAGATTAAACCCTAGTTTAAATTTTTGTTTGGTTTTTTGTATTATGTGTTTTAAACTAAGATTAAACCCTAGTTTAAAGTTTTATTGTTATTTTGTTTTTTTTTGTTTTTCAGCTTTAAACTTAAGGTTAAAAACCCTAGGTAACTGTAAATTTGTTGTTATTTTGTTTTTTTGTTTTTCAGCTTTAAACTAAGGTTAAAAACCCTAGGTAACTGTAAATTTGTTGTTATTTTGTTTTTTTATCAGTTTTAACTTAAGGTTAAAAATACCTAGGTTAATGACAAAATTTTTTATTGTGATTTTGTTTGTTTTTTTTTGTTTTTGTTTATCAGTTTAAACTAAGGTTAGAAACCCTAGGTAACTGTAAATTTTTTGTTATTTTGTTTTTTTTGTTTTTCAGTTTTAAACTAAGGTTAAAAACCCTAGGTAACTGTAAATTTGTTTTTTTGAACTAATTTTTTTGGTTAAACTAAGATTAAGAAACCCTAGGTTAAAAATTTGTGTATTTGGTTTTTTTTTGTTTGTTTTGTTTAGCTGTACATTTGTTAAATGTTTTTGTTGTACATTTGTTAAATTTTTGTGTTGTATAGTTTTTTTTTGTCATGTTTTTAATGTTTTTGTGTTGTTTTTGGATTTTCAGGTGCTGAAGAGCCGATACCATCAGCCGACGGTATTTTATGACGCACGAGAGGTGCTGACTATGGCATACTAGGATTGGCTTGATGCCCTTGGGCTCAAGCAGGTGACTCGATTAGAGACTATGGTGGGGTATCGGGCATATCTGACTGCCTTGTGATTTTGTTTGTTTTTTTTTTTTTTTTATTAGTTTAAACTAAGGTTAGAAACCCTAGGTAACTGTAAATTTTTTGTTATTTTGTTTTTTTTGTTTTTCAATTTTAAACTAAGGTTAAAAACCCTAGGTAACTATAAATTTGTTTTTTTGAACTAATTTTTTTGGTTAAACTAAGATTAAGAAACCCTAGGTTAAAAATTTGTGTATTTGGTTTTTTTTGTTTGTTTTGTTTAGCTGTACATTTGTTAAATGTTTTTGTTGTACATTTGTTAAATGTTTGTGCTGTACAATTTTTTTTTTGTCATGTTTTTAATGTTTTTGTGTTGTTTTTGGATTTTCAGGTGGTGAAGAGCCAGTACCGTCAGCCGACGGTATTTTTTGATGCACGAGAGGTGCTGACTATGGTAGACTAGGATTGGCTTGATGCCCTTGGGCTCAAGAAGGTGACTCGATTAGAGACTATGGTGGGGTATCAGGAATATCTGACTGCCTTGATCAAATTGTGGGATCCCCGCACCAACATCTTTCATCTCCCCACAACAGAGATGATAGTGACTCTTGAGGACATCTATCAGATTCTACAAATTTTGATAGATGGATTTCCCATTCGAACTACTCCTCGTGATCAGTGGATGATGGTGCTAACATGGTGCTTTGGGCATGGGGTGGATAGTCCAGTGGAGAGGGAAGAGGGGGACTACCTGATTGGCAGGATTTTGGTGCGGTGGTGGCTGGAGAAGGGCATGTTGGGGGTGAGGCATGCACTGCTCATGACCCTCATCTCCAAAATGCTACTACCCGACTCATCTAGTGCGAGGTTCCCTTGGAACCTACTAGAGATAGTTTTCAGATTGGTTGAGTGTTCGACCTCAGAGCCATTGATTATGAAGTGGGGTTAGACACTACTGGCGTAGCTTTATCATGAGTTGTACGAGGTTTGCTATCGGAGGCAAAAGTGGATTGGATGTAGCTACCTATTACAGTGCTGGGGGTGGTAGCACATAGCTATGGAGCAACCACGAGGATTGCCTTGGACCACCCGAGTAGAGATGGTGGATAGGGAAATAAGGTATGTGGATCTGTGGCATAGGTCTGAGAAGCATGGGCAGAGTCGAGAGTGGGTAGGTGATGTTAGTCACTATACTGATGCCTTCTCATGGCTTGCTCCTGGGGAGGTGGTCTGGCGGCCATATCGGGACTATCCAGCTTGGCCTGAGGCTGGAGAGTGGCTTTGATGGGTGCGCAGGGGGAGATGGCAGATCAGGTAGCATGGGAGCGAGCAGGAGTACTTCTCGTATGTTCAAGTGAATTGACAGTTTGGGGTGCACTAGGGATTGCCTAGTGAACCTTTGATCTATCTACATTAGGGTGACAAGAGGACTCTAGCCTAGCCGATCATTGAGTTGTTGGGTGAGGAGTCAGATTTAGTGATTGATGTCCCCGACATGGATAATGTTAGGGCTACTGTAGAGTACAACCAGTGGTGGATGATGTAGTGGTGGTGAGGCGAGGGACCTCTAAGAGGCATGGATGTGGCAACAGTAGGTGGCGAGGATGCAGAGGAAATAGGGGAGGGTTGGGGTGCTCCATGATATGATGCAGATATGGTGGAGGTTGATGACTTAACTAGGGATTATCTAGGGGTTTCAGAGCAGTCAAATATATAAGACGTTTCAAAGCAGTGGATGCTAGAGAAGCCTGCTATCCCAAAGATGCCCATGCCTTAGGCAGTCCCAAGGGATATGGAGGCTACGTATCATGCTAGGATAGCACGATTGGAGGATCTACTATGAAGACATATGAGGAGCATGAGGAGGTTCTACAGGAGAGGGATCTCCTACAAACTCAGTTGGCAGAGCAGGAGAATGCATTGGATGCATACCACTGACGGGATGGGGAAACAAATGCTTCACAGGAGAGGGATCTCCTACAGACTCATTTGGAATAGCACAATGATGCATTAGTTGTGTACCATCAATGGGAGGTGGATTGGGTTTGGCACCGATTGGATTTGAAGGCAGAGATTATTTGCCTCGATGGGCAGTTATCTGAGCTCACTAGAGATGGATCTTCACATCGAACAAGAGATAGTGAGACTGAGCAGTCTACTTCCTCTCTTCGTAGGTGGGTGGGTGAGGGCAATGCTAGTGGGAGTGATGCGGGGGCTAGCAGCAGCCACCCTGAGAGGTCCCATAGGACCCACACCACTAGAGGTAGTTCCAATCACATCGATCCTACGTGATCATGGTGGCCGATGCCCTAGGCTTGGGGGTTTTTGAGTTTTTTATTTTTTTTGTGAGGTCAGAGGACCATTTTATTGTATCTTGAGGGCATTTTTGACGATATATATACATGACTTTATTTGTGTTTATACACTTGTTATGGTTTAATTTTATGCACATTTATTTATGTTGATGTATGCATGTTTATTTATTTTGATGTATGCATATGTTGTTATGAATGCAAATGTTTTTAGCTATATGATATGCATATGGAATGGACAAAATGATTTTTTGATAACTTGGTGGTGGCACCATAGACTGTACAGGATTTACTGGCTTTCTGTACTATGTGATTGTTTTGTAAAATGACTTTGCATGTGTATATTTTTTTGTTTTTGTTTTGTATTTTTTGATGATGATGTAAGAATGGAATGTACCACAGTTGTGTTAAAAATTAGTTGAGGTTTTCTGATACTCAGATGTTTTAGGTTAACTAGCTAGGACTGTACGTTTATCTCACAAGTTTTTTGAACAAGGTATGAATCATAATTGAGCTCGACCAAGTTATTTCACATCCCTGTGTGTGCAATTGAGTTAATTTATGTGGTATTTATCAGGATACTGCTAGTGCTAGATAGGCTGTCAACCAAACCTGTACTGACGATCACCTAATTAGCTCCACTAATTCCTTTGTTGTATTTAGTAAGATTAATCTGTGATGCTATCTAGGATATCATAAGCTAGCTCATCCACATACAAACATTGATCTGCACACAATTTAATGCAATAGATATATCATCATGCGAGAGGTTTGCCACCAGTGACTGATAGGATATCCACCAAACTGGTACTGAGGATCACCTCATGACCTTTTGAATGCTGATAGTTCCAAGGATTCAATTTTGACTCCCTTCTTTTCTTCAATTGTATTGGGATAATTGCTCTTATATGTAGTGATAAAAATCATTGTTTATTTTTGTTCTTTTTTTCTTTTGAGCAAGGTATTTGAGTTTTGAGTGATGAGAATCACTATTTCTTATGCTTTTTGATGTGTGCACTTTGGGGGTTTTGATGTCAAATTTTGGAGTTTTGACTGTTGCAAATTTTTTGATATTTGCAACTTTTTGAGGATTTTTGGGGAATTGGGTAGGGAAGATGCTTGTCCTTTTGCCAACTCTTAGCATTCTTGGGGTCATTCACACAAGGGGATGAGTGAGATATTTTTTTCACTGTATGGTATCCTGGATTGCTTTGCAGGTTTCATCTTTCGTTCACACAACTTGGGAATTTTATTATGTGTTTTAAGTTGTGTTGGGATGCTATGTAACAAGGTGTGATCCAAGTAAAACTCTACCTTTGTAAAAATCTGTCTGAATTTGTATAGTTTTTGGCTAGAAATCTAATGATAGCTAAATGACGAAAACCCTAGATGCATTAGAAGACAACTGACTATGATATGGTGCAAAATGTGAATGGCATTTATTTTTGATGGACTATTTACAAAGTGGAAAGATGTAGAAAATGATGGAGTTGCTGAGTAATTACAGTCTATGGTGCATTTGACCTGTATGACCAACAAATATGCAATGTATGTTTGCGATGCCTAATGCAACTTAATTTTTTTGTGTTTTGATTTTTAAGAGTATGCATGGAAGTGAGATGCAGTTTTTTTGTTATTTTTGATTATTTTATTGTTTTGTTTGTTTTTGAATATTTGTTTTTGACCAAGCGATTGTGGGAACCCTTGGAGATTTTGGTTTGACCAAAGAGTTTATGGATACCTTTGGGGCATTTTTTGGGTTGACCAAGCGATTGTTGGATCCCTTGGAGCTTTTGGTTTGACTAAGCGATGATGGGAATCCTTGGAGCTTTTGGATTGACCACAGATTTTATGGATACCTTTGGGGCATTTTTTGGGTTGAAAAAGTGATTGTGGGATCCCTTGGAGCTTTTGGTTTGAACAAGCGATGATGGGAATCCTTGGAGTGTTTGGTTTGACCAAAGGGATTATGTGCACCTTTGGGACGTTTTTTTATTTGACCAAGCGATTGTGGAATCCCTTGGAGCTTTTGGTTTGACCAAGCGATGATGGGAATCCTTGGAACATTTAGTTTGACCAAAGGGATTATGTGCACCTTTGGGGCATTTTTTTGGGGGGGTTGACCAAGAGATTGTTGGAATCCTTGGAGCTTTTGGGGTTTGACCAAAGGGATTATGGGCACCTTTGGGGTGTTTTAGGTTGACCAAGTGATGATGGGAATCCTTGGAGCTTTTGGGGTGGGCTATGGCTCTCTAAATGTGGAATGGCCTCAAATTACTGATGTTCAAGGGTTCTAGTTCCTTGATTCCTTCAAGAGAGGTGAGCTGGTATGTTTTGGGTCCTATTTTACTGTCAATTACATAGGGACCTAACCAGTTTTCTGTGAACTTGTCCCTTAAATGGGGTGGCAAGTTAGAGTTTTGTTGGTTCTATTTTAAGACCAAGTCACCAACTTGAAAGTCCCTCAGGTGAACTTTCATGTTGTATGCTTTCTTAAGTCACTCTTGATAGATACATAAATGCTCAAGAGCATTGATGTGTCGTTCATTGAGCAACGTAAGTTGGTCTAATCGGGCCTACCATGTAGTGTCATCATCGATGAACTCTTGCATTGATATGCGTAGGAAATGTATTTCCAACTCGAGAGGCATGACTACCTCAGAGCCATACATCAACAAAAATAGAGTTGCCCCAGTGGGCATCCGAATGCTAGTGTGATAAGCCAAAAGAGCAAGTGGGATTTGAATGTGCAAATCCTTGTGACTATCAGTGACTATTTTTAATGATGGCAACTAGCATTTTGTTTGATGCCTCTGCTTACCCATTTGCCTACGGATAATAGGGTGTTGAAAAACTATGCTGAATTTTGTACTTTGTTGTCAAAGCACGCACATATTTGTTTTTAAATGACGTCCCATTATTCGAGATGATCTTGGATGGAATACCAAAATGATATATGATGTTATATAAAATAAACTCTGTAATGCGGGTTCCAGTCATAGAGGTAAGTAAAATTTCTTCCACCCACTTGGTGAAGTACTTTATGGCCGTTATGATAAACATGTGATGGCATGATGATGTAGGGGAGATATTTTTGATTAGATCTAAGCCCCACTACAAAAATGGCCAAGTTGATTGGATCAGCTACAAGTCCTGAGAAGGTACGTGTGTCAAATTGGCATGGTGTTGACAATTCACACACTTCCTTACATACACACAACAATCTCACTTTAAATATGGCCAATAATGGCCCATGCAAAGAATATGCTTTATGATGGCCATGCCACTGAAGTGGCCACTACATGTACCATCATGCGCTTGGGTGATTTCCCAAGTGGATTCCTATTGGCCTAAGCAACGAATGAAGATTCCTTTGTAGCTTCGATGGTATAAAATGTCTCCTAGCAAGACATGTTTTGTCACTTTTTATTTGAATGATCTTTTCATGGCATGTGATAATCCAAGTGTGAGGTTACCTAGCTTGAGGTAATCTCTTATAGATGTGTACCAATCCTGCTAATCAGAAACCTCAATGGTATGAACAACCAATCCCTCTTGAAATTCGTCCCTAGAAAAAGTTGAGCGGGAAAGAACCTGTAATAATAGCATTGTGTTACTATTAAGGGTAATAGGGGAGAACAAGGACCCCCAGTTGGCTTGATTCAGACAATCGTGGATTCGAGAGAACCTATCCTGAGACGGATCGATCTGGATTAGGTGGATTCTTGACGTTAAGTCAGAGATTACGCGCTCCATCATGAATTGCGATAATTTTTTAACTTGAATGGTTGTCATCTCACTAGAAGGGTCTTGCAAGATTAGTGACCCCAAGGAGGCCATAGTGTCCGCAAAACAATTCGATGATCGAGGGAGTGCCTCAATGTCATACCATTCAAGCTTTGCCAAGAATTTATCCACAAGGGCTTTGTAGGCCTACAGAACTGGGCATTTGCATTGGAATACCACTTTCACTTGGTTGATAATTAATAGCAAATCACCAAAGATGTTCAAGTGTTTGATGTTCATGGTGATAGTTGTCTAAAGACCTATGAGCAAGGCTTCATATTTAGCGTTGTTATTGGTGCATGGGAAATCAAGTTTAAATGATAGAGGCATTGGAGCCCCTTGCGGTATGAATAATACGATTCTCGTGCCACCTCCTTGCTCACATTTAGAACCATAATAAAATAGGGTTATATCGGCCTGTGACTCAGGATCATCAGAATCTGGTGATTCTGAGACATGGAAGACCCCATCATCGGGTAGCTCTATGGTTAGAGGTTGATCGTATTTGAGAGGAGCCTCTACTAGTTGATCGATGATGACTTGACCTTTAATGGACTTCTGTCCAATGAATTTGATGTCAGACTCTGTCAACAACATGATCCATTTCATCGTGCGGCTACTGTGATAAGTATGACTCATCATGTACCGTAATGTATTATCCTTAGACACAACATACATCATATTGCTCAACATGTAATGGCATAGCTTTTTGGTAGAAAATACCACCGCCAAGCATAGCTTCTCAACGTATGCATAGTTAAGTTCATAACTGACCAGGGTGCGGCTAAGATAGTAATTAGCCTGTTCTTTATGTAGTTCATTTTTTTGGGCCAGCATGGCACCCAATGCCACCTCAGTATCTAAGATGTATAAATAGAATGGCACTCCTGGTTTAGGTGGAGCCAATACTGGTGGTGAAGCCAAATATTTTTTAATGTCATCGAAGGCTGACTGGCACTCGTCATCCCAGTGAAATGCTACCCCCTTGTGTAATAATTTATTCATGGGTTAGCACTTGTCAGATAGTTGTGCTATGAAGCACTTGATTGACACGACCTTTCCCTGTAGGCTTCTGAGCTGCTTAATGGTAGTTAGGGGAAGCATTTCAAGGATTTCCTTGACTTTATGGGGATCCACCTTGATGCCTCGTTCTGAGACTATGAAACCCAAGATTTTTCTAGATGTGATGCCAAATACACACTTCTTGGGGTTTAGTCTGACTTTGTGTTCGATAAGGAAATCAAGGATCTTGCCTAAGTCATTGAGATGATCTGGGCGTAAAAAATATTTGGCCAACAAATCATCCATATAATCTTCCAAAGTTTTACGCATGTGATTATGGAAGATGTATTTCATAGCGCGTTGGTAGGTCATGCCAGCATTTTTAAGGCCAAATGACATGACCCTATAACAAAATGTCCCCCAAGGTGTTGTGAATGCCATTTTTAGTTGATCATCGATATTGATACAAATTTTATTGTATCTCAAGAAACCATCCATGAGGGAAAGCATTTTGTGGCCTGCTGTAGCCTCTACCAATGCGTCGATGCTAGGAAAGGGGAAATAATCCTTGGGACTCACTTTGTTTAGATCTCAAAAATGAGTGCATATGCAAATCCTCTCGTCTAGATTTTTGACGGGCACCATGTTGGACAACCATGGTGGGTAATCCATGCAGATGACAAACTGTGCATCCAACAATTTTTATAATTCGTCTTTGACCATTAAGGCCATTGTTGGGTGCATATTACATAGGTTTTGTTTGACTAGCTTGACTGTCGAATCAAGCATTAGATTATACGTGACTAGCTTCAGGTCTAGTCCCAACATGTCTTTGTAGGACCATGCAAAAACATCCTTCTTCTCTTTAAGAAGGGTAATGTAGTCATCTTGATCTTTGCGTGAGAGAATTACTCCCAGCTTGATGATCTATGGATTCATTGGATCAGATTCGATGTCTACGTCAGTCATCTCTTCAACTAACATGTGGGACCCATCCTCCAACTACTATGGAGTTGGGATCAAGTGGATATCATTTACTGAATTTAGATCTATGTTGGGAACCTTGGGTCCCTCTTCAGCATGGAAGATATCTTGAGTTGGTCATGGGGTGAAATGAAGCACCTCACTGCAAGGCTAGTACTCTAATGGTGATGGTGGCGAGTTAGCATGATCTCAGCCTATGGCATCTAGGTCTAGATACAATGGCCATGCTAGATCGTCTAGATTACAAATGGGGGTATTTAAGTCAATGGAGATCATGTTGATGAAATGATTTTGGTCTCCATTATCATGGGTGTGGTGACTCAGACTTCCTTGGTGATATTTGTGCTCTAGATCTGGCTTTGGGGGTATTGGCACAAATGGATCAGCCCTATGTGCAGATAGAAGGATAGGGTCTACCCTTGGCACTAATGGCTCTATAGGGTCTCTAGGTGGAAAGTGCTCTCTATATACCCAAAGTGGCGAATGCAACACTTGGTCCAGCTGTGTGGGGTTTAGGTGCCATCTATGTGTTGGCCCCATGTTTAGTTGTTGAAACATGTCATTGATGTCCATGGGCTATTATTGCTATCGCATATGATTGAGATATGCCATCTCAGTTTCATCTTCATAATCACTATCGAAGATCCATAGGCCTTCGTTGACTCTGACAACTATTTGCAACATGTGAGGCTCTTCTTGCTCGAGCAAATTGATCTGGTCCCATTAGGGTTGTTTCGCTCTCTATGGGAGGACCTAATTTTCTTGAGGTGGCCCTTGCTCGACTGGAGCGTTCAATGGGAACATTGCCAATAAGCTTTCTTGATAGTCATCCATGAGGGTCACTTGCGAATGATTTCTATCAGATTTGAAAGGGTCCCACGGTGCTGCCTCATATTCTGACTCATCTTCTGGAGATCCTTCCTGAACTTCTCTATATCCCTCTTGTAGGTGAGTTCTCAAACTTTCTCCTTTCTCGATCAAAGGGATGGGGTTATTAAGGTCAACAATGTGTGTTGTCAACAATGGGAGATAATCCCCCAATGTATATGTTGTGTTAGGATTGGCATATGGATCTCGTGCCAACCCATCCTTGTTGCCTATCCCTAGGCCTTGCATGTTCTCTACCAAGATGTCAAGGGGGAGGGGGTGGTTGAACCCTACTCCTAATTTTTCGTATGGCATCTGATATCATGGTTGGCAAAGAATGTGCACTCCCTGTTCATCCCTACCCAACACATATCCATGCAAATTACATTGGCCAAGATATCTCAAAGTGAAGTCTGGGTTGGACAAATAGTTGACGACCTCAGCAAAGGGCTCTTCATATTTTTATCTTGCAGGTAAGGTTCAATGCCATTATCGAGGCTACCATATATAAAATTTGTCTGGTTTGGCAGGTAGCCTAGAGGAGCAATAGTGCCAATGGGGAGGCGAGGTCTCCCCATGTCCCGCATGGACTCAAGTGTGGGTGTTATTACAATGTTTCACACTAGGTATTCCCCCAGGCCCGTATTGGCCATCTCAATGGTGATCATGGGTGATTGAGGGGGAGGGAATGGGAGTTCTTCTTAAGTCCACTCCATGTTGAGTGAACTAGGCATCTTGACTTCCATTCGTCTAGGAATCTCCTCGGTAGAGATGGTTGAGACCGATGGTGGTGCCTCTTCCAAGGGTTTCTTCCCATTGTAATTCGGTGTAGCCATCGTAGGTGGCATCATTGGTGAAGGACCATATGATGAAGATGGACTCGATTGGGGATTTGAGGGACTTAACAGCGGGGATGCATGCAGAATCAAACCCTGTTTAGATGGATTCAACTAAAATTCCAAATGTGTCGATGGAAGGGTCAATTGCAACATTAGTTGCACTGCATTGCAATACTTGAAGGGCTCTAAGTCTACCGGGACTACATGCACTTGCCCTTCAAATGTGTACTTTAGGCACTGATGAGTTATCGAAGGGACACACTTCATGTCCCTGATCCAAGGCTGGCTCGGCAAGATATGATAGGCCATCTCACCTTCCAAGATGTGGCACAACATAGGAATAGTATTTTGCCCTACTTGGATGGGCAGGAAAATTATGCCAACCTTTGAGCATATCGCATCATTGAATGCTCGAAGAGTATAGGTGGAGGCTACGATGTGAGATGCTGGCAACTTGAGGTGTTTCAAATATGTTGTTGTGATTATATTACTAGATGAGTCAGTGTCCACCAACACCCTCTTATATGGAATCCCATTGATCCATGTAATGACATGCGAGGGTGGATCTGCCATATCACCAGTCATCGATTTTAGCTCGTCTTCTCTAAAGGTGATGACTGGCTCGGTGTATCCTTTTACAAGTCCCACAAAGTTGTTGAAAGAATTTGCTTCATGGGGCTGCAACTTGATGGCTTTAAGTATCTCCATAAGAGCCTCCCAATTAAGAGCCTCCCGATGGGGCGGTGATTGTTGTATGAGCTTGTATATGGAGAGCCTAGCCGATGTGGTCCTCAGACTTTGGGTAAATTTAGTCTAAATTTTGGCCACTGGTCGAGGAGGAGGAGGTTGTGTAGGGTGCTGTTGATGTTGTGACATTGATGGAACCTCTCCTATAGCTGTAGTGGGGGCAGCTGTGCTTGGGTACCTCTTGTTCCTAGTCATGATGCTTATCATCCCTACATAGCCCTGCATGGGGTAGGTCTATTTTGCCTCATTGACTTGTAGAGTTTTTGCCTGTGCATCATGAGCAAGTAGGGGGTATTTGAAGACCTCCATCTATTGGTTTCTTGGTGCCACAGGATTATCCATCGCTAATGTCTTGTTGTCTATTAGGTCTTGCACTAAGCTTTTAAATTTCCAACATGCATAAAGGTCATGTCCCTTCTACCGGTGAAACCTACAGTACAAGTCTTCCCTATAACCCTTGGGTTTTGGTGCGTTGGGGTCTACGGGTCAACTCTCTAGCATGTTTATCAAGTTTACCACTGATAAGAAGTCAAACAAGGAGTCTTTATACTCTGTGAATGGTGTGAATTGTCACCTAGGGCGACACTGCTAATTTTTCTCTTGCCTATGATTTTCTCTTTCATAGCTGTCAAGAGGCACTACCTGATAATTAGCCTTTTGGGGTTGTGTTGCTTGTGCATTCTTTGTTGTGTTGATAGCAACCTGATTGACCGTAGAGGGTTTCAGTTACGTGGTCCCTATTTTGGCATTTTTAGGCCACTCTTTCTTTCATGGCTTGGCAATATTGCCATCCTGTATATTAATCTCCTCAATGATTCTAGCTTATTCCAGGGATTCCTCGAGAGTGGCATATTGTTGTAGATGCAATAGCATGAAGATTGACCTCAAACAACTCTTTGAGAACATTTGGGTTAGGTCAGCCATGGGAAGGAGGTAGGGCAGCTTTGAAAGCAATATCCTCCATTTATTTCCATAAGCCGCCATGGTCTCTTCCTCATACTGCCTGAGGCTAGCTAGGTCACTTAATGATGCCTTCTTCTTGGTGTTGAAGGTGAAGCGTTCAAGGAATGCGTCCACTAGTTGGTCTAGGTTATCGATGCTATGCTTTGGTAACTGAGTGAACCAATTTGAGGTAGGGCCTACGAACGTGGTTATAAATATTCTTAGTAGCAAAGCATCGTTGTCCTGAATGCAAAAGCATTGGCTTAGGAACCTTGTCATGTGCTCTTGGGCATTCTCATCTCCTCTAAAGATTGCCAATTGAGGCATTTTAAAGTTTTCAGGGTATGGGGGTGCAGGCACTGAAGGATGCATAGGCCGACTATGGAGCCGACATAAAGTGGGATTTTGGGGCCCGTAAGTCTTGGTCTCCACAGAATCTAAGCACTCTAGTAGCACTTTGTATGCATCGAAAGATTTGATCTCTTCCTCTTTGGTTTGTTCCTGTTGTGAACTGCGGGGAACTTGAGGCCTATGGAGGGGTAACTGGATAGCACCCCCTGCCCTGGTAGGGCATTTCATCCCACTCTTCTTCTTGCTCAAACTCTTCATATGCTTCTTGAGGAGTTCCTGGGCATGACCTATAAACATGGGTGGGTACCTACGAAGGGTTCCCACCATTTTTTTTGGGAGTGGCTTCCTGCTCAGGTCTAGGAGGTCTCAGAGGCAACATTTGGTAAGGTCATGGAGACTCGTCTCGCACCAAGGGGTTGTGCCTCTCATACATTTTTGCCCTCTATGTGTGAGTGGTTGGAACCCTCTCAGGCACAGTGTTCTGGAGCAACTCATCTTTTCGACATCGAATATGCTCTTTGCTAAAGTGATACAGGTGCTCCAACTGTTGTTGGTCTTGCTCAAGCTGCATGATTTGTGCTTGGCGAGCAGCATGTCTGGAAGATGCCAAGTTGATTTGTTTCATCATCTTGAGCCTAGGAGGCCTAGATGCGTCTCCTACACATCTATCCTTGTCATGGTGATCTGAGATCTCTATAGGTCGCTTTCCTTTGTCGAGGTTAGCGACATTCACCCGAGGCTCTGGCCTCAGTAGGTGATCCTGATAAATAGGAGGTGCACAGGCACATTTCTCCCACATTGTGTATTGATCTCGAGGAATGTAGTGGTCTTCCTCGTGCTCCATTTCTTATATGTGAAAGGGGTGGGCAGAGTTGGCTCGCCCTGTCTAAAGATCCTTGCGCTCTATATTTGGTCCACAATGATAAGGGGTGGATGAGGGATGATGTAATCATGTGGCCCCTCCCTATGGACCCTATGTTTTTCTAGTGCTTCATCGCACAGTGGCCACTCATACCGATTGTCTAAGGGAGCTTTCCCATCTATGTTGAGTGCCACATGTATGGACTCCTCTTGAAAGGGTCTGTGTTGAATGGACATGCACCTCGAAGAGGTGCCTCTATAGTCCCGTTCTATCATGGTATGATGTGGACTATTTTGTGGATTAGGCCACCAAGGTGGTATGACCAAGTCCTTGGGGCTATAGCAGAGGCGACTTGTGCCTCCTTGTACACTTTTTGCAGCCTCTACGTATGATTGGGTTTGGCTACGAGTATACACCATGGTGGTGTCTTTCTACCAGATATGTAGGTTTTTATCTTTTTTATGATTTTTTTTATGCTATACTAAACAAAAGGAACAACACAATCAAATAAGTGATTATCTCATTTATATATTAAAGATGTGTCCTAAATCTGGTTTAGTGTGTTTTGATTTTGTTGTGAAAACTTTGTAAAGAAAATATTGTTGTATATGCAAAATGAGGGCTCTTATATCTCCCAAAATGGTCACCCCTTCGATATACCACTACCAAGCCTTTATACTGAACCTCTCAATATACTCGCCCTTACATGAGGGAAACTATTGGTATGCGAGAGCAGAACAATAAATGGAACATAGGCGGTACGAAATGGGGATCACCCTATTTTTGACACCTACCATAGAAGACTTATCCTCATGCATTGGGAATCACCCCAAATACACTTGTTCAACTTTCATCAGGATTTATGTATGCAAAAATTCAAGCCAATGTGGTGATGGAATCCATCATTGGTCTTGATCAAGTGTTGGGGTTTTACGACCAACTCCTTGATATTTAAATTACCACATGGCATGTGGGGTTATTTTTACTTGTGCAAATAAAGAAAACATGTAGTAAAACTTTTTTATGCAAGCAAAGAAACTAAAAATTATAGAGACAGAAAATAGAAAATGATAGAGGATGCTAAAAAAACCTACCTCTTCTCTGCCCAAACTGGATGCCTCTAAGTTTCTATTTGGAAAGTGAACAGGGTGGGATGAATATCAGATCTATATTCATCACAGGGTGGGATGAATGCCCATTCATCCTTGGATGACATGAATTCTAGCTCTGTATTCGTCACAGGGTGGAACGAGCAGCAGTCCAGCGCTTGAAAGATTGATGCCTCTTCTCTGCCCAAACTAGATGCCTCTGAGTTTCTATTTGAAAAGTGCATAGAGAGCTAATTGTCCCAGGTTGGGATGAATAACAGATATTTATTCATCATACGGTGGGATGAATGCCCATTCGTCCCTGAATGACACGAATTTTAGCTCTGTATTTTTCACAGGGTGGAACGAGCAGCAGTCCAACGCTTGAAATATTGGCACCTGAAAGAAAAAACACACAAATTTTGATCAAAAATTTGATCCCAAAATTAGGGGATAGTATCACAGCATGATCGCCACTGAAAGCGCGAGGATACGAAAGCAAAATGGCGTACCGGGTGCAATGCAACTAAAGCAACTAAAGAACCAGTCTAACAAAATCCATTTTAGCAACTAAAGCAACTAAAGCAGTCTAACAAAATCCATTTTAGCAACTAAAGCAAAATTTTATTGTATCTCAAGAAACCATCCATGAGGGAAAGCATTTTGTGGTCTGCTGTAGCCTCTACCAATGCGTCGATGCTAGGAAAGGGGAAATAATCCTTGGGACTCACTTTTGTTAGACTCAAGAACCAGTCTAACAAAATCCATTTTAGCAACTAAAGCAAAATTTTATTGTATCTCAAGAAACCATCCATGAGGGAAAGCATTTTGTGGTCTGCTGTAGCCTCTACCAATGCGTCGATGCTAGGAAAGGGGAAATAATCCTTGGGACTCACTTTGTTTAGATCTCAAAAATGAGTGCATATGCAAATCCTCTCGTCAGGATTTTTGACGGGCACCATGTTGGACAACCATGGTGGGTAATCCATGCAGATGACAAACTGTGCATCCAACAATTTTTATAATTCGTCTTTGACCATTAAGGCCATTGTTGGGTGCATATTACATAGGTTTTGTTTGACTAGCTTGACTGTCGAATCAAGCATTAGATTATACGTGACTAGCTTCAGGTCTAGTCCCAACATGTCTTTGTAGGACCATGCAAAAACATCCTTCTTCTCTTTAAGAAGGGTAATGTAGTCATCTTGATCTTTGCGTGAGAGAATTACTCCCAGCTTGATTATCTATGGATTCATTGGATCAGATTCGATGTCTACGTCAGTCATCTCTTCAACTAACATGTGGGACCCATCCTCCAACTACTATGGAGTTGGGATCAAGTGGATATCATTTACTCGAATTTAGATCTATGTTGGGAACCTTGGGTCCCTCTTCAGACATGGAAGATATCTTGAGTTGGTCATGGGGTGAAATGAAGCACCTCACTGCAAGGCTAGTACTCTAATGGTGATGGTGGCGAGTTAGCATGATCTCAGCCTATGGCATCTAGGTCTAGATACAATGGCCATGCTAGATCGTCTAGATTACAAATGGGGGTATTTAAGTCAATGGAGATCATGTTGA
The DNA here is from genome assembly GCA_028583015.1 of Wollemia nobilis. Lineage (NCBI taxonomy): Eukaryota > Viridiplantae > Streptophyta > Pinopsida > Araucariales > Araucariaceae > Wollemia > Wollemia nobilis. The sequence goes on along the minus strand of JAQPPZ010016751.1, from coordinate 3,652,989 downwards.
TGAAATGATTTTGGTCTCCATTACTGCGGGTGTGGTGACTCGGACTTCCTTGGTGATATTTGTGCTCTAGATCTGGCTTTGGGGGTATTGGCACAAATGGATCAGCCCTATGTTCAGATAGAAGGATAGGGTCTACCCTTGGCACTAATGGCTCTATAGGGTCTCTAGGTGGAAAGTGCTCTCTATATACCCAAAGTGGCGAATGCAACACTTGGTCCAGCTGTGTGGGGTTTAGGTGCCATCTATGTGTTGGCCCCATGTTTAGTTGTTGAAACATGTCATTGATGTCCATGGGCTATTATTGCTATCGCATATGATTGAGATATGCCATCTCAGTTTCATCTTCATAATCACTATCGAAGATCCATAGGCCTTCGTTGACTCTGACAACTATTTGCAACATGTGAGGCTCTTCTTGCTCGAGCAAATTGATCTGGTACCATTAGGGTTGTTTCGCTCTCTATGGGAGGACCTAATTTTCTTGAGGTGGCCCTTGCTCGACTGGAGCGTTCAATGGGAACATTGCCAATAAGCTTTCTTGATAGTCATCCATGAGGGTCACTTGCGAATGATTTCTATCAGATTTGAAAGGGTCCCACGGTGCTGCCTCATATTCTGACTCATCTTCTGGAGATCCTTCCTGACCTTCTCTATATCCCTCTTGTAGGTGAGTTCTCAAACTTTCTCCTTTCTCGATCAAAGGGATGGGGTTATTAATGTCAACAATGTGTGTTTTCAACAATGGGAGATAATCCCCCAATGTATATGTTGTGTTAGGATTGGCATATGGATCTCGTGCCAACCCATCCTTGTTGCCTATCCCTAGGCCTTGCATGTTCTCTACCAAGATGTCAAGGGGGAGGGGGTGGTTGAACCCTACTCCTAATTTTTCGTATGGCATCTGATATCATGGTTGGCAAAGAATGTGCACTCCCTGTTCATCCCTACCCAACACATATCCATGCAAATTACATTGGCCAAGATATCTCAAAGTGAAGTCTGGGTTGGAAAAATAGTTGACGACCTCAGCAAAGGGCTCTTCATCTTTTTATCTTGCAGGTAAGGTTCAATGCCATTATCGAGGCTACCATATATAAAATTTGTCTGGTTTGGCAGGTAGCCTAGAGGAGCAATAGTGCCAATGGGGAGGCGAGGTCTCCCCATGTCCTGCATGGACTCAAGTGTGGGTGTTATTACAATGTTTCACACTAGGTATTCCCCCAGGCCCGTATTGGCCATCTCAATGGTGATCATGGGTGATTGAGGGGGAGGGAATGGGAGTTCTTCTTAAGTCCACTCCATGTTGAGTGAACTAGGCATCTTGACTTCCATTCGTCTAGGAATCTCCTCGGTAGAGATGGTTGAGACTAATGGTGGTGCCTCTTCCAAGGGTTTCTTCCCATTGTAATTCGGTGTAGCCATCGTAGGTGGCATCATTGGTGAAGGACCATATGATGAAGATGGACTCGATTGGGGATTTGAGGGACTTAACAGCGGGGATGCATGCAGAATCAAACCCTGTTTAGATGGATTCAACTAAAATTCCAAATGTGTCGATGGAAGGGTCAATTGCAACATTAGTTGCACTGCATTGCAATACTTGAAGGGCTCTAAGTCTACCGGGACTACATGCACTTGCCCTTCAAATGTGTACTTTAGGCACTGATGAGTTATCGAAGGGACACACTTCATGTCCCTGATCCAAGGCTGGCTCGGCAAGATATGATAGGCCATCTCACCTTCCAAGATGTGGCACAACATAGGAATAGTATTTTGCCCTACTTGGTTGGGCAGGAAAATTATGCCAACCTTTGAGCATATCGCATCATTGAATGCTCGAAGAGTATAGGTGGAGGCTACGATGTGAGATGCTGGCAACTTGAGGTGTTTCAAATATGTTGTTGTGATTATATTACTAGATGAGTCAGTGTCCACCAACACCCTCTTATATGGAATCCCATTGATCCATGTAATGACATGCAGGGGTGGATCTGCCATATCACCAGTCATCGATTTTAGCTCGTCTTCTCTAAAGGTGATGACTGGCTCGGTGTATCCTTTTACAAGTCCCACAAAGTTGTTGAAAGAATTTGCTTCATGGGGCTGCAACTTGATGGCTTTAAGTATCTCCATAAGAGCCTCCCAATTAAGAGCCTCCCGATGGGGCGGTGATTGTTGTATGAGCTTGTATATGGAGAGCCTAGCCGATGTGGTCCTCAGACTTTGGGTAAATTTAGTCTAAATTTTGGCCACTGGTCGAGGAGGAGGAGGTTGTGTAGGGTGCTGTTGATGTTGTGACATTGATGGAACCTCTCCTATAGCTGTAGTGGGGGCAGCTGTGCTTGGGTACCTCTTGTTCCTAGTCATGATGCTTATCATCCCTACATAGCCCTGCATGGGGTAGGTCTATTTTGCCTCATTGACTTGTAGAGTTTTTGCCTGTGCATCATGAGCAAGTAGGGGGTATTTGAAGACCTCCATCTATTGGTTTCTTGGTGCCACAGGATTATCCATCGCTAATGTCTTGTTGTCTATTAGGTCTTGCACTAAGCTTTTAAATTTCCAACATGCATAAAGATCATGTCCCTTCTATCGCTGAAACCTACAAGTACAATTCTTCCCTATAGCCCTTGGGTTTTGGTGCGTTGGGGTCTACGGGTCAACTTTCTAGCATGTTTATCAAGTTTACCACCGATAAGAAGTCAAACAAGGAGTCTTTATACTCGTGAATGGTGTGAATTGTCACCTAGGCGACACTGCTAATTTTTCTCTTGCCTATGATTTTCTCTTTCATAGCTGTCAAGAGGCACTACCTGATAATTAGCCTTTTGGGGTTGTGTTGCTTGTGCATTCTTTGTTGTGTTGATAGCAACCTGATTGACCGTAGAGGGTTTCAGTTACGTGGTCCCTATTTTGGCATTTTTAGGCCACTCTTTCTTTCATGGCTTGGCAATATTGCCATCCTGTATATTAATCTCCTCAATGATTCTAGCTTATTCCAGGGATTCCTCGAGAGTGGCATATTGTTGTAGATGCAATAGCATGAAGATTGACCTCAAACAACTCTTTGAGAACATTTGGGTTAGGTCAGCCATGGGAAGGAGGTAGGGCAGCTTTGAAAGCAATATCCTCCATTTATTTCCATAAGCCGCCATGGTCTCTTCCTCATACTGCCTGAGGCTAGCTAGGTCACTTAATGATGCCTTCTTCTTGGTGTTGAAGGTGAAGCGTTCAAGGAATGCGTCCACTAGTTGGTCTAGGTTACTGATGCTATGCTTTGGTAACTGAGTGAACCAATTTGAGGTAGGGCCTACGAACGTGGTTATAAATATTCTTAGTAGCAAAGCATCGTTGTCCTGAATGCAAAAGCATTGGCTTAGGAACCTTGTCATGTGCTCTTGGGCATTCTCATCTCCTCTAAAGATTGCCAATTGAGGCATTTTAAAGTTTTCAGGGTATGGGGGTGCAGGCACTGAAGGATGCATAGGCTGACTATGGAGCTGACATAAAGTGGGATTTTGGGGCCCAGAAGTCTTGGTCTCCATAGAATCTAAGCACTCTAGTAGCACTTTGTATGCATCGAAAGATTTGATCTCTTCCTCTTTGGTTTGTTCCTGTTGTGAACTGCGGGGAACTTGAGGCCTATGGAGGGGTAACTGGATAGCACCCCCTGCCCTGGTAGGGCATTTCATCCCACTCTTCTTCTTGCTCAAACTCTTCATATGCTTCTTGAGGAGTTCCTGGGCATGACCTATAAACATGGGTGGGTACCTACGAAGGGTTCCCACCATTTTTTTTGGGAGTGGCTTCCTGCTCAGGTCTAGGAGGTCTCAGAGGCAACATTTGGTAAGGTCATGGAGACCTGTCTCGCACCAAGGGGTTGTGCCTCTCATACATTTTTGCCCTCTATGTGTGAGTGGTTGGAACCCTCTCAGGCACAGTGTTCTGGAGAAACTCATCTTTTCGACATCGAATATGCTCTTTGCTAAAGTGATACAGGTGCTCCAACTGTTGTTGGTCTTGCTCAAGCCGCATGATTTGTGCTTGGCGAGCAAGCATGTCTGGAAGATTCCAAGTTGATTTGTTTCATCATCTTGAGCCTAGGAGGCCTAGATGCGTCTCCTACACATCTATCCTTGTCATGGTGATCTGAGATCTCTATAGGTCGCTTTCCTTTGTCGAGGTTAGCGACATTCACCCGAGGCTCGGCCTCGTAGGGTGATCCCGATAAATAGGAGGTGCACGAGCACATTTCTCCCACATTGTGTATTGATCTCGAGGAATGTAGTGGTCTTCCTCGTGCTCCATTTCTTATATGTGAAAGGGGCGGGCGAGTTGGCTCGCCTCGTCTAAAGATCCTTGCGCTCTATATTTGGTCCACAATGATAAGGGGTGGATGAGGGATGATGTAATCATGTGGCCCCTCCCTATGGACCCTATGTTTTTCTAGTGCTTCATCGCACAGTGGCCACTCATACCGATTGTCTAAGGGAGCTTTCCCATCTATGTTGAGTGCCACATGTATGGACTCCTCTTGAAAGGGTCTGTGTTGAATGGACATGCACCTCGAAGAGGTGCCTCTATAGTCCCGTTCTATCATGGTATGATGTGGACTATTTTGTGGATTAGGCCACCAAGGTGGTATGACCAAGTCCTTGGGGCTATAGCAGAGGCGACTTGTGCCTCCTTGTACACTTTTTGCAGCCTCTACGTATGATTGGGTTTGGCTACGAGTATACACCATGGTGGTGTCTTTCTACCAGATATGTAGGTTTTTATCTTTTTTATGATTTTTTTTATGCTATACTAAACAAAAGGAACAACACAATCAAATAAGTGATTATCTCATTTATATATTAAAGATGTGTCCTAAATCTGGTTTAGTGTGTTTTGATTTTGTTGTGAAAACTTTGTAAAGAAAATATTGTTGTATATGCAAAATGAGGGCTCTTATATCTCCCAAAATGGTCACCCCTTCGATATACCACTACCAAGCCTTTATACTGAACCTCTCAATATACTCGCCCTTACATGAGGGAAACTATTGGTATGCGAGAGCAGAACAATAAATGGAACATAGGCGGTACGAAATGGGGATCACCCTATTTTTGACACCTACCATAGAAGACTTATCCTCATGCATTGGGAATCACCCCAAATACACTTGTTCAACTTTCATAAGGATTTATGTCTAGCAACAATAGCAATCAGGGTTATGTATGCAAAAATTCAAGCCAATGTGGTGATGGAATCCATCATTGGTCTTGATCAAGTGTTGGGGTTTTACGACCAACTCCTTGATATTTAAATTACCACATGGCATGTGGGGTTATTTTTACTTGTGCAAATAAAGAAAACATGTAGTAAAACTTTTTTATGCAAGCAAAGAAACTAAAAATTATAGAGACAGAAAATAGAAAATGATAGAGGATGCTAAAAAAACCTACCTCTTCTCTGCCCAAACTGGATGCCTCTAAGTTTCTATTTGGAAAGTGAACAGTGGTGGGATGAATATCAGATCTATATTCATCACGGGGTGGGATGAATGCCCATTCATCCTTGGATGACATGAATTCTAGCTCGTATTCGTCACAGGGTGGAACGAGCAGCAGTCCAGCGCTTGAAAGATTGATGCCTCTTCTCTGCCCAAACTAGATGCCTCTGAGTTTCTATTTGAAAAGTGCATAGAGAGCTAATTGTCCCAGGTTGGGATGAATAACAGATCTTTATTCATCATACGGTGGGATGAATGCCCATTCGTCCCTGAATGACACGAATTTTAGCTCTGTATTTTTCACAGGGTGGAACGAGCAGCAGTCCAACGCTTGAAATATTGGCACCTGAAAGAAAAAACACACAAATTTTGATCAAAAATTTGATCCCAAAATTAGGGGATAGTATCACAGCATGATCGCCACTGAAAGCGCGAGGATACGAAAGCAAAATGGCGTACCGGGTGCAATGCAAACAAAAGCAAAATGTAACGCTAAGTCCTACGAATGAAAATGCATGAAAAGGGGAAAACAAGTGAAATGAAATGAGATGTAAAGAAAATGTAATGTGTAGCCCTTTATTTTATTAATCTACTCAATATCAGGTTACAATACTTCTCCTCCCTTTTCAGGGGCTAGGAGCATTAAACATAGTTCTGTCAGACCACGGATGGTACGCTTTCTTATGCATGCCCACATGTGAAATGGGTGGTCCAAATGTCACCACCGCTCATGTGAATGAATCTATACCTCCTTTCTGTCGAGATCCTATGTTTATAAAAATAGCAAATGATTAAAAGCACCTATGGATGGAGGGAAACATGCGATCCCCAAGGCCTCCGGTTAATGCATGCATAAAATAATTAAAACTATAATCAAAACATGTCAAAATGAGCTAATGTTTGGGCAGAGGCATGAAAACATTACCAAGAACACAATGCAAAAGGAACAGTCTAGAAATATGCCATAGATTTCTAATCACTCCGAGGTGCGATGATTAGGACTGTCACAAAATGTCAGAAAGTAACCTCCTAAATGTCCCATCCAAGGGCCTCCAAAACACCTGAAAAGTTGGGGTTAGGCAAAATGGGGAATTTTGAGATGAACCATAAGGTTGGATTTTGCAAATCCTACCTTGTTTGCCCTGTATCCGATGATGCTCCTTGTATGTTAATAAAAGCGAAAAACATTGAAAACACATCCAATATTCATCAGAATGACATGAAATTTGAATGGCAGCCTATATGAGTGACCTAAAATGAAATTCAAATGAAATAGTAAAAAAATATGCTACATATTTCTAATCACTCCGGGGTGGGGCGATTAGAACTGCAGTAGTGTGGGGGGTGCTCAGGGGTAGGATGCCCACTGTTTGGGGCTTGGATTCAGCACCAATCCACTTGGGATGGGTTAAAAACATCCTAGGGGGTTGTTTTGGCAAATTGGATGGGGTATTGTGGCCAAATATTTGGGTTTTGGGTCAGAATTGTGCTTCTAATGATCACCCAATAACCTCCCTTCCAAAAGAGATATCAAGGATGTAAGAAGCACAAGTGATAGGTGAGGATGTAATTCGGTAGCACTCCGTTGCTCCAAATGCTCCTAATCTATTTTTTCTTTGAGGTGAGAAGACTCACCATTTTATAGACCTGAGGGTCTCTTGTGAATGAGCATGCAGAGGCACCACTTGGCCATCATGCCTTCCCAGGGGAGAGAAGATTCCTCCCTGATTAAGGGCTCCATGAATGCCTTTATGACTGCCTCTTTGACCTCAAAAATTCTCACTCGCACCACATGCATTGAAGATGGAGTTAAGTGGTGGATCTGAGCTACCATTTGTCAAGGTTTGACCTTTTTCCCATCAAACCTGTTGTTCGCCCCACCCTAGAGCGAATACTGCTAATCATCCCAGGGTGGGATGAATACCAGTTTATAATCATCCCAAGGTGAAACGAATAAGGAGCAGGGTGCCTAAAAGGTGCCAAATTGACCTCTGACCTTCCAAAACTACTGTGGGAGTGTTTAGGACCACTGTTTAACCTTTGGGGGCTTTCCTAGGGGATGTGTATGCCAATTCGGTCAGTGTTTTTAGCCACATAATCAGATTGGTGCTATTTTGGTGTCTACAGATTACAACTCATCGGACTTGATGAATACACCATTGAGAGTTCTCCTGACACATGGAGGAGTGGAGACTCAAGTGTGTCTATCCTAGTAGAACTTAAGATAATATTATCTTATTCTAACACCCCCTCTTAAGTGATACTAGGGGATATTCATACAAATGAGTCCCGAAAACAAGGCCTGATGAGGTACTCATGTACAATGACTTATTTTTGAAGAGATTGTAAAAACCAATGGAAAAAACCATCAATCAAAAGGAATTAAGATGCTTGTCTTCGTATGGCGAAGATTTTCCTCTTTATATAAAAAATAAGGATGAAACCTGGAAACTTGGCCTAATTAGGTACTCATTTACATTTTATAATTGATAAAAAAATCCTTGTGAAAAAAATCCGAATATGAGAAGAAGAGAGGATTGTCTTCGTTTGGTGAATATTGTCTTCTTTTTACAAAAAGAAATATGAGTCCCAAAAACTTGGCCTGATTAGGTACTTATATACAACATATAGTTGGTGAAAAAACCCCTATGGGGAAAAACCAACTATGATAAGAAGAGAGGCTTGTCTTCATATGATGAAGATTATCCTCATAAAACCAATCAATGTAGCTATATTACTCCAAGCTTATCTCGCAACTGAATGTAATGCGAAGAAGGAAATAACTTGGTGAAGATATTTGCAATTTGATTCTCAGTTGGAATATATTCCAAGTATATATTCCCATTTTGAATATGATGTCGTATGAAGTGCATGTGTATCTCAATGTTCTTGGTGTGTTGATGCTCAATCATATTACGTGCAATATGAATTGTACTCTGATTGTCGCACTAAAGAGTTATAGGTTTTTCATGGGTGAAACAAAAATATCTCAAAATTTTTCAAAGCCAAAGAGCTTCCTAACTAGCTAAAACTGTTGCCCTATATTCTGCCTCTATAGAAGATAAGGCTACTACTTGTTGTTTCTTACATAACCAGGCTATTGGTGAAGAACCAGGGAAAAATACATAGTCTGAGGCTGAACATATGTCTTCTATTGAACTTGCCCAATCTGAATCTGTGTAGCCAATAATATCCTTGGAATTTCCCTTATAGAATATTCCAAAGTGCATAGTACCTTGCAAGTAATGAAGGATTATTTTTGCTGCTTGCCAATGATTGAAATGAGGTTGATGAGAGAATCTGGATATGAGGCCAACAACATATAAGATATCTCGGTGAGTATGAGTAAGGTATAACATACTTCCTACAAGCTGACAGTATAAAGTTGCATCACATAGAGGGGATGCGTAGGAAGTGCTAAGATGAATGTCGTATTGAAGAGAGGTAGCAGAAGGTTTACAATATGTCATTTTAAACTTTTGAAGAATATCTATAGTTTACTTTTGTTGAAACAAGAATTTTTTTTGACTTATTTGAATCCTAAGGAAGTAATGAGCTAGACCTAGATCAGCCATTTCAAAAAATTTAGAGAGGGAGTCTTTTATGGTATGAATGTGAGAAAAGTTACTACCAGTGAGAAGAAGATCATCAACATATAGAACAAGAATGTTGATTTTGTCTTCATTTCTCCAAATGTAGACTGTGTTATTAAACTCACAATGAGAAAAACCTATGAAAAGAAGGAAGGAGTCCATATTTTCATACCAATATCTAGGGGCTTGTTTGAGGCCATAGAGAGAATTTTTTAGCCTACAAACAAGAGAGGAGTCTTGAGTGAAACCAACAGGTTGTTCCATCTATATTTCTTCTTTTAAGTCCCCATGTAAGAAAATATTTTTTACATACATTTTATAGATAGGCCACTTTTGTGAAGTAGCCAGAGCAAGAACCAGTCTAACAAAATCCATTTTAGCAACTAAAGGAAAGGTTTCTACATAGTCAATACCTTCAATTTGAGAAAAATATTTTGCTACTAGGCAAGCTTTGTGTTTGTCTATATCTCCAGTAGACCCATATTTTGTTTTATAGATGCATTTACAATGAACTAACTTCCTTCCTTTGGGCAAAAGAATTAAATCTTAAGTTTTAGTTTTGATTAAGGAAGAAAATATGTTTTCCATGGCATCATCACATTATTTGATAACATTTGCTTATTTGAAGGATTGAGGATCATAGGAAATAAACTGATAGATAAGACCAGTGCCTATGGGGTTGGATGATCTGGTAGATGGAATATTTTAGATGTATGGAGTAGCTTCTTTAACAATGGTGCGGGCCCATTTTGGCAATAGCGAAAGGAGTAGAAGGAGTTGAAAGACATTGATTTGGAGTTATAGATTCTTCATCTTGATTATCAATTTCTAAGTTAACCTCAAGGGATGGATCTTCATAATATCGAGGTTCTACTATAGGAGAAGGCTCAATGGAGGAAGAATGAGATTGAGGATCTCTTTGAGGGAATGTTTCATCAAATTGGACATTTGTATGAAAAAATACCTCATGATTTGAGGGATCAAGGAGCCTGTATGCTTTCATTTCTACACAATAACCAAAAAAGATGAAATTTTTGTTTTTTGTATCGAGAGCCTTAATTTTCTTATTTGGGATGTGAGCCCAAGTAGTACGCCCAAAAATATTGAAGAAGGAAACATCTAGTTTTGATCCAGACCATGCTTCTTCAGGATTTAAATGGTCAAGAGCTTTATGAGGTGTGTGATTTTGAATATAATTGGCACAGTTAATAGCTTCAACCCAAAAAACTTTTGGAAGATCTCTTGAATGGAGCATGCAATTAGCCATCTCTTTTAATGTCATGTTTTTCCTCTTTGCAATACTATTTTTCTGAGGATTATGGGAGACAGAATGCTGATGAATGATGCTATGACTTGATAGAAATATGAATAACTCATTACTATAGTATTCCCCCCCATTATCAGTGCAAATTTTCTTAATTTTACAAGAGGCCCGATTTTCAAGTAAGGATTTGAAGACTTTAAAGTGGGATAGAACATCACTTTTATATTTTAGGGAGTAAACCCAAGTTCTTCTACAAAATTCATTAATAAAGGTTAGAGCATATTTTACTCCTTTGAAATAAGGTTCATGAAAAATACATCAAGTCACTATGGATTAGTTCTAGAGGGGATGAGGCTTTTAGAGAGCTACTTGAGTGGAAAGAGTCTTGTAGTTGCTTTCCAAGAGCACATCCAGGACAAAATCCATCAATAGAAGAGACTTGGGGTAAACTTGTTACCATATCATGGGTGCTTAGTTCCTTTAGGTAGTTGTAACTAAGATGTCCAAACCTTTCATGCCAAATTTTGCTTTCAAGATCTCCATGAGCCACAAAATAGGAGGCCCCTTCTGGATATTTAAATCCTTTGAAGTAAAATAGGCAAGTGTTGTGATAAATATCTACTTTAACTATGAGATAATAGGGATCTTGAAAGTCTCTTATCTCAACTCTTGTTGGAGAGAAGAGAACTATTTTCCCATTTCCATAAGTACAAATTTGATAGATGGAGAGGATATTTGTGGCAATGTTTGGAACATAGAGAGCATTATTTATGGAACCACCATCAATGATTATGTCCCCATTTCCTTTGACCGGGATAAATGAAAATTCATCCACTTGTATGCTACATGTAGAACTAGAGGATATAGAAGAGAATGACTCATCTAAAGGAGACATGTGATGAGTAGATCTAGAATCTAGAACCCAGTAATTAGAGGAATAATTGAAGGTTTTACCTTGAACATTTAGGGCTTTCCCTATTTAATTTTTACTGTATATATTTTTATTCTTCATATGTACTTCTAGTTGTAATATTTTCCAATATTTATTTGTAGAATGACCATTCTTTTTACAAGGAGTACAAGTTATAGGATTCCTTTATTTTTTTTTGAATTTCTCTTTAGTAGAGGTGGAGGCTACTAATGCTTTGGAGGAAGAGGAAGAGGAATATATCTCATATATTGTAAGTTTTTTTTCTTTCGTAGTTAGTATATCACAAAATTATTCTAAAGAGGGCATTTTAAAGGTTGCACCAAGAGCATCTTAAGTAGATAGAAAGGTGGTTGCAAATATTTAAAATACACCATTTAGTTTAGAAAGAATTAGATAAATGCATTCTTCATTAGTATTTTTCTTCCCACTACATTTTTATTGAGTGAGGACTTGTTTGAATTTGGTGAGGAATTCAATAGTACGGCTAAAATATTCAGGAGATAAAGTTTTTAGTTCTGCTTCTAGTTACATTGATCTAATTTGATCTACTTTGCTAAACAAGGTTTTTAGTTTCTCCCAACTTTCATGAGGAGTTTTACAATCTATAATATGAAACCACAAACTTTCATGAACATTAGAGCTAATAATACCCATAGTTTCATGCATTTTCCCTTTGTGAATAAATTTTTCATATTCTTTATCAAACTTAGGTTGCTTTTCTTCTAATAGGTGAGTAAACCCTTTCTGAGAGATATGATTAAAAAGTTTAGGTTTCCAAGTGTGAAAGTTGTGATGGGTGAGAGGTTCAATTGAATTCATCATTTTGGCACAAAAGAAAAGTTGAATTTTTAACCAATATACCCTCTCTTACAACATCAATATTTGGATTAAGGAAATTTTTATAGGGAAAAATAAACTTTTTCAATATATTAATCCTCAAAATACTCATCCTAACAAGAGAGAAACTATAATTATTTGAGTTTATTTTTATATTGTTGCTTTTGAAATGCCAAAGCCTCTCTATATTCTTCTTAATACCCACCCTTACTTGAGGGAAAATTTTAAGTATAGAGAAGAAATTTCAAGGTTGTTTGGCTTGAAATGTAGTGTTATCAACCATCATTAGTTGAAAAATCTCAATACTCACCCTTACGAGAGGTAAACTATAAGTAAGAGAGATATCCTTTATGAAAATGGTTGATTGAGAAAAATATATGACAGGCCTTTATACCAATTGCCTCTATAACCCACCCTTACATGAGGGAAACTATACGTGTATAGAGGAAAGGATACATGAAACATAGGCAAATATATTTTGAGGAAAAAACTTATTAGAATTTTTGGATATTTTAATTATAAAAAAATTGAATTTTTTTTTATAACTCCTCAAAAAATATTAATGATTTTGCTAAAAAATAAACAAACATGTGATAATGTAGAGATATTAGAAAAAAATTTAAATGTAGAAAGTCAAATAAACAATTATTTGTTCACTTATTGAATTTGAACTAAAAAAAAAAACTGTTTATATTAATAAAAGAAATTTCAAATGTAGGCAAGTATGATATCACAATTGAGAGTTTAATTTTAAATAAAACAAGTTTCAATTGTAGTGCTTCATAAATAATTTAATTCTTCTTTTATGATAAGCAAATAGATAATGAAAGTATGTAGAAAGAAAAAAATTATAACTTTATTAAGATGTTAATTAAAATTTTCATGAATGATTTATACTTTAAGTTCTTTTTATGTCGAGCAGATGGAAAGAGAAATATAGGAGGTTAAAAAAATGATGCACAAAGAAAATACTCCCGAGGTTCTGATAGGTGCAAAATGGCACCTTATTAACCCCCCAAAATTTTATTAAAAAAATTACAAACTTCAATTTTTGAGGCAAAAGAAATCAGAAATATAAGAAATCGAAACACCTTTGGATGGATAAAGAAGAGCAAATTTAATAAAGAAAATACAAATTTTGAGAGGCAAAATGGAGAGAATGGGATCACCCTAGTTACGACGATAAGAAACTTCTAATGCCACAGAGGAGACGATACCGTTCATTTCAATGCTCTAAATATTTTCTTAAATTTTGGTGTTACTGCATACTTCTCAAGATCAACTGAAGCAGTCATGCCAGTAAATGCGGTAGAGGAAAGTGAGGACACTTGATAAGGCAATAAGATGGCATCGATTTTATAGCATTTCAAATAGGAAGGCTCCAGAAGGGATAATGATTGGGAATCTAACCAGGACTTGACAACCTCCACACAAAGTATCTTCCACACGGTGCTAATGCACTCGAACTTTTTTGAACTTGAATTCATGGCCGAAGGCAAAAAGTACCCTTTATAGAACATCGAGCTTAAATATGGTGCCATAGATTATACAGTGTGTTTAAAGGAACATCGAGCTTAACCACAGTGTTGAGTAGTTCTCAAATTAACGTCGAGGCTAATAAAGTTGCATCGAAAAAACCTATAGAACAAAAATTTTACAAAAAAAAATATACCAATGGGCCTTCTAAACTTTATCAACGATTCTCACAGTAAAAGGATATATGTTTTAATTCTAATGAAATTCTTATAAATAAAAAAAATCTCGATGGATTCTTGGAGCTCTGAAGGACATAACGAGAAGAAGATTAAGAAAAAATCGCTAAATATATCAAAAAAATTAAGATTTGTATATGTCATTAGGTGAATTTTCAATTGCGTCAAAGCTTAAAGGTCGTAAAAAAGGCCACGTGATTATAGAGGATATATAAATTAGGTTTAATAATTAAACCAATATCTTTTTTCTTGACGTGAAGAGGGAAATCCAAATATAAATTTTGATGAAGACTTAACAATTTTTCAAAAAAAAAAAATATTATAATATTTCCCACAAAAGCTACATTTTCTTCACTATAGCTGCAGCGAAGGTTATGGAAGCCAAATCGGCTGCAATAGGCAATTTTTTATGGTAATAAAATAAAATGGCCTCGTAAAGGATTGCTAGATTTATATGAATCTCCTTTGAAATTGCGCAGGTAAGGAAATGAAGCCATATGAATTGTGATTGTAGAAGGAGAATAAAATATAAATATATGCAATAGAGGAGGGCATTTAAAATAGATATTTTAATATGGTAAATCAAAATTTAAAAATAAACTGAAAAAAAATTACCATAAAGAAATATCTAAAAAACATTGTATCTAAGATAAACTATAAAATATTTTCTTCTTACAAAAAACAAAAAAAAAGATTAAGAACCAGTTCTCAAGACTTCTATTGTGGCTACTCCACAACTAGCCCCAAAATTTGAGACCCACCTTTAAATTTTGGTTTTTGGAGGACTTCATGCTCTTTAGGTGATGATTACAGAGTATAATAAACCCAATGAGATTCAATTTTTTGAAACAAAATTAGGGGTTTACAATTTTGACATAGAGGACATAGTCGAAGGGTCCCAAAATGATAATCTTTACCATTGTACTTCAAAATAAAACAAGAGGGTGTGGACCCTAAATTTTGATGGGTCCAAATCAAAACAAGGTGTGGGAGCTGGGGTAGAGCTCACATGTCCTAGTAGTAAGCCTTTGTTTGTTTCCTATAGATTACAGTTCCCAGCCACCAATAATGTGGTAGAGTATGAAGCCCTAATTTTTGGACTTCATTTTTCCCTAAGAGAAAAGGTAAAATGCCTTAAGGCATCGAGAGACTTAGAGTTGGTAGTCAAACAGGTCATGGAGCAATATACCTATAGAGAAAAGAGGTTGAACCTCTATAAAACCAGAGTGAGGGAATTAATTAATGATTTTGATGCTTTCAATATTTCTCTCATCTCAAGAAAAAATAATAAAATGGTTGATTCATTAGCCATAGTGGCCAACATGCTTTCGACTATTGACCATAAAAAATGTAAAAAAAATTCCATTGATTTAGTGCTTTGCCCCTCCATACCATACAATGTCACAAACTTACAAGTTTTTGATAGTGATAGACATATTTTTAGTTTTATCACTAATTCTGGTATATTTGAAAATCAGGTTATAGACGAAGAAGAGAGGAAGCAAGTAGAAGTAGGAATAACCAGAGTGTGGAATGAGATGCCAAGTGATAGGGCATATCTAGAAAAGTTGTTTGATATTGGATATCAAAATAAAAAAGAAATAAAAATGCCATCCCCCAAGGAATCATGCAATTCATTCAATTTAGGGAGTGCAGTAGATCCACGTGAAGTGTTCATTGCAAATACATGCACACAACGAGAGAATAAGTCAATATCTTAGGTTTTAGGAGAATACATTGATTACATAGCTTGGAGCTATGAAGATCTTAAAAGTTATGACCCAAATTTAATCATGCATACTATTCCTCTAAATCTTGATTCCAATCCTTTTAAACATAGGCAAATAATGGTTAACCCAATACTAGAGCCCCTGATAGAAAAGGAAGTGAAGAGGTTGCTGGAAGCCAAAATCATCTTCCCTATTAGGCATTCCACATGGGTGGTTAATCTTTTCCCTGTTAGGAAGAAGAGTGGAGAGATTCGGTTGTGCATAGATTTTAGAAATTTGAACAAATCTTACCAAAAGGATAATTACCCATTACCCACCATTGACGAGATGCTCCAAAAGGTAAATTGGTCTGAAATGATGTCATTCTTGGATGGATACTCAGGATATAATAAAATTCTCATACATCCAAATGACAGGATGAATACGGCCTTCACCACAAAGTGGGAAACATTTGCCTATCGGAGGATACCATTTGGTTTGTTGAACGCCGAAGCCACTTTCCAAAGAGCCATGTATTTTGCATTCAAGGGGATCATTGGTAAGTGCATTATTGTCTATATGGATTATATTCTGGTCTTCTCCAAGAAGAGGGAATATCATGTTAGAGACTTGAGGAAAGTGCTCCAAAAGTGCAGAGAACATGGAATTTCCCTAAATCCAAAAAAGTGCATCTTTGGGGTAATAGAGGGTAAGTTGTTAGGACATGTAATTTCAAAATATGGGATTGCTATATACCTAGAACGGATAGCCGCTATCTAGGATATTCCTCATCCTAATAGCAAAAATGAGCTTAAGTCCTTTTTGGTAAAATTAACTTTGTGAGAAAACTCATTTCAGGTTTTTTCGAGATCGCCAAGCCCCTAAATGACATGCTAAAAAGGATGTTTAGATAAAATGGACCAGTGAGAATAGGGAGCATTTCACAAGCATCAAGGATGCTAGTTCCAAATCCCCTATTCTCATTAGTCAATACTATGCTAAGTCATTTTATATTTACACATTCACTTCATATCATTCTTTTGCAAGTGTGTTAACTCAGAAAATTGAAGGCAGCATTGAAATTCCTATAGCCTTTATGAGTTCTCCTTTGAAGGACGTGAAACTGAGGTATTCTGTCCTAGACAAGAAAATGTATGCCTTGTTTAAAACTGTAAGAAAATTTAGGCATTACATTGTGCATAGTAAAGTTTTTGCTATAGTTCTTGACCCTACAGTAAAGTCCATGTTCTTACAGAGTGAGCTAGGTGAAAGAAGGGGGAAATGGCTTTCCACCCTTCAATAATTTGACTTAGAGATAAATCCCATGAAGATAGTGCATGGACAAGGTTTGGTCAAGGCTATCACAAAAATTGACCCTTCAATAACGTGCCAAAACTACGAGGTTAATGATATCACTACAGAGGAATGGTACGTAGATATTGTATATTTTTTGTTGCATGGTAAGTTCCCTTCTCATTTGAATTCCACTCAGCATAGGGCACTACATTTAAAATTAGCTAGATTTTTTATTAAATTTGGTGTGTTGTACAGGAAGAATCATGAAGGAATTTTCCTTTGTTGCATTACTCAAGAGGAAGCAACCCAAATACTCAAAGACTTCCATGGTAAGTATGGAACTGGACATGGGTCAACAAATGTGACAACACACCAAATTATTAGAGTTGGGTATTATTGGCCCCACTTGTTTAAAGACACACATGCACATGTAAGAACATGTCACATATGCCAAGTGGTAGCCAACAGAGAGTGGAATGCAACAATGTCGTTGCAGTCAGTGGTAGAGATGAGACCATTTGCACAATGGGGATTAGAATTTGTTGGGGTGATAAATCCTAACTCGTTTGATTCCCATAAGTTCATCCTCATCACTACTGATTACTGCACAAGGTGGATAGAGGCTACACCTACTAAGAATGCAACCTCTGAGGTTGTGATTAGATTCCTAGAGGAAAACATAGTCACTCATTTTGGAATGCCTAACTCCATAGTAAGTGACAATGGTTCTGCATTTTCCTCTTTAGAATTTGCAAATTGGGGGTACAAAAATAAGGTGAATCTAAAATTCTCTTCCAATTATTACCCCCAAGGCAATGGTTTGGCAGAATCATCAAATAAAAATTTATTATGCATAATCAAAAAATTACTTGAAAAGAACCCTAGAGATTGGCATGGTAAATTAAAATTTTCCCTTTGGGAAGATAGGACCAGAAGCAAGGAGTCAATTGGGACATCTCCATATCACTTAGTCTATGGGCAAGACCCTATTTTTCCCACTAATCTAAAATTACAAACTTTACATTTTATAAAACACTATATTGGGACTGATAATAAACTTGAAACCAGATTAATCCAATTAATGCATCTTGATGAGAAAAGAGATGAGGCCATGCCTCATTTTAGCAAACATTAGGATGTAGTGAAAAGATTGTTTGATAAGAAATCCAAAATCAAAACATTTAAAATTTCAAACCTAGTTTTGTTGTGGGATAAAAGTCATGAAAAGAAAGGAGAGCATCAAAATTTTGATTTTTTGTGGTTGGGTCCATATCAAATTGCTGAAATCCTAGGTGAAAATAATTTTAGATTAAAAACCTTGGATGGAAGTGATTTAGCTTTGCCCGTTAATCGAGCTACATTTGAAGCACTATTTTTAGGCCTGAAAGGGCAAAGATCATGTATTATATGTAAATATGTTTGTGTTTGATGATGTTGAGTCTGATTGTGTTTGTGTTCATTTGCTTCCAATATTTAGTATCTTGTATATAGTTTGGGTGTATTGGTTTCTATTTTTTGGATTTTTGGCATTTCTAGTTTTCCATTTATTCTTGGTTCGAATGTTGTTTTGAATATTTGTAAGTTGATTGGGTGTTTTGTATTCATTCGCTTCCAAATTTTGGTTATTTTCCAGTATTTGAGAGTGAGATGTCAGCTCATGTCCTCATGAATTTTTAATAGGATCAAGAGAATGTGAAACATCAGAATTGTATTGCAAAAGGCCCCATAATTATCACAAACACATTAAAGTATATCGTTTGAAACATGTGATGCATGAAGTTGTCAATTTTACAAATGTTACATGCTCTATCTCACTTAGCCTTATTTTAGGGTACATTTCATATTGCCTTGCCTCTCATTTGCATTTATATTTCAAAGGCAATCACTAAAAATATGTCAAATTCTCTTAGGATCATTGCACAAGATACATTAAGAAGATCTTGAGAGTGGGAACTGAAGCCAATACTATCTTGAACCAAGCACATTTTGCACATCTTAAATATATCTTGAAAAAAATGGTTAAAACCATCCTTGGAAGAAAATGCGAGGTGAAAAGAGTCATTCTTGCTTGTCCTATAATGCAACATAGTCCATAAAGTAGTGGTTTTTACCACTTTCACAATACTTGAAAACCCAAAATCAGAGTAGTAAGGATAGGTTCAAATTATCATCATACTTAGGTTAAGAATATGATTCCCCAAAGCTCTGATTCTGCCTCCATCATGCCATTGACTTTTGGGTTGTAAGGATCATACTGCATATCTCTCAGAAAGATGGGTAGTCATCCTCAAGATTCAATAAATCCAAAGTAAAATATTCAACAATCCATATACATCACACCATTGACTATTGGGTTGTAAGGATCGTACTACATATCCCTCAAAAGGATGGGTAGTCATCCCCAAGATTCAAGAAATCAAAAGTAAAATTATGGACTATGGGGTTAACCTCCATCGGGGCTATAGATGCTTGAATGGCAGTGGAGTATGCTCATGCATGGTGACATGTCTCGTTTAAAAGGAAGACCTCTAAACACTCACGTGGATAGGCTAGCCTTATAGTTTCATCCATAATAGGTTTAATCATTTTGGTCAAGATGAGGTAATGAACTCAGATCAGAGTAGTAAGGATAGGGTCAAATTCTCATCGCACCTAGGTTGAGAATCCGATTCCCCAAAGCTCTGAGTACATTGCACACACCGATTCAGGATGGTAGTGGTTCATAACTAAATTCTTGATCTGGTAAATGAATTCATTGCACACACATTTGAGCCTAAGAGGGTTAGACAATTTTAGGGTGTTTGGGTTTTTGAAAAATAGGTCGTGTACATTATAGCATCTTTTCAGTACATTTGATCCTGCTAGAATCATCCATAGCGTATCATGTGCATAAATCATAAATGCACAAACATCCATGTGAAGTTGACAATGAAATGTTAAAAGGCTTCAAACGATAAAGAATGAATCACTTTGCACACACTGAGCTAATGCTAAAGAATTTTGATGCTTCATGTTTTCTTGGGTCTATTCTTCATTCTCTAGATATTTGTTGATGCTTGTATTTCTAATTTTTGGGTTTTATGTGTTTCCGTTTCAGATTGGGTTCTCACCAAAGTGCTCAGGAGCACTTCCCAGCAGAGTCGCCATTTGTTGTGGCTGCTCCACAACTAGCCCCAAAATTGGGGACCCACCTTTAAATTTTGGTTTTTGGAGGATTTCATGCTCTTTAGGTGATGATTTTAATAGATCCCTCCTCTTGAGTTTGCTTCGAGACCTCCATGGTTGCATGCTAGCCTTGGGTGGTGCTAGGTGTTCTCCTTGTTTTCTTTATTTCGTAGTGTCTTATGTTTGGATTCTTGGGTTTTCTTGGAGCGATAGTTTTGAGAGATCTTATCTCCTTTTTGCTTATTGTTCTCTGAGGTCATCATCGTATAGAGTCTTTGGTATTCCTTTAGACTATTCATGGTTTGCATGTTTCCGTGTTTTATTCATAGTCTTGTCTCAAGGTTTGGGGTGGTTTCATTTTTATGATTTTGATAATGATGTTAAAAGCTTTACTTTTAGTTAAGTTTCAAAGATTAAAACCTTTTAAAACTAAAAGTTCACATGGTTGAAATGAAGCAAAACATTAAGTAAACGAAAAAATATATTTAATATATGCACATATACTATATGCCATATGTGTGCATATGTTAATGAAAATGAAAAAATAATAAAAAAATAAAAAAATAAACAAAACAAAAAAATTAAACTTTTATATTTGTATAAAAGTTTAAAATAAAAATTGATAAAATAAATAATTGATTAAATATATATATTTAATAAAAGTAAAAGTCTTATATTATATCATATTATGATATAATATGATATAATATAATATAGTTAAGTAAATGAATAATCCATATATATAATTATTATCATTATTAAATAATAATAATAATAATAATAATATATAGTATATTTTAAAATAAAGACAAAAGAAAGTAAAGTAATATTTTATTATAAAAAGGAAAGAAAGCCTTTTTTTTTTTAACAAGGTAATATTTTATTGAACTTTGTTGCTCATTTGATTTAAGTTTGAAGCCTCACGTAATGTTTTGTTTAATAAAGTAAAATTAAAATAAGATTTTACATATTAGGTTTTTATGTCTAAAGCTCGTCATTTGTTGTTTTCACAGGTGACGATGGGAGCATGATCCAAACGATTACGTGAAGGCCAAAGGACGAAAAGGAACGCCGACAAGTTTGGAGTCGAAGACCAGTGAGGAGATTGACCCGTGGTTGGAAGACGTGGCGTCCAAAGGGCACCCTGCATGGATGAAACACACATCGAAAACTGGAGACTTCGGACGTAGGGGTCATTCAATGACACTTCAGCAGATACCGGGATGGAATTTGAAGTTACGAAAGATACCTTGGATGATCAGGCTGTTGAGGGCAGAAGTAACGCAAGTGCAGCAGACCTGCGGTAGCAGGTAAACCTCGACAACGACACTAATAACGAAGAACGAACAGCGAGCCGAAAACAATGAGCGGTATCTGACAAAAGGCGTTACAAGGCAAAAGCAGCAGAGCCGCGTATGGACAGCGAAGAGGAATCCAGTCTAGATAGAGACTCGAGTGAGATTGCAGTGAAACGGTTTTACGGAATTGGACAGCACTCAGAAGGGTGCAGGCGGGTAAACGGAAACCCTAAAATGCCCAAACCCTAAATTGGAAACTCACC
This sequence comes from Wollemia nobilis, assembly GCA_028583015.1. Taxonomy (NCBI): domain Eukaryota; kingdom Viridiplantae; phylum Streptophyta; class Pinopsida; order Araucariales; family Araucariaceae; genus Wollemia; species Wollemia nobilis. Next base: position 3,631,427 of record JAQPPZ010016751.1, on the reverse strand, counting down.
TATATAACCTCAAACAGGGTGCGGGGATGTTGTTTGGTTTGTCGAATGGAGGCCGGTTTGCGTTGCTGATTTCGAAAGCCAAGGAACCTGCGTAAGTGGATGCTGATGGTAGTAGAGTTTGAGGCAGCGCAGCGGATGAACACACGGCTCACAAGAAATGGAAGATCTTCTTATGGAGTCAATATTATCTCATGTAAAGTTCTTAAACGATTTATTAGATTTTAATAAAGGTTTTTAAGCTTTTTATTCCGGGGCTTTAGACTCTACGTTATGAACTAATTTTAAATTCTTTTATTAGATTCTAATAAAGTTAATTTTTTTTGTCTTCTTCTTAAAATTTATATTTTATAATATAAAAAATCAAGTTCTTTTATTATATTTTAATGAAAGTTTAAACTTTTCATTATATAATGCTAAATCTTAAGTTTCTTTATTAAAATTTAATAAAGGCCCTTAAGTTTATTATTATATAATAAGAAGTTTTAAATGTTTCTTTTTGTTAAATTTTAATAAAAGACCTTTAATTTTTTTATATTATAAAGTTTTGTGGGAGTTATAAGATGGTAAAGGAGAATTATAGAAAATGATAAAGCAATGCAATTTGTTTCATTGTTTTATTATTACCCGGCTTAAACATTATCAAGTAAGAGAAGTTGAAACGAACCGTTGGAGGAAAGGTTTAAAAGCACAATGAGACTATTGTTCAAAGGGGGACTGGAAATGATGTAAGATTTCGAAAAGCAATAAGAAAGAGCATTTTTTCAAATTTTGAAAGAGTAGCAAACTTTTGTGAGCAAAATCAAAAGGAGGGTTTTTATCATAAAACTAGCGTTTTAGTGTCTTATCATTTCTGCATTTTAGTGACTTCTAGCGATTGCCTTATGCCATGAGATGGGTTGCAATAGGCGAAGGTCAAGATGATGCAGTTTCTCTATGTTTCCTTTGAGTCTCGCACTTGATTTAATGGTATTGTGCTTATGTTGCAGGTCCATTAATTCAGGTTTTTTTATGATTACCTCATAACTTGGGATTTTGTAGGGAGGAGCTTGCTAAACTAATTCAGAATTTGATTTTTTAAGCTAACCAAATTTGCATTTTGATTTATTTTTGTTAAGTTCAATTTATTTCAAGCACTCAATCATTTTATTCTGGTCCTTTTCCAGAATTTTTGCTAATTTCTTTTATTTCCATTCGTCCTTTTCCAGAATTTCTTCTAATTTCTTTTATTTCCATTCTAGTCCTTTTCCAAAATTTCTGCTAATTTCCTCTTACTTCCATTCTGGTCCTTTTTCGAAATTTCTACTAATTTCCTTTTAGTTTCACTTCTATTCGGTTCTATTTCTAGAATTGTTAATCTTTCAAGTTGTTTCCATTCTGGTCATTTTCTAGAATTTTTGCACCTCCAAACTTCATTAATCTAAATTTTTAGATAAAACACATGGTTTAGGAGGGATACTAACCTACAATTTCACATTAAGTTAAGATAAGAAGTGAAAGCTAACTTTGCTAACATGCTAATTTCTACTAATCCATATTCAGGTAGTGGCATCAACATAAGGAAGATAAAATGAACCCACTATCTAAAATTTACTTCATATTAAAGGCACGAGCATTAAAATGAGGTGGAAAATTCAACATTTTATCATTTGAAACCTTTCAAGTGAAGATAAAATAATTTACTAATAGGGATTTAGGGTAGCACCAATTTAAAAAACCCTAAAAAGAACTCCTTTTATTTTACATTTGCTTTTAGTTAGATATTTCAATCATTAAGCATTTTTTAGAACCAACAAAGGCCCCTTGTTTATGGTCACATGCATCATTGAATTATTTCTAGCATTATTGTAATATTTTAGATATTTTACTAGAACCTTGGAGAAGTTGAATGTTTGTCATTTGGTTTCTTTTCAAGAGAGAGTTTTATATTCAATACTCTGCATGTGGTGGTATTTTACAATTGGGCAAAATATTCACTCAACAACTTCCTTCAAGAAAGAATGCTAGCAAAATCTATCCTGCTCTAGTACCATGTTAGAATTTCCCAAATAGATATGCAAAGCATTACAAGAGATTGAGGAAGAAAAATAGAACTGATTGATTTATTTCAAGGATTAACTTTGTATAAATAGTAAAGTTGATCATTGAGAGTCATTGGATTACAATAACTCATCAGACCCGATGAAGACACCACTGAGAGTTCTCCTGACACATGGAGGAGTGGAGACTCAAGTGTGTCTATCCTAGTGGAACTTAAGATAATATTCTCTTATTCTAACATGGAATTGAATGTAGCGACTATAGCCATCTATAAAGACATAAGTCTTTCCCTATATCGTCATCCAGGATATTATCCAAGAAACAGAGTGGGTAATGATGATATTTCTTTGTAGCCTTAATTAAAATTTGATAATCAACACATCCTTCAGCTTAGCATTCTTAATTTCTACAATCATAATTAGGGATATTGGAATCTAAGTTGTTTACTAGAAAAATGAAATGTTTATCTATCAATATGTCTATCTCTTCTTTGATGGACTTGGCATAACTATTTGCTTCATAGGTTTTACATTATAGACCAACTCTATTTTATGCTTCACCTAATTGGCTTATTATAACTCTTTTATATTAGAAGTGAATAAAGAAATATATCTATTTGTTGTGGTGCAGTGGTAAATGCCCTGGGTGCTGGTAGAGGTCGACCCAGGTTCCATTCTCCTTGTCTCCATCCTATAGATATATGGTATAGTTAGGAATGTCCTATGTTCTGGTAGAGGCCAACAAGGCTCCATTCCTCCTATTCCCAACCTGTTGAAAGTGGCACCTCGAAAGGGGTGTTTTCCACTATAAATTAGTTTCATCTGCTTGTTGTGGTGTATTGGTAAATGCCCTGGGTGTTGGTAGAGGTTGAACCAGGTTCCATTCCCCTTGTCTCCATATTGTAGATATATGGTATAGTTAGGAATGTCCTATGTGCTGGTAGAGGCCGACAAGGCTCCATTCCTCCTATGCCCAACTTGTTGAAAGTGGCACCTCGAAAGGGGTGTTTTCCACTATAAATTAGTTTTACCCGGGTGTTGTAGGTGAGTTGGAGAAGAGAGGGAAATCCTCCAATGGAGGTCCCAGGTTTGAATCTCCACCCTACCAAAAAGCTGAATTGGGTACCCAAAATCCAATTGATAATGTTGGTACGAGTAGGGCTAGGTGCGACCCCCGGGTGACTTTGACGGTGTAGAACCCCCTATTCATGGTCTCTTAGACCAAGGCGGCCCCCAAGGGGTTTTTTGCTTAAAAAAACAAAGAAATATACATGCAAAAGAGCCAAAAGTAGTCCTCTTTTTCCTACTCTTCTACTATATTCTCAATGTATAGCTACTTTATCTAGTTCTCCACATCTTTCTTAGAAAAATAATTTATAAAATCAAATTGAGTAAGAATAATAGTATAATTCAATGAGATATCCTTTCACTTTCTTCTTCATCATCATCATATTCTTTTATATCTACTTTTATAATAATTGCATAATTCAAATTTGTGCATTCACTTTAGTATCTTTTAAATCCTTAATGTATGAGGTTGAGTCAGTTTTATATTCACTTCATTGGGATCTTAACTAATGGTCATGTACACTTCACACTAATATTTTTAAGCATATGATTTTCTTAATCATAATATTTCTAATAGTATTAGATAGGCCACTAAAATATTTTTCATAATTCAAACATCTATGATGCAAATGACTCCCATGACTAAGACTATTGCATTAGAGACTAAACATACAAGATTTGATATTTTTAAATTCAAAGAAATTATATTTATGTTATATTTATGATATATCTCTATATCTAATGTCTTCAATGGAGATTGTATCATTATATTATCAACAACTCCACCATATTCCATGATATCAAGAATAGAGATACATGTACAAAATGTTTCAACATGTGGAGTCTATGGACTGATCTCTACGTCAAACACTATTATGTCATTATATTATCCATGACTCCACCATATTTCATGATATCAAGAATAGAGATACATGTAAAAAATGTTTTAAATTATAGAGTATAGGGGTTGAAATATTTTTCAAACACAATGACTTTGGCCTTCATCCATCATCTTGGATAAATCTCAATATGCAATGTCCTTTAATTTTCTAATGATACTAATAATAGTTGCTTAAATAATATTGGCAATCTACTCTGGCACATCCTCCATGATTGATTATTGTGTCTACCGTACTAAGATTAAAAAATATTAAACATATAGTTCTCTTGTTCTCTAATTTTTAGGTTCTTTCTTCTTTTTAGTCATTTCTTTATCCAAGCTCACTTACTTTCCACAGTATTGACTTATTCTTCATTTTTTTTTAAAGCGAAAAACCCCTTGCGGGGCTGCCTTGGTCTAAGAGACCATGAACAGGGGTTCTACACCGTCAAAGTCACCCGGGGTCGCACCCATCCCTGCCCGCACCAACATTATCAATTGGATTTTGGGTACCCAATTCAGCTTTTTGGTAGGGTGCAGATTCGAACCTGGGACCTCCCTTGGAGGATTGCCCTCTCCTCTCCAACTCACCTACAAAACCTGGGTTGACTTATTCTTCATTGTCTTCAACAAGACTGACAACATTAATTAGAGCTTTTATTTTCTTATTATTTTTTATTCCTAAACTAGATTTCTTGTTAAGAAATTTATCTTACAATTTCCTTTTCTCTTTTTACCCATAGTAGACTTTAGATAAATTCCTTCTAGCACTCTTGTCCCTAGATTGGGATTATTGAATTCCTAATTATTTTTCATACAATAAATTTATTGTAAATTATTCGATATTTTTAATTAAGTCTTGTACATTAGCTATAAAAGTAGGAGAGAAACATACTACTATTTTGACTACTAGTTATGGAACATGGTTAGGAGATATTAGAATAATTGGTGCTAGTGAAAATTATATCTTGTATAAACACTCCTCTTGTTGATTTGTAATCTTATATGCCTATTAAATGATATTTTGTTGCTTATACTTCAATTTTAATTTATTTATTACATTTAATATTGTAATAAAATGCTTGTAGATCGACATGAGAATAAGAGGTGCATTGCAAGTGATACCTAAGCCCTTTTTAAGGTTTGGTAATATTCTATTATGAGTAATTTTTTTTTCTACTAATCTTATGTTTGTAGGTTAGAAATGTTGTTTTGACCATTTTAAAATAATATGGAGGAACTATCATTAATGACTAGGCCATATTACTCGTAAAGCATCTAGTAAAGTGAGTGGAAATTAGGCTTCAATACCCAAGCACCAAACAATACCTATACATGATGTTGTTTGGCTAAATCAACTTGATATTGACTAGAAAAAATGTTGGAAGAGTGATGAGGATTTTTAAGGTAGCAGTATGAGGGTTTCATAAATGGGTCAAGCATAGTTGGTGAAAAAGGCTATTTTTTGGGGTCTATGGGCCCTAGTGATCATTTTGTTTTTTTTGTTATTTTTCCCAAGATAATTGTAGGATATGTTGTAGGATACCCGCAATGGGTTACAAATTTTTCATTCAACAAATATTCATGCTACAAACTTATTTAAAAATTATTTTCAATTTGCTACCCAAGGAAAAAATGAATATCACACCTTTCCTTGATGTCTGAGGCATCGATTAAAGAGATGCATAAATAAGTTTCAAGTTGTAAATAAAATAAGATAAGCCTTTTTAGATAAAAATGGTATAGAACTCAATCAATACCACTGTTAAGGAACCCTTAAAAATAAATCCACTATGGGAACTGAAAGCACGAGATTCCGGGCAAAGGAAACACCAAGTGCGATTGCATTCAAAATTAAGTACGCTTAAGTCCTAGAAATGTAAATTGCATGAAATGGAAAAGAAACACATTGGAAGAGACACAATCAAATAGAGAAAACACAGCCCTTTCATTAATTTCCCTTGATCTCTGTTACAATGATGTCTCCTCCCTTTTCAGGGGCTAGGAGCGCAAATAGAGTTTGATTACAATCATTGAATGATTCCTCTTTCCGCGTGCCCACGATTGCAATGGGCGGGCCAAGATGATGCCGTCGCTGATGTCGATGAGTTCTTCGCCTCTGCTGCTTCTCCTGCGAACAAAGAAATGACCAAGACGTCAGTAGCACTGCTTGCAAATGAAAAGCGTTTGCTCTCTAAAACTAACGAAATATGCATGTAAATATTTGCCTGAAACAGTGAATACGGTGAATCCAAATTGCTTCAAAACTTGACGAGAAGGTAAGAAAAGTTACCGAGAAGGCCACTGCCTCCGAGGCGGCTGGCCAATCCACCTTAAGCTGGAATTCGTCCATGGGCGGGACGAATTCGGAGTAATTCGTCCCTGGGTGGGACGAATTATTTTGTGTTGAAGAAACCGACCTGCTTCTTGCTCCAATGTCGGATCCCGAGACTCTGCAAAACGCACCGCAAACAGGGGGTTATGTAATTGGGGCCATTTTGGGACGACCCGGATGGTCGGATTTTCCCAATTTGGCCTCCACCCTCGGGAATTTGACCTTGACACCTGCAAGTTAGCGAAACGACAAAGCAATACAAAACATCCTAGAATCTGACCAAAAGTTACAAAATTGCAGCTATGGACTAATCGGACCTAGTAACACAAAATGCAATCTAAAAAATAATCTAAAATGCTCAAAAACTAAAAATAGGACTTGGGAGGTGCGGGGGTGCCCAAGTGGGCCTCCCACGTTGGCCCTCGATTTTGGAGCCAATCCACCAAGGATGGGCCCAAAACCTTTTAGGATTGGGGGGTCGGCGAGTTGGTTGGTTCGGGTGTCCATGCGTTGGATTTGGGTAAGGTTCGAGCTTCCAAAGGCCACCCAACAACCTCCCTTGCAAAAGAGATTGGTGGATGTGGGAAGGTGAACCAAGAGGGATGCAAGTTTGTCTTCAATTTGGCAGACACTTCGTTGCTTGAAAACTCCTTCAACTTTGTATGTTTTGGGTGAGAAAAGTCCCACCTTTTATAGACCCAAGGGGTCTCTTTTGGGAGGGAAGCACAAATGCCATGTGTTGGCCATAGGCGCCATGTGGCGATCTTGTCTTCCCATGAGGGAGGGAGTCCTCCATTGACTTGAGCTTTGATAAATGCCTTTTGTAACAGTCTTCTAACGGCCCCTCTGTCCACTTACACATGTGTGCAAGGCGGGAGCCCTTAGCCGACTGTTCAGGCTGCCACTTGGCACCATTTGCCTTTTGCCCGTTAAGGTTAGAATTCATCCCACCCAGGGATAGATTCAGAATTCGTCTTGGGGTGGGACGGATTCTATTTTGAATTCATCTCGGGGTGAGACGAATATTGGGCAAAGTGTCCAAGTGTGCCAAATTGCTTCTTGACCTTACAAAATTGCTATGAAAGTGGTTAAGACCAACTTTTAACCTCGAGGGCTGCCACGGGCTGTGTTTGTCAAAGCGATCAGTGTTTGCGGTCACATAATCGGATTGGTGTTGTTTTGGTGTCTACAGATGCCCCTTTTTGGGAAGCGCTGCGGGTGACGCGATCTTGAGCAAAAATAGATAACCAAAGCACTAATGATTAGGGTTTCTTGGTAACCTAACCAACTTTTGATGCCCCAAGTATGGAAAGGGCATGCATTCTTGAATCCTTGCTTCTGACGAGCTAAGGAATTTGATTTCAAGTATTAACCTATTTTGGTGAGGTGTGACTTGAACTTAGACATTGATCGGTCATGAACAAGTGAAGGGCGTTTTTATCCTCAGGGGGAACCTTGTGTTCATGATTCACGAAATGCCAAGTGTTTGATTGATTTGATTGTTGCTTGGTCTTGCCCCAAGCGGGAGCGTGATTGTCTTTGTCAATGATTCTTTGAATGCATGTCGTTTTCCTTAATTGGGTGTGTGATTGTTGATTGGTGACTAAGTGTGACTACCCCCTCAAGCGACGAATCGATGAGGGAATGACCTTCGTGAGAGAAGCGGCGAGTCGCTTGACCCAAGATGACTTGTGCAAGGTGTGCCTTTAGAGGGTTTACCGTTAAGCGTGTGCAATTTTTCCAACATATGGACCTATTTTTGGTGGGTGTTAACCCTTTTGGTGATGTCATAATGAGGTGAAATCGTCGAAAACCTATTTCCCGATGGAGCGGTCCGGCTATGATAGCCTTCTTGGGGAATTAGGAGAGCGATAATTTGGACCTCGACATCGATTTTCTTTGCCTAGAGGTTAAGTGCGAGAGCACTTGTGTCTGGCATTGTTTTTGTTGTGTTTTTGTTGAATTTTGTATTGTTTTTGTTGTTTTTGTGACACCATTTGGTGATTGAATTGTCGGCAATCCGTCCTCCCGTGGAGCGGTCCGGCTATGGTAGCCTTCTTTGGGAGTAGGATAGTGACAATGCAAACCCCGACATCAATTTTGCTATGCCAAGAGGTTAAGTGCAAGAGCACTTGTGTGGCAATGTTTATTGTTTGTTTTGTGTTGCATTTTTTGTTGTTTTGTTGTTTTTTGTGACACCATTTTGGGATTAAATTGTCAAAATTTGTCTTCCCGTGGAGCGGTCCGGCTATGGTAGCCTTCTTAGGGAGTAGGATAGTGATAATTTGTGACCCCGATGTCGATTTTGTATGCCCATGTTGTCAGTTGCATTTGCAATTCTGTCAGGCAATTTTATTGTCTGTTTTTAGTGCATTTTTAGTCATTTTCGTTGATTTTTTTTGTTGGCTTGAATTCGTCCCTGGGTGGGACGAATTCAGGTGAGAATTCGTCCCTGAGGTGGGACGAGCGCTGATCGAGCGCTCGTCCAGATCAAGGATGAATTCAGGTGCAAGGAGCCTATTTAAGGGCCAAAACTTGATTTTGGGCTCATTTGTGTCATTTTTTCTTGCGATTTTGGAGCTGCGGGAGGAGGAGGTAATTGCGAAGCGAAGCGCTTTGGAATTCTCTCTGCCATCATGAGTGCACAAACTGGTTTCGACGGCGGAGCGAGGCGAGACCTGTAAGTGACCCTAGGGTTTATTTTGCTTTAATTTAATGCATTGTTTTTGTGTTTACGCTTTTCAAAACTTTAAGATTTTTTTGTGATGTTTTTGTTTAACAGTTAAGGTTAGAAACCCTAGAACTGAAAATTTGATCTTTTATTTATTTATTTATTTTTTTTGTTTGCTTGCGGGTTGTTAGGAGCCGGTACCGTGTACCTGCCTTTCGAGCGCGGTTGGCCTTGACCGATGATGATTGGGAATGGCTTGATGCCCTTGGGCTCAAGTAGGTGGCTCGACTGGAGCCTGTGGTTTCGGATCAGGCCTATCTGACGACACTGATCAAGCTTTGGGATCCGCGGACTAATACTTTCCATCTCCCAACAAGGGAGATGGTGTGACTCTTGAGGACGTCTATCGGTTGCTTGATTCCGATAGATGGTCGCCTATTAGGAAATCTCTGTTTTATCAACGGACTGCTATAGTTACGAGATGTTTTGGGCATGGGGGGGGTGTAGGACCCGGTGGAGACAGTCGAGCGGATTGCCGGCGGGATTTTGGTTGGTGTGTGGAAGGAGAGGGGGTGTTAGGAGTGAGGCACGCATTCTTGATGGGCCTCATTTCTAACATTCTTCTCCCCGATTCGTCGAGCGCGAGGTTCCGATGGAACCTGCTGGATTTGGTGTGGCGGTTGGCGAGTGCCCGATAGAGGCACCGATTGATTACTGAGATGGGGACAGACTTTGTTGGCACGGCTTTACGGGAGGCTGTACGGGGTCCTGTCGACAGCGGAAGGGTGTCGATTGCGATTTTGTTGCGGTCTTGGGGTTGGCAGCACATAGTTGTTGAGAGGCCTACGGGGTTACCGATGGATGACTCGGGCGGCGATGGAGGATGAGGAGATTGGTTATGCGGCTTTATGGCGACGGTCTGCGGAGCGAGCGGAGTCGGCGATGGGCGGGTGCCGTTGAGCACTACATTGATGCCTTTTCGGCTCACTCCGGGGAGGTGTTTGGCGTCCCTATCGGGATTCCGACTGCTGAGGCTGGAGAGTGGCTCCGACGGGTACGGAGGGAGCGATGGTTGACTGGGCGGCACGGGACGGAGCATGAGTTCTTTCGTACCGTCGGGTTACACGACAGTTTGGGGTGCGCCAGGGGTTTCCTGGTGAGCCCGTAGGCTATCGGCGTCGGGGAGATGAGAGGGATCTGGAGCCACCGGTCCTCGTGCCATTGGGCGAGGAGTCGGATGCGGTGATTGAGGTGTTGGATGTGGATGACGTCGGTACTACCAGAGTATGACTCGTGGTGGGTATTGCGCTTTGAGAGAGAGGGTCCATGGGAGGCACGGAGGCGGCGGTGGAGGATTTTGAGGCGGGGGGTGATTGGGGAGGGCCGTTGGATGATGCGGACATGGTGGATGTGGGAGATGAGGATGTGGACTTGGGTGTTCGGACGGCGGACATGCGGGATGTGGAGGAGCATTTGGAGCTGAGCGGGCTCTTCCACGAGTCCTATGCGTCCGAGATACGGAGGAGGTGGGGTCGGATGTAGGCGATGAGGTTGCGCGACTTACAGAGCTGCTACGGATGCGGGATCTGGAGAGGGATCTTCTACGGGCTCAGTTGGCAGAGCGGGATAGAGTTTTGGCGCAGCGCGATGATGCATTGTCTATCTATCATCGGCGGGAGGCAGAGTGGTGTACGTATCGGATAGACTTGGAGAGGGAGGTCATCCACCTTGGCGAGCGGATCCCTGAGCCTTCGATCGGAGATCTTCTCGACGGACGAGGGATAGTCGGCGAGTCGGCATCATCTCGTCGCGGCGGTTAGATGAGGGGGTGGTAGTAGGCATGATGCGGGGGCTAGCAGTAGCCGCCCTGCAGGGTCCCGTCGGACCCACACCACGGGGGGTAGTTCCCGTCGCACCGATCCTGCGTGATCATGGTGGTCGACGCCTTAGGTTGGGTTTTGGATATGCTTGCGGGGTCTGAGGACCGGTTTTGTAGCCTACGGGCATCTTTTTGATGATATATATATATATATGTTTTATTTTTGGATTTGTACATGTGATGATGTGATTTTTGTTATGCATGTTTATTCATTTTGATGAATGCAGATGTTATGATGAATGCAAATGTTTTAGATGTCTATGTGATATGCAAAGTTGAAATGGATGAATGATATTTGTGATGATTAACTTGTATTTTAGAAGCTCTTTATTTACCTGGTTTTTTTGTATTTTCTGATGGTATCATAAGGATGATAAGTAGAAGAGATGGTTTTGGGATGAATGTATGATTTTCTGAGATTCGGACAGTTTTATCTCACTATCCATGATGTACTTTATCTTACAAGACTTTTGAACAAGGTATGAATCGGACCTATTTTTGACCAAGTTATTTAACATCCCTGTGTGTGCAATTGAGTTCATTTAGTGGTATTTGTTAGGATACCGCCAGTGCCAGATGGGCTTTCAACCGAACCTTCTTGAGGATCACCTAATTAGCTCCACGAATTCCTTTGTTGTATGTACTAAGATTAATCTGCGTTGTAATCCAGGATGCCATAAGCTAGCTCATCCACATGCAAACATTGATATGTACGCAAGTTAATGTGACAGATATATCGTCATGCGGGAGGTTTACTTCATTACCGATAGGCTATCAACCAAATTGGTACTGAAGCTTGCCTTATGACCTATAGAATCTTGAGAGTTCCGAGGATTCAAGGTCAACTCCCTTCTTTTTTCAATTGTATTGGGATACTTGCTCTTTTGTAGTGATAAGATCACTTTTTATTTTGATTTTTTTTTTTTGAGCAAGGGATTGGGGATATGGAGTGATGAAAATCATTGTTGTTTGTGCCTTTTGATGTGTGCACTATAGTTTGTCAAATTTGGAGTTTTGACATTTTGCAAATTTTTGTGTTTTGCAACTGTTGAGAACTTTAGGGATTCTTAGGGAATTGGGTAGGGAGGATGCTTGTCCTTTTGCCAACTCTCAGCATTCTAGGGGTCATTCGCACCGGGGGATGAGCAAGATAACCGTTTCGCTTGTGGTGACCTAGATTATTTTGCTAGGTTTCGTCTTTCGTTCACACAATTTGGGAATTTTAGTGTTTTGATTTGTGTTGGGATGTTACGTAACAAGGTGTATTTCAAGTATGACTCTACCTTCGTAAAATCTGTTCGACTTGGTACACTACATGGCTAAAGAGGAAAATGATGGCTGAATCACTGAAACTCTTGGTACATTCCCAGACCACTGTCTGTAGTGTGGTAAAATTTATGCTTGGTGTTTTTGTTGTTTTTGATGAATTCGAGTATGCCTAGAATTGAGATGCAAATCTTTGTTGTTTTTGATGATTTTTGTTGTTTTGTTTTTGTTGAATTTCTTGATTTGTTTTGACCAAGAGATTGCGATAATCCTTGGAGCTTTTGGGTTGACCAAGAGATTGTGATAATCCTTGGAGCTTTTTGGTTGACCAAGAGATTGCGATAATCCTTGGAGCTTTTTGGTTGACCAAGAGATTGCGATAATCCTTGGAGCTTTTTGGGTGACCAAGAGATTGCGATAATCCTTGGAGCTTTTTTGGGTTGACCAAGAGATTGCGATAATCCTTGGAGCTTTTGGGTTGACCAAGAGATTGCGATAATCCTTGGAGCTTTTTGGGTTGACCAAGAGATTGCGATAATCCTTGGAGCTTTTTTGGTGACCAAGAGATTGCGATAATCCTTGGAGCTTTTTGGGTGACCAAGAGATTGCGATAATCCTTGGAGCTTTTTGTTTTGTTTTTTTTTTTTTTTTTTTGGTACATGGCTTTCTTAGATATGAAATGGTCGCAAATGACTGATATTCAAGGGTTCTGTTTCCTTGATACCATCAAGAGAAGCTAGCCTGTACGTTCCTGGTCCTATTTTGCTATCAATGACATAAGGACCTAGCCAATTTGCCATGAATTTGTCTCTCATATGGGACGGCAAATTAGAGTTTTGTTGGTTTTCCTTCAGAACCAGATCACCAACCTGAAAGTCTCTTAGGTGAACTTTCATGTTGTAAGCTCTCTTAAGCCGCTCTTGATAGATACGTAAGTGCTCGAGAGCATTAACGCGTCTTTCGTCAAGCAACGTAAGTTGGTCTAACCGGGCCTGCCGTGCAGTGTCATCATCGATGAATTCCTGCATTGATATGCGGAGGGAAGGAATTTCCAACTCGAGAGGCATTACTGCCTCTGAGCCATACACTAGTGAAAACGGAGTTGCCCCAGTGGGCGTCCGAATGCTAGTGCGATAAGCCCAAAGGGCAAGTGGGATTTGTATGTGCCAATCCTTATGACTATCTGCGACGGTCTTTTTAAGGATGGCGACTAGCGTTTTGTTTGACGCCTCTGCTTGCCCATTTGCTTGCGGATAATAGGGTGTTGAAAAGCTGTGCTGAATTTTGTACTTTGTGGTTAAAGCACGCACGTCTTTGTTCTTGAATGATGGCCCATTATCCGAGATTATTTTGGATGGAATACCAAAATGACATATGATGTAATGCAAAATGAACTCCGCAATGCGGGGTCCTGATCGTAGAGGTTAACGGAATTGCTTCCACCCATTTGGTAAAATATTCTGTGGCCGTTATGATAAACGTGTGACGGCCTGACGATGCCGGGGAGATCTTTCCGATTAGATCGAGGCCCCACTGAAAATGGCCAAGCGGTGGTGTCTGTAGGGCACTGGGAAGGTGCGTGCATTAAATTGGCATGATGTTGACATTTTACGCACCTCTTGACATACGTGCAGCAATCTCGCTCTAAAGATGGCCAATAATAGCCCATGCGAAGAATGCGCTTTGCAATGGCCATACCACTGAAGTGGCCGCCACATGTACCATCATGCGCTTGGGTGACTGCCCAAGTGGACTCTTGTTGGTCCAAGCAACGAAGAAGAATTCCGTCGTAGCTGCGACGATACAAAATGTCTCCTATCAAGACATATTTTGCCGCTTTCTGTTTGAATGTTCGTTTTGCGGCTTGCGTCAATCCAAAGGGTAGATTACCTAACTTGAGGTAGTCTCTTATGGGTAAATACCGATCCTGTTGATCGGATACCTCGACAGTTTGAACAGCCAATCCCTTTTGGAGTTCTTCCCTAACAAATGCTGATTGGGATAGAACTTGTAAGAATAGCGTTGTGTTGCTATTAATGGGAGTGGGGGAGAACAAAGACCCCCAGTTGGCATGTTTCAAATAGTCTCGGATTCGAAAGAACTTATCCGAAGATGGTTCGATCTGGATCATGTGGATTCCTGGCGTCAAGTCTGAGCTTGCGCGCTCCATCGCGGGTTGCGATAAGGTTTTGACTTGAATGGTTGTTATATCACCGGAAAGGTCTTGCGGGATTAGTGACCCTAAGGAGGCCATTGTGTCCGCAAAATGATTCGATGATCGAGGGAGTGCCTCGATGTCATACCACTCAAGTTTTCCAGGAATTTATCCACGAGGGCTTTATAGGCCTTGAGCTGGGCATTTGCATTGATATACCCCTTTGACTTGATTGACGATTAACGGCGAATCACCAAAGATGTTCGATCTTTTGATGTTCATGGCGATTCGTTGTGCTGAAGACCTAGGAGCAAGGCTTCATATTCCGCATTGTTGTTGGTGCCTTTGGAAGTTTAATTTAAATGACGGGGGCATTGGAGCGCCCTGCGGTGTGAAGAATACAATTCCTGCGCCACCACCTTGCTCGCATTTAGAACCATCGAAAAATAAGGTTATGTCGGCCTGAGACTCAGGCTCTTCAGAATCTGGCGATTACTGAGACATGGAAGACCTCATCATCGGGTAGTTCTATGACTAGAGGCTGATCGTCTTCAAGAGGAGCCTCTGCTAGTTGATCGGCTATGACTTGTCCTTTTATAGATTTTTGCCCAATAAACTCAATGTCAAATTCCGTCAACAACATGATCCATTTCGCCGTGCGGCTACTATGATAAGTACGACTCATCATGTATCGCAATGGATTCTCCTTAGACACAACATACGTCGTGTTGCTCAGCATGTAATGGCGTAGCCTCTTGGTAGCAAACACCATGCCAGCGAGTTTCTCAACGTATGCATAGTTAAGTTCGTAGCCGACCGAGGTGCGGCTAAGATAATAAGTAACCTGTTCTTTGTGAAGTTCATTCTTAGGGCTAGCATTGCGCCAGGTGCCACCTCGATGGTGAGATGTATAAGTAGAACGGCACACCTGGTCTAGGCGGTGCCAATACGCGGCGAAGCCAAGTATTGTTTGATTTCGTCAAAGGTGTGGCACTCGTCATCCCAATGAAATGTGACCCCTTTGTGCAATAATTTGTTCATTGGTCGGCATTTGTCGGATAATTGCGCTATGAAGCGTTTAATCGACGCGACCTTTCCTTGCGGACTTAAGTTGCTTGATAGTGGTTGGGGGAGCCATTTCAAGGATTGCCTTGACTTTGTTTGGGTCCACTTCGATGCCTCTCTTGGAGACTATAAAACCCAAGAGTTTTCCGGATGTGACGCCGAACACGCACTTCTTGGGATTCCGTCGACCTTATGCTCTATGAGGCGATCGAGAATCTTGCTTAAGTCACCGAGATGATCTGTGCGCAAGAGAGACTTGGCTAACAAATCATCCATGTAATCTTCCAAAGTTTTGTGCATGTAATCGTGGAAGATATAAGTCATAGCACATTGGTAGGTAGTGCCAGTATTTTAAGGCCAAAAGGCATGACCTTATAACAAAATGTCCCCCAAGGCATTGTGAATGTTGTTTTGAGTTAGTCTTCTGGATTAATACAAATTTGATTGTATATAGAGAAACCGTCCATTAGGGAGAGCATTTCGTGACCTGCTGTAGCGTCTACCAATGCGTCGATGCTTGGCAAGGGAAATCATCCTTAGGACTCGCTTTGTTTAGGTCTCGAAAGTCGGTGCATATGCGAATCCTCCCGTCGGGCTTCTTGACGGGAACCATGTTGGACAACCATGGCGGATAATCCACGAAGATGACAAATTGTGCATCCAACAGCTTTTGCAATTCGTCTTTGACCATCAAGGCCACTGTTGGGTGCATCTTTCTTAGTTTTTGCTTTACAGGCTTGATTTTCGGATCAAGCGTTAAGTTGTGCATGACTAGCTGCGGGTCTAGTCCTGGCATATCTTTGTATGACCATGCAAAAACTTCCTTCTTCTCTTTGAGAAGGGCAATATATTCGGCTTGCTCTTCGGGGGAAAGGCTTACCCCCAGCTTGAGAATCCGTGGATTCATTGGATGCATGCCGATGTCTACATCAGTCGTCTCTTCGGCCGACATGTGAGATCCGTCCTCCAAGCGATGTGGAGTTGGGATTAAATGGATATCATCAGCTGAGTTAAGATCTACGTTTGGGACCTCGGGTCCCTCTTCAGCTTGAAAAATATCTTGAGTTGTCCTTGGGGTAAAATGAAGCATTTCACCGAAAGGCCAGTACTCTGATGGTGACAATGGTGAATTGACGCGATCCCAGTCAATGGCATCCATGTTTAGATGCAATGACCGTGATGGATCGGTCGGATTGCGGATGGGTGTGGTCAAATCAATGGAGATCATGTGGATGGAATGAATTTGGTCTCCAGAACCACGGGTGTGATGACTTGATTCTTTTAGATGTTCCCTATACTCTCGGATCCGGCTCTACGGGAACGAGGCACGAATGGATCCTCTCTAGGTGCAAATTCATCTCTATGTGTGAAAAGGAAGGCGGGGTCTTCCCTCGGTATGCTTGTCTGATGGGATCTCGAGGTGGACGATGCTCATCTTGAATTTGGAGCCATAGGCCTAACACTTGGTCCCACCTCGTTGGGTCTACGTGCCATTCATGTCCTAACCGTATACCCATTTGTCCCATTAGATCTTCATGAGTTAGAGCGCGGTGATGTCGTCGCGCATGTTTGAGATAGTCCATTTCAGTTTCGTCTTCTGAATCGCTTTCATAGATCCAAAATTGTTCATCCTCTTCGACATCTATTGCTTGCGACATTGAGGACTCTTCCTGTTCCAGTGAATTAATCTGGTCCCATTGCGGTTGTTCCACTCTTAGTGGAGGGACCTGATTCTTTTGAGGCTGTGTTATTTCATCTGGAACCTCTAAGGGGAACAGTTTCAGAAAAATGTCTGGAAGCCGTTGTTGTTCTCTTTGAGGATTGCTCTCTGAACTTTCACCTCTCTCTAGTAAAGGAGAGGGATTATTGTTGTTTCCAGGGGTGTTTGTAGACCATGGGAGATAATCCCCTAATGTGTATTCTGTGTTTGGATTGGCGTACGGGTCTTGTGCCAATCCCCCCTGTTGCCTATTTCTAGGCCTTGCATATTTTCAACCAAGATGTCTAATGGCAGGGGATGGTTGAACCCTACCCCTGACTTGTCATATGGCATCTGATATCTTGGTTGGCAAAGGATCCGCATCCCTTGCTCATATCTGCCTAGCCCATACCCATGCCAATTGCATTGTTCGAGATATTTTAGGGCAAATTCTGGGTTCGACAGATAATTGATGTTTTCGACAAAAGGCTCTTCATCTGTTTCCTTTTGTTCGCATGGTTCAGAACCATGATCAAGGCCCCCATACACAAAATTCGTTTGGTTCGGTGGGTAGCCTAGAGGGACGATTGTTCCAATGGGAAGGCGAGGTCTTCCCATGTCTTGTATTGACTCCAGTGTGGGGGTTGCCACAACATTTTGCACTATGTATTCTCCCAGGCCTGTACTTGCCATCTCAACAGTGATTGTTGATGATTGGGTAGGAGGAAACGGTAGTCCTTCTTGAGTCCATTCCATGTTTGGTGGTTCAGGAATCTTGGTTTCCGTTGCGTTGGGCGCTTCCTCTGTTGATATCGTTGAAATTGTGGGCAACCCCTCTTCTAGAGGCTTAACCTCTTCCATGATTTGCTTTCCCTTGTCCTTCTGTTGGGCCACGATAGGTGGCGTTGATGATGAAGGAGCCGATGATGAAGTCTCACCTGGCTGGGATTTTGCCTTATTGGCCACCAGTGGTGCCTGCGGTATCGGACCCTGTTTAGATGGATTTAATTGAAAATCCAAATGCGTTGATGGGAGGGTCGATTGAGGTATGAATTGTACCGCATTGCAATACTTGAAGGGCTCTAAGTCCATTGGGACTACATGTATTTGCCCTTCATAGGCATACTTCAAGCACCGGTGTGCGATCGAGGGGACACACTTCATGTCCACGATCCAAGGCCGCCCTAGCGGTATGTTATAAGCCATTTCGCCTTCCGGCACATGGCACGGTGTGGGTATTGACTTTTGTCCCTACTGTATAGGCGGAACAACCGATGCGACTGTCGAGCAAATTGCATCGTTAAAAGCTCGCAGTGTGTACGTGGAAGCGGTGATGTGAGAGGTTGGAGTTTTAAATGCTTTCAATGCTGCGGTGGTTATAATGTTCCTTGGACGAGCCGGTATCTATCAGCACTCTCTTGTACGGGATCCCGTTGACCCGCGCGATAACGTGCAGGGGTGGATCCGGCATGTCATTTGATATCGTTTTGACCTCGTTTTCTTTGAATGTGATGACAGGCTCCGTACATTGTTTCACATGTCCCACGAAGGCGTTGAAAGAATTTGCTTCGTGGGGTTGTACTTCAATGGCTTTTAAAATGTCCATAAGAGCTTCTCTATGGGGAGCTGATTGTTGAATAAGCTCGTAGATGGACAGCCTAGCCGACGTGGTCCGCAAACTCTGCGTGAGTTTGGTTCGTATCGTGACCTCAGGTCTAGGCGGAGGTAACTGCGTTGGGCGTTGTTGAGGCTGCGATGTCGACGGAACTTCCCTCGCGGGTACCTCGGGGGCAACTATTGGGTATTTTCTGTTCCTTGTTACAATGCTAATCATTCCCACAAATCCTTGCGCGGGAAGATCTTGTCGCACCTCGTTAATTTGGAGCGGTTTTGTCTGTGCCTCGTGGGCAGGCAAGGGGTCCTTGAATACCCCCATTTGTTGGTTGTTAGGTGCGATGGGGTTGTCCACGACCAATGTTCGGTTGTCGATCAAATCCTGGACTAGTTCTTTGAATTTTCGGCACCCATTTAGGTCATGTCCTCTGCGCCTATGGAATCTGCAATACAATTCCTCCCTATACCCCCTAGGCTTGGGAACGTTAGGGTCAAAAATTTGGATTTTCGGCGAGTAACTAAATTTGTCATCGACAAGCGGTCAAATAAGGAATCCCTAGACTCTGCATACGGGGTGAATTGTCGCCTAGGGCGACGCTGCGATCTTTGCTCTGTCTTCTGTTATCTCTTTCGTAGCGGGAGGCCTTGCACAGTAGTTAGCCTTTTGAGGCTGCGTTTCTTGCACGGGCGCGGGGACATTTATCGCAACTTGGTTGGCTGCGGCGTGTTGTGGTTGCGTTGTCCCGGTTTTAGTGGTTTTATTCCACTCTTTCTTCTTAGGCTTGGCAATTGCGCCTTCACCTATATTAATCTCTTCTATGACTTTGGCTTGCGCCAAAGCTTCTTCTAAGTTGTCGTATTGTCGCGGTAACAATAGACCAGAGATTGATTTTAAGCAACTTTTTGCGAACATTTGCGTGAGGTCCGACATGGGAGGACGGTAGGGTAACTTAGAAAGCAAAGCTCTCCATCGGTTCCCGTACGCTGCCATTGTTTCCTCCTCAAATTGTTTAAGGCTAGCAAGATCACTAAGTGATGCCTTCTTCCTTGTGTTGAAGGCGAAACGTTCAAGAAACGCATCTACTAGCTGATCTAAGTTGCTTATGTTTGTGTTTGGGCAGTTGTGTGAACCAATCCGAGGTGGGGCCTGCGAATGTGGTTATGAATGTTCTAAGCAATAATGCGTCATTATCTTGAATGCCGAAGCATTGGCTTAGAAATCGTGTAACGTGTTCTGTGCGTCCTCTTCACCTTTAAAAGCGCCAATTGAGGCAACTTGAAGTGTTCGGGGTAAAGAGGTGTAGGCATTGAGGGATGCACGGATTATTGCGGAGTAGACGTAATGTGGGTTTTGATGCCCGAGCGACTTTTGTCTCCACAGACTCCAAACGCTCCAATAGCGCTTGGTATGCATCGAAAGATTTTATTTCTTCCTCTCTTGTTCGCTCTTGTTGCAAGTTACGGTAAGCGGAGGCCTATGGAGGGGTGGCCGAATGGCATCCTTCCTGCCTTGATGAGGAGTTTCAATATATTCCTCTTCTGGTTCATACTCCTCATAAAATTCTTGAGGAGTCTCAAGGCGAAACCTATGACCCTGATCAAGTTCTTGATGAAGGTACCCATCATTGTTTCGGGGAGTTGCCTCCCTCTCGAATCTATGGGGTCTTGGAGGCCGAGCTTGACGAGGTCGTGGAGACTGTCTTGCACCAACGGATTACGCCTCTCATACTGTTCAGCTCTTTGGATGCGAGGGGTTGGCCCCCTCTCAGGTATTTCATAGCGTAACTCATCCGCTTCGCGTTGCATGCGTTCTTTATCCAAGCGGTATTGATACTCTATCTCTTCCTGACTTTGTTTAAGCCGCATGATTTGGGCTTGACGGGTGGTATATCTGGCGACAGTCGGGTCAATTTGATCTACCCTATTTTGTTCAGAAGGTTCAAATGTTCCTCCTATGGGTTTACCTCGGTTTTGATGCTCTAAAATCTCAAGGGGTCGCTTCCCTCTGTCGAGGTAGGCGGTATGTGCTCGAGGTTTCGGCCTCAAGGGGTGATCATGATATCCTGGTGGTGCGGAAATGCAAGGTTCCCGCATTGTTTGTTGCCCTCGAGGAATGCGATGGTTTTCCTCATACTCCCTTTCACGGGTGTAAATGGGATGGGCGGAGTTAGGTCGCCCTATGTAAGGAGCCCTGCGCTCCGGATTTGGTCTCTCTTTTCTGATGAGAGGTAAAGAAGGGAGGCCATATCCACGTTGCCCCTCTAAATGGACGGTGTGCCTGTCTAGCGCTTCATTGCGCGGTGGCCACTCATGCCTAGCTTCAAGAGGTGATTCTCTATTTATGTCAAGGTCTACATGTAAGGCATCTTCTCGAAAGGGGCTGCTTTGAATAGGCATACCCCAGAGGATTCACGAATTGGATTCTTTTGTAGGTTTGACCTATAAGGCGGTATGACCAAATCCTCGGGACTGAAGTGAAGGCGACTTGCGCCTACTTTTGTGTACCTTCGGAGCTTACTGCCCTTGATTGGGCTTGACTGGGGTGTACACCATTGCGGTGCTTCTATGCTATCTAAATAAGTTTTTATCTCGTTTTTATGATTTTTTTTTTGTCTACACTAAGCAGAATTAAACACACACATTCACAAAATCGTGATTATCTCTTTTAAGGATTCTTGGTGTGTCCTAAACTGGTTTAGTGCATTTTGATGTTTTGTTTTGTTTTTGTAGGTTTTGTAGAACGTTTAAATGCATCATGTAGGCTCTTATAACTCCAAAAAGGTCGCCCCTTCAATATACCAGCCAGTCCGATATACCAACCTCTCTATATACCCGCCCTTACGAGAGGGAGACTATAGGTACGTGAGAGCAGAAGGTACGTGGTACATAGGCGGTACGAAAGGGGGATTGTCCTGTTAATGGCACCTACCATAGAAAACTTATCCTCGCGCATGGGAATCACCCCGACTACGCTCGGTCTGTCTTCGTCGAGATTTACGCCTAACAAAGTTGACAATCGGGAAATGGATGCAAATCAAGCCAAGGTGGTGATTAAATCCACCAATGGTCTTGATCAAGGGCTGGGGTCTTACGACCAGCTCCTTGGTTTAAAATTGTTTCGTGATGTGTGTGGGATTCGTTTTATTCAACAAAAATGAAACTAGCATACATGACTTTTCCTAATGCAATGCGAGATTAAATGAAAACAATTAAAGAAACAGAAACAGAAAACAGAAAAATTTAACAGAGATAATAAAAATCCCTACCTCTTCTCTGCCTGCTCCTGTTGTCTCTGAATTTCTGCTCTGAAAATCCGTAGACGGGAAATTCGTCCCTCGGGAGGCGAATTGCGAACGAGAATTCGTCCCTCCCCGAGGGCGAATTTGAATTCGTCTCGGGGTCGGACGAATTGCGAGGAAAGAATTCGTCCCTGTCGGAGACGAATAGCGATCTGCAACAAAAAAGATGTACCTGTCAAGCACAAACACAAAACTTTGATCAGTTTCTGTGATTTCAAAAACCAGGGAACAGGTCCCACCGTGATCGCCATTGAAAGCACGAGATTCCGGGCAAAGGAAACACCAAGTGCGATTGCATTCAAAATTAAGTACGCTTAAGTCCTAGAAATGTAAATTGCATGAAATGGAAAAGAAACACATTGGAAGAGACACAATCAAATAGAGAAAACACAGCCCTTTCATTAATTTCCCTTGATCTCTATTACAATGATGTCTCCTCCCTTTTCAGGGGCTAGGAGCGCAAATAGAGTTTGATTACAATCATTGAATGATTCCTCTTTTCGCGTGCCCACGATTGCAATGGGCGGGCCAAGATGATGCCGCCGCTGATGTCGATGAGTTCTTCGCCTCTGCTGCTTCTCCTGCGAACAAAGAAATGACCAAGACGTCAGTAGCACCTCTTGCAAATGAAAAGCGTTTGCTCTCTAAAACTAACGAAATATGCATGTAAATATTTGCCGAAACGGTGAATACGGTGAATCCAAATTGCTTCAAAACCTGACGGAAGGTAAGAAAAGTTACCGAGAAGGCCACTTGCCACTGAGGCGGTGGCCAATCCACCTTAAGCTGGAATTCGTCCCTGGGCGGGACGAATTCATGTAATTCGTCCCTGGGTGGGACGAATTCTTCTGTGTTGAAGAAACCGACTCTCTGCTCCAATGTCGGATCCCGGGACCTGCAAAATGCCTGCAAACAGGGGGTTATGTAATTGGGGCCATTTTGGGACGACCCAGATGGTCGGATTTTCCCAATTTGGCCTCCACCCTCGGGAATTTGACCTTGACACCTGCAAGTTAGCGAAACGACAAAGCAATACAAAACATCCTAGAATCTGACCAAAAGTTACAAAATTGCAGCTATGGACTAATCAGACCTAGTAACACAGAATGCAATCTAAAAAATAATCTAAAATGCTCAAAAACTAAAAATAGGACTTGGGAGGTGCGGGGGTGCCCAAGTGGGCCTCCCACCGTTGGCCCTCGATTTTGGAGCCAATCCACCAGGGATGGGCCCAAAACCTTTTAGGATTGGGGGGTCGGCGAATTGGTTGGTTAGGTGTCCATGCGTTGGATTTGGGTAAGGTTCGAGCTTCCAAAGGCCACCCAACAACCTCCCTTGCAAAAGAGATTGGTGGATGTGGGAAGGTGAACCAAGAGGGATGCAAGTGGGTCTTCAATTCGGCGGCACTTCGTTGCTTGAAAACTCCTTCAACTTTGTATGTTTTGGGTGAGAAAAGTCCCACCTTTTATAGACCCAAGGGGTCTCTTTTGGGAGGGAAGCACAAATGCCATGTGTTGGCCATAGGCGCCATGTGGCAGTCTTGTCTTCCCATGAGGGAGGGAGTCCTCCATTGACTTGAGCTTTGATAAATGCTTTTTGTAACAGTCTTCTAACGGCCCCTCTGTCCACTTACACATGCGTGCAAGGCGGGAGCCCTTAGCCGGGCTGTTACGGGCTGCCACTTGGCACCATTTGCCTTTTTGCCCGTTAAGCTTAGAATTCGTCCCACCCGGGGACGGATTTAGAATTCGTCTGGGGTGGGACGGATTCTATTTTGAATTCGTCCCTGGGTGAGGCGAATACTGGGCAAAGTGTCCAAGTGTGCCAAATTGCTTCTTGACCTTACAAAATTGCTATGAAAGTGGTTAAGACCACTGTTTAACCTCTGAGGGCTGCCCTGGGGGCTGTGTTTGTCAAAGCGATCAATGTTTGCAGTCACATAATCGGATTGGTGTTGTTTTGGTGTCTACAGGAACCCCTTTCAAGGGTAAGGATTTCAGGGATTTGGCCTCAAAAATAAATTTTAGAGATGCCCTTCATGGTGGACAGTCCCAAACTAATGCTAATATTAATATTGAGGCATATCATAAACATCTAAGAATATCTAAGATTAATTCTAGAAAAATAGAGTTGATATATCTAAGAGTAGCTAATAGAACCCCAATTGCTAAGCTAAAAATGAGTAACATTTAGTATGAGATAGAATATCTGGAAAGAAGAGGACTAATTTATCATTTATTGTATTTTCATCCAAGCCTTGCTTTCAAAGTGTGGGATATAAAATACTAGAAAAAAAAAGGTGAGTTACAAATATTATTTTATCCCAATGATTATTTTCTCATTTTTTTGCTAATGATGAAGATAGCGAGAAAATAATTCGAGGGGGTTCATTGTTCTTTGGAAGGAAAGGTATTTTTATGAAGCCTTGGCACACTAAATTTAAATTTGAAGAAGATATGCCCTCTATAGAATATGTGTGGGTTAGAATATTTGGCCTCATAATTGAATCTTAGAATTTAGTTGTATATTCTACAATTGGAAACTCCATTGGGGATTTTATTATGATTGTTGAATATACATACAAATTTCAATAAATTTTTAATGCTCAAATTTGTGTTTTAATGGATTTGAACAAACCCCTTCCATAAAATATCTCATTACAATTTAGGAAGAACACTTGGGAGCAGGTTAGGGTTATGCATAAGGGGTAAAATCTAAAATGTATTTATAAAAATTTGGCGAATCAGATTCAAAATCCAAGTGACTAGTATTGAAACACATGTAGAAGGTTAACTATTATTAGGGGTAATATTGGGAATTTAAACTTAAAATGGTCAAATTATTATATAATTACGATGAATCGACCCTCCCAAAAAAATTGCACCCAAAAATTTTTGGCTAATGGGCCTTGGTCAAGGGTCTCAAATATTAGCCAGTTCCAAATTTCAAAAATCCTAATTTTAGCCAATTGGCTAAAAATAGCTGCTATGCATAACCCTGGAGCAGGTGGTGGACTATGAGAACATTCCTTTATATTGTAAAATATGCTCATTTGGCTAGTGTCTATCCAAATAATATTCTAGATAAAAAAAAATAGGACAAAAACTTAGAAGGTTTCCGAATGCCTAAGAAGAAAAATATTAAAGAAAAACTAGTTATGAAGGACCAAGTGATGTTGTTTACCAATATGTTTAGAATTATTTCCACAAATAACCTCACAGGTGAGGAAGAGGACATAATAGAGATAAAATTTAAAAAATATATTTTAAATATGTAGGTAAGGACTTAAATACAAACCAAGAAATCAAAGGTTTTCAACAAAAAATAAGGGAGAAAACATATACAAGAAGAACAATCTTTTAAATGCTAAAACTTCAAATAATTTAGACCTCAAGATAGACTTTGTTGAAACTTCCAATAATGCTTTGGTTGCATAAACATATACTTTAGGGTTAAAATATATCCCAAATTCAATATAGGTAAGACAAAAAATTAGAAAAAATAAATATGGACACTAACTGAAAGGTAGGTTACAATTCTAATCAACATCATATGGTAAAAGAAGGTGAAAATATTGTAGAGGAAGGTAATATTAATGCTCTTACTAATATATTTAGCCCTGTTATTACTAAATATCATAACTTGGAATATTAGAGGGATCAAAGGGAATATTTCAAAACAAAACAAAATTAGAAGAATGATTCAAACAAACCAACCACATCTAGTGTTTTATTTAGGAAACAAAGATGTCTATAGGGGAATAGAGTCTATTGCAAGTAAAATCTGGTTGATAGAAAAAGTAGTTTCACTCAGCCCCCATGGGGATTTTTGCAACATTGCTTACCTTTGGGACCTTAAAGAGATCATTATTCACCATATGGTTGGTAGCTTTGGTCTCTTTCCTATGGCTACACAAAGTAGACAATCTAATCAAATTATGCTCTACTTGACTATTTATGCTCCAATTACTTTGGAGGAAAAGCAAAGACAATGGAAGGATATAACTTATATTATCTTCCATTTTCCTAAAGTTTGGGTCTTGATCGGAGGAAACTTCAATACCATCCTATGTTTAGAAGATAAGAGGGGGGGAAATAGGAATCTAGATGGGAGCTCATACCTCATGAGTGAATATATTACAAATGTTCACCTTGTGGACATCCAACTGGATAATGACCTCATGACTTGGTGTAATAGAAGGTAAGGCTCTACTTGTAACATGGAAATATTACATTGGTTCTTATTCTCTAATTATTTCTTAATCCATGGTCATATTCCTAAGATGAAAATTGTTAACAATATTGGTTTGAATCATTGGCAAATCATGGTTACAATGTGGAAAACCAAGGTTAGTTTTTTTTTGTTACTTTTGATTTCAATTAATGTGTCTTAGATATAGTTCCTTCAATCCTTGAGTGTGGCAATAGTTTTAGGAAATAAAACTAAGGTATGAAACTAAGATGTTTTGTTTCACCAAAAGGTTACAATACATCAATTCTAAAATTAATATTTAGAATTGAAAGGAGTTTAGAGACATCATGCAAAAGAAACAAGAAGTGACTGCTTAGATTGAATATTTAATGATCATATATTTTTATATAACCTCACTAAGAGTAGAAGTATTAAATAAAAAAAACTCACAATGCAGTTGGAGGAATGGGAAAAAAGCGAAGAGCTCTTATGGAAGTAGAAATCGAGGATCCAATGGATCAAAGAAGGAGATTGAAACATGAAATTATTCAACAAATATCTTCTAGCTCGTAGATACTACAACTTTATTTATTTTCTAAATTCAAATTCTGGAGACTCTATCCACACTTGGGATGGCATGAAGTCTATCACAATCAACTACTTTTCTAAACTATTCATTGCTACATGTCTTGAATTAGTTTCTCAATAGAATTTCATTCAAGTGACCCCAAATCTTATCACTTATGAGGAGAAATATAATTTTAGTACTTCAGTTACTATCAATGAACTTTAACAAGTTATTTTTTTTAAATGTAAAAAGGGAAGACCTCAGAGCCTAATAGTTTTCCCATTGAATTTTACCTAGAAATATGAGATATTTTTCATGTTAATTTATTAGGGGTGGTGGAAGAAGCTAAGAATGCCAAATGTATTTTGAAGGTTATCAATAAAAAATATATAGATTTGGTCCTAAAGGCTCAATATATAGAACATATCTCAGCTTTTATATCAATAGCTTTATGTAATTTTCTTCTCAAAATCATTACCAAGATCATGGCAGAGAGGCTCAAACCTCTTTTGCATAATATTATTTCCCCTAAACAAGGAGGTTATGTGGAAGGGTGAAAAATTATGTATGAGATATTTATTGCTTAGGAAGCCATCCATTCCATAGAAATGTAGAATTTTCCTTCTATTTTCATCCATTTAGACCAATCCAAATCTTAAGATAGAGTGGATTGTCACTTCCTCATCAAAGTTATGAGGTAATTTGGCTTCTCTAATTATTGGATACATTACATTATGGAATGTATCTCTTTAGTGTCCTACTAAATTCTTATCAATGGCTTCCCTTCATAGGTGTTCCTAGCTTCTAGAGGTAATGGGAAGAGTGACCCCCTCACACGTTATTTATTCATCACTTTTAGCGATGCTTAGGTAGGTCTATGACTAAAGAAAAATAAAATCAAATCCTTGAGAAAGTTACCATTGCTCATGGAGCTAGGCCTACCTCTCATATTTAGTTTATTTATGACTCTAATATGTTAGGCAAAGCTATGGTTAATCAAATCATTCTTTATTTATCTAATGCTATGGGGTAATTGATAAATGAATATAAATTGGAAGTCATATTATTTCACTACTCTCTTAGATAGGAATCCATGATTCTAGATAAATTAATATACGAGCACACATCTATTTCAATCACTTATTTAGGCATTGCTATCATCATCTGGAGATAAAGAAAAATATATTAGAATTGGTTGTTGGACAAAGTAAAGGAGAAAATTGTTAAGTGGACCAATAGGTGGCTTCCATATGGGGCTAGAATTACCTTGGTAAAATCAGTCCTTCAAGTAATACCTATTTATGTTTTTGCTATGTTGAATATCATAAAGGAAGTTCTTCGAGAACTAGATCAAATCAATCAATGGTTCGTCTGGAATGGTACTAAGAAGAAAATAAAATGGGCCTTGGTGAAATGGGATACTTTATGCCTTACAAAGCATGGAGGTTAGGATTCTAGTTTGCTATAAAAAATAATAAGGATTTAGCTACAAAGTTATATTAAAGTATTTTTTATTATACCTGGTAAGACCCCAAGGTCTTACTATAAAATTATTAACAAATTAATGTAAATGTAATCGCAGGCCACTCAAAAGGGGTTCCCTTGTAATCGCTTTGCCACTATAGGGGGCTCCCTCCTTAGAATATATGCTTATTATTATTCTTCTTGGATGATTTGATATGGATGGCCAACCTAATATATATATCTACCCTAAAGCTACGTTGGTGAAGAGACATGATGGTTCATGTATGAAGAGATGTGATGGTTCACGTTATGAAGGGTTGTGATGGTTCATTTTATAAGTTAATAATATAATAATTAAATGATTAATAATACTAACTAATACTAAATAATAATGTTAGGATTGAGGATCCTAACATGCCACCCTCCTTAAAAAGAGCTTTGTCCTCAAAGCTCAAAGTGAGGAGCTTTGTCCTTTGTTTTCCAAGAAGGATTTGTGTAAGTTCTTGGACTCTTTTAATGAAATCCTTTCGTAGGTAGGCATATCGAGAAGGATGAAGCATTAGTGGGGGGTTGCCAAGAACAATAGTAGAATCTTCCTTAGGATAATCATGATGACGATGGGAGGGCAACCCTTGGGGTTCCTCAAATACTTCAGAATGATGCATCAAAAGTGATGGTAATTATTTCATATCCTTTTTTGGTTCCTTGGTAGAGCCAACATAGAAGGAGTGTGTAGTCACTCTGCGTTGGTTCCGAATAGGTTTGGTCATATGAAAAGAACTCACTATTGGTGAGGAAGGTATGTGTAGGTCTTGTAGAGTGCATGTTTGGCTAGCATTGATCACTTTGGGTATGTCTACCTCATACTTTCTTGGTACATCAATCACTTCTTACACATCGACCTCATTGTCTTCATTGCGATGAGTAGGTGCACTGGTCACTTCGGACACAACTACCTTATCTACTTGCTCTATGGAGATACATGGATCAACTTCCTTCAATAAATACAATGTTAGTATAGCACATTTATGGTGGGGTCCAAATTGTTCATCATAATTATCACAAAGTCATTTTTCTCGTCATTCCTTCATCTCCTAAAAGCTAAGATGTTTAATTCATAAAGTTTGGTTAGATTTGGGGGTTGTGTAAGTGCTTTGTGCCCTTCCATTATGCATAGGTTTGGGAGTGATATAAGTGGTTGATAATTTTTCCATAAGTGGTTTCCCTAATTTTTGTGCATTGATTTTATCTTCAGCTAATTTTGCCAATCCATAGGTTTGCATCATGGTATAGGGATTGAACCTTGTCACCTCCATTTTAATTTCCTCTTAATGAGAATTGATTGAACCCTAATTTTTGTGCATTGATGAGAATTGATTCATCCAATATTGTGTTGTGTTTGGTGATATCCTCAAACCGAGTTTTATACTCACACATAGAAGTGATTTGATGAAGATCTTTGATCAAATACCACATGGTTGGATCCGACATGGCTTTGATACCAAATGGTAAGACCCCAAGGTCTTACTATAAAATTATTAACAAATTGATGTAAATTTAATCGCAGGCCACTCAAAGGGGGCTCTCTTGTAATCACTTTGCCACTATATGGGGCTCCCTCCTTAGAATATATGCTTATTATTCTTCTTCTTGGACGATTTGATATGGATGGACAACCTAATATATATATCTACCTTAAAGCTACGTTGGTGAAGAGACATGATGGTTCACGTATGAAGAGACGTGATGGTTCACATTATGAAGGGTTGTGATGGTTCATTTTATAAGTTAATAATATAATAATTAAATGATTAATAATACTAACTAATACTAACTAATAATGTTAGGATTGAGGATCCTAACAATACCCAATGCCCTATGGGCTAATAATATTCATGCCAAATATGTTGAAAATAAAATTCCTAAAGACCTTGTTCACTATCAACTTCCTACCAGAGGTTTTTCTATTTTGGTGGTTCTTAGGACAAGTGAGGATTTGATAAAGAAGTTATTTTGGATCATTAATAATGGTCAACAAGATAGTTTTTGGATAGATTCTTGGGATGACCACCAATATTTGATAACCTACTTTCCTAATTGGGAGCCTTGGATAGAGAAGCTTCACCAAGCTAACTAGATATAGGTAGCTAATTACTATTAGTACCAAACTAGTAATTTAGAGGTTGGTAGATATTGGATCCCTATTGAGGATTGGCCTATTCAATTTCTATAAAAGTAAAGGAAATATATCCAATGCATCCCTCATATGACATATCTCTCTTGGTTCGATGATAAGGACTATTTTGGATGGAAAAACACTACTATGAGTGAGTATATTATTTCTTAAGGTTATTTGACCTTACGCGATAATAATCCCAATCTATCCTATAACATATTTACTCAGTTGTGGACTCAGAAGCTCTAGCGTAAGGTAAGGTTTTTTATTTGGCTTTTATTACATCAAAGTATGCTCACAGGTGAGATGTGAGATGTGTGGGAAGAATGTAGAAAATCTTAGTCATATTTTTATTGAGTGTCCCTTAGCCTTTGAAATATGTAGTAGAATGGCTACCTTACTCAATTTATAGTGGTCCAATTTTTATACTCTTGAAAAAATTTGGAGGGATTATCCTAAACAGGAGGTTGTTGATCATTTTGTTAGATAATTAGTTTGGATAGGAACTACCATCCTACCTTGTAATATCTAGAAGGAAATAAACAATTATATTTTCAAAAAGAAATGGAAGGATATTCACTATATTTAGAAAAATACTATTACCAACTTAGCTGAATTAATCCAACAACTCTTTAATCATCCCTAGGACTCCCACCGACATTAGGATCAAGTTATACAAAGATTAAATATTCACTCTACTATTAGAAACCATTTTAAAAGGAATGTGATTAATCAAAAGATAAATAGAATAAGAAGTTGGTAACCTCTTGCAAAGGATTTTTAAAAATTCAATACATATGGAGCCTCTAGGGAGAACCTTGGAAAAACTAGTGTGGGAGGAATTGGTAGACTTTTATATGGTTCTTTTGTTTTCACTTCTATTGAGAATTTGGGTATCCTTTCCAATAACCTTATTGAGAGGTTAGTATCCTCAAAAGCCTTTGAGAGGCTATTAATTTTAGATGGAAAAATGTGATGGTTGAGTCTAATGCCCAAGTCATGATTAATATGTTGAATATTATTTCTAAGAATCATAAGGTTGATTGGAGAATAAAAAGAATTATTGAGAAGATTCAATTAATCTAGATGGGATTTTAAAAAGCTGAATGCAATATGATTGTATATACTTTAGCTAGTTGAGCATTGGATAAAGGTGATCTTACTTGCTATGGCCACCCTCTTAGATGGTGGGATTCATATATCAGGGATGCTCTTATTTCTATCATTTATTTGGATGTCTCTAGTACTAGATGTACGTAGTTCCTTTTTACTTTTTATTATCCTCTCTTTGGTCCAGTTAGGGTATTTTTGGTCCCCAAATTAGAAAGATCAGTCTTATGTTTCTTCTATTGATTCTTGGATAAAAGGAATGTTGGCCTAGAAAGGCCATACATGTAATTTATGTAGGACATTTTGAGTCCCTAAGTTAAGAGTTGTCATTGATGTCAAAAGGATCTATGTAAGAACTTTGTTTGTGTTTCACAAAGAGCTTCATGAGAAGAATTTTTTTTTTATCAAAGGTTCAAGAAGGGATACATAGAATGTCATTCCAAAAGGAACTTCAAGGTAAGCTTTGAAAAAGGTTTTTATTTAAAACCATGGATGGCATATTTGAAATGGGTTTTTCTTAAAACCCAAGTTGGATTTTTGTTTCATCGAAAAAGGTGCCTCGATGATGGAGAAATTTAATTTTAAAGGTTTTATTTAAAACCATGGAGGGCATATTTGAAATGGATTTTTATTAAAATCCAAGTTGGCTTTTCGTTTCATCGAAAAATGTGCCCCAATGATGGAGATATTTAATTTTAAAGATTTATTTAAAATTTAAATTTAAATTTTAAAATTAAATTTAAAAGTTTATCTACTGACTTCATGAAGGAAGTTTCAAAAAGGCCTATGTTTCCAAAGCAAATGGAAGGGATATAAATATGCCATTGAATTTTTTAATTCATTCATCCTTGCTCATTGATATTTGCGCTTGGTATTTGTGAAGAAAAAGAGCTCATGTTTTTCATTTAAGTGGCACATCGAACATTAAAGGGAGATAGCAACCACTTCCTAAAATGCATTGGGAAGCATGGTCTAGTGGTAGCTTCGATTGTACAAAGGTGTTGGTGACAAGGAGGATGTGCGTTCGATTCTCGCAAGCATCTATTTTGGATTTGTTCTATTGAGGCGTCCAAGGTGTATACTTTTCGCTTGGCAGAAGAGGGTGAAGGATAAGAAGTGGGTGGTGCTTCTTTTTCACCAACAAGCTCGCAGCTTGTGCGGCAGCTTGGCCATGGCTAGGACGTTCACTTTGGTGCAATATGAGGGTTTGATTCCTCTTGAGGCAGGTATTAAGGTTTTCATTAATATTTTGTTTGGATTGCCTAAGGTGGAGTGATAAGGGGTAAAGGTACTTCGTTAGTTGATTTGTTGAGTAACCTTAGGGAATAAGGTCATGGTGCTTTTTTGAGTTGTGAATTATTTTTAATTGTGATTTTTGAAATTTTTAGGAGTAATAAGGGTTTTTGATAAAGTTCTTTTTAGTGAAAGTTATTTTGAGTAAGGGTTTTCTTCTAAAAGAACTTTGGTGGATGTTAAAATAAAGTAGGAGTAATAAGGTGTTATTTGGATATTATTGTTGTGTTATTACTCAAGATCTCTAACCCTTGTTAAGAATTGAAAAAGAAAGTGTGTTGAGTGTGACATATTTAGTGGAAAAATCGTAAGGCATAAAAAAGGTATGGGTAATAATCTCCATTGATTTTATTTGGGTGGTTGATTTTTGAAATATCATTGGAGTGAAAATGATTGATTGTGGTTTTCTTTTCGAAAGTGGTTGATTTAATACTTCAAGGTTTTTTGGATTGTGATTTGTGATTAAACCTTGTTTGATAAGCATTGTTTTTTAGACCATTGGTTGAGTGAAGTACTTTGAGTTTATGCTTCAAGGTTTTCTGAATTGAGAGTTGTGATTAAAACCTTGTCTTATTAGCATTGTTGTTGAAACCAATGGGTTATGAAAAGAACTTGAACTTGAGTTAGAAAATAACATGAGTATCATTGTTATGTAAGATTTGTTGTTGAGCATTATTGGAAATATTTTGAGTTAGTTGATTCATGCTTGGACTAGGGTTTGTGAGAAAGAGTTGTTTCTTGAAGTAATTGGTTGAGTAGAGTTGTTTGAGCCTAGTCAAGTGGTTGCATGAAGTGGTTGTTCAAGTTTTGTGAAACAAACTATTCTATATTTTGATTGAGTTGAGATTGAGCCTTGAGAATAGAACATATTGAGTCTCTAACAATTCTCTTTATGCTTCTATGA
The DNA here is from genome assembly GCA_028583015.1 of Wollemia nobilis. Taxonomy (NCBI): domain Eukaryota; kingdom Viridiplantae; phylum Streptophyta; class Pinopsida; order Araucariales; family Araucariaceae; genus Wollemia; species Wollemia nobilis. The sequence goes on along the minus strand of JAQPPZ010016751.1, from coordinate 3,597,754 downwards.
TATTGAGTTAAGATTGAGATGAGTTGAGATTGCTTTGAGTTAAGTTTGGGATTTGAGTATAGAACATATTGAGTCTCTAATAATTATATTTATGCTTCTTTAAGATTGAGCTGAGTTGAGATTACTTTGAATTGAGATTAGGATTTGAGTATACAACATATTGAGTCTCTAACAATTCTCTTTATGCTTCTATGATATTGAGTTGAGATTTTATTGAGCTGATTTAAGGTAAGTCTTTGAGAAGGCTTGTGGAATATTTTTGTGGAATATTTTGTGAAATCTTACTATGCAAATTTGAGCAAGTCCTAGAGAGGACTTATTGAGCATATTGGGACAAGTTCTATGTGAGCTTGTTGAGCATATTTGAGCAGGTTCTGAGTGAGCCTATTGAGAAGATTTGAGTAGGTTCTGAGTGAGCCTATTGAGCAGATTTGAGTAGGTTCTAAGTGAGCCTATTGAGCAGATTTGAGTAGGTTATGAGTGAGCCTATTGAGCAGATTTGAGCAGGTTATGAGTGAGCCTATTGAGCATATTTGAGGAGGTTCTGAGTGAACCTATTGACAAATATTTGGAGGTGATAGAGTACAAAGGACAAAGTCTTAGTGGATAGAGATCCAATAACTAGGACAATTGAAGATATATTTGAGTGAGGAGTCTTCAAGTGGAGAGAGATCCACAAGTCAGTGCAGTAGAGAGACAAAGTCTTCTAGAATATCACTAGCCAGAGCAGAAGGGGAAAGAGTTCTCCTGTGGAAGATATCCATGAACTTGATATTTAGGGGATCAACATCTCCTTTTGACAAAGGTCCATAAACATTATAATTGGTAAGGATTCCTAAGAGATTGATTGAGAAATTTTTAGCAAAATATTTTCTTCATGGAGTAGCCCGCATTGGGTGAACCACGTAAATTGTTGTGTCACTTTTGTGGATGGTGTTTTGTGCATTGCTTTGATTACTGCTATCTATACACTGCATAATATTGAATTGAAAATAAAAGTAAAAAAAGGTATTATACTGTTCACCCCCCTCTTAGTATAAGCTTGTGTTCTTAAATTGGTATTAGAATTGGTTACTTCTGAAGAGTTTGTAAACTTGAAGAAAAAGCGGTATAAGAACACAATGGATCACAAGTATCAACAAGATATATCTTTAAATAATGCAGTACTAGTCTTTGATGGAAGTGACTTCTTGTATTGTTGTATGCTGATGAGATTTCACCTTATGGCACTTGGAAATGAAGTTTGGGATGCAGTGGAACTTGGATATGATTCTACGGTCAATACTCCTAAAGATAAGGTAACCTTCTAATGCATGCAAATTCAAGAGTTATGAATACAATTATAAAAGGATTGGATATCAAAATCAATGAAGGTTATGGATTATAAAACAACAAAATATATGTGGGATCTACTACATGACATATATGAGGGTGATAAAGGTGTTAGGAAATCTAAGATCAGAAATCTCAAAGGATAATTTGAGAACTTAAGAATTAGATATGATGAAAATATTCATGATTATCTCAATAAAATTGATGAACTTGTAAATGAGATGAGATTTCTTGTAATGAAGGTTGATGAATCTGATGCTTGTGATCAGATCTTGAGAAATCTTCCAAAATGTATAGTGAAAATGTTTTTGCTATAGAAACATCAATTGATAGTGATTCTTTGAAAAGGAATTCTTTTCTTGGCATGCTTACTACTTTTGAGATAAGAACAAAAGATCATATTCCTCTGAAATAAGTTGCATTAAAAGTGGGAAAAAATAAAAATGGTAAAAATATAGAATCAAGGAGTGATGAAAAAGCTATCTATGGTAGAAGAGATAAAGGTTATAAAAGATTTATAGATGTAAGATCTATTAAGTTCTTCAGTTGTGGAAAGTATGGATACTATGCGGCAGAGTGCAAAGAGCCAAAGTATAATAGTGACAAAGAAAAATAGGATCACAAGTACAAAGAATCAGAAAGATGCAGGTACAAAAATAAAGGCAAGGATGGACAAAACATACAAGGAAAGAAGTTCTTTATAAGGCAAAAGAAAAGATATTATGCAGATAATGCAAGTGAGTACTCAAATGATAGTGATACTAGTTTTTCAGACAATGATAGAGATGAAGTCCTATTTATGGTTAGAGAGAAAAGGACTACATTTATTCTCAAGTGTTTTAGATGTGGTAAATTTTGACATCTTGAAGATGATTGCACTAGGGATGGTTATAATTTCAGTGATGACGGTTTTGAAGATGCACTTGAAATACTAGATGAGAATATTCTAATGGCATTAGAAGATGAAGTAAGTGATATTATAGAATACAAGATAAAATGAAGTAATGATAAGGACAAAGGCAAATAAAGAGAGGATTATTCAGTACAAAATGGTTATGATCTAAAGGGAGAACTTATCTATTTTATTGACACAGTAAAGAAGGTAAGAAAGAAACACTCTAAGATTGAAAACCAATTTCAAGAATGTGATGAAGAAATATTATTTCTCATAGAGGACTTAGAAAAGTCAAATGCTAAGGCAATTAAGTTCAATGATAAGTTAGAAGCAAATATTTTGGAGTGTGAAAATTTAACACAAGAAGTGGCACTACTAAAGGAAGATTTAAAGGATTCCAAGATTGTACAAATATTTGAACAGTGTAAAGAGTGTAGACAAAATAATCAAGATACAAAGAAGAGGAACAAACAAGATAGGTCTTGGTTCCAAACAGAATCAAAAGAAATGGGAAGAAAAGTCTACTTCAAGTCTTGAAGAGGAAGGAATTTTAGAAGAAGATACTTCAGAAAGTGTGAATGAGACATCAGAGGATGAGTTGGACAACAAAGAGGTCAAATATAGAAACAATGCACAAAGAAGATACATATGGAACAAAAATCAGAACAAGATATCAATGATGTATAGGCAAGGAAGCTTCAATGGGAGATGCTTATCATGTCATAGGTTTGGGCACATGGCTTCATAGTGCAGGTCATACAAAATATAGAAATATGGGAAAGGACAACTTTTCCATGGATGTTGCTACTCATGCCATGATTTTGGTCACAAGGTAATAAATTACAGGTTTTATGACAAAGAGGATATGGCTTCACTAGGAGATATCCTAAGATATTTGCACTTCCAAGGAATAATAACATTAAGTGTTATAAGTGCAATAATGATGGTCACGCATCAAGATGATGTAGTGTAAATATTCCAAGAGGAGGCATGAACAGGAACTAGAACATGGATGAGAACAAGAATAAGAACATGGATGAGAAAAATAATAGGAATAAGAACATGGATGATGACTCGGTAAGAAACAGTGATAAAATTCAAAAAAAAAAAAGAAAGGAAGAGAGAAAGGTAAAGGTAAAGAGCAGTGCTTTAAGGGAGTAGAAATACTCCCACCCTAGAATTAACCACCTCATGTGGATGTGGGGGAGGGGTGGGGGAGGGTTTGAGCTAAGAGGCTCATTCTTAGCCCCGAGCCCCAAAGGTGACCCTTTGCCATTGATGATAAAGGGGTAGATATTTGTGTATATTGAGGAGAGTTTTTGATATGGGGAGATATTTGATATTTGAGAAAGCTTTGAGCAAGGAGGAGCAAAGTCCCAAGAGGAGCAGAAAAGAAGGTCAGATTTTAGTAAAAGGATATGGGTTGCCATCAATGACAAAGGGGGGGATTTTTGGACATTTTGAGTCCCTAAGCTAAGAGTTGTCATTGATGTCAAAAGGATCTATGTAAGTAAGCATTATGTTTGTGTTTCACAAAGAGCTTCATAAGAAGCAAATGTTTTTTCTCAAAGGTTCAACAAGGGATGCATGGCATGTGGTTCCAAATGGATATTCAAGGGAATATTTGCAAAAGGTTTTTATTTAAAACCATGGATGGCATATTTGAAATGGGTTTTCTTAAAACCCAAGGTGACCCAGTGATGGATAAATTTAATTTTAAAGGTTTTATTTAAAACTATGGATGGCAGATTTGAAATGGGTTTTTATTAAAACCCAAGTTGGCTTTTCGTTTCATCAAAAAATGTGCCCCGGTGATGGAGATATTTAATTTTAAATATTTAGTTTAAATTTAAATTTATTTAAAATTAAAATTAAAAGTTTATCCACCAACGTCATGAAGGAAGTTTCAAAAAGGCTGACGTTTCCAATGCATAGGGAAGGCATATAAATATGCCACTGAATTTTTTAATTCATTCATCCATGCTCATTGATATTTGTGCTTGGTATTTGCGAAGAAAAATAGCTCATGTTTTCATTTAAGTGATGCAGTGAACATTAAAGGGAGACAACGACCACTTCCCAAAACGCATTGGGCAGCATGGCCTAGTGACAACTTGGATTGTGCAAAGTTGTTGGTGACAAGGAGGTTGTGCATTAGATTCCTGCAAGCATAATTTTTGGCTTTGTTCTGTTGAGGCACCCAAGGCATATATTTTTTTCTTTGCGGAAGAGGGTGAAGGATAAGAAGTGGGTGGCACTTATTTTTCACCAATGAGCCCATAGCTCGTGCGACATCTTGGCCATGGCTAGGGTGTTCGCGTTGGGGCAAGATGAGGGTTTGATTCCCCTCGAGGCAAGTATTAAGGTTTTTATTAATCTTTTGTTTGGATTGCCTAAGGTGGAGTGATAAGGGGTAAAGGTGCTTCATTAGTTGATTTGTTGAGTAACCTTAGGGAATAAGGTCATGGTGGCTATTTGAGTTGTGAATTATTTTTAATTGTGATTTTTTGAAATTGTTAGGAGTAATAAGGGTTTTTGATAAAGTTATTTTTAGTGAAAGTTATTTTGAGTAAGGGTTTTCTTTTAAAAATAACTTTGGTGGATGTTAAAATAAAGTAGGAGTAATAAGGTATTATTTGGATATTATTGTTGTGTTATTACTCAAGATCTCTAGCCCTTGTTAAGAGTTGAAAAAGAAAGTGTGTTGAGTGTGACATATTTAGTGGACAACTCATAAGGCATCAAAATGGTATGAGTAATACTCTCCATTGATTTTATTTCGGTGGTTTATTTTTGAAATATCATTGGAGTGAAAAGGATTGATTGTGGTTTCCTTTTCAAAAGTGGTTGAGTTAATGCTTCAAGATTTTTTGGATTGTGAGTTGTGATTAAACCTTGTTTGATAAGCATTGTTGTTTAGACCATTGGTTGAGTGAAGTACTTTGAGTTTATGCTTCAAGGTTTTTTGAATTGAGATTTGTGATTAAAACCTTGTCTTATTAGCATTGTTGTTGAAACCAATGGGTGATGCAAAGAACTTGAACTTGAGTTAGAAAATAACATGAGTATCATTGTTATGTAATATTTGTTGTTGAGCATTGTTGGAAATATTTTGAGTTAGTTGATTCATGCTTGGACTAGGGTTTGTGAGAAAGATTTGTTTCTTGAAGTGATTGGTTGAGTAGAGTTGATTGAGCCTAGCCAAGTGGTTGCATGAAGTGGTTGTTCAAGTTCCATGAAACAAAATATTCTATATTCTGATTGATTTGATATTGAGCCTTGAGAATAAAACATATTGAGTCTAACAATTCTCTTTATGCTTCTATGATATTGAGTTAAGATTGAGCTGAGTTGAGATTACTTTGAATTGAGATTGGGATTTGAGTAGAGAACATATTGAGTCTCTAAAAATTATCTTTATGCTTCTATAAGATTGAGTTGATTTGAGATTGATTTGAATTGAGATTGGGATTTGTGTATAGAACATATTGAGTTTCTAACAATTCTTTTTATGCTTATATGAGATTGAGTTGAGATTTTATTGAGCTGATTTGAGGCAAGTATTTGAGAAGGCTTATGGACTATTTTTGTGTAAGCTTTTGTGAAAACTTTATATGCATATTTGAGCAAGTCCTACAGAGAACTTATTGAGCAGATTGGGATAAGTTCTATGTGAGCTTGTTGAGCAAATTTGAGAAGGTTATGAGTGAGCCTATTGAACATATTTGAGTAGGTTCTGAGTGAGCTTATTGAGCAGATATGAGCAGGTTCTAAGTGAGCCTATTGAGCAAATTTGAGTTGGTTCTAAGTGAGGCTATTGAGTAGATAGGAGCAGGTTCTAAGTGAGCCTATTGATTATATTTGAGCAGGTTCTGAGTGAGCCTATTGAGAATATTTAAGGAATTTTTGAGTGAACCTATTGAAAGAGATTTGGAGGTGATAGAGTAAAAATGACAAAGTCTTAGTGGATAGAGATATAGTATCCAAGAAAATTGAAGATAGATCTGAGTGAGTAGTCTTCGAGTTGAGAGAGATCCACCAGTAAGTGCAGTAGAGAGACAAAGTCTTCTAAAAGATCACTGACCAGAGCAGAAGGGGAAAGAGTTATCCTATGGAAGAGATCCATGAACTTGAGATTTAGGGGATCAACATCTCCTTTGGACATAGGTCCATAAACATTGTAATTGGGAAGGATTCCCAAGAGATTGATTGAGAAAGTTTTAGCAAAATATTTTCTCCGTGGAGTATCCCGCATTGGATGAACCATGTAAATTGTTGTGTCACTTTTATGGATGGTTTTTTGTGCATTAATTTGATTACTTCTATTGATACTGCTATCTATACACTGCATAATATTGAATTGAAAAGAAAAGTAAAAAGTGGTATTATACTGTTTACCCTCCCTCTCAATATAAGATTGTGTTCTTCAATTTGTTTTTTCCTTAGATTTAATTTTTGCGTGTGTTTGTGTGTATTATTCTATTGTGTTTTATTTTTATGTTGTTTTTATTGTGTTTTGATATGGTTTTGTTTTTTTTTTGCATTTGTTGTTGTTCTTATGTTTTTTTTTATGTCTTTTTTTTTGTTTTTTAATTTACATGGTGGAATCAGTAGCCACCATGAACATGGGTAGGCTATGTAGATTTTTTATGGTCATCATGGTATTCTATGATGTCTGCATTAGAAGCCACCATACAGTTCTTCGTGTAGTCCACCCCTATAACCATCATGCTACAATCACTTTAAACCTTTTACACTACTGAAAGTACCAAGAAAGGGATAAGAGTTCAGTCCAATGAGACCCAATATTTGAACCTTGGACCTCCACCCCATTATAGGGTTTAGTCAAACCAATTGGTCTACAACTTGGACTTTGTTGTTGTTGTTTGTTGTCTTTGTATTTTTTTTCATTATTTTTGTGTGTTTATTTTTGTTTGTTTCTTGATGTTTGTTGGTTTGTTTTGTTTATGTTTTTATTATTTTTGGTATTCTCCTTGACTATTCCAAGGGGGGAATACCAGGTGCAATCCTTGATTTATTTTGATAGAATAGATACCATTGTGTCCTTGGGTCTTACCCAAAAGTGGTACCCTAAAAGGGGTGTTTTCCACAAAAAAAATACTTGTAGATAATATATACTTTAATATTTATAGATTTTATGCTCATGCATCATAAAATCAAAATTTATCTTAATCTCCCTAGACTAGCTTCATGATCTTGATTATCAAGTTAGAGTACTTTTAGCATCGACTATAGTCCTCAATCATACACTTGCTCACTCAATACCATGAATTCTTAATCTTATCCTCTTATTTGTCGTACCATGTTAAAGCAAATATTTTTAAAAATATTAGAAGAATATTTTTCCACTACATCTTCCATTTCAATATGCTATAAATGTATGCTCTTGTTCATTCTTGAATGAAAGTCTTAGCATCTTTAGAAATTTTGGATAAAATATAGGAATTTTCTCCATGTATGTTTTCTACGGTGAACTTATCTTGTGTGTGACTAGTGTTGAGTATAAAAATTGTGCCTTTATAACACTCCTTCAATATTCAACAATAATATTTTCTAGTAAAAATTTCAAGTTCACATAAACTAAACATTGACTCTACCTATTAAGTACTTTGAATACCAAATCTACCAGACCTTATCATCCATTTATTTATTACGTATCATGTACGGACACATTGATAAATATAATGCAAATAAGATAATAGACTATGATAGGGTAAACATAAACTATCCATCAGATCACCATGATATACAATTGTTTTACTTATGTTCATTGTACACTTATATTGGTAAGCACAACAACTAGGGCCCTCAAGAAAGGTATTGACAAAAGGTATAAGTTGGAAATGACCTTTGTAAATGAGATTTACCATGTAGTAAGATTCATAATTATCACTATAAAATTAATTTATTTACCATTATAAAATTGAAATTACCATGATAATAACAAAGAATTTTTAATACATGATAAATTTAAAATTTATTGCAAGAAATGTAAATAGTGGTAAAACAAATGTTATCATAGGTATATGTTATAATAAATGAATATTCTCTTAAGTTCTACTAGGATAAACACACTTGAGTTTCAACTCCTCCATGTGTAAGGAGAACACTCATTGGTGTCTTCATAAGGTTTTATGAGTTGTTGTAATCCAACGACTCTAAATGATCAACTTTGCTATTTATACAAAGTTGATCCTTGGAATAAATCAATCAATTCCACTCTTCTCTTCATATTTTGTGTAATGCTTTGCATGTCTATTATTGTGAAATTCTAACATGGTATCAGATCAGGATAGATTTTGCTAAAATTCTCTCTTGGAGGTTCTAGGAGCTGGTCATTTTTTTTTTTGTTGGCTTCTCCTTTTTTTAGAGCCTTCAAAAAGATTCTATATATAGTTTTTTTTTAGCTATTTTTTTTAGCTATTCTATATATAGTTTTTTATGTATGTGGGTTATTCTGATATTACTTATTTCCTTCTAAATTAGAGAAGGGAAGACTCATTGTCTTCTAGAGTAAATATTTTAGATTATTTGCCCATTATTTTCATAAGATCTATTTTAAAATAAAAAAGGAATATATTCCTATATTATTTTTTTCAAGATCTTCTATGAAATAATCATACATTATTTTTTTTTAACTTAGCAATCAAAGTTTTTTCATTATACTTAATATAATAGAAAAATTCTATTATAATATTTTTTTGTAGGATCATTTTTAGTCCTTCTACGCTCGAATACATCGAGAGGCATGCTTTCGTGCTTCACGCCCCTTGTATTTGGGTGCCTTAGCTCAACGAACACAAACTACTACCTTGTAACTCGAAGACCACCAAGGGAATTTTTTTGGCACCCATATTTGGGCACTGTAGGCTGCTCATGTAGCGCCATTCTAATGTCTATCTGTAGACACCAAAACAACACCAATTTGATTATGTGATTGCAAACACTGATCACATTGGCACACACAACCCCAAGGGCAGCCCCTAGAGGTTAAACAGTGGTCCTAACCACTCTCACAGTAGTTTTGGAAGATCAAAAATCATTTTGGCACCTTCAGGAATCTTGCTCAATATCCATTCCACCCAGGGAAAAATTCTAATTGGGATTCGCTCCACCCTGGGATGAATTCACAATTCGCTCCAGGGTGGGGTGAATTATAGGTTTGACGGGCAAAAAGTCAAATCTTGACAAATGGCAGCTCGGATCCGCAACCTAACGCATTCTTCAGTTCATGGGAGCATTGGTGAGTGTTTTCAAGCATTAGAGGTTGTTACAGGGGTAGTCATGAAGCCCCTAATAAGGGAGGAATCTTCCCTCCCCTAGAAGGGCATGGCTACCATGTGGCACCTCTGAATGCTCATCCCAAGAGACGTCTAGGTCTATAAATTGATGAGTTTCCTCATCCCAAAAAGGACAAAGTAAGAGCAATTTGGAGCAACAAAGTGCTGCTATTTTATTTCCCCATACACCCTTGTGCGATTTGCGCCTTCTACATCCTTGATCTCTTTTAGAGAGGAGGTCATTGGGTGACTATTGGAAGGTCAAATCTTGAGCCCAAAACCCAACATTTGGCCATAAAATACCACCCAATTTGTCGACAACACATTGTAAGAGATTTTTGACCCATCCCAAGTGGATTGGTGTCAAAATCAGGCCATAAACGGTGGGCGGCCAGTACGGGCACCCCCACACTACTGCAAGCCTAATCGTCCCTTTTAGGAATGATTGGGAATCTATGGAAAATTTTTCTTTCTATCATTTTCATTTTTTGCATTCAATTCTATGATGCTTAGATAGGTTTTCATTTAAATTTTGTCTCATTTTGAACAATTTTGATCGTGTTTCTATATTCATTCGCTTTTACTAACTTGCAGGTAGCATCATCATATTCCCATTTATGGAGGTCAAATTGGGAAAATACAACCATCTGGGTCTTCCCAAAATTCCCCCAATTAGCTAACCCCAAATTTTTAGGTATTTTGGAGCTCTCTAGGCTAGACATTTGGGACAATACCTTTTCAGCATTTTGTTGCAGGTGAATTCATCCCGTCCTAGAGCGAATTCAAATCGGCGAGGAATTTCCCAACTGTTATTTTGCAGTGTCCTCCTGGTGATGTCTCGATTCCCCTATAAAATTTTTAGAGCATTTGGATTCATTATAGTCATAGTTTAATTCATTTTTCTCATTCATTTATCGCGGGCTTGGGGATTGCATGTTTTGTTTTATCCGCAGGTGCTATTGATTATCTTTTGTTTCTTTGAAAACAGGATTAGAACATCGGAGGAGTAGCAAGGAATCAACATTCATAGACATAAGTGGCGATGACATTTTGGTTCACCCATATTACAGGTGGGCATGTGGAAGAAGGAAGGCTATCCATGGATGTAACCAAGAAATGAATTTAACGCTCCTCACCCCTGAAAAGGGAGGATGCGAGTTATAACCGAGTTGTGAAATACATCAATAAAAGAGAAGGGTTGTTATTTCATTTGGGTTTCAATTCATGCTTTCTCCATTTCATGCATTTTTAATTCGTAGGATTCAGTGTTAAGTTTAGTTTCATTTTTTGCATCGTGCTTGGAGTATTTCCTTTCTTGTTTCCGTATCCTTGTGCTTTCACTATTTGATGATTACGATACACTCTCTGAGTCTCTCTCTGAATCTATCTTTGGCGTAGTTCATTTTGGCGAACGTTGGAGTTAAAGATCCTTTTTATATCCTTTTTAAATCATTCGATTTCCTCTTTCAGTTGCAATATTTACATTTATTAATGGAATATTTGGTGTAAAGTTTTATTTTGGTGACATTTTAAAAAATACCAGTTCATACCAAAGTTTAACTCCTAGCAGCACCAATATCTACTATCTCTTTGGCATTCCGTAAATGGCTTTCACTTGGTTTTTTTTTAAAAAGTTCATTCAAGCCATTCTCTTGGCACTGCAAACTTTGCTTCATTTCTTTTGTATTCAAGCGATGCATATATGTTTTAAGGCATAATATTATTCTTATTTAGGTTTTTGAAATACAATATTTGTATAAGCTTCTCGAAACGTCTTCCAAGGACCTCATTGCCCTATTCTTCGAAGGCCCGAGTTCTTATTTTATACTTTTCTAACATTTGTTATGCAGGAAAATAGAGCTCAAAATGAATTCAAAACGAGGACTTCGCTACCCATTCTTTGCATTTTTCCAGTACTTCGTCTGCGTGCCAAAGAAACTTAGCTCCGAATCTATTCAATCATCATCAATGAACTTTGCAGATTTCGAGTTCTTTATCTGAGTGCCAAGGCTTATCTCTATTTATTTATCAGGCCTATCTCTGTTCGATTTTGTAATGCGTCTTCATTGAGGCCTCTATTGCTTCTAAAATCATTCCTTTTTTATTATTTTCCTTCTATTTCAATGTACCATCTCTAAATTCAAAATATTTCTTTTGGGGGGCATTTTTCGGTGCCTTATTTGCACCAATTGCAGATCCGGTGGGGTGTCTTTGTCTTTCTTTGTCTTTCAAGTTTGCATTAATTTCCGCCTCCTTTTCTTTTGCAACCTTTGCTTTACTTTAAAGATAAATTAACCTTTTTTAGAGTAATCTTAAAAATAGCCTTCTCATATTTTTTAGTATAATTTATTTTTTCTTATATTCTTTTCCTTCTTATCTTTAAGCAAAATATTTATTGTTGAAAATATATGTATTTCATTTTATTTGGCGCTGCCTCTTAGTTCGTGGATCCATATTTTTGGCCCACTAATATTGGAAACATGTTTTAAAATTTAGCTAACATATACCGCGAATCTCTATTATCTCTAACCAGATCCGAATGTTTAGAACAACTACGAGTGTGAGTTTTTTTTTAATCACATTGAGGTTTGGCGCACCACCCACGACGTGGCTCTCGGTGTCCTCCATGTCACCCTTGGCACCGTTAACAACGTATCTCCATCTCTTCAACACTAGGTGATACCTGGATCTGACGCTCTTTATCAATGACACTCCATATATACTCCTCACCTGGTAGAAGAATAATGCAAATACTCTATTGTTCTCAAGGTCTCTGGTTCGTAGATATCATTGCTTGATTCATCATAAGTTTATCAAATTTTTTCTTTAACTTGTTCTACAGGGAAGATTGTTCAGAGGACTCAACGTCTTTAATTCTGGTAGAGCGCTCACCTCTGTGGCCTCTTCCGAGCTCACATATCAAAATAAAAAATAGAGAACTCAGGGAAGATTGTTTAGAGGGCTCAATGTCTTTAATTATGGTAGAGCGCTCACCTCTGTGGCCTCTTTCGAGCTCACGTCTCGAAAGAAACCAGAGAACTTAAGGTATACAATTTTTTATTTCTTTTATAAAATTCTCTGGATCCTTTAATATTCTCTACGTAGGTAGCATCTTAGGTTTCTCGGCGTCCTCGGATCCTCCTGTCTGCTTTCTTTGACTCTGCCTGGTTCGAACCAACGACGCATCTTAAGGAAGGAAGGACACAATTTTTTTTTTGTTTTGCTTGCAGACTGTTCCATGGGCGTCTTCTTCTTCCTGAGCATCTCCTCTGATCCAATCAGCCTGTTCCTTTTTTTTGAGCACATCTCTTTTCTCAGAAGCCATAAGGCATTGTTTAAGAAAAGTTTAAATTCCTCCTTGCTATTTTTTTGTAAAGGTTATTAGAAACTTCGATTTCGAAGTATAGAATTTGACTCCTTTTCAAAGAGCCTTTTAATTTTTTTAAAAGAGCCTTTGAAAAGTCGTAGTCATATTGCAACCATTATAATATAATTTTTTTTTGGGGGAGGGTTTATGTGCAATTTATTGCACATTTGTGTCTCTTTAGGGGGGTTGTATAATTTTTTTTTCTATCTTCTTCTAAAAAGATTTTTTTCTTCCTTTTAGGTAATTTTTTAAAAGGTGTAATTGTTGAAATATTAGATAATATATTTCATATAGAATACACTCTCTAATTAAAATTACAATCCTTTTATGTTTATAAATTTTAAATTATTAATATCTAAGGAAGAGCTATATAAATTTTTATCTAGCTTCTTCTAAATTAATTTGGTTCTACTTAAGTAACTAAGATATGTTATTGTTGAAATATTAAAATATTTCAAAAGATGAACTCTATTTTTTAAATCAACTTCAAAATTCATATTTGTTAATTAAATTCTTAACCTTAACAAATATATTTTTTTAGAAATGTGTTACTATTTTATCTCTTAAATTTTCTACATATTTCTATAAGATATCAAAAATATTTAAAAACTTATAATTTTTTCCTCAAAATATATTTGCCTACGTTCCATGTATCTTTACCACTAAAAACTTATAGTTTCCCTCACGTAAGGGCGGGTTTTTGGAGGCAATTGGTATAAAGGCCTGGCATATATTTTTCATTCAACCTTTTTTTTGGATATCTCTCTCACTTATAGTTTCCCTCTCGTAAGGGCAAGTATTGAAAAATCCAAATTAAGATCTCGTTGAAATCACTGCATTTCAAGCCTACAACCCTTGAAAAATTCTTCTCTATACTTACATTTTCCCTCAAGTAAGGGCGGGTATTGAGAGGAACTAGGAGGATTTGGTATTTCAAAAGTGAACAATATTACAAACCTCATATATAATTATAGTTTCCCTCTTGTTAGGGTGGGTATATTGAGTTTTAAATATTGAAGAGCTTCATTTTTTCCTTATAACAATTGCATTAATAAAAAAATTGAAGTTCTAAGGGGGGATATATTGGTTAATTAAAACTTCAACTTTTATTTTGTGTTAAAATGATGAATTCAATTGAACCTCTCACCCCTCATAAATTTCACACTTGGAAACCTAAAATTTTAAATCTTATCTCTCAAAAAGGTCTTACTCATTTGCTAGAAGAAAAGCAACCAGCCCATTGTGTTCAAATAGGTGGACATCACATATTTATGCTTGAGGAGTCATTTTAGACTACACTTGCGATAGTGATGCTTCTTTTTCCATCCTATCTTCTCACCCTTTCTTGTGAGACACTATGGTTTTTAGGGGGTTTTTTCCTTAGTGATATTTCTTCTTTTAAGATCACATATTGTACATGGGTACCTAATCAGGCCTTGTTGTTGGGGCTCATACTTGAGAAAATATCCCTTGTTTTGTTGTTTATCCACTCCCTTTTGGAATATATTATTCAGCCCATTGTGTCATATAGGTGGATACCACTACTTAGGCTTGCGGAGTCAATTTGGACATCCCTTGTAGTTTTTGTGGTTCTTTACCATCCTATATTCACATTCCCTTTTGTGAGACACTTTGGTTTCAAGGGATTTTTACTAGTGACCATTTTTCAAGGTTCACAAGCACTAGTCTGGGAGTATGACTTCATTTCTGCAACAAGTCTCTACTTTTTTGAGACATATGATGGGTCCATTGCAGGTTTCATGGAAGTTGTCCTAAGGGGGGTTGAAGAGGACATCTTCCTTCCTCTCAATCCTCCATGCACATATTCCTTCTTCTTCTATTCTGACAGGTGGTTTCCTTCCTTGAGGTTTTCTACCATTTCCCTTGTTTTGCTGGTTGTCCACAAGTTTTGGACCTTGTTATCAGCCCATTGTGTTCATATAGGTGGAAACCACATACTCATGCTTGTGGAGTCATTTTTGGACTACCCTTGCGATTTTTGTGGTTCTTTCTCCCTCCTATATTCACACTCTTTTTTGTGAGACACTTTGGTTTTAGGGGATTTTTTAGTGATATTTATTCTTTTGATCACATGTTGTAAATGAGTACCTTATTAGGCCTTGCTGTCGGGACTCATTTTTGTGGCTATACCATCTCTATTGTACATGAGTACCTTATCAGGCCTTGGTGTTGGGACTCATCTTATGTGGGTATGCCACATATTGTTTATTCATTTTTTCACTTACCCCTACTATCACTTAAGGGGGTGTTAAAGTATCTTGGTGCATAGAGTTTTTTCACCTCTCTCTCATTCTTCTAGTTCAATAGAGGACAATATTCATCATCCGAAGACATGCCTCTTCTTCTTATTCTTAGAAGCACTTCATTCGACAACATATTCAAAGAGGAGAAATACACTTGGACTATATTCCAACTGAAAATCAATTTGCAGACATCTTCACCAAAACATTTCCTTCTCCACATTACATTCAATTGCAGGGAAACTTGGAGTAATACAGCTGCATTGACATAGAGGTCTTCCACCTCTCATTATATTGTTTGGAGAATGGTTTTTTCCCTTGTGGTTTTTTTATCATATCTCCAACAACATGTATATTATGAGGACAATCTTCACCATCCAAAGACATGCCTCTATCTTGGATATTTTTTGTGTGTGACAGATGGTTTTTCCCCAGAGGGTTTTTTCACCATCTATATATTGTAAATGAGTACCTAATCAGGCCAAGTTGTCGAGACTCATATTTCCTTTTGTATAAGAGGACAATATTCGCCATACGAAGACAAGCCTCTTTTTTCTTTTTTCCCAAGCTTCCTTACTTCCTTTTGATTGATGGTTTTTACCATAGGGTTTTTACCATCTATTCAAAAAGGAAGTTGTGATAGTTGGTTTTTCCCCAAGGGGTTTTTTCACCAACTATATATATTGTAAATGAGTACCTCATCAAGCCATGTTGATGGGACTCATCATTCTTATTCTATTAAGAGGACAATATTCACCATTCGAAGACAAGCCTCTTCCTTGCTTTCTTTTTATTGATGGTTTTTACCATAGGGTTTTCACCATATCTTCATAAAGAAGTTATTGTACATGAGTACCTCATCAGGCCTTGTTTTCGGGACTCATTTGTACAAAGCTCCCCTAGTATCACTTAAGGGGGGTGTTAGAATAAGTGAATATTCTCTTAAGTTCTACTAGGATAGACACACTTGAGTTTCAACTCCTCCATGTGTCAGGAGAACACTCAGTGGTGTCTTCATCAGGTTTGATGAGTTTTTGTAATCCAACGGCTCTCAATGATCAACTTTGCTATTTATACAAAGTTGATCCTTGGAATAAATCAATCAGTTCCACTCTTCTCTTCATATTTTGTGTAATGCTTTGCATGTCTATTATTGTGAAATTCTAATAGTATAATGACATAAATATTGAGCGAAACCATAACCAATGAAGGGTGGTCTCAATAACAAAACCAAAAATATCAATCTATAGTACAAATGATATTTTTTTATCCCTCCTATTGTTATGGGGTTTAAAATTGACACACAAACTTTCTATGGTGATGTTATACTATCTATCATAGTTATCTATAATTGAATATAAATAATAATAAGGATATAAATTGATAAATAGAGTTCACAACTCAAGTACCATAATGAGAATAAACATATTTTTATTATATATACAACATATAAATGTAGACAAGTTCTCAAAAAAAAAAATTAATAAGTGAATGTGATCCTCTTGTTAATTTTCTAGCTCTAAGAGACTCACATAATGACCATATTCCTTGTTCTTACTCACATATTAGTTAAACACGTTGTATACATGGATATACTCTTCCCTTTGCCAATTTGGATTGCTATCCCTTAATCTCTTGCTAGGCTCTCTTACTTGCTTGAGCTCACAATTGCTCAACTTGCCTCCTCTAATAATGTTCTCCTCTATTTGTAGGTTAATTAGAGATAAATGTTATATGTATAGAATATAGAAGCATAAAAGCACTTTCTAGAGATTGCCCTTTTCAAATTTTGCTATATTATTGAGATATTCTAGATATGTCTTGCATGCTCAATTGGACTATTTTTATGATTACATGACATAGTAAAAATATCCCTCACTTCTATAGATTCCTGTCTTGAATTTTTTATATGATACCTCAATAATTACATTATGCTTACAAAATTGTTTTGGACTGTCTTGGACCATTATATAATTTCTACAAAAGATATAAGATATTGTGATGTTTTTCTTTACTTACGTCATATCTCAAGATAATTGACTTTGTTATAAGGAAAAATTACCATGACAATAATAGTTATACTTTTACCATGACCTATGCCAATCATGACATTCTAATTGTATTGACATAAAAATATTACGTTTCTAATACCATTATTCCTTAACTATTGTCATGATCTTCTTGGTGAGCAAAAACAAGTGTCCGAGATAGAATCTTTGCTAACAATCCATCCAATAATATATTGTGTGTTCTCCTTATACTAATATACATATATACATGTAAATCATATGATAAACTTTTATGTCTACATGATCTAGTGTTTTCATCTTCAATAGAGATGGAATACGTGACAACAACTTATACAGCATACCAAACATTTTGATTAAAAAGAATATTACCTAATATGAAACTAAATCAAAATTTGAGTTGGAACTACTACTTATTGTAATAACAAATCTAAAAGTGCAATGACTAAAAACCAAATGTTTTGTGACCAAAATATAGTGAGATATTTTAAAGCCCATGGACATATTGAATCATTATTCTATAGATGAAATAATAAACTTGCACACTTATTCACAAACACATTTTCTTAAGAAAAAAAAAAAAAAAAATTACTACATTGAATACCAAACGAAGAGATTGAAAGCATGCATTGATGCTTAAGTTGATAAAAAATAAATAAAAATAAACTAAAAACTGAAGAAAAAAAATTTACGTGATTTTATATATGAAATTACAAAATATAAAAAATTGATAAGTATTCTTATAAAAATGTAAAATTTATATTCAAAACAAATAAACAACTACTTTATCAAATTATTTTGGGTAATTATTGTTGCTTATGTCTAAACGTCAATTACTCTATATATATATATATATATATATATATATATATATATATATATATTTTAATTAAATAAATAAATAAATAAGTAAGTAAGGAGAAAGATTGGAACATATGGTCCTTTGGATATGGTTTCCTTCTCTCCAATTTTCCTATACATAACATTAACAGAATACTGATCTGATGCCCTTCCTTCAAAATTTTCCTTAACTTGACCGTCTCAATCATCTCACATTGAACGCACACCAAGGTTCCGACCACATTAGCTACTTCAAGGTTAGAAAACTGCTACTTCAAGGTTTGTCACATGTGTATTTACTTTTACTGTGAACAATGAAATGGACTTATTCATTGCCTTTATTTTATTATTTCAAACGAAATTGTTTTGGTCTCTTTGGGGCAGGTGTTTAAACCCATTTAGTTACTCATTTAGTCACACGGCCAAGACGGCTAATAGAAGGAGAGTATATATATAAAAAGGAGAACACCAAAACATTTTCAAAAGAGAACGACAATTCCAATCTTATAGCACTTACAATGAATTAACTGTACTTCATATGATCTTCTATACGACGAGATTGAGATCCGTCATCCTCAGCCTGAATTAACTGCTTATCGCTTTTCGGAATTGTGAGTGTGACGCATGCGCTTGCGTTTATCGCTTGTGAGGTTACCAGAAACCCTGAAATTATACATCTAAAATGGACGTTTTTGGCCACTATAAACACAGTTCAGATTTGACGTTTTATTAAAGTTATTATCGCTTTATAATACCAAATTAAAATTATTATCACTTATAACATCAAAGTTTAATGGAAAAATAGATGCACATAATAACTTATCATCCTTGTGGTGGGAAAAATTTTGAGCGAGAGGCGATGTTCTAGGGTTTCTGGAGCGAAGGAAAATCCAGGGCATCAAGTGGGTTGCCGTAGTGTTTTACTAGTTACTATGGATCTGAAGGCAAGTCTGCTGCCCCAGGAGGGTCCAATGGGGACTCCTCCGGATCCTCTCACAGGGAGAAAGAGCTCTTTTGCAGACTTGCTAAAAGATAATTCTCCATCTTCTAATGACGAAGCTCAGAGAAATGCTCTTCATATGCTCTTCAAGAACGCTGGAAAGAGATCAACAGCACAACGAGTCAATGGATGCCTTCCGCAGTCCGAATCAAGGCCCAAGATTGTCATCGAGCCAAAGATGGTCAAAGACACAATATTATACAGAGCCAACCACGATCTGATCTATAAATTCATGGGTATTCGCCCTACCCCGAATTTCTTGCATACCGGGTCGAGCAAAACTGGGAGCCTCATGGTGAGTACTCCTTATGGTTTATTAGCAATGGGTATTTCATTGTTAGTTTTTCTTCTCTGGCCTATATAAATAGGGCTTTTGAATCGGAAAAGAGGAACCACGGTCCGGCAGGGTTATTTTTTCAACCCTGGAGAGTGGGTTTCGATCCTCGTATTGAACCCACGGCTGTCCCGGTTTGGATCCGTTTGTATGCTCTTCCAATGGAGTTTTGGGGTGAGCAGGTTTTGGAAATGATCGATAACTCCCTTGGTAGACATTTGGGTGTCTCCAAAGACACCATAGAAGGAAACACAACTGTTTTTGCAAGAATTTGTGTGGAAATGGATATTAGCCAACCTCTACTAGCAGAGGTGGAACTTGAACTGGCAGGACTATCTTGGATTCAACAACTAGATTATGAGGCTCTACCCTTCAGATGTAGAGTTTGCCACAAACATGGGCATTTGGCCCGGTTTTGTCCAAATATTTTGAACACAAAAATGGAGGCCCCGCTTGGAATGCCAAATCGTCCCAGGGAGGGTAAGTCAACTCTAACCAAAGAACCAACCAATACTCCTCAGGGTAAAGATGTTTAGAAAGATGGCTTTGAACAGCCCAAAAGAAGGAGAAAGCAAAAGAAAAATGGTAAAGAGCAATCACAACTCAAGCCAGCCAATAGGTATGAAATATTTAAGACACTAGTGGACCAAGAGGATCAAGTCATGGAAGGAGTGGATGGGAATATTGAAGACAATAACATCCACGCTCATGCTTCTCCTTCATCTCCCACCGTCATAGAACAGGTAATTGAGTACACTGAGTTACCACAGTCAGAGAATGCAGGGGCATTGATAGTGCACTCCCAAGTGCAGCCAATAATCAAGGATGTCAGCATGGGAATAGCAAAAAAGAATAGAGAAAGGCCAGCCCTAGGGATAACTCAGGTGGAAAAGAGATCAAAAAATAGCAACTCTCAAGGAGTGGGTAGAAAATCAAATAAGGACCTGCTAGCAGTTCAAGGAGACAAACTGATCACTGGAGGATCGGTGAGGACAATTGATTCTTACTGCTCTCAAGGTTTTCAATGATTATACAATCATGGAATATTAGGGGTTTAAACAGTAGAACCCATCAATCTACTATTCAAAGACTCTTAGGAAAATGCAAAACAAATTTTTTGCTTATCCAGGAGACCAAAATGTCGTTAGATATTATGTGTAAAACAGTTAACAGAATTTGGAGGGGCGCTGGTCATATGGATGTGGTTGCCCAAGGTGCCTCAAGGGGGATTGTCACTCTTTGGAACTCTCTGGAATGGACTGCAATAGAACATATAGCCTGGAGGGGTGTTCTCACATCTCATTTTAGGAATAATGTCACAACTGAACATGTTTTAATCACAAATTTTTATGGGGCTCAAAACCTTGATGGCCGAGAGGCTTCAATGGAAAGTTGTGCATAACATGAGGACCTCAAGGGAAGATTTAGACTGGATTATTGTTGGGGATTTTAATGCTAAATTATCTTCTAGAGATCAGGAAGGGGGAACCCCAATTTTGGACCCAGGGGATCGACTTTTGATTGCCCAAGTCTAGGCTTTTCACTTAGTGGATATTAAAGGCCCTGGAACCAACTTTACTTGGACTAACAAGAGGAGGGAGCCACATAGCAGGAAGGTAAAGCTAGACCATTTTCTGGTTTCAAAGGAGGCATTTGTAAAATGGAATACAAAATTCCAGATTTTGGAGGGTCCGGTTTCAGATCACTTTCCCATTTTGTTGGAGGGAGGGATTACGACAGGGCAGCATCACAAACCTTTTAAATTTGAGAATTTTTTGTTACAAAAAGAGGATCTTCAAAAGAAAATTCCACAGTGGTGGGAAGAAGGTCATCTACCTTTTGGGACAGCAATGTTTAGATTCCACAAACAACTTCATTATGTCAAAGCTCAACTGAAACAATGGAGGCAAGCTAACAAGACAGACTTCCAGCTCCAAAGAGCTCCTTTGGTGGCCAGATGGGATGAGGTTCAAAAACACTTTAGGGAAGGAACAATTACTGAGTAACTCAAAGCCGAGGATGATGCCTTGCGTAAAGTGGTTGAGGACATTGATAACCAAGAGGAGACCTACTGGAAACAGAGAGCAAGAACCACTTGGTTATTAGAAGGTGATAGAAATACCAAATTTTTCCATCGGTCAGCTTGTGCTAGGAGACAGATGAATAACATGGAAGCTCTTCAAGATGAGAATGGACACTCCTTTGATACTCTTCCTGGTATGCATTCCCATTCAATGGATTATTTTTCTAAACTTTTTAAGGAAAGTATGGAGCAAGATGTAGAGGCTCAAAACGAAGTTATTGATGTCATACCCTCTGTTATCTCTGAAGAAGAAAATCAGACCCTTCTTAAACCCATTGATAGAGAAGAACTAAAGAATGTGGTCTTTGGAATGAGCACCGGCAAAACTCCAGGACCAGATGGCTTTCCAATTGAGTTTTTTCAGGCCTTTTGGGATACTTTGGATGAGGATGTTTTGGTTGTCATAGAGGAGTCTAGAGGTAATAAAAGAATGCTTAAGGCATTAAATCATACCTTCATCACTTTAATTCCAAAAGGGGAGGAGGGGGTTCATATTTCAGATTATAGACCTATTGCCTTATGCAATGTGATTTATAAAATAATCACAAAGGTAATGGTTGAACGGCTAAAACCTCTTTTACATAACATTATCTCCTCATAGCAAGGGGGTTTTGTAGAGGGTAGGCAGATCTTGGATGGGGTGGTTCTTGCTCAGGAGGCAATCCATACAATGCAAAAATCTGGTAATAAAGGAATGTTCATTAAATTAGATATGTCAAAGGCTTATGATAGGGTGGAGTGGAGTTTCTTGTCAAAGATGATGGCAGCCTTTGGTTTTTCTCAGGACTGGATAGATTGGGTCATGAGTTGTGTATCTACGCCGTCTTATTCAGTGTTAATCAAGGGTCTTCCCTCACAACCTTTTGGAGCCACTCAAGGTCTTCGTCAAGGGGATCCTTGCTCTCCCTATATTTTCCTCATTTTGGCTGAAGGATTAGGTAGACTTTTCTTGAGGAGAAGACATCAAGGTTTGCTAACAGGTATCAAGGTGGGTGAGGAATTTTTGACTCACTTACAGTTTGTGGATGATACAAGATTGGTTGGAGTGGCCAGCTTCAGGGAAGCAAGAGTGATCGGAGATACTCTTAATGTCTACCTTAGGGCTTCAAACCAAGTCATCAATGATAAAAAATCCAAAGTGGTCTTTCTCAATCTTGATCAAAGGCTCCAGGACAGAGTTCTAGAGATCTTGGGATTCACAAGGACTTCTCTTCCAATGGTTTACTTGGGGGTTCCTTTGCATTTCAAAAAACTAAAAATAGATATCTGGAAGGATCTTTTGGATGGTATCAAAGATAGAATGAATCATTGGTCTCACAAATGGTTAAGCTATGGGGGTAGATTAACTTTTTTACAGTCAGTCATTTAGGCCATGCCAATTTATAAATTCTCTATCCTGGCTGCCCCACATACTATATGGAAAGAGCTGGACAATATGGCTAGAAGATTTTTATGGGAAGGAGTAAAAGGAGAGAGGAAATGGGCCTTAGTTGGTTGGGATAAAGTAACCCAGCCCAAGGTAAAAGGAGGGCTGGGACTAAGAAGATCCAAGTTCAATAATAAAGCTTTGGCTAGAAAGCTGTACTGGAGGTGGATTTCCCAACCAACCTCCTTATTCAATAGAATCCTAACTAGTAAATATTTGGGTCATGTTAACCCCAATGAGGTGGGTCATTTCCCTTTGGATGGCCCTGGATCCCTAGTGTGGCAGGCTCTCAAGATAGGATCTCAGGTAGTTAAAGATCGATTGTTTTGGAAAGTGGGGAGAGGGGAGAAGGCACGTTTTTGGACAGATTCATGGGATCAATACCCACCCATCATTGTTGAATTTCCTGAATTGCAACCAATAAAAACTACCATAGAAACCAAGGGATGGGTCCACATTGAAATTTATTTCATCACTAGTCAGCTGGGGGAGTATAAGTTTAAGCAGTTTAAGAAGTTGGAGGAGTGGCCAATTTCAATCCCTCCGGAGTTGGCACCCATCATGACTAAAATCTTGTCGAAAATATTTCTCACAGGTAGAGACGAGGAGGATGAATTAGCTTGGGGCTATGGGAGCCTTGGTGTCTATACAATGAAGGACGGATATGAGAAGATCCTCCCAGAGCCTCCCCCCATTCATTCTCGGTTGAGGATTGGAGAAAGATTTGGCACTCCAAGGGCTGGTCGAAAGTAAACTTTTTTGCCTGGCAATTTATGCACAATGAAATTCTCTCTTTTGACAATCTCAGATGTAGAGGAATCATCGGTCCATCTCAATGTGTATTATGCTACAAGAATGAGGAAACAGTTGATCACCTGATGTTTGAGTGCCCTTTCACGCGTCGATTTGGAAGCGATGGCTTTCTTGCTATAAAATTCAAGTTAATGGTGACTTGAATCGGACTAATATCCTGGAAAACATGGAAGAGTGGTAGATTTAAATCTAAAGCTCTTCGAATTGGTTGGGAGCTTGGATTAAACTTCATTTGGTGGCAAGTGTGGTTGGAGAGAAATGCTAGAATTTTTAGAGAAATTTTTTCCTCGTTAGATGGAGTTTGGCAGATCATCTGGAGCAAAGTCACAGAAACTGTAGCTGTCTATGCTATAGAGGAAACTCAGGTTGTTACTGGGCCAATGGAAGAGGGAGTTGAAGAGCAAGAGGGATAGGACAGAGCTAGTTGGAAACCACCACCAGAAGGCTGGATTAAAATTAATACTGATGGAGCTACAAAGGGCAATCCGTATAGTGCCAAAATTAGAGTGGTTTGCCAGAATCATGATGGATCAGTGCTCTATTGGGAACTGCAAGGCTTGGGAAGAGCCACAAACAATGAAGTAGAAGCCATAGCTATCAAATCCGCTTCTATTTGGGCAGTGAAATAGGGCCACAAGAGGATCATTCTTGAATCAGATTCTCAAATAATGGTTGGAGCTCTTGATTGCATGAGGAACTTTGCTTTGAAAGCATGGAGGTTGAGGATTCTTGTCACTCAAATTAAGGAATTATGGAAGGAATTAGATGATGTGATTCCAGTTTATGTGAGTCAAGATTTAAACAACGCGGTCGACTTCCTGGCTAAGATGGGTGCTGAGAAGGAGGCAGGGGTTCAGCTTCACAGTGACATGGCTATTGAGGATGAGGTGATCAGGAAGGGTCTGGAAAGGTCCTTGAACCAATGATCAAAGAAAAAGCAAAGGGAGGGAAGTTGTCGCGATATCGTGACTTGTTGCACCATCGCAGTCTCTAGAGGAAAGTTGTCGCGATATCGCGACATGTTGCACCGTCGCGATCGCTGGAGGAAAGTTGTCGCGATATCGTGACATGTTGCACCGTCGTGGTCGCTGGAGGAAAGTTGTCGCGATATCGCGACATGTTGCGCCGTCGCGGCCACTGGAGGAAAGTTGTCGTGATATCGCGACATGTTGCGTTGTCACGATCGCTGGAGGAAAGTTGTCGCGATATCGCGACATGTTGCACCGTTGCGGTCGCTGGTGGAAAGTTGTCGCGATATCGCGACATGTTGGGTCATCGCGGTCACTGGAGGAAAGTTGTCGCGATATCGTGAAATGTTGCATTGTTGGAAAGTTGTCGCGATATCGTGACATGTTGCACCATCGTTGCGGTCGCTGGTGGAAAGTTTTCGTGATATCGCGACATGTTGCGTCATCACGGTCGCTGGAGGAAAGTTGTTGCGATATCGCGACATTTTGTGTCATCGCGATCGCTGGAGGAAAGTTGTCGCGATATCGCGACATGTTGCGCCGTCGCGATCGCTAGAGGAAAGTTGTCACGATATCGCTACATGTTGCGCCATCGCGACCGCTGGAGGAAAGTTGTCGCGATATTGCGACATGTTGCACTGTCGCGGCCGCTGGAGGAAAGTTGTCATGATATCACGACATGTTGCACCATCGCGGTCGCTAGAGGAAATTTGTCATGATATTGCGACATGTTGTACCATCATGGTCGCTGGTGGAAAGTTGTCGCGATATCGCAACATGTTGCACCGTCGTGGTCGCTGGAGGAAAGTTGTCGCGATATCGCGACATGTTGCTTTTTTGCGGCCAACGGAGAAAAGGTGTCGCGATATCGCGACATGTTGCTTTTTCACGGCCAAGAGAGAAAAGGTGTCGCGATATCGCGACATGTTGCTTTTTCGCGGCCAAAGGAGAAAAGGTGTCGCGATATCGCGACATGTCGCATTTTCGTGACCAAAGGAGAAATGGTGTCGCGATATCGCGACATGTTGCATTTTCGTGGCCAAAGGAGAAAAGGTGTCGCGATATCGCGACATGTTGCTTCATCGCGACCGAGAGAGAAAAAGTGTCGCGATATCGCGACATGTTGCACTTTCGTGCCCAAAGAAGAAAAGTGTCGCGATATCGCGACTTGTTGATTTTTCGCGGCCAAAGGAGGAAAATGTCGCGATATCGCGACATGTTGCTTTTTCACGGCCAAAGGGGAAAGGTGTCGCGATATCGCGACATGTTGCATGTTTGCGGCCAAGGAGGAGAATAGTGTCGCGTTTTCGTGACATGCTGCATCAACTGTCCATGCCGATCCCTTGCTAGCTAGTTATTGATTCAGGAGATTTGGCTCCATTGCAAATCTTCTTCTTCTATTGTAAGCTTGTGTTCTCTCTAAATTCAGCTGGGAAGAGTCTCTTCCCATATTGTAATTGATCTTTGTTTTAATACAAGTTTTTTCAAATTTTCAAAAAAAAAACATCAAAGTTTAATGAAAAGCCATATTTTTCATTACAATATTTTACCTATGTTAAGGGCTTTTAATTACAAGTAAACTCGAATGGACATCCAAACAATTGGTTAAAATTTATATGAAGCTATTTGGTCGGAAATTCCTTACACCGTGACAAGTGAAGATTATAAAATTTTAAATATATTGAAGAAGCGATTGCTATTAATAATTTTAATAATTTCAAGTCAAGCTTTTATCGGACGGAGTTGGCCATTTGATCTCAGCCCTTTCTTTATAAAAAAAATATAAAATGAAATGTGAAATGTTGGAAATTCAATGAATGCGAGAATATATGATAGCACTAGAACCGAATCCGATGCCCTTGAGGTGGCCACAGTCTGTGTTGTGATGTCGTACAAGTGACGTTTGATTCTCCGCCCGCGAATATATAATATAAGTTTTCGATTAATTATTGTAAATCTTTTGGAAAGAAAAAAATGTATGCATTTGGGGGTGAGGGTGAGTGTAAGCCTTTGGAAAGAAAAAAATGTATGCATTTGGGGGTGAGGGTGAGTGTAAGCTTTTGGAAAGAAAAAAATTTATGCATTTGGGGTGAGTGTAAGCTTTTGGAAAGAAAATAATGTATGAATTTGGGGTGAGCGTAAGCTGTCTGAGACCAAGTTCGAAACAGGGACCTTCAGTGTGTGAGATACGTGATAACCAACTACACAACCCAGACGTATAAAACCTATGCATTTAAACCCTCAATCTTAAACTCATTATTTTTCTCATGTCACATATGTATGCATCCTTACAATGGCCTTTCTAAATCTGTCCTAGGATTATTTCATCTTGATAGTGATTTTTTAAAATTATTAATTTAAAAGAGTCATCAAATTAATTATTAATTTTTAAATAAAAATAATTAAATTTATTTATAAAAGAAGATTTATCAAAGGATTTTTTTTAAATATTTTTATGAATATGTTTTTATTCAAAAAAGTATATATATTATATAAAGGTTCTATTACACCAATTTTCCTTGGGTTGATAGAGTTTTTGTTTTGATGCTTTAGAAACACCTAAAGAAAAAACATATGCAAGACAATCAATTCCGCATGTAATTATTTTGATTGAATTTGACTCTTGTCATCTTCATATTTCAAATATACATGGTTGAGTTTTATCATAAACTATTACATATGACAAATTCAATTATTTGGCATCAGATATATACTTTCATGGCTTTTCAATCATATATAAATTCATGTGAACAAGTAATCAAAATATTTAATTGTATGTAATTCCTACAAATAATTGGTTTACATAACAACCACTTTCCCCTAATACTTTCTCTAATAATACTTAGAAGATGGTAGAAGCTTACTCTAATATTAATATTATCATGAGATGGTAGAAGCTTACATAGAAGATGTGGAATTCAGCTACAAAATATTTGATAAAAATTCCTAATATAGGGTTGAAATAGATTATTCATCATTAATAAAAAGTTGCAATTGCATTACATAGTCCAAAAGGCATCACTCAATTAGAAAAATGACCCCACGGAGTGGTGAAGGTTGTATTTATATATCCTTTTCTATAGTGTGGACTTGAATGTAACAATTATAACCATCTATAAAGATATATCAGTCTTTCCCTATAACTTCATCCAAGACATTATATAAGAAACAAAGTGGGTAATAATATTTCTTTATAACCTTACTCAAATTTTTATAATCAACATATACCCTCAACTTACCATTCTTATTTTCTAAAATCTTAATTAGGGACATTGGACTCTAAGTTTTCTACTAGAAAAATGAAATATGCATCTATCAATATGTCTATCGCTTCTTTGATGGACTTGGAATAACTTGGATTCATATCATATGATACTTGCTTCACAGGTTTTGCATTATAGAACAACTCTATCTTATGCTTCACCTAATTGGCTTATTATAATTGTTTTATATTATAAGTGAATAAATGAATATACATGTAAAAGAGTCAAAAGTAGTCTTCTTTTTCTCAC
Organism: Wollemia nobilis; assembly: GCA_028583015.1. Taxonomy (NCBI): domain Eukaryota; kingdom Viridiplantae; phylum Streptophyta; class Pinopsida; order Araucariales; family Araucariaceae; genus Wollemia; species Wollemia nobilis. The sequence goes on along the minus strand of JAQPPZ010016751.1, from coordinate 3,569,595 downwards.
TCTTATACTATATTCCCAATGTGTAGCTAATTTATCTAGTTCTACACCTCTTCCTTAGAAAAATAATTTAGAAAATCAACTTGAGTATGAATAATAATATAATTCAATGAGATATCCTCCCACTTTGATCATTATCATCATCATCATCTTATTCTTCTTCTATATCTACTTTTCTAATAATTGCATAATTCAATGTTGTGCATTCACTTTAGTATTTTTTAAATCCTCAATGTATAATATTGAGTCATTTTTATCTTCACTTGATTGGGATCTTAACAAATGGTCATGTATGCTTCACACTAATATTTGTAAGCATTGGATTTTCTTAACTATAATATTTCTAATAATGTTAGATGGGACACTAAACTATTTTTCATAACTAAAACATATATGATGCAAATGACTCCCATGACTAATACTATTGCATTAGAGACTACTCAGACTAGATTTAATATTTTTAATTCAAAGATATTATATTTATGTTGTACTTTTTATCTTTCTCTGTCACTAATATATTAATTTTAGTTTATATCATTATATTATGAACAACTCCACCATATTCCATGATATCAAGAATAGATATACATGTCCAAAATATTTCAACATGTGGAGTCTATGGATTGATCTCTCTGTCAAACACTATTACATCATTATATTATCCATGACTCCACCATATTACATGATATCAAGAATAGAGATACATGTACAAAATATTTTAACTTTTGGAGTATAAGGGTTGACCTCTTTGTCAAACACAATGACTTTAGCCTTCATCCATCATCTTAGATTAATCTCACTATGCAAATACCTTTACTTTTCTAATAATATTGATAATAGTTGCTTATATATAATATTGTTAGTCTACTTTGGTACATCCTCCATGATTGAGTATTGTGTCTAACCTACTAAGATTGAAAATTGTTGAACATATAGTTCTCTTGTTCTTTAATTTTTTGGTTCTTATTTCTTTTTTTTAGTCCTTTATTTATATGGAATTTTATCCAAGCTCACTTACTTTCCATGGTATTGACTTATTCATTGTCTTCAACAAGATTGAAAACATTAATTAGAGAATTTATTTTCTAATTATTTTTTATTCTTAAGGTTAATATTTTAATTAAATTTGTCTTACAATTTTCTTTCACTTTTTTCCCATAGTAGACTACTTTAGACAAATTTCTTCTAGCACTCTTATCTCTAGATTGGGCTTATCGAGTTCCTACTTATTTTTCTTACAACAAATTGATTGTAAATTGTTCCATATTTTTAATTAAGTCTTCTAGATTAGCTATAAAAGTAGTAGAGAAACTTATTCCTATGTTGACTACTAGTTATCAAACTTGGTTAGGAGATATTAGAATAATTGGTACTAGTAAAAAAATATCTTGTCTAAAATCTCCTCTTGTTGCTTTGTAATATCATATGCCTATTAAATGCTCTTGTGTTACTTGTACTTCAATTTCAATTTATTAATTATATTTAATCTTGTAATAAAATACTTTTAGGTCCAAGGTTCAAATCTCGGGCCTCGTTGAACTGAACGCTTGTCCCTTTCTTGGTGCTTTCAGCGGTGTCAAAGGTTTAAAATGATTGTGGCATGGTGGTTATAGGGGCGGACTGTGTAAAGATCTATGTGGCAACTTCTGAGGGCGGACAACGCAGAATACTATGGTGGCCATAAAAGTTGGACAACCTGCCCGGATTCATGGTGGTTACCGATTCCACCATGTAAATTCAAAAAATATATATAATAAAAAAATAAAATAAAATACTTTTAGATCAACATGAGTAGAAAATATGCATTGTAAGTGGTATCAAAATCCTTTTCAGGACTTGGTGAGCTTCTGCAACAATTTTATTTTCTTATTTATTTTTTATCTATATATTATAAATGATTTTTTGACCATTTTAAAATAATATGGAGGAGTTATCATTACTATCTAGTCTATATTACCCATAAAGCATCTAGTGAAGTGAATGGAAATTAAGCTTCAATACCCAAGATTCAAACAATACCCATGGATGATGTTACTTGTGTAAATAAACTTGGTATTGACTCAAAAAAATAATGTTCAAAGAGCGATGAGGGTTTAAAAGGTGGCTATGTGAGGGTTTTGATTGTGGGTTGAGCCTAAGTGATGACAAAGGTTTTTTTTTTCAGGGCCTATGAGCCCTCATGGCTAGTTTTTTTTGTTGTTGTTGTTTGTACCTAAGATAAATTCTAGATATGTTACAGGATACCCATGATGGGTTAGAATATTTTCATTTAGCAAATATTCATGCTACAAACTTGATTGAAAATTGCTTCCAATTTGCTTCCCAAGGAAAAAGTGAATATCACACCTTTCCTCGGCATCTGAGGCATGGATTAAAGAGACAAAAAAAAAGTTTCAAGCTGCAAATAAAATAAGAAAAGCCTCATTAGAAAAATAATATAGGTTCAAGACTCAAGAAATATTGGTATTAAGGAACATCCCTAGAATAAATCCACTATGGGAACCCCTTTCAAGGGTATGGATTTTGAGGATTCATCTGATGCCCTTCATGGTGGGCAGTCCTAGACTAATGCTAATATTAATCTTAAGGAATATCATAGACCCCTAAGAAAGTTTAGGATTGATTCCAGAAAAATTGATTTGGGATGTCTATGAGCAGTTGATGGAATCCCAATTGTTAAGCTAAAAATAGGTTACATTCAGAATGGCATAGAATATCTGGAAATAAGAGGACTAATTTATCCTTTATTGTATTTTCATCCAAGCCTATCTTATTTCAAAGTGTGGGCTACAAGATACAAGAAAATACAAGGTGAGTTACAAATATTTGTTTATCCAAATGGATATTTTCTTGTTGTTTGTGCTAATAATGAAGGTAGGGAGAAAATATATCAAGGGGGTCCCTAGTTATTTGGAAGGGCAAGAATTTTCGTGAAGCCTTGCTACACTAAATTTAAATCCAAAGAAGATATACCTTCTACAAGATCTATGTGGGTTAGACTCTTTGACCTCCCAATTGAATCTCAAATTCAAGTTGTATTTTCTACAATTGAAAACACTCTTGGAAATTTCATTATGATTTTTGACTATGCACATAATTTTGAACACATTATTTATGCTTAAATTTGTGTCTTAATGGATTTTAACAAACCCCTTCCACAAAATATCTCATTACAGTTTGGGAAGGATATTTAAGAGTAGGTGGTGGACTATGAGAACATTCCTTTCCATTGTATAATATACCATGAATATGGTAATTTGGCTAGTATCTATATAAATAATATTCCAGATCAAAATAAAGAGGACGTAAAGTTAGAAGGTTTTAAAATGCCCAAGAAGAAGAATAGTAAAAAAGGTATTTATGAAGGATCAAGCGATGTTGTCTACTAACATGTTTGGAATTATTTCCACAAATAATGTCATAGGTGAGGAAGAGGATATATTGGAGAAAAAATTATTATAAACTTAGTTTAAATATGTAGGGAAGGACTCAAATACAAACCAAGAAATTAAAGGTTTTAACAAAAAATAAGGGAGAAAACATATACAAGAAGAACAATATTTTAAATGCTAAAAATTCAAAATATTCAAACCCCGAGATAAACTTTGTTGAAAATTTAAATAATACTTTGTCTACGTATACACATACTTTAAGGTTAAAGCTATCCTAGATTCAATTGGGGTAAGATAAGAAATAGGAAAAAAATAAGAAGATGGACACTAACCAAAAGGTAGGTATCAAGACTAATCAACATTATATGGTAAAACAAGGTGTAAGGTAAGATTAATGCCCTTACCAACATATTTAGACCTATTATTGATGAATATCATCACTCAGAATATTAGAGGGTTCATAGGGAGTCTTTCAAAAGAAAATAAAAATTATAAGAATGATTCAGTCAAACCAACCACATTTGGTTTTCCTTTAGAAAACAAATATGTCTATAGGGAAAATGGAGTCTCTTGCAAGTAAAATTTAGCTGATAGTAAAAGTGGTTTCACTCAACTCCTATGTGGCTTTTGTTGATATTGCTTACATCTAGGACCCAAAATAGGTCATTATTCATCATATGGTTGGTAGTTGGGATATCTTGGTTATGGATGCATAAAGTATATAATCTAACAAAATTATGCTATGCTTGAATGTTTATGCCCCAATTACTTTGGAGAAAAATTATAAATAATGGAAGGATATAACTTATATTATCTCCTATTTTCCTGAATTTTGGGTCTTTATTGGAGGAGACTTTAATACCATCATATCTTTGGAAGATAAGAGGGGGAAAATAGGAATCTATATAGGAGCTCAGGCCTTGTGGATATCCACCCAGATTATGAACTCATGAATTGGTCTAAAAAGAGGTAGGACTTTTCTTGTATCATGGAAAAATTGAATAAGTTCTTATTCTTTGACAAATTCTTAATCCATGGTCACATTCCCAAGATGAAAAATATTAACAATGATGGTTTGGATCATTGGCCAGTCATGGTTGAAATGTGAAAAACCAAGGTCATTTTTTTACCCTTTCAATTTTAATTAATGTGGCTTAGAGATATTTCCTTTAAGCCTCGAGTGTGGAAATGGGCGTAGGAAGGGAAACCAATGTATGGAACTAATATGTTTTATTTTACCAAAAAGTTACAATACATCAAATCGAAAATCAAGATTTGGAATTGGAAGGAGTTGGAGATGTCAGGCAAAAGAAACAAGAAGTAATTCCTTAACTTGAATATATGAATGATAAAATCTATTTATATGGCCTCACTAAGAGTATAAGTATTAATGAAGTTAGATTCACAATGCAGTAGGAGGAATGGGAGAAAAGAGAAGAGCTCTTATGGAACCAAAAATATATAATCCAATATCTCAAAGAAGGAGATCAAAACACGAAAATTTTCCACAAATATATTCTAGTCTATAGATCCCACAAATTTATTTCTTTTTGAATTTATATTCTAGAGACTCTATCCACACCTGGTATGGCACGGAGTCTATCACAATAAACTATTTTTCCAAACCATTCACTACTACATGCCTTGAATTAGCTTCTCAATAGAATTTCCTTCATGTGATACCAACTCTTATCACTTATGAGGAAAAATCTATTTTGACTGCTCCAATTACTATTAATGAGCTTCAACAAGTGGTTCTTAAAATGTAAAAAGGAAAGACCCTGGGGCCTAATAGTTTTCCCATAGAATTTTCCTAATATTTTTGGGATATTCTTCATGTTGACTTATAAGGGGTGGTGGAAGAAGCTAGAAAGGCAAAATATATTTTAAATCTTATCAATAAAATGTATATATCTCTAGTCCCAAAATCTCAAGATGCAAAACATATATAAGCTTTTAGACCAATAACTTTATGTAATGTTCTTCTCAAAATCATTACCAAGGTCATGGTGGATAGGTTGAAACCCCTTTTACATTAGATTATTTCCCCTGAACAAGGAGGTTATGTGAAAGGGTAATATATTATGGATGAGATATTTCTTGCTTAGAGAGCCATCTATTCCATGGAAACATAAAATTCTCCTTATATGTTCATTCGTTTAGACCTATCCAAAACTTAATATAGAGTGGATTGGTACTTCCTTGTCAAATTTATGAGGTAATTTGACTTCTCTTAGGATTGGATAGATTAGATTATGGGATGTATATATTTAGTGTGCTACTTAGTTCTTATCAATGGTTACCCTTCACAGGTGTTCCCAACTTTGAGAGGTATTGGGTAGGGTGATTCCCTCTCCTCTTATTTATTCATCATTCTTGTTAAATGCCTGGATAGCTCTATGACCAAAAATAAATAAAACATAACCTTTGAGGGAGTTAGCATTGATCATGGAGCCAAACCCATATTCCATATTAAGTTTTTTTATGACTCTACTCTATTAGGTAAAGCTACAGTTAAGTAAGTTTCTATGGTTAATCAAATCATTTGTTATTTCCCTAATATTATGAGACAACTACCCGGTGTTGTAGGTGAGTTGGAGAGGAGAGGGCAATCCTCCAAGGGAGGTCCTAGGTTTGAATCTCCACCCTACCAAAAAGTTGAATTGGGTACCCAAAATCCAATTGATAATGTTGGTGCGAGCAGGGTTGGGTGTGACCCCCGGGTGACTTTGACGGTGTAGAACCCCCTGTTCGTGATCTCTCATACCAAGGCGGTCCCATAAGGGGTTTTTCGCTAATATATATATATATATATATTATAATACAATTGATCAATGAAGATAAATTGAAATTCATCTTCTTTCACTACTCTCCTAGACAGGAATCCATAGTTCTATATAAATTAAGATATAATAATGCCTCCCTTCCAATCATTTATTTAGGCATTCTTATCAACATCCATAGACAAAAAAAATACTAGAATTGGTTGTTGGATAGAGTAAAGGAGAAAAGTGACAAGTGGACCAAAACGTAGATTTTATCTAGGTCTAAAGTTACTTAGGTAAAATCATTTCTTCAAGATATACCTATTTATGTTTCTACTATGTTGAATATCCCAAAAGAAATTTCTTCAATAATTGGATCAAATCAATCAATGGTTTCTCTAGAGTGGTACTAAGGAGAAAATAAAATGGGCCTTGATGAAATGGGATACTTTAAGCCTTCCCAAGCATGAAGGCGGGTTAGGATTCTAGTATGCTATAAATTTGTATTAGAGGATTTTGAATAACCCCAATGCCATATGGTCCAATAATGTCCATACTAAATATTTTGAATACAAAATTCCTAAGAATATTTTTTGCTATCAACTTCCTACTAGAGGTTCTCCTATTTTGGTAGTTCTTAGAATTGATAAGGATTTAATAAAGAAGAAGTTAATTTGGATCATTCATAATGGTCAACATGCTAATTTTTGGATATATTCTTGGGATGGTCACCAACCTTTGATAACTTAGTTTCCTAATTGGAGGCCTTAGATGGAGAAGCTTCACCAAGATAACTAGATAAAGGTAGCTAATTACTATCAATACTAGACTGGTAATTTAGAGGTCGATAGATATTGGATCCCTATTGAAGACTAGCCTTTTTGAATTATAGAAAGACAAAGGAAATATATCCAGCACATCCTTCATATGACATTTCTCTTGGTCCCATGAGAAGAACTATTTTGGATGGAACAACACTACTACGAGTGAGTATACTATTACTCAAGGTTATTTGACCTTATGCCACAATAATTTCAACCAATCCTATGATATATTTACTTAGTTGTGGGCTTAAAATCTCTAGCATAAGGTGAGGTTTTTTATTTAGCTTTTATTATATCAAAGGGTTCTCATTGGTGAGCAACTTATAAATGATGGTTTTCATGGCTTGTTTAGATGTGAGATGTGTGGGAAGAATATGGAAGCTCTTAACCATAATTTTACTGAGTTTACTTTAGCCTTTGAGCTACAAATGAGAATGGTTATCTTACTTAGTTTATAGTAGTCCAAATTTTGTACTGTTGAACAACTTTGGGGGGATTGGCCTAAATAGGAGGTTGCTAATCATTTTGTTAGAAAATTAGTTTGGATGGCAGCTACCATATTGCCTTAGAATATCTAGAAGAAAATAAATAATTGGATTTTCAAATAATAAAGGAAGGATATTCACTATATTTAGAAAATATCATTTCCAACTTAGCTGTATCAGTTTAGCAATTCCTTAATCGCCCCTAGAACTCACACCAATGTTGTGATAAAGTTACACAAATATTTAAAGTTCACTCTACTATTGGAAACCATTTTAAGGGGAATATGAGTAATCAAAATATGGATAGAACAAGTAGTTTGAAACCTCATTCAAAGGATTTTGGAAAATTCAATACGGATGGAGCCTCTAGGGAGAATCCTAAAAGAACAAGTGTGAGAGGAATTGGTAGACTTTTAGATGGTTTATTGATTTTCACTTTTGCTAAGAATTTGGGTATCTTTTCCAATAACCTTAATGAGGGGTATGATATCCTCAAAGGCCTTTGAGAGGCCGTTAAGGCTTTATGGAAAAGGTTGATGCTTGAATATGACTCACAAGTCATGATAAATATGTTGAAGACTCCTAAGAATCATAAGGTTCTTTTGAGAATAAAAAAAATATTGTGAAGATTCAATTAATCCAGATAGAATATTTGAAAGTTGAATGCAATCATGTGGTCAAATAACATCATAGGGTTGTTGATGCTTTATCTAATTGGGTGTTGTATAAAGGTGATATTACTTGCTATGGCCACCCTTCTAGAATGTGGGCTTTGTATATTATGGATTCTCTTCTTTCTATCCTTTCTCTAGATGTATCTAGTACTAGAGGTATGTACTTATGTTTTACTTTGTATTAAATTCTCCTTGGTCAAGTATGTTGGATATTTTAAGTAAATAATGTTGTCATTGATGTCAAGAAGGAATGGTCATTAATATCAAATGTCAGTTTCAGTGAGCAGTGCAAGAAGAAGCAATTCCACAATCAGTGCAAAAGGAGAGCCCGCTTTCAGTTGGTGAAAACCCGGTTCCAGGAAGTCAGATGTGGTCCAAAGTATAAATAAGGAGCCCAAATAAATAATATTATAATATTTGTTATATAATTATAAAGGGAAATTTAAAATTAATTATAAATTAATTAATATAATTTTCTTATAAATTAATTTATTAATTAATTTACTTTTTTTTTTGTGGAAAACATCCCAAAATGGATGCCAGTTTCGGGTAAGACCCAAGGAGGTAGGGGTATCCATTCCGCCAAAAACACCTAGGACTCGGACCTGGCCTACCACCTTTGACATACTCAAGGAAAAAAAACACACAAAACCAATTTAAAAATAAGTAAATAACAACAAAAATAATAAAATAAAATAAAAAACATACTCCTTGAGTGTGTCAAAAATAAAAGCACAACCAAACACACACACAATAAGATAAAAGAAACCACAACACGAACCACATAGAAAAACACAAGAACCACATAACAAAACACAAACAAGACAAAAGCAACTGAACACTACAAAGACATAACCCAAAAAAAAAATGAAAAATAAACACAACCAAAACCTAAAATATTAAAAAAAAAAAAAACAACCAACAATAGACAATAAACAAAAATAAAAAACATAGAAAACACTCACATAAAAAAACACGAATTGACACAAACAAAGAGAAACACAAGAACAAAAACGACAAAAACACAAGAACAATAACAAAAAACATAAAAAAATACAAAACAACAAAAACGCAAGAACAACAAAAAACAACAAAAACACAAGAACAACAAAAAACAACAAAAAAAAACACAAAAATAAAACAAAACAAAAGAACAAACACACCTAAAAAAGATAAAAAAAAATTGAACACAACAATGACCTATCTAGACCAAAAGTCTAATAAGGCAAGAAACAAAAAAATAAACAAAAGAAAGAAAAGAGTGAGGTAGGGAACTAAAAAAAACTGAATGAACCAAAGAGAAGAAAAAAAAAGCAAGAAAAAACTAGGTACCTTTAGAACTGGAGCCATCCAAAGAAATGATAGAAAGAAGAGCTTCCCTAATTTGTGAATCCCACCATCTAGGAGGGTGGCCATAACAAATAAGATCATCTTTTTCCAAAGCCCAATTAGCTAAAGCATCACCACTCTTGTTTTGATCTCTGACCACATGATTGTAATCAAATTTCAAAAATCCCTTCTGGATTAATTGAATCTTCTCAATAATTCTTTTTATTCTCCAATCAACCTTATGATTCTTGGAAGGAGTCTTCAAAATATTAATCATAAGTTGAGAGTCAGACTCAACTAACACCTTTTCTCATCCAACCTTAGTAGCCTCCTGAAGGCCTCTGAGGATACCATACCCCTCAACAAGGTTATTGGAAAGAATACCCAAAATCTTAGCAAAAGTAAAAACTAGGGAGTCATCTGAAAGTCTACCAATTCCTCCCACACTGGGTTTTTCAGGGTTCCCTCTAGAGGCTCCATCAGTATTGACTTTTCCAAAATCCTTAGGAGGAGGTTTTCAATTTCTTGTCTTATCCATCTTACTAATACTCACATTCCCTTTAAGATGGTTGCCCTTAGAACATTTGATATTCAATATTTTCATCACTTGATCCCATATTTGGTGGGAGTTTTGGGGGTGATTAAGGATTTGATGGACTGATTCAACTAAGTTGGCTATGGTATTTTGCCAAATATAGTGAATATCCTTCCTATCTTGATTAAAAATTCAGTTGTTCCTTTCAATCCAAATATTCCAAAGAAGAATGGTAGAACCCATCCAAACTAACTGCCTAATAAAATGATCAAAAACCTCTTGTAATTAATTTACTTAACTTATAAGTTATTTAAATTAATTATTAATTAATTTTTTAATATTAATTATAAGTTAATTTATGTTAATTTTAAATAAACCTAAGGTGGGTTATTAATTCACAATTTGAAAATTTGAATTCAACATTGAGCACCAACGTGGGGAGCAAAGTAACCAAGTGTGTATAAAAAGGGGATTTCCCCACCTTAGAAAATCTACTTCATGCCTTCGATTTTAATCTCCATGCTTGCGAAAAACATGTGAATTATTCTATGCGATCAAGAGGATTTTAATTTGTTTTAAGTGTTAAGAAGAGGCAGAGGTTTTTCATTCACCAAGGAAGTACCTTGGTCACCAAGCTTGCTAGCACAATTGGCAACCTTGACAAAGGTAAGGCATGAGGGCAACGATCAATGCAGGTTTGAATTTGTGGTAGAGTTGTTTTTGTTTTATTTAGAGAATGCGACGGACGTTGGTTGAAATGGAAGGAAGCTTTCATTACTTCACGTGGGTACCTATAGCTAACACAGTGGACACCAAAGCGCTAAGGTGCTTGGCTCTTGGGGAGACGATGGTTCGAATCACGCAGAAACCCTTTTGGGTAGAAGACAAAGGTATGAAATTTGTTGGCACCAAAATTTTCGGAGGGAATTAGTTGAGTAATAAAAAAATTATTTTTGCATAAATTTATTTTTTTTGTAAGGTTGTAAGGGGTGTTATAAGGTGAATGCAAAATAGTATTTTTGTGATATTTTATTGTGTTTTTGAAAAGTATAATAAGGATTTTAAGAAAATTGTTTGAATTTTTGTGGTGTTGGATATTATTTTAAAGTTGGAGATTATAAGGTGTATCCAAATAATTATTTTTCATGTATGATTTGATGATTGCTAATTTCAAGGAGTAATAAGGTGTATTTGGGATTGATTATTTTTGTCTTTGAGAAATATTTTAAAAAAATATTTAGTGTGATATTTTTTCCTCTAACCATTGAAATTGGCAAAGAAGAAAATTGTGATTGAGACAGGTTTTCTAAGCACTTCTACATCAAACAAAAGGTATGGGTTCATATTCTTAGTGAGTGATTGTTGAATGTTGCGAATGTAAATTTGGAGTGAAAAGGATTGTTGGTAAGCATTGTTGAGTGTGTTTTGAATTAATGCTTCAAGGTTTTATGGAATAAAGAGTGGTTGATAAAACCTTGTTTGATAAGCATTGTTGTTGAAGTGATTAGTTGAGTGAACTTGAACTAGAGGTTGTGCAAAGATCATGAGTATCATTGTTATGTGAGATTGATTGATAAGCATTGTTGAAATATTTGAGTGAGTGTTCATATGCTTGGACTAGGTTTTGTGAGCAAGGATTATTTCATTGAGTGATTGGTTGAGTAGAGTTGGTTGAGCCTAGTCAAGTGGATGTGTTGATGTGATAGTTCAAGTTTTGTGAAACAAATTGTTCTATATTCTAAATTGAATTGAGAAAGATATTGAGTGTTGATGGATGTGAAACATATTGATTCTTTAAAAATTCTCTATATGTTTCTATGATTGAAAGTGATTGAGAGTTTGTGAGTGTGAAGCATATTGAGTCTCTAACAATTCTCTATATGTTTCCGTGATTGAAAATAATTGAGATTTTGTGAGTGTGAATCATATTGAGTCTCTAAAAATTCTCTATATGTTTCTATGGTAAAAAGAAATATTGAAAGTGATTGAGCATTTTGGTGAATGTGAAGCATATTGAGTCTCTAACAATTCTCTATATGTTTCTATGATATTGAACAAGTTCTAGTAAGGACTTGTTGAGTATATTGAGACAAGTCTTGGTGAAGACTTGTGGATCAGATTGGACAAGTTTAAGAGAGGACTTGTGGACATATTAGTGTGAGATTTTATGGAATATTACAAGGTATATTTGAGATAAGTCTTTGAGAATACTTGAGAGTAGAGTTGATTGATTAATTTGTTCAAATATTGAGTTAATATTTGGGGTAGATCCATCAATGTTGATTTGTGATTGGATCAAGCTTTGTGTTAAGGATTTAGGATAGATATTAAGGATATATTTGTACTAGACCGAAGGACTATTTTTAGTAGAGATAAATGGACAAATATTGGACAGATTTGTGCTAGATCGAAGGAATATTTTTAGTGTAGATTTGAGAATAGAGTTTAGTGTAGATTTGAGGATAGGTTTGTGCCAGAACAAATACAAATATTGAGTAGATTTGTCCCATAGAAGGATTACATTTAGTTTAGATTTGAGACAGAGCTTTGGAGGTGACAGAGTATAGAGGATGACAGTCTCCAATGGATAGAGATCCATTAGCCAAAGTTGTGAGAACATGTCTCTTCAGTGGATAGATATCCATTATCCAAAGTAGTGGGGGCAATAGTTCTTCTAGAAGATCACCAACTAGAGCAAGAGGAGAAAGGAGTTCTCCTATGGATAGAGATCCACAAAATTAATTAGGGGATTGGTGTCTCCTTTAGATGAAGGTCCATAAATACTGTAATAGGGAAAGGATTACCAAGAAATTGATTGAGAAAATTTTAGTGAAATATTTTCTCCGTGGAGTAGCCCACATTGGTTAAACCATGTAAAATTGGTGTCTCTATTGTGTGTGGTGATTTGTGCATTGTTTTTATTAATGCTATTGATATTTTTATCTATGCATTGCATAATATTTTATTGGTAAAGAAAAGTAAAAAGTGATCTTATACTGTTCACCCCCCCTCTCAGTATAATTTTGTGTTCTTCAATTGGTATTAGAGTTGGTTCCTTAAGAAAAGGTTTCACAACTTGAAGGAAGATCTCACAAGAATACAAATGGCAAAGAAAGGAAAAAGTAGAACCATGAGACACAAGAAGAAAATAACACACATGGTCATGAAAGAAAAGGAATATGAATTCAATGTTGTTGTTTTGGGAGGAAGAATGTAAATAGATTCAAGATATGAATCAAGAAGTGGAGAGATAACCATATTGGTAAATTTTTGTACCAGATGTAGGAAGACAGGTCACCTTGCAGCTCATTGTTCATAATAAGGTAAAGAATATTTTGTTTGTGGTCAACTCAATCATGATGTTGGTTATTGAAATGGTTTTAGTAGCGATGAAGATGAAGATGATACTTTTAGAATTCAAGTTCTAGGGGATGGTTCAGAAAAGGATAACAGGAATAGTCAAAATAGGTATGAAGAAGAAATTCTACTTTGGATAATAGAAGAAATTTAAGACCAAAGAAAAGCAAAAAATTCAGAAAGAGAAAATGAGGAAGTCACTCTTAAGGAACTTGTTTATTTGAAAAGGGAGAACTTAGAATTAAAGGCTCAAATACAAGAGGATGAGAAATTTAAGATAAAGCTTCTACAAGATATCTCTAAATTGAAATATAAGGTTGGAAAGGCAAGGAGAGTTGAAAAATATATGGTTGAATAGTCAAAGATAAAATAGCAAGAATGTAAAAGACTTAGTTTTTATCTCGAAGAATTAAAAGGGAGAACTCAGGATTAAGGGTTCAATCCAAAGAAGATGACAAAGCAAAAGCAAAGTTTCTATAGGAACTCACCAACATCAAAATTAATATTGAACAGGCAAGAAAAATTGAAGAAGGTATGGTTAAAAAATTAAAGATAAAATATCTAGAGTGTGAAAAATTAGAACATGAGATAGTTTCACTAAGGATGGAAGTGAAAGACTCTAAATACAAGCTACACAAGTTTGAGAAAAATTCAAAGACTTTGGACAAGATTATCAATGCACAAATATCATCAGTTTCCAAAATAGGACTTAGTTTTGAATAAGAACAAGGGAAACAGGAAGCAAAAAAAGGAGGGTAAAGCTCAAGCACCAAATAAGAAGAAGCATAAAAAGAAGAAAGAAAGAGTGAGACTTCTAAGTATAAGTTGGATAATAGAAAGTTTAACAAGCAAAGGAAAAATGCACAAATAAGGAACAAATGGAACAAGAAATATGACAAGGTAGAAGAGGATAAGAGACCAATGGGGTGAAGGTAAGGTTTCTTCAATATACAATGATTCTCATGTCACAGGTTTGGGCACAAGGCTACATAGTGCGGGACACATGAAAGACAGGAATATGGAAGTTTTAGAAACAGGTAGCTTTTTCAAGGGTATTGCTACTCTTGTAATCAATTTGGTCATAAGGCATTAAATTGCAGGGTTAATGATAGGAAAGTATATGGCCTCACCAGGAGCAACTTAAAAACATTTGTACTTCCAAGGAATCACAACATTCAGTGTTATAAGTGAAACAATGATGGACATACATCAAAGTGGTGTAGAGCATATATTCCAGAACCTAGAAGGAAAACGGATATGAACAGGAACATGAGCAGGGACATGAACAATAAAGAGGATTTTCAAAAGGTTCAAAAAGGTATGATTTCAAAGGTATGGAAAAATAAATATGAAAAATGAAAGGACCAGTGCTTACTAGGAGTAGAAATACTCCCACCCCAGAATTAACCACCTCAAGAGGAGGTGGGGGAGGGGCTAGGGTAAGAGACTCATTCTTAGCCCCAAGCCCCAAATGTGATCCTTTGCCATTGATGTCAAAGGGGGAGAAATTTGAGTAACGAGGAGAGACTTGGTTTAAGGAGAGAGCATTGAGTCAGGGGAGCAATTTTCCAAGGGAAGCAAAACAATAAAAAATGTCAAGTTTTGGTAAAAAGAATTTGGTTTATCGTCAATGACAAAGGAGGAGATTGTTGGAAATTTTGAGTAAATAAAGTTGTCATTAATGTCAAGAAGGAATGGTCATTAATGTCGAATGTCAATTTCAATGAGCAGTTCAAGAAGAAGCAATTCTGCAATCAATGCAGAAAGGACAGCCCAATTTCAGTTGGTGAAAACCCAGTTCTAGGAAGTCAGATGTGGTCCAAAGTATAAAGGAGCCCAAATAAATAATATTATAATATTATAAAGGGAAGTTTAAAATTAATTAATATAATTTTATTATAAATTAATTTATTAATTAATTTACTTAACTTGTAAGTTATTTAATTATTAATTAATTTTTAAAATTAACTATAAGTTAATTTATGTTAATTTTAAATAACCCTAAGTTGGGTTATTAAGTCGCAATTCAAAAATTTGAATTCAAAATTGAGCACCAAAAAAAGGGGATTTCCCCACCTTAGAAAATCTACTTCATGCCTTCAATTTTAATCTCCATGCTTGCAAAAAATGTGCAAATTATTCTATGCGATCAAGAGGATTTTAATTTTTTTTAAGTTTTAAGAAGAGGCGGAGGTTTTTCATTCACCAAGGAAGGACCTTGGTCACCAAGCACTTGCTAGCGCAGTTGGCAATCTCGATGAAGGCAAGGCATGAGGGCATCGATCGACATAGGTTCAAATCCATGACATAGTTGTTTTTGTTTTATTTGGAAATTGATGGTGGATGTTGGTTGAAATGGAAGGAAGCTTCCCTTCCCTCACGTGGGTGCCTGTAGCCCACGCAGTGAGCACAAAACTACTAAGGTGCTTGAATATTGGGGCGACAGTGGTTCGAATCACACCGAAACCCTTTTGGGTAAAAGACAAAGGTATGAAATTTGTTGGCACCAAAATTTTGGGAGGGAACTAGTTGAGTAATTAAAAAATTAATTTTTGCATAAATTTATTTATTTTGTAAGGTTGTAAGGGGAGTTATAAGGTGAATGCAAAATAAAAAATTTGTGATATTTTCTTGGGTGTTTGAAAAATATAATAAGGATTTTAAGAAATTTTTTTGAATTTTTGTGGTGTTGGATATTAAAGTTGGAGACTATAAGGTCTATCCAAATAATTTTTTTTTTTTTTTGTATGATTTTATGATTGCTAATTTCAAGAAGGAGTAATAATGTGTATTGGGATTGATTATTTTTGTGTTTGAGAAATATTTTGAAAAAGAGTTAGTGTGATATTTTGTCATCTAACCATTGAAATTGGCAAAGAAGAAAATTGTGATTGAGACAAGTTTTCTAAGGGCACTTCTACATCAAAAAAAATGTATGGGTTCATCTTCCTAGTGAGTGATTGTTGAATGTTGTGGATGTAAAGTTGGAGTGAAAAGGATTTTTGGTAAGCATTGTTGAGTGTGTTTTGAATTAAGGCTTCAAGGTTTTATGGAATAAAGAGTGGTTGATAAGCATTTTTGTTGAAGTGATTAGTTGAGTGAACTTGAACTAGAGGTTGTGCAAAGATCATAAGTATCATTATTATGTGAGACTTATTGATAATCATTGTTGAAAATTTTGAGTGAGTGTTCATATGCTTGGAATACAGTTTGTGATCAAGGATTATTTCATTGAGTGATTGTTTGAGTAGAGTTGGTTGAGCCTAGTCAAGTGGATGTGTTGATGTGATTTTTAAAGTTCTATAAAACAAATTGTTCTATATTCTGAATTGAATTGAGAAAGAGATTGAGTGTTGATGGATGTGAAACATATTGAGTCTCTAAAAATTCTCTATATGTTTTTGTGATTGAGAGTTTGTGAGTGTGAAGCATATTGAGTCTCTAACAATTCTCTATATGTTTCTATGATTGAAAGTGATTGAGAGTTTGTGAGTGTGAAGCATATTGAGTCTCTAACAATTCTCTATATGTTTCTGTGATATTGGACAAGTTCTAGTAAGGACTTATTGAGCAAATTGAGACAAGTCTTGGTGAAGACTTGTTGAGTAGATTGGACAAGTTCAAGAGAGGAATTATGGATAGATTAGTGTGAGCTTTTGTGGAAGATTACAAGGCATATTTGAGACAAGTCTTTGAGAAGACTTGAGAACAAAGTTGATTGATTTATTTGTTCAAACCTTGAGTGAAGGTTTGGGGCATATCCAGTAGTGTTGATTTGTAACTGGATAAATCTTTGTGTTAAGGCTTGAGGATAGATATTGAGGACAAATTTGTGCTAGTTCGAAGGACTGTGTTTAGTACAGATCAAAGGATAAATATTTAACAGATTTATGCTAGATTGAAGGACTGTGTTTAGTGTAGATTTGAGGATAGATTTTGGTGTAGATTTGAGGATAGATTTTGGTGTAGATTTGAGGATAGGTTTGTGCCATACTAGATATAGATATTGAGTAGATTTGTGCTAGATTGAAGAACTGTATTTAGTGAAGATTTGAGACAGAGATTTGGAGGTGATAGATTATAGAGGACAACAGTCTCCAGTGGATAGAGATCCATTAGCCAAGGTAGTGAGGACAAGTGTCTTTAGTGGATAGAGTTCCATTAGCCAGAGTAGTGGGGGTAACAGTTCTTCTAGAATATCAACAGCTAGAGCAAGAGGAGAAAGGAGTTCTCCTATAGATAGAGATCAATGAACTTGATTAGAGGATTGGTGTCTCGTTTGGATGGAGATCCATAAACATTGTAATAGGGAAAGGATTCCCAAGAAATTGATTGAGAAACTATTAGTGAAATATTTTCTCCGTGGAGTAGCCCACATTGGGTGAACCACATAAAATTGGTGTCTCTATTGTGTGCGGCAATCTATACATTGCATAATATTGATTGGGAAATAAAAATAAAAAGTGGTCTTATATTGTTCACCCCCCACTCAGCATAAGCTTGTGTTATTCAGAGTCAGGGTATTTTTTGTTCCCATATTAGAAAGATAATTCTTATGTTTCTTATGTTTATTCTTGGATAAAAGGCATGTTGTCCTATAAAGTCCATAGATGTAATCTATTTTTTCCTTATTTCATTTTTTTGGTGTGTGTTATTTTGTGTTGTATTTTTTTCTATATCTTTTGTGTTGTTTTTTGATATGTTTTGTTTTTTTTTGTGAATTCTTTTTTTTTTTTTTGTGTTTGTTTTTTGTGTGTTTTTCTTTGGTTTTTTTTTTTATCTTGTATTTGTTTTATTGGTGTTTGTAGTTTTTATAATTTTTTTGTTATTTTTTTTGTGTGTTTGTATTTGTGTTTGTTTGTGTTTTTATATTTTTTGGTGTTTGTTGATTTGTGTTGTTTATATTTTTGTTATTTTATGCATGCTCCTTGAGTGTACCAAAGGGGGCAAGCTAGGTGCAAGTCCTATGCAATTTTGGTAGAATACATATCCCTGTCTCCTTGGGTCTTACTTGAAAGTAGCATCCTGAAAGGGGTGTTTTCCACAAACAAATAAAAATACTTGTAGATGATCTATGATTTAATATTTATAGTATTTATGCTTATACATCATAATTTCACACCTTTTATTAATCTCCATAGACTAGCTTCATGATATTGATTTTCAAGTTAGAGTATTTTTAGCATGGACTAGATGAATTCTTAATCTTATCCTCTTATATATCATACCATCTTAAATAAAAAACATTCAAAAATATTAGAAGAATATTTGTCCACTACTTCTTCCATGTCAAGATGCTATAAATATATGCTCTCTTACATTCTTGAATGAAAGTATTCGTATCTTTAGAATTTTTGGATAAAAGATAGAAATTTTATCCATATTTTCTATGGTTAACTTATCCTATGTGTGACTAGTGTTAAGTATAATTTTTTTTCATTTATAACACTCCTTAAATATTCAACAATAATATTTTCTAGTGAAAAAGTCAAGTTCACCTAAACTAAATATTGAATCTGCATATCAAGTACTATAAATATCAATTCTACTAGACCTTACCACCTATTTCATTTATATTATGCATCAAATTTGCGCACATATATAAATATAATTAAAACAAGATAATATAAAATGATGGGGTAAACACAAACTATCTATAATATCACCATGATATATAATTGTTAACTTCTTTTCATTGTACACTTACATTGGTAAGCACATCAACTAGATCCCACAAGAAAGGTATTGACTTATTTATCATATAGTAAGTTTCATAGTTATAACTATAAAATTAATTTCTTTACTATTATAAAATTGAAATTACCATGATAAGAATAAATAATTTTTACTACATGACAAATTTGAAATTTATTGCAATAAAAGTAAATAGTAGTAAAACAAATATTACATAGGGATAAGGGCATAGGTATTGAGAAAAAACAAAACCAATGAGGAGTCGTATCAATAACAAAACTAGAAATATCAACCTATTGCACAAATAATTTTTTTTGGTCCCTCCTATTATTATGGTCTTTAACATTGACACACAAACTTCCAATGGTGATGTTATACTATCATATCATAATTATCTATAATTTAATATAAATAATACTAAAGGTAGAAATTGATAAATAGAGGGCACAAATCAAGTGCCATAATGAGAACAAACATATTTTTATTATACATACAAAATACAAATGTAAAAAAGTTCTCAACAAATTATTTTAATAAGTGAATGTGGTCCTCTTGTTAATTTTCTATCTCTAAGAGACTCACACAATGACAATATTCCTTACTCACTCACATATAAGTTAAACACATTGTATACATGGAGACACTCTTCCTTTTGCTAGCTTGGATTGCTATCCCATTCTCTCTTACTAGGCTCTCTTACTTGCTTGAGCTCACAATTGCTCAACTTGCCTCCTCTAAGGAGTTTCTCCTCTATTTGTAGGATAATTAGAGATAAATATTATATGTATGGAGAACTATAGATGGAAGCATAAAAAAAATTTCTAGAGATTTCCCTTTTGGACTCTTCCCATAGATATGTCTTGCATGCTCAATTGGATTATTCTTAAGATATTTACAATTACATGAGATAGTCAAAATATCACTCACTTCAAGATATCCCTCTCTTGGACTTTTTATTTGATATCTCAAAAATTACATTATGCTTACAAAAATTATATTTTCTAGAAAAGTTATACGATATTGTGATGATTTTATTTACTTACATCATATCTCAAGATGTAGCAGCCCTGGGGAAGAGGCGCACCATCCACTACTCTATTTGTAATTTTATTTGATATTTTAATGTTTAATATGCATTAAATGAAAGGCGTAAAGAATACATAACCAAAATACAAAGAAATAAATGAATGAATGCTTTGTATTGATATTTCCAAGATCTATTTACATATAAATCTTTATACAAGATACCCTTCATTTGATACATGATTTTACACAGAGGGTAGTGGATGTATAAATTATCCCCTTGCAAGGGGCAATGTGCTTTTGTAGGCTTCCCAATCATGCACATGGAACTGTATGAGGGCTTATAGATGCCTCCTTCTCCAGATCTAGTTCTTGGAGGGATATTTGTGTTTCTAAATGTTGTGGATTTATCCTACGAACCTATGGCCCTATAAGCAATAAAATAACAATACAAGCTTAGCTTTCTGAGATTGCCTCCTCAAATGAGGTTGTTAGAAATAAATCTGGCAATAAAAGGAAATATGTTGAATGATAACAAATGCAATTAAACTATTACTATGAAAGAAAATAAATGAAACAAAATGGATCTTATGCTAATGATATGAAAACATGAAGCAATCTGCATAAAAGAAACTAATGCCTAAACCCTAGACTAGGTCTGCATTCCACTATCCTAGACAACGACCGCTAAGATAAAATCGGTCTCTATTGATCCAAAGGCTATGCGTCTAGGTTTGCTGATGATGTTAAATGATTTTCGTATGTGAATGGATGATCACCTCTCAGTAAGATAGAACTTCATTGCTCCTCGAGGGTTCTTATATCTTCTCTCCAATATGATAGGGCTTCACTATGTATGCTCTCCAAGAAAATATCTCTCAAATAAGGTTGCTAAAATATGATGAAGGTCCCAAAATTGATGATTATGGATCCTTTGGTGCTCTCAATATTGCCCCTTTTAAAGTGTGTGAAACCCTAGGTCTATGTTCAAAACCCTAGGATTGAATACCTCATGCATAGTGAATTTTAGCATGAGAAGATTTTCTCTTTTCTATGTTTAAAGACCAGTTAACTGAAGTCTAAATTCAGACTCAAGTCTCCCATGTGAACTAGTCATGAAGGGAAATGCAAAGTTTCTCCTGCTCACCTTTATTGCATGCAGACTACCACTTCCACCTATGATTGGGCCTATTTATTAGCAAAATGTTTTTATGGCTTAGCCCCCATCATCTGTAGCAACTAATATTTGGTCGGTGTCGTCTATAGTGGCTAAGGTCTGGCCGCTCTAGCCTATAGTGACCAAAATTTGGTTGCTCTAGTCTACAATAGCTAAGCTTAGAAGGGCTAAAAATACCATTTTGAGTGGTTAGGACCACTGCTTGCTCTTGGAAAGGTCCAAAATTGGTCATATGGTCTTCAAATGTGCTCATATGAGTGTTTTCCTAAACATGACATGTTTTAGGTGTCTACAAATGTCTCTTTTTGTGATGCATTGTGTGGGAAAAACACAGCATGGAGAAAAAATATAGATCACCTATGGCCATATTGTGAGTTGACCAAAGGTTTGTGGTACTTTTGGGGAATTTTTTTAAGTTGACCAAGGGCTTACATTCTTTGGGGCTTTTGTTAAGTTGATCGAAGGGCTTACATCCTTTGGTGCATTTGTTAAGTTTACCAAAGGGCCTGTGTTCTTTGGGGCATTTTTTAAGTTGACCAAAGGGCTTATGCTCTTTGGGGCATTTTTTAAGTTGACCAAAGAGCTTGTGTCCTTTGGGGCATTTTTTAAGTTTGACCAAAGGGCTTATGTCCTCTGGGACATTTTGTTAAGTTTGACCAAAGGGCTTATGTCCTTTGGGCCTTTTGTTAAGTTTGACCAAAGGGCTTATGTCCTTTTGGGCTTTTGTTAAGTTTGACCAAAGGGCTTATGCTCTTTGGGGCTTTTGTTAAGTTTGACCAAAGGGCTTATGCTCTTTGGGGCTTTTGTTAAGTTGACCAAAGGGCTTATGCTCTTTAGGGATTTTTTGCGAGTCGATCAAATGGCTTACGTTCTTTGGGGCATTTGTTAAGTTGACCAAAGGGCTTGTGTCCTTTGGGACATTTGTTAAGTTGACCAAAGGGCTTATGTCCTTTGGGGTATTTTTTAAGTTGACCAAAGGGCTTGTGTCCTTTGGGGCATTTTTTAAGTTGACCAAAGGGCTTACACTCTTTGGGGTTTTTTTAAGTCAACCAAAGGGTTTATGTCCTTTGGGGCATTTGTTAAGTTGACCAACGAGCTTGTGTCATTTGGGGAATTTGTTAAGTTGACCAAAGGGCTTATGTGCTTTGGGGCTTTTTTAAGTCGACCAAAGGGCTTTTGTTCTTTGGGGCATTTGTTAAGTTGACCAAAGGGCTTATGTTCTTTGGGACTTTTGGTTAAGTTAATCAAAGGGATTATGTCCTTTGGGGATTTCAGTTGACCAAAGGGCTTACGTCCTTTGGGGTTTTTTGTTAAGTTGACCAAAGGGCTTATGTATTTTGGGGATTTTTGTAAGTTGGTTGCTCTGTTTGATTGTTTATTAGGGGAGGTATGATACCAACATGCCCCAGTTGATGCATGAAAATATTTTTGTTTTGATTTTATGTTATGGATGCAATGATGGATGTTATACCTAGATAATGATTTGATTTTGCTATATGTATTTAATGTGCTGGTGACATGTGCTAGCTAGATTATGGATGTATGCTTTAGATGGTATGATCTAGATGATGATGATGGATGCATATGTGGATGCATGTTTAATTTTGGTGTATTGTATGCATCTAACTCATGTTGTTATGATATGGTAAATGAAATGTGTGAAATGCATTATGATGGTGATCTAATGTACATGAACCTGTATGCTTTAATCACTTCAAATATAAAAAATGCATATGATATTATTTTAACAATCTAATTAACGACACCATAGAAATTATAACAACCATGAATGTCAATAATCATTCTTATCATAAGAATTAATTATTTAAGCATCCATATGTGAAATGTAATGGCATGGAATGTATGTGCTTTCTTGATAAGCTTATGTAATTTAAAGGATTCAAAATAGTCAGTGGTCATGTAAACATCATTTTTGACATCTATCTGGTATCTAACCTACTTTTTTAATACCCCTTAATTCACAAAATATCATAAGTAGAATTGATGATGTGATTGATGATATTATTTATTGTTATGTAGGAATTTTTGAGGCTTTTCCTAAAACTCAAATACTCTAGTTACCCTATCAACAGTTGTGTAATGATCATACAAGATTTTTGAAAAGTGAGGCTTTCATTATGAACCTAGATATTCATGAAGAACACAAGCTTATACTGAGAGGGGGGGTGAACAGTATAAGACCACTTTTTACTTTTCTTTTCAATTCAATATTATGCAGTGTATAGACAACAATATCAATAGCAGTAATCAAGCAATGCACAAAACACCATACACAATAGAGACACCACAGTTTACGTGGTTCACCCAATGTGGGCTACTCCACGGAGAAAATATTTTACTAAAAATTTCTCAATCAATTTCTTTGGGAATCCTTCCCAATTACAATGTTTATGGATCTCTGTCCAAAGGAGATGTTGATCCCCTAATCTCAAGTTCATGGATCTCTTCCATAGGAGAACTCTTTCCCCTTCTACTCTGGCTAGTGATCTTCTAGAAGACTTTGTCTCTCTGCTACATTGACTGGTGGATCTCTCTCCACTTGAAGACTCCTCACTCAGATCTATCTTCAATTGTGCTAGCTATTGGATCTCTATCCACTGAGACTCTATCCTCTGTACTCTGTCACCTCCAAATCTCTATCAATAGGCTCACTCAGAACCTGCTCAATAGGCTCACTCAAAACCTGCTCAACAAGCTCACACAAAACTTGTCCAAATATGCTCAACAAGCTCACACATAACTTGTCCAAATCTGCTCAACAAGCTCACACATAACTTGTCCAAATATGCTCAACAAGCTCACACAGAACTTGTCCAAATCTACTTGTACAAGTCCAATATTCAATAGCAAGCTCACCAAGAACTTGCCCAAATCTGCACTAGCAAGCTCACCAAGAACTTGCCCAAATCTGCTCTAGCAAGCTCACCAAGAACTTGCTCAATAATTCAATCTCATAGAAGCATAAAGAGAATTGTTAGAGACTCAATATGTTCTATACTCAAATCCCAATCTCAACTCAAATCAATCTTATAGAAGCATAAAGAGAATTGTTAGAGACTCAATATGTTCTATCCTCAAATCTCAATCTCAACTCAAATCAATATTATAGAAGCATAAAGAGAATTGTTAGAGACTCAATATGTTCTATCCTCAAATCTCAATCTCAACTCAAATCCATAATATAGAATAGTTTGTTTCATGGAACTTGAACAACCACTTCACACAATCACTTGACTAGGCTCAAACAACTCTTCTCAACCAACTACCACAAGGAACAACTCTTTCTTACAAACCCTAGTCCAAGCATGTATCAACCAACTCAAATGTTTCCAACAATGCTCAACCACAAATCTCACATAACAATGATACTCATGTTCTTCTCAAACCCTATCTCAGGTTCTTCACACTACTAATGGCTTCAACAACAATGCTTATAAAACAAGGTTTAATAGCAACTCTCAACCTAGAAAACCTTGAGACATTCAACCAACTACTTTCAAAAGGAAACCACAATTAATCCTTTTCTCTCCAATGATATTTCAGAAATCAACCACCATAAACAATCAATAGGAGAATGTGCCCATACCTTTTATGAAGATGAAGAAGCCTTTTGGTTGTCCACAAAATCTGTCTCACTCAACACACTTTCTTTTTCAACTTTCAACAAGGGTTAGAGATCTTGATTAATAACACAACAATAACATCCAAATAACACCTTATTACTCCTACTCAATAACATACACCATGTCACTTCATAAATGAATTAATCTCTTTTGAAAAAGAACAAAGCAACCTTCACTTTTGAACCTCTTTACAAAATCAGAAATATCTCTTTACACACACCTTATTTCTCCCTCTAAGCAAGTTAATCAAATAGCCCTCGGAATAAGCTTTCCAACGATATATAATATGATATACTTCTAAAAAATAAATCACCATAAATCTCTCCTTTTTTAAACATGCATCATAACCCTTATTCCTCCTAGGGCAACTTTAGAAAAATAAAATATATCTAAAAATTATTAACTTGCCTCTGTCCCTGACGGGATTCGATCTCGTGACCTTCCTTGCTCAGTGCCTTAACCACAACCAACCTACCATTGGGCCACATGCCCTCACGTGCTCAAAAGGAGCACACAACAAAACCTTATGCCGCGAATATCTGCGCCCTTCGAAAACAAAACGCGCTTCACGCGTTTCAACACAACAAAACACCTCCGGCAAGAATCGAACGCAGGACCTCCTGCTTCACACACAACGCATGAACCACTAGGCCAAGGAGGCCTATACGTTTGGCTTTACTCCACAATAGTCTCTTCAACGAACGCAAAAATCGTAAGCCTTTTAAAACCCTTTTCACACACACTTCGACACACGATGCGTAGGCTCTTTTACCATTCGAATCCAAATATCAAATCGAGCGCTTAGGGAAATAAATCAAAACTTTGGGAATATATATATATGTCCTCCTCCTTTCCTTTGACGTCGGTGCTATAATTTAAATATTAGTTTTATGCCTTTTCCTTTCTTTGACGTCGGCGCTATAAATTAAATTTTAATTTTAAATAATTTAAAATTTAAACTTAAATATTTAAAATTAAATATCTCCATCATCGGGGCACCTTTTTCGATGAAACGAAAAGCCAACCTGGGTTTTAAGAAAAACCCATTTCAAATCTGCCATCCATGGTTTTAAATAAAACCTTTTATTTTGCCTGCCTTGGTTTTCACAAAAACCCTGTATATATCCATGCTCTCCAAAATATCATAAATGCTCATTTATGAAATGCTTTGGCCACCAAAACTCAATGTGATCCATGTGACATCAATGACAACATAAAATCACTCAAATTTCCAACAATCTCCCCCTTTGTCATTGATGGCAACACCTCTATTGTAAATCACCACAATCACTGCAAAAACCATCTCTGAGAATCAAAGCTGCTCCCCTGACTCAATACTCTCTATGGAGGCTGCTCCCCCTAACTCAATGCTCTCTTTGGAGGCTGCTCCCCCTAACTCAATGCTCTCCCCCTTACTCAAATCTCTCCCCCTTTGACATCAATGGCAAAAGGGACACCTATGGGGCTAAAATATATGACTCTTAAGCTTAGCCCCCTCACCACCTTCTCTCTTGAGGTGATTAATTTTGGGGTGGGAGTACTTTTATTCCCAACTATTCTCTCAAACGCTCAAACGTTTCTCTTGGTAATGGTTTTGTAAATATGTCTGCAATATGATATTTTGTAGGAACATATTCCAATTTTACTTGTTGCTCTGTAACCTGCTCTCTTAAAAAATGATACTTGATTGGAATGTGCTTTGTTCTGGCATGCATTACTAGATTCTTCGAGATACTTATAGCACTAGTATTATCACACAAAATAGGAATGGGATGATCATGTTCTATACTGAAATATTTAAGAGTCTATTTCATCCATAATACCTGTGAACAACATGTTGCCACTGCAATATATTCTACCTCTGTTGTGGAAAGTGACATTGATGGTTGTTTCTTGCTTAGCCAAGAAACTAGGCAATCACCAAGAAAGAATGCTCCTCTGCTTGTGCTTTTTCTATCATCAATATTTCCTGCCCAATCTGCATCTATGTAAGCTGTGAGAGTGAACTTGCTACTTCTAGGATACCATAGACCATACTCCATTGTTCCTTTGAGATATCTGAGTATTCTTTTCACTGTTGTCACATGTGATTCTTTTGGAGCTGCTTGAAATATTCCCACTAAACCAACTGCCTGTATTATATCTGGTCTTGTGGTTGTAACATATAACAAGCTACCAATCATAGATCTGTATAGAGTTTGATTTGCATCAGGAGATTCATCATCTTTGCTTAATTTGCACCCTGTAACCATTGGAGTGCTAACTGGCTTACTATCTTCCATTTTGAATTTCTTCAACATCTCTTTTATATACTTTGTTTGTGAAAGAAATATCCCTTTTTCTAATTGTGAAATCTGTAGTCCGAGGAAAAAGGTTAATTCACCAAGCATAGACATTTCAAATTCATTAGTCATGTTTCTTGCAAATTCTTGGCACATTCTGTCATTGCTACCCCCAAAAATAATATCATCCACATAAACTTCCACAATCATCAAATCATTTCCCTTATTTTTAATATACATATTGCTATCAATTGTTCCCTTTCTGAAACCTTGCTCTCGAAGATATTTATCCAGTCTTGAATACCATGCTCTAGGAGCTTGCTTTAAGCCATAAAGAGCCTTTTTCAATCTGCATACATAATCTGGCTTATCTGCTTGATTAAACCCATATGGTTGTTCTATGTAAACTTCTTCTTCTAAGTGACCATTCAGAAATGCTGATTTGACATCCATCTGATATACTTTGAAATTCCTGTAGCTTGAAAGTGCCAAAAACATCCGTATAGCTTCCAATATTGCAACTGGTGCAAAGGTCTCATCAAAATCAATTCCTTCTACTTGTGCATACCCTTTACACACCAATATTGCCTTGTTTCTGATGACTTGACCATCTTCATTCAGTTTGTTCCTGTAGACCCATTTAGTACCAATTACATTTTTTCCTTTTGGTCTTGGAACTAATTCCCAAGTCTTACTTTTTTCAATCTGATCTAGTTCTTCCTTCATTGCTTTAATCCAACATTCATCACTTTCTGCCTCTCTGAAATCCTTTGGTTCTATCTTCGATAGTAGTGAAACATTTGCTTGTTCTGTTGAGCCTATGATTCCTCTTCTTGTCCGTCTTACATCAGGGCTGCCAATGATCAAGTCCTCTGGATGATTTTTTTGAATATATCTTGATGAAGTTTTGGAAGGTATATTCTGCACATCTTCTTCATCTGAATCTTCACCCATTTCTTCCTGACAACTTTCTTCTTCTTCAAGAATATCTTCCTAAGGTGGCTCATTTATTCTTGTTCTTTCATCAACTCTAACATTTATACTTTCCACCATGGTATGTGTTCTTTTATTGTAGCATCTGTAGGCCTTACTCTTTGTAGAGTATCCAAGAAAAATACCTTCATCGCATCTAGGATCAAACTTGCCCAAGTCCTTATCCTCTCTTTTGATATAACACTTACTTCCAAAAATTCTGAAGTAGTTTACTATGGGAGGTCTTCCTTTCCAAAACTCATATGGAGTCTTATGTTGCTTTGTTCTAACTTGAGCTCTATTCATAACATAGACTGTTGTACTGATTGCTTCCTTCCAAAACCCATCTGAGATTCTTGATTCATTTAGCATTGCTCTGGCCATATTCTCAAGAGTTCTATTCTTTCTTTCTACTACTCCATTTTGTTGAGGAGTCCTGGCTATTGAGTATTCTTTTTTGATTCCATGTTCTACACAAAACTCAATGAATTCTGTAGAGATGAATTCCCCTCCTCTATCTGATCGTAAACACTTGATCTTCTTTCCTATTTCATTTTCTACCATTTCTTTGAATACTTTGAAATGCTCAAATGCCTCTGATTTTTCTTTCAGAAAAACAACCCAAGTCATTCTAGAATAATCATCTATGAACAACATGAAGTAGCTTTCACCCTGCAGGCTTTTGGTTCTCATAGGACCACATAAATCAGTATGAATCAATTCTAAAACCTTGGAAGAGGAATATTCTTTTGCCTTGAAACTTGATCTTGTCTGCTTTCCATACTGACATTGTGCACAAATTGTATTTGAAGGTCTTTTTATCTTTGGTAGATCTCTGACAATTTATTTGTTGCTTATCCTTACTATGTTGTCGAAGTTCAAATGACACAACCTTTTATGCCATAACCAACTTTCTTCTTCTTGAGATAGAAGACATTTTTCCCTTTTTATTTCGCTGAACATGTAGAGATTGTTATTGGTTCTTCCTGCATTTGCAACAAGCTTCCCTATTTTTGTTTCCCTGATTTTGCATCCTGTAGAGGAAAAAGTAACTGTGTACCCTCGATCACAAAGTTGACTTACACTCATTAGATTGTGTTTTAGACCCTCAACATAGAGTACACCCTGTGTAGTAGTTTTTCCATCATCCAAACTTAAAGTTCCTCTCCCTTTGATTTTAGTTGAAGCATTATCACCAAATCTCATAGATCCATTGTTGTTCCTTTTTAGAGAAATGAACTTTTATTTATACCCAATCATATGACTAGAGCACCCACTATCAATATACCATCTTTCCATCCTATAACCCAGTAGAATCTACCTTCAAGCTTGTTAGTATTTCTGAAGGAACCTGCTCTGATACCAATTGAAGAACACAAGCTTATACTGAGAGGGGGGTGAACAATATAAGACCACTTTTTACTTTTCTTTTCAATTCAATATTATGTAGTGTATAGACAATAATATCAATAGAAGTAATCAAGCAATGCATAAAACACCATACACAATAGAGACACCATAGTTTACATGGTTCACCCAATGTGGGCTACTCCATAGAGAAAATATTTTACTAAAACTTTCTCAATCAATCTCTTTGGGAATCCTTCCCAATTACAATGTTTATGGATCTCTATCCAAAGGAGATGTTGATCCCCTAATCTCAAGTTCATGGATCTCTTCCATAGGAGAACTCTTTCCCCTTCTGCTCTGGCTAGTGATCTTCTAGAAGACTTTGTCTCTCTGTTGCATTGACTAGTGGATCTCTCTCCACTTGAAGACTCCTCACTCAGATCTATCTTCAATTATGCTAGTTGTTGGATCTCTATCCACTGAGACTCTATCCTCTATACTCTATCACCTCCAAATATCTATCAATAGGCTCACTCAGAACCTGCTCAATAGGCTCACTCAGAACCTTCTCAACAAGCTCACATAGAACTTGTCCAAATCTTCTCAACAAGCTCACACAAAACTTGTCCAAATCTGCTCAACAAGCTCACACAGAACTTGCCCAAATATGCTCAACAAGCTCACCAAGAACTTGTCCAAATATACCTAACAATCTCACACAAGAACTTGTCCAAATCTGCTCTAGCAAGCTCACCAAGAACTTGCCCAAATCTGCACTAGCAAGCTCACCAAGAACTTGCCCAAATATCACTAGCAAGCTCACCAAGAACTTATCTACTCACCAAGAACTTGCTCAATAATTCAATCTCATAGAAGCATAAAGAGAATTGTTAGAGACTCAATATGTTCTATACTCAAATCCCAATCTCAACTCAAATCAATATTATAGAAGCATAAAGAGAATTGTTAGAGACTCAATATGTTCTATCCTCAAATCTCAATCTCAACTCAAATCAATCTTATAGAAGCATAAAGAGAATTGTTAGAGACTCAATATGTTCTATCCTCAAATCTCAATCTCAACTCAAATCCATAATATAGAATAGTTTGTTTCATGGAACTTGAACAACCACTTCACACAATCACTTGACTAGGCTCAAACAACTCTTCTCAACCAACTACCACAAGGAACAACTCTTTCTTACAAACCCTAGTCCAAGCATGTATCAACCAACTCAAATGTTTCCAACAA
Source organism: Wollemia nobilis (assembly GCA_028583015.1). Lineage (NCBI taxonomy): Eukaryota > Viridiplantae > Streptophyta > Pinopsida > Araucariales > Araucariaceae > Wollemia > Wollemia nobilis. Next base: position 3,538,843 of record JAQPPZ010016751.1, on the reverse strand, counting down.
TGCTCAACCACAAATCTCACATAACAATGATACTCATGTTCTTCTCAAACCCTATCTCAGGTTTTTCACACTACTAATGGCTTCAACAACAATGCTTATAAAACAAGGTTTAATAGCAACTCTCAACCTAGAAAACCTTGAGACATTCAACCAACTACTTTCGAAAAGGAAACCACAATTAATCCTTTTCTCTCCAATGATATTTCAGAAATCAACCACCATAAACAATCAATAGGAGAATGTGCCCATACCTTTTATGAAGATGAAGAAGCCTTTTGGTTGTCCACAAAATCTGTCTCACTCAACACACTTTCTTTTTCAACTTTCAACAAGGGTTAGAGATCTTGATTAATAACACAACAATAACATCCAAATAACACCTTATTACTCCTACTCAATAACATACACCATGTCACTTCATAAATGAATTGATCTCTTTTGAAAAAGAACAAAGCAACCTTCACTTTTGAACCTCTTTACAAAATCAGAAATATCTCTTTACACACACCTTATTTCTCCCTCTAAGCAAGTTAATCAAATAGCCCTCGGAATAAGCTTTCCAACGATATATAATATGATATACTTCTAAAAATTAAATCATCAGAAATCTCTCCTTTTTTAAACATGCATCATAACCCTTATTCCTCCTAGGGCAACTTTAGAAAAATAAAATATATCTAAAAATTATTAACTTGCCTCTGTCCCTGATGGGATTCGATCTCGTGACCTTCCTTGCTCAGTGCCTTAACCATAGCCAACCTGCCATTGGGCCACACGCCCTCACGTGCTCAAAAGGAGCACACAACAAAACCTTATGCCACGAATATCTGCGCCCTTCGAAAACAAAACGCGCTTCACGCGTTTCAACATAGCAAAACACCTCCGGCAAGAATCGAATGCAGGACCTCCTGCTTCACACACAATGCATGAACCACTAGGCCAAGGAGGCCTATACGTTTGGCTTTACTCCACAATAGTCTCTTCAACGAATGCGAAAATCGTAAGCCTTTTAAAACCCTTTTCACACACACTTCGACACACGATGCGCATGCTCTTTTACCATTCGAATCCAAATATCAAATCGAGCGCTTAGGGAAATAAATCAAAACTTTGGGCATATATATATATGTCCTCCTCCTTTCCTTTGACGTCGGCGCTATAATTTAAATATTAGTTTTATGCCTTTTCCTTTCTTTGACGTCGACGCTATAAATTAAATTTTAATTTTAATTTTAAATTTAAATTTTAAATAATTTAAAATTTAAACTTAAATATTTAAAATTAAATATCTCCATCATCGGGGCACCTTTTTCGACGAAACGAAAAGCCAACCTGGGTTTTAAGAAAAACCCATTTCAAATCTGCCATCCATGGTTTTAAATAAAACCTTTTATTTTGCCTGCCTTGGTTTTCACAAAAACCCTGTATATATCCATGCTCTCCAAAATATCATAAATGCTCATTTATGAAATGCTTTGGCCACCAAAACTCAATGTGATCCATGTGACATCAATGATCCATGTGACATCAATGACAACATAAAATCACTCAAGTTTCCAATAATTCATTATCCCTCTGTGTGCAAATGAATGTATTTAGATAGAACTCAAGCATTTCCTCCGATGTTAGGAGGGATTCTTTCAACCCATTGCTAAGATCGGGTATCCTCAAGTGTTTATTTGATCCTTATGTTGGACTTAGTTGGATTATACCACTAGGAAGTATTGTGTTACCCAAATCTAGCTCATCCACATTCAAACATTGGTCTATACAAATTCTAGAAGCTATTGTGATAGACATATTGTCATGCGTACGGATATCTCCTTCCAATTTTGTGCAATGCTGAGAATTACAGGGATTCAAGATCCATTCTATTTTTCTCTTCATTTAATTTGGGATACTTGCTCATGTTTAATGATGAAAATCACTCTTTATTTTTTATTGATTTTTCTTGAGGAAGGGACTTATGTAGTGATGATAATCACTATTTGCTTTGTTTTTGCACTTTTTGAACTATGACTTTGAAAACTGGGGTTTTGAATTTATGCTTTGTTTCGGAATTTTTGATTTTGTTAATGAAAGCAAGGGATTTAATTGTGTAGGATGAATATTGTCCTTTTGCAAATTCTCAACACCATTAATCCGATCACATAGGGGGATAAGAAAGGAAGATCCTTTTCGCTTAAGGTAACCTAGACCACTTTTGAAGATTTCATATTTCTCTTGTACCAACTAGGATTTTAGTGTTTCAATTAGTGATGGGATCCTGAATATCCAAGGCATTATCACAACTACACCTTACCCTCTACTAATCAAGGTGGCTTTCTACAAAAGCTGATAAGACCACTAGACATGTTTGAAAGACTAGGAACCCTTAGTATATTTCTTATAGCAACATGATATGGTTGTGTTGAAAAACATAGTTACTCACATGGATGCATGGGTGCAAATGTACTTGAATATTGTGATTGTGATAAAAATTGTGGCATTGTTTGTATGAATGTGATCATAACATATGCAAATGCAATGGATATGTATGTTTGATGCAATACAACTATGTGGATGCAAATGTAAGATACAATTAGTTTTGTATTTTTGATGCTTTCAATTTTTTTTTAGTTTTGATTATTATGCATATTTTTTATTTTAAATTATTTTTATGTTGTTATGTTTACTTTTGAACAAATGGCTTTAATATGCCTTTGGAGCCTTTTGTCACTTGATTTGACAAAAGGTATTTAAGATGCCTTTGAAGCCTTTTGTGTTTTAACCAAAGGACTTTAAGATGCCTTTCGATCCTTTTGTGTTTTAACCAAAGGGCTTATGATGCATTTGGAGCTTTTTGTGAGTTGACCAAAGGACTTATGATGCCTTTGGAGATTTTTGTGAGTTGACCAAAGGGATTATGATGATGCCTTTGGGGCCTTTTTTGTTATGGTGGCCAAGCGACATGAATATGCCTTTGGCAAAATTTTGATTAATTTGAATTTGACCTAGCGACATGAAGATTCCCATGGAGTATTTTTTATGAGATTTGACCACGCAGCTTAGAGATGCCCCTGGTGCCTTTCATTTTGTATTTTACTATTTTTTATTTGGTTGTATTTTTATGTTTTATATTATTTTTATATTTTTTATATATTTGAATGTTTTTGTATTTTTTAAATATTATGGGGGGGAAGGTGTGATACCTTAAATACCTCCAATTTGTGTGCCACTCAATGAAAGTGAGGAAGGTGTGGTACCTTTAGAACCCTCACTTTTTCTTATTTAATTTGATGTGGATGATGGGGAAGGTATTTTACCTTTAAGACCCTCAATGCACATGTTGTCCATTGCAATGTAATCAACCTGCTTAGGAAAAGTGACAAAAATCAACTCTCCAAACTAGGGCACAAATATTTGTGAGGTGCCCCTATCAAGGTGGGGAGTAATGAGTGAACCATCTGGATGGAGCTCATTTCGTTCTAATTTGTCTTGGACCATATTATTGAATTCAAAGCAATTTCAAATATCATGGCCCTTTATTCGATGATAGAGACAGTAATGGTCCTCCCTATAACCCTTAGGTTTAGCTTTGTTTGTGTCTAAAGGTTTTATGACCTTAGCCTCTTGTAAATTTTGAAAAATATTGGACATAGACTCATTTAAAGGAGTCCATGTGTGTTGCTGCTATTTTGAGCATTTAGCACACTTTATCCTGGTATGATAACTAGGTTGAGCCCTAGGTATGTCACTTTCTGGATCAGGGGGCTCTTATTGCCTTTTCAGTGCAAGATATGGATTGTTGACTATGGTTACTTGTTGGTTGACAATTTGAAGTTGCTTTTTTTTAGCATGTTGTGTACTATGGCTTTTAAACCTCGACATGATTGAATATCATGACCATTTTTCCTATGATATAGACATCGTGACTCTTCCTAATACCCTCAAGGTTTAGGATTATTTGCATATAACTATTGCACCTCAAGTAAGGTAATAGCCTCTATGACATATAATCGATTTAAAACTAACACCGCAGGCTTAGGCAATGGGGGATACTTGTTCAGCTTCTAAGGCGGCCAAGTTGGCACTTATTATGGTTGAAGTTTTTCCTGTGACTTCACAAAAGATAGTTGGACCTGAGATGAGGGTTGCTTCTGTAGCTCTTGGTTCCTGAGCTTGCTCATGATGTATTGCAATACCTCATTTTGTTTCTCCATTTGTGCCTCTATATTATAGAGGTGATTTTGCATATGCTCCAAGAATCATACGACTTTCATGTGTATTTCTACTGATTGGTTTGAAATACCAATGTCTATTGAAGGAGGTGATAAAGTAGGTGCTAAAGATCCACCAGGTAACTGTAACTCACCCATTTCCTTTATTTGAGTAAATGTGGATGCTTCATGATGATCCACTTTGTTAGTGATATCCACATGCTCATGTTTATGACTTAGTTCATGTTTATGTTTCACTTCGTAGTGTTGAACTATGCCAGCTTGAGTATCCCCAATCTGATGTGGGGAAAATACTTACTCTTTCTCTTGAGGAGGCGATGTGAGAAATGAGTCTGGGGTAACTAATACCAATGGTTTTTACCCCTTTACTAGGGAAGCAATTTCTGATTGCTCCACATCTTGTTTTATCTGCTTTAGAGTCACTTGGTCCTCTGCCTTGCTATTGACCATTGCCATAAACTCCTGAGAAGGCACTTTTTCTTGTGTCTCATCAATCTTATTGTAATATTTGAATGGCTTAGTATCATGAGGGACCACATACACTTGTCCTTGGTGTATGAATTTTAGATTTTTGTGTACTGTGGAAGGCACACATTCCATATCCCTCATTCATGGTTTGCCTAGCAATATATTGTATTGCCTCTCACCTTCCAAGATATGGCACAATGTTGGTATCATCTTTATCCCAACATGTATAGGTAATATTATTGTGCCAATCATTGGGGAAGTAGCATCATTAGAGGCCCTCAATGTAAACGTTGTGTCCTTAATGCGTGAAGGTGGTATATTTAAATGCTTTAAAGCTGTAGTTGTGATGATATTGATGGATGACCTAGTTTCAATCAAGACTCTATTGTACAAAATTTGATTGATGCTTACCATGATGTGGAGTGGAGGATCAGGTTCATCTTGAGAGATTGTTTTAATCTCCTGCCTATGAAAGGTAATCATAGGGTCCTTTTGTAAATGCATTGAACTTATTGTTGGTGTGGACTGTGATAGATTATCAGCTTTAGTTGACTTTTTTGGTATGTTGGATTGATCAAGGCATCTTTTTCTTCTTATTGTAGTATTGATCATATCGATAAAACCCTTGGGGCTATGTGCACCTCATTGATGTGCTCAACTTTATTGTTGCTGTCCCCATGATTGGGGAGAAATTTTTTGAATATATTTATATTTTGTAATTCATTTTTATCCAACATATCCTGCACTATATTCTTAAAAGCAACACAATCTTGGATATCATGGCCATTTTGCCTATGATAAACACAATAGAGATATTCCCTATACACTTTAGGTTTGGGGCAATTAGGATCCAAGATGTGCTCCATATGAAAGTTTAAAACCCTAGCCTCATGAAGGCTATTGAAAATTGATGCCAAGGATTCAGGAAATGGTGTATAGTTGCGAGGGGGTTGTTTCTGTTTAACCATGCCTTAATTATTGTTGTAATGCACAGTTGGTGGTTTATCCTGATAGTTTTCTTGTTGTTAGATCTATGCTATTTTTGGAATGCTTAACACAATTTGGTTGACACACATAAGTTCAGTCTGTTGTGGTTGATTTTGCATGCTCTCATTCCATTCTTTCTCATTATGGAGCTTTAGATATCCTTCGAGCTTTATATATTGAATAATCTTGGATTGAGCCAAGGCTTCTTCAAATTTATCATACTGTTGTAGTTGAAATAGTAACGAGATGTGATTGGCATAACTTTTTGTGAACATTCAGATTAGCTCTTCGATCGGGATGGAAAATGATAACTTTGCCATGATTTTTCTCCATCTATCCCCATAATCCATGACTAGTTCATCATCATATTATTTTAGGTTGGTTAGGTTTGAGAGATTCACCTTCTTCTTAGAACCAAAAGAGAAATGTTTTAAGAATGCATTTACTAGTTCAAAATTGGATATGTTGTGCTTGGGCAGTTGGTTGAACCATTGGGTGGTAGCCCCTAAAAATTTCATAATGAAAGTTCTCAACATAAGGGCATCACTTTCTTCTATATGAAAGCATGCATTGATAAATTTGGTGACATATTCTTGTGCATCCTCGTCACCCTTGAATTTTTCCAACCTAGGATTATCAAAATACTTAGGATATGCAGGGCTAGGGACTGATGGACACAATGGTTGGTTGTGTATTTTACTTAGTATCAGTTGGTGCCTAGCCATATCTTTCTTCTCAAAGGATTTGATATTTTTAGTGAGTACCTGGAATACCTTTGAGGCAAGGAGTTCCTCTTCTTGTAGGCCCACTCATGGTGGTAATGGAGGTAACCCTTTATCCACTTGTCTTGTTCTATGCTCCTCCCTCCTAATAAGGGATGCAAGATGTGTCTGATCCTGATCTACCATGTTTGCCCTTTCCCCACCAAGTTGATTTTGTTCATGGTTTAAGTGGTGGTTTCATTATGGGATTTATTCTTGCCTAGTACACCTTTCTTTTGGTGAGTCAGCATGTTTATCTCTTTGATGATCATTACCACATACTTGTAGGTTGATATGAGCTAGTTGCTCAGCTTCTTCTCTTAAGCATTTCTCATGTTGGTGCATAAGCCTTTGTCTTTGTTTGTCATGCTCGAGAGGTTCCACTAGCTCTCGCTCTTTGTGCAAGGCACTCTCTAATCAGCGCATGTGGTCAGCTTTCGTTGTCATAGAAGACTCATGCTTATCTAATTTTGTTTTAGTGGTTTTGATTTACAGATTTCTTGAGGTGGTTTCTTCTATTTATTTTCTCGTGCTAGATAATGTAACATGTTTAGTATATTTTTGAGTGTCTCTATGATCAGACTCCATGAGACTTGTGGGGTCGCTTTGAAGCATCCCCAAGTTGAGTGGTGCATTTAGTAGTCACGCTTTGTGATCTTCTAGATGTAAAATATTTTATGGCTATGGTTCTAGAAGTCAGTCTCGAATAAATTTTATGCCACTCATCCAGTTGATATTGGAGCATTTGTTCTCTATGAATTTTGTGTGACCCATGTGATTGATTTGATCAGTTTGTTGTATTGGGTCTATGCCTCTACAACTCCGTGTGAGGGTTCTTGCCTATTTTGAATTGCACAACAAGGTTAAAAAATATCTTCCCTCTATCTTAACCCTCATTGGGATGATTTGAACTCTTAGTGTAATTAGATGTGCAGGGTATGGAACCTTATTCCCTCTCTAGATTGAAGGTCTTGCTCACCATGGGAGGTCTCTCCACCATAATTTTTGTTTTAAAATTTTTGGCTTCCGAAAAAGGTTACAGGTGTCATATATCAAAATTATCAATGTGATGAGCTGATCACAATGAGATATAACTCCAAAATTTGAACTTTGGGTCAAAAATTTGTATTTTTGAAATAATTGGCCAACCGGGGCCCGTCGGGAAATGCCCACTTTTAGGAATTTTTAGGAATTTTTGATTCGTGAAAAATTAGGACTCAAATTTTTTGGTAGAGGTGCCCCAGGGACTAACTAAGACAACAAAACAAATTTGGTAGTTTTTGGAGTTGTCTATCGTACTTTATGACTGTTTCAGTGCAGTTTTTGGCTATTTTTAGCTTCGAAAATAGAGTAAAAATAAAACCAAAATAGTTTTTTCGTTATAGCTTCGATTTGCAAAATTCTCGATCCATTGGATGTAGAATAAAAATTCATATTTTTTTTCAATAAATTTCCCTAAAAATTAGGGTTAGGGTTTGTTCCTACTTAACAAAGAAACACACAAAGCAAACAATTTGATTATCTCTTTTATGGATTAAATGTGTCCTAAAAATGGTTCCAGTGTGTTTAGATTTGTTGTTGCTATTTATTTATTGATCTTGATTTGGATTTAGAATGAGGGGAATCATCCATAGTGGAAACCAAGAACACCCATGCCAAACATAATTTTATCAAAAAGAGACTAGGGTACACCACCTAAATCCTAGTTGGGGGTTCACCTAGCTCTTCCACTCTGAACCAATTATTGTTCCAATAGTGGGAGATAGTTTTAACATAAGTAACTAGTACCACTATAAGTAAGTGCCTTATTCCATTCTAGTATATCTAGGGGGATAACTAGTACCACTATAAGTAAGTGCCTAAAAAGAACGTTTCATTTTTAGACAAATGCATCTATAACTAGTCTATATGATTTTAATGCACTCTCCTAATTTATGATTAAAATAGCCACTGATTGGGCCACATGCAAGAAAACCAAAACACAATGGCCTAGCACGTTGGATACTAGGGTGGACCTTACAGAAATAGGTCTATTGTTCCTAGAAGCACCCAAAGGAAATCTAAAAGAAACCTAGGAAATGCAAAATGTAGTTTTTATTTCTTTTTCTTTTATTTTTCCTAATTAATCTATGTTTATGCTTGATGTTTCTAGAAATCAATTATAGATAGAAAATTAGAGAAATACCATGAAGGGGTACCAACCTTGAATCCTACTGAGATGACAAAAATTCATCCCTCTATAGCACTTCTCTGCTGGCCATTGTTGATCAAAGTGGCTGAAATATGGCATTGTAGACCAGAGTGGCCAAGAATGTGGGTCACTATAGACCAGAGCGGTCAAACCTACATGCAAAAGAAACTCGAATATCGGTAATTTGATAAGCAAAAAACTGGTGGGGGTCCCACCGTGATCGCCATCTGTAGTAGCCTTGGGGAAGTGGCGCACCGTCCACTACTCTATTTGAAATTTTATTTGATATTTTAATGTTTAATATGTAGTAAATAAAAGGTTTAAAGAAGACATAACCAAAACACAAAGAAATAAATGAATTAATGCTTTGTATTGATATTTCCAAGATCCGATTACATATAAATCCCTCTACAGGATACCCTTCATTTGATACATGATTTTACACAAAGAGGGTAGTGGATGTATAAATTATCCCCTTGCAAGGGGCGATGCACTTTTATAGGCTTCTCGGTGATGCACACGTAACTTTATGAGGTCTTACAGATACCTCCTTCTCCAGATCTAGTTCTTGGAGGGATCTTTGTGTTTCTTAATATTATGGATTTTTCCAATGGACCTGTAGCCCTGTAAGCAATGAAATAATAGTACATGCTTAGCTATTTGAGATTGCCTCCTCGGATGAGGCTGTTAGAAATAAATCTAGAAATAAAAGGAAATATGCTCAATGATAACAAATGAAATGAAAGTAAGACTATGAAAGAAAATAAATGAAACAAAATGGATCTTATGCTAATGATATGAAAACATGAAGCAATATACATAAAATAAACTAATTCCTAAATCCTTGAGTAGGTCTACGGGCCACTGTCTAGGACAACGACCGCTAAGATGAAACTTGTCTCTATTGATCCAAAGGCTATGTATCTAGGTTTGCTTCTAATGTTAAATGATTGTTGTATGTGAATGGATGATCACCTCTCAGTCGACTAGCACTTCATCGCTCCTTGAGGGTGCTCAGATCTGCTCTCCAATCTGATAGGGCTTCGTTGTGTATGCTCTCCAAGAAAAGCTCTCTCAAAGAAGGTTGCTAAAATATTATGAAGGTCCCAAAATTGATTATTATGGATCCTTTTGTGCTCTCAGGCTTGCCCCTTTTAAAGTGTGTGAAACCCTAGGTATATGTTCAAAACCCTAGGATTTAATCCCTCATGCGTAGTGAATGTTAGCATGAGAATATTTTGTATTTTCTATGTTTAAAGACCAGTTAACTGAAGTCTAAATTCAGACTCAAGTCTCCCATGTGAATTGGTTATGAAGGGGAATGCAAAGTTTCTCTTGCTCATCTTTATTGCATGCAAACTACCGCTTCCACCCATGATTGGGCCTATTTGTTGGTAAAACGCTTTTTATGGCTTAGCCACTGTCGTCTGCATAGACTAATATTTGGTCATTGTCATCTGCAGTGGCAAAGGTATGGCCACTCTAGCCTATAGTAGCTAAGCTTAGATGGGCTAAAAATGCCATTTTGAGTGGTTAGGACCACTTCTTTCTCTTGGAAAGGTCCAAAATTGGTCATATGGTCTTCAGATGTGCTCATACAAGTGTTTTCCTAAACATGATACGTTTTAGGTGTTTACACAAGATAACTAACCTTGTGATAAAGATAAATTACCATGACAATGAAAATTATACTTTTATCATGACCTATCCCAATCATGACATTCTAATTATATTGACGTAAAAATATTATGTTTGTAATATCATTATTGCTTAACTATTGTCATGATCTTCTTGATGAAGCAAGTTTTTGATACAAGTAGTCTAGATAGAATACTACTATATATGTAAATAATATGACAAACATTTATGTCTATATGATTTATTATTTTCGTCTTCAATAGATATGGAATACATTATAGAATATTATGCAACATACCAAACAATTTTGTTAAATAGAATGCTAAATTATATGAAATAAAATCAAGATTTCACTTGGAAATCCTACTTATCGTAATAACAACTCTAAAAGTGCAATGACTAAAAACCAAATGTTTTGTAACCAAAATAAATTATAGACATACATATTATTTAGTGAGATATTTTTAAGCTCATGGACATATTGAATCGTTATTCTATAGATGAAGTAATACAATTTCACACTTATTCACAAATACATTCTCTTAAGGAAATTAAAAAAGAAAATCAAATTACTACATTGAATACCAAAGGAAGATATTGAAAGAATGCATTGATGCTTAAGTTGATAATAACTAATTTAAATTAAACTAAAAAAGAATCAAAGAAATACAGATTTACATTATTTCATATATATTAAATTACAAAATAGAAAAATTTGATAAGTATTCTTATAAAAATGGAAATGTTATATTAAAAAAAAATAAACAACTATTGTACCAAATTATTTTGGGTAATTATTGTTGCTTATTGTTTTTGTTTTTCTATGATTACAACAATATAAAAAATAAATAGAAAAAGAAAAATGACTGCAATGTCTAAACATCAATTACTAATAACATTTATCTATTTATATTGAAGGAGAAATATTGGAACATTATGGTACTTTGGATATATTTTCCATATCTCCTCCAATTTTCCTATACATAACATTAATAGAACATTGATCTAATTCTCTGCCTTCAAAATTTTCCTTAATTTTACCATCTCAATCATCTCACATTGAATGCACAACAAGGTTCCAACCACATTACGTACTTCAAGATTAGAAAATTGCTACTTCAATGTTTGTCACATGTGTATTTACTTTTACTGAGAACAATGAAATGGACTTACCAAATTCCTTGCCTTTATTTTATTAGTTCAAACACAATTATTTTTGCCTTCCTTCTATTACACATCTTTTGGGCAGGTACTTAAACCAATTTAGATATATTTTTTACTTATTTGAAGAACACAGGCTTATACTGAGAGAGGGGGGTGAACAATATAATACCAACTTTTACTTTTCTTTTTAAAAAATATTATCCAATATTATCAATGGCAATATCAACATCAGTAATCAAAGTAATGCACAAATCATCACACACAATAGATACACCAATTTAACGTGGTTCACCCAATATGGTCTACTCCATGGAGATAATATTTCTACTAAATTTTCTCAAAAAATATTCTTGGGAATCAATTCCCTATTACAATGTTTATGGACCTCTATTTCAAGGAGAAAAAAATCCCCTATACTATGATTTGTGGATCTCTCTCCATAGGATAACTCTTTCCCCTCTCTGGTACGTGGAACTTGATCCAGGATACCTCTATCTCCTCATCTGGTTTATGGATATCTGTCCATAGAATAACTCTATCTTCCTAGTTGGTTCACGGATCACACTCCATAGAAGAACTCTTTCCCCTTGCTCTGGTTCATGTATCTCTATCCACAAGATAACTCTTTCTCCTCTGCAATAGCTGATGATCTTCTAGAAGAATTTTACCCCCACTACTCTAGCTTTTGGATCTCTCTCCACATAAGACCTCTGTCCTCAATACCTTGGCTAATGGATATCTATCCACTGGATACTATTTTTCTTTGCTCTATAAACTCTACATATTTCTCTCAATTATATCTCAGATATACATCAAAATTTGTCCCAAGTGTAGTACAAATATACTCTAACTCTGCTCACAAATCTGTTCACAAATCTGCTCATAAATCTACTCACAAATCTGCTCACAAATCTCTATCTCAAATTTATCCCCAAGACTTAACACAAAGCTTGATCAAATCATCAATAAACTCTTCTCAGATCTACTACAAGACTTAACACAAAGCTTTGAACAAATAAATCAATCAACTCTGCTTAGATATTCTCCAAGCCTTAACACAAAGCTTGAACAAATCATCAATCAACTCTACTCATATTTACCCTCAAGTTATTTCAAGAGCTTTCTCAATTCTATCCTCAAGTCTCCTCAAAGACTTGCTCAACTCTATCCTCAAGTATTCTCAAATACTTGCTCAAATATGCTCTTTTTGAGAAATGAGATCAATGAGCAGCATTGGTATTGATGTTGAATTGAATAAATACAATATGCTAGGTAGTTATTGAACTACCAACCACCCCAATTAATTGGAAAGTGCTAATACACTATTTTACCTATTATTACAATAATGTAATATATACTTTAATAATTGCTAGCATCCCCCATTATTACATTATTTGCAAATACATAGAGCATTGTGAAATAATTAAAATTTGAAGAACTTAATTATTGACTGGATTCTTGACTAAATTCAAAACACCTTAATTATTGTAGAACAAATAAAATGGAAGATTCTTTGGAAGACCCGTGTTTGTAAGAATACGACTTAACCACATTATCTCATAAATTGCTCCACTAGCTACGTGATATTCTACCTCAGTAGAAGATAAAGCAACCACCTATTGCTTCTTACTATGCCAAGAGATAGGTCTAGATCCAAGATGTAAAATGTATCCATAAGTCAACTGGTGATCATCACTAAATCCGACATAGTCTGATTCTATGTATCCCTGTAAGAAGAGCTTGTCATTCTTCTTGTACTCCAGGCCATATTTTGTACTACCATTAACATAATGAGAAACTCTCTTTGCTACTTTCCAATGACTCACCTTAGGTTCTTGCATGAACCTTGAAATATAACCCACTGTAAAACTGAGATCTGGCCTAGTATTTGTCAGATATATGAGAATCCCAATCATTTGGTGATAGAGAGTACCATATACTTGTGGTGATTTATCATATCATGATAACTTAAGTCTTGGCTCCATTAGAGTCGCTTTAGACTTGTAGCCAGTCATGTGATATTTGTCGACCAATGTCTTAGCATACTTATTTTGTGTTACTCTATTATTATTATTTTTTTGAGTCACTTACAAACCAAGACAATGATGAAGAAGTACTAGATCTATCATTTCAAAATATTGTTTCAAATCATCTTTTACTGCATTAATCATGTTCTCTGAACTGCCTGTTATGATCTAATCATCCACATATAGTACCAAAATCACTATGTAAGAACCATTATTCTTGATATAGATATTTGCATCTGAAGGACTTATTTTGAATCCATGTTGCACCAGGTGACTATCTATTTTGATGTGCCAAGCTCGTGTAGCTTGTTTTAGCCCATACAAGAATTTTATCAACTTGCAAATTTTCTATTCTTGCTCTTCAACCATAAATCCTTCTGGTTGGGTCATGTACACTTCTTGCAAATCACCATTCAAGAAATCACTTTTTACATCCATCTGATGTAACTTCCACCCAAACTGAGTTGCCATTGCACAAAGTACACAAATGATAGTCATTTTTGTAGTAGGGGTAAAAGTATTTTCATAATTTATGTCTTCTTTTTGAGGATAGCCCTTTGCAACAAGATAGACCTTATGCTTATAAATAGTACCATCTACCTTATACTTCACTTTGAACATCCATTTGCAGCCAATGGGCTTCTTTCCTGAATGCATATTAATTAGCTTCCATGTACAATTTTTTGTGAGAGATGTATGTTATGCTTCTATAGAATCCTTCCACTGAGGTTCACTAAGTGCATCCTAAAATATTATGGGTTCATGTTCATCCAATGTTGACATATAAACCCTCTCATCATCCATATCTATTTCTCTGTCTTTCTTTGCATCTACAATAGTTCATCAAATTGTTGGAAAAGTTCACCAATCTCTAAAGTTGATGTATCTACTCTCATATGCTGAGTCATACTATGAGTACAAGGTTGATCTAGAGTGAGATATGGAAGTGAATTCAACTTTGAATATCTCAATATGCTCATATATAATTTTGGAACCTTGTTCTATGGGGATGGAACCTCTTTCTTAGGTTCATATTCCTCTAGGTATATATTTGTAGAGGTTTTATCTTATGTGAATGCTTCATAAAATACCACATCTCGACTTATGTGTGTTTTCTTGGTCATAGGATCTATCAACCGATATCCCTTTGAATGCTCATCATAACAAAGAAAAACACATTGTAGGGTTTTCTCATCTAACTTCTTCCTCTTCTGTTTTGGTATGTGCATGAATGCCTTACATACAAAAACTCTTATATGAGAAATGGAGATTTTCTTACCACTTCATTTTTCTTGTGGAGTCTTGCCCTGTAGAGCTCTTTTGGGTGTTCTATTCAGGAGATATACTATTGTACTCACTACTCCTTCCCAATACTCTTGCTCAAGATGTACCCCCTTAAGCATACATCGAACCATTTCCACAATGGAATGATTCCTCCTTTTAGAAACTCCATTTTGTTGTGGAGTATAGGTAGTTTTCAACTGTCTCTTAATCTCATGTTCACTCAAAAATAATAAAAATTCCTTGGAGTTATATTCCCCCCTCGATCTGAGTGGAGGGTTTTGATGGAACATCCTAAATCCTTCTCAACATGATTCTTGAACTGTTGAAAGTATAGAAATGCCTTTGAATTCAATTGAAGAAAGAAAACCCACATCTTTTGTGAGTAATCATCAACAAAAAATTAAAAATACCTCTTTTCACCATAGTTGTTTGGCATAGGACCGCACAGATCGGTGTGTACCAACTCCAAAGGTTTCTTAGATCTTGAAGAGCTAACCTCAAATGAGACCCAGTGTTTCTTCTTGGCTAAGCAATCCGAGCATATTGGAAATGTGGATGAAAGGTTGGGAAGGCCTTTCACCATCTCATATTTTCTCAACTCAAGAAAATATCCTGAAATTAGATGCCCATATATCTTATGCCAAAGAGAAGTAGCCTCATTTTTTGTCACTACCATGGAAACATGAGGTATGGAAATGACATCTAAGATGAACAAGCCATGCTTGTATAATCATGTTGCTACATGCTTTCCCTTACTAGTGATGAAACATCTCTTTCTGCCCTCCTCAACATGGAAAACAACATTTATACCTCTATCCATGATCTAAGGGATGAACAACAAATTGTTGGCCAATTCAAGAACATAGAGTACCTTCTCAATCTGACATTTGCCATCTGGAAGAATGACAAAAATATATCCTTCACCCTGGACTTGGTATGTCTGATTGTTAGCAATTATCATTGGCTTACCTTCCTTTTTCTCAAATATATCAAACCACGATCTATCTCCAGTCATGTGTTTATTGGCACCTAAATCAATATACCACAATGCATATTTCTAATTATATGAATTGTGAGTCATGAGAACCTTGTCTGCTCGCTTAGAATCTAATTTTGAGTTTGATTTAGCATAAGAAAAATTCCCTTTGGGTTGCTTATTCTTATTCTATGGTTTGTATTTCCCTTTGCCCTTTTTATTGTGATCTTGATCATTATGTTGTTTATTCTTAAAGCAACACCTATTGGTATCATGGTTATTCATATCATAGATTTTACAATATTTTTTATATTTATGCCGATGTTGTTTCCCTTTTCATTTTGATGAAGATCCTCCATTCTAAAAATTACCTTATTTCTTACCCCCTTGTTTGGAGTAGAGGGTATTATCTGGTACTTCATATTTTTGAAACTAATTTGCCTCCTTAGTTTGAAGTAAATTTACCAATTCCACAAATGAAACTTGTCTTCCAGACACATTAAGAGATGTGATCAACACTTTGTAGGATTATGGAAAAGCTCTCAATATGAATGAGGTTGAGAGAGTATCTGCTACTATCTCTCCCATAACATTCAATTTTTCTTTCAATTCTACCACTCTACATAGGAATAGGTCAATTGTCCCACCAGATTTCATAGTGAGTGTAGGTAGTTGAGTTTGAATGTTTAGAATAGAGGATTGATTCTTTTCTTCATAAATGGTAATCAAAGCATCCCAATATTCCTTACCATATTTGGCATCACAGATATAAGGTTGGACCTCATTTATAGTAGCAAGCAGAATAAACATGAGATATCTTCTATATTTTTTATTAAAGGCCTCTTGATATACCCCTACTATTGTAGGAAATTTTGTAGTGTCAGTCACTACATACCACAAATCTTCAACCTGAAGGATAGGTCTCATATTTTTCTTCCATGGTGCAAAGTTAGAACCTTTTAGCAACTACGAATATGACAAATATTTGTGAACAGTGGCCATTGTGAAGGTTACTTATAACACCAAATGGTCCCCCTTTATTTATACTTGCAAAGAGCACGTGAAAGGGAATTTAATAAAATTGATGGCACCTACCTCAAAATCCTTTGAAATAAGGTTGATGAGTTGGAGGAGATTAAGCCAAACAATCAGAAAGAATAAGTGAATATCAAAACTAGTTTTCCTTATTTCTCTCTGATGATTGATAGAGAAAAATAACTCAAACATAATTATTGTATCTATATTAAGCATTATATACAGTAGCCCAAGCACGACAACATCACCTGTAAGTGTGGAACAAAGGTATCGTATATACCGAATTCTACTCTATAATAAATTGCACAAATAGGTGTAAAATTTGGGGTCTTTTCATTGCTTTTGTATATTTTACTTTGTAATTGAAATGCAAGAAAATAGGAAATTTAAATGCAAAATACAATCACAAGTGCCCACAAATTTAAACACTTTAGGTGTCGGTTTCCACTAAAAATGCACCTATTACAATGACATTTTTGTTATAATTAAGAATTCAAATCCACAATTTCTTTTCAAATCAGCAATTTTTCTTCCCCCCTTTGTCTTAGAAATTTTCAAAAGAATGCTTTTTATCCCCCATTTTTGTTTCAAAAAAAACAAAGATGAAAAAATTATGCTATACCCTTTCAAGTGCCAAAAAAAACACTTATCCCTCCAAAAAATGGCTTGAAAGTAATAAACAAAGTATTTTGTAAAAAATAGATCTTAAATAGCTTCTTTGATTGCTTTGGAATGAATAAAATGAGCTACTTTGTCCTCTTTGGAAAAAAATGCCCCTTCTTTATCAAAACAATGACCCTTCTTTGGCAAAATATTGTTGAAAAAAAGTTGTCAAAAAAGTTGCTGACAAAAAAAATGAAGGTAGAAAAAAATTGTTAGGGATGACTCCAAAGTCGGTGGGGTTGGATCCCCCAACCTATGCCTCCATAACACCTAGCATGTGTAGTCAAACCAGCACAACTAGACATGCCAATGAAAGCACATAGGCACCATGTACCTTTTATATGCACCAAACCCTGAACAACACACCAAAAAAAAAAATCTGCTAGTGGTCTCCATGGGAATCGATCATAGAACCTCCCGAGGAATGTATTTGCATAGCCAACCATGCTATATCGACTACTGAAGTTGACGAAAAAGAAATGAAGTAACTTGGAATTTATTGTGCATGAATTACAAGAGAAATAAAAAAGAATTAAACTATTTTATCCCACATGTAGTGGGGAGATGCACTGGGGTAGTTTAAAAATGAATTGAAATGTATTATATTTTGATTACCTTTGGGTAACTAACCCTATCCTTTTGCCTCCCTTTTTCAAACTAAAATCTTCCAAGTGTCTGCCACATCTGAATGCCTCTACCATGTCTAAACGTCTCCCACCTCTGCCAAGTTTCTACCTCTCATAGTAGAATTCCAAATCAACAATTCTTGGGATCCATGCATCATTATGTGTCATGAGGTTATTGTCAGGGTCTCTTGTTTGATATGCATCCTACCTTGAATAATCCTACATGGTCTACGCATAGTGGTTGCTTACTGTGTCTGCTTCGTCAGGATCCCAGTGTGTTAGTCGAAGTCTTATCATGCATCCAGTTGGTCTGGTTTAATTCTCTATCCATATAGTATGGTTTGTGTTCACTTGTCATTCGGTCTACTATGCATCCTTGATCACACCTTGGTCTACGTGTCATCCCTATTGCATATTAGAATGAATTATGAGGAGTAGTTGAAAAACTACATTTCCCAATCGTGCGAATCACCTTGTCTAACCATGGAACTGCCTCACCTGATCCAAGCTCTGATACCATGTGAAAAATGAGATCAACGAGTAGCATTGGTATTGATGCTGAATTAAATAAATACAATGTGCTAGGTAGTTCCTCAACTACCAACCACCCCAACGAATTGGAGAGCGCTAATGCACTATTTTACCTATGGTTACAATAATGGAATATATAATTAATAATTGCTAACACTCTTCAAGTCTTTAGCAAGACTTTCTCAAATCTGCTCTCAAGTCTTCACCAAGACTTGCTCAAATCTACCTTCAAGTCTTCACCAAGACTTGCTCAAGTTTGCCTTCAAGTCTTCTCCAAGAATTTCTCAAATCTACCTTAAGTTCACTCAAGAAATTTCTCAAATCTACCTTCAAGTCTTCACCAAGACTTGCTCAAATCTGCTCTAACACATGCTCAAAACAACTCACAAGATATGCTCAATAAAACTCAAATATTGCAGAGAATGCTATCAAATTATTTGTCTAATATTCAAAGTAATTTCTTTAACTTGAAGCAGTTTAGACATATTATATTAAGAATTCATTTAGCCTCTTGAACATATAGAGTATGATGTACTCTATCAAAAACTTAATATGTCCTACTTAATTATTAAGTCTGTCACTTTCAAAAATCTAATTTCTAATGTTTGCACATTCACTTTTAATATCACTTAAAATCAATGCTCAAGAGTTTCACTCAATCATTCAACCAATGAAGCATAACTTGCTTACAAACCCTAACCAAGTGTTTCACACTATTTCAAAAACTAGCATAATGTAGATCTCAAACTCTAACTCAAATAATTCTTATCAAACAATCATTTTATCTCCACCTTCTATTCTATAAAACCTCATTCAAAAAAATTCAATTCAACAACCACTTCAAAAAAAGAGGATGTGCACATACCTTTTTGCTTTGAAGGAGATATGTATTCAAAATTTGTTTCACAATAAACCTATTTTTTGTGTGCCACTTCACAAGTTAGATAGTGTAGACAGCAAAATAGCACCAATCCGATTATGTGATTGCAAACACTAATCGCATTGACATAGACAGCCCCTAGGGCAGCCCCCAGAGGTTAAACAGTGGTCCTAACCACTCACATAATAGTTTTGGAAGGTCAGAGGTCAATTTGGCACCTTTTAGGAACTTTGCTCTCTACTCGTTCCACCTAGGGATGATTACAAACTGGTATTCATTCCACCCAAGGACGATTAGCAGTATTCGCTCCAGGGTGGGGTGAATAGCAGGTTTGACGAGAAAAAGTCAAATCTTGACAAATGGTAGCTCAGGTCAACCACTTAACTCTTTCTTCATTGCATGGGAGTGTGAGTAAGTATTTTTGAGTGCTAGAGGCAGTTATAGGGGCAGTCATGGAGCCCTTAATCAGGAAGGAATCTTCTCCCCCCTTGAAAGGCATGATTGCCATGTGGCGCCTCTGCATGCTCATCCAAAGAGACCGTCAGGTCTATAAAATGGTGAGTCTTTTCACCCCAAAAAGATACAGGGAAGGAGCATTTTGATAAATGAAGTGTTGTCTTTTTACATCCTCACGCCTTTTTATTTTTGCCTTTCACATCCTTGATCTATTTTGGAGGGGAGGTCATAGGGTGGTTATTGGAAGCGCAAATCTAAAACTAAAACCTGACATTTGGCCATAACATCCTACTAAATTTTTCGACAACACTGCACAAGAGGTTTTGGACCCATATCAAGTGTATTGGTGCCAAAATCGAGCCCCAAACGATGGGCGTCCTGCCCCCAAGCGCCCCCCACACTGCTGTAGTCCTAATCGCCCCGCCCCAGAGTGATTAGAAATCTATAGTAGATTTTCTTTTTGTTATTTTTGCATCTGATTATATGTTACTTAGATAGGTTGTCATTCAAATTTCACATCATTTTGAGTTGTTTTGATCATGTTTTTGTCATTTCCCACTTTTGCTAACATGTAGGTAGCATCATCAAATTATCGGTGATAGAGGCCAAATTGGAAAAATTTGACCTTCTGGGTCTTTCCAAAATACCGCATTTTACCTAATCCCCAACTTTGCAGGTGATTTGGATCTTCCCAAATGTGACATTTGGGACTATGCTTTCTAACATTTTGTTGCAGGTCTAATCATCCCGCCCCAGGGTGATTAGAAATTTGTGGTGAATTTTTTGACTGTTCCATTTGCAGTGCCCTCCTGTTGATGTCCTCATACTTTTGTTAATTTTTTAGATCATTCTGATGCTATTTAGTTATTTTTTTAGTTATTTTTTGCATGCACTAATCGTAGGATTGGGGATTGCATGTTTCATTTTATCTACAGGTGGTATTGACTATTTTCTATTTCCTTGAACATAGGATATCAAAATTAGAGGAGAAGCAAGGATTCAAGACTCATCAAAGTGAGCGGCGGCGATGTTTGGTCCACCCATTCCACATGTGGTCACGTGGAAGAAGGAATACCATCTATTGATGTGACAAGAACATATTTAACGCTCCTAGCCCCTGAAAAGGGAGGAGACTGATTGTAACTGGGTTCTAAAGCATATTAATAAAAAGGGTTGTACTCCATATTCACTTTTATACCTTGTTTCAATGCGTTTATGTTTCTCTCCTTTCATGCATTTTAGTTCGTAGGATTTAGCGTTAAGTTTAGTTTCATTTACATCGCATCTTGGCATTTCATTTTTGTTTTCGTATCCTCATGCTTTCTATGGCGATCACGGTGGGACCTTGTCCTCTATTTTTGAGATCAAAAAT
Source organism: Wollemia nobilis (assembly GCA_028583015.1). Classification (NCBI taxonomy): domain Eukaryota; kingdom Viridiplantae; phylum Streptophyta; class Pinopsida; order Araucariales; family Araucariaceae; genus Wollemia; species Wollemia nobilis. The sequence goes on along the minus strand of JAQPPZ010016751.1, from coordinate 3,517,564 downwards.
CTGATCAAAAATTGCTTGTTTTTGCTTACAGGTACCAAGTTTTCAAATGTTGGATTGTTGTTCATTCGAGTCTGTGACGAATACAGAGTTGGAATTCGTCTTACCCAGGGATGCATGGGCATTCGCCCTACCCTATGATGAATACAATTCTGTTATTCATCCCGCCCAGGGACGAATAGCTCTCTGTGTAGTTTTAGGGCAGAAACTCAGAGCCATCCAATTTGGGCAGAGAAGAGGTAGGGGTCCTAAACACCTTCTATCATTTTTTGCTTTCTATTTTCTGGTTATTTGCTTGCTTAGGGAAAGTTTTTACTGCATGTTTGCTTTATTTTGTGCAAAATAAAAATAACCCCACACATCACTTGGAAATTTAAACACCAAGGAGCTGGTCGTAAAACCCCAGCCCTTGATCAAGACCAACGGTGGATTTCATCACCACCTTGCCTTGAATTTTTGCATCCATAACCCCGTTCGCTACTGTTGCTAGACGTAAATCTTGATGAAAGCTGACTGAGTGTAGCTAGGGTGATTCTCAGTGCATGAGGATAAGTCTTCTATGGTAGGTGTCAATAATAGGGCGATCCCCCTTCCGTATTGCCTATGTTCCACATACCATTCTGCTCTCACATACCAATAGTTTCCCTCACGTAAGGGAGGGTATATAGAGAGGTTTGGTATAATGGCCTGGCAATGGTATATCAAAGGGGTGACCATTTTTGGGAGTCATAAGAGCCATCATATTGCATTTTCTACAAAACATTCTTTACAAAACTGTCAAAAAAAAATCAAAACACACTAAACCAGGTTTAGGGCACACCTTTAATATTTAAATGAGATAATCATTACTTTGTGTGTGTGATATTTTCTATTTAGTGTAGCATAAAAAAAGAGATAAAACCCTACGTAGATTGTAGAGAGACACCACCATGGTGTACACTCGTAGCCAATCCTAATCATGGGCAGGAGCTGCGGAGAGTGTACAAGGGGGCAAAGTTGCCTCCGCTATAGCCCCAAGGACTTGGTCATACCACCTTGGCGGTCCAACCCACAAGATAGTCCACATCATGCCATTTCAGAATGGGACTATAGAGGCACCCCTTTGAGGGGCACTCCCATCCAGCATAGACACTTTCAAGAGGAGTCCCTACACATGGCACTCAATATAAACGAGAAGGCTCCCTTAGAAGCTTGGTATGAGTGGCCACCGTGTGATGAAGCACTAGAACAACATAGGGTCCATGAGGAGAGGCCACATGATTATGTCATCCCTCCTTTACCCCCCATCACTATTAGGAATAATAAGCCAAATCCAGAGCACAAGGCTCTTTAGACAAGACGAGCCAAATATACCCACCCCTTTCACATATATGAAAGGGAGAATGAGGAAGACTATCACATTCCTGCAGAGCAATACACAACACCAGAGCAATGCACCTCCGCACCTCATATCTACCATAATCACCTATTGAGGTTGGAACCTCAGGTAAATACGACCAACCTCGATAGAGGAAAGCGACCTATAGAGATCTCGGATCATCGCGACCAAGATAAACATGTAGGAGAGGAATCTAGGCCCCCTAGACCTAAGACAATGGAACAAATTGACTTGGCATTTTCCAAACATGTCGCCCACCAAGCGCAAATCACACAGCTTGAGCAAGACCAACAATAGTTGGAGCACTTATACCGCCTTAGCAAAGAGTGCATTCGGCGTCAAACAGATGAGCTGCTCCATAACACTATGCTTGAGAGGGTTCCAATGCCTCACACCCAAAGAGCAGAATTATATGAGAGGCACAACCCCTTGGTGCGAGACAGGTCCCCATGACCTTACCAAGTGTTGCCTCCGAGACCTCCTAGACTTGAATGGGAAGCTACTCCCAGGAACAACAATGGGCACCCTCCGCGGGGACCCGCCCATGTTTATAGGTCTCACCCAAAAACTCCTTAGGAATCCTATGAAGAGTATGAGCAAGAATAAGAGCAGACCGAAACACCCTACCAAGGCATAGGGGGTGCTATCCGGCCATCCCTCCATAGGCCTCAAGTTTTCCACAACCCACAGTGGGAACTAACCAAGGAGGAAGAGATCAAATCTTTCGATGCATATAAAGCGCTACTAGAGTGCTTAGAGTCTGTGGAGACCAAGACTTCTGGGCCTCAAAATCCCACTTTATTCCAACTCCATAGTCACCCAGTGCATCCATCAGTGCCAGCACCCCCTTACCCTAAACACTTTAAGCTACCCTAGTTGGCAATATTTAGAGGTGAAGAGGATGCCCAAGAACATGTGACTAGATTCTTGAGCCAATGCTTTGGAATTCAAGAAAATGATGCTTTGTTGTTAAGAACATTTATAACCATGTTTGTGGGCCCCACCTCGAATTGGTTCACTCAATTGTCAAAGCACAACATCAGTAACTTAGATCAGCTAGTGGATGCGTTCCTAAAATGCTTCACCTTCAACACCAAGAAGAAGGCATCACTAAGCGACCTAGCCAGCCTCAGGCAGTATGAAGAAGAAACCATGGTAGCCTATGGGAAACGATGGAGGAGTTTGCTTTCAAAGCTGTCCTACCTCCCTTTTATGTCCAACCTCACCCAAATGTTCTCAAAGAGCTATTTGATATCGATCTTCATGCTATTGTAGCTGTAGTAATATGCCACTTTAGAGGAAGCTCTGGCGTAAGCCAGAATCATTGAGGAGATCAAGATTCAGGATGGCAATATAGCCAAGCCAAAGAAGAAAGAATGGTCTAAGAACACCAAAACAGGGACCACACAACAAAAACTCGTTGTAGTCAATCAGGTTGCTATAAACCTCCCTAAGCCTACACAAGCAACATAGTCCCAAAAGGCTAACTATCATGTGATGCCTCTTAACAGTTATGACAGAGAAAATCAAAGGTAAGAACAAAATCAACAGCGTCGCCCTAGGTGACAATTCACACCTTACACGGAGTCTAGAGACTCCCTATTTGATCGCTTGTTAGTGGTAAACTTGATCAACCTGCCTGAGAGTCAACCCATAGACCCCAATGTGCCAAAACCTAAGGGCTACAGGGAATACTTGTACTGTAGGTTCCACAGACGGAAGGGACATGACCTTAATGCATGTTGGAAGTTTAAAGGCTTGGTGCAAGACTTAATAGATAACAAGACATTAGCGGTGGATAATATCATGGCACCAAGAAACCAATAAATGGAGGTCTTTAAGGACCCCTTGCCTGCCCATGATGCACAAGAAAAGACCCTAAAAGTCAATGAGGTAACACAGAACTGCCCCATGTAGGGGTATGTAGGGATGATCAGTATAGTGACTCAAAACAAGAGGTACCCGAGCACATCTGCCCCCATGACAGCTACAGGAGAGGTACCAACAATGTCACAACCACAACAACACCTTATGCAACCTACTCCATCTAAACCAGTGGTCATGATTCAAACCAAACTCACCCAGAGTCTGAGGACCACATCGTCTAGGCTCTCCATCTACGAGCTCATACAACAATCATCACCCCATCGGGAGGCTCTAATGGAGATACTAAAAGCCATTGAGTTGCAGCCCCACGAAGCAAACTCCTTCAACAACTTCATGGAACATGTCAAACGATGCATTGAGCCAGTCATCACCTTTCAAGAGGAAAAATTGAAATCAATGGCTGGTGACATGGCGGATCCACCCCTGCATGTCATCGTGCAGGTCAATGGGATTCCGTACGGGCAAAAAGTTAAATCTTGAAAAATGGTAGCTCAGATCCACCACTTAACTCTTCCTTCATTGCATGGGAGTGTGAGTGAATGTTTTTGAGCGCTAGAGGCAGTTATAGGGGCAGTATTGTAGCCCTTAATCAAGGAGGAATCTTCCCCCCTGGGAAGGCATGATTGCCAAGTTGCGCCTCTGCATGCTCATCCAAAGAGACCATCAGGTCTATAAAATTATGAGTCTTCTCACCCCAAAAAGAAATAGATAAGGAGTATTTTGAGCAATGAAGTGCTACCATTCTACATCCTCACACCTTTTGATTTGTGCCTTTCACATCCTTGATCTCTTTTGTAAGGGAGGTCATAGGGTGGTTATTGGAAGCACAAATATGGAACTAAAACCAAACATTTTGCCATAACATCCTACCAAATTTGTCGACAACATCCCACAAGAGGTTTTGCACCCATCCCAAGTGGATTGGTTCTGAATTCGAGCCCCAAACGACGGGCGTCCTGCCCTCGGGTGCCCCCCACACTACTGCAGTCCTAATCGCCCTGCCCCGGAGTGATTAGAAATCTATGGTATATTTCACTTTTGTTATTTTTGCATCTGATTCTATGTTTCTTAGATAGGTTGTCATTCAAATTTCACATCATTTTGAGCTATTTTGATCATGTTTTTGTCATTTCCCGCTTTTGCTAACATGCAGGTAGCATCACCAAATTCTTGATGATAGAGGCCGAATTGGAAAAATATGACCTTCTGGTTCTTTCCAAAATACCCCATTTTACCTAACCCCCATCTTTGCAGGTGATTTGGAGCCTCCTAGATGTGACATTTGGAACTATGCTTTTTGATGTTTTGTTGCAGGTCTAATCATCCCGACTCGGGGCGATTAGAAATCCGTGGTGAATTTTCCAAGTGTTCCATTCGCAGTGACCTCCTGGTGATGTCCTCATGCTTCTGTTAAATTTTTAGATCATTCTGATGCTATTTAGTTATCATTTTAGTTATTTTTCGCATGCACTAATCGTAGGCTTGGGGATTGCATGTTTCATTTTATCTATAGGTGCTACTGACTGTTTTCTATTTCCTTGAACATAGAATCTCAACATTATAGGAGCAGCAAGGATTCAATACTTATAAAAGCAAGTGACGACGACATTTTTTCTGCCCATTCTATATGTGGGCATGCGGAAGAAGGAATACCATCTATTGATGTGACAAGAATATATTTAACACTCCTAGCCCCTGAAAAGGTAGGAGATAGATTGTAACTGGGTTCTAAACCATATTAATAAAAAGGGTTGTACTCCATATTCACTTTTATACCTTGTTTCAATGTGTTTATGTTTCTCTCCTTTCATGCATTTCAGTTCGTAGGATTTAGCGTTAAGTTTAGTTTCGTTTACATCACATCTTGGCATTTCCTTTTTGAATACCATGATTGCCACTGAAAGCATGAGGATACAAAAACAAAAAGGAAATTCCAAGATTCAATGTAAACGAAACTAAACTTAATGCTAAATTCTACAACCTGAAATGCATGAAAGGAGAGAAACATAAACGCATTGAAATCACCATGAACGGATTTCTAATCGTCATGAACTTAACTATGCATACGTCGAGAAGCTCTGCTTGGTAGTGGTGTTTGCTACCAAAAAGCTATGCCATTACATGCTGAGCAACAAGATGTATGTTATGTATAAGGATAATCCATTGCGGTACATGATGAGTCGTACTTATCATAGCAGTCGCACAACAAAATGGATCATGTTATTGACGGAGTTTGACATCGAGTTCATTGGACAAAAATCCATCAAAGGTCAAGTCATTGCCAATAAACTAGCAGAGGCTCCTCTCGAAGATGATCAGCCTCTGACTATAGAGCTACCCGATGATGGGGTCTTCCATGTCTCAGAATCGTCATATTCTAATGAGCCTGAGTCACAGGCCAACATAACCCTATTTTTTATGGTTCTAAATGTGAGCAAGGTGGTGACATGAGAATTGTATTCTTCACACTGCAAGGGGCTCCAATGCCCCTATCATTTAAATTATATTTCTTGTGCACCAACAACAATGCTGAATATGAAGCCTTACTAATAGGTCTTCAGACAACAATCACCATGAACATCAAACGATTGAACATCTTTGGTGATTCATTGTTAATTTTCAACCAAGTCAAAGGGGTATTCCAATGTAAATGCCCAGTTCTGTAGGCCTACAAAGCCCTTGTGGACAAATTCTTGGCAAAGCTTGAATAGTACGACATCGAGGTAGTGGGACCAAGTGTTGAATCCACCACTTTGGGCATATAGAGAACACCTACCGCCTAGAGACCCTATAGAGATATCAGTGCCGACGGCAGACCCTATCCTCCACCCCACACATAGGGCTGATACATTCATGCAAATACCTCCAAAGCCAGATTCGGAGCATAAAAATCATTCAGGATGTCCGAGTCACCACACCAATGATAATGGAGACCAAAATCATTTCATCAACATGATCTCCATTGACTTAACCACCCCCATCCACAATCCAGCTGATCCAGCAAAGCCATTATATCTAGACATAGATGCCATAGACTGGGATCACGTCAATTCACCACCATCCCCATTAGAGTACTGGCCTTTTGGTGAGATGCTTCATTTTACCCCAAGCCCAACTTAAGATATCTTCCATGCTGAAGAGGAACCCAAGGTTCCCAATGTAGATCTAAACTTAGCAAATGATATAGTTGATCCCAACTCCACATCAGTTGGAGGATGTATCCCACATGTCGGTCGAGGATACGACTGACATAGACATCGGCTCTGATCCAATGAATCCATAGATTATCAAGCTGAGGGTAAGTCTATCCCTTGAATAACAAGCTGAATACATTTCCCTTCTCAAAGAGAAGAAGGAGGTTTTTGCATGGTCCTACAAAGACATGTCGGGGCTAGATCCGTAGCTAGTCATGCATAATCTAACGCTTGATCCGACAGTCAAGCTAGTTAAGAAAAAACTATGTAAGATGCACCCAACAGTGGCTTTAATGGTCAAATATGAATTACAAAAGCTATTGGATGCATAGTTTGTCATCTATGTGGATTACCCACCATGGATGTCCAACATGGTGCCCATCAAAAATTTGGATGGGAGGATTCACATATGCACTGATTTTCGAGATCTAAACAAAGCAAGTACTAAGGATGATTTTCCTTTGCCAAGCATCGACGCATTGGTAGACGCTATAGTGGGCCATGAAATGAGATCCCTCATGGATGGTTTCTCGGGATACAATCAAATTTGTATCAATCCCGATGACCAACTAAAAATGGTTTTCACAACACCTTGGGGGAAATTATGTTATAAGGTCATGCCCTTTGGCCTTAAAAATGCTGGTGCCACCTACCAACGTGTCATGACATACATATTCCATGATCACATGCATAAAACTTTGGAAGATTACATGGATGATTTGTTGGCAAAATCTCTTTTGTGCCCAGATCATCTCGATGACTTAAGCAAGATCCTCGATCGCCTCATGGAACATAAAGTTAGACTGAATCCCAAGAAGTGCGTATTTGGTGTCACATCTGGAAAACTCTTGGGTTTCATAGTCTCAAAGCGAGGCATCGAGGTGGACCCAAAAAAATTCAAGGCAATCCTTGAAATGCTTCCCCCAACTACCATCAAGTAGCTCAGAAGCCTGCAGGGAAATGTCACGTCAATCAAGCGCTTCATAGCGTAGCTTTCTAAAAAGTATCAACCCATGAATAAATTATTGCATAAAGGGGTAGCATTTCACTGGGATGATGAGTGCCAGTCAGCATTCGATGATATTAAACAATACTTGGCTTCGCTGCTAGTATTGGCACCACATAGACCAGGAGTGTCGTTCTACTTATACATATCAGCTACTGAGGTGGCACTGGGTGCCATGCTAGCCCAAAAAATGAACTACACAAAGAAAAAGCTACTTACTATCTTAGCCACACCCTGGTCAATTATGAACTTAACTATGCATACGAGGAGAAGCTCTGCTTGGCAATGGTGTTTGCTACCAAAAAGCTATGCCATTACATGTTGAGCAACATGACATATGTTGTGTCTAAGGAGAATCCATTGCGGTGCATGATGAGTCATACTTATCATAGTAGCTGCACGATGAAATGGATCATGTTGTTGATGGAGTTTGACATCGATTTCATTGGACAAAAATCCATCAAAGATCAAGTCATCGTCGATCAACTAGCAAAGACTCCTCTTGAAGACGATCAACCTCTGACCATAGAGCTACCCGATTATGGGGTCTTCCATGTCTCAAAATCACCATATTCTGATGAGCCTGAGTCATAGGCCGACATAACCCTATTTTTTGATGGTTCTAAATGTGAGCAAGGTGGTGGCACGAGAATTGTATTCTTCACATCGTAAGGGGCTCCAATGCCCCTATCATTTAAATTAGATTTCTCGTGGACCAACAAAAATACCGAATATGAAGCCTTGCTCATATGTCTTCAAACAGCAATCACCATGAACATCAAATGATTGAACATCTTCGGTGATTCACTGTTAATTGTCAACCAAGTCAAAGGGGTATTCCAATGTAAATGCCCAGTTCTACAGGCCTACAAAGCCCTTGTGGACAAATTCTTGGCAAATATTGAATGGTATGACATCAAGGCACTCCCTCGATCATTGAACCATTTTGCAAACACTATGGCCTCCTTGGGGTCACTAATCCCGCAAGACATTTCTGGTGATATGACAACCATTCAATTCAAAGCACTATCGCAACCCACGATGGATCATGCAAGCTCTGACTTAACGCCAGGAATCCACCTGATCTACCATGAACCATCCCTGGAAAAGTTCTCTCAAATCCACGATTGTTTGAATCATGCCAACTGGGGTCCTTATTCTCCCCTACTCCCCTTAATAGCAACACAATGCTATTCTTACAAGTTCTTTCCTGCTCAACTTTTGCTAGGGATGAACTTCAAGAGGGATTGGTTGTTCATACCATCAAGGTTTTTGATCAGCAGGATTGGTACACACCCATAAGATATTACATTAGGTTCGATAACCTCCCACATGGCTTGACACACGCCATGAAAATATCATTTAAATAGAAAGCAACTAAACATGTATTGTTAGGAGATATTTTGTATCGTTGCAGCTATGAAGGAATCCTTCTTCATTGCTTGGACCAATAGGAGTCCACTTGGGCGATCACCCAAGCACACGATGGTACATGCGATGGCCACTTAAGTGGTATGGCCATCGCAAAGTGCATTATACGCTTGGGCTATTATTGGCCATCTTTAGAGCGAGATTATTGCACGTATGTAAGGAACTGTGTGAAGTGTTAACACCATGCCAATTTGACACACGTACCTTCTCAGGCCTTGCAATCGATCCAATCAGCTTGGCTATTCTTGTAGTGGGGGTTAGATCTAATCAAAAAGATCTCCCCTGCATCATCAGGTTGTCACACGTTCATCATAACGACCATGGAGTACTTCAGCAAGTGGGTGGAAGCAATTCCGCTTACCTCTACGACTAGACCCCGCATTGTGGAGTTCATTTTACATAACATCATATGTCATTTTGGTATTCCATCAAAGATCATATTGGTATTCCATAAAGTACAAAATTCAACATAATTTTTTGACACCCTATTATCCGTAGGCAAATGGGCAAGCAGAGGTGTCAAACAAAATGCTAGTCACCATCCTCAAAAAGATAGTCACAGATAGTCATAAGGATTGACACATTCAAATCCCACTTGCTCTATGGGCTTATCGCACTAGCATCTAGACGCCCATTAGGGCAAATCCATTTTTGCTGGTGTATGGCTTTGAGGTGGTCATGCCTATAGAGTTGGAAATACCTTCCTTGCGCATATCAATGCAAGATTTCATCAATGATGACACTGCGCAGCAGGCTTGGTTAGACCAACTTACGTTGCTCAATGAACAACGCGTCAATGCTCTTGAGCATTTGCATATCTATCAAGAGTGACTTAAGAAAGCATACGACATGAAGTTTCACCTGAGGGACTTTCAGGTTGGTGACTTGGTCTTAAAAGAAAACCACCAAAATTCTAACTTGTCGCCCCATCTAAGGGACAAGTTCATGGAAAACTGGTTAGGTCCTTATGTCATCAACAGTAAAATAGGACCTGGAACATACCGGCTAGCCTCTCTTGATGGAATCAAGGAACTAGAACCCTTGAACATCAGTCATTTGTGGCCATTCCATATTTAAAAGATCCATAGCCCAAACCAAAAGCTCCAAGGATTCCCGCAATCACTTGGTCAACCCAAAATGCTCCAAGGATTCCCATAGTCGCTTGGTCAATCCCAAAAATGCCCCAAAGGTGTCCACCAACCCTTTGGTCAAACCAAAAGCTCCAAGGATTCCCATAATCACTTGGTCAACCCCTAAATGCCCTAAAGGTGCCCACAAACCCTTTAGTTAAAACCAAACGCCCCAAAGGTACCCATCATCCCTTTGGTCAAACCAAAATCTCCAAGGGCTCCCACAATCGCTTGGTCAAAAATGAGAAAATTCAAAAACAATAAAATCATCAAAAATAACAAAAATTTGCATCTTATTTCCATGCATACTCAAAATCATCACAACAATAAAGAACTCTTTTGCATCTCATCTTCATACTCACAAAAATCAATCAATTGAAAACACAAAAATAATAGCTGCATTAAGCTCACATCCATACATTGCATATTTGTTGGTCATACAGGTCAAAGGCACCATAGACTATAATTACTCGAAAAATCCATCATTCTCCACATTTTTCCACTCTATAAACAGTCCATAAAAAATAAACGCCATCCACAGTTTCACAATACCATGCATTAGTTGTCTTCTAATGTATCTAGAGTTTTCGTCATTCAGCTGTCTTTAGATTTATTTCCAAATATTGTACAAATTCAGATATATTTTATGAAGGTAGAGTTCTACTTGGACCACCCCTTGTTACGTAGCATCCCAACACAAGCTAAAACACACAAAAATTTCCAAGTTGTATGCACGAAATATGAAACCTGAAAAGCAATCCAGGATACCATCTAGTGAAAAGGTTATCTTGCTCATCATCCTATGCGAATGACCCCAAGAATGCTGAGAGTTGGCAAAAGGACAAGCATCTTCCCTACCCAATTCCCCAAGAATCCCAAGTTCTCAAAAAGTTGCAAAAACATCAAAAATTTGCAAAAGTTAAAACTCCAAAAAAATTGACATCACAACCAAAGTGCATACATCAAAAGGCACATACAATAGTGATTCTCATCACTCAATATTCAAATCCCTTACTCAAAAGAAAAAATAAAAATAAACAGTGATTTTTATCACTATAGAAGAGCAAGTATCCCAATACAATTGAAGAAAAGAAGGGAATCAAACTTGAATCCATGGAACCCTCAGCATTCAGAAGGTCATGAGGTAAACCTCAGTATCGGTTTGGTGGATAACCTATAGGTCACTGGTGGCAAACCTCCCGCATGATGATATATTTTTCACGTTAACTTGTGTGTAGATCAATTTTTGCATGTGGATGAGCTAGCCTATGGTATCCTAGATAGCACCACAGATTAATCTGACTAAATACAACAAAAGAGTTAATGGAGCTAATTAGGTGATCCTCAGTACAGGTTTGGTTGACAGCCTGGCACTGGCGGTATCCTGAAAAATACCACATAAATAAACTCAATTGCACACACAAGGATGTGAAATAACTTGGTCAAAGACAAGTCAGATTCATACATTGTTCAAAAGTCTTGTAAGATAAAAGTACAGTCTTGGCTAGTTAGTTAAAACATCTAAGTTTTAGAAAACCTTAACTACATTATAAACCAATTGTGATATCTTTCGTCCTTGCATCGCCATCAAAAAATACAAAAAATAACATGTATACATAAAAGTCATTTACCACAGCAATCGCCTAGGACAAAAAGCCATACATTCTAAACAGTCTATGGTGCCATTGCCAAAAATCACAAATTCAATTCATCCATTCCATTTGCATATCATATCAATTAGAAACATTAAGCATTCATCACAAAATATCCATACATAATGTAAATTAACATGCATCCATCAAACATCAGTCACTGTGCATAAAATCAAATCACAACATGTGTATAAACAAAATAAAATCATCTGTATATATATATCATCAAAAATTCTTGTAGGCTACAATAAACCGGTCCTCTGACTTTGCAAAAAGGCAAAAGCTTAAAAACCCCCAAGCCTAGGGCATCGGCGACCATGATCATGCAGGATCAGTACGACAAGAGCTACCACCCATGGTGTGGGTCCTATGGGACCCCTTAGGGTGACTGCTGCTAGCCCCCACATCATGCCTACTAGCACCTCCCTCATCCAGTCACCTACATCGAGAGGATACTAACTGCTCAATCTCGCTCCCTTTTATGCGATGCGATGATTCACCTCCACTAACCGTAGGGATCCGCCCATCGAGGTAGATAATATCTTCCTCTAGCTCAAACTGATGCTGAATCAAGTCCATCTTCCACTAAAAAACTATCACCAAGTTCTCATCATGCTATGCCAGATGCGTCTACAGGAGATCCATCTCATGTGCAGCATCTGTATCCCCATCCCATCGAAGGTATGCAACAAATGTGTTCTCCCTCTCTGCCAGGTGCATCCGTAGGAGATCCCTCTCCTACAGTGCATCCCCGAGCTCCTCATCCCATATCCAAAGTAGCCCCTCCAAGCATGATATCTCAACATGCAACCCTACCTCCGTATCCTCTGGGACTGCTTGAGGCATCAGAATCTCCAAAATGGTAGCCTACTCTGACTCCCACTTATTCAGGATGTCCTACATATTCGACTGCTCTGAAACCCCAAAATCATCCCCCCCAAGTTGTCCACCTCTACCATGTTTGCATCCTCCAACAAAACCCCCCAGCCCTCTCCTAATGCCTCTACATCCTCACCACCTGTTGCTATCGCCTCTGCACCCCCTAGAGGCCCCTCGCCTCGCCATCGTCGTAAAGTCCACCACTGGTCGTACTCGACGGTAGCCCCGATGTCATCCATGTCCAAGATGTCAATCATTGTATCTAAATCCTCACCCAACAATGTAATGACCAGCTAGGCTAGAGTCCTCTCGTCACCCCGACATCGATAGATCAAAGGCTCACCAGGTAACCGCTAGCGTACCACAAACTGTCGTGTCACTCGGATGTACAAGAAATACTCCTGCTCGGTCCCATGTCACCCGATCAGCCATCTCCCTCAATGCACCCACTAAAGCCACTCTCTAGCCTTAGGCCAGGCTAGATAGTCCTGATATGAGCACCAAAAAACATCCCCTAGAGCAAGCCAACCGAAGGCATCAACATAGTGCCCTATGACACCTACCCACCACTGACTTTGTCCCTGCTCCTCAGACCACTCCCACAAAGCCGCATACCCTATCTCTTTATCAACCATCTCTGCCCGAATCATCCACGACAACCCCACCAGCCTCTCCATAGCTATGTGTTTCCAAGCCCAGCCCTACAATAGATAACTACATCCAATATCCTTCTGCCTCTAACAGTGAACCTCGTACAACTCATCATAGATCTGTGCCAGTAGAGTCTGTCCCCATATCATAATCATAGGTTCCTCCATTGAACACTCGACCAATCTGAAGACCAGCTCCAATAGGTTCCAAGGGAACCTCACACCTGATGAGTTGAGCAACAACATGTTGGAAGTGAGGGTCATCAGTAATGCATGCCTCACTCCCAACATGCCCCTCTATAGCCACCATCGCACCAAAATATCACCAATTTGGCAGTTGCCCTCTGCCATCTCCATCGGGTTGTCCACACCCAACTCCTCCCCATGATCGAAGCATCATGTCAGAACTAATGTCCATTGATCATGCGAATTAGTCTAAATAGGAAGTCCGTATATTGGAATCTGCAAAATCCGATAGACATCCTCCAGTGTCACCGTCATCTCCCCTATTGGGAGATGAAAGGTATTGGTCCGAGGATCTCACAAATTTATAAGGGCCATCAGATAGGCCCGATCCCCCACCACCGGCTCTAGCCGAGTCACCTGCTTGAGCCCAAGGGCATCAAGCCACTCCTAGTCAGCCAAAGTCAGCGCCTCCCACACTTCAGAGAAAATTGTAGGCACACGGTATTGGCTCTTCACAACCTGCAAAAGAAAACAAAACAAAAACGTTAAAAACCTGATAAACTATACAACAATAACATGAACATACAACAATGCATAAAACAATGTACACCTAAAAATAGACAAATAACGAGCAAAAAAATTCAAAAGCAATTCAAAAAATAGTTTTTCAGTACCTAGGGTTTTTAACTCTACGTTTAAACTGATAAACAAAATTAAAAAGCAATTCAAAAAATAGTTTGTCAGTACCTAGGGCTTTTAACTCTATGTTTAAACTGATAAACAAAATTAAAAAATAATTCAAAAATAGTTTGTCAGTACCTAGGGTTTTTAACTCTACGTTTAAACTGATAACCAAAATTAAAAAATAATTCAAAAAATAGTTTGTCAGTACCTAGGGTTTTTAACTCTACGTTTAAACTGATAAACAAAATTCAAAAAATAGTTTGTCGATACCTAGGGTTTTTAACTCTATGTTTAAACTGATAACAAAAATTCAAAAATAATGCAAAAAATAGTTTGTCAGTACCTAGGGTTTTTAACTCTACGTTTAAACTGACAAACAAAATTCAAAAAAATTCAAAAATAGTTTGTCAATACCTAGGGTTTTCTTTTTTTAAACTCTATGTTTAAACTGATAAATAAAAACAAAACAAACAAAATCAAAATAATAGTTTTCGTTAACCTCGGGTTTATAACTGAAGTTTACAAATGAAAAATTAGAATAAAAACAATTTTCTAAAGCTAGGGTTTTGCTCTCAGTTTACCCTAGGATTTCAGTTTAAAAACAAAAAGTTAGATTAAAACAATTTTTCTAAGGGTTTTCGTTCAGTTTACCCTAGGGTTCTAGTTTAATAACAAACAAACAACAAAAACAAAAAGAAGAAACGACACAACCTAGGGTTTCAGTTTAACCTAGGGTTATAGTTTTAGTTTTTGTCAATTCATTTTTGCCTTGGGTTTTACCAAAGTTTAAACACAAAAACAAATTCAAAATAAATTGCGATTTTTAAACTGTAACATAAAACAAAAGCAAATAATGAAGAGGAGCACTTACCGGTATCGCTTCGTCTTCGCTGCTAGATCTGGTTTGTGAACTCCTAGTGTCGGGAAAAATTCGATAGCGCTTCACTTCATAGAATTGACCTCAAACACAAATGAGCCCAAACCCTAGTTTTGGCCCTTAAATAGGCTTTTTGGCTTGTAATTGTTTACCCTTGGGATGAGCGCTCTAGTTTGCACTCGTCCCTCCCTGGGATGATTACAAAAATAGTATTCATCCCACCTAGGGACAATTACAGAGCAAAAATTGCAAAAATAGCAAAAACTGCACCAAAATGCACAAAAACAAGCAATAAAATTGTCCAATAAGAGTACTTTTGCACTTGACATTTCGGGCATGCAAAACATACGTCAAGGTCACAAATCCTCACTATCCTATTCCCTAAGAAGGCTACCATAGCCCTGATGGAGCCTCTAGAGGGAACCCTAGAAAAGCCAGTGTGGGAGGAATTGGTAGACTTTCAGATGGCTCCCTGGTTTTTACTTTTGCTGAGAATTTGGGTATTTTTCCAATAACCTTGCTGAGGGGTATGGTATCCTTAGAGGCCTTCAGGAGGCTACTAAGGTTGGATGGGAAAAGGTGTTAGTTGAGTCTGACTCTCAACTTATGATTAATATCTTGAAGACTCCTTCTAAGAATCATAAGGTGGATTGGAGAATAAAAAGAATTATTGAGAAAATTTAGTTAATCCAGATGGGATTTTTGAAAGTTGATTACAATCATGTGGTCAAAGATCAAAACAAGAGTGCTGATGCTTTAGCTAATTGGGCTTTGGAAAAAGGTGATCTTACTTGTTATGGCCACCCTCCTATATCGTGGGCTTCTCAAATTAGGGAAGCTCTTCTTTCTATCATTTCTTTGGATGGCTCCAGATCTGAAGGTACCTAGATTATTCTTGTTTTTTTTTGTTTCTCTTTGGTTCATTCAGTTTTTTTAGTTCCCTAGCTCATTTTATTCTTTATTTTGTTTCCTCTGTTGATAGGTCATTGTTTTGTTCATTTTTTTTTCTTTTGTCTTCTTTGTTTTTTTGTTTAGTTCTTTAAGGTGGGTGGGTTCTTTTGTTTTGTTTTTTTTTTGTGTTCCTTGTGTTGTTTTTTGTTGTTCTTGTGTTTTTGTTGTTTTTTTTTTTTGTTTATTGTTATTGTTCTTGTGTTTTTTTCGTTCTTGTTCTTGGGTTTCTCTTTGTTTGTGTTATTTCATTTTTTTATGTGTGAGTGTTTTCTATGTTTTTTGTTTTTGTTTATTGTTTGTTGTTGGTTGTTTTTATTTTTATTTTATTTATTTTATTTTTTAGGTTTTGGTTTTGTTTATTTTTCATGTTTTTTTAGGTTGTCTTTGTAGTGTTCTGTTGTTTTTGTCTTGTTTGTGTTTTGTTATGTGGTTATTGTGTTTTTCTATGTGGTTTGTGTTATGGTTTCTTTTACATTATTGTGCGTGTTTTGTTGTGCTTTTGGTTTTGACACACTCAAGGAGTTTGTTTTTTATTTTATTTTATTATTTTTGTTGTTATTTTATTTTTTTAATTTGGTTTTGTGTGTTTGTTTGCTCCTTGAGTATGTCAAAGGTGGTAGGACAGGTCCGAGTCCTGGGAATTTTTGGAGGAATGGATACCCCTGCCTCCTTGGGTCTTACCCGAAAGTGGCATCCCTTTTGGGATGTTTTCCACAAATTAAAAAAAAAAAAAAAATTCAAAAAATAGTTTGTCAGTACCTAGGGTTTTTAACTCTACGTTTAAACTGATAAACAAAATTAAAAAACAATTCAAAAATAGTTTGTCAGTACCTAGGTTTTTTAACTCTACGTTTAAAATGATAACCAAAATTAAAAAATAATTCAAAAAATAGTTTGTCAGTACCTAGGGTTTTTAACTCTACGTTTAAACTGATAAACAAAATTCAAAAAAATTCAAAAAATAGTTTGTCAGTACCTAGGGTTTTTAACTCTATGTTTAAACTGATAACCAAAATTCAAAAATAATTCAAAAAATAGTTTGTCAGTACCTAGGGTTTTTAACTCTACATTTAAACTGACAAACAAAATTCAAAAAATTCAAAAACAGTTTGTCAATACCTAGGGTTTTCTATTTTTTTAAACTCTATGTTTAAACTGATAAATAAAAAAAAACAAACAAAATCAAAATAACAGTTTTCGTCAACCTCGGGTTTATAACTAAAGTTTACAAATGAAAAATCAGAATAAAAACAATTTTCTAAAGCTAGGGTTTTGCTCTCAGTTTACCCTAGGATTTCAGTTTAGAAACAAAAAGTTAGATTAAAACAATTTTCCTAAGCTAGGGTTTTCGTTCAGTTTACCCTAGGGTTCTAGTTTAACAGCAAACAAACAACAAAAACAAAAAGAAGAAACGACACAACCTGGGGTTTTAGTTTAACCTGGGGTTATAGTTTTAGTTTTTGTCAATTCGTTTTTGCCTCGGGTTTTACCTAAGTTTAAACGAAAAAACAAATTCAAAATAAATTACGATTTTTAAACTGTCACATAAAAAAAAGCAAATAACAAAGAGGAGCACTTACCGGTCTCACTTTGTCTTTGTTGCTCGATCCGATTTGTCAACTCCTAAAGTCGAGAAAAATTTGACAGCGCTTCGCTTCGCAGAATTGACCTCCTCAGAGCTCCAAATCGCTAGAAAAATTGAACACAAATGAGCCCAAACCCTAGTTTTGGCCCTTAAATAGGCTTTTTGTCTTGTAATCATTTCACCCTAGGATGAGTTCTCTAGTTTGCGCTCGTCCCTCCCTGGGATAATTACAAAACTAGTATTCATCCCACCCAGGGACGATTACAGAGCAAAAATTACAAAAACAACAAAAACTGCACCAAAATGCACAAAAATAAGCAATAAAATTGTCCAATAAGAGTGCTTTTGCACTTGACATTTTGGGCATGCAAAACATACATCGAGGTCACAAATCCTCACTATCCTATTCCCTAATAAGACTACCATATCCAGACCACTCCACAGGATGACGGATTGACGAGAATTTCATCCCCAAACGACATCCCCAAAAGGGTCTAAACCCACCCAAAAATAGCAATAACATGACCGAGAAATGTGCCTTTGTGCCTCTGCTGCTTGGCATGCAAAACAGATGTCGGGGTAACAAATCCTCACTCTCCTATTCCTTAAGAATGCTAACATAGCCATACCACTCCACGGGAGGATGGATTGTCGAGAATTTCATCCCCAATTGGCGTCCCAAACAGGGTTAACACCCACCCAAAAATAGGTCCAAGTGTTGGGAAACTGCATAAGCATTCAAAGAAAAACATCTGAAGGCACCCTTACCTAAGTCATCTTGGGTCAAGTGACTCATCACTTTTATCATGTAGGTCATTCCCTCATCGATTCGTTGCTTGAGGGGGTAGTCACACTTAGTCACCAATCAACAAATACACACCCAATCAAGGAAATGGCATGCATTCAAAGAATCATTGACAAAGATAATCACGCCCCTGTTTGGGGCAACAAACAAGCAATAATCACAAGCTAATCAAACACTTGGCATTCATGAATCATGAACTCAAGGTTCCCATAGACAAAAGGTTGCGCCCTTTGCCTATTCATGACTGATCAATGTCCAATCTCAAGTAACACCTCACCAAAAAAGCTTAACACTTGAATTAAGTTCCTTCGCTCGTCAGAAGCAAGGATTCAAGAATGCATGCCCTTTCCATACTTTGGGCATCAAAAGTTGGTTAGGTTACTGAGAAACCCTAATCATTAGTGCTTTGGTTATCTATTTTTTCTTAGCATTGCGCCATGCACAGTGCATCCCAAAAAGGGACATCTGTAGACACCAAAACAACACCAATCTGATTATGTGACTGCAAACACTAATCGCATTGACACACAGAGCCCCCAGGGCAGCCCCCAGAGGTTAAACAGTGGTCCTAACCACTCACACGATAGTTTTGGAAGGTCAAATGTCAATTTTACACCTTTTAGGCACTCTGCTCTCTACTCATTTCACCCAGGGACGATTACAAACTGGTATTAATTCCACCTAGAGACGATTAGTAGTATTCGCTCCAGGGTGGGGCGAATAGTAGGTTTGATGGGTGAAAACTCAATTCTTGACAAATGGCAGCTCAGATCCGCCATTTAACTCTTTCTTCATTGCATGGGAGTGTGAGTGAGAATTTTGAGTGCTAGAGGCAGTTATAGGGGCAGTCATGGAGCCCCTAATCAGGGAGGAATCTTCTCCCCCCTAGGAAGGCATGATTGCCAAGTGGTGCCTCTGCATGCTCATCCAAAGAGACCATCGGGTCTATAAAATGGTGAGTCTTATCAACCCCAAAAGAGATAGAGAAGGAGCATTTTGAGCAATGAAGTGCTACCATTTTACATCCTCACACCTTTTGATTTGTGCCTTTCACATCCTTGATCTCTTTTTGAAGGGAGGTCATAGGGTGGTTATTAGAAGCGCAAATCTGGAACCAAAACCTGAAATTTTTCCATAACATCCTACCAAATTTATCGACAACACCCCAAAAGAGGTTTTGGACCCATACCAAGTGGATTGGTGCCAAAATTGGGCCCCAAACGGCGGGCATCCTGCCCCCGAGCGCCCCCCAGACTGCTGCAGTCCTAATCCCCTTGCCCTAGAGTGATTAGAAATTTGTAGTAGATTTCCTTTCTGTTATTTTTGCATATAATTCTATGTTGCTTAGATAGGTTTTCATTCAAATTTCACATCATTTTGAGCTATTTTGATCATGTTTTTGTCATTTTCTGCTTTTGCTAACATGCGGGTAGCATCATCAAATTCCTGGCAATAGAAGTCGAATTGGAAAAATATGACCTTCTGGGTCTTTCCAAAATACCCCATTTTACCTAACCCCCAAATTTGAAGGTGATTTGGAGCTTCCCAGATGTGACATTTGGGATTGTACTTTCTAACATTTTAATGCAGGTCTAATCATCCCGCCCCGAGGTGATTAGAAATCCGTGGTGAATTTTTTTACTGTTCCATGTGCAGTGCCCTCCTGGTTATTTCCTCATGCTTCTGTTAAATTTTTAGATCATTCTGATGCTATTTAGTTATCATTTTAGTTATTTTTCGCATGCACTAATCGTAGGCTTGGGGATTGCATATTTTATTTTATCTACAGGTGTTATTGACTATTTTCTATTTCCTTGAATGCAGGATCTCAACATTAGAGGAGCAGCAAGGAGTCAAGACTCATCAAAACAAGTGGCGATGACGTTTGGTCCGCCCATTCTACATGTGGGCACACGGAAGAAGGAATACCATCTGTTGATGTGACAAGAACATATTTAACGCTCCTAGCCCCTGAAAAGGGAGGAGACAGATTGTAACTAGGTTCTAAAGTATATTAATAAAAAGGGTTGTACTCCATATTCATTTTTATACCTTGTTTCAATGCACTTATGTTTCTCTCCTTTCATGCATTTCAGTTCATAGGATTTAGCATTAAGTTTAGTTTTGTTTACATCGCATCTTGGCATTTCATTTTTGTTTCCGTATCCTCGTGCTTTCAGATAGCAAATTTCTATTTCAAAATATCCTCATAAATTTTCTTCAATGATATTTTAAAGTAATACTTCTAGGGCACTTCCTTAGTTCTCAAAAATACTGCATTAAACTCTTAAAATTCTCTCAATAATTTCCCTTTCATAAAGCACAATTTACAATGAAATAAAATCTCTTTTACACCTTTTATCTCCACACTTTAAAAAATAATTTTTCACTCAACTTTTATGTAAAAAAAATTACATTACATTCATAAATCCTTCACAAACTTATCACTCCAAACTTATTAGATTTAAATAAATGATATTTAAACCCTAAAAATTATAGTAAAAATATTTTACCTTATATCTCCTAAGTTTTCAAACCACAAGCCAAATTAATCATCTGCCAATATATACCATAGCCAAAAATTAACAAGAACCAAGGCACATACCTTAAAAAAATTAGTTGCCTTTGTTACGGATGGGAATCGAGCCTCAGACCTCAGCCATCAAGTGTAGCACCTTGACCACTTGCGCTAGCCAAGAGGTTGAGGCCAAGTGTTAGACTCCCACTCCAAATACTCACTACCTCTATAAAAATATTCAAAACAAAACCTTTAATCGGTGCTAGGGGGAATCGAACCCCGTACCTCTATGCTACCAATAACTTAATGTAGGACCCGCTTGCCGCTTGGGCTACCATCCCTTGGTGCACAAAACTATTGGTCATCCTCTCTTTATTCCTTGCACTCATCCAACAAATAAGAAACATCCTGATTTTTTCTATCTCCTCCATTCAATTTTATTCACATGGAATTCAACATTTAGCATTCAAATTTTTTTGCATGTGCTTATTTCTTGGGCATTCGAAAATTATCTCATTTTGATTTTTATTACCTCCTTTTATCTGCTCCCAGGTAATATTTAAAATGTTTGCGGAATATATGCCTCCAATATTAAATTTAAATTTTGGCACCTTAGCCAAATTCAAAATTTAATTATAATATTAATATAATATTTTAACCTTAGGTTAAATATTATATTATTTAAACTAGATAATTCAAAAATAAAAAATAATTCAAAAAATAGTTTGTCAGTACCTAGGGTTTTTAACTCTATGTTTAAACTGACAAACAAAATTCAAAAAAATTCAAAAATAGTTTGTCAATACCTAGGGTTTTCTTTTTTTTTAAACTCTATGTTTAAACTGATAAATAAAAAAAAAACAAACAAAATCAAAATAACAGTTTTCGTCAACCTCGGGTTTATAACTAAAGTTTACAAATGAAAAATCAGAATAAAAACAATTTTCTAAAGCTAGGGTTTTACTCTCAGTTTACCCTAGGATTTCAGTTTAGAAACAAAAAGTTAGATTAAAACAATTTTCCTAAGCTAGGGTTTTCGTTCAGTTTACCCTAGGGTTCTAGTTTAACAGCAAACAAACAGTAAAAAAAAAAGAAGAAACGACACAACCTGGGGTTTTAGTTTAACCTGGGGTTATAGTTTTAGTTTTTGTCAATTCGTTTTTGCCTCGGGTTTTACCTAAGTTTAAACGAAAAAACAAATTCAAAATAAATTACGATTTTTAAACTGTCACATAAAAAAAAGCAAATAACAAAGAGGAGCACTTACCGGTATCACTTCGTCTTTGTTGCTCGATCCGATTTGTGAACTCCTAAAGTCGAGAAAAATTCGACAGCGCTTCGCTTCGCAGAATTGACCTCCTCCTCAGAGCTCCAAATCGCTAGAAAAATTGAACACAAATGAGCCCAAACCCTAGTTTTGGCCCTTAAATAGTCTTTTTGTCTTGTAATCATTTCACCCTAGGATGAGTGCTCTAGTTTGTGCTCGTCCCTCCCTGGGATAATTATAAAACTAGTATTCATCCCACCCAGGGACGATTACAGAGCAAAAATTACAAAAATAGCAAAAACTGCACCAAAATGCACAAAAATAAGCAATAAAATTGTCCAATAAGAGTACTTTTGCACTTGACATTTCGGGCATGCAAAACATACATCAGGGTCACAAATCCTCACTATCCTATTCCCTAATAATACTACCATATCCAGACCACTCCACAGGATGACGGATTGACAAGAATTTCATCCCCAAACGACATCCCCAAAAGGGTCCAAACCCACCCAAAAATAGCAATAACATGGCCGAGCAAGGTGCCTTTGCGCCTCTGCTGCTTGGCATGCAAAACAGATGTCGGGGTCAAAAATCCTCACTCTCCTATTCCTTAAGAATTCTAGCATAGCCATACCACTCCATGGGAGGACGGATTGTCGAGAATTTCATCCCCAATTGGCGTCCCAAACAGGGTTAACACCCATCCAAAAATAGGTCCAAGTGTAGGGAAACTGCATAAGCATTCAAAGAAAAACATCTGAAGGCACCCTTACCTAAGTCATCTTGGGTCAAGTGACTCATCACTATTATCTTGTAGGTCATTCCCTCATCGATTCGTTGCTTGAGGGGGTAGTCACACTTAGTCACCAATCAACAAATACACACCCAATCAAGGAAATGGCATGCATTCAAAGAATCATTGACAAAGATAATCGCGCCCCTGCTTGGGGCAACAAACAAGCAATAATCACAAGCTAAACAAACACTTGGCATTCATGAATCATGAACTCAAGGTTCCCACAGACAAAAGGTTGCGCCCTTTGCCTATTCATGACTGATCAATGTCCAAGCTCGTTAGAAGCAAGGATTCAAGAATGCATGCCCTTTCCATACTTTGGGCATCAAAATTTTGTTAGGTTACTAAGAAACCCTAATCATTAGTGCTTTGGTTATCTATTTTTTCTCAGCATTGCGCCACGCACAACGCATCCCAAAAAGGGACATCTGTAGACACCAAAACAACACCAATCTAATTATGTGACTGCAAACACTAATCGCATTGACACACAGCCCCCAGGGCAGCCCCCAGAGGTTAAATAGTGGTCCTAACCACTCACACAGTAGTTTTGGAAGGTCAAAGGTCAATTTTGCACCTTTTAGGCACTCTGCTCTCTACTCATTCCACCCAGGGACGATTACAAACTGGTATTCATTCCACCTAGGGACGATTAGTAGTATTCGCTCCAGGGTGGGGCGAATAATAGGTTTGATGGGTAAAAACTCAATTCTTGACAAATGGCAGCTCAGATCCGCCACTTAACTCTTTCTTCATTGCATGGGAGTGTGAGTGAGAATTTTTGAGTGCTAGAGGCAGTTATAGGGGCAGTCATGGAGCCCCTAATCAGGGAGGAATCTTCTCCCCCCTAGGAAGGCATGATTGCCAAGTGGCGCCTCTGCATGCTCATCCAAAGAGACCATCAGGTCTATAAAATGGTGAGTCTTCTCACCCCCAAAAGAGATAGAGAAGGAGCATTTTGAGCAATGAAGTGCTACCATTTTACATCCTCACACCTTTTGATTTGTGCCTTTCACATCCTTGATCTCTTTTGGAAGGGAGGTCATAGGGTGGTTATTGGAAGCGCAAATATGGAACCAAAACCTGAAATTTTGCCATAACATCCTACCAAATTTATCGACAACACCCCACAAGAGGTTTTGGACCCATCCCAAGTGGATTGGTGCCAAAATTGGGCCCCAAACGGTGGGCATCCTGCCCCCGAGCGCCCCCCAGACTGCTGCAGTCCTAATCCCCTTGCCCTAGAGTGATTAGAAATTTGTAGTATATTTCCTTTCTTTTATTTTTGCATATGATTCTATGTTTCTTAGATAGGTTGTCATTCAAATTTCACATCATTTTGAGCTATTTTGATCATGTTTTTGTCATTTTCTGCTTTTGCTAACATGCGGGTAGCATCATCAAATTCCTGGCAATAGAAGTCGAATTGGAAAAATATGACCTTCTAGGTCTTTCCAAAATACCCCATTTTACCTAACCCCCAAATTTGAAGGTGATTTGGAGCTTCCCAGATGTGACATTTGGGATTGTACTTTCTAACATTTTAATGCAGGTCTAATCATCCCGCCCCGAGGTGATTAGAAATCCGTGGTGAATTTTTTTACTGTTCCATGTGCAGTGCCCTCCTGGTTATGTCCTCATGCTTCTGTTAAATTTTTAGATCATTTTGATGCTATTTAGTTATCATTTTAGTTATTTTTCGCATGCACTAATCGTAGGCTTGGGGATTGCATATTTCATTTTATCTACAGGTGTTATTGACTATTTTCTATTTCCTTGAATGCAGGATCTCAACATTAGAGGAGCAGCAAGGAGTCAAGACTCATCAAAACAAGTGGCGACGACGTTTGGTCCGCCCATTCTACATGTGGGCACACGGAAGAAGGAATACCATCTGTTGATGTGACAAGAACATATTTAATGCTCCTAGCCCCTGAAAAGGGAGGAGACAGATTGTAACTAGGTTCTAAAGTATATTAATAAAAAGGGTTGTACTCCATATTCATTTTTATACCTTGTTTCAATGCTCTTATGTTTCTCTCCTTTCATGCATTTCAGTTCATAGGATTTAGCGTTAAGTTTAGTTTTGTTTACATCGCATCTTGGCATTTCATTTTTGTTTCCATATCCTCGTGCTTTCAGATAGCAAATTTCTATTTCAAAATATCCTCATAAATTTTCTTCAATGATATTTTAAAGTAATACTTCTAGGGCACTTCCTTAGTTCTCAAAAATATTGCATTAAACTCTTAAAATTCTCTCAATAATTTCCCTTTCATAAATCACAATTTACAATGAAATAAAATCTCTTTTACACCTTTTATCTCCACACTTTAAAAAATAAATTTTCACTCAACTTTTATATAAAAAAAATTACATTACATTCATAAATCCTTCACAAACTTATCACTCCAAACTTAATAGATCTAAATAAATGATATTTAAAACCTAAAAATTATAGTAAAAATATTTTACCTTATATCTCCTAAGTTTTCAAACCACAAGCCAAATTAATCATCTGCCAATATATACCATAGCCAAAAATTAACAAGAACCAAGGCACATACCTTAAAAAAATTAGTTGCCTTTGTTACGGATGGGAATCGAGCCTCAGACCTCAGCCATCAAGTGCAGCACCTTGACCACTTGCGCTAGCCAAGAGGTTGAGGCCAAGTGTTAGACTCCCACTCCAAATACTCACTACCTCTGTAAAAATATTCAAAACAAAACCTTCAATCGGTGCTAGGGGGAATCGAACCCCGTACCTCTATGCTGCCAATAACTTAACGTAGGACCCGCCTGTCGCTTGGGCTACCATCCCTTGGTGCACAAAACTCTTGGTCATCCTCTCTTTATTCCTTGCACTCATCCAACAAATAAGAAACATCTTGATTTCTTCTATCTCCTCCATTCAATTTTATTCACATGGAATTCAACATTTAGCATTCAAATTTTTTTGCATGTGCTTATTTCTTGGGCATTCGAAAATTATCTCATTTTGATTTTTATTACCTCCTTTTATCTGCTCCCAGGTAATATTTAAAATGTTTGCGGAATATATGCCTCCAATATTAAATTTAAATTTTGGCACCTTAGCCAAATTCAAAATTTAATTATAATATTAATATAATATTTTAACCTTAGGTTAAATATTATATTATTTAAACTAGTATTGAATAATACTTTTGCATGTGATTTTCACTAATTCATTTTCACTAATTCATTTTCTTACTTTTATTAAGCCCTCATGGCTTTATTATTATAATATTTAAAATATTATAATGTCTCCTTTTTCCTTTAAAACCATGGGTATAATATTTTATCTTCAACCATGCTAGCCAACCTTTTTGGCTTATAATATAAAATATTATAGCCAGTTCTTTTACCACTTTTCTTGTACCAAAATGGACTTTGCCTTGCACCCAGGTTTATGCACAAGGGGTTGGACTCAAAATGTACTTGTAAAAAAATGTTGAATTCTAGTCGAAATCAGGGTTAATCATGACAAATCCTAAGCAAATCAAATCAATCACATTCACACCAAACTTTGGGGTATTTGAAGCCCTAAAAAGTAAGGTCATATTTGGGATATATTTTGACCTATTAAATATTATTATAACTTCATAAAAAACACCAACATTAGATCAAGATCAAAAATATTTTTCCAACGAGTACAAATATACCTATGTTTGGATATATATTGTGGTTAATTGACCCTAAGAAAAAAATGGTCTCAAAAATTTTAGGTTAATAGGCTGATGTCGAGGGTCCTCATATTTGCCAATTTCTAATTTTAAAAATCCTAATATTCGCCCAATTTGCAAATATTTTCCACTATGCATAACCTTACTTGCACCAAACACTTGACATCAATGACAACCTTATTACTCAAAATTTCCAAAAATCTCCCCCTTTGTCATTGATGGCAAACCCCCCCTTTTTTTTAACAATTCCTTTTTCCTTTTTAAATTCTGCTCCCCCTAATTGAATGCTCTCCTCCTAACTCAAATCTCTTCCCCTTTGTCATCAATGGCAAAGGGACAGCTTTGGGGCTAAAGATAAGACTCTGGGCTCAGCCCCCTCCCCACCTCCTCTCCTTGAGGCAATTAATTTTGGGGTGGGGGTATCTCTACTCCCAACATATAATGCTCTTTTCATTTTTCAACTTTCTTTCTCAACATATCCTTTTTATTCTTTAGAATATCCCTGTTCTTACTTGTCCCTGGAAATTATGTTCTACACTACTTGGCCATATGCCTAATATTATTGCACTTATAACACTTAATATTGTGGTTCTTAGAAGGTGCAAATATCTTGAATTTCCTCTTGGAGAAGCCATACCTATTTTTGTCATGAACCTTGCAGTGAATTGCTTTATGACCAAATTGATTACAAGAGTAGCAATACCCTTGAAAGAAATATCCATATTTTAAGTTCCTCTTAGTAATACCATACTCTTATTTCCATGAGTCTTGCAATGCATAGCCTTGTGACCAAACATGTTACATGAGAAGCAATTTCCTTTGAAGAAATTTTGCCTTGGACCCATTGGTCTCTTAGTCCTTTATTTTCTGTGATGATCCATGTTCTCTGTTTGTGCATTTTTTCTTTTTTGGTGAAACTTCTATTCACATAAGTCTCACTTTCTCCTTTACTCTCTTATTATAAATCTTATTCATCTTTGGATATTGAGCTTGACCCTTCTTGTTTCTCTTGTCTTTCTTCAAAACCAAGTCCTATTTTGTTAGATCAAGGTCTTTGTGCTTTGGTAGTGTTATCCAAAGCTTTTGAAATTTTTAAAAACCTGTGTAGCTTGTATTTAGACTCCTTCACTTCCTTCCTTAGTGAAACTACCTCATGTTCTAATCTTTCACTTTCTAAGACTTTTACCTCTAACTTTTTAGTCATACCTTATTCAATTTTCCTTGCCTCTTCAACCTTAACCTTAAGGTCAGTGAGATCTTGTAGAAACTTTGCCTTTGTTTCCTTATCTTCTTGTACTTGGGATTTCAATCTTAAGTTATCCCTTTTTAACTCAACAAGTTCCTTAATGATGGATTCCTCCTTTACTTTTTCTTAACCTTCTTCTTCTAGGTTGTCAAGAGTATCTTCATACTCTTCAATATCTGAAAGACTTTAATCATTGTCACTTGAAGTACTGATTGCTCCTTCAATAGGGGCATATTCTTTTCTTCTATTATCAAAAGTATAATTTTCTTTGTACATTTGATTTGACTATCCCTATTTTCTTTTCATCTTCACTGCTACTAAAACCATTACAATAAGCTGCATTGTGGCCAAGGTTACCATAACTAAATCACTCTTCTTCATTTCTACTATACCCAACTTTTGAAAAATTATCTTCAAGATGACCAAAGTTGCTACATGTAAAACATTTGAGTATTCTTGGTTCCTTCTTATTCCTTTTTGCATAGTTAGATTCTTTTCTACTGCTAGATCCTATTTCCACTTCTCCTATTAGAGAAAAAATATCTTTGAGAGCAAAATCAAATTCATTTTCCCATTTCTACTATTATACCCATTTTATGGACAATAAAGTGCCATGTGACCAAGCTTACCACACTCAACACATCTCACATATTTTTTTTCTTCCTTTCTGTTAGTCTCAAGATCCAATTATTTTTCTTTTTTAGGTCTCATGGTTATTCTTTTACCTTTCCTTTCCATGTGTGTTCTTGTAGCTATTCCTTCAAGTTGTTAGGCTCTTCCAAAGGCACATGCTCTTATACCAATTGAATAACACAAGATTATACTAAGAGGGGGGGCTGAACAATATAATGCCAACTTTTACTTTTATTTCCAAACAATATTATCAAATATTATCAATGGAAATATCTATATAATTAATCAAAGAAATGCATAAATCATCACACACAATAAATACACTAATTTAACGTGGTTCACCCAATGTGGGCTACTCCACAAAGAAAATATTTCTACTAAATTTTCTAAACAAATCTTCTTGGAAATCAATTCCCTATTATAATGTTTATGGATCTTTGTCCAAAGGAGACACCAATACCCTATACTCTTATTTGTGGATCTCTCTTCATAGGAGAACTATTTTCCCTCTCTGGTTCATGGAACTTGATCCAAGAGACCTCTATCTCCTCAAATGGTTTATGGATATCTATCCACATAAGAACTCTATCTTCCCAGTTGGTTCACAGATCACACTCTACAAGATAACTCTTTCCACTTGCTCTAGTTCATGGATCTCTATCCATAGGATAAATCTTTCCCCTCTGCTCTAGTTGATGATCTTCTAGAAGACTTCTACCCCACTGCTCTAGCTTGTAGAAATATCTCCTTAGAAGACCTCTATCCTCACTACCTTGGCTAATGGATCTCTATCTATTGGATACTGGTGTCCTCTACTCTATCACATACAAATATTACTCTCAAATCTGTATCACATCTGCACCAAAATCTATCCCAAGTGTAGTACAAATATAATCTAAATCTCCTCATAAATTTACTCATAAATCTACTCACAAATATGCTCACAAATCTCTATATCAAATATGTCCCCAAGCCTTAACATAAAGCTTTATCAAATCACCAATCAAATCTGATCATATCTGCTCCAAGTCTCAACACAAATATTTGAAAAAATCAATCAATAAACTCTTCTTAGATCTACCACAAGCCTTAACACAAAGCTTGAGCAAATCACCAATCAACTCTTCTTAGATCTACCTTCAAGCCCTTTCAAGAGCTTGCTCAATTTTATCCTCAAGTCTCCTCAAAGACATGCTCAAATATGTCCTCAAGTATCCTCAAAGACTTGCTCAAATATGATCTTGAAGTATTCACCAAGACTTGCTCAAATCTGCTCTCAAGTCTTCACCAAGACTCGCTCAAATCTTCCTTCAAGTCTTCATCAAGACTTGCTCAAATTTACCTTCAAGTCTTCACCAATACTTGCTCAAATCTGCCTTCAAGTATTCACCAAGACTTTGTCAAATCTACCTTTAATTTCACTCAAGAACTTGCTCAAATCTACCTTCAAGTGTTCACCAAGATTTTCTCAAATCTTCTCTAACACATGCTCAAAAGAGATCATAAGATATGCTCAATCAAACTCAAATCTTGCACATAATGCTATCAAATGCTTTATCTAATCTTCAAAGTAATTCCTTTAACTTGAAGCAGTTTAGACATATTCTATTCAGAATTCGTTTAACTTCTGGAACATATATATTATGATGTACTCTATCAAAAACTCAATATGTCCTACTCAATCATTAAGTCTATCGCTTTCACAAATCTGATTTCTAATATCTTCACTTTCACTTTTAATATCACTCAAAACCAATGCTCAAGAGTTTCACTCAAACATTCAACCAATGAAGCACAACTTGCTTAAAAACCCTAACCAAGTGTGTCACACTATTTCAACAACTAGCAAAATGTAGATTTCAAACCCTAACTCAAATAATGCTTACTAAACAATCCTTTTATCTCCACATTCTATTCCAAAAAAACTCATTCAATAACATTCAATCCAACAACCAGTTCAAACAAAAGATTATGTGCCCATACTTTTTTGCTTTGATGGAGATATGTTTTCAAAATATGTTTCACAATCAACCTCTTTTCTATGTGCCACTTCACAAGTTAGATAGCAAATTTCTATTTCAAAATATCCTCATAAATTTTCTTCAATGATCTCTGAAAATAATACTTCTAGGGCACTTCCTTAGTTCTAAAAAATACTACATTAAAACTCTTAAAATTCTCTCAATAATTTCCATTTCATAAAACACAATTTACAATCAAATAAAATCTCTTTTAAACCTTTTATTTCCACACTTAAAAAAATATTTTTTCACTCAACTTTTATATCAAAACAAATACATTACATTCATAAATCCTTCACAAAATTATCACTCCAATCTTAAAAGATTTAAATAAATGATATTTAAACCCTAAAATTTATAGCAAAATTATTTTACCTTATATCTCCTAAGTTTTCAAACCATAGGCTAAATTAATCATCCACCAATATATACCATAGTCAACAATTAACAATGAAGTGCATATATCATAAACCAACCAAGGTGCATACCTTATAAAAAATAAATCGCCTTTGTTGTAGACAAGAATCGATCCTCCAACCTCAGCCACCAAGTGTGGCTCCTTGACCGCTTGCACTAGCCAAGTAGTTGAGGATAAGTGTTAGCCTCCAGCTCTAAATACTTGCCACCTTGGCAAAAATCTTCAACCGACATTGGGGGAATTGAACCTCATACCTCTCTTCTGTTAATGACTTAACGTAGTACCTGCCTGTCGCTTGGGCTAGCAGCCCTTGGTGCACAAAACTATTGACCGCCCTCTCTTTATCGCTAGTCCAACAAATAAGAAAAAGTAATGTTTCTTCTCTCTCCTCCATTCAATTTTGTTGACATGGACTTCAACGTTTAGCATTCGAATTCATTCGCATGTGCTTCTTTCTTGGGCATTTCAAAATGATCTCATTTTGATTTTTATTAACTCCTTTTATATGCTCCAAGGTAATGTTTAAAATGTCGATGAATATATGCCTCCAATATTAAATGTGAATTTTAGTGCCTTAGCCAAATTGAAAATTTAATTATAATATTAATATAATATTTTAACCTTAAATATTATATTATTTAGCATGAACTCTATTGTTGTTGATTACTTTTCCAATATTTTTGCTGCTACTCCTCTTGACTCAGCTTCTCAACATAATGTTCTTCAAGCAATCCCTTCTCTTATCACTTCGAGGAGAACTCTATTTTGATTGCTCTCAGTTACTATCAATGAGATTCAACCAGTAGTTTTTAAAATGCAAAAAGGGAAAACCCTAGGTCCTGATGGTTTTCCTATTGAGTTCTACCAAGAGTTCTGGAATATCATTCATGTTGATTTATTAGAGGTGGTGGAAGAAGCCAGGAAAGCCAAAGAAATTTTGAAGGTTATCAATAAAACTTATATTACCCTTGTTCCAAAAGCTCAAGAGGTTGATCATATCTCAGCTTTTAGACCTATTGCTTTATGTAATGTTATTCTCAAAATCATTACTAAAATCATGGTAGAAAGCTTGAAGCATATTTTGCATAATATTATTTACCCAGAGCAAGGGGCTTATGTGGAAGGACGTCAAATAGTAGATGAGATAGTTCTTGCTTAGGAAGCCATCCATTCCATGGATATGCAAAATTCTCCTTCCATGTTCATTCGCTTAGACTTATCCAAACCTTATGACAGAGTGGATTGGCACTTCTTTATCAAAGTTTTGAGGCAATTTGGTTTCTCTAAGGATTGGATGGATTGGATTATGGGACTTATCTCTTCAATTTCCTACTTAGTTATTATCAATGGCAGACCTTCTCAATCTTTCCCAACTTCCAGAGGTATTAGGCAAGGTGACCCGCTATCCTCTTATTTATTCATCATTCTTGCTAAATGCTTGGGTAGCACTATAACCAAAAATAGGGAAAACAAAACCCTTGAGGGAGTTACCATTTCTCATGGAGCTAGACCTATCTCTCATCTTCAATTTGTGGATGACTCTACTCTTTTAGGTAAATCTACAGTTAAGGAAGCTTCTAATATTAAGAAAATCATTAGCTATTTTTCTAAGGCTACTAGGCGATTGATCAATGAAGACAAATCTAAAGTTATTTTCTTTCAACTGCTCTACTAGACAGGAATCCATGGTCTTGGATAAATTAAGATATAAGAAGACCTCTCTTCCAATCACTTATTTAGGTATTCCCATAAATATTCAAAGGCAAAAAAATAAATATTGGAATTGGTTGTTGGACAAAGTCAAGAAGAAAATTGGAAAGTGGACCAACAAGTGGCTTTCTTCTAGGGGTAGAATCACCTTGGTAAAATCAGTCCTTCAAGCTATTCCTATTTATGTTTCTTCCATTTTGAATATCCCAAAGGTTGTTCTTAGAGAATTGGATCAAATCAGTCATTGTTTCCTTTGGAGTGGTACTAAGGAGAAAAGAAAATGGGCCTTGGTGAAATGGGATACTTTATGTCTTCCTAAGAGTGAAGGGGGTTAGGATTCCAGTATTCAATTAATAACAACAAAGCTTTAGCTGCTAAATTATATTGGAGGATGTTGCATAACCCCAATGCTCTTTGGGCCAATAATCTCCGTGCTAAATATGCTAAGAAAAAAAGTCTTGAAGACCTTGTTCACTATCAACTTCCTACCAAAGGTTCTCCCATTTTAGCAGTTCTTAAGACTGGTGAGGATTTGATAAATAAAAAATTATTTCGGATCATTCATAATGGTCATCATGCAAATTTTTGGACAGATTCTTGGGATGGTCACAAGCCTTCGATAAATTAGTTTCCTGATTGGAGGCCTTGTATGGAGGAGCTTCACCGAGCTAATTGGATAAAGGTGGCTAATTACTGTTGGTACCATACTGGTAATTCAAATGTTGGTAGATATTGGATCCCTATTGAGGATTGGCCTATTCAAATCCCGAAAAGGCAAAGACAAGATATCCAAGGCATCCTTCATATGAGATCCCTCTCTTGGTCCCATGAAAAAGATTATTTTGGATGGAACAACACTACTAAGGGTGAGTATTCAGTTGCTCAAGGTTATTTGACCTTATGCCATAATAATGCCAACCATTCTTCTAACATCTTTTCTTGATTGTGGGCTCAAAAGATCTTGCCTAAGGTGAGGTTATTTAATTGGTTTTTATTGCATCGTAGGGTGCTTACTGGTGAGCAACTTATGAAGCATGGTTTTCATGGACCTTTTAGATGTGAAATGGTGAAGAGAATGTAGAAAATATCAACCATATTTTTATTGAGTGTACTTTAGCCTCTGAGCTATGGAGGAGAATGGCCACTTTACTTGGCTTACAGTGGTCCAATTTTTTTACTTTTGAAAAGATTTGGAGGGATTGGCCTAATAAAGAGGGTGTTGATCATTTTACTAGGCAGTTAGTTTGGATGGGTTCTACCATTCTTCTTTGGAATATTTGGAATGAAAGGAACAACCAAATTTTTAATCATGATAGGAAGGATATTCACTATATTTGGCAAAATACCATAGCCAACTTAGTTGAATCAGTCCATCAACTCCTTAATCACCCCCAAAACTCCCACCAAATATGGGATCAAGTGATGCAAATATTGAAGATTAAATCTTCTAAGGGCAACCAACTTAAAGGGAATGTGAGTATTAGTAAGATGGATAGGACTAAAAATTGGAAACCTCGTCCTAAGGATTTTGGAAAAGTCAATACTGATGGAGCCTCTAGAGGGAACCCTGAAAAACCCAGTGTGGGAGGAATTGGTAGACTTTCAGATGGCTCCCTAGTTTTTACTTTCGTTAAGAATTTGGGTATTCTTTCCAATAACCTTGTTGAGGGGTATGGTATCCTTAGAGGTCTTCAGGAGGCTACTAAGGTTGGATGGGAAAAGGTGTTAGTTGAGTCTGACTCTTAACTTATGATTAATATCTTGAAGACCCCTTCTAAGAATCATAAGGTGGAATGGAGAATAAAAAGAATTATTGAGAAGATTTAGTTAATCCAAATGGGATTTTTGAAAGTTGATTACAATCATGTGGTTAGAGATCAAAACAAGAGTGTTGATGCTTTATCTAATTGGGCTTTGGACAAAGGTGATCTTACTTGTTATGGCCACCCTCCTATATCATGGGCTTCTCAAATTAGGGAAGCTCTTATTTCTATCATTTCTTTGGATGGCTCTAGTTCTGAAGGTACTTAGTTTCTTCTTGATTTTTTCTTTTTTTGCTTCTCTTTGGTTTATTCAGTTTTTTTTTAGTTCCCTAGCTCATTCTATTCTTTATTTTTTTTCCTATGTTGATTCTTGCCTTAATAGTCTTCTCGTCTAGATAGGTCATTGTTTTGTTTATTTTTTATTTTTTAGTTTTTTAAGGTGGGTGGGTTCTTTTGTTTTGTTTTGTTTTTGTGTTATTTGTGTTGTTTTTTGTTGTTCTTGTGTTTTTGTTGTTTTGTTTTTTTTGTTTTTATGTTTTTTGTTATTGTTCTTGTGTTTTTTTTCGTTCTTGTTCTTGGGTTTTTCTTTGTTTGTGTTATTTCATATTTTTATGTGTCAGTGTTTTCTATGTATTTTGTTTTTTTTTATTGTCTGTTGTTGGTTGTTTTTTATTTTTATTTATTTTTAATTTTTTTTATTTTTTAGGTTTTGGTTGTGTTTATTTTTCATGTTTTTTTGGGTTATGTCTTTGTAGTGTTCTGTTGTTTTTGTCTTGTTTGTGTTTTGTTATGTGGTTCTTATGTTTTTCTATGTGGTTTGTGTTGTTGTTTCTTATATTTTGTTGTGTGTGTTTGGTTGTACTTTTGTTTTTGACACACTCAAGGAGCATGTTTTCTATTTTATTTTATTATTTTTGTTGTTATTTACTTATTTTTAAATTGGTTGTGTGTGTTTGTTTGCTCTTTGAGTATCTCAAAGGTGGTAGGCCAGGTCCGAGTCCTGGGCGTTTTTTGCGGAATGGATACCCCTGCCTCCTTGGGTCTTACCCGAAAGTGGCATCCTTTTGGGATGTTTTCCACAAATAAATAAATAAATAAATAAATATATATATATATATATATATATATATATATATATATATATATATTATTTAACATAGTATTGAATAATACTTTTGCATGGGATTTTTACCAATTCTTTTTCTTCCTTTTATTAAGTCCTCTTGGTTTAATTATTATAATATTTAAAATATTATAATATCTCCTTTTTCTTTTAAAACCATGGGCATAATATTTTTATTTTCAACCATGCTAGCCAACCTTTTTGGCTTATAATATAAAATATTAAAGCCAATTCTTTTACCACTTTGTTTGTATCAAAATGGACTTTGTCTTGCACCATAACGGGTTGACTCAAAATGTACTTGTAAATGGTAAATCTTAGTTGAAATCAAGGTGACTCATCACAAATCCTATGCAAATCAAATCAATCATATTCACACCAAACTTTGGGGTATTTGAAGCCCTAAAAAGTAAGGTCATATTTACCACATATTTTAACCTATTAAATCACATTATAACTTTATAAAAACACCACCATTAAATCAAGCTCCAAAAGAGTTTTCCAATATGTTTAAATAGCAATAATAGAGCTACAGCAGCAGTACTTTTCTATTAACAATCTATCATTTTCTAGCTTAGGTATTGTAACTTTCCTCCAGATTCACCTCTACTATGCTTAGAGAGATTCTGGACTTGATATCTGCAAATATTGTAGCTCATCTACCCAGTCATCTTGCTTCTTGCTATTGTAGACTCTTTCCACTTGTTGCTCAGCACAAACTGTAATGCTCTCTACTTTGTATTGTTTTTGACAAAACACATTTCCTCCAAGAAATTACTTGGCATTGCTTTGAACTCCGCGGTTTTAAAATCGTTTGAAGAATGCCCCCGAAGATCAGAGCAAATTACAGTCGGCATAAGACAGCTTGTTCAAATATAATAAGCCGTCAATATTTGATTATCATTTTTTGCCTAAGGTTGAAAACATGGGACTTGCTGGTAGGTTAAAGGGGACATACAGAATTAAAAATATTGTTCATTACTTTTTATGAATGTCGGCTTCGCTTCATCGTTAAAATGCCTCATCATCGTAAAGCCCATCAACTCAAAATCACTGTCCGACATCGATTCGTACTCCACTTACTCGCTCGGTATTTTGGAGTTCATTGGAATTTTTGGGACATCACGACGAGATTGAGATCCGTCATCGTCAGCCTGAATTGACTGTTTATCGCTGTCCGGAATTGTGAGTTGACGCATGCGCTTGCGTTTATCGCCTGTGAGGTTACCAGAAACCCTGAAATTATACATCTATAATGGACGTTTTGGCCACTATAAGCACAGTTCAGACTCGACGTCTTATTAAAGTTATTATCACTTATTGAAAAGCCATATTTTTCATTACAATATTTTACGTATGTTAAGGGCTTTTAAATAACTCGATTAGAAATCCTAACTATTGTATGAGGGGAATTGGTAACATCTTTTCATCTTTAACAGTTGGGCATAGGGTCAAACATTCTTCCAAGGTTGCCTGCCAACACAAATCAAATCATTGAAGCTGCCTCTATAACTCCTGCCTCTCCTTTGTAAATGCAGCCCTAAGTAACTGTCTCTCCTTTGTAAACGCAGCCCTAAGTGACGAGACCACTGATGGCTCAGGGTTGGTACCTCCATGGTCAAGCTAACAGCACTCAATGGACTCAAGTCAAAATACCACCTTTGCAACTACTTTGGCCTTTTATTGCACATACCTCAAGGTTTGAACTTAAGTTTCTTCTTCATAAATGCCCAAAATCTTACCAATCCACTTCACATAATTATAATTTTTTAAATATATCGGAGCAACGATTGCTATTAATAATTTCAAGTCAAGTTTTTATCGGACGGAGCTGGCCATCCAATCTCAGCCCTTTTTTTATAAAAAAAATATAAAATAAAATGTTAAATGTTGGAAATTGAATGATTGCGAGAATATAGGACAGCACTACAACCGAATCCGACGCCCTAGAGGTGTCCTCAGTCTGTTTTGTGGTGTCGTACAAGTGAAGTTTGATTCTCCGCCCGTGAAGATATAATATAAGTTTTCGATTAATTATTGTAAATCTTTTTGAAAAAGAAAAATTGGGACTTATGAACCACGGCCTTTGGACCCATAACAATCATTATTTTCCTCCTCTCACATATGTATGCAGCCTTACAATGGCCTTTCTAAATCTGTCCTAGGATTAGGAAAAGAAATCACCGAGTTAAATTTTTTTTTAGAAAAAAAAAAGTTACGTTAAAAAAAGTCACGAGTTCAATTTATTTTTTATTTTTCATGAATATTTTTTATTCAAAAGTAAGATTTTATAAATGTTATGTTACACTCAACAATAATGTTTTAACTCTTTTACACAATAATAATAACTCAAATTTTAAGATGTGAATGTAAAATCATGTATCTTCTAATCTTTAATGCCATCAATAATCTTGTATGTGTGTGACTTTTAGGTTCTTTGAACTTCTTAGTATCAATTTTTCTTGGGTTGATAGAGTTTTTGTTTTGATGTTTTACAAAAAGGAAAAACACATGCAAGACAATCAATTCCACATGTAATTATTTTAATTGAATTTGACTCTTGTCATCTTCATATTTCAAATATATATTATGGAGTTTCATCATAAACTACTACATATGACAAATGCAATAATCTGGCATGATATATATACTTTCATGGCTTTCTGATCATATATGAAGTCATGTGAACAAGGAATCAAAATACTTAAATTGTATGTAATTCCTACAAAAAAATGGTTTAGATAAAAAACCACTTTTCCCTTAATACTTTCTCCAATATTACTCCCAAGATGTTGAGAAGAGATATTTAAAAAAATTATTATGATGAGATGGTAGAATCTTACATAGAATATGGTAGAAGTCATCTAGAAAATATTTGATAAAATTCCTAATATAGGGTTGAAATATCTTATTCATCATCTAATAAAAAGTTGCAATTGCATTACACAATCCAAAAAATATCACTCAATTAGAAAAAGTACCCCATGGAGTGGTGAAGGTTGTATTTAGCTAATCGTATTTAGCTAATCCTTTTCTACAGTGTGGACTTGAATGTAGCGACTATAGCCATCTATAAAGACATATCAGTATTTCCGTATAACTTCATCCAAGATATTATCCAAGAAACAGAGTGGATAATGATATTTCTTTGTAGCCTTACTCAAATTTTGATAATCAACACATACCCCCAATTTAATATTCTTATATAATTAGGGATATTGAAATCTAAGTTGTATACTAGAAAAATAAAATGTTTATCTATCAATATATCTATCTCTTCTTTGATGGACTTGGCATAACTCAGATTCATATCATATGATATTTACTTCATAGGTTTTGCATTATAGACCGACTCTATCTGATGCTTTACCTAATTGGATTATTATAACTCTTTTATATTAGAAGTGAACAAAGAAATATACATGCAAAAGAGCCAAAAGTAGTCCTCTTTTTCCTACTCTTCTACTATATTCCCAAAGTGTAGCTACTTTATCCAGTTCTCCACCTCTTCCTTAGAAAAATAATTTAGGAAATCAATTTGAGTATGAATAATAATATAATTTTATGAGATAACCTTTCATTTTCATCATCATCATCATCATCTTCTTCTTCTTCTATATCTACTTTTCTAATAATTGCATAATTCAAAGTTGTGCATTCATTTTAATTGTTTTTTAATCCTCAATGTATGACGTTAAGCCAAATTTACCTTCACTTCATTGGGATCTTAACTAATGGTCATGTATGCTTCACACTAATATTTGTAAGAATTGAATTTTCTTAACCATAATATTTCTAGTAATATTAGATAGGCCACTAAACTAGTTTTTATGATTCAAATATCTATGATGCAAATGACTCTCATGACTAATACTATTGCATCGGAGACTACACATACTAGATTTGATATTTTTTAAATTTAAAGATATTATCTTTACGTTTTTATTTATGATCTATCTCTATCCCTAATATCTTCAATGTAGATTATATCATTATATTATCAACAACTCCACCATATTCCATGACATCAATAATAGAGATACATGTACAAAATATTTCAACATGTGGAGTCTATGGATTGATATTTATGTCAAACACTATTATGTCATTATATTATTCATGACTCCACCATATTACATAACATCATAAAATAGAGACATGATACAAAATATTTCAACTTATGGATTATAGGGATTGACCTCTTTGTCAAAAACAATGACTTTGACCTTCATCCATCATCTTGGATTAATCTCATTATGCAACTTCCTTTACTTTAATAATGATACCGATAATAGTTGTCTATACATAATATTGGTAGTCTACTTTGACACATCCTCCATGATTGAGTATTGTGTCTAGCCTACTAAGATTGATAATTGTTAAACATATAGTTCTCTTGTTCTCTAATTTTTAGGTTCTTCTTTCTTATTTTTAGTCCTTTCTTTATTTATAATTTTATCCAAGCTCACTTACTTTCCATGGTATTGACTTCTTATTCATTGTCTTCAACAAGAATGACAATGTTAAATAGAGCTTTTATTTTCTCATTTCTTTTAATTCCTAAAGTAGATGTATTATTAAGAAAATTATCTTAAAATTTTCTTTCTCTTTTTACCCATAATAAACTACTTTAGACAAATTCCTTCTAGTGCTCTTGTCCCTAGATTAGGATTATCAACTTCCTGCTTATTTTTCTTACAATAAATTGATTGTAAATTGTTCCATATTTTTAATTGAGTATTCTACATTAGCTATAAAAGTAGAAGAGGAACTTGCTGCTATTTTGACTACTAGTTATGGAACTTGGTTAGAAGATATTAGAATAATTGGTGCTAGTGAAAATTGTATCTTGTATAAACTCTTTTCTTGTTACTTTGTAATCTTATATGCCTATTAAATGCTCTTGGGTTGCTTGTACTTCACTTTAATTATATTTATTGGATTTAATATTGTAATAAAATACTTGTAGATCAACATGAGTAGAAGAGGTGCATTGGAAGTGGTATCAAAGCCCTTTATAGGTTTTGGTAAGCTTCTACTATGTGCAATTTTGTTTTCCTATTTATCTTATGTTTGTAGGTTAGAAATGATGTTTTGACCATTTTAAAATAATATGGAGGAGCTATCATTATTGACTAGTCTAGATTACTCGTAAAGTATCTAGTTAAGTGTGTGGATATCAGGCTTCAATACCCAAGCCTTAAACAATACCTTTATATGATGTTACTTGGATAATTCAAATTGATATTGACTAAAAAAAGTGTTGGAAGAGCAATTAGGGTTTCAAATATGGTTGTGTGAGGGTTTCATATATGGGTCAAGCACAGGTGGTGATAAAGGCTATTTTTTGGGGCCTATGGGCCCTAGTGATCATTTTGTTTTTTATTTTTTACCCAAGATAAATGTAATATATGTTGCAAGATACCCTCGATGGATTATAATTTTTTTTTTAGCAAATATTCATGCTAAAAAATTGATTGAAAACTACTTTTAGTTTATTTTCCGAGGAGAAAAAAAATATCACACCTTTCCTTGATGTCTGAGGCATCGATTAAAAAGACATAAAAACAATATTCAAGATACAAATAACATAATAGAACCCTCAAGAAAAGGAAAAATGGTTCAAAACTCAATCAATCCCACTACTAAGGAACCCCACCAAAAAAATCCACTATGGGAACTCCTTTCAAGCATATACGGATTTCAAGGATTCGAACCCAAAAAAAAAATTGTAGGGATGTCCTTCATGGTTGATAGTCCCATATTAATTACAATATTAATATTAGTGCACCTCGTAAATCTCTAAGGATACCTAGGATTGATCCTAGAAAAATAAAGTTGGGATGTCTAAGAGCATCTGATGGAACCCCAATTGTTAAGCTAAAAATGGGTGACATTTAGGATGGCATAGAAGATTTGAAAATAAGAGGACTGATTTATGTTTTCTTGTGTTTTCATCCAAGACTTTGTAATTTCACAGTGTAGGCTATAAAATACTGGAAAACACAAGGTGAGTTACAAATATTTGTTTATCCCAATGATTATTTTCTTGTTATTTTTGCTAATGATGAAGATAAATAGAACATATTTCAAGAGTGTCACCGGTTCTTTGGAAGGGAAGGGATTTTCATGAAGCCTTAACACACTAAATTTAAAGCCAAAGAAGAGATGTCTTCTATAGGACCTATGTGGGTTAGACTCTTTGACCTCCCAATTGACTCTTGGAATTCAATTGTATTTTCTATAATTGGAAACTCCCTTGGGGCTGACTATAATTGTTGACTATACATATAAATTTGAACATATTATATATCCTCAAATTTATGTCTTAATGGATTTTAACAAACCCCTTCCACAAAATATCTCATTA
Organism: Wollemia nobilis; assembly: GCA_028583015.1. Taxonomy (NCBI): domain Eukaryota; kingdom Viridiplantae; phylum Streptophyta; class Pinopsida; order Araucariales; family Araucariaceae; genus Wollemia; species Wollemia nobilis. The sequence continues at coordinate 3,475,700 of JAQPPZ010016751.1, read as the reverse complement.
CAATTTGGGGAGAACACTTGGTAGTAGGTGATGGACAATGAAAACATTATTTTCTATTGTAGAATATACCATGAATATGCTCATTTGGCTAGTTTCTATCCAAATAATATTCTATATAAAAATAAATAGGACACAAACTTAGAATATTTCCAAATGCTTAATAATAAGAATGCTAAAAAAACTAGTTATGAAGGATCAAGCAATGTTGTCTACCAGTATGTTTGAAATTATTTTTACAAATAACCTCATAGATGAGAAAGAGGACATAATGGAGAAAAAATGTTATAAACATAGTCTAAATATGTAGGGAAGGACTCAAATATAAACCAATAAACCAAAGGTTTTCAACAAAAAGTAAGGGAGAAAACATATACAAGAAAAACAATCTTTTAAATGCTAAAACATAAAATAATTTAGATCCCAAGATAAATTTTGTTGAACCTTCCAATAATGCTTTTTTTATGTATACACATACTTCAGGGTTAGAAGCTATCCCAAATTCAATTTGGGTAATACAAGAAACAAGAAAAATATGAAGATGAACACTAACAAAAAGGTAGGTTGCAATTCTAATCAACATCATATGGTAAAAGAAGATGAAAAGCTTGTAGAGAAAGGCAATATTAATGTCGTTACTAACATCTTCAACCCTATTATTAATGAAGATCATCACTTGGAATATTAGAGGGATCAAAGTGAGTCTTAAATAAAAAATAAAATTCGAAAAATGATTCAAACAAACCAACCACATTTGGCTGTTCCTTCAAGAAATAAAGATGTCTATAGGGGAAATGAAGTCTATTGAAAGTAAAATATGGCTGATAGGAAAAGTAGTTTCACTTAGCTCCCATGGGGATTCTAGCATCATTGCTTGCCTCTAGGACCCAAAAGATATCATTATTCACCATATGGTTGGTAGTTGGGGTATATTGCCTATGGCTGCACAAAGTAGACAATCTAACCAAATTATACTCTACTTGAATATTTATGCCATAATTACTTTGGAGGAAAAGCAGATATAATGGAAGGATATAACTTATATTATATCCCATTTTCTTGAAGTTTGGTTCTTGATCAGAGGAGACTTCAATGCCATACTCATTCTATAAGATAAGAGTGTGGAAATAGGAATATAGACAAGAGCTTAGACCTCATGAGTGAATATATTACAAATGTTCACGCTGTGGACATCCAACCAGATATTAACCTCATAACTTTGTGTAACAAAAGGTAAGGCTCTGCTTGTATCATGGAAATAGTAGATAGGTTATTGTTCTCTAATAATTTCATAATCCATGGTCACATTCCTAAGCTAAAAATTGTTAACAATTTTGGTTTGGATCATTGGCCAATCATGGTTATAATATGGAAAACCAAGGTCAATTTTTCCCTTTTGATTTCAATTAATATGTCTTAGATATAGTTCCTTCAAGCCTCAAGTGTGGCAATTATGGTAGGAAGTTAAACCAAGATATGGAACTAAGATTTTTTGTTTCACCAAAATGTTACAATACATCAAATCCAAAATCGAGATTTGGAATTGGAAGTAGTTTAGAGACATCAAGTAAAAGAAACAAGAAGTGATTGCTCATCTTGAAGAGTTAAATGATCAAATATATTTATATGGTCTCACTAAGAGTAGAAGTATTAATTAAATTAGACTCGCAATGCAGTTGGAGGAATGAGAAAAAATAGAAGAGCTCTTATGGAAGCAAAAATCTAGGATCCAATGGGTCAAAGAAGGAAACTGAAACATGAAATTCTTCAACAAATATCTTCTAGACCATAGATACCACAACTTTATTTATGTTTTGAATTCAAATTCTAGAGACTCTATCCACACTTGGGATGGCATGAAGTCTATCATAGTCTACTTTTTCAAACTATTCATTGATGCATATCTTGACTCGGCCTCTCAAAAAAATATCCTTGAAGTGTTACAAAATCTTATCACTTCTAAGGATAACTCTATTTTGACTACTAAAGTTACTATCAATGAGATTCAACAAATGTTTTTTTTTTAAATGTAAAAAGGAAAGACCTCGATACTTGATAGTTTTCCCATTAAATTTTACCAATAATTATGGGATATTCTTCATGTTGATTTATTAGGGATGGTGGAAGAAGCTAAGAAGACCAAATTTATATAGCTCTAGTCCCAAAGGCTCAAGATGCGGAACATATCTCAGATTTTAGATTAATAGCTTTATGTAATGTTCTTCTCAAAATCATTACAAAGATCATGGTAGAGAGGCTAAAACATCTTTTGCATAAAATTATTTTCCCTAAACAAGGAGTTTATGTGGAAGGGTGATATGTTGTGGATGAGATATTTCTTGCTCAAGAAGCCAAACATTCCATGGAAACGTAGAATTCTCCTCCTATGTTCATTTATTTAGACTTATCCAAAGCTTAAAACAAACCGGATTGGAACTTCCTCGTTAAATTTATGAGGCAATTTGGATTCTCATAGGATTGAATAGATTGGTTTATGGAATGTATGTATTTGGTGTGCTAATAAATTCTTATAAATGGCTTTCCTTCATAGGTATTTTTAGCTTCCAGAGGTATTGGGCAAGGTGACCCCCTCTCCCCTTTTTATTCATTACTATTGTTGAATGCTTAGGTAGGTCTATGACCAAAAATAAAGGAATTAGAACCCTTGAGGGAGTTACCATTGCTCATGTAACTAGGCCTATATCTCATATTTAGTTTATTTATGACTCTACTCTATTAGGTAAAGCTATGGTTAAGGAAGCCTCTACGATTAATAAAATTATTCATTATTTCTCTAATACTATGGGGCAATTGATCAATGAAGATAAATTGGAAGTCATATTCTTTCATTGCTCTCTCAGATAGGAATCCATGGTTCTATATAAATTAATATATAACACCACCTCCCTTCCAATCACTTATTTAGGCATTCCTATCAACATCTAAAGAAAAAAAAAGACTAGAATTAGTTTTTGGACAGAGTAAAGGAAAATATTGACAAGTAAAACAATAGGTGGATTTTATTTTGGGCCAAAATTACCTTGGTAAAATTAATCCTTCAATCTATACCTATTTATATTTTTGGTATATTGAATATCCCAAAGGTAGTTCTTCAAGAACTAGATAATCAATAGTTCCTTTGGAGTGGTACTAAGGAGAAAATAAAATGGGCCTTGGTGAAATAGGATACTTTATACCTTCCCAAGCATGAAAGGGGTTAGGATTCCAATATGCTATAAAAAAAAGAAGTTTTTAGCTACAAAGTTATATTAGAGGATTTTGAATAACCCCAATGCCTTATGGGCCAATAATATTTAGCTAAATATGCTAAAAATAAAATTTCTAAAGACCTTATTCAGTATCAAATTCCTACTATATGTTCTCCTATATATTTTTGTGGTTCTTAGGGCTAGTGAGGATTTGATAAAGAAGAAGTTATTTTGGATCATTCATAATGGTCAACATGTTAATTTTTGGATAAATTCTTGGGATGGCCACCAACCTTTGGTAACTTAGATCCCTATTTGGAGGTCTTCAATGGAGATGCTTCACCAAGCTAGTTGGATAAAGGTAGCTAGTTACTATTAGTTCTAGATTGGTAATTTAGAGGTTGGTAGATATTGGATCCCTATTGAGGATTTACCTATTCAAATTCCATAAATGTAAAGGAAATATATTCAATCCATTCTTCATATGAGATCTCTCTCTTGGTGTCATAATAAGGACTATTTTGGATGGAACAACATTACTATGGGTGAGTATATTATTGCTCAAGGTTATTTTATCTTATTCCACAATAATCCCAACCAATACTATGACATATTTACTTAGTTGTGGGTTCAAAATATCTAGCATAAGGTGGGATTTTTTGTTTAGATTTTATTACATCAATGGGTACTCACTAATGAGAAACTTATTAAACATAGCTTTCATGACTCATTTAGATGTGAGATGTGTAGGAAGAATGTGGAAACTCTTAGCCATATTTTTATTGAATGTCTCTTAGCCTTTGATATATGGAGGATAATGACTACCTTACTTGGTTTACTCTTGAATAACTTTGGAGGGATTGGCCTAAACAAGAGGCTAATGATCATATTTTTTTAAAGTTAGTTTGCTTGGAAACTACCATTCTACCTTGGTATATCTAGAAGGAAAGAAACAATTAAAATTTCAAATAGGAAAGAAAGGATATTCACTATATTTGGTAAAATACCATTGCCAACTTAGCTAAATCAGTCTAGCAACTCCATAATAATCCCTCATATTCCCACCAACATTGGGATCAAGTTATGCAAATATTAAAGATCCACTCTATTATTGGCAACCATTTTAAAGGGAATATGAGTAATAAAAAATGGATAGAACAAGGAGTTGGCATCCTCCTCCAAAGAATTTTGGAAAAAATTTAATACAAACGGAGCCTCTAGGGATAACCTTGAAAAAACTAGTGTGGAAGGAATTGGTAGACTGTCAGATGGTTCCTTGGTTTTCACTTTTGCAGATATTTTGGGTATCCTTTCCAATAACCTTACTAAGGGGTATGGTATCCTCAAATGCCTTTGAAAGTCTGTTAAGGTTGGATGAAATAAGGTGATGGTTGAATATAACTCCCAAGTCATGATTAATCTATACAATATTCCTTCTAAGAATCATAATATTGTTGGAGAATAAAGAGAATTGCTGAGAAGATTTAATTTATCCATATGGGATTTTTAAAACTTGAATACAATCATGTTGTCAAATAATATTATAGGATTGTTGATGCTTTAGCTAATTGGGCATCAGATAAAGGTGATCTTACTTGATACAACCACCCTCCTGAATGGTGGGCTTCATATATCAGGGATGCTCTTCTTTATATCCTTTCTATGAATTGCTTCAATACTAGAGGTATATCATTCATTTTTACTTTGTATTAGTCTCTCTTTGGTCCAGTTAGGGTATTTTTGGTCCCCACATTAGAAATATCCTTATTATTTTTCATGTTTTTATTCTTGGATAAAAGGTATGTTGGCCTAGAAAGGTGATATATGCAATTTATTTTTTCCTTTGATTTAAATTTTTGGTGTGTGTTTATTATGTTGTTTTTTGTGTTCTTTTTATTGTGTTTTGTTATTTTTTGTGTGTTTCTTGTTTTGCATATTTATTTATTTTTATGTTTTGGTATGGTTTTGTTTTTTTGTTTATTTTTTGCATTTTGTTGTTTTTTATCATTTTTATGATTTTTTGTTTGTTTTGTTGTTGTTGCTTGTTTTTTGTATTTTTTTGTCATTTGTTTTATATGTTTGTTTCTATTTGTATTGTTGTTGTTTGTAATTCTTATGGTTTTGTTGTTTTTTTTGTTTTTTATCATTTATTGTTGGTGTTTGTTGGTTTGTGTTGTTTATATTTTTATTTTTTTATGTATGCTCCTTGAGTGTGCAAAAGAGGGTAGACTAGGTGCAAGCCTTGGGTAATTTTGATAAAATAAATATCCTTGTCTCCTTAGGTCTTACCCAAAATTGGCACCCTAAAAGGGGTATTTTCCACAAAAAAATACTTGTATATGATCTATGCTTTAATATTTATAGATTTTATGCTTATGCACCATAATATCACACTTCTCTTAATATCCCTAGATTAGCTTCATGATCTTGATTGTCAACTTAGAGTACTTTTTGCATGGACTATAGTCCTCAATCATACACTCACTCAGTCAATCCCATAAATTATTAATTTTATCCTCTTATGTATCATACTATCTTAAAGCAAAATATTTCAAAAATATTGGAATAATATTTGTCCACTATGTCTTCCATGTTAATATGTTATAAATGTAAGCTCTCTTATTTTATTAAATTAAATTCTTAGCATATTTAGAAGTTTAGGATAAAATATAGGAATTTTCTCCATCTTTTCTATGGTGAACTTATCCTATGTGTGACTAGTATTGAGTATAAAAATTATGCTATTATAACACTCCTTCAATATTCAACAATAATATTTTCTAGTGAAAATGTCAAGTTCACCTAAACTAAATATTGAATCTACCTATCAAGTATTATGAATACCAAATCTACTAGACATTGTCACCTATTTTTTTTATATTATACATCATGTGTGGAAACATAGATAAAAATAATGTAAATAAGATAATAGATTATGATAGGGTAAATACAAACTATCCATAAGATCACCATGATATACAATTGTTAACTTATTTTCATTTTACACTTATATTAGTAAGCACAACAACTAGGCCCCACAAGAAATGTATTGACCAAAGGTATAAGCTGGCAATAACCCTAGTAAATGAGATTTACCATGTAGTAAGTTACATGGTTATCACTATAAAATTAATTTATTTACCATTACAAATTTGGAATTACCATGATAAGAATAAAAAAATGTTTACTACATGATATATTTAAAATTTATTGCAAGAAATATAAATAGTGGTAAAACAAATGTTATCATAGGGATAAGGACATAGATATTGAGCAAAACCAATACAGAAATTTCAACCTATAGCATAAACAATATTTTTTTTTTATCCTTCCTATTGTTATGGTCTTTAACATTGACACAAAAAATTCCAATTGTGATGTTATACTATCATATCACAATTATCTATAATTGAATATAAATAATAATGAGGATAGACTTTGATAAATAGAATTCACAAATCAAGCTCCATAATGAGAAAAAACATATTTTTATTATATATACAAAATAAAAATGTAGACAAGTTCTCAAAAAATTATTTTAATAAGTGAATGGGGTCCTCTTGTTAATTTTCTAGCTCTAAGAGACTCACACAGTGACCATATTCCTTACTCTCACTCAGATATTAGTTAAACACATTGTATACATGGAGACACTCTTCCTTTTTCTAGCTTGGATTGTTATCCCTTACTCTCTTACTAGGCTCTCTTACTTGCTTGAGCTCACAATTGCTTAACTTGCCTGCTCTAAGAAGGTTCTCCTCTATTCATAGGCTGATTAGAGATAAATGTTATATGTATAGATAATTCTAGATGGAATCATAAAAACACTTTCTAGAGATTACCCTTTTGAACTCTTCCCATATTATCAAGATATTCTAGATATGTCTTGCCTGCTCAATTATACTATTTTTATGATATTTACAATTACATGAAGTAGTCAAAATATCACTTGCTTTTAGAGATCCCTCTTTTGAAATTTTTATATGATATCTCAATAATTACATTATGCTTACAGAAGTGCTTTGCAATATCTTGGACCATTATATATTTCTACAAAATTTATAAGATATTGTGAGATCTCAAGAAAATTGACCTTGTGATAAATACAAATTATCATTACAAAAATAGTTATACTTTACCATGACCTATGCCAATAATTACATTCTAATTGTACTGACATCAAAATATTATGTTTGTAATACCATTAGTCCTCATCTATTGTCATGATCTTCTTGGTGAAGCAAGTGTTTAATACAAGTAGTCTAGATAGAATCTTTGCTAACAAGCCATCCAATTATGTATTGTATGTTCTCATTATACTACTATACATGCAAATAATATGATAAAATTTTATGTCTAAGTGATCTAATATTTTCATCTTCAATAAAGATGAAATAGGTTAACTTATGCAACATACCAAACAATTTGATTAAAGATAATATTGCCTAATATAAAACTAAATCAAGATTTAACTTTGAAACTGCTACTTACTATAATAACAATTCTAAAAGTGCAATGACTAAAAACCAAATATTTTATTACCAAAATAAATTATAGACATATATCATTTAACGAGAGATTTTAAAGCTCATGAACATATTGAATCATTATTATATAGATAAGTAATAAACTTGTACACTTCTTCACAAACACATTTTCTTAAGGAATATATATATATAAGGAAGAGATTGAAAGCATGCATTGATGCTTAGGTCGATAAAAACTAAGTTAAAATAAACTAAAGAAAGTTGAAGAAAGAAAGATTTACATGATTTTATGTATATTAAATTATAAAATATAAAAAATTGATATAAGAATGGAGAATTTATATTTAAAACAAATAAACAATTACTATACCAAATACCAAATTATTTTGGATGATTATTGTTGCTTATTGTTTTTGTTTTTGTGTGATTACAATAATATTAAAAAATATATATACAAAAATAAAAAATAAACCTAAAAAACACAGAAAGAAGCACGAATGCAATGTCTAGACGTCAATTACTAATTATATATATAAATAAATAAAAGGAAAAAGATTGTAAAATTATGGTTCTTTGCATACGGTTTCTTTCTCTCCAATTTTCCTATACAGAATATTGATCTAATGCCCGTCCTTCAAAAATTTCCTTAACTTGACCGTCTCAATCATCTCGCGTTAACGCACACCAAGGTTCCGACCACATTAGCTACTTCAAGGTTTGTCACATGTATATTTACTTGTACTGAGAACAATGAAATGGACTTACCAGATTCCTTGCCTTTATTTTATTATTTCAAACGCAATTGTTTTGGTCCTCCTTCAATGACACGTCTTTGGGGCATGTATTTAGACCCATTTAGATATAATTTTACTCATTCAGTCACACGGCCAAGACAGCTAAGTAGAAGGAGAATATATATATAATTATAATCAAAAGAGGACACCACAACAGAGGAGAACGACAATTCAAATCTTGTAGCACTTACAATGAAAAGCACACCACAATTTACCCGTAGAATGGCAATAATAGAGCTACAGCAGCAGTACTTTTCTATGAACACTGTATCATTTTCTAGCCTATGTATACTAACTTTCCTCTAGATTCACCTCTACTATGCTTAGAGATTCTGGACTTGACATCTCCAAATATTGTAGCTCATCTACCCAGTCAGCTTGCTTTCTGATTTTCGTTTTCTGCCTAACGTTGAAAATATGGGATTTGCTGGTCGGTTAAAGGGGACATATAGAATCAAAATATTGTGCATTAATTTCTATGGATGTGGGCTTTGCTTCATTCCATGAACTCAAAATCACTGTCCGACATCGACTCGTACTCCACTTGCTCGGTGTTTTGGAGTTCGTTGGATTTTTTTGGGACATCACTCCGCAGTTCAAGTCTTGATGATCTCAATTATCATTGTCTCCTTGTTCATGGCGACCACGTGGAATTCTCTCCACCATTTTTCTCACATGATTTTTCTTATCATATGATCTTCTACACGACGAGATTGAGATCCATCATCGTCAGCCTGAATTAACTGTTTATTGCTTTTCAGAATTGTCAGTATGACGCATGCGCTTGCGTTTATCGTTTGTGAGGTTACCAGAAACCCTGAAATTATACATCTATAATGGACGTTTTTGGCCACTATAAGTACAGTTCAGATTTGACGTCTTACTAAATTTATTATCAATATAACGTCAAAGTTTAATGAAAAGCAATATTTTTCATTACAATTTTTTACCTATGTTAAGGGCTTGTAAGTACAAGTAACTCGAATGAAAATCCTAACAATTGGTTAAAAATTATATACAGCTATTTGGTCGGAAGTTCCTTGTACCGTGACAGGTGAAGATTATAAATTTTTAAATATATTGACGATGCGATTGCTATTAATAATTTCAAGTCAAGTTTTTATCGGATTGATTTGGCCAACTAATCTCAGCCCTTTCTTTAAATGAGATGTGACATGTTAGCAATTGAATGAATGCGAGAATATAGGACAGCACTACAACCGAATCCGACACCCATGGCCTCACTCTGTTTTGTGGTGTCGTACAAGTGACGTTTGATTCTCCGCCCGTGAATATATAATATAAGTTTTCGATTAATTATTGTAAATGGGAATTATGTACGACCGGCCTTTGGACCCACAACGTTAAACTCATTATTTTTCTCTTGTCACATATGTACGCATCCTTACAATGGCCTTTCTAAGTCCGTCATAGGATTATTTCATCTTGATAGTGATTTTTTAAAACTATTATTAAAAAAAATCACCCAAGTTAATTTTTTAAAATTAAGATTATTAAATTTATTTATAATAGAAGATTGATCCAAGGGTTTTTCAAAAAAAAAATTATGAATATGTTTTTTATTAAAAAATATATTATATAAAGATTATGTTACACTCAATAATGATGTTTTATTGGTTGCGGTTCAAGAAATTCAACAATGATAGGTGGGTATTGATCCCATGAATCTGTCCAAAATCGTGCATTCTCCCCTCTCCCCACTTTCCAAAATAATCCATCTTTTACTACCTGAGATCCTAACTTGAGAGCCTGCCACACTAAGGATCCATTACCATCCAAAGGGAAACGACCCACCTCATGTGGGTTTACCTGTCCCAAATATTTACTAGTTAAGATTCTACTGAATAAAGAAGTTGGTTGAGAAATCCACCTCCAAGTAAAGCTTTCCAACCAAAGTTTTATTATTTAACTTTGATCTTCTCAGTCCCAAACCTCCTTTTACCTTGGGTTGGCTTACTTTCTCCCAACCTACTAAGGCCCATTTCCTCTCTCCTTTTACTCCTTCCCATAAAAAAATTCTAGCCATCTTGTCCAACTCTTTCCATATGGTATGTGGGTCAACAAGGATAGAAAATTTATAAATTGGCATGGCTTGAATGATTGATTGTAAAAAATTTAATCTACCCCCAAAGCTTAACCATTTGTGAGACCAATGATTAATTATGTCCTTGATGTTATAATCACAATGACACTGAGAGGGGGGGTGAATCAGTGTGTTCTTTAAAAACTTAAAAGCAATTTAGAATTTTAAATAAACAGAAGTAGATTAAAACAGAAATAATAAAAGTACTAAGAGCATCACACATAACACGGCATTTTAACGAGGTTCACCGATGTGGCTACTCCTCAAAAAGGACTGCTTGGACTACCATCCAAATCCAGTCAAATGCAAAGCTCCAACTTTACATAATCATTCACCAGCACCAACTGGTAAGAGGCACCAACCCCTAAGTTTTATCTGCTACAACAGAATGGAGCACCAACTCCAATTTTTCCAGCACCAACTGGAAAGAGGCACCAACCCCTTTTTCAAGCTACAACTTGAAGATAATAATAAAAATTGCAGAATGTAAACTTTCACCTCAATTATCACGATCTGCTATTTTTTTGCGATCTCGTCGCTTGTCGGCATTCGACTACTGTTGTGAAAAATGATTCGCACTTTTTCAACCACTCCTCTATATCTCTCCGCGTTCTCTGCTGCAACTTCACAGAAATATCACTTCTACAGCCAGCACACTATCATTTCACACTCGAAACACGACTTCTGCATACCGCGTTCTTATCTTCTCTTCGCACCACTCACACTGCTGCACCCGAACTTCATACACATATATCACATCAACGCTACTACTTTTAAACTCGAAGAACCCTTGCTTTTATAGAAGAAATTTTAGAGGCAAACCCTAGAAGAACGTTGACTGAGAAACCCTAGAATTTGTCAGCTGCCAAACCCTAAAATCCGTCGGCCCAGATTTAACTTTGTCGGCCTCAAACTCTTCTCCACCTTCGTTACCTTCCTGTAGCTTATTGCCGCGAAATAGTAACACGTCGGCCCTTTTTAATTTAATTTAATATTCTAATTTAAATTTTTAATAAAATAAAAATTTAAACTAAATATTTAAAATTAAATATCTTCAACACCGGGGCATCTTTTTCAACAAAACGAAGAGCCAACTTGGGTTTTAAGAAAAACCCATTTCAAGTCTGTTATCCACTGCATCCTTGGATCTGACTGCTTGTGTTGACAACAATGACAATCCTTCTTGCTCAACAATCTCCCCCTTTGGAATTGTTGGCAACACCTGTATACATTTTTGTAACTCTTCTCCCCCTTTGTCAATAATACCAAAGGGCCGCTGCAGACTCTCCCTGTGTCCATCCTCAATCTTCTCAGGCACAGTTTGACTCCCCCTGAGTCCATCCTCACACTTCTCAAGCACAATTTGACTCCCCCTGAGTCCATCCTCAAACACTCAAGTGCTCCCCCTGAGAAGGTGATCCCTGTAGCTAGTCACTTCTTAGGAAGTGTGACTACTCCTAATTTGCTTCGAAGATACTCAAATACTTCCTTGGGCAAAGGTTTTGTAAAAATGTCTGCTACCTGTTCTGTAGTTGGGACATAGTCCAATCTGACTTCTCCTTCTGCAACTTTGTCTTTCAAGAAATGATACCTTATAGCAATATGCTTTGTCCGTGAGTGCATTACTGGATTCTTAGAAATGTTGATTGCACTTGGTGTTGTCACACTTTACTGATATTGGTTCACTAAAATTAATACCAAGATCTTTCAAGGTCTGTTTCATCCACAAAACTTGTGTGCAACATGTTGCTGCTGCAATATACTCTGCCTCGGCTATAGATAAAGACACTGACTCTTGCTTCTTACTGTGCCATGCAACCAATCTGTCCCCCAAATAGAATGCTCCTCCACTGGTACTCTTCCTGTCATCAACACATCCAGCCCAATCTGCATCTGAATATGATATAAGAGTGAAATCTTTGCCTCTTGGATACCACAATCCATACTCCATGGTGCCTTTGAGATACCGAAAAATCCTTTTAACTGCTGTTACATGAGTCTCTTTGGGACTGGCCTGAAATCTGGCTACCATGCACACTGCCTGCAAAATATCAGGTCTGGTTGCAGTTAAATATAGTAAGCTTCCTATCATTGATCTATACATGGTTTGATCTACATGTGGAGATTTGTCTTCTTTACTTAACTTACAGCCTGTTGTCATGGGAGTATTGACTGGCTTACTATCCTCCATAGTGAACTTCTTTAACATCTCTTTCACATATTTGATTTGGGAAATGAATATACCTTTCTCATTCTAATTAATCTGTAGTCCCAAAAAATAAGACAGTTCACCAATCATTGACATTTCAAATTCATTCTGCATCTTGTTTGCTAGGTCTTTACAAGATTCATCTTTGTTGCTACCAAATATGATGTCATCCACATAGACAACAAGAACAATGAGATGCCCATCTTCTGTTTTCACATACAGATTGTTGTCCACTAAACCTTTCTTGAATCCCTGTTGAGAGAGATAATTATCTAGCCTAGCATACCATGCCCGTGGTGCTTGTTTTAATCCATACAGTGCCTTCTTTAATCTACAGACAAGGTTAGGATCTTCACTGATTTGAAAGCCATCTGGTTGTTCAATATAGACTTCTTCTTCAAGTTTCCCATTTAAAAATGCAGATTTAACATCCATCTGATAAACTCTGAAGTTCTTGTAAACTGCTAGTGCCAAAAACATCCTAATAGCTTCTAATCTAGCTACTGGTGCGAAAGTCTCTTCAAAGTCAATCCCTTCGACTCGTGCATAGCCTTTGCAAACCAGTCTTGCTTTATTTCTAATGACCTGACCGTTTTCATTTAACTTGTTGCGAAATATCCATTTAGTGTCGATTACATTCTTGTTTGCAGGTCTAGGTACTAACTCCCAAGTTCTGTTCTTTTCAATCTGATCTAACTCTTCATTTATTGCCTTCATCCAACTTGTCATCTTTGCTTGCTTCATCTATGTTTTTGGGCTCAATGCTGGATAAAAGAGAGTAATTACTTATTACTTTCTTTCTTGTCTGAATGCCAGCTGTGGGATCTCCAATTATTTGGTTTCTAGGATGATTTTTCTGCCAATTGCCCATTCTAAATTTTCTATTTTCTTGTACCTCTGAGCCATCCGATAAGTTATCTGCATCAGCCGTATCTGTATTTTCTGTGTCATGTACTTCATCTCCTTCAATGACTTCTTCGTAGATTGGATAGTTTTCTTGAAAATTAACTATTTGTTTCCTCCCTTCATCGAATTTAACATCTGCACTGTCCACAATTTTCTTGAGTCTCTTGTTGTAGCATTTGTAAGCTTTGTTGTGTGGAGAATAACCAACAAACACACCTTCATCTCGCTCTATCTTCAAACTTTCCAAGATTGTCATCTGTTTTTCTGATGTAGCACTTGCAGCCAAATACTTTGAGATGTTTTGTTGTTGCTTTCCTACCAAACCATAGCTCATACGGAGTTTTGCATTCATGAGTTCTTAACATATACTTGTTCTGAATGTATACTGCTGTGTGAACTGCTTCTTTCCAGAATCTATCTGCTATTTTGCTTTCTGCCAGCATGGTGCGTGCCATTTCCTGAATTGTTCTATTTTTCCTCTCTGCTACACCATTCTGCTGAGGAGTTCTGGCTGCTGAATATTGTCTCCTGATGCCATATTTTTCATAGTATTCTAAAAATTCATTCAAAATAAATTCTCCTCCTCTGTCTGACCGCAAGCATTTAATCCTTTTCCCTGTTTCATTCTCTACCAGCTGTCTGAAAGTTCGAACATTTCAAAGGCTTCTGATTTATCTTTTAAGAAGAATATCCAAGTCATTCTGGAAAAATCATCAATGCACAACATAAAGTACTTGTCGCCGTTTATGCTTTGAGTCCTCATGGGTCCGCATAAGTCTGTGTGAATAAGTTCCAAAGGCCTGCTAGTGTGATGTTCTTTTGTTTTAAATGAAACTCTGGTCTGTTTACCCTTCTGACATGAAGCACACATACTATTTGCAGGTTTTTTAATGATTGGAATATCTCTCACTGCTTGTTTAGCGCTAACTCTTACCAGATTATCAAAACTTATGTGTCCAAGCCTCTTATGCCACAACCAGTTCTCTTCTTCTTGTCCCATGAAACACATACCTTCTGAAAATTTTGATAGTGTGTACAGATTGCCAGACGTCCTTGAGCCGGTTGCTATTAATTTCCCGTTCTTTGTTTTTCTGACTTCACAACCCTGCTTCTTGAACACCACTTCATGTCCTTTGTCACAGATCTGACTCACACTTAACAGGTTATGTTTCAGACCATCCACATATAGAACTTCTTCTGACTTGATTTTCCCTTCACTTATTTTGACCGATCCTTTACCTATTATTTTGGCTCCATCATTATTGCCGAATTTCATAGAACCACCCTCATATTTTTGAAGATTTTCAAATTTTTGTCTATCACCTGTCATATGACTTGAGCAACCACTATCAAGAATCCACGGAACATATTTATTCTGAGCTCTAAAAGCAGTCTGCACTATTAAGGATTCCTGTTCTTTCCTGAGCTATTTATTTTGTTTCCATTCTGTCTTAACTATGTTGTTGGGTTCTAGCTGAGATTTTCCCTTTTCAGAATTTTGCATATATCCTTCAGAAGAACTACTATTGTGTTTTGCCTTATATGGTTGAGTTCTTCTTTCATGAGGTTGAAATGAAAACGGACATACTACGACAATTTTTGGCAATATGCCCAAAGTTGTGACACTTAAAACACTCTCCTGCATAACTCATTAAAGGAGCAAACGCATTTCTACTAGTGAAACTTCTTGGACCTACGTTGTATTTGCAATCAACAATTTTATGCCCATAAACATTACACTTGAAACAAAAACCATAGAAATAATGATTAAACCTGAAAGATGGTCTTGGCCAGGTTGTTGCTGGAGCCTTGGATCTTCTATTCTTTTGATGTGTGACCTTAGTAAAGCCATCATTGTCAGCTGCTATTTCAGGTCTGGCATTATATCTTTCTTTTTCCTGATTCTTGTCTTTGTTCTTTTCACTTTCAACATTGCTTGCTTTTGGTCCAGTTGATGATTCTCCTTCAGAAAAGTCGAGACCAAATTTGATACCTGTGGATCTTTGATCGCTCGAATTTTGTCCAATTTCATCGAGCTTTCTTCACGTTTTACATGACGAGTTGATTTTTCGATCCAGATCTTGTATCTGTATTCGAAGACTCACATTTTCTTCTTCCAATTTGTTGTAGTGGTCTATCTTCATGGATACCTGTATTTCCAGATCTTCAGACATTTTCTTGTATTCTTCAGTCTGTATTTTTAAACTGGCAATAATGTTGTTTGCATCCTTAAGTTTCCTTGACAATTTTTCATTCTTCTTTTTCTCCGATTCCCATTCCGTAAGGGCAGACACTAGCTCACCCTCTAAATCAACTTCAGCCTCAACTTCTTCAACTTCAGAGTTCATTCCTTCTGCCATTTTTGGTTCAATTTTCTCAACCATAGGAACTGAAACTGGCTGGGATGCCTTTTTGGATGAGGATCTATTCTTCTTAGCCATTGTGTACTAATCCAAGATCAACCCTGACTGATTTAGCCAAAATTGGGAACCTTGCTCTGATACCAATTGTTATAATCACAATGACACTGAGAGGGGGGGTGAATCAGTGTGTTCTTTAAAAACTTAAAAGCAATTTAGACTTTTAAATAAACAAAAGCAGATTAAAATAGAAATAATAAAAGTACTAAGAGCATCACACATAACACGGCATTTTAACGAGGTTCACCGATGTGGCTACTCCTCAAAAGGATCTGCTTGGACTACCATCCAAATCCAGTCAAATGCAAAGCTCCAACTTTACATAATCATTCACCAACGACCAACTGGTAAGAGGCACCAACCCCTAAGTTTTATCTGCTACAACAGAATGGAGCACCAACTCCAATTTTTCCAGCACCAACTGGAAAGAGGCACCAACCCCTTTTTCAAGCTACAACTTGAAGATAATAATAAAAATTGCAGAATGTAAACTTTCACCTCAATTATCACGATCTACTATTTTTATGTGATCTGTTGCTTGTCGGCATTCGACTGCTGCTGTGAAAAATGATTCACACTTTTTCAACCACTCCTCTATATCTCTCCGTGTTCTCTGCTGCAACTTCATAGAAATATCACTTCTACAGCCAGCACACTGTCATTTCACACTCGAAACACGACTTCTGCATACCGCGTTCTTATCTTCTCTTCGCACCACTCACACTGCTGCACCCGAACTTCATACACATATATCACATCACGCTGCCCCTTTTAAACTCGAAGAACCCTTGCTTTTATAGAAGAAATTTTAGAGGCAAACCCTAGAAGAACGTTGACTGAGAAACCCTAGAATTTGTCAGCTGCCAAACCCTAAAATCCGTCGGCCCGATTTAACTTTGTCGGCCTCAAACTCTTCTCCACCTTCGTTACCTTCCTGTAGCTTATTGCCGTGAAATAGTAACACGTCGGCCCTTTTTAATTTAATTTAATATTCTAATTTAAATTTTTAATAAAATAAAAATTTAAACTAAATATTTAAAATTAAATATCTTCAACACCGGGGCATCTTTTTCAACAAAACGAAGAGCCAACTTGGGTTTTAAGAAAAACCCATTTCAAGTCTATTATCCACTGCATCCTTGGATCTGACTGCCTGTGTTGACAACAATGACAATCCTTCTTGCTCAACACTTGATACAGTCCAAAAGATTCCTCTAGATATCTATTTTTAGTTTTTTAAAATGTAAAGGGACCCCCAAGTATACCATTGGGAGATAAGTCCTTGTGAATCCCAAGATCTCTAAAATTTTGTCCTGAAGCCTTTGATCAAGATTGAAAAAGACTACTTTGGATTTTTATCATTGATGACTTGGTTTGTAGCCCTAAGGTAGACATTAAGTGTATCTCTAATCATTCTTGCTTCCTTGAAGTCGGCCACTCCCACCAATCCTATGTCATCCACAAACTGTAGGTGAGTCAAAACTTCCTCATCCACCTTGATACTTGTTAGCAAACCTTGTTGTCTTCTCCTCAAGATGAGTCTACCCAATCCTTCAGCAAATATGAGAAAAATATAGGGAGAGCAAGGATCTCCTTGATGAAGGCCTTGAGTAGCTCTAAATAGTTGTGAAGGAAGACCCTTGATTAACACTGAGTATGTCGAAGTAGAAACACAACTCATGACCCATTCTATCCCATCCTGAGAGAAACCAAAGGCTGCCATAATCTTTGACAAGAAGCTCCACTCCACCCTATCATAAGCCTTTGACATATCTAATTTTATGAACATTCCTCTATTACCAGATGTTTGTATTGAATGGATTGCCTCCTGAGTTAGAATCACACCATCCAAGATCTTCTTGCCCTCTACAAAACCCCCTTGCTCCGAGGATATAATGCTATGTAGAAGAGGTTTTAGCCGCTCAGCCATTACCTTTATGATTTTTTTATATATGACATTGCATAAGGCAATAGGTCTATAATCTAAAATATGTACTCCCTCCTCCCCTTTTGGAATTAAGGTAATGAAAGTATGATTTAATGCTTTAAGCATTCTTTTACTACCTTTGGACTCCTCTATAACAACCATTACATTCTCCTCCAAGTTATTCCAGAAGTCCTGAAAAACCTTAATTGGAAAGTCATTTGGACCTGGTGTTTTTTCGATGCTCATTCCAAAGACTACATTCATCAGTTCCTCTCTATCAATGGGTTTAAGTAGGGCCTGATTTTCTTCTTCAAAGATAATAGAGGGTATGACAATAATAACTTCTTTTTGAGCCTCTTCATCTTGCACCATACTTTCCTTAAATAGTTTTGAAAAATAATCCATTGAATGGAAATGCATACCTGGAATTGTATCAAAGGAGTGTTCGTTCTCATGTTGAAGAGCTTCCATGTTGTTCATTTGTCTCCTAGCACAAGTAGTCCAATGGAAAATTTTGGTATTTTTATCACCTTCTAATAACCAAGTGGTTCTTGCTCTTTGTTTCTAGTAGGTCTCCTCTTGGTTTTCAATGTCCTCAATCGCTTTACGCAATGCATCATCCTCTTCTTTGAGTTGCTCTGTAATTGTTCCTTCCCTAAAGTGTTTTGTAACCCTATCCCATCTGGCCACCAATGGATCTCTTTGGACCTAGAATTATGTCTTGTTAGCTCGCTTCCATTGTTTCAATTGATCTTTGACATAATGAAGCTGTTTGTGGAATCTAAAAATTGTTTTCCCATATGATGGGCAACCTTCTTCCCACCACTGTGGAATTTTCTTTCGAAGTTCCTCTTTTTGTAACCAAAATTTTTCAAATTTAAATGGTTTGTGATGCTACACTGTCTTGATCCCTCCTTCCAACAGAATGAGAAAGTGATCCGAAACTGGACCCTCCAAAATCTGAAATTTTATATTTCATTTTACAAATGCCTCCTCTGAAACAAAAAATAGTCTAACTTCACCTTCCTGCTATGTGGATCCCTCCTCTTATTAGTCCAAGTATAGTTGGTTCCAGGGCATTTAATATCCACCATGTATAATGCCTGGACTTGGGCAATCATAAGTCAATCCCCTGGGTCGAAAATTGGAGTTCCCCCTTCCTGATATCTAGAGGATAATTTAGCATTAAAATCCCCAACAATAATCCATTCTAACTCTTCCCTTGAGACTCTTATGTTATGCACAACTTTTCATTGATGCGTCTGACCATCTAGGTTTTGAGCCCCATAAAAATTTGTGACTAAAACATGTTCAGTTGTAACATTATTTCTAAAATGTGATGTAATAACACCTCTCCAAGCTATATCTTATATTGCAGTACATTCAAGAGAATTCCAAAGAGTAACTATCCCCCCGAGGCCCCTTGGGCAGCCACTTCCATATGACCAACACCCCTCCAAATTATGTTAACTATTTTACACATAAGATCCAACGACATTTTTGTCTCCTGGATAAGAATTTTTTTTTTTTACATTTTTCTAAGAGTCTTCGAACAACAGATTGATGGGTTCTATTGTTTAAACCCCTAACATTCCATTATTGTATAATCATTGGTTACCTTGAGAGCAATAAAAATCTATTGGCCTCACTGATCCTCTAGTGATCAATTTATCTCCTTGAACTGCTATCAATTCCTTATTTGATTTTCTACCCAATCCTTGATAGCTTCTAATTTTTTATCTATTTTCCACCTGAGTTATCCCTAGAGTTGGCCTTTCTCTGTTCTTTTCTACTATGCCCATACTAACATCCTTAATTATTGGTTTCTCTTGGTTATGCACTATCAATTCCCCTGCACTCTGACTGCGGTAACTCACTGTACTCAGTTACTTGCTTTATGATAGGGGAGATGAAAGAGGAGCTTGAACATGGCTGTTATTATTTTCATTATTCCCATCCACTCCTTCCATGAGTTGTTCTTCTTCTTGTTCCATTAGTGTCTTAAATATCTCATACCTATTGGAGGGCTTGAGTTGGGTTTTATTTTTACGATATTTTTTCTTTTGCCTTCTCCTTATTTTGAGTTGTTCAAAACCATCTCCCTGTGCTTCTTTACCCTGAGAAATATCGGTTGGTTCTTTTTTGATTGTTGACTTACCCTCCTTAGGAAGATTTGACATTCCTAGAGGAGCCTCCATTTTTATGTTCATATTATTTGGGAAAGATCGGGCCAAATTCCCATATTTGTGGCAAAATATGCATCTAAAGGGAAATGCCTCATAATCCAATTGTTGAATCCAAGATAGTCCTGCAAGTTCAAGTTCCACCTCTGCTGGTAGAGGTTGGCTAAGATCCATTTCCACACATAATCTTGCATAAACAACTATGTTTCCTTCTATTGTATCTTTGGAAACACCCAAATGTCTTCCAATGGAATTATCGATAATTTCTAATACCTACTCACTCCAAAACTCCATTGGAAGTGCATACAAATGGATCCAAATTAGGAAAGTAGTGGGTTCAATTTGAGGATCAAATCCCACTCTCCAAGGTTGAACAAATAATCTTGTTGGACCATGATTCCTCTTTCCGATTCAAAATCCCTATTTCTATTAGCAAGTGAAGAAAAACTAACAATAAAATATCCATTGCTAATAAACCACAAAGAATACTCACCAAGAGGCTCCCAGTTTTGTCAGACCCAAGAATGTAAAAAATTTAGGGTAGGGCAAATACCCATGAATTTACAGATCAAATCATGATTGGCTCTATATAAAATTGTTTCTTCGACCATCCTTTGCTCAATGACAATCTTTGGCCTTGATTCTGATTGTGGCAAGCATCCATTGGCTCATTGAGATGTTGATCTATTTCCAGCAATCGTAAAGAGCATTTTTAATGTAGTTTTTTGTCTTCTTCAGTATTTGATGGAGATTTATCCTTTAACAAATCTGTAAAATAAATATGTTTCTCTAGAATAGGATCCGAAGGTGTCTCCATTGGGGCCTCCTGAGGTAAAAATCTTGTCTTCAAATCCATAGTAACTAGAAATCTCTTCAGCTACCCAACTGATGCCCTAGTCTTTTTAAAACTATTATTAAAAAAAAATCACCCAAGTTAATTTTTTAAAATAAAGATTATTAAATTTATTTATAAAAGAAGATTGATCCAAAGGGTTTTTTAAAAATATTATTATGAATATGTTTTTATTCAAAAATATATTATATAAATATTATGTTACACTCAATAATGATGTTTTAACTGTGTTACCCTTAATAATAATGATTCAACTCTAATTTGAAGACATGAAAGCAAAGTTACGTATCTTCTAGTCTTCAATACCATCAATAATATTGTATAGGTGTGACTTTTGGGTTTCTTGTGTTGATAGAGATTTTCTTTTGATGCTATCCAAACATCTATAGAAAGAACATACGCAGGACAATCAATTTTGCATGCAATTGTTTTAGTTGAATTTGACTTTCGTCGTCTTCTTATTTTAAATATATATCATGGAGTTGCATCCTAAACTATTATATATGACCAATGCAGTTTTAATTTGGCATGATATATATACCTTTATGGATTTACGATCATATATGATGTCATGTGAACAAGGAATCAAAATACCTAAATTGTATGTAATTATTACAAACCATTGGTTTAGATAGCAACCAACTTTCTTCTAATACTTTCTCCATTAATGCTCCCAATATGTTGTGAAGAGACATTTAGAAAATTAATATTATGAGATGGTGGAAGTTTACATAAAATCAATTTGTATAGAACCTATAGAATAATAGTTAATAAAATTTATCACTAATGTAAGCATTAAACTTGGATTGAAGCTAAACATATTATCTCTCCTAATTACCTCAAGCTCTCATTTAGCTTTCATTACCTTTCTAATTGTGAGTATTCTCTTATTCACTCTAAAGGAATTGAGAACACTACATTCTTAAATATTGTAGTGTCTAAACCAATTTATAGTAATGAACCAAAATAAAAGGAGCATTTATGTTCTAAGTGTCCTCTTTATTATGAGACTCATGGCATATTTTTTCTTGTTTTTTCCAAAAATATTTGCACTCCATGATTTTAAATACAACCTATTCCCATAGATAATGACATGCAACCCCTTACCTTTTCTTGGTTTTTGAACTCAACAAGATTATGAAGAAAGAAAGCTTTATAAAGGAAAGTAATCCAATACTATTTATCCCTACTTCTCCGGACCACTTTTTAAACTCTAATAAACATAGTAGCATCAATTGAACTTGCATATGAACCCTCTAATTTTATATCATAAATCATCATTTCACCATTGATATTCAAATCTAAAGAATAATTTGATTTATTTATGAATATTGTCATCATTTTTTTTCCTCATCCTTCATTAATAAAAAAATATTTTCCTCAAATAGGAGATCCATACTCTTAACTAGGGATTTGTTAAATAAATTTTGTAAATTGTTATTACAAATATTCTTTTTTCTTTAAACTTATCTAAATATCTATAATAAAAGCTATAATGATGAGTCTTTCTTTTTTCTCTTATTATTACTCACTTCTTGGTTGCACAAGCAGATGGATCCACTTACATAATATTAAGGTCCACCTATGGGAGAATTGCAACCTTGGATTATAGTGTGAAAATCCTCAATTCCTATGCTAGTTTTCCAAATCCCACTAGAAGAATATTAACTTGGACCACCCTTGGGATTGGCTCCTTGGATTACAATGTGAAGCTCCCAACTCCTCATCATTTTTTGTATATCCATTAGGATATTATGCTAGCATTTTATTATATTATGTTTCAATATGTTATCTTACTTGGTATTAAATGTAAAGAATTATTTATCTTAAAAATTATTTGTCTTAAATTATAAATATGATTTTAAAATGGTACTATTAATATCCTTTTCTTACATAGTTTGCATTTTGTAGTAAGCTTGTACACTTGCATTAATATTTATTGGTCTAATAATTCATGTAATTTACTTCTCATCACTCCCTCTATTAGTTCATTCCTTTGACATATATTTTTAATACCTCTATGTAATGTAAGAAAGAATTCCATAAGTTTATGTAATCATTATGTCTATTAGTCTTTCTTCTTGATATATAAATATTAACTTCTCTTTACAAAATATGTTGTTTTGTTACACTTTTTCTTAGATAGATCTTGTATTATTGGTAAATCCTCTTTAAACAAGAGACTATTTTCTCTGTTGGTTCTTTCTATGTGAAATAATTTTTAAGTAATATATGTATGACATCTATTGTGGCCTACTCTTATAAAATTGTCAAAATGAACATCTGATTGATATGAAACAACATTAAAAGGAATAATATAAATAGATTCCATATGGTCCATAATTATAGAATTCCATAAATAGCCAAATACCTCC
This sequence comes from Wollemia nobilis, assembly GCA_028583015.1. Taxonomy (NCBI): domain Eukaryota; kingdom Viridiplantae; phylum Streptophyta; class Pinopsida; order Araucariales; family Araucariaceae; genus Wollemia; species Wollemia nobilis. The sequence goes on along the minus strand of JAQPPZ010016751.1, from coordinate 3,452,236 downwards.
ATCTAAGAAAATCTCTTAACAATAAGGAACCTTTGTGCTTTTCAATTTTATCATATTCATCAAATATGGTCATGTAGATCCATTTAGAAACGACTATTAGTTTTTGATGTAGCATGTAATTGGAGATGGCAATCACAAGATGCAGAATAATATGACAAAGTAAATCTGTGAGATGACTAAAAATATACTATAAATATAAATTATGGAAATGTATACAAAGTAGTTATGGAGAAAATGAACACTCCATGAGTAAAGCTATTGCTCAAGAATGAGCTTTGAGCATATAATACTCCATCTCATTACATCACACCACACTGGTTTACACTACTTCCTATTGCTATATCATGTTGTATGTCTATGACCCTTTATATAGAAAAATATGTTCCTTGGCCAACACTCTACCTAGCTATGCAAGGTATAACTTTTACATATACAACTTGCACATTAAAACTTGTGCATTTATTACATTGCATGAAGTAAATAGATAACTTGCCCCTAAAGTAATCTAATGTCCTAAGTATGTACCAAGAAAGGTACATTTACATTATCCAAATGATGTAACATAATCTATTTCTAACACCCTCCTGTATTATATTTTTGAATATTGAAGACTTTAGTCTTCAATGTGGATCTTCTTCCATTGGATAACGTAATTTGTATTCTCCTCCATTTCTTACTATGATTAGGTTTAGTAGATAATTTGTGTCTTCATACGATGCAAAGTAAATTGTATTTGGAGGTTCTTTTGATTGTTGTATGTGTTCAACTGGTTTAGTCTTCATGATGCCATGTTTCATTTTAGCACGTATTTTCTTCTTTTTCCTTCTTCTTCTCTTTTGATTCTGCATTGGTACTGGTAGAATTTTTGCTTCATGAAAAGTTAGTTTATCATCACAATATTATTGTTTTTTATATTATTCCTTGTGTTGAGTAAGTACAAAGACAATTAGTGATAGATACACCAACAAACATTCTTCTGGTCAAAATATAACCAATATTTATGAATTTCACCATGTTGTGAAGAGAATATCATGAAGATAACCAATCAATGTTGTAAAGTTACCTTCTTTAGCTTCTTTAAGAAGTAAGAACAATTTCTCTTTATCACTATTGGTTAGATACTTGTATCCTTCTAGATACTTGTATCCTTCTAGATACTCGTATCCTTCTAGAGTATCCATGATAGATCCTTGCAAGAATCTTAGAAGTCTACCTTATGACTCTTTGTATTAGGATATATGATTCCTATAAGCTTGATTTGATAAAACCTTTATTAATCCTTAGTTTAGTAGGCTTCCTTATGACTCCCAAGTAATGTGAGTGTATACTCTTAAGGATTTTTAGATTTTGAAGAAAGTTTATATTTTATAACTTTATAATATTTGATAGATGAATATATTACCAAGTTTTGTAGAATACCTTATGACTTCCTAGTATGTCCTGGATAAGATATAGTGCTTTTGTAAATTATAGTTCAATATTTGGTTGATTTTGTAAAGTTTTGTAAAAAACCAACTTCTAATATCCCTTATTATTCCTATTGAACTAAGTAATTTTTCCAAATTTTAAAGAGGTTATAATGTTGGATCTTTTGTCTCATTTTGAGAAGTTTGAGACAATAATTTTATAAATTTTCAACCTTTGAAATACAATGATAAACCTCTCTTTTAAATAACCATTTTGGAATTAATTTAAGTGTATCTAATTTCCAATAAATTAAATCTGATGTAGTAACCCTTATGACTTCCTAATTTTTGGAAAAATTAGACCACAATAATATTTACAAAATATTAAATAATCTAACCCAAGTAGAATTCCTTATATATCCTAGGTTAATTTATAAATATTATTTTAGATTGGTAAGTTATCTCCTATATCTTTTGCTTTCATAATCTCAACATTTATCCTTGATTTTAAACCTTATATATCATTTATTTGAAAGTAAATTAAATGATATAAATTACCTACCTTAGCTCCTTTATCGCCACACTTGAATGGCTCTGAATTCAGCTGGATATAACTGCAATACGTAACTCTTTTTGCTTGAGATGATAAGTGTAGATTGAGCTGACCTTGTCTTCAATGCTGGAGTGAAGAGTACTATAGATTTGAAAAGTTTGATATTTTTTCTAGGAGCCTTTAATGCTCCTCTTTCCTTCCTTCCATGTTGTTCTTAATTTTTTTTTTCATTGCACTATTCTCTGTCGTATGCCTTTGACTATGGTATTATATCTTCTTCACATTGTACTGCTTTGTGTTTAGATGCATTTTAAGGTGGTGTAGGATTTGAAAAGTGTCACTAATAATTACATACAAGATCTCTCCTTTGTAATGTAACAATCCTTTAGTAACACTCTGCTAGATTTTTGGTCACCTTATAATGCACTACTAGCTTATTGGTTACCTTGTAATGCACTATTGGCTTCTTGGTTGTCTTGTAACACATGAACACTTGTGTGGGCACTTGTAACTCCTTAATGAGTTTTCTTGGACATTAAGAAATGGATGGAACCTTAGAGAATACATGCCAAGTGGCTTTCAACCTTTTTGCATGGTTTTTTCATTGTAATGCTTCCAAGGAGAGTATAACTCCTTTTTTATATGTCTCTTCTTTGCTTGCTATATTTCTTGGAGTGCAAGTAATATCTTATCTTGTTGGTCGATCATTGAGGATATTTTAGAGGTTCGAATGACATTGTAGGTGATTATTTTGGTGGACAATATTTACCCATATAGAAACCTCTTAATATATCACATGTTCTCCTCATTCCTTGTTTCCTTCAATATGCTCCTTGTATGTTGTTCATCCACGTTGATTGAGGTAGAATTTACCATATTTTTTCTTGTAAACAAGAGCTCCCTTTCTATCTACACAAATATAAGTTGATGATCAAATGATATGTGCATTACCTTCTGTAGGTTCACCCATCTAATATGTGAAGTGTGAGCCCCTTCGAATGACTCCTTATGTTGTGGATGAAGAGTGCTTGATATTTGGCCTTTCTTGGCTATATTTTACTATAATTTGTGTGCCTTTAGTGGCACCTTCAATCTGTCCTTTTTCTATGAATAATGTAGTAAAATACCTTATAATATTTTATGAGAATAATATGTTCTTATTTCACCCTTTTTGCACTCCTTCTTGTAGGTCTTTTAGTCTGATTTTGTAGTAGATTTTGAATGAACAAATGAGGGTTTTGAGAGTGTCCCTTTGGATAGAATACTTACCCTCTTTTATTGGATATTTAATGATAGATCCAATATTTACAAATGTTGTAGATAGAAGATTTATTATATTGCACTTAACCCTGTAGTGCTTTATATTTGAGACTCACCAAGTATCAATATTTGAAGCTTATTTTGGTTAGTTTTTATTCACTTGTACTAACCAATTTTGATGGATTCTATTGGCCACTATGAGTTGTAGATTTTTGTGCTTTAAGAGTGTCTTTAGACACTTGATGCAAACTATATTTTGTACCCTTCTCAAAAGCACAAAATTAATTTATTTTTAGAGTAATAATAGTGCAATTGAATCTAACAATTTTCACTTTTAATGCACTAATAATTATACCTTATAACTCCAATCAACTCTCAAGATAAGTACTTAATAAATTTATTGCAACTAATCAAGAATAATATAAAATGAATCCTCAATAATTATTCTGCAATTCTCTTATAAGCAAGGTAGTAGGAACTAGTCTTCTTTTTCTTTCCAAAGTAGATGATAGGTAGTTGATATATAGTTTGAAATTTTGAAATCTAGTCAACTCCTAAAGTGCAAATGAACCTTAAATAAACCTTTCTATTTTTACACTTTTGAACACTTGTAATTTAATTCTCCTTATTGCAACTTTAATCTAAATTAAGGTGTTTAAACAAATCTCACAAGTGATCCACTTTAATGAATCTACCTGCACCAATAGTTGCTTACCATTTTCTAAAATCCCTTTTTGCTACTTTTGTAGAGGATGTAGATCTTGGTGTCTAAGATCACCAATTTTCTACATTGAGTAAGGTCTTGCAGCTCTTTGTAAGTTATCTTGAACAACTTCATCTTTACAAAATAATGATCTCAAAATCTCCTTCACGAGCCTACTATTTTGGTGGCTTGTTCTCCTCTTATAGTCTCCTATTTTTGTTGTAGATTTGAAGAGATTTTTATTTCCAAAAAGATACATTTTGTTTATGAGAGGTAATATCCAAATCTCTTGGATTTGGTAGGCTTCTTCTATCTGAATCTTTCTTCAATCTTCTTGTCAAATTTTGAATTCAAACATGATCTTATTCTCAATATTATGAATATATTTAGGTTTTCTGATATTTGGAATTCCTTACTAAATTTGTCTTATTGGGCTTGTTGTTATATGGCAACAATTATCTCAAATATTTAACTATCTCTATTAGTGAATTTCTCCAATAAGTTCTCCTTGGAACTCCTTTGTTGATATCTTCAGTAAGGATATCCAAGCCTTTTAGTAGATGCTCGTAGAGACCTCTCCAATGCCTTTAATATTGCAATTTTTCCTGGTCTTCCTTGAGACCTTATATTCAACCTTTCGCTTTTGGAAGTGTGGTGGCAAAATCTTCTCATGGATTTTTGATTCTGCTACTTCTGGATTTGAGCAGGACTCTCCTACTCCTTCTTCTTCAAAGTATTTAAGTTCTTCAATGATATATTTTCCTGATATCTTTTGCTTCAAGTGTTGAATTAATTATTTTTGTAGGAAGCTTTCCCAACTCACTAAATATTGATGTTCTTGCAACAAAGTTTTAGTACTAAAATATGCTTCTAAATTAGATACTCTCTTCAGGAGTCTTCTTTAGGATCATGGATTTTGTGGCCTTTTTTAGTATCAAGGATTATGTGGCCTTTTCTATATCAAGGCTTTTATGGAATTTTCTTCTAGATTAAGGATTATATGACCCTTTTTTTATTAAGACTTCTATGGCTTTTTTTTCTTGTGAAGTTTTCAATCTAGCAATCAAGATCTCCTATCTTCCAACTTCACCATGATTCTTCTCTAGAAATCTCTTTTGTAGTATTCTTCTCTTGCAAAAACTAATCTCTATACTATGAAGGCACTCTGACCTTCAAGTAACGATGTTAAAATATCCTAGATTTCTGTTGAATGAGGTGTCCCAATCATCTAAGAATTAATTCCCTAAAATAAAAGAATCTTTAGGTAAATTTCTCTAGATATATTAGATGAGCTTCACTAGTTGATTCATCAAACTAGTGGATCAAATGTTTAGTCCTAGTCTTCATGAGTTTTCCCTTATAACTCTCTCAAAAGACTCTATCCATATGCAATCTTAACATTTCAGAAATTAAGATTTCTTTTAGACCTTATTTGTACCTCTCCCTAATTCTACCACCTAGAATCTTTTGATAATTTTTTATAGTGACTGGTCCAATGGCGCGTTAGGTTGACAAAAACTCAGGGTCAATGATAATGGTGGTTTTCCTATTGATCTATCGTAGCTTTGATATCATTTTTAGCTTTTGATGTATCAAGTAATGGAATATAGAAATCAAAATATGTAAAATAATATGAAAAAGTAAATCTATGAGATGATTAAAAATATATATAATAGAAATTATAAAAATGTACGCAAAGTAGCTATGGAGGAAATGAACACTCCATGAATAAAGCTACTACTCAAGAATGAGATTTGAGCGTATCACACTCCATATCATTACATCACACTCTGCTACAACACACCACATTATTATACACTACTTCCTACTACTATATCATGCTCTATGTTTATGGCCTTTTATATAGAAAAATAGGTTCCTTGGCCAACACTCTACCTAGATGTGCAAGGGACACCTTGCATATTGACACTTGTATATTTATTACATTGCATAAAGTAACTAGATAACTTCCCCCTAAAGTAATCTAATGTCCTAAGTTTATACCAAGGTACATTTACATGATGCAAATGATGTAATATAATCTATTTCTAACACCAACCATGTTCTTGATCTTAGGAAGTGGAACCAACTCTCAAGTCTAGTTATTCATGAAATAGTTATATGTTTCCTACAATACAAAAATTTTGAAGAACATGGACTTATACTAAGAGGGGGGGTGAACAGTATAATACTTAACCAATTAATAATTTTAACTTTAGATAGCAGTGGCATCAACACAACATTAATCAAGACAGAAAGCATCACACATTGAAGACCCATTTTTAATGTGGTTCACCCAAAATGGTTGGGCTACGTCCATAAAAAGTTTTCTCTAAAAGTTATCTCAAAGTTCTTTTGGAATCCTTCCCAATTACAATGTTTATGAGCCTTGGCCCAAAAGGAGATACCTTCCCATCTACTCTGGAAATGATCCCTCATAATATCAACTGCCTCTACCTCTTGCCAGCACGTGGAACTCCTTTCCACCGAAGACCTCTTGTCCTCAATGCTTAGCCTAAGAGACCTCTGCCTTCTATGATCACATCCATAGTAGCTCAGCAACCTATACCAAACACAGTCAGTCGGTCTAGTACATGTCTTCCTCTGTATGTTATATCTATCCAACTCTTGAACAAATCAATCCTCTACATACAAGCCTTCTCAAAGACTTGCCAAATTTTTCCTCAGGTTCTTCTCATTGAACCAATGCACCTCTGTCCTCAAGTTCTCTGATAGAACTATCAAACTCAGCTCACAAGTCCTCTGCTAGGACCTGTCCAAATCTGCTCACAATTCCCCACCAAAACCTGTCCAAAACTGCTCACAAGTCCCCACTGGAACCTGTCCAAAACTCAACAAGCTCACCAAGAAAAACTTTCTTAGTAGGAAATCACAAAGTGAATTGTTAGAGACCCAATGTGATTTGTCAAACTCATAGAAGCATAAATAAAATTGTTAGAGACTCAATATGTTCTATACTCAACTCCCAATCTCAAAACTCAACTCAAATCAACTCAGCCTAATCTCAATCTCAAATCTGAAAACTCAACTCAATATCTGAAATGGATAGGATAGAATGCTTTCTTTCAAGAACATGAAACCCCAACAATTTCCAACCATGTAAATAATCACATAACAATGATACTCATGTTATTTTCACCATCAATTAGTGTTTCAACAACAATGCTCATCAAACAAGGTTTAGTCAACCAACACCATTTTACTCAACATCAACCTTGAAGCATTCAACCAATCATCACAAGAAAAGGAAATAAGTAGAAATCCTTTTCCCTCCAAAGATATTTGAAAAAAATAGCCACCAACATAATATCACAAAATGCAAAGAATAACTTTCTCAAATCAACTCAATGGAGTAAGCCCAATATCATGAATCAAGTAAAGCAATAATTTGATAAAACAACCTCTATGGAAGCAACTCAACCATCAAACTCGAAACAGCCAACCAAGGGTTCCACCAACTCAATGCAAGTAGCTAGACTCACAAATATAAACCCTAGCGCACAAAGCTTCCACTATCTCAAACCAGAAATTATGCATTCACCAAAAACTCTCCTTAAGGATAATAATGTGAAAGCATGAGATTTCGGAAGAAAAATAGTACTAAGATGCAATATAAACAAAACTAACTCGATGCATGAAATAGGACGAACGTAATAAAATCAAGACCAAACATAAAGAGAAAGTAGGAGCACAACCCTTTTATATTAATGTGATTCCAAACTCGGTTACAATCCATCTCCTCCCTTTTTAGGGGTTAGGAGCGTTAAATGGATTTTGATTACAATGGTGACTTAATCCTTCTTTCGCATGCCCACATTTGAAATGGGCGGGCCAAAGTGTTGTCGTCGCTTATGCTGATGAATCCTCGCTTCTCGCTACTTATCCTGCATTCAAAGACACAACGACATTGTTAGTAGCACCTGTTGCAAAGAAGAAGCACTTGTTCTCTAAAAACAATAAAAGATGCATGCATAAAACCTAATAAAATGATGACTAAACTAATTCCAAATGACTTGCAATTTGAACGTGACCAGGAAACATTACCAGAGGGCCACTGCCATCAAAACAGTTGGCCAATCCGCATTCAACTGAAATTCATCCCTGGTCAGGACGAATTCTACTGTAATTCGTCCCCGGGTAGGACGAATTCGCCTGTGATGAAAAGTCGAAGTGATGCCGTCCAAATGTCGAACCTCGGGATCTCCAAAATATCTATAAACATAGGGGTTAACTAATTGGGGGCATTTTGGGACGACCCAGATGGTTGGATTCTCCCAATTTGACCTCCATCAACGAGAATTTGATGTCGTTACCTGCAAGTTAGTGAGGGCCACAAAATCGACAAAGCATGATAATATTTGATCAAAATCTTATGGAATCAAAATTATAAACTATCTAAACAGCATAACATGTAATGGAATATAAAAAAGTGATAACAGAATAGATTAAAATGAAACTTAAAAGAAAAGTGCGGGGCGCCCAAGTGGGCCGCCCACCGTTGGAACTTGATTTTGGCACCAATCCACTTGGGATGGGCCCAAAATCTCTTAGGATGGGTTGTCGGAAAATTGGTGGATTAATGTGGTCAAATGTTGGGTTTGGGTCCGGATCCACACTTCCAAAAGCCACCCAATAACCTCTCTTGCGAAAGAGATTAAGGATGTGGAAGAGGTGAATCGAAAAGGGGTGCAATAGGGTGTTCAATTTGGCAGCACTTCGTTGCTTGAAAATGCCTCCAACTTGTCCCTTTTTGGGTGGGAAAGTCCACCATTTTATAGACCCAAGGGGTCTCTTTTGGATGGGCATGCAGGGATGCCATGTGGCGGCCATGCCTTCCCAAGAGGGAGGAGACTCCTCCCTGACTTGGGCTTCCATGATTGCCCTTGTGACAGTCCTCCAACGGCCAATCTACCCACCTACACGCGCATGCATGGCAGGAGGCAATAAATGACTATCTTCGGCTGCCACTTGGATCCCAGTTAGAATTCGTCCTTGGGTGGGACGAATACTGAGAAAAGTGCCTGAATGTGCCAAATTGCCTTTTGACCTTCCAAAATTGCTACAAAAGTGGTTAGGACCACTGTTTAACCTCTGAGGGCTGCCCTGGGGGCTGTGTGTGTCAAAGCGATCAGTGTTTGCAGTCACATAATCGGATTGGTGTTGTTTTGGTGTCTACAGATGCCCCTTTTTGGGATGCGTTGTGCATGGCACAGCGCCGAGCAAAAATAGATAACCAAAGCACTAATGATTAGGGTTTCTTGGTAACCTAACCAACTTTTGATGCCCCAAGTATGGAAAGGGCATGCATTCTTGAATCCTTGCTTCTGACGAGCTAAGGAATTTGATTTCAAGTATTAACCTATTTTGGTGAGGTGTGACTTGAGCTTGGACATTGATCAGTCATGATTAGGCAAAGGGCGCAACCTTTTGTCCACGGGGGAACCTTGTGTTCATGCTTCGGGAATGCCAAGTGTTTGATCAATTTGTGATTATTGCTTGTTTACTGCCCCAAGCGGGAGCGTGATTGTCTTTGTCAATGATTCTTTGAATGCATGTCATTTTCCTTAATTGGGTGTGTGCTTGTTGATTGGTGACTAAGTGTGACTACCCCCTCAAGCGACGAATCGATGAGGGAATGACCTTCGTGAGAAAAGCGACGAGTCGCTTGACCCAAGATGACTTGTGCAAGGGTGCCTTTAGATGGTTTATCATTAAGCATGTGCAATTTTTTTGACATTTAGACCTATTTTTGGTGGGTAAAAACCCTTTTGGTGATGCCATAATGGGGTGAAAGTGTCGAAAGTCCATCTTCCCGTGGAGTGGTCCAGCTATGGTAGCCTTCTTGGGGAAGTAGGAGAGTGACAATTTGAGCCCCGACATCGATTTTCTATGCCAAGAGGTTAAGTGCAAGAGCACTTGTGTCCGACAATGCTTATTGCTTTGTGTTTGTGTTGCATTTTTTGTTGTTTTTGAGTGGGTTTTGACCCTTTTGTGATGCCGTTTGGGGGTGAAATTGTCAAAAATCCATCTTCCCGTGGAGCGGTCCGGCTATGGTAGCCTTCTTAGGGAGTAGGATAGTGACAATGTAAACCCCGACATCATTTTTCTATGCCAAGAGGTTAAGTGCAAGAGCACTTGTGTCTGGCAATGCTTATTGTTGTTTTTTTTGTTCATTTTTTGTTGTTTTTGAGTGGGTTTTGGCCCTTTTGTGATGACGTTTGGGGGTGAAATTGTCAAAAATCCATCCTTTCGTGGAGCGGTCCGGCTATGGTAGCCTTCTTAGGGAGTATGATAGTGACAATGTAAACCTCGACATCAATTTTTCTATGCCAAGAGGTTAAGTGCAAGAGCACTTGTGTCTGCAAATTTTTATTGCTTTTTGTTTGTGGATATTTGTTGTTTTTGTTGTTTTGATTTTCTTGCTTTGTGTATATGTCATAATTTCATGTTATGCACAATGATTGATGTTGATGGATGCATGCTACTTTATATTGATGTATGCATATGGTATGATGAATGCAAATGTTTTTGATGTATATGTGATATGCAAAATGTAATGGATGAAATGAATTTGTTGATGACTTTGGATTAGGCACCATAGACTATTTAGGACTTATGGCTTTGTGTATGGTGATTGCTGTGGTAAATGACTTTGTATGTATACATGTGGTTTTTTGTATTTTTTGATGGTATTGTAAGGATGAAAAGTAGCGCAGCTTGGTTTAGAAATGTAGCTAAGGTTTTCTGAGACTCAGATGGTTTTAACTCACTAGCCATGACTGTACTTTATCTTACAAGACTTTTGAACAAGGTATGAATCGGACTTGTTTTTGACCAAGTTATTTCACATCCCTGTGTGTGCAATTGAGTTCATTTATGTGGTATTTGTCAGGATACCGCCAGTGCCAGATGGGCTCTCAATCGAACCTGTACTGAGGATCACCTAATTAGCTCCACTAACTCCTTTGTTGTATTTAGTCAGATTAATCTACGGTGCTATCTAGGATACCATAAGCTAGCTCATCCACATGCAAACATTGATCTGTACACAAGTTAATGTGACAGATATATCATCATGCGAGAAGTTTACCGCCAGTGACCGATAGGCTATCAACCAAACCGGTACTGAGGCTTGCCTCATGACCTGTTAGAATGCTGAGAGTTCCAGGGATTCAAGTTCGACTCCCTTCTTTTCTTTAATTGTATTGGGATACTTGCTCCTTTGTAGTGATAAAATCACTGTTTATTTTTGTTTTATTTGTTTTTCTTTTTGAGCAAGGGATTGGGATATGGAGTGACGATAATCACTATTGTTTGTGCCTTTTGATGTGTGCACTGTAGGATGTCAAATTTTGGTGTTTTGACTTTTTTGCAAATTTTTGATGTTTTGCAACTATTGAGAACTTGGGATTCTTAGGGAATTGGGTAGGGAGGATGCTTGTCCTTTTGCCAACTCTCAGCATTCTTGGGGTCATTCACACAGGGGGATGAGCAAGATAACCGTTTCGCTTATGGTGACCTGGATTACTGTGTAGGTTTCATCTTTCGTTCACACAACTTAGGAATTTTTATGTGTTTTAATTTGTGTTGGGATGTTACGGAACAAGGCGTATCTCAAGTATGACTCTACCTTTGTAAAATCTATCTGACTCGGTACATTACGTGACTAGAGATCAAAATGATGACTGAATTACGAAAACTCTTGATACATTAGAAGACCACTGACTCTTAGTGTGGTAAAAAGTGGTAAATGGCATTTGTTTTTTTTGTTTTATAAGATGGAACAATGTGGAACCAGATGGACTAGTAGAGCAATTACAGCCTATGGTGCCTTTGACCTGTACGACCACAAATATGCAATGTATGGATGTAATGCTTAATGCAGCTATGTATTTTTGTATTTTTGATGGATTGATTTTTGTGAATATGAAGATGAGATGCGAGAAGAGTTCTCTATTGATGAATTTGAGCATGCCTAGAAATGAGATGCAAAAAATTGTTGTTTTTGATGATTTTTGGATTTTGAATTTCTTTATTTTTGACCAAGCGATTGTGGAAATCCTTGGAGCATTTTGGGATTGACCAAGCGATTGCAAGAATCCTTGGAGCATTTTTGGGATTGACCAAGTGATTATAGGAATCCTTGGAGCATTTTGGGGATTGACCAAGCGATTAGAATCCTTGGAGCATTTTTGGGATTGACCAAGCGATTATAGGAATCCTTGGAGCATTTTGGGGATTGACCAAGCGATTATAGGAATCCTTGGAGCATTTTTGGGATTGACCAAGCGATTTCAAGAATCCTTGGAGCATTTTGGGGATTTGGCTCTCTTAGATATGAAATGGGCACAAATGACTGATGTTCAAGGGTTCTGTTTCCTTGATTCCATCAAGAGAAGCTAGCCGGTATGTCTCGGGTCCTATTTTGCTATCAATGACATATGGACCTAACCAATTTGTCATGAACTTGTCCCTTAGGTGGGACGACAAACTAGAATTCTGTTGGTTTTCCTTCAAAACCAAATCACCAACCCGAAAGTCCCTCAGGTGAACTTTCATGTTGTAAGCTTTCTTAAGTCACTCTTGATAGATACGTAAATGCTCGAGAGCATTAACACGTCGTTCGTCAAGCAACGTAAGCTGGTCTAATCGGGCCTGCCATGCAGCGTCATCATCGATGAACTCTTGCATTGATATGCGTAGGGAAGGAATTTCCAACTCTAGAGGCATGACTGCCTCGGAGCCATACACGAGCGAAAATAGAGTGGCCCCAGTGGGCGTCCGAATGCTAGTGCGATAGGCCCATAGGGCAAGTGGGATTTGAATGTGCCAATCCTTATGACTGTCTATGATGGTATTTTTGAGGATGGCAACTAGCATTTTGTTTGACGCTTCTTCTTGCCCATTCGCCTGCGGATAATAGGGTGTCAAAAAACTATGCTAAATTTTGTACTTTGTGGTCAAAGCATGCACGTCTTTGTTCTTGAATGGTGTCCCATTATCCGAGACTATTTTGGATGGAATACCAAAATGACATATGATGTTATGCAAAATGAACTCCACAATGCGGGGTCCTGTCGTAGAGGTAAGCGAAACTGCTTCCACCCACTTGGTAAAATACTCTGTGGCCGTTATGATAAACGTGTGATGGCCTGACGATGTAGGGGAGATCTTTCCAATTAGATCGAAGCCCCACTACAAAAATGGCCAAGCAGACTGGACTGTCTGCAAGGCCTAGGAAGGTACGTGCATCAAATTGGCATGATGTTGACACTTCATGCACTTCTTGACATATGCGCAACAATCTCGCTCTAAAGATGGCCAATAATAGCCCATGCGAAGAATGCACTTTGCGATGGCCATACCACTGAAGTGGCCACCACATGTACCATCGTGCACTTGGGCGACTGCCCAAGTGGACTCTTGTTGGTCCAAGCAATGAAGGAGGATTCCTTCATAGCTATGATGGTACAAAATGTCTCCTATCAAGACATACTTAGCCGCTTTTTGCTTGAATGCTCATTTTGTGGCATGCGTCAATCCAAGCGGGAGATTACCTAACTTGAGGTAGTCTCTAATGGGTAAATACCAATCCTGTTGATCAGAAACCTCGACAGTATGAACAGCCAATCCCTCTTGAAGTTCATCCCTAGCAAACGCTGAGTGGGATAGAACTTGTAAGAATAGCATTGTGTTGCTATTAATGGGAGTAGGGGAGAACAAGGACCCCCAGTTGGCACGTTTTAGATGATCTTGGATTCGAGAGAACTTATCCGAGGATGGTTCAATCTGGATCATGTGGATTCTTGGCGTCAAGTCTGAGCTTGCACGCTCCATCACGGATTGCGATAAGGTTTTGACTTGAATGGTTGTCATATCACCGGAAAGGTCTTGCGGGATTAGTGACCCCAAGGAGGCCATTGTGTCCACAAAATGATTCGATGACCGAGGGAGTGCCTCGATGTCATACCACTCAAGTTTTGCCAAGAATTTGTCCACAAGGGCTTTATAAGCTCGTAGAACTGGGCATTTGCATTGGAATACCCCTTTGACTTGATTGACTATTAACAGCGAATCACCAAAGATATTCAGTCATTTGATGTTCATGGCGATTGTTGTCCGAAGACCTATGAGCAAGGCTTCATACTCTGCATTATTGTTGGTGCATGGGAAGTTTAATTTAAATGACAGGGGCATTGGAGCGCCCTGCGGTGTGAAGAATACTATTCCCATGCCACCACCTTGCTCACATTTAGAACCATCAAAGAATAGGGTTATGTCAGCCTGTGACTCAGGCTCATCGAAATCTGGCGATTCTGAGACATGGAAGACCCCATCATCGGGTAGTTCTATGACTAGAGGCTGATCGTCTTCAAGAGGAGCCTCTGCTAGTTGATCGGCTATGACTTGTCCTTTGATAGATTTTTGTCCAATAAACTCTATGTCAAATTTCGTCAACAACATGATCCATTTCGCCATGCGACTACTATGATAAGTATGACTCATCATGTATCGCAATGGATTCTCCTTAGACACAACATACGTAGTGTTGCTCAACATGTAGTGGCATAGCTTTTTGGTAGCAAACACCACTGCCAAGCAGAGTTTCTCAACGTATGCATAGTTAAGTTCATAACTGACCAGGGTGCGGCTAAGATAGTAAGTAGCCTGTTCTTTGTGAAGTTCATTCTTCTGGGCTAGCATGGCACCCAGTGCCACCTCAATAGCTGAGATGTATAAGTAGAATGACACTCCTGGTCTAGGTGGTGCCAATACTGGCGATGAAGCCAAGTATTGTTTGATTTCATCAAAGGTTGACTGGCACTCGTCATCCCAGTGAAATGTAACCCCCTTGTGCAATAATTTGTTCATGGGTCGGCACTTGTCAGATAGCTACGCTATGAAGCGTTTAATCGACGCGACCTTTCCCTGCAGACTTCTGAGCTGCTTAATGGTAGTTGGGGGAACCATTTCAAGGATTGCCTTGACTTTCTTTGGGTCCACCTCGATGCCTCGCTTTGAGACTATGAAACCCAAGAGTTTTCCAGATGTGACGCCAAATACGCACTTCTTGGGATTTAGTCTAACTTTATGCTCCATGAGGCGATCGAGGATCTTGCTTAAGTCATCGATATGATTTGAGCGCAAAAGAGACTTGGCTAACAAATCATCCATGTAATCTTCCAAAGTTTTATGCATGTAGTCATGGAAGATGTACGTCATGGCACGTTGGTAGGTGGCACCAGCATTTTTAAGGCCAAAAGGCATGACCTTATAACAAAATGTCCCCCAAGGCATTGTGAACGCCATTTTTAGTTGGTCTTCAGGATTGATACGAATCTGATTGTATCCTGAGAAACCATCCATGAGGGAGAGCATTTCGTGACCTGCTGTAGCATCTACCAATGCATCGATGCTTGGCAAGGGGAAATCATCCTTAGGACTCGCTTTGTTTAGATCTCAAAAATTAGTGCATATGCGAATCCTCCCGTCGGGATTTTTGACGGGCACCATGTTGGACAGCCATGGCGGATAATCCATGCAGATGACAAACTGTGCATCCAACAACTTTTGCAATTCATCTTTGACCATCAAGGCCACTGTTGGGTGCATCTTACGTAGTTTTTGCTTTACGGGCTTGATTGTCGGATCAAGCGTTAAATTATGCATGACTAGCTACGGGTCTAGTCCTGGCATATCCTTGTATGACCATGCAAAAACCTCCTTCTTCTCTTTGAGAAGGGCAATGTAGTCGGCTTGCTCTTCGGGGGATAAGCTTACCCCGACTTGATAATCTATGGATTCATTGGATCCATGCCGATATCTACGTCAGTCGTCTCCTCGGTCGACATGTGGGATCCATCCTCCAACTGATGTGGAGTCGGGATCAAATGGATATCATTAGCTGAATTTAAATCTACGTTGGGAACCTCGGGTTCCTCTTCAGCCTAAAAAATATCTTGAGTTGTCCCTAGGGTAAAATGAGGCATCTTACCGAAAGGCCAGTACTCTGATGGTGAGAGAGGTGAATTGACGCGATCCCAATCGATGGCATCTGTGTCTAGATGCAATGACCATGCTGGATCGGCCGGATTGCGGATGGGTGCGGTCAAATCAATGGAGATCATGTGGATGAAATGGATTTGGTCTCCATTACCATGGGTGTGATAACTCGAACATTCTGGATGCTCCCTATTCTCTGGATCTGGCTCTAGAGGGACGAGCATGAACGGATCGGCCCTATGTGCTAATAGGAGGATAGGGTCTTCCCTCGGCACTGATGTCATTATAGGGTCTCGGGGTGGACGGTGCTCATCGTAAATTTGGAGCCATGGATCCAACACTTGGTCCCACCCTACTGGGTCTACATACCACTCATGCCCTGGCACTATGCCCATCTGTGCAAATAATTCATTAATCCCCAAGGGACGTCGTTGTTGCACTTGTTGCCTTTGTTGCATTTGTCGCATGTGGTTGAGATAGGCCATCTCAGTCTCATCTTCCGAATCACTGTCAGAGATCCAAAAATGTTCATTTTCTTCAACAACTATTTGCGACATTAAGGGTTCACCTTGTTCTAGCAAATTAATCTGGTCCCATTGCGGTTGTTCCACACTTGGTGGGGGGACCTGATTCTCTTGACACAACACTGGTTCCATTGGAACCTCTAAAGGGAATAGTTTCAAAAAGATCTCTGGACACTGTTTATGTTCTCCTTGGGAGTTAGTGTCCGAACTTTCACCTCTCTCTAGCAAAGGAGAGGGATTATTGATGTTACCAAGGGTGGTTGTTGACCATGGGAGGTAATCTCCCAATGTATATGTTGTGTTTGGGTTGGCATAAGGATCTGATGCCAATCCACCCTTGTTGCCTATTTCTAGGCCTTGCATGTTTTCCACCAAGATGTCTAAGGGCAAGGGGTGGTTGAACCCTACTCCCGACTTATCATACGACATTTGGTATCTTGGTTGGCAAAGGACACGCACTCCTTGCTCATACCTGCCTAGCCCGTATCCATGCCAATTGCATTGGCCGAGATATCTCAGAGCGAAGTCTGGGTTTGACAGATAATTGACATTTTTGACAAAAGGCTCTTCGTCCTCGTCCTTTTGCTTGCATGGTTCAGCACCATGATCAAGGCCCCCATACACAAAATTAGTCTGGTTTGGTGGGTAACCTAAAGGAACAACTGTCCCTATGGGAAGGCGAGGTCTCCCCATGTCCTGCACGGATTCTAGTGTGGGCGTTGCTACCACATTCTGCACTAGATACTCCCCCAGGCCCGTACTGGCCATTTCAATAGTGATTGTTGATGATTGGGAGGGAGGGAATGGGAGGCCTTCCTGAGTCCATTCCATGTTGGGTGGATTAGGAGCCTCAGCTTCCATTGTGCTAGGTATCTCTTCTATTGAGATAGTTGATATTGTTGGCAACACCTCTTCTAGGGGCTGAGCCTCTTCCAGGATTTGTTTTCCTTTGTCCTTCTATTTAGCCATGACAGGTGGCATTGGTAGTGAAGGAGCAGATGATGAAGATTCACCTAGTCTGGGGTTTTGATGGATTAGTCACCAGTGGTGCCCACGGCATCGGACCCTGTCTAGATGGATTTAACTGGAAATCCAAGTGCGTCGATGGGAGGGTCGATTGAGGCATCAATTGCACTGCATTGCAATATTTGAAGGGTTCTAAGTCCATCGAGACTACATGTACTTCTCCTTCAAATGCATACTTTAGACATTGGTGAGCTATCGAAGGGACACACTTCATGTCCCTGATCCATGGCCACCCTAGCAATATGTTGTATGCCATCTCGCCTTCCAAAATATGGCACAATGTAGGTATCATCTTTTGTCCTACCTGGATGGGCAGAACAATTGTGCCGATTGTCGAGCATATCGCATCGTTGAATGCTCACAGTGTGTATGTGGAAGCCATGATATGAGAGGCTGGAAGCTTCAGATGTTTTAATGCTACGGTGGTAATGATGTTACTTGGACGAGCCAGTATCTACCAACACTCTCTTGTACGGGATCCCGTTGACCCGCGCGATAACGTGCAGGGGTGGATCCGCCATGTCATTCGATATTGTTTTAACTTCATCCTCTCTGAAGGTAATGACCGGCTCCGTACATCATTTCACATGTCCCACGAAGTTATTGAAGGAATTCGCTTCGTGAGGCTGTAACTCGATGGCTTTCAAAATTTCCATGAGAGCTTCTCTATGGGGTGCTGACTATTGTATAAGCTCATAAATGGAAAGCCTAGCCGATGTGGTCCGCAAACTCTGCGTGAGTTTGGTCCGTATCATGACCTCGGGTCTAGGCGGAGGCAACTGCACAGGGCGTTGTTGAGGTTGCGACGTTGTTGGAACTTCTCTTGTAGCTGCCTCGGGGGCAACTCCTGGGTACTTTTTGTTCCTGGTCACTATGTTGATCATTCCCACAAATCCTTGCATGGGAAGATTCTATCGCACCTCATTGACCTGAAGAGGTTTTTCCTGTGCCTCATGGGCAGGCAAAGGGTCCTTGAAAACCCCCATCTATTGATTATTTGGCGCTATGGGGTTGTCCACTGCCAATGTTTTATTATCGATCAAATCTTGTATTAATCCCTTGAATTTCCAACATCCATTCAGGTCATGTCCCCTTCGCCTATGGAACCTACAATATAATTCCTCTCTGTATCCCTTAGGCTTGGGAGCGTTAGGATCTATGGTTTGGATTTCTGGAAGGGTGATTAAATTTGTCGCTGACAAGCGGTCAAATAGGGAGTCCCGAGACTCCGTATAAGGGGTGAATTGTCGCCTAGGGCGACGCTGCTGATTTTGCTCTTATTTTTTGTTTTCTTTTTCATAATTAGGAGGCACTGCCTGATAATTAGCCTTTTGAGGCTGTATCTCTTGCACAGGCTTGGGAACATTTATCGCAACTTGATTAACCACAGCGGGTTTTGGTTGCGTAGTGCCGGTCTTAGTGTTTTTGTTCCACTCTTTCTTTTTAGGCTTGGCGATTTTGCCTTCCTGTATTTTGATCTCTTCAATAACTCTGCTTGCGCCAAAGCTTCTTCTAAGTCGGCATATTGCTGCAGCTGCAATAGCCTAGAGATCGATCTCAGACAACTCCGTGAAAACATTTGTGTGAGGTCAGACATAGGGGGAAGGTAAGGTAGCTTAGAAAGCAGAGCCCTCCATCGATTCTCGTAAGCTGCCATTGTCTCTTCCTCATATTGCTTGAGGCTGGCCAGATCACTCAATGATGCCTTCTTCTTGGTGTTGAAGGCAAAGCGTTCAAGGAACGCATCTACTAATTGATCCAAGTTATTTATGTTGTGCTTCGACAACTGTGTGAACCAATCCGAGGCAGGACCTATGAATGTGGTTATGAATGTCCTTAGCAACAGTGCATCATTATCCTGAATGCCAAAGCATTGGCTCAGGAATCTTGTCACATGCTCTTGAGCATCCTCTTCACCCTTAAAGACTGCCAACTAAGGCAACTTGAAATGTTCGGGGTAAAGAGGTGTGGGCACTGAGGGATGCACTGGATGACTACGAAGTTGACGTAACGTGGGCTTTTGATGCCCAGAAGCTTTTGTCTCCATAGACTCCAAATGCTCTAATAGCGCTTTGTATGCATCGGAAGATTTAATTTCTTCCTCTTTTGTTTGCTCCCATTGTGAGTTGTGGGAGACTGGAGGCCTATGGGGGGGTGGCCGAATGGCAGCCCTCCCGCCTTGATAGGGCATTTTGGCCCATTCTATTTTTGGTTCATACTCCTCATAAACTTCTTGAGGAGTCTCTAGGCGAGACCTATGACCCTGAGTGAGTCCCCGCTGAGGGTACCCATCATTGTTTCGGGGAGTGGCCTCCCTCTCAGGTCTATGGGGTCTCGGAGGCAAAGCTTGACGAGGTCACGGAGACCTATCTTGCACCAAAGGATTATACCTCTCATATTGTTCTGCTTTTTGGGTGCGAGGGGTTGGCACCCTCTCAGGTAGTTTATAATGTAGCTCATCCGCTTCGTGTTGCATGCGCTCTTTGTTAAGGCGGTATAAGCGCTCTAACTCCTGATGACCTTGCTCAAGCCGCGTGATTCGGGCTTGGCGGGCGGTATGTCTGGCGATTGCTAGGTCAATTTGGTCTGCCATATTTTGCTCAGGAGGCTTGAATGTTTCTCCTATGTATTTGCCTCGGTCTTGATGATCCGAGATTTCAATGGGTCGCTTCCCTCTGTCGAGGTCGACGACATTTATCTGAGGCTCTGGCCTCGATGGATGACCATGATATCTAGCAGGTGCAGAAGCGCAAGGCTCCCACGTTGTATGTTGTTCTCGAGGAATGTGATGGCCTTCCTCGTACTCCCTTTCATGGGTGTGAAAGGGGCGGGTGGAGTTAGCTCACCCTGTGTGGAGAGCCCTGCGCTCTGGGTTTTGTCTTTCAGTTCTAATGGGAGGCAAAGGAGAGACGCCATATTCATGTTGTCTCTCCTCATGGACACTGTGCCTCTCTAGCGCTTCATTGCACGGTGGCCACTCATATCTAGCCTCTAAAGGTGGTCTTCTATTTTCATTGAGTGCCACATGTAAAGCTTCTTCCCGAAAGGGGCTGTGTTGAACGGGCGTGTCCCCCAAGGGGGTATCCCTATAATTCCACCTTGACGTGGAATGATGCGGACTCTCTTGTGGTCCAGACTGCCAAGGCGGTATGGCCAAGTCCTCAGGACTAAAGCGAAGGCGACTTGTGCCCGCTCCTTGTATACTTTCCGTAGCTTTTGCCCTTGATTGGGCTTGGCTTCGGGTGTACACCATTGTGGTGCTCTTCTACCAGCTAAGCAAATTTTATCTCGTTTATGATGATTTTTTTTGTTACACTAAGCAAAAATGAACACACACATACACAAATGGTGATTATCTCTTTTAAAGATTAATGGTGTGTCCTAAACTGGTTTAGTGCATTTTGATGTTTTTGTTTTGTTTTTGAAAGTTTTGAAGAACGTTTAAATGCAGAATGTTGGCTCATATGACTCCCATAAATGGTCGCCCCTTCAATATACCATTGTCGGACCGATATACCAACCTCTCTATATACCCGCCCTTACGAGAGGGAAACTATAGGTACGTGAGAGCAGATGGTACGTGGAACATAGGCGGTACAAAAGGGGGATTGTCTTGTTAATGACACCTACCATAGAAGACTTATCCTCGTGCGCATGGGAATCACCCCAGTGACACTCGGTCAGCTTTCGTCAGGATTTACGCCTAACAACAGTGACAATCGAGGAAATGGATGCAAAAATCAAGCCAAGGTGGTGATGAACCCACCATTGGTCTTGATCAAGGGCTGGGGTCTTACGACCAGCTCCTTGGTTTAAAGATACCACGTGATGTGTGTGTGGTTTATTTTAATTAAAATTGAAACATGCAAGCAACCAACTTTCCCTAAGCAAGCAAAAGTTGACAGAAAAATAGAAACAAAAAATAAAAAAAATGACGAAAAGTTTTGGAACCTTACCTCTTTTCTGCCCAGACTTGCTGTTTCTGATCCTCGGCTCTGAAAATTTATAGACAAAAATTCGTCCCTCTGTGAGATGAATTACAGAACAGAATTCGTCCCTGTCTGAGACGAATTTGAATTCGTCTCAGGGTCAGACGAATTATAGTAAAGTATTCATCGTAGGCAAAGACGAATAACAGTATGCTTTTGAAAAATGGTACCTGTCAAGCACCAAACACAAAAATGGATCAGTTACTTGATCTTAAAAACCAAGGGACAGAGTCCCACCGTGATCGCCACTGAAAGCATGAGATTTCGAAAGAAAAATAGTACTAAGATGCAATATAAACAAAACTAACTCGATGCATGAAATAGGATGAACGTAATCAAATCAAGACCAAACATAAATGAGATACAAGAATTTAGGAGAAATCACAGCCCTTTTATATTAACTGTGATTCCAACCTCGGTTACAATACATCTCCTCCCCTTTTAGGGGTTAGGAGTGTTAAATGGATTTTGGTTACAATGGTGACTTAGTCTTCCTCCTTCCGCATGCCCACATTTGAAATGGGCGGGCCAAAGTGTTGCCGCCGCTTATGCTGATGAATCCTCACTTCTCATTGCTTATCCTACATTCAGAGACACAACGACATTGTTAGTAGCACCTGTTGCAAAGAAGAAGCACTTGTTCTCTAAAAACGATAAAAGATGCATGCATAAAACCTAATAAAATGATGACTAAACTGATTCCAAATGACTTGCAATTTGAACATGAACCAGGAAACATTACCAGAGGGCCACTGCCATCGAAACAGTCGGCCAATCTGCATTCAACTAAAATTCATCCCTGGTCAGGACGAATTCTGCTGTAATTCGTCCTCGGGTAGGATGAATTCTCTTGTGATGAAAAGCTGAAGTGATGCCGTCTAAATGTCAAACCTCGGGACCTCCAGAAGATCTGCAAACATAGGGGTTAACCAATTGGGGGCATTTTGGGATGACCCAGATGGTCGGATTCTCCCAATTTGGCCTCTATCCATGGGAATTCGACGTCGTTACCTGCAAGTTAGTGAGGGCCACAAAATCGACAAAGCATGATAATATTTGATAAAAATCTTTTGAAATCAAGATTGTAAAACTATCTAAACAGCATAAAATGGAATAGAATATAAACAAGTGATAACAGAATAGATTAAAATGAAACTTAAAAGAAAAGTGTGGGCGCCCAAGTGGGCCGCCCACCGTTGGAACTTGATTTTGGCACCAATCCACTTGGGATGGGCCCAAAATCTCTTAGGATGGGGTGTCGGAAAATTGGTAGATTAATGTGGTGAAATGTTGGGTTTGGGTCCGGATCCACACTTCCAAAAGCCACCCACTAACCTCTCTTGCGAAAGATATTAAGGATGTGGAAGAAATGAATCGAAAAGGGGTGCAATAGGGTGTTCAATTTGGCAGCACTTCGTTGCTTGAAAATGCCTCCAACTTGTCCTTTTTTGGGTGGGAAAGTCCACCATTTTATAGACCCAAGGGGTCTCTTTTGGATGGGCATGCAGGGATGCCATGTGGCGGCCATGCCTTCCCAAGAGGGAGGAGACTCCTCCCTGACTTGGGCTTCCATGACTGCCCTTGTGACAGTCCTCCAATGGCCAATCTACCCACCTACACGCGCATGCACGACAGGAGGCCATAAATGACTGTCTTCGGCTGCCACTTGGCGGCATTCTTCTTTTTGCCCGTTAAACCTGGAATTCGTCCTGACCAAAGATGAATTTAGAATTCGTCCCTAGGTGAGACGGATCCCAGTTAAATTTCATCCCTGGGTGGGACGAATACTGAGCAAAGTGCCTGAATGTGCCAAATTGCCTTTTGACCTTCCAAAATTGCTACAAAAGTGGTTAGGACCACTGTTTAACCTCTGAGGGCTGCCCTGGGGGCTGTGTGTGTCAAAGCGATCAGTGTTTGCAGTCACATAATCGGATTGGTGCTGTTTTGGTGTCTACACAATGCATAAGTAGTCTTCAACAAACCAGAAAATAGGATTTACACCTAGCCAAAGGATACCTAGTAGAATACCTTTTCACTCCAACCTTATTTCAGAAAACATACACCAATCATACTCATAAGAAGAATGTGCCCATACCTTATTGGAGTAGAAGATAATTGAACCTTCAAGCTGTCACCACACACAACTCTCAAACTTATAAATCGTTGTCCAAGAAACTCCGAATTTCATGGCATAAAGACGTTTTAATAAAAACGTGTGTTACTCTAGCAAAGCACCCCCGCGAGACTCGAAACGGTGACCTCCGCCAATGCAGCACCCAATAGCAGCCTTCGCTGCCACTAGCCCACATGGGCTACGAAGTTCACAAGTGAACTTCCCTCCACTTCACCCTCGAAAAAACTCCCGAAGACTTTTCAACCGCACGTGCTTCTAAGTCTTCCTTCGATCACAACGAATACAGAGCACAAACACCGCAAATTGCATTCAAGGAATTTCGAATTAATTAGCCTTCCAACCTTAGGAGTTGGAGAATAAATAGTCTCTTCGAAGACACCTTGACGTCGGCGAAAATAAAGACCATTTCGAAATTAATCAAAAGTCTTTTCAAAAAGGGTTTAAAAACCCTTAAATATAAAAATAAAAAAAAAAGGTTTAAAAATTAAGTATTTTTAATAAATTAAAAATAATTTCTCCCTTAATTAATTAAATAATTAATTAATTAAAACCTTGAAGGGTTTTAAATAATAATTAAATAAATAATAAAGAGAACCTCCATTGGTTTTAATAAAAACCATTTCCAATGGAATCTCTCCGGATTCTCTTAAAAATATTCTCTTGGAATCTTCCACCTTTGAAGCCAACACATCCTCTTAACATTAATGCCATTTCCTTTTGACATCAATGACAACTCATAGACAAGAAGCTAGGATCTCAAACCCAAAATTGCCAACAATCTCCCCCTTTGTCATTGATGGCAAACCATGCTTCTCAACAACACGAAACTCAACATAAACGACTCCCCCTGTCTTGAGGCTCTCCCCCTTACTCATATCTCTCCCCCTTTGTCATCAATGGCAAAGGGTCACCTTTGGGGCTCGGGACTAAGAATGAGCCTCTTAGCTTAGTCCCTCCCCCACCTCCTGATGAGGTGATTAATTCTGGGGTGGGAGTACAACTCCCAATTTCTCCCTTAGATACTCAAACGTATCTCTTGGAAGAGGTTTGGTGAAGATATCTGCAATCTGCTCTTTAGTAGACACATACTCTACCTTGACCTGCTTGTCTTGCACTTTCTCCCTTAGAAAGTGATACTTGATGGAAATATGCTTTGTCCTTGAGTGCATTACCGGATTTTTGGAAATACTTATGGCACTTGTATTATCACAAAGTATGGAGATGGGTTGTTCATGCTTGACTTTGAAATCCTCCAAGGTGGTTTTCATCCATAAAACCTGTGTACACCCAACCACTGCTGCTATGTATTCAGCCTCTGCTGTAGATAAGGAAACTGAAGGTTGTTTCTTACTTAGCCAAGAAACCAAACTCTTTCCCAGAAAGAATGCTCCACCACTAGTGCTTTTCCTGTCATCAATACTGCCTGCCCAATCTGCATCTGTATAAGTCTGTGAGGGTGAAATCATCACCTTTGGGATACCAAAGCCCAAAGTCCATAGTGCCCTTCAGATATCTGAATATCCTCTTAACTGCTATAACATGAGAATCTTTTGGAGCTGCCTGAAATCTTGCTACTAACCCAACTACCTGCATGATATCTGGTCTGGTAGCTGTAATATATAATAAACTGCCAATCATAGATCTGTACAACCTCTGATCTGCCACTGGAGATTCATCATCTTTACTCATATTGCACCCTGTAATCGTTGGAGTACACACTTGGTTTGCTGTCCATCATCCCAAATTTCTTCAACATTTCTTTGATATACTTTCCTTGAGAGAGAAATATACCATCCTTTGATTGAGCAATCTGAAGACCTAAAAAGAATGACAGCTCTCCAATCATAGACATCTCAAATTCCTTCTGCATGGTGTTAGCAAAAACTTTGCACATCCGAGTATTATTTCCCCCAAAAATAATATCATCAACATAGACAACCATAATCAACATATCATCATTTTCATTCTTAATATACAAATTGCTATCCGCCACGCCTTTCCTGAAGCCTTGCTCATGAAGATACCTGTCAAGTCTTGAGTACCAAGCCCTAGGTGCTTGCTTTAACCCATACAAGGCCTTTTTCAATTTACACACATAGTCTGACTGTTCCGAGAGAGACACTCCTTCGGCTGTTCTATGTAGACTTCTTCTACCAACACCCCATTTAAAAAAGTTGACTTTACATCCATTTGATATACCTTGAATGATTTGAAGCTTGAAAGGGCCAAAAATATTCTGATAGCTTCAAGACGAGCAACAAGAGCAAACGTCTCTTCGAAATCAACACCTTCTACTTGAGCATAACCTTTGCAGACTAACCTAGCTTTGTTTCTGACAATATTTCCATCCTCATTGAGTTTATTTTTGAATATCCATTTTGTGCCAATGACATTCTTGTCCTTAGGTCTTGGAACCAATTCCCAAGTTTCACTTTTCTCTATTTGATTTAGCTCTTCATCCATTGCTTTTACCCAAAACTTATCTGCACATGCTTCACTGAAATCTTTTGGCTCAATCTGAGATAATAATGAAACATTTGTAGAATCATGTGAAGGAATGACTCTTCTTCTTGTTTGCCTGCTATTTGGATCACCAATGATCAAATCTTTGGGATGATGTTTCTGAACATATCGTGAAGGAGTTTTGGGAAGCAGTTGTTGTCTTTCCTCTTCTTCATCTGAAACCTCTCTGAATTCTTCTTGACAAATTTCATCACTGAGTTCCTTGACTGGTTCTCTTATCCCTGTCTTTTCATCAATTGTTACATTTATGCTCTCTACAACCGTATGAGTTCTTTTGTTGAAGCATCTGTAGGCCTTGCTTCTACTTGGAATATCCAAGAAAGATTCCCTCATCACACCTAGGATCAAACTTACCCAAATTCTGATCTTCCCTTCTAATGAAGCACTTACTCCCAAACACTTTGAAGTATTTTACTGTAGTTGGTCTTCCTTTCCACAACTCATAAGGAGTTTTATGATGATTGACTCTAAGTTGGGCCCTGGTGATAATGTAGACTGTCGTACTGACTGCCTCTTTCCAAAAACCATCTGAAAGTTTTGACTCATTTAACATAGCTCTAGCCATATTTTCAATAGTTCTATTTTTCCTTTCAACTACTCCATTTTGTTGAGGAGTTCTTGCTGTTGAATATTCTCTTTTGATTCCTTGTTGCTCATAGTATTCCACAAATTCATTTGAAGTGAACTCTCCTCCTCTATCTGATCTTAAGCATTTGATTCTCTTGTCAGTCTCATTTTCAATCATTTCTTTGAAAGCTTTAAATTTTTCAAAAGCTTCAAATTTTTCTTTGAGAAAAGTAACCCAAGTCATTCTAGAATAATCATCTATAAACAACATGAAGTAGCTTTCTCCCTGAATGCTCCGAGTTCTGGTAGGGCCACATAAATCAGTATGAATAAGATCCAATGGTTTTGAAGAAGTATACCCTTTTGATTTGAAACTGGTTCTGGTCTATTTTCCATGTTGACAAGGACCGCAAATGATGTTATGGGGCCTTTTTATTTTGGGCAAGTCTCTAACCGCTTCCTTGTTACTAATATTGACAAGATTATCAAAGCTCAAATGCCCCAATATTTTATGCCATAACCAACTCTCATCTTCTTGAGTTAGAAAACACTTTTCCTTTTTTATCTCACTTAGCATGTAAAGATTGTTTGGAGTCCTTGTAGCACTAGCAATGAGTTTTCCATTTTTTTCTTTACTTATCTCACATCTATCTGAAAAGAAAGATACTATGTGCCCTTGATCACAAAGTTGACTCACACTTAGAAGATTATGTCTTAGGCCTTCTACATAAAGCACATTTTCTATTTTGGATTTCCCATCCAAACTAAGAGTCCCTTTACCACAGATTTTAGTCGACCTGTTATCTCCAAAACCGATTGTTCCTCTGTTTGTTTCTTTTAAGACCAAAAATTTTTCCTTTTCACCAGTCATATGTTTTGAACAACCACTATCAAGATACCATTTTTCTACTTTGTCTTGAGCATGAAAAGCAGTTTGAACTATCATTGACTTAGATTTGATCTCATTTCTCTTTTTAGTGAACTCAAGGCTAGATCTATCCAAACCGCACATCCTTGCTATATGCCCAAAATTCTTGCACTTGTAACACATGACATTTTTATTCATAAGAGGTGCAAAAGAGTTAACATTTTCCTTACTATGGCTATTCAAAGACTTATTGCAATGCATAGCTTTGTGACCAAATTTCTTGCAGGAAAAACAATAGCCATGGAAAGTATTATGTAACCTGTTTTGATGCCTTGGATGATTGTTCTTCTTGTGACCAACTGGAATCCACCGCTCTTCAGGATGAAGATTGATCTTGCTCGAAGACCCTATTTCATGAATGGTGATACAATCCTTCTTTTGCTTTTCACACGGAGTATTCTGTCTGAGAGCCAATTGTTCCAACTTCACTCTAAGAGACATAACCTCTTCTTCTAGTTTCTCGCAATCAACTTCCTTTCCTTTGAGAGCCTCTGTCAGAACTTGTTCAACCTTCTTCCCTTCTTCAGCTAGAATTTTGAAGTCTATAACACTTTGAGACAATTCTGATCTTGCTATCTCTTCTTCCTGACATTGATGCTTGAGAACAGAATTCTCTTCCCTGAATTTCTCAAGCTTTCTTAAAGCCAAGAAGAATTCACCTTTGAGATCGAACTCAACCTCTTCATCTCTTTCTGAATCTGTATGTTCCTCTGATAGATCCTTCTCCAAGCTGTTAGGCTCTTTCTGGAGAGACCGGCTCTGATACCAATTGAAGAACATGGACTTATACTGAGAGGGGGGTGAACAGTATAAGACTTAACCAATTAATAATTTTAACTTTAGATAGTAGTGGCATCAACACAACATTAATCAAGACAGAAAGCATCACACATTGAAGACCCATTTTTAACGTGGTTCACCCAAAATGGTTGGGCTACATCCACAAAAATTTTTCTCTAAAAGTTATCTCAAAGTTCTTTGGGAATCCTTCCCAATTACAATGTTTATGAGCCTCGGCCCAAAGGAGATACCTTCCCCTCTACTCTGGAAATGATCCCTCAGAAGATCAACTACCTCTACCTCTTGCCAGCACATGGAACTCCTTTCCATCGAAGACCTCCTGTCCTCAATGCTTAGCCTAAGAGACCTCTGCCTTCTATGATCACGTCCATAGTAGCTCAGCAACCTGTACCAAACATAGTCAGTCGGTCTAGTACAAGTCTTCCTCTGTCTGTCAGATCTATCCAACTCTTGAACAAATCAATCCTCTACATACAAGCCTTCTCAAAGACTTGCCAAATCTGTCCTCAGGTTCTTCTCATAGAACCAATGCACCTCTGTCCTCAAGTTCTCTGATAGAACTATCAAACTCAGCTCACAAGTCCTCTCCTAGGACCTGTCCAAATCTGCTCACAAGTCCCCACCGAAACCTGTCCAAAATTGCTCACAAGTCCCCACTGGAACCTGTCCAAAAACTCAGCAAGCTCACCAAGAAAAACTTTCTTAGTAGGAAATCACAAAGTGAATTGTTAGAGACCCAATGTGATTTGTCAAACTCATAGAAGCATAAAGAGAATTGTTAGAGACTCAATATGTTCTATACTCAAATCCCAATCTCAAAACTCAACTCAAATCAACTCAACTCAATCTCAATCTCAAATCTGAAAACTCAACTCAATATCTAAAATGGATAGGATAGAATGTTTTCTTTCAAGAACATGAAACCCCAACAATTGCCAACTATGCAAAGAATCACATAACAATGATACTCATGTTCTTTTCACCATCAATTAGGGTTTCAACAACAATGCTCATCAAACAAGGTTTAGTCAACCAACACCATTCAACTCAACATCAACCTTGAAGCATTCAACCAATCATCACAAGAAAAGGAAACAAGTAGAAATCCTTTTCCCTCCAAAGATATTTGAACAAAATAGCCACCAACACAATATCACCAAATGCAAAGAATAACTTGCTCAAATCAACTCAATGGAGTAAGCCCAATATCATGAATCAAGTAAAGCAATAACTTGATCAAACAACCTCTATGGAAGCAACTCAACCATCAAACTCAAAACAGCCAACCAAGGGTTCCACCAACTCAATGCAAGTAGCTAGACTCACAAATATAAACCCTAGTGCACAAAGCTTCCACTATCTCAAACCAAAAATTATGCATTCACCAAAAACTCTCCTTAAGGATAACAATGCATAAGTAGTCTTCAACAAACCAGAAAATAGGATTTACACCTAGCCAAAGGATACCTAGTAGAATACCTTTTCACTCCAACCTTATTTTAGAAAACATACACCAATCATACTCATAAGAAGAATGTGCCCATACCTTATTGGAGTAGAAGATAATTGAACCTTCAAGCTGTCACCACACACAACTCTCAAACTTATAAATCGTTGTCCAAGAAACTCTGAATTTCATGGCATAAAGATGTTTTAATAAAAACGTGTGTTACTCTAGCAAAGCACCCCTGTGAGACTCAAAATGGTGACCTCCGCCAATGCAGCGCCCAACAGTAGCCTTCGTTGCCACTAGCCCACACGGGCTACGAAGTTCACAAGTGAACTTCCCTCCACTTCACCCTCAAAAAACTCTCGAAGACTTTTCAACCGCACGTGCTTCTAAGTCTTCCTTCGATCGTAGCGAATACAGAGCACAAACACCGCAAATTGCATTCGAGGAATTTCAAATTAATTAGCCTTCCAACCTTAGGAGTTGGAGAATAAATAGTCTCTTCGAAGACACCTTGACGTCGACGAAAATAAAGACCATTTCAAAATTAATCAAAAGTCTTTTCAAAAAGGGTTTAAAAACCCTTAAATATTTTTAATAAATTAAAAATAATTTCTCCCTTAATTAATTAAATAATTAATTAATTAAAACCTTGAAGGGTTTTAAATAATAATTAAATAAATAATAAAGAGAACCTCCATTGGTTTTAATAAAAACCATTACCAATGGAATCTCTCCGGATTCTCTTAAAAATATTCTCTTGGAATCTTCCACCTTTGAAGCCAACACATCCTCTTAACATTAATGCCATTTCCTTTTGACATCAATGACAACTCATAGACAAGAAGCTAGGATCTCAAACCCAAAATTGCCAACAATCTCCCCCTTTGTCATTGATGGCAAACCATGCTTCTCAACAACACAGAAACTCAACATAAACAGCTCCCCCTGTCTTGAGGCTCTCCCCCTTACTCATATCTCTCCCCCTTTGTCATCAATGGCAAAGGGTCACCTTTGGGGCTCGGGACTAAGAATGAGCCTCTTAGCTTAGTCCCTCCCCCACCTCCTGATGAGGTGATTAATTCTGGGGTGGGAGTACAACTCCCAATTTCTCCCTTAGATACTCAAACGTATCTCTTGGAAGAGGTTTGGTGAAGATATCTGCAATCTGCTCTTTAGTAGACACATACTCTACCTTGACCTGCTTGTCTTGCACTTTCTCCCTTAGAAAGTGATACTTGATGGAAATATGCTTTGTCCTTGAGTGCATTACCGGATTTTTGGAAATACTTATGGCACTTGTATTATCACAAAGTATGGAGATGGGTTGTTCATGCTTGACTTTGAAATCCTCCAAGGTGGTTTTCATCCATAAAACCTGTGTACACCCAGCCACTGCTGCTATGTATTCAGCCTCTGCTGTAGATAAGGAAACTGAAGGTTGTTTCTTACTTAGCCAAGAAACCAAACTCTTTCCCAGAAAGAATGCTCCACCACTAGTGCTTTTCTTGTCATCAATACTGCCTACCCAATCTGCATCTGTATAAGTTGTGAGGGTGAAATCATCACCTTTGGGATACCAAAGCCCAAAGTCCATAGTGCCCTTCAGATATCTGAATATCCTCTTAACTGCTATAACATGAGAATATTTTGGAGCTGCCTGAAATCTTGCTACTAACCCAACTGCCTGCATGATATCTGGTCTGGTAGCTGTAATATATAATAAACTGCCAATCATAGATCTGTACAACCTCTGATCTGCCATTGGAGATTCATCATCTTTACTCATCTTGCACCCTGTAATCATTGGAGTACACACTGGTTTGCTGTCCATCATCCCAAATTTCTTCAACATTTCTTTGATATACTTTCCTTGAGAGAGAAATATACCATCCTTTGATTGAGCAATCTGAAGACCTAAAAAGAATGACAGCTCTCCAATCATAGACATCTCAAATTCCTTCTGCATGGTGTTAGCAAAAACTTTGCACATCTGAGTATTATTTCCCCCAAAAATAATATCATCAACATAGACAACCATAATCAACATATCATCATTTTCATTCTTAATATACAAATTGCTATCTGCCACGCCTTTCCTGAAGCCTTGCTCATGAAGATACCTGTCAAGTCTTGAGTACCAAGCCCTAGGTGCTTGCTTTAACCCATACAAGGCCTTTTTTAGTTTACACACATAGTCTGATTGTTCCGAGAGAGACACTCCTTCGGCTGTTCTATGTAGACTTCTTCTACCAACACCCCATTTAGAAAAGTTGACTTTACATCCATTTGATATACCTTGAATGATTTGAAGCTTGAAAGGGCCAAAAATATTCTGATAGCTTCAAGACGAGCAACGAGATCAAACGTCTCTTCGAAATCAACACCTTCTACTTGAGCATAACCTTTGCAGACTAACCTAGCTTTGTTTTCGACAATATTTCCATCCTCATTGAGTTTATTTCTGAATATCCATTTTGTGCCAATGACATTCTTGTCCTTAGGTCTTGGAACCAATTCCCAAGTTTCACTTTTCTCTATTTGATTTAGCTCTTCATCCATTGCTTTTACCCAAAACTTATCTGCACATGCTTCATTGAAATATTTTGGCTCAATCTGAGATAATAATGAAACATTTGTAGAATCATGTGAAGGAATGACTCTTCTTCTTGTTTGCTTCCTATTTGGATCACCAATGATCAAATATTTGGGATGATGTTTCTGAACATATCGTGAAGGAGTTTTGGGAAGCAGTTGTTGTCTTTCCTCTTCTTCATCTGAAACCTCTCTGAATTCTTCTTGACAAATTTCATCACTGAGTTCCTTGACTGGTTCTCTTATCCCTGTCTTTTCATCAACTGTTACATTTATGCTCTCTACAACTGTATGAGTTCTTTTGTTGAAGCATCTGTAGGCCTTGCTTCTGCTGGAATATCCAAGAAAGATTCCCTCATCACACCTAGGATCAAACTTACCCAAATTCTGATCTTCCCTTCTGATGAAGCACTTACTCCCAAACACTTTGAAGTATTTTACTGTAGTTGGTCTTCCTTTCCACAACTCATAAGGAGTTTTATGATGATTGACTCTAAGTTGGGCCCTGGTGATAATGTAGACTGTCGTACTGACTGCCTCTTTCCAAAAACCATCTGAAAGTTTTGACTCATTTAACATAGCTCTAGCCATATTTTCAATAGTTCTATTTTTCCTTTCAACTACTCCATTTTGTTGAGGAGTTCTTCCTGCTTGAATATTCTCTTTTGATTCCTTGTTGCTCATAGTATTCCACAAATTCATTTGAAGTGAACTCTCCTCCTCTATCTGATCTTAAGCATTTGATTCTCTTGTCAGTCTCATTTTCAATCATTTCTTTGAAAGCTTTAAATTTTTCAAAAGCTTCAAATTTTTCTTTGAGAAAAGTAACCCAAGTCATTCTAGAATAATCATCTATAAACAACATGAAGTAGCTTTCTCCCTGAATGCTCTACGAGTTCTGGTAGGGCCACATAAATCAGTATGAATAAGATCCAATGGTTTTGAAGAAGTATACCCTTTTGATTTGAAACTGGTTCTGGTCTATTTTCCATGTTGACAAGGACCGCAAATGATGTTATGGGGCCTTTTTATTTTGGGCAAGTCTCTAACCGCTTCCTTGTTACTAATATTGACAAGATTATCAAAGCTCAAATGCCCCAATATTTTATGCCATAACCAACTCTCATCTTCTTGAGTTAGAAAACACTTTTCCTTTTTTATCTCACTTAGCATGTAAAGATTGTTTGGAGTCCTTGTAGCACTAGCAATGAGTTTTCCATTTTTTTCTTTACTTATCTCACATCTATCTGAAAAGAAAGATACTATGTGCCCTTGATCACAAAGTTGACTCACACTTAGAAGATTATGTCTTAGGCCTTCTACATAAAGCACATTTTCTGTTTTGGATTTCCCATCCAAACTAAGAGTCCCTTTACCACAGATTTTAGCTGACCTGTTATCTCCAAAACTGACTGTTCCTCTGTTTGTTTCTTTTAAGACCAAAAACTTTTCCTTTTCACGAGTCATATGTTTTGAACAACCACTATCAAGATACCATTTTTCTACTTTGTCTTGAGCATGAAAAGCAGTTTGAACTATCATTGACTTAGATTTGATCTCATTTCTCTTTTTAGTGAACTCAAGGCTAGATCTATCCAAACTGCACATCCTTGCTATATGCCCAAAATTCTTGCACTTGTAACACATGACATTTTTATTCATAAGAGGTGCAAAAGAGTTAACATTTTCCTTACTATGGCTATTCAAAGACTTATTGCAATGCATAGCTTTGTGACCAAATTTCTTGCAGGAAAAACAATAGCCATGGAAAGTATTATGTAACCTGTTTTGATGCCTTGGATGATTGTTCTTCTTGTGACCAACTGGAATCCACCGCTCTTCAGGATGAAGATTGATCTTGCTCGAAGACCCTATTTCATGAATGGTGATACAATCCTTCTTTTGCTTTTCACACGGAGTATTCTGTCTGAGAGCCAACTGTTCCAACTTCACTCTAAGAGACATAACCTCTTCTTCTAGTTTCTCGCAATCAGCTTCCTTTCCTTTGAGAGCCTCTGTCGAACACTGTTCAACCTTCTTCCCTTCTTCAGCTAGAATTTTGAAGTCTATAACACTTTGAGACAATTCTGATCTTGCTATCTCTTCTTCCTGACATTGATGCTTGAGAACATAATTCTCTTCCCTGAATTTCTCAAGCTTTCTTAAAGCCAAGAAGAATTCACCTTTGAGATCGAACTCAACCTCTTCATCTCTTTCTAAATCTATATGTTCCTCTGATAGATCCTTCTCCAAGCTGTTAGGCTCTTTCTGGAGAGACCGGCTCTGATACCAATTGAAGAACATGGACTTATACTGAGAGGGGGGTGAACAGTATAAGACTTAACCAATTAATAATTTTAACTTTAGATAGCAGTGGCATCAACACAACATTAATCAAGACAGAAAGCATCACACATTGAAGACCCATTTTTAACGTGGTTCACCCAAAATGGTTGGGCTACGTCCACAAAAACTTTTCTCTAAAAGTTATCTCAAAGTTCTTTGGGAATCCTTCCCAATTACAATGTTTATGAGCCTCGGCCCAAAGGAGATACCTTCCCCTCTACTCTGGAAATGATCCCTCAGAAGATCAACTGCCTCTACCTCTTGCCAGCATGTGGAACTCCTTTCCATCGAAGACCTCCTGTCCTCAATGCTTAGCCTAAGAGACCTCTGCCTTCTATGATCACGTCCACAGTAGCTCAACAACCTGTACCAAACATAGTCGCTCGGTCTAGTACAAGTCTTCCTCTGTCTATCAAATCTATCCAACTCTTGAACAAATCAATCCTCTACATACAAGCCTTCTCAAAGACTTGCCAAATCTGTCCTCAGGTTCTTCTCATAGAACCAATGCACCTCTGTCCTCAAGTTCTCTGATAGAACTATCAAACTCAGCTCACAAGTCCTCTGCTAGGACCTGTCCAAATCTGCTCACAAGTCCCCATCGAAACCTGTCCAAAACTGCTCACAAGTCCCCACTGGAACCTGTCCAAAAACTCAGCAAGCTCACCAAGAAAAACTTTCTTAGTAGGAAATCACAAAGTGAATTGTTAGAGACCCAATGTGATTTTTCAAACTCATAGAAGCATAAAGAGAATTGTTAGAGACTCAATATGTTCTATACTCAAATCCCAATCTCAAAACTCAACTCAAATCAACTCAGCTCAATCTCAATCTCAAATCTGAAAACTCAACTCAATATCTGAAATGGATAGGATAGAATGTTTTCTTTCAAGAACATGAAACCCCAACAATTGCCAACTATGCAAAGAATCACATAACAATGATACTCATGTTCTTTTCACCATCAATTAGGGTTTCAACAACAATGCTCATCAAACAAGGTTTAGTCAACCAACACCATTCAACTCAACATCAACCTTGAAGCATTCAACCAATCATCACAAGAAAAGGAAACAAGTAGAAATCCTTTTCCCTCCAAAGATATTTGAACAAAACAGCCACCAACACAATATCACCAAATGCAAAGAATAACTTGCTCAAATCAACTCAATGGAGTAAGCCCAATATCATGAATCAAGTAAAGCAATAACTTGATCAAACAACCTCTATGGAAGCAACTCAACCATCAAACTCAAAACAGCCAACCAAGGGTTCCACCAACTCAATGCAAGTAGCTAGACTCACAAATATAAACCCTAGTGCACAAAGCTTCCACTATCTCAAACCAAAAATTATGCATTCACCAAAAACTCTCCTTAAGGATAACAATGCATAAGTAGTCTTCAACAAACCAGAAAATAGGATTTACACCTAGCCAAAGGATACCTAGTAGAATACCTTTTCACTCCAACCTTATTTTAGAAAACATACACCAATCATACTCATAAGAAGAATGTGCCCATACCTTATTGGAGTAGAAGATAATTGAACCTTCAAGTTGTCACCACACACAACTCTCAAACTTCCAGGGGGGAAAAAAAAAAAAAAAAAAAAAAAAAAATTTTTCTTCTTCTCTCTCCCCCCCTCCTCTTCACCCACCCCCCCACACCAAAAAAAAAAACAACCCCACCCCCCCCCCCCCCCTTTTATTTTATATAAAAAAAAATTAAAAAAAACCCAAAAAAAAATCCCCTTTTTCCCCTAATTTTATTCAATTAATCACAAAAGCCAAAACTCATAAAATTTAATAAACTTATAAATCGTTGTCCAAGAAACTCTGAATTTCATGGCATAAAGACGTTTTAATAAAAACGTGTGTTACTCTAGCAAAGCACCCCCGTGAGACTCGAAACGATGACCTCCGCCAATGCAGCGCCCAATAGCAGCCTTCGTTGCCACTAGCCCACGTGGGCTACGAAGTTCACAAGTGAACTTCCCTCCACTTCACCCTCGAAAAAACTCCCGAAGACTTTTCAACCGCACGTGCTTCTAAGTCTTCCTTCGATCGCAGCGAATACAGAGCACAAACACCGCAAATTGCATTCGGGGAATTTCGAATTAATTAGCCTTCCAACCTTAGGAGTTGGAGAATAAATAGTCTCTTCGAAGACACCTTGACGTCGACGAAAATAAAGACCATTTCGAAATTAATCAAAAGTCTTTTCAAAAAGGGTTTAAAAACCCTTAAATAATTTTAAAAAAAGAAAAAAAAAGGTTTAAAAACCTTTAAGTTTTTTAATAAATTAAAAATAATTTCTCCCTTAATTAATTAAATAATTAATTAATTAAAACCTTGAAGGGTTTTAAATAATAATTAAATAAATAATAAAGAGAACCGTCCATTGGTTTTAATGAAAAAACACTTGCCAATGGAATCTCTCCGGATTCTCTTAAAAATATTCTCTTGGAATCTTCCACCTTTGAAGCCAACACATCCTCTTAACATTAATGCCATTTCCTTTTGACATCAATGACAACTCATAGACAAGAAGCTAGGATCTCAAACCCAAAATTGCCAACAAATTCACTTGGATCATCCTTTAATTTGAGGATAAAATAGAGGATCCCTACAATCATCCACCTTAGATAATAAAACCCAAAAAGGTTAAACATTCAATTTAATTCCTACTATAATATGGTATGTACTTCCTAAATAAGAGTGATTAATATTAGCATAGGATGATATATATAGGAATAATCCTATGTATATAGGATAACATCCATAAAAAAAGGAAATATACTACCACATCCTCAATATCTAAGACGCCATATAACAAGTTACATCAAGATCATAGTCATCTAAAATATCACCAATGGTAGGATAAGAATGCAATAGAAGCAAATGAGCTAAAAAACTAGAAAAATATCCATAAATATCTATAGATATAGTACAACTATGCAAAAAAAAGACTAGGAATCATAAATACCTAAGTGAAGATAAAATCATTGGGACTGAGAGGAGAATCGACTCGATTAGGAGGATATTCTATGATAATTGATGAAAAAATACCTAAATTACTCAATGAATGAATCTCTTCAAAAATTTTATCATTGTGAACAAGAATCCTATGAGTAACTAGGTCGTAAAGGTGATAAGTGTTTGACTACTCACTATAACCCACATGAATGCATTAATAATTGTTAGCATAAAATTTATTTAAAAAAATTCTTAGGAATGTGATCCCTTTTAATTTATCTATAAATAAAAATATATGAAATAGTAGGCTTCTATAATACCAACAACTTAAAAGGTGTAGAAACATTATTATCTAAGTTAGTATTCTACCATTATATGTGTTGCACAAATCACTATCTCACACCAAAATTTGATCTCCATCTTATTGGAATGCAACATACAATGTATTCTATAAAAAAAACTCTTACTTCCACTCAAATACCTTATTCTATTAGGGGTGTGATGAATAGTCTACTTCTAGGTAATACCATGGTACTATCTTTAAAGGCATTACTAGTTTACTCTCTACTACCATAAGTTCTTAGTAACTTGATACTCTCTACTCCAAAAATCCTTTACGATTTTTAAAATTTTAAAATTCTCCATGTTCAATTTTTTTGGTAGAAATATAGAAATACGTAGATAAACAATTAAGGAAGTAATTTTTCCTTGAAATAGAATTATTTGTCATAGATCCACATATGTTATTATGAATAAGATTCAATGGTTTTTCTCACTCCACACACACACATATTTCATTCCTCACACACACACACAAATATTTTAATCCTCACACTCACAAAAATACACACACACATATGCATACACATAAATATTTCACTCCTCATACACACACACAAACACATATATGTTTCACTCCTCACACACACAAATATTTCACTCCTCATACACACACACACATACACACACAAACACAAATATTTCAGCCCCCTACACACACACAAATGTTTCACTCCTACACACACACAAATATTTCACTC
This sequence comes from Wollemia nobilis, assembly GCA_028583015.1. Taxonomy (NCBI): domain Eukaryota; kingdom Viridiplantae; phylum Streptophyta; class Pinopsida; order Araucariales; family Araucariaceae; genus Wollemia; species Wollemia nobilis. Next base: position 3,413,390 of record JAQPPZ010016751.1, on the reverse strand, counting down.
CTCATACACACACACTTAAATATTTCACTCCTCATATACACACACACAAATATTTCACTGCTCACACCCACATACACACACAAATATTTCACTCCTCTTATACACACATACACATACACACATAGACATACAAATATTTCATTCCTCACACATACACACACATATAGATATTTTACACACACACACAAATATTTCACTCCTCTCTCACACACACAAATGTTTCACTCCTCTCTCTCTCTCTCTCACACATAGACACAAATGCTTAACTTCTCACACACACATAAATAAATGTTTCACTCCTATCATACTTACACTCTCTCTCTCTCTCTCTCTCTCTCTCTCTCACACACACACACACACACACACACACACACACACACACTTCTTATAAAAGTGCTTTATTACTAAGTTTAGTTGAATAAAAAAATGGAGTTTAAGAAAAAAAGTGATTCCTAAGTTTATATAGAATTTGAGTTTAGACAAATTAGAATATTATAATTCAATATAAATTAGAATATCTTATCTGGATTGCACTTCTATATGGATTAAATTTCTTTGTTTGGATAGAATTTTATCCTGATTTCATTTTTAGCTAGATCGAAAAAATATTTTACTTGGATCTACTTTTTATTTGGATTGTATTTATAGTTGGATTGATATTTTTATAATATTATATTTGGATTTCATTTTTATTCCACTTGAAATGCATAAAAAATATACTATTATATCTAGATCTACTTTTGTAATTATCTAGATCTAATTTTATCCTTTCTAATTTGGGAAAACTAGGTCTATATAAGGAGGATCTTGTAAGCATTTGATAGGGATATCTATAGTGAATATATTCAAGGTCTCTAAAGTATCTAAAAACATAATTTATTGTATATTAGTTGCCTTTAATAATAAAATATTGATATTGGTGAAGCATGATATTTATAATCTTATTGGGTTTATTTATGTGAAGTTCCAACTAGTACTAATGTGAGAAAATTCCAACCATTACAATTTTTGGGTAGTTTATTGTAGTTCCTTGGATTTATTCAATAACACTTCAAATATTCAATCGGTATCAGAATGAGTCAATCTATTTGGGTTAAAAAAATTATTTTTTACGATGGAATAAAATGGAGCTAGTATGTTCCACCTTAAATTCCTATATCTAATGGAGAAATTTTTGAATACTAGCATATTCTAATAAAGATATTTTTAGTTTCATAGAACTTGTGAAGTCTTATTTTATAGGGATACTATTATCCAATATATCAAGCCACTTTCAATACCCTATACCAATTCTAAGGAGTTTTTTTAAAATAGAAAGAAGGATGTAAAGTTTTATTTGTAATTCAAAGTGGGATTGATACCTCTATCTTTTCAAAATTTATTAAATGTACTCAATCAAAATATGCATGGGAGAAACATGAAAGTGCCTACAAAGGTTCCTCCAAGGTGGGAATAGATAAGATTCAGCTATTGAGAAGAGATTTTAAATAATTATGCATGAATGATAATGCTTTTATTGAAGTGTTCATCAATAGAGTCTAAAATATGGTGAATGTTATTTATGTAGATGGTCAGGCTCTTGATGATATAGGGAATGTCGAGAAGGTATTGAGAAGCCTTCCTAGGAAGTTTGATCAGGTTAATATTACTATTGACGAGTCTATATATTTTACAAAACTAACTCTTGTTACCCATGTGTTGTAGGTTAGTTGGAGAGGAAAGGACTGTCCTTCAAGAGAGGTCCTAGGTTCGAATCTTCACCCTTAAAAAAAATTGAATTGGGTACCCAAAATCCAATTGATAATGTTGGTGTAGGCAGGATCGAGCGTGACTCCTAAGTGACTTTGATAGTGTAGAACCCCCTAGTCATGGTCTCTTACACCAAGGTGACCTTGCAAGGGGTTTTTTTCTTAAAAAAGAAAAAGTAACTCTTGTTGAAATGCTTGGTAGCTTGTAAACATATGAGCAGAGGATGGATGATAGAAATGAAGGTCTAGATCAAGCATTTCAAGAAAAGTTAAATATAAATGAACAACCATCCCATTCTAAGGAATCATAATCTATGAATTCAACACCATCATTATTTAGAGGTCATGGAAGAGGTTATGATAGACGATGTGGAGAGGAAATAATAATATTCATGAATCAAGCCATAGACACTATGACTATTGTGGTAAGTATGATTATACTAAACCATATTGCTATAAAAAGAAACGGTAGGAAAAAAGAGTTGATTACAATGAAGAAAAAGTTAAAATCTTCTTTATATATTGCAATATTTTGAGGTTGTTGAAGATTATGTTTGGCATATTGATAATGGATGTTTAAACCATATCACTAGAATTAGGATCCTATTTTTGAACTTGATGAAAATGTTAGAGGATAGGTAAAGTTTGGTGATAATAATTAGGTTAATATATCAAGAAAATTAACTTTTGCCATCATGAAAATGATTGCTAATATTTTATATGCATGATACATTGTATGTTCTAGAACTCAAGGATAATATTTTAACTATTGGATAGCTACACTCAAAATAGAAGGTTATTTCTAAATATAATTGTTGGAGAATCTTGACTAAGACCAAAAAATCAAACTATAGTTAAATTTTTGATATCATAAAATAGGATGTATATGTCAAAAATACAACCAACTATTGAATTTTTGAATATCATCATTAGTTTTACATGGTTATGCCATAAAAGGTATGCTAGATATATCAAATTTAGGTCATGAGTTGTAATGGAAAAAAGGAGTCTTGTTATAGGGCTTCCCACATTTATGAATCCTCTAAACAGTGCATTTGAAGGATGTATTTTTGGAAAACAACATAGAGAGAAGTTTCCACACCACAAATTTAGAGTTGAGAAGCCATTGGAATTGATGCATGCTAATCTATGAGGACCAATGTAGACATTAACCATTGGTAAGGGCAAATATTTTTTGTTGTTTGGTGATGACCATTCAAGAATGATTTGGATATATTTATTGCATGATAAATCACAAGTTTTTGATTGTTTTAATATGTTTAAGTATCTAGTGGAAAAGGAATTTGGTTTTTGTACTAAGACCTTAAGATTTTACTAAGGAGGTGAGTTCAATTCCAATGAGTTCTAAGAATTTTATAGCCGCCAAGGAATCAAAAGGGAGTTGACTATTCACCTACACTTCTCAATAGAATAGAGTATCAGAGTGGAAGAATAGGCATCATAGTGGAAATGGCCCATTGCATGTTGAAGGAAATAATGTTACCAAACAAGTTTTAGGATGAAGTTGTAAATATAGTTTTTTACATTCTCAATCAAAGCACTACAAAGTTGGTACAAAAATCTATTCTCTATGAAACTTGCTATGATAAGAAGCCAAATATTGGTCATTTGAAATTTTTTAGTTCCACATATTGTAGACACCAAAAAAGCACCAATCTGATTATGTGGCTACAAACGCTGATCGCATTGACACACACAGCCCCCAGGGCAGCCCCCAGAGGTTAAACAGTGGTCCTAACCACTCACAACATTTTTTGAAGGTTAGAGATCGATTTGGCACCTTTCAAGCACTCTGATACTTATTCATTCCATCCAAGGATGATTACAAACTGGTATTCATTCCACCCAGGGATGATTAGCAGTATTCACTCCAGGGTGGGGTGAATAGCAGGTTTGATGGGAAAAAGGTCAAATCTCAACAAATGGCAGCCCAGATCCACCACTTAACTCCTCCATTGCATGGGAGTACGAGTGAGCATTTTGGAGCACTAAATGTAGTTACAAAGGAATTCATGGAGCCCTTAATCATGGAGGAATCTTCTCCCTCCTGGAAAGGCATTATTGCCAAGTGGCACCTCTGCATGCTCATACACAGAGACCGCCAGGTCTATAAAATGGTGATTCTTCTCTCTCCAAAGATATATAGAGAAGGATAATTTTGAGAAATGAAGTGCTGCCATTTCGCATTCTCACTTTTGATTGTGCCTTTCACATCCTTGATCTCTCTTTTGGGAGGGAGGTCATTGGGTGGTTATTGGAAGCGCAATCCGGACCCCAAACTCGAAATTTGGCCATAGTATCCCACCCAAATTTTTTGAAAACACCCCAAAAGATTTTTTTGACCCATCCCAAGTGGATTTGTACCAAAATCGAGCCCAAAATGACAGGCGTCCTGTCCCCGGGTGCCCCCTCACACTGTTGCAATCCTAATCGCCTCACCCCGGAGCGATTAGAAATTTGTAGCATATTTCAGTTCTGTTATTTTTTCATTTTATTCTAGGTTTATTAGATAGGATTGCATTCAAATTTCATGTAATTCTAAGCAGTTTTGATCATGTTTTTGTTATTTCTCACTTTCCCTAACATGTAGGTAGCATCATCAAATTCCTGGTGATAGAGGCCAAATTGGAAAAATATGACTTTCTAGGTCTTTCCAAAATACCCCATTTTACCCCTAAATTTGTAGGCAATTTGGAGCCTCCCAGATGGGACATTTGGGACAGTACTTTCTGAGATTTTGTTGTAGGTCTAATCGTCCCACCCTGGAGCGATTAGAAATCCGTGGTGAATTTTCCAACTATTCTTTTTGTAGTGCCTTCCTAGTGATGTTTTCATGCCTCTGTAAAATTTTTAGCTCATTTTGATCTATTCTAGTTGTCGTTTTATTTATTTTTTGCATGCACTAATATTAGGCTTGGGGATTGCATGTTTCATTTCATCCATAGGTGCTACTAATTATTTTCTATTTCCTTTAATGTAGGATCTCGACACTGGAGGAGAATCAAAGAATCAAAAACCCTTTCATGCAAGCAGCAGCAATGTTTGGTCCACCCATTTTACATGTGGGCACACGGAAGAAGGCATACCACCCATGGTGTAACAAAACCTTATTTAACGCTCCTAGCCCCTGAAAAGGGAGGAGACGTGTTGTAACCGAGCTTTAAAGAAAATTAATAAAAAGGGTTGTATTCCATATTTGCTTTCTATATGGTTTCAATTTTTTTATGTTTCTCTCCTTTCATGCATTTTCAATTCATAGGATTTAACATTATCTTTGGCTTCACTTGCATCGCACTTGGTTTTTCCTTTTTGCTTCTGTATCCTAGTGCTTTAAGTTGCGATCATGGTGGGACCTTGTCCTCTATTTTTGAGATCAAACTTCTGATCAAAAATTGCTTGTTTTTGCTTGTAGGTACCATGTTTTCAAACGCTGGACTTCTATTCATTCCAGTCTGTGACGAGTACAAAGCTGGAATTCATCTTACCCAGGGACGAATGGGAATTTGCCCCACCCTGTGATGAATACAATTCTATTATTCATCCCACCTAGGGATGAATAGCTCTCTGTGCAATTTTAGGGCAAAAATTTAGAGGCATCCAATTTAGGTAGAGAAGAGGTAGGGGTCCTAAACACCTTCTATCATTTTATGCTTTTTGTTTTCTAGTTATTTGCTTGCATAGGAGAGTTTTTAATGCTTGTTTTCTTAATTTATGCAAATTAAAAATAACCCCACACACCACGTGGTAATTTAAACAATAAGGAGTTGGTCGTAAAACCCCAACCCCTGATCAATACCAACGGTGGATTTCATAACCACCTTGGCTTGAATTTTTGCATCCATGACCTCGATCGCTACTGTTGCTAGACGTAAATCCTGATGAAAGATGACCAAGTGTAGTTCAGGTGATTCACAGTGCATTAGGATAAGTCTTCTATGGTATATGTCAAAAACATGGTGATCCCCCTTCCATACCGCCTATGTTCCATGTACCATTCTACACTCGCGTACCAATAGTTTCCCTTACGCAAGGGTGGGTATATTGAGAGGTTTGGTATAACGGCCTGGCAATGGTATATTGAAGGGGCGGCCATTTTGGGAGACATAAGAGCCATCATATTGCATGTACAACAACACATTCTTTACAAAGCTTTCAAAATAGAAATCAAAACACACTAAACCAGATTTAGGGTGCACTTTTAATCTATAAAAGAGATAATCACTTCTTTGATTGTGTGGCTCCTAATTGTTTAGTGTAGCATAAAAAAATCATAAAAAATATAAAAACCTATGTGGATTGTAGAGAGACACCACCATGGTGTACACCCGTAGCCAAGCCCAATCACGGGTAGGATCTATGAAGAGTGTACAAGGGGTCACAAGTCACCTCCACTATAGCCCCAAAGACTTGGTCATACCACCTTGGTGGCCCAACCCATAAGATAGTCCACATCATGCCATTTCAGAATGGGACTATAGAGGCACCCATTCAAGGGGCACTCCCATCCAACATAGACCCTTTCAGGAGTCCCTACATGTGGCACTCAATATAAATGGTAAGGCTCCCTTAGATGCTTGGTATGAGTGGCCACCGTGCAATGAAGCGCTAGAACAACATAGGGTCCATAAGGAGAGGCCACATTATTATGTCATCCCTCCTCTACCCCTCATCACTGTTAGGAATAACAAGCCAAATCCATAGCACAAGGCTCTTCATATAGGGTGAGCCAACTTTGCCTGCCCCTTTCACATATACAAAAGGGAGCATGAGGAAGACTATCACATTCCTCAAGAGCAATACACAGCACAAGAGAAATGCACCTCCGCACCTGCTATCTACTAGAATCACCTACTCAGGTCAGAACCTTAGGTAAATACCACCAACCTCGATAGAGCAAAGCGACCCATAGAGATCTCAGATTATCACGACCAAGATAAAAATGTAGGAGTGGCATCTAGGCCCCCTAGACCTAAGATGATGGAAAAAATTGACTTGGCATTTGCCAAACATGTTGCTCGCCAAGCGCAAATCATGCAACTTGAGCAAGACCAACAATAGTTGGAGCACCTGTATCACCTTAGCAAAGAGCGCATTTGGTGTAAAATAGATGAGATGCTCCATAACACTGTGCCTGAGAGGGTTCCAACCCCTTGCACCCAAAGAGCAAAACTATATGAGAGGCGCAACCCCTTGGTGCAAGATAGGTCCCCATGAACTTACCAAGTGTTGCCTCTGAGACCTCCTAGACCTAAGCGGAAGGCCACTCCCATGAACAATGATGGGCACGCTCTACGAAGACCCACCCATGTTTATAGGTCTCACCCAGAAACTCCTCAAGAAGCCTATGAGGAGTATGAGCAAGAAGAGCGGGCCAAAACACCCTACCAAGGTAGAGGGGATGCTATCCAGCCACCCCTCCATAGTCCTCAAGTTTCCCACAACCCACAATGGGAACTAACCAAGGAGGAAGAGATCAAATATTTCGATGCATATAAAACACTGCTAGAGCGCTTAATGTCTATGGAGACCAATACTTCTGGGCCCCAAAAGCCCACTTTACGCCAACTCTATAGTCACCCAGTGCATCTGTCAGTGCTAGCACCCCCATATCCATCCCAAGTGGATTTGTGCCGAATTCAGGCCCCAAACGGTGGGCGTCCTGCCCCCGAGAGCCCCCCATACTACTACAGTCCTAATCGCCCCACCCTGAAGCGATTAGAAATCTATGGTAGATTTCATTTTTTTATTTTTGCATCTGATTATATGTTTCTTAGATAGGTTGTCATTCAAATTTCACATCATTTTGAGCTGTTTTGATCATGTTTTTATCATTTCCCGCTTTTGCTAACATGTAGGTAGCATCATCAAATTCCTGACGATAGAGGCTGAATTGGAAAAATATGACCTTCTGGGTCTTTCCAAAATACCCCATTTTACCTAACCCCCAACTTTGCAGGTGATTTGAAGCCTCCCGAATGTGACATTTGGAACTATGCTTTTTGACATTTTGTTGCATGTTTCATTTTATCTATAGGTGCTACTGACTATTTTTTATTTCCTTGAACATAGAATCTCACCATTAGAGGAGCAGCAAGGGGTCAAGACTCATCAAAGCAAGCAACGGTGACATTTTTTCTGCCCATTCTATATGTGGGCACGCGAAAGAAGGAATACCATCTGTTGATGTGACAAGAATATATTTAACACTCCTAGCCCCTGAAAAGGGAGGAGATAGATTGTAACTGAGTTCTAAACCATATTAATAAAAAGGGTTGTACTCCATATTCACTTTTATACCTTGTTTCAACGTGTTTATGTTTCTCTCCTTTCATGCATTTCAGTTTGTAGGATTTAGCATTAAGTTTAGTTTCATTTACATCGCATCTTGGAATTTCCTTTTTGAATACCATGATCGCCACTGAAAACATGAGGATATAGAAACAAAAAGGAAATTCCAAGATGCAATGTAAATGAAACTAAACTTAATGCTAAATCCTATGAACTAAAATGCATGAAAGGATAGAAACATAAACGCATTGAAATCGCCATGAACAAATTTCTAATTGTCATGAACTTAACTATGCATACGTCGAGAAGCTCTGCTTGGTAGTGGTGTTTGCTACCAAAAAGCTATGCCATTACGTGTTGAGCAACATGATGTATGTTGTGTATAATGAGAATCCGTTGCGGTACATGATGATTCATACTTCTCATAGCAGTCGCACGATGAAATGGATCATGTTATTGATGGAGTTTGACATCGAGTTCATTGGAAAAAAATCCATCAAAGGTCAAGTCATCGTTGATCAACTAGCAGAGGCTCCTCTCAAAGATGATTAGCCTCTGACCATAGAGCTACCCGATGATGGGGTCTTCCATGTCTCAGAATCATCAGATTCTAATGAGCCTGAGTCACAGGCCAACATAACCCTATTTTTTGATGGTTCTGAATGTGAGCAAGGTGGTGGCACGAGAATTGTATTCTTCACACTGCAAGGGGCTCCAATGCCCCTATCATTTAAATTATATTTTGTGTGCACGAACAACAATGCCGAATATGAAGCCTTACTCATAGGTCTTCAGACAACAATCACCATGAACATCAAACGATTGAACATCTTCGGTGATTCACTGTTAATTTTCAACCAAGTCAAAGGGATATTCGAATGTAAATGCCCAGTTTTGTAGGCCTACAAAGCCCTTGTGGACAAATTCCTGGCAAATATTGAATGGTACGACATCGACATAGTGGGACCAAGTGTTGAATCCACCACTTTGGGCATATAGAGAACACCTACCGCCCAGAGACCCTATAGAGATATCAGTTTCGAGGGTAGAACCTATCCTCCACCCCGCACATAGGGCTGATCCATTCGTGCAAATACCTCCAGATCTAGATTCGAAGTACAAAAATCATTCAAGATGTCTAAGTCACCACACCTGCGATAATGGAGACCAAAATCATTTCATCAACATGATCTCCATTGACTTAACCGCCCCCATCCACAATCCGGTCGATCCAACAAAGCCATTATATCTAGACATAGATGCCATAGATTGGGATCGCATCAATTCACCACCATCCCCATTAGAGTACTGGAATTTTGGTGAGATGCTTCATTTTACCCCAAGGCCAACTCAGGATATCTTCCATGCTGAAGAGGAACCCGAGGTTCCCAACGCAGATCTAAACTTAACAAATGATATCCATTTGATCTGAACTCCACATCAGTTGGAGGACGGATCCCACATGTCGATCGAGGAGAGGATTGACATAGACATCGGCTCTGATCCAATAAATCCATAGATTATCAAGCTGAGGGTAAGTCTATCCCTCGAAGAGCAAGCCAAATACATTGCCCTTCTCAAAGAGAAGGAGGTTTTTGCATGGTCCTACAAAGACATGCCGGGGCTAGATCCGTAGCTAGTCACACATAATCTAATGCTTGATCCGAAAATCAATCTAGTTAAGCAAAAACTACGTAAGATGCACCCAACAGTGGCTTTAATGGTCAAATATGAATTACAAAAGCTGTTGGATGCACAGTTTGTCATCTATGTGGATTACCCACCATGGCTGTCCAACATGGTGCCCATAAAAAATTTGGATGGGAGGATTCGCATATGCACTGATTTTTGAGATCTAAACAAAACAATTCCTAAGGATGATTTTCCCTTGCCAAGCATCGATGCATTGGTAGACGCTACAACGGGCCACAAAATGCTATCCCTCATGGATGGTTTCTCAGGATACAATCAAATTCGTATCAATCATGATGACCAACTAAAAAGGGCATTCACAATGCCTTGGGGGACATTATGTTATAAGGTCATGCCCTTTGGACTTAAAAACGTTGGCGCAACCTACCAACGTGTCATGACATACATCTTCCATGATCACATGTATAAAACTTTGGAAGATTACATGGATGATTTGTTGGCAAAATCTCTTTTCACCCAGATCATCTTGATGACTTAAGCAAGATCCTCGATCGCCTCATGGAACTTAAAGTCAGACTGAATCCCAAGAAGTGCGTATTTGGCATCACATCTAGAAAACTCTTGGGTTTCATAGTCTTAAAGCGAGGCATCGAGGTGGACCCAAAAAAATTCAAGGCAATCCTTGAAATGCTTCCCCCAACTACCATAAAGCAGCTCAGAAGCCTGCAGGGAAAGGTCACGTCAATCAAGTGCTTCATAGCGTAGCTTTCTAACAAGTATCGACCCATGAATAAATTATTGCATAAAGGGGTAGCATTTCACTGGGATGACGAGTGCCAGTCAGCATTCGATGATATTAAACAATACTTGGATTCGCTGCTAGTATTGGCACCACCTAGACCAAGAGTGTCATTCTACTTATACATATCAGCTACTGAGGTGGCACTGGGTGCCATGCTAGCCCAAAAAATGAACTACACAAAGAACAAGCTACTTACTATCTTAGCCGCACCCTGGTCAGTTATGAACTTAACTATGCATACGTCAAGCTACCAAAAAGCTATGCCATTACATGTTGAGCAACATGACGTATGTTGTGTCTAAGGAGAATCCATTATGGTACATGATGAGTCATACTTATCATAGTAGCCGCACGACGAAATGGATCATGTTGTTGACAAAGTTTGACATTGAGTTCATTGGACAAAAATCCATCAAATATCAAGTCATCGTCGATCAACTAGCAAAGGCTCCTCTCGAAGACGATCAGCCTCTGACCATAGAGCTACCCGATGATGGGGTCTTCCATGTCTCAGAATTGCTATATTCTAATGAGCCTGAGTCATAGGCCGACATAACCCTATTTTTTGATGGTTCTAAATGTGAGCAAGGTGGTGGCACAAGTTTTGTATTCTTCACACAGTAAGGGGCTCCAATGTCCCTATCATTTAAATTAGATTTCCCATGGACCAACAACAATGTCGAATACTAAGCCTTGCTCATATGTCTTCAGACAACAATCACCATGAACATCAAATAATTGAACATCTTCGGTGATTCATTGTTAATTGTCAACCAAGTCAAAGGGGTATTCCAATGTAAATGCCCAGTTCTACAGGCCTACAAAGCCCTTGTGGACAAATTCCTAGTAAATATTGAATGGTACGACATCGAGGCACTCCCTCGGTCATCGAACCATTTTGCAAACACTTTGGCCTCCTTGGGGTCACTAATCCAACAAGACATTTTTGGTGATATGACAACCATTCAATTCAAAACACTATCGCAACCCACGATGGAGCATGCAAGCTCTGACTTAACGTCAGGAATCCACTTGATCTACCATGAACCATCCTCAAAAAAATTCTATTGAATCCATGATTGTCTGAATCATGCCAACTGGGGGTCCTTATTCTCCCCTACTCCCCTTAATAGCAACACAACACTATTCTTACAAGTTCTTTCCTGCTCAACTTTTGCTAGGGATGAACTTCAAGAGGGATTGGTTGTTCATACCATTGAGGTTTCTGATCAGCAGGATTGGTACACACCCATAAGATATTACATTAGGTTCGATAACCTTCCACATGGATTGACACATGCCATGAAAAGATCATTTAAACAGAAAGTAGCTAAACATGTCTTGTTAGGAGATATTTTGTATCGTTGCAGCTATGAAGGAATACTTCTTCGTTGCTTGGACTAGCAAGAGTCCACTTGGGTGATCACCCAAGCGCACGATGGTACATGTGATGGCCACTTCAGTGGTATGGCCATCGAAAAGCACATTATATGCTTGGGCTATTATTGGCCATCTTTAGAGCAAGATTATTGTGTGTATGTAAGGAAGTGTGTGAAGTGTCAACACCATGCCAATTTTACACATGTACCTTCTTGCAGCCGATCCAATCGACTTGGCTATTTTCATAGTGGGGGTTAGATCTAATCAAAAATATCTCCCCTACATCATCAGGTCATCACACATTCATCATAACGACCATAGAGTACTTCACCAAGTGGGCGAAAGCAATTTCGCTTACCTCTACGACTGGACCCCGCATTGTGGAGTTCATTTTACATAACATCATATGTCATTTTGGTATTCCATCCAAGATCATATCGGATAATGGGACGTCATTTAAGAACAAATACGTGCATGCTTTGACCATAAAGTACAAAATTTAGCACAATTTTTTGACACCCTATTATTCATAGGCAAATGGGCAAGCAGAGGTGTCAAACAAAATGCTAGTCGCCATCCTCAAAAAGATAGTCGTAGATAGTCATAAGGATTGGCACATTCAAATCCCACTTGCTCTATGGGATTATCGCACTAGCATCCAGACGCCCACTAGGGCAAATCCATTTTCGCTAGTGTATGGCTCTGAGGTGGTCATGCCTATAGAGTTGGAAATACCTTCCCTACGTATATCAATGCAAGATTTCATCGATGATGACATTGCATAGCAGGAACGGTTAGACCAACTTACATTGCTCAATGAACGACGCGTCAATGCTCTTGAGCATTTGCATATCTATCAAGAGTGACTTAAGAAAGCATACGACATGAAGGTTCACCTGAGGGACTTTCAGGTTGGTGACTTGGTCTTAAAAGAAAACCAACAAAATTCTAACTTGCTGCCCCATCTAAGGGACAAGTTCATGGAAAAATGGTTAGGTCCTTATGTCATCAACAGTAAAATAGGACCTGGAACATACCGGCTAGCCTCTCTTGACAGAATCAAGGAACTAGAACCCTTGAACATTAGTCATTTGCGGCCATTCCATATTTAAAAGAGCCATAGCCCAAACCAAAAGCTCCAAGGATTCCCGCAATCGCTTGGTCAACCCAAAATGCTCCAAGGATTCTCGTAGTCGCTTGGTCAATCCCAAAAATTCCCCAAAGGTGTCCACCAACCCTTTGGTCAAACCAAAAGCTCCAAGGATTCCCACAATCACTTGGTCAACACCTAAATGTCCTAAAGGTGCCCACAAACCCTTTAGTCAAAACCAAACGCCCCAAAGGTACCCATCATCCCTTTGGTCAAACCAAAATCTCCAAGGGCTCCTACAATCGCTTGGTCAAAAATAAGAAAATTCAAAAACAATAAAATCATCAAAAATAACAAAAATTTGCATCTCATTTCCATGCATACTCAAAATCATCACAACAATAAAGAACTCTTTTGCATCTCATCTTCATACTCACAAAAATCAATCAATCGAAAACACAAAAATAATAGTTGCATTAAGCTCACATCCATACATTGCATATTTGTTGGTCATACAGGTCAAAGGCACCATAGACTGTAATTACTCGGAAAATCCATCATTCTCCACATTTTTCCACTCTATAAACAGTCCATCAAAAATAAACGCCATCCACAGTTTCACAATACCATGCATTAGTTGTCTTCTAATGTATCTAGATTTTTTTTCATTCAGTTGTCTTTAGATTTCTATCCAAATATTGTACCAAGTCAGATAGATTTTACGAAGGTAGAGTTCTACTTGGACCACCCCTTGTTACGTAGCATCCCAACACAAGCTAAAACACATACAAAAATTCCCAAGTTGTGTAAACAAACTATGAAACCTGCAAAGCAATCCAAGATACCATCTAGTGAAAAGGTTATCTTGCTCATCCTCCTATGCGAATGACCCCAAGAATGCTGAGAGTTGGCAAAAGGACAAGCATCTTCCCTACCCAATTCCCCAAGAATCCCAAGTTCTCAAAAAGTTGCAAAAACATAAAAAATTTGCAAAAGTTAAAACTCCAAAAAATTTGACATCACAACCAAAGTGCATACATCAAAAGGCAGATACAATAGTGATTCTCATCACTCAATATTCAAATCCCTTACTCAAAAGAAAAAATAAAAATAAACAGTGATTTTTATCACTATAGAAGAGTAAGTATCCCAATACAATTGAAGAAAAGAAGGGAATCAAACTTGAATCCATCGAACCCTCAGCATTCAGAAGGTCATGAGGTAAACCTCAGTATCGGTTGGGTGGATAACCTATAGGTCACTGGTGGCAAACCTCTTGCATGACGATATATTTGTCACGTTAACTTGTGTGCAAATCAATTTTTGCATGTGGATGAGCTAGCCTATGGTATCCTAGATAACATCGCAGATTAATCTGACTAAATACAACAAAGGAGTTAGTGGAGCTAATTAGGTGATTCTCGAGTACGAGTTTGGTTGACGACCTATTCAGCATCTGGTGGTATCCTGACAAATACCACATAAATAAACTCAATTGCACACATAGGGATGTGAAATAACTTGGTCAAAGACAATTCAGATTCATACCTTGTTCAAAAGTCTTGTAAGATAAAAGTACAATCTTGGATAGTTAGTTAAAACATCTAAGTTTTAGAAAACCTTAACTACATTATAAACCAATTGTGATATCTTTCGTCCTTGCATCGCCATCAGAAAATACAAAAAATAACATGTATACATAAAAGTCATTTACCACAACAATCGTCTAGGACAAAAAGCCATACATTCTAAATAGTCTATGGTGCCACCACCAAAAATGACAAATTCAATTCATCCATTCCATTTGCATATCATATCAAGTAGAAACATTAAGCATTCATTGCAAAATATCCATACATAATGTAAATTAACATGCATCCATCAAACATCAGTCACTGTGCATAAAATAAAATCACAACACGTATAAACAAAAGAAAATCATCTGTATATATATATCATCAAAAATGCTTGCAGGCTACAATAAACTAGTCCTCTGACCTCGCAAAAAGGCAAAAGCTTAAAAACCCCCAATCCTAGGGCATCGACCACCATGATCATGCAGGATCGGTGCGACAGGAATTACCCCCCGTGGTGTGGGTCCTATGGGACCTCTTAGGGTAGTTGTTGCTATCCCCCACATCATGCCTTCTAGTGTCTCCCTCATCCAATCACCTACTCCGAGAGGATGCTGACTGCTCAATCTCGCTCCCTCTCATGCGATGCGATGATTCTCCTCCACTAACCATAGGGATCCGCCCATCGAGGGAAATAATCTCTACCTCCAGCTCAAATCGATGCCGAATCAAGTCCATCTTCCACTGACGAACTGTCACCAAGTTCTCGTCATGCTATGCTAGTTGCATCTGCAGGAGATCCATCTCCTATGCAACATCTATATCCCCATCCCACGGAAGGTACATAGCAAATGCGTTATCCCTCTTTGCCAAGTGCATTAGTAGGATATCCCTCTCCTACAGCGCATCCCCGAGCTCCTCATCCCATATCCGAAGCAGCTCCTCCAAGCATGCTATCTCAACATGTAACCCTGCCTCCATATCCTCCGGGACTGCTTGAGGCATCAGAATCTTCGAAATGGCAACCTGCTATGACTCCCACTTCTTCGGGATGTCCTACATATCTGACTGCTTCAAAACCCCAAAATCATCCCCCCAAGCTGTCCACCTCTACCATGTCTGCATCCTCCAACGAAACTCCCCAGCCCTCTCCTAATGCCTCTACTTCCTCACCACTTATTGTTGTCGCCTCTGCACCCCCTAGAGGCCCCTCACCTCGTAACCATCATAAAGTCCACCACTGGTCGTACTCTATGGTAGCCCCGATGTCATCCATGTCTAGGACGTCAATCATTGTATCCAAATCCTCACCCAACAACGTAATGACCAGCCAGGCTAGAGTCCTCTCGTCACCCTAACGTTGATAGATCAAAGGCTCACCATGTAACCTTTGGCGCACCACAAACTATCATGTCACTCAGACGTACAGGAAGTACTCCTACTCGATCTCATGTTTCCTGATCAGCTATCTCCCTCGGTGCACCCATCGAAGCCACTCTCTAGCCTTAGGCCAGGCTGGATAGTCCCGATATGGGCACTATAAAACCTCCCCTAGAGCAATTTGACTGAAGGCATCGACGCCCTACGACACCTGCCCACCACTGACTTTGTCCCTACTCCTTATACTGCCACCACAAAGCCACATACCCTATCTCTCTGTCAACCATCTCTGCCCGAGTCATCCACGACAACCCCACCAGCCTCTCCATAGCTATGTGTTTCCAAGCCCAGCCCTACAACAAATAACTACATCCAATATCCTTCCACCTCTAGCAGTGAACCTCGTACAACTCATCATAGAGCTGTGCCAGCAGAGTCTGTCTCCATATCATAATCATAGGTTTCTCTATCGAAAACTCGACCAGTCTGAAGACCACCTCCAGTAGGTTCCAAGGGAACCTCACACCTGATGAATCGAGCAATAACATGTTGGAAATGAGGATCATCAGTAATGCATGCCTCACTCCCAACATGATCCTCTATAGCCACCATCACACCAAATGCCACCAATTTGGCAGTCGCCCTCTGCCCTCTCCATCGGGTTGTCCACACCCAACTCCTCCCCATGACCGAAGCATCATGTCAGCACTATTGTCCACTGATCATGCGAAATAGTCTAAATAGGAAGTTCGTCTATCAAAATTTGTAGAATCTGATAGACATCCTCTAGTGTCACCGTCATCTCCCCTGTCGGGAGATGAAAGGTATTGGTCTGGGGATCTCACAAATTTATCAGGGTCATCAGATAGGCCTGATCCCCCACCACCGGCTCTAGCTGAGTCACCTGCTTGAGCCCAAGGGCATCAAGCCACTCCTAGTCAGCCAAAGTCAGTGCCTCCCACACTTCAGAGAAAATTGTAGGCACACGGTATTGGCTCTTCACAAACTACAAAAGAAAACAAAACAAAAATGTTAAAAACTTGATAAACTATACAACAATAACATGAACATACAACAATGCATAAAACAATGTACACCTAAAAACAGACAAATAACGAGCAACAAAATTCAAAAACAATTCAAAAAATAGTTTTTCAGTACCTAGGGTTTTTAACTCTACGTTTAAACTGATAAACAAAATTAAAAAACAATTCAAAAAATAGTTTATCAGTACCTAGGGTTTTTAACTCTACGTTTAAACTAATAAACAAAATTAAAAAACAATTCAAAAATAGTTTGTCAGTACCTAGGGTTTTCAACTCTACGTTTAAACTGATAACCAAAATTAAAAAATAATTCAAAAAATAGTTTGTCAGTACGTAGGGTTTTTAACTCTACGTTTAAACTGATAAACAAAATTCAAAAAATAGTTTATCAGTACCTAGGGTTTTTAACTCTACGTTTAAACTGATAACCAAAATTCAAAAATAATGCAACAAATAGTTTGTTAGTACCTAGGGTTTTTAACTCTATGTTTAAACTGACAAACAAAATTCAAAAAAATTCAAAAACAGTTTGTCAATACCTAGGGTTTTTTTTTTTTTTTTAAACTGTACATTTAAACTGATAAATAAAAACAAAACAAACAAAATCAAAATAACAGTTTTTGTTAACCTCGGGTTTATAACTGAAGTTTACAAATGAAAAATCAAAATAAAAACAATTTTCTAAAGCTAGGGTTTTGCTATTAGTTTACCCTAGGATTTTAGTTTAAAAACAAAAAGTTATATTAAAACAATTTTTCTAAGCTAGGGTTTTTGTTCAGTTTGCCCTAGGGTTCTAGTTTAACAACAAACAAACAACAAAAACAAAAAGAAGAAAAGACACAACCTGGAGTTTCAGTTTAACCTAGGGTTATAGTTTTAGTTTTTGTCAATTCATTTTCGCCTCGGGTTTTACCTAAGTTTAAACGAAAAAACAAATTCAAAATAAATTACGATTTTTAAACTATAACATAAAACAAAAGCAAATAAAGAAGAGGAGCACTTACCGGTCTCGCTTCATCTTCACTACTCGATCTGGTTTGTCAACTCCTAGTGTCGGGAAAAATTTGATAGCGCTTCACTTCGCAGAATTGACCTCCTCCTCAGAGCTCCAAATCGCCAGAAAAATTGAACACAAATGAGCCCAAACCCTAGTTTTGGACCTTAAATAGGATTTTTGGCTTGTAATCGTTTACCCCTGGGATGAGCGCTCTATTTTGCACTCGTCCCTCCCTGGGATGATTACAAAACTAGTATTCATCCCACCCAGGGATGATTACAGAGCAAAAATTGCAAAAATAGCAAAAACTGCACCAAAATGCACAAAAACAAGCAATAAAATTGTCCAATAAGAGTACTTTTTTACTTGACATTTCGGACATGCAAAACATACATCGGGCTCACAAATCCTCACTATCGTATTCCCTAAGAAGGCTACCATAGTCCTGATGGAGCCTCTAGAGGGAACCCTAGAAAAGCCAATGTGGGAGGAATTGGTAGACTTTCAGATGGCTCCTTGGTTTTTACTTTTGCTGAGAATTTAGGTATTCTTTCCAATAACCTTGCTGAGGGGTATGGTATCCTTAGAGGCCTTCAGGAGGCTACTAAGGCTAGATGGGAAAAGGTGTTAGTTGAGTCTGACTCTCAACTTATGATTAATCTCTTGAAGA
Source organism: Wollemia nobilis (assembly GCA_028583015.1). Taxonomy (NCBI): domain Eukaryota; kingdom Viridiplantae; phylum Streptophyta; class Pinopsida; order Araucariales; family Araucariaceae; genus Wollemia; species Wollemia nobilis. The sequence continues at coordinate 3,394,741 of JAQPPZ010016751.1, read as the reverse complement.
CTCCTTCTAAGAATCATAAGGTGAATTGGAGAATAAAAAGAATTATTGAGAAAATTCAGTTAATCCAGATGGGATTTTTGAAAGTTGATTACAATAATGTGGTGAGAGATCAAAACAAGAGTACTGATGCTTTAGCTAATTGGGCTTTGGACAAAGGTGATCTTACTTGTTATGGCCACCCTCCTATATGGTGGGCTTCTCAAATTAGGGAAGCTCTTCTTTCTATCATTTCTTTGGATGGCTCCAGTTCTGAAGGTACCTAGTTTCTTCTTGTTTTTTTTTGTTTCTCTTTGGTTCATTTAGTTTTTTTAGTTCCCTAGCTCATTCTATTCTTTATTTTGTTTCCTCTGTTGATTCTTGCATTAATAGTCTTCTGGTCTAGATAGGTCATTGTTTTGTTCATTTTTTTTCTTTTGTCTTCTTTGTTTTTTTGTTTAGTTTTTTAATGTGGGTGGGTTCTTTTGTTTTGTTTTTTTTTTGTGTTCTTTGTGTTGTTTTTTTTTGTTGTTTTTTTTTTATGTTTATTGTTATTGTTCTTGTGTTTTTTTCGTTCTTGTTCTTGGGTTTCTCTTTGTTTGTGTTATTTCATTTTTTTATGTGTGAGTGTTTTCTATGTTTTTTTGTTTTTTTTTATTGTTTGTTGTTGGTTGTTTTTATTTTTATTTTATTTATTTTATTTTTTAGGTTTTGGTTGTGTTTATTTTTCATGTTTTTTTGGGTTATGTCTTTGTAGTGTTCTGTTGTTTTTGTCTTGTTTGTGTTTTGTTATGTGGTTCTTGTATTTTTCTATGTGGTTTGTGTTGTGGTTTCTTTTATCTTATTGTGCGTGTTTGGTTGTGCTTTTGGTTTTGACACACTCAAGGAGTTTGTTTTTTATTTTATTTTATTATTTTTGTTGTTATTTTATTTTTTTTTAATTTGGTTTTGTGTGTTTGTTTGCTCTTTGAGTATGTCAAAGGTAGTAGGCCATGTATGAGTCCTAGGCGTTTTTGGCGGAATGGATACCCCTACCTCCTTGGGTCTTACCCGAAAGTGGCATCCCTTTTGGGATGTTTTTCCACAAATAAAAAAAAAAAAAATTCAAAAAATAATTTTTCAGTACCTAGGGTTTTTAACTCTAGGTTTAAACTGATAAACAAAATTAAAAAACAATTCAAAAATAGTTTGTCAGTACCTAGGTTTTTTAACTCTATGTTTAAACTGATAACAAAAATTAAAAAATAATTCAAAAAACAGTTTGTCAGTACCTAGGGTTTTTAACTCTACGTTTAAACTGATAAACAAAATTCAAAAAAATTCAAAAAATAGTTTTTCAGTACCTAGGGTTTTTAACTCTACGTTTAAACTGATAACCAAAATTCAAAAATAATTCAAAAAATAGTTTGTCAGTACCTAGGGTTTTTAACTCTATGTTTAAACTGACAAACAAAATTCAAAAACAATTTGTCAATACCTAAGGTTTTCTTTTTTTTTAAACTCTACGTTTAAACTGATAAATAAAAACAAAACAAACAAAATCAAAATAACAGTTTTCGTTAACCTCGGGTTTATAACTAAAGTTTACAAATGAAAAATCAGAATAAAAACAATTTTCTAAAGCTAGGGTTTTGCTCTCAGTTTACCCTAGGATTTCAGTTTAAAAACAAAAAGTTAGATTAAAACAATTTTTCTAAGCTAGGGTTTTCGTTCAGTTTACCCTAGGGTTCTAGTTTAACAACAAACAAACAACAAAAACAAAAAGAAGAAACGACACAACCTAGGGTTTCAGTTTAACCTAGGGTTATAGTTTTAGTTTTTGTCAATTCGTTTTCACCTCGGGTTTTACCTAAGTTTAAATGGAAAAACAAATTCAAAATAAATTACGATTTTTAAACTGTAACATAAAACAAAAGCAAATAACGAAGAGGAGCACTTATCGGTATCACTTCGTCTTCGCTGCTCGATCCGGTTTGTGAACTCCTAGTGTCGAGAAAAATTTGGCAGCGCTTCGCTTCGCAAATTGACCTCCTCCTCAGAGATCCAAATCGCCAGAAAAATTGAACACAAATGAGCCCAAACTCTAGTTTTGGACCTTAAATAGGTTTTTTGTCTTGTAATCGTTTCACCCTGGGATGAGCACTCTAGTTTGTGCTCATCCCTCCCTGGGATGATTACAAAACTAGTATTCATCCCACCCAGGGACGATTATAGAGCAAAAATTGCAAAAACAACAAAAACTACACCAAAATGCACAAAAACAAGCAATAAAATTGTCCAATAAGAGTACTTTTGCACTTGACATTTTGGGCATGCAAAACATACGTCGGGGTCACAAATACTCACTATCCTATTCCCTAAGAAGGCTACCATAGCCAAACCACTCCACGAGATGATGGATTGATGAGAATTTCATCCCCAAACGACGTCCCCAAAAGGGTCTAAACCCACCCAAAAATAACAATGGTCGAGAAATGCGCCTTTGCGCCTCTACTGCTTGGCATGCAAAACAAATGTCGAGGTCACAAATCCTCACTCTCCTATTCCCTAAGAAGGCTACCATAGCCGTACCACTCCACGGGAGGATGGATTGTCGAGAATTTCATCCCCAATCGGTGTCCCAAACAGGGTTAACACCCACCCAAAAATAGGTCCAAGTGTTGGGAAACTGCATAAGCATTCAAAGAAAAACATTTGAAGGCACCCTTACCTAAGTCATCTTGGGTCAAGTGACTCGTCACTTTTATCATGTAGGTCATTCCCTCATTGATTCGTTGCTTGAGGGGGTAGTCACACTTAGTCACCAATCAACAAATACACACCTAATCAAGGAAATGGCATGCATTCAAAGAATCATTGACAAAGATAATCATGCCCCTTCTTGGGGCAGCAAACAAGCAATAATCACAAGCTAATCAAACACTTGGCATTCATGAATCATGAACTCAAGGTTCCCACAGACAAAAGGTTGCGCCCTTTTCCTATTCATGACTGATCAATGTCCAAGCTCAAGTAACACCTCATCGAAAAATGTTAACACTTGAATTAAGTTCCTTTGCTCGTCAGAAGCAAGGATTCAAGAATGCATGCCCTTTCCATACTTTGGTCATCAAAATTTGGTTAGGTTATTGAGAAACCCTAATCAGTAGTGCTTTGGTTATCTATTTTTGTTCAGCATTGTGCCACACACAGTGCATACCAAAAAGGGACATCTGTAGACACCAAAATAGCACCAATTCGATTATGTGATTGCATTGACACACACAGCCCCCAGGGCAGCCCCCAAAGGTTAAACAGTGGTCCTAACCACTCACATGATAGTTTTGGAAGGTCAGAGGTCAATTTTGCACCTTTCAAGCACTCTGCTCTGTACTCGTTCCACCCAGGGACAATTACAAACTGGTATTCGTTCCACCTAGGTATGATTAGCAGTATTCGCTCTAGGGTGGGGTGAATAGTAGGTTTGACGGGTAAAAACTTAATTCTTGACAAATGGCAGCTTAGATCTGCCACTTAACTCTTTCTTCATTGCATTGGAGTGTGAGTGAGCATTTTTTAGCGCTAGAGGCAGTTACAGGGGCAATCATGGATCCCCTAATCATGGAGGAATCTTCTCCCCCTTGGGAAGGCATGATTGCCAAGTGGCGCCTCTGCATGCTCATCCAAAGAGACCATCAGGTCTATAAAATGGTGAGTCTTCTCACCCCAAAAATAGACAGAGAAGGAGAATTTTGAGCAACGAAGTGCTACCGTTTTACATCCTCACACCTTTTGATTTGTGCCTTTCACATCCTTGATATCTTTTGGAAGGGAGGTCATAGGGTGGTTATTGGAAGCGTAAATCTGGAACCAAAACCTAAAATTTTGCCATAACATCCTACCAAATTTACTAAAAACACCCCACAAGAGGTTTTGGACCCATCCCAAGTGGATTGGTGCCGAAATCGGGCCCCAAACAACGGGCGTCCTGCCCCCGGGCGCCCCCCACACTACTGCAGTCCTAATCGCCCCACCCCAGAGTGATTAGAAATTTGTAGTAGATTTCCTTTCTTTTATTTTTGCATATGATTCTATGTTGCTTAGATAGGTTGTCATTCAAATTTCACATCATTTTGAGCTGTTTTGATCATGTTTTTGTCATTTCCCGCTTTTGCTAACATGCAGGTAGCATCATCAAATTCCTGGGAATAGAAGTCGAATTGGAAAAATATGACCTTCTGGGTCTTTCCAAAATACCCCATTTTACCTAACCCCCAACTTTGCATGTGATTTGGAGCTTCCCAGATGTGACATTTGGGACTATGCTTTCTAACATTTTGTTGCATGTCTAATTGTCCCGCCCCGAGGCGATTAGAAATCCATGGTGAATTTTTTGACTATTCCATGTGCAGTGCCCTCCTGGTGATGTCCTCATGCTTCTGTTAAATTTTTAGATCATTTTGATGCTATTTAGTTATCATTTTAGTTATTTTTTGCATGCACTAATCGTAGGCTTGGGGATTGCATATTTCATTTTATCTACAGGTGCTATTGACTATTTTCTATTTCCTTGAGCGTAGGATCTCAACATTAGAGGAGAAGCAAGGAGTCAAGACTCATCAAAGCAAGCGGCATAGACATTTGGTCTGCCCATTCTACATGTGGGCACACGGAAGAAGGAATACCATATGTTGATGTGACAAGAACATATTTAATGCTCCTAGCCCTTGAAAAGGGAGGAGACGGATTGTAACTAGGTTCTAAAGCATATTAATAAAAAGGGTTGTACTCCATATTCATTTTTATACCTTGTTTCAATGCATTTATGTTTCTCTCCTTTCATGCATTTCAGTTCGTAGGATTTAGCGTTAAGTTTAGTTTTGTTACATCGCATATTGGCATTTATTTTTTGTTTTTGTATCCTCGTGCTTTCAAATAGCAAATTTCTATTTCAAAATATCCTCATAAATTTTCTTCAATGATATTTTAAAGTAATACTTCTAGAACACTTAGTTCTCAAAAATACTGTATTAAACTCTTAAAATTCTCTCAATAATTTCCCTTTCATAAAGCACAATTTACAATGAAATAAAATCTCTTTTACACATTTTATCTCCACACTTAAAAAAATAATTTTTCACTCAACTTTTATATCAAAACAAATACATTACATTCATAAATCCTTCACAAACTTATCACTCCAAACTTAATAGATTTAAATAAATGATATTTAAACCCTAAAAATTATAGTAAAAATATTTTACCTTATATCTCCTAAGTTTTCAAACCACAAGCCAAATTAATCATCCGCCAATATATACCATAGCAAACAATTAACAAGAACCAAGGCACATACCTTAAAAATATTAGTTGCCTTTGTTGCAGATGGGAATCGACCCTCAGACCTCAGCCACGAAGTGCAGCACCTTGACCACTTGCGCTAGCCAAGAGGTTGAAGCCAAGTGTTAGCCTACCACTCCAAATACTCACTACCTCCGTAAAAATATTCAAAAAAAAACCTTCAATCGGTGCTAGGGGGAATCGAACCCCGTACCTCTATGCTGCCAATAACTTAACGTATGACCCGCCTATCGCTTGGGCTACCATCCCTTGGTGCACAAAAATCTTGGTCATCCTCTCTTTATTCCTTGCACTCATCCAACAAATAAGAAACATCCAGATTTCTTCTATCTCCTCCGTTCAATTTTATTCACATGGAATTCAACATTTAGCATTCAAATTTTTTTGCATGTGCTTATTTCTTGGGCATTCGAAAATTATCTCATTTTGATTTTTATTACCTCATTTTATCTGCTTCCAGGTAATGTTTAAAATGTTTGCAAAATATATGCCTCCAATATTAAATTTAAATTTTAGCACCTTAGCCAAATTCAAAATTTAATTATAATATTAATATAATATTTTAACCTTAGGTTAAATATTATATTATTTAAACTAGTATTGAATAATATTTTTGCATGTGATTTTCACTAATTCATTTTCTTACTTTTATTAAGCCCTCATGGCTTTATTATTATAATATTTAAAATATTATAATATCTCCTTTTTCCTTTAAAACCATGGGTATAATATTTTATCTTCAACCATGCTAGCCAACCTTTTTGGCTTATAATATAAAATATTATAGCCAGTTCTTTTACCACTTTGCTTGTACCAAAATGGACTTTGCCTTGCACCCAGGTTTATGCATAAGGGGTTGGACTCAAAATGTACTTGTAAAAAAATGTTGAATCCTAGTCGAAATCAGGGTTAATCATGACGAATCCTAAGAAAATCAAATCAATCATATTCACACAAAACATTGGGGTATTTGAAGCCCTAAAAAGTAAGGTCATATTTGGGATATATTTTGACCTATTAAATATTATTATAACTTCATAAAAAACACCACCATTATATCAAGATCAAAAATATATTTCCAATGAGTACAAATATACCTATGTTTGGATATATATTGTGGTTAATTGACCCTAAGAAAAAAATGGTCTCAAAAATTTTAGGTGAATAGGCTGATGTCGAGGGTCCTCATATTTGCCAATTTCTAATTTTAAAAATCCTAATATTCGCCCAATTTGCAAATATTTTCCACTGTGCATAACCTTACTTGCACCAAACACTTGACATCAATGACAACCTTATTACTCAAAATTTCCAAAAATCTCCCCCTTTGTCATTCATGGTAAACCCCCCCTTTTTTTTAACCATTCCTTTTTCCTTTTTTAATTCTGCTCCCCCTAATTGAATGCTCTCCTCCTAACTCAAATCTCTTCCCCTTTGTCATCAATGGCAAAGGGACTGCTTTGGGGCTAAAGATAAGACTCTGGGCTCAGCCCCCTCCCCACCTCCTCTCCTTGAGGCAATTAATTTTGGGGTGGGAGTATCTCTACTCCCAACATATAATGCTCTTTTCATTTTTCAACTTTCTTTCTCAACATATCCTTTTTATTCTTTAGAATATCCTTGTTCTTACTTGTCCCTGGAAATTATGTTCTACACTACTTGGCCATATGCCTAATATTATTGCACTTATAACACTTAATATTGTGGTTCTTAGAAGGTGCAAATATCTTGAATTTCCTCTTGGAGAAGCCATACCCATTTTTGTCATGAACCTTGCAATGAATTGCTTTATTACCAAATCGATTACAAGAGTAGCAATACCCTTGAAAGAAATATCCATCTTTGAAGTTCCTCTTAGTAATACCATACTCTTATTTCCATGAGTCTCGCAATGCATAGCCTTGTGACCAAACATGTTACATGAGAAGCAATTTCCTCTGAAGAAATTTTGCCTTGGACCCATTGGTCTCTTAGTCCTTTATTTTCTGTGATGATCCATGTTCTCTGTTTGTGCATTTTTTCTTTTTTGGTGAAACTTCTATTCACATAAGTCTCACTTTCTCCTTTACTCTCTTATTATAAATCTTATTCCTCTTTGGATATTGAGCTTGACCCTTCTTTTTTCTCTTGTCTTTCTTCAAAACCAAGTCCTATTTTGTTAGATCAAGGTATTTGTGCTTTGGTAGTGTTATCTAAAGCTTTTGAACTTTTTAAAAACCTATGTAGCTTGTCTTTAGACTCTTTCACTTCCTTCCTTAGTGAAACTACCTCATGTTCTAATCTTTCACTTTCTAAGACTTTTACCTCTAACTTTTTAGTCATACCTTATTCATTTTTCCTTGCCTCTTCAACCTTAACCTTAAGGTCCGCGAGATCTTGTAGAAACTTTGCCTTTGTTTCCTTATCTTCCTGTACTTAGGATTTCAATCTTAAGTTCTCCCCTTTTTAACTCAACAAGTTCCTTAATGATGGATTCCTCCTTTACTTTTTCTTAACCTTCTTCTTCTTCTAGGTTGTCAAGAGCATCTTCATACTCTTCAATATCTAAAATACTTTCATCATTGTCACTTGAAGTACTGATTGCTCCTTCAATAGGGGCATTTTCTTTTCTTCTATTATCAAAAGTATAATTTTCTTTGTACATTTGATTTGACTATCCCTATTTTCTTTTCATCTTCACTACTACTGAAACCATTACAATAAGCTGCATTGTGGCCAAGGTTACCATAACTAAATCACTCTTCTTCACTTCTACTATACCCAACTTTTGAAAAATTATCTTCAAGATGACCAAAGTTGCCACATGTAAAACATTTGAGTATTCTTGGTTCCTTCTTATTCTTTTTTGCATAGTTAGCTTCTTTTCTACTGCTAGATCCTATTTCCACTTCTCATATTAGAGAAAAAATATCTTTGAGAGCAAAATCAAATTCATTTTCCTCTTTTCTACTATTATACCCATTTTATGGACAATAAAGTGCCATGTGACCAAGCTTACCACACTCAACACATCTCACATATTTTTCTTCTTCCTTTCTCTTAGTCTCAAGATCCAATTATTTTTCCTTTTTAGGTCTCATGGTTCTTCTTTTACCTTTCCTTTCCATGTGTGTTCTTGTAGCTATTCCTTCAAGTTGTTAGGCTCTTCCAAAGGCACATGCTCTTATACCAATTGAATAACACAAGATTATACTAAGAGGGGGGGCTGAACAATATAATGCCAAATTTTACTTTTCTTTCCAAACAATATTGTCAAATATTATCAATGGAAATATCTATATAATTAATAAAATAAATGCATAAATCATCACACACAATAAAGAAACTAATTTAACGTGGTTCACCCAATGTGGGCTACTCCACAAAGAAAATATTTCTACTAAATTTTCTAAACAAATCTTCTTGGAAATCAATTCCCTATTACAATTTTTATGGATCTTTGTCCAAAGGAGACACCAATACCCTATACTCTTATTTGTGGATATCTCTTCATAGGAGAACTCTTTTCCCTATCTGGTTCATGGAACTTGATTCAAGAGACCTCTATCTCCTCAAATTGTTTATGGATATCTATCCACATAAGAACTCTATCTTCCTAGTTGGTTCACATATCACACTCTACAAGATAACTCTTTCCACTTGCTCTAGTTCATGGATCTCTATCCATAAGATAACTCTTTTCCCTCTACTCTAGTTGATGATCTTCTAGAAGACTTCTACCCCACTGCTCTATCTTATGGAAATATCTCCATAGAAGACCTCTATCCTCACTACCTTGGCTAATGGATCTCTATCCATTGGATACTGGTGTCCTCTACTCTATCACCTACAAATATTACTCTCAAATCTGTATCACATCTGCACCAAAATCTATCCCAAGTGTAGTACAAATATACTCTAACTCTCCTCATAAATTTACTCATAAATCTGCTCACAAATATGCTCATAAATCTCTATATCAAATATGTCCCCAAGCCTTAACATAAAGCTTTATCAAATCACCAATCAACTCTGATCATATCTGCTCCAAGTCTCAACACAAATATTTGAAAAAATCAATCAATAAACTCTTCTTAGATCTACCCCAAGCCTTAACACAAAGCTTGAACAAATCACCAATAAAATCTGCTTAGATCTACCCTCAAGCCATTTCAAGAGCTTGCTCAATTTTATCCTCAAGTCTCCTCAAAGACATGCTCAAATATGTCCTCAAGTATCCTCAAAGACTTGCTCAAATATGATCTTGAAGTATTCACCAAGACTTGCTCAAATATTCTCTCAAGTCTTCACCAAGACTCGCTCAAATATTCCTTCAAGTCTTCATCAAAACTTGCTCAAATTTACCTTCAAGTCTTCACCAATACTTGCTCAAATCTTCCTTCAAGTCTTCACCAAGACTTTCTCAAATCTACCTTTAATTTCACTCAAGAACTTGCTCAAATCTACCTTCAAGTGTTCACCAATATTTTCTCAAATCTTCTCTAACACATGATCAAAAGAGATCATAAGATATGCTCAATCAAACTCAAATCTTGCACACAATGCTATCAAATTCTTTATCTAATCTTCAAAGTAATTACTTTAACTTGAAGTAGTTTAGACATATTCTATTCAGAATTCGTTTAACCTCTGGAACATATAGAGTATGATGTACTCTATCAAAAACTCAGTATGTCCTACTCAATCATTAAGTCTATCGCTTTCACAAATCTGATTTCTAATATCTTCACTTTCACTTTTAATATCACTCAAAACCAATGCTCAAGAGTTTCACTCAAACATTCAACCAATGAAGCACAACTTGCTTAAAAACCCTAACCAAGTGTGTCACACTATTTCAACAACTAGCAAAATGTAGATTTCAAACCCTAACTCAAATAATTCTTACTAAACAATCCTTTTATCTCCACATTCTATTCCAAAAAAACTCATTCAATAACATTCAATCCAACAACCACTTCAAACAAAAGATTATGTGCCCATACTTTTTTGCTTTGATGGAGATATGTTTTCAAAATATGTTTCACAATCAACCTCTTTTCTATGTGCCAATTTGCAAGTTAGATAGCAAATTTATATTTCAAAATATCCTCATAAATTTTCTTCAATGATATCTAAAAATAATACTTCTAGGGCACATCCATAGTTCTAAAAAATACTGCATTAAAACTCTTAAAATTCTCTCAATAATTTCCATTTCATAAAGCACAATTTACAATCAAATAAAATCTCTTTTAAACCTTTTATTTCCACACTTTAAAAAATATTTTTTCACTCAACTTTTATATAAAAAAAAATACATTACATTCATAAATCCTTCACAAAATTATCACTCCAATCTTAATAGATTTAAATAAATGATATTTAAACCCTAAAATTTATAGCAAAATTATATTACCTTATATCCCCTAAGTTTTCAAACCATAGGCTAAATTAATCGTCCACCAATATATACCATAGCCAACAATTAACAATAAAGCGCATATATCATAAACCAACCAAGGTGCATACCTTATAAAAAATTAATCGCCTTTGTTGTAGACAAGAATCGATCCTCCAACCTCAGCCACCAAGTGTGGCTCCTTGACCGCTTGCACTAGCCAAGTAGTTGAGGATAAGTGTTAGCCTCCAGCTCTAAATACTTGCCACCTTGGCAAAAATCTTCAACTGACATTGGGGGAATCGAACCTCATACCTCTCTTCTGCTAATGACTTAACGTAGTACCTGCCTATCACTTGGGCTAGCAGCCCTTGGTGCACAAAACTATTGACCGCCCTCTCTTTATCGCTAGTCCAACAAATAAAAAAAATTAATGTTTCTTCTCTCTCCTCCATACAATTTTGTTGACATGGACTTCAACGTTTAGCATTCGAATTCGTTCACATGTGCTTCTTTCTTGGGAATTTCAAAATGATCTCATTTTGATTTTTATTAACTCCTTTTATATGCTCCAAGGTAATGTTTAAAATGTCGATGAATATATGACTCCAATATTAAATGTGAATTTTTGCGCCTTAGCCAAATTGAAAATTTAATTATAATATTAATATAATATTTTAGCCTTAAGTTAAATATTATATTATTTAGCATGAACTCTATTGTTGTTGATTACTTTTCCAATATTTTTGTTGCTACTCCTCTTGACTCAGCTTCTCAACATAATGTTCTTCAAGCAATCCCTTCTCTTATCACTTCTGATGAGAACTCTATTTTGACTGCTCTTGTTACTATCAATGAGATTCAACAAGTAGTTTTTAAAATGTAAAAATGGAAAACCCCAGGTCTTGATGGTTTTCCTATTGAGTATCTACCAAGAGTTCTAGAATATCATTCATGTTGATTTATTAGAGGTGGTGGAAGAAGCCAGGAAATCCAAAGAAATTTTGAAGGTTATCAATAAAACTTATATTACTCTTGTTCCAAAAGCTCAAGAGGTTGATCATATCTCATCTTTTAGACTTCCTATTGAGTTCTACCTAGAGTTCTGGAATATCATTCATGTTGATTTATTAGAGGTGGTGGAAGAAGCCAGGAAAGCCAAAGAAATTTTGAAGGTTATCAATAAAAATTATATTACTCTTGTTCCAAAAGCTCAAGAGGTTGATCATATCTCAGCTTTTATACCTATTGCTTTATGTAATGTTCTTCTCAAAATCATTACTAAAATCATGGCAGAAAGCTTGAAGCATATTTTGCATAAGATTATTTACCTAGAGCAAGGGGGTTATGTGGAAGGACATCAAATAGTAGATGAGATAGTTCTTGCTCAGGAAGCCATCCATTCCATGGATATGCAAAATTCTCCTTCCATGTTCATTCGCTTAGACTTATCCAAAGCTTATGACAGAGTGGATTGGCACTTCCTTATCAAAGTTTTGAGGCAATTTGGTTTCTCTAAGGATTGGATGGATTGGATTATGGGATGTATCTCTTCAATTTCCTACTTAGTTATTATCAATGGCAAACCTTCTTAGTCTTTCCTAGCTTCCAGAGGTATTAGGAAAGGTGACCGGCTATCCTCTTATTTATTCATCATTCTTGTTGAATGCTTGGGTAGCACTATAACCAAAAAGAGGGAAAACAAAACCCTTGAGGGAGTTACCATTGCTCATGGAGCTAGACCTATCTCTCATCTTCAATTTGTGGATGACTCTACTCTTTTAGGTAAAGCTACGAGTTAAGGAAGCTTCTAATATTAAGAAAATCATTAGATATTTTTCTAAGGCTACTAGGCGATTGATCAATGAAGACAAATCTAAAGTTATTTTCTTTCACTGCTCTACTAGACAGGAATCCATGGTCTTGGATAAATTAAGATATAAGAAGACCTCTCTTCCAATAACTTATTTAGGTATTCCCATAAATATTCAAAGTCAAAAAAATAAAGATTGGAATTGGTTGTTGGACAAATTCAAGAAGAAAATTGGAAAGTGGACCAACAAGTGGCTTTCTTCTAGGGGTAGAATCACCTTGGTAAAATCAGTCCTTCAAGCTATTCCTATTTATGTTTCTTCCATTTTGAATATCTCAAAGGTTTTTCTTCGAGAATTGGATCAAATCAGTCATTATTTCCTTTGGAGTGGTACTAAGGAGAAAAGAAAATGGGCCTTGGTGAAATGGGATACTTTATGTCTTACTAAGAGTGAAGGGGGTTAGGATTCTAGTCTTCAATTAATAACAAAAAATCTTTTGCTGCTAAATTATATTGGAGGATGTTGCATAACCCTAATGCTCTTTGGGCCAATAATCTTCGTGCTAAATATGCTAAGAAAAAAAGTCTTTAAGACCTTGTTCACTATCAACTTCCTACCAAAGGTTCTCCCATTTTAGCAGTTCTTAAGACTGGTGAGGATTTGATAAAGAAAAAATTATTTCGAATCATTCATAATGGTCATCATGCAAATTTTTGGACAGATTCTTGGGATGGTCACAAGCCTTTGATAAATTAGTTTCCTGATTGGAGGCCTTGTATGGAGGAGCTTCACCGAGCTAATTGGATAAAGGTGGCTAATTACTGTCGGTACCATACTGGTAATTCAAATGTTGGTAGATATTGGATCCCTATTGAGGACTGGCCTATTCAAATCCCAAAAATGCAAAGACAAGATATCCAAGGCATCCTTCATATGAGATCCCTCTCTTGGTCCCATGAAAAAGATTATTTTGGATGGAACAACACTACTAAGGGTGAGTATTCAGTTGCTCAAGGTTATTTGACCTTATGCCATAATAATGCCAACCATTCTTCTGACATCTTTTCTCAATTGTGGGACCAAAAGCTCTGGCCTAAGGTGAGGTTATTTAATTGGCTTTTATTGCATTGTAGGGTGCTTACTGGTGAACAACTTATGAAGCATGGTTTTCATGGACCTTTTAGATGTGAAATATGTAAAGAGAATGTAGAAAATATCAACCATATTTTTATTGAGTGTACTTTAGCCTCTGAGCTATGGAGGAGAATGGCCACTTTACTTGGATTACAGTGGTCCAATTTTTTTACTTTTGAACAGACTTTGGAGGGATTGGCCTAATCAAGAGGGTGTTGATCATTTTACTAGGCAGTTAGTTTGGATGGGTTCTACCATTCTTCTTTGGAATATTTGGAATGAAAGGAACAACCAAATTTTTAATCATGATAGGAAGGATATTCACTATATTTGGCAAAAGACCATAGACAACTTAGTTGAATCAGTCCATCAACTCCTTAATCACCCCCAAAACTCCCACCAAAGATGGGATCAAGTGATGCAAATATTGAAGATTAAACCTTCTAAGGGCAACCAACTTAAAGGGATTGTGAGTATTAGTAAGATGGATAGGACTAAAAATTGGAAACCTCGTCTTAAGGATTTTGGAAAAGTCAATACTGATGGAGCCTCTAGAGGGAACCCTAAAAAACCTAGTGTGGGAGGAATTGGTAGACTTTCAGATGGCTCCCTGGTTTTTACTTTTGTTGAGAATTTGCGTATTCTTTCCAATAACCTTGTTGAGGGTTATGGTATCCTCAGAGGTCTTCAGGAGGCTACTAAGGTTGGATGGGAAAAGGTGTTAGTTGAGTCTGACTCTTAACTTATGATTAATCTCTTGAAGACCCCTTCTAAGAATCATAATGTGGATTGGAGAATAAAAATAATTATTGAGAAGATTCAGTTAACCCAGATGGGATTTTTGAAAGTTGATTACAATCATGTGGTTAGAGATCAAAACAAGAGTGTTGATGCTTTAGCTAATTGGGCTTTGGACAAAGGTGATCTTACTTGTTATGGCCACCCTCCTATATGGTGGGCTTCTCAAATTAGGGAAGCTCTTCTTTCTATCATTTCTTTGGATGGCTCCAGTTCTGAAGGTACCTAGTTTCTTCTTGTTTTTTTTTTTTTTTGCTTCTCTTTGATTCATTCATTTTTTTTTTAGTTCCCTAGCTCATTCTATTCTTTATTTTGTTTCCTATGTTGATTCTTGCCTTAATAGTCTTCTCGTCTAGATAGGTCATTGTTTTGTTCATTTTTTTTTTTTTTTTTTTAGTTTTTTAAGGTGGGTGGGTTCTTTTGTTTTGTTTTGTTTTGTTTTGTGTTCTTTGTGTTATTTTTTGTTGTTCTTGTGTTTTTGTTGTTTTGTTTTTTTTGTTTTTATGTTTTTTGTTATTGTTCTTGTGTTTTTTTTTCGTTCTTGTTCTTGGGTTTCTCTTTGTTTGTGTTATTTCGTGTTTTAATGTGTGAGTGTTTTCTATGTATTTTGTTTTTGTTTATTGTCTTTTGTTGGTTGTTTTTTATTTTTATTTATTTATAATTTTTTTAATTTTTTAGGTTTTGGTTGTGTTTATTTTTCATGTTTTTTTGGGTTATGTCTTTGTAGTGTTTTGTTGTTTTTGTCTTGTTTGTGTTTTGTTATGTGGTTCTTATATTTTTCTATGTGGTTTGTGTTGTTGTTTCTTTTATTTTATTGTGCGTGTTTGGTTGTGCTTTTGTTTTTGACACACTCAAGGAGCATGTTTTTTATTTTATTTTATTATTTTTGTTGTTATTTACTTATTTTTAAATTGGTTTAGTGTTTGTTTGCTCCTTGAGTATCTCAAATGTGGTAGGCCAGGTCCAAGTCTTGGGCGTTTTTTGCGGAATGGATACCCCTGCCTCCTTGGGTCTTACCCGAAAGTGGCATCCCTTTTGGGATGTTTTCCACAAATAAATATATATATATATATATATATATAATATATTATTTAACCTAGTATTGAATAATACTTTTGCACCAATTCTTTTTCTTCCTTTTATTAAGCCCTCTTGGCTTAATTATTATAATATTTAAAATATTATAATATCTCCTTTTTCTTTTAAAACCATGGGCATAATTTATTTTCAACCATGCTAGCCAACCTTTTTGGCTTATAATATAAAATATTATAGCCAATTCTTTTATCACTTTGTTTGTATCAAAATGGACTTTGTCTTGACCATAACGGGTTGACTCAAAATGTACTTGTAAAAAAAATGGTGAATCTTAGTCGAAATCAAAGTGACTCATCACAAATCCTATGCGAATCAAATCAATCATATTCACACCAAACTTTGGGGTATTTGAAGCCCTAAGGTCATATTTACCACATATTTTAACCTATTAAATCACATTATAACTTTATAAAAACACTACCATTAAATCAAGCTCCAAAAGAGTTTTCCAATCTGTTTAAATAGCAATAATAGAGCTACAGCAGCAGTACTTTTCTATTAACCATCTATCATTCTATGCTTAGAGAGATTCTGGACTTGATATCTGCAAATATTGTAGCTCATCTACCCAGTCATCTTGCTTCTTGCTATTGTAGACTCTTTCCACTTGTTGTTCAGCACAAACTGTAATGCTCTCTACTTTGTATTGTTTTTGACAAAACACATTTCCTCCAAGAAATTACTTGGCATTGCTTTGAACTCCGCGGTTTTAAAATCGTTTGAAGAATGCCCCCGAAGATCAGGGCAAATTACAGTCGGCATAAGACAGCTTGTTCAAATATAATAAGCCGTCAATATTTGATTTTCATTTTTTGCTTAACGTTGAAAACATGGGACTTGCTGGTAGGTTAAAGGGGACATATAGAATTAAAAATATTGTTCATTACTTTCTATGAATGTCGGCTTCGCTTCATCGTTAAAATGCCTCGTCATCGTAAAGCCCATCAACTCAAAATCACTGTCCGACATCGATTCGTACTCCACTTACTCGCTCAGTGTTTCGGAGTTCATTGGAATTTTTGGGACATCACGACGAGATTGAGATCCGTCATCGTCAGCCTGAATTGACTGTTTATCGCTGTCCGGAATTGTGAGTTGACGCATGCGCTTGCGTTTATCGCCTGTGAGGTTACCAGAAACCCTGAAATTATACATCTATAATGGACGTTTTGGCCACTATAAGCACAGTTCAGACTCGACGTCTTATTAAAGTTATTATCACTTATTGAAAAGCCATATTTTTCATTACAATATTTTACGTATGTTAAGGGCTTTTAAATAACTCGATTAGAAATCCTAACTATTGTATGAGGGGAATTGGTAACATCTTTTCATCTTTAACAGTTGGGCATAGGGTCAAACATTCTTCCAAGGTTGCCTGCCAACACAAATCAAATCATTGAAGCTGCCTCTATAACTCCTGCCTCTCCTTTGTAAATGCAGCCCTAAGTAACTGTCTCTCCTTTGTAAACGCAGCCCTAAGTGACGAGACCCCTGATGGCTCAGGGTTGGTACCTCCATGGTCAAGCTAACAGCACTCAATGGACTCAAGTCAAAATACCACCTTTGCAACTACTTTGGCCTTTTATTGCATATACCTCAAGGTTTGAACTTAAGTTTCTTCTTCATAAATGCCCAAAATCTTACCAATCCACTTCACATGATTATAATTTTTTAAATATATCGGAGCAACGATTGCTATTAATAATTTCAAGTCAAGTTTTTATCGGACGGAGCTGGCCATCCAATCTCAGCCCTTTTTTTATAAAAAAAATATAAAATAAAATGTTAAATGTTGGAAATTGAATGATTGCGAGAATATAGGACAGCACTACAACCGAATCCGACGCCCTAGAGGTGTCCTCAGTCTGTTTTGTGGTGTCGTACAAGTGAAGTTTGATTCTCCGCCCGTGAAGATATAATATAAGTTTTCGATTAATTATTGTAAATCTTTTTGAAAAAGAAAAATTGGGACTTATGAACCACGGCCTTTGGACCCATAACAATCATTATTTTCCTCCTCTCACATATGTATGCAGCCTTACAATGGCCTTTCTAAATCTGTCCTAGGATTAGGAAAAGAAATCACCTAGTTAAATTTTTTTTAGAAAAAAAAAAAGTTATGTTAAAAAAAGTCACGAGTTCAATTTATTTTTTATTTTTCATGAATATTTTTTATTCAAAAGTAAGATTTTATAAATGTTATGTTACACTCAACAATAATGTTTTAACTCTTTTACACAATAATAATAACTCAAATTTTAAGATGTGAATGTAAAATCATGTATCTTCTAATCTTTAATGCCATCAATAATCTTGTATGTGTGTGACTTTTAGGTTCTTTGAACTTCTTAGTATCAATTTTTCTTGGGTTGATAGAGTTTTTGTTTTGATGTTTTACAAAAAGGAAAAACACATGCAAGACAATCAATTCCACATGTAATTATTTTAATTGAATTTGACTCTTGTCATCTTCATATTTCAAATATATATTATGGAGTTTCATCATAAACTACTACATATGACAAATGCAATAATCTGGCATGATATATATACTTTCATGGCTTTCTGATCATATATGAAGTCATGTGAACAAGGAATCAAAATACTTAAATTGTATGTAATTCCTACAAAAAAATGGTTTAGATAAAAAACCACTTTTCCCTTAATACTTTCTCCAATATTACTCCCAAGATGTTGAGAAGAGATATTTAAAAAAATTATTATGATGAGATGGTAGAATCTTACATAGAATATGGTAGAAGTCATCTAGAAAATATTTGATAAAATTCCTAATATAGGGTTGAAATATCTTATTCATCATCTAATAAAAAGTTGCAATTGCATTACACAATCCAAAAAATATCACTCAATTAGAAAAAGTACCCCATGGAGTGGTGAAGGTTGTATTTAGCTAATCGTATTTAGCTAATCCTTTTCTACAGTGTGGACTTGAATGTAGCGACTATAGCCATCTATAAATACATATCAGTATTTCCGTATAACTTCATCCAAGATATTATCCAAGAAACAGAGTGGATAATGATATTTCTTTGTAGCCTTACTCAAATTTTGATAATCAACACATACCCCCAATTTAATATTCTTATATAATTAGGGATATTGAAATCTAAGTTGTATACTAGAAAAATAAAATGTTTAGCTATCAATATATCTATCTCTTCTTTGATGGACTTGGCATAACTCAGATTCATATCATATGATATTTACTTTATAGGTTTTGCATTATAAACTGACTCTAGCTGATGCTTTACCTAATTGGATTATTATAACTCTTTTATATTAGAAGTGAACAAAGAAATATACATGCAAAAGAGCCAAAAGTAGTCCTCTTTTTCCTACTCTTCTACTATATTCCCAAAGTGTAGCTACTTTATCCAGTTCTCCACCTCTTCCTTAGAAAAATAATTTAGGAAATCAATTTGAGTATGAATAATAATATAATTTTATGAGATAACCTTTCATTTTCATCATCATCATCATCATCTTCTTCTTCTTCTATATCTACTTTTCTAATAATTGCATAATTCAAAGTTGTGCATTCATTTTAATTGTTTTTTAATCCTCAATGTATGACGTTAAGCCAAATTTACCTTCACTTCATTGGGATCTTAACTAATGGTCATGTATGCTTCACACTAATATTTGTAAGAATTGAATTTTCTTAACCATAATATTTCTAGTAATATTAGATAGGCCACTAAACTAGTTTTTATGATTCAAATATCTATGATGCAAATGACTCTCTTGACTAATACTATTGCATCGGAGACTACACATACTAGATTTGATATTTTTTAAATTTAAAGATATTATCTTTACGTTTTTATTTATGATCTATCTCTATCCCTAATATCTTCAATGTATATTATATCATTATATAATCAACAACTCCACCATATTCCATGACATCAATAATAGAGATACATGTACAAAATATTTCAACATGTGGAGTCTATGGATTGATATTTATGTCAAACACTATTATGTCATTATATTATTCATGACTCCACCATATTACATAACATCATAAAATAGAGATACATGATACAAAATATTTCAACTTATGGATTATAGGGATTGACCTCTTTGTCAAAAACAATGACTTTGACCTTCATCCATCATCTTGGATTAATCTCATTATGCAACTTCCTTTACTTTTATAATGATACCGATAATAGTTGTCTATACATAATATTGGTAGTCTACTTTGACACATCCTCCATGATTGAGTATTGTGTCTAGCCTACTAAGATTGATAATTGTTAAACATATAGTTATCTTGTTCTCTAATTTTTAGGTTCTTCTTTCTTCTTTTTAGTCCTTTCTTTATTTATAATTTTATCCAAGCTCACTTACTTTCCATGGTATTGACTTCTTATTCATTGTCTTCAACAAGAATGACAATGTTAAATAGAGCTTTTATTTTCTCATTTCTTTTAATTCCTAAAGTAGATGTATTATTAAGAAAATTATCTTACAATTTTCTTTCTCTTTTTACCCATAATAGACTACTTTAGACAAATTCCTTCTAGCGCTCTTGTCCCTAGATCAGGATTATCAACTTCCTGCTTATTTTTCTTACAATAAATTGATTGTAAATTGTTCCATATTTTTAATTGAGTCTTCTACATTAGCTATAAAAGTAGAAGAGGAACTTGCTGCTATTTTGACTACTAGTTATGGAACTTGGTTAGAAGATATTAGAATAATTGGTGCTAGTGAAAATCGTATCTTGTATAAACTCTTTTCTTGTTACTTTGTAATCTTATATGCCTATTAAATGCTCTTGGGTTGCTTGTACTTCACTTTAATTATATTTATTGGATTTAATCTTGTAATAAAATACTTGTAGATCAACATGAGTAGAAGAGGTGCATTGGAAGTGGTATCAAAGCCCTTCATAGGTTTTGGTAAGCTTCTACTATGTGCAATTTTGTTTTCCTATTTATCTTATGTTTGTAGGTTAGAAATGATGTTTTGACCATTTTAAAATAATATGGAGGAGCTATCATTATTGACTAGTCTAGATTACTCGTAAAGTATCTAGTTAAGTGTGTGGATATCAGGCTTCAATACCCATGCCTTAAACAATACCTTTATATGATGTTACTTGGATAATTCAAATTGATATTGACTAAAAAAAGTTTTGGAAGAGCAATTAGGGTTTCAAATATGGTTGTGTGAGGGTTTCATATATGGGTCAAGCACAGGTGGTGATAAAGGCTATTTTTTGGGGCCTATGGGCCCTAGTGATCATTT
Source organism: Wollemia nobilis (assembly GCA_028583015.1). Taxonomy (NCBI): domain Eukaryota; kingdom Viridiplantae; phylum Streptophyta; class Pinopsida; order Araucariales; family Araucariaceae; genus Wollemia; species Wollemia nobilis. The sequence goes on along the minus strand of JAQPPZ010016751.1, from coordinate 3,373,918 downwards.
TGTTTTTTATTTTTTACCCAAGATAAATGTAATATATGTTGCAAGATACCCTCGATGGATTATAATTTTTTTTTTAGCAAATATTCATGCTAAAAAATTGATTGAAAACTACTTTTAGTTTATTTTCCGAGGAGAAAAAAAATATCACACCTTTCCTTGATGTCTGAGGCATCGATTAAAAAGACATAAAAACAATATTCAAGATACAAATAACATAATAGAACCCTCATGAAAAGGAAAAATGGTTCAAAACTCAATCAATCCCACTACTAAGGAACCCCCCCAAAAAAATCCACTATGGGAACTCCTTTCAAGCATATACGGATTTCAAGGATTCGAACCCAAAAAAAATTGTAGGGATGTCCTTAATGGTTGATAGTCCCATATTAATTACAATATTAATATTAGTGCACCTCGTAAATCTCTAAGGATACCTAGGATTGATCCTAGAAAAATAAATTTGGGATGTCTAAGAGCATCTGATGGAACCCCAATTGTTAAGCTAAAAATGGGTGACATTTAGGATGGCATAGAATATCTGGAAAGAAGAGGACCGATTTGTTGTTTCTTGTATTTTCATCCAAGGTGAGTTACTGGAAAACACAGTGTAGGCTATAAAATACTGGAAAACACAAGGTGAGTTACAAATATTTGTTTATCCCAATGATTATTTTCTTGTTATTTTTGCTAATGATGAAGATAAAGAGAACATATTTCAAGAGTGTCACCGGTTCTTTGGAAGGGAAGAGATTTTCATGAAGCCTTAACACACTAAATTTAAAGCCAAAGAAGAGATGTCTTCTATAGGACCTATGTGGGTTAGACTCTTTGACCTCCCAATTGACTCTTGGAATTCAATTGTATTTTCTATAATTGGAAACTCCCTTGGGGCTGACTATAATTGTTGACTATACATATAAATTTGAACATATTATATATCCTCAAATTTATGTCTTAATGGATTTTAACAAACCCCTTCCACAAAATATCTCATTACAATTTGGGGAGAACACTTGGTAGTAGGTGATGGACAATGAAAACATTATTTTCTATTGTAGAATATACCATGAATATGCTCATTTGGCTAGTGTCTATCCAAATAATATTCTATATCAAAATAAATAGGACACAAACTTAGAAGATTTCCAAATTCTTAATAATAAGAATGCTAAAAAAACTAGTTATGAAGGATCAAGCAATGTTGTCTACCAGTATGTTTGAAATTATTTTTACAAATAACCTCATAGATGAGAAAGAGGACATAATGGAGAAAAAATGTTATAAACATAGTCTAAATATGTATGGAAGGACTCAAATATAAAACAATAAACCAAAGGTTTTCAACAAAAAGTAAGGGAGAAAACATATACAAGAAAAACAATCTTTTAAATGCTAAAACATAAAATAATTTAGATCCCAAGATAAATTTTGTTGAACCTTCCAATAATGCTTTGTTTATGTATACACATACTTCAGGTTTAGAAGCTATCCCAAATTCAATTTGGGTAATACAAGAAACAAGAAAAATATGAAGATGAACACTAACAAAAAGGTAGGTTGCAATTCTAATCAACATCATATGGTAAAAGAAGATGAAAAGCTTGTAGAGAAAGGCAATATTAATGTCGTTACTAACATCTTCAACCCTATTATTAATGAAGATCATCACTTGGAATATTAGAGGGATCAAAGTGAGTCTTAAATAAAAAATAAAATTCGAAAAATGATTCAAACAAACCAACCACATTTGGCTGTTCCTTCAAGAAATAAAGATGTCTATAGGGGAAATGAAGTCTATTGAAAGTAAAATATGGCTGATAGGAAAAGTAGTTTCACTTAGCTCCCATGGGGATTCTAGCATCATTGCTTGCCTCTAGGACCCAAAAGAGATCATTATTCACCATATGGTTGGTAGTTGGGGTATATTGCCTATGGCTGCACAAAGTAGACAATCTAACCAAATTATACTCTACTTGAATATTTATGCCATAATTACTTTGGAGGAAAAGCAGTTATAATGGAAGGATATAACTTATATTATATCCCATTTTCTTGAAGTTTGGTTCTTGATTAGAGGAGACTTCAATGCCATCCTCATTCTATAAGATAAGAGGGTGGAAATAGGAATATAGACAAGAGCTTAGACCTCATGAGTGAATATATTACAAATGTTCACGCTGTGGACATCCAACCAGATATTAACCTCATAACTTTGTGTAACAGAAGGTAAGGCTCTGCTTGTATCATGGAAATAGTAGATAGGTTATTGTTCTCTAATAATTTCATAATCCATGGTCACATTCCTAAGCTAAAAAATGTTAACAATTTTGGTTTGGATCATTGGCCAATCATGGTTATAATATGGAAAACCAAGGTCAATTTTTCCCTTTTGATTTCAATTAATATGTCTTAGATATAGTTCCTTCAAGCCTCAAGTGTGGCAATTATGGTAGGAAGTTAAACCAAGATATGGAACTAAGATTTTTTGTTTCACCAAAATGTTACAATACATCAAATCCAAAATCAAGATTTGGAATTGGAAGTAGTTTAGAGACATCAGGTAAAAGAAACAAGAAGTGATTGCTCAGCTTGAAGGGTTAAATGATCAAATATATTTATATGGTCTCACTAAGAGTAGAAGTATTAATTAAATTAGACTCGCAATGCAGTTGGAGGAATGAGAAAAAATAGAAGAGCTCTTATGGAAGCAAAAATCTAGGATCCAATGGGTCAAAGAAGGAAACTGAAACATGAAATTCTTCAACAAATATCTTCTAGACCATAGATACCACAACTTTATTTATGTTTTGAATTCAAATTCTAGAGACTCTATCCACACTTGGGATGGCATGAAGTCTATCATAGTCTACTTTTTCAAACTATTCATTGATGCATATCTTGACTCGGCCTCTCAAAACAATATCCTTGAAGTGTTACAAAATCTTATCACTTCTAAGGATAACTCTATTTTGACTACTAAAGTTACTATCAATGAGATTCAACAAATTTTATTTTTTAAATGTAAAAAGGAAAGACCTCAATACTTGATAGTTTTCCCATCAAATTTTATCGATAATTATGGGATATTCTTCATGTTGATTTATTAGGGATGGTGGAAGAAGCTAAGAAGACCAAATTTATATAGCTCTAGTCCCAAAGGCTCAAGATGCGGAACATATCTCAGATTTTAGATTAATAGCTTTATGTAATGTTCTTCTCAAAATAATTACAAAGATCATGGTAGAGAGGCTAAAACATCTTTTGCATAAAATTATTTTCCCTAAACAAGGAGTTTATGTGGAAGGGTGATATGTTGTGGATGAGATATTTCTTGCTCAAGAAGCCACACATTCCATGGAAACGTAGAATTCTCCTCCTATGTTCATTTATTTAGACTTATCCAAAGCTTAAAACAAACCGGATTGGAACTTCCTCGTTAAATTTATGAGGAAATTTGGATTCTCATAGGATTGAATAGATTGGTTTATGGAATGTATGTATTTGGTGTGCTAATAAATTCTTATAAATGGCTTTCCTTCATAGGTATTTTAAGCTTCCAAAGGTATTGGGCAAGGTGACCCCCTCTCCCCTTTTTATTCATTACTATTGTTGAATGCTTAGGTAGGTCTATGACCAAAAATAAAGGAATTAGAACCCTTGAGGGAGTTACCATTGCTCATGTAACTAGGCCTATATCTCATATTTAGTTTATTTATGACTCTACTCTATTAGGTAAAGCTATGGTTAAGGAGGCCTCTACAATTAATAAAATTATTCATTATTTCTCTAATACTATGGGGCAATTGATCAATGAAGATAAATTGGAAGTCATATTATTTCATTGCTATCTCAGATAGGAATCCATGGTTCTATATAAATTAATATATAACACCACCTCCCTTCCAATCACTTATTTAGGCATTCCTATCAACATCTAAAGAAAAAAAAAGACTAGAATTAGTTTTTGGACAGAGTAAAGGAAAATATTGACAAGTAAACCAATAGGTGGATTTTATTTTGGGCCAAAATTACCTTGGTAAAATTAATCCTTCAATCTATACCTATTTATGTTTTTGGTATATTGAATATCCCAAAGGTAGTTCTTCAAGAACTAGATAATCAATAGTTCCTTTGGAGTGGTACTAAGGAGAAAATAAAATGGGCCTTGGTGAAATAGGATACTTTATACCTTCCCAAGCATGAAAGGGGTTAGGATTCCAATATGCTATAAAAAAAACAAGTTTTTAGCTACAAAGTTATATTAGAGGATTTTGAATAACCCCAATGCCTTATGGGCCAATAATCTTTAGCTAAATATGCTAAAAATAAAATTTCTAAAGACCTTATTCAGTATCAAATTCCTACTATATGTTCTCCTATATATTTTGGTGGTTCTTAGGGCTAGTGAGGATTTGATAAAGAAGAAGTTATTTTGGATCATTCATAATGGTCAACATGCTAATTTTTGGATAAGTTCTTGGGATGGCCACCAACCTTTGGTAACTTAGATCCCTATTTGGAGGTCTTCAATGGAGATGCTTCACCAAGCTAGTTGGATAAAGGTAGCTAGTTACTATTAGTTCTAGATTGGTAATTTAGAGGTTGGTAGATATTGGATCCCTATTGAGGATTTACCTATTCAAATTCCATAAAGGTAAAGGAAATATATTCAATCCATTCTTCATATGAGATCTCTCTCTTGGTGCCATAATAAGGACTATTTTGGATGGAACAACATTACTATGGGTGAGTATATTATTGCTCAAGGTTATTTTATCTTATTCCACAATAATCCCAACCAATACTATGACATATTTACTTAGTTGTGGGTTCAAAATATCTAGCATAAGGTGGGATTTTTTGTTTAGATTTTATTACATCAATGGGTACTCACTAATGAGAAACTTATGAAACATAGCTTTCATGACTCATTTAGATGTGAGATGTGTAGGAAGAATGTGGAAACTCTTAGCCATATTTTTATTGAATGTCTCTTATCCTTTGATATATGGAGGATAATGACTACCTTACTTGGTTTACTCTTGAATAACTTTGGAGGGATTGGCCTAAACAAGAGGCTAATGATCATTTTTTTTTAAAGTTCGTTTGCTTGGAAACTACCATTCTACCTTGGTATATCTAGAAGGAAATAAACAATTAAAATTTCAAATAGGAAAGAAAGGATATTCACTATATTTGGTAAAATACCATTGCCAACTTAGCTAAATCAGTCTAGCAACTCCTTAATAATCCCTAAGATTCCCACCAACATTGGGATCAAGTTATGCAAATATTAAAGATCCACTCTATTATTGGAAACCATTTTAAATGGAATATGAGTAATAAAAAATGGATAGAACAAGGAGTTGGCATCCTCCTCCAAAGAATTTTGGAAAAAATTTAATACAAATGGAGCCTCTAGGGATAACCTTGAAAAAACTAGTGTGGAAGGAATTGGTAGACTGTTAGATGGTTCCTTGGTTTTCACTTTTGCAGATATTTTGGGTATCCTTTCCAATAACCTTACTAAGGGGTATGGTATCCTCAAAGGCCTTTGAAAGTCTGTTAAGGTTGGATGAAATAAGGTGATGGTTGAATATAACTCCCAAGTCATGATTAATCTATACAATATTCCTTCTAAGAATCATAATATTGATTGGAGAATAAAGAGAATTGCTGAGAAGATTTAATTTATCCATATGGGATTTTTAAAATTTGAATACAATCATGTTGTCAAATAATATTATAGGATTTTTGATGCTTTAGATAATTGGGCATTAGATAAAGGTGATCTTACTTGATACAACCACCCTCCTGAATGGTGGGCTTCATATATCAGGGATGCTCTTCTTTATATCCTTTCTATGAATTGCTTCAATACTAGAGGTATATCATTCATTTTTACTTTGTATTAGTCTCTCTTTGGTCCAGTTAGGGTATTTTTGGTCCCCACATTAGAAATATCCTTATTATTTTTCATGTTTTTATTCTTGGATAAAAGGTATGTTGGCCTAGAAAGGTGATATATGTAATTTATTTTTTCCTTTGATTTAAATTTTTGGTGTGTGTTTATTATGTTGTTTTTTGTGTTCTTTTTATTGTGTTTTGTTATTTTTTGTGTGTTTCTTGTTTTGCATATTTATTTATTTTTATGTTTTGGTATGGTTTTGTTTTTTTGTTTATTTTTTGTATTTTGTTGTTTTTTATCATTTTTATGATTTTTTGTTTGTTTTGTTGTTGTTGCTTGTTTTTTGTATTTTTTTGTCATTTGTTTTATATGTTTGTTTCTATTTGTATTGTTGTTGTTTGTCATTCTTATGGTTTTGTTGTTTGTTTTGTTTTTTATCATTTATTGTTGGTGTTTGTTGGTTTGTGTTGTTTATATTTTTATTTTTTTATGTATGCTCCTTGAGTGTGCAAAAGAGTGTAGACTATGTGCAAGCCTTGGGTAATTTTGATAAAATAAATATCCTTGTCTCCTTAGGTCTTACCAAAAATTGGCACCCTAAAAGGGGTATTTTCCACAAAAAAATACTTGTATATGATCTATGCTTTAATATTTATAGATTTTATGCTTATGCACCATAATATCACACTTCTCTTAATATCCCTAGATTAGCTTCATGATCTTGATTGTCAACTTAGAGTACTTTTTGCATGGACTATAGTCCTCAATCATACACTCACTCAGTCAATCTCATAAATTATTAATTTTATCCTCTTATGTATCATACTATCTTAAAGCAAAATATTTCAAAAATATTGGAATAATATTTGTCCACTATGTCTTCCATGTCAATATGTTATAAATGTAAGCTCTCTTATTTTATTAAATTAAATTCTTAGCATCTTTAGAAGTTTAGGATAAAATATAGGAATTTTCTCCATATTTTCTATGGTGAACTTATCCTATGTGTGACTAGTATTGAGTATAAAAATTATGCTATTATAACACTCCTTCAATATTCAACAATAATATTTTCTAGTGAAAATGTCAAGTTCACCTAAACTAAATATTGAATCTACCTATCAAGTATTATGAATACCAAATCTACTAGACATTGTCACCTATTTTGTTGATATTATACATCATGTGTGGAAACATAGATAAAAATAATGTAAATAAGATAACAGATTATGATAGGGTAAATACAAACTATCCATAAGATCACCATGATATACAATTGTTAACTTATTTTCATTTTACACTTATATTAGTAAGCACAACAACTAGGCCCCACAAGAAATGTATTGACCAAAGGTATAAGCTGGCAATAACCCTAGTAAATGAGATTTACCATGTAGTAAGTTACATGGTTATCACTATAAAATTAATTTATTTACCATTACAAATTTGGAATTACCATGATAAGAATAAAAAAAATTTTACTACATGATATATTTAAAATTTATTGCAAGAAATATAAATAGTGGTAAAACAAATGTTATCATAGGGATAAGGACATAGATATTGAGCAAAACCAATACAGAAATGTCAACCTATAGCATAAACAATATTTTTTTTTTATCCTTCCTATTGTTATGGTCTTTAACATTGACACAAAAAATTCCAATTGTGATGTTATACTATCATATCACAATTATCTATAATTGAATATAAATAATAATGAGGATAGACTTTGATAAATAGAATTCACAAATCAAGCTCCATAATGAGAAAAAACATATTTTTATTATATATACAAAATAAAAATGTAGACAAGTTCTCAAAAAATTATTTTAATAAGTGAATGGGTTCCTCTTGTTAATTTTCTAGCTCTAAGAGACTCACACAATGACCATATTCCTTACTCTCACTCGGATATTAGTTAAACACATTGTATACATGGAGACACTCTTCCTTTTTCTAGCTTGGATTGTTATCCCTTACTCTCTTACTAGGCTCTCTTACTTGCTTGAGCTCACAATTGCTTAACTTACCTGCTCTAAGAAGGTTCTCCTATATTCATAGGCTGATTAGAGATAAATGTTATATGTATAGATAATTCTAGATGGAATCATAAAAACACTTTCTAGAGATTACCCTTTTGAACTCTTCCCATATTATCAAGATATTCTAGATATGTCTTGCCTGCTCAATTATACTATTTTTATGATATTTACAATTACATGACGTAGTCAAAATATCACTTGCTTTTAGAGATCCCTCTTTTGAAATTTTTATATGATATCTCAATAATTACATTATGCTTACAGAAGTGCTTTGGAATATCTTGGACCATTATATATTTCTATAGAATTTATAAGATATTGTGAGATCTCAAGAAAATTGACCTTGTGATAAATACAAATTATCATGACAACAATAGTTATACTTTACCATGACCTATGCCAATAATTACATTCTAATTGTACTGACATCAAAATATTATGTTTGTAATACCATTAGTCCTCATCTATTGTCATGATCTTCTTGGTGAAGCAAGTGTTTGATACAAGTAGTCTAGATAGAATCTTTGCTAACAAGCCATCCAATTATGTATTGTATGTTCTCCTTATACTACTATACATGCAAATAATATGATAAAAATTTATGTCTAAGTGATCTAATATTTTCATCTTCAATAAAGATGAAATAGGTTAACTTATGCAACATACCAAACAATTTGATTAAAGATAATATTGCCTAATATAAAACTAAATCAAGATTTAACTTTGAAACTGCTACTTACTATAATAACAATTCTAAAAGTGCAATGACTAAAAACCAAATATTTTATTACCAAAATAAATTATAGACATATATCATTTAACGAGAGATTTTAAAGCTCATGAACATATTGAATCATTATTATATAGATAAGTAATAAACTTGTACACTTCTTCACAAACACATTTTCTTAAGGAATATATATATATAAGGAAGAGATTGAAAGCATGCATTGATGCTTAGGTCGATAAAAACTAAGTTAAAATAAACTAAAGAAAGTTGAAGAAAGAAAGATTTACATGATTTTATGTATATTAAATTATAAAATATAAAAAATTGATATAAGAATGGAGAATTTATATTTAAAATAAATAAACAATTACTATACCAAATACCAAATTATTTTGGATGATTATTGTTGCTTATTGTTTTTGTTTTTGTGTGATTACAATAATATTAAAAAATATATATACAAAAATAAAAAATAAACCTAAAAAACACAGAAAGAAGCACGAATGCAATGTCTAGACGTCAATTACTAATTATATATATAAATAAATAAAAGGAAAAAGATTGTAAAATTATGGTTCTTTGCATACGGTTTCTTTCTCTCCAATTTTCCTATACAGAATATTGATCTAATGCCCGTCCTTCAAAAATTTCCTTAACTTGACCGTCTCAATCATCTCGCGTTAACGCACACCAAGGTTCCGACCACATTAGCTACTTCAAGGTTTGTCACATGTATATTTACTTGTACTGAGAACAATGAAATGGACTTACCAGATTCCTTGCCTTTATTTTATTATTTCAAACGCAATTGTTTTGGTCCTCCTTCAATGACACGTCTTTGGGGCATGTATTTAGACCCATTTAGATATAATTTTACTCATTCAGTCACACGGCCAAGACAGCTAAGTAGAAGGAGAATATATATATAATTATAATCAAAAGAGGACACCACAACAGAGGAGAACGACAATTCAAATCTTGTAGCACTTACAATGAAAAGCACACCACAATTTACCCGTAGAATGGCAATAATAGAGCTACAGCAGCAGTACTTTTCTATGAACACTGTATCATTTTCTAGCCTATGTATACTAACTTTCCTCTAGATTCACCTCTACTATGCTTAGAGATTCTGGACTTGACATCTCCAAATATTGTAGCTCATCTACCCAGTCAGCTTGCTTTCTGATTTTCGTTTTCTGCCTAACGTTGAAAATATGGGATTTGCTGGTCGGTTAAAGGGGACATATAGAATCAAAATATTGTGCATTAATTTCTATGGATGTGGGCTTTGCTTCATTCCATGAACTCAAAATCACTGTCCGACATCGACTCGTACTCCACTTGCTCGGTGTTTTGGAGTTCGTTGGATTTTTTTGGGACATCACTCCGCAGTTCAAGTCTTGATGATCTCAATTATCATTGTCTCCTTGTTCATGGCGACCACGTGGAATTCTCTCCACCATTTTTCTCACATGATTTTTCTTATCATATGATCTTCTACACGACGAGATTGAGATCCATCATCGTCAGCCTGAATTAACTGTTTATTGCTTTTCAGAATTGTCAGTATGACGCATGCGCTTGCGTTTATCGTTTGTGAGGTTACCAGAAACCCTGAAATTATACATCTATAATGGACGTTTTTGGCCACTATAAGTACAGTTCAGATTTGACGTCTTACTAAATTTATTATCAATATAACGTCAAAGTTTAATGAAAAGCAATATTTTTCATTACAATTTTTTACCTATGTTAAGGGCTTGTAAGTACAAGTAACTCGAATGAAAATCCTAACAATTGGTTAAAAATTATATACAGCTATTTGGTCGGAAGTTCCTTGTACCGTGACAGGTGAAGATTATAAATTTTTAAATATATTGACGATGCGATTGCTATTAATAATTTCAAGTCAAGTTTTTATCGGATTGATTTGGCCAACTAATCATAGCCCTTTCTTTAAATGAGATGTGACATGTTGGAAATTGAATGAATGCGAGAATATAGGACAGCACTACAACCGAATCCGACACCTATGGCCTCAGTCTGTTTTGTTGTGCCGTACAAGTGACGTTTGATTCTCCGCCCGTGAATATATAATATAAGTTTTCGATTAATTATTGTAAATGGGAATTATGTACGACCGGCCTTTGGACCCACAACGTTAAACTCATTATTTTTCTCGTGTCACATATGTACGCATCCTTACAATGGCCTTTCTAAGTCCGTCATAGGATTATTTCATCTTGATAGTGATTTTTTAAAACTATTATTAAAAAAAATCACCCAAGTTAATTTTTTAAAATTAATATTATTAAATTTATTTATAATAGAAGATTGATCCAAGGGTTTTTCAAAAAAAAAATTATGAATATGTTTTTTATTAAAAAATATATTATATAAAGATTATGTTACACTCAATAATGATGTTTTATTGGTTGCAGTTCAGGAAATTCAACAATGATAGGTGGGTATTGATCCCATGAATCTGTCCAAAATCGTGCATTCTCCCCTCTCCCCACTTTCCAAAATAATCCATCTTTTACTACCTGAGATCCTAACTTGAGAGCCTCGCCACACTAAGGATCCATTACCATCCAAAGGGAAACGACCCACCTCATGTGGGTTTACCTGTCCCAAATATTTACTAGTTAAGATTCTACTGAATAAAGAAGTTGGTTGGGAAATCCACCTCCAGTAAAACTTTCCAACCAAAGTTTTATTATTTAACTTTGATCTTCTCAGTCCCAAAACTCCTTTTACCTTGGGTTGGCTTACTTTCTCCCAACCTACTAAGGCCCATTTCCTCTCTCCTTTTACTCCTTCCCATAAAAAATTTCTAGCCATCTTGTCCAACTCTTTCCATATGGTATGTGGGTCAGCAAGGATAGAAAATTTATAAATTGGCATGGCTTGAATGATTGATTGTAAAAAATTTAATCTACCCCGATAGCTTAACCATTTGTGAGACCAATGATTAATTATGTCCTTGATACAGTCCAAAAGATTCCTCTAGATATCTATTTTTAGTTTTTTAAAATGTAAAGGGACCCGCAAGTATACCATTGGGAGATAAGTCCTTGTGAATCCCAAGATCTCTAAAATTTTGTCCTGAAGCCTTTGATCAAGATTGAAAAAGACTACTTTGGATTTTTATCATTGATGACTTGGTTTGTAGCCCTAAGGTAGACATTAAGTGTATCTCTAATCATTCTTGCTTCCCTGAAGCTGGCCACTCCCACCAATTCTGTGTCATCCACAAACTGTAGGTGAGTCAAAACTTCCTCACCCACCTTGATACTTGTTAGCAAACCTTGTTGTCTTCTCCTCAAGATGAGTCTACCCAATCCTTCAGCAAATATGAGAAAAATATAGGGAGAGCAAGGATCTCCTTAACGAAGGCTTTGAGTAGCTCCAAATAGTTGCGAAGGAAGACCTTTGATTAACACTGAGTATGTCGAAGTAGAAACACAACTCATGACCCATTCTATCCCATCCTGAGAGAAACCAAAGGCTACCATCATCTTTGACAATAAGCTCCACTCCACCCTATCATAAGCCTTTGACATATCTAATTTTATGAACATTCCTCTATTACCAGATGTTTGTATTGAATGGATTGCCTCCTGAGCTAGAATCACACCATCCAAGATCTGCCTACCCTCTACAAAACCCCCTTGCTCCGAGGAGATAATGCTATGTAGAAGAGGTTTTAGCCGCTCAGCCATTACCTTTGTGATTTTTTTATATATGACATTGCATAAGGCAATAGGTCTATAATCTAAAATATGTACTCCCTCCTCCCCTTTTGGAATTAAGGTAATGAAAGTCTGATTTAATGCTTTAAGCATTCTTTTACTACCTTTGGAATCCTCTATAACAACCATTACATTCTCCTCCAAGTTATTCCAGAAGTCCTGAAAAACCTCAATTGGAAAGTCATTTGGACCTGGTTTTTTTTCGATGCTCATTCCAAAGACTATATTCATTAGTTCCTCTCTATCAATGGGTTTAAGTAGGGCCTGATTTTCTTCTTCAAAGATAACAGAGGGTATGACAACAATAACTTCTTTTTGAGCCTCTTCATCTTGCACCATACTTTCCTTAAATAGTTTAGAAAAATAATCCATTGAATGGAAATGCATACCTGGAATTGTATCAAAGGAGTGTCCGTTCTCATGTTGAAGAGCTTCCATGTTGTTCATTTGTCTGCTAGCACAAGTAGTCCAATGGAAAAATTTGGTATTTTTATCACCTTCTAATAACCAAGTGGTTCTTGCTCTTTGTTTCTAGTAGGTCTCCTCTTGTTTTTCAATGTCCTCAATCACTTTACGCAATGAATCATCCTCTTCTTTGAGTTGCTCTGTAATTGTTCCTTCCCTAAAGTTTTTTGTAACCCCATCCCATCTGGCCACCAATGGAGCTCTTTGGACCTAGAATTATGTCTTGTTAGCTCGCCTCCATTGTTTCAGTTGATATTTGACATAATGAAGTTGTTTGTGGAATCTAAAAATTGTTGTCCCATATGCTGGGCGACCTTCTTCCCACCATTGTGGAATTTTCTTTCGAAGTTCCTCTTTTTGTAACCAAAATTTTTCAAATTTAAATGGTTTGTGATGCTACACTATCTTGATCCCTCCTTCCAACAAAATGAGAAAGTGATCTGAAATTGGACCCTCCAAAATCTGAAATTTTATATTTCATTTTACAAATGCCTCCTCTGAAACAAAAAATAGTCTAACTTCACCTTCCTGCTATGTGGATCCCTCCTCTTATTAGTCCAAGTATAGTTGGTTCCAGGGCATTTAATATCCACCAAGTATAATGCCTGGACTTGGGCAATCATAAGTCAATCCCTTGGGTCCAAAATTGGGGTTCCCCCTTCCTGATCTCTAGAGGATAATTTAGCATTAAAATCCCCAACAATAATCCAGTCTAACTCTTCCCTTGAGACTCTCATGTTATGCACCACTTTTCGTTGATGCATCTGACCATCTAGGTTTTGAGCCCCATAGAAATTTGTGATTAAAACATGTTCAGTTGTGACATTATTTCTAAAATGTGATGTAATAACACCCCTCCAAGCTATATGTTCTATTGCAGTACATTCAAGAGAGTTCCAAAGAGTAACTATCCCCCCGAGGCCCCTTGGGCAGCCACTTCCATATGACCAGCACCCCTCCAAATTATGTTAACTATTTTACACATAAGATCCAATGACATTTTTGTCTCCTGGATAAGAAAAAAAATATTTTTACATTTTTCTAAGAGTCTTCGAACAACAGATTGATGGGTTCTATTGTTTAAACCCCTACCATTACATGATTGTATAATCATTGGTTACCTTGAGAGCAGTAAAAATCTATTGGCCTCACCGATCCTCTAGTGATCAATTTATCTCCTTGAACTGCTATCAATTCCTTATTTGATTTTCTACCCACTCCTTGATAGCTTCTAATTTTTTATCTCTTTTCCACCTGAGTTATCCCTAGAGTTGGCCTTTATCTGTTCTTTTCTACTATGCCCATACTGACATCCTTAATTATTGGTTGCTCTTGGTTATGCACTATCAATTCCCCTGCACTCTTTGACTACGGTAACTCACAATACTCAATTACTTGCTCTATGATAGGGGAGATGAAAGAGGAGCTTGAACATGGTTGTTATTGTTTTCATTATTCCCATCCACTCCTTCCATGAGTTGTTCTTCTTGTTTTTCCATTAGTGTCTTAAATATCTCATACCTATTGGAGGGCTTGAGTTGGGTTTTATTTTTACCATATTTTTTCTTTTGCCTTCTCCTTCTTTTGAGTTGTTCAAAACCATCTCCATGTTCTTCTTTACCTTGAGAAATATCGGTTGGTTCTTTGTTGATTGTTGACTTACCCTCCTTAGGAAGATTTGAAATTCCTAGAGGAGCCTCCATTTTTATGTTCATATTATTTGGGCAAGATCGGGCCAAATGCCCATATTTGTGGCAAAATCTGAATCTGAAGGGAAATGCCTCATAATCCAATTGTTGAATCCAAGATAGTCCTGCAATTTCAAGTTCCACCTCTGCTGGTAGAGGCTGGCTAAGATCCATTTCCACACATAATCTTGCATAAACAACTATGTTTCCTTCTATTGTATCTTTGGAAACACCCAAATGTCTTCCAAGGGAATTATCGATAATTTCTAATACCTGCTCACTCCAAAACTCCATTGGAAGTGCATACAAACGGATCCAAATTAGGACAGTAGTGGGTTCAATTTGAGGATCAAATCCCATTCTCCAAGGTTGAACAAATAATCTTGCTCGACCATGATTCCTCTTTTCTGATTTGAAATCCCTATTTCTATCGACAAGTGAAGAAAAACTAACAATAAAATATCCATTGCTAATAAACCACAAAGAATACTCACCAAGAGGCTCCCAATTTTGTCGGACCCGGGGAATGCAAAAAATTTAGGGTAGGGCGAATACCCATGAATTTACAGATCAAATCATGATTGGCTCTATATAAAATTGTTTCTTCGACCATCCTTTGCTCAATGACAATCTTTGGCCTTGATTCTGACTGTGGCAAGCATCCATTAGCTTGTTGAGATGTTGATCTATTTCCAGCAACCGTAAATAGCATTTTTAATGTCGTTTTTTGTCTTCTTCAATATTTGATGGAGATTTATCCTTTAACAAATCTGTAAAATAAGTATGTTTCTCTAGAATAGGATCCGAAGGTGTCTCCATTGGGACCTCCTAAGGTAGAAATCTTGTCTTCAAATCCACAGTAACTAGAAATCTCTTCAGCTACCCAACTGATGACCTACTCTTTTTAAAACTATTATTAAAAAAAAATCACCCAAGTTAATTTTTTAAAATAAAGATTATTAAATTTATTTATAAAAGAAGATTGATCCAAGGGTTTTTTAAAAATATTTTTATGAATATGTTTTTATTCAAAAATATATTATATAAAGATTATGTTACACTCAATAATGATGTTTTAACTGTGTTACCCTTAATAATAATGATTCAACTCTAATTTGAAGACATGAAAGCAAAGTTACGTATCTTCTAGTCTTTAATACCATCAATAATATTGTATAGGTGTGACTTTTGGGTTTCGTGTGTTGATAGAGATTTTATTTTGATATCCAAACATCTATAGAAAGAACATACGCAGGACAATCAATTTTGCATGCAATTGTTTTAGTTGAATTTGACTTTCGTCGTCTTCTTATTTTAAATATATATCATGGAGTTGCATCCTAAAATATTATATATGACCAATGCAGTTTTAATTTGGCATGATATATATACCTTTATGGATTTACGATCATATATGATGTCATGTGAACAAGGAATCAAAATACCTAAATTGTATGTAATTATTACAAACCATTGGTTTAGATAGCAACCAACTTTCTTCTAATACTTTCTCCATTAATGCTCCCAATATGTTGTGAAGAGACATTTAGAAAATTAATATTATGAGATGGTGGAAGCTTACATAAAATCAATTTGTATAGAACCTATAGAATAATAGTTAATAAATTTTATCACTAATGTAAGCATTAAACTTGGATTGAAGCTAAACATATTATCTCTCCTAATTACCTCAAGCTCTCATTTAGCTTTCATTACCTTTCTAATTGTGAGTATTCTCTTATTCACTTTAAAGGAATTGAGAACACTACATTCTTAAATATTGTAGTGTCTAAACCAATTTATAGTAATGAACCAAAATAAAAGGAGCATTTATGTTCTAAGTGTCCTCTTTATTATGAGACTCATGGCATATTTTTTCTTGTTTTTTCCAAAAATATTTGCACTCCATGATTTTAAATACAACCTATTCCCATAGATAATGACATGCAACCCCTTACCTTTTCTTGGTTTTTGAACACAACAAGATTATGAAGAAAGAAAGCTTTCTAAAGGAAAGTAATCCAATACTATTTATCCCTACTTATCTGGACGACTTTTTAAACTCTAATAAACATAGTAGCATAAATTGAACTTGCATATGAACCCTCTAATTTTATATCATAAATCATCATTTCACCATTGATATTCAAATCTAAAGAATAATTTGATTTATTTATGGATATTATCATCATTTTTTTTCCTCATCCTTCATTAATAAAAAAATATTTTCCTCAAATAGGAGATCCATACTCTTAACTAGGGATTTGTTAAATAAATTTTGTAAATTGTTATTTCATGTTTCCTTACAAATATTCTTTATTCTTTAAACTTATCTAAATATCTATAATAAAAGCTATAATGATGAGTCTTTTTTTTTTCTCTTATTATTACTCACTTCTTGGTTGCACAAGCAGATGGATCCACTTACATAATATTAAGGTCCACCTATAGGAGAATTACAACCTTGGATTATAGTGTGAAAATCCTCAATTCCTATGCTAGTTTTCCAAATCCCACTAGAAGAATATTAACTTGGACCACGCTTGGGATTGGATCCTTAGATTACAATGTGAAGCTCCCAACTCCTCATCATTTGTTGTATATCCATTAGGATATTATGCTAAGCATATTATTATATTAAGTTTCAATATGTTATCTTACTTGGTATTAAATGTAAAGCATTATTTATCTTAAAAATTATTTGTCTTAAATTATAAATATGATTTTAAAATGGTACTATTAATATCCTTTTCTTACATAGTTTGCATGTTGTAGTAAGCTTGTACACTTGCATTAATATTTATTTGTCTAATAATTCATGTAATTTACTGTTCATCACTCCCTCTATTAGTTCATTCCTTTGACATATATTTTTAATACCTCTATGTAATGTAAGAAATAATTCCATAAGTTTATGTAATCATTATGTCTATTAGTATTTCTTCTTGATATATAAATATTAACTTCTCTTTACAAAATATGTTGTTTTGTTACACTTTTTCTTAGATAGATCCTGTATTATTGGTAAATCCTCTTTAAGCAAGAGACTATTTTCTCTGTTGGTTCTTTCTATGTGAAATAATTTTTAAGTAATATATGTATGACATCTATTGTGGCCTACTCTTATAAAATTGTCAAAATGAACATCTGATTGAGATGAAACAACATTAAAAGGAATAATATAAATAGATTCCATATGGTCCTGTTGGCATTTTTGCCACATTTATTGTTATTATTAATTATTAATGCTTAAATTGTTGGCCCAAAGAAGTTTTGTGAGTTCCGAGGAGGTTTTTCCGATTTTCGAAGATTAAATGCTGCCCCAAATTAAATGCTTTGCGGATTTTCAATGCGGTCAAGGTCGAAGAGCACCCAGGCCACCAAAATTAAATATTTTCTTGGTTCAAAACTGCTGGTCGTGGATCATTTTAACGGTTTTTCATGCACATGTTTAAAAAAAAAAATTAATGAAGGTGGTTCTTCGAAGATGACATGTACATTGCATACAATTTTGTGGGTCTCCAAGGCTGCAATTAAGGGGATCGTGTGCATAATTTCCAATGCATAATTGTAGATCACAAGGAATTCAATTTCAAATATTTAATGCTGCAAAGAGGACGGCCCTCTATAAAAACCAATGTAAGCTTCATTTGAAAGGGGGGTTGAAGAGTTCTCTGCTAGAAACTGGAATTGTATCTGCATGAATAAAAGTATTGGCTTCAGATTTTCAGCAACGGTTGTATGAGTGATTTTCTTTTCTGTCAGGTTGCATTTCTTATAGTATTCATATTTCTTAATGGTTGTTGTATTTAAATTTCGCATCTTGGATTTAAGTGCTGCCGTGAGAGTATGATTTCTGGAGTGTAATATTGGAGAGATTTGCTACATACAGTTGTGTGAGAATTGAGCTGACTTCTTATGTTACTTTTTGTTGTCACATTTTTAAGTTTCCTGCTCTTATCTTCCGATCCCATCACTTCGGCCTGTGGCCATATTTCCCATTTCTTTCTGTAACCTTTTCAATTTCTTTCCAGTAACCCTTATCTTAACCAAGTTTAGAATAGTGAAGGGAACAAGCCCACTCTGGAGATTGGTCTGGAAGCCATTTCTTGCTTCCAGCCTTTCAATGTTGGCCAGGTCTAGGGTGCACTTGTAAAATCCTTTCCTGTGGCAGATTTTGGACCAACAGTTTTTGGCACGCCCGGTGGGACAGACTTCTTCTGTCTCAAAAGATCCACATTTTTTTTTAACACCCGGAGGTCTCAAGATTTTTGATGAGCTGTCTTGGCCTCACAGCGGAGATTTGTAAGTTCATCTGGCGACTTTGCTGAGTTGAAGATCCGAATTTCTTGATCGTGGACGCCTATTTTTTTTTAAAGTTCAAAGAATGTTCATCTGGTGACTCTGACTTAATGGCGATAGCCGTGATCCCGCAGACCACTGCCACAAAGGCGAGGGTTTTTTCTAGATGGGATGATCCTGGCCCTCTGAATCTCCAAATCCGGCATGAAATTCTCGAAGGTGCCTTGAAGGCCCTGGCAAAATATGATGGTACCGAAGGCATGGCTCTGGCACATGTTGAAGACATTGCTACTTTGTCAATGATCCATGTCATAAATCATGAGGATATCATGATTAGACTTCTAGTTCAGTCTTTGGAAGGAAGGGCATTACAGTGGTACAGACTGCTCAGGCATCAAAGCATCAGCTCATGGGATGATCTAGCGGGAGCACTAATCAGAATATTTGACGAAGATCCCTTTTACAGTTCTTTGGATCTCTATCATTTTTTAATGTACATCAAGAGAGCACCTCTAGAGAGCATCACGAACTTCAATGTCCGATTCTTGAGAAGCTGGAAGAGAATTCTAGAAAAGATCCGACCATCACCCACCCAAGCCCACCTCTTCTATGTTCGAGCTTTCCATTCTGACATAGGCCTCCTCTTGCTGCAATCAGGTGAACGAAGGTTCCCACAAATCTTTGAGGAAGCAGTGCGAGCGGAACAACTTTTGCTCTTATCAGGTAAATTACCGTGGGGAGAAACTCCATTACTTTCTCCAGTAGTTGCTGCTCCTGTCTATCCCGTGCAGTATTTTTCATGCCAGATCCCTTATACTGAGTAGAAACCTAAGATGCAGTTGTGTGGAGCTCAAGGGACAGATCTCATCCAAAGCCAAGGATTGGACTATGCAAGAAATTTCCTGGCAATGAACAATATGGTTGCTTGTAGTTTTCATAAGGAGATGGATCCAGAGGATATAAGCGAAGAAGAAGAAGAGATTCAAGTGGCAGAACCTGAGCACAAGGAGGTCACATATTTGCACCCTATTTGTATCCCAGGGCACGACATACAAGCATTTAGTCAGAACCTGTTAAATATGTCAGATCAACAGGTAGAGTCTGTAGAGATCCTGAAGAAAGGATTGTTGCTGGACAATTTTTGTGATCAGATCCAAGAGTTGGAGGAACCTGTTCTCAGTCCACACCAAAAGAACTCTTCAATATGGTGGGGTTTCTTTTTTGCATTATTTGTAAATTGTGTCGGTACTGGTATACAGCATGATAACTTGCCAGTGTCTGAAACATGGAGAACTTCAGGAAGAAGCCAACCCAATTTCAAGGACCGACTTAAGTATGATCAGATCTGGTCAGGACATTGCAGATTTACCGGATAACCCTCTGAGACTAGGTTTCTGGTGGCGACATGCCAATCATGTCATGAACTATTGTATATAATATTTAAAAAAAAAATAGAAAGAGTAGAAAAAAAAAAAAAGAGGTATTGTTTTTATTTATTCATCTCGGCTCTTGTTGCCTGCGAGCCGTAGATGCTTGTTTTTCCTTTGTTTTTATCCTCCCAGCAGTTGGTGGCTTTATAGCAATTTTTTCTTTCTCCTCTCATTTTCTTCCTTTCCCTTCTTCATCTTCCTTCTTTTACTTCTTTTTCTTCTACAGTTAAGAAACAAGCCATGGATGTTGTTTCTTTTCCCCATTCCTATTATTCCCGTTCCTTCTTATCCCTTTCCTCTAAGTTCTATCATTTTATGCATTTATTTTACAGTCTAGTTCATTTTCATTCCACACTTTTCATACTTCCATTTCCATTCCATCCACTCATTCACTTTCATTCCATCCATTGTAGATGGTAGTACAGCAGCATTCTGTTATTATGTCTACCACATTGCTTTGTCAATCTATCATTTCATTATTGTCATCACTCCATTGCATTCACCGATTGCGCAATCGTAGGAGCTCACTCCACTATCACATTCCATTTTTCGCATTTCATAACCAGTCATATGCAGGTTCTTTCAGTTTCAGCTTTTTCAGTAGAAGATGATTGCAGCAGTCCCCTGAGATGTACCACAGCAGCTGACTTTAAGTTTTCTTGACTCTGATCCCAATGGATTTAGGCCTGGATTCTTGCATATAGCAAGCTGTATACCCCGCGAGCTGCCAATAATGTTGGCATTTTTTCCACATTTATTGTTATTATTAATTATTAATGCTTAAATTGTTGGCCCAAATCAGTTTTGTGAGTTTCGATGAGGTTTTTCCGATTTTCGAAGATTAAATGCTGCCCCGAATTAAATGCTTTGCGGATTTTCAATGCGGTCAAGGTCGAAGAGCACCCAGGCCACCAAAATTAAAGATTTTCTTGGTTCAAAACTGCTTGTCATGGATCATTTTAACGGTTTTTCATGCACATGTTTAAAAAACAAATTTAATGAAGGTGGTTCTTCGAAGCTGACATGTACATTGCATTCAATTTTGTGGGTATCCAAGGCTGCAATTAATGGGATCGTGTGCATAATTTCCAATGCATAATTGTAGATCACAAGGAAGTTGGTTTCAAATATTTAATGCTGCAAAGAGGATGGCCCTCTATAAAAACCAATGTAAGCTTCATTTGAAAGGGGGGTTGGAGAGTTCTCTGCTAGAAACTGGAATTGTATCTACAGGAATAAAAGTATTGGCTTCAGATTTTCAGCAACGATTGTATGAGTGATTTTCTTTTCTGTCAGGTTGCATTTCTTATAGTATTTGTATTTCTTAATGGTTGTTGTATTTAAATTCTGCATCTTGGATTTAAGTGCTTCCGTGAGAGTATGATTTCTGGAGTGTAATATTGGAGAGATTTGCTACATACAGTTGTGTGAGAATTGAGCTGACTTCTTATGTTACTTGTTGTTGTCGCATTTTTAAGTTTCCTGCTGTTATCTTTCGATCCCATCACTTCGGCCTGTGGCTATATTTCCCATTTCTTTCTGTAACCTTTTCAATTTCTTTCCAGTAACCCTTATCTTAACCAAGTTTAGAATAGTGAAGGGAACCAGCCCACTGGAGATTGGTCTGGAAGCCATTTCTTGCTTCCAGCCTTTCAATGTTGGCCAGGTCTAGGGTGCACTTGTAAAATCCTTTCCTGTGGCAGATTTTGGACCAACAGGTCCATAATTATAGAATTCCATAAATAGCCAAATACCTCCATCTAAGAAAATCTCTTAACAATAAGGAACCTTTGAGCTTTTCAATTTTATCATATTCATAAAATATGGTCATGTAGATCCACTTAGAAACTACTATTAGTTTTTTATGTAGTAAGTAATTGGAGATGGCAATCACAAGATGCAGAATAATATGACAAAGTAAATCTGTGAGATGACTAAAAATATACTATAAATAGAAATTATGGAAATGTATACAAAGTAGTTATGGAGAAAATGAATACTCCATGAATAAAGCTATTGCTCAAGAATGAGCTTTGAGCATATAATACTCCATCTCATTACATCACACCACACTGGTTTACACTACTTCCTATTGCTATATCATGTTGTATGTCTATGACCCTTTATATAGAAAAATAGGTTCCTTGGCCAACACTCTACCTAGCTATGCAAGGTATAACTTTTACATATACAACTTGCACATTAAAACTTGTGCATTTATTACATTGCATGAAGTAAATAGATAACTTGCCCCTAAAGTAATCTAATGTCCTAAGTATGTACCAAGAAAGGTACATTTACATTATTCAAATGATGTAACATAATCTATTTCTAACACCCTCCTGTATTATATTTTTGAATATTGAAGACTTTAGTCTTCAATGTGGATCTTCTTCCATTGGATAATGTAATTTGTATTCTCCTTCATTTCTTACTATGATTAGGTTTAGTAGATAATTTTTGTCTTCATACGATGCAAAGTAAATTGTAGTTGGAGGTTCTTTTGATTGTTGTATGTGTTCAACTGGTTTAGTCTTCATGATGCTATGTTTCATTTTAGCATGTATTTTCTTCTTTTTCCTTCTTCTTCTCTTTTGATTCTGCATTGGTACTAGTAGAATTTTTGCTTCATGAAAAGTTAGTTTATCATCACAATATTATTTTTTTTTATATTATTCCTTGTGTTGAGTAAGTACAAAGACAATTAGTGATAGATACACCAACAAACATTCTTCTGGTCAAAATATAACCAATATTTATGAATTCCACCATGTTGTGAAGATAATATCATGAAGATAACCAATCAATGTTGTAAAGTTACCTTCTTTAGCTTCTTTAAGAAGTAAGAACAATTTCTCTTTATCACTATTGGTTATATACTTGTATCCTTCTAGATACTTGTATCCTTCTAGATACTCGTATCCTTCTAGAGTATCCATGATAGATCCTTACAAGAACCTTAGAAGATTACTTTATGACTCTTTGTATTAGGATATATGATTCATATAAGATTGATTTGATAAAATATTTATTAATCCTTAGTTTAGTAGGCTTCCTTATGACTCCCAAGTAATGTGAGTGTATACTCTTAAGGATTTTTAGATTTTGAAGAAATTTTATATTTTATAACTTGATAATCTTTGATAGATGAAGATATTACCAAGTTTTGTAGAATACCTTATGACTTCCTAGTATGTCCTGGATAAGATATAGTGCTTTTGTAAATTATAGTTCAATATTTGGTTGATTTTGTAAAGTTTTGTAAAAAATCAACTTCTAATATCCCTTATTATTCCTATTGAACTAAGTAATTTTTCCAAATTTTAAAGAGGTTATAATGTTGGATCTTTTGTCTCATTTTGAGAAGTTTGAGACAATAATTTTATAAATTTTCAACCTTTGAAATACAATGATAAACCTCTCTTTTAAATAACCATTTTGGAATTAATTTAAGTGTATCTAATTTCCAATAAATTAAATCTGATGTAGTAACCCTTATGACTCCCTAATTTTTGGAAAAATTAGACCACAATAATATTTACAAAATATTAAATAATCTAAGCCAAGTAGAATTCCTTATATATCCTAGGTTAATTTATAAATATTATTTTAGATTGGTAAGTTATCTCCTATATCTTTTTCTTTCATAATCTCAACATTTATCCATGATTTTAAACCTTATATATCATTTATTTGAAAGTAAATTAAATGATATAAATTACCTACCTTAGCTCCTTTATTGCCACACTTGAATGGCTCTGAATTTAGCTTGATATAACTGCAATACATAACTTTTTTTGCTTGAGATGATAAGTGTAGATTGAGCTGACCTTGTCTTCAATGCTGGAGTAAAGAGTACTATAGATTTGAAAAGTTTGATATTTTTTCTAGGAGCCTTTAATGCTCCTCCTTCCTTCCTTCCATGTTGTTCTTAAAAAAAAAATTCATTGCACTATTGTCTGTCGTATGCCTTTGACTATGCTATTATATCTTCTTCACATTGTATTGCTTTGTGTTTAGATGCATTTTAAGGTGGAGTAGGATCTGAAAAGTTTCACTAATAATTACATACAAGATCTCTCCTTTGTAATGTAACAATCCTTTAGTAACACTCTGCTAGCTTTTTGGTCACCTTATAATGCACTACTAGCTTATTGGTTACCTTGTAATGCACTATTGGCTTCTTGGTCATCTTGTAACACATGAACACTTGTGTGGGCACTTGTAACTCCTTAATGAGTTTTCTTGGAAATTAAGAAATGGATGGAACCTTAGAGAATACATGCCAAGTGGCTTTCAACCTTTTTGCATGGCTTTTTCATTGTAATGCTTCCAAGGAGAGTATAACTCCTTTTTTATATGTCTCTTCTTTGCTTGCTATATTTCTTGGAGTGCAAGTAATCTCTTATCTTGTTGGTCGATCATTGAGGATATTTTAGAGGTTCGAATGACATTGTAGGTGATTATTTTGGTGGACAATATTTACCCATATAGAAACCTCTTAATATATCACATGTTCTCCTCATTCCTTGTTTCCTTCAATATGCTCCTTGTATGTTGTTCATCCACGTTGATTGAGGTAGAATTTACCATTTTTTTTCTTGTAAAAAAGAGTTCCCTTTCTATCTACATAAATATAAGTTGATGATCAAATGATATGTGCATTACCTTCCATAGGTTCACCCATCTAATATGTGAAGTGTGAGCCCCTTAGAATGGCTCCTTATGTTGTGGATGAAGAGTGCTTGATATTTGGCCTTTCTTGGCTAGATTTTACTATAATTTTTGTGCCTTAAGTGGCACCTTCAATCCGTCCTTTTTCTATGAATAATGTAGTAAAATACCTTATAATCTTTTATGAGAATAATATGTTCTTATTTCACCATTTTTGCACTCCTTCTTGTAGGTCTTTTAGTTTTATTTTGTAGTAGATTTTGAATGCACAAATGAGGGTTTTGAGAGTGTCCCTTTGGATTTACCCTCTTTTATTGGATATTTAATGATAGATCCAATCTTTACAAATGTTGTAGATAGAAGATTTTTTATACTGCACTTAACCTTGTAGTGCTTTATATTTAAGACTCACCAAGTATCAATCTTTGAAGCTTATTTTGGTTAGTTTTTATTCACTTGTACTAACCAATTTTGATGGCTTCTATTGGCCACTATGAGTTGTAGATTTTTGTGCTTTAAGAGTGTCTTTAGACACTTGATGCAAACTATATTTTGTACCCTTCTCAAAAGCACAAAATTAATTTATTTTTAGAGTAATAATAGTGCAATTGAATCTAACAATTTTCACTTTTAATGCACTAATAATTATACCTTATAACTCCAATCAACTCTCAAGATAAGTACTTAATAAATTTATTGCAACTAATCAAGAATAATATAAAATGAATCCTCAATAATTATTCTGCAATTCTCTTATAAGCAAGGTAGTAGGAACTAGTCTTCTTTTGCTTTCCAAAGTATATGATAGGTAGTTGATATATAGTTTGAAATTTTAAAATCTAGTCAACTCCTAAAGTGCAAATGAACCTTAAATAAACCTTTCTATTTTTACACTTTTGAACACTTGTAATTTAATTCTCCTTATTGCAACTTTAATCTAAATTAAGGTGTTTAAACAAATCTCACAAGTGATCCACTTTAATGAATCTACCTGCACCAATAGTTGCTTACCATTTTCTAAAATCCCTTTTTGCTACTTTTGTAGAGGATGTAGATCTTGGTGTCTAAGATCACCAATTTTCTACCTTGAGTAAGGTCTTGCAACTCTTTGTAAGTTATCTTGAACAACTTCATCTTTACAAAATAATGATCTCAAAATCTCCTTCACGAGCCTACTATTTTGGTGGCTTGTTCTCCTCTTATAGTCTCCTCTTTTTGTTGTAGATTTGAAGAGATTTTTATTTCCAAAAAGATACATTTTGTTTATGAGAGGTAATATCCAAATCTCTTGGATTTGGTAGGCTTATTCTATATGAATCTTTCTTCAAGCTTCTTGTCAAATTTTGAATTCAAACATGATCTTATTCTCAATATTATGAATATATTTAGGTTTTCTGATATTTGGCATTCCTTACTAAATTTGTCTTATTGGGCTTGTTGTTAGATGGCAACAATTATCCCAAATATTTAACTATCTCTATTAGCGAATTTCTCCAATAAGTTCTCCTTGGAACTCCTTTGTTGATATCTTCAGTAAGGATATCCAAGCCTTTTACTAGATGCTCGTAGAGACCTCTCCAAGGCCTTTAATATTGCAATTTTTTTTGGTCTTCCTTGAGACCTTATATTCAACCTTTCACTTTTGGAAGTGTGGTGGCAAGATCTTCTCATGGATTTTTGATTCTGCTACTTCTAGATTTGAGCAGGACTCTCCTACTCCTTCTTCTTCCAAGTATTTAAGTTCTTCAATGATATATTTTCCTGATATCTTTTGCTTCAAGTGTTGAATTAATTATTTTTGTAGGAAGCTTTCCCAACTCACTAAATATCGATGTTCTTGCAACAAATTTTTAGTACTAAAATATGCTTCTAAATTAGATACTCTCTTTAGGAGTCTTCTTTAGGATCATGGATTTTGTGGCCTTTTTCAGTATCAAGGATTATGTGGCCTTTTCTATATCAAGGCTTTTATGGAATTTTCTTCTAGATTAATGATTATATGACCCTTTTTTTACTAAGACTTCTATGGATTTTTTTTCTTTTGAAGTTTTCAATCTAGCAATCAAGATATCCTATCTTCCAACTTCACCATGATTCTTCTCTAGAAATATCTTTTGTAGTATTCTTCTCTTGCAGAAACTAATCTCTGTACTATGAAGGCACTCTGACCTTCAAGTAACGATGTTAAAATATCCTAGATTTCTGTTGAATGAGGTTTCCCAATCATCTAATAATTAATTCCCTAAAATAAAAGAATCTTTAGGTAAATTTCTCTAGATATATTAGATGAGCTTCACTAGTTGATTCATCAAACTAGTGGATCAAATGTTTAGTCCTAGTATTCATGAGTTTTCCCTTATAACTCTCTAGAAAGACTCTAGCCATATGCAATCTTAACATTTCAAAAATTAAGATTTCTTTTAGACCTTATTTGTACCTCTCCCTAATTCTACCACCTAGAATCTTTTGATAATTTTTTATAGTGACTGGTCCAATGGCGTGTTAGGTTGACAAAAACTTAGGGTCAATGATAATGGTGGTTTTCCTATTGATCTATCATAGCTTTGATATCATTTTTAGATTTTGATGTATCAAGTAATGGAATATAGAAATCAAAATATGTAAAATAATATGACAAAGTAAATCTACGAGATGACTAAAAATATATATAATAGAAATTATAAAAATGTATGCAAAGTAGCTATGGAGGAAATGAACACTCCATGAATAAAGCTACTACTCAAGAATGAGATTTGAGTGTATCACACTGCATATCATTACATCACACTCTGCTACAACACACCACATTATTATACACTA
The DNA here is from genome assembly GCA_028583015.1 of Wollemia nobilis. Taxonomy (NCBI): domain Eukaryota; kingdom Viridiplantae; phylum Streptophyta; class Pinopsida; order Araucariales; family Araucariaceae; genus Wollemia; species Wollemia nobilis. The sequence continues at coordinate 3,346,098 of JAQPPZ010016751.1, read as the reverse complement.
CTTCCTATTGCTATATCATGCTCTATGTTTATGGCCTTTTATATAGAAAAATAGGTTCCTTGGCCAACACTCTACCTAGATGTGCAAGGGACACCTTGCATATTGACACTTGTATATTTATTACATTGCATAAAGTAACTAGATAACTTCCCCCTAAAGTAATCTAATGTCCTAAGTTTATACGAAGAAAGGTACATTTACATGATGCAAACGATGTAATATAATATATTTCTAACACCAACCATGTTCTTGATCTTAGGAAGTGGAACCAACTCTCAAGTCTAGTTATTCATGAAATAATTATATGTTTCCTACAATACAAAAATTTTGAAGAACATGGACTTATACTGAGAGGCAGGGTGAACAGTATAAGACTTAACCAATTAATAATTTTAACTTTAGATAGTTGTGGCATCAACACAACATTAATCAAGACAGAAAGCATCACACATTGAAGACCCATTTTTAACGTGGTTCACCCAAAATGGTTGGGCTACGTCCATAAAAAATTTTCTCTAAAAGTTATCTCAAAGTTCTTTGGGAATCCTTCCCAATTACAATGTTTATGAGCCTTGGCCCAAAGGAGATACCTTCCCCTCTGCTCTGGAAATGATCCCTCAGAATATCAACTGCCTCTACCTCTTGCCGAGCATGTGGAACTCCTTTCCACCGAAGACCTCCTGTCCTCAATGCTTAGCCCGAGAGACCTCTTGCCTTCTATGATCATGTCCACAGCAGCTCAACAACCTGTACCAAACACAATCAGTTGGTCTAGTACAAGTCTTCCTCTTTCTGTTAGATCTATCCAACTCTTGAACAAATCAATCCTCTACATACAAGCCTTCTCAAAGACTTGCCAAATTTGTCCTCAGGTTCTTCTCATAGAACCAATGCACCTCTATCCTCAAGTTCTCTGATAGAACTATCAAACTCATCTCACAAGTCCCCTTCTAGGACCTGTCCAAATCTGCTCACAAGTCCCCATAGAAACCTATCCAAAACTGCTCACAAGTCCCCACTAGAACCTGTCCAAAACTTAGCAAGCTCACCAAGAAAAACTTTCTTAGTAGGAAATCACAAAGTGCATTGTTAGAGATCCAATGTGATTTGTCAAACTCATAGAAGCATAAAGAGAATTGTTAGAGACTCAATATGTTCTATACTCAACTCCCAATCTCAAAACTCAACTCAAATCAACTCAACTTAATGTCAATCTCAAATCTGAAAACTCAACTCAATATCTGAAATGGATAGGATAGAATGCTTTATTTCAAGAACATGAAACCCCAAAAATTGCCAAATATGCAAAGAATCACATAACAATGATACTCATGTTATTTTCACCATAAATTAGGGTTTCAACAATAATGCTCATCAAACAAGGTTTAGTCAACCAACAACATTCAACTCAACATCAACCTCGAAGCATTCAACCAATCATCACAAGAAAAGGAAACAAGTAGAAATCCTTTTCCCTCCAAAGATATTTGAACAAAACAACCACCAACACAATATCACCAAATGCAAAGAATAACTTGCTCAAATCAACTCAATGGAGTAAGCCCAATATCATGAATCAAGTAAAGTAATAACTTGATCAAACAACCTCTATGGAAGCAACTCAACCATCAAACTCAAAATAGCCAACCAAGGGTTCCACCAACTCAATGCAAGTAGCTAGACTCACAAATATAAACCCTAGTGCACAAAGCTTCCAATATCTCATACCAAAAATTATGCATTCACCAAAAACTCTCCTTAAGGATAACAATGCATAAGTAGTCTTCAACAAACCAGAAAATAGGATTTACACCTAGCCAAAGGATACCAAGTACAATACCTTTTCACTCCAACCTTATTTTAGAAAACATACACCAATCATACTCATAAGAAGAATATGCCCATACCTTATTGGAGTAGAAGATAATTGAACCTTCAAGCTGTCACCACACACAACTCTCAAACTTATAAATCGTTGTCCAAGAAACTCCGAATTTTGTGGCATAAAGACATTTTAATAAAAACGTGTGTTACTCTAGCAAAGCACCCCCACGAGACTCGAAATGGCGACCTCTGCCAATGCAATGCCCAACAGCAGCCTTCGCTGCCACTAGCCCACGTAGGCTACGAAGTTCACAGGTGAACTTCCCTCCACTTCACCCTTGAAAAAACTCTCGAAGACTTTTCAACCGCATGTGCTTCTAAGTCTTCCTTCGATCGCAACGAATACAGAGCACAAACACCGCAAATTGCATTCGGGAAATTTTGAATTAATTAGCCTTCCAACCTTAGGATTTGGAGAATAAATAGTCTCTTCGAAGACACCTTGACGTCGACAGAAATAAACACCATTTCGAAATTAATCAAAAGTCTTTTCAAAAAGGATTTAAAAACCCTTAAAGTATTTTTAATAAATTAAAAATAATTTATCCCTTAATTAATTAAATAATTAATTAATTAAAACCTTGAAGGGTTTTAAATAATAATTAAATAAATAATAAAGAGAACCTCCATTGGTTTTAATAAAAACCATTGCCAATGGAATCTCTCCGGAATCTCTTAAAAATATTCTCTTGGAATCTTCCACCTTTGAAGCCAACACATCCTCTTAACATTAATGCCATTTCCTTTTGACATCAATGACAACTCATAGAAAAGAAGCTAGGATCTCAAACCCAAAATTGCCAACAATCTCCCCCTTTGTCATTGATGGCAAACCATGCTTCTCAACAACACAGAAACTCAACATAAATAGCTCCCCCTATCTTGAGGCTCTCCCCCTTTGTCATCAATGGCAAAGGGTCACCTTTGGGGCTCGGGACTAAGAATGAGCCTCTTAGCTTAGTCCCTCCCCCACCTCCTGATGAGGTGATTAATTCTGGGGTGGGAGTACAACTCCCAATTTCTCCCTTAGATACTCAAACGTATCTCTTGGAAGAGGTTTGGTGAAGATATCTACAATTTTCTCTTTAGTAGACACATACTCTACCTTGAATTGCTTGTCTTGCACTTTCTCCCTTAGAAAGTGATACTTGATGGAAATATGCTTTGTCCTTGAGTGCATTACCAGATTTTTGGAAATAATTATGGCACTTGTATTATCACAAAGTATGGAGATGGGTTGTTCATGCTTGACTTTGAAATCCTCCAAGGTGGTTTTCATCCATAAAACCTGTGTACACCCAGCCACTGCTGCTATGTATTCAGCCTCTACTGTAGATAAGGAAACTGAAGGTTGTTTCTTACTTAGCCAAGAAACCAAACTCTTTCCTAGAAAGAATGCTCCACCACTAGTGCTTTTCCTGTCATCAATACTGCCTACCCAATCTGCATCTATATAAGTTGTGAGGGTGAAATCATCACCTTTGGGATACCAAAGCCCAAATTCCATAGTGCCCTTCAAATATCTGAATATCCTCTTAACTGCTATAACATGAGAATATTTTTGAGCTGCCTGAAATCTTGCTACTAACCCAACTGCCTACATGATATCTGGTCTAGTAGCTGTAATATATAATAAACTACCAATCATAGATCTGTACAACCTCTGATTTGTCACTGGAGATTCATCATCTTTACTCATCTTGCACCCTGTAATCATTGGAGTACACACTGGTTTGTTGTCCATCATCCCAAATTTCTTCAACATTTCTTTGATATACTTTCCTTGAGAGAGAAATATACCATCCTTTAATTGAGCAATCGAAGACCTAAAAATAATGACAACTCTCCAATCATAGACATCTCAAATTCCTTCTGCATGGTGTTAGCAAAAACTTTGCACATCTGAGTGTTATTTCTCCCAAAAATAATATCATCAACATAGACAACCATAATCAACATATCATCATTTTCATTCTTAATATACAAATTGTTATCTGCCATGCCTTTCCTGAAGCCTTGCTCATGAAGATACCTGTCAAGTCTTGAGTACCAAGCCCTAGGTGCTTGCTTTAACCCATACAAGGCCTTTTTTAGTTTACACACATAGTCTAAATGTTTTGAGAGAGACACTCCTTCTGGTTGTTCTATGTAGACTTCTTATACCAACACCCCATTTAGAAAATCTGACTTTACATCCATTTGATATACCTTGAATGATTTGAAGCTTGAAAGGGCCAAAAATATTCTAATAGCTTCAAGACGAGAAACAGGAGCAAACGTCTCTTCGAAATCAACACCTTCTACTTGAGCATAACCTTTGCAGACTAACCTAGCTTTGTTTCTGACAATATTTCCATCCTCATTGAGTTTATTTTTGAATATCCATTTTGTGCCAATGACATTCTTATTCTTAGTTCTTGGAACCAATTCCCAAGTTTCACTTTTCTCTATTTGATTTAGCTCTTCATCCATTGCTTTTACCCAAAACTTATCCGCACATGCTTCACTGAAATATTTTGGCTCAATCTGAGATAATAATGAAACATTTGTAGAATCATGTGAAGGAATGACTCTTCTTCTTGTTTTCCTGCTATTTGGATCACCAATGATCAAATATTTGGGATGATTTTTCTGAACATATCATGAAGGAGTTTTGGGAAGCAGTTGTCTTTCCTCTTCTTCATCTAAAACCTCTTTGAATTCTTCTTGACAAATTTCATCACTGAGTTCCTTGACTGGTTCTCTTATCCCTATCTTTTCATCAACTGTTACATTTATGCTCTCTACAACTGTATGAGTTATTTTTTTGAAGCATCTGTAGGCCTTGCTTCTGCTGGAATATCCAAGAAAGATTCACTCATCACACCTAGGATCAAACTTACCCAAATTCTGATCTTCCCTTCTAATGAAGCACTTACTCCCAAACACTTTGAAGTATTTTACTGTAGTTGGTCTTCCTTTCCACAACTCATAAGGAGTTTTATGATGATTGACTCTAAGTTGGGCCCTGGTGATAATGTAGATTGCTGTACTGACTGCCTCTTTCCAAAAACCATCTAAAAGTTTTGACTCATTTAACATAGCTCTAGCCATATTTTCAATAGTTCTATTTTTCTTTTCAACTACTCCATTTTGTTGAGGAGTTCTTGCTGCTGAATATTCTCTTTTGATTCCTTATTGCTCACAGTATTCCACAATTTCATTTGAAGTGAACTCTCCTCCTCTATCTGATCTTAAGCATTTGATTCTCTTGTCAGTTAAATTTTTCAAAAGCTTCAGATTTTTCTTTGAGAAAAGTAACCCAAGTCATTCTAGAATAATCATCTATAAACAACATGAAGTAGCTTTCTCCCTGAATGCTCTGAGTTCTGTAGGGCCACATAAATCGGTATGAATAAGATCCAATGGTTTTGAAGAAGTATACCCTTTTGATTTGAAACTAGTTCTGGGTCCTGTTTTCCATGTTGACAAGGACCGCAAATGATGTTATGGGGCATTTTTATTTTGTGCAAGTCTCTAACTGCTTCCTTGTTACTAATATTGACAAGATTATCAAAGCTCAAATGCCCCAATATTTTATGCCATAACCAACTCTCATCTTCTTGAGTTAGAAAACACTTTTCCTTTTTTATCTCACTTAGCATGTAAATATTTTTTGGAGTCCTTGTAGCACTAGCAATGAGTTTTCCATTTTTTTCTTTACTTATCTCACATCTATCTGAAAAGAAAGATACTATGTGCCCTTGATCACAAAGTTGACTCACACTTAGAATATTATGTCTTAGGCCTTCTACATAAAGCACATTTTTTGTTTTGGATTTCCCATCCAAACTAAGAGTCCCTTTACCACAGATTTTAGCCGACTCGTTATCTCCAAAACTTACTGTTCCTCTGTTTGTTTCTTTTAAGACCAAAAAAATTTGCTTTTCACCAGTCATATGTTTTGAACAACCACTATCAAGATACCATTTTTCTACTTTGTCTTGAACATGAAAAACAGTTTGAACTATCATTGACTTAGATTTGATCTCATTTCTCTTTTTAGTGAACTCAAGGCTAGATCTATCCAAACTGCACATCCTTGCTATATGCCCAAAATTATTGCACTTGTAACACATGAAATTTTTAATCATAAGAGGTGCAAAAGAGTTAACATTTTCCTTACTATGGCTATTCAAAGACTTATTGCAATGCATAGCTTTGTGACCAAATTTCTTGCAAGAAAAATAATAGCCATGGAAAGTATTATGTAACCTGTTTTGATGCCTTGGATGATTGTTCTTCTTGTGACCAACTGGAATCCACTTCTCTTCAGGATGAAAATTGATCTTGCTCGAAGACCTTGTTTCATGAATGGTGATACAATCCTTCTTTTGCTTTTCACACGGAGTATTCTGTCTGAGAGCCAACTATTCCAACTTCACTCTAAGAGACATAACCTCTTCTTCTAGTTTCTCGCAATCAGCTTCCTTTCCTTTGAGAGCCTCTATCAAAACTTGTTCAACCTTCTTCCCTTATTTAGCTAGAATTTTGAAGTCTATAACACTTTGAGACAATTTTGATCTTGCTATCTCTTCTTCCTGACATTGATGCTTGAGAACAGAATTCTCTTCCCTAAATTTCTCAAGTTTTCTTAAAGCCAAGAAGAATTCACCTTTGATATTGAACTCAACCTCTTCATATCTTTCTGAATCTGTATGTTCCTTTGACAGATCCTTCTCCAAGTTGTTAGGCTCTTTCTAGAGAGACCTACTCTAATACCAATTGAACAACATGGACTTATACTGAGAGGGGGGGTGAACAGTATAAGACTTAACCAATTAATAATTTTAACTTTAGATAGCAGTGGCATCAATACAAAATTAATCAAGACAGAAAGCATCACACATTGAAGACCCATTTTTAACGTGGTTCACCCAAAATGGTTGGGCTACGTCCACAAAAACTTTTCTCTAAAAGTTATCTCAAAGTTATTTGGTATTCCTTCCTAATTACAATGTTTATGAGCCTCGGCCGGAAGGAGATACCTCCCCCTCTACTCTGGAAATGATCCCTCAGAAGATCAACTACCTCTACCTCTTGCAAGCACGTGGAACTCCTTTCCACCGAAGACCTCCTATCCTTAATGCTTAGCCTAAGAGACCTCTTCCTTCTATGATCACATCCATAGCAGCTCAACAACCTGTACCAAACATAGTTAGTCGGTCTAGTACAAGTCTTCCTCTATTTGTCAGATCTATTCAACTCTTGAACAAATCAATCCTCCACATACAAGCCTTCTCAAAGACTTGCCAAATATGTCCTCAGGTTCTTCTCATAGAACCAATGCACCTCTGTCCTCAAGTTCTCTAATAGAACTATAAAACTCAGCTCACAAGTCCTCTGTTAGGACCTGTCCAAATCTGCTCACAAGTCCCCACTGAAACCTATCCAAAACTGCTCACAAGTCCCCATTGGAACCTGTCTAAAACTCAACAAGCTCACCAAGAAAAAATTTCTTAGTAGGAAATCACAAAGTGAATTGTTAGAGACCCAATGTGATTTGTCAAACTCATAGAAGCATAAAGAGAATTGTTAGAGACTCAATATGTTCTATACTCAACTCCCAATCTCAAAACTCAACTCAAATCAACTCAGCTTAATCTCAATCTCAAATCTAAAAACTCAACTCAATATCTGAAATGGATAGGATAGAATGCTTTCTTTCAAGAACATGAAACCCCAACAATTGCCAACTATGCAAAGAATCACATAACAATGATACTCATGTTCTTTTCACCATCAATTAGGGTATCAACAACAATGCTCATCAAACAAGGTTTAGTCAACCAACACCATTCAACTCAACATCAACCTTGAAGCATTCAACCAATCATCACAAGAAAAGGAAACAAGTAGAAATCATTTTCCCTCCAAAGATATTTGAACAAAACAGCCACCAACACAATATCACCAAATGCAAAGAATAACTTGCTCAAATCAACTCAATGGAGTAAGCTCGATATCATGAATCAAGTAAAGTAATAACTTGATCAAACAACCTCTATGGAAGCAACTCAACTATCAAACTCAAAACAGCCAACCAAGGGTTCCACCAACTCAATGCAAGTAGCTAGACTCACAAATATAAACCCTAATGCACAAAGCTTCCACTATCTCAAACCAAAAATTATGCATTCACCAAAAACTCTCCTTAAGGATAACAATGCATAAGTAGTCTTCAACAAACCAGAAAATAGGATTTACACCTAGCCAAAGGATACCTAGTAGAATACCTTTTCACTCCAACCTTATTTCAGAAAACATACACCAATCATACTCATAAGAAGAATGTTCCCATACCTTATTGGAATAGAAGATAATTGAACCTTCAAGTTGTCACCACACACAACTCTCAAACTTATAAATCGCTGTCCAAGAAACTCCGAATTTCATGGCATAAAGACGTTTTAATAAGAATGTGTGTTACTCTAGCAAAGCACCCCCACGAGACTCAAAACGACGACCTCCGCAAATGCAGCAGCCTTCGCTACCACTAGCACATGTGGGCTATGAAGTTCACAAGTGAACTTCCCTCCACTTCACCCTCAAAAAAACTCCCGAAGACTTTCCAACCGCACCTGCTTCTAAGTCTTCCTTCGATCACAACGAATACAGAGCACAAACACCGCAAATTGTATTCGAGGAATTTCGAATTAATTAGCCTTCCAACCTTAGGATTTGGAGAATAAATAGTCTCTTCGAAGACACCTTGACGTCGACAAAAATAAAGACCATTTCGAAATTAATCAAAAGTCTTTTCAAAAAGGGTTTAAAAACCCTTAAAGTATTTTTAATAAATTAAAAATAATTTCTCCCTTAATTAATTAAATAATTAATTAATTAAAACCTTGAAGGGTTTTAAATAATAATTAAATAAATAATAAATAGAACCTCCATTGGTTTTAATAAAAACCATTGCCAATGGAATCTCTCCGGATTCTCTTAAAAAGATTCTCTTGGAATCTTCCACCTTTGAAGCCAACACATCCTCTTAACATTAATGCCATTTCCTTTTGACATCAATGACAACTCATAGACAAGAAGCTAGGATCTCAAACCCAAAATTGCAAACAAATTCACTTGGATCATCCTTTAAATTGAGGATAAAATAGAGGATCCCTACAATCATCCACCTTAGATAATAAGACCCAAAAAGGTTAAACATTCAATTTTATTCCTACTATAATATGGTATGTACTTCCTAAATAAGAGTGATTAATATTAGCATAGGATGATATATATAGGAAGAAGCCTATGTATATAGGATATCATCCATAAAACAAGGAAATATACTACCACATCCTTAATATCTAAGACGCCATATAACAAGTTACATCAAGATCATAGTCATCTAAAATATCACCAATGGTAGGATAAGAATGCAATAGAAGCAAATGAGCTAAAAAACTAGAAAAATATCCATAAATATCTATAGATATAGTACAACTATGCAAAAAAAATACTAGGAATCATAAATACCTAAGTGAAGATAAAATCATTGGGACTGAGAGGAGAATCGACTCGATTAGGAGGATATTCTATGATAATTGATGAAAAAATACCTAAATTACTCAATGAATGAATCTCTTCAAAAACTTTATCATTGTGAACAAGAATCCTATGAGTAACTAGGTCGTAAAGGTGATAAGTGTCTGACTACTCACTATAACCCAAATGAATGCATTAATAATTGTTAGCATAAAATTTATTTAAAAAAATTCTTAGGAATGTGATCCCTTTTAATTTATCTATAAATAAAAATATATGAAATAGTAGGCTTCTATAATACCAACATCTTAAAAGGTGTAGAAACATTATTATCTAAGTTAGTATTCTACCATTATATGTGTTGCACAAATCACTATCTCACACCAAAATTTGATCTCCATCTTATTGGAATGCAACATACAATGTATTCTATAAAAAAAACTCTTACTTCCACTCAAATACCCTATTCTATTAGGGGTCTGATGAATAGTCTACTTCTAGGTAATACCATGGTACTATCTTTAAAGGCATTACTAGTGTACTCTCTACTACCATAAGTTCTTAGTAACTTGATACTCTCTACTCCAAAAATCCTTTATGAGTTTTTAAATTTTAAAATTCTCCATGTTCAAATTTTTTGGTAGAAATATAGAAATACGTAGATAAACAATTAAGGAAGTAATTTTTCCTTGAAATAGAATTATTTGTCATAGATCCACATATGTCATTATGAATAAGATTCAATGGTTTTTCTCACTCCACACACACACATATTTCATTCCTCACACACACACACACAAATATTTTAATCCTCACACTCACAAAAATACACACACACATATGCATACACATAACTATTTCACTCCTCATACACACACACAAACACATATATGTTTCACTCCTCACACACACACAAATATTTCACTCCTCATACACACACACACATACACACACAAACACAAATATTTCAGCCCCCTACACACACACACAAATGTTTCACTCCTACACACACAAATATTTCACTCCTCATACACACACACTTAAATATTTCACTCCTCACATACACACACACAAATATTTCACTGCTCACACACACACACAAATATTTCACTCCTCTTATACACACATACACATACACACACAGACATACAAATATTTCATTCCTCACACATACACACACATATAGATATTTTACACACACACAAATATTTCACTCCTCTCTCACACACACAAATGTTTCACTCCTCTCTCTCTCACACACACACAAACACAAATGCTTAACTCCTCACACACACATAAATAAATGTTTCACTCCTATCATACTTACACTCACACACACACACACACATTTCTTATAAAAGTGCTTTATTACTAAGTTTAGTTGAATAAAAAAATGGAGTTTAAGAAAAAAAGTGATTCCTAAGTTTATATAGAATTTGAGTTTAGACAAATTAGAATATTATAATTCAATATAAATTAGAATATCTTATTTGGATTGCACTTCTATATGGAGTAAATTGCTTTGTTTGGATTGAATTTTATCCTGATTTCATTTTTAGCTAGATTGGAAAATATTTTACTTGGATCTACTTTTTATTTGGATTGCATTTATAGTTGGATTGATATTTTTATAATATTATATTTGTATTTCATTTTTATTCCACTTGAAATGCATAAAAAATATACTATTATATCTAGATCTACTTTTGTAATTATCTAGATCTAATTTTATCCTTACTAATTTGGGAAAACTAGGTCTATATAAGGAGGATATTGTAAGCATTTGATAGGGATATCTATAGTGAATATATTCAAGGTCTCTAAAGTATCTAAAAACATAATTTATTGTATATTAGTTGCCTTTAATAATAAAATATTGATATTGGTGAAGCATGATATTTCTAATATTATTGGGTTTATTTATGTGAAGTTCCAACTAGTACTAATGTGAGAAAATTCCAACCATTACAATTTTTGGGTAGTTTATTGTAGTTCCTTGGATTTATTCAATAACACTTCAAATATTCAATCGGTATCAGAATGAGTCAATCTATTTGGGTTAAACAAATTATTTTTTATGACTGCATAAAATGGAGCTAATATGTTCCACCTCAAATTCCTATATCTAATGGAGAAATTTTTTAATACTAGCATATTCTAATAAAGATATTTTTAGTTTCATAGAACTTGTGAAGTCTTATTTTATAGGGATACTATTATCCAATATATCAAGCCACTTTCAATACCCTATACCAATTCTAAGGAGTTTTTTTAAAATAGAAAGAAGGATGTAAAGTTTTATTTGTAATTCAAAGTGGGATTGATACCTCTATCTTTTCAAATTTTATTAAATGTACTCAATCAAAATATGCATGGGAGAAACATGAAATTTCCTACAAAGGTTCCTCCAAGGTGGGAATAAATAAGATTCAACTATTGAGAAGAGATTTTGAATAATTATGCATGAATGATAATGCTTTTATTGAAGTGTTCATAAAAGAGTCTAAAATATGGTGAATGTTATTTATTTATATGGTCAGGCTCTTGATGATATAGGGAATGTTGAGAAGGTATTGAGAAGCCTTCCTAGGAAGTTTGATCAGGTTAATATTACTATTGACGAGTCTATATATTTTACAAAACTAACTCTTGTTACCCATGTGTTGTAGGTCAGTTGGAGAGGAGAGGACTGTCCTTCAAGAGAGGTCCTAGGTTCGAATCTCCACCCTTAAAAAAAATTGAATTGGGTACCCAAAATCCAATTGATAATGTTGGTGTAGGCAGGATCGATCGTGACTCCTAAGTGACTTTGATAGTGTAGAACCCCCTAGTCATGGTCTCTTACACCAATGTGACCCTGCAAGGGGTTTTTTTCTTTAAAAAAAAAAAAGAAAAAGTAACTCTTGTTGAAATGCTTGGTAGCTTGTAAACATATGAGCAGAGGATGGATTATAGAAATGAAGGTCTAGATCAAGCATTTCAAGAAAAGTTAAATATAAATGAACAACCATCCCATTCTAAGGAATCATAATCTGTGAATTCAACACCATCATTATTTAGAGGTCATGGAAGAGGTTATGATAGACGATGTGGAAGAGGAAATAATAATATTCATGAATCAAGCCATAGACACTATGACTATTGTGGTAAGTATGACTATACTAAACCATATTGCTATAAAAAGAAACGGTAGGAAAAAAGAGTTGATTACAATGAAGAAAAAGTTTAAAACTTCTTTATATATTGCAATATTTTGAGGTTGTTGAAGATTATGTTTGGCATATTGATAATGGATGTTTAAACCATATCACTAGAATTAGGATCCTATTTTTGAACTTGATGAAAATGTTAGAGGATAGGTAAAGTTTGGTGATAATAATTAGGTTAATATATCAAGAAAATTAACTTTTGCCATCATGAAAATGATTGCTAATATTTTATATGCATGATACATTGTATGTTCTAGAACTCAAGGATAATATTTTAACTATTGGATAGCTACACTCAAAATAGAAGGTTATTTCTAAATATAATTGTTGGAGAATCTTGACTAAGACCAAAAAATCAAACTATAGTTAAATTTTTGATATCATAAAATAGGATGTATATGTAAAAAATACAACCAACTATTGAATTTTTGAATATCATCATTATTTTTACATGGTTATGCCATAAAAAGTATGCTAGATATATCAAATTTAGGTCATGAGTTGTAATGCAAAAAATGAGTCTTGTTATAGGGCTTCCCACATTTATGAATCCTCTAAACAGTGCATTTGAAGGATGTATTTTTGGAAAACAACATAGAGAGAAGTTTCCACACCACAAATTTAGAGTTGAGAAGCCATTGGAATTGGTGCATGCTAATCTATGAGGAGCCATGTAGACATTAACCATTGGTAAGGGCAAATATTCTTTGTTGTTTGGTGATGACCATTCAAGAATGATTTGGATATATTTAGTGCATGATAAATCATAATTTTTTGATTGTTTTAATATGTTTAAGTATCTAGTGGAAAAGGAATTTGGTTTTTGTACTAAGGCCTTAAGATTTTACCAAGGAGGTGAGTTCAATTCCAATGAGTTCTAAGAATTTTATAGCTGCCAAGGAATCAAAAGGGAGTTGACTATTCACCTACACTTCTCAATAGAATAGAGTAATAGAGTGGAAGAATAGGCATCATAGTGGAAATGGCCCATTGCATGTTGAAGGAAATAATGTTACCAAACAAGTTTTAGGATGAAGTTGTAAATATAGTTTTTTACATTCTCAATCAAAGCACTACAAAGTTGGTACAAAAATCTATTCTCTATGAAACTTGCCATGATAAGAAGCCAAATATTGGTCATTTGAAATTTTTTAGTTCCACATATTGTAGACACCAAAAAAGCACCAATCTGATTATGTGGCTACAAACGCTGATTGCATTGACACACACAGCCCCCAGGGCAGCCCCCAGAGGTTAAATAGTGGTCCTAACCACTCTCACAACATTTTTTGAAGTTCAGAGATCGATTTGGCACCTTTCAGGCACTCTAATCCTTATTCGTTCCAAGGACAATTACAAATTGGTATTCGTTCCACCCAGGGATGATTAGCAGTATTCGCTCCAAGGTGGGACGAATAGCAAGTTTTATGGGAAAAAGGTCAAATCTCAACAAATGGTAGTCCAGATCCACCACTTAACTCCTCTTTCATTGCATGGGAGTATGAGTGAGAATTTTGGAGCACTAAATGCAGTTACATAGGAAGTCATAGAGCCCTTAATCAAGGAGGAATCTTCTCCCCCCATGGAAAGGCATGATTGCCAAGTGGTGCCTCTCTATGCTCATACACAAAGACCATCAGGTCTATAAAATGGTGAGTCTTCTCACCCTAAAGATATATAGAGAAGGACCATTTTGAGAAATGAAGTGTTGACATTTTTCATTCTCACTTTTGATTGTGCCTTTCACATCCTTGATCTCTCTTTTGGGAGGGAGGTCATTGGGTGGTTATTGGAAGCGCAATCCAGACCCCAAACCCGAAATTTGGCCATAGTATCCCACCCAATTTTTTTGAAAACACCCCACAAGATTTTTTTGACCCATCCCAAGTGGATTGGTGTCAAAATCGGGCCCCAAACGACGGGCATCCTACCCTCGGGTGCCCCCCCACACTGTTGCAGTCCTAATCGCCTCACCCCGGAGTGATTAGAAATTTGTAGCATATTTCAGTTCTATTATTTTTTCATTTTATTCTAGGTTTCTTAGATAGGCTTGCATTCAAATTCATGTAATTTTGAGCAGTTTTGATCATGTTTTTGTTATTTCTCGCTTTCGCTAACATGCAGGTAGCACCATCAAATTCCCGGTGATAGAGGCCAAATTGGAAAAATATGACCTTCTGGGTCTTTCCAAAATACCCCATTTTACCTAACCCCTTAATTTGCAGGCAATTTGGAGCCTCCTAGATGGGACATTTAGGACAGTACTTTTTGACATTTTGTTGCAGGTCTAATCGTCCCACCCCAGAGCGATTATAAATCCATGGTGAATTTTTTGACTGTTCTTTTTGCAGTGCCTTCCTAGTGATGTTTTCATGCCTCTATAAATTTTTTAGCTCATTTTGATCTATTCTAGTTGTCTTTTTATTTATTTTTTGCATGCACTAATCTTAGGCTTGGGGATTGCATGTTTCATTTCATCTGTAGGTGCTACTGATTGTTTTCTATTTCCTTGAACGTAGGATATCGAAACTGGAGGAGCATCAAAGAATCAAAGACCCTTTCATGCAAGCAACGACAATGTTTGGTCCACCCATTTTACATGTGGGCACATGGAAGAAGGCATACCACCCATGGTGTAGCAAAACCTTATTTAACGCTCCTAGCCCCTGAAAAGGGAGGAGACATGTTGTAACCGATATTTAAAGAAAATTAATAAAAAGGGTTGTATTCCATATTTGCTTTCTATGTGGTTTCAATTTGTTTATGTTTCTCTCCTGTCATGCATTTTCAATTCATAGGATTTAGAGTTATCTTTGGCTTCACTTGCATCACACTTGGTGTTTCCTTTTTGCTTCTGTATCCTGGTGCTTTAAGTTGCGATCACGATGGGACCTTGTCCTCTATTTTTGAGATCAAACTTCTGATCAAAAATTGCTTGTTTTTGCTTGCAGGTACCAAGTTTTCAAATGTTGGACTGTTGTTCATTCCAGTCTGTGATGAGTACAGAGCTGGAATTCATCTTACCCAGGGACGAATGGGCATTCACCCCACCCTATGATGAATACAGTTCTATTATTCGTCCCACCCAAGGACAAATAGCTCTCTGTGTAGTTTTAGGGCAAAAATTTAGAGGCATCCAATTTGGGCAGAGAAGAGGTAGGGGTCCTAAACACCTTCTATCATTTTTTGCTTTCTGTTTTTTGTTTTCTAGTTATTTGATTGCATAGGAGAGTTTTTAATGCTTGTTTTATTAATTTATGCAAATTAAAAAGAACCCCACACACCACATGGTAATTTAAACAACAAGGAGTTGGTTGTAAAACCCCAACCCTTGATCAATACCAACAGTGGATTTCATCACCACCTTGGCTTGAATTTTTGCATCCACAACCCCGATCGCTACTGTTGCTAGACATAAATCCTGACGAAAGATGACCGAGTGTAGTTGAGGTGATTCACAGTGCATGAGGATAAGTCTTCTATGGTATATTTCAAAAACATGACGATCCCCCTTCCGTACCACCTATGTTCCACATACCATTCTACTCTCGCGTACCAATAGTTTCCCTCACGTAAGGGTGGGTATATTGAGAGGTTTGGTATAACGGCCTGGCAGTGGTATATTGAAGGGGCGGCCATTTTGGGAGACATAAGAGCCATCATATTGCATGTACAACAACACGTTCTTTACAAAGCTTTCAAAATAGAAATCAAAACACACTAAACCAGATTTAGGGTGCACTTTTAATCTATAAACGAGATAATCACTTCTTTGATTGTGTGGCTCCTATTTGTTTAGTGTAGCATAAAAAAAAATCATAAAAAAGATAAAAACCTACGTAGATTGTAGAGAGACACCACCATGGTGTACACCCATAGCCAAGTCCAATCACGGGCAGGAGCTATGAAGAGTGTACAAGGGGTCACAAGTCACCTCCGCTATAGCCCCAAAGACTTGGTCATACCACCTTGGTGGCCCAACCCATAAGATAGTCCACATTGTGCCATTTTAGAATGGGACTATATAGGCACCCCTTTGAGGGGCACTCCCATCCAACATAGACCCTTTCAGGAGTCCCTACACGTGGAACTCAATATAAATGGTAAGGCTCCCTTAGATGCTTGGTATGAGTGGCCACCATGCAATGAAGTGCTAGAACAACATAGGGTCCATAAGGAGAGGCCACATGATTATGTCATCCCTCCTCTACCCCTCATCACTGTTAGGAATAACAAGCCAAATCCATAGCACAAGGCTCTTCAGATAGGGCGAGCCAACTCTGCCTGCCCCTTTCACATATATGAAAGGGAGCATGAGGAAGACTATCACGTTCCTCAATAGCAATGCACAGCACGAGAGAAATGCACCTCCGCACCTGCTATCTACTAGAATCACCTACTGAGGTCAGAACCTCAGGTAAATACCACCAACCTCGATAGAGGAAAGTGACCCATAGATATCTCAGATTATCACGACCGAGATAAATACGTAGGAGAGGCATATAGGCCCCCTAGACCTAAGATGATGGAAAAATTTGACTTGGCATTTGCCAAACATGTCGCCCGCCAAGCGCAAATCATGCAGCTTGAGCAAGACCAACAACAGTTGGAGCACCTGTATCGCCTTAGCAAAGAGCGCATTTGGTGTAAAACATATGAGATGCTCCATAACACTGTGCCCAAGAGGGTTCCAACCCCTTGCACCCAAAGAGCAAAACTATATGATAGGCACAACCCCTTGGTGTAAGACAGGTCCCCATGACCTTACCAAGTGTTGACTCTGAGACCTCCTAGACCTAAGCGGAATGCCACTCCCATGAAAAATGATGGGCACCCTCTACAGGGACCCACCCATGTTTATAGGTATCACCCAAAAACTCCTCAAGAAGCCTATGAGTAGTATGAGCAAGAAGAAGAGCGGGCCAAAATGCCCTACCAAGGTAGAGGGGGTGCTATCCGGTCACCCCTCCATAGGCCTCAAGTTTCCCACAACCCACAATGGAAACTAACCAAGGAGGAAGAGATCAAATATTTTGATGCATATAAAGCACTGCTAGAGCGCTTAGAGTCTATGGAGACCAGACTTCTGGGCCCCAAAAGCCCACTTTACACCAACTCTGCAGTCACCCAGTGCATCCGTCAGTGCCAGCACCCCCATACCCTAAACACTTTAAGCTACCCTAGTTGGAAATATTTAGAGGTGAGGAGGATGCCCAAGAGCACGTGACTAGATTCTTGAGCCAATGCTTTGGCATTCAAGACAATGATGCTTTGTTGTTAAGAACATTTATAAAAATGTTCACAGGCCCTGCTTTGGATTGGTTCACTCAATTGCCAAAGCACAGCATCAATAACTTAGATCATCTAGTGGACATGTTCCTCGAATGCTTCACCTTCAACACCAAGAAGAAGGCATCACTAAGTGACCTAGCCAGCCTCAGGTAGTATGAGGAAGAAACCATGGCAGCCTATGGGAATCGATGGAGTACATTGCTTTCAAAGCTACCCTACCTCCCTCTTATGGCCAACCTTACCCAAATGTTCTCAAAGAGCTGTTTGAGATCAATCTCCATGCTATTATAGCTGTAGCAATATACCACTTTAGAGGAAGCTCTGGTGCAATCCAAAATCATTGAGGAGATCAAGATTCAAGATGGCGATATTGCCAAGCCAAAGAAGAAAGAATTGTCTAAAAATGCCAAGACAGGGACCACGCAACTAAAACCCACTGCGGTCAATCAGGTTTCTATAAATGTACCTAAGCCTGCACAAGCAACACAACCCCAAAATGCTAACTATCAAGCGGTCCCTCTTGACAGTTATGAAAGGGAAAACCATCGACAAGATCAAAATTAGCAGCGTCACCCTAGGCGATAATTTACACCCTTTATAGAGTCTAAAGACTTCTTTTTTGATTGTTTGTTAGCGGCAAACTTGATGAACTTTCCAGAGAGTCAACCTGAAGACCCCAAATTGCCAAAACCCAAATGTTATAGGGAAGACTTGTACTATAAGTTTCATCAATAGAAGGGACATGATCTTTATGCGTGTTGGAAGTTCAAAAGCTTTGTGCAAGACCTAATCGACACTAAGAAGCTAGTGGTGGATAATCTAGTAGCACCAAACAACCAACAGATGGAGGTCTTCAAAGACCCCCTTCCTACCCACAATGCACAGGCAAAGACCCTACAAGTCAATGAAGTGACACAGAACTACCCCATGCATGGGTATGTAGGGATGATTAGTATAGTGACTCAGAACAAAAGGTACCCGAGCATAGCTGCCCCCGCGGCGGCTACAAGAGATGTGCGAATAACGTCACAACCACAACAACATCCTACGCAACCTCCTCCACCTAGACAAGTGGCCACAATTTGGACCAAACTCACCTAGAGTTTGAGGACCACGTCGGCTAGGCTCTCCATCTACGAGCTCATACAACAATCATCACCCCATCGGGAGGCTCTAATGGATATATTAAAATCCATCGAGCTGCAGCCCCATGAAGCAAACTCTTTCAACAACTTTGTGGGACATTTCAAAATATGCATTGATCCAGTCATCACCTTTAGAGAGAACGAGCTAAAATTAGTGATTGGTGACATGGTGGATCCACCCCTGCATGTCATTGCATGGGTCAACGATATTCTGTATAAGAGGTTGTTGGTGGACATTGGATCATCTAATAATATCATTACAACAAAGGTATTGAAACATCTGAAGTTGCTAGCATCTCACATCGTGGCCTCCACCTACACTCTATGAGCATTCAATGATGCGATATGCTCGACATTTGGCACAATTGTCCTACCCATCCAAGTGGGACAAAAGACTATTCCTACATTATGCCACATCTTGGAGGGTGAGATGGCTTATAACATTTTGTTGGGCTGACCATGGATCAGGGACATGAAGTGTGTCCCTTCGATAGCCCACCAATGCTTAAAGTATACATTTGAAGGGCAGGTGCATGTAGTCCTGGTGGACTTAGAACCCTTCAAATATTGCAATATAGTGTAGTTGATGCTACAATCGACCCTTCCATCAACACATTTGGATTTTCAATTGAATCCATCTAAATAGGGTATGATTTTGCATACATCCCCATTGTTAAGTCCATCAAATCCCCAGCCGGGTCCATCTTCATCATCTGGTCCTTCACCAACGATGCCACCTATGGTGGCCACACCGAAGGACAATGGGAAGAAACCCCTAGAAGAGGCACCACCATCAGTCTCAACCATCTCTATCGAAGAGATGCCTAGCCGAGTGGAAGTCGACATGCCTAGTTCACCTAACATGGATTGGACTCAAGAAGAACTCCCATTCCCTCCCCCTTAACTGCCAACAATAATTGTTGATATGGCCAACACGGACCTGAGGGAGTATCTGGTGTTTAACATTGTAGCAACACCTGCACTGGAGTCCATGCAGGACATGGGAAGACCTCACCTCCCCATAGGAACTATTGTTCCTCTAGGCTACCCACCAAACGAGACAAACATTTTATATGGAGGCCTTGATAATGGCATTGAACCTTACATGCAAGAAGAGGAAGATGAAGAGCCTTTTGCTGAAGACCTCAACTATCTGTCCAACCTAGACTTTGCTTTAATATATCTTGGCCAATGCAATTGGCATGGATATGGGTTGGGTAGATATGAGCAACGAGCGCATGTTCTTTGCCAACCAAGATATCAGATGCCATACGATAAATCAAGAGTAGGGTTCAACCACCCCCTGCTCTTGGACATCTTGGTGGAGAACATGCAAGACCTAGGGATGGGCAACAAGGATGGGTTGGCATTAGATCCATATGTCAATACTAACACAACATATACATTGGGGGATTATCTCCCATTGTTGATGACCAACCTTGTTGACCCCAACAACCCCTTACCTTTAACCGAGAAAGGTGAAAGTTCGAGAGCTCACCTACAAAGAGGAAATAGACAAGGTAAGGAAGGCTCTTCGAAAGATGAGTCAGAGTATGAGGTAGCACCATGGGACCCTTTTGAATCGGATAGCAATCACTCATAAGTGACCCCCATGGATGAATATCAAGAAAGCCTCTTGGAAATGTTCCCTTTGGATGCTCTAATCGAGCAAGTGCCACCTCAAGAAAATTAGGTCCCCCCACAAAGAGTAGAACAACCCCGATGGGACCATATCAATTTGCTCGAGCAGGATGAGCCTCAAATATCATAAATAGTTGTTGGAACCAACAAAGGCCTATCTCAATCATATGTGACAACAACAATACCCTGTGGACATTGATGACATGTTCAAACAACTAAACATAGGGTCGAGGCATAGGTGGCACCTAAACCCAGCACAATTGGACCAAGTGTTGCATCTGCCACTTTGGGCATATAGAGAGCACCTTCCACCCAAAGACCCTATAGCGATATTTCCAGTGTCGAGGGTAGACCCTATCCTCCTCTTCACACATAGGGCTGATCCATTCATGCCAATACCTCTAGAGCCCGATCCAAAGCACAAAAATCATCCAAGATGTTTGAGTCACCACACCCACGATAATGGAGACCAAAATCATTTCATCAACATGATCTCCATTGACTTAACCACCCCCATACACAATCCATCCGATCCAGCAAAGTCATTATATCTAGACATAGATGCTTCATTTCACCCTAGGACCAACTCAAGATATCTTCCATGCTGAAGAGGAACCCAAAGTTCCTAACGTAGATCTAAATTTAGCGAATGATATCCACTTGATCCCAACTCCACACCAATTGGAGGATGGGTCCCACATGTCAGTCGAGGAGATGACTGACGTAGACATTGGCTCCATTCCAATGAATCCATAGATAATCAATCTGGGGGTAAGCCTATCCCTTGAAGAGCAAGCTGACTACATTGCCCTTCCAAAATAAAAGGAGGTTTTTGCATGGTCCTACAAATACATGCTAGGGCTAGATCCATAGCTAGTCACGCATAATCTAACAGTTGATCTGACAGTTAAGCTAGTTAAGTAAAAACTATGTAATATGCATCCAATAGTGGCCTTAATGGTCAAATACGAATTACAAAAGTTGTTGGATGCATAGTTTGTCATCTGTGTGGATTACCCACCATGGTTGTCCAACATGGTGCCCATCAAAAATCCTGATGGGAGGATTCGCATATGCACCGATTTTTGAGATCTAAACAAAGCGAGTCCTAAGGATGATTTCCCCTTGCCTAGCATCGACACATTGGTATATGCTACAGTGGGCCACGAAATGCTTTCCCTCATGGATGGTTTCTCGGGATACAATCAGATTCATATCAATCTCGAGGACCAACTAAAAATGGCATTCACAACGCCTTGGGGGACATTTTGTTATAAGGTCATGCCCTTTGGCCTTAAAAATGCTGGTGCCACCTACCAATGCGCTATGACATACATCTTCCATGATCATATGCATAAAACTTTGGAAGATTACATGGATGATTTGTTGGCCAAATCTCTTTTGTGCCCAGATCATCTCAATGACTTAAGCAAGATCCTTGATCGCCTCATTGAACATAAAGTCAGACTAAACCCCAAGAAGTGCGTATTTGGCATCACATCTAGAAAACTCTTGGGTTTCATAGTCTCAAAGTGAGGCATCGAGGTGGACCCAAACAAAGTCAAGGCAATCCTTGAATGCTTCCCCCAACTACCATCAAGCAGCTCAGAAGCCTATAGGGAAAGGTCACGTCAATCAAGCACTTCATAGCATAGCTATCTAACAAGTGCCGACCCATGAATAAATTATTGCACAAAGAGGTAGCATTTCATTGGGATGATGAGTGCTAGTCAGCCTTCAACGACATTAAACAATACTTGGTTTCGTCGCTAGTATTGGCACTACCTAGATCAGGAGTGGTATTCTACTTATACATCTCAGTTACTAAGGTGGCACTGGGTGCCATGCTAGCCCAAAAAAATGAACTACACAAATAACATGCTACTTACTATCTTAGTCTCACCCTGGTCAATTATGAACTTAACTATGCATAAGTTGAGAAGCTCTTCTTGGCAATGGTGTTTTCTACCAAAAAGCTACACCATTACATGTTGAGCAACACGACGTATGTTGTGTCTAAGGAGAATCCATTACGGTACATGATGAGTCATAATTATTATAGTAGCCGAATGATGAAATGGATCATGTTGTTGATGGATTTTGACATCGAGTTCATTGGACAAAAATCCATCAAATGTCAAGTCATCATCGATCAACTAGTAAAGGCTCCTCTTGAAGACGATCACCCTCTAACCATAGAGCTACCCGATGATGGGGTCTTCCATGTCTCAGAATCGCCAGAATCTGATGAGCTTGAGTCACAGGCTGACATTACCCTATTTTTTGATGGTTCTTTGAGCAAGGGGGTGGCACGGGAATCATATTCTTCACACCACAAGGGGATCCAATGCCTCTATCATTTAAATTAGATTTCCTGTGCACCAACAACAATGCAGAATACGAAGCCTTGCTCATAGATCTTCAGAAAACCATCACCATGAACATCAAATGCTTGAACATCTTTGGTGATTCGCTATTAATTGTCAACCAAGTCAAAGGGGTATTCCAATGTAAATGCCCAGTTCTACAGGCCTACAAAGCCCTTGTGGAAAATTTTTTGGTAAAGCTTGAATGGTAAAACATCAAGGCACTCCCTCGGTCATCGAATCATTTTGCGGACACTATGGCATCCTTGGGGTCACTAATCCCGCAAGACATTTTTGGTGATATGACAACCATTCAAGTCAAAACACTATCGCAATCCATGATGGAGCGTGTAAGCTCTGACTTAACGCCAGGAATCCACCTGATCCAAATTGAACCGTCCCCGAACAAGTTCTCTCGAATCCACGATTGTATGAATCATGCTAACTGGGGGTCCTTGTTCTCCCCTACTCCCATTAATAGCAACACAACACTATTCTTACAAGTTCTTTCCCACTCAACTTTTTCTAGGAAGGAATTTTAAGAGGGATTGGTTTTTCATACTGTCGAGGTTTTTGATTAGCAAGATTAGTACACACCCATAAGGGACTACCTCAAGCTAGGTAACCTTCCACTTGGATTGACGCATGTAGCGAAATGATCATTCAAACAAAAATATGTTAAACATGTCTTGCTAGGATATATTTTGTACCATCGTAGCTACAAAGGAATCCTCCTCCGTTGCTTGGACCAGCAAGAGTTTTCTTGGGCGATCACCCAAGCGCATGATGGTACATGCGGTGGCCACTTCAGTGGTATGGCCATCGCAAAGCGCATTCTTCGCATGGGCTATTATTGGCCATCTTTATAGAGAGATTGTTGTGTGTATGTAAAGAAGTGCATGAAGTGTCAACACCATGCTAATTTGACACACTTACCTTCTCAGGTCTTATAGCCGATCCAATCGTCTTGGTCGTTATCGCAGTGGGGCTTAGATCTAATCGAAAAGATCTCCTCAATGTCATTAGGTCATCACACATTCATCATAACGGCCACAGAGTACTTCACCAAGTGGGTGGAAGCAATTCCGCTTACCTCTACGACTAGACCCCACATTTTGGAGTTCATTTTACATACCATCATATGTCATTTTGGTATTCCATCCAATATCATCTCGGATAATGGGATGTCATTCAAGAACAAATACGTGCATACTTTGAACATAAAATACAAAATTTAGCACAATTTTTCAACACCCTATTATCCACAAGCAAATGGGCAAGCAGAGGCGTCAAACAAAACTCTAGTCGCTATCCTCAAAAAGATAGTCACAGATAGTCATAAGGATTGGCACATTCAAATCCCACTTGCCCTATGGGCTTATCGCACTAGCATTCGGATGCCCACTAGGGCAACTTCATTTTCATTAGTGTATGGCTATGAGGTAGTCATGCCTCTCGAGTTGGAAATACCTTCCCTACGCATATCAATGAAAGAGTTCATCGATGATGACATTGCATGGCAGGCCCAGTTAGACCAACTTACATTGCTCGACGAACGATGCATCAATTCTCTCGAGCATTTGTGTATCTATCAAGAGCGACTTAAGAAAGCATACAACATGAAGGTTCACCTAAGGGACTTTCAGGTTGGTGACTTGGTCTTAAAGGAGAACCAGCAGAACTCTAACTTGTCGCCCCATCTAAGGGACAAGTTCACAGCAAAATTGGTTAGGTCCCTATGTAATTGATAGTAAAATAGGACGTAGAACATGTCAGTTAGCCTCTCCCGATGGAATCAAGGAACTAGAACCCTTGAACATTAGTCATTTAAGGCCATTCCATATTTAAAAGAGCCATAGCCCAAACCAAAATCTCCAAGGATTCCCACAATCGCTTGGTCAAACCCCCCAAAATGCCCCAAAGGTGTCCATAAACCCTTTGGTCAAACCAAAATGCCCCAAAGGTACCCATAATCCCTTTGGTCAAACCAAAAGCTCCAAGGATTCTCACAATTGCTTGGTCAACCCCCAAAAGCTCCAAGGATTCCCACAATCACTTGGTCAACCCCCAAAATCTCCAAGGATTCCCATAATCACTTGGTCAACCCCCAAAAGCTCCAAGGATTCCCACAATCACTTGGTCAACCCCTAAATGCCCCAAAGGTACCCATAATCCCTTTGGTCAAACCAAAAGCTCCAAGGATTCTCACAATCGCTTGGTCAACCCCTAAACACCCCAAAGGTACCCATAATCCCTTTGGTCAAACAAAAAGTTCCAAGGATTCTCACAATCATTTTATCAACCCCTAAATGCCCTAAAGGCACCCATAATCTCTTTGGTCAAACCAAAAGCTCCAAGGATTCTCATAATTGCTTGGTCAACCCCTAAACGCCCCAAAGGCACCCATAATCCCTTTGGTCAAACCAAAATCTCCAAGGATTCTCACAATCGCTTGGTCACCCAAAAACACCCCAAAGGTGCCCACAAACCCTTTGGTCAAACCAAACGCCCCAAAGGTACCCATCATCCCTTTGGTCAAACCAAAAGCTCCAAGGGTTCCCACAATCGCTTGGTCAAAAATAAGAAAATTCAAAAATAATAAAATCATCAAAAATAACAAAAATTTGCATCTCATTTCCATGCATACTCAAAATCATCACAACAATAAAGAACTATTTTGCATCTCATCTTCATACTCACAAAAATAAATCAATCAAAAACACAAAAATATAAGGTGCATAGGCATCGCAACCATACATTACATATTTTTTGATCATACAAGTCAAATGCACCATAGAATGTAATTACTCGACAAATCCATCCTTTTCCACATTTCTCCACTCTATAAAAAACCCATCAAAAATAAACACCATTCACATATTTTCACCATATCATAGTTAGTTGTCTTCTAATGTATCAATAGTTTTCGTCATTCAGTTGTCATTAGCTTTCTAGCCAAATACTGTACAAAGTCAGATAAATTTTACAAAGGTAGAGTTCTACTTGGATCACACCTTGTTACGTAGCATCCCACCACAAGTTAAAACACATAAAAATTCCCAAGTTGTGTAAATGAAAGATGAAATCTGCAAAGCAATCTAGGATACCATCTAGTGAAAAGGTTATCTTGCTCATCCCCCTGTGTGAATGACCCCAAAAATGCTGAGAGTTGGCAAAAGGACAAGCATCTTCCCTACCCAATTCCCCAAGAATCCCAAGTTCTCAAAAAGTTGCAAACACCAAAAAATTTTGCAAAAGTCAAAACTCCAAAAATTCGACATCAAAACCAAAGTGCATACATCAAAAGGCACAGACAATAGTGATTCTCAATCACTCAATATTCAAATCCCTTGCTCAAAAGAAAAAAAACAAAAATAAATAGTGATTTTTATCACTATAGAAGAGCAAGTATCCCAATACAATTGAAGAAAAGAAGGGAGTCAAACTTGAATCCTTGGAACTCTCAGCATTCAGAAGGTCATAAGGTGCACCTCAGTATTGGTTTGGTGGATAGCCTATTGGTCACTGGTGGTAAACCTCTTGCATGATGATATATCTATCACATTAGCTTGTGTGTAGATCAATGTTTGCATATGGATGAGATAGCTTATGGTATCCTAGATAGCATCACAGATTAATCTGACTAAATACAACAAAGGAGTTAGTGGAGCTAATTAGGTGATCTTCAGTACAGGTTTGGTTGACAGCCTATCTGGCACTGGCGGTATCATGACAAATACCACATAAACGAATTCAATTGCACACACAAGGATGTGAAATAACTTGGTAAAAAAAAAATCTTGTGAGATAAACGTACAGTCTTGGTTAGTTAACACATCTAAATCTCAGAAAACCTTAACTACATTTTAAAACAACTGGTACATTTCATTACTTACATCAACATCAAAACATATGAAAAATACCAAAACAAAATCCATAAATGCAAAGTCATTCCATAAAACAATAAGTATAGAAATCTAGTAAATCTTGTATAGTCTATGGTGCCATCAAACAAGTTATCAACAACTCATTTCATTCATTCATATGCATACATCATATAATTAGAAACATCGCATTCATAATACCACATGCATACATCATCATAAATAAATGTGCATAAACAGATAAAATAAATCATGACAAGTGTATAACCAAAATAAAAATTCATGTATATATATATCGTCAAAATGCCTATAGGATACAATGAGTCCATCCTCTGACCCTGCAAAACAATAACAAAAACTCAAAAACCCTCGATCCTAGGGCATCGACCACCATGATCATGCAGGATCGATGCGATGGGAACTACCCCCTGTGGTGTGGGTCCTATGGGACCTCTCAGGGCGACTGTTGCTAGCCCCCACATCACACCCACTAGCACCCCCCTCATCCAGCCACCTGTTATGAGAAGATGTTGACTGCTCAGTATTGATGTCTCTCATCCGGTGCAAAGACCCACCTCTAAGGAGCTCAGGTAACCACCCACCGAGGTGGATAATCTCTCCCTCCAAATCCATCCGGTGTTGAAACCACTCTACCTCCCATCGACGATATGTAGCCACTACATCATCACGCTACACCAACTGATTTCATAGGAGATCCCTCTCCTGTGTAGCATCTATGTCCCCATCTCGTCGATGATACGCAGCAAATGTGTTCTCCCACTCAGCCAACTAAGTCTGCAAGAGATATCTCTCCTGCAAAGCCTCCCCAAGCTTCGCATCCCATATCTACAGCAAATCCTCCAATCATGCTATCTCAGCATGATCCCTCACCTTCACACACTTCGAGATAGCCTAGTGCATAGGCATATTCGGGACTACGGGCTGCTTCGGCTCCCACTGCTCTGGGACATCCTACATATTCAGCTACTCCAAAATCCCAAAATCATCCCCCCCAAAGTTGTCAACCTCCACCATGTCTATATCATTGAGCAGAGCCCCTCAACCCTCTCCCAATGCCTCTACACCCTCGCCACCTACTATTGCCACCTCTAGACCCCCTAGAGGTCTCTCACCTCACCACCACTGCAATGTCCACCACTGCTCGTACTCAGCAGCAACCCCGACGTCATCCATATCTAGGATTTCAATCGTTGTATCCAAATCCTCACCCAGTGGCTCAATTACCGGCCAGTACAGTGTCCTCTCGTCGCCCCAACGTCGATAGATCAAGGGCTCCCCAAGAAATCCCTAGTGTACCCCAAATTGTCGTGTCACCTGACTGTACGGGAAGAACTCCTACTCGGTCCCATGCTGCCCGATTAGCCACCTCCCCCTATGAACCTGTCGGAGCCACTCCCTAGCCTCAGGCCAATCTGGACAATCTAGGTATGGCTATCAGAATACCTCCATAGGAGCAAGCCATGAGAAGGCATCAGCGTAGTGCCCCACGATACCTGCCCATCGCTGATTATGCCCCTCCTCCTCTGACTTATGCCACCATGTCGTGTACCTTATTTCTCTATCAACCATCTCCATCCGAGTCATCCATGACAACCTCACCGACCTCTCCACAACTATGTGTTTCCAAGCCCAACACTACAATAGGTAACTGCATCCAATACCCTTCCGCCTTCGATAGTGGACCTCGTACAACTCATCATAGAGTTGTGCCAGTAGTGTCTGCCCCCACCTCATAATTAGGGGTGCCTCCGTCGAACACTCCACCAACCTAAAGACCACCTCCAGTAGGTTCCATGGGAACCTCACACTTGAAGAGTCGGGTAGTAGCATGTTGGAGATGAGGCTCATCAGTAATGCATGCCTCACTCCCAAAATGCCAGTCTCTAGCCACCATCATACCAAAATGCCTCAAATATGGCAGTCACCCTCTGCCCTCTCCATCGGGCTATCCACACCCAAATCCTCCCAATGAATGAAGCATGGTGTCAGAACTACCATCTACTAATCATGTGGCATCGTCCTGATAGGAATACCATCTATCAAAATCTACAAAATCTGATAGACATCCTCAAGAGTCACTATCATCTCCCTTGTTGGGAGATGGAAGGTATTGATGCGGGGTTCCCAGAGGTTGATCAATGTGGTTAGGTATGCCTGATCCCCCACCACAGGCTCTAGTCATGTCACATGCTTGATCCCAAGGGTGTCAAGCCACTCCTAATCTACCAAATTCAGTGCCTCCCGGGCATCAGAGAACACCGTCGGCTGACGGTACCGACTCTTCACCACTTGCAAAACAAAAATAGCAAAACATTAAAAAAACATAACAAAAAACAACCAAACTATACAACAATGCATAAACATACAACAAAATAGTTCAATAAACTGTACAATCACACCTAATAAATGTACAGCTAAAAATAGTTCAAAACAAACAAAAAATTCAAAAACAATAGTTTTTCAGTACCTAGGGTTTTTAACTCTACGTTTAAACTGATAAATAAAAACAAAAAATTCAAAAACAACAGTTTGTCAGTACCTAGGGTTTTTAACTCTACGTTTAAACTGATAAATAAAAACAAAAAATTCAAAAACCATAGTTTTTCAGCACTTAGGGTTTTAACTATAAATTTAAAACTGACAAATAAATAAAAAACACAAAAAATTCAAAAACCACAGTTTGTCAGCACTTAGGGTTTTAACTATAAATTTAAAACTGACAGATAAATAAAAAACACAAAACAAATTCAAAAACAGTTTGTCAGTACCTAGGGTTTTTAACTCTATGTTTAAACTGATAAATAAAAACAAAAAAATCAAAATCAAAATAACAGTTTTTTTTTAACCTCGAGTTTATAACTGAAGTTTACAACTGAAAAATCAGAATAAAAACAAATTTTCTAAAGCTAAGGTTTTGCTCTAAGTTTAACCTAGGGTTTTAGTTTAAAAAAAAAAAAAGGATGCAGTTCAACCTAGGGTTTCTTATAACCTTAAAAAAAATACAAACAAAAAATAAAAAACATTTCTTTTTAGCCTCGGGTTTTACCTTAGTTTAAACGAAAAAACAAATTCAAAATAAATTGTGATTTTAAAACTGTAAAATAAAACACAAGCTAACTAAATGAGAAGGAGCACTTACCAATCTTACTTCAGCTCCACTGCTTGATCCAGTTCGTGAACTCATGGCGTCGGGAAAAATTTGACAGTGCTTCGCTTCGCAGACTCGACCTCCTCCTCCTCAGATCTCCAAATCGCCAGAAAATCGAATGCAAATGAACCCAAACCCTAGTTTTGGCCCTTAAATAGGCTTTTAGGCCTGTAATCGTTCCACCCTGGGATGAGCCCTCTAGTTAGTGCTCGTACCACCCTGGGATGATTACAAAACTGGTATTCGTCCCACCCAGGGACGATTATAGAGCAAAAATTTCAAAAACAGCAAAAACTACACAAAATGCACAAAAACAAGCAATAAAATTGTCCAATAAGAGTGCTTTTGCACTTGACATTACGGGCATACAAAACAGATGTCGGGGTCACAAATACTCACTATCCTACTCCCTAAGAAGGCTACCATAGTCGGACCGCTCCACGAGGGAACAAATTGTTGAGAATTTCATCCCCAAATGGCTTCCCAAAAAGGGTCCAAACCCACCCAAAAATAGCAATAACATTACCGAAAAATGCACCTTTGTGCCTCTGCTTCTTGGCTTGCAAAATAGATGTTGGGCTCACAAATCCTCACTATCCTACTCCTTAAGAAGGCTACCATAGCCGTACCACTCCACGAGAGGACATATTGTCAAGAATTTCATCCCCAAATGACGTCCCAAAAAGGGTCCAAACCCACACAAAAATAGCAATAACATTTCTGAACAAGGTGCCTTTACGCCTCTACTTATTGGCTTAAAAAATAAATTTCGGGCTCACAAATCCTCGCTATCCTACTCCCTAAGAAGGCCACCATATCTGGACAACTCCACAGGAGGACAGATTGTCGATAATTTCATCCCCAAACAGTGTCCCAAAAAAGGTCCAAACCCACCCAAAAATAGCAATAACATTGCCGAACAAGGCGCATTTGTGCCTCTACATTCTAGGCATGCAAAATAGATGTCGGAGTCACAAATCCTCACTATACTACTCCCTAAGAAGGCTACCATATCTGGACCACTCCATAGGAGGACGGATTGCCGAGAATTTCATCCCCAAATGGCGTCCTAAAAAGGGTCCAAACCCACCCAAAAATAGCAATAACATTGCCGAACAAGGTGGCTTTGCGCCTCTACTTCTTGGCATGCAAAATAGATGTCGGGGTCACAAATCCTCACTATATTACTCCCTAAGAATGCTACCATAGCCTGACCGCCCCACAGGAGGATGGATTGCTGAGAATTTCATCCCCAAACGACGTCCCAAAAAGGGTTAACACCCACCCAAAAATAGGTCAAAATGTTGGGAAACTACACACACATTCAAAGATAAACAACTGAAAGGCACCCTTATACAAGTAACCTTGGGTCAAGCGAATCATCGCTTTTCTCATGTAGGTCATTCCCTCATTGATTCGTCACTTGAGGGGGTAGTCACACTTAGTCACCAATCAACAAATACACACCCAATTAAGGAAATGGCATGCATTCGAAGAATCATTGACAAAGACAATCATGCCCCTGCTTGGGGCAGCAAACAAGCAATAATCACAAGCTGATCAAACAATTGGCATTCTAGAATCATGAATTCAAGGTTCCCATAGACAAAAGGTTGTGCCCTTTGCCTATTCATGACTGAACAATGTCCAAGATCAAGTAACACCTCACCAAAAAAGGTTAACACTTGAACTAAGCTCCTTAGCTCGTCAGAAGCAAGGATTCAAGAATGCATGCCCTTTCCATACTTGGGGCATCAAAATTTGGTTAGGTTACTGAGAAACCCTAATCATTAGTACTTTGGTTATCTATTTTTTCTCAGCACTGCTCCATGCATAGCACATCCCAAAAAGGGGCATCTATAGACACCCAAATAGCACCAATCCGATTATGTGGCTACAAACATTGATTGCATTGACACACACAGCCCCCAGGGCAGCCCCTAGAGGTTAAAAAATGGTCCTAACCACTCTCATAGTAGTTTTTGAAGGTCATAGATCGATTTGGTACCTTTCAGGCACTCTGTTCCTTATTCATTCCAT
Source organism: Wollemia nobilis (assembly GCA_028583015.1). Classification (NCBI taxonomy): domain Eukaryota; kingdom Viridiplantae; phylum Streptophyta; class Pinopsida; order Araucariales; family Araucariaceae; genus Wollemia; species Wollemia nobilis. Next base: position 3,313,938 of record JAQPPZ010016751.1, on the reverse strand, counting down.
CTAGGGATGATTACAAACTGGTATTCGTTCCACCTAGGGACGATTAGCAGTATTCGCTCCAAGGTGGGGTGCATAGCAGGTTTGATAGGAAAAAGTTCAAATATCAACAAATGGCAGCCCAGATCCACCACTTAACTCCTCCTTCATTGCATGGGAGTGCGAGTGAGCTTTTTGGAGCGCTAAATTCAGTTACAAAGGCAACCATGGAGCCCTTAATCAGGGAGGAATATTCTCCCCCCATGGAAAGGCATGATTTCCAAGTGGCACCTCTACATGCTCATACACAGAGACCATCAGGTCTATAAAATGGTGAGTCTTCTCACCCCAAAGATATACGGAGAAGGAGCATTTTGAGAAATGAAGTGTTGCCATTTTGCATACTCACTTTTGATTGTGCCTTTCACATCCTTGATCTCTCTTTTGGGAGGGAGGTGATTGGGTGGTTATTGGAAGTGTAATCCGGACCCTAAACCTGACATTTGGCCATAGTATCCCACCTAAATTTTTTTACAACACCCCAAAAGATGTTTTTGACCCATCCCAAGTGGATTGGTACCGAAATCGGGCCCTAAATGATGAGTGTCCTGCCCCCAGGTGCCCCCCCCGCACTGTTGCAATCCTAATCGCCTCACCCCAAAGCGATTAGAAATTTGTAGCAAATTTCAATTCTATTATTTTTGCATTTTATTCTAGGTTTCTTAGATAGGCTTGCATTCAAATTTCATGTAATTCTAATAGTTTTGATCATGTTTTTGTTATTTCTCGCTTTCGCTAGCCTGCAGGTAGCATCATCAAATTCCTAGTGATAGAGGCTGAATTGGTAAAATATGACCTTCTAGGTCTTTCCAAAATACCCCATTTTACCTAACCCCTAACCTTTCATGTGATTTGGAGCCTCCTGGATGGGACATTTAGGATAGTGCTTTCTGACATTTTGTTGCAGGTCTAATCGTCCCACCTTAGAGCGATTAGAAATTCGTGGTGAATTTTCTAACTGTTCCTTTTGCATTGCCTTCTCGGTGATTTTTTCATGCCTCTGTAAAGTTTTTAGCTCATTTTGATCTATTATATTTGTCGTTTTATTTATTTTTTGCATGCACTAATCTTAGGCTTGGGGATTGCATGTTTCATTTCATCTGCAGGTGCTACTGATTGTTTTCTGTTTCCTTGAATGCAAGATATCGACATCATAGGAGTAGCAAATAATCAAATACCATTTCATGCAAGTGGTGACAATGTTTGGTCTGCCCATTTTACATGTGGGCACGCGAAAGAAGGCATACCACCCATGGTGTAACGAAACCTTATTTAATGCTCCTAGCCCCTGAAAATGGAGGAGACATGTTGTAACCGAGCTTTAAAGCAAATTAATAAAAAGGGTTGTATTCCATATTTGCTTTCTATTTGGTTCCAATTCATTTATTTTTCTCTCCTTTCATGCATTTTCAATTCATAGGATTTAGCGTTATCTTTGGCTTCACTTGCATCGCACTTGGTGTTTCCTCTTTTGCTTCTGTATCCTCGTGCTTTCACATATTTGCATATATTCTTGAACAAAAGAGAAGAAAACATGATGATAAATATATTAAGTATATTTTTGTTGGCTAGTATAATAAATTCAAATATTATAAATGTTATGGTCCCACTATTAATAGTTGCATGTTAGTAGAGGTGTGGTCTTTGATGAAGGGGAACATATAGCAAAGAGACTAAAGATGTTTTTGGTGTTACACCATAAAATGATGAAATAGCTCCCAATGAAAATGGGAAGCCTTGCAACTAAAAATTTAGGAAAACTCCAACTCTCCTATGTTAAATACTGACTCTCCATCTTCAAGTTCATCAAGAGGTAGTATTGGTAAAAAAGGTTGTAGCAAATATCACCCACAAACACAAATGTTATATGAGAATTAAACAAGGAGATATTGATTACAATCAAAACAAGGTGACAATATAATAAAGTATGCAGTATTATTCTCTTATAATATTGAGCCTTCAAATTTTAGAGAAGCATGTGCTAATGAATATTGGGTAAAGGATATGGAAAATAAAATTGGAAATATTGAAAATAATGATACTAGAAAGTTTATTTCTTCTCTAAAAGACAAGACTATAGTTGGTGTTAAATATATTTATAAGCTGAAACTTAATGTTAATGGAATCATAGCTAAACACAAAGCATGATTTCTAGCAAAATGCTATGTTCAACGAAAAAAAATAAACTATGAAGAAATTTTTGTGCCAGTTGCTAGAATGTAAATGATAAGATTTATTCTTGCAATAGCTACAACATTTTAGCCTTATTGTATACCCAATGGATGTAAAATTAGCATTCTTAAATGGATATATGGAGGAAGAATTTTATGCAGATCATTCAAAAGGATTCATAGTTGTAGGTAATGAAGACAAAGTATATAGGTTGAACAAATCTCTCTATGGACTTAAGTAGGCACCTAGAGCTTACTCTAGGAATGATTCCTACTTGTGTAAAAATATCTATGAATGGTGTTCAACTAAAATTACACTATACAAAAGTATAGTTGCATTAAATATTATTGTTATATATTTTTATGTTGATGATATAATTTTTATGGGTAGCTTCACTATCTTGTTAGAACAATTTAAAAGGGCTATGTTGGATGAGTTTGAAAAGAATGATTTGGAAAAAATACAATAATTTCTTTGTATGCAAATAAATCAATTAGGTAAGGTATATCTATTACTCAATCCAAGTATGTTGAAATTCTTCTACTAAGATTTAAAATAAATGGTTGCAAAAATTTTGGTGCCCTAATATTTATGGGTTGCAAATTGATGAAGGAAGATTCTTCTCCTCTTGTGGATGCAACATTGTATAGGTATTTAGTTGGTAGCTTGATGTGCATTACAATGACTAGGCTAGAAATTATATATTTTGTTATCTTGATGGCAAGATTCATTCACTCTCCTCGTAGTCTCATTGGCTAGTAGCCAAAATAATCCTTAGGTATGTGAATGGTACAAAATATTTTGGTTTATGTTATTATGCTACATACAAATATATATTTAGTAAGGATCCTTGATGATAGAAAGAGTACTTTAGGTTATGCTTTCTTATTTGGTGGCAAATTGATATCTTAGAGCAGAAAAAAGTAACAAATAGTTGTATTGTATACAACTAAAGTGGAGTACATGTCTGTATCATTCACTTGCACTCAAGCCATTTGAATGAAAGGCTCTTTGAAGACTTGAAAATGAAAATTGATTACTCTTTTAAGATATATTGTGACAACACCAACACTATATCCATGATAAAGAATATGATTTTTCATAGTCTAAGTAAACATATTAACATATGCCACCACTTCATTCATGACTTGGTATAGGATGAGTTTATAGCTCTTATTTTTTGTAAACCTAGAGATCAAAAATATGATATTTTCATAAATGCTTTGAATAGAGATAAATTTTAGAATTTGAGAAAATTGATTAGAGTACAAAACATTAACATGAAAGGAGAGGATGAAAAATTATGATGTCTAATGTTTCACTCCTCATGTATCTCATCTAGCATACAATTTGTGATCAAAATAATATTAATAAAACTACTCACTTCTTGTGAAAGTGCTTTATTACTAAGTTTAATTAAAAAGAAAAAAAATGTAATAAAAGAAAAAAACAAGCAACTTCTCATTTTATCAAGATTTTAGTTTTAGGTAGATTAGAATATTTTACCTGAGAAAATTTTATAGTTGGATTGGAATTTTTATAATATTTTATATAGATCTAATTATTATACATCTAAAATGGACGTATTTGGCCACTATAAGCACAGTTCAAATTTGATGTCTTATTAAAGTTATTATCACTTATAACGTCAAAGTTTAATGAAAAGCCATATTTTTTATTACAATATTTTACCTATGTTAAGGGATTTTAAGTACAAGTACCTCGAATGGAAATCCTAACAATTGAGGTTGTTTGATTTGAAGTTCCTTGTATCGTGACAAGTGACGATTATAATTTTTTGAATATATTGAAGAAGTGATTTCTAATAATAATTTCAAGTCAAGTTTTTATCGAACGGAGCTGGCCATCCAATCTCAATATCAGTCCTTTTTTTTTATAAAAATATAAAAATAAATGTGAAACTTTGGAAATTGAATGAATGCGAGAATATAGGACCGCACTACATCAAAACTACCACCCTTAAAGTGGTCTCAGTCTATTTTGGGGTGTTGTACAAGTGGTATTTGATTCTTCGTATGTGAATATATAATATAAGTTTTCAATTAATTATTGTAATTTTTTTTATTATTTGAAAGGTGAGGATTTTGAAAAGGTTTTACAACCTTAACATCAAGTTTTAAGTGAAGACTTACAACCAACAATCCCAAAAGGGTTGCCCAACCAACAACCTCAAAGAGGTTACCCAACCAACAAGGAGCAAATGATTGGAAAAAGAAAAACTTAATCTAGTCACCCTACCATACCATCCTATGAAAAGAACATCTATACCTTAACATAAAGTTTCAAATGGAGACTTACAACCAACAACCCCAAAGGGGTTAACCAACCAACAACCTCAAAGGGGTTACCCAACCAACAAGGAGAAAATGATTGGAAAAAGAAAAACTTAATCCAGTCACCCTACCATACCATCCTACGAAAAGAACATCTATACCATTGGCACTAGTTGACACCCCAAAATATGGGGACACCAACTTCTTTCATAGGCAAAAAATTCAATAAATAAAACATGAAAAATGAGTCACTAATTCTTCTATATTCTAAAAAATCATTCCACATTAGCATGTGGGCCACACTTCACTGTGGATTACCACCTAATAATTTCCCATAAACACTCCAAATCTAAAATTCAAAAATATCACGTCCATCACTCACCATTGATGGAACTCCACATTTGAAACAAATAAAATTGACAAGTTGAATTGAAGCAATTTTAAGATCCAATTCTCGATCAAACCAAAAATGAAGCACCACCTTCCTATTGTAAAACTAGCTACCAACCACAACTCCCATCGAATCACAAAATCAAAGTTACATGAGGAGAAAAACTAGAGAAATTAGTTATCCAAAAGCTTAATTTTTTTTTTTAAATCTAATACCCCTTGACTAAGAAGTCCAAGGAGGCCACTAAATATCCAACATATCATCATTTAGGGGTAATTAATGAAGCCTTCATCTTCTCCACCTCTAAGTGGGGAGATTTAAAATTATTCAATCTAAGTTGTCTTCTACAGTTGATACTCATTTCTTTTTTCAGATTCAACCCAGGTTGGGCCCTATTGGATGCTTTCGAGTCGATATCCCACTTCTTGGGTCTTCCCACTTTGTGTTTTACCATTGAATTACTAAGAGATTATTGAAAGATCCTGGAGAATCCTTCTCTATAAAGGGGCTAGGGAAAATTGGACTATATAAAATCTGTTGGATAACAATATCCTCTATAACAAGGCAATCAAATGAGTTTTGGAGATTGAGACCATATAGACTTACCTTATCTGCTCCTTCACCAATATTAGGAAGTCAAATTTCCTTCTTCTTGATGATATTTCTCTCCCCATAAAAAATAAAAGAGGTAAGTAGAGCACTTTCATCCTTCCCTCTGAGCTCTAGAGCCATAACATTTAATTAGGGATTAGGGGAGGGTACTTTATCTTTCCTGATTTGATTAGTTTTTAGAGATACTTTAGTAGATGCAAAAGAAGTGGGCATCTTCTCTTTCAACTTGAGGATAGACTTCTTGGTAACTCATTTGCTTACTCTTCCCCTCGTCGATGAGGGTGGGCATTCTTCAAATGATTGAACTTGCCACACTCCTGGTAAAATTGAGGTCAATTCTTATATTCAATATATTGAGTCTAGGGACCTATATTAGAGACCAACACCACAAATATTATAAGTTCATTATCAATATTAGCCAAGATACACAATCTGACAAAGAACAACCGAGATTTAGAACTAGTGGGCTCATCAATGGAAACCATGTCTTCCATCTTAGTGGCCACAACTTCAAAAATATTTGTGTGCTAGTACTGAAGAGGAACTATGGTAGCTTCACCCACAAAGGTACTTGATTTACTCATTGTGAATGGGGATTAAATTTTGATCGCCATTTTCTCAAAAATAAATTGTGCTTTCCAAAAAACCATGGTCTCCCTTCCAAGATTCTCTTGGAATCTTCTTCATATGTAATCCTAACAAGGAAAAATATTTTGGCAAGCTAGCTACCTCAAGCAACCCTAAAGGCCACTATCGTATCAAGGCCCATATCCTTAATATGTCTAAATCAGATCTTTCCCCTTGAAATTTTCCAACAAGGTTCCATGATTCCCCCTCTAGAATATTTGTTAAGAAGTTGAGCGGGAATTATAATCTGACCAAAGTCTGAGGAAAAGTCACACATGAGATCTGAGTCATCGCCCTTAGATCCAATAGTCACCTTCTCAAATAATGAATGACATAGAGAAGAGGGTTATCATACCATGGGATAAAATGGTATCATAGTAAGCTTTTCCTAAGTCCACCAGATCTAGAGTGGCCCCATTCACATGCTTAGCCTCCTCTAAAATGGGAACCAACATCTATGTCTTGATTTTTCCCACTCCCAGAATCAACTTTTCTCATCCAATAGCTAATATTTCCACCAAGAATTCATCCGCAAAATGTAGATGGTACCCCTATCTATAACGGGAACCAATAGCCTTGCATTGCTCTCACCCTCTCTCAAATTCAAGTTCTCTTTTCGAATGGCTAAGATTTCCACCAAGAGCTCATCCATGAGGCAGAGAGATCAAGTATATAGAAATACAATCATTTTAATTATTATAAACATTTTGGAAAAAGAAAAATTGAGAATTATGAATGATCAGACTTTGGACCCATAATGTCAAAATCATTATTTTCCTCATATCACATATGTATGCAACCTTGCAGCCTTACAATGTACTTTCTAATTCTATCCTAGGATTATTTCATCTTGATAGTGATTTTTTAAATTATTATTAAAAAAAGTCACAGAGTTAAAATTTTAGAAAATAAAGATAATTAAATTTATTTATAAAATAATATTAATCAAAGGATTTTTATTTTTTATTTTTCATGAATATGTTTTTATTCAAAAGTAATATTATATAAAGGTTATATTACTCTCAACAATAATTTTTAACTTTGTTATACAATAATAATGATTTTAATTTGAAGACATGAAAGTAAAATCATGTATCTTCTAATCTTTAATGTCATAAATAATCTTGTATGTGTGACTTTTAGGTTCTTTGGACTTCTTAGTACCAATTTTTCTTGGGTTGATAGAGTTTTTGTTTTGATGCTATAAAACACCTAAAGGAAAAACATATGCAATACAATGAATTCCGCATGTAATTATTTTAATTGAATTTGACTCTAGTCATCTTCATATTTCAAATATATATTCTGGAGTTTCATTATCAACTACTAAATATAAAAAATGCAATAATTTGGCATGGCATATATACTTTCATGGCTTTCTGATCACATATGAAGTCATGTGAACAAGGAATCAAAATACTTAAATTGTATGTAATTCCTACAAACATTTGGTTGAGATAACAACCACTTTCCCTTAATAATTTCTCCAATAATACTCCCAAGGTGTTGAGAATATTTATTTAAAAAATTATTATGATGAGATGTAGAAGCTTACATAGAATATTATAGAAGTCATCTAGAAAATATTTCATAAAATTCTTAATATAGGGTTGAAATATCTTATTCATCATCTAATCAAAAGTTGCAATTGCATTACACAATCCACAATACATCACTCAATTAGAAAAAGTATCCCATGGAGTGGTGAGGGTTGTATTTAGTTAATCCTTTTATATAGTGTGGACTTGAATGTAGTGTTTATAGCCATCTATAAATACATATTAGTCATTCTCTCTAACTTCATCCAAGATATTATCCATGAAACATAGTGGGTAATGATATTTCTTTGTAGCCTTACTCAAATTTTGATAATCAACACGTTCCCTAGCTTACCATTCTTATTTTCTACAATAATAATTAGGGATATTGGAATCTAAGTCGTCTACTAGAAAAATAAAAAATTTATCTGTCAATATGTCTATCTCTTCTTTTATGGACTTGGCATAACTTAAATTCATATCATAAGATATTTTCTTCACAGGTTTTGCATTATAGATCAACTCTATCTAATGCTTCACCTAATCTGATTATTATAACTCTTTTATATTAGAAGTGAACAAATGAATATACATGCAAAAGAGCCAAGAGTAGTGCTCTTTTCCCTACTCTTCTACTATATTCCCAGTGTGTAGCTACTTTATCTAGTTTTTAAAAATAGTTTAGGGAATCAATTTGAGTATGAATATTAATATACTTAAATTAGATATCCTTTATCTTTCTTCATCATCATAATTTTCTATAACTACTTTTTTAAGAATTGCATAATTCAAAATTGTGCATTCAATTTAGTATTTTTTGAATCCTCAATGTATGAGGTTGAGCTGGTTTTATCTTCACTTGATTGGGATCCTAACTAATGGTCATGTATGCTTCATACTAATATTTGTAAGCATAATATTTTCTTAACCATAGCATTTATAATAATATTAGATAGTCCACTATACTATTTTTCATAGTTCAAACATCTATATTACAAATGACTCCCATGACTAAGACTATTGCATCAGAGACTAAATATACTAGATTTTATATTTTTTAATTCAAAGATATTATATTAATGTTGTATTTATGATCTATATCTATCCCTAATATCTTAAATGTAGATTATATCATTATTTTATCAATAACTCCACCATCTTTTATGATATCAAGAATAGAGATACATGTACAAAATGTTTCAACATGTAGAGTCTATGGATTAACCTCTATGTCAAACACTATTATGTCATTATATTATCCATGAATACACCATATTACATGATATCAATAATAGAGATACATGTACAAAAAAAATTAACTTGTGGAATATAGGGGTTGATCTCTTTGTCAAACACAATGACTTTGGCCTTCATCCATCATCTTAGATTAATCTCACTATGCAACTCCCTTTACTTTTCTAATGATACTGATAATAGTTACTTCTATATAATACTGGAAGTCTACTTTGGCACATCCTCCATGATTGAGAATTGTGGCTAGCCTACTAAGATTGAAAAATGTTGAACATATATTTTTCTTGTTCTCTAATTTTTAGGTTCTTCTTTATTCTTTTTAGTCCCTTCTTTATTTAGAATTTTATCCAAGCTCGCTTAATTTCCATGTCATTAGCTTCTTCTTCATTGTATTCAACAAGATTGGCAACATTAATTAGAGCTTTTATTTTCTCATTATTTTTATTACAAAAGTAGATGTCTTATTAAGATTTTTTTCTTACAATTTCCTTTCTCTTTTTACCCATAGTAGACTACTTTATACAAATTCCTTCTAGCACTCTTATTGAGTTCCTACTAATTTTTCTTACTATAAATTTATTGTAAATTATTCCATCCTTTTGATTAAATCTTCTACATTAGCTACAAAAGCAAGAGAGAAAATTGCTTCTATTTTGACTACTAGTTATGGAACTTGGTTAAGATATATTAGAATAGTTGGTGCTAATGAAAATAATATCTTGCTTGAACTCCACTCTTGTTAATTTTTAATCTTATATACATATTAAATGATCTTGTGTTGCTTGTACTTCACTTTCAATTTATTTAATGGATTTAATATTGTAATAAAATACTTGTAAATCAACATGAGTAGAAGAGGTGCATTGAAAGTGGTATCAAAGCCCTTTTTGGAGCTTGGTAAGCTTCTACTGTTAGAAATTTTGATTTCCTATTTATCTTATTTTTGTAGCTTATAAATGATGTTTTGACCATTTTAAAATAATATAGAGGAGCTAACATTATTGGCTAGGCTAGATTACATGTAAAGCATCTAGTGAACTAAGGAGAAATTACGCTTTAATACCCAAGCCTTAAAAAATAACCGTACATGATGTTGCTTTGGTAAATAAACTTGATATTCACTTAAAAAAACAAATGTTGGAAGAGTGATGAGTGTTTCAAAGGTAACTGAGTGAGGGTTTCATCTATGGATGAGACACATGCAGGAATAGAGGCTCCTTTTCAAGGCCTACATGCCCTAGTGGATAGTTTATTTATTTTTTATTGTTTTTGCCCACGATAAACCCAAGATATGTTGTAGGATACCCACAATGGGTTAGAATTTTTTCATTTATCAAATATTCATGCTACAAGATTGATTAAAATTTGTATTTTCTACAAAAGAAAAAAGTGAATATCACACATTTTCTCAATGTTCAAGGTATCTATTAAAGCTACAAATCACATAAGAGAAGCATCCTTAGGAAAAAAACATGGTTTAAAACTCAAACAATCTAGCTGCTAAAGAATATCCCTAAAATAAATCCACAATGGAAACACCTTTCAAGGGTAAGGATTTTGAGGATTCAGACCCAAAAAGAAATTGTAGGGATGCCCTTTGTGGTGTAAATTCCTAGGCTAATACTAATATTAATCTTAAGGTACATCATAGACCTCTAAGAATGTATAAGATTGATCCTAGAAAAACTGAGTTAGGATGTCTAAGAGCAATTGATGGAACCCCAATTGTTAAGCTAAAAAATGGGTGACATTTAGGATGACATACAATATCTAGAAATAAGACGATAAATTGGCCATTTTTTTGGATTTCATCCAAGCCTATCTACTTTCAAAGTGTGTGCTACAAAATACTAGAAAAAACATGGTGACTTACAAATATTTGTTTATCCTAATGATTATTTTCTTGTTGTTTTTTCTAATGATGAAGATAGAGAGAAAATATTTCAAGGGGATCCCTGGTTCTTTAAAAGGGTAGGGATTTTTATGATAACTTTGTACATTGAATTTAAATCTAAAGAAGATATGATTTCTATAGGACCTATGTGGGTTAGACTCTTTGGCATCCCAATTGAATTTTGGAATTTAGTTATATTTTTTATAATTTGAAACTCCCTTGGGATTTTGATTATGACTTTTGACTATACACATAAATTTGAATACATTATTTATGCTCAAATTTATGTCGTAATGGATTTTAACAAACCCCTTCCTCAAAACATCTCATTATAATTTGGGGAGGATACTAGAGAGCAGGTGTTTGAATATGAGAACATTTCTTTTCATTGTAGAATATGCCATGAATATGGTCATTTGGCTAGTGTCTATCCAATTAAAATTTTAGATAAAAATAAAGAGGATAAAAAATTAGAATATTTTCAAATGCCTAAGAAGAAGAACACTAAAAAAATAAATATGAAGGATCAAGTAATGTTGTCTACTATTTTTTTGAAATTCTTTCCACAAATAACCTCACAAGTGAGGAAGAGGATGAAATGGAGATACAAATCTTAGAAACACAATTTACAAATGTAGTGAAGGACTCAAATACAAACCAAGAAATAAAAATTTTTCAGCAAAAAATAAGGGAGAAAACTTATACAAGAAGAACAATCTTTTAAATGCTAAAACTTCAAATAATTTAGACCCCAAGACAAACTTTATTGAACCTTCCACTAATACTTTGGTTACGTATACACATACTTCAGGGTTAGAAGCAATCACATATTCAATTAGGGTAATACAATAAACAAGAAAAAAAAATATGGACACTAACTAAAATGTAAGTTGCAAGACTAATCAACATCATATTGTAAAAGAAGGTGAAAATCTTGTAGATGAAAGTAATATTAATACTCTTACCAATATATTTAGCCTTCTTCTTAATGAATATCATCACTTGGAATATTATAGGGCTCAAAGAGAGTATTTTAAAATAAAATAAATTTAGAATAATGATTTAGAAAAACCATCCACATTTGGTTTTCCTTTAGGAAACAAACATATCTATAAGAGAAATGGAGTCTATTGCAAGTAAAATCTGGCCAATAGGAAAATTGGTTTCACTCAACTCCCATGGGGCTTCTAGTGGTATTGCTTACCTTTGGGATCCAAAAGAGATAAGTTTTCACCATATGGTTTGTAGATGGGGTATCTTGGATATGGTTGCACAAAGTAGACAATCTACCCAAATTATGCTCTGCTTGAATATTTATGCCCCAATTACTTTAGAGGAAAAGTAGAGATAATGGAAGTATATAACTTATATTATCTCCCATTTTCTTGAATTTTAGATCTTGATTAGAGGATACTTAAATACCATCATCTCTTTGGAAGAGAATATGGGGGAAATAGAAATCTATATGTGATCTAATTATGATAATGGTGATAGGAAGGTAAAACAAGGTATGTATCTAAGATGTTTTGTTTGACCAAAATATTACAATACATCAAATCCAAAATAAATAATTGGAATTGGAAGGATTTTGGATATTTCTACAAAAAAAATAAGAAATTATTGTTCAAATTGAAGATTTGAATGATAAAATATATTTAGATGACCTCATTGAAAGAATAAGTATTAATTAAATTAGACTCACAACACAATTGGAGGAATGGGAAAAAATAGAAGAGCTCTTATGGAAGAAAAAATCTAGGATCCAATGGATCAAAGAAGGAGATCGAAACACAAAATTCTTCCATAAATATCTTCTACCCCACATATCCCAAAACTTTATTTATTTCTTTAATTCATATTCTAGATACTTTATCCACACTTGGGATGACATGAAGTCTATCACAATCAACTACTTGTCTAAACTATTCACTATTACATGTCTTGACTTGACTTCTTAATAGAATTTCCTTCAAGTGAATGCAAATCTTATCACTTATGGGGATAACTATATTTTGAATACTCTATTTACTTTCAATGAGCTTTAGCAAGTGGTTTTTAAAATTTAAAAATGGAAGACCCTATGGCCCAATGGTTTTCCCATTGAATTTTACCAAGAATTCTAGGATATTGTTCATGTTGATTTATTAGGGGTGGTTGAATAAGCTAATAAGAACAATGATATTTTGAAGTTTATCAATACAATTATATTCTTGTCCTAAAGACTCAATATGGAGAACATATATTAGCTTTTAGACCAACAAATTTATGTAATGTTCTTCTCAAAATAATTACGAAGATCATGGTGAAGAGGCTGAAACCATTTTTGTATAAGATGTTTTCCTTGAATAAGGAGGTTATGTGGAATGGTGAAATATTGTGGATGATATAGTTATTGCTCAAAAATTCATCCATTCCATGGAAATGTAGAATTCTCATTATATGTTCGTCTATTTAGACCTATCCAAAGCTTAAGATAAAGTGGATTACCACTTATCAAATTTATGAGGCAATTTGGCTTCTCTCAATATTGGAAAAATTGTATTATGGGATGTATCTCTTCAGTATCCTTCTTAGTTATTATCTATGGCTACCCTTCATAGGTATTCATATCTTCTAGAGGTATTGAGTAGGTTGATGCCCTCTTCCCTTATTCATAATTCTTATTGAATGCTTTGGAAAGTCTATGACAAAAATAGAAACAATAGAACCCTTGATGGAGTTACCATTGTTCATGAAGCTAGGTCTATACTCATCTTTAGTTTTTTAATGACTCTATTCTATTAAGTTAAGATATGTTTAAAGAATCCTCTATGGTTAATCAAATCATTCCTTATTTATCTAATGTTATGGGGCAATTTATCAATGAAGATAAATCAAAATTCATCTTCTTTCCTACTTTCCTAGACAAGAATCCATGGTTCTAGATAAATTAATATATAATAATGCCTCCCTTCCAATCACTTATGTAGGCATTCATATCAACATTGAGAGATATAAAAAAGACTATAATTGGTTGTTGGATAGAGTAAAGGATAAAATTGGTATGTGGGCCAATATGTGGTTTTTATATCGAGGTATAATTACCTTGGTCAAGTCAGTCCTTCAAGCTATACCTATTTATGTTTTTGTTGTGTTGAATATCCCAAAGGTAGTTATTTGAGAACTAGATCAAATAAATCAGTGGTTCCTCTAAAGTGGTACTAAGGAGAAAATAAAATGGGCCTTTGTTAAATTGGATACTTTATGCCTTCCCAAGCATTAAGGGGGGTTAGGATTCTAGTTTGCCATAAAAAATAATAAGGCTTTAGTTGAAAAGTTGTACTAGAGGATTTTGAATAATCCCAATGCCTTGTGTTCCAATGATATTCATGCTAAATATGTTGAAATCAAAAGTCCTAAATACCTTGCTCTCTATCAACTTCCTACAAAATAAAATCCACAAGCTGAATTGAAGCAATTTCAAGATCCAATTCCTAATCAAACCAAAAATGAAGCAGCACCTTCCTATTGCAAAACTAGCTACCAACCATGTTTCCCATCGAATCATAAAAACAAAGTTACATGAGGAGAAAAACTAGAGAAAATATTTCTCCAAAAGCATAATTTAAAAAAAAAAATCTAATACCCCTTGACTAGCAAGTCCAAGGAAGCCACTGAATATCCAACATATCATCATTTAGGGGTAATTAATGAGGCCTTCGTCTTCTCTACCTCTGAGTGTGGAGATGTAAAAAAATCCAATCTATGTTGTCTTCTAAACTTGATACTTGTTCATTTTTTTAGATTCAACCTAGGTTGGGCCCTATTGGTTTTTTTTGAGTCGATCTCCCACTTCTTGGGTCTTCCCACTTTGTGTTTGACCATTGAATTACTATGAGATTCTTGAAAGCTCTTTGTTTTAGGTCCTAGAGAATCCTTCTCTAGAAAGGGGCTAGGGAAATTTAAGGACTATATAAAATTTGTTGGAGAACAATATCCTCTATAACATGGCAATCAAATGAGTTTTGGAGTTTGAGACTAGATAGACTTATCTTATCTGCTCCTTAACCAATATTAGGAAGTCAAATTTCATTCGTCTTCTTGATGGGATTTATGCTTGAATTTTTATCCCCATAAAAAATAAAAGAGTTAATTAGAGCTCTTTCATCCTTCCCTCTGATCTCTAGAGCCATAAAATTTAATTAGGGAGTAGGGGAGGGTACTTTCTCTTTTTTGATTTTATTAATTTTTAGAGATACTTCAGTTGATGCAAAATAAGTGGGCATATTCTCTTTCAACTTGAGGATAGACTTCTTGGGAACTCATTTTTTTACTCTTCCCCTCGTCAAGTTCACTAGCCTTGGGATATCATTTGGTCGATGAGGGTGGGCGTTCTTCAAATGATTGGCCTTGCCACACACCTGGTAAAATTGAGGCCAATTATTATATTCAATATATTAAGTCTAGAGACCTACATTAGAGACCAACACCACAAATATTATAATTTCATTGTAAATATTAGCCAAGATACACAATCTGACAAACGACAACTGATATTTAGAACTAGTGGGCTCATCAATGGAGACCGGATCTTCCATATTCCTGGCCATAGATTTGAAAATATTATTGTGCTAGTATTGAAGAGGAACTATGGGAGCTTCACCCACAAAGGTACTTGATTTACTCATTGTGTATGGAGATAAATTTTGATCGCCACTTTCTCAAAAATAAATTACGCTTGCCAAAAAACCATGGTCACCCTTCCAAGATTCTCTTGGAATATTCTTCGTATGTAAGCCTAAAAAGGAAAAATATTTTGGCAAGGTAGCTATCTCAACCAACCCTAAAGGCCACTATCGGACCAAGTCCCATATCCTTAATATGTTTAAATAAGGTCTTCCCCCTTGGATATTTCCAACAAGGTTCCATGACTCCCCCTCTAGAATATTGTTAAGAAGTTGAGTGGTAATTATAATCTAACCAAAGTCTGAGGAAAAGTCACACATGAGATCTAATTCATCGCCCTTAGAGCCAATCGTCACCTACTCAAACAATGAATGGCATAGAGAAGAGGGTCTCATACCATGGGATAAAATGGTATCATAGTAAGCTTTTCTTGAGTCCACCGGATCTAGAGTGGCCCCATTCACAGGCTTAGCCTCCTCTAAAATGGGAACCAACATCGATATCTTTCTTCTGCCCACTCCCAGAATCAACTTTTCTCATCCAATAGCTAAGAGTTCCACCAAGAATTTACCCATAAAATATAGAGGGAACCCCTCCTCTACAACGGGAACCAACAACCTTGCATTGCTCTCGCCCTCTCTCAAATTCAAGTTCTCTTACCCGATGGCTAAGAGTTCCACCAAGAGCTCATCCATGAGGCAGAGAGATCAAGTATATAGAAATACAATCATTTTAATTATTGTAAATATTTTGGAAAAGTAAAAATTGAGAATTATGAATAATCGGTCTTTGGACCCATAATTTCAAAATCATTATTTTCCTCCTATCACATATGTATGCAACCTTGCAGCCTTACAATGTACTTTCTAATTCTATCCTAGGATTGTTTCATCTTGATAGTGATTTTTTAAATTATTATTAAAAAAAGTCACCGAGCTAATTTTTTAGAAAATAAAGATAATTAAATTTATTTATAAAAGAAGATTAATCAAAGGATTTTTATTTTTTATTTTTCATGAATATGTTTTTATTCAAAAGTAATATTATATAAAGGTTATATTACTCTCAACAATGATTTTTAACTTTGTTACACAATAGTAATGATTTTAATTTGAAGGCATGAAAGTAAAATCATGTATCTTCTAATATTTAATATCATAAATAATCTTGTATGTGTGACTTTTAGGTTCTTTGGACTTTTTAGTACCAATTTTTCTTGGGTTGATAGATTTTTTGTTTTGATGCTTTACAAACACCTAAAGGAAAAACATATGCAAGACAATGAATTCCGCATGTAATTATTTAATTGAATTTGACTCTAGTCATCTTCATATTTCAAATATATATTTTGGAGTTTGATTATCAACTACTAAATATGACAAATGCAATAATTTGGCATGGCATATATACTTTCATGGCTTTCTGATCACATATGAAGTCATGTGAACAAGGAATCAAAATATTTAAATTGTATGTAATTCTTACAAACATTTGGTTGATATAACAACCACTTTCCCTTAATAATTTCTCCAATAATACTCCCAAGGTGTTGAGAAGATATGTTTAAAAAATTATTATGATGAGATGTAGAAGCTTACATAGAATATTATAGAAGTCATCTAGAAAATATTTCATAAAATTCCTAATATAGGGTTGAAATATCTTATTCATCATCTAATCAAAAGTTGCAATTGCATTACACAATCCAAAATACATCACTCAATTAGGAAAAGGACCCCATGGAGTGGTGAGGGTTGTATTTATTTAATCCTTCTATATAGTGTGGAATTGAATGTAGTTTCTATATCCATATATAAATACATATTAGTCTTTCTCTATAACTTCATCCAAGATATTATCCACGAAACAAAGTGGGTAATGATATTTCTTTATA
Organism: Wollemia nobilis; assembly: GCA_028583015.1. NCBI lineage: Eukaryota > Viridiplantae > Streptophyta > Pinopsida > Araucariales > Araucariaceae > Wollemia > Wollemia nobilis. Next base: position 3,296,561 of record JAQPPZ010016751.1, on the reverse strand, counting down.
GCCTTACTCAAATTTTGATATTCAACATGTTCCCTAGCTTACCATTATTATTTTCTACAATCATAATTAAGGATATTGGAATCTAAGTCATCTGCTAGAAAAATGAAATTTTAATCTATCAATATGTCTATCTCTTCTTTGATGGACTTGGCATAACTTAAATTCATATCATAAGATATTTTCTTCACAGTTTTTGCATTATAGACCAAATATATCTAATGCTTCACCTAATTGGCTTATTATAACTCTTTTATATTAGAAGTGAACAAATGAATATACATGCAAAAGATCCAAGAGTAGTGCTCTTTTTCCTACTCTTCTACTATATTCCCAGTGTGTAGCTACTTTATCTAGTTTCTAACCTCTTCCTTAGAAAAATAGTTTAGGGAATCAATTTGAGTCTGAATAATAATATATTTCAACTAGATATCCTTTCTGTTTCTTCTTCATCATCATAATTTTCTATAAATAATTTTTGATTAATTGCAAAAAATCAAAATTGTGCATTCAATTTAGTATTTTTTAAATCCTCAATGTATGAGGTTGAGCTAGTTTTATCTTAACTTGATTGGGATCCTAACTAATGGTCATGTATGCTTGATAATAATATTTGTAAACATAAAATTTTCTTAACCATAGAATTTATAATAATATTAGATAGTCCACTAAACTATTTTTCATAGTTCAAACATCTATATTACAAATGACTCCCATGACTAAGACTATTGCATCAGAGACTAAACATACTAGATTTTATATTTTTTAATTCAAAGATATTATATGAATGTTGTATTTATGATATAAATCTATCCCTAATATCTTAAATGTAGATTATATCATTATATTATCAATAACTCCACCATATTTTATGATATCAAGAATAGAGATACATGTACAAAATGTTTCAACATGTAGAGTCTATGGATTAACCTCTATGTCAAACACTATTATGTCATTATATTATCCATGAATCCACCATATTACATGATATCAATAATAGAGATACATGTAAAAAAAATTTCAACTTGTGGAATATAGGGGTTTATCTCATTGTCAAACACAATGACTTTGGCCTTCATCCATCATCTTAGATTAATCTCACTATGCAACTCCCTTTAATTTTCTAATGATACTGATAATAGTTACTTCTACATAATACTGGAAATCTACTTTGGCACATCCTCCATGATTTAGTATTGTATCTAGCCTACTAATATTGAAAAATGTTGAACATATATTTCTCTTGTTCTCTAATTTTTAGGTTTTCTTCCTTCTTTTTAGTCCTTTCTTTATTTAGAATTTTATCCAAGCTCACTTACTTTCCATGTCATTGACTTCTTCTTCATTGTCTTCAACAAGATTGGAAACATTAATTAGAGATTTTATTTTCTCATTATTTTTATTACAAAAGTAGATGTCTTATTAAGAAATTTTTATTACAATTTCCTTTCTATTTTTACCCATAGTAGACTACTTTATACAAATTCCTTGTAGAACTCATTGAGTTCCTACTAATTTTTCTTATGAAAAATTTATGGTAAATTGTTCCACCCTTTTGATTAAATCTTCTACATTAGATCCAAAAGCAAGAGATAATATTGCTTCTATTTTGACGACTAGTTATGGAACTTGGTTAAAATATATTAGAATAATTGGTGCTAATAAAAATAATATCTTAACTAAACTCCACTCTTGTTAATTTTTAATATTATATACCTATTAAATGATCTTGTGTTGCTTGTACTTCACTTTCAATTTATTTAATGGATTTAATCTTGTAATAAAATACTTGTAAATCACCATGAGTAGAAGAGGTGCATTGCAAGTGGTATCAAAGCCCTTTTTGGAGCTTGGTAAGCTTCTATAGTGAGAAATTTTGATTTCCTATTTATCTTATTTTTGTAGCTTAGAAATGATGTTTTGACCATTTTAAAATAATATAGAGGACCTAACATTATTGGCTAGGCTAGATTACCTATAAAGCATCTAGTGAAGTGAGGGGAAATTAGGCTTTAATACCCAAGCCTTAAATAATAACCGTACATGATGTTACTTTGGTAAATAAACTTGATATTCACTTAAAAAAACAAATGTTGGAAGAGTGATGAGTTTTCAAAGGTAACTGAGTGAGGGTTTCATCTATGGATGAGCCACATGCAGGGATAGAGGCTCCTTTTCAAGGCCTACATGCCCTAGTGGATAGTTTATTTATTTTTTATTGTTTTTGCCCATGATAAACCCAGGATATGTTGTAGGATACCCACAATGGGTTAGAAAGTTTTCATTTATCAAATATTCATGCTACAAGCTTGATTAAAAATTGTAATTGCTACCAAAGAAAAAAGTGAATATAACACATTTTCTCAATGTTTGAGGTATGGATTAAAGCTACAAATCACATAATAGAAGCATCCTTAGGGGAAAAAATGGTTTAAAACTCAAGCAATCTAGCTGCTAAAGAATTTCCCTAAAACAAATCCACAATGGAAACACCTTTCAAGGGTAAGGATTTTGAGGATTCAGACCCAAAAAGAAATTGTAGGGATGCCCTTTGTGGTGTAAATTCCTAGATTAATACTAATATTAATATTAAGGTACATCATAGACCTCTAAGAATGTATAATATTGATCCTAGAAAAACTGAGTTAGGATGTCTAAGAGCAATTGATGTAACCCCAATTGTTAAGCTAAAAATGGGTGACATTTAGGATGACATACAATATCTAGAAATAAGAGGATCAATTGGTCATTTTTTTGGATTTTATACAAACCTATCTACTTTCAAAGTGTGTGCTACAAAATACTAGAAAACACAAGGTGACTTACAAATATTTGTTTATCCTAATGATTATTTTCTTGTTTTTTCTAATGATGAAGATAGAGAGAAAATGTTTTAATGGGTCCTTGGTTCTTTAAAAGGGTAGGGATTTTTATGATACCTTTGTACACTGAATTTAAATCTGAAGAAGATATGCCTTCTATAGGACCTATGTGGGTTAGAATATTTGGCCTCCCAATTGAATTTTGGAATCTAGTTATATTTTTTATAATTTGAAACTCCCTTGGGACTTTGATTATGACTATTGACTATACACACAAATTTGAAAACATTATTTATTCTCAAATTTATGTCTTAATGGATTTTAACAAACTACTTCCTCAAAATATCTCATTATAATTTGGGGAGGATACTTTAGAGCAAGTGGTCAACTATGAGAACATTTCTTTTCATTGCATAATATGCCATGAATATGGTCAGTTGGCTAGTGTCTATCCAGTTAATATTTTAGATAAAAATAAAGAGGATAAAAAATTAGAAGGTTTTCAAATGCCTAAGAAGAAGAACACTAAATAAAATAATTATGAAGGATCAAACAATGTTTTCTACTAATTTTTTTAAAATTCTTTCCACAAATAACCTCATAGGTGAGGAAGAGGATGAAATGGAGATACAAATCTTAGAAACATAGTTTACAAATGTAGTGAAGGACTCAAATACAAACCAAGAAATCAAAAGTTTTCAACAAAAAATAAGGGAGAAAACTTATACAAGAAGAACAATATTTTACATGCTAAAACTTCAAATAATTCAGACCCCAAGACAAAATTTATTGAACCTTCCACTAATAATTTGGTTATGTATACACATACTTCAGGGTTAGAAGCAATCACATATTAAATTGGGGTAAGAAAAGAAACAAGAAAAAAAAAATATGGACACTAACTAAAAGGTAAGTCGCAAGACTAATCAACATCATATTGTAAAAGAAGGTGAAAATATTGTAGAGGAAAGTAAGATTAATACCCTTACCAATATATTTAGCCTTGTTATTAATGAATATCATCACTTGGAATATTAGAGGGCTCAAAGAGAGTATTTTAAAATAAAATAAATTTAGAATAATGATTTAGACAAACCAACCACATTTGGTTTTCCTTCAGGAAACAAAGATATCTATAAGGGAAATGGAGTCTATTGCAAGTAAAATTTGTCCAATAGGAAAAGTGGTTTCACTCAACTCCCATGGGGCTTCTAGTGGTATTACTTACCTTTGGGATCCAAAAGAGATAAGTGCTCACCATATGGTTTGTAGATGGGGTATCTTGGCTATGGTTGCACAAAGTAGACAATCTAACCAAATTATGCTCTGCTTGAATATTTATGTCCCAATTACTTTAAAGGAAAATTAGAGATAATGGAAGTATATAGCTTATATTATCTCCCATTTTCTTGAATTTTGGATCTTTATTAGAGGATACTTCAATACCATCATCTCTTTGGAAGATAATATGGGGGAAATATAAATCTAGATGGGATCTAATTATGATAATGGTTATAGGAAGGTAAACTAAGGTATATAGCTAAGATGTTTTGTTTAACAAAATATTTTTATACATCAAATCCAAAATAAATAATTAGAATTGGAAGGAATTTGGATATGTCTAGAAAAATAAATAAGAAATGATTTTTCAAATTGAAGAGTTGAATGATAAAATCTATTTAGATGACCTCACTGAAAGAATAAGTATTAATGAAATTAGACTCACAACACAATTGGAGGGACGGGAAAAAATAGAAGAGATCTTATGGAAGAAAAAATATAGGATCCAATGGCTCAAAAAAGGAGATCGAAACACGAATTTCTTCCATAAATATCTTCTAGACCACATATCCCACAAATTTATTTATTTCTTTAATTCATATTCTAGAGACTTTATCCACACTTGGGATGACATGAAGTCTATCACAATCAACTACTTGTCTAAACTATTCACTATTACATGTCTTGACTTGACTTCTCAATAGAATTTCCTTCAACTAAATACAAATCTTATCACTTATGGGGATAAATCTATTTTTAATACTCTAATTACTTTCAATTAGCTTCAGCAAGTGGTTTTTAAAATGAAAAAATGGAAGACCCTAGGGCCTAATGGTATTCCCATTAAATTTTACCAAGAATTCTAGGATATTCTTTAGGTTGATTTATTAGGGGTGGTTGAAGAAGCTAATAAGACCAATGCTATTTTTAAGTTTATCAATAAACTTATATACTTTTCCTAAAGACTCAATATAGAGAACATATATTAGCTCTTAGACCAACAACTTTATGTAATTTTCTTCTCAAAATAATTACCAAGATCATGGCGAAGAGGCTGAAACCACTTTTGTATAAGATATTTCCCTTGAATAAGGAGGTTATGTGGAAGGGTGAAAGATTGTGGATGATATAGTTATTGCTCAAAAATTCATCCATTCCATGGAAATGTAGAATTATCCTTCTATTTTCATCTATTTAGACCTATCCAAAGCTTAAGATAAAGTGGATTACCACTTACTCATCAAAGTTATGAGGCCATTTGGCTTCTCTCAATATTGTACAAATTGGATTATGGGATGTATCTCTTCGATGTCCTTCTTAGTTATTATCTATGGCTACCCTTCATTGGTATTCATATCTTCTAGAGGTATTGAGTAGGCTGATGACCTCTTCCTTTATTCATAATTCTTGTTGAATGCTTTGGAAGGTCTATGACAAAAATAGGAAAAATATAACCCTTGATGGGGTTACCATTGCTCATGGAGCTAGGTCTATATCTCATCTTTAGTTTTTTAATGAATCTATTATATTAAGTTAAGATATGGTTAAGGAAGCCTCTATGGTTAATCAAATAATTCATTATCTCTCTAATCTTATGGGGCAATTGATCAATGAAGATAAATCAAAATTCATCTTCTTTCACTACTTTCCTAGACAAGAATCCGTGGTTCTAGATAAACTAATATATAAGAATCCCTCCCTTCCAATCACTTATGTAGGCATTCATATCAACATTGAGAGATATAAAAAAGACTAGAATTGGTTGTTGGATAGTTTAAAGGATAAAATTGGCATGTGGACCAATATGTGGTTTTCATCTCAAGGTATAATTACCTTGGTAAAATCAGTCCTTCAAGCTATACCTATTTATGTTTTTTTTGTGTTGAATATCCCAAAGGTAGTTATTTGATAACTAGATAAAATAAATCAGTGGTTCCTCTAAAGTGGTACTAAGGATAAAATAAAATGGGACTTTGTGAAATGGGATACTTTATGCCTTCCCAAGCATGAAGGGGGGTTAGGATTCTAGTTTGCTATAAAAAAAATAATAAGTCTTTAGTTGAAAAGTTGTACTAGAGTATTTTGAATAGACCCAATGCCTTGTGTTCCAATAATATTCATGCTAAATATGTTGAAATCAAATGGTATGAAACTAAATAGTGTGGAAGGAGGAATCATTTTTATATTGAATCGCTTTTTGATTATAAGGTAGAAAACCCACAATAGACTTAATTAATATATTTGTTCGATGATGCCTTATTATCATATTTGGATTGCATTTAAATACCTAGTCTAATAGTTGTAAGAGTGAAGGGTTGTGACCCTAAAATATAATTAATAAATAATATAAGTATTAGGGTATGTTAGGAGGGTCCTAACATGCCACCCCCCTTAAAGGAGCTTTCTCCTCAAAGCTGGAAATTTGGAAATTACTGCTGGATCTTGAAAATTTTCCCACGTTTTGTCTTCTAACGGTAGACCTTTCCAATGGATTAAAACTTCCGTGATATCGTGAGTATGAAGGTGATGAGAGCGGTGATCCAAGATAGATTTTGGCTCGAATAGAAGTACTCCATCATCAAATATTTCAAGGAGAGTGGTTTGTGTCATGATATGGGCTCAAACTGCGAGCTTATGGCAAGATACATGAAATAGGGGGTGAATTTTGGAAGAGGAGGAAGCTCTAGTTTGTAAGAAATGGTCCCAATATGTTGGAGAACTTTATACAGCCCATAAAATTTGGGTGCTAACTTCTGAGAACCTTTTTGTTTAAGAGATGATTGACGGTAAGGTTGGAGATGTAAGAAAACCATATCACCCTTGTGGAAACTACGTTCGCTTCTATGTTGATCGGCTTGCTGCTTCATGCGATGTTGGGTGGTGTGTAGGTTCTCTTTTAGGATCCGTAGTATTTCATCTCTATTAGCAAGTTCTATTTCCACCACATGGACTTTTGTAGTCCCTGGAATATAGGAAGTGAGGGATGGTTGTGTTTGACCATATAGTGCTTCATAAGGAGTAATTTTGATGGACGTATGGTATGAAGTGTTATACCACCATTCTGCTAGTGAAAGCCACTTTACCCAATGGAGTGGTTGAGTAGAAACAAAAAATCTAAGGTATGTTTCCAAGCATTTATTTACAACTTCTATTTGGCCATCGGTTTGAGGATGGTAAGCGGAGCTCATACGAAGTTGAGTACCTTGTAATTTGAACAATTCCTTCCAAAAGGTGCTAGTGAAATTTGGGTCATGGTCACTAACAATTATGGAGGGCATACCATGTAATTTAAATATTTTATCTAGGAAGAGGTGGGCTATAGTGCTAGCGGTATAAGGATGAGCCACAGGAAAAAATGGTTATATTTAGATAAACGATCAACGACTACGAAAATGGTTGTTTTTCCTCTTGATTTTGGTAATCCTTCAATAAAGTCCATAGAAATATCTGCCCATGTTTTGGTGGGTATAGGCAGATGTTTAAGTAATCCTAGAATAGCGAGGGTCTCCTCCTTTTGTCTTTAGCTCGCTTCACATTCTCTAATGTTGAATAGCATAGACAATCACCAACATCTCTTTTTCATATGTAGAGTGAGCTAAATTCTTATGAGAAAATGCTTTGCTTATTAAAGCTAGAGGCCTTTCATCCTGCATGAGTACGGCTCCCATTCCTATTCCTGAAGTGTCACTTTCAATGATGAACGGTTTAGAAAAGTTGGGCATGGCTAGAACAAGGGTGGTACACATTGCAGTTTTCAAGTGATAAAGGCCTCATCCACTTTAGATGACCATTTGAAAGCATTTTTCTTAAGTAATGATGTTAGAGGAGCAGCGATTTTACCATAATTTTGGACATTTTTTTCTATAATATCTCGTTAGTCCAAGAAACCCACGTAGAGCTTTTAAGGTTTTTGGAATAGGCCAATTTTTCACCTCCTCGATTTTGGAAGGATCTACCATAACTTCTTCCTTTGAGACAATATGCCCTAAGTATTCAATTTCTTGTTTTCCAAAGGAACACTTTGATATTTTTACATAAAGTTGATTTTCCTTCAAGATTTGGAATGCTTGTCTAACATGGTCAAAATGTTCTTCCCATGTTTTGCTATAAATCAAAATGTCATCAAATAAAACTAATATAAATTTACGAAGAAAAGGGTGAAGTAACTTATTCATTAGACTTTGAAAGGTAGAAGGAGCATTGGTCAGGCAAAATGGCATCACCAAGAATTCGTAGTGCCCTTCGTCAGTACGAAAGGTTGTCTTAGGAATATCCTTTTCATTGACTCGTATTTTGTGGTAGCCTGACCGTAAGTCTAACTTGGAAAAATAAACTGCCCCGTGGAGTTCATCTAATAGCTCGTCTATGACCGAAATAGGAAATTTATCTTTGATGGTCATTTTATTAAGTGCTCAAAAATCGACACATAAACACCATGAGCCATCCTTTTTTCTAACTAAAATAATTGGAGAGGAGTAAGGGTTTTTACTAGGTCTAATGACTCCTGCCTTAAGAAGCTCTTGTACTAATTTCTCTATTTTGGTCTTTTGGAGGTATGGATAATGATAAGGTCTAATATTAGGAGGTTGATGCCCTAGAAATAGTGGAATAGTGTGATCGTGACTTTGTTGTGGAGGTAGTCCTTTTGGTTCATTGAATACCGCCTTATGGTGGTCTAAAATCTTTTGTAACTCTGGTGTCTTGTATTCTTTGTGACTAGGTTGAATTGAAAATAATTGGGCGACCATTCCTTTGTTTTCCTTTCGAATAATTTTCTCCATTCAATGCAAGCTAAAAATTTGGGAAGGTCCTGATTTCAGGCCTTGGATAATATAGGTTTAGTTCTTTGCTGTGAATTTCATCCATAGTTCAGCGAATTCCCATTGGACTACGCCCAAGGTTCATAACCATTTTACACCTAGTACAATGTCACACCCACCTAGGGGTAGGATGTACATGTCACCTTTCATGTTATAAACCCCCATAGTTAGTTTTATATTTTTGCATTTTCCTTTGCATGCAATTTTTCCACAGTTTCCAATCATCACTTTGAAGTTATTGCAAGGGTATATAAAAAAAATTTCTTGTTTAGCCACCTTTGGATTGATAAAATTGTGCGTGCTACCAGAATCTAGGAGCACAGTAAGGTTTTGTTTCTTAAAATATCCTTTAACTCGCATTGTTTGAGGGGCAAAAAATTCGGTAAGGGCGTTGAAGGAAACCTTTGGTGCATTTTCTTCATCACTTTCAAGTGTGTTGGATAATACCTCTACTTCGAGTTCAGGTTCCTCTTCAGTAGAATTCCCTTCCTCTATGGCATCTAGAATATATAATTTTCGTAAGGCACATTTATGATTTTTGTCAAATTTCTCATCGCAATGGTAGAAAAGACCCTTAGCTTGTCTTTCCTTCATTTCCTCGAAACTCAAATGCTTAATTGGTAGCACGAGGTTAATTTTGGGGGCTGTGTAGGAGTTTTGGGTTCATCCATTTTGCATTGGTTTGGGGTTGGTATAAGTGTTTGATGGTTTCCCCCAAGTTGGTTTTGTGAACCGATTTCGTGCCTTAATTTTGTCCTCCACTAATTTCACCAAGCCGATGGTCTCTAACATGTTTGTAGGGTTATACATTTGCACCTCTATTCAAATTTCTTCTTTTAATCTATTGAGAAAACATTCTTGAAAGAAGGCAATGTCTAATCCGGATGTTCGATTAGCTAGCCTTTCAAATTTTTCTTGGTATTCGCTTACCGAAGTGGTTTGGCATAATTTAGTGAGGGCCCCTGTAAAGCTTTGAAACTTGCTAGGTCCGAATCTCACTAATAGATTATGTGTAAAGGTTTACCACATCGGAGTCCTGTTAGTTTTCTCAAACCATTGGTACCATTAGATGGCATCGTTTTCCAAGTGGAAGGAGGCGATATGCACTTTTTGCATTTCTGAAATTTAATTTAGTGAGAAATATTGCTTTTCTCGGTAGATCCAGTTTTTAGGGTCTCCTCCTTCAAATTTTGGGAAGTCTAATTTGGTCGTCCATGGTATAATGGAAGTTTGTGGACCTCCTAACATCACTCGGTTTGATGACCCATTGTTGGTTGAATTTGCATGTGGTATTACCTGATTTTGACTAATGGCATCAAGTTTAACATCCATTGCAAATATTTTCTCAAAGAGTTCTCTTGTGTTACGGGTATTCTCCTCTCTTTCCTATTGAACTTCTTCAGTGAGCCTTTCGTGTTTCTCATGAATGGAATCTAGTGATCATCGTCCTTCAGCCATTGCGGTTGGTGTAGGTAACGATCAATATGACTTGGTATAGGTGAGCAAAACATAAAAAATAAAAAATTTGGTGGGCAATGCCCTATAAAATTTTTGAATTTGGTGCTCTCTATTATTTAACAGGTATCTTGTAGAGGCGTCAGGGTCAAGAGCGCACGACGGTTGGCAATGCGGTAGGCGGAAGGTCGACTGACAAGGTGGCATGCGAGAAGGCAAACTGGTAGGGCAGCAGCAGGTGAAAGGTCGAGCAATTTGGGTGTAAGACAACTTAATTCATACCTTTAGGAGAAGGTTTAATTTTCTATGAGGATTATGACATGGATCCGTGAAGCGTAAATGTTTTTTGCATCCTCACAAATGTGGACTGGCTGAAATGTGCGATGGGAAAAAAAAAATTAATGGTGAATTTGCTCCTTGATCTAGCTCTGATCCAAATGGTATGAAACTAAATAGTGCGAAAGGAGGAATTATTTTTATATTGAATCACTTTTTGATTGTAAGGTAGAAAACCCACAATAGACTTAATTAATATATTTGTTTGATGATGCCTTATTATCATATTTGGATTGCATTTAAATACCTAGTCTAATAGTTGTAAGAGTGAAGGGTTGTGACCCTAAAATATAATTAATAAATAATATAAGTATTGGGGTATGTTAGGAGGGTCCTAACATCAAAAGAATTAAATACCTTGCTCGCTATCAACTTCCTACCAAAGGTTATCCCATTTTAGCAGTTCTTAGGACTAGTGAAGATTTGATAAAAAAAAGTTAATTTAGATCATTCATAATGATCAACAGGCTAATTTTTAGATAGATTCTTGGGATAGCCACCAATATCTGATAACTTAGTTCCTTGATTGGAAACCTTGGATGGATAAGATTCACCAAGCCCACTAGATAAATATAACTAATTACTGTTAGTACAATATTAGTAATTTAGAGGCTGGTAGATATTGGATCCCTATTGAGGAGTGGCCTATTTAAATTCTAGAAATATAAAGGAAAGATATCCAAAACATCCTTCATATGATATCTCTCTTTGGGTCCTATTATAAGGACTATTTTGGATGTAACAACACTATTACAGGTGAGTATACTATTGTTCAAGGTTATTTGGCCTTATGCCACAATAAGTCCAACTAGTCCTATGACATATTTATTTAGTTGTAGACTCAGAAGCTCTAGCATAAGGTGAGGTTTTTTTATTTGACCTTTATTACGTTAAGGGGTGATCATTTATGAGCATATTATGAAATATGGCTTTCATGGCTCTTTTAGATATGAGATGTGTCAGAAGAATTTGGAAAATCTTAGCCATATTTTTATTCAATGTCCATTATCCTTTGAGCTATGGAGGAGAATGGTTACCTTACTCGGTTTACAATGGTCCAATTTTTGTACTCTTGAACAAATTTGGAGGGATTGACCTAAACATGAGGTTGTTAATAATTTTATTAGATACTTAGTTTGGATGGGAAATGCCATATTGCCTTTGAATATCTGGAAGGAAAGAAATAATTAAATTTTTAAATAGGAAAGGAATGATATTCACTATATTTGGAAAAATACCATTTCCAACTTAGTTAAATCAAGACAACAACTACTTAATCACCCCTAGGACTCCCACCAACATTGGGATCAAGTTATGCAAATAAGGATTTGGAAACATTTTTAAATGGAATTTAAGGAATCAAAAGATGTATTGAACAAGGATTTGGAAGCCTCCCCCAAATAATTTTGGAAAATTCAATACCAATGGAGCCTCTAGGGATAACTCTAGAAAAACTAGTGTGGAAGGAATGGGTAGGCTTTTAGATGGTTCCTTGGTTTTCACTTTTGCTGAGAATTTGGGTATCCTTTATAATAATCTTATTGAGGGGTATGGTATCCTCAAAGGCCTTGGAGAGGTTGCCAAGGCTGGATGGAAAAGGGTTATGGTTGAATCTAACTCCTAAGTCATGATTAATATGTTGAAGACTTCTTATAAGAATCATAAGGTTGATTGGAGAATAAAAATAATTATTGAGACGATTCAACTAATCAAAATGGACTTTTTGAACGTTGAATACAATCATGTAGTTAGAGAATAGAAGGGGATTTTTGATGCTTTAGATAATTCGGTGTTGGATAAAGGTGAACTTACTTGCTATGGCCACCCTCCTAAATGGTGAGTTTTGCATATCAAGGATGCTATTATTTCTATCCTTTATTTGAATTTATCTAGTACTAGAGGTATGTAGTTACTTTTTACTTTGTATTAACCTCTCTTTGGTCGAGTCTGTTGGAAATTTGAGCTATTTTTGTTGCAATTGATGTCAAGAAATTGGTGTTCATTTTTCGTCATCATTAATATCATCAGGTGGTTTTTCCAAAAGGAAGGAGAAGTAGGTTTAAAAGGAAATAATAATATTATAATATTCTAGGCTAAATGTTGAAGTGAATAAAAATGAGGTCCAAGGAGTCTTTAAAATATAAATCCTCAAAAGACCCATTTGGTAGTTGTAAAGGTTATTATTTAATTTATTTAGATTTAAAATATTTTAACCATAGGTAAAATTATAATTTAAATAAATATTAAAGGCATCGTAAGTCTAAGTTTAAAATTCAAACTGGAAAGCATCGATATATTGGAGTGCATAGCAAAAAAATATAAAAGGGGGTAATATTTTTTATTTCAAATTATCCATGCAATTTGAATGCCCAAGAGAGAAAAATAAATTCATGCACTACATTAAGAGAAGAGAGAGGATTTGCATGTGTTAAGAATAAAAGGGTAGACCTTGTAATAAGACCAAGTGGAGCATTAAAAATCTCACCAAGCGCTTGGTAGCGCAAGCGGTGATCGGTGGTTGGTTAAGGCATTTGTGACAGGCAGGTCAAGGGTTCAATTCACGTCCCCTTCATTTTGAGCGTGACAGATATTTTCGTTTATTTTCTAAAGGCATCAAGAGAAAGAGGTAAAAGGTGCATCATGCACCTTTGGTTTTGTCTTGTACATGTGGCCCAACAGCATCCAATCCTTATGGCTTACGCACCGCATCGACGATTGATCATGGGTTTGATTCGAGCGCAGTTGTGAGAGTGCTAATTTTAATGTGGGCCATATTCTAAGGTAAGCGCTTGATTTATTTTTTCCAAGGTGTTAATATTGGTAGGGGACAATGTGATTCTTTAAGTTTATTTGATTAGTTTTAGCTAAGGTGAAATATAGGGAGCCATAAGGGTGTTTAATATTTTAATTTTTAATTAGCATTAAAAATAGAGATTGGAGATATAAGGTGTTTGAAAGGAAATTAATTGTGTTGAATATTATTGTGTGAAAATTGGTTTTATAAAGTGTTTTCAAAGGAGTTTTAATTGTTTATGAATTGAATATTATTTATGTGAAGTTTGGAGATTATAAGGTGTACTTGAGAGCTAATATTTTGTATGGTGAGATAATTATTGAAGGAAATATTTGAGTGGAGGTTTTGAGATAAATTATTGCTATCTAACCTTGAAAGTGGCAAAGAGAATTTAATTGTGATTAAGACAGGTTTTTGAAGACATCTCCATCAAAACAAAAGGTATGGGCACATCTTCCTTATGAGTAAAATATTGGATTGAGTGTTGTGAAATGTAAAGTTGGAGTGAAAAGTTTTGTTTGATAAGCATTTTTGGAAATGTTTGAGTGAATTTTTCATATGCATGATTGATGAATGTTTGTGAGAATATTTGAGTGTAAAGTTGAGAACTATCTTGAGCTAGGGTTTGTGAAATATCCTGAGTATCGTTGTTATGTGAATTTATAATTATCTTGAGTCAAGGGTTGAGTTTTTGGAAGTATAGTGAAACAATTGGTTAGGGTTTGTAAGCAAGTTGTGATTCATTGAGTGAATGGTTGAGTGAAGTTGGATTGGAGTGATAGTTCAAGTTTTGTGAATCAAATTATACTTTATTTCTGAATTTATTTGAAAGAGAGCTTGAAAGTGATTGAGTTTTTTGTGAGTTGAGTCGCTAATCATTCTCTATATGTTTCTATGGTTAAACAAGATTCTGAGTGAAACTTGTTTATGATATTGAATAGGTTTTATGCAAGAGATTAAGTTGAGTTTTCTAAAATTGTTAATGAGGTTTTGTGAAAGTTTAAGGACATATTAGAGGCAAGTCTTTGTGAAGACTTGAGGATAGAATTAATTCATTTGTTCAAGCCTTGTGTTAAGGCTTTGGTCAAATATGAGCAAAGTTGATTTGTTATTTGATCAAGATTTGTGCTAAGACTTGAGGAAATAGTTTGGTATAGATTTGTGAGTAGGTTTGTTCCAGATAAGAGATAGATTTGAGGATAGAGTTTGGTGTAGATTTGAGAGTAGATTTGTGCTAGAGTAGAGATAGATTTGTGAATAGAGTTGATAGAGTAGAGGATAGTGTTCAGTATAGATCTGAGATAAACATTGACCAGAGTTTAAAGTAGGTTTTGGATGTGAAAAAGTAGAGGATAGTAGTATTCAGTGGATAGATATCCATTAGACAAGGTAGTGAGTCATAGATCTTCTGAGTGAGAACAAAGGTCTTCAGTGGAGAGAGATCCACAAACCAGTGCATTGGAGGTAGAAGTCTTTTAGAAGATCACTAGCCAAAGTAGAGGAGAAGGAGTTCTCCTATGAATTGGAGTCCACAAAATTGATTAGGGGATTGATGTCTCCTTTGGACAAAGGTCCATAAACATTGTAATAGGAAAGGATTCCCAAGAAATTTTCTAAAATTTTTTTACTAAAATATTTTCTCCGTGGAGTAGCCCACATTGGGTGAACCATGTTAAATCATGTCTCTCATGTGTGTGATACTTTATGTAATATTTACTGCTTTAATATTTTTGATGCCATCATATGGTTTGAGAAGAAAATTTTTTTATCTTACATTGTTCATCCCCCTCTCTTAGTATAAGCACATGTTCTTCAATTGGTATCAGAGTGAGTCTCTCTGTGAAAAGACTAACAACTTGGAGGAAGATTCATCAGGAATACACAATAATTCAAAGAATGAAGAAGAGACCATGTTTGGCATAAAAGAGGAATTATTTGTTGCTCGTAGGAGCTTAGAAAATTTTATAAAGAAGAACTCAAGTTTGAAGGATCAAATTCTAGAGGATGAAGAAGCAAAAAATGGAACTTCTACAAAGTCTCACAGAACTCAAGATAAAGGTGGAAGAATAAAATAAAATTGAACATGATATGATAAATCTATTAAGAGAAAGGGAAACAGAGTGTGAAATATTGGAAGCAGAAATTATTTCTCTAAGGAATGAAGTTGAAAATACCAAGTTACAACAAAATATAATTTTAGGGAAATTGAAAGAGGAGTCAAGCCTTCAAGAAGTAGAGACATAAAAAAAAGATAAGCCCATGAGTCATACTATGAAAGGAAATGACATAAGGAAATAATAAGGTAAAGAGAAACCATGGATGAGAATTAATCACAAGAACAACAAAAGGAGAAGCACTCAACCATATTTTCCAATTCATTTAAATAGGTTACATAATCTCTTCCATGGCTATTATTTTTCATGTAACAAATATGGTCATAGAGTTGTACATTTCACTAGTTATGTTAAAAATTATGTTAATAGAAATTTTAATTCTTTTGCACCTCTTATGAATGATGATGTCATATGTTATAAATGCAATAATTTTGGGCACAAGGCTAGATGGTGTAAATGGTATTGTCTAATTCAAGTAAAAATAATACTTCAACAATTAGGAAAGAGATAAAAGGACATTAGAAAGCTAGATCAATGTTAGTACAAACAACTCTTCATGTTCAGGATAAGGGAAAACAATGGCTTCTTGATAGTGGATGTTCTAGTCACATGACATGAGATAAAATTAAATTTCTTGTACTCAAAGAAACTGATGGAGTATCAGTAAGATTTGGTGATAATGGATCAGCAAAACATTGCAGGAAAGGAACTCTAAGTTTAGATAATGGGAAAACAAAAATAGAGAATTTATTGTATGTCAAGGGGTTGAGGAACAACCTGCTAAGTGTTATCTAAATTTTTGATCAAGGGCACATGGTTACTTTTCATCCAAGTAGGTGTGAGATTAGAAAGTCTAAAACTAGAAAACTTATTGCAAATGCAAATAGAACTAGAAACAACCTCTGCATGGTAATTGTGATTAAAGGAGAAAAGTGTTTTCTATCACAATAATATGAGATTTGGTTGTGGCATAGAATAATGGATCATTTAAAATTTGACGACATAGTAAACATAAGCAACAAGTAGGCTGTCAGATATTTACCAAAGCTAAAAAGTCCACAGAAAACAATTTATTCACAATGTCAACATGGGAAGCAAACTAGAACAAGTTTCAAGTCAAGAGGATTTGTCATCTGAGCCATTGAAACTAATGCACACTGACCTATGTGGTCCTACAAGGACAAAGAGTTTACAAGGTGAAAGTTAATTTATATTGTTTATAGATGATTATTATAGAATGAATTGGGTAGCTTTCTTGAAAAAAAAGTTAGAAGCTCTTGATAAATTTAAAGGTTGTAAAGAGTTAGTAGAAAATTAAATAGGGAAAAGGATTAAGAATTTAATGTCAGACAGAGGAGGATAATTTACCTTAAATTAATTTGTAGACTTTTGTGAACAAAATGGGATCAAAAGAGAATATTCAACAAGAACTCAACAAAACAGGGTAGTTGAAAGGAAAAATAGGATAGTTGAGAATATGGCCAGAGCCATGTTAAATGAGTCTAAGATTTCATATTGTTTTTGGAAAAAGCCATTGCATATAGTAGCATATATCATAAATAGAGCTCAAGTAAGAGTAAACCATCATAAAACTTCATATGAGCTCTAGAAAGGAAGACCGACTACTATAAAGTACTTAAAAAATTTTGGAAGGAAATGTTACATAAAATAGGAAGAGAAAAATTTGGGTAAGTTTGACCCAAGATGTGATGTGGGTATTTTTCTTGTCTATTCCACTAAGAGAAAAGCCTATAGATGCTATAAAAAAATGACATATACTATTATAGAAAGTATAAATGTAATAGTTGATGAGAAAATAGGGTCAAGAGAACCAATTTAAGAAATTGTGTATCAAGAAGATGAAAGTTATCAAGAAGAGTTATGTGAAGAATCAGAAGAAGAAGAAGAATAAGAAACACAGTTTTTTTTTCCTAAGACTCCATCTAGGTATGTATAGAAAAATCATCCAAGGGATCTAATAATTGGGAACCCAGATGAGATATAGATAAGAAGGATAATAGCATCAAATCAAAAAGCAAATTTCTCTTTGCTATCTAAAATTGAGCCAAAAAAATTCAATGAGGCAAGCGAAGATGAATTTGAATTAAGGTAATTAATGAGGAATTAGATCAGATAGAGAAAATTAAGACCTGGAAAAATTTTCCATGACTAAAAGGCAATAATGTGATTGGCACTAAATGGGTATTCAAAAACAAGTTAAATCAATATGGTCAGGTAGTCAGAAACAAAGCAAGATTAGTATGCAAGAGTTAAGCACAGGTTGAGGGAATTGAATTTGATGAGACATTTGGTCTAGTTGCATGACTTGAAGCTATCAGAATGTTCTTAGCCTTCTCAAGTTTCAAAAACTTCAAAGTATATAAAATGGATTTTAAATCAACCTTTCTAAATGGTGTTCTAGAAGAAGATTTATATTGAGTAGTCAAAAGGATTCAACTTGAATGATAAACAAAAATATGTATGCATATTGAATAAGGTACTTTATGGACTAAAACAAGCTCCTAGAGCTTGGTACTCAAGTTTGGATAAGTACCTTTAAGAACAGGGTTTCAGGAAAGGAATAGTGGATAGTAACTTATACATAAAAATGAAGGGAATGCCTTACTAATTGTTGTTGTTTATTTTGATGATATCATTTTTGGAGGCAACAATGATAAGATGTGTCAAAAAATTGCAAAGAGCATGCAGATTGAATTTGAGATGTCAATGCTTGGTGATTGTCCTTCTTTCTTGGACTTCATATTTCACAATCAGATAAGGGTGTATTCCTTTCACAAACCAATTATATAAAAGAGATGCTAAAGAAATTCAAGTTAGAATATTACAAACTAGTGAGTACCCCCATGGTTATAGGATGCAATTTAAGTAAAGATGATGAATCTCCAGAGGCAAACCAAAAATTGTATAGATTTATGATTGGCATCTTATTGTATGTCACAGCTACAAGACCAGATATCATGTAGGTAGTGGGATTAGTGGTAAGGTTTCAAGAATCACCAAAGGAGAAACATGTAGTAGCAATAAATAGTATTATTTGGTATTTAAAAGGGACTATGGATTTTTAGCTCTAGTACCCCAAAAGTGACAAATTCACTCTCACAGCATATACAAATGCATATTGGAATGATAGCATTGATGACAAAGAAAGCACAATTGAAGGAGTATTCTTTCTTGGAGGATTTTAAGTCTCTTGGCTAAGTAAGAAACAAGCATCATTATCCTTATCCACAACATAGGTAGAGTATATTATAGCATTTGCATGTTGTACATAGGTATTATGGATGAAGCGAACCTTAGAGGACTTCAAGATAAAGCATGATCACTCTATTTCCATATTATGTGATAATACAAGTGCTATATATATCTCAAATAATCTGGTGATGCACTCCAGGCCAAAGCACATTCTGATAAAACATCATTTTCTAAGAGAGAAGGTGAAAGATAAACAAGTACAAGTCAATATGGAATATGTTACTACTAAAAGAGTAGATTACGGATATTTTTACTAAGCCACTTTTGAAAGAGACCTTTGAGTATATTAAAATAAAATTGGGAGTAGTTCTACTCCCACCCCAAAATTAACCACCTCAAAGAGAGGAGGTGGGGGAGGGGCTAAGCTAAGAGTTTTATATTTAGCCCCAAGCCCCAAAGGTGACCCTTTGCCATTGATGTCAAAGGGGGAGATATTTGAGTTAGGGAGAGATAATTCAGTAAGGGGGAGCAGTTTCTTTGGGGGAGCAAAACTAAAAAAGAAAGAGGAATGGTAAAAGGAAAAGGAGTTGCCATCAATGACAAAGGGGGATATTTTTGGACATTTGAGCTAGTTTTGTTGTTATTGATGTCAAGAAATTGATGTTTAAGTTTCGTCATTGTTAATGTCATCAGGTGGTTTTTCCAAAAGGAAGGAGAAATAGGTTTAAAAGGAAATAATAATATTATAATATTCTAGGCTAAAGGTTGAAGTGAAGAAAAGTGTGGTCCAAGGATTCTTTAAAATATAAATCCTCAAAAGACCCATTTGGCAGTTGTAAAGGTTAATATTTAATTTATTTAAATTAAAATATTTTAACCATAGGTTAAAATTTTAATTTAAATAATTATTAAAGGAACCATAATTCTAAGTTTAAAATTCAAATTGGAAAGCGCCGACGTGTTGGAGTGCATAGCAAAAGATATAAAAGGGGGAAATATTTTTTATTTCAAATTATCCATGCAATTCAAATGCCCAAGAGAGAAAAATAAATTTGTGCACTGCATTAAGAGAAGATAGAGGATTTATATGTGTTAAGAATAAAGGTGCAGACCTTGTAATAAGACCAAGTGGAGCATTAAAAATCTTACCAAATGCTTGGTAGTGCAAGCAACGATCGGTGACTGGTTAAGGCATTTGTGACAGGCAAGTTAGGTGTTTGATTCATGTCCCCTTCATTTTGAGCGTGGAAGAAGTTTTCGTTCAGTTTCGAAAGACACCAAGATCAAGGGGTAAAAGGTGCATTGTGCACCTTTGGTTTTGGCTTGGGTGTGTGACCCAATGGTAGCCAAGCCTTAGGGCTTAGGCACCGCAGCAATGGTTGGTCACGGGTTCGGGTTGATCGTAGTCGTGAGGGTGATAATTTTAACGTGGCCCATATTCTAAGGTAAGCACTTGATTTATTTTTGCCAAGGTGCGAATAGCGCTAGGGGGCCATGTGATTTTTGAAGTTGCTTTGATTAATTTTTGCTAAGGTGAAATATATGGAGTCATAAGGGTGTTTAATATTTTAATATTTTAATTAGAATTGAAAATAGAGATTGGATATAGAAGGTGTTTGAAAGTAAATTAATTATGTTGAATATAATTGTGTGAAAACTAGGTTTATAAAGTGTTTCTAAAGGAGTTTTGATTGTTTATGAATTGACTATTATTTCTTTGAAGTTTGGAGATTATAAGGTGTACTTGAGAGCTAATATTTTGTATGGTGAGATAATTATTGAAGGAAATATTTGAGTGGAGATTTTGAGATAAATTATTGCTATCTAACCTTGAAAGTGGCAAAGAGAATTTGATTGTGATTAAGACAGGTTTTTGAAGACATATCTCCATAAAAATAAAAGGTATGGGAACATCTTCCTTATGAGTGAAATATTGGATTGAGTGTTGTGAAATGCAAAGTTGGAGTGAAAATATTTGTTTGATAAGCATTGTTGGAAAAATTTTAGTGAGTTTTCATACACATGATTGGTGAATGTTTGTGAGAATATTTGAGGGTAAAATTGAGAACTATCTTGAGCTAGGGTTTGTGAAAGATCATGAGTATCATTGTTATGTGAATTTGGAATCATATTGAGTCAAGGTTTGAGTTGTTGAAAGTATAGTGAAACACTTGTTTAGGGTTTTTAAGCAAGTTGTGATTCATTGAGTGAATGGTTGAGTGAAGTTGGATGAGCATTATTGATTGAGTACATTGGAGTGATAGTTCAAATTTTGTGAATAAAATTATACTTTATTTTTGAATTGATTTGAAAGAGAGCTTGAAAGTGATTGAGTGTTTTATGAGTGTGAAACATATTGAGTCTCTAATCATTCTCTATATGTTTCTATGGTTAAACAATATAATGAGTGAAACTTTTTTGTGATATTGAGGAGGTTTTCTACAAGGTATTAAGTTGAGTTTTCTAAAATTGTTAATGAGATTTTGTGAAATTTTAAGGATAGATTAGAGGTAAGTCTTTATGAAGACTTAAGGACAAAATTGATTCATTTGTTCAAGCCTTGTGTTAAGTCTTGGGGTAAATATGAGCAAAGTTGATTTGTGATTTGATCAAGTTTTGTGCTAAGGCTTGAGGTTATATTTAAAGATAGAGTTTGGTATAGATTTGTGAGCAGGTTTGTGCCAAAGCAGAGATAGATTTAAGGATGGAGTTTTGTGCAGATTTGAGAGTGGATTTGTGCCAGAGCAGAGACATATTTTTGAATAAAGTTGATAGAGTAGAGGATAATATTCAGTACAGATCTGAGATAGATATTGAGCAAAGTTTAGAGAAGGCTTTAGATGTGATAGAGCAGAGGATAGTAGTCTCCAGTGGATAGATATCCATTAGCCAGGGCATGAGGATAGAGATATTTTGAGTGAGGATAAAGGTCTTTAGTGGAGAGAGATCCACAAGCCAGTGTAGTAGAGGCAATAATATTTTAGAAGATCACCAGCCAGATTAGAGGAGAAGGAGCTCTCCTATGGATTAGAGTCCACAAAATTTATTAGGGTATTGTTATGTCCTTTGGACAAAGGTCCATAAACATTATAATAGGGAAGTATTTCCAAGAAATTTTCTGAGAAAATTTTAGTGAAAGATTTTCTCCTTGGAGTAGACCACATTAGGTGAACCATGTTAAATCATGTCTCTCATGTGTGTGATGATTTGTTTAATGTTTACTTTTTTA
Organism: Wollemia nobilis; assembly: GCA_028583015.1. Classification (NCBI taxonomy): domain Eukaryota; kingdom Viridiplantae; phylum Streptophyta; class Pinopsida; order Araucariales; family Araucariaceae; genus Wollemia; species Wollemia nobilis. Next base: position 3,274,497 of record JAQPPZ010016751.1, on the reverse strand, counting down.
ATAGTTTTTATGCTATCATATGGTTTGAGAAGCAACAAGTTTTATCTTATACTGTTCAACCCCCCTCTCAGTATAAGCACATGTTATTCAGAGTCAGGATATTTTTGGTACGCATATTAGAAAGATCTTTATTATATTTCTTGTTTTGATTCTTGGATAAAAGGCATGTTGTATTGGAAAGGCCATAGATGTAATCTATTTTTTCCTTTGAATTTTTTTTTGTGTGTTTTTCTGTTGTTTTTTTATGTGTTTTGTTGTTTTTTTGTGTTTTGGTATGGTTTTGTTGTTCTTGTATTTTTTTATGTTTTATTGTTATTTTTATATATATTTGTCATTTTTTTTGTGTGTTTGTGTTTTTTGGTGTTTTTATGTTTGTTGGTGTTTGTTGGTTTGTGTTGTTTATTTTTATTTTTTGTTTTAGACATGTTCCTTGAGTGTGTCTAATGGGACAGGCAAAGTGCAAGCCCTACATGAAGGAAGATTCTTCTCCTCTTATGGATGCAACACTACATAGGTCTTTGGTTTGTAGGTTGATGTGCATTACAACTACTAGGCTATATATTATATATTTTATTAGATTGATAGCAAGACCGATGCACTCTCCTCATGAGTCTCATTGGCTAGTAGCCAAAATAATCCTTAGGTATGTGAATGGTATAAAATATTTTGGTTTATGTTATTATGCTACATACAAATTTAGATTGGATAAGGAGCCTTAATGATAGGAAGAATACTTTAGGTTATAATTTCTTCTTTGGTGGAAAATTGGTGTCTTAGAGTAGAAAAAAGCAACAAATAATTGCATTATATACAACTAAAGTATAGTACATGTCTGCATAATTCATTTGCACTCAAACCATTTGGATTAAAGGCTCTTTGATTACTCCTTTAAGATATATTGTGACAATACCAACAATACATCCACGATAAAGAATATGATGTTTCATAGTATAAGTAAACATATTAACATATGCCACCATTTCATTCATGGCTTGGTAGAAGATACATTTATAGCTCTTATGTTTTGCAAATCTAGAGATCAAAATATTGATATTTTAATAAATGCTTTGAATAGAGATATATTTTAGAATTTGAAAATATTGATTAGAGTACAAAACATTAACATCAAGGGGGAGGATAAAAATAATGATGTTAATGTTTCACTCCACATATGTGTCACCTAGAATTAATAAATGTAATTTGTGATAATAATAATAAAAAAATTGCACATTTCTTGTGAAAGCGATTTATTGCTAATTTTAGTTGAAAAGAGAAAAAAATGTAGTAGAAGAAAAAAGGGGGAATTTCTCATTTTATCAAGATTTTAATTTTATACAGATTACAATATTTTACCTAGAATTTTTTATAGTTGAACTGGAATTTATAATATTTTATCTAGATATAATTATTATCCAAATTACAATGAATGTAAAAGAAAAACAATATTATATCGAGATCTGCTTTTATAATTTATCTAGATTTAAATTTATCCTCAACAGTTTGAAAAAAAAATGGGTTTGTATAAGGAGAATCTTGTAACCATTTTAGAGGGATATATTTAGTATATCTCTTAAGGGTCTTGAGTGGATTTACAAGTAGATTTTATTATATTTTTATTCTCTTTACTGATAAAATATTGCTACTAGTGAAGTATGATTTTTTAAGAGTCTTATTAGGTCTGACTTGTTTATGTAAAATTTATAGTTAGTATTAATATGAGAAAATTCCATCCATTAATTTTTTTTTGGAAACTTGTAGTTCTTTGGATATCTTTCAATAGTACTTCAAATATTTATAATGGGGGGAATCTCATTAACCATATAAATTTGACTCATATAGATCAATGATCCAATGGTTGTATTGTTGAATTTCACCATACTCTATAGAAATAATGTAAAATATACATGCACCAAAATCATATGCAAAAAATATAGATGAGCAAAATATTAAAAAAAATTATATGAAAGTATCAACATAATCAAGCAAGAGGAATAAGGTGTGGGGGCCCATAGGCATCCAATGAACTCACATCTCAGATTGATGTAATAGATTAGTCATTGAGGAATTTTATAATGATACCTAATCCCTAATTAAATGGTAACCTCAAGTAGAAATAACTTGAATTGGAGGTAAAATTATAATATATTAGATGTATTCAACCCTTTAATCAAGGTTAACCATAGAGGTGGTTAAACAAAAACTGCTAAGGGTGAGTACATAAAAAATTATCATAGGCTTACATAAATATGCTCGTAGGCTTACACATAAGAATTCCCATAGGCTTACATTGCACTTGCCCATAACCTATATCAAGAGTACCCATAGGCGCTTCATCAATATTGAATTTGGACTAATAAGGATAGATTATATATTCCAACACGCACCCCATAATTTACATTGAGGGGCTAAGGAGAGGAGATATTATACATGGCACATCTTCCTCCACAATGAATGCTTGAATAGACTAATGAATTCTACTATATGCACTTGCCAAAGGTACAAAAACTAGATAAACTCTTTTATGAACATGAATCATGACTACACATTCTAGATCTAAGGTATTGAGCATCCCGTAAAAAGATCCTCAACAAATTAATTACTGAAATTATAATCTAATTCATTGATAAAGTTGAAATTGTGTGATGTATTAGATAGGCCTAAGGGCATTTCCTTTTACAATGTATTAATTATTTATAATATTTTATTACATAATCCCTATGGGATATGGTTATCCTTGTTATGGTTAAATCTTATTAATGAGTTATAATTAACCTAAATCCCTTTTGTTATGTTGACTTAACTTAAATTTTATGATGTAATTGGGATTTTGGTATTGCTATAAATACCCCTTCACACTAATTTATTCATTAGATTATTATATATTAATATATAGGGTTATAATGATTATTCATGGCACCTATGGATTCCCACCAAGTCTTTCTCTTTTCATCCCTCATTTTAATTCATTGTATAAGATTTGAGTGGATGGTTTGTTTCTTTTCATTTTCCAAAATAATTATGAATTCCATTGTATCAAATAAGTTTGTAGTTACCTTTTTCATGCAAGAATATTGTTCAATACCTCTAAATTTTCTTTCAAACCAAAGATTTAGTTACTCCTTTTGATCTCTCTTGTTGGTTTTGCATTAGAGATGAAAAAAACGTTGCTAATAAAAAATTATCCAATATTTTGGAGGTCTTGGAGTATCTATGGTTTGTTTCATTACTTTAGTTCTATAGACTAAAAGATATATTTTTTGCTTTAAAGAACATAAAAAACTCTTGATTAGAGGTAATGTTTTATTTCAATATTTTGGTGTGCACTTTTCAAATTTGAAATATGGCCCATTCATGCATTGAGGCTTTGGATTTGCACCCACACAATAAGATGTGCATACATATTATTCCAAAAAAAAAAAGAACAAATTTCCATCCAATGTGTAGGGTAGCCATTGTGTCCAGGATTACACATGCTAACATGTTTTAGCCTAGAGTACCTATGTTTGAATTTTAGTGCATGTTGAATTTTATAGTGAGGAATATTGGTCACTATATTTTAGGGCTTAAAAATGGCCTTAGTATCTATAGACCTTGTCATCCCTATCCAAGTGATGTCATGAAATTTCAATTTGTAGGTTTATTTAGAAGGAACTAGGTGTGGATTCAAATTATGTTCATCCCCTCTTTTGTAGTGACTAGCCAAATAACTACCTTCCAAAAAATGGTCAGAATATTCATCTTCATAACTCACATTACCTAAGAAAATATGAATGATATCTTATCCTATAGAGGATACATAGCCAAATCATGTGTTATTTGTTGGAATATATTACATTATTTTCTACATGCTAATGTACCACCTTGGGTACATATTTAGATTAAGAGTGTCTTAGATTAGGGTGTGAATATTTACTTTATGCAATGTAATAAATGCACAATTATTATTAGAATGTGCAAATTTTCAATAATGTAAATGTGCATAGCTATCTATGTGCACATGAGTCCATAGAATAGGAAGATGAAGAGTCATAGGAAGATGAAAGATCAAGAGTCACATCCCATTATATATTAGCCTTTGTGTGAGCATATGAAGACACAATATAGACAAGAATTAGAGAATAAGGTAGAGATCCAATGGAAATTTTGAGATCTCCATTCTATATCAAAATATTATTTTCATGAGATTTTGTTAATGGTAATTTTCTAAGTTATTACAAAAGTCTTTCATGAGTTTCATATGCTTTAAATATTACCATTACCTTATATTTTATAGAGAATGCTTATTCTAGATATTTATTTTCTTGATAGGTATATTGTATTAAGGTAAAAAAATGGGTTTTGAAAGGGCCCCAAAACATTTGACAATAAATATAAAACTAATAGGCAAGCAGACCTAAGATATGCAAACAAAATTCAGACCCGCATGGGATATCCTAACCTTACAAACAAAAGATCTACCAAAAAATAGGATGATCATAGAGGGATGATCCTGACCAAGCAAAAAGAAATAGAGATGGAAGGGGAGGTCCTATGAGTAAGATCCCAACAGAAATGGGAATATGAACATCAAAAGTAGTCTTTGACTTTGGCATTCATAGAATCTTTAGCTTCCTTGAAGAGGATCTTGAGTTTCCCATGGATCTCATCCATCACCTTTGCATCTTGGTTGTAGAAAAACTAAGCCATATTTGATAAATTAGCAGTTGTAGATAGAGTAACCACTATGCTAGCGATATGTTTGAGCACCGAGTTCTAAAGGATGCTTGTTGATGAAGGATATTTGCACTCGGGCATCAGCTCTATAGGGGAATTCATCTCACTAGTTGGGTTAGGAAAGGAACTCTCAGCTTTCAGCTTTTTGATATGAGGGGAGGCCTGGATGGAATTTGGGCTAGGATCATGCTTAGCCTTGGATGAATAGCACCTAATGGAATGATATATAAACTAAAATTTTGTAAATAAATACTCCTTTTTGTGATCAGAATAAGGGGTAGCAAAGTTAGGGTTATTGTCATCATCAGGGACTTCATGGATAGGAGTTTCATGATTGGGAATTTTAGAGGGTTCAGGAGGGATAGGGCAACTAGGGCCTTCAGTGGTATTGATAAGGGTTAGGTAGCTAGATACCACTACTTTCTTGGTGTAAAATTCCATAGCATGTTTTTATAAAATAAGGTGCAAATCTTGGTGGATGGGATGAGTGAATTTTTGGTTTTTGATGTTGGAAATAGACAACTCAAAGGACCTAAATATATATTTAGGGATATTGATCTTCTTGATGTCCTTGAGGTGGTTCAAAAAAGCTAAATGGAAGCTATGAAGGGGAACTTTGACATTGTCAAAGGTTATGTATTACAAAATTGGCATCATAACTCGATACCAAGGAGCAAGCAGGTAAATTCTTACCACTACACCATCTTCCAAAATTACGTGTTTTACTTTATCCATGAAATTATCCATATCTAACACTATGGATTATTTGTTGTACTTGATGACATGATCATTTATTAGGAACCTTGTAACCTTGATCAATATTCAAATATTAATCTAGAAATCAATGCCACTCATAGTGATGTGGCCCCAATTCCACATGTTGATGATCTCCTTAGAGACTTTGCTATTGCTACTAAAATATTTTCTCAAGAAGGGTAATAAATTGTGGCTACCTATAATTTAATCCACAATAGGGTTGAGCTGAAGGGATTCGGGCTTGATCAAGGCCATGGTTGAATAGGGATGGGGATTGGGAAGCCTAGAGTGAGGTATAGGAAGAGGGTGATGGAAGTGATTCAAGCCCATACTATAATTTTATTTAAAAGGATTTTCAATCCTTATTCCAAAATATATGGATAGATATTTGGTAGGGACCATTACTACTTTTAGAAACCAAAGGTGCCTGGATCATGTTCCAACAAGAAAGAGATAATTTTACATGGGAAAGGAGCCAAAGAAGTAGGTTTTGTAATGGTGGTAGAGGGTAAAAAAAAATCTTGGAAAGGAGTAACACTCAATGTGGTACAATAGGTGATTAAACCATAAATTCAAAGTTAGCATTGATGTCCACATCAGGAAACTCAAGCAAAAACCATAGAAGATAGAACAAGTTTAACACATGATGAGTTTGGTAGTGACGATGATAGAATTTAGGTAGGCAATGGGGAATGGAAGGGAAGGGAATGAAAATTTAAAGGGTTTAGTGAGATATGAGGTGGAAAGGAGGGAAAGGTGATGGTGGAGAATGTGAGGGATGGTGAGGAAAACATGGCAATCAATAATGGTGGGATGAGGCTAGGGATAATAGGGAAACAAAAATGAGGATAAGGTGGATGAAGTGGGTACGATAGGCATAGGGGATGGGAAGATGTAGGGTAAGGTACCAAGGACACATGGTACATTCAACCAAGGGGATACGATTTGGGGATGACTAGGAGTCCATTGACCAAAGGGGTGAAATAATAAAGGGGTTAAGTGGTACCTAGACCAATCATGAGCTACAATATTAATAAGGATTTAAGGGAAATAATTATGCCACACACTAAGGGGCTACTGGATAGAGTCTAGGTTGGTGATTGATTTAGATTCTTGATTGGCTTCCTTATAGACATGTTTAACAATGGTCTCAGGGTGGATGTGGAAGAGTCTCCTAGCTTCAAATATGATTTTGCTTACCCTTCCATTCAAAACCTTATTGTTTTGTATGTAGTTGATAGCATTTAAAGAATCACCTTCGATAATGAGTTTGCATTGGAGATTTTTGATGATTGAAAGGCCATAGAAAAGGTCTTTGTCTTTAAAAACATGATTATTTTGAGTGCCTAAGTTTTTAGTGAAGGCTAAGATAATTGTACCATCATGGTCTCTAACAAAACCCCTACCTTCCATAATTCCAAGGTTACCTTTATAAGCCCCATAAAAATTTAGTTTTAGCCATCCTTCAAGAAGAGGAATCCACTTGGTATTGGATATATTATTAGTATGGATGTGTGTCCTATAATAATCCATGGAAATATTGAGGGAGGAGAAAATTGATATTTCAATTCCATGATTAAGGGTCTAGAGGAGGGGTATAATTGAGTATTCTCTATGGAAAAATAGAGGACTCTATTATTGAAAAATATAGGATATCTAGATAATTTTGAGAAGACTCTACTATTGTGCTCAAGCCAGATCTACCACAAAAAATGGTGGAGGGAGAGGGACCATAAGGATTTGATTTTGCTATTACAAAAAGGGGTTGGGCCATTGGGTGAAAATATCAACCATTGAGCCCCAATGGACACAAGAAATACTGAAGGTGCAAAGGATGAAACTAAGGACTATTTCTAATTAAGTACACTCCATAAAGATATAATGAGTGAACTCCCATTTAGATTTGTAGATGTAACATTGATTGGGTATCATCACCCCTCTAATCATGAGGTTATTAGTGGTAAGGATTTAATTTTGGACCAACAACCAGGAAAAGAAATCAATTTTAGGGAAAATATGCTTGCACTAGATAAGATTGATGGGGATTGAGCAAGCATGGGGGTTGTATTAAAAAATGTAGGTAGAATTAATAGATAAAAGGACATAATTGCAATCTCTCAATATGGGAAGGTTAGATGAGTCAAATTTGGGAATGATGACAGGATTAAGAATGGTGGAAAGGGAATTTACAACACATATGAGGTCTTTAGAGAGGAATGTTGGCGGGATGGATTTACAAGAGGTTCTACCATGGGTAAATGTGACAAAGTGGGGTACCTTACTACCAAAGAGATGGTCAGTAATGGGTTTAAGGGCAGCAAGGGTGGGATCAACAATAAGGGGGTGGTCACAAACTAAAGGATCAAACCAAAAATCAATGGTACACCCATTTATAATATGCCATCTAAAACAATTTTTGATGACGTCCCTAGCTATGGTAACAAAAATCCAAAATGTAGAGTTATAAGAAGGGATACCCTATTCTAGAAAACCATGGTTCTATAAATATTTTTGCTTAATTATAGAGACCCACTCAAAGTTAGCGTTGGTGAAAAATTTCCAATATTTCTTAGTGATTAGGGCTAGGTTCATTTTTCCAATTCTTATGAAGCCCATAAATCCTTTGGATTTGGGGATGCAAATTGTATCCCAAGCAAACAAATGGAACTTCTTCTTTTTGTTTGATCCTGACCGTAAAAACCTCTTTTGGATTTGTTAAATTTTTGTGCAAAAAATTTTAGGGGCTTTGAACATAGATAAAAAGTATATAGGAATGATTTAGAGGTAAGCATACACAAGGGTAGCTTTAGAATCTTGACTAAGGAGGGCTCCTTTCCATCCCACTAGCTTTTTGAGGAATCTATCAAGGACATTGTTCCAGATATTCTCATATGGCATGCTAGAAAATAGGGGAAGGCCAAGGTAGTATGAGGGAAGTTCTTCGATGGTGCACTAAAGGATCCGGGCTATATGAATTTGGTGGGAAATTAGGGTATTTATGAATAATATTTTACTCTTGTTATAATTAACCATTTGGTCAGTAGCCCCCTCGTAGAGGTTGAGAATTGTATTTTTCACTTTGGCTTTGACAATAGAATTGAGGGTGGCCAAAATAGTATCATCAACAAACTATTGGTAGGTTATAAGTCTTGGGAGAGAAGCATGTTTAATACCTAATATGGATCCAAGAGAACAAGTAGCTTTAAGGGTTCTCCCTAGGGATTCAACTAAAATTATGAACAAACAAGGTACTAAGGGATCACCCTATCCAAGGCCTCTAGCACTTTTGAAGTAGCCTACAACAAACCCATTGACGATGACATAGAACCAAGTAGAAGTTATGCAAGATTTTATAAGGTCAAACCATTAGTGATGGAATCCAAATTTTAGGAGCACCACAAAGAGGAAGTCCCATGAGACTCTGTAAAAGGTTTTTTTCATATTAATATTGAGAAAGAAGCCAAATTTTTATTGTGTTATAATGAATGCAAAATTACTTGGATGGTGATAACCTCGTTAGTGATATATCTACCTTGGATGGTGTTACCTTGATAGGGGTCAATAATGAGGGGGAGGACCTCTTTCATTCTGATGGTCATGGCTTTGGTTATGATTTTGTAGAGCATGTTACACAATTTTATGGGACAAAAATCATAAATAGACCTGCAATTAGCACATTTGGTTATGAGGGAAAGGAAGGTAGAATTAATGTCCCTAGGGATGCATTTTTTATCTCTAAATATAATGGATGGCTTTGTAGATGTACTCAAAAATTTCCTAGTAGAATTGGAAAAAATGGGGGAAAATTACATCAGGCCCTGGTGCTTTTTTGGGCTGCATGGAGAACAGAGCATACTTGATTTCATTGTGGGAAAAGGCTTGGAGGAGTTGTTGGTTCATATCAGGGGTAATAATAGTAGGGATGTAATTTAGGAGGGAATATTGACATTGGTTGGGACTAGCATGATGAGATCAAAGGAAGGATTATAATTGGTTGACAGATTCACACCTTACCTCCTAGATGTTGGAAGTGATAGTGCCATCACTTTTGACCAATTCTTTTATTTGTTTGGATCTTTGGTGCCTAAGGGTAGTTACATGAAATAATTTGGTATTTGTGTCTCCTTATTTTAGCCAAAGGGCTCTAGAATATTATCTCCATAAAGTCTCTTCCTTTGCAAGTATGTTGTGATAGTTATCCAAATATTTCCTTTATTCATCCTTCATTCTACTGTCCAAACTTCCTTGCTGAATCTTATTATCAATGATCTAAAGTATTTGTTTGATGGCTTGTTTATTTTCAAAAATATTACTAAATATCTCCCTATTCCACACCTTGAGGTTGTTCTTGATGAACCATACTTTTTTAGCAATTTGATAAATAGGAGGTCCTGGAAAGGTTTGGTTCCACCATTCAACAATGCACTCCCTAAGGTATGGATGATGGATCCACATTACCTCAAATCTAAAAGGAGTTTTCAAAATTGAAGTCTGGTTGAGGACTTCAAAGACCAAGAGATTATGGTCTAATCCAACTTTAGGGAGGTAATGGAGGGTTGCATCCCCAAACAAGTGGACAACTTCCTTGGATAAAATAAATCTATCCAGCATTAATTGAATATGCATAGCTCCAACAATTATGTTGCTCCAAGTGAATTTCATTCTCTTGAGGTGGAATCCATAAGTTCATTGGAATCCACAAATTCATTGAAATATTCATAACACTTAGGGGATATGGAAGTTCCTTCGCTCTTATCTGATAGGTAGAGAGGGGAGTTTAAGTCTTCCACTAGTATCCAAAGTTTGAGAAGATGTTCCTCATCTAGATGAGGGTGTTCCAAAGTCCACTTCTTCCCTGAGGGATGTTGGGGGTATAAATGTTAGATAGAACCCAACTAATACTGGAATATTTCCTATAAAATAGAAAATTTATGATTCTATATAAAATTAATAGGAGTATCATTTCAATCTTAATGGGGCACCAAAAGCATAGAAGTCCTCTAGTAGATCTATGGGCCAAGCTTGCAATGAACTCACTATTCTTCCAGATAGTTTTAGCTGCCTTCTTGGAGTTGTTTTCTTCAACTTTAGTTTTTGAAGAACAAAAATGGTGGGTTTGATTTTTCCTCATGGTTGTCGCAAGTATTAATTTTGTAGGACCATTTAGGCCTCTCACGTTTCATGAGAGGACTTTCATTTTTTATTTTTAATAGAATATTTGTTCCCTACTCTAACTTGTTGTGAGGGGGTTTTGGTTATTTTTGCTTCACCCTTGAACTACTTAGAAAATTATGGGAAGAGGGTTGAATGTGTACCATTGGAAACATCATCTTCAACCTCATTTTTCCTTTTATCATTAATGGACGGTCTTCCCCTTTTTTAATCACTTCCAACATCAATAGGTGTGTTTTGGTAGCTTTTGGTATGCTTTGGGTCAAGAGCATTAGGGGAGTGGATGCCCTTAGTCTTGGTAGTACTAAGAGGTACCAAGGGTTTAGAAGGGCTTGAAAGGCCTGATGGCTTAGAGGAGATTGGGAGGCCTAAGGTTTTAGAGGGGCTTGGAAGTCTTAAGGGCTTAGAGGTACTAGGAAGGTCAAATTTGAATGGATGGGGGTGCGAGGAAATCTTGTAGCCTAGAGGGGCCAAGGAAAATGAATGGGGATGATGGAGGGGAGGAGAAGAAGTTCCACATATATTTGAGGAGGGAGGGACCATATTAGATGGGAAGGTAGGTTATTTGAATGAGAGGTCAAGTCTGGATTTCAAGTCATGATCAAATGTGTCAAGATCATTTGAGTAAAAAATAATGCCAATGCAATTTGGGAAGGCAAAGAGAGCACATAATTGATCTAGAGGGTTATCTTGGGAATGGTTTATAACTAATTTTCCTTTCTCTAAGGTGAGAATATAATAAGGATGATTACGAGCAGCAGGAGGTCTCCGATCGAACTAAGCACCATGTTGACCATTCTTAGGAGAAGTGAGAAGGGACTTCAAGAGACCCTCATACTACTTTGGATGATCTGACTCCTTTTTTTATCTCTTTAGGAGGCTTGAGAGATGGGCATTAGGACCTTAGGTTCCCTTGAGTATGGCATTCAATATAGAAGGCTAGTTTATTTTCATACTCCACAGCTTGACATCTATGAAAAGAGCCATAGATCAGGTTAACATGAGTACAAATCTTAGAGTCAAGGTTGGTGTTAATGTAGATGTAAGCATGAATCATTCAACTTTTGTATCTGGTAGTTGGGTTAGCGGCAACAGTTTCACCAATAGTTCGAGCGACCCCTTAGAATATTTCTTCATGCCATAATTGACTTGGAAGTTTTAGGATATGGATCCAAATCGGGAAAATATTTATGCATTGGGTCTTTGGGTCAAAGTCCTCAGTCCATTTTCTCAAAAATAAGCTTCTTAGACCAAATAACTAGGGACCACTTGTCAAGATATGGTTGGTATACTCCAAGTTGTTAAGTTAAATTTAGAAGAACCCTTTGGGGAAGATAATTAGATTCATGCTACCCCGGGGATGCCATTTGGTACTGGCCCATTTACAAATGTATTCCATCTCTAATATTCTACCAATAAATATATCGATAAAGGATATGGATTTAATGGATATGAAGTTAGCCATAAGGCTTTTAGGAATGGTTAGATTATTGTCCTTAGAAATCGAGGCTTCACCTTGAGTGGAAAAATAGGGGATGAGGTGTCGTTCTAGATTTTTTTCATGAAGGAAGACTAATTAGGCTAAGGATGTTCCTTGGAAGAACCCTGATAGTTCTTGAATTTCCACGGTTCTTGTCGAGAGATTCATGGGACCCTCTAATTCCTATAACATCAAGGTCAATATTAGGACCCAAAATATACATCATCTACTTTTGCAAATCCTTGTCCATCACTAGGATCATCCTCCACTAGTCTCCTACTCTCATAAAATTCAAAATTTTCACCTGCTACACCTCTCTCCATTCTCTACCTCTTTCGAATAAAGTAAAAAGTATTAATTTTTGTTCAAATTCATGCTTATTATAGATATTATGGTTTCTTTTTATTAAGTATTTATGATCAAAAGCTAATAATGATATCATATCCACAAGGGATATTTATAGGATATAGAGAGAGCCATAAGATATATTGAGAGGAGATAGGGAGATCTCATTTTCATAAATTTTAAATTTGTTTTATGGCTAGAGTATTTCTATAGGGTTATAGAAAAACTTGTGAAGACTAGGACTCAACATAGATCTCTTTCCACTAGTTTGAGGGATAACTAGTGAATTTTATTCATTTTAGATATCTAGATATTTATATGCATTTGCTTGCTACTGTCTAAGTTTTATTTCAGAAAATTAGTTCTCAAAATTTGAGAAGAATAAGGTCCATGAAAAAGGTCCCATTAGAGATTGAATATAGAATATTGAGGAGACCCAAGAAGGAGGTCCCCATAGAATATTGAATACTATAGATTGAAGAAATAAGAAAGCAACTCTAATGAATATTGAGAAGGAGGAGACCCGAGAGAAGAGGCTCCCATTGGATATTTGAGAAAGAATATAGAGGAGGACTATGAAAAAGTCAAATTGAAGAGCTACAAAATTTGAAGACCCAAGAGAAGAGGTCTCAAGAAAACTTATAAGGAGAAAGAAGAAGAATTCTAGAGAAGCCCTATTGAAAAATAAGCAAGAGAAGCTCCTAAAAAGAAGAATTTGGAACAATTATCTCCATCCAATAACAAGCCCAAAATAAAGAAGGATTTGACAAGAAGTTTGCCAAATTTTGGAAAGGATTTTTTGAAGATCTCAAGATATTCATATTCTTGAGGATGAGACCAACGAAAGAGATCATATTTGAATATAGAATTTAGTGAGAGCTAAGGAGGAGAAAGAAGATAGAAGAGGCCACAAATTTGAAATATTTTAAGACAACCATAAAGGATTTGAAAGCTGATTTACAAAGGAGAATGTTGTTGATTTTGTGGTAGAAGTTGAAATATCACATGACAACAAATTGAAGATGACATAAATCTACAAATTGAAGAATAAATGGGAATATTTTGAAATACCCTTGAAAAACTAATTGAAGGAAGGCTTGACAACAAAAGAAGATAGCAATTTGGAGGAATCAAATGTTGTTTTTGTACAACAAGATAAAGGATAAGAAATTAGTTTTTAAAGTAGTGAATTTAAGAGTTTTTGGCTACAAAATTTGAGTAGCATTAAGAGGAGATTAGAGATCTGCATTTTGAAGAATTTTGGGCCAGATTTGGGAGAAGCATTGGATAGAATTTGGTCAAATAAAGGTGTTGCAAATTTTAGAAGTTAAGGTAGCAAGATTAAAAAGGGAAAACTACAAATTTGAAAATAGAAGGTAAAAATTTTGAGTAGCAATAAAGGAGAGGAGATGAGCTACAAAATACAACCAAATATGTTTGAAATTAGGTGCTTAAAAGAGTATTTCCATTTTATAAAAGGTGGATATAATTTAAGTTCATTTGGCACAATATATTAGAGAGTTCAAATCAGGAAAAATAAGAACTCTAAGTTTATTATCTCCTAGTTAAATGAGTTTTAGAAGCTTGAAAATTAGTGTGTTAATATAGCATAAAGGAGTTGGTTCATTTTAAGTTTGAAATCAGCAAAATAAGATTTATATGCTATTAATAAATCAAGCATTAGAAAGCTAAGGAGCTTCAAATACAAAGATGAGAACTTAGAATATTGTGCTCAATATGCATTTTTAAAAAATAATAAAATATAAATATTCAAAGCAATTTTTATTATTTCAAAACCTACAAAATACATCAACATAATATAGAGTTAAACGTTGCTCAAAAAGGAGAAATAAGGAGAAAATAATATAAATAATGAATATCATTTTACAAGATTTCAAAAGGTATAATTGTTGAAATAATAGGATATTGAATAAGGGCCCAAGATAGAGAAATATTTAAAGTATCAAAAGACACGAAGGAGCATAACCCATTTAAAAAAAAAAATGGTAGTCAAAAAGCAATCATTTAATTGAGAAAAGTAAAGAAAATAAAAGGATATTGAAATATAGAAAAATGTACAACTATTTTAGCCTAGTTGTGGAAATAATAAATCACATTAGAGCTAAATAATAATCTTCCAAGAAGAAGCCACAATAATATTGTCTATGTGTAAGTAAAAATCACCAAAGCACCATAATAAGGAATACTTGGAAAATATAGAAGCTCAAGTATCACTATAATTGTACCAAGAGTTATTTACCTTTATTCTATTTAAGATTTACTCAAGGGAAGATGAAAATTAAAAGGAAGTAACTTCTACAACCATGCAACATTAGGACAAATGAAAATTTTAATTGGAAATTATTTTTCTAAGGCTTGAAACACCATGGAAGGACTGCCATCATTGGAGAAATGGTAAGAGACTATTTTTTGAGTGAAGAGAATCAAAACCATAAAGCCCAAGAGTAAGGGGAACCACTTAGTAGCATGTGAATAATTGTATGCCATATGTCATCATATAATGAGGAATTCCAATCATTATACAAGCAAGGTATTGATGGGTAAAACATTGAAGGAGCTAAGTTAGGGCAATTTTGAATGAAAGCTAAGTGCCAAGGAATCAAGTGAGCATTATAATTTCTATTGGAGGAAGTCACATGTTAAGTGTAATGTCTAATATGATGTAATACCACCAAATAGAGTAAATTAATGCTTCAAATTCAGAATTATTAAATATTGCATAGTAAGGAAGGACGTTGGAAGAGATTGAAGTGTTAAAAGAATAACAATAGTCATGCAGTGTGTAAGTTGAAAATATAAAGGTATTGCTTTACATTTGGCACATTAAAGTTAGAAATATAATAGTCTTAGAGGGAACTAAAATCATTCTAAGTCTTTATTAAATGCATAGTCTAAATTAGCATATGTAGAGAACTTGAGAGAATTTTTTTTTTGGAGTGCAAAAGGAGCCCGTACATGGATAGTAAGGAAGGTGAAGTCGTAGCCTGCTTTGGAGAATACCATTCACCAAAGATACCAACACATTAGAGGATGCATAGGAGAGTCAAACTCTTGAAGAATAAATTTAATGAACATCATATACAAGAAGAAGCATTAAATACATTGTAGAGAAGGAAGATAATTTTTAGAGCGTACGTTGTAGATTTGAAAAGACTCATGAGAAGCAAGTTGAAGTTTCACACACCATATACAAGGAGGTATGAAATATTTGAATTGATTTAAAACCTTTGCAAAGATTAAGGAGGTATAAGGCATAATATTATTGAGGTTAATATTAATTAATCTATTATACTTAAGGTTATTTGAATAAAGGGAGAAATAAGGTAATGAATTATAACCTTAGAATAATTATTGAATGCCTTGGAAGTTATTTGAAGTAAGAAATATTTTGAAAGGTTTCAAAATTACTTTATTCTATTTTGAAATTCAAATTCCACAGAAATATTTGCGAATAGTTTAACATGGATAGATAAGGATTTCTAAATCGAAATAGGAATATTAAATTTGCAAATACCTTTGTTTTCTAAATTTCTAATTAAGTAGTTATAAGGAAATTCAACAACAACTTAGGTTCTTGAAATTTAGAAACCATACTATTAAAAATTGAAATATATAAGAAACACAACATATAGTTATTGGAAAATTGGAAAATTACATTTGGTATTAGTCTCTTGCTCAAATTAATGACACATAAGGAATCCAACTTAAAGTTTTTGAAAAATATAGAATCTTATCAAAATTGAAATTGCATCAAGATTATCTTTAGCTTTCTATTCATAATTAAGGAGACATAAGGGATTCAACTCAAAGGAAAACTTAGAAGGCTAAGTATTTTATAAAACCTTTGTTATATTCAAAACACTAGGGAGCTAAAAGGAATTCCACTTAGAGAATTGAAATTTTAAAAATTACAAGGTATTCTACAAATTTAATAATTGAAAAAAGTTTATGAAATTTTATTATATACTCAAAACTAGGGAATCATAAGGTAGTCAACATCAACAGTTTTGAAAGATAAAAAATTCTATCAAAAACTATTCTTAATACTTAATACTAGGGAGCTATAAGGAATAATACTTCAAAGGTCAAATTAGAAGAAGCATGGATGAAATAGTGAGGAATGCATTTAATGATGAAGAACTATTTCATGAACTGAAGTTTTATTCACAAAACTTAATATATACTTTTTATGGACACAAATATGTGTCTACTAGTTTAAAAGAAATATTTTCTTTATTTTTGAAGGAAGCAAAAGAAGAAAATTTTATGATATTAATTGGTTATCTTCATTAAGTACTTGTCAAATCTTGGTGGAATACTCAAATTATAGTTATGCTTACTTTAGAAGAAATTTTAAAGATATATCTATCATTAATTATTTTTAAATTATTTCAAGGGATGAAACAAAATAAATATGAACATATTAGCAATGAAATACTGAATCCTAATCAATACTATTGTGATGATGTACTAACTCACCATGTTGAAGATATATCACTAGTAAAGGTGTAGGAAGGAAGAAATAAAAGAAGTAAGAAAAGAATTTAGATCAAGAAATATAAAACGAAGACTAAATCTAAAGAAGATGCTCATTTCAAGAATTCAATATAAGATTAAAAGATGTATTATTGCAATAATTTGCTAGCACAATGCTCAAAAGGTGAACCATCAATGACGATACAAAAACAAAGAAAGAAAAATAAGAATAGAAGAAATAACATAAAAAATATTAAAAAGAAATTTGATGAAGTTGAAGAACATATGAAAGACAAAGATCCATATTGAAGACTAAAGTCTTCAATAACCAAATAATGTAATATAGGGGGTGTTGGGATATATTACATTATTTAGTACATGATAATCTACCACCTTGGGTACATCTTTACATTAGGAGTGTTTCTTAGATTAGGGTATGAGTATTTACTTTATGCAATGTAATAAATACACAAATATTATTAGAATGTGCATAGTTGACCATGTGCACATGAGTCCATAGAATAGGAATTTCAAGAGTCATAGGAAGATGAAAGGTCAAGAGTCACATCCCATTATATATTGGCCTTTATGTGAGCATATGAAAACACAATGAAGAGGAGAAGTAGAGAATTGTTGGACATTTTGAGTAATTGTGTTGTCATTGATGTCAAGAGACAGTGTCAGTAATATCATAAGTCATTGCAAGGAATTATCAGAAGGAGGGTTAAAATATTTATATTTTAAGCCAAAGAGATTTGTTTTAAAGCTTCACATGATTCGTCAAAATATTGACAAAACATCCTGAAGGAAGGAAATACCTAGGCTCAAAGAAAATAATATTATAATATTTATTATTATAATATTAAAGGTTCTCAAATAAAGTCTAAGATTGGAAAATTAAAATACCTAGGCCTAAGGGAAATAATATTAAAAAAATTATTATAATATTAAGAATTTAAGTTAAGACTAAGCATTAATTAATTATAATATTTATATTATAATTAATTATATAAATTAATTTAATTAAACCCTAAAGCTAGGGTTAGGCACAAAATATTTCATTTTAATATTTTCCCGCCAACGTCGAGCAAAAAGTAAGATATGGTATTTATACCATATGGTTTGGATGCAATAAAGCAAGTCTCCAAAAATTACATTGTGCATGCAAAGGGCTATGAAATATTTCAAGCGATTTTTGTGAGTAAAGAAAAGGTTTTAATTTTTATAAGGTTTAAGTGAATGGTGAATGAATAAATGGGATTGAGGGTGCACTCCTATAACCATCCGCTCAGATGGTCGAGTGGCAAGGCCTTACGCGTAGGTTTTTGGTAGGATAGAGGTCCCGTGTTCAATTCTCAATGGCAGCAAAGGTTAAATGTTTTTGGTGTTTTGTTTTTGGCATTAGCAAAGAAGATAAGAAGTGGAAGATGCTTCTTTGGTTTTGTGAGGACACGTAGCCCACATGGCTTCCAAAGCCATGTCTAAGGTGTTTTGGGGGTAAGTGAACACAAGTTCGAATTGCGTGGGGTGCTTTGTGGATTCTAAGGCATGCAAAATTTATTTTTTTCTTATGGCTAAGGTATGAATAAATATTTTTTATTTCTGCCAAGTGTTAATTAAAGTTTGGAGTTTATAAGGCTTCCAAGGATCTTTGTTGACATAATTTAGAATCAATGTTGGATTGAAATTTGGAGAGGATAAAGTGTGTTCAAGGACTTTTTTATTGTAATTTGAAATTTATTTTGAGGTTTGAAATTTGATTAAAATATTTTATTCAGTTGGAGTTAAGAGGAGTTATAGGAATATTGCCATTATAATGAATGAATCATTGATTGAATATTGATGTTTAAGGAATGAGTAATAAGGTGTATTTGTGATTTGTCATTATATGTGTATTACTTGAATGGTGAAATATTTGTCGGGATAAATATTTATGTGGAGATTTTGATATAGGTTGTTATATAACCTAGAGGTTGCAAAAGGTTTTGGTTGTGAGTAAAATAGATTTTGAAGACATATATCCATAAAACAAAAGTATGGGCACATCTTCATTATTATTGAAATGTTGTTGGATTGAATGTTGTGAAATGCAAAGGTGAAGTGAAAAGGATTGTTTGATAAGCATTGTTGAAAATGTTTGAGTGAGTTTTCATATGCATGATTGGTGAATGATTAAGAGAATATTTGAGTTAGATATTGAGGATTTTTTGAGTTAGGATTTGAGACCCACATTGTGCATTTTGGTTGGAAGTAGTGTGAAAAACTTGATTAGGATTTGTGTGCAAGATTTGAGATTGTTTGAGCATATCTTGTGAGTTGTTTTAAGCGTATGTTTGGACAGATCTGAGTAAGATTTTGTTAAAGTGTAAGTACCAATTTAAGTAATATTTTGTTAAAACTTAAGGACAAGTTTGAGAAAGCTTTTGTGAAATATTGTGGGCAGATTTGAGATAATTCTTGGTGAAGACTTGAGAGAAGATTGAGCAAGTTCTTGAGAGAACTTGTGGATAGATTTGAGCCTTGTGTTAAGGCTTGAGGATAAATTTTAGGATAGATTTTGGTGCATATTTGAGAGCATATTTGTGCTAGACCTGAGATATATTTAGAGTAGATTTTTACTAGACTGAGGATAGTGTTTGGTGTAGATTTAATACAGATTTGAGTGTGATATTTTGAGGTGATAGAGTAGAGGATAATAGTATCCAATGGATAGAGATCCATTAGCTAAGGTAGTGAGGATAGAGGTATTTTGAGTGAGAACAAAGGTATTTTATGGAGAGATATCTACAAGATAAAGTAGTGGGGATAGTAGTCTTCTAGAAGGTCATAAGATAGAGTAGAGGAGAAAGAGTTATCCTATGGATAGATATCCATGAACCAAATCAAGGGGAAGAGTTCTACTATGGAGTGTGATCCACGAAGCAGCTGGGAAGATAAATTTCTTTTATGGAGAGAGATCCACAAACTAGTTGAGGGGATAGAGTTCTCCTAGTTCAAGTTCCATGAAACAGAGAAAAGGGGAAAGAGTTCTCCTATGGATAGATATCCATAAATTAGAGCATTAGGGGATTGGTGTCTCCTTTGTATTGAGGTCCATAAATATTGTAATAGGAAAGTGATTACCAAGAGATTTATTGAGAAAATTTTAGCAAAATATTTTCTCTGTGAGGTAGCCCACATTGGGTGAACCACATTAAATTGGTGTCTCTAGTGTGTGTGATGATTTATAAATTACTTTGATTACTGTTGTGATATTGCCATTGATTATATTGGATAATATTATTTGGGAAATAAAAGTAAAAGCTGATATTATACTGTTGATCCCCCATCTCAGTATAAGCTTGTGTTCTTCAATTGGTATAAGAGTGGGTCTCTCCATGAAAAGATTAACAACTTGGAGGGAGATCCTACAGGAACACACATGATTTCATAAAATGAATAAGAGGCCATAATCGACATAAAAGAGGAATTATTTGCTACTCTCAGGAACTTGGAAAAGGTTAAAAAAAAGAACTCAAGTTTGAAGGATCAAATTCAAGAGGATGAAGAAGAAAAAATGGAACTTCTAGAGAATCTCACAAAACTCAAAATAAAGGTGGAAGAGGGAAATAAAATTGAATTGGATATGACAAATCTATTAAGGTCAAGAGAAGCAAAGTGTGAAAAATTAGAATAAAAAATTATCTCTCTAAGGAATGAAGTTGAATAGATAAAGTTACAACAAGATATAAATTTTAGAAAATAGAAGGATGAGTCGAGATCTCAAGAAACAGAGACATCAAACAAAAATAACCTCATGACTCATACTAATACTCTGGAAGGAAAATGAATTAGGATATAAGAGGGTAAATAGGAACAATGGACAAGAGTCAATCACAAGAACAGCAAAAGAAGAAGCACTCAACCATATTTTCCAAGGTACTCAAATAGGTTACAAAATTTCTTCCATGGCTATTGCTTTACATGTAATAAATATGGTCATAGAGCTGCACATTGCACTAGTTATGTAAAAAATAATGTTAATATAAATTTTAATTCTTTTGCACCTTTAATGAATGATGATGTCATATGTTATAAATGAAAATAATTTTGGTCACAAGGCTATATGGTGCAAAATGGTATTTCATGAGTAAATTAAAAAGAATACAATTTCAACAATTAGGAAAGAGAGAAGAGAACATGAGAAATTTAGATCAATGTTAGTACAAACAACTCTTCATGTTCAAGATAAGTAGAAAACAATGATTTCTTTGATAGGGTTTGTTCTAGTCATATGATAGGAGATAAAAGTAAATTTCTTGTACTCAAGGAAATTGATGGAGGATCAGTAATATTTGGTGACAATGGATCAACAAAAATCTGTGGAAAATGAACCTTGAGTTTAGATAATGGAAAAACAAAGACAGAGAATGTATTGTATGTCAAGGGGTTGAGGCACAATATACTAAGTATAATATAAATTTGTGAGCAAGAGCACATGGTTACATTTCATCCAAGTATGTGTGATATTAGAAAGTCTAAAACTGGAAAACTTATTGCAAAAGCAAATAGAACTATAAACAACCTCTACATGCTAAGTGATATTAAATGAGAGAAGTGTTTTCTATCACAATAATATGAGAGTTTGTTGTGACATAGAAGAATCAATCATTTGAACTTTGAAAAAATAGTGAAAATAAGCAACAAGCAGGCCATCAGATATTTACCCAAGCTAAAAAGACCACAAAACATAGTTTGTTCATAATGTCAACATGGGAAGCAAACTAGAACAAGTTTCAATTAAAAATAATTTATGTCATATGAACCACTGAAACTAGTGTGTACTGATCTATGTGGTCCTACAAGGATAAAAATTCTACAAGGTGAAAGTTAATTTATACTATTTATAGATGATTATTCCAAAACGATTTTGGTGTCCTTCCCAAAAGAAAAGTCATAAGCTCTTGAGAAGTTTAAATATTTTAAAGAATTAGTTGAAAATGAAATAGGTAGAAGGATTAATATTTTAGGGTCAGATAGAGGAGGATAATTTAGCTTAAATGAATTAATATACTTTTGTGAACAACATGGGACCAAAATAGAATATTCAGTAACAAGAACTCCTTAACAAAATGGGGTAGTTGAAAGGAAAAATAGGATAGTTGAAAATATGGCTAGAGACATGTTAAATGAGTCTAAGATTTTAGATGGTTTTTGGAAAGAGGTAGTACATACAATAGTATATATCATAAATAGAGCTCAAGTAAGAGTAAACCATCATAAAACTCCATATGAGCTTTGGAAAGGAATACCAACCATAGTAAAGTACTTCAGAATTTTTGGAAGCAAATGTTACATAAGACGGGAAGAGAAAAAATTGAGTAAGTTTGACTCAAATTATGATGAGGGTATTTTTATTAGCTATTATACTAAGATAAAATCTTATAGATGCTATAAAAAATGACACGTACTATTTTAGAAAGTGTAAATGTAACATTTGATGAGAAGATAGGGTCAAGAGAACCAGTTTGAGAAATTGTGTATCAGGAAGATGAAAGTTGCCAAGAAGAGTTACATGAAGAATCAGAAGAAGAAGAAGAAGAAGAAACACAAAGACCTTTTACTAAGACTCCATCTAGGTATGTACAAAAATTCATCAAAAATATCAAATCATTGGGAATCTAGATGAGAGAAAAACAAGAAGAAGAGTAATAGCATCAAATGAGCAAGCAAAGTTCTCTTTGTTATCTAAAATTGAGCCAAAATATTTCAATGAGGCAAGTGAAGATAATTTTTGGATTAAGGCCATGAATGAGGAATTAGATCAAATAGAAAAAAGTAAGACTTGGGAACTTGTCCCATGAACAAAAGGTAAGAATGTGATTGGCATTAACAGGGTTTTCATAAACAAGTTAAATTAATATGGTCAAGTAGTAAAAAACAAAGCAAGGTTAGTATACAAAGATTATGCCTGGTTGAGGGAATTGATTTTGATGAGACTTTTACTCCAATTGCACGACTTGAAGCTATAAGAATGTTCTTAGCCATCTCAAGTTTCAAAAACATTAAAGTATATCAGATGGATGTTAAATCAACCTTTCTAAATGGTGTCTTGGAAGAAGAGGTTTATATTGAGCATCCAAAGGGATTCAACTTAACTGATAAACTATACTATGTATGTAGATTTAAGAAGGCACTTTATGGACTAAAACAAGCTCCTAGAGCTTGGTATTCAAGACTGGATAAGTACCTTCAAGAATAGGGTTTCAGTAAAGGAATAGTGGACAACAACTTATACATAAAAAATGAAGGTAATGACTTACTAATTGTGGTTTTTTATGTGGATGATATCATTTTTAGAGGCAACAATGATAAGATGTGTCAAAAATTTGTAAAGAGCATGCAGAATGAATTTGAGATGTCAATGCTTGGTGAGTTGTCCTTCTTTCTTGGACTTTAGATTTCACAATTAGAGAAAGGTTTATTTATTTCACAAACCAAGTATATAAAAGAGATGCTAAATAAATTTAAGTTAGAGGATTACAAAAAATTGAGTACCACCATGGTTATAGGATGAAATTTAAGTAAATATTATGAATTTCCTTAGGCAAATCAGAAATTATATAGATATATGATTGGTAGCTTATTGTATGTCCAAACTACAAGACCAAATATAATGCAGATAGTGGGACTAGTGGTAAGGTTTTAAGAAGCACCCAAGGAGACACATGTAGTAGTAGTAAAAAGGTTATTCAGGTATTTAAAAGGGACTGGATTTTGGGCTCTGGTACCCAACTATGACTCTCACATCATATAAATATGCAGATTGGGTTCACAACATTGATGACAAAAAAAACACAAGTGGAGGAGCACTCTTTCTTAGAGACTGTTTAGTCTCTTGGTTAAGTAAGAAACATGCATCAGTATCCTTATCCATAGTAGAGGCAAAGTATATTGCAATAGTTTCTTGTTGTACATAGGTATTATGGATGAAGTGAACTTTAGAGGATTTCAAGATAAAGCATGATCACCCTATTCCCATATTGTGTGATAATACAAGTGCTATAAATATATCAAAGAATCCGGTGATGTACTCTAGGAGCAAGCACATTCTTATCAAATATCATTTTATGAGAGAGAAGGTGATATATAAATAGGTCAGGTTGGAATATGCTACTACAAAGGAGAATATTTTGAACATCTTCACTAAGACACTTTCGAAAGATACCTTTGAGTATATTTAAGGAAAGTTGGGAGTAGTTCTACTCCCACCCCAAAATTAACCACCTCAAGAAGAGGAGGTAGGGAGGGGGTTGAGCTAAGAGTCTTATCTTTAGCCCCAAAGGTGGCCCTTTTCCATTGATGTCAAAGGGGGAGATATTTGAGTTAATATTTGAGTTAGGGGGAGAGCATTCAATCAGGGGGAGCAGTTTCTCAAGGGGAGCAAAATTGAAAAAGGAAAAAGGAATGGTTAAGGAAAAAGGGTTGTCATCAATGACAAAGGGGGAGATTGTTGGATATTTTGAGTAATTGTGTTGTCATTGATGTCAAGAGATAGTGTCAGTGATGTCATAAGTCAGTGCAAGGAATTGGCAAAAGGAGGGTTAAAATATTTATATTTTAAGCCCAAGATATTTGGTTTAAAGCTTCACATGATTGGTCAAAATATTGACAAAAGACCCTGAAGGAAGGAGATACCTAGGCTCAAAGGAAATAATATTATAATATTTATTATTATAATATTAAAGGTGCTCAAATAAAGTCTAAGGTTGGAAAAGGAAAATACCTAGGCCCGAGGGAAATAATATTATAATGTTTATTATAATATTAAGAGTTTAAGTTAAGCCTAAGGTTAATTAATTATAATATTTATATTATAATTAATAATATAAATTAATTTAATTAAACCCTAAAGTTAGGGTTGGGTGCAAAATATTTCATTTTAATATTTTCCCACCGATGTCAAGCAAAAAATAAGATATGGTATTTATACCATATGGTTTGGATGCAATAAAGCAAGTCTTCGAAAATTACATTGCGCATGTGAAGGGCTAAGAAAGATTTCAAGCAATTTTTGTGAGCAAAGAAAAGGTTTTAATTTTTATAAGGTTGAAGCGGACGATAAAAGAATAAAGTGGAGTGATGATGCACTCCTATCACCATCCTCTTGGATGGTCTAGTGGAAATACCTAGCACACAAGTCTTTGGCAGGATAGAGGTCCCGCATTCGATTCTCAACGGTAGCAGATGTTAAAGGTTTTTGGTGTTTTTTTTTCATGCTAGTGAAAGAGATAAGAAGCAAAAGAAACTTATTTGGTGTTGTGAGGGTGCGTAGCCCACATGGCTGCAAAAACCATGGCTAAGACGCTTGGCAGGTAGGTGAACACGAGTTTGAATCATATGGGGTGCTTTGTGGAGTCTAAGGTGCGTAAAAATTAATTTTTGCTTGTGGCTAAGGTATGAATAAATATTTTTTATTTTTACCAAGTGTTAATTAAAGTTTGGAGTTTATAAGGGTTTCCAAGGATCTTTGTTGGCATAATTTGGAATTAATGTTGGATTGAAAGTTGGAGAGGATAAGGTGTATTCAAGGACTTTTTGATTGTAATTTGAAATTTATTTTGAGGGTTGAAATTTGATTAAAATATTTTATTGAGTTGGAGTTAAAAGGAGTTATAGGAAGATTGCCATTATAATTATTTTTGTGAGTGAATGATTCATTGATTGAAGATTTATTTTTAAGGAAGGAGTAATAAGGTGTATTTGTGATTTGTCATTTTATGTGTATTACTTGAATGGTGAAATATTTGTTGGGATAAATATTTCTATGGAGATTTTGAGATAGGTTGTTGCTATCTAACCTAGAGTTGGTAAAAGGTTTTGGTTGTGAGTAAAACAAGTTTTGAAGACATATATCCATCAAAACAAAAGGTATGGGCACATATTCCTTATGATTGAAATGTTGTTGGATTGAATGTTGTGAAATGCAAAGGTGGAGTGAAAAGGATTGTTTGATAAGCATTGTTGGAAATATTTGAGTGAGTTTTCATATGCATGATTGGTGAATGATTAAGAGAATATTTGAGTTAGATATTGAGGATTGTTTGAGTTAGGTTTTGAGACCCACATTGTGCATTTTGGTTGGAAGTAGTGTGAAACACTTGATTAGGGTTTGTGTGTAAGATTTGAGATTGTTTGAGCATATCTTGTGAGTTGTTTTGAGCATATGTTTGGACAAATCTGAGTAAGCTTTTGTTAAAGCTTAAGGATAGATTTAAGTAATATTTTGTTAAATATTGAGGATGGTTTTGAGAAAGCTTTTGTGAAAGCTTGTGGGTAGATTTGAGATAAGTCTTGGTGAAGACTTGAGAGCATATTGAGCAAGTTATTGAGAGGACTTGTGGATAAATTTGAGCCTTGTGTTAAGGCTTGAGGAGATATTTGAGGATAGATTTTGGTGTAGATTTTAGAGAAGATTTGTGCTAAACCTAAGATAGAGTCAGAGTAAATTTGTACTAGATCGAGGAAAGTGTTTGGTGTAGATCTGAGATAGAGTTAAGAGAAATATTTGGAGGTGATAGAGCAGAGGATAGTAGTCTCCAATGGATATATATCCATTAGCCAGGGTAGTGAGGACAGAGGTCTTCTGAGTGAGGACAAAGGTCTTTTATGAAGAGAGATCCACAATCCAGAGTAGTGGGTATAGTATTCTTCTAGAAGATAATCAACCAGAGCAGAGGAGAAAGAGTTTGCCTATGGATAGAGATCCTCAAACCAGAGCAAGGGGAAAGAGTTCTCATGTGGAGTGTGATCCATGAAGCATTTGGGAAGATAGAGTTCTTCTATGGAGAGAGATCCACGAACTAGTTGAGGGGATATAGTTCCTCTGGGTCAAGTTCCACGAATCAGACAAAAGGGGAAATATTTCTCTATGGATAGATATCCACAAATCATAGCATTAGAGGATTTATGTCTCCTTTGGACAGATGCCCATAAAAATTGTAATAGGGAAGTGATTCCCAAGATATTTGTTGAGAAAATTTTAGTGAAATATTTTCTCCGTCGAGTAGTCTACATTGGGTGAACCACGTTAAATTGGTGTGTCTATTGTGTGTGATGGTTTGTGCATTGATTTTATTACTGCTATTGATATTGCCATTGATTATATTGGATAATATTGTTTGGGAAATAAAAGTAAAAATTGGTCGTATATTGTTAACCCCCCCTCTCAATATAAGCTTGTGTTCTTCAAGAATAAGGTAGTGATATAATGTAGAGAATGTATGAAATATAGAGAGTTTGAGATCTCCATTATATATCAAAATACTATTTTTGTGAGATTTTGTTAATGGCAGTTTTATGAGTTATTGTAGAAGTCTTTCATGAGTTTCATATACTTTCAATATTGACATTATCTTATATTTGATATAGAATTTTTTAATGGTAGTTTTCTTATATTTGAGTGTGTCTTAGATTAGGGTGTGATTATTTACTTTATACGATGTAATAAATGCACAACTCTTATTAGAATGTGCATAGTTTTCCATGTGCACATGATTCCATAGAATAGAAAGGTGAAGAGTCATAGGAATATGAAATATCAAGTCGCATCCCATTATATATTGGTATTTGTGTGAGAATATGAAGACACAATGTAGGGGAGAAGTAGATAATAAGTGACGCAGGACTAGAATAACACGCAGAAAAATCACCAAATTTTCATTAATAGAGCTTTCAAATTCGAAATTACAGAAGTACAAAATGGCCAACCCCTTTTACAATGCATGCACTGCCTTTTTATAATGGACCCGATCCCTTTTCGACATCATTACACAGACTATGGGTTTCCTGTAACCGCTCGCACGAATGTTCTGTTGTCGCCTGCATATTGCTGCCAGGTGTCTTCAATCATCATGGGATGGAATGGCGGAGTGCTCTGCGGCCACCTATCCATCGACCCACTGAGTCATCATTCCCAGGAGTGCTCTGTAGCCACCTACGCTTTGCTGCCACGTGCCCTTCTGCAATGACCTCTGCAGTCGCCTGTCCGAGTGGAGTCATGAACGACCTATCGTATTCTCTCCTTTGGGCCATGAAAATGTGACATGTCACGAAATCGTGACATCCTGGCCCTCCGTGCTCTCCTTTTGTCTTTTGGCCATGAAAATGTGACATGTCATGAAATCGCGACGTCTTTGCCTTCAGCATTCGTTTTTCGCCTTCGGGTCGTGAAACCGCGACATGTCACAAAATCGCGACGTCCTTTCCCCTTGGCACCCATCCGCAAAATGTGTCACGAAATCGTGACAACTTTTCTCCTCGGCGCTTATCCGCAAAATGTGTCACAAAATCGTGACAACTTTTCCCCTCGGTGCTCCTCCGCAAAATGTGTCACGAAATCGTGACAACTTTTCTCCTCGGCGCTTATCCGCAAAATGTGTCACGAAATCGCGACAACTTTTCCCCTCGGCGCTCCTCCGCAAAATGTGTCACGAAATCGTGACAACTTTTCTCCTCGGTGCTTATCTACAAAATGTGTCACAAAATCATGACAACTTTTCTCCCTGGCGCCTTTGCTCAAAATGTGTCACGAAATCGCGACAACTTTCCTCCTCTGCGCCTATCCCCAAAATGTGTCACGAAATCGTGACAACTTTTCTCCTTGGCACCCATTCTTCAAAAGTGTCACGATATCGCGACGACTTTGCCCCTTGGCGCCTTTTCTCCAAAAGTGTCGCGATATCATGACAACTTTGCCCCTTGGCGCCTTTTCTCAAAAAGTGTCGCGATATCGCGACAACTTTGCCCCTTGCCAGCACTTAGAGAAAAAAATATTTTTGGATGATGCAAGATTGCTCTGCCACCTCCGGATGCTCCTGCATCAGACACCCGGGGTGAATTGAGAAGTGACCTTCACTTCTATTCTATGTGAGGTAGACCCAGGCGGTCAACCTCTGCCTTCGACAACCAAGTCGCATCTTCTATGGGCCTGCCCTTCCACTTGATCAAATATTCGGAATATCGCCTATTCCTAGTGCTTCGGCCTTCACGCGTGTCCAGCACTTCTTCTATCTCGTCTGCGACTGGGATGGCTGCTGGAATGCTCCACAAATCTGGACTGGGTGTCTCACTGCTACCTCCTTCATGGTACTCGACCAAATCCAAAATGTTAAAAATGGGTGAGATGTTAAGTTCACTCGGCAACTCCACCTCGTATGCATTGCCCGAATCCCGTTTTCCAATGATCCTGCATGGCCCAAATTTCCTCATCTTCAGCTTGTTATAGGTCTTGGCAGGAAACCTTTCTTTTCTTAAATGGACCATGACAGCATCTCCGACTTCAAATGCTTTAGCCCGGTGCTTCTGGTCTGCCCTGGTCTTATATTGAGTATTCATCTTAGTGATCTGCTTAGTCACCTCTTTATGCAAGCTTTTCAGGTGTTCTGCAAAGTCTTCGGCCTCAGCACTGCACTTTTCGCCTGCATCCATCCTTCTCAACTCAGAAGCGTTTCTTGGGCTGCTCCCATAAATTATCTGGAATGGAGACTTATTGGTACTCCTGTTGACAGAGTTGTTATATGCGAATTCTGCCTGCGACAAAACTAAATCCCATCCCTTGGGCTTGTCTCCTACCAAGCATCTCAGTAGATTGCCCAAACTCCTATTTACCACCTCTGTTTGGCCATCTATTTGGGGGTGGTATGCAGAACTAAATTTTAAATCCGTCTTCAGTTTCTTCCACAGGGTTCTCCAGAAATACCCTACAAACTTGGTATCCCTGTCCGACACAATGCTCCTTGGTAGACCATGAAGTCGTACCACTTCCTTGAAGAATAAACCAGCCACATGGACCGCATCGCTAGTCTTCTGGCAAGGAATAAAATGAGCCATTTTTGAAAACCTGTCCACTACCACAAATATGGAGTCGTGTCCCCTCTACGTCTTGGGTAAACCAAGAACAAAATCCATACTAATATCCTCCCATGGCCTTTCGGGTACAGGTAGTGGTTGATATAAACCAGTAGGCTGCCTCACACCTTTTGCCATCTGGCATATCCTACAACTTTGCATGAATTTTGCCACATCTTGTTGCAATTGCGGCCAGTAGTAGTTTTCATTAACAAGGGAGATGGTCTTGTCTCGACCAAAGTGTCCAGCAAAACCTCCACTATGCTTTTCCTTGATCAGATTCTCCCTCATTGAGCTCCGTGGAATGCATAATTGGTTTCCCCTGAACAACATTCCATCTTGGATCAAAAATTTTAGCCACTTAGTCCTGTCCAAAGTAACAGGCACGATGCAGGCCTTCCAAGCTTCTACGAAGTCGGGATCTGCAGGGTATAAACCCTTGAGCTCAGCAAACCCTACAACTTCCACCTTCATCTCCATCAATAAACATTGCCTCCTACTCAAGGCATCCGCAACTCTATTGGACCTTCCACTCCGATGCTTCAGCACAAAGGTGTAGCTCTACAGGAACTCCACCCACTTCAGGTGCCTCTGATTTAACTTTCCTTGACTGTTAATATATTGTAGTGCCTGATGATCAGTATAAAGAACAAACTCCTTTGGCAACAAATAATGCCTCCATTTCTTCAGAGCCTAAACTATGGCATAGAACTCCTGATCATATACCGAATACTTCTTCCTGGCATCATTGAGCTTCTCACTAAAATAAGCAACAGGCTTACCCTCTTGACTCAATACGGCCCCTATGGCACTACCACTCGCATCACAGTCTACCTGAAACACCTTGTTAAAATATGGAAGTGCTAAGATAGGTTGCTCTGTGACCTTCTTCTTCAGCATAGCAAAGCTCTTATCTGCCCCGGTTGTCCACTTAAATTCCTTCTTATTCCCCCTCATTGTCTCTGTAAGGGATGCACAAATACTGCTGAAATTTTTGATGAACTTTTTGTAAAAATTGGCTAGACCATGAAACGATCTTACCTCAGTCACGCTTCTTGGAGTAGGCCATTCTATGATAGCCCTCACCTTTTCTGGGTCCATTTTGAGACCATCTACTGAGATGACAAATCCTAGGTATACTAACTCCCTCTTCACGAAGTTACACTTCTTCAGATTTATCAGCAACTGCTCCTCCCGCAGTTTCTCAAAAACCCTCCTGATATGCATCAGGTGTTCCTCCAGGGTTCTGCTAAATATCAAGATGTCATCCAAGTAGACAATGACAAATTTGCCTAAGAATTCCTTCAAGACTTCATTCATCAGCCGCATGAATGTACTCGGTGCGTTGGTTAGCCCAAATGGCATGACCAACCACTCATACAAACCCTCTCTGGTTTTGAAGGCTGTCTTCCACTCATCCCCTTCTCGGATACGGATCTGATGATAACCACTTTTTAGGTCAATCTTCGTGAAGTACTCAGCTCCACTCAAACAGTCCATGATATCATCCATCCTTGGCAATGGGAATCTGTATTTGATAGTGATCTTGTTAATTGCCCGAGAGTCTGTGCACATTCTCCACTCTCCATCCTTCTTGGGTGCTAGTACTACAGGTACTACACATGGGCTAAGACTCTCCCTAATCAACCCCTTCTTTAGCAGCTCTTGAACTTGCCTATTCAGCTCCTCGGTTTCCATAGGAGTCATTCTGTGTGTGGCCTTATTGGGCAAGCTAGACCCTGGCACCAAGTCTATGTGGTGACTGATCTTCCTTACAGGTGGTAAACCCTCAGGAACATTATCAGAAATGATATCTGGGAACTCCTCCAATAGACCCATGACTTCCACTGGGGTTTCCTTGCATTCTTCTTCCCTAACCCTAGGGATTATTGCATAGCACATATGATCTGGCTTCAGGCCATCTAAAAATCTTCTTCCATCAACTAGACAGACTCGAGCACTGCTACATACCTTCTCATCCACCTCCTTCAGGGGTTTCAACTTATGGCAAACTCCATCCTTCGACAAGGAATATGTATTGGCTCGACCATCATGTACTGCACTCCGATCAAACTGCCATGGTCTCCCAAGCAACATGTGACATGCATCCATAGGCAGGATGTCACACAGGACCTCATCTCGATAAGTTCCAATGTTAAACTTCACCAGGCATTGCTCATTGACCAACACCCTATGGTCCTTTTGTAACCACGCAATCCGATATGGATGCGGGTGTCTTCTTCTCTCCAGCTGCAACTTGGCAACCATCTCCTCAGAGACCAGGTTATCAGTGCTGCCATTGTCGATAATGATGTTACAGACCTTGCCCGAGCACTTGCATCTTGTGCAAAATAGGTTGTTCCTCTGGTCTGCCTTCTTTTCCTCATTCAACAAGACTCTCCTGATAACCATCGCTTCCCCTCGTTCTGCCTCCTCAGAGTGCTCAGATTCGACACCTTCGTCTGCTACAGCAACTCTGGCCTGACCCTCAGGTCTTCGATTTGGCCTTTCTTGGTGCTGTGGGCAGTTGTATGCCCGATGTCCTTCTTCTCCACAATTGAAGCAGGTTCCTCGAAAGACACCTCTCCCATACCCATGCCCAGGCCTACCTCTTCCTCTCGGGTAGTTGTTGTTCTGATTGCGTGGGCGTTGGGTATTCTCCTCTTTCTCTTCCTTTTGATCCTGGCTACTGCTTGCTTCACCAGTCTTCCTCAGATCTCTGTATCTTCCTCCACTGGTCCTTCCACCAGCTCTTCCACCCCGCTCCTTTCCTCTCTGCTTACCATCAAATCTCCTATTCAGTTTCTCTTCCACTTTTAATGCAAACTGGTATGCATCCTCAACCGTGCTCATCCGAACCAGACTCAGCTCTTCTTGAATGCTGGTTCTCAATCCATTGATGTAGCGGGCAACCTTCTCCTTATTCGCCTCAGAATGGCCGGTTCAAATTGAGATCTGATAGAACTCCTCCGTGTACTCCTTGACAGATTTACTCGCCTGTCTAAGACTCTGCATCTTCCTCAATAGATCCAACTCATAATCTACGGGGATGAATTGCCTCTTCAATTTCTCTACCATCCGATCCCACCTGGTGATCTTTTCCTTTCCCCTCCTGTTCCTTTCCAATTGTACTCCTTTCCACCATATGCTAGCATGTCCCTTCAACTTTGTTTTTGTGAACCTGATCCGATTTGGATCTGAGATCTCCTCATACTCGAAATATTCCTCCATGTCATTGATCCAATCTATCAACTCCTCGGGATTGAGATTCCTAGAATAGGTGGAGACATCAAACTTTGGCTTCTTCCCGATCTGGGATATGGCCCTATACAACCTAGCTTCTGCTGGATCCAATGCTTCTTCCTCATCAGATGGACCCTCGTCTTCCCAAACTTCATCTTCACTGTGTTCCTCTCTTCTTGGCTCAACTCCTCTTCTCAATTCCTCCTATAGGGCTTGCACTTGCCTCTACAAGGCCCTGAGATCGACCTCTGCTCCCCTATTCCTCGCACCACCATGGTTCCTTCACGGAGGCATCCTGCTCACTTTCTCACAACCCACAACCACAAGTCCTGGTGCAAACTGCCTCACGGTCGACGGTCTATTCGCGCACTCAGAACCTTCTGGCTCTGATACCACTTGACGCAGGACTGGAATAACATGCAAAAAAATCACCAAATTTTCATTAACAGAGCTTTCAAATTCGAAATTACAGAAGTACAAAATGGCCAACCCCTTTACAATGCATGCACTGCCTTTTATAACGGACCCGACCCCTTTTCGACATCATTACACGACTCAGTTGGTTTCTGTAACCGCCCCACATGAATGTTCTGTCGCCGCCTGCATATTGCTGCCAGGTGCCTTGAATCATCATGGCATGGAATGGCAGAGTGCTCTGCAGCCACCTATCCATCGACCCACTGAGTCATCATTCCTAGGAGTGCTCTGTAGCCACCTGCGCTTTGCTGCCATGTGCCCTTCTGCAATGACCTCTACAGTCGCCTATCCGAGTGGAGTCATGAACGACCTATCGTATTCTCTCCTTCGGGCCGTGAAAATGTGACATGTCATGAAATCATGACATCTTGGCCCTCCGTGCTCTCCTTCTGTCTTTGGGCCATGAAAATGTGACATGTCACGAAATCGCGACGTCTCTGCCTTCAGCATTCGTTTTTCGCCTTCGGGTTGCAAAACCGTGACATGTCACGAAATCATGATGTCCTTTCCCCTTGGCGCCCATCCGCAAAATGTGTCATGAAATCGCGACAACTTTTCTCCTCGGCGCTTATCCGCAAAATGTGTCACGAAATCGTGACAACTTTTCCCCTCGGCGCTCCTCCGCAAAATGTGTCATGAAATCACGACAACTTTTCTCCTCGGCGCTTATCCGCAAAATGTGTCACGAAATCGTGACAACTTTTCCCCTCGGTCCATTTTCTCAAAAAGTGTCATGAAATCGCGACAGCTTTTTCCTCTTGCTAGCACTTAGAGAAAAAAATATATTTTTGGATGATGCAAGATTGCTCTGCTACCTCCGGATGCTCCTGCATCAATAAGGTAGGAATACAATGTAGATCATGTATGAAATATAAATAGTTTGAGATCTCCATTCTGTATCAAAATACTATTTTTGTGACCTTTTATTAATGGTATTTTTTTGAGTTATTGTATAAGTCTTTCATGAGTTTCATATGCTTATTATAGATCTTGTGGTTGCTTTTCATTAAGTATTTAGGATAAAAATCTAACATTATTCACCTTTTCCAAAGAATAAAGTATGGTTGGAATTCTAAAAATATGTGCATGTTGTTCCATCTCATCTATGGTTTGACTATATTGGTTTGTGTATGGAACTTAGCTCAAGGGAGACCTGAGTTTGATCTACTTCAAGTTACCTTAGGAACTTTGAAACTATTTGGTAGATATATGGCTAATGTGGTGGTGAACATGGTCATTTATTGCACAACGTGAATCCATTTTTGCAGATATATACCATCTCAACCATTGAAGAGGACATAAGTGGTAGTGATCAAGAAGGTAAGTGACAATTTAGACTTGAATACACCAATAACTCAAATATTTCTATGTGAGAGGTAAATATTGGAACTCAAAACTATAAGGTTTTAGTATTTAATATTATATTTTTTGGGTTCCACTAGGGAAAATATTTCAAAGGCCATAACTTTTGTATATATAAACATTTTTTTCTTTTTTTGTTTTAAATCACATATTGTTTTGAACTCTATGTATTGGTGGAATTTTTTTATGTAATTATTATAGTATTAGAGGTTGAATTGTGTAATATGGACCACAAAGCCATAGTTACTCAACATAATGTGTAAAACTATAGTGTTTGGTCAACTCAAATGATTGGCTTGCTAGGAAGTAAGAAATTATGGTGCATGTTTTATGAGGATAAAACATCTATACTTAATGATAAAAATCACCATAAAAAATTGAAAGAGTCTCTTAGAATATTTTCCTTTTGAATTAAACCATGATACTTTTCTACATCAAAGAAGAGAGTGACCCTACCAAGGTATTGTTAAAACTACATGAACTTTTCAAAAAATTCAATATTGTTAAAGTAATTTTTTTAGAATTGAAGATTTATTATTTATAGTTGGTTGAGTTTGATAATGTTGAGGACTATATTAGATTATTCAAGTATTTTATGGAAGATATTGTATCTTCTAGAGGTAAATAAAAATATGATGTAAAATGCATTAAGATTATCATTGCTAGTCTTTCCCATTCATTTTACATGTGGAATATAAAGGTTTACATGATTTCTATGTTTTTGGAATCTCTAAAGACTCCTACTCTTGAATAGTTATTTTCTCTCCTAGGTGATATTTAGTTTGAAATAAAAAATTATGGTGGAAGTTCACAAATATAGGCTCATGCAAAGGAATTCAAATATAAAAAAGATAATACCAAGGGGCTAAGGGGCTAGTCTAAGTCATAAAAATGAATACCACTTGTGGATACTATGAGAGGGAGAAACATCCAACAAATAATTGTTTATTGAAGCTAAAAAGGATTGAAGTTGACTTATTGAATTTATGTTGATGCCTTCTAGATGATGAGGGAGATTCAAAAGGATCTACCTCAACTACATAGGTCCATTAGAGCATCGATTACGAGGAAAGATATTATTATCACTAATGTATTATGTACCTTATCCCTTAACTCATATTATGGAATATTATTGAAATAATAATTTGATTCATGGCCAAGAGCCAACATTGTATGATGTATAGGATAGTGTTGAAAATCAAGTTCTGTCTAGTTCATGCTTTGACACAGTGACCACCCACTATAATTGTGTGGTGCATCTAGTGCATACACGTTGCATGGAGCATATAGTTTGGGAAATCCAGGTAATGTGGGATGTGGATTCAAGGATAACCTCCAAGGTTTCTTACCAATATCATATCCTTGTTTACGTGTAATATTACTTCCTATTCTAGCCTAGTCTATTGAGCCTTGTCAAGAAAATGAGAAGAGAAAAATAGTAAATAA
This sequence comes from Wollemia nobilis, assembly GCA_028583015.1. Lineage (NCBI taxonomy): Eukaryota > Viridiplantae > Streptophyta > Pinopsida > Araucariales > Araucariaceae > Wollemia > Wollemia nobilis. Next base: position 3,238,118 of record JAQPPZ010016751.1, on the reverse strand, counting down.
AGAAATAAAGGCTAAATAGCCTATACTTACGGTTTAAATGCAAGTGTTATCTATGAATTTATAGGATGAATGAACACATGAATCAACCACGATAGGAAAGTGAACACAATCTCATCATAGCATACACATTTTTTCTTATGAAATTTGCACAAGGAAGGAATAAATACTAGTCATGAGGTTCCCATATAAATTTACATACACACAAAGAATGAGGTAGAAAGTAAATAGGCATAGCTTATATATATATATATATATATATATATGTGTGTGTGTGTGTGTGTGTGTGTGTGTGTGTGCACGTGTGTTTGTTTGTGTCTTTGTGTGTATGTGTGTGTGTTAAAATACTTACATACATATACTAAAATGAAGGGGATCAAAGGGACCAATACATGGATTAACTTAGGTTTTAAGTAAAGCTAAATACACAAGAGATAGTGAAAGAAAAATTACAATTGGGCCAAATACTAGACATGAGAAACTATAATTCTTCCCCCTCCAACTAAGGCACTCTGAGTAGGAAAACCTGTTTTATTTGGTTGTTGAGCTTATGAATTTGTGTTGCATTAATATTTGGAAGGTTTGGAGATTATTTGTGGTCTAACTGCTTTAAATAACTTATAGGAGGACTGGTTTTCCTTAGGTATTTCATTTTCTTTTCATGGGGATCCAATATTAGGTCATGTTGGCCTCTAATTGTTGGGGAAGCTGTATTTCTAATACTAAGATGGTGTGGGTTCCACCCTCATATTCATATTGGTCATTGAGTCATTATTTTTCTTGATATACCATTGATATTGGTTGTTATTTGCATCAATTTGCTTGGGTTCCTAGTGATCAGGTCCCCATGTATGATGTGACCTTTAATGTACCATCATTTTTTTAGTTCTACCTTATCCTATTATTCCCTCCTTTTAGTTCTAGATCATTAAACTTCAAGGGAAACTTCTAGCCTATAACCACTCTCAAGGGTCTAGTTGCTCCAATGTCATTTTTTTGGCATGTCAAAACATAGGACTAGACCTTTTTACTAGGGTCTCAATTGCTATCTTCTACATGATTCCCCCATCTATTTGATGTTCATTTTGTTATTGTTTTAATTATTGATATATCATTGATGCTTTAAATTTTCTTATTCATAGGCGCTTCTAGACATTTAATTTGGTGAGTGTACCTTGAGCTATTCTCTTTTATTTGTTTGGATAATCTATTCCACTATGTCATTCGTTATAAATATTGGGGGGGGGGGGCTTTATATGGACTACCAAGATTTAACAAGCTTATTGAATTTAGCGTTGTAATATTTATCCCATTTCTTTTCTTCCTCCCTAAACCTTAGGTTATGTTTTGTGGACATGATGTTGGTATTATTTGGTGACAACCCCAAGACACATGTATCTTTTAAATCCAATTTCCAAATGAAGGTGGTTTAGTTCTTGGACTTATCCTTCTAGTTCATGGGAAAATTTGGGGTTACTGAGTAGATATAAATCTTATCAATAATAAATCTCTTTTAGTTTCCACCAAAAAGGATCTATGCTTCCTTGTTACAATAAGGGTTGGCTTAGATAAAAAATCTATGCACTTTTTCCTTCCCAATCTAGGTGGTCATCATTGTCTCATGGCATGGGGAACCTTGAAATTTATAGTAATTTTTGACATAAGCTCTCCCTTATTAGCATTGTTCCTATATTTACAATATCAACCACTTTATAAATAGACAAATATTTTGGTCCTCTCATCTTGCTTGTCTCTATACAATAATCCTACTCAAAATTTCTCCTTTAGGCTAGATTTGCCAACTATAGTGAAATTTCACTATAGTTTGGTGGCTCATAAGGGGCTTCCACTTATGGGAGGTAAAGAACCCAATATTTGTAGTCTTAACTATTGGTAATGGAGATTATGGAGGCTAATACAAGGTAATTTTGAGCTTATAGGACACAACAAAACTCTTGGAGGATAACCAAGAATGGTAATTTATGAGATGAAATGTAAGAAGCTCTCCTTTTTATAGACTTCTCCTTCTAGGTTAAAGTCACTGGAGATAATTTACTATGTTGGCCTTCACCTAGAAATCCAATGGAAATTTATGCTCTCATAATAGCTAAATTAGTAGACGTATGATTTTCCACCATTTTATGTCATTTTCAATCATGATATCTATCTTTTACTATCACATTTTCCAAAATACATTCCATATGAGATCCTTTACTTACCTTCCCCCTCCTACATGTTGTTACCTACCTTAACCAATAGCTTTAAAACACTTGGCCTTCACTCATATTATTTTAAATATCATATATTTAGAATGCAATACTTTATTTTGGCATGTTTGGTGCACCTATTTTCACATGGGGTCCCCTCATCAAAACCTGCAATGTTCAAACTAGAGTGATATAAATTTTTTCGGCCCTTGTTTATTTATTGCCTTCAACATGTGAATGGTTATAGCTAGGAGTTGATGAGTAGTGACAAGTCCTCAGGTCTATGAGAAAATTTATGTTGAAATAAAGCATATGGAACTTATCCTCTACTCATGGTTTTCTTATTAACTCTTTCTACTATTTTAGATGCTACTCAATAATTGTATGGAAGCATCCAAGACTATTGTTGATCACATGGATACCTTAACTTTATCTCTTACTCATGTGATAGATATTGATACTTCTATAACTAGCCTAACCTTCCTTCCCTAATACAAAATATTCATGTGAGTATAATTTAGGGATATGTACCCTCTAAATTCTTCTTTGAGATCCTTTGGTAGGTGCAGCTCAAATTATAGAAGAAGATACATTGTGATCATCATTTTAATCACTGAGGCCTCTACTAACCTAAGAAACACCACAAAAATATCTTCCACCTATTGTACAATGTGGAACATGGTCCTGCTCATCCCAAGGACCTATTGGCTTTAAGCTATACCCTAGGTCAAAATTTTGAGTCTACTAAAAATTGCCTTCTTTGGGGTATGCTAAGGGGCTAGTAAAGGGTTGGATATGATGAGTTATAATGAAATATCCTTTAGTTATTTGGAAATTATGATGAATTTATTTATCCTCCTCTTAGATGAATTTCTTTATCCTCCCTTAACATCGTTTCTTAGCTTCATCTTCTAAGTTTATGGTGGAGATACTATATTGCACTTTTTCTCTACCACTTATTGGAGTATTAGTCCCATCGAAATCAGCATAAAATTTAGCTCTATCATGTTTCATCAATATTTGTTATCATGGCCCAACACTAGGACCTAGAGTAACATTTGAGATGAATTTTTTATTGGTTGGATATAGGATTTGTGGGGTTGGATGGTGGTAGGTAGGTTGGGTCATGGAATATATTGTTTGTTGGGAGTCACTATAGCTATAACAATGAGGATCTAAAAATGAGTATTTCTAAGCATATGGATCGTAAATATAGTTGTTTTGAGATGGTGCAACATCCTTGACTAGGTTGTGCGATGATTGCTACAAGGAAAATAATATGGAGAAGGTATGTGTCTGTAAGGCTTGGGTTTGACTAAAATCCTAGAAAGGCTTAGGTGGGTACCTATTATCCTCTTTAATTATCTATCTTAGAATAATCAAACCTCACATGGAGAGACATAGTAGAGCCTCATTGAAAGTACAATGTTTGACTCAATTGAAGGCCTTAAAGAGTTTTACAAGGATGGATACTTGTTATGGTGTGATATTTTATGCACAATTGAACTTAGGGTGAAAGGGATGCAAGAGATAAAAATAAATAACTCAAAGAAAGCAAAAATCTAGGGTAAAAAAGGTGGTGATGCACCAAAATATCCACTAATATCTCTCTATATAATAGGCCTAAATGTTATGTTAGTGGTGAAAAATTCCTCTCCTAGACATTTGTAAGGCTATACGAGAGTTATCAACATATATGCACATAAAAAAAATAGGTCGAAGCATGGGAATCACATATGGCTAGCCAAAAAATTGACATAGTCCTCCATCACACACATACGCAAATAAAACCTAATATTTGGATAAAAGCTACAAATACATACACACCTACAAAATTAGATCAACATGAGATCCACATATGTCTAGTTATAAAATTGATGTATGCTTTCATATATGTGTGTGTGTACGTGTGTGTGTAAATAATTTTAATAAGGATTGTACCAAGAGTGGGGGTTTAATTTAACTATAAACCACTCAAGAGATGATAAATCTACAAAAATAAATGAAAGTAAATCTTACAAAATATTATAAATTCAAACTTGTCAATCCTTTAAAAATATAACACTACTAGTATTTATAGATACAGTGGGAATATTTTCCCTCCAAAATTTTTAATAGGTGGATTTGATAATTTTAGCTACCTCTTCCAAGGATCCTAAAAATTTAATGAGGTACACTTGATTATATTGGTTGTTAGATCTAAGAATTCCATCACCATGTCTTGTCTTAAATGAACCTTTGAACCGCTTGATGGAAATAAAATTTGGTAGGTGGTCCTTGTTCTTTTTAGGTTAGAGCACATTAACTAAACACACCTACCAATCCTCTAGTTTTGTGTATTTTAGATGGTCTAAGATGTTGGTGATAACTTCAAAAAATTTAGTACATGTTAAGTTCTTTTCAAAATCCAGTGCATTCTTGCATGTTGGTTGGAACTTTTCATCATTAGCCTTTGTTGGTAATTACAATACTTTTGGAATTTGAGTTATCTAGGAGGAAGCCTCTTTAGTTTCCTCATTTTCACTCTTGTCATGAGCTTCCCATTACCTTAAATTATCAATAATTATCTTGACCTCTCATTTTCAAAATGTATCAGAAATTTTTGGGTTCAAAGGTTGTCTTCTTTACTTTTCATTATCAATACAATGATCCTATCAGATCAAAAATTGCCTCCCTCAAGAGATTGTCATAGGCACAAACTAGTAATGAGAAATCACTTTAATTTTGGTGGTTCATAGGGGTCTTCTAGATTTCTTGAAGAAGAACCCAAAATTACCTTTATTCTTGGGCATGGAGTCAACATTTAAAACCTACAAAAGAGTTCACAAGAAAAGAAAATGTAAAATAAAATTATCAGGCTAGGATTATTTGCAACTCTTCTTTTAATTTCACCCATTATTCCTCATATGGATATTGGATTATTTTAAAATGGTTATATGCTATTTCTACTTCAATATTACTTCTTATTTTGAGGCTTCCAATTATTGTATCAATTTTATATATCTGAGCTTTAATATTGAGAATTGGTTCAATTGCTTGCATGATGTTCTCTATTCTGGTGATTCTGGACATTTATCTAAATCCATATTGATTCCCAATATTCTTCTAGAAGTTTTACATATTCATAATATCATAAATTAATCCTTTCCATTATAGGTAGAAATATATCCTTTTTGTAACAATATATCTTCATTATTGAACCATATCATAACTTTATCAAATACCATGACTTGGGCTTCACATTCATGTGCAGTTCAATCCTTGTGCATGAGAGTCATTATATATTACATTATCATCCTCTTATAAAAAATTACCATGGTTTTAAATTAATATTTTGTTATTTAAGTAGCATTTTATTGATATATATTAACATCTATGAACCTTGTAGTAATTTCAGCCATATTGGATTCAATAACCTGCTTAATTTATGCTCCCAATCTAATTACTATCTTAAAAAACTTAAATATCTGGTAAAGTAGGTTGTCTACATTGATTATTTGATCCTAGTAGGTAGCATTAACTTTATTAATTATTCCCTCCACATTCTATAACTACTCATATTTGTTTTTCATTCAATCCTCTTTTTTTTTGCATGCTCTACATTTCCAAGTAAAATTTACTATCTTGCTCAATCAACTGTCTTGACATATTTTTAATTTTATTTTATTTAGTACTTAAGAAGGGTTCTAGGGGTTGGACCTCAAGGAGTTCAACCAATTTTTCCACTTTCTATTATAGTGCTTTTCTTTCTACTTGCAAGTCCTTTAGAGTCCTTTTCACCCTTTTTAGTTATCCTCTACCTCTTTTAGTTTAGACCTTAGAGTCTCATAATTATATTCAACTATATTTTCTATTTCCTATTGAATTGTATCTTATCTCTAGTTTGCACACCTCTTAGGTCATGTTTTCCTATTATTTATTACTAATCCTACTTTACCATTTGATTTTCAATATTTATTGTTAGAGGATATTTTCTTGAGATTCTTAAGGTTTCATACTAGTGGATAAAATAGAAATCCATCTAGGTTGAGGCTCGTAACTTTATAAATAATTCCTACTTCTATTGATTCATTTTATCTATATGTAGAGGTAGGACATGTAGTCCTTGTGATTTTGTGAGATAGATTTTGCTAAATGATGACTTTGGTTGAAGAGGATATGTGTCGTTGGAGGGCTATGAATATTTCTTAGCCTAATCAACATATATGTTAGGGAGTATTTCAAGGCTATTGAATACTATTAGGATAACATTTGGAACCACCTTCGATAAATTCATGGTCTAAAGGGATGTTAGATGATCAAGCGAGGAGGCTGCAAAATCAGTTTGGAGTTTTATTCCTTCCTATTTTCTTATTTCTATGGGGCTAGATATTTTGTTTGATATTTTCATTAATACTACTACAACATATTCTTCCATTAGCATCTATTCTTCCTCTACCTATATGTTTTTTTTTTTTTTTTTAAATGAAAAACTTGTATTAATACAAAGAGCAATTACAAGCGGGAGAGAACACATCCCAACCAAGAACAACAAACAACACTACAAGAGCAGAGCACAAAGTCAACCCAGCACAACACAAAGTTAAGAAGTCAACTGGGCGTGAAAAAGCGACATGTCATGAAATCACGACATGTCGCGAGATCGCGACATGTCGCGAGATCGTGACATGTCGAGAGATCACGACAGTCAACCCCGACTCCTCCGCAGCGGTGCCAACAGTCATGAAAACGCGACATGTTGCGAAATCGTGACATGTCGCAAAATTGTGACATGTCGTGAAATCGTGAAATGTCGCGAAATTGTGACATGTCGCAAAATCGTGACATGTCGCAAAATCGTGAGGACGTCACTCTCCAGCGACCCTTCACCAAAATTGTCGCGAAATCGCGACTAGAAGACCAACTTGCTCCATAACGCCAAAAAGGTCATGAAATCACGACAGAGAGCCTCTGAATCATCCAACCATCAAAAGTGTCATGAAATCGCGACAAAATATCCTTATGGCATCCAGATCGTAAAATCGTCACGATATCGCGACAGTTTTCTCCATTCCGCTGGTAAGCCAAAATTGTCCCGAAATCACGATGAGATTTTCTTGCAGCAGCCATCGCCAAAAAATGTCGCGATATCGCGACAAATTATCCACTTTGCACCACATCAGCAAAATGGTCACGATTTCGCGACGGGTTTTCCTTATGACACCAGATCGCCAAAAGTGTCGCGATATCGCGATGGTTTTTCCTTTCGACGCCCAGTTCTCAAAACTGTCACGATATCACGACGAATTTTCCACTTTGCTCTCCATCTGCAAAAGTGTTACGATATCGCGACAAGTTTTCCAGTTAGCCCCAAATTGCCAAAACTGTCGCGATATCATGACAATTTTACCATGCACCTTCCTCGAGGGCCGCGATGGCACGACATGTCGTGATATCGTGACAAAAACCCGCCAAAGGCCGTGAGGGCGTAACCTGTCGCGATATCGCGACAGCTTCCAACTTGAAGCTGCGACGGCGCTACATGTCGTGATATCACGATAGAAATCTTCCTTAGCATAAAAAAAATTGCACATCATTTTAGAAAACGTTCAAGGCCTTGTCGAATCTCTGCATCCTCCACAGGCATGTCACTATGCAGCTGCATCCCAACCTCCCTTTCATCACCCATCTTAGCAAGGAAATCAGCCGCCTTATTGAGATCTCGATTCACATAGACAGGTATCACATCATCTAATTCCCTCCAAAGCTCTTTAATTTGGGAGACTAATATCTGCAACCTCCAAGCTTTCGAGACAATGTTTCTCATACATTCAAGAGCACCCACCAAGATTTGGGAGTCAGACTCAATAATAATCTTCCTGTGTCCCTGTTTGACGACCCGTGAAGGAGGCGATTTAATGGCAAAGGCCTCGACTTCATTGTTTGTGGCACATCCCGGACCTGCAGTTCCCAATAGAGCAAATACCCAGCATGATCGCGGCACACTACTCCAATTCCAGCACTTCCCGGATTGCCTTTAGCAGCTCCATCAGTATTTATTTTGATCCATCCTTCAGGAGGAGGTTTCCAACTACCACTCACCTGCCTTTGTTGAATAATAGCTCCCTCTTCCAAAGGCTCAAAAGCAGACTGAATTTCCCCCTCGGCATGAATGGCAACCGTTTCTACCACTTTGCTCCAAATGACTTGCCATATTCCTTCTAGAGAGGAGAAGGTTTCACGGAAAATACGGGCATTTCTCTCCAACCATACCTGCCACCAGATAAAAAATAAACTAAGCTCCTAGCCAATTCGAAGAGCTTTGGATTTAAACCTACCTTTCTTCCAGCTTTCGCATATATTATTTCGAGACAAGACCCCATTAGCCTGAAGTTTAAAGTGGGAGAACCAGCGTTTCCAGATCTGTCTTGTGAAAGAACATTCAAACATTAGATGATCCGTAGTTTCCTCCTGCTTGTGGCATAACACACATTGAGAAGGGCCAATGATGCCTCTGAGTCTGAGATTGTCATAGGTGAGAATTCCATTATGCAAAAACTACCAGGTGAATAAGTTCACTTTCGACCAGCCCTAGGGATGCCATATCTTTCTCCAATCATGAACCAAAAAAAAGTGTGGGGGGGGCTCTGGAAGGATATCATCATATCCCTCTTTCACAGTATAAACCCCAAGGCTCCCATAGCCCCAGGCCAGTTCATCCTCCTCATATCTCCCAGTAAGAAACCGTTCTGCCAAGATTTTTCCCAAAGTAGGTACCAACTTCGGAGGGATTGGTATTGGCCACTCATCCAGCCGCTTAAACTTTATGATCTTGTAGTCCCCCAATTGACTAGTGTTAAAGTAGCTCTCAATTTGGATCCATCCCTTATCTTCTATAGCAGATTTTATCGGTTGCAATTCAGGAAACACAACAATAATGGGAGGATTCTGGTCCCAGGAATCAGTCCAGAATCGAGCCTTATCCCCTCTCCCCACTTTCTAGAATAGTTGATCTTTTATGAGTTGAGCTCCAATCTTGAGCGCCTGCCACACTGATGATCCAAAAACTTCTAGAGGAAAGCGGCCCACATCATTAGGATGGAAAAAACCCAAGTATTTGCTAGAGAGGATTTTGCTGAAGAGGGATGTTGGCTGAGAAATCCACCTCTAGTACAGTTTGCCAGCCAAAGCCTTGTTGTTAAACTTGGAGCTTCTTAGTCCCAACCCTCCTTTTTCCTTGGGTTGGGTAACCTTGTCCCAACCAACCAAGGCCCATTTCCTCTCTCCCTTGGCACCTTCCCATAGAAATCTTCTAGCCATTTTATCCAGCTCTTTCCAAATAGACTGGGGAGCAGCCAGGATGGAGAATTTATAAATTGGCATGGCCTGAATAACTGACTGCAGAAAAGTTAGACGACCCCCATAAATTAACCATCTATGAGACCAATGGTTCATTTTATCTTTGATGCCATCCAATAGGTCCTTCCAAACATCTATTTTTAGTTTTTTGAAATGGAGAGAGACCCCCAGGTAAACTACTGGGAGAGAGGTCCGAGTGAAACCTAAAATCTCAATAACTCTGTCCTATAACCGTTGATCAATATTGAAGAAGATCACTTTGGATTTACTGTCATTGATGACTTGATTAGAGGCCCGGAGGTAGACATTTAGAGTATCTCTGATTCTTCTTGCTTCCCTAAGGCTGGCCACTCCCACCAATCCAATATCATCTACAAACTGTAAATGAGTCAAAACTTCAGCCCCGACCTTAATACCTGTTATCTGACCTTGAAGTCTTCTTCTCATAAAGAGTCTACCCAATCCTTCAGCCAAGATGAGGAAGAGATAAGGAGAGCAAGGGTCTCCTTGCCGAAGGCCACAAGAGGCACCAAAAGGAGGCGAGGGAAGTCCCTTGATAAGAACAGAGTATGAAGGTGTAGAAATACAGCTCATGACCCAGTTTGTCCAGTCCTGAGAGAAACCAAAGGCTGTCAACATCTTTGCCAAGAAGCCCCACTCCACCCTATCATAAGCCTTGGACATATCCAGTTTAATGAACATTCCTTTGTTCCCAGATTGGTGCATTGTATGGATAGCCTCCTGTGCTAGAATCACTCCATCCAAGATTTGCCTCCCTTCAACAAAACCCCCTTGCTCTGGGGAAATTATATTATGCAGGATAGGTTTTAACCTTTTAGCCATAATCTTAGTGATTATTTTATAGATCACATTGCATAAGGCAATAGGTCTAAAATCAGATAAATGAACCCCCCCCGCTCCTTTTGGAATTAAAGTAATGAAGGTATGATTTAGAGCCTTGAGCATTCTTTTATTGGTTTCGGACTCCTCGATGATGACCGTAACATCTTCCTCCAAGGTATCCCAAAAGGCCCGGAAGAACTCAATAGGGAAGCCATCGAGACGGGCGATTTTCCAGTACTCATCCCAAAGACCACCTTCTTAAGTTCATCTCTATCTATGGGTCTAAGTAGGGCCTGGTTCTCTTCAGGAGAGATTATAGAAGGAATGACAGCAATAACTTCATCTTGGGCTGCCCCATCTTGCTCCATACTTTCCTTAAAGAGTTTTGATAAATACTCCATTGAGTGGGAGTGCATACCAGGAAGAGTGTCAAAAGAGTATCCATTCTCATCTTGAAGGAATTCCATATTATTCGCTTGTCTCCTAGCACAGGCAGAGCGCTGAAAAATTTTGTATTTCTGTCTCCTTCTAATAACCAAGTATTTCTTGCTCTTTGTTTCCAGTAAATCTCTTCTTGATTATCAATATCCTCAACCGCTTTGCGCAAAGCATCATCCTCGGATTTAAGGTTCTCAGAAATGTTTCCTTCCCTAAAATGTTTTTGCACCTCATCCCATCTGGCCAACAAGAGGGCCCGTTGGTGCTGGAAGTCTGATTTGTTAGTTTGCCTCCACTGTTTCAGTTTACACTTGACAAATTGAAGCTGTTTGTGAAATTTGAACATTGCAGTACCAAAAGGTGGGCGGCCATCTTCCCACCACTGAGGAATTTTTCTTCGAAGATCTTCTTTTTGCAACCAAAATTTTTCAAATTTAAATGGTTTATGGTACTGCCCTGTCATAGCCCCTCCCTCCAAAAAAATGGGAAAGTGGTCTGAAACTGGGCCTTCCAAAATCTAAAATTTAATATTCCATTTCACAAATGCTTCCTCCGAGACCAGAAATCGGTCTAGTTTTACCTTCCTACTGTGTGGCTCTCTTCTCTTATTAGTCCACATAAAATAAGTGCCAGGACCTTTGATATCAACAAGGTGAAAGGTCTGGGCTTGAGCAATCAGAAGCCTATCCCCTGGATCCAAAACTCGGGATACCACCTTCCCGATCCCCGGCAGATAATTTGGCATTAAAATCCCTAGCAATAATCCAATCGCAATCTTCCGGGAGGATCTCATTGAATGAACAGCATTCCATTGAAGCCGCTGGCCATCAATGCTTTGAGCCCCATAGAAGTTTGTGATTAAAACCTATTCAGCTGTAACAATGTTCTTAAAGAGAGATGTGAGAACACCCCTCCAAGCTGTATGTTCTATTGCTATCCACACTAGAGGGTTCCAAAGAGTAACAATCCCCCCCGAAGCTCCTTGGGCCGCAACATCCATATATCCGACGCCCCTCCATATTCTACTAACAGTTTTACACATAAGATCTAAAGACATTTTTGTTTCCTGAAGGAGAAAAAATTCTGTTTTGTGTCTTCCTAAAAGTCTTTGAACAACTGATTTATGGGTTCTACTGTTTAAACCCCTTACATTCCAGGATTGTATAATCATTGGAAACCTTGGGAGCAATAAGAGTCAATTGTTCTCACCGATCCTCCATTGATTAGCTTGTCCCCTTGCGCTACTAGTAGATCCTTATTGGATTTTCTACCAGCTCCTTGGGAATTACTATTCTTAGACCTCTTTTCCACCTGGGTAATCCCCAATCTTTGGTCTTTCTCTCGTTCTTTTCTGCACTTCCCATGTTGACATCCTTAATAACTGGTTGTGCAGGGGAATGGATTACCATAGCCCCTAGGTTCTCTGGCTACAAAGTCTCAGGGGTTTCAATCACCTGTTCTAAGAAAGGAGTAGATGATAGAGGAGCATGAGAGTGGGTGTTATTATCCTCAGCATTCCCATCCACTCCTTCCATGACTTGGTCTTCTTGGTCTACAAGGGATTTGAAGATTTCATATCGATTGGTTGGCTTGGTTTGGGCCTGCTCTTTGCCATTTCTCTTTTTGTTTTTCCTCCGCTTCTGCTATTCAAAGCCATATTTCTGGGCATCAGAACCTTGGGGGATATTGAGGGGTTCTTTGACCGGAGTGAACTTACCCTCTCTGGGGCGATTTGGCGCTCCCGACGGAGCTTCCGCTTTTGTGGTCAGGATATTTGGGTAGAACCTAGCCAAATGGCCATGCTTATGGCAGAATCTACATCTAAAAGGTAAGGCTTCATAGTCTAGCTACTGTATCCAGGTTAGTCCTGCCAACTCCAATTCCACCTCGACTGGAAGTGGCTGGCTAATATCCATTTCTACGCATATTCTAGCAAAGACAATAGTATTTCCCTCCATGGTATCTCTGGAAACTCCCAAATATCTACCTAGAGAATTACCAATCAACTCAAGAATCTGCTCACCCAAAAACTCCATCGATAGAGCATACAGCCGAATCCAAACTGGGACAGCCGTGGGCTCAATGCGAGGATCAAAACCCACTCTCCACGGTTGGACAAATAATCCTGCCAGGCCATGGCTCCTCTTCTCTGATTCAAATGCTCTATTTCTATCTGATAAAGAAGAGAAACTAATAATAAAATACCCATTGCTTATAGGCCATATAGAGTACTCACCAATGGGCTCCCAGTTCTATCTCACCCAGGTGTGTAGAAAGTTCAGAGTGGGCCGGATACCCATGAATTTGTAGATCAGATCATGGGTAGCACGGTATATAATCGTATCCTCAACCAGTTTTGGTTCTATGACAACCTCTACCTATATGTTAGATTCAACTATCTATTTTTTAGGTTTGGGAAGAACCTTTCTAAGCTGATTTCTTATGTTTCTCATCCTCCTTTGTTGCATAAATTTATTATCATTACCATAAACCATTCACCAGTATGCAAAAATATCAAATCATTCATCCACAATACATAATGCACAATAACAATCCACAAATGATATAGATAGATAATACCCTTAAGATAGGAAAACACCAATAATAATCCTTAAGGAAGGAATAACTCCACAAGATATCCCAAGGTGAGATGCCACTTCGTGAGCATAGATGATTACATAATATTCTTCTTCAATGATTATTACAATGACAAATATCTTTTCTTTATATACCCATATTCTTATTCTACTTTGGGGATCCTACTACTAATATAATATAATATAATATTATAATACAATCAACCTTGGGTTATAGGTGGCCCATGCCAATCCTTATACAATATAATAATATATTCTCAAATATCTATTCCTAGGTACCCTACCATGCCACCCTCCTTACAAATGTTTCATCCTTGAAACATATGAAGAAACATGATAATATGATTTACTAAGAAAACTTAGCAACTGGTACCAATCTTGATCATCCATCCATCCAAGTGAAACATGTTGATGCCGATATGCCATTTTGTTACTTGAGTATCCAAATCTGCTTTGTTGGCTCCATGCTTTTGCTATTTTATTTTGATAACTTGAATTATGGGTCCACTTGTTCCTTGATGCTAATGATCCACTCTGAAAACTAGGATTACTATGCTTTCTCTGCAAAACACTACCATAGTTGGTACCCTTCTGATTCCATGTAGAACCATAATATTGTTGCCTTGAACCATACCTCCAAGATTATTGCCGCTCATGGTGGTGTGGATGGTGATATGGTGTAACCTTAACTTGATGTTCTATCTTCTTTGACTTCTCAATATTTGGTTCCATTGTTTTAAATTCTTCTACACATTATTTTTTCATGTTCTTTTGGTTTTGTGTGTCATTGTGATATTCTATCAAAGCTTCCTTGGACTCTGTTAATGTTATTTCCAATGAATCAATTGCTGCTACTTATTCCATGGACTTTGTTGCTGTTACTGCCTTCTTTTATTTTGTTTCAGGTTCTTCAATTTGTTTCTCTACAACCACTTCTTGATTTTCCTTGGATCCTTTCTCCTTAAGCTAAGAAATATCCTACAATGTTATCTTATTTTTCCTATACCATAACTTCATAAACTTATTTTGCACATTAATATTAATAGTACCTAAAGAATCTAACCAAGTATAACCAAGAATAATATCCTCATAATCCATTTGAATCGCATGAAAATATGAATGTAAAAAATATTTATCCATGGTGATCTTCAAATATTCAAAAATCTGAACGTTCTCATCCTCTAGTTGTATGTCCTTAATTTTTGTTACTTGAACTTACAACTTCTTAGACAAAGCAATATTAATAAAATTATATCAGCTACCAGGGTCAATGGAAATAATAACCCATTCCTTTTGAATGCTTCCATGAACCTATAAAATAAACTTTTTAGATTCAAACAAATTTCTTTGTCCATTTTTTAATTTATCTTCTACCAAAGGTATGGTTTCCTCTATCTGCATACTGACATCTTTTTTATCTTCCTTGACCTTTTCCTCTTTCTTCTTGAGTAATTTTATTTCTTTTCATAGTCTTCATTCTATTTCTTGAAAACTTCCCATTCTCCTTTTATTGCATTCCACTAATTTTGAATTCCCTGTAGTTTCTTTTCATAGTCTTCGATGGCATCCCACATGCTATCTATATTTTTATTCCTTCCTTCAAATTTTCTCTTACAAATATCTAACTTTCTTTGTAATTGAATAGGTACCCATGTTCTCAATAATGTCGGTTTAATTTGATCCTATTTTTACAAGCCTTTACCCTAGTAAGGTTGTCTATCCATTGTAATTCTTTCCCTGTAAACAAATTATGATAGCCATATTGTAACCTTCTTTCAATAAATTGAGAATTTACTTTTTTCACCCACTCTCTCACATCAATATCATTTTCTCCATTAAAATTTTCCACTCTCATATCAATATCATTTTCTCCATTAAACTTTTCCAATGACATAGTTGATGCCCTAATGCAACTAGGGTTTTTTTTTACAATATATATCATGCCCTAATGCAAACTAGGGTTTTATGGAAATAAATATTTTCTCACTTATTTGAAGCTAAAAGTCCATAGAGACAACTAGATCTACAATTTTTATTCCAAACAAAATAAAGTGCAACTAATTTGCTTACTCGAACTAAACAAATTTCATCTTTTTGAAAAAATCACGACTTGAAAATTCGTCACTACCCTTGTTCCAGATGGATGACTTCAGAAGGTCGTATATCCCTCAATACTACTTGTATTTCTTCATATGACCTCATTTTAAAGCTCTTAAAATCATACACAAACTGATCTAAGAATTGCTTGAATCGGATAAACTTTCACATAGATATGGCTTCTGAAGCATGAGATATTTTTCAAAAAAAATCTGCAAAATTTGTCACTATCCTTGTTCAGATGACTAAATTCAAAAGATTGTATCTCCCTCAATACTGCTTAGATTCCTTCATATAACCACTCATTCTAAATCTCTTCAAATTTTGCATAATTTGATCGAAGAATCTCCTGAATCGGATAAACTTGCGAAGAGATATGGTTCCTAAATGATGAGACTTTTTTCCAAAAAAAATTGCCCTAATTTTGCAGTTTCACAAAAAATCCCCACTTTTCCAAAATATTTGCTCTGATACCACTTGTTGCATAACTTTATTATCATTAACATAAACCATTCACCAATATGCAGAAATATCAAATCATTCATCCACAATACATTATCCACAATAACAATCCAAAAATGAGAGAGAGATAGATAATACCCTTAAGGTAGGAAAACACTAATAATAATCCTTAAGGAAGGAATAACTCCACAAGATATCCCAAGGTGAGAGGCCATTTCATGGGCATATACGATTACATAATATTCTTATTCAATGATGATTACAATGACAAATATCTCTTCTTTATATACTCATATTCTTATTCTACTTTGCGGAGCCTACTACTAATATAATATTATATTATAATATAATATAATATTATAATACAATCAACCTTGGGTTATGGGTGGCCCATGCCAACCCTTATACAATATAATAATATATGCCCAAATATCTATTCCTAGGTACCCTACCATCCTTTGATAATCCTTTCTAAATTTTTAACTTTAATTTTACTGGGAAGACTTCATTCCTTGATTTATTTTTCCTATGTCCCTTTTCTCATGGTCTATTGAAACCCTTATGGCCTTATTTAAATCAAGTTTAATATTTATAGACTTATTTCTAATGTATTTTATGAATATCTCCTTTGGGTGTACCTAGTCATAACTCATATTAAATACCTTATCTTCATCTAGATCTAGGATTCCAAAAGGTGCTTCCAAATAATCAGTTTCTTGATCAAACCTTGACCATGCTCTAATATTGTTATAACTCTATTTCATCCCTTTAATTACCCTTCATATGGAAACTATTATTGTGAGCATAGGATCAAATTATTTCATTCTTTTATAAAAGTTTTCATATAATTTTCAATGAGGTTCCTATTGTAAGAATAGATCCTTTTTTAGTGGTCAAAAGACCCCTTTCTATTTTCTTCTATACTTTTCAAGGCCAAGTCTTGATTCATGCTCAAATTTTCTAGAGATATGAGGGATTTTTAGCCATGCATTCAATTTATCATCAAGGTCATAGCTCCATTAATGAGTAGTAGTTGAAAATTGATTAGTATTTGAAATATTGATTTCCTCTAAAGTTAATTAATTCCTTGTGGATCTATTGAGTAATAAAATCACTAAAGTCAAGGGTGAGTGGATTTATTTTTATATTATTCCTCACCATATGTACGATGGCCAATATTTCCATTATTTTTGTGTCATTGGAAGCCCCAAATATGGAAACTACCATAATTAAGGAATACCTAGCCTCCTATGTAAATATATCACTCTTCAAAGGGAGTTCTAGCATAATGTCTATGGCCATAATAAGTTCCTAGTTTAGACACATCAATTTATCCTTTGTCTTCAAAGAGTATAAATTTATAATATTGGATCCACCCTAAAATCATTTGGTACTTACAAGTTTTTCTAGATGGATTCTCTAGATACAATTACCTGAAAAGCACTATCCTAAGGGCATAGAATCATTTTGGAGTGAAGGTCAAACTCTCCCACATATGCTTACACTAATTCAAAGTAGCATTAAACTTATGGGAGAAGATATTGGGTGAGACAAATATTCCATATCTTTCTTGTAAAGGATTTCTCCTCAGCTTCTGGTTGCTTTTGATAAGCTTAATTTTTGAGTATTAATCCATCCTCTACCAGCTTGGGGTTATTAAACCTCTCAAATTTATATTGAATATGCCTTATTGGTTCATTATTTTCTACTTGATCTCACTTTACCATTTTTACTTTAGGTTTAGGTGGGGTAGTCATACTCTTATACTTCTTAGATTCCATGGATATGACTATATTTACTATATCAATCCCTAGATTGAGGTTCATCACTAAGTAGTCTATAAAAACCCTTGTAGCAAGGTAAAATAGTTTCCATGCATAAATAGTTGCTTTTTTGACTTATCTCTTTTGGTAAAAACCCTCTTTTAGAATGAAATATTTTTGGCTAGTTATTGATATACAAAAATCCTTGGCCTATGTGCCATGGCATATGATTGGCTAGGACATAAATTTTTATTTATATGTCATCCATCTATCGTTCTTTTATATTTTTTGTTTTTTTGAGTAAGTACTTGACTAGTAAGGATGTCTTAATTATTGTGATAATTCTTGGTCACTTAAAACTAGTGCCTTTCTTATGTCCAATGAGCATATTTATATACTTATATCTATCTATTTATCTATATAGCTATATTGGATTCACCAAAGCAGGATTGATATTTAGGCCACACTAGTAAATTTGTGTATCAAGTAGATCCTAGATCCCAAATATTAGTTGATTTCAATTTTGTGGGATTTTATGGGGTAAACATGCATTATTCCCAACCTACCATTATGGTTGAGACTCCTTCAATGGGTGAATTAGGTATTTGAGGATCTTTAAGATAGATTGAAAGTGTCTCTCCAATATCTTCACCATATATTTATTTATTCCATTTGAGTATCTCATTTGATCCTATGATTTGATTTTTGATCATGTGGCTCTTTTGATAAAATAATTTTACTACACCAAGGGTCATTAGAATATTTGAGTCTTTAGTTATTTATATGTAAACTCTTAATTGTATGCTCCTAGGTATTATTATCTAGATATTTTGTCTTGAATAAGAAACTCCTAAAATATGACACTCATTTAGCTCTTCTTTAGAGTTTTATAAGCTGATAAATGTATCATATATACTAGAATATATCATTTACAACTGGGTGCTACCATATTTATTAATACCCCACATGATTTTATTTTAGAGTTTTTATTCTAAATATATTAGGTTTTCATTATTTATACTTTCTTCAAGAAAACTAGTAGATTTTGAATAATCATTTATAGATTGGATAATTTTTTAGTTTGTTGTGTCTTTAAATGTATTCATTGTCATAAAAACCAATTGGTTCCACTTATTAATAGAATATAGAGGAATTAGCTCATACTTTTGATGTGCTCCTCCTTGAATGATTCAACTAGTAACCTCAAGTCCATATTTTTATTTGTAATGTTGTGCATTTGACATATAAAAATCAACTCCTTCAAGTGCTCAAGTGGAGTAATTAGAAACTCATTAGTATATTTAAAAATATTTCTATTACTAACTTTGTGATCTTTCTCCATATAGCAGGTGACCTTGGGGAACATAATGGTTTTGTATTATCCCAACTTGGGTAAATATTGGCTAAGTAGATGGTCATGTCTTGAATTTTAACATGACAAAGATATCATTAAAAAGTTTCAATACCAAGTTTTACTTACATACCTCTAGGATTCCTTGATCAATGAATAGTTGTTAGGTGAATATAGATTATGCTTTAAAATTAGATATATTGAGTCCTTCAGCACAACCTCAATTTGGTATCATAAACAGTAGATTATTTTGGTGTTTTCTTATAATGGAGTTACTAGGTGAGTGAGAGGTATTCTTATAAGAAATAATAGAAAAATACCTTCACCATTTCCTAACTTGTTGTTGTGATTATAGGGCCAATGATTTATCACTAGGTCTGATTGGTTGTGCCATTAAACTATTATTCTCTCTGATTGTCCCAATCAAAGCAATCATGCATTGCATGGAGTAATATAGTAGGCTCACAACCAAGAGCATGGGGTTCAACTCAATCAGATGCCTTTCATATTTTTTACAAGGTTGAATCCTTGTTATGATGTAATATTTTAGGCACACTTGAAATCAAGGAGAAAGTGACACAAGAGATAAAAAAAAAACTCAAAGAAAATAAAAACCTAGGCAAAAAATATGGAAATGCACCAAAACATCCTCTAAGATCTCTCTACACAACAGACCTAAAAAAAATGTGCCAATGATGAAAAATTTCTATTCTTAACATAGGTAAGCCCAAATGAGAGTTATAAACATATATGCACATATGTAAATGGGTCAAAGCATGGGAACCATAAATGGCTAGCCAAAAAATTGATAAAAATATCACACACACACATATGCAAATAAAACCCAAGATTTAGGTAAAAACTACAAACACATACACATATATAGAAATGGGTTAGCATGAGAGACATATATGGCTAGTAAAAATACTTATTCAAGACTTCATATATATATATATATAAGTTTTGTAAGGATTGTACTAGGAGTGAGGGTTCAATTTGTCCACAAGCCACTTAGGAGCCAATTTCTCTACAGAAAGAAATGAAATAAAATATTACAAATATAAAATTGTTGATATAACAATAAGTTTAGTTATAGATACAAATAGTACTAATATTTATAGATATAATAGGGATATTTTGCACTTAAAATTGTTTGCAAGTGGGTCTAAAAATTTTAGCTACGTCTTCTAGGCACCTTAAAAATTGAATGAGGTACCCTTGGCTATATAAGTTGTTAGATATAGGGCTACCATCCCCATGATTTATATTAAATGAAACTTTAATCCACTTGATGGAAATGATATTTGGTAGGTGGTCCTCGTACTTTCTAGGTAAGAGCACATTAAATGAACACACCTATCCCTCCTCTGGTTTTATGTAGTTCAGTGTGTTTGAGATGTTGGGTATAACTTCAAAAACATTTTATGCATTCTTAGTCCTCTTAAAAATCCATTGTATTCTTGTAGGCTTGTAAAAAAAAATTATTTGAGTTGTCTAGGAGGAATCCCCTTTAGTTCCCTCATTGTCATTCTTGTCAAGACTTCTCTTCCATTATTTTAGAAGGTTCTCACTACTTCGGATTATTGGAAATTATATTGACCTCCCATTTTGAAAATGTGTTACGCACTTTTGGGTTCAAATACTATCTTCTTTGTTTATCATATTCAAAATAATATTCCTCCTAGATCAAAATATTTACCTCCTTTGGGAGTTTACCTTAGACACCAACTAGTAGTGAGAAGTCACTACAATACCCTTGATAACCATTTGGTTGAGGTTTATGACTTTGGCTACTCAATTGGAGGGAGGTATTACGGGTACCTCGTTATAGGAACATTAAGATATTTCATTTATTCTTAGTTTTAAAATTTTGTTAGTGAGTGCGTTGACATTGTTCAATAATTTCTCTACCTTTGTAGCTTAGTATTCATTTAAACGTTGACTTGGGAATAGAGAGGGAGTCTCTACCAAGATTAGATTTATGGGAGAGGAAGGATGAAACAGTTGTTGCATAGTAGATGAAGGATTGTAGGGTGGTTGGATATTGTGCAAGAAGGGTATTGGAAGTCTAGGACCTAACCTTTCAATTTGGATTAGGTCTATTTTGTCATGAGTGGCCAATTGGTAAGCTTCTAGCAAGGTGTTCATGTATACATGGAAAATACACCATTGCACTACAAATAAATAAAAAAATATAATAAAAATAAGTCATTTTTATCACAATAAAACCCATTTGTAGGGTGCTTTACAAAAATAAACTTGAGCAAACAAAGAGGAATAATCCCCTTTTACAAAATGACTATGGTGCTTTCATTCTCCATGTGCTACAAGCAAGTGCATGGTGGGTTTTTGTAGTGACCACTAATCGAGTTTATTTGTACTTATGAGTCCTAGGTACCTACATACATGCAAACATGAAACTTTGTTAGTATTACCTATCAAATTGTGTATAATAAAAATAGTAAAAATAAATTGAATATATGTATTATTGCATACTAGAGTCTAGTAATATTTAGGTAACATTTTGACATGTATCTTCATGTGTTGTTGCAAAAGAGTGAAATGGAGGGATATTTATAGGATTTGTGAAGGAAATAGAGCGGATGACATGGAGCTAAAGTGGAGGTGACTTGCCACCAAGTTGAGGGTGGAAAATCCAAAGCAAATATTGTGGAGGACACATGAGGGAATATGCATCCTAAATTCATCCAAATGGAGGGAAAAGGAGGATGGGGGACAAAGTGAATTAAATGAAAGGAATTTATGTAGGATTTTTGAAGGGATTTGCTTCATATTTTTAAAATAAAGTGCAAATATCCCAGCGATTTGGGTGAGGGTTGCCTTGGGTTTTGGGGATTTGATTGGTATTTTAAAATTCTTTTTGCATTCCCATGGGATTGGATCATGAGTTATGAGGGTGATTAGGGCTTAATGGAGGATTAGTCTAGGCAAATGGAGGTTGGGGAAACTTCAAGGTATATTAGAAGAATTATGGAGGCTAATAATGGATTAGAAGAATTAAACATAGTATGAAGAAATTAGGAGAATTAAAAAATATTAGGAGGAATCTAGAAGAATTCAAGAAATTAAAGGGAAATGGTAAATTAGAGGAAAATATAAGACTTAGGGAAGCCTTAGAAGACTTAAAAGAAATATATTAAATTGAGATATAATGAGAGAAGCTTAGAGGGAATTTACAAGACTTTAGGAAAATTAGAAGGAAATTAGAGGGAAATTGAGAAGAAATTGCTAGAAATTAGGGAAATTTGGATGAATTAGACAAAAAATTAGAATTTTGGAAGGATTTGAGCAAATTTGGATGTTTTGGTGGTAAATTGGGAATTTTGGTGAATTTTTAGAAATTTGAGTGCAAATGACTATAAATGACTAGAATCTTGTGTCTACAGATGTCCCTTTTTGTTATACATTATGTGAAACATACTATGGTGCAAAAATAAGAGACACCTAGTCGATTAGATGATAAAATTATTTTTGTTACCCCAACAAAAGGGTGAATAATTTTCAAATTTTGGGGGGTTTTTCCTACCCCCTCAAGCAAATTTTGGGTGGAAGATAGAATGGATGAAAACAATGATTTGATTGACAAAAATGTGGATGGATAATGGTAGAGTGGATATGAGATGATGGGAGAAAACATGAGATGAATTTCAAGGCTTGATTTTATTTTATTATTATTATTTTTTATTATTTTTTTTATTTTTTTTATAGATAGACACATGTGGTTAAATAGTCATTAAATGTGAGATAGTACATGGAATAGGTGAAGGTGATGGAACATGACTCATAAATTCTTATTAAATCAAGATTTGGATAGGTATATAGATGCTTCCTCATGTTAATTAGGTTAACTAATCAATGACAACATAGTGTCCACAATGAGACAAAAGGGAGACATGAGACATGGTAAATGATAATGGGTATGAGATTCAATACATTTATGTTGGTATGTGAACTAGGTAAATGATTATAGACGATGCATGGTACATGACAAAAATAGATATATTAAAACATGTGTGATAAACAATGTGGAACAAACATGCAATATTGCCCTAGATGCCTGAGAGTTTTTAGATCTTAGAAGCATTTCGAGAAACTCAAACATCCTAGTGACGTCTATTAATTTAATATAATAATCAATCAAGCATGTAAAGATACTAATACCAATGTAGTGAGTTGAGTCACTCAAGTACCAAAGTGTGTGCAGTGATCCTCATTTCCAATTTTGAGTGAAGTAGGATTAACCTTTTGTAACTCAAGCCATTGTAAGCTAGCTCATCCATGAGTGGTCAAAGGTTTGTATAAAAGAAGATCATGAATATGATAAACGTGTCACCATACAAACAGCTTACTCCATTTCTAGCCAAGAACCTATAGCCCCAGTGGATATTTTCCCCATGATCTAAGAACCTAGAAATTCCAAGGATTCAAGATTTTTATTTCCACTTTTTTAATTTTTGAGACTTTTTTTTCTTTGAGTTTGTCCTTTTGTCAATCCTTAGGGTTAGATCATGCACATGATAATATGAGCAAGAGAAAAGGTTTGCATGGATTAAATCCATGTATAGATTCATATTTTCTACACATAAAATTTGATCACTGTGTGATATTTGTGTGTAGTCTATGATAACACTCGAAGCAACCAAAAAAGGCCTATAGCACTCAAATACCTAATGATATTCAATGAAGGTTGATTGAGGGACTAGGTATGGTTGAGTAACTAAAATGACCTCTATGTTTGAGCAACCAAATACATTGGAAAATGAAAACAAGTATGATGTGTGATGAAAAAATGAAAGAGGGATAATGGGTACACAAGACAATGGACATGATGACATGATGCACTAGTGAACATGACATGATGGACAAATATGGATCAAGAAAAATATGAGACACTAACATGGATGTAATATGTATAAGTGGTGTATGTCATTGATTAATTAGACCAATCAAAATTAGGAGATGCATATATACAAAACCAAAGAGAGGTTAAATTAGCATGCTATGAGCCTTATGCAAGATGACAATGGATGAATGAGATGAATAAATGCAATGAGTGGATGCAACGTAATGATATGAATGTAATGGAGGGAGTGAAGTCCATTAGGCATAAAATTTGATAGGAGGAGGGGTGAATCCCCCTATTTAAGGATGAACGGTTATGAATATTATATATGAAAAGAAATGGGCAGATGAAAATGAAAACTGGTGAAGAAAATAAAGGAACCAACCATGGGTACATAGCCACTCAAAGCATGACCACACAACCATGGCATGGAGACTATCTAAGAAGAATATGGAAAAGTGGATGAAGAGACAAATATAATTGAAGAGATAGAGTGGAATCAATGATCGATGGGATAATGAGACTTGTTAATGGTTGATGCAATGTGGTCGAGGTGATAATTGAGAAAGATATGTAAGATTATCTCAAATCATAATCAATGTAGGATGCACCAATGATGGAAGTTATGCATATCTTTGAACCTTGTCATTGACTAATTTTTGTGTGCATTGAAACCATTATGCTAATCTATGTTATGTTGAATGTTATCGGAGTCACTTTGTTGAATGTGATCGAAGTCATTGTGTAAAAACTATGCTATGATTAAGAGAGCTCATTAATATGAATGATAGTATTTGACAAGGTTCTGGGATAGACATAGGTTCCAAAAATTTACATTTAGGTATTGATCAAGATTGTAGATAACAATGAATTTAATAATTTTATCCAACTCAAGTGATAAGGTGACTTGTGATGAGCTGCAAGTGGGGTGAATGAGTTTGATTAGTGGTCATGTGTAGTATGCATGTGGGTAAAAGAGAAAATTGATATATATGATGAAATAAGAAATGTAGATGGGGATGAATAAGAGAAGGAGTGCAATAGTGTGGCTAGGGGTAGTACATAAGGAGAAGAATATTGAAAGGATGGGGTGAGTGGTAAGGTTATTGGGGTTTAGGTGCATGAAGAGGATGGTGTGAGAGGTAATAATATGGGAGGATAGGTGGAAGAGGCTATGCTAAAATAAGATGTGGAATTAATGGGGTTGTGAGAAGAGGGGGAGTTAGGATACTAGATGGAGGGTGTTAAGTCAAGTGTTGGGTATGAGACAAAGGATAGGGTGTTGGAAGAAGATATGGTAGACATGGTATTGGAAGAAGAGGTGGAATACATGGGATTGGAAGAAGAGGTGGAAGACATAGTATTGGAAGGAGAGGTGTAAGACATGAGATGAGAAGTAGAGGTGGAAGGCACAATGCTAGAAGAAGGGGTGAAAGGAACGGTGTTGGAAGAAGAAACAAAAGACATGGTGAGGGATATGGATACAAGGAGTTATTCATGGTCTTCTTGTGACAATGTGTGTGTGACTTGGTTGGAGAGACCTGATGATTTATGCTTGGGTGTGAGGGCCCTAAATAATCCATCGCATGAGAAGATCGATAATTATGAAGTATATATGGATTACATGGTTAGGTAGAGGAAGTATCCTACAAACAATTTGGAGGGACCTTGGGTGGTTGAAATCAATGCAATTATTGTTATTGTCTTTGTCTTCCTCGAGACCAATATGTATGGAAGGCCAAATATGTATGGGTTTGTAATCAATGCAATTATCATTATTGTCTTCCTCGACATAAATATTCTCCTTGGAGTCAAGACTAGACATCTGAATAGAGACAAGAGGGGAGTCTTGGTTGAATAAATGGGGTGGAATTTGTTGGAAATATGAGCATTTTTTTTTGTCATTGATGTCAAGAAGATGATGACCAATTTTATTGTCATCCAAGTATTGATATCTGAGTTTTGATGGTAAGGTTTATGTTCAAGTTTCATTAAT
This sequence comes from Wollemia nobilis, assembly GCA_028583015.1. NCBI lineage: Eukaryota > Viridiplantae > Streptophyta > Pinopsida > Araucariales > Araucariaceae > Wollemia > Wollemia nobilis. Next base: position 3,212,165 of record JAQPPZ010016751.1, on the reverse strand, counting down.
ATTCTCCAGTGGTTTTTCCAAAAAGACAAATAAGGAGGTTTAATATTATAATACTCAATATCATAATATTTAAGGATACATGTTGGATTTATGAAAAACAAATTCCAAGGAGTTGTCACATTTTAAATCTCCTAAAAAACCTAAATGATAGATTTGTGGATTAAGGGTTTAATTATTTAATTTTAAATATTTTAACCCTAAGGTTAAAATTTAAAATTAAATAATAATATTTTCAAGGTGCCTAAAGTCAAAATATATAATTCAAATTTTATAATTTGAATATCCTATCGACGTTGTTGAAGTGCATCAAAAATAATATAAATATGCCAAAGTTATTTGGCTAGAAGGCATCCATGCGATAAAACGTTTATGCGACCAAAGTTTTGAACGCCAAAGGGAGAGCAATTTGCATGTGTTTAAAAGATATTGGGCAAAAGAGAAACATTAAGGTAAATTAGAGCATAAATTATATTTTAAAGTGACCGGTAGTGCAGGTGGAAGCCAAGGGCTACTGTAAGGCATTCGTGGAATGCGAGGTCAGGTGTTTGATCCTTGTAGATGCCTTTTACTAAAGGGAAGATAGTTTCAATTTTTCTAAGTGGGAAGGCAGAGTTTAAATGCGATAGCACACACCTTTCATTCACGTGAGGGCATGTAGGCCAAGTGGTGGATTTCTAGTCACTAAGGTTCTTAGAGAGGATAGGTGGGGCATTCAGATCTTGTTGTGAGAATTTTTTCTAAGGAGGAAAGAGAATAAGGTATGCGCACCAAAAATAATTTTTTTATTAAGGTTTTGTTGAGCAGAAATTGCGTGAAGTCATTGTATTAATATTGTAAATGTGGTTTGCAAGGTAGTTAAGAGGGAGATATAAGGTTTATCAAATTAAATATTATATTGTGATTTTAGGAGTAATAAGGTGGATAATGAAATTTTATTGTTGAAGTGAATTGTTTTATTTTTGCTAATATTTTGAAGAGTGGAGATTATAAGGTGTAATTGAGATTTAATGTTTTATATTTTGAGGGAGTATTTGAATAAAATTATGATAATTTTTTGCTACCTAACCTTTGATATTGGCAAAGAGGTTGATTGTGTTTGAGACAGGTGTTGAGGTCAAATCTTCTTCAAACAAAAGGTATGGGCATATCATCCTTGTGAAGTAAAATATTGTTGGATATTGTGAATGCTAAGTTGGAGTGAAAAGGTTGTTTGATAAGCATTGTTGAGTAAGCTTTCATGTGCATGATTGGTAAATGTTTGTGAGAACATTTGAGTGAGAAATTAAGAACTATCTTGAACTAGGGTTTGAGAAATACCATGAGTATCATTGTTATGTGAGATTTTTTGATAAGCATTGTTGGAAATATTTGAGTAAACTTTCATGTGCTTGATTAGGGTTTGTTAAAAATACCATGAGTATCATTGTTATGTGTATTTGGAATCATCTTGATTCAAGGTTGAGTTTCATAGTGTGAATTTTTGAAAGCATTGTGAAACACTTGTTTAGGGTTTGTAAGCAAGTTGTGTTTCACTGAGTGATTAATTGAGTGGAGTTGATTGAGCATAGTTGATTGAAGTGTTGGAGTGATAGTTCAAGTTCTGTGAAACAAATTATTATTTATTATTAATTGATTTAAATAGATTTTATAAGTGATTGAGTGTGAAACATATTGAGTCTCTTACCATTCTCTAAATGTTTCTATGGTTAAAAAAAAATTTGAGTGAAATTTTTTTGTAATATTGAAGAGAATTTTTGGAAGAGATTAAGTTGAGTTTTGTGAGTGTTAAACATATTGAGTCTCTAACCATTCTCTATATGTTTCTGAGGTCAAACAAGATTTTGTGTGAAACTTGTTTAAGTGATTGAAGAGGTTTTTGTGATAGATTGAGTTGAGTTGAGTAAGCTTTTATGGAATATTACAATACAGATTTGAGGTAAGTCTTGGCAAAGACTTGTTGAGTAGATTGGAAAAGTTCTAGTGAGGACTTGTTGAGAATATTTGAGGTAAGTCTTAGAGAAGACTTGAGAGCATATTGGATAAGTTCTTGAGAGGACTTGTTGGACATATTTGAGGTAAGTATTAGAGAAGACTTGAGAGTAGATTGGATAGGTTCTTGAGAGGACTTGTTAGATAGATTTTAGGTAAGTCGTTAAGAAGACTTGAAGAGCTAAGTTGATTGATTTATTTATTCAATATTTGTGTTAAGGCTTGGGACAGATCTAGCAGAGTTAATTTGTGATTGGATCAAGATTTGTGTTAAGTCTTGAGGATAAATTTGAGGACAAAGGTTAGTGCATATTTGAGGACAGGTTTGTTCCAGACCAAAGACAAATATTGAGCAAGATTTGTGCTATACTAAAGGACTGTGTTTAGTATATATTAGAGATAGATATTGAGTAGATTTGTGCTAGACCTAAGGATTGTGTTTAGTATAGATAAGAGATAGATATTTAGCATATTTGTGCTATACCGAAGGACTGTGTATAATGCATATTAGAGATAGATATTGAGTAGATTTGTGCTAGACAAAAGGACTATATTTAGTGCAGATCAGACATGAAGATTGAGAAAATTTGTGTTAGACCAAAGGATTGTGTTTAGTGTAAATTAGATACAGAGATTGAGCATATTTATGCTAGACCGAAGAACTATGTTTAGTACAGATTTGAGGTAGAGTTGAGAGTAAGATTTGGAGGTGATAGAGAAGAGGATAGTAGTCTTCAGTGTATAGATATCCATTAGATAAGGTAGAGAGGACATAGGTCTTAGTCGAGAGAGATCCATAAGCCAGTGTAGTGGAGGTAGTAGTCTTCTAGAGGATCACCAGCCAGAGTAGAGGAGAAGGAGTTCTCCTATGGATAGATATCCATGAACTAGCTAAGGATATTGGTGTATCCTATGGGTTGGTGCCCACAAACCAGATTAGGGGATTGGTGTCTCCTTTGGATAGAGGTCCATAAACACTGTAATAAGGAAGGATTCCCAAGAGATTTTTTGAGAAAATTTTAATGAAATATTTTCTCCGTGGAGTAGCCCACATTGGGTGAACCATGTTAAATCGATGTCTCTATTGTGTGTGGTGATTTGTGCATTGCTTTAATTACTTCTATTGACATTGCATTGATATATTGGATAATATTGTTTGGGTAGAGAAAAGTAAAAAGTGGTCTTATACTATTCACCCCCCCTCTCAGTATAATCTTGTGTTATTTAGACTTAGAGTGAGGTGGCTTGGAAAAAGTGGATGGAATGATAGTAGAGTGTGAGAGTTCCAATGGAGTGGATGAAGAGGTTGATGTTGTATATTGTGAGAATTATATATTAAAATGGGAATTTTATGGAGTAGTTTGAGAAGATGATGCAATGGATGAAGCCAAAATATAGGGGCCAAGACTTATGGTTCTCACAAAACCTTTGTAATATGGGAAAATGTTGTGATTAACATGATTTAGATTGGTGGTCAGAGTTGATGCACCATTGTGTTGTTGTATGGTTTCATGTGGTGGTGAAGAATTTTGATGAGCACTAAGGTTTTGGTGAGGAGGGACTAAATAATTATGAATGATAATTATCTCTCGATAAAACATATCCTATACTAGGTGTTGGTATTTTTAGTAATCTTGGAGATCATGACCCATTTTGCAATGGAAAATGCAATAGTGATATTCTCTATACCCTCTAGATGTGGGTTTATGTGTATCAACTAGCCTTATTTTAGGTGATGAGATCATCTACACCTCAAATGTTTTTTGGAAAATAGATGAAAAGGGCTCTGATATGGGTGTGAAGTAAGGTGGGGGCCTAGGAGGAATGTGTCTAGGGTGGAAATTAGGTTGATTTTGTAATGGATTTTATGGTGACATAGTTTAGTATGTTGGCATCTAGGGCTAATATGAATGTTGTTGCAGGGGTTTTTGAATTTGTGAAGGTTGGAATGAAAGGTGTTTTGGATGATATTGATGAGGTTGGGTGGAAGGTGCTTGGGAGACTTGGGTTAGTTGATAAGATTGGTTAGGATGAGTGGTTGGTTTTATGGGTAGTTTGGAATGATATGAAGGTTGTTGTGGGTATTGATTTTTCTAATCTGGGTATTGTGGTTGTTGGGGTGGAGTGGTTGAAGTGGGTTGAGAGCCTAGGCAAGGTGAAGTACAAGGAGAAAAATGAGATGATTCAAAATGGTGGTATGAATAATGTGAATGGGGTTGGGCATAGGAATATGAGTGGTATGAATTTGTGGAAGGTGTTTGGGAGACTTGGGATGGTGGGTAATATTGGGTATAATAATTGTTTGAGGTTGTGGATGGTTGATAGTTGGAGGGTTAATGATATTGGGGAGGTGGAGGTTGTTGATAGGATTGATGATGTGCAGGGGGTGGTTGATATAAAGGAGGTGTAGGTTGGTGATAGAGTTGAGGATGTGCAAGAGATGGTTTATGGTGATTGGGTGGTGGATGGTATTAGGGAGGTAGAATTTTTTGATAGGATTGATGATGTATAAGAGGTGGTTACTGGTGTTGGTTGAGATGGTCCATGAGAGTTGGTACTTAATCTTGGGTATGATTATAAATTAAAACCATAGGCTAATGGAGATGAAAGGGAATGGGGTGATGAGGGTTTTTGGATTAAATCGATCAGATTTAGTGAGGTTCATAAATGATGTGCTATATAACTACACAAACAAAGAAAACACTCAAATGTTTGATGTTTTTGGTCAACTTTTGTTTTTGATTTTTTTTTTTTTAAATTTTGTTATTTTTTTTTTTAATTGTGTTTGTGTGTTTTATGTCCCTCTACAAAGGAACTACAAAATTATGGATGATGGATTGAAATCTAAAGGGTGTATTTGTACCCACACTTTATTTTGAGGAATAAGATACGAACAACTAATGTGTCTTTCTAGGATGGAGAGCTAGCAATGGGTATCCTAAGGGGACAAAAAGTACCTTTCGAAAGAGGTTGCACTATTTAAATCCTACTACTATCCTACCTAGGTTTTTGCTTCACCCTCGAATGGACTTGGAAAAAAATGATAGCTATGATCAACTAATTATTAAATCCCATGGTTAAAGGACATCTAACTTGAAGATTACCATGGGCTAGCCCCAAAGGTAACCAACTTCTTGGTGATGAAGTCCAAGAAAATATGAGTACTAACTATGACTTATACTATGGTTTGATCGATGGTTGGGGATGAAGTCCAACTCATCTATAGGTTTTTATCACACTGTATATATGCAAAAAGTATCAAATCAAAAAGTGTCAAGGTGTATGGAAAAATATTTGTTTTTGTGGTGTATCTTTTTAATATTATTATTATTTAGTATTTTTAATTTTGAATAAAAACAAAAATTAAACTCCCCCTTTTTTAAATAAAATAAGTAGCATGTCAAATCCCCCTTGTTTTTTTTAATAAAAGCAAAAATATAAATAAATAAATAAATAAAGAAGCATATCTCTTTTTCATTATTTTATTTTTCAAAGAAAAAAAATTAAAAGCAAAACCAAAGCCTTTTTTTTTATTATTTTTTCATGTTTAAAATGTGGAGAGGGTGGAGGAATTGGTGTACAGACCCACGTGTGTTGACCTAGCACAGTTCTACAGGGATCCATATAGTTCAGGCCTACTGCAAACCTATATTTTTTAGTCATGTCGTAGACCTAACAATAGTAGGCTTGGTGATGTGAGCTTAGGGGTCGAGTGAAGGTTGGATATTGGGAAGGATATGAGGGATGAAATATAGATAGGAGGGGCTAGGATATAGGAAACATGAGTGGGGGAGGAAGGAGATCATGGATTATCATGGCCATAAGATATAGGGTTGCATGGAAGTCGAGGAGTATATGATGGAAATAGGGAGGGAAGGGACCACATGGTAGCTACTAGGGAGCAGGCGACAAAAATAAGGAGGATAGGAGATTGAGGGAAGGCCACAACTCATAATGGTCATAGGAGATGAGGTCATGTGGTTATTGTGGAAAGGGTTATAAAAATAAGGATAGGAGGGGATAAAGGAGAGGTCGTAGCTCATCATAGCCATAGGATAGTGGGTCATGTGGTAGTCATGGTTCAAGTGATAAAAATAGGGAGGACAAGTGATTATGGCTCATTACAACAACATGAGATAGGACCACATGATAGCCAGGGATGGGAGGATAGGAAAGGGGAAGGAAAGAGGCCACAATTGGTGGAAACCATAGGGAGAAGTGGCCACATCATGACCAAGGAGGGGAGTATGGGAAAAGGGGGGTAAGGGGCTATGGGTGGTCACGATCATAAGGGGAAGGGGACACATTGCAGCCAAGGAGGAGAGGATGGAAAATAGGATGGAAAGGGGCCATGAATTATTATGTCCATAGGAGAGGGGTCCACATGGTGAATAGGGAGGAGAGGAGGAGAAAAGAGATAAAAGGAAATAATTTTTTTTTCTTTTGTTTCTTTTTTTCAAACATGTAATATAAAATGTAAAATAATACACCTACTTGTATTTCTCGTTGAAGAGGGGATTTCTCACAAAATACAAATCTTGTAATCATAATAAGAAAGAAAACATTTAATTTTCATAGAAATAAATATTAAAATGGAAATGGGGAACAAAATCGTGATTACCATTTGTGTACATGGAAAATACACCATTGCACTAAAAATAGATAAATAAATTATATTAAAATGAATCGTTTTGAGCACAATCAAACCCATTTGTAGGGTATTTTATAAAAATAAATGTGGCCAAACAAAGGGGAATAATCCCCTTTTACAAAATGACTATGGTGCTTTCATTAACCATATTCTACAAGCAAGTGCATGGTGGGCTTTTGTAGTGACCACCAGTTGAGTTGATTTGTCCTTTTGAGTCTTGGGTACTGTTTCCACATTTTGCATGGGGTGCCATGTTTTCAATTTTGTAAGTATGCTGCTCTCCATTCCTTCCATCTCATTTCCATTTCTCCACTATTCCCTTTCTCCCCTTCTATCAGTTGCATTCCTCCCTTTTCCCCTTGTTATTTCTTTGGCCAAAACATAGCAAACATTCCCTAAAAAAATCTAAATCTAAGAGCGCAACCCGACTTTGCAACGAAGTCGGGGTGCACCCTTAAGTTTGAGTGCACTCGAGAATGCAAAGTGCATAAGCAAATCGAAAATGAATAGAATTTGGCTAACTATGGGAGCGCAACCTGACTTTGCAGTGAAGTCTAGGTGTGCTATTCTTCCTATGCACACTTGGGAAGCAGTATCCATAAAATCAGCTAAGTGTCAGAGCGCAACCTGACTTCATAGCAAAGTCGGGCTGCACCCTGATTCCTGTGTGTAGTTTAAACAGTAGCCAAATTGACTAAGTGTCAAAGTGCACAACCCAAATTTGCAATGAATTTGGGCTATGCCCTCTAGCTTATGTGCATTTGGGCAATATCTTTCAAGCAACCCAAAAACTATATAAGGCATAGAGGCCTCCCCAATTGCATTGTTCCCCACTTGCATTGTCCAGTTGCATTTTGATTCTAGGTGAAGTAGGACACAAAAGAGAGACTGCCTTCCAAGGCATATGTGTCCCTCATCAGAAGTTGACAAATGTCTAGCCTTGGGATCTGAGCTGAGATGTGATGGGAAAAATGACAAGTATGGATCAAATTACCTACTCGAGCTACCTCCATTCATGCTGATGCAAATTTCCATCTACCACATCTATCTACATTCATGCTGACTCAAATTTTCATCAACCACACTGCCACCTAGCTGCTAAGTCTTCAGGTGGACCTTGCTGCCAGTACAGTCCCTATCTATACGAGTCAACATCAGCAGCTCTTCTGCCACTTTTGTCAACTTTTGTTAGCCATTATTAGGCTAGGATTTTGTGCCCAAGATTGTAATTGAGGGGGGAATTGTGCTATAAATAGCCGCACTACATCATTGTAAGGAGGGAAGGGGGATATCCTACTAGGGAACCATTGTAGCTATATGTTTGCTTCTGAATGCAAGACACACACTTGGCTCTATTTGCTGTTATCATTATTTATGCTACCTTTACTTAGCATTTCTGCCTCATGTTGCTTATTTCATTGCTTACTATTATTCTAAAATCTAGATTTTGATATTTGGTGATTGAGTATTCCTGGAATTCATAGATAGAGGTTACATAGGATGTATGACAGTTTTAGTTTCTATAGTGTGTTATGTATTTAATTGCTATTAGTAGTGGTTATTGATCATTGTCATCCTGCTTATCTCCCCCACCCAACTCAAATCACATTTCAATCTCTTTTCACATTTTAATCTCTTTCTTGCACTCTTAGATTAAAACACTTGAAAAAACCCATAGGAAGCCAGCCTTCTTCGAAGATTGACACGGAAGGCATTCCTTCCTTTCGGCCTTTCAATCTGGTGGGCGAATCTGGGGTGCATTCAATGAAATCCTTTCTTAATGGCAGATTCGTAACCAATAGTTTTTGGCATGCCCGATGGGACTCAAAATTTTCCCACCCAAAATAGAATCAAAGCACTGGTGTTCACTTCATTGTTGTTAAAATCAGAACACCTGGCGACTATGCAATTACCTGAATATTCTTTGAGTCTGTGAGACTGGTTTGAACGCCTTCATGCATACAAGAAGGTGGAGAGTAAGGAATCCAGGAAACTAGCCTAATATTTATGAAATTGACATTGTCGCTCTAAGAGAGTGCATTAGGCTGGCTGACCACCAACCTCGCATAGAAGAATCCAAAAATAAAATTGAAGAGGCCAAAGTTGAAGAGCAATCTACATCTTGGGATGATATCGATACCGAGTACACTATCAAAGGAGAGGAAGAAATGGTTGTTCAGTAGAATGATGATGATCTCTTCCCGATGGTCGACTCCATGGGGCCCTTGGCCCTAGTCAGACAATAGGCTATACCCCCCACTACCCTGAAGGCCATCCCCACTTATGATGGCTATAGAAAAATGGCGTATGAACACATCCAATAAATTATAGCCTTGGCTGTGCTACACTCTATTACTAACGAGAGCATGAAGACCCATCTACTGGCTCTTTCCCTAAGTGGGAATCTTCTCTATTGGAGGAGATCCTTGCCAGAAGGATCCATCATGGGGTGGCCTCAGCTGGTAGGCAGACTTATAAAAGAATGCAATGAGTTTGTCGATCCCTCTTCACTATTGCATTAGTTCCAAAGCATCCAACGACACCCACAAGAGGAGGTGTTAGACTTAAACATAAGGTTTGCTAGGTCTTGGAAGAGAGTACCTTGTGAATTATGACCTTGAGTAGGTCAAGCTACACACTACTACCTGAGGTCTTTCAACTCAGATATTTTCCTACTTCTGAAGATAGCCCGAGTTGATTCTTTCCCTACCCTATACGAAGCTACCAAACAGGGGGAATTAGATATAATCTCCATAAGCAAACTCCTGCATAGAGTGTAGCCCTCTATTTATCTTGATTTTCCCCAGTCCTAGTACCCATCAACCTCTGGTGTGATGCCTTCATCTCCAAGTCAGCACCCCTAGAAGCCATGGAATTCGACACCAGTTGTAAACCCCTACGGCCCTCCTCAAATCCATTATCCTAACCCACCACCTTCTCCTCCATAGTATCTTGCACTCCCAAATCCCTCTCAGTACATGGTGTATTTAGCACCTTCGCCATTGACTGCATTACCTCTGTTGACTCAGTTTCCACCTATTGACAATGATATTCAAAATAAAATTCTCCAAGAGGTATCATAACATTATGATAATGAATAAGAAGCAAGCCCAGATGGAGTAACTTCCAAGGAGGTCGTATCCTCCTTCGGTGCTAACGAAAGACCAAGCCGCAAAACAGCAAGCTCAAAGGAAATCCCCTGTAAGAAATGCTGCCATTGAGGACAAACATGGCACCTCTAACCAGGTTAACTGGTGCTCCATGTGCAATAATCCATACTCAGAAGAAGGGTGTACGCTGCATCAGCATTACCTCCAGACCCTGGTAGGAAGCACCATAGAGGATGAATTATACATGATCCTAGACGATGGAGGTAACTTTACCATCCCAAAAGAAGATCCTACGTTGCTCCTACCCAAGGAAGGCAGAAATCCTATTGAAGATATCATGGCCCAAGAAAAGCCATTATAGGTATACACTAGAAGAGAAAAGGTGCAACCTACTAGACTACCACCTGGAAAGTCATTGTGGCCTCATGCTGCCAAGGAAAAGTTTTCGGCACCCAAAGCTCCCATAGTAAAATCCCTGCAGCTTTGTCTCTAGCGGAAACAAAAGAGCAAGCTCAAGAGAAGCTAAGATATTCATCACTGACAAAGAGATAGAGAGTTGAAGCCATGTAGCAATACCAAACTAAGTATGAGCCTATGAAAGAAATAGAGGGAGCCAACACTTTAGGCTATAGCATAGTCGATGAGCTAAAGAGGACTCCCATAAATATAAGCATGTACAAAGCTCTTCTACTCCTAGGGCAAGTTGATCTGTTGCAAGAATATCTAAAGAACATAAAAGACGAGAAGCCGATGTAGCCTGCTGTGTTAGCTCAACCCCTGACAGTCTTCACCATTGGAAAAAATAGGCCACCTCCTTTATATCTATCATTGTGGATGGAAGGCTATATAGTTCATAACTACATGGTGGATTCTGGTGCCTCCATGACTATTATGCTGAGAGATATCTGTAATGATATCGATATGGAGTATACAAGGAGAAGCCAAGGTGTGCTACAACTAGACGACACCCCTTTCAAGACAGTTGGTGTCATCAAAGATATCTCGATATGACTGCATAAAGCTCTTGACATAGTGGTCATACAGGAATTCATGGTTGTCGACGTAGAATCCTACTTCAGCATGTGTCTCTCCAAGGAGTTTACTGCAAAGCTAGGTGGATATCTGTCTCTAGATTACTCACATATGGAAGTGCAATTCAAAGGAAGGAGACTGAAGATCTACAATGAAAAGCCTTCCACATTTCTAGTAGAGAAGATACCTGGAGAAGAGTCACAAAACTGCATGGTTCAATTGACAACTAAGGAACTGGTGGTGGACATGACAGAGCAAGATTTTGAGCTATGAAAAGTGGAGGATGAGTTATCCTTGCTAGAATTCAATGCCATGATCGAGACTGAGCAAGGCTTCTACTCTGTTACTCAGCCTAAAAGACTTTACCAGTCAACCAAGAAAGAGGTAGGACCTACACCAAAAAAGCTTTGGAAGCTCTTCTTTGATGGCGCCTGATGCAAAAATGGTGCTGGTGTAGGTGTGCTCCTAGTTTCCCCATACGATATCTAGAAGGACTACACCTATAGACTGGATTGGAGGTGTACTAACAACATAGTGGAGTATGAAGTCTTGTGCTTGGGTTTGAGAAAAGTAGAGATATTGGGGATAAATCATTTATAGATCTTCAACGAATCAGAAATGGTGTGCGACCATATTATGAATAAGTGCACCTCCAAGAAGCATTATCTCAAGGCATATCGTAATCATGTCTGGGACCTGATGGAGTAATTCACCTCGTTGAATGTCAAAGCCATATCATGTGAGAAGAACAAAAATGTTGACATTTTGGCATCTGTTGGAGCCAGGTACATTTTGGTTGATGACACTATCCAGAAGCTGAAGCTGGTTCATACCATCTACAGGCCTTCTATGCCTGATAAAGACACCCACTGGCAGGTGTTTGACTGTGATGAGGGTATTGTAATTTTTATGATTATCGAAGCATGTAAAATCGAAGGTAGAGACCCTGATTATGAGCAGTACGAGGGGTTGATACAGTTTAAAAAAAATCATGTCCCCAAAGGACTGATTACCTTAGAGAGTCTCTTTGATCAAAATTATAGAGAAATATCTCATAGGATTAAAGTAGACCCCAAGCAGTACGTAGACCTGGAGCTAGAACCTGGAAAAATAATCAAGGTCGGGATGGATTGCACTGAAGAGGAACTCGGGAAGATCAGATCATTATACAAATAGTTCTCTGATATTACAGCCTGGTGCTACCAATACTTGAAGGGGTATGACAGATAGATGATCTAGCATACCATAGAGCTAGAAGATAATGCAAAACCTTTTTAGCAGAAGCAAAGGGCTTTAAACTCGAAGATTGAAGCCATGATGAAAGCTGAGGTCTTGAAGATGCTAGAAGCAAAAATCATCTGCCCCATAAAGCATTCATCTTGGGTCACAAATTTGGTTCCCATTAGGAAGAAGAATGGAGACATTCATCTTTGAGTGAATTTCAAAAATCTTAATCAAGCCTCGCTGAAGGAAAAAATCTGCTTCCCCAAATTGATCAGATCCTCCATATAGTTTTTGGAGAATAGAGGTTCTCTCTCTTAGATGGATTCTCTAGATATAACCAGATATGGGTAAAGGATGAATATCAACACAAGACAATGTTCACCACCAAATGGGGAATGTTTGCATATTAGCGCATGCCCTTCGGCTTGTCTAATGTCGACGCCACATTCCAGAGAGCCATGGAATTGGCCTTTCGAGAGCTACTCAACAAGGTCATTTTCATCTACTTGGATGACATGACTGTATTGTCTCACAAGAGAGACGACCCTACCTCCTACCTATGACAGATATTTGAGAGATGTCATGAATTCGGCATTTCCATCAACCCGAAGAAGTCAGTCTTCATAGTAAAATAAGGTAAGTTGTTGGGACATGTCATATTTGAGAAAGGCCTTGCAATGGATCTTGATAGAGTAGAAGCCATCCTCTGCTTGTCCATACCAATCGACAAGAAGGGGTTATAGTCGTTCTTCAGCCAGATCAACTTCGTGAGGAAGTTCATACCAGACTTTGCACAAGTGATCAAGCCCATGGCCGAACTGTTAAAGAAAGATGCCAAATTTTTTTGGACTAACAAAAGAAGGTAGGCCTTCAATGAGATCAAGGCTAGAATTGTGCAAGCTCTGGTGTTGATCAATCTAGACTATTCCAAGGATTTCATCCTATACATAGTGGGAAAACCCAAGAGCTACACCGTAGTCCCGACTCAAAAGGGAGATGATGGCGAAGAATGCCCCATAGCATTCTTAAGCCAGGTGATTCAGTTGCATGAAGAAAAGTACAACTTTATTGAGCAGCAGGTTCACACAGTCATGAAATCCCTCTAAAAATTTAGGCACTTTGTCTTCCAGAGCCGAATAACTATCTTCGTGATACATCTGAACGTCAAGAATTTCATTATACAAGGAGAGCCTAGTCACAAGAAGGTAGGATGGATTGCCAAGATCTAAGAGTTTGACATCAAGGTATGGCCAACCAAGCTGATCAGAGGTTGAACCTTGTGCCAAGAGCTAGCCCAAAGTGCTACAGCTGAAGTCTCTACCTGCAAGTGGGAAGATCCAATAGCAGACACCAACCTAGCCAACTCCTTATCAAATGAAAGTGATTTGACAAATGACCTGGTGCAGTATTTTAACATTGGGAGATGCCTAGATCACCTCAATGCCTCACAAAGAAGGAGGTTTAGGCTAAATTCCTTGAAATATGTACTCCGCCCTAAGGGGATTTACTTTAAAAACATTGACAGCATCCTGTTGTGATGCATCAGAGATACAGATAAACCTAGGATCCTTGGAGAGTTTCACTCTAGGATGCCTGGAGGACATCATTCTGGAAGGCCTACGGCCTTGAAAATCATTAGAGCTAGGTATTATTGGCCCACTTTCTTCACAGACGCACATACGGTCTATGTCAAATGTGATAAATGCTAGAGGTTTGTTGGCAGGAACATAAAAGCACCCTTTCCCCTCCAGCCAATTCAAGCTAAGACTCCATTTCAGTAGTGGGGTCTAGACTTCATTGGGGTCATCACACCTAACTCTGCAGCGGGACACAAGTTTATCCTTACCACCACTGATTATTTCACCCGGTGGGCAGAAGCGATCCCCACTAAGAATACGGACTGGGAAACGGTCGTCGAGTTCCTTGAGAGCCTCATCACCCATTTTGGGGTCCCGAAGTCAATAGTGACAGACAATGGTCTGGGGTTCATAGGTGCTGTAATTATGGAGTACACCAAAAAATACGACATCTATCACAAGATGTCTTCAAACTACTACTCACAGGGGAATGGCCTGGCTGAGTCCACCAACAAGAATCTATTGAAGATTGTCAAAAGGACAGTAGATAGAAACAAGAGGACATGGCACCTACTCCTGAATCAAGCATTGTGGGAAGATTGCATATCATTCAAGAAGTCTATCAAGACATCCCCCTATGTGCTCATGTACGACAAGGAGGCAGTTTTGCCTACCCACGTAGAGATACCTGCACTCTGGATGCTAGATGAAGAAAGAGGCAATGGGGATCTAGTGGACACCAGACTATGCCAACTACTGTGATTAGAAGAAGAAAGAGAAAAAGTATACCAAGCATTTACTAAATATGCTAAAGCAACCCAAGGCTAGATTGTGAAAGGAACCATCGCCCGAGTTTTCAAAATCGAGGACCTAGTGCTGAAGTGGGACTCACTGAAAGCAAAGCTGGGCAACCATGGTAAATTTTATGCCCTCTAGGAAGGTCCCTATCAGATTGCTCGGGTGAACCAATTTAATGCATTCATGCTCCAGGACATGGAGGGACAACTTCTACCCATTCTCGTCAATGGGTTCCACCTGAAGATTTACCACCACTGAAGGCACCCCAGGCGGGTCCTTCCTTGTATATTTTCTTTTTTGTATTTTTTATCAAATTGTATATATTTATTTCAACATTCAGTTTTTAGTTTTCAAGAGCCTAAGTGAAGCCTAGAGCAACCCCCGACTTCGTAACAAAGTTGGGCATCGCTCCTGGAAAAGTGTGACATCAGGACTTTGAAAGAAAGCAACCAACAAAAAAGCCAAAAATTTGACTGTGCTGGGTGTGCAACCCGACTTCATAGCAAAGTCGGACTGCACACCATCTTGGGAGCATAGTCGAGGAGCACAGAGCAAAAATTGTCTAAGTTTCAAAGTTAGACTATGCAATTTTTTTGAGCAAAGTCTGACTGTGCAATCAAGTTTGGGCAAAGTCTGAGTGCGCATGGTTTCTGGGCGAAGTCCAAGTGCGCCCTCAATTTTGAGCGCACCTTGGATAACCTGTCGTAGGAAATGAGGAAAAATGATAAAATGTTTCTAAGTGCAGGCCCAAAAAACATAGTGTGGCATTGTACGAAGTTAGGTTGCATCCCTCCTTAAAACCCTAGGCCAAAAGTTCTCTCTCGAAGCGTGTGCCTAGGCAGTGGCTATGACATCATCGAAAGCATGAGGTCCAAAAAAATTCTAAAAAATGATTGCACGACTTTCCAAAAGGATGTCATTAAAAAAGTGAGTGCATTAGAGCCAACCACAACCAAGGTATGCTTTCCAAGGATAAACCTATGCACAGCCACCAAGGAATTATAATGCTTCCACCAACTTCAAGAAAATCACCTTAACCCCTTCCCTTGCACCATTAATTTTGAATTCCTTGCCTAGAAAAGGAGGCCCTGACATACTTAGAACATCCAAATTGTCGAGCTGACTCTGAGCTACAAAGTCTGGAATTAAGAAATCAGTAGCTAGAATCCCCATCTTTGCCACTTCAAGCAAAAAATAGAGGATGGACAAGGGGAAAGCGTCAATGTCGGCGTAGTCTAGCAATGAAGAATGCGAAGCTAGAGAACAGATATAATCTAGCACTCATGAGAGTGAAGGATCGTAAGAGATAAGGAGAACAAGGATGAAGAGAAGCCAAGGGTAAGCTCCACCACCACCCATCAATTTCCTGGCTGGGTATAGAGACAATAATTATTCTATCAGCCTCACCAAGCTACGACTGAATATAGTGAAGTGTGCTGAAAAAGTTTCACCCTTACACCATGTCAGGGCTACATACAAATAAAACCTGTACTAGTTCTTGTGCCCTCCTGTCCACCAATTCATAGAGCTAATTGAATCCATTATGGCATACTACAAGCTAGCTGCCCAAAAATTTTGTGACAACAAAGGAAGAGTATTGTTCACACTCTTAAGGGAAAGCGTCCAACCAACTTTCACCCCGAGGCTCTAGGATGACCCTAATGCAATTTTCAAGAGGATTAACCTTGATGAATAGACAGGCAGATTCACCCAGACTAAGAGGATGAGAGAATTCCTTGACTCAAAGTTGAATACTCCACTACCAGCCAGATAGTGGCCCATAGGCCCTATACCCCTGGATAGGTTTGAAAATAAGTACATATACATCATCCTAGCATGGGTACTTGGCTACGATTCTGATAGAGTGGTATGCCTATACTAGCTAGAACTAGCAAAATACATCCTACATGGGGAGTCTTATGACTCCACGATGCAAGTGCCCTATTTTCTTTGATTAGGCAAATTGGCTGGTGTACGCCATACACTCAAACTTGGTTAGGTTGCAGTAGAAGTAGACAATAGAATTCTAGCTCTGCTCGTTCCTCACATGGTTGTGCCTATACCACACGCACTATCGGATTAGAGTTCCTGACTTGAAGAAGGTAAATGAACAAAGAGAGCCACTACCTATGTACAAATGGACTGAAGCCCTGTATAGGAAAGGGTCATACTATGAGTTAAACTTCAAATTTATAGGTATGGTCCTGGCACTATTCAATGGTGAGGCATCCCGCCTGCCAAAGGTCATGATGAGCTATCTGAGGAAGTACAAGTGCGGAGACACCTTCTGGATGATGCAGGGCATTGTAGTTAGAATCTATGAATTCAAGGGGAAGTCATTCCTACTACCCTATTTATGCACTGACCATAAGTTCAAAATGGAGCTATCACGCTAGATGGATTATGTCGAGGAGGAATTCATCCAGGAAAAGAAGAGAGGCCATATTTTATAGTATCCTATTACCTGGGTGAACATCCAAATACGCAATATTGGGCAGCATGTCTACATCAAATGAGAACTCATCGACATGGACCTGATACAGCTACCCCAGTTCTGGAAGTATGACCCGATTGGGGTCAAGGGAAAGTTTGTGCATATCTACCCCCGAGTAGAGAATATGCAAGAAAGGTGCAACAGAATAGGTACAGTCCTGGAATGGCACATTGAGCAGATGCAATCATGGCCACCATGGCATGATTTTTACTATGATGAAGTGGCATATGACCCAGAGCAAAACTTGGATCACCGATTAGACTCAGTGGGCTTCGATAAATTCCTCTCCAAGGTGGTGCCCCTCAACTAGAAAAAAGACAAAATCATTGAATGCTAGAAGATGAGGTGTCGCACGCAGCACGATAAGTCTAACTAGAAGACATTGGCCATTGATGATGAATTTTTGGCCTTATATGATCAATACGTTGACATATGGCAGCCTTTCACATTTTGAAATTGCATTCCTCGAGGTTTCAGGAAAAGGTATAGAAGAATGTCCCCATCCCAGCAATTGCCTACTCCTGAGACTTCCAGTGCAATGCCAACAAGCAACCAAGTGGGCCCAATGTTGCCTCCAGCTTCTGAAACCTTACCTGAAAGGGTACAGTAGCCAAAAAAGTCAACTTTTGAGGTGGTACCCCAAGTGGAAAAGGTGCTAGAACATCCAACTAGTGAAATGGCCATAGTAAGAATCCTCCCATATAGACCCAGGTACAATTTTACCATGGGAACATTCCTGCCTGCCACCCCAACCTCCTCTCCCTCCTTTGAACCAGCTGTAGCACCAAAAGAAAAGAAGAGGAAGAGGAGCAAAAAAGCAAAGCGGCCTAAGGATTCTACATAGCAAATGGCGGTAGCATGGATAGGGACAACCGCATCAAAAATCATCTTGTTAGACATCCCTGAGACAGAAAAAAAACTTGGGCTGCAGGTATCCTTCAAACAATAGCTCAGGTGGAGCCCGTAGGTACGTCCAATTCCTCGCTCCCCCAAATCCTAGTTGGTCCTACCATAATGTCATCCCCCATTGTATCATAGTAATCCATAGTTGCATCATCTTCTTCTCAGACCGCCAAACCCTCCCATAGCCCCCATTCCTTTGACTAGTTCACCTAGGACTCAAACGCTTTTTAGTCCCTTAGTCAAACCCTAGACCCCTCACCTATGGCCAGTGTCAAAGCTGCACCTACATCATCGTGCCACTCACCTCCATTGCTTAAGACCCCACCTATGCCTTCCACTAAACTGCTCACTTCCCCTAGGACCCGATCACCCTTAAAAGTGACCATGAATTCTAGAATACCTCCTGCTTCGTTGTTTGTAGGAAAAATGTCGTAGCAAGATCCGATGCTAGAAAATATTGACTTCATGGGAGAACAACGATCATAGATGATCAGCCTCTGGCAATAAAGGCCATAGGGTGTTCCACCTATTTCCTTTAGGGCATCAAACGGAGAAGAGTCGAGGAAATAGCTACCCTGGTGAAGCGCACCAAGTACAACTTGGACATGAGAGTGCTGAGAATTGAGAAGTTGACCCCGAAAGTGAAGAAGCCTCTTTGGGAAATGACTGAGGTAGACTATGAGCACCAAGTCAAGGAGAAGAGCTTTGATGATATAAATGAGGAATACAAAATAAATGGTATTCATTGTATAACACATAATCTCCTTGTCAAGCGACTTGAGAGTTAGGAGATACTATTTCGGCTGCAAAATACTTCAAGATAGCTAGAGGAATATTTGGCTAGGGCCACCATGTAACTGGATTCTATACAACAGGAGATCAATGACCTAAAAACCCATCTCGATGCCTCACAGTAGGAGGCCACAATGCAAATATAGATATCCAAACATCTGTCAGAGGAGAAAAAGGCAATGCTGGAGTAGGTCTCCCATCTCCAATATTCGTTAAGGTAGGCTAAATCTCATCTCGAGGAGAAAAAATCCTAAATAGTGGTCTTTTCAAAGAATAAGGTCAAAACGATGTGGGTTGGTTTGTTGTAGGGATGCAGGGCCAACATTTTTAGGTCCATATCTATCCTAGATTTTACATCCAAGATCCAAGAAGTATCTGCCCAAGGAAATCCTATGGTAGAGGAGGCCAAACACCAAGCGAAGCAGTGGCTGGACTTTGCATTAAAACTTGAGGAGTACGAGCACAAAGGCCTTCGATTTTCCCAAATGTCTCGAATTACCTTAGAATGGGCAGATGCAAGGGTAAACTTGCACAATTATTTTGAAAAAATAGAGAAAATAAATGCCACAAGGAAAATGTTGGATGCATTAGACCACAAAATGAACATTTTCCTGGCCCCCGTCAATGCTATTTGAAGAACACAAGCTTATACTAAGAGGGGGGGTGAACAGTATAAGACTTAACCAATTAATAATTTTAACTTTAGATAGCAGTGGCATCAACACAACATTAATCAAGACAGAAATCATCACACATTGAAGACCCATTTTTAACGTGGTTCACCCAAAATGGTTGGGCTACATCCACAAAAACTTTTCTCTAAAAGTTATCTCAAATTTCTTTGGGAATCCTTCCCAAATACAATGTTTATGAGCCTCGGCCCAAAGGAGATACCTTCCCCCAATCAAAATTTATGAGCCTCTGCTCAAAGGAGATACCTTCCCCTCTGCTCTAGAAATGATCCCTCAGAAGATCAACTGCCTCTACCTCTTGCCAGCATGTGGAACTCCTTTCCACCGAAGACCTCCTGTCTTCAATGCTTAGCCTAAGAGACCTCTGCCTTCTATGATCACGTCCACAGTAGCTCAGCAACTTGTACCAATCATAGTCAGTCGGTCTAGTACAAGTCTTCCTCTGTCTGTCAGATCTGTCCAACTCTTGAACAAATCAATCCTCTGCATACAAGCCTTCTCAAAGACTTGCCAAATCTGTCCTCAGGTTCTTCTCATAGAACCAGTGCACCTCTGTCCTCAAGTTCTCTGATAGAACTATCAAACTCATTTCACAAGTCCTCTACTAGGACCTATCCAAATCTGCTCACAAGTCCCCACCGAAACCTGTCCAAAACTGTTCAAGAAACATACACATCTTCTGTGCTCTTACAGCCGCACTTCATCTTCTCTCAGTCGTCTCTCTGCACACACTCTGCACTGTCTTCGCACACTCTGTGCCCATATAGCAGCACTCCACGTTCGTCTTTGCCCTATGTGCTCTCTTCGCCCTCTCTGCACACTTCGATCGAATTTCGCACTCTGCTCTCGACGATCGAACTTCTCACTCTGCGCTCTATCTACGAACGTCGCAACAAATGATACACCCAACTCTTCAAAATAGCCTACCTTTTATAATAACACTTTCAAGATCAAAACCTTAATCTTAGTCGACTGTAACCCTGATCTTTAGTCAGCTTCACAACCCTAAACTTCATCGGCTCACATTTAACTTTGTCGGCTTCAACTGCCTCTGTAACTCTTCTATAGTTTTTGTCGTGAAACTACAACATGTCGCGATATCGTGACACCTTTGCAACCGTACACTTTCTTTTGGCTTTTGTCATGATATCGCGACACTTCAGCCTTTGTCGACTTCAACTAAGCTCTTGTCGCGATATCGCGACACTTCTGTCTTTGTCAGCATCAACTTTGCTTTTGTCGCGATATCGTGACACTTCTCCCTTCGTCGACCTCCTTTCTGCTTTTGTCATGAAATCGTGACACTTCTGCCTCTGCAGACTTCGTCTTCACTTCTATCGTGATATCGCGACACTTCTATCTTCATAGCCTTCCTCTTTGCTTTTGTCGTGAAATCGTGACACTTCTCCTATAGAAGACCTGCTTTCATTTTTGTCACGAAATCGCGACACTTCTACTTTTTTCTGCTTTCTTTTCCTCCTGTCTTGTTTTCTTTGACATGTCGCGATATCGTGACACTTTTCTAACTTGCTTTCTCTCTCCTGCTTAAGTCGTGAAAATGCGACATGTCACGATATCGTGACACTTTTTCTATCGGACTCTCTCTCCTGCATTATGTCACGAAATCGCGACACTTTTTCTCTCGGACTCTCTCTTCTGCAACATGTCACAAAATCGCGACACTTTTTCTTTCGTACAACCTTTCTTGCAATATGTCGTGAAATCGTGACACTTTTTCGTCCGTACAACCTTCTTTGCAATATGTCACAAAATCGTGACACTTTTCCTTCTTTGCCTTCCTACACTTTTTGAGTCGCGAAAATGCGACATGTCGCGAAATCGTGACACTTTTCCAACTTGTTCTCTTTCTTCGAACTTGTCGGCTTGGGGTTTGCAAAAGACCTTTGAAACTGTTATGCCGTAACCTTCATCAAAATAAATTATTTGACATCAAATCAAATTCCTTCAAAAGCTTCTTGACATCAATGACAACTTATATACTTGAGCAAAGGCAATGTACCCAAAGTACCCAAAATTTCCAACAATCTCCCCCTTTGTCATTGATGGCAAACCTTTACTGAAAACACTTCTCAAGAGCCAAAACTGAAACCAACTATGCTAACAACTGACCAACGTCCTTTGAAGTTTTGCTCCCCCTGACTTGAAGCTTTCCTCTTCACTTTGAAGCTCTCCCCCTTACTCATATCTCTCCCCCTTTGTCATCAATGGCAAAGGGTCACCTTTGGGGCTCGGGACTAAGAATGAGCCTCTTAGCTTGGTCCCTCCCCCACCTCCTGATGAGGTGATTAATTTTGGGGTGGGAGTACAACTCCCAATTTCTCCCTTAGATACTCAAACGTATCTCTTGGAAGAGGTTTGGTGAAGATATCTGTAATCTTCTCTTTAGTAGACACATACTCTAGCTTGACTTGCTTGTCTTGCACTTTCTCCCTTAGAAAGTGATACTTGATGGAAATATGCTTTGTCCTTGAGTGCATTACCGGATTTTTGGAAATACTTATGGCACTTGTATTATCACAAAGTATGGAGATGGGTTGTTCATGCCTGACTTTGAAATCCTCCAAGGTGGTTTTCATCCATAAAACCTGTGTACACCTAGCCACTGTTGCTATGTATTCAGCCTCTATTGTAGATAAGGAAACTAAAGGTTGTTTCTTACTTAGCCAAGAAACCAAACTCTTTCCCAAAAAGAATGCTCCACCACTAGTGCTTTTCCTATCATCAATACTGCCTGCCCAATCTGCATCTGTATAAGTTGTGAGGGTGAAATCATCACCTTTGGGATACCAAAGCCCAAAGTCCATAGTGCCCTTCAGATATCTGAATATCCTCTTAACTGCTATAACATGAGAATCTTTTGGAGCTGCCTGAAATCTTGCTACTAACCCAACTACCTGCATGATATCTGGTCTGGTAGCCGTAACATATAATAAATTGCCAATCATTGATCTGTACAACCTCCGATCTACGTCTGGAGATTCATCATCTTTACTCATCTTGCACCCTGTAATCATTGGAGTACATACTTGGTTTGCTGTCCATCATCCCAAATTTCTTCAACATTTCTTTGATATACTTTCCTTGAGAGAGAAATACACCATCTTTTGATTGAGCAATCTGAAGACCTAAAAAGAATGACAACTCTCCAATCATAGACATCTCAAATTCCTTCTGCATGGTGTTAGCAAAATCTTTGCACATCTGAGTATTATTTCCCCCAAAAATAATATCATCAACATAGACAACCATAATCAGCATATCATCACCTTCATCCTTAATATACAAATTGCTATCTCGCCACACCTTTCCTGAAGCCTTGCTCATGAAGATACCTATCAAGTCTTGAGTACCAAGCCCTAGGTGCTTGCTTTAACCCATACAAGGCCTTTTTCAGTTTACACACATAGTCCGACTATTCGAGAGAGACACTCCTTCTGGTTGTTCTATGTAGACTTCTTCTACCAACACCCCATTTAGAAAAGCTGACTTTACATCCATTTGATATACCTTGAATGATTTGAAGCTTGAAAGGGCCAAAAACATTCTGATAGCTTCAAGACAAGCAACAGGAGCAAACGTCTCTTCGAAATCAACACCTTCTACTTGAGCATAACCTTTGCAGACTAACCTAGCTTTGTTTTCGACAATCTTTCCATCCTCATTGAGTTTATTTCTGAATATCCATTTTGTGCCAATGACATTCTTGTCCTTAGGTCTTGGAACCAATTCCCAAGTTTCACTTTTCTCTATCTGATTTAGCTCTTCATCCATTGCTTTTACCCAAAACTTATCTGCACATGCTTCACTGAAATATTTTGGCTCAATCTAAGATAATAATGAAACATTTGTAGAATCATGTGAAGGAATGACTCTTCTTCTTGTTTGCCTACTATTTGGATCACCAATGATCAAATATTTGGGATGATGTTTCTGAACATATCGTGAAGGAGTTTTGGGAAGCAGTTGTTGTCTTTCCTCTTCTTCATCTGAAACCTCTCTGAATTCTTCTTGACAAATTTCATCACTGAGTTCCTTGACTGGTTCTCTTATCCCTGTATTTTCATCAACTGTTACATTTATGCTCTCTACAACTGTATGAGTTCTTTTGTTGAAGCATCTGTAGGCCTTGCTTCTACTGGAATATCCAAGAAAGATTCCCTCATCACACCTAGGATCAAACTTACCCAAATTCTGATCTTCCCTTCTGATGAAGCACTTACTCCCAAACACTTTGAAGTATTTTACTATAGTTGGTCTTCCTTTCCACAACTCATAAGGAGTTTTATGATGATTGACTCTAAGTTGGGCCCTGGTGATAATGTAGATTGTTGTACTGACTGCCTCTTTCCAAAAGCCATCTAAAATTTTTGACTCATTTAACATAGCTCTAGCCATATTTTCAATAGTTCTATTTTTCCTTTCAACTACTCCATTTTGTTGAGGAGTTCTTGTTGCTTGAATATTCTCTTTTGATTCCTTGTTGCTCATAGTATTCCACAAATTCATTTGAAGTGAACTCTCCTCCTCTATCCGATCTTAAGCATTTGATTCTCTTGTCAGTCTCATTTTCAATCATTTCTTTGAAAGCTTTAAATTTTTCAAAAGCTTCAGATTTTTCTTTGAGAAAAGTAACCCAAGTCATTCTAGAATAATCATCTATAAATAGCATGAAGTAGCTTTCTCCCTGAATGCTCTGAGTTCTGGTAGGGCCACATAAATCAGTATGAATAAGATCCAATGGTTTTGAAGAAGTATACCCTTTTGATTTGAAACTGGTTCTGGTCTATTTTCCATGTTGACAAGGACCGCAAATGATGTTATGGGGCCTTTTTATTTTGGGCAAGTCTCTAACTGCTTCCTTGTTACTAATATTGACAAGATTATCAAAGCTCAAATGCCCCAATATTTTATGCCATAACCAACTCTCATCTTCTTGAGTTAGAAAACACTTTTCCTTTTTTATCTCACTTAGCATGTAAAGATTGTTTGGAGTCCTTGTAGCACTAGCAATGAGTTTTCCATTTTTTTCTTTACTTATCTCACATCTATCCGAAAAGAAAGATACTATGTGCCCTTGATCACAAAGTTGACTCACACTTAGAAGATTATGTCTTAGGCCTTCTACATAAAGCACATTTTCTATTTTGGATTTCCCATCCAAACTAAGAGTCCCTTTACCACGAATTTTAGCTGACTCGTTATCTCCAAAACTGTCTGTTCCTCTGTTTGTTTCTTTTAAGACCAAAAACTTTTCCTTTTCACCAGTCATATGTTTTGAACAACCACTATCAAGATACCATTTTTCTACTTTGTCTTGAGCATGAAAAGCAGTTTGAACTATCATTGACTTAGATTTGATCTCATTTCTCTTTTTAGTGAACTCAAGGCTAGATCTATCCAAATTGCACATCCTTGCTATATGCCCAAAATTCTTGCACTTGTAACACATGACATTTTTATTCATAAGAGGTGCAAAAGAGTTAACATTTTCCTTACTATGGCTATTCAAAGACTTATTGCAATGCATAGCTTTGTGACCAAATTTCTTGCAGGAAAAACAATAGCCATGGAAAGTATTATGTAACCTATTTTGATGCCTTGGATGATTGTTCTTCTTGTGACCAACTGGAATCCACCGCTCTTCAGGATGAAGATTGATCTTGCTCGAAGACCCTGTTTCATGAATGGTGATACCATCCTTCTTTTGCTTTTCACACGGAGTATTCTGTCTGAGAGCCAACTGTTCCAACTTCACTCTAAGAGACATAACCTCTTCTTCTAGTTTCTTGCAATCAGCTTCCTTTCCTTTTAGAGCCTCTGTCAGAACTTGTTCAACCTTCTTCCCTTCTTCAGCTAGAATTTTGAAGTCTATAACACTTTGAGACAATTATGATCTTGCTATCTCTTCTTCCTGACATTGATACTTGAGAACAGAATTCTCTTCCCTGAATTTCTCAAGCTTTCTTAGAGCCAAGAAGAATTCACCTTTGAGATCGAACTCAACCTCTTCATCTCTTTTTGAATCTGTATGTTCCTCTGATAGATCCTTCTCCAAGCTGTTAGGCTCTTTTTGGAGAGACCGACTCTGATACCAATTGAAGAACACAAGCTTATACTGAGAGGGGGGGTGAACAGTATAAGACTTAACCAATTAATAATTTTAACTTTAGATAGCAAGTGGCATCAACACAACATTAATCAAGACAGAAATCATCACACATTGAAGACCCATTTTTAACGTGGTTCACCCAAAATGGTTGGGCTACATCCACAAAAACTTTTCTCTAAAAGTTATCTCAAAGTTCTTTGGGAATCCTTCCCAAATACAATGTTTATGAGCCTCGGCCCAAAGGAGATACCTTCCCCCAATCAAAATTTATGAGCCTCTGCTCAAAGGAGATACCTTCCCTCTCGCTCTGGAAATGATCTCTCAGAAGATCAACTGCCTCTACCTCTTGCCGAGCACGTGGAACTCCTTTCCATCGAAGACCTCCTGTCTTCAATGCTTAGCCTAAGAGACCTCTGCCTTCTATGATCACGTCCACGTAGGCTCGAGCAACCTGTACCAATCACAGTCGGTCGGTCTAGTACAAGTCTTCCTCTGTCCGTCGGATCTGTCCAACTCTTGAACAAATCAATCCTCTACATACAAGCCTTCTCAAAGACTTGCCAAATCTATCCTCGGGTTCTTCTCATAGAACCAGTGCACCTCTATCCTCAAGTTCTCTGATAGAACTATCAAACTCATTTCACAAGTCCCCCTGGACTGTCTGTCCAATGCTCACAAGTCCCCACCGAAACCTATCCAAAACTATTCAAGAAACATACACATCTTCTACGCTCTTACAGTTGCACTTCGTCTTCTCTCAGTCATCTCTCTGCACACACTCTACACTGTCTTCGCACACTCTATGCCCATACAGCAGCACTCCACGTTCGTCTTTGCCCTATGTGCTCTCTTCGCCCTCTCTGCACACTTCGATCAAATTTTGCACTCTGCTCTCGACGATCGAACTTCTCACTCTACGCTCTATCTACGAACGTCGCAACAAACGATACACCCAACTCTTCAAAATAGCCTGCCTTTTATAATAACACTTTCAAGATCAAAACCTTAATCTTAGTCGGCTGTAACCCTGATATTTAGTCGGCTGCACAACCCTAAACTTTATCGGCTCACATTTAACTTTGTCGGCTTCAACTACCTCTATAACTCTTCTGTAGCTTTTGTCGCGAAACTACAACATGTCGCGATATCGTGACACCTTTGCAACCGTACACTTTCTTTTGGCTTTTGTCGTGATATCGCGACACTTCAGCCTTTGTCGACTTCAACTAAGCTCTTGTCACGATATCGTGACACTTCTATCTTTGTCAGCATCAACTTTGCTTTTGTCGCGATATCGCGACACTTCTCCCTTCGTCGACCTCCTTTCTACTTTTGTCACGAAATCTTTCCCTTCGATATCACGACACTTCTATCTTCATAGCCTTCCTCTCTGCTTTTGTCGTGAAATCGTGACACTTCTCCTATAGAAGACCTGCTTTCAGTTTTTGTCGTGAAATCGCGACACTTCTGCTTTCGTCTGCTTTCTTTTCTGCCTATCGCGAAATCGTGACACTTTTCTAACTTGCTTTCTCTCTCCTGCATAAGTCACAAAAATGCGACATGTCGTGATATCATGACACTTTTCTAACTTGCTTTCTCTCTCCTACTTAAGTCACGAAAATGTGACATGTCGCGATATCGCGACACTTTTTCTATCGGACTCTCTCTCCTGCATTATGTCACGAAATCGTGACACTTTTTCTCTCGGACTCTCTCTTCTGCAACATGTCGTGAAATCGCGACACTTTTTCTTCCGTACAACCTTTCTTGCAATATGTCACGAAATCGTGACACTTTTTCGTCCGTACAACCTTCTTTGCAATATGTCACAAAATCGTGACACTTTTCCTTCTTTGCCTTCCTGCACTTTTCGAGTCGCGAAAATGTGACATGTCGCGAAATCATGACACTTTTCCAACTTGTTCTCTTTCTTCGAACTTGTCGGCTTGGGGTTTGCAAAAGACCTTTGAAACTGTTATGTCGTAACCTTCATCAAAATAAATTATTTGACATCAAATCAAATTCCTTCAAAAGCTTCTTGACATCAATGACAACTTATATACTTGAGCAAAGGCAATGAACCCAAAGTACCCAAAATTTCCAACAGTCTTTCTGAGCACGGTTGCTCGAGCTTCATCTAGGATGGAGAGTTTTTGACCCTTGAGCAAGTGAAGATGAATTGGATGTCTTTTGAGGTAGACACATCAGAAATTGACAGCTGGGGTGAGCCATTCTAGGAAGCTTAGGTCACCCAGATGGTGTTGAGATATTGTAAAATCAACACCTCCATTAAGGATTGGGGAGAGAGATACAACACCATCGACGCACATATGGTTGCAGCATTCAGAGTAGTGCTAAAATATGTCAATGAATTAGGGCCATTTTAGGAGGTAGCCTAGGACCAAGATAGGGCCGCATACAATCATGTTTGTGAGTAGGAGCAGTCGGTAGAGCAAGAGGGTGATAGTGGCAACCATTCAGACTCAGAAAGAGGAGGAGAAACAGAACAAGCAACTGCAAAAAGTGAATCTGAAGAGGAGCGGTTGCCCAAGAAGAAGCTGCCAAAGCAGTGGAAAGTAGGGGAAGGGAATTCCTTTATGCAAAAAGGGTGAAGACCTAGTTCTTTGCATCGAGGTGAGCTCGACACCCCATGAGCCACCAAGAATGTTGCCACATTTTGCATGGGGTGCCATGTTTTCAAATTTTGTAAGTATGCTGCTCTCCATTCCCTCCATCTCCTTTCCATTTCTCCACTATTCTCTTTCTCCCCTTCTATCAGTTGCATTCATCCATTTTCCCCTTGTTATTTCTTTTGCTAAAACAGAGAAAATATTCCCTAAAAAATTCTAAGTCTAAGAGCGCAACCCGACTTCACAATGAAGTCGGGGTGCGCCCTTGAGTTCGAGTGCACTCGAGAATGCGAAGTGTGGAAGCAAACTGAAAATTAATAGAATTTGGCTAGGTATGGGAGTGCAACCTGACTTCATAGTGAATTTAGTGTGTGCTCTTCTTCTTGTGTGCACTTGGGAAGCAGTATCCAAAAAATCAGCTAAGTGTTAGAGCATAACCCGACTTCACAGCGAAGTCGGGTTGTGCCCTAATTCCTGTGTGCAGTTTGAACAGTGGCCAAATTGACTATGTTTTGGAGTGCACAACCTGACTTCATAGCAAATTTTGGATGCACCCTCTAGCTTGTACGTAGTTGGGCAATATATTTCAAGCAACCCAAAAACTATCTAAGGCATGAAGGCCTCCCCAACTGCGTTGTTCCCCACTTGTGTTGTCCAGTTGCATTCTAATTCCAGGTGAAGTAGGACACAAAAGAGATACTGACTTCCAAGGTAGATGCATCCCTCATTAGAAGTTTACAAGTGTCTAGCCTTGGGATCCAAGTCGAGATGTGATGGAAAAAAAGACAAGCATGGGCTGAATTACCTACTCCAGCTACCTCCATTCATGCTAATGCAAAGTTCCATCTATCGCAGCTATCTGCATTCATGTTGACACGAAGTTTCATCAACAACACTGCCACATAGTTGCTAAGTCTTCAAGTGGAGCTTACTGCCAGTACAGTCCCTATCTGTAGGATTCAACATCAGTAACTCTTCTACAACTTTTGTCAGCTTTTGTCAGCCATTATCGGGTCTGGGATTTTGTGCCCAAGATTGTAATTAAGGGGGGAATTGCACTATAAATAGTTGCACTACATCATTGTAAGGAAGGAAGGGGGATATTCTGCTAGGGAACCATTGTAGCTATACGTTTGCTTCTGAATGCAAGACATACACTTGGCTCTATTTGTTGTTACCATTCTTTATGCTGCCTTTACTTAGCATTTTTTCCCCATGTTTCTTATATCATTGCTTACTGTTATTCTAAAATTTGGATTATGATATTTGATGATTGAGTATTCCTATAATGCATAGATAGAGGATACATATGATGTATGACAATTTTAGTTTTTGTAGTGTGTTTTATATTTAATTGCAGTTAGTAGTGGTGATTGATCGTTGTCGTGCTGCTTATCTCCCCCACCCAACTCAAATCTCATTTCAATCTATTTTCACATTTTAATCTCTTTCTTGCACTCTTAGCTTAAAACACTTAAGAAAACCGATAGGAATCTGACCTTCTCCAGAGATTGGCATGGAAGGCATTCCTTCCTTCTGGCCTTTCAATCTGGTGGGCGAATCTAGGGCGCATTCCAAGAAATCCTTTCCTAATGGTAGATTCGTAACCAACAGGTACTTACACACATGCAAACATGAAACTTTGTTAGTAAAACCTATCAAATTGACTATAATAGAAATATCAACTATAAATTGAACATATGTAATATTACATACTAGAGTTTAGAAATATTTTAACAACATTTTGATATGTATCTTTATGTGTTGTTGCAAATGAGTGAAATGGAGGGATATTTATAGGCTTTGTAAAGGGAGGGGGATGGATGATATGGAGGTGAGGAGGAGGTGACTTGGAACCAGGTCGAGGGTAGCAAATGCAAGAAAAATATTTGGGAGGACACATGGAGGAATGTGCACCCTCTCCATTTAATGGCCTTGGTGGGGTGAATCCTCACCCACCCAAGTGCCATAAATTGGCCTAGGGGGATGTGAGATGTGCATTAGGTGAGGTGGGATGAATTAAAATCATTAAAATATCAAAGTGGAGGATGGGGTATAAAAGTGGCTTAATGATGGAGGTTGAATTTTGATTTAAAGGTCAATTTTAAATTCATCCAAATGGATGGAAAAGGAGGATGGGGAATAGAATGGATTAAATGAAAGGGATTTAGGTAGGGATTTTGCAAGGGATTTGAATTCCTAGGAATTTGCTCAGGATTTTCAAATTAGAGTGAAAATCTCCTAGGGATTTGGGTGAGGGTTGCCTTGGGTTTTGAGTATTTTATTGGTATTTTAAAATTCTTTTTGAGCTTCGCTTGGGATTGGATCATGGGTTATGAGGATTATTAAGACTTAATGGAAGGTTAGGGTAGGAAAATGGAGGTTGGGGAAACTTCAAGGTGGATTAGAAGAAGTAGAGAAGCCAACAATGGATTATAAGAATTAAACAAAGTAGGGAGAAATTAGGAGAATTATAAGAGATTAGGAGTATAGAAGAATTTAAGAAATTAGAAGGAAAAGAAAAATTGGAGGAAAATATAAGACTTAGGGAAACCTTAGAAGAATTAAAATAAATGGATGAAATTGAGATAGAATTAGAGAATCTTAGAGGATATTTATAATAATTTAGGGAAATTAAAATAAATTAGAGGGAAATTGAGAAGAAATTTCAAGAAATTAGGGGAGTTCGAACGAATTAGATGGAAATTTGGAATTTTGGAAGGATTTGAGTGAATTTGGATAATTTTGTGGCAAATTAGAGGTTTTGGAAAATTAGTAGCAATTTGAGTACAAATGACTAGAATTTGGTGTCTACAGTTCCATCATCTAGATTTCACCATCATGGTTATATTCGAGTGCATAGCCTTTACATAGTAAATAAATTATATACCCAGAGGTGGCATGATTTTATAAGGGATCCTATACTAGGTTTTATGAAACCTGGTATTTAAATTATCCATGTCTTCCATAGGATCTCTCTTGATGGTTTCTAATTTATCTAGGATATCTCTTCTTAGTCTCTTGCCTTTCTTTTGAAAGATAGTTGTTAGTATCTTGACTTCCATGTTATGTTGACCAACATTGTATGGTGCACATAGACTAACCATATGTTGGAGGTCCTTGATTGGATTTGTGACTACAATGGGCATATTTTATTCCATGTTGGTAGACTTATTTACTACTATTTCTAGGCTACAACCATCTATCATTTTCTCTCCTATTAGTATTGTGATTTGTTGGAGAATATTACATTATTTGGTATATACAAACATACCCCCATGGTACCTTTATGGTACAAATGTAAATATGTAATAGATTATGGTTTTATTATATAGCTTAGATGAGTGATTTATATTTCCCCTTTATGTAATTGTCTATGTGTAGGATATGCACAAGTGTCATGTTAGTAAGAGTGCAAGTGAGTATTGAGAAAATATGTACAAGTGTCACGTATGTAAGTGTGCAAATATATAATGTGAGGATGTACACAAATATCTTGTATTAGGAGTGCATGTAAGAGAGTAAGAGTCATGTAGAAGTGTGCAATTTTCATTGAGTTAAGTATGCATGTAATAATAGAGTGAAGAGTCTAACATAAAAGTGGAAACATGAGAAGCCAAAGATCAAGAATAGGAAAGGTTGCAACTCTCAGATATGTGAGGAGTGCAATAGGCATGTATTGAAGAGTCAAATTTCTATGTCTATATTATGGAGATAAAGCTCCATACAATGGACGTGGAAAATGGTTTATAACAAACACCATACTATGCATTCATTATAAATCTTGTATATAGATTTTAATCCATTTTATTGTAAGTATTCTTCATGCTTCTACATGAATGACTTTAGCCATTTATATTAATATTTGATATTATAACAAATATTGTTATATTTATATTGGCCTAGATATATTTTATTGCTTATATATTTAATTATACTCTTGATTATTGATATTGAGACCTAAGATATTATGGCATAATTATATTGGAGCCTAAGATAGCTTGGCTTTAAAACCAACATTATTTAGTGATGGAAACAACAATAGGTATCATGAGTTATTAGGTTCATTTTCAAAAAATGGAGTCACTATGTAGTAGGTTATTTCGATTGAGTAGTCACCAAATGAACCTAGTTCTATACTATTAAATTTGAAATATTGGGATATTCAGTGTAATCCCAATCTGATGTCCTCTAAAGTAGTTTTTTTTTTTATATTTGTTTTCAAAGGATTCACCAAGTGAATCTTCAAAATGCTTCAAAAAGTAGACAACTAAGAATTTCACTAGGGTCTTAGTCTAATATTGTGGTTGGGTCCCACAAAATGTGTCAAATTAATTACTGGGAACTAGATTGTGTCTAGTTCACACTCTAATATAGTGACCACCCATTTTGGTTGTTGGGTGAATTTAGTACCTCTACCTCACATGGAGTGTATAGTTTGGTAAGTCTAGGGATCATGGGACATGACTCAAAGGAAAAGCTTCCAAGTTTTTTTACCAATGTTATATCCTTGCTTGGGTGTGATCTTGGTGCACTTCTTCCTATCCTAGCCTAGTCTATCAAGTCTAGTCTAGGAAAAGGGAAGAGAAAAATTATAAAGAAAATAGTAAAAACTATCTAACCCAAACTTAGGGTGGCAATGCACCAAGAAATGTGAGTGTTACCTATTCAATGATGATATTCATGAATACATAAATCAACCATGCTAGGAAAATGAACATGGTATCATAAAACAATATATATTTCTTCTTATGTAATTTGCACAAGGGATACAATATATCCATGAAGTTCCTGTATAAATTTACACATAGACAAAGAATGGGGCTGAAAATAAATAACCACAACTCTTATGTGTGTTTGTGTGTGTTAAAATCCTTGAATACTTATACTAAAATAAAATGGCTCGAAGGCATCAATACATGGATTGACTTGGGATTTGAGTCTAGAAAAATACATAAGAGAAAATGAGATAACTATTCTAATTGGTCTAGATATTAGGCATAAGAATCTATCATTCTTCCTCTTCCAACTAAGTTACAAAATTTTCTATTTATACAACCTGGATACAAATTCAGAATTTAGAATCCCCTCCTAAGATGCCTTAAGTGGGAAAGCTAGTATGCTTTGGTTCTTGAGCTTGAGGTTTTATGCTACATTAATCTTTGGTAGGTATGGGGTTGATATAAGGTTTGATCATTTAAAATTACTTGCAAGAGGAATGGCACCTATTAAGTATGGCTTATTATTTTCATGGGGATCTGATGCTGAGTCATATTGGCCTCTACCTACTAGTGAAGCCTTGTTGCTAATCCTAGAAATATGTGGGTTCCATCATCATGTTCATATTGGCCACCAAATTGTAATTCTACTTGACTTCCCATCGATCTGGATCATTATTTGTGTTAATTTATTTGGGTTCCTAGTGACTAGGTCCCCATATGCAATGTGACATTTAAGGTACCATAATTTTTTTTGTTTTACCTTATCTTGTTGTGCCTCTATTTTAGTTCTAAATTAATGGAATTTGATGATGACCTCTAGGTTATGGCTACTATTGGGTGTTTTATTATTTTGATGTTGTTCTTTTGCATGTTAAAAATTAGGACCAAACCTTTTAACTTGAGTATTAATTGCCATATTCTAGATGATTCCTTTATCTGTTTGATGCCACTTTTACTATTATTTTACTTCTTGATTGATTTTTGATGATTGAAAGTTGTTTCTTAATAGGTGCTACCATACTTTTCAATTGGTGAGTGTGCCCTAATCTATTCTCATTTTTTGGTTTGGTCAATCTATTTCCATATGCATTTCACCATTAACTTTAAGTGAATCTTTATATGGCCTAGCAATTTTTGACAAGCTTATTGAAATTAGCCCTACAAAATTTGTTCCCCTTATTTTCTTCCTCCCTATACCTTGGGTTCTATTTCATTTAGAAACAACCCCATGACACATGTATCTTTGAAACCTAATTTCCAAAGCAAGGTGGTTCAATTCTTAGACCCATCCTTTTGGTTGATGGATGTATCGAGGGATGATGAGTAGATAAAAATCCTATTAAAAATGAACCCTTTTTAGTGACCACCAAAAGGACTCCATGGTTCCTTGTTAGAACAAGGGTTGGCTTGGATACCACTAAAAATGATGCCTTTTTGCCTTCCCAATTTGAGTGGTCATCATTACCTCATGGCATAGAGAGCCTTGAAGTTGATAATAATTTTTGGTATAGGATCTCCCTTATTAGCATTATCATCATCTTTCTAGTAACAACTACTTGATGGATAGAAGGAGCTTCTAGTCCTCTCATTTTGCTTGGGTCCTTATTTATACTGGATTTTCCAATTGTAGTAAACGTTTACTACAAATAGGCTAAGGGAATTTTATTATACAATGTATTAATTATTTTATAATACTCTATTATGTAATTCTTATGGACCATGGTTAACATTATTATGGTTAAACTCTATATATGACTCATTTTTAATCTAAATCCATGTTGTTATATCAACTTATGCTAAAATTTATGATTTAATTGGGGTTTTGGTACTACTATAATTACTTCCTCATACTTCTTATTAATTTATTAGAGTGTTGTGTAATATTATCTTTGGATATAGTTATTACTTATGGTGCCTATGGGTTCCCGCCAAATTTTACTTTTTTCATCCTTCTTTTTCATTTATTATATAAGATACAACAATATGGTTTGCTTCTATTCATTTCTAGAAACCATTGTGAACTCTAACAACAATATGTTGACCATAATTTGATCTCCAAACTCAAAATAAATATTTGAATCATTAAGAAATAAGGAGGTATTTTAATAATAAACCACAATTGCTATAAATGGACCTCTTGGAATAAAATATGTCTTACATTTATCATCTAAAACATTCTCCTTGCATCCAAATGATTACAAACTACCATGTGAAAGGGTTATTGGAGTTACAATATACACCATTTCTTAGACATGAGAAATAGAAACAATATAAGAGAAGTATGCAAAAATATAAACAAAAAATTTGAAATCTTAATATCCCATGTATATTATAACTGACTAAATACTACACTAATAGGCTTGGTTGTAAAAAAACAATTTGTTCTCTGTAAATACATTAACCCTTTTGTATTTATATATCGTAAATATGATAAAATAAATTCTAAATCTATTTCCTTGTTATTGAAGATGTCTTTTATGATATCTAAGGTAGCATAGTGGTAGGTGAGTAGGAATGCCAATAATTTTTATTTTCCTTTATGCTCTAATTAAAATAACATTAGATTAAAAAGTTATGGATAGGGAAATTAAGCCTTGATATTATAAAATACAAAGTAGAATGCCAACCATTATGTCATAGATACTATTGAATGTCATATTCTTAGAATTATGTGAAGATGTCAAGAGTGTGCTTTATAAATAATAATGAAAGGAAATGATTCGATCCCATGACCTTATCAATTAGGAATGATAATAACAATATTAGATTTGATGAGGTATCAAGGGAAGTTACTGAGTCTATTATGCATGATTGGTCTAAATATACTTCAACTGACACAACAAGAAGGAAATATTGATAAAATGTAATCCTATTGCCTATGGTGATTTGAACCATAAACCTATTGTATGTGTGTGGTATTACCATTTACCACATCAATTCCCCTATTGGAGTTAACACCAAACTGAAATAGGATAATTCCAACAAGGTTTGTCTTCCACAAAAAATCCCATAAAATTATAAAAGGTCTATGAACTAATGACCAATCTATATGGATAAAATAGTACTTGATTAGAAGAACTAGATCAGAATTCTTCGATATGTAAAATTAATGGCCTCAAAATTTAGGCATATTAGTAATAAAAAAATTAATTCTAGACTATAGGAAAAAATCTCTAATTATAAACTACCATGTGTCACATCCTAGAAGTGCCACTTATATTGTGCTAACATCATCACTTTTCTTGGGATACTAGAAAGGTTGAAGGGGTAAATTAATGCTTGACACATGATGTGAGATGATTTTTTAAACTCCATTGAAATATAATTAATAATTTAAAGTGGCCCTGTCATTGGCCACATTGGTCATCATGTCACTTAAGTCATGTCATCATCATAATGTATAAAAGGTGATTTGTATGGAGTTTAAACATTGTAACTTTAGGGTCCCAAGTATTAATCCTAGACAACTAGATAAAGAACCATGGGTGTAGATACATGCCAGAATTATGACATACAAAGAGAAATCATCCCTAAAATTAACATAAAAAACACCATCCACATCCCACTTCAAAAAATAAGATTTACTAGTAAGATTTGAAAATGCATTCTCTTGCCATTAATGAAGATGCACTACCATTATGCTATCAACATGAGCATACATAACTATTTGAATCCTTGTTTATATTCCCTCAAAGGTTCCAAATAAAACCAAAATATAGTTTAGGAAATCTATGTCATTGTATTTTAAACATGGCACCTCTTGCATAACAAAGGAGCACCTTACTATTGTGTTGTCACTAGTAGATGGAAGTTACACTCAAGGTTATGCATAGTGGTGAATATTCACAAATTGGACGAATATTAGGATTTTCAAAATTAGAAATTTATGAATATGAGGACCCTCGACGTCTTCCCATTTGCCTCAAATTTATAGAACCAAGTTTTTCTTAGGGTCAATTCACCATAATATATATCCAAACTTAGGCATATTTTTACTCGTTGGAAAGCTCTTTTCGAGCCTAATCTAATGGTGGTATTTTTATAATGTTATAAGGTGACTTAATATGTCAAAATTTGCCCCAAATATAACCTTACTTTTTAGGGCTTCAAATACCCTAGATTTTGGTGTGAAGATGATTGATTTAATTTGTTTAGG
This sequence comes from Wollemia nobilis, assembly GCA_028583015.1. Classification (NCBI taxonomy): domain Eukaryota; kingdom Viridiplantae; phylum Streptophyta; class Pinopsida; order Araucariales; family Araucariaceae; genus Wollemia; species Wollemia nobilis. Next base: position 3,175,266 of record JAQPPZ010016751.1, on the reverse strand, counting down.
ATTCACAAATTTTTTACAACTACATTTTGGATACAACTCCTTATGCATAACACTGGTTACAATTACTACATAAGATATGATTTTGAATGTAATTTAATGTGAGTTGTATGATCACATTCCAATACCTATAAAATAGGATATATTAGGTTAAAAATTGAATTCTTTACCAACAAAATTGTAGGCATAAGCCTTACCATTCTCATTGTTAGTTCAATAATGAATCCCCTAAGATAATTGTATATGTTGAAATCATCCATTCATCCCAAAAAAAAATATGCATTTTATTTTCCATGATCACATGTAATATTCCCAACTTGAGAATTTAAAATTTAAAATATTGGAGGACAACTTTCAACAATAAAAATAGGTGTTGAAATGGCAAAACCATAAAATGTGTTGACCGGGGACCCCACATATATTTAGTAAGGAATACAATGGAACTAAAGGTTCATACATGTCTTCCATGGTTTTACTTGTATAAAAATTTTATGTAATTGAGCAAACTTTCTTAGTATTCACTTGCCATGATGTTTTTCACAACACTTTCTAAGAAATATTTTAAATCATGTAGTCACCACAATTAGATGTAGAAAAGATAAAAAAGTGAAACAATAACATATATAATAAAAAAATGAATATAGAGGGGTATTTATAGTGATACCTAATTCTTACCTAAATACTGGCCTCAAGATAATATAACCCAACATGAAATTTAAATTACGATGTATTAAATGTATTAAATTCGTTAATCAATGTTAACCATAAAGGTGGTTTTTTAATAATATCACTAAGGGTAAATACATGAAAACATACTCCTAGGCCTACATAGAAGAATGTACTTAGTATTAAATTACATTTACCCAGAGACTATATCAAAAGTACTAGTAGTAACTTCATCATTGTCATCATTGACCTAATAAGTTCAATATTATTGATGTCCAAATAATGCAACCTACTTACAAGAGCCATTACATATTGATGCTATCTTGCTTAGAAAATATGGAAATATTTATTTCCTAGAAGAGGATGAGGTTGGGGCCTCACCAATATTATAAATATGATATGATTCATCAGTACATCCTAAATCATATTATGCCCATCATCAATATCCTTATTTACCCATATATTTTAAAAAAAATCACCTTTCTATTAATGTTGGTAATATGATAAATATAAATAATATTAGGACCAACACCTAGAACATGATGATACAAGAATCACATTATCATATTTTACAATATTAAAGGAATAATATTCACCAATCATAACTATCTCACCATGATGTTGTCGACTATAGTCAATAAAATGATGATAGTAAGTACCAGATGTTATGTTATTAAATAATCAACAACCCAACTCTCTAAATATTTGGAGGTCCAATAGGCTTAAGGAACTACCACATATATATAGCCTTAACTTAATTGTCATAATTCCCCTAATCAATGAAGAGATAAGCATCAATAGCCTCCTCAATTTTTTTGATTTCAAGCTAGAAATTCTCAAATTTTTGACACTTGTATAAAATAAAAGTATGTATTTTGGATGATTTTCAAAAATTTCTACCCCTCGCTTTTTATTTTATTCTTCTATAGCTTCTCAACATCTTGCTTTGGTTTTTTTTTATAACCTTGAATATGCGATCCAATTGTCTTTCAATCCTCAACCATGCTTGACAATGAACAAGTAAAATTAATAATGAATTAAATGATCTAAAAATAATGTATAAAGCATATTGAATAACGCCAAAATTTGATCATATTTGTTTGAAATATTATTGAGGTAATCCATAATATTTTTGAAATTCCAACCTATATAAAACATATCCCTTGCTATTTATTTAAATAATTGATAGACTCTCCAATATTGAAAAAATAATACAACTTCAAGCTAGCAAGGTCAAATTTTAAGTGATTAATTTGTGTGTAATTAATTTTATTAAATAATTTCATGAAATTACTCAATAATTTTATATTATATGGTTTTCCCAAGGTATGGTCCTCCAATTTCTTATCTATTAAAAACATAACTAAATCCATAAGACTCATCCTTATTTGGTTGTACAAGATCATTTAATTCATATATGTATTGTCTAACTCTATAGCCCTTTGCTTCAAACAAGTTATAATGTATTGATATTCTATGAAGAGTAATTTTTAACATTAAACATGGGAATATATGATGTGTTCCATAAGTTTTGTGAAGAACACAAGCTTATACTGAAAGGGGGGGTGAACAATATAGCACCTAGTTTTTACTTTCTTTCCAAACCAATATCAATTAGTATCCTTAATTGTAATAACCAAATATAGTAGTGTGTATTAATGACATAGATAGAAATAGTAAGAAAGAGCACAAATCACCACACATAATTGAGACACAATATTTAACGTGGTTCCCCCAATATGGGGTAGTCAACAAGATAATATCCTTATAATATTTCAAAAATAAATAGGGATCCTTATCCCAATACAAATTATTATTTTGATCTACTCAAAGCTAATCTATCCACTGATCTGTTGAGCAAGGCAATCCATTGATCTTCTCAACTAAGCAATCCATTGATCTAATCAGCTAGGCAATCCTAATCTACTTAGGTAGGTAATCCACTAATATTTTCAACAAGGCAATCCACTGATATGCTCAAATAGGTAATCCACTGATCTACTTCAACAAGCTCACCAAGAACTTTCTCAAAATCTACTCCAGCAAGCTCACCAAGAACTTGCTCAAATCTACTCCAGCAAGCTCACCAAGAACTTGCTCAAAATCTACTCTAGCAATATCACCAAGAACTTGCTCAAATCTACTTAGCAAGCTCACCAAGAACTTGCTCAAACTCTTCTTAGCAAGCTCACCAAGAACTTGCTCAAAATATTCTTAGCAAGCTCACAAAGAACTTGCTCAAATATATCCCAAATCTATCCAAAAATCCTTCTCAAAGTCTCAATCAATCATGCATAAAGGCTGACTTAAATCTGTCTAGAAATATGTCCAAAAATCCTTCTGAAAGGCTCAACTAATCATGCACAAAAGTTGCCTCAAATCTATCCAGAAATCTGTCCCAAAATCCTTCTCAAAGGCTCAATAAATCATGCACAAAATTTGCCTCAAATCTGTCTAGAAATCTGTCCCAAAAGCCTTCTCAAAGGCTCAATAAATCATGCACAAAAGCTACCTCAAATCTATCTAGAAATCTATCCTAAAAGCCTTCTCAAAGGCTCAATAAATCATGCTCAAGTAGCACTAAAATCTCATCCACAAGTCTATGAAGGCAAGGCTCAATGATGAACTCAATAATGAATGGTAATACACTCTTCAATGGATGACAAAAATGACCCACAATGATCTCAACTCAAATCAATCTCAACTCAACTCAAATCAAATCAATCTCAACTCAGCTCAATCTTATAGAAGCATAAAGAGAATTGTTAGACTCAATATGTTTTATTCACAAACTCAATTTCTTTCTCAACTCAAATCATAATATAGAAGGTTGTTTCATGGAACTTGAACAACCACTTCACACAATCACTTGACTAGGCTCAATCAATTCAATTCAACCAATCACCTTAAGGAACAACTTCTTCTCACAAACCCTAGTTCAAGCATGAATCAATCAACTCAAAATGTTTCTAACAATACTCAACAATAACTCTCACATAACAATGATACTCATGTTCTCCTCTAACTCAAGTTCAAGTTCTTTGTACAAGCAATGGGCTTCAACAACAATGCTTATAAAATAAGTTTTAATCACAACTCTCAAACTAGAAAACCTTGAAGCATTCAACCAACCACTTTCAAAAATAAAACCACAATCAATCCTTTTCTCTTCAATGATATTTAATAAATCAACCACCATAAACAAAGTGAATGGAGAATATTGCTCATACCTTTTTGATGCCTTATTAGCTGTCCACTAAATCTGACACACTCAACAAAATATTCTTTTCAAATTTCAATAGGGTTTAGAGATCTTGATTAATAACACAACAATAATATCCAAATAACACCTTATTACTCCTACTCAATAAAATACACCATGTCCCCTCATGAAAGAATTAATCCCCTTTGAAAAATAACAAAGCAACCTTCACTTTTGAACCCCTTTACAAAATCAAAAATATATTCTTACATACCTTATTTCTCCCTCTATGTAAGTTAATCAAATAACCCTCAAAATAAGCTTTCCAACGATATATAATATGATATACTTCCAAAATAAAAATCACCAAAAATATCTATTTTTCCTAAAGTGCATCACAACCATTATTTATCCTAGGGAAACTTTAGAAAAATAAAATATTAAAAAAATATTAGCTTGCCTTTGTCCTTGATGGGATTCGATCCCTCGATGCCTCCTTGCTCAGTGCCTTAACCACGACCAAGTTTTTGCACGAGCTACAGGATCGTTTGGGAGGGAAAGGCACCACGTGCTTCAAAACACTCCTCCCTCTCATGCAAACCAAAAATTCTTCGCACACTCTTTCTTCCAATGCCTTCTAATGCAGCTAAGGGGATTTGAAACCTTAACGTTCATTCTACCACTTTCCTTAGCCAAAATTCAATTGCCAATGCGCCACACTGCCCAAGGTGACTAGGGTTTCACATGCTGTCTGATTTATTCTTCGCTTCCATCACTTAACCCTCTTTTGCATGAGCTCTTTTCGCTTTCCAACAATCGTATTAATTCATGAGCATAAGCTAAGGATTAATAAACCTTAGGTATCCTTTTATATAGTTTTATCCCTCATATTCGATGACATCAGCTGATTACTTTTATTTTTAATTTTAAAATTAAAATTTAAATTTTAAATAATTTAAAATTTAAACTAAATATTTAAAATTAAATATCTCCATTATTGGGGCACATTTTTTGATGAACCCATTTTAAAGCTGCCATCCATGGTTTTAAATAAAACCTTTTATTTTGCCTGCCTTGGTTTTCACAAAAACCCTGTATATATCCATGCTCTCCAAAATATCATAAATGATTATTTATGAAGTGCTTCTTCCACCAAAACTCAATGTGATCCGTGTGACATCAATGACAACATAAAATAACTCAAATTGCCAACATTTTGTCCATAATTTTTTTCCTTTGCTAAAAAATATGACACAAAGATCAACACCAATATCAAGTTTAAAAACTAGATTATTTGAAAAAATGATCTAAATGGTTATGTAAGGTGAGATATTACATTTGAATATTTGGTATTTTTATAACAAAAATGCCATCTAAATTTAAATATTAAAATTAATTCAAAATCCTTTCAAAAGTACCTATACTTTTAGAAGGCACAATATACTATAGTCTTTTAGATTTACTAATTGTCAATCTAATTTCACCACTTAGACCTTTATAGATACTAAATAAATATGAACAAATTGAATTTTTATAAATTATGTAGAAGGAGAAATCATGCTTGTTTAATTATCTAAAAAGTGGGCAGCCTAATGCCATATAAATGAGACTAGTCATATGTAAACCTACAAGCATTAAGGAAATAAGGAGGATTCAAATGCATGAACACCTACATGAAGGATAGTTGAAATATCCAATGCATCCACACCACATGATGATAACTAAATAATGTTCCATTTGCAAAGAAAATACAATGAATTTTAATATTTTCATCTTCTTTATAATATATGATATTGTCCAATTCAAATCTCATAGGATTTCGTACGCTTCCTTTTGGCTTTTGTCATGATCTCGCGACACTTCTGCCTTCATCGACTTCAAATTTACTTTTGTCGCGATATTGCAACACTTCTGTCTTCATCAGAATCAATTTTCCTTTTGTCATGATATCGCAACACCTTTGCCTTCGTCGACTTCCTTTCTGCTCCTGTCACGAAATCACGACGCTTCTACTATTGAAGACTTGCTTTCTGATCCTGTTGCAAAATCATGACACTTTTTGCATCCGTACGCTTTCTTTACAACCTATCATGAAATCGTGACGCTTTCAGCTTCCGTATGCTTTCTTTGTCTTTCGCCCGCAAAAATGAAACATGTCGCAAAATCGTGACATTTCTGCATCCGAACATTCTATCTCCTTTTCGGGTCGTGAAAACCCGACATGTCATGAAATCGTGACACTTTTTCTCCTTGGCGTTTTCTCTTCGAACCTGTCATGAAATCGCAACACTTTTTCGTCTGTACAGTCCTTCTTGCAAATTGTCACGAAATCGTGACACTTTTCTTTGCAAGCTCTTTCTCTCCAAACATGTCGTGAAATCGCGACCATTTTCTTTTCTTGCACCTTCTTTCCAAACATGTTGCGAAATCACGACACTTTTTTGTTCGTACTGTCTCTCTTGCAAATTGTCGTGAAATCGTGACACTTTTCTTTACGAGCTCCTTCTCCCCGAACTTGTCGCAAAATCGTGACAGTTTTCTTGCAAGTGCCTTCTCATCGAACATGTCACGAAATCATGATAGTTTTCCTCCCTTGCACTTTTTCTTTCAACATGTCGTGAAATCATGACAATTTATCCTGCTTGCACCTCTGCTTTGAACATGTCACGAAATCACGACAGTTTTTCAACTTGACTTCTTCTCTTCCAACATGTCACGAAATCATGATAGTTTTTCAACTTGCCTTCTTCTCTTCCAACATGTCACGAAATCACGATAGTTTTACCTGCTTGCACCTCTGCTTCGAACATGTCATGAAATCGTGATAGTTTTTCAACTTGCCTTCTTCTCTTCCAACATGTCATGAAATCACGATAGTTTTCCCTGCTTGTGCCTTTGTTTCAAACATGTCACGAAATCATGACAGCTTTCTCTATAGTTTCTCTCTCCTCCAGTATGTCGCAAAATTGTGACATTTTTTCTTTGCACTTTCTCTCTCCTCCAATATGTCGTGAAATCGTGATAGTTTTCCTATTTTTTGAATATGTCACGATATCGCGACACTTTCCTTGTCTTTTTCTTTGAATTTTTGCATGTGGGCCACTTAGGTATTTTTGGAAAAACACTGTACATATTCTGAGAGATCTCTAAACTTCCTGTTTGCTGCATCTGAACTTCCTATTGCTGCACTGAATCAAATGATCTAGCTGATTGTGTTGACAACAATGACAATCATGTTGCTGCACTTTTCTCAACACTATGCCTAATCCAAATGCCACAATCAAGAGAATCATACTTCTAGGGTCAATAACTATTCTATGATAGTATAAATGATAGGGATTGTATCACGTAAAGAGGAAATATGCACAAGATAATTGAGGTTGAACCTTGAACCTCCCTCCATTGAATGCCTTCCAAAATATGTGATGAATAATCCAACAAACATTGATGTCAAGAAATAATAGAGTAATGTTATCATTGAGTAACATCTATTCATTTCACACAAAAGATAAATATGTTTAAAACCATTCATATAATGTAAAGCCTAATATTATTTATTAACATATCCATAAATTTTATATAAAAGAGAAAAGGACGACTACCTATCTTGCCATATATATTACCAAAAATGAAGTGTAGACTCTATAACCTATAAAAACAAAATATGCCAAATAAATTCAAATACAAATACAAATTTAGATAGGTGAGAAGAAACAAGAACTAATTTTAATCCTATAAAAAGTATATGCAAATGGATAATTATGACTATATAATATATTCACACCTTATAATTTTTTATGTACATGTCAAAGATGTTAAAAATATGTTATAAATCATTGGCTGTTGATCATATAAGTCAGTCTTTAGAATAATGTATGTCAATAATAACCACTTTATTGAAGTCTTTTAGGATTTTTTGAAACAAATGGATAGTTTTTTTTGTCTTACCATCTATAGATATATGCAATGCATTGATACCTTAAAAAATATCATTGGCATATAGGAATGATAAATTATTATGTATCACCTTCTTCCTTCTAATAGATATTAAAAAGGTTCCCTCTCATCTATTCTACTTTATTAAAAAAACATATTGTAGGATGAAGGATATGAATTTTTTTAAATAAATATGAAAATAAAACTTAGGGATTTAAATAAACCCTATAATATCCAACTCATTGTAGCAAGTGTGAATAGGGATTATCTTCAAAAGGCTTAGAAAAATCCAGCTTTTTCTAAGCAAGTGTGAATTCTCTTACCTTTTGTCAGCTAAGCTTGTTTGATGGTCGGCATGATATTTTATTATGTTTTTAAAACCTTTGCCTTATTCTTCTCCTTATCCCTCCAATTTCCTTCCTCCTTCCCTGCTGTCCATTTTCCCTTATCACTCCATTTCCTTCCTCTCCCCACGCCCGCTGCCATATCCCTCTCCACTTCCTACTCCTTTGTTCTTTCATCCTCCTGAACTTCCTCCAACCTCCCTTACCTACTCTTTCGCTTGTACTAATCCTATATAAAGGTTTAATTATTGTAAGGTTTAATTAGTTGGTTATTTTTATTCAATTAATATCTCATTGGTTATTTTGTTGTGTAAATTTTATCTCGACCCACATTAATCACAGACTTGCACTGGTATCAGAGCTCTAGAGGGCATAGAATTTGAGGGTCGAGGTGAGGCACGAAATCCAAGCATAGCAGACTGGTCAGCGATTGGGGTATGGATCCTGAGGAGAAACTAGGGCATAGATCTTGAGGAGCAACTAGGGCACGAATCCCGAGGAGTGCATGAATCTTGATGATGCACAAATCTCAAGGAGCTTACTGGGCATAAACAGTAGGCTGACAGACAGTAGGAGCTTATGTGGTAGGTTGAGTCGATAAGGCGACAGCTAACATGGTAGGCGATGACATGGATCGAAGTTGGCAAAGTGCTGACTGGGTAATACATGGATCGAAGCTGGTAGCATGCTGACATGGCAGAGGCAAGCAGAGTGCTGACATGGAAAATGCTGGTAGAGTGCTGACATGGCATAGCCACATGGTGGAGATTAACTGGTTGATGTTGGGCAAAAGGATCGGTTGGTCGATTGCTCGAAGGCAATCGACTTTGATGGTGTTTGCAGGCTTTGATAAAGCCTGAACACGCCCACCTCCCACTGCATGTGGGACTAAATTTTTTTTTAAATTGTTTTAGCCGCTCATTTTATATATACCTATTTCTTTCTTCCTCCCATATGGCTAGCTTGGTCTAGCGGTCAAGACTCCCGCTTGTAGAGAAGAGACCCAGGGTCGAATCCCATCGGGGTCAAAATACAATTTTTTTTTAATTTTATTTTGTGTAATCGCTGAAGAGTAGGGTTTAAGAACAAATTTTGACACTGTTCTACCATAGCAGCCATGTGGTGCAGCGACTAAGCCTTCCGGGTAGATGGCGAAGGTCAGTGGTTCAAATCACATTGGGGAATAAAACAAAAAAAGGTTTATTTTATAAAAAAAATTATTATTTAGTTTTTTTTAAAGGTTTTAGAAATTAATTTAATAATTTCTATTTATATTCTTTTTTTATTATGTTTTTTAAATATACAGTTATTTAAAAGAATAATTAAAAAATAATATATAGGAAATTGTTAAAAAAAAATTAAAAAAAAGGCCTTTATTAAAACAAATTTTTGATTTTTTTTTTTTGAAGTGAAAGTATATTTTGAGGTAAAAGTTTTTGGCATCATTAAGTTGTAACCCAGTTCATACAATGTGATTATGAGTAGATGATCTGTTCAGTCGGATGCTATAATGCATTACTCTCTCTGTTGAGAAGAGAGACACCTGATTCCTTTGACGATAAAGTCCAACGGTACAGACTTCATCGATCAAAAGTCTAAATGGGAATATTATCTACATCTCATAGATTTTAACTATGAAAATGGGCATCACTCTTCCTTGGATATGACCTTTTTCGATACTTTGTATGGAAAGAGATGTAGGACACCTTTATCATGGAATAATTTAGAAGACGAATTTGTGATCAAACCTGACATGGTCAAGGAACTAGAAAATCAACTTAAGATAATCAGGCAAAGGATACAAGAGCCTACTGATCGATAGAAATATTATACTGATCTAAATATGTCTCCAAGAGAATATTTGATGTGGAAAAAAGTGTTCCTAAGGGTCAAGACAATAAAACGTGCAATCAAATCCATGAAACTAGATCCTTAGTTTGTTGGACCCTTTGAAATCACTAAGAAAATTAGTTTGATTGTATATCTACTTGCCTTAACACCCAACCTATCAAATATCCATGACACCTTCCACATATCATTGCGTAGAAAATATGTAGCTACTGTTGATCATGTATGGGATATTTCCAAATTGCAGATGGTTAACCAAGAGCATATTGAAGTACTAATGGCAAATATTCTAGAATTATATTCCAAATATCTAAGGAAATAGGTTCTAAAGCAATGTAAGGTCCAGTGGGATTATTATTCAAAAATAAGTACCACTTGGGAGAAAGTGGATAAAATGAAGAAAAAATTTCCTTTTTTGTTTGAATATTTGTAATAACTTATTGTTTGAGAACTTGTAATACTTATTTTAGTTTTGTTTAAATAATTTGTAATAAATTTTTATGATAGGAAACCCACAAGACCGAGTTTAACCCAAGGGGGTGGTATGTCACACCCCACCCTAGAAGGATATTTTTGGATGATAGATTATGTACTTATGAATGACTAATAGATGCTTTTTCTAAATGCCTAAATGATTGTTGCATTAACTATACTTATTTATCTTAAATAATACAATACTACTAATGTATTGTCAATGTGCAAGCACTAGGTACATTTTTTGGTGGTAGAGGTAGAATCGATCATCGAGGATGGAGTGCTTAAAAAGAGAAGTGATGATTTAGATAGCTCAGGTAACATGAATGGCTATCCTCATATAGGCATGCCTTTTTTCTTAGGGATAATCATTAGCTATCTAGCCACCTAGAGCCAATGTTGGTAGCCTAGAAGTTATCATAAATTCTTTGGCTGAGACGGATGACTGGGTTTATGGAAAGACTCCTACATTGTTTGATGCACCTTATTGTTTGTTTGTTTTAAAATGTTAGATGTATGTGGAAATATTTGGTTAAGGAACTTCGTCAAAAAAATAATTAGTGGATATAGAGGATCCATTACCCCAAATCTGTTTGAATATGCCATACTAAAATTTGATATTAATATGGGTATATAATTTAAAAATAATAAATGGATTTTATTAATTAATTAAATAAGATGTTATTTTGGCTCATGTTTGTGTAATGGCAAATCTGGATTCGGCTCTGCCTACCTGCATCGACATCAACTACGGGAGCTACAAAAGATGTCAAGGATTTGAGTACAAAAATAAGCCCGCATTTTGTTTGGAGTGCAATACTCAGGGCCATCCGGCTTCTTAATGCTCGTCTCGGAAAAAAGAAATCCCCAGTGATTCGGGTTGAAATATGGATACCCAGATCCAGACAACCCAAAAAAAGGCGTCTGGTTGAGGTCATGGCCGATTTGTAGGCCCTCCTAAAACTTCTACTTCAAATCATGCCAAACCCAAAAATGTAAGTGCTCCACCTTCTCGATCTAATAATTTTGCTCCCTTAAATAATATTCATATTGGAGAGGAAATCTCTGATGACCTACCCATAGATATAACCGTCTCATCCACACCCACTTTGATTCAGTCTCCCTTGTCCAAAGGAAAGTATGCAATGACCTTTCCAAACTCACCCACCGATTCTGGTCCCTCACACCTTCCTCTTCCCTTCCCACACCTCCCCCCGACTCAGAGCTATCCCATTTCCATTTCCCTTGAGTCTATTACCCTATGCCAGTCTCCCCGCTCTTCATCCCCCCATCGGCCTACCCCTAGGACTGACCCCATTGACATCCTCCAAATCTCCAACCCGCTGAAATCTCCCATTCCTACACCCAAAGCAGACGTCAACAAAGACTAGAGAAGGGGACAACCGACCAATGTAGACAAGCTTGCCAAAGCAGCTGAGATTGAAATGGCTGATGGCTCAGTACCTACCACCTTGGGCCCCATTTACGAACACCCCATCACAACCCACCAAGATGAGGATGAAGTTAGACCCAAACTTACTCCGTCTCAAGGGAGAGGCAGAGGCCACAAATCAAACTCCAAATCATCTCAATGAAGTTCGTCTCTTGGAATGTTAGAGGTGTTAATAGAACTGCAAAATAGAGAACTGTTAAATCAGTAAGAAAAAATCTAAAACCAAATATCATGTTCCTTCAAGAATCCAAACTTGACGAGAATAGCAGCACTCAAGTTTGCAAGCTAATCTGGAAAAACAACAATTTTGCCTTTTGTCCCTCCACTAGAGCATCTGGGGGTCTCCTATGTTTATGGGACCCGACAACCATTGAAGGAAGGGTTCTTTCAGTCTCAGATAGAACCATCAACATTCTATTTACCAATAAAGTCACTAACTTCCAATGGATTGCCACCAATGTTTATGGACCTAACAGTCCTGTTAGTAGAAGACTGTTGTGGGATAACATTTCCATAATGCACAACAACTTTATTGACTTTCCTTGGATGCTTTGTGGCAATTTCAATGCCCCCCTTCACCTGTCTGATAAGCAAGGAGGCAATCCAATCACCAGTAGTTGCTTAGAAGACTTCAACAATTTTGTCAACCACAACGAGCTAATGGACATGCCGCTCCAAGGGTCCAACTACACATGGAGCAACAGATGAGCGGGTATGCATCACATACAAATCTGGCTTGACAGATTTCTCTTATCCAAAGAGCTCATTCCTATTTTTGGTGATGCCAGGCTTCATAGCCATCCAAAAATTGGCTCTGATCATAATCCCTTAATTCTGGATTGCTCCCGCCCCTAGCAAATCTTCAAAACCCCTTTCAGGTTTGAAAAGATGTGGCTCACTCATCCAAATTTAGGTTGGTGTATTCGACAATGGTGGCAGCAAGACCTTTTTCCTAACCCTCTCACGAATCTATTCCTCAAACTGAAAATGGTCAAACTCAAGCTGAAATGCTGGAACAGGGATGTTTTCGACAACCTCTTTACCGAGAAAAAGCTTCTGTTGGATGAGCTGAAAAGGGTAGAAAATCTGATTCAGGGAGGAGATCTGAGGGTCAAAACTTTCCTTGAAGAAAAAAGCCTCCTCTCAAATTTCCACAATGCCTTGGCTAAGGAAGAGACCTACTAGAGGCAAAAATCTAGAAACCTCTGGCTCAAAGAAGGAGACACCAACACAGTTTTTCCATGCTTCCACCATGCATCACAGAGGCTCAAATAAAATCTCTAAGTTGACCAAGGCTGACGGATCCATTGTCTCTGACATTCAAGAAATCATACAGGAAGCTATGTGCCACTTCCAAGAAATCATAGGACCAAGCTTTGACTGCCATCCCCGCACCGCAAGTTCTCTGCTTCAGAACATCCCAAAGTTGGTGTCTAACAATGATAATGGGAAATTGCTTCAATGCTTCACTGAAGAGGAGGTCAAAGAAGCTCTGTTTGCAATGGAACCTAATAAGGCCCCTGGACTTGATGGCTTCTAACCCCGTTTCTTTCAACACTTTTGGGATATTATGGGCCAAGATGTTGTTGATGTGGTTAAGTTCTTCTAGAAAGCCAAAAATATGCTGAGAGAGGCCAATTCCACTTTCATTGTTTTAATACCCAAGTCCAATGATCGTGCTTCTCTCTCTGATTTCAGACCGATTAGTCTTTGTAGTGTCATCTACAAACTTATCACCAAAGTTATGGCAAATAGGTTGAAAGACATCCTTCCCTCCATCATCGATCAGTGCCAAGGGAGCTCGATCAAAGGCAGATTTATTTTTGATGGAGTGATTACCATCCACAAATTGGACCACTCGGCATCAAAAAATAAAAAACCCAGCATGTTCCTTAAGCTTGACATGAACAAGGCTTTCGATCGGGTTTCCTGGAAATTCTTGTTCAAGGTCCTAGAGAAGTTTGGTTTTCATAAAGAACGAATCAATATGGTTCATGAATGTATCTTGACTGCTTGGTTCTCTATTCTTATCAATGGCTCAACCACAGGTTTATTTCAATTTTTCAAAGGCATTCGTCAAGGGGACCCTCTGTCCCCCTTTCTCTTCATCATCTTGGCCAAAGCCCTTGGAAGAACCATTATAGCTACCTGCAATAGTGGTCTTGTCTCCAAGATCAAACCAGCCTCAAAAACCAATGCCATATCCCATCAATAGTTTGTGGATGATACTATTCTATCCTCTCATGCTTCTATTCCCGAAGAAAAAATTATTAAGAACATTCTTGATTCTTATGAAGAGGCAGCTGGCCAGAAAGTCAACTACCACAAAAGCAAGCTATACTTTCTCAATAATCCCACTCACAGGAAAAATAGGATTGCTGAGATCCTTGGGTGCAACATTGGGAGCCTTCCAACTACTTATCTTGGATTACCACTTTTCCACGGTAGATCTATCTCGGCTATGGAACCCTGTTTTAGATCGCCTCAACAAGAAACTTGCAGGTTGGAAAAGCTCAATGCTCAGTCAGGCAGCCAAAGACACTCTGGTCCAAGCTTGCCTACAAAGTATTCCTATTTTTTTCTTATCTATCTTCAAATCTTTAGCTTCCATTTGCCAAAGAATTGAACAAATTCAACGTAGATTCCTTTGGATGGGAAACAAAAACAAGAATAAATTCTTACTTGTTGCCTGGGATAGGGTCTGTTCCAAGGAAAAAGATGGAGGACTTGGATTCAGAGACATCTAGTGGATGAACATGGCCCTCATTGCCAAGAAGTCCTGGAGACTTACCATCAATGAAAAAGTCACCTGGATTGACATCATCAAAGCTAAGTACCCCCATCAGGTTTCCCTTCTTGGAGAGCACAACCTTCCTATCGGATCCCATTTCTAGAATGGCATTACCAAAATAAGGAAGATCATCATGGAAGGCTTAAGGTGGTGTTTAGGAACTGGAATGACCATTCGCTTCTAGGATGACCCGTGGATCCGTGATAAACCTCTCAGCCAAGATCCACAATTTGCAGTGCTCAAGACGACTACCAAAGCCACCTTTGGAGATAAGGTGTGTCACTTCATTAACCCAGGTATCACAAGACCTGAATGGAAACACCTGGATCTTAATGGGCCAAGGCATCTCACCGAGGCCCTCAAGTAGTTACAAAAATTTTTAAGGACTTGCATCATCCCCAGCTCACAGAAAGATGATTCCATGGTCTGGAACCTTGAAGATTCTAGAAATTTCATTGTTAAATTAGCTTACTACAGTCAAGAAACTCCCACTGATGGTCAGGACTTATAAAATTAGGTTTGGGTTCCCAAGATCATTCCCAAGGTCAAATTATTTTGCTGGTTGGCTATCCAAAATAGAATCCTCACCACTGACAACCTGATAATTAGAGGGTTACTCATTCCCAATTGGTGCATCCTGTGCAAAAATGCCTGTGAGTCAACTTCACATGTTTTTTTGGAATGTCCCTTCTCTCTAACAGTTCTCAACTAGGTTCTTAACACCTTCAACTTCTCCACAGCCCTCCCTCATTCCATTCCCCTCCTTTTTCAGTAATGGCCTCGGCCTTTCAAGAGCAACCAACTTAAATTCATGTGGCAATCTTGCCTTCACCTGTTCCTGTGGCAGATTTGGCTAGAGAGAAATGCCAAAATTTTCAAAAATCAAGCCATTGATAAGAAGATTATCATTGCCAAAATCTTGGCCCTTGCTATAGAGAATGCCTCTCTTGTTTCATCTTCCAAACCCCCCCTCCTGGCCTTGAATCAGACCTAACCAAACTCTTCAATCTTTCTAACTTCTCTGCTATGCCCCATACTTTTGTTGACAGGTCTGTCATCAAGTGGGTATCTCCACCTACTAGGTGTCACAAGCTAAACTTTGATGGTGCAGCCAAAGGAAACCTAGGAACGACTGGAAGAGGAGGAATTCTTAGAAACCATAGAGAAGAAATAATTTTGGCCTTTGCCAAGAACCTGGGAATTCAATCCAACAATATGGCAGAGGCATGGGCTCTGCTCCAAAGTTTGATTCTCTTGGAAGGTGTGACCATCAACAAACTTATCATCGAAGGAGACTCGTTGCAATGCATCAACTGGATCAAAGGGACTGCTATGCCTCCCTGGGCCCTTGCCTCAATTTTCCAAGAATGCAAGGCTCTAATTGGCAATTACCTAGAATTAGTCATTAAGCATCAATACCGAGAAGGAAACAAAGTTGTGGATTGGCTTGCTAACAAGGGAGTTGGTGAATCTAACATTCAAGTATGGAGAGACTCCTTCCCCATTGGCCTAAGGAATGATTCTATAAGTGGCAATGTCTACACAATGTGAGATTTTGGCAGGGGATTTGTTTGGTATGCTCACGAAACTGGTCGCGATATCATGACACCTTTTCTCTTCGGCCTCAATTTTGCAACATGTCATGATATCGTGACACTTTTTCTCTTCGGCCGTGTTTTTGCAACATGTCATGATATCACAACACTTTTTCTCTTTGGCCGTGATTTTGCAACTTGTCGCGATATCGTGACACTTCTTCTCTTCGGCCGCAATTTTGCAACATGTCGCGATATCGCGACACCCTTTCTCTTTGACTGTGATTTTGCAACATGTTGCGATACCGTGACACTTCTTCTCTCCGGCCGTGATTTTGTAACATGTCGCGATATCGCGACACCTTTTCTCTTCGGCCATGTTTTTGCAACATGTTGCGATATCGTGACACTTTTTCTCTTCGGTCGTGATTTTGCAACATGTCGCGATTTCGTGACACTTTTTCTCTTCGGTCCTATTCTTGTAACATGTCGCAATATCGCGACACTTTTTTTCTTTGGCCGTGTTTTTTCATCATGTCACGATATCGCGATACTTCTTCTCTTCGGTCGCGATTTTGCAACATGTCACGATATCACAACACCCTTTCTCTTCGGCCACGATTTTGCAACATGTCACGATATCACGACACTTCTTCTCTTCGGTTGTGATTTTGCAACATGTCACGATATCGCGACACTTATTCTCTTCGATCGGGTTTTTGCAACTTGTCGCGATATCGTGACACTTTTCCTCTTCAGCCGCGATGATGCAGCATGTCATGATTTCATGACACTTTCTCTCTCTGGCCGTGATTTTGCATCATGTCGTGATATCGCGACACCTTTTCTCTTCGATCATGATTTTGCAACATGTCACGATATCGTGACACCTTTTCTCTTCGGGCGCATTTTTGCAACTTGTCACGATATCATGACACTTTTTCCCTTCGGCCAAGATTTTGCAACATGTTGCGATATCGCGACACTTTCCCTCTTCGGCCTCGATGATGCAGTTTGTCATGATATCGTGACACTTTTTCTCTCCAGCCGCAAAGTTGCAACTTGTCGTGATATCGCGAAACTTTTTCTCCTCGGCCGCGATGCTGCAACATGTCGCGATTTCATGACACTTTTTATCTTCGGTCGTGATTCTGCATCATGTTGCAATATCGTGACACTTTTTCTCTTCGGCCATGATTTTGCAACATGTCACGATTTTGCATCACCTTTTCTCTCTGACAGCGATTGTGTAACTTGTCGCGATATCACGACACTTTTTCCCTTCGATCGAGATTTTGCAACATGTCGCGATATCGCGACACTTTCTCTCTCCGACCGTGATTTTGCAACATGTCACGATATCGCAACACTTTTTCCCTTTGGCCGAGATGTTGCAACATGTCGCGATATCACGACACCTTTCCTCTTTGGTCTCGATGATGCATCATGTCACGATTTCGCGACACTTCTTTTCTTCTGGAACCAACCTTGCAATTTGTCGTGATATCGTGACACTTCTCTTTTGGAAGCAACCTTGCAACATGTCACGATATCATGACACTTTCTCTCCTTCGGCTGTGATGCTGCTTATTGTCATGATTTTGTGACATCTTTTCCTCATTTTCCTGCATCGGTGCAAAATGGCGCGATATCGTGACATTTTTTCCTCCTTGTTTTCTCCCTATGCTGTGGGCCATGAAAATGTAACTGGTCGCGATATCGCGACACCTTCCCTCTTGTGGTGTTTTGCTTCCTCTTTGATCTTTAGACCTTGGGCTTCCTTGGTCGGCTTGGAAAACTTGTAAAAACCTCTTGTACAAGGTTCAGGGACCTTTCAACACCCTTTCAACCAATCAAAAAAAAAAAAAAGATGTTATTTTGAGAAATAAAATGCAATCTATTTAAGAAAAAATATGTGTGTTATTTTAATTGATAAAGGAGAGAATTTAGAATGATTTCATTTAAAATAATAAAAGAGTTTTATTTTTCTTATATATATACATTATTTGAAGAAATAAGATTTATTTAAATAAATAAAATATATATGGATGAGTTTTACTTAAATGAAATGGAATTTTATCTCCTCTTAGATAGAAAATTCAGTTCAAATCATAATAATAATTTAGCATGGGAGCTCATTCGAAGATAGATAAAGCTTCTAGATGAAGCTTGGATGATGATGATTAAATAAATACCTTTTATATGGAAATATCTCCTACCGCTTGCTTTGGATAAAGGATAATTTATGACAAGGTGATAGCATTGATGAGGTAAGGACATTGGTAGGAGGGCAGATGAATTTACCATTGTTAAGATGGTGAGGAGGCAAATCGAAGGGGGAATTATTTTTGGAAGAAGCTAAAATGAGGAAATAAGAGTAGACAGATTCAAATAAATGATAGTAGACTACACAAGCGAAGGAATATTTTATACCAGGTTGGAGCTTATAACTTGGTTTAAATGGGTTTATTTAATGATGTGTGCTTGTTTTAAATGATATTGCTATCTTATATCAACCTTTACCTTCACTGGTGTTTAATTCATAGCTAGAATAATTTTCAATCATTGGATTTTTTAAACCTCTTAGCTAAATAATTAAGTCCCTATGTGTGAGTTTTGTTTGTATCGACCTAGGGTGGCTTGTATTTTTAGAGTAAAAAATCCATGTTGCGGCTAACATCTAGCTGAATGTGCTAAGTTCAGTACTACCTAACCCTCCAAAAATCTTCTCTTCTATGAGTTTTTATCTTTAGGTCTATTATTTCTATTTTTAATCTCCTACTCAATTTGGGAGGTCATCACCTTGTTACAATATTCTATTTCTTTGCTTAGACATGTTTCTTTAAGTCTCTTTGCTTGGGAGAGAAATATATTTTTCTAGGCTTTGTAAATTCGAGTGTCAAGTGTCACTCTCGGTACTTTTGTGTTAGTAGAGAGTCTTCGTGGGGCTATATATTTAGGATTAATAGGCCTGTGTAATCCTAGTTTGCTCTCTTTTTTGTGGAGGAATCTAGTTCACTCTTGTGTGGGACACTGGTTAGCTTGGGACTAAGTTTTTTTTAAACCTTGACCTCCTTTTTGGTTACCTTGAGTTCAGGTCACCATGTTCGAAGAACCCCAAATATTTCACTATTGTGATGAGTGGATTCTTCTATCTATTTTAGGCAAGTTTCTATGTTTTGGGTTGTCCTTTAAGTATTCTATGGGGTTTGTCCCATATTGTCAATGTGTAAGTCTTGTCAAGTCTCATAAGGGAAACGCCTCTCCCTTGTAATCGACTATATTGTGGCAGTCGAGGATGGGCTTCATAGAGCCATCCCCATGTGTGTTGTTGATACTTGTTCGTGTTGGTTCGTTGGGTTGGCCGCATGCACTAGTTGGCAATGCATGGGCCACTTGGTGGCCAGTCAGTTGTGAACTTGTTATACATTGTTGATTGTGTCTTTGTTCTATACCTGGAAACCCAAATTTTAATTAATCTTTAGTTAAAATATTAAAACCAATTATTTGGATTATATTTTAGGACATGAATTGAAATAGATATTTATATATAGATATTTAATGGAATGGAATTTATTTTTATAATGAGTTTTCTCTTTGTAAATAAATGTTTACAACATTTTATTTTTAAAAAAGGGATATGTAATGAAATGAAATGTATTTTATAAAAGAGGCTTTATACTTTTGGAATAAACAATTATAGGAGAAATGGTTTGTTCCTATTCATTATTAAGTAAAATGGAATGAATGGAAGATTTGCACTCTTTAATTAGGTTTGAATTAATCCTTTATGAAGTTATATGTTTTTGTAAAGAAATATGAAATTGTTATGTTAAATGTTTCCTTTCTAAATTATTGATCATTTTGCTTATGATTTTTGTGTAATTAAGTATTTAATTAATTAAGATTTATGGGGCCTTAATTAATTAGATAAATAGGTAACTAAGTATTTAATTAATGAAGGTTTATGGGGCCTTAATTAACTAGAGAAATGTGTAACAAAGTATTTAATTTATTAAGGTTTATGGAGCCTTAATTAACTAAATAAATGGGTAAACTAAGTATTTAAATGATTGAGGTTGTTAGGGCCTTATTTATTTAGAAAATCAAATAAATTTACTTATTAAATAAAATCTTATATGGGGGAAAATTTTATGCTTAGCATGATTCCTTGGTTCGATAGAGGATGGTATGATGGAATGTAAGATGATCTTCCTAGATGTTGAGTGAATGATTGTGAAGAAGTATTGGTGATTGTATAGTTGTAATTTGGCATTCTAAATGAACTAGGCTAAATGATCATCTATTAGATGCATGATTCATAGTTCATGAGTTGTCTTGATATCTTACTACCATCAAGTGAACCATGGGTTAGCTAAAGGACCAAGGAGGCATCAAATATTTAAATAGATTCTTACTATGTTATGAATGAAATATTATTAGAGAAACTTTTATTTAGCTATCTATAATCTTATTTTTTTTAAGTATGGACCTTTTTACCATACTCAAACTATGTAATAATTAATAATTGATGGAAGTGTATCTCCTAATTGTAACTTATGATTCATCTTATTGATTAATGATGTTAGTTTTTAATTATAAATGATCTAGTTAGATTTATTTATTTCAATTATTTCTTTACTTCTTTATCATATCCCATGTTTGATTAAATTGTTAGATTTAGTGTTTTTTTTATCTATGATAATGATTTAATATATTTATAGTGGTTAATTAAATTCTTTAGATATTATAGTGCTAGTGTGTTAGAGTAGGTGAACCTAGGGAATTATGGGATCCTTTACGGTCACCTGGATAGACTTAGCTTGAGTGACTAAACTAGTTTGACTTGCACCACCTAGCTATTTAAAAAAGAGATAATTATCTATTAAAGGATTGGGCTATCCCATCATATTGATATGACAAGTGGCCTATTTGCTATACACATCATATACCCGCACATATAAACTTATGTAGGGTATAGAGATGAGCGTACCCTTGGACTGATCAAGGGATATAAGCTAATCCTAACTTGAATGTGGTTAATAGCTATCACTATACACATAGTATACCTGCATAGAATTTTGTATGCATGGTATGGAGATGGGTGTATCCTGAATTAGATGCCAGATAGAAAGTTGGTGTTGGGGATAAACATAGTAATTGAGTTTTGGGGTTAACTTAGATACATGTATAGTCTCTTGTGTTAGTATTTATCATTGTTTGTGCTACTGTATCTGAGTTAGATTTTGTGTTGTTACATATAGAGGTCGATGGGTCTAAAATATTTGATTTCTTTTTCTCCAAAATTTTTTAGGACAAGGACAAAAAATGTATATTTGATATCCCTTGAAATAAAATAAGATTTTTGGACCTCAGAAATAACTTCAACTATCTCCCTTACAATAACATAACAATTTTTTTGGAAAAAACTATGGGTAAGCCATTTGGACCTAACGCTTTCACTCTTTCCATAAAGAGAACAATAGTCTTAATTTATTCCTCACCAAAGGGACTAATTAACCAATAGTTCATTTCATCTAAAATAATCTTGGGGATGTTGGTCAACAATCTCCTTTTAGCCTATAGATATCTTTTAGAGCTTGATCCTAAAAGCTCTTAAAAGCATCTCACAACTTCATCCCTAATATCTTTGTAATCAACCAAAATGGAGCCATATTTCTTTATAACCTCTTTGATTTTTTTAACACTTAAATGTTTAAGGGTTTTTATATGAAATAATTTTGTGTTCCTTTTCCCATATTTGAACCAAAGCACTCTAGACCTCTACCTCCAAAACACCTCTTCTTTGTCAAGCGTATTATGCAACTCTACCAAAACTATTTTCTCATTATCTCTAAGATCAACCTGCCATAAACCTATCTCCAACAAGCACTCAATCTATTTGATTTATCTCTTCATCTCCTCTTTGTCCTAGAAGAGGTGACCAAAAATGGATTTATTTTACATTTTAAAATTATTTTTCATAAAGAGAAGCTTTTTGGTAATTTGGGCTAAGAGTGTACCAAAAAATATTTTAGCCCACCAATATCTAATGTTATCCTCCAAATCATTGTGATGAAGCCACATATATTCAAACCTAAAGGGTCTATTGATCCCTCTGATCTTAGGGAGGACATCCAAAAAAATGGGTTATTATGTGACCAAATCTTGGGTAGAGAATTGAGATAAGTGTTCCCCAATAATCCTAGTCCATAATAGAAATTAGAAACCCATAAATCCTTATTTTAATTGATTGACTACCAGGCCTCTTATTACTCCAAGTATAATTGCTACCCCTTAAGTGTAGATCCATCAACTAAAATTGATTAACAAAGTTGGAAAAATCCTCCATACCTTTAGAGAACCCTTGAACACCTCCTTTTTAATGAGATATGAGATAAAGAGGATATTTGAAGTCCCCTACTAACATAAAATATTTATTTAGAAATGTATCTTTCATCTAACCCAAAATTAACCATAGGACCTCTCTTTTAGAAACAAAATTGAGAGCATAAATATTGGATAAAGCCTATACCTTTTTTGACTGCTTACAAGAAAATATGGTATAGATGATTCTACTAGAGGATGATATAATAAATATATCAACTCTTGAGGGATACCAAATATAGAGAAAACCTCTAATAGTGGCATAGGCATGGCTTGCAACAAAAATTGTCTCCTTCCAAATAGATTTCTTAACTTTAAAAATACTATTACCATCCAACTTAGATTATTGTAGTAGTAGAATTTGAGGGGATAAATACTTTCTTATAGAATATATAAACCTTCATGTTATGTGGCCTTTTAGGCATTTCATATTCTAAGAGAGTATTTTCATTGATGGTCCCTTGAGTTAGCTTTCTTCCCCCCTCCACCATTAGGAATAGGTTGACTTCTAAGTACCAACATACTTTCTTGGATCTCCTTTTCATTTCTTAGTTTCAAATACACTTAGGATATAACATCACTTTACATCTCACCATCCTAAATTTTGAAGGAATTTTCTTTTCCAAGTCTAGTTTTGGATAGGGATTCAATTTTGGGACCATGAAAGCTTTCTAAGAATTCAACTAAAATACTCTTAGTCTCAAGATTCAAAGTCAATTTGCTACCATCAAAAATGTTAGACTCAGTGGCCTATTTACTAAGTTCATAGTTTGAAGGTCTACCCACTTTTCTTTTGAAACCCACATCTACATTCCCTTTATTTTGATTTCTTGTGATTGAAACAGGGGATTCTAGACTACTATCACTATAGTTATCCCCCCTAGATGGAGATCCTAGAAAGTTTTTGGGATCTAGAGTTTTATTTTGGTTAGTTGATAAGTATTTATCCAATAAATTTAGAGGGTGTGTCATGGTTTCATTTACCAAGTTATTCTAAAGGATTAACATAATTGCATCTGATAAGTTTTTTTATTTGCATGGGGAGGTTTCCATCATCAAGGTTTGTGCATCCAAGATGGTTGAGTCAAAAGAATCAAACTCCCTGGAAAAAATATATGGTCCCAAGTCTATAAACTCAAATGAATTACCCACCAAAGGGTTGGAACAGAAAGGAGCATAAGCAAATTTTGGGATATATACCTAAATAACAGGATCTATAAGAACTTTCAGTTCATATACCAATGGGACCTTTTTAGCATAGATATCATAGAAGGATATATGAGGTCAAATATTTTTATTTCATGATTATATGAGGACCCTACTTCTTCTTTTTATCCAAGTTTATTTTTGGGTTAAGCCTCCTTATTGGGTAGGTATGACTAAATAGGTTGATCCACATTAGAAAGACAATGGTTGGTCTTGTGACCCATTTTTATTACAGATAGAGTAGATAGAGGGTCTATTTTAATATTCCATAGGTTGGAATCTATTACCAAAATCTAATATAATCTTGATCGATTCTAGGATATTAGTTGTTAGGTCCACGTTAATGTATATCCTAGAATACACCATTTTGGATTTGTTCCTTATGGCTACATCTATTGAAGCAAGATACCTGAATATTTTATCAAATATTTTCATAATATCCTCATGCTAAAAATTGGAAAGGAAGACCTGGGAGTATGATACAAAGCAGGATTAAGTTTAACTTCTATAAATTAGGGTTAAAATTCATAACCAATTTCCTAAGGAATAGACTCCTATATCCATAGAACCATGGGCCCCCTTCCAAGATGTGTAGGGATTCTTCCTCTTCAATGATTTTACTGAGGAAAAATACTTTTGTAAGAACAACAAGATCCATGAGGCCCTTAGGAGACCATTTTAGGGACTACCACATCCTAGTCAAGTCCATATCTAGATGGTATCCCATGAATTATTTGACTAGGTTGAAGACTCCTTCATCCATGGTTAAGCACATCAAATCTTGTGGAATATTTATAGAGGTATCCTCTAGCTAAAGGTCAATAAATTCCCATAGTCGCTTAATGAGCTTTAGAATAATTCACAACCAAGATTGCAAAGGATAAAGTGCCTAGGTTAAAAGAGAACAAAAGGTCTTCTGGACCCCTAGGGAGGACCACTTTTCCAGGTAGTTCCAAAGGGTCCTCAGATAGCTTATCAAGATCTATAAATATTTAATATCTAATTCTAATAAAGGTTTATTTATCTACATCCACAACAACTAGAATGAGATAATGCTAGTTATGATTATTATTATTATTTTTATTAGGAGTCATAAGATGGTTATCATTGATATTTCTATACTATCATGCTTAATTGTTATCTTCAATTATTTATTAACACCTCCATTCTACTATCTTCTTAGATCTGACATATTTTTTCCATGATATATTTCCAAATATCTTTACCCTATTATCTAATTACAATATTTTTTATGTTTCATAAGACACTAAATTGTAATTCTTTCGTAGTCCCAAAATTTTATTTTATATCTATAAAATCATTTTTTCATATGCCTTCTCTAATCTTTCCCATTTTTCCATTCACTGTCAAGTAATGAATACTACGGATTTGTAGGTGCTAATGATAGTAAATGCTCATTATTTATGTTGCCTTATCTTCAAATTTACATGATCTAATACTCTCATCAAAAAATTCATAAAATTTCAAAGGAAGAATATAACATGTTGCTTATATAGATGATAATTTTTTTTTACTAATTATGGTGAATGTTTTCTTTATTACAGTTCACTTATCGTCAACTTCCAACCATTTATTATACTCATATAATTTTTTCATCTATACTATTGCAATTAATAAATAAATACCATATCCAATTGATTTATAGTTATCAAAATGATTTCATTATGATGGTCACAAATGTTACAATCTTCATCCTTATCTTAATCTCTTTTATTAGAAATAGTTAGTAATTAAATTATATCTTATTCAATCTAATAAATATTTTTACTACCAACCATTTACTCCTTTAGCTAAGGAAAAAATATCACTCTTATCTAAACCATTATCTTTGTAAATATTTATTTAATTCCATACAAAATATAAGGTGGCCTTAATAGGAGGGCTTCCAAATACCTATTTTAGGATCATAAATACCATCCAAAGCAACATGGGGTAGTTTAATCCTATTACTTTATTCATATTTCATTCATACATACACAAAATATATGGTTTCCTTAATAATAAACCAATTAAATAACAATTTAGGATTGCAAAAACCATCTAAATAAACACAAGCATGGGGAATATTTAAGCTCATCATCTTATCCAAATTGCTTTCTATGCATTCACAATATACAATGGCCTTAGTAGGAGGGTTTTTAAGCACATATGAAGGACCATAAAAACCATCTAAAACATATACAAGAATGGTCGCAATTCACATCACCAATCCCTTATCATAAATAACTATATCATATATAAATTATGCATCAATTTTAACTTGTATACACTCGTAGAGCATTATAGTGTGTATAAATCTTTATATCTCTTATATTAGAACACTATTTTGGGTTTATTAAAAATTGTACATATGACTTGATTTTTTTAAAATAAAATTTACCCAAATCCTCACTCTCATATGTCATTCTAGAATTTCTTGAACATTTTTTCAAGGAAAATATAAGAAAATAAAGTCCTATATTGCATAATAAAGCTTTACATATTTTTTTAGGTAAATTCTAAAGCCCAACATTTAACAAGAAAAATCCTTGAACATATTTTCAAGGTAAATAAATTCTAAAGTTAGATATGGTATATAAAAATCAAGCATCTATTTAAGGCAAATCCAAAGTTCCTCTAGACATAACTAAATTAAATTATTTGTTCATTGAAATCCCATGCAACACAAGAAAATTTCTTGAGCATTTGTTCAAGGTAAATAAGAAATATAGTCCGATATGACACATAAGAAGTCCTTAAGCATCTATTTAAGGTAAATCTAGAGTCCCTCTAGGTATAGATAAATTAAAATCTTTGTATATTAGAAATCCCACATTGCATGAGAAACTCCATGAGCATTTATTCAAGGCAAAGAAAATAACAGGGGGAAAGCAAAGTAAAAATAACATTAAGGAAGAATATATGCCTCTAGTAAACGAGGAAAACCTTAAATAAGGATTCAATTTATACAAAATGAAATGAGATGACAAAAATAAATAAATTATCTAGTGATGTAGGCCCAAGTGTGTATTCTCTTTCCAAAACTCAATGGATTGGTAATATATCATAAATGAAGATGTTGTATGTACCATGTAATTTATAGTAGAATATAATAAAAAATATTTGGTGTATAAATCCTTTTATTTTTTGGGGAGAGGGAGTGAAGAGTACATATTATACTCTAAGATGTGATAAAGTAATAGAAAATTTGTTTCTCTAAGTTGATGGAAATGTTAATATATGCACCAAAATTTACTTAATCAAAGCAAGCCATTTATAGTCTAATGGAAATATTAGTAACTAAATTCTTAAAAGACTATCAAAAAAAGAAATATTAATAAGAATGCTTGACTATAGTATGGGAAAGAAACTGCATCCTACATACATAAAACTACGACTATTTAAGATATGTCTTATGCATGTTACTAGCACAATGTTATTTCAACAAGTAGAGACTAAAATTTGATTTTGGAAATACATAATGAGATATTGAGCATGCGTGCAAATAAGAAAAGAGTATAGGAGCAAGTAAGTAGAGAGCATGTTTTATATATTTCTTAACCCAAATATTCTAAATAAATATAAAGAATACAATATTCTCATGAGGAAAATATTAGTAACAAGGAACACATGTCATTTACTAAATCCCTCGCTAGAAATAGGAATGTCCTTGTTGGAAGTGAGGATATCGTATATAACAAAGTAAAATATTTCATGATCAAGAATAAAATAAAGAATGAATCTATGGTAGTCTTTTTCTAGTTAGTGGATAATTCTTTTTTTTTTTTTTTTAGCAAAAAACCCCATGTGGGGCCGCCTTGGTCTGAGAGACCATGAACAGGAAGTTCTATACCGTCAAAGTCACTCGGGAGTCACACCCAACCCTACCTGCACCAACATTATCAATTGGATTTTGGGTACCCAATTCAGCTTTTTGGTAGGGTGGAGATTTGAACCTAGGACCTCCCTTGGAGGATTGCCCTCTCCTCTCCAACTCACCTACAACACCTAGGTTAGTTAGTGGATAATTCATAAATTGTAATTATCAAGAATTAGATGATCAAGCATAGTATATTGTTTTCCAAAAACATAAATAATGTGCTTGTTCAATACTTACTAGCCTAGAAGTATTCTACATATTTCAAATTTGATTGAAAGGAAGTTGGGATTGAGTTTACATTATAAAATAAATTTATTTTTGAAAGGATATTTACTCTCATCATATTGTCCATTTTAAATATATGGGAAAAAATAGGTTGAAGCATATGCTTTATGAGAGAGCTAGACTATTTTTATGAAAATAAGTAAGAAACTTTTATGGATATGTAAAACCTTGGAAGATCTCAAGTATGATTTAATTATTTTACACTTTTGTAGTAGTTTATCAATAAGGATGTTTAGAAGAATATTTGTACTAGCCTAGGGGATTTCATTTAAAGGGGCATCTACTTCTAAGGGAAAAAATCACATTATGTATAATATATGTTTTGACATGAATATTTAAACATCTTTAATAAAATTAGTTGTAACTAAATGTAAATGAATACAATGAGTTCAATAAGTGAATTATGAAATTAAATAAAATGAGACTATACACCTCTTAAAGACATTAAAAAGTGAAAATATTCTAGAAAGAAATGAAAAACATTGATTATGATGCAAAATCAAAATTGAGATAATTTTTTTTATTGGTAACGGGTTTTGAAAGGGACCCAAAACCTTCTATACAATTCGTAAAGAGGATCACGTGAAGGTTTAAATCAATATAGAGTAAGCCAAAAAGGGGACATTGACTATGGACAAACAACAAAAATAGAGAGATACATATCGATTACGACCCACATGCACAAACATAACAAAGAAAAAGAAGGCTACAGACAAAAAAGGACAACCTGGTAACACCACCTCATTCTGGGATGTAGTCCTTGTCCTCTTTGGGATCATCTTCCACGGGGATACTAGTTTTGTATGCATTCATCTAGTTTATTATTTGTTTGGCTCTTAGGAGCATTGAAGTGGCCAAAGTGATGATGTCCTCCAGCTTAGTGATATGGTCAATGTCACCCATTTGATGAACATACCGGGACCCTGAAGATGGTTCTAATGTAGTCTTTTGAATCTTATGAGTAGATTAGGGACTTTTACCTTTCTCACCTATATTTTTGATACAAACTAAGCACCTAGTAGGTGTTGTGGATGTACCTACAATAGGTAATCCTCTTTGCTTACCTGCTCTACTAGGGGTTCCATTATCCACATCAATTGCTTGGAATTCTTGGGGGATTTACATCAGCACCAGAGGTGGTTCTAAAACTAGGTTAGGATCAACGGTCGACATGTTAGCTTCGATGCTAGTTCAAATTTTGACTAACGTATTTGTAAATGACTAATTAGAGACCTTGGTGCTTGGGGTAAATGGACTTCCATATTCTGATGCTATCAACAAAGATCTCCATCAAATGAACTAGATACTCTAGAATGTTAATCTGCTTGATGTCCTTTAGAAATTTTAGGAATGCCATGTGGAAGCTACAGAGGAGTGAATATGGTTCATCCATAGTTAGGTACTGCATAATAGGTACCATGGCCTTATTCCAAGGTGGAGGGAGGTCTTCCTTGACATACCCATTGTCCTTATTCATCAAATATTTCCTTTTGTTGTGGAAGAATGCCAATTCACCTGCCATTGAATGTTTATCTCTATGAATAATATCCCCATCATTAGGAAGCTCCATAATTTCAACTAGCAAATTAATGGTAATAGCAAAGGTAAGTCCCTTTGGGGACACTGTACCATTATCATAGCTTTGGATGAACTCCATTGAAATCTCAGGGTCATTCTCATTAAACTTCTTCAAAAAATTGAGCAACCCATGAGACGCCATAATCTCCTCCACTAGTAGGTATAATTGTAGGTGTTCTAGCTCCAAAAATGCCATCCTCCAACACACAGAGTAACTCTTTGTCTTGATGTACTTCAACTTCCACCTTATTCCAAATATGCTCTAGTTTTCATTGTGCATAAGATGAATTAAAAGATAGACCTTCAATGGCTAGAGAGGATTCATGTCGATATCCTCTAGCTTAGATATTACCTTGGATAGTTGATTGGGTTGGTTGGACCTGGAATATCTCACCACACAGACCATACCATGCCCACTGATGATTTATTTTATGATATGAGAGATCACCAAAAAGGAGGTGGCCAAAGCAGGGAGCAAAGTTGGCCATGATCTTTAAAAATTGTAACAATGGCAAGAGTGGGCTAATGAAGATGCACCTCATCTTCAATAATACTCCATGAGTGAGACTTATGAAAAATCCACACCACCTTGGCATCCATAATGGACACGAGCTAGATGGTTCTACCATTACACCCTGTCAAATTGACAACTTGGCATGAGGCATTAATGGTACCATTATTGGTAATAAGCTCTATCTCATAGGGTAAGATAAGAATGTGAATGGTGCCATGCTCTTTGTACTTTTTCTCTGTTAAAAACTCTATTTTTACCCCTTGATTATTTATTTCTTTCCAAATCCTAAAGACAATTTTGGCACTAATGTTGGGAAGAAACCCCTTAATACCACCTTTATTACTTCTCTAATTGATTATTGTCTTAAAAAAATAATCCTCACACTAGAGAATGTGATCAATGTAGTCTCGAGGAATTTTAGGTAGGCTTCTTGGAGTGTGAGCTTGAGTACTATCAATCGGTTGTCTTTAGCTTGAAGAGGGATGTCATCTTAGTATGGGGTGTAGTATAACTTAACCCAAGATTAATAATACCTCTTCATGCAACCATGTATAATCTCTCTTCAAAGACAGTGGCGTATATTGATCCTAGAATATTTGATGCTATTCATAAGTGGTGGCCTCATTCTTATGTCATAAATTCATGATACATTGGGGAAAGTACTACCACCACATTAAAAAATACTCTAGTCAACCTAAAGTTTGCCATGGCATCAAATACTTTATTTCCTTCCCTATACACATGTTGAATTGAAATATTGTTGATCACATGGAGGTGGAGGATGGTCTCCTAGCCCAGAGGATTGACATTCCAAGGTGGATTTAAGGTGCCTTTGATGTAGTTTATTGTATTCATTGAGTCACCTTCAATGATCATATTCTGAATG
The DNA here is from genome assembly GCA_028583015.1 of Wollemia nobilis. Classification (NCBI taxonomy): domain Eukaryota; kingdom Viridiplantae; phylum Streptophyta; class Pinopsida; order Araucariales; family Araucariaceae; genus Wollemia; species Wollemia nobilis. Next base: position 3,144,284 of record JAQPPZ010016751.1, on the reverse strand, counting down.
TTGGATTCTAATACCATTTGGATACCATGATAGACTGCTCTGGCCTCTACAAAGTTGTTTGATTGGATTCCCAACTTTTTAGCATAGGCTAAAATAATTTTACCTCTGTCATCATGGATCACCCCTCCATAACTTACTTCACCAGGATTACCTTTGGATGCACCATAAAAATTTAGTTTAAACCAATGGGGGGAGGGGGTATCCATGACATAAGGTATCTATCCATGACTATGGGGGGTTGGCTAGAAATATCGAAAGAGAGGTTGACAATTTTTTCCAGTTGGATTTCAAAAGGAGACGTGGGACTATACTCAAAAGAAATAAGGTTGGCATTTTTAGATGCAAAGGAAACAACTCTTAATAAAATAGAATCAGGATCATGATAAGAATATCAAAAGGCTCTATTGTTTCTCTCGAACAAGACCTGCCACATGAAGTGTGGGAGGATGATGAACCACCAGAACTTGAGACGAGTGGATTGGAAAGGGTTGGACCATTGGAGGATGAGGTCGATGATGTGCAAAGGGACAACCCAGTAAATAGAGACAAGAGAGAGGAGGGATGATAGAACTTTACCAAAAAAGGGGCACTCCATGAATAGGTGGTTAACCGACTCCCAAGCAGACTTATAGAGGAGACATCTATTTGAGAGGATCATACGTCGAACTATAAAGTTGTTAGTAGTGAGGATTTTATTTTGAATAGCCAACCAATAGAAATGGGCTATCTTAGGAATGAGGTTCTTTATCCAGATGTGTTTGGATGGGAACCATTCTTCCTTAGGTTTGATCAATGAAGCATAGGTTGTTTTAACATAAAACAACCAAAAATCACTAAGCTACCAGAAAGGAGAATCAAGTGACTGGAGGCTCAGGATCATTTGAGATAAATAATTCAAACTATAGTATAATATTGCTCATATCATTGATGTTCCTCTCCTAAATAATCTATTAAAAAATCCTCTTTACCTCATCATATGGAAAATTCCATCATGATTCATTTGGAACAAATATTAGAAGAAGCTAATGAGGATGCGTGTGATATGAAATTTATTATGTTCAAATTAAGAAGGAACTAAACCCACAAATGAAGATAGTTTTTTTTAAAATAAGATTACATAGAAGAGATTATGTTTGGTCCAATTAAATCATTCTAATTTTTCTCAAATAGTATAAAATTATTTATTTGAATAAAATAAAAGTATTATAGAGCTTGTTCCTTGAACTTTAGGGTTTCAAGGGTAGCATAATAAATAAATTAGTATGAAGAATATTCATTTTATTTTAGGGTTTATAATCTAGCATAATATTATAAGCATTATGCATATTTCTACTTGCATGTTAGGGTTTCTATTGTAGAATAAAAGGAACAATGTTTTTGAGGGCATCCATTGCTCTTTATGTTAGTCTCCTTGATGCAATATAAACCTATGATAATAAGTCAAACAATAAACGATTAATAAAAATGGAATAGATTGATGATGATAAAATCATTGGTGGGAATGGAAAATGAAGGAAAGACCCTCAACTAGGTGAAGAAAAAGGGTCCCAAATATCATGCTTATGTGGAAATCAAAAACCTAAATAATAGTATTAAATAAACTTCAAGGAATGACTCAAGCCACTTGAACATGAAATTTAGATATAATTGAAGAGGGCCAGTCATAAAATTTAAAACTAGTTTATAAAAAATAACTTGTTTATTTATTACTTTAAGATCTGTATGTAAATTTGATGAATTATAAACAATGTCATATTAATTTTGTAAAATAAGGTATACATATTTTTACAACCAATTATAAGTCAATAAAAAAGAGAACATTTTAGATACTATTTTATGTACAATCAAAGGATGTCTCAAAATAATATATCCATAATATCATAATTATTTATTTATTTATTATGACTTGATAATTTAATAAAAGAAAAAAATAAAACATCATGCATATGACCACTTTAAGATGGACTAAATGTATAAAAAATGAAGAACCTTTGATTCAAGGTGATGATACTAGCATGTAAAATTATTTCATGCCTTCATTAAAAGAACACTAATAACTAACTTGTAGGTGTAGATAGCTTCATCCTCCTAACATGGGATAAGGTTGACCTAGTTTTATTACTCGTTGAGTATAAAAATGGTGATCAATGTTGTCCAAAGGTTTTAGTTCCCATATAAGACCCTTATTTATCATTTTACATCATATTATTCTATCCATTTGCCTTTCATAAATATTTTCTCCTTTCTTATGATGATATGTGTCACTTTTAGCTACCTTGTGCCAAAATATTTTAAGTATTTTAAATAAAATATTAATAGTTTAACGTTTTAAATTTGAAGAATAAAAATTTACATAAAAGTGAGAATTTAATAATATTTGATTGTTTACCTCAAAGCAAATCACTATAAATACCTCTTTCCATTCACCCTTTAATGATCAAATAATCATTGTTTTTCATTTATCTAATTCCAATATCCCCTTTACCTCTATTGTTATCACAACACATGATATTTTTTCTTGATTGTTTCTATTGTACTTGTATGTACAACCAAAGTCTTTGACTGCTACTTTGATGTCTTCCATAAAGGAAGATGAAGTGCTCCACAAATATTTGTAGCTAAAGATCAAGCTTCCCCTTGAAAAACTAGATTCATAGAATTCTTGAGTCCTCTATAAAAATCTTAGGTGTGATCTTTCCAATTACTATGGTAACAAATGAAGTGAGAGTTCCTTCATATGAGTTTATTATTATTGTTTTATAGCTATTTTTTTTCATCTTTCATGGATTAGTTTTTATTCATAGATTATCCTTTGAGGGATAGGTCATCAAGTTTTATTTTTGTAATAGGTTCAATATTTTTATACTATTGGAGTAGTTTGATGTAGAAATAAAATTATTTTGTATCTCTTTATTGCATTTACAAGAAAAATGATAGGTTGAAGATGGCTTAAATGCTTTACTATTTCATTTCTTTTGTGCTCTAGTTTAATATTTTGTATTTCTTGTATTGGTTTTGATTAGCTTTCATGAGTAGTTTTTTTTTCCTAAAAAAATTGATGAACCCATTGTGAAATTGATTTTTTAAAGCATTTTTTTTCCAATATTTAACCAAAAAGTCTTGGTAGGCTAATATAGTATTATTATAGTTTTCCTCCTCTTATGGTTATTTTCTTAAAAAATATGTATGTTTTTTCTCATTCATAAATTTTAGGAGGTCGATTGTCAAAGTCATTGTTGTAAATATTGTTAGCTATCATATTTTCCATCATAGTTGCTCTCTTGTGGATCCTTTCCTTTGTAGTTGGTAAAACCACCATATCCAAAGAGAATCTTATTCATGAGGATTTATTACCCAATTATGTCTCATTGATGATGGAATTTTTTGAAAAAGAAATAGCCTAGAAAGAACAATATAGATACCTAGTAAAAGATCCAAAACATTCCTACTATTCGGCTATAGTTAACTATTATTTGAATTTTTTTAATATTAAACAATAATAGCAAGTTCCTTGGGAAATGAATCTAAAATCCCAATTGCAATTCAAGTTATAATATAGTAATATGTTTTATATTTTTTGGATTGGTTAAATATATTAGCATATATAACATATGGGTTTTAACAGGGTCCCAAAACTTGAATACAGGATGACATTAAAATCCAAAAGAGACTAAGAGCAACATAAAAGAAATAGAGCCAAAATATAGAAACAATAGAGGTAGTCCTGAGCCTACAAACAGAAGAATAATATTTGCCAAAAATAAGGTTATACTCAACCAATAGGAAGAAAAAAGGAACATATTCAAAGTAAAAACAACCACAAAAGGTCAAAGAACCACCACAAAACTGAACAACAAGAGCCCCAAAAGATCACTCAGGTATAAAATGCGGGCTTAGAAGAGCGATCATGGATGCTTAAAAGAAAAACATCCAACTCAACACCATTATATTTAGCAGGGATGTCCTTAGACTTGACAGTATTCTTTTTGAGATTTGCAGCAGACACACTTTCAACCTTTTTAGTAAAATATTTCCTAAAAAAATAAAGATTAAAAATATTGCAAATATCAATCATTTGAGCAATGTTGTTTGAAATGGATTTGATGATATACTCCTGCAAACAAAGATTAGGGTCATCCTTAGTTTCCTTGTCAGACTCAATAACCAAAGACTCCTTCTGCTTGGCTTTGTTCTTTAGATGCACAGAGGCACACAACGACTTCTGATCAGGTTCAATCTCAGGTTCACTATCAGGATTAGGATAAGCACTTCTAGGCATTTTTCTTAATTTTACAACATTTTCAATGATTTTCTATTTTTTGGTAGACAATTTTAGGGTAGTAGAATATTGGGGCATGGTTTGGGAAGAATTGGCCTTCAAAGAACTCAGCTTAGGCTTTGGGTGAGGGGTTAATACGATACTATCAAGACAATGAATCAACCAGTGTTTATGTAGAATATTTAAAAGACCATTGTGTAAGGGTAACTCCAACCATTTTTTCTCTCTCACATCCTCAATAGTATAACTGATGGAATTAAAAAGAAACTGAGGAATATTTATTGCCCCAACATCACAAAAATGATTATAAAAGAAAAAATGAAAACTGCATAAAGGCTTATCTGGGTCATCCACGATAACATATTTCATGATGGGTTTGAGGACATTCCCCTAGGGAAAAGGGATTTTATGATACCGTATTCCTAAGCTAGCTCTTCTAGAAAAGTCTTTATCAATGACATCCTTTAATTCTGCATCCCAATTATGCTTCTCCTAGTAATATGTTTTATATTGTTTAAACCTTGTTTCCTCCATTATTTACTTGGATTTTTAATGATATTTTGCTCCCAACCCTTGCTATAGCAAATCCTAGAAAGAATGTTCCTTCCATTATAAATTATTCTCAATTCAAACCCTAGAGTTGAAGGATAATAAATCCATACAAAAAAAAATTGTGATATTGAATATCAAACTTATAAGGAAAATAATATCCATCATTTGAAAGATTATGAAAATTAATGTCATTAAAAAGAAGGATCCAAACTCATCCATATGTAAAATTTATGGCCCTAAGAAGTTTTCCCCCTAAAAATACAATAGAGGGATGCTTTTGAAAATAAAAAATCTTTCTAAATATCCTTGAAATTATTCTCAATGAAATAATTATAAGAATCAGGACTTTCTCACTCTAATTATTTTTATGAGATTCCTTTTAATCATGTGAAAAATCATGGGCATAAGCCAAAACTTCCAAGGGTGTGAATATTGATTTTTAGTGCGTAGAACCACTATGGATATTTTAATTTCTAAATCATTTGATTGAATCAAATAGATGGTCCTTCTAAAATTATTAAATAGTATGTCAGATCATACTTTAATTTTATTGTTTAAGTATTTAATGAATATTTTTCCCTTCAAGTTGCTATTTGTTTAAAAACTTTAGGACTCTATTTGTATTTTCCAATATTACCATAGAATGGCTATGTCTAACTTCTAATAAATTTTTGACCTTGTATATATTTAGTTTAAAATTGATTCTCTTAAATTTGAGCTTCCCATTTATTTTTTTGTTACAAATAAATGTTAGATCTTATGCATTAGAAAACTTAGAATCTATTCCCAAAGCATGAATATCTCCTCTAAAAGGAGCTATCATAACAAATTTAATTTACCTTTTTTTTTTACCCCATTTACATTTAATCTATGTGTATTGATAACTATTTATTCTCAAGACTATTTATCAAATTAGATACAATTGATAATTTTAAAAACATTGATCATAATAATATTTATTCTATGTCTAATTTTTATAAAGTTGACATTTTTAATAATAATTTTCTATTAGACATTATTGCTTAGTCTAATAAAGTAGAATTTTTTTATGTTCTTCCATAAACATCATGACTACCACCTAAAGAGGTAATTATGACTATCCAAATTAAAAAAATTTAGGGCTTGATCAAAATGTCTCCTTAGTTGAATTCCATTCTCTATTTAATTTTGAAATATTTTTTATTCAGTTGTCCTATAGGAAAAGTGCCATAAGATGTTGATTGATAGTACACCCTCTTTTCTGGCTAGAAATCTCATTAGGATAAAAATTTTCTCTAGAATTTAAGGCTATGATAGTCATATCTTTTGTGATGAAGGTGTATAAGCATTTAAATCCCTATTCTAGCTCACATGTCCCTATCTTTTACTCAAACACCCTATCTTAGTGGAAAGGTAAGGGTCAATAAAAAATGGTTTTTATCTCTTCTCTATCTAATGATGAAAATATTAACAATCACTTTCTAGACCCATTTGAATTTAAAACATCATTAATGTGCTAAAAAATAAAAAAAATAAAAATATGGAACAAAAAAAAGGTAAAATATTTAGGTACATAAAGTTATATCTTGTATTATAGGTATTTCATAATAGTATTTGAACATTCATAGGGGTAACACCTTTTTCTATTTATAGTACTAAAATTGTTTTATCTCTTGAGGTTAGAATTCCTTGTTTATGTATTTCTTTGAAAAAGGACAATAACATTAAAAAACTAATAAAATATTTGTCTTTCCTTCATTTTTGCTTATTCATATGTTGCTTGATGGTACTTATCCATTGCTAATGATTTTTTATTATTGCATTATTCCTTTTGCATTTTTTTCTTTTGTCATAACCCCTTTGCCAACAAGGGGCATCACATTATCCTATGTTTTCATTATCTTAATGTTATGCCTTATTCACAAGGAGCGTCATGTTTTTTATCACTTTTCTTTCATCTTCCTTTTATTGTTCTTGTCTTTTATGTCAATACCATTTACTTCAAGTTCCATAAAATAAACTTCTATAGTCCATGCCCATGTTATCTTCTATATGGTATGCAACACAACCACCAAGGTAACATTCCAATAATCACAAAAAAGGTCAATCATAGTGATGCATGGCATAAAAAATCAACAATTTTATCCATCCAACAATTCAAGGAGTATAAGTAGGTAAGTATCCTATACATTTTCTTCTACTTTTACATTATTTGGTTGTGTTTTTGCACTATTGTATTGTTTACATAAAATTTACATTTTCATAGACAAAAGTGATAAACTAATAAAACTTTTACATCATGGTATATAATTTTATTTTCATTGATTTGATTGTCATATATTAATCTTTTTATTTTTCCCAAGGACTCACAATTAATTGTCCCTTCTAGTTTTGTGTATATTCCTTAGGAACTGGTAATAAGTATTGTAAAAAGAGTACTAAAAACTGAATTGTAGGTGGTGGAAAGCTCCATCCTTTTGATATGAGATAGGGGTAGATAAGTTTTATTAGTCCTTATGTAAGAAGGTAGTGAGAAATATTTGCCAAAGGTTTTGGTTCCCTTCTAAGGTACTTATTTTTCACTTTTATTCTAGGCATTTACCTTTCATGGACCTTTTTCCCTTTTCCATGATGCCATGTGTCATGTTTTGCTATCTTATGATAAAATTATTTAAATATTGTATACAAAGTTTTAAATAAAAATTTTAATTTTATCATTTTAAATATAGATTTTAAAACTTTAAATAAAAGGATAATTTATTAAAGTTTTATCATTGAGTACAATGTGAAATTTCTTTCTTTGGATATAAATAACTCTTTCCATTCCTTAGTTACTGATGGAATCATAATTTTCTCCTTTTTATATTATTTTAAAATACCCTTCCCCTCTATTGTCATCATAGCACATGGATTTTTCACTTGGTTAGTTTTCTTGATAGTTTAAGTAAAAACAATCCTTATATCATTGGTTTGAAACCTTCCACAAAGGAGTATATATCACTCCACCTAAATTTATAGCCAAAGATTAAACTTTGCCATGAAGGATTGTATTCCTAGGATTATCAAGTATTCTATAGAAGTCCAAGGTGGAATCTCTTCATTTATTGTGGTGAAAGAGCAACTGAGGCTTATTTGGTTTGAGTTCATTATTATTGTTTTATGGTTATTGTTATTGATGTTTTGATCCTTTATGCCCTAGTATTTTCTAAAGGCTAACCACTATAGGGTTAGGTCATCAAGTTTCTCTTATGCACTAGATTCATGATTTTGATATCATTGGAGTAATTTAGTGTAGAAATAAAATTGTCTTGCATCTATTTACTACTTTTACTTGAATAGTGGTACCTTTAGATGATTTATATGCTTTGTTGTTTTACTACTTTATATTCTAGTTTAATATTTCACATTGCTTATATTAGATTCCATTAGCTTTTGTGATTAATGTTATTTTTTCTACAATTTCTTTTTCAAGAATGTATATATCTTAAAATTTATTACAAAAATAGTATAAATAGGATTTTGTGGAATATAATGATATGGTATATTAAAATTATTGGAAAAATAGAAATTAAACTTCCATATAAAAAATACATTATCATATGGTAGACACTTAGATTTTAAAATATTTTCATTTATTTCTTTAGATAAGGTTAAAAATATATTTGAAAACATTATGGATGAGGAAAAAAATATCAATCATTTATTTTGTTGTTTGTATATTTGAGAATGTGTATTTTGGGTAGGCTTAGATTTTCCAAGCCTAATCCTAAAACTGGTTTGAAGGAAAAATAAACACATATATTTCTATAATTGAAACATATGTGTGCATTATGAAATGCAAGGAGATATACAAAATATGCTTTTTTTTTATAGAATGCATGCATGTTTCATTCAATGACAAGTTAGTTTCATTTATGGAGAAATGCATGTGACATTCAATGAAGTGAGGATGTTATGTTATCCATGTATATTTCCTTTACAATGCATAACATCTAATATCACATAAATGATCATGTATATCATACTAAATAGTTAATTTTAATGTAATAGTATAATAATACTATAAATTTAAAGGTAGATTGATTCAGTTAACTCATAACCATGCTGATAGGACATTCTTACCATAGAATACTCATAATGAGGTAAATTTATTTTTGTATTCATTTTCCTTCTTGTATATCTTAACTATAATATAATTTGTAGAAACATGTAAAAAAGTAGTGCTTATTTCAAATATATATATTCATCTAATACACTCTTATTCATTTGAAAATTTATTTTCATATATGGAGAGTATTTTAGCAAACATGATCATGTTGTATGCAATGTAATATAACATTTCTAGACACACATGTAGTAGGTCTCGATCTTGATAACTCAATCAAAAGAGATGAAAAAATTACATATGGTGATCATGGATAATACAAAATCCTTTCATGTACACCATGAACCAGGTAATCTAGATCTATTACTAATAAATGGTTCTTAATCTAATTATATCTTTAAAACTTACTAGTAGGTATAGAATACTCTTAGTTTGTTAAGTTGATAATATCAACTAATTTTTCTTATGCAACCTCTTCATCCAATATCCATATGAACACTTCTTTAGAAATTTTAACAATATAGATCATATCCCAAAGCTTTGCAAAACTATCTCTAAAAACTATTATGATATGTTGGAAGACAACTAGGTTTCAATAAACCTTGTAACTTGATTGAGTACAAATAGTAAATTCATTTCCTTCTATAGTAATTGTGGTTAGATCTGAACATTATTTAACTCTATAGTGTGTTACCTTTTGATACTAGATACTTAATCTGAAATTAAACACAAGATAATAAATGAGCAATGCAATATTAAATATATGATAATGGTAATATACTAAGTATGTAAAACTCATAAGAAAATTTTGTAACTACTCATAAAACTTCCATTAATGAAGGCTCACCAAAATAGTACAATGATATAAAACAAGTCTCATACTCTCCATATTTCTTATATGCTCTACAGTGTATCTAGCATATCATCTACTACTCCTCTACCTTATGCTATCTACCTTCTCAATTATTTGTGGCCTATATATAATGATATGTGACTCTTGGTCTTCCACCTACCTATGACTCTTCATCTTCCTATTTTATGGACTCATGTACACATGGACAACATGCACATTTACATCTTCAAGTACTTTGCATATTCTAACAATACTTATGCATTTATTATATTGCATAAAGTAAATACTCAAACCCTAATCTAAGACACACTTCTAATATAAAGTTATACCCAAGGTGGTACATTAGCATAGAAAAAATAATGTAATATATTCCAACACCTCCCTATATTATATTATTTGGTTATTGAATACTTTAGTCTTCAATATGGTCTTCATCCTGGTTCTATAACTTGAGCTCTTCTTTTCAAATTTCTTCATTTTTATTCCTATCTATATCTTGATCAAGTAAATAATTAGTATCTTCGTAAAATACTAATTTTGCTTAAAGAGATTTAACTTCATGTTCATTTGCAGGTTCTTCCACTTCCTGAATTTCTTGAATCTCTTGAACTAAGTGTCCTTTTTATTTTCCTCCTTTATATTGTAGTTGAGGATGATTATATTGATTATGAGAACTATATGGATGCTGAAATTATTGCTGATGTAAATTATATTGATTTTGATATTGTCTTGGTTGGAATACCCTATTTGATTGACTTCCAAAGCTTGTTCGATTCCCTTGATATTGATTTCTTGGATTGAATCTACAATAATTTGTACTATGTCATTTCTTTCTACATCCTTTACAATATCTATTTTTACATATTGATCTACCCTTTGAGAATAAAGCAATATTTTCTTGTGGATTATCTTTTGAGATGAAAATAATGTTAGTCATTTCATATTTCAGTGAATTTTCTACCTCATATTCTTTTAGTATATTGACTAACTCATAAAATGATGTATCTTTACTTAGAATTTGTAAAGATGTGACTAAATGCTTATAGATTTTTAGAAGTGATCTTAGGATTTCTTGGACAAGTAACTTGTCTTCTACCTTTTCTCTTTAACATTTTTTATTTTATTGCTATTTTTCGTAGAAATAATTCTATACATTCACCACTATTAAATTTTAGAGAATGCAATTGATTTTGAAGATTCAAGATAGTGGCATTATTCCTTCATTCAAATATCTTGGTTAAAGTTTTCAAGCTTCTATAGAAGTTGTTTCTAAGCTAATGTATGGTCTATTTCATCTATAATTGAAAATATTATTATCATAAGTGCTTTTGCTTCATCTTCTTTATACATTTGAATTTCTCTAGCATCTGCAGTAGGTTTAGTTTTTGCTCCTTTAATAATATCCCAAACCTTTTCAGCTATCAATATTGACCTTACTTTGTTTTACAATGATGTGTAATTAGGCTCGTTAAGAAGTTGGGGTTCTAAAAGAATGGATTTATTTGTTGCCATGATGATAATTGTATACTACCTTATATCTCCTTAGCTTTGAGTCTATGATCAAATTTGATAAGATCTTTTCAATTCTCAAGTTTTGTAGGATCAAATATCTAGGTAGATTTTCTTTTTACTCCCTAGTAATTTGAATGTAAAATAGCTTTGGTAAAATACTTATATTTCTAAGTTTTCCTTTGATTTGAATCCCCTTTGTCTACCTAATGTTCAACTTCAAGACAAGTACTTTATTTCATCTTATTTATGAATAGAAAGCTAAAGATAATTTTTGATGCACTTTCAATTGATAAAATTTTCTATCTTCAAGAACTTTAAGATGGATTCCTTATGTGCCTTCAATTTGAGTAAGAGACTAATTCCAATGTAGTTTTCCAACTTTCTAACAACTCTATGTTGTGTTTGCTATGTATTTCAATTTTCAATAATATAGTGGTTAAATTTCAAGAATCTATGTTTGTGATGAATTCCTTATAACTCCCTAATAATAAATTTAGAAAAACAAATATATTTGAAAATTTAATGTTTCAATTTTTATGTAGAAATTTTTTTTCCTCAAATTCAAATTATTTGTAAATATTTCTATGCTTGAATTTCAAATAAAGAAATTTCAAAAATCTTTCAAATTAAATCCTCCTTACTTCAAAAGTCTTTCAAATCATTCAATAAATCATCTAAGGTTGTAATTCATCAATTCATTTCCTTATATCTCCATTCATTTAATTTATCTTAAGCATAATATATTAACTAAGCTTAACCTTAGTATTGGTATACCTTATACCTCCTTGATATTTATGAAATATAAACTGATTTAAATATTTTTGTACCTTTCTAAAAATGGAGTGCTACATATTCGGTATACTTCTCATGTGACTATAACTTGCATGATATTTTAGGCACTGTCCACATTTTAGTCTTCAATGCTAGATGATGTATTTTTGCTAAAATTAATGTTATTCCTTGTGTATGGCATTGTATTTTGGGACTTTAAATATCCTCCTAGTACTTGTTATACGTTGTCTAATCATTGAATGTGCTTAATATGCACACTAAAGATCGTTTGGGATCCTCCAACCTATCAATATTCTTCTTCTCATGAGAAACATGATACTCAATATCTTATTTAGGTGTTTTCTTCTTACTACATTACTTCTGCCTAGATTTGTGATGTTATGACAATATGGTTGTTACCTTTGATAAGTATCTTCCTTCCTGAAAGAGTGCTTATAGCTGGTTTGAAGTATTTTATTTTCCTCAATGGTTGTTGATGCTCCTTTTCCTTTGTACCAAGTGGCATCCAAGTTCTTTCAAGTTCTTAACCAAAGTGACAAATGGTGGCTACTTGTTGGTCATCAAATCTGCCTAGGTAAGGATTTTGAGTAAATGTACGTGCCCTAGACCTAGACCAACATTGAAAGGACAAAGGGAAGAGATGCCCTTCATGCCAATCTTTGGAGAAAGGTCGGATCCTATGCTAAACTACTTGGGTGTTTGAAGATAAGGGTGCAGGAAAGAGATAAAAGGAGTTAGGGTTAGAGAAATCGGTGATGTAAGGTGGGAGAGAATAGGAAGCACGATTGCTGGAAAGCAACTTGAATAGCAGAAAGGAACACTAAGGCTAAATGAAGGAAATGCAATATCGACTTTTCTATTTATCCTTTGGGCAGGTTTCAGGGTACCTTCCCCGATCACACACCAGATGCAGAGTTCAGCATCCAATATACAAATGAAGAAAGACAAAAGAATCGAGCATAGAAGGCAGCATAAAAGAAATCCAATACAATGATTTTCTGCTCCTATGTATCCTTCAGAGCGAGTTTTAGGGTACAGTCCCCGATCGTAAACCAGACGCAGAGTTCAGCATCCAGTATATAGATGAGGAAAGACAAAAGAAGCAAACACAGAAGGCAGCATAAAAGAGAAGAATTGAGCTCAAAACCTTTTAGTATTAATAGCAGGATATCAAGTTACAACAGCTTTCTAGCAGATAGTTCCCCCCCCCTTTTTCATTACAATGCCTAGGTTTTTATAGAGGACCCGGGCCTCTGAATCATAATTACATAGCGAAGAAGAGTATGCTCTCGAGCCCTAAGAATTTGGCTCCCCGAGGCTCTCGTGACCGAGCTTTCAAATATGTTACCAAAAATGGCAACTGCAACTAGGTCAACCATGGAAAGGTGCATTGATGAGCTGTCTAGACGTCCTTGGTCTTCGGGTGCGGTGCTCGAGTGGTTGCCATGCTCACCGGGCTCTCCATCATGGCTTGATACTTCATTTTTGATTGCCAAAAATGAGCAGCGAGCTTGCTGGGCACAAAAAATTGCATTTATGAGGCACTTGATCACCTCGAGAAAATACCCGACTTGGAATGTGTGCCCGTGAAGCGCTTCACTAAGTTTTCATTCACCACTTTGCTTCGCAATGGTTCTAGGCTGAAGCAAAACTCCTCCTTGGATTATACTTCGCAAAACTAAGCTTTACAAAACTGCTTCGGGGTTGATTTGTGCCGAAGCATGTCTACTTCACAAAATGGCCTTCTTCATCCTTGCTGCTTCGCTGATGCCTTAGAGAAATGCTTCACTGCGATCTTATTTCAAAAATATGGTTCAGGAAGGTTTCGATCGAAGCAATTGTCTTCAAAAGATGTTGCATTCCTTTACTTCGGGTAGAAGTACTTCACACAAAATTAGCCAAAGCAAATGCTTCGCGTAATGAGCTTTTGGCAAAGTAAAAAAAAAAAGGTTCGCTATTGGAGGGTCCCGAAGTGAGTACTTCGACAACTTCCTAGTGAAGTACTTTCAATGCTCCTTGAGTTTCGCTTCGCTGATTTTCTGGCCGAAGTGACTGATGGAAATACTTCGGGTGCGAAGTAGTTTTCTTGCCTTCTTCTTCATATTTCTCTTCGACACACTGCTTCATATAAATCTCGCCTAAAGTAGCTGCTTGAAGCACTTCGGGTCCGAATTTCTTCTATCACTATCCTTGTATTTTACTTCGGTGATATTACTTTGCAAAAAACTCCACCCGAAGTAGTATTGAAAATGCTTCGGGTGCGAAGCTCTCTTTTCTTCTGGATGCCGCTTCACTCATTTTTCGCCCGAAGTAGCTGCTGGAAGTGCTTTGGGCATGAAGTAGTTTCATTTTCTTTTTCTTGTGTTTTACTTCGGCGAAAACTACTTCGCAAAACTTTTACCCGAAGTAGTGCTAGAAATACTTCGGGTGTGAAGCTATTTTTATTTTCCTTCGACGAAGCTCTTTTCTCTAGCTTGTTTGCCAGTGAAGTTCTTTCTTTTCTACTTTATGTACAAATGGGTGGCATTGGAAGCCAAAATTGCTACAACTTTTCAAAATAAAAATAACAAAGCAAAAAATTTACACAACACTATACAAAACTTGTTTCTTTTTTCTACCCCTTGAGAAATGTGACAAAATTTTCAACATTCTTGGTGGCTCGCGGGGCAACGAGCTCGTCTCGGTGGGAGGACCCTTTAAATTTGATCCATTGGGCCAGAGTCTTTTCCCGATCCTTCTCCTCCTTCTTCCTCTGGGAGTGCTTCTACAGCTGGTTCTTGTCCTCCCTCTTCTTATGCTTCTTCTTCCTCCTCTGCTCCTTCGTCTGCTGGAGCGGCCTCTTGCTATGGTGATGGGACCAGAAGGTCATGAATTCTTTTCATTGTTTAGTGGACGTGGGCCCAGACCCCTTTCTAAAATGGTTCTTGGTCTTTGAGTGCCTTGACCAGAACATGGAATCGATCAATCTACCCTATGTCGGTGTGTTTGATTCTTGCACTTAGGTCATTTAGGCAAGCCGCGATTTTGCAGTATCTCAAGATGAAATCAGTGACTTGTCCCTCTATGACTGGTTCTTCCCACTCATCAATTTCAAAGACATCACCTTCGAAATGGAGCCACGTCGGCTTAAGTTCTTCCCGGGTGAGAATATTCCCATCATCATCTATGAAGCTCGAGAAACCCAAGGAAGACAGGTCTTTGAAGTAACCCATCGATGTGCATTGCTCTTGCTCAAATATATCAAGGAGGTCTTTTGCCTTTTGTGCTTTCTTCACCTTGGAGAAGAAAGCACGAATAGTGGCTTGGGTAGTAGACCAATCCCTAGCCGTTTGACTCATAGCAGTGACCTGCAGGTCTTGATACCTGATGCTTTGAACCTCAAAGGCTAGCTTGAGTCACCTCCTGATTTTTTGGATTACCTCATCCACTATTAGTCCCTCTTTAGCAATGGCATGCTGAGCTTCGGTGACAAAAATTTAAATCGACAGGGCACTGGAGGCCCGAGATCTGAAACCTTTGAGTAGGTGAGAGCGGATCTCCTTTATCCTACCTTTGTCGAATAGTTCCAGGTTTGCTTTTTCATACAATTATTGCTGGGCTCACAAGATCTTGCCCTCGAGCTCTTTGGCTTTTAGCTCATTTTTGGCCTGTCTTTGTGCTTGGTGCTCGACCGAAGTCTGCAATTATAGAATTTGCTGCTTGAGGGCATGTGTTTCCTTTTTGAGTAGTTTGTACTACTATGAATCCTCTAGCTCAGAGCGAATCCTAGCCAACTCTTCTTCCAACTTGATGTTGGCATTTTCTTCTTTGAACCTGCACTGGTTGGCAATGTTGGCATGTGCTCAAAAAGTCTCAACCCTAACATGCATAGACGCGGATTCGTCATCTATGTTTAGATGCTCCAGGTCTTTGGTCTTCTCCTGGTAGTCATAGTCGGCTGGAGTCATCTCATCCAGAGGCTTTTGGACCCTGGGGACCTTCTTCACTTTGTGCAACTTTCCACCCTTCAAGTCGAAAATTGCACATTTTTCAACTTGAGCCAGAGATTTCCCTTTTTTCTTTCTCGCCTCCTTTAGCATCTTCTCTATATTTTGTCAAGCTAGGAGTAGCTTTTCAGCCAGAGGGCGCTCCTTTATTGAAGATAGGTCTATTTCAGAGAAATCTAAATCTCCAGCCAAAGGTGTAAACAAATATAAAGAACTAACAGGGGTAGATTCCCCTGACGGCTCGAGACTGGTGTGGCAGGGACTTTGGCAAATGGGATTATGCTTTGGGCTATGGGAGAGTGGGTTATGGGGCTTGGTGTGGGGACACTACCTTCGCCTTGGCATAGGATTGAAGGAAAAAGGGCATGGGTAGGTGAAGGGGTCTCAACAGGCTTATCCTAGTCAGACAACTCAGGAGGAGTGGGGCTATGCAGGATTGGACTGGCGATGGGTAGTTTATAAGTGGGGGACTGACCTGGTGGGGGATGGAGAGATTTATGAGGGCTTCCACTCAGGGCTGCCATGGATGTGTCAAAGACCGAAGCAAAGGGAATGGAGTGCATACCTGCATTCCCTCCTGGCAAAGCGGTAGTGGTAACTTCTTACATGATTGGTTCTTGGCCCGATTGGGCTTCGACACTCCCGACCTCCACAACTTCTACCTCGGGGTCTTTCTCTTGTTGGAGGAGTTCCTCCATGTCAATGACATTTATTTTGGGGACCGTCTCAGCACTTGGTGCCCCTGCATCTTCAATGTTTGCTTCAATCTGGACATGATGCAGGTGACCCGATGGAGGTACTTGTAGGCTTTGTGCGAGGGCGCTTTGGGTGGCTCGGAGGGATTGGAATTTGCTCCTGCCTTTTCCTTTTCTTTCTCTCTAATGGTTGCTCTACTTCTTCAGCCCCCACTTCCTTTTCTTCCTCTGAGTCGCCCTTAGCTCCACCTAGGCTTTCGCCTGATCTTGGGGTAGCTGGGGGAATAAAATCTGCAAAGGATATCGACTTCCAGGTTTCAACATTGGAGTCATAAAGAATTGCGAAGTCTTTATTCAATGCTAAGAGTCCATAGGAGTTCATTTTCTGATGATGGACTCTCATTATCCACCATTCCCGAAGCTTTTCCTCACTCCAGTATTTTACCTCCTTCAAATCATCCCTTGCTTTCTTCCAAAATGTGGAGCTCGACGTCGAGAGGGGAGACTGATCAGGGTCAAACTCGACCTCCATAGGATAGAACTCATGCCATGGAGGCAATGTCCTCATCCTTTCTAAATGCCACTCTAGATCCTTTCCATTGGGATTATTTCTCTGTTCCACAACTTTGGGGTGAGGGCAGATGTGGAAGTTCTTGAATTTTAAATGATCCCTCATCACACCCAAGGGATCATAGAGCCACTGCTGAGGAATCTGGAGTAGGCCAAAGTAGGCAAGCCTTTCTTCCAAGAATGTGCCCTATTTTAGGGCAAAGACTTCTATTACCCCCATCCTAAAGGGGAAGTCACAAGTATGTGCCCACTTCCGATCGTGACCGTATATTGCATTGGTAGAGTCACTCTGTCGAGCGACTTCCAATGCGAACTGATATTCAGAGGGGTATACTGGTAACAGGAAGGGCTTCCCAATGAAGCCAAACATGCGAATCACCAGTCCCTATGTCAATTGGAAGACATCCCCCATTTTTCCCAGCACCACTCTATCTCTCAAACTGAGTGGTACCCGAGGAGAAGAACCTTTCAACAAATGCATGGCGGGTCCCAAAAATTGCTGATTGAAAGGATAATAGGACTCTTCCTTCAATAGGAGGGAAGTCCATTGATACACTGGCAGAGGATTTCCATCCTTGCCACTTGGAGAGATGGCGATATGAGGAAACCGCTTATGCACTTGGTAAAAGTATAGCCAAAAAAGAAAAGAACAGGGTGTGAAGTACTGGCCTGTTGCAACATTCTTCATGTTGGAGAGCCTTGTATGCAGGGTTCGGGCCACCCATTCCACCCAATCAAAGAAAATTGGGTTAGTGTTTGGCCTTGAAGCATCAAGGGCGTAAAACTCCCCTCTTGAAATGCACTCGGCCAAAGACACCTACCAGGGCTGTACTGAAGTATCCGTTGACAAGCCCGCCACCCATGCAATGATAGAAAAAATATCTATATTTTTGAAGGCCTCCAAGGGTAAGGGCATCTGGGGTAGCTTGTTTGAAGGTAGCCCACTTTTGAGATTCTCTCACAAGAATTTCAATATAGAACTGTTGGAGGCAAATCTCTCCATTTGTTCGTTCAGGATGACATTGCGAACAAAATAGCCCTTGGGTGGACCCTGCTGCGGCGTGAAGGTTGCTTGCACATCTTCCTTCAATATGGAAAATAGTTTGTGTCCCGAAGCATCTAGCACCTACTTGGATGCAGGTTGGTAATTTTGTGCAATGGCGTATATCAGCTCGGGACAATGATGAGCAGGTGGGGTTAAAAACTAGTAGATTTGGGAGTAATATGTAGTGGCTCTCTTGTTTTCTAGCGTGAGCCTACTCGTCATGAATTCTATGGTGTGTCGAAGATTGGATACACCCTTAGAGAGTTGCGTGTCTCGGATCTTCTCCCACCCATCAATTGGTGGTTCCACAAGCTTTTCTTCCTCCGAGTCGTCTCCCTCTTCCATTGGCTGCTTTTTAGGTCAAAGGGGAAGATTTAGCTTCTTCGAAGCGTGCCTTTTCTCTTCCTTCCCCTTCTTTGTCTTTTTAGGGCCTGCAACTTTGGGCTCTTTCCCCTTCTCCTTAGAGTTTTTCTTTCCCATGATGCTAGTGATAGCGGTAGGGTTCTTGATACAAAGAGCTTAAATGCGAATGGCCAGATGCAAAGGATGGGAGAGTTGCAGAATATCCGAAGGCTCTTAGTTTAGCTCTAACTGATGGACAAATAACTTCCCTCTTGAAAGGAACTCGCTTTTATAGCCTAAAAAGGCAACCACCTAAATTTATGGCACCTACTAAAATTAAATTTGTACTTCGGATGACGAAAGCTGTCGTATTCTCAAACCGCTTCTGCAACGACGTGGTACACAGGGCTGCATGCTTTGATGATTACACTTCATACTGGAGACGCCACCCGTTGCCACCTCGTACCTTGGTGCGAGCTTTTCCTTTCCCTTTTCTGACTCGGGAAGTGCTCCACCACCCTTTTGCCTTAAATTTGTCCGCTTTATACTCCTTTGAAGGCCATTCTCGGCATGTTCTTCGAGGCACATTTCGAATTTCCACCTCACGCATGTTCGGCTCGGTGAAGTTGAACTTTAATGCTGAAAATGCTTCGCGGTGAACCTTTGGTTCGGACTACTTTTAGATGCTTCGGGCCCGAAGTACTTTTTCTTTGCCGTGTTGCCATTCTGTCTTACGAAGGTCGTCGAAGCTCTCCCTTTTGAAAACTGCTTCGCAAAAATTTTTCCCGAAGTAGCTACTGAAATACTTCGGGTGCGAAGCTCTTTTCGTGCCTTTTGTAACCTTCTTTGCAGCAAACCTTCTTGTACTTGCTACTTCACATCAAAATTTCCTCGAAGAGGATTTGGAATTGGTACTTGGATTTTGTGATCTTGGAGAGACTGTATATACAAATGGAAAATATATACAGAAGTACACACACTTTTTTTTTTTTTTGAGCAAGCGAAAGAAATCGAATTATACTTAGTAGTGAAAAGTCTTCAGATGAAGACCATTGACAGAGATTGGCAGAACTTGACCATCTGCATCTTTGAGGATGAATGAATTGGCCGAGTTCACCTTCATAATTTTGAATGGCCCATCCCAAAAGGCGTCCATCTTGTCGTGATTCCCATGCTTGGCCTTCCAAGAGTCCCACTTCAATACCAGGTCTCCCACATTGAATGTGCGATCGGATGACTTTTTCTTGAACCAGTCTCGAATGACCTGAGTATGCTTAGTGAAGTTCTAGTATGCTTCTTCACAATATTCCTCTAGTCGTAGCAGTTGGGCTAACCTATTTTCCATTGGACTGATTCCATATTCTACTTCTAATAGCTGCAGTGCAGGGATCTCAACATGGATGGGTAAGATGGCTTCCTTGCCATAGACCAGGGCATAATGCGAAGTCTTGATTGACCTTTTGATAGAAATCCGATCGGCCCACAAGGCCCGATCTAGAAGGAGATGCCAAGTCCTTTTGTTCGTTTCTATGAGCTTCCTTAGCATTCTCAACAGAGTCTTGTTGGTGGATTCTACCAAGCCATTGCCTTGTGGATAATAATTGGAGGATACTTTATGATATATCCCATACCTATAGAGGAATTCATTGATTTTAGCGCCTGTGAAGCCAGGGCCATTATCTGTGATGATTGCTTTGGGGATGCTGAACCTAGTGATCAATCCTTCTAGGAAGGTGACTACAGTCTCTTGATCTACATGTTTGGTGGGAATCGCTTCGGCCCACTTGGTAAAGTAGTCAGTTGCAATCAGGATGAACTTATGTCCCACAGAGGAATTTGGTGATACGACTCCTATAAAGTCTAACCCCCATTGCTAAAAGGGAGTTTCTACCTATATCGGGTGAAGTGGCATCAAAGCATTTCTGCTTCGGCCAATGAACTTTTGACACTGCTCGCATTTGCGACAAACGGCGAAGGCATCAGCGAAGAGTGTGGGCCAATAATAACCCGCTTTGATGATCTTTAATGCCATCGTTCTTCCCGTGAAGTGACCTCCAGATAGCCCCGAATGGAATTCTCCTAGGACTTTTCTTTTATCATCATCTTTGATGCATTTGAGAAGGATCCCATCAATATTCTTGAAAAATAGGCCTTCGGGGTGCAAAGTGTACCGGGAGGACCGCATCCTGAAATGTCTCCACTGTGAAGCATTCATATGCGAAGGACAACTGCCAGTGTTGAAATATTCAACTATTTCACTGACCCAATCTTTCTCGTCCTCCTCGTGGTTAGCGAAGCATTCTTCGACTGGTAAATCATCCTTCTGAGGTTCTACAGCTTCGGCCACTGCGTTCTTCGCTAATTCTTGACATAATGCATGACCGCGAACCAATTTGGTGGGCTTGATCTCAATGTCAAACTCCTATATTTTGTTCACCCAACCGGCCCTTTTACTTCCCAATTCTCCTTGGATGATGAAGTTGCGCACGTCGGGGTGAATGACAAAGACTGTGACCCAACTTTGAGAGATGAACTATTTGAATTTTCTAAGGGATTTCATTACCGCATGCACCTGACGTTCTATGAAATTATATTTCTCTTCATGGGGATTGATCACTTGGCTCAAAAACGCGATGGGGCGTTCCTCGCCATCTTCCCCCTTTTGTGTCAGGACAATAGCATAACTTTTGGGTTCCCCTATAGCATATAGGATGAAATCCTGACTGTAATCTGGATTGATCAAGACCGACGCCTGAGTGATTCAAGTCTTAATCTCTTCAAAAGCTTCTTTTCTTTCTTCGGTCCAGCTAAATTCGGTGCCCTTCTTCAGGAGTTGGGACATTGGCTTGATGACTTGGGCGAAGTCGGGGATGAACTTCCTTACAAAGTTAATTTGACCAAAGAAGGATTGAAGTCCTTTCTTGTCTGCTAGGAGCGGGAGCTTCATTAGAGCTTTGGATCTGTCAGGATCTACAGTGAGCCCCTTTTCTGATATCGCGTGTCCCAGCAACTTTCCTTCGTTGACTGCGAATATGGACTTCTTTGGATTAATTGAGATGTCGAACTCTCGGAATTTTTTGAAAACTTGTTGTATATGTAGTGGATGATCCTCCCTTCTTCGAGAGAAAATGGTCATGTCATCCAGATAAATGATGATGACCTTATTTAGAAGCTCACCAAAAGCAAGATCCATTGCTCTCTGGAAAGTGGCCCCAGCATTCGAAAGGCCAAATGGCATTCGTTGGTAGGAAAATGTTCCCCACTTGGTGGTGAATGTTGTTTTGTGTTGGTCTTCATCCCTGACCTAGATCTGATTGTATCCAAAAAAACCATCGAGCAGAGAGAAGCGTTGAGCTCCAGCCACTGAGTGCAAAATTTGATCAATTTGTGGGAGAGGATAGTGGTCCTTGAGGGATGCCTGGTTTAGGTTGTGAAAGTCCATGCATAACCTGATATCTCCATTCTTTTTTTTGACTGGGACCAGGTTTGCTACCCATGAAGAGTGCTTGATGGGATATATGATCTTTGCCTCGAGCATCTTCAAGAGTTCGGCCTTCATTAAGACTTCGATCTTGGGATTCACCGGTCTTTGCTTTTGTTAGAAGGGTTTGACCCCCTCCTGCAACTTGATTGTGTGTTGAACCAGCTGTCGATTGTATCCTCGAAGATCTTGATAAGACCAAGCAATTATATCAAAAAAAATTTTGCACAGATTCTGTATCTATTCTATCTCCTCTGTAGTGCAGTCGGTCCCAACCTTTATTGCTTTCCCAGGTTCAAGCTCCAGATCCTGATACTATTTTTCATTGACTTTGATCATGTGAGAGAGAGCTCAATCATTTCGATCAAAGAGACTTTCAAGGGTGATTAGTCCCTTGGGAACATGGTTATTTTTCAATTGAATCAGCCCTTCATACTCTCCTTCATCAGAGCTTCGGTCTTCGACTGTGGTGGCTTCTTGGATCAAGAAATTTACAATCTGCTCGTCGTTATCAAACACTTGCCAATGCAGATCCTTGTCTGGGATAGAGGGTCTATAGATCATCCTCACAGCTCTAGGCTTGTGCACCATGTCTTCTACTGGAGAGTATTTGGCTACGATGGATGCCAGAACATCGGCATGTTGGTTCATCTCTCGTGGGATTGACTGTAGATTGAGAGATTCAAACTGATTGAATAGGTCCCATACCCTATTACTGTATGATTTTAGATAATGCTTCTTTGAAGTACACTTATTTGTGACCTGGTTGCAAACCAGTTTAGAATCTCCAAAGATTTGGAGATGCTTTATGCCTAACTTATCAGCTTTCTTAAGTCCTAGGCATAACGCTTCGTATTCTGCTGCATTGTTAGTGCAGCTCCATGTCAACTGGTAGCAATATTCCTTTTGCTCTCTAGAGGGTGAAATTAGAAGAATCCTTGCCCAAGTGCCATTTTTACATCGGGCACCATCGAAGAAAAACTTCCATAGTTCTTCCTGGGCACTTGTTCTATTCTCGGGTTGGGAGTGGTTTTTTGGCTTGGCGATCGCATAACATCCTATTTCGGTCTCCACCATGGCGTTGAAGTCTACCAATGAAAACTCATCTTCACAACTTAACTACGCTAGAGACTCCTCAACTAGATCTACCTGCTCTATTTCCTCCACCATTGCATTCACTGGTTCGTTGCTTTCTTCCTCGGACATCTTCTGTACAAGAAAGGAAGAAGGCTTCTCATTGTAGATCTTTACCTTCTTTCCTTTGTATGGAATCTCCAGATGGGAGTAATCCATAAACAGATATCCGCCTAACTTTGCCATGAATTCCCTCGACAAGCACATACTAAAATATGGCTCCAAGTCGACTACCACTACCTCTTGTATGATTGTGATCTGAGGCATCTTATGTAGTCGGATAGGAATGTCCTTGATCACCCCTATAGTCTTCACTGGAGTACCATCCAACTGGAGTACACCTTGGCTGCTTCGCATATACTCCATCCCTATTTCTTCGTAGACTGCTCTTGGCATTACTGTTGTAGCGGCCCCAGAGTCGATCATGCAATTATGCACAATATACCCTTCCATTTGTAGGGATAGGTAGAACGGAGGTGGTCTGTTCTTCCCCATAATTGACATGGATAGGGTCTATACCAAGGCTAGCGGTGCTACCTTTTTTACCTTAATTATCTTTAATGATTCCTATAGCAGGTCTACTTGTCCAGGAAGTTGCAGTGCATCGTACAGGCTGATCTTGGTTGGAATCTTCTTCAATTCCTCTACAATATTGTACGCCAGGGATTTGGGTGCTTCGGGCTCCTTTCTGGGCTCATATCTTGTGCGATATTGCTCTGTAGCTTCCACCCTTTTTTGCTTAGTCAGCGAAGGAAACTTGAGTTTTTCCTTAGCCTGTTCCTTGGTTTCTGTCTGAGACGGTTCGACAGAGGCCTTTTGAGCCTTTCCTTTGGTTGGTGCAGGCGAAGGAGCTTCGCTCGAGGCCGAAGTAGAAGGTTGTCCTTTCTCGGGCTGAACTTGCTCTTTTGAAGGAGCCAGCTGAGTAGCATCCACTTCTATTGTCTTTTTTCCTCCTCGGGTGAGTACTGCAACAGGCTCCTCCTCGCCAATTGTCAAGTTGTGACTCATCTACCTAATGATGTTTACTTGACCGCTGTGACTACTATTTTCCAGTGTTTGTACATAGTGTTGGTGCAGGGTGCAGGCATTCTCTTCATGTGGGTCATTGCACATAGAACACCAATACACATAGTCGAAAGTGCTTGGAGCCTCATCAATTATAGCATTTCTCGTCGAAGCCTTCCCTTGCTGGACTGCTTGGTCCTTGGTAAGTGCAAGTGCAGGATAAGATCTTCTCGGTAGGAACTCCTCTTGTGCTTGCTTATTTTTTACAATGGTCATGTCATTAGACAACATCTGAACCGTAGAGTTCAGAGACTGCATTTCCTACAAAATTTTGGTTTGTATATCATCGACTTTCGGAGCGATTGGTAATGGAGCCATCGTCGGTATTGGAGGAAGGGCAGGATGTTGAGGTGGTGCTGGTAGTACGGGAAATGCCGAAGAGAGAGTGGGCTATGGAGTTGAAAATGTAGGGAAATGAATTTGTGGAGCAGTGATTTGAGACACGATAGGGTTTGGATTCCAAGATGAAATCGAGAGTGCAGGGGTGGTGGAGATTTGCGAAGTGGCTACACTTGCATACTGGAATTGTAAGAATTCAAGAAGTATGGGCATCGACATCCTTTGGGGAAGCTTGCCCACAACTATTAAATCCATCTCCACTCTCTTGGCTAACTCATACAACTCAAGAAAAGTATTAACGTTAGAATATCTTACCATGAGACTGATATCGGGATTGAAATCCCAAAGGAAATAGAGTGTTGCAGCTTCGTCAGTTGGCCAAAGTCCAACTGGTACTCTCTACCAGGTTCGAGCGAACCTAATATTAAAATCTACAATTTCTTCTTGTGGATGTCTCTTGATCGAAGTGAACTGATGCAGAAGAGAAGTAGGATCGAAAGACTCATTGAAGTTTCCCATCATTTTCCCAGCTAATTGGTCCCATCCCGTAATGCTACCGGGTGGTAGAGATCTATACCAGTAGAGGAGTTTTCCTCTAAGGGAAAGAACCAGAAGCTTTACCATAATTTGTTCTTTCGTAATGTCATGGATCACCGCCAGAGATATTATGTCCTGGATATGCTCTAGGGCAGTCTTCCCAGTTCCATCAAACATTGGGATCTTCTTTATGGTAGCAGGCGGCACTTGCCCTTGTCCTGCTAAATTTAGTGGTGATAAGGAATCCCATGCTGGGCACAACCTGGGTGGCTGTGGCTGCTGCATTTGTTGTTGTTGTTGTTGTTGTTGTTGTTGTGCCATATTCGCTCCCAAATTTTGAGAAATCAGAATTCTCGAAGCTCCCCCTTGACTGCTAATAGGACAACTAATAGGAATAGAGGGACTAGGATGCTTTGGAGAGTTGGGAGGATTGGGAGGAAAGCTAGATGTTGTACTATCAGAAGTTGAGCTTTGTCTACCAACAGAGGATGTTCCTTGTAGCAGTGATTATGGGGTGATCAACCTTGATTGTTCCCCAAAAGTGTCAATATCTAGCTCAAAGAACTCGGTTTCCTCTCCTCTATTCTTAACTCTCCATCTTGTTTGCATGAAGGCACAGACTTTTGGTACCGGTCTTTACGACTTAAAGATTTTTGGGTAAACAGAGTCGCCAGATGCTAAAAGTCTTTCAGTAATGAGGGCATCGGTCCTCACTACCACTAATCAGGTGAGACTGACTGGGTCACACCGAGAACTTAGTTAGAACTATTGGCCCTGGTGAAGATGGGTTTGCATTAAAATATGGGACCTTAACTAGTTATGGGTCTTTCTAAGATAGATACAGTCTGTCCCATCGGGCGTGCCAGAAACTGTTGGTCATCAAATCTGCCTAGGTAAGGATTTTGAGTAAATGTATGCGCCCTAGACCTGGACCAACATTGAAAGGCCAAAGGGAAGAGATGCCCTTCATGCCAATCTTCGGAGAAAGGTCGGATCCTATGCTAAACTACTTGGGTGTTTGAAGATAAGGGTGCAAGAAAGAGATAAAAGGAGTTAGGGTTAGAGAAATCGGTGATGTAAGGTGGGAGAGAACAGGAAGCATGATTGCTGACCAACAACTTGAATAGCAGCAAGGAACACTAAGG
Organism: Wollemia nobilis; assembly: GCA_028583015.1. Taxonomy (NCBI): domain Eukaryota; kingdom Viridiplantae; phylum Streptophyta; class Pinopsida; order Araucariales; family Araucariaceae; genus Wollemia; species Wollemia nobilis. Next base: position 3,117,873 of record JAQPPZ010016751.1, on the reverse strand, counting down.
GTAAACGAAGGAAATGCAATATCAACTTTCCTATGTATCCTTCGGGCGGGTTTCAGGGTACCTTCCCCGATCACACACCAGACACAGAGTTCAGCATCCAATATACAAACGAAGAAAGACAAAAGAATCAAGCATAGAAGGCAGCATAAAAGAAAGCCAATACAATGCTTTTCTACTCCTATGTATCCTTTAGAGCGAGTTTTAGGGTATAGTCCCTGATCGCACACCAGATGCAGAGTTCAGCATCCAGTATACAGACGAAGAAAGACAAAAGAAGCAAACACAGAAGGCAGCATAAAAGAGAAGAATTGAGCTCAAAAACCTTTTAGTATTAATCGCAGGACATCAAGTTACAACAACTTTCTAGCAGATAGTTCCCCCCCTTTTCCATTACAATGCCTAGGTTTTTATAGAGGACCCGGGCCTTTGAATCATAATTACATAGCGAAGAAGAGTACGCCCTCGAGCCCTGAGAATCGGCTCCCTGAGGCTCTCGTGACCGAGCTTTCAAATCTGTTACCAAAAATGGCAACTACAACTGGGTCAACCATGGAAAGGTGCATTGATGAGCCGTCTAGACATCCTTGGTCTCTAGGTGCAATGCTCGAGTGGCCGCCATGCTCATCGGGCTCTCCATCATGGCTTGATACTTCATTTTTTATTGCCAAAAATGAGCAGCAAGCTTGCTGGGCATGAAAAATTGCATTTATGAGGCACTTGATCGCCTCGAGAAAATACCCAGCTTGGAACGCATGCCCGTGAAGTGCTTTGCTAAGTTTTCATTCACCACTTCGCTTCGCAATGGTTCTGGGCCGAAGCAAAACTCCTCCTTGGATTATACTTCGCAAAACCGAGCTTTGCATATCTTCTTTGGGGTTGATTTGTGCCGAAGCATATCTACTTCGCAAAATGGCCTTCTTCGTCCTTGCTGCTTCGTTGACAAAACTGCTTCGCTGATGCCTTGGAGAAATGCTTCGCTGTGATCTTCTTTCAAAACTGTGGTTCGGGAAGGTTTCGGCCGAAGCAATTGTCTTCAAAAGATGTTGCATTCCTTTACTTTGGGTAGAAGTACTTCGCACAAAATTAGCCAAAGCAAATGCTTCGCAATGAGCTTTTTGCAAAGTAAAAAAAATGGTTCACTGATGGAGGGGCCCGAAGTGAGTACTTCAACAACTTCCTGGCGAAGTACTTTCAATGCTCCTTGAGTTCCGCTTCGTTGATTTTCTGGCCGAAGTGACTGATGGAAATACTTCGGATGCGAAGTAGTTTTCTTGCCTTCTTCTTTGTATTTCTCTTCGGCACATTGCTTCGCAGAAATCTTGCCCGAAGTAGCTGCTTGAAGCGCTTCGGGCCCGAAGTTCTTCTATTGCTATCCTTGTATTTTACTTTGGTGATATTACTTCACAAAAAACTCCACCCAAAGTAGTATTGAAAATGCTTCGGGTGCGAAGCTCTCTTTTCTTCTGAACACCGCTTCGCTCATTTTCACCCGAAGTAGCTGCTGGAAGCGCTTCGGGCGCGAAGTAGTTTCATTTTCTTTTTCTTGTGTTTTACTTCGATGAAAACTACTTCGCAAAACTTTTACCCGAAGTAGTGTTGGAAATGCTTCAGGTGCGAAGCTATTTTTATTTTCCTTCGATGAAGCTCTTTTCTCTAGCTTGTTTGCTAGCGAAGTTCTTTCTTTTCTACTTTATGTACAAATGGGTGGCATTGGAAGCCAAAATTGCTGCAACTTTTCAAAATAAAAATAATAAAGCAAAAAAACTTTACACAACACTATACAAAACTTGTTTCTTTTTTCTACCCCTTGAGAAATGTGACAAAATTGTCAACAACTACACTCATCATAACACTTGCATTTTATTTTATAACATATTAGCTTCATTTGACACTAAAAATTGCTTACCCTTACTTAACGCTTATAATATCTTTTGTTATTTGATAGTTGCAACTTCAATGCTTGTTGGTGCTTCTTTGTTTCTAACACTTGGTGGTGGCTATTCTACGTCAATGGTCACTCCTCTTCTATAGTGGTGGATCCTCTTTTGGTGGTGCTTCAATAAATATTCCTTTTTGTATTTTCAACCCCTTTTCTTGATAGCTTCTCAATGTTGTTCGACCATATATCTAAGATTCTTAAATTGGGTAAAATATTTACTTTTTAATTTATTTATCTCCCAAAAATCTTTCACCCTTATCCTTGCTTTGGCTCTATCCTCTAATTTCTTCTTTTTGCTGCAGATTTTAGTCCAATGTGAACGTTAACTTCTTCAAGTTTTGGTGCCTTGACTTGGTGTATTTATACACCTTGAGCATGTTGTCTTTCAGCACTTATTCATCCTTTCCTTAGATAATAATATTATCTCCTTCGTTGTTTTGAAGACTTTCTTTTGCAGATTTTAATAGCTTTAATATGGTGCTCTTATAACTTTAAATTAAACTGATTTTAATGCTTAAATAATAAAATTTTGTAGCACCGATGTGGCATATATTTTGGCCTTATTTTCTAGCTAATATTCTTGGTAATTTTATTCACCTTTTTGCTTCCCAAAAATTCTAAAATTTATAGCTCTCCTTTCTAATTAATTGTTGCCTCAAACTTATCAACTTTTCAGCTGTCAATGCTATTTAAAAATCAGCTTCTATGCTGTCTAAATGTCTTTCTAATTTGCAGTATTTATCCTTCTTCAACTTCTGCCAAATACTTTTTTGCTTTTCTGTCCAAATATATCTCAAATCTGCCCTAAATTTCTCCAAAAACATAGCTCTATTTTCTCCTTCTAATGCTACCCTAAAATATGATTTTTGTGGATTCAATTCTCCTCCAAATTTGCTCTCTCGAACTCTGAAATTTGAAGCAATTAGTATTGTCCAAATGCTGCCCTCTTGCTGTCCAAAACTCTACAATTTTTTCAGCTTCAAATGCAGCCAATTCCTCATTTGTTTTTCTGTTCAAATATATCCCAAAATTCTCCAAAACCCAGCTCTAATATATTCTCTTAATGCTGCTCAAATTTGTAGCTCAAATCTCTTCAAATTGCTGCTTTTAAAATCTGATTTCTTAACCAATATTTTTGCTTCTACTCCTCTTGACTCAGCTTCTCAACAAAATATTCTTCAAGAAATCCTTTCTCTTATCACTTCTGAGGAGAACTCTATTTTGACTACTCCTATTACTATCAATGAGCTTCAACGGGTAGTTTTTAAAATGCAAAAAGGGAAAACCCCAGGTCCTGATGGTTTTCCCATTAAGTTCTACTAAGAGTTCTGGGATATCCTTCATGTTGATTTATTAAAGGTGGTGGAAGAAACCAGGAAATCCAAATAAATTTTGAAGGTTATCAATAGAACTTATATTACTCTTGTTCCAAAATCTCAATATTTTGATCATATCTTAGCTTCTAGACCTATTGCTTTATGTAATGTTGTTCTCAATATCATTACTAAAATCATGGTAGAAAGGTGGAAGTCTCTTTTGCATAATATTATTTCCCCAAAGCAATGGGTTTATATGGAAGGGCGTAAAATATTAGATAATATAGTTCTTGCTCAATAAGACATCCATTCCATGGATATGCAAAAATCTCCTTCCATGTTCATTCGGTTAGACTTATATAAAGCTTATGACAGAGTGGACTGGAACTTCCTTATAAAAGTTTTGAGGCAATTTGGTTTCTCTAAGAATTGTATGGATTAGATTATGGGATGTATCTCTTTAGTTTCCTACGTAGTTCTTATTAATGGCAGGTCTTCTTAGTCATTCCCAGCTTCTAGAGGTATTAGGCAAGGTGACTCGTTATCCCCTTATTTATTCATCATTCTTGTTGAATTCTTGGGTAGGACTATAACCAAAAATAGGGAAAACAAAACCCTTGAGGGAGTTACCATTGCTCATGGAGCTAGACCTATCTCTCATCTTCAATTTTTGGATGACTCTACTATTTTAGGTAAAGCTATAGTTAAGGAATCTTCTAATATTAAGGAAATTATTAGTTGTTTTTCTAAGGCTACTAGGTAGTTGATCAATGAAGACAAATCTAAATTTATTTTATTTCATTGCTCTGCTAGAAAGGAATCCATGGTCTTGGATAAATTAGGATATAAGAAGACCTCCCTTCCAATCACTTATATAGGTATTTCCATAAATATTCAAAGGCAGAAAAATAAATATTGGAATTGGTTGTTGGACAAAGTCAAGAAGAAAATTGGAAAGTGGACCAAGAAGTGGATTTCTCCTGGGGGTAGAATCACCTTGGTAAAATCAGTCCTTCAATCTATTCCTATTTATGTATCTTTTGTGTTGAATATCCCAAAAAAAATTCTTCTAGAACTGGATCAAATCAGTCATTTTTTCCTTTGGAGTGGTACTAAGGAGAAAATAAAATGGACCTTGGTGAAATGGGACACTTTATGTCTTCATAAGAATGAAGGGGGGTTAGGATTACAGTCTTCTATTAATAACAACAAAGATTTAGCTGCTAAATTATATTTAAGGATGTTGCATAATCCCAATGCTCTTTGGGCCAATAATCTTCGTGCTAAATATGCTGAGAACAAAAGTCCTGAAGACCTTATTCGCTATCAACTTCCTACCAAAGGTTCTTCCATTTTAGCAATTCTTACGATTGGTGAGGATTTGATAAAGAAAAATTTATTTTGGATCATTCATAATGGTCAACATGTAAATTTTTGGATAGATTCTTGGGATGGTCACAAGCCTTTGATAACCCAGTTTCCCGATTGGAGGCCTTGGATGGAGGAGCTTTACTGAGCTAACTGGATAAAGGTGGCTAATTACTGTCAGTACCATATTGGTTATTCAAAGGTTGGTAGATATTGTATCCCTATTGAGGACTAGCCTATTCAAATCTCAAAAAGGGAAAGACAAGATATCCAAGGCATCCTTCATATGAGATCTCTCCCTTGGTCCCATGAAAAATATTGTTTTGGATGGAACAACACTACTAAGGGTGATTATTCAGTTGCTCAAGGTTATTTTACCTTGTGCCATAATAATCCAAACCATTCTTCTGACATATTTTCTCAACTGTGGGCTCAAAATATTTGGCCTAAGATGAGGTTATTTAATTGGATTTTATTGCATTGTAGTGTGCTTACTGGTGAGCAACTTATGAACCGTGGTTTTCATGGTCGTTTTAGATGTGAAATGTGTGAAGAGAATGTAGAAACTCTCAACCATATTTTTATTGACTGTACTTTAGCCTCTGAGATATGGAGGAGAATGGCCACTTTACTTGGCTTACAATGGTCCATTTTTTTAACTATTGATCAGTTTTGGAGTGATTGGCCTAATCAAGAGGGTGTTCATCATTTTATTAGGCAGATAGTTTGGATATGTTCTAGCATTCTTCTTTGGAATATTTGGAATGAAAGGAACAACCAAATTTTTAATCAATATAGGAAGGATATTCACTATATTTTGCAAAATACCATAGCCAACTTAGTTGAATCAGTCCATTAACTCCTTAATCACCCCTAAAAATCCCACCAAAGATGGGATCGAGTGATGCAAATATTGAAGATTAAATATTCTAAGGGCAACCAACTTAAAGGGAAGGTGAGTATTAGTAATATGGATAGGACAAGAAATTGGCAACCTCCTCCTAAGGATTTTGGAAATGTCAATACTGATGGAGCCTTTAGAGGGAACCTTGGAAAAGCCAGTGTGGGAGGAATTGGTAGACTTTCAGATGGCTCCCTGGTTTTTACTTTTGCTGAGAATTTGGGTATTCTTTCCAATAACCTTGTTGAGGGGTATGGTATCCTTAGAGGGCTTCAAGAGGCTACTAAGGTTTGATGGGAAATGGTGTTAGTTGAGTCTTACTCTCAACTTATGATTAATATTTTGAAGACTTCTTCTAAGAATCATAAGGTTGATTGGAGAAAAAAAAATTATTGAGAAGATTCAATTAATCCAGATGGGATTTTTGAAAGTTGATTACAATCATGTGGTCAGAGATCAAAACAAGAATGTTGATGCTTTAGCTAATTAGACTTTGGACAAAGGTGATCTTACTTGTTATGGCCACCCTCATAGATGGTGGGCTTCGCAAATTAGGGAAGCTCTTCTTTCTATAATTTCTTTGGATGACTCTAGTTTTGAAGGTACCTAGTTTCTTCTTGTTTTTTTTTGCTTGTCTTTGGTTCATTCAGGTGTTTTTAGTTCCCTAGGTCAAACTATTATTTCTTTTGTTTCCTTTTTTGATTCTTACCTTAATAGTCTTCTGGTCTAGATAGGTCATTGTTATGTTCAATTTTTTTTTTTTTAGTTTTTTAATGTGTATGTGTTCTTTTGTTTTGTTTTGTTTTTGTTTTCTTTGTATTGTTTTTTGTTGTTCTTGTTTTGTGTTTTTTTATGTTTTTTTTTTTTGTTCTTGTGTTTTTGTCGTTCTTGTTCTTGTGTTTCTCTTTGTTTGTGTTAATTCGTGTTTTTTTGTGTGAGTTTTTTCTATGTTTTTGTTTTTTTTTAATGTCTGTTGTTGGTTGTTTTTTATTTTTATTTTTATTTAATTTTTTTAATATTTTAGATTTTGGTTGTGTTTATTTTTCATGTTTTTTTTTTGCTTATGTCTTTGTAGCGTTCTATTGTTTTTTCCTTGTTTGTGTTTTTTTATGTGGTTCTTGTGTTTTTATATGTGGTTCGTGTTGTGGTTTCTTTTATATTATTATGTGTGTGTGTTTGGTTGTGATATTTTTTGACAAACTCAATGAGCATGTTTTTTATTTTTATTTTTTTGTTGTTATTTACTTATTTTTAAATTGGTTTTGTGTGTTTGTTTGCTCCTTGAGTATGTCAAATGTGGTAGGCCAAGTCTGAGTCCTGGGCATTTTTTGTAGAATGGATAGCCCTGCCTCCTTGGGTCTTACCCAAAAGTGGCATCACTTTTGGGATGTTCCCCCCCCAAAAAAAAATCTGATTTCTTATCCTTAACTTGTTGTCCAATAATATCTTTTAACTTCTCCAAATTGATGTATTATTTTGCTTTCAAACCTTCCTTTAATTGTCTATTCAATGGCACTTCAAAATATGCCCAAATCTTCTCCAAATCGCAGCTACATGTCACCTTCAATTTGTTGTTCTATGACTCTTAAAATTCTGCTGTAAAAATCAGCAATCTTCTCCTTTGCAAATCAGCCTTCAAATCCTTTATGGAAGTTTTAAAAACTTAAATTGGTGGCCTCTTCTATATCATCTATCCTCCTTAGCTCTCACTTCAAATATGACCTATTTGGCTGGTCTCTTCCTCAATAATCTGAATGTCTTGAGATATTCAAAAAACCTTTCCAAAATTTGGTAAACTTCTTGTCAAATACTTCTTTATTTTGGGCTTGTGGTCGGATGGTGATAATTATCCCAAATTCTTATTTTTAGGAGCTTCTCCTGCTTGCAATATTTTATCTCAAGCTTTCTTCAAATATTCTCCAATGGTCACTTATTTAGTAGAGCTTCTCTAGCCTTCTTCTTCATCCTTTCAAATTTTCTTGAGACCTCTTCTCTTGGGTCTTAAAATTCTAAAACTCTTCAATTGGAATTTTTCCTTTGTCCTCATCTATCTTCTTTCTCAAATATTTTATGTTCCAAATATGGATTTTCTTCAATGAGATCTCTTCTCTTCAATCTCCTCCTTCTCAATCTACAATAGAGTTGCTTTCTTCTTTCTTCAATCTGGAGTCTTCAATATTCTATGGGAACCTCCTTCTTGGGTCTCCTTAATCTCCAATATTCAATATTCTATGGGGACCTCTTTCTTGAGTCTCCTCTTCAATATTCAAGAGGGCTCCTTTGGCTTCTTTATTTCTTCGTAGTCTTCAATATGGAATCTTCAAGCTTTTATGAAGATGTCCTTATTATTTCTACTCAATTTTTAACCTTCAATATCCAATGGGGCCTTTTTCTTAGACCTCCTTTATATTCAATATCTATTTTTCTGCAACAAAGAACTAATCTCTACAGAAAGAAAGCACATATGATTTTAGGCAATCGAATATGAAATTGTTCTCTATCTATTGTAAGAAGCTTCTAAAATTCTAATAAATAATTTTCTAGAACAAAAACTTAGACAACAACAATAAAATACATGCAAATCTACATATCTATAAAAATCAATAAACTTTGTTAGTTATACTTGAATCTAGTGGAATGAAATCTATGTTGAGTCCTAGTCTTCATGAGTTTTCCTGCAACCCCACGCAAAGACTAGCCAAAAAATAAATTTTAAATTTATGAAAATGAAATCTCTCTCTATCTCCTTTAAATCTCTCTTGTGGCTCTCCCTATCTCCTATCAATCTCCCTTGTGCTCTGATACCACTGTTCACTTTTTATGCTAGATACTTAATAAAAAATTAAGCACAAGATATAAAATGAATATGCAATATTAAATATATAATAATAGCAATATACTAAGCATGTAAAACTCATAAGAAACTTTTGTAACTACTCATAAAAATTTCATTAATGAAGTCTCACAAAAATAGTACAATGATATAAAATAGAAGTCTCATACTCTCCATATTTTTTACATGCTCTACATTGTACCTAGCATATAATCTACTACTCCTCTACCTTATGATATCTACCTTCTCACTTATCTTATCTATCAAAGGATTATATATAATGATATGTGACTCTTGGCCTTTCACCTAGTTATGAATCTTCATCTTCCTATACTATGGACTCACGTACACGTGGACAACATGCACATTTACATCATGGAGTACTTTTAACATTCTAATAATACTTGCATGTTTATTGAATTGCATAAATTAATTACTCAAACCCTAATCTAATATACACTCCTAATATAAATATGTACCCAAGGTGGTACATTAGCATGTACCAAATAATGTAATATATGCCAACATAGTGTTGGACAATCCATTAAAATATAAAACCATGGTATACATCACTTAGGATACACATTTCATCATGAGTGATATAGATTTTATTATGTGTAATCACTCTGAAGAGTTTTACTTTGTCAAATCCATTACACTCATATTCATCATTTTTTCATCACTACCTCATTGCCTACTTCTGGATACACACATGTAAGATATTCTCAAACATCACAACTCAATCAAAACATGTGATCATTTTGTTCATGGTGATCATGTATATCTATCCCAACCATCTTATAAAATAAATGCACCATGTTATAAAGCTACCTAACTAACATAAGGGTATTTAGTCCATTACAAATTCAAAGCCTGCTAGTAGGAATACAATATTAAAATTTTTATACATTGATAACCTTAATTAATTTATTTTATATAGTTTATTCATCTAAACTCTATATGAAGACTCTTTAAATATTTTGATTAGTTTATATGGTAACTCAAAGCTCTAATAATTAGAAAATTATTTTAAAATAATACTCTCATCCTCTTTAATAGTTGTAATTTTACCTCTCTTTCTTATATCATATCTAATAATATTTGTCTTATATCACCTTGACCATACCTCAAGCTAAATATTAAACCAAAGAATAAATCATAATATATTCTTACAAACATTACATATCCTGATTATGTCAATTGTTACTGCTTTATTAAACTGATACAAAGAATATATACAAGAGGCATTTACTTCATAACTTAAAATGAGTCTAATTTACATGGAGGGTGAAGCAAGCAACATCATGTTAAAATAGGTGTTACAATTCATTTGAAGCCATAGTCAACCTTTTATTTTGATGATTGTATAACATTTACTTATGGTTTATAAGCACCTTCTAATGTGACTTATCTATATTGATATATTACTTTTCAATATTTGTTTTTTCATCCTCACATTGTATACCTTGCATTATAGCTTAATGTTTAGGTCCAAAATTTCCCAATAATGTGTTCATAAATAGGAGATAACTTTTACTAATCAGATGTAATATTGGTGTTTATGGTAACCATTCAAATATATGTTATTCTTTTGTGTGATTTATTATGTTGAGTAACAACTTTGATTCCATTCATTTATGAATATATATAAAAAATTCCAAGATGGTAGTTAATGCTATGCAAATATCAATTACTAAAATCAGAAGTTAGGTTCTTGATATCTTCTAATGGTAATTCTAGAAGACATATATTTTCTATAGTAGCCATGGAGTGCCATTTTTGAATGACATTGTCTCTTTGGGTTTTAAAAAAAAAAATCTATTTTATGAGGAGCTTGGATCATGACTTCTATAGTCAAGGGAGGAGATGTAAGAGGAAGACATAATCCATTTTTATTATTTTTAATATTTAATTCATCACATATTTCATTCAATTGCAATATATAGCAAATATGTTTGTCTCAAAAGGGAAATTATGGAGCAACATCATGAGTGTAAGTCTGTGATTAATGTGGACTTAGATTAATGTGGGCCAAGATAAAATTTACATTACAAAATCACTAGCGAAATATTAATTGAATAAAATAACCAGCTAATTAAACCTTACAATAATTAAACCTTTATATAGGCTTAGTACAAGCAAGAGTATGGAAGGGAGGTTGGAGGAAGTTTGGGAGGATGAGAGAACGAAGGAGTAGGAAGTGGAGAGGGAGGTGGCAGCAGGCATGGGGAGAGGAATGAAGTGGAGTGATAAGGGAAAATGGATGATAGGGAAGGAGGAACATTGGAGGGATAAGGAGAAGAATAAGGTGAAGGTTTTAAAAAAATAATAAAATATCATGCCAACCATCAAACAAGCTTAGCCGACAAAATGTAAGAGAATTCACACTTGCTTAGAAAAAGTTGGATTTTTCTAAGCCTTTTGAAGGTAATACCTGTTCACAATTCTCCCCCTTAAATTTGAGAGGATTGACTAAACAGTATCTCAGCTTTACAAATTGAGCTTTGGCCAGCACCTTGGTGAAGATGTCTGCGATGTTATCCAAAGTTTGGCAATAGTGAAGCTCAACAGTATCAGTTTCCACCATATCTCTGATGAAGTGGTACTTCATATCAAAATGCTTTGATCTACTATGGTGGAAAAGATTGTATGGCAATTGAATGGCACTAATGTTGTCACAGAATATTCTAGTTGGACCACTTTGCTACTCTCCAATCTCTTCTAATACATTTTGTAGCCATAGAGCTTGAGTACTAGCATGAGTGACAGCTATATACTCAGCTTTTGTTGAAGATAGCACTACTACTGTTTGCTTCTTGGAACTCCAAGTTATTAGTCCCAAACCAAGACTAAAATAGTTACCTGATGTGGATTTTCTATCATCAACATTGCTGCCCCAATCACTATCACTGAAGCCTTCAAGCTTGATAGTATCACTTCTGTAGTACTGGATTCCAAAATCCAAATTACCATTCACATATCCCAAAATTCTTTTAGCTGCCTGCAAATGTAGCTCAAATGGATTAGACATAAATCTAGAAACAAGAGATACATTATACTGAATGTCTGGTCTAGTGTTGGCGAGAAACATCAAACTCCCAATAATGCTTCTGAAAGTGGTCACATCAAATTTCGGTGCTCCATCATCCTTGCTTAATTGGATCCCATGTCCAATTAGAGTTGCAACTAATTTGCATTGCTCCATAGCAAACTTCTTAATCATATCTCGAGCATACTTAAGTTGACATATGAAGATCCCTAAATCTATCTGATGGAATTCCATTCCAAGAAAGTATTTCATTAAGCCAAGATCCTTCATCTCAAATTCCTACATCATGGAGTGCTTGAACTCCATATTGACTTTTTCATTACTACCCATAAAAATGAGATCATCCACATACAAAAAAACTATGAGGATGTCATTACCTTGATTTAGGTAGTAGAGTGTGGGTTCATTTTTGGTTCTGATGAACCCAAAATCTTTAAATTACCCATAAATGTGTGAGTACCAAGCTCTCGGTTCCTGCTTGAGGCCATAAAGTGCCTTCTTCAATTTGTAAACAAGATGTTCCTTGTATTTCTCTTCAAATCCCTATGGTTGATCAACATGCACTTCTTCTGTCAAGTAACCATTGAGAAATGCACTCTTTACATCCATGTGTTGGAATTTCCATCCCTTATGTGTAGCTAAGGCAAGAAATGTTCTAATAGTCTCATGTCTGGCTAGAGGAGCAAAAGTCTCTTCATAATCAATTCCATATTTCTGAGTGAATCCCTTTGCAACTAATCTCACCTTGTGCCTCTCGATGCTACCATCAACATTAAACTTGGTCTTGAAGACCCACTTACATCCAACATGTTTCTTTCCTTTAGGAAGCTTCACCAGCTCCCAAGTGTCATTTTTTATAGAGGTTATTTCCTCTTTCATTGCATCTTGCCAAATATTTTGAGTACAAGCATTCTCATAACTAGAAGGTTCAAGATATGAACTAGTTAACAAAGCATAGTTAACTAGATCTCCCCTAGATACCTGCTAGGAGACATCATCACCATACAAGTGCATATTTTCTAATCTTTGTAGAACAAAATTCATTTCACTAGCTTGGCTCCTAGTGTCTATTTTTGAAAAAAAATTATCGAACATCTGATATGATGGATGATTTTGTAGATTTCTCTTACCTATGGATGGAGAATTGATGTTCATTGGTGAGGAACTTACTGATCTCTATGGAGAAGGACTTGGTGAAGAAGTTGAATCAGAAAATGAACTTGGGTTTGTGGGAGGATATTTATTAATTTTCTATGGTGTCTGTTGTTGCAACTGCTTAGAAAGTACATCAATGGATTCATCATCACTGAATATTTGGGGCTTACCCCATTCTACCCCTTCATCAAAAATCACATCCTTGGAAAGCACAAACTTTCTAGTTTTGGGATTGTAGAGTTTGTAAGCTTTTGTATTCTCACAGTACCCTACAAATATGCATGTCTGACTCTTTGGATCGATCTTCTTTCTCATCTCATCAGGAATGTGAGAATATGCCAGTGAGCCAAACACTTTGAAATACTTAACATTTGGCTTTTTACCATACCAAGCTTGGTAAGGTGTTTGCCCTTCCAAACTTGAAGTAGGACTTTTGTTCAAGATATGTACGCTGGTCCTGGCTGCATATTCCCAATATGAATTAGTCAAATGATTCATCTAAAGCATAGAACTTACCATCTCCATAATGGTGCGATTCTTCCTCTCTACTACACCATTCTATTGTGGAGTGTAGGCAGCTGTGAACTGCCTCTCAATGCCATATTGCTTAAAAAAATTAAAGAAATCATTAGAGGAGTATTCTCCTCCTCTATCTGATCTAAGATATTTTACAAAATATCCACTCTCACTTCCAACTCTTTTTTTGAAATTGACAAAGCAATAAAATGCTTCATCCTTATGTTTCAAAAAATATATCCAACACATTCTAGTAAAATCATCAATGAAGAGTAGGAAGTAAGAGTTGTTACCAAGACTCTTGGTCTGCATCGGACCACAGATGTCTGTATGCACTAGATGGAGTGAATAGCTGGCCTGCCATGCTTTTCCATGAGGAAATTTTGATCTAGCATGCTTCCCCAGAGCACACCCTTCACAGACTTTCTTACTATCCTGAACTTTAGGAAGTCCGGTTACCATCACTTGTGAAGTTAGAATTTTAAAACTAGCTAATTCAAATGACCATATTTCAAGTGCCATAAGACACTTGGATTGGAAATAGCAACATTTGATAACTTATCTCCCCTTGGATGGCCAAAATTTAAAGGAAACAATCTATTCTTTGACATTGGCACTTGTTTAATGATTCTATTACTATTATTTTTATCAAAAATAGTGCATTTAACCTCATAAAAAAGGAACTTGTAGTTCTTTTCTAACATTTTACCAACACTTAAAATATTGTGTTGGAGATGGGGTGTGTAATAGATATCACTTACTTGTTTGACGCATTCTTTAGTTGGAACTACCATGGCTCCAATGCCCTCAACTGCCAATGATTTATCATCTCCCAATTTGATGCTAGATTTGTATGAGGAGTTTAGAGTAGCAAAGAGTTCTTCTTTACCACTCATATGGTTTGAAAACCCAGTGTCCAATATCCATGTATCATTCATGTTATGATCTACCTGACCATATGAGAGAAAGAGACTTGTGGCCTCTTCCTCTTCTCCAAAATTTCCAAACTGACTGCTTTGGCTGCTGCTGCTTCCTTGTGAAGGCTTTGTCCAATAGTCACAAGCATAATGGCTAGGTTTTCCATAATTGTAGCAAGTTTGTTTTGATTTATCTCCTCATTTGCCTTTGGGCGATTTTTTCCCTCTATTTTATTGTCCTCCTCTATTTTGTTGTTCACATCTGTTTGAGAATCCTCCTCTATTTTGATTTCCTCCTCTCTTAGGAGTTCCACCTCTCTAATTATTTTTGCCTCTACCTATATATTATCCTCTACCATGGCCTCTACCTCTGCCTTCATGAGAAGAAAAGGCTTTATCATCTCCTCCGTAAATTGTGGAAGGAGTTTGCTATAACCTCTCTTCATGTGAAAGAAGTGAGCCAATGAGGGCTTTAAAATATAGAGAAGTTAGGTCTTTGGATTCTTCTATAATTATGGAAACTGAATTCCACTTAGGAAGAAGTGTCCTCAACACTTTCTTCACTATAACTTCAGGTTTTACATCTTCTCCTAAAGTGACCATCTTATCTACTACGACTTTCACACGCATGTAGTAATCACCAACCTTTTCACTCTCTTGCATTTTAATATTTTCAAACTCTCATTTCAAGGTTTGTAGTTTAACTTGTTTGACTTGGTCACTACCCCTATAACTTTATTTTAAAGCATTCCAAGAAGATTTTGCTATTATAAAAGAATCTATTCTAGGGAAAATACTTCTATAAATTGTGGCTTGGATGTGATAAAGGGTGGAAGAATTATTCTTCTGATCTTCCTTTTGAGCCCTTTTATCAGTAACATTCAAAGATGCCCAGTCAGCAGTAGTAGGTTCAGTATATCCCTCTTCAATCACATCCCAAAGACCTTTTCCTATCAAAAGAGTTTTCATTTTAATTGACCAATACTCGTAATCACCATTGAACTCAAGGATTGGTAGACTAGTATTGGATGCCATTTCAGAAAGCAAACTTTATTTTGACTTCAAACAAGTAGTACAAATAAGTACAAAATAGATCACTGATTTAAATCAAATCTAGCCTTTTTAATATGCTCACTGATATGGCATTCTTCTTCTTGAGGATTGCTCAAAATTGGAAATGTGAAGTTGTTTGCTTCGTTGTCACTAATTACAATGACTTCTGGTGCTGCTGTTGGCTCATTACATCTATTGAGAACATCTCATTCTTTAGTTTCAAGTTTCACCTCCACTGGTTCTTCTTCTTCTTCTTCTGGTTCTAAATCAGGAGAGCGTGGTGAATAGCTCTCACTTGTTTCTACTTTAGGCACTACAGGTGTATAACTTTCACTTGATTTTATTTCAGGTACTATTTCAACCGTCTCAGACTCAACTATCCTTTTTCCAAAGATATTATCTTTAGAATCCACCTCGTATCCAGAGTCCGGTTTCCTCATATGAGCAATCACTTGGTTTTCTAATTGGCAAAACACTGTTGAAAAGCATATCTTTTAGTACTTGATTTACCCTCTCAATTTGACCATCAGTATTAGGGTGGTACACAAAGCTTATATTTAGTTTTGTGCCTATGGCACAATGTATGGCCTTCCAAAATTTAGAAGTGAATCTGGAATATCTAAAATTATCATTTCAAGAAACCCATGGAGTTGAAATATCTCCTTGGTGAACTTGTTAGCCACTACTTGAACGTCATCCATGATGTTCCCTAGTATGAAATGTGCAACCTTAGTTAATCTATCAAATATTACAAGGATCACATCATGTTGGTACTTGGTCTTGGGTAAATCTACTATGAAGCCCATGGATATAACTTACCACTTTTCAGTGGGTATATCATGTGGATATAATTGTCCTACTAGATGTTTATGTTCGGCCTTCACTTTCTAGCATTAAAAGCACCAAGCAAAAAAATTGGTGATGTCCTTCATTCTGGTCTAGAATAAGATATTTTTAATAATTTATCTCATTTTGTTACCCCCTATGTGGGAATAATAGGGGGTTTTGTGTCCTTCCTGCATGATCAGTCTTATTAAGTCGCCCAACTTTGGTACAATGAATCTATCTTCATAGCACAATAGGGAATTTTTGATGCAAAAATCCTCACTTTTATCAAGGTTTTTGTCCATCCTAACCCAAATTTCATTGCAATACCCATATTGAGACTACTTTTGCCTGATTTGATCAACTAAACTTATGTGACTTCAAGTTATGGCTGCTATGTGCCTTATCCTACTTAAGGCATCAACCACTTTGTTCTCCTTCTACTTGATGTACTCAATCTTGAAGTTATGCTCTGCTAAGAACTAGATCCACATTATTTTTCTTGCATCGAGCATAGGTTGGGTGAATATGTATTTCAAGCTCTAATGGTTGGATCTTAGCTCAAAATATTTCCCTACTAAGTAGTAGCACCAACTATTTAGAGCATGAACAATTGCTGCTAGTTCCAAATCATGTATGGCATAGTTGAATTCATGCTTCTTCAATTTCCTCAATGTATATGCCACGACCACATCATCCTATGATAACACTCCTAGCCCTTCTAGTGATTCACAAATACATACCACAAAATTTTCTTGTGGATATGAAATTTTGAGTATTGGTGCTATGATGAGCTTTTGCTTGAGTGTTGCAAAAGCAACCTCACACTTCTTAGTCCACTTAAACTCCTTTTCCTTATTTTGAAGGTTATTTATTGTAGTGGCTATCTTGGAATAATCCTTTACGTATCATCTATAGTAGTCTATCATACCCATGAAGCTTCTTACTTTAGTCATATTGGTAGGTGGTGGCCAATTCAAAATGATCTTTATCTTTTTTGGATCTACTGCTACTCCCTCTATAGATATGATATGTCCTAAATATTTTACTTTTGGAACATATAAATCATTTTTTTCTAGGTTCCTATAGATATGATTTTACTTTAGCAATTCTAGTACGATTTTGAGGTTCTTGTCATGTTCTTCCTTATTTTTTGAATAGATTAAAATATCATCTAAGAATACGAGGATAAATGGATCTAGATTCCTCCTAAATAAGTTTTTCATCAGATTCATGAATGTGACAGGGGCATTAGTCAGTCCAAAGGGCAAGACGTAAACTCATAATGCCCATATCTAGTTTTGAATGCAATTTTATGAGTGTCCTCCTCATGTATTCTTAGTTGAAGATACCTTGACTTTAAGTCAATTTGTGAATATTGTAGCATATCTCAACTAGTCAAATAGATCCTCTATTCTAGGTAAAGGTTACCTATTTTTTATGGTCACTTTATTGAGCATCCTATAATAAATACATAGTATTGAGTGGTGTTTTCACCCAGTTGTGAAAGCACACTCTCCGGTAGGATCTGAGTCCCAAAATCCTCTGCTTGCAAAGAAATTATAACAGAATAATTTCTCCAAGGTTCCTGTTATGCTGGCTCTTTGTTTACCAATGATGTTGTTCAATTTAAATGCTGGGAATACCTTAGGGTTGCAAGTGGATGTTAACAAGGGGCACTATGGTTTATTTTAATTTGAATTTGCAATGGACTCAAAGTGAATAAATCTAAGAAATGAATCTATTTCGATCTTGAGCTTTGATGGATTTTCAGTTATTTATTTAAATGACGGTAATAAAAATGCAGGAAATAAAATAAAGGATTGAAAATAAAAGAAATGCAAATAAAAAAAATGAAACTAAACTACGTCCAGAATGCTACCATCTCGATTTGACAAAACCGAAGATAATGAGGTTTTCTGCATGCAACCTAACCTATTGAATCTGCAAATTCGCACAATCCAGATAAGCTAGGTGCGGGTTTTTGGGTTTTTACTACGATTTCAGATTTTAGACATTCGCATGAAGCAACCAAGAACACTTGCATTAAACTTCACCTAGAAGCCTAGAAATCTGAAAGGGAAAGATAAAACATTAAATCTTGCATGCAAAAATGACTCCTTCTTTCTTATCAATGAGATGCCAACTCTCTGTATTTTCTGTATTAAATGGATATTCAGTTACAATGACAGAATGTTCCAGGTTTAACAAATCCAGAACAAGTGGAGGAAAATGCTCCAAGTGCAGGCCTAGAATGGCTTGTTGCCCTTGTCTCTGCAACTCTGCTAGCAAGCAATTTCCAACCCTCGTATCAATCTACGCTTCTAATTTTATACTGTCTGATGCGGCTCTCTGTTTCGCCCTACGTCGCTTCGTTTCACCTCCCAGAATGCATCGTTTCGTATTCCCGCCTTTTCGTTGCTTTTGAATTCATGCTCGATGCCGAAACGTTCGATATTTTTTGTTTACATGTAACGCTTCTGTAACCCTGACACCTGTATGCCACGTGTTTCGCGCTTCCTATGCACATTCTATAATGGCCCCATGTAAATCATGACATTTTTATGCATGCAGCTTTGCTCCTTTGCTTTCACCATGAAAACGCGACATGTCGCGATATCGCGACATTTTCCTGCCAACAGCCTTTCCTGCCTTCATGCACAACGAAATGGTGACATGTCGCGATATCATGACACTTTTTAAATCGGACGTATTCGTACGCCTGGACCTGTCGCGAAATCGCGACGCTTTTTGTTGCATGAAATCGCGACGCTTTTTCACTTGAGCCTTGCAACAGGAAATCGTGACGCTTTTACTTTACACTTTGCTCATGTGATGATGAATTTTTCACTTCTGGCGATATCGATTTGTGTTGAAGCGACGTTTTGTGCCTTTTGCTATTTTTGTCGTGATATCGCGACGTTTTTCTACTTGTGCCCTTTGCTATTTTTGTCGCGATATCGCGACGTTTTTCTCTTCGTGCCACTTCGTTTTGTCGCGATATCGCGACGTTTTTCCGCTTCGTGCCCCTCCTTTTTGTCACGATATCGCTACGCTTTCTGCTTCGTGCCCCGTTTGACTATTTTGACCATGATTTTGTGACATGTCATGATTTCGTGACACTTTTCCATTCTATATTTCTCTCTCCTCTTTGGCCGCGATGGAGCAACATGTCGCGATTTCGCGACACTTTTCATTTTTCGCGATGGAGCAACATGTCACGATTTCGTGACACTTTTTCATTTTTGATTGCGATGGAGCAACATGTCGCGATTTCGTGACACTTTTTCATTTTTTGACCGTGATGGAGCAACATGTCGCGATTTCGCGACACTTTTCCATCCTTGTGCAATTTTGCCCCTTTTTCTTGATTTTTAGCATCTGGGTCACTGAGATCTTCTTTGAAAGCATGCAAAAAAGGTGGGTCCCCAATTTTGGGGTGTGTTGTGGATCAGCCACAACAAATGGCGACTCTACTGTCAAATGCTCTTGAGCATTTTAGTGAGAACCCTACCTGGAAGTATACAAACATGAAAACATGTGTTAGCACATAAGCAATATAAACAAATGCCCAAAGATCGAAAGTATATGAATCAACATAATCATCAAGTATTAGCTCGGTGTGTGCAATGTATTTCATTCCCTATCGTTTGAAATTGATCAACATTCCATTGTCGGTTTTACATGAGTGCATATGTGAGATTGTGAATGATTTGTGTAACCTGATAACTATGCTTAGAGATTTTGCTCTTGTAAAGGCCTAAACTTTCTAGTATCATGCACAAACATTCAAGATTACCAAACCCTCTTAGGATCCACTAATGAATTGCTTTATTATATCCCAAAGTTGGTTATGAGTCCCTACTATCTTGAACCCATGTGCAAGTGAATGTGAAATCAGAACTTTGGGGAATCAGACTCCCAACCTAACCGAGATGGGAGTTTAACCCTATCCTTACTATTCTGATTTGGAATTCATTACCTCACTTTGAGCAAAATAATTTAACCAATTATGGAAGAAATGGTCATGCTAGTCTAACCCTTTGAACAATCAGTGGTCTTGTTTTTTAGACAAGACATGTTGCCATGCATGGGCATACTTAACCCCATAATCCAAGACTTACCTTCATTTCTTTGGACCTTGGGGATGACTACCCATCCTTTGCAGAGGACAAGTAGTACGATCCTTCCAATCCAATATAAATATGAGATGGGAAAAATTAATTTTTTACTTCTTGGACCTTGGGGATGACTACCCATCCTTGCTAGGGACATGTAGTACGATCCTTCCAATCCAAGCTTTGGATAAAAATGGAAAATATTAATTTATTGCTTAGACCTTGGGGATGACTACCCATCCTTTGCAGAGGACAAGTAGTACGATCCTTCCAATCCAAGATTTATCATGAAATGAGACATAAGAGCTTTGGGGAATCAGATTCTCAACCTAAGCGAGATGAGAATTTATGCCCTATCCTTACTACTCCATGTAGGTCAAATCAAAGCTTTGGGGAGTTGGATCCTCAACCTAAGTTCGATGAGGATTTAGCCCTATCCTTACTACTCTGATTTTAGGCTTTAAGCTTTATGGAAGTGGTCAAAACCACTGTTTTAAGGATCATGTTGCATAATAGGATAGACATGAAATACTTCTTTCGCCCAACCTTTTCTTCCAAGCAAGGTTTTGATCATTTTGCTCAAGATCCTTTTTAATGTGTATAAGATGTGCTTGGTTCTAGATATCTCAAGACTCAGTTTCCAACCTTAGGATTTTTTTTTACATTTATGTTATAGCACAACCCTAAGAGGATTTGACACACTTTAATGATTTGTACCTGAGATGCATATGCAACTAAGATGGAATGTATATGTAAAGTGAGATGTAACATGAATGCATTATCTTTTGAATTGCAGATGAAATATTTGCCATACAAAAACTGACTACTTCATGCATCACAAGTTTCAAACGATATAACTTAAAATGTTTGTGTTACTTGTGGAGCTTTTACAAGACAATTCCAATGTTTCATATTCTCCTAGTCTTAAGCATAAGTTGACATCTCAATTTTCTTCTTTTTTTTCTTTTTTTTATAAAAACAAACAAAGCATGTCAATTGAAATCAAACACACAACTTAAATCATGATTAAACTAAGAATCCAAAAAATGAAACTTGAAAAACACAAACCAAAACCAAAACCCAAAAACAATCCCAAAAACAAAAACTTGAAAGCCCACACCAAAAAACCAAAAATTATATACACTATTGTACAAGATGATGCCAAGCTTGGACTATTACTTTCCTGGATCCCAAACATGATTAGAACATATCAAAAAACATATGACACAATACACATGCCAAATTTTGTAGGAATCCAACAACAATAAGATCAAACCAAGCAATGCAACAAATTTCAACTTGCCATGCTCACCATTCCACTTTGATTTAGTTCTATTACCAACATCATAGGTGAGAATCAAATCAAATTGATTAGACAATGGTTGGTATTCAATTTTATCTTGTCTATTCTTTAAAGTGCAAGTTTCATCGTTCCATTCATGATTTAGAAGTAGGCTTTCCTTTTCAAATGTGAGATGTTGCAAACAAGAGCCTATTTCTAAAAATCTTGAATTCAAATCATTTTCCAGGATTTTAAAGCAATCAAAATCATTCAAAACTTGACAAGCATCAACAAAATTTGGCATTTCCTCATTAATGATGTTAGCATCCAAAGGGACATCATGTAACCTATCACTTGAAATTTTTGTAGCTACTACCAAAGGTAAAGATTTCCCCTTGTCATCCATACTCAACCCATCATGATTAAAATTTATCATAACTTGATGAGTATTAGTAGCCTTTTCTTTTTTCTCGTTGTCTTCTTCATCGTCCAATACCTGTTCAAAAACACCAAAGTTAGGCACCCAATCAAACATGCGTCCATATTTTTCAAAACAAGAGCCTAATTTTTCAAGATATGTGTCACGTGACACCTTTCCACGATCAATGGCTTGAGTTGCCCCAAAATCCATATTTTCATTAAGATCATCAATAGCATCCAACCCACACCACTTAGGTTTTGTAATTTCATCATTTTGAGATGGCATAGACATTGTAGAAACAATAGGTGGATCAAGATTTTCGATTTCTTGCCCCCCAAGGGGAACAAAAACAATTGATTCTCCTTCTTCATCCATGGTAGTAGAATCATTATCCTTCTCCAACCTTTGATGAGATTCCAACCCTTCTTCCAAAGCATTCTCAGATTGTACAGGACTTGTAATATCCTCATATGAAAGGGCAATTGTATTATCCTGCATATCAATAGGCACACAAATTTCATTAGAAGGTTTGGAGTGAGCATACTCTTCCCAAGAATCATAACAATCATCTTTCAAAATCAAATTGTGATGCTCAACTATTTCTTCATCATCTTTTAATTCATCAACATGTTTCTCATCAAATTTATCTTCTCCTTCCTTAGATGGTTCAATTACTTCCAAAATTGGGTTATTGCTTGCATTCAAATTGATAAGGCTATCATAATCCACATGTGTAACCCATGATTCACGTTTAACATGATTTGGAAGGTGTGAATTTCCTAGGCCATTACTTTCAACAATGTCATCCAATGTGTCATCCGAATCAGATTCATCCTCATAGAATTCATCTTTTGGTGAGTCAAGGGTTTCCAATCTGTCACATGTTTCCATACTAGTTGGATCTAGTACTCCTCCCTTGCCTAAAATCATATTCTTATGAAAATCATTGAAATTGATTTTAGCAACATCTTTTGAATCAAGATGAGTATTTTGAAGTTGATTCATACTTAAGAAAGATGGTTGATCTTGCATAGTAGGTTGAGGATTTTGAAATTGATTGAAGCTTGGGAATGATTGTTGATTCTGAAATTGATTCACACTTGAACTTGGTTGAGGTGGATAAATCATTGGGTGGGTAAAGGAGGTATTAAATGATTGAAGATTACATGATCCAAAACCCACACCATAATTTTGACAACTCAATTGTTGCTCAATTGCCATTGCTTGAGTATAGGCTTGTGACAAAGATGTGATTTGAGGCATCCCTCGCAAATATGTGGACATGGGTGAGTCAAGAGCATTGATGTATATTTGGAGAGCCACTTCTTCTTGAAGAACATAAAATGTCACTAATTGCGTATATAATCCAAAGAACCTTTCGGAAAATGACTTCACATTTTCACTTGGTCCTTTTCTAATATAGGCCAACTGATTGTACATGAGGATTGGGTCAACTTGCTTTTTGTTGAATTGATTGAGAAATGTTGCCTCTAGCTGAGCCCAAGAAGTGATAGACCCTAAAGGCAGACTTGTAAACCAATCATATGCCACTTTGTCCAAGGTGTAAAGGAACATTTTACAAGCAACATCATCATACCAACTTGTTAAGTGATTCACAACAAATTTGAATGCTTGAATATGTTCTTTTGCAGTATTTGTCCCATTAGAAAAAAATTGAGGAAGACATCTCTCAAAACCAACGGGAAAATAATGTTGAACTCCCGGTATGTTCAATGGGCTACCTGTCATCCACGGTGTAAACATAGCCATTAGTGAATCTTAAAGAATATAACTTTAATACCCAAAAATTCCCTTTATTTATTTATTTATTTATTTATTTTTATTATTTTTATTTATTTATTTTTTATTTTTAAATCAAACCAAATCATATTATTCCTGTATGAACAATCAAAGCGTTAAGAACAGTGCATAGCAATTCCTGTAGCCCTTAAATCACAATAAAATAAACCGTTTCAGCCCTCCTTGACGAAACTCTCGATTATCACCAAGAAAACCTGCAACAGAAAAACAAATGCTGTAGTTTAGCCGTTTGTGAGATTTAAGAGATAATTTCAAAATCGAATCAAAAAGATATTACTTATGTATGAAAATCAAAATAAAGTAAACCAATTCGGCCCTCCTTCTAGCGCCAATCTGTTGAGTGGTGTTTTCACCCAGTTGTGAAAGCACACTCTCCGGTAGGATCTGAGTCCCAAAATCCTCTGCTTGCAAAGAAATTATCACAGAATAATTTCTCCAAGGTTCTTGTTATGCTAGCTCTTTGTTTACCAATGATGTTGTTCAATTTAAATGCTGGGAATACCTTAGGGTTGCAAGTGGATGTTAACAAGGGGCACTATGGTTTATTTTAATTTGAATTTGCAATGGACTCAAAGTGAATAAATCTAAGAAATGAATCTATTTCGATCTTGAGCTTTGATGGATTTTCAGTTATTTATTTAAATGACGGTAATAAAAATGCAAGAAATAAAATAAAGGATTGAAAATAAAAGAAATGCAAAGAAAAATGAAACTAAACTACGTCCAGAATGCTACCATCTCGATTTGACAAAACCGAAGATAATGAGGTTTTCTGCATGCAACCTAACCTATTGAATCTGCAAATTCGCACAATCCAGATAAGCTAGGTGCGGGTTTCTGGGGTTTTTACTGTAATTTCAGATTTTAGACATTCGCATGAAGCAACCAAGAACACTTGCATTAAACTTCACCTAGAAGCCTAGAAATCTGAAAGGGAAAGATAAAACATTAAATCTTGCATGCAAAAATGACTCCTTCTTTCTTATCAATGAGATGCCAACTCTATGTATTTTCTGTGTTAAATGGATATTCAGTTACAATGACAAAATGTTCCAGGTTTAACAAATCCAGAACAAGTGAAGGAAATTGCTCCAAGTGCAGGCCCGGGAATGGCTTGTTGCCCTTGTCTCTGCAACTCTGCTAGCAGCAATTTCCAACCCTCGTATCAATCTGTGCTTCTGATTTTATACTGTCTGGCACGGCTCTCTGTTTCGCCTTGCATCGCTTCGTTTCACCTCCCAGAATGCATCGTTTCGTATTCCCGCCTTTTCGTTGCTTTGAATTCATGCTCGATGCCAAAACGTTCGATATTTTCTGTTTACATGTAACGCTTCTGCAACCCTGACACCTGTATGCCACGTGTTTCGCGCTTCCTATGCACATTCTATAACGGCCCCATGTAAATCGTGACATTTTTATGCATGCAGCTTTGCTCCTTTGCTTTCACCGCGAAAACACGACATGTCGCGATATCGCGACATTTTTCTATCAACAGCCTTTCTTGCCTTCATGCACAGCGAAATGGTGACATGTCACGATATCGCGACACTTTTCTGTTTCGTACACTTTGCTATTTTTCTATCATGAAATCGTGACGTTTTTCATCTCCGTACGCCTTGGCTGCTTCCTGTCATGAAATCGCGACGCTTTTTCATTCGGAGCTATCTTGCGGCTTTCTGTCACGAAATCGTGACGCTTTTTCACTTGGTACGCCTTCGGCTGCAACCCGTCGTGAAATCATGACGTTTTTTACTTGGTACGCTTTTGGCCGCAACCTATCGCGAAATCGTGACGTTTTTTACTTGGTACGCTTTTGGCCGCAACCTATCGCGAAATTGCTACGCTTTTATTTCGGGCTACTCTTGCTGTATTTGGCCGCGAAAACGCGACATGTCGTGAAATCATGACATATTTTCCTTCCGTACCACTTCGCTGCTTTGGAGCCATGAAAACGCGACCTGTCGCGATATCGCGACGTTTTTCCGCTTCGTGCCTCTTTGCCATTTTCTGTCACGATATCGCGACGTTTTTTCGCTTCGTGCCTCTTTGTTGTTTTTTGTCGCGATATCGCGACGTTTTTCCACTTCGTGCCCCTTTGTTGTTTTCTGCGTGATATCATGATGTTTTTTTGCTTCGTGCCCCTTGGCTGATTTTTGTCGCGATATCGCGACATTTTTTCGCTTCGTGCCCCTTGGCTGATTTTTGTCACGATATCGCTATGCATTTC
Source organism: Wollemia nobilis (assembly GCA_028583015.1). Taxonomy (NCBI): domain Eukaryota; kingdom Viridiplantae; phylum Streptophyta; class Pinopsida; order Araucariales; family Araucariaceae; genus Wollemia; species Wollemia nobilis. The sequence continues at coordinate 3,092,132 of JAQPPZ010016751.1, read as the reverse complement.
TGCTTCGTGCCCCGTTTGACTGTTTTGACCATGATTTTGCGACAATTTTCCATTCTGTCTTTCTCTCTCCTCTCTGGGCCGCGATGGAGCAACATGTCGCGATTTCGCGACAATTTTCCATTCTATCTTTCTCTCTCCTCTTTGGGCCGCGACGGAGCAACATGTCGCGATTTCGTGACACTTTTTCATTTTCAGCCGCGACGGAGCAACATGTCGCGATATCGCGACACTTTTCATTTTTGGCCACGACGGAGCAACATGTCGCGATATCGCGACACTTTTCTATCCTTGTGCAATTTTGCCCCTTTTTCTTGATTTTTAGCATCTGGGTCACTGAGATCCTTTTTGAAAGCATGCAAAAAGGGTGGGTCCCCAATTTTGGGGTGTGTTGTGGATCAGCCACAACACATAGTCATAATGAACCATCATTTTTATTAACAAAGAGCACTGGTGCACCCCAAGGTGACACACTAGGATTTTTCAATACTTTTTCCAATAGCTCTTGAAGTTGCACCTTTAATCTTATATTTATATAGGGTTCATCCTATAATGAGCTTTGTGTATAGGCTCCAATACATTATTTAAATCAGTTTTAAAGTTAAAATCATGCATAGGAGGAAGTCTGGGTAGATTTTCAAGAAATACCTCTTTGAATTCTTGTAGAATTGGGTGTTTTCCAAACACCTCCCTCTTTTGTTATTCCTTGAATTCATTGATTTTTACTACATAAACTATCCCTCATTTTATAAGATCCTTATTTAGTTGCATAGCAGATAATATTTGAGGCCTAAATGATCCTTGCTCACTATGGATCCTTATTCTTCCTTTATCCTTTTTAGAAAACTCTATCTACCTATCTTGGAAGTTGATCAAGGTTTTATGAGCCTTTAGCCAATCCATCCCTAAGATGACATCAAAGGCATGTAGCAGTTCTACATACATGCATACTTCGATTTATTCATTTCCTAAGGTGATATACAACATAGGGAAACATAGATCCATAGAGTAGGTCTAGCTAAAACCATATTCAACCTTCCACCCATGTGCTAAATACCTTGGTCTTTCTGGAATATCCCTATCTATCGTAGAAGAGATAAAACTATATAAAGATCCAATATCAATTAAAATTGTTACTTATCTATTGAAAATATTACCCTTCCAAAGTAGTGGTGTAGCTTGTCCTTCAATTTTTTGGCTCTTGGTGGCTGCATAAATTTTGTGAGCTGGCTCATTTCCATTTACATTGGATGAGCTCAGCCCATGTTTGTGAGGATAGTTGCCAGCATAATGTGGCCCTCCACAATCGTAGTAACCACTTTTGGGTCTTGGATGAGTTATCTATTTTTGATCCCCTATTTTACCTCCTATAACTAAACCTAGATGATTTTATGGTTAGGGTTTCTTGTTGTTGGCTTTGCTACCATTTATCCTTTGATTGTTACTTTTGAATCTTCCCTATTTTTTTCCATGCCTTCTTTCAAGGTTTGGATAATTTTTACCCTTTTGATATTTCTCCTTTTCCCACTTCAAGAAGCCTAGGTTATTTATTTTCCTAAGTTCCTTTTGCTCCCTTTCAGATAAAGGGGTATACTTGAACATAAAATGGGATTTTGCCTTCATTGTGAGATCATAAGAATTTTGAATTGAATTAGGTTCAAGTATATTTACTTCATGCCTTATCCTAGTCTCTAACCCGAGGATAAAATTTTGGATCCTCATTTTTTCATCATATACTAACACATACTTAAGAAACTTTACCAGATTTTTGTAATACACTTCCACTGGCCTCATCCCTTATCGAAGGTTGGTAAACTCTTCAAGGTTCTATGCATACAAATTCTCAGTAAGAAATATCTTCTTGAAAATTACATAAAATTCATTCCACTTTAGGTTGACAACTTGGATATTTGATTTTAATATGTAGGTTTCCCACCAATCCAAAGAAGCCCCTTCAAGATAATTGTTTCCCAAACTATTTGGGTTCTAGTGGAGTAGTTCTTCATTGCAAAATATATCTCTAATTCTCTTAGCCAATTTTCGGCCACATCTCCCTCCCCATTTCATCAAATTTGGAGGTGTGGACGTTCTTCAAATCCTTTGTCAATTATTTTCCAAAGGTTTCCATAAAATTCTTCATCTGATCTTTAATGATGTTAACCATTGTGGTGAGGTTATCTACATCCCTATTAGATTTACCCAAGGTTTCTCCCAGGATTCCCTCCTTGATATTATTCTATCGAGTTCATCTAACTAATGGATTAGGCCTCTCTTTCCTCAGTGTTATTTATCTTGATATCATCCAAAAAATATTATATTACTACTTCACCATTCTACACTACTAACTCAAGCTTTATGGCTGAAACCACTTCTTATTCCATGAGAGGTAGAACTCTAAATCTAAAATTAATTTCATGACAAAATCTACACTTACTAATCATAATGTGTTTGTAGACTAAAAACTACCTCTTGGGATTAATTTCTTCTTCTTATTTATCCTCTAGCACAACAATAAGCTCAAGTCTCTTGTACCTATAGCTTTGATACCAAATGTAACAACCCCAAATCTAACTAAGGGGGTTCCTACTTTTTTTTAAAAAGCACAAAATTATAAACACTAACACAAGAGACTATACATATATCTAAGTTAACCATAAACTCAATTATCTACCCTTCTCGTCAACACTAGCCTTCTCTCTAACATATAATTTAGGATATGCTCTTCTTCATACCATGCACACATGAATTTGTGTAGGTCTACTACATGTATTATGACAACTATTATCTACATCCTAGTTAGAGTTAGCTTATCTCTCTCGATTAGTTAAAAGGTATGTTCAAACCTATACCCTACACAAGTCTATGTATATGGGTATATGATGTGTACAACAAATAGTCCACTCATCATATCAATATAATGGGGTAGCCCAATTTTTTAATAGATAATTGTCTCCTTTTTAAACAAATATGTGGTGCAAGTCAAACTATTTTAGTCCTAAAGCTAAGTCTATCCATGTTACCCTAAAGGATCACAATTCCCTAGGTTCACCTACTCTATCCAACACACTAGCACTCTAATATCTAAAGAATCTACTTAACCACTATAGATATATTAAACCATTATCATAGATAAACAAATACTAAATCTAAAAATATAATCAAGCATGGAACATGATAAATAAGTAAAGAGATAATTGAAAAAAATAAATCTAACTAGATCATGTATAATTAAAAAATAACATCATTAATCAATAAGATGAATCATAAGTTACAATTAGGATATATACTTGCATCAATCATTAATTATTACATATTTTGAGTATGGTAAAAAGGTCCATACTTTACAACAATAATATTATAGATAGCTAAATAAAAGTTGCTCTAATAATGTTCATTCATAACATAGTAAGAATCTATTTGAATATTTTATGCCTCCTTGGTCCTTTATTTTATCCATGGTTCATTTTATGGTATTAAGGGATCAAGACAACACATGAACTATAAATCATGCATCTATTAGATGCTTATTTAGTCTAGTTCATTTAGAATTCCAAATTGCAACTATACAATCACCAATACTTCTTTACAATCATTAACTCAATATCTAGGAAGATCATATTACTTTCCATCATACCATCATCTATCCAACCAAGGAATCATGTTAAGCATAAAATTTTCCCCCATATAACATTTATTTAATAAGTAAATACATTTTTTTCTCTAATTAAATAAGGCCCTATAAACCTCAATCAATTAAATAGTTAGTTTACCCATTTCTCTAGTTAGTTAAGACCCCATAAACCTTAATCAACTAAATACTTTGTTACCCATTTCTCTAATTAATTAAGGCCACATAACCTTAATCAATTAAATATTTAGATACCCATTTCTCTAATTAATTAGGGCCCCATAAACCTTAATCAATTAAATACTTAATTACATAAAAATCATAAGCAAGCACGATAAATAATTTAGAAAGGAAACATTTAACATACCAATTTCATCTTTCTTTACAAAAAAAATATAACTTCCTAAAGGATCAATTCAAACCTAATTAAAGAGATAATATCTTCCATTCATTCCATTTTACTTAATAATAAACAGGAACAAACCCTTGTATAATTATTTATTCCAAAAGTATAAGCCTCTTTTATAAAATACATTTCATATCATTACATATCCCTTAAAAAAAAGCATGTTCTAAATATTTATTTACAAAGAGATAAAAATTATTTTAAAAATAAATACCATTCTATTAAATATCTACCTTTAAATATCTATTTCAATTCATGTCCTAAAATATAATTCAACTAATTATTTAATTAATATTTTAACCAAAGATTAATTAAAAGTTGGGTTTCCAGGTACAAAACAAAGACATGATCAACAAGGTCTAGCAAGTTCATAACTCACTGGACACCAAGCAGTCCATGCATTACCAACTAGTGTGCACAGTCAACCCAATGAACCAACATGAAGAAGTGCCAACAACACCTAGGGATGGCTTTAAGAAGCCCATCCCCGACTGGTAAAAGATAGTCGATTACAAGGGAGATACATATCCCTTATGAGACTTTGCAATATTTCCACATAAATAATGTTGGATAAAACCCATAGAAGACATAAAGGACAGTCCAAATGCAGAAAATTACCTAAAATAGATAGAAGAAGCCACTCATCACAACAAAGAAATATTTGGGGTTCTTCGTACAGAGTAACCCAAATTTGAGGTAGCCAAAAAAGAGGTCAAGGTTTAAAAATAAATCAGCCCCAAGTTAACCTACATACCACATGGGACTAAAATAGATTCCTCCTAAAAAAGAGAGCACACCAAGCTTACACAGTCCTGCAAATCCTCAAGTTGAAGCTCCATAGAGACTCTCTACTAACACAAAAGTACCCAGAGTGACATTTGATACTAAACTTTACAAATTTTGGCAAAATATATTTCTATCACAGGGAGAGAGACTTAAGGAAACATGTCTGATAAAATAAATAGAACATTGCAACAAGGTGATAGCCTTCTAGATCGAGCAATATATTACAAATAGAAATAACATGCCTAAATATTGAAACTAGTAGTAGAGATGATTTTGGAAGATTTAGGTGTTAGTGAAATTAGCACAACTGGCTAGACATCAACTATAACATGAATTTTAGAGCTCTAAAAACACAAGCCACCCTAGGTTGAGCCAAACAACACTCTAGAAAAATATAGAGACTTAATTATTTAACTAAGAGTTTTAAATAATCCAACGATTAAAAATTATGCTAGCTATGAGTTAAAATCCAGCAAAGGTAAAGGTTTATATAAGATAGCAATATCATTTAAAACAAGCACAAATCATTAAATAAACCCATTTAAACCAAGTTATAAAATTCAACCTAGTATAAAATATTTGTTCCCTTGTGTAGTCTCCTATCATTACTCTGAATCAGTTTGCTCTTCTTTCCTCATTTCACCTTCTTCCAAAATGAACTCACCTTACGATTTGCCTCCTCATAATCTTAACAATGGTAAATTCATCTACCCTCTTGCCAATGTCCTTACCTTATAAATGCTACCACCTTGCCATAAGGTCTCCTTTATCCAACGAAAGCGGTTGGAGATTTATCCATATAAAGACATTGTTGAGCAAGGTGCAACAACAATATTGTCATTGTTGTCAACACAGTCAGATAGATCTGTTGATGCAGTGGACAGGAAGTTCAAAAGCTATTCAGATGCAGAAGACAGGAGTTCAAAGGTTATTCAGAGTATGTACAAGTGATTTTCCAAGAAGACCGAAGTGGCCCATATGCAAAAGATCAAAGAAAAAAGACAAGTAAGAAAAGTGTCGCGATATCGCGACATATACAACAGGCAAGAAAAACTGTCACGATTTCACGACATGTTGGAAGAGAGAGAAAAAGTAGGAAAAACTGAGCGATTTTGACATGTTGGAAGAGAGAAAAAAGAAAAACTGTCACGATTTCGTGACATGTTGGAAGAGAGAGAAAAAGCAGGAAAAACTGTCGCGATTTCGCGACATGTTGGAAGAGAGAGAAAAAGCAGGAAAAACTGTCACGATTTCGCGACATGTTGGAAGAGAGAGAAAAAGTAGGAAAAACTATCACGATTTCGTGACATGTTGGAAGAGAAAAATGCAAGTGGAAAAATTGTCACGATTTCGCGACATGTTGGAAGAGAAAGAGAAAGCAGGAAAAAGTGTCACGATTTCGCGACAAGTTCGAAGAAAGAGAACAAGTAAGAAAAGTGTCACGATTTCGTGACATGTCGCATTTTCGTGACTAAAATAGGAGAGAGAAAGTAAGTTTGAAAAGTGTCACGATATCGTGACATGTCGCATTTTCGCGACTAAAATAGGAGAGAGAAAGTAAGTTTGAAAAGTGTCGTGATATCGCGACATGTCGCATTTTCATGACAAAAGAAAGAGAGGAAGCGTATGGAAGAAAGAAGTGTCATGATTTTGTGACAAAAGCAAAGAAGTAAAGTACGAAAGTAGAAGTGTCATGATTTCATGACAAAAGTAAGTTGAAGACTACGAAGGCAAAAGTGTCATGATATCGCGACAAAAGCAAAGTCGAAGTCTATGGAAGCAGAAGTGTCACGATATCGTGACAAAAGCAAAGACGAAGTATACGGAGGCAGAAATGTCATGATATCATGACAAAAGAAAAGACGAAGTCTACAAAGGCAGAAATGTCATGATATCATGACAAAAGAATAGAGAAAGCGTACGGAGGCGAAAGTGTCGTGATATCGTGACATGTTGTATTTTCATGGCAACAACAACAAAAGAAGCTATAGAGGCAGAAATGTCACGATTTCATGATAGGTCATAAATGCGCAAGTCAAGAAGGAGAACCCGACTGAAATGAGAAGTATGATAGTGGACCGACATCACTACGACATTTACAGGGGCAGTTACAGAGTGATTTCATACTGCTAAAATACGAAGAGTGATCAAAAGTTAGTATGGCGGTTACAGGGTCTGTCTAGAATGAAATCATCAAGCGATGGATAAATCGAACATCTTCTTGAGTTGAAGCCGACGAAGACCGATGACAATCGACTAAAATTAGGGTTTACAGTTGTTATGAAAGTCGACTAAGATTAGGATTTACAGCCGACTAAGATTAGGGTTTTCATCATAAAAAATATTGTTATAAAAGGAGGGCTATTTGGAGAATTGAAGGGGAGTCGAATGTGTGTGAAATACGGTCATTGTGCGTAGAGAGCAAGTCGTGTCGAATCATGCTAAGTGCAAAATTTGCAAAGAGAGCAGAGTGCACAAAAGGGAGAAGACGATCGTGAAGTTCGACTGTAATGAAGTAGAGTGTGCGAAGTGATTGCATAGAGAGAGTAGAGTGTGCAGAGAGTGAAAAGGTTGAAGTTTGACTAGGTGCTGCTGTGATTGCACAGAGAAAGCAGAGTGCGTAGAGAACGCAAAGGTGAAGAAGACCAGTCAGGGTCTTGCAAAAGCAAAGGTATCTTACTGTCAAACTTATAGATTCAAATTGAAGTCCAGGTTGCAGCTTGGCATCAGGGGTTGGTGCTCCTTTCTGTTGGTGTAGATAAATAAGGGGTTGGTGCTCCTTCCAGTTGGTGCTGGTAAATCAGGGGTTGGTGCTCCTTTCTGTTGGTGTAGATAAATCAGGGGTTGGTGCTCCTTTCTATTGGTGCAGATAAATCAGGGGTTGGTGCTCCTTTCTGTTGGTGTTGATAAATCAGGGGTTGGTGCTCCTTTCTATTGGTGCAGATAAATAAGGGGTTGGTGCTCCTTACAGTGGGTGCTGGTAAATTGATTGTAAAGTTGGTGCTTTGCAAAGGCTAGATTTGGATGGTAGTCCAAGCAGTCAATTTTTGAGGAGTAGCCACATTGGTGAACCTCGTTAAATCTTGTGTTGTGTGATGCTCTTTTGTTATACTTGTTGTATCTAGTAATAAGTTTTAATTATTGTGGTATTAAGAGCTATAAATTCAAGTTTAAAGAGCTACACTGATTCACCCCCCCTCTCAGTGTCATTGTAAGACTAACAATTGGTATCAGAGCTAAGTTCCTGTACAAGCTTAACCGGCTAGGGTGATCTTGGAAGTAACACAATGGCAGGTGGTGAAGGCTTCTCATCAAACAAAGCACCATTGTTTGATGGATCTAATTACGCGTTCTAGAGAATCAGGATGCAGACATATCTCTGTGCTTTGGGATACGACATCTGGGATTCAGTAGTTAGTGGATACACAATACCCATCACTCCTCCAAAAGAGACAAGCAGATGAAATGGAAGCAAACTTTGTTAGAAAACTAAAAAGGGGAAAAGGAAAATACAGAGGAAAGCTACCGTTTAAATGTTTCAACTGTGGAGGCATTGGGCATTTTGTGACTAAATGTCCACTTAATGAGAAGAACAAAAATGATGAAGGATCGCACCAAGAAAGAAGTGACTGGAAGAAGAAAACGAATTTCAGAAAAGGCAACTTCAAGAAGAAAAGTTTCATCTCCAGGAATGCCAGTTCATCAGAAGACAGCTCCGGTGAGGATTCTAAAGAGGAAACAGGTGAAGCTCTTTTCATGGCATTTGAAGAAGTAAAATCAGAAAAGGAAGAAGGAGTGAACTCTGAAGTATGTGGTGAAAACCCTGAGGCTGAAGTAGATCTAGAAGGTGAGTTGATCTCTGCACTTGAAGAGTGGAAAATAGAGAGGAAAAAGAATAAGAAAATTTCAAAAAAGCTTGAGGATGCAAACGAAATCATAACCAGTCTGAAAGTACAGACAAAAGAATACAAGAAAATATCTGAAGATCTCGAAGTACAAATTACCATGAAAATAGATTATTGTTGCAAACTAGAAGAAGAGAATGTTGGTTTATGGACGCAGATAGAAGAGATGAATCACAAAATTAGTTGCTATCACAAACGCGAAGAAAGTTCTATGAAGTTGGATAAGATTATAAATGACCAAAGGCCTGCAGGCATCAAATTTGGTCCGGGTTTCATCGAAGGAGAATCATCAAATGGATCAAAGGCCAGAAATGTAGAATCCATAAAGAATGAAAATAAGAAACAAGTTGATCAAGGAAAAATGTCTCATGCAAAAGAAAGCAATAATGCCAGGCACGAAAGGAGAATTGACAATGATGGATTCACCAATGTCACACATCAAAGAAGAAGAAGACCTATGGCTCCTACGACAACATGGCAAAGACCATCACCCAGGTTCAATTATCCCTTTTCTGGTTTCTGTTTTAAATGCAATGGCTATGGACATAAAATCTCAGACTGCAAATATAATGTAAGACCAAGGAATTTCACCAATAGAAATGCTTTTTCTCCTTTGATGAATTATACAGTAGAATGTTATAACTGTCATAATTTTGGGCACATTGCAAGAAACTGTAGAAGTACATTTGCATCAAATCAGTTTCAGGGAAGAAAATTTCAACCAAATAGGATGAGACAAAATAGAAAACTTCTCGAAAAACATGCACAAGCTATTGATAAGGGAAAGGCAAAACAAGAGCCCAAAACTACTATCAAAATGGAGTGGAAAGAAAAAGAGCGACTTAAGGAAGAAAAGGAATCCTTAATCGTACAAACAACATTTAAAGCACAGAATAAATATGTACCATGGATACTTGATAGTGGATGCTCCAGTCATATGACAGGTGACAAACAAAAATTTGAGAAGTTACAGAAATATGAAGGTGGTTCAGTAAAGTTTGGAAATAATGATGGAGCTAAGATAGTTGGCAAAGGTTCAGTTAAAATTAGTGACGAAAAAATTAAGTCGAAGAAGTCTTGTTTGTGGATGGTTTGAAACATAACTTGTTGAGCGTAAGTCAGATTTGTGATAAAGGTCATGAAGTAGTTTTTAAGAAGCAGGGTTGTGAAGTCAAAAAAACAAACAGTGGAAAATTGATAGCAACTGGATCAAGGACATCTGGCAACCTATACACGCTCTCAGAGACTTCAGAAGGAGCTTGTTTTATTGGACAGGAAGAAGAAAATTGGTTGTGGCACAAGAGACTCGGTCATATCAGTTTTGATAATCTAGTAAAAATCAACTCAAAAAGGGCAGTGAGAGATATTCCCACCATCAACAAACCCGCAAACAACATTTGTGCTTCATGCCAAAAGGGGAAGCAAACTAGAGTCACATTCAAAACAAAAGAGTACTACACAAGCAAACCTTTGGAACTAATACACACTGATTTATGTGGACCCATGAGAACACAAAGCATAAATGGTGACAAATATTTTATGTTGTGCATTGATGACTATTCCAGAATGACATGGATATTTTTCTTGAAGCATAAATCGAAGCTTTTGAAATGTTCAAGACTTTCAAAAACCAAGTTGAGAATGAAACAGGAAAGAGGATCAAATGTTTAAGATCAGATAGAGGAGGAGAATTCATTTCAGAGGAGTTTATAGAGTACTATGAAAAATACGGTATTAGGAGACAGTTTTCAGCAACCAGGACACCTCAGCAGAATGGAGTGGTAGAAAGAAAGAACAGGACAATGCAAGAAATGGCATGGACTATGTTGGCTGAAAGCAGAGTAGCAAATATATTTTGGAAAGAAGCAGTCCATACTATGGTGTATATCCAAAATAGGTACATGCTGAGAACACATGAAAGCAAAACTCCTTATGAGTTGTGGTTCGGTAAAAGGGCAACAACAAAATACCTCAAAGTTTTTGGCAAGCAAGTGCTACATCAAAAGAACTGAAGATAATCTTGGTAAGTTTGAAGATAGAGCGGATGAAGGTATTTTTGTTGGTTATTCATCAAAAAGCAAAGCTTACAAATGCTACAACAAGAGGCTAAAGAAAATTGTGGACAATGCCGATGTTAAATTTGATGAAGGTAGAGAACGAGTAATTAGCTATGAAAAGAACTACCCAATTTATGAAGAGGTTATTGAAGGAGATGAGGAAAACGAAATGGAAAAGATACAAAAAATTGACTCAGATGATTTAAGTTGTGATTCAGGAGTGGAAGAAAATAAGAAATTCAAAACAGGCAGCTGGCAGAAAAATCATCCTAGAGAGCAAATAATTGGAGACCCCAAAGTTGGTGTTCAGACAAGAAGAAGAGTAGTAAGTAACTACTCTCTATTATCCAAGCATTGAGCCCAAAAATGTTGCTTGACGCAAGCAAAGATGAAAGTTGGATGAAGGCAATAAATGAAGAATTAGATCAGATCGAGAAAAATGAAACTTGGGAGTTAGTACCTAGACCTGCAAATAAAAATATAATCGGGACTAAATGGATTTTTCGAAACAAATTGAATGAAGACGGACAGGTAGTCGAAATAAAGCAAGATTGGTATGTAAGGGTTATGCACAAGTTGAAGGCATTGACTTTGAGGAAACTTTTGCACCAGTAGCTAGACTAGAGGCAATTAGAATGTTTCTGGCTTTAGCAATCTACAAGAATTTCAAAGTTTATCAAATGGATGTGAAATCAGCGTTTTTGAATGGGAAACTTGAAGAAGAGGTTTATATTGAGCAACCAGATGGTTTCCAACTTGGTGATGATCCCAACTTGGTTTGCAAGTTGAAGAAAGCATTATATGGCTTAAAATAGGCACCCCGAGCATGGTATGCAAGGCTAGACAACTATCTCACTCAACAAGGGTTTAAGAAAGGTATGGTGGATAGTAATTTGTATGTCAAAACAGAAAATGGGCATCTTATTGTTCTTGTTGTATACGTAGATGATATCATATTTGGCAGCAACAAAGATGAGTCGTGTAAATATTTAGCAAATAAGATGCAGAAAGAATTTGAAATGTCAATGATTGGTGAACTTTCGTATTTCCTCGGGTTGCAAGTTAATCAAAATAAGAAGGGCATATTTATTTCTCAAGTTAAATATGTGAAAGAGATGTTAAAAAAGTTCACAATGGAGGATTGTAAGCCAGTTAGCACTCCCATGACGACAGGTTGCAAGTTGAGCAAGGATGACAAATCTCCACCTGTTGATCAAACCATGTACAGATCTATGATTGGGAGCTTACTATACCTGATAGCTACCAGACCAGATATTTTGCAGGAAGTATGCATGGTAGCACGATTTCAGGCTAATCCCAAGGAGACTCATGTGACAACAATGAAGAGGATTCTTCGGTACCTCAAGGGTACTATGGAGTATGGGTTATGGTATCCGAAAGGTAAAGACTTCACCCTTATTTCGTATTCGGATGCAGATTGGGCAGGAGGTGTCGATGACAGAAAGAGTACCAGTGGAGGTGCATTCTATCTTGGAGACAGATTGGTCACGTGGCACAGTAAGAAACAAGAGTCAGTTTCTTTATCGACAGTAGAGGCAGAATATATTGCAACGACAACATGTTGTACGCAGGTATTGTGGATGAAACAAACCCTGAAAGATCTTGGTATTAGCTTCAGTGAGCCAATATCAGTTAAGTGTGATAACACCAGTGCCATTAACATCTCCAAGAATCCGGTTATGCATTCACGCACAAAACACATTGCTATCAGGTATCACTTTTTGAAGGAGAAAGTTGCGAAAGGTGAGGTTAAGTTGGATTTTGTTCCAACTACAGAGCAAGTAGCAGATATCTTCACAAAACCATTGCCCAAGGAAGTTTTTGAGTACCTTCGCAATAAATTGGGAGTGGTCACACTTCCCAAGAATTGACTAGCTACAGGGATCACATTCTCATGGGGAGCATTTAAGTATTTGATTATCTTTTTGCTCATGTTCATGATTTTTGCTAAGTGTAATAAATTTTGCCTGAGAATGTTGTGCATGGACTCAGGGGGAGTCTGTAGTAGCCCTTTGGTATTATTGTCAAAGGGGGAGAAGAGTTACAGGAAATTGCACATGTGTTGCCAAAAATTCCAAAGGGGGAGATTGTTGAGCAAGGTGCAACAACAGTATTGTCATTGTTGTCAACACAGTCAGATAGATCTAGTTGATGCAGTGGACAGGAAGTTCAAAAGCTATTCAGATGCAGAAGATAGGAGTTCAAAGGTTATTCAAAGTATGTACAGTGATTTTCCAAGAAGACCGAAGTGGCCCATATGCAAAAGATCAAAGAAAAAATACAAGTAAGAAAAGTGTCACGATATCGCGACATATACAGCAGGCAAGAAAACTGTCACGATTTCGCGACATGTTGGAAGAGAGAAAAAAGGAAAAATTGTCACGATTTGCGACATGTTGGAAGAGAGAGAAAAAGAAGAAAAAATGCGATTTGCGACATGTTGGAAGAGAGAGAAAAAGGAGAAAACTGTCACGATTTCGTGACATGTTGGAAGAGAGAAAAAGCAGGAAAAACTGTCACGATTTCGCGACATGTTGGAAGAGAGAGAAAAAGCAAGAAAAACTGTCACGATTTCACGACATGTTGGAAGAGAGAGAAAAAGTAGGAAAAACTGTCATGATTTCGTGACATGTTGGAAGAGAGAGAAAAACAAGGAAAAATGTCACGATTTCGTGACATGTTGGAAGAGAAAAAGGCAAGTGGAAAAACTGTCACGATTTCATGACATGTTGGAAGAGAAAGAGAAAGCAGGAAAAAGTGTCACGATTTCACGACAAGTTCGAAGAAAGAGAACAAGTAAGAAAAGTGTCACGATTTCGTGACATGTCGCATTTTCATGACTAAAATAGGAGAGAGAAAGTAAGTTTGAAAAGTGTCACGATTTCGCGACATGTCACATTTTTATGACTAAAATAGGAGAGATAAAGTAAGTTTGAAAAGTGTCGCAATATCGTGACATGTCACATTTTCATGATAAAAGAATAGAGAAAGCATACGAAAGCAGAAGTGTCATGATTTCATGACAAAAGCAAAGAAGTAAAGTACGAAAGCAGAAGTGTCATGATTTCACGACAAAAGTAGAGAAGAAGACTTCGGAGGCAGAAGTGTCACGATATCGCGACAAAAGCAAAGTCGAAGTCTATGGAAGCAGAAGTGTCGCGATATCACGACAAAAGCAAAGACGAAGTATACGGAGGCGAAAATGTCACGATATCGCGACAAAAGAAAAGATGAAGTCTGTGGAGGCAAAAATGTCACGATATCATGACAAAAGAATAGAGAAAGCGTACGGAGGTGAAAGTGTCACGATATCGCGACATGTATTTTCGCGACAACAACAACAAAAGAAGCTACAGAGGCAGAAATGTCATGATTTCGTGATAGGTCATAAATGCACAAGTCAAGAAGGAGAACCCAACTGAAATGAGAAGTATGACAGTGGACCGACATCACTACGACATTTACAGGGGCAGTTACAGAGTGATTTCATACTGCTAAAATACGAAGAGTGATCAAAAGTCAGTATGGCGGTTACAGGGTCTGTCTAGAATGAAATCATCAAGCGATGGATAAACCGAACATCTTCTTGAGTTGAAGCCGACGAAGACCGATGACAACCGACTAAAATTAGGGTTTACAATTGTTATGAAAGCCGACTAAGATTAGGATTTACAACCGACTAAGATTAGGGTTTTCATCATAAAAAATATTGTTATAAAAGGAGGGTTGTTTGGAGAATTGAAGTGAAGTCGAATGTGTGTGAAATACGGTCATTGTGCACAGAGAGCAAGTCATGTCGAATCGTGCTAAGTGCAAAATTTGCAAAGAGAGCAAAGTGCACAAAAGGGAGAAGATGATCGTGAAGTTCGACTGTAACGAAGCAGAGTGTGCGAAGTGATTGCATAGAGAGAGCAGAGTGTGCAGAGAGTGAAAAGGTTGAAGTTCGACCGGGGTGATTGTAGAGAAAGAGAGTGCGTAGAGAAGGCAAAGGTGAAGAAGACCAGTCAGGGTCTTGCAAAAGCAAAGGTATCTTACTGACAAACTTATAGATTCAAATTGAAGTCTAGGTTGCAGCTTGGCATCAGGGGTTGGTGCTCCTTTCTATTGGTGCAGATAAATAAGGGGTTGGTGCTCCTTCTAGTTGGTGCTAGATAAATCAGGGGTTGGTGCTCCTTTCTGTTTGTGTAGATAAATCAGGGGTTGGTGCTCCTTCTAGTTGGTGCCATAAATCAGGGGTTGGTGCTCCTTTCTGTTGGTGCGAGATAAATAAGGGGTTGGTGCTCCTTACAGTGGGTGCTTGGTAAATTGATTGTAAAGTTGGTGCTTTGCAAAGGCTAGATTTGGATGGTAGTCCAAGCAGTCAATTTTTGAGGAGTAGCCACATTGGTGAACCTCGTTAAATCTTGTGTTGTGTGATGCTCTTTTGTTATACTTGTTGTATCTAGTAATAAGTTTTAATTGTTACGGTATTAAGAGCTGTAAATTCAAGTTTAAAGAGCTACACTGATTCACCCCCCCCTCTCAGTGTCATTGTAAGACTAACAGACATTTCTTTAATCACCATCATCCAAGCTTTGTCTAGAATATTTATTTATCTTTGAATGAGCACCCATGCTAAGTTGAATGATTTGAACTCACTTTTATATTATACAAATTCTATATAATACCAAGTATTATTATTTCCTTTTTTAAAAATCAATTTCACTTCTCAAATACCCCTATTTAGGAGGAGATAAAATTCCATTTAATTCAACTAAAAATCATCCATATATATTTTATTTATTTAAATAAATCTTAGTTTTTTATTTTCAAATAATGTATATATATAGGAAAAATAAATCTCTTTTATTATTTGAAATGAAATCATTCTAAATTCTTTCCTTTATCAATTAAAATAATACACATATATTTTTCTTAAATAAATTGCATTTGATTACTCAAAATAACATCTTATTTAATTAAATAATAAAATCCATTTATTATTTTTAAATTATATACCCATACAAGTTAGAGGTGTAGACCAATTGGTTCTTCCAAACCTCCTTAAATGGGGAGGAATTCCAAGGTTCAAATATTGGGCCTCGTCGGATTGAACACTTGTTCCTTTCTTGGTGCTTTTAGCAGTGTAAAAGGTTTAAAAATGATAGCAACATGGTGGTTATAGGGATGGATTGCATGTGTACTGTGTGGCATATTTTAAGGCAAACAACGTATAATACTGTGGCAGCCATAAAATAGGGACAACATACTCGAATCATCATGGCAGCTACCGATTCCACCATGTAAACAAAAAAAATTATATACCCATATTAATATCAACTATTAGTATGGAATATTCAAATGGATTTGGGGTAGTGGATCCTCTATATCCATTAAATATTTTTCCTATGGAGTTTCTTAACCAAATATTTCCACATGCAACTAACATTTTAAAACAAACAAAAAATTAGGTGCATGAAACAATGAATGAGTCTTTCCATCAACCCAGTCACCCATCTTAGTCAAAGACTTTATGATAGCTTCTAGGCTACTAACTTTGGCTCTAGGTGATTTTCTAGTTGATGATTATACCTAAGCAATAATGCACGCCTATATAAGGGTAGCCATTCATGTTACCCTAAGCAATCTGAATCATCACTTCCCTTTTTAAGTACTCTATCCTCGATGTTCAATTCTACCTCTACCACCCATGAATGTACCTGGTGCTTGCACATTGACAACACATTAGTAGTTTTGTATTATTCAATATAAATCAGTATAGTTAATACAAAAATCATTTAGGCATTTAAATAAATCATCCATTACTCATTCATAAATACATAATCTTTCAACCAAAAATATCCTTCCATGGTGGGGCATGACATTGTAGTAATATATATATAATTGTATCCAAGGTTTTATCTAATAGAATGAAATAAATTCTCCCCACCATAATTGATTTGAATCCGGGTGGTTTTGTTCCAAGGAGGAAAATTTTTTATGGAGTCATTAAAATGCATGAGCTGATGCATTTGGTTTAAAATAGTGAAAAAACATGATATATTCCTCAAACTTGATATTAGTAAGTTCTGTGATAGAGTCTCATAAAAAGTTATGATCCATTTTGGGTTTCATTGTAGTTGGATTTCTCTCATTAAGCAATGCTTCTCTACCCCTTCTTCTCTATTATTATTAATGGAGACATTTTGGTTTTCAAGAGTGCTAGAGTTCTAAACAAGGGGATCCTCTCTTTTCGTCTCTCTTCATTATCCTTGCAAAGACCCTTTAGATATCTATTTAAGCCACCACAATTATTGTAGGGATCAAACTAGCCAACACCCTGGATCCCATATCCAATCAATAATTTGCTGATGATATGGTTCTCTTGACTGTCTCATCCATCCTCCAAGCCACAAGAAAATTCTTATCTATCTCTTAAACTTTTTGAAGAGAAAAATATTTTTTGTTGAAACCTCGATTTTGAAACAAAGAGCCATTGACATGATTCTTGGTTGTGTTATTATGAATCTCATAGCCACCTATTTAGTCCTAACTCTTTACAAGGGTCACTTTAAGGAAGATATTTGTAATCCTATCCTTGAAAAAATTGAACAAAAATTGGTGGGTTCGAAAGGAGTTTCTCTCAACTAGGCTGAAAAATCTCAACTGGTCAAGTGCTCTCTCCAAAGTATTTCAATCTCCTTTCTATCCCTTTTCAAAATTCCTTCCAAAATTGTGCAAAATTTTGAAAAATTCTAAAAATACTTTTTTTGATCTGGCTTGGAGTAGAAAAAGAGGTTTCATTTGTTCTTGGAAATAAGTATGTGCTAGAAAATATTTTGGGGTTTTAGGAATGAGGAAAATATCTTAGATAACCAAAGCATTGTTGGCCAACCAATGCTAGAACTTGATTAAGCATGAGAATAATGGTTGTTCTAATATTTTTAAAACCAAGTATTTAATTTGGGAAAATGACTTTGTATTTGAGCAACCTCTAATTTATGACTTAGTACTATAGAAAAATTTAGCTCAAGTCAAAAATATATTGAAAAAGAGATTAAGTGGAGCTTGGGTAATGGGGAAGGATTAATTTTTTGGAATATTATTTTCTTGAAGACTCTCCTCTGCTAAATAGTCCCTCCCTCCCCATTTTGAGACCTAGGCTTGGTCAAATATTGGGACCTAAATATGTTGATTATATTAAAGTAGGAGGCATAAATACATAGAAGGATCTTTAGAATTTTAAAGTGGCCAGGGGGAAAGAAGATAGTTTAAATCTCCTACACCTTAAATTGAGAAATCATATTATAAGATATACCAATTGTGAAGACTCCCTAATTTGTCATGAAGAGGAAAAAGAGAAATTTTTTGTGAAGTTTGCCTATCATCTTAAGGTTGATGAGAATTTTTTCTGGCTTCTTCGTAAAAAAATTCTTCAAGATAAAATCATTTCAATCAAAAATATATATAAAAAATATGATTGGTCCTCCCAAACCAATGTTTCTTACGTGGTTAACATGAAGAAACTACTTATTACCTCCTCTTGAATTTCTCCTTTTCACTTTTAGTCCTTAATTTCCTCTTAAGTTCTTTGGAAATCTATTGGATCCTTCCTACGATGGTGTTAGATTTATTTGATCAGTGGCATTTTCCATCCTTATTTAGCCCCAAATGTCATACTTTGGAAATTAGGACTCTCACACTACTTGTGGGGTGTTTGGAGGGAGAGAAATAATAGAGCCTTAAATAATTGCTCTAGATACTTTCATTGTGTGGGAATCAAGATTGTGGAGTCCCTTCTTAAGAATATATTGTACCTCTCTTTCTTATGTAACAAAGAGGACTATGTTGAAGTAAGATTAGTCATTATGTTGTACCTTCTTAGAATTGAATATGGAACTAATCAGGTGGATCAAAGTAGACTTCAAACCAAATGGATCCCACCACCCTTTATATGGGTAAAATTACAAAGGAATACTAGTTTGGTAGAAGCTAGTGGGATTATTTGGGATAGTAAATATGAAATCATATTAGATTATTTTGGGAATATTGGAGTCTAATATAGTCATTTTCCTGAGGCAAAGGTCTTGTTTCTAGAATCCTTCTGATTGAGGAAGGTAATCATTGAGGGGGATTCCTTAAACTTATTTAATACCCTTAAAGGAATTAGCTCCTATAGTTAGAACATTGGTAATATAATGGATGAAGCAAGAATAATTCTTAACTCCTTTGAAAGTGTTTAGTGTAAACATATCTTTAGGAAAGGGAAATTTTTTGTTGATTATCTTTCTAATCTTGGTGTTGGTCAAGATAACTTGGCTATCTAGAGGAATTCATTTCCTTAAGATCTTATTCTTATGTCCAGAAGGGAGTCGGCTATGAGTAATGAAGTTCTTAAGCCTAGCCTCTATTATTTTATTTCTTTCATTGCTCTTGGTGATAAATTTTTGAATTACCTTATTTGGAAACTTTTTCAAACTTATTTCTTTATATGGATGAATCCTCTTGTCTATGTCACCTTGTTTTTATTTTGTATCTAGAAGCAACTTTCGTTGATCCTAGTTTTCAAACCTAGTGTGTCTTGGTTTCACCTTTGTATTTTGGAGTTTATTTTGGAGTTCTCCTTTGGCCCACCTATTTTTATTCATGGTTTTTGTGCCCTATATTGGGGTGGATTTTATTCAAGTTTAATCTATATTCTAGGTGCTCTTTCTTACTTTTCCTCAACATGCCCACTTTATTCTTGCATTGGAGGATTTTTGATATAATTATTATTAATGGCCCTATGTAGTGTGTTGTTTTGAGTTACACTCTTAGGAATTGACATATTATTCAAAGGCCTAAAATGAATAGGTTCCTTAGCACATATGTTTCTTCAACCTTAACCATTTTCATGATGTGGTACTTGGTAGGCATTCATTACCTTTGCTTCATTCAATGGTCACATGATATCTAACCTTGGCCCCTGCATTGGATATTTTCTATGATTACCAAAAATTTCTTCATTTTTTTGATGTGGTGTGAACCCTTTGGAATCATAATAAGTCTTGGTATTGAATATTTCCTCTTCACAGGAAGGTTTTTGAAGAACACAAGTTTATACTGAGAGGGGGGTGAACAGTATAAGACCATTTTTTAATTTTCTTTCCCAAACAATATTATCCAATATATAAATAGAAATATCAATAGCAGTAATCAAAGTAATTCACAAATAATCACACACGATAGAGACACCATAATTTACTTGGTTCACCCAATGTGGGCTACTCCACGGAGAAAATATTTCACTAAAATTTTCTCAATAAATATCTTTGGGAATCCTTCCCTATTACAATGTTTGTGGACCTCTTTCCAAAGGAGACACCAATACCCTAATCAATTTCATGGATATATTTCCATAGGATAACTCCTTCCTCTTTTCTAGTTCATGGATCTCTATCCACAGGAGAACTCCTTCTCCTCTACTCTGATTGGTGATCCTCTAGAAGACTACTGCCTCCACTGGACTAGCTTGTGGATATCTCTCCACTGAAGATATTTATCCTCACTCATAAGACCTCTATCCTCACTACCCTAGATAATGGATCTCTATCCACTAGAGACTACTATCCTCTATTCTATCACCTCCAAATATTGCTCTCATCTCTACTCAATATCTATATTAAATCTACACTAAACATTTCCTTCGGTCTAGCACAAATCTACTCACAATTATGTCTCTAGTATGGTACAAATCTACTCTCAAATCTACACCAAAATTTATCCTCAAATATGTCCTCAAGACTTAACACAAATCTTGATCCAGTAATAAATCAACTTTGCTAGATCATCCCCAATCCTTAACTCAAATCTTGAACAAATCAATGAATCAACTCTTCTCTCAAGTCTTCTCAAACACTTACCTCAATTCTATCCACAAGTCCTCTAAAGAACTTGCTCAATCTACTTTCAAGTATTCACCAAGACTTACCTCAAATATTCTCAACAAGTCCACCCTAGAACTTGTCCAATATGCTCAAAAAGTCTTCATCAAGACTTGCCTTAAATATGCTCAATAAGTCCTACCTAGAACTTGTCCAATCTGCTCAACAAGTCTTCACCAAGACTTACCTCAAATCTGCTCAACAAGTCTTCATCAAGACTTACCTCTAATCTTCTTGTAAGCTTCCACAAAGTTCACACAAATATATCCTTAAGATTTCACAAAAAACTTACTCAACTCTGTCCTTAATTTCCCTTTAGGACTTACTCAAATCTGCTCACAAGCTTTCACAAAAGCTTTCTTAACTCTATCCATAAGTCCCGTCTAGGACTTACTCAAATATGTCCACTAGCTTACCGACATCCAAAGGTGTTGGCAATTTGAGTTATTTTATGTTGTCATTGATGTCACATGAATCATTGATGTCATATGGATCACATTGAGTTTTGATGGGCAAATGATATTTTGGAAAGCATGGATAAAATCAGGGTTTTTGTGAAAACCAAGGCAGGCAAAATAAAAGGTTTTATTTAAAACCATGGATGGCAGATTTGAAATGGGTTTTTCTTAAAACCCAGGTTGGCCTTTCGTTTCATCGAAAAAGGTGCCCCGGTGATGGAGATATTTAATTTTAAATATTTAGTTTAAATTTTAATTATTTAAAATTTAAATTTAAATTTTAAAATTAAAATTAAAGTTAGCGCCGACGTCTAAAGAAAGAGGGAAAATCAATAATGCATCGACGTCATCGAAAATGAGGAGAAGACTATATAAAGGGGGATCCTAAGGTTCATTTGAAATTAATCCTTGCTCGTGTTAATCGTTGGCTAAGCATCCGAAGAGAGCTCGTGCGAAAATCATTTTGAAAAGGGAGACAATGAATAAATCCAAGGTTGGTCGAAAGCCCAAGACATTGTGGGCAGAGTGGCGCATTGGCAATTGGCTTTTTGTTAAGGTGTGTGGCAGCGCTTTACGTCAAGGTTCGAATCTCCTTGACTGCATTCGAAGGCATTGGAAGGAAAGCGCTCGAAGCGCTTTTGGTTTGCGTGGAAGGGAGGAAGGACTTAAGGCACGTCATGCCTTTTCCTTTCGAATGAGCGGCTAGCTCATGTGGCAACCTTAGCCATGGCTAAGGCGCTCACGGTGTGTGCAAGTTGGGGGTTCGAATCCCCTTGAGGAGGTAATTACGTTTTGCTCTAATTAATTTCGTTGATGCCCTAGGATAGGAGTTATAAGGTGGTTAAGGAATAATTAAAGTTTTTAATTAAACTTTATTTTTATAAGGGTTGTGATTATTATTTCAGAGGTGGATGAGTTGTTGATTTATTTTGATATTCATGAAATTGAAAAATTAAGATTTAGGAGAAATAAGGAGTTGTTATAAAATATTTTTGAGAGCCTTATTGATTATTATTTTTGATAAGGGTTTTTATTAAAAAGGACTTTGGTGGATGTGTTTATTAAGTTGGAGTAAAAAGGTGTAAATTGAGTTATGCTTATCTTGTGATTATTATTTGAAGTCCACTAACCCTTATTGAGATTGGAAAGGAAAGTTGTGTTTAGTGTGGCAGATTTTGTGGACAACTTCTTGGCATCAAAAAGGTATGGGCACATTCTCCTATTGATTGTTTATGGTGGTTGATTTCTGAAATATCATTGGAGTGAAAAGGATTGATTGTGGTTTCCTTTTAGAAAGTGGTTGGTTGAATGCTTCAAGGTTTTCTGGTTTGAGAGTTGTGTTTAAACCTTGTTTTATAAGCATAGTTATTGAAGCCCATTGGTTGTGAAAGAACTTGAAAAGAACATGAGTATCATTGTTATGTGAGATTTGTGGTTGAGCATTGTTGGAAACATTTGAGTTGGTTGATACATGCTTGGACTAGGGTTTTTGTGAGAAAGAGTAGTCCCTTGTGGTGATTGGTTGAGTTGAGTTGATTGAGCCTAGTCAAGTGATTGTGTGAGGTGATTGGTCAAGTTCCATGAAACAAACTATTCCATAATTCTGATTTGAGTTGAGATTGAGATTAGAACATATTGAGTCTCTAACAATTCTCTTTATGCTTCTATGAGTTGACTTGAGTTGAGTTGAGATTGATTTGAGTTGAGTTGAGTTGAGATTGAGATTAGAACATATTGAGTCTCTAACAATTCTCTTTATGCTTCTATGAGTTGACTTGAGTTGAGTTGAGATTGATTTGAGTTGAGTTGAGTTGAGTTGAGATTGAGCTTAGAACATATTGAGTCTCTAACAATTCTCTTTATGCTTCTATGAGTTGATTTGAGTTGAGTTGAGTTGAGATCATTGTGGATCATTGTTGTCATCCATTGAAGAGTACATTGCCATTCATTGTTGAGTTCATATTTGAGCTTTGCCTTGATAGATTTGTGGATGAGATTTGAGTGCTACTTGAGCATGATTGATTGAGCCTTTGAGAAGGCCTTTGTGGACAGTTTTGGGATAGCCTTTGTGGATAGTTTTGGGACAACTTTGTGGATATTTTGGGATAGCTTTGTGGATAGTTTTGGGATAGTTTTGGGATAGCTTTGTGGATAGTTTTGGGATAGCTTTGTGGACAGATTTGTGGATAGTTTTGGGATAGATTTGTGGATATATTTGAGCAAGTTCTTGGTGAGCTTGCTAGAGAATATTTGGGCAAGTTCTTGGTGAGCTTGCTAGAGAATATTTGGACAAGTTCTTGGTGAGCTTGTTAGAGAATTTGGGCAAGTTCTTGGTGAGCTTGCTAGAGTATATTTGGGCAAGTTCTTGGTGAGCTTGCTAGAGCAGTTTTGGACAAGTTCTGTGTGAGCTTGTTATTTAGTTTTGGACAAGTTCTGTGTGAGCTTGTTATTCAGTTTTGGACAAGTTCTGTGTGAGCTTGTTATTCATATTTGGACAAGTTCTGTGTGAACTTGTTATTCAGTTTTGGACAAGTTCTGTGTGAGCTTGTTATTCATATTTGGACAAGTTTTGTGTGAACTTGTTATTGCCTAGCTTTGAGCAGATCAAAGAAATCATTGTATTGGATAAGGATCCTTATTTCTATGTGAAATATTATAAGGAGATTATCTGGTGGAGTACCCCACATTGGGGGAACCACGTTAAATCTTGTGTCTCAATTGTGTGTGGTGACTTGTGCTCTTGCTTACTACTGCTATCTGAGTTATTAATGCACACTGCTATATTTGGTTATTACAATTAAGGACATTAATTGATATTGATTTGGAAAGAAAGTAAAAAGTGGTCTTATACTGTTCACCCCCCCTCTTAGTATAAGCTTGTGTTCTTCAATTGGTATCAGAGTGGGTTCCTTCGAAAAGGCTAACAACTTGAGGGCAGATTCTACAAGAACATAGATGGCTTCATAGAATGGATCATCTACAAATAAGGCTCCATTGTTTGATGGTAACAATTATGCTTTCTGGAGCATGAGGATGAAGAACTACTTGATATCACAAGGATATGAGGTATGGAAAATGGTTGAAAAAGAGTATAGGGTTGAAGGTGATCCCGAGGTAGATAAGACTATCAAGAAATTGGTTGAGATCAATGCAAGAGCAATGAATTGTATTTTGAGTGGGCTTCATGAGATAGATTTTGCAAAGGTCATGGTATGTAATTCAGCTAATGAGATGTGGACCAAGTTGTAGAATACTTATGAAGGAGATTCCAAGGTAAAGTTGGCAAAACTACAAACTCATAGAAAAATATTTGAGGAATTGAAAATGGAAGATTCTGAAGATATTGCAAAGTTTTTACTTCGTGTTGATGAGATTACTAACACCATGAGAGGCCTAGGTTTTGATATGAAAGAATCAGAAGTTACTCAAAAGGTTTTGAGATCACTTCCCATGAAATATGATTCTAAGGTTTCAACAATAGAAGAGACAATGGATATCAACAAGCTAACAATGGAAGAATTGCAAGGTACTCTCACAACTTATGAGATGAGGGTAAGTAAGCATCAGGTTCCAATAAAAGAGATTGCATTCAAGGCTTCAGAGAAAGAGAAAGGGAAAGTTTCAGAAATAAGTAGAGGTTCAGATAATGATGAGGAAGCTAACTTCATCAAAAGGAATAAGGACTCAAAGAATTTTAGGGATATAAGGAAAGTCAGATGCTACAAGTGTGGTGATCTTGGTCACTATGCATACATGTGTCCACATGAAGAAAATGGTGATGATGAAAAATAGGGTCAAAGAAGAAAAGAATATGGAAAGCATAAGCATGACAAAGATGACAGATACAAGCAAAATAGGTATGAGAAGAAGAAAATTTTTCGTAAGGCAAAGAAATCTTACTACATTGTAGAAGCAAGTGATAGCTCAGATCATAGTGATAAAGACAAATCAGATGATGAAAAGGAAGAACATCTATTCCTAGGAATAGAAGGTGAAAGAGAGCAAGTGCTTTGTGTGTGGTCAAAGAGATCACAGATCAGGATATTGCAATGGTTTCAGTGATAGTGAAGATGAGATGACACATCAAGGAAACAAGCATGGTCAAAGAAATCTTGAGAGTTTGTTTGCTATAGAAGATTATAATGGTCTCAATGATAGTGAAAACAAATAAGTCTCACTTTTGGTTATAGAAAAGGAAGAGGATGAGCTAAGTAAACAAAAATCAGAAATCAAAAGGCTAAAAGAAGAATACAGGAATCTTGAAAACAAGATTCGAACAGATGTCAAAATCAGAGAAGAACTACTTCAAACAATCAGTAATCTCAGAGAAGAGCTTCAAAATGCAAAAAGGATAGAAGAAAGGATGAATGAAGAACTAAGGGTAACCATGACAAGACATGATACATTAGATGAAAAGGTTCAAAAAGGAGTGGAAACTTATTTTAAGGTTGTATCTTACTTCCAAGAAAAATCACACTCAAAAGGAAAGGAAGTTCTAAAATATGAAAGCAAGGAAGCACCTAAGATTTGTGAGGAAAGTTCCAAAGTTCATATGGCTCCAAATATTTAGTTTGATTCTTGTTTTGAGATAGGTGAATCAAGCTCAAAGGGAAAATAAATTCTTGAAGAGAAAAGCAAGGAAGAAACTAAGGAAGAGGTTTTAGATGCTACAAAGAAGGTTCAAGGATGCAATGCACAAGTTGAAAATGATCATAAGGATAATGGTCAAGAAAGGTATGAAGAACCAAGGCATGAACAAAGGGCTTTTCAAGGACATTGTTTTTCTTGTAATGGATTTGGACACAGGGCTATACATTGCAGGGTCTATGGATCAAAGAAGTTTGATTTTTCTAGAAGAAACTTCAAAGGAAGAAGGTATGGTTTTCAGGGGCATTGCTTCTCATGTAATAGGATTGGTCATAGAGATTTTTAGTGCAAAGGAAATGAGCAACATGGTTTTGGTTTTAGAGCTTCACAATTCAGAAGTCATGGTCATAATGGTCATGAAAATAGAGCTTCACAATACAGGGTTCAAGAAAGGAATGGATATGGAAATTATTTTAAGAATGAATTCAGGACATGGGCACCATCCAAAGGCTACAATATCAAGTGTTTTAATTGCAATAACTTTGGGCATATTGCAAAATGGTGTAGGACTCAATTCCAAACAAGTTCAAGGCAAGAAGGTCAAACAAGTTCAATACAAGAAGATCAAGTAATTCATCAAGAGAAGGATATCAGAAAAACATGGAAGGAAGTTGATAGAGGAAAGAAACAATGTGATATGGGAGTAAAAGTACTCCCACCCCAAAATTAATCACCTCAAGAGAGAAGGTGGTGAGGGGGCTAAGTTTAAGAGTCATATATTTTAGCCCCATAGGTGTCCCTTTTGCCATTGATGTCAAAGGGGAGAGATTTGAGTAAGGGGGAGAGCATTGAGTTAGGGGGAGCAGCCTCCAAAGAGAGCATTGAGTTAGGGGGAGCAGCCTCCATAGAGAGTATTGAGTCAGGGGGAGCAACTTTGATTCTCAGAGATGGTTTTTGTAGTGATTGTGGTTTTTGCTTTAGAGGTGTTGCCATCAATGACAAAGGGGGATATTGTTGGAAATTTGAGTTATTTTATGTTGTCATTGATGTCACATGAATCATTGATGTCATATGGATCACATTGAGTTTTTATGGGCAAATGATATTTTGGAAAGCATGGATAAATTCAGGGTTTTTGTGAAAACCAAGGTAGGCAAAATAAAAGGTTTTATTTAAAACCATGGATGGCATATTTGAAATGGGTTTTTCTTAAAACCCAGGTTGGCCTTTCGTTTCATCGAAAAATGTGCCCCGGTGATGGAGATATTTAATTTTAAATATTTAGTTTAAATTTTAATTATTTAAAATTTAAATTTTAATTTTAAAATTAAAATTAAAGTTAGCACCGATGTCTAAAGAAAGAGGGAAAATCAATAATGCACCGACATCATCGAAAATGAGGAGAAGACTATATAAAGGGGGATCCTAAGGTTCATTTGAAATTAATCCTTGCTCGTGTTAATCGTTGGCTAAGCATCCGAAGAGAGCTCGTGCGAAAATCATTTTGAAAAGGGAGACAACGAATAAATCCAAGGTTGGTCGAAAGCCCAAGACATTGTGGGCAGAGTGGCGCATTGGCAATTGGATTTTTGTTAAGGTGTGTGGCAGCGCTTTACGTCAAGGTTCGAATCTCCTTGACTGCATTCGAAGGCATTGGAAGGAAAGCGCTCGAAGCGCTTTTGGTTTGCGTGGAAGGGAGGAAGGACTTAAGGCACGTCATGCCTTTTCCTTTCGAATGAGCGGCTAGCTCATGTGGCAACCTTAGCCATGACTAAGGCGCTCATGGTGTGTGCAAGTTGGGGGTTCGAATCCCCTTGAGGAGGTAATTACATTTTGCTCTAATTAATTTCGTTGATGCCCTAGGATAGGAGTTATAAGGTGGTTAAGGAATAATTAAAGTTTTTAATTAAACTTTATTTTTATAAGGGTTGTGATTATTATTTCAGAGGTGGATGAGTTGTTGATTTATTTTGATATTCATGAAATTGAAAATTAAGATTTAGGAGAAATAAGGAGTTGTTATAAAATATTTTTGAGAGCCTTATTGATTATTATTTTTGATAAGGGTTTTTATTAAAAAGGACTTTGGTGGATGTGTTTATTAAGTTGGAGTAAAAAGGTGTAAATTGAGTTATGCTTATCTTGTGATTATTATTTGAAGTCCACTAACCCTTATTGAGATTGGAAAGGAAAGTTGTGTTTAGTGTGGCAGATTTTGTGGACAACTTCTTGGCATCAAAAAGGTATGGGCACATTCTCCTATTGATTGTTTATGGTGGTTGATTTCTGAAATATCATTGGAGTGAAAAGGATTGATTGTGGTTTCCTTTTCGAAAGTGGTTGGTTGAATGCTTCAAGGTTTTCTGGTTTGAGAGTTGTGTTTAAACCTTGTTTTATAAGCATAGTTATTGAAGCCCATTGGTTGTGAAAGAACTTGAAAAGAACATGAGTATCATTGTTATGTGAGATTTATGGTTGAGCATTGTTGGAAACATTTGAGTTGGTTGATACATGCTTGGACTAGGGTTTTTGTGAGAAAGAGTAGTCCCTTGTGGTGATTGGTTGAGTTGAGTTGATTGAGCCTAGTCAAGTGATTGTGTGAGGTGATTGGTCAAGTTCCATGAAATAAACTATTCCATAATTCTGATTTGAGTTGAGAGTGAGATTATGAACATATTGAGTCTCTAACAATTCTCTTTATGCTTCTATGAGTTGACTTGAGTTGAGTTGAGATTGATTTGAGTTGAGTTGAGTTGAGATTGAGATTAGAACATATTGAGTCTCTAACAATTCTCTTTATGCTTCTATGAGTTGACTTGAGTTGAGTTGAGATTGATTTGAGTTGAGTTGAGTTGAATATTGAGCTTAGAACATATTGAGTCTCTAACAATTCTCTTTATGCTTCTATGAGTTGATTTGAGTTGAGTTGAGTTGAGATCATTGTGGATCATTGTTGTCATCCATTGAAGAGTACATTGCCATTCATTGTTGAGTTCATATTTGAGCTTTGCCTTGATAGATTTGTGGATGATATTTGAGTGCTACTTGAGCATGATTGATTGAGCCTTTGAGAAGGCCTTTGTGGATAGTTTTGGGACAACTTTGTGGATAGTTTTGGGACAACTTTGTGGATAGTTTTGGGACAACTTTGTGGATAGTTTTGGATAGATTTGGGATAGCTTTGTGGATAGTTTTGGGATAGATTTGTGGATATATTTGTGGATAGTTTTGGGATAGATTTGTGGATATATTTGAGCAAGTTCTTGGTGAGCTTGCTAGAGAATATTTGGGCAAGTTCTTGGTGAGCTTGCTAGAGCATATTTGAACAAGTTCTTGGTGAGCTTGTTAGAGCATATTTGGGCAAGTTCTTGGTGAGCTTGCTAGAGCATATTTGGACAAGTTCTTGGTGAGCTTGTTAGAGCATATTTGGACAAGTTCTGTGTGAGCTTGTTATTCAGTTTTGGACAAGTTTTGTGTGAGCTTGTTATTCAGTTTTGGACAAGTTCTGTGTGAGCTTGTTATTCATATTTGGACAAGTTCTGTGTGAACTTGTTATTCAATTTTGGACAAGTTCTGTGTGAGCTTGTTATTCAGATTTGGACAAGTTCTGTGTGAACTTGTTATTGCCTAGCTTTGAGCAGATCAAAGAAATCATTGTATTGGATAAGGATCCTTATTTCTGTGTGAAATATTATAAGGAGATTATCTGGTGGAGTACCCCACATTGGGGGAACCACGTTAAATCTTGTGTCTCAATTGTGTGTGGTGACTTGTGCTCTTGCTTACTACTGCTATCTGAGTTATTAATGCACACTTGCTATATTTGGTTATTGCAATTAAGGACATTAATTGATATTGATTTGGAAAGAAAGTAAAAAGTGGTCTTATATTGTTCACCCCCCTCTCAGTATAAGCTTGTGTTCTTCAAAAGAGATATGGCACAATGGTATAAATACCATGTGCATTTGGTTGACTAAGCCTTTACCTTCGATCGAATAACATAGTGAGTGACTACTAATTTCTGGGAACTGCATGCAAGAAAATTATTAATTTTTATTTATTTTCGGTAGCCATTGAAGGGATAAAATAAAGGAGGCTTAAATACTCATTACCAACATGGTGGTTGGGCTAGCGGTAAGTGGATGTGCATTGAAGCATTGACAATTGAGAGGTCCCATGATCAAATCCTGACAACAAGCCTAAGAGTGTTTTGTTGGTGACGTTTTGATTTTGGTGCCTAAAATAGGCTAAAAAGTGCACAAGGCACTTTTGTTTACCAACATGACCACCTAGCTCACGTGCTAGTTGGTCCATGGCTAGGGTGTTGGTGGCAGCACAACGGGGGATCGAATCCCGTCGAGGGCAATAGAGGTATTTAATTTTTAATTAAATTTGGATCCTAAGGTTTTTAATGTGGCATGAATTTTTGAGTTAAAGGGAGGTATAAGGTGTTTTATTAAAGTTTATTTTTTCCAATTTAATTTGAGATATAGGGTTTTGAGTAGTGGTTAAGAGTGTGGAGATTATAAGGTGTAATTGAGATTTAATTTTTTGTATGGTAAAATATTTTGATGGAATATTTGAATGAAATTTTGAGAAGGTTCTTGCTACCTAACATTTGAGATTGGAAAAGAGGTTGATTGTGATTGAGACATATTTTGAGGTCAATTATTCATAAAACAAAAGGTATGGGAATATCATCCTTGTGAGTGAAATATTGTTGGGTTGGATGTAGTGAATGCAAGTTGGAGTGAAAAGGTTTTGTTTGATAAGCATTGTTGGAAATGATTGAATGTCACATGCATGAATGGTGAATCTTTGTGAGGACAATTGAGTATGAAATTGAGAACTATATTGAACTAGGGTTTGTGCAAGATCATGAGTATCATTGTTATGTGAATTTGGAATCATCTTGAGTCAAGTTTGAGTTCCATAGTGAGAGTTGTTGAAAGCATTGTGTGAAACACTTGGTTAGGGTTTGTAAGCAAGTTGTGTTTCATTGAGTGAATGGTTAAGTGATGTTGGATGAGCATTATTGATTGAGAGTGTTGGAGTGACAGTTCAAGTTATGTGAAAAAAATTCTTCTCCATTCTAAATTAATTTAAAAAAGAGTTTGAAAGTGATAGTGTTATTTCTAAGTGTGAAACATATTGAGTCTCTTACTATTCTCTATATGTTTCTGTGGTTTAACACGATTTTGAGTAAAAATTGTGAGTGATTTAAGAGGTTTTTTGAAAGATATTAAGTTGAGTTCTATAAGTATTTAGTGAGTGTGAAACATATTGAGTCTCTAACCATTCTCTATATGTTTTTGAAGTTAAAAAATATTTTGTGTGAAATTTATTTGGGTTATTGAAGAGGTTTTCTGTGAGAGATTGAGTTGAATTTTTGTATGCAAGTTTTGCAATTGATTTGAACAAGCTTTTGTGAAATCTAGTGAGTAGTTTTGAGCAAGTCCTAGAGCAGACTTAAGGAAACATTTATGTGAGATTTTGTGGAATATTACAAGCCGAGTTGAGGTAAGTCTTGGTGAAGACTTGTTGAGTAGATTGGATAAGTTCTAGTGAGGAATTTTTGAGTAGATTTGAGGTAAGTCTTGGTGAAGATTTGTTAAGCATATTGGACAAGTTCTAGAGAATATTTGTTGAGAATATTTGAGGTAAGTCTTGGTGAAGACTTGTGAACAAATTAGTGTAAGCTTTTATGGAAGCTTACAATGCAGAATTGAGGTAAGTCTTGGTGAAGACTTGAGAGCAGTTTGAGAAAGTTCTAGAGAGGACTTATGGAAAAATTTGAGGTAAGTCTTTGAGAAGAATTGAGAGTAGAGTTGATTTATTTATTTGTTGAAAAATTTAGTTAAGGTTTGATGTAGATCTAGAAGATTTGATTATTGATTGGATCAAGATTTGTGTTAAGCTTAAAGATAGATTTGAGGATAGATTTTGGTGTAAATTTGAGGATAGGTTTGTGCTAGAACAAAGATGGATATTGAGCAGATTTGTGCTAGACTGAATTACTATGTTTAGTGTAGATTTGAGATAGATATTGAGTAAATTTGTGCTAGACTAAAGGACTATATTTAGTGTATATTTGAGACAGAGATTGAGCAGATTTGTGTTAGACTAAAGGACTATGTTTAGTGTATATTTGAGATAGATCTAAGATCAATATTTAGAGGTGATAGAGTAGAGGATAATAGTCTCTAGTGGATAGATATCCATTAGCCAGGGTAGTGAGGATAGATATCTTATGAGTGAGGATAGAGTCTTATATGAAGAGAGATCCACAAGCCAGTGTAGTGGAGGCAGTAGTCTTCTATAGGATAACTAGCCAGGGCAGAGGAGAAGGATTTCTCCTGTGGATAGAGATCCATGAATCAGTAGAGGGGATTGGTTTCTCCTATGGGTTGGTGCCCATAAATCATATTAGGATATTTGTGTCTCCTTTGGATAGAGGTCCATAAATATTGTAATAGAGAAGGATTCCCAAGACATTTGATGAGAAAATTTTAGTGAAATATTTTCTCCATGGAGTAGCCTACATTGGGTGAACCACATTAAATCGGTGTCTCTATTGTGTGTAAGTATTTGTGCATTTATTTGGTTACTATTGTTGATATTTCCATTGATAATATTGGATATTGTTTTTTAGTAAAGAAAAGTAAAAAGTGCTCTTATATTGTTCAACCCCCCCTCTCAGTATAAGCTTGTGTTTTTCTCCTGCCTTAGCTTTTGAGTTTGTCAGGTCTTGTAGAAACTTTTATTTTTCTTCCTCATGTTCTTGAAATTGAGCCTTTAGTATTGGATTTTTCTTTCTAATTATTTTCAACTCTCTAAGAGCAACAATAAGTTCTTCTTCTAGATAAACTGTGCCTTCCTCTTCATTTTTTTAAACTTTATCTACTTCTTGGTCTTCAAGAACATCTTCATACTTTTCAAATTTATCTTAAACAAAAGCATTTTCTTCCTCTTCTATTGCCAAAAGTAGAATCTCTTCTTCTTCATTATCTGAGAGTCTTTCATCACTATCACTTGAAGCATTGCTTGCCTTGTTAACATAGAAACTCTTATTGTGTCTTTGAAAGAACTTATTTTCATGATTGCCTTGACCATACCTATTTTTATTTTCATGCCTAAATTTTTCTTCTTCCTATTTCTTATTATCATGTTTCTCTTCACTGCTACTGCTTTCAATTTTTGGACAATTAGATGCATAGTGACCAAAATGACCATAATTAAAACATTTCACGGTCTTCATACCTTTGTGTTTTCTTGAGTCCTTATTTCTTTTGGCATAGCTTCTTCATTAATACTTGACTCACCACTTGATTTTTTTCTTATATTTTGTCTTATTTAAAGCTTTGAAAGCTACCTCTTTCTTGGAATTGTAATATTTTTCTATTATCATCTCATAAGCTGTGATAATTCCATGTAACTCATCCATAGTCAAGTTATCAATATCCTTTATATCTTATATAGCTGAAACCTTTGCATCATACCTTATCAGAAGTGATATTAATAATTTCTAAGCAACATTGGAGTCTTCAATTTTAAACCCAAGTCCACCCATGGTATTAACAACCTCATCAACATGAAGTAAGTATTTAGAAATATCTTCCTCATATTCCATATTCAAATCTTCAAACCTTTTCTTGTGGTTTTGTAGTTTTACCAACTTGACCTTGTTATCTCTTTCATATGTTTGCTTCAATTTGTCCCACATATATTTTGCTAATTTGCATTGCATAAATTTCAAAAAAAATTATAAACGTAATCCATTTAAGATTCTATTCATAGCCTTGGTATTATTCACATGTAACTACTTACCATATTTATCTATGGGAGGAGTATTTTTAGGTGTGAACCCATACTCAATAGATTTTCATGTTTCATATCCTTATGCCATAAAGTAAGTCTTCATGCTTATACTCTAAAAAGCATAATTGTTCCCATAGAACAATGGATTCTTATTTAATGAAGATCCATTCTGAGATGACATCTGTGTTCCTATAATATCTTCCTTCAAGTTTTTAGACTTTTTTAAGGAACTCGCTTTGATACCAATTAAAAAACACAAGCTTATACTGAGAGGGGGTGAACAATATAAGATCAAATTTTACTTTTATTTCAAAAATAATATTATCCAATGTTATCAATTGCAATGTCAACAAAAATAACAAAACAGTGTATAAATAATCACATAAATAAGAGACACAAATTTAACATCGTTCACCCAATGTGGGTTACATCCATGGAGAAAATATTCCTTCTAAATATTCTCAAAAAATCTCTTGGGAATCAATTCCCTACTACAATTTTTATGGACCTCTGTACAAAGGATATCTCAATCCCCAATACTCTAGTTTATGGATCTCTCTCCATAAGAGAACTCTATCCCCTCTTGCTCTGGTTTATAGAGCTCTCTCCATAGGATAACTCTATCCCCTTTTGCTTTGGTTTGTGGATCTCTATCCATAGGAGAACTCTATCCACTCTACTCTATTTTTTGGATATTTCACCAAATACTACTTTCAAATCTATCTCTACAACAAACCTCATTATAAGGCTAGCACAAATCTGTTTTAACTCTACTCATCAATATCTACCTCAAATATTCACCAAAACCTCATCAAAAGGCTAGTACAAATATGATCCAAATATGCTCAAAAATCTATCTCAATTTTATTTCAAGTCTTCACAAGACTTGCTCAAATCTACCTCAATGTTGCTTCAAGTCTTCTTACAATACTTGATTCAAATTTACCTCAATTATACTTCAAGTTTTCTCACAAGACTTTCTCAAATCTGGCTCAATGCTCCTTCAAGTCTTCTCACAATACTTGCTCAAATCTCCCTCAATTATTCTTCAAGTATTCTCACAAGAGTTTCTCAAATATGCTTCAATGTTGCTTCAAGTCTTATCATAATAATTGGTCAAATATACCCTAGTTATGCTAATTTAATCTGCACAAATATTTCCAAATCTTACATACAACCAATACTTATATCTCTTTCATAAAATGCTTTCTTCAACTAGGCAATTCAAACATATTCTACTTGGAATTTTTTTAACCTCTAGAACATATAGAGAATGATATGCACTATCAAATACCCAATATGTTCTTCACATTCACAAATATTGCACTCATTTAATCTAATCTCTACCTCTTGCAAAATCCCTTTAAAATAAAATCAAACTAGTGTATAACTTTACTTCACAAAATTGGTCTATATTTCTTGTAAATTTGCTCTCAAGGATCAAACACAATAATGCACAAATTTTCTTCACAATATTGATGTCAAACACTTCACAATTACTTTAAATGTATTTCAATTCATTGCTTAAAATGTTTCACAGTGATATATAAACTTGGTCTCAACCCTAACATAAGTATTTCAGATTTATTTCAACAATAGAGCACATGTAGGTCTGAAACCCTAATGCATTTGCTTCCAATTTCATCAATCAATAATACACAATTTTTTTATTAAATTCTAGCTCGGATATTTCCAAAAATGCACACCAATCAACCCTTTTAACTCCACATCAAAATTACTTTCTCAAAATACAACCACCTAGATAAGAAGTTGAACCACCATACCTCAAAATGCTTTATGAATATGTACACTCAAATACTTGTATCAAAATAATATCTTTTACAATTTCAAAATGGATTAGTACAACACCTCTTTATATTGGAAAACCCTCTCAAAATGCATGCATAATTATTTCCCAAACATATGCTTTAGAACTCTCTAGGTTTCTCAAAATAAAGTGTCAAATTATAAACCAAACCCTTCAACACTAATGCAAGTATTACAAATAATAAAAGAACATCATACACATTTTATCTCCCACTTCAATATTTCAACAACACAAACACAAGTTGATTAACCACCTATTATACCTTATAACTCCACAAAATAATACTTCAAAACTTAATTGTAATTTTCTCTTTTTATTTCCTTCTAAAAAAAATGGCCAAAATAAAAAATGTATTTCCCTTAGAACTCCCTAAGTCCAATAGTGTGCACAAAAATTAAGCACAACTTAGGCCCTTAATAAATCAACCTTAGTCATTAATAATAAAAAAAAATTGCTTACCACAACTATCGTGGGTGGGAATCAACCACGACACCTCCTTCCTACCAGTGTGCTAGTGCCACTTGGGCTACTGCTAGGCCAACCACCCACATAGAACCAAAGATGCATGTTTTGTAATTTAAAACCTTCGCTAATCCTCCTTGTTGATAAAACAAACAAAAATTGTCATCATCGAGTTTTGACCTCAAGATCTATTGTCTAACCTGTACCTTGGTGCTGCCTAGGCTTCCACTAGGCTAGCTACCTATTTGAGAAAAAAATCTCATGATGCTCTCTTTATTCAATCGACCAATGTCCTTTTTTAAATTTGTCTTTTGTTTTTATTTTTATCACAATCACGCATGAGGGAAATTGAATATCTTTCCATATACAAAACCATACCATAGTGCATAAATTTAATCCATATTTATATGGATTTTATCCCCCTTTCTTGATGTCGGTGCTTATTATAAGCTTTATTTGAAACCTTAAAAAATATTGGTGCCAAACCCATATTGGGTTTAAATTATAATATAAAATATTATAATAAACTTTTTAATATTTAACCCTTTGTCTTCAAACTTTTGTCCTTAATATTATAATATTAAAATATTATAAGATTATTTTTTTAAGCCTTAGTCACTTGATTTATTAATGTTCTTAAACTAGGGCCTTCAACCTTCTAACCAAAAACTTAGAGCTTTATCTCAAACCTCTTTGGACTATAATATTTAAAGTAAATATTATAACCTTTTATTTTTATCAATTTCCTTGCATTATGATGAATTTTTCCTTGTATAATTAACCAACTTATAAACCTTGTCTTTTTGTCATGCCAATATATCTCTGACATCAATGACAACCAATGCCATCAATCCTTTGACATCAATGACAACAATATACTCAAAATTTATAACAAAGCTAACACCCATCCTTTTTTAAAATTAGAAGTTAAGTTTAGCTGGCTACAACATCTCTCACACTGAGCAAAGAAAGTTTCCAAGCTAACGTCCATCTCAATATCTTCTCTCTTGCTATAATTTCAAGTGCCCAAATACTTGAGAGGTATTCTACGAGTATCATAAAGGCTCACTTAATTTGAATACATATAATTATGTATGCAGTTTTAAACTATCCCATGCATTCAAAACACCTAAAAGCACACACCACACAATATCTTTACAAGAGCTTTCATTCTATTTAGAAATATTTCATTCAATAATGGTTTTCAATTGTATTTACTCTTCCCAAAATACACAACATATAAATAGATATCCAAGATAATTGTTTATTTCTAACATTAAAAAATTCTTCTACCAAAGCAACATAGGTTGCAAAAATAAAACTAAGTCACTACACGCCACATCTATTAACCACTTTCAAAACACACCCAAACTTAGATGTTATTTCTAGATTTATATCAATACATTTTCACTAAATTTTTCTAGTAAACTAAGCATGCCTGACTATCACCTAATGCAAGATACCATCAACAATAATATGTCAACGCATTCACATTGTTTATTTCCCAACACATGATTTAGCAAGGTTATTTACCCACCAAAAAATGATGCAGAGACATTCCAAAATCAATCATTCAAATAACAACACAAAATTTATTTCCTTTTTAAAAGAAAGAAGATTAAGATTTACAATCCAAAAACAAGTATAGTAAATCCCAAACTACAACTCATGCCTTTGGTAATCTAATTTTCTTGTGCAAAACTAAAATGATATGTCGACATTCTTCTTAATCCTCCTCCGAGCACTCATCGCCAAGAAGATGAATTTTCCTTCTGCCCACTCCTATTTCCCATTTCCCCCCTAAGTATGGAGAGAGGTTGCAATAATTATGAACTCATGCTTGATATCAATATTTTTGGCATCCGTTAAATCTCCATGTTTAACCACCATTACTAGACGAAATTCATATTTATTAACTATTATTTCTTATAATTTAAACTATATCCCTATTACCTTTGTGTTAGGATATAGTTTATTATTCCATTTATTTCATGCACATTAGGTTATCCTTCTAGAAGCCAACATGTTATAATTTGTAAAATAGCATAGTGCCTAGTTTAGTGTTTTTATTCTGGGCATAGAATATTTTATTTTTAGTTTTTAGTTGCATCCATTACTGGGTAATTTGAGCCATCACTTGTAAATAAATTTCGTTGTGCTGAATAAAATATTACTTGGTTTTTTACTACATTTGTATCATAGTGTATCATATTTATTATTATCTACATAGATATTATCTCTACCTACAACTGACTATGAGCTCATCTTGGTAAGCTTGTAGTTTGGCAAAAAAAGACCTACTAGTTATTTGTAGAGTTAATTTTTCATTCCACTATTTGCTATCCTTTTGTTTTATTAAAAATATATTGCAACCCCTATTCCTGAAATCTTCACATAGCCCTTTTTGTTTTAGTTTTTTTTTTATATATATTTCAGGCTATAGCCAAGCCTTGCACGATCACAAATATTGATTTTCCCTCAATCGCCTTGGCATGAGTGTTATTTAAAAAAAAAATAATGTATACCATCCTACAGTCCTAGCCTTCCATAGAAATGTGGCCCTTGTTTAGGCCATAGCATGTATCCATGCAACATCACAAGTTGTTGCAGCATCCAGGCCACAACAACACGGTCCTTGTTCAGGTCGTAGCCCACAACCCCTATTTATGTTGGAGCACGTAGGCACACAACATCACATAACTATTGCTACAATTGTATAGACACTAGGGATATGCTAGATCCTTCTTCGCACATGCCCTATATGTCCATCATGTAGGCACTAGATGGCTATTTCCAGGCCCTCTTCTATGTAAGAAGAAAAAAAAGACAAAAATGAAGCACTTAAATTTTTTCTCTTCTCTTTGCTTGTCAAGGGTAGGAAAATAGATCGTTGGTGTAGATCCATGGCTTATGATCATTGCATGTGGCTCCTTCAGATCATACACATGTAGGAAAAATAAAGGCTTCAATGAAAAATCAACCCTATTCCTTCCTAATGTTTTAAAATCGATAAATCAAAGTCATCGAAGCTACTCCGAATCAAATGCCACCATGTGGAGGGAGACGCATTTTTTTATTTTGAAGTTGCAAATATGAAATAAATATCACATCTTGCACCTTCATACTCGATGAGTTGTTCAATTGAGTTGGTTACTACGCGGGACATAAGGCATGGCTTCTCAGAGATCATGGGTTCAAATCCTATAAGATGCATATTTTTTCATGCAAATCACATTTTTATATTTTATTTACAATTATATAGTTAAATATATATTTTTTAATTTTTAATTAATTATTTAATTAGTTATTTTTTTTAAATTAATTAATGAATGATTAGTTAAAATGATTTAAATTATTTAGCTCAATAAATTCTATCTTAAAAAAACACATGGGGCTACAAATACAAGGGCAATTATTTATTTATTTTATTGTTGGGCATCGAATTGACATCAAGTTTTACTCGACACTATGACTATCTATCTTCCAATTTTCTATCCAGGCATGCACCCGATAGTCACAACTCATCACTCAACATTGGATGGACCAAAGGCAACTTCAATCCAACCTCCAGAGTAGGTTGGTTCCTTGTCAACTTAGAATGGTGTTGACACAATTAAAGCTCAATTAGGGTTTTGAGAAAAGGGTTAGAAAAGGTTTAGGGTTAGAGATATTATGAAAAATAGTGGCTGGATAGGCTAACAACATAGGCAACTACAACAAAAATCTCCCACAAACTATTTCTAGTATATCATCACTCAAAATTAATAACACCCAAACCCATGAAATCTTCATACATGAAAGCACAAACAAAGATATGTTGCATAAAAGCAATTCCAACATCTAATATTGATAATCCAAATTAGCATAATAGACCAATAGTTAGATTTAATAGAAATAAACTTTCTAACAACACAGATCTAACCTATGAGCAAATTTCAATTACTCTCACAACTAGTAATCCAATAAGATGGAATGAACTAACCGCTAAAGTATTGACATAAATGCAGCTCAAAGCTTCGAACCTCTTGCACAAAGATAGCGAAGATAACAAATTTTGAGTCAAAAATTAGAGTAATGCTCCTTCCATTAATCCATAGGAATATTTATAGTAGGGCAAGCAAACGCACTAGAGCCAACCCTTAAAAATGATGGTTTGGCCTCTATTTATAGTTTGTAAAAATGAATGAATATTAATGAGACATTACAAATATTACAAATTTACAGCTCAACAGAGAGCTTTGTTGGCATTATCTTACTGGCTGGTGAAATCCATGAAATCATATGTGAGTAATCCGCCATAGTTACTTAGCTCTACAACTTGTTGTGGTAGTTGGAGTTCAGGCGGTTGAAAACTACATCCGATACATTGATCATTCTTGGAATATTTGTTCCACTGTAGATCTACAATTGCTTCTGGTTCTTGTTCTTCAAACCCTTTGATGCTTCATCTTCTCACCTTCCAATTGACTGTTCTCTGATCTAGTGAGAATCTGTCTTTAAATACTTCAACAATATCAGCATCTTCTCAGTCGTTGATGCTTTGTAGTGAACGATTATGATTAAACATTCAAAATGCTCTACAAATTGATGGGGAAGGAATAATATGACATTCTACACTTTTAAATTACTGATGTCAACTTTAGTGGCTTTAGTTCTACGAAATCAGATTATGGGATTAATGCACTGAGGAGCGAGCGAAATGAAATCCACTATCAATCCACTCACTAGCCTTCCTTTTCTCTTCTTCAGATTTAAACAAACTATAATCCACACAAAAAGTATGTTGACGTCATATTTACCTTAGTCAAAATGCAGAATCACCAATCCACATTGAAGTTAGTGCAAAACATCCTTTGTCATCATTCCACACTGAAAGTAGTGCAAAATAGTCTTTCTCACCATTCTACACTCTTTGTAATGTTTTAGACCTTCAAATTATCATTCTACACCAAAATACTCTTGAGACTTAGCGAAATTGAGCTTATCGATACTTAGTCACTGGAGCAATGAACAACAATCACCATTTCACACTTCCTTTCGTGCTGATGTCATATTCACCAAAAATTTTGTGAAATCGAGACTCGCTTGGAATCCGCTCCCAAATACACTATGAACCGAGTAGAATGGAATTTTGGCTTGTTGAGGTGAAAAAACACTAAGTTTTGAGCGGGATCAATAACTCTCATTGCGAATCCACTCTAAAATACTCTTTGTATTAAGCATAATAGATATTTAATGCCTTAGAATAAAATCTTCAATATTTTCTAAGGATGTGGCCATTTTGGGACTACATTCTGGTGCCTCCCGGGTGGATTTTCTCGTAAAGCCATTGAACTCAAGTCTTATCCATTGGGCATCAGGAGTCAAAAAATGCTTATCTTCAAAAAATGCTTCAAAGAATAATTTCCATAAGAACATTACCCTCTAAAAACCTTGTGAATTCACTCAGAGGATAACTTCTCACATGGAGATCATGCCAAATATTTTTTCCCCCCTTCGGGGTTTTTAAAGATTTTTCCTTTAAATTTTCCTCTAAAAAATTTATAGTCATCTTAGAGGATAAACATTCATATCGAGACCATGCTGGAAACATAGATATCTCTGCCACTCCTTTCAAAATTGCTCCAATGCTTTAACAAAAAACATAGCTATGCTTTCTTTATAAAGCATTTTCACCATAAATGATATGGATGCCTTCACACAAAACTTGTTTTTTGTGTCTCTTTGGACTCATGCTTTTATTATTTCCTTCTGACAATGTCAGAGTAAAAATGAATCAAACAAAATATAAAACTTATGACTACATATGTACAAAACAAAAATGTTAAACTTGTGTC
Organism: Wollemia nobilis; assembly: GCA_028583015.1. Lineage (NCBI taxonomy): Eukaryota > Viridiplantae > Streptophyta > Pinopsida > Araucariales > Araucariaceae > Wollemia > Wollemia nobilis. Next base: position 3,050,440 of record JAQPPZ010016751.1, on the reverse strand, counting down.
CCTTCAGGATCCGCAACAACTCTATATGGTTCTTCTTCTCCTTGTTGAGCCTCTTCCTCAACATTATATTCTTGCTCTTGCTCAACTTCTTCTTCAAGTGAAGTTTATTCTTTATTTTCCTCTTCTACATTATCACCAAATAACTGCACCATTAGTTTCAGGATCTATAGGGCTTGTTTCCAAATTGCTTCAGAGGGGTTGGAATTTTCCTTTAGATACTTATGCATGTACTGTAGCTCACCGATGTCTTCATAGTTTGCAACACTTCCTTTGTTGACCAGGTCTTCCATTAGATATCTGAGCCTGGTAAGATCAATAATCATCTATGAAGCTTGCTCTTGATCAATTGGCTCTTCCAGAGCATCAATCTTAGACTCATCTTGTAAGCTCTCATCAGTACTCTTCTTAATTTCTTCTACTGACAACAAAGAATTGTCTTCCATCCACAAACCTCTGAAACCATTATGAATCATTTCCTTATTTATATCCACCACATCCTTGATCATATTTTCCACTTTTTCAAATAACAGCCAAGCCTTTTGGAGGGCTCTATGCTTCTTCACCACAATTTTAGCAGCAATTCTAGCAATATTCCACTCCTTATTAGGAATTGGCTTAGTAGAGTCACTGAGCCTACTGTCTACCAGTTTGTAAATTTGCTCCTACAGAATCACCATGGGTTGTATCTCTCCAGTAAAACTATCCAGATCCTTCTGAATATTTTGGAGCAGGTGGCTAGCATCATCCAGATAATCAATAATAGGTTGTAGCTCTAAGCATTTTTCTAGAACTTTAGAGAGCAATTCATTTCTCACTTTCTTTAGCCCAGTCTTGGAGAAACCTGAAGACTTAGCCTTTTCAATTTGAAGTTGTTGCTTTAGACTCTGTATTTCCTTAGCTTGCTCTTCATTTTTCCCCTTCTGCTCCTCTATTTGCTTCTTGAGCTTATTAGCCTCTAGGAATTTGTCTTGCCAGTTATTTACTTCTTTTTTAGAGCCTTCTCCACTTGTTTCTGATTGTCAATGGTCTTTTGGAGCTTTTCTATTTTCTTTTCCAGCTTGTCCACCTTTTCTTTGTATATATCATTCTTCACATAAAAAGTGTCCAAGTGAGCTTTGGCCACTACCAATTCATCTTCTTAAGGCAACTGTTCAATATCTTCTATATATTCTTCTATGCGATAATCTTGAATAGTCATCTCAATTTTAGGCTTGCTCACCAAGGGAATCATGGATCTAGATGTCCTTTGCCTTGAAACTGGATCAAAAAATATGCTTCTCCTCTTTGTGGCCATTCTCTTGGAAGGTTTGGACATCTTCTCTACCTAGAAATCTTGAATATTCTATGGAACCTCCTGCTCCTTTTGTAAAATTGCTTGGGTAGGGTAACTCACAGGAAGAGGAGAAGAGGCTACAAGGTATGCAAGAGTAGAATCAATAGTTGATAATGGCTGAGAAGAAGTATCTACAGTGAAATATGTGACCACTATTGTTATTGCAATTGGCACACTCATAGAAACTAAAGTAAAACTTACAGCAGGGTGAGTGGGTGTGTTCATAACATTTTGTTTCTCAGATGATAGGGGTGGTTGCAATGGCAAGGATGGAACTATGAGAGATGATGAAGGGGGAATATCAAGTGATGAAATAGGAATTTGAGGTGACGAAGAAGGAATTTGAGGTGACCTTGGAGGAGATGGGTTAGTTTACCCCTCGGTACTTATTGATGAAATATGGGTAGAACTATGATGGGGAGAAGGCACCTTTGTTTCAATCTCATTCTCAAAAAGAGAGGGAGATTTCTTAGGGGAATCCATAGGAGGAGGAGGAGAAGAAGGGTTAGAGACCATACCTTTGCCTACTGATGTAGGGTGTTCTGGAGTTGTCTCTATGTTTTTCTACTGCACTTGTTGAATCAATTCTTCTATAGCTGAAATAGGGGTTTCTTTAACAACTTCCTCCTTATCCAAATTCTATTTCTTGGAAATTTCCTTCTTAGCTCTTTCTGGTGCCCTTTTGGCTTTTCTCTAAAAAACTTGCAAGGGGATTGATTTCTCATTTTCTATGTCTCCTTCAGATAATCCTTCTTGTACTGGTTCTTCTTGTAAAGTCTGTTCAGAAATAGGATTTAATTCCACTATTGCTATAGTGGTAAAATTCAAGGGTGTGAACCTAAAGGTCTTATCCTTCTACGTCCATTCTATCACTGTGTATTAGGGTTGTCCACCCAGGGCTAAGCACTTGGGCCTAGTCATTGTTTGAATTACTAGGGCACTGATAGCCCTTTCATCATAATAGTGCATCTTACTCATCAACTATGCTCCTTTTGGGAATTTCTCCACTTGTTCAGTTGTAGGCTGAAATGTCTTTAGAATTTTAGTAGCAGTTAATGGAGTATCAGGATCCTCTTCTTGAACCTCTTCTTCTGAAGGTGGGGAGGGAGAATCTGACCCTGTTTGTGACTTGCTATAAATCAGCACTATATTTCTTGGGTCTTTTGGTTTCCAAGTTGTGACATTCTTGTCATACTTATTAGAAAATTCTTCATCAATTTTCAATCCAAACCTGGATTTCTCTTTACCAATATTGACTCTCATCCTCCACCAGTCTGATATCTTGGCTTCATTCCATTTCTTCTTTTCCTCTGCCTCATTGCCAGTAGATTCTTGAGACTGAGGGTCTCCTTTCTTTTCTATTTTTTCTTCAACTTCTTTGATGATAGACTCCTTCAACCGATGTTTTGCATTATTTTCTGGATCAAAATAAAAAATTTATTCATAGAAGTCTAACCAAGGAGGAAGTTGATCCATATTGGAAACATTCCAGTCCAAAAGAGCATTTTCCTTGTTATTTCTACCCTATTCAAAATGGGGCCTGGGTTTTTTCTCAAATTTGTAGGCCTTTTCACCATTTAGGGCTATATTCCTCTTATAGAACACATCATCTAGGTCATAACTCCATCTCTGAGGAATGTAAAATAGACCCAACCTATCCAGGTATTGGTCAATTTGTTCACCTTGTCACTTCTTGGTAACAATTATATCATCAATATTATGGTAAGTCAACAAACACCTCCTTTTTCTCCCAGAACCATAGTTCAAATTTATAAAATCTGCTTACCTCAAGTATTCTAAGGCAAGTAGCCTATCTATGACAAAATGGGGCAGCATAAAAGGCTTACCAGTGAAGCCATACAATCTAATGATTGTGCCCTCTATTAGGAGGTACCAATATCCTTCCTCGACACCTTCTGTTCTTAACAATTTCTTGGCTAGAGGAGGTAACCTAGGGCATTCCCCATACATTATCTTTAATGTTGGCCCTAAAAATTCCAAGTTGAATCTATAAAAGGACTCAGTGCTTCTCAGATGAGAAGTCCAATAGTAAATAGGAATGGGGTCTCCTTCATTGGTCTTGTCCTTGATTGGAATCTAGGGCATCATGTCCCTTACAACAACATAAAACATCTAGACCAGGCTTGAGCAATGCTGAAAACAAGGTGCATCAGAACTTCTTTTCATTCTCACTAATTGCTCATGAATTCTCTGAGCAAGGAAAGTTGATCAGTAAAAATAGATAACCCTAATGCCTTTCTTTTATATTCCTTCCTCATACATCCTTTCATTGGAAATGCAATATGCAACGGCTATTTGCCAATCATTCACCATTTTATCAGAGTCCAAACCCTCCATACAGGCTAACATTGAATATAGCTCTAGGTGAACAAATCGTTCAATGGGAATTGGAACCTTGGGCAACCCTTTTCTGGGTCTAGTGTCTTTGAGTTGATTATAGACCCATTTTCTGAAAGACTCACCATCATGAGCTCGCTTCTGTAGAGAGTAATACCCAGCCTGGGTGGTCATTTTGAACTCTTTTGGCCTTACGGGTGGTTCTACTCCTATGGAAAAAAACTTGTGATAGTTTGTAGTAGTGATGCTAAATAGGGTTTTACCTCTAGCGGTATTTACTGCTTTTGCCATCGGGTCATAAAATTTGATGATAGCCACTATTAACTCCAGACAAGGATGAACGAAATCACAAATATAAAAGGACAAGAAGGAGAGAATGAAACATCTACCTTGAGTCGACAGAGCTGCTCCTTTCTTATATCTATTGTTGATATTCCTTCTGAGCTTTGTTCTCTCTATGAGGACCAACTCGGTGTCTGCCATGGCTTCTTCTCTATCGATATAGTGCCCCACTATCTCTTTCACTAGTTTTTTAGCTTCTTGGGCATCTTTGAAGGCCATTTCCACAAGTAATATTTAGAATTTTCTCTCTAGAATTCATAGATAAAGTTCAACTATCATTCTGCTTTCTTTCACTCAGTGAACACTGCTCTTTTTCAAATGAGTGAATTTCTATGCTTCAAAACTTTTAATTTCTCATGCATGCACATCCTCCACCATTAATGTGACTATTGCACAAATTTCCCATTGGCACGCTTCTCAAATCACACTCATTCCCTTTGGTGGCTTGGAGGTGGCATTCTAATTTTTTATTGGCCAAAATTCAAACATGATCCATACCTTCTAGCGTCACTTTGTCTTTTTCCCCTTTTTGGGCATGGGAAATTTGAGCATTTATTTGTGAGATTTTGCTTTTACGAAGTGGTACGATGCGGAATTCATTTTTCGCTCAAAAGTAGACTTGAAACTAATGGATTGGAAACCTTCATTATTCTACTACCACATTAGACCTTTTAAGCATGGAATATAATGCATGCATCATTCCATTGGTGTTGTGGTTCATTTGAATGCAGATTGGAGGTCACTCATCATTTTGCTTCCCTCTTAGTGCATTTGAGTGTGGAATAAAAACTTGTTGCATCCTTGGGAACACTTAGCTTATTTTTTGCAAAAATATTTTTTTTTTTTTTTTATACAACATGCTATCAAAACAAAACTTGATACAAAGTGCAAAAATAATATGATACAAAGTATGTACATATATTACAATGAGCTTATATTTCAATAAAATTAGAGTTTAAGATGAAAACCATTAACCGGAATTGGTTGTATGTTTCCCTCCAGATCTTCAAGCTAGAAAAACATTGGTCTCTTTAACCTCTACTATCTTGAAAGGGCCATCCCAGAAGGAGTCAAACTTTTGATGATGTCCTGGTTTAGCTCTTTCGACATTCCACCTGAGTACAGAGTCCCCAACCTAGAATTTTTTGAACCTTACCTTCTTGTCAAACCATGCCTTGATGTCCATTGAATGCTTTTGAAAGTCCTCATAGGCCTGAGTTCTTTTCTCTTCCAACTACAACAGGTGTGTCAGCCTTGTTTCCACTAGATTTTCCTCTGGTTCTTCTTCTGTGTTTATCAGTTTGAGTGCTAGAATTTCCAAATGGATAGGTAACACTACCTCCTTGCCATACACCAAAGCATAAGGAGAAGTCTTGATGGAATTCTTAATAGTAATTATGTCTGCCCAAAAAGCTTGCTCCAACATTAGGTGCCAACTTCTTTTATTCCCCTCTAGTGATCTCCTCAAAATCCTTAACAGGTTTTTGTTGGTAGACTCTACAAGTCCATTCCCTTGAGGGTAATAATTTGAAGTATTCTTAATGGTGATGCCATACTTTCTGGAAAACTCAATATATTTGGTCCCTATAAATTCTGGTCCATTGTCACTCACCAAGGCTTCTAGAACACCAAACCTCGAAATCAAGCTTTCCATGAAATTGATCACCACTTCCTGGTCTGATTTCTTGGTAGGAATAGCTTCTACCCATCTGGTGAGGTAGTCTATAGTAGTTAGAATGTACTTGTGCTTAGCTGAATAATGAGGGTTGATAACCCCTATAAATTCTAGTCCCCATTGCTGAAAGGGCTCTTCCACTTGTATTGGCTTAAGGGGGAATGAAGCATTCCTTGTCCTCCCTACATGTCGCTGGCATTTGTCATAGGCTCTAGTGACTTTGAAGGTGTCAAAAAATATAGTAGGCCAATAATAGCCTGCTCTAATGATTTTCAAAGTTGTAACTCTACCTAAGAAATGTCCTCCAGATGGTCCTCCATGGAACTCCTCTATGACCCTTTTTTGTTGATCATATTTTAAGCATTTAAGGAGAACTCCATCAAGGTTCCTTTTGTACAGACCTTCTGGAAATAAGACATACTTCAAAGCTTGAAGTCTATATCTTCTTCTCTATGATGCATTAAGATCAGGAGGGCATACCCTAGTTTGAAAGTACTTGATCATCTGATCTACCCAATCAGAGTCACCTGACTATATTTCTTTAGTCTGATCATCTTCTGTTGCCTGACAAGCTATCATTTCAGCTGATATCGCTACTTCTATTAGACCTTGGCATAGGGCCCTACCTCTCACCAACTTGGTGGGATGGATCTCCACATCATATTCTTGGATCTTGGTGATCCAACTAGCTCTCTTATCTCCTAGTTCACCTTGTAGAATAAATCTTCTTACATCTAGATGAACAACATAAACCAGGGTCTTGCTTTGAACCAAATACTACCTAAATTTCTTCAATGACTTCATCACAACAAATACTTGTTTCTCAATAAAATTATACTTAACCTAGTAATCATGGAGAGTCTAGCTCCAAAATAATATGGGGTGCTCCTCACCTTGATCATTCTTTTGGGTGAGCACTGAGGCATAACTTTCCTCAGCTCCATAAGCGTAAAGAATAAAATCCTTACTAAAATTTGGATTTACTAGCACTGGAGTTGTGGCAATGGACTGCTTGATTATTTTGAAGGCTTGCTTTCTTACCTCAGTCCATTTGAACTCTGCATTTTTCTTGAGCAGTTCAGATATAGGCCTCACCTTCTGAGCAAAGTCAGAGATGAATTTCCTAACAAAATTTATTTGACCAAAGAAAGACTACAAGGCTTTCTTGTTCACAAGCAGTGGAAGAGCCAGAATGGATTTGATTCTATCCGGATCAATGGCCATACCTTATTTTGAGACCACATGACCTAGCAACTTTCCCTCATGGACTGCAAAGAAAGACTTCTTAGGATTGAGGGAGATGCCAAATTCTCTGCACTTCTAGAAAGACTTGCTCTAGGTGTGCTAAGTGGTCATGCTTGTTGTGGGAAAACATAGTCATGTCATCCAAATAGATTAGAATGACCTTATTAATAAGTTCCCCAAATGCATAGTCCATGGCTCTCTAAAATGTGGCTCCCACATTGGACAACCCAAAAGGCATTCTCTGGTAGGCAAATGTGCCCCATTTTGTGGTGAATGTTGTTTTATACTAATCTTCATTCTTCACCCAAATCTAGTTATATCCAGAGAAGCCATCCAATAGTGAGAACCTTTCTGCCCCTACCACTATCTATAATATTTGATCAATATGTGGAAGGGGGTAGTGATCCTTAAGAGATGCTTGGTTAAGATTTCTAAAATCTACACACAAGTGAATATCACCATTATTTTTCCTCATAGGTACCAAGTTGGCTACCCAGGTTGAATGTTTTATTGGATAGATGATCTTAGCCTTTAGTAACTTTAAGAGCTCTTCTCTCATTATGGCTTTGATCCTTGGATTTACAGGCCTTTGCTTCTACCTAAAAGGCTTTGCATTGGGCTCTAGCTCAATGGTGTGTTGGATAACCCTTTTGTCATATACCTTGAGGTCTTCATATGACCAAGCTACAATGTCTTGGTACTTTAGGCATAAAGCCTTGATATCTTCTTCTTCCTCTGGTGAACATTGGATTCCAACCTTGAGCTTCTTTTCAGTTCCAACTTCAACTTCTTTATAAATTTTCTCATTGACTTCCATGGATCTGATATTTTTCCTGTCTTCATTGTCAAACAGGCTCTCTAGAGTAACCAAACCTCTAGGTATGTGATTTTTCTTAAGTTGAATGACATCCTGTTGATCAATTTCCTCTAGATTTTCCTCTTGGGTAGTGGAAATACAGGCTTCTCTTACTAGAAAATCAATGATTTGTTCATCACTTTCAAAGACCTTCTAGAAAATCTGCTTATTTGGCACTACAAGCCTAAAAATCATTTTGATCCCCTTGTCTTTCTTGACTCCTATGTCTGTAGAAGGGTTGAAGTTAGCTCCCCTTGCTGCTAAGGAGTCTTCCAAAGTATTATTTTCTCTGGGAACAAAGTTTATGTTTAGGGCATCAAAGGATTCCATCAGATCCCATACCCTATTTCTGTATGCTTTTAGGTAATGGTGCTTACTATTGCACCTTTTTCTTACCTAATGGATGATTAACTTAGAGTCACCATATATGTTCAAGATTTTAATGCCCATATTTTTAGCTTGCATCAATCCAAGGCATAGAGCCTCATATTCTACAGCGTTATTGGTGCATGACCATGTTAATATGTAGGCAAAAATCTTTATCCCTTCTAATTGGGATTGTAATACCACACCAACACCAACACCATTTCTACATCTGGCACCATCAAAGTGCATGGTCCATACTTCTATTTCTCTCAGAGAATGATTAGATATAGTAGGAATTTTCTTCTCTGATTCTACAAAAATACTATATGTGCCCATGCCTATCCCAAACTGATTGTAATCCTCCCTGAAAGGTAATTCATCTTCTATTTCCAGCTCTTCAAACTTATCCACAATTTCAAATTCTTCAAGAGGGGTGAGATTGCACATGTCTTCTTCAATTTTTTCTATGTGGTAAGACACAGGCTTTTTAGGTGTTATCCTTATCCTCTTTCCTTTGAAGGGAATAACCATGCTGGAATAATCCATATACATGCATCCACCTAAATTTGTAGTGAACTCCCTTGAAAGGCATAAGCCAAAGTAGGGCTCTAGATCAACCACTACTATTTCTTGTACTATTGTCACCTCAGGGGCTCTATGTAGCCTCATTAAAACATCCTTTATTACTCCCACTATTTTCATAGGTGTTCCATCCAATTGCAGTACTCCAGGGCAGGATCGGGTATACTCCATACCCATCTCTTCATAGACTGCTTTAGGCATAACTGTAGTTGATGCTCCTAAGTCTATCATACAATTTTGAGCTACCCAACCTTCCATCCTCAGAGAGATATATAAAGGAGGGGATTTATTCTTTAAAATAGTAGGGGATATTTCTTTCTTTTTAGAGGGTATACTAAGGATTGTGGTGGCCTACCTATCCTGTGGATACTTGTTGAGAGAAGCTTTAAGCAAGTCTATCTAGCCAAGAATGAAGAGAGTATCATATAAACTAGCTTTTGATGGTATCTTCTTCATCTCTTCCACAATATTGTATTCAAACTTAGCCAAAGTGGGTCTCTCAGGCCTTCTTTCTAGCTCACCATATTTTCTCTTATATTGTTGAGTGGCCTCTATTATCTATATTTTGGTAATAGAAGGGAATCTAAGCCTCTCTTGAGCCTCATCCTTGGACCTCATTCTTTCTCCCTCAGTTTATTTCTCAACTCTCTTGGGGATACTATATGCCTTTTATTTTCCTTTGGCTTGGGGAATAGGGAAAGTGTCACTGCTCTGGGGAGGTGGGTCATTCTTTTTCTAAGAAGGAACCTGAAACTGACCCATCTTCTATGGATCAACTTGCAGGGTTTTCTTCCCTGACCTTGTCATAACAATAATAGGACCATCCTCATCCAGCTCTTTCCCAACCATGATCTGGTCAGGTTGCCATAGCATATTTACTCTTCCCTTTTGATTCCTTTCTACTTGATCCATAGCTTGTTGAACATGGTGTTGGTACATAACACAAGATTGTGAATCATGAGGATCATTACATACCAAACACCAAATATTTACCAGACTTGTCTCTAAAGAACACTCAGGCTCTTCATATGCTGCATTTACCCTAACCCCAGTATTGTTACTAGGACCAGGTCTTTGATATTTGTTCACATATGGAAATCTCCTTTGTTGAGACCTCTCCATATCTCTCTTCTCCATTGAATTAATTTTGTTGCTAAGAGTTTTCAAAGTATTCTGTATATCAAGGATGATAGAAAACTCTTGAGGAGTCTGAGAAGGAAGTGGAGGGAAAGGAACTATAGCAGAAGGTGCTTTTGGCTGAGGAATGGGAGTCATTTGTGGAAATGGAGATGATAATGAAGGGGGTCCATATAAGATGAAGTAGTAGCTTGGCTTTGGACATTAGTGGTTTCTAAATTGTAAGGTAGCACAACTTTGGGAGGTAATCTCCCCACATTAATTAGGATATTTTCTGCATGAACTACTACATTATAAACTTGTGGAAAGGTTTCCACCCTAGATTGTTGGGTTTGCAAGCCTAGCTCTGATCCAAGAGCTCTAATATAATACATATAAGCAAGGCATGCAGCTGGTCTAGCTACAAGGGGAATTCTCTTCTAGGTTCTGCTAAACCTCAAATTAAAATCTGAGACAATTTCTTGCTGATGTTTCTGCATAGATGTGAACTGATTAAGCAAGGAGAAAGGGTCAACAGATTCATTAAATTCTTCCACAAAAGGCTCAGCCAATGCTACCCATGAAGTGATGGAGTTATCCTCAAGGGTCCTAAACCAATGCAAAATATTTCCTCTAAAGGATAGGGCTAGGATTCTCACAATAACATCCTCATTCTTTATATTATGAATTGCTACCAGATTCAAAATATCCTGACAGTGCTCATATGCAGTCTTTCCAGATCCATCATAAGTGGGAATAGCCTTGGAAATAGCTTGGGGAATGTCATTCATATGGGCTAATCTAAGGGGACCAACTGTGTTCCAGCTGGGGTATTTCTGTAAAGGCTGATTTGGGGGTACATTTCCTTGATTTGGGGCTGCATTTCCTACCATGTTTCTAGGTGTAGGTCCTACTGGAGGGGCTATTGGATTAACTACAGGATTTTCCTCAAGAGGCTCTTCTTCTGAATGAAAATATTGATTCAAATTTCTTATAATAGTAGACCTATTGGAGAAAAATATAGCTTTGGTTATGTTTACGTCCAATACTTTTCCAATATTGAAAGACCAGGTTAGAATAGAGTCTACCTGGTTCAATCTCTAGAGGAGGTTGGTTCCTTTGATTCTTTTAGGAAAAATGAGAGAGAGGTAAATGCATAAAGAGAGGGAAATATAGCTATGGGTGGAGAGTTAAAATGGTACATATTAAGCAACAACAAAGCAACTACCACAACCTTTTGCAGAGAAGCATAACAAAACCAAAACATAGAAACTAAAACTCCTAGTGAATGTCTTATTTAAACATAGCTTATCCATGAAGTAAATTGTAGATCTAACTAAAAATTAATGTAGAAATTCAGATTAAAAAATAATGCAGGTTACATTCAACTTAGATTTATATAGCAATAGACAACACATACATACTTGATTTGAAACACCAATGAGCCAAGAACCATAATGGATGATTTTTATTAAGATTTTAGAAGTTTGTACACATAGCCTTGTAAACACCTAAGAGATGACTATTTGTTTTGGTCACTCATTCTATATATCAAAGTTTTTATATAACATAAAAACTAAAATTTGTTACAACATCATACCCGTAGGCTCATTCTGTTTCAGAATCTATTGAGGGAGCATGGAATCCTCAACTAGAAGTGGTTGCATATATTTTTGTTATGATGATATTCCCTAATATCTTTTAGACATTGTGGTCCACATGGTCTCCAAAATGTCACACCATCATAAATTTTTACCTCGGCTTACTCTTGGCCCTCCAAAATATCGTAGAATCACAAATTTTCACCTTATTTTACTCCTCGGCATCCAAAATATCACACCATTATGACATTTTACCTCAGCTTGCTATTGGCCCTCAAACATGTCATGCCATCTTGACTTTTCACCTCGACTTCTTCTTGGCCCTCCAAAATGTCGCACCATCATGACTTTTCACCTCAGCTTGCTCTTGGCCCTCCAAAATTTTGTGGAATCATGAATTTTTGCCTTAGCTTATTCTCAAGCTTCCAAAATGTCGTGTTATCATGACTTGTGATCTCAACTTACTCCTTGGCCTCCAAAATGTCACACCATCATGAATTTTTGCCTTAACTTGCTCTTGGCCCTCCAAAATGTCACAAAATCACAACTTTTAGCCTTAGCTTATTCTCCCACTTCCAAAATGTTGTGCTACCACGAATTTCCTCTATACTTAGCAAAATATCAAGAAAATTATTCTTTATTTCCCTGGATGTGGTCATTTTGACCAAAATTTAAAGTGCCTCCTAGGGTATTTTTGTCAGCTGAATGTTATAAGCATTTATCCATTAGGGAGCGGAGTTGAAAAGGAGAATAATAATAAAAAATAAGGGAAATAAGAGGAATGATACCGAGCACAAAAAAATCTCTTGCTTTGGAGCAATCATTATTCTGGAGTATCTTTGTCAGATTTTTCTATTTCTTCTTGACTTGGAGGTGCTACGCTGCTTGATGAAGCTTTGTTTGCCCTTCCTTGTTTCTTCATATCTTTTTTTTACTTTTCTAGAACAACCTTATTGTAGATGGTACAGGCCTTCTTCTAGGTTTCTTCGTCTGTATCTGTTTTTTCCCTAAAAGTGATGTACAAATACTCTAATTTTTCAATTTTGTCATATGATAAATCTCTTGACTTTATTTATAGCTCATGTAGACAAGAGTTGATCTCGGTGATATCCTGAGCCATGGAAAATATTTGATCTTCTTGAACTAGTTTCTCCCAACTATCAATTTTGGATTCATCCTCCATGAATTTCCTCCAAGCGGCTTTCAATTCATCTTCTATCAAGAGATTTGAATTTTTATCACATAAGCTAGGCATGCCATAATTTTTAGCTATGCTCACATGTTTTACAATTACCTTAGCCTCTGTTCTTAGTTCTTGCATGATCTTGGAACTTTTTATCACCAACTTGTGTCTCTTGAAGAAATTCCTGGCAATCAACTTGGCCCAGGACCAATTCTTATTGTGCACTCTATATCTGGCTATTGTCTATGTGCTATTCGCTAGGACTTGAATTTTGTTGGCTGCTAAAACTCTTACTGTTAGGAGCTTGATGGATGCTTTGAACTCATCCTCTACCTAGCCTAGTGTATCTTTGATTTTGATGAGGTATACTGGTGTGGGCCTAGCCTTTGGAATCATATTGTTGATGTTTTCAACCATATTTCTCCTAGTGGTCCTTACTTTTTTTTTGGACAACTCGTTGGTTGTAGCAATGCTATCAAATAACTAGTGCTTAAGATCCTTGACTTGCTACTACAGTAATTTAATTTATTCTTTGACCTTTACTGATTTCTCTTTGGCCTTTGCTGATTTTTATTTGTAGGAAGCTGCCTCATTGAACACTTTATCCCATTTTTTGGCTTCATTTTTTAAATCTTTCTCTGTTGTTGTTTCTTGAGAAAGGATTCTTCTAAACTATTTCTTGACTACTCAAACCGAAGGAAGTTCTCCTTGTAGTACTCTATATTTAGATAAATGATCCTCATGTGGGTTTGAGCTTTTCTCCACTCATCATCCATTGGTAGCTGAGTCATATCCTTCGTGGTCACTTTAGCTCGGTATTCTTCCAGAGTCATTTCTTTCTCTAGTTTTTGCATGAGTGGAGTCATCTTCATGGTGGAATACTGCATGCTAATGGGATACAAAACTGATCCTTATTTGATGTAGGCTATATCTATAGAACTTTGGGAGATTTACGACTTCAGCCATGTAGCATCATTCAGGTTGGCTTTCTTTAATTTCTTGAATTTAGCAACTATAGGATTGCTTGCAGGAGAAGCAATATGCATGGATTTGAAGCTTAGTAGGTTGGTAGAGTAAGGGAAATAAGTGGTGGCCAGGGAATATTCCATACTCAATTGTTTGATGGGGTAACCTACGCAAAAAAAGGGGGGTTGATGTAGTTTGCTGAGCTACTGGTGAAGTAGGTGGAGTTTTATGAGTGGATTTTGGAGGTTGAAGGGAAGGTGATGGTGATGGACGAGTAGATGGTGGTGGTTGATGGGAAGGTGATGGCGATGGATTACCTTGACCTTCAAAATGGGAAGGGGAAACCTTTTAGGAATGATATGAAAGAGGAGTATGAATATAAATAAGAGATATACATGAGGCCTTTTATGGGGTGGTGTCTTTGGTTCCTTATGACTCCTTAGGGTAGGCTTCTACAATATGTTTTAGGCTTGAGTCATCAAAATTGGTTGTTGCCTTCATTAGTGTTTGCTTCTCGCTGGGGGTTTCCTTTAGGGGAGGCTTTTTAGATGTTTCAACCATCTATTCATTTGTATTTTGTTGCTTAGGATTTTTCTATGAACTCTCCTCTATTCCTTCTTGGTCTCCTTTCTCCTCATGCTCTTATGATCCTACGCATTCTTTGGACTCCTCATGCTCTTGTGATTCCTCATGTTCTGATCCTTCAAAGGATGTTTCTTTTCTTATCTTCTTTTGGGCCCCTCCCTTCTCCAAATATTCTTTTCTTTTCATTGATTTTGTTGTTCTTCTCCTATGCTCAAGCTGAGAACTATCATTAGACTTTGTATTTTATCCATAAGGAGGAATGAACTCTCAGTATTTCCTTATTGGGGACTCTATTTGTGTAGAAGTGATTTCTTTCCCCTTATCATTTTCAGTACTACATTCAATTTTTTAATGTGAATGTCATTAATTCCTAGGGGAACTTTATCTTCTAGGGTTTCGAACCAATCATCATGATTTTCATCATACCTTGTAGAGAATTTTGTGTCCATCTTCAGCCCATATCTGGTGAATGTTTGAATGTGGCACCTCATTTTCCACCATGCTAATATTTTAGCATGATCCCAATATTATCCTTTTTATTCATTCTATTGATGGTTTTGTCCTCGATCCTGTGGGTCGAGTTTGAACCTAGGATCCAATCTACCAAGTGCTCGTAAAAATCATGCCATGGGGGTATTGGCTACTTTTTTTTGACATGCTACTCTAGTGGCTGATCCTCACTATTATTTCTACCTTGTTTTTCAATTTGTCTATCAGAGGCATGGAATCGCTTGAAAGAAGCCTTATTCAGGGTGGTTTACCTCTGAGTGAACTTGTTTTCAGGGTCATATTTCCATCTTTGTGATAGTTTAACTAATTTTAGGGCTCTTAAAACTCGAACAATTTGCTCATGGTCTCCCTTCTTCGACACCATTACTCTCTCATATTGGAAAGGCATGAGGTAAGTATGTGTTCTTTGAGTGCCTATACCAAACTTACTATTGATGAATTTCATTTACCTCACATAATCCAAGGTGAAAATTTTCTTAGTAACATAGTAAGGCAATAGGAAGGGCTTCTCTATGAAGTCGTAGAGCCTGATGACCATTCCCTATGTTAGGTATTTTGGCCAGTCAAAGTAGATTGGTAATCTATTAGGATCCACATGTGCCTTATCATAGAATTTGAGGTTAGACATACACTGTGCTACTATGATTTGCCAACTGTATACCTGAGTATCATATTATAATATTGCTACCATGGCCAACATGGAAAATATTTATTTGTTCTTAAACCTAGACAGGGGAATTGGAAATTTTGGTAAAGATTTATTGGGGAGAGCATTTGTTAAGTGCTATTGTAGGAATGCCCTGATGTTTAGGATATTGATGTAATACTTTGAGGAATTGGTAGGCTCGAACTAAACTGGGGGAACCGTAGGCTTTATACCATAGGTGAAGATAGCCCTAATTTTGTTGGGGTCAAGAGTGAATATGAACTCCCTTTTAGAATTCCTCACTATATTGTGCTTGACATCGTAAAACTCTGCCATGGCTATGATAAGCTTGGGGTAGGGATGCACCTGAGGGTAGATGTACCAGTAGAGAAAAGAATGGTAAGGGAATGTACTCGAGCTTGACAGGGAGATGTTTGTGGACATCCTGGTAGAAATATATTTTAGGATTTTTCCTAGGTCCTTCCATGTTATCTTTGCATTTGTAATATGATTGTTAGGATCCACAAAGCTACTTTCCTTTTTTCTTGAGCTTCGTTTCTTATTTTAAGGTATGGTCGATGAAGCAGTTATTGGGGGTGTTACCATCATGTTTATATTTCATAGATTGGTAGCTAGAAACAATGTAGAGCATGCTTATCAAGATGTTGTAGAGTTTTTTGAGTGAGGAGGGAACACAGTGAGTAGGAAAAAAAGATGATACGAGAGATGAAAGGGGGATGGGAGATTAGTGATATAACTAGTTGTGCATGCTCATGACAAAAAGGCATGTAATAACTATCAAGATGACATGGAATTATTATGGTTGGTAGCACATACCCCAATGTAGATTTCAAATATTATCGAGAGTCTCGATTCATGTGCCAATTTTTATGGAGCCAACCACCCTGTGTTGTCATTTTTGGCTTGGACCAATGATATGATCTACTCCTATACTGGGCCAATAAATTGGTGTCACTTCAGTCCTAGCTAATCAGTGGGTATGGAGGAATTTTTTATAATATTAAGGCAACTATTTTTATTGTCAAAAGTCCTCAATCGATTTGATGTGGCCATGAGTTGGCCACCACAACATTTTCCCTCGACAAGGCACTTAGTTGCCCAAAAGTCATGAAATTGCGATAGATTTATTTGAATGGGCCATTGTGTCCCAAAAAAGTCATGCCATCCTAAAATATTTCTTTTAAGGGGCCATTGTGTCCCAAAAAGTCATGCTATGATGACATTTTCCCTTGATGAGGTGCTTAGCTACCAAAAAATCATGAAAACGTGACAAATTTCACTTGGAGGATCTGAAACAGAAAACATGTTTACATAGAAATACATATAAGGTAGATATGAACTATTTATTTGTAGTACAACTTTAGATGCAAGCCATTGACAAGGATGGGTTGAATCTGGCCCTATTCATCTCTCAGCTAGAAAGAATTATGTTGCTTTTCCTCTATTATTTTGAAAGGGACTTACCATAATGCATCAAATTTATCATGGTTTCTACGTTTAGACTTCTTCTCATTCCATCTCAATACTAAGTCTCCCACCTTAAATTTCCTCAAGGTGGTCTTTTTATCGAACCATCCCTTCATGGCAGTTGTATACTTTTGATAGTGGTTGTAGGATTGTTCCTTTTATTCCTCCAACTATAGGGGTTAGATCAGCCTATTCTCCATTGGTTCTGCCTCTTCAGTGTCAGTTTGATTGAGCAGCTTTAGAGATGGTATCTTTATGTGTATCAGAATGACTACTTCTTTTCCATAGATCAAAGAGTATTGGGATGTTTTTTATGGATTTCTTGATGGTAATTCTATCAGCCCAAAGCACTTGATTTATCATAGAGTGCCAACTTCTCTTATTATATTTCAAAGTTCACTTCAAAATTGTGAGTAGGTTTTTGTTTGTGGACTCGACTAGTCCATTACCCTAGGGATAATAGTTTGAGGATGTATTCAAGGAGATCCAATATTTATATGTGAAATCGATCATCTTGGTTCCTATGAAGTATGAGCCATTGTCTATGCCAAATATTGTGATTAGACTTTCCATAAATTCCATCACCACCTCTTGGTTTACCTTTTTGGTGGGTATTTCTTTTGACCATTTTGTGAAATAGTCGATAGCTATGAGGATGTACTTATTTTTGACTAATGATTTGGGTTTAATTATCCCAATGAATTACAACTCCCATTGTCAAAAAGGATATTCAACCTGGATGGACTTTAGAGGCAATGAAGCATTCCTATTTCTCCCAACATATCTCTAGAATTCCTCATAGTTTCTCGTTATTTTGAAAGTGCCTATGAAAATGGTCAGCCAGTAACACCCAGTCCTAATGATTTTTAGGGTGGTACTCCTTCCTGATACCACTTATTGAGTCTAACAAGCTATGTACTCTAATGAAGCTTACTTTTTGAGTTTCTGGCACAGTGCTTTGCCTCTCACCAACTTGGTCAGGTGTATTTCTACATCGTACTCTTGTATTTTTGTCACCCAACTAGCTCTTTGTATCACCGAGCTTCCCTTGTATGATGAAGCTTCATACATCAAGATGAATTTTATAGATGATAACCCTACTTTGTGATAAGAAATGCTTGAGATTTTTTAGAGATTTCATTATTGCATAGATCCGCTTCTTGATGAAGTTATATTTTTCTTCATGTTCCTACATAGTCTAACTTAGAAAAGCTATTGGTCTTTATTCATTGTTAGTTCCTTTCTGTGTGAGCACTGCAACGTAGCTCCCTTGTTCACCTATAGCATATAAGATGAAATCTCTAGAGTAATCTAGGTTAACTAGGATAGGATATTGAGCTATTTTTTCTTTGATCTACTAGAAGGCATGCTTTCTTGCGTCTGTCCATTTGAACACAATATCCTTTTTCAATAACTTTGTCATAGGCTTGATGATTTATGCAAAATCAGCTATGAATTTGTGCACAAAATAAATCTGGTTGAAGAATTACTACAAGACCTTTTTATTTTGTGGAAGTGGAATATATAACAGTACTTTCACCCTATTAGGATCTATGGCTAGACGAGACTTAGAGACAACATGGCTAAGTAGAAGTCCTTCCTCCATAGTGAATATAAATTTTCTATGATTTATGGAGATGCCAAACTCCCTTTACTTATTGAACACACTCTTGATATGTGCTATGTGATCTCCTTTATGGTGAGAGAACATTGTCATGTAATCTTAGGTATATCAGTATTATTTTATTGATGAGTTCTCTGAAAGCCGCA
The DNA here is from genome assembly GCA_028583015.1 of Wollemia nobilis. Classification (NCBI taxonomy): domain Eukaryota; kingdom Viridiplantae; phylum Streptophyta; class Pinopsida; order Araucariales; family Araucariaceae; genus Wollemia; species Wollemia nobilis. The sequence goes on along the minus strand of JAQPPZ010016751.1, from coordinate 3,031,818 downwards.
TCCATAGCTCTTTGAAAAGTTGCTTCGGTGTTGGATAACCTAAAGGGCATTCTCTGGTAAAAAAACATTCCTCATTTAGTCATGAATGTTGTCTTAAATTGGTCTTCATATTTGACCCATACTTGGTTATACCCAAAGAAACCATCTATGAGTGAGAACCTTTATGCTACTGCTATTGTGTGTATAATTTTACCAATATGTGGGAGAGGGTAATGGTCCTTCAGCAAAGCCTTATTCAAATTGTGAAAGTCGATACATAGTCAAATGTATTCATTCTTCTTCCTTACTGGGACCAATTTAGAAACCCATGTTGAATGCTTGATTGGGTAAATAATCTTAGCTTCGAGGAGCTTTAGTAGCTCCTACTTCATCAAGGCTTTGATTTTAGAACTTACTAGCCATTGCTTTTGCACAAATAGTTTTGTGCCCTCCTCAAGCTCAATCATGTTATAGATCATCTCTTTGGAGTATAATTTTAGGTCTTCGTAGGCCTAGGTAATTATGTTTGGGAATTATTTGCATAATTCCTTGATTTTCTCCATTTCTACTTCCATAGTGTTCACTCCCAATTTGATGGCCTTGTCAAGCTCCATTTGAGATTCCTTGTATCTATGTTTGTCGACTTTCATTTTGTGGCTAGTCAACCTATCATTATTATAAAATAGGCTCTCCAAGGTGACCAACCCTTTTGGGATATGGTTATTTTTCAACTGGATGATGTTCGCATATTCTTCATCCTCATCCATCCTATTATTAAAGTAATTCATATCATGGATGGGGAAGTCCACTATTTTTTGATCGTTCTCAAAAACTTGCCAAAAAGTATCTCTATCTGGAATAGAATGTTTGTAGATTAGTCTGACTATTTTTTATTTTTGGATGGCATTGCTTATAGGCAGAAGTTTACCCCTACTAAATTCAATAAGTTTGCATGTGTATTTTTCTCTCTAGGAATTACCTTTATGTTCAAATATTCAAAGTATTCCAGTAAAGCCTAGACTTTATTTCGGTAAACTTTAAGATAGTATTGTTTTATTACACATTTTTTGGTAACCTAATTCACTATCAACTCAGAGTTTCTGAAGATCTATAGTTTTTTATACCCATCCTTTCAGCTTTTTTGAGGCCCAAATAAAGTGCTTTATATTTTGCTGCATTGTTAGTGCAACTCTAGGTTAACCGGTAAGAGAAGACATTTTCTTCACCTATTGGATAGATTAGGACAATGCCTTCTCTAGCTTCATTTTTACATCTATCCCCATAAAAGAAAAGCTTCCACAACTAATCACTGGATTGGTTCACCAAAGGAGGAGAAATAGGATTACTTTTCTCAGGTTTTAGAATTGTGTAACTCCCAATATCAGTGTCAATCATAGCATTGAAGTCTTGGAGGGAGAACTTGTCTTCCTATTGTAATACATTTAGAGCCTCTTCCATCAAGTTTAAATCCCCTAGTTCCTTTGTCATCATTTTCACAATGGCAGACTATTTGTATTCTTATTTAAGTATTTTGATATGGAAAGTTGATGGTTTCTCATTGAATATTTTCACTCTTTTGCCTTTGAACGAGATTTATTGATGTGAGAAATTTAGTGACAAATATCCCTCTATATTAGCTATAAAATCCCTGGAGAGGCACATACCGAAAGGGCTCCAAGTCCACTACTACCACTTTTTGTATTATTATGAGTTGGGGAAGCCTATGGAGCACTATTGGGATATATTTGATTACCCCAATAGTATTCACAGGGGTTCTATCTATCTATAAGATGTTGAGACTACTTCTCATATATTCCATATGCATCACAATGGTTGCAACTCTAGATTCTATCATACAGTTGTGAACTATTCACCCTTCCATTTGGAGAGATAAATAAAATGGAGGGGGTCTATTTTTTACTAAAGTGGATATCAGAATAGCTTGTGCATAATCCACATGAGTTGAGGTTATATTCTTATTTTTCATAGACCTTAAGGATTCTTACAACAAGTTGATCTATCCTGGAAACTGTAAAGCTTCATACATAGTTGCCTTAGAGGGGTTTTTCTTAATTTCCTCAACTATGTTAAAAGGAAGGGGTTCAACACTCTTTTCCTTCACTTTTGCATCATACTTGTTTATATACCCCTGAGTAGAATCAATCCTTTGATGCTTAGTTAGTGAGGTATATCATAGTTTATCTCTGGCTTGTTCTTGGGTTTATGCTTCTTTCTATCGAGGTGCTTCCTTATGAGTTTTTGCGTCTTTCTAGCTTGAAATCGGGGGATAATTTTCATAAGAAGTCCTTTTCTCAATAGGGTTACTTATAGGTGAAGGTACTTTTAGGGGGTTGATATATTGGGGATAAAACTGTAAGGGTTTCCTTTCTGATCTAGTAAGAACAACTACTTGTTCAATGGAAGGAATAATAAAATTCTAATTTTCTTACTTGATCCTTGAGACTTCTTTCAAATTTCTCAATGGCTACCTTTTGTACTTGATGTTGGTGAATCATACAAGAAATTTCACCATGGGTGTCATTGCACATGGAGCACTAAAAATTTGACTTTGCAAAAGCGTTACTAGGTTTGCTATCTTAATTGGCATAAAAAATGCTAGATTTATCTTAACTTCTACCACTCATGGATTCTTGATCCCTAGTCACTTTTGGAAACCTCCTCAGCTAGGAATTTATCTCTTCTTCACTACGTTCCATGGATATGAATTTATTTGCTAGTATTATAAGAATCTTGCAGATATTTTAGGACTACCAGTTGAGGATACAAAGTTGATGGGGCGATAGCTGCAGGGAGTGTAGGAATAGCAAGTTGCATTGGAAGCATAGTAGGAGCTTGTATCAATGGGATATTAGGTTGACCAGTCCATTTGGGAAGACTAGAATTAGTTGGGAAAGAAACACTTGATGCTTGGGGTAGATCTAGGAAAATAGGCATTATAATTTTGGTTGGGAATCTTCCAATAGTGACCAGGTCTCTCTTTACCTTATGTTCTTCTTGATAAATCTTAGTGAAATTAAACACGTGATATTGTATAATCACCATACTTATATCTGAGTTGAAAGCTCTTAAATAGTAATACATCACCTATTTGTGTGTTGGTCTCAAACCATCAGGTACTCTCTGTCAAGTCTAAAAGAATCTGATATTGAAATCTATAATCTCCTCTTGGGGATGTTTCGAGATAACAGTAAACTAAATTAGTAGAGAGAAAGGGTCCGTATACTCATTGAATCTTCCATTAGTTTACCAGCGAGCTGGGCCCAAGTAGATATAGTCTGATTTTCAAGAACTCTATACCAATAGAGCATTTTTCCTTTCAAGAAAATTACTAGTAATCTTATCATAACATCTTCTTCATGGATGTTACGAATTAGGGCTAGTGCAGCTACATATTTACAATATTCGTAAGCCATATTTCTAGTACTATCATACCGGGGCAATTATTTCAAGGCCATCAAAGGAATTGGGTGTTGAGATGACAGGTTTAAGGGACCTATGTGGTTCCATACGGGGTAAGGTAAGATCAACTAATTTGTGGCCATTACGATTATACAGGTAGCTGGAGTTAAAATTCCACTAGTAGTAGTACTAGGGAGGGCTGTAGAGGAAGGATTTATGTATCCTATATTATGGGTATATGTAAAGGTTGTTCTGGCCACTAAAACAGGATTAGCTCAGAGGCTACCAAGATGCAGTTTGAAGAACTCTATGGGCTCTTCTAAATTTCTTGCTTTAGATTTGGTTATCATAAAAGATGATGTATAAATAGAAGATGGGTAAAGGATTTTATAGGGTTCATTTTTGGTGCAGATTTAGGGCAAAGCTATTCACTAAGGCTTTGATCTATATACTGCATGGGATTTTGGTCCCATCGGGTGTGCCAAAAATTGTTGGAGAAAAATATAACTTTGGTTATGTTTGTGGCCAAGACTTTGCCAACATTGAAAGACTAAGTCAGAATAGAGTCTACCTGGTTCAATCTCTAGAGGAGGCTAGTTCATTTGCTTCTTTTAGGAAAAGGGATAGAGAGGGAAATTCATAAAGAGAGGGAAATATAACCATGTCGAGAGAGTTAAAACGATACAGATCAAGCAACATAAAAGTAACTACCATAGCCTTTTGTAGAGAAGCATAACAAAACCAAAACATAGAAAATAAAACTCTTGGTGAATGTCTTATTTAAAAGTAGCTTATCTGTGAAGTAAATTGCAGATCTAACTGAACGTTAATGTAGAAATCCATATTAAATATTAATGCAAGTTACATTCAACTTAGATTTATATAGTAATAGACAACACATACATACTTGATTTGAAACACCAATGAGCCAAGAACAAGAATGGATGATCTTTATTAATATTTCATAAGTCTGTATACATAGACTTGTAAATGACTAAGAGCCGACAATTTGTTTTGGTCACTCATTCTATATATAAGACTTTTTATATAATAGAAAAACTAAAAGTTGTTACAACATCATGCCCATAGGCTCATTCTAGTTCAGAATCTATTTAGGGAGCATGGAATCCTAAACTAGAAGCGTTTGGAGATATTTTTGGTATGAAGATCTTCCCTAACCTCTTTTAGACATCATGGTCCACTTGGTCTCCAAAATATCACACCATCATGACTTTTTGCTTCGGCTTGCTCTTAACCCTCCAAAATATCATGAAATCATGAATTTTTACCTTAGCTTGCTCCTCGACCTCCAAAATATTGCACCATCATGACTTTTCACCTCAGCTTGCTCTTGGCCCTCCAAAATTTTGTCTCATCATGAATTTTTGCCTTAGCTTATTCTTGGCCCTCCAAAATATCACAAAATCATGAATTTTCATATTATCTTATTATCCAACTTCTAAAATATCATGCTATCATGAATTTTGATATTATATTTCTCCTTGGCCTCCAAAATGTCATGCCATCACAACTTTTCACCTCAGCTTGCTCTTGGCCCTCCAAAATATTGCAAAATTGTGACTTTTGGTCTTATCTTATTCTCCCACTTCCAAAATGTCATGCTATCATGAATTTCCTCTATACTTATAAAAATATTGAGAATATTATTCCTTATTTCCATGGATGTAGTCATTTTGACCAACAAGACCCTCTATAAGGTAGCTCACAATAGAAAAATGAGTTAGGATTATTCCTTTTGAATGACCTGGTTACATGAAAGGACATTGGTCTACATGGGTAATTATTTTCTAGTTTTCAAGGCTAGGGAGTTCCTAGGTGAATTTGCTATTCTCCACTTAACAATGTCAAGATAATTCACCAAATCTTGATTCCTCTAGGTAAATGTAACAAAATAACTCATATGATGGACTTTCATGTTTCTTGTAAACTGGTCCCATCGATTGTGCAAAAAATTGTTGGGCACCGAATTGACATTAAGTTTTACTCAACACTGCAACTGTTTATCTTCCAATTTTCTATCTAGGCATGCACTCAATAGTCATAGCTTGACACTCAACATTGGATGGATCAAAGGCAACTTTGATACAACCTCTAGAGTAGGCTGGTTTCTTGTCAACTTAAAATGGTGTTGACACAATTAAAGCTCAATTAGGGTTTTCAGAAAAGGGTTAGAAAAGGTTTAGGGTTAGATATATTATGAAAAATAGTGCTTGTATAGGCTAAAAACATAGGCAACTCCATCAAAAATCTCCTACAAACTATTTCCATTACATCATCACTCAAAATTAATAGCACCCAAACCCATAAAATCTTCATACATGAAAGCACAAACATAGATATGTTGTAGAAAAGAAATTCCAACATCCAATATTGATAATCCAAATTAGCAGAATAAACCAATAGTTAGATTTAACAAAAATAAAATTCCTAACAATACAAATATAACTTATGAGCAGATTTCAATTACTCTCACAACTAGTAATCCAACAAGCTGAAATGAACTAACCGCTAAAGTATCAATGGAAATGCATCTCAAAGCTTCGAACCTCTTGCACAAAGATAGAGAAAATAATAAATTTTGATTCAAAATTAGAGTAACTCTCCTTCCATTAATCCACAAGAATATTTACAGTAGGGAAAGCAAAGGAACCAGAGATGACCCTTAAAAATGAGGGTTCAACCTCTATTTATAATTTTTAAAATGAAATAATATTAAGGAGACATTACAAAGATTACAATTTTATAGCTTAGTAGAGATTTTTGCTGGCATAATATTATTGGCTAGAAAAATTTGTGAAATCCACTATGAGTAATCCTCCATAGCTTGTAGCTCTGTAACTTGCTATGGTAGTTGGAGTTTCAATGGTTGAAAACTACTTTTGATCCATTGATCATTCTTGAAATCTCTGATCCACCATAGATCTATAGCTACTTTTGGTTCTTTTTCTTGAAACCCTTAGACACTTCATCTTCCTGCACTTTGACTGGCTGCACTCAAATTTGACGAGAAATTATTTTTAAATAATTTAACAATATCAGCAAAACTTGGACCATTGATCTTCATCATGGACGACTGTGATTAAATCTATGAAAATAATCTGTAAATTGGCCAAAAAAACAAAGTGCCATTCCACACATTTTAGTTGCTGATGTCATATTTGTGGCCTTGATTCTATAGAATCAAAATTTGGTGTAAAATGTACTAAGGAGTGAGTGGGATGAAATCCATTGTCAATCCACTCACTAACCTTCCTTTTCCTCTTCTTCAGCTTCAAAAAAACCACAATCTACACAAAAAAGTATGCTAACATCATCTTTGCCTTGGTCAAAATGTTGAATCACCAATCTATACCGAAGCTAGTGTAAATCATCCTTTGTTGTTATTTCGCTCCAGAAGTAGTGCAAAATAGTCCTTATCACCATTATACGATATTTGTAGTTTTTTAGACCTTCAAGTTGTCATTCTGCATCAAAATACTCTTGAGACTTAGTGGAATTGAGCTTACCAACACTTAGTCGCTGGAGCAACGAAAAAAAAAATTCATTTTGCACTTCGTTTCGCATTGATGTCATCACCACCCAATTTTTTTTTGGAATCAGGACTCACATAAAATTTACTTCCAAATACAATATAAACTTAGCAGAATGGAATTTAGCTCATTTAAGGCAAAAAAGCACTAAGTGTCAAGTGGATTGGGAAACTCTTGTTGCGGATCTACTTCAAAATACACTAAGAAATGTGCATAATGGAATTTAATCATGCCTTAGAATAATTTTCAATGTTTTATAAGGATGTGGACATTTTGCACCTACAGTGATCTACAAAACATGTGCACATCTTTGTGTTTTATCAAAAACAAAACAAAAAGATGGCAACATCATTATTTTGCAAACCTAAGGTCAACCCAAATTGATTCTTTGCAAAATTAAGATATGAAACAAAGGAGAAATATTTATTTTGCAAAAAAAAGGTCAAACTTCATTGACATTTTGCAAAAATTAAGGCAAATCAAAGTTCAAAAACGGGCTAAAAAATAAAACTTGTTATTTTTCAAAAGAAAAATACAAAGGGGGGGGACACCATAAAATTTTTTATGTTTTACAAATAAAGTTCAAAACAAGGGCAAAATAAGTGAATATCATTTTGGAAAATCAAAACTATTGCAAAAATATTTGTAAAAAGGTGCATTTTCGGTTGAATCCGACACCTAATTGGCATTGTAAAAGATGCATTTTCAATTAAATCCAACACCTTCCAAAAACATAAATTTGTGGGCATGATCAAAATGGATGTATGATGCATTTAATTCTTTGTTTTATGCATTAACAATTTTGTATTGAAGCAACAATAAGACCCTAAATTTATACCTATTTTATGTGCAATTTATTGCACAAAGCAAAAATCAATATTTACGGTACCTCTAGCCCACACTATATAGGTTATGATGTCATTCTTTGGCTTATTGTATCTAATACCTAATATAGCTGCAACAACAATGTCTAAGCTATTGTTCTCTATAAATCATTGAGGAGAAATAAGGAGAGCCAATTTTATTTGATATTCACTCCATTTTTACCCCATTCACTACTATTTCTTGGCATAAATCCTCAAACTAAATCATCTTCCAAGTATTTTAGAAACTTGGTGCCCTATGTATATGGATTTTTTTTAAATAAGGTGTCAAAGTTAGTAGTGAATCCCTTTCAGTACTACTTATGTACCACAGATAGATTTGTTACATGTACCTTAAAGTCTCCCTCACGTATGGTCGTGTATATAGAAGGGACTAGCTTATTCCATGTACTAATGGGTATATAGTAATAACGAGTATATCATATAGATCAAGTCTATTGATATAGCGATATATAGAAAGGAAGACCAATTTGGTGATATAAGGAACCTTTACAATGGTCATTGCTAAAGCCTACTTGACAGATTCACATCTCTTCAAAAGTCTAAATTTTGCTCCATGGAAAAAAAATATGAGAGTAATACCACAGGTTGAAAATATGTGGGATGTTGTAATTGTAAAAGTTAAATTTCCAACTATAGTAGATGATACCCAAGAAACATATTATTACATTGATACGAGAGCATTGATAATCATAATTCTTGCCACTGTTTATGAAGTTCAACCACATATTTGTAATAAAGAGCATACAAATGATGCATGGGATATATTGTGCACCATATATGAAAGAAGGAATCAAGCCAATATCCTTAACCTTCAATACCAACTTCACACTCTTAGCATGAAAAATGAAGAAAGTCTAGAAGTGTTTCTTTACAAAGTTGCATAACTTAGAACTAATATGAATGCACTAGGTGAGAAAGTAGAAAATAAGCTATTAACTTCAATTATTTTGAGAGCTTTACTAGATTCCTTTAGAATGATGGTCACTTCACTTCAAGTATCTAACAGAGCAGTCACTTTTGAAGAGTTAGTTAATTTTCTTCAACAACACAAAGTAGATAACAATCATAGAGATGAAGTGTCCAACAACACAATATTTTTTAAGATATATAAAAATAAACGAAAATGCCACTTTTAGAAGGGGTCTTTCTAAAAGAGTTCCAACACCAATTCTTCACAAAAGATACCTCAAAAATAGAATAAGTACTACAAAATTTGTGAGATGGACAATCATGACACCAACCAGTGTTGGTTCAAGAAAAAACAACCACAACAGAACAAGGAAAAAAATAAACTATGAATAAAGAATAGAAAATAAAATGGAAATGTTGCTATAGAAATTTTAGATTATAATTCTGAGAGGGCACACAAGGTGATCATGACTCAAATGAATCTCAAATAGAAATATAATGTTTGGTACATTGATTCTAGAGCTAGCAAACACATGACTAGTGATAAAAGGTGGTTTGACTCATTTGAGGAAAAAGAAGGTAAACCGGTAATAATTGTGGATGATATGACCTAAAAATTCCAAGGGAAAGTAAATGCTTCAATAACTCTTCCCAATAGAAAATACCAATGAAGAACACAAACTTATATTGAGAGGGGGTGAGCAGTATAAGATCAAATTTTACTTTCCTTTACCAAACAATATTATCCAATATTATCAATAGCAATGTTAATAGCATTAATTCAAGAAATGCATAAATAATAACACACATGAGAGAAACAAGTTTAATGTGGTTCACCCAATGTGGGTTACATCCACAGAGAAAATATTTATTCTAAAATTTTCTCAATAAATATCTTAGGAATCAATTCCCTATTACAATTTTTATGGACCTTTGTCCAAAGGAGACACAAATCCCCTATACTATGATTTGTGTATCTCTCCCATAGGAGAACTCTATCCCCTTGCTATGGCTTGTTGATTTCTCTCCATAGGAGAACTCTTTCCCATTTTCTCTGGTTCATGGATCTCTCTTCATAGGAGAACTCTTTCCCCTTTGCTATGGTTTATGGATGTCTCTCCATAAGAGAAATATTTCCCCTTTGCTCTGGTTCATGGATATATTTCCATAGGAGAATTATTTTCCCTTTAATCTATTCGTGGATCTCTCTCCATAGGATAACTCTATCCCCTTTACTATGTTTACGGATTTCTCTCCATAGGATAACTCTATCCCCTCTACTTTGGCTGGTGAACTCCTAGAAGACTTCTACCCCCACTATTATGGCTTGTGGATCTCTCCAAAGGGGGCATTTATCCCCACTACACTGGTTGATGGACCTATATCCACTGTAGACATTTATCCTCTCTACTATATCACCTCAAAATCATGCTCTCAAATCTATATCAAATATGCACCAAACCTTATCACAAGTCTAGCATAAATCTGCACCAAAACTATCCCAAGTATTCTTTCAAGACTTTCTCAAATCTACCTTCAAGTCTTCTCAAAATACTTGCTCAAAACTACCTTCAAGCCTTCAAAATATTTTCTCAAATCTTCCTTCAATCCTTCTCAAAAGACTTGCTCAAAATTACCTTCGAGACTTCTCAAAAGACTTGCTCAAATCTGCCTTCAAGTCTTATCAAAAGAATTGCTCGAATCTACCCTCAAGTCTTTCTCAAAAGGCTTGCTCAAATCTACCTCAAAGCTACTCCAAAAACCTTCTCAAATATTTCCAAAAATTACATAGAAAAAAAGCTTAAATATATTTCAGGAAATATTTCATCAAACAGATAAATTCTACTTAGAATTCGTTTAACCTCTGGAACATATAGAAAATGATATGCTCTATCAAAAACCAATATGTTCTTCACACTCACAAATCTTGCATTCAATTAACCCAATATCTATCTCTTGTAAAATCTCTTTCAAATCAAATCTCTATATTTGCGATTTGATGCAAAAAAGCTTTTGAAAAATTTAACTCCTTGCCTCTTCCATGTCTCAAAATTGAGATCTCCCTACTACCACAACTTAGTGCCTAGGGTTCTACCATCTGTTTTGGTTGTCCATATGGAGTAAAAAGCAACTACCTCTTCTCTTTATCCACGTGCTGTACCTCCAAATCCAAATTTGACGTTTGTCTTTTCCTTCTTTATCATGGACTATTTTCAAAGCGCATGAAATTTTGATGATTAATTAAAAACCTTTCACCTTAGTCTTTACACTTTAAATACACAAATGTGTATTTGGTCCTTGACATCGGCACATGGAAATATGTGATTTCCAACCTTAACCTTTGATGCCCATTTTTAATTTTTAATTATTATTATATTTTAAATCTTTATAGATTTATATATTATAATTTTTTTTCTTCTTTGGGACTTTTTTATTTTTCTTTTTCTTCTTTGGGTCTTTTCTCATTTAATTTAATATTTTAAATCTTCATATATTTAAATATTTTAATTTCTTTTTCTTTTTTGGACCTTTTATTTGGATAAATTCTTTGCCACATAAAACATATTCCTTTTTGTTTTGCAAGTACTACCATCGTAAAACCATTAAACCTTTATTTTCCTTGACATAAATGATAACCAATGTCATCAACTTATGACATCAATCCTTTGACATAATTGACAAAAATATACTCAAAATTTCCAGCAATATCCCCCTTTGTCATTGATGGAAACCCTTTCTAAAAATTCTTTTTCAACCACTGGATTCCAAATCCGCTCCCCCTGACTGAATGCTCTCCCCTTACTCAAATATCTCCTCCTTTGACATCAATGGCAAAGGGACTAATTTGGGGCTAAATATAAGAATCTCATCTCATCCCTCTCCTCACCTCCTCTCCTTGAGGTGATTAATTTTTGGGTGGGAGTATCTCTACTCCCAACATACAACGCTCTTTTTATTTTTCAACCTTATTTTTAAATATATCCTTTTGATCCTTTTGAGTATCCCTATTCTTGCTTGTCTCTAGAAGTTATGGAAAATCTATTCTACACCACTTGGCATTATGCCCAAGATTATTGCACTTGTAACACTTAATTTTATAGTTCTTGTAAGGTGTAAATATCTTGAAGTTCCTCCTGGTGAAGCCATACCATTTCTATCATGAACCTTGCAGTGAATTGCTTTATGACCAAAGTGATTACAAGCATAACAATACCCTTGGAAGAAAAATTCATCTTTGAAAGAGTTGACATTCCTTTTAGTGAGACCATACTTTTTCTTTCCATGATTCCTACAATGCATAGCCTTGTGACCAAACTGATTACATGAAAAACAACGTCCTTTGAATAAATCTTGTCTTGAACCCTTTGGTCTCTTAGTCCTTTATTTTCCTTCTCTGTGATGATCCTTGTTTCTTGTTTGTGCATTGTTTCCTTTCTTACTAAATCTTATATTATTCAAATTATCTGCATAAGTCTCAATTCCTTCTTCACTCTCTTCCTCTAAAACTTCCTCTTATTTTGAGCTTGAGCTTGACCCTTCTTGTTTCCCCTGTTCTTCTTCAAAACTAGGTCCTGTTTGATCGATAAATATCTATGTGCATTGATAATATTATCCAAAGTCTTTGAAATTTTCCCAAATATGTGTAGTTTTTCCTTATAATATTTCACTTCCATACTTAGTGAAAGTACCTCATGTTCTAATATTTCACATTCTAACTCTTTTACCCCTAAATTTTTCAACCATGACCTCCTTAAATATCATTGCCTTAGATTTTGAGTTTATAAGATCTTGTAGAAGCTTTTATTTTTATCCCTCATGTTCTTTAACTTGAACCTTTAGTCTTAAATTATGCTTCCTAACATTTTTCAATTCTTTGAGAGCAACAATAAGTTCTGATTCTAGATCAATTGTGCCTTCTTCTTCATTTTATGAATATTTCTCTACTTGATCTCTAAGATCATCTTCATACTTTTTGACTTTATCTTCAATAGGAGCATTTTATTCCTCTTCTATTACCAAAAATAGAATATCTTCTTCTTCACTATCTGAGAGTCTTTCATCACTGTCACTTGAAGCCTTGCTTTCCTTGTTAACATAGAAACTCTTCTTCTGTCTTTGAAAGAACTTCCTTTCATGCTTACCTTGTCCATACCTATTTTTATTTTCATACTTAGATTTTCCTACTTCTTTTTTCTTATGATTCTATTTCTCTTCACTTATACTGCTTTCATATTCTAGACAATTAGATGCATAGTGACCAAAATTACCATAATTAAAATATTTTACAGTATTCATACCTTTGTGCTTTCTTGAGTCCTTGTTTATTCTCCCATAGTTATCTTCTTCATCACTGCTTGACTCACCACTTGATTTTGGTTTCTTAATTTTATCTTCTTTGAAGCTTTTAAAGTTACCTCTTTCTTGGAGTTGGGATACTTTAGTATTCTTATCTCATAATCTATGATAATTCCATGTAACTCATCCATAGTCAAAATTTCAATATCTCTCATCTCTTCTATAGCTAAAACTTTTCCATCATACCTCATAAGAAGTGACCTTAATACCTTTTGAGCAACATTGGAGTCTTCAATTTTGAATCCAAGTCCATGTATGGTATTAAAAACCTCATCCACATGAAGTAAGTATGTAGCAATATATTCCTCATATTCCATATTCAAATATTTAAACCTTTTCTTGTGGTTTTGTAATTTTGCCAACTTGACATTTTTATCTCCTTCATATGTTTGCTTCAATTTGTCCCATATCTCTTTTGCTAATTTGTAGTGCATAAATTTCACAAATTTTACTTCATGTAATCCACTTAATATTCCATTTATTTCCTTGAAATTATTCACATGCAATAGATTACCATATTTATCTGTGGGAGGATTAGCTATAGCTGTGAACCCATCCTCAACTAATTGTCATGTCTCATATCCTTGTACCATCAAGTAAATATTCATTCTTATAATCCAAAAAGCATAATTATTCCCATCGAATAATGGTGCCTTGTTTTATGAAGATCCATTCTAAGATGCCATCTATGTTCTTATAATATCTTCATTCAAGCTATTAGACTCCTCTGAAGAAACCTGCTATGATACCAATTGAAGAACACAAGATTCTAAGAAGGGGGTGAATAGTATAAGATCAACCTTTACTTTTCTTTCCCAAAAAATATTATCCAATATTATCAATTGCAATATCAATAATAGTAATCAGAGTAATGCACAAATCATCACACACATGAGAGACATAAATTTAATGTGGTTCACCCAATGTGGGTTACATCTATGAAGAAAATATTTCTTCTAAAATTTTCTCAACAAATATTTTGGGAATCAATTCCATATTACAATATTTATGGACCTCTGTATAAAGGAGACACCCATCCCCTATACTCTAATTTGTGGATCTCTCTCCACAGGAGAAATCTATCCCCTTGCTCTGGTTCATGGATATCTCTCCCTAGAAGAACTCTTTCCTCTTTGCTCTTGTTCGTGGATATCTCTCCATAGGAGAACTCTTTCCCATTTTATTTGGTTCATGGATCTCTCCATAGGAGAAATGTTTTCCCTTTACTTTGGTTCATGGATCTATCTTCATAGGAGAAATATTTTCTCTTTGCTCTATTCGTGGATCTCTATCCATAGGAGGACTCTATCCCATTTGATTTGTTCATGGATTTCTCTTCACAAGAGAACTATATCCCCTCTGCTCTGGCTGGTGAACTTCTAGATGGGTTCTACCTCCACTAATCTGGCTTGCAGATCTATCTCCATAGGAGACCTCTATCCCCACTACATTGGATGATGGACCTCTATCCACTGGAGACCTTTGTCCTTTATGCTCTATCACATCCAAATACTGCTCTCAACTCTATCTCAAGTCTACACCAAACCTTATCACAAGTATAGCACAAATATGCTCTAAATCTTCTTACAAATATGCACCAAAACTATCCCAAGTCTTATCTCAAGACTTGCTAAAATATACCTTCAAGACTTCTCAAAAGACTTTCTCAAAATTACCTTCAAGCCTTCAAAATACTTGCTCAAATCTGCCTTCAAGCCTTCTCAAAAGACTAGCCTAAAAATACCTTCAAGCCTTCTCAAAAAACTTGTTCAAATCTACCTTCAATTCTTCTCAAAATACTTGCTCAAATCTACCCTCAAGACTTTCTCAAATCTACCTCAAAGTTGATCTAAAAACCTGCTCAAATATTTCCAAAACTTGCATACAAACAAAGCTTAAATCTCTTTAAGAAAAAATTTCTTCAAACAGATAAATTCTACTTAGAATTAGTTTAACCTCTAGAACATATAGAAAATGATATGCTCTATCAAAACCAATATGTTCTTCACACTCACAAATCTTACACTCAATTAACCCAATCCTTATCTCTTACAAAATATCTTTCAAATCAAATCAAAATAGTGTATAACTTGTTTCACAAAATTGGTCTATCTTTCTTGCAAATTTTCTCTCAAATATCAATCACACTAATGCACAATTTTCCCTCACAAAATTTATCTCAAACACTTTCACAATTGCTATCAATATCTCTCAAACCAATGTTCAAAAGGTTTCACAATGATGCACTCACTTGTCTTCAACCTAGCACAAGTAGTTCACAATATATGGCACAAATGTCTCCATCTCTTTCAAAAATAGAAGCACAACTTGTTCTTAAAATCTATCCTAAATGTTTCTAAAATTATTCAACAATGAAGCACAAATACTAACTCAAATATTTCCAACAATGCATACCAAACAACCCTTTTATCTCCACCTTATGTTCCAAAACATTCACTTCAACAAAACACTTTAAACAAGGAATGATGTGCCCATCCCTCTTAATTTTCCCTTATCGAGATATATATTCAAAAACTTGTCTCACAAATAATTGATTTTCTAGTGCTACTTCAAGGGTTAGATTGTAATATACTTTCTCAAAACATCCACATGAAATTTTTTCTCAGAAATATATGCTCAATGAAATATGAAATTGATGTTCAATCACTCTTCTTTTGTTCTCAGAAATAAAGCATTAATACTCAACAAAACCTTTCATATATTCCTTTCACCATACAAGAGTTATAATAAAATGTCAAGCAACTTATCATACCTTATTACTTCTAATATTCCAAAATAATATTCAACCCAACAAAAAAATAAATTACACACATGAATTTTCTTATACGACTTATACCCCCTACTTGAAATAAAATAATTCAATACACCTCAAATATTCAGCATGACCATAAGATTATTTATTTTATGCACCATACATAGCACTTAGAAATAACTCCACATTCTTCCCTTTTAATTTAAACAAAAAAAATAACTCCATGCTATTATTTTAATCCAAACATCAAAAATAAAATAATCACCTTATGACTCCTAAAGCAAGTACATACCTTAGCCTTCATAAATATTTATTTTAGCATAAATATTGCCTCCTTTGTATCATCACCATGATTCAAACCTACACCACTTGCTGGCCTATACCCTAGCTTCGGCTAGGCCACTATGTGGGCTAGCTACCCACACAAAACCTAACTTGCACTTGCTCTCCTTTATTCATGATTTTGATGTGAAAAAACATTTCAAAACTTTAACTCATTGCCTCCACCGTGTCTCAAACTCGAGACCTCCCTGCTACCATGACTTAGCACCCAGGGTTCTATCATCTGGGTTGGTTGCCCATATGGAATAAAAAACAACTACCCCTTCTCTTTATCCATGTGCTCTACCTCCAAATCCAAATTTGACATTTGTCTTTTCCTTCTCCTCTACTGCAGATAATTATCAAAGCGCACAAACTTTCGATGATTAATTAAAAACCTTTCATCTTAGTATTTACAATTTAAATACACAAATGTGTATTTGGTCCTTGACATCAGTGCATGGAAATATGCGATTTCCAACCTTAACATTTGGCACTCATTTTTAATTTTTAATTATTATAATATTTTAAATCTTTATAGATTTAAATATTATAAATTTTTTTCTTCTTTGGGACTTTTCTTACTTTTCTTTTTCTTCTTTGGGCATTTTCTCATTTAATTTTTTTTTATTATAATATTTTAAATCTTCATAGATTTAAATATTATAATTTATTTTTCTTCTTTAGGCATTTTCTTTGGATAAAGTCTTTGCCACATAAAACATCTTCCTTTTTACTTTGCTAGTACCACCATTGTAAAACCATTAAACCTTTATTTTCCTTGACATAAATGACAACCAATTTCATCAACTTATGACATCAATCCTTTGACATCAATGACAACAATATACTCAAAATATCCAATGACCAAATTTAGAAGTTCCTATATGTCCCAAGATTGGTCAACAACTTGTTGTGCATGACTCAAATTATGTATAAACATATGATGGTTGAATTCAAAGTTGTAAAAAGAAAAAAACATTGCTACATTACCAAGAAGGTTAAAAATATCATAATGACTTACTACAAACATGGTTTGTTTGTATTAGATGCTATCTATACTCCTCATGTTGCTATGGCTGCAAACACAAAAGAAGCTACTTCCTTATGGAATAAAAGATATGGGCATCTAAATTTAGGCTATATACTCAAATTGAGTAAGCATGATATAGTGTTAGGTTTGCCAAAACTTTCCCATACTTTACCTATTTGCTCGGATTACTTAGCAGGAAAGCAACACTGAGTACCATCTAAATTGAGCTCTTCACGAGCCAAAATACCATTGGATATGGTACACACTGATCTATGTGGACCAATGCCAAATAGTTGTGATGGAAATAAATTGTTTGTCAATGACTACTCATGAAAGGTGTGGGTTTTATTTCCCCAGCTAAAGTCAAATGCATTCTCTTATTTTTAGAAGTATAAGAATATTTTTGAGAAATAATCAGGATGTTCAATAAGGGACCTCCACTTAGATCGATGGGGGGAATTTACATCCAATGAGTTTTCAAAATATCTCACTAGCCATGGGATAAAAAGACAACTTACTACTGCCTATACCCCTAAGCAATTTAGAGTTTTTGAATGAAGGAATCATTACATCATGGAGATGGTTTGGTGTATGCTCATAGGTGCATATATTGGGTAAGAATATTTGGTAGAATTTGTCATAATTGGTGTGTATATCTTGAATAGAGCACCCATAAAATATCTTCAAGGAGTCACACCACAAGAAGAATGGAGTGGAAGAAATCCCTCCATTTCTCATCTTAGAATATTTGGATGCAAAGCCTTCACGCACATTCCAAAGGCAAAAATGCAAAAGTTAGTTGAGAAGACCCTGCAATGTATCTTTCTTGGTTATGATGAAGAATCCATGGGGTATCGACTTATTGACCCTAAAACCAAGAATATTCATATAATTCGATATGTGGTATTTGACAAAGTGATGTAGGAGCATCCAGTAGCACCTGATGCAGAAGCATCCAGTGGCAGGAGGGCCACTTCTAAAAAATTGGCTAAGGAAGTTGTCACGATTTTGTGACATGTCACGAAATCATGACCAAAATAGGAGAGAGATGAGGAGGAAAAATTTTGCGATATCACGACAAAAAAAGTGTCACGATATCGTGACACAAAGTGGGAGAGAAGCCAGCAGGGAAAAACTATCACGATATTGCGATAGGAGAAGTGTCGCAATATCATGACACAAAGAGGAGAGAGAAGTAGCGAATGGAAGATGTTGCGATATTGCGACATGTCGCGTTATCACGACCCACAGATGAAATAAGGAAGCAAGGAGGAAATATGTCATGATTTCATGACATGTCACAGTTTCACGACCCACAGAGGAGAGAGAAGGCATGAAAGAGAGGATGTCACGAATTCGTGACATGTCGTAGTTTCACGACCCGCAGAAGAGAGTGAAAGCGTAGAAGAGAGGATGTCACGATTTCATGACATGTCACAGTTTTGTGACCCACAGAGGAGAGAGAAGGCATAGTGGAGAAGATGTCATGATTTCGTGACATGTCATATTTTTGCGACCAGAAGACGATGAAGTAGCCGAAGGAGAAAGATGTCGCGATTTTGTGACATGTCACATTTTTGCGACCAGAAGGCGAAGAAGAAGCCAAGGGAGGAAGATGTCATGATTTCATGACATGTCACATTTTCTGACCAAAAAGCGAAGGAGGAGCCAGAGGAGGAAGATGTCATGATTTCGCGACATGTCACATTTTCGCGACCAAGAGGCGAGCGAAGGAGCCGGAAGAGAAGATGTGATTTCACGATATGTCACATTTTTGCGACCAGAAAGCGAAGGAGGAGCCAGAGGAGGAAAATGTCATGAGTTTGTGACATGTCACATTTTCATGACCAAGAGGTGAGTGAAGGAGCGAAGGAGAAGATGTCACGATTTCATGACATGTCACATTTTCGTGACCCGAAGGAGCGAGAGGAAGCAGAGAGGAAAAGATGTCACGATTTTGCGACATGTAACATTTTTGTGGCTAGAAGAGAAGAGAAAGTGGATGAAGAGAAAAGTGTCATGATATCGTAACACGTCATGATTTCGTGACCCAAAGAGGAGAGAGAGGGCGATGAAGCAAAAATGTCATGATATCGCGACATGTTGCGATATCGCGATAGGAAGAGAAGAAGATGAGGAAGTGAGAGGAGATGTCACAAAATCGTGACATGATGCTTCACAACATGAAAGAGGCAGACAGTTATAGGGACCATTACAGAAGGAATCCATTGAGTGACACATGGCAACAAGGTGCAGTGAAAGTAGGCAAAGACAAAAAGTCATGTAGAAAATGTAACCATAAGCAGGAGTCGGACGATAGTTACAGAGGCCGTTGTGGGATGCAGTTATGGAACCGAATAGTCATGGAAAAAATGAAGGAGAAGCCACCAGCTGGAATACGAAGGGGCATGCCAGAAGCTATAAAAGGGTGAAGCAGAGACTTGTACAAGGGTTGGAAAATAGTTGTAGGTAGAGGTTGCAGTTGTGAGGCCAGAGGGCCATCCTGGCCCTGCTTGCATTGTTTTTCTTCTAGAAGAGCTGTGGAGACAAAAGACTGTGATACAGATGCGATGAGCATGAGGCAGTTTCAGACTGTGTTTCCTTCTAGAGAAAGCTCAAAAATATTGGGTAGTGTAGGCAGATTCATCGAGCGTGAGGTAGTCTACACCAGGATCGTGCATGTTGAAGGATGACAGAGAGAGCGATGCATGAATCTACTTCTAGACGGGAAGTTAATGGCTACGACCATTGTTCTATAATTTGATTGTAGACTTCAGAGGGTCACGGCCTCTATAAAAACCCAAGTGCTGTAATGAGAGGGCATGGAGAGCTGGAGATTGCAATAGAGTATAGAAAAACTATGCCTGCGGGCTAGTTCATTGTAAAAATATTTTGAAAATTAATGAATGAAATTTTTAGATCTAAGTGTGCAATTTTTAGTCCCCATCAAGTGGTATCAAAGCCAAAATATTCTGAGCATGCAAGTAGAGAGCCGAATGTGAGGCAGCTTGCACTAGGATCTGTGGAAGAGTGATGAGAAGAGAGAGTGGGTTGATCAAAAAGAGTTGAGTCCTTATGTGGTAGAATAGTGCAAAAGTGAAGGTCACTTATCCATCAACCCAGGTGTCTGATGCAAGAGCATCCAGTAGCACCTGATGCAGAAGCATCCAGTGGCAGGAGGGCCACTTCTAAAAAATTGGCTAAGGAAGCTGTCGTGATTTCGCTACATGTCACGAAATCATGACCAAAATAGGAGAGAGATGAGAAGGAGGAAAACTATCATGATATCGTGATAGAAAAAGTGTCGTGATATCACGACACAAAGTGGGAGGGAATCCAGTAGGGAAAAACTGTCGCGATATCGCGATAGGAAAAGTGTCACGATATCGCGACACAAAGAGGAGAGAGAAGTAGCGGACGGAAGATGTCGCGATATCGTGACATGTCATGTTATCACGACCCATAGATGAAATAAGGAAGCAAGGAGGAAAGATGTCACGATTTCATGACATGTCATAGTTTCGCGACCCGTAGAGGAGAGAGAAGGCATGGAAGAGAGGATGTCACGATTTTGTGACATGTTGCAGTTTCGCAACCCACAAAAGAGAGTGAAAGCACAGAAGAGAGGATGTCATGATTTTACGACATGTCATAGTTTTGTGACCCGCAGAGGAGAGAGAAGGCGTAGTGGAGAAGATGTCACGATTTCATGACATGTCGCATTTTCGCGACCAAAATATGATGAAGCAGCCGAAGGAGAAAGATGTCACGATTTCATGACATGTCACATTTTCATGACCAAAATGCAAAGAAGAATCCAAGGGAGGAAGATGTCGCGATTTCGTGACATGTCGTATTTTCGTGACCAGAAAGCAAAGGAGGAGCCAGAGGAGGAAGATGTCACGATTTTGCGACATGTCGCATTTTTGCGACCAAGAGGCGAGCGAAGGAGCCGAAAGAGAAGATGTCGCGATTTCATGACATGTCACATTTTCATGACCAGAAAGTGAAGGAGGAGCCAAAGGAGGAAAATGTCATGATTTTGCAACATGTCGCATTTTTGTGACCAAGAGGCGAGCGAAGGATCCAGAGGAGAAGATGTCATGATTTCATGACATGTCGCATTTTCGCAACCCGAAGAAGCGAGAGGAAGCAGAGAGGAAAATATGTGATTTCGTGACATGTCGCATTTTCACGGCTAGAAGAGAAGAGAAAGTGGATGAAGAGAAAAGTGTCACGATATCGCGACCCGAAGAGGAGAGAGAGGGCGATGAAGCAAAAATGTCACGATATTGCGACATGTCACGATATCATGACAGGAAGAGAAGAAGATGAGGAAGTGAGAGGAGATGTCATGAAATCGTGACATGCTGCTTCACGACGTGAAAGAGGTAGACGGTTACAAGGACCATTATAGAAGGAGTCCATTGAGTGACACATGGCAGCAAGGTGCAGTGAAAGTAGGCAAAGACAAAGAGTCATGCAAAAAATGTAACCGTAAGCGGGAGTCGGACGACAGTTACAAAGGCCATTGCGGAATGCAGTTATGGAACCGAACAGTCATGGTGGAAATGAAGGAGAAGCCACCAGCTGAAAGACAAAGGGACATGCCAGAAGCTATAAAATGGTGAAGCAAAGACTTGTACAAGGGTTGGAAAACAATTGCAGGCAAAGGTTACAGTTGTGAGGCTAGAGGGCCATCCTGGCCCTGCTTGCATTGTTTTTCTTCCAAAAGAGCTATGGAGACAGAAGACCGTGAGATAGATGTGCCAAGCATGAGGCAGTTTTGGACTATGTTTCCTTCCATAGAAAGCTCAAAAATCTTGGGTAGTGTAGGCAGATTCATCGAGCGTGAGGTAGTCTACACCAGGATCGTGCATGTCGGAGGACGACAGAGAGAGCGATGCATGAATCTACTTCCAGACGGGAGGTTAATGGCTACGACCATTGTTCTATAATTTGATTGCAGACTGTAGAGGGTCGGGGCCTCTATAAAAACCCAAGTGTTGTAATTAGAGGGCATGGAGAGCTGGAAATTGCAATAGAGTATAGAAAAACTATGCCTGTGGGCTAGTTCATTGTAAAAATATTATGAAAATTAATGAATGAAATTTTTAGATCTGAGTGTGCAATTTTCAGTTCCCATCACAAAGCTCCCGATATGGATATACCAAAAACAAAAAATATACATCTCCTACTATATACCTAGATTTTGAGGTACCTTAAGGTAAAGAATACCCAAAAATAGAAGACACTTCAAAATGGTATACTAGAAGAATGAGAGACACACATTTGGATGCACCACCTGATCTCACTTCAGATTGGCCACGTACTCGAAGTATGACTCGTTAGGAAAGAGAAGAGGACAAAGATGCAAAATATGTAGATGATGAAGAAGAAGAAGAATATTAGAGTGAATCAAGAGACTACAGTTGTGGAGCATGAGCTAAATTTAGTGCAATAAGCTCTTAGTGTGCCTCAAAGGAAGGCAACTATGGATGCTGAAAATATGTCTCGTATGAAGAATAAAACATGGGAGATAGTTGATATTCCTTCTAGGAAGAAACCCATTGTCTAAAAATGGGTATACAAATTCAAGTATAAGGCATATGAAACTATTGATAAACATAAATCCTGCATTGTTGCAAAGGGCTATGCTTAAAAAGAAGGCATAGACTTTGAAGAGACATTCATACCAGCTACAAAAATGACTACCATTTGTGTACTTTGTGCAATTATAGCATAGTCTATATGGAAAATTCATAATATGGATGTGAAGAGTGCCTTCTTAAATGGTGATTTAAAAGAAGTGTACATGAATAAAATTGAAGGATTTTTTGTACAAGGATAAGGTCAAAAAGTTTCAAACTGATCAAGTCCTTATATGGGTTGAAACAAGCTCTAATAACTTGGTACATAAATATAGATAATAACCTTTAGTAGCATGGATTCAATAGAAGTCCATCAGATGCCAATCTCTACTTCAATAAGGTTGGTTATAAAATTGCGATCCTTGTGCTCTATGTAGATGTTCTGATCATCACTGGAAATTTAGAAGAAATGATTACAATAGTGAAGGGTGACTTGAAAAATTTATTTGAGATGATAGATCTAGGACTTATCCATTATTGTCTTGGCTTGGAAGTTGTGCAAAAAATTAACCACATCAAGGTTACACAACTAAATCATGCCAAGGCATTAATTGAAAAATATTGAATGACAGATTGTAAGCCAAAAAACAACTCCCATGGAAACAAGGCTACAACTGTCTTGATACAAAAAATCTTCATAGGTAGATAAAAATCCCTATCGAAAGTTTATTGGGGGTCTCATATGTATGACAAATACCAAACCGAATATTAGCTTTTCTCTAAGCTATATTTTGAAGTTCATGCAGGGAACTAAGGTCAGTCATTGGAAATCAGTAAAGCAAATTCTTCACTATGTCTATGGTACACCAAAATATGGATTGGATTACAAGAAGAATGATAAGTTATTGCAAGGATACATGGAATCAAATTATGCTGGATATATAGATGATATAAAATCAACATTAGGATATGTATTTCATCTAGGATTTGGTCCTATCTCTTGGCATAGAAAGAAGCAACAATTTGTTGCACTTTCTCCTACAGATGCAGAGTATTGTATATGACATGGAGCAGTGTGTGAGGTGATATGGTTACGTCACATTATTTCAAGTATGGACCTTCCAAAGAATCTTCCAATCCACTTGAATTGCGATAACCAAGGTGTTTTAAAACTTGTCAAGAATCTAGTGTTCCATAAACGCACAAAGCATATTGACACTCAATGTTACTTTATTCGAGACAAAGTTCCAAAGCACAAGATTCAAATCCAATACATTCCCACGAATGAATAGATTGCATATATTTTCACTAAGGCACTTGCATGTGTTAAATTTGAGTTATTTTGCAACACTCTATGTACATAAAATAATGTAATAAAGGGGGGATGTTAGGATATAGTTTATTATTCCATTTATTTCATGCATGTCAGGTTATCCTTCCAGAAGCCAACATGTTATAATTTTTTAAATAGCATAGTACCTAGTTTAGTGTTTTTTATTCTAGGCATAGAATATTTTATTTTTAGTTTTTAGCTGCATCCAATATTGGCTAATCAGAGTCATCACTTGTAGATAAATTCCATTGTGCTAAATAAAATATTACTTGGTTTTTGCCTATACTTTGTCATCCATTTTATAAATTCTCATTTTATTTAAAACAAATCTCACTATAATATCCAAAATAAACAAATATTAAATACCAAATAAAACATTAAGTTGACTTCTTACATTCATGCCACTTCCATTGACATCAATCAAGCAAAAGCCAAGCTAAGGAAGACAAAACACATTATTCCACTTAAGCCACTCCATGCTCCACATATAGAAGTTATTTTTTTACTTAAATAAAAAGAATACCAAAAAAATTCAAATAGTAAGTGGCCCCCATATGTTAGGCATCTTCATTTCCACCCAAATCACATGAATATATATATATATATATATATATATATATATATATATATATATATATATATATATATATATATATATATATATATATATATATATATATTATATATGTTTTAATTTTAAAACGATCACGCAACAAACATTCAAATATAGCTCACACAATAATGTGAATCTTTTTGCGATGTACCTATATGATGTGCAGAGTACAAGTGCTCATGTACTCATGAGCAATCATCATTTCCTCTATTACATTTTTCCATTGACCCTTATCCACCCATCGAAGGACATCCCCTAGTCCAATGTACATAAAACCATTAGTAGTACAACATTTTCAAGAAAAAGGTAAATGTATTCTATTGATTTTATTTATAAGCATATTTTATGAGAGGGTCATTATATCCTTCCCCACTAAACTCAAACACAATCCCTGTGTTTTAAATAAGGTTATGCAAAAAAAATAGTTTTGCTCTTTTTTTAACATATTGCAAAAGAATTCAATCAAGTTCATTGTTCCCATTTCACACAAAATATCCCAATCATAATAATCATCATAGATTCATAATTACTCACATTTGGGAATATATTGAAATCATATAAAGTATCATATTACTTTTAGACAAGATATTAATCATCACATGTGCAAAACTACTCAACTTAATAATGAAAAATATGTACAAGCTACTCTATTCAGTAACTTAATCAAACATAAACTACTCTACTCAGTATCTAAAATTATATCTATTTTCAGTTATACATATATCATTAAATCATATATATATATTTTAAAATATCTATGCCTACACAAACATATAAGGGATCTGCTACTACATTTTTGCCATGTCCTCCCACGTAGCATTTCTATCTGAGTAGTGGTCTTGTTGGGCCTAGCATTGCTCTGTGCCTCTCTTCCTTAGGTTCTTGTTTCTCAAACCAAGTATGAAAATAGGTTGAACCTCAATTTTGAGCGGGTCAGTCATCTACAATTTGGAAACATCCAAAACATGAGTAGGATAAGGAATATATTTTCTAAAGAGGGACACATGGAAGATATTGTGAATTTTGGACAAGCTTAGTGGTAGAGCAAGTGTGTAGGCAACAAGGCATATTTTGACCATAATTTTAAATGGATCCACATATCTGGAGTTAATTTTGAAAGATTTTATAGAAATTTTAGTTGGTTTCACCCTTAATAATAACCTATCTCCCAAATAATATTTTCTCTATGATATTTTGAGATCCACATAGCTCTTTTAGCGGTCTACAACCTATTTTAGCTTTTTTTGAATTCTTTTTAATTGATCTTTCATATATTTCACAATTTTTGGTCTGATCACTACTCGATCTTTAGGATTATCTTTAGATATGATAATTTTAGATCTTCTCCCATATAAGGCTTCAAAATGTTCCATTCCTAGTGCTGCATGGTAATTATTATTGTATGTAAATTCCACTAGGTATAAATAGTCTTTCCACTTTGTATGCTGATCCATGCAGTACATTCTTAGCATATCTTCTAGTACCTGATTCACCCTTTCAATTTGTCCATCTACTTTAGGGTGATAAGTAGTACTAATATTCAATTTAGTCCCTAATGCTTGACACAATGCTTACCAAAATTCAGAGGTAAAGTGAGAATATCTATCAAGCATTATAATTTTTGGAAATCCGTGGTCTTACCACTTTCCTGGCAAACTTATTCGTTGTCGTTGGTGCTTCCTCTTGCACATTTCTTGGTATAAAATATGCAACATTGGTTAGCTTATCCATAACCACCAAGATTGCATCATGATTGAATCTTGTTTTAGACAAAACCACTATAGAGTCCACTAATACCACTTAACATTTTGTGTAGGTATCTCATGTGGGTACAACTTTACAACTAGATGAAGATGTTTCGCTTTCACTCTTTGGTATTCAAAACATCTGACCACATAATTGGTGATATATTTTTCATTCTTTGCTAGTTGTAAGTTTTTTTCAAATTCTCATGCATTGTTTCCCATCCTAGGTGCATAAAATAAGGAGTATTATGTACCTCCTTAAGGATTGTTTCTCTCAATCCACTTGTGCTTGGAAATACCAACCTATTTTAAAAAAATAATAGATCATATTTAAATGCAAAATATGTGTCCTTTCCAGGTTCCTGCTCAAATTGATCATTAGAATATTGACAAAATTCATATTTTCCTTACAATTCCTTAATTTGGTCTAATAGATCATATTGGCATTTGGTCATTGTAGTAATACGTACTCTCCTACTCAGAGCATATGCAACCTTATTATCCTTACCCTTTATATACTCAATGAAAAAACATACTCAACTAATAATTCCATCTAGTGTCTTTATCTTGCATTCAATAAGGGCTGAGTAAATATGTACTTTAAACTCTGGTGATTTTTCTTCAAATAAAATGGTTTTTCCAGTAAATAATGTCTCCAAATTTTTAGGGCATGAACAACTGCCTACCAAATCCAAATAATGAGTGGTATAATTAACCTTATACCTCTTAATTTTCTTGGACTCAAGCAATAATCACATCATCTTGAGTTAAAACTCCACCTAACCCTTCAATTGATGCATTTATGTTCACTGTAAACTACTTTTTAGGATTCAACAATTGTAGTATTGGTGCATATGTGAACCTTTATTTCAAAACATGAAAAGCCTCTTCACACTTCTCTGTCCACTTAAAGGCTTTTCCTTTCCTTTGAAGTTTTGTAATGGGTTAGGCAATTCTTGAAAATATTCAGACGAACCGCCTATAATATCCTAAAATACCCATAAAAATTTGTACCTTTGTCACATTAGTAGGTGTTTTCCAATCAATGATTGCTTCAATTTTCTTGGGATCTACTGCAATCCCTTCTACGAAGATAATATGTCCCGAATATTGTACTTGTGAAGTATAAAACTTTCACTTTGATAAATTTCCATATAATCGATTCTTTCTTAGAATATCAAGAAAATTTCTCATATGTTGATCATGTTCCTCCTTGTTATTGGAATAGATAAGTATGTCATCCAAAAATACAAGCACAAACTGGTCCAATTGCTCTCTAAAAATACTATTCATGAGATTCATGAATGTGGCTAAGGCATTGGTTATCCTAGAAGATAAGATAGTAAATTTATAATGTCCATACCTTGTTCTAAATGTTGTTTTAGAAGTATTCTCTTCTTGTATTATCAACTGATGATAACCAGATCTTAAATCAATATTTGAGAAGATGGTTGTTCCTCTTAGTTGGTCAAACAAATAATCAATTCTAGGTAACGAGTACCTATTTTTAACAATAACCTTATTTAGCATCCAATAATCTATGTACATCCTTAAAATACCATATTTCTTCTTAAGAAACAAATTATGAGATCCCCAAGGTGACACACATGTCTTTATTAAACCTTTTTCCAACTTGCATTTTGAGATCTTGTAGCTCTATAGGATTCATTCTATATGGAGTTCTTGTAATCAATGCAACTCCTAGTAACAACTCAATAGAAAAATCAAACTCCCTCTGAGGAGGTAACCTAGTAGATCCTCAAGGAACACATCCTTGAATTGTTCTAATATAAGATGCTTTTGAAAGAGGTCAGGTTCTATCTTAGTTTCCTCTTTCTTGTTCATCTTAACTATGAAGATAATTCACTTCTTCATAATAACTTTATTTATCTACATTGTAGACAATAAATGTAGTTTAACTTAACATTGAACACAACAAATCCTAATTCTTTGGTTAGAATCATCCATAAATTCTACTGATCTCTATTCAAAATCAAAAAGAGCCTTATGATTCTTTAACCAATCGACTCCTAGAATGATATCAATTGCATGCAAAGGTACCACATACAAATTTCAATTAGTTTTTCCTTTTGGAAAAATTATATGAGGGTCAAACAGGCATTGGCTAGCTTGATAGGTTTACCCTGACCCGTACTCTATCTTCCAACCATTAGCCAAAATACCTGGTCTAATAAGTAAGTCCCTCACTAATTTAGTAGAGATAAAGCTATCATTTGATCCACTATCTATCAAAATTTGCACATATTTATCAAAATATTTTCCATTTATTAAGAAAGGAGTAATTTTACCAGTAAGTTCAAAACAACCTGTGGTTGCAAAGATCCTATGAATTACCTCTTCTAAGGATTTTTGACGTCGATCAGATCTATGAGGGTATTTGTTGATATAATGTTAGCATCTGTTTGGTGGAGATTTATTTCCCCTGTTTCTACTCTCATTTCTATCTTGAGGTACAATTTCCCTTGTCTTTTCCTGATCTACTAGTTTCTTATCTTACCTTTTGGGAAACTCTCTACCATCCCTCTTGGGATTACCACCATGGAACTTAGGTTTATTTCTACAACCTTGTCTATTATGGTCTCCCCTTTGGGTTTCTCATTTTGATATTTCTCCCATATCATAAACCTAGCACTTTTTTGATTCTCGAGTTCATATTTTTCCTTTTCAGACAACTTTTGATAATTAAAATGTCTTTCTAGTTTCCTGGTTGGCTTCCTCTTTTCTTGCCAAATAAAAGGTTGTAGGAATATTAAAAAGATTATCCATATTTACCACCATAATGATTCTAGGATTTAATACCAGAATCGATTTTTGAATCTTCATTTCTTGACTACTTTCATATTATGAAGCATATTTTAGTAACTGAATGAACTTTTGGTGGTGATCTTGCACTGTCATGCTTTCTTGACGTAAATTAGATAACTCTTCAAATTTCTCTACATAGTATTGTTTGGTTAGAAATCTATCCTTGAATTCTTTGATAGACTCTTCCCATATAAGATCTATAACTTCTATATTATGCCCTTTATTATAGGATTTCCACCAATCTAGGGCAATTTTAGTCATGTTCATAACTACTAGAGCAGTCTTAGATTCAAATGATAAAACTACTAGAGAAAAATATGACTCTAATTAACTTATCCAATTTTATGCTAAATTCCCATCATATTTCCCATTAAAATTGGAGATTACAACTTTTCTCAAGTTTCTATACAATTCTTTACTTACCCTAGCCCTTCGAGAATTGGATCCCTCAAGTTCTCTAGGTTCCTCTTTAGACTTGCCTAATCCAGATTCTATACCCATAGCTAAGTCTTCAATGAACCGCTATTGTTAGACAATCAATTCTTGTTGATGGGATAAATTATTTTTCTATTGGACCATCTCTTTCCTTTGCTATTCCATGTGCGTTTATAACAATTGAACAAATTTTGCAAGATTCCCTCATCTCTGACAGGTTCTTTTGAAGGTGGTTCATTTAATCATTTCATCCTTCTTTCACATTGAGGACCTTCTCATATTAATCCTAAAATTGGTCCCCTAGTAGGTCCTATGGTTTCTTCCTCTCTACCTCCTGCAGGATTTCCTGAAGATCCACCTCACAACATTCTTGCCATTTGACCTCTAGGTGAAAGAGGAAAATTATTAGGTTTTGTATTACATTAACCAAGTTTCATAATCAGAGTCTACAACTTAGAATTATTTTTTCTATGATACCATATATAACAACCCCAGTCTACTCACTTGGTTGTACCATAAAATTTAATAAGACAATTCTTAAATTTTATTTTTTCTTCAAAAATTTTATCGCTTCAACCTTAAACATGTTTTCATGTTCATAGAAAATTGCATTCATGTTCATAGCAATTTATTTCATCCAATGAACTTGTTATCATATATATTTAATTAGTACATGCATTACAAACCACTTTTAGGTTCAGGACTTCTGTAGACAACCACCTAAGTGGATGAGATTGGAAAAATCCTGTTAAAGGTGTCATTATGTGGTTTTGATTACCCTCATTTAATGTCCATGTTTTCTAGCATGAGGAGAAAACCACATCAGGGGTTTTCCTCTAGGGCCTATAACACCTAGAGGGTGGACGTTTGCTTTCCTATTCCTTTTCATACTGAAGCTTCGACTACTTGGTCAACTCATTCTAATACTGGTATGAAGGAAATTAGCATACTAATGCCTCCATGACTAATTGGTGATACCCTTTCCAAAGTCAGTTAGTGCCATGTGGATGCCCTTTCCTTGGACTTCATCACACATAATCATTATAACTCATAGTGGTTTATCCTATACCAAAACCCATGGTTATTTTAGGTAAGTTATATGAGCATGGGACTTATCATAGTACTATCCAAGTAGTAACCTTGGGATGGCATCCCATACCACCCTCATGTTAAAAATTCTAACCTAGTCACTTATCCAAACCAATTTTTATCAAACTACAATTGCTTAAGAAATTATTGGGTGCAGACCCGCACCTCAACACCATTGGGTATTCATGATTCATCCTTATCAATGATACATTATTTTGAGAGCTTAAATATTATAGTTTACCAAGTTAGTTCTTGTTTAGGAAGAAGATTTTACACAATATAGATATTTTTGGCATAAATTCATTATTTTTCATATTTTCTGGATCATCACAACATTCTATAAGATTACAAAACCATTTAACATTTTATTAAAAAATATGCAATAACAAATAAATAATCGGTTTACTAATATAGAAGCATGAGAGATGCCCTAAGATAGAAATATCTCTATATATAAATGCCAAAGAGAAAATATAAAGGAAATATTCCTTTAGGTTTTGCAATTCACATGGTTTGATTCTTTCATACCATCCAAGGCAACCAATGTTTTTATAACTGGTTAATTTGGCTCTTCCAAATGCTCTTAGTTGATGTAATAAATATTAAAGGATAAATTCATTACCATGTTTACAATAACTTTTAAAAGACTATCCTGGAGATACATTTTATCTAAATCCTTCAACTTTTGACTAGCATTTAACCATTTATCAGGCTAAAAATAGTTTTTTTTTTAATATTTATATACATCATTATATTTTATAAAAGGACAACATTGCATTCCAACACTTCAAGCATAAATAAGGGCTCACTAATTTCATCCAACTCAAATATTTTTGAAACTAAGGATCCATTTTATGTTCAATGTAATTCACAAAATCCTAGAGTTAGTAGTTGTTCATAGGTTTAGGTATTTCCAAGTTTTACTTCAATTATAAACCATACTAGAATTGCATCTAGATTGTTTATAATGTTATAGATTTGCAAAGTAAAAAAAAAATACTGGTTTGGATATTACTCAGATTGCACATATAATTTCTAATATCGAACATAACCTTTTTTTTAATATTATTTTAAAAAAAGAAAATAAACTATCACATCCATACTTTCAAGGGTTCCCAAATAGAATTTTACCAAATTATTATTATGATACATACATAGAAAATAAAATAATATATTCAATGGATTATTCATTAAAATGCTAGGCAATCAAGTGAGTGCTACAACTTTTAAATAAATAATTTTTTCTCACAAAGTTAATAATACTCATCAAGTTTCAATCTCGTTCACAAGATACAAGCCTTGCCGTTGTCATGCTTCACTAAGCACTTGGGAAATTTTTATAATTTAACACTATTAAATCAAGCTCTTTCATGGCCTGGATCTCAAAACATGTTTCAGATGTAAGTGGTTTTGTCAATAGCCCCATTTTACTGGGTAACTACTTTGTGATTATCATAGTTCTAATGCCCATCTATTTTTGAATTCAAAATTGAAGTTAAGATGGTTGTAGTGTTTCTAACACTGAGTGAAGAAAATTTCCAAGCTAATGTCTATTTCAAGCTCTTCTTTCCTACTATAATGGCTAGCAACCAAAGACTTGAGAGGGATTCTACAAGGATAAATATGACTTACTTCATTTGAAACCATCTAATTATGTATGGAATTTTAAACTATCCCATGCATTCAAACACCCAAAAGCACATAACACACAATATTTTTTCAAGAGATTTCATTCTGTTTAGGAATATTTCATTTAATAACAATTTTCAAGTATATTTACTCTTCCAAAAGTACACAAAATATAAATAAATATCCAAGAGTCACTGCATGCCACATCTATTAACCACTATCAAAATACACCCAAACGCAAATGTTATTTCCATATTTATATCAATAAATTTTCACTAAATTTTTCTTGTAAACTAAGCATGCACAACTATCAACTGATGCAAGATACCATAAACAATAATACATCAACCCATTGACATTGTTTCTTTCCCAAACACCAAAAATGACACAAAGTCATTTCAGAATCAATCCTTCAAACAACAACTATGATAATTTCTTCTTTTTAAAATAAATAAGATTAAGATTTACAATCCATAAACAAGTATAATAAACCCCAACATGCAAATCGCACCTTCGGTAGTCCAATTTCCTTATGCAAAAAAGAAATAGTATGCCTACATTCTTTTATGTCCTCCTCCTAGCACTCATAACCAAGAAGATAATATTTCTTTCTACCCACTCCTCTTTTCCATTTTTACCCCAATGTATGGAGAGAGGTTGCAGTAATTATGAATGCTTATGCTTGATACCAACATTTCGGTATCCATTAAAGCTTCACATTGAACCACCATTACTAGACAAAATTCATATTTATTAACTATTATTTCTTAGAATTTAAACTATGTCCCTATTACATTTGTCATTTGTATTATAAATTCTCGTTCGAATTAAAAAAAATAAACAAATATTAAATACCAAATAAAATATCAAATTGCCTTCTTACGTTCACACCACTTTCATTGACATCAGTCAAGAAAAACCCATTATTCCACTTAAGCCACTCCATGCTCTACATATATACGTATTTTTTTTATATTTAGAACAAAAAAATGCCAAACTAATTAAAATTGTAAGTGGCCCCCATGCGCTAGGTATCTTGATTTACACCCAAATCACACACACACACACACACATGTAGTTTTAATTTTAAAATAATCAGGAAAAACAAATTCAAACATAACTCACACAAAAATATGAATATTTTTGTGATGCACCTATATGATGTGCAGAGTGTGAGCATTCATGTACTCGCAAGCCAGTCATCCTTTCCCCTTTTATCTTTTTCCATTGATCCTTATCCACCCATAAAAGGATTTCCCTTGGTCTTATGTACATAAAAGCATTAGCAGTACCACATTTCTAAGAAAAAGGTAAGTGTATTCTATTGATTTTATTTATAAGCATATGTCTTGCAAGGAGGGTCATTACATCCTTCCCCACTAGAATTAAACACAGTCCCTATGTTTTAAATAAGGTTATGCAAAAGAAATATTTTTACTCTTTTTTTAACATATTCCAAAATAATTCAATCAAGTTCATTGGTCCTAATTCACACAAAACATCCCAACCATCATAATAATCATAGATTCATAATTACTCACATTTAGCATATAAACAAATTAGATAATGTTGTGAATCCAAAATTAAGCAACACCAATATAAAGTATAAAATACTAATAAGTACAATAATACATAAAGATTTCACAAGATAAAATCTTTTATTATTGTGGGCAGATCTCAAATATTACAATCAATATGCCCCAAATGTGGAGTTTTAAAATGCTTATGTTGATACAAAAATTATAGATACTAGGGTTCTTCGAAATGCTAGTTGAAAAGAATGGTTGGTGTCTTCGCACTTGTCTTCGATCCGAATGAGCTCATGGGTGGGCTTGTGTATCCTAGATAGGGCCACCCCAACTTCAACAACTTTCAACAATTGTAATCCTTATACCTGCACACATAAAACAACAAAAAATATTAGTAATACTAGTGAGGACTCCACTACGTGAGATCCTTATAATAAAATCACTAACTTTAGATGTTGTAATAAAATTGTAAAATAAAAGCATAAGAATATAAAAATAAATGCACAAAATTATTACCTTGTGAACAATGCTAACTTCCTATTTTTGTTTACATCAATGATACCAGTGATAGTTGCGAAGATGCCCTAACAATACCTGAGGGCCATAGGGCTGTAGATCTGGTGCAAGAAATGCTCGTGGGTGTTTAGGGATGACCAAAAACATCCAAATGCACTATGATGACTCTAGAGGGTGCTTGAACGACTCTAGAGGGTGATTGATTTGCTTTGGAGGGTGTTTAGGGATTGATGGAAGTGGCACAGAACTAGGTATGGTTCATGCAGGAAGGGCAGTGATAGAAGCGAAAGGATGCAAATGATGATGATGAGGGTGAGGATAGAAATAAAATGGCTAGGGATTGGGACATTCTAAGAATTATTTATAAATGAACATCAACAGAATCAAAGTAGGCTTTAGAAATATCTTAAGGATGCTCAAGGTTTCTAGACTATTAGAGATTGTTAGAGATCTGAGTCATCAAAATGACTCCTCTTTTATAATCTTCCCTTGGACATGTTAGGTTTTAAAAAACACAATTTGAGTGGCTGAGATTAAAATATGAGGAAGGGTGGAGATGAAATCTAGGTAAGTGGCATGGATTAAGGTGGATGGATGGTTGAGATTAAAATGTGACAGAGGGCTAGGATTAATTCATATATATATATATAAATATAATATATAAAATATTAATATTTAATTATATATTAAAAAATACATACATACATACATACATATATATATATACATACATATATATATATATATATATATATATACATATATATACATACATATATATATACATACATATATATACACATATATATATACATACATATATATGTATATATATATCTATGTATATATATATATAATATCTGTATATATAACATACATATATATGTATATATATATCTATGTATATATATATATATATATATATATGTATATATATACATACATATATATGTATATATATATCTATGTATATATATATATATATATATATATGTATATATATATATATATATATATATATATCTATGTATATATATATATATATATATATATATATATATATATATATATATATATATATATATATATAATGAGTGTTTGTGATTGAAGGGCACAAATTAATGACAAGTGTCTAGATTTTGGTGTATACAGATGCCCTTTTTTGTATTGC
The DNA here is from genome assembly GCA_028583015.1 of Wollemia nobilis. Lineage (NCBI taxonomy): Eukaryota > Viridiplantae > Streptophyta > Pinopsida > Araucariales > Araucariaceae > Wollemia > Wollemia nobilis. Next base: position 2,996,112 of record JAQPPZ010016751.1, on the reverse strand, counting down.
ATTGCATGAAATACAATGCGGTGCAAATATATGAGACACCTGGTTTGCACTAATACATAAGCAAATTTATTTCCTTGGAATGCGAAGATGATTTTGAAGATAAAATAATTTGATTGTGTAACCATTTGATTGTGTAGCTTACCCCCTCAATTGGTGAGTGAGTGAAGAATAAATATCACAAGCCAATTGAAAAATTTGTGTAGTAAAAATGCAAGTGAATAATGTAAGTGTAAATGTATGGTGTAAGTGTAAGTGTATGATGTAAGTGTGGATGATATGAATTATGTGACTAGGAGATAGGTAGATTTAATCAAATTGATAATTGAATTAACTTTATATTTAGGAATAAAACATTCATTTAAATAGATTAAAAAATAGAAAGAAAACTAATCTCTCTATATCCACGCTAACTGAACGCTAACGTAGGTAGAGTGTTAGGTTTAGAACTCTTACCTAGGATATTTAGGATTAACCATTAGATATTTAAGACAGTAAATATTTACATGGTAGAAAGTAAAAAGTAGAAAAGTAAATGTAATAATCTACTTATGTAGTATAATGCAATATACTACATATTTTACCCTAACATCCCCCCTTTATTACATTACTTTGATATACAAAGTTTACTTCGGAACAACTCAAATTTGACACGTCCAAGTGCCTTGGTGAAGATGTCAACAACCTATTCGTCGATGGGAATGTATTGGAGCTTGATTATGTGTTTAGGAACTTCATCACGAATGAAATGATAATCTGTTTCAATATGATTTGTGTGTTCATGATGGACTGGATTCTTTACCAAGTTAAAAAAACCTGAGTTTTCATAAAACATGTGAATAGGAAGTTTCTTTGGTATGCCCATGGTAGCCAAGATGTGACTTAACCATATCGCTTCACACAAAGCTCCTTGTGCAGTGCGATACTCTGCATCTATTGAAGATAAAGCAACCACCTATTACTTTTTACTATGCCATGAGATAGGACCAGATCCAAGATGAAATACATATCGTGATGTTGATTTTCTATCATCTAAGGATCCAACATAGTCAGAGACAGTGTAACACTATAATAAGAATGAGTTATTCTTCTTGTACTCTAGACCATATTCTACACTACCTTGAATGTAGTGAAGAACACACTTAACTGCTTTCCAATGAGAGGCTTTTTGTTCCTGCATGAACCGAGAAAGATAGTTTACAACATAAGTAATGTATGGTCTAGTATTGGTTAGATAGATAATGCTTCCAATAATTTGTCTATATAGCGTGCCATCTACCTATGGTGAATCATCATACCATGATAACTGAAGCCATGATTCCATCGATTTTACCTTGGGCTTGCAATCATTCATATGATATTTTTCTACTAAAGTTTTGGTATACTTTTGTTGAGTAACCCTAAGATGATTCTTCTTCTATTCTATCTCAAGACCAAGATAGTAGTGGAGAAGTCCCAGATCTGTCATATCAATTGACTCTTTCAAGTCATTTTTCACGACGTTAATCATTTTCTCTAAATTACCAGTGATGATCAGATCATCTACATATAATACAAGAATCACTATTTCAGAACCTGTGTTCTTGATATAGATATTTGCATCAGATGGAATTCTCTTGAATCCATGCTATAGTAGGTGACTATCCATTTTAATGTACCAAGCTCTTGAGGCTTGTTTAAGCCCATATAATGATTTGACCAATTTGTAAACATGTTGCTCATGGCATTCCTTAGCAAATCCTAGGGGTTGAGTCATGTATACCTCTTCTTTTAAGTCACCATCAGAAAGATATTTTTTACATCCATCTAATATAATTTTCATCTGAACTGTGCTGCCATAGCACAAAGAACTTGAATGGTGGTCATCCTTGCTGTAGGAGCAAAGGTTTCCTCATAGTCAATGCATTTCTTTTGAGCATAGACATTCACCACAAGATGGAATTTATGCTTATCTATGGTACCATTTGCCTTATATTTGACTTTGTAAATCCATTTGCAGCCTATGGGTTTATTTCCTTTAGGAAAATATACCAGCTTCCATGTTTTATTCTTGATGAGGGAGTTATGTTTTGCATCCATAGTTGCCTTCCACTGAGGTAGTCTAAGTGCTTCATCAACTATAGAAGGTTAATTTTCATCAAATGATCATAATTAAACCCTCTCCTCATATATTTCCATATCATATTCCCTTGCTAACTCTCTATCAACATAAAGATCTTGAAAATATGCACAAATATCATCAACTAAAGTGGATGCTTCAATATTTTCTTATTGAGTCATGCTTCGTGTTTTTGGATGATTGAGAGTAAGATCAGGTAGGGAAGTGAGTTTGGAATATTTTATTGTGCTCGTATACCATTTGGGAGGATTTTTATATTATGGAGAAGGAAGTGGTTGTTGCTTCTCATCATCAAGGTATACTGATGTAGTGTTAGGTGTGAAAGCTTCATCAAACACTACATCTCTGCTGACATGTATTTTCTTGGTAAATGGGTCTATCGATCGATATCCTTTTGAGAATTCATCATAGCCAAGAAAAACACATGGTAGGGACTTGTCATATAATTTATTTATTTTCTCTTTTGGTATATGCATAAAAGCCTTACACCCAAATACTCGTAGATGAGATATGGAGGGTTTCCTTCCACTCCATGCTTCCTGAGGAGTCATACCTTCAAGAGCCCTTGTGGGTGCTCTATTTAGAAGATATACTACAGTTTGAATAGCTTTAGCCCAATAAATTTGCTCAAGATTCACTCCCTTAAGCATACATCGAACCATTTCCATAATGGACCGATTTATTCTCTTAGCAACTCCATTTGACTGAGGAGAATAGGTTGTGGTTAACTATATTTTTATCCCATGAGTCTATAAAAATGAGGAAAATTCCTTTGATGTGTATTCCCCCATCGATATGAATGGAGGGTATTAATGAAAGCATATTGATTCTTTCTCAACAAGATTTTTAAATTATTGAAAATAGGTAAATGCTTCAGACTTCAATTGCAAGAAGAAGACCCACATCTTGCGTGAGTGATCATCGACAAACAATTGAAAATATATTTTTCCTCCACAACTAGTACACATGGGACCACACAAATTTGTGTGAACCAACTCCAAAGGTACCTTAGCTTGAAAGGAGCTAAGTTCAAAGGGCACTATGTGTTGCTTTCCTGACAAGAAATTTGAGCATACTGACAAAGTAGATGAAAGAGTAGGTAATCCTTTCACCATTTGATATTTACTGAGTTCTAGTAAATATCCTGAACTTAAATGCCCAAATATCTTATGCCATAGAGATGTGGTCTCTTTCGTGGTTACTACCATTGTAGTATGTGTTGAGGTAAGTGCATCTAAGACAAACAAACCATGTTTGTATGAACCTGTTGCTATCGATTTTCCTTTCTTGGTGATAAAGCAACATTTCTTTTCTTTGTCCACCTTGAAATTGACATTCATGTGATTGTCCAGGTTTTGTGGAACTGACAAGAGACTATTTTTCAAGCCTAGTACATAAAGAACTTTTTGAATTTTACATTCTCCATCTAGAATGGAGATAGAAACACTTGCTTCTACCTGAATTTGATAGGTTTGATCATCAACAATGGTGACCGGTCTACCTTCTCGAGCCTCAAATATCTCAAACCATGACTTATCACCAGTCATATGCTTACTAGTGCCTGAATCTATATACCACACAGTGTCCTTATTAGGGGAATTTGTATGTGCCATGAGCACCTTGTGTGCTCGTTTAGAGTCTGAACTAGAATATTCAATTGCAATGTGTCCTTGTTGTGTATTCTTGTTCTTTGGTTTGCCTTTGCCCTTCTTGTTTCCTTGTTCATTGGGTGGTTTTTTCTTAAACCAAAATATTTTGGTTTCATGAGTGTCCTTGTCACAAATATTACAATACTGCTTCTTATTCTGAATCTCTTTGCCTTTAACCTTGTTTTTATTAGAAGAAGAACCTTGAGGTTGATACCATTTTTTCTTACCACCTTGTCTATTCAGGAAAAGAGCATTGTTATATGCCTTATATCTATGGAGTTGATTAGCTTCTTTTGTTTGAAGCATATTTACCAACTCGACAAAAGTCATTTTCCTTCTAGAGACTTGTAATGAAGTGATCAACATTATGTAGGATTCGGGAAGAGCCCTCAAAATGAAAGAGGTCAAGACTTGGTCTTCCACTTTGTCTCCTAAGGATTGCAATTTTGTTTTCAATTTTGCCACTCTGTAGAGGAATAGCTGTATTGTTTCTCCAGATTTCATATGAAGAGTATGAAGCTGTGTTTGGATGTGAAGAATTGTTGATTGATTCTTCCCTGAAAATATGGTTGTTAAGGCATCCCATGCCTCCTTACCATTTTTAGCTTCACTGATATGAGGTTGGATATCATCAGTAATGGCTACCAAGATCATTAAGGATAGTTTTCTATATTTTTTATCAAATATTGTTTGATTTGCTCCTGCTGATTGAGGTCTAGTTTCACTTCCATCCACTATAGAGCATAGATCCTCTATAGTTATGATAGCTTTCATCTTAGTCTTCCATGCAGAATAATTTTAACCTTTGAGCAGTTGGATCTCAATGAGATACTTGTGCATCATGGCCATGGTGAAGGTTTCAAATTTGATAGGACGAATATGGTTGTATCTTGCACTAGACCCTCAAAAGAGTATATGAAAGATGTTTAACTTTCTTCTATAAGATATTTAATGGCACCTGCATTAACACCCTTAACAAGGTATGAAAATTTTGAGGATTTTAAGCCAAAAAAATAGAGAAAATTAAAGGGGTAGGTTTTGAAAGACTTCTGATTGTGCTCTCTAGGATATTTAATGCCACCTACCTTAACACCCTTCAAGAAGGATGAAAAGTTGAGGTAATTAAGCCAAAAAAAGAGATTAAATAAAGGTGTTTGTTTTTTTAGACCTTTGGGTGAGGATTATTTAAAAAATTGACTTTGTTTAACCTGTACAAGATGTAGCATGATTTGAAGCGAATGAAAAGTTTTTTGCTCTACTAGGGTTTGATGAGGAAAGCTGCTTTGCTAGAATTTTTTTGAGACCTATCTGGTGGGCTCTGTGGGGATGGCAACAGTTTCTGGAGGAGGTATGAAAAACTGGAGGAATGTAGTGATTGGCATCAGGTCCGTCATAGAGCATGCATGATAGGGTTGGTATTTATTTTAAAAATGATTGGAAGGAATAGGATTTCCCATTGCATGCCAAGAATCGCTTGTTAAAGAACAATGGATTTTTGGAATGATGTGAAGCCAGGCCGGTTCTAGTGGTTCAACCAGACTCGGTGGTAGAATATGTGGAGTATTTAACCAAACATGCGCTTATTGGTAAATTTATGGGCATCCAAATTTCTCTTCCCTTTGTGGAGGCTTGGGTTAGGAAGACTTGGAACCCTGAAGGTGATGTGGAGGTGATGCTGAGTGCAAACAGCTATTTTATGGTGGTTTTTTCTTGTCTTGCGGATCATAACAAAGCATTTGAAGGAGGTCCCTATTTCTATAACCAAGCGGGACTCTTTCTTAAACCCTGGCATGTGGGTTTCAACCCATCAGAGGAGCAACCGTCATGGGTTTCGGTGTGGGTTCGGCTTTCATGGCTCCCCTTGGAATTTTGGAGAAATGACATCTTGCATATGATTGCCCTTCTACTTGGGAAGCCGGTTGGGCCGTCAGGATAGACGTTGGATAAAAAGGTAATCTCTGTTGCCTGTATCTGTGTTGAAATTGATTTAAACAATCCTATTCTAGATTCTATTGAAATACAGTTCGGATCAACCACATGGGTTCAAAAACTTGACTATGAAGCTCTTCCATTTCGTTGCCGGATTTGCCATGAATATGGCCACTTACAAAGAAAATTCCCTAAGTTTGTCTTGCCTGTGGCTTCAAATCCTGGGCCCTCTCAAGCTATACAAAATATGGATAAAGGAAAAGCCTTGATAAAGGAGGGGGATCAGGATAAGGAAGGCTTTGTTATGGTAAAACCTCAAAACAAAGGAAGAAAGGCAAAAAGAGACATTAAGGATAACCAGCTAGATGCTCAGCTCAATCATTTTGAAATTCTAGAGAATCTTGATTAGTGCATGGAGATACTTGAAACATCGCTACTTGTTATAGATATAACAGGACCAAATCAGTTGTCTCTTCATGAGGTGGAACCAAGGGAACCAGATACAGGGGGTTTAAATGAAGAACAAAGGGATTTGGTTCTGAGTATAGGTGATATGGTTGGCCCTAGCCCTGGAAGTGAAGTTATATTAGAAAATGGCGTAGATTTAGATGTGCCCTCTCCTACCCAGGCATTGATGCAGTCATCCATGGACTGTAAAACTCCTACGGTGCTGGGATTGTAGCATAAAATAATTAAAAAAATGCTTCAGATAAGAATATGAAGGTGGGTCGAAAGAAATACCAAGATAAAATTAAGTTAATGGGGGAGACTTTGGTAGAGTCAGGTTTGGTGAGAACATTGGACTCCCATTTTTATAACCCCCAAAAATAATTATACTTTCATGGAATGTAAGGGGGTTGAACAACATCCCCAGACAAAAATTTGTTCATGATTTGATTCGTGTTCATTCTCCGGATGTGGTTTTTATTCAGGACAAAGTATTGATAACTGGGAGAGTCTCCCATCTGGGGATTCTCAACACCTACGGGAGTTGATCCATAAGGATGTTCAGACTTAATGTGGTTTGTTTTTTTTTTGGTTTTCTTTGGGAGTTGACCTTGTCTAGTGATTTAGCCTATCTTGTTGCTTATTTGAGTCCTAGGTGGGGGCTCAGCTGTACTTTGTAATCCAAAATTTTTATCAATAAATTTTTACCCCTTTATTTAAAAAAAAATATGTAGCACGATTTGTAGTGAAATTTGGGTTTTCAAGTGTGAAGTGCTCTTCAATTTTTATGATTGTTTAATTGCAAAATGATGTATAGTGCAATAATAAAAAAGAGAGAAAACCAAATTATTTATCACTATAGGTGTCGGATGCAACCAAAAATGCACCTAATGAAGCCAATTTTTTAAAAAGGTGTCGAGTATAATCGAGAATGCACCTTTATTATTCTAGAAAATCCCCTCTTTGTCTTTACAATTTTGCAAAAAATAGAAGAACAAATGTAACTTTTATCCCCCCTTAATGATTACAAAATTGATAAAGCAAGCACTCCTTTCAAGGCAAGTCGACACACAACCCATGTTTGAAAGGCTTCCAGACTAGTCAACACATGACTTGGTTTTTGTTTTCAACACTCAAAAATTGGTGGTGCATTAGGATCAAAAGGCTCATGAATCCTCATGGGACCATAGCTTCTATCCAACCCCTTCCATGGATCAGTATAGATAAGTGAGTGAGGTATAGATCTACGATATTCACGAAGCATACGAAAAAAATGGAATCGTGTTGTTTACCTTCATAATTTGTGTCTCTTTCTGATGATTCTTTATCTACGAAGAGCTTTCCTCACCCAATATTTGATCTTCATGAAAACTTAGAAGAATAAAAAAAATCAAGGAAATTTTTATGAAATTGTAAGCAACAAAATGGGTCTTTGGTTCTTGTCTCTTTATCTCCACATGCGGAGAAAACTAAAGAACAACAATGGTTTAGTTGCATAAGGATTTTGGAATTTGTATGATAAATTTAAATGCTATATATATAATTTTTTTAAAGCTTTTTAAAAGAAAATTTAACATAAAAGTTTAAATAAAAAACATAAATTTAATAGTTAAACAAAATTGATATAATTTATGAAAAACTAACATGAAAAATTATAATTTAAAACACAAAAAAAATAATTTTAAGCATAAAAATTTAAATAAAAATATTAATTTAGGCCAAAAATTATGAAATTTTCATCAAAAAAAAATATTAACTTTCTTATGGTGGGTGCGGTTGTCGATCCGTCGACTCCTATTGGCCTAAGGTGTCTGCCTTGGCCAACTTACCAAGCACACAACTTGGTTCTTAGGCTGCACAACCTAATATTTAAATAATCCCACGGGCTTCTTTGGAAATAAGTGGGATAAATCCCACATGCATCTCGTAAAGGATGCAGAGGCCTTTAAAGGCCTCAACGAGCACTTATTCTCATGATTGTCTTCAGGAAATCAATTTCGGGCCTCCTTTTGTCGATAGCCATGTGGCACAAAAAGGGAGGTCCACGTGTTAGGTCGAGTCCCACGTGTCAGGTTGAGTCCCATGTGTCAGTCTAGTCCATCCCGATCAGATGCTAGGTGGTGCATGGCCAGAGTGCCATGTGTCATCTAGTTGTTGGTTGAGTCAGATATGCACCACCTCAGGGTGGGTGCAAGTCCATGTTAGCACCACCTCACCTTGGGGTGCATGTAGGTCTACGGGGAACATGAGGGTCCTACCATCGAAGCATTCCTTGCTTCGAGATCCATACCATAAAATACGTGAGGGCGCTCCTGCCATTTAGATGTTCTTGCCATGGCCTCGAGATCCATGCCCAAAAGGCCATAGGGAGTGTGAGGGCTACCTGCCCTTGTACACACCTGTGGTGGGGACTACGGGCCTGTAGGTGGTCACGATACACGTGGGGATGAAAAAAAGATCCCTGTGGGTTATGACCAGGGTCAAAATGGCCTTGCATTGGGATCTATGCCCTACGTTGGAATCTGTGCCCTATAGGATTAATAAATCCTAAAAACAAATAAAATGCAAAAATAAAATAATCAAAACCTAGCTTAGGAGTATTAAAAAATTGGCATAGGAAATAATTAAGGGTCACCAAATTTGGTGTCGTATTTCCTCGCTCTGTCAAAATCCTCGCTCTAGCTATGGTACCAATGTGACCAGGAGATAGGTAGGTTTAATAAAATTGATAATTGCATTAACATTAGCTTTAGGAATAAAGCATTCATTTAAATAGATTACAAAATATAAAGAAAACTAATCTCTCTATATCCACGCTAACTAAATGCTAACATAGGTAGAGTGTTAGGTTTAGAACTCTTACCTAGGATATTTAGGATTAACCATTAGATATTTAAGATAGTAAATATCTACATGGTAGAAAGTAAAAAGTAGAAAAGTAAATGTAATAATCTACCTATGTAGTATAATGCAATATACACCTATTTTACCCTAGAAAATTATGAAAAATGATTCCATTTTTGCCCCAACCAAGAAAGGGGATTGTTATGAAATACAAGTGATTGATTCTATTTTTGCACCAACAGAGCAAGAATATTTGCCAAGTATAAATATCATGATCATGTAAGATGTATCCCATTGTGGTAAATAAAAATCAAATGTGGTTTCCCTAAGTTTAGGGTGATTCCATGTTGTTGAAGAAAGTGCCTTTTGGCGTCATTAAAATGCAAATCGATGAAAATGCAACTAAAAGAAAAATACTCAACTTCAGAGGGTCTGCTAGTTATTTTCGGATAATTACCACAATTAGAATCAATCAACCTAGTGATGGCCTATCTTCGTGATGACTTTAAATGTAAAAGAAATGATGTATTATAATTTTGTTCGTGTTTCAAGCCCCATGAACAAGGCCAACAATGACAATTGTTGATCAAATTAATCTGGCATAGGCTCACTTAAAAGATGAGGGAAAAAAAGTGATTTGGTTTTTTAATAAAGAGATATTGGATGATGAAGATAGCCAAGTGTCCTTATGGCAATTTAAAAATCTTACCGAATTGCATGGATGACCAATAACTGCAATCACTAAGGAGATATAATAGACCACTAGATACAAAGTTCACTTGAAATTGCATATGAACTTGTCAAAAATATGCAAATGTAATTATTGATGACTGAACATGATGGTGAAATGAATATTTTATGATGAGAATGATGATTATGGTCATTTTGTGAAAATTTGGAACACTTTGGTGTGTTTTGAAGCTTGTTAAGCAAATTTGTACCTTTTCATCACAAGCAAAAATGATGTGTCCAAATCAATTTTGGTTTTCAAAAAATATGATATTATGATGAAATGAATGTATGGATGCAATCTCGACTGATTTTGTGGAAGTAATCTACATTTTTGGATAATTTGGGTATTTTTACCAATTTTAACACCAAACACCAGTGGGCATCCACAACATGCATAAACATTGATAAGTTTTTGCTGCTATACAAACATAGGATATCTCAATGCACTTGTAAACACCCATGGGCATTCCAATGCACTAGAAACAACTATAGATGGCTTGTAGAGGTAAAATTAGATTTATTATTGCATTCATGAATTATAGAAGATGTGTCTGGGGGAGTGAGTGAAGTGAAGTGGAGTGAAGGAGTGTGGTGGTGCAAAAGCTATGGTGATGGAGGGTAAAAATGTGATAATTGAAGCAGAGGTGCATGTGGCTAATGTAAAATGGCCTTGGCACTTTTTGTTTGGACTTGTGCAATTTTTTTATTTTGTATTTTTTGTGTATGCAAATGAATGTGACTTTAATGTAATTGCTTCTTGAATGTCTTGTGCTACAGTTAAGAATTTTGGAGGCTCGACATTAGTTCTCACCTATCATATTAGGGGTGAGAAAGACACTGTGAAAGGAGGAGTGGGATTGGTTGGAGGATGTGGTGTTGGATGGGGAAACTTGGATTGATGTGGTGAGGGTAGATGAGGGGTATCTCTCTGCCTTGGTAGAGAGATGGGATCTAGATAGGGGGACCATTTATCTCCCCACTAAAGAGATGATAGTGACACTTGAGGATATATATCATATCCTCAAGTTACCAGTGGAGGGATTATGTATTGAGGTTGGACATGATAAGGGTCATGAGATGAGCTACATTTTAAATATGGATGATGAGGTTAGAATGTGAATGGTGGAGGGATAAGGTACTTGGCTATGCATGTGGATAAGAATTTAGATGCACTTCCCACTTTGGTCATGTTCATGCTGGCCAACATCGTGATATCGAACAACACTGGATATCATTTCCCATGAATCCTAATAGAGCTGGTATATGACATGACTGATACACCTTGGGTGTATGCATGGTCACCTACTTTGTTGGTGTAGCTACACTAGGAATTGTATGAGGTGAAGATGTTCGAGCAAAAGTATTGGTTTGTATTTTACTACTATAGTGTTGGGGCTAGGAGCATTTTAGTGTGGATCAACCTGTAGGCTTACCTAATGAGGCATGGGATAGGGAGTAGCCATATGATATGAGATAGCCTATGGTAGAGGAGGTGTAGTCGAGTCATATTGTTCAAACTAGCGAGTGGTATAGGGATCTATGGGATGGAATGACATTGTCTCAAGTGATTTAGAGACCATGGTGAGGTGTCATTTGGGTTGGTGATGGGGAGCATTTGTAGAGAGTTTGAAAGGCTAGATGGGTGGTTGAGAGGTATAGGAGTGTGATGGAGCACATATAGTTATCACGGGTGCTATAGTAGTTTTGACTAAAGTAGGGGGTTCCTGAGGCACTAGTGCTCTACAGGTGTCATCGGTATGATATGCATCTACCTTGTGTTGAGTCATGAAGGGTGACCTATGAGGATGATGAGGAAATGAACCTCCTTTATTTGGATGATGCAAGGACTACTGTAGAGTACGATGTATGGTTCACAACATAGCCACCATGGGTATCAAGTTTGATAGTAGATTAAGAAAATAGGGATAAGGATGAGATAGAGGTTGATATGGAGGAGGTAAACGAGGCTACCAAATGCTAGAGACACCTTCGATCTAGAAATTAAAGAAGTTGGGTAAGGGAAAAAACTGAGTAGGATTTAAGGCTTGAAGGCGATGGAGATGGCATGGATGATGATATGGAGGAGGTTCTAGAGAGACCTCCAAGCCAAAGTGAGGAGGATTGGGTAAGGTTAAATTAGCTTATGGTAGAGTGGGGTGTAGTGGTAGCATCTTGGGATGCAAATATAGCTCAACTAAAAGATATAGATATAGCAACTCGATATGTATTGATAGTTTGGATGTGGGCAGATATGGAGGTATGATCATTGGTAGGTGGATGCAAGGATAGGATTACAAGGATCCAGATAGAGATACTTAATAGGGATCATAATTAGAGATATGATGTACTACAACTTTGGTCTCGAGATGGATATATCTGGTTGTTGAAGGATCGATTGATGAAGCACCATATTGGGATTCCAGATACACCTTCCTCATCCATAACTGGATCTATTAGGAATAGTGATTCTAGGCATAGCTCTAGGTCTAGGGCTCCTTCAGGATCACAAGGGTCCTATTATAGGCATTAGATAATGCTGAGATGCACTTTTTGTATATAAGCCTTGGTACTCCATTGTATATAGCCTTTGGGTATTCATTGTACATGTGATATTTATATATATATGGATTTTACTTTTGTGTTATGCATTTGTGTGAATGCGTGTGTATATGTGTGATGGATGATAATGCAAATGATAATGTGTTGTGAATGCAAATTAATTATTCCTCTAATGATAATTCATAATTTAGATTTTTATTGATCATTGATAACATTGTTGTTTAATCAGGGGCACCAAATTGGTGGCATGTGAAATAGAAGACTCATGTAATAATCTAAATGCTAATATGGAAGAAGACATGGATGTTGACATGGAAGAATATATGGATGTTGATATGGAATAATATATGGATGTTGATATGGAGAAATGACTATTTTGTAGAGACTCATACATACTAGTGATATAAAATAAATTCACTAAATACTACCTAATTTCTTTAAGACCAAATGTGTGTGCAGGGAATTCATTTACTGAATCATGAGAATGATAATAACTTGAGTTAATAAAGAACCAATGTATGTGCAAGTGAGTTCATTAACTCATATTGAGTAAATTGAGATGAAAACCTATTATGGAGAAGACCAAGAAGCTATATTGTCCTTATGTACGGTCAAAGGTCTCTTTTGAAAGAGATGTGTCGTCACGCATGAGCATTCTCCACAACAAGTCAAGCATCTATAGCCCTGATGGATATTAAATCCATAATCCAAGAATTTGATCTCTAATATTTGGGGATTAAGACTACCTAACGATATTTCTAGAAATGCAGTTCTATCCTTACAACTTGAGGATATGTGGTGTGTGATATGTAAAATATTTAGAGCTTTTGGGGAATTTTTTGTACTCATTTAATTTTGAAATTGTGATAGTGATGAAAACCACTATTTTTGTGGACTATGTACATTATGGGACAATCAAGGAATATCATTTTCACTTTGAGGTACAACCCAAGTATGGTTTTATCCCTCTTTGACACAAGATGTTTTTAAAATGTGTGATTTTGTTTGGTTCAATAATGTTTAGAGTCAATTCTTAGAACTCAATATTTTCTTAGTGAAAATGTGTCTTGGTACTAAATAAAACTCAACATGTATTTGGATGTTGCTTAAAATACTAGGAGTGGTTAAGTAATCAAAAATACCTAGGAATTATGGACATGTGGTTTTGCAAATGATAATGTTGAATCTATGGAATGGTGCAACGACATGGATGATGATTTAAGGGTACCCTTTATTAAGAAAATATAATATATTATATCAATTACTATCTATAATTGACTAAATGACCCATAATATGAAATGTGATTTGTGTAAAGTGGTTGTGAATGTAATGTATGAAATACAATTTGTGAAATGCAATGTGTGACATGAAATATAATGTATAAAATGCAATGTGTGAAATGCAAAGTGTAAAATTTAATGTGTGAAATACAATGTGGTAAAATATAATGTGTGAAATGCATTTTATTTTTGTGTATTAGCCATGTATATATACATACATACATACATACATACATACATGCATACATACATACATACATACATACATACATATGTATATATATATATATATATATATACACACATATATATATATATATATATATATATATATATATATATATATATATATATATATATATATATATATATATCACATTATGCATAGAATGCTCTCAAGTGGATGATGTTAAGTGGTTCAGGATCTTCAAATCCCTCTAGAATGGCAATCCTATAAGTTCCTTTACCCACTTTGTGAGTGATAATTTATGAAACTAACCAATTAGTCACAAATTTATCATGAAGTTACGGTAATGCATTGGTTATATTTTGATTCTCTTTAAGAACAAGATTTTCTACTTGGAATTCACATAGATGAACTTTGGCATTGTAAGCACACTTTAGGCGGTCTTGATAAACTCATAATTTGTCTAAATCATTGACACATCTTTCATCAAGAAGTGTAATTTGGTCAAGATGTGCTTGTCTAGTAGTATCATCATCTATGAATTATTGCAATGAAATTCCTAATGAGGGGATATAAATATCAAGAGGTATGATTGCTTCAGCTCCATTGACCAATGAAAATGGTGTTACCCCAGTAGGCATGTGGATGCTTGTTCGATAAGCCCATAATTCCAAGGGGATTTGAGTATGCCAATCTCAATGATTTTATTTGACTAGTTTCTTGAGAATAGAAATTAAGGTATTGTTGGTAGCCTCAGCTTATCCATTTTCTTGTGGGTAATAAGGAGTTGAGAAACTATGTTGGATATTATATTTCTCGAAAACTGTTCAAACATCCTTGTTATTGAAATAATTTCCATTGTCAGAGATGACTTTTGAGGAAATACCAAAAAGAAAGATGATATGATGAAGTATAAACTCCACAATTATTTGTCCTGTCACATAGGTTATATGAATTACCCCAACCCACTTTGTGAAGTATTCAGTGGCTGTGATGATGAATGTATGTTATCCTAAGGAAGGATGTGAGATTTTTCCAATCAAATCAAGACCCCATTGTGAAAAGAGCAAAAGGATTTGAATAGGTTGTAATTCTTGTGATGGTACATGAGTTAAATTAGCATGCTCTTGAAATTGCTTAAGTTTTTTGACATAAGTGCAATAATCCCATTCCATGGTGGGCCAATAGTAACCCATGCATAAAATATGCTTTGCAATGGCCATTCCACTAAAATGACCACCACAAGTACCATCATGAGCTTTAGATATGGCTCCTTATGCCTTTGCAGGCTAGGGACAACAAAGGGGGATTCCATCATAACCACATCTATACAACATGTACCCAAAGAGAGTAAAACAAGTTACCTTTTTCTTAAAAGTATGTTTAGCAGTCTGTGACATATCTGATGGAAGTCTTCCACACTTGAGGAATGCTATTATTTTGTTTGACCAAGGTTCATATGGATTTGAATGAATAAAGCAAACATCTTTCTTATCCTTAGATTCAACAAAAATAATTACAAATTTATATATCATTGTAAAAAATAGTGGTTGTACCTCTCTTTCAAAGTTATTTGGAATCAATGATCCTAGAGAGACCATTGCATCTACAAATCTATTAGTCGAACATGGTAAACAATCGATTTATATTAATCAAACTTAGAGATTAATGACATTGCTAATTCACAGTAAATATTTATGGTAGGTTCTTTGCATTGGTATTCTCCATTTATTTGTTGGAAAATAAGTTGAGAATCACCAAATATCCTAATATGCTTTATGCCCATAGCTATGGCTACTTGAAGACCTAATATTAAGGCTTCATACTCTGCATTGTTGTTTGTGCATTGGAAGTCTAGTTTGAATGATAAGGGGATAGGTACCCCTTGTGGTGTATGAAATATGACTCCAACACCTTGACATTTTTCACACTTAGAACTTGTAGACACCAAAACAGCACCAATCCGATTATGTGACTACAAACACTGATCGCATTGACACACACAGCTTTCAGGGCAGCCCTCAGAGGTCAAACAGTGGTCCTAGCCACTTACATAGCAGTTTAGAAGGTCCAAAGTGAACAAAGCAAAGTCGGTCGTTTTAAAGCCTTAAGCAAGAACAAGCCTTTATCAAAAGCAAGCCTTTATCAAAAGTAAGCCTTTATCAAAACAAAGCCTCGACCGAAGTGTCGCGATATCACGACACTTCGGCCCCAAAACAAAGCCTTGGCCAAAGTGTCGCGATATCGTGACACTTCGGCCCCAAAACCAAGCCTCGATCGAAATGTCACGATATCACGACACTTCGGCCCCAAAACAAAGCCTCGACCGAAGTGTCACGATAGCCGGCCGAAGTGTCGCGATATCGTGACACTTCGGGCCCAAAACCAAGGCCCGATCGAAGTGTCGTGATATCGCGACACTTCAGGCCCAAAACCAAGGCCCGATCGAAGTGTCATGATATCGTGACACTTCGGGCCCAAAACAGAGCCTCGACCGAAGTGTCACGATATCGCAACACTTCGGGCCCAAAACAGAGCCCCAACCGAAGTGTCACGATATCGTGACACTTCGGGCCCAGAACAAAGCCTCGGTCGAAGTGTCGCGATATCGCGACACTTCGGGCCCAAAGGGAAGCCTTGGCCGGAGTGTCACGATATCATGACGTCGTGATATCGCGACGTCACGATATCGTGATAGACTCCCATCTTCGCACCAAGGTGGACTTAACCAATCAAAGGCAGACATTCAATCAATCAAAGGCAAATTTAATCAATCAAAGGCAGAAGTCAAGCATTCAAAAGTGCCGTTAAAGCCATCAAAGCAGACATTCAACAAGTGGCAGCCGAGGATAGTCAGTTATTGCCGCCTGCTATGCATGCGCGCGTAGGTGGGCAGATTGGCAGTTAGCGGATTGTCACAAGGGCAGTCAGGTAAGCCTTACTCAAGGCGGAGTCTCCTCCCTTTTGAGAAGGCATGGTCGCCACGTGGCATCCCTGCGTGCCCCTTTCAAAGAGACCCCGTGGGTCTATAAAACGGTGGACTTTCCCACCCAGAAGAGGAAGTTGGCAGGCATTTGAAAGCAATGAAGTGCTGTCAAAAAAAACACCCGATTGTGCTCCTTTCCGATTCATCCCTTCTACACCCATAATCTCTTTCGTAGGAGAGGTTATTGGTGGCTACTAGAAGGAGAATCCGAACCTTCAAACCCGACATTGGACCACAGCAATCCATCGATTCGCCGACACCACATTCTCTGAGATTTTGAGCACATCCCTAGTGGATTGGCGTCAAAGTCAAATTTTAACGGGGCGGCCCGTTTGGGCACCCCACACTTTTTGTTAGTCGCATGATTAATCCATTCGGTCATTGCGTGTTGTTTTGCATTATGCTTTATGTTGTTTAAATGGTTCATTCTTTACATCCGAATATATCATGCATTACGTTTTCTGTTTGAATATATCATGCTTTTGTCATTTTTGCTATCCCACTAACCTGCAGGTAACAACATTGATTCGCGAATTACAGTCAAGAGCAAATCGGCCGACTGTTTTAATGGTAGCGGCTATCTGGTGATATTTTCTGATTTCTATCAAAATTGCAGGTTGCTTAGAATCGTTTTGTTTACCGATTTAATTAACCTTTTACATGCATATTTCATTAATTTCAAAGAACAAACTTTTCCCATTTGCAGCAGGTGCTACTAACAATGTCATTGTTTCTTTGATCGCAGGAGAAGCAAAACCAAGGATTCATTATCGCAAGCGGCAGAAACATTCTGGCCCGCCCATTTTAAATGTGGGCATGCGGAAGAGGGAAGACTAAGTCACGATTGTAATCCAAAAACTCATTTAAACGCTCCTAACCCCTAAAAAGGAAGGATGCATCTTTGTAACCGAGGTCAAAAGAATTCAATAAAAGGGCTGTGATTTCTCTAAATTCTTTATCTCCGTTCGAGTGGCTTCTTTCATTTCATGCTTTGCACTCCTTAAGACTTAGGCGTTTATCTGTATTTTGAATGTATCGCAAATAGTTTTTCTTTCAAAACGTCTAGAATCTCATGCTTTCAGAACCATCAAATAAGAATGTGATATCGATATATTCCTTCATAATGACATCTTCTTCTTGTTCAGTGATAGTGAATACCAAATCATCTAGAGCAAGATGAATATGTCAATAGGATTCATGTTAAATTAGAGGGAAAATGGGTGATTGGCAAGGTGGAATATGTATGGATCCTGTATGATAGAACCAATTCTAGAACTCTATGAACCTGAAGAACATCATGTAACAAAAATTAATGCAATTGGAAAAAATCCATGTTTATGCAATGCAATGATTTTTTTATTTTTAATTTTTGAATTTGTTTTGGATTTTAAATTTATATTTTATTTTTTTAATTTTTATTATGTTCATATATTACAAGAAAAATGGCTAGTGATGTGGATCAATGAAGTGGAGGTGGTCGTTCATCGGTTGGTTCGGCTCACTCTTGTGGAAAAATCAAGCGAAGGATGTGTTGATGGATGGGGAATGTTCTAAAGGTAAAAGTCATATTGTTCAGTATGTGGAATGATTGGTTCCAATTTATCATCATATTCATTAGAAGCTATCAACACAACATTGAATTATTCATAGATTTAATTTTCATATTCATTGATGTGATGAATATCTTCTCCTCAATTCAAATGTAAGCATTGAAAATACTGTTAAAGATAACAACTGGAAGAAAGTGGATCATGGCCTAAAACTGAATGATCATATGCACTTATCAATATGAAATATCAATAATCTCGTGATCAAGTGGAGGTAGAGGCTTGATGTAAAGTGGTAATAGGGAGCTCCTCAGGAATAGGATCTTTCGATGAAGAGATCGATTGTGTGGTTGATGAGATGGTTGATGGTGTTAAGATAGATGAGTGAAAGGAAGCATGGATTCATAAGGATTTGAAATAAAATTGGAATACTTCAATGGTTCAACATCAACTGGTATGCAATGAACTTGTCACTCATGTATATATTTCAAGCATTGATGAAGTATAGAAGGGACACATCTCATTTCCCTCATCCAAGGATGTCCAAGGAGTACATTGTACACCATGGACCCTTCCAATATGTGAAACATGGTGTGCAATATTTTTAACCGCACTTTGATGGGTAAAACAATAGTGCCAACTATGGGGTAGAGAGAATTGTTAAATTATTTCAAGGTGAAAGTGGATTTTGTGATGTGGGATGGTGGAAGATTGATATGTTGGAGGGTTGATGTGGTGATGATGTCGATAGAAGAGCCAATATGAATCAAATCATGTTTAAATGAATTCCTATTAATTTGTTCCATGATATGCAATGGAGGGTCCACAGATTCTGATGATATTGGTTTGATTTCAAAATTGTAGAATGTAATGGAAGGCTCCATACATGTTCGGATGCTCCCCACAAAATTGCTAAAGGTATTAGCATCTTGAGATCAATGTTTTATAGATTTTAAAATATCCATTAATGCTTCATGATGTTGAGGATATTGTTGAATAAGCTCATAAATAAATAGTTTGGTTGAAGCCATTTTAAGGCTAGTGGTCAATCGACTACTCAAAGAGATGATTGGATTTGATGGATGATTGGGAGGATGAATGGATGGATATGGATGAATTTGAGTATGAATGGGTTAAAAATATTGATGGAAATTTGGATGGGAGATGATGATATGTTAGGTTGAGACACACTTGCTTGTGATGGTATGAGATATTGAACATGTTGATGTGCATTTTGTTGATTTTCAGTGCATTATTGAACTCGGATAATTACATGGATAGAACCCGTAAAATCTTGGTATTGTTGCACATGGTTAAATTGATTAGGAGGGGTCTTGGTATTTGATAATCTTGTATTTGGTTGTACCTAATCATGATGAGGAAGTGGTATTTGATAGATACCAAGTTTTTGGTTGTGTTGAGCTAAGGCACTATCAAGCTTGATGATCCTTATGTCAATGAGATCTTGCACTATGTATTTGAAGTTGTAGCAACTATTTATATCATACCCATTTTGCCTATGATAAGGGAAAAATAAATATTCCCTATAGTATTTACTACACTTGGTAGGGACATTTGGTTTAACCTTAGGTAGGCCAATTTGGTTAGTGTCATACAACCTATGAAATATGGAGGTATATGATTTGGCTAAGGGGGTGTACTAATGGTTTTGTCAAATAGATTTTTGATGTGGGTGATTTTCCATACTTGGCACTATGTTTTAGACTAATTATGATGGTGACGCAATCACATGATATGAAATTTATTATGATTGTTATTACACGGGTTGTGATTGAGCCATTACCAGCTAGATTAGGACCACTTGATTGACTTGATTGGCTTGATTGACCTGACTGGCCTAGTTTGGTTTGGATTAGCCAGAATAACTACCTTTGTATTAGCCCTTATTCCACCATTCTTTATTTTTGGATTTAAGAACACCCTCTTGGATTTTTACCTCCTCAATTGTGCTAATCTGGGAAAGAACTTCCTCAAATGATTTGTACTATTGTAATTGTAATAACCAAGAAATAGATTTTAGAAAACTCTTGGTAAACAATCAGATTAAATCTTCCATTGGAAGGGTGAGTGGTAGTTTTATGATAATAGCCATCCAATGGTTGCTAAATTTGTATACTGACTCATCATCATATTATTTTAAGCTATATAAATAAGATAATGAGACTTTATTTCTAATATTGAGGAAAAACCTTCCAAGAAATTGGTCAACCAACTATTAAAAAGTATAGATACTATGATGAGGTAAATGGTTGTACCAATCTATGACATCTCCCACCAAATTCTAAGGAAATATTTGAAGCGTTAGAGTATCATTACTTTGGATTCTAAAATATGAATGGATAAATGTGCTCACATGCTCTCTAGGGTCTTTAGTCCCTTTGAATTTGTTATATTTTGGTAATGTGAAGTCTACCGGATATGGTGGTGATGGTAGCAAAAATGGATTGGTTGATTGATCAGATATCTTAGGGTTGGCTTCTACTTCATCATACCAGGAGTATGTTGCATCAAGATATCAATATGTTATGGCATAGCTTGGATTCTAGGGTCTTCCTTAGGTGTTTGGAAGCCCTAAATTACTTGATGATTTTGTGAAGGTGGAGTGGTGGGATGATGGGGTGTGATGAGATGGTAATGATTTGGTGGAGTGAATTGAATCTAGTTATATTGTGGTTTATTAAGAAATGATTGTGAATGTTGAAAAGGAGATGATGTATGAGTGCTATGAATGTGATGATTTATGGGAATGGTATGTGTATGAGTTAATATTGGTGTGGGGATGGAAACCACAAAATATTGTGTTACCCATGATGGATTTGGGTTGAAAAGGTGGGTTGGGTAGAAACAGGTTGCAACTTAAAATATATTGCATGTACTTGCGGTTGGGAACAAGGTTGAGCACCTTATTGATCCATAAGAAATTTATTTATGTGTTGCCATGCTTTCTATATGACCATTTTTGAGGAATATGGTGTGGATGTGGATGGAATGGATAAGTTAGGTGGAGGATAAGTTGCAATGGGAATTACACTTGGAAAAGAAACATTGGATGGGATGGGGGCTGGTAATTATGAAGCAACATTGATATGTGCTTCATATAATGGATTTCCATAGGTGGTGGTGTATGAGGATGGTATGGAGGTGAACACCTGACTACTATGGAATGGACCAATACTAGGAAGGTGAAACTAACACCTCAAAATAGGGTTTTTATACACTTGGGTGATGCTAGAAGGTTGTGAAGAAGCAAATTCCTACTAAAAATAAGGATCTTGCCTAGGTGGGCTATGGAACCGTTTTGGAACATAGTTAGAGGATCTTTGAAAATATTCCAATTTAACCATATCTATATATGT
This sequence comes from Wollemia nobilis, assembly GCA_028583015.1. Taxonomy (NCBI): domain Eukaryota; kingdom Viridiplantae; phylum Streptophyta; class Pinopsida; order Araucariales; family Araucariaceae; genus Wollemia; species Wollemia nobilis. Next base: position 2,974,458 of record JAQPPZ010016751.1, on the reverse strand, counting down.
TATGCTATGGTCTATGGGTAATGATGGTTCTATTTATGGAATGGATGTGTGGATGGATCTGTGTAAAACATCAACATTTGATGTTTGCACAGTGTGTGAGGGATCTATAGATAAATCTGAAAAACTGGTTTGTATCACACTAGTGGGGTTAACCACAAAAGAGGTAGGGAAGGATGTTGAACACTCCATGGATGAAGTGAATTGGTTGATGGAAATTTGAATCATGAATTTTATTTGATTTCTAGTTAATACCATAAGCTAATGAGTCAAATGTAAAATATGAAAGAAAGTAATGCAAATGAAAAAATCACAAAATCAAGTAAACAACTCAATCCTATGATTTTGAAATAGATTTGTCTTACCTCATTTTTATCTCGCTTTTATTTTTTTTTAGTTTTGTGTGTTTTAGTTGTTCTAATATGAATTATGCAAGGTAAAGTGTATGGATGGTTGGCAAATGAGATTCTTACTAGTGATGAAATCCAAAATTTTTGGTCATGGGTATTTATGGTTGCTAAGGGAAGATATTGACAAATGGAAATGAAGACCACCATCACCAAATCTCAAGCAATGATTGGTGATGAAATCCAAATCGTTACTGTTTATTATGAAATGTGTACTGTATGATTCATTTTAATATATGTGTTTTTTAATGTGTACATACAATGTTAAAAATAACCTATTTCATAGGTCTAAAATAGAAGCAAAAAACATAAATACCAAGTTCCTCAAAACAATGTAGGGTACACCGCTTAAGACCCACTCTAAATAGTGGAGGGTTAGCCTAATTATTCTACCTTGAATCACCAAATGTAGGAGTATACTTATGTATTCGGATCTTGTTCAAACTTAGACAAGTAAAAATGGAAATTATTAATCCTATTATACAACTATTTTATGTAATTGTCATTTTACACGAAAATAGTATCGAGGATACTGAATAAAACACACCAAAAAAATCAATGAAGTGGAGGTGGTCGTTCACCGGTTGGTTCGGCTCATTCTTGTGGAAAAATCAAGCGAAGGATGTGCTGATGGATAGGGAACATTCTAAATTAAAAAGTCATATTGTTCAGTATGTGGAATGATTGGTTCTAATTTCTCATTATATTCATTAGAAGCTATCAACACAAAATTGAATTATTTATAGATTTCATTTTCATATTCATTGATGTGATGAATATATTCTCCTAAATTCAAATGTAAGCATTGAAAATCTTGTTAAATAGAAGAACTGGAAGAAAGTGGATGATAGCCTAAACTTGAATGATCATGCACTTCTCGATATGAAACATCGATAATATCATGCATTTCCTATTCATGCCATCCTAGGCCATGTCCTTGCCAATTAACTATGTGAAAATATCGATATGGAAAACTTGACATGTGTTGTAGATTGGTAAGAGTTGGCTGCTTGTGTTCATCTAGGGAAGATAGATTGAACGATGAATAAATACCCCCATACATAAAATTAATGCTATTGGGCATTGAACCCATTTTATAAATTGCTTCTATAGATAAGGGTGGGTCACATGGATGACCATAATCCTTAGTAGTTTGAATATTAAGTGGTGTGACTATGATGTATTGGACCATGTATTCACCAATGCCATGATTAGTGAGGTGGACCACAAATTGGAATGATGTGGAGGCAGATGTGGAAGTGGATATGGATGAATTGAGATTGGCTTGGGGATTCAATAATGGGAGAGATATGGAATAGGATGGCATCTCAAAATATGTTAAGGCAACTTGTGAAATATTGATTGATGTGGATGGAGGTGGATTTGGCTGAGGTGATTGTTGAATGGGTGATGATGTGGAAGGAATGATGGTAGATGATTCTGATATTTATGATGTGGGTTATGTGGATTGAGTTTGACCACATGTGCATGTAGTCAAAGGTGATGAATATGGGGGTATGGAGATAGAGGCTTGATGTAAAGTGGTGATGGAGAGCTCCTCAGGAATAGGAGCTTTTGATGAAGAGATCGATTGTGTGGTTGATGATATGGTTGACGATGTTAAGATAGATGAGTGAAAGGAAGCATGAATTCATAAGGATTTGAAATAAAATTGCAATACTTAAATGGTTCAACATCCACTGGTATGCAATGAACTTGTCCCTCATATATATATTTTAGGCATTGATGAAGTATAGAAGGGACACATCTCATTTACATCATCCAAGGACGTCCAAGAAGTACATTGTACACCATGGACCCTTCCAATATTTGAAACATGGTGTGCAATATTTTTAACCCCATTTCAATGGGTAAAATAATATTTCCAACTATGGGGTAGAGAGCATTGTTAAATTATTTCAAGGTGAAAGTGGATTTGGTGATGTGGAATTGTGGAGGTTTGATATGTTGGAGGACTAATGTGGTGATTATGTCGATAGAGGAGCCAATATGAATCAAAACATATTTAAATATATTCCTATCAATTTATTCCATGATATGCAATGGAGGGTCCATTTATTATGATGATATTTGTTTGATTTCAAAATTGTAGAATGTAATGGAAGACTCCATACATGTTTGGATGCTCCCCATAAAATTGCTAAAGGTATTAGCATATTGAGATCAATTTTTAATAGATTTTAAAATATTCATTAATGCCTCATGATGTTGAGGATATTTTTGAATAAGCTCATAAATAAATAGTTTGGTTGAATCCATTTTAAGGCTAGTGGTCAATCGACTACTCAAAGATATGATTGGATTTTATGGATGATCGGGAGGATGAATGGGTGGAGATGGATGAATTTGAGTATGAATGGATTAAAAATATTGATGGAAATTTGGATGGGAGATGATGATATGTTAGGTTGAGACACACTTTCTTGTGATGCTATGAGAGATTGAACACGTTGTTTTTGTGCATTTTGTTGATTTTCAGTGCATTATTGAACTCGGATAACTACATGGATAGCACCCGCAAAACCTTGGTATTGTTGCACATGGTTAACTTGATTAGGAGGGGTCTTGGTATTTTATCATCCTATATTTGGTTGTACCTCCTCATGATGAGGAAGTGGTATTTGATAGATACCAAGGTTTTGGTTGTGTTGAGCTAAGGGACTATCAAGCTTTATGATCCTTATGTCAATGAGATCTTGCACTATGTATTTGAAGTTGTAGCAACTATTTATATCATACCCATTTTGCCTATGATAAGGGCAAAATAAATGTTCCCTATAGTGTTTACTACACTTGGTAGGGTCATTTGGTTTAACCTCAGGTAAGTCAACCTATAAAATATGGAGGTATATGATTTGGCTAAGGGGGTGTACTGATGGTTTTGTCAAATAGATTTTTGATGTGGATGATTTTCCATACTTGGCACTATGTTTTGGACTAATTATGATGGTGAAGCAATCACATGATATGAAATTTATTATGGTTTTTATTACAGGGGTTGTGGTTGAGCCATTATCAGCTGGTTTAGGACCACTTGATTGACTTGATTGGCTTGATTGACCTAATTGGCTTAGTTTGGTTTGGATTGGCCAGAATAACTACCTTTGTATTGGCGCTTATTCTACCATTCTTTATTTTTGGACTTAAGCACACCCTCTTGGATTTTTACCTCCTCAATTGTGCTAGCCTGGAAAAGAATTTCCTCAAATGATTTGTACTATTGTAATTGTAATAACCAAGAAATAGATTTTAGAAAACTCTTGGTAAACAATCAGATTAACTCTTCCATTGGAAGGGTGAATAGTAATTTTATGATAATAACCATCCAACGGTTGATAAAATTGTATACTAACTCATCATAATATTATTTTAAGCCATATAAATTAGATAATGAGACTTTCTTTCTAATATTTAGGGAAAACCTTTCAAGAAATTGGTCAACCAACTATTCAAAAGTATAGATACTATGATGAGGTAAATGGTTGTACCACTCTACGACATCTCCCACCAAAGTCTAATGAAATATTTGAAGCGTTAGATTATCATTACTTTGGATTCTAAAATATGAATGGATAAATGTGCTCACATGCTCTCTAGGGTCTTTAGTCCCTTTGAATTTGTTAGATTTTGGTAATGTGAAGTCTACCGGATATGGTGGTGATGGTAGAAAAATGGATTGGTTGATTGATCAGATATCTTAGGGTTGGCTTCTACTTCATCATACCATGAGTATGTTGCATCAAGATATCAATATGTTGTGGCATAGATTGGATTCTAGGGTCTTCCCTAGGTGTTTGGAAGCCCTAAATTACTTGATGATTTTGTGAAGGTGGAGTGGTGGGATGATGGAGTGTGATGAGATGGTAATGATTTGGTGGAGTGAATTGAATTTGGTTATATTGTGGGTTTATATACACTTGGGTGATGCTAGAAGGTTGTGAAGAAGCAAATTCCTACTAAAAATATGGATCTTGCCTGGGTGGGCTATGGACCTATTCTAGAACATAGTTAGAGGATCTTTGAAAATATTCCACTTTAACCATATATATGTTATACTATGGTCTATGGGTGATGATGGTTCTATTTGTGGAATGGATGTGTGGATGGATTTGTGTAAAACATCAACATTTGAAGTTTGCACAGCATGTGAGGGACCCGTAGATAAATCTGAACAACTTGTTTGTATCACACTAGTGGGGTTAACCACAAAAGAGGTAGGGAAGGATGTTGAACACTCCATGGATGAAGTGACTTGGTTGATGGAAATTTGACTCAAGACTTTTATTTGATTTCTAGTTAATACCATAAGCTAATGAGTCAAATGTAAAATATGCAAGAAACTAATGCAAATGAAAAAGTCACAAAATCAAGTAAACAACTCAATCCTATGCTTTTGAAATAGATTTGTATTACCTCATTTTTTATCTTGCTTTTATTTTTTTTAGTTTTGTGTGTTTTAGTTGTTCTAATATTAATTATGCAAGGTAAAGTCTATGGATGGTTGGAAAATGAGATTCTTCCTAGTGATGAAATCCAAAAACATTTCTCATGGGTATTTATGGTTGCTAAGGGAAGATATTAAAGGATGGAAATGAAGACCACCGTCACCAAATCTCAAGCAATAATTAGTGATGAAATCCAAATCGTTACTGTTTATTATGAAATGTGCAGTGTGTGACTCATTTTAATATATGTGTTTTCTAATGTGTATATACAATGTTAAAAATAACCTATTTCATATGTCTAAATCAGAATCCAAAAACATAAATACCAAGTTCCTCAAAATAATGTAGGGTACACCGCTTAAGACCCACTCTAAATAGTGGAGGGTTAGCCTAATTCTTCTACCTTGTATCACCAAATGCAGGAGTATACTTATGTATTAGAATCTTGTTCAAACTTAGACAAGTAAAAATGGAAATTATTAACACTATTATGCAACTATTTTATGTAATTATCATTTTACATGAAAATAGTATGGATGATACTAAATAAAACATACCAGAAAACAATACAAATTTATATCTACAATATGAACTATGATGAATGTGAATACAAGTCTACTCTAAATACCTAAAATGCAAATGAAATATGACATATTTTAACATATATTAATGATTTTCTTCTTTTCAATGTTACTATAAAAAGTAGGAAAACAACAAGGGAAATGGGTTAAGGTTTGAAACAGACTTACAAGGAAGCCTACATATCTCTTCCCCAATCTGTGAAATGCACCCCAGAGCCACTAAAATACAATAGGACATTCCTTGAATTTTTTAGGGCATCCCTCGAGCAATACAAGCCATTTGGGTAACTTCTATTCAACTTCTACAACTTTCTAGAAACCCTAGCTCTGCGAAAATTGTGTGATCAAATTTCTAGAAACATGTAGAATATAAACATAAAATAAAAATTAGTGATAAAGTAAATTAATATGGAAAACCCTTTGGATATCCCACTGCGATCACCATTTTTGAATGAAAAATCAAGAAACACCAATATAAAGTATAAAATAATAATAAGCACAGTAATACACAAAGATTGCACAAGATAAACTCTTTATTATTGTGGGTGGATCTCAAATGTTACAATCAATATGCCCCAAATGTGGGGGTTTTACAATGCTTATGTTGATACAAAAATTATGAATACTAGGGTTCTCCTAAACCCTCATTGAAAAGAATGGTTGGTGTCGCTTGTCTTCAATCCCAATGAGGTCATGGGTAGGCTTGTGTATCATAGATAGGGCCACCCTAGCTTCAATAGCTTCCAATAATTGTAATCCTTATACCTACACATAAAAAACAACAAATATTAGTAATACTTGTGAGGGCTCCACTATGTGAGACCCTTAGAATAAAATCACTAACCCTAGATGTTGCAATAAAACTATAAACAAAAGCATAAGAATATAAAAATAAATACACAAAATTATTACCTTGTCAACAATGCTAACTTCTTGTTTCTATTTATGTTGATGATTCCAGTGATAGTTGCAAATATTTCCTAACAGTACTCGAGGGTCGTAATGCTATAGATATGGTGTAAAAAATACTTGTGGGTGCTCGGGGATGACCAAAAAAGCCCAGATACGTTCTGCTAGCTCTGGAGGGTGCTCGAACAACTTTGGAAGGGGCTCGACTAGCTCTATAGGATGTTTGAGGGTTTATGGAAGTGGCACAAGACCATGTTTGGTTTGCATGGGAAGGGCGGTGACATAAGTAAAGGGCTACGAACAATGGTTATGGGGGAAAGAATGGAAACAAAAGGGTTAGGACTTGGGACCTTCTAAGAATTCTTTGCGAATGAACACCAATAGAATTCAAAGTAGGCTTCAAAAATCTCTTAAGGATGCTCAATATTTTTTGACTGTTAGGGGTTGTTAGGTATGAGTCATCAAAATGAATTCTATTTTTTAATTTTTCCTTAGACATATTAGGGATTTGATGACACAATTTGAGTGGCCAAGAATAAATCATGAGGAAGGATGGAGATTAAATTTGGGTAAGTGGCATGGATTAAGGTGGATGGATGGCTAAAATTAAAATATGGTAGAGGAGTAGGATTATTTCATATAAATAAATATATATATTAAATATTTCTATATATAATATTAATATTTAAATATATATTGAACAAGTACATACATACATACATACATACATACATACATACATACATACATATATATATATATATATGTATGTATGTATATATATCTATATGTATAATGGGTGTTTGTGATTGAAGGGGAAAGATGAATGAAAAGTGGCTAGATTTTGGTGTCTACAAAAGTATCATATTACTTTAAGAAAAAAACATTCATCATCACATGTGCAAAACTACTCAACTTAATAATGCAAAATATGTACAAGCTACCCTACTTAGTAACTAAATCAAACATAAACTACTCTACTCATTATCCAAACTTATATCTATTTTAAATTATACACATCATGAAATCATATGAAAGTTTTTGAAAAGATCTATGCCTACACAAATAGATAAGGGAACTTCTGCTGCATTTATACCAAATATTCCCATGTGGTATTTCATGTGAGTAGTGGTCCCATTGGAACCGATATTAGTCTATGTTTATCTTCATCAGGTTCTTGGTTCTAAATCTATGTATGAGAATAGGTTGAACCTCAATTTTGAGTGGGTTGATCATTTACAATTTGGAAACATCCAAAACATGAGTAGGATCAGGAATATATTTTCTAAAGAGGGACACATGGAAGACATTGTAAATTTTGGATAGGCTTGGAGGTAGAGCATGTTTAAAGGTAATAGGACTTATTTTGACAACAATTTTAAATGGACCCACATATCTTGAGTAAAGTTTGGAAGATTTTATAGAAATTTTAGTTGGTTTCACCATTAATAATATCCTGTATCCCACATAATATTCCATCAGTGATATTTTAAGGTCCACATAGCTCTTCTAGTGGATTGTGGCCTCTTTTAGATTCTACCAAATTATTTTTAATTGATACTCCATCTCTTTTATAGTTTCTGATCTGATCACTACTCGATATTCTGAACTATCCCAAGATAAGAGAGTTTTGCATCTTCTTCTGTATAAGGCTTCAAAATATGCCATTCCTAGTGATGCATGGTAATTAGTATTATATGTAAATTTCACTAGTTATAAATAGTATTCCCACTTTTTATGTTGATCCATGCAATACATTCTTAGCATATCTTCTAGCACCTGATTCACCCTTTTAGTTTACTCATTTTTCTTAGGGTGATAAGCAATACTAATATTCATTTTGGTCCCCAATGCTGGATGCAATGCTTATAAAAATTCATAGGTAAAGCGAGAATATCTATTAGAGATTATAATTTTTTGAAATCCATGCAGTGTTACCACTTCCCTGGAAAACTCACTCGCTACAACTGGTGTGTCATCTTGCATATTTCTTGGTATAAAATGTGAAACATTGGTTAACTTATCCACAACCACCAAGATTGTGTCATGCATGAATCTTATTTTAAGTAAACCCACTATAAAGTCCATTGATACCACTTACCACTTTTGTTTAGGTATCTCATATGGGTACAAATTTCCAAGCGGATGAAGATGTTCCACTTTCACTCTTTGGCATTCCAAACATCTATCCACATAATTGGTGATATTTTTTCATTCCTAGTTAGTAGTAAGTTTTCTTCAAATTCTTACACATTTTTCTCCTCCTGGGTGCGTAGAATAAGGAGTATTATGTGCCTCCTTAAGGATTATTTCTCTCAATCCACTTGTTCTAGGAAATACCAACCTATTTTTGAAAGTAACAAATCATCTTTAAATATATAATTTGTGTCCTTTTCAGGTTCCTACTCAACCTGATCATTACAAGATTGATAAAATTCATCTTTTCCTTACAATTTCTTAATTTGGTATAACATATCATATTGGAATTTGATCTCTGTAGTAATGCATCCTCTCCTACTCAGAGCATATGCAACCTTATTATCCTTACCCTTTATATACTCAATGCTAATATTATACTCAACTAAGAATTCCATCCAACATATTTGTCTGACATTCAATAAGAGGTAAGTAAATATGTACTTTAAACTCTGGTGATATGTCTACAAATCAAACGGTTTTTCCAACAAATAATATCTCTAGATTTTTAGGGCATGAACAACTAATGCCAACTCCAAATCATGAGTGGAATAATTAACCTCATGTATATTAAGTTTCTTGGACTCATAGGCAATAACCATATCATATTGAGTAAAAAATCTACCTAAACATTCAATTGATGCACCTATGCACACTATAAACTACTTGTTAGGATCCAAAAATTGTAGGATTGGTGTAGTTGTCAATATTTCTTTCAAAACCTAAAAAGCCTCTTTGCACTACTATGTCCACTTAAAGGCTTCCTTTACTTTGAAAGTTTGCAATGGGTTAGGAAATTCTTGAAAATCCTTTGATGAACCACCCATAATATCCTACCATACCCACAAAAATTCACACCTTTGTCACATTAGTAGGTGTTGGCCAATCAATGATTGCTTCAATTTTCTTGGGATCTACTGCAATACCTTCTATAGAGATAATATGTCTCAGATACTATACTTGCAAAGTAAACTCACACTTTTATAAATTTTTAGATAATCGATTCTTTCTCAAAATCTCAAGCATAGTTCTCATATCCTGATCATTTTCCTCATTGTTCCTAGAATAGATCAATATGTCATCAAAAAATACAAGAACAAATCAGTCCAATTGCTCTCTAAAAATGCTATTCATGAAAATCATGAATGCAACTAGGGCATTGGTTAGCCCAAAAGGTAATACAATAAATTCAAAATATCCATACCTTGTTCTAAATGTTTTAGAAGTGTCCTCTTCTTGTATTCTCAACTAATGATAACTAGATCTTAAATCAATCTTTGAGAAGATGGTTGCTCCTCTTAGTTGGTAAAAAAATCATCAATTCTAGGTGAGTACTTATTTTTTATAGTAATATTATTTAGCATAAGATAATCTATTCACATCCTTAAGGTACCACCTTTCTTATTAAAAAATAAAATAGGAGCTCCCCAAAGTGACACACTTGGCTTGATTAGCCATTTTTCTAGAAAATATTGAAGTTGCATTTTGAGCTCTTGTAGCTCGATAGAAGTCATTCTATATGGCATTCTTACAATTGATGCACATCCAGGTAACAAATCAATAGCAAAATCAAATTTCCTCTGAGGAGGTAACCTCATTATCCTCAAGGAACACATCCTTGAATTCTCCCAATACATGATGTTTTTGGAAGAGGTTAGATTCTATATTAGTTTCCTCTTTATTATTTATTTTAACTATGAATATTATTTCCTTATTTCTAATAACTTTCTTTATCTTCATTGCATACAATAAATGTTCTTTAACTTCTCCTCGACCACAAAAAATCCTAATTATTTAGTTAGAATCTTCCATAAATACTATTCATCTCTCATAAAAAATTAGAAGAGGCTTATGAGCCTTTAGCCAATCGACTCCCATAATGATATCAAATGCATGCAAAGGTGCCACATACAGATCCCAATTATTTTTTCCCTGTGGTAAAATTATGTGAGGGTCAAACATGCATTGGCTAACTTGATAGATTTTCCCTAATCTATACTCTATATTCCAACCATTAGCTAAAATCCCTAGTATAATAGTTAAGTCCCTCACTAATTTGGTAGAGATAAAGCTATCAGTTGATCAACTATCTATCAAAATTTGCACATTTTTATCAAAAGAATTTCTATTTATTAAGAAAGGAGTAATTTGACAAGCAAGTTCAAAACTACATATGGCTGTGAATATCTTGTGAGTTACCTCTTCTAGGGATTTCTGACGTCAATCAGATATATGGGGGTATTTTTTGGTATAATATGCTACTTTGCATATATAGAATCTATTTGGTGGAGCTCTATTTCCCCTATTACTACTCTCATTTCTATCATGAGGTACACTTTCCCTAGTCTTTTCCTAACTTGCTGGTTTTTGATCATGTCTTTTGGAAAAATATCTACCATCCCTCTTGGTCTTACCACCCTAGTAGTTAGGTTTATTTATGCCACCTTGCCTATTCTAGTCTCCCACTTAGGGTTTCTTATTTTTTATTTTTTGGAGTAAATACTTCTTATACACATCCACCATGGGGATTGAACATGGGTCACATCATTGATAATGCAAATGGTGTCCTTGTAGGTATACCACACTCATGAGTATGGGTTTCTTATTTTTATCTTTCTCCCATTTCATAAACCCAACTCTTTTCTGCTTCTTGAGTTCATTTTTTTCCTTTTTAGTCAACTTTGATAGTAAAAATATGTCTTTCTAGTTTCTTTGTTGGCTTCCTCTTTTCTTTCCGAATGAAAGGCTATAGATAAATTAATAGGGTTTTGCATATTTACCACCATCATGATTCTAGTATGTAATCCCATAATGAATTTTTGAGTCCTCATTTTTCACTACTTTCATATTGCGAAGCATATTTTAGTAACTGATTGAACTTTTGATGGTAATATTGCACTGTCATGCTTTCCTTATGTAAATTAGAGAACTCTTCAAATTTATCTACATAGTATTATTTGGTGAGAAATATATCCTTGAATTCTTTGATAAAATATTCCCATCTGAGATCTGCAACTTATATATTATGCCCTTTCTTACAAGATTTCCACCAATCTAGGGTAAGTTTAGTCATGTTTATAACTGCTACAGTAGTCTCAGATTTAGAGGATAAAATTGCTAGAGAAAATATCACTCTAATTCACTTAGCCATTTTTTTTCTAAATCCCCATCACCTTTCCCATAAACTTGGAGATTACAACTTGTTTTAGGTTTCTATCCAATTCTTTACTTACCCTGGCCCTTATAGAACTAGATCCCTCAAGTTCTCTGAGTGCCTCCTCAGACCTACCTAATCCAAATTCTCTACCCCTAGCTAAGTCTTAAATGACACTTTGTTGTTGGACAATAAATTCTTGTTTCTGGGCCAAATGGATTTTCTGATGGTCCATCTCTTCTCTTTGTTGTTCCATGTGTGTTTGCAATAATTAAACAATTTTTTCAAGATTTTCCTCCTCTTTGATAGGTTCATTGGGAGGTGGTTCATTTAATAATTTTATCCTTATTTCATGTTTAAGACCTTAGCATATTAATACCGATATTTGTCCTCTAGTAGTTCCTTCAGTGGTTTCTTCCTCCTTGTCTCATGCAGGATTTCCTAAAGACCCACCTCACAACATTCTTGCCATTTGATCTATAGGTGAAAGAGGAAAATTATTAGTTTTTGCATTACATTAACCAGGTTTTATAATCAACATATACAACTTAGAATCACACCTGCTCTGATACCATATGCAACAACCCTAGTCTAATCACCTGGTTGTACCATCAATTTAACAAGAAAATTCTTAGTTTTTTTTCTTCAAAACATTTATTGCTTCAACCTTAAACATGTTTTCATGTTCATAGAAAATTGTACTCATGTTCATAGCAATTTATTTTACCCAATGATTTTTTTTTATATAGATTTAATTAGTACATACATTAAAAATCACTTTGGGTTCAAGACTGCTGTAGACAACCACCCAAGTGGACGAGATCGGACAAATCCCATTAAAGATGCCTTTCTGTGGTTTTGATTTCCCTCATTTAACATCCATGTTTTCTGGCATGAGAATCAAACCATGATAGGGGTTATCCTATAGGGCCCATAACACCTATAGGGTGGATGCTTGCTTTCCCATTTCTTGTTATACCAAACCTTCAACTACTTGGTCAACTCATTTGAATACAAGTATGAAGGAAATTAGTGTATAAATACCTTTGTGACTAATCGGTTATCCCCTTCTCTGAGTCAGTTAGTGCCATATCAATACCCTAACCTTGGACTTCATCATGCATTGTCATTATAATTTATAGTGGATTATCTCATACCAAACCCCATGACTATTTTAGCTAAGTTAAATGAGCATGGGACTTATCACAATACTATTAAAGAAATAACCTAGGGATGGTATCGCATAGCACCCTCTTGTTAAAAATTTTGACCTAGTCACTTATCCAAACTAATTCTTTCAGACTACAGTTGCTTTAGAAATTATTGGGTGCATACCCACACCTCAACACTATTGAGTATTCATGACTCATCCTTCTCAATGATATCAATTTATTTTTTTTGAGAGCATAAATATTATAGTTTATGAAATTACGCAGTTTTGGTTTAGGAAGAATATTTTGCACAATATATAGTTTTGGTATAAATCATTGTTTTCCATATTTTTTGGATCACCACAATATTCTATAATATTAAAAAACCATCTAACATCTTATTAAAAAATATGCAATAACAAATAAATAATCAGTTTACTAATCTAGAAGCACAAGAGCTACCTTAAGATAGAAATCTCTCTATCTAAATCCCAAAGAGGAAATATAAAGGAAATATTCCTTTAGGTTTTGGTTTTTCATTTCTTTCAACTGATATCGAGTGTTGGTAGCAATTCACATGGTTTCATTCTTTCATAATATCTAAGACATCCAACGTTTTTATAACTTGTTAATTTGGCTATTTTGAATGATCTTAGCTGATCTCATATAGCTTAAAGGATAAAGGCATTACCATGTTTACAATACCTTTTAAAAGGTTATACAAGATATACATTTCATCTAACTCCTTTGGCTTCTAAGTAGCATTTAACCATTTATCAAGCTAAAAATATATTTTTTAAATATTTATATACATCATAGAATTTTGTCAAAGGATAACATTGCATTCCAATACTTCAAGAAAAAATTAGGGCTTTCTAATTTCAACCACCTCAATTTTTTTTAAAACTAAGGGTCCATTTTATGTTCGATGTAATTTATAAAATCTAAGAGTTAACAGTTGTTCATAGGTTTAGGTATTTCCAAGTTTCACTTCAATTATACAACATACTGGACTTGCTTCTAGATTGATTTTAATGTTTCAGATTTGCAGAGTCACATCAAGACACTAATTTGGATATTACTCAGATTGCACATATAATTTTTAATACCGAACATAACCATTTTTTATATTATTTTTTAAAATAAAATAAAAAATCACATCCATACTTTTAGAGGTTTACAAATAGAGTTTTACCAAAGTATTTTTGTGATACACACATAGAGAGAAAAATAATATATTTAATGGATTACTCATTAAAATGCTAGGGAATCAAGTGATTGTGACAAATTTTAAATAAATATTTGTTTCTCACAAAATTAATAATACTTATCAGGTTTCAATATCATTCACAAGATACAAACCTTAATGCTACCGTACTTCACTAAGTACTTGGAATTTTTTTATAATTTAAGACTACTAAATCAAGCTCTTTCATGGCATGGCTCTAAAAACATGTTTTAGATGTAAGTGTTTTTTCCAATAGCCTAATTTTACTACATAACTACTTTGTGATTCTCATAGTGCTAACACCCATACCTTTTTGAATCTAGAAGTGAATTTTAGTTGGCTGCAATGCCTCACTGAGCAAAGAAAGTTTCCAAGCTACACCCATCTCAAGATCTTCTCTCCTGCTATAATGTCCAACATCCAAAGACTTGAGAGAGATTCTATGAGGATAAAAAAGACTCACTTAATTTGAATGCAATTTCAAACTATCCCATGCATTCAAAACACCCAAAAGCACATAACACATAATATCTTTTCAAGAGCTTTCATTCTGTTTAGAAACATTTCATCCAATAATAAATTTCAAGTGTATTTACTCTTCCTATAATACATAACATATAAATGGATATCCAAGAGAATTGATCCTTTCTAACACAAACAAATTCTTCTATTGAAGCAACACAAATTGCAAAAATAAATTTGAGTCACTACATGCCATATCTATTAACTAGTATCAAAATACACCCAAACTCAGATATTTTTTTTGGATTTATATCAATATTTTTTTCACTAAATTTTTCTAGTAAACTAAGCATGCATATCTATCAACTGATGCAAGATACCATAAAAAACAATATATCAAAACATTGACATTGATTCTTTCGCAAACACATAATTTACCAAGGTTATTTACCCACCAAAAATGATGCATAGTCATTCAATAATCAATCATTCAAATAGAAACAAAGCATGCTTTCTTTTATTTTTAAAAGAAAGAATATTAATATTTACAATCCATAAACAAGTACAGTAAAACCTAACCTGCAACTCGCACCTTTGGTAATCTAATTTTCTTATAAAAAACTAAAACAATGTATCGATATTCTTCTTCATCCTCCTCCCAAAACTCATCACCAAGAAGATGAATTTTCCTTTTGCCCACTCCTCTTTCCCATTTTTCCCCCAAATTATGTAGAGAGGTTGCACTAATTATGAATGCTTATGCTTGATACCAATATTTTTGGCATCCATTAAAGCTTAACATTCAACCACCATTACCATATGGAATTCATATTTATTAACTATCATTTATTAGAGTTTAAACTATATCACTTCCATTGACATCAATCAAGCAAAAGTTAAGCTAAGGAAGGCAAAAAACATTATTCCATTTAATCCACTCCATGCTCCACATATAGAAGTATTTTTTTTTTTAATTTAAAATAAAATAATGCTAAACCAATTAAAATAGTATGTGGCTATCATGTGCTAGCCATCTTCTTTTCCACCCAAATCACATGTATATATATATATATATATATATATATATATATATATATATATATAATTTTAAAACAACTAGACAACAAACTTTCTAACATAACTCACATAATAATGTAAATATTTTTGCAATGCACCTATATGATGTTCAGAGTGTAAGCATTCATGTACTCATGAGCCAATCATCCTTTCCCCTCTTACCTTTTTTTGTTGATCCTTATCCACCCATCGAAGGATTTCCCTTGGTATTGCATACATAAAACCATTAGCAGTACCACATTTTCAAGAAAAAGGTAAGTGTATTCTATTGCTTTTGTTTATAAGCATATGTTAGGTGAGGAGTTTAGTTACAGTATCAACACTAGATAATAGGTCATTAGATATACTTGCAATAATGTAAATATTTTTGCGATGCTCCTATATTTTAATCTTGTTTTATAGATTTTATGCTCATGTATGGTAATATTACATCGTTTAAATCTCCATGGACTAGCTTTATGATCTCAATCATCAAGCTAGAGTATTTATAGAATGGAATATACTCCTCAATCATACACTCACTCATTCAATTGCATGAATTATTAATCTTGTCCTTGAATATATCATACCAGCTTAAATTAAAACCATTCAAAAATATTGGATGGACCTTGGTTCATTGCTCTTTCCATGTTAAGCTACTACAAATGTATGCTCTCTTATATTATCAAATGAAATTATTGACATCTTTAGTAGTTTAGAATAAAAAAATAAGAATTTTATCCATATATTCTATGGTGAAATTATTCTATGTGTGACTAATATTAATTATATAAATTGTGCCTTTATAACACTCGCTTATTCAACAATAACTCTAGCTAGTAAAAATTTCAAGTTCACTTAAACTAAAGTATAAACCTGCCTATCATGTACTATGAAAACCAAATCTACTAGACCTTACCATGCAACTCTTTTATACTATGCATCATGTATGGAAACATAGAAAAAGATAATGTAAATAAGATAATAAACCATGATAGGGCAAACATAAATTATCCTAAAATCACCAAGGTATATAATTATTAACCACTTTTCACCGCACACTTAAATTATAAGCATAACAAATAGGTTCCACAAAAAAGGTATGGAATAGAGTTATGATTTGGTAATGAACTTGATGAATAGTACTTACCACATATTATATTTTATAGTTATCATTATATAAATAATTTACCATTATAATAATAAAATTATCATGATAAAAAAAAAATTACTACACGATAAATATGAAAGTTATTGCAATAAAAATAAATAGTGGTAAAACTAATACTATCACAAGGATAAGGTCATATACATTAAATAAAACCACAAACAATGGAGTGTGCTATCAATAATAGAACAAAAAGTATCAATCTACAACATAAATTTTATTTTCTTAATCCCTCTTATTGCTATGGTCTTTTATGTTTACATAAAAATTCCAATGGTGATTGTATACTATCATATCACACTTATCTATAATTGAATACAAACAAAAATAAGGTAGACAATAATAAAATGAAGGCACAACCAAAGTGATATAATGAGAGGAAAATATTTTATTACATACTCTAAATACAAATGTACACAAGTTATCACCATATTATCTTAGTGATGAATGTGATCCTTTTATTAAGATTCCAACTCCAAGGGACTTACACAATGACCATGTTCCATAATATCACTCATGCAATCCTCAAACACCCCATATACATGGGGAATATCTTCCTTTGGCTAGATTGGCTTGCTAGCCCTTGTTATCATACTTGCTTGAGATCATAATTACATAACTTGCTTGTCTATGTTTAGGCTAATTGGAGATAATTATTATATGTATGGAGAGCTCTAGATGGAAATATGATTACACTTTCTAGAGATATCCTTTTTGAACTTCTTTCACAGTATAATGATATTCTAGATATATCTCCCATGCTCTACGAGACTGTTCTTATGATGTTTACAATTACATGAGATAGTCAGAATATCAGTCACTTCTAGAGATCCTCCTCTTGAAATTTTACAAAAGTGATTTGGACTATTTGGAACTATTATATATTTATTTACATCACATCTCAAGTCAATTGACAATGTGATAAAGATAAATTAACATGATAATGATAGTTTTACTTTTACTATTTATTGTTATGATCTTCTTGGTGAAAGAGTGTCCCATACAAGCTGTTGAGATAGAATCTTTGTTATCAAACCATCTAATTATATATTGTATGTTATTCTTATACAACTATACATGTACATAATAATAAAATATTTTATGTCCACATGGTTTAGTGTTATCTCATGGGCTTGAAGAAAACAAATTATTATTTTTTCTTTTTCAACAAAGATGGAATACATTGTAGCAACTTGTACAACACCAAAAACAATTTGATGAAACATAATATTGTCTAATATGAATCAAAATTAAGATTTGGCTTGGAACTACTATTTATTTTAATAACAACATTATAAGTGGAATGACTAAAAACCAAATATTTCGTGAACAAAATAAATTATATACATACACATCATAAGAGATTTGGAAGCAAATGGATATATTGAATCATTTTCTATAAATCAAGTAATTAACTTACAAACCTATTCACAAATGTATTTTGTCAATATTTTAAAAATTAAAATAAAAAATATTTACTACATTGAACACCAAAGAAAAATATTGAAGGTAGACATTGATATTCTTTAATGAAATTTTATAAAAAAAATTGATAAATATTCATAAAAAATAAAAAACCTATATTCAAAAGAAATTAAAAACTATTGTAACAAATTATTTTGAATAAATTTTCTACAATAATCATAAGAAATAAAAAATAAACAGACATACAATGCCTAAACTTCAAAGTTTAACATATATGTTAATGATCTATTACCATGTCTTTAAAATTTATATATATATCTTGGAGGAGAAAGATATTTTAAAACTTTGAAACACCATAGTCCTTTGGAGATGTTTTCCCTCTCCCCTCCAATTTCACTATACATAGATCTAATGCCCTTAACTTGACCGTCTCAATCGTCTCACATTAAACGCACAACAACGTTCTAACCACATTAGCTACTTGAGGATTAGACTTCAAGGTTTGTCACATGTGTATCTATTTTTAGTGAGACCAATGAAATGGACTTACCAGATTCGTTGCCTTTGCTATATTAGTGCAAACGCAATTGTTTTGGCCCTCCTTCTGTGACACGTTTGTCGGGCAGATATTTAAATTCATTTAGATATATTTTTACTCCTTCAGTCAGAGAGGAATATATATATATATATATATATATATATATATATATATATATAGAAAAAGGAGGCCAGCACAATAGCCCAATATTTCCAAAAGAGGATAACGACAATTCCAATCATGTAGCACTTACAATGGAAAAGGAGGCCAGCCCAATAGCCCAATATTTCCAAAAGAGGATAACGACAATTCCAATCATGTAGCACTTACAATGGAAAGTACAATACAATTTACTCGTGGAATGACAATAATAGAGCTACAGCATATAATTTTCTAGCCTAGGAATACTACTTACTTTCCTCTAGATTCACTTATACTATGGTTAGAGATTCTGGACTTTGACATCTCCAAATATTGTAATTCATCCACTCAATCAATTTGCTTCTTGCTATTGTAGACTCTTTCCACTTGTTGCTCAGCACAAACTGTAATGCTCTTTACTTCCTCCGTATTGTTTTTGACAAAACGCATTTCCTCCAAAAAATTACTTGGCATTACTTTGAACTCTGCGATTCTAATTTTGTCTTAAGAATGCCCAGAAGAGTAGAGCAAATTGCAGGTTTTGTTTTATCATGTGATCTTCCACACGACGAGATTGAGATCCGTCATCCTCAGACTGAAATAACTGTTTATCGCTTTTCTGAATTGTCACTGTGACGCATGCGCTTGTGTTTATCGCTTGCGAGGTTGCCAGAAACCCTGAAATTATACATCTAAAATGGAAGTTTCTGGCCATCATAAGCACAGTTGAGATTTGACGTTTTTTTTTAAGTTATTATCATTTTCAACGTCAAAGTTTTATGAAAAGCCATATTTTTTATTACAATATTTTACCTATGTTAAAGGCTTTTAACGATAAGTATCTTGAATGGAAATCCTAATGGATTTTACAATTGTTTAAAAATTATATCTGAAGTTCCTTGCACCCTGACAAGTGAGGATCATAAACTTTTAAATATATTAAAGAAACGATTGCTATTAATAACTTCAAGTCAAGATCTTATCCGACGGAGCTGGCCAACCAGTCTCAGCCCCGGATTTATAAAAAATATAAAATGAAATGTGAAATGTTGGAGAATGAATGAAAGCGAGTATATAGGACCATACTACAACATAATTCGCCGCCCTTGAGGTGACCTCAGTTTGTTTTGTTGTGTCGCACAAGTCACGTTTGATTTTGCGCCCGTACGTTTTCGATTAATTATTGTAAAAGATTAATAAATAAATATACTGGGAATTATGAACGACCGACCTTTGGACCCACAACCTTAAAATCATTATTTTGTTCCTGTCACAAATGTATCCAGCCTTACAATGGCCTTTCTAAATCTCTTATAGGATTATTTCATATTGATGGTGATTTATTTAAATTATTAATTTATAAAAATGTCACTTAGAAAATTTTATTAAAATAGAAATAATTAAATTACTTTATAAAAAAGATTTATCAAGGATATTTTAAAATATTTGTATAAATATGTTTTTGAAAAGGTAGATTATATATAGGTTATGTTATAGTCAACACATGATCTTTTAATTGATGATTAACTTTGAGTTGAAGATATGAAAGCAAAATCATGTATCTTTTAATCTTTAGTGACATTAATAATCTTATATGGGTGTGACTTTTAGGTTCATTGGAATTTGTATTACTAATTGTGTTTGGGTTGGTAGAGGTTTTATTTTGATGCTATCCAAAGACTTATACGAAAAACATATACAAGACAATCAATTTCATGTGTATTTTTTTTAGTTGAATTTCACTCTTGTCCTCTTCATATTTTAAATATATATCATAGGATTGCAACATAAACTACCATATATAATAAATACAATAATTTGACATACTATATATACCTTCATGGCTTCCCAATCATATATGAAGTCATTTGAACAAGGAATCAAAATACTTTGTATACAAAATGTATGTAATTCCTACAAACCATTCATTTAGATAGCAACCACCTTTCTCTTGATACTTTCTCCATGAGCATTCATTTAGTATGATGAGATTGTGAAAGCTTACATGAAATAAATTTGGATGAAACTAATAGGATAATTGTTAATAAAATTTAGCACTAATGTCAACGTTAAATTTGGATTTAAGGTAAACATAGTGTCTCTCTTAGTTACCTCAAGATATCATTTGGCTTATGATTACCCTTGGTCTACTTGTGAGTATGCTCTCATTACCTCTAAATGAACTAAAAATACTACATTCTTAAATTTTGTAGTGTCTCAATAAATTTCCAATAATGAACCAAAATCAAAGGATTGTTTGTTTTTAAGTATCCTCTTTATTGTGATACTCATGGCAAATTATTATTTTTTTAATTTAAAAAAAAATATGTACTCCATGATATTAAATACAAGTTATTCCTGTAAATAATGACATGCAACAAATTATATTTTCTTAATTTTTGAATTCAACAAGATTATGAAGGTTTTTTTTTGAAGGGAAAGTAATCCAATAGTATCTATTCATACTTATTTTCAATCCTCATTGTAATCTCTAGTAAACTTAGTAACACCCATTGAACTTGTATACTAACCCTCTACTTATATATCATACTTAATCATTTCATCATTGTTAATAAAATATAATGAATGATTTGATTTTCTTATTGGGATTTTCATAGATTTATTTCCTTTTCCTTCATTAATAAAAATAAATTTCCTCAAATAGGAGATCCAAACTTCTAACTAGGGATTCCTTAAATGAATTTTATAGATTAGTATCCCATGCTTCTTCATAAAAGTTCTTTAATATTTTAATTTATCAAAATATCTAGAACAAAAGCTCTAAAGATGAGTCTTCCCTTGTGTTGATATTAATACTCACTTCATGATTGCACAAGCATATGGATCTACTTGCATAAAATTAAGGTCCACCTATGTGAATATTGGAACCTTAGATTACTCTGTGAAACTCCTTAGTTCCAATGCTAGTTTGTGAAGGTCCCCACTCTCATCATTTATAATAGACCCATTAGGCTATAATTTTAAGAATTGTATTTCATTAAGTTTCAATATGTTATCTTACTCGGTATCCTAGATGTAGAACATAATTTATTTTAAAAGTCCTTTAAGTCTTAAATTTAAAATATGATTTAAAAAAGGTAATATTAATATCATTTTCTCACTTGTATTACATGTTGCAATAATATTGTACATTTGTATTAATATTTTTTGTTCTACTACATATTATAATTTACTATTCATCAGTACCTATTAGTTCACTCCTCTAAAGGGTGTTTTTAACAGCTCTATGTAATGTAAGAAACAATTTCACACTTTATTATAGTCATTATGTCTATTAATTTTTATTATTAATATATAAATATTAATTTTCCCTTAAAAATAATATATTTTTATTACTCTCTTTCATAGATATATCCTTTATTATTGACAAGTCCTCTTTAAGAAATACCACTAGTTTCTCTCTTGGTTCTTTTTATGTGAAGCTTTTTTTTAGCAAACTATGTATAGCATCTATTAGGGCCCACTCCTATCAAAATATCAAAACAAACATCCCATTGATAAGCAATGATAAATGGAATAATCCAAATAGATTCCATATGCTTGATTATGATAAAAGTATCCAAATAATCAAATACCTCCATCTAAGAAAGTATCTTAACAATAAGGTACACTTGTGCTTGTCAATTGTTTCATCATCACCAAATATGGTCTTCTAGATCCATTTAGAACCAACCATGTTCTTACCCTTTGGAAGTGAAACCAACTTCTAAATCCAATACTTCACGAAAGAATCATATTTTTTCTACATTGCATCATACCACTTGGAGTATCCTTTAACTTGAGGAGAATATTGTGGATGTCTACAGTCATCCACCTTAGATATCGAGACCCAAAAATATGGGATATTCAATGGTGTTCCTACTATAAGATAAGATATACATTATAAATAAGATCCTAATCCATTTTAGTAGAGGATGCTCTATAAGAGGGAATGATATGTAGATAGGTTAATATTAATAAAACAAGGGGATAATAATATTACCATATCCTCAATATCTAGGACAACATATAATATCATGAAATAAGTCACAAACATCCAAGAATGCAATACAAGTGAAAGATCCAAGAACTAAAAGAACATTCATAAATATCCAAAGAGATAGTACAGATATGCTAAAAACAAAACTATGAATCATACGTACCTAAAGTAGGAACACAATCACTATGAATGACATGAGGATTGACTAGAGTAGAGGATATTATACAACAAGTGAGGGAAAAAGATCTAAATTCCTCAATAAATGAATCTCTTCAAACTCTATATCCTTGTGAATAAGAATCAATTGATAACAAGGTCATAAGTATGATATATGTTTGCCTACTCACTATAATACACATGAATGTATTAATGATTATAAGCATAAAATTTATTTCACCACTTCTTAGGAATATGATCCCATTTAACTGATATATAAACACAAACACATGAAATAGAGGGCTTCTTCAATACCAACCTCTAAAAATGTATAATAACATTTATTATCTAAGTCAATATTCTATGATTATATGTTTTGCACAAATCACTAGCTCACAATAAAACTTGAACTTCATATTTTTGGAATGCACCATAAAAGATATCTTCTATCAAAAAATCTATCTTCCACTCAAATAGCCTATTCTATTAGGGCTATGATGAATAATATATTTCTAGGTAATATCATGATCCTCTCTTTAAAGTTATTACTAGTGTACTTTCTACCTCAATAAGTTAGTAGGTATATGATCTACACATCAATTTATTACTAGTTGATCTTTTAATTTATTGGTGGAATTATATACTCAAAAATCAAGCATCTTAAATACTAATTAATTAATCACAATTGATTAGTATATTTAATATTAATTACATTAATTAATATTAAATTAAACATTCATCCACCTAGGTATTAATTAATTAATTAATTAATTAATTAAATAATTAGTTAATTAATGCCTAGGATACCCATACACTTTCCCCCCTATGTCTAATCCATGGACATTATGGGAAAATACAAATTTCCATCCCATGGCCACATCATCCACACTTTATCTTCACTTCCTCCTCACATCCCTCATTTCAATCATGCACAAGAAAGGATCACCTTTTTCCACAAATAAACTTCATTTTATTGCACACATCATAACTCATAGTTGCATATCCATCCACGTATTAGATATTTGCAATACGTACACAATTACAACATGCACACACACTTCAACTTGTATATTTAAATTAGATAAAGATATGTAATTTAAATGCATAAATAATTCAAACATGCACTTATGGATAAACATGCATAATTAATTTAAAATGCAAGTTTAGTTCACATTCACATTCATTTTAGAATACACACTCAGTTAACATGCATATCCAATATGCACACATTTCAAAATTAGATGTACATTCTTGGTGATAACTTTGAGGTGTGCACATATGGTAATATTTCCAAGGTAATATTATCCTCCTCTATGAATGCATCCTTTATAATAATATCAATGTAGAAGAGAAGCACCAGCTAACACCACTTAACTAGTTGAGCCACCACCTCATCCATTCCTTCCAGGAACTCCATAAAGTCACCCTATCATCCTTCATGGAGAATGAGGATGGAACACATAAATTCATATTGATGAAACTCTAATTTGACTTTGCATCAATCACCCAAGTTATCACACACCACCATCCT
The DNA here is from genome assembly GCA_028583015.1 of Wollemia nobilis. Lineage (NCBI taxonomy): Eukaryota > Viridiplantae > Streptophyta > Pinopsida > Araucariales > Araucariaceae > Wollemia > Wollemia nobilis. Next base: position 2,949,892 of record JAQPPZ010016751.1, on the reverse strand, counting down.
TATCCCATACTAGACATTAATCATAACATTTCGTAGGCCTAGATCTTGCTTTTTGTAGAAACAAAATACCATAGTATACGATCATTTGACCTTGGATGGTCTTAGATTATAGTCATATAGACCCAAATGGTTGATATCCGATCCATGTGTACATTCCTAAAATCAGCATGACATAGCACCAAAATAGCAATAGTCACAAAGGAAGGTAATATCAGTTCAAATTTACTTTTCTTATATACATTTCCACTTGTTTATTGTATTCTAAATGTGATATCAGATTGAGGTTTGGGTGAAGGATTATGTCTACCTACCTTTTAGAAGTAACAATTTGCATTCACCTAGTGACTCTACTTTAGAATGGACACTAGAAGAGGCTATTACTAAAGATACTAGACCTAGATTTGGGTGAAGATATTTGTCTATCTGCTTTTCAGAAGCAAGAAGTAATATTCAATTTTCAACTCCACATCAAATAAAATAGCCCAAAAAGACTATGAAAGGTCTACCATGGGAGTCACATGCTAAAATACAAATGTTTCTATCCTTGTAAACTTCTCAACATGGAGTATGAGAAGTCTCTTATGACATCCTATGCCATTAGATGTTTGTAATTATTATATTATGTCGATATTAAAAAAATTATCATATTTTAATACTAAAGGACTATTAACCCCATAAGAACATCTACAAAATATGGTTCACTTTTATAAATTACACAACATCACAAAGCAAAATATGGTTCTACTATTACTTGTAGCCTTATTATGAGGAAAGGCTTGTAAGGGGTTTTATTCCTTCTCATCGCACTTAATATTAGAATGAATTTAAGGAGATAAAATAATCAACCCTAATTATCCAAGTTGCTTCTCGTTAAACCTCACTTACTCAAAAACCTATTATCCCTCATAAGGATATGCCAATATAGGAAGATATTATTTTTTTTATGGAGGTAGAGATAGCAATTCTTAGCAGGTCCCAACACTAGAAATATGACCAAATGGACCAAAGGACAATAGAGGTAGTAGAATATACTACCTTAACAATGTGTATGCAAAGATCTTGGGCATTTCTACAATCCTTGAAGAAATAATTTTCCCTCCTCTTATACAAAGGATGCAAAGAATCTATCAGAGAGGGTATAAATACATGTTAATTAGGGTCAATCTAAAAAGGGAGTTGATGCTAGTACCAAAATTCTTGTAAAAACAAGAATCTTAGACTCTTGTACCAATGATTCTAAGCTGAAAATATTGCTTAAAAGCCTAAGTGATAAGGTGGTGGAAATAATTTACCCATGAAACTATAAGGAAAAAATTAAATCTCAGGTAATAAGTGAGGGGTTTTTGACTCCATGACCAATGGATTAAGTCCACTCACTTTAAAAATTATCCATATATACCATAGGTGTTCTTAGTTTCATGAGATAGTAGAATTCCTGACCACCTATAAAATTTTAAATATGTGGCTTGACCACTTGAAAATTTTGATTTCAAGGGATATTTTTTTTGACTTTATACCCAATGGACTAAGGCACCCATTTTTTGTGTTCCTTATCATTAGTAGTATAAATATCCCCTAATATTAATTAGAACTATAGTAATAAATCACTACACCTTTTGAAAGTGGAAACTTGAGTCATGACAAGCACATAATAAAATCCCAATCAAAAAGATATGATGATTGGAGGTTAGATCTCATGAGAAAAAGCTAAAATTCAAATATTCCTAAGTCACGGATAGAATACACGAAGCAAATGTTCTATCAAAAGTACAAGAGGTAAAATTCTTGAAGATCTAATGTCAAGAAGCCCAAGTGGTGACGTAAAAATCTCGAAGAAGAGAACACCAATGCCTCAAAAATTAAACTGACAAGGTGCATGTTCTTCAGGGAATAATTTTATTTACTACAAAAGAGTGTCTCATATCTTCAATAAAGGACAAAAAAATATAGAAATCATGGTAGAAGTATTTTGAATATCTAGAGCCTTAAATGAAGTAATATTTTACACCTGGATAATGGAAATTCCTAAAAATAGGTATATGGCAATAAATATAATATTTTTCATCCAAGGGCTAAGGATCATTTAATATTCACAACTTCAAATCTAAAATATCTCAAAGGGAAAACTGATTAGATGAGATATGAATCAATACTAGAAATGGTAACCGCTTAGAAATATTTGCATGAGTTTTGAAGGGAAAAAACTCCCCTTGTAAATGATTGGCAAGTTTACAATTGTATTCATTTGTAGGTTTTCTTTTTTTCTTAATGTAAAAATAGTCGGCTCCTAAGTAGCCTGTGGTTAATCTCAAACCCCTGCTTCTAGAACAATATTTGTAAGATATTGCTCGCATATATATACATGGGTTAATGTGTCTAATTTTTGGTATAGCCATGTATGGACTCCTCTTGACCTATTTCTACATGTGTGTATTTTCCTGTAATGTTTTACCTATTTTTTCAATTTTTATTAAATGTATGTGTGTGAGGGACCTATGTCTATCTTTGGACCAATCACTCATTTGGATTTCTAGTAGGACCCACCTACTCATGCTTACATATAACTAGTAGACCCAATTTGTGCATCACTATGTTGAGTAGAGGAAGTGTTCACTACTAGCACATAGCATTTAGGCCTATTTTTTAGGAAGATATTAGCAGATCTTTTGGAATATTTTCCTCTTTTATTTTGTTGATTTATTTTTATTTTAATATGTCACATCTATTTTCCCTTTGTTGAGCACACTTGTGCCTTGAATATCATATCTTAATAATGATCTGACTTTGTAAAAGCTCCAGGAGAACCCCAATTGAGCTGAACCCCATGCTCGTAGTTGTGGCCCTATTTTGTTTCTCCTTATGATGTACTCTTGTGCCTAATAAGGATAATAAAATATGAAAATAGGTAGCATATACTACACCTAAATTTATTATCAAGGATTAGATTAGTGGGCATGATATGATGGTTCTTAAAACCAAAGGGTTAATATGTATGTTCTATGGATACTAACTAGTTTTTCTAATATTAAAAATTTAATCAAGTAGAAATTAAGGTTATACAAATTTATGCCATGGCTTTTATTTTTAAAGGATATTTTAAGTCTATCTACCAAAAATATAGTGAAATATTTCATAGGATTGAATACCAAATAACCACAATATTAAAATCAATATAATCTTATAATGAGTAGAATAATTTATGAGAAATTTTATATGTATATCAAGGCTTATAATAAAGAAAATAACATTCATTTATGTACTAAAATATGAATTTAAATAGCCTAAATCATTCATGTACTATGCATGAAGAATAATTCATTGCTCAAAATGTATACAACCTATATTGCACCTCTTTCTGTTATAACTCTGATTTGCTTGAATTAATTCAACTACTTGAATGGTATTCCTATGGAGTATTGTATCCATAATATACCAATAGTAATGTCACTTTTAAAGTACCTAATTATTAATTTGCTATAAATATTAGCTTTGTATATTACCACTTGTAAACAAGATTAACACTTGAGTCTACAACACTTTGACATATCTACAAGACTCTTGAAATCCTAATCTAGGACACTTGTGCACATCATCACATTATCTATTTGAACTCTTACATATAAAAAACTTGTCCACATTATCTCATACATGATACTTGTGCATTTTATACATATTCACACTTACATAAAAGGGGAAATATAAATCACACTCTAAACTATTGACTCAACCCTAATATATTATTTACAATCATACCATGAAGGTACTTAGGGGGTACATTAGTATGTACTACACAATATAATATATCTCAACACCCCTCTAAATTACATTATTTAGGTATTGAATACTTTAGTATTTAATATTGGTCTTTATATTTATCTTTAATCTTCAAGGTATATTTTACTATTCATAAATTTTTACTTCTCTTGAATCTACTTCATCATCTTGAACCTTGGGTTCATTCAATGCTTATGTTTGTAGGGAAATGTTAGACTATGTTGGATCCAATTTCCTATATCTTGTCTTTTTGAATGCTTAGGGAATTTAATATTAACTCCATATTGAGATAGACATTCAATAATATCTTGAGAAAAACCAATTGAATCAAAGCATATATTTCATTTTTATTGAACCTATAGCATTTATTTTATTTTTAATCTTGAAAATGTATTTGCTATGGTCATTTATATATTTGAATTCAACTAATCTTCCATTTTAAACCAATTAAGTGGCTAAAATGAGATTGGTTGATAGTTTAGGAAAATATAAAACATTCCCTAGCATAAAATTAAAAAATGTATGCTAGGTATTACTCTTATAGTTACTTAAACATACTATATCATGTCATCTACAATATTTACAGATATATTATCCCTTATTTTGAAATACTTAGACCAATGCAAATTTCCAATCATATGATGACTATCTATTGAGTCTATATACCAAACATCCTTCTCCATTTGAACACTTTTATTAGACTCAAGTGATATTATCTTACATCTTTGGTAAGAGTTTTGAAGAATTATTTTATGATGTTATCCATTGTATTCAAAAAATTATCTTTGATATAAATTTTGTTTTTGAACTTTTTCTTTCATAAAGTATGGTTTTATATTTTGATAATATCTCCTATGTTGAAAAGTTCCTCTTTGTCATTTATCCATATTACAACTTAAATATGATGTTTGCAAATTTAATTCCTATGAAGTAGAAAACTCCCTAATTTAAAAATAACTCAAATATGTAGGGCAGCTAGTGTGCTGATGTGACCCCATTTTTGGGATAGTTTTCGATAGGTCTACCTTGTTTGTTGGAAATTTGTTTGGTTTTCTTCCTTGTGAAGTGGTTGTAAAAAGTTGTGGAAATCATTTCAAAATCCTCTTTTTTAATTAATGATACAAAAAAAAAAAAAACTCAAATTTACAATTTTCAAATTATTGTTTTCTAATCCTTTTATGTTAAAAACTTTTTAACTCCCAAAATTATAAATTTGCAAAGTTTCAAAAAATTATTTCTAATATTTTAAATTTTTCTTAAGAATCAAGAAAACTAAAAACTTCTATCTTAATAATTTAAAAAATTTCAAGCACTTAAAATATTTTAAATAATAAAAAACCAATAATGTAGAACACCTTACCACCCACACTTATATAAAACCTTAAAAATTTATATCAAACTTTAATCCTACCTTATAACTCCAATAGATTTAAATTAGAAGTCTAAACTTATTCTTATATAGCTTGCATACCAAATCAACCTTAGTTTTGACTGGTAATTGACTGCTATGTCCAACGTTCACTTCCAACCTTGACTTGCATTTCACCATTGCATTCAAATTTTAATACCAATCTCAGTTTATGTTTTGCTATTGCAATCAAAATTCATTGACATTCTTAGTGTGTATTCTACTACTACATTCATCACTACACCTTAGGTTAAAAATATTAGTGCTAATCAAATATCACATCCACATGGAATTTTTCATGTGAAACATTAGAAATAAGCCATTTCAATTTCTTTAGAATTTGTAACGTTGTTGTTTGTGCTAGGTAATAATGAAATATCTCCTTATATTTACCTCATGAAAACCCTAATCATTCTCCAATAAGGGTGCTTCACCTTTTTCTTGCTTGAAAACTTCATCGATTCCACTATCATTCCACATTTGCTCTCCTTCGTTATTGTTTGTTGATTCCTTGACAAGAATACTTCATCATTCCATATTCACTCTCCTTTGATTGTTTCACTTTTGCTCTTCTTCATTATCATTCATTGGTTCCTCTACAATGATACTTCATCATTCCACCTTTGCTCTCCTTCACCACCTTTGTTTGGTTCCTCTACTAGAATGTAATATTGCTTCATACTCATTTTTCTTCATAACCTTTCCCTAGTTCTTGTCGAATGTGACATTACTTAATCTTCTTTTTTCTACATTGCTTTTCACTAGTTTTCATCCAGAATATGACATTGCTTAACCTTTATTTTTCTATGTCATCTTCCACTTGTTCTCTACTAGTATGTTTCATGCTCTCTACATCTTAGCTAATCTCTTCCTTCTTCTCTATTATGTCATAGATCATTTTACACTTTGTTTCATTGTCACTAACCTCTTCATTGGTATTATCATAGTTTGCTTCTTACTATAGTGTTAGGCTATGATTATCTCCTTTACTAACTTGTGTACTTATTTTATCTATGTAGAATGTAAACATTATCACTTACAACATGTTATTGAATGATATAGATCTTTGCACTTTCAATAAGCTCTTCCTCTTATGGTTGGATACTTTAAGTAATGAAAATATATATGACACCTTTTTCATTTTTATAATTTATTGTGATAAAAAAGTTTCTTAACATTTTTATTTATGCTACTTACACTTTGCTTCTAATGCTTTACTATGGGTCTTATCCCATATACATTATAAAATGCTACTTTTATGAACTAGTTATCTACATTATAGTCTTTTTCCCTTGTAGAATGTGGCTTCGGTTTCCAATTTTCATTGGAATCTTAAGACTGTCATAAATATTTTCTTGATAGGCTTCTTAAGCCTCTTGCTTTATCTAAAAATTTTAAACTCTTTTCTCTTAAATATTGGTATCTCGTAGGATCTATTGTATAATGGCCTCTTTGGCTCCTTATTTTTATTTTGTAATATAGTATGTGTCTACCTTGATGAATTTGCTTCAAAAAGTGGTTTGTGACCAAGAATGAAATGATATAGAGATATATTAAGTCAACCTAATTCTTGAATGTATCCCTAGAAGATACTTCCTATTTTTTGCTCTAAAAACATCTATTTTTTCTTTCTCAAATATATCAAGGTCAATTTGACCTAATTTATTTTTAAATATGTCAAGGTCACTTAGACCTTATTTTTATTTTCAAGGTTAATTAACTCTATGACCTATTTTTTCTTTTCTATATGCTTATTTTAATTCTTGGATATTATGAAGCTTTTAATTCTTCTCAATCTACTACAACTTTATCAAGTCTTTATCTTACTCTAAGAATCCAAAATTAATCTCTATATCTATAGGAAGCTTCTCAAACTTTTATAGCTTAATCTCTATTGCACTTTTTGAATCTTCAATATCTTAGGTTGATTTGATCTAATTCTTCTTATCTTCCTCTGCTACTTTCTTGGGTGTAAATGAATAACACAATATCAATGTTAATATGGTTGTATCTCTAAATGACCAAATTCCTTCCTAGGTTGGTATACCTTCAATTTATATTAGTCCTAGACCTCACTAGTTTTCCTTCAACCTAGTGGAAAGTGTTAGAATTTCCCAAAATAGACATGTGAAGCATTACACAAAATATGAAGAGAAGAGTAGAACTGATTGATTTATTCCATAGATCAATTTGTATAAATAGCAAAGTTGATCATTGAGAGTCGTTGGATTACAAAAAATCATCAAATTTGATCTTGAAAACACTAAGAGTTCACATGACTCATGGAGGAGTGGAAACTCAAGTGTGTCTATCCTAGTGGAAATTAAGAGAATAATCACTTATTCTAACACTCCCCCATTAAGTGATACTAGGGGTAAATGATAGAAGTGAGTCTCGACAAAATGGCCTGATGAGGTAATCATGTAAATTCATTTTAGATGATATGGTAAAAGCACATGGAAAAAACCATCCATCAGAAGAGAAAAAAAGAGGAAGAGGCTTGTCTTCAGTTTGCAAAGATTATCCTTTGAATACACCAAAGTGTAATAGGTTTTTCATTGGAAAACCCAAATTCTTGTAGAATATTATGAAGCCAAAGAGCTTCCTGACTTACTAAAACTATTGCCCTATATTCTGCCTTTGTAGATCATAAGGCCACTGCATGTTATTTTTTGCATAACCAAGCAATTAGCAAAGAACCAAGACAAAAAACATAGCCAAAAGTTGAAAATCTATCTTCTACTAAACCTGCCCAATCTAAATCCATGTAGCCAATGATATCCATGAATTTTATCTCATATAATAGCCCAAAGTGAGTAGTTCCTTGCAAGTAGCGGGGGATCCTTTTTGCTACTTGCCAGTGATTGAAATGAGGTTGATGTGAGAATATGGATATTAAGCCCACAACATATGAGATATTTGGATGAGTATGAGTAAGGTATAATAGACTTCCTATAATTTGATGGTATAGAGTTGCATCACATAGAGGGGATGTGCAGGAAGTACTTAGATTGACTCCAAACTAGAAAGGTATAGGAGATAGTTTGCAATGTGTTATTTTACACAGTTGAAGAAGATCTAGAGTGTACTTTTATTAACACAATGAAATTCTTGTATTTTTTTGATATATTTGGATCCCAAGGAAGTAATGTGCTAGACCCATATCAAACATATCAATTTTTTTAGAGAGGGAGTCTTTTATAGTCTGAATGTGAGCAAAGTCACTACGAGTGAGTAGCAGATCATAAACATATAGAATAAGTATGGTGATTTCTACTTTATCTCTCCAAATGTAGACTGTCCTATGAGAATCATAATGAGAAATACCCGAGGAAATAAGGAATGAGTCCATTTTTCATACCAAGCCCTAGGATCTTGTTTGAGGCCATAGAGAGACTTCTTTATCCTACAAACAAGAGATAAGTCTTGAGTGAAACCAATAGGTTATTCCATGAATATCTCTTCCTTTAATTCCCCATGTAAGAAAGCACTTTTTACATCCATTTGAAAGACAACCCACTTTTGGAAAGCAGCCAGAGTAAGAACTAGTCTAACATAATCCATTTTGGAAATTGGTGCAAAGGTTTCAACATAATCAATTTCTTCAATTTGAGAGAAAATTTTGGCTGCTAGGCGAGCTTTGTGTTTGTCAATTTCTTGATTAGGTCCATGTTTTATTCTGTAAATCCGTTTACAACAAACTAATTTCCTTCCTTTAGGTAGGGGAAGTAAATCCCAAGTTTCATTTTTTATTAAGGAAGATAATTCGTTTCCATGGCATCATCCCATTCTTTAATACTAGTTACTTCTTTGAAGGATTGAGGATCGGAGGAAATAGATTGACAGACAAGACCAGTGCCTATGGAGTTGGTTAATCTAGATGAAGGAATATTTTGGATGCAAGGAGTATCTTCTTTAACAATGGTGCGGGCCCATTTTGGCAAAGAGGAAGGAGTATAAGGAATGGAAAGACTTTGAGTTGGAGTTATAGGTTCCTCATCTTGATCATCAATCTCTAAATTGACCTCTAAAGTTGGTTCTTCATTATATTGAGGTTTTGCTATAGGAGAAGGCTCAATGAAGGAAGATTATGGTTGAGGATCTTAATGAGTGAATTTTTGATCAAATTGGATATCCTATGAAAAATACTTCATCAGTTGAGGGATCAAGGAGCTTGTATGATTTCATTTCATCATGGTAACCAACAAAGATGAGTTTTTTTCTTTTCTTATCTAAAGCCTTCCTTTTCTTCTTTGGAATATGCACCCAAGAAGTACACCCAAATTTTTTGAAGAAAGAGACATTGGGTTTTGATCCAGTCCATGCTTCCTCAGGTGTTAAATGGCAAAGAGCTTTATGAGGTGTGCATTTTTGAATATATTTTGCACAGTTAAATGCTTCTACCCAAATTGTTTTTGGAATATCCCTTGAGTGGATCATACAGCTGGCCATTTACTTTAAAGTTCTATTCTTCTTCTCTATAATACCATTTTGCTATGGATTATGAGAGACAAAATGTTGATGAATTATTCCATGATTAGATAGAAAATTTGAGAACTCATTACTGAAGTATTCCCTCCATTATTTGTTCAAATTTGCTTGATTTTGCAAGAGGCCTAATTTTAAACCAGGTATTTGAAGATTTTAAAGTGGGATAGAAAATCACTCTTGTATTTCAAGAAGTAAACCCAAGTTCTACTAGAAAAATCATCAACGAAGGTTAATACATATTTTTCTCCTTTGAAATAAGGCTCTGGGAATACCATCAAGTCACTATGGATTAAATCTAGAGGGGATGAGGCATTTAGAGAACCACTAGGGTGGAAAGGATCTTGATGTTGCTTTCCAAGAGCACATGCAAGACATACTCCATAAATAGAAGAGACTTGAGGTAATCCTATTACCATATCATGGTTGTTCAATTCTTTTAGGTAGTTGTAACTAAGATGCCTAAACATTTCATGCCAAATTTTTCTTTCAAGATCTCCATGAGCAACAAAATAGGAGGCCCCTTCAAAATTTTTGAATCCTTTGAAGTGAAATTGATGAGTGTTGTGATCAATATGTACTTTGGCTATGAGAGAGTTTGGATCTTGAAAGTCTCTTATCTCAACTCCTGTTGGTGAGAAGAGAATTGTTTTTCTTTTTACAAAAGTGCAAATTTGATAGATGGAGAGGAGATTTGTGGTAATTTTTAGAACATAGAGACCATTATTGATAGATCCACCATCAATTAATATGTCACCCTTTACTTTGATCGAGATAAAGGAAGATTCACCAACTTCTATGCTACATGTTGAACTTGAGGAGATAGAAGAGAAGGACTCATCTTAAGTAGTCATATGATGAGTTGCTCCAAAATATTGGACCTGGTAATTAGAAGAGGAATTGGTGGTTTTCCCTTGAACATTTAGGACTTTTTCTATCTGCTTTTTATTGTCTATATTTTTATCCTTCATAGCTGCCTCTAGTTTTTATAATATTTTTCAGCATTTGTTTTCCGAATGACCATTATTTTGGCAGTGAGTACAAGTTATGGGATTCCTTTATTTCTTTTTGAATTTTTCTTTAGAAGAGGTGGAGGCTACTAAGGCTTTTGAGGAAGAGTAAGAAGAAGAAATTTCATATCTTGCAAGTTTTTTTTCTTCCCTAGTTATTCTATCACAAAATTCTTCTAAAGAGGGCATTTTAAAGGTTGCACCAAGAGCATATTTTGTAGATAGAAATATGGTTGCAAATATTTGAAATACACCATTTAGTTTAGAAAGAATTAGATAAAAATATTCTTCTTCAGTATTAGTCTTCCCACTACCTTTGTATTGAGTGAGGACTTATTTGAATTTGGTGAGAAATTCAACAATGTTGTTGAAGTCTTCATGAGATAAAGTTGTTAATTCTACCTTTAATTGCATTGATCTCATTTGATCTACTTTCCCAAACAAATTATTTAATTTTTCCTAACTTTCATAAGGAGTTTTACAATATGTAATGTGAAACCATAAACTTTCATGAACATTAGTGCTTATAATATCCATTTTTCACACATCTTTCCTTTATGAACAAATTTTTCATATTCTTTCTCAAATTCAGGTTGCTTTTCTTCTAGAAAATGAGTGAGCCCTTTTTGAGATATAAGGTTTAAAATTTTGATTTTACAAGTGTGATAGTTATGAGGGGTGAGAATATCAATTGTATTCATTTTGCAAAGAAAGTTGAAGTTTTAACTAATATAACCCCCTTAGAATTTCAAAATTATATTAGTGCAATTGAAAGAAGAACGAAAGCTTTTATTTTAATGTCAGAACCCTTAGATTACCCACCCTAATGAGAGATAAACTATAAGTAATAGAGTTTTTTTATATTAAAATTAGCTTAGAAATAGTTTCCAGGCCCAATATCATTCTTCTCAATTACCTGCCCTTACTTGAGGGAAACTGTAAGTAATGAGTAGAAAAATATTTGGAAGATTGGCTTGAAATGCAAGTAGGATCAAACAGATATAGATATTGGAATATTGTAATGACTCGTGCTTACGATAGGGAAACTATAAGTAATAGAGATATCCAATATTGGAAATAAGGTGATCAAATAATATATGCCAGGCCTGTATACCAAGTCTTTCACCCTCCCTAACTTGAGAGAAACTATAAGTTTATGAAAGATATTGGTACATGGAACGTAGGAAAAACATCTTGAAAAAATTAAGAAACTATAAGTTTTTGAATAGGATTGCTTAATTAGAAATAGAAAATAGATAGAAAAGAATTTAATTTTAAGAACAAGCAACAAGCTGAAAAAACTATATTAGTTTTGAGGGTTTAAAAAAAGTTTTATTTTTTTCAATCCCTCAAAATCTTATGAATTAACCTAAAAAGAAGTGTATTTAAAAACTAGAAATATTATGATAAACAAATTGTATTTAAAGGGGAAGATTTAGAGAGAGAGAAAAAAAAGGTTTTACAACTTGAGATTTCTCTTTTTAATTTTAGTGAGTACATTTATCATATATTAAAAAATTATGCACTTAAATTATTATTATAGTTACTTAAAAAAGGAACTAGAATAAAGATAAAGGACACAGGGAAAGATAAAAGGACCCCCTCAAAAGACAAAATAGAAAATGGTGCAATAATTAGCACCTCTTAACCCCCCTCCACAAATAGAATTTGTATTCCTTTGATTACAAAATATGTTATTCACTTTTGAATATAGCCTTTGGAAAAATAAAGGCTTAGTGAAAAAGGGAGTCAGAAAAATAAAAAAAACCTTCAATATTGAAGGTATTTTAGAAAGCAATACAAAATAGCCAAAAATAAGAATAATTTATTGAAGAAAACCAAGGCACCTACGGAAATATAGAACAAGGAAAAATAATAATACTTCTTTGTATACAATTTGGACACCCTACAAAAAAAATGACAGGTAACAAAAGAATAGAGCTGCATTAAGTAAAAATGAATATTTTTAATACCACAGACCTAGTGTGTCACTGAAGAATGAGAAGTTGGGTGGCTACCTTCGTAGAAGGCTGGATTTTCTTTGAGATGCTTTGAAACAAGAGTCTTCGACTAAGGTTGGATTGTTTTGAAATGAAAATGTAGACCCAACAATTTGTAAAAGAAATAGATTCCTTCAAACAAGGTTATATCTCACTTGTAAATCATAGTCCAAGATCCTTGTCCCCTTGAGAATGGATAAACCTATAGATGATAAGACAACAGGGAAGGTGTAATAGAGAAAAGTTTTTCCTACTATCTTGCAAATAAATTATAACTTGTAATCGAATGAGATTTTAACTTGAAGATATTTAAAACAATATTTTCGAGCATAAGAGAAAACATGATTGCAATGTAAATGAAAGAGGTATCAAATGAGATTTAAAGGATTCTAAAGATATCCGTTAGCCATCGACAAAAGAAATAACTTCCAACTTTAGTGAGCTTCATGACGTTCATCGATGCTGAAGTGAGAGACATGCAAAAAGAACAGTTCTTTATGAAACATTAATTTTTTTTTATTAATGCAACTGTAGAAGATGTCTTCTCAAGCACACAAAGGTAAACTAAAAAATTAGAAAATATCAACAACATTCATTTGATAATGCGCCAATCGATAGCTGCACCAATGGAGATTTGAGATGCGGATGGAGAGGCAGAAAAGAGGTGACACAAGAATGATGATGATACCCAAAAAAAGGGTGCCATGTGGATGATTCGTGAGCCTAAATTTGGTCTCCGTGAGCAGCAAAGCAAAATTTTTCCTGCAAGAAAAAAAAACTAATGATAGGAAATAATTTTCGTATTATTTCAAGCTTAAAAAATTTCAAATATAGATTTTTGAAAAATATAATCACTTGAAGAGGAGATTTTTTTTCCTTATAAAAAATTATGTATGAATATTTTCATAGAAGAGATTTTTTTTTTCTTAAAAAACTAGATCTTTGGAAAACAAATGGGCAATATTTCTGAAAAAATTTATACTAGAAGACAATGAATCTTCCCTCCCTGAAGGAGAAAAATATTTTACAAAAAAACCCACATACATATATTTCAAAAAAAATATAGCTGAAATAAAAACTATATATTAAATATTTTGAAGGCTTAAAAAAAAAAAAAAAACCCAACAATGGATACAAAGAATTAGCTCCTTGAATATTCAAGAGAGAATGCTAGAAAAATCTATCCTACTCTGGTACCATGTTAGAATTTCCCAAAATAGACATGCAAAGCATTACACAAAATATTAAGAGAAGAGTAGAACTGATTGATTTATTCCATAGATCATTGAGAGCCACTGGATTACAACAACTCATCAAATCTGATCTTGACAACATTGTGAGTTCACGCAACTCATGGAGTAGTGGAAACTCAAGTGTGTCTATCCTAGTGGAACTTAAGAGAATAATCACTTATTCTAATAGAAATATCCTAGCCTCTTCTACTCAATATGACCTTTAAAATAGTATCCATGTTTTCACTTCCTTTAAAATAGTTAAACTCTAAATTAACCCTATCAAAATAGATAAAGCTAATTACAATGGTGGCTAATAAAATAAACTCTATCAATTTGAAAAGAGATTATTTTGGTAGCTCTAATACCACTATTGACTTTTTAAGTCTATCTACCATAAAATATGGTAGAATATTTCACATGACTGTATACAAAATAGCCATAATATTAAAGATCAAGATAATATTATAATGAGCAGAATAATATATTAGAAAATTTATATTCATATCAGGGCTTTTAGTAAATAAAATAGCTTTCATTTATATGCTAAAATATGAATGTAAGCAACCTAAATTATTCATGTACTATGCATGAAGAAAAAATTATAATATTAATTGATCAATATGTATACAACCTTTACTGCACCTCTTTGTGTTACAGCTATGAATTGCTTGAATTACTTAAACTACTTGAATTGCATTTCTATAGAGAATTTTCTTCATAATATAGTAATAGTAATTTGACTCTTCAATTACTTGATTATCACTTTTCTATAACTATTGGATTCTTATCTTACCACTTGTATAAAAATGAACATTTGACTCTATAACACTTGGACATATCTCCAAGACTCTTGAAATTTTAATCTAGGACACTTGTGCACATCCTCATAGATTTGGGTCTCCTATTTGGATACAATGAAAGATTGTTTGGTAAGTTTGAAAGGTAAGTTATTAACCATGGAAGGAAGACTACAACACATAAATATAACATTACAATTCATCCCTATTTTTATGATGTCATTTTGAATATTATCAATATGTAGGATCAAAAATAAAATACAATTAAAAATACTTTCTTTGGAAAGGATGTGAGGAAAAATTTAGATTTCCTCTTTATAAATGGGATATGTTTTGCGAAGGAATTAATATTAGAGTAGACTTGTATAATTGTAGTCTTGTGAGTTTTTCCTTACAAGCAAAGCTTGGGTGGAGACTCTTCAGAGATCAAGGAAAGAGTTGAGAAAATATATTACTTCAAAAAATATAAGTTCTCTTGATACAATGAAACTATTTAGGAAAAGAAACATACCCAAAGGATCATAAACATAAAATTTCATATTAGATAGTTACAACTAATAAAAATATATTAGATGATTAGTCAATGAGGAAAATTATGTAAATTTTAGGTCTAATGCTTGGTTGAAGCCTTATCCACTTATCTCTAACTCAAAATAACAATCATTTGGGTGAAGCATTCCTAGATTGTAAAGGTTAGAAGGTCAAAAACTATATGAATATGAGCAATAACTCTACATCATGGATTTATATTAGTAACATTTTTTAAGAAAATAAAATAAAATAAACTACAAATGATATTAAAAATATGCTTCTTTTTAGTTACCCCCTAGGTCTCACGATGAAGAACATAAAATTATATATTAAATTCAAGAAAGAAATTTTATGAAAAATATTCAAATATGTGAGATGAAAACTTATAATTCAATTTTAAAAAGTTTGATAAGGAAAATTGAAAAATGAAGGTGATAACATAAACTAATAAATAATATCTCTTATATTGTAAAACCAATAAATATTTCTCATAATGGAAGGAAATATACCTACTACATCATAATAAACAATTTTTTATAGAAGGATCGTGTCACTAATATTGTAAAACAAATAAATATTGGTCCTAATTGAAGGAATTATACTGAGTGCATCATAATAAATACTTTGTATAGAAGGGTAAAAGGGTAAAGTAATATAAAGTAAAGCATTATGAACTATCTCAAAGTAAGTTCTACCTATGTTATTCTTGTTAACCGTGATGAGTTAGCAAAAACATTTAAATGATTTATAAGTCTTTCTTATTTTATTTTGATCTCACTTCTCTATAATAGTTTATATGAACATATCTTATGTAAATAATAGTCACATATAGATATCTCCACCTATAAATATACATAAATTCATAAAAATTTAGTAGTATCATATATTATTAAATTGAATGCAATATATTAGATTTCATTACATTATCTTTTTTATTATATATTTGTAAAAATTTATTGAATCAATAAAACCATACAAGAAATAAATAATTCCAAAACAATAACCCTTACAAGGGTCAGAAGAAAGAAGAAAGAGACCCTAAAATCACCGAGCACTCGACCAAAAGACACCCAACAAACAATAACCTCAACCAGACATATTCACAAGTAAATTAGCAATATGACAAGAATAATCCAATGGGAGCTAATCCCATTCCCTAATATTCCAGTCTTACTGAAACTCAAAAGACCATTTTGTCAAGCAATGAACCACACCATTCCATTCCGTGGGAATATGAACAAAGGAAATAAACTCCAGATAAATTTGAATGATCTGTCGAGTCACTAATGCTAGCTACCAATGAACATTTGAAATATTATGAGTCTTAAAAAAATAAATAATAATCTAAGAGTCTGACTCATAGATTATCTTCCACCATCCCAGAGCATAACCTTTTTTCAAAGCAAAATGAATAGCAAGTGCCTCCATATAATTATTAGTTTGCTTCCCCTTATAACAGGAGAAAATGAAAAGAGATGCACCACTACTATCTCTCCCAACACCATTAATATATGCATTTCAAGGATTCTCTCTAGAAGAGCCATTAGTATTAATATTAAACACCCTCTGAGGTATAGGATGCCATCTACTATCTCTCTACACTTTTTGATTGAGGTCTCTCTTCTCGAACGATAAAGAAGGATGAGGGCCATTCTCCACTAAACCCATGTCCTACATCATCAAAATATCAGACTACTCCATAGGAAGATTGATCTAAAATTGATAAGAAACAGTTTCCTGGATCATAACAATAATCCAACTCATTTCTATTTTTAACAATTTTTAGAAAAAAAGATCTATTTTTAGCAGTTTTTAGAAAAAAGACATTTTTAGGGTTTCTTTAGTTTTTGGTTGCTATATGATGGATTGTAATATTTTGTAGAAGGGGTGTGAATTTAGGAATGAGAATAATATCAATTGGTAGTTTTCTTCCATTATTGCATTTGTGTTATGTGATTGGAGTCCATTTTGTTGGTCTCTTGTAGCTGAGTTTATACCATTTGGTATCAAAGAAGGTGTGATATCGCTAGTGAATGGAAAATGCCACATAAAAGATATGCCCGGATGAATAGGCAGATAGAGGATCTAAATGTAGAAATAGCACAACTAACTGGTGTGATTAATCACATGGGAGAGAGACATCTCAAGGCATGTGCAGATCAAGGATATGATGATGAAAATATACCTAAGGAACGTGGATCTGAGGTCCACACAGAAGTAGAACCAGAGGACCCAGAGGAAGAAGGGTACAGTTTTGAAAATTGAATGATACAAGCTCTAGAGGGGCTTAAGGGGAATCGATATGGGATCAAGATCGAGGTTCTCAATTATGCTGGTGGGTTGAAACTAGAAGAGTTGATTGATTGGATCAATAGACTAGAAAAATATTTTGAATGGAGTAACCTTGCTGAAGAGAAGAAGGTTAAGCTCATATGCACAAAGTTGAAGGGACATGCATTGATTTGGTGGGATAATTTATAGACTACACGATAGAGGAATGGAAAGGAAAATATCAAGGATTGGACAAAGATGAAGAAGAAGTTACAGGAAAAATTTATACTTGTAGACTACTCCCAAACCCTATTTCATAGATTTTAGAATCTCCAATAGAAGGATCAAAGCATTGAGGACTATACTAATGAATTCTACAAGCTATCCATTCGAGTGGAGCATAATTAAACGGAGGACCAAAAGGTTGTTAGGTATGTAAATGGCCTAATTTTTGCTATTCAAGATGATATGAGCATGCATCACACTCTTATAGTGGAGGATGCATATAAAATGACCCTCAAGGCAGAGGAGAAATTAAAAAGGATTAATAGAAGAGGTAAGAAGGGATTCACACCCTCTTCAGGTCAGGGTCGAAGTGGATCTAATTTTCTCAAGGGAGAATCCTCAATACCTGCTAAAAAAGAAGAAGATGGGTAGAATATGAGAGGAAGAGGATACCAACGAGGTAGAGGTTATGGTGGTGGAATAAATAGGAATGATCAGAGGAGGTCGTATACCTTTTATGGATGTGGTGAGGAGAGGTACAAGGAATTTGAGTGTCCCCAACGTGATGTTCAAGAAAGGGATCAAGAAGGACAAGGAAGGATCAATATGGTTGAGATGGAAGAGCAGGATGAGGATGAAGTTGTTGCTGATATGGGGGAAGCACTTATGATAAGTAGGACATTGATTGCTCCTAAGAAAGAGATGGTGTAGAGCAAAGCAAAGGGGTAGACCATAGATGGTGAATATTCTTGGCTACGAACGAACATATTTCAAACAAGGTGTACATCAGGAGGGAAGGTATGTAACATTGTCATTGATGGTGGTAGCTATGAGAATATGGTGTCAAATGTCATGGTTGATAAAATGCACTTGAAATGTGAAAAACATCCTTATCCATATCGCATATCATGGGTTAATAAGGGGAATGAGGTAATAGTAGATAAGAGGTGTTTAATTAAATTTTCAATTGGGAGCACTTACAAGGATGAAGTGTGGTGTGATGTGATCTCGATGGATGCATGTCACATTCTATTGGTAAGACCTTGGCAGTACAATAGAGGTACTAACCATAATGGAAGAAAGAATAATTACACATTATTGAAGGATGGTGTAAAGGTAGTTATTGTACCTCTAAAGGAGGATGGGCTGAGTGAGATCTTGTTGACGATGAAGGATTTTGTTACAGAGATCAGGGATGCTAGTTTCTATTATGCCTTAACAACTAGGAAGCTAGAAATAGATGAAGTGGTTATATCTATAGTAGTAGCTAAGTTTCTAAGTGAATATAAATATATCACACCAGAGGAGTTACCAAATGGGCTACCACCAAAAAGGGATATCCAAAATCACATGGATTTGATTCCAAGATCAATGCTCACAAATAAGGCATCTTATCAGTTGAACCTGACACAGAATGTAGAGTTGAGTAGGCAAGTGACAGAGTTGATAAATAAGGGATTAGTTAGGGAGAGTATGAGCATGTGCAACTCTAGCATTGCTGACCCCGAAGAAATATGATGACTAGCGAATGTGTGTAGACAGCAGAGCCATAAATAAAATCATAATAAAGTATCGATATCCTATGCCGAAAGTGGATGACATGATGGATGGATTGGCTGGATCTAAAAAAATAAATAAAATTGATCTACGGAGTGGCTACTACCAGATCAAAATTTGATAAGGGGATGAATGGAAGATAACTTTTAAGACAAAATATGGATTGTACAAGTGTATGGTGATGCCATTTGGGTTTTCTAATGCACACAGTACATTTATGCGGTTGATGAACAGAGTACTACAGGAATATAATGGTAATTTTGTGGTTGTGTATTTTTATGATATTTTGATTTATAGTAAAAGTGAAAAAGACCATTTGTTACACCTGAAATTAGTGTTAGACGTACTCAAGAAAGAGAAATTATATGTCAACCTGAAGAAATGTAGATTTCTTCAAGATAGTATAGTGTTTTTGGGATTTGTAATCTCGAGAGATGGTGTGAGGATGGATGATGAGAAAGTGAAGGCGATTTTGGAGTGGCCTCTTCCACGATCTATAATAGAAGTAAGGAAATTTCAAGGACTAGCTACCTTTTACAGGAAGTTCATCAGGAACTTTAGTAGTATAGTTGCCCCTATAACTGAGTGCACGAAGGGGAAAGAGTTTGTATGGACTACGACATCAATAGAGAGTTTTGAACTCTTGAAGAAGAAGGTGTCAGAAGCCCCTATTCTAGTGTTACCAAATTTTAGTAAGGTGTTTGAGGTTGATTGTGATGCCTCATTTATTGGAATTGGTGGTGTCTTAAGTCAAGAGGGCCGACCTGTAGCATTTTTAGTAAGAAGTTGAATGATGCAAGGGAGAATTATTCTACATATGATGTGGAATTTTATTAAATTATGCAAGAATTGCAACATTGGAGGCACTACTCAATCTCAAAGGAGTTTGTGTTGTTTACTGATCATGAAGCATTGAGGTATGTCAATTCTCATAAAAATTTAAATAGCAGGCATGCCAAATGGGTTTCATTTTTGCAACAATATACATTTGTCTTGAAACACAAGTCAAAAAAATAGAATAAGGTTGCTGATGCATTGAGTAGGAGAGTCTTGTTGTTGACCACTATGGAGAATAAAGTGGTAGTATTTGAGGGGATTAAAGATTTTGTATGAATCTGATGTAGATTTTGGGAATATTGTGCAACAGTGCAAAAGTGCAGTAGAGAGCATGTCCCGTACTATTTTTGAAGATTATTTGTTATAGAATGGTTACTTGTTTAAGGGTAATCAATTATGCATTCCCAACGACTCTATGAGAGAGAACATCTTGAGGAAATTACATAGTGGGGATTTGGCTGGTCATTTTGGAGTACCCAAAACTACCACTCTTGTAGAGGAGAAGTGTTATTGGCCAAAAAAGAAGAGAGATATAATCAAGTTTATCTCTAGATGTAGAGTATGTCAAATGGCTAAGGGTCATGCAAAAAATATAGGGTTGTATATGCCACTCCCAGTTCCTACAGGACCATGGACTAATTTGAGTATGGATTTCGTGTTGGGTTTGCCCAAGACACAGAGGGGTAAGAATTCAGTTTTTGTTGTGGTAGATAGATATTCAAAAATGGTGCATTTCATTTCTTGTCAAAAAACTAATGATAAAACTAGGACTGTAGTCTTATTCTGTAATGAGATTGTGCGGTTGCATGGTGTTCCAAAGACTATTGCTTCTGATCGGGATACTAAGTTATTGAGTCACTTTTGGAGGATGTTGTGGAAAAAGTTGAATACCAGGTTGTAGTTCAGTAAATATACCTACTGCATCATAATAAACACTTTTATAGAAGGATCATGTCACTTTTATTGTAAAAACAATAAATATTGGTCCTAATTAAAGGAATTATACTGAGTGCATCATAATAAATACTTTGTATAGAAGGGTAAAAGGGTAAAGTAATATAAAGTAAAGCTTTATAAACTATCTCAAAGTAAGTTCTACCTATGTTATTCTTGTTAATCGTGATGAGTTAACAAAAAATTTTAAATGATTTATAAGTCTTTCTTATTTTATTTTGATCTCACTTCTCTATAATAATTTATATGAACCTATCTTATGTAAATAATAGTCACATATAGATATATCCACCTATAAATATACATACATTCATAAAAAATTAGTAGTATCATATATTATTAAATTGAATGCAATATATTAGATTTCATTACATTATCTTTTTTCTTATATGTTGGTAAAAATTTATTGAATCAATAAAACCATACAAGAAATAAATAATTCTAAAACAATAACCCTTACAAGGGTCGGAAGAAAGAATAAAGAGACCCCAAAATCACCGAGCATTCGACCAAAGGACACCCAACAAACAACAACCTCAACCAGGCATATTCACAACAAGTAAATTAGCAATATGACAAGAACAATCCAATGGGAGCTAATCCCATTCTCTAATATTCTAGTCTTACTAAAATTCAGAAGCCCATTTTGTCAAGCAATCAGCCACACCATTCCATTCCCTTGGAATATGAACAAAGGAAATAAACTCCAGATAAATTTGAATGATCTGTCGAGCCACTGATGCTAGCTGCCAATGAACAATAGAAATATTATAAGTCTTAAAAAAATAAATAATAATCTAAGAGTCTGACTCATAGATTATCTTTCGCCATCCCGGAGCATAACCTTTTTTCAAAGCAAAATGAATAGCAAGAACCTCCATATAATTATTAGTTTGCTTCCCCTTATAACAGGAGAAAATGTAAAGAGATGCACCACTACTATCTCTCCCAACACCATTAATACATGCATATCAAGGATTCTTTGTAGAAGAGCCATTAGTATTAATATTAAACACCCTCTGAGGTAGAGGATGCCATTTACTATCTCTCTACACTTTTTGATTGAAGCCTCTCTTCGTGAATGATAAAGAAGGATGAGGGTCATTCTCCACTAAACCCAAGCCCTACATCATCAAAATCTCAGACTACTCTAGAGGAAGACTGATCTAAAATTTATAAGAAACAGTTTCTTGGATCATACCAATAATCCTCTGCCAAATATGATAAACAATTAACTTTCTACCTTAAAAAATTCTTCGATTTCTTTAATGTCAAATATACCATAGAATACATGAGGGCCCAATACTTCATGCAACTTGAAGAAAGAAAGCCTTAGCAGGAGGTCTTCCTAAAATCCTCCACAACTCAACAAGAGAAGAGGCATGAGAACAAGATTGTTTCCACACCCTCCACCAAAGGCGCCAAATTTCCTGCTCAAACGAACAATGTAAAAGCAAATGCCTTAAAAAATTATCTTATATATAATTAATTGCTATAAAAAGTATGTTGCATTTAGCTACAACAAATCATATATATAAGAAAAGATTTTAACTATATAAAAAGTTTCAATACAATTTTTTTTTTTTTAAATTAAATAAGTAAATGTTTTAATTTATCTTATAATTAACCAAAAAACAAAAAAAAAAACAATTTAAAATCTTCATAATTTATATATGTATTTTAAAAGGATATTGAAAGATAAAAATTCAAATTTCAAATCTTAATAAGAAATTATTATAAATTTTAATTTATTTTCTTTACCTCATAAACAATTGTATACAAACGAGCCGTAAGACAACGAATTTACACATAATTATTTATTTCCACAGGATATCGACTTTGTTGGTGCAAATTTCTCTAGTATTAGTGTAAGTCATGTTATAAATGCGAACTGTAGGCCGAGTATAGTACTCATTAGAATATCACAATAAAAATTATTGTGACAGAAGCGTGTCCTTCTGAAACTAAAAACAACATTATGTATCATAATTTCCACGATGTCCTTAATCCTAAGGTTAATTAATAATTAATTGAAGATGAACGTAAGATGGCGTGTCCTTGTAAAACTGGAAACAACATTATGTATCATAATTTCCACGATTTTTTTAATCCAAAGGTTGAGTAACAATTAATTGAAGATGAACCTAAGCTGGAGGGAGCACTTAAACCTCACGTGTACTAGTTCAGGCCGCCTCAAGGGCCGGTGGGAACCAGATGCTCTTGTAGTAACAGGTGTCCAATCACAACTTCTACACCGTAAACATCTCCATCAAGAATGGTCGTTGTGGTTTCCCTGGTGGCCACCGGGCCAACAGACTCACTTTTCACAATGTTCTCGCCATCATTCCATGCTGGACACTTAACGTTATCTTTATAATCTAAATATTTCTAAAGCAACGATCACTGTAGCCAAGTGGCCTCATATCTTGGCTTATAATATCCTCCATTCAATCCATTCAAAACAACTTGCAAATAAAAATTAAAAGCCTCACGGGTGTGGTTTCTCAATTGTAATCAGAATGGGCAGGGCTGCTTGCGGTTCAAAAGATGCACGCCTACACCGAGCGGCTTGGAGTGCCGAGGAGGACATGATTTTGGGCGAATACATCAGAATTCATGGCCATGGTGGCTGGACATATCTCCCTTCCAAAGCAGGTGAATCAATGCATTTATATTTATACGCTTCTGTTTCCATCACATAATGGGATACAACCCTACAGCAATTTTTTTTTTTTGGGTGTGTTCCGTAATTTCGTTTGGAATTTTGGAAAGGGTATATAATTCATTTAGACATTTCAAGTGATAACCGTCCAACCTTGCTTTTCTTACAATGGAACAACCTGCGACACCTTTATTTTGTCTTTCAGGTTTGAAGAGGAGTGGGAAGAGTTGCAGATTCCGGTGGTTGAACTATCTTCGTCCTGATATTAAGCGGGGAAACATTTCCCCCGATGAAGAGGAGCTCATCATTAGACTGCATGGACTCCTTGGCAATAGGTATCATCTCACTGTTTTCATTAATGGGGTCTTCACTTTTGCTTATAACATACACTAGTCTGGACTCTATAATTTGACGTCATCATGTGTCCAGATGGTCACTAATAGCAGGACGGCTGCCTGGACGGACAGACAATGAAATCAAGAACTACTGGAACGCTCATCTGGGTAAAAAGCTGGGGAGCAAAGGATCTGCTCCCAAATCCAAAAATAACCATTCGATATTCAAATCTCAATCTCGTTGTGGAGGAGAACAGACGCTCAAAACAATTCCCGTGACAGCAACGGCGGTGAGAAATCTACATGGTTGCAACGAACCCAAGAATGAAGGTAATGTGGATCATCAGAACATGAAATTGGAGAGTGAAATTCCAATGACCACTAAATTCCTGAGCGAGTTACCAGGGGACGAGTCGAACGCCGGCGGTGATGTTGATTTCACAGAGTTTACTAAGATGAGGCAGGTTAATGCTGAAGCAGAGCCCACGTCCATGGAAATTAATGCACAATATTCTTGCTTTTCTATGTCCCATTTTACAGACCAGCAAATCCCATGTCTTCAAAGTTTCGCAGAAAATGAATATCAAACAAGTGACAGCTTATTATATTCGAGCAAGCTGTCTTCTGCCGACGGTAATGTGCTCTCGTCTCCGTGGGATTTTTTAATTTTTTAAACGATTTCGGAATCACAGAATTCAAAGCAATGCCGACTGATTTCTTAGAAGAACTGTGTTTTGTCCAAGTAAAGAGCTCTGAGCAAGGACTTGAAATAGTCTACAATAACAATAAGCAAGTTGATCTTGTAGATGAATTACAATATCTTTAGATGTCAAGTAAAATCTCTAAGAATAGTTGTAAACCTCGAAAATTATGCAGAGTCTTATTCGAAAAGCACTGCTGGTATATCTCTGCTTTTGTGACTTCGGGGGTAAGTTGTGTTATCCTTTTCATTGTGAGTGCTATCATCAAATTGCCGTTCTCCACTTTTGAAAATTTGTAGTGGCTACCTTTTGATTTGACGATCATATTTTATTTTTCTCTCGCTTATACTTTCTAACTGCCGTACTTGCGTAGAAAAACTTGGCCCAAGAACCTCTCACAGAAGAAGGTGGATGAAATTGCTTAGCCAGTACTAAAATAAAGACAAAGGATTTGATAAGGCGATGTCACTGGTCTCCATAAAAGTAAATTCTTGTTATGAATTGAAACTTCGAAGTAGCAAGTAGACTAACGCATATTCTTCGGATCTCCTTGCGCATGCGTTTAACGTCGGATGATAGAGACTGCGAGTAAAATACTCGGTGGTCTAGTAAACTTTGAAGGAAACGCGTTAAATTAAAGAATTTTCCGTATCATCGGATTGTCTATTGATGTTTTATAGAGCGAAATCGGAGGAGTGGCAGAGAACATATTCTATCGACCACGAAGCACACATCTTTTAATGAAAAGCTTACATTTTGATATTCCACTGAAGATCACCCCTGTAACCTCGAATGTGAGCCTTCTACTCAACATGTAGAGACTCTAATATAAGCCTTTTCAGTCCTCATATATAGAGACATAAACTTAGTCTTCAGACTTAATTTTTCAGAATTGACTAAAGATGGAGTAAAAGTCATTTGCAGCTAAGGTTTGTTTTGCAAGTTATTAAAGCCAATTTTTAATTGTGATTATTCAAATTACAAATTTTAATATATTAAATATAAATTTTATATTTTTTGGAATCAAACAAATTATAATTTAAATATTGTGAGTTAAACAGTTGTTAATAATTTAATAAAATAATACACCTTTTTCAGCCCCTATAAGAATAAAGTACTTACAGTCTAACTTTTAAAAGATGCCATGATTCAATTATTCTGACAGGATTAAAACCTTGTATTAGCTAAAAAAGCTTTTGAGTGTCCTCTATATTAAAAATTAAAGTCTCATCTTAATTTTTAAAATTATAAATGTAATATTTTGACTTGTATTAGATAAAAAACTTATGAGTGTCCTTTATATTTATAAATTAAAGTTTGATCATAATTTTTAAAATTATAGATGTAATATTTTTTTTATTATTTTGATGGAGGATTCAAGGAAATTTGGACATGGTAAGAAGTGGAAGATTATGAGAAACTTTAATGGGTTGATAATGTTATTATAAAAGGACATTATTTATACATTATTAATATCTTGACTCAATAGTCTTCACCCAATTAAAATATTGGTAATTTTATGGATGAACAAAAACCACTCTTGAGAAAATTTGTGAACTACAAAAGTAAGCATATTTATAGAAGGTAACAAGGATTTATTTGATAATATTAATGTTAAATATGAAGGTATGTTTATCTCCAAAGAGAATTTTTGTACGACATTAATTCTTTGGCAAGAAATGATATTTTCCACATCAAGGACAACAACTAATTTTGTTCTCTTATTTGGTATTTTTGGTTCTTATTTTCTCTATTTACTCTGTTATTGTAAATTATAGAATTTATGGGTTCTATGTCTGATTCTATGTTAACATGTTATGTTTTTGTGTGTGTTACCATTCATTTCTTGCATGTTTTTATTTCGGGCTAGGTCTTCCCCTATGCTTTGTTATTTTTCTTGGATATATTTTTTTTAGTTACATAGGAGAGTTGGACACAACTATATTATTTTTAGTAACTAACAAGTGTAGGGTTCAAACCACATGGGCTGCTTTCACCAAACCTATTTCACTTCGTTATTGTTGACCAGACATGAAGGGGACCATTGGTTTCTCTAAATTTGTACCATCATCATGGGTCTAGCGCACACTCAGAGGATTAAGATCAGACTACTACCTTTGCAAACAGGCTACCCTCAAGGATTGAACCTGGGTGTATTCTTGATAAATGCCTAGCCAGACATGTACTTACCAATCCACCTAGTCCTCGGGGATATTACCAATCCACTTACCATTTTTCTTAGATGTTATTAGGACTACTTTTTTAGTCGGGTTTGTAAATTTGTAAAAGTTTTGATGACATTTTTAAAACCTCTTCTTTTATACCTAATCAAAAAATATATATTTTTTCTATTACTTATTTTCCTAAATTTAAAAGAAGTTAAATATTAAAAAAAATATAAATGAAGAGTAGAAGCATTTTGGTCCTAATTTATTTTCTAATAAGATTCTTAAATTTTATCAAAATATTTTATAATACGATGGTTGATATGAGAATGATTTCACCAACTAACTCAAAGGTTATAGCTATATGAAAAGTTATGTTACCTATAAATATAGTATATTTAGAGAAAATATTCACTAAAGTAATGAGAGGTCCCCAAGGGTTTAGGTGGATTAGTAAGTTCCTGTCAACTCATAATAAAAAATTTTACATTTTCTAATGATTATTAGATTTAGTAAATTTAGAAATTTTGTTCTTATATTATTGAATTATGATTGAGTTTTTATCCATAAATAATAATTTTTATTTGAATTTTATTCATATTAACTATATATTTATATATAATATTAAAGATTATAATATTTTTTTATTATCAATTTTAAGTTATATAATGTGCAAATATATGTGGCTTTTATGTATGTCTAAAAATATTGTATCAAATATCTTCTTAATAAAGATAATTTGATAGAGTTATTTTCATTTTAGTATAGAAGGTTAGGTGATGTCTTGATTTTAAAAATATATAATTGAGTAATGAATAAATATGCCTCAATGTTCAATGTGTTGATTAACCAAAAATAAACAAAATGATGTACCTACATATAATATAGATAAGTATAATAAAATTCTATTGATTACAAAATAATTTTTTTTTTGATGGACTATGCATTATTAAATTAATATCACAATCACATTTTATTCCTAGGTGAAAATCTAGATATTTTTTTATTTGGTAAAGAAGGGGTCTTGAAAGGATCACCCAACCTTTTACAAAGGGGTTTTCCAAGGGTCTCCAAATATAAACATAAAGATATTAAATTAGCACTGAGAGAGGTACAACATCAATTTGACAATCGACCTAAGAAAATTAAAACTGAGTACCAAAAAATAAACACACCAAAATATTCTAGGGGCAGTCAAAAAAAAAGACCAAAAATACCTTGCCACCTAATATCCCAACAAACCAAAGTATAAGCATCAACATCAAGAATAGTAAATAATATTTATAAATTAAAAATGAACCTCCTACTCAAACTAGCAATTTCAAATTGAAAATGAAGTATTCTTTCCTAACATCAAAAAAGCCAACTAAAAAAACATTCATGCCTAGCAATAAGCCAAGACTTGGAGCCAAAGAGACTCACAAGAGTAACAAACGGTATTGTAATATCTGCAACTGAATATACCAACAAAAGAAATAAAGCATTTTGACTTGGTGTAAGCATTCAATAAAATATTACACCTTAAAATATATAAATATTGCAAACCCATCAAATTATAATTATAAAAATAAAACTGAGTGCACATGCATGATTAATTTACAATAAAATGAGGTGTACTCAACAAATCCATAATCCACTAAAAGAATAAAAAAAATGACTCCATGCATCAAGGAACTAGAGCCATAGTCCTCACACATATTTAGGCCATCGACTAAGAGTATTAATAGTCTTCACACATATATTTAGGTCATCGACTAAGAGTACTAAGAATAGAGTACCAAAGCCTTAAAATTTAAAACTGAGCACCCAAACAATTAATGGATGAAGTCCTTTGGATGCTTAAAATAAAAAATAAGCCATATCACCTAATACATTCTCCCACCTCCAATAGTCAAAGCCTACCTAAACTATAGAGACTCACATTCCAGCATAAGTAAGTACAACAAATTTGAACCTAGAGTGCTAAAATATGATTTTAATAAAATAATTTAAACAACTCTCACATATCATAACTCTAAACACAATACACCAAAAACTTGGCCTTCTCCAGCAAATCATTCAACCAACAAACTTGGATCTAGAAGACGTAAAAAAGGAACAAATCGTAAAAGGAGAACTATAACTGAAAATACTGACCAACAAAATAAAAAAAACCTATTCAATATAGGATACTTAGATATCGAAAGAAATCCAAAACTACATAGAAACCCAAGAGTGCAAAAAATATTGATAATACTTTACCACTCAGAAAAATAACCAAGGCCCTACATGTTATAGGAACCAAAGATATATGATGGTTATTGGAAGAAAGGATATTTCCACATCAAAAAATACCCAGCAAGGGAATCGAGCTGGGGAACCAAACCCTCCATAACATAAGGGAGGAAAACCTTCAACCATAACAAAATGGTTGAAAAAAATATCCTCTCATCGAGAAGCCAAATATAGAGCACCATCCCAAGTACTACCGTATTAGTTAAGACATTGAAGATATCTCAAGTAAAACCTCAAGACCTCCTTACGAAGGGTTGACTATGATAGAATAGACATGGGGGTTGAGAGCACACCTCATACTACATTGAAAGAGGCACGTGATCTCCTCTAACAGTTTAGATAAGGTGGGGTGAGATAAAAAATAACGAGGAAAAAAGGACTATCAAGCACCCACTAAAAAATATCCCCAACAATTTAGTTGAACCACCCAAGCCACCAGATATAAAGACTACCAACACAAGCCACACTCAATAGACCAGAATGCACAAGGTCTCCCCCAAAGGTTTGGAATAGGAGGGACAAGACCAAAAAATTTAAAAGAGAGACTTGACAAACAACAATCATATTTGACAACCAAGAGATTCAATAAAGGAAATCATATTGAAAATCCAACAATCAGATAATCTTCCACCATTGTTACACTAGATGGCAACTTCCCAGCGGAGAACCCTCCTAACAAGGAAGAGGGTTCCAGATTTTTTCATTATTTTCTAGGTGAAAATATTAAGGACAAACAACTCTAAAAAATTTCTAAGCATGATTATAAAGTATAATTTATTTTGAAGATAAAAATAATATATTATAAAACAATTAAAAAATAAAAATAAAAATATACATTATAGACAATAATGCCTATGAGAAATATTTAGAACCATTCGATATGGGCTTATTATAAGTTCTATATATATTATCCTTATTTTTTTTTGGTATATATAATGATTTTAATCGTGACTCTTATTGATGGTTTATACCATTTACATGGAAATATTGCATGAATAGGTGTGCCCACTCTTCAACCCCATCCCCATAAAACAAATATATGCTTTCATTCCTTAGGAAGAATACCATTACATAATATGAACCTTAGATAAAGAGTTATGCAATTGAGATATTATATCATATTCTTATGTGTCTTTTTAAATTTTTGCTAATAATTTCCAATTAAAGTAAATATTAAGGACAAATCTTGGTTTAAAAAATAGATTATACTATGTCTAATGTTTTTGAAACATCTATAAAGAATTCGTAATTAATATATATATTGTTTGGTAGACTTCAAACAAGAGAAATGCTTTGTTATAATTTTCAAAAAAAAAATTATGTTTTTTTGAAGGATGTAAATAATCCTTAGTTTAAATCGGTATGGAAAAAATAATGTTTAAATTATTAGTTACACTTAAAAATATTAGTTAATTATTAGCATTCTATTGTAAAGAATAGTGGATGAATGAACCAAAAAAATTCGTGACACAAAGTTATAAGCATAATTTTATGCAATAAGTATTATTTATTGGTTTAGATATCTTATACATAAAACATGTCAAAGATAATTTAATATAAGTAATGTTATATGAAATAGTGTTTTTTGAAAGGAAGATTATTATTTAGTTTTATACTTATCTGATCCGAACTAAGAAGAAAATATCAATGTATTTTAATTGAACTTAGTATATGCAAGTCCTTTTTTTTATTATTATTTGATGAATGCAAAGTTTTAGTGCAAGTGTATTTTAGCTTTCTATATAAGAATGATTATAGAATTTAAATATATTCTTCAAAATAATATTTAAGAAAATTGTGAAAGGAAAATGTTAAAATAAATAATTATTCTATTAAGTTCTACTAGGATAGACTTACTTGAGTTTCCACTCCTTCATGAGTCAGGTGAACTCTCAGTTATAGTCTACATCAAATTTGATGAGTTGTTGTAATCCAACGACTCTCAATGATCAAATTTGTTATTTGTACAAAGTTGATGTATGGAATAATCAATCAGTTCTATTTTGTTTCTTCAAATCTTGTAATGCTTTGTAGTTCTACTCTTGGGAAATTCTAACATGGTATCAGAGCAGGATAAAATCTGCTAGGCATTGTCTCTTGAAGGTAACCTCTCGAACTGGTTCTTACTCTCTTATATTTTATTTTTTAAAAAAAGGAAAGAGGTTTTACATCTATTGTAGATTGCTTTTTTATATCTGCAATTATTTTTTAAGGAATATTCTTATAATACTATCTAGATAAATATTGTTTTACCTTGTTATGTAAATAATCTCCTCATTTTTTTTTGCAATTTTATGTGTCCTTGTATACCTATGTTTTAAAACTTTTTTTCTCCATCTCGAATGCAGCTCACTTCGGCTCCATTTAGCCATCACTGCGTATCACTCAAAAGTGGAGACTAAAAACTTGGAGGCATTAATATTTTTGTGGACATTATAAAATTTTTTAAATGAAGTTTAGATTTCGTTATATCTTTGTGATATCTTTAATTAGAGGAAGTAGCACTCCTCGCGTCAAAATAGAATGGACTTTTGGTCTAACTTTGAATAGACCAAAGTCCAGTTATTTTTTTTGAAATGTGGCTTTTGGCCACCACTTATATTGGTATGAATAGAGACTATGTTTCATAAAACAGGCATTTTTCTAATTAAATATCAATCATTTGAAGATGTTGTGATTTCCAAATCTTCATTCAACTCAAACTTCTTCCTTTTTTTTTGCATTTCTTTGTTGCTTAGCGTCAATTAAATTTCAGCCTTAAATTTGAAGCCTTCAAAAGTTTCTATCCTTTTCTTTCCAGCCACTCCTTGGCCTGAAGATATAAAGGACAATTGTAATCTCTATAATATACTTTTTTGGGGGGTTTTATAGGTGCCTTTTTTGCACCTATCATAGCATCAAGGGGGTTGTTATTGCGTCAACTTTTGCCTCTTTTATTTTTGCCTCATTACCTTTGTTACAATTCATTTGTTTATATATCTTGGTAATGAAATTTAAGTGAGGATAATTGATTTCAAATTACATTCCTTAATACATTAGAGATCTTAAATAAAAAAAAATTATTCTTTCTTTATTTCCTTCTTAAATCAAATCTCTATATGAAACACTTATTTTGTTCTAATTAATTTTCTTTCCGAAGTTATTTAATATTATATAGATATTGTTTAAATGGATGAAAGTGAGGATATATCAATATAATTTCATTATTTCATTTCTTGCAATAGGTCTCTATATTAATGAACTTATTTTGATTAATTTTTTACAAAGAGTTTCTTAATTTATATAATTTTTTTTTTGATAAAGGAATTTAAGTGAGGATATCTCTTTAATTAACCTTGTTAATCTATTTTATTCTCAATTCATTATTCTTTTCGTAATAATTTCTAAAGAGAAAATATATTAAATCAACTATGCCCCTATATTGAAAATTCTAAATAATTCATAGTTTTCCTCACATAAGGGCGGTTTATTAAGAAAACCAATATAGGAGTCTGTTTGATTAAAAGCCTATGTTCCAAGTATTAAATCTACTCAATAATTATAGTTTCCCTCTCATAAGGGTGGGTATTTGAGGAGAAAATATATATAGGCTTGGCATATTTGTTCTCATTAGCCTAAGATTAATATTAAATCTCCTCAAAATTAATTATAGTTTCTCTCTCATTAGGGTGGGTATTTTGAGATATGTGGTGTTTCTTAAAGGCTTCTATTCACTAATATCCATTGCATTCTCTAAATTAAAGTTAAAGGGGTGAAGTTTGAGTTCACTTAAATTTTATTTGGAAAAATTAATTCAATGAATACAATTGATCCTCTCACTCCTCATAACTACCATACATGGAAACCCAAAATATTAAATCTCATTTCTCAAAAAGGTCTCACAAACCTATTAGAAGAAAAGCAACCTGAGTTTGAAAAAGAATATGAAAAATTTGTTCATAAAGGAAAGATGTATGAACAATGGGTATTATAAGCTCTAATGTAAATGAAAGCTTATGGTTTCACATTACAAATTGTAAAACTCCTTATGAAAGTTGAGAGAAACTAAAGAACTTGTTTGGGAAAGTATATCAAATAAGATCAATGCAGCTAGAAGCAAAATTAACAACATTATATCCTGAAGACTTTAGTAATATTGTTGACTTTCTCACCAAATTAAAAGAAGTCCTTGTTCAATACAAAGGCAATGGGAATAATAAAATGAATAAGAATGCTTTTATCTAATTATTTTTGAAATAAATGGTGTATTTCAAATATTTTCAACCACCTTTCTATCTATAAAATATGCTCTTGGTGCAGCTTTTAAAATGCCTTCCTTAGAAGAATTTTGTGATAGACTAATTTTTGTGAAAAAAAATTTCATAAAGGAAAGATGTATGAATATACTCTAACCTTCATTAATGAATTTTCCAGAAGAACTTGGGTCTACTTCCTAAAATACAAAAGTGATGTTCCATCCCACTTCAAAATCTTCAAAATCTTAGTTGAAAATGAGGTCTCTTACAACATCAAGAAAATTTGCATAAATAATGGGGGGAATACTACAGTAATGAGTTCTCAATATTTCTATCAATTCATGGCATAATTCATCAACATTCTGTCTTCCATAATCCACAGCAAAATGGCATTGCAGATAGGAAAAACTAAACATTGAAGGAAATAGCAAACTGTATGCTCCATTTAATAGATCTTCCAAAAAAAAAATAGTAGAAGCTATTAACTATGCAAACTATATTCAAAACCACACACCTCATAAAACTCTTGACCGTTTAAATCCTAAAGAAGCATGGACTAGCTCAAAACCGGATGTCTCCTTCTTCAATATTTTTGGTTGTACTACTTGGGTGCACATCCCAAAGAAGAAAAGGAAGGCTCTAGATAATAAAAGCATAAAGCTCATATTTTTTAGTTATTGTGAGGAAATGAAAGCATACAGGCTCCTTTATCCCATGACTTATGATGTCTTTTTTCATATAAATATCCAATTTTATGAAACATTCCCTTAGAAATATCCTCAACCATCCTCTTCCTATATTGAGCCTTCTCCTATAGTAGAACCTGAATATAATGAATAACCAATTCTAGAGATTAATTTAGAGATTGATGATCAAGATGAGGATCCTATAAATCCAAATCAAATTCTTTCCACTCCTTCCACTCCTTCCACCATGCCAAAATGGGCCCACACCATTGTTAAAGAAGCTACTCCTTACATCCAAAATATTCTATTATCCAGAAAAACTAGCTCCATAGGCACTAGTCTTGGTTATCAATCTACTTCCTTTGATCCTCAATCCTTCAAAGAAGCAACTGGTATTAAACAAATGGGATGATGTCATGGAAAATGAATTCTCTTCCTTAATCAAAAATGAAACTTGAAATTTAGTTCCCCTACCTAAAGGAAGGAAATTATTTCATTGTAAATGGATTTACAGAACAAAATATGGACCTAATGGAGAAATTTACAAACACAAAGCTCACCTAGTAGCCAAAGGTTTCTCTTAAACTGAAGGAATTGATTATGCTGAAATATTTACACCAGTTACAAAAATAGATTCTGTTAGACTGGTTCTTACTCTAGTTGCTTCCCAAAAGTGGCATGTCCTTCAAATGGATGTAAAAAATGCTTTCTTACATTGGTACTTAAAGGAATATATATTCATATGTTGGTTAAACATAGCAATTTGTTGAAAAAAACTATTGTAAAAAATTTATAGACTTTGGAGCTCTGCTAGGGTTTGATGAGGAAAAACTACTCTCCTAGGGTTTTATGAAGAAAAACTGCTCTACGAGGATGACAACTTTCGAAGGAGGTCTAAAAAATTGGAGGAATGTCATGATGGCATTGGGTCTGACACATAGAGTGCATGCATGTAATATTTTTTCATCTGAAAATGACTAGAAGGAACAGGATTTTCCAGTGCATGTCAAGAACCGCTTGTTAAAGAACAATGGATGTTTGGAACGATGTGAAGCCAGGCCAGTTCTAGTGGTTCAACCATACTCAGTGGTGGAAGATGTGGAGTATCTAACCAGACATGCACTTATTGGAAAATTTTTGGGCATCTGAATTTCTTTCCCTTTGTGGAGGCTTGGGTTAGGAAGACTTGGAATCCTGAAGGTGATGTAGAGGTGATGCTGAGTGCGAATAGTTATTTTATGGTGGTTTTCTCTTGTATTGCAGATCGTAACAAAGCATTTGAATGGGGTCCTTATTTCTATAACCAAGTGGGACTCTTTCTTAAACCCTGACATGTGGGTTTCAACCCATTAGAGGAGCGACTATTGCGAGTTCCAATATGGGTGCAACTTCCATGGCTTCCGTTGGAATTATGAAGAACTGATATCTTACATAAGATTCCCCTTCTACTTGGGAAGGTGATTGGACCGTCACAACAGATAATGGATAAAAAGGTAATCTCTGTTGCTCGTATTTGTGTTGAAATTGAATTCAATAATCCTATTCCAGATTCTATTGAAATACAATTTGTATCAACTACATGGGTTCAAAAACTTGACTATGAAGCTCTTCCATTTTTTTGCTAGATTTATCGTGAATATGACCATCTACAAAGAAAATGCCCTAAGTTTGTCTCACCCGTGGCTTCAAATCCTAGGCCCTCTTAATCTAGACAAAGTTTGGATAAAGGGAAATCCTCTATAATGGAAGGAGAATGAGATAAGGAAGGTTTTGCTCTGATAAAATCCTAAAATAGAGGACAAAGGAAAAACAAAGACCTTAAGGATAGCTAGCCAGATGCTCTACTCAACCATTTTGAAATATTAGATGATCTTGATTAGTGCATGGAGATGCCTAAAACATCGCTACCTAATGTAAATATAACAAGGCTAAATCATATGTCTCTTCTTGAGGGGAAACTTAAAGAATCTGATCTAGGGGGTTTAAATGAAGAACAAAGGGCTTTGGATCTGAGTATAGGGGACATGGTTTGGTATATACCTATAAGGGAAACTATTTTGGAAAGTGTTACAGATTTAGTTATGCCCTCTCCTACTCAAGCACTGATGGAGTCATCCTTGGACTGCAAAACTCCTACGATGTTGGGATTGTAGCAAAAAATAATTAAAAAAAGTTTTTCGGATAAGAATATGAAGGTGGGTCGGAAGAAGGAATAGGATAAAATTAAGTTAATAGGGGAGACTTTGGTGGAGTCAGGCTTGGTGAGAACATTGGACTCCCATTTTTATAACCCCCAAAAATTATTATCGTCTCATGGAATGTAAGGGGGTTGAATAGCATTGCCAGACAAAAAGTTGTTCATGATTTGGTTTGTGTGCATTCTCCAGATGTGGTGTTTATTCAGGAGACTAAATTGGATATTGATTGTATGCTCAATATTTCTCTCAATTTATGGAGAAGGGGGTAATACTAGTGTATTGGTGCATGTGGATATTCTAGTGGCATCGCTTGTTTATGGGATCTGGTTAAGATATCCTCTCTTACTTGGATTTCAACAGATGGTCTATTTCAATGGTCGGGCATGATAATGAATCTGGTGAAATCATCCTACTTACAAATGTGTATGCTCCTATTTATTACAATGGTAAAGTTAATTTATGGAAGCACATTTGCTTTGTGAGAAGTTTGATTCCCCTATACCCATGGATTTTGGCTGGAGACTTCAACTCTATCACTTGTCTGGAGGAGAAACATGGTGGGGTGGACCATCTCGAGCCTTTTTCTTCTATCTTCAGTGCTCATATCTAGGCTTTAAACTTGGTTAACATCAATCTAGATAATGGGATATTTACTTGGCACAATAGAAGGTGTGGGGAAGCTTCCATATTAGAGATACTGGATAGGTTTTTGATATCCAGTTATTGGATGGGTAATAACAGAGGTGTTAGTTCTATAATTTTGGAGGGTAGAGGATCTGATCATTGGTCTATCAAACTCTCTGCTTTGGAGTTAGGGCTAAAAAATAATCCCTCCTTTAAGTTTCAACTTATGTGGCTTCATGATCCTAAGCTTCATGATTTCATGCGAGGCTAGTGGACCAGTGGCAAACCTCCTCATGGCACCACTATGTATTCCTTTATGAAGTGACTACAATTTGTAAAACATAAATTGAAGAGATGGAATAGACTGAATTTTGGGAACCTTTCCTTGGCTAAGCTGGCATCTCTTAGGAGGATGGAAGAAGCTTCAAGGAAGATTAGAGATCATTCACGAAGGAGCTCCTTTTTGAGGAATCTAACGCTACAAAAGACCTTGTTGAATGGTAACTGAGGGAAGATTTTTTTTGGAAATAAAAAGATCAAGTATATTGGCTTCAGGAAGGGGATAGGAACACAACCTTCTTTTATAACTCAGTTAAGGCTCGCCGTAATGGTAACCTGATTACCTCTCTTGTGAATTCTCAGGGTGCCCTACTCTCTTCTTTCAGGGATATTTCAGAAGAGACTAAGAGGTATTTTTCCTCTCTCTTCAAGGAGGACTCCCTATCAAATGATGAGAATGAAAAGCTTATTCTAAACTGTATTCCAATGATTTTTTCTAGAGATATGAATGAGCACTTGATGGGTCCAATTTCCCTTGAGTATTTGGAAAATGTTGTATTCAAGATGAAAAAGGAAAATCCCTAGGTCCAAATGGATTCTTGATTGATTTTTATTAGGCGTTTTACAATTTAATCAAATTTGATCTTTTGGAGGTGGTCCATGAGTCCAAAAATAACAAACAGATGCTAAGTCCCCTAAATTATACCTTTGTGGTGCTTATACCCAAAAAAGAGGGAGCAAATTCCTTGGAAATGTTCAAGCCTATTACTCTCTACAATGTTGTGTATAAGATCATCACAAAAATTATTGCTGAGAGGCTGAAGATATAGTTGAGCAAAATCATATCTGAGGAGCAAGGAGGGTTTTTTCCTAGTCAAAAAGTATTTTATGGGGTTGTTATTGCTACATAAGCTATTCACTCGATGGAAAATTCTAAGGATAAAACTATGTTCATTAAGTTGGACATGGCCAAAGCCTATGATCGGTTCAGATGGTCCTTTCTTTAGAAAGTTCTTGCTACTTTTGGATTTGAGGAGGAATGGATTAGATGGGTGATGAGTTGTGTTTCTTCTTCCTCATTATTTATTCTTGTTAATAATGAGCCATCAGAGCTCTTTGAGGCCTTAAGGGGATTTAGGCAAGGAGATCCTTTATCTCCTTATTTGTTTATCATTATGGCAAAAGGGTTGGGAAGATTGCTCAAGTGTCAAGTCATGCAGGGTCTCATTCAGGGGTGGAATTGGGATAGTAGTTTGCCACATCTTTCCCACCTTCAATTTGTTGATGATGCTACTTTTTTGGGATTTGCCACTATAAGGGAAGTTGGTAACATTAGACAGTCTCTTGACATATATCTTGGTGCTTCTGTATAGTTGATTAATAAGGACATGTATTCTATTTTCTTCTTCAATACCCCTCCTCTTATTCAAACCAGGATTGCTCTCATTCTAATATTCTAGGTTGGAACTCCCCCCTTCATTTATCTTGGTATTCCAATTTCATATCACCTCTACCTAGATCTTCTTGGCAGTCTATGCTTGATAAGTATAGAAGGAAGGTGAATCACTAGACTTTCATAAGGCTATCCACTGCAGGTAGAGTAAGATTATGGGGCCGCTTGTCAACTGTAATAAGAATGGGAGGGGTCCTTGCAGTTCAAAAGATGAGGGTGTCCACCAAGGGGCTTGGCGTGCCGAAGAGGACATGATTTTGAACGAATACGCCAAAATTCATGGCGAGGGTGGCTAGAAATCTCTTCCTTATAAAGCAGGTGAATCAATGCATTTATATTTATACGCTTGTGTTTCCAAGACATTTTTAAATTTAGGTTGTATCCATAAATGAAGATGTCATTTATAGGAATAATATTATACTTTCAAACCTCGGTTCAAGAAAATTATAAATTCACGAAATGAAATATTATGAATGAAGTGTACAATAGAAATAAATTTGTTATTTCAATAAAAATTATATAAATATATTTTAACTTAAATTTTAAAATTATTTTTTGATGGGTATATCTTTTTTTTTGGTAAGTAAGAGAATATTTATGATTAATACCGGGTTTTAACTGGTTGACCCAAAACCATTTTACAAAATAGGGTCCACTGACCAACTGGACAAAGGCCAAGCCCTGAAAGTTTAAACTGACAACAAAAAGGGCCAAGACCTACTCTTCCAACAGAATACAACCAAACTAAACTATGGAAGCCTAATATTATGGCCATCAGAAAAGAAAGACGCAAAATAGAACTAACAAAGACAAAATCCACTTTGAGCCTTCCAATCTAAAATTTTTCATTATCTATCACCATTGAGACTACATGAGGAAGATTTTCAGTCCACGTGATCAAATTTGCTGCTACAATGCCTTCATTTGCCAGCCTATCAGCTGCCATGTTTGCTTCCCGAAGGTATGCAAAATTATGGCCTCATGTCGATCATGAATTAGAGCCCTTGCTTCATGGATGTAGTCATCAAATCTCCAAGGAGCTCTCTTAGTGTTCTTTAGAAGATTTATAATAATAAGAGAATCACCTTCCACCAACAGTTTCCCTGGATAATTATTTGCCACCTTGAGGCTCCTCCAAACTGCCCTCGCTTCAGCCACATTGTTAGTTTGAGCTCCAAGATGTTCAGCAAAAGCTACAAGCACCTCACCCTTGTGGTCTCTAAGTAAGCCACCAGCCCCAACTTCACTTGGGTTGCCCCTAGATGCCCCATAAAAATTTAACTTAATCCACCCTAGGGGGGTGGGGTCCATGAGATCATGGTTCTAGGACAGACTTGAGGATGATTGAGGCCATCAGTGAGAGGTAAGTTTAATGACTGGCCTAATGAAGCTTCAAAAGGATTTGGAGGTCTAGATGCTGCAGGCACTAAACAAGCATTCTCATTAGCATATACTAAAATTTTTGACAGGACAGAGGATGACTGAGAAACCTTATCCAAGAAGGCCCGACGATTCCTTTCCAACCATATCTGCCACAAGTAGTGATGAAGGCAGATCTTCCACATATAACTAAGACGCATATTTGATGGGTATATCAACTGTCAACTATGAACCCATATAATTCCAAAAAAACATAAGTATTATGAGAGCTATATTATAAATAAATGGATATATTATTTTTATAATTTTTTTAACATCAGTTTTTGTTTGTAAAGTAAATTTTGATTATTTATCATGATTATATATTTAAGAAAACATCAATAAACTAGTTTTATAATTTAGTTATATGAGATTGAAATTGGTATCAACTTTGTTATGTCATATAAGAGATTGTAATTGTATGTAGGTAGTTGTGTATGCAATTGTGTTATGGGTCTCAAAGTCATTTGTCCAGCTCATTATATATGGTATTTTCTTGCCACTTAGGATGCCATACAAGTGCTTATTGGCATAGTATTTTTTTCCATTTTTACATGCATGAGCTTAATGTTAGGACTTATTACATCATGTGATGTGATAAATCACCTTCAGGGATAAACAAAGTGGGTAGTTAGAACCACTCATGTATGAGTCATGCATAAGTTGATTAGTTTTGATTTTCACCATTTACAAAAATTACATAGTTAGTGTCATTTCTTGATATTAGGAAACATAATCATATTTAAATAAGCTCTTGAACAATGAAAATTCTATGTAGTATTTCTTATTACTCGTATCAAAGTATTATAACCATGGATTCCCATAGACTCTTGTTGTTATTATTTATTCTCAACGTTTACCACCTATCCAAGTCTTGAATTGAGTCCTCTATTCTTAATTTTTAGATATTGTTGATATAGAGCACATGATCCAACAATAATGCACACGTATATCTCTACAAGGATTCTCAAACAAGTTGAATTTGGATCTCATCTTTGTTTGGTACAAGCATAAATAACAACATTCAAACCTCATAAAACATAGCAGTGCACCATACACTATTTCATTGATGACACATGATGTAGAAACCTCATCAACTACCAATGTTATTTTTTAAAATCTAATGAAGAGGTACCAAAAGTGTTAAGCAACAATTATGAGCATCCTTAATAGCTAAATTTTTTGATGCTCCATGGGATTGGAGAACCACTATGTTGAGGCATATACTATTTTTGTGTGTGATGCATAGTAGGGTACCAAGGATGAGTTGTAGTTGGTGGTTCTTCTTTTTGTAACATATCATATGTTATAAATTGTCTATATCATGGATATCTTATATTTGGAAAGAAGAATATCAATATCCTTGAAAATGGGCTCAAGGGTACTCAAATGATGGCATGGCTCTTTCATCTCTTGTTGTTGATACAACATGTCTATTGAACTTAGAAGAGTCACCCTATCTTATATAATAACTAAATAATACACTCTTGGCTATTTAGCATCATAGACTAACTAAAAGATAATAAATTACAATTTGCAAGGTGTTGGGCTATAGGATCATGGAATTAGAGGAAAATTAAATGTTCATGGGATGAATATGAAACACAATGTATTCATAAATGACTTAGAATGACTTGTTTAAATAGACAAGAAGAATAAGGGTGGTGGATTAGTTTTTAAAAGTTCAAATTATTAATTAATACAATTTCAAAAATATTAAAATATGTGCCTACTTAACTAAAATTATGTGTGTATTTATTAGAAAGTGATTTGTATGTTCATCATTATTAGGTTTAAAATAAAAAAATATTGGTATATGCTAGTTTGAGAGTTAGTCTATATTTAGTATTATGAGATATAGGAGTTAAATTCAATGTATTGAGATAATTTATAGAGTGTTAATGTGATAAATATCAATTAGTTTTATGGTTTCGGTATTATTATACCAAATTTGAAGAGTTATGAAGGAGAATTAGTAGTTATACTTGGCACCCTTATAGATTGTTTTGATTAAGGGAGGATAATCCTATATTTTTTAATACTCATGGACACTATAATGATGATTAATATGGTCTCTAAAAATTTAAAGTGTTTAATGAAGGACAACTAGATGGATGATAGAACCATGGTAAATTTATCCATGAATGTGTGACTCCAAATGTAGTAGATTCAAGAGATTGAAATGGAGCAACTTCAAGTTGAGAAGGTTGATTCTAAATACAATTCTTCTTCATCTAAAAATTCTAGCATGGATGGGATGGAAATAGAGGCAAGCAAGAAGGACCAAGGGCCCTTGGATAAGGCACTCAACACTCAATCACATTTTTTTGAATTGTTAGTGGTATACCACATCAATAGATAGAGGAAGCAAAAATACATCGGTTATTAGAGGAAACAACTTATTCAAATGAAAAAGAGCAAGATTAACAAGAGGAAATATGATGTGATTAACCTCATAGATGATTACTTGTTAAAAAGTAAGGGCACATTGAGAACCACAATAGTAATAATTTTAATGCAACACATGAAAAAGACCCTCCTCACAATGACAATGATGAAGACTATGTTTATTAATTTAATTAAATATTTATCATTATTAATAGTTGTGTGTGTCCCTATTCCTAAGGGGATGTTCAGTATAGACATAATTATCATTGAAATTATGTTTTATGCATTACGTGAAGGACCATGTCACACTTAAGGTGAATGGTTGGTTTAATATCCATTCATAAGATGATTTAAATTAGTACATGATGCAAGAGAAAAAATATTGGTTCAATACCATGGTTTTAGTACATGGTTTTTGGACTATGTGTTTAACATTTTGTTATGTACCTTTTATTATGTTTATAAATATGTGTACATAGTTACAAGAGAGGTGTTGAAGTAAAAATGACATTGGAACTAGATATTTGGTTCTCTATTGAGTGCTTTTATGTGGTATATTAGGTTTAGTAACCATAAAGGAAAATTATAGAGGTCTCTGGCTATAACTATGGAGCTAAGGTACTGGGATAATAATGTATAACATCCAAATTGATGTATTGTATTGTTTAATCTAGTTTATTAAGATTTCCATGCAAGGATACAATAGTGTTATTTTTATAAAGATTTCTCAAATATATCTCTATAAGTCTATAATTCTGTTGTTGCAAATATTTATCAAAACATATTTTTGCAAGGCTATGATAGTGTTTAGTCCAATTGGTGAAGCCTTCTCTACAAGGTTGTGATAGTATTATTTTTTAAGATTTTTTTGTTACCTTAGAAAATAACTTTTATTGAAAATATTTAGGTTTATGCTTGAGATATGCTATTGCCTGAAAAATGTGTCTTAGACTATAACCTTCCATTTACATTACTGAACACTAAAGTAATATGTATTTGATATCTTATTATAATATTTTACACTTTTTGTTTTTGTTTTTTATATTTAGTTGGGCGCTACATTGGTTGGTAGGTTAGTTTGCACAATAAAATCTTTCCAAAGGCCTAGGATGACTACACAAGGTTGTATCAAAGATCAAGTTTGATTCATAGTGCTTATAAAATAGAAAAAATAGGTAAAACTAAAATTGTACCAAATAGAGGTGTAAAGGTGTATTATTGATGATATGTATCCCATTTATAGATCATTTTTATTAAGGAAAAATAATCATATATTTTCTGAATAATCATGGATAATATAATGATGATCAAGAGTGTGGATAAAATTTTTAAGTATTCCATTAAAGATAACTAGATGGACGATAGAAACATGGTAACTTTATCCATGATTCTACAACTCAAAATGCAATAGATTTAAGAGCATGAAATGGAGTATCTTGAAATAAAGGTTGATTATAAATACAATTCTTATTCATCCATAGATTATAGACAAGATGAGATAAAAATGGATGCAAGTGTGAAGGACCAAGGGTACTTACATAAGGAACTCAACATTAAATCACTTTTGTTTGAATTATCAGTGATACACCACATCATTAGATCGAGGAAGCATAAATACATCATTTATCATACATAACAACTTATTTAGGTAAAATGGAAAAGATGTAGAAGAGAAAATATGAATTTCTTGACCTTATAGGATAGAACATAGTTTAGATTAAGGGAACATTAGCTACAATAATAGCAATATATTTTAATGCAACACATGATAAAGACCCTCACCATGAGGATAGTGAGGAAGAGTATGCTTATTAAATTGATTCAATATATATTCTTATGAATAGTTATGTGTATCCCTATTCCCAAGGGTATTTTTAGTATTCCTATAATTTACACTAAAACTTTGCTGTATGTATTATGTGAAGGTACATGCCACATTTAAGTTGAAAGGTTGGGTTTATCCCCATCAATAAGATGATAAAAATTACTAAGTGATGTAGGAGAATTTGATTGGTCCACAAAATGGGCCAGTAAGAAAGAAAGAAAATATTGGTTTTATACCATGGTTTTGTGAATTTTTATTGTTTATAAATATATACAGACTTACAAGGGAGTGGGGAAAGAAGAAAGAGTTTTAGAACTAGATATTTGGTGTTCAATGTAGTTCTTACAAGAGGTATATTGTGTATAGTAAACTTAAAATAAATTTTTAGGGGTCTATTTCTACAATTGTGGAGTTAAGGTTTTTTAAGGGGTCCAAGTTGACATACCATAGTATTTAATCCAACTT
This sequence comes from Wollemia nobilis, assembly GCA_028583015.1. Taxonomy (NCBI): domain Eukaryota; kingdom Viridiplantae; phylum Streptophyta; class Pinopsida; order Araucariales; family Araucariaceae; genus Wollemia; species Wollemia nobilis. Next base: position 2,905,096 of record JAQPPZ010016751.1, on the reverse strand, counting down.
TTCAATCCTTCTATGAGAGGCTATAATGGTGCTATTTTTGTAAATATTTTTCAAACATATCTCTACATGGTTGTAATACTATTTTTTTGTAGCTATTTCTCAAAATATATTTCTACAAGGCTATGATAGTGTTGTTTTTACAAATATTTCTATTAACTTAAAAATAAATTTTACATAGTATGTTTGGATTTATGCTGGAGATACTATGCTACTAGATAAAGGTATATATAACCTTCTATTTATAGTATTTAACATTTAACCAATATGTATTTGATGTGTTATTCTAATATTATACACTATTTGTAAGTGTGTTCTATAGGTTTCTACATTGATTGTTGTATCGTATGTTCAAGTAGTACCAAGTCAATTTATAGAGTGAAATCTTACCAACGATCTACATCAACTACAACAGGTGGTATAAAAACTCAAGGTTGATTCTTGGTGCTTTGAAACTACAATAAATAAGTAAATCTAGAGGTGTGTAAATTAATGATGGAAGAGTAGACCATAGGAATTTATGCAAAGCACAATACTATCTCTATAAGTATTCTCAAAAACTTTGAATTCGGATCTCATATTTGTTTGGTACAAGCATAAATAACAACATTCAAACCTCATAAAATATAGCAATGCAACATACACTATTTCATTGATGACACGTGACGTAGAAACCTCATCAACTACCAATGTTATTTTTCAAAATCTAATGAAGAGGTACCAAAAATGTCAAGCAACAATTATGAGCATCCTCAATAGCTAAATTTTTTATGCTCCATGGGATTGGAGAACCACTATGTTGAGGCATATATTATTATTGTGTGTGATGCATATTAGAGTAGCAATGAGGAGTTGTAGTTGGTGGTTCTTCTTGTTGTAACATATCATATGTTATAAATTGTCTATCTCGTGGCTATATTATATTTTGGAAATAAGAATATCAATCTATTTTAAAATGGGCTTAGAACTACTCAAATGATAACCTGGATTTTTCTTCTCTTGTTTTTGATGCAAGATGTCCATTGATCTTAGAAGAATAACCCTATATTATACTAGCTAAAGAGTACATTGTTGGCTATTTAGCATCATATACTAACACAAAGATAATACATTAGAATTTGTAAAGTGTTGGGTTGTAGGATCATGGAATTAGAGAAAAATAAAATGTTCATGAGATGAATAAAAAACACAATATATTCTTAAATGGCCCATATTCTTTTGTTTAAATATACAAGAAGAATAAGTGTAATGGACTTGTTTTTAAAAGGTCAGCTTATTAATTAACACAATTTTAGAAATATTAACATATGTGCCTACTTAGTTTAAATTAGGTGTGTACTTATTATAAAATGATTTGTATGTTCATCATTATTAAGTTTAAATATGAAAAATATTAGTGTACGCTAGTTTGAGAGCTAGTCTATATTTAGTATTATGAGTTATAGGAGTTAAATTCAATGTATTAAGATAATTTATTGAGTGTTAAGGTGATAAAGCTTGATTAGTTTTATGGTCTTGGTCATATTATACCAGATGAATTTGAAGAGTTATCAAAGAGAATTACCAGTGATACTTGACACCTTTATAGATTGTTTTGATTAAGAGAGGATAATCCTATATTTTTTAATACTCATGGACACTATAATGACGATTAATATGGTCACTAAAAAGTTAAAGTATTTAATGAAGGACAACTAGATGAATGATAGAACCATGGTAAATTTATCCATGAATGTGTGACTCCAAATGTAGCAGATTGAAGAGCTTGAGATGAAGCAACTTCAAGTTGAGAAGGTTGATTCTAAATGCAATTCTTCTTCATATACAAATTCTAGCATGGATGGGATGGAAATAGAGGAAGGAGTTGATTGACCTTATAGGATAAAACATACTATAGAGTAACGACACATTAGCAACAATAATAGCAATATAATTTAATGCAACACATGATAAAGACCCTCCCCATGAGGATAGTGAGGAAGAGTATGTGTATAAAATTGATTCAATATATATTCTTATGAATAGTTATGTGTGTCCCTATTCCCAAGGGTATTTTAAGTATTGCTATAATTTACACTAAAAATTTATTTGATGTATTATGTGAAGGTACATGCCACACTTAAGTTGAATGGTTGGGTTTATCCCCATCAATAAGATGATAAAAATTACTAAGTTATGTAGGAGAATTTAATTGGTCCACAAAATGGGCCAATAAGAAAGAAAGAAAATATTGGTTTTATACCATGGTTTTGATACATGGGTTTATACCATGGTTTTGGCACATGGTTTTATGCCATAGGTTTGGCATGCAGTTTTAGACCACATTTTGTGACCTTTTTATAGTTTATAAATATATTTACACACTTACAAGAGAGTGGGGGAAGGAGAAAGAGTGTTAGAATTGGATATTTGTTGTTCAATGGAGTGCTTACAAGAGGTATATTATGTATAGTAACCTTAAAAGAGAATTCTAGTGGTCTATCTATAATTGTGGATTTAAGGGCTTTGGAGCACAATTTGTAATGTCCAATTTTACATATCATAGTATTTAATCCAAATTTTCAATCCTTCCATGCAAGGCTACAATAGTGCTATTTTTGCACATTTTTTTAAACATATCTCTACATGGATGTAATACTATTATTTTTGTAGATATTTATCAAAATATATTTCTACAAGGCTATGATAGTGTAGTTTTTGCAAATATTTATAGTACCTTAATAAAGAAATTTTACTTGTTAAAATATATTATATTATTTGGTACATGACAATGTACCACCATGGGTACATCTATAGATTAGGAAAGAGTGTATTATATTAGTTTGAAAGTATTTAATTTATGCAATATAATAAATGTACAAGTGTGCAATGATATTTTGGCAATGTAAATGTGCATAGTTTTCCCTATGTACATGTTCCGTTCAAATAGGAATAAGAAGAATCATAAGAAGAGTGAGGGCCAAGAAACACCATATGAAGAGTCACATTCCATCCTATGTGTGGATGTTCAATTGTAATAGAATATAATAACAAGATAACATAAAGAGATAGAACATCATCCATGGAGCAATGGAAGGTGATGTAATATGATGTATTTGAGGTAATTTACTCAATAAGAGTTTATTGTATTTTCCCGCATTTGCCATTAGAAATATTGAATTATTTCATATTCTAATATAATCTTATTTGCTTAGAATTATTTTTTCCTTTATATTGAGTTGAGTGTTATTGATTTAGTGGCCATATTATTGAGTGATTATTCATTAAATGCTAATAGTGGTATCAGATCCATTGTATATCTAGCCATAATAGGTTTAGATAGGAATTGAGAGAGCCACTAAAAACTATTATAGTTTTTCATCATTCAACACCATTGCTACGTTTTTGCAAACCAAATGCACCTTTGGACCAGCCCCTCATAAAATTTGTTTTCTTTGAGATTGTTTGATAGAATTTATTATATATATTGGAAGGAAGGAAATTTTGACTAGTTAAGAAGATACCAATAAAGATAAAAGAAATTGCCTTTGGAAAGAGAAACCAGAGAAGATAAATAAAATTACCTCTAGGAAGAGAATCCAAAGAGGATAAAAGAAAATTACCTTTGGAAAAGAAAACCAGAGAATATAGCATTTCTCACTAGGTTGAGAGAAAACCATTGAAAGTTAAAGATTTACCTATTCCAAGAGAAAAAATAGAATATAAGAAATTTGACAGGTCTTGAAGATAAAACCTGATATTAAAGATTTAGAGACCCTTAGAAGATGTCCTCTTGGTAAATTTGATTGATTGAAATAATATATATTCTTGATTATTGATTGGCTAGAGTCTTTATACAAGGTTTAAGGAACATCTATGAAGAATAGGATTCAACATTTATTTGATTCCACTAGTTATAGCTAGTGAAGATTAATATTTTTGGAGCTTTATATATATAATTATTACTTAAGTTATATTGTAGAAAATAGACATTGAAGGAGGTACAAGAATAAGGTCCCAATTGAAGACTAAGAATAACCAAGGAGAGGTTATCATTGCAAGAGTGTTGATTGAAGAGACCCTAAGAGAGGTCATATTGAAGAAATTCTAAGATTGTAAGATTGAATATTTAAGGACTATTGAAAGTCCCATTGTATTTTGAAGATTGAATATAGGACTATTGAAAGTCTTATTGCATATTGAAGCAAAAAATTAAAGATTGGATACTGAAGATAGAAGGACTATTGAAAGTCCTATTGTAGATTTTGGATATCTATAAAGATATCTCATTGAAGAATTTTCTAAATGGGAAAATTGAAGTAACCAATGTAAGGTTTAATGGAATGCTACAGAATTTGAAGACCCAAGATTAGAGGTCCAAAGAAGTTTTAGCAAAAAATAAAAGAAGGCTACATAAAATCCTTATTGTAGATGTTGAAGAAGCTATTATTGAAGAATATTTGAAGCATATTTCATGGTAAAAAATTACAAGCAAAAAGAGTACCTGGCCATAATAAATTGGAACAATTATCGTCATTTGAAAACAAAACCACAATGAAAGTATTTCACAAGAGTTTTATCAAATTTGAAGAATATTTTTAAAAACTCAACACATTCATATTCTTGATAAAGAATATAGAGAAAGAGGTCAGATTTGAAGATAAAATCTAGTAATAAGTCAAAATAAAAAAAGAATACTATAAAATCCACAAATTTGAGAAATTTGAAGATAGAAACACAAGTTTTTTAGGCTAATTTGTAAAAGCACAAGTTGCCCATTTTTAGAAGAAAAATTGAAAGGAAAAGGACTGCAAAAATTAGAAGCATAAAGTTACAGATTAAAAAAAATTGGAGAAGTTTTCAAGGAAGATTTGGATAACCAACTAAGAGAAGGCTTGATATCAAAGAGAGTAGAAAATTTGAAGGTTAATAAAATTCATAAAATAATATTTTGGAAAAACAATTAGTACGTGTTTAAGCTGCATTTTTTGGCAGCATTTTAAGAACAAAATTAGATATTTTTTAAAGAAGCTTTGGGAAAGATTTAAGATATATTTGGATAGAAAAGCATAAGTATTAGTAGTAGAACTTACAAAGGATGTTGGTTGCATATTTGTAGTGCATTTGGATAGCATTTGAAGTTGTAAAAATCAATGTTAGAAAGCACCTAGTTGAAGAACAAGAAAGCACCAGTTTGAAGGAGAAGAAAGCCCCTGTTTAAAGGAAAAAAAGCAATATTTGAGGCAGAAATTAGTGCTGCAAATTAAAGGATATACTAACATAAAAATGAAGGGTGAAATCCAGCAAATACAAGATAGTAATATGTGAAGAAATAAAATACAAAAAGGTGTGTAAAATTGATGCCATATAGATTACTATTGCAAAAATTTTAAATGCATTTACCAAGAATCTAAAGTATTAGTTATTGAATATATTTAGATCTATCTAAAATGAGTATTTTAAGGTGTCATTACACTCAAAAGGACATTGTTTCACACTATTTAATTTAGATAAAATTTACATATTATATCAAAAAAATTACAATTTTAATTGGAGTGATAAGAAGTTGATTATATGCTATTTTTAAATAAGAGAAAATTAGATTTACTTTACATTTTTTTAGTGGGATAAATTCACTTTATTATTTGAGAAAATTAAAATATTATAGCAGCATTATATTGATTTATTAATTTTTTTATAATTGTTAATATATGCTGAATTTTAAAGTGAAATAAGAAGCAAAACATTCTATGTTTGTGAGGGAAAATACCCTCAAAGTACAGTAGATTTTGAAAAGGAAAAGAGATCCAAATTTGGGAATATTTTATGTGTTTAAAAATACCATATTTGTATTTGGTAGTGATATATAAAAACATGAAGAAGTGGTGAAAACCACCACTAGACAAAACACCATTCAACAGTAGATTATAGGGAGATAAATACTTCATCATACGTCCACCCACTTGTAAGAAAAAGCATCAAAATAAGAGCATAAGAAAGAGGAGCCATTAGGCTCAAATTTTTGCCAACCCAATAAGGTAGATAACATCATCCAAAACCTACAAAATTATTATTACAATCGTTCAAAATATGGCATATTAGAAGAGAAAGAAAATACAGGGTGCATTATAAAAGAAAAGGAAACTGCCATAGTGATTACCATAGGGCAACCATTGAAGCATACAATAAGGTCTTTGGTTGAATCCATATGTGATAAAGTTCACCATAATCCAAAGAAAGGAGAAAATCAAACAATAATATGTTTTACGAGGAGCAATAATAAGTTTGGGAAGAGCAAAGGCATTCAAAAGCCTTACAATCCATACATTTGGAAAAAGAGTGCATGCACAAAGAATTGATTACACTTTTATATTCTAAAATAAGGGGATATCTCCACTTCACACTAAATAAATAAGTTGGTGCATAAGGTTGAATGTGAATCTACATGAGAAAAGAGTGCTCAAACATTCAAATATTCTTCATTATTATCCAAGCGCTCAAGAATCATTTTTTGAATTTGAAGGCTATATTGAAGTTTTGTAAAATTGCACACCATAGTTTACAAAACCAATTAAATATTTGTAAATTTAATAAGGTTGGAGAAATAAGGATTCAAAATAAATTTAGAATTACAAAATATTGTAAATATTATTTTTAAAATTTCTAAATCTCTAATTTTTGAGATATAAGGATTTCTACATCAAAAATAGTATATGAAATTTATAATTAAATATAATATCCACAAATTTTGGAGATAAAAGGAATTCTACCTAGGACTACATTTGATAGTTCATTTGAATATTTGTAAAGAATTGGAATTGCATTCTATTTCCAACATTATGGAGTCACAAGGTAGTCTACTCATGACAACCACAAAAAAACATTTTCTATTTGTATCCCAATTGCTCAAAGGTCCTAACCATACCACATGGAAAAATAATGTAAGATCAATCTTAATAGTATAAAATATTTGGGATATAGTTAACGGAGCAAAGACCAAACCTACTGAAGAAAGAGATACAAAAATATGAGGAGGATGAAGCAAAATCCCTTATAATCATAAATTTTGCAATTTTAGATGACATACAACCATCTATCAATTCAACAAGAAAATCCACATATGCATGGGATACCTTAGCAAAAATATTTGAAGGGAAAAATAAATCTACCATCTTAAATAAACAAACACAATTTTTATCCTTGATGGTCAAAAGTATATAAACTATTGAACTATTTCTAAGAAGGGTATCACACTTAAAAAGGAAGTTATTAACCCTAGGAGAAAAAGTATATGAGAAATTTATTTTTCAAGTCATATTGAGGGCACTTCCAGAGAATTACAAGCATCTAGTAACATCCTTACAACTTATAAGGAAACTTTTTTTAATGATCTAGAGAATATTTTACATGAATACGAAGAGGAAAATTTAGTACAGGATGAAATGAGTAATAATGCATTAGTCTTAAAAGATAAATCATAAAGGAATGTTGCTTCATTTCCAAGAAGCAAAGGAAAGTGGAATGATAGATATTATTAAATTTGCAAGAGACAAGAACATAGTACCAACTATTGTAGGATTCAATCCAAGGAATCAATATCAAATATACCAAAATAATTTAGGATGCCAACAAAATAGGTTATCTCAACCTTGGAAAAATCATATTCAATACAAATAATCACAACAGAAATACCAGCACCAGTCACAATATAGAGAAGGAAATCAAAAGGGGCATCTAGCTCAAGAGATACATGAGATACAAGAACCAGAAGATGATACTGTAGACACCAAAACAGCACCAATCCGATTATGTGACTGCAAACACTGATCGCTTTGACAAACACAGCCCCCAGGGCAGCCCTCAGAGGTCAAACAGTGGTCCTAACCACTTTCATAGCAATTTTGTAAGTTCAAGAGGCAATTTGGTACATTTGGACACTTTGCTCAGTATTCGTCTCACCCGGGGACGAATTCTAACTGGGATTTGTCTCACCCAGGGACAAATTCTGAAATCGTCTATGGTCAGGACGAATTCCAAGTTTAACAGGCAAAAAGAAGAATGGCACCAAGTGGCAGCCAAAGATAGTTAGTTGATGACTCCTGCCTCGCACGCGTGTGTGGGTGGGCAAATAGGCCATTAGAGGACTATCACAAGGGCAGTTATGAAAGCCCAAGTCATGGAGGACTCCCCTCCATCATGGGAAGACATGACCGCCACATGGCACCTATGACCAACACATGGCGCTTATGCTTCCCTCTCAAAAGAGACCCCATGGGTCTATAAAAGGTGGGACTTTTCTCACCCAAAATGACATATTGGAGGTGATTTCAAGCAACGAAGTGCTATCCGATTGATTACCCACTTGCATCTTTTTGATTCACCTTCTCACATCCACTAATCTCTTTCGTAAGGGAGGTTATTGGGTGGCTTTTGGAAGTATGGATTCAACCCAAATCCAACATTTGACCACCTTACACCACCAATTTGCAGACACCCCAATCCTAAGAGGTTTTCGGCCCATCCCTAGTGGATTGGCACCAGAATCAAGTTCCAACGGTGGGAGGCCCACTTGGGCACCCCCGCACCTTCTAAGTTTTATTCTAAAGCATTCTAGATTATTTGTTCATATTGCATCTTATGTTATTATGTCTGGTTAACTCATAGCTTCGATTTCATAACATTTGGATTAGATTTTATCATGCCTTTTGTCGCTTTGTTGTCCTACTAACTTGCAGGTGGCAATATCGAATTCTCGAGGGTAGAGGCCAAATTGGGAGAATCTGACCATCTGGGTCATCCCAAAATGGCCCCAGTTACATAACCCCTCTATTTGCAGGTGTTTTGGAGGTCTCGGGAGTCAACATTGGAGCAACATCACTTTGGCTTTTCCAACACAATCGAATTCGTCCCACCCAGGGACGAATAGCAGTCAGAATTCATCTTGCTCAGGGATGAATTCCAGGTAAATGCATATTGGCCGACTGTTTCAGTGGTAATGGCCTTCTGGTAATGTCTTTTGACCTCTGTCAAATTTGCAGGTGACTTAGATCCATTTTATTCACTGTATTCGACAATCTTTTGCATGCATATTTTGGCAATTTCAAAGAACAAACACTTCTTATTTGTAGCAGGTGCTACTGACATCTTTGTTGTTTCTTTGTTCACAGGAGGAGCAGTAGAGGTTAAGGACTCATCAACATCAGCGGTGGCATCGTCTTGGCCTGCCCATATCAAGTGTGGGCACGTGGGAAAAGGAACATTAAGTCTTGATTGTAATCAAATTCTTTTAACGCTCCTAGCCCCTGAAAAGGGAGGAGGCGTCTTTGTAACAGATATCAAGAGAGTTTAATGAAAGGGATGTGTTTTCTCCATTTGCTTGTATCTCATTTCAATGCGTCTCTTTCATTTCATGCATTCTACATTTTTAGGACTTAAGCGTATTTGATTTTGAATGCATCGCAATTAGTGTTTCCTTCGCCCGGAATATCATGCTTTCAGTGGCGATCACGGTGGGACTCTGTTCCCTGGTTTTTAAGATCACAAAAACTAATTAAATTTTTGTGTTTTGTGCTTGAGAGGTACCCTTTTTGGTTTTTGACTGTTATTCATCCTTGACTGTGGTGATTGCTTTACTGCAATTCATCTGACCCTGAGATGAATTCATATTCGTCTCTGGGAGGGACGAATTCTGTTCTGTAATTCGTCTCACCGAGGGACGAATTTCTGTCTGCAACTTTTCATAGTCAAAGATCAGAAAACAACAGATTTGGGCAGGAAAAGGTAAGGGTTCTAAACTGTTCCTATTACTTTCTATTTTTTTGTTTCTATTTTCTTTCAAATTTTGCATGCTTAAAGAAAGTAGTGTTGCTGCATGTTTCATTTTTCAAATAAAAGGAATCACACACACTTCACGCAACAACTTTAAACCAAGGAGCTGGTCGTAAGACCCCAGCCCTTGAGCAAGACCAATGGTGGGTTCATCACCACCTTGGCTTAGATTTGCATCCATTTCCATGATTGTCACTGTTGTTAGGCGTAAATCCTGACGAAAGCTGATCGAGTGTCGCTGGGGTGATTCCCATGCGCATGAGGATAAGTCTTCTATGGTAGGTGCCATTAACAGGACAATCCCCCTTCCGTACCGCCTACGTACCACGTACCATCTGCTCTCATGTACCTATAGTCTCCCTCTCATAAGGGCGGGTATATAGAGAGGTTGGTATATCGGCCTGGTTGGTATATTGAAGGGGCGACCATTTTGGGAGTTATATGAGCCTTCATTATGCATTTAAACGTTCTTCAAAAACATTCAAAAATAAAACAAAGCATCAAAATGCACTAAACCAGTTTAGGACACACCATTAATCCTTAAAAGAGATAATCACGGTTTGTGTATGTGTGTGTTCATTTCTTCTTAGTGTAGACAAAAAGAAAAATCATCATAAATGAGATAAAAATCTTCTTAGATAGTAGAGAAGCATCGTAATGGTGTACACCCGTAGCCAAGCCCAATCAAGGGCAGAAGCTCCGGAAGGTACACAAGAAGCAGGCACAAGTCACCTTCGCTTTAGTCCTGAGGACTTAGTCATACCCCCTTGGTGGTCTGGCCCACAAGAAGGTCCACGCCAGACCACATCAAAAAAGAATTATTGGGATCCCCCTCGGTGGGGTATGCCCATTCAAAACAGCCCCTTTCGGGAAGACGCTTTACATGTAGACCTTGATGTAAACAGAGAATCACCTTCTGAGGTTAGACATGAGTGGCCACAGTGCGATGAAGCGTTAGAGAGGCACACTGTCCATTTGGAAGGACAACATGGATATGGCATCCCTTCTTTACCTCCCATCAGAACAGAAAGACAAAATCTAGAGCGCAGGGCTCCTTACACAGGGCGAGCTAACTCCGCCCGCCCCTTTCAAACCCATGAAAGGGAGTACGATGAAAGCCATCGCATTCCTCAAGGATGAAAAATAGTGCGGGAACCTTGCGTTTCTGCACCAGCTAGATATCATGATCACCCATTGAGGCCAGAGCCTCAAGTACATGTCGCCTGCCTCGACAGAAGGAAGCGACCCATTGAAATTTCAGACCATAAAGATCGAGGCAAACACATAGGAAAAACATTCAAGCCTCCTGAGCAAAAGAGGGCAGACCAAATTGACCCTACAGTCACCACACATGCTGCTCGCTAAGCCCGAATCTCGTAGCTTGAGCAAGGTCATTAGGAGTTAGAGTACTTATGCCACCTAAACAAAGAGCGCATGCAGCGTGAAGTGGATGAGTTACGCTATAAACTACTTGAGAGGGAACCAACCCCTCGCACCCAAAGAGCTGGACAATATGAGAGGCATAATTCGTTGGCATAGGACAGGTCTCCACGACCTCGTCAAGCTTTGCCTCCGAGACCTTATAGACCCAAGAGGGAGGCCACTCCCCAAAATAATGATGGTTACCCTCAGCGGGGACTCAATCAGGGTCATAGTTCTCATCCAGAGACTCCTCAAGAAATTTATGAGGAGTATGAACCAAAAATAGAATGGTCCGAAACGCCCCATCAAGGTGGGAGGGCTGCCGTTCGACCACCCCCCCATAGGCCTCCAGTCTCCCATAACTCACAACGAGAGCAAACAAAAGAGGAAGAAATAAAATCTTTCGATGCATACAAGGCGCTATTAGAGCGTTTAGAGTCTGTGGAGACAAAAGCTGAGGGACATCAAAAACCCACATTATGTCAACTTTGCAGTCATCCAGTGCATCCCTCAGTGCCCGCACCTCTTTACCCCGAACATTTCAAGCTGCCTCAATTGGCGGTCTTTAAAGGTGAAGAGGACGCACAAGAACATGTCACAAGATTCCTAATCCAATGCTTCGACATCCAAGATAATGATGCATTATTGCTTAGAACATTCATAACCACATTCGCAGGCCCTGCCTCGGATTGGTTCACACAATTACCCAAACACAGCATAAACAACCTAGATCAATTAGTAGATGCGTTTCTTGAACGCTTTGCTTTCAACACAAGGAAGAAGGCATCACTGAGTGATCTGGCCAGCCTCAGGAAATATGAAGAAGAAATAATGGCAGCATATAGGAATCGATGGAGGGCTTTGCTTTCTAAGCTACCCTACCGTCCCCCTATGTCTGATCTCACACAGATGTTCACAAAAAGTTGCTTGAAATCGATCTCTAGGCTATTGCAGCTGCAACATGTTACAAGTGTGAATAGGGTTGTTTCGAAACTGGCTTAGAAAAATCTCTTTTCTAAGCTTCAGTGTGAATTCTCCCTCATTTTGTCGGCAATTTTTTGTCGGCAAATTCTCTTAACTTCTCTCCTAATATTCCTCCTACCTTCCTCCTATTTTCCCTCCTCCTTATCCCTCCGTGAATCCTTCTTTCCCCTTATCCCTCCAAACCTCCTGATCCCTCCGCACCTTTCTTTCCCCTATCTTCTCCCTTCTTATCCTCCATTTCCCCTTATCTCTCCTTTGCCGACTTTCTTCCTATTCCCTACTCTATATATTATTGGATATACATTTGTAATAAGGTTAGGGGGTGCTTCAAATTAAATAAATGTTTTAAATTTTTTGTCCTTTGCATTATTTTGTTGGTTTGACTACGTTCTAATTCCACATCTGGTATCAGAGCCAGACTTCGTCGTTCGTCGGGCACGGTTCCCGAGGCGAAGTAGAACGGGCACGCATCCCGAGGTGGGCACGCATCCCGACGTAGGTCACAGTAGGGCTCGGATCCCGAGGTGGATCGCGAGCAGGCTCGAGCATGGATCCCGAGGCAGTTTAGGCATGGATCTCGAGGCGGATCGTGCACAGTCGAGGTGACACGTGGCAGCGGTGCGGCAATCGAGGTAGTGACTGGTCGACACGTGGCGCAGGGCGATTGGCAGTTTGGTTGGCAGAGAGAGGGCAAAATATTGCCACGTGGCAAACTACGATTTGGCATAGGTGTCAAATTCTGATTGGTCGAAGCAGTAAAGAGGGTTACGAATCGACTGCCCGAAGGCAGTCGAAAATAAACGTGTGGGTTTCAGATTATAAACCCTCACGCGTCCTTTTTCGGACGCATGTGGGATAATCCCACGTAATTTTTTTAAAAAATGTTCAATAAATATAAAAAAAAAAAAAATTAAAAAAAAAAAATCGCCTGTCGACGATATAAAACCCTCGCCCTCCTTTCCAATTCCATCCGCGGTGGTTGGCGTGGCGGTAAAGTTGTTTGGTTGTTGTGAGGAGGTACGCGGGTCGACTCCCATGCGAAAGATAAATTTTTTTTTTTTTTAATTTCGGCCGTCGCGGAATAAAAGGGCGGTGGCCCTTGTTTGTTCCCGTCGGCCTATTTGGCACAGCGGCTAAGGTGCCCGCATAGCAATAAGGAAGTCGCGCGTTCGAATCGCGCTGAGGATAAAAGGTAAAAATTTTAATTTTTTGTTTTTAAAGGTTTTTTAATTTATTTAATAATTTTTTATATTATTTATTTTTAAAATTATCTTTTTTAAATAAATTTATTTTTTAAAAAGGGTAATTTAAAAATAAAAAAAGGTTATTAAATTTATTTAAAAAAAACTTTAGAAAACCTTTAAAGAGAATTTGTGAAAGGAGAAATAATGTGCTTGTGGAAATGGTAGATGTTCCGATCTGAAGGGTGCTATCATGCACTTCTCTCTCTTTTGAAGAGAGAATCGCCGGAATCCTTTGATGAAAGGGTTCGTCGAACTAGTTTGCACACTGTGTTTAGTCAATTGGAGAATCAGGTGATTTCTCACCTGAGAAAGCCGGATTCAGGATACGAGGCAGACTCCGAAGACAATATCTTCGGACAGAGAATTGAAGAATCTGAAACCGTGCAATTTGTTTCGGACGTACAAACTGGTGCCAGTTATACACCAGGTGTGCCAACAGATGAATTGAGTGTGGGCTATACACCACGCTCTCCTGAGCCTGAACCTGAACCAGCGAAAGCAGCAGAAGAGGAAGAAGAGGAAGAAGAAGAAGAAGAAGAAGAAGAGAGAAGAAGAAGAAGCAGTAGCAGATCCCAGTGGAAGTGAAACCTGAGTTCATCATCATTAGCAGCAGTTCTGAAGCAGAACATGAATGTACTAAGAAGGCGAGATTTGATTTAAATTATTAAATCATTTTGTACTGCTTTGTATTTCCAGTTTGCCTCAATAAAAGTACTTGTTTGCTTCGAATAAAGGTTGTTTTTATTCTGCAATGGCTGCAAACACTAGTCTACCAATCCCTGAATTTAATGGTAGTGACTATGAATACTGGTCTATAAAAATGAAGACTTTGTTGATAGGAAAAGGTCTTTGGGATGTAGTTGAGGAAGGTTATACAGAACCAACCGCTGCTGAATGGGCAGCATTTTCTAATGCTGATAAAAAGACAAGAAAAGAAGCACAAAAGAATAATGCTTTTGCCTTATATCACATTCATGCTGCTTTAGATAAAACTATCTTCCCTAGGGTTGCATCATATGTAATTGCACAAGATGCATGGAATGCCTTAAAAGAAAGCTATAGAGGCAGTGACCAAGTGAAGCAGGTAAAGCGCAAACCTTGAAACGAGATTTTGAGAATCTCAAGATGCAGGAGAATGAAAGAGTCGGTGATTACTGTGTGCGAGTAAAAGCAGTAGTCGACAAAATGGTCACACTAGGGGAGGATATTAAGCCTAGAGATGATGGTGAAGAAAGTGTTGAGAACACTTCTTCCAAAATGGAATTCTGTTGCAATAATTATTGAAGAATCAAAAGACTTAACCACATTGTCTTTTGATGCATTAACTGGTTCACTTCTCTCACATGAAGAGAGGTTGCAGGAAACTCCTACCACCAGTTATGGAGGAGATGACAAAGCTTTTGCCACACATGAAGGAAGAGGTAGAGGCCGTGGTAGAGGTCAACAAAGAGGCAGAGGCAGGAATAATCAAAGAGGGGGAACTCCTAACAGAGGAGGATCATCCAACAGAGGTGGAAACCAGAATAGAGGAGGACAACAGCAATATAGAGGGAAACAATCTGGAAAAGGAAAAGGAGGAGACAAGTCAAAACAAGTTTGCTACAATTGTGGCAAACCTGGCCATTATGCTCGTGATTGTTGGTCAAAGACTTCGCAAGGAAGCAGCAGCAACCAGAGCAGCAGTCAGTTTGGGAATTTTGGAGAAGAGGAAGAGTCCTCAAATCTCTTTCTCTCTTATGGCCAGACAGAGCAAAATTTGAATGATACATGGATTTTGGACACAGGGTGTTCAAATCACATGAGTGGCAAAGAAGAACTCTTTGCTAAGATAGACTCCTCATACAAATCCAGCATCCGGTTGGGAGATGACAAGTCATTGGCAGTTGAAGGCATTGGAGCCA
Source organism: Wollemia nobilis (assembly GCA_028583015.1). Lineage (NCBI taxonomy): Eukaryota > Viridiplantae > Streptophyta > Pinopsida > Araucariales > Araucariaceae > Wollemia > Wollemia nobilis. The sequence goes on along the minus strand of JAQPPZ010016751.1, from coordinate 2,889,741 downwards.
TGGAGGTTCCAACAAAAGAAGGCATAAAACATGTAAGTGATATCTATTACACTCCTCATCTTCAACACAATCTGTTAAGTGTTGGTCAAATGCTTGAAAAGAATTATAAGTTGATTTTTGATGAGGGTAAATGCACCATTTTTGACAAAAACAATAGTAATAGAATCATTACACAAGTGCCAATGTCGAAAAATAGATTATTCCCTTTGAAGTTTGGCCAGCCAGGAGGAAATAAGTTAGCAAATGTAGCTATTACCAATCCAAGTGTCCTATGGCACTTGAGATATGGTCACTTGAATTCAGCAAGTTTGAAATTGCTAACTTCACAAGCAATGGTGACTGGACTTCCCAAAGTTCAAGATAGTAAGGAAGTCTGTGAAGGGTGTGCCTTGGGCAAGCATGCCAGATCAAAATTTCCTCGTGGACAAGCATGGAGGGCCAACTATCCTCTTCAGTTGGTACATTCAGACATCTGTGGTCCGATGCAGACCAAGAGTCTAGGTAATCACTCTTACTTCCTACTTTTCATTGATGATTGCACAAGAATGTGTTGGATATACTTTTTGAAGCATAAGGATGAAGCATTTGCATGCTTTGTTGATTTTAAAGCAAAAGTTGAAAGTGAGAGTGGATATTCTATAAAATGTCTTAGATCAGATAGAGGAGGAGAATACTCCTCTAATCGATTTTGAATTTTTGTAAACATCATGGCATCAAGAGGCGGTTCACAACTGCCTACACTCCACAACAAAATGGTGTAGCGAGAAAGAAAGAATCGCACCATTGTGGAGATGGCGAGATCAATGCTTCAGACAAAGCATTTGAGTAATGCATATTGGGGAGATGCAACAAGGACTAGTGTTCACATCTTGAACAGAAGTCCTACTTCGAGTTTGAAAGGGAAGACACCTTACCAAGCCTGGTATGGTAAGAAACCAAATGTGAAGTATTTCAGAGTATTTGGTTCATTGGCATATGCTCACATTCCTGATGAGCTGAGAAAGAAGTTGGATCCAAAGAGTCAGGCTTGCATTTTTGTAGGATACTTGTGAAAACACAAAGGGTTATAGACTCTACAATCCTACAACTCGAAAGATAGTGGTTTCAAGGGATGTGATTTTTGATGAAGGGGGAGAGTGGGGTAAGCCCCAAATATTCAGTGATGTTGAAGCCACTGATGTAGTAGCTCAGCAAGTGCAACCACAGCTACCACAGAAAGGAAAGCAGTCTCCGCCCACACATCCACCAAGTCCATCTTCCGATTCAACTGCTTCACCAAGTCCTTCTCCACAGCGATCAGTAAGTTCCTCACCAATGGATATTGATGTTCCATCCAAAGGTAAGAGAACTTTACAGTATCATCCATCCTCTCAGATGTTGGATAAGAATTTTTCAAGAAGATATACTAGGAGTCAAGCTAGTGAAATGGAATCTGTTTTACACAGATTAGAAAGTATGCACTTGTATGGTGATGATGAATCCCAGCAAGAACCCAGAGGAGATCAAGTTAACTATGCTTTGTTAACTAGTGCACAGCTTGAACCTTCTAGTTATGAGAAGGCATGTACTCAGAAGATTTGGCAAGATGCCATGGAAGAGGAGATAACCTCTATAAAAAACAACGACACTTGGGAGCTCGTGAAGCTTCCAAAAGGAAAGAAATGTGTTGGCTGTAAATGGATCTTCAAGACCAAGTTTAATGCTGATGGAAGCATTGAGAAGCATAAGGCAAGATTAGTGGCAAAGGGTTTTACTCAGAAGTATGGAATAGATTATGAAGAGACATTTGCTCCTGTAGCCAGACAGGAGACAATCAGAACAGTTCTTGCCTTAGCTGCACATAAAGGATGGAAAGTCCAACACATGGATGTGAAGAGTGCATTTCTCAATGGTTACTTGACAGAAGAAGTGTATGTTGAGCAGCCACAGGGATTTGAAGTGCAAGGTAAGGAACACCTTGTTTACAGATTGAAGAAGGCACTCTATGGCCTTAAACAGGCACCAAGAGCTTGGTACTCACGCATTGATGGGTACTTCAAAGAATATGGGTTCACAAGGAGCAAAAATGAACCCACACTCTACTACCTAAAGCAAGGTAAAGACATCCTCATAGTTTGTTTGTATGTGGATGATCTCATTTTTATGGGTAGTAATGAGAAAATGAATAGGGAGTTCAAACACTCCATGATGACGCAGTTTGAGATGAAGGATCTTGGATTAATGCACTATTATCTTGGAATGGAAGTTCATCAATCAGATACAGGGATCTTCATCTGTCAACATAAGTATGCTCAGGACATGATCAAGAAGTTTGCTATGGAGCATTGCAAACCAGTTGCAACTCCAGTTGGACATGGGATCCAATTAAGCAAAGATGATGGAGCACCGAAAGTTGATGTGACCACTTTCAGAAGCATGGTTGGGAGTTTGATGTTTCTCGCCAACACCAGACCTGATATTCAATATGTTGTATCTCTTGTTTCTAGATTTATGTCTAACCCCTCGGAGCTGCATTTGAAGGCAGCTAAAAGAATTTTGAGATATGTGAAGGGTACATTGGATTTTGGAATCCAGTACCATAAATGTAACACTATCAAGCTTGTAGGCTTCAGTGATAGTGATTGGGGTAGCAATATTGATGACAGGAAGTCAACATCAGGAAACTGTTTTAGTCTTGGATCAGGACTAATAACTTGGAGTTCAAAAAAGTAGACAGTAGTAGCGCTATCTTCAACAGAAGCGAGTATATAGCGGTTACTTATGCAAGTACTCAAGCCTTGTGGCTAAGGAAAGTACTAGAAGAGATTGGAGAACAGCAAAGTGGTCCGACCAGAATCTACTGCGACAACATCAGTGCCATTCAGTTGGCATATAATCCTGTCCACCATAGCAGAACCAAGCATTTTGATATGAAGTACCACTTCATCAGAGATATGGTGGAACATGAAATTGTTGAGCTTCAATACTGTCACACTTTGGAGAACGTCGCTGACATCTTCACCAAGGCGATGACAAAAGCTCAATTTGTAAAGCTGAGAGACTGTGTAGTCAGTCCTCTCAACTTTAAGGGGGAGAATGTTACAAGTGTGAATAGGGTTGTTTCGAAACTGGCTTAGAAAAATCTCTTTTCTAAGCTTCAGTGTGAATTCTCCCTCATTTTGTCGGCAATTTTTTGTCGGCAAATTCTCTTAACTTCTCTCCTAATATTCCTCCTACCTTCCTCCTATTTTCCCTCCTCCTTATCCCTCCGTGAATCCTTCTTCCCCCTTATCCCTCCAACCTCCTTATCCCTCCGCACCTTTCTTTCCCCTATCTTCTCCCTTCTTATCCTCCTATTTCCCCTTATCTCTCCTTTGCCGACTTTCTTCCTATTCCCTACTCTATATATTATTGGATATACATTTGTAATAAGGTTGGGGGGTGCTTCAAATTAAATAAATGTTTTAATTTTTTGTCCTTTGCATTATTTTGTTGGTTTGACTGCGTTCTAATTCCACACAACAATACACCAGCTTAGAAGAAGCTTTGGCGCAAGCCAGAGTTATAGAAGAGATCAAAATAGGCGAAGGCGCAATCACCAAGCCTAAAAAGAAAGAGTGGAATAAAACCACTAAGATCGGGACAACGCAATCACAACACGCTGCGGTTAACCAAGTTGCGATAAATGTTCCCATGCCTATGCAAGAAATGCAGCCCCAGAAGGCTAATTACCAGGCAGTGCCTCCTAGTTATGAAAGAGATAATAGAAAATAGGAGCAGAATCAGCAGCGTCGCCCTAGGCGACATTTCACCCCTTACACGGAGTCCAGGGACTCCCTATTTGACCGCTTGTCAGCGGCAAATTTAGTCACCCTACCAGAAATCCAAACTATAGACCCTAACGCTCCTAAGCCTAAGGGATACAGAGAGGAATTGTATTGTAGATTCCATAGGCGCAGAGGACACGACTTGAATGGATGCTAGAAATTCAAAGGATTAATCCAAGATCTGATCGACAATAGAACATTGGCCGTGGACAACCCCATAGCGCCAAATAATCAACAAATGGGGGTATTCAAGGACCCTTTGCCTGCCCACGAGGCACAGGAAAAACCACTCCAGATTAACGAGGTGCGACAGAATCTTCCCATGCAAGGATTTGTGGGAATGATCAGCATAGTGACAAGGAACAAAAAGTACCCAGCAGTTGCCCCCGAGGTAGCTACGAGGGAAGTTTCGACAACATCGCAGCCTCAACAATGCCCAACGCAGTTGCCTCCGCCTAGACCCGAGGTCACGATACGGACCAAACTCACGCAGAGTTTGCGGACCACATCGGCTAGGCTTTCCATCTACGAGCTTATCCAACAGTCAGCACCTCATAGAGAAGCTCTTATGGAAATTTTAAAAGCCATCGAATTACAGCCTCACGAAGCAAATTCTTTCAACAACTTCGTGGGACATGTGAAACGATGTACGGAGCCGGTCATTACCTTCAGAGAAGATGAAGTCAAAACAATATCGAATGACATGGCAGATCCACCCCTGCACGTTATCGCACGGGTCAACGGGATCCCGTACAAGAGAGTGTTGGTAGATACTGGCTCGTCCGAGTAACATCATTACCACTTCGTGCCTTAAAACATTTGAAGTCGCCGACCTCTCATATCACAGCCTCCACGTACACACTGCGAGCTTTCAACGATGCAATATGCTCGACAGTCGGCACAGTTGTTCTGCCTATCCAGGTAGGACAAAAGACAATACCAACATTGTGCCATGTTTTGGAAGGCGAAATGGCTTACAATATACTGCTAGGGCGGCCTTGGATCAGGGACATGAAGTGTGTCCCTTCGATCGCTCACCAGTGCTTAAAGTATGCTTTTGAAGGAGAAATACATGTAGTCCCGATGGACCTAGAACCCTTCAAGTATTGCAATACGGTGCAATTAATGTCTCAACCGACCCTCCCTTCAACGCATTTGGATTTCCAGCTAAATCCATCTAAACAGGGTCCAATACCGCAGGCAACACTGGTGACCAAAACGGCAAAATCCCAGCCAGGTGAGACTTCATCATCTGCTCCTTCACTACCAATGCCACCTGTCATGGCTAAACAGAAGGACAAGGGAAAACAGATCATGGAAGAGGCTCAGCCCCTAGAAAAGGGGTTGCCCACAATATCAACGGTATCAACAGAGGAAATACCTAGCACAACGGAAGTTAAAATTCCTAAAACACCAAACATGGAATGGACTCAGGAAGGACTACCGTTCCCTCCCTCCCAAGCATCAACAATCACTGTTGAAATGGCCAGTACGGGCCTGGGGGAGTATTTAGTGCAGAATGTTGTGGCAACGCCCGCATTGGAATCAGTACAGGACATGGGGAGACCTCGCCTTCCCATAGGAACAATTGTTCCTCTAGGTCACCCACCAAACCAGACAAATTTTGTGTATGGGGGCCTTGATCATGGTCTTGAACCATGCAAACAAAAGGAAGCAGACGAAGAGCCTTTTGTTGAAAATATCAACTATCTGTCAAACCCGAAATTCGCTCTAAGATATCTCGACCAATGCAATTGGCATGGATACGGGCTAGGCAGATATGAGCAAGGGATGCGTGTCCTTTGCCAACCAAGATATCAAATGCCTTATGATAAGTCGGGAGTAGGGTTCAACCACCCCCTGCCCTTAGACATCTTGGTAGAAAACATGCAAGGCCTAGAAATAGGCAACAAGGGGGGATTGGCACCAGATCTTTATGCCAACCCAAATACAGAATATACATTGGGAGATTACCTCCCATGGTCAACAAACACCCTTGGCAACAGTAGTAATCCCTCTCCTTTGCTAGAGAGAGGTGAAAGTTCGGACATTAATCCTCAAAGAGAACATCAACGGCTTCCAGACATCTTTTTGAAGCTATTCCCCTTAGAGGTTCCAGTTGAATCAATACAGAGTCAAGAGAATCAGGTCCCTCCACCAAGAGTGGAACAACCGCAATGGGACCAGATTAACTTACTGGAACAAGGAGAACCCTCAATGTCGCAAGCAACGATTGCTGAAGAGAATGAACATCTTTGGGTCTCCGAAAGTGATTCAGAAGATGAGACTGAGATGGACTATCTCAGACATGCATGATGACATCATCGCCCTTTAACTCATGAAGATCTAATGGGACAGATGGGCATACGGCTAGGGCATGAATGGTGGGTAGACCCAGCAAGGTGGGACCAAGTGTTGGATCCATGGCTCCAAATTCAAGATGAGCACCGTCCACCCCGAGACCCTATCATGACAACAGTACCGAGGGAAGACCCTGTCCTCCTTTTAGCACATAGGGCTGATCCGTTCATACCCGTCCCTACAGAACCAGATCCAGAGCATAGGGAGCACCCAGAATGTTCGAGCTATAACACCCATGGTAATGGAGACCAAATTCATTCCATCCACATGATCTCCATTGATTTGACCGCACCCATCCACAATCCGGTCGATCCATCACGGTCATTGCATCTAGACATAGATGCCATCGACTGGGATCGCGTCAATTCACCTTTATCACCATCAGAGTACTGGCCTTTCGGTGAAATGCTTCATTTTACCTCAAGGACAACTCAAGATATCTTTCAAGCTGAAGAGGGACCCGAGGTTCCAAACGCAGATTTAAACTCGGCCAATGATATCCATTTGATCCCGACTCCACATCGGTTGGAGGACGGATCCCACATGTCGATCGAGGAAACGATCGACGTAGACATCGGCTTAGACCCAACGAATCCACAGATTATCAAATCAGGGGTAAGCTTATCCCCTGAAGAGCAAGCCGACTACATTACCCTTCTCAAAGCGAAGAAGGAGGTTTTTGCATGGTCATACCGAGACATGCCGGGACTAGACCCGCAGCTAGTCACGCATAATTTAACGCTTGATCCGACAATCAAGCCCGTAAAGCAAAAACTACGAAAGATGCACCCAACAGTGGCCTTGATGGTCAAAGATGAATTGCAAAAGCTGTTGGATGCACAGTTTGTCATCTGCGTGGATTATCCGCCATGGCTGTCCAACATGGTTCCCGTCAAGAAGCCCGACGGGAGGATTCGCATATGCACCAATTTTTGAGATCTAAACAAAGCGAGTCCTAAGGATGATTTCCCCTTGCCCAACATCGACGCGTTGGTAGACGCTACAGCAGGTCACGAAATGCTTTCCCTAATGGATGGTTTCTCAGGATACAATCAAATTCGTATCAATCCTGAAGACCAACTAAAAATGGCGTTCACAACGCCTTGGGGGACATTTTGTTATAAGGTCATGCCTTTTGGCCTTAAAAATGCTGGCGCCACCTACCAACGTGCCATGACATATATCTTCCATGATTACATGCACAAAACTTTGGAAGATTACATGGATGATTTGTTAGCCAAGTCTCTTTTGCGCTCAAATCATATCGTTGACTTAAGCAAGATCCTCGATCGCCTCATGGAGCATAAAGTTAGACTAAACCCCAAGAAGTGCGTCTTTGGCGTCACATCTAGAAAACTCTTGGGTTTCATAGTCTCAAAACGAGGAATCGAGGTGGACCCAAAGAAAGTCAAGGCAATCCTTGAAATGGCTCCCCCAACCACTATCAAGCAGCTCAGAAGTCTGCAAGGAAAGGTCACGTCGATTAAACGCTTCATAGCGCAATTATCTGACAAATGCCGACCCATGAACAAATTATTGCACAAAGGGGGTTACATTTCATTGGGATGACGAGTGCCAATCAGCCTTTGACGAAATCAAACAATACCTGGCTTCGCCACCAGTATTGGCACCACCTAGACCAGGAGTGTCGTTCTACTTATACATCTCAGCTACTAAGGTGGCACTGGGCACCATGCTAGCCCATAAGAATGAACTTCACAAGGAACAGGCTACTTATTATCTTAGCCGCACCCTGGTCAGTTACGAACTTAACTATGCATACGTTGAGAAACTACGCTTGGCGGTGGTGTTTGCTACCAAAAAGCTATGCCACTACATGTTGAGCAACACTACGTATGTTGTGTCTAAGGAGAATCCATTGCGATACATGATGAGTCATACTTATCATAGTAGTCGCACGACGAAATGGATCATGTTGTTGACGGAATTTGACATAGAGTTTATTGGACAAAAATCTATCAAAGGACAAGTCATAGCCGATCAACTAGCAGAGGCTCCTCTTGAAGACGATCAGCCTCTGGCCATAGAACTACCCAATGATGGGGTCTTCCATGTTTCAGAATCGCCAGATTCTGATGAGCCTGAGTCACAGGCCGACATAACCCTATTCTTCGATGGTTCTAAATGTGAGCAAGGTGGTGGCGCGGGAATTGTATTCTTCACACCGCAGGGTGCTCCAATGCCCCTGTCATTTAAATTAAACTTCCAGTGCACCAATAATAATGCAGAATATGAAGCCTTGCTCCTAGGTCTTTAGACAACAATCGCCATGAACATCAAATGACTGAACATCTTTGGTGATTCGCTGTTAATAGTCAATCAAGTCAAAGGGGTATATCAATGCAAATGCCCGGTTACGAAGGCCTATAAAGCCCTTGTGGACAAATTCCTGGCAAAACTTGAGTGGTATGACATCGAGGCACTCCCTCGATCATCGAATCATTTTGCGGACACAATGGCCTCCTTGGGGTCACTAATCCCGCAAGACCTTTCCGGTGATATGACAACCATTCAAGTCAAAACCTTATCGCAATCCGTGATGGAGCGTGCAAGCTCAGACTTGACGCCAGGAATCCACATGATCCAGATTGAACCATCCTCGGATAAGTTCTTTCGAATCCGAGATCGTCTGAAACGTGCCAACTAGGGGTCCTTGTTTTCCCCCACTCCCACTAATAGCAACACAACGCTATTCTTACAAGTTCTATCCCATTCAGCATTTGTTAGGGAAGAACTTCAAAAGGGATTGGCTGTTCATACTATCGAGGTTTCCGATCAACAGGACTGGTATTTACCCATTAGAGACTACCTCAAGTTAGGTAATCTTCCCCTTGGATTGACGCATGCCACAAAATGAACATTCAAGCAAAAAGCGGCAAAGTATGTCTTGATAGGAGACATTTTGTATCGTCACAGCTATGAAGGAATCCTTCTTCGTTGCTTGGACCAGCAAGAGTCCACTTGGGCGATCGCCCAAGCGCACGACGGTACATGTGGTGGCCACTTTAGTGGTATGGCCATCGCAAAGCGCATTCTTCGCATGGGCTATTATTGGCCATATTTAGAGCGAGATTGTTGTGCATATGTCAAGAAGTGCGTGAAGTGTCAACATCATGCCAATTTGATGCACATACCTTCCCAGGCCTTACAGACAGTCCAGTCTGCTTGGCCATTTTTGCAATGGGGCTTAGATCTAATTGGAAAGATCTCCCCTGCATCGTCAGGCCGTCACACGTTTATCATAATGGCCACAGAGTATTTTACCAAGTGGGTGGAAGCAATTCCGCTGACCTCTACGACAGGACCCCGCATTGTGGAGTTCATTTTGCATAACATCATATGTCGTTTTGGTATTCCATCCAAAATAATCTCGGATAATGGGCCATCATTCAAGAACAAAGACGTGCGTGCTTTGACCACAAAGTACAAAATTCAGCATAGTTTTTTGACACCCTATTATCCACAGGCAAATGGGCAAGCAGAGGCGTCAAACAAAATGCTAGTTGCCATCCTTAAAAAGATGGTCGTAGACAGTCATAAGGATTGGCACATCCAAATCCCACTTGCCCTTTGGGCTTATCGCACTAGCATTCGGACGCCAACTGGGGCAACTCCGTTTTCGCTCGTGTATGGCTCAGAGGCAGTAATGCCTCTCGAGTTGGAAATTCCTTCCCTCCGCATATCAATGCAGGAGTTCATCGATGATGACACTGCGTGGCAGGCCCGGTTAGACCAACTTACGTTGCTTGACGAACGACGCGTTAATGCTCTCGAGCACTTACGTATCTATCAAGAGCGGCTTAAGAAAGCTTACAACATGAAAGTTCACCTAAGGGACTTTCGGGTTGGTGATTTGGTTTTGAAGGAAAACCAACAAAACTCTAATTTGCCGTCCCACCTAAGGGACAAGTTCACGGCAAATTGGTTAGGTCCATATGTCATTGATAGCAAAATAGGACCCGGGACGTACCGGCTAGCTTCTCTTGACGGTATCAAGGAAACAGAACCCTTGAACATCAGTCATTTACGACCATTTCATATCTAAGAGAGCCATATCCCAAAAATGCTCCAAGGATTCCTAAAATCGCTTGGTCAATCCCAAAAATGCTCCAAGGATTATCGCAATCACTTGGTCAAATCCCAAAAATGCTCCAAGGATTATCGCAATCACTTGGTCACCCAAAAAGCTCCAAGGATTATCGCAATCTCTTGGTCACCCCAAAATGCTCCAAGGATTATCGCAATCACTTGGTCACCCCAAAAGCTCCAAGGATTATCGCAATCACTTGGTCACCCAAAAATCTCCAAGGATTATCGCAATCACTTGGTCACCCCAAAAAGCTCCAAGGATTATCACAATCACTTGGTCACCCCAAAAGCTCCAAGGATTATCGCAATCACTTGGTCACCCCAAAAGCTCCAAGGATTATCGCAATCACTTGGTCACCCCAAAATCTCCAAGGATTATCGCAATCACTTGGTCACCCCAAAAGCTCCAAGGATTATCGCAATCACTTGGTCACCCCAAAAGCTCCAAGGATTATCGCAATCACTTGGTCAAACCCCAAAAGCTCCAAGGATTATCACAATCACTTGGTCACCCCAAATGCTCCAAGGATTATCACAATCACTTGGTCACCCCAAAAAGCTCCAAGGATTATCGCAATCACTTGGTCATCCCAAATGCTCCAAGGATTATCGCAATCACTTGGTCAAACCCCAAAAGCTCCAAGGATTATCGCAATCACTTGGTCACCCCAAAAAGGCCCCAAAGGATTCTAGAAATCCCTTGGTCACCATCAAGAAAATTCAAAAACAACAAAAATCATCAAAAACAACAAAAAATTGCATCTCATTTCTAGGCATACTCAAATTCATCAATAGAGAGTTCTTCTCGCACTTCATCTTCATATTCACAAAAATCAATCCATCAAAAATACAAAAATATGTAGCTGCATCAAGCATTGCATCCATACATCGCATACTTGTGGTCGTACAGGTCAAAGGCACCATAGGCTGTAATTGTTTTGCTAGTCCATCCTGTTCCACTTTACAAAACAACAAAAACACCATGCATCGCTTTTACCACACTAGAGTCAGTGGTCTTTTAATGTATCAAGAGTTTTCGTGATTCAGTCATCATTTTGCTCCTTAGCTACGTAATGTACCGAGTCAGACAGATTTTATGAAGGTAGAGTTACACTTGAAATACACCTTGTTACGTAACATCCCAACACAAATTAAAACACATAAAACAATTCCTAAGTTGTGTGAACGAAAGATGAAACCTGTAGGGTAATCCAAGTCACCATAAGCGAAACGGTTATCGTGCTCATCCCCCTGTGCGAATGACCCCAAGAATGCTGAGAGTTGGCAAAAGGACAAGCATCCTCCCTACCCAATTCCCTAAGAATCCCTAGTTCTCAATAGTTGCAAAAAATCAAAAATTTGCAAAACGTCAAAACTCAAATATTTGACATCCTACAGTGCACACATCAAACGACACAAACGATAGTGATTTTCGTCACTCCATATCCCCAATCCCTTGCTCAAAAGAAAAACAAATCAAAATAAACAGTGATCTTATCACTACAAACGAGCAAGTATCCCAATACAATTGAAGAAAAGAAGGGAGTTGAACTTGAATCCCTGGAACTCTCGAGCATTCTAAAAGGTCATGAGGCAAGCCTCAGTACCGGTTTGGTTGATAGCCTATCGATAACTGGCGGTAAACTTCTCGCATGACGATATATCTGTCACATTAACTTGCGTACAGATCAATGTTTGCATGTGGAAGAGCTAGCTTATGGCATCCTGGATAACACCACAGATTAATCTAACTGAATACAACAAAGGAGTTAGTGGAGCTAATTAGGTGATCCTCAGTACAGGTTCGGTTGAAAGCCCATCTGGCACTGGCGGTATCCTGACAAATACCACATAAATGAACTCAATTGCACACACAGGGATGCGAAATAGCTTGGTCAAAAACAAGTCCGATTCATACCTTGTTCAAAAGTCTTGTAAGATAGAGTACAGTCGTGGCTAGTGAGTTAAAACTGTCTGAGTCTCAGAAAAAACTTAGCTACATTTCTAAACCAACTGTGCTGCTTTTCATCCTTACAATACCATCAAAAAATACAAAAAGAGAAAAACCACATGTATACATACAGAGTCATACATCATAGCAATCGCCTAAAAACAAAATAAAGAGCATCTTAAACAGTCTATGGTGTCATAACCAACCATCACAAAATTCCATTCATCCATTTTTGCATATCACATAAAAAATCAAAAACATTTGCATTCATCATAACATAAGCATTCATCAAAATAAATAAACACGCATTCATCCATAGTCATTAAGCCATCATGAATAAACATCAGATCATCACATGTACATAACCAAAATAAAATCGGTATATATATATATATCGTCAAAAAAATGCCCGCAGGCTACAAAACTGGTCCTCAGACCCCGCAATCATATAACAAAACCCACCCCAAGGCGTCGACCACCATGATCACGCAGGATCGGTGCGACGGGAACTACCCCCCGTGGTGTGGGTCCTATGGGACCCTGTAGGGCGGCTACTACTAGCCCCCGCATCACGCCTGCTACCGCCTCCCTCATCCAATCGCCTGCGACGAGATGATGTTGACTGCTCAGTCGCACTATCCCTCGTCCGACATGAAGATCCACTCCCCGAGGGCTCAGGTAGCCGCCCACCAAGGCGGATGACCTCCCTCTCCAAGTCTAGCCGGTGCCGACACCACTCTACCTCCCATCGATGGTAGTAAGATACCGCATCATCACGCTGTGCCAAAACCCTATCCCGCTCGGCTAGCTGGGCCCGTAGGAGATCCCTCTCCCGCAGCGCGTCCCCCAGCTCCAGATCTCGCATCCGTAGTAGCTCTGTCAGTCATGCATTTTCAGCACGTATCTCAGACTCCATCCCCTCTATATCAGCCTAAAGTATAGGACCCTTCGAAACAGCAGCCTGTTCTGGCTCCCACTGCTCCTCCATGTCCTGCATGTCCGGCTGATCCGGAGCTCCCAAATCTACATCCTCATCCCCCACCTCAACCATGTCCGCGTCATCCATTGGAACTCCCCAATCATCCCCTGCTGCCTCAGCACCATCCACTGCCGCCTCCGCGCCTCCTAATGGCCCCTCTCCTCTCCATCGTCGTAGCACCCACCACGAGTCATACTCAGTGGTAGTACCGACGTCATCTACGTCCGGGACGTCAATCACAGCATCTGACTCCTCGCCCAATGGCGCGGTGACCGGTCGATCTAGACCCCTCTCATCTCCCCGATGTCGATAGACCACGGGCTCACCAGGAAACCCCTGGCGCACCCCAAACTATCGTGTAACCCGGCTATATGAGAAAAACTCATGCTCGGTCCCGTGCCGCCCAATCAACCACCGCTCCCTACGTATCCGTCGAAGCCACTCCCCAGCCTCCGGCCAGGCTGGACAGTCCCGATACGGGTGCCAAACCACCTCCCCTAGAGTGAGCCGAGAAAAGGCATCAGTATAGTGCTCTACGACACCTGCCCATCGCCGACTCTACCCCTACTCCGCAGACCGCCGCCACAGAACTGCGTAACCTATCTCCCTGTCCTCCATCGTCGCCCGAGTCGTCCATGGTAACCCGGTCGGCCTCTCAACTGCTATGTGCTGCCAACCCCAGCACTACAGCAGGTAACTGCAGTCGACCCCCTTCCGCTGTCGACAGCGGACCCCATACAGCTCCCCATAGAGCTGTGCCAACAGTGTCTGTCCCCATCTCAAAATCAACGGTGCCTCTATCGGGCACTCCACCAACTGCCACACCAAATCCAGCAGGTTCCACGGGAACCTCGCGCCTGACGAGTCAGGTAGAAGCATGTTAGAAATGAGGCCCATCAAGAATGCGTGCCTCACTCCTAACACCCCCCTCTCCTGCCACCAGCCAACCAAAATCCTGCCAGCCTGGCAGTCCACCTCGGTTGTCTCCACTGGGTTCGCTACACCCAGCCGCTCCCCATACCCAAAGCATCTCGTAAGTACAGTAGTCCGCTGATCAAACGACGATGTCCTAATAGGCAGTCCATCTATCGGAATCCGAAGCAACCGATAGACATCCTCCAGAGTCACAGTCATCTCCCCTGTCGGAAGATGAAAGGTATTGGTCCGCGGATCCCAAAGTTTGATCAGGGCCATCAGATAGGCCTGATCCGGGACCACAGGCTCCAGTCGAGCCACCTGCTTGAGCCCAAGGGCATCAAGCCATTCCCAGTCATCATCAGTCAGTGCCCCTCGCGCCTCAGTAAAAGCAGCAGGTACACGGTACCGGCTCCTAACAACCTGCAAAAGAAAACAATTCAACAAAAAAATTAAAAATCATGGAAAAGAACTGTACAGCAATAACAAGCGCAAAAATTCAAATAAAAAACAAATTTTCAGTTCCAAGGTTTCTAATCTTAACTGATTAATTCAAAAACAGCATAAAAAAAAAATTCAAAAACACAACAAAAATACGTCTAGGGTTTTACGTTCCGCGTTGGGTTTTTTTTCTCAAAATTTTTTTCCCTTGGTTTTCTACGTTTAATTGTACAGTAAGTCTTAGTTGCCTTCAATCCAGTTTAAGGGTTTAAGGTTTAAAACAAATTTTGAAAACATCATCACAAAAATAATTAAATAAAACAAGTGCAATTTTAAACAAAAATAAACTCTAGGCAGCACTTACAGGTTTCGCTTCGGCTCCGCCGCTCGAACCAGTGTGTGCACTCATGATGGCAGAGAGAATTTCAGCAGCGCTTCGCTTCGCAGAATTACCTCCTCCTCCCAGAGCTCCAAAATCGCAAGAAAAATTTGACACAAATGAGCCCAAATTCAAGTTTTGGCCCTTAAATAGGCCTTTTGAGCTGGAATTCGTCCTTGACTGGGACGAGCGCTCTGGTTAGCGCTCGTCCCACCCAGGGACGAATTCTACAGCTAGAATTCGTCCCACCCAGGGACGAATTCAGGCCAAAACTTCAAAAACATCAAAAAAATGATCAAAAATGCACTAAAAACAGACAATAAATTTGCCCGATAGGAGTGCTACTGCACCTGACATCCAGGGCATACAAAATAGACATTGGAGTCACAAATTATCATTATCCTACTCCCTAAGAAGGCTACCATAGCCGGACCGCTCCACGGGAAGACGGATTTCCGATAATTTAATCCCCAAATGGTGTCACAAAAAACAACAAAAACAATAAAAAATGCAACACAAACAAACAACAATAAGCATTGCCGGACACAAGTGCTCTTGCACTTAACCTCTGGGCAAAGAAATTCGATGTCGGGGTTCAAATTCTCACTCTCCTACTTCCCCAAGAAGGCTACCATAGCCGGACCGCTCCACGGGAAGATGGGTTTTCGATGATTTCACCCCATTATGGCATCACCAAAAGGGTTAACACCCACCAAAAACAGGTCCAAATGTTGGAAAAATTGCAAATGCTTAACGGTAAACCCTCTAAAGGCCCCCTTGCACAAGTCATCTTGGGTCAAGCGACTCGTCGCTTTTCTCATGAAGGTCATTCCCTCATCGATTCGTCGCTTGAGGGGGTAGTCACACTTAGTCACCAATCAACAATCACACACCCAATTAAGGAAAACGACATGCATTCAAAGAATCATTGACAAAGACAATTACGCTCCTGCTTGGGGCAGTAAACAAGCAACAATCAAATTGATCAAACGCTTGGCATTCGTGAATCATGAACACAAGGTTCCCCTGAGGACAAAAGGTTGCGCCCTTTGCCTAATCATGATTGATCAATGTCCAAGCTCAAGTCACACCTCACCAAAATAGGTTAATACTTGAAATCAAATTCCTTAGCTCGTCAGAAGCAAGGATTCAAGAATGCATGCCCTTTCCATGCTTGGGGCATCAAAAGTTGGTTAGGTTACCAAGAAACCCTAATCATTAGTGCTTTGGTTATCTATTTTTGCTCGGCGCTGCGCCATGCACAGCGCATCCCAAAAAGGGGCATCTGTAGACACCAAAACAACACCAATCCGATTATGTGGCTACAAACACTGATCGCTTTGACAAACACAGCCCCCAGGGCAGCCCTCAGAGGTTAAACAGTGGTCCTAACCACTTTCATAGCAATTTTGTAAGGTCAAGAGGCAATTTGGCACATTTAGGCACTTTGCTCAGTATTCGTCTCACCCAGGGATGAATTCAAAGCTGGGATCCGTCTCACCCAGGGACGAATTCTGAATTCGTCTCTGGTCGGGACGAATTCCAAGTTTAACGGGCAAAAAGAAGAATGGCGCCAAGTGGCAGCCAAGGACAGTCGATTGATGACTCCTGCCTCGCACGCGTGTGTGGGTGGGCAAATGGGCCGTTAGAGGACTGTCACAAGGGCGATTATGAAAGCCCAAGTCATGGAGGACTCCCCTCCCTCATGGGAAGACATGACCGCCACATGGCACCTATGACCAACACATGGCGCTTATGCTTCCCTCTCAAAAGAGACCCCATGGGTCTATAAAAGGTGGGACTTTTCTCACCCAAAAGGACAGATTGGAGGCGATTTCAAGCAACGAAGTGTTGTCCGATTGATTACCCACTTGCATCTTTTTGATTCACCTTCTCACATCCACTAATCTCTTTCGCAAGGGAGGTTATTGGGTGGCTTTTGGAAGTGTGGATTCAACCCAAATCCAACATTTGACCACCTTACACCACCAATTTGCAGACACCCCAATCCTAAGAGGTTTTGGGCCCATCCCTAGTGGATTGGCACCGAAATCAAGTGCCAACGGTGGGAGGCCCACTTGGGCACCCCCGCACCTTCTAAGTTTTATTCTAAAGCATTCTAGATTATTTGTTCATATTGCATCTTATGTTATTCTATCTGGTTAACTCATAGCTTCAATTTCATAACATTTGGATCAGATTTTATCATGCCTTTTGTCGCTTTGTTGTCCTACTAACTTGCAGGTGGCGATATCGAATTCCCAAGGATAGAGGCCAAATTGGGAGAATCCGACCATCTGGGTCGTCCCAAAATGGCCCCAATTACATAACCCCTCTGTTTGCAGGTGTTTTGGAGGTCTCGGGAGTCGACATTGGAGCGAGCATCACTTCGGCTTTTCCAACACAGTCGAATTCGTCCCACCCGGGGACGAATAGCAGTCAGAATTCGTCCTGCCCAGGGATGAATTCCAGGTGAAGGCAGATTGGCCGACTGTTTCAGTGGCAATGGCCTTCTGGTAATGTCTTCGACCTCTGTCAAATTTGTAGGTGACTTAGATCCATTTTATTCATTGTATTCGACAATATTTTGCATGCATCTTTTGGCAATTTCAAAGAACAAACACTTCTTATTTGTAGCAGGTGCTACTGACATCTTTGTTGTTTCTTTGTTCACAGGAGGAGCAGCAGAGGTTAAGGACTCATCAACATCAGCGGCGGCATCGTCTTGGCCCGCCCATCTCAAGTGTGGGCACGCGGGAAAAGGAACATTAAGTCTTGATTGTAATCAAATTCTTTTAACGCTCCTAGCCCCTGAAAAGGGAGGAGGCGTCTTTGTAACAGAGATCAAGAGAGTTTAATGAAAGGGCTGTGTTTTCTCCATTTGCTTGTATCTCATTTCAATGCGTCTCTTTCATTTCATGCATTCTACATTTTTAGGACTTAAGCGTATTTGATTTTGAATGCATCGCAATTAGTGTTTCCTTCGCCCGAAATCTCGTGCTTTCAGATACAAAATTACATGAAGCTAAAGCTCTTTTAGAAAATTTAGTATTTTATGAAAATACTAATCAATGTATTGATCAAGATACATACATCAAGAAAATTTAATAAAATGACAAAGAAGATCACAAGTTCGAGAAAGAAGAAGAAGATCCATATTAAAGACCAAAGTTCTCAAGAACCAAATAATGTAATATAGGGGGTATTGGAATATATTACATTATTTGGTACATGATAATAGACCACCAATGGCACATGTATAGATTAGGAAAGAGTGTATGAGATTAGGTTGAAAGTATTTACTTTATCTAATGTAATAAATGCACAAGTGTGCAATGAAATTTTGGTAATATAAATGTGCATAGTTATCCCTATGTACATGTGTCATTAGAATAGAAATACAAAGAGCCATAGGAAGAGTAAGGGCCAAGAAACACCATGTAACATTCCATCCTATATATATATATGCGCAATTGTAATAGAATAGCATCATGAGAGAAGATCAAAATATGGAACATCACCCATGGAACAATGGAAGGTGATGTAATATGATGTATTTGAGCACTTTTATTTTGGTAGGTTGATTAATATTTACAAGGAATTTTAAAAGGATCCCAATAGATAAAGTAAAAGAAACCAATAGAATCTTGTAATAATGAAAATCATATCAGGGCTCCAAATTTGGTTGTTATTATTCTTCTTCCAAGGTGCTTTATTTCCCATTATCATTAATTACAATTTTTTTAGCATCCCGATGATATACTTCGTGGCTTTGATAGTGGAAATCATAGACTTAGTAATCATCTGAATGAGGATATTTTTTCTACACAATGTGATTTATCACTTTGGATAGTATTCTAGGCTTCTTGAGGAATCCAATTAACCCCTTTGGAGAATATTTTAATAGTAACAACAAAATTTCCAAACAAATAAGTCATCGTAGTCACCTCCCTGTATATACACTAAATTACTGTCTCTCCACACATATGAATTAATCTCCTAACCTCATCAACTATATTTTGGACTCTCCAAAATGAATTTATACTATGCTTCATGTAATTTATGGCATTGAGGGAGTCCCCTTCTATGATAAAAGGTATTTTTTCTTCATGAATAAATTACAAACCTTTCTAGAGTGCTCTTGCCTCAGCAACATGATTAGACTATAAGCCAAGATATTCAGCATAAGCAATAACAATGTTACCATTGTGATATCTTATAATCACACCAACTTTTATTTCCATGGATTATCCTTAGGTCCCATCAAAATTTAGTTTGATCCAATTTGTTGGTGGGAATTACCATCTGAAATTCAACCTAGGATTAAGATCTTGTTGGCTAGGAACCTGGGTAGGAATTTTAAGAGAGGACAATACTGGACTTTGTTTTGGATAAAGAGGACTCACTCCAATTAAGGTATTGAACATTCTCAATAGCAAAGGCAATGATTTTTGCCACCACAAAACCAACATCCTTTGAACTATTAGTGAAGTCTCTATTATTGTGTTCCAGCCACACCTTACATAAATAATGGTGTAACGTAAAGTTCCATAATATTCTTAGTTTGGTATTGTGAAAAATATTAGGCCAGTAGCATAAAATATCTAATATGGAATTTGGAATAGACCATTGAATGTTGAACCTATTTCTCACCTGTCTTAATATAGCAATGGAAATGTTGCACTAAGTAAAATTATGATTAGTGGAATCCCATTAGGATTTGCATAAATTCCATCTATTTGATATCATGATTTCTCTTTTGCTAAGATTTTCTATACTAACAATCTTGTTCTAAATTGTGAGCCATGAAAAAAAAGTAATTTTAGGGATTAAATTTTTTCTCCAGATAAGATTAGTAGGAAAATTAGGAAGTTGAACCTGAGTTTCAAAATCATAGGTTGATTTTACTGTAAAGTTCCATTCATTAGAGCCTCTCCAAATTAGTTTATCAACCTCTCCATGATGGGAAATAGTGTAAAACTTTAGAGCTAAGGATATGGCTACCGATTTACAATGTTGTATATCTTCTAAAAGATGCTTCCAAGAAGGACCCCTATCTAACCAAGAAATAAACTCAATAACTTTAGGCCCATAAATTTTATCAGTAAAGGGTTTAAGGCTTACCAAATCTCTATCTTCAATAATATGAAGAACACATGCTTATACTAAGAGGGGGAGGTGAACAAATATAAGACCCCGTTTTACTTTTTCTTTCAATTCAATATTATGTAGTGTATAGATAGCAGCATCAATAGTAGTACTCAAAGAAATGCACAAAACACCATACACAATAGAGATACCATAATTTACGTGGTTCACCCAATGTGGGCTACTCCACGGAGAAAATATTTTGCTAAATTTTTCTCAATCAATATCTTTTGGAATCCTTATCAATTACAATGTTTATCGACCTTTGTCCAAAGGATATGTTGATCCCCTAATCTCAATTTTGTGGATCTCTTCAACAAGAGAACTCTTTCCACTTTTGCTCTGGCTAGTGATCTTCTATAAGAATCTATATCTTTGCTACACTGACTAGTGGATCTCTTTCCACTTGAAGACTCCTCACTTGGATCTATCTTCAATTATCCTGGCTACTGGATCTCTATCCACTGAGACTCTGTCCTACGTAATCTATCACCTCCAAAGCTCTGTCTCAATAGGTTCACTAAAAACCTTCTCAAATTTTCTCAACAAGATCACTTAGAACTTGTCCAAATCTACTCAACAATATCACTCAGAAGTTGTCCAAAAATGCTCAATAGGTCCACACAAAACCTGCTCAAATTTTCTCAACAGGTCCACACATAGCCTGTCCAAATATGCTCAAAAAGTCCACACAGAACTTGTCCAAATATACTCAACAAGTCCTCTGTAGGACTTGCTCAAATATTCTCAATAAGTCCTCTCTAGAACTTTCTCAAGTCTGCATAGCAAGCTTCCACAAAATCTTACACAAAATCAGTCCACAAGCCTTCTTAAATACTTGTCTCAAATCTAATTAACAAGCTAACACAAAACTTGTCCAATCTCATAGAATCATAAAGAGAATTATTAGATACTCAATATGTTCTATACTTAATGCTCAATCAATATCTCAACTCAATCTCATAGAAGCATAAATATAATTGTTAGAGACTCAATATGTTCTATACTCAAATCCTAATCTCAACTCAAATCAATCTCATAGAAGCATAAAGAGAATTGTTAGAGACTCTATATGTTCTACACTCAAATCCCAATCTCAAATCAAATCAATCTCATAGAAGCATAAAGAGAATTTTTAGAGACTCTATATATTCTATTCTCAAATCTCAATATCAACTTTAATCAACTTCATAGAAGCATAAAGAGAATTTTAGAGACTCTATATGTTCTATTCTCAAATCTCAATATCAACTCAAATAAAGAATATAGAATAGTTTGTTTTATGGAACTTGAACAACAACATGTATCCACTTGACTAGGTTCAATCAACTCAACTCAACCAATCACCTTAGTGAACGACCCTTTCTCACAAACCCTAGTCCAAGCAAGTATCAATCAGCTCAAAATGTTTCCAATAATGCTCAACAACAAATCTCACATAAAAATGATACTCATGTTCTCTTCTAACTCAATTTCAAGTTCTTTTCACAACCAATGAGCTCCAACAATAATGCTTATAAGACAAGGTTTAATCACAACTCTCAATCTCAAAAACCTTGAAGCACTAAACCAATCACTTTAGAAAAGGAAACCACAATCAATCCTTTTCACTCCAAACATATTATAAGAAATCAACATAATCAATCAATAGGGGAATTTTCCCATACCTTTTATGAATATGAAGAAGCCTCTTTGTAAATCTACCACAATCACAATATTCTTTTGCCAATCTTCACGAGGATTAGAAGATCACAAAATAATCAACATTACTCCACTTCAAAATTATATTTACCAAGGATATAATTATAAAACCTTCTTAATAATTAATGCACAACTTCGTTATCACTCCTAAAACAACTTGTACCATAAAATAAAATAAATCAAAACATTTCATAACCTTGTCACTCCAAAAACCACTTATACCATAAAATAAATCAAATATTTTATATCATTCCTTTCAACACTTTTCCACTCAAAAATAATCACAAAGCTTTCTTAGGCAATATCTCACATTAATAAAATATCAAATCTTATTAAAATATTAAAGTTTTCTCAACCTTATATCTCCCACAAAAACATAATCAAACCATAACAAGCAAATACTTTGATTAAAATGTTGACACCCATAAATATCGGAGTCAAAGCGCATACCTCAAAGGAGTCCTCAAAGGGCTTTTGCATTTCAAACCTCTATCCACTGTGCTGCAAAGCAGAAGCTAAGATGCATGAGCTAATACTGCTCATGTGAGTGCCTTGGGCACTCTCTTCCTTAAACTATGTGTTCTTTCCTCACAAGGCATCAAAAATTTGACTTTCCATGACATGACTACCCACGTCACACTCCAAGAAATTCATTGCGTAATATTCGGATGCATAAATACTTTGGGTTTTTGAAAATCATGTGACACTCATTAGGTTTATTAAATAGAAAATATTTGGCTTATTTATATAATCCATCCTTCAATGTGAATACATTGACCCTTTTAACATTGCCATCATGACTTTGGTAGCGCCAATAATAAATGAGGGAAAAACCTTTTATTTCATTTTAAAATTTAAATTTAAATTTTAAATAAATTAAAATTTAAACTAAACCTTTAAAATTAAATTTCTCCATCATTGGGATATCGTTTTTGATGAAACAAAAAGCCAACTTGGGTTTTAATAAAATCCTATTTCAAATCTGCCATCCATTGTTTTTAAATAAAACCTTTCCTTGCCTTTCTTGGTTTTCATAAAAAAAAATTTCTAAGCTTCCCTTGAAGCTCCTTTTGGAATCAAATGCCATGCATTACTTCTAGAACCTTTGATCAAAACCTTGGCTTCTCATGAAGCTATTTGTGGAGCAAAATCACAGTGCTTACTTACATAGGTCCTTTTGACATCAATGACAACTTTTAGTTTAGGGACTCAAAATGTCCAACATAAGAGGCTCCTCCATCAACCACATATCATTCCAGAAATCCACACTTCTTCCATTACCTATGATCCATATTAGCCTCTTTTGAACTAATTTTTTAGTTTGAAGAAGTGCCTCCAAGAAATTTGAGCTAGTTTGGGGAGTATTTTTACTAAAAATATCAGATGTATGGAGATATTTTCTTTTGACTATTGCAACCCATTCAGTTTTAAAATCAGTTAGGATTTTCCATCCATGTTTTTCTAGTAGAGTAGTGTTTGGTTTAGATAGTCTTCTAAGACAAATACTTCCCTAATTTTTGCTGCAACACACTGAATCCCAAGATACGAGATCAATCCTTCTTTTATTCACAGTTCCCATCCAAATGAAATTCTTTTGAATTTGTTCAATATTTTTATATACTACATATGGAGCCTTAAATACATATAATAAGTATATTGGGATGCTTTTCAAACAAGATTCAGTGAGAATAGCCTTGGCAGTTAGGACATGAGTTGATCCTTCCATGTAGCAAGATTTCTTTGAATTCTCTCAATGACATTATTCCACATATGCTCAGTAGGGCTGCCACCAAATAAATGGAGACCTAAATATGTATTAGGAATGGAGGAAATGGTACATCCCAAAATTTTGGCAATTTTCCTTTGGTGAGAGATTGGAATGTTAAGGAAATAAAATTTACTTTTAGCAAAATTGACTTGCTTGCCAACAACTTCCTTATAAAGTTTAAGGATAACTTTAATGATTATGGATTCAATCATTGGTGCAAGAGTAGATAAGATAGTGTAATCCATAAACTATTTATGAGTTATGGGATTTAAATTTGAGGTTGCTTTTAATAATTTTGAGGTTGCTTTTAACCCTGAAATAAAACCATTTCTATTGACTGCTTTGATCATTCTACCTAAATATTCAGCTAAAATGATAAAAAAAATATGATATAGGGGGTCCCCTTGTCTTAAACATCTAGTAGTAGGAAAGCAAATAGCAAGGGATCCATTAACCAGAATGGACAACCATGGGGAAGAAATACAACATTTAACAATGTTGACCCAATCTGAATGAAAATCAAATTTATGTAGGATGTCAACCAAAAAATCCTTGTTAACCCTTTAAAAGGTCCTTTTTATGTCAATATTGAGAAGAAGTGTGGATTTTTGGGCCAAAGAAATAGAATGAAGGGACTCATGAATAGTGATTATTCCGTTAGTTATACTTCTTCCTTGGATAGAGTTGCCCTGGCAAGGATCAATGATTGAAGGTAAAATTTCTCTTATATTGTTAAGCATAGCTTTAGTAAGTATCTTGTAAAGGACATTGCATAGGGTTATTGGACGGAAATCAGCCATAAATTTACTAGAAGTGCTTTTGGGGATTAGTGCTATCGAAGTAGAGTTAATACTATGATGAATATTTTTGGAGTCATGAAAAACTCTAACAACATCACATAATTCTGTATGAATAAGATCCCAAAAGGCCTATAAAAATGGAGATAAATCCCATTTGAACTAGGGTTTTTATCTAGTTGCATTAAAAAAAGTGTTTGAGGTCTTTTACTCAATAAGAGATTATTGTATTTTTCAGTATTTGCCATTAGCAATATTGAGTTATTTCATATTCTGAATATAATTTTATTTTATTAACATTATTATTTCCTTCATATTGTTTTGAGTATTATTGAATTAGTAGCCATATTATTGAATGATTAATCATTAAAACCTAAAATTACTTAGTATGGTTGGATTTACATTTGAGATACTATGCTACTAGATAAATGTGTATATAACCTTCTATTTATAGTATTTAACATTAAACCAATGTGTATTTGATGTGTTATTCTAATATTCTACACTATTTCTAAGTGTGTTCTATAGGGTGCTACATTGGTTGTTGTGCCATATGTTCAAGTAGTGCCAAGTCAATTTATAGAGTTAAATATTGCCAATGACCTATATCAACTACACTTGGTGGTATCAAAGATCAAGGTTGATTTTTGGTGCTTTGAAAATAGAATAAATAAGTAAATCTAGAGGTGTGAAAATTATGGATGGAAGAGTAGACCATAGGAATATTTTTAAAGCACAAAACTATCTCTATAAGGATTCTCAAACAAGTTGAATTTGGATATCATATTTGTTTGGTACAAGCACAAATAACAACATTCAAACCTCATAAAATATAGTAGTGCACCATACACTATTTCACTGATGAAACATGATGTAGAACCCTCATCAACTACATATGTTATTTTTCAAAAGCTAATGAAGAGGTACCAAAAATATCAAGCAATAATTATGAGCATCCTCAATAGCAACACAAAATTGATAGAAGCAATTGGAGGTTTATAGTATCAAATAGAAACCATGGATACCTAAAAAAGGAAAATGGAGGTAAAAGCAAGTGACTCTAAATATATTGAAGAAGAAAAGTAACTTGAGGAAGGATATGAACCTAAGGGATATTGCTAATATTGGAAGTAAACCAAAGATGGATTTTATATGTTATGTAAGAAATCTAGATCTAGACAAGTTGATAGACTGGATCTTAGAGATGGAAACTAATTTTGATGTAGACTAGATCAAAGACCCCAAGAGGGTTAAGATTGTCATAACCAAGTTAAATGGTCACACGCCCTTATGGTAGGATCAAGTTTAAAGAGAGAGAATAAATGAAGAATGAGAAAATATCAAGGCTTGGGATCAAATGGTGTGCAAGATAAATAGCAAATTATATCTAGTTGATTATTATATAAATAATATAAGCTTATACTAAGAGGGGGGTTGAATATTATAAGACCAAATTTCACTTTTCTTTTTCAAACAATATTATCCAATATTATCAATGGAAATATCAATAGTAATAATTAAAGCAATACAAAAATCATCACACACAATAGAGACACCAATTTAACATGGTTCACCCAATGTGGGCTATTCCACGAAGAAAATATTTCTAGTAAATATAATAAACAAATATCTTGGGAAATCAATTCCCTATTACAATATTTATGGACCTTTGTCCAATGGAGACACCAATCCCCTATTTTATGATTTGTGGATCTCTCTCCATAGGAGAACTCTTTCCTCTTTTTTTCTGGTTCATGGAACTTGATCCAGGAGACCTCTATCTCCTCAAATGGTTTGTGGATATTTATCCATAGAAGAACTCTATCTTCCTAGCTGGTTCATGGATCACACTCCATAGGAGAACACTTTCCCCTCTTCTCTTGTTTGTGGAACTCTATCCATAGGAGAACTCTTTCCCCTTTGCATTGGTTTGTGATTTTCTAGAAGACTTATATACACACTACTCTTTCTAATAGATATCTATCCACTAAAAACATTTGTCCTTATTACCCTGGCTAATGGATATCTATCCACTGGAGACTATTGTCCTCTTTACTATATCACCTCCAAAGCTTACTTTGAACTCTATCTCAAATCTACACCAAAATCTGTCCCAAGTCTAGTACAATTTTGCTCTATCTTTGCTCACAAAGCTACTCATAAATCTATCTCTAATATAACCTCAAGCTTCAATACAAAGCTTGATAAAATCACCAATCAAATTTTCTTAGATCTGCCCTAAGCCTTAACAAAAAGCTTGAAAAAATCAATCAATCAACTCTGATCTCAAGTCTTCACAAAGAATTTTTCAAATATGCCTTCAAGTCCTATCAATAACTTACTCAATATACTCTAAAGTCTTCACCAAGACTTTCTCAAATATACCCTAGCATATGATCAAACCTGCTCTAACACATGCTCAAAACAACTCACAAAATATGCTCAGTCAATCTAAAATCTTCCTCACAATGCTATCAAATGCTTTGTCTAATACTTAAAGTAATTCCTTTAACCTTAAGTAGTTTAAAAATATTCTATCTAGACTTCGTTTAACCTATGGACCATATAGAGAATGATGTACTCTATCAAAATCTCAATATGTTCTACTCAATCATTAAGTCTGTCGCTTTCAAAAAATTATTTTCTAATGTTTGCACATCCACTTTCAATAACACTCAAAACCAATGCTCAAGAAGTTTCACTCAATCATTCATTCAATGAAACACAACTTGCTCACAAACCCTAAACAAGTATTTTTATACTTCTTCAAACAAAGAGCATAATGTGGGTCTCACACCCTAACTCAAATGATATTCAATATCTAGTTCAAATGTTCTCTAAAAATTCACCAATGGAGCATATAGAACTCACTCAAATATTTCCAACAATGCTTATCAAATAATTCTTTTCATTCCACATTATATTTCATAACATTCATTCCAACAAATATTTCAAACCAAATATGATGTTCCCATACCTTTTATTTTGATGGAGATATGTCTTCAAAACCTGTATTATAATGAACCAATCCTCTTTGTGCCACTCAAGGGTTAGATAACAATAAATATTTCAAAACATCCACAAAATATTTCTCCCAAAATGTACTCAGTAAAATATAAAAATATACTCTAGAACCCTTCATTATATCTCAAGGAAAATGCATTAAAATTTCATCATAATCCTACAAATACTCGTCATCATAATGCAAAAGGTACAATAAAATTCAAATCAATTTTACACCTTATAACTCCTAATATTGCAAATTAAATCAACCCAACAAGATCACAAATTACATAAATAGTTTTTCATGTAAACCTTATATCTCTTACTTTGTCATTAATGCATTTCCAAAAGAAATATAACCAACATTCAAAATAATATTCCAAGACACTTAACAACTTCACTAGATCAAAAATCAATTTATTTCAAAACCCTTTTAATAGAAAAAAAAAAAAAAAAATTTATAACCTTATACCTCCCAAGTTAGGTGCATACCTTGTAACATATGACCTTAGGCATCAATTTAATTAAATACAAAATTAATACCTTTGTGTGTTTCCTTCCACATGTTTCAAACCCTTGCTGCCTCTACCACCACACCTAAGCCACAGATTAACCACCGTGTGAGCTAAGTGCTCACATGAGATCTATGTTGCACCCACTCTCTTTTGTCCCTTTCACTAGCACCAAAACCTTTTAAAATAAAAACTTCACTCTCTACTGCCACTGGGTCTTGAAATCGAGACCTCCCCACTACTATGACCTAGCACCAAGGGAACCACCATCTGGGCTATCCACCTAGATGGAATCAAACTTCGATGTCACTTGTCCTTATCCCTTTTCTACCTCAAAACTAAACCAATTGAATTTCCCTTCTCTCTCTTATGTGATTTGATCGACGAACAAGGTGAATGATATATCGATTATTGGGACACACTTTTCCACCTTATTCTTTGCACTATTTTTATGCCTTTTAAGGCATTCACCTCCAACATTGGCACATTTTAAACATCAAACTCTGGATTTTGATTTATATTATATTTTAATTATAATTATTTAAATTCAATGAATTTAAATATTATAATTTAAATATCAAAATTCTTTTTGGGCCTTTCATTAGTTTTAAAAATTTAAAACTCTTTTAGGCCTTTTAAGGGAAAATTTTTACCACCATCACCTTAGCAAATATTCATCAAATAACCTTATTATTTTTCCCAAACACTATGTAAAGAAATTATCTTTTTCATTTCTACCCTATGCCTTATGTGTCATATCAACCAACTTGGACATCAAACCTTTTGATATTAATCAAATATCATGAAATTAATTCCATCAAATTGGCACATCACAACTCTTGACATCAGTAACAACAAAACATGCTCAAATTTCCAACAATCTCCCCCTTTGTCATTTATGGAAACCCTTTATTGTTAAGCATTCCTTTTACCTTTTTTCAATTCTTCTCTTCCTAAGAAATTGCTCCCCCTAATTGAATGCTCTTCCCCTAACTCAAATATCTCCACCTTTGGCATCGATGGCAAAGGGCCACCTTTGGGGTTAAAGGTAAGACTCTTAGCTTAGACCCCTACCCACCTCCTCTCCTTGAGGTGATTAATTGTGTAGTGGAAGTAAAATCAATCCTAGTGTACAATGCTCTTTTCCTTTGTCAACCTTCTTTATTAACATACCCTTTTGATCCCTTTGAGTATCCTTGTTCTTAATTATCTATGAAAGATCTGGAAACTTTGTTCTGCACCACTTGGGCTTATGCCCAACATTATTGAACTTATAACACTTAATGTTGTGGTTCCTTGAAGGTGCAAATATCTTGAAGGTCCTCCTGGTGAAGCTATACCTATTTATGTTATGAACCCTATAGTGAATTACTTTATGACCAAATCGATTACAATAGTAGCAATACCCTTGAAAGAAATGTCCATATTTGAAGTTCCTCTTAGTAATACCATATTACTTTCCATGAGTCTTGCAATGCATAGCCTTGTGACCAAACCTATTATAGAAACCAAAACAACACCAATCTGATTATGTGGCTACAAACACTGATCACATTGACACACACAGCCCCAAGGGTAGCCCCCAGAGGTTAAATAGTGGTCCTAACCACTCTCACAACAGTTTTGGAAGGTCAGAGATCAATTTGGCACCTTCAGGCACTTTGCTCAATATCCGTTCCACCCTGGAACGAATTCAAATTGGGATTCGCCCCACCCAAGGATAAATTCTGGATTCGCTCCAAGGTGGGGTGAATTGCAGGTTTGATGGGACAAAAGTCAAATCTTGGCAAATAGCAACTCAGATTTGCCACTTAACACTTCCTTCATCGCATGGGAGTATGGGTAAGCATTTTCGAGCGTTAGAGGCAATTACAAGGGCAGTCATGAAGCCCCTATTCAGGGAGGAGTCTCCTTCCCCCTGAGAAGGCATGATTGCCAAGTGGCGCCTCTGCATGCCCATTTCAAGAGACCTCAAAGTCTATAAATTGGTGAGTTTCCTCACCCCAAGAGATATAGAGGAGGAGCATTTTGGAGCAATGAAGTGCCGTCATTTTATTTTCATACCTCACACCTTTTAGATTTGCGCCTTTCACATCCTTGATCTCCTTTGGAGGGAAGGTCATTGGGTGACTATTGGGAGGATGAGTATTGAGCCCAAAACCTAAAATTTGGCCACAATATCCCACCAAATTTTCTTAAAATACCCCACAAGAGGTTTTTGACCCATCACAAGTGGATCGGTGCCGAAATCAGGCCTCAAACGACCGATGACCTGCCCCATGGGCACCCCCTCCCACACTGCCACAGTCCTAATCGCCCCCCTTCGGAGTGATGGGAATCCTATGGTAGATTTTCCTTCTTTCATTTTTGCATTCAATTCTATGATTCTTAGATAGGTTGTCATTTGAATTGCGTCTTGTTTTGAACAATTTTGATCATGTTTCTATCTTTGCTCTCTTCTACTAATCTATAGGTAGCATCATCAAATTCTCATTTATGGAGGTCATATTTGGAAAATATGACCCTTTTTATCTTCCCAAAATACCCCCAATTAGCTAACCCCAAGTTTGCATGTCTTTTAGAGCTTCCTAGGTAGGACATTTGGGACAATACTTTTTTGGCATTTTGTTGCAGGTGAATTCGTCCCACCCCGGAGCGAATTCAAATCGGCGAGGAATTTCCTGACTATTATTTTTGCAGGGCCTTCTTGGTGGTGTCTTGATGCCCCTGTAAAATTTTTAGAGCATTTGGATTTGTTTTAGTCATAGTTTAATTCATTTTTTTATTCATTTATCGTAGGCTTGGGGATTGCGTGCTTTGTTTTACCCGCAGGTGCTAGTGATCATTTCTTGTTCCTTTGAATGTATGGTCTAGACATCAGAGGAGCAATGAGGAGTCAAGAATCATCAATGCAAGCAGTGGCAATGTTTGGTACGCCCATTTTACATGTGGGCACACGAAAGAAGGAAGCGCATCCATGGATGTAATAAGAACACATACTTAAACGCTCCTAGCCCTTGGAAAGGGAGGATGCACATTGTAACAAAGTTGTGAAACATATCAATAAAATGTACCGTATTATTTATTTTCATTTGTTTCATTTTGATTCACTCATGCTTTTCCCTCTTTTCATGCACTCTCAAATTCCTAGGATTTAGCGTTAAGTTTGGTTCGGTTTTGCATCACATCTTTGCTTTCCTTTTTTCTTCCGTATCATTGTGCTTTCACCTATTACATGAGAAAAAATGGCCTTTGAAGAAATATTTCCTTAGACCCATGTGCCTCTTAGTCATATCTTCCCTATGATATTCCATATTCCTTGTTTGTGCATTGTTTCCTTTCTTGGTGAAACTTCTATTCACCTAAGTCTTAATTTCTCCGTCACTCTCTTCTTCTAAAAATTCTTCATCTTTGGATCTTGAGCTTGACCCTTATTCTTATTTATCTTGTATTTCTTCAAAACCAAGTCTTTTTTTGTTATATGATGGTCTTTGTGCATTTATAACCTTATCCACAGTATTTGAACTTTTCCAAAACCCATGTAGCTTGTCTTTAGACTCTTCTATTTACTTATTTAGAGAAACTACTTCTTGTTCTAATATCTCACATTCTAAGACTTTTTATTCTAAATTTTATTTAAATATCCTTTTCTTAGCTATTGAGTTTTTCAAATATTGTATAAGCTTTCCTTTCTCTTCATCACATTCTTGAAATTGATCCTTGAATATTGAATTTTTATTTTTGACCTTTTTCAATTCTTTTAGAGCATAAATAAGTTTAGCTTCTAGATCTACTACTCCTTCCTATTCATCTTCTGATTATTTTTCTACTTCTTTGTCTTTGAGAGCATCTTCATATTTTTTAGATTTATCTTCAATAGGATCACTTCCTTCATATTCTATTGATAAAAAGAGAATTTCTTCTTCTTCACTATCTAAGGATATTTCATCACTATCAGTTGAAACCTTACATATCTTGTCTACATAAAAAATCTTCTTATACCTCTGAAAAAACTTCTTTTCATACTTTTTTTGTCCATACTTATTTTTCTTTTCATACCTATATTTTCTTGCTTTCTTTCTCTTACGATCTTGTTTCTCTTAACTACTACTACTTCTAGCTTCTATATAGTTAGATGCATAGTGATCATATTTTACACAATTGAAACACTTAACTATTTTTGTACCTTTGTACTTTCTTGAGTCCTTTTTGTTCCTTCTACCATAGTTTGCTTCTTCATCACTGGATGACTCATCACTTAAATTTGGCTTCTTATCTTTTGTCTTCTTTGCTACTTTGAAGGTTACATTTTTCTTAGGAATATGATCATTTGCTATTCTCATCTTATAAGCTATGAGAGTTCCATGTAACTCATCCATAGTCAAAGTTTAAATATCTCTTGTTTCTTCTATGGTTAAAATATTTCCATTATACCTCATAGGAAGTGACCTTCTTACCTTTTGAGAAACATTGAATTCTTCTATTTTAAATCCAAGTCATCGCTTGTTGTTAACAACCTCATCCACACAAAGTAAGCATGCAACAATATTTTCCTCTTCTTTTATTTTTAAGTCTTCAAATATCTTTTTGTGATTTTGTAATTTTTCCATTTTGACCTTTTTGTCTCCCTTATATGTTTGCTTCAGTTTATCCCAAACCTCTTTTGCTGATTTGCAATGCATAACTTTTACAAACTCTACTTCACATAAACCACTTAATATTACATCCATTGCCTTTGTGTTATCATGTAGACACCAAAATAGCACCAATTCGATTATGTGATTGCAAACACTGATCACTTTGACACACATAGCCCCCAAGGCAGCCCTCAAAGGTTAAACAGTGGTCATAACCACTTTTATAGCAATTTTGTAAGGTCAAAAGGCAATTTGGCACATTCAGGCACTTTGCTCAGTATTCATCCCACCCAAGGATGAATTCTAACTGGGATTCGTCTCACCCAGGGAAAAATTTTGAATTCGTATTTGGTCACGACAAATTCCAGGTTTAACGGGAAAAAAGAAGAATGGCACCAAGTGGCAGCCGAAGACTGTCAATTTATGACTCTTGCCTTGCATGCATGTGTAGGTGGGTAGATTGGCAGTTGGAGGACTGTCACAAGGGCAGTCATGGAAGCCCAAGTCAGGGAAGAGTCTCCTCCTTCTTGAGAAGGCATAGCTACCACATGGCACCCCTGCATGCCCCTCCAAAGAGACCCCTTAGGTCTATAAAATGGTGGAATTTCCCATCTAGAGAAGACAAGTTGGAGGCATTTTCAAGCAACGAAGTGCTGCCAAATCGATACCACACCTTTACCATTTTGATTTACATCTTCCACATCCTTGATATCTTTCGCAAGAGAGGTTATTGGGTGGCTATTGGAAGTGTGAATTCGGACCCAAAAACCCAACATTTGACCACCTTAATCCACCAATTTGCCGACAACCCATTCTAAGAGATTTTGGGCCCATCCCTAGTGGATTGGTGCCGAAATCAAGTTCCAACAGTGGGCAGCCCACTCAGGCGCCCTGCACTTTTTAAGTTTCATTATAATTCATTTTTTTTGGGGCGCCACTCGGGCGCCCCAAAAAAATGAACGTAAAAAATTTAAACAAATAAAATACACAGAAATATCACAATAGAAAATTACATGGACAGTTAGAAACCGTTACCTCTTTTCTGCCCGGACTTGCTGTTTCTGACCTTCGACTTAATAAAGGTACCTGTTAAGCACAAAACACAGAAAATCTGATTAGTTTTTGTGATTTAAAAATCTGGGAACGGTCCCACCGTGATCGCCACTGAAAGCATGAGATTTCGGAAGGAAGAAATACTAAGATGCAATGAAAACAGAACCGGATTGATGCATGAAATGACACAGATATAATCAAATTAAAAAGCAGGAGCACAACCCTTTTTATTAATAAGATTCTGACTCGGTTACAATAAGTCTCCTCAGTGACATATTCTCGGTTACAGTCATGATTAATAATCTTCTTCTATCCGCATGCCCACATTCGAACTGGGCGAGCCAACGTGTTGTCGCCGCTTATTGCGGATGGATACTTGCTCTTTTCTGTTTATCCTGCGTTCAGAGAAACACAGAGGCGTTAGTAGCACCTGTGACGTATGATAAGCACATGATAGCAGAATAAAATAAAAAGCAGCGTATAATGCGACGTATGATAATCATTTAATAAAGTCGCAGATCTTATATTCAAACAATGATGAAATCTGAATGTGCTTTTATAAAAGTGGAGCAGAGGGCCACTGTCATTGAAATAATCGGTCAAACTGCACTCGAATGTGATGCCTCTACCTGCAGGTTAATGAGATACCAAAAAAGACCACGAGAGCATAATAATATCGATACGTATATTAAACACATAATGCAGAAAGAACCCTAATGCAGGATAAACAACGCGCAAGAACAGAATATATATATTAAAGCGAAACCAGCAAAAAGGTATGGGGTGCCCAAGCGGGCCGCCCCCGTTAGAACTTAATTATGGCGCCAATCCAATAAGGAAGGGCCCAGAATCTTTTATATTGAGTTGTCGTCGAATTAGTGGGATATAGTGATCCACTGTCGGGTATGAAGGTTCGGCTTCACCTTCTGGAAAGCCACCAATAACCTCCCTCGTGAAAGATATTACAGGTGCAGAAGACTGAATCCGAAAGGAATATGATCGGGTCTCTGGATGAGCAGCACTTCGTTGCATTTTTAAAATGCTTCGTACCTCCTTTTTTTTCTGCATTGAGCTAGTTTTTATAGAGGATTTCGCCTCTGAGATATTAACGTCAAAACCCTAAGTCCGCAGGAGCCGCTGAGATTTGACCGTTGTCAGATGATTATGAGGCATGGCTCGCACTGAGATTATCGCTAGGAAATCACATCAATAGTTATGAGGCATGGCCTCGGACCGGATTTGTTGTTGAGACTGCTCGTCTCATTACTGCAGTTGGTGAAGTCCGTCGTTTTTATAGACCCACGGGGTCTCTTCAAAGATGGTATGTAGTGACGCCACGTGGCGGCCATGTCCTCCCAGGAGGTAGGAAAGTCTTTCGCGACTTGGGCTGCCATCTGTCATTAAGTCATTTTTTAATGCCTCTGATTGGTTGACGCCTTTGACGCCGAAGTGTCGCGATATCGCGACACTTCGGCCAGGTCTTGGTTTTGGGGGCCGAAGTGTCGCGATATCGTGACACTTCGGCCAGGTCTTGGCTTTGGGGGCCGAAGTGTCGCGATATCGTGACACTTTGGCCAGGTCTTGGCTTTGGGGGCCGAAGTGTCGTGATATCGTGACACTTTGGCCAGGTCTTGGCTTGGGGGCCGAAGTGTCACGATATCGCGACACTTTGGCCAGGTCTTGGCTTTGGGGGTCGAAGTGTCGCGATATCGCGACACTTCGGCCAGGTTTTGGCTTTGGGGCCGAAGTGTCGTGATATCGCGACACTTCGGCCAGGTCTTGGCTTTTGGCCCGAAGTGTCGCGATATCGCGACACTTCGGCCGGGTGTTGGTTTTTGGCCGGAAGTGTCACGATATCGCGACACTTCGACCGGGTGTTGGCTTTTGGCCGAAAGTGTCGCGATATCGTGACACTTCGGCCGGGTGTTGGTTTTTGGCCGGAAGTGTCGCGATATCGCGACACTTCGGCCGGGTGTTGGTTTTTGGCCGGAAGTGTCGCGATATCGCGACACTTCGGTCGGGTGTTGGCTTTTGGCCGGAAGTGTCGTGATATCGCGACACTTCGGCCGGGTGTTGGTTTTTGGTTGGAAGTGTTGCGATATCATGACACTTCAACCGGGTGTTGGATTTTGGCCGAAAGTGTCACGATATCGTGACACTTCGGTCGGGTGTTGGTTTTTGGGGCCAAAGTGTCGCGATATCGCGACACTTCGGTCGAGGCTTGTTTTTTTGATAAAGGCTTTGCTTTTGATGAAGGTTTGGCTTTGGATAAAGGCTTTGCTTTTGATGAAGGTTTGGCTTTGGATAAAGGCTTTACTTTTGATGAAGGTTTGGTAAAATGACCAACTTTGCTCTGCTCACTTTTCGACCTTCTAAACTACTGTGTGAGTGGCTAGGACCACTGTTTGACCTCTGAGGGCTGCCCTGAAAGCTGTGTATGTTAATGCGATCAATGTTTGTAGTCACTTAATCGGATTGGTGCTATTTTGGTGTCTACAGTTCATCTCTCATTTCATTATATGCTGACTAGATAGTTTATGTATTATATTTCATAATGTTTTAATCAGATTTCATCATGTTCTCGTCGCTTTTGTTGTCCAACTAACTTGTAGGTAATGACATCAAATTCCTGTGGATGAAGGCCAAATTGGGAAAATCCGACCATTTGGGTCATCCCAAAATGCCCCCAATTAGCTAACCCCCATGCTTGTAGGTATTTTGGAGATCCTGAGACGTGACATTTGGGCAGCATCACCTCAACATTTTATCACAGTCGAATTCGTCCTACCCGGGGATGAATTACAGTAGAATTCGTCTTGCCCAGGGAAAAATTTCAGTTGAATGTGAATTGGCCGACTGTTTCGATGGCAGTGGACCTCTGGTAATGTTTTTTTTTTTTGGTGGTGGCCACAAGGGGTAAACGGACTGTGACCACGAGGGAACCATTACATAACATATCCGCAACATGTGAGGCGAGAGATTAGAACCTGGGCCTCTCAGCAACTAGAGAGGTTTAACTACCCACTTGCTCTCCAACTCCTCTACATGGGCGGATGAATTGCCTCTGGTAATGTTTTTTGGTCTCTATCAAATTTGTAGGGTTATTTGGAGTCATTTTATTTATCAATTTAGCTAATCTTTTACATGCATCTTTCATTAATTTTAGAGAACTAACGTTTCATATTTGCAGCAGATGCTACTAATGCCTTTGTTGTTTCTTTGATCGCAGGAGAAGTAGCAAGAACCAAGGATTCATCAATGCAAGCGACGACAACACTTTGGCCCACCCATTTCAAATGTGGGCACGTGGAAGGAGGAATACTAAGTCACGATTGTAACCAAAATTCATTTAACGCTTCTAGCCCCTGAAAAGGGAGGAGGCATCCTTGTAACCGAGATTAAGAGAGTTAAATAAAAGGGCTATGTTTTTTCTTCTTTCTTGTATCTCATTTCAATGTGTCTCTTTCATTTCATGTATTTCACATTTTAGGACTTAAGCTTTAATTTTGGGTTTTGAATGCATCGCAATAGTTTTTCTTTTCAAATCTTCTGAAATCTCGTGCTTTCAGTGGTGATCATAGTGGGACTCTGTCCCCTAGTTTTTGAAGATCGATAAACTAATCAAAATTTTTTGATTTTTGCTTAGAAGTACCTTTGTCGAACTCCGACTATAATTCGTCTTTGCCTGTGGCAATTACTTTACTATAATTCATCTGACCCTGAGACGAATTCCAATTCATCTCAGATAGGGACGAATTTTGTTTTGTAATTCGTCTCACAAAGGGATGAATTTTTGTCTATAAATTTTTAGGGCTAATGATTAGAAACAACAAGTTTAGGCAGAGTAAGGTAAGGGTTTTAAAATATGTTCCTGTTACTTTATGTTTTCTGTTTCTATTTTCTTTCAAATTTTGCCTTCTTAAGGAAAGTAGTTGTTTCTGCTTGTTTCAATTTTTAATTAAAATAAACCACAAACACATCACGTGGTATTTTTTAAACCAAGGAGCTGGTCGTAAGACCCCAGCCCTTGATCAAGACCAACGGTGGGTTCATCACCACCTTGGCTTGAATTTTGCATCCATTTACCCCGATTGTCACTGTTGTTAGGCGTAAATCCTGACGAAAGCTGATCGAGTGTCGTTGGGGTGATTCCCAGCGTGCAAGGATAAGTATTCTATGGTAGGTGTCATTAATAGGACAATACCCCTTCCGTACCACCTACGTACCACGTACCATCTGCTCTCACGTACCTATAGTTTCCCTCTCGTAAGGGCGGGTATATAAAGAGGTTGGTATATCGGCCGGGCAATGGTATATTGAAGGGGCGACCATTTATGGGAGTCACATGAGCCTTCATTACGCATTTAAACATTCTTCAAAACTTTCAAAAACAAAACAAAATCATCAAAATGCACTAAACTAGTTTAGGACACACCATTAATATTTAAAAGAGATAATCACCATTTGTGTATGTGTGTGTTCATTTTTGCTTAGTGTAACAAAAAAAAATCAAAAAAATCATAAACAAAAGATAAAAATCTACACATTTTGTCACTCACTCCAAAATCTCCAAGGATTCCCGCAATCGCTTGGTCACTCCAAAATGCCCCAAAGGTGTCCATGAACCCTTTGGTCAACCCAAAAGCACCCCAAAGGTGCCCATAAGTGATGCAGGAGCATCCAAAAAAATATGGGAAATCTTATATTTTTCCCTAAATTTTAGTGCATCTTGTCGGGGCCATAACTTCTCAACCGTAGCTCCGATTGACGTGAAATTTTACAGGGAGTTAGTTGAGATAATTTTAAACAAATACAACTCCCTAGAGTTCTATTTGTCTAGAAAAACCAGTTTTCAGGGCCAAATTCCATCATCTAGTGCCCCAAAATTAGGTTTTAAAATTACTTGGCTAATTTTGTATGCTTTTTGAGCTGTTCGGAGGTCAATATTGTAAAACGACGAACCAAAAAAATATTATTGATCAGGCATTTAAATAAGAGTTACATAGCCGGGAATAGAACACCGACGGAACGAAACTGTTACGCAGTTGTAACAGTGAACTAAACAATGTAATACAGCCAAGGTAAGTTAAGTACGCTAACATCCCCCTTTATTACATTATTTGGGTAATGTAATAACTAATAGCTATACTAGACTACTAAAATCCCCTTAAATTATTTTGCAATACAAAGTGAGCTGCGAAACAATTCAAATTTGACACATCCAAGTGCCTTAGTGAAAATGTCTGCAACTTGAGCATCTGTGGGAATGTGCTGAAGCTGAATTCGGTGCTTTGGAACTTCATCTCGAATGAAATGACCTTGTGTGTCAATGTGCTTTGTTCTTTCATGATGGACTGGATTCTTGACGAGGTTCGAACACCCGATTGTCGCAAAATAAGTGTATTGGAGATTTTGATGGATGGCCCATACTTGTCAGAATGCGACGTAACCATATCACTTCGCACATAGCTTCACGTGCGACACGATATTCTGCCTCTGTTGATGAAATAGCAACCACCTATTGCTTCTTGCTGTGCCAAGAGACAGGATCGGATCCCAGATGAAAAATGTATCCAGAAGTTGACTTGCGATCATCAAATGATCCGGCATAGTCGGAGTCCGTGTATCCTTGCAAGAAGAATTTTTTGTTCCTCTTGTATTCTAGGCCATATTCTATAGTACCACGGACATAGTGAAGAACACGTTTTGCTGCTTTCCAATGAGTAGTCTTAGGCTCCTGCATGAACCTCGAAAGATAATTGACAGCAAATACGAGATCTGGCCTAGTATTGGTCAGATATATGAGACTCCAAATCAACTGTCGATAGAGAGTACCATCTACCTGAGGTGATTTATCATATCACGATAACTAAAGTCCATTCTCCATTGGAGTTGCCATTGGCTTGCAGTCAGTCATGCGATATTTATCCAGCAATGTCTTGGCATACTTTTTCTGAGACACTTTGATGGAGTGCTCCTTCTGGCTGAATTCTAGACCAAGACAGTAATGGAGAAGTCCGAGATCTGTCATCTCAAAAGATTTGCACAAGTTTCTTTTGACAGTAGAGATCATATTTTTTGAACTCCCTGTAATGAGCAGATCATCCACATAGAGTACAAGCAACACTATCTCAGAACCCTGTTTCTTGAAATAGAGGTTTGCATCTGACGGACATCTCTTAAATCCATGCTGCATAAGGTGATTGTCCATTTTTATATACCAAGCTCGAGGAGCTTGTTTTAGACCATACAAGGATTTGACCAATTTGCAAACTTTTTGCTGTTGGCCTTCCACTTCAAATCCTTCAGGCTGAGTCATATAGACTTCTTCTTGGAGATCACCATTAAGAAAGGCACTTTTGACATCCATCTGGTGAAATTTACACCCATATTGTGCTGCCATAGCACACATAACCTGAATTGTGGTCATCCGAGCAGTAGGTGTAAAAGTTTCCTCATAGTCGATGACTTCCTTTTGAGCATAGCCCTTTGCAACAAGCCGGGCCTTATGCTTATCAATTGTTCCATTTGCCTTGTACTTGAATTTGTATACCCATTTGTAGCCAATAGGTTTCTTTCCATGCGGCAGATCAACAAGCTTCCATGTTTTATTCTTCATCAGAGACTCATACTCTGTATCCATAGCGACCTTCCACTGAGGCTCACTAAGAGCATCTTGCACTGATGCAGGTTCAAGACTATCTATGGTAGACATGAATGCCCTGTCATCATCAATATCCATATCCTCTACTTCTGCACTTGGAGTCACAAAAAGTTCCTCAAAATATTGACAAAGATCATCAACCTCACCAGTTTCTCTGGCTTCTCTTTCCTTTTGAGCCATACTGCGTGTACGAGGTCTATCCAAATTCAAATTGGGAGGAGTGGATAAATTTGCATCTCTGATTGTATTTGTACACCATTTAGGATTCTTCTTCGGTGATGGTGAAGAAGATGTAGAAGGACCTCCTGTCTGTGTTGATGAAGGAATCTCCTCTTCCTTAGGTTCCATAATATCTTGGTGTACATTAGATGTGCTATGTGATGTGAAAGCTTCATCAAAGAAAACATCTCTATTGATATGAATTTTCTTGGTCAAAGGATCTATCAACCGATATCCTTTGGAGTGCTCAGAATATCCAAGAAAAATACATCTCAGTGTTTTCTCATCTAGCTTCTTCCTTTTCTCTTTCGGCATGTGCATGAAAGCTTGACACCCAAAAATACGTAGATGAGATATGGAGGGTTTTCGACCACTCCATCTTTCCTGTGGAGTCATTCCTTTTAGGGCCTTTGTGGGTGCCCTATTCAACAGATACACTGCAGTGGTGACAACTTCTGCCCAATATTGTTGCCCAAGAGTAGCTCCTGTGAGCATACAACGAACCATTTCCATGATAGAACGGTTCCTTCTCTCAGCAACTCCATTTTGCTGAGGAGTATAGGCAGTTGTTAACTGTCTCTTGATCCCATGCTTATCTAGGAATGCAAAAAATTCATTAGAGGTAAACTCTCCCCCTCGATATGAGCGAGGAGGGTTTTGATAGAAGCTCCCGACTCCTTCTCAATGGATTTCTTGAACTCGCTGGAAGAATGCGAAAGCTTCGATTTCAGTTTGAGAAAGAAAACCCACATCTTTCGTGAGTAGTCATCTACGAATAACTGAAAGTACCTCTTCCCTCCAACACTATTGGGTGTGAAAGGACCGCATAGATCGGTGTGAATTAGCTCCAGAGGTTTTCTTGATCTTGTAGAGCTCTTCTCAAATGGTACTCTATCTTGCTTTCCCTGCCAGCGATCGGAGCACACTAGCAATGTGGCAGAAAGGGAAGGAAGACCCTTTACCATCTCATACTTGCTGAGCTCAAGTAAGTAGCCAGAACTAAGATGCCTATATCTCTTGTGCCATAGAGAAGTTGCCTCCTTGGTAGAGACAGTCATGGCAACATGTGGAGTAGAGATAGCATCTAGTGCAAATAAGCCATGCTTATTTGAAGCTGTGCAATCTGCTTACCCTTCCTGGTAATTGTACAACACTTCTTTCCATTCTCAACACGAAAGTTGACAACCATATTTCTGTCTAGGATTTGTGTGACTGACAACAAATTGTTAGCCAATCCCGGAACATAGAGGACTTTGTCAATCTGACACTTGCCATCAGGAAGAGTGATCGAAATCGTACCCTCTCCCTAAACCCTGTAGGTTTTATCATCGTAATGGTGACGGGTTTGCCCTCTTTGGCCTCAAATGATTCAAACCACGATCCGTCGCCGATCATATGTTTGCTAACTCCATAATCGACATACCAAATAGGATCCCTCTGAGTGGAATCTGTGGTAGTCATGAGCACCTTGTGTGCCCATTCAGAATCTGAGTCAGATTCTTCAACAGCAACATTCACCTGGGGTTGCTTGTTTTTATTTTGTGGTTTGTTTTTGCCTTTCTGCTTCTTCTTATTCCAACACCTATTGGTGTCATGGTTGTCTTTCTCACAGATCTTGCACCACCTCTTCTTCTGTTGAGGTTGTTTGCCTTTTCCTTTCGTATCCTGTTGAGAATTTCCTCCTTTTTGAAAGTTGCCTCCTTTTTGCCCATTACCTTTCTTCCTAGAACCCTACCTGTTGGTGTATAGGGCTGTATTGGAAGAATCATCCTTGTGAAGTTGGCGTGCCTCCGTTGTTGAAGCAGATTGACCAACTCGATGTAGGTAATTTGTCGTTGAGACACCTGGATGGAGGTTATCAACATATCAAATGAAGAAGGTAAAGCTCTCATCACAAGTGAAATGAGAAGCTTTTCGTCCACAATATCTCCGAGAGAACTCAATTTCTCTTTCAACTTAGACACTCTGCACAGAAAGAGTTCAACTGTTTCACCCTGCCTCAAACTCAGGTTATGAAGTTGTTGTTGAAGATGAAGAATGGTGGATTCATTATTCCCCTCATAGATGGTTATAAGGGCATCCCATGCCTCTTTACCACTTGCTTTGTCAGCTATATGAGGTTGCACTTCATCTGAAATAGCAAACAAAATGAGCACCTTTGCTCTACTATCTTTCTTGTCAAAAGCAATCTGATCTGCTGAAGGACCTGTGGATCCTGCTGTTGGTGAAGGCCTTGTTGCTACTCCAGTAACAATATCCCACAAATCTTCCATTTGGAGAATAGCCTTCATCTTATGTTTCCATGGTGTATAATTTGGACCTTTCAATAACTGATGCGGATCAGTCATCAACTTTGCAACAGCGGCCATAGTGAAGGTTCCTTATATCACCAATTGGTCCCCATTTTGATATACCTTTTGCTAGGCCAATATACCATACAAAATACCCGCCCTTACGTGAGGGAAACTATAGGTATTTAGAAAGATCAACAAAAATCACCCGCCCTTACGTGAGGGAGACTATAGGTGAGTTTTAGAGATCATACGATACGTGGAACATAAGCGGTACTGAAAGGGAATCGCCTTGTTGATGGCACCTACCATAGAATATTCTTCTCATGCGTGGGGCGTAACTTCCCCTAAACACTATGAAGAATACTTTGTCAGGATTTACGCCTAAACACAAGTGCGATGAAGGGTAGTGGATGGAGTAAAAAAATGCAAAAATGGCGTACTTATTCCTCCCCGATGATTTATAGAGAACAAGCTCAGACGTCGTTATAGCAGCTATATTAGGCGGCGGATACAGTAGCCAAATCACGACAGCTTTACCTATAAGTGCTGGCCAGAGGTATCGCAAATACCGAACGCTGCAGTGCAATAAATTGCACAGATGGGTTTTATATTCCGGGGACTTAGGGAGTGTTTGATTTTAATTTTTAATGTTATAGTGCAAAAATGAAATATGCAACATACAACAAAAAAAATTGCCCACAAGAATAACCCACAAGGTGTCGGTCACAGCCGAAAATGCACCTTTTACAATTTGCCAAATTGCTATTTTTCAAAAAATTACTCACTATCCCCCTTTGATTTTTGAAAAAAAATCCCCCCTTAAAAGGATTTCTTTAACAAAGCATTTTTAATAATTAATATAAATTTAAAATTAAAATAAATAATTTTAATTTATATAGTTTTAAAACTTAAAAAAAAAAAATTAAAATTAAAAATTTTAATTTATAAAGTTTTAAAAAAACTATATTAAAAAAAATTAAAATTAAAAATTTTAATTAAAAAAATAATAATTAAAAAAATGACATTGCAAAAATAAATTATACCTTGGGGGGCGTCGGCGGGATTCGAACCCCCGACCTGCAGGCTCCCTGAGCCTTACCGCACGGCTCACGACCACGTGAGCCAGCGGGCTGATCCGAGAGGATCAGTCAACCTCCTTCTTTTGACACCCGAATGCTCCTCCTCCGAACTCCTGCTCCGCGGCTGTGCTCCCCGGCGCTCCTCTCTGCGGCTGCCTCCGCAACAAAACAAAACTTGCCCGGTCGCGGCTGATTTTCCCTCTGCAGACTCCCCAGTCGCGGCTTGCGGCCGTCCGGTCTGCGCGCACTGGATTTTTTTTTTTAAACGGTAAGGCAGAGGGAGGGGAGAGTGCGCAAATGGGGGGGGGGTTTATACCCAGCGGGAGCGGAAATTCAAATCTCCGCTTCCCGCGTAAAGGGGGGGGGGGTCAAGGGGCCTCCGGCCTACGCGCGCTCTGCGCACTGTCGCCCAGGCTTGCGCGATAGTCTGTCACTCGTGGGCCTACGAAGTGACGTTCACGCGCGGTATGTCATGGGCCTGCATGACAGACTGTCATGGGCTTGTGCAACAGACTGTCGCACGCGTGACAGGTTCGTATCACCGAGCGGTCTGTCGTGGGCCTGCTACGGAGCACATCTGCGCACGGTCTGTCGTGGGACTACACGACTGACCGTCGCACTGGGAGGGGTGGCGTCGGCTCTTGCGATGCAACGCGTTGAGGGGGGGGTCATCCGCGGACCTGGACGCGGGGTGGGGGGTGGACAGATGTCCGCTCTCTCTCGGCCCTGCATGTCCTTCCCCGGAGCGACCTGGACGCTGGAAACCTTCGAACACCGCCGGCTCCACTGCACGACTGACGCGCGATAAAAAAAATAGTTCTCCGTTTAAAATCATGCCCAGCAAAAAATTCCGAACAGCTCTGATACCATGTAAAACGATGAACCAAACAAATATTATTGATCAGGCGTTTAAATAAGAGTTACATAGCCGAGAATAGAACACCGGCGGAACGAAACTGT
Source organism: Wollemia nobilis (assembly GCA_028583015.1). Classification (NCBI taxonomy): domain Eukaryota; kingdom Viridiplantae; phylum Streptophyta; class Pinopsida; order Araucariales; family Araucariaceae; genus Wollemia; species Wollemia nobilis. Next base: position 2,844,964 of record JAQPPZ010016751.1, on the reverse strand, counting down.
TACGCAGTTGTAACAGTGAACTAAACAATGTAATACAACCAAGGTAAGTTAAGTACGCTAACAAATATCTCCTAATGTATTTAGATTTAGGACTTGAAACTTCATTTTTGCCTTATCTATTGTAAGAGGGATGCGCACCCCAATTTTGGGCCCCATCTGACTCATTTCAATTTTAGGGTTTTTTTAGAAAGCATCTACGCACTTTGTAGAGAGGCAACACAATGGTGTTCACCCATAGCCAAGCCCACTCACGGGCATACGCTACGAATAATGTCCAAGGAGGCATGAGTCACCTCTGTTACAGTCCCAAGGATTTAGTCATACCACCTTGGTGACCTGACACACAAGGCAGTCCCCTCCACACCTTAACGGATAGGGACTATAGGGGCACCCCTTCTAGGAGCACTCCTGTTCAGCATAGCACTCAGCACACACCCTTCCATGAGGGGTACATTCATAGGAGAGCTCCCTTAGATGCTCGCTATGAGTGGTCACTGCGCGATGAAGCACTAAGTCAACATAGGGTTTGACAGAAGGAACCACATGATTACACTATCCCTCCTTCACCCCCTCTAGTTGTTAGGACTACAAGGACAAATCCAGAGCACAAGGCTTCTCAGGCGAGGTGAGCCAAATCTGCCCGTTCCTTTTTCACTTATGAAAGAGAGCATGAGGAAAACCCTTACCTTCCTCAAGAGCAATATACATCACGAGAGCAATACGCCTCCGCAAATGCTAGCTATCAAGATCACCTACTGAGGCTAGAGCCTCAAATAAATGCCACTACCTACAACAGAGGGAGGAAACCTATAGAGATCTTGGATCACTATGACCAAGATAGATATCTAGGAGAGGCATCTAGGCCTTTTAGACATGAGGCGGTAAGACCAACTATCTTAGAATCTGCCAAGCACATCGCACGTCGGATGCAACTCACACAACTTGGGCTAGAACAACAATAGTTAGAGCCATGGTATCTTTTAAATAAAGAGCACCTTCAGCACCAGAAGGATGAGTTGTTACAACACACTATGCAGGAGAGGACTCCAACCCCTCAGACGCATAAGACAAAACATTATGAGAGGCACAACCCCCAGGTGCGAGACAAGTCTCCATGACATTATCAAGCATCGCCCCTGATGCCTCCTAGACATGAGCGGGAGGCTGCTCCTATAACCAATGACAGGCACCTTCCTTAGGAACCCACTTAGGTTTATGGGCCATCCTTAGAAATTCATCAAGAAGCCTCTAAGGAATCAGAGCGAGAAGGAGAGCAAGATGAAATGCCCTACCAAGGCATGGGGGTGCTATCTGGCCACCCCTCCATAGGCCCCAAGTTCCTCAACAGGAACCAACCAAAGAGGAGGAGCCCAAATCTCTTGATACATGCAAAACGCTAGAGCACTTAGAATCGGTAGAGACCAAGATTTTAGAGCTCCCAAGGCCCAACTTACATGAGGCTCTTTTCAAAGAGGATCAACCTCTGACTATAAAGCTACGTGATGATGCAATCCTCCATGTCTTAGAATCTCCAAATTTTGATGAGCTATACTCATTGGTCGAAGGTGAGGATAAGACAGAGATAGCCCACAACAATCACATGTGACAACATCAACATCCCATAAATATCGATGAAGTAATTCAACAACTAAACATAATACTAGGGCATGAGTGGCGTGTTAACCCATCGTAGTGAGGCCAAGCATTACATCCGCCACTTTGGGCACACAAAGATCAACTTCTGCCCAGAGACATCATAGCAACATCAGTGTCAAGGGCTGACCCTGTCCTCCTATCCGCACATAGGGATGATCCATTCGTTCCCATACCTCCAGAGCTAGATCCGAAGCACAAAGACCATCAAGCTGAGGGTACCTCTATCCCCTGAAGAGCCATAGTCCAAACCAAAAAGCTCCAAGGATTATCGCAATCGCTTGGTCAAAACCCAAAAGCTCCAAGGATTATCGTAATCACTTGGTCACCCCAAAAGCTCCAAGGATTATCGTAATCACTTGGTCACCCCAAAAGATCCAAGGATTATCGCAATCACTTGGTCACCCTAAAAGCTCCAAGGATTATCGCAATCACTTAGTCACCCCAAAAGCTCCAAGGATTATCGTAATCACTTGGTCACCCCAAAAGCTCCAAGGATTATTGAAATCACTTGGTCACCCCAAAAGCTCCAAGGATTATCGCAATCACTTGGTCACCCTAAAAGCTCCAAAGATTATCGCAATCATTTGGTCACCCCAAAAGCTCCAAGGATTATTGCAATCACTTGGTCACCCCAAAAGCTCCAAGGATTATCGTAATCACTTGGTCATCCCAAAAAGGCCCCAAAGGATTCTCGAAATCCCTTGGTCACCATCAAGAAAATTCAAAAACAACAAAAATCATCAAAAACAACAAAAAATTGCATCTCATTTCTAGGCATGCTCAAATTCATCAATAAAAGCTCTTCTTACATCTCATCTTCATATTCACAAAAATCATTCCATCAAAATACAAAAATATATAGCTGCATTAAGCATCGCATCCATACATTGCATATTTGTGGTCGTACAGGTCAAAGGCACCATAGGCTATAATTGCTCTGCTAGTCCATCTTGTTCCACATTTTTCCATTTTATAAGCAATCCAAAAAAAAAAAACAACAAAAATACACCATTTACTGCTTTTTACCACACTACAGTTAGTGGTCTTATAATGTATCAAGATTTTTTGTCTTTCAGTCATAATTTTGCTTTGAAGATGGATTTTCGACAATTTCACCCCCAAACGACGTCACAAAAGGGTCAAAACCCACTCAAAAACAATAAAACAACAAACCACCAAAAACAATAAAAACAACAAAAAATGCAACACAAACACAAAGAAATAAGCATTGCCGGACACAAGTGCTCTTACACTTAACCTCTTGGCATAGAAAATCGATGTCGGGGCTCAAATTGTCACTCTCCTACTTCCCCAAGAAGGCTACCATAGCCGGACCGCTCCACGAGAAGACGGACTTTCAACACTTTCACCCCATTATGGCATCACCAAAAGGGTTTCCACCCACCAAAAATAGGTCCAAATGTCGGGAAATTGCACATGCTTAATGGCAAAATCTTTGAAGGCACCTTTGCACAAGTCACCTTGGGTCAAGCGACTTGTCACTTTTCTCACGAAGGTCATTCCCTCATCGATTCATCGCTTGAGGGGGTAGTCACACTTAGTCACCAATCAACAAACACACACCCAATTAAGGAAAACGACATGCATTCAAAGAATCATTGACAAAGACAATTACACTCCTGCTTGGGGCAGCAAACAAGCAATAATCACAAATTGATCAAACACTTGGCATTCCCAAAGCATGAACACAAGGTTCCCCCATGGACAAAAGGTTGCGCCCTTTGCCTAATCATGACTGATCAATGTCCAAGCTCAAGTCACACCTCACCAAAATAGGTTAATACTTGAAATCAAATTCCTTAGCTCGTTAGAAGCAAGGATTCAAGAATGCATGCCCTTTCCATACTTGGGGCATCAAAAGTTGGTTAGGTTACCAAGAAACCCTAATCATTAGTGCTTTGGTTATCTATTTTTGCTCGGCGCTATGCCATGCATAGTGCATCCCAAAAAGGGGCATCTATAGACACCAAAACAACACCAATCCGATTATGTGACTGCAAACACTAATCGCTTTGACACACACAACCCCCAAGGCAACCCTTAGAGGTTAAACAGTGGTCCTAACCACTTTTATAGCAATTTTATAAGGTCAAAAGGCAATTTGGCACATTCAGGCACTTTGCTTAGTATTTGTCCCACCCAAGGACAAATTCTAATTGGGATCCGTCTCACCCAGGGACAAATTCTGAATTTGTCTTTGGTCAGGACGATATCTAGGTTTAATGGATAAAAATAAGAATGGTGCCAAGTGGCAGCCGAAGACTGTCAATTTATGACTCCTGCCTTGCATGTGCATGTAGGTGGGTAGATTGGCAGTTGGAGGACTGTCACAAGGGCAGTCATGGAAGCCCAAGTCAGGGAGGAGTCTCCTCCCTCTTGAGAAGGCATGGCCACCACATGGCACCCCTGCATGCCCCTCCAAAGAGACCCCTTGGGTCTATAAAATGGTGGAATTTCCCACCTAGAGAAGACAAGTTGGAGGCATTTTCAAGAAACAAAGTGCTGCCAAATCGATACCACGCCTTTACCATTTTGATTTATATCTTCCACATCCTTGATCTCTTTCGCAAGAGAGGTTATTGGGTGGCTATTGGAAGTGTGAATTCGGACCCAAAAACCCAACATTTGACCACCTCAATCCACCAATTTTCCGACAACCCATTCTAAGAGATTTTGGGCCCATCCCTAGTGGATTGGTGCTGAAATCAAGTTCCAACGGTGGGCGGCCCACTCAGGCATCCCACACTTTTTAAGTTTCATTATAATTCATTTTTTTGTCATTTGTTCATCTCTCATTTCATTATATGCTAACTAGATAGTTTATGTATTTGATTTCATAATGTTTTAATCATATTTCATCATGTTCTTGTCGCTTTTGTTGTCCCACTAACTTGCAGGTAATGACGTCGAATTCCCATGGATGGAGGCCAAATTGGGAAAATTCGACCATCTGGGTCATCCCAAAATGCCCCCAATTAGCTAACCCCCATGCTTGCAGGTATTTTGGAGATCCCGAGATGTGACATTTGGGTAGCATCACCTTAGCATTTTATCACAGTCGAATTCGTCCTACCTGGGGACAAATTACAGTAGAATTCGTCCTACCTGGGGACAAATTACAGTAGAATGCAAATTGGCCGAATGTTTCGATGGCAGTGGCCCTCTGGTAATGTTTTTTGATCTCTATCAAATTTGTAGGTTATTTGGAGTCATTTTATTTATCAATTTAGCTAATCTTTTACATGCATCTTTCATTAATTTTAGAGAACTAACATTTCATATTTGCAGTAGGTGCTACTAATGCCTTTGTTGTTTCTTTGATTGCAGGAGAAGCAGCAAGAACCAAGGATTCATCAACGCAAGCGACGACAACACTTTGGCCCGCCCATTTCAAATGTGGGCACGCGGAAGGAGGAATACTAAGTCACAATTGTAACCAAAATTCATTTAATGCTCCTAGCCCCTAAAAAGGGAGGAGGCATCCTTGTAACCGAGATTAAGAGAGTTAAATAAAAGGGTTGTGCTTTTTCTTCTTTCTTGTATCTCATTTCAATGCGTCTCTTTCATTTCATGTATTTCACATTTTAGGACTTAAGCTTTAATTTTGGGTTTTGAATGCATCGCAGTAGTTTTTCTTTTCAAATATTCCAAAATCTCATGCTTTCATATACAGATGTAGGAGCTTACCATATTTATCTATAGGAGGACTAGCTAGAGTTGTGTATCCATCCTCAACTACTTGCCATATCTCATACCCTTGTTCCATCAAGTAAGTCTCCATTATTATGCTCTAGAAAGCATAATTTTTCCCATTGAATAATGGTACATTATTTGATTAATATTCACTTTGAGATGTCATATGTGTTCCTATATACTTTTCCTTCAAGTTTTTAAAATATTTCGAAGGAACCTACTCTGATACCAATTGAAGAACATAAGATTATACTGAGAGGTGGGGGTAAATACTATAAGATCAAATTTCACTTTTCCTTCCCAAACAATATTATCCAATATTATCAATGGAAATATCAATAGCAGTAATAAAAGCAATGCATAAATCATAACACGCAATATAGACACCAATTTAACATGGTTCACCCAATGTGGGCTACTCCTCAGAGAAAATATTTCTACTAAATTTTCTCAACAAATATCTTGGGAATCAATTTCCTATTATAATATTTATGGACTTCTATCCAAAGGAGACACCAAGACTTTGTTAAAGTCATTGCTCCCCATGTTAAAGTTTTGCTTATTGTGTATATTTTTGATGATTGTGTTAAAGTTGTAGTGGTTGTGTTAAAGCTATGGTGGTTATGTTAGAGCTTCGCTAGCTATGTTAAAATAATTGCTCGCCATGTTAAAGTGTTTCTTACTATGTTAGAGATTTGTTAGTTGTGTTAAAGCCACTTCTCATCATGTTAGAGCATTTCTTGTTGTGTAGAGCTTTTCTAGTTATGTTAAAGTTGTTGTACATCGTGTTAAAGTATTGCTTTATGTGTTAGAGCTTCACTGGTTGTGTTAAAGCCACTACTCACCGTGTTAAAGCATTGCTTACTATGTAGATATTTATTGGTTGTGTTAAAGTTGTAGTGGTTGTTTTAAAGTCGTAGGGGCTATATTATAGATTTTTTAGATGTGTTAAAGATTTCGCTTGTCATGTTAAAGTGTTTCTTGCTATGTTAGAGCTTTGATGGTTGTGTTAAAGTTATAGCTTGCCATGTTAGAGCATTATTGTTGTGTTAGAACTTCACTAATTGTGTTAAAGTTATAGTTTGTCATGTTAGAGCATTTTTGTTGTGTTAGAGCTTCATTGGATGTTTTAAAGTTGTAATTGTTGTGTCAAAATAATTGCTATATGTGGTAGAGCCTTTGTTGGATGTAGGTTAGTAGCTCGTGTCATTCCCTACATCCTTATTGTAGATGTATACCTCTACGTTACACTACATTGGGTAGAATAAAAAGTAATTATAAATCTAGGTATTGTGATGGATCATCGATATATTGGGTTCCAAGAGACATCCTTCTTGGGGTGTTTTGTGTCTGCGTAGCCCTTCTTGGGTTTTAGGTTGATGGAACCTATGACAAATCAAAAACCATATTTGGCTATCACCCAATTTATACCATGATACTTAAGCACTCTAACTTTGCTATGGTGGGCGGTGCGATGTGTATCACCTCAAGTCAAGCTCTCACTGCTTCTACGCTATGTTATGTCCTTGTATTTCTATATATGATAGTGACCTTTGTCGATTAGAGGTTATAGGGTACCTAGGTAGGAAACCTCTATTTAGTTCATTAATTGAATGGGAGAGTTTAGATTAAGAAGATAAAAGAGTTTCCTTTGTGTAGTTTCATTAATTAAATAATAAATTTTAAATTAATGGAAATAAAAGGTCTTTTATATGAATTCCATTATTTAAAATAGTAGTTGTAGATTAATGAAAAGGGAGGTTTCTCATAGGGTTCATTATTTGAAATGGTGAATTTAAATGATGGAAAAAGAAACCTTACATGTTTTCATTTGATAGGAACTACATAATTTAATTAATGAAATGAAGAAAAAGGTTTATTTATAAGTTAAAGTAGTTGAATTTAATGGATTAAATAAATATGAAAATGGTTTATTTTGTGAATTAAGGGTATGGGAATTTAGTTTATAAAATGAAGAAAAATATTTATTTATAAGTTAGAATAGTTGACTTTAGTGAATAAAATAAATATGGAAATGCTTTGTTTTGTGAATTAAGGGTATGGGACTTTAGTTCATGAAATGAAGAAAAAAATTATTTATAAGTTAAAGTAGTTGACTTTAATGGATTACATAAATATCGAAATGGTTTGTTTTGTAAATTAAGGGTATGAGACTTTAGTTCATGAAATGAAGAAAAGGATTTATTTATAAGTTAAAGTAAATGAATTAAATAAATATGGAAATGGTTTGTTTTGTAAATTAAGGGTATGGGATTTTAATTCATGAAATGAAAAAAATATTTATGGATAATTTAAAGCAATTGAATTTAATGGATTAAATAAATATGGAAATGGTTTGTTTTGTGAATTAAGGGTATGAGACTTTAGTTCATGAAATGAAGAGAAAGGTTTATTTATTAGTTAAAGTAATTGAATTTAATAGATTAAATAAATATGGAAATGGTTTATTTTTTGAATTAAGGGTATGGGACTTTAGTTCACAAAATGAAGAGAAAGGTTATTTATGGATTAAAGTAGTTGGATTTAATTTAAGTAAATAATTGAGAACCTAGATTATTCAGTAATTAAAGGTATGGGACTTTAATTGTTGGATAAAGGTTGAGTAATTTATTACAAGCTAGCAGATGATCTTGTTGCATTGTTGAATAACTCTCATAGGGAGATGAGAGGGGAAATAGAAAGAGTAGTTTCTATGATATCAACTATGCTTTGGAAAGTTGAATTCCTTGGGTTATTTGTATAGTTACAATTTGGCATTGAAATGATTAAATGCATTTAGAAGCATGTCTATCCGGAACCATGAGTGTCTTGATCCCCTCCTATCCTCACTTGATCAATGGAAAAGTGGGAGGACCAAATTCATGATATGGACCGATGCACAAGTTTGTTCTCTACCTTAAATCTTGATTATTTATGCAAATAAATTAAATTTATGGCAAAATTTCCCCGATGAAATTTATTTAATGTATTGTTAAAAGTATGGAATTACTATGCATACTTATGTAATGAAAGAACGATTGCTGATGCACTTTGTATTTCTTTAATTGAATGTAGTTGTATTTGAATCATTTCTATTGCATGCTTATCCTTTAGTTACTCCTTTATTATTTAATAATTTATGTTTGTTGGATTTAGTATCTAGATCTAGCTTTTATCTTCTTATTTAAATAATTGTTCTAAAATTAGTAGTAAGTTCTAGGTGAATTTAGAGGTGTAACCTAAGGGCTTGATACCCACTTAGGAATATTGGTATCTAGGTTTAGAATATTGCACCAGAGTTAATATAACTTGTTAGAGAATAAAAATGATAGCTTAACTCATAGTATACGTAGCATACCCATGCATAATGGTTTGTATTGAGTGTAGAGATGTGTGTACACCTTCTAATGATTGAGGTTAGTAAGTATAGCTCATCAAGATTTATGAGATGTATGGAATTACGTGCATAACATAAGATATGCCTACACAGAAGGGACTTGCATGAGGGGAATCTAGTGTGGTATAGTTCTTGAGAAACTTAGGGGTTGTAAACATTAAGTCGATCTAAGATTGGTTAGGGATTTATGAATCCCTCTCCTTAGTTTAAAAAAAAAAACTTTCTTTATTTATGTGTTTTATTATTTCTTGATTTTTGGGTAGCTACACTTATATGACCCTCTTTGAGAATTTTTTATATTTTATTTTATGTTATGTATTATTTTAACAATCGCAAAATGTCCTAAATTGGTTGGAAGACATTTAAAAGGTGTTATATCATTTTTTCTAAGGTTAGATTTATTTTTCTTTTCTAGAAAATTATAAAGGATGATTACATTTTATTACATGAAAATATTTTTTCTAAGGTTAGATTTATTTATTTTTAATTTTTTTTAAATATATACAATTTTTTTTTTTTTGAAAGTACATGAAAATATTTTTAGTTTTTTGAAGGGTAAATAAGTCTGATTTCAAGTCTTAATAACACATTAAGAAGTTTTAATTAATCAAACTAAAACGTTTTTAAAGTATACAAGGAAGTTGTAGGACAAAGATTTTACACATAATTATTATTTTTCCACAATACTCAACTTTAATTTTAATTATTTAATTGTAGAGGAATAGCATAACCATCTTCAACGATTAAACAATTTTTTAAGTGAGTGTGTAATAGGGTGGGTGTCTGTTAAATTCCTTATTGATAAACATAGTTCTTGGGATTATAGTGAAGATCCTTTATGGTTGGAAGGAAACTACTCAATTATAAAAAAAATTCACACTAACCAAATAAAAAAATAATTAATTAATTAAAAAACGTTGGTGCAATTTACTCTTAAGTTTTACTGCATGCCATGTTATAAATGCAAAGTGTATGCCGACGATAGAACTCGTTAAAATATCACAATGAAAAATAATTAAAACGCATTATACATCACATGCTATTGGCTTTCTTGGTACAATTTACTCTTAAGTTTTAGTGTATGCCATGTTATAAATGCAAAGTGTAGGCCGAGCATAGAACTCGTTAGAATATCACAATGAAAATTGTTTTAAAAATGGAAACTAGCCCTGGCCGGTCTTCTCCATGGGTTACTTCTCTTCTCTATTTGTTTTGTTCTATTGTTGCCTTGATCAATTTTATTCTTTGGTTGGATATTATGGTTTTTTTTTTAATGAACATTGGTTATTTGTCTCCAGACAATTTTAATGGTTTTGATTTGCTATGTTTTTTTGTTCGCCCTTTTAAAAATTAATTTTATATTTAATTTGAAGATTCTTATTGTGATTTTTATAGGTAATTTAATCTTTGGTTTTGATCCATTGTTTAAAATTTTGATAGTATAAATAACTTTAGATAACCTTAAACACTGAACTATGATCTCTATTGTAACTTATTCCAATTTTAAAAAAACTGTGCAAAAAGACCAAACATCGGTCCTTAATAATATCCACTCTTTTAATCCAAACGATAAGTAATAATTAATTGAAGATGAACGTACAATGGAGGGAGCACTTAAACGTCACGCATGCGACACCACGATACAAACGGGCCCCCTTAAGGGCGGCCGCGGATCAGATACTCTTGTAGTAACAGGTGTCTAATCACATCCTAGAATGGTAGTTGTACTTTCTCTGCTGCCAACCGGGCCAGTAGCTTAGTTTTTCCTTATATTCTCGCAATCAAGTGCCGGACACTAAAGTTATCTTTATAATTTAAATATTTCTAAAGATTAATGATCACAGTAGCCCCGTGCCCTCATATCTTGGTTTATAATATCCTTCATTCAAAACAACTCCCAAATAAAAATTAAAAGCATCAAGGAAGATGACGGGTGCCGCTTCTCAACTGTAATCAGAATGGGTAGAGGTCCTTGCGGTTCAAAAGATGCACGCCTCCACCGATGGGCTTGGAGTGCCGAGGAGGACATGATTTTGAAAGAATACATCAGAATTCATGGCGAGGGTGGCTGGGAATCTCTTCCTTGTAAAGCAGGTGAATCAATGCATTTATATTTATACGATTCTGTTTCCATCACATAATGGGATACAACCCTAGAGCATTTTTTTTTGTTTGTTTGTGCTAAGTAATTAGGTTTCGAATTTGGAAAGGGCAGTCATGCATTAAGACATTTCAAGTGATAATGTCCAACCATCATATAAATTAAAAAATAAGTTAAATATAGAGTTTACAAAGATATCTATTTTTTTAATTTAGGGAAAAAATCTTCCAAAGGTTGTTTTGATTTGGGAAATTAATGAGTCACGCCAATGGTAAAGTGGAGATTTAGAACCAAAACCTCCTATCAACTTAATATTTAACTAGTAACCATGCTCTGAGGGACAATGTTTACAATCACTCGACTATATTTTGTATTTCAGGTCTGAAGAGGAGTGGGAAGAGTTGTAGATTGCGGTGGGTGAACTATCTCCGTCCTGATATTAAGCGCGGAAACATTTCCCCCGATGAAGAGGAGCTCATCATTAGACTGCATGGTCTCCTTGGCAATAGGTATCATCTCACTGTTTTCATTAATGGGGTCTTCACTTTTGCTTATAACATACACTAGTCTGGACTCTCTAATGTGATGTCATTGTGTGTTCAGCTGGTCACTAATAGCAGGACGGCTGCCTGGAAGGACAGACAATGAAATCAAGAATTACTGGAATAGTTATCTAGGTAAAAAGCTGGCAAGCAAAGTATATTCTCGTCGTGCAGGAGATCGTACGCTCAAAACAATTCCAGTGAGAGCAACGGCGGTGAGAATTCCACTTGGTTGCAACGAACCCAAGAACAATGGTAATTTGGATCATCAAACTTTGAAATTGGAGAATGAAATTCCAATGACCACCAAATCCGCGAGCGAGGTACTAGGGGGCGAGTTGATGGCGAGCAGTGATGTTGAGTTCACAGACTGTTTTAAGACGAGCCATGTTAATGCTGAAGCAGAGCAGACGTCCATGGAAATTAATCCACAATATTCTCAGACTTCTATGTCCCATTTCACAGACCAGCAAGTCCAATGTTTTCAAAGTTACGCAGAAAATGAAGATCAAACATTTGACAGCTTATTATATTTGAACATGCTGCCTTCTGCCGACTGTAATGTGCTCTCGTCTCCGTGGAATTTTTCAAACGATTTCAGAATCGCAGAGTTCAAAGCAATGTCAACTGATTTCTTAGAAGAACTGTGTTTTGTGGAAGTAAAGAGCTTTCAGCAAGGACTTGAAAAAATCTATAGCAATAACCAAGTTGATCTGCTAGATGAATTACAATATTTTTAGATGTCATGTAGAATCTCTAAGCATAGTAGAGGAGAATCGGGAGGAAGGTATTAAACCTAGAAAATAATGCAGAGACTTCTCAGAAAAGCACTGCTGCTATAGCTCTGCTTTTGTGACTTTGGGATAGGTTGTGTTATCCTTTTCATTGTGAGTGATATATTCTTCAAGTTGTCGTTCTCCACTTCTGAAAATTTGTAGTGGCCGCTTTTTGATTTAAGTATCATATTTTATTTTTGTGTCGCTTCGCTTGAAGGTGTAGAATACTTTCCAACTGCCCTGCGTGAGTAGAAACACTTGCTCCAAGATGTACTCACAGAAGAAGGTGGAATACATTGCTTATCCAGTACTAAAATAAATAAAGTGAAGGAATCTGATATGGCGATGTCACTTTTCTCAACAAAATTAAATGCTAGTAGAACAGTAAATTCTTGTTATGACTTTAAACTTCTAAGCAACACTTAGACTAACGTGGATTCTTTAGATCTCCATTCTTATGCGTTTAACCTGGGATGATTGGGACTGCGAATAAAACAGTCATTTGTCTAGTAAACTTTGAAGGAAGGTCGTTAAATTAAAGAACTTTCGATATCAACGAATTGTCTATTGATGTTCTATAGGGCGAAATCAGAGTGACGGAGAACATATTCTATGGAGTATGGACCACAAAGCACACATCTTTCAATCAATTATATAGAGACATAGGTACAAAAGTAATGCTTTGGTTATGGAAAGCTTACATTTTGAGATTCCGCTGAACATCACCCTTGTAGCCTTGAATGTAAGCCTTCTGCATAACATTGTAGGGACTTTAATATAATCCTTTTTAGTCCGCATAAATAGAAACATAAACTTATGTCTTCAAAATTGATTAAGCAAGGAGTAAAAATCATTTGTTCCAATCGTTTTTGGAAGTTATTGAAACCAATTAAAATTACAATTATTCAAATTATGATTTATAATATATTTAAAATACAAATTTATTTTATTTTAATACAAACAAATTAAAATTGTAATTTAAACAGTAATAATTCTTTTTTATAAAAAGATACACCTCCTTGAGCCCTTTGCCTGAGACGTGTTATTTATTAAAAAAATAAAATACTTCAAGTCTTGTTTTTAAGCACTGGCACTGAAGCAATCATATATATGAAGAAATATATATATATATATATATATATATATATATATATATATTTTTTTTTTAATTTATGTATAAGATTAGAATATAGAATAAGCCAAAAAAAATTCATTTTCCCCATATTAAAATTCAAAGTTCCATGTAAATTCAAAAAATATAGAAGCAACGTTTTGCTATTACTTTTTTTTCCTTTAAAAAAAAGGCAAGGTAAATGTGAAAAGAAATGTAAATGAAAAATAGAGGTATTCCTGTCTTGAACTCTTTTCTAATAAGATTCTTAAACTTTATAAAGACTTTGTAGAAAGTGATCCCCTATAAAAAGAATGAAGGGATCAACCAACTCAATGGTCACAATTGTGTTGACATATAAAATAAAGAAATTTTATAGAAAATCTTTTTAAATTAATAAGAGAATTACTTTAAAGCACCGGTACAACTTACAATACAAAATTGAGTATTATTTTAATGTTTTATTAAATTTAGTAAATATTGGATTTTTTTGTACTATTAATAATATCTAGGGTTTTAAATGGATCCCACAACCACTACAATCAAAATGCCTCCCACGGACAAAAATTAGAACTAAACCCCACCAAACATCGAGGGGTAGAACAAAAAAAGACTGCACAAAACCAACCCAAGGACACAAAAGGAGAGGAGAACTGAGATAGTTCTACCCCAACCTGCCCATATCTTGAGCAACAGAAGCAGCCAGAAGAGAAACATCCTTAGAGAAATCAAGCACCGACTTCAGCGAGCTCCAAATTTTTCTTTGGTTAATATCGATGAGTTTCAAATTATGAAAGACTCACTTTTTCTCCTCAAAGACCTCTAGGACATAAACCTCATCGACCAGCTTCTCCCTATGGCAGTCATGTGGGAGAACGTTGAAGTTAGGAGGGGGAGAGAGAGGGGAGGAGCCATCTTCATCATAAAATTTATTTTGCAAACGTTTAGATTTACGAATGTCGCTTCCCACAACAACACGGGTGGGCATCGAGTCCACATCCATAGGCTCCTTAACAACCACTTTAGGAATCAAATCGAACCTAACATAGGGGTCCATCACAGAAGCCTAAGAACAACCAACAAAAGCCTTACCACAAACTCCTTTTGTAGAATCCTATATCTTCTTCTAAACCTTCTCAAAACTTGAGCCAAAGGAAAATGAGTAAATATCATCACTACACTCAGAGTCATATTTCAAAACCATCTTAGAGGCACCAACAGTAGGACCAGGAATATTTGTAAAAGGCTTAAGGATATCATCAGCCATCAAATAATGCTCCAAAGTAGCCTGTTCAAACACAAGCAATGCTAATCCTTGATGAATAGGGGCTTGGCCATAGCCACCTTGCACATTCATAAAATACATCTTCACAGAATGAAAAAAAAACAAAGGAATATTCATGCGAGCATGATGACGTAAATGGTTTAAGAACATAGCATGAAAACTCCTAATAATTTCATAAGAGGAATCTAAAGTGAAATAATCCATAATAACCCTAGCAACACGGTCCCAAGGAGGAGATAAAGTCGTAGCACTAAAGCCATTTTGGATTCTTGGAAGAAATTCCTTCTTATCCAAAAATAAACTAATCTCCTAAAACAAAGAGTGTCTATCATGATTGTGATAGGCACCATAAAAAATAAAACTAGTTGTTCTACTGATAATATTTGTCATAAACTGGAATGACCACGAACCAATCCAAACCCAACCAGCATTCCAAGTAGCCACCATCCAATTAGTGAGCACTGGGTTGTACCCATGAAACTTCTGAATGCACTCTTGAAGACCTACATCCGATAAAATAAACTTAACTTCATCATCAAAGGTGATAAAAGCAGGCTCCAATTAGGACTTGCTCAACTTTTATGCAGGAGAAAAAAATTTGCTTTTCTCATCCGAACAATAAGCCAATTTCTCTAGAAAACAAGAAATAGAGAAGAAACACAACTGAGCAAACACCAACTCTCCAAGAAGTACAGGCGGAGGAGACCCTATAGTAAACCAGGGTAAAAAAACATCACTGTGTTCACAAAATTCAAGAACAAAAAAATATAGGAGTTGGCATTCATCAACGAGGGAAACCTGTGACTCTTGGGACTCGAAATGAAGAAATAAATCCAAAACCAAATTGAGGGGAAGCAAAAATAGCCTGAGGGGAAGACAACACAAATAACAAAAAACAACCAAGGTTGGACTTGGGAAGATGGAGGAGGGACCAAAAGAATGTATAAATGAACATGATATGGTTGTCCCCACTCAAAACATATGTTGCCAACCTAACATGGCCTCTAATAGGAATTATTCTGTTATATTGTTGACTTATGATTGAATTTTAATCTAAAAATAATAATATATATTAGAATATAATTAATATTAAAAATGTAGATATTTAATTTTAATAATTGTGACAATTTTTTTTATAATCACATTTAATTTATATATTAAACAATTATATATGGCTTTATGTATGTCTAAAGTTTTTAGCAATTTTTTTTTGTTAATAAAAGAATTTGATGGAGTGATTTCTATTTTAATATAAAAGGTTAGGTTATTTATATAATTTAAGAATGAATAGGTGTGACACTATGTCCAATGTGTTGATTAGCCAAAAATAAATAAAATGATGCATCCATAAATAATAAATAATATAGATTCTACTATGGGCTCCTAGAACTTAATTGGAAAATTTCAAAGAAGTTGACCTAATATCAATGCCATCTAAATATGGGCCTTGATTAAGTGGAAATATAAAGGATATTTGGATATTGTGGTAGTTTATAACTCTTTTTTTCACATTAATCTCAACTATGAGGACTCAAATAAAATCCTAGGGTGTGGCCCCTGGTCCTTCGATAAATGAGATATTTTCCTCAATAAATGGGGAGCAAACTTCAATCCTAGAATCTAGAAGGTGAACCTGGCCTCCATCTTGTTTAGGCTTCCAAACCTACCTTTCCGTATTTGGCATGAGGACATCCTAAGAGGTATTGCTAGAGATATTGGTGAGTTTTTCCTATTTGATTTTGCTACCAGAGCCAAATCTCGTACGAATTTTGGAAGCATGTGTGTAATGGCAGACCCTGAAGCTAATCTACCAAGTTAAATGAAACTTATTTAAAATTTTAGTTCTTGGATTCAACCCATAGTTTATGTGAACAAAATGATTAAATGCTTAGTTTGTAATGAGTTTGAGCACCCCCTTGGGACATGCCTTAGGAACGTTTAAAATAAAAAGGGTCCTCCTAGAAAAATATGGTCTAAAAAATAACTAAAGATCACTAATAACAAAGACAGACCCTAGGGGATGTATTTGGACCCTTCATAAGCCCCACTCCTTCGAGAACCAAATGAAGTTATGGATAAGATAATGGTTGATCTAATGAAGTTCAATTTTAGTAATCAAGGAACAGTGGTAGTTCAAAATGATAGCTCCTATAAAATCCTTCTTCATCTTGACAACACTAACTTGTTCACTGAAACTTTTATTCCTCAATAGTTCCTTTAGAACTCTTTTCTCATATTGTAGTATCATGAAGTGAAGTACGAGGACCATGCAGTCTCTCACAAAGAGCCTAAAGGAGATTTATCTCCCAAGAAGGTTATGGTTATGCATGGATCTCCTGCTAAGACTGAGGCCATTCATGGGAAGTCCCCGTTGTATAGGGAAGTGTCATTAGAGGTCAAATTATTTCACCCTAGAACAAGAAGCCTTCAAAAAGGATATATTGACATGGGAGCTAATAGGAAGGTGGGAAAACATTTGAAAAAAAACATAAGAAATTGAGATATGGATGTTGCAGATGACCTTCAAACCTAACTAAAATTTAAGAGGAGAAGGAATCTAAAGTTAAACAACTTAAGCTTGAATCATTTTGTAACCGATCTAAACCTTGAAAATGAATCTTCTATCATGGAATATTAGAGGCTTTAATGGGCTTTCCAAGTAGTGGGTCCTAGCCTCCAATAGAAATTATTATAGATCGGATAATATTTTCCTTAAATAAATGAATATGGATAGTAATAGTGTTGAACTTGTAAAAAGAAAACTTTGGAAGGAAGCTCATTTTGTGGTAAATTCTAGTAAAGGTTCCTTAGGTGGATTATTGTGTATGTGGGATCCTAGATTCTTTGATGGATTGACCTTATATATTTTTTATAGAGTCATAAATATTTTACTTTTATCAAAAATCTTAATGCTTAAATGGATTACCTCAAATATTTATGCTCCTAATTCTAGATCTTATAGATCTGCTCTATGGGAGTGTTTGAAATTTATGCATGATATTTTCAAAGGTGAATCTTGACTACTAGTTGGGGACTTCAACACCCTCTTATTTCCTTCTAATTAAAAAATATGAATGTTGGCCTCTAGTAGCATGGAGGAGTTTGCCTCCTTTGTATACTCACATGAACTGATGGAAATGGATTTAAAAGGATCTAGGTTTACTTGGAACATACACTTTGGAAACCAAAATATCTAGGTTAGGCTTAATAGAGTCCTGATCTCCAAGGAAAGAATTTTGTGTTTTTTAATATGTCTTTGGTGTCGCTTCCCAAGTTAGCTGCATATCATAACCCTCTCCTATTTGAAAAATTATAGAGCCTAGCCTTCTTCTCGAGGCCCTTCAGATTTGAAGTTATGTGATTGAATCATCAAGACTTGGAGCCCAATATTCAGGAGTGGTGGAATCAAATTTTCTCAAGTCCTTTAATTGTCCAAATTGCCTCCAAGATAAGATATGTTAAAGCTAACCTAAAGTCCTATAATAAGTTGATTTTTAGAAATATTAATGTTCAAAAATATGAACTTCATGATTATCTAAAGTGGGTGGAATCATCTATGGAAAACCATGGATCTATAGAGATTATGATGTCTAGAGATAAAATGGTCATATCTAGCTTACATAATGTCTTGGCTAAAAAGTAAACCATGTGGCATCAAAAATCTAGATCTCTTTGGCTCATTGAAGGAGACCGCAACACAAATTGTTTTCACTCTTCTACTCTACAACATAGAAGAAATAATAGAGATCTAATGGTGGTACCATAGGGGATATTGAGGAAATAAGGGAAGAGGCTGGTGCATTTTTTAAGAATCTTATTTGTTCTTCCCTAGGGTGGGAAATTCTAATGGAGGATATATTACTTCACAACATCATTTCTCTAGTTACTGCTAATATGAAAAGAGCCTTGTGTGATCTGTTCAAATATGAAGAAATAAAATATACAATTTATGTTATGGGAGGTCTTAAAGCCCCTAGGTTGAATGGATTTTCTCCAATATTCTTCCAATGATTTTGGCATATTGTCAGCTCATATATCTGTAGGGCTCTAAGAGAACTTAAATTTTCAAATTTTATCCCTTCGGATGTTGATTCCACCTTCTAGTGCTCATCCCCAAATCAAAAAATGCTAAGTATTTTAAGGACATTAGACCTATGAGCCTTTGTAAAACTTTGTTCAAAATTATATAAAAAATAATGGCTAGCAAGTTGAAAATTTTCTCTCATATATTATTAATCTTCCATAGAGTGGTTTTGTTGCTGGTAAACAAATTTTGGATGGAATAATCAAAATTAATGAGCTAATTCATTCAATGGTGAAAAGCAAAAATCCAGGGACTCTTCTCAAACTTGACATGATCAAAGCTTACAATAATGTTTCCTAGGAATTTTTGTATAGAGTGCTTGAAAATTTTGAATTCAACCAAGAATGGATAAAGCTCATTAATTCTTGTACCTTGTTGTTAATGTTCTCAGTCATGGTGAATGGCTCCCCACCTGGATATTTTTTAAGTTTCAGGGGTCTTCGTTAAGGTAATCCTATGTCTCCATATTTCTTCATTTTGTTGGCTAAGGCTCTTGGGAGATTCATAAAAATTGATCCAACTATTAAAGGTTTGAAATTAGCTCTTTCTCTTTATTTTATTTCCCACATTAAATTTGTGGATGAAACTCTATTATATTTTGTTTACTCCATTCAGCAAGTTAAAGGAGTGAAAAATATTTTGGAAGATTTTGAGTTAGCAATTAGGCAGAAGGTAAATTTTAGGAAGAGTCAGATTTTTTTCTTTAACACTCCTCCTAGATAGAGATGGATAGTGGATGTTTTGGGTTGTGGTATTGATTCTCTGCTAGCATATTATTACATTAACCTAGTTATTTTCTAACCATTAAATGTTTGTTAAGAACCTCAGTGGTTATCTATGGGTGTGTTTTGTGAGGGACGCTTCTCGAGGTGGATCAAAGATTGTTTTGGGTGAAGTTGGGTGTAATAATTTAGGGCACAAATCCTAAATTAGGATCCCTAGACATCGTATATGAACAGGGCACAAATATTGAAGTAAGACCCTTAGACATTGCTCATACTGAGGATAGCATCTTATGTGGTGGGTACACGAATCAAGGCATTAATTGGCGTATCATTGAAGTGAAAATATGCAAGCTAATATGTGAGATGGTGGAAGGCCGATGTGGCCTCACTAACATGGGAATATGTAAGCTAATTGATGTGGCATATGACCAGGTATCTAATATAGCAATCCATTGGCTACTAATCAGTGCTAATGTGGCTCCTTCATAGATGTGTGGTGGCTGACCTGGTGGGGTGGTGATATGGTAGTCATTTATTGTAAATCATTCATGACATCATATTTCTTGAAGGTAATCGATAAACCAAGTGAGCTCATTCAGTTTTAAAGTCGTACACATGCATCTACAGGCTGCATGTGGGACTAAAAGTCCTAGTTATTTTTTTCTCAAACTCTAAGTGGTCAAAGAAAATAAATTTGTTTCACTTTCCTTCATATATCATCTAAAGCTGTAGACCGCTCGGTTGGATGATGGGAACTAATACGCATGAGGTCGAGGGTTCAATCCCCATGTGTACAAACAAATTTATTTTGCAATAAAATACAACACCAAAGGTCCCATTTGTCATAATAGAAGACTCCAAATACAAAGGGTTTGCCCTTTGTTCCTGTCTAGAGCGATAGCCAAGTCGGTTGGGTGGCTACAAAAAAGGGTGTTGCATAGGAGGTCAAGGGATTAAATCCCACACGTAGAACAAATATGCAATTTTTTTCTACAAAGCAACATTCAAAGGGATGCTAAAGGTATTTTTTAATACTTTGCAAGTATTCTTTTTACACAAAATAAAGAAACTGTAGCATACATTTTTTTAAATTCATTTTTTTTTCACAAATCAAAGCAAAAAAGTGTATTTTTTTCCCCACAAGGAGGGATACATCACAATACTTGCACCTTGTTTTTTTTCAACATGAAAGGTTCTCAAAATTCCACCAAAACCTTATTTATTTTACAAACAAAAGGGGATATTAAAAAGTACATTCTTTTTTACAAAATTATAACACAAGGAGGGAATTGTGAATATCAATTTTTGTAAACACAAAACAAAATTTCTTGCAAAAATTATTGTAAAAAAGGTGTATTTTTTATTGCATTCGACGCATTCAAATTGGCATTATAGAATAGGTGTATTTTTTGTGGAATATGATTTCTATGTTTTAAAATTTTCGGGTACTTTTTATTGTATGTTGCATTTAATTTCCTTTTTTTTGCACTTACATCATAAGTTAAAATTCAAAAGCACATACGATCACAAATTTTAAACATTTTTATGTAATTTATTACATAACAACATTCGGTATACATGGTACCTCTGGTCCACACTTACAGGTGAAGTTGTCATGCTTGGAAAATATATCTAATGACTAATAGAGCTGCAATAATGACGTCTTAGCTATTGTTCTCTATAAATCATTAGGGAGAAATAAGGATAGCCAATTTTATTTTTATATTCAATCCATCAAGTACCCTAATTCATTTCTATTACTTGGCTTAATTTCCTCCAACTAATCATCCTTTTTCATAAGGGTTTTTAGGTAGGTGTCATCAATTTGAGTGAATTCTCTTTCAGTACTCATTTGTGGTATATCGAAAGAGAGACCATTTTTGTGATATAAGGAACCTTCACAACGTAGAGTGGAAGCAAAATTTTTCTTGTTAGTAAGAGTCATGCTAGCCTTTCATCATTGAAATTTGGGTCTATCACCCAATCTGCCTAAGAGATTTGTCATGTTGCTATTTTATTTTGGGGCTGGGTATCCATTTGGAAGAGCTTGTATGTTTTAGGGGCATCTTCCTTCCCCACTATCCACCATCCCCTCAGACCTACGAACCAAAATTTGCCATCACTCTTGGCAAAGGGTATGATGTTCATAGAAGTAGTTAACACTTCCTTCTCCTACCATAACTTAGGCCACAAATGCATGGTTGTCATGGAAAAGTGAGGTCGTTTATATTTTTGATAAACTGCATGACTGAGAGCACATCATATTTGATGTTGAGCTTGTTAATGTATCCCTTGGTCTTTTGCAAACATTAATTATGATAGAGCCTTCTCTAATGTTTTGAAGTTTTGGTCACTTAATAAAATTATTTATAAATTGTTTATTAAGTAGAGTTAGATAACTTTATTTATAATTTAATGATTTATGAATTGTTTATCAATTAGATTTAGAGAACTTTATTTATGAAACATAAGGAAATTTTTTATTTATGGATTAAAGTAGTTGACTTTAATTTAGTAAATAAATATGAAATTGATTTGTTTTGTAAATTAAGGGTATGGGTCTTTAATTTATGAAATGAAAGGAAAAAGTTTATTTATGGATTAAAGTAGTTGACTTTAATTTAATAAATAAATATGAAATTGATTTGTTTTGTAAATTAAGGGTATGGGTCTTTAATTTATGAAATGAAAGGAAAAATTTTATTTATGGATTGAAGTAGTTGACTTTAATTTACTAAATGAATACAAAATTGATTTGTTTTGTAAATTAAGGGTATGGATTTTTAATTTATGAGATGAAAGGAAAAGGTATATTTATGGATTAAAGTAGTTCAATTTAATGTATTAAATAAATATGAACCTAGATTATTTGGCAATTAAGGGTATGTGACTTTAATTATTGAATAAGGGTTGAGTAATTTATTACAAGTAAATCTTGTAATCCATATGCATTGTTGAAATACTCTCATAGGATGATAAGTAGGAAAATAGAAAGAGTAGTTTCTATGATATCAACTGTGCATTATATAATTAGATTGCTTGATTTGATTGTATAGTTGCAATTTCACAATGAAATGAGTAAATAAATTTAGAGGCATGTCTATCCTGAAATATGAGTTTTTTTATCCCCTACTATCATAAAATGATAGATGGAAGAGCATAGGAAACAAAGATACAAATGGACCAATACACAAATTTGCTCTTTACTTTACATCTTGTTTACTTGTGCAAATAGATTATATTTATGGGGATATTTCCCTAATGAAACGGATGTAATGTATTGTTTAAGGGTATGGAGGTTTTACCGTACATGCTTATGTAATAAATGATCAATGTGGCAGATGCACCTTTATATTCTATTAAAATTTATTTTGAATGTATCTAAATAATTTCTAGTTCATGTCTATTCTTTAAATATTGTTCTATGTTTCTAGTTATCTTTTGCATGTTTTATGAGTTATATATTGTTATATTTAGTATTTAGATTTATCTTTATTTTCATTACTGAACAACCTTTCGTAGAATTTAGTAGTAAATTATAGGGTGAACTTATATGATAACCTAATGATTTGAGACCCCCTTAGGGTAAACATAGTGGACCTAAAGGATTATGACCCCTTAGGGATAATGGTAACTAATTTTATGGAAGATCGTACCTATGTAAAGATAGCTTGTTGAAATATGAGATTGATAGTTTAATGTGTAGTGCGTGTAACATACCTATGAATAATGGCTTACGTAGAATATGGATATGCGTGTAAACCTTCTAAATATTTAAGGTGATAAGTCTAGTTCATCAAGTATTGATGAGATGGATGGACTTATGTACATTACATGAGATATACCTATGTAGATGAACTTGTGTGAGATAAATTTTGTGAGGTATAGTTCTTAATAAAATTAGGGTATTTTTTAAACATTCAGTTAATATAAGGTTGGTTAGGGGTTTATGAATCCCTCTCCTTAGTAAAAAAAAATTCTTTCTCATTTTGTGTGTTTTCTTTTTTCTTGTTTTTTGGGTCATTACATATTCAAAAGAGAAGAGAGCAATCATCATCACCTTGGTCTAGAGAAGAGGCACAATATTTCTACTTAACATCATCAATATGTTTATAATCATCCAGGATGGGCTCCACTTGCTGGAGGAGAAAAATGGTAATTTTAGCCACTCTGGTTAAGACCTTCATCATGTCATGAAGCTCCTAAAAGTGAGAATTTTTAGTGATTAAAGGAACATAGAATTTTGCCTAGGATTGATAGGAAGGATTGCTCTAGATAGGACCTTTTAATGTTGAATGTCTTATTGATAAATACTTTCTTTTGGTGAGTTTGGGAGTGGATAGTGAGACCTAAAATGCATCACAATATTTTTCAATAATTATGGGGGAATTTCCCTTTCCACTTTGAACCTTAGCCTTGGAGGAGAAATTATGAGGTTTAGAATTCACAATGACAATTTCATATTTGTAAATTATCTCAAATTTAAGAATACGATTAGTTTTTGGAGAGGGTGGTTTTTGGGTATGCTCTTCAATGAATCCAATATGGGGATTACCACTCATGTTGGTATCAAGAGGAGAAAAAAAATAGGAAGGGCTTGCAATGTAAGAAAAAATGGTCTTCTAATATTCCTTTAAAACCATGTGCCTAAACACAATAATATGAAGGCCTTCATGAAGGGTGTTTGTACACAGGTTTTGGAGTCTCCTGCTAAAACACCTTTTTTTAATAGAAATTTAACTTATCAAAAAAAATGTCAAGGCCTTGGTTCATGGGAAAGGAGGATAAGCCCTTTTGAACATTAAGGGAAAACCTTTTGACTGATCAAGTTATATACTCATGGATGCTGATGGATTTTTTCCCATGAAGATGGTTAAAAAAGACCATGTGAAAGCTCCTCAAGATTGAACGGGACCATCGATAGTGAAATACTAGAGCATGGTCACCATGGCATTATACCAAGATTTAGGTAGGGATTCATGGATAACACCTTACTTTTCATGGTCTAATTTTTTCTATTTATCCCTAAAAAGGATGATCTCAACCACCATTTAATGCTTTTCATGCAACTTGTCATCAAGAAGGTTGATTAGGTCAACTAGAAGGCCACTAGTAATATGGAATTTGAGTCCTTTGATGATAACTTTACCATAATTCCAAGAGTGGGTTAACTCAAATAAGAGGTCCATGTTGTTCCCACTAAATTTTTATAGGAAAAGAAGGAGGTCATGGTCAAAAAATATATCTTTGATAAAAGCATCTAACTAGAGTATCTTCGAATTGAACCTGTAGTCATGCTCGACAATGGAGATGATAAGGGTGATGGGAGGTGGGTGGTGAGTGGGGGCTATATGGGAGGAGGAGGAAAATCACCAACCAAATATCCAACAAGAATTGTAAGCAAAGAGCCAAGAATTGGAGGGTAGTCAAGTGTAGCAAACCAAATATTGATTGTAGAAAATGCTTTGATGATTAGAATATAAAAATATGGTGAGGGGATAAATGGGGAATATTAAGGTAGCCTAGTACACCTTTATAATTAATCATGAAACTTGTGCCACCTAGGCCATTAAAAATTCTTAACATGCCATGAAATATTTATTGGGTTACCTAATATCTTAGAAAAAACAAGTATGCAACAAATAGGATGATTTTTAAAGTTAAGAAAGGTCTTCTAAATCACTAATACCAAGCACGATTTTATGGAATTATAAATACACTATGGAGAGTGCTAAAAATAAAAGGTGGTACCAATATTCGATTGAATGATAGAGCACGAAAGGTAGGCACGATAATCATGATGGAAAAAGGTGATGATGGAAAGGTCACTCTAGTTAAGAAGGATCAAAAGGTAGTGGAGATACATGGATGTAATGTATAGAGGGAAGTAAAAACATGTGACTCCATCATCATCTAGGTGGAACTTACTCTTTTTGGAAAACATCAATAAAGAAAGGTGATTTTCCAATTCACTATGAGACTTATTCCTGATATCATTTGTAGAGGACTTAGAATTATCAGCATAAATAAGACTCAAATTGTAACCAACCACATAACTACAAGATATGGGTCTACCAACATCCAAGGAAAAATTACCTTTTTAAGTGCACATATAGACAAAGAAATCATTTACCACATCACTTCTAGGCTCGTACTTGTAATTGGTCAATGAGGACCTAAGATTACCCATAATTTTAAAAATCAAACTACAGTCCACCATGTTGTTAAGAGTCTTGACCTTGCCAAATTTCATAAAAAATCTCCACATTACTGTGATGCACAATGTCTATTTCCAAATTTGGAAAACCTTGAATCTTCCTATCTCACAACGAGAATAGAGATATGTACTTGTGTTCAAAACATGAATCTTGATGTCCATAACAACACGAAAAAGGGTGAGGATTGAAACTCAATAGAACAACATTGAACAAGGGCTTGGGGGAATTACTATTCCATATGGTGTGCATATCATGGGAAAGGCCCGAGTTGGCTTATGAATTAGTAGCATGATTTTCTTCATAATAAACATGTTGAATGAAGAAGTCATTGAACTTTTGAAGTAAGTATCAAGAATCATCGATGAGGTTTTGGATCCTTCAAGAGGGGGAGTGCTCATTTTTGAAGCACTTAATTATATTCATGGAGTCACCTTCAATAATGAGGTTTTCAGTTGGAAGATCATCAATAAGAGCGAGATCTTGGAAGAAGGCTCTAGATTTAACAAAACGATTGGTTTGAGAGTCTATATTTTTAGCATAAGCAATCAAAATTTTTCCTTTACTATATCTAAAGACTTGCCAACACATGCCATCTAGGATTCACTTTTGTAGCACCATTGAAGTTCAATATGACCCAAAATTTAGGAGTAGACCACCTTACCTATTATCTTTCAAGAGGAAGGATAGGGGACTCATATGGAGACCCAAGAATTTGGCAATTATGTATTTTGAGATAGGTTCCATTGAATCAACCTAAGGGATAAGGAATACATTCTCTTTGGAAATAATGATGATGCAAGCACTCAACGAGAGGACACCTTTAGAGGTATTGCAAACATTTCTATGGATTCTCTCAAATCAAATGCTCCACTATAAGTGAGGGAGGAAAAAGGCCCATAGATATTTGATATTATGGCCAAAGATAGGAGTGGGCCATTGTAAGCAAAGGACCATTAAGGTATTGAGAAAAACCCAGGCTATTTTAAAGGTATAGAAGAGCACTTGAGGAATATTTAGAGAAAATGGACATTCTAGGAAAAGATGTTGCCCTATTTCAAAATTGGCTTTGCAAAGGTAGCATCGATTATGGATAGTCATACCTTTGTTAATGAGGTTGTCTATGGTGAGAATTTTGTTTTGAATATCCAACCAAAAGAAAAAGGTGACCTTAAGAGTGAGGTGCTTGAGCAAGATGTGATTAGTTGAAAACGCATATAATAGACAATTAACCCATGTTAAAATTCATATTTTAAAATCTAAATTAAATTTTAAAATTTAAAACTTTGAATAAAAAATATAAATTAGAAAGATCTAAATTAAAAATTTTAAAAAATCTAAATTTAAAATCTAAAAATCTAAATTTATTAAAAAAAAGAAAAGAAAAAAAAACAAAATAAACTATATTAAAAATTATTAATTAATAAACTTGTGGATGCTTTCAATGGCCTCTTTGGTTGTGAGAGATATCCCATCAATAACTCTATTTGTTGGACCTGGTATTGCTTTGCTTGACATCACATGTTATTTAGTGTATCCCCTGCATTTCTAGATCTTGTAGATGTTGCGACCTTTAGTAGATCTTCTGAATTTTTGGATCTTAAAAATGTTGGAACCTTTAGTGGATCCTAAGCATTTCTAGATCTTGTAGATGTTGGGACCTTTAGTGGATCCAGAGCATATCTAGATTTTTTTTTTATGTTGGATTTTTTTATCCAAAGTTAGGGAGGGTTGGAGTCTCCTATTTTTTTAGGATTAGAACAAAGTTGGGGAGGCCTTAGTGGTTCTTTTTTCAGGGTATATTCTCTAGGATTTTGTGGATTTCTATTGGGTGTAGTGTTCGATCTATTGGAAAGTCCTATTTTAGTCCTATATTCCTGGTTTATGTTGTCTTCCTATTGCAGTACTGATAGTATTATGATAAGCTTATGGTGTTCAGATCTACAAGTAGTGTTGCAGTGAGCTTTCTTCCCCCTTTTGGTTGGGATGGAAAATCTTAAATTTAGTCTTGTTGAGTGTATTGACATGGATGCATGTTTCCCCCATGGGCTAGAATTGGAAGTTTGAACTTTTTTTATTTTCTTGGAGGAGTTATGTCTTGGACAAGAAGTTGTATTGTTATTTTAATTTTAAAATCTTCAAAGTTATGGTAGGAATATTTTGGGGGTCAAATTTTATGGATTTATGGAAATCAATATTTTCTTGGCATTCATAATTTGTTTATCCTTCAATTTTTAAATGTTTGTTTTAGACCCTTAAGATCCAATTCATCTCTTGGATCATAGTTTGTTGATTCAGGTTTTAGTTTATCTTATGGATTTTGGATTTCCAACTTTGTGGTTTCAATTTGGGTAAGATTTGATTTAAATTTTGTCATGTTTTGTTCAGTTTGAGTAGGAGCTGACTGAGCTAGCTTTAGATTTGTCTGATGTTTGGTTTCTATTTCCCTTGGGTGGGTCAAACCTACTTGTGTTTCACTATGGAATATTTTTAGATGCTTGTATTGTTGGATATTAGGTTTGGGGACCATTTTAAAACCCATTATTTATCTAATAAAAAAATCTAAATTATAATTATAATTAAAAAATATCCAAATTAAAAATCTGAATTTAAAAAATCTAAATTTAAAAAAAATTAGATTTTAGTCTAAATTAAAGGTCAAAGAAAAAATATATGATTAAAAATAAAAATCTAAACAAAAAATATCTAAAGTAAAAATGAGTGTGCCGAAGTTCAAGAATTTTAATTCATTTTATGACTATTGAGGATCATCCATGTTCTATAGTGATTTCAAGGAAACATAAAGAAAACAATGTTTATGAGGATATTCTTTGCGTCATACAATATTTATGGAAACATAAATCTATAGAAGACAAGTCACGTGATGAATAATATGGAAATATAGAAGATTTCAATAAATATGAGGTGTTGGAAGAAACAGAAAAAGGTGAGGAAATATGGGTGATTGTCTATTAATTTATTCTACAGGAGCTTCATGGATTATTACAATAATATGGGATAAACATAAATGGGATATGCAATTGTTAGAAGAAAAGAGTAATTAGGTTGTTGAACTATTTTATAGGAAAGACGAAAACATCAAAGTTGGGGGTTATAAATTTATATTCTTCAAATATAGTTATTCCTCATGAAAGGTGTTGGAAGGACCTTAGCATATTTATGTCAAACATAATGACGATTCATTGTGATCTATGAATTCTTGGGGATGGTTTCAACATTGTTCTATCTCCTTTATAAAAGAAGGGTGACACTTTAGGATGGTCTAAATGAATGCAATATTTCACTTCATTTTTCTATTTAAGTATTTTTTTGGATGTTAGTCCTTTAGGTTTTCAATATTAACTGAGATAATAGATGCATTGGGTAAACTCATATGGTAGAAATATTGGATAGATTTTTGTTATCCAACAATTTTTTGCAAATAGAGTATGCAATGTATTCAGATATATTGTCACATGTAGAATTGGATCACAAACCTATTCTTTTGACTTATTTCTTACCAGAAATTGTCATTTGAAGCCATTTTGCTTCTAGTCTATGTGGTTCAAAGACCATGATTTTTTCTAGATGTTTTTATTATTGTAGTATGAAGAAAATTTTAAATGATCATATATGTATAATTCTATTCAAAAGATGAAATATTTAAATAATCAAGTAAAATTTTGTAATGTGATATCTTTTGCTAACATCTTTAAAGAAAAGAAAGAAATTTAATCCAAGATAATTTTTTTACAAGAGATAGTAAAAGCTAATGGAATGGATTAGAATTTTTATGTGAAAGTTCATAATGCATTGAAAAATGAGGAGTTATACTAGTTCCAAAAATCTACAGAGAAATGGATCAAGGAGATACAAATACAAAAAAAAAATGTTATAGTAAAACAAAAATACTTTTCATCACATCAAAAATATTTTATTATGAATGGAAGAAATATTGAGGAAGAAGAAGATATAAGAAATAAATTCAAAATTATTTTTCCAAATACTAGACAACATAAGGAGAAAAAATAAAATCATTTACAAAATATTCCATCAATTATCTATGGATGCCATAGTGAATATGTTATTGGATTCTCATATAGGAGGCTCAAGTTCAAATTATGGAGAGGGTAGCTACCATTTTATTGCTATGTAGGGTGGCCCCTAGTTGTACCCCCAATTATACTTTACAATTATTCAACAAAAAATAAAAGTCTTGATGAAGAATATATCTATGGAGGAGCTACATGGAATAATTTTCTCCTTCCATCCTATTAAGACAACTTATGAAAGAGTGATATGCTAGTTATGGTTGAAGGGGCTATGACAAAAAAAAAAAAATTAATGAACGAGGTCAATGTCTCTTTTATTACATTGGTTTCCAAGAAAGGATAGATCAAATATTTTGATGATTTTCATCCAATAAGCCTTTGTAATATGATTTATAAGATAATTTCAAAAATTATGGTGAATAGGTTGAAAGGAATTTTAGATTGTGTTATCTCATAGGAACAAGATGGTTTTGTTCATAGAAAACAAATTGTTGATGGTAGAAGCATTGCATATGAGGTCATACATTATTTTCATTCCATGAGAAAACCATGTAGGCTTATGAAGTAGACATGATGGTTTGGTTCATAGAAAACAAATTACTTATGGTAGAAGCATTGCATATGAGGTCATACATTCTTTTCATTCCATGAGAAAACCAAGTAGGCTTATGAAGTAAACATGAATAAAGCATATGATAGGGTTTCCTTGAGTTTTATATATGATATTCTCAAAACATTTGGTTTTGATTACAATTATTGTGAATGGATTAAAAGTTGTTATAGAACTACAAAATTTTCTATTTTCATCAATGGTTCTCTCATTGATTACTTCAAGTAATATTGTTAACTCTTCTAAGGTGATCCACTATCACCTTATCTATTCATTATTATTTTGAATATATTAGGGATAACTTTCTTAAAGATAAAATTAGAAGAAACAATCAATTATATTTAGTTTACAAAAAATGTCCCCTTCAAATTTTATGTCCAATTTGTTCAAGATGCTTCTCTTTTGGGACATCCCTTAGTATATGAGGCCAAGGATTTTAAAGCAACATTATCATTCTATGAGTAGGCAATTGGTAAAATGGTTATTTCTACAAAATATGAGAATTTGTTTATTAATATTACTCTATATTTACAATGAATTATTATGGATCCACGTGATGTGGTCTACCGGTAAGGATGCCACTTGTATTATCAGTAATGTGACCCAGGTTCAACCCCATTGGTGTATATGTATATGTATATGAAGTATTTACTCAATAAAAAAAAAATTAATTATGGATGTCTTCAGTTTTAAATTAATAAAATTCCACCAACTACTTCGGCATTACTTTATTTCATAAAGGAAATAAAAAGGATCTTTGGATATTCTATTTGGATAGAATAAAATATTGTTTGTTTAGTTGAAAAGGTAAGTTCTTAACTATGGTAGGAAGGTTGCACTCATAAAGATAACATTGCAATACATATTTATTTATATGATGTCACTTTCAAGATTACCAATATGTATAGTATTAGAGATTGGAAATTTTCAAAAAGACTTTCTCTCGAAAGGGCTTGTGGAAAATTTTTAGTTTCCTCATTGTAAGTGAGATAAGGTTTGCAAATTAAATGATATTAAAAGAGTGGCTTGCAAAATTGTAGACTTATAAATTTTTCCTTTAGGGAAAAGCTCTAGTGGAGATCATTTAGAGATCAAGAAAAGATTCAGGAAAAGATATTACTTGAAAAACATTCAGGTTCTCTTGATGCAATAAAACTATTTAGGAAAAGAACCCTAGCCAAAGGATAATCAACATGGAACTTCATATTAGATAGTTCCATTTGTTAGTAGTTCATAGTAATATTATCATAGGAGAGTGTATACAAATAAGAGGATATCATGGACATTTCAGATGTGCTTTTTGTAAGCAAAATTTAGAAACATAAAATCATTTAGATATCAAGAAAATATTCAGGAAAAAGATATTACTTGAAAAAAATTTAGGTTCTCTTGATGCAATAAAACTATTTAGGAAAAGAACCCTACCTAAATGATAATAAGCATGGAACTTCATATTAGATAGTTCCCTTGGAGATAATTTAGAGATCAAAGATTCAGGAAAATATATTAGTTGAAAAACATTTAGGTTCTCTTGATGCAATAAAACTATTTAGGAAAACAACCCTACCCAAAGGATAATCAACATGGAAATTTATATTAGATAGTTCTCTTGGTTAGTAGTTGAAAGTAAGATTGTCATAGGAGAGAGTCTACAAATAAGAGGATATCGTGGACCTTTCAGATGTGCTTTTTTTGAGCAAAATTTAGAAACATACAATCATTTACTTCTTAATTGTTCCTTTGCTAACACCATTTAGGTTTATTTTTTTTAAGATGAAAATATATTAGGTAGATTTATCAATATTAGAGGAGTTGATGAATTTTGGAGTAATTATTTCAATGCTAAATCATTATGTCTTCTATGAAGGATTGGCATGACTGTTATTTCTTGGAATTTATGGTTTAATAATAGCATTTTAAAACTAAATCTCAAAATTATGTCAATAAATACTATAAATCAATTCTTTATCAAGATATAAATAAAAAAGAGCAGGAATCCAAAATATTTTTTTGTTAAGCTAAAATCCTAGGTAATAAAGAACTTTGAAGATGAAGACACCTTAATAAGAAAATAGGAAGAAAGTGGTTACTTCTCTATGAAATCATCTTACTTCCTAGTAGAAGGTGAGTCAAAAATTTGGTTCCCTAGTAAGAATATTTGGATCAAAAATCTTATCTGTAAAAGCAAAATTTTATTTTGGTTAACTATTCATAATAAGATCCTCACCTTAGAAAATGTTTAGAAAGAAGAAATAAAATTATAATCATCTATTCATGAAATGTCCCTTCTCATTGGAAGTGTTTCAATCCCTTCTAAGGAAACTTGGGGTATGTTGGATAGCACCCAACTTCCTGTCAGATTTATGTGTTCAATGGATACCTCCTTTCTATAGAAAAATACTTTGTACCATTAGGTCTTTGAGCCTTCCTCATTTCCTTTAGGGTGTATGGAAGGAAATAAATAATACAACCTTCAAGAATATCAAAAGGGATACAATCTCAGTAGGAATTAGAATTCTCAATGTCATCATTGAAAAGGTTTCAAACATTCCATTCTCCAAATATAGGGATAGTGTGGGTGATATTAGACTTGTGAAAAATCTTATCCTTCCCTTAGAAAATATGTGGGTGGAAAAACTAGAAATAATTGATAGATATTATATTAGATGGGTTCCTCCTTCCCTAGGATAGTTAAAAATCAACTATTATAGGGCCTCTAAATGGAACCTAGTGATTTTTGGTGTGGGATGTATCTTCAAAAATAACAAAGGTAAATTTATTCTACACTTTGTAGAAAACTTGGGGATATAGATCAATCACTTTGTAGCAACCACAACTCTCTTCTAGGGAATAACTTTTTTTGAATCCTTGGAATGCAAAAAGGTGATCATAGAAGGATAATATTTAAATATAATCAACTCTATAAAGGGTTATCATATCTCTAGTTGTAACATTGAAAAATTGGTGGAGGAATCTTAAAGGAATATTTAAATCCTCAAGGACTCTTAAATGAGACATGTTTATAGAGAATAAAAAAGAGATACAAAATCATTGACTAATATCAATATTAGGAAATTTTGAGGGTAGATGCCTAAAAAACCCTAGAACGTCTCCACCAATTTTCATATCATTTGAAGCAACATAGATCCTAGTGTATCCCTATGTGTGAACGAGATATTTGGCAAGTTATTATCCAAGGGTTTCATCTGGGTTGAATGCAAGCAACTCCATAGGTTGGTTTTTAGGACCTTTGGGTCCTAGCGGCCAATATTTTTGTTGTTTATGCTCAATATGTTAGCAGGAAATGTTGCAAGGGATACAATATGGGTTATAAATTTGTCTTTCAATAGATCATACTACGAAATTGAGTGACAACGAATTCCAATTTTCCACACAAAAGAAAAGTGAAAACCATACCTTTCCACGACGTCTAGGGCAAGGATTAAAGAGATTATGAAACAAGTTTCAAGGAGTTGATCAAAAAATGGCTCATATATCAAGTGAATCTGGTGCTAAGGTGCACCCACAAAATAATTCTACTGTGAAAACCCCTATCAAGGGTAAGAATTTTGAGGACTCAGCTCCAAAAATTAATTTTAGGGATGTCCTCCATGGTGGAAAGCCTTAGCCCAATGCTAATATCAATCTTAGGGCTTCCCATAAACCTCTAATAATGCCTAAGATTGATTCAAGGAAAACAAAGTTAGGATGTTTTAAATCATCTTATGGAACTCCTATTGTTAAGCTTGATATTGGTAACATTCAAACTAGCATTGAAGATTTGGAAAAAAGAGGACTAATTTGTTGGTTCGTGGGTTTTCGTCCGAGTCTATCTGCTTTCAAAGTCTGGGCTACAAAAAGCTAGAAAACTAAATGTGAATTAAAAATATCTATTTATCCAAATGGTTATTTTCTTGTTTTATTTGCTAATAATGAAGATAGAGAGAAAAATTTTCAAGGGGTCCTTGGTTTTTGGAATGGCAGGGCTTTTCATGAAGCCCTGGCATACTAAATTTAAATTCGAACAAGATATGCCTTCTATATATCCCGTGTGGGTTAGACTCTTTGGCCTCCCTATTGAATTTTGGAATCCTACTATTTTTTCTTCAATTGGAAACTCTTTAGGAACTTTTATGATGACTGCTGATTGTACTCAAAATTTTGAACATATTATTTACACTCGAATTTGTGTTTTAATGGATTTTGACAAACTCCTACCTAAAAAGATCACATTACAATTTGGGGAAGACACTTGGGAGCAAGTAGTGGACTATGAGAACATTCATTTTTATTGTATATTTTGCCATGAATATGGTCATTTGGCCAGTGCTTTCCCAAATAAAATTCCTGATCAAAAGAAAGAAGATATAAACTCAGTAGGTTTCCAAATACCTAAGAAGAAGAACACTCATAAAAAACCAGTTATGAAGGATTAATCAAAGTCATCTTCTAATATGTTTGAAATCCTTTCCACAAATGATGTCCCAAGTGACGAAGAAGAAATAATGGAAACTGAAATCTTAGAAACACAATTTAAATATGTAGGGAAGAAATCAGAGATAAACCAACAAATCAAAGGTTTTCAACAGAAAAAAAGGAGAAAATTTACACAAGAAAAACAAATTTTCAAATGTCAAAACTTTAAATAATGCAGGTCCCAATATAGACTCCATTGAATCATCTAGTAAAATATTGGTTGTGTACGAGCATTATTCAAGGTTAGAAGCCATATCAGATGCAATTAGAATAAGTCAAGAAATAGGAAAAAAAATTGAATATGGATTCTAATCAAAAAGCAGGTCGCAAGACCAATCAATATCATATGGTAAAAGAAGGTGAAAAGCTTGTAGAGGAAGGTAATATTAATGCCCTTACCAACTTTTTTAGCCCTATTATTAATGAAGATCATCACTTGGAATATTAGAGTACTCAAAGGGAGTCTTTCAAAACAAAATTAAATTAGAAAAATGATTTAGATAAATCATCCACATCTTGGTTTCCTTCAAGAAATGAAGATGTCAATGGACAATATGGACTCAATTGCCAATAAAATTTGGCTAGCTGGAAAAGTGGTTTCCCTCAGTTCCCAAGGGACTTTTGGTGGCATTGCTTGTCTTTGGGACCCAAAAGAAGTAGTTATTCACCATATGGTTGGCAGTTGAGATTTTTTGGTTATAGTTATTCAAAGTAGACATTCCAACCAAATTATGCTCTACATTACTATTTATGATCTAACTTCTTTGGAGGAAAAAAAAATACAATGGAAGGATATTACTCATATTATCTCTCATTTTCCTAAAGATTGAATATTTATTGGAGGAGATTTCAATACCATCCTCTCTATGGATGAGAAAATGAGGGGAAATAGAAATTTGGACAAAAGCACTGACCTCATGAGCAAATATATTGCAAACCTCCTTCTTGTGTATATCCAACTAGATAATGGCCTTATGACTTGGTCTAACAGAAGGCAAGGCTTAGCTTGTATAATGGAGAGATTGGATAGATTTTTTCTCTCTAAAAATTCCTTAGTCCATGGTCACATTCCTAAAGTTAAGACTCTTAATAATGCTAGTTCGGATCAATGGCCAGTCATGGTGGAAATGTGGAAAACCAATGTGAGTTTCTCTCATTTTTGTTTTCAATTAATGTGGATTAGAGATATTTCCTTCATACCTCGTGTGCAACTAAAAGCATGAGGATACGGAAGCAAAAAGGAAAGCGAATATGCGGAATGCAAACGAAGAAACTGAACTTAGCGCTAAATCCTAAAAACTTGAAAATGCATGAAAAGAGGGAAAAGCATGATCGAATCGAAATGAAACAAATGAGAATAAAGAAGACAACCCTTTTTATTAATGTGTTTCAAACTCGGTTACAATATGCATCCTCCCCTTCCAAGGGCTAGGAGCGTTTAAGCATGAGCTCTTGTTACATCCATGGGCGCCTTTCCTTCTTCCGCGTGCCCACATGTAAAATGGGCGGACCAAAATGTCATCGCTGCTTGGAATGATGAGTCTTGACTCCTCGCTGCTCCTCCGATGTCCGAACCCTACGTTCAAAGGAACAAGAAATGGTCAGTAGCACCTACGGATGAAACAAAGCATGCAATCCCCAAGCCTACGATAAGTAAATAAGAAAAATGAATTAAACTGATATCAAAATAGATCCAAATGCTATGAAAATTTGACAGGGGCATCAAGATATCACCAGGAAGGTTCTGCAAAAAGAACAGTCAAAAAATTCCTCACCAATTTGAATTCGCTCCGGGCGGGACGAATTCACCTACAACAAAATGCCGAAAATATACTATCCCAATGTCCTACCTCTGGAGCTCCAAAAGACCTACAAACTTGGGATTAGCTAATTGGGGGCATTTTGGGAAGACCCAGATGGTCAGATTTTCCCAATTTGGCCTCCATCAATGGGAATTTGATAATGCTACCTGTAGGTTAGTAAAAGCAAGCAAAGCTAGAAATATGATCAAAATTGCTCAAAAGGAGACGAAATTCAAATGACAACCTATTTAAACATCATAGAATTGAATGCAAAAATGAAAGAAAGCAAATCTACCATGGAATTCCCATCACTCTGAAAGGGTGCGATTAGGATTGTGGCAATGTGGGAGGGGGCGCCCATGGGGCAGGCCGCCTGCCGTTTGAGGCTTGATTTCGACACCAATCCACTTGGGATGGGTTCAAAACCTCTTGTGTGGTATTGTCGGAAAATTTGGTGGGATATTGTGGCCAAATGTCGGGTTTTGGGATCAATATTTGTCCTCCCAATAGTCACCCAATGACCTCCCTTCTAAAGGAGATCAAGGATGTGAAAGGCGCAAATCCAAAAGGTATGAGATGTGTAAATAAAATGACAGCACTTCGTTGCTCTAAAATGCTACTTCTCTCCATATTTTGGGGTGAGGAAACTCACCAATTTATAGACCTGGAGGTCTCTTGAAATGGGCATGCAGAGGCGCCACTTGGCAATCATGCTCTCCTAGGGGGAAGGAGATTCCTCCCTGAATAGGGACTCCATGACTGACCTTATAGATGCCTCTAACGCTTGAAAACGCTCACCCATACTCCCATGCGATGAAGGAAGCGTTGGGTGGCGGACTTGAGCTGCCATTTGTCAAGATTTGACTTTTTTCCCATCAAACCTACAATTCGCCCCACCCTGGAGCGAATTCAGAATTCGTCCCTGGGTGGGGCGAATCCCAGTTTGAATTCATCCCAGGGTGGGATGGATACTGAGCAAAGTGCCTGAATGTGCCAAATTGATCTCTGACCTTTCAAAACTACTATGAGAGTGGTTAGGACCACTGTTTGACCTCTAGGGGCTGCCCTTGGGGCTGTGTGTGTCAAAGCGATCAGTGTTTGCAGTCACATAATCGGATTGGTGCTGTTTTGGTGTCTACAGATGCCCCTTTTTGGGATGCGTTGTGCATGGCGCAATGCCAAGCAAAAATAGATAACCAAAGCACTAATGATTAGGGTTTCTCAGTAACCTAACCAACTTTTGATGCCCCAAGTATGGAAAGGGCATGCATTCTTGAATCCTTGCTTCTGACGAGCGAAGGAACTCAATTCAAGTGTTAACCTTTTTCGGTGAGGTGTTACTTGATCTTGGACATTGATCGGTCATGAATAGGCAAAGGGCGCAACCTTTTGTCTGTGAGAACCTTGAGTTCATGATTCACGAAATGCCAAGTGATTTGATCAGATTGTGATTATTGCTTGTTTACTGCCCCAAGCAGGGGCGTAATTGTCTTTGTCAATGATTCTTTGAATGCATGTCATTTTCCTTAATTGGGTGTGTGCTTGTTGATTGGTGACTAAGTGTGACTACCCCCTCAAGCGACGAATCGATGAGGGAATGACCTTCATGAGAAAAGCGATGAGTCGCTTGACCCAAGATGACTTGTGCAAGGGTGCCTTTAGATGGTTTAGCGTTAAGCGTGTGCAGTTTTCCGACATTTAGACCTATTTTTGGTGGGTGGTAACCCTTTTTGCGACGCTTTTTGGAGCTGAAATTGGCAAAAATCCGTCCTCCCGTGGAGCGGTCCGGCTATGGTAGCCTTCTTAGGGAGTAGGATAGTGACAATTTGTAACCCCAACGTCTATTTTGCATGCCCAGAATGTCAAGTGCAACAACACTCTCATCGGGCAAGTTTATTAGCTATTTTTGGGTGCATTTTTGTTCCATTTTTGTTGTTTTTTTGAAAATTCTGCCCTAAATTCGTCTCTATTATCTATTAGTGAATTTTTGTTTTTGAAATTTTTGTTCATTGTAGCCTGGGCATTTTTGATGATATATACAGATGACTTGATTTTGTTTATGCGAGTGATGATTTGATTTTATGCATGATGAGTGATGAGTATGGATGTATGCATGTTAATTTATTTTGATGGATGCATATGTTATGATGAATGCAAATGTTTTTGATTTATATGTGATATGCAAAATGGAATGGATGAATTGAATTTGTGTTGTTTGGCGAGGGCACCATAGACTGTTTAGACCTTTGTGGCTTTTTGTCCTAGGTGATTGCTGATGGCAATGCGAGGATGAAAGATAGCGCAGTTGGTTTAGAAATGTAGCTAAGGTTTTCTGAGACTCAGACGGTTTTAACTCACTAGCCATGACTGTACTTTATCTTACAAGACTTTTGAACAAGGTATGAATCGAACTTGTCTTTGACCAAGCTATTTCACATCCCTGTGTGTGCAATTGAGTTCATTTATGTGGTATTTGTCAGGATACCGCCAGTGCCAGATAGGTTGTCAACCAAACCTCGTATTGAGGATCACCTAATTAGCTCCACTAACTCCTTTGTTGTATTTAGTCAGATTAATCTGTGGTGCTATCTAGGATACCATAAGCTAGCTCATCCACATGCAAACATTGATCTGTACACGAGTTAATGTGACAGATATATCATCATGCGGGAGGTTTACCGCCAGTGACCGATAGGCTATCCACCAAACCGGTACTGAGGTTTGCCTCATGACCTGTCGGAATGTTGAGAGTTCCAGGGATTCAAGTTCGACTCCCTTCTTTTCTTCAATTGTATTGGGATACTTGCTCGTTTGTAGTGATAAAAATCATCGTTTATTTTTATATATTTTTCTTTTGAGCAAGGGATTTGGATTTTGAGTGATAAGAATCACTATTGTATGTGCCTTTTGATGTATGCACTCTGGTGGTGATGTCAAATTTTTGGAGTTTTGACTTTTTGCAAAATTTTGATGTTTGCAACTTTTTGAGAACTTGGGATTCTTGGGGAATTGGGTAGGGAAGATGCTTGTCCTTTTGCCAACTCTCGGCATTCTTGGGGTCATTCGCACAGGGGGATGAGCAAGATAACCGTTTCGCTTATGGTGACCTGGATTGTCTGTGCAGGTTTCATCTTTCATTCACACAACTTGGGAATTTTTATGTGTTTTAATTTGTGTTGGGATGCTACGTAACAAGGTGTGATCCAAGTAGAACTCTACCTTCGTAAAATATATCTGACTTGGTACAGTATGTGGCTAGAAAGCTACATGATGACTGAAAGACGAAAACTCTTGATACATTAGAAGACCACTGACTCTGGTGTGGTAAAAAGCAGTGAATGGCATTTTTATTTTTTTTATTTTTTTTTTTTTTGTGGACTGCTTATAAAATGGAGAAATGTGGAACAAGATGGACTAGCGGAGTAATTACAGTCTATGGTGCCTTTGACCTGTAAGACCACAAATATGCAATGTATGGATGCGATGCTTAATGCAGCTACATATTTTTGTATTTTTGATGGATTGATTTTTGTGAATATGAAGATGAGATGCGAGAAGAGCTCTCTATTGATGAATTTGAGCATGCCTGGAAATGAGATGCAAATTTTTGTTGTTTTTGATGATTTTACTATTTTTGAATTTTCTTATTTTTGACCAAGCGATTGTGGGAATCCTTGGAGCATTTTGGGATTGACCAAGCGATTGTAGGAATCCTTGGAGCATTTTGGGATTGACCAAGCAATTGTAGGAATCCTTGGAGCATTTTGGGATTGACCAAGCGATTGTAGGAATCCTTGGAGCATTTTGGGATTGACCAAGCGATTGTAGGAATCCTTGGAGCATTTTGGGATTGACCAAGTGATTGTAGGAATCCTTGGAGCATTTTTGGATTGGAATCCTTGGAGCATTTTGGGATTGACCAAGCGATTGTAGGAATCCTTGGAGCATTTTGGGATTGACCAAGGTGATGTAGGGAATCCTTGGAGCATTTTGGGTTTACCAAGCGATTATGGGAATCCTTGGAGCTTTTTGGGTTGAACTATGGCTCTTCAGGGGATAAAGGTACCCCCAGCTTGATGATCTTTGTGCTCTGGATCTGGCTCTCGAGGTATTGGCATGAATGGATCGGCCCTATGCACGGAGAGGAGGATAGGGTCCACCTTCGGCACTGATATTGCTATGGGATCTCTGGGCGGAAGTTGATCTCTGTATGCCCAAAGTGGCGGATGTAACGCTTGGTCCCACTATGCTGGGTTAACGCACCACTCATGCCCTAGCCTTATGTTTAACTATTGAAGTGCGTCATCAGTATCCATGGGGTGTGGATGTTGTTGCATGTGATTGATGTCAGCCATCTCTGTTTCATCCTCATCTTCGGCCAGTGAGTCAAGCTCATCAGAATCTGGTGATTCTGAGACATGGAAGACTCCGTCATTGGGTAGCGCTATGATCAGAGGTTGATCCCCTTCGAAAGGAGCCTCATGTAAGTTGGGATTTTGGGGCCCCAAAATCTTGGTCTCTATCGACTCTAAGTGCTCTAGCAGTGCATTGCATGTATCGGGGGATTTGAGCTCCTCCTCGTTGGTTTGTCCCTGTTGCGGTTTGTAGGGAACTTGAGGCCCATGGAGGGGTAGCCGGATGGCACCCCCCATGCCTTGGTAGGGCATTTCATCCCGCTCTTCTTCTCGCTCTGATTCCTCAGAGGCTTCTTGAGGAATTTCTAAGGGTGGCCCATAAACTTGGGTGGGTGCCTAAAGAAGGCGCCCGTCATTGGTTATAGGAGTGGCCTCCCGCTCATGTCTAGGAGGCATCGGGGGCGGTGCTTGATAAGGTCACGGAGACTTGTCTCGCACCCAGGGGTTGTGCCTCTCATAATGTTTTGTATTATGCGTGTGAGGGGTTGGAGTCCTCTCCTGCATAGTGTGTTGGAACAACTCATCCTTCAGGCGCTGCAGGCGCTCTTTGTTAATATGGTATAGTTCCTCTAACTGTAGTCGCTCTAGCTCAAGTTGCATGAGTTACGCCCGGCGGGTGACATGTTTGGAAAATTCTAAGATAGTTTGTCCCGTCATCTCATGTCTAGAAGGGCTAGATGCCTCTCCGACATATCTATCTCGGTCGTGACGATCCGAGATCTCTATAGGCCACCTCCCTTCATTGAGGGGAGCAACATTTCCTCGAGGCTTTGGCCTCAGTACGCGATCCTGATAGCTAGCAGGTGCAGAAGCGCATTGCTCCCGCATTGTATATTGCTCTCGAGGAAGGTAGGGGTCTTCCTCGTGCTCTCTTTCATAAGTGAAAAAGGTACGGATGGAGTTGGATCACCCTGCCTGAAGAGCCGTGCACTCTGGATTTGACCGGTTGTTGCTAATAGTGATGCGGGGTGTAGGAGGGATGGCATAATCATGTGGCCCCCCCTTATGGACCCCCTACCATTCTAGCACTTCATCACGCGGTGGCCACTCATATCTAGCTTCTAAGGGAGATTTTTTGTCTATGTTGAGTGCCACGTGTAAGGATTCTTCCTGAAAGGGGCTATGATGAACGGGCGTGTCCCCCAGAGGGGTGTCCCTATAATTCCACCTTGACATGGAATGATGTGGACTCTCTTGTGGGTCAGGCCGCCAAGGTGGTATGACCAAGTCCTTAGGGCTAAAGCGGAGGCGACTTGTGCCCCCTCCTTGTACACTTTCCGCAGCTTCTGCCCTTGATTGGGCTTGGCTACGGGTGTACACCATGGTACTGCTCTTCTACAAGCTAAGCAGATTTTTATCTCTTTTATGATTTTTATGCTACACTAAATAGAAAAGAACACACACATACACAAACGGTGATTATCTCGTTTAAAGGTTGAAAGTGTGTCCTAAAACTGGTTTAGTGTGTTTTGTTGTTGTTTTTGAAGGTTTTTGTAAAGAACGTTTAAATGCAAAATGAAGGCTCTTATGGCTCCCAAAATTGGTCGCCCCTTCGATATACCATTGCCAGACCGATATACCAACCTCTCTATATACCCGCCCTTACGTGAGGGAAACTATAGGTACGTGAGAGCAGATGGTACGTGGAACATAGGCGGTACGAAAGGGGAATCGCTCTGTTTATGACACCTACCATAGAAGACTTATCCTCGCATGCTGGGAATCACCCCAGCTACACTCGGTCAGCTTTCATCAGGATTTACGTCTAGCAATAGTAGCGATCGGGGTGTATGAATGCAAAATTCAAGCCAAGGTGGTGATGAAATCCACCGTTGGTCTTGATCAAGGGCTGGGGTTTTATGACCAGTGCCTTGGTTTTTAAGTTGCCACGTGGTGTGTGGGGTTCTTTTTATTTTGCAAAAGGAAACAAGCAAACAGCAAAAGGAAAAATTTCCCTAAGCAAACAAGTAATTCAAAACAGAAACACTGAACAGAAAATGACAGAGAAAAATGCAGAATCCTTACCTCTTCTCTGCCCGCATCTGTCGGTTCTGAGTTTCTGCCCGAAAACCTCATAGGCTGGAATTCATCCCGGGGTGGAATGAATTACAGTACTGTATTCATCATAGGGTGGGGCGAATTCCCATTCGTCCCTGGGTGAGACGAATTACAGCTCTACATTCGCCCTTTGCTGGAACGAACAACAATCAACGTATGAAAACGCGGTACCTACAAGAAAAAAACCAAGTTTGGATCAGATATCTGATCTTAAAAATAGAGGACAAGGTCCCACCGTGATCACCACTAAAATCATGAGGATACGGAAGCAAAAATGAAAGCGAATATGCGGAATGCAAACGAAGAAACCGAACTTAGCGCTAAATCCTAAAAACTTGAAAATGCATGAAAAGAGGGAAAAGCATGATCGAATCAAAATGAAACAAATGGGAATAAAGAAGACAGCCCTTTTTATTAATGTGTTTCAAACTCGGTTACAATATGCATCCTCCCCTTCCAAGGGCTAGGAGCGTTTAAGCATGAGCTCTTGTTACATCCATGGGCGCCTTTCCTTCTTCCACGTGCCCACATGTAAAATGGGTGGACCAAAATGTCATCACCGCTTGGAATGATGAGTCTTGACTCCTCGCTGCTCCTCCGATGTCTGAACCCTATGTTCAAAGGAACAAGAAATGGTCAGTAGCACCTGCGGATGAAACAAAGCATGCAATCCCCAAGCCTACGATAAGTAAATAAGAAAAATGAATTAAACTATGACTAAAATAGATCCAAATGCTATGAAAATTTGACAGGGGCATCAAGATATCACCAAGAAGGTTCTACAAAAAGAACAGTCAGAAAATTCCTCACCAATTTGAATTCGCTCTCGGGCGGGACGAATTCACCTACAACAAAATGCCGAAAAGATATTGTCCCAATGTCCTACCTCTGGAGCTCCAAAAGACCTACAAACTTGGGATTAGCTAATTGGGGGCATTTTGGGAAGACCCAGATGGTCATATTTTCCCAATTTGGCCTCCATAAATAGGAATTTGATAATGCTACCTGTAGGTTAGTAAAAGCAAGCAAAGCTAGAAATATGATCAAAATTGCTCAAAAGGAGACGAAATTCAAATGACAACCTATTTAAACATCATAGAATTGAATGCAAAAATGAAAGAAAGCAAATCTACCATGGAATTCCCATCGCTCCGAAAGGGTGCGATTAGGATTGTGGCAATGTGGGAGGGGCGCCCATGGGGCAGGCCGCCCACCGTTTGAGGCTTGATTTCGACACCAATCCACTTGGGATGGGTTCAAAACCTCTTGTGTGGTATTTTCGGCAAATTTGGTGGGATATTGTGGCCAAATGTCAGGTTTTGGGATCAAGATTTGTCCTCCCAATAGTCACCCAATGACCTCCCTTCTAAAGGAGATCAAGGATGTGAAAGGCGCAAATCCAAAAGGTATGAGATGTGTAAATAAAATGACAGCACTTCGTTGCTCTAAAATGCTACTTCTCTCCATATTTTGGGGTGAGGAAACTCACCAATTTATAGACCTGGAGGTCTCTTGAAATGGGCATGCAGAGGCGCCACTTGGCAATCATGCCTCCCCAGGGGGAAGGAGATTCCTCCCTGAATAGGGACTCCATGACTGACCTTACAGATGCCTCTAACGCTTGAAAATGCTCACCCATACTCCCATGCGATGAAGGAAGCGTTGGGTGGCGGACCTGAGCTGCCATTTGTCAAGATTTGACTTTTTGCCCGTCAAACCTGCAATTCGCCCCACCCCGGAGCGAATTCAGAATTCATCCCTGGGTGGGGCGAATCCCATTTTGAATTCATCCCAGGGTGGGACGGATACTGAGCAAAGTGCCTGAATGTGCCAAATTGATCTCTGACCTTTCAAAACTACTGTGAGAGTGGTTAGGACCATTGTTTGACCTCTGGGGGCTG
Source organism: Wollemia nobilis (assembly GCA_028583015.1). Classification (NCBI taxonomy): domain Eukaryota; kingdom Viridiplantae; phylum Streptophyta; class Pinopsida; order Araucariales; family Araucariaceae; genus Wollemia; species Wollemia nobilis. Next base: position 2,800,044 of record JAQPPZ010016751.1, on the reverse strand, counting down.
CCCTTGGGGCTGTGTGTGTCAAAGCGATCAGTGTTTGCAGTCACATAATCGGATTGGTGTTGTTTTGGTGTCTACAACAACAATGGTGGAAGGAAGGTAAACCTAGGCATGGGACTAAGATGTTCTATTTGGCCAAAATACTGCCTTACGTTAAATCCAAAATCAAGACTTGGAACTGAAAGCATGAGATTCCGAAAGAAAGAAACACTAATTGCTGCAATGTAAACTAACTAGCTTGATGCATGAAATAACATGGATATAATCAAATCAAAAGCGGAGCACAACCCTTTTTATTAATGTGATTCCAACTCGGTTACAATACGTCTCCTCCCTCTTTAAGGGCTGGGAGAGTTAGCATGTTTCCATTACAAAAAGTGAATAGTGATCTTCTTCCGCATGCCCACATTTGAAACGGGCGGGCCAAAGTGTTGTCGCCGCTTACGATGATGAATCCTTGCTTGCTGCTGCTTCTCCTGCAATCAAAGAAACAATGAAAGCGTTAGTAGCACCTGCAACAAGAGGATAGAACGTTTGTCTTTAGAAAGCAATGAGAAATGCATGCAAAAGACCCGAAAACATCACCAAAAGGCTGCTGCCAGCAAAACAGTCGGTGAATCTGCTTGCTGTTACCTGCAAGTTAGTGAAGAAGCAAAGATCGACAAAGACATGACAATATTCGATAAGCAGCTCTAGACGTAAAGCGTAATGCAAGATACATTCGAACATACAGCGTAGTGCAAGATATATTCTAACGTAAAGCGTGAACTTATTTAAACAACATACAGTGATGTAAAATAAACACGTGATAACAAAATAATCTAAAATGAAACTAAGAGCGTGCGGGGCGCCCGAGCGGGCCGCCCACCGTGGGAATTTGATTTCGACGCCAATCCACTAGGGAAGGGCCCAAAATCTCAGAGAATGAATTGTCGACGAATTGATGGTTTACTGTGATCCAATGTCGGGTTTTAAGGTCCGGATTCACCTTCTAGCAGCCACCAATAACCTCTCTTGCGAAAGAGATTACGGGTGTAGAAGAAATGAATCTAAAAGGATGCAATCGGGTGTTTGGTTTTGGCAGCACTTCGTTGCTTCGAAAATGTCTACCCACTTGTCTTTTTTTTGGGCGGGAAAGTCCGCCATTTTATAGACCCATGGGGTCTCTTTGGAGGGGCACGCAGGGATGCCACGTGGCGGCCATGCCTTCCCAAAAGGGAGGAGACTCCTCCTTGACTTGGGCTTACATGACTGCCCTTGTGACAGTCCGCTAACTGCCAATCTGCCCACCTACGCACGCATGCACAGCAGGCGGCAATAACTGACTGTCCTCGGCTACCACTTGTTTAACGTCCGCTTTAAATTGTTTTAATGTTTGCTTTGAATGTTTTAATGTCTGCCTTTGAATGCTTGAATTCCGCCTTTGATTGGTTAAATTCGCCTTCGATTGATTAAATTTCTGCCCAGGCAAAATGCCGAAGTGTCGCGATATCGCGACGTCGCGATATCGCGACACTTCGGCCAAGGCCTTCCTTGGGCGCCGAAGTGTCGCGATATCGCGATCTCGCGACACTTCGGCCAAGGCTTTGCCTTGGGGCTCGAAGTGTCGCGATATCGCGACGTCGCGATATCGCGATTCACACTTCGCCAGGCTTTCTTGGCGCGTGTCGCGATATCGTCCTTCGCTTTTTTCGTGTCGCGATATCGCGACACTTTGGCCAAGGCTTTGCCTTGGGCGCTGAAGTGTCACGATATCGTGACACTTCGGCCAAGGCTTTGCTTGGGCGCCGAAGTGTCGCGATATCGCGTGACACTTCGGCCAAGGCTTTTGCCTTGGGTGCCGAAGTGTCGCGATATCGCGACGTCGCGATATCGCGACACTTCGGCCAAGGCCTTCTTTTGATTAAGGCTTGTTTTATTAAGGCTTGCTTTTGATTAAGGCTTGCTTTTGATTAAGGCTTGTTAAAACGACCAACTTTGCTTTGTTTACTTTTCGACCTTCTAAACTGTTGTGTAAGTGGCTAGGACCACTGTTTGACCTCTGAGGGCTGCCCTGAAAGCTGTGTGTGTCAATGCGATCAGTGTTTGTAGTCACATAATCGGATTGGTGCTGTTTTGGTGTCTACAGATGCCCCTTTTTGGGAAGCGCTACGGGTGACGCAGTGCTGAGCAAAAATAGATAACCAAAGCACTAATGATTAGGGTTTCTTGGTAACCTAACCAACTTTTGATGCCCCAAGTATGGAAAGGGCATGCATTCTTGAATCCTTGCTTCTGACGAGCTAAGGAATTTGATTTCAAGTGTTAACCTATTTTGGTGAGGTGTGACTTGAGCTTGGACATTGATCAGTCATGATTAGGCAAAGGGCGCAACCTTTTGTCCATAGGGGAACCTTGTGTTCATGCTTCGGGAATGCCAAGTGTTTGATCAATTTGATTGTTGCTTGTTTATTGCCCCAAGCAGGAGCGTGATTGTCTTTGTCAATGATTCTTTGAATGCATGTCATTGCTTTGATTGGGTGTGTGCTTGTTGATTGGTGACTAAGTGTGACTACCCCCTCAAGCGACGAATCGATGAGGGAATGACCTTCATGAGAAAAGCGACGAGTCGCTTGACCCAAGATGACTTGTGCAAGGGTGCCTTTAGATGTTTTACCATTAAGCATGTGCAATTTCCCGACATTTGGACCTATTTTTGGTGGGTGTTAACCCTTTTGGTGATGCCATAATGGGGTGAAATCGTCGAAAACCCGTCTTCCCGTGGAGCGGTCCGGCTATGGTAGCCTTCTTGGGGAAGTAGGAGAGTGACAATTTGAGCCCCGACATCGATTTTCTATGCCAAGAGGTTAAGTGCAAGAGCACTTGTGTCCGGCAATGCTTATTGCTATGTTTTTGTGTTGCATTTTTGTGATGTTTTTGTTGTTTTGATTTTCTTGCTTTGTGTATATGTCATGATTTTATGTTATGCACAATGATTGATGTTGATGGATGCATGCTACTTTATATTGATGTATGCATATGGTATGATAAATGCGATTGTTGTATGTTGATTTATTTTGATGGATGCATATGTTGTGATGAATGCAAATGTTTTTGATTTATATGTGATATGCAAAAATGAAATGGATGGATAGAATTTGTGATGTTTGGCTATGGCACCATAGACTGTTTAGAACTCTGTTATTTTGTCTTTAGGCGATTGCTGTGATGCATGACTTTGTATGTATACATGTGGTTTTTCTTTTTTTTTGTATTTTCTGATGGTATTGTAAGGATGAAAAGTAGCGCAGTTGGTTTAGAAATGTAGCTAAGGTTTTCTGAGACTCGGACGGTTTTAACTTACTAGCCATGACTATACTTTATCTTACAAGACTTTTGAACAAGGTATGAATCGGACTTGTTTTTGACCAAGCTATTTCACATCCCCGTGTGTGCAATTGAGTTCATTTATGTGGTATTTGTCAGGATACCGCCAATGCCGATGGGCTTTCAACCGAACTCTGTACTGAGGATCACCTAATTAGCTCCACTAACTCCTTTGTTGTATTTAGTTAGATTAATCTGTGGTGTTATCCAGGATACCATAAGCTAACTCATCCTTATGCAAACATTGGTCCGCACACACGCAAAGTGAATGTGACAGACATATCGTCATGCGGGTAGGATACCACCATTGCCAGATAGGCTATCAACCAAACCTCGTAATGAGGATCACCTAGATGGTTTTCGAATGCTGAGAATTCCAGGGATTCAAGTTCGGGATATTTGTTGGCTGAATGATTTAGAAAGTTGCTCGTCTATATAGTGATGAAAATCATAGTTTATTTTCTATTAATTCTTTTTGAGCAAGGATTTTGAATAGTAGTGATAACCACTGTTATTTGATTTTGTATTTTGAGTATTGTGAGTTTGGGCTGGTGAGTGGCCTTGATCCTTGTGGACTTGGGGACGACTACGCATCCTTTGCAGGGACGTGTAGTACGAATCCTTACGACGTTGGGAACCAAGGGGGTGATGGAGATTATGGAGTAAGGGCATTGATCTTTTAGGCCTTGGGGATGACTACCCATCCCGGTTAGGGGCGGATAGTACGAATCCTTACAACTTGGAGACCAAAGGTGAATGGAAAGTGTTAGGATGATGATTTGTTGGAATTTTGTTTGTGAATGGCGTTGATCCTTTTAGGTCTTGGGGATGACTACCCATCCTTGGCAGGGACGTGTAGTACAAATCCTTACAACTTTGGGAACCAACTATGATTGGGATTTGGTAGTGGTGAAAACCACTGTATATGGAGGTGAATGGATAGGAAAGAGCTCGTCCTTTTGTCAATTCTCAGCATTCTGGAACCATTCGCACAGGGGGATGAGCAAGATAACCGTTTCACTTATGGTGACCTGGATTATCGTACGTGGTTTCATCTTTCGTTCACACAACTTGGGAATTTTTATGTGTTTTAATTTGTGTTGGGATGTTACGTAACAAGGCGTATTTCAAGTGTAACTCTACCTTCGTAAAATCTGTCTGACTCGGTACATTACGTGGCTAAAGAGCAAAATGATGACCGAATCACGAAAACTCTTGATACATTAAAAGACCACTGACTCTAGTGTGGTAAAAAGCAATGCATGGTGTTTTTGTTGTTTTTGTAAAATGGAACAAGTGTGGAACAAGATGGACTAGCAGAGCAATTACAGCCTATGGTGCCTTTGACCTGTACGACCACAAATATGCAATGTATGGATGCAATGCTTTAATGCAGCTATGTATTTTTGTATTTTTGATGGATTGATTTTTGTGAATATGAAGATGAGGTGCGAGAAGAGCTCTCTATTGATGAATTTGAGTATGCCTAGAAATGAGATGCAAATTTTTGTTGTTTTTGATGATTTTTGTTGTTTTTGAATTTTCTTATTTTTGACCAAGCGATTATGGAAATCCTTGGAGCATTTTGGGATTGACCAAGCGATTTTAGGGATCCTTGGAGCATTTTTGGGATTGACCAAGCGATTATGGATCCTTGGAGCATTTTTGGGATTGACCAAGCGATTATAGAATCCTTGGAGCATTTTTGGGATTGACCAAGCGATTATAGAATCCTTGGAGCATTTTTGGGATTGACCAAGCGATTATAGAATCCTTGGAGCATTTTGGGATTGACCAAGCGATTATGATAATCCTTGGAGCATTTGGGGTGACCAAGTGATTGCGATAATCCTTGGAGCTTTTGGGGTTTTGACCAAGCGATTGCGATAATCCTTGGAGCTTTTTGGTTTGGATTATGGCTCTTCAGGGGATAGAGGTACCCCCAGCTTGATGGTCTTTGCACTCCGGATCTGGCTCTGGAGGGATGGGCATGAATGGATCGTCCCTATGCACGGATAGGAGGACAGGGTCTACCCTCGGCACTGATATTGCTATGGGATCTCTGGGCAGAAATTGATATCTGTATGCCCAAAGTGGCGGATGTAACGCTTGGTCCCACTGCGGTGGGTTAACGCGCCACTCATGCCCTAGTATTATGTTTATCTGTTGACATGCTTCATCGATATTTATGGGATGTCGATGTCGTCGCATGTGATTGTTGTGGGCTATCTCTCGTTTTATCCTCACCTTCGACCAGTGAGTATAGCTCATCATAATCTGGAGATTCTCGAGACATGGAGGACTCGCATCATCGGTAGCCCTACGGTTAAAGGTTGATCCTCTTCGAAAGGAGCCTCATGTAAGTTGGGCCTTGGGAGCTCCAAAATCTTGGTCTCTATCGACTCTAAGTGCTCTAGCGCTTTGCATGTATCGGGAGATTTGAGCTCCTCCTCTTTGGTTGGTTCTTGTTGAGGAACTTGGGGCTTATGGAGGGGTGGCCAGATAGCACCCCCCATGCCTTGGTAGGGCAGTTCATCCCGCTCTTCTTCTCGCTCTGATTCCTTAGAGGCTTCTTGATGAATTTCTAAAGGTGGCCCATAAACCTGAGTGGGTTCCTGAGGAAGGCGCCCATCATTGGTTATAGGATTAGCCTCCCGCTCATGTCTAGGAGGCATCAGGGGCGATGCTTGATAAGGTCATGGAGACTTGTCTCGCACCCCGGGGTTGTGCCTCTCATAATGTTTTGTCTTATGTGTGTGAGGGGTTGGAGTCCTCTCCTGCATAGTGTGTTGGAACAACTCATCCTTCTGGTGTAGAAGGTGCTCTTTATTTAGAAGATACCATTGCTCTAACTGTTGTCGTTCTAGCTCAAGTTGCGTGAGTTGCATCCGATGTGCGAAATGCTTGACAGATTCTAAGATAGTTGGTCTTACCGCCTCATGTCTAGAAGGGTTAGATGCCTCTCCTACATATCTATCTCGGTCGTAGTGATCCAAGATCTCTATAGGCCGCCTCCCTCTGTTGGAGGTAGTGGCATTTATCCGAGGCTCTGGCCTCAGTAGGTGATCCTGATAGCTAGCATTTGCGGAGGCGTCTTGCTCCCGCGATGTATATTGTTCTTGAGGAAGGTAAGGGTTTTCCTCTTGCTCTTTGTCATAAGTGAAAAAGGAACGGGTGGAGTTGGCTCGCCCCGCCTGAGGAGCCTTGTGCTCTCGATTTGTCTTTGTAGTCCTGACAACTAGAGGGGGTGAAGGAGGGATAGTGTAATGATGTGGTTCCTCCCGTTGAACCCTATGTTGACCTAGCGCTTCATCGCACGGTGACCGCTCATAGCGAGCATCTAAGGGAGCTCTCCTATGACTCGTACCCCTCATGGAAGGGTGTGTGCTGAGTGCTATGCTGAACAGGAGTGCTCCTCGAAGAGGTGCCCCTATAGTCCCATTTCGTCGAGGCACGGAGGGGACTGCCTTGTGTGTCAGGCCGCCAAGGTGGTATGACCAAATCCTTGGGGCTATACCGGAGGTGACTTGTGCCTCCTCTTTGTGCACCTTCCACAGCATCCGCCCTTGATTGGGCTTGGCTACGGGTGCACACCATTGTGGTGCTCCTCTACTAGCTAAGCAGATTTTTATCTCGTTTATGATGATTTTTTTTTTGTTTACACTAAGCAGAAATGAACACACACATACACAAACAGTGATTATCTCTTTTAAGGATTAATAGTGTGTCCTAAACTGGTTTAGTGCATTTTGATGTTTTGTTTTGTTTTTGCAAGTTTTGAAGAACGTTTAAATGCATAATGTTGGCTCATATGACTCCCATAAATGGTCGCCCCTTCAATATACCATTGCCGGACCGATATACCAACCTCTCTATATACCCGCCCTTACGAGAGGGAAACTATAGGTACGTGAGAGCAGATGGTACGTGGAACATAGGCGGTACGGAAGGGGGGATTGTCCTGTTAATGACACCTACCATAGAAGACTTATCCTCGCATGCATGGGAATCACCCCAATGACACTCGGTCAGCTTTCGTCAGGATTTACGCCTAACAACAGTGACAATCGGGGAAATGGATGCAAAGCTAAGCCAAGGTGGTGATGAACCCACCGTTGGTCTTGCTCAAGGGCTGGGGTCTTACGACCAGCTCCTTGGTTTAATTTACCACGTGATGTGTGTGGGGTTCATTTTATTTAATAAAAATGAAACAAGCATAAACAACTTTCCCTAAGCAAGTAAAAGTTGACAAAAAAGTAGAAACAAAAAATAATAATAAAAAAAAAAATGCAGGTACAGCTTTGGAACCTTACCTTTTTTCTTCTCAAATCGGCTATCTTTTTCGCCCAAATCGGCTGTTTCTGATTCGGCCCGGTACCTTTAAGCACAAAAACATAAATTTCAATCAGTTTTTGAATCTAAAAAAAATAGGGGACAGGGTCCCACCGTGATCGCCACTGAAAGCATGAGATTTCGAAAGAAAGAAACACTAATGATGCAATGTAAACTAACTAGCTTGATGCATGAAATAACACGGATATAATCAAATCAAAAGAAAGTAGGAGCACAGCCCTTTTTATTAATGTGATTCCAACTCGGTTACAATACGTCTCCTCCCTTTTAAGGGCTAGGAGAGTTAGCATGTTTCCATTACAAAAAGTGAATAGTGATCTTCTTCCGCATGCCCACATTTGAAACGGGCGGGCCAAAGCGTTGCCGCCGCTTACGATGATGAATCCTTGCTTGCTGCTTCTCCTGCGATCAAAGAAACAATGAAAGCGTTAGTAGCACCTACAACAAGAGGATAGAACGTTTGTCTTTAGAAAGCAATGAGAAATGCATGCAAAAGATCCGAAAACATCACCAAAATGCTGCTGCCAGCAAAATAGTCAGTGAATCTGCTTGTCGTTACCTGCAAGTTAGTGAAGAAGCAAAGATCGACAAAGACATGACAATATTCGATAAGCAGCTCCAGACGTAAAGCGTAATGCAAGATACATTCGAACATACAGCGTAGTGCAAGATATATTCTAACATAAAGCGTGAACTTATTTAAACAGCATACAGCGTGATGTAAAATAAACACGTGATAACAGAATAATCTAAAATGAAACTAAGAGCGTGCGGGGCGCCCGAGCGGGCCGCCCACCGTGGGAATTTGATTTCGGTGCCAATCCACTAGGGAAGGGCCCAAAATCTCAGAGAATGAATTGTCGGCGAATTGATGGATTACTGTGATCCAATGTCGGGTTTTAAGGTCCAGATTCACCTTCTAGCAGCCACCAATAACCTCTCTTGCGAAAGAGATTACGGGTGTAGAAGAAATGAATCGAAAAGGATGCAATCGGGTGTTTGGTTTTGGCAGCACTTCGTTGCTTGGAAATGTCTGTCCACTTGTCTTTTTTTTTTGGGCGGGAAAGTCCACCATTTTATAGACCCATGGGGTCTCTTTGGAGGGGCACGCAGGGATGCCACGTGGCGGCCATGCCTTCCCAAAAGGGAGGAGACTCCTCCTTGACTTGGGCTTACATGACTGCCCTTGTGACAGTTCGCTAACTGCCAATCTGCCCACCTACGCGCGCATGCATAGCAGGCGGCAATAACTGACTGTCCTCGGCTGCCACTTGTTTAACGTCTACTTTAAATTGTTTTAATGGCACATTTAAATGTTTTAATGTCTGCCTTTGATTGGTTGAATTCCGCCTTTGATTGGTTAAGTTTGCCTTTGATTGGTTAAATTTTTGTCCAGGCGCAAATGCCGAAGTGTCGCGATATCGCGACACTTCGGACAAGGCATTTTTTGGGAAGTGTCACGATATCGTGACGTCGCGATATCGTGACACTTCGGCCAAGGCTTTGCCTTGGGCGCCGAAGTGTCGCGATATCATGACGTCGCGATATCGTGACACTTCGGCCAAGGCTTTGCCTTGGGTGCCGAAGTGTCGCGATATCGTGACACTTCGGCCAAGGTTTTGCCTTGGGCGCCGAAGTGTCGCGATATCGTGACGTCGCGATATCGCGACACTTCGGCCAAGGCTTTGCCTTGGGCACCGAAGTGTCGCGATATCGCGACACTTCGGCCAAGGTTTTGCCTTGGGCACCGAAGTGTCACGATGTCGCGATATCGCGACACTTCGGCCAAGGCTTTCTTTGGGTGTTGAAGTGTCGTGATATCACGACGTTATTCGCGAGTTGTTGTTTTGCGTGGGTGTGATATCGCGATGTCGTGATATCGTGACACTTCGGCCAAGGCTTCTTTTGATTAAGGCTTGTTTTTGATTAAGGCTTGCTTTTGATTAAGGCTTGCTTTTGATTAAGGCTTGCTTAAAATGACCAACTTTGCTTTGTTTACTTTTTGACCTTCTAAACTGCTGTGTAAGTGGCTAGGACCACTGTTTGACCTCTGAGGGCTGCCTTGAAAGTGTGTGTGTCAATGCGATCAGTGTTTGTAGTCACATAATCAGATTGGTGCTGTTTTGGTGTCTACAAGAAATAGAAAGAGTTTGGGGATGTTCATAAAAAAACATGAATTTATTGCTCATATTGAAAATTTGAATAAGAAAATCCGTTTAGATGGCCTCATAAAGAAGAGAAGTGTAGATGAAATTAAACTCACAACTTAGTTAGAGGAATGGGAAAAAAGAGAAGAAATCCTATGGTAGCAAAAATCTAGAATTCAATGGCTCAAAGAAGGAGAGCGAAACACAAATTTCTTCCACAAATATCTTCTAGCTCGAAGATCTCACAACTTTATTTCTTCCTTAAAATCAGATTCTGGAGATGTTGTTTATACTTGGGATGGCATGAACTCTATTATTGTTGATTACTTTTCCAATATTTTTGCTGCTACTCCTCTTGACTCAGCTTCACAACAAAATGTTCTTCAAGCAATCCCTTCTCTTATCACTTCTAAGGAGAACTCTATTTTTACTACTCCTGTTACTATCAATGAGCTTCAACAAGTAGTTTTTAAAATGCAAAAAGGGAAAACCCTAGGTCCTGATGGTTTTCCCATTGACTTCTAGCAAGAGTTCTAGGATATCCTTCATGTTGAATATTAGAGGTGGTGGAAGAAGCAAGGAAAGCCAAAGAAATTTTGAAGGTTATAAATAAAACTTATATTACTCTTGTTCCTAAATCTCAAGAGTTTGATCATATCTCAACTTTTAAACCTATTGCTTTATGTAATGTTCTTCTCAAAATCATGGAAGAAAGGTTGAAGCCTCTTTTGTATAATATTATTTCCTAGAGCAAGGGGGTTATGTGGAAGGATGCCAAATAGTAGATGCAATAGTTCTTGCTTAGGAATCCATCCATTCCATGGATATGCAAAAATCTCCTTCCATGTTCATTCGGTTAGATTTATCCAAAGCTTATGACAGAGTGGATTGGCACTTCCTTATCAAAGTTTTGAAGCAATTTGGTTTCTCTAAGGATTGGATGGATTGGATTATGGGATGTATCTCTTCATTTTCCTACTTATTTCTTATCAATGGCAAGCCTTCTCAGTCATTCTCATCTTCTATAGGTATTAGGAAAGGTGACTCGCTATCCCCTTATTTATTCATCATTCTTGTTGAATGCTTGGGTAGGACTATAACCAATAAGAGGGAAAACAAAACCCTTGAGGGAGTTACCATTTCTCATGGAGCTAGACCTATCTCTCATCTTCAATTTGTGGATGAATCTACTATTTTAGGTAAATATACAGTTAAGGAAGCTTCTAATATTAAGCAAATCATTAGTTGTTTTTGTAAGGCTACTGGGCAGTTGATAAATGAAGACAAATATAAAGTTATTTTCTTTCACTGATCTGCTAGAAAAGAATCCATGGTCTTGGATAAATTAATATATAAGACCTCCGTTCCAATCACTTATTTAGGTATTCCCATAAATATTCAAAGGTAGAAAAATAAATATTGGAATTGGTTGTTGGACAAAGTCAAGAAGAAAATTGGAAAGTGGACCAACAAGTGGCTTTCTTCTAGGGGTAGAATCACCTTGGTAAAATCAGACCTTCAAGCTATTCCTATTTATGTTTCTTTCATTTTGAATATCCCAAAGGTTGTTCTTCGAGAATTGGATCAAATCAGTCATCGTTTCCTTTGGAGTGGTACTAAGGAGAAAATAAAATGGGCCTTGGTGAAATGGGATACTTTATGTCTTCCTAAGAATGAAGGGGTGTTAGGATTCCGGTCTTCTATTAATAACAACAAAGCTTTAGCTGCTAAATTATATTGGATGATGTTGCATAACCCCAATGCTCTTTGGGCCAATAATATCTTCACTAAATATGCTGAGAACAAAAGTCCTGAAGACCTTGTTCGCTATCAACTTCCTACCAAAGGTTCTCCCATTTTATCAGTTCTTAATACCGGTGAGGATTTGATAAAGAAAAATTTATTTTGGATCATTCATAATGGTCAATAGGAAAAATTTTGGACAGATTCTTAGGATGGTCACAAGCCTTTTATTACTCAATTTCTCGATTGGCAACCTTGGATGGAGGCTAATTACTATCGGTACCATACTGGTAATTCAAAGGTTGGTATATATTGGATCCCTATTAAGGACTGGCCTATTCAAATCCTAGAAATGCAAAAACAAGATATCCAAGGTATCCTTCACATGAGATCCCTCTCTTGGTCCCATGAAAAATATTGTTTTGGATGGAAAAAAACTACTAAGGGTGAGTATTCAGTTGCTCAAGGTTATTTGACCTTATGCCATAGTAATCCCAACCATTCTTCTGACATATTTTCTCGATTGTGGGCTCAAAAGCTCTGGCCTAATGTGAAGTTTTTTAATTGGCTTTTATTGCATCGCAGGGTGCTTACTGGTGAACAACTTATGAAGCATGGTTTTCATGGCCCTTTTAGATGTGAAATGTGTGAAGAGAATGTAGAAACTCTCAACCATATTTTTATTTAGTGTATTTTAACCTCTAATATATGGAGGAGAATGGCCACTTTACTTGGCTTATAGTGGTCCATTTTTTTTACTTTTGAACAGCTTTGGAGGGATTAGCCTAATCAAGAGGGTGTTGATCATTTTATCAGGCAGTTATTTTGGGTGGGTTCTACCATTCTTATTTGGAATATTTGGAATGAAAGGAACAACCAAATTTTTAATCAAGATAGGAAGGATATTCACTATATTTGGCAAAATACCATAGCCAACTTAGTTGAATTAGTCTATCAACTCCTTAATCACCCCCAAAAATCCCACCAAATATGGGATCAAGTCATGCAAATATTGAAGATTAAATCTTCTAAGGGAAACCAACTTAAAGGGAAGGTGAGTATTACTAATATGGATGGGACAAAAAATTGGCAACCTCCTCCTAAGGATTTTGGAAAATTCAATATTGATGGAGCCTCTAGAGGGAATCCTGGAAAATCTAGTGTGGGAGGAATTGGTAGACTTTCAGATGGCTCCCTGGTTTTTACTTTTGCTAACAATTTGGGTCTTCTTTCCAATAACCTTATTGAGGGGTATGGTATCCTCAGAGGCCTTCAAGAGGCTACTAAGGTTGGATGGTAAAAGGTGTTAGTTGAGTCTGAATCTCAACTTATGATTATTCTCTTGAAGACTCCTACGAATCATAAGGTGGATTGGAGAATAAAAATAATTATTGATAAGATTCAATTAATTTGGATGGGATTTTTGGAATTTGATTACAATCATGTGGTCAGAGATAAAAACAAGAGTGTTGATGCTTTAGCTAATTGGGTTTTGGACAAAGGTGATCTTATGTGTTATGGCCACCCTCCTAGACGGTGGGCTTCTCAAATTATGGAAACTCTTATTTCTATCATTTCTTTGGATGGCTCCAGTTCTAAAGGTACCTATTGTCTTCTTGCTTTTTTTTTCTGCTTCTCTTTAGTTCATTTAGTTTTTTTTAGTTCCCTAGCTCATTCTATTCTTTCTTTTGTTTCCTCTGTTGATTATTGCCTTAATAGTCTTCTGGTATAGATAGGTCATTTTTATGTTGAATTTTTCTTTTTTCTTTTTTGTTTTTTTTTGTTTAGAATTTTTAAGGTGGGTGGGTTATTTTGTTTTGTTTTGTTTTTGTGTTCTTTCTGTTTTTTTTTTGTTGTTCTTGTGTTTTTGTTGTTTCGTGTTTTTTTTTTATGTTTTTTGTTATTGTTCTTGTGTTTTTTCGTTCTTGTTCTTGGGTTTCTCTTTGTTTGTGTTAATTTGTGTTTTTATGTGTGAGTGTTTTCTATGTTTTTTGTTTTTGTTTATTATCTATTGTTGGTTGTTTTTTTTTTTTTTTTTTTATTTTTAAGGTTTTGGTTGTGTTTATTTTTCACATGGGCAATGAAGGACAAAGGAGTCCCTGTCATGTTTAAATTATTTTTCATGTGTTTTCTACAATAGAAGACTCAGACAAAATAACCTCCATGCCATCCAAAGAAAAAATAATTTAAACATGACAGGGACTCCTTTGTCCTTCATTGCCCATGTGAATGAACTTTAGTGGGATGATCTATCCAAATTAGTATATTCACATATTTTTTGAAAAACTCTAAGTTCATGATGTTGAGGACTACATCACACCTCAAGGTCTTCACGTGGTAGATCAAATGGGAAGATATGCTTAGTAAAGTATTTCATTTATCTTCTTGACCCATCGATATCCACATGATGAATAAAATTTCTTCACCCCATGTGGAATATGGTTTCATCATTTTTGAGTGTAGCATTCGCATGGTGTGTTGGAAATCCCTATATATGTCAAGTGTCCTTCAATGTAGAGTAATATATGCAAAATATATTATTTCTAGTTCTTACTATCCAAACATACAAAGTAATCATAAAGTTGCCACTAAGATAATTGATTCCTCAGTTCTAAGTACTACCTTTCTAATTTCCCATTGGTGGTCTCCTTTCCTCTAGATTGTGGTTGTTTTTGAGAAGGTAGCAAGATATTTCTATGGATGAAGGAGTGGTTTAGTAAGTGAACTCCTTAATTCCCAAGGAAGCTTTTATATGTCTCATATTTAAATTTAGAGCAAAGGGGGTGAAAGCAGCCTCATTTCTAGTTTCCTTCTATTTATTCATCCTATTGGTCCAATTATGTTTTTTAAAGTCCACTTGGTTCTCAAAAATTTTCTTAGGATAAAGAAGTAGACCATGAAAGAATATTTTAGAAGAATGGAGTCTTCAGCCTTTTCTCTTGACAATGTGGTCTAGGAAATATTAGAAAAGGGGGATATCCTCTAGTTCCTAAAAAAATTTAATGGATTTGATCAAGACTTATCCATTCATATTGCCCACTTATGGCAAGAAGGGAGAGTCACAACATAATTTTTATATTTTAACATCACCATTCCTCTTATAAAAAGGATTTCTAGGATTTCTATTTTTAGTGAGTGTATAAATAGGGAGAAGCATTCCCTTTCTAAGGAACTTAAGATGAGGGAAAGTGGAGAACCTAGATAAATACCAAAATGAGATTCTTTGGACATCCTTATTGGCACCATGGAATAGGGTGGTCATTGCAATTATGAATTTATTCACTCTTTATAACCACTTCACGATTGTGAGGACCTTTCACTTGGCCTTCTTAAATTACCATCAATATAAAAAATGATGAATATCTATGCTTTCTTGTTCAATTTGATTTAAGGGATGATCTAAAAGTTTAAATAGGTGATGTGATGGTTCCTCTTGACCAAGGTCTATTAAAATAGTATTTGAATATGTAGTTATAAAAAGTGATAAGGTGGTGGGGAAATACTAGGTGTTTTGGGTAGTCCTCCTAAAGCAGTAAAGAAAGCTAATTTCCTTGACTTTTTTGAGAATAAGGAGATAGGAATCCCCTTCCTGAATCCTTCTAGATGCACTCTATTAGTTTATAGAGCTTCACCAAATAAATAGGAGTTTGAAATAAAAAATGAACTAAGAGGAGAAATAGAACAAACAAGAGTCCCCAAAGGCAAATAGGAAATGATAAGGTGTTCTAAGAACCTGAAGCTAAAATTGGTAAAACTAGATAAGTCCAAGCACATCATCCCTAACTTGATATATTCAAAGGATTTTGCTCCTATCTTGTCTAAGACAAAGAAATCCAAACCTCATTGAGGAATCTCTAGGAAAAAAGGAAAAATGCATATGAAAACTTAGGATCCTCTCAAAACACCCAAAGGTGTTATGAATACAATTAAAGACCTGCTAAATTCCCTATAGAGAATGATCAAAATGGGGGTTATGTAGGTAGATGAGGTCACCTTAATGATGGCAAATATATATAGAAATTAGAAGGATCTAGAGGAGAAGCTTGAGCTTTTAGATGAGGAAGAGGATTAGTCATGTGGTTGGTGCTCTCTAGTTTCCTTAGAGTGTCTTAGTGTCTCTATAATCTACTTAGCGCTATAATATTCTATCTCTTGGACCATTGGTGGAGGTTGTTCCTAGTTTTTTCTATCTTGGTTGTCCCTTTTGTTAGCCTATTCTCTTGTTTGTTAAAAGTTCTATAACCCTTTCAAAACCCATTCTTCCATCTAATCAAAAAACAAAAAATATTTATAAGTCTTTCTTATGTAATTTCATTCTCCCTTTCTATATAATGTTTTATATCAACCTATCTTACACAAATTATAGTTATAAATAAATATATATCTACTTATAAATATGCATCCATTCATTAAAATCAATAATATTATATAATATTAAATTTAGTTTAATTATCTTATATAAAATTAATTGCTATAAATATATAATAAAATTAAAATATAGTTACAAAAAATTAAAAAAAAAGTTTTTAACTGTATTAAAATTTTAATATAAGTTTAGATTGTTAGCTATACAAATAAAATTTTTAATTTTAATTTATACTATGATTTAAAAAATGTTTTTGAATCTTACTACTACTATCTTAGATATAAAGGATATATATCTAAAAATGTTGAGAGTTATCAATCTTGAGGTGCCTATCTCATTTCTTGGGGATGTGATCTCTAAGATAGGTGCCTCGAGATTGATAACTCTCGGTGTTTTTAGATATATATCCTTTATATCTAAGCTAGTTTAAATATTTTAAATGTTTGCAACGGTTGGTTAATAAATATTTTTGTTAATGTTGACATTTTTAATAAAATAAATAAAATTGTATACGACGTGACATGAATGACCTCTTTGCCTCTCACTCCACTGTCTGTCATTGTAGGAATGCCTCTCGACATCTTTGCCTCTCACTCCCCTGTCTGTCATTGTAGGAATGCCTCTCGACGTAATAACTTCACTTTAAACGACATTCATAAGAATTAAAGGACAAACAATCAAAATTTAAACATGAATAATATATATATATATATATATATATATATATATATATATATATATATTAACTATTTTATATTTAATTAATTTTTCCTCATTACTGATGTTTTCAAAAGAAAAACAATATACACCACACTTATCATTTTTTTTTATCATTATGCTTGGGTCTAAGAGACCATTGGATTTTGAGTATCTAATTCATCTTTTTTTTAAGGGTGGAAATTTGAACCTGGACCTCCTAACATTATCAATTGAATTTTGGGTATCTAATTCAACTTTTTGGTAGGGTGGAAATTTGAACCCGGGACTCCCTTAGGATTGCCGGATGATAATGATGCAATACTATAAGCCACGTTATAAATTTTTACACAATTTATTTTTATTTGAATCAACCATTATATTAAATAAAAGAAATTATAATAAAAAAGCTTTAGAGCTATCATTTAGGGTTTAAGGCCATCCACATAATAAAAATTCTAAACAAGGTATCAAAATGAAAGTTCAAGAACTGTACGAGAAATCATAATACTAGGTTAAAGTGTAAATTAAAACCAGTTTTTGAAAGGACATACAAACAATATAAGTAAACACAAAAAAAAATTATAGATAAAAGAAAACGATCATTTTTACTCCAAAATAACTCAGGACCATCAAAAAATTTCTACAGACTAAAAATTATCAGGAGCAACCATGATCGTGAAAGGAACCATAAGAATTATCAGGAACAACCATGATTGTGAAGGGAACCATAATTTCCATAAAAATTTTAATTCAATAGTTGAGTAATAATTAGTTGAAACCATGGTCGTGAAAGGAACCATAATACCAAATAAATTTCCATAAAATGTTTAATCCAAAAGTTGAGTAATAATTAGTTGAAGATGAACGTAAGATGGAGGGAGCACTTAAACGTCACGTGTGCGACACCACAGTACAAACGGGGCTGCCACAAGGGCCAATGTCACCTGTACGACACTACAATACAAACGGGGCTGCCTCGAGGGCCGGTGCGGATGAGATAATCTTGTCGTAACAGGTGTCTAATCACAACTTCTACACCGTAAAGAGCTCCATCAAGAATGGTCGTTGTGGTCTCTCTGCTAGCAACCGGGCCAGTAGCCTCACTTTTTCCTATATTCTATTCTCGCCATCATTCGACACTAACATTATTTTTATAATTTAAATATTTCTAAAGTAATTATTACAGTAGCCCAGTTGCCTCATATCTTGGATTATAATATCGTCGATTCAAAACAAATCGCAATTAAAAATTAAAATCATCAGGGAAGATCATGGGTGTGGCTTCAATTTTAATCAGAATGGGTAGGGCTCCTTCTGGTTCAAAAGATGCACGCCTCCACCAAGGGACTTGGACTGCCGAGGAGGACATGCTTTTGAGCGAATACATCAGAATTCATGGCGATGGCGGCTGGACATTTCTTCCTTATAAAGAGGAGAATCGGGAGGAAGGTAGTAATGCTAGAAACTTATGCAGAGTCTTAAAAGAAAAGCACTGCTGGTATAGCTATGCTTTTGTGACTTCGGTGGTAAGTTGTGTTATCCTTTTAATATTGAATGCTATATTCTTCGAATTACCGTTCTCCATTTTTGTAAATTTGTAGTGTGCACCTTACGATTTGAGATCATATTTTATTTTTATGTCGCTTAGCTTGAAGGTGTAGAATACTTTCTAACTGCCGTATTTGAGTAGAAATACTTGCCCCAAGAACCTCTCACAGAAGAAGGTCGAATAAATTGCTTATCCAGTACTAAAATAGAGACAAGGGATTTGATAAGGCGATGCCATTGTTCTTGTTATGAATTGAAACTTCGAAGTAGCACGTAGACTAACGTGGATTCTTCGGATCTCCATGCGCCTGACTTTGGCATGCGTTTAACATAGGATGATTGGGACTGTGAATAAAAAAATTTGTGGTCTAGTAAACTTTGGAGGAAGGGCGTTAAATTAAGGAAATTTCCATATCAACGGATTGTGTATTGATGTTCCACACAGCGAAATCGGAGTGACGGAGAACATATTCTATGGACCACAAAGCACACATCTTTCAATCAATTATATAGAGACATAGGTTAAAAAATAGTGCTTTGGTTATGCTAAACTTACATTTTGAGATT
The DNA here is from genome assembly GCA_028583015.1 of Wollemia nobilis. Taxonomy (NCBI): domain Eukaryota; kingdom Viridiplantae; phylum Streptophyta; class Pinopsida; order Araucariales; family Araucariaceae; genus Wollemia; species Wollemia nobilis. Next base: position 2,781,258 of record JAQPPZ010016751.1, on the reverse strand, counting down.
CCACGAAGATCACCCCTGTAGGTTTGTAGCTTTAAATGTAAGCCTTCTACTTAACATGCAGGGACTCTAACATAAGCTATTTTAGTACAAGACATAAACAGAGTCTTTTAACATGGAGTAAAAAGTCATTTGCAGCAAAGGTTTTTCCAAGTTATTAAATCCAGTTAAAAATATAATTATTCAAATTACATTTCTTAATATATTAAAAGAAAAATTTTACTATTCTAATTAATTTAGAAAAATTTAAATTTCAATTTAAACAGTGTAATTTAAACTATTGTACATAGTTTTATAAGACAATACATTTGCTTAAAAATACACTTGCTTAGGACCTTAGGAGAGGTGCCATTTACTATAAGAATAAACTACATCAAATATTCTTTTTAAAAGATGTCATGATTTAATTATTCTAACTAACTTTTATTTAAAAATAAAATATTAAGATTTAGCTATAAAATTACAACCTTAAATCAAATTACAACCTTGGATGAGATAAAAAAATTCTCATTGTCTTATTTATTAAAAAATGAAAGTCACATTTTATAGTTAAGATGTTGAGGCCTCTTCATTTGAGCTTGCCAGTGGGAGGCCATATTTCAATTTTTTTTTTCAAGATCTTTTCTCCGTGGTAGTCCTTGGCAAAAGGAATCCTTTGTTTGGACATATCTCTTCTTTGTGGTATTTTTGGGCCTCTGGAGTACATATTCAGGGAAGATTTTTTCTGTGTGATAGCTCGAGGTACTTGATGTCTTTTTTTTGGTAGATCTCTTTTCTGTGATAAATTTGGCATCCTTTGTCTAGTTTGATCTCTTTTCTACAACAGTTTTGGGCAATGGAGCCCATATTTTGGGTAATTTGTTTCTCTATGACAGTGCGGAGTGCGGGTATTGGATATTCTTTGTTTGGGTGAATCTCTTTTTGTAAAAGTTTTGGATAAATGGTATCCTCTATCTAGATGGATCTATTCTCTACGATGGATTTGGGTTGTGTAGTCCATATTTTAGATAATTTTTTTCTCCGTTTCAGTTTGGGGCATTTGGTGTCCGTTGTTTAGGTGTTTCTTTTCTTTGTGGCAGATATGAAAGGATGGTGTCCATTTTTCATGCAAATATCTTCTTTGTGTTAACTTTGGGAAATTGGTGTCCATTTTTCTTTGTGGCAGATCTAGGTAATTGGTATCCAATTTTAGGGTATATCTTTTCATTCTATTCTGGGTGAGGGTCCTTTCGGGTGGATCTCTTTTGGGTGCTATATTTGAAGCTTCTTCCATAGAGCTCCTTTTTCTATTTCTTCTTTGCTTGCCCTTGTGGTTGGAGGGCATGTCTTGTCTTATTCTAGATCTATCTAGCCTTCGAGAGAGGGCCACAAAATGTTTTGGTTGTGGTGAAAGGTCTCTTGAGAACCATTCCTATCTTGGTAGTTCTCTATGGTCTCGTTTGGCCTTGGGAGATGCCATAGGGATTCATGGTGGCCTTAATGGAAGGGTTCTAGAGGTGTCTTTCCTTGGTAAGCATTTTTTTGTGGATCCAATTGGCTTTGAGAGGGGCCAAGAGGGTTTGTGGTGGTATTTGCAAAGTGTTTTGGAGGTGTTCTATAGTCTCGTTTGGCTTGTGGGGTAGGGTTGGGTGGGTTCATGTTTGACCTTTGTGGAGTGGTTCTAGAGGTGGTGCTGGTCTGGTTAGCTTTGAGGGTTTGGTTAGTTTTGGGTGTAAATATGGTTTGGTCAGCTTTGGGGGGCTAGAGGGGTTCTTGGCATGTCGATTTGTTGGGTTTTTGGATTCTTTGGTAGCTTTGGAGGGAGTGGGAATTAGTTTGGGTTTGTTATGGAGGTGATGTTTAGAAGTCTCTACTGGAGTCCCAAATGGTTTTGGGAAGGTTGGATGGGTTCTTGTCATAATTTCAATTTTTAAAATTTTGCTAGATGTGTTACTAATTGGATGCGATTTGAGAGACCCCTCTTGGAGGGGATAATTTCAAAGTCTAAAATATTACTGGGTTTCTTTCTAGCTAGATGTGCTTCAATAAACCCCTTATTGAGGAGTAATTTTAAAAGTTTTAAATATTGTTGAGGTATTCATGGATGAATGCGCTTTAAAGACCCCTCATGGAGGATTTATTCTCAAAGTTCAAAATCATGTTGATGTGTTTCTGGTTGGATGTGCTTCAAGACATCCCTCATGAAGGGGTAATTTCAAAGTTTATATTCTGGAAGAATTTGTTGGTGGCTTGTGGCTTATTTGTTGTGCTTTTAAGAAACCCTCGTAGGGGTAAATTTTCAAATTCTATTTTAAGCGGATTTCCCTTGCTTAGGTAGGAATCCTCATTTTTTGAATTCTTGCTTTTCTAAGCCTTCCTACCTTGGTGCCTCTTTTTCAGGACCAGTTTCCTTTGAGCACTTGTTCTCTTTGTGTGTATCGCTTGCGGGAACATTGTTTTATTTTTAGTGTTGATCCTCTTTGAAGGATTTCTCTCTTTTTTAATGGTTCGGGGTCCCTTTCAAAACCCATTCTTATCAATAAAAAGAAAAAAAAAATCAAAGTCCTATGATAATCCTTTAAAATATAGAAGTAACACTTTGTTATTACCTTTTTCCCTTTTAAGTTCAAAGGAAGCTAAATATTAAAAAAATATAAATAATGAGTAAAGGTTTGTCTTGATTCATTTCTAATAATATTCTTAAATTTTATCACGACATTGTATTAAGTGATGGTTGATATTGATTATCAAAATTATTAGTCAAAAATTTTAAGGACCATTACAACCTTAAATAAAATTAAATGGATGATTTAGCCAACCAAATTTGATATATACAATAAAGTATGTTTACATCAATTTTTTGCTAAAGTAAAGAGATAATTATTGTAAAGCACATGTACAAATTATAATACATAATTAGTAAATATTGAAATTATTTTGTTATTTGTATGATTAAAATATTTTCTATAAATAGTAATATATATATATATATATAATTTTTTTATTAAATTGAAAGAGGGGGTTTTGAAATGCTTTTCAAAACCTAATCGAAACATTTTACATGTATATAATTTTAAGGATTATAATATTTTTTAATATTAAAGTTAACTATGGTATTTACCTATATCAAAAAATTTAGCAAAATTATTTTTAATAAAGAGAATTTGGTAGAGTTATTTCTATTTTAGTATAAAAGGTCAGGTGATATTTTGATTTCAAAAACATATAATTGAAGAATGAATGATATAACACTATGTTCAATGTTTTGATCAACCAAAAATAAATAAAATGATGTACTCAAAAATAATAAATGATATATATTAGTTACAACAAAATTTTACTTTACAACGCAACTATTTTTTTTATGGATGGAGGAGTTTCTAAAGGACCCAAAACCTTTTACAGAGCTAAACCAAGAATCCAAAAGGGATCACTAAAAGAAACAAAAACCAATAGGTTGAAAACCAAAAGGGATCACCAAAAGAAATAGAAACCAATGGGCTAAAAATCAGCACAACTGAATAATAAAAAAAGGAATAAAAAGTACTCCCAATGCACCCTATTAAATATAGACAATCACAAACTAAGTAGACATTGAACCAGGATACTTACACCATCTAATCAGGGTTAACATTTGCCTCTTCATCCCTACCACCAAGATGGAAGTATTTTTATTCTGAAAATTGCCAAAAAGATCCAAGATGCCACACCTTCCAAGAGGCAAGAGATAAACATGGAGCATATTTGTATGTATGGTGGGCCTAAATAACTAACCAAGATTATTAACGATATTAAAGAAGATAGATTTTACCTCCACTCCCTAGTGGAAATTTGATTTACCACATATTAAAGGATTGCTCCATGACACCATTATTAGCCAGCAGGTTAGCCACCTTATTACCTTCCCTATACATGTGCTAGATGGTGACATTCAAATATTTGCCCAACATTCTCTTGCAGTCACCCATGGATGATGTTGCTAATATTCCATGATGGATGTTTGTTTCCCTTAAGCTAGTTAATGGCAAGCAAGAAGTCTCCTTCAATAATGAGTTGGTCAATATCAACATCACTTAACACTGTTAGTCTTTGGTAGAGGGCTTTCACCTCAACCATATTATTCATCTGGATTCCTATATTCTTTGCAAATGCCATGAGAATTTCACATCTGTCATTTATGTAATACCTCCACTACCCACTCTACCTAGGTTTCCTTTCACTGTACCATCAAAATTAAGCTTTGATCAACCACGAGGAGGTGAGTTCCATTTGATGCTTGATCTATCCACTTGGGATTTTGATGCCCTACCCAAAATGTGACTGAGTTTAAAGAAATAACATAGATGGGTTTGAATATCAGGTCTGGGACACTCTTCAGATGACACCATTTGAGCATTTTCTAACACAAAAGAAATAATATGGGAAAAAAATTACTTATGGTCTCTACTACAATTATTAAAAATTCTATTATTACATACCAAAAAAACTTACCAAAGGTAATAATGGAGGCAAATAGACCAAAGGAACTTGAACTGGAAGTTGAAAATGGATTGGACCATTGCTCAAAGAGGATAAGAATGGAAGGCAGTTGAACCCAAGCAACATTGACAATCTCAAATAGGGTATTTAAGATAGACCTAGAAAAGGGACATTCAAAAAATAGATGTTGGACAGAATCCCAATTGGAGTTGCAAAGACAACAATGATTTGGAATGAACATACCTTTTTTATAATGTTATATGTAGTTAAAATTTTATTCTGTGGTGTGAACCACGAAAAAAATGAGACTTTAGGAATCAACTTTTTGGGCCACACAAACAAGACGACCTTTGATATAATATGATGATTTGACTAAAAATTGCTCATATTCACAAGGATTCCAAACAAGAGTGTCTCTTAGTTGATTTATTGGGATCATGTACACTCTGAGAAGATTCACTAAGGGTGAAACCGTATTTTCTTAAGTAATATTGAGACTGTCAATTGAAATATATTTCTATTGCTCGCCATTGGTATTTTGAGTGATAAAATTAGACACTTGGCTACCGAAAATGTGGTCCATGAAAGGATTTAAAATTTCTAAATTTTAGTCTCTCATGAGAGAAAAATCCTTTAGCCATGGATCCTCCCAAAACCTTATGCTTCTATCGTTGCCAAGTTTTCATCTTAGACCCCTTCTCAGAATATCTTTAGTTTGGACAACCAAATTTCAAAAGTACAATCCATTGTGAACTGGGACCTCATCCATGAAGGTATTTTGATGGAGGTGTTTCCATTTGATTATATCTCTCCATGAATATTGGGCTTCTAAAGCAATTATTCATCCATGTTTTGCAAGTAGAGCTAGATTCACTTTATGAAATCTTCTAAAACCAAGGCCTCCACTCTCTTTTTTCTAGAAAATTTTATCTCAAACAACTAAAGAAAATATTCTTCGATTTTCATTCCCGAATCATAGAAAAAATCTTTAAATTTATTTCATTTTTTTTTTCATATTGTTACCAAAACTTTTAATATGGACATAAAAAATTGGTATGCTTTGAAGACAGGCTTGGACAAGAACTGCCTTTACCGCTTGACTCAACAATACCTTCTTCCAGATTTCAAGTTTCTTAGAATTCTATCAATGATATTATTCCACAAATTCTCTGACATGTTGCCCTAGAAAAAGGAAATACCAAGATAAATTGAAAGGATATCAAAAATATTATAGCCAAAAATTCTCACAATTTTTATCTGCCTTTGGACCGGTGTGTTCAGAAAGAAAATTATGTTTTTCTCATAGTTAACCTTTTTACAGTTGTTGTTGCCTCATAGTAATTGAGGATGTTTTTTTTTGTAATTTGTTTTAGGGGTTATGTATTATTAAATTAATATCACAATCACATTCTCTTCCTAGGTGAAAATATTAAGGACAATTAAATCTAATAAATTTCAAAGTATTGTTATAAACTCTAATTTACTTTTGAAGATAAAAATAATATGTGATGGAATAATTTAAAAAAAAAAAGACAAAAGTATATGTTGTAGACAATAATGGTTATCAAAAAAACTTTGGCACCATTGGATATGAGCTTGTTTTAAGTCCAATATACATTTTTGTTTTTGTATATATAATGATTTTAATCTTAACTTTTGTCATGGTTTACTCCATTTACGTGAAAATATAGTCATGAGCAGGTGTGTCCAATCTTCAACCCCCATACCCATAGAAAAAAAATGCATTCATTCTATAAGATAAATAACATTACATAATATGACCCTTATATAAAGAGTTATGCAAATGAGAGATTATATATCATATTCTTATGCATCTTTTGAAATTATTGCTAATAATTTCAAATAAAAGTATATCTTGAGAATAAATATTGGTTTTAAAAATAACTTACATTATGGCTAACATGTTTGAAACAAGTATAAATAATTGATAAATTAATACTTATATGTTTTAATTTTGACAAAAAAAAATGTGTTATTTTCTTTTTTAATGGTACATATAATCCTTAGTTTATCTTGGCATGTAGAAAACCTTTTTTCCATTATTAGTGACATCTAATAAATCTTAGTTGATTATTAAAATTCTATTATAAAATATAATGGATGGATGAAAGGAACGTTTTATGACATAAAGGTTGAAAATCTTAAGAAAAAGTTATGCAATAAGTTCTATTTAATGGTTGAAATATCTTATACATAAAGCATGGCAAAGAATTTTTTGTCTAAGTAATGCTATATAAACAAAGTGTTTTTTAAAAGAAATATTTTAATTTAGTTTGTACTTTTTGATAAAAACTAAGAAGAAAGTGTCGATGCATTCTAATTGAACTTAGTATATCCAAGTTATTAGATTTTTTTATTATCTGATGAATGCAAAGTTTTAGTGTAAGTTTGCTTTAGCTTTCTATCTAGGAATAATTAAAGGTTTAAAATATGCTCTTCTAAATAACATCTAATAAACTTGTGAAAGGAAAATAAACCTTAGAAAATTATTATAATTATAAAATATAATGCAAATGAAATTAAAAAAAAAGACTTTTCATTTTTATTTTTTGAAAAATTAACCCTTAAGTAAGGAGTAAAATATAACCAACATTGAAATAATGCACTTACTTAAGAAAACTATATGGTGGTGTAGGCACAAGTGTTTATTCTCTTTATAAAATAATAAGATTGATGTTGTATCCATAAATAAAGAATTAATTTATAGGATGTGTCAAAAACGTTAAAGAAACTAAAAGGTAATCAAATATTTTTATTATAAATAGAAATCCTTAATCTATTTCTGGTATGAATACTAGATCTTAGAATACAATCAATGATAAAGGATTTAGAAAGATGTTTCTATAAATTGTTGGATATATCAATATGCATTTTAAAATTTACTAAATAAAACTAAATCATGTAAAATCTCATGAAAATTTTAATAACAAATTGTATTTAAAAAATAAATCAAATCAATATATATTTACAAAATAAAATTAATGTAGGAATACGTTTTTCTATAGAAAGAAGAAAATGCATCCTTTACAATAAATTGATCACTATTATATCTATTACTAAGGGTAGGTCAAAGCAATGTATATGGCACACCTTTAGCTTATTTTAGGCCACCATTATATTTTAGAATATAGTATACTCAATATCATAAAGGAGTAAATGTTACCTCAACTTATTAATTAAACAAGTTATAAATTGATAAAATATTGTAAATGAAGTGTACAATAGAAATAAATTTGTTATTATAATAAAAATTATATAAATATACTAATTTATACTTTCATTTTAATTTTTTTGAAGGACATATCAAGTTTGAATCCCATATAATTTCAAAAACTATAAGTGTTATGATAAAAATATTATAGAGCCATTTTCTTAATAAATGGATATAGTATAATATATATTTTCATAATTTTTTATGCATTATTATTAAATTTTAAAGTAAATTTTAACTAGTTGTCATTATTTTATATGTCTAACAAAAACATAAACAAAATACTATTTTATAATTTGGTTATATGAGATTGAAATGGGTATTAACTTCATTATGTCATAAATGAGATTGTAATTGTGTGAAGGTAGTTTTGTGTGTAATTGTACTATGGGCCTCAAAATCCTTTGTCAATCTTGTTATCTATGAAAACAACTTGCCACTTAGGATGCCATGTAAGTGCTCATTGGATTAGAAATTTATTTTTTACATGCATAAGCTTAATATTGGAATTTAGTACATCATATGATATATATTAAGAAAAAAACAAAATGAGTAGTTAGAACCATTCATGTATGAGCCATGCATAAGTTGATTAGTTGTGATTTCCACCATCTAAGAAAATCACATAGTTAGTGGCATTGCTCTATATTGAGTAACATAATTCATATTTAAATAAGATCTTGATCAATGAAAAATGTATTTAGTATTTATTATCAATGGTATCAAAGTATTATGATCATGGGTTGTGCTATCATGTAAATCTCCATTCCCATAGGCTCTTGTTGTTATTTGTGCTTCTCAAGATTTCCCACCCATACAAGAGTTAAATTGAGTCCTCTATTCATGAATTTTTTATATTCTTGGCATAGATCATAGGATTCACAACAACAATGCTTAAGACTATCTCCAAAGGGGTTCTCATCCAAGTTGAATTTGGACCCCATCTTTGTTTGGTATAATCACAAATAACAACACTTGTACCCTATAAAATATAGTAGTGCACCATACACCATTTCACTCATAGCACATGATGTAGAACCCTCATTGACTACATTCACTATTTGGTCAAAGCTAATAAAGGGGTACCAAAAGTGTTAGGCAATAATTGTAACCATTCTTGATAGTTGAAAAATTTAGTACTCCATAGGGTTGGACAACCACTATGTTGAGGCATATATTATTGTTATGTATGATATATTTTAGGATAACAAGGAGGAGTACTAGTTGGTAGTTTTTCTTGTTGTAATATAATGTATGTTGGATATTGTCTATGTAGTGGTTATCTCATATCTAGAAAAGAAGAATATCATTCTCCCGAGAAATAGGCCCATGGCTACTCAAATTATGACTTGGTTCTTTCTTCTCTTGTTGCTGGTGCAATTTAACTATTGCACTTAGAATAATTACTCTATCTCATACTAGCCATAGAGTACAATCTTACCAATTTAGCATTGTAAGTTAAAGCAATGGCAATAAATCATGATTTACATGGTAGTGAGTTATAGGATCATGGAATTAGAGGTAAACAAAATGTTCATGAGATGAGGATGCAACACAATGTGCTCACAAATAACTTGGAATGAATTATTTAAATAGACAACAAGAAGAAGTGTGGTGGGTTTGTTTTTAAATGATGGGTTCTCAATTAATATAATTTTAGGAACATTAAAATATATGCTTTCATAGTTAAAATTGGGTCTTTGTTAAAAAGTGAGTTATATGTCCATCATTATTAAGTTTAAAAATAAAAACATTAGTGTACACTAATGTTGTGACTATCACACAACTAAATTGGGGACCCACATTTTCTTTCTTTGTTTAGGGGATTTTTCATGTTTCTAGAGTATTGAGTGTGTTAGGAAATATCCCCTTGTGTGTTCCTTTAGTAGTTTGAGCTTTTGGTTGGATTTAGTTTTTTGTTTTGTTGTTAAATTTAAGTTTTAAATTAAATTATTTTAAATTTTTAAATTGATTAAATCAAAATATATAAGTGCATGTGAGGCTTTCAAAGTTTCAATATTTAAGCCCTATCATCATTGTTATTGTTTTACGTGTTGTGACTTTATTTTAGATTGTGTAAGGTTTAATTTTACAAAGGAGAGCTAATCGTGTATACATCGTGCATGTGGAGAAGACGATTCCAAGGACCTAGTTGTGCTTTGGTTTGCGTGCCCTAGTCGTTGAAGCCGTGAACGTGAACAACAAATAAAATCGATACATTCTGCTTAGTGTTCAAGGAGCTAATATAGGTGTCCGTTGCATGAGGATTGGCTTCATCAATCGAAGGGACATTTAGACAAGGAAGATTGGCGATATCGATGGATATACAGCAAGATTTACTAGCTCGGTGACCAGGGAGCGCCACGTGGAACGAGGATGTTAACACAGTGGTGTCTGCATGAAGTGACACTCATTGCTTAAGAATTTCAAAAGAAGCCTACGCACAGCGACGATGGCTACCGTGGAATGGAAGGTGTGTACGAGAAGCATGGGTGATTTCAACGTGTAACGAACAACGGTGAAATGCACGACTACGTGGACTATCTAGCAGACTTCAAAGCATATGTGGACCATGCACGTATCGACGTGTGGACGGTTCTATTGATCGGTAACATGACCAACGATGTGGATTTTTGGAGATCCAGTAGGCGTATTGTGGCAGATGAATGCTTGATGTAAAAATGGTGCAGTGTAACAAACATATCATTCGATGCCATAATGGAGTGAATAACACTGCATAAAATATCTCAAATTACCCAGCTAATAGATGGCCCATGAAAGCAGTAGTATATGAAGGAGAAATTGATCGACGATAGTTTTGGAGAACAAATAGGAAGCATGGACTACCGAAGACCGTGGAACCGGGGAACTGTGCATAGTGTACACTGCTTGTCGATGAAATTACTATGGGACAGCGAACATAGCACGTTTCAAAGCTAAAAGTGTCAATGAAATATAGCACATTACAGGAAAAGAAGTACAGAAGATCATGTTCCAAGGTGTAGCTTCACCAGAAGATTTGTGCAGGAATGCAATCTTGTATAGGATCGGAGAAAATGACCTATGGTGCCCGCGATCTCCCTAGTTTCATCATGTTTTAACATGCAGTGTTCAACGGAATGACACATTGCCAGCAACAGCAGAAGGATTATAGTGGTAGAAAAGGCAGATTTTATGGTTTCCGAGATAGCACATGCAACAACTTTTTGTTAGAAAAATTAAATCTAACTTCACGCCTGCAAGTGCTTCGAACGCGAAGCACTTCCGAAATGCATTCGGAAAATGCTTCGGCGCGAAGCACTTCCGAAGTGACTTCGGAAAATGGTTCGCCGCGAAGCATATTTAACTCACCCCCAAAAATGCTTCGCCGCGAACTAAAATCAAATTGTCTTCCGAAGCAGAATTCAGCCGAAGCGGAAATCGGCCGAAGAAGAATTCAGGCGCGCAGATCGGGACATTAAATGTCCAAGCGTGCGAGTAGTTGGATTTGTTCGGCGATTGGACAGGAACCATACTTCTGCATTTAAATCCTGTCAGTCGGTTGGTGAACCTCTCCCGCATTTTGACCTCCGCCCTCGCCTATAAATACTGGGCCATTTTGTCATTTAGCATATATAGGGGAACATAGAAGAGAAGGAAGGGAGGAAGCAGGAAAGGAACAGAGAATGCAGAGCAGTAGCAGAGCTAGAGTTTCAACCAGCAGTGAAGCAGAAAGGTGAAACCAGCAGCCACTTGCAGTCGGAGTGTGGAGCAGCAGTCTCCAAGTTGTGTTTGTGTTTATCCTGCAGATTTCTATCTTGCAGAAGATTGTAATCGCTTCAGAAGGAAGCATTTGTAAATCCGGCATTACTTCAATAAATATATATGATATTTATTCTGACTTTGTAATTTTATTCTCTGTCTCGAAGAACGTCAGTTAGGGTTTGCCCCGAAGCGGTAAAGTACCCATTTGATTCATATTGGAATCGAATTTGTTTTTTTGTGTCAAAGTACATCGAGAAGCAGTTGTTTCTCCAGGCTATTCCCCGAAGTATATTTACTTCGGTAGATTCCCCTCTGAAGTAGTTACTTCAGTAGTCACTTCCCTGAAGTAGTTTCACTTCGGGAGTGATTCCCCGAAGTGCTTACTTCGGGAAACTTTCCCCGAACCTCCTCCCTCGCGTGAAAAATTTGCGAAGTATTTTCGCGACGTGATTTTAATTGCGATTTAAATTTGCTTATTTCTTTCAAATTGGTATCAGAGTCGTTGGTGTCGTGATGCGGAGATAGAAGCATAGCTTCTGAAAGAAATTCCCTGTAGTTGTAGATTTCGTGATTTAACTGCAAGAACTACGACTACTGGAGCATCCAGATGAAGATCCTCTTTGGGTCTCAGGATTTATGGGACTTGATCGAGAATGGGTACCCGAAACCAGCAGATGCAATAGTGCTGGCCGCCCTCTCCCAAGCTGACAAAGACCTTTTGAAGGAGAATAGGAAGAAAGACCAAAAGGCCTTATTTTATATCATGCAAGCGGTTGAGGAGACCATCTTCCCACAGATCGCATCAGCCACCAAGGCCAAGCAAGCCTAGGAAATCCTAGCAAGTTTGTACCAGGGCACCAACAAAGTGAAGTTGGTAAAACTGTAGATGCTCAAGAGGGATTTCGAGAACCTGCAGATGAGTGAGTCCGAGTTGATGAGTGATTTCTTCACCCGGACAATAGATGTCATCAACCAGATGCGATTGAATGGCGAGATTGTGCAAAATCAAAGGATCATGGAGAAAATTCTACGGAGTCTGCCAACGAAGTTTGATTCTATGGTAATTGCAATAAAGGAGTCAAGGGATCTGACAATCCTCTTTGTAGATGAACTGATGGGTTCTCTACAAACACATGAGCAGAGGTTGAGCCGCTCAACTCAATCCTCTCTAGAGAAAGCGTTCAAAGCGCAAGTCTCAGTCCGAGACAACAGCAGACAAGACTCCCACCAAGGTGCCTCTAGTTCTCAAGGTGGAAGAGGTAGAAGCAAGAATGGGAGAAGTAATAAGCAAGGAGGAAGATCAAACCCTTATGTCAATGAGACTAGCTGCAACTTTCATCAGTAAGGAGGAAGAGGCACTGGAAAAAACTAGCAAGGTAGCTCTCAACAGAAGAAGGACATGTCAAAGGTCCAATGCTACTACTGCAAGAAGTTCGGCCATTACATCTCTCAGTGCAGAATGAGGATGGCAAATGAGAATCAGCAGCAAGCCCATTATACAGAGGAAGCTGGAAATGTGGCAGGAGGAAATGTGCTGCTGACTTGCAGTGTTGAGGAAGAGAGCAGGAAAAACATTTGGTATCTTGATAGTGGGTGCAGCAACCACATGACTGGGAACAGAGAGATGTTCTCACAATTGGACGAGTCAGTCCAGTCTAAAGTCAAGATGGGGAACAACAACAAATTTCCTATGATGGGGAAAGGAAAAATCCTCATCCAAACCAGGCACGGTGAACGAAAGCAGATCTGTGATGTCTACTATGTGCCTGGCCTGAAGCATAATCTGCTAAGTGTTGGACAGCTTGTCCAGAAGGGACACACTATGCAGTTCAAAGACGGTGTTTGTTCCATCAAAGACAAAGTGCATTGGCAAATCACAATTGTGTCCATGATGAAAAACAAAATGTTTTCACTATAGATTCAGAATGAATCTTTAATGTCTCTGAGTGTAGTTGTGAAGGATGCTACTTGGTTGTGGCATCTTAGATTCGATCACTTGAGTTTCAGTGGCTTGAATTTGCTGCACAAGAAGTAGATGGTGAATGGTTTACCCCTTATTGAGCAAGAAAACCAAGTTTGTGAAGGTTACCTGGTCGAAAAGCAGCACAGGGATGCATTCCCTATTGGACAGTCTTGGAGAGCATCACGGCCATTGGAGCTGGTGCACTCAGACATTTGCGGTCCGATGTAGACCACCACATTTGCCGACAACAAATACTTCCTAACCTTCATTGACGACTTTAGCTGGAAGACCTAGATTTATCCCATCAAGTTGAAGTCAGAAGCATTCGTGAAGTTTAAGGAGTTTAAGGCTCTGGCTGAGAAACAGAGCGGATATTATGTGAAGACTCTTAGGACAAACAGAGGTGGAGAATACATCTCCAATGAATTCCATAACTTCTACAACCAACATGGAACTTGAAGGCAGTTCACTGCTAGATACACATCGCAACAGAAAGGTGTAGCTGAGAGGAAGAACATAACTATCATGGAGATGGCACGGAGCATGCTAAAAGTGAAAAGTTTGCCACATGAGTTCTGGGCAGAAGCTGTAAGTTGTGCATTTTATCTGCTGAACCGATGTCCCACCAAGAGTGTGAAGGACAAGATTCCAGAGGAAACCTAGAGCAATATGAAGCCAAGTGTGACTCATTTGCAAGTTTTCGGGTACATAGCATATGCACATGTTCCAGATGAGAAAAGACAAAAGCTGGATGACAAATCTAAAAAATGCATTTTCACGGGGTACAGTGAACAAGCAAAGGCATACAGGCTGTACAATCTAGTGATGAAGAAACTTTTCATCAACCGAGATGTAAAGTTCTTGGAGAACGAAGCCTGGAACTGGAATTTAAAGACTGGTGAGCCTAAACCAGCAATTGTTGAACCTATAAACTTGGATGAAGATAGTGTACAACCACCTGTACCTTTAAGCAGCAATAGTGGTGCTAGCAGTAGCACACCCTCATCATCCCGGTCACCTCCTCTTGCAAGTAAAATTCAAAATTTGAGGACACTTGCGAAGACTCGGAGCTTGCAAGACATTTATGAGGTAACCCGTAATCAGATAGATGAAGAATATTCTGACTTTGCTTTGTTTACTGAGTGTGATCCAGTGGAGTTTGAAGAAGCAAGTCAAAATCGCAAATGGGTGAATGCGATGGACAAAGATATAGCAGCCATTAAGAAGAATGAGACATGGCAACTGACTGATCTTCCAGCAAGGAAGAAGACCATTGGGGTCAAGTCGATGTATAAAACAAAGTTTAACACCCAAGGAGAAGTTGATAGGCATAAGGCCAAATTAGTGGTGAAAGGCTACAAGCAGAAGTCAAGAGTTGACTATCATGAGGTGTATGCACCTGTAGCCCAACTTGACATAGTCAGAATGATTCTGGGACTCACAGCTCAGAAATGCTTGGAGTGTGTACCAAATGGATGTCAAGTCAGCCTTCCTGAATGGAGTGTTGGAAGAAGAGGTCTACATAGACCAGCCACCAGGTTATGAAATACAAGGGAAATATGACAAGGTCCTGAAGCTGAAGAAGGCCTTGTATGGGTTGAAGCAAGCACCTCGAGCATGGTACAGTCAGATTGATGGCTATTTTTAGGATAATGGGTTTCAAAAATGCCCATATGAGCACTCCCTGTACATGAAGACAAATGAAGCAGGTGAGTTCATTATCGTCTGCCTGTATGTGGATGATCTGATATATACTGGCAATAGCAATAGCCTATTTGCATAGTTTTGAACAACCATGAAGAAGGAGTTCGAGATGACAGACATGGGGCTGATGAAATATTTTCTTGGTATTGAAGTTGACCAATCAGTAGATGGCATATTCATTTCTAAGGGCAAGTATGCAAAGGATGTCTTGAAGCATTTTAAAATGGAGGACAACAAGCCTGCCATCACCCTGGTAGCCACTGGTTTGAAGTTGAGCAAGACAGACAATAGCAGAAGCATTGATCCAACTCTCTATAAAAGGTTAGTTGGAATCCTTATGTACTTGACTACAACTCGACCAGATCTGATGTTCAGAGTCAGTCTGATTAGCCGCTTTATGGAGACTCCAAAAGATACTCACTGGCAAGCAGGCAAGAGAATCTTGTGATATGTCAATGGCACGAGGAACCACAGAATTCACTATGCCAGACAAGACCAGCTGGAGTTGATTGGCTACACTGATAGTGATTGGGCCGATAGCATAGATGATCGAAAGAGCACTTCAGGATATGCCTTCCATTTTGGATTTGGAGTTGTCTCTTGGTCCTCGAAGAAGCAGCCAATTGTTGCTTTATCTACAGTAGAGGCAGAGTATGTTACTGCCACCTTAGTCATCTATCAGACAGTCTGGCTGAGAAGAGTTCTGTGTGAACTACATCATCAGCCCGAAGCAGCAACAACTATATTTTGTGACAATAACTTTGCCATCACGCTCTTGAAGGACCCAATATTCCATGGCCGGATGAAGCACATAGACATCCGGTATCATTTCATCAGAGAGCTGGTGAAATTCGATGAAGTACAATTACAGTTTTGCAAATCCAAAGAGCAGCTAGCTGACATCTTCACAAAACCCTTGAAGGAGGAGGACTTCACCAAATTGTGAGACATGTTGGGCGTCAAAGAACTCGTGAAGTTTTATTTAAAGGAGGGTGTTAGAAAAATTAAATCTAACTTCATGCGTACAAGTGCTTCGACGTGAAGCAGTTCTGAATCGCATTCAAAAAATGCTTCGATGCGAAGCACTTCCGAAATGCATTCAAAAAATGCTTCGACGTGAAGCACTTCTGAATCGCATTCAAAAATTTCTTCGACGTGAAGCACTTTCGAAGTGCATTCAAAAAATGCTTCATCGTGAAGCACTTCCGAAGTGACTTCGAAAAATGGTTCGTCGCGAAGCATATTTAACTCACCCCTGAAAATGCTTCGCCGTGAACTAAAATCAAATTGTTTTCCGAAGTAGAATTCAGCCGAAGCGAAAATCGATTGAAGAAGAATTTAGACGTGTAGATCGAGACATTAAATGTCCAAGCGTGCAAGTAGTTGGATTTGTTCGATGATTGGACAAGAACCATACTTCTGCATTTAAATCCTGTTAGTCGGTTGGTGAACCTCTCCCGCATTTTGACCTTCGCCCTCGCCTATAAATACTGGGCCATTTTGTCATTTAGCATATATAGGGGAACATAGAAGAGAAGGAAGGGAGGAAGCAGGAAAGGAACAGAGAACGCAGAGCAGCAGCAGAGCTAGAGTTTCGACCAATAGTGTAGCAGAAAGGTGAAACCAGCAGCCGCTTGCAGCCGGAGTGTGGAGCAGCAGTCTCCAAGTTGTGTTTGTGTTTATCCTACAGATTTCTATCTTGCAGAAGATTGTAATCGCTTCAGAAGGAAGCATTTGTAAATCCGGCATTACTTCAATAAATATATATGATATTTATTCTGACTTTGTAATTTTATTCTCTGTCTCGAAGAACGTCAGTTAGGGTTTGCCCCGAAGTGGTAAAGTACTCATTCGATTCAAATTGGAATCGAATTTGTTTGTTTGTGCCGAAGCACATCGAGAAGCAGTTGTTTCTCTATGCTATTCCCCGAAGTAGATTTACTTCGGCAGTTTCCCCTCCGAAGTAGTTACTTCGACAGTCACTTCCCCGAAGTAGTTTCACTTCGGGAGTGCTTCCCCAAAGTAGAAATACTTCGGAAAGATATTCCTCAAAGTGCTTACTTTGGGAAACTCTCCCTTGAACCTCCTCCCTTGTGTGAAAAATTTGTGAAGTATTTTTGCGACGCGATTTTAATCGCGATTTAAATTTGCTTATTTCTTTCAGTTTTGTAGAGGTAGACATGGACCAGATATAACATTGAGTGGAGATAACCGGTAGCACTGTGCAACTATTGAGAGTTATGTTTTTGTAATGATGTTTGTTAGAAGCAAACATCACTCACGAGTGTGGAAGGTTACTTCTCTTTCCACAAGACATATTTTCTGCAAAACATTAATGTGGTTCTTGTTGGCATTTTTGCCACATTGTTTTGATTGTTGAATATTCATGCATAAATTGTAAAGTTCTCACTCCTTTGTGTTTCTCTACAAGTTTTTGATGCCAAAAAGCTAAGTCTAAAAAATGTCATGATATCACGACCAAAAACAACATGGAGAGCATAGGTTCAAAACTGTCGTGATATCGCAACATGTCGCGTTATCGTGGGTCTTTTGAGGAGAGAGAATCCAAAATCAGATAATGTCGTGATATCGCGACATGTTCCAAAATCACGATCAAAGTGGTCAACAGAGGCAGAGCAGTAAAATTGTCACGATATCGTGACATGTCGTGTTTTTGCGACTTGCGATGGCCATGGAGCAGAGTGACAAACAATGTCGTGAAATTGTAACATAATTGAGCAAAGGGCATGACAATGAACCTCATCGTGATTTCGTGACAGAAAGGTGAACAAGGAGCAAAATGTAGAAACGTCGCGATATCACGACGTGTTGCGTTGTTGCGACAAGGTTGAAAGAAATGTTTAAGGCATGAAAGACGTCGCGATTTCACGACATTTTTGGAGATGAAGTCCAACAAGAGAAACTCGTCGCGATATCGCGACAGGAAGTGGCAACAATAGAGAAGGCAAGAAAATGTCGTGATTTTGTGACATATTGGGCAAAAAGGACAAAGTGTGGAGAATTGTCACGATTTCGCGACATGGCATGTTTTCTCCAGGCAGAAACAAGGAGGTGGCCAGATTGTACAGAATGTCACGATTTCGTGACATGTTCCATTTTCGTGAGGTGGAAGGCAGAAATAAGGAGAACATGAAACCTGTCATGATTTCGCAACGTGCTGAAGATGAAATAACCACATGAGGCAAGCATGTCACATTTTTGTAGGTTGAGAGCTGGACCATACAAGGCGAATGAAAGATGTAGCGAAATCGCGACATGTCGAATTTTCACAACAGGGAAGAGAGGATTGAGTAGCTGGGGGAAAACGTTGCGATTTCATGACTTGTTTGGTTTTCGTGACCTAAAGATAACAACAAAGGTGTTGATGGAAGAATGTCGCGAAAGCGCGACTTGTCTTGTTTTCGCGGACGTATCAAGAAGACAAAGCCAAGTGAAAGGAAGGTGTAGCGAAATTGTGACTTGTCGCGTTTTCGTGGTTTGAAGCAGCCAAAGGACAACATGGGGAAAGAACGTCGTGATTTCATGACAGGTCATAGTTTCGTGAAAACAGAGCAAACAAGGAGTAAAATAGTACGGAATGTCACGATTTTGTGATGCGTTGCGTTTTCACGACCTAAGGTGACAAAGGAGAACAAAGAGCTGAATATGTCACGATTTCATGACATGGTTGGTTTTCACGATCCAAAATGGCAAAAGCATACGGAGCAAGAAAATGTCACGATTTCGCGACATGTCACGTTTTCGCGACCCATCACGGTTTTGTGCCAAAAAGCAGTTCAACGGTCCGATGAAGCATTGCGATTTCCAAGGATTAAAAGCTCTCCATAATTTAATGTTTTGCTACTTTCCAATGTGTGCAAGATAGGAGAACGTGCTCAGGCTTGTAGTTTTCGAAGCCACTAGAATTAAAGATGCCTCCATTATTCAAAGCTTCTGTTCATGATTTTCTAACGGTCCAAGCATGCTCCGAGGATGACCATTTAATGAAGATGACTGGTTCCTTGTTTCATTCAATTTTTGGTTCCTCCGAGGCTGTTTTAAGGAGATCATTTCCTTATTTTTGTTGCACATTTTTTAGATCTCGAGGAAGTCTGTTGCATGTTTTAAATGCTACATATATGCAAGACCTCTATAAATATTAATGTATATCTCAGAAGGAGACATCGAGAGAGAGACTTTTGCTAAAAAAAAATTCAAGTTCTTTGCATGAATGAAAGATATTTGACCTCTGGTTTTGCAAGCAACTGTCTGTGTGTTTTTCCTTCTATCTTATGCATTCCTCATTTATGCTCGTATTTCTTTTCTGTTGCTAAATTTGAATTCTGTGTCTGAGTTTAAATATTGCTAGTGAGGAAGTGAGTTATGGAATGTGATTTTGGAGGTTATCTATGCAAGGTTGTAAGTAAATTACATCGCTATCTTTTGTTATATGTTGTTAGTGTGCTTGAAGTTATCTGCTGCTAATCTTTCCCGATCTGACAAAATTGGCCTGTGGCTATATTTCCTGTTTCTTTCTGCATATTTCCTATTTCTTTCCTGCAACTTTAGTCTTCAATAGCATAGAATTTAGTAAGGGAACCAGCCCTCTCTAGATATTGGTCCGGGAGACATTTCTTTCTCTCGGACTTTCAATGTTGGCCGAGTCTAGGGTGCATTTCGCATAAAATCCTTTCCTGTGGCATATTCATGACCAACAGTTCTAATCACTGTATACAGGTGAAATGCAATGTTTGGATGTGTCGAAATGCTGGATAAAGTTATAGTATATCATGATATTTTAAACATGACTCGCATAATTTGTAGGTAAAAATTGTAAGATGAGTGAATAGTGCTACATCAGTTTGGATTGCTGAACATTAGGACCAAGACAACAGGGTTGACGATGAAAATTTTTAATTTTTATGAGCTGCTAGCTATGTTCGTCAGGCGCAGTGCAAATATTGGTGTAGGACTATTCAGAGTGGCTCGAGGGAAAGCCATGGTGGACGCAAAAAGCGAGATGATGGAAATGGCATGTCAAATAATTTATACAATAAAATAGGGCACTATTAAATTTTAGGATGAAATGATAGACTATAGGCCAATATTGAAGGTAATCATTTACCTTCAACTAAGCGTCGGTCAATCCTATGAGAGGGGACATGAAAGATAGAATTCATTTGATGAGTGCAGCGACACTCCATTTACAGTCGATGATGGTTACTTTCAGATAAAATGTGGCAACCGTGCTATGTGTAGTCATAACCACCAGTGCACGGATGTGAGCCACATTCACCCGAAGTGAGGTGTGCAAACATCAACAACACCGGTATATCACAATGCATTATAGTAGCCTAATTATAATAGGCATTCCATGGAGAATGAAGCCATTGTCATGTTATGGGACAAATTCATGGTACAGAGCTAGGTGTTGTGTCAGAAACAATTTTTGTTTTTTCCAGAATCAAAATGCCATTTGGCATTATGACGCTGTGTTTTATAAGGTGAATAGGATTATTTCAAAATGGTTATAAATATGGATAATACGCCATTATGCCATGAGTCATAACAATCTAAGCCAAGATAGATACATAGGTATTGACGTGAACAAAATTCCAATCATAGAATATGTCACTAGACTTGCATCATCACATTAATCGTTTAGAAATTTAGAAAGCAAGAGGGGAATGAAGAATTGGAAATTAATAGAAAATAGGGGTCATGAAGGCACTACGGAAATGGGACATGAATAAACACATAGTTGGAAAAGAAGATGTTTCCAACCAAACAAGGAGAGCAAAACGAAGGGTCGAAGGAATACGTAGATGAACAATGTTTGAAAATTTTAAATAGGTTGTTGAAATTCAGAAGCAACGATGGAATTTGTTGTAATACAAGATATATTTTTATGATAATTTTAATGCATATAGATTCAAAAACTTGCACCTTGTGAGCAATATTGGAGGAGATTTATATCTAAGGGTTTGAGTTTAATGTTTAATCTTTTATTTATGCATTTTGTGGATTTATATCTAGTGTTAAATGCTCTAGGAGGTTGCACTATGTGAATGTCCATTGGAATGTAGGTTTTTTTTCCTTAGAGTCTAGCACTTGATTTAACCAAGTTGTACTTATACATGTGTTTTTAGATCAGGTTACCCTGAAGATTATCTCACAATATTTGGTTTGTATGGTAGGGGAGCATGATGTCATATTTTATTTGCACTCATATTCTAGTTTGATATTAGCTTAAGTTGTAGTTATTCATTTCTGCATTCCTATTTATATTGTTGTTTTTCTATTTTGGTCCTTGTTTTAGAATTTTTGCATTTCATTTTTAGTTGGTTTACATTCTGGTCTTGTCCAAAAATTTTGTATTTCATTTTCAGTTGGCTTGCATTCTGGTCGTGTTCCAAAAATTTTGCATTTCATTTTTAGTTGGTTTGCATTCTGGTCTTGTCCAAAAATTTTGCATTTCATTTTCAGTTTGTTTGTATTCTGGTCTTTGTTCAGAATTCTATTTTTCATTTTCAGTTTATTTGTATTATGGTCTTTATCCATAATTTCTACATTTCATTTTTAGTTCATTTGCATTATGGTCATTGTTTTAGAATTTTCAGTTGGTTTGCAATCTGGTCTTGTTCTAGAATTTTTGCATTTCATTTTTAATTGGTTTGCATTCTGGTCTTGTCAAAAATTTCTGCATTTTGTTTTAGTTTATCTGTATTATGGTCCTCATCCAGAATTTCTATACGCATTTTATTTTGCATGAATAATATAAAATCAAGGAGAGATGGTTTCTAACATACAACTTCACAGTAAATAAAATATAAGAAATGAAGTGGATAATTCCACAACATTTATTGCTTTCAGGCACATAGGCAAAGATAAAAGGAATGCCTAACTCCTTTAACCCTCAAACTTAGATTAAGTGTAGATAAATCAAATGAATGCTAACTTCCTAACTTGCTAACCTAATGATTTCCAACTTTACAATTAGTAGAGCATTAAATCTAAAGATAAAACTAAACCTGCTAACTACAAATCAATCTCACATTAAAGACATGGATTTTAAAATTTAGTGGATAAATCCACGCACTTTCTCATTTTGTATTTCAATCTGAAGGTAAAATGAACTCGCTAGAGGTATTCAGGGTAAGATAGATTAATGTAAATATAATAAAAGAAGCAACAATTCATTTATCAATTTGCATAAAGAAATATTGAGGGCAATTTAAGAAAATCAATCACAAAGTTCAAATGAATTAAACCAGTAGATCCCTTGTTAATAGTTACTTGTAAATCCCTTAGTTTTTTCTAGCATTGATTAGGCTTGATTATTTCACTTTCAAATATATATGTGCAATGCTTGTATAGCGGAACCTTGGAGAAGTTGTTTTGTTCTTAATTTCTTTGCAAGAGGGGGTTTTCGGATAAATAACCTAACTGTAATGGGAATTTTGCCATTGGAAAAAATATCCACTCAATAGAATTTGTGCTAGGAGGATAGTCCATAGATTTGTGATTAATTTTCTTAATATCATTTTCCTCTAACAATATTTTTAGTTGTAGAAGCATTTTTCTTTCTGACAACTAATGTATGAAGTTTTGTTTCCACTATGTTTTTTTGTAGGAGTTTTGTCTTGTAGGTTTTTGTGTTTCTTTTATTTATTGTCTGATTTGTGAGTTTTGAGAGGTCTAGTAGAGCAAGTGTCTTCCCCATATGGTCCAACCTGAGTATATCGCTACTAGGTCTAAAACCATTGGGGAAACCATCTTTCAAAGCCTTTCATCTAATTCTAGCAAACCAAGGAGTAAGATTGAAGAGTTTGAAATTCCATCTAATATACTTGATCTAAAGTTACCTTTGGTGTCAAGTGCGTCTAGTGTCTCTATGTTGGTTGTCTCTATCACTGTGGATACATCAAGTGTATATACACCCATTACCTCAATGGTTTTTATCATTCCTGTAGGGTCACCACCGTTTAACAACATGACCCAAACACCACCAATTCCATGGTATGGAGTGCATAATATTACCCTAAACATAGCTAGGTATGTCCATGAGATACCCAAGAATATCAATAAATCACTTCCTAAGTCTAAGCATGATGGTCCTATTACAACTGAAGAGCATATCCAGAATTACAAGTATGTTTTGTTAGACTATCAGTAGATCATGAAGATGTCACTTGTAGGCTCTTCCCCATGAGTTTGGATTGAGTATCCTATGAATGGTATATTAGTATTCCCATTGGGTCCATCACTTATGAGGCCCAATTAGAGGAATCCTGTGTTAATCAGTTCAATCACTTTTAGATTCTACCATCACATATAACCAATGTATGTCCTACAAAAGGGGATCTAACAATCCAATCAGGATGTTCAATTCTAGATTCCAAAAGCTCTATATGAGCGTGACCCATCATTTCATGGTTGATGTCATTGTGGCTCTTAAATTTTACTTTGGAGTGATAGATCCCATGACAGCTATGTTTGCTAGGAGAAACCCTTAGGTTACTACCCTTGCCCTAGCATATGTAGAGGCCATGATTATTGAACAACAAATGATGTCGCAAGGTGTGGGGATGCCCTAATTACCCATGGTAGGATATTTTGGTCCTTATAGTAATTTTGCTATGATGAATCAATTCATGGTACCTCAAATGCCAATGATTAATGCTCTACCACACTATCAACATTATCTATTCATACCCATTCATCTTTCCATTCCCACTTATTCGAATACATCCATTCCATCCACCACATCTCTGCTCTCAAATAATCATATGGCTACACAAGGATTCAATGCAAAAAATGCTCAAGCTTTAACAAATTTTTCTATGGCTACACCTCTTCAAAGCATGAACCCTTTTTTGAGCCAAAATATTCAGAATTAAACCTTGATACCAATTCATGATACGACTAGTATCGAAAATCCTTTTGGACCTAGTCCCATAACGACTTAGCCAAAAGAGTAAAATTTTAAAATTGGGTAAGTGAATAAGATGGTCCTCAAGTTGAGTAATGACATGGTCCACTTATAGAAGCAAAATTCCCAGACTCCTCATCTTAATCAACATTTTAATAATCATAAGAAGTCATGGAATACTACGCCTAACAATGAGGGTTTACCTAACCCCATAGAAAATTAAGTTGATGCTTTAGAAAGCCCTAGTAGCCTCGATCCCATTATTATTTTATCATATTTCACTTGGGAAAATGGGTGTAGGTTGAATAACAATAAATACCATAGTGAAAAAAAATGTCTATAAGCTTCCAGATTCACAAACTACTTGGAAGCTCAAGTCGATGACTTAGGTTTAGGGAAGACTAAGGGTGCATCTTATTTTTCTAATGGTAAGGAAGATACTTTAGTAGCTAAAATGTTTCCCTATCAATAAAGTGAGGAAGAAGAAGAGGATAGTAAAATATTAGGAGAATATGATGATGAAATCATAGAAGAGAAAGTTCAAGTTGTTAGGCAATTTGGGAAAGGAAACCATGGCTATTACATGAGAAGTAAATCCAAGACTCATAAAACTTCCTCCACTCCACTAAAAAATCTCCTTATTCCTCCTGATACCAAATTTGAAAACAATCCTCCTCCCCCACCTACTATTGAATCATCTAAACCTATGCGAAAGGTGTATAACTCTAAGAAGCCTACCTATAACATATTGGAAGACTTTAAAATGACTAAAGCTAATGTCTCATTACCAAAAGCTACTACATTTTTTGGTCATAAGGAATCCTTGATGAAGGCATTATATTCCCCAAGCCAAATCCATGAGGTCAAAGGTGTTGAGTCTCACTTGATTTTACAAATGGAGAAATGAGAAGTACCTCCTTTTCTCTTGACAATCATAATTACAAGAAAAACTTGCATAATTGTTTGCTATTGAATCATCCAAACCTACATAGAAGGTGTAGAACTCTAAGAAGCCTAGATATGTCATAGTGGAAGACTTGAAAATGACTAAAGCTAATGCCTCGTTACTAAAATCTATTATATTATCGTGCCATAATGAAACCTTGATGAAGGTATTATATTCCCCAATCTAAATTCATGAGGTCAAAGGTGTTGAGTCTCACTTGATTTTACAAAAATAGAAATGAGAAGTACTTCCTTTTCTCTTGACAATCAGAATTACAGGTAAAAACTTGCATAACTATTTAGTGGACTCAGGTGGCTCGAGCAATATCATACCCCTTGATATTTTCCAAAGACTTGGTTTCAAGCCAATTCCTTCAAATAGCAAGGTTATACAATTGGATAAATTTGTTATAGATATGGAAGAAATTTTGAATGACATCCTAGTTCAAATTAATTTAGAACCCAGATTTCAACATCATGTAGATATTCTTGTGGTCAATATTACTATTGAATATGGCTTGGTGCTGGGTAGAGGTTGGAGTAAGAACCTAAATGGTTACATCATTACCGATTCCTCCCACATGTGGCTTCCTTGGAGGGGATTCGAAAACAAAATTTGGATGGATAGTGAGTGAAGACTTAAGAAAATTATTACTAAGTATAATATACCTAATGAAATCCAGTTGGTTGAATTTGAATTAGGGGTATTTAACTTTGACATAGAGGAGGCTACCGAAGAACCTCAAAAGGAAGTCCTTTCATGTAGTCCTCCTGAAAAGGATAACCTAGTTTTTATTCTTATATTTTATGGATATAAATCAAGACAAGGTGCTATAGCTAGTATCAAACTTACATGTCCTAGAAGCAAGCCTGTTATGGTTTCTTATAGGTTACAGTTTCCATGCACCAACAATGTGGTAAAATATGAAGCACTTATTTTTGAACTACAATTAGCTTTGAGTAAGAAATTCAAGTTCCTCAAAGTCTTAGGAGACTTGGATTTAGTTGTCAAATAGGTCAAAGGGAAATATGTGTGTCGAGATAAAATATAGAGCCATTATAGAACTATAGTTAGGGATTTGATATATGAACTTAATGCTTTCAACATTTCTCTTATCTCAAGAAAACATAATCAGATGGTTTATTCTTTAGCTACTACAAAAAGTATGCTCAAACCCATTAATGATAAAAAATATAAAAAGTTTTCGATTGAGCTGATTTTTTGTCCTTCAATAACAGATAACGTTACAAATTTACATGGATTCGAGAGTTATAGACACATTTTTAACTTTATCACTAACTCTAGTACTTTTTAAAATCAGTTGATAGATGAATACAAGAGATGGTGGGAAGAAATAGATCAGGATAGTGAAGTATCCCAGATAATGAACAAGATCTCGAAATGGGTTATTTCACTAGAAAAATCATTGTATATGCGATATAAAGAAAAATTATGTAAAAATGTACCACTCCCTAAAGAAGCGTGTGATGTAATCAACTTAGGGAGTGTAAAAAATCCACAAGAGGTATTTATTGCTAAAGCATGTACAATTCAAGAAAATAAATCTATCACTCATGCACTAAAGGAATATGTGGATTGCATATCTTGGAGTTACAAGGAGTTGAAAACATATGATAAAAATATTATAATGCACATGATTCCATTAAAACCTAACTCCAAGCCCTTTAGGTAGATACAACAACCCATCAATATATTGTTCGATCCCTTAATAGAGAAAGAAATGAAAAGATTACTAGATGCAAAGATCATCTTTCTTGTTAAGCACTCTACATGGGTTTCCAACCTAGTTCCTATAAGAAAGAAAACTGGAGAAATAATATTATGCATAGATTTTAGAAATCTGAATAAAGCCTCTCAAAAGGAAAACTACCCATTGCCTTCTATTGATGAGGTACTCCAAATGGTAAATAGATCAAAAATGATGTCATTTTTAGATGGCTACTTTGGGTACAACCAAATTTTCATTCACTCAAGTGATACGATGAAAATATCCTTTAAAAAAAAATGGGGAACATTTGCTTATAGGAGAATACCCTTTGGATTATTGAATGCAGATGCAACTTTCCAGTGCACCATGGATTACGATTTAAGGAGCTAATAGGGACGTGATTTATTGTTTATGTGGATGATATTCCTATATTTTCTAAGAAGAGAGAAGACCATGTTAAGGAATTGAGAAAATTCCTCCAAAGATGTAGGGAACATGGGATCTACCTAAATCCGATAAAATGAATCTTTGGAGTAACTGAGGGTAAGCTTTTGGGTCACATTATTTTAAAGGAAGTAATTTATATTGATCCTAAAATAATAACAGCTATCCAAGAGATCCCTCCTCCCCATATCAAGAAGGAATTAAGATCATTCTTTGGCAAAATCAATTTTGTAAGAAAATTCATTGTTGGATTTGCTGAGATCACCAAACCTTTGAATGATATGCTGAAAAATAATGCTTTCCAGAGCATCAAAGATGCTATTTCTAGGGTGCATATTTTAGTAAGTCCAAACTACTCAAAACCCTTTTACATTTATATGTTTCCTTCATATCATCCATTCGCAAGTTTCCTAACTCAAAAAGGTGAAGGTAATGTTGAAAATCCTATCAATTTTTTGAGTTATCCTTTGAAATATTTGAAGTTGAGATATTTTATTTTAGACAAATAAATGTATGCAATTTTAAAAACCATAAAAAAAATTAGATATTACATTGTACATAGTAGGGTTTCTGCTATTGTTCCTAAACTTGCTATCAAAGATATGTTTCTAAAAAATGACCTAGGTGAGAGAAGAGGAAAATGGATACCTATACTCCAAGAATTTGATCTTGAAATCCAACCTATGAAGATAGTTCATGGGCAACGATAGGTAAAATCAATTCCTGAAATTGATCCTGTAATCTCCTGCCAACATTATATTGTAGAAGAAATTACTAAATATGATTGGTATATAAATATTGTAAATATTTTTTGAATGGTAAGTGTCCATTACATATCACTTCTAATCAAATAAGAGCTTTAAATCTAAAATCCGTAATTTTTTTAATTAATTCTAGTGTCTTGTACAGGAAAAATCATGAAGGGATATACCTTCTGTAGGCAACAAATCCATTTCCTAGAAGAAGAAGAAGTGATACGAGGATTTGCCCAATTTTGACAATTTTTATAGTTTTGGTAAACCATACAAGCAGGAATAAAATCGTACAAATAGGAGGTAAAGTGTACAAATTGGAGGGCAAACCGTACAAAGTACAATGAAATGCAATGTAAGCTGTAATTGCACATGAATTTGTTAAATCATGTGTTTAGACTTAGTAAAACATATAATTACGTATTTTGTTATGCATGGACAGTTGTGAATAATGAATTTCCTCAGGAACCACTTGGGAACATCTTGATCAACATTATATAAGATCCTTTTTCAATTTTGATAGTTTGGTTAGTCTGGTTATGATCTGGTCTGAGTAGCTTAAGTATAGAATACATATCTATGATTATTGTGTAATTTGTAAGTGATTGTACTACACCATTTAATAATAATGATAAATAATACCATTGCATAGTATTTTTTCACATATTGTATGATTTTGGAATTATGGAGTAATGTTTTACAGTCTCTGGTTGTTTCATGTACTTCTTTATGTTTGTGTTTGATGATTAATGCATTTCTTGGAAGGATGGAATTGAACCAACACTAGTATGAGCCTTAGGAATGATCTATGAGTTAGATAGTATTAAGAAGGAAATATTGAAGGCTGATGTACAATTTTTGGATATTACCATTATGATAACTCTCTCAAACCTTGATGATAGAACTTGCATGTTGGTAGGAATGGAGTAATTGCCATTCCAAAACTTCCCAAAACTTGTTTGAGAGAGATTGGTATAGAAGAGTATCCAAATTGGCATATTTATGAACTTTATTTTCATACAAATAGTACAATAGATGCGTTACAAATTGTACAAAAGAAAATTACCCGATTTGGCTTTTTATGTGATAAAGGAAAACTTACCTAATTTGGTGATATTAGCAAATTGAATAATTTAGTTATAAAACTATGTATGAAAGCTTTGCAAAACTGAATATGAAGTATTGATTGAGTGTAAAATCATACAAGCACTATCATTGTATTATTTAGGATCATACAGTGGTATGATTTGGGATCCATACAAGTTTTTTTATTATCGCATATTAATGGTTGTGGAGATTGTACGATTTGGATCATCGACAGAGGATAGTAACTTGATCATTCTAAGCCTCTGAGAACCACCTCCCTACTAGTAATAATGCATCACTATGCTACATTTTGCACCATTGACTTATCAAACTTGGCATTTTTTTAAATGGGTCAAACTGACAAAGAATATTATAAAACTGAAGGTGAATGATAGACACCAGTGTGCAAAGATGTAGGAGATGAGAAGTACAAGAGAAAATTCTAGTAAGAAGGAGCACGAGAATTTATCAAAGAGAGAATTCAAGTAATTTAGACCATAGTACACATGAACCAAAAATAAAGTAATTTTGGACATCTGAAGAAGGAGAATTTGAGGTGCTACTGATAGAGACAGAAGAGGAGGTACCAAAACCACCTAACATAGAGGAGAAAATTGACATAGAAGTAGTGCACGAGGAAGTATATTGGATGGTGACACCTAAAAAAGAAAAAAAAAAGTTGTAAGAGAGTGCAGAGGACAAGAGTCAGGAACCATGGCAACAGAACATGGGGTCCCAGGAAGAAATACCAAGACCATCTCCCTCACATCAAAAAAGGAAGTCACAAAGTAAATATGCACATGAGTTTGGTCAATGACTAGTGAGATAGAATAAGATACCTCAAATAGAAACTTTAGATTATGAGTGTAGTAAAACACCTCGAAGGAAGAATAATACAAATATTCCATGGGATGCCTCAAGTTACGAGGAGGATTCTCCAAATATGGCTAACAAAGCAACCAAGCAAAGATGTTCATCATTTATAGGTGAGGGTAAGGAAGATCCCACGAGACATATCAGAACCTATTTAACCATTTAGAGGGCAAATGGCATAGACCAGTAAGATGACTGGTTGACTTTATTTCCTACTACCTTAAAAGTATTGGTGATGGATTGGTATCTAAAAAGTAAAAATGCATTAGATTTTTCAACTTGGAATAAAGTGAAGGACAAATTAATTGAAGAATTTTATCCCTAGAAGGATGATGGAGATATTATCACTGAAATTTTTATGATGAAGTAAAATCCTGATGAAGATGTAAAACTGTAGACTAAATCAGTTGGTAGATAATATGCAAATGCCCTTGGTAGATGTATTGATAAAGTGGTGGTTCATAGATGGATTGCTACCAAAATATAAGAAAACAATGAAGGCGGTACCATAAAAAATGTATAATGAAGCTTTGAAGTATGTAAATAATTTTGAAAGTTGCTCGAAGCATATGTACATAGGAATATTATCTCATCACAATTCTAATGATTCAGATAGTGGAGAAGATGAAATTATACAAAGGATAGTAGCATCATTTCATCAAGAATTTGAAAAGATCATGAAAGAACAAAGAAGCAAGCCTGACATGAATGACATTTGGTGCACAAAATGTAAAACTGAGGTTCATATAAATGTAAAGTGTCCATGAAATTATTATTGGCATATATGTAATGTGATGGGACACAAGGTAATGCTATATCCATTTAATTCAAGACTACATCCATAGGTCCTGATAATACAAGAGCAGGAAGAGAAACCAAAGACTCTGGGAAGCATTCAGCAAGAAAAAAGTGGTGGTTATAGAAATATTCGATGAGGTGGAAGGTAGAACTAGGGAAATTCATAAGGAGGAGACAGTAATTTGCAGTATTATTAGAAAGGAAGACCGATCATACAATGTCACAATTGCCAAGAGTAGGGGAATTTTGCAAAAAAATGTCCTTCGTATCAAATACAAGAAATGCAACAAGCAAACACTACACATATGTGTAGGTGTTGTGGTTTGGGTAACCACATGAAAGCAAACTTCTCCAAGAAGGTGAGTTCAAGTAACCCACAAAATATAAACTATTTAGATATTGAGGTTCATCAAGTTAAAGAGGAAACTCAAGAAGTTTTAGCTGTAACAAGGAATCAGGCTAAAAAGGATAAGTATCCTGAGCCAACAAAGGAAAAGCAACACTAGCAAGTAGTAAAGAAAGTGCTATAAGATGAAGCACAAAAAGCTACGCAAGTGAAGTTATCATAAGATAAGGAACTATAAAACCATCATAAGAGAAGGTAGTTGTGCAGAATCTAGTAGCACAGGTTTTAAACACCATAGTAGAGATCAAAATGGCTAACCTGTTGGAAGTTATCCCATAATTACAAATGGTTATGGTGGAGGAGATACAACCTCACAAGGTGATGAAAGTGTAGAGTCAACCAATTTTTAAAAATAAATAAAAATACCAACTCATGGACCCCACCATATTAATGATTTATGTGGAAAAGAAACCTGCATTAGTTCATATGGATATCCTAGGATACAAATTGATGCAAGTTATCATGTACGAAGGATCCAGTGTAAATGTACTACCTAAAAGGACTTGGCTAGAACTAGGAACTCCATATATATGGGCACCAAGCTTCCAAATATATGGTATTGACCAATATAGAATCGAGACAAAGGGAGTATTGATAGCACAATAAGTTGTGATAGCTAACCAAGAGTTCATATTGGATTTCATTGTGATTACTATGCAAAATCTTGCACACGATGCTCTATTGGGAAGAGAATAACTACGTGTAGCCAAATTTAATCACAACTAGGGAAATAATCATATCACTTTTATAAAGGGACAACATAAGTATATGATTAATTTGACTAATCAAAAGTTTATTGAGGATGTAGCCATGATCGACAAATCAAAAAATTCTTGAGGAGATGAAGGATATGCACCGGATGAAGAAGGAATGATGTACATAGATGTGTGTAGCAAAGATGAAGCTAGATATTATATCGAACTTATTCATTGGATAATGGAGGAGTACAAAAATTTTCATCCCAACTAATCTGTATTGACTCATAGGAGATGAAGAAAAACAAGATGAAACCAAAGTCATCCAGGAACCTAAGAAAGAGGCGAAAGAGAAATGGATGTTTCCAAAGAGTTTTATAGAATATATAGTAGGAGATGCATAAATTGATGCAATATCGACATACCTAAATAATGTGTAGAAAAAAACAAGGAAGCCATAGAATATCAAATATTAAGGACCTCAAATAGTGGACATCAATCTAGGGATGGAGGATGAACCTAGGATGATTCACTATGGTGATGATTGGAACCCTGTGTTAAAAGCGATAGCTTTTAAGATATTATTGGAGTATAAGAATGTATTTGCATGGACATGCAAGGACTTGAAGGGAGTACATGTGTCCATAATATCATGTTGACTCCTAGAGCACAACCAATAAGGAGAAGATTGTATATGATGAATCCAAAATATGCTTCATTAGTGAACGTAGATCTAGAGAAGATGTTGGAGGTAGATATCATCTTCATGATTACAACCAGTGAATGGATATGATCTATAGTGATCACCATGAAGAAGGAAGTGTACAAAATTAGAATATGTGTGGACTTTAGGAGTCTAAATGCAGTAACCATTAAGGATAACTTTGTGATGATGGAAGATGCCACAGTGGTCATGATGCTACAGTGACAATGGTCTGTAGTGCTCATAATGTGACATCACCAACCATGATTCCATTGATCTCCATATAACCTGGTGAAGAAAATTTTGTAAATAAACCCTACCAATGATGATTCAAGACTATGCTTACTTATCTCACTCCATGGTTCCTTATCCGCCTTATGGTATATTTGGAGATCAACACAAAGAACAAGAAACACACTACTTCCTTCTAGTACAATCTAGCATTTTCTTTGTTTAGTTAGAAAGTGTAGTGGCTGCTCCATTTTTTGGTCTCGATACGTGCATCAAAGAAAAATAATAAAAAAATAACAGATAAAAAAATCATGGCCCCAAGCATTGAAGCTTTAGGGTAAGCCATGAAATCCTCTCTTTCCACAATTGGCTTTCTATTTTTTGATCCACAAATGTGGAGAGCATACTCCCTGAGCCATGGAGAAACAAAATGGAAAAAATGAGGGGGGATTTCCATGAGGAAAATCCCCCCTCAAACCAATAGGGTAGGGAAAGCCTGCTCTGATACCAAATTTTGGTATTGAAAAAATATGAGATAATATTGATATAAAAGAAGTTACAATATATAGGCAGAAGGCCTATATGAAAAGGTGACAAATATCAAGAAAAATTGATAAGTTTCAAACTAAAACTGAGGGTATAATGCACATTAATATTCTAATAGAAGTTACCTAGGGAAGAGGTAAAAATGATGTTAGGAAGATATGACTTTCCAGATGGAGTGAGAACCAACTACAAGTAGCATCCGAGGATTTACCTAGATAGAGCCAATTATCCAACTTGTCTACAACATAGTTGGAACATAAGAGGGTCACCTCAGGATTGGCTATCACTCTGAGGAAGTTAAACTTTGTAAAACATTGGATAGAGTGATTGAGCATAGGATTGGAGCAGATATATCAGTTCAAGGAAGCTCAAAAATAAGAGACACAGGACAATCAAAAAGAAATGGTTGTAATGGAGGAATAATTGTAGAAGAGTAAGGCTACGATAGAAGAGAAGTTCAACAAATTGGAAGAACTGCTAAGTAATAAGGTTGGTTTTGAGGCCAGAATTAGTTCTCTAGAAGAGAAGTGATAGGTCTCACAAATGATAGAATATAGGATCAAGAAGCTAGAAGCTCAACTAAGAGCAAAAGAAGAACATTTACAGTTAAAGGATGAATAGTTGAGAACACAGTTGGCTACGAAATATAAGCAACTAGCAGTGTAGGATAAGAAGATAGAATATTTTACATAGGATAATAAGCGATATAATGATATGGTCCTAGAGAAATAAATGCAACTGAATATTAAGGAGGAGACTGTTCATGCTTTTGAGTTTGATATTAATCACCATATGAATACCATTATATACAAGAATGAAGAGTTAGAAGTAGCATCTCAAATAGAAACACATTTTATAGAGAAGCTATAGAAGAGTGCTACTAAGCATGAACAACAATTGATGAAACTCCTAAATATTGTCGAGGAGATAGACAACCAACACTATATGAAAGTAGTAGAAATGGGTAACTACGTAGCCAAGTTGCAGAACCAACGTGCAATTCTTCCCACCCAACTAGAAGACATGAAAGACTTAGTTAAAGAATATGAGGCCCAACTAAAATATAAATACAAGTCAGTGAGAACACCAACCAAAGTAAAGAGGAGGGCAGATGTAGACGACAAATCTGCCTCCCAGAAGAAGAAGTGACAAGAGGATTTGTCAAGTTTTGAAAATTTTGATAGTTTTGGTAAATTGTACAAGTAGGAGTAAAATCATACAAGCAAGAGGTAAACCATACAAACTAGAGGGAAAACCATACAAAGTGCAATGAAATGCAAAGGAAATGCAATTTGAGTTGTAATTGCACATGAATTTGATAAATCATGTGTTTAGACTTAGTAAAAGGTATAATTATGTATTTTTTTATGCATGGGCAGTTGTGAATAACGATTTGCCTCAATAACTACTTGGGAATAGCCTAGGTAAATTTATATAAGACCTCCTTTTCAATTTGATAGTCTGATTAGTCTGGTTATGATTTGGTCTAAGTAGCTTAAGTATGGAATGCATATTATGATTATTGTGTAATATGTTAGTTATTTTACTACACCATTTAAGAGTAATGATAAATAATACCATTGCACAAATTTTTTTATGTATGACTCTAGAATGATAGAGTAACATTTTACAATCTCTGGTTGTTGCATGTACTTCTTTATGTTTGTGGTTGATGATTAATGCATTGCTTGGAAGGATGGAATTGAACCAACACTAGTGTGAGCCTTAGGAATGATCTATGAGGTAGATAGTATTAATAAGGATGTCTTGAAGTTTGATTTACGATTTCTAGGTATTGCCATTATGATAATTCTCTCAAACCCTGATGATAGAACATGCATGTTGGTAGGAATGGAGTAATTACCATTTCATAACTTTCCAAAACTTATCTAAGACATTGGTATAGAATATTATTCAAATTTCCATATTTTTGAACATTCATTTCATACAAATCGTACACCAAACGTGTTACAAATTGTACAAAAGAAACTTACCCGATTTGGAAGTTAATGTAATAAAGTAAAACTTACTCGATTTGGTGATATGGAAAATTGAATAATTTAGTTACAAAACTGTGTATATTAGATTTTAAAACTGAATCCGAAGGATTGGATGAGTGTAAAATCATACAATCACTATCATTGTATGATTTGGTATCATACAATGGTACAATTTGGGATCAGTACAAGTTATTTTTTTGTCGCATATTAATGGTTGTGGATATTATATGATTGTACAATTTGGCTCATCGACTAAGGATAGTAACTTGATCATTCTAAGCCTCTTAGAACCACTTCCCCACTATGAATACTACACCCCTATGCTACACCTTTTTTATGTAAATCAATAAGAAGCAACCCAAGTGCTCAATGACTTCCATAGTAAGTATGGAACTGGACATGGGTCAGCTAACACAATAGCACACTAGATTCTTAGAGCTGGATACTATTGACCTCATATTTTCAATGATGCATATGCTCATGTGTGAGCTTTCCATACATGTCAGGTGGCGACCAATAGAGAGAGAAACACAACCATGTCATTAAATCCTGTAGTGGATATGAGGCCTTTCGCACAATGGGGGTTGGGTTGTATTTTTTTTGGGTTATCAATCCCAAATATTCTAATTCTCATAAATACATTCTTATAGCTATACATTACTACACTATATGTATGTAAGCAATCCCTACAAATCATGCTACCACTAATGTTGTCATTAAGTTTTTACAGGATTACATTGTAACTCATTTTGGAATGCCTAATGTAATAGTAAGTGATAATAATTTTGCATGTTCTTCCATTCAATTTGCATATTTGGCATATGATAACAAGGTGAGATTGAAATTTTCTTCCAATTATTACCCACAAGGTAACGGTTTAGCGGAATATTCTAACAAAAAATTGTTGTCATAAAAAAATTTCTTGAAAAAAATCCTAGATATTGGCATGGTAAACTAAAGTTTTCTCTTTGGGATGATAGAACGAGAACAAGATAATCAATTGGGACATCTACATATCATCTAGTATATGGGTAGGACCCCATTTTTCCCACTAATTTTTAATTGAAAACTCTTTATTTTATGAAATAATATCTTGGAACAGATAATCAGATTGAAGCTCAATTAACCCACTTGATGCATCTTGATGAGAAGAGAGAAAGTCATGCTTCACTTTAGTAAACATCAATATGTAGTAAAGAGGTGGTTTTATAGGAGAGCTATAATTAAAACATTCAAGATTTCTGGTTTTGTTTTATTGTCAGACAAAAACTACTAAAAAGGGAGGATCATGACAAATTTAATTGCTTGTGGTTAGGTCCTTATCAAAATTTTTAAATCCTAGGTAGAAATACTTTTAGATTAAAAACCCTAGATAGAGAGGAATTTTATTTTCCTGTTAATAGGTTGCATTTAAAGCATTATTTCAACCCGTGAAGTGTATATTGTGTATTAATGTATATAGTTTTTTTCAGCTTTGTTGTTTTGTGTTGGCCTTTAATTTTTTATTTTGTTTTGCTTTCTTATTAGTTTGCATTAGGTTAGAGTTTGGTTTATGTTTTTAGTTTTTTGTGTTTTAGGTTGTTCCCTTGTTTTGAGGTGATGTTTCGTGGTCACTAATTTATGGCCTCTTGACCATTTTTTGTGTTCCTTTATTGAGTAGGTCGGAATGCCTAATTTGAAAGCAGGTGAACTTGAGAAAATGGGGATGAATTATTTTATGATCATGCTAAGATTTTGGGACTAAAATGGTAGAGAGTGGAACAATGAAATATTTCTCTATAGCTCCACATGTTACCCAAATATTAAAGGGTATTTTTGGAAGTCCTGAAGGATGAAGTTATATTGATTTACAAATTAAGGCTAAATTCTAACATGCTCAGATTCAAGTGTTACATAGAGGTTTGCAAAGTTCTCTATAAAAGAAGAATACAAGAAATGCAAAGATTGATCAAATATGTCACCAATTTTAGATAAATTCCACTAGGGCTATAGACACTTGAATGGCAGTGGGGCTCTATCTAGACAAAGCTTGATATAAAAAAACTAGCATTGAAAATCTTGATCAAATCAGTCTCCTAGTTTAGAAAATCTCTACTGAGGCTATGGACACCTGACTAGCAATGGGGCTCTATATGAACAAATTATGCTCAAGACAGACTTTACAAAAATATTGTTGGAAATGGAATATTATGAGCAATATTATATAGGCTAATGCAAGTTAGGTGATGGAATCCGGATGGTTTTCAAAGATAAAAAATGAATTACTTTAGCACACACTGAGAAAAGGTAGATGGATTAGTTATTTTTATTCGAGGCTATTTACCCCCACCTTCTCAAGACATCTCTAAATAATTATAATTTTGATAATATTTTGTGTTCTTATTTCAGTTTGGGTTCTTCACTTGAAATGCTCAGGAGCATTTCCTAGCATAGTCACAATTTGTTGTGACTGACGCACAACTAGCCCCAAAATTGGGGACCCACCTTTTCTTTCATTTTTTTGAGGATTTTTCATGTTTCTTGAGTGTTGAGTGTGTTAGGAAATATCCAGTTGTGTGTTCCTTTAGCAGTGTGAGTTTTTGGTTGGATTTAGTTTTTTGTTTTGTTGGTCAATTTTAAGGTTTAAATTAAATTATTTTAAACTTTTAAAATTGATTAAGTCAATAAAAGATGTTTTATAAAACATATTAAAAAAATAAAAATATAAAAAAAATTAATAATATATATATATTAATTTAAAATAAAAATATAAAAAGAAAGAATAAAAAGATTATATATATATAATAAAATAAAATAATATAAAAAATAATAATAATGAACCTATGGGCATATATATAAGTGCATGTGAGGCTTTTAAAGTTTCAATATTTAAGCCCTAACATCATTGTTATTATTTTAAATGTTGGGACTTATATTGTATATTGTGTAAGGTTTAATTTTACAAAGGAGAGCTAATTGTGTGTGCATCATACAGGTGGAGAAGACGATTCCAAGGACCTAGTCGTGCTTTGGTCTACCTGCCCTAGTGACATTGAAGATGTGAACATGAATAACAAATAAAATCGATACATTCTGCTTGTTGTTGAAGGAGGTACCGTAGTCATCCATTGCATGAGAGTTTGCTTCATCAGCTGGAGGGATGTTTTGATAAGGAAGATTGGCAATATCCGACGGATATGTGGTAAGATTTACAATTTTGGTGACCCAGGAGTGTTGCGTGGATGGAGAATGTTAACATAGTGGTGTCTACGTGAAGTGATACTCATTTCCAAAGAATGTTAAAAGAATCCTACGCATAGTGATGATGACTATCGTGGCACGAAAGGTGTGTACGAGAAGCGCGGGTGACTTAGAACGTGTAATGAACAATAGCGAAATGCACGGCTACATGGACTATCTAGTGGACGTCGAAGCAGACGTGGAACATGCATGTATAGATGTGTGGATGGATCTATTGATCGATGGATGAACCGGTGATATGATGAACATCATGGAGATGACAATAACATGGATTTTTATATCTCCAATTGGTGTTTCATGGTAGACGAATTCTTGACGTAGGAATGGTGCAATGTAACGAACGTATCATGCAGTGCCATAGTGGGGTGATAAACATTGCATCAAATATCCCAAATTATCCAGCTAATAGATGGCCCATGACAGTGGTAGTATATGAAGGACAAATTGATTGAAGATAGTTTTGGAGAACAAATACCAAGCATGGACTGCCGAAGATTATGGAACCGAGGAAATGTGCATAGTGTACTCTGCACGTCAATGAAATTATTGTGGGATTATGAACATGACAAGTCTCAAAGTTGAAAGAGTCAATGAAATATAGCACATTATAGGAAAGGAATTACAGAAGATCATGTTCTAGGGTATAGCTTCACTAAGAGATTTGTGAATGAATGTAATCTTGTATAGGATCGAAGAAAATGACCTATGGTATCCATGAACTCCCTAGTTTCATCATGTTTTAACATGTAGTGTTCGATGAAATGACACATTACCAGTAGCAGCAAAAGTATTATAGTGGTAGAAAAGGTAGATTTGATGGTTTCCAATATAGCACATGCAATAAATTTTATAGAGGTAGACACGGATCGGACACGGTGTTGAGTGGAGATCACCGGTAGCACTGAGCAAATATTGAGAGTCATATTTTTGTAATGATGTTTCATAGAAGCAAACATCACTCATGAGTGTGGAATATTACTTCTCTTTTCACAAGACATATTGTCTGCTAAATATTAATGTGGTTCTAACCACTGTATATAAGGGAAATGCAATGTTTGATTGTGTCAAAACGTTGGCTGAAGTTATAGCATATCATGATAGTTTAAAGATGACTCGGATAATTTTTAGGTAAAGACTATAGTACAGGAGAACGACGGTGCATCATTTTGGATTGCCAAACATTAGGACCAAGACAGTGGGGTTGATGGTGGAAAATTTTAATTTTGATGAGGCACCAACTATGTTCATCAAGCGTAGTGCAAAGCTTGATGTAGGACTATTCAGAGTGGCCCGAGGGAATGCCATGGGGTTGATGGTGGAAAATTTTAATTTTGATGAGGCACCAACTATGTTCATCAAGCGCAGTGCAAAGCTTGATGTAGGACTATTCAGAGTGGCTCGAGGGAATGCCATGGTGGATGCAACAAGCAAAATGATGAAAATAGCATGTCAAATAATTTATACAATAAAAGAGGGCACTATGAAATTTTAGAATGAATTGGTAGACTACATGTGAATATTGAAGGTAATCGTTTACCTTAAACTAAGTGTTGGCCAATGCTATGAGAGGGGACTTGAAAGATAGAATTCATTTGACGAGTGTAGTGAAACTACATTTACATTCGATGATGGTTACTTCCAGATAAAACACGACAACCGTGTTGTGTAGTCGTAACCACCAATGCACGGATGTGAGCCACATTCACCAAGATAGAGGTATGCAAACATCAACAATGCTAATATATCATGATGTATTATAGTAGTGTAATCATAATAGGTATTCCATGGAGAATGAAGCCATTTTGGGTACTATGTCAGAAATATTTTGTTTTGTGCCAGAATCAAAATACCATTTGGCATTATGATGTCATGTTTTATAAGGTGAATAGGATTATTTCAAAATGGTTACAAATATGGAGAATACGCCCTTATGCCATGAGTCATAACATGCTAAGCAAATAGAATAATGAAGAATTGAAAAGGAATAGAAAATAGGGGTTATGAAGGCAATATAGAAATGGGATGTGAATAGATGCACAATTGGAAAAGAAGACATTTCAAACCAAACAAGGAGAGTAAAGTGAAGGGTCAAAGGAATACGGAGACGAACGATGTTTGAAAATTTTAAATAGGCTATTGAAAGGCAAAAGCAGGGCTGGAATTTTTTTGTAATACAAAATATTTTTTTTTTTTGACTATTTTAATGCATACAGATCTGAAAACTTACACCTTGTGAGCAAGACTAGACGAGATTTACATCTAAGGGTTTGAGTTTAATGTTTAATATTTTATTTTTATATTTTATGGATATATATCTAGTGTTAAATGCTCTAGGAGGTTGTACTATGTGAATATCCAATGGAATGTAAGGTTTGTTTTCCTTAGAGTCTGGCAATTGATTTAACCAAGTTGTGCTTATGCAGGTTTTGTTTAGATCAGGTCACCCTAAAGATTGTCTCACAATCTATGGTTTTGCAAGGTAGGGGAACATGATGTCATATTTTTTTGCACTCATATTCTATTTTGATATTAGCTTAAGTTGTAGTTATTTCTGCATTCATATTTCCATTGTTGATTTTGTATTCTGGTCCTTGTTCCAGAATTTTTGTATTTTGTTTTCAGTTGGTTTGCATTCTGGTCTTGTCCAGAATTTTTGCATTTCATTTTTAGTTGGTTTGCATTTTGGTCTTGTTCCAAAATTTATGCATTTCATTTTTAGTTGGTTTGCATTTTGGTCTTATCCAGAATTTCTACATTTCATTTTCAGTTTGTTTGTATTATGGTCTTTATCGAGATTTTTTGTATTTCATTTGTAGTTTTTTTGTATTATGGTCTTTTTCCAAAATTTCTGCATTTCATTTTCATTTCATTTGCATTCTGGTCCATGTTCTAGAATTTTCACATTTCATTTTCAGTTGGTTTGCATTCTGGTCTTATTTCAAAAAAATTACATTTCATTTTTAGTTGGTTTGCATTATGGTCTTGTCCAAAAAATTTTGCATTTTGTTTTAGTTTATTTGTATTCTGGTCCTCATCCAGAATTTTTGCACAACTTTTATTTTGCATCCATAAGTCAAAATCAACCTAAGATGGAGGGTTTCTAACTTACAATTTCATAGTAAATCAAAGATAAAAAAATGAAGTGGATAATTCCACAACATTTACTGCCTCCAGGCACATAAGCAAAGATAAAAGGAATGCCTAACTCCACTAACCCTCAAAATCATATTAAGTGCAGATAAAGCAAATGAATGCTAACTTCCTAACTTTCTAAACTACTGATTTCCAACTTTGCAATTAGTAGAGCATTAAATCTGAAGATAAAATTGAACCTACTAACTGCAAATGAATCTCACATTAAAGACACAAATTTTAAAATGAAGTGGATAACTCCACACACTTTCTCATTTTGCATTTCAATGTGAAGAAAAAATGAACCTGCTAACAAGGATTTGGGGTAAGACAGATTAATGCAAAGATAATCAAAGAAGAAGCACTTCATTTATCAATTTGCATGAATAAATATTTATGGAAATTTAAGGAAATCAATCACAAAGTTCAAATGAATTAAGCAGACCCCTTGTTAATAGTTACTTGTGAATACCTTGGTTGTTTCTAGCATTGGTTAGGCTTGATTATTTCACTTCCAAATATATATGTGCAATGCTTATATAGAGGAACCTTGGATAAGTTATTTTGTTCTTAACTTCTTTGCAACAAAGGATTTTTGGATAAATACCCTAACTGAGATGGGGATTTTGCCATTGGGTAAAATATCCACTCAAAAACTACTTTGAGAGTTAGTCCCTATTTAGTGTTATAGGTTATGGTATTTAAATATAATATATCAAACAAATTATAGTGTTAAGGTGATAAATTCAAATTAGTTTTATGGTCCTGGTCATATTACATCAATTCAATTTGAACAGTTATCAAGGTGCATTAACAATGATACTTGATACCTTTATAGAATTCTAGAGATAAAAACACAAGACCAAGCAATGCTAAATAAAATAAAATTCAAATAACCAAATATTGCATAAAAAAATAATAT
Organism: Wollemia nobilis; assembly: GCA_028583015.1. Taxonomy (NCBI): domain Eukaryota; kingdom Viridiplantae; phylum Streptophyta; class Pinopsida; order Araucariales; family Araucariaceae; genus Wollemia; species Wollemia nobilis. The sequence goes on along the minus strand of JAQPPZ010016751.1, from coordinate 2,738,725 downwards.
TATATTAAATTAGCGGGGAGCCTAAAAACTTCATTGTTACAATAGCAGATTTAAGAATCCTCTTTGATACAATTTTTACAAATATTGCTAGGGTTCTTCAAAACCCTAGCCACAAAAAATGGTGGTGTCTTTAGTTGCATTATAATCCCAATAGGTGTGAGTGGGCTTTTGCATATCTGATGTTGGGCCACTGCAACTTAAACAACTATCCAATGTTGATGAATCTCCAAATCTGCACGTAAAATATTAAAGAAGAGAGTTAATAATAACTGAGAGGGCTCCACTACATGAGAACCTAATAAATTAATAAAACCCTAAATATCATGTAACACTACTACAAGAAAATAAAGAAATATTAAAATAAACAAAATGAAGAATGATTTACCTTAATCCTTGTTGGTTATATTTTGATAACTAGATCTTTTGTAGGTCAATTATGAAGGTGTGCCTTAGCAAAACTTGAATATCTCGCTTATATTCAAAATAGGGCTTTGAAATGCATTAGGGCTCTCAAGAAGAGTAGTAGGGCACTCGTGGAGAGTGGAAGGGCATCCAAGGATGTGGTAGAGAGCGGTAGGGTGCTCATGGAGAGTGGCAAGGCACTCAAGGCTATGGCAGAGAGTAGTAGAGCACTCGTGGAGAGTGGTAGAGTACTCAAGATGTCAGATCTAGAAGTAGATCTTATGATGGTGAAGCATGCGACAATGGTTGTGGTGAGCGAGTGGATGAGGAATATGATGGATGGAGTGGGGCTAAGGTAAAAATGTTGGATTGGAACTCTAAGGTACTTTGGAAGCTCAAGGAACCTTAGGGAACTTAGGGTATCAAAAAAATCAGCAAAAGACTTAGGGAATTCAAAAACTTAGGGGTTGAGACATCAAAATGGCGTCTATTTATATCCAACCTAGGGCATGCTAGAGTTTCAATGACACTAATCATGTGGCAAATATTAAAGCATATCTAAGGGTAGATATTAAATTTAGGGTGTGGTATGAATTGATGTGGATGTATGGCTAAGATTAAATGAAATTGGATGTCTAGGATTAATTTATTTATATAAATATATATTTATTAAATATATAAAATATAATATATAAAATATTATTACTAGATGGAGGACAAGTGGCTATATTTTTTTGACTATAAATTCCCATTTTTGTACTATGTTGTGTGAAACACAATATGGTGCAAAAATACGAGACACTTGATCGGGCTAGGCACAAAAGTAGATTCTCTCTCTTGTTGGAATGTGGAACAAAATTGAAGGTAAAAGAATAAATAATTTTGGAGTTATTGCATAGCTTACCCCCTCAATTGGTGAATGAGTTGTGAATGAATCTCATGAGCCAATTAAAAAAGAATGAAATGTTGTGCAAATAAGAAAATAGGAATGATGGAGTGTGTGACCATTTTTAATCCCAATGGTGGAAGGATAATTTATGGAATGGGAAATATGAATGCATCTGGTTTTGCCCCAACATATGAAGGGTTTTGGGAGAAATGATGATGATGAATGCGTCTATTTTTGCCCCAATAGATGAAGGGTTTTGTGATAATTGATGATGATGAGTGTGTTTGTTTTTACCCCAATAGATGAAGGTTTTTATACCATATGTAGATTTCATGATCATGTAATATGTATCCCATTACGGGAAAATCATAATAAAATTTAGTTGCCCCAAATTTGGGGTGATTCCATGATGTTGTATAAATTTTTCTGGATGACCTCATTGATATGCAATATGAAGATGCAAAAATAAAAATAAAAAAGTCAACTTTGGAGGGTTTACTAGTGACTGTAGGATAATTCCTCTCAATGAAACCAATCACCCTAGATAGAGTCATTCGCTATGATGATAGTCAAGGAAATTTGGAATGATGTGATATAATTTTTGTCCATGTTTCAAGCCCCATGAACTAGGCCATCAATGATAGCTTTTTAGCAAGATTAATCTTGTCAAAGGTTCACTTGAAATGTGAGGAATAAAATTTGATTATGCTTTCTAACTAGGAGATATAGAATAATGATGATGACAAAGTGTTCTTATGGTGACTCATTCATCTTACCGAATTGCATGGATGCAAATCGCTATAATTGCCAAGTATATAGAACAGACCACTATATACAATATTCACTTGAAATTTGGCACATGTGGAAAGAAATAGATGATGGAGCTAGTAGGATTTGAAAATTTAAGGTTGAAATGTGATTATTTTGTGAAAAATAGAACTGATTGGTGAACATTGGATAGCACATTGATCAATTTTATGTTTTTAAACACAAAATTTGATTTATTGGGTCAAATCAACTCATATTTTTATGGAAATTTGTGGTATGATGAGTATTATGATGTATATGATGAATATGGTTGTTTTGTGAATATTTGGACCAGTTTGATACATTTTGTAATTGGAATTGTGTTTTTAATAACTATTGGTCGCAAACAAAAACCTGATTTCTATTTTCACAAAACCTGATTTCTGTTTTCACAAAACCTTATTTATGTTTTCACAAAACCTAATGTTATGATGGAATTGATGAAATTAGGTGAAATTTGGAGGAGGCAAGCTACTTATTTGGTCGATTTTACCTTTTCTAGATTTATGTGTCAAACGCCAATGTGTGCTTATGAGATGCAAGAAATGCCCGACTATGCATCACGATGCCTGAAACTGCCCTTGCATACTTCAAATTTTTGGCAAGCACCCATGCATGATTAAGCTTATCTAAAATGCTGAAAGGTTATTCAATACACATGTATTTTCTATAAATAGCGTATAGGTTGCAAAATGTAACTCATTTGTGGGTTTGCAAGTTTGAGAAACTGCATTATAAGGAGTGAAGTTGATTGAGGAGTGAAGTGAGGTAGTTGAAATTTGGTGCGAAAACTATGGTGGTGGAGGGAAGGAGTTTTGTAGCTAGAGCAGAGGTAATTTTTTCCAAGGTAATGTTGTTAAAAACTTTTTGTGTTGTGCAAAATTTTGTTGTTTTTGTTTTTTTTAACTAATGAAATGTGTTGATTATTGCAGTTGTGGATTTTGGATCCCCAACATCGATTTTCTCCTCTTGTTCCTAGGATGATAAAATTATCATCAGAGGTAGAGTGGGGTGTACTGAAGATTGTGGGGATAGAGGGTGCTGCCCAAATTTATGTGGTGATGGTATATGAGGGGTATCTTTCAACTTTGGCTAAAATATGGGATGTGGATAGGGGGACCTTCTAGCTGTCGATCGGGGAGGTGACCATTACCCTTGAGGATGTGTATCACATTCTCAAGGTTCCAGTGGAGGGGGTGAAGGTGGAGGTGAGCTATGATAAGAAGTCCTAGATGAGCAGGATGTTTAGGGATAATTGGGAGGACCAGGTGGACTAGATATAGGTATCAGTTACAGTGGGTCAGGTAGTCAAGGTGGATAGTTGGGAGGTGCTAGGGATAGGTGGAGTACTTCCAGTTCTTACAATTGTTATGGTAGTTTAGCTTACCACATGGAGTACCGAAGGAGCTGATGCTTTATAGGAGGTACTGATAGGAGGTAGGGATTCCATGTGTAGAGCCATTGAGGGTGGTGGTCAAGGATGACAAGGAGCTAAAGGTCCCTAATGTGGATGATGTTGGGATGACCCTAGAGTATGTGGTATGGTTTGATGCCCAACTAGTATGGTTACCTAATGTGGAAACCAATGGTTATGATGATGTTGAGGATTCTAATGGGACTTCAAAGTGATTGAGATCCCTTCAAGATAGAAGTTGAAGAAATAAGTTGATATATGTGAGGTAGTAGACTCCTATTTTTGGTGGAGGGGAGGATGAGGAGGAGGATGATGTTGGGGATATATCTTAGGTGGCAAGGCTATAGGCTGAGATGGAGTAGCTATGAGTAGAGCGAAAGGCTTTTATGCAATCTTATGATGAGACTATAACACAACTACATGTGTAGCTTAGTGCATAGCATGTGACTATAGCTTAGATGCAGGTGGAATGGATATCTGGAGGAGTTGATGGGGATGATTAGGAGATGATCATGAGACTCCAGGAAGAGCTTCTAGGAAAGGAACATCGACACAGGTTGGACTTCCAATGACTTCGGACGAGCGAGGTATATGTGCACTCCTTGGAGGATTTATGTATGGCTAATCATATCATTTTTCCATATCCTCTATATTTCTCGATGACACATTCAACTAGGCCAGTTTATTCTAGGTAGAGTTCTATGTTTAGAGCTCCTAGTAGGTCACAACGGTCCACTCATGGACATTAGCTAGTGCTTAGATGCACTTTTTGTATATGAGCATTGGTGCTCTATTATATGTAGCCCTTGGGCACTCATTGTACATGCGATATTTATACATATATATATACATGGATTTTACCTTTTGTTTTATATGTGTTTTTGTGTGTATGTTTTTTGTGGAATATTTTTTGCGTAATTGTGGAATATTTTTTGCGTAATGCATATTTTCTATTTATGATGAATGTATATGCTATGTTATGGATGATTAATGCAATATGGAATATATGGATGACTAATTTGATATGGCATGTATGGATGGTTAATGAAATATGGAATGTATGGATGATCATTTATAGCTTAGATCTTTTCTTGACCCTTTTCTAGCATTATTGTTTAATTAGGGGTACCATACTTGGTGGCATATGGCATGAATGGTTTCTTGTGTGACATGGATGGTGACATGAAATAAGATATGGATTTTATGTAAGAAGATATGGATGTTGATATGGAATAATATATAGATTTTGATATGGAATACTTCCTATTTTATATAGACTCAAACATCCTATTGGCATAAAACAAACTCACTAAAACTATCTAATCCCTCTAGGACCAAATGTGTGTGCAGTGAATTTATTTACCTAATAAATAGTATGGTAATGACTCAAAGTAATAAATAACCAGTGTGTGTGCAAGTGATTTCATTAACTCATCTTGAGTAAATTGGTTAAACCTATTATGGTTGAAACTAATAGGCTAGCTTGTCCGTATGAGCGATCAGAGGTATCTATTAAAAGAGACATATCATCGTGTATGAGCATACTCCACTACCAGTCAAGTGTCTATAGCTTCGATGGAGGCTAACTCCATAGTTCATGACTTTTTTGTTGATCTCTTAAGTTTTGGGGATGACTACCTAACCGTCTAACTGGAAATGTAGTATGATCCTTACAACCCAATTGATCAGTGATGTGTGGTGTAAAAGATTTAAAGATTTTGTTAGGGATTTTTCCCTAGTCTTTATTTTATTTTTTGAATTGTGATAGTTGTGAAAACCACTATTTTTATGGACTATGTTGCATGATAGGACTATCAAGGATGACCCTTTTCACTTCAAGTTTCATACCAAGTATGGTGTTATCCCACTTTGACACAAGATGTTTCTAAGATGTGAAGTTGTGCTTGGTTCAAGAATTTTTTGGACTCAATTCCTAAAACTCAATATTTTATTAGTGTATATGTGGAGTGGTCCTAAAAAGAACTCAACATGTATTTTAGAGGTTTCTTAAAACACTAGGAGTGGTTGAGTGACCGAAAACACCTAGGAGTTGTGAATGTGCCTTGTGTTAATGGCAATTTGAATTTGTGGAATTGTGTGGATGATATTGTGAAGGTACCCCTGATTAAGGCAATGTGATTTCTTTTAGACCAATTAAGACCTTAAGCTTAATAAATTATCCTTATATGAAATGTGTAATGTGGAATGTGAATGCAATGTATGACATGCAATTTTATGAAATGTGAAATGCAATATGTGGGTGAATACATTGTTTTTTGGAGTGATAAATGCAAGTGAAATGCAATTTTGTGAATGAAGTATATGAAAATGTTTTTGTGTATTAGCCATGTATATATACATATATAGTGATGAATGCTTTCAAGTGTATAACATTAAGTGGTTCAGACTCTTCGTCTCCCTATAGACTGGAAAGTCTGTAAGTACCATTACCCACTCTTTGTGTAACAATGTATGGACCTAACCAATTAGCCATTAATTTATCATGAAGATATGGCAATACATTGGTATTTTGTTGATTTTCTTTAAGGAAAAAATCTACTACTTGGAATTCCTATAGATGGACTTTGGTGTTGTAAGCACGTTTGAGGTAGTCTTGATAAACTCGTAAATGCTTTAAAGCATTGACTCATATCTCATCAAGAAGTATGAGTTAGTAAATATGTGCATGTCTATATGTGTCATCATCTATGATTCCTACAAATAAATTTAAAATGAAGGGATATCGACCTCAAGAGGTATAATTGCTTTGGCTACATAGACCAATGAAAATGGTGTTGCCCCTGTATGTGCATGGATGCTTGTTTGATAAGCCCATAATACCAAGGGAATTTGTGTATGCCAATCTCTATGATTTTATTTGAAAATTTTCTTGATAGCAACTAAGGTCTTGTTGGAAGCTTTAGCTTGTCCATTTGCTTGTGGGCAATAGGAAGTCAAGAAACTATGTGGAATGTTGTATTTATCGCAAAGTGCTCAAACATCATTGTTCTTGAAAGACTTACCATTGTTTGAAATGATTTTTTAGGGTATACCAAAATGATAATGATATGATGAAGCATAAAATTCACAATTCTAGGTCTTTTCATGCTGGTTAGAGGAATTGCCTCAACCTACTTTGTGAAGTATTCAGTGGCTGTGATAATGAATGTATCTTGTCTTGAGGAAGGAGGTGAAATTTTTCCAATTAGATCTAGGCCTCATTTTGAAAAGGACCAAAGGCTTTGAATGGGTTGTAAAGCTTGTGATGGTACATGAGTTAAATTAGCATGTTCTTGGCAATTTTTGCAATGTTTGGAATAGGTGCAACAATCACGTTCCATTGTGGGCTAATAATAATCCATACGTAAAATACAATTTGCAATGGCCATTACACTAAAATTACCATTACAAGAACCATCATGGGCTTCAACTATGGCTCTTTGAGCCTCATTAGCCTCAATATAATGAAGGAGGACTCCATCATAACCATGTTTATACAACACGTCCCCCAAGAGAATGAAATGAGCTACCTTTTTCTTAAAAGTGCATTTGGTAGTTCGAGACATATCATATGGGAGTGTTCCAAAATTGAAAAAATCTACTATTTGGCTTGAAGAAGGCTCATATGAGTTTTATTGGATAAAGAAAACATCATTTTCATATTTAGACTCAGCACAGGTAATGGCAGATTTAGAGACTATTGAAATTATGAGGGGTTGTAACTCTCCAAAGGAATATTTTGGAATTAATGATCCAAGGGAGGCCATCGCATCTGTAAATATGTTAGTAAAATGTGACAAGCTATTGATTTCTTACCAATCAAACTTAGAGAGCAATTTCATTGCTACTTTGTGATAAATCCTAATGGTAGATTTTTTGCATTGGTATTCTTTGTTGATCTGCTTGATGACAAGTTGAGAATAACAAAATATCCTAATATTCTTAATACTCATAGCTATAGCTTATTAAAGATTTAAGATTAATTCTTCATACTCTGTAGTGTTGTTTGTGCATTGGAAGTCTAATTTGAATGACAAGGGAATATGTACCCCCTATGGTGTGTGAAATATGACTTCAACACCTTGACCTTTCATGCACTATAGCCATCAAATAATAATGTGATATCGATGTCTTCCTTAGAAATGACATATTCTTACTGAGGGACAAAAAACACTGAATCATATAGGAGCTCAATAATCAAAGGATGTTCACTAGATAGTCGATATTCTGCAATTTGATCAGCTATTACCTGACCTTTAATGGATTTTTTGTCTTATGAATTACAAGTTGAATTTAGTGAGGAGCATTATCCATTTAGCTATGTGAGTATTTTTTTTGGTAGATAAGATACTATAGCATTAATTCTAGGTTTTAAAGGTTGATCCAAAACCTTTTATAAAAATCAGCCCAGGGTTGTTGATGAACATGTCCTTACTAAGGATCCTATATATGTAAAATCTACATGCCACCAAAGCAATTACATCCGGTAAGGTACATAGCCTGTTATCAAAAATAAACTTCCCATACAACATTTTGGGTATAACCCAAGAAAACACACCTATATCATAATTACAAAAAAATAAACAAACATAGATCCCTTCCTTGAAACTGTGGAGAAACAAAAAGCTGCAGACACACATAACAGAGTACTAGAAAAACTCCCACAAGCTCTATATTAACAATTACTCTTAATAATTCTTTGGTAATTACTTTCTTTCGTATATGACATGCTTTGGGACCACATCCTTTCTTGGCCAATCATCCTTGGAGAAATGAACTTGCTGGCTAGATTTATGGTGGTGGCTATCTGGTGGTCCACATGGCTCTAGTTTGAAGTATTATATTGTTGTTTCTTTCCTGCCCTGTGATTATCAACCAAACTTAAATTACTAAGATGAATAGGAGCCATCTTATCTAACATGTGACTATCCCCATTAGTCTTTGTGGTATTTCCAATCAGCATCCACCAAGACTGACAGCTCGGATAATTTTTATTATGAGTCCATTTCAAAAAAGAGACAAGAATACTCATAGCCTTCGAACTTATGGTGCCTTCCCAGTTGGTAAATTTGAATATCATTCTTGGAATTATTTTTGAATAAGCTCCTCTACTTCACTTGGTACATCGTGTTCCCATTTGAAAAGTATGTCATCATCGACACCCAAATTGGCCAGCTTATCAACAAATTTGTTAGCTTCTCGAAAGACATGTTGGGCTTGTTTGTCCTGTCTTCCTGGAAAAGGATCCTAGCCTCTTCAACAATTGTTTTAATCCTCCAAGGAGGTTTTTTCCAATTATTGATAAGATTTATAACATGCATAGAGTCTCCTTCTATGATCAAATGGCCCTCTAATTCTTGAGTCATTTGAAGGCCTCTCCACATAGCTCTAGCTTCAGCTTCGTTGTTCATCCTTGTTCCCAAATATTTAGAAAATTCAAGCATCATATTCCCATTATGATCTCACACAATACCACCAGTGCCTGCTCTGTCAGGATTGTCCTTAGCCGCTCCATCAAAATTAAGCTTAAACCAACCCGTAAGAGGTGGGGACCACTTAACATTGGCTCTAGGGTTGACTACCCTAGGCACAGACTCATCTAACAAGGTTAAGGTTAAATATTGAGCAATCATGATCTCCTATAGATGAGGTTTACGACTATCAAAAGGGATAAAGTTCACATTCTCATTGGCAAAGGATAGTATCCTGGCAATGATAGTTTTATGATCATGGATAGACTCATTAAAGACTCTATGGTTTCTTTCTAACCACACCTTCCAAAGATAGTGATTGAGACAAATTTTCCACATGTATCTAAGTCTTTGGCTTGAAAAGGAGCAAGGCCACTAGACAAAAAAATCAAGTACGATGGTTGGTTTAACCTAGGAAATATTGAAGGCCTGAAAAACCCCACTTAGGACAGTCAAGGAAAAAGGGCACTCAAGGAAAATGTGATAAATGGTCTCCCAATTAGCCCTACATAGATAATAGCAATTAGTGATACAAATACCTTTATGCATCATATTATCAATGGTTATAATTCTTCCTTGGATAACCAGCCATGAAAATACTACAATTTTTGGAATTAAATTTTTTATCCAAACTAAGTCCTTTTGGAGGACAAAATCCTCGTCATCAAGTAGAAGCTTGTAAGTTGATTTAACAGTGAACTGCCCATTTTTCGTAGGAGCCCAAGTCACTTGATCTTCCTTGGGTCTCTTGGGGATAAACTATTTTCCAATAATGTTATAAAGATCATTTGATTCCACTTGAAATCCCTAAATCCTTATTTTTTTCCACTTCATTCTGCCTTTGTACTCAACCATATAATTGGATACTTTTCTGCCAATGAATTCTTCCATGATATCTCTGATTCAGGCTAAGTTAGGATATTGCGTCAGTGGTTCGTCCTTAGCCCACCTATCATTCTAGAAATTTATCCTCTCACCATTGCCTAAAACCCATCTTAAACCTTTTTTGATGATTTCCTTACAATTGAGAATTGCTTTCCAAAAATTAGAACCTCTGATTGGAATTGAGTCACTTAGAAATTCCATATTTTGAATATACTTTCATTTGATGATAGTTGTCCATTCATTTTCTTCACCATAAATGAGGTGCCATGTCTTCTTAGCTAGTAAAGCTAAATTTATATGAGCAATTATCCTCAGACCTAAGCCCTCATTTTCCCTGGGTCTACACACTTTGGTCCATCTTACAAGGTGTATCCTTTTTTTCTCCTCTAATCCAGTCCATAAAAATTATTTTTGGAGTTTCTTAATTTTCTAGAAAACCTTCACAAGGGCTTTGAAAACTGAGAGGAAATAGACTGAAATTATTTAAAGAGAGGCCTTAGTGAGGGTCATCTTTACTACTTGAGATAGAAGATGACCTTTCCATCCAACAAGTTTTTTTTAAATTCTTTCAATAACCCTGTCCCACATTGACTCTGTCATAGAACCAATGAAAAGAGGGAGACCAAGATACGAAGTGGGGAGGTTTGATATATCACACCCTAAAAATTTTGCAATCTTTCCTTGCCTTTGAATGGGGGTTTTCGAGAAATATAAATTGCTTTTATTGAAATTAACTTTCTGACCAGCAGTGTCCTCGTAGAGTTGCATGATGTGTTTAATTATTTTGACCTCAACCACCAAAGCCTTAGTTAATAGAAGGGTATCATCGACAAAAATTTGGTGAGAAACAACCCTAGTGAGATATGTTGCCTTGATTCCTAATATTACCCTTGAAATACAATATTTTTTTATGGTTCTACCTAAAGCTTCTACCACAATTATGAATAACATGGGGTTGATAGGGTCCCCCTACCAAATTCCTCTATGACTTTGAAAGCAACCAGCAGTTGTTCCATTAACCAGAATCAAGAACCATGCTTTAGAAATGCATTTTTTGATCAAATTAACCCATTGGTGGTGAAAACCAAACTTAAGGAGGACAGTAATCAGAAATTCCCAATTTAGCTTGTCAAATGCTTTGTTCATATCAAGATTAAGGGCAAAAATAGACCTGTTAGTCTTATGAGCAGAGTGCAGAGCTTCATGAACTATGATAACTCCATCCAATATTGACCTACCCTATACAAATCTTCCCTAGAACAAATATATGATGCGGGCCAAAACATCTCTCATTATATTTGCAATGGCTTTAGTTAGAATCTTGTAAGAAACATGGCACAGACTGATTGGCCTAAAGTCAGCCATAGATTTAGGGGTTTGCTTCTTAGGAATTAGATAAATAAAAGTAGAGTTGAGACCTTTTAGTATATGATTGCTTGCTTGGAATTATATTACAGCAAAAATTGCATCCTCACTTACGATGTCCCAAAAAACTTGATAGAAACAAGGGGGAAAGCCATCAAGTCCTTGGGCTTTGTCTAGCTCCATGCTAAACAAGGCTTCCTTAATTTCCTCATCAAAAAATGGAGCTAGAATCTTAAGGTTTATATCCTCATTTATTATGCTAGGAATGGATTACAAGAGAATATCTTTGGCCTCCTCATTGCACTGTGATTCATGACCAAGGATAGAATTGAAATAAGTTATTGCCTCCTTTATGATTTCTATTAAGTCCTGAGTAATAGAACCATCTATTTTTTTAAATTTTTATCTTGTTATTGATTTTTTTTCTAAGCGTGGTGACGTGAAAAAACTTGGAAGTTGAATCTCCATATTTAAACCAAAGAGACCTTGATTTTTACCTCCAATAGGTTTCCTCACAGGCCAAAATTTCAAGCCTTTCTTGAATGAGATGACACCCTATCTGCCGATTGCTCCAGGTTAATTCACTCCTCTAAGTTTTACATCCATAAAGATGTTGGAGTTCACAAATTCATTGAACTCATCCATGCTCCTGATAGGTGGTCCATTTCCACCCATTTTGTCTGAAGGGTAAAGAGGAGTGTTAAAATCCTCAGGCATAATCCAGGGGACATTATGGAAGATTTCACTCATATTTCCTAAGTACTCCCACAGTAGAGTTCTCCCTTGAATTGAAGTTGATGCATAAATATTTGAAAGGATCCACGACCTGTTGTTGTTTATTTCCTTAAATAAAACACTAAGAACCCTGTCATATTTTTGAATAATTGTGCCTTCTACTATTCAAGGATCCTGCAAAGTCATAAGGCCTCTAGACGCTCCTCTAGCTAATTTGTAAACCATCTCCCCTTGATTCCAAATTTTTTTTGCTACTTTTTATGATTGAATCTCATTAGTTTTTGTTTCTTGCAACATGATAATAGTTGGATTCACTTGATTTCTTATTGCATTGACTTCCCTGTGTTTGGGAAGGCCATTGAGGCCTCTCACGTTCCATGAGAGGAACTTAATTTATATTATTTGGGATTTCTTCCTCTCCCCCTCTCTTGAGGGGGTTTTCCTAATTTTGTTGTCTTCAGAACCTGAAATAACCTGTTGAAACAAGGTTCTCTATTTTCCATTGGAAATGTCATTATCAATTTTAATTTTTATATGCTCAGCATTTGATATTCTCCCTCTTCTTTTTTCACTTCCAAAATCTATAGGAGACTTCACAGTGCTCCTGATTTATTTAGGACTAAACTAGGGAGAGGCAATTTGTTGTAGAACTGGACTGCCATATTCCTCAGTCTAAAGAGTTTCACATATCTCCACCCCTACATTATTGTAAGTGTATGTGGCTAAGTATTTTCTCTAGCTATGACATAAGCTATGTGGATAAGCATGTAATATCAAAGTTTCTTAGTGAAAAAAATACTGTTAAGAACATTTTTTCTACATAAGTGTATTTAGTTTCATAGCTTACCAATGTTCAACTCATATAGTAGACATCTTGCTCTCGATTTTGTTCATTCTTTTGTGCAAGCAATCTTGAAAGTCATTGCACATGTGTATAGCCCTTTTAAGTTTACGAATGGGTACCATTTTTGAGAGCCACTCATGATAATTGATAGGAAATATGAAGTTCACATTTAAGAGTTTTTGAAGCTTTGTTTTTACCAAGAGGGCCATGGTAGGATGCATTCTCCTAAGTTTTTGTTTGACCAACTTAGCATCAGGCTGTAAGGTGAGATTGTGGACAACTAAAATAGGGTCAATACCAGGCATGTCCTTATAGGACCATGCAAATATGCCCTTATTTCTCTTGAGGAGAGAAATAAATTGCTCTTTCTCATCACGTGATAAACTTTTTCCAAGCTTGACAATTTTGGAAGTCTTTTTCTGGACTAAGATCCACATCGGTGGTATCTTCAATAGACATGTGGGAACCTTCCTCAAGTTGATGTGGTGTAGGGATCAGATGAATTTCATATAAGATATCATCAAAATATTATGGCTTATCCTCATCTATTTCTACCTATGAAACCTCAGGATCCAAAGGTGAGGGTGAAGGCAAAGGTGGAGGGGATGAAGGAATGTAGTTGGTGGAAGACATTAACAATTCCTTGGATAAGACAAATTTGACGAATTTTGGGGGTGAAGAAATCTGATCCATATCAATGAGGCTTATGTTAATTGGAATTGGCTCAACTGGATCATTTGGATTACAAAGTGGAGTGAATAAATCAACAGGATTCATGTTGACTTATGGGAAAAGGTGGATAAGATTGAACGAAATAGATGGAACTTAGAAATCAATTCTAGGGACTTTATTAACCTAAACAACAACAATCAACACAAATAAATACATTTTTCTAAATGATATATTTCATACGCAATGCAAAGAAATAAAATATATTTTTGCTGATTTTTAATTGATTTTTGATTTTTTTGGTAATGGTGATAACCACTATTTTTATGCTATGTACATATGTTACAAATTTGGCTTATGGAATGGCTTAATGGAATGGATGTGGTGGTTTACCAGTAGAGGTGAATCGCTCTTGTGGAAAATTCAAGCAAAGTATGGGCTCATGAATGGGGAATATGCTGAGATAAAACTCATCTTGTTTGGAATGGAGAATGATGGGCTCCGATTCTTCTTCAGATTCATCTAAAATTATTGACATAGATTTAAATTCTTCATATATTTCCTCATCAAAATTATTGGGATGGAGGGCTTATTATTATGAATTGAGATTAATCCTTTGGAAGGCTTGTTCAAGAGATGAGGTTGTGGAAATTGGGTGGTAGCATAGACCTGAATGGTTGTGCACCTCTTGATATGGAACATCGATAGGTTGATGCACTATCTGTTCATGTAATCCTAGGCCATGGCCTTACCAATTGATAATATGGAAATATCAATATGGGAATCTTGTCATGTTAGGAATTTTTGCAAGAACCGATTCTTTGGGTTTTTCTATGGGAGCTAGACTTGATGAAGAATCAATTCTCCCATATACAAAATTTATGCTATGTGGAGTTGAACCCATGTTATAGACTACTCCTATTGCTAAAGGTGGATCACATGGGTGACCAAAATTCTTAGCATTAGGTATGGTGAGGGACGTGGCGGTGATGTCTTGGACCGCGTATTCACCAAAACTAGGATTAGTGAGGTAGACCTCAAATTGGGATGACATGGAAGTATTGTGGTTGGATAATGACTCAAGGAATGGTGAAGATGGAGATATCTCACAATACATCAATTCAACTTGTGAAACATTTGGTTATGGACTGGCTTGGAAATGTTGCTGAGTGGATATGTATGATGTGTATGGCAATTATGTTGATGATGTGGATCTATTATGACCACATATTCATGTAGTCATGGATGATGATTATGGGGGTGTGGAAGTTTTATGAGAGTGATAGGGAGCTCCTCAAGAATGGGATTTTTTGATGAAAGGGTGGACAAAATGGTAGATGGCTTGGATGATGACAATAGGAAAAGGTGAGTGGAAGGTAGCATAGACTCATAGGGATTTGAAATGAAATTGCAATACTTAAATGGTTCAACATATGCCGGTATGTACCTATCCTCATGAACATATTTCAAAAATTGATGTAGCATTGAAGGGACACATCTCATTTCCCTCATCCAAGGTCTTCCAAGGAGTACATTATATGCCATGGATTCTTCCAATATATGAAACATTGTATGCAACATTTTAATTCCTAATTCGATGGGCAAAACAACAGTGCCAACTACGGAACACAAAGCATTGTTGAATGCTTTTAGGGTGAAGAATTTTTTGGTGATATGTTATGGAGGAAGGTTCAAATGATAGAGAGTGGATGTATTGATGATGTTGATAGAGGAACTGGTATCAATTAGGACTCTTTTAAAAGGATTTTTATCAATTAGATCCATCATATGCAATGGAGGGTCTACGGATTCTGATGAGATTGGCTTAATATAAAAGTAATAGAATGTTATGGAAGGCTCCATGCATGTTTGTATGCTCCCCATAAAGTTGTTGAAGGCATTAGGATCTTGCGATTGCAATTTGATGTATTTTAAAATACCCATTAATGCCTCACAATGTGAAGGAGATTGTTGGATTATCTCATAGAACGACAATTTGGCAAAAGCCATTTTTACACTTGTAGTTATTCGGCTACTCAATGAGATGACAGGTCAAGGTGGATGATTTATGGGTGGATTTGGGGGATTCGATTGACTAGGGATATGAATGGGTGATGAAGGATTAGGGAAAAATTGAATGGGTTGTGATGTAGAAGATTTTGACACACTTTTTTGAGGTAATTGCCTTTGTTGGTTATTACTTTGACCTCTAGTGACCACATGAATGGATCCTACAAACCCTTGGTACTATTGAATATAATTGACTTTATTGAGAGGATTTTTGGTGTTAGTTCACCCTACATTTAGTTGCACCTCCTCGTGATGAGGAAGTGGTGTATGAAATATACCAAGGTTTTGGTTTTTTTGAGTGAGCGGATTATTGAGCTTGATTTCCTCCAAGTTAATGAGATCTTGGACTGTCTTTGAATACATGGCAATTGTTAATGTCATGTTAATTTTGCCTATGATAAGGACAAAATAGATGTTCCCAATAATGTTTCCCATGTTTGGTGGGATCATCCGATCTAATATCAGGTAAAGCAATTTTATTTGTCTCATACAACCTTCTAAAAAGGGAAGCATATGACTCAACTAGAGGTGTATATTGGGAATTTTATCGGATAGACTATCATTGAGGATATTTTTCCACATCTGGAACTGTGTTTTACACTATTGGAGCTTGTGTTGCTGAGGGGACCACATGATATAAAATTGATTGAAATTTTTGTTGCATAGGTTGTTGTTGTTGAGCCATTACCAGTTGGATCATGACCACTTGATTGACTTTATTGGATTGGGTGGCTAGGGTAGCCTGTATTGATTTTTATTGGCCAGAATAGTTATTTTTATATTGGGCCTTATTTTACAACTCTTTATTTTTAGCCTTTAATATTCCTTCTTGGATTTTTGTATCCTCAATGACACTAGCTTGAGCTAAAGCTTCTTCAAATGATTGATAAATTCATATTTGGATCATCCAAGAGATAGGTTTTAAGAAAATCTTGGTGAATATCTTAATTAGCTCATCCATTGGTAGGGTGAATGGCAATTTAGTGATGATAACCCTCCAACGGTTTCTAAAATCATAGATAGATTCATCATCGTGTTGTCTTAAAGCATAGACATTAGATAATGAGATCTTTTTTTTAATATTTACGATGAAACGATCAAATAATTGATCAATAAATTGTTCAAAAGTATAGATACTATGGCTTGGAAATTTATTGTACCATTCAATGGGATCCCTTCCTAATGTTCGAGGGAAATTTTGAAGCATGAGAGCATTATCATCTTCAATTCTAAAGCATGCATGAACAAAGGTACTCACATGTTCTTTGGGATCCTTATTTCCCTTAAAATTTTCAAACTTGGGCATTGTAAATTTTTCTAGATATGGCAGTGATGGTACCGAAGGATGAATTGGTTGATTGATCAACTAGCATAAGGTTGGTTTTTTGTTCGAAAAACCAAGAGTAAATTACATCAATTGATCTATATGTTTCTACATGGCCTTAATTCAAGGGTCTTCCTTAGAAATATGGAAGCCTTGAATTACCTAATGAGTTTGTGGTAGAGTGGAAAAATGTTGTGGAGTGACTAAGTGATGAGAGGATTGGTACTTATGGTTAGGAGAATTGGATGGAATATGATGAATGGGAGATTGTTGATGAAAATATGGAGAATTATCGAATGATGTTTATGGATGAATTTTATGGCTAGGTTGGCCAATGGGAATAGGATGGGTGATGGTATGTATTGGTGGGGTAATAGGGATAGAAACCATAGAATACTATGGTTCCATGGACTCTAGTTGACAAGGACAGTCTCAGTAGAGTTATGTAAGGGCTTAGGATTTGCATGTACTTGATGTTAAGCATTTTAATGTTGTCTAAGCAATTTTTTTAGGTGTTCACATGCCTCGCTAATATCTCTATCAAATGCTAAGGGTATGGAGGTAGATGGTATGGAATATGTGGTTTGGGTATAATTTACACTAGGTATAGCAACTTGTGATGATGGAACTTGTGAAGCATCATTGACTTGTGCTTCATACAAGGGGTTGGTATAAGTGGAGGTATATGAGGTGCTAAGAGCACATGAAGGTTGGGGAATGAACACATGGGATGAAGGTGCAACTGATGCCTCAAAAAGAGGGTTAATATAAACCTGGGTAAAGGTGGATGGGATATGGGAATAAATAGGCTCTTGCTATAGAGTAGAATCCTGTCTAGGTGAATTTGGAATGGACTCTAAGACATAACTAGAAAACTTCATGAAAACTTCTACTATTTCCATGTCTATATGGGTAATGTGATTATTTATGGTAAGGTAGGTTAACTCCTATTGGGGCATGACCATATGGAATGTTGTGGATTTTAGAGAATGTGAATAACCTGTAGATAAATATGCCTGTGTCACATTGAAGGAATATACCATAGAAGTGGTGGGCAAGGTGGATGAAGGTTCCATTAAGTTATCTTGACTTATAGCTTTCTTTTGGTTTCTAGTTATTACCATAAGAAAATAAATCAAGACATAGATTAAACTATCAAATGTGACACAAAATTGAAATATTTAAAGAGCAAAAAGGAAAAAAAACAACCAATGCTAAGTATAAGCCAGTGTGGCTTACCTTGTTCAATGATTATCTCCTATTTAATGTGTAGTCATTGTAGGTGTTAGTCTTGTGTGTTTTGATGTTATAATCTTGCTTAATAAAATAAATGTAAAAACTATGGTGAATATAGGACAACGAGATTTTTTTTGGTGATGAAATCCAACAAGTTTGCTCGGGGGTATCCTATGGTTTCTATGGGTATATATTTATGGATGGATATGAATGCCACCATAACAAAATATCAAGCAATGGTTGGTGATGAAATCCAACCACTACTATTCTTAGTGAAATGTGTTGTGTGTGAATTCCTTTTAAATTTTTCATTTATTAATATGTACAAACAATGTTAGAAACAACTAATTTCATAGATCTAAATCAGAAGCCAACACGATAATGTCAATTTCTACAAAGGGTGTGAAGTACACCGCTTAAGACCCCTTATAAAAGACAATCAGAGGGTTCATCCATCCCTCTACCTATAATCACCCAATGGTAGGAATGATTTTGGCACCCTAATGTTATTACTATTTAGATAAACAAAAGAAGGTGCTTCTAACACTAAAATGCAATACTATGTTATGCAATTTCTCAATTCAGATGCAAACAAAATGTAGCATTTTGTATTTGTGAATATATTAAAAATAAAAACCCTAATTAGAATGTATGAATGTATGCAAAACTAAATGATTTATTTTCCATATTACTTAATTATTATTAATTTTATGCTTAGAATTTTAAAATTACAACAAAGAACCCAAAATACGTAAAAATAGAAACTTGGATTTTAGATAGTAGACTTACTGAACAACCTACATATTTGCTCCAAATAATTGTAAAATGTATTTGGGTGCTTCTGGAACACCCTAGGGTACTTATTGAATATCACCAGGTGTGTCTAGATGATCCTCGAGTTTCGCAGAGTGTTCGCACACTTCCTACAACTTTTTGCACCTCCTCAAAAACCCTAATAGGTAAAAAATACCTATTTTTTGCTCTTGAAAATATGCAAAATAAGAAAACAAATAGCAAGTTAGAATTAAATATAAATTATAAAATGGAACCCTTAGGGGGTCCCAACGTGATCACCATTTTTAGAGACAAAAATACAACACCAAGCAATGCTAAATAAAATAGAATTCAAATAACTAGATATTGCACAACAAATAATATTTATATTAAATGGGGGGAGCCTAAAAACTTCGTTGTTAAAATAACAAATTGAAGAATCCCCTTTGATACAATTTTTACAAATATTTCTAGGGTTATCCAAAACTCTAGATACAAAATGTGGTGGTGTCTTCAGTTGCGTTCTGCTCCCAACAGGTGTGAGTGGTCTTCTATGTATATGATGTCAAGCCACTCCAGCTTAAACAGTTATCCAATGCTAATGAATCTCCAAATATACACACAGAAGATGAAAGAAGAGAGTTAATAATAACTAAGAGAGCTCCACTATGTGAGACCCTCAAAAATTAATAAAATCCTAACTATCATGTAACACTACAACAATAAAATAAAGAAATATTGAAATAAACAAAATGAAGAATGATTTACCTTACTCCTTGTTGGTTGTATTTTGATAACTGGAACTTTTGTAGTTTTATGGTGAAGGTGTGCCCTAGAGACACCCAAATATCTTGCTTATATTTAGAAAAGGTATTTGAAATATGGTACTGAAAGCATGAGGATACGGAAAAAAAAGGAAAATGCCAAGTACGATGCATGTAAAACCAAACTTAACACTAAAAGCCTATGTATTGAAAATTGCATGAAAGGAAAGAACATAACGAATCGACATGAGATAAAAGCAATATGGAATATAGCCCTATTTATTGATATGCTTTTAAAGTCATGTTACAATATGTATCCTTCCCTTTTAAGGGATAGGAGCATTAAATATGTTTCTTGTCACATCCATGGATAGCCATCCTTCTTTCGTGTGACCACATATAAGATGAGCGGACCAAAACGTCACCGCCTATTATGTATATGAATGTTGACTCATTTTTGCTCCTCCATTGTCCATATCCTACATTCAAGGAAATAGAAAATAGTCAGTAACACTTGTAGATAAAATAAAACATGCAATCCCCACGCCTTCAATTAGTGCAAGCAAGATGTAAATAAAATGATAACTAGAATAGCTTCAAATGAACTAAAAATTTGACAGGGGCATCAAAACCTCACAAGGAAAACACTACAAATGGAACAGTCAAGAAATTCATCATAGATTTGTATTTGCTCCGGGGCGGGACGAATAGACCTGGAACAAAACGTCAAAAGGCACTGTCCCAAATGTCATATATGAGAAGCTCCAAATCACCTACAAAGTTGGGTTTAGCTAATTGGGGGCATTTTGGGAAGACCTAGAAGGTCAGATTTTCCCAATTTGGCCTCTATCATAGAGAATTTGATGATGCTACCTGCATGTTAGTAAAGGCGATAAATGATAGAAACATGATCAAAATTGCTCAAAACAATGTGAAATTTAAATGACAACCTATCTAAGCAGCATAGAATTGAATGCAAAAATAACAAAATGGAAATCTACCATAGATTTATAGTTGCTTCGAGGCGGGGCGATTAGAACTACAGTAGTGTGCGGGGCACCCGGGGGCAGGACGCCCACCGTTTGGGACCTGATTTCGGCACCAATCCACTTGGGATGGGTCCAAAATATCCTATGGGGTGTTGTCAAAAAATTTGGTAGGATGTTGTGGCAAAATTTCGGGTTTTGGTTTTAGATTTCCACTTCCAATAACCACCCTATGACCTCTCTTCCAAAAGAGATCAAGGATGCAAAAGTCACAAATCAAAAGGTGTGTGTGTGGAAGTAAAACGACTACACTTCGTTGCTCAAAATGCTCCTTCTTTGTGTATATTGTGGTGAGAAAACTCACTAATTTATAGACCTGGAGGTCTCTTTGGATGAGCATGCAGAGGCACCACTTGGCAATCATGCCTTTCCAAGGGAGGGAAGATTCCTCCCTGATTAGGGGCTTCATGAATGCCCTTGTAACTGCCTCTAACGCTCAAAAATGCTCACTCACACTCCCATGCAATGAAGGAAGAATTAAGTGGTGGATCTGAGCTACCATTTGTCAAGATTTGACTTTTTCTCATCAAACCTGCTATTCGCCCCACCTTGGAGCGAAAACTCCTAATCGTCCCTGGGTGGTACAAATAATATTTTGTAATCGTCCTTGGGTGGAATGAGTATGGAGCATAGTGCTTGAAGGTGCCAAATTGACTCCTAACCTTCCCAAAACTACTATGAGAGTGGTTAGGACCACTGTTTAACCTCTAAGGGCTGCCCTTGGGGCTATGTGTGTCAATGCGATCAATGTTTGCAGTAACATAATTGGATTGGTGTCGTTTTGGTGTCTATAGATGCCCCTTTTTGGGATGCGTTGTGCGTGGCGTAGTGTTGAGAAAAAAATAGATAACCAAAGCACTAATGATCAGGGTTTCTCAATAACCTAACCAACTTTTGATGCCCCGAGTATGGAAAGGGCATGCATTCTTGAATCCTTGCTTCTGACGAGTGAAGGAACTCAATTCAAGTGTTAACATTTTTTAGTGAGGTGTTACTTGATCTTGGACATTGATCAGTCATGAATAGGCAAAGGACACAACCTTTTGTCTATGGGAACCCTAAGTTCATGATTCATGAATGCCAAGTGTTTGATCAGCTTGTGATTGTTAATTGTTTGCTGCCCCAAGTAAGAGCATGATTGTCTTTGTCAATGATTCTTTGAATGCATGCCATTTTCATGATTGGGTGTGTATTTTTTGATTGTTGACTAAGTGTGACTACCACCTCAAGCGACGAATCTATAAGCGAATGACATACATGAGAAAAGCTATGAATCACTTGACCCAAGATGACTTGTGTAAGGGTGCCTTTAGATGTTTTATCATTGAATGTGTGTACGGTTTTCTGACATTTAGACTTGTTTTTGGTGGGTTTGAACCCTTTTTGGGACACCGTTTTGGGGATGAAATTCTCGGAAATCCATCTTCCCGTGGAGCATTCCAGCTATGGTAGCCTTCTTAGGGAGTAGGATAGTGAGGATTTTTGACCCCGATGTCTGTTTTGCATTCCCAGAATGTCAAGTGCAAAAGCACTCTCATCGAGCAATTTTATTGCTTGTTTTGGTGCATTTGTGTGTAGTTTTTTGCTATTTTTTGGAATTTTTTCCCTGTATTCATTCTTGGGTGGGACGAATACCAATTTAGTATTCGTACCAGGGTGAAACAAGCACTAACCAGAGAACTCATCCCAGGTAGGAACGATTACAGGCCTAAAATCCTATTTAAGGGCCAAAACTAGGGTTTGGGCTCATTTGCATTCGAATTTTCTGGTGATCTGGAGCTTTGAGGAGGAGGAGGCTGATTCTGTGAAGCGAAGCACTACTAAATTTTTCCTACTACCATGAGTGCATGAACCAGATCAAGCAACGGAGCCAAAGCGAGACCAGTAAGTGATCTTCCTCGTCATTGCTTGTATTTCATTGTTACAGTTTTTAATACCGCAATTTATTTGTTGTTGTGTTTGTAGTTTGTTGTTCAAATTAAAAATGAAAACCCTAATTAGATGTATGTCGTTATGTGTGATGTGTTGTTTTATGACTTCAAGAAAACTTAGGTAAAACCCTAGGTGAACAAAGATCAAAAGTTACTTTATAACTTAGCTAAAAACTTAGTTGAAAACATAACTAAAAAAAACTTCACTTAACCCTAGTTAAACAAAGACAAAACTTAGGTTAGAAACGTAGGGTAAAACTGAGCGTAAAACGTAGCACAACCCTAGTTATTTTTTGTTGTTTTTGTGTGTGTTTTTAATTTATCAGTTGACCTCTAGAGTGAAACCCTAGGTACTAACAAACCATTTTTTGAATTTTTTTGCTTGTTTGTTTTTAATTTATCAGTTAGAATTAAAAACCCTAGGACTGACAAACCATTTTTTGAATTTTTTTTGTTTGTTTGTAATTTATCAGTTAGAATTAAAAACCCTAGGACTGACAAACCATTTTTTGAATTTTTTTTTGTTTGTTTTTAATTTATCAGTTAGAATTAAAAACCCTAGGACTGACAAACCATTTTTTGAATTTTTTTGTTTGTTTGAATTTTTGTGAATATTGTTGTTCGGCATTCATCTATTTTTATTTACATTTGTTTTATGCATTTTTGTATATTCATGTTATTGTTGTACATTTTTTCATGATTTTAATTTTTTTATTTTGTTTTCATTTGCAGGTTGTGAAGAGCCGATACCGTGTGCCCACGATTTTCACTAAAGCATGGGAGGCACTGACTTTGGCTGTCTGGGAGTGGCTTGATGCCCTTGGGATCAAGCAGGTGACTCAAATGGAGCCATGTGGTTGGGGATAAGGCCTATCTGACGGCCCTGATCAACTTGTGGGATCAACTTGTGGGATCCCAACAGGGGAGATGACAGTGACCTTGGAGGATAGCTATCAGATTCTATGGATTTTGATAGATGGATTGTTAATCAGGATGATGTTGCGTGATCAATAGACAGCTATACTGACATGATGCTTCAGGCATAGGGAGGAGGTGGGTGTGGATATCCCAGTGGAGAGGGCAGAGTGCGACTGCCAGATTGGTGGGATTCTGGTTCGATGGTGGTTGGAGAAGGGGGTTTTGGGAGTGAGGCACGTAGTACTTATGGGCCTCATTTCCAACATGCTGCTACCTGACTTGTCAGGTGCAAGGTTCCCATGAAACCTGTTGGATATGGTCTTTCTACTGGTGGAGTGGGAGAACGCATGGGCTACATACCACCGATAGGAGGGGGATATCGATGCTTCATGGGAGAGGTATCTTCTACAAATGTAGTTGGTGGAGAGGAAGAAGGTGTTGGCGTAGCACAACAATGTAGTAGTGATGTACCGACGGTGGGAGGTAGAGTGGTGTCGACACCGGATGGATTTAGAGGGAGAGATCATCCACCTCGGGGGGTGGGTACCTAAGCCCTCTAGAGGTGGGTCTTCACGTTGGATGAGGGGCAGTTATACTAAGCAGGTGATTAGATGAGGGGTGGGCTAGTGGGCATGATGCGGGGGCTAGCAGTAGCCGCCCTGAGGGGTCCCATAGGACCCACACCATGGGGGGTAGTTCTCGTCACACCGATCCTACATGATCATGGTGGTCGATGCCCTAGGATTTGGGGATTTTGAGGTTTTGCTTTTGCGGGGTCAGATGACCAGTTATTGTAGCCTACGGGCATTTTTAATATATATATATATATACATATGAATTTATTTTGTTTAAACACATGTCATAATTTGATGTTATGCTCAATGATTGTTGAATGTGTATGTATGCATGTTAATTGATGTTGATGGATGCATATGTTATGATGAATGCACATGTTTCTAATTTTTAGGATATGCAAATGGAATGGATGAATTAGATTTGTGATTTTTGGTGGGGGCACCATAGACTGTTTAGAACATATGGCTTTTTGTCTTAGGCGATTACTATGGTAAATGAATTTTGTTGTATACATGCTATTTTTGTATTTTCTGATGGCAATTCGAGGATGATAGATTACACAGGTGGTTTAGAATGTAGTTAAGGTTTTCTGAGACTCAGATGTTTTAACCAACTAGCCAGTACTATAATGTTATCTTCCAAGACTTTTTAGACAAGGTATGAATCGAACTTGTCTTTGACCAAGTTATTTCACATCCCTGTGTGTGCAATTGAGTTCATTTATGTGGTATTTGTCAGGATACTGTCAGTGCCAGATAGGCTGTCAACCAAACCCGTACTGAGGATCACCTAATTAGCTCCACTAACTCCTTTGTTGTATTTAGTCAGATTAATCTATGGTGCTATCGAGGATACCATAAGCTAGCTCATCCACATGCAAACATTGATCTGCACACAAGTTAATGTGATGAGATATATCGTCATGCGGGAGGTTTACCACTAGTGACCGATAGGCTATCCACCAAACCGGTACTAAGGTTTACCTCATGACCTTCTGAATGCTGAGAGTTCCAGGGATTCAAGTTCGACTCCCTTATTTTCTTCAATTGTATTGGGATACTTGCTCTTTTTTAGTGATAAAAATCACTATTTATTTTTGTTTTTTCTTTTGAGCAAGGGAGTTGAATATTGAGTGATGAGAATCACTATTGTATGTGCCTTTTGATGTATGCACTTTAGTGGTGATGTCAAATTTTTGAAGTTTTGACTTTTGCAAATTTGTGATGTTTTGCAACTTATTTAGAACTTGGGATTCTTGGGGAATTGGGTAGGGAAGATGCTTGTCCTTTTGCCAACTCTCAGCATTCTTGGGGTCATTCGCACAGGGGGGTGAACAAGATAACTATTTCGCTTATGGTGACCTAGATTGCTTTACAGGTTTCATCTTTCGTTCACACAACTTTGGAATTTTTATGTGTTTTAACTTGTGTTGGGATGCTACGTAATAAGGTGTGATCCAAGTAGAACTCTACCTTTGTAAAATCTATCCGAATTTGTACAGTACTTGGCTAGAAAGCTAATGACAACTGAATGACAAAAACTCTTGATATATTTAGAAGACAACTGACTATGATAGGGTGAAAATATGTGAATGGCATTTATTTTTGATGGATTGTTTATAGAGTGGAGAAATGTAAAAAATGATGGATTTACCGAGTAATTACAGTCTATGGTGCCTTTGACCTGTATGACCACAAATATGCAATGTATGGATGTGATGCTTAATGCAACTATTATTTTTGTGTTTTTGATGGATTGATTTTTTTGTGGGTATGAAGATGAGATGCAAAAAGAGCTCTTTATTGTTGTGATGATTTTTGAGCATGCAGGGAAATGAGATGCAAATCTTTGTTGTTTTTGATGATTTTATTGTTTTTGAATTTTCTTATTTTTTACCAAGCGATTGTGGGAATCCTTGGAGCTTTTTGGTTTGACCAAAGGGGTAATGGGCACCTTTGGGGCATTTTTGGGGTTGACCAAGTGATTGTGGGAATCCTCGGGGAATTTTGGGATTGACCAAGTGATTACGGGAATCCTTGGAGCATTTTGGGATTGACCAAGCGATTGCGAGAATCCTCGAAGCATTTTTTTTGGGTTATGGCTCTTTTAAATATGGAATGGCCGCAAATGATGAATTTTCAAGGGTTCTAGTTCCTTGATTCCATCAAGAGAGGCTAGCCGATATGTTCTAGGTCCTATTTTATTGTCAATGGCATAAGGACCTAACAAGTTTACCGCAAATTTGTCCCTTAGATGGGGTGGCAAGTTAGAATTTTGCTGGTTCTCTTTTAAGACTAAGTCACCAACATGAAAGTCCCTCAGGTGAACCTTCATGTTGTACGCCCTCTTAAGTCACTCTTGATAGATACGTAAATGCTCGAGAGCATTAACGTGTCATTCTTCGAGCAGTGTAAGCTAGTCTAACTGGGCCTGCCACGTAGTGTCATCATCGATGAACTCTTGCATTGATATGCATAGGGAAGGAATTTCCAACTCGAGAGGCATGACAGCCTCAGAGCCATACACAAGCAAAAATGGAGTTTCCCCAGTGGGTGTCTGAATGCTAGTGTGATAAGCCCATAGGGCAAGTGGGATCTAAATGTTCCAATCCTTATGACTATCTGTGATTGTCTTTTTGAGGATGGCAACTAGCATTTTGTTTGATGCCTCTACTTGCCCATTTGCCTATGGATAATAGGGTGTCGAAAAACTGTGCTGAATTTTGTACTTTGTGGTCAAAGCATGCACGTCTTTGTTCTTGAATGACGTCCCATTATTCGAGATTATCTTGGATGGAATACCAAAATGACATATGATATTATGTAAAATGAACTTCGAAATGCGGGTTCCAATCATAGAGGTAAGTGGAATTACTTCCACCCATTTGGTGAAGTACTCTATGGCCGTTATGATAAATGTGTGATGGCCTGACGATGTAGGGGAGATCTTTCCGATTAGATCTAGACCCCACTACAAAAATGGCCAAGCCGATTGGATCGACTGCAAGGCCTGAGAAGGTACGTATGTCAAATTTGCATGGTGTTGACACTTCATGCACTTCCTTACATATGCACAACAATCTCGCTCTAAATATGGCCAGTAATAGCCCATGCAGAGAATGCGCTTTGCGATTGCCATACCACTAAAGTGGCCACCGCATGTACCATCGTGCACTTGGGTGATCACCCAAGTGGACTCTTGCTAGTCTAAGCAATGAAGGAGGATTCCTTCATAGTTGCGATGGTACAAAATGTCTCCTAACAAGACATGCTTTGCCGCTTTCTGCTTGAATGCTCATTTTGTGGCATGCGTCAATCCAAGTGGGAGGTTACCTAACTTGAGGTAGTCCCTTATGGGTGAATACCAATCCTACTGATTAGAATCCTCGACAAAATTAATAGCCAATCCCTCTTGAAGTTCATCCCTAGCAAAAGTTGAGCGGGAAAGAAATTGTAAGAATAGCGTTGTGTTGCTATTAAGGGGAGTAGGGGAGAACAAGGACCCCCAATTGGCATGATTCAAGCAATCATGGATTTGAGAGAACATGTTAAGGATGGTTCAATATGGATGAGGTGGATTCCTGGTGTTAAGTCAGTACTTGCACGCTCCATCGCGGATTGCGATAGTGTTTTGACTTGAATGGTTGTCATATCACCAAAACTTTCTTGCGAGATTAGTGACCCCAAGGAGGCCATAGTGTCCACAAAATGATTCGATGACCGAGGGAGTTCCTTGATGTCATACCATTAAATATTTTCTAAGAATTTGTCCACAAGGGCTTTGTAGGCCTGTAGAACTAGGCATTTACACTAGAATACCCCTTTAACTTGTTTGGTAGCAAACACCACTACCAAGTAGAGCTTCTCAATGTATGCATAGTTAAGTTCATAACTGACCAGGGTGTGGCTAAGATAGTAAGTAGCCTGTTCTTTGTGAAGCTCATTCTTCTAGGCTAACGTGGCACCCAGTTCCACCTCAGTAGATGAGATGTATAAGTAGAACGACACTCCTGGTCTAGGTGGTGCCAATATTGGTGGTGAAGCTAAGTATTGTTTAATGTCATCAAAGGCTGACTGGCACTCGTAATCCTAGTGAAATGCTATACCCTTATGCAATAATTTTTTCATGGGTTGGCACTTGTCAGATAGTCGTGCTATGAAGCACTTAATTGACGCGACCTTTCCCTATAGGCTTCGATGCTTAATGGTAGTTGGGGGAGCATTTCAAGGATTACCTTGACTTTGTTTGGGTCCACCTTGATGCCTCACTTTGAGACTATGAAACCCAAGAGTTTTCCAGATGTGACGCCAAATACGCACTTCTTGGGATTCAGTCTAACTTTATGTTCCATGAGGCGATCGAGGATCTTGCTTAAGTCATCGAGATGATCTGGGCACAAAAGAGATTTGGCCAACAAATCATCCATGTAATCTTCCAAAATTTTGTGCATATAATCATGGAAGATGTACGTCATGGCACGTTGGTAGGTGGCACCAGCATTTTTAAGGCCAAAGGGCATGACCTTATAACAAAATGTCCCCCAAGGCATTGTGAACGCCATTTTTAGTTGGTCCTCGGGATTGATACGAATCTGATTGTATCCCGAGAAACCATCCATGAGGGATAGCATTTTGTGACCTGATGTAGCATCTACCAATGCATCGATGCTTGGCAAGGGGAAATCATCCTTAGGACTCACTTTGTTTAGATCTCGAAAATCAGTGCATATGTGAATCCTCCCGTCAGGCTTCTTGATGGGCACCATGTTGGACAGCCATGGTGGGTAATCCATGCAGATGACAAACTGTGCATCCAACAGCTTTTGCAATTCATATTTGACCATCAAGGCCACTGTTGGGTGCATCTTACATAGTTTTTGCTTAACGGGCTTGACTGTCGGATCAAGCATTAGGTTATGTGTGACTAGCTACGGATCTAGCCCCGGCATGTCTTTGTAGGACCATGCAAAAACCTCCTTCTTCTCTTTGAGAAGGGTAATGTAGTCGGATTGCTCTTCAGGAGATAAGCTTACCCCTAGCTTGATAATCTATGGATTCATTGGATCCAAGCCGATGTCTACATCAATCATCTCCTCGATCGACATGTGGGATCCATCCTCCAACTGGTGTGGAGTTGGGATCAAGTGGATATCATTTGCTGAGTTCAAATCTATGTTGGGAACCTCGGGTTCCTCCTCAGCATGGAAGATATCCTGAGTTGGCTCTAGGGTGAAATGGAGCATTTCATCGAAAGGCCGATACTCGATGGGGATGGTGGTGAATTGATGCGATCCCAGTCTATGGCATCTATGTCTAGATACAATGACTATGTTGGATCGGCCGAGTTGTATATGGGGGCGGTTAAGTCAATGGAGATCATGTTGATGAAATGATTTTGGTCTCCATTACCATGGGTGTGATGACTCAAACATTTTGGATGTTCTTTGTGCTTCGGGTCTGGCTCTAGAGGTATTGGCATGAATGGATCGGCCCTATGTGCGGATAGGAAGACAGGGTCTACCCTTGGCACTGATGTTGCTATAGGGTCTCTGGGCGAAAGGTGTTCTCTGTATGCCCAAAGTGGTGGATTCAACACTTGGTCCCACTACGCTGGGTCTACGTACCACTCATGCCCTGGCACTATGTTTAGTTGTTCAAATATGTCATTAATCTCCAAGGGGTATTGTTGTTGTCGCATATGATTGAGATAGGCCATCTCAGTTTCATCTTCATAATCATTCGTCGAAGATCCAAAGGCCTTCGTTGGCTCCAACAACTGTTCATGACATTAGAGGCTCGTCTTGCTCGAGCAAATTGATCTGGCCCCATTGGGGTTGTTTCTCTCTCTACGGTGGGGCCTGATTGTCTTGTGGTGGCACTTGCTCGATGGGAGCCACCAAAGGGAACATTGTCAAGAGGCTTTCTTGATAATCATCCATGGGGGTCACTTGTGAGTGATTGCTATCTGATTCGAAGGGATCCCATGGTGCTACCTCATATTCTGACTCGTCTTCTGAAGATCCTTCCTGACCTTGTCTATATCCCCTTTGGAGGTGAGCTCTCAAAATTTCTCCTCTCTCGAGCGAAGGGAAAGGGTTGTTGAGGTTAACAAGGTTGGTGGTCGACCATGGGAGATAATCCTCCAATGTATATGTTGTATTAGGATTGGCATAGGGATCTAATGCCAATCCACCCTTGTTGCCTATCCCTAGGCCTTGCATGTTCTCTACCAAGATGTCCAGGGGCAGGGGGTGGTTGAAACCTACTCCTAACTTGTCGTATGGCATCTGATATCTTGGTTGGCAAAGAACATGCACTCCTTGCTCATATATGCCTAACCCATATCCATGCCAATTGCATTGGCCAAGGTATCTCAAAGAAAAGTCTGGGTTGGAAAAATAGTTGACATCTTCTACAAAGGGCTCTTCATCTTCGTCCTCTTGCATGTATGGTTCAATACCATGATCAAGGCCCCCATACACAAAGTTTGTCTGGTTCAGTGGGTAGCCTAGAGGAACAATAGTACCAATGGGGAGGTGAGGTCTCCCCATGTCCTGCATGGACTCTAGTGTGGGTGTTGCTACAATATTCCACACTAGATACTCCCCTAGGCTCGTATTGGCCATTTCAACGATGATTGTTGGCGATTGAGGGGGAGGGAATGGAAGTTCTTCCGGAGTCCACTCCATGTCGGGTGAACTAGGAGCCTCGACTTCCATCCTATTAGGCATCTCCTCGGTAGAGATAGTTGATACTGATGGTGGTGCCTCTTCCAGGGGTTTCTTCCCTTTGTCCTTCTATGTGGCCACCGTAGGTGGCATCATTGGTGAAGGACCAACCGATGAAGATGGACCCGACTATGGTTTTGATGGGCTTGTCAATGGGGATGCCTACAGAATCGGACCCTGTTTAGATGGATTCAACTAAAAATCCAAATGCATTGATGGAAGGGTCGATTGTGGCATCAGCTGCACCGCATTGCAATACTTGAAGGGTTCTAAGTCCACCGGGACTACATGCACCTCCCCTTCAAATGTATACTTTAAGCACTGATGAGCTATCGAAGGGACACACTTCATGTCCCTGATCCATGGCCGACCCAACAAGATGTTATAGGCCATCTCACCTTCCAAAATATGGCACAATGTAGGTATAGTATTTTGTCCCACCTGGATGGGTAGGACAATTGTGCCAACTATCGAGCATATCACATCATTGAATGCTCATAGAGTGTAGGTGGAAGCCATGATGTGAGATGCTGGCAACTTTAGATGTTTCAATGCCACTATTGTGATGATATTACTGGACGAGCCAGTGTCTACCAACACCCTCTTATATGGAATCCCATTGACCCATGCGATAACGTGCAGGGGTGGATCCGCCATATCATCAGCCACTAATTTCACTTCATCTTCTCGAAAGGTGATGATTGGCTCAGTGCATCGTTTGACATGTCCCACAAAGTTGTTGAAGGAATTTTCTTCATGGGGCTGCAACTCGATGGCTTTCAATATCTCCATTAGAGCCTCCCGATGGGGCGTTGATTGTTGTATGAGCTCGTATATGGAGAGCCTAGCCGACATGGTCCTCAAGCTCTGAGTGAGTTTGGTCTAAATTATGGCCACGGGTCTAGGCGGAGGAGGTTGTGTAAGGTGTTGTTGTGGTTGTGACATTGTTGGCACCTCTCCTGTAGCTACCGCGAGGGCAGCTACACTTGGATACCTCCTGTTCTGAGTCACTATACTGATCATCCCTACATACCCCTACATGGGGCAGTTCTGTGTGATCTCATTGACTTGTAGGGTCTTTGCTTATGCATCATGGGTAGGCAAGGGGTCCTTAAAGACCTCCATTTGTTGGTTGCTTGGTGCCATAGGATTATCCACCGCTAATGTCTTGTTATCTATTAGGTCTTGCACCAAGCCCTTGAACTTCCAACATGCATTAAGGTCATGTCCCTTTCGCCTATGGAACCTATAGTACAAATCTTCCCTATAGCCCTTAGGTTTTGGCACATTGGGATCTATGGGTTGAATCTCGGGTAGGTTGATCAAGTTTATCGCTGACAAGTGGTCAAACAGGGAGTCTCTGGACTCTGTGTAAGGTGTGAATTGTCACCTAGGGTGACGCTGCTGATTTTGTTCTTGCCTCTAATTTTCTCGATCATAACTGTTAAGAGGCACCACCTGATAGTTAGCCTTTTGGGGTTGTGTTGCTTGTGCAAGCTTGGGGATATTTATAGCAACCTGATTGACCACAACGGGTTTCTGTTGTGTGGTCCCTATTTTGGTGTTCTTAGACCATTCTTTCTTCTTTGGATTGGCTATCTCGCCATCCTGAATCTTGATCTCTTCAATGATTCTGGCTTGTGCCAGAGCTTCCTCTAAAGTGGCATATTGCTGTAGCTGCAATAGCACAGAGATCGATCTCAAATAGCTCTTTGAGAACATTTGGGTGAGGTCGGACATAGGAGGGAGGTAGGGCAGCTTTGAAAGCAAAGTCCTCCACCGGTTCCCATAGGCCGCCATGGTTTCTTCCTCATACTTCTTGAGGCTGGCTAGGTCGCTTAGTGACGCCTTCTTCTTGGTGTTGAAGGTGAAGCATTCGAGGAACGCATCCACTAGCTGATCTAAGTTGCTAATGTTGTGCTTTGGCAATTGAGTGAACCAATCCGAGGCAGGGCCTATGAACGTGGTGATAAATGTTCTTAACAGAAAAGCATCATTATCCTGAATGCCAAAGCATTGGCTCAGGAATCTAGTCACATGCTCTTGGGCATCCTCCTCACCTCTAAAGATTGCCAACTGAGGTAGCTTAAAGTGTTCAGGGTAAGGGGGTGCTGGCACTGATGGATGCACAGGATGACTACGGAGTTGGCGTAACATGGGCTTTTGGGGCCTAGAAGTCTTGGTCTCCATAGACTCCAAGTGCTCTAGCAGTGCTTTATATGCATCGAAATATTTAATCTCTTCCTCCTTAGTTAGCTCCTGTTGTGGGTTGTGGGAGACTTGAGGCCTATGGAGGGGTGGCCGGAGAGCAGCCCCTCTGCCTTGGTAGGGCATTTTGGCCCACTCTTCTTCTTGTTCATACTCCTCATAGGCTTCTTGAGGAGTTTCTGGATGAGACCTATGACCATGGGTGGGTCCCCACGGAGGGTGCCCATCGTTGTTCCTGGGAGTGGCCTCCCGCTCAGGTCTAGGAGGTCTCGGAGGTAGCACTTGGTAAGGTCATGGAGACCTGTCTCGTACCAAGGGGTTGCACCTCTCATATGGTTCTGCTCTTTGGGTGCGAGGGGTTGGAACCCTCTCAGGCACAATGTTATGGAGCAGCTCATCTATTTGGCATCGAATGCGCTCTTTGCTAAGGTGATATAGATGCTCTAGCTGCTGTTGGTCTTGCTCAAGCTACGTAATCTATGCTTGGTAGGCGGCATGTCTGGTGACTGCCAGGTCGATTTGTTTCACCATATTGAGTCTAGGAGGCCTAGATGCCTCTCCTACGCATTTATCTCGGTCATGATGATCCGAGATCTCTATAGGTCACTTCCCTCTATCGAGGTTGGTGGCATTCACTTGAGGCTCTAGCCTCGGTAGGTGATTCTGGTAGATAGCAGGTGCAGAGGCGCATTGCTCCCACGTTGTGTATTTCTCTTGAGGAATGTAATGATCTTCCTCATGCTCCCTTTCATATATGTGAAAGGGGCGAGTAGAGTTGGCTCACCCTGTTTGAAGCACCTTGTGCTCTGGATTTTGTCTATTGTTCCTAACAATGATGGGGGGTAAAGGAGGGATGACATAATCATGTGGCCTCTCCTCATGGACCCTCTATTGTTCTAGCACTTCATCACGCGGTGGCCACTCATACCGAGCTTCCAAGGGAGCCTTCCCATTTATATTGAGTGCCACGTGTAAGGACTCCTCCTGAAAGGGTCTATGTTGGATGGGAGTGCCCCGCGAAGGGGTGCCCCTATAGTCCCATTCTGAAATGGCATGATGTGGGCTCTCTTGGGGGCTAGGCCGCCAAGGTGGAATGACCAAGTCCTTGGGGCTATAGCGGAGGTGACTTGTCCCCCCTTGTACACTCTCTGTAGCTTCCACCCTTGATTGGGCTTGGCTACGGGTGTACACCATGGTGGTGTTTCTTTTTTATGATTTTTATGCTACACTAAACAAAAAATATCACACATGCAAAACAATGATTATCTCATTTTAAAGATTAAAGGTGTGCTCTAAACCTGGTTTAGTGTGTTTTGATTTTGTTTTGAAAGCTTTTGTAAAGAACATTTAAATGCAATATGATGGCTCTTATGGCTCCCAAAAATGGTCACCCCTTCGATATACCATTGCCAGGCCGATATACCAACCTCTCTATATACCCGCCCTTACGTGAGGGAAACTGTTGGTACGTGAGAGCAGATGGTACATGGAACGTAGGTGGTACGAAATGGGAATCACCCTATTTTTGACACCTACCATAGAAGACTTATCCTCATGCACTGGGAATCACCCCAGCTACACTCGGTCAGATTTCATTAGGATTTACGTCTAGCAATAGTAGTGATCGGGGTTATGAATGCAAAATTCAAGCCAAGGTGGTGATGAAATCCACCATTGGTCTTGATCAAGGGCTAGGGTTTTATGACTAGATCCTTGGTGTTTATGTTACCACGTGATGTGTGGGGTTCTTTTTATTTTGCATGAAAGAAAATAAACATGCAGTACAACTTTTCCTAAGCAAGCAAAGAACCAAAAAAATAGGAAATAGAAAATATAAAATGACAGGAGTTCAAGACCCTTACCTCTTCTCTACCCAAATCTACTGGTTCTGAGTTTCTGTACTAAAACTGCACAGACAGCTATTCATCCCTGGGTGGGATGAATAATAGGACTGTATTCATCATAGGGTGGGGAAAATGCCCATTCGTCCCTGGGTAAGACGAATTCCAGCTCTGTATTCGCCATAGGTTGGAATGAACAACAGTCCAACGTTTGAAAACTTGGTACTTGCAAGCAAAAACAATCAAGTTTTGATCAGATTTTTGATCTTACAAATAGAGGACAAGGGTCCCATCGTGATCACCACTGAAAGCATGAGGATACATAAACAAAAAGGAAAATGCCAAGTACGATGCGTGTAAAACCAAACTTAACGCTAAAAGCCTATGTATTGAAAATTGCATGAAAGGAAAGAACATAAACGAATCGACATGAGATAAAAGCAATATGGAATACAACCCTCTTTATTGATATGCTTTTAAAGTCATGTTACAATACGTCTCCTTCCCTTTTAAGGGATAGGAGCGTTAAATATGTTTCTTGTCACATCCATGGATAGCCATCCTTCTTCTGCATGCCCACATGTAAGATGGGCGGACCAAAACATCACCGCCACTTGTGTATATGAATGTTGACTCCTTGCTACTCCTCCAATGTCTAGATCCTACATTCAAGGAAATAGAAAATAGTCAGTAGCACCTGTAGATAAAATAAAACATGCAATCCCCATGCCTTCAATTAGTGCAAGCAAGATGTAAATAAAATGATAACTAGCATAGCTCCAAATGAACTAAAAATTTGATAGGGGCATCAAAACCTCACAAGGAAAACACTGCAAATGGAACAGTCAGGAAATTCATCACATATTTGTATTCGCTCCGGGGCGGGACGAATAGACCTACAACAAAAACGTCAAAAGGCACGGTCCCAAATGTCATATTCAGGAAGCTCCAAATCACCTGCAAAGTTGGGTTTAGCTAATTGGGGGCATTTTGGGAAGACCCAGAAGGTCAGATTTTCCCAATTTGGCCTCTATCACTGGGAATTTGATGATGCTACCTGCATGTTAGTAAAGGCGAGAAATGATAGAAACATGATCAAAATTGCTCAAAACAATGTGAAATTTAAATGACAACCTATCTAAGTAGCATAGAATTGAATGCAAAAATAATAGAAGGGAAATATACCATATATTTCTAATCACTCTGGGGCAGGGCGATTAGGACTGTAGCAGTGTGGGGGGCGCCCGGGGGCAGGACGCCCACCGTTTGGGGCCCGATTTCAGCACCAATCCACTTGGGATGGGTCCAAAATATCTTGTGGGGTGTTTTCAAAAAATTTGGTAGGATGTTGTGGCCAAATGTCAGGTTTTGGTTCTAGATTTGCACTTCCAATAACCACCCTATGACCTCTCTTCCAAAAGAGATCAAGGATGCGAAAGGCACAAATCAAAATGTGTGTGTGTGGAAGTAAAACGACAGCACTTCATTGCTCAAAATTCTCCTTCTCTGTATATCTTGTGGTGAGAAAACTCACCAATTTATAGACCTGGAGGTCTCTTTGGATGAGCATGCAGAGGCGCCACTTGGCAATCATGCCTTCCTAGGAGGGAGGAGATTCCTCCCTGATTAGGGGCTTCATGACTGCCTCTGTAACTGCCTCTAACGCTCAAAAATTCTCACTCACACTCCCATGCAATGAAGGAAGGGTTAAGTGGTGGATCTGAGCTGCCATTTGTCAAGATTTGACTTTTTTCCCATCAAACCTGCTATTCGCCCCACCTTGGAGTGAATATTTCTAATCGTCCCTGGGTGGGGTGAATAGAAGTTTGTAATCGTCCCTGGGTGGAACGAGTATGGAGCAGAGTGCCTAAAGGTGCCAAATTGACTCCTGACCTTCCAAAACTGTTGTGAGAGTGGTTAGGACCATTGTTTGACCTCTGGGGGCTGCCCTTGGGGCTGTGTGTGTCAATGCGATCAGTGTTTGTAGTCACATAATCAGATTGGTGTTATTTTGGTGTCTACAGGTAGGGCTCTCAGGAAGAGCAGCAAGGCACTCTTGGAGAGTAGCAGGGCATTTAAGGTTGTGGTAAAGAGCAGTAAGGCACTCATTAATAGTGGTAGAGTTCTTGGGGCTATTATGGAGAGTAGAAGATCACTTGAAAATGGTGACATGGTACTCAAGAGGTCATATCATATCTATAGAAGTAGATATGATGATGGTGAAGGATGCAACAATGGCAACAGATGAGTGAGTGGATGGGGAATATGATGGATGGAGTGGGGCTAAGGTACAAATGTTGGATTGGAACTCTAAGGCACTTTGAAAGCTCGGGGAACCTTAGGGAACTCAAGGTATTAGGAAAATCATCAAAATACTTAGGGAATTCAAAAGCTTAGGGGTTGAGCCATCAAAATGACCTCTATTTTTAATCCAACCTAGGGTATGCTAGGGTTTCAATGATACTAATTGTGTGGCTAAGATTAAATCATATCTAAGGGTAGATATTAAATTTAGGGTGTGGTATGGATTGATGTGGATGGATGGATAAGATTAAATGAAATTGGATGGCTAGGATTAATTTATTTATATACATATATATATTAAATATATGTAAAATATAATATATAAAATATTATTACCAGATGGAGGACAAGTGGCTATATTTTGGCGTCTACAAGAATATTTCGATTAAGGGGGATAATCCTATATTCTTTCAATACTCATAGACAAGATAATGATGATCAAGAGGTTGGATAAAAATTTAAGTATTTTATGAAAGAGAATTAAATGGATAATGGAACCATGGTAACTTTACCCATGAACATGCAACTCTCAACATATTAGATTCAATATCTTTATATGGAGTAGCTTGAATTCATAGAGGTTGATTTGTAATGTAATTCTTATTCATCTATAGATTTTAGTCAAGACTAGATGGAAATGAAGACAATCAAGGACCAGAGGCCCTTATATAAGGTACTCAAAATTTGAATACTTTTTCTTGAATTTCTAGTGACACACCACACCACTAGATAGAAGAAAAAAAAGATGTCACTTATAATAGACAATGAATTATTCAGATGAAAAAGGAAAAGATGTAAAAAATAAAGGAAGAGGTTATTGACCTCATAGAAGATCACTTGTTACAGGGTAAGGACACATAGCACTAAATTTGAATTTATCACATGAAAAAGACCCTCCCTAAGAGGATAGTGAGGATGAATATGTTTATTAAATTGATTCAATATGTATCCTTATGAATTGTTGTTTATCCCTATTTCCAAGAGGATGTTTAGTGTGGTTATAATTTCAAGTAAAATTATATTTGATATATTATGTGAAGGCCTATGTCACACTTTATGTGAATGATTGAGTTTTTACCCATTCATAAGATGATGTAAATTAGTAAGTTATGAATGATAATATGATTGGTCCATATAATAGGTCAATAAGAAAGAAAATATATTGGTTTTATACCATGGGTTTGTCACATGGTTTTATACAATAGTTTTTATACATGGTTTTAGAGCATGGGTTTTACACATGGTTTTAGTCCATGGTTTTCGTACATGGTCTTTACACCATTAGTTTAGCACATATTTTTTGGATTTCTTTTATGTTTATAAATATGTGTACATGGTCTTTTCACTTGTCTGGAGGAAAAACATGGTGGGATTGATCGTCTTGAGCCTTTTTCTTCTGTCTTCAATGCTCATATCCGGGCCTTGAACTTGGTTGACATCAAGCCGAATAATGGGATATTTACCTGGCATAATAGAAGATGTGGGGAATATTACATTTCAGAGAGACTGGATAGGTTTCTGATCTCTAGTTTTTGGATTGGCAATAATAGAAGCACTAGTTCTATGATTCTGGAGGGTAGAGGATCTGATCATTGGCCTATCAAACTCTCTGCTCTGGAGTTAGGTCTAAAAAATAATCCCTCATTTAAGTTTCAACTTATGTGGCTGTGAGATCCTAAGCTTCATGATTTCATGCAAGGCTGGTGGACTAATGGCAAACCTCCTCATGGCACTGCTATGTACTCCTTTATGAAGCGACTTCAATTTGTTAAGCATAAATTGAAGAGATGGAATAGACTGAATTTTGGGAACCTTTCCTTGGCTAAGCTGGCAGCTCTTAGGAGGGTGGAAGAAACCTCAAGGAATATTAGAGATCAGGGACTCACAGAGGAGCTTCTTGTTGATGAATCTGAAGCTGTAAAAGACCTTGCTAAATGGGAACTAAGGGAAGAAATTTTTTGGAAACAAAAAGCTCGAGTAGATTGGCTTTAGGAAGGGGATAAGAACACAGCCTTCTTTTATAACTCTGTTAAGGCTCGTCATAATGGTAACCTGATTACCTCTATTGCTAATTCTCAGGGTACCCTGCTTTCTTCTTTCAGGGATATTTTAGAAGAGACTAAGAGGTATTTTTCCTCTCTCTTCAAGGAGGATGCCCTCTCAGATGATGAGGAAGAAAAACTTATTCTAAACTGTATTCCCTCGATTGTTTCTAGAGATATGAATGAGCACTTGATGGATCCAATTTCCCTTGAGGAGCTGAAAAGTGTTGTATTCAAGATGAAAAAGGGGAAAGCCCCAGGTCCGGATGGATTCTCGATTGAATTTTATCAAGAGTTTTGGGAGTTAATCAAATTTGACCTTTTGGAAGTGGTCCGTGAGTCCTAAAAGAACAAACAGATGCTAAGGGCCCTAAATGCTACCTTTGTGGTGCTTATTCCCAAGAAAGAGGGAGTGAATTCCTTAGATATGTTCAGGCCTATTGCTCTCTGTAATGTTGTATATAAGATCATCACAAAAATTATTGCTGAGAGGCTAAAGATATGGTTGAGCAAAATCATCTCTGAGGAGCAAGGTGGGTTTTTTGCTAGCCGACAAATCATGGATGGGGTTGTTATTGCTACAAAAGCTATTCACTCAATGGAAACTTCTAAGAATAAAACTATGTTCATTAAGTTGGACATGGCAAAAGCCTATGACAGAGTTAGATGGTCCTTTCTTCAAAAATTTCTTGTTGCTTTTGACTTTGAGGAGGAATGGATTAGATGGGTGATGAGCTGTATTTCTTCTTCCTCATTCTCTGTTCTTGTTAATAACGAGACTATGGAGCTATTTGAGGCCTCAAAGGGATTGAGGCAAGGAGATCCTCTATCTCCTTATTTTTTTATCATTATGGCAGAAGGGTTGGGCAGATTACTCAAGTCTCAGGTTAGGCATGGTCTCATTCAGGGGTGGAAGTGGGATAACAGTTTGCCACCTCTTTCCCACCTTCAATTTTTTGATGATACTACTTTGTTGGGAGTTGCCACTATCAAGGAAGCTGGAAACATTAGACAGTCTCTTGACATATATCTTAGTGCTTCTGGACAGGTGATTAATGAGGACAAGTCCTTTATTTTCTTCTTCAATACCCCCCCTCTTATTCAAGCTAGGATTGCTGGCATTCTAAGATTCCAAGTCGGGACTCCCCCCTTCATTTATCTTGGGATCTTGATTTCATCTCATCCTTTGCCTAGATCTTCTTTGCAGTCTATACTTGATAAGTTTAGAAGGAAGGTAAATCACTGGACTGTCAGATGGCTATCCTCTGCAGGTAGAGTATTGCTTTTAAAATTTGTTATTCAAGATTTACCCATTTACAGATGTTTTGTGCAAACAGCTCCTCGTTTCATCAAGGACATGGATGCTCTGTCAAGACAATTTTTGTGGTCTGGAAAACTTGATCAATCTAAATGGAGTTTGGTTATATGGGATTCCATTTGTAGGCCAGTTCAAGAGGGAGGCCTTGGGTTGCGACAGGAAACTCTTTCTGGGCAAGCTTTGGCTGTGAAACTTTATTGGAGATGGTGTACCTATCAAGATTAGATTTGGGCTAAAATATTATCTTATAAATACTTGAGAGGTATTTCTGAGGCAGATATCCCTAGAGCCAGTTTGGTTGGGAAAGGTTCTTTTATCTATGACACTCTGAAAAGAGGAGCTAATCTAATTAAGCAGGGTTTGTTTTGGATTTGCAATCGAGGATCAGATGTTCTTTTTTGGGAGGATTCTTGGGATGGCCACCCTCCTATATTGACTCAATATCCCAAGTTACATTCCCTAAGCATTTGTTTCTTGGAAGCAGGCTGGTCTCATGTGGAGGACTTTAAAAAAATCTAGTATTTTGGAAATATGGAGATGTACAAATGGAAAGATCCGCAGGAATGGCCCCAAGGGGGATTGGCCGAGGATAGAGAGGTGCTTGCTCTTATTCTTGCAGGGAGGTACTATTCTTCATTGAGGGATAAATACATTCTGGCTTGGAATCCTAATCCCAAGGGAACCTACTCTGTAGCCTATGGTTATCAAGTTCTTGATAAGCAAAAGTTTGGGATTCTCCCTGTCACATGGTGGAAAAAGGTGTGGAATAGATTTGCTTGGCCGAAATGTAACTTTTTTCTCTCGCTGGTAGCTCGTAATAAATGCCTCACTTGGGATAACTTGAGGAAGAAGGGATTTCAGGGTCCCTCTTTATGTGTCCTTTGTGGTAAGAATGAGGATGACTCTTCTCATTTATTTTTCCAATGCTCCCTTGCCAGAGACATTTGGCACTATTGGTGGAGTGCCTGGAACCATCCTTGTTTTCATGTGCTCTCCCTAGTGGATTTTTGGAGTAGTCTGGGTAGACCTCCAGCCAAGGCCCCCTTCCTCCAAGTGGCTTGGAATTTGGGCCCTTCTTGCATCATCTGGCAGATTTAGATCGAACGAAACCAACGCATTTTTGAGGGAATTCATTTGGCTGTTCAAAAGATCTAGCAAAGGATCCTATGTATGGTTCAAGAAACTATCCATAGTAAATGTGATGTGGACCCTCATTTGGACTCTAAGGAGGAGAAGGTACGACAGGCCCTTGGTTTTTTTGGGGTTGGTGTGAATTATTCTAGCCCTAGTAGGATTCCTCAGCTTAGAAAGAAGGTTAGGAGAGAGGGTAGATGGAGACTGCCCCCTAGAGGAGTTTTAAAAATTAATACTGATGGGTCGTCCAGGGGCAATCCTGGACATGCTGGAATTGGTGGTGTTGGGAGAGATTCTACTGGCGTGATCAATTTTTTATTTTCCATTTATAAAGGTGTTCACTCCAAAAATATTATGGAAGCTCTGGCGATACTTGAGGCCTTGCAAAGGGGGTTTTCTCTTGGCTGGAAAAGGATTCTTTGTGAGTCTGACTCTCAAATTTTGGTTAATATTTTAAACAGCAAAAGAGTGGAGGATGTTAATTGGCAGTTGGCCTCTGTGACCATTCAGATTCTCAGAATGAGTGAAGAGTTCAAATTTATATCCTTTGTGCACATTCCAAGGGAATGGAATGGGGTTGCTGATTACCTGGCCAAAAGGGCTTCTGAGCTATTGGATACTCAGAGTATTGATAACTGGGAGAGTCTCCCATCTAGGGATTCTCAACACCTAAGGGAGTTGATCCATAAGGATGTTCAGACTTAATGTGGTTTGTTTTTTTTTTGTTTTCTTTGGGAGTTGACCTTGTCTGGTGATTTAGCCTGTCTTGTTGCTTATTTGAGTCCTGGGTGAGGGCTCAACTGTACTTTGTAATCCAGAATTTTTATCAATAAATTTTTTACCCCTTTATTTAAAAAAAAAGGGAGGGGTAAAGGAAAAATAACATTGGAACTAGATAGTGGATGCTTTATGGAATTCTTGTAGGAGGTATATTAGATATAGTAACCTCAAAATGAAGTTACAAAAATCTATGGATGTAAATATGAGTTAAGGTGATTTTATAATTTTTTTGATGTCCAAGTTGATGTATTGTAGTATTTAATCTATTTTGTGAAGCCTTTTATACAAGGTGGAATAATTCAGTAGTCTCTCAATACTCATTGGCAATATAATGATGATCAAGAGGGAGGCCAAAAAATTTAAATATTTCACGGAAGATAAATAGATGGATAAGAAACCATGGTAACTTTACCCATGAATATATGACTCTAAATATAGTAGATTCAAGGGATTAATATGGAGTAGCTTGAAATCAAGAAGGTTGATTCTAAATGCAATTATTCTTCATGCATAGATTCTACACTAGATGAAATGGAAATAAAATAAATCAAGAAGGACCAGGGGTCCCCAAATAAGGTGCCCCATATTTGATCACTTTTGATTGAATTGTCAATGACACACCATACCACTAGATAAAGGAAACATGAATACATCACTTATCATAGGAAATTGCTTATTTAGATGAAAAAGAGAAAAATATATAAGAGAAATAAGGAGGTGATCAACCATATAGAAGAACACTTATTGTAGGTAAAGGGCACATAGACAACAATGATAGCAATAAATTATAATGCAACACATGAACAAGACCCTCCTTCTTAAGATAATGAGTAGGAACATGTTTGTTAAATTAATTTAATATTTATCCTTACAAAAAAAAAATTGTGGCCCTATTCCTAAGGGGATGTTCAATGTATCCATAATTCCCATAAAAATTATGTTTGATGTATTATATGAAGGCACATGCCACACTTATGGTGAATGGTTGATTTTATTCCCATTAATAAGATGATGTAAATTAGAAATATATGTAGGAGTATCTTATTGGTCCATAGAATGGGCCAGTAAGAAACAATTTTTTTTGCTTTACCATGGTTCTGGTACATGGATTTAGACCATGGGTTTGATGTACAGTTTTATACCATAGTTTTGATACATGATTTTAGACTATAGGTTTGGCATGTGGTTTTATACCATGGATTTTGTACATGGTTTTTAGACCATGGGTTTAACACATGGATTTGTGTCTTTTTTAATTATTATAAATATGTGTACATGATTACATGGGGGTTTGTGAAGGAGAAAGCACCGAGTATTTGGTGCTCTATGGAGTGCTTGTAGGAGGTATACTAGGTATTGTAACCTTAAAAGAAATTTTCAGAGGTTTGTGGATATAAATATGTAGTTCTCGTGCTTGGAGAAAACTTTGTAATATCTAAGAGTATGTATTGTAGTATTTAATCTAGTTTTTGAAGATTTCTCCACAATATTGTAATTTCATTATTTTTAAAGATATTTCTCAAAAATATCTCTACAAGGTTGTTCTTGATGCCTTGATCTTCCTAGGTATGAATTTTTACCCTAGATAGGAGTCAAGATTATATGGCTCTAAATCACATCTAAGCCAACATATAGAGAAGGTTAGTTCCTTGTGAGATATGTTGAGGAAATACTGAAAACAAAAAGAATAAGGGAAGAGAGGGAAAATTATTAGAAATATTGAACTAAATATTCTTGATGCTTAGCTAATAGCATTGATATAAGATACATGAGAATAGTTGACTTGGTATAATAAAACCCTAATAGACTATACAATTAACACTATGTAGAAATACATTATCCTTATATGTTTCAAAATTCAACATCACAAACTCTTGAATCAAATAAATCCAAATATTTTAAGCCTAATAAATATACCAAAGGAACACAAAACAACATTAAACCTAAAAAAGTATTTTAATCAAATCTAACAAGAAATATCAAAAGTGTAAATACTATGTAAAAAAAAATTCAAACATTAATTGGGGTAAGTCAACCAACTCTTGATTGTATTCCAGTGTAGCATAAAATTATAGCTTGCCATAGGAAAACACTAAAATATTTGACCATTTACAATGAGGGGTATTCCTCTATTTATATTTTTGACTAAGTTAAAACAAAGCTAATTGATATATACAATAATGATAAAAATGGCTCCACATGACTGGGGATGAGCTAACACCACTCAGAATCTCCCACATATTGTGTTAAACATCAAGCAATTATTATTTTTTGTAGGTGTATGTTGCTTTTAGACTTTAAAATTTGCAATCATGGGTCTTAGAAATTTTTACTACTTGGGGACTAGAGCCTCTTTCAAAGCGATGTTGATTCATAAGCATATTATACCCTTTTATGTAGATGTTATCATCTGGATTGATAAATCTTTGGCCTAGGTTTCTAACCTACCTTGCCTATCA
The DNA here is from genome assembly GCA_028583015.1 of Wollemia nobilis. NCBI lineage: Eukaryota > Viridiplantae > Streptophyta > Pinopsida > Araucariales > Araucariaceae > Wollemia > Wollemia nobilis. Next base: position 2,693,792 of record JAQPPZ010016751.1, on the reverse strand, counting down.
TTTTTACATGCTCCTTATATGCATTTCATATTTTTAAAACTTTTATGAGGCCTAAACTAATGTCATTACTCAAGAAGATCCAACCCACTTCCTTTTTTTTTGGTAAATTAAAAGGATTTCATTAAGAAATGGGTTTTAAGGATCCCAAAACTTTTGTACAAAAACAACATAGACTACTGCAAATATAATAGAAAACCAAAATGGGATGCATACCCATGCCAAGAACATCATAAATACTAACATATGATGTAGCCCCACTCAAAAAGAAAGAAGATAGAAGAAAGGGACACTGCCCAAGAAAAACAAACCATAAAATAGATGAACAGGCTCCACATAAGGTAGCCATAAAAATAGAATAAAAGGTATCGAGGAAGTCAGTCCTTAGTGGTTTTATCATTGTTGTCCTTTTCCTCATTCTTTGCTTGATCCTCGAGATCCTCCTTGACTATAAAAATGTCCTCATATATTGATTTTACTTTGGTCTCATGCCCTATATGTGCACCAAATAAGAGCATGTGGAGGGCCTCTTTGAGGTCAATAATGGAGTTCACCATAGCATTCATCATGCTTGTAATTGTAGATATGATGAATTCCTTCAGTATTTTAACTTCATTCTCTTCATCCTAATCATCAGCCTTGATTTCTATAACCTTTTGTTTACCTTTTGCAAACTGGTCCTGTAGGCGGGTTGATTTCTTGATCGATCCTTCATCTCTATCAAATTTTATGCTTTTATTTGCCTTTAATTCATGCAAAACTTTAGTAGTCTTTCTTTTCCTTTCTGCAAGGGACAAGTGGGTAGGGGGGCTAGTATATTTCATATCTAGACTAGGTTTACTTAAGGAAGGGATAGGGTGGACCTGGGGCTATGAGTCAGGATGTGACTGTAGATGACTTTGAAAAGCCCTTGGTGGGAGGGAAGGTCAATTCCTTTATTTTTCCTATAGGATTTGATGGATTAATTCATAGAATTTATGAGGAACTAAGGGATATTTATGGGATTCACATCATAGAAATGGTTGACAAAAGATAAGTGGAAACTACACAGGAATTTCTCAGGATCATCAACAATGATGAACTCTAATGGGTTTCATCACATCGTTCCATGGTGTGAGGAGATCCTTCCTGAAAATCCTTTGTTTCACCTCTTTTTAATATTATTTCATTATCCTTGAACTCTTTCAGCTCAAATTCCTAGTTGTGCTTCTCTCGATGGATATAATACATTTTTTATAACTACCCTATGATGGTTGAAAATATATTTGCATCAATGCAGAATCTCCTCCCTCAGACAATGATGCAGTTATTCTCCCAAGTCTCCAAGAAGGCCATGGTTATGTCAAATTCATCATTGGCAAACATATGAAGGAAGCAAAAAAAATTCCTCTTGATCAGAATTCTCTTAGCTAGGATATCACACTCAACCTTACTTGGCTCAACGAAACTTATGTTGGGCAAATATTCAAGGATGGGGAAAGGATCAGTAGGGTTGAGGTCATTAATAAAGAAATTCTGGGTGGGAAACACTTGCACTTTACACCAGTGAGTAGGGGAAAAGTTCATAAGAGGCAAGATATTGGGTTCACAAGTAGTGGGAGCCCTTGTGTTAGATTTATGGGAAAAAATCCAATAAAATCAGGTAGTTTTCCAAGACTTGTCGTTGTTGAGATCTACAAAGCACTTTGAAGTTGGCAATGAATATTTTGATTTCCCATTACTTTTTTGGTTATGATTACCTAGAGAGGGAGTATCCCAAGGAATATTTTGAATGTTGGTGATTATTATCCCTTGTCCTTCACTATTATTGGGCATTGGGCCATAGAATTTGCTTTTGGAATGTGAACAATCACCAATGCTGCCAATATTTGCCCTCGAGAAGATGTTCTCCAAAACCCAATGCACGGTCTTGGACATTGGACCATTTCCACATCCTATAAGGACTAGCCAAATTTGAATTGAATTGTCGTTGGAAATCAGACCTTTGGAGAATGTGATATTTTGGTTTGGTCTATCTTGGACCTGATTGTTGATTTATCCAATGTTGGTGCAACTTCCTTTCCTAAATGAACATTGCTCATTTTACTAGCTTTGGACTATGCCAAATATTTTGATGGGCCTTGCTGACCTCAATTGGAAATATTTTGGGCACATTTTATTTTTTTATCTTTTATAGCTTCTAGACTTATTAAAGTACTAGGATTTTGAAAAAAATTAAACTTTTGACTCTATACTTAGTCTGCATCCTTTTTAAGCTTATGTTGTTGTTACCATGAAGAGGTCTATTTTTCTATATTTTGGGCTTGATTGTTCTTATTATTTTCCATTATTGTGAGGTATTTTTTATAATGACCCTCCTATCATAATTAAGAAATAATACACTCACCTTTTCATTATGAAACATGGTACTACTGATGGTTCTTTTGAGTGTAGGATAGTTGCAGGATAACAAGGAAAAGAAGCCAATAAGCATTAAAAAAGGGTAAGAAATGGAAGTGATGATTTGGCTCGTGAGTACATAGATGCTTGAACACCTGTATTTCATATAGAATTTATATTTAATGAAAGTGTGTATGCTCATTTGGAATAAATTATTTTTTTCTTGACATAGAGTAGAATGTGTTTGTGTTTTGTGTCGATGATGATGGGAGCCACATTTTATTTTATTTTAGTCTTGTGTATGATATTTGATCAAAGGTATAAATATATACATGGAACCATTTAACGCATAAACATTAGAACGTATCATGAAAATGTGTTTTGCATGTTGCTTTAAAATATTGATTTGTTGGTTTTTATATGCATGGCTTCTTGGTCGATTAAAACTTTGTGGAAATATTACATTCATATCTGATCGATAATTGAGGACTATCGAATTACATTTTGTGGTATGTTTGGAGTGGAGGGATGTCATTCCATTCATTTGTAGCCAAATGAAGTGATTCCATAATAGTTTTATCCTCCTCCTTACCTATCATTCAAAAATGTGAGGAAAAGGGAAAAATATTTCAAAGTGAAAAGTGAGAAGGGAAAAAGAGGAGAGCACTAATTATACCGAAGAAAAAAATAAAAAAATGGAAGCCTTGCTAGAAGAGATTTGCAGGTAGGGAAGTAAGAGGAAGGTTGGTAAAACCTTTAGTGAGTAACATTCTCAAGTGGAATTCCATACGTGTAAAAATATTTTGTTTATTAAGTTTTTCTTCTTTTAAAAGAATTGATTGTGTTGAATGCATCCTTAGTTGTTGTTCGTAAACATAAAGGATAAGTCTGCACATTATGCTTTTATAAAAAATAAAGACTCTTCTATGTTCATTGTGCTTGAATGGAAAAGGAAAATTGAATTTCTAGAACATCACAAGAAGAATGATTGTTGGTTGAACTAGCAAGCACGAGATTTCGAAAGAAAGAAATACTAATGCGATGCATTCAAAATCAAAACAAACCCTTAAGTCCTATAACGTGAAATGCATGAAATGAAAGAGACGAATTGAACTGAGATAGAAGAAAGCACAGAAATCACAGCCCTTTTTATTTAACTCTCTTAATATCAGTTACATAGACGCCTCCTCCCTTTTCAGGGGCTAGGAGCGTTAAATGAGTTTTGGCTACAATCATGACTTAGTGTTCCTCCTTCCGCGTGCCCACATGTAAGATGGGTGGGCCAATGTGTTGTCACCACTAGTGTTGATGAATCCTTTGTCCTTGATGCTCCTCTTGCATTCAAAGAAACAAAAAATCGTTAGTAGCACCTGTGACAAAAGATAAGGCATTTGATCCTAAAAACTAAAAGCATGAGATTTCGGAAATAAAACACTGAGATGCAAATAAAAATAGAACTAAATCGAGGCATAAAATAACACAGATAGAATTAAATTAAAAACAAGAGCACAGCCCTTTTTATTAATGTAATTCCACTCGGTTACAGTATCTCTTTCGCATGTTCACGTTCCAGTTACAACAGATGAACAGTGATCCCCTTCCGCATGCCCACACGTAAAATGGGCGGGCTGTAGTGTTGCCGCCGCTTGATGTTTAATGAGTCTTGTTAGCCGTTGCCTATCTTGCGTTCAGCCGCTTACCCTGCATTCAGAAACACGAGAAGAACGTTAGTAGCACCTGTAATAAGAGGGCAGAACCTTCTGACTTTAGCATACATATGAAGATAGATCAGATGCATGAATAAAACAACTCTTCGTGAAACTGCAACTTTTGCCGAGAACAGAGAACAGTATACATTCGAAATGGCATATATCCGAGGATGTAAAACGTAAACTGTTATTTTTATTCTACTTGAAGACAGCACAATACATGAGACATGGACAGTCATTAAAATAATCAACCGATTCTAATGCTATTGCCTGCAAGTTAGCACTTCATTGTGTTGCATGACAATATTCGATAAAACGTATTGCAAGACGCATTCGAGCATATAACGTATGACACGATATATTCTAACGTAAAGTTTATTTGAACAACGTAAAGAATAAGCTATTTCGATACTGTTAGTTTTTGCAATGTATTTCAAAAGAGAACAACATATATTGCATTAACTAGAAACGTTCATGGGCTGCCCAAGCGGGCCACCCCTGGTTTACACTTAGTCTCGACGCCAATCCACTAGGAATGGGCTCGAGATCTAAGGCTGTGTGTTGTCGTCGAATTAGTGGGATGCAGTGATCCACTGTCGGGTGTGAAAGTCCGGTTCACTCTTCTAAGAATCACCCACCAACCTCTATTTGTGAGAGATTCTAGATGTAAAGAAGGTGAACTTAGATTGATACAGTCGGATATCCAAATGAGCAGCACTTCGTTGTGTTAACAAAATGCTTCGCAGTCTCCTTTTTTTTCGTTGCATGGAGGGAGTTTTTATAGAGGAATTTTGCCTCTGGGACATTAATGCCAAACCCTAAGTCCGCAGGCGCCGCTCAAATTTGATCCTTATCGGGCCATTATGGGACATGGCTCGCACTGACAGATCGTAGTTATGAGGCGTGGCCTCGGATCGGATATTTTGAAACCGCTTGTCTCATTAATGTCCGCTGTAAAATCCACCGTTTTACAGAGCCATGGGGTCTCTTCGAGAAGGGACACGTAGAGGTGCCACGTGGCGGTCGTTCCTTGGATGGTCGAATGTATGCTTTTGATTGGTGACGTGTCTGCTTTTGACTTTGGCCAGGTGTTGGCTTGAGGCCCAAAGTGTCGCGATATCGCGACACTTTGGGCCGGCTTTGGCTCGGGGCCCAAAGTGTCGCGATATCGCGACGCTTTGGGCCGGCTTTGGCTCGGGGCCCAAAGTGTCGCGATATCGCGACGCTTTGGGCCGGCTTTGGCTGGGGCCCAAAGTGTCGCGATATCGCGACGCTTTGGGCCGTTTGGTCGGGGCCCAAAGTGTCGCGATATCGCGACACTTTGGGCCGCTTTGGTCGGGGCCGTGGGCGTTACTGCGGTGTCGGGGCCCAAGTGTCGCGATATCGCGACACTTTGGGCCCGCTTGGTCGGGGCCCAAAGTGTCGCGATATCGCGACACTTTGGGCCCGCTTGGTGTCGGGGCCCAAAGTGTCGCGATATCGCGACACTTTGGGCCCGCTTGGTCGGGGCCCAAAGTGTCGCGATATCGCGACACTTCGGCCGGGGCTTGGTTTTTGACAAAAGGCTTGGCGCGGATAAAGGCTTGGCTTGAAGAAGGCTTTGAAGAAGGCTAAGAAGGCTTTGAAGTTTGTTAAAGGCTCTAGAACGACCGACTTTGCTCTGCTCATTTTTTGATCTTTTAAACTGCTGTGTGAGTGGTCAAGACCACTGTTTGACCTCTAAAGGCTGCCCTAAAAGCTGTGTATGTGCATGTGATCAGTGTTTGTAGTCACTTAATCGAAATGGTGCTATTTTGGTGTCTACAGATGCCCCTTTTTGGGAAGCGCTACGGGTGACGCAGTGCTGAGCAAAAATATACGACCAAAGCACTAATGATTAGGGTTTCTTGGTAACCTAACCAACTTTTAATGCCCCAAGTATGGAAAGGGCATGCATTCTTGAATCCTTGCTTCTGACGAGCTAAGGAATTTGATTTCAAGTGTTAACCTATTTTGGTGAGGTGTGACTTGAGCTTGGACATTGATCAGTCATGATTAGGCAAAGGGCGTAACCTTTTATCCACAGGGGAACCTTGTGTTCATGCTTCGGGAATGCCAAGTATTTGATCAACTTAATGATTGCTTGTTTACTGCCCCAAGCAGGAGCGTGATTGTCTTTGTCAATGATTCTTTGAATGCATGTCATTGCCTTGATTGGGTGTGTGCTTGTTGATTGGTGACTAAGTGTGACTACCCCCTCAAGCGACGAATCGATGAGGGAATGACCTTCGTGAGAAAAGCGACGAGTCGCTTGACCCAAGATGACTTAGGTTAGGGTGCCTTTAGATGTTTTTCCATTTGAGCACGTGCAATTTCTCGACATTTGGACCTATTTTTGGTGGGTGTTAACCCTTTTGGTGATGCCATAATGGGGTGAAATCATCAAAAACCCGTCTTCCCGTGGAGCGGTCCAGCTATGATAGCCTTCTTAGGGAAGTAGGAGAATGAGAATTTGAGCCCCGACATCGATTTTCTATGCCAAGAGGTTGAGTGCAAGAGCACTCGTGTCCGGCAATGCTTATTGCTTCTTTTTGTGTTGCATTTTTGTGATGTTTTTGTTGTTTTGATTTTCTTTCTTTACGTAGATGTCATGATTTTATGCACAATGATTGATGTTGATGGATGCATGCTACTTGATATGGATGGATGCATATGGTATGATAATTACCAATGTTGTATGTTGATTTAGTTTGATGGATGCATGATGAATGCAAATGCATGTGATATGCAGAAATGAAATGGATGTATGGACTTGGTGATATTTGGTTATGGCACCATAGACTGCTTTAGAACTCCATTACTTTGCTATGTACAAATGTGGTGTTTCTTCTTTTTGTATTTTCTGATGGTATTGCAAGGATGAAAAGTAGTGTAATTGGTTTAGAAATGTAGCAAAGGTTTTCTCGAGACTCAGCATGCTTTTAACTCACTAGCCATGACTCGTACTTTATCTTACAAGACTTTTGAACAAGGTATGAATCGGACTTGTTTTTAACCAAGTTATTTCACATCCCCGTGTGTGCAATTGAGTTCATTTATGTGGTATTTGTCGGGATACCGCCGATGCGGATGGGCTTTCAACCGAACTCGTATCGAGGATCACCTAATTAGCTCCACTAACTCCTTTGTTGTATGTAGTTAGATTAATCTGCGGTGTTCTCCAGGATACCATAAGCTAGCTCATCCACATGCAAACATTGATCTATACACAAGTTAATGTGATAGATATATCGTCATGCGAGAAGTTTACCGCCAATGACCGATAGGCTATCAACCAAACCGGTACTGAGGCTTGCCTCATGACCTGTCAGAATCTTCGAGAGTTCCAGGGATTCAAGGTCAACTCCCTTCTTTTCTTCAATTGTATTGGGATACTTGCTCGTTATAGTGATAATAATCACTGTTTATTTTGATTTATTTTTCTTTTCTCTTGAGCAAGGGATTTGGATATGGAGTGACGATAATCACTATTCTTTGTGCTTTTTGAGATGTGCACTGTAGGGTGTCAAATTTTGAAGTTTTGACATTTTGCAAATTTTTGACGTTTTGCAACTTTGGGATTCTTAGGGAATTGGGTAGGGAGGATGCTTGTCCTTTTGCCAACTCTCAGCATTCTTGGGGTCATTCGCACAGGGGGATGAGCAAGATAACCGTTTCGCTTATGGTAACCTAGGATTATCGTGCGGGTTTCATCCTTCGTTCACACAACTCGGGAATTTTTATGTGTTTTAATTTGTGTTGGGATGTTACGTAACAAGGTGTATTGCAAGTGTAACTCTACCTTCGTAAAATCTGTTTGACTTGATACATTTCATTGCTAAAGAGCAAAATGATGACTGAATCACGAAAAACTCTTGATACATTAAGAGACCACTGACTCTAGTGTGGTAAAGTGCATGGTGTTTTTGCTGTTTTTGTAAAATGGAACAGTGTGGAACAAGATGGACTAGTAGAACCATGACAGCCTATGGTGCCTTTTGACCTATGCGACCATGAATATGCAATGTATGGATGCAATGCTTAATGCAGCTACATATTTTTGTATTTTTGATGGATTGATTTTGGTGAATATGAAGATGAATTGCGAGAAGAACTCTCTATTTGATGAATTTGAATATGCCTAGAAATGAGATGCAAATTTTTGTTGTTTTTGATGATTTTTGTTGTTTTTGAATTTTCATGATTTTTGGACCAAGTGATTGTGGAAATCCTTGGAGCGTTTTGGGATTGACCAAGCGATTGCAAGAATCCTTGGAGCCTTTGGGATTGACCAAGCGATTGTGATAATCCTTGGAGCATTTTGGTTTGACCAAGCGATTGCAAGAATCCTTGGAGCTTTTGGGGATTGACCAAGCGATTGTGATAATCCTTGGAGCATTTTGGTTTGACCAAGCGATTGCAAGAATCCTTGGAGCTTTTGGGGTTGACCAAGCGATTGCGATAATCCTTGGAGCTTTTGGGGATTGACCAAGCGATTGTGATAATCCTTGGAGCCTTTGGGGTTGACCAAGCGATTGTGATAATCCTTGGAGCCTTTGGGGTTGACCAAGCGATTTTAAGAATCCTTGGAGCCTTTTGGGATATGGCTCTCTTTAGATATGAAATGGTCGCAAATGACTGATATTCAAGGGTTCTGTTTCCTTGATACCATCAAGAGAAGCTAGCCGGTATGTCCCGGGTCCGATTTTGCTATCAATGACATACGGACCTAACCAATTGGCCGCAAACTTGTCCCTTAGGTGGGATGGCAAACTGGAATTTTGTTGATTTTCCTTCAAAACCAAATCACCAACGCGAAAGTCCCTGAGGTGAACTTTCATGTTGTAAGCTTTCTTAAGTCGCTCTTGATAAATACGTAAATGCTCGAGAGCATTAACGCGTCGTTCGTCAAGCAACGTAAGCTGGTCTAACCGGGCCTGCCGCGCAGAATCATCATCGATGAACTCATGCATTGATATGCGCAGGGAAGGAATCTCCAACTCTAGAGGCATGACTGCCTCGGAGCCATACACGAGCGAAAACGGAGTGGCCCAGTGGGCGTCCGAATGCTAGTGCGATAGGCCCATAGGGCAAGTGGGATTTGAATGTGCCAATCCTTATGATCTGTCTGCGACTGTCTTTTTAAGGATGGCAACTAGCATTTTGTTTGACGCCTCTCGCTTGTCCATTCGCTCGCGGATAATAAGGTGTTGAAAAGTCATGTCTGAATCTTGTACTTTGTGGTCAAAGCACGCACGTCTTTGTTCTTGAAAGGTGTCCCATTATCCGAGACTATTTTGGATGGAATACCAAAACGACATATGATGTTATGCAAAATGAACTCCACAATGCGGGGTCCTGTCGTAGAGGTAAGCGGAATTGCTTCCACCCACTTGGTGAAGTACTCTGTGGCCGTTATGATAAACGTGTGACGGCCTGACGACGCAGGGGAGATCTTTCCAATGAGATCAAAGCCCCATTGCGAAAATGGCCAAGCAGACTGGACTGTCTGCAAGGCCTGAGAAGGTACGTGCATTAGATTGGCATGATGTTGACACTTCACGCACTTCTTGACATAGGTGCAACAATCTCGCTCTAAAGATGGCCAATAATAGCCCATGCGAAGAATGCGCTTTGCGATGGCCATTCCATTGAAGTGGCCACCACATGTACCATCGTGCACTTGGGCGACTGCCCAAGTGGACTCTTGCTGGTCCAAGCAACGAAGGAGGATTCCTTCATAGCTGCGACGATACAAGATGTCTCCTATCAAGACATACTTAGCCGCTTTCTGCTTGAGTGCTCGTTTTGCGGCATGAGTCAAATCAAGTGGGAGACTACCTAACTTGAGGTAGTCTCGAATGGGTAAATACCAGTCCTGTTGATCAGAAACCTCGATAGTATGAACAGCCAATCCCTCCTGAAGTTCATCCCTAGCAAATGCTGAATGGGATAGAACCTGCAAGAATAGTATTGTGTTGCTACTAATGGGAGTAGGGGAGAACAAGGACCCCCAGTTGGCGTGTTTCAGATGATCTCGGATTTGAGAGAACCTATCCGAGGATGGTTCAATTTGTATCATGTGGATTCCTGGCGTCAAGTCTGAGCTTGCACGCTCCATCACGGATTGCGATAAGGTTTTGACTTGAATGGTTGTCATATCACCAGAAAGGTCCTACGGAATTAGTGACCCCAAGGAGGCCATTGTGTCCGCAAAACGGTTTGATGATCGAGGGAGTGCCTCGATGTCATACCACTCAAGTTTTACCAAGAATTTGTCCACAAGGGCTTTATAAGCCTTCGAATCGGGCATTTGCATTGATATACCCCTTTGACTTGATTGACTATTAACAACGAATCACCAAAGATGTTCAGTCTTTTGATGTTCATGGCGATTGTTGTCTGAAGACCTAGGAGCAAGGCTTCATACTCTGCGTTGTTGTTGGTGCACGGGAAGTTTAATTTAAATGACAGGGGCATTGGAGCACCCTGCGGTGTGAAGAATACAATTCCCGCACCACCACCTTGCTCACACTTAGAACCATCGAAGAATAGGGTTATGTCGGCTCGTGACTCGAGCTCATCGGAATCTGGCGATTCTGAGACATGAAAGACCCCATCATCGGGTAGTTCTATGACCAGAGGCTGATTGTCTTCAAGAGGAGCCTCTGCTAGTTGATCGGCTATGACTTGTCCTTTGATAGATTTTTGTCCAATAAACTCTATGTCAAATTCCGTCAACAACATGATCCATTTCGCCGTGCGACTACTATGATAAGTACGACTCATCATGTATCGCAATGGATTCTCCTTAGACACAACATACGTAGTGTTGCTCAGCATGTAGTGGCGTAGCTTTTTGGTAGCAAACACCACTGCCAAGCAAAGTTTCTCAACGTATGCATAGTTAAGTTCGTAATCGACCAGAGTGCGGCTAAGATAGTATGTAGCCTCGTTCCTTGTGAAGTTCATTCTTCCGGGCTAGCATGGCGCCCGGTGCCACCTCAGTAGCTGAGATGTATAAGTAGAATGGCACTCCTGGCCTAGGTGGTGCCAATACTGGCGGCGAAGCCAAGTATTGTTTGATCTCGTCAAAGGCTGACTGGCACTCGTCATCCCAATGAAATGTAACCCCCTTATGTAATAATTTGTTCATGGGTCGGCACTTGTCAGATAATTGTGCTATGAAGCGTTTAATCGACGCGACCTTTCCCTGCAGACTCCTGAGCTGCTTGATTGTGGTTGGGGGAACCATTTCAAGGATTGCCTTGACTTTCTTTGGGTCCACCTCGATTCCTCGTTTTGAGACTATGAAACCCAAGAGTTTTCCAGATGTGACGCCAAAGACGCACTTCTTGGGGTTTAGTCTGACTTTATGCTCCATGAGGCGATCGAGGATCTTGCTTAAGTCAGCGATATGATTTGAGCGCAAGAGAGACTTGGCTAATAAATCATCCATGTAATCTTCCAAAGTTTTGTGCATGTAATCATGGAAGATATACGTCATGGCACGTTGGTAGGTGGCACCAGCATTTTTAAGGCCAAAAGGCATGACCTTATAACAAAATGTCCCCCAAGGCGTTGTGAATGCCGTTTTTAGTTGGTCCTCAGGATTGATACGAATTTGATTGTATCCCGAGAAACCATCCATTAGGGAGAGCATTTCGTGACCTGTTGTAGCGTCTACCAACGCGTCGATGCTGGGCAAGGGGAAATCATCCTTAGGACTCGCTTTGTTTAAGTCTCGAAAATCGGTGCATATGCGAATCCTCCCGTCGGGCTTCTTGACGGGAACCATGTTGGACAACCATGGCGGATAATCCACGCAGATGACAAATTGTGCGTCCAACAGACTTTTGTAATTCATCTTTGACCATCAAGGCCACTGTTGGGTGCATCTTACGTAGTTTTTGCTTTACAGGCTTGATTGTCGGATCAAGCGTTAAATTATGCGTGACTAGCTGCGGGTCTAGTCCTGGCATATCCTTGTACGACCATGCAAAAACCTCCTTCTTCTCTTTGAGAAGGGCAATGTAGTCGGCTTGCTCTTCGGGGAAAGACTTACCCCCAATTTGAGAATCTGTGGATTCTTTGGATCTGTGCCGATGTCTACGTCAGTCGTCTCCTCGACTGACATGTGGGATCCGTCCTCCAACTGATGTGGAGTCGGGATCAAATGGATATCATTAGCTGAATTTAGATCTATGCTTGGAACCTCAGGTTCCTCTTCAGCTTGAAAAATATCCCGAGTTGTCCTTGGGGTAAAATGAGGCATTTCACCGAAAGGCCAGTACTATCTGGTGATAGGGGTGAATTGACGCGATCCCAGTCGATGGCATCTATGTCTAGATGCAATGACCGTGCTGGATCGGCCGGATTGCGGATGGGTGCGGTCAAATCAATGGAGATCATGTGGATGGAATGAATTTGGTCTCCATTACCGCGGGTATGATAACTTGATTTTTCTAGATATTCCCTATACTCTGGATCTGGCTCTATGGGAACGGGCACGAACGGATCGGCCCTATGTGCCAAATGGAGGACAGGGTCTTCCCTCGGCACTGTTGTTATGATAGGGTCTCGAGGTGGACGGTGCTCATCGTGAATGTGGAGCCATGGATCCAAGATCAGGTCCCACCTCGCTGGGTCGACCCACCATTCATGCCCTAATCGTATGCCCATCTGTCCCATTAGATCTTCATGAGTTAAAGCACGATAATGTCATCGCGCATGTCTGAGATAGTCCATCTCAGTCTCATCTTCTGAGTCACTTTCAGAGATCCAAAAATGTTCATTCTCTTCAACGACTATTGCTTGCGATGTTGAGGACTCTCCTTGCTCCAATAAGTTAATCTGGTCCCATTGCGGTTGTTCCACTTTTGGTGGAGGGACCTGACTCTCTTGACATTGTGCTGACTCAACTGGAATCTCTAAGGGGAACAACTTCGAAAAGATGTCCGGACACCATTGATATTCTCTTTGGGGATGGGTATCCGAACTTTCGCCTCTCTCTAGCAAAGGAGAGGGATTACTGCTGTTACCAAGGGTGTTTGGTGACCATGGGAGGTAATCTCCCAATGTAAATTCTGTTTTTGGGTTGGCATAGAGATCTAGTGCCAATCCCCCCTTGTTGCCTATTTCTAGGTCTTGCATATTTTCAACCAAGATGTCCAAGGGCAGGGGGTGGTTGAACCCTACTCCTGACTTGTCATATGGCATCTGATATCTTGGTTGGCAAGGGAGACGCATCCCTTGCTCATATCTGCCTAGCCCGTATCCATGCCAATGGCATTGGCCGAGATATTTGAGGGCAAATTGTGGGTTTGACATATAATTGATGTTTTCAACAAAAGGTTCTTCGTCCGCTTCCTTTTGCTTACATGGTTCAAGACCATGATCAAGGCCCCCATACACAAAATTTGTCCGGTTGGGTGGGTGACCTAGGGGAACAACCTGTTCCTATGGGAAGGCGAGGTCTTCCCATATCCTGGACCGACTCTAATGCGGGCGTTGCCACAACATTCTGCACTATGTACTCCCCCAGGCCTGTACTAGCCATTTCAACAGTGATTGTTGATGCTTCGGAGGGAGGGAACGGGAGTCCTTCCTGAGTCCATTCCATGTTTGGTAGGTTTGGGGTCTCAACTTCCGTTGTGCTGGATATTTCCTCTGTTGATACCGTTGATATTGTGGGCAACCCCTCTTCTAAGGGCTGAGCCTCTTCCATGATTTGTTTTCCCTTGTCCTTCTGTGTAGCCATGACGGGTGGCATTGATGATGAAGGAGCAGATGATGAAGTCTTACCTAGCTGGGATTTTGGTGATTCGGTCACCAGTGGTGCTTGCGGTATTGGACCCTGTTTAGATGGATTTAATTGGAAATCCAAATGCGTTGAAGGGAGGGTCGACTGAGGCATTAGTTGTACCGCATTGCAATACTTGAAGGGTTCTAAGTCCATTGGGACTACGTGTATTTCACCTTCAAAAGCATACTTTAAGCACTGGTGAGCGATGGAAGGGACACATTTCATGTCCCGAATCCAAGGCCGCCCTAGCAGTATATTGTAGGCCATCTCGCCTTCCAACACATGGCACAATGTTGGTGTTGTCTTTTGTCCTACCTGGACAGGTAGAACAACCGTGCCGACTGTCGAGCATATTGCATCATTGAAAGCTCGCAGTGTGTACGTGGAGGCTGTGATATGAGAGGCTGGCAGCTTCAAATGTTTCAGGGCTGCAGTGGTAATAATATTACTGGACGAGCCAGTATCTACCAACACTCTCTTATACGGGATCCCGTTGATCCATGCAACAACATGCAGGGTGGATCTGCCGCGTCATTCGATATTGCTTTGACTTCATCCTCTTTGAAGGTGATGACCGGCTCAAGTACATCGTTTTACGTGTCCCACGAAGTTGTTGAAAGAATTTGCTTCTTGGGGCTGTAATTCGATGGTTTTTAAAATGTCCATAAGAGCTTCTCTATGAGGTGTTGATTGTTGAATAAGCTCGTAAATGGACAGCCTAGCCGATGTGGTCCGCAAACTCTGCGTGAGTTTGGACCGTATCGTGATTTCTGGTCTAGGCGGAGGTGACTGTATAGGGTGTTGTTGAGGTTGTGACGTTGTCGGAACTTCCTTTGTGGCTGCCCCAGGGGCAACTACTGAGTATTTTTTATTCCTCGTCACTATGCTAATCATTCCCACAAATCCTTGCATGGGAAGATTCTGGCGCACCTCATTAACTTGGAGAGGTTTTGCCTGTGCCTCGTGGGCAGGCAAGGGGTCCTTGAATACCCCCATTTGTTGGTTGTTTGGCGCTATGGGGTTGTCCACGACCAATGTTTTATTTTTGATTAAATCTTGGATTAGTCCTTTGAACTTCCAGGATCCATTCAAATCGTGTCCCCTTCGCCTATGAAATCTACGAGTATAGTTCCTCTCTATATCCCTTAGGTTTAGGAGCGTTAGGGTCTATAGTCAGGATCTCTGGAAGGGTTACTAAATTTGCCGCCGACAAGCGGTCAAATAAGGAGTCCCTAGACTCCGTGTAGGGGGTGAATTGTCGCTTAGGGCGACGCTGCCGATTCTGCTCCTGTTTCTTGTTATCTTTCTCATAACTAGGAGGCACTGCCTGGTAATTGGCCTTTTGAGGCTGCGTGTCTTGCACTGGCTTGGGAACATTGATTGCAACTTGATTAACCACTGCGGGTTGTGATTGCGTATTCCCAGTCTTAGTGGTTTTATTCCACTCTTTCTTCTTAGGCTTGGCAATTGTGCCTTCGCCTA
Source organism: Wollemia nobilis (assembly GCA_028583015.1). NCBI lineage: Eukaryota > Viridiplantae > Streptophyta > Pinopsida > Araucariales > Araucariaceae > Wollemia > Wollemia nobilis. The sequence continues at coordinate 2,678,402 of JAQPPZ010016751.1, read as the reverse complement.
TTTTAATCTCTTCTATGACTCTGGCTTGCGCCAAGGCTTCTTCTAAGCTGTCGTATTGCTGTAGCAGCAATAGCCCAGAGATTGATTTTAAGCAACTCCGTGCGAACATCTGAGTGAGATCAGACATAGGGGGACGGTAGGGTAGCCTGGAAAGCAAAGCCCTCCATCGGTTCCCGTATGCTGCTATTGTTTCCTCCTCATACTGCTCGAGGCTGGCCAAATCACTTAGTGATGCCTTCTTCCTTGTGTTGAAAGCAAAGCGTTCAAGAAATGCATCCACTAGTTGATCTAAGTTGTTGATACTGTGTTTGGGCAATTGTGTAAACCAATCCGAGGCAAGGCCCGCGAATGTGGTTATGAAAGTTCTAAGCAATAATGCATCATTGTCTTGGATGCCGAAGCATTGACTCAGGAACCTCGTGACATGTTCTTGTGCGTCCTCCTCACCTTTAAAGACTGCCAATTGTGGCAACTTGAAATGTTCAGGGTAAAGAGGTATGGGTACTGAGGGATGCACCGGATGACTACGGAGTTGACGTAGTGTGGGCTTTTGATGCCCAGAAGCTTTTATCTCCACAGACTCCAAACGCTCTAATAGCGCTTTGTATGCATCGAAAGATTTTATTTCTTCTTCTTTGGTTTGCTCCCGTTGTGGGTCAAGGGAGACTGGAGGCCTATGGGGAGGTGGCCGATTGGCAGCCCTCCCGCCTTGATGGGGCGTGTCGACCCATTCTATTTCTGGTTCATACTCCTCATAAAACTCTTGAGGAGTCTCTGGGCGAGCCCTATGACCTTGATCGAGTCCCCGCTGAGGGTACCCATCATTGTTCCGGGGAGTGGCCTCCCTTTCGGGTCTATAAGGTCTCGGAGGCAAAGCTTGACGAGGTCGCGGAGACTTGTCCTGCACCAACGGGTTGTGCCTCTCATACTGTTGTGCTCTTTGGGTGCGAGGGGTTGGCACCCTTTCGGTAGTTTATAGCGTAACTCATCTGCCTCGCGCCGCATGCGCTCTTTATTCAGGCGGTATAAGTATTCTAACTCCTGATGACCCTGCTCAAGCTGCGTGATTCGCGCTTGGCGAGCGGCATGTCTGGCGACTGCCGGGTCAACCGGGTCTGCCCTCTTTTGTTGAGGAGGCTTGAATGTTTTGCCTATGTGTTTGCCTCGATCTTGATGGTCAAAAATTTCAATGGGTTGCTTCCCTTTGTCGGGGTAAGCGACATTTGTTTGAGGTTCTGGCCTCGATGTGTGATCATGATATCTGGCAGGTGCAGAAACACAAGGTTCCCGCGCTGTTTGTTGTTCTCGAGGAATGTGATGATCTTCCTCGTACTCCCTTTTATGGGTGTGAAAGGGGCGGGCGGAGTTAGCTAGCCCTGTGTAAAGAGCCCTGCGCTCTGGATGTTGTTTTTCTGTTCTGATGGGAGGTAAATAAGGGATGCCATATCCACGTTGCCCCTCCAAATGGACAAGTATGCCTCTCTAGTGCTTCATCGCGTCGTGGCCATTCAAACCTAGCCTCAAGAGGCGGTTGTCTACTTATATTGAGATCTTGCATGTGAACCATCTTCCCGAAAGGGGGTGTGTTGAATGGGTGTATTCCAATGAGGAGGTTCCCAATAGTTCCTTCTTGAAGTGGCCTGATGTGGACTTTGTTGTAGGCCAGATCGCCAAGATGGTATGGCTAGGTCCTCAGGGCTAAAGCGAAGGCGACTAGCGCCCTCTCTTTGTGTACCTTCCATAGCGTCTGCCCTTGATTGGGCTTGGCTACGAGTGTACACCATTGTGATGTTTCGCTACTATCTAAGCAGATTTTATCTCGTTTATGATGATTTGTCTTTTTGTGCACACCAAGCAGAAATGAACACACACACATACACAAAACCGTGATTATCTCTTTTAAGGATTAAATAGTGTGTCCTAAACTGGTTTAGTGCATTTTGATGTTTCGTTTTGTTTTTGCAATTTTGGAAGAACGTTTAAATGCATAATGTTGGCTCATATGACTCCCATAAATGGTCGCCCCTTCAATATACCATTTGCCGGACCGATATACCAACCTCTCTATATACCCGCCCTTACGTGAGGGAGACTATAGGTACGTGAGAGCAGATGGTACGTGGAACATAGGCGGTACGGAAGGGGAATCGCTCTGTTTATGACACCTACCATAGAAGACTTATCCTCGCGTGCATGGGAATCACCCCAGCAACACTCGGTCAGCTTTCGTCAGGATTTACGTCTAGCAACAGTCGCGATCGAGGTAATGGATGCAATATCTCAAGCCAAAGTGATAATGGAATCCACCTTTGGTCTTGCTCAAGGGTTGGGGTTTTACGACCAACGCCTTGGTTTAAAGTACCACGTGGTGTGTGGGATTCATTTTACTTTGCAAATTTGAAACAAGCAACCGAAAAAGAAATCTTTCCCTATGCCAGACATATACTACAAACTGGAAAACAGCAAGTAGAAAATTAAAAGTTTACGACTAAAGCAAGAAAAATTAAAAAAATCCTCTACCCTTCTTTAAATAAAGCAAGAAAATTAAAAAAAAAATCCTCTTATCTTTCTTTAAATAAAGCAAGAAAAATTAAAATTCTTCTTATCTTTCTTTAAATAAAGCAAGAAAAATTAAAATCCTTCTACCCTTATTTAAATAAAGCAAGAAAAATTAAAATTCTTCTACCCTTATTTAAATAAAGTATAAAACAATTTTTAAGCCGTCCAAACTAAAAAAAAAACCGAAGACCGAAAAACAGAAATTTTGACAGAAGCTATAAAAACCCCTACCTCTTTTCTGCCTAACTGGATGTCTCTGATTTTCTCTGAAAAATGCGCAGATTCGTAATCGTCCCTGGGTGAGACGAATAGCGTACCTGTAAAAAGCAATTTTTAGATCAGTAACTTAATCCAAAAATAAAAACTGTGGACCTGGGTCCCACCGTGATCGCCACTGAAAGCATGAGATTTCGGAAATAAAACACCGAGATGCAATAAAAATAGAACTAGATTGATGCATAAAATAACACGGATAGAATTAAATTAAAAATAGGAGCACAGCCCTTTTTATTAATGTAATTCCGCTCGGTTATAATAGCTCTTTCGATTTTTTTATTACAACAGATGAACAATGATCTCCTTCCGCATGCCCACATGTAAAATGGGCGGGCTGTAGTGTTGCCGCCGCTTGATGTTTAATGAGTCTTGTTAGCCGTTGCCTATCTTGCGTTCAGCCGCTTACCCTACATTCAGAAACACGAGAAGAACGTTAGTAGCACCTGTAATAAGAGGGCAGAACCTTCTGACTTTAGCATACATATGAAGATAGATCAGATGCATGAATAAAACAACTCTTCGTGAAACTGCAACTTTTGCCGAGAACAGAGAACAATATACATTCGAAATGGCATATATCCGAGGATGTAAAACGTAAACTGTTATTTTTATTCTACTTGAAGACAACACAATACATGAGACATGGACAGTCATTAAAATAATCAACCGATTCTAATGCTATTGCCTGCAAGTTAGCACTTCATTGTGTTGCATGACAATATTCGATAAAACGTATTGCAAGACGCATTCGAGCATATAACGTATGACACGATATATTCTAACGTAAATTTTATTTGAACAACGTAAAGAATAAGCTATTTCGATACTGTTAGTTTTTGCAATGTATTTCAAAAGAGAACAACATATATTGCATTAACTAGAAACGTTCATGGGCTGCCCAAGCGGGCCACCCTCGGTTTACACTTAGTCTCGACGCCAATCCACTAGGAATGGGCTCGAGATCTAAGGCTATGTGTTGTCGTCGAATTAGTGGGATGCAGTGATCCACTGTCGGGTGTGAAAGTCCGGTTCACTCTTCTAAGAATCACCCACCAACCTCTATTTGTGAGAGATTCTAGATGTAAAGAAGGTGAACTTAGATTGATACAGTCGGATATCCAAATGAGCAGCACTTCGTTGTGTTAACAAAATGCTTCACGGTCTCCTTTTTTTCGTTGCATGGAGGGAGTTTTTATAGAGGAATTTTGCCTCTGGGACATTAATGTTCAAACCCTAAATTCGCAGGCGCCGCTCAAATTTGATCCTTATCGGGCCATTATGGGACATGGCTCGCACTGACAGATCGCAGTTATGAGGTGTGGCCTCGGATCGGATATTTTGAAACCGCTTGTCTCATTAATGTCCGCTGTAAAATCCGCCGTTTTAAGAGCCATGGGGTCTCTTCGAGAAGGGACACGTAGAGGTGCCACGTGGCGGTCGTTCCTTGGATGGTCGAATGTATGCTTTTGATTGGTGACGTGTCTGCTTTTGACTTTGGCCAGGTGTTGGCTTGAGGCCCAAAGTGTCGCGATATCGCGACACTTTGGGCCGGCTTTGCTTGAGGCCCAAAGTGTCGCGATATCGCGACACTTTGGGCCGGCTTTGGTCGGGGCCCAAAGTGTCGCGATATCGCGACCCTTTGGGCCGGCTTGGTCGGGGCCCAAAGTGTCATGATATCGCGACGCTTTGGGCCGGCTTTGGGTCGGGGCCCAAAGTGTCGCGATATCGCGACGCTTTGGGACCGCTTTGGGTCGGGGCCCAAAGTGTCGCGATATCGCGACACTTTGGGTCCGCTTTGGGTCGGGGCCCAAAGTGTCGCGATATCGCGACACTTTGGGCCGGTTTGGTTCGGGGCCCAAAGTGTCGCGATATCGCGACACTTTGGGACCGCTTTGGGTCGGGGCCCAAAGTGTCACGATATCGCGACACTTTGGGCCCGCTTTGGGTCGGGGCCCAAAGTGTCACGATATCGCGACACTTTGGGCCCGCTTTGGGTCGGGGCCCAAAGTGTTGCGATATCGCGACACCTTGGGCCGGCTTCGGCTTCTCTGTTCGGGCCCAAAGTGTCGCGATATCGCGACACTTCGGCCAGGGCTTGGTTTTTGACAAAAGGCTTGGCGCGGATAAAGGCTTGGAAAAGAAGTTAAGAGGCTTTGAAGTTTGTTAAAGGCTCTAGAACGACCGACTTTGCTCTGCTCATTTTTCGATCTTTTAAACTGTTGTGTGAGTGGTTAAGACCACTATTTGACCTCTAAGGGCTGCCCTAAAAGCTGTGATATCAATGTGATCAATGTTTGTAATCACTTAATCGAAATGGTGTTGTTTTGGTGTCTACAAAAACCAATGGAGGATGCATGCATAAGATTAGCTAAATCGATAAATAAAATGACTCCTAATAACCTGCAAATTTCACAGAAACTAAGGAACATCACCAGAAGGTCACTGCAATCAAAACAGTCTAGAAATTGGCTGTAGATTTGAATTCGTCCTTGGGAGAGATGGATTCTACTATAATTTGTCTCTGGGTAAGACAAATTCTACTGTGACAAAACGCTGAAGTGATGTTGCCCAAATGTCGCATCTTGGGAGCTCCAAAAGACCTACAAACTTGAGGGTTAGCTAATTGGGGGCATTTTGGGAAGACCTAGATGGTCATATTTCCCCAATTGGACCTCCATCAACAAGAATTTGACGTTGCTACCTACAAGTTAGTGAGGACAACAAAAGTGACAAAACATGATAAGATTTGATCAAAGCATTATGAAATCGATATTATAAGCTATTTAAACAGTATAAAATGGAATGCAAGATAAACAAGTGACAAAAGAACCATATGCCATGAATCCCCAATCATTCTTAAAAAAAAAAGAATATTGGTCTCGCATCAATGTGGGGCACCCGGGCAGGCCACCTACCGTTGGAACCTGATTTTGGCACCAATCCACTAGGGATGGGCCCAAAATCTCTTGTAATGGGTTGTCGATGAATTGGTGGATCTATGTGGTCAAGTTTCGGGTTTTGGATCTGGATTCACACTTCCAATAACTACCCAATGACCTCCCTTGCAAAAGGGATCAAGGATGTGGAAGAGGTGAATCAAAAGTAAGGCGTGGTATCAAATTTGGTAACACTTAATTGCTTGAACATGCTTCCAACCTATCCTCTTTTGGGTGAGAAATTTCACCATTTTATAGACCCAAGGGGTCTCTTTTGGATGGGCATGCAGGGGTGCCATGTGGTGGCCATGCCTTCCCAAGAGGGAGGAGACTCCTCCCTAACTTGGGCTTCCATGACTGCCCTTGTGATAGTCCTCTAACGCTCACTCTGCCCACCTACACGTGCATGCAAGGCAAGAGGCATTAATGGACTGCCCTTAGCTGCCACTTGTCAAGATTTTTCTTTTTGCCCGTTGAACCTAGAATTCATCCTACCTAGGAGCGAATTCAGAATTCGTCTTTGGGTGAGTCGAATCCCATTTTGAATTCATCTCAGGGTGAGACGAATACTGAGCAAAGTGCATGAAGGTGCCAAATTGATTTTTGACCTTCCAAAATTGCTGTAAAAGTGGTTAGGACCATTGTTTAACCTTTGAGAGCTGCCCTGGGGTTGTGTGTGTCAAAGAAATCAGTGTTTGCAGTCACATAATTGGATTGGTGTTGTTTTGGTGTCTACAAATGCCCCTTTTTGGGATGCGCTATGCATGGCACAACATCGAGCAAAAATAGATAACCAAAGCACTAATGATTAGGGTTTCTTGGTAACCTAACCAACTTTTGATGCCCCAAGCATGGAAAGGGCATGCATTCTTGAATCCTTGCTTCTAATGAGTGAAGGCACTCAATTCAAGTGTTAACCTTTTTCGGTGAGGTGTTACTTGACCTTGGACATTGATCAGTCATGAATAAGCAAAGGGCGCAACCTTTTTTTTGTGATAACATTGAATTCATGATTCACGAAATGCCAAGTGATTTGATCAGATTGTGATTATTTCTTGTTTACTGCCCCAAGCAGTAGTGTAATTGTCTTTGTCAATGATTCTTTGAATGCATGTCGTTTTCCTTAATTGGGTGTGTGTTTGTTGATTTGTGACTAAGTGTGACTACCCCCTCAAGCGACGAATTGATGATGGAATGACCTTCATGAGAAAAGCGATGATTCACTTGACCCAAGATGACTTGTGCAAGGGTGCCTTTAGACGGTTTAACGTTAAGCATGTGCAATTTTCTGACATTTAGACCTATTTTTGGTGGGTGGTAACCCTTTTACGATGCTTTTTGGAGCTGAAATTGGCAAAAATATGTCTTCCCGTGGAGCGGTCCGACTATGGTAGCATTCTTAGGGAGTAGGATAGTGACAATTTGTGACCCCAATGTCTCTTTTACATGCTCGGGATGTCAAGTGCAATAGCACTCTTGTCGGGCAAGTTTATTAGCTATTTTTGTGTATTTTTGTTCAATTTTTATTGTTTTTTGAATTTTTTGCCCTAAATTCGTCCTAGGGTGGGACGAATACTAGCTCAAAATTCGTCCTAGGGTGGTATGAGTGCTAACCATAGCGCTCGTCCCATTGGAAGACGAATTTAAGCTCAAAAGACCTATTTAAAGGCCAAAACTAGGGTTTGGGCTCATTTGCATCTGAAATTTCTTGCGATTTTGAGCTCTGGGGAGGAGGAGGTTAATTCTGTGAAGCGAATCACTGTCGAATTTTCCCTACCATCATGAGTGCGCAAACTGGATCGAGCAGCAGAGCCAAAGCGAGACCAGTAAGTGCTCCCTAGGGTTATTACTTTGTTTAAAACTGTAAGTGTTTTGTTTAATTTTCTTTGCGATGATGCTTTTCACAATTTAAAATTGAAACCCTAAAACTGAGTTGAAGACAACTAAGACTTAGTGTACAACTAAACGTAGCGAAAAACCTAGGTAAAGAACTTTTTATTTTTACTATGACTAAACCCTAGGATAAACGTAACGTGAAACCCTACGACTTAATGTTTGTTTTTTTTTTTAATTTTTTTTCTGTTTTTAAATTAATCAGTTAGGATTAAAAAAACCTAAGACTGAAAAATTAATTTTTGAATTTTGTTTTATTTTTGGAATTTATTAGTTAGGGTTAGAAACCCTAGAACTAAAAAATTAATTTTGTTTTGAATTTTGACTGTTTGTTTTGTTTAAATTAATCAGTTAGGATTAGAAACCCTAGGACTGAAAAATTAATTTTTGACTTTTGAATTTTTTTTGTGTTTGTTTTTGCTGTACATTGATAGGCAATGTTGTATATTCATGTTATTGCTGTACAATTTTTTTTTTTTCATGATTTTAATGTTTTTGAATTGTTTTCTTTTGCAGGTTGTTAGGAGTCGGTACCGTGTACCCACTACTTTTGCTGAAGCATGGGGGGTACTAACTATGGCTGACTGGGAGTGGCTTGATGCCCTAGGGCTCAAGAAGGTGGCTCGACTGGAGCCTGTGGTCATGGATCAGGCCTATGTGATGGCCCTGATCAATATTTGGGATCTGCGGACCAACACCTTCCATCTCCCAACAGGGGATATGACTATGACTTTGGAGGATATCTATTGGCTTCTGTGGATTTCGATGGTTTGCTGATCAGGATGTCGTCACGAGATCAACGAATAGCAGTGTTGACACACTACTTCAGGCATGGGGAGGAGCTGGGTGTGGAGGATCCACTGGAGAGGGCAGAGGGTGACTACAAAATTGGTGGGATATTGGTCCGATGGTGTTTGGAGAGGGGGGTTTTGGGAGTGAGGCACGCATTCCTTATGGGCCTCATTTCCAACATGTTGTTACCTGATTTTTTAGGCACGAGGTTCCCATGGAACCTGTTGGATTTGGTTTGGTGGTTGGTAGAGTGCCCGACAGAGGCATCGATGATCATGATATGGGGACAAAAACTATTGGCATAGCTATATGGGGAGCTGTACGAGGTCCGCTACCGGAATCAAAAGGGGATTAGCTGTAGCTATATGTTGCAGAGTTGGACTTGGCAGCATATAGCAGTGGAGAGGCCCATCGGGTTACCATGGATGACTTAGGTGGAGATGGAGGATAGGGAGATTGGCTATGCAGTTCTGTGGTGGTAGTCCAAGGAGCAGGGATAGAGTCGACGATGGGCAGGTGTCATAGGGCACTATGCCGATACCTTCTCTCGGCTTACTCCTGGGGAGGTGATTTGGCGCCCTTATCAATACTGTCCAGCCTGGCCAGAGGCTGGAGAGTGGCTTCGACGGGTACGCAGAGAGTGATGGTTGATTGGGCGACACAAGACCGAGTATGAGTTCTTCTCATATAGCTGGGTGACACGACATTTTGGGGTGCGCCAGGGGTTTCCTGGTGAACCCATGGTCTATCGACACCCGGGGGATTAGAGGACTCTAGACCGATTGGTCATCGCGCCACTAGGTGAGGATTTAGATGCGACGATCGATGTCCTAGATGTGGATGACATCGAGACTACTGTTGATTACGACCAGTGGTGGGTACTACGGCAATGGCAGAGAGAGGGACCACTGGGAGGTGCGGATGCGGTAGCGGCGGGTGGGGAGGGTGCTGAGGCACTAGGGGATGATTGGAGAGCTCCTTTGGAGGATGTGGACATGGTGGAGGTAGAGGGTGAGGATGTGGATTTGGGGGCTTCGGATCAGTCGGAGATGCAGGACATTGCAGAGTAGTGGGAGCCAAAGCAGGCTGCTAGTCCAGAGAGTCCCATGCCTCAGGCGAATGTGGGGGACATGGAGTCTGGGTTACGCACTGAGAATGCGTAGTTGGCAGAGCTACTACAAAGGCAAGATGGGGAGCTGGGGGATGTGTTGTGCGAGAGGGATCTCCTACGGGCTTAGCTAACAGAGTGGGAGAGCACACAAGTTGTGCACCATCGATAGGAGGGGGGAACCGACATTGCCCTAGAGAGAGATCTCTTACGGATGCAGCTGGCACAACACGATGATGTAGTCATGATGTACCATCGACGGGAGGTGGAGTGGTGCCGACACCGAATGGATTTGGAGGGGGAGATCATCCGCCTTGGGGGGTGGGTACCTGAGCCTTCGGGAGGTGGATCTTCACGTCGAATGAGAGACAGTGGTACTGAGCAGTCAGCATCATCTCATCATAGGCAATTGGATGAGGGAGGCGGTAGCAGGCATGATGCGGGGCTAGTAGTAGCTGCCCTGAGGGGTCCCATAGGACCCACACCATGGGGGGTAGTTCCTATCGCACCGATCCTATGTGATCATGGTGGTCGATGCCTTAGGCTGGGGATTTTGTTGTATGATTGCAGGGTCAGAGGACCAGTTTTGTAGCCTGCAAGCATTTTTTTGACGATATATATATATATATATACCGGCTTTATTTTTTTTATGCACATGTTATGATTTGATATTATGCATGATGGTTGATGAATATGGATGTATGCATGTTAATTTATTTTGATGGATGCATATGTTATGATGAATGCAAATGTTTTTTATTTATATGTGATATGCAAAAATGAAATGGATGAATGGAATTTGTGTTGTTTGGTTAGGGCACCATAGACTGTTTAGAACTTTGTGATTATGTTTTTGGGCGATTGCTATGGTAAATGACTTTGCATGTATACATGTGTTTTTTTTTGTATTTTATGATGGTAATGTGCGGATGAAAAGTAGTGCAGTTGGTTTAGAAATGTAGCTAAGGTTTTCTAAGATTCAAATGGTTTTAACTTGCTAGCCATGACTGTACTTTATCTTACAAGACTTTTGAATAAGGTATGAATCGGACTTGTCTTTGACCAAGCTATTTCACATCCCTATGTGTGCAATTGAGTTCATTTATGTGGTATTTGTCAGGATATCGCTAGTGCCAGATAGGTTGTCAACCAAACCTATACTGAGGATCACCTAATTAGCTCCACTAACTCCTTTGTTGTATTTAGACAGATTAATTTGCGTTGCTCTCTAGGATACCATAATCTAGCTCATCCACATGCAAACATTGATCTGTACATGAGTTAATGTGATAGATATATCGTCATGTGGGTAGGATACCACCATTGCCAAATAGGCTATCAACCAAACCTATAATGAGGATCACCTAGATGGTTTTTGAATGCTAAGAATTCTAGGGATTCAAGTTCAGTTTATTTGTTGGCTGAATGATTTGGGAGACTTGCTCGTCTATATAGTGATGAAAATCATTGTTTATTTGTCTATTAATTTTTCTTTTTGAGCAAGGATTTTGAATAGTGGTGATAACCACTATTAGTTGATTTTTTATTTTGAGCGATGTGAGTTTGAGTTTGTGAATGGCCTTGATCCTTGTGGCCTTGGGGACGACTACCCATCCTGTGCAGGGATGTGTAGTATGAATACTTACGACATTGGGAACCAAGGGGATGATGGAGATTATGAAGTAAGGGCATTGATCTTTTAGGCTTTGGGGACGACTACCCATCCTGGTTAGGGGCGGATAGTACAAATCCTTACAACTTGGAGACCAAAGGTGAATGGAAAGGGTTAGGATGATGGTTTGTTGGATTTTTGTTTGTGAATGGCGTTGATCCTTTTGGGTCTTGGGGATGACTACCCATCCTTGGTAGGGACGTGTAGTACGAATCCTTACAACTTTGGGGACCAACTATGATTGAGATTTGGTAGTGGTAAAAACCACTGTTTATTAAGGTGAATGGATAGGGAAGAGCTCATCCTTTTGTCAATTCTCAGCATTCTAGAACCATTTGCACAGGGGGATGAGCAAGATAACCGTTTCGCTTATGGTGACCTGGATTACTATGCAGGTTTCATCTTTTGTTCACACAACTTGGGAATTTTTATGTGTTTTAATTTGTTTTGGGATGCTACGTAACAAGGTGTGATCCAAGGAGAACTCTACCTTCTTAAAATCTGTATGACTTGGTACATTACATGGCTAGAAAGCAAAATGATGACTGAATGATAAAAAATCTTGATACATTAGAAGACCACTGACTCTAGTGTGGTAGAAAGCAATAAATGACATTTTTGTTTGCTATTTTATAAAATGGAAGAATGTGGAACAAGATGGACTGGCATAGTAACTACAGTTTATGGTGTCTTTGACCTATATGACCACAAATATGCAATGTATGGATGCGATGCTTAATGTAGCTACATGTTTTTGTATTTTTTATGGATTTATTTTTGTGAATATGAATATGAGATGCGAGAAGAGCTCTATTGATGAATTTGAGCATGCTTGGAAATGGGATGCTAATTTTTGTTGTTTTTGATGATTTTATTGTTTTTGAATTTTCTTATTTTTGACCAAGCAATTGTGGAAATCCTTGGAGCATTTTGGGATTGACCAAGTGATTTTAGGAATCCTTGGAGCATTTTGGGATTGACCAAGCGATTATAGGAATCCTTGGAGCGTTTTGGGATTGACCAAGCAATTATAAGAATCCTTGGAGCATTTTGGGATTGACCAAGCAATTATAGGAATCCTTGGAGCATTTTGGGATTGACCAAGTGATTATAGGAATCCTTGGAGCATTTTGGGATTGACCAAGTGATTAATGGAATCCTTGGAGCATTTTGGGATTGACCAAGCGATTATAAGAATCCTTGGAGCATTTTGGGATATGGCTCTCTTAGATATGGAATGGTCGCAAATGACTGATGTTCAAGGGTTCTGTTTCCTTGATTCTATCAAGAGAGGCTAGCCGGTATGTCCTAGGTCCTATTTTGCTATCAATTACATATGGACCTAACCAATTTACCGCAAACTTGTCCCTTAGGTGGGATGGCAAATTAGAGTTTTGTTGGTTTTCCTTCAAGACCAAATCACCAACCCGAAAGTCCCTTAGGTGAACTTTCATGTTGTAAGCTTTCTTAAGTCGCTCTTGATAGATACGTAAATGCTCGAGAGAATTAACGTGTCATTCATCAAGCAACGTAATCTGGTCTAACTGGGCCTGCCACGCAGCGTCATCATTGATGAACTCTTGCATTGATATGCACAGGGAAGGAATTTCCAACTCAAGAGGCATGACTGCATCAGAGCCATACACGAGCAAAAATAGAGTGGCCCCAGTGGGCATCTGAATTCTAATATGATAATCCCATAGGGCAAGTGGGATTTGAATGTGCCAATCCTTATGACTGTCTGTGACCATCTTTTTAAGGGTGGCAACTAGCATTTTGTTTGATGCCTCTGCTTGCCCATTCGCTTGCGAATAATAGGGTGTCAAAAAACTATGCTAAATTTTGTACTTTGTGGTCAAAGCACTCACATCTTTGTTCTTGAATGGCTTCCCATTATCCGAGACTATTTTGGATGGAATACCAAAACGACATATGATGTTATGTAAAATGAACTCCACAATGCGGGGTCCTGTCGTAGAGGTAAGTGGAACTGCTTCCACCCACTTGGTAAAATACTTTGTGGCCGTTATGATAAACGTGTGATGGCATGATGACATAGGGGAGATATTTCCAATTATATCGAAGCCCCACTATGAAAACGGCCAAGCAGATTAGACTTTATGCAAGGCCTGGGAAGGTACATGCATCAAATTGGCATGATGTTGACATTTTACGCACTTCCTAACATATGCACAACAATCTCGCTCTAAATATGGCCAATAATAGCCCATGCGAAGAATGCACTTTGCAATGGCCATACCACTAAAGTGGCCACCACATGTACCATCATGCGCTTGGGTGACTGCCCAAGTGGACTCTTTTTGGTCCAAACAACGAAGGAGGATTCCTTCATAGTTGTGACGATACAAAATGTCTCCTCTCAAGACATACTTAGCCGCTTTCTACTTGAATGCTCGTTTTGAGGCATGCGTCAATCCAAGCTGGAGATTACCTAACTTGAGGTAGTCTCTAATGGGTAAATACCAGTCCTATTGATAAAAATCCTCAACGGTATGAACAACCAATCCCTCTTGAAGTTCATCCCTAGAAAACACTGAGCGGGATAGAACTTGTAAGAATAGCGTTGTGTTGCTATTAATGGGAGTAGGGGAGAACAAGGACCCCCAGTTGGCATGTTGCAGACGATCGTGGATTTGAGAGAACTTATTCAAATATGGTTCAATCTAGATCATGTGGATTCTTGGTGTCAATTCAGATCTTGCACACTCCATCGTGGATTGTGATAAGATTTTGACTTTAATGGTTGTCATATCACCAGAAAGGTCTGCGGTATTAGTGACCCCAAGGAGGCCATTGTGTCCACAAAATGATTCGATGACCGAGGGAGTGCCTCGATGTCATACCACTCAATTTTTTCCAAGAATTTGTCTACAAGGGATTTATAAGCCTACAGAACTGGGCATTTGCATTGGAATACCCCTTTGACTTGATTGACAATTAATAGTGAATCACCAAATATGTTCAATCATTTGATGTTCATGGCGATTGTTGTCTGAAGACCTATGAGCAAGGCTTCATACTCTACATTATTGTTGATGCATGGTAAATTTAATTTAAATGACAGGGGCATTGGAGCACCCTACGGTGTGAAGAATACTATTCCCATGCCACCACCTTGCTCACCTTTAGAACCATCAAAAAATAGGGTTATGTCGGCCTATGACTCAGGCTCATCAAAATTTGGCGATTCTGAGACATGGAAGACCCCATCATTGGGTAGTTCTATGACTAGAGGCTGATCATCTTTGAGAGGAGCCTCTGCTAGTTGATCGGCTATGACCTGTCCTTTGATGGATTTTTGTCCGATAAACTCTATGTCAAATTTTGTCAACAACATGATCCATTTCGTCGTGTGACTACTATGATAAGTATGAATCATCATGTATCGCAATGGATTCTACTTAGACACAACATACGTAGTGTTGCTCATCATGTAGTGGCATAGCTTTTTGGTAGCAAACACCACTGCCAAGCAGATTTTCTCAACGTATGCATAGTTAAGTTCATAACTGACCAAGGTGCGGCTAAGGTAGTAAGTAGCCTATTCTTTGTGCAGTTCATTCTTCTAGGCTAGCATGGTGCCCAGTGCCACCTCAGTAGCTAAGATGTATAAGTAGAATGACACTCCTGGTCTAGGTGGTGCCAATACTGGTAGCGAAGCCAAGTATCATTTGATGTCATCAAAGGCTGATTGGCACTCGTCATCCTAGTGAAATGTTACCCCCTTATGCAATAATTTTTTCATGGGTCGGCACTTGTCAGATAGCTGCGCTATGAAGTGTTTAATTGACGTGACATTTCCTTGTAGACTCCTGAGCTACTTGATGGTAGTTGGGGGAACCATTTCAAGGATTGCCTTGACTTTGTTGGGGTCCACTTCGATGCCTTGTTTTGAGACTATGAAACCCAAGAGTTTTCCAGATGTGACACCAAATACGCACTTCTTGGGATTCAGTCTAACTTTATGCTCCATGAGGCAATCGAGGATCTTGCTTAAGTCATCGAGATGATCTGGGCACGAAAGAGACTTGGCCAACAAATCATCCATGTAATCTTCCAAAGTTTTATGCATGTAATCGTGGAAGATGTATGTCATGGCATGTTGGTAGGTTGCACCAGCATTTTTAAGGCCGAAAGGCATGACCTTATAACAAAATGTCCCCCAAGGTGTTGTGAACGCCATTTTTAGTTGGTCCTTAGGATTGATACAAATCTGATTGTATCTTGAGAAACCATCCATAAGGGATAGCATTTCGTGACCTGTTGTAGAATCTACCAATGCGTCAATGCTTTGTAAGGGGAAATCATCCTTAGGACTCACTTTGTTTAGATCTCAAAAATTAGTGCATATGCGAATCCTCCCGTCAGGATTTTTTATGGGCACCATGTTGGACATCCATGGCGGATAATCCACGTAGATGACAAATTGTGCATCCAACAACTTTTGGAATTTATCTTTGACCATCAAGGACACTGTTGGGTGCATCTTACATAGTTTTTGCTTAACTGGCTTGATTGTCGGATCAAGCGTAATATTATGCATGACTAGTTGCGGATCTAGCCCCGACATGTCTCTGTATGACCATGCAAAAACATATTTCTTCTCTTTAAGAAGGGCAATGTAGTCGGCTTGCTCTTCGAGGGATAAACTTACCCCTAGCTTGATAATCTATGGATTCATTGGATCTAAGCCGATGTCTACGTTAGTCATCTCCTCGACCGACATGTGGGATCCGTCCTCCAACTGATGTGGAGTTGGGATCAAATGGATATCATTTGTCGAGTTTAAATCTACGTTAGGAACTTTGGGTTTCTCTTCAGTATGAAATATATCCTAAGTTTTCCCTGGGGTAAAATGAGGCATTTTATCGAAAGGCCAGTACTCTAATGGGGATAGAGGTGAATTGATGTAATCCCAATCAATGGCATCTATATCTAGATGCAAGGACCATTCTGTATCGATCGGATTGTGGATTGGTGTGATTAAGTCAATGGAGATCATGTGGATGAAATGAATTTGGTCTCCATTACCACGGGTGTGATGACTTAAACATTCTGCATGTTCTTTGTGTTTTGGATCTAGTTCTACAGGTACTGCCCTCTGGGTTAGACAGATAGTTGACATCTTCTGCAAAAGGTTCTTCATCCTCTTCCTTTTGTATGCATGGCTCAGCACCATGGTCAAGGCCCCCATACACAAAATTGGTCTGGTTCGGTGGGTAGCCTAAGGGAACAATTGTCCATATGGGAAGGTGAGGTCTCCCCATGTCTTGCACTGACTCTAGCACTGTCGTTGCTACAACATTCCATACTAGATACTCCCCTAGGACCGTACTGGCCATTTCAATAGTAATTGTTGGCGATTGAGAGGGAGGGAACAGAAACTCATCCTGAGTCCATTCCATGTTGGGTGGATTAGGAGTCTCAACTTCCATTGTGCTAGGTATCTCTTTGGTTGAGATGGTTGATATTGTTGGTAGTGCCTCTTCCATGGTTTGAGCCTCTTCTAGGATTTGTTTCCATTTGTCCTTTTGTTTAGCCATGATAGGTGACATTGGTAATGAAGGAGCTGACGATGAAGATGCACCTGGCTGGGGTTTTGATGGATTAGTCACCAGTGGTGCTCATAGCATCAGACCCTGTCTAGATGGATTTAACTAAAAATACAAGTGCATCGATGGGAGGGTCAATTGCGGCATCAACTGCACCACATTGCAATATTTGAAGGGTTCTAAATCCATCGGGACTACATGTACTTCCCCTTCAAATGTATACTTCAAACACTGGTGATCTATCGAAGGCACACACTTCATGTCCCTGATCCATGACCGCCCTAGCAATATATTGTATGCCATATCGCCTTCCAAAACATGGCACAATGTAGGTATCATCTTTTTTCCTACCTGAACGGGTAGAATAATTGTGCCAACTATTGAGCATATCGCATCATTGAATGCTCGTAGTGTGTAAGTGGAAGCCGTGATGTGTGAGGCTGGCAACTTTAGATGTTTCAATGGTACCATGGTAATGATGTTACTGGACGAGCCAGTGTCTATCAACACCTTCTTACATGGGATCCCATTGACCCACGTGATAATGTGCAGGGGTGGATCTACCATGTCATCAGATACTGATTTAAGTTCATCTTCTCAAAAAGTAATGACTGGCTCCATGCATTGTTTTACGTGTCCCATGAAGTTATTGAAGGAATTCGCTTCATGAGGTTGCAACTCGATGGCTTTCAAAATCTCCATGAGAGCTTCCCGATGGGGTGTTGATTGTTGTATAAGCTCATATATGGAGAGCCTAGCCGACGTGGTCCACAAACTCTGTGTGAGTTTGGTCCGTATCATGACCTCGGGTCTAGGTGGAGGTAACTACATAGGGTGTTGTTGAGGTTGTGATGTTGAAGGAACCTCTCCTGTGGCTACCTCGAGGACAACTCTTGGGTATTTCTTGTTCCTGGTCACTATGCTTATCATTCCCACATACCCTTGCATGGGGAAATGTTGTTGCACCTCATTGACCTGAAGAGGTTTTGCCTGTGCCTCATGGGCAGGCAAAGGATCCTTGAAAACCCCCATCTATTGATTTTTTGGCACTATGGGGTTGTCCACTACCAATGTTTTATTATCAATCAGGTCTTGTATTAATCCTTTGAACTACCAGCATGCGTTCAGGTCATGTCCCCTTTGCCTGTGGAACCTACAATACAAGTCCTCTCTGTATCCCTTAGGCTTGGGAGCGTTAGGATCTATGGTTTGAATTTTTGGAAGGGTGATTAATTTTTTTGCTGACAAGTGGTCAAATAGGGAGTCTATAGACTCTGTATAAGGGGTGTACTGTCGCTTAGGGCGACGTTGCTAATTTTGCTCCTATTTTTTATTTTCTCTTTCATAATTGTTAGGAGGCACTGCCTGATAATTAGCCTTTTGAGGCTGTACTTCTTATGCAGGCTTGGGGACATTTATAGCAACTTGATTAACCATAGCAGGTTTTTGTTGTGTAGTCCCTATCTTTGTGTTTTTGTTCCACTCTTTCTTTTTAGGCTTGGAAATTTTACCCTCTTGTATTTTGATCTCTTCGATAATTCTGGCTTGCGCCAGAGCTTTTTCTAAGGTGGCATATTGTTGTAGCTACAATAGCCCAGAGATCGATCTCAAGCAACTTCGTGAGAACATCTGTGTAAGGTCGGACATAGGGGGAAGGTAAGGTAGCTTGGAAAGCAGAGTCTGGGAATAGGCTGCCATGGTCTCCTCCTCATATTGCTTGAGGCTGGCCAGGTCACTCAGTGACGCCTTCTTCTTGGTGCTGAAGGTGAAGCATTCAAGGAACGCATCCACTAATTGATCTAAGTTATTGATGCTATGCTTCGACAACTGGGTGAACCAATCCAAGGCAGGGCCCATGAATGTGGTTATAAATGTCCTAAGCAACAGTGCATCATTATCTTGAATGCCAAAGCATTGGCTCAGGAATCTTGTCACATGCTCTTGGGCATCCTCTTCACCCTTAAAGACTGCCAACTAAGGCAACTTGAAATGTTTGGGGTAAGGAGGTGCAGGCACTAACGGATGCACCGAATGACTATGGAGTTGGTGTAACATGGGCTTTTGGGGCCCAAAAGCTTTGGTATCCATAGACTCCAAACGCTCTAACAACTCTTTGTATGCATCGGAAGATTT
Source organism: Wollemia nobilis (assembly GCA_028583015.1). Classification (NCBI taxonomy): domain Eukaryota; kingdom Viridiplantae; phylum Streptophyta; class Pinopsida; order Araucariales; family Araucariaceae; genus Wollemia; species Wollemia nobilis. The sequence continues at coordinate 2,659,460 of JAQPPZ010016751.1, read as the reverse complement.
AATCTCTTCCTCTTTAGTTTGCTCCCGTTGTGAGTTGTGTGAGACTAGAGGCCTATGGGGGGGTGGCCGGATAGCAACCCCTCCACCTTGGTAGGGCATTTTAGCCCACTCTAATTCTTGTTCATACTCCTCGTAAAATTCTTGAGGAGTCTCTGGGAGAGACCTATGACCTTGAGTGGGTCTCCGCGGAGGGTACCCATCATTGTTTCGGGGAGTGGCCTCCCTCTCAGGTCTATGGGGTCTCGGAGGCAAAACTTGACGAGGTCACGGAGACCTATCCTACACTAAAGGATTATGCCTCTCATATGGTTTTGCTTTTTTGGTGTGAGGGGTTGGAACCCTCTCAGGTATGTTATAAAGCAGCTCTTCTGCTTGGTGCTGAATGCGCTCTTTGTTAAGGCGATATAAGTGCTCTAACTGCTACTGATCTTGCTCAAGCCGCATGATCTGGGCTTGGTGGGTGGCATGTCTGGAAACTGCCAAGTCATTTTGGTCTATGCCAGGTCAATTTGGTCTACCATATGGGGCTTAAGAGGCCTGAATGCCTCTCCTATGTATTTTTCTCGGTTGTGATGATCTGAGATCTCAATGGGTTGCTTCCCTCTGTCGAGGTTGGTAGCATTTACCCGAGGCTCTTGCCTCAATGGGTGACCATTGTATCTAGCAGGTGTGGAATCACAAGGCTCCCACACTGTATATTTCTCTTGAGGACTATGATGGTCTTCCTCATACTCCCTTTCGTAGGTGTGAAAGGGGCAGGTGGAGTTAGCTTGCCCTGTTTGGAGAGCCCTGCACTCTAGGTTTTGTCTATTGGTTCTAACATTGATGGTAGGCAAAGGAGAGATGCCATAATCATGTTGCCTCTCCTCATGGACACTATGCCTCTCTAGCACTTCATCACATGATGGCCACTCATATCTAGCCTCTAATGGAGGTCTTCTATCTACGTTGAGTGCCACATGTAAAGATTCTTCCCAAAAGGGGCTATGTTGAATGGGCGTGTTCCCCAAAGGGGTGTCCTTATAATTCCATATTGACCTAGAATGATGCGGAATCTCTTGTGGGTCAGACCGCCAAGGCGGTATGGCCAAGTCCTTAGGGATGAAGCGGAGGTGACTTGTGCCCACTCCTTGTACACTTTCCGTAGCTTCTACCCTTGATTGGGCTTGGCTACGGGTGTACACCATGGTGGTGCTCTTCTACCAGCTAAGCAGATTTTTATCTCTTTTATGATTTTTTTTATGCTACACTTATACAAAAAAGAACACACACATACACAAACGGTGATTATCTCGTTTAAAGGTTGAGAGTGTGTCCTAAAACTAGTTTAGTGTGTTTTGATGATTTTGTTTTGTTTTTGAAAATTTTTGTGAAGATCGTTTAAATGCAAAATGAAGGCTCATATGACTCCCATAAATGGTCTCCCCTTCGATATACCTTTGTCAGGTTGATATACCAACCTCTCTATATACTCGCCCTTATGAGATAGAAACTATAGGTACGTGAGAGCATATGGTACGTGGTACATAGGTGGTACAGAAGGGGGATTATCTTGTTAATGAAACCTACTATAGAAGACTTATCCTCGCATGCTGGGAATCACCCTAGTGACACTCGATCAGCTTTTGTCAGGATTTACATCAAAAAATAGTGACAATAAGGGTAATGGATGCAAAATAAAGCCAAGGTGGTGATGAACCCATCGTTGGTCTTGATCAAGGGCTAGGGTATTACGACCAGCTCCTTGGTTTAAAAATGCCACGTGATGTGTGTGTGGTTTATTTTAATTTTGCAAAAATAAAACAGGCAAACAAAAGGAAACTTTCCCTAAGCCATACAAAAACTGAAAATCAAAAAACATAAAACATAAATTTGACAGAAGCTTGTTAAAAATCCCTACCTCTTCTCTGCCAAAAATGGATGTTTCTAACTCTCAGCTCTAAAATTGCACAGACAGAAATTCATCTCTAGATCAGACGAATAACAGAATAGAATTCGTCTTTGTTTGAGATGAATTAGAATTCGTCTCAGGGTCAGACGAATTACAGTACTGTATTCACCAAAGGTAGGGATGAATAACAATCAAAATTCAAAAAACAATACTTGTAAGCACAAAAACACAAGTTTTTGATCAGTTTCTTGATCTCAAAAAAAAAATCAAGGGACAGTGTCCCACCGTGATCGCCATTGAAAGCACGAGATTTCGGAAGAAAGAAATACTAATGCAATGCATTCAAAATCAAAACAAACGCTTAAGTCCTATAACGTGAAATGCATGAAATGAAAGAGACGAATTGAACTGAGATAGAAGAAAGTACAGAAAGCACAACACTTTTTATTTAACTCTCTTAATATCAGTTACATAGACGCCTCCTCCCTTTTCAGGGGCTAGGAGCGTTAAATGAGTTTTGGTTACAATCATGACTTAGTGTTCCTCCTTTCGCGTGCCCACATGTAAGATGGGTGGACCAAAGTGTTGCCACCACTGGTGTTGATGAATCCTTGGTCCTTGCTGCTCCTCCTGTGTTCAAAGAAACAACAAATCGTTAGTAGCACCTATGACAAAAGATAAGGCGTTTGATCCTAAAAACCAATGGAGGATGCATGCATAAGATTAGCTAAATCGATAAATAAAATGACTCCAAATAACCTACAAATTTCATAGAAATCGGGGAACATCACCAGAAGGTCACTGCAATCAAAATAGTCTAGAAATTGGCTGTAGATTTGAATTTTCCCTTGGGCGAGATGAATTCTACTATAATTCATCCCTGGGTAAGACGAATTCTACTACGACAAAATGCTGAAGTGATCCTGCCCAAATGTTGCATCTTGGGAGATCCAAAAGACCTACAAACTTGAGGGTTAGCTAATTGGGGGCATTTTGGGAATACCCATATGGTCGGATTTCCCCAATTTGACCTCCATCAATGGGAATTTGACGTTGCTACTTGCAAGTTAGTGAGGACAACAAAAGCGACAAAACATGATAAGATTTGATCAAAGCATTATGAAATCGAGATTATAAGCTATTTAAATAGCATAAAATGGAATGCAAGATAAAAAAGTGACAAAAGAACCATATTCCATGAATCCCCAATCATTCTTAAAAAAAATAAGATTGGGCTCGCATCAATGCGGGGTGCCCGGGCGGGCCGCCCACCGTTGGAACCTGATTTCGACACCAATCCACTAGGGATGGGCCCAAAATATCTTGTAATGGGTTGTCGATGAATTTGTGGATCTATGTGGTCAAGTTTTAGGTTTTGGATCTGGATTCACACTTCCAATAACCACCCAATGACCTCCCTTGCCAAAGAGATCAAGGATATGGAAGAGTTGAATCAAAAGTAAGGTGTGGTATCAAATTTGGCAGCACTTCATTGCTTGAAAATGCTTCCAACCTGTCCTCTTTTGGGTGAGAAAGTTCACCATTTTATAGACCCAAGGGGTCTCTTTTGGATGGGCATGCAGGGGTGCCATGTGGCGGCCATGCCTTCCCAAGAGGGAGGAGACTCCTCCCTGACTTGGGCTTCCATGACTGCCCTTGTGACAGTCCTCTAACGCTCACTCTGCCCACCTACACGTGCATGCAAGGCAGGAGGCATTAATGGACTGCCCTTAGCTACCACTTGTCAAGATTTTTCTTTTTGCTCGTTGAACCTAGAATTCGTCCTACCCAGGAGCGAATTCAGAATTCGTCTTTGGGTGAGTCGAATCCCATTTTGAATTCGTCTCAGGGTGAGACGAATACTGAGCAAAGTGCCTGAAGGTTCCAAATTGATTTTTGACCTTCCAAAATTGCTGTAAAAGTGTTTAGGACAATTTTTTAACCTCTGAGGGCTGCCCTGGGATTGTGTGTGTCAAAGCAATCAGTGTTTGTAGTCACATAATTGGATTGGTGCTATTTTGGTATCTACAGTTTGGAGTGGAGGGATGTCAGTCCATTCATGTGTAACCAAATGAAGTGATTCCATAATAGTTTTATCCTCCTCCTTACCTATCATTCAAAAATGTGAGGAAAAGGGAAAAATATTTCAAAGTGAAAAGTGAGAAGGGAAGAAATAGGAGAGCACTATTATACCAAAGAAAAAAAATAAAAAAATGGAAGCCTTGCTGGAAGAGGAGTTGCGAGTAGGGAAGTAAGAGGAAGGTTGGTAAAACCTTCAATGAGTAACATTCCCAGGTGGAATTCCTTGTGTAAAAGCTTTTGTTTAATAAGTTTTCTTCTTTTGAAAGAATTTATTGTGTTGAATGCATCTGTGGTTGTTGTTTGCAAACGAAGAGGATAAGTCTGCACATTATGCTTTTATTAAAAAAATATAGACTCTTCTATGTTCATTGTGCTTGAATGGAAAAGGAAAATTGAATTTCTAGAACTGCACAGGAAGAATGATTGTTGGTTGAGCTAGCTTGTAATGCTTCATGGAAAATTTATGTGTGCTTTGACAAGTACTGTCTGGACAAAGTAGACATCCTAGTTTGATAAGCACAAATGCATTGATTGGTATGTAGAATGAAATATGGTGTATTTTTTTGTATTAAATGATAACTGCACTTAGGAATGCATGCATCTAAAATATGAGGTAGAATATGATCCCACAATATTTGCAAACCCAACTTCCCTTGAGCTAGTAGCAATGTGTTCTGGATGGTGACTATGGAAGTGACAAGTTGTGCAAAATTTGATGAAGGAATTGTGTTGCCTATGCTTGAAATCCAATTTGTTATTGATATAAAAATCACTTCTTTATGCTTTATTTGTACTGTCATGGTGTATTAGTGACCATATAATATAAAATTTCTGGAGAATGTTTTCAACTATGTAAGTGTTATTTATTTAAGAAATTTTTAACGAGGCATTTTTAGGTCTGATAAAATTTGTGTATATGGTAGCCATAAATATTTTGAAATATGTCTTGGTAAACTCTAAAAAATCTAGTCAAGTGATTTTATTATTTGTAGAGTCCATAAATCGTTAAAGTATGACTCTGTCTTCATACGAATTCATGAGAAAGTTATCTATGCTTGGAATATGTATAGTACAGTCTATGTGCAATGTTCATTGTGGTTAAACCATTTATATTTTACATAATCAAATATATTTGTTTATCTTTGGTGAGCTCTTCTTAACTGTGTTAGAAAAATATTTTTGGAACTCAGTATTGAGTATGTTTATAGGAAATAATGTTTATGCACCTTGCAAGTATTATCCCTCTAGTGATGCTAAGCTTATTTTAGTTCATTAAGACTATATTCTAAGCCAAGAAGAAGATAGAGGAGACCCTATTTAAAATAATTATGTTGTTTTTTAAATTTAAACCTTTATTTCTTTGGTTGAACAAAATGAGCATGTATATTTACTAAGAGACTATGGTACCCTTCGTGGATGGTGAAATATATGAAGACATAGTTAGCCACTTCTGAAAGCGAACCGATGTTGCTGGTTGAAAATAAATTTCAAATCTTTAATTATAGTTCATTCCTGAAGATGCTAGCTTTTGCATGGGTTTGGTAATTCAAAATTTAACCTGTTAGCAATGAATGGTCTTCCATTATAAATATTTATAGAGTGGTCAATGAAAATGTCTTACTTGTAAATGTTTTCTTTGATTTTTAAAGAATCAGAAATAAGTTCTTTTGATTCACTTTGTGAAGCAACTTTTTATGTTTCTTTTAAATAAAACCAGATGAAAGAGAATTCGTAGGTTATGTGCTTTAAAACTTGAGGTTTCAGAAAACAAATGAAATAACATATTATATGTATTGAAATTTTTTTGGGAAAATAATTAAATAGTTCAATAATATTTTCTGTCATGTAAAGGGATGACATAGAACCTTTACTAAGGGTTAAACCTCTAATTGTTTCTTTTAGAAGCCTAGGTTGAGTGAACTTCATAGAGGTAATTCAAAACCATAAGTTTGAAGTTAGATTACTCTACCTTGCCTATGAGCTAAAGCATCGAGAGATAAGGATGTCTTTAGAAGAAAAATAAAAACCCAATATGTTGAGGTGCGGGTATGCACACAACTAGTTCGAGAGCAATTGTTGGATTGATAGAATTGGTCAGATTATGTGACTTGGTCAAATCCTTTAATGAGAAGGTGGTATGGGATACCATCTCTAGATTGCTACTCATTAGTACTGTGATAAGTCCCATGCTCGAGTAACTTAGCTAAAAATTAGCCTCGATGTTTGGTATGGGATAAATGATCATGAGTTGCATCGAGTATGTGTGATCAAGACCTAGGCTAGGGAATTGGCAAGGCTCTATCTGAATCTAGGAAAAAAGAGATAATTGGATATAAATGAGGCATATTTATGCTAGAGCCCTTACATTCAATAGTAGAACATGATAAGAAAAAGTCAAAGGTTTAGAATGTTAAGGTATGGGGAAACAAGCACCAACTCTTTAGGTGTTATGGGCCCTAAAGGATAACCTCTATCGTGGATCGATCCTCATGATAAAAAGTAAGGATGATAAATGAGATTGTCGACTCCACTAAATGGCATAATTATGGGATGTGGCCTATCTCGTCCACTTGGATGACTGTCTATAATAGTCTTAAATCCAAATATTGGTTCAATATGTTATACTATTTAAAGTTTATCATAATGATATATTGGGTAAATCAATTCTTACTTGGTACCTTGAAGGTAAAACCTTAGCAAACTGTAGGTTGAGAAAAAAAAAAATTTAACCTTCTTGCTTATCTTGTTTGTTTGAGTAGGGCAACCAAGTGAGTAGACTTGGGTTGTTACATATGGTATCAGAGCATACTTGATTCTAAGTTGTAGACTTTGAATGTGAAAATGATTAGTTGTTACAAACTAATGTAATACTTCTTTCACTTATAGGTTAATATGGCACCAATGCTATGTGGTGGGTCCTCGAGAAATCCTGTAGGAGGTAGAGAGGAGGAAACCACTGAAAGACCTGTAAGGGGACCAAGAATAAATTTGAGAAGAGAAGGTCCTCAATATGAAAGAAGAATGAAAGGTTTAAATGAACCACCTCCAAATGAACCAAAAAGAGGAGGAGAAAACCTTGCAAAGGTTGTGAAATTATTGTAAACACAAATGGAGTAACAAAGGGAAGATATGGCCCAATAAAAAATTCATATGACCCAACAACAAGAATTCATTACCCAACAACAATGGGTAATAGAAAACCTAACAGGGGAAAGAGGAACTAGGTTAGATAGGACAGGGGATGTACCCAAGGAACCTGAGAGATCTAGTGCTAGAAGGGCCAGGGTAAGTAAAGAGTTGGACAGGAACCTAAAAAAGGTTGTGATCTCCAAGTTTAATGGAAAGGGTGATGGTGAATCAACTGAGAATTGGTTAAGTGAATTGGAGTCCTATTTCTCTTTAGTGGTCCTATCCTCTGAATCTAAGACTACTTTGGTAGTTATGAATATGACTGAAGTAGCCCTAGATTGGTGGAAATATTATAAGAAAGGGCATGAAGTAGAAGTTGCTGACCTCAAATGGGAGGAATTTATCAAGGAATTTAGAGATAGATTCTTGACAAGGTAGTATTACATGGAAAAGTTTGGGGAATTCTCAAATTTATGATAGGAAAGCATATTAGTATGAGAATACCACCAAAATTTTATACAACTATTAAAATATGCATCTCAATATGAGAGTAATGAGGAGATGAAGACTCAAAAATTCATTATGGGATTACATCCTAGAATCATGACTATAGTAAATATGCACAACCCTATCAATATACCTACTACTTTTGATTTGGCAAGAAAAGAGGAAGCCAATCAAGAAATGAGAAAAGCATATTTTAATTACCAAAAGCTATCCAAAAAGGAAAAATATGAACTCCAAAAGTGGAAAAGCATTGGCTTTATGAAATGGGAGAAGGAACAAAATAAGAAACCCAAAGGAGGAGATCAGAACAAGAAAAGTGGAAAAAATAAACTTAATTACCAAGGTGGTAAATATAGGAAAGATGCAAAGGAGTTTCCAAGAAGACAGGACCAAAAATCAGCAAGTCAAGAAAGGGCTAGGGAAACTACTTTTGTGAACATAAATGAGAATGATAATAGAGGAAACAGAGCTCCACCAAATGGATGCTATGTGTGTAAAGGAGCTCATTATGCCAATAAATGTCCCCATAGAGCTGATCTACCACCAAAGGTTCTAGAGGAAGCTAACCACAGGATCTATGCCACCACAGGTAGTTCTGAACTCAATGGTCAAATTACTCCTTTCTTACTAAATGGCAATATATTTGATAGAAATGTGCAAATTTTGATTGATAGTGGGTCAACTAATAGCTTTATCTCATCTAGAATAGTGAGGGATTTTCTTGTTAGACCCGGATTTTTGGCTAAAATTTGGAAGGTAGAGTATGGCTCAGGGTAAACCTACCATGTTAACCAATGCCTATTTGACCCCCACATCTCCTTGCCACAAGGAAAAACCAACTGGCATCTGTATGTGGCACCTTTGCATGCGTTTGATATCATCTTAGGAGTGGATTGGTTGAAAGTGCATAAGGCTCTTCTAAATTTTGAAGAGAGATGGGTGGAATTTTTGGATGAATCTAATCAAAGGATTAGAGTTAATTATGGTTGAAAAGAAGTTAAACCACATCTATTGACTGCAATGCAGATTAAAAAGGTTATTAAGAGGAAAGGTATGATTTTCATAGTTAAGTTGAATGAAAAAGAAGAGACTAAAAAAGAATCTAACCTTTTTCAAAAATATCCGGTATTGGAAGCATTCAAGGATGTGTTTCTTGAGGATCTACTAGGATTACCACCTCAAAGGGAATTTGATTTCTCAATAGAGTTGTTACCTGGTGCTGCACCAATTGCAAGATCACCTTATAGAATGACACCCATAGAGTTGTAGGAGCTTAAAATGCAACTTCAAGATTTGCTAGAAAAAGGTCTAATCAAGCCTAGTGTGTCACCTTGGGGAGCCCCTATCTTGTTTGTTAAAAATAAATATGGTACTTTAAGGATGTGCATAGATTATTAGATGCTGAATAAAGTTACTATCAAGAATAGATACTCTCTACCAAGAATTGATGATTTGTTTGATCAGTTGAAAGGAGCAACCATATTTTCTAAAATAGACTTGAGATCTGGTTATCATCAATTAAGGATTCGGGAGGAAGACACTTCTAAAACAATATTTAGAATAAGGTATGGATATTTTGAATTTACTATCTTACCTTTTGGGCTAACCAATGCCCCAACCGCATTCATGAATCTCATGAATAGCATTTTTAGAGAGCAGTTGGATCGATTTGTACTTGTATTTTTGGATGATATATTGATCTACTCCAAGAGTAAAGAGGAGCATGATCAACACATGAGAATAGTGCTTGAGATTCTTAGAAGGAATCAATTGTATGGAAAGTTAACCAAATGTGAGTTTTATACTCCACAAGTACAATATCTTGGGCATATTGTTTTTACTGAGGAGATTGTAGTGGATCCAAAGAAGATTGAAGCAATTATTGATTGGCCAACACCTACTAATGTTTCAAAAGTGTGAAGCTTTATGGGAATTGTAGGATATTATAGGTGATTCATTAGAGGGTTTTCAAAAATTGCTCAACCCATTACAAACCTTCAAATAAAAGGGAGAGGCTTCAAGTGGATAGAGCAATGTGAGGAGGCTTTTCAGATTTTGAAAGAAATATTGATGATGACACTAATCCTACAATTGCCTGATCCTAACAAATAGTTTACAGTTTGTACTAACACATCAATTGAAGGGTTAGGAGGGGTCTTGACTCAAGATGATGTGGTTATTGCCTATGAGTCTAGAAAACTTAAGAGGCATGAGGTTAATTACGCCACTCATGATCTAGAGTTGGCAATGGTGGTACATGCCCTAAAAATTTGGTGGCATTATTTTTTGGGAAAACCTTTTGAGTTGAAAACAGACCACCAGAGTCTGAGGTATATATTTACCCAACCATTATTGAATGCTAGGCAACACCGTTATATGAAATTCTTAGAAAAATATGACTTTGACATTGAATACATTAAGGGAAAAGAGAATAAGGTCATTGATGCTCTAAGTAGGAGAGGACGTATTACCACAATGGCAAAATGTCAATATGATTTATTGGATCAAATTAAAATATGGTAAGGAAAAGATGAATTTTATCAATCTTGTGTTGACCAAGTTGAGCAAAAACTTGGCAAGGATGCATATTATGTTCTCAAAGATGATCTACTATTTTTTAGGAATAGGTTGGTAGTCCCTAATTTGGGAGGATTGAGAGAAACAATCCTTAAGGAAGCTCATAATACTCCTTATTCCGCACACCCAAGAGGGGTAAAAATGCATGAAAATTTGAAAAAATATTACTACTGGCTAGGAATGAAGAAAGATATTACTAATTATGTGGTAAAGTGTTTGGAATGCCAAAAAGTGAAAGCAAAACATCTGCATCTAGCTGGAAAGCTATACCCACATGAGATACCCACACAAAAGTGGTAAGTAGTATCAATGGATTTTATAGTGGGTTTGCCTAAAACAAGATTTAGGCATGATGCAATTTTAGTAATTATGGATAAATTAACTAAAGTCACACATTTTATACTAAGAAATATGCAAGATGATGCGATCATCGTAGCAAGTAAGTTTGCCAAGGAAGTGGTAAGACTACATGGTTTTCTAAAAGTTATAATCTTTGATAGAGATTCTTGTTTCACTTTTGAATTCTAGCAAGTATTGCATCAGGCATTGGGGACCAAATTGAATATCAATACTACTTATCACCCAGAGATAGATGGATAGACTGAGAGGGTGAATCAAGTGCTTGAGGATATGTTAAGAATGTACTACATGGATCAACACACAAAGTGGGAAGACTATTTATACCTAGTGGAATTTGCGTACAACAATAATTATCATGCATCGCTAGGTATGGCACCATTTGAAGCTCTATATGGGTGATGATGTAGAATTCCCTTATATTGGGATAATCCGGAGGATCGGGTAGTGATCAGACTAAAAATGGTAAAATAAATGGAGGAGCAATTAAAGAAAATTTAGTAAAGGCTGAAAGAGGTCACAGATCACTAGAAAAGCTATGCGGACCTCAAAAGATCATCAAGGGAGTATTCTATGGGAGACAGAGTATTCTTAAGGGTGAAACCCACTAAGAGTTCTATCAAATCCTCCAAGCTTGACTCTAGATATGTGGGTCCATTTGAGATAGTAGCCAAGATAAGCCCTGTAGCGTATAGACTAGCTCTACCACCCAACTTATCCAAAATCCATAATGTCTTTCATGTGTCCCTCTTTAGAAAATATATTTTTGACCCCACTCATGTATTGGATGTTTCCAAATTGTAGATGATTGATCCATTAAATATTGAGGTTTGACCTGTTCATCTACTTGTTGCAAGTCTGAATAGGGTTAAGCTGTAAGAGGCTTAGAAAAATCTCCTTTCTAAGCCTCAGTGTGAAATCTCCCTATATTTGTTGGCAATTTTTTGTCGGCAAATTCCCTTAACTTCTCTCCTAATATTCCTCCTATCCTTCTCCTATTTTCCCTCCTCCTTATCCCTCCGTTAATCCTTCTTCCCCTTATCCCTCCAACTCCCTTATCCCTTCTTATCCTCCATTTTCCCCTTATCTCTCCTTTGCTGACTTTCTTCCTATTCCCTCCTTATTTATACACTTGCATTTGTAATGGTCAAGGTTGACGAGGGGTGCAAATAAAGTCTTTAATTTTGCTGCAATTAATTTTGTTGTTTTATTGCATCTAATTGGCCCTCGGCCTACACTAGTATCAGAGCCAGACTTCGTCGTCCGGCGGGCACGGTTCCCGAGGTGACGTGAGGTCAGAGTGGGCACGGTTCTCGAGGTGGGCACGCATCCCGAAGCACATCCCAAAGCAGGTCACAATAGGGCTTAGATCCCAAGGTGGATCATGAGCAGGCTCGAGCACGAATCTCGAGGTAGTTTGGGCACGTATCCCGAGGCAGATCGTGCACAGGGGAGGCGACACGTGGCAGTGGCACGACTCCTGAGGTGACAGGTGGCAGCGGCATGACAGTCGAGGTAGAGGTGACTGGACGACACATGGCACAGGGCGATTGGCAGTTTGGTTGGCAGAGAGTGAGCAAAATTTTTGCCACATGGCGATTTGTCGTGGTAGTGAGGTGGCGAACGGCGATTGGTTGAAGAAGCGGTGGAAAACTGGCAGCGATTGAAGATCGACTGCCCGACGGCAATCGAATATATCATTGCCTTTTCGGGTTAATAAACCCTGTGTAGTGCCTTTACCCGCTGCATGTGGGATAAAGGCTATTTGTTTTTTTTTTTTTTAAACGTGCTCGGCGGTGACTTCATATATCACCACCTTCCCTTTCCTGTCGCGTTTGAGCGACGTGGTGCAGCGGTCAACGCTGTTCGCTATCCGGGAGTTGGACATGGGATCGATTCCCGCTAAAGAAAAAAAAAAAAAATTAACTGTTGCCATCGTTGGGAGGTGACAAAGTGCGGCCCGTCCGCTTTGCTTCCAAGCGGAGCCGCTTGGCGCAGCGGCGAAGTCCTTTGCTTGCTCGAAGGAGGTCCGGGGGTCGAATCCCACCGGGAAATTTTTTTTTTTACTTTGTGCCGTCGGGAAATATTATTTTTGCCGTCCTTGTTGGTTGCCAGTTGAGCACCGTGGTGTAACGGCAAAGCGCACCTGCCGTGCTCAGGGAGGTCACGGGGTCGAATCCCCCGCATGACGAAGGTAAAAATTTAAAAAAAAAAGTTTTATAAGGTTTTAATTTTTTTTTATTTAAAGTTTTAAAATTATTTAATAAATTTAAATTATATATTTATTTAATATTATCTTTTTAATAATAAATTTAAAAATATAATTTAAATAAAATATAAAAATTTATTAAATTTTTTTTAAAAACTTTAGAAAAATTTTAAAGCCTTATTTGAAGAGTTTTTTGTGGTCAATTAAAACTCGCCCAAGGGGGCTTGAAAATTTGCATATTGTGAATCTGGAAAAGTGACGGGAAGTCTTCCGGAGCACCCGTTTAGCACCTCCAAAATTTTTTGGACTCCCCATCTTGTGACGGGGGTGGCACGCCAGGGGCGTTGCCCCTTGGAACCCCGTTTAAGGGTTCAATATTGAATTGGAGCCAAAGCCAGTAAATCCAGAGCTAGTAGAGCCAGAGCCAGCAGAGTCAGAGCCAGTGGAGCCAGAGCAGAGCCAAAGCTAGAGCTAAAGCCAGTATTGGGAGTCTCATAACAAGAAATCAACAAGAGAATTACTTTGTTTTGTAATTGCTTATTTTAGTGAAATCAAAGTTTAGTTTTTGAAATGGCTGCAAGTAATAGTCTACCAATCCCTGAATTTAATGGTAGTGACTATGATTACTAGTCTATAAAAATGAAGACTTTGTTGATAGGAAAAGGCCTTTGGGATGTTGTAGAAGATGGCTATGAAGAACCAACTGCTGTAGAATGCGCAGCTTTTTCAACTGCTGATAGAAGGGCTAAAAAGGAAGCCCAGAAAAATAACTCATTTGCTCTTTATCATATTCATGTTGCCTTAGATAAAAGTATCTTCCCTAGGGTTGCATCTTATGTAATTACACAAGATGCATGGAATGCCTTAAAAGAAAGCTATAGAGGCAATGACCAAGTGAAGCAGGTAAAACTGCAAACTTTGAAAAGAGATTTTGAGAATCTCAAAATGCAAGAGAATGAAAGAGTCGGTGATTACTACGTGCGAGTGAAAGCAGTAGTCGACAAAATGGTCACACTAGGGGAAGATATCAAGCAAGATATGATGGTGAAGAAAGTGTTGAGAACACTTCTTCCAAAATGGAATTTTGTTGCAATAATTATTGAAGAATCAAAATACTTAACCACACTGTCTTTTGATGCATTAACTGGTTCACTTCTCTCAAATGAAGAGAGGTTACAGGAAACTCCTACCACCAGCTATGGAGGAGATGACAAAGCTTTTGCCACACATGATGGAAGAGGTAGAGGCCGTGGTAGAGGTCAACAAATAGGCAGAGTCCGGAATAATCAAAGAGGGGGAACTCCTAACAGAGGAGGATCATCCAACAGAGGTGGAAGTCAGAATAGAGGAGGACAACAGCAATACAGAGGGAAACAATCTGGAAAAGGAAAAGGAGGAGACAAATCAAAACAAGTTTGCTACAATTGTGGCAAACCTGGCCATTATGCTCATGATTGTTGGTCAAAAACTTTGCAAGGAAGCAGCAGCAACCAGAGCAGTCAGTTTGGGAATTTTGGAGAAGAGGAAGAGTCCTCAAATCTCTTTCTTTCTTATGGTCAGACAGAGCAAAATTTGAATGATACATGGATTTTGGACATAGGGTGTTCAAATCACATGAGTGGCAAAGAAGAACTCTTTGCTAAGTTAGACTCCTCTTACAAATCCAGAGATCCGGTTGGGAGATGACAAGTCATTGGCGAGTTGAAGGCATTGGAGCCATGGAGGTTCCAACAAAAGAAGGCATAAAACATGTAAGTGATATCTATTACACTCCTCATCTTCAACACAATCTGTTAAGTGTTGGTCAAATTCTTGAAAAGAATTATAAGTTGATTTTTGATGAGGGTAAATGCACCATTTTTGACAAAAATAATAGTAATAGAATCATTACACAAGTGCCAATGTCGAAAAATAGATTATTTCCTTTGAAGTTTGGCCAGCCAGGAGGAAATAAGTTAGCAAATGTAGCTATTACCAATCCAAGTGTCCTATGGCACTTGAGATATGGTCACTTGAATTCAGACGGTTTGAAGATGCTAACTTCACAAGCAATGGTGACTGGACTTCCCAAAGTTCAAGATAGTAAGGAAGTCTGTGAAGGGTGTGCCTTGGGCAAGCATGCCAGATCAAAATTTCCTCGTGGACAAGCATGGAGGGCCAGCTATCCTCTTCAGTTGGTACATTCAGACATCTATGGTCCGATGCAGACCAAGAGTCTAGGTAATCACTCTTACTTCCTACTTTTCATTGATGATTGCACAAGAATGTGTTGGATATATTTTTTGAAGCATAAGGATGAAGCATTTGCATGCTTTGTTGATTTTAAAGCAAAATTTGAAAGTGAGAGTGGATATTCTATAAAATGTCTTAGATCAGATAGAGGAAGAGAATACTCCTCTAATCAGTTTTTGAATTTTTGTAAACATCATGGCATTAAGAGGCAGTTCACAACTGCCTACACTCCACAACAAAATGGTGTAGCAGAAAGGAAAAATCGCACCATTGTGGAGATGGCGATATCAATGCTTCAGACAAAGCATTTGAGTAATGCATATTGGGGAGATGCAACAAGGACTAGTGTTCACATTTTGAACAGAAGTCCTACTTCAAGTTTGAAAGGAAAGACACCTTACCAAGCCTGGTATGGTAAGAAACCAAATGTGAAGTATTTTAGAGTATTTGGTTCATTGGCATATGATCACATTCCTGATGAGCTGATAAATAAGTTGGATCCAAAGAGTCAGGCTTGCATTTTTGTAGGATACTGTGAAAACACAAAGGGTTATAGAATCTACAATCCTACGACTCGAAAGATAGTGGTTTCAAGGGATGTGATATTTGATGAAGGGGGAGAGTGGGGTAAGCCCCAAATATTCAATGATGTTGAAGCCATTGATGTAGTTGCTTAGAAGGTACAACCATAGCTTCCACAAAAATGAAAGCAGTCTCTGCCCACACATCCACCAAGTCCATCTTCTGATTCAACTGCTTCTCCAAGTCCTTCTCCACAGTGATCAGTAAGTTCCTCACCAATGGATATTGATGTTCCATCCAAAGGTAAGAGAACTTTAAAGTATCATCCATCATCTCAGATGATGGATAAGAATTTTTCAAGAAGATATACTAGGAGTCAAGCTAGTGAAATGGATTCTGTTTTACACAGATTAGAAAGTATGCACTTGTATGGTGATGATGAATCCCAGCAAGAACCCAGAGGAGATCAAGTTAACTATTCTTTGTTAACTAGTGCACATCTTGAACCTTCTAGTTATGAGAAGGCATGTACTCAGAAGATTTAGCAAGATGCCATGAAAGAGGAGATAACCTCTATAAAAAACGACACTTGGGAGCTTGTGAAGCTTCCAAAAGAAAATAAATGTGTTGGCTGTAAATGGATCTTCAAGACCAAGTTTAATGCTGATGGAAGCATTGAGAAGCACAAGGCAAGATTAGTGGCAAAGGGTTTTACTCAGAAGTATGGAATAGATTATGAAGAGACTTTTGCTCCTGTAGCCAGACAGGAGACAATCAGAATAGTTCTTGCCTTATCTGCACATAAAGGATGGAAAGTCCAACACATGGATTTCAAGAGTGCTTTTCTCAATGGTTACTTAACAGAAGAAGTGTATGTTGAGCAACCACAGGGATTTTAAGTCCAAGGTAAGGAACACCTTGTTTACAGATTGAAGAAGGCACTCTATGGCCTCAAACAGGCACCAAGAGCTTGGTACTCACGCATTGATGGGTACTTAAAAGAATATGGTTTCACAAGGAGCAAAAATGAACCCACACTCTACTACCTCAAGCAAGGTAAAGACATCCTCATAGTTTTTTTGTATGTGGATGATCTCATTTTTATGGGTAGTAATGAAAAAATGAATAGGGAGTTCAAACACTCTATGATGACGCAGTTTGAGATGAAAGATCTTGGATTAATGCACTACTGCCTTGGAATGGAGGTTCATCAATCAGATACAGGGATCTTCATCTGTCAACATAAGTATGCTCAGGACATGATCAAGAAGTTTGCTATGGAGCATTGCAAACCAGTTGCAACTCCAGTTGGACATGGGATCCAATTAAGCAAAGATGATGGAGCACCAAAAGTTGATGTGACCACTTTCAGAAGTATGGTTGGAAGTTTGATGTTTCTCACCAACACCAGACCAGAATTTCAATATGATGTATCTCTTGTTTCTAGATTTATGTCTAACCCCTTTGAGTTGCATTTGTAGGCAGCTAAAATAATTTTGAGATATGTGAAGGGTACATTGGTTTTTGGAATTCAGTACCATAAATGTAACACTATCAAGCTTGTAGGCTTCAGTGATAGTGATTGGGGTAGCAATATTGATGACAGGAAGTCAACATCAGGAAACTGTTTTAGTCTTGGATCAGG
Organism: Wollemia nobilis; assembly: GCA_028583015.1. Taxonomy (NCBI): domain Eukaryota; kingdom Viridiplantae; phylum Streptophyta; class Pinopsida; order Araucariales; family Araucariaceae; genus Wollemia; species Wollemia nobilis. Next base: position 2,642,309 of record JAQPPZ010016751.1, on the reverse strand, counting down.
ACTAATAACTTGGAGTTCCAAAAAGTAGACAATAGTAGCGCTATCATCAACAGAAGCAGAGTATATAGCGGTTACTTATGCAAGTACTCAAGCCTTGTGGCTAAGGAAAGTACTGGAAGAGATTGGAGAATAGCAAAGTGGTCCGACCAGAATCTACTGTGACAACATCAGTGCCATTCAGTTGGCATATAATCCTATCCACCATAGCAGAACGAAGCATTTTGATATGAATTATCACTTCATCAGAGATATGGTGGAACAACAAGTTGTTGAGCTTCAATACTGTCACACTTTGGAGAATGTTGCAGACATATTCACCAAAGCGATGACTAAAGCTCAATTTATAGAGCTGAGAGATTGTGTAGTCAGTCCTCTCAACTTTAAGGGGGAGAATGTTGCAAGTCTGAATAGGGTTAAGCTATAAGAGGCTTAGAAAAATCTCCTTTCTAAGCCTCAGTGTGAAATCTCCCTATATTTGTCGGCAATTTTTTGTCGGAAAATTCCCTTAACTTCTCTCCTAATATTCCTCCTATCCTTTTCCTATTTTCCCTCCCTATCCCTCCGTTAATCCTTCTTCCCCTTGTCCCTCCAACTCCCTTATCCCTTCTTATCCTCCATTTTCCCCTTATCTCTCCTTTGCCGACTTTCTTCCTATTCCCTCCTTATTTATACACTTGCATTTGTAATGGTCAAGGTTGACGAGGGGTGCAAATAAAGTCTTTAATTTTGCTACAATTAATTTTGTTGTTTTATTGCATCTAATTGGCCCTCGGCCTACACTACTTGGTTTAGAACCAAGAATATGAGGAAGAGAAGCATAAAATAATGTGAGGTCCAATGGGACCACTACTCAAATAGAAACGTTACATTGTGAGATGTGGCTGATATGCATCAACAATTTTCTTATTTTTTTGAGTAGATAAAAGACTTTATTTTGGAACTTCTATATAAGTTACATGATATATTCATATGTATATATATGGGAATGGAAGTGGATATTGAGTAGAGAAATATATTTTTGTGAAACTCCTATATAAGTTAGTTTAAAAATATTTTGCTTTGCTTCATGAAATATTTTGGAACATATGATGAAATATGAATTATTGTTTCCAATATTGAAATAATCTATGATGGTATTATATGTGAAAATTAAATATGATTTATTTATGATATCATGTTGAATATCTTGAAGAGTAGATGGAAATAATTAAAAAAAACTTGAATCCTTCGATTCATGAAAAGATATGATAGTAAGTCAATATTTGTTTTCCTTTGCTCTAACTAGTTTAAAACACAGGGACTATGTTTGTTTCTAGTGGGGGAGGATGTAACAACCCTCCTCTCACGATGAAGAAATAAAATAAAAAAATAATAAACTTACCATTTTCTTGTGAAATATGGTACTGATGATGGTCCTTGTGAGTGCAGGATAGTTGCAGGATGACAAGGAAAAGAAGCTAGTGAGCAAGAAAAAAGAGTAAGAAAGGGAAGTTATGATTCAACTCATGAGTACATGGATGCTTGTACACCTGCATTTCATGTAGAATTTTGATTTAACGAAAGTGTGCATGCTCATTTGGAAGAAATGATTATTTTTTTGATATAGAATAGAATGTGTTTGTGTTTTGTGTGGCGATGATGATGGGAGCCACCTTTTATTTTCTTTTAGTCTTGTGTATTATCTTTTATCAAAGGTTTAAATATATTCATGGAACCATTTGACACATAATCATTAGAACATATCATGAAAAATGTGTTTTACTTTTTGATTTAAAACAAAGAGGAGAGCACTAATGTGACCAATAAAATAAGAAAAAAATAGAAGCCTTGTTGGAAGAGAGTTGCAGGTAGGAAAGTAAGAGGGAGGCTGGTAAAACCTTTAGCGATTAACATTCTGAGGTTGAATTCCTTGTAAAAATCTTTTGTTTATTAATTTTTTCTTGTTTTTAAAGAATTTATTGTGTTGAATGCATTCTTGGTTGATATTTACAAACGTGGAGGATAAATTTGTACATTATGTGTTTATTAAAAACATAATGACTCTTCTATGTTCATTGTGCTTGAATGAAAAATAAAAATTGAATTTCTAGAACTACACAGGAAGAATGATTGTTGGTTGAGCTAGCTTGTAACGCTTTATGGAAAATTTATTTGTGCTTTGACAAGCACTGTCTAGACAAAGTAGACATCCTGGTTTGATAAGCACAAATGTATTGACTAGTATGCAGAATGAAATATGGTATTGTTTATTTCTATTAAAAGATAGTTGCACTTAGGAATGCATGCATCTAAAATGTGATCTGGTATCTGATCCCATGATCTCTACAAACCCAACTTCTCTCAAGATGGCAGTAATAGTTTTTGGATGGTGACTATGGAAGCAACAAGCTGTGCAAAAGCCGATGGAGAACCGATGTTGCCTATGTTTGAAACCCAAGTTTTTATTAATATCAAAATCACATATTTAACCTTTATTTGTTCCGTCACGGTGTATTAGTGACCATATAATGTAAATTTTATGGATAATGTGTTTAATTATGTAAGTATTATTTCTTTAAGAAATATTTAATGAGGCATTGTCAGGTCTCGTAATATGTAGATGGTAGCCATTAATATTTTGAAATCTATCTTGGTAAACTCTAAAAAATTTGGTCACGTGATTTTATTATTTGTAGATTCTATAAATCATTAAAGTATGACTCTCCTTAGATGAATGCATGAGCAAGTTATCTATGCTTGGAACATGTACAACATAGTCTGTGTGCAATGTTCATTGTGGTTAAACCATTTATATTTTGCATAATAAAAAATATTTGTTTATCTTTGTGAGCTCTTCATAACTGTAATATTAAAATCTTTTTGAAAATCTGTATTGAGTATGTTTCTAGGAAAAAAGTATAGGTGCTAAAAGGAGTTATCCCTCCTATAATTTTAAGTTTATTTTAGCTTCCAATTAAATTCTAAGGCTAGAATACGATGATAGAGGAGACCTAATTCAAAATAAGTATGATACTTTTAAAGTGATACCTTTATTTCCTTGGTTGAACGAAATAAGTATGTATTTTTTTCTAAGAAATTATAACATCCTTCGTGGATGGTGAGATTTATAAAAATATATTTGGCCATGTTTGAAAGCGAACTCGTATAGCTAGTTGAAAACGTATTTCAGATTTTTATTAAAATCATATTCCTAGAAGAAGATAATTCTTATGCATGAGTTTGGTAATCATGACTTATCTTTTTAGCAATGAATGGACTTCTTTATAAGTAATTATTGACTCATCAATGAATTTATCTACTCATAAATGTTGTATTTGCTTTTTAAAGAATCATATTGTGAGCTGGCAAAAAGTTCTTAGGATTTGCTTGAGAGAAACTACTGTTGTTCCTTAAAAAAATTAGTAAAAAGAGAACACATAGGTTATGTGCTTGAAAAATTGAGGTTTCAGAAATCAAAAGAGAACATATTTTATGCATGTTTTTTATGGGAAAAGAATTAAATAGTTCAATAATATTTTCCATTGTGTAAAGGGATTACATTGAACCTTTTACTAATGGTTAAACCTCTAGTTATTTATTTTAGAAGCCTAGGTTGAGTGGAATTCATAGAGGTAATTCAAAATCATAATTTTAAAGTCAGATTACTCTACCTTGCCTATGAGCTAAAGCATCGAGAGCTAAGGATGTTTTAAAATAAAAATAAAAACCCAATATGTTGAGGTGTGGGTAATGACACAACAAGTTTGAGGACAGTTGTTGGATTGACATAATTGGTCATATAATGAGACTTGGTTAGATCCATTAAAGAGAATGGTGTAAACTCAGCTATAAGAGACCAACAAAAATGAAATCCAATCACATAACACAGATGCAATATAATGGAAGAAACCTGCAAATCAATTTTCTTATCATTCTTGAATTGACACCCCTTCTCAAAAATAATACAATCTACCATATAACAACTAAAAACCAAAGAAACCCTATAAAACATTTTTTTCTAAAAAATGCTAAAAATATAAATGAGATGGACTGCACCCAAATTCAGTACACACATCCCTCTTACAATAACGAACCTTGCTTTAAAATATTAGGCCTCAAATTAGGGGATAAAAAAAGATAATAAATTCTAACATTCAAAAAAACCCAAAAAAAACCCTGGAACCTATTCTAGAATCTAATTTTGTGACACTAGATGGAGGAGTTAGGTCTCGAAAATATGGTTTTTGGAGGTTCAGGTGTATCAGATATGTCTTGATGTAGAACATGCACATGGAACCACCTGTTAAATTTCAAGGAAAATGGGCATACGGTTAACAAGTTATGGCTCCGGCAAGGTGGATCAGAGAAGGTGGTATAGGATGCCATCTCTAGATTGCTATTCATTAGTACTATGATAAGTACCATGCCCAGGTAACTTAGCTAAAAATTAACCTTGACATTTGGTATGGGATAAATTATCATGAAATGCATCGAGTATGTGTGATCAAGACCTAAGCCAGAGAATTGGCAAGGCTCTATATGACTATAGGAAAAAGCGATAACTAGATAGAAATGGGGTATATTTACACTAGAGCCCTTACATTCAATATGAAGAACATGATCAACAAAATTTGAAGGTTTGGAATTTTAAAGGATGGGGAATAAAGAATCAATCCTTTAGATGTTATGGGCCCTAAAGAATAACCCCTGTCATGGATAGACCCTCATGACAAAAAATGAGGATGATAAATGAGATTGTCGACTCCACTAAATGGCACAATTATAGGATTTGGCCTATATCATCCACTTGGATGACTGTCTGCAATAGTATTATATCTAGATGTTGGTGTAATATGCCATACTATTTAAAGTTTATCACAATAATATATTGGGTAAATTAATTCTTAATTGGTACCTTGAAGGTAAAAGCTTAGCAAATTGTAGGTTGGGAACAAAAAAAATAACCTTCTTGATTATCTTTTTTGTTTGAGTAGGCCAACCAAGTGAGTATAGTTGATGTTATTAGAATTTTTTTTGGCATGCCTATAATTTGCGAGTTTAGGAAATATTAGTATAGTTTTTTGCTTTTGGCTCAACCTCATACAACTTCAACATTGAAAATTTAGACTCTTGAATGTAGATTAAAAAAATTACTACACTAATAGTACCTCTTGAGAAATTTTTCTTGAATATTTTTCAACCCATATAGCCTTAGCTTTATCCTTTGGCTGTGGAGTCTAAATATTTTCATTCAAATACTAGGTCTTCATTTCTACAATAGGACCTTCTCCTTCACCCATGCTAGATGCTTACTCTTCAATTATCACACTCAATATCTACTTGCTCTATGTCATTCCTATTGTAGTATAGCTTGGAAAATGTTAGCCTATTGATGAATAGATATTAATCTAAAGGTTATCTAGGGTGAGGTATTTTTGTTTTTCTTCCCTAATTATACCACTTTGGTAAACGACATGGCTAGTTTACTTGAGAAATTAAAAATGTATCTCTATTAAGATTGCTCAACGAGTTAGAAAAGTTTGTTAGGTCCCTTACTAATTTATGAAAAATATTATTTAAATCATCCATAGAAAAAGGATTGCTATCAAATTCTCTCTAGAGAGATGAAATTCCATCAATAATTTCATTTATTTTTCTCAAAGTTTTGTTCCTTGCATCAATGAGTAAATTGAGTCTCATATCCTTACTTTAGTATCTACATTAACTCAATGATTTCTACCACCATTTTATGGAATGTTGCCCAGTATTTTCTGAAATAATTTTTTGTTTGCAGCCTTTATCTAGGTCCTCTATGATAGCATACACTTCCAAGACTTTTACATTAATATCATCCTCCATGATCTTGAATCCTGCTTGCACTTCTTGTTGATCTTATTGATAATATTTAATAAATTCTAAGGTTGTGGACCATGCATTAACTGCTTAAAATATTTAAACCCATTAATTCCTCTTTATTCTCAAGCAAACATCTATATAAATGTGGGAATGTTTTGTTTTATTTTTAGCCATATCCAGCTCCTATTGCATGTCCTATATCATTTTCTATAAATTTTAGGATTTAGCATATATAGTTTATAATTGTTCCAACATTGGCTCCTCATCTAAACTCTATTGTAGCTACTAGATTTGGTTCTTTCAGGAATTTTGTTGCATCTTTCCTTTATAAAATGCCTTGGTCAAGCATCCTTCTTTCTCCTTCTATTTGTGATATTTAGTTATTATCCTTATACTATTTGTATACAACGGATCAATCTGTGTATATGCCATTTGGGATTTTTCTCTAATTGGGACTTTATCAATGTCTATAACATTGGTTACTATTTGATAATAGTTCTTTGTCATATGGTATGGGGTCTTAGACATAGTAGGATTTATGGATGTCACAATTTATTTTATTTTCTTGGAGTTTATCATACCCGTAACTCTTGTTGACATAACCTCTAGCTTTTTCCATTGTTTCCTTTTGTTAATCTAAGCTTATGTGCTTGCTTATACCTATTGGAGCCAATAGTTGACAACACTTTGTTTTTATTAGATTTATTTAAATGTTGATTGTATATAATATGATAATAGTTTTGACATGATTTTTCACTCCAGATACTTCACATGTAGCATATTTAATAGAATCTATTATGTCTAGACCATAGTGACCCTAACTTCCACTGCTCCCACTTGACTATCATTTTGAATATGTAACTTGTTGTAACTAGGAGTTGATATCTAGTTGGCTCTGGTAATTGATGATTTCATATGTCTTCATGGATTATTGCATTAGAATCAAGCATGGAAAAATTATCTTCTAGCAGTAAATCTTCTATAATCTTATCCAAGTCTTTTGAATGCTTTTCTATATCTACTTGAAGGTATTTTAGGTCACCTTCATCTAGATTGACAAGATTGACAGTTTGGTTTTCAAACCTCTTTATGTGATAGAGATTCATATTATTTTCATAGATATTAACATTTATTCCATTGTAGGCAATCACAGTGCAGTTATAGTCTACGGATAAATATCCACCCAACTTTGTTGTGAATTCCCTCAACTAGCATAGTCTAAATAGAAATGAAAGATCTACAACTATTATATGTTGAATTACTATGATATTTGGAATCTAATGTAATACCATAAAAATATCCTTCACTTCTCTCATCATTAATATTGGGATTTTATCTAGTTGTAGTACACCAAAACAAGTCTTTGTGTATTCCATACCCATTTTATTACAAAGAGTCTTAGGCTTTATTGTTATGGTAGCTCTAGAATATACCATGCAATTGTGGATGATCTATCCCTTCATATATAAGGATATATAAAATGTTAGAGGCTTAATCTTACCCATTATAGGTATTTGCTGGTCTTGAGCTATATTTTGATCCAAAAATTTAGATTTAGTTGGAAATGCTTTCTCTAGGGTATCCTCAAGAAAATAAATCTAAGGATTAGTAGAGCATTATACATGGTGACAGTTGATGGAGCATTTTTTATCTCTTCAACAATGCTATGCTAGAGTATTCTAGTATCCTTTCCTCCTTCCAAACTAGCTCCTCCAACCTCCTTTGATATTTTTTCATGGGTTCTTCCCTTTGATTTATTGAAATAGAAGGGTATCACAACTTCTTCAAGACTTACTTCTTGGATTCTTTCCAATTGGATTTTGGTGCTTTTGGCTTGGTATTATCATTAGGTTAACCCTTTCTTCTACTCCTTTTGAGGTTAAGAGGGGAATTTTGAACCATCATCCCCCTAAGGATCTATCAAAAGAGTCCTCTTCTCAAATCTAGTCAATATATGGATCAAATCAAAATTTGAAGGCTCTTAAATAAGGATATTTAACTCTTGTTGTTGCCATTGCACAACCCACCCCAATTGGGGACCCACTTGAAATTTTAATTTTTATCTAAGTTTGCTTGCATCCATCTTTTACTCTTGCTTGCATTGAATATTTCTTTAAGAATTCACCTTCAATTGCATTGATTTTATTTTAATGATTTCAATAAGAAAAATTGCACTCATCCAATGATAATTTTTAATGGATATGTATTTCTTGGGCTCAAAATAGAGTTAATACCTGAATTAGTTTACCTTCGACTATTTCTCTAGGACGTTTTTATCAAGGTCACATGGAAAGTTTTATTTTTTCTTAATATTATTGTGTGTCCATAACTTAAATGTAAGGTTTCCCAATTAAATGAATGGCCATACAAAAAGGAAGTTAAAATGCATTAAAATTTAGATTTACCTGCAAAATAAGAATATTCGATGATTTCTAAAACCCTAGAATCTAAATGAAATAAGAGTACAATTCTAGACATTCAAGAATGATCTCCAAACTTATGAAATCCTTTTTGGGTAGCCAAAGATCTACTCTGGTCCATTGAGAGTTACTTTCAAGCAATTAAACTTCATTTTTGGGTATCAATAATTAACTTTAGGTATTCAAGAATTAGTTCCAAATTTACAAAACTTATTTTTGGATAATTAAATATTGATGAAATTTATTCATGTATGATTGGAAATTTATTTCAGGCATATGAAAATCAATTTCAAATAGTCAAAGTTCAATTCCAAGAAGTTGAGAAAATCATTTTTGAGAAATATGTTTGTATTTCTAGGCATTGTGAATTTATTTTCAAATAATGAAAAGAATCAATTGGGACTCTTGGAAATTGTAGGCAACAAATCCACCTCCCAAAAGAAGTGACAAGAGGATTTGCCCAATTTTGATAATTTTGATAGTTTGTAAAAACATACAAGCAGGAGTAAAATATACAAGGAGGAGGTAAAACATACAAAGTAGATGGAAAAATGTACAAAGTGCAATGAAATACAATGAAATGCAATGGAAATGCAAATTGAGTTGTAATTGCAAATGAATTTGATAAATCATGTATTTAGACTTATTAAAAGGGTGTAAATATGTATTATGTTATACATGGATAGTTGTGAATAATGAATTGCCTTAGGTACCACTTGGAATATCCTGGGAAATTTTATATAAGACCCCCTTTTCAATTTTTATAGTCTGGTGATAGTCTAGTCTGATTAGTCTGAGTATTGAATGCATATCTATGTCTATTATGTGAAATTGTTGGTTATTGTGTATATTTTAGTGATTGTATTACACCATTGAAGAGTAATGATGAATATTTATATTGCATAGTATTTTCAAATGTATTATATGATTTTGGAATGATGGAGTAATGTTTTGCATTATCTGGTTGTTGCATGTTACTTATTTATGTTTATGGTTGATGTTAATGCATTTCTATGAAGGATGGAATTGAACCAACATTGATGTGAGCCTTAGGAATGATCTATTATGTAGATTGTATCAAGAGGGATGTCTTGAAGACCATTGTATTATTTTGAGGTGTTAACATTATGAAGAACTCTCTCAAACCCTAAGGATAGAACTTGCATGTTGGTAAGAATGGATTAATAACCATTCCAGAACTTCCCAAAACTTGTCTAAGGGGTGATTGGTATAGGAGAGTATCTAAATTGACACATTTATAAACTTTTAGTTCATACAAATCATACACTAGATATTATACAAATCTTACAAGAGAAACTTGATTTGGTATTTTAGGCGATTGAAGGAAACTCACCCGATTTGGCAATATTGGCAAACTAACAAACTAGTTACAAAACTATGTATGGTATCTTGCAAAATCGGATTTGAATGAATGACTAAGTTTCAAATTGAACAAGAACTAACACTATATGATTTGGGATCATGCAATTGTATGATTTGAGTCTGTACAAGTTGTTTTATGGTTGCATATTGATTCTTTTGAAGATTTTAAGATTGTACAATTTGGGTAATTGAACAAGGGTAGTAATTTGATCCTTCTAAGCCCTAAGAATAACTTACCCATTAGAAATAATACACTCCTATGCTAAATTTTGTGTCTTTTCCTTATCAAACTTAGCATTTTTGTTAAAATAGGTCAAAATGATAAAGTAAGAATATTACATAACTAGAGGTGAATGACAAAAACTTGTGTGCAAAGATATAGGAGATGAGAAGTATGATAGAAAATTCCAGTGAGAAGGAGCATGCAAATTTATCAAAGAGAGAATGCAAGTAATTTAGACCATAGTACACATGAACCAAGAAAAGAGGAAGTTTAGACATTGAAAGAAGGATATTTTGAGGTACTATTGATAGGGATAGAAGAGGAGGTACCAGAACCACCTAACACAGAAGAGCAAGTTGACATAGAAGTAGTGCACAAGGAAGGAGAGTGGATGGTGAAACCTAAGAAAGTTATGGAAGGGTTGCAAGGGAGTGTAGAGGATGGGAGTCAGGCACCAGGGCAATAAAGCATGGGGTCTAAGGAAAAAATACCAAGACCATCTCCCTCACATTAGTGAAGAAAGTCATAGAGTGAATAAACATGTGATTTTGGTAAATGACTAGTGGGATATAATAATATACCTTATATAGAAACATCTAATGATGAGCATAGTAAAACACCCCCAAGGAGTAATCAAGCATGGATTCCATGGGAAACCTCAAGTGATGATGATGATTCTCCAAAGATAGCTAACAAGGTAGCCAAACAAATATATCCATCCTTTACAGGTGATATTAAGGAAGACCCCACAAGTCATATCATAACCTGTATAACCATTTGGAAGGAAATGGTATAAACCATCCAGATGATTGTTTGACTTTATTTATTACTACCTTGAGAGGATTGGCGATGGATTGGTATTTAAAAAGGGAAAATGCAATAGATTTTTTTGAGTTGGAATCAAGTGAAGGAGAAATTCGTTGAATGATTTCATCCCTTGAAGTATGATGGAGACATTTTCACTGAACTTTGTATGACACAACAAAATATTGATGAAGATGTTAAATCATACAACCACAGATTAAAGCAGTTAGTAGATAAGATGTATATTCCCTTGGTAGATGTATTGGTAATGTGATGGTTCATGGATGGATTGCTACCAAAATATAATAAAAATATGAATGCAGTACCATCAAAAATGTATGATGAAGATTTGAAGCATGCAAAGAATTTTGAAAGTGACTCAAAGCATACACACACAGGAATATGATCTCATTCCAAGTCCAATGATTTAGATATTTGAGAAGATAACACTATATAAATGATAGTAGCATCATTTCATTAGGAATTTTACAATATCATGAAAGAAAAAAGAAGAAATCCTGATAGGAATGAAATTTTGTGCACATAATGTAAAAATGAGGGACATACAAATGTAAAGTATCCACAGAATTATTACTATCATATCTATAACATGATGGGACATGATATGATGCTATGTCCATATAATGCAAGAGTGTGTCCATAGGTCCTAAAAATACAGGAGTAGGAAGAGAAACCAAAGACCCTAGGAAGTGGGCATCAAGCAACAAGTGACGGTTACAGAAATAGGTGGTGAGGTCAAAGGCATAACCAGGGCAATTAGCAAGGAGGACAGATTTATTTTTAGTATGATTCGAAAGGGATACTGATCATACAATGTTGCAATTTCCAAGAGTGGGGTATTTCATAAAAAATTATCCTTCACCTCAAATACAATAAATGCAGCAAGCAAAAACTACACATATGTGTAGGTGGTGTGGTCCGAGTAACCACAAGGAAGAAAATTGCCCCAAGCAAGTGAGTTCAAGTAACCCATAAAATGTAAACTATTTAGATATTGAGGTTCCTCAAGTTAAAGAGGAATCTCAGGAAGTTTTAGTCATGATAAGGAATCAGGATAAAAATAATAAGTACCCTAAGCTAGTAAAATAAAAGTAGTGCTGGAAATTAGCATAGAAAGTACTACAATATGAAGCACAAAAATCTAAGCAAGTGAAGCTAGTAGAAGAAAAGGAACTAAAAAAACCATTATAAGAGAATGTGTTTGTACAAAATATAGAAACATAGGTTTTGAACACCACCTTAGAGATCAAAATGGCTAACCTATTATAAACTATCCCATTACTATAAAAAATGATGGTGGAGGAGGTACAACCTCACAAAGTGATGGAAGTGCAGAGTCAACTGATTCAAGAAAAGAAACAAAAATATCAATTTATAGATCCTACCATATTAATTATTGATGTAAGTAATAAATCTACATTAGTTCATATGGAGGTTTTAGGGAACAAATTGATGCAAGTTATTATGGATAGAGGATCCAACATCAATGTGCTACCTGAAAGGACTTGGTAAGAACTTGGTGCTCCATATCTATGGGCCTCGATTTTCCAACTATATGGTGCTAACTAGTATGGTATCGATACAAAGGGAGACTTGACAACACAACAAGTGGTGATATCTAACCAATATTTTGTCTTAGATTTCATTGTGATTACGATGTAAAATCCTGCATATGATTCTCTATTGGGAAGAGGATGGCTACACGTAGCCAAATTTAATTACAACTAAGGAAAGAATAAAATCAATTTTAAGAAGGTATAGCATAAGTATATGATTAATTTGATTAATCAAAATATCAGTGAGGATGTAACCATGATCGATGAATCAAAAAAATCCTTAGGAGATGAAGGATATGAATCTGATGGAAAAGGAATATTGTACCTTGATGAATCTAATGAATATGAAGCTAGATATGATAGTGGAATTCTTCATTAAAAAATGGAGGAGTATGAAATTTTATAGCCCAACTGCCTCCGTATTGATTCAGAGGAGATCAAGGAAAAATGAAATGAAACCAAAGTCAGCCAGGAACCTAAAAAGGAGGTAGAATACAAATGGACATTTTCAAAAAAAATTATGGAATATATAGTAGAAGATGCGGAAATTGATGCAAGATAGGCACACCCAAATAATGTGGATAAAGCAACAAGTAATTCAAAAAATATCAAATACGAAGGACCCCAAATATTGGACATCAATCTAGCAACATAGGATGAACCTAGGATGATCCACTGTGGTGATGATTGAAACCCTACATTGAAAGCAATAACTTTTAAGATATTCTTGGAATATAAGGATGTATTTTCATGGACATAAAAGGAATTGAAGGGAGTACCACCTGAGTTATGTGTCCATAAGATCATGTTGATGCTTGGAGAACAACAATTAAGGACAATACCATATAGGATGAATCCAAAATATTTTGCATTAGTGAATGCAGAGATAGAGAAGATGTTGGAGGTAGGAATCATCTTCAGGGTTACAACCAGTGAATGGGTATCACCTATAGTGGTCACCTTGAATAATAAAGTGGAAAAAATCAAATATGTATGGAATTTAGGAGTCTAAACATAGTAACCATTATGGATACCTTCCATTTTCCCTTCATAGATTCCATTTTGGAGGAAGTAGTAGGATATGAGATATATTTATTTTTAGATGGATTTTTGGGTTACAATCAAATAAGCATAGCTAAGGAAGATAAGTTGAAGACCACATTTATTGTGAAGAATGGTATATATACATACAATTGAATGTCATTCTAGCTTTGTAATGCCCTAGATACATTTTAGCACATTATAATGTATATATTTGATCTATTGGCAACGGGAAATTTTAAAGTATATTTGGATGACTGGTTAATTTATGGGAAGATCAAGAAGCATATTCCTGCCCTCAGTGAATGTATGAGTAGGTGCAGAAATACATATCTCATTAAAACTTGGAAAGTGTTACGTGATGGTATCATATGGAAAGTTGTTAGGGCACATAGTGTATCGTGAGGGATTAAAAATAGATCCTGATAAGACCCATGTGATATTACACATGGAAGAACCATATGATGTAAGTTCACTTAAAATATTCCTTGGATCGATGGGGTATAATTGAATGTTTATAAGGAATTATGCACATGTGTATTATACATTGGATTCTTTGACAAAGAAAAATATTCCTTTTAGATGGAGGAGCACCAAGGAGCCTTTTAGGAGTTGAAGTCCAATCCTGTTAGTAGCCCAATTTTGGTGTTCCCAAATTGGTATAAGGAATTTCATGTCCACATTGATGCTTCAAATTTTGCAACTGGATGTTCTTTAACACAAGAAGGATAGTTCAGGCTGAATTAGCCTATTTTCTTTACTAGTCGTCTATTGTAAAGGGTGAAGAGAAACTATAGTACAACAGAAAGAGAAGCATTGGGAATGGTATATGTAGTCCAAAAGTTTAGGTATTACTTACTGGAAAATCCCTTTGCTTTCTATGTAGATCATAAAGCTCTATTATACTTTATAAATAAACCAATGATACCAGCATGGGTCCGCAGGTGGCTCATAACCCTGTAGAAGTTTGTATTCTGAGTGGTAGTGAGACCTGGTAAGAAGCATATAATTATAGATAAACTATATCAAATACGATCAAGAGAGCCTACAGGAACAAGGTTTCTATATGAATTCCCCGATGCATAGCTATTTACCATAAATATTTTTCCATAATGGTACAATTTGATTGGCTAGTATCTATCCATAGGAGAGTTGCCACAAGAGATGATGACAACTGATAAAAAGAAAGTAATTATAAAGTCGGTATATTTCCAATTGATAGCATGATTGTTGTATAATATGGAAAGTGATGGTATTTTACAAATATGCATGATGGAGGAAGAAGATAAAGCAACATTGAAAGAATATCATGAAGGCTTATTAGGAGGGCACATGGGACCACATGCAACTTCTAGGAAAATATTACTAGTATGATTATGGTGGCCCATACTATATAACGATGCAAAAGAATACGTAAAAGCATGTGATACTTATCAAATGATAGGGAAGCTAGTAAAGAGAGAATTTATACTGTTGCATCCATCACAATCCTAGGAACTATTTGAAATATGGGGATTGGACTTCATCAGACCATTAAAAACCTCTCAAAAAAGGAAGTATAGGTGCATCATGGTAGCAATAGAGTACTTGATGAAGTGGGTCGAAGCAAGAGCATTACAAGACAACTCAGCTAAAAGTACCGCAATATTCTTGTACGATATGATAATTACAAGATTTGTCTTTTCACTACAGATAACAAGTGACCGAGGAGGACACTTTGTAAATGAGATCATTAAGATGCTGAAAATTGAATTCAGGATTTTGCATTCATTATCTAGTTTGTACTATCCTAGAGTAAATGGGTAGGTTAAAGCAAAAAATAAAGTCCTGGTATCTACTTTGTATAAAACCTATGGAATAGGAGCAGATTAGGCGGAAAGGTTACCATCTATTTTGTGGGTATACAAAATAACTTTTAAATCGACAACAGAGCATACACCTTTCCAATTGATGTATGGACAAGAGGTAGTGGTGCTAGTTTAATTCTTGATACAAAGTCTAAGAGTTGTAGTGGAGCATCTCTTGGGTGATCAAGAAATTTTTAAAGAGCGAATGACAATGCTAGTTAAGTTGGATGAAATAAGAGTCATGGAATAATGGGCAATTGAGGTAGCACATAAAAGAAGGAAACTATGGCATGACAAACACATGAGATAGCTAGAACTTAATCCTGGTGACTTGGTTCTAAAGTTTACTTGAAAGAGGTAAATCAATCCCGATAAGTTGAAGACTTTATGGCTTTGTCCCTACAAAGTGGTAGAAGTAATGAATAGTGGAGTAGTCAAGTTGCACAAATTGAATAGGACTGAGGTACCCGAAACTATAAATAGCTCAAAGTTGAAGCCCTATAAAGTATAATGCTTATTAATGTCTTTGAAAGAGATTGAATGAATAAGAAGAGTAGGATCTCAATGGAGCACTCAAGATGAGAAATGTCCATCACAGGAAGAGCTTGACATAGAACTCACAAACTTATTTGTAGAAGGGGAGGAGACAATACCAACTATAGAACAATAGGAGTTGGTACCTCGACCTAGAGAAAGAAGAATATTACAGGTGCATGTTTTATTTGCAGATGGAACCAAACGAGTAACAGAGGAAGATGAAGAGTGGACTCCTCCAAATGAAAGAGGGTATCAAGAGATAGTATTGTTACCTAGAAATAGGGGAAGGTAAGAAAAAGCACCCCAAGTAATTTGAAACATGATGTATCCTCGGTTGGAATGTAGAGAACTACCACAACAAGTAGAAGGATGAAGAAGGATATGATTAATAGTACAATATGAATATAGAGTGGACACTTTTGAAATGGAAGTTCTAGAGGAGAATAGTAATGAGACCATTCACGAAGAAGTGGTTGGACTTACTCAAATAGCTTAGATAGGGCTATTATAGTAGAGAATGTGACTGCAGACCCAATAGCTATAGGAGGAATATCATATTTTGTGAGGTCATAATGCAAGATTGAGGGAAAAAAATATCCAGGAATTGGATAGTACAATACGAAGGTTGGATGATCAAAGAATAACTAGGCTATAGAAACTAAAAAAAATAGTTGAGGATAATGATGGGATAACTCCAAGAAGTGGTATGATAAATTATGGTGCAAGCACAAGTTCACAAGTACCACCAAGTGATCCGCCAATGATAAATGAAGATGCAAAAATACTTTGATGAGATATTGAGGAAGCAACCACATCACCTAAATTACAAGGCACTACACGGGTATATTTGATTGAATATAGTGAAAAAGGAATGGCTTGGCTAGTAAGGGAACCTAGAATAGAAATTAGTTATGATGATGATTGCCTAGAGAGATCCCATGATCCCCAAGCCTATACAATAATACATTAGCAACTAGGGAGATATTAGGAGCATCAATCCAACCTTGATCTACAAGCATATACAATAGCCTATCAACAACGAAGAATAAAAAGGAGATAAGTAAGGAGATTGGAGATATTGATGAAATTACTAGTGGATTGGTCAGAACTATGAGAAGATAATCAAAACAACTCAGGTTCTGAAATAGACTTTTTTGATGCATATAGAGATCTTGGATATCTCATCTATATAAATATAATTTGAGGAAAAAAGATGTATATGTCACTTAGTACATGTAGATCATAGAATCAGAGCACTACTACAATTGTCACCAAGCATAAGATAAATTAGAAGTCCACTAGCCAACATTGAGTTGATAGAGATAAATCCTGATAACCAAGCAATGGGAGGAAGGAATCGATAAGGACCCCTAATGCTTAAACTAGGAAGGGGAGGAGGTATTCGACTATGTAATGAAATAAGTCAAGGTGATGTTACACCAAGAGGAGGAAGAGGACAAGGAAGGTTTTGACCTCCTACTCCTATATTGTCGAGAGATACACCTTTGGCATGTTTGAACTGGAAAATAAATATACAAGGTATACCAAGGATAAGGGGAATCTTACCAAACCCCACAAGGTGATATCCATTGGGATGACCACCACTAATTTGACGAGGACCTTAAAGAGTAGAAGGAGGTAGAGGATTACTCCAAATAAGGGAGGAATCACCACTGGTTCAGAGAAGTTCAATGTCAAGAGGAATAGGGCATGGAAGGTACTTTTGAGGTAGAGGAAGAGTGTATTTTGTAGATGAAAGAAACCAGGGACAACAAATGATTTGATCACCAAGTCTTGAGATAGAATT
Organism: Wollemia nobilis; assembly: GCA_028583015.1. Lineage (NCBI taxonomy): Eukaryota > Viridiplantae > Streptophyta > Pinopsida > Araucariales > Araucariaceae > Wollemia > Wollemia nobilis. Next base: position 2,624,835 of record JAQPPZ010016751.1, on the reverse strand, counting down.
GATCTGAGGAGATAGGTAGAGAAATCACTCAAATTATGGTAGAATAGTTAGAACACCACTACCAAGGGATGAATCACCTGTACAACAAGAGGGAGAGACACCAAGAGAAGATACTCTAGCTTGCAATTGTAAAATTTTAAATTGTACACATGGTAGTGGAAGGCTAGGGAACTCAGCAACATCACAAGTTGATATGAATCATTCCAGAGAGCAAGTGGCATCAAATGACACAATCACTCGTAATTTCATGATCGAAACTCCAATACAAGAATCAGAAGGGATCATGCAAGTGAATGTCACTATGTGACTCCCACGACAGTAAGTGTAAATTGTATTAGGAAATGAAAAAGAAAAGAAAAGGAAAAATAAAAATAAAAAGAAAAGGAAATAAAATAAAATAAAATACCTTAGTTGTGAAAATCCCTCAGGACACAATTAAGAAGGAAGTTGGTTGAAAACTAGAAATTATGACCTCTTCAAGAGAGAAAATGGAAAAATTTCACTATGTAATATATTGTACAAACCAATTTTAAAGGTGAAAAGATTAAGTGGGAGATCTTACAAGCAAAAAATAGAAAAAGTACAGGTTGAATCTTACAAGGAATCCTGTTGTATGATTTAGATCATACAATGTACGATTTTATGTGTAAATGTACGATTTTCAATTATCACATTTAATTTTTGCATGAGTGGAATGATGAGTTATTGAAAAAGAGCAAGAAAAAGATGAAATCACATGTGAAAAGTGGTGATTTTTCAATCATCTTGTCAAAATAAGACAAAAATACATGCAAGAGGGTAAAGTGGCACAATTTTAAAAAAAATTAAATGGTTAGGGTTTGATAGCAATTTAAATAAGGGACATTGTAAGTAATTTTACAAATCGTACAAGGGGGAATTCAAAATTTCAAGGAGAGTGAAGGTTCGAAGCATGCAACTAAATAAAATTTTCTACATGGGCATTGAAATCCATTAGTAAATTACAATATTACATGACCCATTTTTAAATTTGCACCAAAGAGACGTTTTACAAGGAAAAAGAGATTACAAGTCCTAATCAAAGAAAAAGCAGCAAAAACAAACTAGAGAAGGTTGAAGAAAAAGGATATATGACCATACAACCCTACAATATAGCCAAGAATTTTTTTTTGGGGGGGAAATTGCACCAACTAAAGGAAAAATTGTAGATTTGCTTTGGAATTGCACTAAAAAGATAGATCGGGACATTTTGGCAACTGGATCAGTGACAAATCATGGAAAGAAAGTGAAAAACATAAGTTTCAAGTGAAAACGAGTTTTAGAAGATGTGTTTTATGATTTTGAGGATTGGTTGTATGATTTTAGGAAGAATTTGTGCGATTTCAAGCAGTTTGAAGGTCGATGTATCGCTCCAAATTTTTCGCACCCTTACCTTCAGGCTATAGGATCCACGCCCGAAAGGGGGATGTGAAAAGGATGGGACAATACCTCGGACTGAGAGGCCTTTGAAGGTCCCGCCTCTCGGGGGAGGTGTATAAAGGTGAATTTTCGATGGATGGTGGGTTCACCAGGAAACTTTTGAATGGCAGTTTCCACGCCTAGGTTGAGAGGGTGTTTGATGTGTTCATTTTTATGTTTGATCATTCAACTCCTAGGTTTGGCCAAATGAATCTAAACTATTCTATATGAAATGCAGATTTAAATGAATACAAAAAATAGATTTAAACAGAAAATACAGGAAATATACTAGATTAGAAAAGCCATACCTGATCCGGATGTCTGATGGAGGTTCTAATTTTTGAAGCAGTCCAGATCGCTTGGAATTTGACAGGATCGTCTCTAATCTGATAGGATCGTCCCTGATCTACTGATCTGACAAGATCGTCTCTAATCTGACAAGATCATCTCTAATCTGACGATATCGTCTCTAATTTGACAAGATCGTCTCTAATCTGATGATATCGTCAGACGAATTCGTCAGAGACCTGTAATTACAGAAATGGATACCAAGAACAAAAAATACAATTGCAAAAGCAAGGGAAAATGATGGAAATGAAAGTATGAATGCTAGAATAACAATTACAGATGATAAATTAAATGAAATGCATTATCTTAATGACTGAATTTAACCTTATCATGCATCTACACTATATGAGGTGAACTCCAGGATGCAAAATAGTAATAAGTCTAACTAATGCAAAGCAAAATAGTAGATAGTGGAGAAAGAATGCAAACTCAGGGCACTGATTGCCCCCAATGTTGGCTGTAGTCGAAATCGCCTACAAAATACAAAATCATCTTGAATTGCGATGTGATCGTCCGAGATCGTACAGGATCGTCTACGATGATCTGAGCTTGCTCCGATTGAAAAACAATGAGGTTCCTGCAAGAAAACTTAGAAAGGCACAAATGCAAATGATAATTCAGGGTATTCTAATGCACACAAAGATCAAATTACAGGGGAATTCAGCCAGGGGTAGGTCAAGGGGAGGGCCTAAGATTAAATAGGCATAGGAAGGAGGTTGGGAGGTTGGAGATCATCCCAATCTGGGAGATCTCCAACGGGGAAGGTCTCTAACGACGTAGACACGCTTTTGCCCCGGTTAGAGACGTCGTTGAAATAGAAGCTAATTATGAAAAAATCAGTTTGGGACGAAATCGTCTGGACGTTCTACTCCAGACGAATTCGTCCGATCTGAGGCGATATCGTCTGATCGGCGATGATATCGTCCAACGGTCACAACAAATCCTAAAAATGGCACGAAAAATGGGGAAAGCGGGTAAAAGGTAGTTTAACGGCAGTTTGGGGTTGAAATTCAAATTTTAACATTTTATCTTTTTACTAAGGTTTAACCGTGCCAATTTTAGGGTGCTACATTTTGCCCCCTCTTTAGCGAATTTTTCGAAGAAAATGCGTTAAAGATGAGTTTTTCCCGTTTTACGAGAAAGCAAAAATATACTCAATTTTTTAGATGATGATTCTTGGTCGAATCGTATGAATGCTGACTATGGTGCCCCCTCCGTGTTTTTACCCAAATCGAACGTTTGAGGTAAAAACGCGGAAAAGCAAAAATTAAAATGTTGTTGGTTTTGAATAAAATTAAGAAAAATAGGGAAAACCCTAATTCATTTTTTATTATTCATTTTTATGGGACCACCTCCTCCACGTCAGGGCGGGGGAGGAGATGAGGCTGAGAGCTCGAGGGCTTCTCGAGGCTAGGTGCTAGAGATTATAGATTTTGGAGAGATTTGTTGAGAGGATTGAGTATGCCGGGGTATAGATTGTGGCATACCAATCCAACTTTGATATGATGTATATAATTTTTTGATATATATATATATATGATCTTGTTTCTGATGATATGACTTGTTCATATGTTGTTATGATGCTTTAATGTTTGAATTGTTTGCTGATTGGATTGATGATTCATGTAATTATGTCGTGTTGAAAATATTATAATTTGATGTCATGCTGTAAGATTTTAAATGAAATAATCTGATGTAAACAATTGGTTGTGGTGGTGTGATTTGATAAAAGAAATAAAAAGGGACTTCTAACAATAATTTCAAAGGACATTGTCGCTGTTATAGACCATTTCATGGAGTCGCCGCTCACTCGGTCGTCAAGCTAATCCCAGTATAGAAATATTGTTAAAAGTAAAAGAGTGCTTAAGAGACTGTCTTAAGACTTTGTGTTGTGATGATAGAAATGATGATGGTTTGATGATTTGTTTTCAGATTTTCATAAAAAATAGTATGCATGAGATACAAAAATATGATTTTGCTAGGCATAAATTCCTAAGTGTGATAAAATTTTGAACAATTCCTTAGAATTTATACCATGGTTGCAATATTGAATTTGAACATAATGTCATGAAATAGAATAAGTGTTCGTTTGTTTGTAAAGCATAATTGTGTAACATAATGATGCAAGTCACATGTTTTGATGAATTTGTTTTTTTTTTAAAATAAATGGAACATAAAATTAGAACAATGGTTTGCGCTAGGCATAGAATTATAGGTATAGACTTATACCATCATCACGAAATCCAAAGAAGAAAAGAGATTGTTTTAGTTTTATTGCAAGATGAATTTATGACTTTTGTTAAATAGAAAAATAATATTATGAAAATTTTGTTTGAAATTATTTTTAAGATTTTGTGAGAAGATGTATGTAATTGCTCTTATACAAACAACAAATTCTGAAATAAAAGAATAAAATCATTCCGAAAAGATTCACAGAAATATTTTAAATTATCTCAAAGAGAAATATAGATTTATAAGGAATCCTCATGTGCAAATGTGAATTCATTACCGATCTTGATTTATCATAATGATACAAAATCTCTCAAATACAAATGTGTGTGCGATTGTATTGTTCATTCACCAATTTTGAGCAAGATAATTTGATACAAGTAATTTGCCTTGACCAAATGAATGTTCGTTGACCATGATTTATATGCATGTAACCGTACTAGACTACTATGTAAGTTAGGTTTATCAAGAGCTAGCTAATCCATAAGTTGACAGAGGTCTGTACAAAAGAAGGTCGCTAATGTGACAGACATATCGCCATGCTAGGGATTACCCAAGGCCAAGCGGGTTGGGCACAAACCACCTGTTATGGGGCTTACCTCACAGTTTTTGAATAATTGAGAATTCCAGGGATTCAAGCTCATTCACCCTTCTTTTCTTTTCAAGGGGTAGGGAAAGGATTTTATTGCATTTTTGCTTTTGCGTTTCTCTTTTGCTTCTTTTTTTCTTTGTTCTTTTTTTTTTGTACTTTTGTATTGTTGCTTGATACTGAGATAATGCTGAAATATTGTTGTGATGAAAAATAACCTTTTTCTTTTTCTCTTTTCTTTGAACTTTTTCTTTTCTTCCTATGCTAGGGATACTTGCTCGGATTAGTCGTAGAGCAAGGGATTTTTATTCCGGGTAGGGGTGAGCTTGTCCTTTTGTCAATTCTCAAAGATTCTAGACCATGTGCATGATAGGATAGCAGGGGAAACTTTTCGCTCAGGAAACCAGTTCTACTATGTAGCATCATATCGAATTTGCAATGAAATCATTTTAATGTGAAAAGATATACTTAGTTCAAGTAAATAACAAGATCAGTTCTCTATGCTCAAAACTTTATTTAATTCAACTGTGGACTTTGATATAAGAGAGATTAATAATCATACCAAATAAAATCAAGATATTTATTCATGTGAATGTGAAAGTGCGGGATTCCAAATAAATGCTAATTTATCCAAAATAACTGAAAATATAACTGCAATACTTCACAATTTGAGAGGTACAAAAAATAAAAGATGTTTTTGATGATTTTGGATGTTTTTAATTTTAAGTGATGAATTAAAAGAAATACAAGGTAATTGTTTTTTGAAATGTTTTAAATAAGTGACTAAAAGGAAATAATATGCAAAACAAATATATACAATGATGAAATGACCAATTTTTACGCATAGTAACGTTTAAGATGCATAATGTTCATAGGTTCTTTAAGTTCTTTACCATCTAAGGTAGATAATTTGTATGCTCCTGATCCAAATTTAGCAGTGATGACATATGGTCCAAGCCAGTTGGGCTCAAATTTACCTTTAAGGTTTTTAGTTGCATTAGTATTTTTTTGAATATTTTGAGGATTTTGATTTTTTTGTATTTTGATTTTAATTTATGAATTGAAATTGGTGGTATATACAAGATGATCTATATACACTATACAAGGTTATTTGAGTATAGCATGTCTAAGGTTGCTTCAAAATCAAAGGAGGTTTTGAAGGATAATTTGGTTGAGGTGAAGGTAAGAACAAAAGGTGATGAATAAAAGGTAGCGATAACAAAAGCTTTGTTATAATGTAGAATAATGTAGCAAAAGATTTGACTTTTATATGTGTAAAATTGATCATGTTACAAAATAAAATGTAAGAAGGATAAGAAAGTTCTTCATTCTTATCACTATCTTCCAAGTCTTGATAAGATGGAGGGAGCATATGTGAAAGATATGCATGGATGTTATTTGATAAACAAGGATGATCATATATGGATGAAGAAAAGTGATGGATAGAAGATAATTGTGATAATAGAGAATGTATAGAAGTTGATGTTTCAACCATTAAATATTCTTCAAATGGTTTTGGGTCACCATGTATGGTAACAATTTTATTTGCAATTTCAAACTTCAAATATTGGTGAAGAGTGGAAGGGACAACCCTCATCGTATGAATCCAAGGACTTCTGAGAAGTAGGTTGTAATATGAAGGGCAATATGCTACATAAAATAGAGTATCCAGGATCTTGGATCCAATATTGAGGGGAAGAATTATAGTACCTTGAGCTTCTTGAATTTCATTGTTAAAAGATTTTATAATAACATTTGATTCATTAAGATCTTCTTCCTTTGATTTGAGTTTTTGGAATAATTGATAAGTGCATAAATTAAGAGAGGAGCCATTATCTACCATGATAGTTTTAACAGGTGTTTCTTTACTAGATCCTGTAATGTAAAGATAGTAGTCTTCTTGTGGAGTAGAGGAAGGAATCTCCTCATCATAGAATGAAATATGGTTAACCTCAAGAGGGTTTACACCATTAATTATGTTCTTAGAGAAAATATGATGAGGAACAAATTGTTGGCTAGGTATCTTGAACAAAGTTTCCTTATGAGAACTTTGTAATACTTCTAAAAGGGATATCTTTGCTTGAGGATTAATCACTTGTTGTTGGCTATCAAAGTGGATTTCAGATTGAGATTTTGATTCTAAAGATGAGCTTTCTATGCTTACATTCCATTTTGGATCATTCTCTAGAGCCAAAGATAGTTTTGAAGGTTGGTCAAATGAGGAACCCATATCTTGAATATCGGATTGAGTTGATTGAACTTGAGGTTGCTCATTTGTAGTTTCTGTTACAATATTAGTAATATCATCATGATGGGACACATTAACATGCAATATTTGATTGGTTTCCTATTGTTGATAATTGAATAGGGGTTCTTGGGAGATCCCCATGTCTTGATTGATTATTGGTATTTGTTGTGTAGGAGTTTGATTGTTTAATGGAGATTTATAATCAGTTGTAGATTGTAATTCCTTTATATTAAAAAGACCCTTATCAATCAAATCTTGAATTGCACATCTTAAATCTTTACAATTTTGTGTCATATGTCCATCTACTCTATGATATTCACAATGTAGCTCAGGTTTAAACCAATCTGCTGTGGTATCAAGTTGTCTTATGGAAGGCAGTTCAATCTTATTTGTATCAAGTAAATGCTTGAGAATTATATCCATTGGTTGATTGAGCTTTGTAAATGTACGTGATGAAGGTTTTTGAGAGGTTTTTGATATGTGCCTTAGGAGTTCAGTCATAAAAGGACCTAATGGTTTCTTACCTCTCTTTTCTTTGTTATGGGTAGAATGATGATAGGAAGATTGTGAAGTATGATGTGAGTGCATGGTAGGATTGGAAGAATAAGTATTTTCTTGTTGAAATGGATGTGTTGTATTGAGAGAAGAATATTGAAAGGATGGAGGAGGATTATATGTGGGTTGATAGACATAATATGGATATATGGGAGAATAGATAATATCGTTATGAAGAGGATTGGAAAAGGGATTGTCCTGTTGGGTTAAGGATGAAAAATGAGAAAAGTGTGATGGAGGTGATGTTGAATAGGGATGAGGTTGGTCATAATCAACAAATGTATTTGGCTGAATTCTTCCAACATTACCGATGGGCTCATATGGATTTGAGTAAAAACTCATGGTTTCTTTAGTACTTCTAAAAGTAATATTTAATATCTACTATTTAGAATTGAATCTAAAACATACAAACTTGAAATGATGATTTTGTTATATATATTTTTTTTTGTATACATATATATTTATATTTTTTTGTTTTCAAAAGGTTTTTAGTTTTCACGTCGGGTTCACCAAAATGTATCGCTCCAAATTTTTCGCACCCTTACCTTCAGGCTATAGGATCCGCGCCCAGAAGGGGGATGTGAAAAGGATGGGACAATACCTCGGACTGAGAGGCCTTTCGAAGGTCCCGCCTCTCGGGGGAGGTGTATAAAGGTGAATTTTTGACGGATGGTGGGTTCACCAGGAAAATTTTGAATGGCAGTTTCCACGCCTAGGTTGAGAGGGTGTTTGATGTGTTCATTTTTATGTTTGATCATTCAACTCCTAGGTTTGGCCAAATGAATCTAAACTGTTCTATATGAAATGCAGATTTAAATGAATACAAAAAATAGAATTGAACAGAAAATACAAGAGAATATACTAGATGAGAAAAGCCATACCTGATTCCGGATGTCTGATGGAGGTTCTAATTTTTGAAGCAGTCCAGATCGCCTGGAATTTGACAGGATCGTCTCTAATCTAATAGGATCGTCCCTGATCTACTGATCTGACAAGATCGTCTCTAATCTGACAAGATCGTCTCTAATCTGACGATATCGTCTCTAATTTGACAAGATCGTCTCTAATCTGACGATATCGTCAGACGAATTCGTCAGAGACCTGTAATTACAGAAATGGATACCAAGAACAAAAAATACAATTGCAAAAGCAAGGGAAAATGATGGAAATGAAAGTATGAATGCTAGAATAACAATTACAGATGATAAATTAAATGAAATGCATTATCTTAATGACTAACTTTAACCTTATCATGCATCTACACTATATGAGGTGAACTCCAGGATGCAAAATAGTAATAAGTCTAACTAATGCAAAGCAAAATAGTAGATAGTGGAGAAAGAATGCAAACTCAGGGCACTGATTGCCCCCAATGTTGGCTACAGTCGAAATCGCCTGCAAAATACAAAATCGTCTTGAATTGCGACGTGATCGTCCGAGATCGTACAGGATCGTCTACGACGATCTGAGCTTGCTCCGACTAAAAACAATGAGGTTCCTACAAGAAAACTTAGAAAGGCACAAATGCAAATGATAATTCAGAGTATTCTAACGCACACAAAGATCAAATTACAGGGGAATTCAGCCAGGGGTAGGTCAAGGGGAGGGCCTAAGATTAAATAGGCATAGGAAGGAGGTTGGGAGGTTGGAGATCATCCCAATCTGGGAGATCTCCAATGGGGAAGGTCTCTAACGGCACAGACACGCTTTTGCCCAGGTTAGAGACGCCGTTGAAACAGAAGCTAATTATGAAAAAATCAGTTTGGGACGAAATCGTCTGGACGTTCTGCTCCAGACGAATTCATCCGATCTGAGGCGATATCGTCTGATCGGCGACGATATCGTCCAACGGTCACAACAAATCCTAAAAATGATGCGAAAAATGGGGAAAGCAGGTAAAAGGTGGTTTAACGGGCAGTTTGGGGTTGAAATTCAAATTTTAACATTTTATCTTTTTACTAAGGTTTAACCGTGCCAATTTTAGGGTGCTACATTCGATTTGAGCCTTTTTAAGAAAATCATATGGAATCGTATGAAATTATATGAATTAGATAAAGGAGAATAGGTAGAAAGGGATATTATATGGATTGGTATAGCCCTGGTATTTTTTGGTGTAGCTAATATACGATTTACATTCGATTGAGAAATTTGAAGTAGTTTAAGATATTTTATGATTTAGAGGTGGTTGTACAAACAAAAAATGTACATGAATGATTTGGAGGGTGTACTATACAATTTATTGTAATACTATATAGTTTTCAAGCAACTTATAATTGCATGATGGGTGATGTCTAGAAAGAAAATATAATCGAAGGAATGGTAGGAAAATTATTTTAGCCAAAGAGTTTGGATACTAGTTAAGAATAATTGTAGCCTACAGAGTTGAATAATCACCAAGACCTCTGCACAAGAGAGAGTCACATCCATGGCAATACCAAGGGTGATAGTTTTAGTCCTATGGTTGGTGTGGTAATCATCCTTTGAGGATAGGATGATACATACCATGGAGATGGAAGAGGTATTGGAGGGTTGATTAGAGAAGGAAAATATCAAGGTTTTGAGAGGAGGAAATAGCATAGGAAAGAGCCTTGATGAGGGAGTTGCGTAGTGAAGTCCATTACCCAGATCCAGAGAAGGATATAAGTAGTGAATCCAATGCAAATTATGTTGATATAACAAGGATATCATTTATACAGCATGGAGGAGATACATGCTAGAAGTGGTGGAGCAAATAAGAAAACAAGAACCATCCATGGAGAAAATAATTTGATAAGGTTGGTGTAGTTGTGATAACATAGGTTCCACCACACCAAAAGACCTTATTATTTATTGTAGATTGTTTAGGCATGCAATCCTACAAGTATACTTACCTATGTTAATGTGGGTAAGTGATCGGTGAAGGTAGAATTCATAATAGATTCATTCTAAAACATATTTGGATTGCCAGAATATGGTGCTAAAGTAGTCAAGAATTTTCTTGATATGATCGAGACACATCTTATAATAACTTCACTCACCAATGTGAAATCATCAATCGAAGCAATGATATCAGGTGCATGAACTTGAGGGATTAAAGAGATCCAGTTTATAGGGAAATATTGGCCATGCACCATGAATATTGTGATGGCTCAACTATCATAAGAAACATGAGCTATAGAGATGCCAATTTGGATGGCTCAATATGTGGAAGGTATCATCAAGTTAATTTGGTATGATTTGGGTACCTATTTGGATAAAATGATGCATGACATGTTGACAAATAGGTCAAAGAGTTTTGGGATGACTTTCCATGCTATTGGATTTTTATTGAATGCTATCATGGAGATGGGAATTCATTTTTGAGGCTTGATAGAACTTAGGAATATTGATGCAGGTAATCAAACCATTTTGTGATGGGAAAAGTTAGTGCCAATTTATAAGGAGACTCCAGATAAGTCTCGAGAAAAGAAATCTCCTAAGCAACAAGCCACCACAGTGCATGAGGATACTTATTTGAATGAGGAGGTACACCATTGAATAAAAATGCCTAGGTATTTGTAACCTAAAATGGAATAACAAGCACTTTAGCAACTATAGTAAGAGAAACCATCAGTTTAGGAAAGGGAGGAAATTATGGGGATGCAATCTAGCCCACTACGATTAAGTAAAATAAGACAACAGGAAAGAATGACAAAAAATACCATATTATAAAAACAAGTTGATCTTGTATAGGAGAATCAGCAAGAGGAAAAATAGTCGGACTAGAAGAAGTTGGATTTACACAATTGGAATTGGGCAGAAGTAGATGAGATAGTAGATTCCCCATAGATTTTCTAGTCTATCAATCTCAAAATTTTGGACTCTTCTAAAATTTTTGATGATATAGAAGTGAGGCAAATAATACAAGAAGTGGTAACCACTACACAAGAAGTAAAGGAAAATACCAAGCCTCAAAAGAAGTGTCAAGAGAGAAGAATAAACCTCACATCATATTCATGGTGGGAGGAAGCACGAATCAAAATATTCAGAGTGATGCACAAAAGGATATGAATGCATTATAGGAACATGAATATCCTATTTTTTAAGAGGTCACAACAATGGAAGTTTAGCAGAATCAGAAAGAAAATTAGGTGACAAAAGAACAATAGGTGGATTTAATAGAGCAAAAGGAATTCTAGGAAACTATAGGGCAACAAAAATCTCATCCAGAGGTTGTGGATATTGAAGAAGATGTGGAGGTTGAGAGGACTACAGGATAGACTCCACTATAGGAAAATATAAACATGAATAAATCACTAATGGAGATTGAGGGAAGCTCTGATAACCACTTGGAAGAAGAGGAAGAACAAACTCCTACATAGGAATAACTGTAGGGGATGCAAACAAGTTACCTCCTAGAGGTGCCATACTTATCAAAGATTTAAATCGAGGAGTATGCAAAAAGGGTAGAATATTTTAAAGGTAGAAAATAAGGTTGATGTCATGGATCTCACCTTAATATATTTGGTATTTTCGCTCATGAATAGGGCATAAGTAAGAGGTAGAACTTGGTTCCAAGTTTAAAAGCACAAAAAATCAAATTCACCCATGTTGTGAGGCACTATGTGGTTTCACCTCTAGGAGGTGAATGAAGTTTTTAAAACTCAATTTTGGTTGAAAGAGTTTTGCCATGCAGTATGTCGAAATAAAATAATTAAAAGTGATGTCACCTCCCTAAAGGGGTAAAAATTCCTATCACCCTCCTATGATGTGAAACCAAATAAGATGGTTAAAAGAAGTAGTTAGTGGGTGAAATCACCAAGATGTTAGTCAGAAGACTAGTAAGTTGCATTATCATCCATTGTGGCTCTGAAAAGGCTTTTTCACCCCGTTCATGGGTGAAATCAATTCCTTTGCATTAAATTCTCAGGCATGTTGCTATTAAAGGCATGATTTTGTAGATTCTCTTGGAAAGGAGCAAGGAAGGATAAAATTTAATTTTTGAAGCAATGCAAGCAGTGCTCCTAGGATTTTCGCTTTGCCTTTGCAAGATCAGAGGCCATTCTTGTTCATTTCCAATGCACTGCCCATCAACCTTGCTAATTTTCAGAGCAAATTTAATACTCAGTGGATGTTCCTGGTGAAGGTGGAGTTCCAAGGTGCAAGGATGAAGCAAATTCAACGACCAAGCTCTTGATTTTTAAGTGATTTTAATGTGTCCCAATGCATCGATGCTCAAGGCCCCTCCCTATCATTTAATCATGTTGATTTCTCCATGTGATTCTCCCACCAAAGCTAGATTGTAGCTTCCATGAAGAATATTTTGACCAGAACATCATTGATGTCGAGGAGGAAATTATTCTCGCTGGTTTTTGATCTACCAACATTTTGTTTGTAAGCACATTAAATGAAAGAGGTACAACCCTCTATAAATACTAATCATTTTTTAATTGTAAAAAGAGGATGGAAACTTTGCAAAAAAATACTCCAAGTTTTCTACATCAATAGAAACGCTTTGGCTTTTGGTTCTTTGAGTGGTCTTGCACTTGATAGTTTTTTGTGTGTCATTTCTGAATGCTTTCATTCCCATTATTTGTTGTGTTTAAATTCTACTTTTGAATTTAATTTTTGTTGGTAAGGGAGTGAACATTGAGATGCTCTTTGGAGGTTGTCACTGCATAACTGCTAGAAGTTTATGTGCTTGTATTTATGTTGTATGTTGCTAATTACTATTTGGTGGAATTTCGGTTGTTAGTCTATCCCCATCCTATATTGCCAGCTTATAGCCATATTTCTCTATTTCTTTCCTATTACCCTAAGATTTCAACCAAAGTAGATTAGGAAGGGAGCCAACCCTCTCTTGATATTGGCCCAAAGGACATCTCTTTCCTCCGGCCTTTCAATGTTGGTTGGGTCTAGGGTGCATAAAGCATAGACTTTGTAACTAGGTGGATTTGTGACCAACAATTTTTGGCATACCTAGTGGGACTATCAAAAGGTTCCACTTTCAATAGTATTGAGGTTTGATGTTCACTTTTGTATCGTATGATTAGAACATCTAGTGACTTAGCTCTACCCAGAAGCCTTCGAACATGAAGTGAGTGAAATCTTTCTTCATGATCACAAGATCGAAGGCCAAAAATTTAGAAGAGCCCATTGAGTTTTATGAACTTGACATCCAAGAGCTAGGAGAAAACCCTAGGTTAGTTACTCCAGCTGTCCCATCAAGTATAACATATTCTCAGTTAGCTGGTGTGTTTTTTGTTCCTTCGAGTCCTTCTAGTACAACCACTAGTTATCCACCTCCTCAACCACACACACCAATCCACATGGCTCAAAATCCACCACCACAGTAGCCACCACCAAGGTAGTTTCCAACATGGAACCACTTTGGACCTCTAAATCTGCAAGCTCAAAACCTAATCCTACAAGCAACGATGAAGGCTTTTCCAACTTACTGATGGTATGGGGAAGACGACCTATGAGCATGTTCAAGACATAGCTACTTTGGCGACAATTCATGGCATCACAAAAGAAGACATAATGGTAAGATTTCTTGTTCTTTCTCTTCGAGGAAAATTGCTTTATTGGTATCGATCTTTACAATCTACAACCATTACTACTTGGGATCCAGTTAGCTAAAATTCTAATCAAAGGGTTCAATGAATAAGCAGATCCATTCTCCCTATTTCATCTATTCACTACTATCAAGAGGCATCCATAGGAGTAAATTATAGACTTCAATGTTAGGTTTTCCTAGACTTGGCATAGGGTTCCCGATGATCTTCGGTTGACTCTTGAATAAGCAACCTTTTACTATGTCCAAGATTTTAACTCTGACATAAGCATGGCCATCTAATAGTCCAACACAAATAAATTCCTTGAGCTGTACTCCGTAGCACAAAAATATGAAGCTAATCTAATTACTATTAGTAAGCTTCCACAAAAAATGGCCATGCCTATTTTTCCTAACCTTTCACAGTATTTGTATTCCAATGCATCTTCATAGCCTTTGCCCATATCACCAATGTATCCAATTCCTTCATGGAATCTAAGCACATCCTAAAACACGATGATATTTCCTATACCTTAGCTCTCTGATCCAACCATTCTGCAACTACCAGCTCTAGTTCCATTCTCAACACTACTATATCCACCTATTCCATTACCATTACCATCTCCGCCAACACCCTCAAACCCCGATCTAGAAGACAAGGTGTTAAAAGAGTTGTAATTTGTGAATTCTACTATAAGAGCGATGGGTAACAAAATTACGGTGATAAAGAAAAAACAAGCTGAAAATAATTTCAGACCAAGGAGATTTCAATTGCCACTAATCACCAAATAACAAGCAACTACTCCTAGCAAATATCTTGAAATGGGTACCATTGTGCTTGCGAATGAGGAAGTTGACCCATAAAAGAGAATATTTTGGTGTTCTACCTATAATGACCCACATGGAAAAGATACCTGCATGGTTCATTTGAACTATGTACAGATATTGGTGGATAGCTCTTCTAGTGGTCAAGTCAACATGATCACGAAAATAAATCACAACTTCATGGTCCCATATGTTGAGTAAGTTTTAGTTCTCACAATATCTGGGAAGAAACCTGTCACTATAGATATAGCTTAAATGGAGCCATTGAAGGTGCCTATTGAGCAGAAGATGCAGAATGAAAAGAGGTAATCTCAAGTGCAAGTTCTCACATTGACACCTAAGGTAGATGAACCTATCTTGTTGAAAGATCTTTTGCCTACTCCGACGAAGGATAGATTGCAAGCAAAAGTGTCAACGTCACAACCTTCCACCACATAAGTGTAGATAAAAATGGAAGAACAGGCAAATGAAAAGCTCTAGTACCATATTTGACCAATCATTAGAGGGTAGAAGCTACCCAATAGTACCGAAGCAAATACAAAGTTGTTGGTTAATCAAAGGAGCCCAATGCATAGTCATACAATATTATTGAATAACTGAAAAGGATTCCTACCAAGGTGAGCGTCTATGACGCACTGTAATTACCTGGGAAATTAGATCTATTATAGGAATTATTAAAAAATTTGAAATATAAGAATAAAAACCCTACACAAATAGTGTTGGCTCAAACACTGCCCACTTCAGCCATGAGAAAAAATAGACCCCCCATTCTATCTATCTCTCAAGATGGAGGGTTGGATCGTACATAATTGTATGATTGAATCTGGTGTACTAACAATTGTATGATTGAATCTGGTGTACTGACAATTGTCATGCCAAAGGTAGTATACAAAATCATGGGTATGGAATATACTAGAAGTAGCCCAGGCATCTTATAGTTGGATGGCACCCCAGTCAAAATAGTTGGGATGATCAAAGATATTCCTATTGTTCTACACATCATACCATATATTACCATTATTCAAAAAGTGGTGGTAGTTGATTTGGAGCCTTACTTTAGCATGTGCTTATCAAGGGAGTTCATAGCCAATTTAGGAGGCTACTTATCTCTAGACTATTCTCACCTAGATATTCCATTCAAAGGGAGGAGAATACACATTTACAATGAGAAACCCTCTATGTATCATATTGAAAAAATTGAGGAGGAAGAAAAGGTTGTAGACTCAGTCAACATGGTGATTGAAGAGCTAGAGGAGATGGATCTGATGGAGGAAGCTTTGGATGAGCTTTAGTTAGAGGATGAATTCTCAATGCTTGATTTCAATGCAATGATGGAAATCGAAATTAATCATTACACCATCACCAATACTAAGAAGGGTGAGGTGAAGGTGTCTGATGATCTAGTTTTTGACCCCGACCAATTGTGGAGAATGTACTTCGATGGAGCCATATGCAAGAATGGTGCTAGATCTAGAGTAGTATTCATCTCCTCTTCAAGAATTCAAAAAACATACTCGTACCGGTTGACCTGGAGTTGTACGAATAATGCCATCGAGTACAAAGCATTGTGCTTGGGCTTGAAGAAAGCAAAAAATCTTGGAATCAAATAGTTACAAATTTTTGGAGATTCTGAGTTGATTGTCAACCAGGTGACCAGCAAGTGCATTTCAAAGTAGCACTACCTAAAGGTATACCACAACAAGGTATGGGATCTGTTTGAGTCATTTGATGCATTAAATGTTCAAGAAATTTCATGAGAATAAAATAAGCATGTAGATCTCCTAGCATCCCTTGGTGCGAAATTCTCTCCTATTGAGAATGTGGTGCAAAAGCCCAAGACTATAAGGTTAATTTATAGACCTTCAGTCCTAGACAAAAATATATACTCGTAAGTTTTTGACAATGATGAACATATTGTAAACCTTTTGATCAAAGAAGTTGATAGCATGGAGAGAAGGATGTTGGATGAAGATGAAGCTGAGGGTTTAATTCAACTTAGAATCAATCACATCCCAAAAGGATTGATTACATTAGAGAGCATCTTTGATTAGAATTATAGAGTGGAAAATTGTAGGATCAAGGTGGATGAAAAGAAGTATACTGAGCTGATGTTGGAACCTGATAAGGTAATCAAAGTTTGGATAGATTGATATCCAAAATAGCTTGAGGAAATTAACGAGTTGTGTTAATAATTTCCTAGCATTGTTGCATGGAGTTATCATGATTTGAAAGGGTAGGGCAAAAATATGATTCACCACACCATAAAATTGTAGGAAGGGGTAAAACCCTTATCGGTAGAAGTAGCGGCCTATTAATCCAAAGATTGAGGTGCTTATGAAAGTAGAACTACTAAAGATGCTAGAGGTAAAAATAATTTACCCCATCAAACATTCAAATTGGGTGGTGAATTTGGTTTCCGTATGAAATAAGAATGGAGATATTTGCCTATGCGTAGATTTTTGTAATCTGAATTAGGCATCCCTGAAATATCATTATCCCTTGCCGCAGATTGACCAGATCCTCCACGTAGTTGCTAGAGTGCAAAAAAATTTGTTCCTTGATGGTTTCTTCGGCTATAACCAGATCTAGGTAAAGGATGAGGACCAACATAAAATAATATTTACTACCAAGTGGGGTACTTTTTCCTATCAAAGAATGCCTTTAAATCTTTCGAATGTTGGCACCACTTTTCAAAGAGCAATGGATGTCACCTTTGGTGAGTTTTTGAACCGAATTATTGTGATATACCTTGATGATATGACTATTTTTCACATTGCATGGAAGAGCATGGATCTCATCTAAGATAGGTGTTTGAAAAGTGTCGGGAGTTTGGTATCTCCATAAACCCAAAGAAATATATCTTTGTTTTCAAGGAGGGAAAGCTCTTGGGACATGTCATTTCAAAGGAAGGGTTAGCCATTGATCCTACAAGAGATGAAGCTCTCTTAAAATTACCACTGCCAACCAATAAGAAGGACCTGTAGTCATTTTTTGGCCAAATCAATTTTATCCAGAAATTCATCGCTAATTTTGCTCAGGTAGTGAATCCAATGATTGAACTCCTAAAGAAAAATGTAGACTTCAAATGGATAGAGAAAATAAAGTAGGCATTCCAAGAAATTAAAGAAATAATAGTTCAAGCACCAGTGTTGATCAATCCAGACTATTCTAAGGATTTTATCCTTTACATAGTAGGTGAGCAGGAAATTTACGTCATCATCCTTATGCAAAAGTGAGATGATGGAGATGAACAACCAATTGATTTTCTAAGCCAAGTTATTTAGCCACACCAGGAGAAATACAATTTCATTGAAAAGTAGGTTTATGCGATTATGAAGTCTCTAAAGAAATTCTAATATTTCATCTCACAAAGCAAGACAATTGTCTATGTTATTCATCTAGATGTCAAGAATTTTATCATTCAAGGAGAGCTTGGTGACAAAAGAGTAGGCTAGGTCTCCAATATTCAGGAGTATGATGTAGAGATTCAACTAACCAAATTAGTTCATGATCGAGCACTCTATCAAGAGTTGGCTAAAAGTGCAACTTATTAGTTACCACTACCATTACATGATAATGCTATCAGTGAGAGTAATATTGCTAACCAAGAAATAGGTGATCATGACTGGATAGAGGACCTTGTCAAATTTTTCACATCTGGAAGGTGTCCACCTCACCTCAACTCCTCATAGAGGTAAAGGTTTAGGCTACAATCCCTTAGATATGTCTTGTTTTTGAGTGGTCTATTCCACAAGAACATATATGGAGTGCTCCTTAGGTGCGTTAAAGAATCTAAAAAACATAATATTTTAGAGGAATTTCACTCAGGCTTGTCTACTGGACACTATGCAGGAAGGCCTATGGCCTTGAAAATCATTCGAGCTGGATGCTTTTGGCCTACTATTTTTGCAGATGCACAAAAAGTGAGTAAGAGCTATGATAATTATCAATGATATGTTGGAAGGAGTAAGAAGGTATCTTTACCTCTACATCCAATCCAGGTAGAAGCTTCATTTCAATAGTGGGGCTTAGAATTTATTGGGGTCATTGATCCCCATTCTTCTATTGAACATAAATATATTTTTATAGCAACTAACTACTTTACTCGATGGGTGGAGGCCATCCCAAAAAAGAAAGTAGATCAACCAACAGTCATTTCTTTCCTCGAGGGGTTGATTACCCATTTCGGTGTGCCATATTCCATTGTGACTAACAATGGGACTCCCTTCATTAGAGCAAATATTACTGAGTTTATGAGTAGGTATGGAATTTACCTCAAAGCATATTCTAATTATTACCCATAGGGAAATGGTTTAGCTGAGTCCACAAACAAGAACTTGCTTCGAATATTGAATAGAACACTTGGGAGCAATAAAAGAAGTTGGCATTTGCTATTGGAAAAAGCTCTGTGGGTGGA
The DNA here is from genome assembly GCA_028583015.1 of Wollemia nobilis. Taxonomy (NCBI): domain Eukaryota; kingdom Viridiplantae; phylum Streptophyta; class Pinopsida; order Araucariales; family Araucariaceae; genus Wollemia; species Wollemia nobilis. The sequence goes on along the minus strand of JAQPPZ010016751.1, from coordinate 2,605,673 downwards.
TCACATATCAATAAAGAAGTCCATTAAAACTTCTCCCTATTCCCTGGTGTATGGAAAGGAAGCATTTTTACCTACCCACATTGAACTTCTGGTCCTCCATACTTTCCAGATGCTTAGTGATGAGGGTGAAAAACTTGACCCTATGAGCGCGATACTAGTGTAGCTCTTGCAACTCGAAGAAGAAAGAGAGAAGGCATATAACACTTTCATAGAGTACACCAGAACAAAACAGAAGTGGTTCGACAAAAAGATATCCGAAAGGGCATTTATATTCAGAGACTTGGTGTTGAAGTGGAACTAATTTAAGGCAAAACCTGGAATGAACCATAAATTTAAAGCTATATGTGAGGGTCCATTCTATATTTTAGGGGTGAATTCAGTTAATGCTTATTATCTTCTAGACATGAATGGCAGAGAGCTACCGATTTTGGTGAATGGTCTTCATCTGAAGGCCTATTACCATTAAAAATTTTAGGCACAAGTATGTATATATGTACATATTTTGCTTTTATTTTTTGAGTATGTTATGCTTATAAAAAAAATGGTCTTATTTTATCCCCAAGCAAGTAGATTTGCTCGAAACCACATCTTTAGGGATAAAAATTATTTTCACCCCGAAAAAGGGTTTTCACGATTTTATTTTTAAATTTCGGGTGAAAGTCAGTAAATAGCTTGGAAAAGGTGAATTCTGCAAAGTTGTTTTAATATGAAGTAGAGGGGAAAATATAAATATATATCATCTATATATATATATATATATATATATTAAATAAAAAAAGAAGAGAAAATATATAAAAAGAAAATAAAGAGAGGGACTTTCGCCCCAAGTAAGGAGCGAAAGTCATATTCGCCTCCATTTTAGGATAAAAAGAAGAAAAAAAAAAAATAGGGGGAAGGCAACGTTATTTTTTAAATTTTGTTGGAAGCTGTTATACCATGCAATTTTACTTAGAAGGTAGGGGGGCAAAAATCTATTTTAAAGTGCAACTCCCAAAAGCAAAAGAGAAACAAAAGAAAAATCTCATGCAGAGGAAAATATTCAGTTTAAAAGGTTTATTTCTAGAAAAGAAGGGCGAAATAGATTTATTTTGCTTTTCTCGGAAAAGCAACGGTAGTTAAAAGCTTGGTTTTTTTAGAAAAGCACTTTTTGAGGTGAAATCAAGGAAGAGGAATATTTTAAAAGGCATTCAAGATTATGAATTTGCCAAGAAACAAGAAGGATGATTTCAAAAGCATAGATTGTTGAGGAAAGTGCAAGTTGCAACCTATTTTTACCCAATGATGGTTTTTAGAAAGTAAAGTGTGCCCATTGGAGGTTATTCATGGCAAATAATGATTTTGGAGCGCCTTTGATGTCGTTGAAGAAATAAGTGTGTTGGGAAAAATTAAAATTTCACTGATTTACCCTGAAGGACATTATGAATATTTAAAGTGGTAGAATTAATTCATTTTCATTCCAAGGAGAATCCTTCACCAACACATGGTAGTTATCATTCCCAGGGCTACCCATTGAAATTCGTGGAGCACTTTTTAATATTGGAGGTAGCCTACGAACAAGAATCGAAGAATATTTTAGGTGAATGGTGGTTGAAGATAGGTTAAAAATTATTAAAAATTATGCCCGATGTGAATATCAAAACACATGTTTGCCCAACTCCTTCGAAAATCAACACATGCATTAAATTCGGTAGATGAAGGCACAGTTATAAATTTGGTGCACCCATGAAGAGGAGGTAAAAGTTTTATATTTTTTGGAAGTATTATTACGTCTGGTTAATTGAGTGTAGGAATTTCAGGATGTTTGAGCATTGTTGAAGATGGGTAAAAGAGTTGTTGAATCAAAGAGCACCACCGAATTGAAGAAGGTGCAAAAGAAAGGTAAGGGAGGAAAAAATTCCAAGAAAGCAAGGCACCATGAAAATTTTGACCTAGATCCATATTCTGATATGCTAGCTCAAGTGGGAGACTACATTATTATGAATAAGGGCATTGAGAAATTGCACCAAGATGTAGATGTTGTAGTCCAACAAGGGTTGACACTGGAAAGTCCTCTCACCATTGCATATCATGCTCATATTTCTTGGTTTTTGTGCACACCATTTCACTATTACCCAGAGTTTGTGGAAGCAATTTTAAAGTTTTATAATCCTAACACCAGGGTAGTTGAGAATGCAAAAGGGGAAGTGTTTTTCACTATCTCATCTGAAGATGTCTGAGAGGCATTCGCTTGTGGAATTACACCTCCTTTGGAATTTTCCTTTAAGAAATTGCACATTGGTAAACAGGAGGAAAAATATTAGTCAACGATGATGCTACACCATTTTATGGAGACCCAATTGATAAAAATGACCCAACATGGTGAATTACCATTTTTTTTGAAGCCATTGATAGATTTTAAGAGCCCAATTTTTTTTTCTATGGTGGCTTGGGTTGTGGGCCTTTCGACTGATTCAATAGTGCACAAGTGGCAGGTAGCATTGGTGTAGTGCATCTCCTAGGTAGAATTCTAATATCCCACTGCAATGACGATGAGGATGAACCCTATTTTCTTTGATTGGGCTGACTACATTGCTAGAAGAATGCACACCCAACTAGAGAAAATGCAAAGCGAAGAAACCATGGTGTTCAGGCACACATCATTTTTAATCTAGTATTTCTTATTTCATTTGTACAAGAAATTTTCCTTCATTGCAGTTAGACAAGTTGACAGAGAGAATAGAAAATTATTGGTATATTTGTGGACCTCCAGCCTATCGAGGAAAGAGTCTTTTTATAATTTTAATCGTATGTTTGTGGGTCCTGCCCTGGAGTTGATTTTTTTGTAAATATGAGAGGGTACCGAAGGCAATGAGAGAAGAAATCATCTCAAAGGAGAGGGACGAAATATTTTTGTTAATGTAGGGTATTGTTTTACATATTTTTAGCTATACCAACAAGCCTGTTATCCTTCCATATTTTACCATAGGTCACCTGTTTACTTTAGAGATTTTTTGGTAGCATAATTTTATCAATGATGTATATGGGATAGGACAAGGAAAAATAACCACATGTGCTATAAATTTTCACTCCAGAGGTATTAAGGTGATCTAGGTGGGATAAAATCACTTAATGACTAAGAATTTTTATGAAATCAGAATGGTTTAGTTGCCATAGTGGTGGAAGTACTACCCTTTGGTTCACTTCATGGAGCAAATCAAAGCCAAAAGTTTTCATTATTTTCCAAGTCCAGATATTAAAAAGCATCAAAAAAATTTGGATGGGCACGACTTGGAATGGCATGTGGAGAATATGATGTCACTCCCACCATGGCACAAATCTTATGAAATGGAATCCGAGTATAACCTTGTAGTATATAAGAATCAAATTCCTCCACCAGGGTTATTTAGTCAAATGAAAGAGAAGCTTTGGAGTTGGTCTAAGGAAAAGATTACAAACTGGTGGATTATGAGGGCTCATCGAGGAAAAACTAGGTTGCCATATGGCTTGGTGATGGATGAAATATTTTTGGCCACTTATGATGAATTCTATACCAGTTACAAATAGATCACTTTCAATGGTATTGTACCTTGAAGTCTTCAAAAGTCCAATAGTGAGGAAAGTGTGGCTAAATAAAAACACCTCATGATATAGGAAATGCCACTTGTAGAATAAGATGAAGGATAAGTGCCAGAGGAGCCACTGTAGCGTAAGGTGAAAAGCAAATATGAGAATTTTCCTATTATAAATAAAGAAGTGGAGGAATGGTGTAGTTTCATTCAACCGTCCCCCTACAATTTTGGTTCAACGGATAGAAGTGTTAAAATCTATTCCATTAGTACAGACAGAGCCGCTAGTCTAAAGTGCCAAACTTATAGATCTCAAGGAAAATATTGTGATGGAACCAAAGGAACAGGCTAAGAAGAATCTAGTGGTGCAACCACCTTAATCCTTGTCATCTCAAACATTGTCAAAACCTGAAGGTATGTTTCTTCCCCTTCTCCCATTCTCGAGTAGTTGGTGACTGTTGTTTCCCTTCATTTGGTTTCCACTTTTTCTTCACCTCCATTTGGAATACCCTACACCTTAATTTTAATCCCTATTTCTCATCCACTAGTCACCAATGCTCCCTCTTCTTCTATTCCTACTTCTTCTAATTTCATTTCTTTTAGTTCTTTTGCATCCACCCAAAACCCATTTTCTTTTACTGTATCCTTCATTCTAGTAAACATTATCACAATTGTAATTACACAAGCTCCTCCCTAAGTAAGTATAACTATAGCCAAATCCCTTGCTTTTGTAATCACCAAAACATCCATTTCATTAGTTTTTTTCAATTTTCTAGTTTCCACTTCCTTTGATCCAATTTCATAGCAGGATCATTTCCCTTTCACCCCATTTTTGGAGTTGTAGGTGTTTCTTGAATTAGAGATAGAGGTTGTACCAAAATAGTCCATTATAAAAAATATCATCCAAGCTCACTTGAGTTCATCATAGTGGTTGAATATTCAAAAGAGAAGAGAAGCTTTGGTACTAGTGAAGCCATTGAAGAAGATTTCTTTTGATCCTAATGCCATGGAGGCCCATACAATGAAAATTTTTCCCCATGTTTAGAAGCTACAAGGAGAAATGACTCCAAGTGACTATACTTATTAAATCATCACCAAGGACCTTACCAAGATTAATACTATAGATATGATGGGTAATATTAAAATAGAGACAAGCTCCTTGTACCTGTATGGTGAGCACTATAAGAACTATTTTTTGACGCTAAGGCTAAGATTGCTAAACTGGAGGAGTCTTTGGAAAAAAGTTAAGCACAATTGCAATTTGCATAGTCAGAGGTGACTCGTTAGCAGAAGAAGGCATAAGAATTGTAGAAGATGATCCAGTAGAACCAAGAGGTCAAAGGAGGAGTAGAATAGCAGGTTAAGGCATTTAAAGGCCAAATTTATAATTTGTAGGATTAGATAGCTATGAATGCAACACAAGAGATTTTTTTGACCAAATAAAAGGTTAAGGAGGTATGCAGCTTGTTTCTTGTTGATTGTAAGACCATGGTGGCAAAGGCAACATAGGTCCTCATGTACCTTTAGGAGATAAAGACTATCATCTCATATGGTTGGAATATAGTGGAGTATAGCGAAGATCACCTAGAGGTCCTCCTAGTAAAGGAAACAAAAATGCAAGTGTTGGCTAGATCAGATCTCAGGTTTTGTCCCATGAGCAACATGGCCTGAGCTTGGGTAAGTGCCAAGGTTATATTGCGCCAGTATTTTTTTAAAGTTGGATCAGGTTAAGGAGGCTCACAAGATACTCAATTTTTTTAATCAAGAGAAGAAAGTTTCAGTGTTCTAATTTAATGTAGTAGCTGATAATGGTTTCCCTAGTTTCACTGGTGATAAGGGGAACATTCTACCAAAGGAGGACTTGGAAGTATTTTGGGTGATATTTGTTGAAGATGCCTCTAAAATTGATTATTGGGATGATCCTCTTATGAAATATCATTCGATGCCTCTAATGAGAAAATTAACATGCATAAAATTTGATTTGTTTGAGATGAGTCAGCGAGCAAATTACATTGATATGGAGCAAGTGGAGACCTTTAGATACATTGTATATTTTCTTAATGGCCCATAGTTGATCAGTGAAGATACTTGGTTTGAGTTCATTGCATTGTTTGAAGCCAATATCACACATATTTTTGAAGAGGAAGTTGCAATGAAAGAAGTAGAGGAGAAAAATGTCAGTGTGAGCAGTAATTAGACTAATGCACCAACTGGAGCTGACTCTTGAGCCCAATGGATGAAGGCCCAAGGTTGATTACATCCATACAAGCTGGATACCATGCGAGCCACCAAGAATTTTAGTAGTATTGTAACTTTGCCACATTGAAATTTTGTTGAATATTAATTGTAAAATTTTGATAAATTTACTGAAGTAAAGATCTAAATTTTTTTTGTTAATTTTACTATATTTTTACCTCTTTTAAATAATATTGCATTGGTGTAAATAAAATGGAAATCATGAATCCAACAAAGAATTTTTTTGAAAATGTTTAAGCAGCAAAAGCACCGACAGAGAATAAATTTTGAAGAGAGAAACACCTCAAAAAAAATAAACAACTTGTTTCACCTCTTGCCAGGGGTAAAATTCCTTTTTACCTCTCATAAAGGCAAAGCACAACACAAGGATATTTTCATTCAAATGAAATTAAGGTGAGGAAGGAAAGCTTGGTTTTTAATTGGCAGTAGCATTATAAGTAAGAGAAATGAATTTAGGTGCTTTCACCCCAAGTTTCATTTGCAAAGGAGTTTCACCCTAGAAAGAGATAAAAATTGTGATTTAATTCAAGGATAAAGTTGAAAGGAGGAAAGTTGATTATTATACTCAAAATATTAAAATTTTGATCAAGGTAATATGGCGGAAGTAGGAGTGGGATCAATGACAATAGGAGGATCTAGAGTAGCGGGATCTGTAGAAACAATATTTGGAGCAGCGGTAGGTCTAGGGGTGGGTTCAGGCCAAGTTGGGCTTGGCATCGGACCTCATCAGGAATATTGGGGTCTGGTACTTGAAGGTGGCAAGGGCACCTCTATGGGACCCTCCCTAGACAAATAACCACCTGACAAATTTATTAAGGAGTCTGCCCTCAGGGGGTCTAGAAAACCTTCGTTTGTGTAGATCTTGGTGGGTGAGTCCAGTCATCCCCAAGACCCATCCTTAGGGCTCTCCTTGGTAGGGATGCACATTTTGATCAAGGATGACATGATTTTGTCCTTCTTGTCAGGTTCCTCTTCCTCCCTAGTCATAAAATTCATTGGGGGCCACTCAGATATGGAAACCATACGTCGATGTATTTTCTTCAAATAGAAACCCACAAGAAGCATGCAAATCATTGCCCTCTCAAAGAGGTTCTTCCTCATAAATCTTAAAAATAGGTAAGACACAAGTAGGATTACATGGATGGGCCTTGGTTCCTGGGGCATAGAAGCCTCTTCCTCACGTGCTGGGCTGTCACTTTTAACCCCAACACTCAGAGCATAAATTCTACCCCAATCTGGTTCATACTACTTGATCTTCCCTTCCACCTCTAGTAGAAGGACGTACTCAGACTCATCACCCAGGCCATAGGTTAACTTATTGGTTTTGACTCAGCCACCAAGGTAGGATCCCGCATGGTCCATGCCAGATTATGCATAACTATGAACCTTTAATCGAAGCTCCCATCCTCGGTCACCATCTCGTTGGGATCCTATTTTTGGTGCCAAACCCTAGAATATGAAAATAAACTAGCCTTTTGCACCCACTACAACAATAAGGGGCATCTCCCCAATCAGTTCCCCCTCTCTAAGAAGCCTGAATCTTTAGCTTCGAAGGATCCCCATTCAAAGGCATCATCACACGATAGGTTCCCCTCTTGTAGCTCCAAAAAAATGAGTACCTTCCTCATAGACATCCACCCTAGGAGTGACATAGGAAGCTCCAACCTTGACCCCAACCTTGAGGTTTCATCTATAGCCCTACGATGTCCTAAGTAACTTCCCCACCAACTTGACGGTTCTCCTAAACCCCCTTTCTCCCAGGTGACCTTACAGATGAAGTTCCTCCCCTCCCATCCCCATATCAAGGGTGATCTCACCCTAGAGCTAGCCTTGAAAAGCCTCCTTGAGCATCCTGCACCTCCCCCATTCACTGAGGACCCTCCATCTTCTGATGATCCCCCACCCCCCCTCTCCCTCCCTCCTTAGGAATTCATAGAAGTCATATTAGAGGCATCCAAGGACGATGATGTTGGTAGCCCGACCTTATCCCAGTCCACCCCTGAAGGGCTCAGCCCTAAATGGACTCATAGTAAAAAAATTACAATGGATTTTGGAAGCAAGAAGAAAAGATGCCAGCCCACACTCAAAGAATAGTGTATCAAGAAAGTAGAGGATGAGATTGCCAATAGCCTCTAGATGACCCTCCTGGTTGATGCCCTCAACCTCTTGAAATAATAACTCCTAATATACAAACCTCCCACCTAGTAGGGGAAAGGAGACAAGCAACCCCCCAAGGGTGTCAGATGAAGATCATTACCTGGAATGCAAGAGGACTCAATGGAGCCCCCACAAGGCATGCCCTAGACTAGCTTCGTAGGGACCATAAACCTACTATTATTCTTCTCAAAGAAACCAAACTTGATGAATCATCCTCCCCCAAGGTTTCCAAGGTGATCTGGAACAATGGAGACTCCCTCTATACCCAGGACCTCAACTTCACAGAGGGGCTGATGTGCTTATGGGATCTGGACATAGTCAAAGGAATATTTATCTCGTCCTCTCCCAGAATCATCAACATCATGTTTCACATCCTGGAGTCAAGGCAGACCTAGATTCTTTCCAACATATATACCCCCAACAACATGATCAAAAGAGCCTCCATATAGAATGAATTCAACCTCATGAGAGATGCGTTCACACCACTTCCCTGGATCCTAGTGGGTGACTTCAATAGTGCCCTCTTCCCTTTAGAAAAATGTAGGTAAATAGTCTTAAAATCCATAAGCATGAAGGAATTTTAGGAGTTCACTGATGCCAATGATCTCATGGATGTTGACCTGAGGGGCACCAAGTTCACATAGAGCAATAGAAAAGTAGGGGCCAACCTCATACAATGTGATTTGTATGAGGTTGAATATGCCAATGAGCTCTTGGATGTTGACCTAAGGGGCACAAAGTTCACATAGAGCAATAGACAAGTAAGGGTTGTAGAAGCTAGATAGAGTGTTCCTATCCAGGGAGGCTATTCCCCTATTTGCTGACACCACCCTCCTAGCCCTTCCCAAAATAGCATCAAATCACAACCCCCTCCTCTTCAAAGTTTGCATATGCCCTCCCCACAAGTGCCCTTTATGGTTCAAGTCCATATAGTTTCACCAACCTAAATTCAAGGATCATGTGGGAAGGTGGTGGAGTCATCCTGCCACAGGGCACCCCATAAGAAAACTCTACCAGAAGTTGAAGGTTTTTAAAGACAAACTCAAGGTCTGGAATAGGGATGTGTTCAAAAATATATTAAAGAGCAAGGAGATTCTAAAGAAAATTTTGAAAGACCTTCAGTCCAAATTCTAGGATGGAAGTGAGGATCCAAGCTCGAGGGAGGAGGAAAAAAGAGTACTAGCTGAATACCACAACATTTTGGCTAGGGAGGAGACCTTTTGGAGGCAGAATTCAAAATCCCTCTGGCTCAAATATGGTGATGCCAACACCAAAATTTTCCATACTTCCACCCTCAAAAATTGAAACACCATTATAATCACTAAGCTCATTTGTAGTGATAGTAGGACCATGAGGGATGAGGAAGATATCAGATCAGAGACAACTAGCTTCTACCAAGAGTTGATCGGTGTTGATTCCCAGCCTTCCCCCCAAGAAACCATGGCCCTTCTTGAGAACCTCCCCCCCTCTATTTCTCTTGAGACCAATGAGGTGCTTCTCAACCCTCTCACATATGGGGAGATCAAAGTGGCCATGTTCTCCATGAAACCAGATGCTACCCCAGGCCTAGATGGCTTCCCTCTCTGCTTCTTATAGATATTTTGGGACCTAGTCAGCCAATATGTGTGTGCTATAGTCCAAGATCTCCCATTCACCAGATCCATCCCCAGAGGCATTAATTCCACTTTCATTGCCCTTATCCCCAAAACACTAGTGGCCAAATCCCTATTAGATTTCCACCCCATTATCCTATGCAATATCCTCTAAAATATCCTCACCAAGGCCCTAGCAAATAGACTCAAAGACATCCTCCCCCTTATCATGGAGCTCTATCAAAGGAAGAGTTATCACATATGGGATCATCATCATCCATGAGGTCCTCCACTCATATTTCCTTTCCAAAATACCAATTTTTCTCCTCAAGCTGGACATGAACAAAGCCTTCGATAGGGTCAGTTGGGAGTTCCTCGCCAAGGTCCTCCTCAAATTTGGCTTCCACCCCTGCTAGGTTTATCTCATCAAGCAGTGCATGAAGTCCCCATGGTTCTCAATTTTTGTTAGTGGATCCCTAGTTGGCTTCTTTCCCAATGCCAGAGGACTTTGGTAGGGCGACCCTCTATACCCCATCCTTTTCATCATTCTAGAAAATGCCCTAGGATGCACCATCTTGAGTGCAACTAGAAGAAGGCTCATCTTTGGAATCATACTGACTTTAGGCTTTGCCCCAGTGTCCCACCAATATTTTGTGGATGACACCATCTTAGCTATCATCGCTTTGGTGGCTCAAGCTAAAGTCATAAATCTAATTCTTCACCTATATGAGGAGGCATCCAGGCAAATAATCAACCTCATAAAAAGCAAAATTTACTTCATCCACACTCACCCAGCTAGACAAGCTAAGATAACCTAGATTCTGGGATGCTCCCCATACACCCTCTCCACCACCTACATTGGGCTTCCCCTATTCATGGGTTTCTCCTCCAAGGGTCTATGGAGTAATCTAGTCAAAAGAATCCAAAAGAAGTTGGCCTCATAGAAAGGGCATCTCCTCTCTCAGGTGGGCAAAGCCACCCTCACATCCACCTATCTCCAAAGCATCCTGGTGTACTTCATATCCATTTTTAAAATATTGACCTTGATTGGTACCCACATCAAGCAGATCTAGAAGCACTTCTTATGGTTTGGAAGTGAAGAGAAGAAGAGGATTCTGCTATTTTCCTGGCCCCTAGTATGTCACCCCAAATACGAAGGTGGGATCAGCCTCTACGGGTTTCCCTGATGAACAAAACCATCTTGGCCAAGCATCCCTGGAAGGTTTTCACCAACTTCCCGACCAAGTGGGTTAGCATTTTCAAAAGGAAATACCTCTAGCAGCACCCATTTTAGTGATCATAAGCCCCGATATGGATCTACCTTATAGAAATATCTGAACCACACAAAGGACCTCATCTAGAAATGAACTAGGTGGATTTTTTGTGATAGGACCAGGATTGAATTTTAGAATGACAGGTGGCTCTAGGATGAGGCCCTAAGAGAAGATACTGACCTCCTGGTCTTGAGACCGCACCTAGAGGCCTCCAAAGGACCCAAGGTGGTAGATTATATCATTAGGGGTTAGGGTAGAGCAGGCTGGGGGCCCATCAAAGTTCCCTAGTTTCCCCATCAAGCTAAAAATCTCTCGGTCCTTGAAACTACTATCATTCATTCAAGTGAGGGTGAGGACAAGCATGTCTGGAACATCACCAACAATGGCTCCTTCTTTATAAAATCTACTTATACCCTCCAAAGGGATCCCCAAGAGGTCCATTTCCTAGTCAAATAGGTGTGGGATAAGAATTTGATCCCCAAGATCAGCTTCTTCATCTGGACTGCCATCCAAAATAAGATCCTCACCATTGAAAATTTGGCCAAGAGGGGATTCCTGATCCCAAACAGATGCTACTTGTGTTGCGCTGATTGGGAGTTGACAACCCATCTCTTCTTTAGATATCCCTTCTCCTTTGAGGCTCTAGGACATCTCCTCACCCAGTTCTCCATCCAGTGGGCCCCTCCTAGATCCATACCTTACCTTTTCATCCAGTGGCCCAATCCTTTTTCCCATACCAACCTTTGATCCCTCTGGGCCTACTGCCTACCCTACTTGCTCTAGAAACTCTGGATTGAGCATAATGGCAGACCTTTCTCATCCTCACCTTGGGACCCCTAGATGATGGTAGTCAAAGCACTTGTCTTTGTGATAGAGAATTATGGCATCCTTCCCATAGCCTGCCCTTTATGGAAGGTGAGTGATTTAACCCTCCTTAGCTCCCATGGAGTGCAAACGCTTTCCCCTTGCCCCCATCCCTACCTCTCTCCTAGATACTCTACTAGATGGTTGCCCTCCTCTCTCGGTTGTATCAAGCTAAACTTTTATAGAGTGTCTAAAGGAAATCCTGACCCCTCGGGCACTGGCGGGGTCATCCGTTACCAATCAGGGCATTTGATTCTTGCCTATGCATAGTTCCTAGGTGTTCAAACCAACAACTTCATGGACACTTTGCTGCTCCTTCATAGACTGATCATTCTCTAGGATTTCATCGAAAGGGTGATCATTGAGGGTGACTCCCTAAACATTATCAATGCCATGACCAAGAAAGAGGATCTATCATGGTGAATAGCCAACATCATCTAAGAAGCCAGAGTCATCCTTCAAGGGCTCCCCCAATTTTCCATTTGCCATGTCTACCATGAAGGGAACAAGCTAGCATACTTCATGGCCAACTCAGTGGCTTCGTCAGTAGGACTCTGTATCTTGTGATATGGATTTCATGATGATATTTTATATGTGATGTCCCAAGACCAACCTCCAAACCATGATGCCAACATAGAAGACTAGAATTTTTTGATCTTAGGGCCCCATTCACCTGGAGCCCCAAGCCCCACTCTATTTTTCTAGGGGTTGTTGACCTCTAATCGAAGCTTCCTAAGGTCGCCATTTCCAATGGTCCTATCCATAGTAGACACATCAATTCTAGGCTAGATTTGAGTAGGTCTCACTGCATCCGAATAGGACTCATCATCAGTTCCTTTTCTGGCCCCATGCCACCTCAAACCCTCTATCACATCGTCCTCATCTTATCCCCATCTCTTTATGCCAAGGTAGTTGCCCCATGCAAGCCATCCACCTAGCCCACTCCTGGTGCACCACCTTATATTTTGAATCCCAAGGCGCCCACCTCTTGTTGGCTTTCTCTTGTTATTTATCGTGCCTGCCACATTTCTCCCCATATTTGCCACATTTTGAGTGTGCCGCCTGTATCCCTAAGTGTAGAGTCCCAACACATGCGACAACCCTATTACCATTCAAATTCCACCTTGCCTATTTCTTCCCTCTTGAGTGCATTCATCTCACTTCCCCCCAATATCTTCCCCCTCGATGGCTTCCTACGAGTGTGCTCTTTGGTTGGCTCTGGTCCCATCCACTACGTCCCGTCACTGCCTACATTTTTCCACCATGTCCTCATCCAAAGTCATTTATGTTGATCCCTCTTCCCTTGCCCTAATTTATTCCACCAAGGTGTTCATGGATGCCAAGTCCCTTACCCCTTTCCTTCACAAATTCATAGGCCCCGATGAGGATATTACCCAGGCCTTCCTCGACACCTAGAACAATGATGAGGTGGTTGTGAAAGGCATCCATTTTAGGGTAACCAAGGAATTCATGTTCAAAGTTACAAGGCTTCACCATGAAGAAAAAGGGAAGTATATCCGGTGCGACAGGCACAATTGGGAGGAGGAGCTCGCCCACTTCCTAGAGCATGACTAGGACAAGACCGCCCTCTTCAGATTGCAGCTACCCAAACCCTTCGATGAGTCCATAGTGCCCATAATGCAATTAATTACCTATGATGACCTTGACCAAAAATTTTGTAGCTTCCATATTAGCTTTATCAATCATATTCAAGGTGCCACCCTCTTGTGCACTCCTCGATACTTATTGTACTCCCTCATAATTACTATCGAGAAGGCCCAAAAATCCCACACCCGCCCCATCCACCAAGGCCTCATGGCAGTCCTTTACCACCATGCTCTCACTAACCATCCCCCTATCCATCATATCCCTCCCCTCTCTGTTAATCCTCCCTAGGTATTTAGCCTCATCCAACCCTGATTCCAAGACTAAGGAAGGCAGCCCTAGTGACCCCGATAATTCTCCTTCGCCCAAGAAGCGTAGGCCCACTCTGAAGTTGCGATCATTATCTTAGGCCCCTGGTGGTTGCAGTGCCCCAGGTGGTTCTACCCCCGATGGCATATCGACCTCAAGGGGTTCGACCCCTGGTGACCTCGGTGCTCCCACTGGAAGCAGATCCTCAAGCAGGCTCAAAAAGTCAAAAGTGAAAAGCAAGGGCACCACCGAGATTAGCTTAGACTCAGAGGGTGAATTGGGGGTCTTCCCAATCAGAATTCTCTTGGACATGGTGATAAACTATCTGACCTTGTCATACAATGCGGCTTTGACCTCTATGCATGTTTTCAAGGAGCTCCACTATAGGCTAGGGGCTAGTTTCGACAGGGACGAGAAATAGTCATGCTTGTCCCATTCCACTGGGGTCCCTCTTCTTGGGGTGTTTTTTGTGGTCCAATTTTGATGGTGGGGTTTCTAGGCTATGTCCAAAGCTGGGGCCTTTAGCAGGCTTTGCAGGTGTGATGCTATTTCTAGTTTTTTTAGTCGAATCAATGTGGGGTTTTGTCCTATCCTGAATACACATTTCCTTTGCTGGTTGTTGGTATTCCCATTTCCCTAGTTTTTCTATGGGTTTTCACCCCTGGTCTTTGTGGGGTTCTACCCTATCCTCAGGATAGGTGAATCTTGTAGGTTGTATGGGATCCTAGACCTCAATTTTTGTAATGGGTGTCCACCACTGGTCTATCCTTATAGGTTTTTTGGTATGTTAATGCTATGAAATATTTTGTAATAAGGTTTTGGCTCCCTTTAAAAATCTCCTCTATATATAAACTGTTACTTATAAAAAAAGTTGAAGGAAAGAATGAAATGAGTTTCACCCCAATTAAGGGGCAAAAATCACTTTTAACCCTCTTGGAGGTGAAATGTAGTTAAAAGGATTAAATTCACTCGATATAAGGAAAGGGGTAAAAGTATCTAATTTCAAATGGAATAATAGAATGCTTTCACCCCAATTGAGGGGTGAAAACCCTTGTTGCCCCTCTTTGGGGTGAAAATAATTTTTAGCACAAGGAGTTATAAGTGAAATGTTTTTAAAAGTTCTTTTACCCCAAGTGAGGGGTGAAACTCCATGAAACATAGTGCAAAGAATATTTTAAAATATGGTGTAGCATGGGTCCAACATGGGTAAATTGAAGTAGAATTTTAAAGGACTTTCATCCCAAATGAGGGGCTAAATGCATTTTCATATCTCTTTGGGGCCAAATGGGATTTCAAACATTTTAAAGGTAGAAAATAAGGTTGACATCGGGGAGCCTACCTTAATATGTTTGGTGTTTTTGCTCATAACTAGAGTAGAAGTAAGAGGTAGCACTTGGTGCCAAGTTTAAAAGTGTAACAAATAAAAGTAACTCCTATTGTGATGCGCTATGTGGTTTCACCTCTATAGGAGGCTAATGGAGTTTTTAAACTCAATTTTACATGAAATAGTTGTACCATGTGCTACATCGAAGTAAAATAATTAAAAGTGATGTCACCTCACCAAAGGGGTAAAATCCCTATCGCCCTCCTTTGAAGTAAAATCAAATAAGATGGTTAAAACAAGAAGTAGTTAGTGGGTGAAATCACCAAGACATCAATCAAAAGACCAACAAGCTACGTTATCACCCATTGTGGCCCCAAAAAGGTTGTTTCACCCCATTCTTAGGTGAAATCAATTCCTTTGCATTAAATTCTCAGGCACATTGTTGTTAAAGGCATGATTTTGATATTCTCTTGGAAAGGAGAAAATAAGGATAAAATTTAATTTCAAAGCAATGCAAGTAGTGCTCCTAGGATTTTTCTTCACCTTTGGAATATCAGAGGCCATTATGGTTCATTTCCAACACATCACCCACCAAAATTTCTATTTTTTAGATTAGATTTAATACTCATTGGACATTCCTGGTGAATGTGGAGTTCTAAGGTGCAAGGGTGAAGCAAATTCAACAACCAAGCTCCCAATTTTCAAGTGATTTTGCTGCATCCCAATGCACCAACGCTCAAGGCCCATCCCTATCATTTAAAAATGCTAATTTCTCCATGTGATTCTTGAAGAAAACAAGATTATACTGATAGGGGGTGAACATTATAAGACCACTTTGTACTTTTCTTTCCAAATAAATATTATGCAATGTATAGATAGCAAAATCAATAATAGTAATAAAAGCAATGCATAAATCACCACACACAATAGAGACACCAATTTTACATAGTTCACCCAATGTGGGCTACTCCATGGAGAAAATATTTGACTAAAATTTTCTCAATAAATATTTTGGGAATCCTTTCCCTATTACAATATTTATGGACCTCAATCCAAAGAAGACACCAATCCCCTAATCAATTTCATGGATATCTATCCATAGGAAAACTCATTTCTCCTTAGCTCTGATTGGTGATATTCTAGAAGAACTTTTGCCCCCACTGCTCAGGTTAATGGATCTCTATCCAATGGAGATTTTCATCCTCTATAATCTGTCACCCTCAAAGCTCTATCTCAAATTTGTACTAAAAATAGTCCTTCGATCTAGCACAAATCTGCTCAATCTTTGTATCTGTTCTGGCACAAACCTATCCTCAAATATACACCAAACTCTATCCTAAAATCTATACTAAACACAGTCCTTTGGTCTAGCACAAATCTGTCCTCAATATTTATCCTATGATTTGTACTAAACACATTCCTTCAGTCTAGAAAAAATATATCCTCAATATCTATCCTCAAGCCTTAACACAAAGCTTGACTCAATCTCAAATCAGCTCTGATAGATCTGCCACAAACCTTAACTCAAGGTTTGAACAAATAAATAAACTCTACTCATAAGTATTCTCTAATACTTGTCTTAAATATGACTTGTAAGCTTCCACAAAATATCTCATTAATCTATCCACAAGTCCTCTCTAGAACTTTTCCAAATCTGCTCAATAAGTGCTCACTAGAACTTATCCAATTTTACCCTCAATCTGTATTGTAAGCTTTCACAAAATCTCAAAAAAATTTGTCCACAAGTCTTCTCAAAGAATTGCCTCAAATATGCTCAAAAATTCCACACTAGAACTTGTCCATTCTCATATAAACATAAAGAGAATTATTATAGACTCAATAAGCTTCACATTCATCACAATACTTAATCACTTTCAATCACTCTTTTAGAAACATACATAGAATTTTTAAGGACTCAATATGCTTCACATTTATTGCAATGCTCAATTACTTTCAATATCTCTTTTATCACATAAACATATAGAAAATTGTTAGAGACTCGATATGTTTCACACTTATCAACACTCAATCTCTTTTTGAAATCAATTAAAAATATAGAACAGTTTGTTTCAAAGAACTAGAACAAACAATTTAACATATTCACTTGACTAGGCTCAATCAACTCTACTCAACAAGTCACTCAATGAAATAATCCTTAAAAATTCTAGTAAAAGCATATGAACATTCACTTAAATATTTCCAACAATGCTTATCAACGAATCTCACATAAAAATGATACTCATGTTCTTTTCAAACCCTAGTTCAAGTTTTTCACTCAACCATTCACTTCAACAACAATGCTTATAAACCAATCTTACATAACAATGATACTCATGTTCTTTTCAAACCCTAGTTCAAGTTCTTCACTCAACTTAATCACTTCAACAACAATGCTTATCAAACAAGGTGCATAGCATTCACTTCACCATAGCTCAACAATTTAATAAGGAAACCTAATCAATTCCATTTCACTCCAAAGTTGTTTTCCAAAAAATCAACCAATTAACTCAACTAAGGAAGAATATGCCCATACCTTTTTCTTGATGAGGAGTATATCACACAAATCTGCCACAATCATAAACACTTCTTTGCCAAACTCAAGGAGGTTAGAAGATAATAATATTTCTCTCAAGAAATCACAATACAAAATAATATCAAACACAAATACACCTTATCACTCCATATTTTTAAAATAACATCCAACACCCTAAAAATATTAGAACAATTACTTTCACAATAATCCCTTTGGCAAAAAGTCCTTTAAAATAAAATCAACACCTTAAAATACTTACTCCTCCCATATGCAAATATAATAATTAGGACATTCTTTTAAAATTAAAATCAAACTCCTTATAACTCCATTCACTATTTTACCATGAAAAATCACCGCAAGAAATTAACTTTAAATATCCAACTTCCTCATGTAAAACCTTAGGGTGATGAAAATTAAACTAAAAATGTACTTTTGCCCTTAGTGGGTTTTGAACCCATAACGCTGCCTCCCCAAGTACCCTAGCCATAGCCTTGTCTTCCACATGATCTAGGCGCTCACGTGGAAGCTAGATTTCCCACACACTCTATTACCTTCTCTACCGTCATCGGAAAAAAATGCAAAAGGGCTTCCAAACTTGTTTCCAACGGGTTTTGAACCCCTAACCACTCTACCATAAGTGCCAATCCAAATTCCACCTTAGCTAGCCACCATATGGTGCTAGGAACTCAGTACCTCGACGTCTTAAACACATCGAATTTCGAATTAACACAATGCATGAAAAACTACTATATTTCCCTGATGATGTACAACGCATTTTTAAAAATATATCAAACTCTTATTTTGGCCTTAGCAAAGGTAATATATATATAATACCTTTATTATCACTTCCATCATGTCAGTGGAGGGAAAGTCTTCGACTTGCATGTCGATGAAATAAACTTAGGTTTTGCCACTTGAATAAATATATAATATTTATTTATAAAATTTAAATTCAATTTGAATTTAAATATTTATAAATTAAATATTAAAAATTCCTTGGGCTTTCTAATTTTAAATTAAAGGCCTCCTTGGGGTTTTATAAAAAAACATTTTACATTACTCATCCATGGTTTTAATAAAAATATTTTGTTTTTTGCTAACCATGGTTTTAATAAAAACCTTTTACTTTGCAAATCCATGGTTTTAATAAAAAACCTTCTACTTATGATTCACATAATATTAAAAATAAATATTATGAATCTCTTTTGCCATAAACCTTTTGCATTGCTCCTTTTGACATTTTGGCATAAATGGTAGCTTATTCCATGACATCAATGACAACTTCATTCCTTAACATTAATGAAAAAATCATTAACTCAAAATGTCCAACAATATCCCCCTTTGTCATTGATGGAAACCCAAATTATTTTTACCAAAACTTGACCTTTTTCTTGTTCTGCTCCCCTTGGGAAATTTCTCCCCCTAACTCAATGCTCTATCCTTAAACCAAATCTCTCCCCCTTACTCAAATATCTCCCACTTTGAAATCAATTACAAAGGATCACATTTGGGGCTCGGGGATAAGAATTAGTCTCTTAGCTTAGCCCCTCCCCCACCTCCTCTTGAGGTGGTTAATTCTAGGGTGGGAGTATTTCTATTCCTAGCAAGCACTAGTCTTTACCTTTATCCTCTTTCCTTATTATCTTATCCTTCTGATCCCTTTGACTATTCCTATTCATGTCTATGTTATTGTTCTTGTTGCTATTCTTTTTCATGTTCTTGTTCATTTCCATGTTCTCATTCATGTTCCTATCCATATTCTTGTTCCTATTCATATCCATATTCCTGTTCCTGTTTCTTTTCATACTTGATTATATAATTTCTGCTCTACACAACTTTGTTGTATGTCCATTATTATTGAATTTATAACACTTAATGTTATTATTCCTTGGAGGTGAAATATCTTAGTATTTTTCCTATTGAAGCCATATCCTTTTTTGTCATGAACCCTGCAATTCATTGCCTTATGACCAAAATAATTACATGAGTAGAAATACCCATGGAAAAGTTGCCTATTCTTGAAGTTCCCATATTCATGTCTTCCATGTGTCCTACACTATGAAGCCATGTGATCAAATCTCTGACATTAGAAACATCATCCACTGAAGTTTCCTTGCCTTGACCTCATTGGTATCTTAGTATCTCTTAACCTATTATGATTTTTGTTCCATTCATTTCTTCTTTGTGCATTGTTCCTTTCCTTGTTGAACTTTTTGTTGTCCAACTCATATTCAGAAGTCTCACTTTCTCTTACACTATTTTCTTCTAAAGTTTCTTCTTCTAAAGTTTATTCTTCTTCAGAACTTGAAGTTGACACTTATTATTGTTTCTTTTGATCTTGTTCAAAACCAAGACCTATCTTGCTTTATGTAGGCTTTTGTGCCTTGATGATCTTATCCAAATTATTTGAAATTATTCTAAACTTGTGTAGCTTATCCTTGGATTTTTCTAAATCTTCCCTTAGTAGAGCTACTTATTGTTCTAACTTTTCACACTCTAAGAATTTTTCTTCTAACTTATCCTTGAACTTATTTGTCTTATCCATTGACTTGTTTAGATCCTCTATAAGCTTTCCTATCTCTTCATCACATTGTTGAAATTGAAACTCAAGTTGGGAGTCTTGCTTTCTTACCTTATTCAAATTTTTAAGAGCATAAATAAGATCTCCCTCAAGATCAACTCCTCCTTTTTTTGACTCTTCCTCTATTTGCTTGCCTTTGTCAACATCTTCATTCTTTTCTAACTTGGCTTCTATAGGATCATCGTTTTCTTCTTCTAGAGCCATTATAATATTCTCTTCTGGTCCTTCAACTGTATCTTCATATTCATCATAACTAAAACTAAAACCATTCCTTGTACAACTATCTTCAAGATGTCCAAAATTATGACATATAAAACACTTGAGAATTATCAGTGACATTTTGTTAACTTCTTATTTTTCTTCTATCAAAAATAGGACTTCATATTTATCATTATCTGAGAAACTATTATCACTATCACTTGAGTACTGTTAGTCAAAAAATGACTAACTACAGAAAAATAGCTGATGCACCTTTTTGCATATTTTCCAAGAAGACCAAAGTGGCCCATATGCTAAAGATCAAAGAAAAAGCAAAATACCGCAAGGAGGCAAAAGTGTCACGATATCGCGACATGTTGCATTTTCGTGGCTAAGAGCAACAAAAGGGAGCAAGGAGGCAAAAGTGTCACGATATCGCAACATGTTGCATTTTCATGGCTAAGAGCAACAAAAGGGAGCAAGGAGACAAAAGTGTCATGATATCGCGACATGTTGCATTTTCACGGTAAATAGCAACGCGAAGGAGGAGTGTCGCAATTTCATGACATGTCACATTTTTGCGACCGCCCAGAAGAAATGAAGGAAAAGACATAAAGATGTCACGATTTCGCAACATGTCTCATTTTTGCAGCTAGAAGCGGCAAAAGAGCAGAGCAAGAGACGGACGTCACGATTTTGTGACTTGTCTCATTTTCAAAATGGGAAGTAGCAAAAGAGCAAAGTAAGATACGAATGTCATAATTTTGTGACATGTCTCATTTTCATGGCTGGAACCGACAGAAGAGCAAAGCAAGAGACGAACGTCACGATTTCACGACATGTCTCATTTTCACAGTGGGAGGCAGCAAAAGAGCAAAGTAAGAGATGAATGTCATGATTTCATGACATGTCTGATTTTCATGGCTAGAAGCGGTAGAAGAGAAAAACAAGAGAAGAATGTCACGATTTTGTGACATGTCTCATTTTTATGGCTAGAGGTGGCAAAAGAGCAAAGCAAGGAAAGAATATCATGATTTTGTGACACGCCAGCTATAAAGGAATAAAATGTATTTTTGGCAATCAAAGGCATGCACTGACACCAAGAAGTGATTTCTGACATGATTATCAAAAATCTAGGATAGAGCAGGCTTTCCAGATGATTGAAAATGTGACAGGCTCGTCTAGAATTATTAGAAACTGTAGATGATTGCTTGTAAAATAGTAAGATGTACTTATAAAAAGATACTCTTTTAGGGTATATATAGGGGTGAGCGACTCTAGAAAAAGGGTCGGCTCTTGGACTTTTACAATCTTGATGTACATGTACTAGATTACAAGCAATAAAAGATTTCTTCCTCTGGCTTCTGAAACTTTTGTGTGCTAGTGTATGTATCTAGTGTTTTAAATTTTATTCACTCTAAGTTTTATAATGTATATGTTCTAAAATCTGGACTGTGCACGTATAAATCTTGTTTCTAGAGTTGAACATTAAAATATAGTTACATGCTTTTAGATGAATATCTAAAAGTCGCACTTAGGAATTCGTGTTTTCTATAAGAAGATATAAAGAAAACTCTGAAAGTAGTAATCTGCATTATCAATGTTTGTTGTTGTCTAATATGTACCATGAGAAAAGTTCTATCTTAGGCTATATTTCCCTTATCTCTTGTTCCCCTTTTCTCTAAAAAACTCAAAGGAACTAGCCTTCTCTAGAGACTAGACAAATGATCTCAAGCAAGATCTGTCTATTCAATGTTGGCAAAGTCTAAGGCACAACACTATTAACCAAAGGTAGATTTTGTTCCAACAGTTATTGGCATGCCAGGTGGGACCAGCAATACCACAGTATTGTATAAGTTTTTGTGTTTTTCCTTAAGAGCCTTTTTGTTTTAAAATCTCAAGAAAAACCACCTGGCAACTTCGTTGCAATTTAGACCATAAAAGAAAGACCTTGTATAAAAACCTTCTAGTTATATAGCCATATGATAACTATATCCTGAGCTAAAAACTATGAAGAACCTATCAATTTCTTTGAACTACATCTCAAAAGCCTAAAAGCACACCCTGTGCTAGCCACATGATCAAATCCACCTGACACCATTAACACCTCTTTAAAACCTGCTATAGGAGCATCTGCAAGCAATCCCATAGCGGTTGTAACTCCTTTAGCAATCATGGTAGCCACCCTTGCCCCAATGCATCTTGTGTGGAATAAAACTGGCCCTTTGAACTTGGGAACACACCACCAAATTCCACAAGCTACAGTAAAAGCATTATCGACCTTTGATGGAATAGGCAAAATAGCAGATGAACATTGTTTAGATGTATCATCGCTAGCATCTATTTACAACATCACTCAAGAAGATGTAATGGTTAGATTTGTGATTATATCTTTAAAAATAAAGATTCTCTATTGGTACAAAGCGCTTCCCGCTGGATCCATTACTTCTTGGGCAGTACTGGCTGGCCATCTAGTCAATGAATTTAATATACATGTGGATCCTTTCACATTGCTGAATCAATTCACTGTCATTGAGAGGCATCCACAAGAAGAAATCCAAGATTTCAACATTAGATTTACCAGAACTCATGATAGAGTACCGCAGGGCCTAAAGCCCATGGAAGAACAAGCTATATGCTATTATTTAAGGGCTTTTGATTCAGATATCAGTATGATAATAAGGCAATCCTGCGTAACCACTTTTATTGGGATCTATCTAGAGGCAGCAAAGGGCGAAGCTGATCTCATCGCTATAAAAAGATATCCATCAAAAATTCTATTGCCAATTTTACCAGAGCTTTCCCAAGCATCAATTTCTAAACTGCCTATACTCCCATCAATGCAGGCCATCCCATATATAACTGCACATCCTACATTCCTTGCATTACCAGCTACACCCCTTGAATCATCTCCCTCTAGTGATCAATACACGACCATAATTGATACAATGAAAACATTGACAAATGAAATGGCATCCATGAAAAAGAGAGAGGCTGAAAGGAATTTTCTACCAAGGAGGTTCCCTAAGGTAACGAGAGATGCAGCACAATCAAGAAATAGGGGACAAGAGATACCGAGCATGGTATATACAAATGATACAATGGAGGCCGAGGAGCCTCCCACTGATTCTAACTTTTGGTGTACTACATGTAACGATCCACATGGGGAAATTTCATGTATGATACTCCAGTATTATGTACAAAGTATAGCAGTTGAAAAGAGTAAAGAAAAAATGAAAGTCCATGTAAATATAATTAGAGAGAAGGGCCACAAATTCATGATGCCTATAGTAGAACAGGTTTTAGTTTTGACAAGATCAGGTAAGAAACCACTGCAAGTAGACCCTAAAGAGCTTCAGCCATTGAATGTTTCCCCTGCTCCCAAGGAAGTTCCCAAAGAATATCCTAAGGGAAGTCTCCCTCAAGAAAGAAAATATCAGTTTCTAGCCAAAATTCAAGGGCAAGAAACACACAAAAAATGTATTCCTCGGGGGGAAAATGAAACCCAAGAATAGGCTAGGGAAAGGTTGAGTTTCCCCTCGCTGACAAAAAGGCAAAGAACTGAAGCTCCCCAAGGATTCAAAAATAAATATGAAACTTTTGCCAAAGAAAGAGAAAGGATAGTTGATTCACCTACATTCAGTATAGTAGAGGAAATGAAAAAGACTCCTTCTAATGCAAGTATGTATGATGCTATTCAAATCCCAGGTCAAATCGATCTCCTACAAGAATCCATAAGAACAATGAAAAATGGGGGTGGGACCACATCATCTTCAAAAATTGTTCTAACGAACTTGACGTCTACCACTGGTAAGGACAGGCCACCACCCTTTTATTTATCCCTTCAAATGGAAGGATGGGTTGTCCACAACTGCATGATAGATTCAGGCACTGCTAGCACTGTGATACCCAAAGTAGTATGTGATATTATGGGAATGGAGTACACTAGGAGCAGCACAGGCATCCTATAGTTAGATGGTACTCCAGTAAAAACTATAGGAGTGATAAAGGATATTCCCATACAACTGCATAAAATGCATTACATGACAGTCATACAAGAGGTACTATTCGTAGAATTGGAGCCCTATTTTGGTATGTGTCTATCTAGAGAGTTCATAGCAAATATGGGAGGATACTTGTCCTTAGATTATTCTCATTTGGAGATACCTTTCAAAGGTAGAAGGGTAAATATTTTAATGAGAAACCATCTATGTTTCATGTAGAAAATATTGGTGAAACTGATCATGTAAATATGATGACTGAAGAAACAATAGAAGAAGATCTAATGGAAGAAACATTAGAAGAGATCCAAGCTGAGGACGAGTTTTCTCTATAGAATTTTAATGCCATGATAGAAACAGAAATAGGAAACTATTCTATTGAGAAACCAAAAAGAAAATTGATACCCTCCCTAGAAAAGGATGGTTATGTGAATCAATTGTGGAATCTTTTCTTTGATGGGGCTAGGTGCAAGAATGGATCTGGTGCCGAAATAGTTTTGATTTCTCCAACTCGAGAGGAAAAGGTTTTCTCTTACAGGTTGACTTGGAGTTTCTCCAATAATGCAGTAGAATATGAGGCCCTATGCTTAGGGTTAAGAAGGGCTCAAAAATTGGGAATCAAACAGTTACTCATCTATGGATATTCAGAACTTATTGTGAATCAAGTCACCAAAAAATGTATAAGTAAACAACATTATTTGAATTCTTACAGGAAAAAAGTGTGGGATCTCTTAGAGGCCTTTGAGGCCCTAAATATAAATTTTATCCCTAGAGAATAGAATACCCATGTAGATTTGTTAGCTTAAGTGGGAGCTGATTTTTGTCCTATAAGTAATTTTATTTAGAAGTATAAAACTGTTAGACTTATATACAGGCCTTCAGTGCCTGATAAAAATATTTTTTGGAAAGTTTTTGAAAATTATAAACAGATACTAGATTTCTTAATCCATGAAATGAATTGCTCAACCAACCGGGATCTACAAGATGAAGAGTAAGAGGACATTATTCAGTTAAAAAACAATCATATTCCTAAGGGTATCATCACCCTTGAAAGCCTGTTTGATAACAATGATAGAGAAGTTGGCCAAAAAATCAAGGTCAATAAATGAAGATACAAGGACATAGAGTTGGAGCCAGGAAAAATGATTAAGGTTAGAATCAGTTGTACAGAAGATGAAGTGAACCAGATCATAGAATTGTGTAAAAAATTCCTTGACATCATAGCTTGGGTGTATAGTGATCTAAAAGTTTACAATAAAGATGTTATTCAACATACCATAGAATCAGAAGAAGGATCTAAGCCTTTTAGGCAAAAGCAAAGACCAGGGAATCTGAAGATAGAATCTTTGATGAAACAAGAACTGCTAAAACTCCTTCAAGCTAAAATAGTATACCCTATTAAACACTCCACCTGGGTGGCAAACTTGGTACCAGTCAGGAAGAAAAATGGAGATATCGGATTGTGTGTAGATTTCAAAAATCTAAATAGAGCATCACTCAAAGATCATTACTCGCTACCCCAGATTGACCCAATTCTACACACAGTTGCAGAAGCAATGCAACTCTTATAGTTAGAAGAACAAATAGAGCAATCGTACAATCATAATCAGAAGCATATGGCAGATACTGAAGGATGTTTCAACAAAAAGACAACTGCCAAAAAATTTAGAGTGGGAGACTTGGTTTTGAAATGGAACATAAAGAAAGTTAAGCTAGGTAACCATGATAAATTCAATGCTTTCTAGGAGGGACCATTTGAAATTGTTTCAAAGAAACAGTTCAATGCTTTTGAATTGAAATATCAAGATGGATTGGTTCTTCCCATCATGGTGAATGCATTTCACCTAAAGTTATATTTCTATTGAGAAAGCAGAAAAGGAATTATATGTACAGTATAATATTAAGGAATTATATGTACAGTACAATATTTGTAAATATTACTGTTTTTTGGCCTTAACAAAAAATTTCAGTCGTAGCCAATCAGAAGTCGACATTTTTTTTTTGAATAGAGATACTAAGGTATAGAGGGAGTTTTGACAAGGTAATGTTCACTTTTTATCTAAGTTCATTTTCCTATTTTCTTTGTCTTTCTCTGAAAGATTCTTTTTACAACTGCGTTGTTGACTCCGTTTCCCAATGGATGAAGGCCTAGTTCAAAATTTTTGCAAGCAAAAAATTCCCTCGAAAAGTGCCAAGAATGTTAGTCAAAAAGTGACTAACTACAGTAAAACAACTGATGCACCTTTTTGCATATTTTCCAAGAAGAACAAAGTGGCCCATATGCTAAAGATCAAAGAAAAAGCAAAATACCGCAAGGAGGAAAACGTGTCGCGATATCGCGACATGTTGTATTTTCATGGCTAAGAGCAACAAAAAGGAAGCAAGGAGGCAAAAGTGTTGCGATATCATGACATGTTGCATTTTTGTGGCTAAGAGCAACAAAAGGGGGCAATGAGGCAAAAGTGTCACGATATCGTGACATGTTGCATTTTTGCGATGAAGAGCAACGCGAAGGAGGAGTGTCACGATTTTGTGACATGTCACATTTTCGTGACCGCCCAGAAGAAATGAAGGAAAAGACATAAATATGTCATGATTTCATGACATGTCTCATTTTCACGGATGGAAGTGGCAAAAGAATAGAGCAAGAGACAGACGTCATGATTTCGTGACATGTCTCATTTTTGCGATGGGAGGTAGCAAAAGAGCAAAGTAAGAGACAAATGTCATGATTTCATGACATGTCTCATTTTTGTGGCTGGAAGCGATAGAAGAGCAAAGCAAGAGACAGACATCACAATTTCGTGACATGTCTCATTTTTGCAACGGGAGGAAACAAAAGAGCAATGTAAGAGATGAATGTGACGATTTCACGACATGTCTCATTTTCACGGTTGGAAGCAGCAAAAGAGCAAAACAAGAGACGAATGTCGCAATTTCGTGACATGTCTCATTTTTGTGGATGGAAGCGACAAAAGAGCAAATCAAGGAAAGAATGTCGTGATTTTGTGACATGCCAACTGGAAAGGAATAAAATGTATTTTTGGCAATCAAAGGCATGCACTAACACCAAGAATTGATTTCTGACATGATTATCAAAAATCTAGGATAGAGCAGGCTTGCCAGATGATTGAAAATGTGATAGACTCGTCTAGAATTATTAAAAACTATAGATGATTGCTTTTAAAATAGTAATATGTACTTATAAAAAGATACTCTTTTAGGGTATATATAGGGGTGAGTGACTCCAAAAAAATGTTCGGATCTTGGACGTTTACAAGCTTGATGTACATGTATTGGATTACAAGCAATAAAATATTTCTTCCTCTGGCTTCTAAAACTTCTGTGTGCTAGTGTAAGTATCTGGTGTTTTAACTTTTATTCACTCTAAGTTTTATAATGTATCTGTTCTGAAATCTAGACTGTGCACATATAAATCTTGTTTCTATAGTTGAACATTAAAATATAGTTACATGCTTTTAGATGAATATCTAAAAGTCGCACTCAGGAATTAATGTTTTCTATAAGAAGATATAAAGAAATCTCTGAAAGTAGTAATCTACATTATCAATGTTTGTTGTTGTCTAATATGTACCATGATAAAAGTTATAGCTTAGGCTATATTTCCCTTATCTCTTGTTCCCATTTTCTCTAAAAAACTCAAAGGAACCAGCCTTCTCTGGAGACTAGACAGATGATCTCAAGCAAGATATGTCTATTCAATGTTGGCAAAGTCTAAGGCGCAACACTATTAACCGAAGGTAGATTTTGTTCCAACAAGTACTTACTTGCATTATCTGCATAGGAGCTCCTCTTTGTTCTTTGAAAGAACTTATTTTCTTGTTTTCCTTGTCCATCCTTACCTTTATTTTGGTACATGTATCTTTCTGATTCCATGTTCCTGTGATCTTGTTTTTCTTCATCATTATTATTTTTAGCTTCTTGAAAATTAGTTGCATAGTGATCATACTTTTCACAATTGAAACATCTAACTGATTTTGCATCTTTAAATCTTCTTGAATCCTTATTCCTTCTACCATAATTAGCTTCTTCATCACTGGATGATTCATTGCTCGATTTTAACTTATTACCCTTTTTATTCTTAATTTATTTGAAAGTTGATTCCTTCCAAATATTAGGTTCTTTTGAGGTCCGAGGTGTAGACCAATTGGTTCATCCAAACCCCATAAGGGGGCGGAGGTCCAAGGTTCAAATCTTGGGCCTCGTCAGATTGAATTCTTGTCCCTTTCCCGGTGCTTTCAGTGGCATAAAAGGTTTAAAATGATTGTGGCATGGTGGTTATAGGGGCGGACTATGTGAAGATCTGTGTGGCGGCTTCTAGGGCGGACAACACAAAATACTGTGGCGACCATAAAATCCGGACAACTTTCCTGGATTCGTGGTGGCTACCGATTCCACCATGTAAATTCAAAAAAAAAAAATATTAGGTTTTTTGTTTTTTATTAACTCAAAAGATGTAAGAATACCAAGTAATATATCTCTTGTCAAAGAATCACCATCTTTTGATTCTTCTATAGTAGAAATATTTTCACTAAATATTTTTGGAAGAGATCTTAAGAATTTATCACAAACATCTGATTCTTCAACATTAAGTCCAAGTCCTTGCAAGGAATTAACAACTTCATCTACCCAAAGTAGATAAGTGCTAATATTTTCCTCATCCTTCTTTCTTAATTCTTCAAATTGCCCTTTGATATTTTATATCTTTGCATTTTTGACACTTTTGTCTCCTTCATATATGCTTTGCAACTTATCCCAAATTCCTTTTGCATCTTTACAATGCATAAATTTTATTGACTCTGTTCTATGCAAACCTCTAAAAATTACATTCATTGATTTTTAATTGTAATGTTGTAGAATCTTACATTCCTTATCTGTAGGTGGATCAACTGGAGGTATGTATCCATTTTCAACTTCTTCCCAAATTTCATTGCCAAGTGCCACCAGGTGAATCTTCATCCTCATACTCAAAAATATATAATAACTTCCATAAAATATTGGTGTTAAATTATCTAAGAAAACATTCTTAGAATCCATTGTGTTCTTGAAATATTTTCCTTCAATCTTTTAAACTCTTCCGAAGTAACCTGATCTGATACTAATTGAATAACACAAGCTTATACTAAGAGGGAGGGTGAACAGTATAAGACCACTTTTTACTTTTCTTTCCCAATCAATATTATGCAATGCATAGATAGAAATATCAACAATAGTAATCAAATCAATGCATAAATCATCACACACAATAGAGAAACCAATTTACATGGTTCACCCAATGTGGGCTACTCCACAGAGAAAATATTTCACTCAAATTTTCTTAATCATTTTTTTGGAAATCCTTTTCCTATTACAATTTTTATGTACCTTAGTCCAAAAGAGACACCAATTCCCTAATAAACTTCATGGATATCTATCCACAAGATAACTCCTTTCTCCTTAGCTCTGATTGGTGATATTCTAGAAGAATTATTACCCCTACTACTCTAGCTAATGGATCTCTATCCACTAAAGACACCTATCCTCACTACCCTAGATAATGGATCTCTATCCACTGGAGACTATCTTCCTCTATACTCTATCACCCTCAAAGCTCTATCTCAAATATTTAACAAAAATAGTCCTTCGGTATAGCACAAATCTACTCAATCTCTGTCTCTGGTCTGACACAAACCTATCCTCAAATCTACACCAAACTCTATCCTCAAATATGTACTAAACATAGTCCTTTGGTCTAGCACAAATCTATCCTCAATATCTATCCTCTGATCTATACTAAACATAATCCTTCGGTCTAGTACAAATTTATCCTCAATATCTATCCTAAACCCTTAACAAAAAGCTTGACTCAATCTCAAATCAAATCTCCTAGATCTACCACAAACCTTAACTCAAGGTTTAAACAAATCAATCAACTTTGCTCACAAGTCTTCTCAAAGACTTGTCTCAAATTTGCCTTGTAATCTTCCACAAAATCTCACACTAATCTATCCACAAGTTCTCTCTAGAACTTGTCTAAATCTACTCAATAAGTCTTTACTAGAACTTATCCAATTCTACCATCAATATTTATTGTAAGATTCCACAAAAGCTCACACAAATTTGTCCACAAGTCTTCTCAAATACTTACCTCAAATATGCTCAACAAGTCCACACTAGAACTTGTCCAATATCATAGAAACATAAAGAGAATTGTTAGAGACTCAATATGATTCACATTCATCATAATGCTTAATCAATTTCAATCACTCTTTTAGAAAGATACATAGAATTGTTAGAGACTCAATATGCTTCATATTTATTGCAATGCTTAATTACTTTCAACATCTCTTTTATAATAGAAACATATATAGAATTCTTAGAGACTCAATATGTTTCACACTCATCAACACTCAATCTCTTTCTCAAATAAATTCAGAATATAAAATAGTTTATTTCATAGAACTTGAACAATCACTGTAACACATTCACTTGACTAGGCTCAATCAACTCTACTCAACCAGTCACTCAATGAAATAATCCTTACTCATAAACTCTAGTCCAAGAATATGAACATTCACTCAAATATTTCCAAAAATGCTTATCAACAAATATCACATAACAATGATACCCATGTTCTTTTCAAACCCTAGTTCAAGTTTTTCACTCAACCATTCACTTCAACAACAATGCTTATAAACCAATCTTACATTATAATGATAATCATGTTCTTTTCAAACCCTAGTTCAAGTTCTTCACTCAAATTAATAACTTCAACAACAATGCTTATCAAAAAATGTGCATAACATTCACTTCACAATATCTCAAACATTCAATAAGGAAACCTAATCAATTTCTTTTCACTCCAAAGTTATTTTTCAGAAAACCAACCAATTTACTTAACCAAGGAAGAATGAGCCCATACTTTTTCTTTATGAGGAGTAGATCACACAATTCTGCCACAATCATAAACACTTATCTGCAAAACTCAAGGAGGTTATAATATAATAATATTTCTCTCAAGAAATCACAATACAAAATAATATCAAACACAAATACACCTTATCACTCCATATTTTTAAAATAACATCCAACACCGTAAAAATATTAGAACAATTACTTTCACAATAATCCCTTTGGTAAAAAGTGCTTTAAAATAAAATCAACACCTTAAAAGGCTTACTCCTCCAATATCCAAATATAACAATTAGTAATTTAATTTAAAATTAAAATAAAACTCCTTATAACTCCCTTCATTATTTTACCGTGAAAAATCACCGCAAGAAATTAACTTTAATTAATCCTTATGCCTCCTAACTACCTCACATCAAAACTTAGGGCAATAAAAATTAACCTAAAAATGTACCTTTGCCCTTAGTGGGTTTTGAACCCATGATAATTCCTCCCCTAGTGCCCATGATCTAGGTGCTCATGTGGAAGCTAGAGTGCCCACGCACTCTATCACCTTCTATATCGCCACAAAAATAGAAATGCAAAAGGGCTTCCAAACTTGGTGCCATCAGGTTTTAAACCCGTAACTACTTTGCCACAAGCACCAAACCAAATGCCACTTGATCTAGCCACCAAATGGTGCTAGGAACTCAACACCTTGACATCTTAAACACACCAAATTTTGAATTAACACAGTGCATAAAAAACTACTATATTTCCTCCATGATTTACAGCACGTTCTTTAAAATATATCACTCTTATTTTGGACTTAGCAAAGGCAATATATATATGCCCTTGTTATCACTTTCATCACGTCAACGGGGGGAAATTATTTGACTTGCATGTCAGTGGAATAAACTTAGGTTTTGCAACTTCGAATAAATAGATAATATTTATACCCAGGTATTGTAGGTGAGTTGGAGAGGAGAGGGCAATCCTCCAAGGGAGGTCCCAGGTTCAAATATCCACCCTACCAAAAAGCTGAATTGGGTATCCAAAATCCAATTGATAATGTTGGTGCGGGCAGGGTCGGGTGCGACTCCCGGGTGACTTTAACAATGTAGAATCCCCTGTTCATGGCCTCTCAGACAAAGGTGGCTCCGCAAGGGGTTTTTCACTTAAAAAAAAATAGATAATATTTATTTATAAAATTTAAATTCAATTTGAATTTAAATATTTATAAATTAAATATTAAAACTTCCTTGGGATTTCTAATTTGAAATTAAAGTCCTTGGGTTTTTATAAAAAAAACCTTTTACATTGCTCATCCATGGTTTTAATAAAAAACTTTTATTTTTGCTAACCATGGTTTTAATAAAAACCTTTTACTTTGCCAATCCATGGTTTTAATAAAAACCCTTCTACTTATGCTTCACATAATATTAAAAATAAATATTATGAAGCTCTTTGGAAATCAACCTTTTGCATTTCTCCTTTTGACCTTTTGGCATCAACAATATATATATTTTTTATTTGTGGAAAACAACCCAAAAGGGATGCCACTTTCGGGTAAGACCCAATGAGGCAGGGGTATCCATTCCGCCAAAATCGCCCAAGACTCGGACCTGGCCTACCACATTTAACACACTCAAGGAGCAAACAAACACACAAACCCAATTAAAAATAAGCAGATAACAACAAAAATAATAAAATAAAATAAAAAACATGCTCCTTGAGTGTGTCAAAAATAAAAGCACAACCAAACACACACAATAAGATAAAAGAAACCACAACAAAAACCACATAGAAAAACACAAGAAACACATAACAAAACACAAACAAGACAAAAACAATAGAACACTACAAAGACATAACCCAAAAAAAAACAAGAAAAATAAACACAACCAAAACCTAAAAAAACAAAAAATAAAAATAAAAAGCAACCAACAACAGACAATAAAAAAAACAAAAAATATAGAAAACACTCACCCATAAAAACATGAAATAACACAAACAAAGAGAAACCCAAGAACAAGAATGAAAAAAAAACACAAGAACAATAACAAAAAACATAAAAAAAAAAAAATATCAAAAACACAAGAACAACAAAAAACAACACAAAGAACACAAAAAAAAAACAAAATAAAAAAACCCACCCACCTTAAAAAACTAAAAAAAAAAAAAAAAAGGAAAAAAGAAATAAAAAATGAAAAAAACAAAGACCTATCTAGACCAAAAGACTATTAAGGCAAGAATCAACAGAGGAAACAAAATAAAGAATAGAATGATCTAGGGAACTAAAAAAAATTGAATGAACCAAAGAGAAGCAAAAAAAAAAAAAAACAAGAAGAAACTAGGTACCTTCAAAACTGGAGCCATCCAAAGAAATGATAGAGAGAAGAGCTTCCCTAATTTGAGAAGCCCACCATATAGGAGGGTGGCCATAACAAGTAAGATCACCTTTGTCCAAAGCCCAATTAGCTAAAGCATCAGCACTCTTGTTTTGATCTCTGACCACATGATTGTAATCAACTTTCAAAAATCCCATTTGGATTAATTGAATCTTCTCAATAATTATTTTTATTCTCCAATCCACCTTATGATTCTTAGAAGGATTCTTCAAGATATTAATCATAAGTTGAGATTCAGACTCAACTATCACCTTTTCCCATCCAACCTTAGTAGCCTCCTGAAGACCTCTGAGGATACCATACCCCTCAGCAAGGTTATTGGAAAGAATACCCAAATTCTCAGCAAAAGTAAAAACCAGGGAGCCATTTGAAAGTCTACCAATTCCTCCCACACTGGATTTTCCAGGGTTCCCTCTAGAGGCTCCATCAATATTGACTTTTCCAAAATCCTTAGGAGGAGGTTGCCAATTTTTATTCCTATCCAATGTACTAATACTCACATTCCCTTTAAGATGGTTGCCCTTAGAAGGTTTAATATTTTAAATCTTTGCATCACTTGATCCCATATTTGGTGGGAGTTTTGGGGGTGATTAAGGAGATGATGGACTGATTCAACTAAGTTGGCTATGGTCTTTTGCCAAATATAGTGAATATCCTTACTATCTTGATTAAAAATTTGGCTATTCCTTTCATTCCAAATATTCCAAAGAAGAATGGTAGAACCCATCCAAACTAACTGCCTAATAAAATGATCAACACCCTCTTGATTAGGCCAATCCCTCCAAAGCTGTTCAAAAGTAAAAAAATTGGACCACTATAAGCCAAGTAAAGTGGCCATTCTCCTCCATAGCTCAGAGGCTAAAGTACACTCAATAAAAATATGGTTGATATTTTCTACATTCTCTTCACACATTTCACATCTAAAATGGCCATGAAAACCACGCTTCATAAGTTGCTCACCAGTAAGCACCCTACGATGCAATAAAATCCAATTAAAGAACCTCACCTTAGGCCAGAGCTTTTGAGCCCACAATTGAGAAAATATGTCAGAAGAATGGTTGGGATTATTATGGCATAATGTCAAATAACCTTGAGCAACTGAATACTCACCCTTAGTAGTGTTGTTCCATCCAAAACAATCTTTTTCATGGGACCAAGAGAGGGATCTCATATGAAGGATGCCTTGGATATCATGTCTTTGCCTTTATGGGATTTGAATAGGCCAATCCTCAATAGGGATCCAATATCTAACAAACTTTGAATTACCAGTATGGTATCGACAATAATTAGCCACCTTTATCCAATTAGCTCGATGAAGCTCCTCCATCCAAGACCTCCAATCAGAAATTGAGTTATCAAATGCTTGTGACCATCCCAAGAATCTGTCCAAAAATTTACATGTTGACCATTATGAATGATCCAAAATAATTTTTTCTTTATCAAATTCTCACCATTATTAAGAACTGCTAAAATGGGAGAACCTTTGGTAGGAAGTTGATAGCGAACAAGGTATTCAGGACTTTTGTTCTCAGCATATTTAGCACGGATATTATTGGCCCAAAGAGCATTTTGGTTATGCAACATCCTCCAATATAATTTAGCAGCTAAATCTTTGTTGTTATTAATTGAAGACCTTAAAACTAACCCCCCTTCACTCTTAGGAAGACATAAAGTATCCCATTTCACCAAGGCCCATTTTCTTTTCTCCTTAGTACCACTCCAATGGAAACAATGACTGATTTGATCCA
Organism: Wollemia nobilis; assembly: GCA_028583015.1. Taxonomy (NCBI): domain Eukaryota; kingdom Viridiplantae; phylum Streptophyta; class Pinopsida; order Araucariales; family Araucariaceae; genus Wollemia; species Wollemia nobilis. The sequence goes on along the minus strand of JAQPPZ010016751.1, from coordinate 2,570,387 downwards.
ATTCTCGAAGAACAACCTTTGGAATATTCAAAATGGAAGAAACATAAATAGGAATAGCTTGAAGGACTGATTTTACCAAGGTGATTCTACCCCCATAAGAAAGCCACTTGTTGGTCCACTTTCCAATTTTCTTCTTGAATTTATCCAACAACCAATTCCAATATTTATTTTTCTGCCTTTGAATATTTATGGGAATACCTAAATAAGTGATTGGAAGAGAGGTCTTCTTATATCTTAGCTTATCCAAGACCATGGATTCCTGTCTAGCAGAGCGGTGAAAGAAAATAACTTTAGATTTGTCTTCATTTATCAAGCGCCCAGTAGCATTAGAAAAATAGCTAATGATTTGCTTAATATTAGAAGCTTCCTTAACTGTAGCTTTACCTAAAATAGTAGAGTCATCCAAAAATTGAAGATGAGAGATAGGTCTAGCTCCATGAGCAATGGTAACTCCCTCAAGGGTTTTGTTTTCCCTCTTTTTGGTTATAGTCCTACCCAAGAATTCAACAAGAATGATGAATAAATAAGGGGATAGCGGGTCACCTTGCCTAATACCTCTAGAATCTGGGAAAGACTGAGAAGGCCTGCCATTGATAAGAACTAAGTAGGAAACTGAAGAGATACATCCCATAATCCAATCCATCCAATCCTTAGAGAAACCAAATTGCCTCAAAACTTTTATAAGGAAGTGCCAATCCACTTTGTCATAATATTTGGATAAGTCTAACCGAATGAACATGGAAGGAGAATTTTGCATATCCATGGAATGGATGGCTTCCTGAGTAAGAACTATCTCATCTACTATTTGACGTCCTTCCACATAACCCCCTTGCTATGGGGAAATAATCTTATGCAAAAGAGGATTCAACATTTCTGCCATGATTTTAGTAATGATTTTGAGAAGAACATTACATAAAGCAATAGGTCTAAAAGCTGAGATATGATCAACCTCTTGAGCTTTTGGAACAAGAGCAATGTAAGTTTTATTGATAACCTTCAAAATTTCTTTGGCTTTCTTGGCTTCTTCCACCACCTCTAATAAATCAACATGAAGGATATCCCATAACTCTTGGTAGAACTCAATAGGAAAACCATCAGGACTTGGGGTTTTCCCTTTTTGCATTTAAAAAAATACTTGTTGAAGCTCATTGATAGTAACAGGAGCAGTTAAAATAGAGTTCTCATCAGAATTTATAAGAGAAGGGATTGCTTGAAGTATTGTGAAGCTAATTCAAGGGGATTAGCAACAAAAATATTGGAAAAGTAATCAAAAACAATAGAGTTCATGCCATCCCAAGTATAAAAAAACATCTCTAGAATCAGATTTTAAGGAAGAAATAAAGTTGTGAGATCTTCAATCTAGAAGAGATTTGTGGAAAAAAATTGTGTTTCGATCTCCTTCTTTGAGCCATTGAATTCTAGATTTTTGCTTCCATAAGATTTCTTCTCTTTTTTTCCATTCCTCTAACTGAGTTGTGAGTTTAATTTCATCTGCACTTCTCTTCTTTGTGAGGCCATCTAAACAGATTTTCTTATTCAAATTTTCAAGATGAGCAATAACTTCATGTTTTTTTTTATGAACATCCCCAAACTCTTTCCAGTTCCAAGTCTTGATTTTGGATTTAATGTATTGCAGTCTTTTGACAAAACAAAAAATATTAGTCCCATGCCTAGGTTTACCTTCCTTCCACCATTGTTGCACATGAGGTCTGAAGGAAATGTCTCTAAGCCACATTAATTGAAAATGAAAAGGAGAGAAACTCACATTGGTTTTCCACATTTCCACCATGATTGGCCAATGATCCAAACCAACATTATTAAGAGTCTTCACTTTAGGAATGTGACCATGGATTAAGAAATTTTTAGAGAGCAAAAACCTATCCAATCTCTCCATTATACAAGCTAAGCCTTGCCTTATGTTAGACCAAGTCATAATGCCATTATCTGGTTGGATATCCACAAGATGGAGGTTTGCAATATATTCGCTCATGAGGTCAGTGTCTTTGTCCAAATTTTGATTTCCCCATATTTTCTCATACAGAGAGAGGATGGTATTGAAATATCCTCTGATCAAGATCCAAGATTTATGAAAATGAGAGATAATATGAGTAATATCCTTCCACTGTCTTCTTCTTTCCTCCAAAGAAGGTAGAGCATAAACAGTAATGTAGAGCATAATCTGGTTGGAATGTCTAATTTGAATAGCTATAGCCAACAAACCCCAACTACCAACCATATTGTGAATAACTACCTCTTTTGGATCCCAAAGACAAGCAATTCCACCCGAAGTCCCTTGGGAACTGAGGGAAACCACTTTTCTAGCTGGCCAAATTTTACTGGCAATTATGTCGATATCCTCCATTGACATCTTAGTTTCTTGAAGGAAAACAAGATGTGGATGATTTACCTGAATCATTCTTCTAATTTCATTTTGTTTTGAAAGACTCCCTTTGAGTCCTCTAATATTCCAAGTGATGATCTTCATTAATACCAGGTCTAAAAAAGTTGGGAAGGGCATTAATCTTACCTTCCTCTACAAGCTTTTCACATTTTTTTATCATATGATATTGATTGGTCTTGTGACCTACTTTTTTATTAGAATCCATCTTCAATTTTGTTTTCCCTATTTCTTGACTTATTCCAATTGAATCTGAGATGGCTTCTAACCTTGAAGAATGCTCGTACACAGCCAAAATTTTACTATATTGTTCAATAGAGTCTATATTGGGACCTGCATTATTTGAAGTTTTGACATTTGAAATATTGTTTTTCTTGTGTAAATTTTCTCCTTTTTTTTCTGTTGAAAACCTTTGATTTGTTGGTTTATCTCTGATTTCTTCCCTTCATATTTTAAATTGTGTTTCTAAGATTTTAGTTTCCATTATTTCCTCTTACTCACTTGGGACATCATTTGTGGAAAGGATTTCAAACATATTAGCATATGACTTTGATTGATCCTTCATAACTAGTTTTTTCTGAGTGTTCTTCTTCTTAGGTATTTGGAAACCCGCTAAGTTTATATCTTCTTTCTTTTGATCAGGAATTTTATTTGGGCAAGCATCGGCCAAATGACCATATTCATGGTAAATTCTACAATGAAAAGGAATGTTCTCATAGTCCACTACTTGCTCCCAAGTGTCTTCCCCAAATTTTAATGTGATATTTTTAGGTAGGGGTTTGTCAAAATACATTAAAACACAAATCCGAGCATAAATAATATGTTCAAAATTTTGAGTACAATCAGCAGTCATCATAAAAGTTCCTAAAGAGTTTCCAATTGAAGAAAAAAATAGTAGGATTCCAAAATTCAATAGGGAGGCCAAAGAGTCTAACCCACACGGGAGCAATAGAAGGCATCTCTTCTTCGACTTTAAATTTAGTATGCCAAGGCTTCATGAAAAGCCCCGCCCTTCCAAAAAACCAAGGACCCCCTTGAAAATTTTTCTCTCTATCTTCATTATTAGCAAATAAAACAAGAAAATAACCATTTGGATAAATAGAGATTTGTAACTCACATTTATTTTTCTAGCTTTTTGTAGCCCAGACTTTGAAAGCAGATAGACTCGGATGAAAACCCATGAACCGACAAATTAGTCCTCTTTTTTCCAAATCTTCAATGCCAGTCCGAATGTTATCCATATCAAGCTTAACAATAGGAGTTCCATCAGCTACTTTAAGACATCCCGACTCTGTTTTCCTGGGATCAATCTTATGCATACTTAGAGGTTTATGGGAAGCCCTAATATTGATATTAGCATTGGGCTGAGGCTGTCCACCAGGAAGGGCATCCCTAAAATTTATTTTTGGGACTGAGTCTTCAAAATTCTTACCCTTTATAGGGGTTTTCACAGTAGAATTATTTTTGATCAACTACTTAAAACTTGTTTCATGATCTCTTTAATCCTTGCCCTAGATGTCATGGAAAGTTATGGTTTTCGCTTTTCTTTTGTGTAGAAAATTGGAAGCCGTTGTCACTCAAGTTCACAGTATGATATGTTGAAAGACAAATTTCTAACCCATCTTGTATCCCCTGCAACATTTCCTACAAACATATTGAGAATAAACTACAAAAATATTGGCCGCTAGGGCCCGAAGGCCCTAAAAACCAACCTCTGGAGCTGCTTGCACTCAACCCAGATGAAACCCTCACATAGCTGCTTACCAAATATGTCATTCACACATAGGGATGTGCTAGTATCTGTGTTGCTCCAAATGATATGAAAATTGGTGGAGACATTCTAGGGTTTTTTAGTCATCTACCCTTAAAATTTAAGCTCAATCCAAGTCTAGATGAGTGAGATATGACCAAAACTAGTTCGGCAGTTTGGGAAGTCCTGCGAAAAACGTCTCCCTTCCAAAATAATATTTTTTCTATGGGTATCTCAACAATATCTTATTCCTTGACATCAATGATAAATTAATTCCTTGACATCAATTACAACTTCACTAACTCAAAATTTCCAACAATTCTCCCACCAAATTCGGATCGTAGCTTCCATACAAAATATTTTTACCAGAACATCACTGATGCTGAGGAGAAAATTATTCTCATTGGTTTTTGATCTACCAGTGTTTTGTTTGTAAGTGCATTAAATGAAAGAGGTTCAAAAATTTATAAATACTAATAATTTTTTCATTGTAAAAAGAGGATGGACAATCTGTGGAAAAATACTCCAAGTTTTTTGCATCAATGGAAATGCTTCGGCTTCTGGTTCTTTGAGTGGTCTTCCACTAAATAGTTTTATGTGTGTCATTTCTAAATGCTTTCATTCTATGTTTAAATTCTACTTTTGAATTTTATTTTTTTTGGTAAGGGAGTGAACATTGAGATGCTCTTTGGAAGTTTTCACTGCATAACTGCTAGAAGTTTCTGTGCTTGTATTTTTGTTGTATGTTTCTAATTACCACTTTGTAGAATTTTGGTTGTTAGTCTATCCCCATCCTATATTGTCAACTTATAGCCATATTTCCCTATTTATTTCCTATTACCCTAAGCTTTCAACCAAATAATATTAGTAAGGGATCCAACCCTCTCTATAGATTGGCTTTGAGGACATCTCTTTCCTATGTCCTTTCAATGTTGGCCGGGTCTAGGGTGCACAAAGCATAGAATTTGTAATTGGGCATATTCATGAACAACAGTTCAAAAATAAAAGAGTTGACTGTTATTAAATTTTCTTCTATGTTTATAGATATAATTTTTATTCAAGCTTAGCTAGGATCACTTTTACATGTTATTATGAGAACATATTTCCATTACTTTGTGAATGTTTTCTAAAATGTAAAGTAAAATGAATGAGTTTTCATGCTTTGTATATTAAAATATGTTAATTCATAAAATTTATATATGCAAGTATTTTATGAATAAACTAAATTATGTGAATTTATAATTTCTATTAGTCTAAGTACATGCTTTGAAAGTAAGTACTTTGTTAGAGTAGAGAATGAAATAGAGTATGTAGATTGTTATTGGTTTAAATACAAACTCTTTAAATCAAATAATTTTCTATATGAAGTAATCATAGTTAGCTCAGATCATAGAAAGAAATATTTAATTATTGAATAGATAAAAGAAAACAATTAAAATTTCAACTAGAGGGTTGTAAAACTACCTCATTAGTGCATAAAAACTAGTCAATGGGCATCTATTGTTCAATTCCATTGTTTCATGCTCCTTCAAAATAATGAATCCCAAGGTAGTATTAAGGCACCAAATTTTTTATGAATTCATCGGATGCTATTCATTATTGGCATGAGATATTACATCCTACCTTTATCCTTGGGTATAAAGTTTACAAAATTAGGAAATTAGGACAAAAGTGTTAAATAAAATTCTTCTCCTTAGCTAGTCTTGGTAAGTAGACTAACATGAGGTCCTTTTCTTCCTCCATTAGATTTTTTAATGTAATTTTTTATAGATCTTCATATTTTTGTTATGAACAATTATGTTCATTAATATAAATCAACCACCAATATGGATGAATATCAAATAATTCATCCATAAATAATTATATGCACTAACAATACATATAATGAGACAATGTTATATAAAACCCTTAGGGTAGCTAAACACCAATAATACTCCTCAATTAATGAAAAATCCATAATATATCCTAAGATGAGAGTGCTTCTTAGAGAGGGCAAAGTCTCATAAGTCATTTTTGGAAAAAGATAATAACAAGTAACACTTCATATGAATGATATCCATAAATATTGCAATGACAATATCCCTTGTTTATGTATAAATATTCTAATTCTACTTTAAGAACATAAATTTTAAATCCTCATCCCTTATTAATATAATATTATATGATAATATAATCAACCTAGGTTATGTTGGGCCCATGCCTACTGTCCATAATACCCATATACAATGTAATACCATATTCCCATATACATATTCCTAGGAACCATAGCATTCCACCCTCTTTACAAATATTTCATCCTTTAAACATGATAAAAAATAAATAAAATGATATTATAAGCAATGCTGACAACTGGTACCAACCTTGTTCATCCACCCATCCAAGTAAAGTCTTGATTGGAGGTGGTCTTCAATGATGTCAATTTGGCATTATGCCACTTTAATATATATTATTGATTTATTATCTCTATGGTTATGTTTTTGTCCTCTAATATATCAAATAATTGGTCCTATTGTTCCTTTATGTTGTTTCTTCCCTTTGAAATACATAATTACTATATTTTTCTATGAAACACTACCATACTTTATGTCTTTCTAACTCCATGTGGATACATAATAATATTGATGCCCTAATCCATACCTCTGAGATTGTTGTCATTCAAGGTGGTGTGGGTGGTGATATATTACAACATTAACCTGATGTTATGTTTTCATTGATTCTCCAACATTTTAATTATTTGTTTTAGATTCTTTCTCATGTCATTCTCTGTTATGCCCTTCTTATGGTGCATCCTTGTCTAATTCTAACAAAGTTTCCTTGGACTTTGTTGTTGCTTATTCCATGGAATTTGCTACCATTACTATTGTAGATTCATTTTTTTACTCTTTTTTTAGTTCCTTAACTTGTTCTTCTATCATAAATGTTTGTTTTACCTTGTATACTTTTTCCTTAAGCTTAGAAACATCCTATAGTGTTACCTTATTTTTCTTGTATCATAACTTTAGAAACTTCTTTTATGCATCAATGTTAACATTACCCAAAGAATCCAACCAAGGATAACCAAGAACAATATCCATATCATCCATATTAAGAGCATGAAAATATTAATGTAAAACATTTTTATCCATGACGATCTTCAAATATTCGAAAAATTGTATATTCTCACCCTCAAAGTGTATTTTCTTAATTATTGTTGTTTGAACATGCAACATCTTAGCCAAAGCACTATTAATGAAATTTCATCTATTTCTAGAGTTAATGATATTAATAACATTTTTCTTTTGAATGTATTCGTAAACTTGAAAAATACAATTTATAGATGAATTTAGGTCCCTTTGATCCGTTTTTAGATTATCTACCACCAAAGGTGTGGTTACTTCTATTTGCATATTGATATATTTATTTTCCCTTTTATAATGTCCTCTATTTTCTTTAATTTATTCCCCTCCTAAATCCTTTTTATTTATTTTGCATATCTTTTGATGTTGGCCTTTAAACTAGTTATTTTATATATAGGCCCCACTAACTAAACAATGTTTTCTTTGTTTTTTACCAAGTTAGTTCATAATTATAGGCCCTACAAAAACTATAAAACCAAGAGAAAGCTTATCTGTCAAGATAAAAAGTAATCATAAGGTTCCAACAAAAACTAGTAAAATACAAGGATTCAAAATGTTTCCACTTGTTTCTAACATTAATATCTTCTCCCAAAAACTCTTAGAGCTCCATAAGTTCACACCCCAATAAAAAAATGCAATGTTTTATAAACAAGGGTTTCATAAAAATTTATGTCCCCCTATTGATTTGAATATTTTCCAAAATAAAATATCTCTTTCATACACAATAATAGATTATTTGATTACCTACAACTGAAAGATATATCAAATATTATTTTTTGGAAAAAGTGTGATTTAAAAATTTGTCACTATCCTTGTTTTGAATAGATTTCACATTGCCATATATTCTACAATACTACTTGGATTCCTTCATATGACCAATTATTTTAAATATCTTTAAGTTTCACAGAAATTAAAAAATAATGATCTAAATTCGATAATTTTACACAAAGATATGGCTCCCAAAAATGAGATATTTTTGGAAAAATTACCCTAACACTACCCTTTCTCTAGATGAATGATTATAAGATCATATCACCCTCAATACCATTCAAATTCCATAATATAACCACTACTTTTAAATCTCATCAAATTCTAAATAAAATAGCAAAATAATTATCTAAATAAAACAACTTTACAAAAATATATAGCTCCTAATAATGAGATGTTTTCTTAAAAATATTTCTTAAGTTTTGCAATCCACAAAAAAATACAATTCCTACTTTGTTAGAATCATTACTTTGATACCACTTGTTATAAAACTTTATTCCTATTAACAAATATCATTCACCAATATGCAATAGTATCAAATAATTCATCCATAAGTAATGATCCATAATAACAATCAACACAATGAGATAGAGATAAATAATACCCTTAGGGTTAGGCAACACCAATAATGCTCCTTAAGGAAGAAACTCCACAAGATATCCTAATATGAGAGCACCACTTAGAGAGGTAAAATTCTCATAATTGAATTCATGGCATAGGTGATTACAAGTAGTACTTCATATGAATAATCTCCATGATGATTACAATGACAATATATCTTCTTTATATACCCATATTCTAATTATACTTTGGGGATATAACTATTAAACCCTCATCCCATTCATCATTCTAATATAATAATATAATATAATCAATCCTGAGTTATGTGTGGTCCATTCTAGGTATCCACAATACTCATATACAATATAATATCATACTTTCATACACCTAATCCTATATACCATAGAAATTTCCTAGTTAGTTATTGTAGCTTGGCATATATATGCTACATATTCTTATAGATATCAATTGTATTTCCCATATTGGCCTAGTTATTTTCTCCCTCAAACATAATTTTAATAATGTCATATTCTAGGACCTTCATTTTTTTATCACATATTTCATTCATTCTAACAATAATTAACCACTAATACACTAGGGCTTTTAGGGATACTAGAGTTCTTTTAAAAGCATAAAATCCACTCTAGAAATTTAGGATTTTCTTACATTTTCTATATCTTTTCTATCTATCCCATGTTGCTAGGCTTGTGATGTTAACATGGAGGATATAAGTCTTAGAATCTCTTGACGTTCACCCCTTTTATATAGTTGATCTTATATTAATTATTTTTTTGATTAGATAGTGAAAAAAAATTTAAAAGGGACCCCACCCTTTTTTACAAAATGAAACTACCAAGGAATAGATTCGCATCCCATGAATCTGGTAGATGCAACAAACAAAATTAATAATAGAGACAGTGATAACTACTTAGCCACACCAAAGATAAACATTTAAAATAAAAATACTAAGGTCTAGAGCTCACAAATAGAAATAGCTAGAGGATAGACCAACAAGCCCATAAACCAAGCAACAATATTGGATCTGAAACCAAAATACACCGAGCTCAAAAACACCTAAATAATTTCTCACCCAAAACTTCCCTTTGCTTCTAAGTTTATCCATGAATATCCTGGATGAAGGAAACCTCCATTTGAAGAGCTCCCAAGAGAGCTTTATGTTTTCCATCCAAATCATTGAGGAAGAATGAAAGGATAGGGATCTCCAAAACTAACATTGGGGAAGCTTATTTTACGTCATCCCTATCATTAGAAACCTTCTTTTTTTTCCTTGTTGGTTGGTTGTCCTCAGAATTCAACACGTCAATCTAAGCTAGAGGTTTGTAATTTTTTTTTTGAAGATAATAATTTGGAATACTGATAACTTCCCCAAATTGTGTTATTGGGCATTTCTGCCATATCACTCCCATAGAAATATTTCTCCTTCTTTGAGGAATTCAGTTAATCTTCAGAGCTCAAACCATAATTCTCACTAGAAACCTTAGTCAAAGTAATGCTCAACTTTTCCAAGGTATACTCTACGTATGAGGTACATAAGAAATGTTCTTTTGTATTTTTTACTTTTGCCCCAATTTTATTCCAAAGGGAGATGACCTATTGGATTTAATGGGTCTTATTGGGATTTTTAGCTTCTTCTAGGTACTTTGAATTTGAAAATTGTACAACTATTTTTTATTTTATCTTTAGGTCCTCTTAAAGTTGCTCTATCTTATATTGCACTTGCACAAGTTGCTCTAAGATCTTCTATTTTCTACTAGTTCTTCTTAATCTTAGTAATTCAATATTATAATAATATTTTTAGAACAACCTCTTACATGGTCACATTCTATTTTTGGAGTTGTTTATTTTTCATTTTTAGTTGTGCCACTTCTACTTTGAGCTCCTTGTTCTTTCTTTGGTTTACATCCTCCTCAATCTCTAGGTGAACAATTTATTTTTGCTTCACAAAGTGTGAGATAATTTATAAGCTAAACCATTTGGTATAGATAAATTCAATTTAGATCTAGCTTAGACAATTTGGTATTCAAGTTATCCAAAGCTATTATCACTTTATAAGGTTTAATTTTTATTACCTTAGCCATTTAGATTGTGTCCCCCTTCCTACATAGTTATGACTGTATAAGGGTTGATGCCTTGGAGGTATTTTTATTAAGCAACTTATATTACTTTTTCCATTTATTATATTTGATATAAAGGTCATTAAAAATATGTGTGATGTTTTTTTACTTAGGCCCATACACTATTCCATACAAAGACTAGGTTTGGTAGTGTAGTTATACTGGTTTGAGAGGGTGCTCATATAGATTCATCCCTTTGATCTAGAAAAATAGGTATCATTTTTTGTAGTAGGAGCTATGTTGCATGAGAATGTGGGTGAGGTAGATGTGTATAAATTAAGGGTAAAGGTAGTAGGGTTAATTATATGGGGATGGTAGGAAATGACATGAAAAAGAAGGTAGCGGGATGAGATACCAACTATATGAGTGTCTTAGCTTACAATAACATGATGGGTGAAGATATAGCTAATGGTGGTGATGTGGCATATGGAAATAATATGTACTCCTAGATATGATGAAAACTATTTTCACTTTAGAGGGTTCCATTTTTGTTTCCTTAGTCATATAAATTTTGTTCCCCTTCCTACATACTTATGACTACATAAGGGTTGATGCCTTGGAGGTATTTTTCTTAAGCCACTTTTATTACTTTTTCCATTTATTCTATTTTTTGGTAAGGACATTAAAAACCTTTATGATTTTTATTTGCTTAGTCCCACACACTATTCCATACAAAGTCTAGGTTTTGCCATGTATTTATGCTAGTTTGAGAGGGTGCTCATATAGATTCGAACCAGAGCCACGTGGACCACCAGATAGCCACCACCATAAATCTAGCAAGCAAGTTCACTTCTCCAAGGCTGAATGGCCAAGACGGGATGTGGTCCTAAAGCATGTTATATATGAAAGAAAGCAATTACCAAAGAATTATTAAGAGTAACTGTCAATACAGAGCTTGTGGGAGTTCTTTTGAATACTCTGCTATGTGTATCTGTAGCTTTTTGTTTCTCCACTATTTCAAGGAAGGGATCTATATCTGTTTCTTTTTTTGTAATTATTATGCAGGTGTGTTTTCTCGAGGTATACCCAAAATTTTGTATGGGAAGTTTCTTTTTCATAACAGGCTATGTTCCTTATCGGATGTAATGTCTTTGGCGGCATGTAGATTTTACATATATAGGATCCTTAGTAAGGACATGTTCATCAACGACCCTGGGCTAATTTTTGTAAAATATTTTGGGTTAACCTATAAAACCCAGTATTAATGCTATAGTATCTTATCTACCAAAAAAATATAGATTCATCCCTTTGATCTAGAAAAATAGGTATCATTTTTGTAGTAGGATATATATTGCATGAGAAGGTGGGTGAGGTAGATGTGTAGAAATGGAGGGTAAAGTTAGTAGAGATAATTATATGGATATGGTAGGAAATAGCATGAAAAATAATGGAACGATGTGAGATACAAACTATATGAGTGTCTTCGCTTGCAATAACATGATGGATGAAGATATAGCTAATGGTGGTGATGTGGCATATGGAAATAAGGTTTGTGTTGTAGATATTTAAATTATAGTTGGTGGAAGTAAAGTGATAAGTGTACTCCTAGCTATGATGAAAACTATTAGAGGTGGAGTATCTCTATAATAACCATGAGATACACTAATGGAGGGTGAGAGAAGTGTGGTAGAATAATGGTTAGGGATATTAGAAGTTATAATAGAATAAAAATAAATAGAGGAATGAGGTGGAAATGGATGGTTGAAAGGAAGTGAACATGGTCACAAAAGTGTTTAATATGTTTATCATTACCTACTCAATATGGGGTCCTCCATGAGGGATTTTCCTCTGCTAAAATTGGGTTCTCTATTGTTTTTATTCTTCTTGCACTACAACCTTGTTGAATATTAACCAATACTTTTCAAATCCTCTTGGTCCCTTATTTTTAGTATGAATTAATGTTGAATTGACCATTGCCAATGTTGTAGGTGCAATAGAGATGTTAATATTAGGTACTAATTTCTTATTTAGTATTTTGTATCTATATGGGTTAGCCACTATCTCATTGATGGTCTTGTTTGTTTTCATAGTTTTGGGATGTATCATATATTAGATGGTAGATAATTTATCATCAAATAGACTATATCTACTAGGTATTATCAATGTACCCATTTCATATCTCATCTTCTACACATAGAGATAGATAATACCCTTAAGGTAGGGCAAGACCAATAATAATCCTCAAGGAAGTAATATATCTACAAGATATCCTAGATGATAGTACTACTTATAAAGGACAAAATATCATAAACAAATTTGTAATAAAATAGGATTACAAGTAATAATTGATATAAATTTTTATTATTGCAATGGAAATATCCCTTTTCTATACACCCATATTCTAATGCTACTTTGGAGAGCTAACTCCTAAACCATTATCCCACTCATTATTATAATATAATATTATAATATAATCAACCTTGGGCTATGTCTGGGACCATGAAAATTATCCATAATACCCATATACAATATAAAATCATATGTTCATATACCTATCCCTAAGCACCTTAACAAAATAGGTTTGGAGATAAGTTTTTAATGATTCATTTAAGATGAACATGTAGGAAATTCTCAAGGTAATTGGTTTTTGAAATTTGGAATCTTATTTTATATTTAAATATTTTATTATATATTATTTTGTTATAAGTTATAGAAATCTTGTAAGTGGTCTTCAACTTCTAGATTGCAAAAAATTATCAATGGGTTATTCATATGAGGTGATGGATGGAACAAAAGTGGCCATCAAACACTATTACAATAGAAACCAACACAAATATGAAGTAATTTTCCATATCTTTTATAACATATGAACAAGAAAAATCCATCAAACTATTCATGTAGTGGGGTAATTTTGTGACAAGTGACTAATTTAAAACTTTTACTATTTTTGAATATTAAAAAATAGTTCGAATTAGTTTGTTAAAACCTTCCAAAACCCATCAAATTTTGCTAAGAAATATATAGGGACCAATTTTCCTTATAGAGGATTATTTCTCAACAATAAGTTTACTAGCAAGATGAAGTGATTGGCTTATAGGATAAAAATTCTAGAAAACACTAACAAAGTGGTAACAGAATGGAGCAATTCACTTGCTTCCTAGATAGAATTGATCTTGTATGGAGAAAGTGGTAGTAGGAGAAGAATACATTTTAAGGAAATATTTTGGAAGTTGATATTTTGGTATCTATTTATACCTTATCTCATTTTATAATTCTTCTATGTCCTTTGGGTGAATAATTAGAGGCATGCAACATTTGAAGGCATATAATGTTTTAGAGATGCCCCAAATATTTACTTTTACTAGGAGTAAGAGTTTACACCTCAGGTAATTTTTGGGTAAACTTTTTTGAAATCATAATTGAGCATGCATAAGAAGTCAAACAATTTTCTAATTTAATATAGTTTCTCATACATTCGATGGGACTTTAGTCCTTTAGTTTATCAATTGGTAAGTTTCTTCATTTTGGTGCCAAATTTACATTCTACCATAGGTAGGAAGAAATTGGCCTGCTTTTAAATATTTTTCCCGTTTCAATTTTGGACCAATAACCTAAAGGACATCAAAAAATCCTAATTTAAATTCTATGAGATATTCAATCCATTAAGCTAGTGATTTTCTCCAAATCTACAAAATAAATTCAAGTTGAATCTAGAGTGATTCATTCAGACAAGGGACATGATTTATAAATCCCAGTCTGAAATTGAATTTTAATTTCATGTACTTTTGTTAGTTTTGTTTGATATTTTCAAGTGCTTTACAAATTAAAATTTCATTATGAACTTCAAAATAATAAATATTTTGCAAATCAAGCAAGAAAGACAACAATTAATAAATAAAATTTCTCACTTTTGACTATAATTTTATATTTTCACAGGCATGAAGTATTTGGTGATGCAATAACCACTAGGATAAAATAAATTTTATCAATTAGATAAATATATTTATACAATTCTTTGAAAAATAGCATACTTAACAAATAGTTTAAAAACAAATTGTTGATACGATATACTTGACTCTTACAGACAACCACTTATCAACTTGACTTCATAAATAACATCATACCACATGGGGTAGGTATACTCACAATAGTACATGATGGAATAAATACTAATATTTTTCCCTTATTAATTCATGATACAAACATGGATAGGGATACTTACAATAGTATAAATAACCATATGATGAACTAGGACACACTCAATAGTTCATCAAGTATACTTCGATTATGAACAATGACACACTCAACTATTCACAACAACTAGTAGTGGGAATGATCTCAATAGATACAACTAAGGATAGTGGCAGTCTAAGTTATCAAAGGTCAAAAAACATAATTATATAGGGACACACACTCTATCAAATACAAAAATTTAAATAGGAACACACACTATTGTTCATAGCAATTGTGACTAGGGGTACACACAACCAATAAAAAATAATAAATTAGACTAAGCCTTATTGGTTTACATCATCTTTTAAATGGGTACAAATGCAACCATTCACCTGAAGTGTGCCATGGACCTTTATTTATGTATATTATTAGTATGGTAGTCAAATGATCCTTACTACTCCTTCCAATCTAACATTGTTGATATATAGTTATCTGGTGCTTACCAAATATTATCTTCAAAACCTTGGGTATATTTGAACATTGAAAAAGAATAATATTTGATCCCCAATAAATTTTAAATTCTCACTTGCATAATATTTATGAGTTTCAACTACCATTGATCATGCACTCCAAGTACATAACTAGTCATAGATAAGTGTAGCATGGGCTTGTACATCAAATGTGGTTTCAATGGGAGTTACAACCATATTGAACATCCTCTTACTATTTAGTATATCATATTTTTAAGAGATATTTCTTCAATTATATAACTTAATATATAGCCATGTAACTAGTCATTTCAAATCCCTTATTATAAGTAATCCAATGCTTCGGATGAGACCATAATATGAAGTTATATACAAATATTACGATCAAATTAAAATGTAGATATCAAGAAAAAATATGTGATTTTAAAATAATAAGATTACCTTAGTTTATTATTATTATTATTGATCAACTAATAAAGATGTAATCTCTTATTTTTATGAGCTACTTTTTCAACATCTAGACATTGGTTCCACACATGTCTCTACTAGTTGTTGATTGAACAACTCATATGTTATATTTTTCATCATGTCTAGAATACTTGTATTTTTTTGTTCCATTCAAAAAATTTTAAATTCCTTTCTTGAAGCATTTTTCATATCATTGTTTACAAGCCCAACAATGTTAAGGTAAGCCTTCTTGTATTCCACCATTGATTTGTCTAGATGACTAGGCAAAATATGTTGTAATATCACAACCAAATGAGGCATGTACCTGGACACCATCTTGAAAATATAAAAACATGTCTTTAGGTCCTAATTATATGTGAATTTAGTGGTTTTTTTTTATATGTGGAGTTGCTTCTCCACATATGTTTAAATCTTTATTTTTTATTGATACAAGTGTGTTGTCCAAAAAAGTTCCTTTAAACATCAACCCAGATTCTATGCTTCCTAAATTTTATTATAAATTTTTGGTTGTGATTTTTTGCTCTTTATAAGTGAATGTTCTTAGTGAAGTTGGCATGTCATAGTTTTTAAATACCTTAACAATATTTCATGCCTCCATATAAAACTAATAAATATGAAGAAGAGAGCCAAAACAAATTACCATAGGAATTAAGAGAGAAAGAATAGGTTTTCTATCTTTTTATTTGGATGAGAAGGGTTCCAAATTAGAACCATCCAATTGAATGAATATGGGCTATCCATAAGATGATTTGCACGGATAAATGAGAGGATCAATAAAATTGATGGCATTAAAGATAGTTCATATGCAATTGTTAAGTCAAGCACTATGACATATCTCATAATCCATTGATAGTATCACTACCATTTATAGATATTTCTAACATGAATATTACATGGCCATGGTCATGCAAAATCATCAATCCTCCAAATATAGGGTACTTGTGTGCCTCTACCTACTATATTTTTTAGTATTTATAGATGATGTGAGTCCTACTATATTCCAATAGGACTAGAAATCACATATTATCTTCAAACAAGGTTTTGGAACAAATGGTTGAGGCTATCGCACCTTGTGTGGAACAACATAGCAGGGCTATTATTGAGATCATATGGTTTAGCTCTATCGAGGACCTCTAGGACTTTTACAAAGGTCAGCTTCATTGTAATTTTTGACCTTGGGAACATAGTCCTAATCTAACAACTTGGGGGTAAAAGGGGTACAAAAAATGTAGAAAAGTAAATCCTAAGCTAACTGAATAGAATAGTAAAAAAAAATTACAAATAAAATTTAAGGAGCAATTCACCCAAGTTATAGAGATATATTTTTTTTAAAGGACCACAAGTCTTCCAAACACCTCTAAAGAGAGTTATTCACACCAAAATTGAAGCAATTTGCTTAGTCATTTTAAAATATTCAAGTTTAGTTTTTGTAGGTAATTCACTCTAGTTAGCTGGTGATTTGCTTTGTATACTATTTTTTTAATAAAATTTTAGAATTTGGACCTAAAATTTTATCCATGTAGGTAAAAAAATACGTGAGATCAACCTTATGAATACGTGTTCAAAAATACAATAATCAGGTAAAGATATTCAATTATCAAAATTAATTACATATTAGACAAGGAACACAAAATGGAAAAAGGAGTAATTTGCTTTGTGGGTGTTTCAAAATGATGATATTAAAGAAATTATTACAGATAATTCTACTTCATCAAAATAAAAAAATTGATGGCTAAAAATGTGTGTCAAAATATTACATCCCAAGAAATGTTCTCTTTTGGTTTTATTTATATTTTTTTTCTAATATTGTAAATCAAACATGAGTAATTAGGTCTCCTACCTTGAGTCACACTCATTCCCTTATGAAATTTCATTTAAAGTGAATAATCCTATGAATAATTCATTTCTATAATCGTTCCATAATACAAATAATGTGTTTCAACTACCAATTTCTACCACTCAAATTATCCTTCCTACAAATGTGCCTTCATTGCAAAGCCCCACTTGGATATAGCATGTCCAACACAACAAATATCTCATCTAGATGATTTGTGTCATCAAATGTATTATTTTAGGGAAATAAATTTAATTGTAACTAGCACCAAGGATTGTATCAAAATTCATAAGTGCCAATAGACTAAATGGTGGTGCAAGGAATGTAAGGAAACCCCTTATGTTAAATTTTACCTCTATCTAGTAAACCTTTGCAATATTTCCAACAATTACCACCTTTTAAAAATCAAGAAATATCATAGCTAGGATTGCAAAATCCTCCTCCATTCTAAAAAATGCAATTTCCTCTAAATAAGTAATGGAATTTTCCTAACCTTCCTTATCCTTTTTAAAATATGAACCCTCCTTTCCCACTACCATTTTATAATACATTAAAATACCTTCACATCCACCATATGTAGCTCCTCCTTAAGGTTACATAGCATATTCCTTTTTGGTTTACTATAGTCAACCTCCACAAAATAATCTATCACCTAAACCTCCTAGTCCCCAAAACCAAATTCTTGACTAGACTTATCAAGGACAACTAAATCTAAGGGTATATTTCCCTATCCCATATATTAGTATAAAATCATTATCTAACATTGATAGGATTGGGAATAAGGTGGCATTAAATAGTTGAACTGAGTCATCTACACTCAAATAAATGCATCACATATAGGACAAAAACATCATGGTATGTTTACTTATGTATTCATTACATTATAAAGTTACTTTAAGGGTTACCTAATAATTATGTTGCTTTGGATTCTCTTCTATTTTTCCAAAGGTGTCCTTGTTATTTTTTTATCATCATGAGTTATGTCGAGCATTCTAGGGTTTGCATGGATGCCATTGCTAAAGGAATCCTCTCGATCAAGGGTTTCCTTCCCTTTTTTCACAAATTTGAAGGGGAGGACCCAAAAATTACCATGGTTTTCATGGAGACATGATATAATGGTAGGGTCATCATTCATAACAATACTTATAACATGGGTATCAAAGTTCTAGTTGAATTAACTGGCCAACTTCCTAAGGGACGATCCATAAGAAGAGAAAAGCATAACTGGGATGTCAAGTTGAAGGATTTCAAAGATAAAGATATTTAAAGGAAATCTTGGGTGGGGATACAATGTGATGAGCTTACTTTTCCTTGGGGGAGTTTCCTAAAACCCATAATGGAGTTTGTAATAGTTGATTACCCAAATAAGGCTCTCTATAGCTTTCATTTCAGATTTTCAATCATTTTCGAGATGTGAGTGCAGTTAATATTCTATAGTTTTTATTAAATTCTATTGGCTACACTATTGAGAACCATAGATTAAAAAAAGGGTCTGAATTACCTACCAATAATGGTCTATTCAATATCATGTACAAGAATTAGTTAATTAATTATCCTCAGGGCATTGTTGTGTCTCCCCCTCCCAAACCCAGGCCAAGTCCCATAAAACCTAGCTCTTCTCAAACTACACCTCAATCCTCAAGCACCCCTAGGCTCTCTACTAAGAAGCAAAAAATTGTTGATGCAGTCCATCAATTAAGGAAGAGACCCAATAGTGAATCCCCTAAACTTAATTTTGAGCCTAATTAGAAACCCTTGAGCTCTTCTATTTGTTTAAAAAATAAGGCTCAATAGAAAGAATACCTATTCATTGAGTCAAAGGATGAGGAAAAGGAAAACCCTAACCATTGCATGCATTTTTTCATCATCAATTTAGTCACAAACTATGTTTCCTAGCTTTTTTATTTGTGGAATGCACTAAGTCAATGGTTTTTCAAGAAATCCTATGATGATGGTGCACCCAATGCTCCTACTATAGTTTTTAAGGAGGTTTTTGTTCCTGAGGATGTCCATGGAAAGGGTGGGGATGTTGAGATGGATAACTCCAATGATAGACTCTGGTATGCTGCTATTGAACCTAATAAGGATACATAAGTGCCCCACTCCTATACCGGGTGTTTGTTGGTTGCTTTTTTGCTTCATGTTGCTTATGTATTTTGTTGTTCTCTGGGTCCTTTTAAGCGTTTCTTAATTCAAGTTTTTTTGTTGGTGGTGCTCCTTGAGGATAAATTTAGTGGTTTTGTTTGTTGAAGGATGGTATCCTATTCTAAATTCTCCTAGTCTATTGGCTTATAAAGCCTTTTTGTAATCAATTTTTGAGGGCCCTGCTAAAACCCACTCGTAATATAATTTCTTTAACCAATAAAAAAAATTATGGAACCTTTCATGCATATATTTGGCAGTATCGATAAGAGGTATTTTATTTTGTTTGATTAAATTCTATGCAAAATTATCCTTAAAAAATATTCATTATTATGACAATAGGTTTTTGAAGACCTTGAATTTAATTTCATCAAATTTAGAGCGAATGAATAACAAACATTAATTTATTATATTAAGGGATTATAATATAAGTTTGTAACCTTGTAGAAAGCATACACCTAACTAATGCATCAATTGATATCAAACATTAAAGCATAAAATATTGAAAATAATAACTTTAATAAGAAAGAGAGTTCTTATTTTATTAAATATTTTGTCAAATTTGATTACAAGTACATCCCTCTTAGGGATACTCAATGTTGATACAATTAATACAGTATTGAAGACCCTCTAAACAAGAGGGCATTGTAATTTGTAGACTCTCTACAAAGACACAAACTATTCAATATCAATGGTGACCTTCTTCTCTCATGAAAAGAGGTATTTACTGCCTTGAATGCCTTGAAATGAATGAATCATGTAAACCCTATGTTCAATAAATAACAAGAAAGGATTAAAAGCAAATATGGCCTCTCTTGATGAGGCTTTTGATGAAAACTAGCATAAATGGTGATAATGAAAATAAGAAACATGTAAATATTTAAATATTAGCATAAAATCATAAAATTACTATGAAGCATAGAAAGAAAGCATGCAATCTATGTAATATGCAACCTAATTAGCCATTATAAACTTGAAATGAATGAAATAACAAGAAACTATGCTAAATTGATAATTGCAAGGAAATGAAGCAAAATTACCTCTAATTCCTAAATTAATCGATCAAATGTCTGCTAAAATGTTAATATATGCTAGACTAAGCTAATTGCACAACTAAAAACATAAATCTAATGCTAAAACAAAAGATATCAGGGATAAAACTCTCACTATGGGTCTAAGGCATGGTGGGCACTGTTAGTCCTAGCTGACAACAACGATTGAGGTGCAAATGCTTTTGCTCTTGTAATCAGGGCTTGGGTCTTTTATTTCATCCATGGAATTGATGATCAAGGGTCCCCTTTGTGTCCTCTGGTGGATTGGTGGTCAAATTTGATGAGATTCATATTTTATTGACTTGATTGTGCGATTATGCTTCCTAGTCCTTTGGAAGCTTCATTTATGAATTCATGCTTGTCACTCCACAATTGGGTAGCATTTTGACTCTCCTCAAAGGGTTATCAATTTGCTATCCATTTCAGAAGAGCTTCGCTATGTTCAAATGCAAAATTTCTCCATAATTCTCTCCAATTTGGAGGAGGGTCTTATAGGACTGCTAATATCTAATCTTGGTTTTTCTAGGAAGCCAAGATCAAGATCCAGGAGGTTGGATAAATTGTGAGGAAAAATATCAAATCTTCCTCACCCAAAATCGTTTGAATTCTCACTGTCCAAACCGTTGTAACCGAATTTTTCTCAACTCATGATTCAAAATAGTTTTGATGCTAGTTGTGACTCTGAGGTATGGCCAACTCTGTTAGTCATGGGTGTCAGTCATAGCTAAGGCTAAGTTAGCAAACTCTACCAAAATTAAGTGGTTAAAACCATTGCTTCAACTTGGAGATATCCAAGATCATTCATATGGTCTGTTAGCATGTCCCATATGAGTAGTCACCTTGACATGATGCATTTTAGGTGTCTACAAATGCCCCTTTTGGGATACATTGTGAGAAAAAACAACGCTGAGAAAAAATAGACCTCCCAAAATGATATCATAGGTTGAATCATAATCATTGATCTTATCAACATTAGATGCTCAGTATTGCCAAAGGGTATGCATCTTAAAATCATTGCTTCCAATTGAGGGAAGGCTTAAATTTGCAAAGATTTTGCAAGCTCTAGTGGTGATCAGGTAGCTTCAGTGATACAATAGTATCGATATATGGAGAGCTACTAACTTAACTATCATAGTTGTTTTTTACCCTAGCAAAGGGTAAGCTTATGGTAGTCATTGGCAATGATTCATAGGATGAACACATTTTGACAAGATCGAATGATCTCCTATTGAATTTGATTATGATAATTGATATTAAGACTACCTCCTCAAGCGATGAGTCGATGAAGATAGGAAAATTTAATGAAACAACAAGTCACTTGACCATCATGAGTGATTTGAATAGTTGAATATCTTAGCACTTTAATTACCTGGCAAGGCCCAATTCAGCCATGATTGCAACTATTAATAGTAATTGTACATATCTATCCCATGGAGCAGTTCGGCCGCTGTGGCCTTCTTAGGGAATCAAGATGATAGCAATTCTAATTAAGCTTGTGTTGAATCATAATGTTCGATGATCTACTAAAAATTTCATAGAAGAATTGAGATGAATACCTCATTCCCATGGAGCAGTCCGACCGTCTAGGCCTTCTTAGGGATTGAAGTGAAGCATATCAATTCAACAATGAATAATTTACCCCAAATGGCCTTATGGTAATTTAATCATCTTGCCAAATTCTATGGATCGCAAGTCACTACAACCACCAAGTGTATAGGGTAAATAACCTGATATGAGGCACATTTGAATTTTGAATTATATGAATTGTTTTGTTATTTTTGAAATATTTGAGGGTTTTGCACCATTATATTTTTTATTTTACATTTTGAAGCCTATCATGGTTGAATTTTGAGGGTATTTATTGTTGCATGCTAGTCGCGCTTGTCAAATGCAACCAATTTTTGCAATTTTACTAGATGTGGATCTGACTCGTGGTTCAAAAACCCTAATTATGCACCTGTGGTTGTCAGGTGCGGTTGAGGGTAAAATTGAAAATATAAAATAAAATCTATCATTTTTAAAGTCATTATTTTCAACTACCAAGGTGTAAAACTGACAGCTTTGAGATGTAAACTTGCACTTTTGAAATGAAACATTGTTGAAAACCCATGCAAAATACCTCATGGAAAACCAACCAAAAGCGTCTTCCAGTGGCAGAGCTAGTGCGAGTAAGGTAGCCACACACATCTCTCTTATTTGTTTTACCTAGTTAAAATGAACCTCATTAATTAATAGGTTAATGAAACCACACTAAAATTCCAATAAATAACCTCACCGTGGTTAGGATTTATTGTACGCTAGCTTAGAGGGTAGGGTATTTAATTTTTGGGTATTTTTAGGATGGGAACGGACCCTAAAAAGGTCATTTATCTTAGCCACGGGTGCTAGTCGTGGATCCCAATTTGTAAATTTGGGGTCATGGATGTTAGCCACGATGGGATTCAAATCCCAATGGTCATAATTTTGATCATTGCCACCGGCCATGGGTCCTAGCCGCGGTTAGCCCATATTAGGAAAAATTTTCAAATTTCTTGATTTTTTTTTTTTGTTGATTTAATTGATTTTGTTTTTGAATTTTTGAAGTGTTATATTGAATTTTTTGATTGTGTTGCATGCATTTGTGAATTTTTTTATCATTTTGAATATTTTTTAATTTTTTTGACTTTTTTATGTCATGTTTTGATGTTTATGATTGATTTTATGTATATTATTTGTGTCTCTCTTTAGAATTTGACCACAAGGGCAAGGAAATTAGATATCCTTTGTACCATTTGTAATAGCCTTAATGACACTAAGTGAGCTTGGTTTGGAGCCATTGAATTTGGATACATGATACGCCTTCCATATATTAGATTCGATTAGGCTTACATGACCGCTTTGGCCCATCGCTAGGATGTGAGGACCAACACATTTCACCTACCCATAGGTGATATTACTATCACTTTGGAGGATTTATACTACATATTACAGATCCTAATCGATGGTGAGGCCATCACATATTCACCCACAAAGGCAAATGATGTTGTCTTTCAAAAGATCTTTGGCACCCGGAGTGTTGTAGCACAAGCATATTCAAACCATGATGGGATCAACATTGAGGATTGGTACCATGAGAATATCTTCTCCCAATGGGTAACTGTACTTATGCACTTGATAGTCCATATTGTGCTGCCAAACACATCCAAAGCAAGGTTCCCTTGGAACCTCTTGGTGAGGACCCAAGATGTGCTGGTGAGTAGCACTAGAGAGTCATTGATCCTATCCTAGGGGAGCGCTCTACTTTCATATCTCTATTATGAGTTGTATAGGATTACATGGAAGAGCCATATGGGATTTTGTTGTAGTATCCTAATATAGCTCTAGGTATGGCAACACATCACAATTGAGCACCCCACACAACTACCCCTTCAGATTATCGATATTGCTGGGGAGATCTAGTGCTATATTTTGTGCTAGCCTTGAGAGTCTGAGGGATTTTAGATTAGGTCTTGAGAAGGGGACGTGCAGTACTACATTGATAATATTGCATGACTATATCTTGGGTAGGTGTTATGGAGGCCCTACTTGGATTATGCAGCATGGCCAGAGGCAGATAGATACCTCAAGAGGACTCAGTGTGACAGATGGCTTCTCGGGTGCAATCCTAAGATACGAGAGTTCTTCTACTTCTTCCACATGACTAGGTAGTTCAAGATTCATCAGGATATCCCTCCCACTCCCACTATCTACCACCACATTAATACAAATAAGTACTTGGCATGGCCTTAGGTGACTCCACTAGGGGATGAGGATGATGACTTCCAAGAGTCTAGAGTGGATAATATAGGGACTACGATAAATTATGACACCTAGTGGACTACCAGGTTATGGCAGGGTGATGGTTCCTTAGGCAAACCTAAAAATGGTGTGACAACAATAGAGGTAGAAGAGGCATATCCATATGGAGTAGATCCTCATGGGCACTAAGTGTACTAGTGGATAGAGGGAAAATGGGGTGAGGTTGCAGCTAAGGAGGATATCCAAGTAGAGTACGGCAAGGAGGAGCCTAATGAAGAGGTGTCCTATCTTAGGGCCTAGGTTTCTAGCTTACAAACATGGGTAGGGACCCTATAGATGTATATTCTAGAGAGGGACACTTTCATGGCTACTCTATAGGTATAACTGAGAGCTACATAGGATCAGCTATCATAGGGATAGGAATAGTGGTGGGGATACCATAAGGATAGGACTCTTCATTAGGCATAGATTGAGACTATCACTATAGCTCTGGAGAATATGACACTTGAGTGAGATCTTGCACAGTATTAGCTATAGCTCAAGACTCACAAGAGGGATCTGGAGAGTAGTGCATGAGGGGAGCCCTTGAATATAGAGGTTTCTCTTATGGATCCAACTATACAGGGATTTGTAGGTTTTTATTTAGATGTAGATATCAGGAGGCTACAAGCTATCATACATATCCATCTCAATTAGTGTGCATCATATGTTGCTCATATTGCTCACATAGAGAGAGAGGTCGAGCTACATGGGTGTGAGATTTCAAAGAGGTCCATAGATCCAGGTACTCATAGGACTCAGACATGGGAGACATGGTAGTCTTCAACTCGTTCTAGTCACAAGACTCATTGGATAGAGATATCTTCAAGTGCTAGCTCTAAGCAAACTCATAGGGAGGGTGGCACTGGCGGAGGAGAATCATAGGCCAGGGGTGTAGGTGCTACCTAGTATAGGTCTTATCAAATATTTGTACCATTTTTGAGTGTAAGGTCGAGGACCTATACAGTTGTAGCCTATAGGCATTTTGAACATACTTTTATGTACTTTTTGAGACACACACACACACACACATATATATATATGATCAGACATTGATTTATGACTCATTATATGTGTATATTTGTTTTATGTTTATGGGATGCATATGGATGTAATGATTATATTGTATGTTTATTTGATGCTATATGATGTGATGTATGGATGACATGCACTAGCTAGATGATGGATTTATGACTAGATATTGTGATCTAGATATGTAGATGGACTACTGTGATGTATGCATATGTGGATGCACTGTTTGATGTTAAATGTATGATTAATTTAATTTATTTGTATCCATTTAATTTATGATGTTATGATATGATGAATTCAGTTTATGTAATTCATTATTTACATGATGATGATCTAATGTAAATGAACCTATATGCTTTAATCACTTAAAACATAAGGAATGAATGTAGTATGAGTTAAGAAATCCAATGGATGACACCACAAAATGTATAATAATCATGAAATCTAATTGATACATATTATCATAAGAATTGATCAATTAAAAATCCATATGTACTATGAAATGATGTATTATTTCTATTCATAAGATTTCGTAAGTTAATAAATATGCACAACATAGTCAATGGTCATCTAAATATCATTGTTGACATCCATATGGTATCTAACATATGTTATGAACACCTCTTAATAAACAAAATTTAATGAAAATAAGTTTATTATTGAATGATTTGAAATGAATTGTTGCTATTTGGGAATTTTTGAGGTTTTCCATGAGACTCAAACACCCTAGTTGACTTATCAAAAGTTGAATAATGATTATACTAGACTTCTTAAAAATAAAGCTTTCACTATGAAATACCAAGATATTCATTACCCTTATGTGTGTAAATGAATATATTAGATGAGACATAAGCATACCCCAATTCTAGGCAGGATTCATTCAGCCCATTGTTGTATTGGGGATCCTCAAATGTCCACCCGATCCTAGGTTTGGACTTAGTTGGACTAGAACACTAGGTGATACAAGCCACCCAAAGCTAGATCATTTATAAATTTCTTAGACCTACCCCAATTCCAGGAAGGATTCATTCAACCCATTATTATATTTGGGATCACCCTATGGATTTTGAGCATTTCCCATTCCAGGAATTCAATTTCACCCCTTATTTTCTTCAATTTATTGGGATACTTGCTCATATAAAATGATAAAAATCACTGTTTATTTTGTAATTTTGTTTTTCTTTTGTTTTGAGCAAGGGATTTGATTTGATTTTTGGGATTTTTCTCATTTTTATGTAAGTAAGGGATTTCTTCGGGTAAGGGTTAAACTTATCTTTTTTCCAATTACCTCTACTCTACAGCATTACGCCTCACAAAATGAGCAAGTAACAAAACCTGTCACCTAAGGTGACCCGGACCACTTTTTTAGTGTTCATATTCCCTTACCCTAATTAGGATTGTTAATGTGTTGATTAGTGATGGGATTATGATATGCTAATTGCTATCAAAACTAGACCTCATCTATAAAATTAAAACAAGCTTTCTACTAATTTTAAGAATACCACTAGGTATGGTTGAATGACCAGAAAACCCCTAGTATATTCTTCATATCAACGGGAGGGGTTGTGTTGAGAAACATAATTACTCACAAGGGTGATGGATGATTATGATTCATAGATGCATGATTGAAATACAAATGTGGTGTCATTTGTAAGATTGAAAACACAACCTATCCTAATGTAAGTGCAATGGATGGAAATACCTAATGTAATGCAATTAAATGAAATGCATGTGCAAAATTGAAAATGCATGATGCCAATGAAATGCAAAGTTTTTAGATTTTATTGTTTTTTTAATTTTATCGATTTTTAAAATTTTCCATATTTTTAAGTTTTGAAATTATTATGTATGGAATGCCTTAAGATGAAGTATGTTGATAGTTTCAAGCTCTTCAACACCTTCAAGCGATGTCAGGTAATATGTTCTAGGTCCAATCTACTCTGACATGTTGTAAGGACCTAAATAGTTAGCCATAAATTTATCTCGCAAGTGCGGTGGTAGATTTGAATGTTGTTGGTTCTCTCTCAACACAAGATCACCAACCTTAAAGTATTTCAAGTGGAATTTACTATTTTAAGCTCATTTTAAGTGCTCTTGATATATTTGGAGATGATCTAGGGCATTCACATGATGTTCATCAAGAAGCATCAATTGATCTAGGTGAGCTTGTCGTGTAGTGTCATCATCGATGAACTCTTTCAATGTGACGTACAACATTGGAATATCCAAATATAAGGGCATAATGGCCTCAATACCATATACCAAAAAAAATTGGGTTGCCCTAGTGGGCATCTGAATGCTAGTCCTGTAAGCCCATAAAGCAAGGGGCAACTGGATGTGCCAATATTGGTGGTTTTTTTGTACCATATTTTTCAATATGGCTACCACTATCTTATTTGAAGCCTCATATTACTCGTTTTCCTATAGATAGTATGGAGTCATAAAAATGTGATGTATATTGTACTTAGATATTAAAGCCTTCACAATTTTGTTCTTGAATGATCTTCCATTATCTAAGATTATCTTGGATGGTATCCCAAAATTACTAATGATATTATGAAATATAAACTCTGAAACATGCACTCTAATTGTCATTGTTAGAGGGATTTATTCCACCCACTTTGTAAAATAATCAGTAGCCATTATAATAAATGTATGTCATCCCGATGATGGAGGAGAGATATTACAAATTATATCCAAACACCAATGATAAAATGGATGAGCCGCTTTAATGGGTTGTAAGACTTGCAATGGCAAGTGCATAAGATTAGCATGATGTTGAAATTTGATGCATTTCTTGACATACACAGTGTAATACTTCTCTATAGTGGGCCAATAATAACCCATTTGAAGGATGCACTTCACAATGGCCATGTCATTAAAATGGTCACTACATGTATCATCATGAGCTTGAGAAATTTCCCACATTGATTCTTGGGGATCAATATAATGAAGGAGAATTCCATCGTAGCTTCTTTGGTACAAAATGTCTCCAAGCAAGATATACTTTGTCACTTTTTTTCTGAATGTGCATTTCACAGCATGAAATAATACCTGTGGGATCAAACCAAGCTTGAGAAATTCATGTAATTGTGACATCCAGTCCTAATAAGCTTTTGCATCGACTAAAAAGATGACTTGTTTCCATAGTGTTTTGTTGTGCACAAATGCATATTGGGATACAACCTTGTGGTGAATGGTGGTGCCATTCTCTGTAGGACCCTATGAGATCAAAGACCCCCAGGATGCCTTCTTGAGAAAGTCTTTGGCCTGATAGAATCACTCATGGTTTGGTTCTATATGAATAATTTTTGACTAATTCCTTGTTATCAAAAGCTACACACTGCATCGCAACATGAGACTTTACATGAATGGTAATAAAGTAAATAGATGGATTTTGAGAGATTAAGGATCCCAAAGATGCCATAGTGTCTACAAATTTTTTCAACGTACAAGGGATTACCTCAGTGTCATACCACTCTAGCTGGGCTAAATAAGTATGAGGAAGATCCTTGTAAGCTTTCAATAAGGGACACCTACATCGAAAAATTTCCTTTGCTTGATTGAATATGAGAAAGGAATCACCCATAATGTTTAATCGTTTAATATTCATGGTGAAATATATTTGGAGCCCTAATATTAGGGCTTCGTATTTAGCATTGTTTTTGGTTTAAGGAAAGTATAGCTTAAATGATAAGGGCATTGGAGCATCTTGTGGCATGAAGAAGACAATTCTTGTGCCACCCCTTATTCACACTTCAAACCATCAAAGAACAAAGTCATGTAATCTTTGTTATCTGGTTCTTCAAGTTCAGGTGCTTTTGATAATGTGAATACCACATCATTAGGAAGCTCTATGGTGAGAGGCCTACTATTTTCATGAGGTATCTCTACTAGTTGATCAGATATGACCTATCCCTTGATGGAATTTTGTCTAATGAATTCCAAATAAAATTATGTCAATAGCATGATCCACTTTGTAGTACGCGTATTATGATATATATTGCTCATCATATACTTCAAAGGATTTTTTTTTGATATTACATATGTTGTATGACTTAACATAAAATGATGCATTGCAAACACTATTGCTAAACATAGCTTCTCCATGTATGCATACCCCAGCTCATAACTCGCCAAGGTGTGATTGATGTAATATATCACTTGATCTTTCTCTTGCACATTATTTTGGGCTAACATGGTTCCCAATGCAAAGTTAGTAGCTGATATATATAGCAAAAAAGGCACATTCGGTCTTGGTGAAGCTAGCACTAGTGACATTGCTAGGTATTGCTTAATTCCAGTGAAGGCCGCTTGATAGTCCTCATCCCAATTAAATGTGACCCCCTTATGTAGGATCAACATTTATCTAATAATTATGTGATAAATCACATTATGGATGCTAATTTACCCTGAAGGCTTCTTAGATCTTTGATATTTGTGGGAGGATGCATTTCTAATATGGCATTGAACTTCATTGGGTCAAATTTTATGCCTTGTTTTGAAATGATAAACCCAAAGAGCTTTCCTGAAGTTACACCAAATATTCACTTCTTGGTATTCAAATTGACATTATGCTCTATCAGGCGATAAAAGACCTTCCTCAAGATCTTTGAATGCTTAGAATGCAACAATGACTTTGCCAACAAGTCATCGATGTAATATTCCAATATCTTATGCATGTAGTCATGAAAGATATATCTCATGGCTCACTTTCAGGTCTTCAATATTTCTTGGGTTAAACCAGCCATTGTACTTGATTTGTTCATCCAGTGGGCTTGCCCATTTTCAAGCCAAAGACTTAGATACATGTGGAAAATTGGTCTCAATCACTATATTTGGCAGGTGTGGTTAGAAAGGAACCAGAGTCTTTAATGAGTCTATCCTTGATCATCAAACTATCATTTCCAGGATCCTATCCTTTGCTAATGAGAATGTGAACCTTATCCCTTTTTTTAGTCATAAACCTCATCTGCAGGAGATCACGATTACTCAATATTTAATTTTAACCTTTTTAGACGAGTCTGTGCCTAGGGTAGTCAACCCCAGAGCCAATGTTAAGTGGTACCCACCTCATACGGGTTGGTTTAAGCTAAATTTTGATGGAGCGACTAAGGAAAATCCTAGAAAAGTAGGTGCTAGTGGCATTGTGCGAGATCATAATGGGAATATGATGCTTGCATTTTCCAAATATTTGGGAACAAGGACAAACAACGAAGCTGAAGCTAGAGCTATGTGGAGAGGCCTTCAAATGACTCAAGACTTAGAAGGCAATTTGATCGTAGGAGAATCTATGCCTGTTATAAATCTCCTAAATAATTAGAAAACACCTCCTTGGAGAATTAAAACAATTGTTGAAGAGGCTAGGATCCTTTTCCAGGGAAGACATGATAGAAAAACCGAACATGTCTTTTGGGAAGCTAACAAAGTTGCTGATAAGCTGGCAAATTTGGGAGTCAATGGTGATAGACTTTTCAAATGGGAACACGGTATCTCAAGCAAAGTAGAGGAGCTTATTCAACAAGAATACCAAGAATGATAGTCAAATTTACCAACAGGGAAGGCACTGTAAGTTCAAAGGCTATGAGTATTCATGTCTCTTTTTTGAAATGGACTCAAAATAAAAATTATTCGAGCTATCAGTCTTGGTGGATGCTACTTGGAAATACCACAAATACTAATGGGGACAATCACATGTCATATAACATGGCTCCTAGTCATATTAGTAATTTGAGGTTGGTTGATAATCATAGGGCATGAAAGAAACAATAATATAAGACTTCAAACCAGAGCCACGTGGACCACCAGATAGCCACCGCCATAAATCTAGCCAGTAGGTTCACTTCTTCAAGGCTTATTGGCCAAGACGAGATGTGGTCCCAAAGCATGTCATATAAAAAAGAAAACAATTACCAAAGAATTATTAAGAGTAACTGTCAATACAGAGCTTGTGGAAGTTTTTTCAGTACTCTGCTATGTGTCTGCAACTTTTTATTTTTCCACTATTTCAAGGAAGGGATCTGTGTCTATTTATTTTTTGTAATTATGATGCAGGCATGTTTTCTTGGGGTATACCCAAAAATTTGTATGGGAAGTTTCTTTTTGATGACAGGCTATGTGCCTTACCGGGTGTAATGGCTTTGGCGGCATGTAGATTTTACATATATAGTATCCTTAGTAAGGATATGTTCATAAACAACCCTGGGTTGATTTTTGTAAAAGGTTTTAGGTCAACCTGTAAAACCCGGTATTAATGCTATAGTATCTTATCTACCAAAAAAAAAAATGTGGCACCAGCATTTTTAAGGCTAAATGACATGAATTTATAGCAAAATGTTTCCCATGGCATTGTGAACATGGTTTTGCACTGATCTTAATCTTTAATCTGAATCTGATTGTAATCCAAAAAATCACCCATAAGGGAGATCATATCATGACCTGAAGTTGTGTCTATAAGAGCATATATGTTGGGAAATGAAAATAAATCCTTTGGTGTTGCCTTATTGGGGTCTCTAAAATATGTACAAATATGGATCTCTCCAGCATGTTTTCCTACAGGTATCATGTTTGATGCCCATTTCAAATAGTTTATGGAGATAATGAACTCTACATCCAACAACTTATGTATCTCATATTTAACCATTATAGTGATTTTTGGATGTATCTTCCTGGGATTTTGATTGATATGTCTCTTAGTGGGATCTAGAAAAAGGTTATGAGAAGCCAATTTTAGATTTAGTCTCGACATGTCCTTGTATGTCCAAGTGAAAATGTCAGGTCTCTATTTTAGTAGAGGTATGACTATGGTATGCTCATTAGGAGATAGACTCTCTTTAAATTTGAACTTCTTAGGATTAGTGGGATCATTAATGATATCCACCTCGAAGATCTTCTATACTAACATGTGTGATCCATCATCAAGCTGGTGAGGCGTAGGAATCTATTAGATGTCATCAGCTAGGTTTAAAGGTCCTACATCAAAATTTCCCTCAGCATGATAAACATCATGTGCATAGCCTAACATAAAATGAAAAGGTTACAATATTTATTCATCAGGGAAGAAATATTCAGGATCTAGTGCTGAATCAACGTGACCCCAATCAATAGCATCTACATTCAGATACAATGGTTTGGAGGGGTTGACTGGATTACGGAGTGGAGTGGTCAGATCAATGGAGATCATATTTATGGAATGGATTAGATACCCAAGACCACATGTGTGTGATACTATATTGATAAGACTTCCATCCTTGAGATGTGGCTCTAGGGGTATGGGGATCTCTAGATCTGATCTATGAATAGACTTGAAAATATGATCACTTGGATCCAAGAGTTGCATGTACACAGG
Organism: Wollemia nobilis; assembly: GCA_028583015.1. NCBI lineage: Eukaryota > Viridiplantae > Streptophyta > Pinopsida > Araucariales > Araucariaceae > Wollemia > Wollemia nobilis. The sequence continues at coordinate 2,537,366 of JAQPPZ010016751.1, read as the reverse complement.
CATATCAGGGAATACTATATGATAAATCATATCCAAATTGCATGGTCTCCCTCTAAGGTGTGAGCTAGGATAGACTTGCTAATACATCTCATTGATGTCAACTGGCCCATGATGATGCCATAAATAGTGAGGCCTGAGATAGGCTCTCTTTGTCTCATCCTCGTCATCACTATTGTATATGAGTCCTTCACCCTGACCAACTAGAATCAGACGATTAGCAAGATGGGGCATAAGGTAGTCCCACTTTGTTTCATCCTCATAGTCGCTATCGACCACGAAGAATTGCTCATTCTCACCCATTTGCTCCATGGGTAATAGATGATGTAGATTTAAGGGGCCTAAGTAGGCCAACTCAGTTTCATTCTCATATCAATAATTGTATGAGGATATCTCATCATCATCTATTCCAAAATTGTAATCTAGTCCACCACTTTTGACAATGAACTCTACTACACCCAAAATCTAGATCTGCATACCTGTGTCATCGATAGCTTCATGGATTTCATTGACCAAGCAAACTCTTGGATTGTCTCCTTGATTTACCTCTACCATAATGTGCTCATGATAGATCTCTAGTGGTTATTTTGAGACATAGGTTACCCACCTATTACAATTTTGTATATAAGAAGGGTTAGGGTGATAAGGATTCTAGTCCACGTCATCCCCCAAAGCAAGGTTTAGATGATCTAAATATGTTTCTAGGATCTCATAATGTCCTTGAATATGATAGCCTAACCCAAACCTATCAGTTAGTAGTTGATACTATGGTTCAATGGGAACTTGGTGCCCTTGATAAAATAAGCCTAAGATGTAACCATGCCAATGGTAACTTTCAAAGTAGCGCAAGGCAAATTCAAGGTTAGATAGGTAATGAATATTCACCATGAATGGTTTTTCATCATCCTCATATATGGGTGTACAATTTGTAAGTTGATCTAGCCCTCCATAAGTGAATTTTGTTTGGTTAGGCAGCATCCCCAGTGGTACCACCATACCCATGGGAAAGCGATGGGCTTGAGGTCGATCCATGTCTTGTGTAGTCTCGACAAATAACATGAGCATCACATTATACATGATATACTCTGCTAACTTGGGATTAACCAAATGTATAGTCACCTGTGATGCAGATGACCCTACTAAATATTCAAGCGATGTAGGATGAGGTGCCTCTTTGACTTGATTTTGAGCATCCCCTTTGTCCATGGGACTAGAACCCTAGACCATCGCTTCTTTGGGTGCATGCTTCATCTCTTTCTCACCCAATTTCACCTTAAGCTTATTATTATTTCTCAACACTGTGGATGATGTAGGTTTAGTTGAAGCTACAATAGTGTGCTCTGATAGCTACGATGCTAACATGAGAGGTCCTGTGCACACTCCTTTGATTTTACCTTCTGGATGTTTAATAGGCAATGTTAGCCATACATACAAATGCATTTAGGGGAGAATGAAATACCTTGATAAATAAGCTAGATTCACATATTTGAATGGATCTTCATCAAAAGGAACCATGTGAATTTGTACCTCATGTACATATTTTATACATTGGTGTAAGATCGAGGGAATGCAATACATTTATCTAATCCAAGGCCTCCCCAAAAGGATGTTATACTGCATGGCACCTTCGATCACACAACACATCATAGGGATGGTCTTAAGTCCAACCTAAATTGAAAGAACTATAATACCTACCATTGAGCATATCACATTGTTGAATGCTCTCAAGGTTAAAGTAGAAGGTACGATATGTGACTTTGAAAACTTTAGATAAGTTAACACCTTGGTTGTAATAATGTTGATTGATGACCCTGTATTAATCAAAACCTGTTTAAATGGTGTGTTACTTACACACACAATTATATGTAGCGGTGGATCCGCTATAGCAGTGGAGACCATATTAATCTCGTGATATTTAAATTGAATGATCGGTTGACTACACTACTGCACATTTCCAAAAAAAATTATAAATGCTTCAGGATCTTGGGACTGAATTTTTATTGATCTTAGAATATCCATGAGAGTCTCCCTATACTTAGGAGACTACTGAATCAGTTCATAGATTGACAACTTTGTTGGAGTCATATATAGGCTTTAAATTAGCCTACTCCTAATGGTCACCACTGGTATTATTGGTGGGCCTAGTGATGTGTAGTCATTATACACATCATTAATTCTCAATGAATTTGTCAATCCAGGGTAGTGTACAAGGCTATCTACGAAAGGGGTGAACAGGGTTATAACTTAGGTCAATCTGGAGCAATAGGTCTTATTGGTGAAACTAATTATGTGGAGGATTTAGGACATTCCTATCTCTAAATTGCATAAATTAAACCTTAATCTAAGTTGCAGAAATGGAAACTAATCATTAACTACAGAAATGAAATCCTAATTACAATTGCAAAATGAGACCTAATTATGTTGCAGAAATAACAGTTGCATAATTAGAATTATGATTATAATTGTAGAAAGGAAATCTATTTACTTTTGTAGCAATGGAAACCTAATTATAGCATAGAAATGAAACCTTGTCAAGGCTCTATAACAGAAGGTTGTCAATATTCTATGTAGGAGTTGAAAACAACACAAAATGCAAGAAATTATAGAAAACAATAAATTCTGGAAATGACAATCAACAATAAATTGAAAGCTTTGCTGAAAGTGGAGATTACAACCAAACCATTAATAACAAAACATAAAATAAGCTAATATTGCAAATATTATTAGTTTTTTACAAAAGAATGAAATGACAAGTTCTACAACTCATTCTGCTACAAAAAAATCAGAATAAAATCCTGTTGTTAGTCCTCCTCCTAGGTCTGGAAGTGACCAACCTCCTTGTCCAGAAGAAGGTATGAGTATATCTCTCTCTAGATCTTACACTCATTTACAAGCAATATGAAATAGAAATAGTACACTTTATTGATTCAAGAACATGATTACAATAATTCTGCTAAAATCCTATTATGAAACTGTAACAGTCACTTTCCTGATTATTGCCTATTTTATATTTCTCTACTTTCTGCTTTCTCTATCTTCTACCTCCACTCCTAGCTCAACCTAAATGGGAGCCATATTTATAGATGTCCTAAGATCTACTAACAAGCTAAGAATATCTCAAAAGATCTAATCCTATTATGCTGCAACAATTCCTGGTTTTATCCTATAAGAAGATCAAACTTGATCTTTCCATAAATGGTGGCTTTGGTCGACAAGGATGACAAAGTCAAATCTGAGATATTTTCCCTTACCCTTTTCAATCTTTATTTCCCTTTTTCTAGCATCAAAAATCAGTCAACAAGTCAAAAAGCACATTCTATTTTCATTTCGAAGATAAGTGGCTCATTCCAAAGATACTGCAATTCTCATTTCGAAGATCTGCTCATTTCGAAGACACTATGTTTTTTCATTTCGAAGATATCTATTCATTCCGAAGAGACTTCAGAATGAACAAATGTGTGCTCCTTAAATGTTTTCCTCTGCATTTCTTAGGTGGGTTATTTCTTAGGATCGGGTTCCAATGGTCTTCATCTCTTTCCATATGTGAACTCCATGCCTTGCCATTCATTGGCAGCTGGCTGGAATTTACAGAGGAAAACCCAGTTTTTGCTGCACAGTAATAGTTTGCTTGCACTGTTACTAGATTTAGGTAAAATAAATGCTTGAGACATATCAAAACATGATTAGTGAAATTCTCCTATCAACATAAGCATATCTCATTTAGCAAGTCATAACAAAACAACATAAAACTTATGCAAAAAGTTGTAAAAATTAGAATATAGTATTTTAGATACATTCATCATGCAAATAGTTAATACACAACATATTGAATTAACTTAACTAGCATATTATATTAAACATAAGAGTTTGTAGGCAATTTCAGTGTTCAAAACATGTTATGATTGAGGTATTTCCAGGCCTCATCATTTTCCCCCCAACTTATATTGATGCATGTCCTAATGCATTTTATTGGGCTATGGAATCACATATGTCCATGGTCAAATTCCATGACCTATAGAACAACTTCTTGCCTATATAACATCCCCTGTTATTCTAAAGGTCCTTGAGCCATTCTTCAAACTATTCATCAGGTTAGGCATCTTCTTCAAAGTAGAATGGAACTGGAGTGATGATGGTTGGAAGCCTAAATCTTAGACCTATCCAATTATGTTGCATGATTTCAATCAACTGTATTACTCCTTTTGCCCTTCTTCTGGACCATTCTAAGTTGATGGGGGAAATGGGTTCTATTTTCTGCAAAGACATGGAAAGTTTAGCCCATCTGTTTCTACAGACTACTAATGTTGGCATAAAATTGTCATTACAAAAATTATGGAATATGTTCACATAGTACCTCAAGTTTGTCAAAGTACATTCTCTTTACATCATATTTGTTCATCATGGTGAAGTGTTGTCTGGGGATAATTGGGTGATTTTGCTGAATTGCTCTGACTAAAAATTCAGCTCTTATTTCAATCTCTTTATTTTGCCTTTTCTCATGGTCCCAATAAAACTAATTTTGCAAGGTGGACATGAATGCCCTCAATTGAACATCTCCAATGTAGATTTGAGGATGAAATTCTACTTCTTCTGGAATAAAGAAGCTGTGTAAAAATAGTTCACATAGGAGATTTTTTTGCTCAATAGGTCTGTCAAAATATGCTTCCAGGAAATCTGTAGTGGTGTCCAATTTATATGGAAGACCTGAGCTAATCCTCATGACCTGCCATCTGAAGTATTTCTCCTTCAGAATAAGATTGTAAAATCTGGCTGGCCATCTGAATTAGACTAAAAATTTAGCAATTTGACATAAATCAGACACCTTTTCTTTCAATGCCTGAATCTCTGTTTCCTTGGCCTCTAGCTGTTTTCCTTATAATTTGAAATTTTCAGTCTTAGTGGCAAGCTTCTCATATCTAATCACCCAACTGGCTATGTCTGCATTGTATTTTTCTAGGGACATAGTATTAGGTGGCCTGACTATAGGTGGAACTCTAGGTAGAAGATTTACCTGAACCTCCTTTTCTACCACTTCTACTGGTTGATCATCTGTTAATAATTCTACCTGTACCCCCTTATCTGCTATTTCTATTGGGTTTTCATCAGACAATAATTCCACTTGCACCCCCTTATATGCTATTTCTATTAAAGGTGTAATAGTTTGAAATACAGGGACATTAATAGGAGTACTTACTTGAACAGTTTCATTCTACTGTTTAGACTATTCCTGTGCTGGTGACTCATCTCCAATATTTTCTATTATGCTCTTTGCCAATTCTAAAGCATCTTCAGAATGAGAATGTGATGCTTCAAAATGAGAAGGTATTTATTCAGAATGAAAGGGTGCTACTTTAGAATGAGCACCTATGTTTGCCTCAATATAGTCATCTACCCTAGATAAATCCACAAGCAATTGAGCCAAATCATCCTCATTAATGGATATAGTTGGCTATTTTTTAGACTATGACAACCTTTATCTCAATTCTGCCACTTCTTGCTATAACTCTGCAATTTTTCTTTCTTGTATCTCAATGATGCTTTCTCTCTCTTCAATCCATATGGTTTGTGTTTTGACAACACTCCTTGCTGCTCTCAGCTACTCTATGATGTCTTCATCCTCTGTTTCTACTTTAGAATTTGATGCAGAAAAGTTAGCTAAAGTTGGTTGTTCAACAACTATCTCTTCCTCTACAACATATGTCTGCTCTTGTTCAAGAGGTTCTATGAAACTATTTATAATTACATCTACCAGTTCTATGGCCTGTTGAACTGTAGCCACCTCCAAGTTATCCTGCATAGCCTCTTCCTCAATTATCTGTTTAGGGAATTCTGGAAAGTTTTCAGGGCCTGGTTGTATTTCAGTGACATCTAGACTGCTTTGTCGACCTTCTTCTTCTATGACCTGTTCTACCATTTCCCTCAAGTGGAGTCTTGTAGACCTCCTAGTTCTAGATGCAAAATTCTTCTTTTTGCTTTATTTTTTGGTGATAGCAGGGGTTGTGGGGACAGTTTCAGATGCTTCTATTTCCCTTGTTGTTTCTTCCCCTGTTGGGCTAGGTGCTTCACTTCCCTATTCTGAAAAATCAGTTACAACTTCAAAAAAATGAACCTTCTTCTATTTTTCTATTCTGCTATCAGTTCCAGACCCTATTTTCTTTTTCTTCTTGGCTCATGAAGTTGAAGGTTCTAGAGCAAGGTGTTCTGCTGCTACTGTTGGGTGTGTTTCTTTTTTTGCAATAAATTCTGCAATAGTTTTTGTTTCATCTTCTACAACAGTTGTTTCTTCTTCTGCAACAACATCAACAACATCTATTTCTTCCTCTTCATCCTCATCTCCAAAAATTACATCATTTAAGGTAGAGTAAAACCTATCAAAGCTCCTAGGGTTTCCTCTAAAATGGTGCTAGCAAACTAGTTTTATGAGACCATGGTAGCGAAGGCTCCATTTTCCTTCTTGATATCTTTTTGCCATGTTTTTCAATTCTTGGTGTGGGTATAGGGGAAGATTTACCCTAACATCTGGCTGCTGCCTACCATGTCTGAGATGATTTAAAATTTTATATGATGCCCTGACAATAGTATATACTGCCCTTCATAGGTTAGAAATTTAATGACCCATATGGCCACTTCATCCCAGGGTTCTTGCAGGATGGCCCTTTTTACCCCCTTACATGTGTTATTATGTGTTAAATATTTTGGTGCCCTATCATTTTCTTCTAGAAATTGATTAACTATATTTACCAATGTATTTTTGCCAAACCTAGAAATTGGAAGACCTTCTAATGCCATCTCAGTAATTTGACTCAAAACTTCATGGGTTACCTCAATAGTCATGTCGTTAACATGTGCCCAATTTTTTCTAAATGTGTGGGTGAACATGTCGGCCAAATATTTAGAGGACCCATTAAACTTATCCAAAAATGGCATAAGCGCTCCATCTTCAAAAATTTGTAGCACTTCTAGATTTTCCCAGAGGTGGGTGATATCCTTTGGTTCCATTTTCATTTTTTACCCCATTTTCCTGTATTGGTACATTACAAACTACTCACTTCTACTGCCATTCCTTTGTTGGATCTCTGGTTTCTGGTGTTTGCAGATTTGCAAGGTTTGGTTCCAAGTTTTCAATTGCCCTATTTTTGTTCTTTGGAATGAACCATAATATGAGCACTGTACCTCATAGTCATTTTGTGCTAGAAAATATGTCTTTGGAAAGAAGGGTGGCATGCATTTCTATTTTTGCTTTGAACACATGTCCATCAATGGTTGCATAGATGTCCTTGCCGTCAGATCCACCTTACTCATTTTTTAGTTTTTTTGTTTTGCCTGTAGACTCTCATGTGCATGTTTATTAGCATCAAAAAAAATGGTGGCATACTATTGGTCATGTCCTCCATGATTTTGGTATTTTCTAAATGGGTGCAAAAACAAACCACATCCTAACTGACACGTGTTCATTTATCGTATGTAGCCAAAATAATTTTTTATTTGATCATAATTCTTTTCTTCCTTGGATGCCACATGGAGATGTTATATTGAATGCTATTTTTGAAGATTATGATCTATTGCAAAAACAAAACCTCATTCCAAAGATTATGATTTCATTCTAAAGACAAGTCTTCATTCCGAAGATCATGCTTCTTTGCGAAGTCAAATTCTCTTTCTGAAGATAAATCCTCCTTTCGAAGACAAATCCTCTTTTTGAAGATAAATCCTCATTCCGAAGATCAGGTTGCATTGCAAAGGTAAATCATCATTTTGAAGACATAACTTCATTTCAAAGACATAACTTCATTTCGAAGATAAATCCTACTTCATTCCAAAGACAAATCCTGCTTCATTTTGAAGACAAAGCTTCATTCCAAAGATGATGCTTCATTGTGAAGGAAAATCGTCATTCCAAAGAAAAATCTTTATTCTGAAGACAAATTGTCATTCCGAAGACAAAGCTTCATTTAGAAGACAAAGTGCAACATTCATTCTATTGTTATTCCAAAGACAATTTCAATCCGAAGACAATACAACAATTAATCTGAAGAAGATAACAGACATTGTTTTTGGCATTCTTGTTCCGAAGATTAGGCAGAAATCAATATTCTCATTCTCAAAATATGTTTTAAATATGCCAACTCTTATGGATACCTTTTATGCTAATGGTTAATTGTTATATACTATATACCAATCATTTACAATGAATAAATGTAAGAAATACATACCTGATTAAAACAAGTTAATGCAAGTTTTTGAAGAATGACTATCTTTGTTGATGTTCTGCTGAGATTTTCTGCAATATTTCAAAACAAGTGTAGTTGGTGAATTTTTACAATGATGTTTCAGAAATTTTCAAGGTTATGCATGCCATAAAACTAGTTTTCATGTATACCAACCCAGTAGTGCCTTGGAAAAGGTTTTCACTACTGAGTTATTCATTTTTCTCTCTTTTTTTTCTTGGTTTTCCCTTTTTTTTTTTACCTCTCCTTTTCTCTATTTTTTTCGTGATTCATTTTTTCTTGATTCTGACTATGTCTATGAAGGAATTCATGATTTCCTTGAAATCATGGCCATGAAGGAACTCATAATCATAATTTATTCATATTTTTGTTTTCTGCTTTTTCTGATTTTTTTTTTGTATTTTTCTATTTTTTTCTTGAAATCCATGATCATGCTGATTGTTTTGAAGTGGAAGAGAAGATTTCTTCAACCTATTGTGTATTCAAAATTTCAAGTTGTTGCAAGAATTCCTCTTTAGTCAGAGGTGTATGGTACACCCTGAGGTGATGTCCATTCACTACCAACTTTATCTATGACCCATCAATAGGAGATAAACGAGCTGCTCCATTGTCAAATACCTCTTCAATCCAGTAAGGTCCAAGCCATCTAGTTCTTAGCTTTCTAGGGAAGTCCTCATAGCGAGAATCAAACAGTAAAGCCCAATATCCTTGTTGAAGTTTCCTCTACTAAATGTGATTGTCATGCCACATCTTCCTCTACTCCTGAATTACTTCAGTTTGGTGTAGAGCATCCAACCTAAGTTCATCCAATGCATTCAATTGTAGAATCCTATCTGTCTATGCCTATGACAATTTAATTCCAATTTCCAATGTTGTGCGCAATGTTAGTAGCTCAAATTCAATAGGTAAAAGGGGATTTTTACCAAAGACTAGTTCATAAGGTGTGAATCCAAGTAGTATTGTAAGCCCACACTGCTTCAGATAATTTATCTAGCCATTTTATCCTATGAAAAGCTACTATTTTTGTTAAGATTCATTCTAGTTCCCTATTTTTTACTTCAACCTGGCCATTTTCTTGTGGGTGATAAGGTGATGATTTTCTATGTTTGATTTCATATAATTCTATAAATGCCTCAATGACTTTAGATGCAAATTGGGGTCCTTGGTCTGTGGTGATATACTGGGGAGCTCCAAATCTCTAAAAAATTTGAGTATACAAGAAATCAATGACCATTTCTTCATGAGCATGTTTGAAAGCATGCACCTCTACCCACTTTGTCAAGTAATCAGTGCATACAAGAATATGCACCTTTCCTTGAGAAGGTGGATCAATAGGTCCTAAAAAATCAAGCCCCCACCTCTCAAATGGCTCTAAAACCAATTGAGGCTGCAGTGGCATTTCATTTGTATGAGTGGGTTTCCCCATTCTTTGGCATGCATGCCTGATGTACTTTTTCACATCCTTGTGAAGAGATGGCCAATAATATCTTATCCCTAAGATTTTCCTAATTGTGCTTTTTACAGAGTAGTGTCCACCTGAGGGTTCATTATGACAAGCCCTAAGGATATCATACACCTCATCCTTTCGGATGCACCTACGTAACACATGGTCAGGACTACACTTAAAAAGTATACCCTTAATCCATTCAAAAGAAGAAATTTGTTTGATCAATTGTTTTTTCTATTTTGAAATGAAATGTGGAGGAACTTTTCCTATGACCAAATAATTGGTTATATCTACAAACCAAGGTGATTGGAATGATATAGCAAATAATTTTTCATCGAGAAATGTGTCTTCAACTAATTACCATTCATATGTGTTTTGTAATCTAGACAAGAAATTTGCTACAACATTAGATTTTCCTAGTTTTTTTTATTATAGTGATATCAAATTCTTGCAACAACAGTAACCAACGAATAATTCTTGCACTTACCATAGGCTTATTCATCAAATACTTAATGGTTGTGTGATCTGTGTGAATAAATATTTGATAACCTATGATGTAATGCCTGAATTTATTGATGGCATAAATTACTGCCAAGAATTATTTCTCAGTTGTGGTATAATTTTTCTCAGCTCCTATCAAATTCTTGCTAATGTAGTAGATGGCATAATGTTCACCATTGTCAATTTGTCCTAATGTTGCTCCAATTGTAGTATTGGAAGCATTAGCCTGTATGTGAAATGGTAATGTCCAATTAGGTCTTCTTAACACAGGTGGATTTACTAATTTCTCTTTCAGAGCTTCAAATGATTCCTGACACCTTGTAGTCTAGGAAAATTCAGAATCTTTAGTCAATAAGGCAAACATGGGATTGGCTATTGTGCTAAAGCTAGGAATAAACCTGTGGTAAAAACCAATGTGTCCTAGGAAGATTTTGACATCAGTTTGAGTTTTAGGAGGAAGAAGGTTCTTGATAATTTCCACCTTCTTTGGATCAACCTGGATCCCTTGAAGAGAGATGTGATGACCAAGAACTATCCCTTCCTTCATCATTATAAAACATTTTTCTAGATTCAAGGATAACTGGTATGTTTCACAGTGAGTTAAAACTTTTTCAAGTTTTTCTAATGTAAAGTCAAAATTCTGTCCACATACTATGAAATCATCCATGTATATCTCAACACTGTTGGTAGTAAGATAAAAAAAGTTGCTAAAATTGCTCGCTGAAATGTTGCTGGGGCATTACACAAACCAAAAGGTAAAACCCTATAGGCAAATGCCCCCCATGGATAGGTAAAGATTGTTTTCTCTTGATCTTCAGGTGCAATCTGAATTTGATTATATCCACTAAATCCATCAAGAAAACAAAAGTATTTCTTTCTAGCAAGGGTATCTAACTCCTAATCTATGAAAGATAATGGAAAATGGTCTTTGTATGTTACTTTATTCAGCTCTCTATAGTCTACACATACTCTCATTTTTCCATTTTTCTTAGGAACTATAACCAATGGAGAGACCCACTGGCTATCAAAAATTGGGTAAATGAATCCTACCTCCAAAATTTTTTCAATTTCTTCCTTTACAATATCCCTTAGGGCAGGATTCAGTCTTCTCTGGGGTTATCTTACTGGTTTAACTTCTTCAGTATAAATTCGGTGGGTGCATATATCAGGGTGAACTCCTGACATATCTTTATAGTCCCAACCAAAAGCATGAACATGCTTCTGCAAGACATCTATCAATTTCTCTTCCTCTTCCCTAGTAAGCCAGTTGTAAATGTTCAGAAATTTGTCTGGCTAGACTTCTATTTGTTTTGTATTTGGAAGGACTGAATTAACTTCTTCATACTTGGTGGTTAGGGATTTAGGATGACACTGCTGAGATGGAAGGAATTAAGAAGTTTTTGTTTCATTATTTCCTGATGGAAGCATATCCTATATGGAACAATGAGAAGGAAAAATTAGGTGATGGTGCCACCCATGTGGTAGTGAAACAGAGTTTTCCTATAATAGTACAGATGGTTCACCTTCAGAGTTTTGGTTCTCCGCATTCCTTAACAATTACTAGATATTTACTGCTTCCTCTTCTAACCCTTGTTCCAGTAGAACATTCATTAGGATAGTTTCATTTTTTGAATTTTCTATGTCTTGGAGATCTTTTGTGTGTTCTCTTACTACCAAGGTGGCTAGTGTGGAAATAACCTCCTCTGATTCTTCATCTAAATCAGGAAACCATAAATGACCTAAAAAATTGCTAGAGGGTCTTGCAGGAGGATATAGAGAGATCTATTTTAGATCAATACCATTTGAAATAGTCATTTTTCTAGATCTACAGTCTATGAAGGTTGTTGTAGTTGCAAGCCAAGGTCTTACAAAAATGATGGGATATCCATGTGTTGAATTTCTTAGCTGTAAAACCAAAAAATCTGCAGGGAATTACCAATAATAAACTTCTTTGGAACATCTTCAATGATACCTTCAGGTTTTGCAACTGACCAATCAACTATTTCTAAAAATGTAAATGTGGGGCTAAGATGTTTGAGCTGTAATTGTTTCATTATATCTTTGGTCATGACATTTATTGCAGCTCCTAGATCTACTAAGACATTTGATATTGGTACTAAACCCATGGTAACTATGATAACTAGACTTCCTGGGTCACTATACTTTGGAGGTACTAGTTTTCCAGATAAGATATCAGCTATCTTTCCTTCAACCTGAACAGTCTTAGGAAAATATTTCTTTTTTCTTCCTGCTCTTTTGATGCACAAATCTCGGATAGTACTTTTAATAATTGGTATATCCTTAATGGCTTGCAATAAGGGCAATTATATAGTTAACTTTTTAAGTTCCTTGACCAGGTCTAAATCAAAATTTTTTGCTGTGGTATTTAATATTTTAGGATATGGAATTATCCTTGATGAAGGTAATTGTTCTACCTATGGTTCTATTTTTTTTCTTCTTCCTCTATTTTTGGTTTAAATATAATTGGTTCCAAAGGTTCTTGCTCTTCATTTTCCTTGCTTTTATTTGAAACAGGTTCAGGTACAAATTTTCCTAAATGAAGTTGGATGTTACTATAATCAATAACATTTATTTCAACATTTTCTTCAGCTTAAGACAGGAGATGACTATCTCATGCTATTTGGATTAGTTACTGATTGAGCTGGAAGTTGAGGTTGTTTCACCTATTGTGTTTGTTGTGGTTGGTTCTATTTTTCTTGAAAATTTTGATTAGGTGAAGGCAGCAAATACTGATTTTGACCTTGATTTCTTTGTTGCCTTGGATAGGACTGGTATTACTAACTCTACTATGGTTGATTTTGCATCCAATGTGGATTAGTCTGATTCTGATTCTAGGATGGGTTTTTTTGATTCCATGATGGGTTGTTTTTATTCCATGATGGGTTATTCTAATTCTTATTCTAGGCTAAATTACTCCAATTTGTTTGTGGCCATTCTTGGGAATTTATCCATTGAGGATAATTCCAAGGACATTGGGGTGGTTCTGATTGTCCCAAAGGCATAGTCCCAAGATTATGCCCCCAATTTGTAGGAAAACGAGGGGGATTTTTGTATTGAGAGAAATTTCTCCCTTGTTTTGGTCCAACATAGTTGAGTTCCTCAGTCTGAATTTCTAACACAATTTTGAGTTGTGGTAGCAGGTGGAATTTATCAGTTGAATGTTTCTTTGAACAGATACTACAAATGGCTGAGATAGATGTTTTATTCAAAAGACATTCCTGTAAAGCATGTTTATTTCTACATCTTGGGCAATAAATTGCCAAAGGTTCTGTGGTTTTTGCTTTTGTAGAGATTTCCCCCAAAGTTGTGTTTAATTGCACTAAAATATCAGTTTTAAAGTTTGCAAGTTCCTCTATTAGGTCCTTCACATCAGTGCCATTTGTACTCTTTTTTTTTCTTCCCTGCTTTTTGTGAGAGTAATTTCTGTAGAGACACATAATTTCCTCATTACTGAGAGTATTTACATCCCCTATTCCCATCAAATCCAATACTTCTCTGGATTCATCTTACAATCCTCTCAAAAATATGGTTTTACATAACTCTAGTTCTACAAGTCCACATCTCCTTTGAACAAAGGAGAACCTATAAATATAGTCTTCTAATTTTTCATCATATTCTTGTTTAATCATGAATAAATCATCTTTCCTGTTCCTTACATGACAATACTCTTGATATTTGTCTACAAACACAGTTTCCATTTTATCCTAGGTTCAGATGGAATTTGGCTCTAAGATCATGAACCAGCGTAATGCTGAGTCCTTGAGTGTTGATGGAAAAACCTTAAGTTTCTGATTATCATTTACATAGTCATAGGTTTGACACACTACCTTGAATTCAAACAAAAACTGATCAGGATCTTCAGATACAACACCTCAGAAGGTTGGAAGTACTAAAGGTGAAATAGTTTTCATGGGAGAATTTTGTGTTGGATTCAAACGGATAGGATATTCAAATGTTCTAGAAAGTTGGGGCATATCTTGATCATCTCCTTAATTATGTACATAGCCATTTTTGCCATCTCTATCTAGATTTCCTCCTTCTGCCATAGTTTCCTATTCCTTGGGAACAATTAAACCTATCCAAATTTCACTCTCAAGAGGTCCAAGATCCTTTGTTGATGATGAGTCTGATGATTATTATTTCTTAGGATGTTCTAATGATGGTGAGACTGGTGCTTTTCCTTTCTCAGAATGTTCTACTGATGGTGAGAGTGGTGATTTTTATTTCAATCTTTTTGATAATTCAAACACAGGTGATTCACCCCTTAGGCATGAAGATCTTCTTAATGGAACAAGCCAAGGATCCTTTTGGGTAATTCTACCCTTTTCATCCCTAGACTTACTCATTCATGTTTACTCTTAAATGACATAAAGTATAGGTCAATAGTTGTTACTTTAACCAGCTGTTCTATTCAGATTTTATCTTGAATATTCATAGCTTAGTCTAATTAATAGCTATTAGACTGTTATAACCTTCTAGAAACACAATTCCTTAGAAACGATGCCAAAATGATGAGTAGTCATTATACACATAATTAATTCTCAATGAATTTGTCAATCCAAGACAGTGTACAAGGCTATCTGTGGAAGAAGGGGTGAACAGGTTTATAACTTAGGTCAATCTAGAGCAACAGGTCTTATTGGTGAAATTGATTGTGTGGGGGATTTAGGACATTCCTATCTCTAAATTGCATAAATTAAACCTTAATATAAGTTGCATAAATGGAAACTAATCATTAAATGTAGAAATGAAATCCTAATTACAATTACAGAATGAGACCTAATTACGTTGCAGAAATAATAGTTGCAAAATTAAAAGTCTGATTATAATTGTAGAAAGGAAATCTATTTACTTTTGTAACAATGGAAACCTAATTATAGCATATAAACGAAACCCTATCAAGGATCTGTAACAGAAGGTTGTCAATCTTCTATGCAGGGGTTGACAGCAACACAAAATGTAGGAAATTACAGAAAATAGTAAATTCTAGAAATGATAGTCTGCAATAAATTGAAAGTTTTTCTGAAAGTGAATATTACAACCAAACCATTAATCACAAAACATAAAATAATATAATATTGTAAATATTATTAGTTTTTTATAAAGGAATGAAATGACAAGTTCTACAACTCATTCTGCTACAGCAAAATCAGAATAAAAACCTAATGTTAGTCCTCCTCCTAGGTCTAGAAGTGGCCAGCCTCCTTTTCCAGAAGAAGGTATGAGTCTCTCTCTTTCTAGATCTTACTCACACTCATTTACAAGAAATATGAAATAGAAATAGGACACTTTATTGATTAAAAAACATGATTACAATAATTTTGCTAAAATCCTGTTACGAAACTGTAACAGTCACTTTCTTGATTATTGCCTATTTTATATTTCTCTACTTTCTGCTTTCTCTATCTTCTACCTCCACTCCTAGCTCAACCTGAATGGGATCCATATTTATAGATGTCCTAAGATCTACTAACAAGCTAAGAATATCTCAAAATATCTAATCCTATTATGCTACAACAATTCCTGGTTTTATCCTAGAATATCAAACTTGATCTTTCCATAAATGGTGGCTTTGGTCGGCAAGGACGACAAAGTCAGATCTAAGATATTTTCCCTTACCCTTCTCAATATTTATTTCCCTTTTTCCAGCGTCAAAAATTAGTCAACAAGTCAAAAAGCACATTATGTTTTCATTTTGAAGATAAGTGGCTCATTTTGAAGATACTGCAATTCTCATTTTGAAGATCTGCTCATTCCGAAGACACTATGTTTTCTCATTTCGAAGATATCTGTTCATTTTGAAGAGACTTCAAAATGAACAAATGTGTGCTCCTTAAATTTTTTCCTCTGCATTTCTTAGGTGGGTTATTTCTCAGGATCAGGTTCCAATGGTCTTCATCTCTTTCCATATGTGAATTCCATGCCTTGCCATTCATTGGCAGTTGGCTAGAATTTACATAGGAAAACCCAGTTTTTGCTGCATAGTAATAGTTTGCTTGCACTGTTGCCTGATTTAGGTAAAATAAATGCTTGAGACATATCAAAACATGATTAGTGAAATGCTGCTATCAACCTAAGCATATCTCATTTAGCAAGTCATAACAAAACAACATAAAACTTATGCAAAAAGCTATAAAAATTAGAATATAGTATTTCAGATACATTCATCATGCAAATAGTTAATACACAACATATTGAATTAACTTAACTAGCATATTAGATTAAACATAAGAGTTTTTAGGCAATTTCAATGTTCAAAACATGTTATGATTGAGGCATTTCCAGGCCTCATCACTAGCATATTTTACGTTGGTCTTTGTTGATGTACAACGTACACTCTAATTTGAGATGGAGGTATATTCAGATGCTCATACCTCCCTTGTCTCGTAACAACATTAACCATGCCGAAGAATCCTTGAGTTGTAAGTTCAACCTGCATTTGATTTACATGACTAGAATTGTTCCTTGGTAGCTCATGATTTGGTAAGGGGTTCTTGAAGATCCCCATATTCTCGTTGTTTGGTGCTTGAGTATTATCCACAATTAGCTCACCTCTTTCGATCTATTTTTGCACTACATGTTTGAAACTTCAACATCCTTTGATGTCATGTCCTTTTACCCTATGGAAAGTGTAATATATATCATCCTTATACCCCTTTGGCTTGGGCTTATTAGGGCCTATTAACTTGATCTCTGGTAAGTTTAGGGTCTTGGCATCATACATCTGATGGAATATCAACGTCATCAATTCTGATAAAGGTGTGAACTGGTAAGGCGGGTGTTGTTCTTTATTCTGACCCTTCTTTTTATTATTGCACTAATCGTACCATGTAGGAGGAGGTTGGGCTTGATAGTTCTGTTGTTGCTCTTTATCCCCTCTCTAGAGGTTTAACACCACTTGGTTTACATGGGCCAACTTGGCTTGTTCCTTTTTATTGTGGGTGTTCATTTTGTTCCATTCCTTCTTGTTCTGGAGCTTCAAGTTACCTTCTTGTAACTTGATGTCCTCTATTACCTTGGCTTGTGCCAAGGCCTCTTCGAATGTTTAATACTATTGCAATTGCAGTAGTAATTATATGTGCTTCACACAAATATTGGTAAACATCTGAGTTAGTTCGGTGGTCAAAATGGAAAATGGCAACTTTGCCATTATCTTTCTCCATATTTTACCATAATCTATTATCGTCTCATCATAATGTTAATAAAGCAACTAGATTAGATAGTTTCACCTTCTTCTTGACCCTAAAGGAGAAGTGTTAAAGAAACACATTAGCCAATTGTTCAAAATTGGTTATGTTGTGCCTCTTAATTTGATTAAACCACTCTCATGAAGGTCCTGAAATGGTTGTGATGATGTTCTCAAAAATAGAGCGTAATTTCTTTCAATCCAAAAGCACGTCCATAAATCTCATAACATGTTCCTGAGCGTCTTCCTCACCATGAAACTTTTCTAGCTTAGGTATCTCAAAGTGCTCAGGATATGTTGGAATGGGCATGGATGGGCATAGAGGTCCATTATGAATCTTATTCAAGGTCAAATTTTGATAAGTTTTCCCTTGCTTTTCTATAGATTGAACCTTATCTGCCAAAGCTTGACAGGCCTTTGAAGATAGAATCTTATCTTCTCTGAGAGGTTGTTGCAAAGCCTTGGGAGGAAAAATCTTCTTTAGATGAGGTGGGAGAATGAGATCATCCTCCACATCTACTAGGAATATCTTAGGATATTCCTGTTCTTGATCATATCCCACTTCTTCTTCATATTGCATACACCCATGATATTCTAATTCTTGATGTTGCATCATGTTTTAGGTCATGTGATGAGTATGAATTTCAATATGATTAGGGTACAGATCAGGCTACAAAGTAGCTTGTCTATGAGTGCACTCCCTATACTCATTATGAGGGGGTAAATTGGCCTCAACCAATCGTTCCTGTCACTCAACACACTCCTTTTGATCAAGGATACATTGTTCATGCATGCATTACTCAAAATATGCTACCTCAGTAACCTTTGTCACTACATATCCTTATTCTTGAAGTGCTCATGCTCTACGTGGACATCCTCCAATTGATCTTGGAGAATTTGCTATCATTCTTTTAACACCAATTTTTGTGATCCATCTATAAGATCGACCATGTGTAGTCTCTAGTGTACTCATTCATTCCAAGCAAATTTATTAGTATGAACTCTAATAGAGTGGTTTACCATGCTCTTGCCATTTTCTATGTAGATGACATTCAAATTCTGGTGTTTGTACTCTATGCCCGTGTGGTTTGATAAGGAAATTATACTCTATGCCCATGTGGGTTAATAGGGCAATTATACGATGAGCATGTTTAGAGAATTCTCCTAGCTCTCTAATGGTCTGATGTGTGTTCTCACAATGAGAACTCATAGAATGAGAATGCACAACTAAAGGTTTATACCCTAGATACCCTAAGACTCTATCTAGACCATCCAATTGCCTAGTGTGCCATGACTCATGTGGTGGCATACCATTGACTCCAACCTTGGACATGTCAAATATGAAATTTCTAGGTTGATTTTTATTTTGAGTTTGTGAGGGCCTATGCTTTGAAGCAACCCTTTCTTCCTACCCTTGACTAGGCAAATTTTCTAATTATCTATTTTGGACTAATGGGGGTCTGGAGCCTCCCGTATCTTGAGTATGGATGGGCACTAACTTAGTTATAGTTCCTTCATTAATGATGTACTCTCCAATAGATCCATTGGATCCATGAATTGTATGATCACGATATATACTCCCATGCTCGAAGGACCCATGTTGGGATCTTCCATACTCAAATCTATCTCACAAGGTATGTGAATTGCATCCACTAAGTGGGGTATTATAACGATAACCCACACACGTAGAGTTATCCCCTCTAATGCTCATCGAATGTCATTCGGTCGGACATTATGATTGAGGGTTCTTTACGTTGTATTTTGAATTGGGTGGAGCTTCGACTCCAACCTCGATTCTATGTCGATATCGGTCGCTCCATGTGAAAACCATGATATGGTATATCTCATATGTATATTTTAAGGCAAACATAGAAAAAAATTATGATTATCTCTTTTAATCTTTTATTTGTGAACCCTAATTGGTTTGATGTGTTTTCCTCTCATCGTGTTTGAAATTGTTGATGATATACTCAATAGTTTAAGGGTTTTCACCTGTATGCTCACTACTCAACAACCGATAATGAAAGTCATGATCACGTAAACCCCCTAAAATATGGAGATGAAATCCATACCCAGGAAGGGAGCACATGTCCTACTGATCCTCACCTAGCACCCCATGCGTAGCGATACACCCCTTCAAAAATGAATTCATGTTATTTTGCATGATTATGATAGATCTTGGAGTTGGTTTTGGCCAAGTAACAAGGTTCGATGGAGTTGGGCCAATGGATGGAAATCACTACCACTGTCGTTGAACCCTACCAGTGGTTGGATATGACTTCAAACTCACTAGCATTTAGATAGTTCATGGTGTGTGTTTTTTCATTTTAGATTTTACATGAAAGTAAAACTGCAACACAAAGCACACAACGTTCTTTCCTAAATGCCTAATGATAAATATGTTTAATATTTAGAAAGATGAATCTAACTAACTAAATGACATTTCAAAGAATTCATCTACATGATAAAATTGGCCACTAATTGGGACTCAAAAAAGAAATATCTAAAAACATAACCCAAACCACTGGAGACTAGGGTGGATTGAAATCAGAGTTTGCTATTCCTAGCAACGATTGGAAGAAAACCTAAGAGAATTTAAGATTTTAATTTTACCCTTTATCTATGTTTTCTAATTAAACCGACTTCATCTACTACATTTAGAAAAATAAACACATACAGACACAGGAAAACATAGAGAAATACCTCCTACCTGAAATCCAAGTCTAATGTAGATTTGGTTGTCTATTATTTTCCAATTCTTTGCTAGTTGTGACTATCAAGCATGGCTGATATTGTTAATAACGGTTGATAAGAACGGCTAATATTGTTAATCGCAGTGAGTACCTACAAAAAAAAACATAGTAAGTTAGTCAATGATAGCATAATTTATGGGTCCCACCATGATAGCCATTTGTAACCTTGTAGAAAGCATACACCTAACTAGTGCATCAATTGATATCAAACATTAAAGCATAAAATATTGATAATAATAACTTTAACAAGAAAGAGAGTGCTTCTTTTATTAAATATTTTATCAAATTTTATTATAGGTATGTCCCTCTTAGGGATAATCATTTTTTATATGATTAATACACTATTGAAGACCCTTTAAATGAGGGGATGGTGTAATTCACAAACTCTCCACAAAGACACGAACTGCTCAAGATCAATGTTGACCTTCTTATCTCATGAAAAGAGGTATTTTATTCCTTTAATTCCTTGAAATTAATGGATCCTCTAAACCCTACATTCAAGAAACAACAAGAAATAAATAAAAGTTAAGATGACCTCTCTTGATGAGGCTTTTGATGGAAACTAGCATAAATGATGATAAAGAAAACAAGAAACATGTAAATCTATGAATATTAGCATAAAATCATCAAATTACTATGAAGCATAGAAAGAAATCATGCAATCTAGGTAATATGCAACCTAATTATCCATTAGAAACTTGAAATGTATGAAATGCATGCAATAACAAGAAACTATGCTAAATTGATAATTGCAAGGAAATAAAGCAAAAATACCTCTACTTCCTAAATTAGTTGGTCAAATATTTACTAAAATGTTAATCTATGCTAGACTAAGCTAATTGTACAACTAAAAATGAAAATTTAATGCAAAAACAAAATAAATCAGGGATCAAACCCTCACTGTGGGTCTGATGCATAGTAGGCATTGCTAGACACAACTAGCAATCATGACTGAGGTGCAAATTATTTTACTCTTGTAATTAGGGCTTGGGTCTTCGATTTCATCCATGGAATTGATGATCAAGGGTTGCCTCTATGTCCTCTAACAGATTGGCAATCAAATTTGATGAGATTCATGTTTAATTAACTTGATTGTGCAATTATGCTTCCTAGTCCTTTGGAATCTTCATTTATGAATTCATGCTTGTCACTCCACAATTGGACAACATTTCGACTCTCCTCAAAATGTTATCAATTTTTTATCCATTTTGACAAAACTTCGCTATGTTCAAATGCAAAATTTCTCTAGACTTCTCTCCAATATGTAGGCAGGTCTTATAGGATTCCTAATCTCCAATTTTGGCTTGCTTGGGAAGCCAAGATCAAGATCCAAGAGGTTGGATCAGTTGGGAGGAAAATTTTTGAATCTTCTCTACCCAAAATCATTTGAATTATCACTACCCATACCATTGTAACCAAATTTTTCTTAGCCCAGGGTTAAAAATAGTTTTGATTCTAGTCATGGCTCTAAGGTGCATCCAACTCTGTTAGCCATGGGTGTTAGTCACGGCTAAGGCTGAGTTAGCCAACTCTATCCAAATTGAGTGGTTAAAACCACTGCTTCACCTTGAAGCTATCCAATATCATTCATATGGTTTGTTAGCATTTCCCATATGAGTAGTCACCTTGACATGATGCATTTTAGGTGTCTACAAAGTGAACATTAACAAATTTTAATTCTAACCATGTTACTCTACCTACATCCTTTAAATAATCAGCCCATGTAGAGAATTTTCTGATGAGAATATGAAAATCATTTCTTGCCCCAAATATGACCTATTCCACTCATGTCACAAAAATCTAAAATTTCTTAGATCTAAACCCTCCATATTTTCCATTCCTAATACCTAAACATTTTCCAACTCAAAATCTTCTTCATATATAATGATGCATTTGAATTAAAAATACCCATCAAAAGTTACATTTTAGCCTCAACTACTAGCCCTCCACACTCCATCATAAACCAAAAATGATAATAAATACATTATGGATCAATATGATATTGACATGAAAGAAATATTGGATGTGGTAAAGACCTTGATAAATCAAAATAATACAAAATAATGTCAATTATAGTAGAATAGTGGGTGGCAAAAATAATAAAATTGACATCATTAAAGAACCCTTAGCTCACCAAAAATCAAGTATTACAACATGATGCTAATTAGGTTCAAAATAATATGAACACCAATTCAAAAATTAACATGTTATGGTGTATCCTATATAACATAGGGTATGATCCCACAAATTGCAGAGTGGTTATTATATATTCAAAGAAAATTAATATGACTAGCAATATTGAGCTCAACAAGTCATCACCTTGGGTCAAATGGAATGAACAATGAATCACCCACCTACCAACAACTTCTCTTAATTCAACTAGTATATCAAGTTCAAGCACACCAGGTAGTACTTACATCGACAAACCCTAAGAATGCACTATTTTCTAACTTTAGTTAAGTTTTAGGGTATGAAAATTTCATGTTTGAAGATAATGGCATATGTGTAATCCAACAAGGGATTAGTAACAAAGAGAAAATGAAGGCATCAAAATAGAAATTGTTAATACAAAAAATACTGAAATGAACAAAGACACCATAGACTTAGGATGGAAGACCACATATACACTTAAAATATAAGGGTCCAGTAATGAATGCAAGGTAAAAAAATAGTGAAAATGATTGGAAGAATGTGACTAACATGTACCAAGTGAATGCATAGAGATATATAAGGAAAATGAATCAAAAGTCAAAAAGAGAAGTTTTATGGGAAAAAAGTCCAAAAATTGAATGAATGAGAGACACACTATATAAATAAGTAGAGGAATGAATCAAATATTATCCCTCACTCATGAAGGATATATTATTTCTACTAGAAAATATAGAAATTTTACAATACATAGTGAAAGTGGCTCTATTGAATCTAGGTTCACATTATAGTGGAATTGAAGAAACATGCTATAAAAGTTAGCATATTAGAATCCCCAACCCTTTCTCATTGTTGAGATATAATTTATGAGGCTGTCGAGCAATAAGAAAGAAGTTATGCTAAAATGGTTAACCTAATATTTTTCAACCCATTCTAGCTGAACAACATAACCTAATAGTAGAGGATTCATACAACATTCAAGACAATGCTAAAAATATGCTAGATGATCCAAATCCAAAAACTCTAAATTTGTCACCATTCTACGTTACTATAAAAATAAAAAAATACTTTTTAAGGAGTTGCATAGTTGTTTCAATAATAGTTGCAATAGTTATGCCAAAGGCCATTTGTAAAAAATAGGATTAATCTAAACCAAGATTGTTGGGCATCTGATTTAGATGGATGGTAGTAAGGTGAATTTTTTTTTCAGTGTTAAAATATTTGGTCATGACCATAAAAAAATATATAGAATTGGTGGTAGTCCAATAGGTAAAATTAGTCAACCTTATCCTAGATTTTGGTATATTGTTAAGAAAATGGATACGTAAGCTATATAAGAATGGGTACTTGGAAATGGGTCATACCTACATGAAAGTACTATGAGATGGAAAGATGACTTGAATTTAGAATGAACCCCAATAAAATTACTTGTTGCACATGTTATATGAATATGTAATGAACTACCTAAACTAATAAAAAAATTAAGTCTTGGAAGATTAAAAACTATTCCCCTATTGACATAATTATTAATTTTCTCCAATTTGATGAGAATATATATGTAAACTTCAATAAAATCAAGCTAGGTAATTACTTGATATTAAAAGAACCATTGGACATACTATCCCTTATCAACTCATAGACACAAGAGTTAAATAAAGCATGGGTAATGCAATTTGATGGTATAAGAACCTAAAATGAAGTAGGCCCAAGTATTCAATTCATTGATACATGATGAGTATAAACTAATTTTGCATGTATGCTACTATTCAATACACTAATAATGTAGCTAAATACAAAGCATTATGCATCACTTTGACGAAGGCTAAAAATATGGGGATAAAAATATGAATATATTTTGAGACTCTAAGCTAGTCATAAATTAGGTTAACTCTAAATGTGCCGCCATAAACGCTTGAAGCCATACAAACATTGGGTATATGATTTTTTAGAGAGCTAAAAAACTTAGGAGATCAAGTAAATTCTTTAGGATTTAAACACCAAAGTAAATGAGATAGCATAAATAATAGGAAATTTTAATTTTGTTTCTAATATTAGAGATAAACTAAGTTTTATAAGTGGTATTTAGGTTGGTGGCCCCTCATAATTTTATTCACAGTCAATTCTTCATTAGCAATGAATAGATCATTGAGTTATTCATCAACTAATTTTAACATGTTATAGATAAAAAATGAATACAAGGATGGCATAAAATATGGGGTGGTTTAGTTAAAAATAAATTGTTTGCTAAAGGGGTTAATTTGTGTAGACATTCTATTCACTAAATATGATATTGTAAAGAAACCTAAAATTAATTTTAATGTTGCTTCCTACTGCCTTATTGAAATTGCTTAATTAAAGAACATGTTTCTTTCAAAATAATTAACCAAGGAAGAAATCTCTCTATTTAGGGAGCTCCATGGAAAATATAGAGATATAATTACTTGGTCCTATGAATATTTGAATGTGTATGATAAAAATTTCATAACACATACCATTGAGTTGGATCCTAACTCAAAGTCTTTTAGGAAAAATCAATGGTTTGTCAATCCTAAAATCAGGCTAGTTATGAAGAAGGATATCCTAAAATTCCTATAGTCTCAATTCATCTTGCCAATTAAGCACTAAATATAGGTAGATGATAAAGTATTTGTTCAAAATTAGAATGGTGATATTAGGATGCATTCCAATTTTAAAAATATAAATTAAATGTCATTAAAATATCACTACACATTACCTATTGTTAATTAGATCTTGCAAAAAGTGGTAGGATCATAGATGATGTCACTCTTAGTTGTCTTCTTAGGGTATAAATAGATTTTGGTTAAGGATTATGATCCATAAAAAACTATATTTATCACAAAATAGAGAACATTGTCTTATGAATGGATACCTTTTGGGATGTCAAATGTAGGGTCTACTTTCCTACGAGCCATGCACATCACATTTGTAAGACTAGTCGGTGAGGTTTTTATCACATACCTTGATGGTTTAATTGTGTTTATAAGATAAATAAGTATGCATATTAAAAATATATATTATATACTTCAAAGGTGTATTGAATTAGGGATCTCACATAATTGTAATAAATTATTTTTTATGGTCCATGAAGGTAAATAATTAGGATATATCACATTAAATAATGGACAATCCATAGACCTTGATATGATAAAGGTAATCCAATACCTTCCTCTATTAACATCCATCAAGAGAATTTAGTCCTTCCTAATTCAAATATATTTTATTTCTAATTTCATAACCAATTTCATACAACTAGTTATACTAATCATTGAAATCATAGTTGAGAAAATCTGCAAAAAATTCCGATTTTGCCGATTTTTTCCTGATTCACAGGCTAGCAGATTTTTTCCCAAAAAATTTTGATATGCATGAAAATAGTTTTTTTTAAATGAAAATTTGCATTTTCTTTGGTTTTTTCAATAAAAATACCAATTTTTTACCGATTTCGATTCTTTGTCGATTTTTAAACCAGACGATTTACTACTCGATTCCAATTTTATCAACTATGATTGAAATGTTAAAAAGAGATACAAATCTAGCATTTACTAAACAAGTTAAAAGGTTTTCCAAGATATAAAATATACCATTACTAAATCTTCGATCCTTGAACATCCTAATTTCCCTAAAAAAATTAGATTTATGTGATTAGGATAGACAAAATCATTGCTACATTGTTAACCAAAAAATAAATAAGGATAAAGAACATACTATCTGCTTCATGAGTCAATCCCTTAATATTTTTGAAGAGAGATACATGTTCATTTAAAACTAAATGTTTTCCATCATGGAAGCCCTAAAATTTTTTAGATACTACCTATCATAAAGCAAGACCACCACCTTCATAGTTCATCCTAATGTGTAGCTTAATATTCTCCATGGTGAACTAGTTGAGGAGAGGGTTGGGTACATAAAAAAAAATTATGAGTTTGATATAGAAATTAATGTCACCAAGCCCATCAAGGGTAGATTCTTGTATAAAAATGTTGCAATGTCTATTTTCAAGGATGAAATTTCCCTAGTAGAAAAAGTAGAGCTTGATGATAAAATAGGATGGATGGTGGATATCACTAGGTATATTATCATAGGATAGGTCCCAAAAGAATTAACACCAAAAGGAAGGACCCAATTTAGGCATAAAGCAATGCACTATCCATGTCTAGATGGTGTCTTTTTGAGGAGAATATATGGTGGAGTCTTATTGAGCTATGTCAAATAAGAGAAGATACAAGATCAAATAAAATAGTATAAAGGTGAGGTATGGAACTATTTTGTAAAAGCTATGACACACAAGATCCTAAGATCAGGTTATTATTGGCCCAAAATTTTCTATGATTTCTTCCAATGGGTCAAGAATTTCAAAACCTTTTGTATGATTATAAAAAAAAAAGGTACCAATATCATTGAAACTAGACATAATCATAGAATATTTTCAATAATAGGGCATAGATTTCATTGGTAGGATCAATCCTTTATAAAAAATAGGATATGGATGGATTGTCATCATAATTGACTACTTCATGAAATGGGTGGAGGTTGTATTAGTCAAATTGGCTACCTAAAAATGGTCATCTAGCTATTGTAAGACATCATTGATAGGTATGGGATATCATCCATGGTAGTCATAGACAATGGCACCTTGTTCATGGAGTTCAAAGTTATGAAATTCATGTTGGAATATGGATCTATACTCAAAATATTCTCCAATAATTATACCTAAGGTAATGGAGTAATAGACTCCACCAACAATAATATCATAAGGATCTTAAATAAGATCATAGCCAAATCACAAAGGGATTGGCACACTAAGCTATAAAAATCATTATGGTTAGACTGAATGAATCTAATATCCTTTATAGGGTCATATCCTTAAATTTTGGTCTTTAGGAAGGAGGTCATATTACTAGTCAATTTAAAACTCCCTTCCCTCTAAAATGTCAAAATAGTTATATTTGGAAGGTATTAATGTTGAATCAATTACAGTGTAACTAAATTCTCTTCATAGACTAGAGTAAGAAAGAGAAAATGTGTTCATGAGTTTGATCCATTGTAAATGGGTAGTTAAAATGTGCTTCAACAAATGGGCTATAAGGAAGATGGCTTGGTATTTTAGTGGTATGAGGATAGAGCTAAACCTAGAGGCCATCAAAATTCTTATTCCCTATGGATTGGAAAATATTAGATACTCTAAATCAAGGGTCAAAATACCTAAAAGCTTGCAACAATATATGGATGAACATTATTATTTTGGTGAATCAAAAATACCTTTGACCAATCTAATAGAAAATTCAAATCCAAAATAACTATAAAATATTTATATAGATATCATTACTTTTATATTTTTTAGCTATTACTTCCCCTCTTCATATTTCCTTTTCCTCCATAATAAAACCTATTTCTATATTTCTTTAATCCCAAAATTTATATTCTTAGTGATATGTTCATTTTATCCCCTATATTGTAACTTTCTTCTTCTTGATATTAAAAAATGGGGAAAATAAGAAAAAAATAACTACTCATATCATCGAGTGAATCACTCATTAGTGAACCTACCTATAGGCTAATTAGGTAGGTGGAAAATAAGTTTGATCATGGTCTGAGCTAATTCCTTAACTATATGAAATTATTATGGGTAGGGGAGTGGTATAAAACTACCTATGATCACACCTCCACCATAATTTTGTACACTAACTTTTGAAACACCCTTTTCTTTACCCCTACAAAACAACATTTCTTGTGCACAAGGAATGTATCCTATGATATAACTCCCAAGAAAATAGATCTAGCCAGATTATTCTAGGTTATTTGTGCCATTTTTCTAACCTATTCCTTGTAAGGACTACTACTTTGATCTTATTTTATTTAGTAGTATCAAACCTAAATATGCTACCCTTGCTTATCAACCAAACATCTCTTTCCTTGGGTCAAACCCCATTGGATATTCCTAAGTGAAATGATTGTGTAAACCCCACATATAGGAGTATTTTATCTATATTTTTCTTAATGACTTATTCACTCACTCTTTTAATCAAATCACACATTAATAAGCCACCAAATCCCCTACAAAGAAAATTACATCCAAGTCA
The DNA here is from genome assembly GCA_028583015.1 of Wollemia nobilis. Classification (NCBI taxonomy): domain Eukaryota; kingdom Viridiplantae; phylum Streptophyta; class Pinopsida; order Araucariales; family Araucariaceae; genus Wollemia; species Wollemia nobilis. The sequence goes on along the minus strand of JAQPPZ010016751.1, from coordinate 2,508,984 downwards.
AAATTATCTAATGATTCAATAGTAACATTATGCATATTACTCCTTTGCCTATGTGAGTTTACTCAAAAACTGAAAAAAAAAAATTCTTCACTTTTATCAAGCAAGCAATTCGCTTAGCTAACCTAGCTAATCACTAACTAGGTTGAAATAATTTCTTCTTGGCATATGACCTAGCAATTTTTTCTTTTTCTAGTAATTGTTAATTTCCTTCCTAGTCATCATGGATACCACTTTTACCTCTGCAAAACCTTCCATACCCCAATCCAACCCATTGATTCCACCTTCCATAACCACTACCCATATAAATTCAACTCCACAAACTCTTGTTCAAGTTGAAACACATTCTATAAGGCCCTTCAAATAAAAAGAAAATAAAATACTAAAAATGAAGAAATCCTCCTATAGACACCCAAGAGTCATACATGCTCGCTTCTAGGTATTTATAGGCTTCCATAGGCCATCATAGACTATCGTAGGCTTCTTTAGTCATTTTTAGGCTACCTTAGTCATGCCTAGGCTCCTAAACCTACAAAAACTACATAAAACACACCCAAGATGCTTCCTTCCCACTTGGAATCCATCTACTAGTCCGCTAAGGTAACCTAAGCCCTTTCCTAAACCTAATTAGGATCCCATGGGACTATTCCACACTAAAAATATTAATTAGGCTATTCATTATTCTAATATAAAAGTCACTTTTCAATTAAGTGCACTTTATCACCTAAGTAAGTCTAATTAGGGTCCTAAGCCAAAATTATCCCTAAGAACACTCTCACACATGTGTGCACCATAAATTAATTAGGATATTTCTGGAAAATATAAGTAAATCACAACCTAACCTAGGACTTAGGTAACCCTAGCTAACCCTAATCCTTCCTCACACGTGTGAGGATGAGATATTATACTAGGGCATGTGGGCTTGACACCTCCTCAAAACCGTAACCTAACCTCACTAGGAACTAACTCTAAGATCTAGTTCATCTAACCACCCCCACTGAACTTAGGATTTTTCTATAAATAGAGGGTTTTCAAACTCATTTCATCTCTCTCTCCCCTTTTAGATACCTTACAAAAATGTTGTAGAAATCATACCAGAACTGCATCTAAAAATTTCCCATCATGCAAGCAACATAAGAACACCTTGGGAGCCCATCCGAATGAAGAATATCCACCAAAAATAAGTTACAGAATGATTCACCCCTTGACATGTGAATTTGGGTTCCAATTCATAGATTTCCTTGCAAATTGACCATACAACTAGCCTACATTAACAGATTTAACAATTATCATTCATTTTATGTTTTTATAACATCTCTTCCTATTTTTAGTACTTTCTCATGCATATGTCATGTCGTATTGTCTTCTTTATCATGGGGTCTGACTAAGAAAATCCCCCAAATGTACTAACCATCTTTTGTAGGTTTAAAAATAGGTACAAGAGACCCATACCAACAAAAATATCAATGTCCCACACACATAGTAACCCACTTGCATTGAGGGGTCCTAAAGGAGACCATCAGAGTGCTTCATGTTTATAAAGAGAATAGAGAGATTCATTTTGTAACCTAAAAAAACTCTTAATAAATGAAAATTAGTATTTCTAAGAAATTTATATGTCGATTAAGTTGTTTGATCAAATGGTCACTTTTAGTTAGCTTCATTCTAGAATGCTCGGTGGGGACCCCCATAAAAGGTTGCATTAGACTAGTTTTCTTATGAAACTGGTGCAGTATCTAGTTTTCTATCCTTTTGTGGGTGCCCTCAAGGTATAATAGAACCTACCTAAGCCATAACAAGCACTTCAAGCCAATATAAAAGGAGTTTGAGGCTCCCAAACCTGATTCACCTCCTAGTCTAGGAATCAAAATCTAATTCATAGGGCACCCTGTGAAGTCTATCATATTGCTCCACAAAACCCTAAAATAGTAGGGCATCACAATATAATATTAAAAAAGTCCATCTAACATATTAGTAGTTAGGTATTCCCCTTGGTATTTTCTATTTATGTGTTTCTTTTGCATAGCAATTTTGCATTATAAATGCATTGTGCCATTTTGTACGGTTGGTAATTTTGAAATGATAATTAGGTCTATCATAATGTTTTAGAATTACTTCAATTTATTTCAAAGTTATTCACTATCATTCGATTCAAAATTGCATTCTTCTTTTCACTTTGTAAACTACAATCACCAAACTAGTTCTTCGTCCCTTTTCTAAATTTTGCAATTCATTCCTCTGAATTTTTGATAGGTATTTTCAATTACTTTCCAAAACCTACATTTAGATCAGAAGATTTTATTGTCTCCTATTTCTCAAAACAATTTCAATTTCATTTCTCAAAAATCACATTTAGATTAAGTATTTCAAATAAATTATCGCAAATTATTTCCTATTCCTTTTCACATCCTTTAGCATAAGAGTCAATTTTCTTTGTGCATAATCAATTTTAAATTTCTTTCATGTTTTTAGATTAGGGTTATAATTCCTTTTTACCCTTAACATAGAATTTCAATTCCTTTCACACATCAATTTCAAATATATTTTTTTAAATCATTTCCAATTTATTTTTGCATACTTTAGCTTAAGAGTTAAATTTCTTTGTGCATAATCAATTTCAAATATCTTTCATATTTTTTAGATTAGGGTTATAATTCCTTTTACCCTTAACATAGAGTTTCAATTCCTTTCGCACATAAATTTCAAATATCTTTTTGCAAATCATTTTCAATTTCTTTTGCATCCTTTAGCATAAGACTCAAATTTCTTTGTGCATAATCAACTTCAAAACTCTTTCATGTTTTTTAGATTAGGGTTATAATTCCTTTTTACCCTTAACATAGAATTTCAATTCCTTTCGCACATCAATTTCAAATCTCTTTCATATTTTTTAGATTAGGGTTATAAATACTTTTTACCCTTAACATAGAATTTCAATTCCTTTTGCACATCAATTTCAAATCTCCTTTTGCAAATCATTTCCAATTCCTTTTTGTATCTTCTAACACAAGATTTAATTTTTTTTTTTTTGCACAATCACTCTCACATTTTATTCATGTTTTACAATTAGGGTTCCAAAATCCCTTTTATCACATGCTTCACTTTACTTGCTTACATACTTCATAGAATAGGTTCTTCTTTATTTTTAAAATAGACACATAGGACTAGTTTACATTCTTAAAAATATATAAATCTAGTTTCATTTTGAAAATGCATCTAGACCTAGATTTCATTTCTGAAAAGGCAGCTAAATAGTCATCTTTGATTTTCCCTAGTGGTAAAAAACACACCTACACACACTCATGTGGTATACATAGCAATTATATTAGACTTCATACCTAATCCATAGCTCAAGACTGGTGATGTTGGATTTCATATCCTTCCACCAACTCACCCCTTAGACACCTTAGTAGCCCCAGGAGTGGTTTTATAGACTTCATCACTAGAAAATACCCTACTCTTGAGATTGGTTTTCTATAATTCATCATCATAAGGGACCTTCAGAGTAGGATAGGATTAGATGCCTTCATTTACAAGGCTCACATAATTAGTGAACATGATAACTATCATTTTTGACTAAGCTCACCCGAGAGTGAAGAAAAAGATCGACTGGGCTAGTAGCAGGTCTTAGATAGTACCACCTCTTCTCATGAGAGGATATTGGACTCATTAGCACATTTTGAGCCCCCATCCCATTTAGATATCATTTTAATACAACTTCCATATAGGGCACCACTTACCTGTTGAGACATTATTCTATTTTGTGCACCCTTAGGTGTTGCAGGAGGTGTCGTACTGATGACACTGCCATTTTTCTAGAGTTTCACCCACTTTCCATGATATTTTCTAGGAAGAAATTTTCAACATCAAAACACATAAAAACAAACAAATATTTTATTTTCTACATGTAGAACTAATACTAGTTAGAAAATGTTTACATTCTCATAAAAAAATGGTTTTAGCACATCCACTGATCAACAACACATTTATTGGCCATCTATAGCCTATCACATATGACTTTTTGTCTGATTCACAGTCTGAGTCCAATTCACAGGTCAACATGTGAATTAGGTCTCAATTTGCATATTGACCTATTAATCCTATTTCTAGGTACAAAAACTACTACAACTTATAGGGTTACTCAAAAACCCATCATAGATCACACCCAAAACCTTATATTTCCATTTTTGAACAATTCTGAGCATAAATTCACCATACATGACATCATGCCTATCATCACACGCAGTCAAGCATGCAAGCAAGTGTGCCTTGAGCAGGAGGTATTTTTCACCCCTTCTAGTCAGTATTCTTCTTCCCCTCCTTCTACAGGGGTAGTTGCCACACTCACAGTAGATATCCCTATAGATTCAAATTTACCTCCCACATACTCTTTGTATCATAACAAGATTTCTACTTCCTCAGGTGAAGATCTCCCATTCCTTTACCGTTCATCTTCACCTAATTCACCTTCTATATTTTGTGGTAACATCCCCAAGGACAACCTATATAGGTTAAAAATATCCAATGAGATCCACCATCACATGGCATCATTGGTATGATAAACCTCACTACTCAGGTCCAATGTTATCCACCCCAATATGATGCACCAGTATTTTCTCCTCTAGAACCCTTCACTTCTTTGTAGGCCTCTACCATAGCGTACACCTCACCATGTTTTCCACAAAATATCATCAATATCCATGGTTTCCTACATACCAGTTATGTAATTCCCCAACCAAGTTGTCCATATTCGATCTCTTACAACAATCTCAATTCCACCGTGATGCATTGACTGGAATACTTCGATACATAATCCTTAAAATGCATGACACAAATATGTTTATTAACTTCATAGAAAACATAAATAATCGCCTCCAACCCTCCATAATATTTCATGACCATGAGATCCTAGAGCTCGTAGGGGAAGGAGTAGATCCATTGCTTCACATACAAGCAACTATCAACAACATCACCTAAAAGTGGGTGCTTGTCGATACTGGCTCATCCATTGACATCATTTGTATGATTGCCCTACATAATATGCACATTCCACTCACCCACTTTGCCACACCATCACTCAACCTTAGAGTGTTCTATGGTTCCATGTGACCCATGATGGGCTCTATTGTTCTACCTATTAATATCAGTGTTCAAATCATCTCCATCCTATTTCATGTTATTCAGGATGATATGCAGTATAACATCTTGCTCGGATGTTCATATATTAGAGGCATGTAGTGTGTTCCTTCTACCTTACATCACTATATTAAGTATACCTATGATAGCCTTATCTATTATTTTCCTATTTATGGGGATCCCTTTAAATTTTGTAACATCACAGACCTACCAATAGGGCCCTCATCGTAATCCATTAATTTCATCCCCATTCCTTGTTATCAATAATCCAAAGCATATATGGCTCCCTTAGTACCAATATTGTCACCACAAAAATCATCATCTATCACAACACTTCACTCTACTACCATTATTTTCTCTCCACCTTCCTCATGGCTTCCTATCACATCCTGTCTTGATAAAACTCTTATGCTTATTGATTATGAAAATATTGATCAGTTTTATGAACCTTTAAGGGAGATTGGTAAACTATAAAGTGTTAGAGAATGTTGTTGGTATATTTGGTGTTTTGAAATACACTTTGAGGAAGAAACCAAATAGGATATAAAAGTGTCTTTTACATAATAAAAGTCATTAGGTTTGGTTAACCTAATTTAACCCAACCAAGTGCCTACCAAAATTTGTCAAAGTACTATTGGACCAAGAGGGAGGGCACTAACTTTAATAAGAAGAAATATATATTATTTACTCTCTAGAACATGCCTATAGGAAGGATAAGTGGGCATCCCACTATGCCACCATGCAATAGTAATTTAATAAGCCACTAATGGACTAGTGGAAGAATATAAAACAATATCCTAAGCATTTTAGCCACCTATGCATAAATGGTATGTAATAAAAGTCATGTTGCTATTACTTTATACTTCTCATATGTAGTAGTATATTAAATAATGAAGCCACTAAGGTAGTGCATTATGACCTTAGAATTTAATTATAATATTTCTATCACTTTAGCTACTTATGGATAAGTGGAAGGTTAATAAAATAATAACTACAACTCATGAGAGAGAATGCTCTCTTATAAATTGAAGCCTTCAAGAGGAAAAAGGGACATTCCGGATAGGAAAACTTGATCTCAGGGATTATGCTCTTCACCTTTGGTGAAACAAAAACTAGAAGGCTAAAATTCTAGAAGCATTTTCCAAAGATTTTGGGTGGAAGAAAGTGTAAGGAGCTAGGAGTTGGAAGAGGAGGATCAAGAACAAGGTAAGAAGCTCAGAATTCCATATCATGAAATATTCAGGTTGGCCTTTCCTTGCTATCTCATTATTGTATCACTTTTGTGACAATGATAATGCCTCTTCAACCTCTTAAAACATCTTTGAAATTCTAGAAGATACTTACGTTGGTGATTTCCTTATTCTTGTTGAAATATTTTTTAAGAGAAATTATTTTATTAGAAAATTTTGTTATACTAAGTGTAAGCCTGAGTAATAGCTTGCCTATCTAAATAAGAGCTCTAGGTTAGACTAATTAATAAGGTTTATGATTAAATTTATAAAAAGGATTTTTAACCATTGCTCACTATAATTATGTAATATAATGCACGAAAGCATCATAACAAAGCGTGGTATAGCATTGGGTAGTGTAAGTGAGTTGATTATATTACTATACCTCCATTTTAAATACATTATAGAGAAGTGGCTTAAGGCATATCCATATTAGACTGAATAACTAGATGGTACCAAAATATTAGATGTCAACCGTGAAAAATAAAATTATTAAGAGGGGCATTTTTAAGACTATAATACCTAGAACCGACTATTCTAACAAGTTTGCTTGAGGTATCATTATAGCCAAGTTATAAAGTTTTGGGGTGACATAATACTCTGATGCAAAACATGAGGGAAGTCCTCTGATTAAATGTTGATGGCATGCCATAGTGTGGACGTAGTCTCTATACTGAGAGTTTGATATGAAAATATTGATAGGACCCTACAAAATACACAGAGGAACGATCTATCAGCATAGCCTCGACATTTGGATGAATCTATGGTGAACGAATGTAGATTGGGCTTGAGGTGTACCAAATTAACCTTGCATACTTAAGTAGTGTGAACTGAGGAAACTGTAGCTTAATCCATATCCCTAAACAAGATATAAGATAGAACAATTAGTCATTACCATCACAGTAATCATTATCCTTTAATAAATCCTAGCAATTCTATATTTATGATCATAAGTGTATAGGATCCTCGTATGGTTGTTGAAGAGGTTCATCCTCAAAAACTTAGATGTCATGACACTAATAATTTGATAGTAAAAAATGCACGTTAAGTTCTATATATTGAGTAGCAGTAACCCATTGTTGTAGTCCATCGAGATACAATGTTGTCATCTAAGATATGAGTTTTACTGTAAAACCATGATCGATAAAATCCTTTGACGAAACCAGACCCAAAAAAATGGAGTATGCTATGGATGATTGAGGAAAATTAATTAGAAATTCTAGGAATGGAAAATCACATATGATGACAGGTGGGAAAACAAAGAGAATTGGGTCAAGACACTGTTGTACTTTCAACCCCACTTGTCCTATCATGTGGCTATCTCCGAGTGAACAAAATTTCTATATTGAGACCAACGATCGTTTGATTTATATGCAACTATCTATATGTTTGAATTATCAAAGGTAATAAACTAGATAATATTACTAATAGGCTTAACCCAAGTACTATGGTTGACAACAACAAATTGGTGGTTGATGCTTTGTTGGATGAAATGTATATGATCTTGTATTTAAGTTATATCCACATGTTAGCCATTCAAAAATGTACTAGCTTAATGGAAATTTGGGTGGTTTAAATAAATGGATTACCACCAGACTCATACACTAGAAATGAGAGTGAATTACTATTTTAAGAATGATTGTTGTGTTTTGTGATAATATTAATCAATAGTTACATCTATGTGACCATCAAGAGTTTTGTATTTTGTAGTAAAACACAAAGATTTATTAGGTGCTCTTTGAGGATTTATAAATGGATTGATAACCCTTTTTGGTGGTCCTAAGGAATAAATAAATGGTTCGTTTTGTAATTCAAAGGTATGGGACTTTGACTTATAAAATAAAGGAAACTTATCGTGAGTAATGTAAAGGAAGAAATAAGTCTTTAAAATTAGGAGGTTCATTTGTAAATCAAAGGTATGGGACTTTGGTTTATAAGTGAAATAAAATTATGTCTATGGTAAGAAAAAGAGAATTTAAACCTAGAATAATTAGAGGTAAAGAACCTTAATTATCTAGTTAATTGAATTATAGATTTGAGCAATATCTCTAATGGAACTACCATCTAACCATGATATGAGTATGAGTTACCAACCTTATTTGTTAGTAATAAATAACTATAGTATGCTTCCTATAATCAATTGAGGGCCAAATTTGTAATCTATAGTGTAATATTGTGTGATGGATTATGGGTAGATTTGAAGCTAAATTTTGAGTAATATCATGGGTAGATTACAAGAGAGATGTTAGCTAAACTCTAGAAACTATAGAATGGTCCCATGGGTAGATCTTGAGCCTACTTGGTAGCCAAATTTGAGGAAGAACTATAGATTTCAAGCTAACTAGCAAACACACTGGTGGATGAATTATGAGTTACTCGATGGAGTATGTTTTGCTATTTCTAATTGATAGAAATATGAGTTACTCGATGGAGTATGTTTTTCTATTTCTAATTGATAGAAATATGAGTTACTCGATGGAGTATGTTTTGCTATTTCTAATTGATAGAAATATGAGTTACTCGATAGAGTATGTTTTGTTATTTCTAGTTGATAGAAATATGAGTTTTGATGTTATTGGCAGAAATATGAGATACTAGAGAAAGTATGATTTGTTTAAAGGTTATTTCTAGTGGATTCATATATTCTCTTTAAGGACTAACAATGAATACTTGTAATGATATATGATTCAAGGCATATTTTTTTGTGGAAATATATGAGATGAAAATGTGTTTTCATTCTAGGAAAGTATGGGATCTCCTTCCCTTGAATAAATGAATGCTTTAGATAAATTACATTATGTGAAATGTATTGAGTTAGTTGCATTCATTGGAAAGAATCATTACTTGTTATTGCTTGATTAGAATGCATTTCATATACATGTTATGGGTTGTCCTGATCCCAATTTACCTTCAATCAAGTACTGGTGGTTCGAGTGGAGTTAAATGAAGATTGGTCCTACTCGAATCCTATTGTAAATATGCCTTCTTAATGAAGGGTCTTTATTATTGTAAGAATACCTCTTTGAGGTCAAAATGTAATTGATTGTATCACTCTTTAAGAGGATTGTAAACAATGTAATTCTCATTAGTAAATTGTTATGGAAAATAATGCAAGTTGTATTATGACATCAAATTATTGAATGTTTGGATTTAGACCTTTAAATGTGATTTAAATATGGTTCTAAATCTCATAGAGTAATTCTAATATTAAAATGAATGAGGAAACCATGCATATCACTTAAGGATGCAACTTTAGTGACTCAAATATGAAATGAACTAAAAGGGAAATGTGAATGTTATCTAACCTCATGGATATTATGGTTGATTGATTCAAGTAAGGCTTAATGGTAGGCATTTATAAGTCTACGTGGGTTTGTGTGATAACCCCCTTAACTTATCAATGTGGATGTGATAATTTTAAGCATTGCAATGATTGTTGTTCTATCTATAAGAAAGAACAAGCTAATCCTCAAGGCATATGCCTAATGTAGAAGGTTGAAATATACCTAACATAAGGAACTAGTTTAATGTGTGATTTAAACTAGTAAGGGAAAAAAGGGCATTCCTATTGAAATAGACAGGAGAATTTCCAAGTGCAAGGTAAAGAAACCTTACCTGCAGGTCATTATAGGGGTTTGGCCACTCCTATCCATAGGATAGACATTGACCATGTTGAGTGCCTATGAAGTGCAGCCTTGGACTTACTGAGATATTCATCCATAAGAGAACCACACGAAGATACTTGAATTCACATATGAACTAGCAATAGTGATGTAAGCTTATAAAAAAAATTCCCTAAGTTTGTTTGGTTATGATCTAAGGATATTACAGTTGGTATCAGAGCCTAGGTTGATTAGGCATGAAACTTCCACAAAAAAACATGAAGAAACTCTGAATTGATATAAATGTGGTATAAATATTATTTTGCTTTGATTAGTAGAACAATGTAGCAAACTAAATTTACATGTTTACAAACTGATATGATTCTCTAAATAGGAAACATGCCACCTAAGTTGAGAAGTGGAAGGAAGAGGGTCACTCGTAAAGAGAGACCAATTAGTACTGATAATATTGAAGATAGACCCGTAGGGGAAAGTTTAGGAACTCAAACATAGTAGAAAACCCCACAACTGGTGTGCAAGCAATGCAAGGGGAAATTAATTATCATATAGATAAAATGGTCTAACATAGCAATTTTTTGGAGGCCATTAGGGTTGAAATACAAAAATCCAGGAATAGAGGTCCTGAAACAACAAACCCAATGATAGAGCATGCAAATGACACAAATGAAGTAGATCGTGTGGAAAAAGCTCATATTAATGGGAAGTTAGAGAAAGACTTAAAACATGTGAAGGTTAGGAAATTATCTAGAAAATAAGGGGGTGACTCAGTTGAATCTTGGTTGAATGAATTAGAGGTTTATTTCTCCATGAGAAACTACTCCTCAACAACTAAGATGGTTTGGACCATAGGACTACTAACTAAAATCAGTCTAGAATGGTGGGAAACTTATAGTAAGGAGGAAAATATCAATGTCATTCACTTCCAATGGGAGGATTTTGTAAAAGCCTTCAGGAAAAGGTTCCTCATGGAACAATTTTATATGAAGAAACTTGATGAGTTCGTCCAACTCCAGCAAGGAACCCAGTCCGTAGAAGCCTACTATAGGCAATTCATAATATTGCTTAAATATGTTCCATCCTATGAAAAGGATAACAAGTTGAAAGTACATAAATTCCTCTCAGGAACTATGTATCACATCAGGAATTCAATAAATATGCACAAACCAAGTGATTTGGAAATAGCTTACAAATTGGCATGTCAGGTAGAATACAATTTGAATCCTAACAGAAAAATGGTTAACACTTCAAATGGACCAAAGAAGGAGTATCACCATCAGTTGAAGAGGAAGTGGGAACCTGAAAAACGTCATAAGGGTAGTGGAAACCCTAAGTTTGCAAGGAAGAACAATGGAAAATTAGGTCACTTTAAAAAGATATTTCAACCAAAGTTTAAAAATAACAACAATGCAGAAAGACCCCAACCTCTAAATCAGGTAGGACAAGATCCTACTACTGAGAAGGATAAGCCTATCCAAGGAGTAAAATAGAACTATAATTTGGATTTCTATGATTGTGGAGGTCCGTATTATGCAAGGAATTGTCCTCTCCATGTAGAATCTAGCAAGAAGGCAAAATGGAAGGAACACAAAATCATGTAGCTATCGGGAAACAAAACCTGGAAGGAAAAGCAACTCCCTTGCTCATAAAAGGTAAAATATTTGGTAGAGATGTTAAAATATTGATAGATAGTGGAGCTACAAATAGCTTTATATCTAGTAGCATAATAAGGGACATACTAGAAAGACCTGGATCATTGGCACAAGGTTGGAAAGTGGAGTATGGGTCAGGATAGACCTACTCCATGGATCAATATTTTTCCATAGTTGAGATAGCCCTACCCACTAGTACTACCACTTGGCACCTTTATGTAGCACCATTACATGCCTTCGACATCATCTTGGGCATGGATTGGTTAAAATCCCATAAAGCTTTGATTAATTTCTAAGATCGATGGATAGAGTTCACTAATAATAAGGAGAATAGGGTAAAAATGGTTAGTGATCAAGGATCATTTGAGCCTATGCTATTGTCAACAATGCAGTTAAAGAAGGCTATAAGGAAGAGAGAAATAGTTTATGCGGTCAAATTAAAATAAGTTGAAGATAATAAGGAAGAGGTATTCAAAAAATTCCCAATTCTACAGGAATATAGGGAAGTATTTACTTCAAAACTTCCTAGAATGCCTCCCAAATGTGAGTTTGATTTCACTATTGAATTAGTGCCTAGTACAGAACCCATCCATAGAACTCCTTACAAAATGAATCCTATAGAAATGCAAGAATTAAAAGTACAATTGCAATAATTACTTGACAAAGGATTAATTAAACCAAGTGTATCTCCATGGGGAGCACCAGTACTATTTGTAAAGAAGAAGGATGGTTCGCTAAGGCTTTGTATAGACTATAGGATGTTAAACAAAGCTACCATAAAAAATAGGTATCCTTTACCAAGGATAGAAGACCTTTTTGATCAACTCAAAGGGGCAACCATCTTCTCCAAGATTGATTTAAAATCAGGATATCATTAGTTAAGAATCCAGGATGAGGATACTCATAAAACTACTTTTAAAACTCGGTATGGACATTATGAATTCACTGTTCTACCATTTGGGTTGACCAATGCACCAGCTACTTTCATGAACTTGATGAACAATGTGTTTAGAAATCAGTTGGATCGATTTGTATTGGTATTTTTAGATGATATTCTAATTTATTCCCACAACAAAGAAGAACATAATAGACATCTGAAAGTTGTATTAGAGTTGCTAAAAATAAATCAACTCTATGGAAACCTTGCAAAATATGATTTTTATGTGTCACAAGTACAATACTTGGGGCATATAATCTCTAAAAATGGGATAGCAGTGGATCCCAAGAAAATTAAGGCTATTTTGAATTGGCCACCTCCGACTAATATAAAAAAAGTAAGAAGATTCATGGGTTTAGCAAGATATTATCGAATATTTGTGAAGGACTATTCGAAGATAGCCTCTCCAATAACAAATATTCAAATAAAAGGAAAAGCATTCATATGGTTAGATAAATGTGAAGCTGCTTTTCAATTGCTTAAACAAAAACTCACATCTGCCCCTATACTAAAGATTCCAGAACCTCAAGGTGATTTTTCAGTATGCACAGATGCTTCCTTAGAAGGTTTGGGTGGTGTGTTAACCCAAGATAAAATAGTAGTAGCTTATGAGTCTAGGAAACTCAAGAAACATGAGATTAACTATGCTACACATGACCTAGAATTAGTTGTAGTGGTCCATGCCTTGAAAATATGGTGACACTACCTTGTGGGTAGACCCTTTGAACTAAGAACTGATCACCAAAGTCTAAAATATATTTTTACTCAACCTTTGCTAAATGCGAGACAAAGAAGGTGGATTGAGTTCTTGGCCGAATATGATTTCGGCATTGAATATATCAAGGGTAAGGAAAATAATGTCATAGATGCTTTAAGTAGAAGAAGGCACATTACTACACTAACTCGAAGTCATGTAGATCTTATGGATCAGGTTAAACAAGCTCAATCTCAGGATCAATTTTGTATTGAAATACAAGCCAAGATGAATCAGGATCCTAAAATAGCTAAAAATTATAGTCTCAAGGAGGGACTTTTGTGTTTTAAGGAGCGGGTAGTCATTCCCAAATCTGGTAATTTGAGAAGAGATATCATGAGTGAAGCTCATAGATCTCCATATTCTGCTCATCCAAGAGGAGCCAAGATGAGGGAAAACATGAAGAAAATTTTCTACTAGCCCGGAATGAAAAAGGATGTTACTGATTTTGTTGCTCATTGTTTAGAATACCAAAAGGTAAAAGCAGAGCATAAAAATCTAGTGGAAAGTTGTATCCACATGAAATACCCTCACAAAAATGGCAAGTGATATCTATGGATTTCATAGTTGGGTTACCTAAGACTAGGTATCAACATGACTCAATACTGGTGGTGGTGGATAAACTAACCAAAGTAGCACATTTCATTCTTGGAAGCACTAAAGATGATGTGGTAGCAGTGGCAAATAGATTCACCAAAGAAATATTCAGGTTATATGGATTTCTTGAAGTGATCATCTTCAATCGAGATTCTAGATTTACATCTGACTTTTGGTGAGCTCTTCATCATGCTATTGGCACTACTCTCAATATTAGTTCTTCTTATCACCCAGAGATATATGGACAAACAGAAAGAGTTAATCAAGTCTTAGAAGATATGCTTCACATGTATTGCATGGATCAAAAATCTTAGTGGGAATATTTCTTACCATTACTAGAATTTTCTTACAATAATGGATACCATGCTTCTTTGAAGATGGCTCCTTTTGAAGCTTTATATGGTCAAAGATGTTGAACACCATTATCATGGGATAATACTGAGGATCGAGTCAATATTGGACCCGATACACTCAAGGAAATGGAGGAATAATTAAAGGTAATCCGACAAAGGCTTAAGGAAGCTTCATATCGCCAGAAAAGCTATGCTGACTTGAAGAGAAATCCACAAGAATTCTTTGTTGGGGATAGAGTATTCTTGAGGGTGAAACCTATGAAAAGTGCTATCAAGTCAACAAAGTTAGATCCTATATATGTTGGGCCATTCGTCATCCTAGAAAGGATTAGTCTTATTGCCTACAGACTCGACTTGCCACCTAACTTGGCAAAGATCCATGATTCTTTCCATGTGTCCCTTATTAGAAAATACATTGATGATCCTAATCATGTTTTGGATGTCTCTAAGTTGCATATGGTGAACCCAACGTACATTGAGGTGAAACCAGTAAATATTCTCGAGTTTCGTTCCAAGACCATGAGGAAGTGAAACATAGAGTAGTGCAAGGTCCAGTGGGATCTTTATTCAGAGAGAAATGCCACTTGGGAAAAAGTGGAGGATATGAGGAATCACTTTCCTTATTTATTTGAAAACAATATGTAGTATTGTTTTAGTTTGACTATGTGTGATGCATAGATAGATACTCTATTGCTTATTTGAGATACTTATGCACTGATAGAAACTGCTAAAACTCTATGATGGTTTATATGCATATGATTTATATTTCATGACATTTATGATGTTTGACATTATCATGCAAAGTAATTATGAAGTAGAAATGTTTTATATTTTTGAATAATATGGTACTACTAATATTTTGTTGCATCACAGGTCTAGGAGCTCTCGTGGGTGGAAGAAGCTAACCTTCTCATAGGAAGAAGGAGTTGTTCGACCACCAAGAATGAGAAACTGGCCAAACGAGAAATGATGATAAAGGCAACCCATGGGTAACATGGATAATTACCCGCATATAGGTATACTCATGACTACACCATTGGGCAATGATGTCTATGACTAGCTTCCTGGTTGTGATGGTGATAGCGAGACTATCTTAAAAATCCATCTTCAGGATAAAACAATGGTGTGGAATATTGAGTTTGCATGTTTGCATGTGATTGCATTTTGGTAAAAGCATTATGATTATTATTTCCTTTACTATGCTTTTGTTATGCATCAATGTTATATTGCTTATTTACCATGAAAACACAAGGGACTGTGTTTAGCCTAAGGGGGGGAGTATGTCACATCCCATCTTGACCGAACCCTTATGATTGTTGATTATGAGACTATTGCTTAGTTTTATGAACCTTTAAGGGATATTGGTAAGCTATAGAGTTTTGGAGAATGTTGTTGGTATATTTGGTGTTTTAAAATACACTTTGAGGAAGAAACTAAATAGGATATAAAAGTATCTTTTACATAATAAAAAGTCATTAGGTTTGGTTAACCTAATTTAACCCAACCAAGTGCCTACCAAAATTTGTCAAAGTACTATTGGACCAAGAGGGAGGGCACTAACTTTTAATAAAAAGAAATATTTATTATTTACTCTCTAGAACATGCCTCCGAAAAGGATAAGTGGGCATCCCACTATGTCCACCATGCAATAGTAATTTAATAAGCCACTAATGGACTAGTGGAAGAATATAAAAACAATATCCTAAGCACTTTAGCCATCTATGGATAAATGGCATGTGATAAAAGTCATGCTACTATTACTTTATACTCCTCGTATGTGGTGGCATATTAAATAATGAAGCCACTAAGGTAGTGCATTCTGACCTTAGACTTTAAGTATAATAGAGTATGCTATGGATGATTGATGAAAAGTAATTAGAAATACTGGGAGTGGGAAATCATGTATGATGATAGATGTGAAAACCAAGAGAATGGTGTCAAGAGACTATTTTACTTTCAACCCCACCTATCCTATCACGTGGCTATATCTGAGCGAACAAAATTACTATCCTAAGACCAATGACCGTTTGAACCACATACGACTATCTATATGTTTGAATTCTCAGAGTTAATAAACTAGATAATATTCCTTATAGGCTTAACCCTAGTACTATGGTTGACAACCATGGATCGGTGGTCGATGCTTCATTGGATTAAACGTATAGATATTTCCTTTAAGATATATCCACATGTTAGCCATTCGAATACACACTAGCTTAATGGAAATTTGGGTGGTTTAAATAAATGGATTACCACCAGACTCATACATTAGAAAGGAGAGTGAATTACTACTTTAAGAATGATTGTTGGGTTTTGTGATAATATTAATCAATATTTACATCTATGTGACCGTCAAGAGTTTTGTATTTTGTAGTAAAACACAAATATTTCTTGGATGCTCTCTAAATATTCATAAATAGATTGATAACCCTTTTTGGTGGTCCTAAGGAATAAACAAATGGTTCGTTTGTAAGTCAAAGGTATAGGACTTTGACTTATAAAATGAAGGAAAATTATTGTGAATATTTAAAAGGAATAAATAAGTCTTTAAAATTAAGTGGTTCATTTGTAAATCAAAGGTATGGGACTTTGGTTTAGTAGTGAAAGAAAACTATGTCTATGTTAAGAAAAAGAGAATTTAAACCTAGAATAATTGGAGGTAAAGAACCTTAATTATCTAGTTAACTGAATTATAGATTGGATAAGTTCTATGAACATGAGTTACAAATATTAATTTTTAATATTAAATAACTATAGTATGCCTACTATAACCAATTGAGGGGTAAATTTATAATCTATAGTGCAATATTGTGTGATGTATTACAAGTAGATATGTAGCTAAATATTGAGTAATATCGTGGGAATATTACAAGAGATATGTTAGTTAAAATATAGGAACTATATAATGGTCTCATGGGTAGATCTGGAGCCCAATTGGTAACAAAATTTGAGGAAGAACTATATATTTCAAGCTAACTAGCAAACACACTAGTGGATGAAATATGAGTTACTTAGTAGAGTATGTTTTGCTATTTCTAATTGATAGAAATATGAGTTACTCAATGGAGTATGTTTTGTTATTTCTAGTGGTTATAAATATGAGTTAATCGGTAGAGTATGTTTTGCTATTTCTAATTGATAGAAATAAGAGTTACTTGATATAGTATGTTTTGTTATTTATATTTAATAGAAATATAAGTTTTGATGTTATTGACAAAAATATGAGATACTAGAGAAAGTATGATTTTTTTAAAGGTTATTTCTAATGGATTTATATATTACTTTTAAAGGACTAGCGATGAATACTTGTAATGATATATGATTCAAGGCATATTTTTTTGTGGAAATATATGAGATGAAAATGTATTTTTTTATTGACCTTGGAAAGTATGGGATTTCCTTCCCTTGAATAAATGAATGCTTTATATAAATTACATTATGTGAAATGTATTGAATTAGTTGCATTCATGGAAAATAATAATTACTTTTTATTGCTTGATTAGAATGCATTTCATATACATGGTATGGGTTATCCTGATCCTAATTTACCTTCAATCAAGTACTGGTGGTTCGAGTGGAGTTAAATGAAGATCGGTTCTACTTTACTCCTATTGTAAATATGCCTTCTTATCAAAAGGTCATTACTATTGTAAGAATACCTATTTTATTTGAAAATTTAATTGACTTGTATCACTCTTTAAGAGGATTGTAAACAATGTAAATCTCATTAGAAAATTGTTATAGAAAAATAATGCAAGTTGTATTATGAAATCGAGTTATTAAATGTTTGGATTTAGACCTTTAAATGTGATTTAAAGATGGTTCTAAATATCCTAGGGTAATTCTAATATTAAAATGAGGAAACCATGTATATAACTTAAGGATGCAACTTTAGTGACTCAAATATGAAATGAACTAAAAGGGAAATGTGAATGTTATCTAACCTCATGAATATTATGGTGATAGATTTAAGTAAGACTTAATGTTAGGAATTTATAAGTCTACGTGGGTTTGTGCGATAACCCCCTTAACTTATCAATGTGGATGTGATAATTTTAAGCAGTGCAATGATTGTTGTTCGATATATATAATAAAGAATAAGCTAATCCTAAAGGCATACACCTAATGTATGAGGTTGAAATATACCTAACATAAAGAACTAGTTTAATGTGTGATTTAAACTAGTAAGGGAAAAGGGACATTCTTGTGAAATAGACGGGAGAATTTCCAAGTTCAAGGTAAATAAACATTACCTATAGGTCATAATAGTGGATTAGCCACTCCTTTCCATAGGATAGACACTAACCATGTTAATTACCTATGAAGTGCAGCCTTGGACTTACTGAGATATTCATCCATAAGAGAACCACACAAAGATAATTAAAATCAAATATAAATTAGCAATAGTGATGTAAGCTATAAAAAAAACATTCCTTAAGTTTGTTTGGTTATGAATTAAGGCTATTACACCTCCCCTCCTCAATTGTCTTCTTTGAAAAATCCCCTTTCTGTACCTCTACCTTTTTCACCACCATCATCATTACCTCCTTTCCCATCTCATCCATATTCCTCTATCAAAACTCATCTTATTCCCACTCCTCAAACATCACCACTCCTTTTTCATACATGATCATGATCTTTCACATCTATGCATAGTCTGATACCTACCACTAATCTACCTACCATACAATTCCCACATGCAAACCATCCCATCCTATATTCTGTAGTTGAATTCCATGATCGGGAGTAGTGAGCTTCCTTCTTAGATGTTGAATTTCTCAATTGTTCTCCTCCCATTATTCATAATTCCTATCTAGAATCATCCTCTTTAGATTTTTATTTACCACCTTGATATTTGACATGTGCCACACCTCATGTGTCAATCTTCATGACAAACTCTTGATCCGGTGACTACAATGTTTCGTATGCTTGTGTAAAACCCTCAAAAATCTAATCCACATGGGATTTTAGCTTTCCTTTAGCCTCTATTTAAACCATCGATACTATTGTGTGACTAGGTCCTCCTGATAATTAAACTAGATTCATCTATGCTGACCCTAACTCCTCACTATCATTCGCTATACCTCCACCACCATAATCCATTTTTTGTGGTACTCTAGATCACATGTCAAACCCTCAATTTACCTTATGTTACTTTTTATGTTTCTATTGGTGCAAATTTGGGATAGGATGCTATAAAAAAAGGTTATATACACCTATCAATCCCCATATTTAGTTACTAATAGACAAATATGGTCTAGGCTATCACCCCTCCACCATATACATGCTTGAGGATAAGCTTCAAGACCTTTATTTGCATACCATGCCAATACCTACACACACACTATAATACTACATTGACATGGACATCCTGGATGAGAGCCTATCTCCCCATTCAAACCTTACTATTCCATGCACTTTCTTCCAAGACATATCTCTTAATGACACAACTTCTACATATTGTATCAACACATTAGTTGATCAATTTGATGCCCTATCTCTCACATATCCTCATCTAGAGCAGACCATTTCACCTACATATCCATCGCCTACACATTCAGCCATACCAATACCCACTTCTTGGTAACTTCATCAATTCTCAACATGACCTCGCTCCCCACTCATGGTTTTACAACCACCTTTAAACCTCACACAATGTTCAAATGTTCTTGAAACCCCATCATCATATTCATCATCTTACACAACCTCTACGAATTTTATCAACATGATCAACATGGATTTATTCTCCCCATTTCGATATTCATATTCCTAAATTGATGAGTATCTTATCGGCTTGCAAAACTATATTGTAGACCTGAGGGAAGGTGTATACCCTTTATTGTTGATTTTTTAAACCCATATTTGACCCAAGGGATCTAATATCATATATAAAAACAAGAGTTATAGTTGGCCTAGCATCAAGTGGAATCCTCTTTTAGGTTCTACTAAATATTAAATTAAAGTCTGAAATTAACTCTTTCTAATGTTTTTGCATGGATGTAAACTTATTTAGGAGAGAAAATGGATCAACAAACTCTTTTAAATATTCTAAAAAGGGTTATTCTAATGCATCCCATGAAGTAATGTTGTTGTACTCTAAGGTCTTGAACCAATGTAATATTTTCCCTCTAAAAGACAGGGCCATGATTCTAACAATGCCATCTTCATTTTTAATGTTATGAATTGCTACTAGATTTAGGATATCTTAGCAATGCTCATAAGTGATTTTTACTGATCCATAATAGGTAGGTATGGATTTAG
The DNA here is from genome assembly GCA_028583015.1 of Wollemia nobilis. Taxonomy (NCBI): domain Eukaryota; kingdom Viridiplantae; phylum Streptophyta; class Pinopsida; order Araucariales; family Araucariaceae; genus Wollemia; species Wollemia nobilis. The sequence continues at coordinate 2,488,448 of JAQPPZ010016751.1, read as the reverse complement.
ATACAACTTGAGGGATATCATGCATATGGAGAAGCCTCAGGGGACCAACTGTATTCCAACTAGGGTATTTTTATAAGGGCTTATTTGGATCCACATTTGTATTATGTGCCATATTTCTAGGTACTATTCTTACTGGAGGTGACCTTGGGGGCACTATAGGGGGTGGTTCTAAAGGAGTCTCATCTAATTAGAAATATACACTCAAATATATTATGATGGTGGATCCTCTCAAAGAGATATTTTTATAGATAAAAGAATCTGGATTGTTCTTCATAGATGACCTAGTATTCATGAAAAATTATGAGCTATTGGAATGGATTTTTAGTTTCTTGCATTCACGGAGTCACCAAGTGAGTTTATTGTTCACCACTTAATAAGGTCAATATAATTTACCAAATCTTGATTCCTTTGGGATAAGGTAAAAATAATAAAAAGGGTGGGTTAGCTAATGTTCTTGTAAATATTGACATCTAGAAAAAATTGAAATTGACACCTAGAAAAAATTGAAATTGTGACTCCTATCTTCTAGTATTCTGATTAGGCGTACACCTACTGGTCATAATCCAAACACAAATATTGGATGGATTAAATATTTCTCTAATCCAACCTCTAGAGTAGGCTAGTATTCCTTGTCAACTCATAGGTTTTTGACTCATTTAAGCTCTGTTAAATGTTCAAAATATAGGGATAGAAATGGATTTAGGTTTAGGAAGTAATGATTAAATACTGGTTGAATAAAGCTAATATCATAGGCATATACAAGAAAAACCTTCTACAAAACTATTTCTAGTGTCCCACATTTGTAATTAACATCATTCGAAATAGTTAGTCTTCATCAATTTAGACAAACATAGACATACTTTAAGAAGTCATTGCAAGTATAAATTTAATTATGAAAGATTTCAAAATACTCTAAGCTAGAAATCCAATATCAGTAGAATAGACTAACCATAGCAGCAGTAGCAGAAAAGCATTTCACAACTTAAATTTCTTAGGCAAACATCCAAGTAATTTTCCTTCTATTGATTTTTTGAAAGTATTTACATAGTAGGACAAGCAAACACTCTAGATACGACCATCAAAAATGAGGGTTTGACCTCTATTTATAGTATTACATACTTGATAAAAATGAAAGAGTGTGGAACATTACAAGGAAAAATAAATACCATATCAACTAGGTGCTGAGGTGGCAACCTCTTCTTTGTATTTTATGAAAGAGGAAAATACAGGATCTTGCACTTCTCTACAACTCAACTTCTACAACTTGCTAGTATTTCATGGTGTTTGGATTCAGGTTGTCAAAATTGTAATCTAGGCCATCTATCATTCTCGTAGATGCTATCCAGCCATAGATCTACAAATTCCTTTGTTTCTTAGTTCTTGACCTCATTAGAACTTCACCTACTGGTTCACTTGGATCAACCATTTCATGTTATAGAAGTTCTACCTTTATGTTTACTGAAGATAATCAAAATGAAATAATCATTGATCCTCTCATGAATGACTAAGATCAAAGCTCAAACACTACTAGTATCTTTGTGGTGTAGAGACATGTCATAGCCCACTCCTAACAAAATGCTTTTCACATATATTGACCATTTTGACCGTGAATTAGAGAAAATAATGCTTGAACATAAAAATGTGCTTTGAGACACATGGGATGGAGCATTGTACTTTTATTTGCTTTGCATCTATGGTGTAGAACAAATTTTGAGTTATGTTATAGCCCATGCATCGCTATTTGCAAGTACAAAGTTGACCATTATTGATCATAGGATAGAACCTTGTTCTAGCCTGCATGGGATAAAAAATAAAACTATGTGATATGAAACCTTGCTTTGGCCCACTCCTTTGTGATCCTCCTTTGTGAATGTTGACCTATTTGACTATGGGATGGAGCAATGTGTGCTATTTTGTGCTGGCATAAAATACTCTTCAATGTGCACATGATGGAGCAATGTGTTGTAATCCATGATAATGAGAGTAGTGATATCACATTTGACTGATGTTGACCATGGACTGGAACCATGTTCCATACCGCATGTGATGGAGCATGTTGTGAACTACTAAAATTTATCAAAAACATTTGTGCTATGGCCTACAATTTTAAAATGGCTAAGTATAGGTCTAAAATTCACACACTCCTTTCCTTCAGGTTAATGGATCCTCACCTCAAAGGGGAATGGAAAAATGATAGATCTACGCCTCATAGGATAGGTACTTGATTGTACCTTCTTGTGGTGATTTTTCGATGAATTATTTAGGGTTCACCAGGAAAAATTTTATGGTAGTTTCCATGCTTAGGCTTTGGAGTTTTTTTTTATGTGTTCCTTTTAGCAAATCTCACATACACCTATTTTTTGGCCAATATGCAACTATGCTAATTTATATGAAATTTTGATTCATATGCAAACAAAAAACAATAGAAAATAGAACTTAATTGAACAATGTAATGCCTAAAAAGTGATTTAAAAATCTTACCTATATCTGAAAGTCTGATGAAGATTCTGATTTTTGTTGTAGGCAAAATTATACGCAACAGGGTTGATATCATATTATGATTTGTAAAATCATATTATGATCACAAGATTGTATCCTACCGATCATAGATCGACAATTATGATTTTGACAAAAACTTGTAATTTCATGGGTATAGAGTAGAAAACAAAATTATAGAATGTACTACAAATCTTATTAGTCATAAATCAGAGTATACCTAGTAAATTCAATGTCTAGATAGATAGATATAACATGTATATGACCTAAACTATATGAAATATGCAAGTAGATACGATTTGGTGAACTCCAATGATGTAAATGATTAAATATAACTTTATATACAATATAAAATGATAAATATGCAAATGAGGTTCTAGGAAATGCAAACTAGAGCTTGTGGTTACCCCAAATGACCTACAAGAAAAATTGTATCACTTAGGGCAAGATCATGTGCAGACTAAGCAAGGTCATATCATGATCGCATAATTGTATTGATCCGATAGTTGACTGTCTCCTTCGATCTTGTAGGCTACAATAAAATAACCAGAACTAAAATGCAAAATTATATCAATGCATTAGGAATTCTAGGGGTAATTCTAAGGGAGGGGTGCTTGATTTGATAGGCTGATCAAATTGATGAAAATAGGTTGTAAACAAATATGGTTACAACTCCTTCTAAGTTGGGTTGATTGGTAGATCTAATTTCGTAACTATCACACGGTTGCATAGGTAAAGATAAATAATGTTGTAGCTAGTTTGTTGTTTATCTAATTTGTTTTTTGGTTTTCGAGCAATATCGTATTACAATCATAGATATCATACACAAAATTGTATTACGATCTCAAAGGTCATAATATGATTTCAGATATTGTTGTACGATCTTGTCAGCTTAATCCAATTTCATCAGCAAAGCATGAAAATTAAGGTAATAAATGTGACAATTATCACTTTTGACCGCATTTTGAATATTTTTGTATTTTTATGCAAATGGGTCAATTTTAGGGTGTTACACTAAGTGTAAATATTAACTGCTTTAATCATGGGATAGAATATTTTGTGCTAAGATTCTACCACAAGGTAGAGCAATCTCCTTCATACCTTAGAAAAATTACAAAAAAATTCTAAGTATGTGACCATTTTGGGCCTACAGTTATCATTGTATTACATAGTTGATAAGTCTTAGCATCAAAAGGAATGGGAATCTGAGGTTAGTCTAGGCTTAAGGACATGATGGTTAGACTAGTGGTAGATTATACAATCAAATAAGAATAGTATGTGGGTTGATTCGAAGGAAACAATGGCGGATGTGGTCTTGGAGCCACCATTTCTATTTGGATTAGATCATTTTTATATGGCTATCTCATAGGTATTTGATAGTGAATTTTCATCCTTAGACTTGACAGCCATAGAAAATTTAGAATTGAAATAGTTGAGATAGTAAATGAATGTCATACCTAAAGGTGTTTAGATCTCATCTGGGATCCTTTTCCAACTCTTATAGAATTAGACATTGAAATCATTCATTATTTTTGTAAGTACCCTCTTTATGCTTGTGAGCTACTATAGGAGAGATGGTCCATCTTCCTTCTCTCTAAATCTATATATTAGGAGTTCTATCAACTAGTCCCAACTTTCAACTGATTATGAGATGACATTGAGGTACCATTCATGATATTTACCTATAAAAGAGTCCACCAATAGCCTTAGGGATATATATTTATTTATAATAAAGTGCACAACACAAAATTTCACTAGGTGGTACAAATGCTCTATTGGGGTCGCAAAATATTTTCCCCTCAAAAAATAAGGACTTTAGTGTTGAGGTAAGAAATAAGTCCCATACATAAGGTGGAACTAGTGGAATCAAGGAACCTTTGCCATTCCATACCAAATTTTTTTGGGATTATGGTGCACTATAGTAGCCATGTTGCACCATAAGTTCCTCCTTTTTATATTTGATTTAGTGGTGGAAACAACTCTTGTTGATTGTCTCAAGTTAAGGCTCTGGTTAAAGGCCTCCCATTCATATAAATTTGGGATATTCATTTGAGAATGAAGTCACTAGGTAGGGAGATATTGCTTCAAAAAGTTCATGAGTTATATTCACCCACCAAAATATTAGTCTATCTTTTATTGGATGACTTCTTCAAAGCCTCTCTTTTAACATAGTTGCTAGGTGAATTTTTAATGCTTCACTTTCAAGTTGATCGACTATGATCTTCATTGAGATGATAGTAAAAACTCTTTTAACTTCATGGGGTTAATTCATAAGCTCATCCCATCAACCATGCTAGAAAAATTTACTATATTTGAATGCACCTACCCATCTAGGAAAAAAATCTAAAGTGCTAGGGGAACCCATGCCTAACATAGAGAAAAACAATAAGAAGTATCATGAATAAAAGACTGCCTATGTGTAACTTCCAAGGTTTTTAATTGAGGTTGTATCCTTATCAAACTTAATACTTTATGAATAGAAAAGGAATTACAATGAAAGTAAAAATACAAAAAAGTAAAACTTTGCATAAAATTAAAACCTAAGTTGTGGGGATGATGCACCAATAATTAGAATCCCCACTTTTGACTACACGAAGTGGCCATAAATAAACACATGATCCATTGAATAATGCTAGAATGAATTCAACTAGACCTTTTAGACCCAAAAGACCACATACTTGGAAATTTTTGCAAACATTCCCAAAAAATTTCTAAGTCCAAAATGGTGCTCCAGATTGCAACAGTGGCTCAACACAACATGCCCTAGACCATAGTTAATTTGGTCAAAGTTATTGTTTACACATTTTAAATCATGTCTTAGAGTATAAAAGGATATCTTGGCTAACAATAAAGGTTTAATACCATGTAGTTTATCATATGTTTCTACACCATGTTTAGTGCATTCAAAGATGTCATGGCAACATTTTGAATCATGGCCTAGGACATGGTTCCACACCATGAGGTTTAGTGTATGGATTTATGCCATGAACATTATAACTTTCTTCCATGTCATAGTCAACATGGTCAAAGTCCCAAGTTGGATAATCTAAAAAGTGACTCAAAACATGGTTCCCCATCGCATGGCTTAGCATATGGTTACATACCACACACTTAAGTGCATGGTTCTACGTTGTGGTCAGCATAGTCATAGTTGTTATTTTGACAATATAAATCCTATATCAGAACACAGTTCTATGTTTGCATGTCCTAAATAGAATTTCATGAGCATATATCTATAATAATAATAGTCTTGTCCCAGGCCATAGTCAATATAGTCAAACGATTCAAGTTAGAGATTCAACTACCGAATTAGAGCACATTCTACGCTATGAATGATGAATTTGAAAAGACATATATGTCATAGTCTATGATAGGCTCCAGTCTATGAGGTGTTTTAGATCATGAATAGTAAAAACATACCAAGCTTCTAAAATCTCTAATATTAGCCATCCAAAAGTAGATCAACAATTTATATTAAATTTGGCTTGAATCACATATAAATGCAAGATTCAACATGGGATAGGGCTGTAGGTTTTTGTTTGAGTTGTACTTAAGCTAAAGTTGAAAAAGCAAGAATATGAAGAAATGGAAAATCAAGATTCATGAGTTGATTCAGTTTTCGATATACAACAGGGCAACCACAAGAAGAATAAGAGACGGTCTTAATTTCTTCTTGACTAGATATACAGTTGAAAGTCATGAAAACTGAACAACTTGCAAAATCCAAGTTGTATAATATTTATGGAGCACACAATTCCCTTATTTATTGAATAAAATAAGAGGCTACCACCTCATCATATTTTTTATCTTGCACTCCAACTTCCTTGTAATATTCCTAATTCCTTTAAATATTTCAAATTTACTGTAAAACTATAAATAAAGGTTGAATCCTCATTTTAAAGGGTCAAATCTAAAGTGTTTTCTTGTGCTACTATTGTACACTTTCTACAAATTAATAGAAGAAGCATTACTTGGATATTTACCTCAAAATTATGTCTTCTTTTTATGGATTACCAACCTTTGAAGTCATTTCTGCTACTGTTGCTATGGTTAGTCTATTCTGCTAATTTGGATTGCTAGCTTAGAACAAATTAAAATACTTCACTTCTAAATGTATGCTTGGAAAGGATTCTACATATGTTAGTTAGAGTATCAATATAATTATGCTAATTTGTATTATTGATACCTTATATGTTTGGAATAATTCTTTAAGTGTGCATATATTATTAATGTTGAAGATTATAAAGTTTTGAATGTTGTTAATTGCAAGTGTTGTTTGATGAAAATTGAGTTGTCAAAAGTTCTTTCTAGATACCTATATTGTTAGATACTATTGATATATTAATTTCTAAATCCTTTCCCATATCTATCCCTATCTTTATACATTTAATTGAGCTTAAATGATTCAACATCCAACAAATTGACAAGGTATACCAACCTACTCTGAAGGTTAGGTTAAAAGCAATTTTGACCCATCCAATATTAGGGTTCGGACTATGATTAGTAGGTTTCTTTTCTTCCAAAAAAACCATTGTAGATGATAGCCATAATTCAAGTTCACCTTGATGTCAATTCATACCCAAGCAGTTTCTGGCACACCCGATGGGATCCTATTTACATAACGTTTATTTGCCCAATAGACATCATTTTTCATTTTCCTGAAGAAATCAATATTTAGTGATTTTTATTGACCTCATAAAGCAGTGGAAGTAAATTCACTTAGTGAATCCCTAAAATAAAGAACCTAGAAAGCTCTTTTTAGTAGCTAATTTTTTCATGTTTACTAGGTCATCTGCTAGGAATAGTCAAGAATCTATTCCATTCTTTGAGCTACCATCTAGAATATATAGGTATACAAGAATCTTATACCTAGATTCACCTTTTGAAGAATTTTTAATACCATTAGGAAATAAATTTTCCTCAAGGCCAACCCCATTTAAAACCCTAATAAATATGGCTTAGTAGTATAATATAAACCAAGATGAGCCTCCACATAAGTACCCTAGTTGGGATACTACTAGTCCTTTAGGACTCACCCTTATGCATTATATCCCATAGGATGTATTGAAAGCTATACCTACATATGATGGTTTGGGTAAGACTTATTAGGAGCACTATCAAGATATATTAAATCTAGCAACTATCCATAATATAAGAAATTAATATATCATTATCAAGCTTATAGCCCTATCCTTTAGAGGAAAAATATTTCACTGGTTTAGAACCTTAGAAGACAACAACATCAGTTCATGGGTTGCATTAACCAGTACTTTTGTGGAATATTTTAATGATTATCCCTCCTAAACCAATTTATAGATATGCAAATATATTAGCAAGAGTTAATATTTATTTTTAATTTTATATTTAGTAGGACATGGAAAATAATTCCTCTTAAAGCTAGACCAGCTGCTCCACTTGCTTTTATATATTATATTAGAGCCCTTGGGTCATACCCGGGATTAAAAATTTAGTAGTCAAGTATAAATACCTTTCCACAAGTTTACCATGCAATTGTACAAGCAAAGAATATTATAATTTCTATAGGAAGGCTTCCCCCAAATATAGTCATGCTTTATTGTTCTAAGATACCTCAATTTACACCTCAAGTTATAACATCAACACCCTCATATGTGGATCCTCCACCCCTATCATCATAATTTACCCAAATGAATCCAAATAATCCTTCCAAAATATTTACCTCAATTTCTTTTTCTCCACCCCCAACTTAGAATTCCAAAAAATCAACTCTATTGCTTGATATTTAGAATACCTTAAATATAATCAATAACAATGTGAACACAATGGAAAATAGAGAAATGAAAATATCTCAACAGAGAAGATTCCCATATGTTAATAGGGATTAGAAGCCTGGTACTAGTAGTAGTATAGGGCTTAAGGTTAATGCAAATCAAGAAGATCAAGAATTAACCCTTGAGATCAGTTTGGTGAATGTTTTGTGTCTAGTCTATAATGACCCTCATGATTATGACACTTGTGTAATGTACCAACACCATGTACAACAAGCCATAGAGAAAGCTGAGAGAACCCAAAAGAGAAGATTCAATATGTTATGGCAGTTAGAACAAGTTATGGATATACAAGATCCCTTTGAATAAGAGTTAGTTTTTGTCATGATCATATCCAAAAAGAAAATATTATAGCTAGATACACAAAAAAAATAGATCAATTCAAGTTTCCCTATCAGTAGAAAAAGGAAGTACCCCTGCAATATAATGATAAGTTCCCAGTTCCATAGGTAGTTTAGAAGAGGGATATGTTCCTAGGGACCAAGGAAACGATATGAGCATCCCAAGGTAGTATGAGAAGGAAAATAGTAAAGAACAAATATGTTCTAAATATGAAGAACAAGAGAAGCTAAAATCTCCTTCCATCACCAAGAGACGTAGAATATAAGTCTCCCAACAATACAAGAGAAAGTATGGTGAACCATAGAGGAAGTATGAGAAATATCCTTTGTAAAAGTTAGTGTTTAACATTGTAGAAGAACTAAAGAGGACTCCTAGAGTAAGTATTTATGATACTCTCTTCATCCCTGGTCAGATTGATCTACTCAAGGCTTCTTTAAGAAAAAATTCTTAGGAAAAATAGACTACCACAATTTTTAGCATGTCTCATGGCCAAGAAAATATGAATCCTATAATATTGAAAAACAAATCCCCTCCCTTTTATATTTCTTTTAGAATATCGTATGATAGATTCAGGGGCTTCAACTATAGTCATACTTAAAGTAGTATATGATCAAATGGGAATGGAATATACTCGTTCTTGCCCAAGAGTGTTGTAGTTGAATGGTAGACTACTTAAGACCATTGGAATTATAAAATATGTGCTAATGAGATTACATAGGGCTTTAGAGGTTACTATTGTGTAATAAATTGTAGTAGTAGACCTAGATCCTTACTTTAGTTTATGTCTTTCCAAGGAATTCACTACCAAGATAGGAGGTTACATGTATTTGGATTACTCTGGCATGATTATTTCATACAAATGTAAGAGAATAAGGATAACCCCTAAAAATATTGTGGCTTATCGTATTAAAAAATAGAGGAAGATATGTGTAACCTCTTAGTGTTGGAATAACCTGAATTGGTAGAGAACCTTGAAGATTTAGAAGTGGAAGATAAGTTGTCATTTAGGGAAGACTAGAGTCTATTGGGATAGGAATGGGTGCTTATAGCATTTATTTTAAGGTTGATAAAAATACCCTTGCCATATACAATAAGTCACTAAGGGGGTAAAAATTTTGGATAATACTTTTTGATGGGGAAAGATGCAAAAATGGGATCGATGCTGGCATAATTTTGAAATCCCCTTCAAAAGGTATAAAACATTTTGCTTATAGATTAACTTGGTCTTATAACAATATTGCTACACAATATTAAGCTCTATGCTTAGGATTAATGCAAGTAGAGAGTATGGAAATTAAAATTTTAGATATATATGGTGATTTAGAGCTAGTAGTTAATCAAGTCATAAAGAAATGCAACAACAACCACCATTACTTGAAATCATATAGGAATAGAGTATGGGATTTGATGGAATATTTTGATGCTTTAAACATCCACTCAATTCCTATAAAATAGAATATTTTGGTTGATGCTTTATCCATTAAAGGTTCTAATTTCAGCCCTTCTTTAGATCTTGGATCAAAAAATGATAAAAGAGTTAAATTAGTCTTTAGATCTACATTACTAGATAGATTTTCTGGTAGGTTTTTGATAATGATGATCAGATCATCAAATTTCTAGTTAGAGAGACTTTCTTGTCTAATTTGTAGGAATATTTCCCCTAATAAATGGATAAGCAAGACATCATACAGTTAAAAATAATCATATCCCTAAGGGTTTGATCACACTATAAATCCTTTTTTATAATGAAGATGGAAAGAAATCAAGAACCATGAAGATTAATTATGAAACATATAAAGAGATTGAAATAGAAAAGGATAAAAAGCTTAATATTGGAATTCACCATTCTCTAAAATAAGTGGAGGAACTTAATGTTATGTGCCTTAAATACCAAGATATTATAGCCTGGTCATATGAAGATCTTAAGACATGATAAAAAGATTATTGAACACACTATTAATATAGAAGCTAATGCAAAACCTTTTAGGCCGAAGCAGAGGCCTATGAATCCTAATATTCAATCTATAATGAGACAAGAATTGCTCAAATTATTGAAAGCAAATATTATCTACCCTATAAAACATTTTACATTGGTTTTTAACTTGGCACCTATCAGGAAAAATAATGGAGACATTCACCTATGTGTTGATTTCAGAAACCTGAACAAAGCATCACTAAAAGACCACTATACTCTTCCTTAGATTGACTAGATTTTTCAGATTGTTGCAAGGGCTAAGAGGTTTTATTTGTTATATAGTTTCTCAGGATACAACCATATTTGGATGAAAGATGAAGATCAACTCAAAATAGCCTTTACTACTAAGTGAGGTACCTTTGATTATAAGAGAATACCTTTTGGTTTATCTAATAAGGGAATACGTTTTAGATATCCATGGACTATGCTTTTGGAGAGTTGATCAATAAAGTCATTCTCATATACCTTGATGATATGACTGTATTTTCCCATAAAAAATAAGCTCACTTGGAACACTTAGAACAAGTTTTTCAAAAATGTAGAGTTTGGCATCCCCCTAAATCCAAAGAAAACATTTTTTGTTAGTCCATAAGGGCAATTTATTAGGGCATATGGTCTCTAAAGAGGGAATTTCAATTGATCCTAACAAAATAAAATCAATATTGGCTCTTCCTCTCCCTATGAATAAGAAAGCCTTGTAATCCTTCTTTGGATAAATTAATTTTGTAAGGAAGTTCATTTTAGACTCTGCTCAATTCATTAAACCTATTTTAGAGCTGATAAAAAATAATATGGATTTTAAATAGACTAAGACAAGGAAGTAAGCTTTTGAGGCAATCAAGTAGGCCATTGCTACTACCCCATTACTAGTAAATCTTGATTTTAGAAAATTTATCATATTATATACCTATGAAGATAATGAGAGTTATGCAACAATACTGACACAAAATAATGATGCTGGATAAGAACACCCCATTTTTTTCTAGGGTCAAACTCTTCATGAGTACTAGACTAAATATAATTTTATTGAGAGAAGTATTTGCAATCATGAAATATTTAAATAAATTTAGACAATATTTGGATCAAATTAATACTTTGGTTTATGAGGTACATACATATGTTAGCATTTTCATCAGAGGTAGAGAATTATGTAAAAAAATAGCATTAAAAGTAGTCTCAGATTAGATATCATCTTGTCATCCATCAGGATCCTAATAGAGTGAAGATATTTCTTCAAAAGGGCCATATTGGGTTTGATCAATTGACAAATTATTTACAAATAGGAGTATACCCTCAAGATCTTAATGCTTCACAAAGAAGAAGGTATAGACTTCAAGATTTTAAATATGCCATTTTACCTAAGGTATATAGAGTTCTTCTAAAATGTTTGAAAGATAATCAGAAATAGGTCATTAAAGAGTTTCATGAAGGACTATTAGGGGGACATTTTTTAGGAAGAGTTACTATTATGAAGATATTAAGAGCAAGTTACTATTGGCCTACTATATTTTTTGACACTTTCAAAGTAACAAGAACATGTGATAAGTACCAAAGATATGTAGGGAGGAATATGAATGTTTCATTCTCCCTTAAGCCTATCCTAGTAGAAGAACCCTTCTAGTAGTGAAGGCTATATTTTGGAGTAATAAATATCAACTCTTCAATAGGTCACAAATACATTCTAACCACCATAGATTATTTAACCAAATGGGTTGAAGCAATTCCAACCTAGATATTAGATCAAGATGTAGTTATCAAATTTATTGAAGGTCTGATCACAAAGTTTGGTCTACCTAAAGCTCTAGTAAGTGATAATGTTCCATATTTCATAGGTACAAAGTACATTGAATTTGCAATTCAATATGGCATATGCTTAAAGAATTCTTCAAACTATTACCCTCAAGGGAATGGACTACTAGAGTCCACTAACATAAATCTACTTAGAATTCTAAAAAGAGCACTAAAAGATAACAAATAAATCTAGCATCTTCTCCTAGAATAGGCCTTGTGTGCAGATATGATTACTATCAAGAATTCAATAAAAACATCCCCTTATGCATTAGTGTATGGGAAAGAAGCTAGTATGCCCACCTATCTTGAGATACCAAATCTAAGGTTGGCTATACAATATTATGAATCATATCATAATCCAGTAGAGGCTAGATTGATGCATATTTTATAATTGGAATAATAGAGGACCAAAGGATATGAGAGTTTTTATATTCATCCATGGACACTAAAGAATGGTTTGATAAGAAGGTTAGATTTAGGAAATTTAAGGTTGGTGATTCAATCATAAGATGGAATGAAGAAAAATACAAAGTAGGCAACCACCAAAAATTTGACTCCTTCTGGGATGGTTCATTCAAAGTATTTGAGTTCAAGAAGAACAATTCTTTCCAACTCAAAGATCAAAATGGAAAATTATAACCAATACTAGTTAATGTATATCATCTTAAGTTGTACTTTGAGTAAGAAATTCTTTCCCATGTATTATATGTACATATGTGTATTATATTATATTTTATTTTAGCTTTTCAATAGAGAGAAAAAATAAAAACAAAGGCAAAAACCCACAACATGTTCCCAATCAGAATTCAAAAGAGTCAAAATATAAATAAAGTGTGCTATTCCGCTACATGTTTTGTGTCACACCTAAAAAATAAATAAAATATTGGTTGTGAGTCGCAACAGGTTCTAGGTTGTAACCAATCAATAAATGAGATGTCACTTACAAGTGGTGTTGTTTTTTTCCAAATTGAAATTTTGATGTGTTCATCTAAGTGGTGGTTCATCTACCACATTAATGGTGGAAGGTATGCATGCATGATATTTAAGGCCAAAATTCAACTATATTTCATTTCACAAATAGTACTAATATTTCAAGACTGATGATAGTGAGGTTAAGCAAATTTTCAAAGCATTATAAGATCAATTTCAAAGGTTTTTTCAAAAGTGACATCAAAATTTGCAGAGAAAGCTACTCAACCAGAAAGTAGTGATGTTATATGGTACATTGACAAAGCACTAGTAGTAGCTAATATGAAAATAATGTCGAGAATAAGAGATAATATTAGGAATGAAATTGATTATATATTTTTGAAGGACTACCAATTTTAGTTCAAGGTACTTGTGTTGTATACTCTCGTTTGTATTTCTATATCTATGATTCTATTCATCCCTGTCTAGAGTTAATTTCTACCATAGTAATATTCTATGACCCCAAGGCTAAAGCAATAAAAATAACTAGGGTAAAATCCTTTTAAATATAACTATGCAATCTTGTTATGATATTTTTGCCATGGTTAGAATGTCACCTCTCAATCCTAAGTCCTTTGATCCATAAGAGCAATCTAGGTATTACGTGTTGAAGGTGAATCCAAAGAATGACAACCATTTTAGGAAATGGGTGTATAGCCAGTTAAAAACCATAAGTTCTAGGAATACTTTGCCTAGTACCCTAATAGTCACTGAGCAATTCATCAACCAAGAACTCTTATGGTTGGGTTGAATTCTGAATAATATGTGAGATATTGGTATATATATAGTTTATTGTATTTCCAATGAAAATATGTAGAAAATAGCTATAGGAGATGAAAATAAGAGACTGATTTAATTTGATTTTCTTGCATTCCTTTCCAAGATAATGCATGAGAAATTGGTAGAAATGACAAAATATTTTGAGGCTCCCTCTTTCAGGTATTGTTTTAATTTGGCTTGGATATTTCTTAGTGCTACAAGGCAAGATATGCCTTGGATATAAGTAATAGATGAATATGATAACATAAATCCCATATGAGTCTAGACATGGACTAGGGTTCTAAGCAACATTAAATCCTATTATGACTTTAATAGATAATTTTTAAGGTAAGCCCTAAATATTATGTATGGGCAATGTCCTATAATTCCTCTAGCTAAAGAACTATTGCAAACAAAGCAAACTAAGGAAGGAGATTTGTATATTTTTATTGAGTTCATAGTCATTAGAGTTTATGGCTTCATTGGGAAACCATTCTTTCTTCCACACTTTATCACTAGCATAATGTTGGCATTGGAATATTGTAGACAAAATGACTACATTAATGTCAATTTTGGCACTAGGATAAGGATAAAAGCGATGATGATTTACCATCATAATATGGAAGATATTATAGTAACAAGGAAGGGTTAGTATGAGCATATTACTCAACACTTGGATAAACTAGGTCTTAATAATATTCTATAGAGATGGAGGTATGATCCAACCAATATATTATTTGAGAAGCTAACTACTCGCAATGGTGATAAGGCTCATAATTTTGAAAGGAATTTGAGGCTACAAATTGAAAAGCACAAAAATAATAGGGAGAGCTATGTTAGAAATATGGAACCACTTCCCCCTCGGAGAGACTTTTATGATAAATTAGTTGATTATGACATTGAAAGTAAGAAAATCCACTAGCTTAAGGAATCCAAAATTTAAGCTATTCAAAAAAGTTTGGCTAGGATGAGGGTAAGGTTTTGGAATGGTGAAAAATGAGAGTAGAGATAAACACTATAAAATCTAACTTTGGTTGCCAATATACTATAGATTTCTTTGAGATATGATAAACACATTAAGACTTGGATGGCCAAGAATGGTAAAATATTAGCATTGAGCAACAAAAATGTTGATTTAAGGAAAGTAGAGAAAGGTAAGGCTAAAGGGAAAAGGTTAGGAGTGGAAGGGTAGAAGAAATACCAAACACCTCTAGCTTCTCCCTCCTCACCACCTTTGTAGTAGGATGACACTATAATAGGTTCACCACTAGTGACAAAATAAGATTAATCTACTTTTGAATTTTCACAAGAACAATTTCATAAATACATTGTGGGTGTTGTAAGGATGAAAAAAATGGGATATCTTGGTGGTGATCTTGGTAAAGATGAAAAAATAAATTTAGAAAATATTCAGGTGGAAAAAAGACTAAAATATTTGGTCTTGGAAGTAGAAGCTTCTTCGTAAGACCTAATGGGAGATAAAGTATATGACAAATTAGCATTTTATCCTATTAAATTTAATTTTGTAGTCCTTTCCAAGCCCTCAAGTCCCCTAATTTTGGAGGTTGCACTACCAAATGCACACCAATGAGATGATACTCATAAGTTTAATCCTTCAATTCCTATTGTATTCAAAATAAAGGTAAAAAAATAGTGGGGGAGGCTAAAAATAAGTTAGTAAAAATAAAAAACTAGATCGGACTCAAGTAGTTGAATAGACTCAGGTCACAAATATAGAGCAACCAGTTCAACAAGTACAACAATAAAGTGTTGATGTTTGAACAATATACTTTCATAAGTGAAGGTATTATTTATATCCCTTCTTCTCCTTCTCCTTCTCCTTCCCTAAATAATTTTCCCTCCCATTCACAAGAGAAAAAGGAACAAATGATATCATCTCCATCTCATAATTCCCCATCATCTTCACCAATTCCTCCATCATATCACTCTATTCCATCTCCACCTCATTAAGTAGAAATTCCAATATCATCATCTCCCACTCACACCCCTTCACCTACAATATCATCACCACTCATATCAATAGGATAATAAGCAATTCCATATTGTCTATCATATTCCATAGTTGTAACATTTGTTGCCATTTCAACACCTATTACTACCCCTGTTGTAAGCATAGATTCGACCATAATTACTGCTACACCTCTTCCATATGTGATAGTTCTATTTTTCTCTTCACTCATCACTACTTCCACCCATGCAAATCATCCTACATCAGATTCTTTGTAAAAATTTGAGAACATATCACTAAAGACCCAAAAATATTGGAGCAATAAATTAGTCCAACCTTTGAAAAAAGTTGCTCAACTGAGGAAAAATATGATTGTTGATCCTATTTCTAGGAAAATAATAAGAATCTCCCTCACTCATCTTGTTAGTAAACTATATGAGGACATGATTGCGGAATATTATTAGCTAGAAGAGCAAACTGAAGATATTTCTCAATTTCCCATGGAAGATGAATTGGTTATAGCTAGGGCTCATGTTGAGACCATTTATGTGTAGAGTGATATTTGCATAGCAAAATATGAGAAGTTAGAGGAAAAGGTTGAAACGTTGGAAAAAAAATCAATAATCAGAAAAAGGTTGAGAAATATGTAAGAAATAATGTTAATATCTAGAAGAACAAGTACCAAGAGGCTATAAAATTCAAAGAGTAAGCCAAAGAGCTAAAGAAAAATAATGAAACTTATGTCAAACAAATACAAGCTTTAAAATAATAGTTTTAGGTTGAGAAGACTAGAGCTACAGGTTTTTCCAAAGAAAAAGTAAAGAAGATCAAAAAGCAAATATGGTTTGATATTATAGAGAAATATTTAGAGATCTAGCTTGTAATCAATTTCATGGATAAGACTAGCCATTTGTTGTAAGAAACCAAGGAAAATTTTGAGAATGCTACTGAAGATCTACAACCAATGGTGTTACAAGTAAAAAGAATACATAAGTTGTCTAAAAATAGATTCAATGTTGCTACTAAGCCCATCCCAAGTAAATCATGGACTACTATAATATTAATAGCCAAAAACATCTTGAGGTTGAACAAGATGATAAAAAAAATGGCTATTAATGGAAAAAATCGAAGGTAAGATCCAGGAGATTATCGATTCCAATAAATAAATGATGCAATATGGTTTTGAAGGATTTTGGAATGAGGAGGATATCCTTTTAATAGAAGAATATCTTTAGACCAACTTGACATCAATTATGTAGGATGAGTCTGAAATATATGCCTGGTAGGACCCAATTAATCAAGATCAAGTCACTCAATTGATAAAATATTTAACCAATCTCAAAGATTTAATGGAAGATCTCGTAGATATGGTACATTCCATATCCTATGAAAAGCTACCAAGCTATAGTTTTTTCACTAGCAACAGATGGAAATATCTAATCCACTTAAGCAACCTGATATTAAGCCTTAAAAACATTGGATCATATGATTCAATTGTTTGGAGCAAAAATAGAGTAGGAGGCTAATGATGAAGAAGAAGAGAGTGAAAAGGAAGAGGGTAAAAAAGAAAATAATATTCAATATACTAAGAAAGTGCAAGAAAAATAAGTAGAGGAAAAAACTTAGTAGGAAGAAGTTCAAAAAGAGTGAGGATCTCCTACCAAGTGATCTGAAACATTTTTTAATGCCATAACTATCAAAAGGGTCTTGAAAATATGTTTTGCAAATGTTTTGATCCTAAAACGTTGTTAGGATCATATCCTAACCCTAATTATTAATCATAATATAATATCTTTAATATCCTAAGGTTAGTGTAATTGATAATATAATAATTAATTATAAATTAATTATTATATTATATTATTAGGGTTAAGAATTAGCATAGCCATAATAATTAATTCTATTAATTATTATGAAGTGATGTGATGGTTAGGGTTAGGTCAATATATATAGTTGTCCAAATTATTCATTCGGGAATATCATCCATGAAATATAAAAACATATATTATTTAGATCCATTAGAGGGATTTCCCAAACCAATGCAAAAGGTGATTCATATCTAAAAGTGATTCTATTTATTTTAATATTATTTATTTCTCATTTATTAAATTATTGTGCTAGGAACCCTTGGTTCCTACCATTTGGTATCAGAGCATTATGGATCCAGCCATGTGGGACCAAAAATTTCAGGAAGAAGTTCAAAAATTGAAGGCAAAATTTTAGGAATTGGGGAAAGCACACTGGGAATGTTTAGAAAATATTTTTAGTGTGCAACATTTAGAAAACATTATAGAAAACACTATTAGTAAAATTTTTTTGGGAAAGTCTCAAAACCACATTTTCAAAAGGTACATAATGCACTTTCGAAAAAAATAATCAAAAACCTAAAAATGCAAATTTTCCCATAAAAGAAGCATACAATAAAGAGGTAAATAATTCCAAGAAAACAAAGTGTAGGGTTTATCCAAGTGTTAATGAGATGGACTGGATCAGCCAGATCCCTATCTACCCAACCTTTTATCCATTAGTGGAGGAGTTTGATGATATTTTCTCTTATCTCCAATCCATTACCCCCACTGCTTCTAAACTTGAGGACTGTTGCCTTGTTTTTCTGCCATTATGGTTGTCTCCATGGACACATCAAAATATGATGCTTTTTTTCAACACCAGACCCACGTGACTGCCACCATGGCCACCTCCACCATTTCCTATATAGTGCATGCATAGAGGGGGGTCAAGAGGACTGTGCATGTAAAGCAGGTCCACCTTGTCCAAGCTACAGTTTTGCACCCATGACATCCCTTAATCAGTGTTCCTATTAAACTTATCCACATCGCTATCATATTTTGAATCTTTATATCTTGTTGGTCACTTTGCAACAAAGCGATGCCATATTATACAAAGAGAGTATGAAAAAATTATTGCATGTTCACTATATCTATGCTACTACGGGTAAGTGGACCAATACTAATTAACATATCCAATGATTTCAGTCTCTGAACAATAGTTTTGGTGCAGTTGACCTTCGATAGTAGAAGACATTTATCAACCATGTCACACCCTGAATGTAGCCTCAATCCTCACTAAAAATGGCTTATGTACTTCCCTCTGATATCTCCATAAATCTTAGATGGTCTCTAGTATTTTGAATGAATACTATGATGAAGTCATCACCATTAAATTTTCTTGGTAATTTGCGTTGCAATTGCTATGCGCATAGAGAATGATTCAAAAAATCATGAAATTTATGCACCCTATCTATTTTTGCTGATATTCCATGCGATTCGATAAACCCATCCACATCATTCATTATTGGCTAGACCTTTTGGGCGAGATGTGTGTATTCTATATGAATTTGGTACAACATCTTGGTTTCTTGCTTGAATGAAACAATTCTTATAATGGATACCTTTATTACCTTCAACACTATGCATAGTAAATATTTTTGGAGTTTTTAGTTACACCAACAACCCAATGCTCTGCCTATCCATGGAAAATAATTTTGCATTCAAAATGAAACCATCACAACCATAGTGAAACTTGGATGAATACTAATTACATTGTTTGAGGTCGAGTAATGCTTCCTGTGTAGTAGGGACCATTTTGTTGCCATAAAAACTATTTTGTTGTTAAAACTCTCTCGGTCACCTAACTTACCTAGTTGTGCACACTACTACATAAATGATGTCATTTCTTCTATTCTTCATCACAAATATCATATACATTAGAAATCAAAGTAATCCCTGTCACGGTCCCATGATATTTTACATTCTACTATTTGTCATAGATCGAAATCAATTTCTACATATGACCCCGACGACCCGAGGTTCGAATGACTGGCCCACCTCTATAATTAAAACCCATTAATTTTGTACCAGGGAAATTCATGGAAGAAAAGGCAACCCATATTAGTAGTCACTGCCAATTAATTTATTACAAACATATCCTCTCTGTTGAAAATCAAATTTACCAAATTTGGTCGAAAGTAGCCTCTGGTTCCCTACTGTTGCATATATTGCATTTCATGGGAAAAGAGTAGTGGAATCCATAGTATAAATATTAGTATCCAATGTTTGTGTAGGAGACAATTCATAGAATTTTCACAATATTACTTTCAATCTTGTCAGTTGCCTTCCATTGATTGTATTATTACTCAAATTTGGTGGAGACTCCACTCCAAGAAGTCAGTCAAGAGTCTCGACTCCATGTCAAAGACTCAATCAATCCATATCAATATCTATGTAAATGCAATGACCCAAAAGTCTAGATGAGGAAGAAGAGGTATTAATGTGGAATAAAAAAAATTGCTTGGAAACAACATCACATGAATCGGTTAGAAAGCAAGAGGACCAACTATGGTGACCAACTACCCATACATGCTATAACTCAATTTTAATAGGGGTTAGGAGTCCCACAAAAACATTCATCATTCAATTTTTATAGCTGCAGTCACTAGAAACCATACCTACTGTTATTTGGAGTGTATGATCGCTTGCTAGTTGCTTGGTTCAAGTCTCTAAACTATCTACAATGGACATAGCATACATATCTGCAGCCAAAATTGATATAATAAAATAGGGATTTGAGAATCTATATGTATGCCAAAAAACATATGTACCATTTAAAAATAAATAGCATACGTCACAAACATGCGAATAGCAGAAGATAATGGTTATTATTATTATTGTTATAGTGAGCTTAATTGAGAATCTATCTAAAACACGGGAGTTGTCTGCATACTGGTGTTATGGCTGAAATGTTTTGTTTACCTTTGAAATTTGTAAAATACAAGACTGGAGGGTGGTTGGGAGGGATAAGATTTGAAAGAAGCTTTGATTATTTTATGGATTTTCAAAAAGCTATTTTGTAGAGTGAAACAAATTAATTACTTGCATATTATCCTACCATAATTTATCATAAAGGAATCAATGATTTAAGATTATACGTTCAATGGTGATATCAATCATTAATGCTAAATAATTGGTCTGGTCAAGATCCTCCTTCCCCCAGTCAACATAAGTCCTCTTATTTTTGGCATTTTCTGATTTTCATAATGAAACTTGTGAGTACCTTACAATTTCGGTAAGTAAAATTTCCAATACATAAGAGGACTCAAGCCTTTAAAATGAAGAGTAGCCCTGTTGACGAGATACTCAAATTTACCTCTTGCATTACTTCTATGTGAACTATTATTCTCTGAATATCTTCATAAATATTCAAGAGAGTGATGGTCATAGAGAAGTTATGATTTGAGACATAATTTGTAGCTAGCTAGAGTTTATTCTATCTTTCATTTCCATCCATTCATATTCATTTTCATCTCCTTAGTCATTTATTTCATTCATTCACCCATTCATTCACTCATACCACTTCGTACTTCCATTTTTTCACTATCTCCATCCATAAAAATAATCATTTTATAATACCTATCTATTTAAATTTCAACTCAAGTTACCCAAAGGATAGGACCCTAAGTTCTCAAACTTTGCTAACAAATTTCTCTGAGAGGTACCAAAATGTAGGTCCAAAAGACCACATAATTGGAAAAATTTGTAAAAATTCCCCAAATTTTTCTAAGTCCAAAGAGGTGCTTCGAACAACAATAGTGGCTTAGCACAATATGTCTTAGACCATGGTCAATTTGGTCAAAATCATCATTCATGCATTTCAAATCATGGCACAAAAGCAGAAAAGGAGATCCCAACTCATTACAAAGGTTTTATAACATGTGGTTCAACACATGGTTCTACACAGTGGTTAGCACAATCAAAGCTAACATGGGAACATTTTGAATCATGGCCCAAGATATGGTTCCATGCCATGTGGATCAGTGTATAGATCTGCACCAAGAACCTCAACACTTGATTCCACATCATGGTCAACATAGTCAAAGTCTTAAGTTGGATAATTAAAAAAGATGCTTAGAATATGGTTCCCCACCATTCAGCTCAGTGCATGGTTCTACGTTGTGCACTTTAGTGTGTGGTTCTATGCCATGATAAACATAGTAAAAGTTGCTATTTCGATAATCTAAATCCCTACTCAGAACATGGTTATGTAGACACCAAAACAACACCAATCTGATTATGTGGCTACAAGCACTGACCGAATTGGCATACACTACCCCTAGGGCAGCCCCCAGAGGTTAAACAGTGGTCCTAACCACTCCCAAAGCAATTTTGGAAGTTTAGAGGTCAATTTGGCACCTTTAAAGCACCCTGATCCTTATTAGTTCCACTCTAGGATGATTAGAATGCTATTCACCCCACCCCGAGATGATTAGCAACAATCGCTCTAGGGTGGGGTGAATAGCAGGTGTGATGGGAAAAAATTCAAACCTTGAAAAATGGCAGCCCAAATCCACCACTCAACTCCACCTTCAATGCATGGGAGTGCGAGTGAGCATTTCAAATCTCAAAGAGGAAGCCATGGAGGCAGTCATGGAGCCCTTAATAAGGGAGGAATCTTCTCTCCCGTGATAAGGCATGATGGCCAAGTGGTGCCCCTGCATGCACATT
Organism: Wollemia nobilis; assembly: GCA_028583015.1. Classification (NCBI taxonomy): domain Eukaryota; kingdom Viridiplantae; phylum Streptophyta; class Pinopsida; order Araucariales; family Araucariaceae; genus Wollemia; species Wollemia nobilis. The sequence goes on along the minus strand of JAQPPZ010016751.1, from coordinate 2,465,822 downwards.
CAAAGCAAACATTCAGGTATATAAAATGGTGAGTCTTCTCACCCCAACGAGAGGACAAAGCAGGAGAATTTGGAGAAATGGAGTGCTGCCAAATTATACCCTCACCCCTCGTTTGTGCTTCCTACATCCTTGATCTCTCTTTTGGAAGGGAGGTTATCGGGTGAACATTAGGAGCGCAATCCAAAACCAAAAATCAAAAAAATGGCCACAATACCACACCCAATTTGTCGACACAACCCCCTAGGAGGTTTTGGACCCATCCCAAGTGGATTGGTGTCAAAACCAAGCCTCAAACGGTGGGCACCCTACCCTCGGGCGCCTCACGCACTACTGCAGTCCTAATCGCCCACCCTGAAGCGATTAGAAATATACAAAATATTTCTTCACTATTTATTTTGTGTCTTTTTTTATGTCATTCCTATATGCTTCCATTCAAATTTTATGCCATTCTGATAAGTTTTGACTATGTTTTCATTGTTTTACGCTTTCACTACCATACAGGGAGTGTCTTCAGATACAGGGCGATCGGGGTAGAATCAGCCAAATCCGACATTCTGGGTCATCTCAAAATTCCCCATTTTACCCAAACCTAACTTTACAAGTGTTTTTGAGGCATCTGGATGGGACATTTAGGAGGTTTCTTTTTGATATTTTATGACAGTCCTAATCGTCCCACCCCGGAGTGATTAGAAATATACAATAAATTTCTCAACTATTCCTTTGCAGTGTGTTCATGATGGTGTTTGCATGCTTTTGTACAAATTTCATCTTATTTTGACATGTTTTTATTACCATTTTAATTATTTCATGCATGAATTAACCGAAGGCCTTGGGGATTGCATGTTTCCCTCCATCTGTAGGTGCTATTAATCATTTGCTATTTCTATGAACATAGTATCTTGACACTAGAGGGGTATCCAGGAAATATAGATGCATTCATGCAAGTGGAGGTGACGTTTGGCCCACCCATTTCAAATGTGGGCACGCGAAAGATCCCGAAGGGAAGCATACCATCCGTGGTGTAACAAAACTATATCTAACACTCCTAGCCCCTAAAAAGGAAGGAGACATATTGTAACCTGATATCAAATCAAAATTAATAAAAAAAAGGGCTGCACTTTACATTTGCTTTATATCTCATTTCAGTTTGTTTGTTTTCTCTTTTCATGCACTCTAGTCCTTTCTTCATTTGTAGGAGCTAGTGTTACCTTTGCTTTTGTTTGCATCGCACCTGATATTCCATTGCTTTCGTATCCTCAGTGCTTTCAGTGGCGATCATGGTGGGACCACTGTCCCCTAATTTTGGGATCAAATTTTTGATCAAAATTTTATGTTTTTTTTTGCAGGTGTTAATTCTTCAAGCATTGTACTACTGCTCATGCCACCCTGTGATGAATATAGACTAGAATTTGTGCCACCCCAAGACAAATAAGACATTCTTACCACCCTATGATGAATACATATCTGCTATTCATCCCACACCGATATGATTAGCTCTTTGTGCATTTTTTGAGCAAAAAATCGGAGGCATCCGATTTGGGCAGAGAAGAGGTAGGTTTTCTGAACATCCTCTGTAATTTTCTGTCTCTATTTATGTGATTTTTCTATTTTCTTTGCTTGCATGGAAAATTTTACTGCATGTTTCCTTTATTTGTGCAAGTAAAAAGAACCACACACACCACATGATAATATAAACATCAAGGAGTTGGTCGTAAAACCCCAACACTTGATCAAGACCAACGATGGATTTCATCACCACCTTGGCTTGAATTTTGCATACATAACCCCGATCGTGACTATTGCTAGATGTAAATCCTAATGAAAGCTGACCAAGTGTAGCAGGGGTGATTCCCAGTGCATGAGGATAAGTCTTCTATGGTAGGTATCAAAAACAAAATGATTCCCTTTCGTACCACCTATGTTCCACATACTGTTCTGCTCTCGTGTACCAATAGTTTCCCTCACGTAAGTGCGGGTATATTGAGAGGTTCGGTATAATGGCCTGGCAGTGGTATATTGAAGGGGTGACCATTTTGGGAGATATAAGAGCCCTCATATTGCATGTACACAAAAATTTCTTTACAAGGTTTTCAAAACAAAAATCAAAACACACTGAACCAGATTTAGGACACACCTTTAATCTATAAACGAGATAATCACTTCTTTGTGTGTGTGGTCCCGTTTGTTTGGTGTAGCATAAAAAATTGTAAAGAAGATAAAAACATACGCATATTTTAGAGAACCACCACCATGATGTACACCCGTAGCCAAGCCCAATCATGAGTAGAAGCTATGGAAAGTGTACAAGGGGGCACAAGTCACCTCTGCTATAGCCCTAAGGACTTGGTTATACCACCTTGGTGGCCTGACCCACAAAATAGTCCACATCATACCATGATGGGATAGGACTATAGAGGCACCCCTTCTAGGGGAACTCCCATTCAACATAGACCCTTTTAGGAGGAGTACATACATAGGAAGGTCCCCTTAGGAACTCATTATGAGTGGCCACCGCATGATGAAGTGCTAGAATAACATAAGGTCCATAAGGAGGGGCCACATGATTATATCATCCCTCCTCTACCCCTCATTACTTTCAGAAATAATAGGCCAAATCCACAGTGCAAGGCTATTCAGATAGGGCGATCCAACTCTGCCCGTACCTTTCACATATATGAAAGGGAGCATGAGGAAAACCACTATATTCCTCAAGAGCAATACACTACGTGGGAGCAATGCGCCTTTGCACCTGCTATTTATTAGGATCACCTACTGAGGCTAGAGCCTTGGGTGAATGCTGCTAACTTCGATAGAGGGAATCAACCTATAGAGATATCGGATCATTACGATTGAGATAGATATGTAGGGGAGGCATCTAGGCCTCCTACACTTATGATGACAAAAAAAATTGACTTGGCATTTTCTGAACATGCCTTCCACCAAGCACAAATCACGCAGCTTGGGCAAGATCAATAGTAGTTAGAGCAACTGTATCATCTTAAAAAAGAGTGCATTCAACGCTAGATGGATGAGTTTCTCTAGGAAACTATGTAGGTAAGGACTCCAACCCCTTGCATGCATAAGACAAAACTTTATGAGAGGCACAACCCCTTGGTGCGAGACAGGTCTCCACAACCTTATCAAGCATTGCCCCCAACACCTCCTGAGCAGGAGGCCACTCCTAGAACCAATGATAGGCGCCTTCCTCGGGCACCCACCCATGTTTATAGGCCATGCCCAAAATATCCTCAAGAAGCCTCTGAGGAATTTGAGTAAGAAGAAGAGCGGGTTGAAATACTCTACCAAGGTAGGGGGGTGTTGTCCGGCTACCCCTCCATAAGCCTCAAGTTCCTCGTAATTCACAACGAGAACAAAACAAGGACGAAGAGATCAAATCCCCTGATGCATACAAAGAGCTACTAGAGCACTTAGAGTCTATAGAGACCAATATTTTGGGGCCCCAAAATCCCAACTTACATGAGGCTCCTCTCGAAGATGATCAGCCTCTAATAGTAGAGCTACTTGATGATGGGGTCTTCCATGTCTTAGAATCGCCAGATTCTGATGAGCCAGAGTCACAGGCCGACATAACCCTATTCTTTAATGGTTATAAATGTGAGAAATGGGGTGGCATGGGAATCATATTCTTCACATCGTAAGGCACTCCAATACCTCTATCATTTAAACTTGATTTCTCGTGCACCAATAACAATGCCGAATACGAAGCCTTGCTCATAGGTCTTCAGAGAACCATCACCATGAACATCAAATGCTTGAACATATTTGATGATTCACTATTAATTGTCACCAAAGTGAAAAGGGTACTCCAATGTAAATGCCTAGTTCTGTAGGCCTACAAAGCCCTTATGGATAAATTCCTAGAAAATCTTGAATGGTACAACATTGAGGCACTCCATCGATCATCGAGTCATTTTGCAGACACTATGGCCTCCTTGGGTTCACTAATCCCATAAGACCCTTCTGGTGAAATGACAACCATTCAATTCAAAACATTATCACAATCCACGATGGAGCATGCAAGCTCTGACCTAACACCAAGAATCCACCTGATCTAGATTGAACCATCTTAGGATAAGTTCTCTCAAATCCATGATAATATGAATCATGCCAACTAGGGGTCCTTGTTCTCCCCGACCCCTCTTAATAGCAACACAACACTATTCTTACAAGTTCTTTCCCGCTCAAATTTTTCTAGGGATGAACTTCAAGAGGGATTGGTCATTCATACCATCAAGATTTATGATCAACAGGATTGGTACACACCCATAAGAGACTATATCAAGTTAGGTAGCCTCCCACTTGGATTTTTGCATGCCGTGAAAATATCATTAAAACAAAAAGCGATGAAACATGTCTTGCTAGGAGAAATTTTGTACTGTCAAAGCTATGAAGGCATCCTCCTCCGTTGCTTGGACCAGTAGGAGTCCACTTGGGTGATCACCCAAGAACACAATGGTACATGCAGTGGCAACTTCAATGGTATGGCCATCATAAAGCTCATTCTTTGCATGGGCTATCATTGGCCATCTTAAGAGCGAGATTGCTGCGTGTATGTGAGGAAGTGCACGAAGTGTCAACACCATGCTAATTTGACACATGTACCTTCTTAGGCCTTGCATCCAATCCAATTGGCTTGGCCATTTTCATAGTGGGGCTTAGATCTAATCAAAAAGATCTCCCCTGCGTCGTCAGGTCATCACACGTTTATCATAACGACCATAAAGTACTTCACCAAGTGGGTGGAAGCAATTTCGCTTACCTCTATGACTGGGACCCACATTACGAAGTTTATTTTACATAACATCATATGTCATTTTGGTATTCCATCCAATATCATCTTGGATAATGAGATGTCATTTAAGAACAAAGACGTGCATGCTTTGACAACAAAGTATAAAATTCAGCATAGTTTTTCGACACCCTATTATCCGCAGGCAAATAGGCAAGCAAAGGCATCAAACAAAATGCTAGTCACCATCCTTAAAAATATGGTCATAGATAGTCATAAGGATTGGAACGTTCAAATCCCAATTTCCTTGTGGGCTTATCGCACTAGCATTCGGACGCCCACTAGGGTAACTCCATTTTCGTTGGTGTATGGCTTTGATGCAGTCATGCCTCTCGAGTTGGAAATACCTTCCCTATGCATATCAATGCAAGAGTTCATCAATGATGACACTGCACATTAGGCCCAATTATACCAGCTTACATTGCTTGAAGAATGACGCATCAATGCCCTCAAGCATTTACGTATCTATCAAGAGCGACTTAAGAAAGCATACAACATGAAAGTTCACTTGAGGGACTTTCAGGTTGGTGACCTGGTATTAAAAGAGAACCAAGAAAATTCTAACTTGTCACCCCATTTAAGGGATAAGTTCACAAAAAATTGGTTAGGTCCTTACATCATCGACAGTAAAATAGGACCTAGAACATACCAGTTCGCCTCTCTTTAAGGAATCAAGGAACTAGAACCCTTGAACATCAGTTAGTTTAGGCCATTCCACATTTAAAAAAGCCATCGCCCTCCCAAAAAGCTCCAAGGGTTCCCATAATCGCTTGGTCAACCTAAAATGCCCCAAAGGTATCTATAATCCCTTTGGTCAAGCCAAAAAGCCCCAAGGATTCCCACAATTTCTTGGTCAACCTAAAATTCCCCATAGGTATCCATAATCCCTATGGTCAAACCAAAATCTCCAAGGGTTCTCACCACCGCTTGGTCACCCAAAAGCTCCAAGGATTCCCACAATTGCTTGGTCAACCTAAAACACCCCAAAGGTATCTATAAATCCCTTTGGTCAAACCAAAAGCTCCAAGGATTCCCATAATTGCTTGGTCAACCTAAAACACCCCAAAAGTATCCATAAACCCTTTGGTAAAACCAAAAGCTCCAAGGTTTCCCACAATCGCTTGGTCAAAAACAAAGATAATAAAAAATAACAAAAAATTGCATCTCAATTTCATGCACATTCCTAAAAAAATAAAAACAAAAATAAGCTGCATTAGGCATCACATACATACATTGCATATTTGTTGGGCATACAGGTCAAATGCACCATAGACTGTAATTACTCGACAATTCCATCATTTTCCACATTTGTCCACTCTGTAAATAATCCAACAAGCATAACACCCTTTACATTTTTAGTCCTACCATAGTCAGTTTTCTTCTAATGTCTTTAGGGTTTTTTGGCATTTAGCTGTCTTTAGATTTCTAGTCAAATATTGTATGAAGTCAGACCAATTTTTACAAGGTAGAGTTTTACTTGGATCATGCCTTGTTACATCACATCCCAACACAAGCTTAAAACACATAAAAATTCCCAAGTTGTGTGAACGCAAGAGAAACCTACAAAGTAGTCTAGGGTACCATAAGTGAAAGGTTATCCTGCTCATCCCCCTATGTGAATGGTTCAAGAATGCTGAGAATTAACAAAAGGACAAGCTCTTCCCTATCCAATTCCCAAAAATAAATAGTGGTTTTCATCACTATCAAAAATCCACAAGAAACCAATGATCCTCAAAGTCGTAAGGATTCGTACTACACACCCATGACAAGGATGGGTAGTCATCCCCAAGGCCCAAAAGATCAATGTCATTCCAAAGCAACATTCCCAACCACTTTTGATTCCCAAAGTCATAAGGATTCATACTACACGTCCTTGACCAGGATGGGTATTCATCCCCAAGGCCAAAATGATCAATGCCATTCACAAGCCAAAAAACCATGCGCTCAACTTGGAAATAATAATAATAGTGGTTATCACCACTACTCAAACCCCTTGCTCAAGAACAAAAAAAAAAGAAAAAGAAAAATAAACAGTGATTTTTATCACTACGTACGTGAGCAAGTATCCCAATGAAAGTAAAGAAAATAAGGGAGTCAAACTTGAATCCCTAGAATTCTCAGCATTTGAAAAACCATTTAGGTGATCCTCATTACGAGTTTGGTGGATAGCCTACCTGGCAATGGTGGTATCCTAAATGCATGATGATATGTCTATCACATTAGCTTTGCGTGTGTGTAGACTAATGTTTGCATGTGGATGAGATAGCTTTTGGTATCCTAGATTGCACCATATATTAATCTTACTAAATACAATAAAGGAGTTAGTGGAGCTAATTAGGTGATCCTCAGTACAAGTTTGGTTGAAAACCTATCTGTCACTGGCGGTATCCTAAAAACTACCACATAAACAAATTCAATCGCACACATAGGGATGCAAAATAACTCGGTCAAACTCAAGTCTAATTTGTACCTTGATAAAAAGTCTTGTGAGATAAATGTACAGTCTTGGCTAGTTAGTTAAAACATCTGAATCTCAGAAAAACCTTAACTACATTCTAAAACAAATGTTGTACATGTCATTACTTGCATCACCATCAGAACATACAAAACACAAAATTCACACATGCAAAGTCATTCCACAAAGCAATCACATAGTATAGAAAGCCATAAGTCCTATATAGTCCATGGTGCCACCACCTACATACCAATAAATCATTCCATCCATTCCATATGCATACATCCATATAGTCAGAAAAATCTGCATTCATAATAACATATGCATACATCAACATAAATAAATGTGCATGAATAAACCATAAACCATAACAAGGAAATAATCCAAAAAGAAATTCATGTATATATTAAGTCAAAAATGCCCTCAAGCTACAATAAAATGGTCCTCTGACCTCACAAAAAAATCAAAAAATTAAAAACCCCAAGGTTAGGGAGTCGGCCACCATGATCACATAGGATCGGTGCAACTGGAACTACCACCAATGGTGTGGGTCCTATGGAACCTCTCAGGGTGGCTGCTACCAGCCCCCACATCATGCCCACTAGCACAACCCTCACCCACCCACCTGCGATGATAGGAAGCAGACTGCTTAGTCTCACTGTCTCTCATTCTATGTGAAGAGCCACCTCCAATGAGTTTAGGTAACTGTCCATCGATGTGGATAATATCGACCTCCAAATCCACTCGAAACTAACCCCACTCCACATCCTATCGGTGGTATGCATCCAATGCTTCATCCCACTGTGCCAAATGAGCCCGCAGGCGATCCCTCTCAACACTATGCTCCTCATCCCATATTTGTAGTAGGTCCTCCAATCATGCTATCTTAGTGTGAAACCTCACCTCCATATCCCCTATGACTTCCTAAAGCATGGGCATCTCTGGGATGGCATGCTGCTCTAGAACCCACTGCTTCAGGACGTCCTGGACATCTGGTCACTCCAAAATCCCTGCATCATCCCCAGTCAATTCATCTACCTCCACCATATCTACATCATCGCACAAAGCCCTCAAACCCTCCCCTGGTGCCTTTGCAACCCCACCACCTACTACTGATGCATCCAAACCTCCTAGAGGCCCCTCACCCCACCATCACAGCATCGTCCACCACTGGTCGCACTCTACAGTAACCTCGACATTGTCCACATCAGAGACATCAATCACTGCATCCGACTCCTCATCCAGCGACTCAATGATCAGCCAGGCCAAAGTCCTCTCATCATCCCAACGTTGATAGATCAAGGGCTCACCCAAAAATCCCTAGCGCACCCCAAACTATTGAGTCACCTAGACATATGAGAAGTACTCCTGCTCGGTCCTGTGTCGCCTGATCAGCCATCTCCCCCTGCGCATCGACATGGGAACATTTTGAATCATGGCCTACGATATGGTTCCATGCCATGTGGGTTAGTGTATAGATCTGCACCAAGCACCTCAACACTTGATTCCACATCATGGTCAACACGGTCAAATTATTAAGTTGGATAATTAAAAAAGATGCTTAGAATATGGTTCCCCACCATTCAGCTCAGTGCATGGTTCTACGTTGGGAACTTTAGTGCATGGTTCTATGCTGTGATAAACATAGTAAAAATTGCTATTTCAATAATCTAAATCCCTACTCAAAACATGGTTCTATGTCATGTGGCCTAAAACAAAATTTCATGAGCATATTCCTAGAATAAGAACACTCTTGTCCTAGGTCACAATGAAAGTAGTCAAACGACTCAAGTTAGAGATTCAAGCACCAGATTAGAGCATGTTCTATGCCACAAAGGATGAATTTGAAAATGTGAAGGTGCCATAGGGTGTGATAGGCTCCAGTTCATAAGGTGTTTCAAACCATGAATAGTAAAATCACATTAAGCTTCTAAAATCTCTAATCTTAGTTTTTCAAAAGTATATCAACCATCTACATCAAATTTGGCTTGAATCACATATAAATGAAAGGATCAATGTGACATAAGGTTGCAATTTTATGTATGAGCTATCTCCATGCTAAAGTAGAAGAAGTAAGAATATGAAGTGATAAAAAATCAAGATTCATGAGTTGATTTTATTTTATAAATATGGCAGGTAAGCCACAACAAGAATAAGAGAGTCTCAAAATATTCTTGACAAGATCTACAACTAAAATATGTGAATGGTGAACAAATTGCAGAAGCCAAGTTGTAGAATATTGATGGAGCACACAGTTCCCTTATTTCTTGAATGAAATAGGAGGTTGACACCTCAGCATATTGCTGATTTGGCACCCCAATTCCTTGTAATATTCCTAGTTCTTTCAAATAATTCAAATTTATTTTAAAAATATAAATAGATATCAACCTACCATTCAATGGCTTTGATGGTAATGGAATAGATGGAGAAATAAAATAGGGCAACAAACAATCACAACCAAAGCATTTATTGAAAATGGTGGTCATAGTTGTTTATGAGCTAAAGTATGAAGACTCACTCTTTAGAAAAGCTAGAAGCATAAGCAAATTAAGCTCATCATTAGCCTAATAAAAATTAAATCTTATGGTGTAGATATATATAAAACCAACAATAATTTTTTTAATCATAATAGTGCTAATAGATCCAACCTTATTGTAATTCTTCCTCCTCGCTTGAAACCTCTTTCTCCCCAAGTCTCCAAATTATTTCAACTTCCAACCCTCCAAAAACATGCTTTGAGCATTCTCCTTTCAACATGAATGGCCATCCTTATCTTTTCTTTCCATGATCACCCAAGAACATCATGGCTTCCTGGATCCCTTTTTCCAATTTGGCAATGGGGGCATACCTTTCATTATGACCAATCCCCTTGCTTAGACCCCCCTGACATGGAGATAATTTAATGTTTGCCTTAATTTGAAAGTCAAAGGAAATGTGACTTCCTTCCTAAAATACCTCATATGTCTTGTCTTCTAGAAGACCCTCCAATAAAATAATATAACCTATGCCCTCAAAGGATCATTCCATTTTCATTTTATTTCATAAATAAAATAAGTTTTCCAAATTTAAACTATTATATTTTGATAATAAAAATTTTCAATTAACCTATTATATTTCCATAATATAATAAAATTTGAAATTAATCTATTATATTTCTACAATATAATTCAATCCAAATATATATATATAATTTCCCATAATTAATTAATTTAATCCTAATTAATTAAATCAAATGCAAGTATCAAAACTAATATCAAATTATTAGCTTGGTATTGTCCACCTAGGTATTAGTAAAATCTCTATTTTACTAATACCCTCCTAGGTGGATCCACTCTTGGTGGCCAATATTTTCTCCCACCTACGAGCATAGTTAACCTACAAAACCATGTTAAATTAGTAGTACCATGTTCACAAAATATAACACAATTGCATATAGTCAATTAAATGCATCAAAACTAAGTATCAATCATCATCTATCAATACATAGTCCCTCTCATACTGAGTCCTACCAAGGTGGGTCATGAAATACTACCCCTCTTGGACTAAACACAATCCCATGTATTTTCTTACAATAAAGAATATTATTACATTTTTAAATTAATAAGGAAAAAATATCTTTCCATTTTATTAATAAAAAAAATATCATCTCCTGATAATGTCAATACCTCACTCTGTATGATATGTCATAACAAAAGGATTATCATCCACTGATAATTACCACACTTAATCCATATAAGGTGTCATTTCAAGAATTATCATCCCCTAATAATGATCACACTTACTTCAAGTAAGATGTTATTTCAAAGTATCATCATCTACCAATGATATAAATGGCCACACTTACTCCACGTAAGGTACCATTCCAAAGGTATCATCATCCACTGATAATATCAAAGGCCATGCTTACTCCATGTAAGGTGTGATTCCAAGGTACCATCATTCACTGATGATATCAAAGGCCACACTTACTCCATGTAAGGTGCCATTCCAAAAATATTATTATCCATTGATAATATCAATGGTCATTTTCTTCCTATTATTATTTTTTCATAGCTTCATAAGACAAATCTCACAGTATCCAAAACTATATTTTTCCTCTATGAACTCAACATGGTTGAAGAGGGTTTTCTTTATCTGCAAGTTGGATTCTTCAAGCTAGATTATATGCCTTTAGAAAGAACCAAGTTTTGAGTAGCTTTATCTTATGTTAATCTTATGATCCACACCTAAGATAGATTTATGTACCTTCTAATGATCATTAGTCTCATATTATGGTACACACTTTATCAATTTAGAGAGATGATCCATACTATTCTCAAGAATATATTCCCTATCTATTCTTTCTCATTAAGTATGATCAAGAACTTAACTAAGAATAAAATTCCATCTCCATTATTTCTCATTAAATTATCAAACTTAACTAAGAATAGAATTTTATCCATATTCTTCCCATTAAGATTGACAAAAAATTAGATTGTTCTAAGAGGATCCCATACTCCTATCAAGAATAGATTACTTACCTATTATCTTATAATTTTTTGTCTATTACATCTACTATGTTATATTATAGTCCAGGTTGATAAATATCCATGGTTAACATTCATAGTAAGTAAAGAGTGCAATTTAATGTTTAGAGAACCGCTAGGAATATTTATCATTCCGCATGATAAATAACTTGGCCACTCGATCCAAATATATTCCTTTTCATTAAGTATGATCAAATTAATTAAGAATAGGTTATTTTTAGAGGATACCATACTCCTCTCAAGAATCTATCTTATGGTTATAATGAACATTAAAAATCTCTTCTCAAATTATAAACCTCAAGAATGAATTCTACCTAAAAACTAGGAGAATTATATAACAATAGAGAAGTCTATATTGGATGTTGATTATGGTTGTACAAAACCATTCCACTGATTTTCATCACTTGAGTCTTCCTACTAGCTTTGAAGTCATTCCACCATTCTAAAGTTGTATCATGTAGATGAAGGGTAACCCATACTATTTGGGTTACTAAAAGTAATTCCTTAACAAAAATATATGTTTCTCATACACATAGTTATGTCTTGGTTGAATTTACCAATTTGGGTACCATGATATTCCTTATATCCTTAGATAGCTCTACCTATATACAAGCTTTGCCTTCATGATATTCGGTAGCAAGACCATCCTCTTGTATACACTCAAAGGTTCCCTTCTAGGGAACTTGATTAGCAATAATTTCCAATAATTGCTTATGTTGGTTCATCTATTCCTTCTATTATTCAATATATTCTTATAGTGACTATACTACAATGATGAGACTTTCTAAATCTTATTGAAATCTTCTAAAAACTCCTTACATGGTCTAGCTTTAGTTTCATACTACCTAGCTAGCCCTACATTTTTTGATAAGATCCTTCTTCTCGTCTTGGGTGTCAATTCTCTTTTCCACATGAAATAATTAGATAATTTATGATTAATTTCAATTGTACTTATAATGGTTAGTTATATCTTCCCAAGAACTATCTTATATCATTAATTATCACTATCACACTTATATCCCACAAGGTGTCATCTCAATTACAACCATTATTACCTTCCTGGTAATAATATGGGTCATACTTGCCTTATGATAAGGTTACATTATTCTTATCAATAAATGAGTTGATATTAGTTTCTTATATTTAGTTCCTTACACTATTGAACTAACTTATTTCATTATCATTCATTTGATAATGCCTATGGTTATTCTTTCTCCACACAATATATTATTCCTAGGTGTACTGACTTGTTATAAATCACCTGATAATGATAATGGTCATGCTTTCTCCATGTAAGGTGCCATACCAAAGTAAATATACCCTTCTTAAATTCACTTGTTAAGCAATATTTAGTTTATCCATGGAAACTTCTATACCTATGACCATGAGCTTTGATTTCAACATAATCTAGGAATTCAAGGTTTTGCCAGCTTTAAATAAGCAAGGGCATAAATAATAAGATACCTAAATCCTTAGAACATTCCATGGAAGCCTCCAATCCATCATACCTAGAGATATGATACCAAATATAATGACCCAAATAACTAACCCACTCGAGAGATAATTTTTTTTCCTTTATACACTCATTAGGGATTTACAAATCCCCACCATCCATATACCATATTGGTTAGTTGACTAATGTACTAGTATATTATTATTAAGTTATCCATATCATCTCCATGATGATCCAACTTATCCCATTAGGTCTGTTAAAAATTTATGCCCATCCCTAAACCATACATAAGTCTATATATGTAGGTGCACTAAGCATCATGAAAATAAGTTATATGTCTCATATCCACAATGATCTAACTTATCCCTTTTAGTCTATCAAAATGGTAAGACCATACCTACACCATACATGATTTTGTCTATGTAGGTGCACTAAGTGTAATGCAAATAGGCTATCAATATCATCTCCATGATGAGCTAACCTTTACATAAATCACCCTTGGTGATTGATGATTCATTGAATCTGAATCTAATTATTGCCATCATGCACCTATCTATTTTTAGATCTTACTAGATACAAGGTTACTCAAAATTACCTCCAAAAGGGATCCCACAAACCTTTAGAATACTCCCTCTCTCTCTATCTCTCTTATAAGCTTATAATCCACAAGCATAACATTAATAGATATCATTTTCTAATCATATAATATGCATCATAGAAAGGTCATTTCAAGAATATAAAATGCATATTATATTTATTTCTCAAAACTAGAGAACTTCTTCCTTTCATCTAATTTACATTCACAACTATCATAAGTAACACCATTTCTAGTTCCATAGAATCTTATAAAAAATCTAATTTATAATCTATGAAATTACATTAAAATTCCTATTACATTAAAGAGAAACATAACCTCAATAAAATAGCTCTATTAAATGCAATATCAAGCATGAAAATATTCAACATAGTCACAACACATCAAATATCCTGTGAAACCCTTACAGGAAAAAAACCAACTTCAAAACATCCTTTTTATTGCGTAAGTTTAGTTGTCTCCAATACAACTATGTAAAGGAATCCTATAATTCCTTTTTTTTTTTATAAAACAACATAATATATACATAATAATCCTATAATTCTTATGTCCCCAAAACATGAATAGTTCATTTAGTTCACATTATAAAATCAGTGAGCGAACCCCATAATTCCCTCTATGAATTCCACCTTCATTTTTTTTAGACATCAATACCAATATAAGTACATAAGAACCCCATAATTCTTATATCCCCAATACATGAACTATTCTTTTAATTCGTATTATAATTTTAGTGAGAGAACCTCATAATTCCCTCGAATGAACTCTACATTCATTCTTACAAAGATGATTTCTTATTTCTATTAACATTTAACAAAATAATTTTTTTTCTAAAGGTCTAATGCATCCTTTACCATACAAGAATATTTCTTTCATCAATCACACATAGTACATACATCATTCAAGAATGAAAGTCATTTATCATTCAATGCAACATTGAATGAAGGTTTTTTTTTTTCATTTTACAACACATAGAATCATCCAATATTCATTATTTTAATTAATCAAAAGCCCATACTTTCAATTAATAAAAATACCCATAATTCATTCTTTCAATTAATGAAAATCCCCTACTTTAAACAAATCAAAATACCCATAATTCATTTCTCTACTTGATCAAAATAATCATAAGTCATTATTTTAATTAAATCCAAAAATGTCATTCCTTCAATGCATTCTTTAAACCAAAAGGGTTATTATTTCACTTAAATTAAAATGCAATTCTCTCAATTGCAAAGCCTTCCATTAAATCCAGTATATAATTTAAAAAACAACCCTAAGTTCTAGTAATTTTTACATAAAAATAATCCTAGGTACCATTTAATTTCTCCATGAAATTGATCCTTAATCCATATAATTTCTCCATGAAATTGACCTACAGTTTTCATCAAGATTTGCTCTATAATACCAAAAACATTGGTCTATAATTTTTTTCAGATTTGCTCTAAAAAA
Organism: Wollemia nobilis; assembly: GCA_028583015.1. Classification (NCBI taxonomy): domain Eukaryota; kingdom Viridiplantae; phylum Streptophyta; class Pinopsida; order Araucariales; family Araucariaceae; genus Wollemia; species Wollemia nobilis. Next base: position 2,450,531 of record JAQPPZ010016751.1, on the reverse strand, counting down.
AAAGCTAAAATTTCTCTATCATCAAGTTCAGTTTTTACCCTACCAATTTCCTCTAAAGCAAAGTAGTTTGTTTTAGAAAACAAATACTTCCAAACATTTGAATCAAAATATTAAAAAGCAAAAGAGGGTTGTTTCAGAAAAACCAAATTTCTTCTAAAGCAAAGTAGTTTGCTTTAGCAAAAAAATACTTCCAAACCTCCAAAGAAAAAAATTAAAAAGAAAAAATATTTATTTAGAGTTAATCACAAGTCAACTAGTCAAACCATAGATCAACCTAGCCACCAGTCACAAAGCACTTGACATGTTCAACCAAAGCACAACACCTAGCAACCGATACTCTAGCTTCTTCCAGGTGGTGGCTACCTTGACCACTACTTGGTGGTCAGACTAATAGGGGTTGCTTCCCCTATTTCAACCCCCCTAATGCTCCCATAGAGATCATGTGGGATAAATCCCATACACAACTAAAAAGAGTTGATATAAATAACCCCCAAGAAACTGACCATATCAACCAAAACAACAAACCTTTGAAGATAGACCAACAACCAATCCCAACATTCCACGTGCTAGGAAACAAGTGAGTCAATAGAACCATAGGGTCACAAGTGATTCAAGAGGTAATGAGGGCTTAGCCAAGCACCTATGCACTTGGCTACATAGTACTATGTGCTTAGCACCTCTTAAACCCTATTTATCCCATCACACCATGCATTTGGAATAAAATCCTAATACTTAAAAGAGTTTTTCTTGCTCAAAAAACCATCAATAATCGATGTTCAACATAAAATCATCAAACATGTCAAACTAGAAAGAGATAAAACCACAACTCAACAAATCACCCCACCAATCGGTGCTAGGCAGCTACCAAGTGGCTCAGTATCGACCACCACTTGGTGGTCAAATTTTTATGGAAACTTAGATCCCTTTTAAACATTATACAACCTGAGCATAACCCATGTTGGATATTACTCATGGAAGGCTACAAAATCCTTCTACCTAAGCACACTCGTATGTAGGCATCACACTGCAACGGTGATGCTGTAGTGGTAGAAGGATTTAAAGTAATCAAAATCCTTAAAGTTAAAACTTAGGGGGAGTCACACTAGGTTATAAAAACACTAGAAATACTTCCTATGACCCTATTACATATTTCCTTGGCCTAGTAGATTGCACAATCTAGAATGGAGTCAACATGAGTCTACTCTACACCAAATAGCTTCACAAATTGAAAATAACCTCTACTAAAAAATGATGCACTACTCATATCATAGGGTAAGTATGCTCCATTTTAATCTACTATAGGGATAAAACAAAGGTAACAAGCCTCCTCTATGATCATTAGATTGTAACAGAGTACCATCATAGGGGAGTTATAGAAAAATTGCAAAGGATAAAGTGATCCCACACAAACTACATTTTTGAATAAAAGTAATTATTTTAGGTTGCAAGGATTTTATTGTAGCAGAAAGGAATACTGACCTACCATTTAGTGGCTTTGATGGCTATGGAAAAAAGGAATAAATGAAGTAGGGCAAAAAACAATCATAACCAAAATATTTATTGAAAACGAGTCATAGTTGTATATGAGGTGAAGTATGGAGACTCAAGCTTGAGAAACACAAAAAGCATAAGCAAATTAAGCTCATCGTTGACCTAATGAAAATTAAAGCTTATGGTGTAGATCTATATAAAACCAATAACAATATTTTAAATCATGAGTGCTAATAGATCTAACCTTATTGGAATTTTTCTTCCTTGCTCGAAGCCTCCTTCTCCCTAGATCTCCAAATTATTTTAGCTTCCAACCCTCCAAAAAAATGCTCTAAGCATTCTCCCTTCTACGTGAATGTCCCTCCTCTTTTCTTTCCATGAGTGCCCCAAGAACATCATAGCTTATTGGGTCCCTTTTTCCAAGTTGGCAATGGGGGTGTACCTTTCATTATGACCAACCCCCTTGCTCAGACCCCCCTAACATGGAGATAATTTAATATCTACCTTAATTTACAAGTCAAAGGAGATGTTACTTCCTTCCTAAAATACCTCATATGTCTTGTCTTCTAGAAGACCCTCCAATAAAATAATATAACCTATACCCTCAAAGGATTATTCCCTTTTCATTTTATTTCCTCAATAAAATAATTTTTCTAAATTTAAACTATTATATTTCCATAATAATAATTTTCAATTAATCTATTATATTTCCACAATATAATCAATTTTCAAATTAATCTATTATATTTCCACAATATAATTCAATCCAAATATATATATAATTTTCCCAATGAATTAATTTAATCCTAATTAATTAGATTTTATGCAAATATCAACACTAATATCAAATTATTAGCTTGGTATTGTTCACTTAGGTATTAGTAAAATATCTATTTTACTAATACCCTCCTAGGTGGATCCACTCTTGGTGGCCAATATTTTCTCCCACCTACGAGCATAGTTAACCTGCAAAACCATGTTAAATCAACAATACCATGTTCACAAAACATAACACAATTACATATAGTCAATTAAATGTGTTAAAACTAAGTATTAGTAATCATATATAAATACATAGCCCCACTCATACTGAGTCCTACCAAGGTGGGTCATGATAGTTATAACATCATCTAACCTATTCACACCAACATTGATCAAAATCAAACCTTTTGATAATATCATGTTGAAAACGTTAATAAACCCTCATATGTTTTATTTATATCTAATTTCATAAGCATACCTATATTTTTCATGGAATGAAGAGAATGTATCACCTCTTGTACGATGATTACATTATTAAGTATTTATGCACCATGAACAAAACCACATTTTTTCTCTAATATAACACTCTAGAATACTTTTTAACCTGTTTTCCATAATTGTTGAACTAATATTATAAATCACATTACAAAGCCTTATTAGATGAAAATTATTAAATATTTTTATCTTATATTTCTTGGGAACCATTGTTATGAAAATGGAATTGATATTTCTTATTATAGTCTTCCTTTTTTGAGCCTCTTGAAGTATAACTCACATATCACTCTTTAAGAAAGACTAATTTTTTGAAAGAAAATTGTAGGAAATACATTCCGACCAAGTGCCTTATTAGCCTAGAAAGATAAAAATACCTCATGTATCTACTCCATAGAGATATTCTTCGATAATATTTTATTTTATCATTGCGTAATAATTGATGTAATATTTTGCAAAAGTTTACCTTGATACTACAGATTTTGCCCAACATACGATAAAATATCTTTGAAATAATTAATTGCTTTCTTCATGATATATTCTTCTTTCTCATTATTTCTACCATCTAGAATTAAAATTTTCTTATGCAATGAAAAAAAAAGTTTTTTAGATGCATCATGAAAAATTAGTATTTTTATCTTCTTCCGTAAGCCATCTCTCCTTTCACTTTTGGAATCAAAACTACTTCTTTTTCAATAATTTATTATAATAAGAATATAATTATTTTACTTTAACAATGGAATTTTAGTTCTTTCGATTGACTTGTACTATCTACTATGATTTTTTGATCTTGGATTCAACTTTCCTATTTATTTAAATATCAAAAGGTTGGAATTCTAAATGTTCACTTGTCCCATTAGATGTTTAATGTTTTGAACAAAAATGTACAAATAGGATCCTTCAAAATTTACTTCATCCCACCATAACATAATGATCTTGAAGAAATCAAGATTTGGAGCCACATAGACTAAAAGTGAAATAGATTTGGATGACCATTATTGACTAAATCATATCTTAAAATAATGGGTTTGTGATTTGATCTTGCTTGTAATAAAATGTCCATTGTGTACTTTTTTGTAACCATATCTTGGGTAGCAAAATATATCCATATTTTTGCTATATTAGTTTTCCCAATGTGTCTATTATTCCATGTTTATCAAAAAATTGAAGGAATACCATCCCAAAATCCATTAGACTTTAAAAATAAAGAAAAATTATACATTGATTTAGACCATACATAAGTACTGCCATTTATTTCCAAAGGATATAAAACTATGTTGAAGCCCCCTATGAATCCATAGATCACAGTTCTTAATAATTATTGTATTTGATAAAAATATGCTAAGGTCCTTCAACATTTTTCATCAGGAGTAACTATAGCTAGAGCATATACATCTACAATCCCATAATTGATATTTTTCTCTTTGCTCTTAAATAGACTAACAACCTAGTTAATTTTTGCTTCTAGAAATTATCCATTGCATTTGTGTTTACCCTATATTTTCATAATACATCTGAATGTTCCTATAGAAGAAATTTCCAAACAACCCACCATCTTCCAAATATTTTTTAATGCATTCTTACATTCGTCACTAGTTAATTTTATTTCTTGTATTAAAATAAACACAAGATTGTAACAACCTATCAATTCATTAATAAATATTTTTTTATGGGTCTTATTCATACCCCTAATATTCCATGATTTTCAACATAACTTTTTTTTTTCATTTGGGCTTAACCCCATTTCTTGGAACACATTTTAAGAGTTTAATAGTTTAAAGTTTGGCAATTAAAATTTCTAATTTCATGATGAATTATATTTAGGTAATAAAATGCATTTCATAAGTGATACAATTCTTTTTAATGAGTACAAATCAATTTTACATGGTCGTAGGATCTATACAAAAAACTAGCATCATATTTTTTCTATGTAGTGTGGAAATTACTATGTTGTCATAACTATGTATAAATTTCACATAAAGTAATTATCAATATGTACACTTGTGATAATGTGGTTCATAACATTTAGTTTACTTACTACTTTTGTAATGAATTATGTTAAAAAACTAGGGATGAGATTCTTAGATACAAGAGGCCTATGATAATGTCTAGGTGAATTATGATTTTCTTACATTTTTATCATTAACCTTTAGCAATATTTGAAAGGTACATTATCATGGCCCTCCTTAGAATCACTAATTAGTAACATGGATTATGTATTAATGTGTGATTATTTAATACTTGGTCTTGATGCATTGTGAATATAATGGTTAATTTGCATTTGACATGTTAATTATATTATACAAGAAAATGGTATTGTTGATATTATATATGGTTGTAGGACCATATACTCTCATAGGTGGATGAGGAAATTGACCACCGAGAATGACAGACCAAAATAAGTGAAATTATGGTCAGATTAATTGATGATAACTCTAGGGTAAAAATATGTTATCCTCATGTAGTTGCAATTCATATTACATGTGTGAATAGGTTATACCATAAATTCGAAAATTGTTGATGCAAGGGAGTAGTTCTTAGTAAGCAAGTGATAGGTCATCGATAAACTTGCTATTAAGAACAAGGGGTGGTAAAATATATTCTAATGTTTTATTATGAGCTTTCAAAATTTCCATGTGGTTTTTACTAGCAAGGGGAGGTATTTTTATTAAAAAATAGGAGAATTATTTAAATTGGGGAAAAGCATGTGTTAAATTGAGCATAGGCAAATGAATATTAAAAGAAACATAATAATAATAATAATTTTTATGGAAGTGGAATTTATTAAGTAACCCTAAAACTAATGGATGTGTTACTTTGTTGGCAACACATCCACATGCATTTATGGAGGGAAATAATTGTGGATGTTTTTATTGATGGAAAGAACAACGTTACATGTTATTTGATATTTTAATGGCTGGTTTTTCCATGTTGGAATGGAAGGGATGATAAGAAGAGAATAGAGGATCTAACAGGTGAGAGATAAAAAATATCTTATAGTGCGAAAAATGATCTAGCATGAAGGATTGAGGTGAAATATCTAGAATCCTTTTGAGGTAATTCATCATCACACTCATCTCAGCCTTAGGGTTCTTTGAATTACCCATTACTAGGTACCATGAATAGGAATTAATTGTTGATTTTTTGTGAATACCTTGATAAATTGGTTGTTTTACCCCCTTTCAAAATAGAAATCCCTATTTTTGTAAAATGAAATATGTTAAAATTGCTTTCTTAAAGATTTTATAAGATGGGTTGAAGGGTTTTATTTGAAAGATAAAACAATAATTATTTTATCCTCCATGTTGTTTATTATTGTATTTTGAAATGATTTTTGCTACATGGATGGATGCTTTACTTTTCTCATTTTAAAGAAATTATTTTAAGTTGAAATGGAAATGCTTTAAGAACCCATATTGCTATACGAAACTAATTTCGTTTACAAAAAATTGAAATTTAGAATATGGAAAACATAAGAAAGGATTATTATTTCCTTACAAGAATATTTTCTTGGATATCTTCTTCTTGAAAAAAAACTTGGGTAAAAAATTTATAGAAGATCATTTTATTTAATATGTAATTTTTTTTTAAAGGGCTAGGAAATATAAAAAGGGTTATTATTTCTTTAAAATAATATTTTCTTGAATATCAAGATAAGATCTATAGATTCCTCTGGCTAGGGTTTGATGAGGAAAAAATACTCTGCTAGGGTTTGATGAGGAACAACTGCTCTGCATAGATGGTAGTAGTTTCTGGAGGAGGTATGAAAAAATGGAGGAATGTTGTGATGGTGTCAGGCACATCAGAGAGCATACATGCTAACTACATTTTTCATCTAAAAATGATTGGAAGGAATAGGATTTCCCATTACATGCTGGAAATCACTTATTAAAGAACAATGTATATTTGGAGCGATGTGAAGCTAGGCTGGTTCTAGTGGTTCAACAAGACTCGGTGGTGGAAGATGTGAAGTATTTAACCAAACATGCGCTTATTGGTAAATTTATGGGCATTTGAATTTCTCTTCCCTTTGTGGAGGCTTGGGTTAGGAAGACTTGGAACCCTGAAGGTGATGTGGAGGTGATGTTGAGTGCGAATAGCTATTTTATGGTGGTTTTCTCTTGTCTTGTGGATCATAACAAAGAATTTGAAGAGGGCCCCTATTTTTGTAGCCAAGAGAGACTCTTTCTTAAACCCTGGCATGTGGGTTTCAACCCATCATAGGAGTAGCCATAACGAGTTTCAATGTGGATTTAACTTTCATGGCTCCTATTGAAATTTTGGAGAAATGACATCTTGCATATGATTGCCCTTCTTCTTGGGAAGCTGGTTGGAATGTCACAATAGATGATGGATAAAAGGTAATCTCTGTTACTTATTTCTATGTTGAAATTGATTTAAATAATCCTATTCTATATTCTATTGAAATACAGTTTTGATCAACTACATGGGTTCAACAACTTGACTATGAAGCTCTTTCATTTTATTACCGGATCTACCATGAATACGACCACCTGCAAAGAAAATGCCCTAAGTTTATCCTACCCATGGCTTCAAATCCTGGGCCCTCTTGGTCTACACAAAATTTGTATAAAGGAAAAGCCTCGATAAATGAAGGGGACTGAGATAAGGAAGGCTTTATTATGGTAAAACCTCAAAACAGAGGAAGAAGTGTAAAAAGAGACCTTAAGGATAGCTAGTCAGATGCTCTGCTCAACTATTTTGAAATACTAGATGATCTTGATTAGTGCATGGAGATACCTAAAATTTTGCTATCTAATGAAGATATAACAGGGCTAAATCAGATGTCTCTTCTTGAGGTGGAACCTAAGGAATTAGATCTAAGGGGTTTAAATGAATAATAGAGGGCTTTGGTTCTGAGTATAGGTGATATTGTTGGATCTAGCCCTGTAAGGGAAAATATTTTGGAGAGTGGCACATATTTAGTTATGCCCTCTCCTACTCAGGCATTGATGTAGTCATCCTTGGACTGTAAAACTCCTACGGTGTTGGGATTGAAGTAGAAAAAATAAAAAATGTGCTTCGAATAAGAATTTGAAGGTGGGTCAAAAGAAAGACCAGAACAAAATTAAGTTAATGGGGGAGACTTTGATGGAGTCAGACCTAGTGAGAACATTGGACTCCCATTTTTATAACCCCCAGAAATGATTATCCTTTCATGGAATGTAAGGGGGTTGAACAACATACCCAAGTAAAAAGTTGTTCGTGATTTGGTTCATGTTCATTCTTTGGATGTGGTGTTATTTCAAGAGACTAAATTGGCTACTGATAGTATGTTCAATATTTTTTCCAATTTATTGAGAAAGGGTCAATACCAGTGTATTAGTGTATGTGGATATGCTAGTGGTGTTGCTTGTTTATGAGATTCAATTAAGATCTCTCCTCTTACTTGGATTTCTAGTAGATGGTCTATTTTGATGATCGAGCATGATAATGAATCTGGTGAAACTATCCTACTTATAAATGTGTATGCTCCTATTGATTACAATGGTAAAGTGAATTTGTGGGATCCTATTGGCTTTGTGATAAGTCTGGGTCCCCTGTACCCATGGATTTTGGCTAGAGACTTCAACTCTATCACTTGTTTGGAGGAGAAACATGGTAGGGTTGGTCATCTTGATATTTTTTATTATATATTTAGTGCTCATATATAAACCCTAAAATTGGTTGATATCAATCTAGATAATGGGATATTTACCTGGCAAAATAGAATATGTGGAGAAGATTCCATATCAGAGAGTCTGAATAGGTTTTTGATATCCAATTTTTGTATTGGTAATAACAAAACTATTAGTTTTGTGATTTTGGAGGGTAGGGTATCTAATCATTAGTATATCAAAATCTCTACTCTAGATTTAGGGCTAAAGAAGAATCCTTACTTTAAGTTTCAACTTATGTGGCTTCAATATCCTAAGATTCATGATTTCATGTGAGGTTGGTGGACCAATGACAAACCTCCTCATGGCACCACTATGTATTCCTTTATGAAGCGACTATAATTTATTAAGCATAAATTGAAGATATGGAATAGACTAAATTTTAGGAACCTTTCCTTGGCTAATTTGGTAGCTCTTAGGAGTGTGGAAGAATCTTTAAGGAATATTAGTGATCATGGACTCATGGAGGAGCTTCTCATTGAGTAATTTTAGGCTACAAAAGACCTTGCAGAATGAGGGAAGATTTTTTTTGGAAATAAAAAACTCGAGTAGATTGGCTTAAATAATGGGATAGGAACACGACCTTTTATAACTCAGTTAAGGCTTTCCATAATGGTAACACGATTAACTCTATTTTGAATTCTCAGGGTTCCCTTCTCTCTTCTTTCAGGTATATTTTAGAAGAGACTAGGAGGTTATTTTTCTCTCTATTCAAGGAGGACTCCCTCTCATATGATGAATATGAAAAGCTTATTCTAAACTATATTCCATCGATTATTTCTAGAGAGATGAATGAGCACTTTATGGGTCCAATTTCCCTTGAGGAGTTGGAAAATGTTGTATTCAAGATGAAAAAAGGGAAATCCCTAGGCCCAAATGGATTCCCGATTGATTTTTATCAAGAGTTTTGGGAGTTAATAAAATTTGATCTTTTGGAGGTGGTCCATGAGTCCTAAAAGAACAAAAATATTCTAAGGGCCCTAAATGCTATATTTATGGTGCTTATTCCCAAAAAAGAGGGAGTGAATTCCCTGGATATATTCATACCTATTGCTATCTGCAATGTTGTGTATAAGATTATAATAAAAATTATTGCTGAGAGGCTAAAGATATGCTTGAGTAAAATCATCTCTGAGGAGCAGGTGGGTTTGTTGTTGGCAAAAAAATCCTAGATGGGGTTGTTATTGATACAGAAGCTATTCACTCAATGGAAAATTCTAAGGAGAAAACTATGTTCATTAAGGTGGACATGGCCAAAGTATATGATCGATTCAGATGGTCCTTTATTTAGAAAGTTCTTGCTGCTTTCAGCTTTGAGGAGGAATGGATTAGATGGGTGATGATTTGTGTTTATTCTTCCTCGTTCTTTGTTATTGTTAACAATGAGCCATTAGAGCTATTTGAGGTCTCAAGGGGATTGAGGCAAGGAAATCCTTTATCTTATTATTTGTTTATCATTATGGTAGAAGGGTTGGAAATATTTCTCAAGTCTTAGGTTAGGCATGGTCTCATTCAGGGGTGGAAGTGGGATAGTAGTTTGCTACCTCTTTACCACCTTCAATTTGTTGATGATATTGGTTTTCTGGGTGTTTCCACTATTAGGGAAGTTTGTAACATTAGACGATCTCTTGACATATATCTTGGTGCTTCTGGATAGTTGATTAATGAGGACAAGTATTCTATTTTCTTCTTCAATACTCTTATTATTCAAGGTAGGATTTCTCGCATTCTAAGATTTTAGCTCGGGACTCCCCCCTTCAATTATATTGGTATTCTGATTTCATCTCATCCTATACCTAGATCTTATTGGCAGTCTATGATTGATAAGTTTATAATAAAGGTGAATCACTGGACCGTTAGATGGCTTTTTTTTTGTAGGTAGAGTGTTGCTTTTAATTTTTTTTGTTCAAGCTTTACCCATTTATAGGTGTTTTTTCTAGACAACTCCCTCTCATTTCATCAAGAACATGGATGATTTTTCAAGATATTTTTTATGGTCTAGAAAAAATGATCAATATAAATAGAGTTTGGTTAGGTGGGATTCTATTTGTAGGCCAGTTCAAGAGGGAGGCCTTGGGTTGCAACAGGCGGCTCTATTTGGGCAGGCTTTTGATGCAAAAATTTATTGGAGATGGTGTACCTCTTAAGATCATATGTGGGCTAAAATATTATCTTGTAAATACTTGAGATGTATTTAGGAGGCTGAGATACCAAGAGTTAGACTAGTTGGGAAAGGTTCAGTTATCTAGGACAATTTGAAAAGAGGAGCTAATTTAATTAAGTAGGATTTGTTCTAGATTTACAATTGGGGATCAGATGCTCTTTTCTGATAGGATTTTTGGGATGGCCACCCTCCTATATTGACTCAATATCCCAAGTTACGTTACCTAAGCATTTGTTTCTTGGAAGCGGGTTAGTGGAGGACTTAAAAAAAATCCAATATTTTGGAAATTTGGAGATGTACAGGTGGAAATATTTACAAAAATGGCCTTGGGGGGGACTGGCTAAGGACAAATATGTGCTTGCTCTTATTCTTGTGAGGAGGCCCTGTTCTTCATTGAAGGGTAAAGACATTTTGGCATGGATCCCTGATTCCAAGGGAACCTGCTCTGTAGCCTATGGTTATCAGGTTCTTGATAAGAAAAATTTTGGGAGTCTCCCTATCACATGGTGGAAAAGGGTGTGAAAAAAAATTGCTTGGTCGAAATGTAACTTATTTCTCTAGTTGGTAGCTTGTAATAAATGCCTCACTTGGGATAAGATGAGGAAGAGGGGATTTTAGGGTCCCTCTTTTTTGTGTCCTTTGTGGTAAGAATTAAGATGACTCTTTTTATTTATTTTTACAATGTTCCATTTCTAGAGACATTTGGCACCGTTGGTGGAGTTCTTGGAACCATCCTTGTTTTCATGTGCTCTCCCTGGTGGAGTTTTGGAGTAGTTTGGGTAGAAATACGACCAATGCCCCCTTCCTTTGGGTAGATTGGAATTTGGGCCCTTCTTGCATCATATTGTATATTTGGCTTGAATGAAACCATTGCATACTTTAGTGTAGCAATTTGACTATTCAATAGATCTGGAAAAGGATCCTGTGTATGGTTTAGGAAACTATCCATAGAAAATGTGATGTGGATCCTCTTTTGAACTCTAGGGAGGAGAAGGTACGATAGGCCCTTGGTATCTTTTGGGTTGGTGTGAACTCTTCTAGTCCTAGTAAGGTTTTTTAGCTCAGTAAGAAGGTTAGGGGAGATGGTAGGTGGAGGTCGTCCCCTCGAAGAGTTTTAAAAATTAATACTGATGGGTCGTCCAAGGGCAATCCTAGACATGCTAGAATTGGTGATGTTGGGAGACAATCTACTGGCATGGTCAATTTTTTATTTTCCATTTATAAAGGTGTAACTCCAAAAAATTAATGGAAGCTCTTATGATTCTTGAGGTCTTGCAAAGGGACTTTTATCTTGGTTGGCATAGGATTATCTGCAATCCTGACTCTCAAATTTTGGTTTATATTTTAAACAACAAAAGGGTGGAGGATATTAATTGGCAGTTGATCTTTGTGGTCATTTAGATTCTCATAATGAGTTAAGAGTTTGAATTTATATCCTTTGTGCACATTCAAATGGAATGTAATGGGGTTAATGATAACCTGGCCAAAAGAGCTTTTGAGTTTTTGAATCGTTGGATTATCGATAACTGGGAGAGTCTCCCATATAGGGACTCTCAATACCTCCAAGAGTTGATCCACAAGGATGTTCAGACTTAATGTGGATTGTTGTTGTTGTCTTCTTTGGGTTTTGACCTTGTCAGGTGGTTTTAGCATGTTTTGTTGCTTATTTGAGTCCTGGTTGGGAGCTCAGTTGTACTCTATAAGCCAAATTTTTTATCAATAAATTTTTACCCCTTTATTTAAAAAAAATATTTTCTTGAATATCTTCAGAAAAAAGAAGCCTAGGTAAAATTTTTATAGAAATTTTTTTATTTAAATATATACTTATTTTTTTAAAGGGTCAAGAAATATAAGAAAGGGTTATTATTTCTTTAAAAGAATATTTTATTGGATATCTACTTCTCAAAAATAGACCATCGGTAATTTTTTATAGAAGAGAATTTTATTTAAATATGTCCTTGTTGTTTTTTAAAGGGCTAGGAAATATAAGAAAAGGGTGTTTATTTATTTAAAAGAATATTTGTTTGGATATCTTCTTTTGGAAAATAAAGCATGGGTAAACATTTTATAGAAGATAATTTTATTTAAATATGACTGTTATTTTTTTAAAAGGGCTAGGATATATAATAGGAGGGATATTATTTTATTTAAAAGAATATTGATTTGGATATGTTATTTTGAAAAATAAAGCTTGTTTTTATATGTTTAAATGGAGGTTCAATGTGAACATGCTTACCTTGGAATATTAATTAAGATTATGTTGTATAAATTTTGTAATGAGTAAGATTTGTGTTTTGATTTTCTTAAGGAAAAAGACAATATGTAGCTATGATAGTCTTTTTTTAAAGTTTATGTATGTTGCATTGTTTTATAAGAAAAGGAAATGGTATTTTTAATATCTTCTAAATTAAAAGAATTGTTTGTATATCCTTGAGAAGGGAAATATTACTATTTTCTTATCAATATTTGATATTGGCCAAAATTAATAAAAATGGATAGAAGTGTTACATTGTTTTCGTAAGTTTTATTTTGTAAATAATATGGTAGTGTTATTTATGAATGGAGCTTAGGTTTTCTATTAACAAATAGAACTCATAATATCTTTAGTGAAATAAAGCCTATGTTTTTCTATTAATGAATAAGAATTTATTTATTAAAGTTGAAAATGGTATTGAGTTTCTTTTATGAATTTAAGATAATAAATTATATTTGTATTTTAGCTTTTAAAAATTGATTGTTTTAAGGAATGAGCGTGGAGTCCATTTATGGTAATAAAATTATTAGGTTTTCTCACATATTATTTGGAAAGGAAAAAACTATTAGAAATGTAGTTATCATTTCTTCATGAATCTATGCGGTACATTGATTTATTTTAAAATAGCATTTAGGAATGGATTTTCATAATGATGAGTTGTCTTAATCCCTTACTCCAACCGCCTTACCATGGGGACTAAGATAGTCAATAATTGATGATATGGATAGAATGATTATAGCACGTTCTTATAAAATTATGTAATATGTTGTAATCATGGATCTCTTGAAGAGAGAGGATGTAATGAAAACAAATGTATAATGTATGGTTGTTAGACTTATTTTGAAGGATAAGTGTGGAGATACTATTTGTTAAAGGAAGGTTCCTTTATGTTAATTGATATTATAGTTTATGCTTTAAATAACTGATATTTATGCTTTCATTTTGTTATGAAAGAAGGAGATTTCTATGAAGGTAGAAAAAGTTAGTATTTAATTATATGAATTGGAAATGGATATGAAAAGTAATAATCATATTTGATTTATGAGATTATTCATGCTTACAGAATAAGTGTATTGATAATTATGTGTAATTCATTTGAGAGATGAATTAGGGATGATCTATTCATTTCTAAATAAGCAATGTAGGGCATGATTTACTTTTAAGAGAGAGATATGATAATTGTTTTACTATATGTTATGTTTTTGGGTTATGAAGGGTTTTGGGGAAGGTGTGCTTTTAGTAGCCATGTTATAACCTTTCAATAAGATTTTTTCCATGGACTTGTCTAGTTGTAGGGAGACAACAATTAATTTATTTGCAATGATGTATTTCCAAAATCATGGAGATTTTGAGGAAGGTTCTTAAGCATAGATATTGAACCATAATACCTATCATGGAGGTTAGAAAATCATGCCCAAATAAGCAAGTGATGACACTTTGATTGGGGATGTTGAGCAAGGTGCAGCGATAGTATTGTCATTGTTGTCAACATAGTCAGATAGATTGGTTGATGCAGTGGACAAGAGTTCAGAGGTTATTCAGAGTATGTACAGTGAAGTTAAATGCTTATGAGGATGTTTTTGATGTTTGGGTGAAGTTGTTACAGGTTGTCCAAGAAGACCGAAGTGGCCCATATGCTAAAGATAAAAGAGAAGCAAAAAATCAAAGAAAGAAAAAGTGTCGCGATATCATGACATGTTGCATTTTCACGACCAAAAGAGAAGAGAAAATGCAAGGAGAAAAAGTTTCGTGATATCGCGACATGTTGCATTTTCGTGGCCAAAAGAGAAGCGAAAAAGCAAAGGGAAAAAAGTGTCACGATATCGCGACATGTTGCATTTTCGTGGCCAAAAGAGAAGTGAAAAAGCAAAGGGAAAAAATTGTCGCGGTATCGCGACATGTTGCATTTTCACGACCAAAAGAGAAGCAAAAAAGTAAAGAGAAAAAGTGTCGCGATATCATGACATGTTGCATTTTCATGGCCTAAAGAGAAGCGAAAAAGCAAGGAGGAAAATGTGTCACGATATCGTGACATGTTGAATTTTCGCAGGCCAAAGCGAAGAGAAAGAGCAAGGAGAAAAAGTGTCGCGATATCGCGACATGTTGCATTTTCGCGGTCCAAAGCGAAGAGAAAGAGCAAGGAGAAAAAGTGTCGCGATATCGCGACATGTTGCATTTTCATGGTCCAAAGTGAAGAGAAAGAGCAAGGAGAAAAAGTGTCGCGATATCACGACATGTTGCATTTTCATGGTCCAAAGCAAAGAGAAAATGCAAGGAGGAAAAAGTGTCGCGATATCGCGACATGTCGTATTTTTGTGACTCAAAAAGGGCAAGCAGGTAGAGAAACAAAAGTGTCGCGATATCGTGACATGTCACATTTTCATGACTCAAAAAGAGTAGGAAGGCAGAGAAGCAAAAAGTGTCGCGATATCGCGACATGTCGCATTTTTGCGACTCAAAAAGGGCATTAATGCAGAGAAGCAAAAGTGTCGTGATATCGCGACATGTCACATTTTCATGACTCAAAAAGAGCAAGCAGGTAGAGAAGCAAAAGTGTCATGATATCATGACATGTCGCATTTTTGCGACTCAAAAATGAACAGTCATGACCAAGAAAATGAACAGTCATGAAGGAGAAAATGAACAGTCATGCAAAGAGAAAACAAATAGGCATGCAAAGAGAAAATGAACAGACATGCATAAAGAAAATGAACAGTCATCAAAGGAGAAAACGAATAGTCATGACCGAGAAAATGAACAGTCATGGCATAGGAGAATATGGTGTCAATTATTTGCATGTGACGTGTTTGACAAAATGCCTTCTAAATATATACAAAAGGAGTTACATAAAGAAGGAGTTACAATTGACAAGTGGCAGATGAGAATATGAAAGAAGGTGTTACAATTGACAAGTGGCATATGAGAATATAAAAGGAGTTACAACTGGAGTTACGAAGAGAAAGGATTGTTATAAAAGGAGTGTTGCTTGGAGAATTTATGTAGCGCAAGGGGATAAAAATGGATTTAATCTTGTGAAGAGAGCGAGAGGAGAGTGAGAGGTGTGCGAGAGGTGAGCAAGAAGGGTGTGTGTTGTGTGAATAGTGGGCGATGTTGAGTAAGCAATAGACCAGTCAAGGTCTTGTAAAAGTGAAGGCATTTATATGTCAATCTTCTAGTTTCAAAATTGAAGTCCAAGTTGGTGCTTGGCATCAGGGGTTGGTGCTCCTTCTAGTTGGTGCTGGTAAATCAGGGGTTGGTGCTCCTTTCTGTTGGTGCAGATAAATCAGGGGTTGGTTCTCCTTCCAGTTGGTGTTGGTAAATCAGGGGTTGGTGCTCCTTTCTATTGGTGCAGATAAATCAGGGGTTGGTGCTCCTTTCTATTGGTGCAGATAAATCAGGGGTTGGTGCTCCTTTCTTGTTGGTGCAGATAAATCAGGGGTTGGTGCTCCTTCTGTTGGTGCCTTTTTTGGGTAATAGGGTTGGTGCTCCTTTCTGTTGGTGCATATAAATTAGGGGTTGGTGCTCCTTCCAATGGGTGCTGGTAAATTGATTATAAAGTTGTTGCTTTGCAAAGGCTGGATTTGGATGGGAGTCCAAACAATCAATTTTGAGGAGTAGCCAAATCGGTGAACCTCGATACATCTTGTGTTGTGTGATGCTCTCTTGTTATATTTGCTTTATTTGGTTTTAAGTTCTCATTGTTTTGGCTTTAAGAGTTGAAGATTTAAGTTTTAAAGAGCTACACTGATTCACCCCCTCCTCTTAGTGTCATTGTGAGACTAACAATTGGTATCAGAGCCAGGTTCCCTTGTCATGCTAAATCAGCTAGGGTTGATCTTGGATTAGTACGCAATGGGTAAGAAGAATAGATCCTCCTCAAATAAGGCATCTCAGTCAGTTTCAGTTCCTGTGGAAGAGAAAATTGAACTAGAAAAGATAGAAGGAGTGAATTCTGAAGTATGTGATGAAAACCTTGAGGTTGAAGTATATCTAGAAGGTGAGTTGATCGTTGCACTTGAAGATTTGGGTATAGAAAGGAAAAAGAACAAAAGACTATCCAAGAAGTTGGAAGAATATGGGGATAATATTGAAGATCTCTTCTTACAAATTCATAAAGCCAAGAAAATAGAAGAAGCCTTGAAGTCACACCTGGATGATAAAGGTGATGTATGTAGCAAACGTGAAGAGGAATCTAACAAAGTTATTAGTGATCTAAAGATGCAAGTAGAAGAGTCCAAAAGGATTGAAGAAACTCTCAGGTCACAGATCAATGAGAAAGAGATTGTTTGCTACAAACAAGAAGAGGAGATTGTTTTATTGAGGAAACAACTAGAAGAGGCCAATACAAATCTCAAATTTGAGAAGAGCACAAAGTTGCTAGATAAAATGATAAGGCAACAAAGAAGCCCCATGTGTAAGCTTGGTCTTGGATGTGAAGCTGAACAACCTTCATCTTCTAAATCTGTAGAGAAGAAGAAGTCCACTACTGAAGGATCAAAGCAAGAAAATCTTGAAGCTGAATCTTCAAAAGGAATAAAATCTCAAAGGAGATCTACAACAAAGCAACCACAACAAAAGAGGTTCTATCACTCTCACTTTATTCATAATAATGCTTTTAATGGCTATTGTTTTAGATGCAACCATTATGGTCACAAGGCAATTTATTGTGGATTGAATAATAGATCAAAGAGTTATGCTGGTAGAAATACATCTGTTATTCGGTTGAACACCATGTGCAATGTTTTAAATGTAATGGTCATGGGCACATAGCAAGGTTTTGTCCAAGAACTTTTGTATCTAATCTAAGGCAAGACAGTAGATTTCATCAGATGCAAAGAATGCAACACAGACAGGGAAGAAATCATGTGCATCAAAGAAAGGAAAATAATCATCCATCAAGGATGCACAAGAGACAACCACCCAATAGAAATGTTTTTTCACCTTTGATGGATTATGCAGTAGAATGTTATAACTGTCATAATTTTGGGCACATTGCAAGAAATTGTCGAAGTACATTTGCATCAAATCAATTTTAAGGAAGAAAATTTCAACCAAATGGAATGAGACAAAATAGAAAATTTCCCAAAAAACATGCACAAGCTACTGAAAAAGAAAAGTCAAAACAAGAGCCCAAAACTGTAATCAAACCAGAGTGGAGAAAGAAAGAGGAAAGGAAATCATGTCTCCTTGGATTGAAGGAGACTACTCCTCTATTGCACTAAGCAACTCCAGGTAGCACATCCTCGGGGGGAGCAATCTTAAAGTTTTATTTTAATGCTCCTATGTATTTGTTTGGTTATCTGAGGATGAAAGGCAAGTAGGCAAGGGGAGTTGTCGTATAGTTGTCAAAGTGTGTTTCAGTTCATGTAGTTGTTTGTGGAGGTACCATGAAGGGTGGT
Source organism: Wollemia nobilis (assembly GCA_028583015.1). Lineage (NCBI taxonomy): Eukaryota > Viridiplantae > Streptophyta > Pinopsida > Araucariales > Araucariaceae > Wollemia > Wollemia nobilis. The sequence goes on along the minus strand of JAQPPZ010016751.1, from coordinate 2,432,291 downwards.
GATTAAATTGAGAGTTTTCACCATTGGTAGTATTGCTATATGTCAGTGTTGTACTTTTGATGGTTCTTACTGCCATTGTTCAAAGTTATGGATTATAACAATTTTGATAATTTGGTTTAGTGAAAGAATGTTGCCCTAGTTGCATATACGTGTTTCGATAAAAGTAGTGTGTATTTGTACTACACATTGATGTGAAGATTGTTAGATCTATTATGATGATAGGTTGCAAGTTGAGCAAGGATGAAAAATCTCCACATGTTGATCAAACCATGTACAGATCTATGATTGGGAGCTTACTATACTTGACAACTACTAGACCAGATATTTTGCAAGCAGTATGCATGGTAGCATGATTTCAGGCTAGTCCCAAGGAGACTCATGTGACAGTAGTGAAGAGGATTCTTCGGTATCTCAAGGGTACTATGGAGTATGGGTTATGGTATCCGAAAGGTAAGGACTTCACCCTTATTACGTATTTAGATGCAGATTGGGTAGGATGTGTAGATGACAGAAAGAGTACCAGTGGAGGTGCATTCTATCTTGGAGACAGGTTGGTCATGTGGCACAGTAAGAAATAAGAGTCAGTCTCCTTATCCACAGTAGAGGTAGAATATATTGTAGCGACAACGTGTTGTACGTAGGTATTATGGATGAAAAAAACCCTGAAATATCTTGGTATTAACTTTAGTGAGCCAATTTTAGTTAAGTGTGATAACACCAGTGCCATTAACATCTCAAAGAATCCGGTTATGCATTCTCGCACAAAACATATTGCTATCCGGTATCACTTTTTGAAGGAGAAAGTTGTGGAAGGTGAGGTTAAGTTGGATTTTGTTCCAACAACAGAGCAAGTAGCGGATATCTTCACAAAAATATTGCCCAAGGAAGTCTTTGAGTACCTTCGCAATAAATTGGGAGTGGTCATGCTTCCCAAGAATTGACTAGCTATCGGGACCACATTCTCAGGGGGAGCATTTGTGTATTTGTTTATCTTTTTGCTCATGTTTGTGATTCTTTCTAAGTGTAATAATTTTTGCCTGAGAATGTTGTGCATGGACTCAGGGGGAGTCTACAACAACCCTTTGATATTGTTGTCAAAGGGGGAGAAGAGTTACAGGAAATTGCACGTGTGTTGCCAACAATTCCAAAGGGGGAGATTGTTGAGCAAGGTGCAACAACAGTATTGTCATTGTTGTCAACACAGTCAGATAGATCGATTGATGCAGTGGATAGGAGTTTAGAGGCTATTCAAGGTATGTACAGTGATGTTAAATGCTTATGAGGATGTTTTTGATGTTTGGGTGAAGTTGTTAAAGGTTGTCCAAGAAGACCAAAGTGGCCCATATGCTAAAGATAAAAGAGAAGCGAAAAAGCAAAGAAAAAAAAAGTGTCGCGATATCGTGACATGTTGCATTTTCACGGCCAAAAGAGAAGAGAAAATGCAAGGAGAAAAAGTGTCGTGATATCGTGACATGTTGCATTTTCGCGGCCAAAAGAGAAGCAAAAAAGCAAAGGGAAAAAAGTGTCGCGATATCGCGACATGTTGCATTTTCATGGCCAAAAGAGAAGCAAAAAAGCAAAGGGAAAAAAGTGTCGCGATATCGTGACATGTTGCATTTTCGTGGCCAAAAGAGAAGCGAAAAAGCAAAGAGAAAAAAGTGTCACGATATCGCGACATGTTGCATTTTCGTGGCCAAAAGAGAAGCGAAAAAGCAAGGAAAAAGTGTCACGATATCGTGACATGTTGTATTTTCATGGTCCAAAGCGAAGAGAAAGAGCAAGGAGAAAAAGTGTCGCGATATCGCGACATGTTGTATTTTCGCGGTCCAAAGCGAAGAGAAAGAGCAAGGAGAAAAAAGTGTCGCGATATCGCGACATGTTGCATTTTTGCGGTCCAAAGCAAAGAGAAAATGCAAGGAGGAAAAAGTGTCACGATATCGCGACATGTTGCATTTTTGTGACTCAAAAAGGGCAGGTAGGTAGAGAAACAAAAGTGTCACGATATCGCGACATGTCGCATTTTCGCGACTCAAAAAGGGCAGGAAGGTAGAGAAAAAAAAGTGTCACGATATCGCGACATGTCGCATTTTCATGACTCAAAAAGGGCAAGAAGGCAAAGAAGCAAAAGTGTCGCGATATCGTGACATGTCACATTTTCATGACTCGAAAAGGGCAGGCAGGCAGAGAAGCAAAAGTGTCATGATATCGTGACATGTCATATTTTTATGACTCGAAAATGAACAGTCATGACCGAGAAAAAGAACAGTCATGAAGAAGAAAAATAATAGTCATGCAAAGAGAAAATGAACAATCATGCAAAGAAAAAATGAATAGACATGCATAAAGAAAATGAATAGTCATCAAAGGAGAAAACGAATAGTCATGACCGAGAAAATGAATAGTCATGGCATAGGAGAATATGGTGTCAATTATTTTCATGTGACGTGTTTGACGAAATGCCTTCTAAATATATACAAAAGGAGTTACATAAAGAAGGATTTACAATTGACAAGTGGCATATGAGAATATGAAAGAAGGTGTTACAATTGACAAGTGGCATATGAGAATATAAAAGGAGTTACAACTGGAGTTACGAAGAGAAAGGATTGTTATAAAAGGAGTGTTTCTTGGAGAATTTATGTAGCACAGGGGGATAAAAGCATCGTGGATTTAATCTTGCGAAGAGAGCGAGAGGTGCACGAGAGGAGAGCAATAAGGGTGTGTGTTGTGTGAATAGTGGGTGATGTTGAGTAAGCAATAGACCAGTCTGGGTCTTGTAAAAGTGAAGGCATTTATATGTCAATATTCTAGTTTCAAAATTGATGTCCAAGTTGGTGCTTGGCATCAAGGGTTGGTGCTCCTTCCAGTTGGTGTTGGTAAATCATGGGTTGGTGCTCCTTTCTGTTGGTGCAGATAAATCAGGGATTGGTGCTCCTTCCAGTTAGTGCTGGTAAATCAGGGGTTGGTGCTCCTTTCTGTTGGTGCAGATAAATCAGGGGTTGGTGCTCATTTCTATTGGTGCAGATAAATCAGGGGTTGGTGCTCCTTTCTATTGGTGTAGATAAATCAGGGGTTGGTGCTCCTTCCAATTTGTGCTAATAAATTAGGGGTTGGTGCTCCTTTCTGTTGGTGTAGATAAATCAGGGGTTGGTGCTCCTTTCTGTTGGTGCAGATAAATTAGGGGTTGGTGCTCCTTTCTGTTGGTGCAGATAAATCAGGGGTTGTTTCTCATTTCTATTGTGCAAATAAATTAGGGGTTGGTGCTCCTTTCTATTGGTGTAGATAAATCAGGGGTTGGTGCTCCTTCTAGTGGGTGTTGGTAAATTGATTGTAAAGTTGTTGCTTTGCAAAGGCTAGATTTGGATGGGAGTCCAAATAGTCAATTTTTGAGGAGTAGCCAAATCGGTGAACCTCGGTACATCTTGTGTTGTGTGATGCTCTTTTGTTATATTTGCTTTATTTGGTTTTAAGTTCTCATTGTTTCGGCTTTAAGAGTTTAAGATTTAAGTTTTAAAGAGCTACATTGATTCAGCCCCCCTCTCAGTGTCATTGTGAGACTAACAGGGGATGATCTTATGGTCATGTGTACTATCACATGGAGTGATAATAACCTTAATTATCCCATTTCAGAGGTGTTGTAATTAAGCACTAAGAACTAGTTGTCTCATAATGAAGATGAGATAATTGGAATTTAAGAAATTTTACCCTATAGCACTTACATAGACTAACTTATGTATGGTGAGATAAATGGTGTCCCATTTTGATGGACTAAAAGGGATAATCCCTATGTTGTGGTTAAATTTATTTACACTTATGGAGAGTATAAGTAATGTGGGGAAACCACTAGAGGTATATTTTCTAACCATGGAGATTTAGAAAAGTTAATAAAAAAAAAAGTTATACGATGGTGGTTTGTCCTATCCACTTGAGTGTCATTGGAAGAAAAAATAACTCAAATGTGGTTATGCCTTAATTATGCAAAACAAAAGTGTATGGGAATATCTTTGTTGTGGATCTATATAGAAAAAATTTGCTCTCTCTTGGGTTGGTTAGAAATGGGTTGATACAGTTGGTATCAGATCTCTAGGTCATAGGACTAAAAGCTTCTATTGAGAGAACATAGGATTGGTCAACTTGATGTGCAACTTTAGGGAGATTTCTTACTTGAGGGAACTTAACATGGATTAGGTACATTGGGTATTGCATGTTGGTGAATCCAGTATAGGCCAAGGAGTACAATTACTAGAGGATGGAATCTCTTATTGGGTATGGCACCTTCTGAGGATCAAGTGTGACCGTAATCACTATCAAGTGAGTGATAATTATGTAAAATAATACTAGGAATGACACCTTGCATGATGTAAGTATGACCACAATTATTTTTTAGGTGAGTGATAATTATTTAAGTTAGTTCACTAGGATGAAGAAACTAACTAAAGTTAGAAGTATAATTTGGAGGAAAATGTAACGTAACTCAATTCCCTCAATGGATAAGGAAAAAGACACCTTGTAGTGGAGCACACATGACCATGATAATTATTAGTAGAATGATATTAATTATAACTAATATGACACCTTGTTGAGAGATAAGCATGACCCGGATCATTTCTAGGGAAGTAATAATGATCAAATTGAGATACCTTGTGGGATACAAGTGTGATTGTGATCATTACCAGAAGGATGTTAATGGTCTAAGTTAGTTCATGGGAATATGTAACAAAACATTTGAAGTACAATAGGAATAAATTATAACTTATCCAAATTCTTTGCGTGGCTAGGAGAAATGGCACCAAATCTAAGGAGAGGAAGAAGAGGATCTTCTCAAACTCTAGGAAAAGCTAGGTAAAGTAGTGATAAATATATACCATAAGGGGAAAGTTCTAAAAACTCGAATAAAAATGTGGAAAACCTCACAACCATAGTTTTTTTACTATAGATATAAATGGAACAATAGAGAGAACATATGGAATAGTAGAAGCAATTGTTAGAAACTCTAGTTAACCATAATTTCTAGAATAGGAATTCTAAGGGTAGGTAGGAAGACAATCCTGCTACATAAGACCAAATTCAGGGTTCACATAGAGACTAAGTTGGCCAAGGACATGAATACTATAAAAGTGTTCAATTTCTCTAGTAAAGCAGGAGGTAATTTGGTTGAGTCTTGGCTAAATGTGTTGGAGACATATTTCTCCATGAAGAACTATTCCTCAGTAATCCAAATGGTATGGGATATCCTCCACCTATGAGATACAACTTTAGAATGATGGAGTACATTCAAAGCTAGCAAGAAAATTTAAGTAATAAATCTTCAATGGGATGACTTTGTCCGAGAATTCAAGAAAATATTTTTTTCTAAGCAATTTTATGTAGAGAATTTTGAGGAATTCTCTATGCTCCAATAAGGAACCATGACTATGGAGCTATATCATCAAAAATTGTGAAGATCCTAAACTATGTACTAAAATATGAGTCTAATGAGCATTTAAAGGTACATAACTTTATCTTAAGATTGGATCCCAATATTAGAATTGTGATAAGCCTTTTTAAACCCAAGACCTTGCAAAAGGTAAATGATCTGTCTCATTAGGAATAACCCAACCTACAAATAAAGAAAAATTTCTTCAACTATATTTAGTTGATAGAGGAAGATTATCAGTCATGTAGGAAGAGGAAAAGTGTTCGGTTCATGAGATGGGAATAGGAGAAGAATAAGAGGAAAAAAGGGAACCCAAATTTTGAGAAAAAGAATGGTGGCGAACAAGTATATTTTAATAAAAAAAATAAAAAAATAAATAATAATGCCAAACCTCAACCTCAGAGGCAAAATGAAATAACTTAGAAAGAGGGAATAAGGAAGAAGAGGTAGGAAAGACCTCAAGCACCCAGTGGAGGTTTCTTTGCTTGTAAAAATGTTGGAGGATATGAAAATATAGATTTCCTTATTTGTTTGAAAGAAAAATATATATTTGAAGTTTATATTGTAGGAAACGCAAAGGACTATATTTAGTCTAAGGGAGGAGCATGTCATGACCCACCTTGGAAGGAATCATTAACAACATAAATTATGTATTAATTTGTGATTATTCAATACTTGGTCTTGATTCATTATGAATATGAATGGTTAATTTGCATTTGACATGTTAATTATATTGCACAAGAACATGGTGTTGCTGATATTATGTATGGTTGTAGGGCCAGGTGCTCGTAGGTTGATGAGAAAGTTGACCATGGGTAACAAGAGACTGAAATAAGAGAAATGATAATTAGATTAATTGATAACAACTCTAAGATAAAAATACATTACCATCATATAGTTGAATTTTATATTGCATGTCTGAATAAGGTTATGCCATCGACTGGGAAATTGTTGATGCAAGGGAGCAGTTATTAGTAAGTGATGACAAGTCATTGAAAAACTAGGTATTAAGCACAAGGGGTGGTATAACGTATTTTAATGTTTGATTATGAGAATTTAAAATTTCCTTGTGGTTTTTACTAGAAGGGGGGTATTTTTATAAAAAAGGGAGAATTATTTTAATTGGGCAAAAGCATGGGTCAAATTGAGAAATGGATAAAATAATATTAGAAGAAAAAAATAATAATAATAGCCTTGTTAGAACCATTCAATAAGATATTTTTCATGGACTTGGCTAATTGCAGGGAGATAATTATTAAGTCAATTTTTGGGGCAAAAACACTGGTTAAATATGGTCCTATTTTATCACATTCTATTCATTTAATTTATCAAACTAGGGAACTCGTAATATTGTGAAGTACCACGTTCAAGACTAACTATGACACCGTTTGAAATGAGTCCACTAAGCCTATCATTGGGGGAGTGTTTGTGAAATATCATTAATTATTCCACATCAATTAAATCATGCATAAATAAAATTACAAAAAAATAAATCACACCACACAATGCTTGAAATATAAAGGAAAGTGATAAAATCACACTTGGAGAAATAAACATGTAGCATATTGAAAATAAATGACCTAATCTATAAAGCAATAGAAATAAGGGAAGGAATACTAGAATGGAGTGGGACCAAGCTCTAGCAGCTTTTTTTAGGCTAATTTACGGAGATAGAACGTGAATGAAAGAACTCTCGAGAAAATTTTTATTAATAATACTATAGTATAGAAACAATGATAAATTATTACATATTCCACTTACTACTTTATCAGAGGAGTTTGTGTATTAATATAATACACATAGAGCTTCCTATACAATGATGTTACAATGAAAGATCTGGTTACAGCCTAAAATGAGATAGTTTAGCTACTATAATAGGTGCATGATAAAAATAGTCAACTTTCATATTTTTTTTAGGGATAGTAGATTTTTAGGTTCAATCTCTCTATTTTTTGTGTTTTGCTTTAAATTTATTTACACTTATGGAGAGTATAAGTAATGTGGGGAAACCACTAGAGGTATATTTTCTAACCATGGAGATTTAGAAAAGTTAATAAAAAAAAAAGTTATACGATGGTGGTTTGTCCTATCCACTTGAGTGTCATTGGAAGAAAAAATAACTCAAATGTGGTTATGCCTTAATTATGCAAAACAAAAGTGTATGGGAATATCTTTGTTGTGGATCTATATAGAAAAAATTTGCTCTCTCTTGGGTTGGTTAGAAATGGGTTGATACAGTTGGTATCAGATCTCTAGGTCATAGGACTAAAAGCTTCTATTGAGAGAACATAGGATTGGTCAACTTGATGTGCAACTTTAGGGAGATTTCTTACTTGAGGGAACTTAACATGGATTAGGTACATTGGGTATTGCATGTTGGTGAATCCAGTACAGGCCAAGGAGTACAATTACTAGAGGATGGAATCTCTTATTGGGTATGGCACCTTCTGAGGATCAAGTGTGACCGTAATCACTATCAAGTGAGTGATAATTATGTAAAATAATACTAGGAATGACACCTTGCATGATGTAAGTATGACCACAATTATTTTTTAGGTGAGTGATAATTATTTAATTTAGTTCACTGGGATGAAGAAACTAACTAAAGTTAGAAGTATAATTTGGAGGAAAATGTAACGTAACTCAATTCCCTCAATGGATAAGGAAAAAGACACCTTGTAGTGGAGCACACATGACCATGATAATTATTAGTAGAATGATATTAATTATAACTAATATGACACCTTGTTGAGAGATAAGCATGACCCGGATCATTTCTAGGGAAGTAATAATGATCAAATTGAGATACCTTGTGGGATACAAGTGTGATTGTGATCATTACCAGAAGGATTTTAATGGTCTAAGTTAGTTCATGGGAATATGTAACAAAACATTTGAAGTACAATAGGAATAAATTATAACTTATCCAAATTATTTGTGTGGCTAGGAGAAATGGCACCAAATCTAAGGAGAGGAAGAAGAGGATCTTCTCAAACTCTAGGAAAAGCTAGGTAAAGTAGTGATAAATATAGACCATAAGGGGAAAGTTCTAAAAACTCCAATAAAAAGGTGGAAAACCTCACAACCATAGTTTTTTTACTATAGAAATAAATGGAACAATAGAGAGAACATATGGAATAGTAGAAGCAATTGTTAGAAACTCTAGTTAACCATAATTTCTAGAATAGGAATTCTAAGGGTAGGTAGGAAGACAATCCTGCTACATAAGACCAAATTCAGGGTTCACATAGAGACTAAGTTGGCAAAGGACATGAATACTATAAAAGTGTTCAAGTTCTCTAGTAAAGCAGGAGGTAATTTGGTTGAGTCTTGGCTAAATGTGTTGGAGACATATTTCTCCATGAAGAACTATTCCTCAGTAATCCAAATGGTATGGGATATCCTCCACCTATGAGATACAACTTTAGAATGATGGAGTACATTCAAAGCTAGCAAGAAAATTTAAGTAATAAATCTTCAATGGGATGACTTTGTCCGAGCATTCAAGAAAATATTTTTTTCTAAGCAATTTTATGTAGAGAATTTTGAGGAATTCTCTATGCTCCAATAAGGAACCATGACTATGGAGCTATATCATCAAAAATTGTGAAGATCCTAAACTATGTACTAAAATATGAGTCTAATGAGCATTTAAAGGTACATAACTTTATCTTAAGAGTGGATCCCAATATTAGAATTGTGATAAGCCTTTTTAAACCCAAGACCTTGCAAAAGGTAAATGATCTGTCTCATTAGGAATAACCCAACCTACAAATAAAGAAAAATTTCTTCAACTATATTTAGTTGATAGAGGAAGATTATCAGTCATGTAGGAAGAGGAAAAGTGTTCGGTTCATGAGATGGGAATAGGAGAAGAATAAGAGGAAAAAAGGGAACCCAAATTTTGAGAAAAAGAATGGTGGCGAACAAGTATATTTTAATAAAAAAAATAAAAAAATAAATAATAATGCCAAACCTCAACCTCAGAGGCAAAATGAAATAACTTAGAAAGAGGGAATAAGGAAGAAGAGGTAGGAAAGACCTCAAGCACCCAGTGGAGGTTTCTTTGCTTGTAAAAATGTTGGAGGATATGAAAATATAGATTTCCTTATTTGTTTGAAAGAAAAATATATATTTGAAGTTTATATTGTAGGAAACGCAAAGGACTATATTTAGTCTAAGGGAGGAGCATGTCATGACCCACCTTGGAAGGAATCATTAACAACATAAATTATGTATTAATTTGTGATTATTCAATACTTGGTCTTGATTCATTATGAATATGAATGGTTAATTTGCATTTGACATGTTAATTATATTGCACAAGAACATGGTGTTGCTGATATTATGTATGGTTGTAGGGCCAGGTGCTCGTAGGTTGATGAGAAAGTTGACCATGGGTAACAAGAGACTGAAATAAGAGAAATGATAATTAGATTAATTGATAACAACTCTAAGATAAAAATACATTACCATCATATAGTTGAATTTTATATTGCATGTCTGAATAAGGTTATGCCATCGACTGGGAAATTGTTGATGCAAGGGAGCAGTTATTAGTAAGTGATGACAAGTCATTGAAAAACTAGGTATTAAGCACAAGGGGTGGTATAACGTATTTTAATGTTTGATTATGAGAATTTAAAATTTCCTTGTGGTTTTTACTAGAAGGGGGGTATTTTTATAAAAAAGGGAGAATTATTTTAATTGGGCAAAAGCATGGGTCAAATTGAGAAATGGATAAAATAATATTAGAAGAAAAAAATAATAATAATAGCCTTGTTAGAACCATTCAATAAGATATTTTTCATGGACTTGGCTAATTGCAGGGAGATAATAATTAAGTCAATTGTTGAGGCAAAAACACTGGTTAAATATGGTCCTATTTTATCACATTCTATTCATTTAATTTATCAAACTAGGGAACTCGTAATATTGTGAAGTACCACGTTCAAGACTAACTATGACGCCGTTTGAAATGAGTCCACTAAGCCTATCATTGGGGGAGTGTTTGTGAAATATCATTAATTATTCCACATCAATTAAATCATGCATAAATAAAATTACAAAAAAATAAATCACACCACACAATGCTTGAAATATAAAGGAAAGTGATAAAATCACACTTGGAGAAATAAACATGTAGCATATTGAAAATAAATGACCTAATCTATAAAGCAATAGAAATAAGGGAAGGAATACTAGAATGGAGTGGGCCCAAGCTCTAGAAGCTTTTTTTAGGCTAATTTACGGAGATAGAACGTGAATGAAAGAACTCTCGAGCAAAATTTTATTAATAATACTATAGTATAGAAAAAATGATAAATTATTACATATTCCACTTACTACTTTATCAGAGGAGTTTGTGTATTAATATAATACACATAGAGCTTCCTATACAATGATGTTACAATGAAAGATCTGGTTACAGCCTAAAATGAGATAGTTTAGCTACTATAATAGGTGCATGATAAAAATAGTCAACTTTCATATTTTTTTTAGGGATAGTAGATTTTTAGGTTCAATCTCTCTATTTTTTGTGTTTTGCTTTAAATTTATTTACACTTATGGAGAGTATAAGTAATGTGGGGAAACCACTAGAGGTATATTTTCTAACCATGGAGATTTAGAAAAGTTAATAAAAAAAAAAGTTATACGATGGTGGTTTGTCCTATCCACTTGAGTGTCATTGGAAGAAAAAATAACTCAAATGTGGTTATGCCTTAATTATGCAAAACAAAAGTGTATGGGAATATCTTTGTTGTGGATCTATATAGAAAAATTTTGCTCTCTCTTGGGTTGGTTAGAAATGGGTTGATACAGTTGGTATCAGATCTCTAGGTCATAGGACTAAAAGCTTCTATTGAGAGAACATAGGATTGGTCAACTTGATGTGCAACTTTAGGGAGATTTCTTACTTGAGGGAACTTAACATGGATTAGGTACATTGGGTATTGCATGTTGGTGAATCCAGTACAGGCCAAGGAGTAAAAATCCTAGAGGATGGAATCTCTTATTGGGTATGGCACCTTGCATGGAGCAAGTGTGACCATAATCACTATCAAGTGAGTGATAATTATGTAAAATAATACTAGGAATGACACCTTGCATGATGTAAGTATGACCACAATTATTTTTTAGGTGAGTGATAATTATTTAAGTTAGTTCACTGGGATGAAGAAACTAACTAAAGTTAGAAGTATAATTTGGAGGAAAATGTAACGTAACTCAATTCCCTCAATGGATAAGGAAAAAGACACCTTGTAGTGGAGCACACATGACCATGATAATTATTAGTAGAATGATATTAATTATAACTAATATGACACCTTGTTGAGAGATAAGCATGACCCGGATCATTTCTAGGGAAGTAATAATGATCAAATTGAGATACCTTGTGGGATACAAGTGTGATTGTGATCATTACCAGAAGGATGTTAATGGTCTAAGTTAGTTCATGGGAATATGTAACAAAACATTTGAAGTACAATAGGAATAAATTATAACTTATCCAAATTCTTTGTGTGGCTAGGAGAAATGGCACCAAATCTAAGGAGAGGAAGAAGAGGATCTTCTCAAACTCTAGGAAAAGCTAGGTAAAGTAGTGATAAATATAGACCATAAGGGGAAAGTTCTAAAAACTCCAATAAAAAGGTGGAAAACATCACAACCATAGTTTTTTTACTATAGAAATAAATGGAACAATAGAGAGAACATATGGAATAGTAGAAGCAATTGTTAGAAACTCTAGTTAACCATAATTTCTAGAATAGGAATTCTAAGGGTAGGTAGGAAGACAATCCTGCTACATAAGACCAAATTCAGGGTTCACATAGAGACTAAGTTGGCCAAGGACATGAATACTATAAAAGTGTTCAAGTTCTCTAGTAAAGCAGGAGGTAATTTGGTTGAGTCTTTGCTAAATGTGTTGGAGACATATTTCTCCATGAAGAACTATTCCTCAGTAATCCAAATGGTATGGGATATCCTCCACCTATGAGATACAACTTTAGAATGATGGAGTACATTCAAAGCTAGCAAGAAAATTTAAGTAATAAATCTTCAATGGGATGACTTTGTTCGAGCATTCAAGAAAATATTTTTTTCTAAGCAATTTTATGTAGAGAATTTTGAGGAATTCTCTATGCTCCAATAAGGAACCATGACTAAGGAGCTATATCATCAAAAATTGTGAAGATCCTAAACTATGTACTAAAATATGAGTCTAATGAGCATTTAAAGGTACATAACTTTATCTTAAGAGTGGATCCCAATATTAGAATTGTGATAAGCCTTTTTAAACCCAAGACCTTGCAAAAGGTAAATGATCTGTCTCATTAGGAATAACCCAACCTACAAATAAAGAAAAATTTCTTCAACTATATTTAGTTGATAGAGGAATATTATCAGTCATGTAGGAAGAGGAAAAGTGTTCGGTTCATGAGATGGGAATAGGAGAAGAATAAGAGGAAAAAAGGGAACCCAAATTTTGAGAAAAAGAATGGTGGCGAACAAGTATATTTTAATAAAAAAAATAAAAAAATAAATAATAATGCCAAACCTCAACCTCAGAGGCAAAATGAAATAACTTAGAAAGAGGGAATAAGGAAGAAGAGGTAGGAAAGACCTCAAGCACCCAGTGGAGGTTTCTTTGCTTGTAAAAATGTTGGAGGATATGGAAATATAGATTTTATTATTTGTTTGAAAGAAAAATATATATTTGAAGTTTATATTGTAGGAAACGCAAAGGACTATATTTAGTCTAAGGGAGGAGCATGTCATGACCCACCTTGGAAGGAATCATTAACAACATAAATTATGTATTAATTTGTGATTATTCAATACTTGGTCTTGATTCATTATGAATATGAATGGTTAATTTGCATTTGACATGTTAATTATATTGCACAAGAACATGGTGTTGCTGATATTATGTATGGTTGTAGGGCCAGGTGCTCGTAGGTTGATGAGAAAGTTGACCATGGGTAACAAGAGACTGAAATAAGAGAAATGATAATTAGATTAATTGATAACAACTCTAAGATAAAAATACATTACCATCATATAGTTGAATTTTATATTGCATGTCTGAATAAGGTTATGCCATCGACTGGGAAATTATTGATGCAAGGGAGCAGTTATTAGTAAGTGATGACAAGTCATTGAAAAACTAGGTATTAAGCACAAGGGGTGGTATAACGTATTTTAATGTTTGATTATGAGAATTTAAAATTTCCTTGTGGTTTTTACTAGAAGGGGGGTATTTTTATAAAAAAGGGAGAATTATTTTAATTGGGCAAAAGCATGGGTCAAATTGAGAAATGGATAAAATAATATTAGAAGAAAAAAATAATAATAATAGCCTTGTTAGAACCATTCAATAAGATATTTTTCATGGACTTGGCTAATTGCAGGGAGATAATAATTAAGTCAATTGTTGGGGCAAAAACACTGGTTAAATATGGTCCTATTTTATCACATTCTATTCATTTAATTTATCAAACTAGGGAACTCGTAATATTGTGAAGTACCACGTTCAAGACTAACTATGACACCGTTTGAAATGAGTCCACTAAGCCTATCATTGGGGGAGTGTTTGTGAAATATCATTAATTATTCCACATCAATTAAATCATCCATAAATAAAATTACAAAAAAATAAATCACACCACACAATGCTTGAAATATAAAGGAAAGTGATAAAATCACACTTGGAGAAATAAACATGTAGCATATTGAAAATAAATGACCTAATCTATAAAGCAATAGAAATAAGGGAAGGAATACTAGAATGGAGTGGGCCCAAGCTCTAGCAGCTTTTTTTAGGCTAATTTATGGAGATAGAACGTGAATGAAAGAACTCTCGAGCAAAATTTTATTAATAATACTATAGTATAGAAACAATGATAAATTATTACATATTCCACTTACTACTTTATCAGAGGAGTTTGTGTATTAATATAATACACATAGAGCTTCCTATACAATGATGTTACAATGAAAGATCTGGTTACAGCCTAAAATGAGATAGTTTAGCTACTATAATAGGTGCATGATAAAAATAGTCAACTTTCATATTTTTTTTAGGGATAGTAGATTTTTAGGTTCAATCTCTCTATTTTTTGTGTTTTGCTTTATCAAGTGGTTGTATTTCCTCCAATGCGACTGGGACAACTCATGCATTTAGTAGCTTTCTGAGGGTAACATGCATTATGTTGAGTCAAAGGTCTACCATGGTCAATAGGGTCTCCTTCAGTCACAAAGTCAAGGCACTTAACATCAAGGCACCTACTTGAAGATCAAGGTATCCTTGATGTATGACGTCAAGGCACCTACTTGAGGATCAAGGTGCCCTTGATGTATGATGTCAAGGTGCCTACTTGAGTATCAAGGCACCCTTTATCAAGGTGCCTACTTGAGGATCAAGGAACCCTTGATCAAGGTGCATACTTGAGGATCAAGGCACCCTTGATCAAGGTGCCCTTGATCAAGCCACCTGTAAAATAAAATGAGAAAAACTAAAAAGAAAATTTAGTTTAGCACAATTTGTGCCTGTTAGGCCCAATTTAGTTTAGCACAATTTGTGCCTGTTAGGCCCTAGATCTCATGATGCTTCTAGCTTTCAGGTGGGCGCTATCCCTACAAATAAAACTATGAAATGGAAAGTAGTAATATATAGTTTTGTGCAATCCATGCTTGTTAGGCCCTGGATATCAAGATTCTTGCAACATGCATGCAAGTACTATACCTGCAATACAAAAAAAAGAAAAACTAAGAACTAAACTATTTTAAGTGGACAATCATGTGTCTATTTTATTGGTGAGAAGTTGAAACATTTTTAGTTGAATGGGATATCCCCCATGCCTATTTTGATCTCCATAATTAATTTTTTGGACATGTGATATGGACGTAGTTAGTGACCATTAAATTTTAAGATGGTGTTGTTGTCATTAATTGTATTAACATGCATAAAACCTTTTTTAATTAGATCTATAACCTCATATGGTCCCATCCACCTCTTCATCAACTTACCCTTGTATTATTGGAATCGATAATCATACAATAACACCAAATCTCCCATTTTGAACTACTTTAGTTTAATGTGGTATTCATGCCACTGTTTCCTTTGTCTTTGGATGAATTATGTTCTTTATAGGGCATCCAATCGATATTCATCTAGTTGATTTATGTTTCGAATCCTCTCACTTTATGCATTATCTAGGCTCAGGTTCAATTCCACTATAGTTCTAAGATTTTTGATTTCAAAATCGATGGGCAACATCACACTCTTCTCGTATACCAGTTGGAATGGAGTAAAACCTGTGGTTTTTTCCATGTAGTTCTGTATGCCCATACCACCTCCAGTAGTCTCACAAACCAATATTTCTTGTGTTGTTGCATGGTTTTTATAAGGATGTTCTCTAGCTCTCTGTTTTTCACTTCTACCTATCCATTTTCCTATGGATTATAGGGGGTGGTTTTGTTGTGCTAAATCCTATATTGCTACATTAGGTCCCAAATTAACTTGGAGGTGAATTGGGGCTCTTAATACATTGTAATTTCTCTAGGTACCCTAAACCTCATAAAAATTTGAGAAAACAGGAATTTTACCACCATTCCTTCTTTTGAATCCTTCAATGCCTACACTTTAACCCATTTGGTTATGTATTCACTGTAAACTAGAATGCATCTATTTTCAATTTATGGGGGTTGATTGGCCCCACAAAGTCCATCCCCCATTTTTTGAAGGGTTCTATGTGAACATATGGTTGGAGAGGAATTTCATCACTAGGGGTTGGCCTACCCATTATTTAACACTCATCACATTGATTGGTGTATTTGGATGCATATTTGAACAATGTAGGCCAAAAATATCTAGTTTGTAGGAATTTGTATGCAGTCTTCCTCCCTACAAAATATCCTCCACATGGTTCATTGTGGTAAGATTTGAGAATTTTAAAAATTTGTTCTCAGCAATGCACCTCCTCACAATTTTATCAAGACCTATTTTAAAGAGGAGGTCATTGATCCATGAGAAATATGTGCTCATTTCTATTATTGTCTACTTCTATCAGGGTGAGAGATCAAGGGATATATTATTGGTGGCCAAGTAATTGGCTATGTCTGCATACCATGGTATCTACTCATTGATGATGAAAATATGTTTATCAAGGAACTGGTCTTCTACAATTATGTGATCTAATGCTATCAATCTAGACAATAAGTCTGCCACTACATTGCCTTTACTGGGTTTATCCATGATGGTGATATCGAAATCCTATAGAAGTAAGAGCCATCTGATGATTCTATCATTAATTAAATGTTTGCTCATTAAATATCAGATAGACACAAGGAATGTATGGATGAACATTTTATAACCCATAATGTAGTGGTTAAACTTGTTGATGGTGTGAACGACCATGAGTAATTCCTTCTCTATCACCATGTAATTGAGCTCATATCTAGCTAAATTCTTACTGACGTAGTAGATGACGTAGAATTCTTCACCATATTTCTATCCTAGAACTACTCCAATTGTGTTGTTGGATGTGTTAGAGCAAATATTGAATGAAATGGCCCAATTTGGGTCCCGTAGAACTGGGGCAGTAATCAAATTTTCTTTTAATGCTTGAAAGGCTCATTCATAGTCTTCTATCCAGTAAAAACTCACATCCTTGGAGAGTAATATGTGTAGGGGCTTAGTATTTTTGCTAAAGCTGACTATGAATCACCTGGAGTATCCTAGAGAGCCAAGAAAAATCCTCACATCTATCTACACATTAGGAATTTGTAGATCCTTAATGACTTCTATTTTATTTTTATCCATATTAATCTCTTTTATGATCTCCTTCATGGAAAGATTCATCCTCATTTGAGGCTATCTAATTGGAGTCACCTGCTATTCGAGATAAATTTGATGGGTGCAAATTTTTGGATTGATTCCTTTCATGTATGAGTAGTCCCAAGTGAAGACTTGTTGATGCCTAGTCGTAAACCCCTTTAATTTAATTATATGTGTTGGTGTCAACCCACTACTAATGTTTAATGTCCTTCTAGTATCTATTTCAATCTACTTGATGAGGTGATCCTGGGCTCCGACCAATGATGATTCTAGAATAATAGGATAGGACTCTCCATGGAGGAAGCTCATAATGATGCCATCCTTGTCATATTCTTCCTCCAATTCCTTAAATACCATCACCAACTATAGCATTGACAACATTCCTTCATCTTGGTTATCCCACATGGGATCTCCCAATGTGTCTATGAACTATGTAGGTGGAGATATTGTCAATATTTTGATATTTTGAGAATTTAAAATGGTCATTTATCTATCACAATAACTTATTTAGGCATCGACTGTTGCTAGCCATGGCCTCCCTAGGATGAGTGGGTAGCCACCTAATCTTGATTTATACTGCAAGACCAAGAAACCCATCAGGTACTCCCATGTTTCCACCATCACAATGATATCTTCTAGCATCCCTTATAGTGCTATAGTCGACCTATTAGCTAGCTGTAGCACAATTTTTGTGGGTTTTAAATATGTGAGCGTTAAATTTTATATACTTTCCTTTGGCATGATATTGATGGCTACACCCAAATCAACCAAATTTTTAGCCAAAAAGTGACCACCTAATTTTACGGTCAAAATTGAACTTCCTAGATCTAAGTATTTAGGGTGGCACATATTTCCCAGCATTAGATCGACCAACTTCCCTACTACATTGATGTTTTAGGTTGTATTTCATCCTAGACTCCTCAAAAAAAGTTCCTTGATCCATTTGGTGTAAATAGGAATGTATATGATAGCTTGAAAGAGGGGGATGATAACCATTAAATTCCTCAAGCTTGAAAGGATATCAATCTCAGGTTGTATTGGATTTTTCTACTCCTATAACCTCTTAGAAAAAGGAGCTTTTATTTTCTTAGCAACCAGTTCTTCTTCAATATCCTTTACAAGAGGTGATTCTTCTAAATTATCCTTCTCTTCTATTAGGGGAGGAACTTCTACTCCTAGTTGTTTACCTGATCTAAGCTGAATTGGATTACAACTAATATTGTACATTGGATACCTCTCCTTCCAGTTGGTATGCAGAATGATTTACCTTGTTATTTGGATTGATCATTTATTATGTTGGTAGTTGTGTAGGTATTTATATAGGGATAGCCAACAAGATTTGCTATTGTGGGGCTTGCACTATGTTTTGTGGAGCTGAGTTCCATGAATCATGATTTCTCCATTGATGCCTAGATTGTTGGTATGGCATCTATGGGTGCTGGTTGGAGAATGAGACCCCTGGAGGTGTGTTCATCCAAGTTGGTGGTCCTCACCATATCATATTGGATGGTTGAACCTACCCTTGTAGCATGTAAGTTCCTCCTCCATAGGGCAACATTACAACTAGCATATTTCCCATAGGGGGTTGCTTCCAGTTTCTTTGATTATCCACGAAATAAGATCTTGTGACTTCAACATATTACTTGATATTTGGCAGTTGTGGGTACATTCAAGTCTTATGATTCTATTGAAAAGCAACAACACATATCCTAAATTTGTTTTCTGGACATGCATTCGTTGCATGATTTCCTCTAACATTTCATAAATAAGTAGGCTAGCACATCTTCATTCTCTTTTTTCTTTTTCTCTAGTAGGATTATGTCAAATTGAAATTCTATATAGGAGAGTATCTCACTCTTAAAATAATATAGCATATTACCTATCTCCATATTCATGACTAAAGTGATTTCCTTCATGGTCCTGGAGGTTGGTTTACCTCTTCTTTGTGAGTAGTTCCGACATAGTTATCGAATTTCATCCATTGGGTGCTAGTAAACATCACCTCCAAAGATCAGTTTGAGTGCTTCGAGAGACTCATTGTTAAGTCCCCTCAAGAAAATACTCCTGAGGGACTTATCACCTTTGTATGGGGATATCTCTTAAAGTTGAATCTTTCCCAGTATTCCTCCAATGATTCTTTCTATTTCTATGTCATGCATAAAACCTCCTCCTTGGAATATCAAACTCTACCAAAATATTGGTACTGATCTAGGAAGATATTTTTCATCTCTTTACATGAGGTGATATGTTTATTCTCTAAGCCGATAAACTAGTACAAGCCTGAGTCATCAAATATTGAAGGAAAGACATTCAACTTTTGGGCATCTGATTTATAATCTATAGACCTAGAAAAGACATCAAACTTAAATAAAAATAGGCTAGGATCTTCTTTTGGGTGTCCCATGAAGGTAGGAATATGGGCAGGGGATATGTTTTTCATTTTGGTATCTCCCGCACCTTCTTCTATTAGGAAGCTAAAACTAATCGAAACCTCTTTAGCTATTTTTTTTAGGAAATATGGTCTATAACATAGTTTCTATAGCCTTTCAATCATTTTTTACTTTTTGTATGAGATCTTGCAAGTCAGCTAGTGTTATGGTTTTATCCTCTATGGCTTTCCACAACAAATCCTCTTTGAAATATGTTCTTTTAAATAGAGGATTTTGTATAATCAACTCTTTTCCTAGCTGATAGGATGAAGAAGATATTTGTGCAAATATGGGGTGTTCACTCCAGTGCACTATTGATGGTGATTGAGGAGATTCTAACTCAAGTTTAGAATTTTTATCTGAATCAAGTTTTTCCTTTGGGCTCTGCTTTATGAAATGACCATTGGGTCCTCTTTTCATCAATGGACTCATGCAAAGTCATATGGAATGTTTAAGGTATTGTAATTAATATTATTATTGGTACTTCCCTAACAATGGTGCCAAAATTTTGAGGAAAAAATACTGGTTAAATATGGTCCTATTTTTATCAAAGCCCATTCATTTAATTTGTCAAACCAGGGAACTCATAAGCTTGTGAAGTACCATGTTCAAGAATAACTACAAAAATATTCGAGATGAGTCCACTAAGCCTATCGTTGGGGGGAGTGTTTGTGAAATATCATTAATTATTCCACATCAATTAAATCATGCATAAATAAAATTATTGAAAAATAAATCACACCACACCATGCTTGAAAGATAGAGGAAAGTGATAAAATCACACTTGTAGAAATAAACATATAGCACACTGAAAATAAATGACCTAATCTAGAAAGCAATAGAAAGAAAGGGAGGAATACTAGAGTGGAGTGGGCCCAAGCTCCAGAAGCTTTTGCCTAGCTAATTTATGGATATAGAACACAAATGGAAGAACTATCGAGAATTTTTTTATTAATAATACTGCAATAGAGAAACAATGATAAATTATTACATATGCCACTTACTACTTTTTTAGATAAGTATATGTGTTTATATAATACACATAAATCTTACTATACAATGTTGATTACAATGGAAGATCTGGTTATAGCCTAAAATGAGATAATTTAGCTATTATAATAAGTGCATGATAAAAATAGTCAACAACTTTCATCTCTTTTTGGAGATAGTATATTTTTAGGTTCAATATCTCTATTGCTCATGTTCTGCTTTATCAAGTGGTTGTACATTTCCTCCAATATGGCTGGGAGAGCTCATGCATTCAATAGATTTTTTAGGGTAGCCTGTGTGATTTGGAGTCAAAGGTCTATCATAGTCAACAGGGTCTCCTTTAGTCGCAAAGTCAAGGTGCTTAACATCAAGGCATCTGCTTGAAGATCAAGGTGACCTTGATGTAAGACGTAAAGGCACCTACTTGAGGATCGAGGCACCCTTGACGCATGATATCAAGGCACCTACTTGAGGATCAAGGCACCCTTGGTCAAGTTGCCTACTTGAGGATCAAGGTGCCTTTGATCAAGGTTCCTACTTGAAGATCAAGGTGCCTTTGATCAAGGTTCATATTTGAGGATCAAGGTGCCCTTGATCAAGTTTCCTACTTAAGGATCAGTGCGCCCTTGATCAAGATGCCTACTTTAGGATCAAGGCACCTCCTTGAGAATCAAGGTGCATACTTGAGGATCAATGCACCTTCTCATTTATGTCTTAGAATCATTGAAGCAAAAGTATGCCAGGTCCACGTAGGACCTTGACTAATAAAAAGACAATAAAATCAACAAATTTCTACACAAAACACAATTCACACATAAATTAGGTAATGCACATAATTTCATTAAATGGATACATAATATTTCATAAAAAGATACAACTCTTATAATACTACCGCACAAAACCATTAGAAACTTATACAAAAATATGAACATTTATTATGCTCATCATCAGTTGGATCTTGAATCGTAATTCCTACTATGAAGGTTAGAAAATTATGCACAACTTGAGAAAGTAATGGAACTTTGATCGCAGAGGACCATGTGGCCATGTGTACTATCATGTGGAGTGATAATACCCTTAATTATCCTATCATGGAGGTGTGGTAATTAAGCACTAAGTACTAGTTGTCTCATTGTGGACATGAGATAATTGGAATTTAAGGTATTATGCCCTATAACACTTACATAGACTGACTTATGTATAATGAGAAAAATGGTGTCCCATTTTGATGGACTAAAAGGGATAATCCATACACTATGGTTAAATTTCCTTACACTCATAGAGAGTCTAAGGAATGTGGAGAAACCACTAAAGGCATATTTTATAACCACAAAGGTTTAAAAAAGTTAACCCCCAAAAAAACTATGAGATGTTGGCATGTCTTGTCCACTTGAGTGTCATTAACAGTGAAAAGAACTCAAATGTGGTTATGTATAATTATGAAAAATAAAAGAGTATGGGAATATATTTGTTGTGGACCTTACTTGTGGACCTATATATATATATATATATATATAATACTCTCTTGGACTGGTTAGAAATGGGTTTTTATAGACATTGTCATTTGGTGTCCACTAAATTTACTTGGTCATTTTTTAGTCTTGCATATATAAAAACATTATATTTATATGATGTATTACATAGAAAGTAGCTTTCATATATACTTCATTTTGCTTAAAATAATTTTCTTTAAGCATATGAGTAGCACTAGCATAAAGAGGATTTTAATATTTTATAAATTATGGTTTGAATATAACATAGTTTATGTTATGAATATTGAGTATACTACTAGTCAAGGTAGAAGAAAATGAAAATCATTCTATGAAGTAAGATGATAGTAATTTTTAATACACTGATAAATATTAAGTAAACTAGAATGGACAACCATTTTATATAGCATTAGCATTGAGAAGTATATAGATCATGTTCCCCTTATCTCTTTCATAATTATTAATAGTTTATCCTAAAGATACATAGATATGTTGTTAGGAATACATATCAAATTTGTATTTACTTAATTTATCAATAATAATTATAAATTTGTCCACTTGCATGAGTTCAAATGTTTATAAAACCTAGAGTTTAAAGGAGAAAACTTTATTTAAATCTTATGAGGCTATGTTTAAATACTTACTAAAATGATATTGTAACATTACTATATAATTTATTGAAATATTATGAATGTTTGATCATAAAACCTTAAGTTTACTAAATTTTGAATATTTAAATTAAAATAATATTTTATAAATTTCAAATTTAATATTTTAAATTAAATTAGATATGATATTATTAATGTTAACTTATATGTGAGACAATAGTAAACTATGTATCAAAATTATATTGCTTTGACACTGTTACCTAACATATGATCTTTGTTCAATATTGTCTAAAATAATTAATACCACAATAACATCATTTTGATGTGTTAATGTCTATTTTTAATATATTATAATTTTAATATTAACTTATGGTTTAACATGTTCATTATTCATAAGGTTCTGCTTTTTGGAACTCTCCCATTAAGACCAAGAGCCTCATTCAAAAAGGAATTAGGTGGAAATTGGGTTTTGGAATCCACATAAACTTTTGGAAGGAATCTTGGCTTTTGGACACCTCCTTGACTGAGAACCCTGACCTTACCCCCATAAAACCTATCATAGACTGCATATTTAGGCCCAAATTTTATAATTTTATTGCTTCTATTAATGGAAAAAAAATGTAAAAACCCTTTCCTAGGATCATCCTAGATGATAGAGAGGACAAGGCCAAAAAATACATCCTCATAATTCTAAGGACCTACTTCATCCCTAATTATGATTGTCATGATTCCCTTGTGTGTAAACCTGACTAGTCAGGTCTCTTTTCTATTAATTTTTTTTTTTTTACCTTGCATATGAGATAGGAGATAAGTGGTTCCCTACCAATCATGTATGTCAAAAAATTCCCAACCCTAAGATTTTTTTTTTTTTTCTGGATATGTTATAAATAGAGTATATTACATCATTTGGGTCATGTAAATGTATCTTCCAAGGTACATACTTAGGAAATTATATTACTTTAGGGGAAATTTATCTAGTTACTTCATGCAATGTAATAAATGCACAAGTGTCCATGTGTAATTTGTATATGTGCAAGTTTTCCTTTGTAAAACTAGATAGAGTGTTGGCCAAGGAACTTACTTTCCTATATAAAAAAGGTCTCAATGTAGTACAAATATAGAGTCAAGGGATATAGTAATATAGTGTAGCTTAGAAAATAGCACAATTCTGTGTAGATCACCATCCATTGATGATGGATGCAATGTAGTTCAGTAGCTTTATTAATGGAGTGAACATTTCCTCCATAGCTACATTGTATTCTTTTATGTCATTTCTATTTACAAAATATTCTAGTCATCTAGAAGATTTACTTTCTTTCATATTATTCTACATATTGTGATTACTATATCATAGTGCTCATTACATAAAAAGCTAACAGTGGTATCAGATCCATAATAGATATAGCCATAGTAGGCCAATAGTAAAACCACCATTATTATTGAGCCTATGTTTTTTGTAAACCTAATGCACTACTGGACTAGCCATTATCAAAAACTCTTAGAAGAGTCTAGGTGGTAGAATAAGGGAGAGTCCAAGTGAGGACTAAAAAAAAGATCAATTATAGAAATACTGAGATTACATTTGTCTATAGTCTTTTCCATAGAGTTGCAAGAAAAATTTGTGAAGACTAGGACTCAACATTCAATCCACTAGATTGACAAATCATCTAGTGAAGATCATCCAAGATATCTATAATTTTATAACTATTGCCTAAAGTTTATTTTGTTGTAGAAAATTAATTCTTAGAGGATTGGGACTCCTCCTACAATAGAAATCTAGGAGACTCCGAATTCGTTGCCTGAAGGTCAGTGTACCTTCATAGTATATATATTAGTTCCTTGTGTAATAGAAGAATACTACAAAAAATAAATTTTGGTGAAGAGTTGTGGTGATGTTAGGATATTGAAGATCTCCATTGTTGGATTGAAGAACTTCACAGTTGAAGAACAGGTCATAGAATACTTGATACAAAAAAATACCATAGAATCCTTGAATAAAAGGCCATAGAAACCTTGAAGAATAAGCCACAAAAGTCTTGTTACTGAAAATACCATATAAGCCTTAATACTAAAAAGACCACAAAATCCTTGATAATGAAAAGGCCATGAAAGCCTTGATACTAAAAAGGTTGTAGAATCCTTGATACTAAAAAGGCTATAGAATCCTAGATACTGAAAAGGCTACAGAAGCCTAGATACTGAAAAGGCTCCAAAATCCTTGATCCTGAAGAAGAATTTGAAAATAATATCTGATTCAGAAGAAAATTAATATTTTAGTACTAATATTTTTTTTGTAGGAAAAGAAGATTCAATGATTTGGAAAACTTCCTATAAGAAATTTGGGAAGAGTATCTTCTTCAGAATCAACTGAACACCTAAAGAAAAATGAAGTGATCAGGAGGATATCTCATTGAAGAACTTATAGTCTTGGAAGAATAAGAAGAAGAAGAAGAATAAGGACTAGGAGAGTCCTTCTCGTATTAAAAATTAGTAAAATAAGATATCTAGAAGAATATCTCACCACCAACACTTCCAGAAGTAGAAGGTTGAAGAGAAGGTCTCAAGGAATACCGATAGAAGATGCAAGATCAAAGACCTTGGGAAGGTCTCAATGGGCATCCAGTAAAAATCTAGGAGAGCCTTACTAAAGAAATTAGAAAAGGATAACTCACTAGAGAAATACTTAACCAAGGAGAATCCCCTGATAGTGAAGGACTTGGGATAATTGTTGCCATACAACAACAATCCCAATAGAAGGAGAATTTGGCAAGGAGTGCTAAATTTGAGGAGAATTTGGCAAGGAGTGCCAAATATGAGAAGAATAATTTGGCAAGGAGTGCAAAATACCAAAACAAGAATCGAGTGAAGAACTCAAGACATTTAGAATCTTGAGAAAGAGATCCTACTTGAAGTCAGGATTTCGATAAGAAGACTCGAATACAGAAGAAACTCATCAAATATAGGAGATTTGAATATTACCTGTCACAACAATAAGGCACTACTTCAGAGATAAATACTTCTCAAAATCCATAGCAGAAGGAGGAGACCACAAGAGGAGAACAAGCTACCAAATCTTAGGCTCATGAAAGAAAGTTCAAGATCATATTTTGGTGAAGAAGGATTTGTTCAGGATAGTCTACAAAAAGTTGCAAGATCTTACTCGAAGTAGAAACTTGGTGATCTTAGATACCAAGATTCATATCCTCTATAGAAATGGAAAAAAAACTACGAAAGCTTTAAAAATGTAAGCAAAATTTGGTGCAAATAAACATGTTAATTGGATTACTTATCATATATGTTATAGAACCTTAATTTAGATTAAAGTTGCAAGAAGAAGAAAAATTGGATTACAGTCTTCAAAAATTTTAAAAAGATAAAATTTCTTTTTAAGGTTCATTTTCATACTAATTAGGAGTTGATTATATTTTAGTATTACATCTATCAACTACCTATCATCTACTTTAGAAAAAAGAAAAGAAGACTAAGTCCTACAATATTGATTATAGTGAAATTGCAAAATAATTATTGAAGGTTTATTTCAAATTATTCTTGATTAGTTGTAGTAAATTGATTAAGTGCATTATCTTGAGATTTTATTGGAGTGATAAGGTAAAATTGTTAGTCCATTAACAGTAAAATATTATTAGATTCATTTGCACTATTCTATTACTCTCACAAGGATTAGTTTTGTATACTTGAGAAGGGAACATTATTTAATTTGAATCAAGTGTCTAAAGAAACTATTAAAGCATATAAATATGCAACACATAGTGGCAAAGGGAAGCCACAAAAAAAGGATAGTACAATCCAAATACCAAATAACTAAAGATAGATAAAGAAGCTTCAAATATTGAGACTTGATGAGTCTCAAATCTAAAGCATTATAGGGTTAATTTCATGGTACAAAGGAAAAAAAATATAGCTACAAATAAGGTTCTATGTACATAATTAAGGGCTTGGATTTATCATCAAAGTGTCCAAGAAAAAAGGGTAAGGAGTCTAGCCAAAGAGACATCCTAAAAACCCCAATATTTGCATTCAAATATTTTCTACAAAACCATAATTTTAGACCTACAAAAGAGTGCAAGAAAATATGTAATAAAAAAGTTTTTATATACATATAAGGTTACATGAAATTGCACTTATACAATATGTTATATGTATGAAGAGGGTATATTTGAAGGTGCATCAAAAGGCATAATATCTATAGGGTAAGCCAGCCAAGGAAGGTTGAACGTTAGCACTCTTCTTCCATAGTAAAAGGAGCCACTCAAAGGGTATGCATATGTTGGATGAAAAAACCTATAAAAACAAATCATGGTGGAATCGGTAGCCGCCATGAATCCGGGTAGGCTATCCAGATTTTATGGCCGCCATAGTATTCTACATTGTCTACCCCAGAAGCCACCACATAGATCTTCTCGTAGTCTACCCCTATAACCACCATGCCACAATAATTTAAAACCTTTTATGCTGCTGAAAGCACCAAGAAAGAGACAAGTGTTCAGTTCGACGAGTCCCGATATTTGAACCTTGGACCTCTGCCCCCATTATGGGGTTTGGATGAACCAATTGGTGTACACCTCGGACCTACATAAGGATATTATCAAGCTGCATTTATGTATACAAAAAGAGTGCTCATCTACAAAGAGAAAGTATCAAAATCTACTTCTACCAAAGTGGGACATACATCATAACAAGATACTATCTACACTAAAATAAAGCACATAAATCAACATGTTGAAGGCATATAAGACAAAGAGAAAATGTACCACATTCAAGGTCTTAAACTCAGAGAATATCGTCCACCAAAGTAAGCACCAAAATTGCCATTCGAAGCTCCAATGCACCTCATCAATTCACCTAAAAAAGGGAAGATTGCTTTCTATCCAAGAAATAAAGAAAGCTAAGGAAATGCATATGAAAGGAGTTATAATATTCTCCTTGGAAACATTATAGCAAAGGACTTCATGTAGAGAGCTTAAATGCTGCTTGGCATAAACTTTATAAGGTACCATTTCATCTCTTAATGCTCAAGAAATATCACATAATAGTTACAAATAATATCAAGGAAGTGGTGACACTTGTTATCTTCCACAAGCCTCACACAAGTTCCCACATGAGTGCTCATACATTTATAGAGTGACCAGGAAGCATTAAATAAGGAAATAGGCACGTTAAGAAATGTGGAGCACTCATACATAATGAATGTGATAGTTATCACAAATTTTAAGACCTTTCTTACATAAAAAGGTGCTCAAGTCCAAAGCAATCAAGCATAAGAAAGCATAGTCAAGCATAGCAAAGCACAGTGTGGAAGGAAGGAAGTGGAAGCATTAAAAGCTCTTGGTATTTAAGGTCAAACCTATCCATACTTGCAACACCTACGTTCTAGAATTAAATTCCAAAGCATAAGCATTGTTTGTAGCACCAAAGGAGGACATTAATGTTTTGTTATATTCAGCCAAAAAAGGTGTCGAACAGTGTGGTGATGCAACTTTCAAAGGTAATATTTTGTTAGAAATAGAGTATATTACATTATTTGGATCATGTAAATGTACCTTCATTGGTACATACTTAGGACATTAGGTTACTTTAGGGTGAAGCTATTTAGTTACTTCATACAATGTAATAAATGCACAAGTGTTAATGTGCAAGATGTAATGTGCAAGGTGTCCACTTGTACAACTAGGTAGAGTGTTGGCCAAGGAAATTATCTTCCTATACAAAGGCCATAGATGTAGAAGATAGATATGAAAGTCATTGTATCACAGTTAGTGTATGGTAGATAGGAAGTAAGGTAATGTGTGTGATCTATAAGCTCAACGCTCATTCATGAAGCAATAACTTATATCATGGAGTTTCTATTTCCTCCATAGCTACAATTGTAATCTTTCTCATCATTTCTATTTATAGAATATTTCAATCATCTCACAGATTTACTTTATTTATTTCTACATCTTGTGATTTCTATGTCCCATTGTATGTGCTATGAAAAGCTAACAGTGGTATTAGATCTACAGTAGATCAAGCATAGTATATCTATAGGGAAACCACCATTATTATTGACCCTAAGTTTTTAAGAACCTAACGTGCCATTGGACCAGTCACTATCAAGATTTCTCATAAGAGTCTAGGTGGTAGAATTAGTAAGAGTTACAAGTGAGGATTGAAATATTCATTTTAAAAATACTAAGATTTCATAAGGCTAGAGTCTTTCCATATATTTGAAGGAAAAATCGTGAAGACTAGGACTCAACTTTGATCCATTAGGTTGATGAATCAACTAGTGAAGCTCAAATATCTAGAAATACTTACCTACAAGTTTTTTATTGTAGGGAATTAATACTCAAATGATTGGCACACCTCCTACAACCAAAAATCTAGGAGACCTCAACTTCATTTCCTGAAGGTCAGAGTGCCTTCATAGTGTAGAGATTAGTTATCGCAGTAAGGCAAATACTTCAGAAGACACTTCTAGAAAATAATCATGGTGAAGTCTAGAGACAGGAGATCTCCATTGATATATTGAAGAACTTCACAAGAATAAAAAGTCCATATAATACTTTGATCTAGAAGAAAAGTCTACAAGAGCCTTGATCCAATATAAAAGTCCATAGAAACCATGATACAAAAGAAAATGCCATAGAAACCTTGATATTGAAGAATAGTCCATAGAAGCCTTGATACTAAAATAGGCCACATATACCTTTATCCTAAAGAATATTCTAGAAGAGAGTATCTAATTCAGAAGCAAATTTTAGTACTAATATTTTTGTTGCAGGTAAATGAGATCCAGTAAGTCGGGAAAGCTTCCTACAAGAAATTTAGGAAGAAAAACCTCTTAAAAATAAATCTAGTACATGAAGCAAAATATATTAGGAGGAGATCTCATTGAAGAAATTCTAGACTAGGAAGAAGGACTAGGAGAGTCCTGCTCAAATCTAGAAGTAGCAGAATTAGAGATCCAGGAGAAGATCTGAATTACAACACTTCTAGAACTAGAAGGTTGAAGATAATGTCTCAAGGAATACCAAAAGAAGCTGCAAGATCAAAGATATTGACAAGGATTCCTTCAAAAGAGTTTAACAGCTTGAAGGAAAATCTTAAAAGAACAAAATGGATCCTAAAAAAGTGTAATCAAATAATTCAACACCAGTATTTGATGGAAGTGATTATATGTATTGGAGTATGATGATGAAAATATACCTAATGGAACTTGGCAATGAAGTTTGGGAAGCAGTAGAATTTGGATATGATCCATTACTCAATCCTCCTATAGATAAGGAAGGTAAGCTTCTAAAGCATTGTAATTCAAAAGCAATGAATGCGCTTGTGAGAGGTTTGCATAGAATAGAATCTATGAAGGTTATGCATTGTAAAACTACAAAATAAATGTGGGATAAATTGCAAGGTATATATGAATGAGATAAAAGTGTTAAGAAAGTAAAGATACAAAATATCAAGGGACAACTTGAAACATTAAGAATGAATGATGAGAAAAATATTAGTGCTTATATAATTCAAATTTATGAGGTTTTTAATGATATGTAAGGACTTGGAATGAAGATTTATGAATCATATGTTTGTGATAAATTCTTAAGAACTCTTTCAAAAATATTCAGTGAACAGGTTTCTTCTATAGAAGTGTCAATGGATGGTGATTATTTGACAAGATATAAGTTGCTTGGTATGCTTACAACTTTTGAGATAAGAACAAAAGATCCTATTCCTCATAAGGAAGTAACATTCAAAGCAATCAAGAAAATAAAGGGTAAGAATTTAGAATCAAACAATGAGTCATCTAGTGATGAAGAAGCTAATTATGGTAGAAGAGATAAAGATTCCAGAAGATCCAGAGGTCTAAGATCTATTTGTGTTTCAATTATGGAAAGTATGAAAATTTTGCAAAAAAATTTCAAGAACCCAAGAAAAAAAATGGTGAAGAAAAATAGGATCACAGGAACAAAGAATCAGTAAGATACAGGCACCAAAAGAAAATCAAGGATGGACAAAGTACAAAAGGAAAGAAGTTATTTCAAAGGCAAAAGAGAAGCTACTATGTGGATGAGGCAAGTAAGTATTCAAGTGATAGTGATGCTAGTTTTTTAGACAATGATAGAGATGAAGTCTTATTTATGATTGAAGAAAAAGAGAAAGTTAAGAAAAAGACTCCAGTTATTCTCAAGTGTTTTAGATGTGGTAACTTTGGATATCTTGAAGATGATTGTACAAGGGATGGTTATAGTTTCAATGATGATGAATATGAGAATTTACTTGAAGGACAATATGAAAATATTCTAATGGCTTTATAAGAAGTAAGTCATTCTATAGAAGATAAGCCAAAAGAAAATAAGTGGAAAAAGGTAGAAAAATAGAGGTGTTGTGGCTGCTCCACAACATACCCCAAAATTGGGGACCCACCTTTTTATTTTTGGTATTTGGGTGTTTGCGTGTTGGTTTCGAGTGTCTAATGATCGGTTTGTTTTGAATTTGCATTTGTCATTAGTTTTTGTCAGTAATATTTTGTTGTCGACAATATTTTATTGTCGATAATTTTATTGTCGATGACTTTTTCTTGTCGACGATATTTTATTATCGATGACTTTTTCTTGTCGACGATATTTTATTGTCGACAACTTTTTCTTGTCGACGATATTTTATTGTTGACGAATTTTTTGTCGACGACTCTGTGTCATCAATTTTACTATTAGCCTTCTGTTATGGTTGCATTTTATGTTTTCTTCATTTGAGTGTTTCAAGTAAGCTTTTTGTACATATAAATGTTTAAAATAAAAAAAATGAAGTTCAATCCCACGACGGACATGTATATGTATAAGAAGTATTTACTCAATATATAAAAATAAAAATAAAGGTAAAAAGAAGTAATAAATTATCCATCTATTATTGGAGTTTAATGCCCATGATAGATGTGTATAAGAAGTATTACTTTAAAAAATAAATAAATAAATAAATGAATTGATTATTTTTGGCTTACTAAAAATAATAGGTTAATTTGTGTCTAATAAAAGTTTTTTTTGTCGTCTTAATTCTTTTTGCAGAGACCTCAATCAAGCGTGGTGAACGTGACGACGCCAACAATGGATACCCAACGGTGCAGCGAACGCGTGAGGCAATGGAGGCCGATGGCTTAGAGGACACATAGACAAACTCCCATTGGACAGGTCATAGTAGACCCCACGAGGATGCATGACATAGTAGCATAGGATTGGAGGGTTCCCACATGACATACGTGGAAGCGGTCGATTGGGTGGTAGTCCTTGGACAAGACGGATGACCCATAACGGGTTTTGTGGCAACTCAAAGAAGAAGTGCAACTCTCGACAGATAACAACGAGGCTCGATAGTGGTGACAGTAGGCAAGTTCATTTGGGACGGTGACGTGGTAGCCAGCAGTTTGAAGTGGTCTCAGATGTGGCGAGCCCGAAGATGTCGGATTCAAGACCACTATGCAAGGGATGTAGACGTAGCCAGTTTTTGAAGAATGTGGTGAAGAAATTTTGGCACTAGAGATTTCGGAGAGAGGATTCGATGTTGGATATTCCTTGACATCGACGGTCAATTAAACACGCACCACCTAAAGGGCATACCAAATGTGACAGCATCAAGTGTGGGAATGTTTTACTCATCGACGCCTGACTTTCGGATGAATCGGTGATAGAGGCAACGGGTTAGATTGACATGGCATCGCTCATGAATGATGTATGGGAATAGCATGGATGCGACTTGCGACGCTCGTAATCGTAGTGGCAACCAAGTATTTTGCATCTCGATGCTACACTGGCTGATAGGGGATAGCATAGCCCACGTATTTGGCAATGCAACAAGGAGTAATTCAAAAAACATGCATTATAAGACATGATTATCTTGTCGGGAAGCCACTAAAACCGTCGTAGGATCTGCAAGTATTATAGCGAAAGTGAAGAAGGTTCATCAACAATAT
This sequence comes from Wollemia nobilis, assembly GCA_028583015.1. Classification (NCBI taxonomy): domain Eukaryota; kingdom Viridiplantae; phylum Streptophyta; class Pinopsida; order Araucariales; family Araucariaceae; genus Wollemia; species Wollemia nobilis. Next base: position 2,399,552 of record JAQPPZ010016751.1, on the reverse strand, counting down.
GTCCATGGAGGAGCCATGTGAGCTAGTAGTGGTCGAATGAATTTTTAGTCATGGCCAACACAGCTAACGCACGATGGTAGGTAGCAGATGGAGATACTGCTGCAATCATGGTAGTATAACGCCCGATATGTGTACAGTAGGTAAATGACTACGCCAAAGGAATGTGGAGCTATTTTTTTGGACATGGAGCAGATTAAAACATTTCATGGATAATGGAGGTCCATGATTGTGAGATGGTGATGAGGTGGACAAAAAACTCACATGCAAGGAGTTCGATTGGTGCAGATGTAGAAGTTGAATGTGTTGCAGCATTATATCAGGTCCAATGAATGGACACAAAGGTTTATGTGAATGGTGAAATGTTGGTGGAAAATGGGCTACATGACTAAGGCCCAATGGGTAATGCACCTTCATCCTTCATGAGGGGGGCGTAACAGTTATAAGGAAATAAGCCATGTGGCTCACGAACGTTCTATTATAAGCCTAAATTAAAGACAATGATAAGGCGTTACGCTTTATCATACCAAGTGAAATACTGAAACAAAAGACATGCATTCCAAAACCAAAACAAGAAGGCCAAGTGCTGGGAAAGGAAATGAACCAAACATAGAAATGAAGGGTTTGAAATCCTGCATGCGAGAAATGAAACGAAAGGACATATTGTAAGTTTGAAATACACATCGAAATGCATAATTGAAGGAGGCCAGATAGGGTTGTAAAATTTTCAGAGAAGATTGCAGGAATGAAGGCAAGGCCTTGGCACTGGGTTTTTCTGGATATTTTTCCTTCCACATTGGACTGGTTCTTTGAGAAAACCAAATTTCTGCCATGTATAAAGAAACATTTTAATACAGAAAATTTTAGAAAGTTGCATCTTATGGGCAAGAAAGGAGGAGTCATTTTTTGCATGCAAGATTAAATTTTTATTTTTTTCTCCTTTTCAGATTTTAGGCTTATAAATGGAGTTTATGCAAGTTTCTTGGTTGCTTCATGCAAATTTTTAAATCTGAAAACCTCATTAAAAACCCTAGGAGCTAGCACTTCGCTTATCCGGATTGTGCTTGTTTTGCAAGTCCAATAGGTTAGGTTGCATGCATGAAAACCTCACATATTCAGTTTTGCTGGAGTAGGATAGCTTCATACTGAATGCATTTTATATTTAGTTTTCTGCATTTTATTTTCTAGAAATATATATATATATATATATATATATATATATATATATATATATATATATATATATTTAATTTTCATGCATTAAAATAAACATTTAAAAAATTTCAAAATCCAAAAATAATTTCACCATTGCGTAGGTTATACTTCAGACTTCCAATACGCACTTTGAAATTTCATTTTCGGAGTTGTTTAGTATTTTTAAAAATTCATCAAAGTTGCTATTTTATTACAGATTTTAAAAATCCGAAAATAGAAAATTTCCATTTTAAGGTCAAATTTCATTTTTTTAGTTTTATTTTACACTCATGAGCCTATGATGACATTCCATTCATGAAAATTCCAATTTCATTGAAGGAGATATGTTTTATGGCATTTCACAAATTTCCATTTTTTGGGCCTAAAATTGCCCTCTCTTCATAAAAATTCTGATTTTACGAAAGAGGGGTAATTTGAGCATCACATTGAAGGTCATTGATTCAAAGCACTTAATTGTTCATATTTATGAAAATTTGATTTCATTTAAGAGGGATAAGTTAAAGTGACATTTAAAGCCCTTAATTTAAGGCCATAAATTATTGCCTCTTTGTGAAAACCTATTTCACCAAAGAGGGATAGTTTATTGATCACATTGAAAGCTATCTTCATCTTCATGATAAGAAGCCATATTTGGACTTAATAATAAAGATAAAATCTACCTTAAAACTCTCAAGATAAATGAATTAAGGCACTACATCGTGGTCATATGAGGGCCAACTCACATTTGCTTTATTTTGGTTCAATGAACAATCACTAAAGTTTCATGGTAAAATAAACCACCATTACCCCTTGTTTACAGTTACTTGCAATCACTAAGGTGTTCCAAGAATTTAAATTGAATATCTTTATTTGAGATTACTAATACACATACACAAATTCTAATATAGCGGAGACCTTGGAGAAGTTGTTTGTTTAACTTATTTGCAAGAGGTGATTTGGAACCCAAATCCTAAGGGAGAGTGTAATTTCACAATTGGGTGAAAATACCACTCAACAGATTGGCGCTAGAAGGAGGGCTTGATTTGGTTTATTTTAGTGTGATTTAAATGCTATAGGGATTTAAATTTTGAATATTTCATGCCCTATTGATTATTATCTTTAGCCCTCTTTTAACAATACAACCTTGTAGTGTTAAAAGGAGGACATGAATTTCTATGCATTGTTCTAACGCTTTTGATTGTTCATACAAGAATAATGTGTTTTGATTTGATTTTGAAAATTTTTAGTCTTGACTAACGAGGTTGTCTCCATGCAATTACTTTCATTTGATTTTAATGGATACATCTCTTGGTTGATGCTAACATGATTATTCATACGTTACATGTTTGATATTTTCTAGTCATTTCATGCTTATTTGTAAGGAATTATTTTGTCTAAACTGTATTCGTTGTCGGTATTATGCTCTTCACTTGCGTGTAATGCGATCTTATGAATCAGAAAGCCTAGAACACTAGGAGTATGCTCTTCACTTGCGCATATGCGATCTAGTGAATCAAAAACTAATTTATATTTTTAGAATATTGCTTTGTCTTGGTTCCTTATTTTATTTTGACTAACATATTTGGTTCTAAAGTTATATTTTGAGTGTTACTAATGATGACATACGATATAAGAGCTGAAGTAGCATCTCTAAGAGAAATAATGGTATCTATGATGGAGGATCATTATAAGGGTTTGTCTATGCATGGGATACCCTATCAAATTCCTAAAATGTTATTGGAGTTTCTACGATGTTTTAATCAAGAGGTGCCACTAGGATACTTGCAAAAATTGTATGTCTACAAGAATACATTATGTCAATTCCAAATTTTCTATGAGGAGGTGGCTTGTAAGTTATTTGCATACATTTTGGATGATAGACCATTCTTCTAGTATGGAAAACTACCCATGGAGGTTAGGACTTCTTGGATACAACTAGAAGCAACCTATATTTATCATTTTGGTAATCAGGTTAACTTAGAGATGTTGACAAATTAGTTTACCTCCATACGTAATGAGCCTAATGAATCCTTGAGTCAATTCAATGGAAGATTTCATGAGTTGCACTCCAAAATGTGGGAAAATTTTAACACATTAGAAGAGGAAGCTATTCAAGTATACATGGGAGCCATACACCCCAAACTTGTTACATATTTAAAGAAAAACTTGGATGACTTGTCTCTAGAGACAATCTATGAGATCTTGGAAAAGGTAGAACAAGTTTTGGAAGAAGAAAAGGCACAACATGTTCACATGAGAGATTGTTATTTTGGAGTTAGTGATGCCAACCGACACCAACCATTAAATGTAGCACCCTCCACTCCAATTATACCTAAGGTAAATGATCAAGGGGATGAATTTGAAGGTCCAAATGTTACAACCACCTTAGATGTAGTCCAAGAGGAGGTGCAAATTGCTAAACCAACATCCACCAGTGAGGATTATGTAGAAATGATCTCATTCATGGAGATACATGATTATTCGGATAAAGGGGTCCTAAATTCAACAAGGTTTGAGATAGGTGATAGGACAAAAACTATCATAGAATTGAATGAAGTGGTTGAAAGTGAAATTGGAAGAAAACCAATAAATGAATTTGAAGATATGATAGAATTTCACCACTTGTTCTTAGAAGACATTCTCGATGAGAATATTGGAACTAATGATCAAAAAATTCTTCACCATCCAAATTGTGATAAAATCGAATCATGGGTTACTAATTTGGACGATGATAGCCTTATAAATTTGAATTCAATAAATAACCCACTTTTGAAAGTTATTGAACCATCTAAAGAAGGTGAAGGTGAATTTGATGAGAAACACATTGAAGAATTAGAATATGTTGAATAAGTAGTTGAATGTCACCACTTGACTTTGAAAGGTGATTATTATGATGCTTGGAAGAAGTGGGAAGACTACACTCACTCCAAAAATGCTAATGAAGCTTGTGTGCCAATTAATATACAGGACAACATAATTGCCTACTCAAAGGAAGATATTACAACTCCTGTACAATTTGAGGATGTTTTGGAAGAGGGTTTCAAATATCATCAAATTTTAGAAGATTATAATGATCCTATTACAAAGGAAAAAGAAGAAAAATAATTGACGAATGAATCAAAAGATCATGTCACAAATACCATGGAGTTTCATCCCACAAATTTGGAAGATAATTTTTACAATGGTTGGGGAAGATATGAATATGTGTTATTTCCTCACACCCCTATTGATGAAGCCTCTATTCCAATTTATATATAGGACGTTGAAAATTCTACTTCATACGAAGATCTCACATTCACAATATTTGAGAAGGTTACAAAATTCGATCATGTTGAATATAAATTCATTGAAGATTTAGATATAAGTTTGCATGATTATTTTGAGGATTAAAATGAAGGGATACCATGGATAGTGAACAAAGAGTTGGAATTAAATGACAAAGTGGTTGTTCTATTAGAAGCAACGCAAGTGATTGATCATGAATATGAGTTACTTGACATACACTTTGAACAAAAATATTTGAGGGTTGAAAAGGATGGGCATGTTTTCAATTGGGTGTCCAATTTTGGTATGTTTTATGAATAAGTAATCAATGAAGAATATGAAGACCATGAGGTAAAAGAGGGAATTGCAAATCCTCACCAAGTTTTGGTAAATGAAAATGTGAAAAAGGTAAAATATAAACCTTTGTGTCCAAACATCCAAGATCTAGGTGAAGATTTGTATAATTCAAATGATATTTATGATGAAATGCCATTGAAGGTGAATGAAGAACAAGAATTAATTTCTAACCACACCTTTGATAACATTACTTTAATGAATGAAAAGGATCTTGATGCACTTAAATTACTAAATCAAATTCATCAACAATTAATTCTTGAACCTAGGATAAAAACTCCTAATGATCCCCATTTAGTAAATATCCTAGATGCTTGTAAATTGTTGCACAATTTTGATTGGCCTAAAAACATGAATAATGATTTGGCTTTGAAATTTTTAGAAATAGGCTCTTGCTTACAAAATTTCATTGTAGATAAAGAAAGCCTACTTCTAAATCATGAATGGAATTATGAAATTTACACCTTAAAGAATAGACAAGAAAGAATTGAAAATAAACCATTGTCTAATCAATTTGGTAATTTGAATCTCACCTATGAGAATACTAATGGAACTAAATATAATTGGTGGGGTGAGAGAGGAAAGTTGATGTTGGTTGCATTGTTCGGTCTAGTCTTGTTTTTGTTTGATTCCTTCTAAATTTGGCATGTGTATCACATTATATGTCTTTTGGAATGATCCAATCATGTTTGGGATCCAGGGAAGTGACAGTTCAAACTGTGCATCATATTGTACCATATTGTACATTTGTATATAGACTTTGGTTTTTGGTTTTGGTTTATGTTTTCAAGTTTCATTTTTGGGATTGCATTTTGTGTTTGGTTTTAAGTTTTGTGTGTTGGTCCTTTGGACACTTTTGGTTTGTCTTGAAAAAGAAAAAAAGAAAAAAAAAAGACGAGATGTCAACTTATGTCCTTATGAATGTTGACTAAGACTAAGAGAATATGAAACATCGGAATTGTATTGTAGAAATCTCCACGAGTATCACAAACACATTAAAGAATATAGTTTGGAACTTGTGATGCATGAAGTTGCCAGTTTTAAAAATTATGGCAAAGTAGGTGGTATACTCCATCCGCATTTCAAAAAGAGCAATGCATTCATCCATATCTCATGTTACATCCCACAATGCATATACATTTCATCTCAGTTGCATCTACATTTCAAGTGCAATCATTGAAAAGGTGTTAAATCCTCTTAGGGTTATTACATAACATATATTAAAAGGATCCTAAGGTTGGAAACTGATGCCCGAAATATTTTGAACAAAGCACGTTCTACATATATTAAAGAGGATATTGAGAAAAATGGTCAAAACCATACTTGGAAGAAAAGGCAAGGCAAAATGAGTATTTCGTGTATGTCCTATCATGCAACATACTCCTTAAAATAATGGTTTTTACCGCTCCCATAGTGCTTAAAGCCTAAAATCAGAGTAGTAAGGATAGGGTTAAATCCCCATCGAACTTAGGTTGAGGATCCGATTCCCTAAAGCTCTGATTTGACCTTCATGGAGTAGTAAGGATAGGGTCTAATTATCCTCTTGCTTAGGTTGAGAATCCGATTCCCCAAAGCTTATATTTTGCCTTCATCATGCTTTACGAAATTAAAAGCATGATCTGCACTCAAGAAATTGAAATTCCAAAGCAAATATGTTTCATTCTACTCTCATTTCATCATTACTATTGGATTGGAAGGATCGTACTACATGTCCCTTGCAAGGATGGGTAGTCATCCCTAAGGTTCAAGAAATCAAAAGTAAATCCAAATCCTGGATTATGGGGTTAATCTCCACCGGGGCTATAGACGCCCGACTAGCAGTGGAGCATGCTCATGTATGACAACATGTCTTGTCTAAAAGCAAGACCACTGACTACTCAAACGGACAAGCTAGCCTGACAGTTTCATCCATAACAGGTTAAATCATTTTGTTTAAGATGAGGTAATGAACTCCAGATCAGAGTAGTAAGGATAGGGTTAAATTCCCATCTCACTTAGGTTGGGAATCCTATTCCCCAAATATCTGATTTCACTTACACCTGCACATGGGTTAAAGATGGTAGTGACACATAACCAACTTTTGGATCTAGTAAATTAATTTAGTATACACATATTTGGTCCTAAGATGGTTTGACAATTTTAATATGTTTGTTCATGTTACTACAAAGTTTGAGCCTTTGCAAAGTAGGTTGTTATATATCTAGCATCTTTACCATAATTAAATTCTACAAGAATCATCCATAACTTCTCATATGGACAAATCATAAGTGAAACAGATGATGGAATGTTGATCAATTTCAAACGATAAGGAATGAATCACACCGTACACATTGAGCTGACACTGAATAATTCTAATGCTTCATGTATATTTATTGTCTAGTTTCATTCTTTGGATATTTTCTAATGCTTGTGTTTGAGTTTTGAAGGTTTTTAGGTTGGGTTCTCACCGAAATGCTTAGGAGCATTTCCCAGTAGAGTCACCATTTTTTGTGGCTGCTCCACAATGTACCCCAAAATTGGGGACCCACCTTTTTATTTTTGGTATTTGGGTGTTGGTTTTGAGTGTCTAATGATCGGTTTGTTTTGAATTTGCATTTGTCATTAGTTTTTGTCAGTAATACTTTGTTGTCGATGATATTTTATTGTCGACGACTTTTTCTTGTCGACGATATTTTATTGTTGATGACTTTTCTTGTCGACGATATTTTATTGTCGACAACTTTTTCTTGTCGATGATATTTTATTATTGACAACTTTTTCTCATCGACGATATTTTATTGTTGATGACTCTGTTTCATCAATTTTACTATTAGCCTTTTGTTATGGTTGCATTTTATGTTTTCTTCATTTGAATTTTTCAAGTAAGCTATTTGTACATATAAATGTTTAAAATAAAAAAAAATGAAGTTCAATCCCACGACGAACATGTATATGAATAAGAAGTATTTACTGGATATATAAGAATAAAAATAAAAATAAAGGTAAAAATAAGTAATAAATTATCCATCTATTATTGGAGTTTAATGCCCATGATATGTGTATAAGAAGTATTACTTTAAAAAATAAATAAATAAATAAATAAATAAATAAATTGATTAATTTTGGCTTACTAAAAATAATAGGTTAATTTGTGTCTAATAAAAGTTTTTTTTTGTTGTCTTAATTCTTTTTGCAGAGACCTCGATCAAGCGTGGTGAACGTGACGACGCCGATAATGGATACCCAACAGTGCGGTGAACACGCGAGGCAATGGAGGTCGATGGCTTAGAGGACATGCAGATGAACTCCCATTGGACAGGTCATAGTAGACCCCATGAGGATGCAAGATGTAGTAGCATAGGATTCGAGGGGCCCACACAGCATACATGGAAGTGGTCGATTGGGTGGTAGTCCCTGGACAAGACGAATGACCCATAACAGGATTTGCGGTAACTCAGAGAAGTGCAAATCCTGATAGATAATAGCGAGGCTTGGTAGCGGTGACAGTAGGCAAGTTCATTTGAGACGGTGACGTGGTAGCCAGCAGTTCAGAGTGATCTTGTATGTGGCAAGCCCAAAGATGTCAGATTCAAGGCCGCTATACAAGGGATGTAGACGTGGCCAATTTTTGAAGAATGTGGTGAAGACTTTTTTCAACCAGAGATTTCGGAGAGAGGAGTCGATGTTGGATATTCTCTAACTTCGACGGTCAATTAAACCCACATCACCCAAAGGGTGTTCCGGATGTGATAGCGTCAACTATGGGAATGTTTTACTCATCGATGCCTGACTTTCAGATGAACTGATGATAGAGGCGATGGTTTAGATTGACATGGAATCACTCATGAACGATGTATGGGAACAACATGGATGCGGCTTGCGACGCTCGTAATCACAATGACAACTAGGTATTTTGCATCTCAACGCTACATCGACTGATAGGGGATAGCATAGCCCACGTATCTGGTAATGCAATATGGAGTAATTCAAACAACATGCATTATAAGACATGATTATCTTGTCGGGTAGCCACTAAAACTGTCACAGGATTGTAGCACCCTAAAATTGGTGTAGTAAAACCTTAAATAATTACAATTACTCTAGTAAATATTCAAATTCAAATTTCAACCCCAAAATCACTCCTAAATCACCATTTAACCCATTTCCTCGTTTCCCATGCCATTTTTAGAGTTTGTTTTGACCGTTTAACGATATTGTCGCCAATCAGACGATATCACCTCAGATCGAACGATTTCACCTGGGCTAGGATGTCCAAATGATCTTATCCCAAAACTAATTTTTCATAATTAGCCTCTATTCCAACAGCGTCTCTAATATAGGCAGAAGCGTGTCTGCACTGTTAGAGACCCTCCCTCATTGGAGATCTCCCAAATTGGTATGATCTCCAACCTTCTAACCTCCCTCCTAAAACTATTTAAACTTAGGACTCCCCCTTGGCATCCCCCTGGCTGAAATTTCCTGTAACACAAGTTCTACGTGCATTAGACCGTCCTAAATCATTATTTGCCTCCATATTTGTCCAAGTTTATTTGCAGGAACATTAGTATTTTTTAGCCAGAGTAAGCTCAGTTCGTCATGGACGATCCTATTCAATTTGAGACGATTTCGCACCAATTCAATACGATTTCGACTGCAGTATGCATTGGGGGCAATCAGTGCCCAGAGTTTGCGTTTCTTCATTCTTTTCTGCTGCATTTTTTTGCATTTAGTTAAACGTATGATTATTCTTATTATTTTGCATCTTGGAGTTCACCCATGTAGTTTAATTGCATAATAAGGTCATGATTAGTTATTAAAGTGTTGCAACTTACTTGCATTTCTATTCGAGATTATCTGTTAACATCCTTATTGTCATTTTACATCATTATCCTCTATTAGCATTGCTGCATTTTTTGTATTTTGTGTCTGTTTCTCTGTTTGCAGGTCTTTGACGAATTCGTCAGATCTCAGACTATCCTGCAGGTCAGAGACGATCTCGTCAAATTCCAAATGATCTTGACTACTTCAAGAATCAGAACCTCCATCAGACATCCGAATTAGGTATGGCTCTATAATTTATCTTTTTCTCTCTATTTTTTGTTCAAATTTGTTTTTTGTATTTTATTTAGTCTGCATTTTCAGAATAGAACAACTTAGATTCATTTGGCCAAACCTAGGACTCAAATGTTTAAAGATAAAACTGAACACATTAAACACATTCCCAACCTAGGCATGGAAACTGCCATTCAAACGTTTCTTGGTGAACCCACCATCCATCGAAAAATCACCATAATACACCTCCCCCGAGAGGCGGGACCTTCGCAAGGCCTCTCAGTCCGAGGTATTGTCCCATCCTTTTCACATCCCCATTTCGGGCATGGATCCTATAGCCTGAAGGTAAGGGTGTGAAAAATTTGGAGCGATACATTTTGGTGAACCCGACGTGAATGCATTTAAAACCTTTTGAAAACAAAAACAAAAATATAGATGCACTTAAAATCACTAGAAAACTACCAAGTTGCATATCATGTTTAGTTGGTAGCTCCTAAGAAAAGACTAGATGTTACTATAAATGTTGAAAACCAATTAGCAGCCATAGAAATCAACTCTGTGCTTAGTGTGCCTGAAACAAATAGAAACCAATTTTTGTGGGACAAACTTGATAGAAGACTAGGTGTCATTTTATCTAAGTCAACATAAATTAAACAAATCAAGAGGCTTGCCCTAGATAGAATCCTGGATCCTCATCAACTCATTTTTTATCATGAAATTCAGAGAGCTTACCATGGGTGGTTAGCTTATAGGAGAGCTCTTGTGTCTTTAGAATTGTTCACCTTCGAGGAATACCTCGAGAACACAGCCACTATACACCAGTTCCTAGGTCGTGTAGAAGACCAAGAGGTCGTTATTACAAATAGGGAAATATGGAGGAGAGTTCCTAGAGCTGTGTTATATCGAGAGTATTTCCATGAGCTTTACTTTTACAAAACAAAATCTGAAACAAATAATATCACTATAGCACTTTTTGTCAAATTCTTGAAAGAAAATTTTCAATTTGAAGAACATTTCATGAATCCTGAAGAACTTGAGCCCATTAATGATATTTATAATTTTTTTATAGAAAACTAGATCATTGCTTTCATTATTATTATTTCTTGTGTTTTGTGTGATGTTTGTTATCTTTATAATATTGTTATTAAAACAAAAAAAAAAACAAGAAAAACAAAAAACATAACAAAAACCAAAACATTTCATTTTAAATATTATAGTAGGTATATAATTAAAATATATACCTCTTAAGCTTGTTGCATATATATATATTTGCTGAAATCTAAGTTTAAGCACCATGACTAAACTTAGGAATGGTAAACAAACTGAAGAAGAAGAAGAAGAATATTGGTTAGGCAAGAAAAATAAAAAATTAAATACCCTTCCTGAAGATCCAATTCCAGAAGAAGAAACTCTAGAACATCCAGAAGATGACTTGGCTGAAGAAAATGAACAACAAGAAAATGTTAGAGAGGAAGGATCCTCATCCCCTAGAATGGCTTCAGATGGAACTATTGCTTTCGATAACTTAGATCATTTTTGGAAATTCTTCAATAAAAATATTGGTGCTCTTAATATGGCAGTTCGTATTGATAAGAGACAAATTAGTGACACTCAAGCAGCCATGGAACATATGTTTGACATACACACTAATCCCTTGTCTTTCATTGATCAAGAAAGTGATAAAGCTGGGCCATCCAATATGGATATGGCCGCTATAATTCAGAATATGCAAAAACAATAGGTTACCCAACCTCCTAAGGAACCTGTTATTGAGCCTAAAATCATGCCCACACAAAAGAGACCTTCATTCACTGCTTTATTTTGCCAAACTATTAATCAATATGCTTCAAATCAACAAAAACCTAAAATGAAGCCAAACACCAATTTCCAACAATCTAGGATACAACATAATACAACTTCAAAACTTCTTCATAACACCCTTCCTACCAACAATTTACACAATAGTAATATAGCATCTAATATGCATGTCCCTCCATCATATGCTCACCAATCTCATATTAATGCCCTACCAAACCAATATGGTGGGCAAACCAGTAATCTAGAAGCCATGGTGAAACAGTTAGCTTCTTGCATGGACCAGATGGATCCCTACCGTCCCTCGTACAATTATCGAGAGATGTGTAGTCAACCGCTAGACCCTATAGTTGTAGCACAACCGTACCCTAAGCATTTTCCCATGTCGGTCCTGCCTATATATAAAGGAATTGAAGATCCCATAGAGCATCTTCTCATGTTTAGGATAGCATGTCATGATATATCACATGATGACTTGCTATTACTAAAAATGTTCCCAAAAATTTTAGGAGGAATGGCATTAGAGTGGTACTATCAATTGCCCACTCATTCTTTGAGAAATTTTGAAGAAACCGCTGAATATTTTGTCCATCAATTTAGTGCCTATATCGAGAGGCATGTAACCATTAAATATTTATACAACTTAAAACAAGACAAAGATGAATGTTTTGCTGATTTTTTAGCTAGATGGAGGTAATTAACAGGAAAACTGCACTTTGTGCTACCTTATAGGGAAATGTTGGATATTTTTATTAATAATTTGCAAGAGCAAATATCTTATGAGTTATCAACTGCTACTTTAACTACCTTCGATCAGGCTATAGATTTAGCTCGAAGAGTAGAAGATGCCCTCATTAGGAGAGGCCAACTTAGGAAGAAATATGATGAGAAAACATCTAGAAATCAATATAAAAACAAACAAGTTGTAGGTGACGGAGTCACTGATAGCAAAAATGTTGCTAATATCAATGCAACGAAGACAATAGAAAAATTTATATTGAAACTTCCTGATAAACCTCCTCGAGAATTTACTAGATTGAATCAACCATTATCACTTATTTTAACTCAATTACTCGAAAAAGGCTTGATTCAATTACCATCTATTCGAGAACCTGATCCAACCATACCCGGATACAGAGCTGACTTACACTGTGATTTCCATAGAGGGCCTGGACACTCTACCAACGCTTGTAAAATGTTAAAGCATAAAATACAAGATCTGATAGATAATAATGAGATGGAGATGCAAGCCTTCCAAACTAAACAAAATGCTCCTAATAATGCTCAAAAGAACATTCCCAAAAATCAAAATCAAAATGCTAATCAATCATTAGACATATTTCAACATCCTTTACCAAGACATGGTAAAGAGGTGGCCAATCAAATTGAGCATCATAATGTTCCTCCTCCTACTCAATATGTAGGAACTATTAGCGGACATTTACCTAATCATGATTTACAAAAATTTGACACAACTTTATCCATGGTCACGACCAGGCCCCTACATAATATTCAAATACCAGATCTTAGTGATGTAGAATCAGATACTGAAAGTGACATGGAAATCACTTCAAACCAATCGAATAGTTCTAAAAATGAATCAGATCCTATTCAACCTATCACAGATGCTATGATTCCAAAAGAACCATTTCCTAGAAGAGTTACTACTCGACCCTATTTTGATCAATTCCTTTCTAATGAACAAGCTATAAATGCTAGAACAAGACTTATTCAACATCCTCAATATAACATTGTAGGTACCATCAGAGTCGTTACCAGACAACAGGCTCAAAATTCTCAACAAGAACCAAACCAGAATGATGGATCAGCTCTATTTATTTTGAAAAATCCCAATAAAGGGAATCATGCTCCTAATGTTCAACCTAAACCACCTTACAATATTAATGAGCAATTATCCAATACTACAGCCAGAATTTCTCTTTTGGACCTATTAAGATCTTCTCCTACCCATAGAGATGAATTAATGCTTACATTAAGCCAAATGATGGTACCACAAAACATTCAACTTGAAGCCATGGCCAATACTATCATCACTAGAGAAGTCGATTGTATTGACTTTCGGGATAAAGATATACCACAACATAGTTTACATAAGGATAACCCCTTATACATTACTTCCCTAATTGGATATGTAGCCATTAAAAGAGTTTTGATTGATAATGGTTCATCTCTAAATATTTGCACTTTTGACTTCTACCAGAGATTTGGGTTTAGAAGTGATGAAATGAATAAAACTAACATGATCATAAAAGATTTCAATGATGAAACACAAGAAACATGTGGAGTTATCACCATCCCATTGCAAGTTGGTCCTAGAACCTTAGATACGACCGTTTTTATTGTACATTGCCCCGCATCGTACAATATAATCTTGGGTCGTCCTTGGATCAATGCAATGCGGGTTGTCCCATCAACTTTACACCAATGTGTTAAATTCGAATTTAAAAATCAGTTGGTCACTATCCATGGTGATTCCAGACCCTTTGATATGTGTGCCTTGGCAGAACTTGTTGGAGTTCAATTTTGCCCTGTGCTGTCATCCACACATCCTAATTCTTATTTGTCATCTAAAACTGTGAAACACACACCCATAACTTCATCTATTTCTCCTCCATTAATTTCACCCTCATATATAGATCAACAATCTTCTAAACAAATTACTCTAGAACCTCAAAAAGATCTCCAATCCACAACCAGTTACTTCATGTTCCATCCCTATAATTTCAAAACCTATAGACCCATCTATTAACACCTCCACATTATCTACATCTATCATACCTTCCACATCTAAAGATATATGGAATGATCCTTCTACATATTATGCTCTTTCTGATGAACTCTTACCTGATTTATCTCAAATTCTTATATCAGAAAAAACAAATGCTTCTATGCAAAATTCCATTATCTTAAATAACTTGTCGCCATCTCCTCACACTTTGGGCCTCCCACAACCTATGGGAAGTACTTACCAAGTCGGGAGTTGTGCCTTCATTTATAAAGGATATGACTGGGGAAGAATACCTCGGAATATCAAAACTCATCATGATGGATATGCTCGATGTTATTTTACTAATGAGTATATTAAAGCTAAACATATAATGCTTAAAATGGGATATAAAGGGAAAGGCTTGGGACCTTTCCAAAATGGTATGAAAGAACATTTCGAGGTAGAACCATGGCCTACCCGCTGTGGTGTGGGCCTATTTCCTAGTAAGGGTCAACCCTTTCCTTTTGAATATGATGATCAACTCATATGTTATCAAGATTATTTGGATGGGAGTGATGATTTGCCTCTAAAAAATCAGCCATTCACATGTAATATGCTATCCATAGCTTATCCTGAAATGATTGCTGAATCCGATGATGAGTTGGAAGGAGATATTTTCCATGATGTCTTCGTTGAAGAGATGTTACACAATGGGTTTTATTTTGATGGTTCTATACCAACTATAGCCCAGCTTGAGGACACTAATCCTCAAGATGAATTATCCAAGTTAACCTTAAAAGAATTACAAGAATTGGGCGTCTCACCCGCCCCACCTAATTTTGAAAGATATCTACACATGGAAGTAGAAAACGTCATTAAAATCAACATTGGAACTGAGGATAGTCCCCACATAATCAATATTGGATTAGAATTAAGTCAAGAAAAACAAGAGCAATACATTGCATTCCTTAAAGAATATGAAGATGTCTTCGCTTGGACATATGAAGATATGCCAGGTTTAGACCTTTCTGTAGTCATGCATCACCTAGTAGTCCTTCCGGATGCTAAACCTGTTAAACAAAAACTTAGAAAAATGCATCCCAAAGTGGCTTTACTAGTCAAAGGGGAGTTAGAAAAACTCCTGAATGTTGTTTTATATAAGCTATTGATTATGCTGAATGGATTTCGAATGTAGTTCCAGTCACCAAGAAAGAAGCTACCAAAGTTAGGGTTTGCACAGATTTTAGAGATATTAACACTGCATGCCCTAAAGATGATTTTCCTCTTTCAAACATGGACCAAATCATTGATTTTACTGCTAGGAGTGGGATGATGTCCTTAATGGATGGATTCTTTGGTTATAATCAGATTAGGATAGCTCTTGAAGATCAGGCTAAAATAGCCTTTATTACCCCCTAGGGTACCTTTTGTTGGAAAGTGATGCCATTCTGCTTAAAGAATGTAGGTGCAACCTATCAACGAGCTATGAATTATATTTTTCATGATATGATGCATGATATCCTACATGATTATGTAGAGGATATTATAGCTCGCTCTATTAATGAAGATAACCATTTAGATGGTTTGAGAAAAGTTTTTAATCGGTTAAGAGAATATCTTATTCGATTAAATCCATACAAATGCATATTTGGAGTTAAGTCCGATAAACTATTAGGGGTTATAGTTTCTTTACGTGGCATCAAAATTGACCCTCTCAAGATTGCAACTATCACTGATATGCCCGCACCTACCAATATATCTGAATTACGAAGTTTAAAAGGTAAGCTTCAAGCTATCCATCGCTTCATCGATAAGTTGGCGGAAAAAACCGTCCCTTTCTTAAGCTCCTTAAGAAGGATGTCCCTTTTAATTGGGACGACGAATGTGAGGAAGCTTTCAAAATTCTTAAACAATACCTCCTTAACCCACCTATGCTTTCACCGCCTAGACCTGATCATCTATTTCTCTTGTATATTTTAGCTTCATATTTTGCTTTAGGAGCTATGTTAGCTCAACTTGATGATGAGAAGAGAGAACGTGCTAATTATTATATTAGCTAAACTCTAATTAGTTATGAAACTCGCTACACAGCATTAGAAAAACTATGTCTAGCAGTCGTCTTTTCTATGCAAAAATTACGCCATTATATGCTTAGCCAAAAAACGTATGTCATTGCTAAATATGATCCCTTGTGGTATCTTATGAGTCGACCTTATTTATCGGGTCGCATAGCCAAGTGGGTTCTTGCTCTAAGCGAGTTTGAACTCACGTTTATAGGACATAAGTATGTTAAGGGTCAAATCATAGCAGATCAATTAGCTGCTGCACCCTTAGAGTCTACCCATCCCCTCATCATTGAGTTTCTTGATGAATACCTTCAATTAGAGGCAGACCATGTTGAACAATGGTCCTTATACTTTGATGGAGCCCGATGCATGAGTGGGGCTAGTGCAAGTATTATTTTAATATCTCCATAAAAGCACATTATACCTTTATCCTTTAAATTAACATTTGCTTGCACTAATGATACTGCTGAGTATGAAGCTCTAATCCTTGGATTACGAGCCACCTTGGCTCTAAAAATTAAACATCTGTTAGTTTTTGGTGATTCTCAACTTGTTATAAACCAAATTAATGAAGTTTATCAGACCAGAGATGATAAAATGTGCCCATATAAAGCCTATGTTTTACAATTAATATCTCTATTTGATCAAGTTACCTTGGAAGTTATTCCTCGAACTAGCAATCGTGTGGCTGATGCTATGGTCGTAGCTGCATCTCTTCTGCCCTTGGAGTTAGATGACGAATATGCCACCATCATTATTCGTCGACTCCAGGAACCTGCTTCACATAAGTCATGCTTAGAACATTTGGATGTGTTTCTAATAAATGAAACTACTCCTGAACCTTGGTATATAAATATATTTGATTTTCTTCAAAATGGGACTTTCCCTGCCAATTCTAATAGAAACCAGTGTCGGTTATTACGTAGAAGAGTAAGTCGATTTGTAATAATTGGCAATACTTTGTATAAGAGATCTTTTGAAGGTATCCTATTGAGATGTTTGAATCTAGAAGAATCCAAATCAGCCTTGAATGAAGCCCACGATGGATCTTGTGGAGGACACTTCAGTGGTAGTGTCATTGCTAAAAAACTCCTTAGGATAGGATACTTTTTTCCCACCATGGAGAATGATGCACATGATTATGTGCACCATTGCGACAAGTGCCAGAAACATGTTGACCTTGTCCATGCCCCTACACAAGAACTGTAGGCTATTTCATCTCCTTGGCCCTTTTCAAAATGGGGCTTAGACATTATTGGCAAAATCAATCCTGTGTCATTTGATGGACACAAATTCATAATAACCGCCACTGAGTATTTCACAAAGTGGGTTGAAGCTATGCATTTAGATTCCTACACTAGAACACAAGTCTCTAAATTTATTTTTAATCAAATCATTTGTAGGTTCGGAATTCCTACAAATCTCATCTCAGACAATGGAACTTGTTTCAAAAATAAAGATGTTAAAAAATTATGCCAAAAATATAAGATTCAACATCGCTGGTCCACTCCCTATTATCCTCAGGGTAATGGCCAAGCAGAAGCTTCAAACAAAACCTTAATCAAAATTCTCAAAAGATTGGTCAATAAATTTGGCCGTGACTAGCACATTCAATTATATCCAGCCTTGTGGGCCTATCGAACTAGTGTTCGAACCCCCACTGGAACTTCACCTTTTGTTTTGGTTTATGGCACTGAAGCCATTTTTCCCTTTGAATTAGAAGTTCCTTCTTTGGCTCTACTACTTCAAGATACCGAAGTAGGAGATGAATATCGAGCTGGCAGACTCAGTCAGCTGGAACTCCTAGATGAAAAGCGCATCAATGCTTTGGAGCATCTTCGTGCTTACCAAAACAAGCTTAAAAGATCATATGCTAAGAAAGTTCATCATCGATCCTTTGAGGTCGATGATCTTGTTTTAAAAGAAAATAAAAAAAATACTAATGCAACTAAAGAGCTTAAAGGTAAATTTAAGCCCAACTGACTTGGACCATATATTATCACTGATAAATTTGAATCGGGAGCATACAAATTATCTACCTTGGATGGTAAAGAACTTAAAGAACCTATGAATATAATGCATCTTAAACGTTACTATGCATAAATTTGGTCATTTCGTCATTGTATATATTTGTTTAAAATATTTCAAAATCACTATCTTGTATTTCTTTCAATTTATAAATTCAAAAATACCAAAAACATTCACAATCATCAAAATCTTCAAAAACATATTTTATTTTTTGTACTTCTCAAATTGTGACATTGCAGTTATATTTTTAGTTATTTTGGATAAATTATCATTTATTTGGAATCCCGCACTTTCACATTCACATGAATAAATATCTTGATTTTATTTGGCATGATTACTAGTCTCTCTTATATCAAAGTCCACAAAATTCAATTAAAATAAAGTTTGAGCATAGAGAATTGATCTTGTTATTTACTTAAACCAAGCATATCCTTTCACAATAAAATGATTATATTTGTAATATCCATGCTATGCTACATAGTAGAAGTGGTTTCTTGAGCGAAAAGTTTCCCCTGCTATCCTATCATGCACATGGTCTAGAATCTTTGAGAATTGGTAAAAGGACAAGCTCACCCCTACCCGGAATAAAAATCCCTTGCTCTACAACTAATCCGAGCAAGTATCCCTATAATAGGAAGCAAAAGAAAAATAAAAATCAAGCAAAATCATTTCGCACTATTTCAGCATTATCTCAAATATCAAAGCAAAAGATACAAAAAAAAAAGAGAGAGGAAGAAAGCAAGCAAAATGAGCAAAAGCAAAAGCACTAAAATCCCTTTCCCTACCCTTTGAAAAGAAAAGAAGGGTTGATGAGCTTGAATCCCTAGAATTCTCAATTATTCAAAAACTATGAGGTAAGCCCCATAACAGGTGGTTTGTGCCCAACCCGCTTGGCCTTGGGTAATCCCTAGCATGGTGATATGTCTATCACATTAGCGACCTTCTTTTGGACAGACCTATGTCTGCTTATGGATTAGCTAGCTCTTGATAACCCGACTTACACAGTAGTCTGGTATGGTTATATGCATCTCAATCATGGTTAATGAACACTTATTTGGTTAATTAAAATCACTTGTATCATAGTCTCTTGCTCAAACCTGGTAAATGAATACCACAATCGCACACACATTTGTATTTAAGAGATTTTGTGTATCATTATAATAAATCAAGATTGGAAATGAACTCACATATGCACATGGGATTCCTTATAAATCTAACTTCTATCTTTAAGATACTTTGAAATATATTTTTGCACATTGTCTGGAATAATTTCATTTTCTTCTCTAAACAATTGTTTAGTATAAAGACAACCACATGTATTTACCAACAAATCAAAATCATTTTTCAAAAAAAAAAAAAAAAAGTGCAATAAAGTTACATAGAACTTTTGACTTTTGTGACGATGGTATAGTTCCAAAACCAAAAGTGGACTTCTATGCCTAGAACAAGTCCTCATCTTCATATTTTATGTTTATTTTCAACAATTAAAAATCAACCATACAATAAAACTATCTTTCTTTTTGGATTTCGCGATGATGGTATAAGTCTACCTAAATATTCTATGCCTAGCACGAACCATTGTATTAATTTTATTCTCCATTCATTTACAATCATAAAAACATGACTTAAATAATTATGTTACACAATTATGCTTTCAAAAGAATGAACATTATTACTATTTCATGTCATTTTGTCAACATGCAAAATTGCAATGATGGTATAATTCCTAGGGAATTATTCAAAATTTTTATCACACTTAGGAATTTATACCTAGCAAAAATCATTTCAAAATATTTCATGCATACTATTTTTATGAAAGTCTGAAAACAAACCATCATCATCATCATTTGCATCATCACAACAAAAGTCTTAAGACAGTCTCTTAAGCACTCTTTTACTTTTAACAATATTTCTATACTGGGATTAGCTTGATGATCGAGTGAGCGGCGACTCCATGAAATGGTCTATAATAGCGACAATGTTCTTTGAAATTATTGTTAACAGTCCCTTTTATTTTTTATCACATTATCATCACAACAACCAATTTGTTTACATCAGATTATTTCATTTAAATTTTAAAAGCATGACATTCAAACCATAATATTTTCCAAACGACATAATTACATGAATCATCAAAGCAAATCAATCACATCAAAAACATTAAAGCATAAAAACACATAAGACAAGTCATATGATCAAAAATATCATATATATATATATCTCAACAATGTATGTACATCATCTCAAAACTGTATTGGTATGCCACAATCTACATCTTGGCATACTCAATCCTTTCAATCATATATTCTCTGTGCAGTGTCTCGAGAACCCCTCGAGCTCTCAACCTCATGTCCTCCCCCACCCTGAGGTGGATGAGGTGGCCCCATCGTGGTATGTGTGGTACTGCAAGTCCTAGTCGTCGATCGGGATGAAGTCCTCGATGACCCAATCCTGATCAGGTCTATAATACCGACTGGCAGTTGTACCCTCTGACCCTCTGGCACCATCTGGAAGTAGATACCCTAGTAGAATGTGGTCTGAGCAATCGATCGCACCAGCTCTTGAGTGCTCGCTCCTCTGCTCCATGCTTTGATGCGTGCAACCTCATCTCTAAGCTGTGTAGCCTTAGCTCGATGGCATGCAGCATCATATTACAGAGTCTGCACCTATGCCTAGAGACAGATAGTCTCTACCCGGAGAGTAGCCATCTCACTACTCTCTCCTATGTCCACACCCTTGCCCTTATCAGGCGATGGTGGTCTCTCTCTATGGAGAAGGGGGCCTCTCCTCCCTCCTCTCCCACTGCCGCAGCCTCTACTGTGCCTATGGTCTCCTCTGCTCTCTCCCACCATGACCCTATGCTACCTTAATGGCTACCTGGTTCCGCCTCCCCATCTGATGCACAACTGCATGAATTGGACCCTGAGCCCTTGTCATCCGAGGAGGGTAGATGCCTGTGTACCAGGCATCATAACCGTCGACCACCCCTACATCGTCCCCATCCACTAGTTGAATGGGGGCATCATCTGTGTCCTGACTCCAAAATCATTGCATATCTGGAGCCCTGCTAACTATAGTGTTATCTCGAACAGTCTGGGAAAAATCATAGTCTCTAAGAGATGGGATCCCCTGCTATAGACCGAACTACCTCAAAACTCGATCGTACCGATGGAGCTCCACCTCTCTCCTCTCCATCCTTAGCCAACAGACTCGCCTGATGCGAGCCAGATCCTGTCCATCCTTAGCCCACCTTAGATGATCTAAGGCCTCCAAGTGATTTGGTTAGAGACAAGGTCATCTAGTAGTCTCCGGGACGCTAGCAGATCTATCCGTCATTGTGCCCCTCTCTGAAGCCACCAGTAGAAAACTTGGGGCCTCTCCTCATCAATCCCTATCAATGGAAGCCCTATTGGCATTTGCACCGCGATGTTCTCCTAGCACCAAACCTGTAGTAACGATGTCATAACCAGACATCGATCGCCCTTGTATACGACCCCATGAAGGATCCTATACAATCAACAGAGTACAAATCTCCCCCAAGCAAACCTATATCTATGGTCTCTCATGTCGCAGACCACATTTGTCAGTAGCCATGGTAGCCTGCATCCACTTTGATGGCATAGCATTAGACCACCTACCACCCTAGCCAAAACTTGTGTTAGCCTAGATGCCCTAGGCATCTGGCATAGAGACTCAATGTTCACTCCGCCCTTCTCTAGGGCGAAGCTCGGATCTTCGCATAGTCTCATCATCGCATGGCCTTGATTGGTCACGGGAGTGATCAACCGTCCTTGTATGGGGATCCTCAAAATGCTCCATACATCCTCTAGTGTGGGAGTCATCTCTCCTATTTGTAACCAAAAACATGAAGAACCTAGATACCACCTCTCTGCTAGAGCTGTCAATAGCCCCATGTCTGTAGACACTTGTGGCATCTCTGCCACATGCTGCAAGCTGACCTAAGCTAGATAATCTCGCTTTGCCTATGATAGAGCAGCCAAGTCATCCCTTAGTCTACCGTATTTCCATTCTCGGCTCTTTAGTAATCCTCTCTGCAACATAAACAACAAAACAATAAAAAATCATCAATAATAATCATTAATCAAACATTCATTAAAAATTCAAGTAAAGCAAGTGCAATTTCATATAAATGATGATATCACCCACAATTGGACGATACCGTCTCAAATTTGAGCAAATTTGTCTCCAATTTTGCATGAGGGAATCGTCCCTTATTGGATGAAATCATCCCCCTATCACTGATTTTGTCCTTGGACGAAATTGATGATATCGAGACGATTTTAGTGAAATCGAGACGATTTCGTCTCGACGACGTCGACGGCCCAAAAACGGCCACGATGCTCAAAAAATCAATCAAATTTAATCTAAAAAGCATGAAATTCTAAATTAAAGCACTCTAAACTAAGTTTAGATCCTTACTCGTAGCACGTTCTAGACCTCTATTGATCTGTGCGCTGTCTCGACCATCTTGTCTCCAAAGCTCCAGAAACTAGGAAAATGAACAGTAACAATGAATTAGGGTTTTACCCTATTTTTCTTAATTTTATTCAAAAACAATTAAAAACATTTTAAAATTTTGCTTTTTCGCGTTTTTACCTCAAACGTTTGATTTGGGTAAAAACACGGAGGGGGCACCATAGTAAGTTGTCATACGATTCGACCAAGAATCATCACCTAAACATGGGAATAATTTTTGCTTTCTCGTAGATCGAGAAGAACTCGTATTTAATGCATTTTCTTCAGAAAATTTGCTAAAGAGGGGGCAAAATGTAGCACCCTAAAATTGGCATAATAAAACCTTAAATAATTACAATTACTCTAGTAAATATTCAAATTCAAATTTCAACCCCAAAACTGCTCCTAAACCGTCGTTTAACCTGTTTCCTCATTTCTCGTGCCATTTTTAGAGTTTGTTTTGACCGTTTGACGATATCTTCGTCGATCAGACGATATCGCCTCAAATCGGACGATTTTGTCTGGGCTAGGACGTCCAAACGATCTTGTCCCAAAACTGATTTTTCACAATTAGCCTCTGTTCCAATGGCATCTCTAATCCGGGCAAAAGCATGTCTACGCCGTTAGAGACCCTCCCCCATTGGAGATCTCCCAAATTGGGATGATCTCCAACCTCCTAACCTCCCTCCTAATCCTATTTAAACTTAGGACTCCCCCTTGGCATCCCCCTGGCTGAAATTTCCTATAACACAAGTTCTACGTGCATTAGACCATCCTAAATCATTATTTGCCTCCATATTTGTCCAAGTTTATTTGCAGTAACCTTAGTATTTTTCAGCCGGAGCAAGCTCAGTTAGTTGTGGACGATCCTGTTCAATTCGAGACGATTTCGCACCAATTCTATACGATTTCGACTGCAGTCTGCATTGGGGGCAATCAGTGCCCAGATTTTGCATTTCTTCATTCTTTTCTGCTGCATTATTCTGCATTCAGTTAAACTTATGATTATTCTTATTATTTTGCATCTTGGAGTTCACCCATGTAGTTTAATTGCATAATAAGGTCATGATTAGCTATTAAAGTGTTGCAACTTACTTGCATTTCTATTTGGGATTATCTATTAACATCCTTATTGTCATTTTACATCATTATCCTCTATTAGCATTGCTACATTTTTTGTATTTTGTGTCTATTTCTCTGTTTGCAGGTCTCTGACGAATTCGTCTAACGAATTCGTCAGATCTCAAACGATCCTGCAGGTTAGAGACGATCTCGTCAAATTCCAAATGATCCTGACTGCTTCAAGAATCAGAACCTCCATTAGACATCCGGATCAGGTATGGCTCTATAATTTAACTTTTTATCTCTATTTTTTGTTCAAATCTGTTTTCTATATTTTATTTAGTCTACATTTTTAGAATAGAACAACTTAGATTCATTTGGCCAAACCTAGGACTCGAATGTTTAAAGATAAAACTGAACACATTAAACACATTCCCAGCCTAGGCATGGAAACTACCATTCAAACGTTTCCTGGTGAACCTACCATCCATCGAAAAATCACCATAATACACCTCCCTCGATAGGCGGGACCTTCGCAAGGCCTCTCAGTCCGAGGTATTGTCCCATCCTCTTCACATCCTCCTTCCAGGCACAGATCCTATAGCCTAAAGGTAAGGGTTTGAAAAATTTAGAGTGATACAAGGATCTGCAAGTATTACAGTGAAAGCAGAGAAGGTTCATTGGCAATACATCCACGGAGGAGCCATGTGAGCTAGTAGTGGTCGAACGAATTTGTAGTCGTGGCTAACATAGCTAACGCATGGTGGTAGGTAGCATATGGAGATACTACTACAATCATGGTAGTATAACGCTCGATATGTGTATAGTATGTAAATGACTATGCTAGAGGAATGTGGAGCTATTTATTTAGACATGGAGCAGATTAAAATATTTCATGGATAATGGAGGTCCATGATTGTGAGATGGTGATGATGTGGACAAAAAACTCACATGCAAGGAGTTCGATTGGTGCAGATGTAGAAGCTGAATGTGTTGCAGCATTATACTGGGTCCAGTGAATCGACATAGAGGTTTACGTGAATGGCAAAATGTTGGTGGCAAATGGGCTACATGACTAAGGCCCAATGGGTAATGCACCTTCGTCCTTCATGATGGGGGCATAACAGTTATAAGGAAATAAGCCACGTGGCTCATGAATGTTCTATTATAAGCCTAAATTAAAGACAATGATAAGGTGTTACGCTTTATCATACCAAGTGAAATACTGAAACAAAAGACATGCATTCCAAAACCAAAACAAGAAGGCCAAGTGCTGGGAAAGGAAATGAACCAAACAGAGAAATGAAGGGTTTGAAAGCCTGCATGCGAGAAATGAAATGAAAGGACAGATTGTAAGTTTGAAATACACATCGAAATGCAGAATTGAGGAAGGCCAGATAGGGTTGGAAATTTTTTAGAGAAGATTGCATTAATGAAGGCAAGGCCTTGGCACTAGGTTTTTTTGGATATTTTTCCTTCCACCTTGGACTAGTTATTTGAGAAAACCAGATTTTTCCATGTATAAAGAAACATTTTAATACAGAAAATTTTAGAAAGTTGCATCTTATGGTCAAGAAAGGAGGAGTCATTTTCTGCATGCAATATTAAATGTTTATTTTTTTTCCCTTTTCAGATTTTAGTCTTATAAATGGATTTTATGCAAGTTTCTTGGTTGCTTCATCCGAATGTTTAAATCTAAAAACCTCATTTAAAACCCTAGGATCCAACACTTAGCTTATCCGGATTGTGCTTGTTTTGCAAGTCCAATAGGTTAGGTTGCATGCATGAAAACCTCACATCTTCTATTTTGCCAAAATAGGATAGCATCATACTGAATGCATTTTATTTTTAGTTTTCTGTATTTTCTTTCAACTTTTTCTGCATTTTTTTTCTAGAAATTTTAATTTTTTTTAATTTTCAGGCATTAATATAAACTTTTAAAAATTTTCAAAATCCAAAAATAATTTCACCATTGCATAGGTTATACTTCAGACTTCCAATACGCACTTTGAAATTTCATTTTCAGAGTTGTTTAGTATTTTTAAAAATTCATCGAAGTGTTATTTTATTACATATTTTAAAAATCCGAAAATAAAAAATTTCCATTTTAAGGTCAAATTTCATTTTTTCAGTTTTGTTTTACACTCATGATCCTATGATGACATTCCCTTCATGAAAATTCTAATTTCATTGAAGGAGATATATTTGATGGCATTTCACAAATTTCCATTTTTTGGGCCTAAAATTGCTCTCTCTTCATAAAAATTCTGATTTTACGAAAGAGGGGTAATTTGAGCATCACATTGGTCATTTATTCAAAGCACTTAATTGTTAATCTTTATGAAAATTTGATTTCATTTAAGAGGGATAATTTAAAGTGACATTTAAAGCCCTTAATTTAAGGCCAGAAATTATTGCCTCTTTGTGAAAACTTATTTCACCAAAGAGGGATAGTTTATCGATCACATTGAAAGCTATCTTCATCTTCATGATAAGAAGCCATATTTGGACTTAATAAAGAAGATAAAATCTACCTTAAAACTCTCAAGATAAATGAATTAAGGCACTACATCGTGGTCATATGAGGGCCAACTCACATTTGCTTTATTTTGGTTCAATGAACAATCACTAAAGTTTCATGGTAAAATAAACCAACATTGCCCCTTGTTTATAGTTAATTGCAATCACTAAGGTGTTTTAAGCATTTAAATTGAATATATTTTTTTGAGATTACTAATACACATACACAAATGCTAATATAGCGGAGACCTTGGAGAAGTTGTTTGTTTAACTTCTTTGCAAGAGGGGATTTGGAACCCAAATCCTAAGGGAGAGTGTAATTTCACAATTGGGTGAAAATACCACTCAAAAAGAGGAATATTCATAAAAGTATGGTTATGATATCAAGGAAAAACTTATATATGCTCTTGACATGGTAAATAAGGTAAGGAAGCAACACTCTAAACTTGAAATTCAGTTTCAATAATGTGATGAAGAGAGAAGATTGCTCATAGAGGATTTATAAAAATCAAAGGCTAAGGCAAAGAGGTTCAAAGATAAGTTAGAAGCAAAGATCTTGGAATGTGAGAAGTTAGCACAAGAAGTAGCACTACTAAAATAATATTTAGAGGACTCCAAGATCAAGATGAAAGGATTTAAAAATAGCTCAAAGAACTTAGATAAGTTCATCAATATACAAAAGACTACATAAAGTAAGATAGATCTTGGATTTGAACAGTTTCAAAAGAAATGGGAAGGAGAGCCAACTTCAAGTTTTGTAGGAGAAGAAACTTCAGATGAAGATACTTCAGAAGAAGATAGTGTAAAAGAAAGTGAGACATCTAAGGATGAGTTGGACAATAGAGAGTTCAACAAAAACTGGAATAATGCACAAGAAGATACAAATGGAAAAACAATCAGAATAGGAGACCAATGAGGTCAAGACAAGGAAACTTCCATGGAATATGATTTTGATGTCACATGTTTGGCCACATGGATTCACAATGTAGGACACATGTAAGATAGAAATATGGGAACAAATAAATGTTTCATGGGTATTGCTACTCATGTAATTAGTTTGATCATAAGGCAATGAATTGTAGGGTTCATGATATAATAGGATATGGCTTCACCAGGAGAAATCATAAGACATTTGCACATCCAAGGAATAACAACATTAAGTGTTATAAGTGCAATAATGATGGTCACACACCAAAGTGGTGTAGAGCAGACTTTCCAGAAACAAGTATGAATAGGAACATGAACAAGAATATGAATATGAATAGAAAAAGGAACAGGAATAGGAACATGGACATGAACAAGAACAAGAATAGGAACATAAACATGGATATGAATAGGAACATGAACAGGAATAGGAATTTTGACATGGATAGGAATATGGACATGGATAGAAACAGTAAGAGGAATTAGAAAATACATATAAGAAAAAAATAGGATAAAGGTAAAGAATAATGTTTTCTGGGAGTCGAAATACTCCCACCCTAGATTTAACCACCTCAATAGAAGGTGGAGGAGGGGCTAATCTAAGAGGCTAATTCTTAGCCTCGAGCCCCAAAGGTGACCCTTTGCCATTGATTTCAAATGGGGAGAGATTTGAGAAAGGGGGAGAGATTTCATATTTGAGAGAGCATTGAGCCAGGGGGAGCAGTGTCCCAGGGGGATCAGAACAAAGGAAATATCAAGATTTCAATTAAAAGTATTTGGGTTACCATCAATGGCAAAGGGGGATATTGTTGGACATTTTGAGATCAGTTAGATGTGATTGAAGTCAAGGTGAAACAGTTGACATTGATGCCAAAGTGAACAAATGGAGCCATCATCAACAACATGGAGCACACCATTTTTAACACCAGGAACAAAGCAAAGAGTTGAAGAATAAATTGGAAAAATAATATTTTATGAGGGTTCAATTAAACCCATGGTAGCATAATATTTTAAATCAAATCAATGGAGTACAAGTTACAGGTTTAAATTTACCCCATGGAATAAATTCTATTCGAATTTAAATAATTTATAAATTATATAAAGGTTTAGCTAGCATCAACGTAACGTCATAAAAATTAAGGAGCACCAACATTTAAATTTGAATGGTGGTTTTGTGTATAAATTAATTCCCAAAGGGGTATTCGAGACTTACCCCTCAAGGAATGAATTCACATGTGAAAAGGTTGAAGGTATTTTGTGCATTGTGAACATTGAGGAAGAAGACAAAGAGCTTTGTCTTATTAGTTCTAGGGAAGAAGATAAAAATAGGATAGCGTATGGTTTGACCCACATAGGACACGATGGTCCACTGGTAGAACACACTTTGTGAAGGCGTTTGGAAAGGAAGATCCCACATTCGATTCGAGCACCAGGTATAGAAGAACGATCATGAAGTGCTCATTTGTTTCAAACGTGCGTGTAGCGCATGCGGTGGTTAGGCCCACGATTAGAGCACTCATGGAGGCAGATATTGTGGGGTCAAATCCCACTAGTGGCAAAGGTAATTTTTTTGATTAAAATATATATTGCCTAAGGTTTTCATAAAGGGTCATTTGGAGTTATAAGGGTTTGTGAAGATTTATTTTTAATTAAACTGGATTTGGAGTTATAAGGGTTTGTGAAGGATTATTTTTATTAGAAATTGATTTGTTCTATTTGGAGTTAAGAGGGTTTTTGAAATATTGTTTTGTTGAGAAGGGATTTATGTTATTAAGGTTGTTAAAGAAAAAGGATTTGATTTTTGCTAATGTTATGCTTGCCATTAAAATTGATTAAAGAGGTTTTGATTTATTTTGGTGGATGTTGAATTTATTATTAGTTGGGAGTTTATAAGGTGTTATTAGATAAATACTTATGTATGTTGATGGTTTTTTTTGAAAGGTGGAGTGATAAGGTATAATTGAGTATTTATATTATTTTATGAGAAATATTTATCATCTAACCTCTTTGAGCTTGGGATAGAAGTATTTGTGGTTGTAACAGATTTACGAGATCCCTTCATATTCAATAAAAAGGTATGATCACATTTTTCCATAGTTGAGTTGATTGTTTGGTTTTCTGGAAAATAAGTTTGGAGTGAAAAGGACTTGATTAGGTTTTCATTTTCGAGAGTGTTTGAGTTAATGCTTCATATTTTTCTAGAATAAAGAGTTGTTATTAAAACCTTTTTTTATAAGCATTGTTTTTGAAGCCATTGGTAGTGTGAAAAACCTGAGTTAGGGTTATGCAAAAGATCATGAGTATCATTGTTATGTGAATATTATTTTATAAGCAATGTTGTTGAAGTGAGTTGTGCAAAGAACTTGAAATAGAGTTTGAAAACAACATCAGTATCATTGTTATGTGAGATTTGTTGTTGATCATTGTTGGAAGCATTTTGAGTTGATGTTTACATGCTTGGACTAGGGTTTGTGAGCAAGGATTGTTTCTTGAGTGATTGGTTGAGTAGAGTTGGTTGAGCCTAGTCAAGTGGGTGTGTGAAGTGATTGTTCAAGTTCCATAAAACAAACTATCCTATATTATGATTTGAGTTGATAAAGTGTTTAATCATCGAGTTGAAACATATTGGGTCTCTAACAATTCTCTTTATGTTTATATGAGATTGGTTAAGTTCTGTGTGAGTTTATTGAGCATATTTGCACAAGTTCTGAGTGAGTTTGTTGAGTATGTTTGGACAAGTTCTGAGTGGACTTGTTGAGCATATTTGAGCAAGTTCTATATGGAATTTTTGAGAATATTTGAGCAAGTTCTATGTGGACTTGTTGATCATATTTGAGCAAGTTCTGAGTGGACTTGTTGAGCAGATTTGAGCAAGTTCTATGTGGACTTGTTGAGAAAATTTGAGCAAGTTTTGTGTGGAATTTTTGAGCAAGTTCTGTGTGGACTTGTTGAGCATATTTGAGCAAGTTCTGAGTGGACTTGTTGAGTAGATTTAAGCAAGTTCTGAGTGGACTTGTTGAGAATATTTGAGCAAGTTTTGAGTGGACTTGTTGAGAATATTTGAGCAAGTTTTGAGTGGACTTGTTGAGCAGATTAAGGAAGTTCTCAGTGGACTTGTTGAGCAGATTGAACAAGTTCTAAGTGGATTTGTTGAGAATATTTGAGCAAGTTATGAGTGGACTTGTTGAGCAGATTGAGAAAGTTTTGAGTGGAATTGTTAAGAAGAATTGAGCAAGTTCTAAGTGGACTTGTGGAGCAAATTTTGGTCAAGATTTGAGGATAAGATTATGCCAGACTAGAGACAAATATTGAGAATATTTGTGCTAGATTGAAGGACTGTGTTTAGTGTAGATTTGAGTAAGGGATTTGGAGATGACAGAGCAAAGAGTACAGTTGTCTTCAGTGGATAAAGATACATTAGCTAGGGCAGTGAGGATAGGTATTCCGAGTGAGGACAAGAGTATTTAGTGGAGAGAGATCCAAAATATAGTGTAGTGGAGGCAATAGTCTTCTAGAAGATCATCATCTAGAGTAGAGGATAAGGAGTTCTCCTATGTATAGAGAGACAAACTTGATTTAGGGGATCAAAATCTCCTTTGGACAAAGATCCATCAACATTGTAATAGGGATGAATTTCGAAGAGATTGATTGAGAAAATTTTAGTGAAATAATTTCTTCGCGGAGTAGACCACATTGGGTGAACCTCGTAAATTGTGGTGTATCTATTGTGTATGGTGATTTTTGCATTACTTTGATTACTACTATTGATATTTCTATCTATACATTGCATAATATTTATTTGGGAAGAAAAGTAAAAAGTGGTATTATACTGTTCATTCCTCCATCTTAGTATAATATGTGTTCTTCAGCAAAAATGGTAAGGAGTCTCGCCAAATATACATCCTTAAAACCCTTATTTTGCAATCATTAATCTGCTACAAAAATAAGAATCTTAGACCTACAAAAGAGTGCAATAAAATGTGCAATAAAAGGATTATATATACATGTAAATGTTACATGGTATTGCACTTCTACAATACATCAAATTTCGGGAAAGGAGCATATTTAAAGGTGCCACAATAGGCTCAAAAGGTATAGGAAAAAAAATAGCCAAAATAAAGGCCAAAGGAAGGTCCAAAGGATCAAGTGTTCTCTAGCACCGAAAGGGCATTATCTCCAAGAATAGATCTACAATATGGAGGAAGTTTTTACATAAATGACAGGAAGCCTACCAAGGTTTTTTATGTAAGCTAAATAAAATCTATCATAAATATTTACATAAACCACAACAAGGATAAGAAGCTATTTACGTAAAACAAGGGATATAAATCACATCCAACATTAAGACGCATCAAGATTTACCTCTATCAACATGAACAAGTGGTAAAATGAAGGTATAAGCACAAATAAGAAGAGAAGATGCTATGATGGTAATAGCATCAATAGAGGGTAGAAAAAGAGCTACCTCATCCTCGTTCAAAGCTCCAAAGTGGCTCATGATTTACTTGCAAAAGAAAATACATTGCTTGTTGTTCAAGAAATCAAAGCAAGCTAAGCAGGAAGATAATCGAAGGAGTTATAATCTCCTTATTGGAGGTGTTACATCAAAAATACCATGGAAGAGGGTTGAGTGCCACTTGGCATAATATTCCCTATCAGCTATCATATCTCTAATACTCAAGAGATGAACGTTGAGGAGTTTCAAGTGCTCAATGCAAGGTTAATACTTTACAAAGGAGTAATGATCGGTGCAAAAACATTACAAGAAGAAGTGGCAACACTCTCAATAAATGAGGTACCACATTTCCATAATTTACTACCCTTTAAATGTAGTGTATAATTAGCAAAAGGATAGAATTTATGTTTGATGTCTATAGTGTGAAGTGAAGAGAAAACCGTAGTCAAAGGATAGGAGAAATAGCGTAGTCAATCCATTTTTAAGTGTAATATGGAATAATGAGAGCATAGGAGCATTTAAGGCTTCACTGAAGAAGGTCAACACATACTCTCCAAGAATCGAAGATCAAGCCAGACAACCATACCACACTTGGTCATTCAGATTCGTCAAGTCAAGCACCACATAAAGGGTACATAAAGGACTATTATATTTTAGTCAAAACCAGTGCCATTCAAGTGTGAAGTCAATGGGCTAAGGTAAGAGAACTATCTCATTAATATTGCTTTCAAACATAGGATATATAAGGTTATAATTTCAAGGATAAACTTTAATCTTGAGAAAGCAAAAGACATAGGAGAAAACTTACCAAAAATCAAAATACTATTTGCAAACTAACCTATCAGATATAAGACCTTATACTTAGGCTGAAATATTTAATAATTTGAAAATATTATTATCTTTTCTAATTTTTCAAATTTGGGAGTCATAAGGTCTACTACTACAAATTGATTTATTGGAAATTGGAAAAATTAAAATCAAATATCAAAGGGCTATTCTAAGAGTTTTATCAAAAAAATTTAAAGGTTGGAATTTATAATATTACTTTTATCAAATCTTCTCAAATTGAGACAAAATATCCAACATTAAAACCTCTTGAAATCTAGAAAAAGTGCTTAGTTCAATAGGAGCAATAAGGACAATAGAAGTTTATCTTAGCATTTAAAAATTTTACAAAATAAACCAATATTGAACTATAACTCACAAAAGCACTTTATATCTTGTCCAAAACATACTAGAGAGTCATAAGGAATTCTATGAAACCTAAGAATTGATATTAAGCAATTCAAATGGCTTCAAATAAATTCTTCTTAGTAGAATCTTAACTACTTAAGGGTCCTAATTATTTCTCCTGGAAGAATAAAGTGAAAGCTATTTTTTTATATGAAAAACTATGGGATATTGTCAAAGGGGAAACACAAATACCTACTACAAATGATTTTGAGATCCTAAAGTTTATAGAAAATGATTCAAAGGCTCTAATGATAATAACCTTTGTTATTATTGATGAGATACAACCCTGTATCAGTTTAATAAAATCATCCTTAGATGCCTGGTCAAGCCTAGAGTAAATTTGTTAAGGAAATAATAAGGCAACTATTCTCCATATTCAAAGTCAACTTCATTCATTAAAAATGAACAATGGAGAAAGCATAGAATTGTTCCCAAGAAAAGTAACATATATTAAAAGGAAATTATTTACCTTCGGAGAAATAGTTAAGGATGAACTTCTTACTTAAGTAACCATGAGAGAACTTCTAGATAGTTATCAACATTTTGTAACATCTTTACAAGTTCTAAGTAAAGATACTTATTTTGATGACTTATTCAATATAATATAGGAATATGAAGTGGAAAATATAGTTAAAGATGAGATATCTAACACTACATTGGCATCTAAATATAATACACATGGAAAAATTACCTCTTCATCAAAAGGAAAAATACCATGGTACAACATGTATTGTTAGATATGAAAGAGAAAAGGCCATAGTATCAACTACTATAGGTTAAAACCTAAGAATCAAAATCAAGAAAATCAAATGAACAATGGGAGCCAATTTTAGCCACGATAATATCAAAATCCTCGTGAGCAGCAATTTCAGCATCCATCCAATTATCCCCAATTGGAGTTTCAAAAAAGAAATAAAAAAGGGCATCTAGCTCAGAGAATAGAATAAATTGAATAATTAGAAGAACTGACTGATGATTATGAGATCAAATCTCTTTCAATAAGAATGAGAGTTTTTGAAAACACTAACATATTGCTTGAATAGG
The DNA here is from genome assembly GCA_028583015.1 of Wollemia nobilis. Classification (NCBI taxonomy): domain Eukaryota; kingdom Viridiplantae; phylum Streptophyta; class Pinopsida; order Araucariales; family Araucariaceae; genus Wollemia; species Wollemia nobilis. The sequence continues at coordinate 2,365,360 of JAQPPZ010016751.1, read as the reverse complement.
TTATAGAAATCAAATAATAAGCATAATTCTAGATCGAAGAATAATATTCAATTCAAATCCATCAAATGGAAGAAGATCCACATTGAAGACTAAAGTCTTCAATACCCAAATATTGTAATACATGGGGGTGTTAGAAATAGAGTATATTACATTATTTGGGTCATGTAAATGTACCTTCCTTGGTACATACTTAGGACATTAGGTTACTTTAGGGGGAAGTTATCTAGTTACTTCATGCAATGTAATAAATGCACAAGTATCAATGTGCAAGATGTAATGTGCAAGATGTCCACTTGTACAACTAGGTAGAGTGTTGGCCAAGGAACTTATCTTCCTATATAAATGCCATATATGTAGAAATTAGATATCAAAATCATTGTATCATAGTCAATGTGTGGTAGATAGGTAGTAGGGTTTTGTGTGTGAGCTATAAGCTCAGAGGTCATTCATGGAGCAGTAGCTTATATCGTGGAGTATCCATTTAATCAAAAACTACTATTGTAATATTTCTTGTCATTTCTATTTATAGCATATTTCAATCATCTCATAGATTTACTTTATTTATTTCTACATAGTGTGATTGTTATCTCCCATTGTATGTGGTATAAAAAGCTTATAGGTTTAAATCCCATGTATTATTTCACTTTAGGGAGATATAAGGGTTATAAGCTAAGGTTAATTCTTAAATTTTGAAAGCAAAAACCATAAAAGATAACTTATAAAATTGAAAAAAATTTGTAATTTAACCTAGAAGAAATAAGGAATTTTACTTAGGATTAAATTCTTTTATATTTTACAAATATTTTTAGTTTTCTAATTTTCCAAATTTGGGAGTGATAAGGGGATACATCCTAAAACTAGGTTATTGGAAATTAGAAACACTTGAAAAAAATATTAAGGGTTAAAAAAGAGGTTATTAAGTTTTTTTTTTTAAGGTTGGAAATTTATAATTTTCTTGTCTCAAAATCTCTCAAAAAGGACAAAATAAATCCAACATTAAAACCTCTTCAAAATTGAAAAGTGCTTAGTTCAATAGGAAAAATAAGGTGTTAGAAAAGTTGATTTTTGATCTTTACAAAACTATACAAAATCAACCAAAATTAAACTATACATTACAAAAGCACTATATCATACTCCAAAATTATTAATGAGTCATAAAGTATTCTACAAAACTTGATAATAATAATATCTATCAACGATTATAAAGTTGAGAAAATATTAGCTTTCTTCAAAACCTAAAATTTGGAGTTCATACTCTCATTACTAGGGAGACATAAGGAAGTATATGAACCTAAGGATTAATAAAGGTTTTATTAAATCAAGCTTATATACTTCAATAAGGGATCATATACAGGTAGCCATAAGGTAGACTACACAATCTCAAAGAATTTAGGTTATACAAATGACTACTAGCATGCTAAGCAACACTCTTAGAAGTGGAAAAAGAAAAATACCAATATAGATCAAAAACCTAATGAACTACAATGATAAAAGGACAAAGAAAATGAAGAATCAATACAATGCAAAATAATGTATGAAATAAACAACTATGTGAAGAAAGATTCATTCAGTGAATCTAATGACCAAAAATAGGAAACAATTTATCAACAAGTTTTTATTCAAAATAGAATAGCTTCAATTGTGCACATATGGTTAGAGGGTCTTATCAAGAAAATAGAAAAATATGATATTCCTAAGATAGATTACAAAACTATCAGATCATATCTACTATGCATTTATTGCAATCAATATGGTCATGAAAATATCAATTGTTGGAGTTTCCATCCATGCAAATATTATGATGGAACAAATCACTCATCTTTCTCCTACCACTTCAAATACAGGTACTATCAATATTATGAAAGAAGGTTACTTCAAAGAATAAATTGTTATCTTCATAAACTTATTTCAGATGGATCTACTAACATTGAGCTCAAGGTTGATATTTATGAAGGATAGAGAAACAGGTCTTACATAGATACAAAGGAAAGAAGAAGAACCTATTAAAATCCACTCAAGACATGCAATATCATGAGAGCAATGGTCCATCAAAGATACTTGACATCAAGGAATAAAGAATAAAAAAGGAAAAGAGGCCATGACATGAAGACTAAAGCAACAATAAAAAACCATATCAAGACTGCTCTGAACAAGCCAAAGATCATCCAATGAAAGTGGAATCTTCAGCTTCAACTACAACTTATTTTGCATCATATGAAGGCAGATTACCTGTTGAACCTAAATACAAAGAATGCATAAGAACAATACAAAGTTTAGGATGAAGAAGAAGATCCATATTGAAGACTAAAGCCTTCAATACCCAAATAATGTAATATAGGGGGGTGTTAGAAATAGAGTATATTACATCATTTGGGTCATGTAAATGTATCTTCCAAGGTACATACTTAGGATATTAGATTACTTTAGAGGGGAGTTATCTAGTTACATGCACAAGTGCCAATGTGCAAGATGTATATGTACCAATTGTCCCTTGTACATCTAGGTAGAGTGTTGGCCAAGGAACCTATTTTTCTATATAAGAAAGGCCTCATTGTAATACAAATATAGAGTCAAGGGAGATAATCAGATAGTGTAGCTTAGAGCATAGTACAGTTCTATGTAGATCACCATCCATTCGTGATGGGTGCAATGTAGTTCAATAGATTTATTAATGGAGTGTTCATTTCCTCCATAACTACATTGTATTCTTTTTTTTCATTTCTATTTACAACATATTTAGTCATCTAACATATTTAATTTCTTTCGTATTATTTTGCATCTTGTGATTGTTATCTCCCAATGCTAGTTACATCAAAAGCTAACAGAATAACCATTCAAAAAAATCCTTATCATCGCCAACCTTCATTCTAGAATGAAAAATCCCAATAGATGATACTTGTGCAAGCTGAGCTCTGAATCTACCCAGCATATTTTCTTGGTCTCTCTTTTTTCCCATAATATCCTCCACTTTTTACACAATTCCTTTGGCTCTGCTCGGGCCCAACCTATTTGTATGAAATATTTGTGCATCCAATAGTCCTCCCACTTTTTATGCCAAAGGTTGAGATCTTTATGAAGCTTTTGCCTCCCCCATTTCCTTTGTGGAATTTGGAAAAAAATAAATAATAGAAAATTTTGAAATGAATCCAAAGATCACCTTTTGTTGAGATCAAAATTATTGAAGTTGTAAAGGAAAATTCTGTCATCATCCCTTTTCGAGAGGAGAAACCATCTCAGGTAGAGTCCAGGTTGGCGACCTGTTTGGGCCTTCCCCCTCCCTTGTTCCCCATCAATAAAGTGGACAGACCAAAGGTCAGGTGGACCTCTCTCCCTCTAGGTTGGATCAAACTAAACTTTGATGGTGTTACTAAAGGTAATCTAAGCCTTGTAAGGGCAAGTGGTATCTTCAGAGATAACAAGGAACAAATTCTTGCTTTTGCTACAAATCTTGGTAATCAATCGAGCCATTTCCCTGAAACTAGGGTGTTGTACCAAGGCATCACTCTTCTAGATAAATTTCTCGCTAGTAAAATCATTATCGAGGAAGATTCCATGAATATAATCAACATGTTGAAAGGATGCCAATCTTCAACCTAGAGTATTAGCCACCTCCTAAATAATCTTAAAGAGTTTTACAATGACTCGATCAACACCTCATCCAACATGTTTATTGTAAACTCTAAAGAAATATATTTATTTACAGTATACCTTCCAGGTTTGTTGGCCATGCGCAAGCAGCCCACGTGAACGACATAGAATGACGTCTGACATGTGACGTATGACTGGTGACATCCTTCTTTTCTCACGTTTCAGATAATCATCAGCTACCACATTACACACCAGATAGACAAGAATGGTAGTTGTGTTCCTTTGGTCACAAGAATGGCAGTTGTATTCCCTTGGTCACAAAAATGACAACTCTTTTAAGCAATTATTATAAAAAATAATGCGATCGTAATCAACTATTTTATGTAACCTAAAAAAAACTAATGGCAGCTCTTTTTTCTTCCATTCAATGTCAGACACCTCTCACGTGATTTTTAATTATGAAGACAGTCCAAAAAAGAATAAATAGCTATGCAATCATGGACCAAGATCTTTAAATGAATGACAAATATGTGATGTATATCTATATTTATATCTATAAATAAAATAAATTTCCAACTTTCATAAACTGGCAATTAGGGCTTCTTCCTATGTAAGCATGAAAATTGCATACTCTGAAAATGAAGATGAGAAAATGTTTTTTTATCGGACATTATGGTAAAGTTTTTTCATTACTATGTATTAATGGATAAATTGGACTTCGTTTGAGTCTTGTATTATAAAAATTTCAGAGATAATAGAGATAAAGACTTGTCTTAGTTGGATGATGACACAGTAGAGATGGGAGATTTGTGTTTTTTTTTACTAGGACTATGACATTTAAAAAAAAAAAGTGTTGTATTTTATTCTGTGAAATAAAATTTTTTATTTTAATTTTTGTTTCTAGTTAAATAAAAAGTATGGGTCTCTATTAAGTTTGAAGTTTTAAAATACATGGACACTTTATTAACTATAAAATTTTATATAAATGTTTTAGATGTCCTATAATATATATTTTTCATATGATTAAGCACTTCTTTAAAAAATTCCTTCATGTGTATACATATAAATTTATATGTAAAATAAAGATGTTATTCAAGTCAAAAGAAGACGTTCAATATATATATATATATTTTAGTTCTCACAGGTAGATGTAAGGTAATATTTTTAAAATGTCATCAATATAGTGGCCATGAAAATGAGTAACAACTATATTATAAGTAAACCTTCTCTAATATAAATATTTTTAACTTGATATTTCTTACAACTGATACAAGTGCAAATGCATGAATGAATATTTTAATTAATATGTTCCTTTTATTTTTCAAGTAGTAAGAATGTCTTGATGGTACATAAAGATAATAGAAAGAGAAAAGTACTTATGGTTTCATTAAGCAAGAGGAAGGAACAAAATTAGGAAAGGCCAATACTAAGGTGGGGTTCTAGGTAACATGTTGGAAATATTTTTTTGATTAGTTGAACGAAAGGAGTTTTGAAAGGACCTCGAAACCTTATAACAAAAAGAAGTTAATTTTAAACCATTAGGATACTAAAGAAAATTTACAAATTAAATCCAACTAGTCCTTGGATACAACTACCTACACCCACACCAACATATACTAGCCGAACAAACCCAAACACATAAGCCAAATAGAGACAAAATCTGGGCATGCAGACTCACATGCATAAATAGAGATAAAAAACTGGGCACACACCAAAACATTAAAAAAGAAACATTCAATGGGGAGGGTTATAGCCACTTTCCCTAGTAGTTTAGCTCGAGTTTGAACTTTGCATGAATTCATTGTCCAACGATCTAAGGCCATATAAAAAATTACCTCTCCAAATGTGAAGATCTTGTTGCGTAAGACCTTGATTAACCATAAACTTTGCAGCTTTTTTACATTCCTTGAACCTGTGGTTGAATTGGAATTCTAAATTTTGAATCATTCTCCTGGAGTCAATTTTAAAATTTGCAATAGTCCTTGAGGGATTTTGGTTGCTATTAATAATGTTGATAATATTAGGTGAATCTCCTTCTATGATTAGTTTCTTGCAATTCACTAAGTTCAGCTAAAAAAACCCTTATATATATATATATATATATATATATATATATATATATATATATATAAAAGCAACACAAAGAATATATTGATAATATTTGCATGGATAAAATTGATGAGCGAGCATGGATTTCTGATTTGATTATATATAAAACAAATTAGTTTAAAAATTCAAAAATGTTGTGATATTGCTTGATAATGAATATCATCTATACATATTTGCTTTTATCTTTCGAATAATAATTAACATAAAACTTATTTTTTCTATATTTATAAATTTGAGTATTACATGATATTATATGAAGGTCATATGTTGTTACATAAAATTAACATATTTGTTAATTTTACATATTTTCTTTTATATCTTGAATAATAATTAACATCAAAAGTATTTATCTATATTTATAAATGAGTATTACATGATATTATATGAGAGTCATATGTTATTACATAAAATTTATAAAAATTTTACAAGGTAACGAACATAACTTTTGTAAACATAAAGTTACATTAAAAAATATGAAGTTATTAAAATTAAGGTAAAAGGTTATCCTTGCATGAGAGCATGTGTCGTATAAGATATTCATAGGCATAAATCAATTTATAATTTTTGGCATATAGTATATGTTCTCATTTCCTTCTTAGAATTGAACTATGAAAGATAAATGTGTAATATTATTCTATTTATAATTTTCCTTGCAATGTTGAGTAGCATTTTTATATATGTTTATATAATATACATGTTAAATATTGGTAAGTTTTTAAAATATAAAATAACTATATTTATACTAATAAGGGAGGCATAATGCAATATTAATATTGTTGTAATAGCCATAAAATGTAAAAATAGTTATTTGAACAACAAAAAAATATATCTTCCAATGTTATGACTACAAAACACATGGATATAAAACCATTAAACTATATCTAATGGTTAAATAATTCACCATATAGAGAAATGATATTTTTATGCTAATGGCAAGACTTAACAAACTATTACATGTTATGCAGTAGTAAATGTCTTGGGTGCTGGTAGAGGCCAACTCAGGTTCCATTCCCCCTGCTTCCAACTTGGAAATGTCCTATGTCCTCCTACGTCCACCTTGTTGATAGGGATCTAGTACCCTATAAAAATCTTATGTTTACCTTAAAATATTTTTATCTACTTGTTATGATGCAATGATAATTGTCCTTGGTGCTGGTAGAGGTAGACAGAGGTTCCATTCCCCTTTATTGTGTAGATATATGGTGTAGTTGGTAATGTCCTATGTGCTGGTAGAGGTTGATAGGGTTCCATTCCTCCTATGCCCACCCTATTGATAAGGGTTAAGGTACCTCTAAAAATATTGTGTTTATATTAAAAAATTATTCGTAAATATGGTGTAGCAGTTAGGGCTTTGGCATCTCTTTTGGGAGGTCCAAGGTTCAAACCACTGCATACCCAAAAGGGGATAGGCTGTATTGTAGCGGTTGAGTGAATGCCGATAGGCTACCCTAGTTTGATGCCCTAGAGGATTGGGGTCCCATTGACTGTGCTTTACCTAGTGGGCTTAGGTTTTATAAAGGTATTCCATTCATGGTGTTACCGATTTTTCTATGAATAAAAAAAATAATTTATTAAGAATTTGGTTGTATAAGTGCTTTACCTAGTGGGCTTAGGTTTTATAAAGGTATTCCATTCATGGTGTTACCAATTTTTCTATGAATAAAAAAATAATTTATTAAGAATTTGGTTGTATAATTTATTTCTAGATAGGCTACCCTAGTTTGATGTCCTAGAGGATTGGGGTCTCATTGACTGTGCTTTACCTAGTGAGCTTAGGTTTTATAAAGGTATTCCATTCATGGTGTTACCGATTTTTCTATGAATAAAAAAAATAATTTATTAAGAATTTGGTTGTATAAGTGCTTTACCTAGTGGGCTTATGGTTTATAAAGGTATTCCATTCATGGTGTTACCAATTTTTCTATGAATAAAAAAATAATTTATTAATAATTTGGTTGTATAATTTATTTCTAATGTTTGATATAAAAAATTAAATATCATAATTCTTTCAATAATCATCTCATAGTATATAAGATAAGCACTACAATTAAAATAAACTATCAAAGCTTATATTCATGGAAGAACCCTCTCAAGTTAATAAAAATATTAAAAAATATTATAACAAGAATATATATAAATCACTTGTGTATCCTTTTTGTAACCTCTTAAGCATAAGATAGTATTATTTTCTAGCAAACAAATATTGACATAAAAAATTAAGTATAGTAATTCTTTCAGTAATCATCTCATACTATATAATATAAGCACTGAGAGAAAAATAGACCATGAAAGCTTATATTCATAGAATAAGCCTCTCAAGGTAATAAAAATATTAATTTTTTTTTTAACAAGAATATATATAAATCACTTGTGTATTCCTTTTGTAACCTCTAACCATAATATAGTATTATTTTCTAACAAGAAAATATCGATATAAAAAACTAAGAATTGTAATTATTTCAATAATCATCTCATAACATATAATATAAGCATTGGGAGAAAAGTAAACCATGAAAGCTTACGTTCATAGAAGAACCTTCTCAAGGTAATAAATACATTAAAAAATATTATAAAAAGAAAATATATAAATCACTTGTGTATCCTTTTTTGTAACCTCTCAATCCTAAGATGGTATAATTTTCTAGCAAGAAAATAAGGGAAACCTGATTTTATTTAGTATTTTTATTATTAGAGTAATTTGGAAAATCTTATTCTTACACATTGTGATAATTGTGAGAGAAGTTCATTAATATAATTGAAAATAAAAGCTAGTTATGTGATTGGTGGTAATGAAGTTAGCACATGGGTGGACAATCATCTCTATGAAGTAAAATAAAAAATATAAGTAGATATGACAATAGTGAGAAGATGATAGTGGTTATAACCCATCACCTTAAAAAGGAAATTTTATGGACTTTTCTCTAATGAATCTAGATGTGACTTGAAATGCTAGAAAATCAAACAAGAGAATGAGTGGTTTGTTATGAAAATCACTAATAATTAAGAAAAATGTTGTAATAGTTGGATATATCAATTTGTATTCTTCTCTTAATTTTATTGCATTTATGAATGGATTGTTTTTTTGACGAATCATCAACTTGATAAATCAAAGATAATAAAAGCTGGTCTCAATCTATAATAATAGTTTGAGTAATATTTGCATGTACCCTGTTTTTGGAGTATATTATGAAAAAAAGCATTATAATTCCAACTTCTCAACTTTATTTTAGGGGAAAATTAAGTTTTAGTGATACTATGATATACTCAATCAAACAATTTTTGTTCAAATTGATATATATATATATATATATATATATATATATATATATATATATATATAATATATATATATATATCATAAATCTCTCAACTATAATTCAAACATAGAAAGATTTACTTTTGTTGCAAAAATATGTTTTGTAACAATATGAATAAAATATTTGGTAGCAGGTGTTATATTGGAGTAGGACTCAACTTTTTTTATTTCAGAAAGCAAACAAGTGTTATACATGTGACTAGGAAGCATGAGCAAGAACTAAAGTGCTAAAGTGCAAGCAAGGTGTGAGAGCCACTTTTTTTTGTTTGATATCTTAGGATAAACTCAAAAACTAAAGGATTAATGCAAAGAAAATCCTAGGTAACATAGAAATAAATTCACCTTTGAAATTTCTTACTAGAAGGATGCCCTAGTTGTGTAGGAATTCACAATAATTAAAAAAAAAAAAAAACAAATATATCTACTCAAATATTAAATAGAAAGTTTAAAAAGGATGAAATAGAGGATGGTATACAGGGCACCCATAGGAACTATAAATAATCACTATATTATTTATAAGAAATTTTAAAAATACAATAATCAAATGATAGAATGGTTGGGGTATTTATATCAAAACCAAAATCCCAAATACATAAATAAACATAACTTTAAACAACTATAAAATGAAAGGATTTAAGGTTAATTACATTTTTATAATGTGGGATTAACCATATAAAGGTTAACCATGATCTATTTGAATTACATAATACAAAATTAAAATAAATTCAATACATCACACAATGAATTCCCTTAGGCCTATGCAAGATCACATTGTACAATGTCGACGTTGGCCATGAATTAGATTACATTTTCAACACATATTCATAATCTAAACTAAGGGGATAGGGAGAGATGATATTAGTGATAATATTATCTTCCCCCCATAATGGATGCTCTTGTGGACCTTTATTTCTAAGGTAGATATGTTTGAATCTCTCTCATCATTTGGAAGATGTTTATCCATCTTCAAAAGCTTAGCTTTAGTTCTTCATAATTTTAGCGAATAATTCTTTCTTGGACGTCCTTATATTTTATAGTATTGTTTGCGGGCCAAACAAGGTGAATGGTTTCCTATTTTTGTCACATGCCCGTGCATTTAATTATCAACCCAGGGAGCTTCGTAAACTTGCGAAGAGTCAGAATTAGGTTACTACAATACCACTGGAGGTGAATCTGCTAATCCTACATTTTGGGGGGTGTTCTTGAAATGGTTTGTCAATCATTCCCACACTCCTCAATGATTTACGTAAGAATAACATAATTAAACCTATAGGAAATAAATCATGCATGCATTCCTGAAAATAAATCTACTGCAAATGTTGGAACTAATAAACTAACAAACGTTCTTATGAAAGCAATAAACTAATTAAAATTAATAAATGAAAAGGAAATGGGGAAGAAATACTGGCTTGGAGTGGGCCCAGGCTCCAGTAGCTTCTTCCCGATCGAACACACGCTTAGAACTTCTGGAACTATATTCGTCAACACACTACAATTTATCTCTGTATGTCTAAATGGATCTTTATTTTATTTCTATATATTTCTCAGAACGATCTACGTGTGTTTATATAACACACCCGCATAACTTCTATTACAGAAGTAGTTACAACTGTCGATCTGTCCCAGACTAAATCAAGACAGTATGGTAAATGCAATCGACATCTGACGTTCTATTCTAATGGCAACGTGTTCGTTGTTCGGTTCATGCTTTGCTTGGAATCGGTAAGACATTTCAATACATTGGTGCAATCTTAAATTTAGCTCTGCATGATGCAAAGCTGGAACTGCACTAGCCACTATTGTCCATGTCATTCAAATCTGGTCAACAAGAAAATAATTAGTGGCACCTTCTAGTTGTGGGGAGGCGCTTGCCTTTTGCTAGTGCCTTCCGACTGTGGGGAGGCGCTTGCCTTTTGTTAGCGCCTTCCGACTATGGGGAGGTGCTTGTATTTGGTTGGTGCCTTCCGATTGTAGGGAGGCGCTCATCTTCGGTTGGCGCCTTCTGACTGCAGGGAGGCACTCGCATTCAGTTGGCACCTTTCGACTGTAGGGAGGCAGTGGTATTCAGTTGGCACCTTCCAACTGCAGGGAGGCGCTCGTGTTTTCTTCATTAACCCCCAATGAAATAAAGTGCCAGGTCCATCAAAAGGACCTCGACCGTTCCAAATCTAACTAAACCAACTGCAATTCCACAAAATATACTAAAAACACACAAATTAGATAACACGCATAATTATATCAAATATCTATATAATCATTCATAAAAGTACAAAATCCTTATTATACAGCCGCATATTGATCAAAGAAATATGTACAAAATATGAGCATTTATGGTGATCATCATCCCCCCACGCCTAACATATGCCACGCCCTCGTGGCATCCAAGCTGCAGGTAGCCCTCTGACTTTTCATCATCACCATATTTTGGAGGATTCTGTTGTCCCTGCGGCCCGAGTATGTCTTTTCGTGCTGGCAATTGAAGGTGTGGTTCACCTTTGCCTATAGGAAAATATGGCTGTCAATTGTCCTCTTCTTGTTCTGGCCGCTACTGGTGGTGGTCTAGCCAGCGTTGTTCCTGTCGATTGAAATGCAGCTTTGGCAGCTTGCCAAAGGTCACCGTCTGGAGGTCTGACCACTGCTAGAGGGATATCCGAGTTATCCCCTCTGGAATGCACTACTTGGGCCTTGTATAATCTGGATGCTTTAGGGGTAAGCCCTGCATTCTCCTTTGTAATTGCAACGGCCTCCAATTGTGGGCCATATACTCCCCACCATTCCAAGTACTTCCTCATCATGGCAGGCTGCCCTCGGGATGAACCATAGATGTCCCAAAACTGGCTGTCTTCTATCCGATTGATGTAGATGCCAGAATCTTCTTTTACCCTCGAGGATGCCTTCTTCTGGATGGGCGTCTTTTGGGTGCAGTAAGGCACCTTCTTGTGGATTTCGTGCCTTCTTCTGGATGCAGTAAGGTGCCTTCTTCTGTATGGGCACATTTTAGGTGTAGTAAGATGCATTCTTATGGATGGGCGCCTTCTTCTAGATGCAGCAAGGCGCCTTCTTCTGGACTTGGTGATTTGACTAGAAAAAGGGTGATCAAGCCTTCCCAGTTTTTCATGCTGCCCAAATTCTACCTACGATTTGGTGTTGAAATGCTGAGCCGAATTAGGCCTGGTTTCCCAGATACCTATCCCTCATGCTGTTAGGTCCTCCACCTGCAAAAAGTAACCAAAATAGAAAAGAAAATAAAGGCAGTTAGACGTGTTCCGTGCCTGTTAGGCCCTGGATTATGATGCCTGCAGCTTGCATGTGGGCATCGTCCCTGCAAAAACACACATTAAAAAAAAAACTATATTAACTATAAAAAAAATTGGGTGAGCACTTTCGTGCCCACCATTTCACCTGTGAGAGTTCGGTCTAGATCTAGGAAGATGGGGTCTCCCCCACGCCTACTCTGGATTCCACCTGTAACATTTTCAACGTATTATAGGGGCGTAGTCAGTGGCCATTGACTATGAATATGGTGTTGTTGTCATCAATTGTCTTAACACACAGTGCCCCATTCCTAATGAGGTTTGCCACCTCATACAGCCCCATCCACCTCTGTATAAGTTTGTGCTTCCCTTCCTGGAACTAAGAATCGTACAACAGTACCCATCCCCTACCTAGAACTTCTTCAGCTTGATGTGGTTATCATGCCACTTCTTTCTCTGCTTCTGTATAATCTCTATCCTCTGCAAAGCATCCAGTTGGATTTCGTCTAGCTGATCTAGCTAGCGAATCCTCTATTTTTGAGCTTCGTCCAAGCTCAAATTTAATTCTGAAGCCGTCCTCATAGTTTTGATTTCAAACTCGATGGGCATCATCACATTTTTTCCATAGACCAGTTGGAAAAGTGTGCATCCTGTGGTGGATTTCCATGTGGTGTTGTATGCCCAAACTGCCTTTGGCAACCATGTGGCCCAATATTTCTTGTGTTGCTACACGGTTTTGGTCAGGATGTTTTCTATCTCCCTGTTTGTCACTTCTACTTGCCCGTTCGCCTGCGGATGGTAGGGTGTGGTTTTATTGTGCCAAACTCTATACTGATCCATCAGCTCCTGAATCAATTTGGAGGTGAATTGGGGCCCATGGTCTATTGTTATCTCTCGATGAACCCCAAATTGTGTGAAAATATGGGCAAATAAGAAATCGACGACCGTTCTTTCCTTTGAGTCCCTTAATGCCTGCACTTCCACCCATTTGGTGACATAATCCATGCAAACCAGAATAAACCTCCTTCCCATCGAAGGTGGATTAAATGGTCCCATGAAGTCCATGCCCCATTTATCGAAAGGTTACAAGTGTACCAGGGGCTGTAGGGGCATTTCATCTCAGTGGGTTGGTCTACCCATCCTCTGAAACTCGTCACACTTGCTGGTATACGCTACCGCGTCCTTGAATAGAGTGGGCCAAAAATACCCATCCTACAGGATTTTGTAGGCAGTTCATTTCCCTGCAAAGTGTCCTTCGCATGGCTCATCGTTACATGCCTTGAGCACTTCTGAAAACTCCTGTTCTACTATGCATCTTCTTATAATTTGGTCCTGTCCTATTTTAAATTGGAGACCATCCATCCAAAGGAATGATGCGCTCTTCTCTATGATCGCCTGCTTTTCTCGGTAGGAGAGAGCAGGTGAGGTCCTTCCGATGGCCAAGTAATTGGCTATGTCTGCATACCACGAAGTTTGTTCACTAATAGTGAATAGATGTTCATCCAAAAACTGATCTTCCACTGCTTGATGATCTGCTAGTATCAATCTGGACAAAAAATCTACCACGGCATTTTCCTTGCCCGGTTTATTGACTATAGTGATGTCGAATTCCTACAATAGCAACAGCCATCTAATAATTCTACCACCAATGGCCGGCTTGCTCATTAGATACCTGATAGCCACGTGGTTCATATGGATAAATACCTTGTATCCCGTTATATAGTGGCAGAATTTGTTTATTGCATGGACAATTGCGAGGAATTCTTTTTCTATCACTGTATAGTTGAGCTCGGCTCCCACCAAGTTTTTATTGACATAATAGATGGCATAAAATTCTTTGCTGTATTTTTTCCCGAGGACTAATCCTATTGCACCGTTAGATGCATTGCAGTAAATATGGAATGGTATGGCCCAATTCAGTCCTCTCAAGACCGGTGCAAATATCAAATTTTCTTTCAGCAATTGGAACGCTTCTTCGCAATCTCCCATCCAATTGAACTCTACATCCTTAAAAAGTAGGGTGTGCAGTGGTTTGGCAATCTTACTAAATTCGGTGATAAATTGTCGGTAGTACCCGACTGATCCAAGGAAACTTCTTACCTCCTTCTGTGTTCTGGGGCTAGGTAGGTCTCTGATGACCTCGATCTTCATCTTGTCTACTTTTATTCCTTCCGCAGAGAGGTGGTGTCCCAAAATGATGCCTTCCTGCATCATCATAAAACATTTTTCATTACTTAGGGACAAATGATTTTCCTTGCTCCTGTTGAGCACTCTTTTCAGATTTTTCATTGCCTCCTTGAAGGTTTCTCCATAGGCGGTGAAGTCATCCATGTATACTTCCACCCCATCTCCTATCATATCAAATAATATGCTAAGCACCGCCCTTTGAAAGGTGGCCGGTGCGTTGCATAGTCCAAAAGGCAATACCTTATAGGCAAACATTCCCCATGGACAGGTGAACGTTGTTTTATCTTGATCTTCTTCCCATATCTGGATCTGGTTGTAACCACTGAAACCATCCAGAAAGGAGAAGTATTTTCTTCTTGAGAGTGTGTCCAAGACCTGATCGATGAACGGGAGCGAGAAGTGGTCTTTCTTAGTCACCTTGTTCAACACCCGATAGTCCATGCAGATTCACCATTTCCCATTCTTTTTGGGGACCTTGATACCCATTCACTGTCAAAAATTAGATATATGAATTCGACAGCCAAAAATTTGTGCAGTTCTTCTTTGACAATGTCTTTCATTGCTGGGTTCATCCTTCTCTGTGGCTACCGACTAGGAGTTGCTTGGTCATATAAATAAATCTGATGGGTACATATTTTTGGGTTGATGCCATGCATATCTGTGTAGTCCTATGCAAATGCTTGTTGGTATTTTACCAGAAGCTCTTCCAATTTTTCTAGTTGTGTGGGTGTCAACCTGTTGTTGATGTTTAATATCCTCCCTGGCCCAATGTGTATTTGTTGGATGTGCTGATCTTGGGCTCTAGTCAACGGTGATCTAGGTGTGGGGGTGGATGATTCTCCATGGAGAAAATCCATGATAGCACCATACTCGTCCTCTTCTGTCACCTCCTCCAAGGTCATCATCGGCTGGATTATGGACAACTCCGTAGTTCCATGCTCGGTGATCCTGGGTTCTTCTACTGAGTCCATAGACTGAGCTGGCAGTGAAATTGTTAGCATTTTGACATTTTTCCCATTGGAGATGGTCATTAGCCCATCCCAACATCTGATGTAAGCATCAACTGTTGCCAGCCATGGCCTCTGCAAAATGAGTGGGTAACCGCCCAGCCTGGTCTTGGTTTGTAAAACTAAAAAATTGTCTGGATATTCCCATGCACTGACTGTTACGATCACATATTCCAGCATCCCTTCTAGCGACACGGTTGATCGATCGACTAACTACAGCACTATCATGGTTAGATTCAGGTTCGTGAGCTGCAGCCTCTGCATGGTCTCTTGAGGCATCACGTTGATGGCTGCCCTGAGGTCAACCAATGTGTTGGACAGGGAATGTCCTCCAATTTTTACGATCAGCACTGGGCTGCCTGGATCTGCATACTTCAGATGATGTGTTCCACCCATCATTAGATCTGCCAGTTTACCCACAATGTTGATAGTCTAGGTAGCTTTTCATCTTGATCTCCTTAGACACATTTCTCTAATTACCTTGGTATAAATGGGGACATCTCGAATTGCTTGAAATAATGGGATTGTCATCGTGAGATTTTTCAAGCTCGACAAGATGTCAAATTCTGGTTATGTTGTTTTTATTTGTTCCTGCATCTGGCTAGGAAATGGAGCCTCCGCTCTCTCAAGTGCTTTTCCCTCTTCTACCAGAGGTGTCTCCTCTATTTATTTCTCCTCTTCTACTAGTGGAGGTCTCTCTACTGTTTCTTCCTCCTCTTCTACCAGAGGCAGTGTCTCTACTCCTAGCTGCATACCTGATCTAAGTTGAATATTGTACATATGATACATCTCACCTTCTATGTTGTATGTCGACTGATTTACTCTGTTGTTCAGGTTTGCTGTCGGTTGTGCTGGTAGCTATGCAGGTCTCGTTGCTGGAAATGCTGGTAAGTTCTGTTGGATGTGAGCAGGTGCTGCACTCTATGGAGTATGATTCCATGCATTATGGTCTCTCCACTACTTCCTAGGATATGGATATGGCCTCCATGGCTACTGATTCGAAAATGCTGCTAGGGGTGTGTTAGTCCAGGGTGATGGTCCCCACCACCCCATATTAGGTGTTTGAGGGGGTCCTTGGTGCATGTATGGCCCTCCCCCATATGATGGCATTTCGGTTGGTATATTCCCCATGGGGGGTTGTGGCCAAATATTCCTATTGCCTATGAAGTATGCCTTTGTGCTCTCAGCCACTTCCTGGTTACTGGGTAGTTTTGGGCACAATCGAGTTTTATGATTCAGCCTGCAAACTGCACATACTTTGACCTTGTTTTCTGGACATGCATTCTTTGCATGCCTTCCTCTACATTTTGGGTATAAATACGCTAATGTTGCATCATTTTATTGTTTCTTATTTTCTAACAGTAGCGTATCCATCTACAGTGCTAGAGATGAGAGCATTTTGCTCTTCAAATCCTCCAGCATGTTGCCTATTTATGTTTTGGTGACTAAAGTAGTCGCCTTCATGGTCCTGGCAATGATTTGGCATCGCCTTCTCGAGTAGTTCTAGAATAATTGTTGGATGTCATCCATAGCATGCTGATAGACATCACCTCCAGAGATCATGTTGAGAGCCTCTAGTGACTCATTGGTAAGTCCCCTCAAGAAGATGTTTTTGAGGGACTTATCAGATAGCTTCGAGTTATGGGACCGTTGAAGATTAAAGCTGAATCTCTCCCAATACTCCTTGAGAGACTCATCTTCTCTTTTTGTCATGCTTAGGACCTCCTCCCTGGAGTCTCTTGCTCTTCTGAAATCTTGATATTGCTCTAGAAAGAGCTTCTTCATCTAGTCCAAGGTGGTGATGTGTTTGTCTCCCAGACCGATGAACCATCGTAGAGCTGCATCGTCTAATGTAGAAGGAAATAATTTCAACTTTTGCATGTTTGATTTGTAATCCATAGACCTACACAAAACATCAAACTTGAATAAAAACAGGTCAGGGTCCTCAGTCGGGTGTCCTCTGAAGGATGGAAGGTGATCAGGGGATATGTTTTTCATTTTGGTATCTCCTACTCCCTCCTCTATTGGGAAACTAAAGCCAAATGAGACTTCATCATTATCTACCATTTTTTCAGGAAATGTGGTTTCTAATGCAGCATTTATGGCCTTTCGGTCATTTAAAACTTTCTAAGTCAATGCTTTAAGGTTGTCTGGTGAGATCATCTGATCCTCCATAGACTTCCACAACAGGGCTTCCTCTAAAGGAGTCTATTAAACAGGGGATTTATGATGATTCGTTCATCCCCTTGTTGATGGGATGAGGTAAAACTTTGCACAAAGTGCGGTTCCTCACTGCAATGGATTGCTGGTAGGTCGGGCGAGTCTAACTCAAATCCAAAATGCTCGGCTGACTCAGGTCCTGATGGATTAGTTCTTATAAAGCGACCGTCAGGTCCTCTTATTCTCGAAGAACTCATACAAGGTCAGATGGAAGGTTTCAGGGTATTGTAAGTAATCTAATTAAGACGCTTCCCTGGCAATGGTGCCAAAATGTTGCGGGCCAAACAAGGTGAATGGTTTCCTATTTTTGTCACATGCCCGTGCATTTAATTATCAACCCAGGGAGCTTTGTAAACTTGTGAAGAGTCAAAATTAGGTTACTACAATACCACTGGAGGTGAATCTGCTAATCCTACATTTTGGGGGGTGTTCTTGAAATGGTTTGTCAATCATTCCTGCACTCCTCAATGATTTACGTAAGAAGAACATAATTAAACCTACAGGAAATAAATCATGCACGCGTTCCTAAAAATAAATCTACTGCAAATGCTAGAACTAATAAACTAAAAAACATTCTTATGAAAGCAATAAACTAATTAAAATTAATAAACAAAAATGAAATGATGAAGAAATACTGGCTTGGAGTGGGCTCAGGCTCCAGCAGCTTCTTCCCGATCGAACACGTGCTTAGAACTTCTAGAACGTTAATATATTCGTCAACACACTACAATTTATCTCTGTACGTCTAAATGGATCTTTATTTTATTTCTATATATTTCTCAGAAAGATCTGCGTGTGTTTATATAACACACCCATAGAACTTCTATTACAGAAGTAGTTACAATAGTCGATCTGTCCTAGACTAAATCAAGACAGTTTGGTAAATGCAATCGACATCTGGCATTCTATTCTAATGGCGACATGTTCATTGTTTGGTTTGTGCTTTGCCTGGAATCAGTAAGACATTTCGATACGTTGGTGCAATCTCCAATTTAGCTCTGCATGACACAAAGCTGGAACTGCACCAGCCGCTGCCATCCACGTCGTTCAAATTTGGTCAACGGGCAAAGAATCAGTGGCACCTTTTGGTTGTGTGGAGGTGCTTGCCTTTTGCTAGCACCTTTCGACTGTGGGGAGGCACTTGCCTTTTGTTAGTGCATTTCGACTGTGGGGAGGCACTTGTCTTTGGTTGGTGCCTTTCGGTTGTAGGGAGACGCTCGTATTTGGTTGGCACATTCCGACTGCAGGGAGGCGCTCATATTTAGTTGGTGCCTTTCGACTGTAGGGAGGCGCTGGTATTCAGTTGATGCCTTTCGACTGTAGGGAGGCGCTCATGTTTTCTTCATTAACCCCCGATGAAATAAAGTTCCAGGTCCATCAAAAGGACCTCGACCGTTCCAAATCTAACTAAATCAAATGCAATTCCACAAAATATACTAAAAACACACAAATTAGATAACACGCATAATTATATCAAATATCTATATAATCATTCATAAAAGTACGCAATCCTTATTATACATCCACATATTGATCAAAGAAATATGTACAAAATATGAGCATTTCTGGTGCTCATCAGTATTCACAAATAGTCTTCGACTTTTTTGAAGACTTAGGATAGCCCTTAGACCCCTAGGTCTAAGAATACTTAGGTTTGAACTCCTTTGCATGAGCTTGTATTTTTTTACTCATTGCTACTAAAAATGAAATAGAAGAGAAAAAGTTGATCAGTATTAGTATTTCTTAATATTGTAATAATATGGAAATCATATGAACCATGAGGTTCAACATCTAAAAAGGAGGGATATTTTAGCAAAGACAATGTTATTACATTCTATATAATATTTCTTTTAGCATCCAAAATATGTGATATATGTTATCAGTATCTTATATATTATAATATAGTCCTTAATGTTATCAGAATCAACCAATTTAATAGAATAACTCTCTAATTTCAAGCAACTTACTTTAATAGTATTAAATTTTACAAATATATCATGTAATTTTGACCATACTTTAATAGGTTCACTTCCTCTTTCATATGGAAAAGCAACTCCAATTCAATAAGCAAAGAAAATAGGCCAATGGATTCTTACTTCCTTTTGTGGAAAGTTTTTTCATTAGGGGCTACTGCTTTATCTTCTTGAAAGATGCACCATAGCTTCTTACCACATAAAAGGCTAATCATTTAAGTTGACCAAATACTATACTTTCACCCATTAATATGAGTAACTATAGCTTGGAGATCCATATTATATAATTTAACTCCTAACACAACAATAGATCCTTGAACTAATCCCACTAATATGTAGAGCACCAAAAATTACGTGATTTTAAAAATAGGCTCAAGAAAATTTTATATGGAAAACTTATGGTCTCTGAAAGGTTTTCCCTAATAGGCCCCCAAAAATGAAAAATTAAAACTCCATACCTTACAAAAGATATATCCAATTGACTAGTTCCACTTGGCTATCCATGATTTGCTAGTGTCTTCCACTTATCATTTATCACTTGGTTGATTTTTATTGTTTAATTCAATATAAATACATAAAATGGAGTTTGAAATTTCATAAAATATGACCATGTTATCCTAAAGTCACTGAAACATCCAAAGAGACTTGAAGGAGATCAAACCTTGATCTCTTATGTGTAAAGCACAATGAGCTACCCAACATGGTAGTTGTGTATATAAGAGTTAAATGGATCTCCCTTATACTTAGGTTTTCTCCACCCTAATGTTGGTAGTGAAAATATATGTGCATGGTTTGATTACACATCCGTTATCCCCCAAAATCTTCTTACTATTATGGTTATAAAATGGGTTGTTTCTCCATGGAAGATAAAACATTACCCATTTAGTGCAAAAGAGGAAACTAGCATTACTTGATCTTGTTCCCTCATTTATCTAATGTAAGGTTCAAACCACCATATTATTCTCATAGTCAATATAGAGAATCAAACTTCAAAAAACCTACTAGAACTCAATTACCTTAGCCAAGTTGCTACTTTATTTCTTTAGCAAAAATGATGTCTACAATGATTCAAACCTAAGTTATTCAAAGCAAAAATCCTTACAATGCATTTATATAGTTGTAATGGAAGCCCCACTTGATGTGTTAGAGTATTTCCTTTCTATTTAATTGAAGGCCTTATGCATTTCATAACAAAAGGGCAATAAGTGAAAAGGATTGAAAATCCAACTAAGTGTTCTATTATTTACAAATCATTATATAGGCACTAATGGCCCAAAATACATAACCAACCCATGAAATCATGGATTTGATTCAATACGCTTCAACCAAAAGCTACAAAGGTGCAAAGGAGAATGCACGTAAACTTCTAAGTTAAGATTGCTAACTAGAAGATCCATTTTAGCTAACTTGAAGCACACACTTCCTACTTTGAGTTCACACTTGCTAACTAACACTCTAAAAGACAACTAGAAGACAACTAGTGCCCACAAGTGCATGTGAGAAAGAGACTCACTTACAATATGAATTTGCTAGAAATAAACTAAGCAAACCTAAGCTAGGAACTACTAGAGGGGTCATATGAAAGATCTAACATCAATCCTCATCATGCCTCCCCACAATAGAAGCATTGGACTCCAATGCTTTCAAAAGAATAGGAAAGTCACGGGACATCTGATGAAAAGAAATCCAACGAGCCTGATGCGGCAGCTGTCCTCGTCGAGCCACAAGATATGAGGTGGTAGACCCCTGGCGAGTCTGTCGAGTCTTCGTGTCATAGATCTGATCTGCATCCAATGGTAACTATGCTTCAGGAACCACGTCCACAGGATGACTGATAGCTGGTGCAGTCTCCAATGTAGAGTCAAAGTACAACTTCAAGAGATCTACATTGACGACGTCATGAATTCCCAAGTGTGCAGGAAGATCAAGGCGGAAAGCATTCTCGGACACCTGCTGAAGAATAGTATAAGGCCCATAGCGAATTGGTTTGATTTTTCTATGAGTCTTATCAGTGAAACGTCGCTTGTCAAGATGCAACCAAACTTTATCACCAACCTGAAAAGGATGAGGAATTCGATGTCGATCCATGGCCTTTTTCTCGCTACTGCTGTGTCTTTTGCAAAATCTCAACCACCTTTGATTGAAGATTGTGCAAGTGTTGAACAAAAGAGTGTGCCTTGTCTTGCTCCTTCCGAAGATGTGAAGTGACAGGAGAAGGCAAAGACAAAGGTAACTCATAAGGTGCCAAGGGCTGAAATCCCATACAAACTTCAAAGGGTGAATGACCCGTAGAAGAATGTAGGGCCCTATTATAGGCATGTTCAATATGCGTGAGACTCAAGTCCCACTTTGCCGGTGAAGCGTGATGATAGATTCGCAAACTTTGCACAAGTGTACGGTTTACCACTTCAGTCTGCCCATCGGACTCGCGGATGATAGGCGATAGAAAAGTTAAGGGAAACTCCCAAAATCTTCCACAAAGAATGCCAAAAGTGACCCACAAAGCGTGAATCACGATCCGAGATAATGCTGGTAGGTAGACCAAAGGAACGCCAAATGCTAGTCAAAGAAAAATTGAGCTAAGTCTGATGCAAAACTTGTCTTGCGGCATGGAATAAACTTAGCCATTTTGCTGAATCTGTCAACCACCACGAACACACAATCATGTTGGCGCACTGTCATAGGAAAACCACTAACCAAGTCCATGGAAATGCTTTCCCAAGGACGGGAAGGAATGGGCAAAGGCATGCCTAAGCCAAACTTTCTATTAGCTGGTTTTGAGCGACAACAAACTGCACACTGCTTGAGAAATCTCAACACATCCCTCTCGCATTTTTGGCCAATAGAAAAATCGTTGCAAATGATGAAGTGTTTTATGCTTCCCAAAGTGACCACCATAAAGTGTAGAATGAGCTTCCTTAAGAAGTGACACTCTAGGCTCACAAGGAACACAAACCTTGTCCAATTTGTAAAGAAGTCCTTCTTTGATGTAGAAATCTTGGAAAAGACGCAAATTGGAAGAAGAAGGCTTACTCACTTGCTCAAATATTTTTCCAAAATCAGGATCCTGAGAATACTGATTAGGCCAAGTCTGAAATCCCAAGTGTGAAGTGGACATAACTGTTAAGGCAAGAGCGGCTGGAGGCCTACTCAAACAATCAACAACGATATTACTCTTCCCCTTTTTGTACTTGATCACCAAGTGAAATTGTTGGAGGTAAGAGGCCCACTTCATATGTCTTGATTCTTCAATTTTACTTTGAGATTGTAAAAACTTGAGAGGCATATGATCGGTGTGTACTCATTGTATCTTTTCCCAAAAGATAGTGTCTCCAATACTTAATGGCTTGAACTAAAGCATACAACTCTTTGTCATATGTAGAATAGTTCAACTTAGCAGCAGAAAAAGTTTCTGAATGATAAGCAACTGGATGACCATTCTGTTTGAGCACAGCTCCTAAGGCAACTTTAGAGGCATCTGTTTCAATCTCAAAAGGTTGAGAAAGGTCAGGTAAAGTTAACACATGTGCTGTACACAATTTCTTTTTGAGTTTCTCAAAGGCAACTTCTTGGCTTTTCTCCCAATGAAATGGAGTTTTGGACTTAGTGAGATAATGCAATGGAGCCGCAAGGGTGGAATATTGAGGAATGAACTTGCGATAAAAATTCGCAAGTCCTAGGAAACTCCTTAACTCGGTGAGAGTTGTAGGAGGGGACCACTTAAGTAAAACATCAACTTTTATGGGATCTACCTGAATTCCACTCTCACTAATAACATAGCCAAGGTAAGAAACTGAAGTATTGCCAAAAGAACACTTGGAAGAATTGGCATATAATTGATTCTTCGCAAGAAGATCAAGGGTTTGCTGGATATGCCTAAGGTGTTCCTCCCAAGTTTTTGAGAAAATCAATATATCATCAAGATATATAATGACAAATTTGTCAAGGACTTCACGAAATACATCATTCATCAACCTCATGAAGGTTGCAGGAGCATTAGTAAGACCGAAGGGCATGACCAACCATTCAAAGAGGCCCATCTTCGTCTTGAAAGTATGTCTTCCATGTATCCTCGGCTTGGATACGCACTTGATGATATCCACTTTTGAGATCTATTTTTGAAAAGAACTTAGCTCCTTGAAGCTGATCTAATAAATCATCAATGCGGGGTAAGGGATATCTATTCTTCACAGAAATTCTGTTCAAAGCACGAAAATCAATGCATAATCTCCAAGTGCCATCTTTCTTAAGAACTAACAAAATAGGTGAGGCACAAGCATAAGTACTTTCCTTAATGAAACCCTTAGACAACAAATCTTCTATTTGCTTTTTTATTTCTTCATTTTGCAAAATAGATTGTCTATACATGGGAGCATTAGGAAGAGAAGAACCTGGAATTATTTCAATGCTGTGATTAATTGTGCGAATTGGAGGAAGAGACTTTGGCTCCTGAAATATGTGTGAATAACTTTGCAATATTTTATCCATTGAAGAGTGTTGCTTTGTAATGGATGTAGATGTAGAAGTGTTTTGAGAGCGAATGAAAATTAGAGCAACATCACCACCTTTCTTAATTACTCTTTTCGTTTGCTTGGAACTTAGAATGATATTAGGAGTGTTGGTGCTTTTAATGAGAAAGACCTTACCATATTTTTGAAGTGTGTAGGTTCTTTTAAAAGCATCATAAACAGCTCTCCTATCATACTTGAAAAGGTTGTCCAAGCAAAATCCCACAACAATCCATAGGAGTCACATCACAAGTGACTTGATCTATGAACTGTGGGCCAAGTGCAAATTTTAAAGTGCAAGTGTGAGTGATTTCTGAGCCTCTTCCACTATCCTTCCAACCCAAAGAATAAGGTTGAGGATGAGGCGCCATAGGTAACTTCAAACGCTCGACAATGGACCTCGCAATTAGATTTTTCTGCGAGCCATTGTCCACTATACAATCAGTTGCAAAGTTGTGAAGTAAGTGGGCTCGAGTGATGAACAAAGCATCACGAGCCCCATCTGAAGAACTTACATTTACTAAGGTAACTTCATTAAGCTTACCTCGTAATTCCGTATATACTCGACTCTCTCCTACAGACTCAAGGGGACCCTTGGAAGCATCCTCCTCTTGAGTAGTAATCACTAAACTCTTCTTTTTGAGCTTAAAGCAATCAGCTTTCTCATGCCCTTTCTTCTTACAATAATTGCAGAATTTCTTAGAAGAAGAAGATGAAGATTTAGAAGAAGAAGAAGAAGGAGTAGAAGCGGAAGGGGAAGGAGAAGAAGGAGATGGAGAAGACACATTCTTCTTTTGAGCAAAATTCTTCTTTTGTGAGAAAGAATTATTCCCTTTTGATGAGTTTGCAACCACTTGAGTAACAGGTGTGCGGAATGCCCGCGATTGCGCCTTGAACTTGTCCTCCGCAAGCTGTGCCTGGTTGAAAACTTGATCCAATGTTTCCATAGAAACAAACATTAGTTCCCTGTACAAATGCTCCAACAAGCCACTTTGAAACTTGAGAATCAAACCTGGAACATCATCCTCCACATTGACAAGTATTCTGAACCTGTTAAATTGGAAAATATATTCTTGTACATCCATATTAGTACCTTGGCGAAAACGAAACCATTTAATAACCAATTCTCTAGAATAATTTGAAGGATAGAAATTGGTCTTAAGACATTGTACAAGCTCATCCCATGTGGTGAGTTCTTGTCCTCGTTTTCGTTCCACAAGTACTTTGGCTAAGCCAAAAAGTTTAAGCTTAGCATAAGGCACTATATCATCTTCTGAAAGTTGAGAAAAAGCAAACCAAGAACTCATGTCAAGAATCCAACTATTCAAGACATCAGGGTTCCTGGATCCATCATACAATGGAACTTCACAACGAACTCTCAAACGAGAATCGTGAGCAGAAGTTGAGGCATTATGCAAAGAAATGTCATTTACCTTCATGGCAAGATTGCCAAGGACTTCGCCATTGTAGTGTCATTAGCCTTATCTCGCAAAGTGTTTACAACATGGGCCAATTCTCGCCACTTGGGCAGCCAAGTCGAAGCCATGTGTTCTCGGGTATAAGCCAGAAGTAAAGTTTAAGAAAGCACTAAATCAAGGAAGTACAATGCAAATTTCCTTGTTACACTGGAGTGCTGCTTAAAATGGAAAATTTACTCCTAAGGCTATCAATTTTGAAATTTTTAAACTAATATAAAGTGCAAAATTAACATTTATTAATTTAAAAATAACTTAAAAAAATTAAATTGCAATTAATCAAGGATTAATGAATTTAATTAAGTTATTAAAAATTAAATTAATAAAAATGCAATTTTTAACATGCAACTTTAAAATAGTAAAAATTTAAAATTTTACAATAAAATTACCCTTCAATCTGCTGTTGAACTGGACTTTAACTGTGCATGAAAATTTGGCAACCTCCAGTTGCACGGATCCCGAAGTGCAGAGACACCAGTCTTCCCTGGCATAATTCCCAAGGCAGATGTGCAGAAAAAAAAATAAAAATTACAATGTTCAAATTTTTGTTTTTCAATTCTTTGCACGGATCCCGAGCTGCACAAATTTTAGTGTGCACAATTTCATGCACAATGGGGGTCCACGCACGCAGCCGCCCCTGGCCTGGCTGGTGCTGGCCCTGGTGCTATCGGCCGCAGGCCCGACAGCCATCTGACAGCAATGTCAGACGCTGCCCCCAAGGCTCTGCGGGCCGCAACAGACGAGCCGCTCGATCGGTCGTCGAGCACTACGTCGTAGGCCGCAAGCCTGCAGTCGCCTGATAGAAATGTCAGGTGCTACGGTGCTGGCCCACGACATCGGAGCTGACGCCTGACATACCGTCAAGCTGTCGAGTCGACAGGCAGTTCAGCTACCGCCGGCTCGCTCCAGGCGTTGCGCCGACGTCGAGCAGCGACAAACGCTACGACAATGCTCGAGCTGTCGACCTGGCAACAAGTTGCTGTCGAGCTCGACGATAGTCGAGCCACAACGCAATCACTGGCTCGAGATCGCTGTCCCTGCGGACAGCGATGGCCGCGCTCTCTTGCCCGACGGCCGTCGACTGGAAAGCGACGGCAAGCCCGACAACAGTGCCGAAGGCTGCCATACGCGGCCGAAGCAGCCAAAGTTGCTGCTGTAAAAATTACAATAATTTACAAATAAAATATATATATATATATATATATTTTTTTTTTACAAAATTACAGCAAGCTAATATATTATAAAAATAATATATTGATCAAAATTTTAAAGCTTTCTAACACAAATTTAAAAAAAATTAAAAATTAACCATGGGGGTTAATCTTAAAATTCGAAAAGCTTTGAAATTACAAAAAATGAAGCAACCAGCTCCCACCAGTAGCTCTCCTTTCAAGATCCGGTCGACACACGACCAGCGTTTGAAAGGCACCCAGATCTAAGTCGACACACGACCTAGCTTTGGAAGTCCTCCTGGAGCTCTTCAGTACTCGAAAATGGGGGGGGCAGCAGGGTCAAATGGCTCCCTAATCCTAATTGGACCGTAGCTACGATCCAATCCCTTCCAAGGATCAGTATATGAAGAACTCTGGGGCAAACTTTTCCTATACCTCTTAAGCATAAGCAAAAAGTTGGATCGAGGGGTTTGTCGGCGAAGGAACTTCCTTCTCCGAATGGTTTTCAAGCTCCCTTTGGGCTTAAACCGAGTCCTCAATGAGAATACGTTTCTCATAATATTTCTATCTCCTATCCTCTCACCTCACAAGCCCTAGTGCAAACATGAACTAGGCTCTGATACCAATGAAAATGATTGAAAATCCAACTAAGTGTTCTATTATTTACAAATCATTATATAGGCACTAATGGCCCAAAATACATAACCAACCCATGAAATCATGGATTTGATTCAATACGCTTCAACCAAAAGCTACAAAGGTGCAAAGGAGAATGCACGTAAACTTCTAAGTTAATATTGCTAACTAGAAGATCCATTTTAGCTAACTTGAAGCACACACTTCCTACTTTGAGTTCACACTTGCTAACTAACACTCTAAAAGACAACTAGAAGACAACTAGTGCCCACAAGTGCATGTGAGAAAGAGACTCACTTACAATATGAATTTGCTAGAAATAAACTAAGCAAACCTAAGCTAGGAACTACTAGAGGGGTCATATGAAAGATCTAACATCAATCCTCATCAATAAGCCAATCCTAGGTTGTGTTTCATAATGTGAGGCTACGAAGCCAAGGGTAGACATGTAAAAGGCCATAGATTCAAATTAAAAAAATATATGAATATTTTAATTAAAATACCCCCTTCGAACCAATATCTTCACATCTCTTCAGCAACATTGATCATGATCTTTTAGATTTTGGATTTTAAAACCATTTTTGGAAAGAATAATGTGTTTTTTCTCCAATTTTTTATAGAAAAGTGGATGATAAAGAAAGAAATAAAAGATATTTTTTCCCTTATGTAGAAACAACTAATGAAAAATTTAGGAGAGTATTCTCCTTCAATTTAGAAGAAAAATTGAAGGTTGTGAATAATATTTCTATATGACCAATTGAGGTAGCTCTATATCCACTCTAATACCACCTTGGAATTCATAATATTTTCTAGAAATGAATAGATATAATCCATCAACTCAAATGTAATATAGAAAATGTAAAAAATATAAAAGAGAAAAAAGATATAGTGTGCACATATAGTCACCATAAATAATTATTATATTATCCATAGATAAGGATCCCAACACTCCAATAATAAAATGATGAAGTGTCAAGGGTATTTATACCAATATAAATTTATCAAATACATAAATGAGGTTAAACTTAAGCTAACATAACAAGAAATGATTTAAGATTAATTATAAGTTTATAAGATGGGTTAACTATACCAAGGTCAACCATGGCCCATATGCACCTACACAATAAAATATTATAATAATTCCAATACATTGTACAATGAATTCTCTTAGGCCTATCTAAGATTATATCATATAACATCATCCTTGCTGATTATTTAGATTACACTTTCAACAAGTTGGAATTAAGGATGCCCAATTTGGAATTATGGGTTCCCTAGTTAGTGATAAGAGGAAGAGTAACTATGAAACACCCTATCTAGGAAGTAAATACTATACAAAAAATAATTATTAAGGATGAGAATATTTCCCATGATGCAATGATTCTTAAAAATAGAGGGTTAATATGTCATTTTCATGGATAGTGGTTGAGATTATAATAGATTAAAAAAATATATCTTGAGTTCATTGTCACTATATTTGACACTCAAGTCCCAGGTCCCTGATCCTTTCCCAGCTTCCCTGGTACCTCCTTTTCCCATCCTCTTCGGCTGAAATGTGTTGCAGAAGATATCCTTTGGGGGGAAGATCACTATTCCAATGTTCTACCCCTTTCCTTGCCCTATGGTGGGAAAACCTGTGTTCCACCTTTGCTTCACTGTCCTGCATTTTCCTCCGATGTCTGGGTTCTAGGTTGGGTTTAGGTTTTTCCCTGGGACCTTTCCTGGAGTTTTTAGTATCTTTCAAGGTTCTCCTTGAAATTTCATTTTTTCCTAGGTTGTTTTTGGAAGTCTTCCTCTCATTTTTCCTTTGGGGGATCTTCAGTTGTGGATTGTTGGGTCTAAGGATTTATGGCTTCATGAGCATTTTTGCACAACATCCTTTTGGTTGGACGAACCATGTACTTTATATTGTCACTTTAATCTTTGGGTTTAAGGTGGTGTTTCTTGTAGGTTTTAGCTCCTTTCATGGCTTGTGGCAGGGCCTCTGTTCTTCTCGTTGTTGGATATTTTTAGGAATTCCTCTTCTGTTTCCTTGAAGCTTTTTGTTGGATCCTTTTAGGAATTCCTCTTCTGTTTCATGAGCAATTTTGCATAGCATCCTTTTGGTCTTGGAGGGGACCGTGTGCTTTATACTATGACTCTACTCTTTGGGTTCATGGTGTTGGTTCCTATAGGTTTCAGTTCCTTTCGTGGCTTCGGTATTGACCTCTATTTTTCTTGTTGTTGATTCCTTGTAGGTTTTCCTTTTCTGCATCCTTGAATTTGTGGTGTTGAAGGTTGTCTGGGATGCCTAGCTGCTTCCTTTCATTTTGGGCTCTAATGTTTGCAGCCATGCTTCCTCGTGACTCCTTCTTTTTGGATTCCTATGGCACTTTCTCACCTTTTCCTTCAGATGTGTTGTTCCACTATTGTTGTTTCCCACGTTGGGTATTTTTTTCTTGAATATTTCCTTTTTCTACTTGAGGACTTCATAGCCTAGGAAGTTCCTCTTGTTCCTGATCCACTATTGCACCTTCCTTCAGGCTATTGTTCCAATGCATGAGGATTTTGTAGCCTATGATTTTCCTCTCTATGTTGCTTCATTTTTAGGCTTTCAGGGAGTGGTTTTTATAGTTTCCTTAATTTTTCACCATCCCTGTGTGATTCCTATCCCTGTTTTTATGGGATTCACAATTTTATGATCCACTGCTCCACCCATTTGTTTAGGGTGGTTTTTCAGTTTCATGTTGGTTTTCCCTTCTGTGGGAAGTAGTTTGTTCTCAAGGCCTATTTTCCCAAGGGTGGTTTCTAGTTTTCCCGCCCTTGGGAGGATTCAAATTTTAAATTTCTAGCTCAAAATGGTTGGGGTGGTTTGGCACTTTCTCCCACCCTTTGTCTACTTCAAATTCTTATTTGGCGTATTTTGATTCAAATCTGGTTTTCTGGCGGGCTTTCCCTTCTTGCCCATTTTTCCTTTGGTGCAAAGGAAGATGTCTTTATCTGGTGCAAAGGAAAGCGTGTTCCATATTTTATTCCTTTGGGTTGTCCTTACCTGTCCTTTTGTCCATCCTTGGATGAATTTATTTTGTTTCAATATGATGTATTTTGTTGTAATATGATCCTTTGTAATCAGGTTTTGGGATCCTTGACAAAAATCCACTTTTAATATAACCTACCAAAAAAATAATAATAGATTAAAAATTGGATCAAGTGGAAGTTGGAATTGAATTTAAACTACTTATGACTTTTATTTTAAAAGGATTTTTCCCCATTATCTTCTCCAGTTTAGAAATAAGGGATAATATAATGAATGGTGGTATTTGGTTTAGGGGTAAAGGTACATTATATTCAAACACAGAATGATATTTTTCTATGGATACAAATACTATTAGAAGGATTCCATTTTGGATTAGGATTTTTTGGATATCCTTAGTTTTAAATAATTTCAACAATACTCTAGGGATTTTCATCCAAGAGGGATCAACTACTAAGGAAAGAAGGCATGTTTTATACACTCATATATGTGTTTCCATAGATGTTTAAAAAAAAACATCATAGTCCATTAGGATTAAATATGAATCAAGACAATGTGATCAACAAGTGGATTATGAAAACATTGAATTCTAATGTCAGACATGTTATGAGATTTAACACAAGGCAAGATATTGCAAAGTGAAAATGATGGAGAAATATGATTTCTTTTGGATATGAGATAAACTTCCATATGAAACAAGAAAATCATATCATCATTGAAGATGGGTCAAATCAAGGATTTTTCACTCCTAAGAAAGTGTCCAAAAAATATCTCAATCATCAAATGGATGAAAAAGTACATAATAGTTTAGTTGAATCAACCGTAAAAATAAAAATAACACAAAAAATGATAAAATACAATGCTGAATTTTAAATACAAAAGGATTTAATAGTGTGAAGGAAGATTGGGGGAAATTTTTTAAAGCAATTAAGGTGAAAGATGTAAAGGTTAATCTAAGTATTTTATATCCATTTTCCTCGAGTAGCATAAAATATTCTTCTTGCAATAAATATCAAAGTAGTTTAGATTGAATCCATTGTAATTAAGGGTTTCAAGAGAAACATAATCAAAATATATATATGAAGGATATCAATAAAAAATAAGGTTTCTAGGGAAGCATAATAAAGTAATTAACATACATGATCATCCTTATATTTGGTATTTCTAGGGAAACATACATAATGTAGTGTTTATAAATATTTTTATTGCAATTTATATTCTATAGTGTAGCATAAGTCTTTAGAAAATAAGTCACATTATAACCATATGAAAAAATAGAAGAGATCGATGAAGGTGAAAATATTCATGGGATTGAAAAAAGAATTGGAAGTCTTGGTCTGAATTCTACCTATGTGGATGAGATGCATCCTCAAGACCTCAACCAATATTGGGAGACCCAAAATATCTTATGGATTAGCCTTTGGAGCATGCCAATTCCTATGGTACTACCTAAAATAATGATGGGGTAAAATACTAAAGAAGATATGGAAAAAGGTTAGAAGCTAGAAGTGAATTTTTTCCAGGATTCAACCACAAGATACATAAGAGCATGAGAATATCATTCCCTTAATTAAATTGAATTTCCTAATATACAAACCATTATTTGATATTGCAAATCATTAATCAAACAAGCACATACATAGCTAAGCATTCTAGAAATTGAGCAAATAACAATCCAAGGAGATATCCAAATAGAAAAATAACGTTAATGGAAAACACCATTCATCCAATTTTATCTAAATGCTTGAAGATGAAATTAAGATACATATACATTCTGAAATTTTTTTAGACAAAGGCCTAACAACACTTCAATATTTATTAAGGGTCATATAGCATTCGATCATACAATTTATGCAATTGTAAATTCTAAAGAGACAAACCTTGAAATTGGTTATATTCTAGTATATATAGGTTTGCACTACATTCTTGTTAGCTCATAATGATTGCTTGAAGGTTATCCTAAAGGTCTATTAGGGCAAGTGCAGGGAGTGGGTATTACTTTCAACTCAACTAGATGCAACCACTTCAACCTTATTTTTCTAATGTGTCTAGCCTAGTTTTATCTTAAGAAGTTGGTGTGCATTCTACACTATCATATCTTGAGCATATATTTATAGTTTTATTTTCTTCCACTCATTTCTATTATATCATGATAGTTGTGTAGGGATAGGTGTATGATGGAGAAGCATCTAACCATTCATATATCTAAGAAAAATTATTCTATTATGGATATATGTGTTAGATATACTAGTTGGAATAGGTCTAGGAGACTCTTACCAGATACAAGAACCTAAGAGCATTACTAGGATTTTATTGGATTCAGTTCCTTTGTGTCAGACTTTGTACCTTAGAAAAATTTTGAGTTTGAAATATGCATCCTTGTGCTAGAATTCTTCTTTATTGATGATATTAAATTTTTAATAAGTCTATCCCTTGGTTCTAAACTTAGTTATATTTTTGAAATGTGCTCTTCCAGGTGCCAAAGATGATCCTTGAAATTCAATTCTTTCATGGTAGGCTTCATGCCTTAGAAATAATTTTTATCTGACCTTGGCTTCTCTTTGTGCCAAAAATTGTATGCACTTTAGGATGATGTTAGCCTTGAAAATTTTGGCAATTATTTAATACTTAGCCATATTTTGCATCCAATAAGGGGT
Source organism: Wollemia nobilis (assembly GCA_028583015.1). Classification (NCBI taxonomy): domain Eukaryota; kingdom Viridiplantae; phylum Streptophyta; class Pinopsida; order Araucariales; family Araucariaceae; genus Wollemia; species Wollemia nobilis. The sequence goes on along the minus strand of JAQPPZ010016751.1, from coordinate 2,332,245 downwards.
TACCTTGATGTTAAATACCATAATTTTATCTACATTGGATGACAGTAGCTTCTACAAAAATTTTGTTGCTTGCAATCCCAATGTCCATACTTAGCCAAATTTTGGGCCTAGCATTGTGAATGCTAGATACTATACATTTATGCTCCTTTAATAATATCAATTGATCCTAGATTTTTTCCACTTTGATGTACTAGGAACTTTTTGCTTAGTCAAATTTCTATATCCAATCTTGTGATGAATACTAGATACCATATTTTTGCTACTGCTATGCTTACATCAACTCTTTAAAAATATTGGTCCCTCAATCCCATATGCTAGATGCCCATGCCTTAGCCATAATTTTAATGCAATAGTTGTGCATGACATGGAATACCTTACATAGATCAAATTTTTAGCTTGACATTACTATAGTGTGTTAGACTAGCCTTAGCCAAATTCTTAATTAGTGCTAGGCATTGTTGAATATTGTGCTAACCCATATTTCTATTGATTAGTATTCTACCTCTGCTTTATAGTTAGATCTTCATTAGTGGCATGATATAGTATTCTAATAACCCTATATCGTAACCAACCAAACTTAGGGATAATTTTTTTATAAGCTTTCATCATTATTGCTAGTTCATGTGTGAAATCAAGTATCTTCGTGTGGTTCTCTTATAGATAAAAATATAAGTAAGTCCAAGGTCGCACTTCATAGGAATTCAACATGGTCAGTGTCTATCAGGTGGATAGGAGTGGCCAACCCCTATAATGACCCGCAAGTAAGGTTTCCTTACCTTACAATTGGGAATTATCCCATCTATTTCAATAGGAATGCCCTTTTACCTTACTATTTTAAATAAAAATTAAACTATTCCTTATGTTAGGTTTATTTCAACCTATACATTAGGTGTATGCCTTGATTATTAGCTTGTTATTCCTTAAGGATAGAACAAAAATCATTACAATGCTTAAATTTACCACATCCACAATAGTAAGTTAAGGGGGTTATCACACAAACCCACGTAGACTTGTGAATGCCTACCATTAAACCTTACTTGAGTTATTCAACCATAATCTCCATGAAACTAGATAACATTCACATTCTCCCTTATGTTCACTTCATATTTTATTCACTAAAGATACATATTTAAGTGGCATGCATGGTTTATTCATTCTATTTAATGTTAGGATTACTTTAGGTCATTTAGACACCATATTTAACTCTCATTTAAATATCTAAATCCAAACATTCAATAACTTTATGTCATGATACAACTTTGCATTACTTTCCATGACTATTTACAATTGAGAACTACATTGCTTACAATCCTCTTAATGAGTGATACAAACCAATTACAAATTGATCTCAAAGAGATACTTTAAAATAATAGAGATATTTTATTTAAGAGCTCTTGTTACAATACACAAATAATTACAACATAATTCGAGTAGATCCAATATTTTTTTGACTCCATTCGAACCAACAGTACTTGATTAAAGGTAAATCGGATCAGGAAAACCCATAACATGTATATAAAAATGCATTATAGTTAAGCAATAACAAGTAATAATTTTTTTCAAATGAATGCAACTAAAAACAATACATTTCCCATAATGTAGTTACCTAAATTATTCAATCATTCAAAGTATGGAAATCCCATACTTTCCTAATACTGAAAAATCATATTTCATCTCATATCGTTTCCACAATAACATGTCTTTAAAACTAATATTATTACATAATATATTTCTAGTCCTTTTCAAACGAATGTACAAATCCATTCGTACTTTCACAAGTAACTCATATTTCTTTCAACTAGAAATAACATTGAAAACAAATCATACTTTCTCAAGTAACTCATATTTCTTTCAACTATAAATAATATTTAAAAAAATCATACTTTCTCAAGTAACTCATATTTCTATCAACTAGAAATAGCAATTAAAAAATATATACTCCTTCAAGTAACTCATATTTCTATCAACTAGAAATAGCATTTAACAAAACATACTCTCTCAAGTAACTCATATTTCTATCAACTAGAAATAGCATTTAAACAAATCATTTAAAACAATGGATTCAATTGTAGATCTTCAAATCCTTCCAAGGGTTTAGTCTACTACGAGATCACAAACCGGATTTATTCTATAATCCATCATTATGATTTTCATATAGTTCTTTCACAAATATGTTTGCTAGTTTATCTTGAAATCTATAGTTCTTCCACAAATTTGGCTACCAAGTTGACTCAAGATCTACCCATGAGACAATTCTATAGTTCCAAGAGTTTAGCTAATATCTCTCTTGCAATCTACCAGCAAGATTATTCAAAATTTAGCTACAACTCTACCCGCAATCTATCACACAATATTACACTACAAATTACAAACTTGGCCCTTAATTTGTGATAGGAAGCATACTATAGGTACACAATACTTGAGTAATTAATATTAATAACCAATCTCTTGACAAGGATAACTAAGGTTTTTAAGAGATATTGTTCCAAAATATAGCTAACTAAAGTTCTCTACCTTTAGTTAATCTAGTTTAATTCTTCCTCTTGACATAGACATAATTTCCTTTCATTTTATAAATCAAAGTCCCATACCTTTGCTTTACAAAACGAACCATTTTAAATTACTAGCTAACTAAAGTTCTTTACCTTTAATTAGTCTAGCTTTAATTTTCCTCTTGGTATAAACAATAATTTTCTTTCATTTTATAATTCCAAGTCCCATACCTTTGATTTACAAAATAAACCATTTATCTTTCTCTTTAATAATTACTAAAGTAGTTTTCTTTTTCTACAAAGATCTAAGTTTTGACATTACCCTTTTTATCAAAGCCTTATATAATACTTTTAAAGTTTTCCTAAAAGTCAATGTGACTAATATTTTTGGATACCATAAAGGTTTTGTGACCTTTTTAACAGAGCTACCCATTTTAGAGTCTTCATAAAAGCCAATGTGGTTGTTGCATTTTGGATCCTATAAAATTTTTGTTACCTTCTCAACAGAGCTACCCATTCACATCTTAATCCTTCTAAAAATCATGTCAATTCATTTTTGGATAGTGCACATGCCAAAGGTCATATTAATCGTAACTTGGAGCATCCATAATCGATTCTTTGTCTTAGTCATTTGATACAACTATTACCTTCTACATGTTGATTAAACCTATGGTGTAAAGGAATCAATTATATAAACATTGACCAATGGTGACTCACTACGCCATCCAACCATTCATTCCCCACCTAGATAGAAGGCCACCTAAGAGCCCAATAAATATCGTACCTAACATATTACCCCATTTTATATGTTGTTCCCATCATTCTATGGAAGGAATGTGAAATTATAGACTCAGGACAAGTGTTCTAGTGCGCAGAGCAATCCCTAAGCTAGGCATCGACAGAAAAATTATTGTGGCAACCGAAGACTAAGGCTTTAACAAATTTCATCTTAGATAATTACGTGATAATGAATAGGCTAATTAAGGGTGTGGCAAATCATTCCTATCTGTCAGGTGATGATATGTCTTATAACAAAGGTTTAGTGATATTAGCGATTGGTAGATGAAGACGATACCAGGTTTACCTTGTGTGTGACCTCACCATAGCTATCATTTTTTTTTTTTGATATTTTGAGTGATAAATTATCATTTATGTCGAACTAAAAACACTAGTGAGTGGCAGTTTTAGTTGCCAGCATCCATTTTGGTTTCAGTTTCAAGATCCAGTTCCATGAAGTTAGATGAGGTCCAAAGTGCAAGAAAAAGCCCAAAAAAATAATATTATAATATTTTTTTCTAATATTAGACAAAGGAAGTTTAAAATTAATTATAAATTAATTTATTAGTTAAATTATTTAACTTATAAAGTTATTTAAATTAATTATTAATTAATTTAATTATTAATTATAAATTAATTTAAGCTAAGGTTAAATAACCCTAAGGTGGGTTATTAAAAATAAAATTCGAAATTATATTTTGAATGACATAGCGCCGATGTGAGTGAATTTTAAAAAACATGTATATAAGGAGGAACTCCCACACTACCAAATATTACCATACCTTTGAAATACATTGCAATATTTGTAAATTACACTGCGTCCAAGGAAGAAATAATGTATGAATATGTGGAAAGACAAATGAAGGTGAAGGCATAAGAGGAAGGGGTTATACCTTCCTTCACATGGGCCTTAGTAGCCCATGTGATGGGCTCTCACGCGCTAAGGCGCTTAGGATAGAGGAGATGGTGGATTGAATCTCTCCAAATCCCCTTTTTGGGGAAGTAAGAGGTATGCTTTGATATTAGTCACCAAAAATTTTGGGAATATAGTTTGGGCATTTAAAAATTAATTTTTAAATATTTTTAGTTGATTCTAAGGTTGCAAGGGAGTTATAAGGGTTTTGCAAAATTAAATTTTTAATGTTACTTTCTCAAAGGTGTTGAAAGAAGTGTAAGGTGTTTGGTTGATATTTTATGGTGTTGGATATTATTTTAATTTGGAGTTTATAAGGTGTATCAAAGAAATTATTTTTATGTATGTTATGATAAGTGTCATTTTCAAAAGGGAGAAATAAGGCATAAATTGAGTTGTTATTAAAAATAAAATTTGAAATTATATTTTGAATGACATAGCGCCGATGTGAGTGAATTTTAAAAAACATGTATATAAGGAGGAACTCCCACACTACCAAAGATTACCATACCTTTGATATACATTGCAATATTTGTAAATTACACTGCGTCCAAGGAAGAAATAATGTACGAATATGTGGAAAGACAAACAAAGGTGAAGGCATAAGAGGAAGGGGTTATACCTTCCTACACATGGGCCTTAGTAGCCCATGTGATGGGCTCTCACGCGCTAAGGCGCTTAGGATAGAGGAGATGGTGGATTGAATCTCTCCAAATCCCCTTTTTGGGGAAGTAAGAGGTATGCTTTGATATTAGTCACCAAAATTTTTGGGAATATAGTTTGGGCATTTAAAAATTAATTTTTAAATATTTTTAGTTGATTCTAAGGTTGCAAGGGAGTTATAAGGGTTTTGCAAAATTAAAATTTTAATGTTACTTTCTCAAAGGTGTTGAAAGAAGTGTAATGTGTTTGGTTGATATTTTATGGTGTTGGCTATTATTTTAATTTGGAGTTTATAAGGTGTATCAAAGAAATTATTTTTATGTATGTTATGATAAGTGTCATTTTCAAAAGGGAGAAATAAGGCATAAATTGAGTTGTTATTATTTTGTGTCTAAGGGAATATTTTGAGAAAGTATTGAAGTGATATTGTTGTGTTTAACCATTGAAATTGGAAAGAAGGAAATTGTGATTAAGATAGGTTTTTCCAAAGGCACTTTGACATCCAACAAAAGGTATGGGCATATTCTTCCTAGTGAGTGATTTTTGAAATTTGTGTATGAAAAGTTGGAGTGAAAAGGATTGTTTGGTTAGCATTGTTGAGAGTGATTTGATTTATTGCTTCAAGGTTTTATAGAATTAATATTTATTGATAAAACCTTGTTTTATAAGCATTGTTGTTGAAGTGAGTTGTTGATTTAAGAACTTGAACTAGGGTTTGCAAAGAACATGAGTATAATTTTTATGTGAGAGTGGTTGATAAAGCATTGTTGGAAATATTTGAGTGAGTATTCATATGCTTGGACTAGGGTTTGTGAGCAAGGATTATTTCATTGAGTGATTGGTTGAGTAGAGTTAGTTGAGCCTAGTCAAGTGAATGTGTGAAATGATTGTTCAAGTTCTATGAAACAAATTTTTCTATATTTTGAATTGAGTTTATAAAGTGTTTGAGTATTGAGGTGAATGTGAAGAATATTGAGTCTCTAAAAATTCTCTATATGTTTCTAAGAGAGTGATTGAAAGTGATTGAGTATTGAGGTGAATGTGAAGCATATTGAGTCTCTAAAAATTATCTATGTGTCTAAGAGAGTGATTGAAAGTGATTGAACATTGTAATGAATGTGAAGCATATTGAGTCTCTAAAAATTCTCTGTATGTTTCTAAGAGAGTGATTTAAAGTGATTTAGCATTGTGATAAATTTAGAGCATATTGAATATCTAGAAATTCTCTTTATGTTTATATGAGATCGGACAAGTTCTAGTGAGGACTTGTTGAGCAGATTTGAAGCAAGTCTTTGAGAAGACTTGTGGACATATTTGTGTGAGCTTTTGTGAAATCTTAAAACACAGATTGAGAGCATATTGAGACAAGTTGTATTGAGGACTTGTTGATCATATTTGAGGTAAGTCTTAGTGAAGACTTGAGAGCAGATTAGAAAATTTCTAGAGAGGACTTGTGGATATATTAGTGTGAGATTTTGTGGAAGCTTACAAGGCAAATTTGAGATAAGTCTTTGAGAAGACTTGAGTGTATATTTTATTGATTGATTTGCTCAAACCTTGAGTTAAGGTTTGGGGCAAATCTAGCAGAGTTGATTTGAGATTGAGTTAAGCTTTGTGTTAAGGCTTGAGGACTAATTTGTGCTAGACTGAAGGACTATGTTTAGTGTAGTTCAGAGGATATATTTGTGCTAGACTAGAGAACTATGTTTAGTGCAAATCATAGGATAGAGATTAAGGATATATTTGTGCTAGACCAAAGGACTGTGTTTAGTGTAGATCAAAGGATAGATATTGAGAACATATTTGTGCTATACGGAAGGATTGTGTTTAGTGTAGATTTGAGATAGAGCTTTGAAGGTGATAAAGTATAGAGGATTTCAGTCTTTAGTGGATAGAGATCCATTATCTAGGGCAGTGAGGATAGGATTCTTTAGTGGATAGATATCCATTAGCCAAAGCAGTTGGGGTAGCAGCTCTTCTAGAATATCACCAACCAAATCAGAGGAGAAGTTATCCTATGAATAGAATATTCACAAACCATATTAGGGGATTGGTGTCTCCTTTGGACTGGTATCCATAAACATTTTAATTGGGAAAGGTTTCCCAAGAGAATTGCTAAGAAATTTTTAGTAAAATATTTTCTTCGTGGAGTAGCGCACATTGGGTGAACCACGTTAAATTGGTGTCTCTATTATGTGTTATGATTTATGCATTGTTTTGGTTATTGCTATAGATATTGCTATTGATTATATTAGATAATATTTTTTAGGAAACAAAAGAAAAAATGGTCTTATAGTGTTCATCCCCCCTCTTAGTATAAGCTTGTGTTCTTCAATTGGTATCAGAGCTGGTTCCTTCGGAAAAGGTTTAACAACTTGAACAAAGATCCTACAAGATTTGAGGTAAGTCTTTGAGAATACTTGTGGATAAATTTGTGTGAGATTTTGTGAAATCTTACAATATAGATTGAGAGCAGATTGAGACAAGTTTTATTGAGGACTTGTTGAGAAAATTTGAGGTAAGTCTTAGTGAAGACTTGAGAGTAGATTGGACAAGTTCTAGAGAGGACTTGTGGATAGATTGGTGTGATATTTTATGGAAGCTTACAAGGCATATTTGAGATAAGTATTTGAGAAGACTTAAGTGTAAATTTTATTAATTAATTTTTTTCAAACCTTGAGTTAAGGTTTGGGGCAGATCCAGCAAATTTGATTTGAGATGGAGTCAAGCTTTGTGTTAAGGCTTGAGGACAAATATCAGGATAAATTTGTGCTAGACCAAAGGACTATGTTTAGTGCAGATCAAAGGACAAATATTGAGGATAGGTTTGTGCTATACTAGAGGACTATGTTTAGTGCAGATTAGAGGATAGATATTAAGGATAGATTTTTGCTAGACCGAAGTACTGTGTTTAGCACATATTAGAAGATAGATTTTGAGGATAGATTTGTGCTAGATTGAAGTACTGTGTTTAGTGTATATTTGAGATAGAGCTTTGAAGGTGACATAGTATAGACGATGAAAGTCTCCAGTGGATAAAGATCCACTAGCCAGGTTAGTTAGAACATGAGTCTTCAGTGGATAGAGATCTATTAGCCAAAGTAGTAGGGGCAGTGGCTCTTCTAGAAGACCACCAGCCATAGAAGATGAGAAGGGGTTATCCTATTGATAGAAGATTCACAAACCATATTAGGGGATAGGTGTCTTATTTGGACAAGTGTCCATAAACATTTTAATTGGGAAAGGTTTTCCAAGAGAATTACTGAGAAAGTTTTAGTAAAATATTTTCTTCATGGAGTAGCCCACATTGGGTGAACCACATTAAATTGGTATCTCTATTATGTGTGATGATTTGTGCATTTTTTTTGTCATTGCTATTGATATTGCCATTTATTATATTGGATATTACTATTTGGGAAGGAAAAGTAAAAAGTGATCTTATACTGTTCACCCCCCTCTCATTATATGCTTGTGTTCTTAAAAGTTTGTGTTTGGAGGTAAATGTGAAACCCCTAATAAAATATGTTATGCAGCTTCATTTGGCAAATAGTTGAGAAAACTAATTCCACCTCTCTATTGTTGTACTGATAGTGGATTATTTAAAACTAGATCGACAAGGGGGTACATTTTTGTTAATAATCCATGTGGAATGGCATAGTAGACATTTGGTGATCCACAAATGTCACTCTGCCAATCACATCAAAAAATATTTGTCTCATTGCAACTATATGCCCATCCATTATGAGGGCCATAATACCATGCGAGGCTCGCGCCTTGGTTTTCCAAAACTCTGTAGTGTTTTAACTGCACATAGTGTCATGGTAAGAAGGTGGATTCCTAAATATTCCAATTTGGTAGTGCTTGGGAAATTAATAAGAACAAGACCACGTGTATAAACCTAGGTAAATAATCATTAGATGATGGTCTTGGGCATTATTTTTGGTTAGTTTTGTACTCAAACTCTAGCTGATAGGGTCTTCATGTCATATACCAAAAATCCATACTAGTTTTAGTTTGATATCGAAGCAATACACAGTTGTCCATTAGACTTTAATATCTATTTCATAGATTTAGTAGTTACACTAATATCCCAACATAGAAGCTATGGATGTTTAATCATTTAAATTAAGTGGATGTAAATCATAATCTTGAAATAACTTAAGTATAAGTCCTATTTAAACATAGATAAATAGGAAGGCTTTTTCGACCTGATAAATTTGCAAAAGCTCCCAACTTTGTTCCCTTGACTTTCAAGTCCAACGATCCTTCCTTCTTGCATTCCTCAATCAATGTCTTGGCCAAATGCCTCTAAAACCTTAAGTTTTTTGGTTTTTGTTTCACCAAAGGGTGAAGAGCATAATCCCTAAGACCAAGTTTTCCTTATCAATCATCTTACCTTTTCTTCCCAAAAGCTCTCAATTTATAGGAAAACATCTTCTCTCATGAGCCACAAGTGGCTTATTATTTTAATAATATGCCACTTATCCGTAAGTAGCTAAAGTGGTAATGATATTATAGTTATAGACTTCTATAAGTCTAAAGTCAAAATACACTACCTTAGTGGATTCATTTTAATAATATGCCACTCATCCACGAGTAGCTAAAGTAATAGTGGTATTACTTTTATAATATGCCACTAGCCCATAAGTGGTTTATTAGATTATTAATATAAGGTGCACATAGTGGGATGCCCACTCATCTCCTCCAAAGATAATCTTCCAGATAATAAAATAAAATCCAAGTTGAGACATGGTGGATAACAAATACATTACTAAAATTATTAGAGACTACATCCCTATAAATCCTTGGATAAGTAAAAGTCATATAGGAGGGTGAATAATAAAATGTTTCTTTTTATTATTCTAAAAATTAGTGTCCCTCTTGGTCCAATAGGATTTTGACAAATCTTGTGAGCACTTGGCTGAGTTAAATTAGGTTAACTAAGCCTAATTCATTACATTTAGTAAAATATACATATTTTTTTTTTAAATCCTATTTAGTTTATGTTTTAAAGTGTATATTTTCTAAAACACCAAATATATCAACAACATTCACAAAACTATATAAATTACCAATACCCCTTAGAGGTTCATAAAACTAAGCTTTAGTCTCATAATCATAAAGCATAAGGGTCTCTTTAAACAGCCTACCCAGATTCGTGGTGGCTACCGATTCCCCCATGTAAATTCAACAATAAAATAAAATAAAGCATAAGGGTTAGGTCAAGATGGGATGTGACATACTCCCCCCCTTAGACTAAACATAGTCCCTTGTGTTATCATGGTAAGTAAGAAATATAATATTAATGCATAAAAAAATGTGAAGGAAACAAATATCATAATGATTCTACCAAAATGCAATCACAAGAAATCATGCAACCTCAATATTCTACACCATTGTTTTATCTTGAGGATGGTTTTTAAGATAGTATCACCGTTAGAACCAGGGAGCTAGTCATAAGCATCATTGCCCAATGGTGTAGTCATGATTATACCTATATGCGGGTAATTATCCATGTTACCCTTGGGTTACCTTTATCATCATTTCCTATTTTGGCTATGGTTTTCTTCCACTCATGAGAGCTCATGGACCTGTGATGCAAAATAATATAAACAATACCATATAGTTCAAAAAATAAAGCATCACTACTTCATAATTACTTTGCATGATAATTTAAAGCATAGAAAACATAAATATCATGAAATATAAATCAATGCATACAAACCATCATAGAGTTTTGTAGTATCTATCAGTGCATAAGTGTCTCAATAAAGCAATAGAGTATCTATCTATGCATCAAACATAGTCAAATTGAAATAATATTACACATTGTTTTCAAATAAATAAGGAAAGTGATTCCTCATGTCATACACCCTTTCCTAGGTGGTATTTATTTTTGAATAAATATCCCACTGTACCTTGCACTACTCTATGTTTTGCTTCCTCATGGTCTTGGAATGAAACTCGAGGATATTTACTGGTTTTACCTCAATGTACATTGTGTTTACCATATGCAACTTTGAGACATCCAAAACATGATTAGGATCATCAATATATTTCTTAAGAAGGGACACATGGAAAGAATCTTGGATATTTACCAAATTAGGTGGCAAGTCAAGTCAGGCAACAGGACTAATCCTTTCTAGGATGACGAATGGTCCAACATATATAGGATATAGCTTTGTTGAATTGATAGCAATTTTCATAGGCTTTACCCTCATGAATTCCCACAAATAATTCTCGGGGGGTTCTCTTCAAGTTAGCATAACTTTTCTGGTGATCTAAATCTTCCTTAAGCCTTTCTAAGATTACCTTCAACTGTTCCTCCATTTCCTTGAGTGTATCAAGTCCAATGTTGATCCAACCTCTGTATTATACCATGATAATTATGTTCTACATCTTTGACCATATAGAGATTCAAAATGAGCCATTTTTAAAGAATGATGGTATCCTTTATTGTAGGAAAACTCCACTAATGGTAACAAATCTTCCCATAGAGACTTCTGATCCATGCAATATATGCAAAGAATATCTTGTAGGACTTGATTAACTCATTATGTTTTTCCATCAGTATCCGGGTGATAAGAAAAACTTATATTAAGAGTAGTTCTAATTACACCATGAAGGGCTCACCAAAATTTGGATGTGAATTTGGAATCTCGATCAGAGATGATCACTTCAGGAAATCCATGTAACCTGAAGATTTCTTTGGTGAATCTATTAGCTACTACTACCGCATCAACTTTAGTGCTTACATGAATGAAATTTGCTACCTTGGTTAGTATATCCACCACAAAAATTATAGAATCATGTTGATACCTAGTCTTAGGTAACCCAACTATGAAATCCATAGATATCACTTGCCATTTTTGTGAGGCTACTTCATGTGAATACAACTTTCTAGCTATATTTTTATGCTCTAATTCAAACTTTTGGTATTCCAAATAGTGATAGACAAATTCAATAACATCCTTTTTCATTTTGGGCCAGTAGAAGGTTTTATTCATGTTTTCTCTCATCTTGGCCCCTCCTAGATGAACAGAATATGGATATATATGAGCTTCACTCATGATCGCCCTTCTCAAATTACCATATTTGGGAATGACTACCCGATCATTAAAACGCAAAATTACTTCCTTAATATCATTATATTTAGCTATCTTAGGATCTTGTATCATTTTTGCTTGTATTTCAATACAAAACTAATCTTGAGATTGATATTGTTTAACCTGATCCATGAGATTTATATGACATCGAGTTAGCATAGTAATGTGCCTTATTCTTCTCAAAGCATCAGTGACATTATTTTACTTAACCTTAATATATTCAATGCCAAAATCATATTTGAAAAATAACTCAATCCACCTTCTTTTTCTTTCATTTAGAAAAGGTTGAGTGAAAATATATTTTAAACTCTGGTGATCAACTCTTAATTTAAAGGGTCTACCAACAAGGTAGTGTCACCATATCTTCAAAGCATGTACAACTGTAACTAGTTCTAGGTTATGTATAGCATAGTTAACCTCACGTTTCTTGATATTTCTAGACTCATATGCCACAAATACTTTATCTTGGGATAAAACACCACCAAATCCTTCCAAGGAAGCATTTTTGCATACTAAAAAATCACCTTGGGATAATGGTATTTTTAGTATAGGGTCAGATGTGAGATTTTATTTAAGCAAATGGAAGGCAACTTCACATTTATATGACCATATGAATGAATTTTATTTTCTTCGAATATTTGTTATTGGAAAGGTTATCTTAGAATAGTCCTTCACAAATCTTTGATAATATCCTGCTAATCCCATGAAGCTTCTTACATCTATTACATTAGTCGGAGGTGGCCAATTCAGAATAGCCTCAATTTTCTTGGGATCCACTGCAATCTCATTTGTAGAGATTATATGTCCCAAGTATTGTACTTGTGACATAAAAATCACATTTAAAAATATTTCCATAGATTTTATTTCTCTTTAGTAAACCTAGAACGATTCTTAGTTGTCTATCATGCTCTTCTTGTAGACACCTAAAACGCATCATGTCGAGGGCGACTACTCATATGGACATGCTACAAGACCATATGGAATATCTTGGATAGATTCCAAGATAGAGCAGTGGTTCTAACCACTCAATTTGGGATCATTGGCCTAACCATTCCGAAACACATACCAAAACTGTGGTTTACAACTGAACCATGGTTGAGACCTGCAATTTATAGTCTAGACTGTAGTTGTGACCTACGATATTAACTGGAGTTCAGTTGGCTTTCAATCTGATCCAAATCGGTTTGAATGACCATTTGATATAGAATAAGGTGGTTAATGGATGGAAGATTCTAGAGGCTTCCATTCCAACTACCCTAACAACCTCTTCTTGATCTTGGCTTCTGTAGGAAGCCACCCCCAGTCCTAGGGAATTCTATAAATATCCCCTCAAAATGGTGAGAATATATATGATTTGTATAGCAAAGCACTGATGAATTATTGAGAGAGAGTGAATTGATCAAGCGAGTAGTGAAGCCCTATCGAATTGCATGCTGAATTTATGCATTCGAAGGCCACTTTGCTATTCACCCAAAGATTAGTTTGTCATGGAATTTAGAGGAGCCTAGAAGGACAAAGAAACATAAATATGGGCAAACGAAGGTGCATCATAGTGATTCAACCACCAAACCTATCAAGACACCGAAGGCAACTCTTCAACATCAATTGGACAAGGAGGTCAAGCCCACTATCCTTGGAATTGAGGGAAAACCTATGAGAGTGCTAATCATAGCTTTCATCCATGGTTTAAAGTGCAGACCACTCACTAGAGCTATGATTGGCAATAGAGATATAACCACCTTCCTATTTTCATCTTTGTATGGTTAATTAGATTAGATTAGTTGTTTTCATGGTTTAAATACACTTTAGCAGACTTATAACTGTAGAATTAGATTAGTTTAGTTTATTTATGTTTATGATTCAATTAGGACTTAAATGGTTTCTTTATGCATGTTTATGCTTCATTTTATATATCTGATCCATGCATAGTGTAGCTACTGCTTATATTTATGCTATTATATGAATCTTGATTCAATCTGGATAGCTTAGAAACACTTTTCATATTTTTTTGATTATGCATGTTTAATGTTGGCATAATGCAATTTACCTAAAAGGGCCTCATCATGAGAGGTTGCCTATATTTTTTACATTCTTGTGTTGTTTCTTGATCGCAGGGAACAATTTCAAAGGAGAACCAACTATCAAGTTCCTTCCCCATCGTGAAGAAGAGGTCATCTCCACCCTAGAGCAGTTCATGTCATCCTAAAAGGCATTTGGAAATCACACCTACCCTTAAGAGGGAAACAATTATGCAACTCCTATTGTAATATTGTGTCAAAATGATTATCCCTAAGATGGATTTACTTGTCATTTGATGTTGACTTTGAATACAATCGAATAAAACATTTTTCTTCTTAATTCATTTGTTGTCAATTTCTTGTTAGTGTATGCATGTTATATTTTTATCATTTATTGCAATAAGAATGCATCGGGTGTGAGCCTTTTTTGTGGTTACAAAAGGCGATCATGGCGAAACCCCGTATTTATAGGATATGACTATGTTTTATTGGATTTTTCACTTGTAGGTATAGACCATAGCTATCTGTTGTAGGCCAACAACTGAACCGCAGGTACAAAGCATGACTTACAGTCAAAACCATGGGTCAGACCTACGATTTCCTGTTGACAACATAGACAATCAAATTTAGAATATCAAAAAGTGTAGGACTTGAGGTAGGTCCTATTTTTAGGGCTTTATTACTTTTTTGCTCTCTGTGTTTTTACAGTAAGGTTAATTCAAATGCAAATTAGGAAAAGAATTAATAAAATGGTAAATTAATTGTCCTAGTTTGTTTTCATATTTTTCTTTCAATAGAAAGGCATTACTGGGAACAACGAAACTCGAATTGTAGTCCACCCTAGGATACATCATGCTTGATAGAGATGTGTGGATGGTTTACATGTGTGAGGCCCAATTAGTGGCCATTTAGCATCGTAGTGTGTGCAGTCTTAAAGAGCATCTAGAACAACTTGTATTTTTTGAATTTGAAACGTCTTTCACTTGCATAACATTTAGAAAATGCATCATATATTCTATATGATGCATTTATTTTATGTACATTAAAATAAACCACACACACCACTTGGAATTTAAACTCTAGTGAGTTGGGCTTAACATCCGACCACTAGTAGGGTTCAACGACGATGAACGTAACTTACATCCATTGGCCCAAATCCTATGAACCCTTGATATATAGACCAATACCGGATTCAAGAACCTTTCATACCCTAGAAAATTTACATGTATTCTCTTCAGAGGGTATGCTGACTGGGGAAAAATGGGTGAGGATCTGGTAGGACTTATGCTCCTTTTCTAGGTGTGGACTTCATTACCACACATGGGGGATTTACGTGACTTTGAGTTCATAGAAATTTTTTTGAGCTACGAGTGTACATGTCAAATCTATTAAACTAAGAATAAAATCCAACAAGTTTTGTAAAACACGATAAGAGTTTCTACACTCATACAATAAATCTTGAAAACACATCAAACAGTTTAGGAATCAAATTTTAAAATATAGAGGAGATAATCACATTGTTTACTTTGCATGCTTATTTATTGCTTAATTCATCAATATAAGGCCCTCCATGAGGCCAAAATTTTTAGTAAGAGATGAAACCTCTCAAGGCTTGTTTCAGTCGGTTCATCATGATGGCTAGGCATGATAGAGCTCAATCACGAGCTAAAGAGTTAGATAGTTTATAGAGGGGATTTGAATGCTCCTGATGTTCTCCTAAGGATACTTAAAACCTTGTGCACCTCCTTGCTAGGCATCGCACTCATTGTGCACCTGAGGATCCAAGCCTCCTAGTGTGACATTCTGATAGTCGTCGTGAGATCCCTTCATAACATAGGGGGTTAACCCATACAGAGCATGAGGTTTCTTCACATTTGGTGAGAACCCAAGTCACTATGTCTCTTCCTATGGAGATAGAGATTTGTAGATTGCACTCCATGACTCACTACTATAGGGAATCTGAGTCTTATTCAGCCAATGAGAGGCGGTTACTCCAAGACCAATTGGAGGAGGTGCATCATCAACGTAGATGTCTAGAGTGTGAGTCCACAAAGAGAAAGAGAGTGCATCAAAAAAGGTTGGATGAGCTCCAACAATATGAAGAGAGGATTTACCAATAGAAATCATATGAAGAACAATCATGTGAGGTAATTCCTAAAAGGAAGCTCATACCTAGAGTGTTCAAGTAATAGGTCAACGCGATGCACCCAATGCATCGTTAAGAGTTGCCACTTAAGAAAGTAGATAACCATTATTCTAGACAGGTAGACATACCTAGGGTTATATAAGAGAAACCAAAAGATATAGCTAGGGATCCCATGTGTGAGTGCGAGGTTGATAGTAGTCAAGTTTGACAGGTGAGCAGTGTTAATGCTCGAAAGTCATTACAATCCTTGGGGCATATATAGTCTATTCCACCATACAAGGAACATGTGATTACTTTCCATAAACAGGAAGTCAAACCTATCCTTATTAAGGAATTTGATCCTCCATTGCACATCATAGCAAGGATACAACAGATTGTGTTCAAGCGAGTGTTGGTGTATACAAGATCACCGATTAATATCATTACCACCTCAATGTTCAAACATCTTAAAATTCCACCTTCTCACATCAAGAAAATAAATTTCATATTGCAAGACTTTAATGATGTGGAATTACCTATAGTAGGCACAATAGTCCTCTCCATCTATGTGGGACAAAATATTATCTCTACATTGTGCTATGTTTTAGAGGGACCAAGACAGTATAATTTTCTGCTTGGAAGACCGTGGATAAGAGCCATGGAGTGCATACCATCAATAGTGCATCAGTGCATTAAGTACACACATGGTAGTGAAGTCCATGTATTTGAAGTGGACCTAGATCCCTTCAAGTATTATAAGCCTGAGGATCATCCACAGGGACCAGGCAAGGTGCCTATGCATCTGTAATCCCAATTGGATAAGCCTATCCAAAGTGTGGATGTAGCTTCGCATATGGTGTTTTAATTGCCATCCCCACCGCTATCACCTGTGGAGTCACCTAAAAACCCTGCACTATCGAAACTTCTTAGAAGGAAAGGATTAATGAATGCCCTTATGAAGTCACTCACAACTGATTCAAATTTATCATTAGAGGACCTTCATACTCCTATAAAGAATAATGGACCTAGTATGGTCATGGATGCACCTGAGTGTATCACACCCTCTTCATCCAACATGTCACCAGATAGTTCTCATGAGGACTATGGTGAATATGAAGAGCTTATAGAGGCTTTTTTTCCGCTCAAGCTTTGTGATAATTTTGTAATAGGTTTTGGGTCAACCTGTAAAACCCGGTAGTAATGAATTTGTACCTTATTTACCAAAAAAAAAAACATTATGATGTTGTCCACCATAGAGTCCATTGAGGATCTAGGTCAAATTTTCATTGAGTCTCCACCTACGGATCCTATCCTGGAGACATCCTATGAGCATGAGGAAGGTTCAGTTATCACAACTAAAATAGAACAACCTCAGTATGTTGATGAATTACCCATGATGCATCTAGTTGTGGAGAATTCTCATGAGTTTGTGGGGATGGTCGACATTAGGCCAGATGATAAAGTTATTTTTAATCACATAAAGTAGGAGATTAGGCAACCCAGTGGTGTTCTCACTTTTCTAGGGCCAAAAATTTTGAAATTGGTCACTCCTGACTTATTTCTCATGTCACCATCGAGAACAAACAAGTAGGTTCCTCACATCATATTGGGGGTATTTAAAGTGACACAGTTCAACATAATGAAGTCAAGCAAGAGCTTGAGCTGAGTCATATGCATGAGCATGTGGATAACATTGACAAAATGTATCATCAAGAAGCATCCACATCAACTCAAGTGAAGGAAATAGGTGATTTGTAATTACCTAATGGATTCATAACATCCGCTTTTCTATTTCCTTCAAATGACAAAGGTATTTCAATTCAGTCATTGGAAATACACATGAATTCTTTGTTAGTCTTGTGATCCATTTTAAGCCATCTAGAATGGATGGAGCATCAAATGGATGAGAAAGATAATTCATTGCATTTTATCAAGAACCAGATTGAAAATCTGGAATTACAAAATCAACCCTTGCCTAAGGACGAATCACTTCTTGTTTAAGTACAGAAAAGCCTCAATGGAAGAAAAATCCCATGTGGACAACCCAACCATTGGATTATCAAAGAAAACCAATGTGGGGCAAGAGCCCAAAATAGCCGCAACATAGTAGGACTCCGTTACAAGAGTATATTTTTGATATCTTTCAAAAACTACAAGAGGCTAAAGCCATCACCTTGCTTAATGTCATCCCTTTAAACCCAAATATATTTAAACCTATGGGTTACAGGGAGCATCACTACTATATCTACCATCAAATAGATGGTCGTGGCATTTGATATTATCAGGAATTTAGAAGTGTGGTGCAAAATATGATAGATAAGAGGGTTTTTCATGTATATGGTTCTCTCAGAGCAACCCAACATACTAAAGAGGAGGTCACACCTCCTCAAGAGCAACCTCGAAGTCGTCAGTTGCCTAGTAGGCCTAGTAGCCTAGTGCAACAAGTAGTTTCATTTTAGATGACTACTCTAACTTTGTTTCAAAAGTTACACGAGGAATAGGCATTCATATTGCCCAAAGTCAAACATAGGGCATCCAAGACTGGGTCACCTAATAGGGATCCATTTTGTGTGTATCATCGAGCGCATGGACATGACATTCATAGTTTCCAGTCATTTAAGAGGGTCATAGAAGACCTAGTATAACGGGACGAGATTCACAAAGATGGTTCCCTCGTTCACCCGTGTCAAAGCATAGGCACACCGATGAAATCTAATATTCACCCGGGGGAGTCTAAATCGGTCACCCTTCCTAAACAAGATGATTACTTTTTAGTAAATAGCATGCACACTAGGGGTCTTCAAGGTAGCATACCTTTCCCGCCATCCATGCCAAATTTGATAAGGAAAAATGAGGAATCTAGAGGTATTGCACCTCCTTCACCATTTCCGCATGGCACACTCACTGGGGGTATATAGGGTAGTGTGCCCTTCCCTAAAATGCTCCAAGGGTTCCTAAAATCTCTTGGTTGTGTTAGTTAAAGGGTTTGAGAGTTTTTTTATAATCGCTCGATCATCCTAAAAGCTCCAAAGGCATCTGTAAGACCTTTGGTCAAACCCAAAAGACACAAAGAGTTTCTAAAAAATTGCTTGGTCAACCCCAAAGGCTCCAAGGATTCTCAAAATCGCTTGGTCATCCCAAAATGCCCCAAAGGTACACATAATTCCTTTGGTCAATCCTAAAAGCCCTAAGGATTCCTAAAAATTTCTTGGACAATATAAAGGCTCCAAAGGCATGTACTCATCGTTTTGTCAATTATGAGGCTCAAAACCCATAAAATTTATAAAATCAACAAAATCCAAAAAAAATTAGTAAAGCATAAAATCCAAAAACATTTGCATTTGTATTTGAATTTTGCATTGTCATTTTGCATTTACACATGCATTCACTAGATTACTACAATGCATATAGGCATTTGTCATCTGTTGCATTCTGTAATATAAGGCATTGTGTTTTTCAGTATTATAAATGACACCAAGTTTGTGTTTAAATCATGCATCTCTACATTTATCATGATCCATCATTCATGTGAGTAAGTGTGTTTTTCAACACAACCTATAATGTTGTTATGGAGATATACTAGGATTTTTCAGTCACTCAGTCATACCTAGTGGTCTTATCAAGATTTGGTAGAAATATTGCTTTTATTTTGTAGCTAAGATTTTGTTAGTATAGCCCTTAGCATATCATAAGCCTATCACTAATCAAAAAATTTAAACAATCCTAACAAATACTAGGGGAAAAAAGTCACGAAGCAGGATCGGGTATCATGAAATGAAAAGAGTTATTCTTGCTTATCCCTCTGTGTAGACAGTATGGAAAATGTTGGTAGTTGGTAAAATGACAGGTTAGTTCCCTATTCATAATCCTTTGCTTATGATAAAATGAGCAATATCCCAAAGAGATATCCCACATCAATTCTCATGATTGATACCCTAGATTTATATCATAGATCGACTCCCTAGAGTGATATCCCATATTGATATCATAAGATCAATATTCTCAATCGATATACCAGAAACATTTTTTCCAAGTAAATCCCCCCAAAGGAAATTTTCTGAAGAAAATTATCAAAAAGGGAAGATCAGAAAATGGACTTAAATCAAATTTCAAAGTGAAGTTCAAAAGTGAAGATCATAAATCAAAAGTTCAAGCGGAGATCAAATCAAGATCCAAAATCCAGTTCGAAGAGAGATCAAATAAACATCCAAAGATAGTTCAGAAAGAATATGGAATCGAATCCCTTGCTTCACTACATATGAGCAAGTATCTCAAAAATTGAAGTATATAAAGGAATGAGCCTAAATCCCTAGAATTGGCAGCACTATTGTACCTTATACATGACAATATGTTTGATCCATTAGCATCTCACTTATGAACAAGACCAATGTTTGAATGTGGAAGAGCTAGCTTCAGGTGTCTAGCATTTCTTAGTGGCATAGTCCAACTAAAATCTAAACTTGAGATTTGATAAGACATTTGAGGAATCCCTATCTTATCAATGGGCTAAAAGAATCCTGCCTGACATCGGGGAACACTCGTGTCTTATATTAAAATAATTATTTGCACACACAGGGATAATGAATAGTTAGGGTCTATCCTAGAAAAAGCCTTTTATCTCAGAAGTCTAGTGTGGTTAGTATGCAACTTTTGATAAGCCTATTAGGGTGTTTGAGTCTCATGGAAAACCTCAAAATTTTCTCCCATAGCAACAAAATGTCAAATATTGCAACCATATAAATTATCAAATTGCAAAGTATCGAATCCATGATACATCATTATATAAAGCACAATCAACATATAGGACAGATACCGGATGGATATTAGAAATAATATTTAGACATCCATTGACTATATCGTGCATGTTTTTCAAAATTTGCAAAAGAAAATCGAATGACACATTATATCATTCGTATTATAAACATCGCATACCATTGCATTTCATATATGGGTGATTAATTTATTAACTTATTATCGTATGGATTTCCAATTAAATTCATGATTTTTATACATTTTGTGGTGTCATCCATTAGATTGATAAACATATTTGCATTCATTCCTTATGTTTTAAGTGATTAAAGCATACAGGTTCATTTACATTTTATGGCATCGTGTAAATAAATCATTAAATATGTTAATGCATGCAAAGAATGCAATAGAAAATATGCGTTAAGAAAATAACATCGCATCCATATGCATCCACCATAAAAATCACATTGAAGCATCTAGATCATTGCATATCATCATCATAAATCAAATAGCTATATAGTGCATGTCATCCATACATCACAACATATAGCATCAACATAACATAAGCATTGCATCCATGTTCATCACATAAACATAAAATAAAAAATAAATGAGTACACAATAATGAGCCATAAAATAATGATCAGTCATATCATATATAAATATGTGTCTCAGAGTACATCGGAGTACAAAAATACCCACAGGCTACAAATGTGTAGGTCCTCGACCTTACACCAAAAATGATATGTATCAAAAATGTATCCTATAATAGTAGAGCTCTAACTATGATCTTCTACCTCTGTACTAGAGCTTTCAATGCCTCCATAAATACTGTGCTCAGGAGCTTGCTCTACCTGCTACCCTATTGTCTGTTGTGGATCCTGTTGAGCGCCTTGAGTATTGCCTAGCCTGAAGAGGCCTAGCACTCACCCAATTACAACATATGAAATGGGCACCTCTGTGCATCAAGACCTATGTCTGGATTCTACAGTAGACTACCCTACCTCCCTAGTCCTAGTGTGACTGCTACTGCCATGTGTACTAGAGGACCTGTGTGTCCTCTCGCTTCGATGGGTGTCATGGCTCGAGCTAGCAGTATACTATATGATAGTCCTGGATCTATTTCTTTGGGACTTTAGAGTGTATGGATCCTCAAGAACCTCTACACCTAGCATCTATATACACACAACTAGCTGGTCTACTTGAGCAACCCAGAATGTGTACCTATCATTGGTACTCATAGGCAAACCCTACAAGCACTAGATATCTACCATAGGATCTCGACCACCTGGTACTGCTACTACTGGTGCTTCTAGGGGCCCCATAATCACTTAAGAGGATGGAGGATCCCCACTCTATGCCCTAAATAGATCTCGCTCTACTACTATCGCATCCCTCTATTCCAGTACCAAGTCACGAGCATGGGTGAGCTTGCCAACCTAGGTCTCTACTATTGTAGCCTGTGTTGTTAGACTAGTAATATGTTGCTCTACCTGCATCAATTGGTGATCTCTATCAGTAAATTGTGCCTATAGAGTAGCAATAGTAGTGTTTCTCTCCCTCTGTTATGTTTGTAATCACCCCAGTTGACTCTACAAGTTAGCCACCTATGCCAAGAGTAGTCCCTCTACACTATCAGGAGGGATCTCACCCTCCTCGAGAGCCTCCTCATCATGGTTAACCTTAGGAGCCTCCTCAGTGGTAGCATCTATGCCCCAATGACCCTTTGTATATTGGTGCATGTTGCACCCGTTAGGATCCACCTCTGCACCTGCTTGATCTGCAGCTCAACCTAGAGGCCCTATCCCATACCAATAGAACATAGACCACCATCCCTCGTACTCTAGAGTGGTTGTAGTTCTATAAACTCTAGTCTCCTAGAAGTCATCTGGAGCATCCCATAAAGTAAGAGGCTAGATCCATAATAGATAACTCTCCAAAGCCAAGGGCTTATAGGTAAATGGGATCTTTGGGATGTCCTGCACCATGCCAAACTAACATAGGATGTAAGAGAAAAATTGGTACTCTATAATCTTGACCTTCCAACCAAGTAACCATCTATCTTGGTGAGCCTGTCGAAGCCGCTCGCTGGCCTCAGGCTAGTCAAGAAACTCCATGTAGGGCCACCACTCGACATCATCTGGCCCAAGTCCTACAAATTGGGTGATATAATATTGGACGTCTTCAGCACAGGTCCTAATTTGGAAGCCCTCCTCCTCTCGCGGCTAGCAAGCAGCATAGAACTGATGTGCATCATCAATCTCTATAATGTGTAGGGGTAGCTCCCTAGGATATATGTATAGCACTGATGTGCATCATCAATATCTGTAATCCTGATATGCTTTTAGCACCAAATCTAAAGTAGTAGACTACAACTGATCCCTCGGCATCTCCTATTAGTAATTTGGTATAGCTCATGATACAGCTGGTATAGTAAAGTAATCCATGAGGCTAGGAGCAGTGGTTGTTAGATAGATATTTACACAAATCTGTGCATAGTAGCTAAGAGGTTCTAGGGAATCCTCCTCTCGAGGAGTCTGGAAGCACAAATTGCACCACCAAGTGTATGAAAATGGCCTCGCACATGAAGAATACATTCTTCCCCTACCAATATATGATGTGGACCCCTCCATGGTTAATGGTGCGTTGAGCCTCCTC
Organism: Wollemia nobilis; assembly: GCA_028583015.1. Lineage (NCBI taxonomy): Eukaryota > Viridiplantae > Streptophyta > Pinopsida > Araucariales > Araucariaceae > Wollemia > Wollemia nobilis. The sequence goes on along the minus strand of JAQPPZ010016751.1, from coordinate 2,308,744 downwards.
ACTCCAAGCATCAAAGATGGCATCAAATACAAACTCCTTAGAACCATAATTCGAAGAGACGATGGCCTCGCCATCAATGGGGATCCTAAAGATCTTATATACATCCTCTAGGGTAACTATCATTTCACTTGTAGGTAGGTGAAATGTGTTGGTCCACGCTTTTCATTGTCAGGCCAACGTAGTCAGATAGGCTTTATCTACCTAAATAGTGGGTAGATCCAATATGTAGCCGAAGCTGATAGCTCCATACCACTCTCACTCACCAGCAATGAGATATCCATGGAGAGCCTTAATAATATCATGATTTCAAGCTCTAGAGGTCAATATATGAAATAAATAGCATGATATAAGGAAAAAGCTAACTAAAACAAGCAAAAACATTTAAAAATGACATAAAAATCATCAAAAATAGTTAAAATTTGATAAAATTGCAAAAACAAGTCATCATGTAGGCCTAAAAATCAAATTTGTCAATAAAACAGGTCAAAAATGCATTAAATGATATTAATTGTTTTCAAAATTGAGAAAAATTAAAAAATTTACAATTTTTTTCTAAAGTTGGCGAACCGCAGTTCAACCCTGCGGTTTGCATGTAGTCAAAAATTGACCATTGGGATTTTGAATGCTGATCACAATTGGTAGCTGTGGTCCCAAATTGACCAATTGGGAACCGTAGTTGGTACCTGTGGTCTCCGATTGAAACTTCACCGAGTGTGATACATAGGCAAAAAATGAACAAAAATTAAAACCTAAGCTACCCTAGCCTAAGATGAGATTCATTACCAATAATTTAGTGAGATTGATTTACCAATTACTTAATTGGGTTCATTTTAGTGGTAATGGATGTGAGGTCTTTGTTTTTGAGTTACCTTGCCCTTGCCTCGTCCGTCTCTGGCTTGAAGAAGCTTGCCAACGCTCTGCCATTGTCCTGTGAGTAGGTGTGCGGGTAAAGTTTGGTAGGTTTCAGGTGAGTTCTCAACTGTCATTTTCAGAGCTCCAGATTTGCAAGTCACTATTAGGGAATAATGAGAGAAATTTGAAAATTGGACTTTTTATAAGCATCTCATGTTTCACGCGGACAACATGCCCTAGCCGCAGTTTCCAAAATTGCAAATGGGAACCACAGAACCTAGTCATGGTTTGCAACTGGTAAGCAATTTAGAAAAATCCCACCATGGGAAGGGCCAAAAAGATAAATTAATTCCTCCCATTGGGTCAAATATCAATAAAAGCAAATCAATTTGGAAATTTGGTGATAATTAAGCATGGGGATCCAATTAAAAATCAAAAATCTGGTTGAGATTATAAAGTACATTCAATTGAGGTCATCACTATGAAAATACTTTCATGGAGAGATGCACCTCCCAACCAAATAAAAAAAAGTCAATGCATAATTCAAAACATTTAAAAAAAACAAATAAATTAAAACACAAAATGCACCTCGTATTCAATACTTTACCCCATACAATTGGTGGTTGCAGTGGATTGCGATCCATGAATTCTGATAGGATAAGTAAATTACCATAAGTAAATTTGGGGTAAAATTGTCATCGTTGATTTGATATGCTTCTTTTCAATCCCTAAGAAGTCCTTTGTGGCTAGACTGCTCCATGGGAACGAGGTGTTGCATGTCATTTCTTATATGACCTCTTTCTAGAAAATCATCCATAATTCGATTCAACACAAATCTAATTGGATTTGTATCATTTGATTTTCTAAGATGGCTATTGCAGCCTGACTGCTCCATGGAATAGGAATGTGCAAATACAATTAACGGATGGAATCAAAAGTTGAACTAGGCCTAGCCAATGCATTAATATGCTCAAATCTAAATTTTTTCAAATCATCCATGGTGGTCAAGCGACATGTCATTACCCTCATCGAATCGTCGCTTGAGGGGGTAGTCATAATATCAAATCATAATAAAAATCAACAGAAGATCCTTGAAATCATAGATCCCTTGATCTTGTCAAAATTGCATTCATCCTTGCGAATCATTGTCAATAGCTATCATAAGCTTACCCTTTGCTTGGGGAAAATAGCAAATATGATAATTTATTTGTAACTCTCATCCTTTCGGCTATATAGGCCTAACTCCTATTGTAGCACCAAATCTACTCAAATTTCTGATGATGAGTTCAAACTCCTTCAATTTTAAGCCTCCAAAAAGTTGGAAGAAATGATTCCAGGATGCACATCCTTTTGTTGTACCTGGGGCATCTAATGTTGATCTGACTAATGATCATCATAGAGACTTCGACATCATTTTAGGAGGTTTTTTTTTGCTCAGCGTTGTTCTATCTCATAACGCATCTTAAAAGGGGCATCTATAGAAACCTATGCATCATGTCGAGGGCTACTACTCATATGGACATGCTACAAGACCATATGGAAGATCTTGGATAGATTCCAAGATAAAGCAGTGGTTCTAACCACTCAATTTGGGCTCCTTGGCCTAACCAATCTGAACCGTAGCCTAGACCTATGGTTTATAGTTGAACCATGGCTGAGACCTACGATTTACAGTCTAGACCACAGTTTTGACCTACAGTATTAACTGGAGTTCAGTTGGCCTTCAATTCGAGCCAAATCGGTTGGAACAACCATTTGATCTAGAAGAAGGCAGTTAATGGATGGAATATTCCAAAGGATTCCATTCCAACTATCCTAACCACATCTTCCTGATCTTGGCTTCTCCAGGAAGCCACCCCCAATCCTAGGGAATCCTATAAATACCCCCTCCAAATGGGGAGAAGATATAGATGATTTATATAGCAAAGTGCTGACGAATTATTGAGAGAGAGTGAATTGATCAAGCGAGCAGTGAAGCCCTATCGAATTGCATACTTAATTCATGCATTCGAAGGCCACTTTTCTATTCACCCAAAGATAAGTTTGCCATGGAAGTTCTAGGAGCCTAGAATGACCAAGAAATGCAAATTCGAGAAAATGAAGGCCCATCATAGTGATTCAACTACCAAACTTGTCATAAGGACACCGAAGGTGACCCTTGAACATCAATTGGACAAGGAGGTCAAGCCCACTACCCTTGGAATTGAGGGTAAACTTATTAGAGTGCTAACTATGGTTTTTAGCTGCATTTTATAGTGCAGACTACTCAGTAGAGCTATGGTTTGCAGCAGAGGTATAACCACCTTCCTCTTTTTATTTTTGTACAGTTAATTAGATTATATTAGTTTTTTTCACAGTTTAAATATATTTTAGTAGAATTATGACCGTATAATTAGGTTAGTTTAGTTTATTTATTTTTATGCTTCAATTAGGACTTAAATGGTTTCTTTATGCATTTTTATGTTTCATTTTATATATCTGGTCCATGCATAGTGTAGCTGCTACTTATATTTACACTATTATATGAATCTTGATTTGATTTGCATAGATTAGAAGCATTTTTCATGTTTTTTTGATTATGCATGTTTAATGGTGTCATAATGCAATTTACCTAAAAGGGCCTCATCGTGAGAGGCTACCTATCGTTTTGACATTCTTGTGTTGTTTCTTGACCGCAGGGAACAATTTCAAAGCAGAACCAACTATCAAGTTCCTTCCCCATCGCGAAGAAGAGGGCATCTCCACCCTAGAGCAGTTTGTGTCATCCTGAAAGGCATTTGTAAATCACACCTACCCTTAAGAGGGAAATAATTATGCAACTCCTATTGTAATATTGTATCAAAATGATTATCCTTAAGAAGGATGCACTTGTAATTTGATGTTGACTTCGAATACAATGGAATCAAGCATTTTTCTTCTTGATTCATTTGTTGTCAATTTCTTGTATGGGTTTTGTACTAGATACTAATTTAATGGTGAAGTTAAACTTGCACTTGGGAGGCATTCCAGGAAGTTTTGAAGTAAATACTTCCATATATTCTTGTAGAATTTAGAATTTTGCGAATACTTCTTCCTTATTGTCCTCAATTTCTTTTAGTTTAACTGTATAGACCATTTATTTTTCCTTATAGCCTTATTTAATTGCATTTACGACAATAGCATAGGCTCAAATTATCCGTTTTCACTAACCATATTTACCATTTTATCTTGTTACTAGTGAACTCAATCCATCGATCTTGGAAATTGATCAAAGCTTTATGGGATTTTAACCAATCCATGACCAAGATGATGTCGAAGGCATGTAATGGTGCTATATAAATATGCCAAGTGATAGTACTAATGGATAGGGATATTTCAACTATGGGGAAACACTAATACACAAAGTAGGTTTATCCTGACCCATAATCCATGTTCCATGCTTGTGCCAAATATCCAGGTCTCTCTGGTATGTCCCTTATTATTCTACTAGAAATAAAGCTATTTGTAGCTCTACTATCTATCAATATTTTAACATCTCTACCAAATATTTTACCCTTTATGAGAAAAGGATTTGATTATCCTTCTAGTTTTTGTTTCCTGATAGTTGCATATATTTTGTGTTCCTTCCCCTTTGCCTTCTTGCTAGATTCTATGTGAAGGGGGAAAATTCGTTTCATAGTGTGTACTTCCACAATCATAGCAACCAGATCTATATTTCTGATTTATTCCTTTAACCGACTTATCCTTCTCATTAGTAGAAGCTTGTCCTACCTAATTCAGATGTTGGGGTTTTTCAACATTGTTGTTACTTTTATTCTTTGGCTGGAACTTCTTCTTAAAGTGTTCTTATTTCCTATTTTTCTTATTTGCAAACTTGGGGTTTCCACTACCCTTCTTATGCCACTTAGGTTCCCATTTCTTCTTTGGTTGATGATGATATTCCTTCTTTGAACCATTTGAAGTGTTAACCATTTTTTTGTTAGAATTCATATTGTACTCAGCCTAACATGCCAGTTCATAAGCTATTTCTAAATCACCATTTTTGTGCATATTTATTGAATTGTTGATATGATACTTAGTTCCTGAGAGAAATTTATGTAATTTAAACTTATTATCCTTTTCATAATATGGAACATATTTAAGTAATATTATAAATTGCCTACAGTATGCTTCTACGGACTAGGTTCCTTGTTGAATTTGGATGAACTCATCAAGTTTCTTCATATAGAATTGTTTCGTGAGGAACATTTTTTTGAAGGCTTTAATAAAATCCTCCTATTGGAAGTGAATGACATTGATCTTTTCCTCCTTACTATAGGTTTCCCACCATTTCATACTTACTTCCATTATAATTCCTATGGTCCAAACCATTTTAGTTGTTGAGGAGTAGTTTCTTATAGAGAAATAGATCTCCAATTCATTCAACCAAGATTCTTCTGAGTAACCCCCTTATTTTTCAAAGAATTTCTAACCTTCACATGTTTCAAGTCCTTTTCCAACTCCCCATTAATGTGAGATTTTGCCACACGGTCCACTTCATTTGTGTCATTTTCTTGCTCTACCATAGGATTTGTCGTTTCAGGTTTCCTATTCCCAGATTTTTGTATTTCAGCCCTAATGGTCTCCAGAAAATTGCTCTATTGGATCATTTGCTCTCTATATAAAGTTATCTCCCCTTGCATTTTATAAACAATAGTTTTGAGGTTTTCTACTCTGTTTGAGTTTCCTAAACTCTCTCCTATGGGTTTATCTTCAATAATATCAGTACTAATTAGTCTCTCTTTTTGAGTGACCCTCTTCCTTCCACTTATCAACTTAGTTGCCATGTTTCCTGAATAGAGAATGGTGTTAATTTTTGAACATACAAAATTTATTTTGCTACAACATTGTACTTTTAAATATAGTTAAGAATATTTTTCTTCCCTTATCAATTCAAAGTTATTCTAAATTTTTTTTGGAAGCTTTGTGCCTAGTAAACCTAGGCTCTGATACCAAATTTAGCCACGCTATCTCATAACCAACCAAAACTAGGGAGAATTTTTTTTATATGCTTTCATAATTTTTGCTAGTTCATGTGTGAATTCAAGTATCTTTGTGTGGTTCTCTTATATACGAATACCTATGTAATTCCAAGGCTAAAATTTACAAGAATTCAACATGGTCAGTTTCTATCCTATGGATAGGAGTGGCCAACCCCTATAATGACCTATAAGTAAGGTTTATTTACCTTACAATTAGGAATTCTCCTATGTAATTCAACAAGAACGCATTTTTCTCTTACTATTTTAAATCAAACATTAAAATAGTCCTTATGTTAGGTTTATTTCAACCTATACATTAGGTGTATGCCTTGATGATTAGCTTAATATTCCTTAAGAACATAATAAATATCACTGCAATGCTTAACTTTACCACATCCACAATAGTAATTTAAGGGGGTTATTACAAAATCCCATGTAGCCTTGTGAATTCCTACCATTAAAACTTGAGTTATTCAACCATAATATCCATGAAACTAGATAACATTCACATTCTCCCTTATGTTCACTTCATATTTTATTCACTAAAGATACATATTTAAGTGACATGCATGGTTTCTTTATTATATTTAATGTTAGGATTGCTTTAGAAGATTTAGACACCATATTTAACTCTCATTTAAAGATCTAAATCCAAACATTCAATAAATTTATGTCATGATACAAATTTGCATTACTTTCCATGAATATTTACAATTGATAACTATATTGCTTACAATTCTCTTAATGAGTGATAAAAACCAATTACAAATTAATATCAAAGTGATACTTTACAATAATATAGACCTTTTATTTAATAGGTCTTGTTACAATACACAAAAAAATACAATAGAAGTCGAATAGATTCAACCTTTGTTTGACTCCATTCAAACCACCAGTACTTGATTGAAAGTAAATAAGGATCAGGACAAACCATAGAACATGTATGAAAATGAATTCTAGGAAAGTGATAGCAAGTAATAATTCTTTTCAAATGAATGCAACTAAACACAATAAATTTCCCATAATGTAATTGTCTAAAGCATTCAATCATTCAAAGGAAGGAATCCCATACTTTCCTAAGACTAAAAAATCATATTTCATCTCATACCTTTTCCACAAAATTATGCCCTTGAATCTAATATTATTACAATAATATATTGCTAGTCCTTTTCAAAATAATGTACGGATCCATTCGTATTTTCACAAGTAACTCATATTTCTTTCAACTAGAAATAACATTGAAAACAAATCATACTTTCTCAAGTAACTCATATTTATTTCAACTAGAATAAAATTTAAAGAAATCATTTTCTCAAGTAACTCATATTTCTATCAACTAGAAATAACAATTAAACAAAATATACTCCTTTCAGTAACTCATATTTCTATCAACTAGAAATAGCATTTAACAAAATATACTCTCTCGAGTAACTCATATTTCTATCAACTAGAAATAGCATTTAACAAAATCATTTAAAACAATGGATTCAATTGTAGATCTTCAAATCCTTCCAAGGGTTTAGTCATAATCTACTACGATATCACAAACCGGATTTATTCTACAATCCATCATTATGATTTCAGTATTTTTCTTTCACAAATATGTTTGCTAGTTTATCTTGAAATCTATAGTTCTTCCAAAAAAATTTCTATCAAGTTGAATCAAGATTTACCTATGATACCATTCTATAGTTCCAAGAGTTTAGAAAACATCTCTCTTGTAATCTACCAACAAGATTACTCAAAATTTAACTACTAATCTATCACACAATATTACACTATAGATTACAAACTTGGCCCTTAATTTGTGATAGGAAGCATACTATAGGTACACAATACTTTAGTAAGTAAGATTAATAACCAATATCTTGTCAAGGATAACTAAGGTTTTTAAGAGATATTGTTCCAAAATATAGCTAACTAAAGTTCTCTACCTTTAGTTAATCTAGTTTAATTATTCCTCTTGACATAGACATAATTTTATTTCATTTTATAAATCAAATTCCCATACCTTTGCTTTACAAAACGAACCATTTTAAATTACTAGCTAAATAAAGTTATTTGCCTTTAATTAGTCTAGCTTTAATTTTCCTCTTGGTATAAACAATAATTTTCTTTCATTTTATAATTCAAAGTCCCATACCTCTACTTTACAAAATGAACCATTTATCTTTCTCTTTAAAAATTACTAAAGTAGTTTCCTTTTACTACATAGAGCTAAGTTTTGACATTACCATTTTTATCAAAACCTTATATAATACTTTTAGAGTTTTCATAAAATCCAATGTGGCTAATGCATTTTGGATACCATAAAGGTTTTGTTACCTTTTTAATAGAGCTATCCATTTTAGAGTCTTCGTAAAAGCCAATGTGGTTGTTACATTTTGGATCCTATAAATGTTTTGTTACCTTCTCAACATAGCTACTCATCCACATTTATATCCTTCTAAAAATCATGTTGATTCCTTCTTGGATAGTGTGCATGCCAAAGTTTATATTAATTATAACTTAGAGCATCCATGATCGACGCTCTATCTTAGTCATTTTGTACAACTTTTACCTTTAACATGTTGATTATACCTACGGTGTAAATGAATCAATTATATAAATATTGAATTATGGTGACTCATTGCACCAACCATCCATTCATTCTCCACCTAGCTACGATGCTACCTAAATACCCAATAGATGTTGTACCTTACCCCATTTTTATATGTTGTTCTTATCATTCCATGGACAGAATGTGAAATATATAGAATCAAGACAAGTGTTCTAGTGTGCATAGTAACCACGAGGCTAGGCATCAATAGAAAAAGTATCATGGCAATCGAATATTGAGTTTTTAACAAATGTTATCTTAGATAGTTAGGTGATAATGAATAGTTTAATCAAGGGTGTGGTGGATCATTCCTATCTACCAGATGATGAGATGTCTTATAACGAAGGTTTAGTGATATCAGTGATTGGTAGACAAAGACAATGTAAGGTTTACCTGGTTTGTGACCATGCCATAGCTATCACAAAATATGCATGGGGAGGTTTCTACTGATTCATTTGACCAATAGTTGAGAAAGTGAATTCCACCTATCTATTGTTGTACTGATAGTGGGTTATTTAAAACTAGATCAATATGGGGTAGATTTTTTGTTAATCACCCATGTGGAATGGCATAGCATACCTTCGATGATCCACAAATGTCACTCTAGAAATCGCATTGGAATTGTTTCATCTCATTGTAGCTATATGCCCATCCATTATGAGGGTCATAATTGCATGCGAGGCTCATGCCTTGGTTTTCCAAAAATCGATAGAGTTACTGCACATAGTACCATGGTAAGAATCTGGATTACCAAATATTGCAAGTTTACAATAATTAGAAAACTAATAAGAGAAATAACATGCATATAAACCTAGGTAAATGATCATAAAATGATGGTCTTGGGCATTATTTTTGGTTAGTGTTGTAATCAAACTCTAGCCGACGGGGTCTTCATGTCAAAGACCATAAATCTATACTACTTTTCGTTTAATATCGAAGTAATACATGGTTGTCCATTAGCCTTTAATCTCTATTTTATAGATTTAGTAGTTACACTAATATCCCAACATAGAATCTATGGATTTTTAATCATTAAAATGAAGTGGGTGTAAAGCATAAGCTTGAAATAAATGAAGTATAAGTCCTATTTAAACATAGATAAATAGGAAGGCTTTTTTGACCTGATAAATTTGCAAAAGCTTCCAAATTTGTTCCCTTGAATTCTGAGTCCATTTATCCTTCCTTATTGCATTCCTCAATCAATGTCTTGGTCAAATGCCTCCCAACCTTAATATTTTTGGTTTTTGTTTCACCAAAGGGTGAAGAGCATAATCCCTAAGCCCAAGTTTTCCCTATCAATCATGTCTCCCCTTTTCTTCCTGAAAGCTCTCAATTTATAGGAAAACATCTTCTCTCATGAGCCACAAGTGGCTTATTATTTTATTAATATGCCACTTATCCATAAGTAGCTAAAGTGGTAATGATATTATAGTTATAGACTTCTATAAGTCTAAAGTCTGAATACACTCATTCATGAGTAGCTAAATTAATAGTGGTATTGCTTTTATAATATGCCACTAGCCTATATGTGGTTTATTATATTATTAATATAAGGTGCACATAGTGGGATGCCCACTCATCTCCTCCAAAGAGAATATTCCAGATAATAAAATAAGCTCCAAGTTGAGACATGGTGGATGACAAATACAGTACTGAATTTGTTAGAGACTACATCCCTATAAATCCTTGTATAAGTAAAAGTCATATAGGAGGGTGAATAATAAAATGTTTCTTTTTATTATTCTAAAAATTTAGTTCCCCTCTTGGTCCAATAGGATTTTGACAAATCTTGTGAGCACTTGGTTGAGTTAAATTAGGTTAACTAAGCCTAATTCGTTACATTTAGTAAAAGATACATCTTTGTTTACAAAAATCCTATTTAGTTTCTATTCTAAAGTGTATATTTTCTAAAACACCAAATATATCAACAACATTCACAAAAATCTATAAATTACCATACCTGTTAGAGTTTCATAAAACTAAGCATTAGTCTCATAATCATCAAGCATAAGGGTTCGGTCAAGACAAGATGTGACAGGTCTTTAGCTTATGACCAAAATATGCTTTCATTGTCACTAAATGTTGATGCCTTGGCAAAATGAGGATAACACTTAAGAAAAATCATAATCTGGCCTAATTTGCATAGACTGCATAGATATATTAGAATTTAATTAGATCTAGACCAGTTAATTGTGTCCATATTAGCTAGCTCTATGAATTCTTTACCTAAATATATATTATCTTCTTGATATTTCCCAATATGATAGGGCTAGAGATTTGCATAATAAATATAGACCATATTTTGATTGCATGGAATAGTCATATGGGCATGACCATGTGCCAGATGTCCTCCTATTTGTGCCAATAAATCCTTAGATTCATATTGAATATTGGTGGAACATAAATGGCCACCACATATTACATTATTTCTAAGTCTAGAAATCTATACAATAACATTGAGATGTTTTCCATAATCACCACTATTCTGGTGGGCTTTATGTTGAACCACAATATGCCACAACTAGATCTATTATATTGCATGCCTATAGCATCACATAATTTCTAGGGTATGATGGTGACATTGAATTCCAAGTCTATCACAAAATTATGTAGTACCCATCCTTCTAGGCACACATATAAGTGAAGGGTAGAGAATTAATTTTACCACTACCAAGAGATGATTGCTTGTGAACTAGTTTGGAATCTAGATAGATAATCCTAATATCTTCTAAGTCATGCAAAGTTGTTTTAACCAAATTTACTTTTCCAATAACCAACAAAGTCTCCTCCAAATCCTTTACTTATTTTATAATGCTACTTCTAGGAACATCCTCCAAATCAGTTACCTTTTGAGCTAGTCTTTGATAGACTTCCTCCCTATTTTCCCTTTGAATTCTTATTAATTGGTTGTGTAGTATAATTTTTAGTAAGCCTATTTTCTTTGGAAAGGTAAGCACACTAATTCTTGATGATATTATTTTGTAAACCATTGTAGCTTCTACCCTTCTGGTTGTTCCCCTTATGAACATAATACATCATTTGGCTTGTCTTATTTTAACACATTTTCTTGATCTACTTCATGCTTCATGCTTCATATCTTCTATTCCTTCAATACATTGAGCATATATTGACCAAATATGATGATTGAGTCTTACATATATATTGACTAGATGTATGGAGTATTTTTTTATTACAATGAAATGATTAGGGTCCATTGTAATGGGTATAAAATCATCTGATTGTTGTATTTTCCTTAAGTGGGAATGTGATTGATAGTATTGATTGGTGCTACCATTGTAATGACTATAAAATGTTGAGCATCTAAGATTGGCCATATTAGATTTTATATACTACTTTTGATCTTTGATAACCTAGAAATGTTCTCTTTTAACCTCTCTAATGTGTATAACTTGTTATTATAAGAATTTTTTTTGAGGATATGCATAATATTGGATTGCAATATTTTTTTTATCCATCATATAAAATTCATTTGTCAAATGTTGAATCACAAATTTCAACTCCTAAACTATCTAGAACTCTAGAGTGATGGTAGTAGGTACTTTTTTTTGTAACAAGGATTGAGAGGTATGACCTAAGAAACCTATCTAACTATGATAGAGGTATTGGTACTACAAAAAATGGAACTTGTGTGTCCTTCTAATGATAGTATTTTTGGGTGGTAGCTTCCCTCCTTCGATAAACATATTGTATTTCCCTAATAGCCACTTGGAAGATGTGGAAAATATCTCTCATTATACTATTATATTAGGACACTCAAGTCTAGGCTTATAGCATGAAGGTAATAGATATATGCTTGGGCATGTGAAGGCCTTATTCCTTGGGGAATTATTTTCTAGGTCCTTTTGAATCTAATATTGAAATCAATGATATTTTCTTTAGGAAGACGTTCTATAGAATAAAATGGAGCACACAATAGAAAGGGGTCTCCTATATCATCATGCTCTAATATGAGGGGTTCATATAGGTCCACCCAGTCCCTTACACTACTATACTCCAAGAAGTGATACCATTGTAACACCTTAACTTGTAAATAAAGCATGATAAATATAACCATTATATATTTGAATGAAATATTATATAAGGTGGCCAGAGCAATAACCTCTTGATAATGCTCATAAGAAGTCTTCCAATTACCATAATAATTAGACAAATCCTTCAGTATAACTTGGGTAATATCATGAAGATTTGGGATATTAAGAGGTCCAACACTATTCCAAGTCAATAAAATTTATCCTATCATGGCTTCTGAATGGTGTTCTACAATACTTATGAAGCCATCTAATCTGTTGAGATTTCTTGGAATTTTGGTTCCATCACCATTTAATTTTGATATTTTTACTATTTTATTTACCAAAATTTGTGGTTCTTTAACTAAAAATATCATCATAAGAACATGAATTCTCTACTTATGAGGTCAATACTATTCACCAAAATCTATAGTCCTTTGGTAAATTTAAAGGTTTTATCCAATTATCACAATGAAGGTTTCTTGAAAGGGAATTAGTGGATGGGTTCTAAATGAGTTTTTATTTCTAAATGGAGCTACTAGATGATTAGGATTTTTATCTATTAGAGAAGAATTTTACCAAAATTCTACTCAGTTAGGGTGATGCAATCTAGGTCCCATTAGGTGTGACAAAAACTCTTGGTCTAGAATATACCTAAGTGGATGATATGCACCCATAAGACCTCATGCAAAATTGGAATACCCATAATAGCTTCTAGATTAGCCACTATAATAGGTCGATTCCTATGGTACTAGTAAACTCATGATGGGGTAGAAGACTAAAGAATGGATGGAAAAAAATTAGAAGCTAGAAATGAAAATTGGTCAGGATTCAACCATAACAAGAGATATAAGAGCATGAGAGTATCATTTTATTAATTAAACTAAATTACCTAATATACCAACAATAATTTGATATTGCAGAGCATTAATCAAACAACCATATACATAGCTAATCATTCTAGGAACTAAGCAAATAGAAATTCAAGGACATGTCCATATAGTAAAATACCTTTAACAAAATACACCATTCATCCAATTTTAATATAAATTATTAATGATGAAATTAATATACATACACATTCTACAAAAAATTTAGACAAAGGCCAAACACGACATAAATATTCATTAAGGAGTGTATAGCATTCAATCATACAAATTATACAATTGTAAAAGCTAAATAACTGACCCTTCAAATGGGTTACATTATAGTATATAAGATTTACATTGCATTGTTCTTAACTCATAATGATTATTTAGAGGTTCTCTTGTAGAATTTTCAAGGTGAGTGTAGGAAGTGAGCATTAATTTTATATTAGCTAGACTAAACCACTTTAAGTGTGTTTTTCTAATGTGTCCAACCCATATTTCTCTTGAGAAGCTAGTGTGCATGCTACATCATCAAATCCTAAGCATTTTATAACATTTATATTTTCTTCCACTCCTTTCTCTTGCATTGAGTTGATTGTGTAGGGATAGATGTATGATGGAGAAGAGGTTGACCATTGATATATCTAAGAAAAATTAATCTAGGTGGATGGAGCATTATGAATCTACTAATTGGGATAGGTCTAGAAAGTTTTTACCATATATAGAAATGTAAGAACATTACTAGGCTTTTATTGGACTAGCTTCCTTTATGTGGGACATTGTGCCTTGGAAATATTTTGAGTCCAAAATCTACATCTTGGTCTTCTTTGTTGATGGTATCAACCTTTTAATAATTTTAGCCCTTGGTTCTATATTTAGATACCTTTTTGAAATGTGCTCTATCAGGTGCCAAAGATGAGCCTGAAAATTTAGTGGTTTCATTCTAGGATTCATTCCTTAGAATTTTTTCTTTTGGTCTTGGCGTCTCTTTATGTCAGATCTTTTATGCACTTTATGCTGACATCAAATCTTGAAAATTCCAACAATTATTTGATACTTTACATATAATGAGGGGTTACCTTGATGTTTGATACCATAAATTTATTTGAATGAGATGATATTAGCTTCTACAAAAGTTTGACTACTTGCAAGCTCATTATACATAATTAGCTAATTTTTAGGTATGACATTATGAATGCTAGATATTGGGTATTATATGCTCCTATAATTATTTTGGTTGATGCAAATGTTTAACCATATTTATGTAGCAAACACTTTTTTCTTAGTTAAAGTTTTGTATCTGGTATTGTGATTAATGCAAGATACCATATTTTGTATCACTATGCTTGTGTTAGCTCTAAAGAAAGTCTAGTTCCTTAATAATGTATATTGAATGCTCATGCGTTAGCCAAAATTCTAATCTAGCAGTTGTGCATGGCACCTGACTACCTTCCCTGGATTAAAATTTTAGCTCGACATTGCTATAGTGTGTCAAACTAGCTCACCTTAGCCAAATTCTTAATTTTGGATAGGTAGTATTAGATATTGATCTAACCTATAGTTCTCATAGTTGTTTTTTTGTAGACAAATCTTCATCAGTGGTGTGATTTGGTCTTTAGCTTATGCCCAAATGATTCTTTTAGTGTAGCTACTATGTTGATGCCTTGGAAAAATAAGGACAACATTTAAGAAAAATTAAAATTTGTCTTAATTTGCATATATTGAAGGTAGGTGATAAAATCAACCTACAGGAAGGTCACCAAAGTATGAACATATAGGAAAAGTTATAGTTTTTTTATCCTAAAACTTAATGTAAATATTACAATAAAGTAAATACATAATATAAATAAAGTTGCAATATAAAGAACTCAATAATGAGACAAGTACAACTCAAAAACAATCACATAATAATCACATGTAAATGCTCACAAAAATACTAAAAATATATAGAATAAAATTCTACTAATGTATGCTTTGTTCTATGCATTTTTATACCAATTACATGATTTGTCACAAATATATAGTAGTATGTGACTCCAAATGAAGAACTCTTGACCTTCACTCTTCTTTGTAACTCTTCACTTTCCTATTCTAAGTACACGTGCACTATCACATATTGGACACTTGTACACATACACACTCACAATACTAGAACACTTAACTACATGACACTTGTGCACTTCCTACATGTTATTAAATTACATGAAATATAAAATCGCACTCTAATAGAAGATACACATCTAATATTATTTTGTACCAAGGTGGTACATTAGCATGTACTAAATAATGTAATATTCTCCAACACCCCATTGTATTACATTATTTGGTTATTGAATACTCTAGTCTTCAATATAGTCTCTATCTTTCAAACTTTAATCTACCTCTAGTAGATTAATATTTGGATCCTTTATGTTACTTTGACATAACCTTCATCTTTCATATGTTCTTGGCTCTTATATTTCCCTTGTTCTCTTTTTGCCTTTTTTGAGCTTTCTAAGCTCCTTCTTCTCCTTGCTTGATCTTGTCTTTGGATTCAAGTTTCCTATTGTTCTTGATGTGATTCCTTCTCTTTCTATTTCTTATTTTCTTTTTCTACAATTTTGTAAGGAACCTACTATTGAAAAAAATCTCACACATACAAAATACTGGACATAACTAAAATACATGCAATAACAGAATAATACTATGTAGAAAGTAATTATAGAATTGAAATAATCTTACAAATAAATTAGAATCGTAGGCATATTTGAGGGGGAAACCTCCTTCAATATTTATTTAACTTGAAAAATACCTTCGTACATCGCTTCATAGCATTTAAAGAAATACTTCATGCAATCCTAACCCTAAGTTCAAGAGTTGGCTTACATGCAAAATGTCACTCAAGCTAGAATATTCTGCCAAATATTGGTTACAATCTTGATCATGGTTACATAAAATGATCCCACTTTGCTAGGAGACTAACTTGCCACATAAATTACAAAATATTGTAAAATAAAATTATAGATTTTATCCTCCATGTTGGATGTGGGTCATTACATGATAATGAGAATTACAAAATAATGTTAGGATGGGATCCTAACATGTCCTTCCCCTTCAAAAAGCTTTTTCCTCAAAGTTAAATGTGAGGAAAACGATACTGAAGTTGATGGAGAGACTCCCATGTAACATCTTCTAGCTGGAGTCCATGCCACTGAACAAGGACTTCAGTAATGATACAGTTGCATAGAGTGTGAGTTCAATGATCTAACAACTATTCAGGTTAGAGAAATATAGAACCTTCTTCATCTATCTATAGAAGTGTAGATCAAACTTGTACCTGATTGACCACCACATTTTTGAGAGAGAAAACATGAAAAATAGAATGGAGCTAGGATGTAGGTGGAAGGCCCAATATGTAGGTGGTGGTACCAATATGTTGTAACACCTAGTAGGGCCTGTAGTATTTTACAACAAGTTTATAGCATCTAAAATGTTGTAGGGACAACTATTTGTACAACTAAAAGTTAAGGAAACCCATATCACCCACATCAAAACTATTCTCAAAATAGTTTTGGTTAGCCTATTGGCGCATACAATTCTATATCGTATCCAAATCATCTTCAGTTAATGGAGGACATCAGCATGTTGATTTAGAGTGGTGTCGACTGCATGGACCTTGGAGCTACCTATAATGTAGGAGGAAGGCATGGGTGGAGGGAACCCATAAAATGTATCAAAAGGGGTAACCTTGGTTGATGTATGATAGGAAGTATTGTACCACCACTTGTCCAAAGGAATCCATTTATTCTGGTGTGTAGGATGATTCGAGGTAAAGCAACGAAGATAGATTTCCAAACATTTGTTGACAATATCCATCTAGCCATATGTTTGTAGATGATAAGCTGAACTTATTTTGAACAAAGTTCCCTGTCGCTTAAATAATTCTTGGCATAAGTGACTAGTAAAGGTTGAGTCATGATTGAACACAATGGAGGAGGGAAAACCATGAAGCCAAAAGATAGAATTAAGGAAAATTTGGGTAATTATGGATGTTGTGTAAGGATGGAATAGGGAATAAAAAGATATATTTTGAAATATGATCCACTACCACAAAGATAACATATTTGCCTCTAGAATTAGGTAATTCTTAAATAAAATCCATAGAAATATTCATCTAAACCTGGTCAGGAATGGGCAAGGGTTGAGGAGTACCTAGAGAACATACAATTTCACATTTTATTCATTGAAAAGTATCACAAGGTACCACAAAATTCTAAATGCCATTTTTCATACCCTTCCAAAAAGATTACACTTATGTTGTTCATATGTTTTGATAAATCTTGAATGGTTGGCATATGGGGTAGCATGCAGTTCTATCATGATAATTTCTCACAGTGGGGACTTGTGGGAGACAACAAGGTGTTGGTGTTAATGCAAATCCTAGCCATCCCAAGTGTATCCTGGACATGAATTAGGCTCAGTGTGTAGGGAATCAACCAAAGTATACAATTTAGAATATTGAAGTACCTCATGGCATAAGGAATCAATCCATTAGGATACCAGTAATGAAATGGCACACAACATACTAAGAGCCTCAAATTTATGAGAGAGAGCATCAACCACAACATTATCCTTACCCTTATTATAGGTGATATCATAATCATAGCCCATGAGTTTAGAGACCCATTTTTGGTGTTCATGGGTGGAAACCCATTGCTTCAAAAATAATTTAAGTCTTTGATGGTCTATTTTAATGGAGAAATTATGCCCAATGAGATACAATCACCAATGGGTTATTGCATGTAGAATTGCCATCATCTCCTTGGCATAAGTTGATTTTTCTAAATTACAACTAGAGAGATTTACTATTGAAGGCCAAGTGTCTCCCATATTGCATCAATATTGCACCAATACCACAACCTGAAGCATCATTTTAAATGAAAAATAGTTTGGAGAAATATGGCATTGCTAAAATAGGTGTAGTGGTCATAGCATGCTTCAATTCTAGGAAAGCATGTTCAACAGGTCTCGTCCAAGTAAAAGAGTCCTTCTTTAACATGGAAGTGAGTGGAGCTATGTTTTTACCATAGTTATGAATAAATTTATGGTAATAACTTGTAAGCCCTAAAAATCCCCTAAGACCTTTGAGAGCGGGAGGTTTTAGACAATCCTAAACTACTTGAATCTTCCTAGGGTTAAATTTGGTGCCCTCCTTAGTGATAATGTGTTCCAAATATTCCACTTCTATCAATGCAAAATAACACTTGGAATGCTTATAATAGAGTTGATATTGTGCCAACAACTGGATAGCCTAATTCACATGAATAAGATACTCTTACCATGACTGACTATACACCAGAATATCATCAAAGAAGACTAGGATGAAATTTTGAAGGAATGGATAAAAAATATTGTTCATGAAGCTTTGGAAAGTGGAATGGGTAATATTCAAGCCGAAATGTATTACCAAAAACTCAATGACCTTCATGAGTGTGAAAGGTGGTCTTGAGAATATCCTCATCCTTGATACAGATTTGATGGTACGCTGAGTGAATGTCAAGTTTGGAAAAATACATAGTCACATGAAGTTCATCCAGTAATTCATCCAGGAATAGGAAACTTATCCTTGATGGTGAGTTTATTGAGCTCTCGATAATCGATACACAACCTCCAAGACCTATATTTCTTGTGCATTAATAAAACTAGATAAGAGTAAGGACTGTTTCTTGATCAAATGCCATTGAATTTTAATAGTTATTGTACTAACTTATCAATTTTTTGAGATAAGAGCATGAGGATACCGATACAGTCTAATGTTGGATGATGCATTGCTAGGTAATAAGGGAATAGCATGGTCATGAGAGTAGCGAGGAAATAATTCTATTGGCTTAGTGAAAACAAAGTTGTGCTTGATCAAAATAAGTTACAAATCTTCAGGAACAAATTTTGCTCTAAAGGATGAGGTTGTATTGCAAAAATCTGAGCTATGACACCCTAAGATGATTTTTTTAACTTCTCCATCCGATTGGAAATGATAATCTATGAAGGCCCTAATTTTAAGCCATGGAGAGTGTAGGACTATCCATTCTATGAAAATCACATCCAAATCTCAAAAAAATGCCATGATATGACTCCCAATGTGCCCAACCATTGGGATCCCAACATGAAATCACATCCCCCTAGTTGAGTGTAAACATATCCTGTTTGAGATCATAGTCCCCAATATTGATCTTAACATTACAATATTTACCTTTGCAAGGTAAGGTCCCACCATTTTCTACCATAACCTCAAAGGAATTATATGTATGTACATAACAATTTACCTACTTAGTAATACGAGGATCAATAAAATTGTGTGTACTATAAGAATCAACCAAGATGGTAAGATGCAGGTCCTTGAAATAACCCACAAATTTCATATTTTGAGGAGTAGGAATACCCACAAGGGCATGAACACAAATTTTAGCTTGTGGTTCATCTTAGCTTTCTTCCTTTAGTTTCGATGGTTCCTTTTGCTGATTCAATATCATTATAACTATGGTCGTTGGTATCAGTATCATTAGCATCGATGAGGAATAAATTATTTTGGGTGCACCTATGCCTGCAAGAAAAATTTTCATCACAATTGTAACACAACCCTTGGGTGCATCACACATACATTTCAATAGTGGTTAGACGTTTGGGTGTAGCAGTGGGTGCAACAGACTTTTGTTCATTCTGATTTTAGAATCTAGGAGGAAAAGAGGTTTTATCTTGTGAAAATTTAGATATCCACCTCTGAGATAAAAATTTGGACTCAATAAAATGAGCCAACTTGATAGCTTGGATCATGGATTGGGGTTTAAAAATCGTTACCTCATATTCGAGATCCTCCCTTAACCCACTAACAAATCAACTCATGAAGAACTTTCATCCATACCTATAGTTTTATTGGCCTATCTCTCAAGTTGTATTTGGTAATCTCAAACTATTTAAGTTTGTATCAACTATGTCAACTATCCTATAAAATCATCATACTCACTAATGCCAAAGTGAGTAAGTAATTGAGACTCAAAGTTCAACCTAGAAGGATCAAGGAGAGTTTTATGCAACCATTGGTACCAACGTAAAGCTTTAGATTCCAAGTTGAAATAATCCATTTAAACTTGGAGATACATGGGGACATCATGGATTCTAAATAATTGAGAAAAACAATATAACCATCCATCCACATCCTTCCAATTGAACTTAGGATAGTCTAGTTTTGACATATTGAAGGTAGTATCATGATCAAAGCGAAGGTGAGAGTAATATATTACCTTTCATTGACCTCGGTTGAAATGTGAGTTTTTAGTACGATACTCATACTTTCTTGGAACACTTTGTAATTTAGACTCAACATCTGCTAGTTGTTCTTCTAGGCAAATTATGGAGGAATGTTGATGAATTCTAAAAGTTTGAAATTTTGTCATCAAGTGTTCACTTATTTTTTGCAAGCTAGTAATAACACTTAGTAGGGTATCCAATGCTGAAGTGATGTTTTATTCTACCTATTTTTGATGTCCATGAGTGCCACTTTCTATTTGAGATAGCCTTGAACCACTTTTACTGAATTACTAAAATTAGAAGTGTGATTTTGGGAGTTACTATTTTTAGTAATGAGTCCAAAAAAGTGCTTGGATGTTATATATCAAGATGATAAACTTGAAAATATTTTCATAATGATATATATGGTAAAACACATATTTTTATGCACCCCAAAATCAAATTTTGTATTTGTGGAATATTTGGCCAAAAAGGGCTAGTGGAAAAATGATAAATTTAAGGAATTTTGAGAAAAAAAGTAGTTAAGATTCAAAAATTTTGTGAGGTGTAGAAGGGTCTAACTAAGACAACAAAATAAATTTGAATATTTTTTGAGTTGTCTAGGGGTTGTTATGACTTTTGCTAGTGATATTTTTCCCTATTTCTGGTTAAAAATTTACTTAAATAGAGTAATGATAAAAACCACTACAAATTCTTCGTTATAGTTCTGATTTGCACAATTTTTTATTTTTTATATTCTACTAGTGCAATTGTTTTTTTAGTTGTATTTATAGTTCACAAGTTGGGTATTGGATCAACTGTCTCTGATATATACATTATGTTAACTAATCACCTTGCCATTGTCCTATCACTCGTACTATAGTTGTTGACACTAATGGTTCTATTTTTGACCCTGACCACCTATATTTTCTAATTGTTATAGTTGACTATTACTATTATTGTTTCTGGCCCAAATGTTACTATCACTGACCTAACTGTTACTATCACTGACCTGAATTTTACTATCACTAACTTGATTATTACTACCACTGACCTGACTGTTACTGTCACTGATCTGACTAGTCACTAAATCAACTTTTACTACCACTAATATTAATGGTACTAGAATATTTTATATTTTTATGGATATTTGTGGAATCTATCCAAAATTTTGGGGCATGCAAAGTGCATTCTTCTATGATATGGAAGTTCTCCATATGCTCACTTTTTGGTATTGTGAATGCAGGTTTAGCAGAATAGGGATATGTGTGTTTTTGTAGGTTGAAGTGCTTAACTAAATGATGATATGCTAATTATAGGAGTATGTAACACCCATAGGTCCTTTGTTATACCACGATGATGAAAAATACTACTCGGACCAATATTTCAGGCCACTACCCAAGGAGGATTCCACACATACCCTTGAGCACATTATATTCTTCTATGACAGTACATGAGTGTAATCATCTGGGATGTTGTATCCCATGGACTATAGATGATACAAGGCTGAAAAGCTTCGTACTAGATAAAATTTTGTTCAACCTAGAATGGTCTTCTAATACACCCGAATATGCATGGGATCTTGATTCCATGCATGAGTGTTGTTTGATGCCTAGGTATTGGAGCCTGATCGTCCCTCTCTTTACTAGACACTTTATGGGCTATCTATATTAGCCAATAATGATATCTCCTTCATGATATTTTAAAACCCCTGGCATATGGTTTCTAGCCTACTCAACTATGAAAAAAATAGACTGTACTTCTTTTGTTTTTGTAGATTTTTTTTGGCTTTTCGAATAAAGGAAAACATAATGAAAAATAAAAGACAATTATACCTAACAAGCAAAAATGACTGAGCAAGAATTATCGCAGTTATAATAGAACTTGGACCTAGAAAGAGCTCTAATACCACTTGTAAGGAACCTACTATTGAAATAAATATCACACACACAAAATACTAAATAACTTAAATACATGCAATAATAGAATAATACTATGTAGAAAGTAATTATAGAATTGAAACAATCTCACAAATAACACATAATCGTAGGCCTCTTCGAGGGTGCAACGTCCTTCAATATTTCATTAACTTGTAAAATATACCTTCGGACATGGATTCTTAGATTTTAAATAAAGACTTCATGCAACCCTAACCCTAAGCTCAAGAGTTGGCTTACATGCAAAATACCACTCGAGCTAGAATATTCTACCAAATATTGGTTAAAATCTTGATAACGGTTACATAAAATGGTCTCACTTGGCTAGGAGCCTAACTTACCACATACATTACAAAATATTGTAAAATAACATTATAAATGGGATCCCCCACATTGGAAGTGGGTCATTACATAATAATGATAATTACAAAATAACGTTAGGATGGAATCCTAACAAATTTCAATTATGATATATCTTATGGTACACCTTATAGGCATTTATTTAGTAAATCATCACAATAGTATGATTGTATTTTTAGTGATCATTCTTTAAGACTATCATATGTATAATTTCTTTCAACTTGTACCTTCCATTGAAAAATTTCAAAACTAATTAAACAAGGTACATCATTAAACACTCTTCTGAAGTAAATATAATGGTATTTTGAGAATCCCACCATGACCTAATTTTTTTCATGAAGATAACCTATAAGAGTTGTAAATTTTCCTTCTTTTGCTTCTTTAAAAAACAAAGTCAATTTATCTTTTAGAACATCAAATATTTGTTTTTCTCCATCAAAGTTATTTATTAAGTTGTGTGAGTAAAATTTGAGTGCATGCAACATGTCTTCACTATCTTCATTAAAAGCATCCTTAACAATTTTATCCATGAATATCCTTTGATATAGTCTTCCTTATGTCTCCCTAAGTTTTTGAATGAAAAAAATCACTTTTCTATATAAAAATTGTTGTTGTAAACCTTATGGCTCCCTAATTGAATAGAAACTAGAATGTTTGCAAACTTATAGATTCCTAAATTTTAAGTAGAATTCCTTGTCTCTCCATAGTTAAATTATTGCAAATATTCTATGGTTTTTAAATTTCAAGAAATAATAACCAATAAAGCTTTCAAGTATTATTTAACAAGACTTCTAAAACAATAAATCCTACTTATCACTCCAAAAAGTAATTAAGGTAATAATCTCCCTATTAAACTACATATCTCTCCATTACACTTATTTGACCTTAAAAAAAATATCTAAAAATATGCACTCCTTATTTCTCCTTTTAACTTTAGAAAAAATTAATAATATTTAGAAACCCTAATTTACCTCATTAAAGGTGCATAGTTGGGTAAATGATATCTCGTATTGTGTTACGGTGCTTCCCTTTTCTTCGAAAGAATAACTACTTTGCTACAATCATGTGATACTTTGGTGTGTTAAGATTATTTGAATGATACACTATTAAATACTTATGTAAAATCATTTTAAACTTTGCTTGTTCACTCTTTCATGTCACACGGTAAAACACATGCAAAGAGAATCAATGCTTTAGTTAAATTCTAATGCTCCAAAGCTTGGATAAAAATAATGCTCCACTACCTTTCTACTACCTATAGAATGCACTTAGAAACACTTGTATTTCCCCTTCTTTAGTGCTTGATGTTAAAATTTATGAGTCTTCTCATCCTCTATGAATAATGTAAAAGCTTCATCTTCTCTTGGTCTTCCTGCATTTTTTGTAATGCTCTACAATGGTGACGCTTCTATATAGCACTATTTTACTTAGATTGCACTTTGTCACCTTTGATTTCACATTTTTCCTAACAATGCTATGCTATTATTTGAATTTTTCTATGTTGGTCACCTTGATGGCACTATACCCTATGAAAAAACACTATCCAATTGCCATTGTGTTCATGTATGACATTGGTCATCTAGTGTGTAGTGTATTTGGCACTATGTTTAGTTATGGCACTAGTTGTCTAGTGAGCACTGGTTGCCTAAATAATACTTAACACTTTAACGAAACTTATCTCCTTGCACACTAAATACCATGAGTGTTATGGCACTCCCTTCTAATTTTTCATATGGATTTCTTCCTTTTATATTGTTATAGATTTTGTTTTAGGTTTAAGTTATGTTGGAGACACAAAACACACACCCTTAACTTGTCCTATATTTCATTATCATGGATATACTTTGCTAATAGCTTATCTTGGCTATGTCATTTATAATATATGTGTCCTTGAAAATTTTTGCCTTCTTGCTAATGCCAACATTATTGTTCTTTCTTACTACAACTTCTTAATCAAGATGTATCACCTCTCTTTACATCTCCTCAAATATCTCTATAATGTGTAGATGTCTATCAACTATGATCTCTAGTCCTCATTCTTATATTACATAACCTATTATTCTATGTAACCGGTTGCTACCTATGTTATGCTTTAACACTAATATTCTTTTCCTTCTTGATGCAAGTGCAGGTACAGGTGGTGATTATATTCTCTAGTGCAATATGCTTACAAATTTGCACTACAAACTCCTACAAAGTCTCCTTAGAATGATTGTGTTCTAACTCTTTTAAGACAATACTTTGCTTATATTTAATATTTGTCTTTGTTGTCTTTAATCTTCCTGCTCTCACATTCTCTTTCTACTGTATTCAGTCATGCACTACGACTTTTCTTGGCTCAGCTAAGCTTGAATTAGCTTGAATCTTAGATGACACTTCAAGATGCTTTTATTGAAGAGATTTGACGAACTTCTTTTGCTTTCACCTTATATGATAGTATATTTCTTGTCGTATTAGATATTCCAATATTTCATTGCTTACATTTCTAAAGCTTATCTTCTCTTATTTTATTTATGTAAATACAAGTTCAAAATATTCATGTGTTGGATCACCTCAAAATGTTGCATTATATATTTTGTAAATTATAGTTTTAAACTCTCCAATTTTTTGCCTTGTATCTAATTTTAGACTTCCTTATTCAATTCTAATAATAAACAAGCCTTTTTTTAATCTTCTCAATATTAATGGGCATATACTTTACTATGCCTTTGATTTTTCTAGTGCTCTCTAGTTACTCTTGAATATATCTTCAATATTTGATGATCTAACTTATTTACTCCTTATAGTTCCTTTTCACCTTAATTATTCACCCCTGTGTTTAGTTTAATTTTGAGTATTACTTCACTATATCTATGGGCTTGTTGTTGAATGACAATGATTGTCCAAAATCTTATATAAATAAATTTTCTAGAATTCTTATGTCTTTATATTCTTTCTCTCTTGAATATATATTCTTGTCTTCAAGGTTTTTTAATCTAGATTTTAGTATTTTTTCTTGATTGAATATGCTACCTTTTCTAGCTTCAATACTTCTTGTTCTGATGTTATTATGATGCTTCACTTTCTTGTGGCAATACTTCTAAGCTTGATATTTTTTCCTTTTACACTAACCTTGTGGATTTCAAATGCTACTTTTCTTTAATGTTTTCCTTGTGATATTCAAACACCTTCAATATTACCTTTGTGGTATTCACTCACTTTTAATATATCTCTTTTTTCCATCAATATTTTCTTCCCAAATACTACCTTTCTCTTTTATTGTCCTTAATCCTCTAGTTTCTTTGTTGTCCAATGTGGACTACTATTATACTACCTTTGATGTGCTATGTGATGTCCTTTAGCTAGGAATATTCTCAAGACTCTTAGCTATGTTGAAATCTTCTTTCTTCTATCTTTAATATTTAGTAGGATCTTCTTCTTGGGTCTTTGAATCTACCTTCAATTGGAAATTCTCTTTTAGAATCTCCAAACTCTTATTAATATCAAGATCTATCTTCAAGACCTAAAACTATTCTTTTGTTTGTCTTCTATTCTGAATTTATTATTGGAATAGGTAAACTCAAACTATCTAAAACTTTTCAATATTGTATCTTTAATCTTCATTAGTTGTCCTTCAGCCTAGTGGTATTAATTCTTATCTTCATTGGTTTTTCTGTAACTTAGTGGAAATATTTTTCTTCATTGGTTTTTTATCTAGTGGTAATATCCTCAACTTCACTGGTATTTCCTTAGCTAGTGGAAATAGCCTTAGACTATTTGCAACTTTTTAAAAGCCTAAGCAAGTATGTTTTTTGTGGCTGTGATACAATAGATAGATTTTGTAGCCTAAAACTTAATGTAAATCTTACAAGAAAGTAGTACATTATATAAATAAAGTTGTAATATAAATAACTCAATAATAAAACAAGTATAACTCAGAAAAATCACAAAATAATCACATGGAAATGCTAATGAAAATACTAAAACTGATATAGAATAAAGGTCTACTAATGTATGCTATGTGCTATTCTTTTTTTATACCAATTACAATGCTTTGTCACAAACATATAATAGTATGTGACTCTTTGTATGAAACACTCTTGACCTTCACTCTTCTTTGTAACTCTTCATTTTCCTATTATAAGGACACATGTGCACTCTTAAATAATGGACACTTGTGCACATCTGCACTCACAACACTTGTATACTTAATTACATGATAATTGTACATTTCATTCACATTTTTACAATACATGAAATATAAACTCACACTCTAATCTAAGATACACACCTAATCTAATTTTGTACCAAAAAATGTAATATTATTCAATAAAAATAAACTCAAATCCATATGAATATGGGAAGCCAAATAAAAATATCATAGGTGTTGATAAGAAGTGAGGTTAAACCCACTAATAAAATAAAAAGTGGTGATGAAAATTGTATCATGGAATATTAGGGATATATATAAAACACTAAAAAATAGTTAGTAAGGAATTAATGTGTTGTTATCATCCTAAATTATTTTAATGTAGAAAAGAAAGTTAAGTACTGAGGAATGTTAGGTTGATTTTAAAATATTTGGAATATGGGAGATTGTATGATAATTTCTTCTAGATAGGATCTTCTAGTGGTATTACACCAATATGGGACAAACACAAATGGTATGGATAATTTTTAGAAGCTAAACATTATTGGGTTGCTAGACTATTTTTGGAGAAATAAAAACATCAAATTTGAGGTTATAAATGTATATGATCCAACTATAGTTACAACTCATGAAATATATTAGAAGGACCTTAGCTTAGTGTTCTTGAATAGAATTATGTTTCATTATTGTGATCTATGGATTCTTGCAGGTGACTTCAACACAATTTTTGTATCCTTTGGAAAAGAAGGGTGGTACTCCTAGATGGTATAAATTGATGAAATATTTTTCTTAATTTATCAATTCAAATGGTATTTGGGATGCTATTTATTCAATTTAATAATATTACATGGGATAATAGATGCATTGGTAAAACTAATATAGGAGAAAACTTGGATAAATTCTTGTTATCCAACACATGGTTGTAAACAATCTCTTTATATATTTTGTTTTGAGTAGGATTAGATCACAAACTTATTCTTTCAAGTTGTGATTTAATTAGTAATGGTCATTTAAAGGTATTTCACTTCTAGTATGTGTGGCTCCAAGACTCTAATTTATTCTAGATGGTTATGTTATTATGGAATGAACCAAAATTTGAAGAATCATGTATGTACAAGTTTGTTTAAGAGATAAAATATAAAAAAGAGTAAATTAAGATTTTCAATGCTAAATCATTTGGTAATACTTTTAAAGAAAAGAATGAGGTTGAATCCAAGCTCAAAAGTTACAATAAATAATATATATATTTTATTCTTTGGAGGAAGGGTTTTTGAAAGGGCATCAAAAATTTTTACAAAGAGAGAAATCCTTTAGATAGGTCCACAACTAAAAACAAAGTATGAAATAAAATAGGTATCCCACCCAAAGGAACCTCAAATAAAAATACCATACGAAAGTTATAGAAATAGAGTATATTACATTATTTGGGTCATGCAAATGTATCTTCCTTGGTACATACTTAGGACATTAGATTAATTTAGGGGGGATTTATCTAGTTACTTCATGCAATGTAATAAATGCACAAGTGTCAATGTGCAAGGTGTCCACTTGTACAACTAGGTAGAGTGTTGGCCAAAGAACTTATCTTATATATACTGGCCATAGATGTAGAAGATACATATCAAAGTCATTGTATCATAGTTAGTGTATGGTAGATATGTAATAGAGTAGTCTGTGTTAGCTATAATATTAGAGCTCATTCATGGAGCAATAGCTTATATCGTGGAGTGTCCATTTCCTCCATAGATACTATTATAATATTTTTCATCATTTCTATTTATAACATATTTTAGTTATCTCGCATATTTACTTTATTTATTTTGGCATCTTGTGATTCCTATATCCCATTGTATGTGGTATTAAAAGCTAACAGTGGTATCAAAGATACGATAGATCAAGCCATAGTAGGTCTATAGGGAAACCACCATTATTAGTGACTCTATGTTTTTTGAGAATTTGACACACCATTGGACCAATCATTGCCAAAATTTCTCAAAAGAGTCTAGGTGATAGAATTGGAGAGAGTTACAACTAAGGATTGAAATATTAGTTTCAAAAATATTGAGATTAAATAGGGCTAGAGTCTTTCCATAAAGTTGAAGGAAAACTCGTGAAGACTAGGACTCAACATTTGATCCACTAGGTTGATGAATCAACTAGTGAAGATAAAATATCTAAAAAATACCTACCTGAAAGTTTCTTTTATTGCAAGGAATTAATACTTAGATTATTGGGACACCTCCTACAATAGAAATCTATGAGACTTCAACTTCATTTCCTTAACGTCGGAGTGCATTAATAGTGTACATATTATTTTTTGTAGAGAGGATAATACTTCTCAAGAAAATTTTGGAAAAGAATCATGGTGAATTCTAGAGATAGGAGATCTCCATTGATAGATTGAAGAACTTCATAAAAATAAAATGACCATAGAAGCCTTGATATAGAAGAAAATGCCATATAAGCCTTGATCTAGAAGAAAATACCATATAAGACATTATCTAGAAGAAAAGGCCATAGAAGCCTTGATATTGAATAACGAGTCGTCGAAGCCTTGATACAGAAACATGCCACACATACCTTTATCCTAAAGAATATTCCAAAGGAGAGGATATAATTTGTAAGCAAATTTTAGTACTAATATTAATGTTGTAGGTAAAGGAGATCCAGTAAGTCGATAAAGCTTCCAACAAAAAAGTTAAGGGAAAAGCCTCTTTAGAATCAATCCAGCACTTGAAGAAAAAGATATAAGGAGGAGATCTCATTAAAAAACTTCTAGACTATGAATAAGAAGGAAAATGAGAGTATTTCTTAAATATAGAAAAATCAAAGATCAAAGAGAAGATCTCGACACCAACACTTCCAAAAGTAGAAGGTTGAACATAAGGTATCAATGAAGACCAGAAGAAGTTATAAGATCAAAGACCTTAACAAGGTCTCGAAGAACATCTAGTAAAATGCTAGGAGAGAATTTCTGAAGAAATAATCAAATGAGAAATCCACTATCAAGTAGAAACCCCTGATAGTGAAGGACTTGGAACAATTGTATCCATACTAAAACAAGCCCAAGAGGAGGAGAATTTAGCAAGAAGTGCCAAATTCAAGAAAAAAAATAATCTAGTGAAGACCTCAAGATATTCATAATATTAATAAGAATATCCTACTTGAAGTCAAAATTTGACAAGAAGACTCGAAGGTAGAATAATCTTATAAAATATAGGATATTTTAAGATTACGTCCTAGAACAAGAGGTCACTGCTTTAGAAATAAAAAGTTCTCCAAATATATATCAGGAGGAGGAGTTTAGAAGAGGAGATCAAAGTCACCAAATCCTAGAATCGTGAAATAAAGTTCAAGACCATAAATTTGGTAAAGAAGGAGATGTTCAAAATAGTCTACAAAGAGCTGCAAGATCCTACTCAAGGTAGCAACTTGATAATCTTAGGAACCAACGTCTACATCCTCTAAAAAAGTAAAAAAGGAGCTACAAAAGCATGTTGAAAAAATATAAGCAACTATCGATGCAAGTAGATTTATTAGTTGGATTACTTATCACATTTATTAAAGAACCTTAATCCTAATTAAGGTTGCAAAAATGATATTTGTATTACAGTATTCAAGTGTGCAAAAAGAAAGGTTATTTTTAAGGTTAATTTGCACAATAGAAGTTGATTATATTTTAGAATTTCAATAATCTATCAACTAGCCTATTATCTATTTGGAAAGAAAAAGAGGACTATATCCTAATTATTGCTTATAAGAAATTTACAGAATAAATCTTGAAGGTTCATTTCAGATTTTTCTTGATTAGTTACAGTGAATGGATTAAGTGCATTTTCTTGAAAGTAGATTGGAGTGATAAGGTGTAATATGTTAGTGCACTAAAAGTAGACTTTGTTAGATTCATTTGCGCTCTTATTACTTTAAAAAAAAAAAAATTGTGCTTTGAAATAAAGGCTACAAAATCTAGTTTAAATAAAGTGTCTAAATACACTCTTAAAGAACATAAACCTACATCTCATAGTGGCCAATAGAAGCCACAAAAATTGGTTAGAATAAGCAAAGAAAAGCTAACCAAAAAGAAGATTCAAATATTGAGACTTGGTGAGTCTCAAATCCAAAGCACTTAGGGTTAGTGCAACTAAAACAAAGCTTTTGTTCTATAGAACTTACAAGGCTTGGATTCACAATTAATCATACAAACAAAAATTTTAAGGAGTCTAGCCAAAGAGACATCCTTAAAACCTTCATGTTGCACTCATTAATCTACTAAAAAAATAAGAATCTTAGACATGCAAAAGAGTGCAAGAAAAGGTGCAATATAAAGTTTCTATATACATGTAAAGGATGTATGGTATTGCACTTCTACAATACATAAAACATAGGGAAAGGAGCATATTTAAAGGTGCCACAATAGGCACAATAGGTACAAGGAAAATGCAGCCAAAGGAAGGGCCAAAGGATTGAGCGTTCTCCGACAATGAAAGGAAATCCTCTCCAATAATGAATCTTCAAGACAAAGGAAGATTTTATGTGAATGACAACAAGCCCACCAAGGTTATTTACGTCATCCAAAGGAAATATATCACAAACATTTAGGTAAACCATAACAAGGAGAAGAATCTATATACATAAAAAAGGGGATATAGCACATCCAGTGTTTATATGTGTCAAGCTTTACCTCTATTAGTGTGAACAAGGAGCACAACGAAGGTATAAGCATAAATAAGAAGAGTATATGATACATTGGGAATAGCATCAACATCGGATAGTAATAGAGCTACCTCATCCTCATTCGAAGCTCCAAGGTGGCTCACAAATTACCTATAGAAGAAAAAATATTGCTTGTTGTTAAATAAATCAAAGCAAGCTAAGGAGAAAGATAATTGAAGAAGCTATAATCTCCTTCTTGGAGGCATTACATCAAAAATCCCATGCAAGAAGGCCAAGTGCCACTTGGCATAATATTCCCTAATGATTATTATATCTCTAATACTCAAGAGATGAACGTTGAGAGCACTAAAAACAAGGTTAATATGTTAAAAAGTAGTAATGGTTGGTGCAGTAGCATTACAAGAAGTGGCAATGCTCTCAAGAAATGCAAATGCCACTTGTCCATCAATGACTGCTCTTAAATACAACATAGAGAGAGAAAAAGGACAAAATTTATGTCCAAAATTTGTAGTGTGCAGTGGAGAGCAATGTGTAGTCAAAGGATAGAAGGAATAATGCAGTTAATCCATTTCTAAGTGCATCGTGGAAGAAGGATAGCATAGAAGAATTTAAGGATCCATTGAAGAAGGTCAAAATCTACTCCCCAAGCTTCGAAGAGTAAGCCCAACAACCATACACACTTGGTCATTCAAATTCATCAAGTCAAGCACCATAGAAAGGGTATGTAAAGGACTATTATATTTCAGTCAAAACCAGTGCCATTCAACTATGAAGTCAAGGGGCTAAGGTAAGAGAAATATCTCATTAATATTACTTTCAAAAACAAGATATATAAGGTTATAATTTTAAGGATAAACATTAAAGTTAAGAAAGCAAAAGAGATAGGAGATAACTTACTAAAAATCAAAATACTATTTGCAAACTAACCTAGGAGATATAATACCTTCTACTTAGGTTGAAATATTTAATACTTTACAAATATTATTATCTTTTCTAATTTTCCAAATTTGGGCGTCATAAGGTCTACTACTATAAAATGATTTATTAGAAGTTAGAAAAATTAAAATCAAATATCAAAGGGCCATTTTAATAGGTTTATCAAAAAAATATAAAGGTTGGAAATTATAATATTTAATTATCTCAAATAGAGACAAAAGATCCAACATTAAGACCTCTTGAAATCTATAAAGTGTGCTTACTTCAATAGGAGCAATAAGGACAATAGAAGTTGATTTTAGCATTTAAAAAACTTTACAAAATCAATCAAGATTGAACTATAACTTACAAAAGAACTTTATATCTTATCCATAACATACTAGGGAGTCATAAGGTATTCTATGAAACCTAAGAATTGATATTAGGGAATTCAAATGGCTTCAAACAAATTCTTCTGAGCAGAATATCGGCTACTTAAGGGTACTAATTATTTCTCCTAGAAGAATAAAGTGAAATTTATTTTGGTATATGAAAAACTTTGAGATATTGTAACAACTATAAACATTTGGTAACATATTTACAAGTTCTAAGTAAAGATACTTATTTTGATGACTTAGTCAATATTCTACAAAAATATGAAGTAGTATACAGTTAAAGATGAGATATCTAACACTGCATTGACATCTAGAGATAATCCACATGGAAAAATTACCTCTTCATCAAAAGGACGAAGACCATGGTACAAAAGTTATTTTCAAATATGCAAGAGAAAAGGTCATAGTACCAGATACTGTAGGTTCAATCCCAAGAATTAGAATCAAGAAAATTAGATGAATAATTTTAGACACGACAATATCAAAATCCTTGTCAGCATCAATTTTAGCATCCATCAAATTATCTTTAATTGAAGTATAAAAAAATAAAAAGTACATCTAGCTCATAGGATAGAAGAAATTGAAGAACTTGAAGAACATAATAATGATTATGAGATCAAAGCTCTTTCAGCAAGAATATCATCTATTGAAAACACAAACATATTGCTTGAACAGGTTACAAAAATCAAATAAGAATCAAAATTCCAGATCGAAGAAGAAGATCCAATTCAAGCCATAATATGGAAGAAGATCCATATTGAATACTAAAGTCTTCAATACCTAAATATTGTAATACAAGGAGGTGTTAGAAATAGAGTATATTAAATTATTTGGGTCATGTAAACGTACATTCCTTGGTACATATTTAGGACATTAGGTTAATTTAGAGGGAATTTATCTAGTTACTCCATGCAATGTAATAAATGCACAAGTGTCAATGTGTAAGTTGTAATGTGGAAGGTATCCACTTGTACTAGGTAGAGTGTTGGCCAAGGAACTTATCTTCCTATATAATGGCCATAGATGTAGAATATACATATTGAAGTCATTGTATCACATTCAGTGCACGGTAGATAGGTATTAGGGTAGTGTGTGTGAGCTATAAGCTCAGAGATCATTCATGGAGTGGTAGCTTATATCATGGAGTATCCATTTCCTCCATAGCTACTATTGTAATCATTTTCATAATTTCTATTTATAACATATTTTAGTCATCTCAAAAATTTAATTTAATTCTTTATGCATCTTGTGATTGTTATATCCCATTATATGTGGCATCAAAATCTAAAAAGAAAAGGATAAAAAAGTAAAGGGAAACTAAGGATTGTATAAGAGGTACTAATACAAGGATGTATTGGATAAGAAAAAAAATCAAAATGAAGATTTCCTGACTAAGAAAGGGAAATCCCGTTTTCTAATGTGAAAAATATTATTTTGGAAGGGAGACATTTTTCGCAGGACTGCCCAAACTTCTGAACTCGTTTCGGTCATATCTCACTCATCCGGACTCGGATTGAGCTGAAATTTTGAGGGTAGATGCCTGAAAAACCCTAGAACGTCTCCACCAATTTTCATATCATTTGGAGCAACACAGATCCTAGCACATCCCTATGTGTGAACGACATATTTGGCAAGCGGCTATGCGAGGGTTTCATCTGGGTTGAGTGCAAGCAGCTCCAGAGGTTGGTTTTTAGGGCCTTCGGGCCCTAGCGGCCAATATTTTTGTGGTTTATTCTCAATATTTTAGCAGGAAATGTTGCAGGGGATACAATATGGGTTAGAAATTTGTCTTTCAATAGATCATACGTGAACTTGAGTGACAACGACTTCCAATTTGCTGCACAAAAGAAAAGTGAAAACCATACCTTTCCACGACGTCTAGGGCAAGGATTAAAGAGATCACGAAACAAGTTTCAAGTAGTTGATCAAAAAATGGCTCATATCTCAAGTGAATCTGGTGCTAAGGTGCACCCACAAAATAATTCTACTGTGAAAACCCCTATCAAGGGTAAGAATTTTGAAGACTCAGTCCCAAAAATGAATTTTAGGGATGCCCTTCGTGGTGGATAGCCTCAGCCCAATGCTAATATCAATATTAGGGCTTCCCATAAACCTCTAAGAATGCCTAAGATTGATCCCACGAAAATAGAGTCAGGATGTCTTAAAGCAATTGATGGAACTCCTATTGTTAAGCTTGATATGGATAACATTCAGAATGGCATTGAAGATTTGGAAAAAAGAGGACTAATTTGTCGGTTCATGGGTTTTCATCCGAGTCTATCTGCTTTCAAAGTCTGGGCTACAAAAATCTGGAAAACTAAAGGTGAGTTACAAATCTCTATTTATCCAAATGGTTATTTTCTTGTTTTATTTGCTAATAATGAAGATAGAGAGAAAACTTTTCAAGGGGGTCCTTGGTTTTTTGGAAGGGCAGGGCTTTTCATGAAGCCCTGGCATACTAAATTTAAATCCGAAGAAGAGATGCCTTCTATTGCTCCCGTGTGGGTTAGACTCTTTGGCCTCCCTATTGAATTTTGGAATCCTACTATTTTTTCTTCAATTGGAAACTCTTTAGGAACTTTTATGATGACTCGCTGATTGTACTCAAAATTTTGAACATATTATTTATGCTCGGATTTGTGTTTTAATGGATTTTGACAAACCCCTACCTAAAAAGATCACATTACAATTTGGGGAAGACACTTGGGAGCAAGTAGTGGACTATGAGAACATTCCTTTTCGTTGTAGAATTTGCCATGAATATGGTCATTTGGCCGAGTGCTTGCCCAAATAAAATTCTTGATCAAAAGAAAGAAGATATAAACTTAGCAGGTTTCCAAATACCTAAGAAGAAGAACACTCGAAAAAAACTAGTAATGAAGGATCAATCAAAGTCATTTGCTAATATGTTTGAAATCCTTTCCACAAATGATGTCCCAAGTGAGGAAGAGGAAATAATGGAAACTGAAATCTTAGAAACACAATTTAAATATGAAGGGAAGAACTCGGAGACAAACCAACAAATCAAAGGTTTTCAACAGAAAAAAAGGAGAAAATTTACACAAGAAAAACAATATTTCAAATGTCAAAACTTCAAATAATGCAGGTCCCAATATAGACTCTATTGAACCATCTAGTAAAATTTTGGTCGTGTACGAGCATTCTTCAAGGTTAGAAGCCATCTCAGATTCAATTGGAATAAGTCAAGAAATAGGGAAAAAAAATTGAAGATGGATTCTAATCAAAAAGTAGGTCGCAAGACCAATCAATATCATATGGTAAAAGAAGGTGAAAAGCTTGTAGAGGAAGGTAAGATTAATGCCCTTCCCAACTTTTTTAGCCCTGGTATTAATGAAGATCATCACTTGGAATATTAGAGGACTCAAAGGGAGTCTTTCAAAACAAAATGAAATTAGAAGAATGATTCGGGTAAATCATCCACATCTTGTTTTCCTTCAAGAAACTAAGATGTCAATGGAGGATATGGACTTAATTGCCAGTAAAATTTGGCCAGCTGGAAAAGTGGTTTCCCTCAGTTCCCAAGGGACTTCGGGTGGCATTGCTTGTCTTTGGGATCCAAAAGAGGTAGTTATTCACCATATGGTTGGCAGTTGGGGTTTGTTGGCTATAGCTATTCAAAGTAGACATTCCAACCAGATTATGCTCTGCATTACTTTTTATGCTCCAACTTCTTTGGAGGAAAAAAGAAGACAGTGGAAGGATATTACTCATATTATCTCTCATTTTCCTAAAGCTTGGATCTTGATCGGAGGAGATTTCAATACCATCCTCTCTCTGGATGAGAAAAGGGGGGGAAATAGAAATTTGGACAAAAGCACTGACCTCATGAGCGAATATATTGCAAACCTCCATCTTGTGGATATCCAACCAGATAATGGCCTTATGACTTGGTCTAACAGAAGGCAAGGCTTAGCTTGTATAATGGAGAGATTGGATAGGTTTTTGCTCTCTAAAAATTTCTTAATCCATGGTCACATTCCTAAAGTGAAGACTCTTAATAATGCTGGTTCGGATCATTGGCCAATCATGGTGGAAATGTGGAAAACCAATGTGAGTTTCTCTCCTTTTCATTTTCAATTAATGTGGCTTAGAGACATTTCCTTCAGACCTCATGTGCAACAATGGTGGAAGGAAGGTAAACCTAGGCATGGGACTAAGATGTTCTGTTTTGTCAAAATACTGCAATACATTAAATCCAAAATCAAGACTTGGAACTGGAAAGAGTTTGGGGATGTTCATAAAAAAAAACATGAAGTTATTGCTCATCTTGAAAATTTGAATAAGAAAATCCATTTAGATGGCCTCACAGAGAAGAGAAGTGCAGATGAAATTAAACTCACAACTCAGTTAGAGGAATGGGAAAAAAGAGAAGAAATCTTATGGAAGCAAAAATCTAGAATTCAATGGCTCAAAGAAGGAGATCGAAACACAAATTTTTTCCACAAATATCTTCTAGCTCGAAGATCTCACAACTTTATTTCTTCCTTAAAATCAGATTCTGGAGATGTTGTTTATACTTGGGATGGCATGAACTCTATTGTTGTTGATTACTTTTCCAATATTTTTGTCGCTACTCCCCTTGACTCAGCTTCACAATATAATGTTCTTCAAGCAATCCCTTCTCTTATCACTTCTGAGGAGAACTCTATTTTAACTGCTCTCATTACTATCAATGAGCTTCAACAAGTAGTTTTTAAAATGCAAAAAGGGAAAACCCCAGGTCCTGATGGTTTTCCTATTGAGTTCTACCAAGAGTTCTGGGATATCCTTCATGTTGATTTATTAGAGGTGGTGGAAGAAGCCAAGAAAGCCAAAGAAATTTTGAAGGTTATCAATAAAACTTATATTACTCTTGTTCCAAAAGCTCAAGAGGTTGATCATATCTCAGCTTTTAGACCTATTGCTTTATGTAATGTTCTTCTCAAAATCATTACTAAAATCATGGCAGAAAGGTTGAAGCCTCTTTTGCATAAGATTATTTCCCCGAGCAAGGGGGTTATGTGGAAGGACGTCAAATAGTAGATGAGATAGTTCTTGCTCAGGAAGCCATCCATTCCATGGATATGCAAAATTCTCCTTCCATGTTCATTCGGTTAGACTTATCCAAAGCTTATGACAGAGTGGATTGGCACTTCCTTATCAAAGTTTTGAGGCAATTTGGTTTCTCTAAGGATTGGATGGATTGGATTATGGGATGTATCTCTTCAGTTTCCTACTTAGTTCTTATCAATGGCAGGCCTTCTCAGTATTTCCCAGCTTCTAGAGGTATTAGGCAAGGTGACCCGCTATCCCCTTATTTATTCATCATTCTTGCTGAATGCTTGGGTAGGACTATAACCAAAAAGAGGGAAAACAAAACCCTTGAGGGAGTTACCATTGCTCATGGAGCTAGACCTATCTCTCATCTTCAATTTGTGGATGACTCTACTATTTTAGGTAAAGCTACAGTTAAGGAAGCTTCTAATATTAAGCAAATCATTAGCTATTTTTCTAAGGCTACTCGGGCAGTTGATCAATGAAGACAAATCTAAAGTTATTTTCTTTCACTTCTCTGCTAGACAGGAATCCATGGTCTTGGATAAGCTAAGATATAAGAAGACCTCTCTTCCAATCACTTATTTAGGTATTCCCATAAATATTCAAAGGCAAAAAAATAAATATTGGAATTGGTTGTTGGACAAAGTCAAGAAGAAAATTGGAAAGTGGACCAACAAGTGGCTTTCTTATGGGGGTAGAATCACCTTGGTAAAATCAGTCCTTCAAGCTATTCCTATTTATGTTTCTTCCGTTTTGAATATTCCAAAGGTTGTTCTTCGAGAATTGGATCAAATCAGTCATCGTTTCCTTTGGAGTGGTACTAAGGAGAAAAGAAAATGGGCCTTGGTGAAATGGGATACTTTATGTCTTCCTAAGAGTGAAGGGGGGTTAGGTTTATGGTCTTCAATTAATAACAACAAAGCTTTAGCTGCTAAATTATATTGGAGGATGTTGCATAACCCCAATGCTCTTTGGGCCAATAATCTCCGTGCTAAATATGCTGAGAACAAAAGTCCTGAAGACCTTGTTCGCTATCAACTTCCTACCAAAGGTTCTCCCATTTTAGCAGTTCTTAAGACTCGGTGAGGATTTGATAAAGAAAAAATTATTTTGGATCATTCATAATGGTCAACATGCAAATTTTTGGACAGATTCTTGGGATGGTCACAAGCCTTTGATAACTCAATTTCCCGATTGGAGGCCTTGGATGGAGGAGCTTCACCGAGCTAATTGGATAAAGGTGGCTAATTATTGTCTGTACCATACTGGTAATTCAAAGGTTGGTAGATATTGGATCCCTATTGAGGACTGGCCTATTCAAATCCTAGAAAGGCAAAGACAAGATATCCAAGGCATCCTTCATATGAGATCCCTCTCTTGGTCCCATGAAAAAGATTGTTTTGGATGGAACAACACTACTAAGGGTGAGTATTCAGTTGCTCAAGGTTATTTGACCTTATGCCATAATAATCCCAACCATTCTTCTAACATATTTTCTCAATTGTGGGCTCAAAAGCTCTGGCCTAAGGTGAGGTTCTTTAATTGGCTTTTATTGCATCGTAGGGTGCTTACTGGTGAGCAACTTATGAAGCATGGTTTTCATGGCCCTTTTAGATGTGAAATGTGTGAAGAGAATGTAGAAAATATCAACCATATTTTTATTGAGTGTACTTTAGCCTCTGAGCTATGGAGGAGAATGGCCACTTTACTTGGCTTACAAGTGGTCCAATTTTTTTACTTTTGAACAACTTTGGAGGGATTGGCCTAATCAAGAGGGTGTTGATCATTTTATTAGGCAATTAGTTTGGATGGGTTCTACCATTCTTCTTTGGAATATTTGGAATGAAAGGAACAACCAAATTTTTAATCAAGATAGTAAGGATATTCACTATATTTGGCAAAAGACCATAGCCAACTTAGTTGAATCAGTCCATCATCTCCTTAATCACCCCCAAAACTCCCACCAAATATGGGATCAAGTGATGCAAAGATTGAATATTAAACCTTCTAAGGGCAACCATCTTAAAGGGAATGTGAGTATTAGTAAATTGGATAGGAATAGAAATTGGCAACCTCCTCCTAAGGATTTTGGAAAAGTCAATACTGATGGAGCCTCTAGAGGGAACCCCGGAAAAGCCAATGTGGGAGGAATTGGTAGACTTTCAGATGGCTCCCTGGTTTTTACTTTTGCTGAGAATTTGGGTATTCTTTCCAATAACCTTGTTGAGGGGTATGGTATCCTCGGAGGTCTTCAGGAGGCTACTAAGGTTGGATGGGAAAAGGTGATAGTTGAGTCTGACTCTCAACTTATGATTAATCTCTTGAAGAATCCTTCTAAGAATCATAAGGTGGATTGGAGAATAAAAAGAATTATTGAGAAGATTCAGTTAATCCAGATGGGATTTTTGAAAGTTGATTACAATCATGTGGTCAGAGATCAAAACAAGAGTGCTGATGCTTTAGCTAATTGGGCTTTGGACAAAGGTGATCTTACTTGTTATGGCCACCCTCCTATATGGTGGGCTTCTCAAATTAGGGAAGCTCTTCTTTCTATCATTTCTTTGGATGGCTCCAGTTCGAAGGTACCTAGTTTCTTCTTGTTTTTTTTTTTGCTTCTCTTTGGTTCATTCAGTTTTTTTTTAGTTCCCTAGCTCATTCTATTCTTTATTTTGTTTCCTCTGTTGATTCTTGCCTTAATAGTCTTCTGGTCTAGATAGGTCTTTGTTTTGTTCATTTTTTATTTCTTTTTTCCTTTTTGTTTTTTTTGTTTAGTTTTTTAAGGTGGGTGGGTTTTTTTATTTTGTTTTGTTTTTGTGTTCTTTGTGTTGTTTTTTGTTGTTCTTGTGTTTTTGTTGTTTTTTTTTTTTTATGTTTTTTGTTATTGTTCTTGTGTTTTTTTTTCGTTCTTGTTCTTGGGTTTCTCTTTGTTTGTGTTATTTCGTGTTTTTATGGGTGAGTGTTTTCTATATTTTTTGTTTTTTTTTATTGTCTGTTGTTGGTTGTTTTTTATTTTTATTTTTGTTTTATTTTTTAATTTTTTAGGTTTTGGTTGTGTTTATTTTTCTTGTTTTTTTTTTGGGTTATGTCTTTGTAGTGTTCTGTTGTTTTTGTCTTGTTTGTGTTTTGTTATGTGTTTCTTGTGTTTTTCTATGTGGTTTGTGTTGTGGTTTCTTTTATCTTATTGTGTGTGTTTGGTTGTGCTTTTGTTTTTGACACACTCAAGGAGCATGTTTTTTATTTTATTTTATTATTTTTGTTGTTATCTGCTTATTTTTAATTGGGTTTGTGTGTTTGTTTGCTCCTTGAGTGTGTCAAAGGTGGTAGGCCAGGTCCGAGTCCTGGGCATTTTTGGTGGAATGGATACCCCTGCCTCCTTGGGTCTTACCCGAAAGTGGCATCCCTTTTGGGATGTTTTCCACAAATTAAAAAAAAATAAAAAGAAAGGGAAATCCCACTCAAACAAGAAATTAAAAAATTTCGAAAAATTTTCCCCCTTCCTGAGGGGGTCTCCCCAAGCATGACCATGTAGTGGAAACTAGGAGGGACCTATCTAGATATTTCTTTCATAATTACCACATAGCTAAAAGAAAATTATATTACTACCATTCCTCTCGACCATCCAAGGAAACCTAGGAAGGATTTCTACAAAACCAGAGAAGCACATTAAAAAAAGGAGATAGAGAAGCATGTTGTAAACATAGGTTCAACAATAAAACCTAGAGATAAAAATATTATCTTCATGAAAAAGCTTCTAGAAATATCCCCAACTTTACACACCATAACTAGAAGACAAAGAACCCTCCTGAAATTTGGAAGAACTCCCATGGCACTAGGACTCAGAGATGTGCATGTCCATAGGATAATATCTCCTAAAAAGTGACCACATAGCTTTGAAGGAAAATATGAGGCCTTCCTAGATCCTGGTGAAACTCCCTAGAAATAGAGAATTGAGGATGGACTCATTGACAAGGCCCACCCTCTTGATATGGAGGAATAGAGGCACATCCTTGATGGAAGATTCTAGGATTAAATGATTAAATAATAG
The DNA here is from genome assembly GCA_028583015.1 of Wollemia nobilis. Classification (NCBI taxonomy): domain Eukaryota; kingdom Viridiplantae; phylum Streptophyta; class Pinopsida; order Araucariales; family Araucariaceae; genus Wollemia; species Wollemia nobilis. The sequence goes on along the minus strand of JAQPPZ010016751.1, from coordinate 2,266,620 downwards.
AAACTAATGGAATGAACTAGAATTATTATGTTCAAGAAAAACAATTACTTTCTAATTACCATAATGTATTGAAAAATGAGTCATATTGGTTCTAAAAGTCTATGGGAAAATGGTTCAAGGAAGGAGATAGAAATACTAAATCTTTTTAGGCTGAAGAACAAATATTTTTTTCCTATCATCAATGTTTTTAAACTTTAGATGGAAAATTTTGAAGAAGATATCAAGAAAAAAGTAACTAATAATTTTAAAAATATTTGGCTAGATAGTACGTAAGATAAAGAGACACAAGCTAGGATTTTGCAAAATATTTCATAAATTATCACATAAGGATAAAATGAAAGCTTGATGAAGAAGGTATCTCAAGGTGAGTTGCATAAAATATTTTTTCTTTCCATCCTAACAAGGAACCTAGCCCTAATGAATTTTGTATAATTATATTTCAAAAAATTCACAATTTATTTATTGATTATAGTTGAAGAGAATAAAAAAAAGGAAGGTTACAATTGTAGCAATTGCAGAACATGCCCTAGTATGCTTGGACTAGGGACCCCCTTATTTGAAATTTATGTAAGCCTTCTCTTATTTTGGTTAGGTTTATTTGAAATTTTCAATCATCAAAAGCTCATGTTTTTAGTTGAAAGCTTATAAATATATATCTATTTTTTGTTGTGCCTTGAGCTTGTTGTGAAGATTTTTTCCACAATTGTGTTTGTAAGCTTCTTCTAGTAGACACTCTTTGAAAAGATCCTTTTCGAAAGTATGAACTTGCATATGCTCTATGGAGAATTAATGGATGAAATTGTTTACTTTCTGTAAGTTGTCCAATATATTGTTACCAAGGTTAGCCCTAGGATTACTAGAAAATGATCATAAGTTAAAAAATTAAGTGCAAAAAATTACCCTGGTCATATGTCGCACCACGTAAGAAGTTACAAGAATGTGAGATTAAGTTTTCTAAAAACTCAAAATCTTGTGCAGATTTTGAAACCCTAGAACTCAAATAAAATTAAAATATCATTTCCAAACTATTATAAATTATTTCAGGCAATCAAAATTCAATTTCAGACTATTAGAAATCATTTTTGGGCAATTAAAATTTAGTTTTTAAACTATTAAAATTCATTTTTGAGCATAAAAATATGTTTTTGGGCTATTGAAAATCAATTGTGGACTTTTGGAAATTAATTATGGGTAATAAAAATCAATTTTGGGCTATTGAAAACCATTTTCAAGCCAAGAATGTAAGTCAAATTCAAGACTACACTTGTGTTATAAGCATCTAGGCTCTTTTCCCTAATGAAATTTGATTGTGTGTTTCAATGACTCAAGAGGGTGCACCAAGTTGAGATGAATAAAACCGAGCCCTTCTTAGCAATGACATAAACATACCATCATACAATTCCAAAGATTTTCCATGATAGGATGAATAAAGTCATGATGCATAAATTTGAGGGTCCTCTAGTGATGGCATCAACATATTCAAGCCAAATCTTAACATCATGTAAAATGATTTCACACACAAATCTAGGATGAATGAAACCATAATGTAAAAATTTAGGGCCATTATGGAGATGATATTGATATAGGTAAAGAAGAGCTTGAAACCATGAAAGAAAAAGCACTTAAAGTCAATTGAACTCAACCGCAATGAAAAACTAGGATGAACAAAACGAGAGTTTCTTTTAAGGTGAGGTAAGCATGGGACTTTAAAATATGAGAGTTGTGCAATATCGAAAGATATAGAAGAAATATATTAAAGTAAAGAAAGGAAAAAAACATAAATCCATAAGTGGTCATTAAAGAAGCCAAGGAAACCAATGCATGAATTTGGGTATGCACAAAGTCGAACTTTGGACATGCATAAAATTGGGCTTCCATAAAGCTAGATTTTCTTGTAAGATGATAGAAGAATGGGAATTTATAATCCCAAATTTGTGCAATTATGTAAGGTCAAGGAAATATTAAAAATAAAAGGCACTTTGCACAAAGCCAAAAATTCATTAATGAATAAGTCAATGAAGAATGCACAAGGCCGAAATAAAAGCTAAAGAAAATAAATTTTCCTAACCATTCAAAAACAATTGCTCCAATAATTAAAAGCTACCCTGGCTAATTCCCTAAAAATTAATGATGTTATAATATTGAAAAAGCACAATTAAAATCCCAAAAAATAATATGATGTATCTATGCAAAGTTAAAAACTTAAGAAAAATATAAAAAAATTAAAACTTTAAATTTTAAAAAGACATGTATATTAATAATATTAAATTCTAACTTTTGCCTTTTTTTTTATTTTGTAGTATATTTTTTAGTGGCTACTTTAAATATGATGGATGTAATGATGAAAATGGAATTTTAATTTGAACCAAGTACAAGCGTATAGGGCAACGAATATGTGAAATTAATGGTCAACCCAGACTTTGTAGAGTAATGGAGAGTTAATGAGGTATGGTCATTCTAGAGATCACAAGCATCATGCAAATGAAGAATTTATGAGGAATGGTCATAGTATGGCTAAATATTAATATCAAGGGGTACATCCTTGAATTAGATAGCAATTAATTATAAAATTTAACACTACGTGAAGGACAATTTTTTTATACATAGTGGCTCACTAGCTGGTTACTAAGGTTGAAAACCATATTTTAGTTGGCCTCTTTAGTTTTCTTCTTTCATTAATTTTTTTTTTTGTAGTTGGATGGCATTTCTAAACCAATCTTCTATTGTTATGAAATCTATTCTTGTAATCCACCAAAGTGGAAAAATTTGAATCCATTTACTCAATGAATATCTTTCTAATATAAGGATTTTTTAAAATTTGCTATTTTCAATATACATATGCTAATGGTATTTGTTATTAGTTCATTTTAAAGTCTATTAATACTTTGAAGATTGCATCATCTCAGACCTTAGCCTATGTGGATACTGGTCAAGTTGATATTGGTTTAAATTAGACTTATTTATTTAATGAATCAAAATGACATTTTAGGTCAGTATGAGCCTGTTTATTTCTATTTATTTTCTCTTAATCTTTTAAATTTTCATTGGATCATATTTAGATTAGGAGTAGATTAATTTTCATTCAAAGGATTGAATTTTATTTCCTATAATGTATTTTAAAATTTCACACAACTTCAATAATCATTGTCATTACATGAGTGATAATAATCTTTAAATCAATGAACAATATTGATTTGGAAATCACAATTTATAGATCAATCACAATTTATAGAGCTTAAAATTAACCTATAATTACCTAGTTTTAATTCCACTCAACTCAAGTTTGTTTAAATATTAGTGTAGAAGACTTATTTTTAAACAATTAATTAATTGGTTTTAAAGCATTATGCCCAAGAAATTTGTTTTGAGTCATAACTAGAAAATGCCCCTTGAGAGAACAACAAATAAGACCCCTAATTTTATCCACACTAGCCAAGACCTGGTATACCCAAACCTTGGGGGAAAGAAATTTATCTTTCAAGAAGGAGCATATTTTTATTCCAAGTATATTTTCTTATCCTTGATGATGTGTCATGTTTACGCTCAACAAGATTGGTGCTAGAAGGAGGGCCATAAAACTAGATCTTCTTGATGCATTTTTTATATTACACATATTGAATATTAAATTTGGAACCTAAAGTCATCATCACTAGGTCAAATTCATTTGTAGGAGGCATTATATTTCTCAGTATTTCTCCATATAGGAGACCCAAAGTTGATAAGGGTAGACTGAATACTCCTTTGACTACTAATAGTGCTCTTGGAGCTATTACCCTTTGTGTTGATTCTTTTGCCACTCCCCAAAGTCAACCAATGGAAAATCTTAATCCATGGTTAGTGGTAAGTAACCCTTTGAACATAATAGGGCCTACACATGATATGCCTAAGAATTTTGAAAGATATATGGCTTAATACAAGTATTATGGAACAAGATTAGCTAAAGAGCATATACAAGCATACAAAGATACATTAATCCTTTTCGAGATTGAACATGAGGATGTTTCCTATGGAATATTTCCACACACATTATATGAGTTTGCATAAGACTGGTATATGAGTTTACCTTCAGGATCTATTACTAGTTGGGCTCAATTAGAGTCAACATTTATCAACCATTTTAGATTACCCATTAACCCAATTATTGTATATCATTTATTTTCTCCTACTTGTAGATAACCTAGAAAACCCCTAAGGCTATTAAAATCTAGGTTATATACATTATACACCTGATCAGTGACCTCTTACACCATATTAGATCAAACAACCATCCAAATATATCTTAGAGCTTTAGACCCATTAAATTCTATGTTTGTGAGGAGAGCCCTTCAAATTGCATCCTTACGCATAACAAATAGTGAGGCTCTAACAATTGAGCAACAATTAATACCTCAAAGCAAGCTAAGGAGGAATATAATCAAAGGAGTTATAATATCCTTATTAGAGGTGTTACACAAAAAATCCCATGCAAGAGGGTTGAGTACCACTTGGCATAATATTCCCTAACAACTATCATATCTCTAATGCTCAAGAGATGAACGTTGAGAGTGCTCAAAGCAAGGTTCATATGTTACAAAGGAGTAATGGTTGGTGTAGTAGCATTACAAGAAGAAGTGGTAACACTCTCAAGAATTGCAAATACCATTTGTACATCAATGACTACCCTTAAATGTAGCATAGAGAGAGCAAAAGGACAAAATTTATGTCCGACATCCATAGTGTGAAGTGGAGAACAAAGTGTAGTCAAAGGATAGAAGGAATAATGTAGTCAATCCATTTATAAGTGTAGCGTAAAATAAGGAGAGCATAGGAGCATTTAAGGCTCCATTGAAGAAGGTCAACATCTACTCTCCAAGCTTTGAAGAGCAAGCCTAGTAGCCCTACACACTTGGTCATTTAGATTCATAAAATCAAGCACATCAAAAAGGGTACGTAAAGGACTATTATATTTAAGTCAAAACTAGTGTCACTCAAGTGTGAAGTCAAGGGGCTAAGGTAAGAGAAATATCTCATTAATATTGCTTTCAAAAATAAGAGATATAAGGTTATAATTTTAAGAGTAAAATTTAAGTTTGAGAAAGAAAAATACATAGGAGATAACTTACCAAAAATTAAAATACTATTTGCAAACTAACCTAGGAGATATAAGGCCTTCTACTTTGGTTGAAATATTTAATACTTTTCAAATATTATTATCTTTTCTAATTTTCCAAATTTGGGAGTCATAAGGTCTACTACTACAAATTGATTTATTGGAAATTAGAAAAATTAAAATCAATTCTCAAAGGGCCATTATAAGAGGTTTATCATAAACATATAAAGGTTGGAAATTATAATATTTACTTGTCTTAAATCTTCTCAAATAGAGACAAAAGACCTAACATTAAGACCTCTTGAAATGTAGAAAATTGCTTACCTCAATAGGAGCAATAAGGACAATAGAAGTTGATTTTAGCATTTACAAAACTTTACAAAATGAACCAAAATTGAACTATAAATTACAAAAGCACTTTATATCTTGTTCAAAATATACTAAGGAGTCATAAGGCATTCTACGAAACCTAAGAATTGATATTAGGGAATTCAAATCGATTCAAAAAAATTATTCTTAGTGAAATATCAACTACTTAAGGGTCCTAATTATTTATCCTATAAGAATAAAGTGAATGTTTTTTTGGTATATGAAACAAAAACATATGATAGTGAGTTACTAAAGTTTGTAAAAAATGATTCAAAGACTCTAATGATAATAAAATTTTCTATCACTGATGAGATACAACCCTATATCAGTTTAGCAAAAGTATCCTTAGATGCATGGTCAAGCCTAGAGAAAATTTTGAAGGAAAAAAAAGGTAAGTATTCACCATCTTCAAATTCAACTTCATTCATTAAAAATGAACAATGGAGAAAGCATAGAATTGTTCCTAAGAAAGGTAGCAGATATTAAAGGGAAATTATTTACCTTAGGAGAAATAGTTAAGGATGAAATTCTTACTCAAGTAACCATGAGAGCACTTCCAAACAACTATAAACATTTGGTAACATATTTACAAGTTCTATGTAAAGATACTTATTTTGATGTCTTAGTCAATATTTTACAAGAATATGAAGTAGTATATAGTTAAATATGATATATTTAATACCGCATGGAGTATCCATTTCCTCCATAGCTACTATTATAATTTTTTTCATCATTTCTATTTATAACATATTTTAGTCATCTCACAAATTTACTTTATTTATTTTTCATCTTGTGATTACTATATCCCATTGTATGTGGCATCAAAAGCTAACAAAAAGGAAACAAAAGTAAAGGGAAACCAAGGCATGTACAAGAAGCACCAACACAAGGAAGTATTGGATAAGCAACAAATTCAAAATGAAGATTTTCTACCTAAGAAAGGGAATCCCACTCAATTTTTTTTTTTTAATATTTTGAAAAATTTTCTCCCAACCTGAGGGGGTCTCTCCCAGCATGACCATGTAGTGGAAAATATGAGGGACCTATCTATATATTGCTTCCATCGTTACAACATAGATAAAACAAAATTATGGTGCTACCATTCCTATCGACCATCTAAGGAAACCTAGTAAGGGTTTCTAAAAAACCAGAGAAGCACATTGAAAAATGGAGGTAGAGGAGCATGCTGTAAACATAGGTCCAACAATCAAACCTAGAGCTAAAAAGATGATCTTCACGAAAAATATTCCAGAAATATCCTCAAACTTACACACCACAAATATATGACAAAGGGTCCTCCTCGCATTTGGAAGAACTCCCATGGTACTAGGACTCAGAGATGTGCATATCCATAGGAGAAGCTCTCCCAAAAAGTGACCACATAGATTTGAAGGAAAATCTGATAAATTCCTAGATCCTGGTGAAAATCCCTAGAAATAGGGGATTTAGGATGGACTCATTGACAAGGCCTACCCTATTGATATGGAGGAATAGAGGCACATCCTTGATGGAAGATTCTAGGATTCTATGATTAAATAATAGAAACTAATGGAATGAACTAGAATTATTATGTTCAAGAAAAATAATTAGTTTCTAATTACCATAATGTATTGAAAAATGAGTCATATTGGTTCCAAAAGTCTAGGGGAAATGGATCAAGATAGGAGATAGAAATACTAAACCTTTTAATGCTAAAGAAAAAATATTTTTACCTAGCATCAAATTTTTTAAACTTTAGATGGAATAAATTTTGAAGAAGATATCAAGAAAGAAGTAATTAATTATTTTAAAAATATTTGGCTAGATAATACGTAAGATAAAGAGACACAAGGTATGATTTTGCAAAATATTTCATAAATTATCACATAAGGATAAAATTAAATCTTGATGAAGAAGGTATATGAATATGAATTGCACAAATATTTTTTTCTTTCCATCCTAACAAGGCACCTAGCCCTGATGAATTTCCTATAATTGTATTTCAAAAAATTATAATTTATTGAAGATTTATTTATTGATTGTAGTTGAAGAGAATAAAAAAAGGAAGGTTACTATTGTAGCAATTGCACAACATGCCCTAGTCTACATGGACTAGGGACCCACTTATTTGAAATTTTTGTTAGCCTTCTCTTGTTTTTGTTAGGTTTGTTTGAAAATTTTAATCATAAAAAGCTCATGTTTTTAGTTGAAATCTTGTAAATATATCTCTATTTTTTTTTTCCTTGAGATTGTTGTGAATATTATTTTCATGATTGTGTTTGTAAGCGTCTTCTATTAGATACTCTTTGAAAAGAGCTTTATAGAAAGTATGAACTTGCATATGCTCTAAGGAGAATTAATGCCCGAAATTTATTGTTTTCTGCAAGTTGTCCAAGATGCTGCTACCAAGGTCATCCCTAGGATTACTAGATAATGATTATAAATTAAAACATTAAGTGCAAAAATTTACCTTGGTTATATGTTGCACCATGTAAGAAGTTAAAAGCATGTGAGATAAAGTTTGCTAAAAACTCAAAATCATGTGCAAATTCTGAAACACTAGCACTCAAATGAACTTGAAAGATCATTTCCAAACTATTAAAAAATATTTTAGGTAATCAAAATTCAATTTCATACTATTAGAAAATATTTTCAGGCAATTAAAATTTAGTTTTTAAACTATTAAAAATTATTTTTGAGCATAAAAATATGTTTTTGGTTTATTGAAAATCAATTATGGACTTTTGGAAATTAATTATGGTTAATAAAAATTAATTTTGGGCTATTTAAAATTATTTTCAAGCCAAGAATGTAGGTCAAATTCATCACTATAGTTGTGTTATAAGCAGCTAGTCTCTTTTCCCTAGAGAAATTTGATTGTGTGTTTCAATGACTCAAGAGGGTGCACAAAGTTGAGATGAACACAATTGGGCCTTTCTTAGAAATGACGTCAACATAACATAATAAAATTCCAAAGATGTGCCAAGATAGGATGAAAAAATTCATGATGCACAAAGTTGAGGGTCCTCTAGTGATGGCATCAACATCTTCAAGCCAAATATTGACATCATGTAAAAGGATTTCACACACAAATATGGGATGAATGAAACCACAATGCAAATATTTGGGGCCATTATGGAGGTGATATTGATAGAGGTAAAGAAGATCTTGAAACGATGAAATAAAATCACTTAAATTCAATTGAATAAAATCGCAATGAAAAACTAGGATGAACAAAACCAGAGTTTCTTTTAAGGTGAGGTAAGCGTGGGAATTTAAAATATGAGATTTGTGCAATATCGAAAGATCTAGAACAAATTTATTAAAATAAATAAAGGAAAAATGTATAAATTATAATTTGTCATTAAATAAGCCAAGGAAACCAATGCATGAAGTTGGGCATGCACAAAGTCAAACTTTGGACTTGCATAAATTTGGGCTTGCATAAAGCTAGAGTTTATTTTAAGATGATAGAAGCATGGGACTTTATAATTCCATATTTGTGCAATGATGGAAGGTCAATAAAATATTAAAAATAAAAGGCACTTTACACAAAGCCAAAAATTTATTAATGAATAAGTCAATGAAGAATGCATAAGCCCGAAATAAAAGCTAAAGATAATAAATTATCCTAACCCTTCAAAAAATTTTGTTCCAATAATTGAAAGCTACCCTGGCAAATTCACTGAAAATGAATGATGTTATAATGTCAAAAAAGCACAATCAAAAGCCCCAAAAATAATATGATGTATCTATGAAAAGTTAAAAACCTAAGAAAAATATAAAAAAATTTAAAATTTAAATTTTAAAAAGACGTATATTAATAATATTAAATACTAACCTTTGGCCTTTTTTTTTTTTTGTAGTATATTTGTTAGTGGCTACTTTAAATATGATGGATGTAATGATGAACATGGAATTTTAATGTGAATCAAGTACAAGCGTATTGGGCAGTGGATATGTGAAATTAATGGTCAAACCAGGCTTTGTAGAGTAATGGAGAGTTAATGAGGCATGGTCATTCTTGAGATCACAAGCATCATGTAAATAAATACTTTATGAGGAATGGTCATAGTATGGCTAAATATTTATCTCAAGGGGTACATCCTCGAATAAGATAGCAATTAACTGTAAAATGTAACACTAAGTGAAGGCCAATTTTTTTATAAATAGTCTCTCACTAGCTGGTTACTAAGGTTTAAAACCATATTTTAATTGGCCTCTTTAGCTTTCTTATTTCATTACATTTTTTTTTTAGTTGGATGGCATTTCTAAACCAATATTCTATTGTTATGAGCTCTATTGTTGTAATCCACCAGAGTGGAAAAAAATGAATCCATGTACTCAACGAATATCTTTCTAATATAAGGATTTTTTTAAAATCTGCTATATTCAATCTATGTATGCTAATGGTTTTTGCTCTTAGTTAATTTCATAGTCTATTAATCCTTTGAATATTACATCATCTCATACCTTAGGCTATGTGGATACTGGTCAAGTCGAGATTGGTTTAAATAAGACTTGTTTCTTTAATGAATCAAAATGACATTTTAGGTCAGTATGAGCTTGTTTATTTTTATTTATTTTCTCTTAATATTTTAAATTTTCTTTGGATCATATCTAGATTAGGAGTAGATTAATTTCCATTCAAAGCATTGAAGTTGATTTCCTATAATGTATTTTAAAATTTCATACAAATTCAATAATCATTGTTGTTACATGAGAGATAATAATATTTAAAGCAACGAACAATATTGATTGGGCAATCACAATTTATAAAGCTTAAAATTAATCTATTATTGCCTAGTTTTAATTCCACTCAACACAAGTTTTTTTAAATATTAGTGTAGAAGACTTATTTTTAAACAATTAATTATTTGGTTTTAAAGCATTATGCCCAAGAAATTTGTTTTTAGTCATAACTAGAAAATGTCCCTTGAAAGAACAATAAATAATGATCCCTAATTTTATCCACACTAGCCAAGACCTGGTATACCCAAACCTTGGGGGAAAGAAATTTCCCTTTCAATAAGGAGCATATTTTTATTCCAAGTATGTTGGCTTGCCCTTGATGATGTGTCATTTTTACGATCAATAAAACTGGTGCTAGAAGGAGGGCCATAAAACTAAATATTCATGATGCATTGTTTATATTACACATATTGACTATTAAATTTGAAACCTAAATTCATCATCACTAGGTATAAGTCATTTTTAGGAGGTATTCCATTTCTCATTATTTCTTCATATGGGAGATCCAGAGTTGATAAGGGCAGACAAAATACTCCCTTGAATGCTAATAGTGCTCTTAGAGCTATTACTATTTGTGTTGATCCTTTTACCAATCCCCAAATTCAACCAACGACAACTCTTACTCCATGGTTAGTGGTAAGTAACACTTTGAACATAATAGGGCCTACACATGATATGCCTAAGAATGTTGAAATATATCTACCTTAATACAAGTTTTATGGAACAATATTAGTTAAAGAGAATATACAAGCATACAAAAATACCTTAATCCATTTAGATATTTAACATGAGGATGTTTCCTGTAGAATATTTCCACACACATTGGATGAGTTTGCATAAGATTGTTATATGATTTTACCTTCAGGATCTATTACTAGCTGGGCTCAATTAGAACCAACATTTATCAACCATTTTATATTACCCATTAACTCGGTTATTGTATATCATTTATTTTCTTCTACTTGTAGATAAACTAGAAAACCCCTAAGGCTATTCAACTCTAGGTTCTATAAATTATACACCCGATTTGTGACCTCTTATGCCCTCTTAGAGAAAAAAACCATCCAGATGTATATTAGATATTTGGACCCATTAAATTCTATGTTTGTGAGGAAAGCATCTCAAAGTGCATCCTTATGCATGGCATATAGTAAGGCTCTAAAAATTGAGCAACAATTAATACCTCAAAGTTTTGGTTTTTGGTCAATTACCTTCATTTGGATAACCAAGAGCTTATAATAATATATCGCTAATAAACCAAACCCTTACACAACATCTTCCCATTTTGAACCCAATACTAGGAGCCTTATGTCCAAACTAAAATCAACTATTCAATCTAAATGCCCTATATTAAATGATTCATAATATGAACAATCAACAAACCATTCCAACTTATTTGGACAATTAGGTGACCATAAATAATGTTCTCAATCATACATAAACAAATAATCAACCAAATTTACCTAAATTTTTCAATACATCTACACTTACAAATAATGTAACAGGTCAACCAGGACCAAGTCAACCTAATAACACAAATATTAAGTCAGAAAATATACAAAGGATGGTTCAAAAAATAATCAATGATATGATTCATTTACAAAGGCAAGTTCCTCGAAACCCGCCTAGAAATAATAACACTCATAATAAGAACTTTAAATTCCAAAGGACTAATCATAAATAGAAAACACATCCAAAGAATGGAGGAGTCCTACATCCTATTAGCAACCAGAATCATTCTAATAACAACCCAATCACTCTAATGAATTTATTTAATATTGCTTTACCTAATTGGTTCAAGGTTCATTCTATAACTCAACATGGTGAAACTAACTGTCTAGAGTTTAAATCTACTTTCGATAATTTCCAAAAAGAGATGTAAAATTTAGAATTAGTGCCACCAATGAGAATATTGGAAATCAAGCTAACAAAAATTTATGGATAGCCCTATTTTTAGAAATATATAAACTCTTACGAGTAGATGAAGATAAACCTAAATAATATCTAGAAGAAGAGGTGCAAGCTTACGAATAGTTTTAAAGATGTTACAATTACGTTTTTCAAAGTAAATAGAAAATACTAATGACTTGTTCTACACCTTCTAAAAAAACCTCCATCCCACTTGATGAGTAGGCCAACAAAAACCCAGTCCTACATAAGGGTCCCATAGTACCTAAACAACAAAAATCCAACATGCCATCACCAAAGACAAAGAAAATCTTAGACCAAAATGAGGTCAAATATAATATTATTGAAGATGTTAAGAAAACCAAGGTAAATATATCTATGTTTGAGGTAGCTAAATTAACTTACCAAAATGATCTATTGCTTAAAATTATTGTTGTTCAAAATAAAAAAGAGTTGAAAAGGATATTGATGCTTAGGTGGCCATATACAAAGAAAAGGTAGAATATTCTACTTTCCTATTGACTATTAGAATTACTAGAAAAAACTTACATAATTGTCTTATAAATTCATATGCTTCTGGCAATGTGATGTATGCAATCAGTCAAAACTTAGTACTAACTCCTACTACCTTAAATAAGAAGGTATTATTGTTGGACAAGATAGAGGTGAAAGTGATAGGGGTGCTGAATTAGGTCCATATAAAGTTGGTTGGTGAACCTTGTATAAAATAGTGTACTAATATCCAATTTGTGGATATCCTAGATGTGTATGGGATGTTTCTTAGTCATGATTGATCCAAAATCCTAAATGATTATATGGCAATAGATTTTTCATATATTTGACTCCTTAGTGTGGAATAGCTACTCAAATTTAGATAGAAACGGAGCCAAGGTTGAAGGATCTCATCACAAAGTATAACAACATCAATGATATTCTATATACTAAACTAGAATTGGAAGTCTATACTATGGCAGTGAAAACCACAACTAAAGATAATAATCTAGTAGCAATAACCCCACCAAATAAACAAAAAACAACTGAAGACAAACTATGGACTCTCAAGTTTGATGGGTCAAAATGCGAGCATAGAAATGACACCAGAGTTGAATTGGTTAACCTTAAGGGTAAATCACACCTTGCTGCTTATAGTTCCCTTGCACCTACAATGTTGCTGAGTATGAGGTATTAATTAATGTATTATAATTTACCATTAAGAATAAATTCAAATATATGTTTCCCAAGGGATTCTAAATTCGTTATCAAATAACTGTGAAACCAATGTGTTGTTATGAAAAATGTCTCTCAAATTATCATAGCTAAGTATGGGATTAAATTAAAGAGTTTGATCCTTTTAATATTTAGACTATTTCATGTAAAAAGAATCACATTGTAGATTCATTGGCAGTAGCAACAAGCACTATTGAACTAGTTGCCCATTCTATGATAAAGCAATTCTCAGTAGAACTAGTCATTCCCTCCATACTAGACAATGTCTAAAATTTTTAGGTGTTTGAGTAAGATAGACATCTAGTTGATTTTATCACTAACTCTAATATATTCAAAGCTCATATATTAGATGAGGAAGACAAAAAATATGTAGAGTTGAATGAAGAAGGATAATTGAATTTGAATATAAACACATTCCTAAAGGTATGGTTTATTTGGAAGGCCTATTTGAAATGGATTACCATACTCACAAACAATAAAATATTCCATCTATAAAGTCATACAAAGCTTATAATTTGGGAAGTACTAAGAATCCTCCAAATTTCTTCTTGGGAAAAACTTGCACTAATGAAAAAAAGGAGGAAATAGTCTAAGATTTAAAAGATAACAAAGATGTCATAGCATGGAGCTATGAATACTTGAAGACCTATGATGCATCCATAATTACCCATACTATTCCCTTGAAGCCAAGAACAAAATATTTTTGTCAAAAATAGTGACCAGTGAATCCTTTTTTGGAGCTCCTCATTCTTAAATAAATGTAAAAAGTGTTGGCATCTCTCATTATGTTTTTGGTAAGACATTCTACCTAGGTTGTAAATTTAATACCCCTTCATAAGAAGAATGGGGAAATACGCTTGTGCATAGATTTTAGAAATATTTATAGATAATATAAGAAGTATAATTATCCCATCCCCTAGATTAAATATTAAAAATGGTGAATGACTCTCATATGATGTCTTTTCTAGATGGTCACTTAGGGTACAATCAAATAATGGTAGACCCTAAATATAGGAATAAAACTATATTTACTACCAAGTGGGGAATGCTCACATATAGGATAATATCATTTGTACTAATCAAAAGCAATAGAAACTTTCCAAAGAGATATGGACATTGTTTTTAAGTATCTCAATGGAAAATGCATTGTGATCTATATGGATGACCTTCCCCTCTTTTCTAAAAAGTGTGTAAACCACGTGGAAGAGTTAAATAAGGTACTACAAATATGTAGAGAGCATGGAATTTTGTTGAATTCCAAAAATTATATTTTTGAAGTTATAGAATGAAAGATCCTAGGGCATGTCATTTCTAAAGCTAGTATTTCTATTGACCAATATAGAGTTGAAGCAATTCAAAAAAAAATCCTTCTTAGAAGAAAAAATGAGTTGAAGTGTTTCTTTGGAAAAATTAATTTTATGAGAAATTTGTTTTTTGATTTTGTAGAAATAGTCTAACCTCTAAATGCATTGCTAAAAAAAGATTTCAAGATTGTATGGACCAGTGAAGTACAAGTCAGTTTCAATAAACTAAAAGGGTAATCACAAATGCTCTTAGATTAATCAATTCTGATTACACTTAGTATTTTTATATTTATTCATTTGCATATGAATATTCAAATACTGGTGTTTTAACTTAGAAGGAGGTTTCTAATGAGAGACCAATATATTTTCTAGATTTAACTAATACGTAAGCTCATTAAGGAAGGAATTATCCCATGTCATTAAAAATGTTTATTGAAGCTCGCCCATTTATACAATGGGGCCTAGACTTTGTTGATATCATCAATCCTAACTCATAAGCTAGCCACAAGTTCATATTAACTACCACTAATTATTGCACTCATTGGACAATGGTACAACCATCCGTAGACTACACAATAGAGGTTGTAATCTAGTTTCTTAAAGATAACATCATGATAAGGTTTGGGATGCCATATGCTCTGGTAGGCTATAATGGCTCTACTTTCTTTTTTTTTAATATTTGTTTAATGGGCTTACAATAAAAATGTAACTCTAAAATTTTCTTCTAATTATTATCCTTAAGGTAATGGAGTAGCAAAATAAACTAACAAAAACCTTCTAGAAATAATTAAGAAAATTCTAGACAAAAATCCTAGGGACTTGGATAATAAATTGAAGCATACATTATGGTCATATAGGATGAGGATTAAGTATTCATTAGGCACATATTCCTATAATATGATTTATGGGTAGGATCCTATATTTTCCACCAACTTGAAGATCCTTACCTTATAATTCATGAAAAAATGCTTAGAAATAGATGATAGGATAGAAGCCAAACTATTAAATTTGATGAGTTTGGATGAGAAAAAAGAAGATGCACTACAAAATTTTAGTAAGCATTAGAAAATGGTAAAATGATGGTTTGATAAGAGGTCCAAAATAAAATCCTTTCGAATTACTGATCTAGTGTTGTTGTGGGATAAATCCCATGAGAAGAAAGGATACCATGGAAAATTTGACACCCTTTGGTTAAGTCCCTTTAGAATATCTAAGATTTTAGAAGAGAATACCTTCAGGTTAAAAAAACTAACTAGAGAGGATGTCCCACTACCAGTGAATGGATAATTTATCGAACACTGCAATGTCCCCTTCCTAAGAAGATGCCTAAGACATGGAAATTAGCCTATTCACAGGATTGTTGTAGGTAAATGGTGGTGTTTAAGGAGTTCATTGGGTTGGTGGAGTTGTTTAGTTGCTACAAGCTATTAGTTACCATTTTTCGAGGCAGTTTCAGATGAGTTATATCTTACTATTTTTAGTAAGTATGTTTCTAGTGCACCGACTTGATCTATAGCTATGATGAGATGTATTTTTTTTCAATTTGGGTGACCATTTCGCTCTCAGTCAGTGAATTTAATTCATGAGGTCTATATTATTTTATTTTAATGATATGGCATTTAAAGTTAGATTTATTATTTAAATTTATAACATTTTCTTTATGGTTATATTTTAAATGGGGCCAAGAGACATAAAGTGGGCCTAAGTCACTTAAGTATTATTTAATATTTTAAAAAGTGACTTCATAAAAATAAAGTGGGTGCCCAACCTTGAAAAATGTAGAACAAAATATTAAATGCATTTTTTTTTTAAAAAAAAGAGCAAAAGTGGGCATGGGATTTGAAGGAGACATAAAAGGAGTTTCTTGCTCATTTTTATTTTTATGCTATGTTGATTTGAGAATAAGGATTTGAGGAGAAAGACTTGCAGTAGTTTGTGAGCAGGGATTTTGAGATTTTTTAGGACAAAAAGCTCTAGATATAATATTGTCTTCGGGTGTGGAAGATAACCCTTTGATTATTTTTGGCATTCTCATTCAGGTAATGTTTTCATGCATCAAGAGAGTAGATTTTCATTATGTTGCAAAGTGATTTTGGGACTGCTGATGATCATTAATGATGTTGTTCATTTTTAGAGCTAGCCATACCATTGCTATAGTATTTTGAATCATTTTTTGAGGAGACTGAAGTTAGGGTTTCATGTAAATATCTGGTTGACCTCTGTGAAGACTTATTTTAATGCTCAAAGACTCCATTTTTTAGACATCTAAAGTAATTTTGAGGTTACTTATTGCAGGTGTGCCAAATTAGACCTAGTTCTACAAGATAGAGAGGCACATGTGAGCTAGAAAGTGAATCACTATATTTTTAGGCTATCCTTGTGCTTTATTTTGGGTGCCTATGGTTTATGGACAATTTAGGACCTTTTGTGGAGTTGAGAAATTTAGCATTTTAGAGTTGTCCATATTTTATGCACTTTGGTATTGATTGCAATAGGCTTATGTTGATAAAAAAAATATTTGAGTATGCTCAATATTCAATGTAATTAAAAAATCCTTGTAAAAGTGTTCAAAATAACAATATATTGCATTATCCAAGTTTTGAGAGCATTATATTTTAATTTGCAAAGTTGTTCATATTTTATTGCATTATCAAATTTTCAAAAAATATAAAAAATGAGAAGAAAAAAATAATTAAAAACAAAAAAAGGAGCAAAAAAAAAGAAACCAGATTTGATACAGCCCATATCCAAAGTTCCAGAAAGTTCCAAAATAGAGATTTTGTTCATCATTCCTATTATTATCATTTGAAAAGGGGATCCATGTTGATAATTTCCAATTATCCACTGCATATTTTTTATTCCCCTTCATTTTTGATAACCGTTTCCATGAGGAATTTCGATGACATGTCCACCCTAATTTTAAATCATTTCAATCTCTTATGGAATGATGCTTGTAATTTTACCTTTTTGAGAACCCTATCTAAATGCTTTACCTTTCGCATTCTCTCGAGGCTTTCTCGAATGTATATCCCAATCCCTTTTGGGTTTTGTGTCTATTTTTTCCATTGGTCCTATCATGTGAGTATCACTAGAGAATCCATATTCATTGGGACGATGTTTTGGATTTTTATTCCCACCCGTTTTCATTGATTTTTTTTGTGTTGTGCCCAATGGTCTAACCATAATTATCATTTTTACCAAGGGTTCCTTTTTTGGTGAAGCATTACTTTCTATTTAGTCCTCCTGTGGTCTGCCCAAAAAATTTACCTTTCCATATCTGTTTCATTCAATCCGTGGATTTTTTTCTCCCAATTGTCATCCTTCCTTATTTTCCTTTGTCACCATGAAGGAAGGAAAATTTGTTTTCATCGAGCCTAAAACTGTTGATTTGGATTTTGTATCTACTGACATGTTCAAGGATAAGTATGGGATTATCAATTTCTTCAATCTGTTTATCGGGTTGGATGACAATATCACTAAGGTGTTCATGAAAACCTGGGATAATGGGTTGTTCTCCATCCACGACGTCCAGTTCCAAATTTCCTTTGAGATGCTAGCGAACCTAGCAGGGCAAAACTTGGAAGAAAAAATCACCAGAAGAAACAAGCACAACTAGGAGGCGGAGTTGACACTCTTCGAGAAAAATTCACCTATCCACAAGAAGGTAAAGAAAGGTTTGTTTTGCCATGACTTTTAAACTCCCTAGAAAGAAATACTTAAGCCAATAATGCAATATTTTACTAGTGACAATCCTGAGTCTTTATTATGTTATTTTTATATTGCATTTATCAATCATTTCTGGGATTCAAAAATGATGAACATTCCCACTGCTTTGTTCTGGTCCATGGACTATACCATCACCACCAACCGTTCCAAGAAGGATGAGCCCAAACCTTGCCACCAGGGTCTTTTCAAGGTCCTTTACAAATACCTCCTTATGCAATTCCATTAAGGTAATATCTTTACCCCTAAATCTGATGAGGAGAATTCTTCCTCAACCTTGAGCCCTAAAACTTCCAAATCCAAAAGAAAAGAGAAAGGGGGAAAATCTATTTTTGAGTTCTCTGTTAGAAAGAAATCCAAACTTGAAAAGACCCCTGTCCATAGTTCCCAGAGGCTAAAGCATAAAGAAGCTATCAAAATTCCTCTGTCCATCTCTGTAAACACTCCAAAGGATAAGTCTTATTCTCTTGACCTTGTCGAAAGGTATCTTCACAAGTTGGCTGTGCATGATACTTTTGCCACCATTGACCATCTTGAAACTGCTCACTTGGCCATTGGAAATGTGATTTAAACCCTCAAAGAGCAGTGTCATGCACTTAGAATTTTGTTCTTCTATGACAATTTTGAGAACGTTTCTACCCTAGCTAGTGCTGAGGTGTCATTCGACACCAAAAATAATGTCAAAGATACTGCAAATGATGAATATGTAATGGAGATTGCTAAGGAGACTTGCATCATTGTTCCCAAAGATAGCAAGGATATTTCTATGAAATATACTGGTTCGAAAGGGGCTGCTTCATCCCTCATGTAGCTGGACACTCCTCTTGATAACTAATGGTTCTTCCTCTAGTTTCTTGGGTCCTCTGCGATAGTGGATTACATATTTTTTGGCTCCTTTTTGGTTGAGGACCATTCCTTTTTGAGCCTTGTTGTTTCTCTTAGTACCGATTTCTTGAATGTTGGTGAATCATTTTAGTTTGAGGTGTATTTTTGAGATTGTATGTTGTTTTATCTGGCAGTTTTTAGTGTCCTTCTTCTATTTATTTTTTATCCTTTTTGATATTCTAAATATCCTCTATTGTACAATGCGTTAGGGCACATTTCAAATGCCCTAGTTTCAATAAAATTATTAATCTACCAAAAAAAATACCAGATTTGGGGTGGGACAATACAGTGGTATCATAGCATATATTTCCTGCCATCCGAAGGGTTACAAAAAATTTTAGTGAGTGGAATGAGTAATGCATCCTAGCCATCAATACTACCTTAAAAGAAATAGGTCAAACCCTAATATTGAAGAACCATTTGATATATTTGAGAAACAGAATGAGAAGAAGTTTTTATGGGAGATATAGAAAATAGAGAATAGAGAGATAGGAAGCAGAGAGAACCCACTAACAAGGAGATTATTACAGAGTTATAAATAGGGTAGCGATATTTATAGTAGAATATGGCTCAATTTATAGCCTTAGTAAATCAACATATGGTGTGTAATAACGCAAACAACAACCAAAAAAATGGGGGACAAAATGGTGGGTAGAATGGGAACCAAAGCAACAATGGAAATGGTGATGATTCGGTGAATAATAGGTCTACTAATCATAATTTCAAAGTTGGATCAACAAGTACAAGACCCTTAATACCAAATTTTCCACCTAGAAAAAATCCACAAGCATAGGTAGAAACAACTCAAAATGAGTTACAAGAACAAATATTGCATGATTAGAAGGAATCTAGTCCAGAGTTTAGAGAAAATATGAATTTTTGTGAGTATATTTATTGGAGATAAAAGAGAACAACACATAGAGGTGGAAGGCATCATAACCAAGAATTATAAAAAAGAGTGGGAAAACTATCCATTCCATATTTTGATGGTTTAGGAAATAGCACAACCAGAGCTTGGATCCTTGTTGTTGGACACTTACTTTTAGCTTAACTCCATGCCTGAAGAGGAATCTATAAAATATTCTACTTTACATCTTGATGGGTTAGCACATGAGTGGTGGCACCATGGAATGGTAACACTTAGGTATGATTAGATTGATTCATACTAATAGTTTACCGATATATTGATTTAAAGGTTTGATAAAAAGGATCCAAAACTTCATTTTAAAGAGCTAGAATTACTCAAAAATTGGGTTTAGTTGAGGCATATATTGCTGATTTACAGAGACTATAGTTTGGTGATTGATATTTCAGAAATGAGACTAATAGTGATGTTCATAGATGGTTTAGTTTAACCTTTAAGGGGTTAGATAAAGGCTCTTAATCCACATAGCTTGCAAGAAGCCATTAGGAAGGCTAGAGACATGGAGTCTTCTACTTCCATGAGCAAATTCTAATCCAAGGGGTTTGGGTATAAGAAATACAAGGACAAAACATACTTTTAGAGGGATACTTATTAGTAAAAGAGTATTCCTAATAGACTAGACAATGATTAGCTCAATGAATTAATAAGGCAAAAACTATGCTTTCATTGTAGGGAACCATGGGACCCATCTCACCAATGCTCAATTAAGGTAAAGGCCAAGAAAATTGAGTACTTTTTAGATGATTATTCAAACATAGAAAAACAGATCAGTAGGATAATTCGAAGAGTAGTGAATCAAAAAGTGATGAAGATGCTAAAAAATACATGGAAAAGATGGATTTGTGGAACAAATTTATAGTTTTTAAAGGGTTGGATATTTTAAGGTCCATGGAATACTTTGTGGGAAACAAATAATCACTCTTATTAATATAAGTGCCACAAATAATTTTATAGATGAAGGCATTGTTTCTAAAATGGGATTGAAGACTAAAACCTTTGGGGGTTTCAAGGTGATGGTTGCAAATGGTTTTACCCTCACTTGCATGAGGAAGATATCTAATTTAAACATACAGTTGGGGGAGTATGTACTTAGAGATGATTTATATGTGGTTGGCATAGGAGACACAATGTGGTATTAGGTATACACTGGATGCATACCCTTAGTGAGTTCACCATGAACTTGCACAACATGGAGATGAGGTTTGATTCAGGGGGAATAGGATAGTTCTTTGAGACATGTCATATGGGGGAGCTAGAGTGGTTTCTTTAAAATGTATGGAGAGACTATTTCAACATGATCAAGTAGAGTGAGTAGCAAAGTGTGTCATGATGCCTACAATGGGATATTAGCAAATTAATATCTACCATCAAAATATATAGGGATTGGTGAGTAAGCACAGTAAGGTTTTTGAATGTATACCACGTAGGAGACCTCCTGAAATGGAAATTAAGCATGTTATTAAGCTAGAGGAGGGATCCAAACCAATATTTACTACTCCTTACAAATATTTGAATAGACACAAGGATGATATAAAAAAATAAATCAAGAAATTGCTTGATATGGGGCACATTAGACCCAATAAGAGTCCTTTTGCATATTTTTTGTTTTTTGTCAAGAAAAAGGATGGGACAATACACAATGTGCATTAATTACAAGACCTTTAAAAAAAATACAATACAAAAACATGTATCCCATTCCTAGGATTGATGATTTGATTGATGAGTTGCATGGAGCATGTTATTTTTCTAATATTGATAGAATATCGGGTTACCATATGATATGAATGAGGAAGACCAATGTAGAGAAGACTGCTTTCATATGCCATTTTGATCACTTTGAATTTTTGGTGATGTCGTTTGGCTTAACCAATGTCCCAACCACCTTTCAATCCTATATGAACAAATTTTTCAGCAAGCAACTCCAAAAATTTGTTTTGATTTTCTTTGATGATATTTTGATATTCAGTAGGACTTGGGAGGAGCACTTGATATATCTTGAAGAGGTTTTGGGTATACTAGAGGATGAGTCATTATATGCAAAGGAATTTAAATGAGACTTCAATATGGCAGAGCTTATGTATCTTGGCCACATTATTAGCTCTGACGAAAAAATTAAGTCAGAAGAAGTCTTGTTTGTGGATGGTTTGAAACATAACTTGTTGAGCGTAAGTCAGATTTGTGATAAAGGTCATGAAGTAGTTTTTAAGAAGCAGGGTTGTGAAGTCATAAAAATAAACAGTGGAAAATTTATAGCAACTGGATCAAGGACATCTGGAAACCTGTACATGCTCTGAATATCCTTTGAACTCCTGTCTTCTACATCTGAATAGCTTTTGAACTTCCTGTCCACTACATCAACAGATCTATCTGACAGTGTTGAAAACAATGACAATATTTTTGCTGCACCTTGCTCAACAAAAGGAGGGATCCAAACCAATATTTACTACTCCCTACAAATATTTGAAAAGACACAAGGATGATATAAAAAAATAAATCAAGAAATTGCTTGATATGGGGCACATTAGACCCAATAAGAGTCCTTTTGCATATTTTATGGTTTTTGTGAAGAAAAAGGATGGGAAAATGCACAATGTGCATTTATTACAAGACATTTAACAAAAAGACAATACAAAAACATGTATCCCATTCCTAGGATTGATGATTTGATTGATGAGTTGCATGGAGCATGTTATTTTTCTAATATTGATCGAAGATCGAGTTACCATCTGATCTGAATGAGGAATACCAATGTAGAGAAGACTGCTTCCATATGCCATTTTTATCACTTTGAATTTTTTGTGATTTCATTTGGCTTAACCAATGTCCCAACCACCTTTCAATCCTGTATGAATAGATTTTTTAGCAAGCAACTCCAAAAATTTGTTTTGATTTTCTTTGATGATATCTTGATATTCAGTAGGACTCGGGAGGAGCACTTGATACATCTTGATGAGGTGTTGGGTATACTAGAGTATGAGTCATTGTATGCAAAGGAATTTAAATGAGACTTCAATATGGCAGAGCTTATGTATCTTGGCCACATTATTAGCTCTGAAGGTGTTAGGATGGAGCCTGATACCAAGCATCTCAGTATATTGCAAAACCAAATCCATTTCTACAGGAGTCATTCTATGGGCTTCCTTATTGGGTAAAATAGATCTTGGTATAAAATCTATATGGTGACTAATATTCCTCACTGGTGGCAAACCCTCAAGCACATTATCTGATATAATATTTGAAAATTCTTCTAACATACCTGAGACTTATACTGGGGTATCTTTGCATTCTTCTTCCTTAACTCTAGGAATTAATGCATAGCACATATGCTCATGCTTCAAACCATCCAAAAACCTTCTACCCTCAACTAAATAGATTTTGGTACTACTACATACCTTTTCGTCCACCTTTTTTAGGGGCTTTAGCTTATGGCACACTCCATTATTTATTAGGGAGTAAGTGTTGGTATGACCATCATGCACTGTACACTAATCAAACTGCCATGGCCTTCCCAAATAGAAAATGACAAGCATCCATAGGCAGGATGTCACACAGGACCTCATCACAGTAATTCCTAATATTAAATTTTACCAAGCATTCCTCACTGACCAAAGCCTTATGGTCCTTCTACAACCACACAATCCGATATGGATGCAAGTGTCTCTAATTGAAATTTGGTAACCATTCCTTCTAAAACTAGGTTATATGTGCTGCCACTGTCTATGATAATATTATAGACCTTACCTGAACAATTACACCTTGTGTGAAATAATTTCTTCCTCTGATCTGGGTCTCTCTCCTCATTCAACAAGGATCTCCTTGTGATCAACACTTCTCCTCTTTCTGCTTCTTCAGAGTGCTCAGATTCAACATCTTCATCAATAATAGAAGCTCAAGCATTACCTTTAGGTCTCTTATTCATCCTCTCTTGGTGTTGTGGACACTAATATGCTCAATGTCCTTCTTCCCCATAGTGGAAATAGGTTCCACGAAATCCTCCTCTTCCAAACCCTCATCCAGATCTTCATCTTCCTCTCTGTTAACCATTGTTCTGATCACGGGGGTGGTAATTATTATCTCTCTTTTGGTCCTGACTACTGTTGGCTTACCCATTCTTCTTATGATCTTAATTTTGTCCTCCATTTGTTCTTCCAGCATGACCTCTTCCTCTTTTCTTGCTATCAAACCTTCTATTCAAATTATATTCAACCCTCAGGGCAAACTGGTAAGCATCCTCTATGGTGGTCATCCTGATTAGAATTAACCCCTCTTGAATACTTGCTCGTAACCCATTAATATAACATGCTACCTTCTCCTTTTTGGCCTCATAATAGCCTATTTTGATTAAAATTTTATAAAACTCTTTTGTGTATTCTTTGACAGACTTACTTTACTATCTCAAACCTTGCATTTTATTTAGCAAATCCAACTCGTAGTTAGCTGGAATGAACAACCTCTTCAACTTATTCAACATCTGCTCCCATTTTGTTATTCTTTATTTTTCTCTTTTGTTTTTTTCTAGCTGCACTCCCTTCCACCATATGCTGGCATGACCCTTTAACTTAGTCTTAGAAAACTTGAACCTATCAGGATATTCAACCTCATCATACTCAAATTATTCTTCCAAATCATTGATCTAGTCAATCAACTCCTATGGATCAAGATTTTCTAGAATACGTAGAAACCTCCATCTTCGGTCTCTTTCCAATATGAGATATGGCTCTATATAACCTGGATTGTGTAGGATCTACTGCCTCTTATTATTCTTCGAACTGGTCCTCTTCTTCTTCAAATTAATCTTCATTGCCATATTCTCTCCTTGGCTCAAACTCTCTATGTAGCTCCTCTTGCAGAGCCTGAACTTGCCTGTGCAAAGCTTTGAAATCTTATTTTGGCACCATATTTCTCCCACCACCATGGTTTCTTTGTGGAGGCATTCTGATCACTTCTCTAACAAACCCTAACCACATATCATGGTGTAAAATGCCTCACATATAGTGATCTATTTACACACTGAAGAACTCCCACTCTGATACCACTTGAAGTAGAGTTACATTAAACAAACACATACAATCCAGAAAATATAGATAAAATCACAAATGATCCAAAAATTTCTTGTGTTCTATTCCACAAAATAGAGCTTTTAGAGACTAACCCCTTACAAATTCAAAATTTTCCTTTTTTGAACTTGTTGTCCCTTTTTTTCCCACCTAAAACCATCAAAATTCAAATTTGAATTTTGGGGGTAACTTGTCGAGGTCATAACTTCGCGCTCGTTGACCTGATTGACTATTACAACATGTTTTTAGAAAGGGCACAAGACAAGCTAAGCGGGGAGATCTTTGCCTCTTTGTTCCAAGGCCCATGTCTATCTGAAAATCCTCAAATTTGACCTCTAAGACCTTCAAAAATACCCTACAAGTTAAACTAGTTTTACTGGTTCTACAAAATTAATCACTTACAATTTTTTGGATGATGCAAGATCACTCTTACAGTAATGGATGTTCTTTCATCATTCATCCATTGATTATGATGATCTGATGCAAAGAAACAAAGATAGGTCTCCAAACATTTTTTGACAATCTCAGTTTGACCATCCGTTTGTGGATGATAGGCTAATCTCATTTTGAGCTGATTTCCCTGCAACTTAAAAAATTATTTGCAAAAATGACTAGTGAAGATGGGATATCGATCAGACAAAATGGAGTTGGACATACCATGAAGGCAAAAAATAGAATCAAAAAATATTTGGGCAACGATAGAGGTTGTGTAAGGGTGGCCAAGGGAACAAAAATGAGCATACTTCAAAAGGCGATCCACTACCATGAGAATAACAGACTTACCACTTGATTTAGGTAACCATTCTATAAAATCTATGGAAATGTCAGTCCAAACCTAATATACAATGGGTAAGGATTGAAGAGTACTTGAAGAACGTATCGTTTCACCTTTCATCCATTGGTAGGTATCATAAGCTACGATAAAATCATAGATATCCTATTTCATACCTTTGTCACTTGTATTGCGATTACTAACATGGGTCCTATCACTAACCCTAGGGATTCTACGATATTGATAGTACTATTTTTGACACTAGAAGTCTATAATTTTGGACTATTATAAAGGGTTGTTTCTATCGACCTGACTACCTCTGTTACTGACTAGATTATTTCTATCACTGTCCTAACTATTTTATTTTTGACCATAGGATCTTGTAGACAATTGCAAGATATGTCCTAACTGTTGGTGCATGAAAGTTTGTTTTTTGTGATAAGGAATTCCTTCTCCGTATGCTCACTTTTGGGGTTGTGAATGCAGGTTAACAAAACATGGATGGTGTTGATTTGTAGGTGGAAGTTATGTTTTGTAGAACCAAGGTATGCTAAGTAAGGGAATATGTAATACCCATAGGCCCTCTATTATACTACAATGATGAACAATAGTGCTCAGACCAATATTTTATGCCACTACCCACAGATGATTCCACACATACCCTTGAGCACACTATCTGCATCTCTAACAGTACGGGAGGGTGATCATCTAGGATGCTATGTCTAGTGGACTATGGATAATACAAGGACAAAAAGCTTTCTAATGGATAAAATTTTGTTTAAAACTAGATTGTCTCGTGATACACCCAAAGATGTGTGGGAGCTCAAGTCCATGTGCGAGTGTTTGCTAAGGCCTAGGTATTGGAGCCTAATCACCTGTCACTTCACTAGACGCTTTATGGGCTGTATAGCTTAGCCAATAAAAAAAAACTCCTTTACGATATTTTAAAAATCCCAGCACAGGGTTTATAACCTACACAACTACTACAACAGAGACTGTATTTTTTTGTGTTTTCTGTATTTTTTGTCGAAAAAGGACTATATTTTTTTGGATTTTTTTATAAAGGAAAAATAGAAACAAAAAACACACAAAAATTTATACCTAACAGATGGAATGGGTAGCAAAAATTATCTCAGTTGTAGCAAAACTCGGCCGTGGAAAGCGCTCTGATACCACTTGTTAGGATCCCACTATTAAAAATAAGCACACTCACACAAAATGCTATAAAATAACACCAATGCATCAAATAACTCAATGAAACTATGCATAAATTAAATGCAAAAATGTAACAATCTCACAATAACATAGAATCATAGGCCTCTTCAAGGGGGAAACTTCCTTCAATATTTCATTATCTTGCAAAAATATGAATTCGTAAATGGCTTCATATATTTTAAATAAAAACTTCATGCAACCCTACCTAAAGGCTCAAGATTTGGCTTACATGCAAAATGCCACTCGAGCTAGAATCTCCTACCTACCATCGGTTACAATCTTGATAAAAAATGGTTACATGAGATGGTGCCACTTGGCTAGGAATACCACTTGCCACATACATTGCAAAGTATTACAAAATAATATCATGATGGGATCCCCCACATCAGAAGTGGGTCATTACATAAGTAAATGAAAATTACAAAATGGGGATAAGATAGTATCCTAACAAAATTAGCATAAGCTATACATTGATCAATATCAGTTAGAACGTAGTTTTGAGGTAGGTGACATGGTTTACCTGATATTGCAGCTATACAGATAGTCTAATCTCAAGAAGAGAGGAGCAACAATACTTAAGCTATGATTCTATGATCAATTTAGAATATCTAGGACGGTTGGGGAAGTTCCTTATAAGTTAGAGTTACCGATAGATAGCAGAGTGTATCATGTTTACATGTATCATACTTCAAGAAGGTGTTGGGTTACAATGTGGTTCTTTCTTTAGTGTTGCCACATTTGGATGAAGAAAGGAAGTTAATATTGATCTTAGAGGCCATCATTGATTGCAGGGAGCATACTCTTAGGAAAATGGTGATCATAGAGTTTTTGGTTAAATGGAAGAACTTATCGATTGAGGATGCTACTTGGGAGAATGAGCAGATTCTATAGCATCCGAAGTTGTAATTTCTTGAGGACAAGAAATTTTAGGGAGGAAAGACTATAATGTTCCCTTACTAAGTAGATGTCTTAGACATATATATTAGCCTATTCATGAGAATCTCGTAGGCTAATGGTAGTATTTAGGGAGTTCATTGGGTTGGTGGAGTCATTGCTGCAAGCTATCAGTTACCATTTTCCAAGGCAATTATAGATGATTTATGCCTTACTATTTTAGTAAGGACATTTATAGTGCACCGACTTGATATCTAGCTGCGATGAGATGTTTTTTTCAGTTCGGGTGACCATTTTGCTTTTAGCCAGTGAATTTAATTCATGAGGCCTATATTATTTTAGTTAACGATATGGCATTTAAAGTTAAATTTATTATTTAAATTTATAATTTTTGCTTTATGGTTATGTTTTAAATGGGGCCAAGAGACATAGAGTAGGCCTAAGTCACTTAAGTATTATTTAATATTTTATAAAGTGACTTCATAAAAATAATGTGGGTGGCCAACCTTGAAAAAGGTAAAACAAAATATTTAATGCAATTTTTTTTTAAAAAAAGGGCAAAAGTGGGTGTGGGATTTGAAGGATATATAAAAGAAGTTTTTTGAATCATTTTTGTTGTTATGCTATGTTTATTTGAGAACAAGGGTTTGAGGAGAAAGACTTACAACAATTTGTGAGCAAGGATTTCAAGATTTTTGGGGGTGAAAACCTCCTGAAAGAATAATTTTTCGAGTGTGGAAGATCACCATGTATGATTTTTTGTATTCTCATTCAGGGAATGCATTCATACATCAAGAGATCAGATTTTAATTATGTTACAAAGTTATTTTGGAATTGTTAGTGATCATTAATGATGTTGTTCATTTTTGGAGCTAGATGTACCATTATTGCAGGAGTATGAATTATTTTTTGAGGAGATTGAAGTTAGGGTTTCATGTAAATAACTAGTCAACCTCTATAAATACTAATTTTAGTGCTCAAAGACTCCATTTTTTAGACATCTAAAGCAATTTTGAGGGCACTTCTTGCAAGTCGTACCAAATTAGACTTGGTTGTACCAACTGGAGAGGCACGTGTGAGATTTTAGTATTGACTACAACACGCTTCTATTGATCAAAAATTTATTCGGGTATGCTCAATATGATGTAATTGAAAAACCCTTGTAAAAGTGTTCAAATAAAAATATATTGCATTATCCAAATTTTGAGAGCATTATATTTTAATTTGTAAATTTGTTCATATTTTATTGCATTATCAACTTTTCAAAAAATACAAAAAAAATTAGAAGAAAAATAAAATAATTAAAAACCAAAAAAAAAGAAGCAGAAAAAAGGAAACCAGATTTGGGGTGGGACAATATAAACACTACTTTAGTTCCTAATAATATTTTAGTCTTACCCTATAAATAACACTATACATAGTTGCTGCTTTAAATTTTTGGTGTGTTGGTTTTATTTATTTTTACTTTGTTCTTGTTTTTAATTTTGCTCTATCTTGTTCTTTCCACATGCTTGGCTTAGATCATCAAATATCAACCAAATTTTGGTTTCTCTAAACTTGAAAGGTTTTATACACAATTTTGGGATGAAAATTCATGCATTGATCTCAATGAATTTGAAGTTGTCTTAATCAATTATCTAGTGTATATCTATTATTTTGGGGAAAAGCAAATGAATTTGAAAGAAATTCAAAATGATGTTGCAGCTTCACAATAAAACACTTTAAGAAAATTCTACATTATAAGGAATGAAACCATTGTGGTTTAGTTTTTTAGGTGAAAGTTATTCAAGTGTTCATCCTCTTAATTTTCCATAGTGATCCCCAACCCAAAAGTAAACTTTATTTCTTGTAAATTTTCTATGTTAAAAAAAATGTTCAAGTGCTTATATGATTTAGACAACCTCTATTGGGGCTATAAAATTTCTGTATGGTAGTATAGAAAGGTCTAGAATGGGATCAAATATCAGGGCTATAAATTCCTAGCTAGTAGTAGAGCAATGTTTGGGAGTTGGTGACATGTCTACCTATGTGACTAAGCTCATTGTCAGTAGACCAATGTTCACTCAGGTGTGAACTAGGCTGATTTTAACTGATTCTAGAACAAAAATAAATTAATACACACACACTTCTTCTAAAACAAAATGGAGTATTGTTTTCAGATAAATCACCTAACCCTAGCCTTGGGTGGATGCCAAATTTTTGGTTTTTTTGTTTTTGAAAATTTATCCTTTTAGAGAGGGTTATTTCTATTCTTAAAATGATCAATAGCATTTTCTATAAAAGTTATCATTTATTATTGTGCTTGCATAACACACTCCAATATGTATTGACTAGAAATCCACTTTTTATATTTTTGTAAGCCTTCTCTTGTTTTTCTTAGGTTTGTTTACAATTTTCAATCATCCAAAGCTTAGGTTTTTAGTTGAAAGCTTTTAAATATATCTCTAATTTTTATTGTACCTTGAGCTTGTTGTGATTACTATTGCTATGGTTGTGTTTGTAAGATTCTTCCATTATATGCTCTTTGAAATGATACTTTTAGAAAGTTTTAACTTGTATATATTGTAAGGAGATTAATGCCCAAAAGTGATTGCTTACTAGAAGTTGCCCATATGTCACTACCAAGATCATCTCTGGAAAATTATATGTCTAGCCATGTAATAAGAAGTTAAAAACATGTGAGATTAAATACACTAACAACTCAAACTATTGTGTGGATTTTGAAACCCTAGTACTCAAATGAAATTAAAATATCATTTTAAAACCATTAAAAATCATTTTGAGCAAACAAAATTCAATTTTGGGCTATTAGAAATCATTTTTGAGCACTCAAAATTTATTTTTTTAACTATTAAAAATTATTTCTAGGCATAAAACATTGTTTCCAAGCTATTGAAAATCAATTGCAAACTTTTGAGAATTAATTCTAGGTAATAAAAATTATTTCCAGGCTACTGGAAATAATATTCGAGCCAAGAATGTAGTTCAAATTCATGACTCCAGTTGTGGTATAAGTAGCCAAGCTCTTTTCCCTAAATAAATTTAAATAATTATTTCAATAGCTCAAGAGGATGCATAAATAAATTCTTAATAATGACATCAATGTGACATCATATAATTTTGAAAATGTGCCAAGTTAGGATGAACACAACCACAATGCACTCAATGATCCTTTGACGATGACGTCACTATCTTCAAGCCAAAATCTAGCATCGTGCAAAAGGAGTTCATGAACAAATCTAGGATAAATGAAACTAAAATACACAAATCTAGGGTGATTATGGAGGTGACAGTGATAGAGGTAGAGAAGAGCCCAAAACTATGTAAGCAAAAGCACTCAAAGCCAATTGAACAAAAATGTAATGAATAAAACTAGGATGAACAAAGCCAAAGTTTCTTTTAGGGTGACATAAGCATGGGACTTTAAAATATTGAAGTTGTGCAGTGCTGAAATATTAAGAAGAAATATATCTATATCTATCTATATATACATACATATATATATGTATGGATGAAGCAAGGCTTGCACAAAGCTAGAAATTGGACTTCAAAAAAGAATCCAATAGTGGTCAATAAAGAATCCAACAAAGTCAATGGATGAAGCAAGGCTTGCACAAAGCCAGAAATTGGACTTCCATAAATATGGGTTTGCATAAATCCAAAATTTCTTTCAAGATGATAGAAGCATGAGACTTTAAAATATTGGATTTGTGCAATGATGGAAGCTCGAGAAAATATTAAAAGTAAAAGACACTTTGCGCAAATCCATAAATTCATTAATGAATAAGTCAATGAAGAATGTGCAAGTCCAAAATAAAATCTAAAGCAAAGAAATTACCCCAACCAATAATTTATTTTTGACCTAGAAATTGAAAGCTATCATAGTTAATGCCCTAAAAATGAATGATGATATAATACTAGAAAAGCATGATCAAAAGCCCAAAAAATAATATGATGTATCTATGCAAAGTTGAAAACTTAAGGAAATATATAAAAATGTAAAACTTTAAAAGATATATATTAATAATAATATTAAATTCTAGCCTTTGCATCTTTTTTTATTTTGTAGGATATTTTTTGGTGGCTACTTTAAATATGGTGGATGTAATGACATAAATATAATTTTAATGTAAATCGAGTAAGTACAAGTGTACTGGGCATGAAATATGTGAAAGTAATAGCCAGCATAGGATTTGCAGAGTAATGCAGAGTTAATGAGGCATGATCATTCAAGATATCCCAAACATTGTGTGAATGAAGACTTTATGAGACATGGCCATAGTATGGATAAAAAGCAATCTCAAGAGGACTTCCTCAAATTACATAGCAAATTATTCTAAAATATAATGCTAAGTGAAGGACAAAAATTGTATAAATAGTAGATCACTAGCTAGTTAGTAAGGTTGGAAACCATCTGTTACCTGGTCTCTTTAGCTTTCTTCTTTACATTTTATGATTATAGTTGGATGGTATTTCTGAACCAAGATTCTATTGTTCTAAGCTCTATTTATGCAATCCACTAAAGTAAATAAATCTAAATACATGTACTCAACGAATTTATTTATAATATAATATTTTTTTGAAATCTATTATGTTCAATATGCACATACTAATGGTGGTTGCACTTAGTTTATTTCACAGTTTGTTGTTCCTTTGAAGATTGCACCATCTTGAACCTTGGGTCGTTTGAATACTAGGTGGGTTAATATTGGTTTAAATTAAATTTGTTTCTTTACCAAATGAAAATGGAATTTTAGGGTAGTATGAGTTTGTTTATTATTATTTATTTTCTATTACCCTTAAACCTTTTACTTTTATTTGGATCATATTTATATTAGGAGTAGATTAATTTTCATTCAAAGCATTAAAGTTGGTTTCCTATATTGTATTTTATAATTTTATACAACTTTGATAATTATTTCTATTACAAAATTGATAATAATATTTAATGCAATGAACGATATTTATTGGATCTTAAAATTTATCTTTTATTGCCTAGTTTTAATTCCACTCAACTCACATTTGTTTAAATATCAGTGTAATAGAATTAGTTTTAATCAGTTAAGTATTTGGTTTTAACTCATCGTTTCCAAGAAATTTATTTTGATTCATAACCAACAAAGGCCCCTTGAAGGAACAAAAAACAATGACCCCTAAGTTTATCTAGATTAGCCAAGACATGGTATACCCAAACCTTAGGTAAAATAAGTTTCCTTTTCAAGAGGGAGTATATTTCTACTCCAAGTATGTTAGCTTGCCATCGACGATGTGTTATTTTCACATTTAATAGTTACAATAAGTGATATAAATATCACTTTATTTGCATTAGTTCCTAACAAATTTGAGACAAAATATTTTTATAATTTTCACCTAATAAGTCTTTGTAATATGATTTATAAGATCATTTAAAAAAAATATAGCAAGCAAGTTGAAAAGCATTCTAGATTGTGTTATCTCAAAGGAACAAGATGGGTTTGTTCTTGGTAAAGAAATCATTGATGGTGTAATAATTGCACACAATTCCATGTCTCTTAATTCCATGAAAAAACTAGGTATGCTTGTGAAATTAAATATAATCAAAGCATATGAGAAGGTTTTCTAGAATTTTTTACATGATATTCTCAAAAAGTTTAATTTTAATCAGGGTTAGAAATAATGGATTGAATGTAGTTATTGCACTCTAAAATATTATGAAATGAATGAATTTATCCCTATTTATATGATATCACTTTCGAGATTGCTAGTAGGTATAGAATTAGAAATTGATAAAATTAAGAGAATTTCATTGGAAAGAATGTGAAGAAAAAAATATATTTCCTCTTTGTAAGTAGGATAAAGATTGCAAAGGAAATAGTATTGGATGGTTAAGTTTGTAAAATTGTAGACTTATGAGTCTACCCTTAGGGATAAAACATGGATAGACCTTATTTAGAGATGAAGGAAAAAGTTGGGAAAAAATATTATTTGAAAAATATAAAGGTTCTCTTGGTAAGAATAAATTATTTAGTAAAATCCCTACCCAAAGGATTGCAAATGTTGAAATTCACATCAGATATCTTGTAATTGATCAAGATATATATTAAATAGTTAATATGTATTTTATTATTTGATGCTTGGTTGAAGCTATATCCTCTTATCTTTGATTACAAATGATAACCACTCGAATACACATATCTAGATTGTAAAGTTCTAAAGATAAAATATTATATTGACCTAATTAAAAAATCTAGATCATCAATTTCTATTAGTAACTTGATTAAAGGAGATTTTAGATACTCAATTTTTAGAACATCATCAATATTTAAGCTTTCCAATATATTCATCAATCAACTAATCATTTGAACTAAATTAGTCATCTTAAAGATCAAATTAAGAATATTTATTGCTTTATAAGTGAAATCATCAACACATGAGTGAAATCACTTGAAATGCTTTCATATTCTAGGTAATGCTTTCTTAAAATTTTACTTTTTAACCATTTCTCATCCAATTTTATTAGAATCAGTTATTTTGGCAAAAACATTGGAGCATTAGCATAAATAATACTTTAACCCTCTAGTGCTTTTGAATATCATACACCAAAATCAAAATTTTTACAATTAGTATTTTCTTAGCATCCCACTATTAATGGTTTTGAACACCAAGATCCAATTTATGGCCCTCAAAAAGTCCCAAGCCCAATATTTACCATTTTTAGTCTTCCTCCATTAGTGGCATCTTAAAACCATTTTGAATTATTACCTTCACCAATCGTATCATATTCAATGTAATATTTTAACCAATGATCCATGGTTTCTTCTAAACATATCACTTGGGATGCTCAATTCATGATACCTTGTATTGTAACAATAGTCTTCAATGTTTCATATAGATTCCTAGGAATTCATCTCCACTTATGGAAGAATTATGCCAAAATATTGTCACAAAATTATGAAAACATACAATATCTCAATAATTTAAGCATCCAACCTCTAAAAAATCCAAGTATTCAAGATCTCAATTATCCAAGCATCCAACCATTCAAGCAGTCAAGAATCCAAGCATCCAAGAATTCAAGTTTTCTAACATTCAAGCACTCAACTTCTCAAGTGTATTCAAGCAACAAACAAACTTAAATAAAGTCCAAAGCATGGGTAAAAAACTTAGCATATTGGACCAACAAATGTTATTGGGTTTGTGCTCTTTTCCTTTTTTTTTAATTTTTGACATCATCATTACTTTTTCAACTTTAATGTTTAATCTCATTTGCATAATAGTTTTTCTTTAATCATTCCCTTTTCATCTAGTTAAAATTTTAGAGTGTTTGGTTTATATTTTCATAAAACTATCTTCTTTCTTTCATCTAGAAATATGCTTGTACCTTTTGGCTAGGGACCTTCCTAGTAACTATCATCAAGTCATTAATTTGCTACATGAATTTTATTCTATTGTAATTTTAAGTGAAATAACTACTAAATTGTATGTTTGGTGGTGCTATCACTCTATTTTTAGACATGGTAAATGATAAAAATTTCTATGAGTTAGTGATAGCATGGACACTGCTACCGTTAACCTAGTGGTAATTCTACCACTAATTTTATAATCCATGTTTTTATCCTTTTTTCATTTTTAGCTCATATTATAATATGAATATAATGTTAGTCAAGGGAACCTCACACTATCCTACAACTTAGGTAGACCCCTTTACCACTAGTATCTTATTTTTCCATTTTTTTGAACATGAGCAAAAGTACCATGAAAACATAGTAGCACTAGCAACACATCTATTTCCAAGGTAGAACCAAGTTTTTGTGATCCATGCCTCTTCATTTTTAAAATTTGGACTATAGATCTATTTGTTGTCTATAATAATTAAATATTGTTTCTATATTTTATGTTAATTATTAAAATAAAGAAAAAGAAGAGAAACATAGTTAAGCAAAATAATTTATAGGAGCATCTATAATTCTAACATTGAAAAAAAATTGCAAGTACTTGCATTTAGGTTGTTTTTTCATCTCTATTGAGCCCTTGTTAAAGGAAAACTATATTTTCTTTCATTATTAAATACATTATTTTAGTTTAAAAATTATTTGTTTCATTTTGTGTGATGTATTTATAGCAAATTAGGGATATATTAAGGTTAATATATCTAGGGGAAATCTTATGAGAAGCGTAGGTGATCTTCAATTAATCCATAAAATATTAGACACTAAACTAATAAACTACCCCTATCCTCAAGATGACAAAGGAAAGGGAAGTATTGAAAATAGGTTTTTCATGATACCCTTCCAATACCCCTTATCACATTTTATTAAACCTAATGTGAACACCACAATGGCTCCCAAGGCATCCTTTTGACCAAACTAAACCTTAATCAAACTAAAATTTATGAAACCTTAATAATATGTTCTATTTATATTAGATTGGACTAAAACTAGATAATAAGAACATAACTAATTGTAATTTCTATTAATGGTATCTACAATCCATTGAGCAATTTTCACATGAGATATTAGGCTATATTGGGTATATTGTTAGCCCATGCCACCAACTGCCTACATAGGATATTGCATATACTTATTCCTAGTTAGGAGTATATTGTAGTGGGATAGTAAGAGTCATAAGAATACATACTATTACCCCACATATACCATATTTATCATTTATCTAGTATATCACTTCCATGTATCATTAGTAATATATGTATCAACTTTATATAACATACTGATAGATATATAGAGCATGGTAAGGTATACTAGGACCTTTAGTATATAGGAAGGACCTTGAGGTATATATTTCAAATTTGTTATTAATAAAATAGACATAGAAAAATTATATAGACCTTTATTAGGGAAGGTCATGAAACCCTAGGTATCACTACAAGGAAAGGTTCACTCGTGGACCATCCTCAATAACCTTACTCAAATCCTTTATATTTTAAACAATTGGATCCATATTTCAAGTCTAGAAATGAAAACCTTAATACATAAACATATCATTTAGTTGTTTCAAATACTTCTATCATCACCACTTCCATGGATATTGGGTGACAAAACCTCTAGCCACCTTTGGAACATCACTCATATCTACCTAGCCTTGAGGAATTGTTATGTTGCAATGCTAGTTGTCCCATATATAAATAGGTAGACATGAGCTACATTCCTATTAGAGTGTACCATTATTATATTATATAATACTTATTTTAATATCCTTAATTCTAATATCATGAGTGTAGGTATGGGATTCACACAACACTAATCCTATAAACTATTATTCTTTATATTTTGATCCTTTCATCTTAGGTACCTTGGAAATAAATTATATGATGCCAGCTTCAACATCATATACCTAGGTGTATCAAACTCATTTTTACCATAAAAAAATTGCTCTTATATCTCAAAAATACCTTTTGTTCCATCAAATCATAATTTTCTAAAATTTAAGATTTAACTTCTCAATTAGAGAAATTGAAACAAAACATTGTTGTCATCCAAGCATATTCATCTAGTCACAAGTATTCATATAATGATTTGTATAAGAAACCCCTACATCCTTTAAAAGTTGATCATTCTTTTTCCCCCAATTTTGAAACTCCTATGTTTTAAATTTACAATGGGAAGGAATATGCTATAAACCATCATAGGTTTCTTAGAACCACTTATAGAAATATTTTGTATGGTGAAAAATTACTACTAAAAATATTTCCTACGAGCCTTAGCAGGCCTACCTATGAATAATAATACCAAATACCAAGGCATTTATTGAAAATATTTATAGATCTTATTAAAATGATTGTCAAGCAATCCTCTATCTACATTGAGAAAATTGTCATCATTAGTGAATTATACCAACTCAAGTAGTCCAAAGAAAAAAAATTAACTTCTTAGTAAGATGGTGAGTCCTACTATGGGTATTGCAATATGTCCTTCCACCTAGATACCTATTAGATATCTTTATAGGAAACCTTAATGAGAAAAAGATATTATAACTAGAGATGATAAATGTGTCTTCCTTTGAATATGTGATTGACATGGATAATAAAGTAGTGACTAACCTTGTCCATAGAGGAAAATTGAATATAAAGTCCCACAAAGACGAAGATGAGTCATCCTCTAACCTGAGACCATAACCTTAGGCCAATAATTTTAGTACTATCATTAACATTAAAATATTATCTTAGAGAAACCATAAAATAGAAACCTAAAATGAAGTTCTATTGACTGGATGGACCTCTTTCATCTATCCTAGATCAAATTTTAAAAGCCAAAATGATAGAACTTCCATATGTCAAACTCGTTAAAATTAGAAGGAAAAATAATTCTTGGTTTTATCCTAGTGAGTAGTGTGTCTTCCATCGCCTCAATGGTCATATGATCAATACATGCATGAACCTTGGAATTGTGATCAAAGACCTAATTTAAAATGGTCAAATTATTCCTAATAGATCCAAGTCTTAATTGTATTCCAAGTAAGATCTCAGAATTTACCAAACTTAGCTACCTATTTACAATCAAAACCAAACTGCAATAAATAATATTCACTATCAAAA
This sequence comes from Wollemia nobilis, assembly GCA_028583015.1. Classification (NCBI taxonomy): domain Eukaryota; kingdom Viridiplantae; phylum Streptophyta; class Pinopsida; order Araucariales; family Araucariaceae; genus Wollemia; species Wollemia nobilis. The sequence goes on along the minus strand of JAQPPZ010016751.1, from coordinate 2,227,990 downwards.
TATCCCACCTAAAAAGCTAGGGATGGTTGCGGTACTTCATTCTTCCATCCATACCTCTTATATTTGTGTTGTAACTAGATAAAAAAAAATCCATATTATCAACCTTCAAGACCTCTCTTGGTTCTTCATACAAAAATAATTTCTTCATCCAAAGGACCTACTTTACTCATCTAATTAGGGATCAATTATAAGTTTTTTTCTTAATTTGTTTTATCAACTTCATTGTACCCTTACCATAATCTCCCTTATTGAACTTATAAGAACCTCTTTGGTACATATAGATGTCTTGCTTAAAATTTTGAGTGAATAAATCAATCCTCAATACCTCAACCTAAATGATCCTACTTTTGTACTTGGGTTTAATAATGCAACAATACCATTCCTTGAGGATGATATCCATCAATCCTCTATGGTCATGTTGGTCCGAAATTTGCCTATGGTTGTGTTAGAAATAGAGTATATTACATGATTTGGGTCATGTAAATGTGTCTTGTAAGGTACATACTTAGGACATTAGATTACTTTAGGGGGAACTTATCTAGTTACTTCATGCAATGTGATAAATTCATAAGTATCAATATGCAGGTTGTATATGTGCATGTTATCTCTTGCATAGCTAGGTAGAGTGTTGGCCAAGGAACCTATTTTTCTATATAAGAAAGGCCTATTTGTAATACAAAAATAAAGTAGGGGGGCATAGTAAGATAGTGTAGCTTAGAATATGGTATATTTATATGTAGATCACCATCCATTGGTGATGAGTGAAATGTAGTTTAGTAGCTTTATTAATACAGTGTTCATTTCCTCCATAGCTACATTGTATTCTTTTATACCATTTATATTTATAGCATATTTCAGTCATCTAGTAGATTTAATTTTCTTTATATTATTTTTTAACTTGTGATTTCTATCTCCAATTCTTGTTACATCAAAATATAATAGTGGTATCAGAGACACGATAGTTCTAGCCATAGTAGTTCAATAGGAAAACTACCATTGTTATTGAGCCTGATATTTTTGTCAACCTGATGTGTTGCTAGACCAACCACTATCAAAAAATCTCAAAGAGTCTAGGTGGTAGAATTAGGGAGATCCTAAGTTAGGATTAAAAGAAATATCAATTATAGAAATATTGAGATTACATTTAACTAGAGTCTTTTCCATAGAGTTTCAAGAAATACTTGTGAATACTAGGACTCATCATTTAATCCACTAGGCTAAAAAATCATTTAGTGAAGATCATCGAGGATATCTGGAATTTGATAAATATTACATAAAGTTTATTTTTTTGTAGAAAATTAATTCTCAGAGGATTGGGACTCCTAAAACATAAAGCTAGGAGACTCCAACTTTGTTGCCTGAAGGTCGATGTGCCTTTATAGTGCAAATATTAGTTCCTTGTGCAAGAGAAGAATATTGTGAAAGAATACTTTTGGTAAAGAGTCATGGTGAATTCAAGATATTAAATACATCCATTACTATATTGAAGAACTTCATATTTTAATAACATGCCATAGAAGCCTTGATACAAAAAAATCCATAGAAGCCTTGAAGAAGAAGCCACAAAAGTCTTTATACCAAAAAGGCCATAAAAGCCTTGATACTAAAAAGTTAATAAAAGCCTTGATACTGATAAGGCCATAGAAGCATTGATACTGAAAATGGTTTAGAATCATTGATACTAAAAACACCACATAATCCTTGCTACTCAAAAGGCTACAAAATCCTTATTCCTGAAGAAGAATTAAAAAAATATATCTAATTTGAAAGTAGATTAATATTTTAGAACTAATATGTTTTTTGTAGAGAAAGAAGATTTAGTGAGTTGGAAAACCTCCTACAAGAAATTTAGGAAGAGTATCTTCTTCAGAATCAACTCAATACCTAAATAAAAAATGAAGAGACCAGGAGAAAATATCATTGAAGAACTTCCAGTCTTGGAAGAAGAAGGACTAGGAGAGTTTTGCTCACATTCAGAAGTAGTAGAGTTAGATATCCAGAAGAATATCTCACCACCAACACTTGTATGAGTAGAAGGTTGAAGATAAGGTCTCAAGGAATACTAGCAGAAGCAACAATATTAAAGACCTTGGGAAGGTCTCAACAAGCATCCAATAAAAGGCTAAGAGAGCCTTATTGAAGAAATCATCAAAGGAGAACTCACTAGAGAAATCCACTACCAAGGAGAAGCCCTTTATAATGAATGACTTGGGAAAATTATCGCCATATAATAACAAGCCCAAGAGAAGGATAATTTGGCAAGGAGTACCAAATATGAGAAGGAGAATTTGGCAAGGAATGCTAAATTTGAGAAGAATAATCTGGTAAGGAGTGCCAAATATTAGAATAATAATCTAGTGAAGACCTCAAGATATTAGGAATCTTGAGAAGAATATCCTGTAGGAAGTTAAAATTTGATAAGAAGACTTGAAGATAGAAGAAGCTCACAAAATCTAGGATATATGAATATTACCTCTCACAGCAAGAAGGCACTACTTTAGAGATAAATACTTCTCCAAATATACCAAAATATGAGGAGACCACAAGAGGATAACAAGCCACCAATTCTTAGGCTCATGAAAGAAATTTTGAGATCATGTTTTGGCAAAGAAGGAGTTGTTCAGGATAGCTTACAAAAAGATGCAAGATCCTACTCGAAGCAAAAAATTGGTGATATTAGACACCAAGATTCAAATCCTATATATAAGCATAAAAAGAACTATGAAAGCTCTAAAAATATAAGCAATTTTTGGTGCAAATAAATTTTTTAATTGTATTACTTATCAGATTTGTTATAGCACCTTAATTTAGATTAAAGTTGCAAGTAGAAGAAAAATTAGACTATAGTCTTCAAAAAGTGCAAAAAGAGAAAATTTCTTTTTAAGGTTCATTTGCACATTAATTAGGAGTTAATTATATTTTAGTATTTATCTATCAAATACCTATAATATACTTTGAAAAAATAAAAATAAGACTATCCTACAATATTGATTGTACTAAAATTGCATAATAATTATTGAAGGATCATTTCGAATTATTATTGATTAGTTGTAGTAAATTTATTAAGTGCATTATCTTGAGAGTTGATTGGAGTGATAATATGAAACTGTTAGTGCATTAAAAGTGAAAGATTATTTGATTCATTTGCACTATTCTATTTCTCTCAAAAGGATTAGTTTTGTGTACATGAGAAGGGCACAAAATTGGATTTGAATCAAGTGTCTAAAGAAACTATTAAATCACACAAATATGAAATACACAGTAGCCAATGGAAGCTATTAAAATGGATTAGTACAATCCAAGTAACAACTAACTAAATATAGATAAATAAGCTTCAAATATTGAGACTTGGTGAGTCTCAAATCCAAAGCATTACAGGGTTAATTGCATGGTAAAAATGGCAGATAATTACAGCTACAAATAAGCTTCTATCTACATCATAAATGGATTGGATTTATCATAAAGGTATCCAAGGAAAAAGGGTAAGGATTCTAGCCAAATAGAAATCCTCAAAACCCCCATGTTTGCATTCAAAAAAATGCTACAAAACCAGAATTTCAAACCTACAAAAGAGTGAAAGAAAAAGTGAAATTAATAAGGATTTATATACATATAAGGTTACATGGTATAGCACTTATACAATATGTTATACATAGGAAGAGATAATATTTGAAGGTATCTCAAAAGGCACAATATCTATAGGGTAATCCAGCCAAGGAATTCCGAACATTAACACTCTTCTTCCATAGAAAAATGATCCACTCAAAGGGCTCACTCTCCACATATATTGGATGGAAGAACATGCAAAATAAAATCCCACATAAGGATATTATCAATATGCATTTAATTAGACAAAACGAGTGTTCATATACAAAGAGAAGGCATCAAAATCTACTTCTACCAACATGGGATGGAAAACATAACAAGGGGCTACCTAAACTACAAAGAAGCACAAAAATAAGCACATTGAAGGCATAGAAGACAAGGATAAAAGGTGATACATTCAAGGTCTTAAAAATGGATAATATCATCCACCAAAGGAAGCACCAAAGTCACCATTTGAAGCTCCATAGAACCTTGTCAATTCACCTACAAAAGAAAATTCTGCTTACTATCCAAGAAACAAAGCAAGCTAAGAAAGGCATACAAAAGAAGTAATAATATTCTCCTTGGAAGTGTTATAGAAAATAAATTCATGTACAAAGCTTGAATGCCACTTGGTATAAAATTTATAATGTGTTATTTCATCTCTCAACACTCAAGAAACCTCACGCAGGACTTGTAGGTAATATCAACAAAGTTGTGACAATTTTTATCTTCCATAAGCCTCACACAAGTACCCACATGATTGCTCATACATTACGTGACCAAGAAGTGTTAAAGAAGGAAATCAATACGTTAATAAAGGTGGAGCATTCATACTTAATGGATGTGATTGTTATCAGAAAGTTCAATATATTTCTTCCATAAAAAGGTGCTCAAGTCCAAAGTAGTCAAGCATAGGAAATCACAGCCAAAGCATAGAAAATTGAAGTGTGGAAGAAAGGAGGAGGAAGCATTAAAAGCTCTTGGTATTGAAGATCAAACCTATCCATATTTGTAGCACCTACATTCCAACATTAAAGATAGGGAATTTCAAGGCATAATCATTGTTTCTAACCCCAAATGAGGACATTCAAGTGTTGTTATATTTAGCCGAGAAAGGTGCCAAACAATATGGTGATTAAATAACACAAGCTTATATTGAGAGGGGTGTGAACAATATAATATAACTTTTTATTTTTCTTTCCCAATCAATATTATGCAATGTATAGATAGAAATATTAGCAGAAACAATCAAAGCAATGTACAAAACACCACACACAATAAAGACACCACAACTTATGTGGTTCACCCAATGTGGGCTACTCCACGAAGAAAATATTTCATTAAAATTTTCTTGATCAATCTCTTGGGAATCCTTTCCCTATTATAATATTTATGGACCTTTATCCAAAGGATTTTTTGATCCCCTAAATAAAGTTTGTGTATCTCTATCCATAGGAGAACTCCTCCTCTACTCTGGTTGGTGATCCTCTAAAAGACTATTGCCTCCACTACACTGACTTGTGGATCTCTCTCCAATAAAAACTCTTATCCCCACTTAGAAGACTTGTCCTCACTAGCCTGGCTGATAGATATCTATCCACTAGAGACTACTATCCTCTATTCTCTATCACCTCCAAATATTTGTCTCAAATCTGCACTAAACATAGTCCTTCGGTCTAGCACAAATCTGTTCAACAAGTCCACACAGAACTTGCTCAAATATGCTAAAAAATTCAACATAAAAATTGCTCAAATACGATTAACAAGTCCACACAGAACTTGATCAAATATGCTCAAAAATTCTACATATATTTTTCTCAAATATGCTCAAAAAATACACACAAAACTTGCTCAAATCTGCTCAACAAGTCCACACAAAACTTGCTCAAATCTTCTCAAAAAGTCCACAAAAAAATTGCTCAAATCTACTCAACAAGTCCACACAGAACTTGCTCAAATATTCTCAACAAGTCCACACTGAACTTGCTCAAATCTACTCAACAAGTCCATATAGAACTTACTTAAATTTGCTCAACAAGTCCACATAGAACTTGCTCAAATCTTCTCAACAAGTCCACACTAAAATTTTCCAATATCATAGAAAAATAAAGAGAATTGTTAGAGACCCAATATGTTCTATACTCAATGCTCAATCACTTTCTCAAATAAAATCAAAATATAGAATAATTTATTTTATGGAACTTGAAAAATCACTTCACACATCCACTTGACTAGGCTCAACCAACTCTACTCAACAAATCACTTAATGAAACACCCCTTTCTCACAAACCCTAGTCCAAGCATGTAACCACCAATTCAAAATTTTTCTAACAATGCTCAACAACTAATCTCACATAACAATGATATTCATGTTCTTTTCAAACCCTAGTTCAAGTTCTTTGCATGACAACCCACTTCAACAATAATGCTTATAAAACAATCTTCACATAACAATGATACTCATGTTCTTTTCAAACCCTAGTTCAAGTTCTTTGTATGACAACCCACTTCAACAAAAATGCATATAAAAAAATATTCACATAACAACAATACTCATGTTCTTTTAAAAACCCTAACTCAAGTTCTTCACACAACCAATGGCTTCAACAACAATGCTTATGAAACAAGGTTCTTATCACAACTCTTTATTCCAGAAAACTTTGATGCATTAACTCAAACACTCTAAAAGGGAAGCCCTAATCAAGTCCTTTTCACTCAAATATTATTTTCTAAAAAACCAACCAATCAATTTTAACTTTGGAAAATGTGCACATACATTTTTCTTGATGATTAAGGAATCTTCTAAATCTACAAAAATCTCAAACACTTCTTGCCAAACTCAAATAAACTATGAGGTGATTAATTTCCTTAAATTACAATGCAAACTTAAAAACTTACATACACCTTATCACTCCATATTTAAGAAAATATTCATCAAAATTTACAAAAAGTAAATTACCACTTACACCTTATAATATCCCACTAAAATTCAATGCACTCTTCTTTTCAAAAATAACCTAAGACAAGAAGATCCCTTTATCCTTTTAATATTTCAATAAATCAATATGCCAAAACACTCTATTAAAATAAAACTTAACACCTTATTCCTCCAACTAATCAAAAACCATTTCCAACTAATAAACCTTTCATGCACCTTTTTAACTCCAAACTTTAGGCATCATACAAAAATTAAAACTTCAAAATTAATTACCTTACCTTGGAGGGGATTCGAACATACACCACGCAGCCTTAACCGGTGCCCTAGCCATGACTCCCAATGTCATGCAAGCTAGGTGTTTGCTTGGGGATAAACAAGCACCATGTGCTCAAAACCTTCCCCACTCACCGTGCACAAAATGTGCACCTTTCTTGGCGTTCAACACCAATGCAACTGCAATAAAAAAAAAAATTGCGAAGTTTCGAACACAGAACTCCTTGCATCCAACACCCTAATGTTGTCCTCTATGCCACTAGACCACTTGCCTCTTTGGCACTTGGTATTTTGGCGCAAGTCCCCTTGACGTTATTCGTTGGTGCTTAAATAAAAATATTTGCTGCTTTTTCTCCTTATGAATTCAAAATACTATTGCACCCTTCAATTATCGAGCAAAAATATGATTTCAAATGCCTTTAAGGAATAACTTATATACCAAATTTCTTCCTCCATGCATGACATCGGTGTTCGATTTACCCTCAACAATTTTTGGACGTCGATGCTCGAATTACCTTTGGAGATTTATTAATTTATAAATTATTTAAATTCTTTTGAATTTAAATTTTATAAATCAATTATTTAAACCCCATGGTTTTATTTAAACCATATTTCACTTTGCACCTTGGTATAAATAATATCTATTTATAAAATTTAAATTCATTTTGAATTTAAATAACTTATCAATTAAATATTAAATCTCCCTTTAGCTTTTCAAATAAAATTTATTGGGTTTTTGTGAAAACCATTTAACTTATGCTTCCACATAATATTTAAAAATATTATGGAGCCCTTTGCATTTAACCTTTGCATTTTTCTTCTTGACCTTTGACTTTATTAGAAGCTTCTTCCTGAATATCAATTACAACTTTGATAACTTATTTCTTGACAAATTTCTAGATATTAATGACGACTTCCTTTCTTGACATCAATGACAACTTTGACTTGAGGACTCAAAATGTTCAACAATATCACCCTTTGTCATTGATGGCAACCCAAATTATTTTTATCAAAAACTTGACTTTTTTCTATTATGCTCCCCTTGGGACATTGCTCCCCCTGCCTCAATGCTCTCTTCAAATACCAAATCTCCCCCCCTTACTCAAATATCTCCTCCTTTGATAACAATGGAAAAGGGTCACCTTTGGGGCTAAGAATGAGCCTCTTATCTTAGCCCCTCCCACACCTCCTCTTGAGGTGGTTAATTTTGGGGTGGGAGTATTTCTACTCCCAAAAAGCATTGTTCTTTACCTTTATCCGCTTTCCTTCTTATCTGATACTTTTGATTACTTTGACTATTTATTTCCATGTCCATGTCCTTTTCCATGTTTCTGTTCAAATCCTTGTTCCTATTCCTATTCATATTCTTGTTCATATCCATGTTCTTGTTCATTTTCTTGTTCCTGTTCATATCCCTGTTCCTATTCCTATTTATATTCATACATATTTATGGAATGTATTATCTACACCACTTTATTTTGTGACCATCATTGTTGCACTTATAACACTTAATTTTATTATTCCTTGGTGGTACAAATACCATAGGATTTCTCGTAGTGAAGCCATATCCTCTTCTATCATGAACCCTACAATTCATTGCCTTGTGACCAAACTGATTACATGAGTAGCAATACCCATGGAAAAGCTATATGTTCCCATATTACTATCTTTCTCGTGTCCTGTAGTATGAATCCATGTGCCCAAACCTGTGACATGAAAAACATCTTCCATTGAAGTTTCATTGTCTTGACCTCTTTGATCTCTTAGTCTCTCTTGAACTGTTCTAATTGATGTTCCATTTAGATATCTTCTTTGTGGATTGTTCTTGTCTTTGTTGAACTCTCTATTGTCTAACTTTTCCTTATATGACTCACTTTATTTTACATTGTCGTCTTAAGTATATTCGTATAAATTTTCTTCTCATCCAAAACTTGAGGATGATTCTCCTTCTTGTTTCTTTTGATCTTATCCAAAACCAAGGCCTGTTTTTTTTTATGTAGTCTTTTGTGTCTTGATGAACTTATCCAATTTCTTTGAGCTATTTTTGAACCCTTTCATATTTATCTTGGAGTCCTCCAAGTCTTCTCTTAATAGTGCCACTTCTTGTGCTAACTTCTTGTATTCTATGATCTTTGCTTCTAACTTATCCTTGAACCTTTTTGCCTTAACCTTTGATTTTTCTAAATCCTCTATAAGAAAAATTCTCTCTTCATCACATTATTGGAATTGAATTTCAAGTTTAGAGTTTTGATTTATTACTTTCTTTACTATTTCAAGGGCATATATAAGTTCTCCCTTGAAATCATATCCATCCTTTTCTAAATATTCCTCTATTTGTTTGCCTTTGTTTGCATCTTCATTTTATTTTGTCTTGTATTCTATGAAATCACCTTCTTTATCTTCCAATGCCATTAGAACATTTTCATCTGGTCCTTCAAGTGTATATTCATATTCATAATCACTGAAACTATAACCATCCTTTGTAAAACTATCTTCAAGATGTCCAAATTTACCACATCTAAAATGTTTGAGAATTATTGGAGTCCTTTTATTAACCGGTTCTTTCTCTTCAATCATAAATAGGACTTCATCTCTATCATTATCTAAAAACTAGCATCACTATCACTTGAGTACTTACTTGCCTTATCCGCATAGTGGCTTCTCTTTTACCTTTGAAAGGACTTCTTTCCTTGTCTATTTTTTCCATCCTTGCTTTTCTTCTGGTGCTTGTATCTTTCTGATTCCATGTTTCTGTGATCTTGTTTTTCTTCACCATTGTTGTTCTTGCACTCTTGAAAATCTGTTGCAAAATTTTCATACTTTCCACATTTGAAACACTTAACCAATCTTAGATCTCTGGATATTCTATAGTCCTTATTTCTTCTACCATAAGTAGATTCTTCATAACTGGATGACTCATTGCTTTATTCTGATTTCTTACCATTTGTCTTATTGATTGCTTTGAATGTTACTTCCTTCTGGGTATTAGAATATTTTGTTATTATCTCCAATTTTTTAAGCATACAAAGAAACTTATCTCTTGTCAAAGTATCACCATCCATTGACACTTCCATAGCAGAAACCTATTCACTAAATCATTTTAGAAGAGATCTTAATACATTATCACAAACATCAGATTCATCAATATCCATTCCAAGTCCTTGCATACCATTTACAACCTCATCAATTCAAAGTAGATAAGCACTAATATTTTCCTCATCATTTATTCTGAAAGCTTCAAGTTATCCTTTGAGATTTCACATCTTTGCTTTCTTGACAATTTTATCTCCTCCATATATATTTTGTAATTTATCCCACATTTCTTTTGCAGTTTTACAATTCATAAATTTCATAGACTCTATTCTATGCAAACCTCTCACAAGTGCATTCATTTATTTTGAATTATAATGCTTTAGAAGCTTACCTTCCTTATATGCAGGAGGATTGACTAGGGTATCATATCCAAATTACACTACTTTCCAAATTTCATTACCAAGTGCCATCAGGTAGATCTTCATCATCATACTCCAATACAAATAGTCACTTCCATAAAATATTGGTTCTGAATTATTTGAGGACACCTCCATAGGATCCATCGTGTTCTTGTTAGCTTTTCCTTCAAGTTGTTAAATTCTTCTGAAGGAAACCACTCTGATACCAATTGAAGAACACAAGGTTATACTAAGAGGGGGAGTGAACAGTATAAGACCACTTTTTACTTTTCTTTCCCAATCAATATTATGCAATGTATAGATAGAAATATCAGTAGCAGTAATCAAAGCAATGTATAAAACACCACAAAAAATAGAGACACCATAATTTACGTGGTTCACCCAATGTGGGCTACTCCACGGAGAAAATATTTCACTAAAATTTGATTGATCAATATCTTGGGAATCCTTTCCCTATTACAATGTTTATGAAACTTTTTCCAAAGGAGATGCTGATTCCCTAAATCAAGTTCATTTATTTCTATCCATAGGAGAACTCCTTCTCCTATGCTCTGGTTGGTGATCCTCTAGAATACTACTACCTCCACTATACTAGCTTATGGATCTCTCTCCACTGAAGAATATTGTTCTCACTTAGAATACCTGTCCTCACTACCCTGGCTAATGGATATCTATCCACTAGATTCTATTGTCCTATCTGCTCTCTCACCTCCAAATATCTATCACAAAATTGTACTAAACAAAGTCCTTGGATCTAGCAAAAATATGTTCAACAAGTCCACACATAACATGCTCAAACCTACTCAACAACTCCACATAGAACTTGCTCAAATATTCTGAAAAAGTCCACATAGAACACGCTCAAATATTCTCAACAAGTCTACATAGAACTTTCTCAAATCTACTCAACAATTTAAGATTGAACTTGCTCAAATCTACTAAACAAGTCCACACAAAACTTGCTCAAATCTGCTAAACATGTCCACACATAACTTGCTCAAATCTGCTCAACAAGTCCATATAGAACTTGCTCAAATATGCTCAACAAGTCCACACATAACTTGTTCAAATATGATCAACAAGTCCACACAAAACTTGATAAAATATGCTCAACAAGTCCATACAAAACTTGCTTAAATATTCTCAACAAGTGGACACATAACTTTCTTAAATATGCTCAACAAGTCCACACAAAACTTTTCCAATATCATAGAAACATAAAGAGAATTGTTAGAGACCCAATATGTTCTATACTCAATGCTCAATCACTTTTTCAACTCAAATAAAAATATAGAATAATTTATTTTATGGAACTTGAACAATCACTTCACACATCCACTTGACTAGGCTCAACCAACTCTACTCAACCAATCACTTAAGGAAAAACCCATTTCTCACAAACCTTAGTCCAATCATACAACCACAAACTCAAAATATTTCCAACAATGCTCAACAACTAATCTCACATAACAATGATATTCATGTTCTTTTTAAAGCCTAGTTCAAGTTCTTTACATGAAAACCGACTTCAAAAATAATTCTTATTAAAAATCTTCACATAACAATGATACTCGTGTTATTTTCAAACCCTAGTTCAAGTTCTTTGTATGAAAACCCACTTCAAAAACAATGCGTATAAAACAATCTTCACATAACAGTGATACTCATGTTCTTTTCAAAACTCTAACTCAAGTTTTTCACACAACCAATGGCTTCAACAAAAATTCTTATTAAACAATGTTCTAATCACAACTCTTTATTCCAGAAAAACTTGATGCATTAACTCAAACACTATAAAAAAGGAAACCCTAATCAAGTCATTTTCACTCCAATATTATTTTCCAAAAAACCAACCAATCAATTTTAACTTTGGAAAATGTGCACATGTTTTTTTCTTGATGATGAAGGAATCTTCTAAATCTACCAAAATCTCAAACACTTCTTGCCAAGCTCAATGAAATTATAAGGTGATTAATTTCCTTAAATTAAAATGCAAACATTAAAACATAATACACCTTATCACTCCATATTTAATAAAACATTCATCAACATTTACAAAAAGTAAATTACCACTTACACCTTATAATATCCCACTAATATTTAATGCACTCTTCTTTACAAAACCAACCTAAGACAAGAAGCTCTCTTTATCCTTTTAATATTTCAATAAATCAATATGCCAAAACAATTTATTAAAATAAAACTTAACACATTATTCCTCCAACTAATCAAAAATTATTTCCAACTAATAAACCTTTCATGCACCCTTTTAACTCCAAACTTTAGGCATCATACAAAAATTAAAACTTCAAAATTAATTACCTTGCCTTGGAGGGGATTCGAACACACACCACGTAGCCTCAACCGGTGCCCTAGCCATGACTCCCAATGTAGTACAAGCTAGGCGCTTGCTTGGGGATAAAAGAGCACCACGTGCTCAAAATATTCCCCACTTACCTTGCACAAAATGTGCACCTTCCTTGGCGCTCAACACCAATGCAATTGCCAGAAATAAAAATGCTACCACCCAGTTTCGATCATAGACCTCCTTGCACCCAACACCCTAACGATGTCCTCTATGCGACTAGGCCAAATGCCTCATTGGCACTTGGTATTTTGGTGCAAGTCCCCTTGACGTTATTCACTGGTGCTTAAATAAAAATCTCCTTACGAATTCAAAACACTATTGCATGCTTCAATTATCGAGTAAAAATATGATTTCAAATGCCTCTAAGGCATAGCTTATATAGCAAATTTCTTTCTCCATGCATGACGGTGGCACTCGATTTACCCTCAATGATTTTTAGACGTCGACACTCGAATTACCTTTGGAGATTTATTAATTTATAAAATATTTAAATTATTTTGAATTTAAATTTTATAAATTAATCCTTTAAACCCTATGGTTTTATTTAAACCCTCTTTCACTTTGCACCCTAGTATAAATAATATTTATTTATAAAATTTAAATTGATTTTGAATTTAAATAATTTATCAAATAAATATTAAATCTCCCTTTAGCTTTTTAAATAAACTTTCTTGGGTTTTTATGAAAACCATTTAAATTATGCTTCCACATAATATTTAAAAATATTATGGAGCCCTTTGCCTTTAACCTTTGCATTTTTCCTCTTGACATTTGACTTTATTAGAAGCTTCTTCCTGAATATCAATGAAAACTTTGATAAGTTGTTTCTTGACAAATTTATGGATATTAATGACGACTTCCTTTCTTGAAATCAATGACAACTTTGACTTGAGGACTCAAAATGTCCAACAGTGATACAACGTTCAAAGGTAAGTTTTAAATCCCATTTATTATTTCTTTCACTTTAGGGAGATATAAGGGTCATAAGCTAATGTCAAATATTAGATTTTGAAAGCAAAAAGCATAAGGGATAACTTATCAAATTGAAATAATATTTGCAATTTAACCTAGGAGAAATAAGGAATTCTACTTGGGATTAAATTCTTTAATGTTTTGCAAATATTATTAATTTTCTAATTTTTCAAATTTGGGTGTGATAAGGGTTACAACATCAAACTAGGTTATTGGAAATTAGAAACACTTGAATAATATCCTAAGGGTTACAAAAGAGGTTATTAATATTTTTTTGTTAATGTTGGAAATTTATAATTTCTCATCTTGAAATTTATCAAAAGGGATAAAAGAAATTCAACATTAAAGACTCTTCAAAATTGAAAAGTGCTTAGTCCAATAGGAGTAATAAGGTGTTAGCAAAGTTGATTTTTGATCTTTACAAAAATGTACAAAATCAACTAAAATTAAACTATACTTTATATAAGCACTATATCATACTCCAAAAACATTAGGTAGTCATAAGGCATTCTACAAATATTGATAATAATTTTATCTATCAAATATTATCAAGTTGGGAAGATATAAGCTTTCTTCAAAAACTAAAATTATGTGTTCATATTTTCATTACTAGGGAGACATAAGGAAGCCTACAAATCTAAGGATTGATATTATGAAGATTTAAATGGCATCAATTAAATTATTCCTATTATAATATCAACTAATCAAGGGTCCTAATTATTACTCTTGGAAAAATAAAGCGAAAGAAATATTAGTATATAAAAAACTTTGGGATGTTGTCAAAGGGAAAGCACAAAGACCTACCACATCTTAAAGTTTGAGTAAAATGATTCAAAAGATCTAATGATAATAACCTTTGCTATAATTGATGAGATTCAACATTAAATAAGTTTTGAAAAAAATATCTTTAGATGCATGGACAAACCTAGAGAAAATATTTGAAGAAAGAATAAGACAACTATTCTTCATCTCCAAACACAAATTCACTCATTAAAAATGAATAATGGGGAAAGCATAGAACTGTTCCTAAGGAAGGTAGAAGATATTAAAGAGAAATTTTTGATATTAGGATAAATAATTAAGGATGAACTACTTAATTAGGTAACCATGATATCACTTTCAAATTTCTATAAGCATTTGGTAACATATTACAGGTTTTACGTAAAGATACTTCTTTTGATAACTTAGTCAATATACTTCAAGAATATGAAGTAGAAAACACTATGAAATATGAGATGACTAACATTGAATTGACATCAAAATATAATCCACAAGGAAATATCACTTCATCAACAAGAGAAAAAAATATGGTATTGTCAGATATGCAAAAAGAGAGGTCACAGTACAAGCTATTGTAGATACAATTCCAAAAATACGAACCCAGGAAATTAGGTGAACAATGGGAATTAGTTTCAACCTTGAAAATATCAAAGGAACCCTTGTTAAGAAAAATATCATTGACCAACCAATTATCCTCAACTGGAATATTAAAATGGAAATAAAAAAGGATACCTGGTTTAGAGGATAGAAGAAATTGAATAACTAGAAGAACCCACAGAAGACTACGAGGTGAAAGCTCTGTTAGCAAATGTAACATATTACAAAGACACTAACTATTTGTGTTAATAAGCTAAATATAATACATAAGAAGAGTAAAAATTTTAGGATGAAGAATAAGAAGATCCATATTGAAGACTAAAGTCTTCAATATCCAAATAATGTAATACATGGCAGTGTTAGAAATAGAGTATATTACATCATTTGTGTCATGTAAATATATCTTCCAAGGTACATACTTAGGACATTATATTAATTTAGGGGGAAGTTATCTAGTTACTTCATGTAATGTAATAAATGCACAAGTTTTAATGTGTAAGCTATATATGTGCAAGTTTTCCCTTGCACAACTAGGTAGAGTGTTGGCCAAGGAACCTATTTTCCTATATAAGAAAGACCTCATTGTAATATATACATAGATTCAGGGAACATAATCATATAGTGTAGCTTATAGAATAGTACAATTTTGTGTAGATCACCATCCATTGGTGATGGGTGCAATGTAGTTCAGTAGATTTATTAATGGAGAAATGTCATTTTTATTTATAGCATATTTTAGTCCTCCAGAACATTTTATTTCATATTATTCTGCATCTTATGATTGCTACATCACAGTGATTATTACATCAAAAGATAACATGATGGTTATTGCACCCAAGACATGGCCAACATTGAATGAACGATCAAAATACAATGCTTAACTAATTTAATCTACAAATAAGGTTAGTTTATTTAAGAAGTTCTTACTAGTTGAAAAATAATGAGGGGAAGAAAATAGTGCTTGAAAGAGATATAAATATAGCTAAAGCTAGAAATTTCAGATTGAGAAATAACCATGAACAAGAATCCATAAAGAAAAATTAATTTCATGCACATTTACTTAGCTAAATTAGAAACATTCATTCATTCATACATACTTGTTATGCAATATATTTGAACTAGAGGTTAAAAAAATATCTTTATTGCATCGCTCCTTCCAAAAGTTTTTATCCATACAAATTTTAAATGCCTAAGAGAAAACCTTTAAAAAAGAGGTAGACATTCTTATTTATAACCATTTTCGTTCAAAATATCCAAAATATAATATATTAATGCTATTACAACAAAATTCCAAGTGGATAAACTGGTAGGAAAAACATCATGTGATAGTATCGATCTTAAACCGAACAAGATGTGTATTTGATATCCAATCACTAATTTGAGTGATTTGTGTGTGGTGCAATGTAATGGACAAAGCTTGAAATCATGATCACTCCTCATTATCTAACCCACCTACTATTACTTGAACTATAATGGTTATAAAAAATTGTATTTTCATTAAATATTTAATCTACCTTAGGTATGGTAGTCACAACATAGTGACTTGTCATGATTTCATAAAAATTACTAACACTTGAGTCTTTTTTAACTTTGTCTCTAGTGGATTCCTATTTGGTCATGGTTCCATGACACTTTACTTGCACTTGAGCCTTTTTATCTTCATCTTGGATAGATTCTTTTTTGGTCATTATTTCATGATACTTTACTTGCACTTGAGCCTTCTGGTCTTCATCCTTGGTGGATTCCTGTTTGGTCATGATTTTGTGATACTTTCTCGTACCTAAACTTTTTTTGCCTTTGTCTCTAACATATTCCTATTTGGTCGTGATTCCATGATACTTTACTTGCACTTGAGCCTTATGGTCTTCATCACAAATAGATTTCTATTTGGTCATGATTCCATGATATGTTACATGCACTTGAGCCTTTTGGTTTTCATCCCTAGTCGATTCCTATTTGATCATGATTTTGTGAAACTTTACTTGCACTTGAAACTTTTGGTCTTCATCCCTAATGGATTCTTGTTTGGTCATGATTTCGTGACACTTGCACTTGAGCCTTCTGGTCTTCATCCTTGATGGATTCCTATTTTGTCATGGTTCCATGACCTTTATTTTACTTGATCCTTATTTTGGTCATAGTTTACAAAAAGGAAACTAAGTGGGTGAGGGGAACACAAAAATCACCCACATTTTGGTGACTCACGGGGGGGGACCTTTGCTTGCAAAGTCTATTGAATCCATATAGACTTACCCAGAACAACACTTTCTAAAGTCATTGACAAATCAACATAACAAAATTGGACAAAAAGGTAAGTTGAGCGAAGAGGGAGTTACTGTTGGATAAATAGGACATCTATTTTACCAAAATATTAGTGAAGAAGAAAGAAAGGATATATAGAGAGACAAGTGGGAAGCTCAAAATAATGTATGAAAATCCACAAAAAAGAATTGTAAGAGAGGAATACTAAATATATCCTCTTATTATCACTCAAAATGGTAGAGGATAGTGATGGACATACCATTTACCGAGTATGGGACTCCACCAAAAATAAAGGATGATATCAAAAACCAAAAAGGATGAAGAATTTGTATAGACAAGTGACAAAAATAAGTATTATAGCATCGAAGATAGGGAAAGGAAGAACATAAGATATAAGAATTATAGGTACACAAAATAGGAAAGCCTCCAATAACCACATATATATATCTATATATATCTATATATATATATATATTTCATTGGTGTGCAGATTCCTTCAAAGAGCAAAGAGATTACCATGAAGTAAAACCTGGTGGCCATTGTCTATTTTTATGTCTCTTTTTCTTCCCAACACAAAAAACCTAAAATTTCCTCCATTGCTTATACTTCCTCCTACAACCTCTCACCAACACGATGAGACTCATTTTTATTATTGAAAACTTCATATTTTTTTCTTCTTTAGACTATTTCTCCTTTATATAGGATCAATATGGGCTAAGCACCTGGATCTTGAATTATTATGAAGACATGCCTCATATATTAGAATTAATCTTATACACATTTAAATGGTATTCACATGTTAGTTGACATATTTTCTTGCATTGCTTTGCTCACTTTTGCATTAACCAATATTTCTTCACATGTCTTTTTCATTCCTGTACGACATCACATTTTATGATGCATGACTTCATCTTTAACTTGCTTTGGTGGAGTTACCTTTATTGTATTTCACTCTCAAGAGATCAATATGTCATTTCAAATTTTTCCTGCCTTCATCCATTGGGTTACAGAGTCAGACAAATTTCACAAAAATAATTGTGGATAAGGAAAGTGAATTAGCAATAATGTGCTTCATACACCGATGGCTGCATTAGGTGATTTGTCTAATTTTTTGGATTTTCTACTCTCTTGAAACATTATCTCCTTGATTGATTACCTGCTCATTTGATATGAATGTATATAATGTTGTAGGAAAAATGCTTCTATCTAAAATAGTAATACTTATTTATAATGACTATAGTTAGTCACTTTACATATATGTTGAATATGTACACAAAAGGTGATGTGTATGATCATGCCTGGTTTTGGAGTTATTTTTCAAACCCACCCTATGAGTCTGCAATGTCTAGATCACATGGTGCAAATTTTAGCCACTCTTGATATTTTGTTTGCCATTATGTCAAGTTGTTATCAGTGTGATCCTCTTTTTTTTATATAATAATCGTATCTTGAGTGTAAAAGGGAACTAAGAATTTGGTCTTATTCTATCATTCATGGGAAAACACACCCACTCTTCATGCAAAACATGTAAAATTCTATCCCCATGATATCCTAAACTATCTAGTGTCAGTGTAACTATCCTTATAACCAGTTCTGCATCACAAATTGTTGCTCCCTGGAAAAGATAATCGTAACTCTTTCTATTTATTTTATGTTGATAAATTTTGATGAAATTACCATAAACCTTTCAACCAGATGAAAAATAATTTGACTCAAGCTGAGTAATGTGTATTTTGGACGAATCACCAAGGTCAACATATTTCCCCTTACATTTGGGTTGCTTTATGGCATATTTTGCTCTTCATAACCTTCAATGTAAAAAGGTTGCAAACCTTGGTTAGGGATTGTGATGATATCCCTGGATAATGATATAAATACTTGGTCCTATACTCAAGTCACACATCCTTTTAGATGAATCAGTAAAATTTGGTATAAACACATTCTGAACAATGGAGGGACATCGACAAATTCCACATCTTGAATTATGGCTAGGTCTAGGTGCCCACATATCAACATAGGTATTTTATGTAAGGTTCATACCCATTTCAACTTTTTCTCCTTGAAATCCAATATTTCTAGCCCCTGTAGCTTTGGACTTAGGCCCAATCTTCTACAAACTTCTACTAGCATAATTGTGACTTGAGATTTTTGTGTTCATCATGCAATTATGTAATATCTCTTTTTCCAAAAATATAGATGGATAAAACGGTGGAGTATGATTATTTTGAATTGTATAAAGAGAAGTTTGTGTATGTATATTATCGATGGTAATGTTTATCAAGTCTACCTGATCAGATACCAAAATATTTTCTTCTAATCCTTTAGGCATTATGGTTGAATTTTTTATAAAACTGTGCAACTATTTTACTATCGCCATTATTTTCTAAATCGTGGGGTAGGGAAATACAAATTCTTATATATCTCAAAACTCTTCTAATATAATGTATTATTTTATATATTTA
This sequence comes from Wollemia nobilis, assembly GCA_028583015.1. Classification (NCBI taxonomy): domain Eukaryota; kingdom Viridiplantae; phylum Streptophyta; class Pinopsida; order Araucariales; family Araucariaceae; genus Wollemia; species Wollemia nobilis. The sequence continues at coordinate 2,208,298 of JAQPPZ010016751.1, read as the reverse complement.
GGCTTAAAATAAATTCCTTAAGGATCATACTATTTCTTTGAGGTCGTATAGATTGGTTGCCAATCACTTTGTGATCCCCATACTGTGATACCAGAGGAATTATGTCTCTTTTAATAGTATTACATTCTATTATGTTACTCATTAGAGGAATGGAACACTTTTGATTCAAGTAATATTATCCCTTTTCAAAATGGCTTATATTATGGAAAATGATTTCAATAAGAGCTTGATCGTTCTCCCACCATTTAACATGATCTTGTTATTTTTGTGTTTGATAATTTACCTTTGATCTTGCACTTAGAAAATAGTGTGGCTGATATGCTAATAATTAAGGACCATTAAGATCATGTTCTCTATAACCTAAGATATATTTTTCCATATTTTCACTTCCTCAGCAAGCCTTTGGATCTCCATTTTTAATCCCTTTTCTATTTGGTTTCTGTATTCTTGATAGTTAGCAGGGAAACCATTTCCTGCAACTTGGCATGGGTGTGACCAACTCTCTCTTGAGTAAGGTATAGAATATGAATTTTGAAGGGAAAATAAGGTCTCTTGAGGTGGTAATTTTTTTGTTTGAATCAACATATTCTTAGCATAGGTATTTTCTTTGAAAATTTGAGGGAAACCTTTTACTCCTGATTGCTAGATAATAATACTTATATCAGGGTGAAATACATGGATATAAAAAAGGTATGCCTAGGCAGGGTATGTATGATATTCAAGAATAACTCTTCTCTACATACTTTGGAATTTGATATTGAAGTCGAACATGGCTTCACAAACTACTCTTTTAATGAATGAAAGTTGAGTGAGAAGTTGAAAAGGATATCTAAAGTTATCAAAAGCATAAATAAGAGATTCTACAAGATTTTCCCATGTATAGATACTTTGATCTTCTAAAATTCTATACCACATTATTGCTTTTTACATGAGAGAGAGAGAGAGTATTTTAAGCATCACATCTTCAGAGGTGATACTATGCATGATAGCTAATGAAGCTACAACTTGGTAATGATCAAAGGTGGTCTCCTTAATACCATCAAATCTTGGTAAGGTCTTCAAAGTAGCCTTGGGGATATTGTATATATACTAAATATTGATAGGTCATGTATCATACCATCAGGGACAATGTCATTCAGCCATTGATATCCTATGTTAAATTGTTATTTCAGAACCCTAGGGTCCTTTATTTAGAGGAAAGTGATCGTATAATGATTATTTATGATCTTCAACCTCTCATTAGATTTGGGATATTCAAGGAAGTATGAGCCACTGAGGGTTTTAATAAGGGTCTTAAAACAAATAAGGAAAGAAGGTAACCAATCATAATAATGAATATAGATTTATAATTAGAGTCACCAAGTTATTTTAAGAAATCTTATGCTGGAATACGGTATCACTGGATCCTATGATATCTTAATAGTGGGATGTGGATCAGTCCCATCGAGCATGCCAAAAATTGTTAGTCTCAAATCTGCCTATGGTTGGTTATTGCATCCAAGACATGGCCAACATTGAATGAAAAGTCAATATTGTTACAACAAAATACCAAATGGCTAAATTAATATTTTGTTGTAATATTAAGATATAAGATAAATGGCTAAAGAGGTCTATATTTTAGATATTTTGAAGCTTTCTAAAATATCTTATATTAATATTGTTACAAGAAAATACCAAATGGCTAAATTTGTAGGAAAAACATCGTGTACCAGTATCTTGAAAGCTTACTCAACATACCAAGAGCTCATATGAAAGGCGTTACGGTTTTTTTTTAAAGGTGAAAAGTGGCACATTTTCTCTTTTGCATGAACCTACCTTCTTAATGTATTCTTGAAAACTTCCTCAACATACTATCTCCAACTCTTTCTTTGTTTTATTTTATGCTTAATGCTTTGACGGTGTTTGGTATGTGAGTTGGTTCTAGATGGCATAATGAACAATGCTTTGATGGATTTGAGCTACAATTATGAGCAATGCTATGGTGGAGTTTTGTGATACTCCAATGGTGATTTTGAATTCTCTTTGTGGACGTACATATAGCTCTTGGGTATTACTTTCTTTATTATTTGATTTTCTCCTGCTTTTAAGTTGTTGTATTTCTACCTTTGTGGATGATAGCTTCTCATTGTGTTATGTTATGTATGCTATGCAGGTTACTTATTATGGTCGTCCAAACCATGGATGATGTGAGCTCTTTGAAGGCATTTTTTACCTTGCTTGGATGATACTTCTCTATGGTTGCTTTGATATGGTCCTTGATTGTAAAGAATATGTCTTTATGAAACTTAGACCTTATCCATTTTCTTATGTAGGACAAAATATTATGGTGCAAAATAATGTAAATAAATTTGTAAATAGAATACCTTCTTTTGCACATCCTTTTAAAATCTTTTTATGCTAGTTTTAATGGTGGATTTCTTGTAGGCAAGGGCTGATTTGATATTGTGTCCGTTGCTAGAAAACTCTTTTGTTTTTTTTAGTTAATCTGGTAATAAATCTAATCTAATAACCACATAGATAAAATATTTTGAATAAGTAGCTTTTGAACTATTTGATTACTTGTAAATAACCCTTAGTGCACCTTGAGTATAAGACTCATCATGTCTCAATTTGTAGCTTCTTTTACTGATTTTTATGGTGGATTTCTTCTCCACTCCTTGGAGGAATCTAATATTTTTTTGGCTTCTTTGGGCCACAAAATACGGTATGTTTTGTGCACCAAATAGTGTCTCTAAAAACTTTGATAATATGCTAGTTTTGTGCTCTTGATATTAATATTAAATAACAAAAATTAACCCTTTTTTAGAGTAACTAGTTAAAGATCAACTAGTATAGTGAAAAATGATTAATAATACCTCCAAATTAATGCACTTTAATGGTAACAATAATCTTGCCTTATTGCTTCTGTAAATAAACTCTCAAAGTAGTTTCTAATGTACTTAATAATATCTAAAATTCTTAAGAGTAATTATAATGAACCCTTAAAAACAATTTGCAATTTTCACTACAATCTATATTGTAGGATGTAGTCTTATTTGCTTCCTATATAGATAATAAGTAGGTAATAATTTTCTTTCTTTCAAAAAATATCCAACTCCTATTTTAATGTGCAAATATATCTTAAAATAAACTCTCCTTTTTATAATTTCTTGAAGACTATAATATGAGCTCTTCCTTTTCTTTGCAACTTTAACCCCAATATGATGCTTAATGGAATTTAATAATGAAACATAATTTTAAGTTCAATTAATTGCACCCATGTTGCTTACCTTTTAATGGATTTTGCAAATGATATAGATCTTGGTGTCTATATTCACCAAGTTGCTACCTTGAGATGAATTAATTCCACATCTTCTTGTTGGTTGTCCAAAATAGCTTCTTTCTTCACAAAAATTTGGTCTCAAACCTTCTATATTAAACCTAGGGTTTGGTGGCTTAATCCTTCTAGTGGTCTTAAATTTTTTGTAGTAAATTTAGAATATCCTTGCTTCTAAAATGTGCCTTATTGATATGAGAGGTAATCTCCAAATATATTGTATTTGGTAGGATTCTTATTCTATCTAAGTCCTTCTTCAATATTCTTCTTGACTTCAAACATGATCTTCTTCTCAATATTCTAAATGTCACGAGGTCTTCACTAGATCCTTCTTCAAGATTTGGCAATATTTACCAAATTCTTCTCCTCTTGGTCTTGTTGTCAGATGGTGATAATTGTCCCAAGTCCTTCACTATTAGGAGATTCTCCTTGGAAGTGGATTTATCTAATGAGTTCTTCTAGGAACTCTTATAATGATGCTCCTACGAGCTTTACAACAAGGCTCTCCAAGTATTTTTTTATCCTTGAGACCTCTTCAAGATATTCAATCTTAAATATTCTATGGTCTTTTCTTCTATAATGTGAAGTTTTTCAATCTAGCAATGGAGATCTCCAATCTGTAAAATTTACCACAACTCTTCTCCTCGAATCTCTCTTTCATAGATCTATTGTGTCTATTTCCTACAACAAAAAACTAATCTTTTCATGAGAAAACCACATAAAATTTTAGACAACAAAGATGAAATTCTTCTCTATTTGTTGTAGGAAGTATCCCAAATTTTGAGAGTTAATTTTCTACAACAAAAAAAATTTAGCATGAAGAAATTATGGACCTCTTGAGATCAATAATCTTCACTAGTTGATTCATCAAACTAGTGGAATGAATGTTGAGTCCTATTCTTCATGATTTTTTATGTAACTCTATGGAAATACTCTAGCCAAATGTAATATCAAAATTTTTATAACTAATATTTATTTCAGTCTTAACTTGTGACTCTTCCTATTCCTATCTAGATTCATTGTGGATTTGAAATCACTATTAGTTTTGGAGAATATATGCAGTGGGAGAGATCTATCATAGGTCCTAATAAGATGTAGAAAATATGAAAGAATGGAATTTTGTAATATAACTGAAATATACAATAAATAGAAAGTGAAAAAAATATAATGTAATATGGAGGTGATGGTCACTCCATTAATGTAAGCTAAAGAACTACATTGTGATCCATCAAGAAACTCTATGACTATCTAGTACTCTTTACTATAATGAACTTGACAAACTTGATATACCTTATGTGTATCTATGAGGTTCTTTATATAGGAAGATAGATTCCTTGGCCAACAATCAACCTAGTTGTAAAAGGAAACACCTTGCACATTGACACTTATGTGTTTATTACATTGCTTGAAGTAAGTTGCTAACTTCTCCCTAAAGTAATATCCTACTCTAACTATGTACCAAAGCTGGTGCATTTACATGACCCAAAGTAATATCCTACTCTAACTATGTTCACAAGTTGGATTTATCAAAATTAAATTTTATGGTGCTTCCAAAGGAAATCTAGGAAAAATTGAGGGAGGTGGTATTTTTTAAAATAATAGGGATACAATTTTCATCACTTAAAATCATATGGAATTTTAACTAACAACTATGCAAGGCTAGGGCACTTCTTCTGAGGATAAAATTTGTAATATAAAAATGATAAAAAATAATATTGTTGGTGATGTTCATCATATCTATAGAGAAGGAAATTAGGTAGGAGATAACTTAGCCAATCACAATGTTGATGTCCATTTAAATGTTAGAAAACAATTGATAAAGAGATTTTATCTTTTAATAAAAATGATGTCACTTAAATGATTACACATACATAACAGATTGAAGAAATTGAAGAATACAAAATATATTTAATAAAAAAAAACTAAAAATGATTTAATTAACATAAAACAAATGTACTATTTTAATAAAAATAATTCTTATAAAAACTATAAAAAAATCAAATAAGATATTTAATATTAAATAAGATTAATAAACATTAAAATAATCAAACCCGCAATGAAAAACTTAAAAAAAAATTAAAATAAAATAAAACAATTAAAACAAAAATTTTCAGTAAAAAATTCTAAATTATAAAACAACATCTTCTAAAGGTATCTTCGCTACAAGAGAGAAAAATAATACGGTGTAGGTTTGTTGGTCACGTGCAAAACTTGCACGTGAGGAGTCACTACTTAGACTTTAGAGTTCACAATCGTCAATCTGAGGACAAGACCAGAACGGTAGTTGTATTCGTTGCACTCGAGAATGGCAGCTCCTTATTCTTTCATTTTATGCCATACAGCTCTCTCCCATAGTGTTTGCCATTATTTATATATATATTATTATACTAAAAGAATTTGTAACTGGTTAAATTTTTTAACGAATTTAGTTCTCTTCCATAATGTCGTCATTATAATTTCCAGTTGTATCCGGTAAACCTTTTAAATGGTCCGCAGCAAGATGCCCACAAGTACTATCAAATAGGAGGGATAAGAACCCTGATCTCCATGTATCAAATAGGAGGGATAAGAACCTGATCTCCATGCTTCTATAGAAGCGAAGCTTTTTAAACGTTAAAATCCAGGAACGCCATCCTTGCCCGTTATCAATTTTTAAATATCATACAATTTATTTTATTGTCCTCTGTTTCAGGAAAATACCAACAACGTAGATATAGTTTACCAAAACGTCTATAGCCATAAAAAGTACTCTTTGGCAATTATACGAACTCAGCAAGAAGTAATAGGCCTACATTTCTTGGTAGCTAGGAAATGCATGACACTGATCGAAAATATAATGATAAAATAGAATTAAGAAATTATGAGGACCACTTATTTGGTTTTGTTTATTGCAATGGTCGTTCGGGGTTAAAATAAAACAGTATTCTCATGTGCTCATCGCTGACGACAGTTTGTATATATATGTGACACTGGGGATGAGCATATGAGTTATATATATACACTTAGCAGGTAAGTAGCAGCATTGCAGAAGGTAAAAGCTGACTGCTTCAAACTAATCAGTATGGGTAGGTCTCCATGCTGCACAAAAGATTTGGGGCTCAATCGCGGGGCTTGGACTGCCCAAAAGGACATTATTTTGAGTGAATACATCAGAATTCATGGACATGGTGAATGGAAATCCCTCCCACAAAGAGCAGGTAAGTTATTTCATTGATAAGCCGTTTGATCAATTACATAAAAGCATTTGCACGTGTAACACAAATACACAGCGGCACTCTTAGAAGATTGGTAATACCTTTTGCAGGACTCAAGCGGTGCGGGAAAAGTTGTAGAATGCGGTGGGTGAACTATCTTCGTCCTGATATTAAACATGGAAAGATTTTCTCTGACGAAGAGGAGCTCATTATTAGACTGCATGGACTCCTTGGCAATAGGTACGATTTCATCATTTTATTACGTAATCTATTTGTACATGTAGCATATGGCAGTCCTTAACGGCTATGACTGTGCAACGTGGTTATGCATTTAGATGGTCATTAATCGCAAGACGGTTGCCGGAACGAACAAACAACGAAATCAAGAATTTCTGGAAAACTCATTTGAGGAGGAAGCTGGCAAACAACGGACCATCTCCGAAAATGAAAAATGTCGATGACAGATCTACATCTTCATCTGGTTTTGTAAAAGACGATATGTTCAAAATCATTCCTGTGAGACCCACTGCGGTGAAAATTGCTAGATATGGGAAAAAAAGTGGGGATGCCTGTAACTCAGACGATCGAAACGTCAAATTGCATACTGACGTTACCAAACTTTTGAAGGTTTCCAATCCATCCTGGGAGTTGTTTGTAGACGAGTTAATGGCAGACGTCGATTTTGAGTTCGTGGACTTTGACGTGACGCCGGAAAACATTATTGAAGCTGATTCCCCGTCTATCGAAGTTAGCGGACAATATTGTTCATTTTCTATGTCTAATTTAAGGGACCAACAATTTCCACATTCTGACAATATTGCAGGTGAAATGAATATATCCGAGACTTTCTTTCATTCTAACAAGCTGCCGTCTCCTGACTGTGGTTTTCTTTCATCAACATGCAATTCCTCAACAGATTTTAGAATCGAAGGGACCGAGATGAGGCCAAAAAAAGAACTGGAACAACAACATGCTGAATGGTTGTGTCTCTAACAGGGTGAAAATCGAAGAAATTTTTAATGAAACACAGCAAGTTGGTTGGTTAGATGAATTTGAATATTTCCGGATGTTATCCGATGTATTCTTGATATAGGAGGAATGGCTTGAAGAAAGAAGCACACCTCATGTAGTAGAATGTACACATTTTCCATAAACGAATTTTTACTGTTTTTTAAACTATTATTGTAGACATAGGGTGTGACTTTCAGCAACTAGCAATGAGGGCGCAATTCCCTACGTCACATGCTGCAGCTTCCGCTTTTTTCAACAATTATTATATACATATGGTGTCCCCCTATGACACGTTTATATTGAGATACGGAACCCAAAAGTCCTCTCGCTTCTCCGCTTAATTTTATTTCTTATTTTTACTTTTTAATTCTCATTTCTTATTTTTAACTTTTTAATTCTCAACTCAAGTGCTACCCAATCCTTGGATAGACATTTTTAAAATTATTTTACTTTTATATTATTTTTAAATATATTTAGTTATTTTTTAATAGCTCAAAAATGTTAAAATATATAGTTATTTTAATTTAGTTAATTTTTAATCGTAGATTAATTAATTGTTTTGATTTTAATATAGTCAACCATGTTTAATAATATTTTGATTGTAAAGGTTTTTATTTTAATTTAATGTAGATTTGTTTTTTCATCAAAATATATATATATATATATATATATATATATATATATATATATATATATATATATTTTCTTAATTTTTTTGTCTTTAGTATTGTTAGGTCAAAAGAAAAAAAAAAGTTATTCTATTTTGCATACTATGAAACTATTTAATATAGACTTTGACAAGCATAAAATTGTTGTATATATTTGGACAATACTAAATTTAGGAAAAAATAAAATAAAATACTTGTTTATATGATCATAAATTCTTTCAAAATGTATAAAGCTTGTTCTACAACTTTTTAGATTATATAATAAAATATTACACATCAACCAAAAGAATAAGATATGCGTGTACCAAACTAGTTACATGAGGAGGAATCATTTATAGTCTAGTGGAAGCACATGATAACTATTTTGAACACATCCAACTATATCAAAGTGTCCCTTTAGACACAAATATTGGCATTGCTTCAATGATTGTATTATGTAATTTTTTACTAAAACTTGTTTATCCATGATGATGTTTATTAATGTGTCTCACATTTCATTGGTTATGATTCCTATATGTTTCTATAAACCTCATAAATAAAAAAATAGTATATTCCCATATACAATTGCTTCATTTAACCCCCTTGTTATTTGGATATCATCTTAAGGGTAGTAGTGCTAACCTTATACCCATATTTGCTTATCTTGTCATCTAAATTTATTATGATAGTTCAAGAATGCTATGAGAAGCATTTCAAAACTAACATTTCTAACAAGATATTTATGTCATATGGAAGATAATAATTTAACAAAACTTTATACCAAATAGGTGATTAAGCACCTTAATGATGCTAAGAGTCAATAAGATAGTCAAATCTAGTATTTTAGATATTTATCTTGTTGATTTACATAAAAGGAAACAATTTCATTGCTAGGGCATATGTGCACCTATTTTCTACAACGACGATAACAACCAATCAAAAAGTGACAAGTTCACAAGGTAAATATTCTATTGTTGTATTAATTTTATTATTTCCATATTTGCATGTAGTTTATCATTTGGTATTTGTTATTTTATTGATTTCTGAGGGTATCACACAATGGAGCCCTCACAATTACTACTAATCCTCTTTCATAAATTTTTGTGTGTAGGTCTAGAGATATACAAGCATTAAGCAGTTGTTTAAGCCATGAAGACATCACCCTAATTTATTGGATAGGGTTTTGGATAACCCTAGCATGTTGAGATTACTGTATTAAGAAATAATGCTTTGTAAAAACCTCAATCTAGGGCATATTTGGTTGTAATATTAAAAATCCACCCGAGAATAAAAATTAAATTTATTTATGTGCAATCACATGTGTTTATCTTGCTTTAATTATTCATTTATTTAAGTTTAGTTATTTTGTGTTGTTCAAATTCTTATCTACACTATCTAAGAGGCCATCCTTATATAGGAAAAATAGGATACTTGGACAACATTTTATCTAGTTGTGCAAGGGATAACTTGCACATGTACAACTTGCACATTGACACTTGCATTTATTACATTGCATGAAGTAACTAGATAACTTGCACAAGAAGTAATCTAGACATGTATCTTGGAGGATACATTTACATAACCCAAACGATGGAATAGACTCTATTTCCAACATCCCCTGTATTACATTATTTAGGTATTGAAGACTTTAGTATTCAATATAAATTTTCTTCATCTTCTTATGCTTGATTTCTTTTAAATTTTTGTATTCAGGTTCAATAGGTACTTTGAGTCTTCATATGATGCAACTAGAGCTTATTATTCTTTCTTGGTTTTACCTTTGATTCTGATTTTTATGTTCTCATAGGAGGTTGAGCTACTATCTAATTCTTCTGAAGGTGATTCTTCTTTCCTATATTTAGTCTGTACATAGGCTTATGAACAACTACTTAAGGCATCATGATAATATTTTGAGTTAGTAGAACAAGAAGTATTGATATTACATGAAGATTGAAAAAAATTTCTAGATATGTTTCATCAAGTTATGATTTCTTTTTGAGTGATTCTATCAATCCTAATTGTTCTTGATTTTCTACCTTGAAGTATTTATATATGAGCAATGTCATGTATAATAAGCTTGTAAAGTCTAATCACAATATAATATCACTTTTTTCATTAGTAATTGCTTCATTGAGGTGATTTTGAAGATATCATTCCATAACATCAAAATTATCTTCTAAGGCTTCACTATGGATTATTTTGGAAGATAGATCCAACCTTCTTTTTGATTTCACAAGAAGATTCATGATTCCAAGTTTTATGGCATTGGCTTTTTGCTTTTTGAAGCATTCATTAAAAGAAGTAGATATTTTTATATAGCTCCTTAGTCCTAGGATATGTGCTCCTTGATTGAAGTATATAAGCTTGATTTGAAAAACCTTTGTAGATTCTGAGGTTTGTGAATTACCTTATATATCCCTAGGATGAACACCTAACTTTAGATTTTGAAGAAATCTTATATCTTCTAACTTGATAATTTTATATAAATGTCAATGTTATCAAGTTTTTTAAAAGACCTTATGAATACCTAATGTTTTGGAGTATGATATAGTGTTTTTTTTAATATATTTCAATTTTGGTTGATTTTTTACAAGTTTTGTAAGGATCAAAATTCAAATTTTTAACACCTTAATACTCGTAATTTAACTAAGCACTTTTTTCAATTTTGAAGAGGTTTTGATGTTGGAATTCTTTTGTCCTTTTTTGAATATTTGAGACAAGCAAATATATATATATATATATATATAACATATACAACCTTAATAGAAATCCTAATAACATTTTTTATGTCCCTTGGATTATTTATAGTTTCCAATAAAATAAATTTTATGGAGTAATCCTTGTGACTCCCATGTTTGGAAAATTAGAGAAATGATAATAATATTTGCAATATAATTTAATCCAAGTTGAATTCCTTATTCCTCCTGAGTAATATTACAAATATTAAATTAATAAGATAAGTCACCCTTATAGCTTTCAAAATCTAAGTTTTAACCTTAGTTTATAACCCTTATATATCCAAATTATGAAAGCAAAAATAAATAGGATTTAGACCTTACCTTTTAGATGTAATATCTCCTCAATAATCGGTGCTTTCTACGACTGAGTATAATAGCATATAAAAGGTAACTTAGGCGCTTAATTTAATGGATATTCCATGGAGTGGTTGGTATTGAATGCTGGTATGTATGACGCTAAACGTTGACCTTTAAATATGGGGAGCCTTTGATGCTCCTTCCCCTTATATTCTACCTTGCAGTTCAAACATTTTTGTTGTGCTTCTCTCACACCTTGAATGTTCTACACTCCTCCTTTGGACATATTTAACTGTACTTCATTCATGTACGTTGAACTTGGATCTTGAATTAAGGAAATCTGATTATAGATATTGTGACAAGTGTCATACCCATTATAAGTGAGCACTCCTTTCTTTACGTAATGCTCCAAGTCCTTTGTTCAACACTCTTGGAGAGATTCAAAAATGTATGGGCACTTGTGTTAAGCTAGTGGAGAATACCAAGTTGCACATCTTTTCTTGTAACTCTTGTGTGGGAGTTTCTAGAATGTTGATAGGAATGATGACCAGAATACCAAGTGTTATTTTTGCATGGAGTCTGATCTTGTAACATATTTGAATATGGATATTATAACTCTATAAATCTTTTGCTTTGCAATTTTGCTTGGGTAGCAAGCAAGATTTTTTCTACAGGTGTATGGACGATGTGCTAAGGAGCTTGGACGATGATTTGGAGCTTCATTTAGTGGGTGGTCTTCTCCATGTTAGAGACCACAAATGTAACACCTTTTTCTCTTTCTGTTATACCTCCAAAGGTATTGATTTCAATTTTAAAATTGATATGCACTCACTTTTCTTTGTAAATGTGGCTCATGAATGATCTAAAATGAGCTTTGATTCTATATGTATGTATGTCCAAGATGAGCCCTTGAGTGGATCCCTCTAACTTTGGAGAAATAGTGTTGATGTCCAGCATATGTTTACCTTTTTTTCCTATAGAAAATATGTCCTTTTATGGCACTTTCAAATTTTATCTTATGCTATCAAAAACTAGATTAGAGTAGTGCATATAATGTATTATAATGTTGTATAATATACCTTCTTTTGTACTCTATTTCTAGATTTGAAATTTTGGTTTTGTGGCAGATTTTCCTGTAGTAAAAGGGTTTGAATTTTTATTTAAATATTTGACACACCTTTACCTTTTTTATTGGATACTTTTGATAACAATTCGAAGCATCAATAATAGTAGATAAAATATTTTTAATTAATGCAATTTTTTTGTATTTTTTTCTAGCATTCAACTTGTAATGCTTCTAATTTTTGAGACTCACCAAGTCTCACTTTTGTAAGCTTATATTTTTGTTTTTGGTTAGTTAAGTTCTTCTCCAAATTTTAGAGGATTATAACACTTTTGGTGGCTTCTATTGGCCACTTCAAGTTGCAGATTTTTGTCCTTAAATAGTGTGTTTAGACACTATATACAAATCAGACTTTGTGCCTTTCAAGAAATACAAAACTAATTTTCTTTTTTAGAGTGATATAATAGTACAAGTTCTTCACTTTTAATGCACTAATATTACACCTTATCACTCCAATCAACTCTCAAATTTATGCACTAATAATTTACTACGGCTAATTAAGAACAACCTAAAATGAATTTAATCTACAATTTCACTACAATCAACATTGTAGAGCTTAGTATTATTTTTTAAAAATGGATAATTGGTAGTTGATAGTAGCTAATCTGAAATCGAATCAACTCATAATAAATGTGTAAGTGAATCCTTAAAATAATCTATTTATTTTTGAACTTTTTAGAAGACTGTAATCTAGTTTCCTTTTTGCAACTTTAGTCCATATTTAGGTGCTCTAATAAATCTGATAAATAGTTCAATTAATGAATCTCTTTGCACCATAAGTTGCATAGCTTTTTCCTCTAGCTCTTCTCCCACCTTTGTAAAGGATTTATATCTTGATATCTAAAACACCAAGTTGCTACTTCAAGTAGGTAGTCCTGAATAGCTCCTTCTTCACCAAATGATGGTCTCAAACTTTCTTTCACGAGCCTAGGATTTGGTGGCTTGTTATCCTCTTGTGTTATCCTCCTTCTACTATAGATTTGGATAAGTCTATATTTGGATGAGCTTCTTATGTCTTCAAGCCTTTTTATCAAATTCTAACTTCAAGAAGGATATTCTAATAGGGTTTGACACTCCTTGCTAAATTATTCTTCTTATATTTGACATTCCTTGCCAAATTCTTCTTCATATATTTGGTACTCCTTGCAAAATTCTCCTATTGGGCTTGTTTTCAGATGGTGATAATTGTCCCAAGTCCTTCACTATCAATGACTTCACCTAGATAGAGGATTTTGTCACATGAGTTCTCAAAGAACTCTCTTGATCTTAAGTAAGGCTCTCCTACCTTTCCTAGATGCTTGATGATACCTTCATACGATCTTTGATCTGGAAAATTTTTATGGTCTTCCTTGATATATTTTCTTCAATCTTCTACTTCCTATAAGTTTTGGTGGTGATATATTCTCTTGCATCTTCTAATTTTGTTACTCATGGCTTTGAGTAGGACTCTCCTAGTCCTTATTCTTCTTATTCCAAAACTATAAGTTCTTTAATTAGATATTATTCTGATATCTTCACTTTTCTTGAGGGTTGGGATGATTTTGAAGAAGATACTCTTCCTAAATTTTTTGTAGGAAGTCTCCCAACTCACTAAATCTTCTGTTCTTGCTATAAATATATTAGTACTACAATAATTTAGTCCAGTTTTGAATTATATATTCTTCTCAAATTATTTTTTAGAATCAAGGCTCATGTGGCCTTTTTAGTACCAAGGCTTTTATGGCCTTTTCAATATCAATATTTTGTGGCATTTTTAGTATCAAGGCTTTTATAGCCTTTTTAGTATCAATACTTCTATGGCATTTTCAGTATCAAGGCTTTGGTGTCCTTTTTAGTATCAATGCTTCTATGGCATTTTTAGTATCAAGACTTATATGCCTTCTTCTTCAAGGCTTCTATGATATTTTTGTATCAAGGCTCTTATGGCCTATTCTTCAACTATGGAATTCTACAATCTAGTAATGGAGATCTTCAGTCTCCTATCTTCAACATGATCCTTCACTAAAAGTCTTGTTATGTAGTATTCTTCTCTTGCATAATGAACTAACCTCTACACTATGAGTGCATGTTAACCTTTGGGCAACGAAGTTGGAATCTCCTAGATTTTTTTCATAGAAGAAGTTCCAATTGTCTAAGAATTAATTTCTTGTAAGAAAAGAAACTTTAGGCATCAGTTAGCAAAGCTCAGATAACCTAGATGATCTGCACTAGATGATTTGTCAATCTAGTGGATTGAGTGTTGAGTCCTAGCCTTCATGAGTTTTCATAACTCTGTGGAATAGACTCTAGATGAAAATGATCTCATTATTTTTTGAAACTGAGATTCCTTTCAGTCCTATCTTTGTGACTCTACCAAAATCTACCACCTAAATACTTTTAAATTTTTTTATCAGTGGTTAGTCTAATGGTGCATCAGTTTGATAAGACTCTGAAGCTAATCAATAATCATGGTTTCCCTATTGACCTACACAAACAAGATATATTGTTTCTATGATACCACTGTTAGATTTTTATGAATGGGCCTTGAGAGATAACAATCACAAAATGCAAAATAACATGAAAGAAAGTAAATTTGCTAGATGACTGAAGTATGCTGAAAATATTAATCATATAATAGATTACAATGTAGCTATGGAAAAAGTAAGCACTCCATTAACAAAGCTATAGATCTAAATTGTATCCATCACCAATGAATGGTGTGGCACACAAAACTACACTATCTACTAAGATATGCTATCTGACTATGTTCCTTAGCTCTCTTCACAATATATCTAAGAGGTCATCCTTATATAGGTAAAATAGGATACTTGACCAACACTCTATCTAGTTGTGCAAGGGATAACTTGCACATGTACAACTTGCACATTGATACTTGTGCATTTATTACATTGCATGAAGTAACTAGATAACTTTCATATGAAGTAATCTAGGTATATATCTTGGAGGATACATTTACATAATCTAAATTATGGAATAGACTATATTTCCAATAGTATGTGGTGTTTACATCAGGTTCACCAAATATGTAAATCTAGAATAGGTGATGCTAGTCTCTAAACCTATAGGTCCACACTTGAACAAGGACTCTTTCCTAAATCTCATTATTACTTGAGTTATTTGGTGGGGAGCAAGGGTTCACAAATATTATTTTATGGATTCATTCTAAATCCTATGTTTTGTTGTATTCATTTATGTAAGCTCCTAATATTTGAAATATAGAAAAGAGAATATGCCTAATGGAAGAATATGTAAATACAATGTAATTTAGGGAAGACAATAATGCAAGAAACAAGACTAACCCTATATGACTTATTTAATTCCTTGCAAGAACTTTAAAAATTTGAATGAAAGTGACAAGAAACTAAAAGGAAATGTCTTTATTGTTTCATAAAAGTGCGCAAGAAGATGCAAAAAATAAATTCTATCCCATATGCAAATTGTATGTAATTTGGATTCAATGTCTAATGAAAAATTAAAACTTGATTCTTTGATCCTTGTTTTTCTTAATGTACTTGAAACTATATGAAAATGTGTTCTTATTGAAAACAACACACAAAGCCATTTTTATTGCTTAGAAATTTGACACAAAATAAGATTACCCAAAGGTTTGTAGAGGATAAAATTATATTTTGGACTTTGGTTTATCGCTTGCAAATTTTTTTCTTCCTATCCATGGATTCATCGCCTATGACAAGTTGTTGCCTATGTACCTACAAATTTGCAAAAAATATGAAAAAGGAAAAATAATAAATGTGTTAGTTTTAAGGGTCCTACTTGATGTTGGGGACGTGTGCAGTCAATCCCCTATTCCTTTTTACAAAATAAAATTGGACCCTTTTAAAGAAGGTTAAGTACATAAAACTAGAAATTTAACTAGTGTGAAAATAAACATTAGTGTGATATGAACTTTCTACGATGTCCCTAGGATTAGTTGTAGATATCTTGAAGCTAATTTTTTTTGGATTCCTAAGCTAAATGAATTTGCAATTTTCTAGGTGAATTTATGGCCTATAGCTTCTATGACCCATAAACTTGATTCCAAGGTTAAAACAATGGTGTTCTAGGATAGAAATATGATGTATTGGATAAAACCATCCTAGATATTTAGGATCTAACCTAGAAAAAGGATGATCTAGATGAATTTGTAGCTTTTCAATCTTATTGGCTACGAATTTGCAATCTATAGTTGCAAAAGAAAAGTTAGGGCAAAATCTATTGCATCCTATTACAAAGAGGTTGTTGTGGCTGTTCCACAACGTACCCCAAAATTGGGGACCCACCTTTTTTGTTTTTTGGTATTTGGGTGTTTGCATGTTGGTTTTAAGTGTCTAATGCTTGGTTTATTTTGAATTTGCATTTGTCATTAGTTTTTGTTAGTAATATTTTGTTGTCAACGACTTTCTTTTTCTTGTCGACGATATTTTATTGTCGATGACTTTTCTTGTCGACGATATTTTATTGTCGAAGCCTTTTTTTTTTTTTATAAACGAGTTTTTATCGTCAAATTCTTGTCAAAGATTTTATTTATTTTTATTTTTTATTTTTTTCAAATTTGTTGTCATTGATTTTTGTTGTCAACATTTTGTTGTTGTTATCGACAATTTTTTGTTATTGTTGATAAGTTTTTATCGTCATCTCTTATGGTCATCATTTTACGATTTTATTGTTAGTTGAGGTTTTCTTTGTTTGTAAGTTTGAAATAATAATAAAAATATATATATTATTATATATTTCTTATATATAATAATATATATTTAAAAAAAAAAGGAAAATTAAAATTAAAAAAATAAAATAAGCTTCCATTTACTTATATAAAGTAGACGTAGTTATTGTTTAAAGGTCTTTTATTTTTTCGATTATGGTGGCGGCATTACCATGTTATGGAGCTAATAATCAAGTTTTTTTCAGATGGCATGTTGGGTGACTTAATTGGTGAAGCCCCTCCGATGATGTGGAGAGAAGACTAGCAACTGGTAAAAGATGCAGGCAGGATAAGCAAGCATGGACGGCGGAGGAGATCCATGCCCGAGAAGAGGACCCACGATAGCGCATGCAGTGACGGTTCCATTGGTGTTAAGATGGCCATCGAAAGTGAGGCAACATAGCAGTCCGGCAAGGAGCCTCATTGTCAGCGTGGGAAGGTGTCAAAAAAGACGTAGGTAGCATGAAAGGTTAACGTGGCTGGTAGTGGACCCCATGTCCCATGTGGCAATGTGAAGGTGCGATTGTGTTTGGAGGTAATGATGACCATAGAAGTGTAGGCGAGCTACACGATTGGGAGATATTGACACGACAGATTCAACCCCAAAGCTATGACGTGGGTAATTGGTGCCCGACATCAACGTTGGTAGCATTGACATTTCCAGAGGTCACGATAGGATTACAATGTCTAATTTTTCATGACGGAATAGCTAGATGAAACAAGCCAATAACACAAACATAGACCCCAGGCCAATGTAGATGGAAGGTGACGAACCCTCATAGTGGACGCAAACGAGAGGGACCTAGCATAGTGGATGGGCCATGTCAAGCCAATAGGATTCGAACAGGGCAGATCGTGAATGTCTTAGCAAAGGGCAGGTCAGTTAAATGGCTACGCAGCCACAAAAGCATTAGTCACAGTGCGATACGAGTGAATTCCATGACATCCGAGTGATGTATGATAGGAATTTATGTACATGAAAATCCACCATTGGGACAACAAACATCTAGGGTTACACAACAATGGAAGCGATAGAAATGATAAGAGTGTGATGTTTTTAACAATGAGAGACCGCAGATCGATGTTGTGGTGTGATTGAAATGCAGAATGATAGTGCAGTATTTGAAGCCCGAATGGGAGCTTGGTCTAGCAGTGAATAGAACCCATTTGTATAGCGATAATATGAATATTTTGTTCACTACGTCTATAGCATACACTGTCATTTTATCAGAGTGAAGAAGAGGTCATTGATTTACACTGGCATACTGGCCCTGCGGACGATGGCAGACCGAGAGCATAGCGGTGATCTAGCAACAGACTTGGATTTATAGCTTGGCAAATGGCACGATGTTCGAGGCCCCTATTGGCATGGTTTGTGTTAATGGGAGTCTACAACCAGTGTGGATGTGAAAACTCCAAAGAGCGATTGGAATATATAGCAGTTACATGGCCGAATGAATGGGGTTTTTCCTTTGAAAGCATGGCACTTGGGAGGAAAATACATGGTCACGAGAGGGACGATTGGTAGAACCATTTGATGATGCCACGAACCTGCGTCGGAGTGTGAAACCATGGACAGTAAACAAAAAGTGTAGATTAACGGCAATGGGAGGTCTTAGGAATTCATTAGCTAAAGGGGAGGAATCAACAATGATGAACCGTAATGGCAGAGGTGTAATGGACACGTATTACATATTTTTGACATGAAAGCTAAACTTAGAGCAAAATTGGTTCTTTGTTATCATGCACTTAGCCACGTCAATACACACAAGTGCATTGGGACGTTTCCAAAGGCAGCAAGATAGAAAATTATTTTTGAAGCCAATACTTTTGAAAGGGACAAATGAAGTGTGCGTTATGGGTAGTGCATGTGGAAACCCTTGTCCAAGGTGGAGGAAGGGAAGATGCTTGTTGAGAGCGTTATGAAACAAACAACATTCTAGTGGCAATGGGGGTAATTTAAACGAAGTAAGATCAAACGAAATGAAACGAAAAGTCTGCAGAAGTGAAACGAAGGGCCATGATAGAAAAATTTTAAAAAACAAATTCAACGCATGGACGAGGGGTTGGAAAAAGGTTTTGGAAATGCAAGATTGTTGAGTTTTTTTCTGGATTTGTTTCTTTTGGAGCTATTTTTCCTTCCATGGCTGAAGCCTTTTGGAGGCCAAATTCTGCTATTGTAAAATGACACATTTTTTTAATGCAGGAGTTTTCAGAAATTTGCATCTTGTGGGCAAGAAAGAAGGAGATTCTCTTTGCATGCTATGGATTTAATGTCTATTTTTTTTTTTTTTCAGATTTCGAGTTTGTAGATGGAGTTAATGCAAGTTTGCTTGGTTGCTTCATATGAATGCTTGAACCTGAAATTTATTTTAAACCCTAGGAGCTAGCACTTAGTCTATGGGGATTGTGCTTGTTTTGCAAGTCCAATAGGTTAGGTTGCATGTATGGAAAACTTACACATTCAGTTTTATCGAAATACGATGGCATCATACTGAATGCATTTTATTTTTAGTTTTCTGCATTTTCTTTCAACTTTTTCTGCATTTTATATTTTCAGAAATTTTAATTTTTTTAAATTTTCAGGCATTAAAATAAACATTTAAAAAATGTCAAAATCTAAAAATAATTTCACCATTGCGTAGGTTATACTTCAGACTTCCAATACACATTTTTAAATTTCATTTTCAGAGTTGTTTAGTATTTTTAAAAATTCACCGAAGTTGTTGTTTTATTACATATTTTAAAAAAATCCAAAAATAGAAAGTTTCCATTTTTGGACCGAATTTCATTTTTTCAGTTTTGTTTTGCACTCATGAGCCTATGATGACATTCCCTTCATGAAAATTCCAATTTCATTGAAGGAGTTATGTTTTATGGCATTTTCACAAATTTCCATTTTGAGCCTAAAATTACTCTCTCTTCATAAAAATTCTAATTTTACAAAATAGGGGTAATTTGAGTATTACATTGAGGGTCTTTTCTTCAAAGCACTTAATTGTTCTTCTTGATGAAAAATTTGATTTTATTTAAGAGGGATAAGTTAAAGTGACATTTAAAGCCCTTTATCCAAGGCCATAAATTATTGCCTCTTTGTGAAAATCCATTTCACCAAAGAGGGATAGTTTATCGATCATATTGAAAGCTATCTTTATCTTCATGAAAAGAAGCCATATTTGGAATTAATAAAGAAGATAAAATCTACCTTAAAACTCTCAAGATAAAAGGAATTAAGGCACTACATCGTGGTCATATGAGGGCCAACTCACATTTGCTTTATTTTGGTTCAATGAACAATCACTAAAGTTTCATGGTAAAATAAACCAACATTGCCCCTTGTTTACTGCTACTTGCAATCACTAAGGTGTTCCAAGCGTTTAAAATGAATATATTTATTTGAGATTACTCATACACATGCAAATGCTAATATAGTGGAGACCTTGGAGAATTTGGTTGTTTAACTTCTTTGCAAGAGGGGATTTGGAACCCAAATCCTAAGGAAGAGTGTACTTTCATAATTGGGTGAAAATACCACTCAATAGATTGGCGCTAGAAGGAGGGCTTGAATGGGTTTATTTTAGTGTGATTTAAATGCTATAGGGATTTAAATTTTGAATATTTCATGCCCTATTGAT
Source organism: Wollemia nobilis (assembly GCA_028583015.1). Classification (NCBI taxonomy): domain Eukaryota; kingdom Viridiplantae; phylum Streptophyta; class Pinopsida; order Araucariales; family Araucariaceae; genus Wollemia; species Wollemia nobilis. The sequence continues at coordinate 2,187,635 of JAQPPZ010016751.1, read as the reverse complement.
TATTATCTTTAGCCCTATTTTAACAATACAACCTTGTAGTGTTAAAAGGAGGACATGAATCGCTATGCATGGTTCTAATGCTTTTGATTGTTGATACAAGAATAATGTGTTTTGATTTGATTTTGAAAAATTTTGGTCTTGAATAACGAGGTTGTCTCTATGCAATTACTTTCATTTGATTTTAATGGATACATCTCTTGGTTGATGCTAACATGATTATTAATATGTTACATGCTTGATATTTGCTAATCATTTCATGCTTATTTGTAATGAATTATTTTTTGTCTAAAAGTGTATTTGTTGTCGGTATTATGCTCTTCACTTGCATGTAATGCGATCTTGTGAATCAGAAAGCCTACAACACTTGGAGTATGCTCTTCACTTGCGCATATGCGATCTGGTGAATCACAAACTTACATTTTTAGAATACTACTTTGTCATGGTTCCTTATTTCATTCACGACTAACAAATTGATGTTGAAGTTATTCTTTGAATCTCATTAATGGCTATAACTACAGGATTTTCCTTGTGTCACAGGTTTTCTTTGAGGTATTGAGTTTTTTGTCAGGTTTTGTAGGGTAGTTTCATTTACAAGCTGGACCCACCGCATCATATCACAACTAGGTCCAAAAAAACCAAGGAAACCATATTCCAAAGCCTCTCACCCACTCATAGGAATACAAGGAATAAAACCAAAGAAATTGTGATCCCACCAGAAACCTTTGTTACAGAAGATCCTTTTGTTTCAGGTGCATCTATCGGACTTGCATCGGTGGTGTCAATTGCCACTAGTGTACCAATTATCAATACCATTTCCACGATTCTTGTAGGGTTATCCTCATTGATTTTGAATCAAATGGCCCAACCTCCACCAGCTCCTTGGTACAAAGTCCATAACATTCCTTTGAATATTGTAGGGGATATTCATGAGATCCCTAAGAATATAGAGATATTTTTGCCCAAATACAAACCAGATGGCCCAAGGACCACAGAAGAACATATTCAAGCCTATAGGGATGTTTTGATAAGATTGCAAGTTAAACATGAAGATGTGTCTTGTAGACTCTTCCCCATGAGCCTAGACCAAGTGGCCTACGAATGGTATATTTTCTTACCTACTGGTTCCATTACCTCATGGACACAAATGGAGAATGCTTTTGTCAACCAATTCAGGTCACCATTAGATCCCACAACTATCTATAATCAGTTCATTACATGCAAGAGAGGCCAGGGTGAGCCAATTCAAAATTTTAATCAAATATTTTAGAAGTGCTATAATAGAGCAATTCAACATTTTGTCATTGATCCCGTAGTAGCTTTGAAAATATATTTTAGGGCATTGGATCCTATGAAGATAATGTTTGCAAGGAAAAATCCTCAAGTTACCATGCTTGCTCTAGCCTACAATGAAACTATGACCATTGAACAACAAATGACACCACAGGGTTATGGATTTCCCCAGATGCCTATGGTAGGACAATATGGTCCATATGGTCAAGCTCCTATGATGAATCAGATCATGGCACCACAAATTCTAGGAATGAATGCTTTGCCTTATCAACAACCATATTCATCAACACCCGCTTACACACCCATTCCAATTCAACCAATCACATCCATTCCCCCCATTCCTTAATTTTTGCAAAATAGTCAATAGACTATGCAAGGAGCTAGTCCGATTAATTCTCAGGCTATAGTTCCTTTTCCTAATCAAATTTTGATTCAAAGTGTGAATCCCTACGCAAATCAAGTGGCTCAAAATCCAACTCAAATGTTAATTCAATATCTCATCAATTATGCAAACCCTACTGGAAATAGCAATAACATAGCTCAACCAAAAGAGATTTATTCAGAGGTTGAAGAGCTCAAAAAGATAGTTCACAAATTGAGTAATTATTTGGTTCAAAAACAAAAGTATGAATCCCATGCCCCTCACCCAAATTGAAACTTCAACAATAGAGGAAGACAGTGGAATACGAAGCCAAACAATGGGGGTCTGCCTTCCCCTATTGCTAATCAGATAGATACTTCTATAGGAACAAATCACTCTAGTTCCATTTTTAATATTTCTGATTTTGTGTGGGAAAAGGGGTGTAGATTGCATAATACAAAGGAACATAATGAAAGGAATTGTCTTGAAATCGCTAGGTATACCCATTGTCTCCAAGCTCAAGGGGATGATTTGGAATTTGTGCAAAATGAGAGTCCACCCCAACATTAACAAAGAGATGACAACATTTTGGTGGTGGAAACTCTATATCATCAAGAAAGTGAGAATGAGGAAGAAGAAGAGGATGAAATATTGGAACAGGAAGTGCAAGCTTTTAGATAATTTAGAAATGGGAACCATGGATACCATTTGAGGAGTAAGTTCAAAACCCCTAAAATGTCCTCAACTCCACCAAACAACTCTATCATTCCTCCTGATACTAAGGCTAATAATAATCCCCCTCCTCCATCTGGAATAGAAACATCTAAGGACATGCAAAAAACATTGAAGCTTGAGAAGTCAACTTATGACATAGTGGAGGATTTAAGGAAGTCCAAGTCTAGCTTTTCTTTTTTAGATATGGCTAGATTGTCTGGCCAGAAGGAAGCATTAATAAAGGCTTTGGACTCACCTAGTCAAATACAGGAAGGAAAGGAAGTTGAATCTCACATGGTTTTACGAAAGGAAAGACGAGATGTCCATATTTTTTTATTAATTGTGAGGATTGCTGGCAAAAATTTGCACAATTGTTTGTTAGACACAGGTGCCACAAGTAACCTCATGCCTTCAAAAATTTGTCAAATGTTAGGCCTTGAGCCTGTTTCTTCTAAATGCAAGGTGTTGCAATTGGATCGGTCCAAGGTAAATGTGGTAGGGACCCTCTACGATGTTAAGATCCAACTCAATTATGAACCTAGGGTCCAACAAGTGGTTGATATTTTGGTTGTCAATATCCCAAGTCGATATGGAATGATTCTTGCGAGGGATTTGATGAAAATTTTGAATGGTTATTTCTCCACTAATTTCTCACGCATGTGGCTACCTTGGAAAGAGATTGCTAATCAAATTAGAGTGGAAAAAAATCCAAGGCTTAAGGAAATCATCATAGAATTCAACAAGCCAAATGAAGTTCAATTTTTTAAACCTGAGTTAGGAGTCTATGCTTTTGATGTTGAAAGAGCTATCGAAGAACCTCAAAAAGAAACATTTTCTTGTAGCTCTTTTGAAGAAGATAATCTCATGTGGTTACTCAAGTTTGATGGATCTAAGTCAAAACAAGGGGCAGGAGTTGGAGTTGAACTCACTTGTCTAGGAAGTAAACCATTGTTTGTTGCTTATAGATTGCAATTTCCTTGCACTAACAATGTGGCAAAATATGAAGCTCTTATCTTTGGATTACAATTGGCTTTGAGCAAGAAGGTTAAGTGTTTGAAAGTATTGGGAGTTTCAGAGTTGGTGGTCAAACAAGTTAAAGGACAATATATCTGCCGCGATAAAAGATTGAGCCTTTATAGAACTAGGGTGAGGGACCTCATTGAGGAATTTGATGCTTTTAATATATCCTTTATTTCTAGGAAAGGAAATTGTATAGCTAATTATCTTGCAGTCGCTGCAGGCATGCTAAATCTGGTTGACATAAAAAAGTGCAAGAAGTTTTCCATTGAGTTAGTCCCTTGCCCATCGATACCTGATAATGTCAGAAACTTCCAATTTTTTGAGAATGATAGACACATTTTTAAATTTGTCACCAATTCAGGTATTTTTGAGAACCAAGTGATTGATGAAGATCAAAGGTGACAAGAAGAAACAGAAGGAGAAAAAAAAGCTACATTTCAATCCAACAATATACCTAAGAACATTGTTTCGTTTGAGAAGATGTTTGATATGGGATATAAAGCTAGAAAAGGAAAAAGGGTTCCACTTCCTAAAGATGCTTGTGACCTAATCAATATAGGGAGTGCAGATAATCTGCTTGAAGTGTACATTGCAAAGGCATGTACAACTTATGAGAGAGAAAATATAATACGTGCATTAAAGTATTACATGGATTGCATTGCTTGGAATTACAATGAGTTGAAAACGTATGATCAAAACATTATTATGCACACCATTCCTCTAAAACCATATTCCAAACCCTTCAAATAAAGACAACGACCTGTTAACCCATTACTTGAGCCCTTGATAGAGAAAGAGGTCAAGCGATTGTTGAACGTGTTGAGTGGTATTTTCACCCAATTGTGAAAGTACACTCTCCCTTAGGATTTGGGTTCCAAATCCCCTCTTGCAAAGAAGTTAAACAAACAACTTCTCCAAGGTCTCCGCTATATTAGCATTTGCATATGTGTATTAGTAATCTCAAATAAAGATATTCAATTTAAATGCTTGGAACACCTTAGTGATTGCAAGTAACCGTAAACAAGGGGCAATGTTGGTTTATTTTACCATGAAACTTTAGTGATTGTTCATTGAACCAAAATAAAGCAAATGTGAGTTGGCCCTCATATGACCACGATGTAGTGCTCAAATTACCCCTCTTTCGTAAAATCAGAATTTTTATGAAGAGAGGGCAATTTTAGGCTCCAAAAATGGAAATTTGTGAAATGCCATAAAACATAACTCCTTCAATGAAATTGGAATTTTCATGAAGGGAATGTCATCATAGGCTCATGAATGAAAACATGAAACTGAAAAAATGAAATTTGGCCCTAAAATGGAAATTTTCTATTTTCGGATTTTTAAAATCTGTAATAAAACAACAACTTCGATGAATTTTTAAAAATACTAAACAACTCCGAAAATGAAATTTCAAAGTGCGTATTGGAAGTATGAAGTATAACCTACGCAATGGTGAAATTATTTTTGGATTTTGAAAATTTTTAAATGTTTATTTTAATGCCTGAAAATTAAAAAAAAGTTAAAATTTCTGGAAAATAAAATGCAGAAAATGAAAATGAAATGCAAAAAATGGAACACAAGATACATTCAGTTTGATGCTATCCTATTCCGACAAAACCGAAGATGTGAGGTTTTCATGCATGCAACCTAACCTATTGGACTTGCAAAACAAGCACAATCCGGATAAGCTAAGTGTTGGCTCCTAGGGTTTTAAATGAGGTTTTCAGATTTAAACATTCACATGAAGCAACCAAGAAAACTTGCATAAACTCCATTTACAAGCCTAAAATCTGAAAAGGGGAAAAATAGACATTTAATCTTGCATGCAAAAAATGACTCCTTTCTTGTCCATAAGATGCAACTTTCTGAAACTTTTTGTATTAAAAATTTGTCATTTTACAATAACAAAAATTTTTGGTTTTCCCAAACCAGTCAATGGAAGAAAAACAGCCCAAACAGGTCCAGAATGGCCCTCTTGCCTTCAAATCTGCAACTCTGCTCGTAGCAGTTTCCAACCCCTCAAAACATCCTTGCCTGGCGTATTTAAAATTTTAGGAAGCTTTTCGTTTCATTTTCCAATGGTTGTTCGTTTCACCTTCCCTTGTGCATGCGTGTGTTTTGGTTTCCAAAAAACTTTTCATTTCTATTTTGTGGCCCTTCGTTTCATTTTCCATATGCTTCTTCTTCCTTTCCTTTTTTTATTCTTTTTTTTTATTTTTTTTTCTTATTTCTTTCCTTTTTCGTTGCCTTTTTTTTCTCTCTTTTTGATCGTGAAAATGCAACATGTCACGATATCGTGACACTTTTTTTTCTTTTGGCCATGAAAATGCAACATGTCGCGATATCGCGACACTTTTCCTTCTTTGCAGTGAAAATGCAACATGTCGCGATATCGCGACACTTTTCTCTTTTGCCGTAAAATGCAACATGTCGCGATATCGCGACACTTTTTCTTTTTGCTAAAATGCAACATGTCGCGATATCATCGACACTTTTTCTCTTTTGGCCATGAAACTGCAACATGTCGCGATATCAGACACTTTTCTCTTTTTCTTTCTCTTCCTTTTTCTTCTTTTCTTTTCCTTCGATATCGTGACACTTTTTCTTTTTTGGCCGCGACAATGCAACATGTCGCGATATCGCGACACTTTTTCCTTTTTTGGCCGCGACAATGCAACATGTCGCGATATCGCGACACTTTTTCTCTTTTGGCTGCGATAATGCAACATGTCGCGATATCGCGACACTTTTTCTCTTTTGTCCTCGACAATGCAACATGTCGCGATATCGTGACACTTTTTTCTTTTGGCCATGAATGTGTCATTTTTCTCTTTTGACCGTGACAATGCAACATGTCGCGATATCGCGACACTTTTTCCTCCTTGCGGTGTTTTGCTTTTTCTTTGATCTTTAGCATATGGGCCACTTCGGTCTTCTTGGAAAATATGCAAAAAGGTGGGTCCCCAATTTTGGGGTACGTTGTGGAGCGACCACAACAAATGGCGACTCTTCTGGGAAATGCTCCCGAGCATTTCGGTGAGAACTCAACTCTGAAAACCTACAACTCAACTACAAGCATCAGCAAATATCCCAAGAATGAAACTAGATGAGAAATACATGAAGCATTAGAATTATTAAGCATCAGCTCGGTGTGTGCAATGTGCTTCATTCCCTATCATTTGAAACTCGTTCAACTTTCCATTGTCTTTTCACTTATAATTCGTGCGTATGAGAAGTTATGGATGATTCCTGTAGGATTTAATGTATGATGAAGATGCTAGAGATATAACAACCTACTTTGCAAAGGCTCAAACTTTCTAGTATCATGAACAAACATATTAAAACTGTCAAACCCTCTTAGGACCAAATATGAGTATACTGAATTAATTTACTAGATCCCAAAGTTGGTTATGTGTCACTACCATCTTGAACCCATGTGCAAGTGTAAGTGAAATCAGAGCTTTGGGGAATAGGATTCCCAACCTAAGCGAGATGGGAATTTAACCCTATCCTTACTACTCTGATCTGGAGTTCATTACCTCATCTTGAACAAAATGATTTAACTTGTTATGGATGAAACTGTCAGGCTAGCCTGTCCGTTTGAGTAGTCAGTGGTCTTGCTTTTAGACAAGACATGTTGCCATGCATGAGCATACTCCACTGCTAGTCAGGCGTCTATAGCCCCGGTGGAGATCAACCCCATAATCCAGGATTTGACTTTACTTTTGATTTCTTGAACCTTGGGGATGACTACCCATCCTTGCAAGGGACATGTAGTACGATCCTTCCAATCCAATATCAATGATGCAATAAAAGTAGAATGAAAAATATTCGCTTTGGAATTTCAAGTTCTCTGTTTGGCAAAATAGAAGCTTTGGGGAATCGGATTTTCAACTTAAGCGAGATGAGAATTAGACCCTATCCTTACTACTCCATGAAGGTCAAATCGGAGCTTTGGGGAATTGGATCCTCAACCTAAGTTCGATGAGGATTTAACCCTATCCTTACTACTCTGATTTTAGGCTTTAAGCACTATAGGAGTGGTAAAAACCACTGTTTTAAGGATTATGTTGCATGATAGGACAGACACGAAATACTCCTTTCGCCTCACCTTTTCTTCCAAGTATGGTTTTGACCATTTTGCTCAAGATCCTCTTTAATATGTGTAGAACGTGCTTGGTTCAAGATAGTTCGGGCATCATTTCCCAACCTTAGGATCCTTTTAATATATGTTATGTAATAACCCTAAGAGGATTCGACACCTTTTCAATGATTGTATTTGAAATGTAGATGCAACCGAGATGAAATGTATATGCAATGTGGAATGTAACATGAGATATGGATGAATGCATTGCTCTTTTTGAAATGCGGATGGAGTATACCACCTACTTTGCCATAATTTGTAAAACTGACAACTTCATGCATCACAAGTTCCAAACGATATTCTTTAATGTGTTTGCGATACTCGTGGAGCTTTCAGCAATACAATTCCGATGTTTCATATTCTCTTAGTCTTAGTCAACATTCATAAGGACATAAGTTGACATCTCGCTTTTTTTTTTTTTCAAGACAAACCAAAAGTGTCCAAAGGACCAACACACAAAACTTAAAACCAAAATGAGATCCAATCCAAAACCAAAACACGAAAACCAAAAGTATATACAAATGTACAATATAATACAAGATGGTGCAAAATTTGGATTATCATTTTCCCGGATCCCAAACCTGATTAGAATTCTTTAAAAGACATATGACGTGATACGCATACCAAGTTTTGTAGGAATCCAACAAAAACAAGATCAAACCAAACAAAGAAACAAACTTCCACTTGCCCCTCTCACCATACCAATTTGATTTAGTTTCATTAATAATCCTATGGTGGAGTTTCAAGTTTTCAAATTGATTAGACAATGATTGATATTCAATTCCTTTATGTCTATTCTTTAAGATGTCCATTCCGCACTTTGATTCATGATGTAGAAATAAGCTTTCATTTTCATTCAATAAAGCCATAACATTAATAATATTTGAATCAAACCATTCATTAGGCAAACCTTCATTCGAATTTTGCATGGTGAAACCAAAAAGGTGAGATTTTACCTTTGGCATGTTTTCATTTGACCTTACTTGAAGAGGATTTGAAAATTCCTCTTTTCTCTCATGACATTCATCATCATGTAGCACTTGTTCTTTCTCCATGATTTGTTTATCAAAGGCACCAAACTTAGGTACCCAATTGAACACATGTCCATCCCTTTCAAACCATAAGTCTTGTCTATCTAGGGGTGGGTTAACTAACACATTTCCATGATCAATCACTTGGGTTGTTTTGGGTAACGTGAGATTTTCAATTGGATCATCAATGATATCAAACCCAAATGATTTAGGTTTTGTAATTTTCTCATTTTGAAATGGCATAATCATTGTAGCACAAGTAAGTGGATCAAGATTTTCAATTTCTTTTCCTTCAAAGGAATCTAAAGCAAGTGACTCTCTTTCTTGATTCATGGTTGTAGAATCCTTATCATGTTCCAAAATTTGATGAGATTCGAATTCCTCTTCCAAAACTTTCTCAAATTGTACAGGATTTATAGTATCCTCATGTGAGGAAGCAATTGAGTTATCCTGCATATTAATTGACACAACAAGTTTGTTAGAAGATTTAGATTGATAATATTCTTCCCATTTCTTCCACGAATCATAGTAATCATCTTCCAATTTCAAGTTGTGACGCTCAAGTACTTCTTCTTCATCTTCTGATTCATCAACATGTTTCTCATCCAATTCATCTTCACCTTCCTTAGATGGTCCAGTTATTTCCAAAAGTGGGTTATCTCTTGAATTCAAATTGGTAAAGCTATCATAATCCAAATTTGTAACCCATGATTCAATTTTATCACAATTTGGAAGGTGTGGATCCTCTTGGTCATCACTTTCGAGAACATCATCCAAAGTGTCTTTCGAGAACAAGTGGTGAAATTCGATTATGTCTTCAACTTCATTTGTTGATTTTCTTTCAAATTCATTTTCAGCCACTTGTGATGGCTTAGGAGCTTCTATAATGGGATCAATTTTTGAATTCCGTGTCATATAGTTGCTCCAATCCTTTGCAAGTACATCTGACCAAATCATATCCACATAAGTTTGTTCATCCAAATCCTCCTTTTTGGGTAATGATTCTAGATATTTCTTTTCCAAAACAAGATGGTGATCATTTGATTCCAACTTCTTGTTACCCATCCATAGAATTTCTTCTCCAAAAACTTCATGCTCTTCAAGACTTTTCGAATAGGTATTTACTTCAACGTGAGTCACCTCAAAATCTCTTGTATCACTTGAAGAAGCATAACATGAAACATCATTAAGATCGGCATTATGAATTTTCTTCCTAGGATGATTTGGATGCATACATTGATGTGCTCGTTTTTGTGGTGGAACATGCCTACATACCTTCTTAACCACTTTCTTTTGCTCTTTTACTTCCGATACGAACTCTTTGGGTTGAGTGGTAGAAGTAGTAGGATTAGTTGGATTGATATCCACGGACAAAGCTTGAACATTTGTTGCAATGGTTCCATGAGTGACCACATGATTCTCTAATTGAGGCATAGTTGGATGGATGGAAGTACTTGTATAAGCACATGTGGGAGCATAAGTTGGTATGGTAGGATAAATTTGATTGTAGGGAAAAACATTTGATATCAAATTTTGTTGTGCCCACGCTTGATTTACCATCGAGGTTTGATTGCAAGCCCCTAGTTGTCCTACCATAGTTGATTGCTCCATTCCATAACCTTGTGGCCTCAATTGTTGATCTACAATCATAGCTTCTGTGTAGGCCGATGCAAGATCAGTAACCAAGGGATTCATCCTAACAAATATGGCAAACAATGGATCCAATGCTCGAAAGTATATTTGAAGAGCACCACTTTCCTCAATAGTATAGGGAGAAATTAATCTCGCATAAAGCTTTCAAAACCTCATGTTGAAACTTCTCACTGGCTCATTAGGTTCTCTTTTGCAAGAAGTAAATTGTTGATATATCGTGAGAGGATCAATGAGCAACCTAAATTGATTGATAAAATCATCTTTCAATTGAGTCCAAGATGTAATAGAACCAGTGGGTAAATTGATGTACCAATCATATGCCACCTCATCTAGGGTTCCAGGAAACATTCTACATGCCACATCCTCATGTTCGACATTCCATCTAACTAGGATATCCACATAGGCTTGAATATGTTCCTCGGCTAATGTTGGACCATTGTGTTTAAATTTGGGCAAACATTTTTCTACGTTCTTGGGTAAATCATGAGAATCTCCACTAATGTTCAAAGGATTAACATGTATCCCATACCACGTTCCTGTAGTTGTAGCCATTAATGAAACTCAAAGAATAACTTCAAAACCAATTTGTTAGTCATGAATAAAAGAAGGAACCATGACAAAGCAATATTCTAAAAATGTAAATTAGTTTCTGATTCACCGGATCGCATATGCGCAAGTGAAGAGCATACTCCTAGTGTTGTAGGCTTTTCGATTCACAAGATCGCATTACACGCAAGTGAAGAGCATAATACCGACAACAAATACATTTTAGACAAAATAATTCCTTACAAATAAGCATGAAATGACTAGCAAATATCAAACATGTAACGTATGAATAATCATGTTAGCATCAACCAAGAGATGTATCCATTAAAATCAAATGAAAGTAATTGCATGGAGACAACCTCGTTAGTCAAGACCAAAATTTTTCAAAATCAAATCAAAACACATTATTCCTGTATGAACAATCAAAAGCGTTAGAACAATGCATAGCAATTCATGTCCTCCTTTTAACACTACAAGGTTGTATTGTTAAAAGAGGGCTAAAGATAATAATCAATAGGGCATGAAATATTCAAAATTTAAATCCCTATAGCATTTAAATCACACTTGAAATAAACCAATTCAGGCCCTCCTTCTAGCGCCAAAATGTTGAGTGGTATTTTCACCCAATTGTGAAAGTACACTCTCCCTTAGGATTTGGGTTCCAAATCCCCTCTTGCAAAGAAGTTAAACAAACAACTTCTCCAAGGTCTCCGCTATATTAGCATTTGCATATGTGTATTAGTAATCTCAAATAAAGATATTCAATTTAAATGCTTGGAACACCTTAGTGATTGCAAGTAACTCTAAACAAGGGGCAATGTTGGTTTATTTTACCATGAAACTTTAGTGATTGTTCATTGAACCAAAATAAAGCAAATGTGAGTTGGCCCTCATATGACCACGATGTAGTGCTCAAATTACCCCTCTTTCGTAAAATTAGAATTTTTATGAAGAGAGGGTAATTTTAGGCTCAAAAAATGGAAATTTGTGAAAATGCCATAAAACATAACTCCTTCAATGAAATTGGAATTTTCATGAAGGGAATGTCATCATAGGCTCATGAATGAAGCATGAAACTAAAAAAATGAAATTCGACCTTAAAATGGAAATTTTCTATTTTCGGATTTTTTAAAATCTATAATAAAACAACTTCGATGAATTTTTAAAAATACTAAACAACTCCGAAAATGAAATTTCAAAGTGCGTATTGGAAGTATGAAGTATAACCTACGCAATGGTGAAATTATTTTTGGATTTTGAAATTTTTTAAATGTTTATTTTAATGCTTGAAAATTAAAAAAAAATTAAAATTTTTGGAAAATAAAATGCAGAAAATGAAAATGAAATGCAGAAAATGGAACACAAGATACATTCAATATGATGCTATCCTATTTCGACAAAACCGAAGATGTGAGGTTTTCATGCATGCAACCTAACCTATTGGACTTGCAAAACAAGCACAATCCGGATAAGCTAAGTGCTTGGCTCCTAGGGTTTTAAATGAGGTTTTCAGATTTAAACATTCGCATGAAGCAACCAAGAAAACTTGCATAAACTCCATTTACAAGCCTAAAATCTGAAAAGGGGAAAAATAGACATTTAATCTTGCATGCAGAAAATGACTCCTTCTTTCTTGTCCATAAGATGCAACTTTCTGAAATTTTCTGTATTAAAAATTTGTCATTTTACAATAACAAAAATTTTTGGTTTTCCCAAACTAGTCAATGGAAGAAAAACAACCCAAACAGGTCCAGAATGGCCCTCTTGCCTTCAAATCTGCAACTCTGCTCGTAGCAGTTTCCAACCCCTCAAAACATCCTTGCCTGGCGTATTTAAAATTTTTAGGAAGCTTTTCATTTCATTTTCCAATGGCTGTTCGTTTCACCTTCCCTTGTGCATGCATGTGTTTTGGTTTCCAAAAAGACTTTTCGTTTCTATTTTGTGGCCCTTCGTTTCATTTTCTCCACATGGGCTTGCGTCCGTTTCCTTTCATGTGTAATGACCATCTTAAATGATTTCAAATCATTAAAGATTCCTTATGTAACGTTTTGTCTTATTCATTGGATTTTGTCCTTATGTCCACGTCACTATGCAGTCTTTAGTTTCACTATCCTGGTGTTCATCACTAATATGAGATGCATCTTTTCCTTGGCGAAAATTGAACATGTCGCGATATCGTGACACTTTTGTCTCTTTCTCTTCTGCCTGAAGTGCAACATGTCGCGATATCGCGACACTTTTTTTTTAAAATGCAACATGTGATATCGCGACACTTTTTGGAAAATAGCAACATGTCGCGATATCGCGACACTTTTCTCTTTGCCACGAAAATGCAACATGTCGCGATATCGCGACACTTTTTCTCTTTTGGTCGTGAAAATGCAACATGTCGCGATATCTCGACACTTTTTCTCTTTTGGCCGTGAAATGCAACATGTCGCGATATCGTGACACTTTTTCTCTTTTGCTAAAATGCAACATGTCGCGATATCGCACACTTTTTCTCTTTGGCCGTGAAAATGCAACATGTCGCGATATCGCGACACTTTTTCCTTTTTTGGCCGCGAAAAATGCAACATGTCGCGATATCGCGACACTTTTTCTCTTTTGGCCGTGAAAATGCAACATGTCGCGATATCGCGACACTTTTTCTCCTTTTGGCCTGATAATGCAACATGTCGCGATATCGCGACACTTTTTCTCTTTTGGCCGCGAAAATGCAACATGTCGTGATATCGCGACACTTTTTCTCTTTTGGCCACGACAATGCAACATGTCGCGATATCGCGACACTTTTTCCTCCTTGCGGTGTTTTGCTTTTTCTTTGATCTTTAGCATATGGGCCACTTCGGTCTTCTTGGAAAATATGCAAAAAGGTGGGTCCCCAATTTTGGGGTACGTTGTGGAGCAGCCACAACAAATGGCGACTCTGTTGGGAAATGCTCCTGAGCATTTCGGTGAGAACTCAACTTGAACACCTACAAAACTCAAACACAAGCGTCAGCAAATATCCCAAGAATGAAACTAGACGAGAAATACATGAAGCATTAGAATTATTAAGCATCAGCTCGGTGTGTGCAATGTGCTTCATTCCCTATCATTTGAAACTCGTTCAACTTTCCATTGTCTGTTTCACTTATGATTCGTCATATGAGAAGTTATGGATGATTCCTGTAGGATTTAATGCATGGTGAAGATGCTAGAGATATAACAATCTTTGCAAAGGCTCAAACTTTCTAGTATCATGAACAAACATATTAAAACTGTCAAACCCTCTTAGGACCAAATATGTGTATATTGAATTAATTTACTAGATCCCAAAGTTGGTTATGTGTCACTACCATCTTGAACCCATGTGCAAGTGTAAGTGAAATCAGAGCTTTGGGGAATAGGATTCCCAACCTAAGCGAGATGGGAATTTAACCCTATCCTTACTACTCTGATCTGGAGTTCATTACCTCATCTTGAACAAAATGATTTAACCTGTTATGGATGAAACTGTCAGGCTAGCCTATCCGTTTGAGCAGTCAGTGGTCTTGCTTTTAGACAAGACATGTTGCCACGCATGAGCATACTCCACCGCCAGTCGGGCATCTATAGCCCCAGATGGAGATCAACCCCATAATCCAGGATTTGACTTTACTTTTGATTTCTTGAACCTTGGGGATGACTACCCATCCTTGCAAGGGACATGTAGTACGATCCTTCCAATCCAATATCAATGATGCAATAAAAGTAGAATGAAAAATATTTGCTTTGGAATTTCAAGTTCTTGACCTTTATTTTATTGGAGGCAAAATAGAAGCTTTGGGGAATCAGATTCTCAACCTAAGCGAGATGAGAATTAGACCCTATCCTTACTACTCCATGAAGGTCAAATCGGAGCTTTGGGGAATTGGATCCTCAACCTAAGTTCGATGAGGATTTAACCCTATCCTTACTACTCTGATTTTAGGCTTTAAGCACTATGGGAGTGGTAAAAACCACTGTTTTAAGGATTATGTTGCATGATAGGACAGACACGAAATACTCCTTTCGCCTCACCTTTTCTTCCAAGTATGGTTTTGACCATTTTGCTCAAGATCCTCTTTAATATGTGTAGAACGTGCTTGGTTCAAGATAGTTCGGGCATCAGTTCCCAACCTTAGGATCCTTTTAATATATGTTATGTAATAACCCTAAGAGGATTCGACACCTTTTCAATGATTGTATTTGAAATGTAGATGCAACTGAGATGAAATGTATATGCAATGTGGAATGTAACATGAGATATGGATGAATGCATTGCTCTTTTTGAAATGCGGATGGAGTATACCACCTACTTTACCATAATTTGTAAAACTGACAACTTCATGCATCACAAGTTCCAAACGATATTCTTTAATGTGTTTGCGATACTCGTGGAGCTTTCTGCAATACAATTCCGATGTTTCATATTCTCTTAGTCTTAGTCAACATTCATAAGGACATAAGTTGACATCTCGCTTTTTTTTTTTTTTTTCAAGACAAACCAAAAGTGTCCAAAGGACCAACACACAAAACTTAAAACCAAAATGAGATCCAATCCAAAACCAAAACATGAAAACCAAAAGTATATACAAATGTACAATATAATACAAGATGGTGCAAAAGTTTGGATTATCATTTTCCCGGATCCCAAACCTGATTAGAATTCTTTAAAAGACATATGATGTGATACGCATACCAAGTTTTGTAGGAATCCAACAAAAACAAGATCAAACCAAACAAAGAAACAAACTTCCACTTGCCCCTCTCACCATACCAATTTGATTTAGTTTCATTAATAATCCTATGGTGGAGTTTCAAGTTTTCAAATTGATTAGACAATGATTGATATTCAATTCCTTTATGTCTATTCTTTAAGATGTCCATTCCGCACTTTGATTCATGATGTAGAAATAAGCTTTCATTTTCATTCAATAAAGCCATAACATTAATAATATTTGAATCAAACCATTCATTAGGCAAACCTTCATTCGAATTTTGCATGGTGAAACCAAAAAGGTGAGATTTTACCTTTGGCATGTTTTCATTTGACCTTACTTGAAGAGGATTTGAAAATTCCTCTTTTCTCTCATGACATTCATCATCATGTAGCACTTGTTCTTTCTCCATGACTTGTTTATCAAAGGCACCAAACTTAGGTACCCAATTGAACACATGTCCATCCCTTTCAAACCATAAGTCTTGTCTATCTAGGGGTGGGTTAACTAACACATTTCCATGATCAATCACTTGGGTTGTTTTGGGTAACGTGAGATTTTCAATTGGATCATCAATGATATCAAACCCAAATGATTTAGGTTTTGTAATTTTCTCATTTTGAAATGGCATAATCATTGTAGCACAAGTAAGTGGATCAAGATTTTCAATTTCTTTTCCTTCAAAGGAATCTAAAGCAAGTGACTCTCTTTCTTGATTCATGGTTGTAGAATCCTTATCATGTTCCAAAATTTGATGAGATTCAAATTCCTCTTCCAAAACTTTCTCAAATTGTACAGGATTTATAGTATCCTCATGTGAGGAAGCAATTGAGTTATCCTGCATATTAATTGACACAACAAGTTTGTTAGAAGATTTAGATTGATAATATTCTTCCCATTTCTTCCACGAATCATAGTAATCATCTTCCAATTTCAAGTTGTGACGCTCAAGTACTTCTTCTTCATCTTCCGATTCATCAACATGTTTCTCATCCAATTCATCTTCACCTTCCTTAGATGGTCCAGTTATTTCCAAAAGTGGGTTATCTCTTGAATTCAAATTGGTAAAGCTATCATAATCCAAATTTGTAACCCATGATTCAATTTTATCACAATTTGGAAGGTGTGGATCCTCTTGGTCATCACTTTCGAGAACATCATCCAAAGTGTCTTTCGAGAACAAGTGGTGAAATTCGATTATGTCTTCAACTTCATTTGTTGATTTTCTTTCAAATTCATTTTCAGCCACTTGTGATGGCTTAGGAGCTTCTATAATGGGATCAATTTTTGAATTCCGTGTCATATAGTTGCTCCAATCCTTTGCAAGTACATCTGACCAAATCATATCCACATAAGTTTGTTCATCCAAATCCTCCTTTTTGGGTAATGATTCTAGATATTTCTTTTCCAAAACAAGATGGTGATCATTTGATTCCAACTTCTTGTTACCCATCCATAGAATTTCTTCTCCAAAAACTTCATGCTCTTCAAGACTTTTCGAATAGGTATTTACTTCAACGTGAGTCACCTCAAAATCTCTTGTATCACTTGAAGAAGCATAACATGAAACATCATTAAGATCGGCATTATGAATTTTCTTCCTAGGATGATTTGGATGCATACATTGATGTGCTCGTTTTTGTGGTGGAACATGCCTACATACCTTCTTAACCACTTTCTTTTGCTCTTTTACTTCCGATACGAACTCTTTGGGTTGAGTGGTAGAAGTAGTAGGATTAGTTGGATTGATATCCATGGACAAAGCTTGAACATTTGTTGCAATGGTTCCATGAGTGACCACATGATTCTCTAATTGAGGCATAGTTGGATGGATGGAAGTACTTGTATAAGCACATGTGGGAGCATAAGTTGGTATGGTAGGATGAATTTGATTGTAGGGAAAAATATTTGATATCAAATTTTGTTGTGCCCACGCTTGATTTACCATCGAGGTTTGATTGCAAGCCCCTAGTTGTCCTACCATAGTTGATTGCTCCATTCCATAACCTTGTGGCCTCAATTGTTGATCTACAATCATAGCTTCTGTGTAGGCCGATGCAAGATCAGTAACCAAGGGATTCATCCTAACAAATATGGCAAACAATGGATCCAATGCTCGAAAGTATATTTGAAGAGCACCACTTTCCTCAATAGTATAGGGAGAAATTAATCTCGCATAAAGCTTTCAAAACCTCAAGTTGAAACTTCTCACTGGCTCATTAGGTTCTCTTTTGCAAGAAGTAAATTGTTGATATATCGTGAGAGGATCAATGAGCAACCTAAATTGATTGATAAACTCATCTTTCAATTGAGTCCAAGATGTAATAGAACCAGTGGGTAAATTGATGTACCAATCATATGCCACCTCATCTAGGGTTCCAGGAAACATTCTACATGCCACATCCTCATGTTCGACATTCCATCTAACTAGGATATCCACATAGGCTTGAATATGTTCCTCGGCTAATGTTGGACCATTGTGTTTAAATTTGGGCAAACATTTTTCTACGTTCTTGGGTAAATCATGAGAATCTCCACTAATGTTCAAAGGATTAACATGTATCCCATACCACGTTCCTGCAGTTGTAGCCATTAATGAAACTCAAAGAATAACTTCAAAACCAATTTGTTAGTCATGAATAAAAGAAGGAACCATGACAAAGCAATATTCTAAAAATGTAAATTAGTTTCTGATTCACCAGATCGCATATGCGCAAGTGAAGAGCATACTCCTAGTGTTGTAGGCTTTCCGATTCACAAGATCGCATTACACGCAAGTGAAGAGCATAATACCGACAACAAATACATTTTAGACAAAATAATTCCTTACAAATAAGCATGAAATGACTAGCAAATATCAAACATGTAACGTATGAATAATCATGTTAGCATCAACCAAGAGATGTATCCATTAAAATCAAATGAAAGTAATTGCATGGAGACAACCTCGTTAGTCAAGACCAAAATTTTTCAAAATCAAATCAAAACACATTATTCCTGTATGAACAATCAAAAGCGTTAGAACAATGCATAGCAATTCATGTCCTCCTTTTAACACTACAAGGTTGTATTGTTAAAAGAGGGCTAAAGATAATAATCAATAGGGCATGAAATATTCAAAATTTAAATCCCTATAGCATTTAAATCACACTGAAATAAACCAATTCAGGCCCTCCTTCTAGCGCCAAAATGTTGAGTGGTATTTTCACCCAATTGTGAAAGTACACTCTCCCTTAGGATTTGGGTTCCAAATCCCCTCTTGCAAAGAAGTTAAACAAACAACTTCTCCAAGGTCTCCGCTATATTAGCATTTGCATATGTGTATTAGTAATCTCAAATAAAGATATTCAATTTAAATGCTTGGAACACCTTAGTGATTGCAAGTAACTGTAAACAAGGGGCAATGTTGGTTTATTTTACCATGAAACTTTAGTGATTGTTCATTGAACCAAAATAAAGCAAATGTGAGTTGGCCCTCATATGACCATGATGTAGTGCTCAAATTACCCTTCTTTCTAAAATTAGAATTTTATGAAGAGAGGGTAATTTTAGGCTCCAAAAATGGAAATTTGTGAAAATGCCATAAAACATAACTCCTTCAATGAAATTGGAATTTTCATGAAGGGAATGTCATCATAGGCTCATGAATGAAACATGAAACTAAAAAATATAAATGTTTGTTGAAATTATTTTTGGATTTTGAAAATTTTTAAATGTTTATTTTAATGCCTAAAATTTAAAAAAATAAATAAATTTTTTGGAAAATAAAATGCAGAAAATGGAAAATAAGATGCATTCAGTTTGATGCTATCCTATTCCGACAAAACCGAAGATGTGAGGTTTTCATGCATGCAACCTAACCTATTGGACTTGCAAAACAAGCACAATCCGGATAAGCTAAGTGCTGGCTCCTAGGGTTTTAAATGAGGTTTTCAGATTTAAACATTCACATGAAGCAACCAAGAAAACTTGCATAAACTCCATTTACAAGCCTAAAATCTGAAAAGGGGAAAAATAGACATTTAATCTTGCATGCAGAAAATGACTCCTTTCTTGTCCATAAGATGCAACTTTCTGAAATTTTCTGTATTAAAAATTTGTCATTTTACAATAACAAAAATTTTTGGTTTTCCCAAACCAGTCCATGGAAGAAAAATAGCTCAAATAGGTCCAGAATGGCCCTCTTGCCTTCAAATCTGCAACTCTGCTTGTAGTAATTTCCAACCCCTCAAAACATCCTTGCATGGCGTATTTAAAATTTTTAGGAAGCTTTTCGTTTCATTTTCCAATGGTTGTTCGTTTCACCTTCCCTTGTGCATGCATGTGTTTTGGTTTCCAAAAAGACTTTTCGTTTCTATTTTGTGGCCCTTTGTTTCATTTTCTCCACATGGGCTTGCGTCCGTTTCCTTCCATGTGTAATGACCATCTTAAATGATTTCAAATCATTAAAGATTCCTTATGTAACGTTTTGTCTTATTCATTGGATTTTGTCCTTATGTACCACGTCATTATGCGATCTTGATTCATTATCCTGGTGTTCATCACTAATATGAGCATGCACTACTTTGTTCCCTTGGCGAAAATGGAACATGTCGCGATATCGCGACACTTTTGTCTCCTTCTCTCTTTTGTTCTTTTGAGTCACGAGAATGCAACATGTCACGATATCACGACACTTTTTTTCTCTCTTTTGTTGCTTTGAGTCATGAAAATGCAACATGTCACGATATCGCGACACTTTTTCTCTTTTGAGTCGCGAAAATGCAACATGTCACGATATCGCGACACATTTTCTCTTTTGGCTGCAAAAATGCAACATGTCGCGATATCGCGACACTTTTTCTCTTTGGCCGTGAAAATGCAACATGTCACGATATCGCGACACTTTTTCTCTTTTGGCCGCGAAAATGCAACATGTCGCGATATCGTGACACTTTTTCTCTTCTGGTCGTGAAGATGCAACATGTCACGATATCGCGACACTTTTTCTCTTTTGGCCGCGAAAATGCAACATGTCGCGATATCGCGACACTTTTTCTCTTTTGGCCGTGAAAATGCAACATGTCGCGATATCGCGACACTTTTTCTCTTTTGGCCGTGACAATGCAACATGTCACGATATCGCGACACTTTTTCTCCTTTTGGCCGCGATAATGCAACATGTCGCGATATCGCGACACTTTTTCTCTTTTTTCTGTGACAATGCAACATGTCGCGATATCGTGACACTTTTTCTCTTTTGGTTGCGACAATGCAACATGTCGCGATATCGCGACACTTTTTCCTCCTTGCGGTGTTTTGCTTTTTCTTTGATCTTTAGCATATGGGCCACTTCGGTCTTCTTGGAAAACATGCAAAAAAGGTGGGTCCCCAATTTTGGGGTACGTTGTGGAGCAGCCACAACAAGACGCAAAGATAATATTTTTTGTTATATATTCAACTTAGGTCGCTAATATTGTTCTGGTGAGAAAGAAGAATGGAGAGATAAGGCTATGCATAGATTTTAGAAATCTCAACAAAGCCTCACAAAAGGATAATTACCCACTGCCATCAATTGATGAAATCTTGCAAATGGTGAATGGGTCTGAAATGATGTCTTTTCTTGATGGGTATTCTGGATAAAATCAGATTCTTATTCATCCCAATGACAGGATGAAGATGGCCTTCACAACCAAATGGGGAACATTTGCCTATAGAAGAATGCCTTTCGGATTGTTAAATGTAGGCGCAAAATTTCAACGTGCCATGGATTATGCGTTTAAAGGGCTCATAGGTAAATGTATCATTGTGTATGTGGATGACATTCCTATTTTTTCAAAGGAAAGAGAAGACCATGTGAAATATTTGAGGAAAGTTCTCAAAAGGTGTAGAGAGCACGAAATTTCTTTAAATCCCAAAAAATGCATCTTTGGAGTGAAAGAAGGAATATTGCTTGGCCATATCATTTCAAAATAAGGTATTTCCATTGATCTAGAGAGGATAGAAGCTATCCAAAACTTGCCTCTCCCAGGTAGCAAAAGGAATTGAGCTCTTTCTTTGGAAAATTCAATTTTGTGAGGAAGTTTATTTTTGGCTTCATTGAGATAGCTAAACCACTGAATGATATGCTTAAAAGGATGTGAATGTCAGATGGAATAAAGAAAGTAGGGTTGCCTTTCAAAGCATCAAGGATGTTATTTCTAGAGACCTTGTCCTTATAAGTCCAGATTATTCTAAGCCTTTATTTATTTATGCTTTTGCATCTGAACTCTCTTTTGCGAGTGTCTTAACTCAGAAAGGTAAAGATAACACAAAAAATCCCATAGCTTTTCTAAGTGCTTCTTTGAAGTATGCTCAATTGAGTTATTCCATTCTCGATAAGCAAATGTATGCACTTTTCAAAATAGTAAAAAAAATCAGACATTACATTATGCATAGTAGGGTCTTTGCCATCGTGCTTGACCCTACTGTCAAAACCATGTTTATGCAAAATGAGCTAGGTGAGAGAAGAGGTAAATGGATTTCTGCCATTCAAGAATTTGATCTTGAAATTCAACCTATGAAACTAGTTCGTGGACAAGGACTTGTGAAAACAATTGCTGAGAACAATCCCCAAATCACATGCCAATATTTAAATCTAGAGCACATTTCCAAAGATGATTCGTATGTTGATATTGTGTATTTTTTGCTAAATGGTAAGTGTCCATCACATATTAATTCTACTCAAAGAAGAGCCTTGAGACTTAAATTTACCAATTATCTTATTAGGTCTAGTACTCTTTACAAGAAAAATCATGAGGGAATTTACCTACGATGTTTAAATCAAGAAGAAGCTACCAATGTTTTGTAAGAATTTCATGGTAAATACGAAACTGGCCATGGTTTAGTAAATTCAATAACACATCAAATATTAAGAGCGGGATATTATTGGCCCCACATTTTTAAATATGCACATGCACACGTGCGATCTTGCCATATTTGTCAAGTGGTTGCTAATAGAGAAAGGAATGCAGCTATGCCATTGCAACCTGTAGTTGATATGAGACCATTTGCACAATGGGGATTAGACTTCATTGGGGTTATTAACCCAAATTATTTAGATTCTCATAAATTCATAGTCACTATTAGTCTCACAATGACACTGAGAGGGGGGGTGAATCAGTGTGGCTCTTTAAAAACTTAAAAACTTCAACTCTTAAAGCCAAAACAATGAAAGCTTAAAACCACATAAAGAAAATATAACAAGAGAGCATCACACAACACAAGATGTACCAAGGTTCACCAGTTTTGGCTACTCCTCAAAATGACTGCTTGGACTCCCGTCCAAATCCAGCCTTTGCAAAATACCAATTTTACAATTAGTTTACCAACACCCACTGGAAGGAGCACCAACCCTTGATTTATCTACACCAACAGAAAGGAGCACCAACCCCTAATTTATCTACACCAATAGAAAGGAGCACCAACCCCTGATTCCAAGCACCAACTTGGACTACAATTTTGAAACTATAAGATTGACATAAAAATGCCTTCGCTTGTACAAGACCCTGATTGGTCTATTGCTAACCCAACCTCTCTCGCTATTCACCAAAACACCACACACACTTATGGCTCTGCTTACTGCACTTTTGCGGCCCTCTTATAGCCCTCTTACTGCACTTCTTACTGCACTCTTACAACTCTCTCAACTCTGCTTAACGCTCTCTTACGACACTCTTCCAACCCTATTTTCTACAGCACTTTCTCTCTATTAAGCATCTTGATAATTCTCCACGCAGACCTCCTTTTATAACAAAGTTCTAATTTTTCTCTGTAACTACACCTGTAACTATCGTACTGACTTTAGTTAGCTCTTCCTATTTTACTTGCATGATTTTCTTCTGTAACTGCACCTGTAACTGTCGTACTGTCTTCAGTTAGCTCTTCATATTTTAGCTACATGATTTTCTTCTGAAACTGCACCTGTAACTATCATACTGTCTTCAGTTAGCTCTTCGTATTTTAGCTACATGATTTTCTTTTGTAACTGCACCTATAACTATCGTATCGAATTTAGTTAACTGTCACATATCTTATTTCGGTTGGGTTCTCTTCTTAGCTCGCGCAAAAATGACCTATCACGAAATCGTGACACTTCTGCCTCTTTGTCCACTTGTCGGACTTGTACCCACAAAAACACATGTCACGATATCATGACACTTTTGCCTCCTTGCTACTTTACTTGGTTTGAACCCGTGAAAACACAACATGTCGTGATATCGCGACACTTTTGCCTCCTTGCTACTTTACTTGGTTTGAACCCGCAAAAACACATGTCGCGATATCGCGACACTTTCGCCTCCTTGCTACTTTACTTGGTTTGAACCCGCAAAAACACAACATGTCATGATATCACGAAACTTTTTCCTCCTTACTCTTCCTCTTTACTTTTGTCGTGATATCATGACACTTCTGCCTTCTTACTTTCTCTCTCCTTCTTTAGTCACGAAAATGCGACATGTCACGATATCACGACACTTTTCTCTCTCTCTGCCTACCTGCCCTTTTGAGTCACGAAAATGTGACATGTCGTGATATCGTGACACTTTTTCTTTCCCTGCCTGGCTGCCCTTTTGAGTCGCGAAAGTGCGACATGTCACGATATCATGACACTTTTGTTTCTCTGCCAGCATAGCCTTTTCGAGTCATGAAAATGCGACATGTCGCGATATCATGACACTTTTTCTTTCTCTATCTTTCTCTTTGCTTTGGCCCCGAAAATACATGTCGTGATATCGTGAGACTTTTTCTCCTTGCTCTTTCACTTAGCTTCGGCCTAGGAAAATACATGTCGTGATATCGTGACACTTTTTCTTTCGAACTCTCTCTCTTGCAATATGTCGTGAATTTCTTCTATACAATCTCTCTTGTAATATGTCACGAAATCGTGACACTTTTTCTTTCATACAATCTCTCTTGCAATATGTTACGAAATCGTGACACTTTTTCTTCTGTACAATCTCTCTTGCAATATGTCGTGAAATCATGACACTTTTTCTTCCATACAATCTCTCTTGCAATATGTCACGAAATCGTGACACTTTTTCTTTCGTACAATCTCTCTTGCAATATGTCACGAAATCGTGACACTTTTTCTACTTGCCTTTTTCTCTTCCAACATGTCGCGAAATCGTGACACTTTTTCTTCCGTACAATCTCTCTTGCAATATGTCACGAAATCATGACACTTTTTCTACTTGCCTTTTTCTCTTCCAACATGTCACTAAATCATGACACTTTTTCATCTGTACAATCTCTCTTGCAATATGACACAAAATCATGACACTTTTTCTTTCGGACTCTCTCTCCTACAATATGTCATGAAATCGTGACACTTTTTCTACTTGCCTTTCTCTCTTCCAACATGTCGTGAAATCGTGATAGTTTTGCTTGCTTGCGCTTTCTCTCCGAACATGTTGCGAAATCGTGACAGTTTTTTTTGCTTGCGCTTTCTCTCTGAACATGTCATGAAATTGCGACAATATTTTGCACTTTCTCTTCGAACATGTCGTGATATCTTGATAGTTTTTCTTTTTTCTCAACATGTCGCGATACAAACATGAGCAAAAAGATAATTAAATATGTAAATGCTCCCCTTAAGAATGTGGTCCCGATAGCTAGTTAGTTCTTGGGAAGCATGACCACTCCCAATTTATTGTGAAGGTACTCAAAAATTTCTTTGGGCAACAGTTTTGTGAAGATATCCACTACTTGCTCTGTAGTTGGGACAAAATCCAACTTTACCTCACCTTCAGCAACATTCTCCTTCAAAAAGTGATATTAGATAGCAATATGTTTTGTGTGAGAATGCATAACTAAATTCTTTGAGATGTTAATGGCACTGGTGTTATCACACTTAACTAAAATTGGCTCACTGAGTAATGCCAAGATCTTTCAGGGTTTGTTTCATCCATAAGACCTGCATACAACATGTAGTTGCTGTAATATATTCTGCCTCCACTATGGATAAAGAGACTAACTCTTGTTTCTTATTGTGCCATGCGACCAACCTGTCTCCAAGATAGAATGCACCTCCACTGGTTCCCTTTCTATCATAAAGTATTCTTGGATAAGAACTCTAATCTCTGCTCATCATATTAGAATTCTTGCTGTACCTTGCTTTTACTTATTTAGCATAGTATGATCAACACTCAACTTTCAGCTGCGCAAAAGTTACTACCAAATAAAAAATGATCGACTCTCCAAGTAGCCTGCATGTAATTTCTTCAGCATTTTGACTGCCATATCCTCCGTGATTGACGAATTTGCCTCGCATCAGTTGTGCAGCTCAATGTATCTAGTTTCTAACGGCTGCCATGAATTTTTTCATCGCCTGTGTAGGTATTGACAGTGTACCATTGCATCTAGCATTGGAACCTCAATCTACGTGCAGTCATCAACACTTAGTGGTCTACTTTTTGCTAGGGCATATGTCAGGGCTACTCAATGTCTTACGCGAACATTCTTCACATGATTCCAGGAAGCATTTCTCCTTGTTGTGATTAAGGGAATCCTCAGGAAATATCTCGCATTTCTAAAATAATGCAAGACTTTCTTAGGTGCATAGGCATCTTGTCCTCCTTGGTGCTTCACCACCTGGGTGTTATTCTCTCAACGTCTCTGCCTTGCATGTGCCAATTGGAACTCTTGGTGAACTGGGTGCTAGTGCCACTATTTGCGTTGACTCTAGCATCTCTTTGATAATGGCTACTTCTTTAGAGAAAATTAATGCTCTCTTATACCAAATGAAGTGTTATATTTTTGGTTAAGAAATGCATGCCTTCCCACTCAAAAAAGCTGATTTCACATCTGTCAAAAAAAATTGTCAAGTGACTCACACTTGTACCAACTTTTGTCCAACACTGTACCGACAATGCAATTTTACTGACAACTCTGTGTAAGCATCAAACACTATACCACAACATCAACCAAATCCATTTTTACATTTTCAACTTGGTCTATGTTTTCTACAGTCATCATTGGTCACACCTTACTTTCAACTGTTCGAATCAGGAGACAACATTTTGTCAAACACTTCATGGCCAACTATAGTGCACCTTACTCAAAATCATACTTCTAGACCTCGGATAGGTATGATTCACAAAGCAAAGTTTCTCATCTTGATGAGCTAAACATGAATCAATAATCAGACTTCAATATTTTTCACCACAACATCATAATAGATCTAACAATATTCACGTCAATGTGTAGTTCAAATACACACTACTTTTATCGAAACACATATATGCGACTAGGGCAACATTCTTTCACTAACCAAATTATCTGAACTGTTATAATCCTTAACTTTGAACAGTGGCAGTAAGAACCATCAACATTACAACAATGACATATAGCAATACTACCAATAATGACAACTCTCAATTTAATCACCACCCTTCACGACACTTCCACAAAAAACTACATGAACTAAAAACACACTTCGACAACTATACGACAACTCCCAGAATACTTTCATTTCATCCTCTGATAACCACACAAATACATAGGAGCATTAAAATAAAACTTTAACATTGCTCCCCCCTGAGGATGTGCTACCTGGATCTGCTTAGTGCAATAGAGGAGTAATCTCCTTCAGTCCAAGGAGACATGATTTCCTCTCTTCTTTCTTTGTCCAATATTTCTTGAACTTAGGCTGAAGGTTTTCAATTGCATCCTTATTTTGAACCTTTTCGTGAACTTGAACATTTCTCTTGGGTGGTTGTCTCTTGTACATCCTTGATGGATGATTATTTTCCTTTCTTTGATGCACATGATTTCTTCCCTGTCTATGTTGCATTCTTTGCGTCTGATGAAATCTACTGTCTTGCCTTAGATTAGATACAAAAGTTATTGGAAAAAACCTTGCTATGTGCCCATGACCATTACATCTAAAACATTGCACATGGTGTTCAATCAGAATAACAGATGTATTTCTACCAAAGATAACTCTTTGATCTATTATTCAATCCACAATAAATTGCTTTGTGACCATAATGGTTGCATCTAAAACAATAGCCATTAAAAGCATTATTATGAATAAAGTGAGAGTGATAGAACCTCTTTTGTTGTGGTTGCTTTGTTGTAGATCTCCTTTGAGATTTTATTCCTTTTGAAGATTCATATTCAAGCTTTTCTTGCTTTGATCCTTTAGCAATGGACTTCTTCTTCTCTGTAGATTTAGAAGATGAATGTTGTTTAGCTTCACATCCAAGAACAAGATTAACCATTGGGATTCTTTGTTGCCTTATCATTTTATCTAGCAACTCTGTTCTCTTCTCAAATTTAAGATTTGTATTGGCATCTTCTAGTTGTTTCCTCAATGAAACAATATCCTCTTCTTGTTTGCAACAATCAATCTCTTTCTCATTGATCTGTGACCTGAGAGTTTATTCAGTCCTTTTGGAATCTTCTACTTGCTGCTTTAGATCACTAATAACTTTTTTAGATTCCTCTTTACATTTGCTACATACATCGCTTTTATCATCCAAGCGTGACTTCAAGGCTTCTATTTTATTGGCTTTTTGAATTTTTAAGAAGAGATCTTCAATATTATCCCCATATTATTCCAACTTCTTGGATAGTCTTTTGTTATTTTTCTTTTCTATACCTAATTATTTAAGTGCAACAATCAACTCACATTCTAGATCTACTTCAGCCTCAAGGTTTTCATCATATACTTCAAAATTCACTTCTTCAACCTTTTCTAGTTCAATTTCTCTTCCATAGAAACTGAAACTGACTGAGATGCCTTATTGGAGGAGGATCTATTCTTCTTACCCATTGCGTACTAATCCAAGATCAACCCTAGATGATTTAGCCTAACAAGGGAAACTGGCTCTAATACCAATTGTTAGTCTCATAATGACACTGAGAGGGGGGGTGAATCAGTGTGGCTCTTTAAAAACTTAAAAACTTCAACTCTTAAAGCAAAAACAATGAAAGCTTAAAACCACATAAAGAAAATATAACAAGAGAGCATCACACAACACAAGATGTATCGAGGTTCACCAGTTTTGGCTACTCCTCAAAATGACTGCTTGGACTCTCATCCAAATCCAGCCTTTGCAAAATACCAATTTTACAATCAGTTTACCAGCACCCACTGGAAGGAGCACCAACCTCTGATTTATCTACACCAAAAGAAAGGAGCACCAGCCCCTGATTTATCTACATCAACAGAAAGGAGCACCAACCCTTGATCCCAAGCACCAACTTGGACTACAATTTTGAAACTATAAGATTGACATAAAAATGCCTTCGCTTGTAGAAGACCCTGATTGGTCTATTGCTAACCCAACCTCTCTCACTATTCACCAAAACACCACACACACTTACGACTCTATTTGCTGCACTTTTGCGGCCCTCTTAAAACCCTCTTGTTGCACTTCTTACTACACTCTTATAGCTCTCTTGGCTCTGCTTAACACTATCTTACGACACTCTTCCAACCCTCTTTTCTGTAGCACTTTCACTCTATTAAGCAGCTTGATAATTCTCCATGCAGACCTCCTTTTATGACAAAGTTTTAATTTTTCTTTGTAACTGCACCTGTAACTGTCGTATTGACTTCAGTTAGCTCTTCCTATTTTACCTACATGATTTTATTCTATAACTACCCCTGTAATTGTCATACTGTCTTCAGTTAGCTCTTTGTATTTTAGCTACATGATTTTCTTCTATAACTATGCCTGTAACTGTCGTACTGTCTTTAGTTAGCTCTTCATATTTTAGCTACATGATTTTCTTCTGTAACTGCACCTATAACTATTGTACTGACTTCAGTTAACTGTCACATATCTTATTTCAGTTGGGTTCTCTTCTTAGCTCGTGCCAAAATGACCTATCACGAAATCGTGACACTTTTGCCTCTTTGTCCTCTTCTCGGACTTGTACCCACAAAAACACATGTCGCGATATCGTGACACTTTCGCCTCCTTGCTACTTTACTTGGTTTGAACCCATGAAAACACAACATGTCATGATATCGCGACACTTTCGCCTCCTTGCTACTTTACTTGGTTTGAACCCACGAAAACACAACATGTCGCGATATCGTGACACTTTTGCCTCCTTGCCACTTTACTTGGTTTGAACCCGCCAAAACACAACATGTCGCGATATCATGAAACTTTCACCTCCTTTATCTTCCTCTTTAATTTTGTCGCGATATCGTGACACTTCTGCCTTCTTAATTTCTCTCTCCTCCTTTAGTCATGAAAATGTGACATGTCACGATATCGTGACACTTTTCTCTCTCTCTGGCTGCCTGCCCTTTTGAGTCACAAAAATGTGACATGTCACGATATCGTGACACTTTTTCTTTCTCTGCATGGCTGCCCTTTTGAGTCGTGAAAATGTGACATGTCGCGATATCGCAAAACTTTTGTTTCTCTGCTAGCATGGCCTTTTCGAGTCGCAAAAATGCGACATGTCGCAATATTGCGACACTTTTTATTTCTCTGTATTTATCTTTGTTTTGGATTTGAAAATACAACATGCCGCGATATCGCGACACTTTTTCTCCTTGCTCCTTCAGTTAGCTTTGGCCCACGAAAATACATGTCGTGATATCGCGACACTTTTTCTTTCGTACTCTCTCTCTTGCAATATGTCGTAAAATCGCAACACTTTTTCTTCTGTACAATCTCTGTTGCAATATGTCATGAAATCGCGACACTTTTTCTTTCGTACAATCTCTCTTGCAATATGTTGTGAAATCGCGATACTTTTTCTTTCGTACAATCTCTCTTACAATATGTCACGAAATCACGACACTTTTTCTACTTGCCTTTTTCTCTTCGAACATGTCGCGAAATCGTGAAACTTTTTTATCTGTACAATCTCTCTTGCAATATGTCATGAAATCATGACACTTTTTCTTTCGGACTCTCTCCTGCAATATGTCATGAAATCGCGACACTTTTTCTACTTGCCTTTCTCTCTTCCAACATGTCATGAAATCGTGACAGTTTTGCTTGCTTGCACTTTCTCTTCGAACATGTCGCAAAATCACAACAGTTTTGCTTGCTTGCGCTTTCTCTCCGAAGATGTCACAAAATCACGATAGTTTTTCTTTCTTCTCAACATGTCGCGATATCGTGATAGTTTTTTGCGCTTTCTCTTTGAAAATTTCATGATATCGTGACAGTTTTTATTTTTTCTCAACATGTCACGATATCGTGATAGTTTTTCTTTCTTTCTCAACATGTCATGATATCGCGACAATTTTCTTCCTTGTGATTTTCTTTTGATTTTTAGCATATGGGCCACTTCGGTCTTCTTGGAAAACCTATAAAAACTTCACAAAAACATCAGAAACATCCTCATGAGCCACTTCAGACTTCGGTCTTCTTGGACAACCTGTAACAACTTCACCCAAACATCAGAAACATCCTCATGAGGCACTTCAGTCTTCAGTCTTCTTGGACAACCTGTAACAACTTCACCCAAACATCAAAAACATCCTCATGAGCATTTAACATCACTATACATACTCTGAGTAACCTCTGAACTCTAGTCCATTGCATAAACCGATCTTTTTGACAGTGTTTACAACAATGACAATACTTTTGCTGCACCTTGCTCATCACTCACAACTATAGATTATTGCACTAGGTGGGCAGAAGCAATTCCTACGAAGCATTCTACTACAAATGTGGTAATAAAATTCCTCAAAGATCATATCATAACAAGGTTTGGAATGCCCGATTCTATTGTAACTGATAATGGTAAGGCTTTTGTTTCCACTCAATTTGCAAATTGGGCATATGATAATAAGGTGAGTTTAAATTTTTCGTCTAACTATTACCCTCAAGGCAATGGTTTGGTAGAATCTTCAAATAAAAATTTGTTAACCATCATTAAGAAGTTATTGGAAAAGAATTCTCAGGATTGGCACAACAAATTAAAATTTGCTCTTTGGGCAGATAGGACTAAAGAAAAAGAATCAATAGGGAATACACCTTATCATCTACGTTAAGGGAAAGATCCAATTTTTCCTAAAAATTTGAAGCTTCAAACCCTTCGTTTCACACAAGAATACCTTGGAACTGATAATCACATTGAGGCTAGATTAAGTCATCTAATGCACCTTGATGAAAAAAGAGAAGAAGCCATGCTCCACATGAAGAAACATCAAGATGTGGTCAAAATATGGTTTGATAAAAGAGCAAAAATTAAGTCTTTTAGGATCTTTGACTTGGTTTTATTATGGGATAAAAAACATGAGGAGAAAGGGGATCACAAAAAGTTTGATTGTCTTTGATTAGGCCGTTATCAAATTTCCAAAATCCTATGGGAAAATACTTTCAGATTAAGAACTTTGGATGGGAAATATTTGATGTTACCAGTTAATGGGCAAGTTGTAAAGCATTATTTTAGCCCTTAAGTCATGTGAGATTTGTACCATATTGTACATTTGTATATATATTTTTTGGGTTTTGATGTTTGTTTTGCATTTCAGTTTTGGTTTTAAAGTTGTGTTGGTCCTTTGGACACTTTTGGTTTGTCAGCTTATGTCCTTATGAATGTTGACTAAGACTAGGAGAATATGAAGCATTGGAATTGTATTGTAGAAAGCTCCACAAGTAACGCAAGCACATTAAATAATATCGTTTGAAATTTGTGATGCATGAAGTTATCAATTTTTGCAAATTATGGCAAACTATGGTATACTCCATCTGCATTTCAAGAAAACAATGCATTCATCCATAGTTCATGTTACATTCCACATTACATAAACATTGCATTTCACTTGCATCCATATGTCAAAGACAGTTCTGAAAGCATGTCAAATCCTCTTAGGGTTATTACATAACATATATTAAAAGGATCCTAAGGTTGGGAACTGATGCCCGAACTACCTTGAACCAAACAATTTCTACACATATTAAAGAGGATCTTGAGCAAAATGGTCAAAACCATACTTGGAAGAAAAGGTGAGGCGAAAGGAGTATTTCGTGTTTGTCCTATCATGCAACATAATCCTTAAAATAGTGGTTTTTACCACTCCCATAGTGCTTAAAGCCTAAAATCAGAGTAGTAAGGATAGGGTTAAATCCCCATCAAACTTAGGTTGAGGATCCAACTCCCCAAAGCTCTGATTTGACCTTCATGGAGTAGTAAGGATAGGGCATAATTCTCATCTCGCTTAGGTTGAGAATATGATTCCCCAAAGCTTCTATTTTTCCCACTCAAGAGCTTGAAATTCCAAAGTAAATATTTTTCATTCTACTTTCATTTCATCATTAATATTGGATTGGAAGGATCGTACTACATGTCCCTTGCAAGGATGGGTAGTCATCCCCAAGGTTTAGTAAATCAAAAGTAAAGCCAAATCTTGGATTATGGGGTTAATATCCACTGGGACTATAGACGCTTGACTAGCAGTGGAGTATGATCATGTGTGGAAACATGTCTTGTCTAAAAGCAAGACCACTGACTGCTCAAACAGACAGGCTAGCCTGACAGTTTCATCCATAACAAAGTTAAATCATTTTGTTCAAGATGATGTAATGAACTCCAGATCAGAGTAGTAAGGATAGGGTCAAATTCCCATCTCACTTAGGTTGGGAATACTATTCCCCAGAGCTCTAATTTCACTTACACTTGCACATGGGTTCAAGATGGTAGTGACACATAACCAAATTTGGGATCTAGTAAATTAATTCAATATACACATATTTGGTCCTAAGAGGGTTTGACAGTTTTAATATGTTGTTCATGGTACTAGAAAGTTTGAGCCTTTGCAAAGCATGGTTGTTATATCTCTAGCATATTTGTCATGCATTAAATCCTGCACAAATCATTCATAACCTTGCATATGCATTCAGGTAAAACTAACAATGGAAAGTTGAACGAGTTTCAAATGATAGGGAATGAAGCACACTACACACACCAAGCTAACACTAAATAATTCTAATGCTTCATTTATTTTTCATCTAGTTTCATTATTTGGATATTTGTTGACGCTTGTATTTGAGTTTATGTTTTTTTTTTAGGTTGGGTTCTCACCGAAATGCTCAGGAGCATTTCCCAACAAAGTCGCCATTTGTTGTGGCTGTTACACAAGGTACCCCAAAATTGGGGACCCACCTTTTTTGTTTTTTGGTATTTGGGTGTTTGCATGTTGGTTTCGAGTGTCTAATGATTGGTTTGTTTTGAATTTGCATTTGTCATTAGTTTTTGTCAATAATATTTTGTTTTCGACGATATTTTATTGTCGATGACTTTCTTTTTCTTATCGACGATATTTTATTGTCGATGACTTTTCTTGTTGACGATATTTTATTGTCGACGAATTTTTTTTTTGTTGACGAGTTTTTATCGTCAAATTCTTGTCGACGATTTTTTTTTTTTGTCAAATTGTTGTCATTGATTTTTGTTGTCAGCATTTTGTTGTTGTTATCGACAATTTTTTGTTATTGTTGATAAATTTTTATCGTCATCTCTTATGGTCATCATTTTATGATTTTATTGTTAGTTGAGGTTTTCTTTGTTTGTAAGTTTGAAATAATAATAAAAATATATATATTATTATATATTTCTTATATATAATAATATATATTTAAAAAAAAAAGGAAAAAAATAAAATAAAAAATAAAATAAGCTTCCATTTACTTATATAAAGTAGACGTAGTTATTGTTTAAAGGTCTTTTTATTTTTCGATTATGGTGGCGGCATTACCATGTTATGGAGCTAATAATCAAGTTTTTGTTATGTGGTAGGTTTGGATGGCATGTTGGGTGACTTAATCGACGAAGGCCCTCTGATGATGTGGAGAGAAGACTAGCCACTGGTAAAAGATGCAGGCAAGATAAGCGACACCATGGACGACAGAGGAGATCAACGCCCGAGAAGAGGACCCACGATAGCGCATGCAGTGACGGTTCCATTGGGGTTAAGATGGCCATCGACAGTGAGGTAGCATAGCAGTCTGGCGAGGAGCCTCATCGTCAGCATGGGAAGGTGTCAGAAGAGACGTAGGTAGCATGAAAGGTTAATGTGGCCGGTAGTGGACCCCATGTCCCATGTGGCAATGTGATGGTACGATTGTGCTTGGAGGTAGTGGTGACCATAGAAGTGCAGGCGAGCTACACGATTGGGAGATATTGACACGATAGATTCAACCCCAAAGCTATGACGTGGGTAATTGACGCCCGACATCAACATTGGCAGCATTGACATTTCTGGAGGTCACGACAGGATTACAATGTCTAATGTTTCACGACAAAATAGCTAAATGAAACAAGCTAATAACACGAACATGGACCTCGGGCCAATGTAGATGGAAGGTGACGAACCCTCATAGTGGATGCAAATGAGAGGAACCTAGCGTAGTGGATGGGCCATGTCAAGCCAATAGGATTCGAACAGGGCAGATCGTGAATGTCTTAGCAAAGGGCAGGTCAGTTAAATGGCTACGCAGCCACAAAAGCATTAGTCACAGTGCGATACGAGTGAATTCCATGACATCCGAGTGATGTATGATAGGAATTTATGTACATGAAAATCCACCATTGGGACAACAAACATCTAGGGTTACACAACAATGGAAGCGATAGAAATGATAAGAGTGTGATGTTTTTAACAATGAGAGACCGCAGATCGATGTTGTGGTGTGATTGAAATGCAGAATGATAGTGCAGTATTTGAAGCCCGAATGGGAGCTTGGTCTAGCAGTGAATAGAACCCATTTGTATAGCGATAATATGAATATTTTGTTCACTACGTCTATAGCATACACTGTCATTTTATCAGAGTGAAGAAGAGGTCATTGATTTACACTGGCATACTGGCCCTGCGGACGATGGCAGACCGAGAGCATAGCGGTGATCTAGCAACAGACTTGGATTTATAGCTTGGCAAATGGCACGATGTTCGAGGCCCCTATTGGCATGGTTTGTGTTAATGGGAGTCTATGGCCAGCGTGGATGTGAAAACTCCGAAGAGCGATTGGAATACATAGCAGTTACATGGCCGAATGAATGGGGTTTTTCCTTTGAAAACATGGCACTTGGGAGGAAAATACACGGTCACGAGAGGGACGATTGGTAGAACCATTTGATGATGCCACGAACCTGCGTCGAAGTGTGAAACCATGGACAGTAAACAAAAAGTGTAGATTAACGGCAGTGGGAGGTCTTAGGCATTCGTTATCTAAAGGGGAGGAATCAACAACGATGAACCGTAATGGGAGAGGTGTAATGGACACGTATTACATATTTTGGACATGAAAGCTAAATTTAGAGCAAAATTGGTTCTTTTTTATCATGCACTTAGCCACATCAATACACACAAGTGCATTGGGACGTTGTCAAAGGCATCAAGATAGAAAATTATTTTTGAAGCCAATACTTTTGAAAGGGACAAATGAAGTGTGCGTTATGGGTAGTGCATGTGGAAACCCTTGTCCACGGCAGAGGAAGGGAAGATGCTTGTTGAGAGCGTTATGAAACGAACAACATTCTAGCGACAATGGGGGTAAATTAAACGAAGTAAGATCAAACGAAATGAAATGAAAAGTCTGCAGAAGTGAAACGAAGGGCCATGATAGAAAAATTTTAAAAAACAAATTCAATGCATGGACGAGGGGTTGGAAAATGGTTTTGGAAATGCAAGATTGCAGAGTTTTTTTTCTGGATTTGTTTCTTTTGGAGCTATTTTTCCTTCCATGGCTGAAGCCTTTTGGAGGCCAAATTTTGCTATTGTAAAATGACACATTTTTTTAATGCAGGAGTTTTCAGAAATTTGCATCTTGTGGGCAAGAAAGAAGAAGATTCTCTTTGCATGCTATGGATTTAATGTCTATTTTTTTTTTTTTTCAGATTTCGAGTTTGTAGATGGAGTTAATGCAAGTTTGCTTGGTTGCTTCATATGAATGCTTGAACCTGAAATTTATTTTAAACCCTAGGAGCCAACACTTAGTCTATGGGGATTGTGCTTGTTTTGCAAGTCCAATAGGTTAGGTTGTATGCATGGAAACCTCACATCTTCGGTTTTATTGAAATAGGGTGGCATCATACTGAATGCATTTTATTTTCAGTTTTCTGCATTTTCTTAACTTTTTCTGCATTTTATATTTTCAGAAATTTTAATTTTTTTTAATTTTAGGGCATTAAAATAAACATTTAAAAAATGTCAAAATCCAAAAATAATTTCACCATTGCGTAGGTTATACTTCATACTTCCAATACACATTTTGAAATTTCATTTTCGGAGTTGTTTAGTATTTTTAAAAATTCACCGAAGTTGCTATTTTATTACAAATTTTAAAAAAATCTGAAAATAGAAAGTTTCCATTTTTGGATCGAATTTCATTTTTTCAGTTTTGTTTTGCACTCATGAGCCTATGATGAAATTCCCTTCATGAAAATTCCAATTTCATTGAAGGAGTTATTTTTTATGGCATTTTCACAAATTTCCATTTTGAGCCTAAAATTACTCTCTTCATAAAAATTCTAATTTTACGAAAGAGGGGTAATTTGAGTATTACATTGAGGGTTTTTTCTTCAAAGAACTTAATTGTTCTTCTTGATGGAAATTTTGATTTCATTTAAGAAGGATAAGTTAAAGTGACATTTAAAGCCCTTTATCCAAGGCCATAAATTATTGCCTCTTTGTGAAAATCCATTTCACCAAAGAGGGGTAGTTTATCCATTTCATCATGTCATAGCCACCACCCCTCCTCCCATTTTTCTGACCCCCCTTCATTCCAGTGAACCCCTATACAATGAGGAGCCCATGATACTCAAATGCCTATTTCCAAGAAGGGCAGCCTGACTATTGTGACTCTCCTCTCCATCAAGAAAATTCCTCCTATAGTGAGTGGAGCCAAACCTCTATCTACGAAGAGGAAAGTGAAGGTTAAATAAATTTCTACTTAGGATAGAAGGTCTTCTTGGGTTAAGATATTAAGGATGGAGACCATCCAAAACTCCCCTGTTCACATTTCTGAAGACAACAATGGGAATTCATATCATGATAGTGTTGCTACTGACAAGATTTCGAGTATGATTCTTAAAAGCCTCATCTCAGCCATGTATAATTTCAGAACCACTCTAAAGCAACTCCTCCAAAATGGTGCTAATTTTACAGAGGAGGACACCCAAAAAGCCTAGCATCACTAGCCCTATTTTTTATTGGGATTCTATGTGCTTCACTTTTTTATGGGATTGTTTCTCTTCCCCTATGTGGAATGGTGATCTCTAGCTATTTTGCGTGTGACTCAACCTACCCGTACATGGGTGGCTCTATTGTCTTTCCTGGTTTTTAGTTTAGGTTACCACTACATGGGCATTTTAGGTTGCCCCTGCATGGGCTTGTTCTAGTTTTTTACCAGGTTCTAGTATTCATAGTTGCTTTCCCTTGTGTGGGTGTATCCCATTTAGTAGCTTTATTTCTTCTCCCCTGCATGGGAAATTGTGATCCTTCTCTAGTTGTCATCCCTGGTTCATGATTTTTCATTTTTTCTTCTATTCTATCCTATAAGGTTTTTTGTATTTCTAGGACTGAGACCCAGTCAAAACCTGTATAATATTATCATCTAATTACCAAAAAAAAAAGTATCAAATTCATGCACTAATAATTTATTACAACTAATCAAGAATAAACTAAAAGGAATATTTAAGAGTTATTATGCAATTTCACTACAATTAATATTTAAGAACTTAGTATTATTATAAAAAAATGGATAATAGGTAGTTGATAGTAGCTAATATGAAATATAATCAACTACTACTAAATGTATAAATGAATACTTAAAAGAATCTGTTTCTTTTTATACTTTTTAGAAGACTATAATCTAGTTTCATTTTTTACAAATTTAATCCATATTCAGGTGCTCTAATAAATCCGATAAATAATTCAATTAATGAATATTTGCATCATAAGTTGCATACCTATTTATTGTAGATCTTCTCCCACCTTTGTAGAGGATATAGATTTTGGTATCTAAAACATCAAGTTGCTTCTTCAAGTAGGTAGTCCTAAATAGATCTTTCTTCACCAAATGATGGTCTCATTTCATGAGCCTAGGATTTGGTGGCTTGTTCTCCTCTTGTGTTCTCCTTATTCTGCTATAGATTTGAATAATTCTATATCTCCAAAGTGGTGCCTTATTTCCATGAGAGGTAATCTTCAAATCTCAATAATTTAGTAAGCTTCTTATATCTTCAAGTCTTATTGTCAAATTTTAACTTCAAGCAAGATCTTATTATAGGGTTTGGCACTCCTTCCTATATTTTTCTTTTTGGATTTAGAACTCCTTACCATATTATTCTTCATATATTTGGCACTCCTTAACAAATTCTCCTCTTGGGCTTTTTTTTGAATGGCGATAATTATCCCAAGTCCTTCACTACCAGAGACTTCACCTAGATAGTGTATTTCTTCAATGAGTTCTCATTAAACTCTCTTGATCTTCAGCAAGGCTCTCATAGCCTTTATTGGATTATTTATGAGACCTTCATAAGGTATTTTATCTGGCAACTTCTTATGGTATTCCTTGAGATATTTTATTCAACCTTTCTACTTCCTAGAAGTGTTGGTGGTGATATCTTCTCTTGTATCTTCTATTTTTTCTACTCCTGAATTTGAGCAGGCTCTCCTAGTCCTTCTTCTTCTTTCAAGACTGAAATTTATTCAATGATATATTCTTTTGATATCTTTAATTTTTCTTTAGGTCTGAGCTAATTTTGAAGAAGATACTCTTCCTAAATTTCTTGTAGGAAGTCTTG
This sequence comes from Wollemia nobilis, assembly GCA_028583015.1. Taxonomy (NCBI): domain Eukaryota; kingdom Viridiplantae; phylum Streptophyta; class Pinopsida; order Araucariales; family Araucariaceae; genus Wollemia; species Wollemia nobilis. Next base: position 2,148,398 of record JAQPPZ010016751.1, on the reverse strand, counting down.
CAACTCATTGAATATTTTGTTCATGCAACAAATATATTAATACTAAAATATTTTAGTCTACTTCTAAATCAAATATTCTTCTCAAATTCTTTTTTTTTTTTAATTTGTGGAAAACATCCCAAAAGGGATGCCACTTTTGGTAAGACCCAAGGAGGCAGGGGTATCCATTCCACCAAAAACTCCCAGGACTCGGACCATGCCTACCACCTTTGACATACTCAAGGAGCAAACAAACACACAAAACCAAATTAAAAATAAGTAAATAACAACAAAAATAATAAAATAAAATAAAAAACATGCTCCTTGAGTGTGTCAAAACCAAAAGCACAACCAAAAACACACAATAAGATAAAAGAAACCACAACACAAACCACATAGAAAAACACAAGAACCACATAACAAAACACAAACAAGACAAAAACAATAGAACACTACAAAGACATAACCCAAAAAAACATGAAAAATAAACACAACCAAAACCTAAAAAATAAAATAAAATAAAAATAAAAAACAACCAACAACAGACAATAAACAAAAACAAAAAACATAGAAAACACTCACACATAAAATAATGAAATAACACAAACAAAGAGAAACCCAAGAACAAGAATGAAAAAAACACAAGAACAATAACAAAAAACATTAAAAAAAAAAAAAAAACAACAAAAACACAAGAACAAAAAAAACAACACAAATAACACAAAAACAAAACAAAACAAAAGAACCCACCCACCTTAAAAAACTAAACAAAAAAACAAAGAAGACAAAAAAAAAATAAAATAAAAAAAATGAACAAAACAATGACCTATCTAGACCAAAAGACTATTAATGCAAGAATCAACAGAGGAAACAAAATAAAGAATAGAATGAGCTAGGGAACTAAAAAAACTGAATGAACCAAAGAGAAACAAAAAAAAAAACAAGAAGAAACTAGGTACCTTCAAAATTGGAGCCATCCAAAGAAATGATAGAAAGAAGAGCTTCCCTAATTTGAGAAGCCCACCATATAGGAGGGTGGCCATAACAAGTAAGATCACCTTTTTCCAAAGCCCAATTAGCTAAAGCATCAAGCACTCTTGTTTTGATCTCTGACCACATGATTGTAATCAACTTTCAAAAATCCCATCTGGATTAACCGAATCTTCTCAATAATTCTTTTTATTCTCCAATCCACCTTATGATTCTTAGAAGGAGTCTTCAAGAGATTAATCATAAGTTGAGATTCAGACTCAACTAACACCTTTTCCCATCCAACCTTAGTAGCCTCCTGAAGGCCTCTAAGGATACCATACCCCTCAACAAGGTTATTGGAAAGAATACCCAAATTCTCAGCAAAAGTAAAAACTAGGGAGCCATCTGAAAGTCTACCAATTCCTCCCACAATGGCTTTTCCAGGGTTCCCTCTAGAGGCTCCATCAGTATTGACTTTTCCAAAATCCTTAGGAGGAGGTTGCCAATTTCTAGTCCTATCCATATTACTAATACTCACATTCCCTTTAAGTTGGTTGCCCTTAGAAGGTTTAATCTTCAATCTTTGCATCACTTGATCCCATATTTGGTGGGAGTTTTGGGGGTGATTAAGGAGTTGATGGACTCGATTCAACTAAGTTGGCTATGGTATTTTTCCAAATATAGTGAATATCCTTCCTATCTTGATTAAAAATTTGGTTGTTCCTTTCATTCCAAATATTCCAAAGAAGAATGGTAGAACCCATCCAAACTAACCGCCTAATAAAATGATCAACACCCTCTTGATTAGGCCAATCCCTCCAAAGTTGTTCAAAAGTGAAAAAATTGGACCATTGTAAGCCAAGTAAAGTTGCCATTCTCCTCCATAGCTCAGAGGCTAAAGTACACTCAATAAAAATATGGTTGATATTTTCTACATTCTCTTCACACATTTCACATCTAAAAGGGCCATGAAAACCATGCTTCATAAGTTGCTCACTAGTAAGCACCCTACGATGCAATAAAATCCAATTAAAGAACCTCACCTTAGGCCAGAGCTTTTGAGCCCACAATTGAGAAAATATGTCAGAAGAATGGTTGGGATTATTATGGCATAAGGTCAAATAACCTTGAGCAACCGAATACTCACCCTTAGTAGTGTTGTTCCATCCAAAACAATATTTTTCATGGGACCAAGAGAGGGATCTCATATGAAGGATGCCTTGGATATCTTGTCTTTGCCTTTCTAGGATTTGAATAGTCCAGTCCTCAATAGGGATCCAATATCTACCAACCTTTGAATTACCAGTATGGTATTGACAGTAATTAGCCACCTTTATCCAATTAGCTCGGTGAAGCTCCTCCATCCAAGGCCTCCAATCGGGAAACTGAGTTATCAAAGGCTTGTGACCATCCCAAGAATTTGTCCAAAAATTTGCATGTTGACCATTATGAATGATCCAAAATAATTTTTTCTTTATCAAATCCTCACCAGTCTTAAGAACTGCTAAAATGGGAGAACCTTTGGTAGGAAGTTGATAGCGAACAAGGTCTTCAGGACTTTTGTTCTCAACATATTTAGCATGGATATTATTGGCCCAAAGAGCATTGGGGTTATGCAACATCCTCCAATATAATTTAGAAGCTAAAGCTTTGTTGTTATTAATTGAAGACCAGAATCCTAACCCCCCTTCACTCTTAGGAAGACATAAAGTATCCCATTTCACCAAGGCCCATTTTCTTTTCTCCTTAGTACCACTCCAAAGGAAACAATGACTGATTTGATCCAATTCTTGAAGAACAACCTTTGGGATATTCAAAATGGAAGAAACATAAATAGGAATAGCTTGAAGGACTGATTTTACCAAGGTGATTCTACCCCTAGAAGAAAGCCACTTGTTGGTCCACTTTCCAATTTTCTTCTTGACTTTGTCCAACAACCAATTCCAATCTTTATTTTTTTGCCTTTGAATATTTATGGGAATACCTAAATAAGTGATTGGAAGAGAGGTCTTCTTATATCTTAATTTATCCAAGACCATGGATTCTAGTCTAGCAGAGCAGTGAAAGAAAATAACTTTAGATTTGTCTTCATTGATCAATTGCCCAGTAGCCTTAGAAAAATAGCTAATGATTTGCTTAATATTAGAAGCTTCCTTAATTGTAGCTTTACCTAAAAGGGTAGAGTCATCCACAAATTGAAGATGAGAGATAGGTCTAGCTCCATGAGCAATGGTAACTCCCTCAAGGGTTTTGTTTTCCCTCTTTTTGGTTATAGTCCTACCCAAGCATTCAACAAGAATGATGAATAAATAAGGGGATAGTGGGTCACCTTGCCTAATACCTCTGGAAGTTGGGAAATACCGAGAAGGCCTGCCATTGATAAGAACTAAGTAGGAAACTGAAGAGATACATCCCATAATCCAATCCATCCAATCCTTAGAGAAACAAAATTGCCTCAAAACTTTGATAAGGAAGTGCCAATCCACTCTGTCATAAGCTTTGGATAAGTCTAACCGGATGAACATAGAAGGAGAATTTTGCATATCCATGGAATGGATGGCTTCCTGAGCAAGAACTATCTCATATACTATTTGACGTCCTTCCACATATCCCCCTTGCTCTGGGGAAATAATCTTATGCAAAAGAGGCTTCAACCTTTCTGCCATGATTTTAGTAATAATTTTGAGAAGAACATTACATAAAGCAATAGGTCTAAAAGTTGAGATATGATCAACCTCTTGAGATTTTGGAACAAGAGTAATATAAGTTTTATTGATAACCTTCAAAATTTCTTTGGATTTCCTGGCTTCTTCCACCACCTCTAATAAATCAACATGAAGGATATCCTAGAACTCTTGGTAGAACTCAATAGGAAAACCATCAAGACCTAGGGTTTTCCCTTTTTGCATTTTAAAAACTACTTATTGAAGCTCATTGATAGTAACAGGAGAAGTCAAAATAGAGTTCTCCTCGAAGTGATAAGAGAAGGGATTGCTTGAAGAACATTATGTTGTGAAGTCGAGTCAAGAGGAGTAGCAACAAAAAGATTGGAAAAGTAATCAACAACAATAGAGTTCATGCCATCCCAAGTATAAACAACATCTCCAGAATCTGATTTTAAGGAAGAAATAAAGTTGTGAGATCTTCGAGCTAGAAGATATTTGTGGAAGAAATTTGTGTTTCGATCTCCTTCTTTGAGCCATTGAATTCTAGATTTTTGCTTCCATAATATTTCTTCTCTTTTTTCCCATTCCTCTAATTGAGTTGTGAGTTTAATTTCATCTGCACTTCTCTTCTCTGTGAGGCCATCTAAACGGATTTTCTTATTCAAATTTTCAATATGAGGAATAACTTCATGTTTTTTTTATGAACATCCCCAAACTCTTTCCAGTTCCAAGTCTTGATTTTGGATTTAATGTATTGTAGTCTTTTGGCAAAATAGAACATCTTAGTCCCATGCCTAGGTTTACCTTCCTTCCACCATTGTTGCACACAAGGTCTGAAGGAAATGTCTCTAAGCCACATTAATTTAAAATGAAAAGGAGAGAAACTCACATTGGTTTTCCACATTTCCACCATGACTAGCCAATGATCCGAACCAACATTATTAAGAGTCTTCACTTTAGGAATGTGACCATGGATTAAGAAATTTTCAGAGAGCAAAAACCTATCCAATATCTCCATTATACAAGCTAAGCCTTGCCTTCTGTTAGACCAAGTCATAAGGCCATTATCTAGTTGGATATCCACAAGATGGAGGTTTGCAATATATTTGCTCATGAGGTCAGTACTTTTGTCCAAATTTCTATTTCCCCCCTTTTCTCATCTAGAGAGAGGATGGTATTGAAATCTCCTCCGATCAAGATCCAAGATTTAGGAAAATGAGAGATAATATGAGTAATATCCTTCCACTTTCTTCTTTTTTCCTCCAAAGAAGTCGGGGCATAAACAATAATGTAGAGCATAATCTGGTTGGAATGTCTACTTTGAATAGCTATAGCCAACAAACCCCAACTGCCAACCATATGGTGAATAACTACCTCTTTTGGGTCCCAAAGACAAGCAATGCCACCCGAAGTCCCTTGGGAACTGAGGGAAACCACTTTTCCAACTAGCCAAATTTTACTAGCAATTAAGTCCATATCCTCCATTGACATCTTTGTTTCTTGAAGGAAAACAAGATGTGGATGATTTATCTGAATCATTCTTCTAATTTCATTTTGTTTTGAAAGACTCCCTTTGAGTCCTCTAATATTCCAAGTGATGATATTCATTAATGCCAGGTCTAAAAATGTTGGGAAGGGCATTAATCTTACCTTCCTCTACAAGATTTTCACCTTATTTTACCATATGATATTGATTGGTCTTGCGATCTACTTTTTGATTAGAATCCATCTTCAATTTTTTTTCCCCGTTTCTTGACTTATTCCAATTGAATCTGAGATGGCTTCTAAACTTGAAGAATGCTCATACACAGCCAAAATTTTATTAGATGGTTCAATGGAGTCTATATTGGGACTCGCATTATTTGAAGTTTTGACATTTGAAATATTGTTTTTCTTGTGTAAATTTTCTCCTTTTTTTTTCTCGTTGAAAACCTTTGATTTGTTGGTTTGTCTCTCGAGTTCTTTCCTTCATATTTAAATTGTGTTTCTAAGATTTCATTTTCCATTATTTCCTCTTCCTCACTTGGGACATCATTTGTGGAAAGGATTTCAAACATATTAGCAAATGACTTTGATTGATCCTTCATTACTGGTTTTTTCTGAGTGTTCTTCTTCTTAGGTATTTGGAAACCCGTCGAGTTTATATCTTCTTTCTTTTGATCAAGAATTTTATTTGGGCAAGCACTGGCCAAATGACCATATTCATGGAAAATTCTACAATGAAAAGGAATGTTCTCATAGTCCACTACTTGCTCCCAAGTGTCTTCCCCAAATTGTAATGTGATCTTTTTAGGTAGGGGTTTGTCAAAATCCATTAAAACACAAATTCAATATCAATTCTATTGTGGCCTTCTTCAATACTAAGGCTCCTGTAGCCTTTTTAGTACCAAGGCCTATTTAGAATCAAGGGTTATGTGGCCTATTTCAATATCAAGTCTCTTGTGGCCTTTTCCAATACTGAGGTTGTTGTAGCCTTTTTAGTACCAAGGCTTTTGTGGCCTTTTCAATATCAACGCTTCTATGGCCTTTTCAGTATCAAGGCTTCTATGGAATTATTAGTATAAAGGCTTCTATGGCATTTTTATTATCAAGGCTTTTGTCACATTTTTAGTATCAAGACTTCTATGGCTTCTTCTTCAATGCTTCTATGGCCTTTTTGTATCAAGGATCTTATGGCCTATTCTTCAACTATGGAATTCTATAATCCAAAAATGGAGATCTTTAGTTTTCTATATTCACCATGATCCTTCACTAGAAATATTCTTTTGTAGTATTCTTCTATTGCACAATGAACTAACCTATGCACTATGAGTGCATGCTAACCTTTGGGCAATGAAGTTGGAGTCTCCTATATTTCTATTGTAGGAGGATCCCCAATCCTCTAAGAATTAATTTTCTACAACAAAAGAAACTTTAGACCCCAGTTAGCAAATTCTATATAACTTGGATAATATTCACTAGATGATTTTTCAATCTAGTGGATTGAGTCGTGAGTCCTGATCTTCATGAGTTTTTCATAAAAACTCTATAAAAATAATCTAGATGAAAATGATCTCAGTACTTTCTAAAATTGAGATTTATTTTAGTCCTATATTTGTGACCCCTAAAATCTACCACCTAGATACTTTTGAGATCTTTTTTTAGTGGTTGGTCTAGTGGCACGTCAGTTTGATAAAACTCTCAGGCTAACCAAAAATGGCAGTTTTCCTATTTACCTGAACAGACTAGATATGCCATGGCTATGATACCACTTTTAAATTTTGATGAATGAGACTTAAGAGATAACAATCACAAGATGCAAAATACCATGAAATAAAAAAAAAATCTAGATGACTGAAGTATGCTAAAAAATATAAATCATATAATATATTACAATGTACCTATGGAGAAAGTGAGCACTCCATTAACAAAGTTATATATCTACATTGTATCCATCACCAATGAATGGTGTGGCACATAAAACTACACCGTCTACTAAGCTATGCTATCTAAACATGTTCCCAAAATTTATTCACAATCTATCTAAGAAGTCATCCTTATATAGTAAAAATAGGATACTTGGCCAACACTCTATCCAGTTGTGCAAGGAACAACTTGCACATTGACACTTGTGCATTTATTACATTGCATGAAGTAACTGGATAACTTGCATAGGAAATAATCTAGAATAGACTCTCTTTCCATAACACAAATTATGGAATAGACTCTATTTCCAACAGTATGTGGTGTTCATATCAGGTTCACGAAAGATGTAAATCTAGAATAGGTGATCCTAGTCTCGAAGCCTACTGGTTTACACTTGAACAAGAAATCTTGCCTGAATCTCATTTTTACTTGAGTTATTTCATGGGGATAAAGGGTTCACCAATATTATTTTATGGATTCATTATAAATCCTATGTTTTATTGTGTTCAATTATGCAAGTGCCTAATATTTGAAATCTAGAAAAAAAATATGCCTAGTGGAAGAAGATGTGAATACAATGTAATTTAGGGAAGATAACGATGCAACAAACAAGACTAAAACTATATACCTTATTTAATTCCTTGTAATAACTTTAAAAATTCAAATGAAAGTGACAATAAACTAAAATAAAATGTATTTATATTTTCACTTATATGCTCAAGAAGATACAAAAAGTAAATTCTATCTCATGTGCAAATTGTATGTAATTTGGATTCAATGTCTAATGAAAAAATTAAAACTTGATTCTTTGATCCTTCTTTTCCTTAATGTATTTGAAACTATATGAAAATTTGTTCTTATTGAAAACAACAAACAAAACCATTTTTATTGCTTAGAAATTTGACATAAAATAAGATTACCCAAAGTTTTGTATATGATAAAATTGTATTTTAGACTCTGGTTTATCGCTTGTAAAAAATTTTCCTCCTATCCATGGATTCGTCACCTATGATAAGTTGTTGCCTATGTACCTACAAATTTGCAAAAATATGAAAAGGAAAAATAATAAATGTGTTAGTTTTAGGGGTCCTACTTGATGTTGGGGAATTTGTTAAACTTCTATTTTTGTAATAAATCCCCTATTCCTTTTTACAAAATGAAATTGGACCCTTTTGAAGAAGGTTAGGTACATAAAACTAGAATTTTAGCTATTGCAAAATGTTGTAGACACTAAAATCATGTCAATTTGATTAGACGACCAAGACAAGTTCTAATTGACACCATATTGCCCCCTTGGGCAACCATCAGAGGTTACATAGTGGTCTTAACCACTTTTGGGAGGTTCTACCCCATTTTTAGGAAGTTTTTGGCCATGTATGCATGGCCATTCCACCCTAGGATGACCATAATTCATGGTCATCCCACCTAGGGATGACCACCAGCAGTCATCCCTGGGTGGGATGACCATGGCCTTGGACCATAAAAAGTAAAAGGAGGGACAAATGGTACCCTAAAAGTACCATTTATCTTGCCCATTCAAGCATGCAAGTATGAGGTTAATAACTCTCATGCCAATGCATGACAAAATTTGGATAAATGGTGATACTTGCCTTGCATGGCCTTTCATGCTCATTTGACCATATGCCTTCTTGGGCTATAAAGTGGATTAATTCCATCCAATTTTATAGAGGATTCTTTGCAACATTCACAATTAAGTTTTGTTGAGACTTATCCCCAATATGTTGTGTATTTTCCCTTGAGATCTCGATCAAACGAAGGAGGTTTTAAAGTGATTCTAAAACATGCAATCTATTTATAAAACCAACCCATTCAAGTGAATTAGGTCCCCAAATTTTATGACAATACCCCTAAGAGTGTTTTGGACCAAATCCCAAAGGAATTGGTGGTAAAAACCACTAGATTTGGTGGTCGTCCCACCATAGGATGACCCCCAAATTGTGATAGTCCTAAATGGTTTACCCTGGGATGGCCACAAATTGGAGCACCATTTTATTAATGTTTTTACATAGGTCAATTTTAGAGTAGAATATATGCTTGCTATTCAAATTTGGTTTAATTTGGAGTTGTTTTTATTTAGTTATAATGCTTTTTGTGTATTGCAGATCTAAATTGCTCACCCTAGTATGACCATAAATTTGAGCACAATTTCTTTAATATTTTCAATTAGATCATTTACATAGCACATAATATGCATAAATATAATTTATTGTAGAATTTGGAGCAATTTTGAATAATCTATTGCACTTTTCCTCTTTCAAGCTTATTGATGTATGCACCTTCATCGTTTCATCTTAATCCGCACATGCTACTAATAAATTTTAGTTTCTTATGTGTATATATAGGTATCACATTGTATGAGGAAGGAGCAACAATCTAGAACAATGATAGAACACATTGTAGTGGCATCAGAAGCCTACTCTTCAATTGTGAGTGTGAGGAAGAAACTGGAAGCGCATCTTGGATTCTTGAGAGGATTTGATCCTTTGTGTTTTGTAATGAGTGTATCAATTGAGAGCCCTCAAAGGGAAATTTGTTAACCATTTATTTGATTTTTTATATTATAAGGAGAACCATCCATTTCTTTCATATATGTGTCATTTTATGCTTGTTTGAAGTGTCACTTTTGTAGTGCTTAGATCAAGTAGAATAATAGATGCATCTCATTTTCCCTTGCTAGGTGCATCATTTTCATGATCTACAGTGGTGATCATGGTGGGACCCCTGTCCCGTTTCATTTTTGAAAGTTTTAACCCTATTTTTGTCCTTTGAATATTTTAGGTATTGGCCATTTTGACCTAAAATGACCCCTGATTTTCTAGTTGGTCCCTACCAGGGATGGCCACAATAGCCATCCTAGGAAGGGATGACCCCCAATTTTGTAGACATCCCACCCCAATACGACTACAAAATTGAGGATTTTATTCTCAAATTTCTAGAAACAACAGGATCTTAGGCTATCAATGTAAGTGCCTAAACCTTCACTTTGCATTTTTACTGTTCAAAATAGCTTAAATTTGGTTTTTCTTCGCTTCCCTTGTTTTATTGAAAGGTAGATTTCATTTTTCTATAATTGCAAAAATAAAAATGGAAAAATAAGAAACATAGAAAATAACTAAGTATGAATGTATATGAATGATCTGATTGCTTGTGACCTACCTAATGGGTATGTTATCATTTAGGACATGCATTTTGTAGGTTTGATTTTATCTAACATTTCTGAAAGTGAAACATTATTTGTGCATTTAGTGAACTAGCATTGAGTGCTCTCTTGTTTTACTTTCTTTAAGCATAAAAGGAACCACACACACCACATCTCATTTTGAACACTAGTGAGTTGGATTTCATCACCAACCACTAGTAGAGACCAACCACAAGTGGGTTTCATCTCCACCCATTGGCTCAAATCCTATGAACCCTATTTTTGGCCAAGGTTGGCTCCAAGAACCATCATAGCCTATGGGATATAGCACGTATCTCTCTTTGGAGAGGTATATCACTGATTACAGGTGAACTGGATGGGTACTGGTAGGACCTATGCTCCCTAACCGAGTATGGGATTCATATCCATACTTTGGTGGGTTTATGTGATCGAACATTCACTACCGTTTTTTGAGCTACGAGCATACAGGTGAAACCCCTTTAACAAAATAATATAATCCAATAAAAGAAAAACATGTGACATAAGGTATTCTTTGCAAACAACAAATAAAAACACACAAAAAAGTTTTAGGGAACACACATAAATATTTAAAAGAGAAACACTTGTCCTATTTCATGTTTCTATTATTGTGTGCAACATTATTAAAATTTGTAAATTAGATAATCACCTAGGTTTTGGTGAGAAATAGCAATGGTGTGCACCCACAACCAAGCCCATTCAAGGGTTGACGCTATAGAGAGTAGACAATAAGACATGAGTCATCTCTGATTTAGCCCTAAGGACATGGTCATACCTCCTTAGAAGCATCCTACTCGTCCAAGTCCTAGAATAGATAGTCATGAACTCCACCTACAAGGGACCCCTATGCGGGACATACCTATAGGTTTTGATCCCAACCTAGGAACTTACTCCCAATATTTAGACACTTCACACGTCTTCTTACAAGAATGACAACCATGCACTAAGGTGCTACCAGATATATAAATAGTATGCATTCACGTGCCTTCTAGGTCTACCATACCCACCTATGGGCAAGAGAAATAGTACATGCACTAGACAGATCCAAATGATCAAAATTCACCCTTAAACCTGTTGGGACTGAAATTGAAGGGATTAATTTTATTGATACAAATGGTTACAATATATAGGCATGAGCCTATATTCAACACATGAAACTTTTCAAGAGAAACTGACAAGTGTCAAGGTGAAGGCATAGTGCACTTTAACTCTAACATTCCCCCTTAAAGTGCACTATCATAACTAAAGAATAAACAAAACAAGTCAACATTAGGTAACATTCCCCCTTAATGTTGACTTCTCTAAAATAACCTATCATCCTCTCTTATTGTTGATTTGGTCTAGGCTCATGCTCTTTGCGCTTGGCTCTCCAACTGTGAATAATGCTAGATTCACTGTGTATACATCTCGGTCTGTTGCCTCAAGGTCAGCCACTTCCATGGGTCTGTTTCCACTGCGTCAACCGTCTAAGTGCCTCAGGGTCATCATGGGTGCCTCAGGGTCAGCCACTTCTGGGTCTGTTGCCTCTTCAGGTCATCCTCAAAGGATGTTGCCTCTCGTAGGTCACTGACTAGTCCCACCATAAATATCAAATCCTTCCTTATGGTGAACTCAATCTAGAAGGTGTTGGTCTCTGCCAAAAATGCACCTAATACAAAGGAAAAATGAGCCATATAAGAGTGTCGGTATCTGCCTAAAATGCACTCAATACAATAAAATGAGCCATAGATGCCAAATATGGAGGAGAAGAAGAGAAGAAGAGAATCTTCTGAAGTGTCTTCATCTGTAGTCTTCAGAAGTAGATCCGAAAAAACCTCGGATAGAGTCTAGGGTGTCTATGTCTGTAGTCCCTAGATTAAGTGTCCTTATGGTGACCATGTCATCCCATCGAAATGCATGGGTAACCAGCCGTTGCATTCACCAAGTGTATAGAAAAGATCAATAGGTACAATGATCACATATGAAATTACCTTGGGAGTGTCGAGTTCAACCGAGAGTGCACTCCAAGGCAGAAAAACTTTGAGGCTAAAAAACTAAATTGAAACAACCTCAAAATTACAATATGACAGCACCATTGTGTTCGTCATGGAAAAAAGTTTCCAATGACTATAAATACCCCTATAGGCGTATACAAATTGATGCTTCAACAAATCAAACACAATGACCCTCAAAAATATGTGCAGCTCCGGGACATTCCCAAGTAGTCACCCATCTAAGTGCTACTCTAGTACTCAATGCTTAAGATGGGAATTTTTATAAAAAATACTGCCAGAAAGTCAGCCTATACAATTTGAATAGTAAACTCCTTCCACTTTTAAAATATAAAAGTTTAAAACCTTTAGCTTTTACTAAACTCTAGTTACATGCATAATAAATCATTAATCAAAGACACCACCAATCTGTGCCTCTCTTCTCTCTGAAGATATTCCACACAGCTAGAGTGCCTTATACTTTATCCATGACTGGCAGCCTAAACAAACCAGAGAATCTATACCTCCGAAGAGAAGCTCAAACCCTTGGCAGACAAGAGATGCAGGAACCAGAATTACAAGAAATGCAAAAGTTGAAATCCTCTCTCCAAGATAAACTTAAAACTACCCAAAATTAAAAATATTTTCCGTCTGGTTTTTGATCCATCAAATGATGGAGAGCATACTCCCTCGGTAAATTTATTTTTAAACAAATAGGGAAAAAAAAATCACGTGGGAGGGAGGATTTCCATGAAGGAAATCCCCCCTCAAGGGGTTTCATAGGGCAGGGAAATCCTGCTCTGATACCAAATGTTGGGACTGAAACTAAGGGGATTTCTTTTATTGATACAAATGGTTACAATATATAGGCATAAGCCTATATTCAACACATGACACTTGTCAAGAGAAACTGACAAGTGTCAAGGTGAAGGCATAGTGCACTTTAACTCTAACATTCCCCCTTAAAGTGCACTATCCTAACTAAAGAAGAAACAAAACAAGTCAACATTAGGTAACATTCCCCCTTAATTTTGACTTCTCTAAAACAACCTATCATCCTCTCTTATTGCTAATTTGGTCTAGGCTCATGCTCTTTGCGCTTGGCTCTCCAACTATGAATAATGCTAGATTCACTGTGTATACATCTCGGTCTATTGCCTCAGGGTCAGCCACTTCCACGGGTCTGTTGCCACTGGGTCAGCCATCTAAGTGCCTTAGGGTCATCATGGGTGCCTCAGGGTCAGCCACTTCTAGGTCTATTGCCTCTGTAGGTCATCCTCAGAGGATGTTGCCTCTCGTAGGTCACTGACTAGTCCCACCATAAATATCAAATCCTTCCTTATGGTGAACTCAATCTAGAAGGTGTCGGTCTCTGTCGAAAATGCACCTAATACAAAGGAAAAACAAGCCATATAAGAGTGTCGGTCTCTGCAAAAATGCACTCAATACAATAAAATGAGCCATAGATGCCAAATATGGAGGAGAAGAAGAGAAGAAGAGAATATTTTGAAGTGTCTTCGTCTATAGTCTTTAGAAGTAGATCCGAAAAAAACCTCGGATAGAGTCTAGGGTGTCTATGTCTGTAGTCCCTAGATTAAGTGTCCTTATGGTGACCATGTCATCCCACCAAAATGAATGGGTAACCAGCAGCTGCATTCGCCAAGTGTATAGAAAAGATCACTAGGTACAAGGATCACATATAAATTGCCTTGGGAGTGTCGGGTTCAACCGAGAGTGCACTCCAAGGTAGAAAAACTTTGAGGCTAAAAAAATGATTTGAAATAGCCTCAAAATTACAATATGACAGCACCATTGTGTCTATCATGGAAAAACGTTTCCAATGACTATGAATACCCCTATAGGCGTATACAAATTTATGCTTCAACAAATCAAACACAATGACCCTCAAAAATATGTGCAGCTCCGGGACATTCCCAAGTAGTCACCCATCCGAGTGCTACTCTAGTACTCAATGCTTAAGATGGGAGTTTTTATAAAAAATACTGCCAGAAAGTCAGCCTATACAATTTGAATAGTAAACTCCTTCCACTTTTAAAATATAAAAGTTTAAAACCTTTAGCTTTTACTAAACTCTAGTTACATGCATAATAAAACATGAATCAAAGACACCACCAATCCGTGCCTCTCTTCTCTTTGAAGATATTCTGGCATCTATTTTTTTTTCACGGATGACACCCCGAGATTGGACATCAAACCCTCAGTGGACCCGAACCCCACAATTTCGAGCCCTGAAATCCCCCCCGACCTTGTCAGAAATCATACCTTGAAACCCTCTGGCCGGACTTCCTCGACCCACTACCGCCGGAGGTCTCCACCTTGCCGAAAGTCCCACCATCGTCAGACCCCTCGTGGCCGTCGGAAGTACCCCACATCCCCGTGTCAGGCAGCAAACACGCAGCAAACTGGCGGAGTCTATAAACCATCCAGCTCCATGATCATCGCCAAGTCTTGCACCCACGTGTACGATGCTATTTTGGATTTCTCACTGGCTGTAACATCGTCATGGTTGCACACAAACAGTGATCACGTAGCCAAACAGGATGTCGTAATCCTTGAATTGAACACGTTAGCACTTCATCCTCCATGTCTGTCTTACGAAAGAGCAGCACCTCGGGAGCTTATCAAAGCCAACGCAACGCCGAGAGTGGGGAAACTGCAACATAGTGCTTTGGCTATAAAATCTTATCAAATAGCAATATGCCTATTTAGAGCCATGATTTAGAGCCTGCGGTTGAAACTGGCATGATTTGGTGCTTCTCCATCACAAAATTACATTGAGTTGCGAACTTGCTCTACGTCGTGATTGACCCAATCTTATTTGGTAATCACCAAGAACTAGCACACATGGCTATCAAAGTAAAACATTTGACATAATATCTGCTACTATGGATTCCATACTCCTCTCCATGCCAAAGTTTAGGAATCTCAACCAAACATCTTCAGAACATCTTTCGGCTGGATTTCACCACCGCTGCTGCCCTCCTGTATTAAATCGGTGGTGAAACATGAAATATGCCCATAGTGAACCTCCATATCTGCAAATATCTTTAGCATATCAATTTGAGTATCCTTTGCATGGTTTTAGGGCTTTTGAATTACCATATCAACGTTGCACCCTGATTTATTCTCGTAAGCTATGGTTCTTTCTCGGTGATAGAACTCGAAAATCTGGACAATCGATGCCAAAATAGTGAAAGCAGACCTTGAATTCGTACATTCAGAACTCGTTGTAGGAAAACACGTTCACGATGGGCCAAGAGGCCTCCTCTTCATTGTCGGAGGGCAAAATATTTTGTAGGGAGGTGATGGCGTCTGCAGATTTGAATGCGGAACTGTTGCTTCCGAAAAATAAGCCCACTAATGAAGGAGAGTTTTGCTTAATAGCACAAACAAAATTTTCTGTCGGCAACCCGTCGGATGTGAGGGTGGACAAATCATCAGGAAATGAAACCCCAAGGGCTCTGCACTAGGTGCTATCGATGTCGTCGAAGGAGAGACTCTTGGCCAAAATATTACGGGTAGTCACAGCCTCTTCGATGGGAATCGATGATGATTTTCCCAAATTTGTGCAGTGGCAGGTGAGGGCATCCTCATCCTCATGGCTGAGGTGGTGCTGCATCTTGCCTGCATTCATCGTCTGCACCATCATGCAGTTCTAGGCACCGCTCCAGGCACCGCTGGATGCTTCATCGGTCCCCGCGACGTGCTGCTCGACGGCGGCCATCTCCAAGACGGAGCAAGTCCCTCGATGCAATTTTACCAAGTCCATATGGAAAAAATACCAGCGATCACAAAAAACAAACTTTGCCAACATGCAGATAAAACCAGGCACCGAAGCTCACCAAAAAAAAAACTACCCGAGCAACTCGTAACATGCTCGCCAGGAAAAATAAACTTTCAATCTACCAAACTCTCAACAGAGATGGGATGGAACACGCACTGCACCAGCAATCTAAAAAATATCAACCTACAACTAGGAGAAAAATAATTCACTAAAGAAATATTTTATCGCCATTATTTTTTCTCAAGCTTCTAGTTTCTGATCCATCAACGATGGAGAGCATACTCCCTTGCTTGAAGAAAAAAATGGGGGAAAGGAGAGGGAAAAAAATGAGGGGGGGATTTCCATGAAGGAAATCCCCCTCAAGCTCACAAGGCCAGAGAAAGCCTGGAGCTCTGATACCAAATGTTGGGACTGAAACTAAAGGGATTAATTTTATTGATAAAAATGGTTACAATATATAGGCATAAGCCTATATTCAACACATGACACTTGTCAAGAGAAACTGACAAGTGTCAAGGTGAAGGCATAGTGCACTTTAACTATAACAAAACCACCCTAATAGGTTACAACAACCTAAGTACCAAGATGAGTATGATACTCATAGCTCAGATTGAGAAAACTCAGCCCTTCCCTTCCTCATCAATGAAGGAAGGCATGAGGAAATTATTGATTATCCTCAGGTCCATTACACTATGTAAGCATGATTTTTCTCTAAATAATCTAAGTACAAAGATCACTTGTCTAGGCCTAAACCTTAAGTGAACGTGACTACCCTTGATCGAGGAAAGCTCGTAATCAATATTTTAGATCATCCTGAGTGATATAAGCCTCAGGGTGATACTTCTAGGGATAATAGGCCCCGTATAGTAGAGTATATAAATCAAGTATTTACAAGATATGTTGAACATTATGTGCAATTCAAGCATCTTAGACAGGATAAAGAATGCTTCAACCGCTTGTATCAATTAGAGAAGCAAGGGATTGAAAAAAAAATCAACTATATGTTTTAAAATACTTTACATGAGATGGTTCCTACACCATGTACCCATGGATAGGAATTCCATCAAAGGTAACCTAATCTTAATCAAGATAGACCTCCTAGGCCTAACCCAATGTTACCTTCTCAACCTCCTAGGCCAAATCAGGATTTGCCTCCTAGGGTAAACATAGATCACCTTCCATAGGTGCTTATTTCTCTTTGTAGGCTAGCTCAAGAGACACCTTATGGGTTCTACACTGAGCATGAACCATACATAGAATATCTTGAAGCACCTTACAAAGGCAAACTGGATGACATTCAACCACCCCACAATAAACCTGATGTTCCTCGCCCTCCCCTATAGGGTCAAAGAAAAGAAGAGGATATCAAATCCTCTAATGCATACAGAGTATTGCTCGAATGCCTAGAATGGATAGAGATCAAGACCTCTAGGTCTAGGGCTCAGAAGCCACTTTGCATAAAATTCACAATCAACCGCTTTACCCATCAATATCTTCTCCTCCCTATCTAAAGCATTTTAAAATGCCCAAGCTAGATACTTTTAAAGGAGAGTAAGACATGCAGGAGCATGTCACCAAATTTTTGAATCACTACTTCTACATATAGGAAAATGATGCCTTACTTTTGAGGACATTTTTGCTTACCCTATTTATCCCTACCATAGAATGGTACAACTAAATCTCAAAGTATAGTGTCTATAATTTCTAGCAATTTGCAGATGCGTTCCTGGAGAGATTCGTCTTTAACACCAAGTGGAAGGTGACTTTAACTGACCTCACAGGATTAAAATATTTTGATGATGAGTCAATCATAAACTATGGAAATAGGTGGTGAACACTTCTTGTCAAGCTACCATTATTACTCCCTATGTCTAAGTTGACTCAAATGTTTGCTAAGAGTTTCTTGAAGACAATTTCCTTACTGCTACAACTCCAACAATATCCAAATCTTGAAGATGCTCTAGTGTAGGCTAGAATAATAAAATACATTAAAATTCAAGAGGGTAAAATTGTGAAATCCTACAAGAAGGAATGGACTAAGAATGCCAAGGATAATTTGATTCAATTAAATCCAAAAGTAGTCAACCAAGTTTCTATCAATATTCCAGGGTCTGCGCAACCAATTCCACCTTAGAAGAATAACTATCAGGCCACACCTCGAAACTAAAACAATGAAAATCAAACATACCAAGGGAAAAACCAACATAATCCTAAGTGACAATTTACACCCATTATTGAGTCCATGGACTCTTTATTTTAGTGCCTCTTTGTAGATAAGGCAATTAAACTACTTGAAAGTTGACCTATCAATCCAAATGCACCAAATCCCAGGGGATATCATGAAGACATATACTGCAAGTACCATAGGTAAAATTGGAATGGCGTGCATATGTACTACAAGTTTAAACACCTAGTATAGGATATGATTTATAGGAATGATCTTCAAGTCAATAACTGTATTGCACCAAACAATCAAAAAATGGGTATTTTTAAATACCCTCTGCCCACTCATGAGGAGCAGCAAAAGATAACAATATAGGTGAATGAGGTCCATCAGGAATCCCCTAAATAATTCTTTGTTGACATGGTCAACATTGTGACAAGGAATAGGCATTACCCAAGTCAAGTTGCACCATGTGTGGCTTCAAGCGATATTCAATCAACGTCTCAGCCTCTGCCACCTTGTTGAGTGGTGTTTTAACCCGATTGTGAAAACACACTCTCCTGTAGGATCCGAGTCCTAAATCCTCTGCTTGCAAAGAAAAACGATTTCTCCAAGGTTCTTATTATGCTAATTATTGATTATCAAGGATGCTGTTTAAAATGAAATGCTAAGAACACCTTAGGGTTTGCAAGTG
This sequence comes from Wollemia nobilis, assembly GCA_028583015.1. Taxonomy (NCBI): domain Eukaryota; kingdom Viridiplantae; phylum Streptophyta; class Pinopsida; order Araucariales; family Araucariaceae; genus Wollemia; species Wollemia nobilis. The sequence goes on along the minus strand of JAQPPZ010016751.1, from coordinate 2,129,544 downwards.
GATGTTAACAAGGGGCACTGTGGTTTATTTAATTTTGAAAGTGCAATGGACTCTAAAATGAATAAAATATGTTTTAATCTTTAATTCTGATGGATTTTTAGTGATTTATTCAAACAAAGTAATTAAACTGCTGAAAATAAAATATGGGTTTGAAAAGCAAAGCAAAATAAATAAAAACGTAAAATAAATTACAGTCAGAAAGTTGTCATTAATCGGATGAAACCGAAGATACTGAGGCTTTCTACATACAACCTAACCTAATGAACCTGCACTTTCACACAATCCAAATAGGCTAGGTGCGGGTCTCGAGGGTTTCTACTATAATTCCAGATTCAAGCATTCGCATGAAGCAACCAAGAGATCTTGCATTAAACTTCACCTAGAAACCTAAGAAATCTGGAAAGGAAAGATAGACATTAAATCATGCATGCAGAAGTAACTCCTTCTTTCTCATCCAAAAGATGCCAACTCTCTATATTTTGTATTAAAGAATATTTCGATTACATTCAAAAATGTTCCAGGTATAAAATTCCCGAACAAAAAGAAGGAAATTGCCCAAGTACAGGCCCAGAATAGCACGAAGCTCTTGTCTCTGCAACTCTGTATTCGGCAATTTCCAACCCCTTCTTCGATTTGCAATTCTGGTCTTATAATGTTTGACGCGGCTCTTCGATCTTCTCTGTCGCTTCATTTCACCTTCCTGCACATGACCCCTCAAATTCTTGCTTTTTCCCGCTTTGATTCACGCTCAAATTTGAAAACGCTTCGAAATTCATCTCTGCATGTAACGCCTCTGCAAGTTTGACACTTGTGCGCCACGTGTCCTGCTTTTCCTGCGTCTTGTGTAACGCTTACTGCAAAAAAAAAATGACAAAACTGCAAGTCTGCCTGTTCATCTTCTTAGCCGCGATATGGCGACATGTCATGAAATCACATGTCGCGATATCGCTACATGCTTCCCGGCCGTACGCCTTTAGCAGCTCCCTGTAGCGATGTCGCGACCGTTTTTCATTTGTCTACCTTTGGCAACTTCTCGTAGCGATATCGCTACCCTTTTAACATTCCTTGAGCCCTCCTCTTCGAACGGTAGCGATATCGCTACCACTTTCTACTTTCGAGCCGTTTTCATTGCCTGATCGCCATCTCCTACTCCTACTCCCTCCCTTGCCAAACCGTCGCGATATCGCGACCATTTTCTGTTTTGTTGCCGTTGACCGCGTTGACCGTGATTTTTCGACATGTCACGATTTCGCTACAATTTTCCGGCTTCGGTCGCGATTTCGCGACATGTCGCGATTTCGCTACCTGTCGCGATTTCGCGACCCCTTTCTACACTTGTGCATTTTCTCTTTTTCTTCAATTCTGGCATCTGGGTCACTGAGATCCTTCCCTGCAAGCCTGCAAAAAGGTGGGTCCCCAATTTTGGGGTGTGTTGTGGATCAACCACAACAAATGGTGACTCTGCTGTCAAATGCTCTTGAGCATTTTAGTAAGAACCCAACTTTGAAACATATCACAAACTCGCAAATACATGTTAGCACATAAGCAAAATAACAAATGCCCAAAGATCAGAAGTACATGAATCATCGGAATCATCAAGTATTAGCTCGGTGTGTGCAATGTGTTTTCATTCCCTATCATTTGAAATTGATCAACATTTCATTATCGGTTTTGCATGAATGCATATATGGGATGGTGAATGATTTGTGTACCCTAATGAATGTGCAAGGAGATTTGCTTCCATAAAGGGCATGGTACTTCTTCTAATACTATGTACAAGCATTCAAGATTGCCAAACCCTCTTAGGATCCACTAGTTCATTATCTTATTGTATCCCAAAGTTGGTTATGAGTCCCTACTATCTAGAACCCATGTGCAAGTGAATGTGAAATCAGAACTTTGGGGAATCAGACTCCCAACCAACCGAGATGAGAGTTTAACCTTATCCTTACTATTCTGATTTAGAGTTCATTACCTCACTTTAAGCAAAATAATTAAACCAGTTATGGAAGAAATGGTCATGCTAGTCTAACCCTCTAGACAATCAGTGGTCTTGTTTTTTAGGCAAGACATGATGCCATGCATGGGCATATCTAACCCCACAATCCAAAACTTATCTCCATTTCTTTGGACCTTGGGGATGACTACCCATCCCTTGCAGAGGACAAGTAGTACGATCCTTACAATCCAAAATAAAGATGAGATGGGAAAAATTTATTTACTTTTTACTTCTTGGACCTTGGGGATGACTACCCATCCTGGTTAGGGACAAGTAGTACGATCCTTACAATCCAAACCTTAGATATAAATCATTAATTCTGTTGCTTAAACCTTGGGGATGACTACCCATCCTTTGCAGAAGGACAAATAGTACGATCCTTACAATCCAAGGCTGATGAGAATGGAAAATATTAATTTTATTACTTAGACCTTGGGGATGACTACCCATCCTTTAGAGGACAAATAGTACGATCCTTACAATCCAAGACTAATTATGAAATGAAAACATAGGAGCTTTGGGGAATCAGATTCTCAACCAACCGAGATGAGAATTTACACCCTATCCTTACTACTCCATGTGGGCTTTAAGTTCTATGGAAGTGGTCAAAACCACTGTTTTTAGGATCATGTTGCATAATAGGATAGACATGAAAACCACTTTCGCTCAACCTTTTCCTCCAAGCTAGGTTTTGATCATTTTGCTCAAGATCCTTTTTAATTTATGAGACGTGCTTGGTTCTAGATACCTCAAGACTCAGTTTCCAACCTTAGGATTCACTTACATTTATGTTATAACATAACCCTAAGAGAATTTGACGTACTTTCATGGCTTGTACATAAGATGCATATGTAACTAAAATGAAATGTATGTGAGGTGAGATGGAATATGAATGCCTTATCTTTGCAAATGAAATGATATGTCATGCAAATCTGATTCTTTCATGTATCACAAAATCAAACAATATAACTTAAAATGTTTTATGTTATTGGTGGAGCCTTTACAAGATAATTCCAATATTTCATATTCTCCTAACCTTAAGCATAAGTTGGCATCTCAATTTATTTCTTTTTGTTTTGTTTTGTTTTGTTTTTTTTTTTTTTTATCAAAATTAACAACATGACAATTGAAATCAAATCCACAACCAAAATCCTAGCTAAGCTAACAATCCTAAATCAAACAAAATCTGAAAATCCTAAACAATGAAACAAGATCTGAAAATCCCACCAAAATCAAAGAATGATATGAAAGTCCCACAACCTAAGGGCTAAAATAATGTTTTAAAATCTGCCCATTAACCGGCAGCGTGAAATATTTCCCTTCTAAGGTTTTTAGCTCTGAAGGTATTCTTCCCAAGAATCTCTGAAATCTGATATGGGCCTAACCAAAGACAATCAAACTTTTGATGGTTTCCTTTTTCCTCATGTCTTTTGTCCCATAGTAATACTAAATCTGAAATTCTGAATGATTTAACTTTGGCCCTTCTGTCAAACCACCTTTTGATTACTTCTTGGTGTTTATTCATGTGATTCATGGCCTCTTCTCTCTTTTCATCAAGGTGCAACAAGCTGGCTCAACTTTGGCTTCAACTTGATCATCTGTCCCCAAGTACTCTTGTATGAAATGTAAGGTCTGCAACTTCAAATTTTCTGGAAATATCGGGTCTTGCCCATAGACCAAATGATAGGGAGTATTCCCTATGGATTCTTTCACTCTGGTCCTATCTGCCCAAAGGGCAAACTTTAGTTGGCTGTGCCAGTCCCGAGGGTTCTTTTCCAGCAACTTCTTAATAGTATTCAACAAATTCTTATTTGAAGACTCGGCCAACCCATTTCCTTGAGGATAGTAATTGGATGCAAACTTTAAGCTCACTTTGTTATCATATGCCCAATCTGCAAATTGTGTAGAAATAAAAGCTTTACCATTGTCACCGACAATAGAGTCGGGCATCCCAAATCTTGTTATAATTTGATCCTCAAGAAATTTAATCACAACATCTGTGGTGGCATGTTTAGTAGGAATCGCCTCTGTCCACCTTGTACAATAGTCTGTAGCTGTCAAAATGAATTTGTGAGAATCGGAAGAATTTGGGTTAATAACCCCGATAAAATCCAGTCCCCACTGTGCAAACGGTCTCATTTCGACTACAGGCTGCAACGGCATGGCTGCATTTCTTTCTCTATTTGCAGCCACTTGACAGATGTGACAAGATCGTACATGGGTATGCGCATCCTTGAAAATATGTGGCCAGTAATATCCTGCTCTCAGGATTTGATGTGTTGTAGCATTGGCTGCACCATGACCAGTTCCATGCTTGCCATGAAATTCTTGCAACACCCTGGCGGCTTCATCTTTGCTCAAGCATCTCAGGTAGATACCTTCATGATTTTTTCTGTAAAGCACACCAGACTTTATCAGATAGTTAACAGATTTAAGCCTTAAAGCTCTCCTCTGTGTTGAATTCAAATTAGAAGGGCACTTACCAGTCAATAAAAATTGCACAATATCAACATACCGGTCCTCCTTAGCCATGTATTATGTATTTGAGCATTGAATTGTTATTTGCGGATCATTTTCTGCGATCGCCTTTGCCAGTCCTTGTCCTCGAACTAGTTTCATTGGTTGGATTTCGAGATCAAATTCTTGGATGGTCGAAATCCATTTTCCTCTCTTCTCACCTAGTTCATTCTGTAAAAACATGGTCTTGACAACAGAATCGGGCACGATGGCGATAATTCTGTTGTGCACGATGTAGTGCCTAAATTTTTTCACGAGTTTTAAAAAGTGCATACATTTGCTTATCAAGGATTGAATACCTTAATTGAGCATCTTTCAGAGGGGCACTTAAAAATGCAATGGGCTTTTCGGCACTATCCTCACCTTTTTGGGTTAAGACACTCGCAAAGGAGTGTTCCGATGCAAAAGCATAAATATAAAAAGGCTTGGAGTAATGCTGGGCTTATAAGGACGGGGGCTCTGGAAATGGCATCTTTGATATTCCGGAAAGCCACTCTACTTTCCTCGTTCCATTTTACATCCACATCTTTCTTAAGCATCTGGTTTAGAGGCTTGGCTATCTCAGCAAAGCTAGAAATGAACTTCCTCACAAAATTGACTTGCCCAAAGAAAGATCTCAGTTCTTTTTTACTGCTCGGGAGAGGTAGGTTTTGGATAGCTTGTATCCTTTTTGGGTCGATGGATATGCCCTCTTTTGAAATGATGTGACCCAACAATTTCCCTTCCGTTACTCCAAAAATGCACTTTTTGGGATTTAAGGAAATTCCATGTTCTCTGCATCTTTGAAGCACTTTCTTCAAATCTTTAACATGATCCTCTCTCTTCTTCGAGAAAACCGGGATATCATCCACATACACGATGATGCATTTGCCTATTAGTCCTTTGAATGCGTAATCCATGGCGCGTTGAAAAGTTGCACCAGCGTTTAACAGTCCGAACGACATTCTCTTATATGCAAATGTCCCCCACTTGGTAGTGAAGGCTGTTTTCATCCTGTCATCTGGATGTATAAGAACTTGGTTGTACCCAGAATATCCATCGAGAAAGGACATCATTTCAGATCCATTTACCATTTGCAGAATTTCATCGATTGATGGTAATGGATAATTATCTTTTTGAGAGGCTTTATTAAGATTTCGAAAATCTATGCACGACCTAATCTCTCCACTCTTTTTCTTCTTTGGAACGAGGTTGGCCACCCAGGTTGAGTGCCTAACGGGAAAAATGATTTTTGCTTCCAATAATCTTTTAACCTCCTTTTCGATCAAAGGCTCCAATAGCGGGTTAACAACTCGTTGTCTTTGCCTAAAAGGCTTGGAGTCTGGCTTCAAAGGGATGGTATGCGTGATAATGTTATGGTTGTAAGTCTTGAGCTCATTGTAGTTCCAAGCAATACAATCTATGTAATGCTTCAAAGCCTGTATTATATTGCTCCTTTCTTCCTCTGTACATGCCTTTGCTATGTACACCTCCTTTGGATTATCTGCACTCCCCAGATTAATTGAATCGCATGCATCTTTGGGGAGCGGGACTCTTTTTCTTTTCTTGTTCTTGCATTCCATGTCGAACATCTTTTCTAATGAAACCACGTCTTTAGGAATTTTGTTGGATTGATACGCAGTTTCACTTTCTTCTGTTTCATCCTGCCACCTTTGTTCCTCATCGATCACCTGATTTTCAAAAATACCCGAGTTTGTGACAAACTTGAAGATGTGCTTGTCACACTCAAAAACACTGGAAATTCTTCACATTATCAGGTATTGATGGACAAGGAACCAGCTCAATGGAAAAAATTTTACATCTTTTTATATCCACCGGGTTTAACATGCCCGTGGCGACTGCAAGAGAGTCTGCTATTCGATTTCCTCTCCTAGAAATAAGGGCTATGTTGAATGCATCAAACTCCTCCATGAGGTCCATAACCCTAGTCCTATAAAGGCTCAGTATTTTGTCGCGGCATGTATCCTGTCCTTTGATTTGCTTGACAACCAACTCGAGAATCTCCCAAAACCTTCAAGCATTTAACATGTTTGCTCAATGCTAGACGTAAACCGTAGATCAATGCTTCGTATTTCTGCCACATTGTTTGTGCAAGGAAATTGCGGTCTGTAGGCAGCCAATAATGGTTTACCTCCTGGACCAGTGAGCTCGACTCCAGCTCCTGCTCCCTGTCTAGATTTTGATCCATCAAACTTGAGCAACCACGTGTAATCCTTCTCCTCAGAAGAACCACCATGACACACTTCTTCTTTAAGTTCATCAGTAGCTTTCTCAACATCAAGAGCATAGACCCCTAGGTTTGGCTCAGAAAACTGAACCTCATTCGGCTTGTTAAAATCCGTTATAATCTCCTTAAGCCTCGGTTCGTTTTCCACTCTGATTTGGTTAGCAATGCCCTTCCATGGCAGCCACATATGCGAGCGATCTGTTGCAAAATAGCCATTCAACGTTTTCATCCAATCTCTCGCAAGTAACATTCCATACCTACTTGGGATGTTAACCACCAAAATGTCTACAACCTTCTGGACCCTGGGTTCAGAATTTAATTGAATCTTGACATCATATAAGGTCCCTACTACATTTACCTCGAACGGTCCAATTGCAAGACCGTGCATTTGGATGAAACCGGTTGTAGACCCGAGCATTTGACATATCTCCGTAGGCATGAGGTTGCTCGTGGCTCCTGTGTCTACCAAATAGTTATGCAAGTTCTTACCCGCAATTCTCAGAGTTAATAAGAATGGCGGGACATCCCTTCTCTCCTTTCGCAAAATCAGATGGGATTCAACTCTTTTTTCCTTCCACATCGGATCAGGTGAGTTCAAAGCTCTTATCAACGCCTCCTTTTGACCGGGTAATTTAGCTGCGTCCGGGAATGAAAGGCTAGATTTGGACTTCTTCATATCCTCCACTACGTCATAATTTGGTTTTTCAATTTGATTGTCTTATGGACATCATTAGACATTTCTCTTCTGAGTGGAGGGGGAGGGTTGTTACTTGCCTTTGTATCTGGAGGAAGAATAGAGCTGTTTGGAGGTGTTGATGAGGTTTTAGGGGCTTTAGACTTACTCCTCAAATGGTACCCATGAGTCCCCTTTCTGAAATCTCGAAAAGCTTGCACCTCCTGTTCCAAAACTTCGTCTTCTTCCTCCTCGCTCTCACCCTCTTGGTGATATCCTGTTTCCATCACCATAATATTTTCATCTTGTTGATACGATGGATCCTCATTTGATACCAGTTCCAAATCATCAACTTGTGCCTGAAGACAATGAGTGTATCTAGCGATCTCAGGACAATTCCTCTCATTGTGTTCTTTTGTGTTATGTAACCTGCACCCTCTTTCCCATGCCAAATCTGAAAGATTCAAAAGAGAATTGGATTGGCTAGGGCCTGCGAAAGCATCTAATTGATTAGCAATGGGAGCAGGAACTCCCCCATTGTTTGGCTTAGTGTTCCAGTGCCTCCCTCTATTGTTAAAATTCTGACTTGGGTGAGGGGCACGGGACTCATGCTTCTGTTGTTGAACACTGTCATTACTTAGTTTATGCACTAGTTTCTTGAGCTCTTCGACTTTCGAAAAGACATCCTTCGGTGGAACCACATTGTTGTTAACCCCCATTGGATTTGCATAATTGATGGGGTCTTGATTCCACATTTGGGTGGGGTTCAAGGAATTGGATTCCCATATGGATTGATACCTTGAATTGGGATTGGATTCGAAACAGGGAACTATGGCTTGAGGATTGACTTGACTAGTTTCTGCGTAGTTGATTGAGCTGTTCTACAAAAATGCGAGGAACAGGTGGAATGGTCTGTGATTGGTTGGATTGGAATGGGTGCATATGCGGGTGCTCTGGTGGATACGGCTGCTGATATGGGAAGGCGTTCATACTTGGCATTTGTGGTGCCATGAGTTGATTTGCACGGGGAACTTGACCATATGGAGCACACTGTCCCAACATAGGCATCTGGGTAAACCCGTAGCCTTGCGGTGTCAATTCTTGCTCAATAGTCATGGCTTCATTATAGGCCAAAGCCAGCGTGGTGACCTGAGGATTACGCCTTGCAAACATGGCTGTCATGGGGTCCAATGCCCCAAAATATATCTGCAAAGCTACTGCAGGATCGATGGCAAAATGTCTAATTGCTCTGTTATAGTTCTTTTGGAATCTCCGATTAAACATTCGGATTGGTTCCCCTTGGCCCCGTTTGCATGTAATAAACTGATTGTAAATAGTTGCGGGATCTAAGGGCGACCTAAATTGATTGACAAATGCATTTTCCATTTGTGTCCAAGAGGTGATTGAACCAGTTGGCAAGCATATATACCATTCATATGCTATTGGATCCAAGCTCATGGGGAAAAGTCTGCAGGCTACATCTTCATGCTGAACTTGTAGCCTAATTAAAACATCTCTATAGGCTTGGATATGTTCTTCTGTTGTTCTTAGGCCATCTGGCTTGTATTTAGGCAGAAATATTTCAATGTTCTTGGGGATTTCATGGATATCCCCAGCAATATTCAAAGGAGTATTGTTAGCTCCATACCAAGGAGCTGCTGGAGCTTGAGCCATTTGACTCAGAATTGATGTAGACAGACCTACAATAGCAGAAGAAATATTACAAACTATAGGCACACTAGGGGCAACGGATATTACTGGCGTAGGTCCACTCGACGTTCCTGGAGAAAACGAGGCCTTTTGCTACTTGGAGTGCTTACGACTTGCTTGACTTTACCCTTGGGAGTACCAGTAAGGTCGTGAAAAATGGTTTCTCCGGTTGTTTGAGACCTGGTCGCAATACGGCGTGGTGGGTCCAGCCTGCCTGAGGAAACCCTCGGCTAGTTCGAAGAAAACTTGCAACAAACACAAAAACAGTGTTGCAGTTTAGCCGTAAATAATTTCAGAATTAAATCAAAAACAAAATATTCAGATATAAAAATTGAAATAGATAAACCGATTCGGCCCTCCTTCTAGCGCCAATCTGTTGAGTGGTGTTTTAACCCGATTGTGAAAACACACTCTCCTGTAGGATCCGAGTCCTAAATCCTCTGCTTGCAAAGAAAAACGATTTCTCCAAGGTTCTTATTATGCTAATTATTGATTATCAAGGATGCTTGTTTAAAATGAAATGCTAAGAACACCTTAGGGTTTGCAAGTGGATGTTAACAAGGGGCACTGTGGTTTATTTAATTATGAAAGTGCAATGGACTCTAAAATGAATAAAATCTGTTTTAATCTTTAATTCTGATGGATTTTTAGTGATTTATTCAAACACGGTAATTAAACTGCTGAAAATAAAATATGGGTTTGAAAAGCAAAGACAAAGTAAATAAAAATGTAAAATAAATTACAGTCAGAAAGCTGTCATTAATCGGATGAAACCGAAGATACTGAGGCTTTCTACATACAACCTAACCTAATGAACCTGCACTTTCACACAATCCAAATAGGCTAGGTGCGGGTCTCGAGGGTTTCTACTATAATTCCAGATTCAGGCATTCGCATGAAGCAACCAAGAGATCTTGCATTAAACTTCACCTAGAAACCTAAGAAATGCTGGAAAGGAAAGATAGACATTAAATCATGCATGCCGAAGTAACTCCTTCTTTCTCATCCAAAAGATGCCAACTCTCTGTATTTTGTATTAAAGAATATTTCGATTACATTCAAAAATGTTCCAGGTATAAAATTCCCGAACAAAAAGAAGGAAATTGCCCAAGTACAGGCCCAGAATAGCACGAAGCTCTTGTCTCTGCAACTCTGTATTCGGCAATTTCCAACCCCTTCTTCGATTTGCAATTCTGGTCTTATAATGTTTGACGCGGCTCTTCGATCTTCTCTGTCGCTTCATTTCACCTTCCTGCACATGACCCCTCAAATTCCTGCTTTTTCTCGCTTTGATTCACGCTCAAATTTGAAAACGCTTCGAAATTCATCTCTGCATGTAACGCCTCTGCAAGTTTGACACATGTGCACCACGTGTCCCGCATTTTCTGCGTCCTGTGTAACGCTTTCTGCGAAAAAAAATGACAAAACTGCAAGTCTGCCTGTTCATCTTCTTAGCCGCGATATGGCGACATGTCGCGAAATCGTGACATGTCGCGATATCGCTACATGCTTCCTGGCCGTACGCCTTCATCAGCTCCCCGTAGCGATGTCGCGACCGTTTTTCATTTGTCTACCTCCGACAACTTCTCGTAGCGATATCGCTACCCTTTTAACATTTTGAGCCCTCCTCTTCGAATGGTAGCGATATCGCTACCACTTTCTAACTTTGAGCCTGATTTTCATTTCCGTTGCGATTTCGTGACATCTTCCTTGTACCGTACAACTATGCCAAAATGCGTTGCGAAATTGCGACCATTTTCTCCGTCTGTACCGTTCGCCAAAACACATCGTGAAATCGCGACCATTTTCTGTTTTGTTGCCATTGACCGTGGTGACCGCGATTTTTTGACATGTCGCGATTTCGCGACAATTTTTCGGCTTCGGTCACGATTTTGTGACATGTCGCGATTTCGCTACCTGTCGCGATTTCACGACCCCTTTCTACACTTGTGCATTTTCTCTTTTTCTTCAATTCTGGCATCTGGGTCATTGAGATCCTTCCCTGCAAGCCTGCAAAAAGGTGGGTCCCCAATTTTGGGGTGTGTTGTGGATCAACCACAACAAAGAATAGGCATTACCCAAGTCATTACCCAAGTCAAGTTGCACCATGTGTGGCTTCAAGCGATATTCAATCAACGTCTCAGCCTCTGCCACCTCTAGTGCAAAACCTTCCACCTTTATTGGTGGTCACAATAAAGAGCAAGCTTACTTAGATCTTGCAAATAACATCGACTAGGATTTCTATCTATGAGATTATTCAGTAGTCTCCACATCATCAAGAATCTCTCATAGAGATCCTCAAGTTGATTGATCTATAGCCACAGAAGTCTAACTCCTTTAATAATTTTGTGGGGCATTTTTGACAGTGTACAAAAATAGTAATCACCTTTCACAAGGATGAAATCAAGTTGGTACCAAATGACATGGTGGATCCTCCCCTACACATAATCACATGTGTGAATGGAAAACCTTACAAGAGAGTTTTGATTGATATTGGTTCCTTCAACAACATCATCACCATGAGTGCTCTCAAATATTTAAGGCTTTCGATATCCCATATTGTTGCATCCACCTATATCCTTTGAGCATTTAATGATGCTATATGCTCAATGGTTGGTACCATAGTCTCACCTATTCAAATTGGATAAAATACCATACCAATGTTGTTTCATATATTTGAGGGTGAAATGGCCTACAATATCTTGCTGGGTAGACCCTATATCAGGGACATGAAGTGTGTACTATCCATAATTCACTAAAGTTTGAAGTACACTTATGAAGGTCAAGTACATGTTGTCCTTGTGGACCTTAAGCCCTTCAAATATTGCAACGTGGTGCAACAAATCCCTTAATTGACCTTACCATCAACACACATGGACTTTCAACTACATATGTCCAACTAAGGTCCCACTCCTTCACCGTCACCTTCCATTAATGCATCACCATATTTTGTTGTATCATCCTCATCATTGACACCCCCAGATATGCCTTTGTCATCATCGAATTATTTGCAGAGGAAAATGGGGAAGAGGCCTATTTATGAGATCCCTCCAACCATATATACCATATAAAAAGAAGAGATTCCTACTTTAACAGATGATGAACCACCTTGTGAGGTAAAAATTGAATCAAATCAACCCTCACTATCGTATCATCCATATCTACCACCACAAGTCATAGTTCATCTAGCTACCACTGCTTTAGAAGAATACCTAGTACAGAAAATCACAACTCCTACCATTAAGATAGTGCAAAACATGGGCTAACCTCATCTTCCCATAGGTACCATTGTACCTTTAGCATTACATTATAATCAAATGAATTTCATTTATGGAGGTCTTGACTATGGCATAGAACCGTATAATTAGCAAGAACAGGATGAAGAGCCCTTTTTTAAGGATATTAATTACATATCCAACCTTGAATTTGCCATGATATATCTCCATCTCTACAATTGGTATGGCTATGGTCTAGGTTTGTAAAAACAAGGTACTCACATTCCTTACTAGCCATAATATCAAATGCCATATGATAATTCTAGTTTAGGACACAACAAGCCCATGCTTCTTGATGTACTCACTGATAGTTTAGAGTGCATGATCCTCTACTATAGGGATGATCTGGTGCATGATACCTACACCAATCTTACTCATGTTCATTATTTTGGGGATTAATTCCCTACATAAATGAGAGATCAAGAGATATCTCACAAATTCACCTATTCTTATGAAACATATGAAAGTTCATATACCCTTCCACATGATAGTGAGGAAGAAGTGTAGGCAACAAATCCACCTCCCAAAGAAAGAATAAGTGATCCAAGGGATTTGCTCGATTTTGATAGTTTTTGATACAAGTGATAGTTTACCCAAGTTTTGTAAATCCTATAGTAAGGGGTAAGATCATGCAACCGAAATGGCAAATCGTACAAGGCAGTGGCAAATTGTACATGGCACACCGAAATTCACCCAAATGCAAGGGAAATGTAATTTTGGAGTAGCATGGTGCATAGATTTGCTAATTAAGGTGTTAAAATTAGTTTCAATCCAAATTAAGGTATTCAATTGTATATGGGTAGTTTTAAATAATGGATTTCCTTAAGAACCGCTTTGGAACGACCTAGGCAATGTTATATAAGGCCCCATTTTCAAATTTGTAGGTCTAGTTGCTAGAGTGAATGGATAGTATTGTTAATTGTTGGTTCTCTGAGTTGTTGCAGTTACATTCATAGATTTTCCATACTGTAATTGAATCCATATATATCAATGAGCATAATTACGGTTATGGATGACTGTGTACGATTCTGATAATGATGGATGGTGAATTATGGATGAACTCTTGTGTGTGTGTTTCTATGGAATGTTGTAGGTTAGTTTTGTGTAATGTTGCAATATTTTGGTAGAATATGGCATTGGTGTAACCTGGATAATGATAGAGATACATGGGAGTATCAAGGAAGACGTACTGAAATACATTGTACAATTTTTGGATGTAATCATGCACATGGATTCTCTCAACAACCCCATTAGGATGTTTTGCTTCTTATAGAGTTGGTATTGATTGGTACATCAAACCCTTACAAAAAATCTAGGAGAGATATTGGAGCAAGAGACAATTTAAACTAGTATTTGAATGTGTTTTTGGTTCATACAATTCATACATTATTACCCTTACAAAGAGTACAAAGTACTTTTTACCTGATTTGGTAAAACAACAGATTACGAGAAACTTATCCGATTTGGCTATTTTAAAAAATTGACTTGACTGATTAAAAAACTGTGTACACCAGCATCCAAAACAAATTCCATTAGTTATTTTGAGTGTAATATCATACCATATATGACACTATATGATTTATGATTGTACAGTGAAGACACTAAAGTTCGTACAAGAGTTCTTTGAATTGCCTTGAGACTGTACGATTTGGTAAATAAGTTTGGCTTGGCATATTTATCATTCTCCCCCTTGGAGAATACCTCCAAATTGGTAATACTCCACCCCTATGCTACAATAATATCAAGGTCCTCCCTATGAATGGATATTTGATGATGATTCAAATTACGAAGTAGCATCCATCGTATCTTCTATTTTGCACATTGAATATGTGTGGATCATCTTGTTGGATGATAATGATGAGGGTTATTTGCATATGTTCCCATTACAACACCCTATCTGGTGATAGTTTCAACCTTTATAAGAGTAAGCTTACCCACATATGCATCAACCACATTTGGTCATTTTGCTTCCACCACAACCACATCCACAACTCTTGCGGCAACATGTTATCAATAGACCTCATCAACAACCTAGAGGAGATCATTTGTCCATAAACATGATTTCCATAGATATTTTTGCACCATTGCATGATCTGAATAACCCATAAAATCCATTGCACCTTGACTTGGTTGGAATTAAATTTTATCGAGGAGATTCTCCACTATCTCCTTCTAAGTATTGGCCTTGCGATGAGATGCTACAACCATTTTATTTTACTCTAAGTCCTACTCAAGATATATTTCATAGTGAGGTTGAACAAGAATTTCCAATCGATGAAATAAACTCTACTGATGATATTCATCTGATCCCTACTCCCCATGATTTTGAAGATGGGTCTCATATGTTGAGTGAGCCCATAATTAATAAGGATATCACCTCAGATCCTAAAAATCCTCAACATATCAAGTTAGGGAAAGTCTTATCCCCCACTAAGCAATTTTATTCCATATCTATTCTCATAGAGAAGAAGAAAGCTTTTGCATGGTCATACAAATACATGCCAGGATTGGAAAAAAATATTATCATGCATAATCTTACGCTTGACCCAAATGCCAAGATAGTTAAGCAGAAGTTATGCAAAAGGCATCCAACGTTAGCCTTAATAGTGAAATAAAAGCTATAATTTTTTTTGGAAGCTAAGTTCATTATATCAGTGGATTATCTGCCATAGCTTTCCAATATGGTTCCTATCAAGAAGCCTAATGGAAGGATTTGTATTTTCACTGACTTTCATGATCTAAAAAAATCGAGTCCTAAGGATGAATTCCCATTACTAAAAATTGATACCCTAGTCAATTCCACAATGGGCCATGAGATATTATCCATAATGGATGGTTTCTTTGGATACAACCAAATTCATATTAATCTAAAAGATCAACTCAAAACAATGTTCACAATGTCATGGGGGACATTTTGTTATAAGACCATGCCTTTCAGCCTCAAAAAAACTAACACTACCTACCAACGAGCTATGACTTACATATTCCATGACTACATACATAAAATATTGGGAAATTACATGGATGACTTATTGGCTAAATATTTACTACACCATGAGCATATCGGTGTATTGCACAAAGTTCTCGATCGCCTCATAGAACACAATTTTAGACTAAACCATAAGAAGTGCATCTTCGACGTTATATCTGGAAAAATATTGGGATTCATGGTCTCTAAATGAGGCATCAATACCAATCCAAAAAAATTCAAGGCCATCCTTGAGACGCCAACTACCATAAAGTAGTTGCGTAGTCTATAGAGTAAGGTCGCATCTATCAAGCACTTGATAGCATAGTTACCAAATAAGTGTTGTCCCATGAACAAATTCTTACACAAGGGGGTAGCATTCAACTGGGATGATGAGTTTCAAGTCACCTTTGATGAAATCAGGCAATATTTGGCTTTGCTACTAGTATTGGCTCCTCCACAACTAGGAGTCTCATTCTATTTATACATATTAGCTACTGAGCTTGCATTGAGAACCATGTTAGCCCAAAAGAACGAATTGCACAAAGAACATACTACTTACTATATTAGCCACACCCTTTTTACTTATAAAATTAAATACACATAAGTTGAGAAGCTATGCTTAGTAGTGGTTTTTACAACTAAAACGCTACGCCATTAAATGCTCAATCATACAATATATGTAGTATCCAAATATAATCCATTACGAGATATGATAAGTCATACTTATCATAACAATCAAATGATAAAATGGATCATGATGTTGATAGAATTTGACCTTGAATTCATTGGATAAAAATAAATTAAAGGTTAGGTGAAGCAAATCAAACACATAAAAATGAACAATCCATAGTTTTTTCCTTTTATCATGTCAACTGAACCAAGCAATTTTCATTCTTTTTCTCCAAAAAAAGGATACAAAAGAGAATATCCCATTTACAATTTCTAAATTTCCCTCTAATACTGTGTTTTCCCCTTTTCCCTCCTAAAACAATGCACTTGGAATTTGAATTTTGGAGGCCAACTTGCCAAGGTCATAACTTCGCGCTCGTTTCTTCGATTGACTTGCACGAGATATTTTCAAAAAGGGTACAAAATGAACTAAGCAGATAAATCCTTAATTATTTTTTGTAAGGCTTGCAACTAATTGAAAATCCTCAAATTCGGCCTCTAAGGCCTTCAAAATTCACCTATAAGTTTTACTAGTTTTACAAAATTAAACAATTACAATTTTTTTTGGGTGATGCAAGATCACTCTTACACCACTGGATGCTCCTACATCAGACACCCAGTGTAATTTGATAAGTGACCTTCACTTCTATGTTATTGGAATAAAACCAAGGTGTTCAACCTCAGCCTTTGACAACCAAGATGAATCTTCAACAGGCCTAACCTTCCACTTAACTAGATATTTTGCATACTGCCTATTTCTTTTGCTTTTGCCTATGTGGGTATCTCGGATCTCTTATATCTCTTCTGTATCTAGAGTATATTTTGGAATAATCCATAATTCTACGATTGGCCTGCCATTATTGTCACCTTCATAATACTCTACCAAATCAAAAATGTTGAACATAGGTGATATGTTCAGCCCACTTGGCAATTCTACTTCATATGCATTTTCTGAATCCTGTCTCTTTGTGATTTTGCATGGTCCAAACTTCTTCATTTTTGTCTTGTTGTAGGTTTTAGAAGGAAATATTTATTTTCTCAGGTGAACCATAACTTCATCTCCCACCTGGAATTCCTTGAAACGTCGCTTTTGATTTACCCTTGTCTTGTATTGAGTGTTCATCTTAGTAATATGTTGCTTTACTTCTTCATGCAAATGCTTCAGGTTCTTTGCAAAGTACTTAGCCTTTGCACTGCTATTTTCCCCTTCGTCCATATTTCTCAACTCAAAAGCATTCCTTAGGCTTCTTCCATACATAATATAGAACAAGGATTTATTAGTACTTCTATTGAAAAAATTATTGTATGCAAATTTTGCCTATGGAAAAACCAAGTCCCACCCCTTGGGCTTATCTCCTACCAAGCATCTCAGTAGATTACCCAAACTCCTATTCACCACCTTTGTTTGCCCATAATTTTGTGGGTGGTATACAAAACTAAATTTCAGATCTGTCTTCAATTTCTTCCATAGGGTCCTCCAAAAATACCCAACAAACTTGGTATCCCTATCAGAAAAAATACTCTTTGGTAGACCATAGAGTCATACAACCTCTTAGAAAAACCCTACAACATGAACTGCATCATTAGTTTTCTAGCAGGGAATAAAATGTGCCATATTTGAGAATTTGTCAAACACCACAAATATGGAATCATTCCCCATCTGTGTCCTTGGTAGACCAAGAACAAAATCCATGCTACTATTCTCCCATGGTCTCTATGGTACAGGTAATGGTTGATACAATCCAATGTTTTATCTCACACCATTGGCCATATGGAATACTCTACAACTTTGTACAAATCTCTTTACATATTTCTATAAATGTAGCCAATAGTAATTCATATTAATAAGAGCAATGGTCTTATCTCAACCAAAGTGTCCAGCCAACCCTCCACTGTTCTTATCTTTGACCATATTATCCCTCATTGAACTCCTTGGAATGCATAATTGGTTTCCTCTGAATAACATTCCATATTGGATTAGAAAATCCAACCACTTAGTCCTGTCCAAAGTAACAGGTGCCAAGCAAGCCCTCCAAGCCTCTACAAAATTAGGATCTTCAGGGTACAAACCCTTAAGTTTGTCAAAACCTACAACTTCCACCTTCATTTCTATCAACAAACATTACCTTCTACTTAAGGCATCTAAAAATCTATTTGAATTTCCTCTCCTGTGATTCAACACAAAGGTAACTCTATAGAAACTCAACCCATTTTAAATGTCTCTGATTCAATTTCCCTTGACTATTAATATACTGCAAGGCCTGATGATCAGTATGCAAAACAAACCCTTTTGGCAAAAAATAGTGCCTCCATTTATTTAGAGCCTAAACTATAGCATAAAACTCCTAATCATATACAAAATAATTTTTCCTAGCATCATTAAGCTTCTCACTAAAATAGGTAATAGGTTTACCTTCTTGACTCAACACAACTCCTATGACACTACCACTAGCATCACAATCTACCTGAAATACCTTATTAAAATATGGAAGTGCTAAAACAGGTTGCTCTATGACCTTCTTATTCAACATATCAAAGTTGTTATCTTCTCTTAAGGTCCACTTAAATTCTTTCTTATCCCCTCTCATTGTTTTTGTTAGGGGTGCACAAATACTGCTAAAATTTCTAATATATTTTATGTAAAAACTTAATAGACCATAAATTTTCTTTACCTCATTTATGCTCCTTGGGTTAGGCCATTCAATGATAGCCCTCACCTATTTTAGGTCCATTTTTATACCTTCAACTGAGATGACGAATCCCAGATACACAAACTCCTTTACGAAACTACACTTCTTCAAATTAATTTGCAATTGCTCCTCCCTCAACTTCTCAAAAACTCTTCTGATATGCATTAGGTGCTCTTCCAGAGTCTTTCTAAATATTAAAATGTCATCCAAATAGACAATGACAATTTTTCCTAAAAGCTCCTTCAATACCTCATTCATTAGTCGCATGAATGTGCTTGGTGCATTGGTTAGCCCAAATGGCATGACCAACCACTCATACAAACCCTATCTGGTCTTGAAGGTTGTCTTCCACTCATATCCTTCTTTGATATGAATCTGATGGTATCCACTCTTCACGTCAATATTGGTGAAGTACTTATATCCACTCAAACAATCCATAATGTCATCCATCCTTGGCAATGGAAATATGTATTTGATAGTAATTTTGTTAATAGCTCGGGAATCTATACACATTCTCCATTATCCATCCTTCTTTGGTGTTGGTACTACAGGTATTGCACATGGACTCAAGCTCTCTCGAATTAGTCCCTTCTTTAGAAATTCTTGTACTTTCTTGTTAAGCTCATCACTTTCTATAGGAGTCATTCTATGGGCTGCCTTGTTGGGTAAACTAGCTCCTGGTACCAAATCTATGTGGTTACTGATCTTATTCACTGGTGGTAAACCCTCAAGCAAATTATCTGATATAATATCTAGGAATTATTCTAACAAACCTGAGACATCTACTAGGGTATATTTGCATTGCTCATACTTAACTCTAGGAATTAATGCATAGCACATATGCTCATGCTTCAAACCATAAAAAAATTTCCTACCATCTACTAAAAAAATTCTAGCATTGCTACATACCTTTTCATCTATCTCCTTTAGGGGCTTCAACTTGTGACGCACTCCATCCTTTGTCAGGGAGTAAGTATTCGCATGCCCATCATGTATTGCATGTCGATCAAACTACCATGGCATTCCCAATAGAAAATGGCAAGCATCCATAGGTAGGATGTCACACAAGACCTCATCACGATATTTCTCAATATTAAATTTTGCCAAGCATTGCTCATTGACCAAAGCCCTATGGTCCTTCTACAACCACAATATGATATGGATGCGGGTTTCTCTTCTCTAACTAAAGTTTGGTAACCATTCCTTCTGAAACTATGTTATATGTGCTCCCATTATTTATGATAACATTACAGACCTTACTTGCACATTTACATCTTGTGCAGAATAAGCTCTTCCTATGATATGGATCTCTCTCCTCATTCAGCAAGGTTGTCCTTGTGATTAGAACTTATCCTCTTTATGCTTCTTCAGAGTGCTCATATTCAACACCTTCATCTACAACAATAGCTCTGGCATTACTTTTGGACCTATTATTTATCCTATATTGGTGTTGTGGACACTCGTATGCTCAATGTCCTTCTTATCCATAGTGGAAATAGGTTCCATGAAATTATCCTCTTCCAAACCCTCATCCAGACCTTCCTCTTCCTCTCTGGTAACTGTTATTCTGATCACAGGGGTGGTAAGCATTATCCCCCTTTTAGTATTGACCTCTTCTACTTTCTCCATTCTTCTTTTGATCTTCATTTTTCCCACCATTTGTTCTCCCACTAGTTCTTCCACCATGACCTCTTCCTATTTGCTTGCTCTCAAATCTTCTGTTCAACATCTCTTCAACCCTCAAGGAAAATTAGTAAGCATCCTCTATGGTGGTCATCCTAACTATATTTAACTCCTCTTGAATACTTTCTCTTAACCCATTAATATAACGAGCTACCTTCTCCTTGTTGGCATCAGAATGGCATGTTCTGATTAAAATTTTGTAGAACTCCTTAGTGTATTATTTGATAGACTTACTCTACTATCTCAAACCCTGCATTTTCTTGAGCAGATCCAAATCATAATCAATTGGAATAAACTACCTCTTCAACTTCTCCACCATCCACTCCCACCTTGTTATACTTTCTTTTACTCTTTTATTTCTATCCAACTGTACTCCCTTCTATCAAATACTGGCATGGACCTTTAGCTTAGTCTTAGAAAATTTGACCCTTTCAGGATCTTCTACCTCCTCATACTTGAAGTATTTCTCCATGTCATTGATCCAGTCGATCAAATATTTTGGGTTGAGATTTATAGAATACGTAGAGACATCAAACTTTGGTCTCTTCCCAATTTGGGATATGGCCTTATACAGTCTAGCTTGTGTAGGATCTACTGCCTCTTCTTCTTCCTCAAACTGGTCCTCTTATTCTTCAACTTTATCTTCACTGACATCTTCCCTCCTTGGCTCAAACCCTCTATGCAGCTCCTCTTGCAGGGCCTGAACTTGCCTCTGTAAAGCTCTAAAATATTTTTTTGGAACCATATTTCTCCCACCACCATAGTTTCTTCATGGAGGAATTTTTTCTCTCTTTTCTCACATACCCTAACCATAGATCCTAGTGTAAACTACCTCACATTCGGTGATCTATTTACACACTCAAGAACTCTTGCTCTAATACCACTTGAAGTAGATCAAACACATAAAAAACAACAATCCATAGACATTTTTATGTTTATCATGTTAGTTGAACCAAGCACTTTTCAGTCATTTTCTCCAAAAATAGGATACAAAAGAGAAGAGCCCTTTTACAATTTCAAAATTTCCCTCTAATACCCTATTTTCCCCTTTTCCCTCCTAAAACAATGCATTTGAAATTTGAATTTCGAAGGCCAACTTGCCAAGGTCATAACTTCGCACTCGTTGCTCCAATTGAATTGCATGAGATATTTTTGAAAAGGGAATGAGAAAAACTAAGTGGTGCAACCTTAGCTCTTTATTCTAGGGCTTGCAGCTAATTGAAAATCCTCAAATTTGGCCTCTAAGGCCTTCAAAATTCACCTGCAAGTTTTACTAGTTTTACAAAATTAAAAAATTAAAAAATTATAATTTTTCTTTTTGGGTGATGCAAGATCACTCTTACACCACTAGATACTCTTGCATCATTAGGTCATCGTCGATCAACTCATAGAGGCTCCTCTCCAAGATGATCAACCTCTTAACGTAGAGCTTCCCGATGATGGAGTCTTTCAAGTGTCAGAATCACTTGATCCTGAAGAGCCTAAATCATAGGCTGACATGACTCTATTTTTTGATGGCTCTAAGTGCGAGCAAGGGGGTGGCATGGGAATTGTATTTTTCACACCTCAAGGGGCTCCAATACCCCTATATTTCAAACTCAATTTCCCATGCACCAACAATAATGTTGAGTATGAAGCTCTTCTCATAGGCCTTCAAACGACAATCACCATGAAAATAACTAAGCTCAACATTTTTGGTGATTCCTTGCTCATAGTGAACCAAGTCAAGGGAATATACCAATGCAAATGTCCAATATTGCAAGCCTACAAAGCCCTTGTGGATAAAATTTTGATGAAATTTGAATGGTATGACATCGAGGCACTCCCTCGATCATCTAACCATTTTGTGGATACAATGGCCTCCTTGGGGTATTTAATCCCATAGAATCCTGCTGATGATATAACGACCATTCAAGTCAAAATGCTATCACAATCCATGATTGAGCGTGAGAACATCCACTCCATGCCAGAATTCCACATGATTCAAATTGAACCTTCTCATGAATGGTTCTCACAAATTCACAATCGCCTGAATAATACCACTTGGGGGACTTTATTCCCTCAAACTCCTTTTGATAGCAGCACAATGCTATATTTACAAGTTCTTTCCCAATCAACATTCGCTAGGGATGAAATTCAAAAGGATCAAGCAATTCATGCAATTGAGGCTTCTTCAAATCAATATTGGTCCACTCAAATAAAATATTACCTAAAGCTTGGTAATATCCCTTCTGGACTATCACATGCCACCAAATGAAATTTTAAGCAAAAAGTGGTAAAGTATGTCTTACTTGGAGATATTTTGTATCATCAAAGCTATGAGGGTATCCTCCTTCATTGCTTAGAGCATCAAGAGTCAGTTTGGGTGATCGCCCAAGCACACGATGGTACATGTGGTGGCCATTTCAGTGGTATGGCCATCGCAAAGCACATTCTCTGCATGGGCTATTATTGGCCAACTTTAGAGTGGTATTGTTGTGCTTATGTTAAGAAGTACGCAAAGTGTCAACACCATGCTAATTTGACACATGCACCTTCTTAGGCCTTACAACCGATTCAATCGGTTTGGCCTTTCTCGCAATGGGGGTTTGATTTAATTGGAAAAATCTCACCCTCTTCCTCTGGCCATCACACGTTCATCATTATGGCCACCGAGTATTTCACAAAATGGGTGGAAGCAATTCCCCTTACCACTATGATTAGGACCTCCGCATTACGGAGTTCATATTGCATAATATCATCTATCGTTTTGGTATTCCATCCAAAATAATTTTAGATAATGGGCCACCTTTCAAGAATAAATATGTGTGAGCTTTAACAACAAAATATAACATCCAACACAACTTTTCTACACCCTATTATCCACAAGAAAATGGGCAAGTTGAGGCATCAAACAAAATAGTGATTGCCATTTTAAAGAAAATTGTTAAGGATAATCACAAATATTGGCATATGCAATTACCCCTTGCTCTATGGGCCTACCACACTAGTATTCGGACACCCACTAGGGCAACTCTATTTTCACTAGTGTATGGTGTTGAGGTAGTCATGCCCTTAGAGCTAGAAATCCCATCATTGTGCATATCCATGCAAGAGTTCATCGATGATGACATCGCATGGCAAGCTCACCTAGATCAACTAATATTGCTTGATGAATGATGTGTTAATGCTCTTGAGCACCTGTGCATTTATCAAGAGTGGCTTAAGAGAGCCTATAATATGAAAGTCCATCCTAGAGACTTTTAGGTTGGTGACCTTGTTCTAAAAGAGAACCAACAAAATTCTAACTTGCCACCCCATCTACAGGATAAGTTTATGATAAACTAGTTAGGTCCATACATCATCACTAGTCATATTAGACCTGGAACTTATCACCTAGCCTCCATTGAAGGAATTGAGGAACCTAAACCCTTGAATATCCTTCATCTATGGCCTTTTCATGCTTAAAGCATCACCCCAAAAATCCCCAAAGGTATCCATAAACCCTTTGGTCACCCCAAAAGCCCCAAAGGTATCCATAAACCCTTTGGTCACCAAAAGCCCCAAAGGTATCCATAAACCTTTGGTCACCAAAAGCCCCAAAGGTATCCATAAAAAGATCCATAAACCCTTTGGTCACCCAAAAATCCCAAAGGTATCCATAAACCCTTTGGTCACCCAAAAAGCCCCAAAGGTATCCATAAACCCTTTGGTCACCCAAAAAGCCCCAAAGGTATCCATAAACCCTTTGGTCACCCAAAATGCCCCAATGGCATCCAATAAGCCCATTGGTCAAATGTATATACATATATATTAATCAAAATCCAAAAACATCATTAAAACAACAAAAATACAAAAATATTGCATTACATCACATTGCATATCATTGCATTATACAATCACTTGCATTAGGCATACCCATCATTGCATTTTGTATTTTAGAGTTGCTCATACATGTCTAGCACCAGGTCTGTATACTAGACATCCTTCAAAATCAACTTTTTCAAAAGTCATCATTCACACCCATCTACATTACAACTACATTTCCAACCTTTCATATTTGTGTTTTTTTCCCTTCACCTAGTCATTTGTTATAGGGTGTCTTTAGGGTTTTTGGTCACTCAGCCATCTCTAGTTTTCTTTTCATATTTTGTAGAAAGCTATCTTGATTTTTAGAAGGTAGAGTCTTGCTTTGATTGTACCTTGTATACATCAAAATCCCAACATATTTTCACATTAAATCCAAGTTTTGCACAAGGAAAGATGAAACCTACAAAGTGGTCCAGGTTACCTTAAGTGAAAAGTTTACCTTGCTCATCCCCCTATGTGAATGGTTCAAAAATACTGAGAATTGACAAAAGGACAAGCTCCTCCCTACCCAAATCCCCAAAATAAATAGTGGTTTTCACCACTATCAAAAGAAAAATAAAAATAAAATAAATAGTGGTTATCACCACTCCCAAAATCCCTTGCTCACCAAAACAAAAATGAGCAACTCCCTTGAGCAATTCAAAAATAAAAGAAAAGAAGGGAGTACTGAACTTGAATCCCTAGAATTCTCAGTATTTGACAAACCATGAGGTGATCCTCATTACAGGTTAGGTGGCATCAAGCCTTCCTGGAAATGGTGGTATCCTTACACATGATGATATGTCTATCACATTAGCATCTTGCTTTTGTATAGACCAATGTTTGCATGTGGATGAGCTAGCTTTTGGTAGCCTGTACTACCTAGTGGTCTAATCCAACTACGTACAAAACCTAGGATCATGATACTCATAGGGTGATCTTCAGTACATATGGGTTGCATCAATCCTATTTGGCACTGGGGTAACTTTATGCATTATCATAACAATGAACTCACCTGCACACATAGGGATATTGAGTATCTTGGTCATCCTAGCAGATTCATACCTTGTCAAAAAGTCTTGCATGGTTAGTATATAATTTTTGATTAGTTGACTAGAGTGTTTGAGTCTCATGAAAACCTCAAGGACATTCTATAACATCTTACTATTCATTCCATTCCATACCATTTTATCACATTTTTTTAGTTTACATTTTCACAAATCCATCACATAGTCTCATGACAACATTACAAAATGAATCGATGAATTTTATACAGTCTATGGTGCTAACATAATGTGTCAACTAGTATCCACATTTCATCATATAGATCAACAAATCATCCATTTCATTATGCATATACACATATCCATATCATCAAAAACATCATATTACAATACATGCATCCATCAAAGCATCAATAAAGCAAACATAAGCATTGCATACATCCAATAAAGCAATAAGGAAACACATGATGACAATAATAACAACTCATATATATATATATATTTTTTTTGTATGGGGTAAAAATATACATCATCATCCAAAAATTTCTCGTAGGCTACAATAAAGTGGGTCCTCAGACCTCACACTCCCAAAATCCAAAAAGAGCCATAGATTCTCAAAAACCATGGTCACGCAAGATCGACACCATGACTCTCACCCCTACCCTTAGTTGGCACTCATTGAGAGATCCTATATCTTCTATCCCTAGCCCTATCTACTCTCCTCATGGATCTAGGAGCCCCCATCCTCGTATATTACTACCCTGTACCACTCCTCCTACTCTGGTGTGACCCACTAGTAGAAGAGTGATATGGTAAGTGCCCCCTAAGGTATGCTATCTCATCCTCTAAATCTTGTGTGTATATTGTATCCTCTCGATGATGTACCTGGTACTCACTCAATAAGGTCTAGAGCTATGTCACCTCCTCCTATATCCTAGCTACCTCACCACTACTAGATACCCCCTAGCTTGAGCTCCCTAAAGTAACCTATGATCGAAGCATGGCTAGCTCTACCACCTACTCAATCAATATCTACCTATGTAGTCTGCACCTATACCTATAGGAGAGCCCTCTCCTCTATGTACTCCCTCTGCTCATACCTCCCTCTGATCAACTCACCTTATAGCTCTACAATGGTGGCATCCCATGCTACCAACTGTACCTACACTCCTTGCTCATCCCAATCATCCTCATCATAGTCCACCTATTGGCCCTCTACATCCATGTGGTCCATCCACTCATCATCTATCCAGTGATGCACATGTTACTCCCCTGAGTTTGCCTCCTCATCAGGTCACTCCCCCAAGCCTAGCTCCTCATCAGCTAGAGCCTCATCTGGAGCCTCTCCATGAGCCTCCTCTACCCCTACAACCATGTCACCCCCTAGTGGTCCATCCCCATGCCATCGATGCATCACCCACTAAGATTCATACTCTATTATGGTCCCAACATCATCCCCCTCAGTGGTAGCCTCCATAGGATCTACCTCCTCCCCAACTACCTCCACTATAGGCCAAGCCAATGTCCTCTCATCACCATGATATTGATAGATAACTAGCTCACTAGGTAACCCCTGGTATAGCCCAAACTACCATAGTACTTAAGCATATGAGAAGTACTCTCACTCGGTCCCATGTCGACCAACTAGCCACCTCCCTCATCGTACCCATCGAAGTTGTGCCTCAGCCTCGCACCATGCTAGATAGTCTCTGTATGGTCACTAGATAACTACATCTACCTTAAGCCATGCAAATAAATTTACATAATTCTCAATCAAACCTACATCAGGATGGCTCTGACCCCTCTCTTGATCCCACTACCATAGGATCCCATATCCTATCTCCCTATCCATGAGTTATGCCCACATCATCCAAGGTAGCCCCTATGGTCGATCCATGATAATATGCTACCATCCCCACACCTATAATAAGAAGTTGTAGCCTAATCCTTTCTACCCTTAATAGTGGATCTCGTACAACTCATCATAAAGTTGTACTAATAATGTAGTACCCCATGCCATCACTAAAGGCCTCTCTGTGGGGCACTCCACCAGTGTAAACACCAACTCCAGTAGGTTCCATGGGAACCTAGCTCCTGATGAGTCTGGTAGTAGCATGTTAGAAATAAGTGTCATCAATAGGGTATGTCTCATCTGCAAGACCTCTACATCATACCATAGATCCACTAGGATGCCTCCACTAGGCAAATCTCATAGCACCTCAGGCCAGTCCTCTTCGAAGTATCTCTCCAAAATCATATCTTTGAGATCTCGATGAGTAGATATAATCGGATGCCCCTCTATCAAAATGTATAAAATCTGGTAGACATCCTCTAGGGTCACTGTCATCTCCCCAGTAGGCAAGTGGAAGGTGTTGGTGCAAGGGTCCCATAGATCTATCAACGTAGTCAGGTAGGCTCTATCCCCCATCACTGGCTCTAGTCGTGTCACTTGCTTGAGCCCAATGGCATCAAGCCATTCCTAGTCCTCCTCTATCAATAGGCCATGAGTGGTCCTAAAGAGAGTCAAAAATTGATACCGACTCTTAATCACCTGGCAGGGGCAAGCAAGTTTAAAAACAAAACCAAAACAAAGCAAAAAAAGACACCCAAAAACATCAAAAAAGGGCCCTTTTTCAGGCCAAATCATGGCCATCCCACCCAGGGATGACCCCCAAATAGCTCAGGGTGGCCATCCCTCCCAGGGATGGCCACAAAATAGCCCAAAAATGGCCTTCCCGACCACCAAAAATAGGCATAAAATACCCTAAAAATGCAAAATAATGCAACCAAAATGCACAAAACTAAAAAATAAAGCATAAATTCTTACAAACTACCACTACTAAGGTTCATTTACCAAAATTTAGTGTGTTTTTTTGGAAAATGCAAAAATAATTACACTTCCAAGTTCAATAAGGTATAGGAGCAAATTCAGCCCTTACCCATCTCGTATCGGCTCTACCACTAGTCAAGTCTACAACCTAGATCATGGTGATAATGGGATGATTTTTACAAGACTCCACTTCAAAAAATCACTCTCCTACTCCTCACCTCTCAAACTACCAAATCAAAAATGCACAAATGAGCCCATTTTTCAAAAGGCATGGTCAGCTAAATAGCTGACTATCCCACCCTAGGATGGCCATATAATATGCAACCATCCCACCCTAGGATGACCACCAAAAAACCACCTCAAAAATAGCAAAAAAACACCAAAATGGGTTCAAAACCCACCAAAAATAGGTCAAATCTGATAAAAATTCACTCTAGATCAAGATTGAACCAAATTGTTCATGGATGAATGGAAAAGTATCTACTTCAATCCCCAAGAAGACCATTGTGGTTGGACCACCCCATGGGAATGAGGTATTCAATTCCTTTCTTCCATGAAATATCAACAAAATCATCAAAATCCTCACAAAATAGATAAATTTTACAATGGGTAAAGCTGAAGGAAACCCAACCAAGTCATATGGGTCAAGTGACTCATCACTTTTATCATTGGTCATTCCCTCATTGACTCATCACTTGAGGGGGTAGTCATAATTAACAAATTCATAATCAAAATCAATAATCAAACACTCAATCATGCAAATTGCATTCATCCAACGAATCATTGACAAAGACAATCACGCCCCTGCTTGGGGTAGAAAACAAGCAAAAATTTCAATTAAAAAAATGCTTGGCATTATAGAAGCATGAAGGAACATAGGCCTCACCTCTTCATGACTGAAAAATGTCCAAGATCAAGTAAGCCTTACATGAGAGGTTGTACTTGAATCAAGTTCCTTAGCTCGTCAAAAGCAAGGATTCAAGAACACATGCTCTTTCCATGATTGGGGCATCTAAATTTGGTTAGGTTACTGAATAACCTTAATCATTTGATATTTTAGTCATCTATTTTTGCTCAGTGTTGTGCTACACACAATGCATCCCAAAAAGAGGTATCTGTAGACACTAAAATCATGTCAATCTAATTAGACGACCAAGACATGTTCTAATTGACACCATATGGCCCCCTTGGGCAACCCTCAGAGGTTACATAGTGGTCCTAACCACTTTTGGGAGGTTCTACCCCACTTTTGGGAAGTTTTGGGCCATGTAGGCATGGTCGTCCCACCCTGGGATGACCATAGTTCATGGCCATCCCACCCAGGGATGACCACTAGCAGTCATCCCTGGGTGGGATGACCATGGCCTTGGACCCTCAAAAAGTCAAAGGAGGGATAAATGGCACCCAAAAACTACCATTTATCCCACCCATTCAAGCATGCTAGTATGAGGGTGCATAACTCTCATGCCAAGTTGCAAATTGGAGGCCCAAAATGGAGATTCCTTCCCCCTCCAATGCATGGCAAGCTTTGGACAAATGGTGACACTTGCCTCGCATGGCCTCGCATGCCCATTTGACCATATGCCCTCTTGGGCTATAAAGTGGATCAATTCCACCCAATTTTAGAGAGGAGTCTTTGCAATATTTCACCACGAAGTGCTACCGAGATTTATCCCCAATCTACTATGTGTTTTCCCTTGAGATCTCCATCGAGCGAAGGAGGTTTTCAAGTGATTCCAAAATGTGCAATCTATTTACAAAACTGACCCATTCGAGTGAATCAGGTCCCCAAATTTGATGACAATACCCCTAGGAGTAATTTAGACCCAATCCTAGAGGAATTGGTGGTAAAAACCACCAGATTTGGTGGTCGTCCCACCCTAGGATGACCCCCAAATTGTGATAGTCCTAAATGGCTCACCCTGGGATGGCCACAAATTGGAGCATCATTTTCTTAATATTTTTGCATAGATAGATTCTAGATTAGATTATATGCTCTCTGTTAAAATTTGGTGCAATTTGGAGTTGTTTTGCTTCTGTTATCATGCTTTTTGTGTTTTGCAGGCCTGAATGGCTCACCCCAGGATGACCACAAATCTGAGCACAATTTCCTTACTATTTTTAATTAGATCATTTACAGAGCACATAATATGCATGAATCTAAGTTTTGGTAGCATTTGGAGCAATTTTGAATAATCTATTGCACTTTTCCTCTTTCAAGCTTATTGATGCATGCACCTTCACGGTTTCATCTTAATACGCACATGCTATTAATCAATTTTAGTTTCTTGTGTGTAGATCTAGGTATCATAATGCATGAGGAAGGAGAAGCAAGTTAGAACAGTGATATAACACATTACGATGGCATCGAAAGCCCGCTCTTCAATTGTGAGTGCGAGGAAGACACTAGAAGTGCACCTTGGATTCTTGAAAGGATTTGATCCTTTGATTATTGTAATGAGTGTATCAATTGAGAGCCCTCAAGGGGACATTTTGTAACCGCATATTTGATATTTATATTAATATAAGGATAACCACCCATTTCTTTCATATACTTGTCATTTTATGCTTGCTTGAAGTGTCACTTTCGTAGTGCTTAGATCAAGTAGAACAATAGATGCATCTCATTTACCCTTGCTAGGTGTATTTTTTTCCGCTCTTCAAAAGCAACATGAGTGTGAAGTAAAATTGTTAGTATGTCCCTAGAATTATTAGTACATATCTTGATTCTAAATTATTTTTGAATCCTACGCTAAATGAATTTACAATTTGCTATGAGAATTTATGGCCTATAGCTTCTGTGACCTACAAAATTGATTCTAAGGCTAAAACAATGGCGTTCTAGGATGAAAATATGATGGATTGGATAAAAACATCCTATATATTTAAGATATGATAAAAAACCTAAACAAAGGATGATCTAGATGAATTTGTAGCTTGTCAATATTATTGGCTAGGAATTTGCAATCTATAGTTGAAAAAGAAAAGCTAGAGCAGAACCTATTGCATCCTATTGCGAAGAGGTTATGGAAGGTTCATGGATAATACCTACAAACCCTATAAGGTAACTAAATTAAGTTTAAATAATATAATAGAAATAAAATTATAATGCTAAAATGAATTAGAGGGAGAAAATAACATCCTCCAAAGAGGTAATATTACTAGAGATGCAATTCAATACATTGAAGGACATTAAAAATAAAAGGATAGTAAGAGGAAACTCCCATTTAGATCATAAGAAGAAAATATTATTCATGCAATATTCTAGGAGACTTGAAAGCCAAAAGAGCACTTCAAAGAACACTCAAAAAAGCTTCCAAAAATTTCTATCTAGATTGCTTCTTGTCCAAAAACTCTTGCTCACATGCTTGTTTCTAATTTCCATGCTCTTGCATCATGTCTTATTTGAGAGTGAGGTGTCCAATTGATAAATTTCTGGGGCTTCTAGAGGAGAAAGGGAAGCACACTTTTGAGATCTTCATACAATTGAAAAAAACAAGTTTTAGCTAGGAAAAAAGCTAAGTTGAATATTTTCCATGCTTTGATTAGGTTGGAATCAACAAAAATGAATTAATTTAAAAGTGATTTTCCATTCTGAAGGTGCAAAAATAAATTTAGAGACTAGATAAGTTCATAAATATGAATTTCATTGTGCTATGAATTCATCCATTTCACTATTAAAGAGGAAAAAGTTCAAAAATTTATGCTAGATAAAATTCATTGCACGAGAGATAAGTCCACAAAATTTATGCTAGAACATGAATTATATGTGTCATTTAAATTGACTATAACCCTTTAATGTGATGGGTGAATAAAAATGGGTATCTATAATTGCTATGAAAGATGCAAAATCAAACATAACCTCTACAAAAATAATTAAAGTATCAATCATATTTCATTGTTAATCATAAGAACATATCTTCTTACCTCAAAATTGGGGTCTCTATGTCAATATTTTATGCATTCATTATGCAATAAATGCATCAAAAAGGGGTAAATGTAGACATGTAAATTAGAGCACATTATTAATCTCCAAGCTTGCCAATTTCTTTATAAATCAACCAAAAAATAATCTAAACTAAATAAATCATATTCAAGATCAAAATGGTAGTATTTATTGCTCTAGAAGCAAAAGTGTTAGGGCATAAGAAAAAGCACCTATAGTGCTTTTTCCTCATAAGTAGTGCTTTTGCAAAATTTGACTTTTTGATTTTTTTCACCCCATTTTACTAGCAATTGTCATTTTGCTAAATTCGTTGGAGCATTAAAACCACTAATGCTACTACCCTGTAGTGTTTTTTATTTTCATGTACACAAAATAAAAAAGTTGATAATTATTACATTCTAAACATTCTACCATTAATGGATCTAATCACAAAGATTCAATTGATAGCCCTAATGAAAATGCCAATCCTAAGATTTACCATTTTTAATCTTCCTCTATTAATGCCATATTAAACTAATTTTAAATTATTTCCTTCACCAATAATTTCATATTAAATTCAATAATTTTCCCAAGGGTGCATATCTTCCTATAAATATAACACTTGGGGTTCTCAATCCATATCATCTTGCAATACAACATAATTTTAGCGAATTTTGTGTATATTCTTAGAAATTCATCTCCAAGTATGGCAAGATTATACTAAAATATTTTTATGGCCTTGTGAAAACATCCAAACATTCAAGATCTATATCATCCAAGCATACCTACATTCAAGCTCTCAAGCTTTCAAGTGTCTTCATGCAACAAACAAGCTTCAATAAAGCTTCCATAGCAAGGGGAAAACAACCTTAGCATCTTGCAACAACAAGTGTGTTTGGGATTGTGCTCCTTCCTCTTTCTTGTTTTTTACATCATCATTTGTATCTATAATATTTAATCTCATTTCCATATTAGTTATGCTTTAATTATTACTTTTGTATCTAGTTAGCATTTTTGGTTTCCATTCTTCATAAATAATATCTTTTACTTCCAATTATCTAGCATGATCCTTATACCTATCATCAATTCATTAATTTGCTACATTAATTATATTCTATTGTGCATTTAATCTAGGTTTATGCATAAGGGGTCATCCCTAGAATGTATTTATAATAATTTAGTGAATCAGTTTCAAAATCCAGGTGAATAGTGTCCAAACGCATGTAGAAGGTTCACTATTATTAGGGGCAATGTTGGAAATTTAAACATAAAATGGTCAAATTATTATAAAATTGGGGTGAATCGACCCAAAAAAAAATTTGCACCCAAATTTTTTTGGCTAATGGGCCCTGGTCAAGGGTCCCAAATATTAGCCAATTTCAAATTTTTAAAATCCTAATTTTAGCCAATTTGGTGATAAATAGCCGCTATGCATAACCCTAATTTAAGCAAAAATACTACCTAATTTTAGGTTGTGTGGTGCTATATCTCTCTATTTTAAGCACAATCATAAAGAGCAAAAGTGTTATTTGTTGTTAAAAACATCAACACCGCTATCACTAACCCAATAATGCTTCTACAACTAATCATTTAATTCATGCTTTTATCATTTTATTGTATTTTGACTCATATCTAAAAAATGGTCTAATGCTGGTCAAGGGAGCCTCATACTCTCCTCTCCATTGATCTCTTATTTATTGTTTATATTATAGATAAGCAAAAGCACCAATAGGATAAATTAACATGACAAGGTTTCTACCTCTATGGTAGAAACAGATTTTTTTTATTCATGCCCTTTTCTTTTCAATATTTAAGCTATAGACCTATTTATTGTCTACATAAATTATTTTTTGTTTATTGTGTGTATATCTAGGTATCACAATGAATGAGGAAGGAGCAGCAAGCTAGAACAACAATAGAACACATTACGGCAGCATCCGAAGCCTGCTCTTTAACTAAAATCTATGCAAGGCTAGGACACTTATTATGGGGATAAAAGTTATAATTGAAAAATGATGTTAGTATATTTCAATTAAGGGAGATTCACAAATTATCATTAATACTACCAATAAAAATGAATGTAAGGATTGAATAAAAAATAGTATTATTATTTATGCTCATCATATCTATAGAGAAGGAAATTAGGTAGGAGATAACTTAGCTAATAATAATTTTGATGTTAATTTAAATGTTAGAAGGTAATTAATAAAGATTTCATCTCTTAATAAAAATGATGTCGAGTAAATGATTGCAAATACATAGTAGTTTCAGGAAAATGAATAATATATCTTATAAAAAAAGAAATGAAAAATATATTTGATAAAAAAATAAACTAAAAATAATTTAATTAACATAAAAATACTTACGAGGTTGTTCCAAGGGATAGCGCAATAGTTCAGTGTTTGGGTCTTCCTCGAGAGGTCCATGTTATATATGGAGCTAGTCCTAACTATGATTGGAAAAAGAGAGAAGATCATGAAACTGGGGGTTTCTGCTAGAGATCAAAGTTGTATTGTTGTAGAAGGGAGAAAACTGACTTGTTTTTTCTAGGTTTACAAGGGGGGAGAATTCAATGGGATAATCCTCAGTAGGAGGGTTCACACAAGAGAATTTTGAGGGAAGGATTCAAAGTCCCAAGGGAACTAATATGTAATCCTTTGTGGAAGCGATCAGAGGTAGTAATGGAAAGATAGATGATATAGGATAACAGACCTAAAAATTTCTACAAGCTATGAGTAAAATAAAGGAGACTGAAGCTTAACAAGCCAAAATAAATTAATGTTTACCTCAGTTAAAAATAATTCCAATGCTATAAATTGTAGAAGAACTCATAGAAGATGATATTGTGTATAAATCCAAGCATACCTTAATATGCAAATTTATGGGACTCTGACCTTCTGCAAGGTTCTTGTACTCCTAGACCATAAAGTATTGGGGATCACAAGGGGAACTGGAAATCTTCACATTATTGAATGGATACTTCATAGTTGAATTCACAATGATATCTAATAAGGATAGAGCTTTTGAGGTAGGTCTATATAACATAGACCCTGCAAGTCTATTCATGCAATCATGATGATCCACTTTTGATCCTAGAACTGAACCTTCAATAGCTTCAATTTGGCTTAAATTATTTACGCTTCCTTTAGAATACTGGAAATAGGAAATTTTGGAGTTGATAGGTAATCTCTTCGAAAAATACATAGGCAGATCAAGAGAATCAATGAAAGGAGGATCAATAGCGTATGCCAAAATTTGTGTGGATATGGACTTGGGAAAACCAATACCAACAAAAATTGACCTCAAAATCGGAAGGAATATATGGAGACAACAAATAGATTATGAATATGTGCCTTTCATATGTAGAGTATATC
Source organism: Wollemia nobilis (assembly GCA_028583015.1). Lineage (NCBI taxonomy): Eukaryota > Viridiplantae > Streptophyta > Pinopsida > Araucariales > Araucariaceae > Wollemia > Wollemia nobilis. The sequence goes on along the minus strand of JAQPPZ010016751.1, from coordinate 2,094,169 downwards.
ATGAATACAGATATTTTGTGAGAGGCTATCCCAAACTAGCCAAAAGAGAGAAAAATCCAATGAATCCAAACCCAGGAAACCAACCTCGGCAAAAAGAAAATAAATAAGGATTTAAGATGGTTATGAGAAAAGGAACAAAAAATAATAACTAGGAAAGAAGAAGAAATTAGCAGAAGGGAGCTAATACAAATCAAATCCAATAAGGAAGAGCTCCATCCAAAAAAAATGAGATCCTCAAGCTAGATGATCCAATGGAAGGAAAGGAACTACCACACTCAAATCAAATAAAAATCTAGAGAAACTGGTAGTAGAAGAGGTTCATCATCCACAACATACAAATATAGAAAAAGAACAATACCGAAATGTAATGAGAGGAACAGAAGAAGGAAAATCTATGTAGGTGCAATTTGCATCAACCAAAGAATCATCGATAGAATATAAAGAGTAGCCACAACCAGATATAAAAGGAGCTCTAGTAATTTTTAATAAGGAGCCACATACATCTAATGAGGTAATTATGGGAATAGAAGAGAAAAACAGAGAAAATCCAACCCTTGGGATAAGCCAAATGGAGAAAAGGCTAAAAAATGCAAACTCTCAAGGAGTAGGTAGAAAGACAAACAAAGAAAAAATACAACATAAATGATAATTGTTTAGAGAGGAAGATGTGGTTAAACGCATAGCCAAATTCTATATTCCCAATGATTAAATACACATGGAATGTAAGGGGATTAAACAACCATCCAAATAATTGTTTGTTAAACGTATGATAGAAGATAACCACCCAGATGTGGTTTTATTATAGGAAACTAGAGCATCACTAGAAGTAATGCAAACAATATCCAAGATATGTTGGAGGAATGAAGACTATGAGACCCAAGATTTCCATGCGTTCTTCGAAAAAATGACCACTTTGTGGAATAGAGATACTTTTCATTAGGTAGGAGCAGCATCAGCTAGAGGGATATTGATGACCAGATTGAGAGATAGAAAATTAGACTCTATCTGGATGATTATTAACTTTTATGGGATGAAGGAAGTGCAGGAACAAAAAAAACAATGGAAGTCAATTCAAGCTATTAGATAAGCTTACCCAGAAGATAGATTTCTGGTGGGTGGAGACTTCAATACAAAGATGTCAGTTAATGACCAAGATGAAGGCTTGAATGATCTCAATGAGAAGGACAAGATTCTGATTATCCAAGCTAATAATCTAAATCTGATTGACATTCAACCTCTAGGATGTGGTACTAGTTGGATCAATAAAAGGAAATGAGACCAAGCAATAAAATCAATATTAGATAGAATATTGATAAAGGAAGATATTCACCAGTTATGGAGCTATCATTCAAAAATCATAAACCTATTATATTTTGATCATTTCTTGGTATGTCTAAGTATCATAAACAAAATACCCGAGTTCAAAAAATACCCCTATAGATTTGAGAACTTTTGGGTTCTAAAAAGGAAATTACCAAAGTTAGTTCAACAATGGTGGCAACAAGGAAAACAAGCATTTGGAAAGGTACAAATTTAGCTACACTCTAGATTGAAATATATCAAATATAAATAAAAGAACTAGAGCAAAATCCAAAGATCAAATTTTTAGGAAAAAAGAGTAGAGCTAGTTGAGAGAATGCAAGAAGTTGTAGAAATAATTCATTCAAAAACTCCTTTAGAGGAATTACTCTCCCATGAAAAGATCTTAACGTAGGAGGAAGAGGAGCTAGATAAGAAAGAAGAAACCTATTGGAAGCAGAGATCTAGAATTACTTGGATTTAAGAAGGATATAATTATATAAAGTTCTTCCACTAGTCATCCATAACTAGGAAACACTATAACCAGATTGATGATTTAACAAATACAGAAAGACTCCTTGAAACCACCACTTTAGGTATGCAAAAAATAGCTAATGAGTATTTCTCCACTTTATTTACTATAGATTCACATCTGTCAAAACAATCGCAAGAGGAAATCTTGGGAAGTATCCCCAGATTAGCCTCTTAAGAGAAGAATGAGGATCTTATGAAAGAGATCAAAGAAGAAGAGGTGAAAGAAACAATCTTCTCCAGGCAATCAGGAAATACCCTAGGTCCTGATGGATTACCAATATAATTCTATAAAGCTTTTTGGGATATTATAGGAGAAGATATAACTAAAGTAGTAGAAGAAGCCATATCTAGTGAAAGGATTCTCAAATCCCTCAATATTACTTTTCTAGATGTGATTTAAAAGGGAGGGGAGATAGAGAATCTAACCAATTACAAAACTGTAGCCCTTTGCAATGTGATATACAAGATCATCACCAAGGTAATATCCAACAGACTAAAAATTATATTACCAAATATCATATCTCCTGAACAAGGGGGATTTGTGCAAGGCAAACAAATATTAGATGGGATTGTAATAGCACAAGAAACTATACATCATATGGGCCAAATAAAGAACAAAGGAATGTTCCTAAAGTTAGATCTATCCAAGGCCTATGACAGAGTGAGTTGGAAATTTTTGGATCAAATTTTGCAAAGATTTGGATTCCAAAAATATTGGATCAACTGAATACTTGAATGCATCTCCACAATCTCCTTTTCACTGCTCATATATGGAACCCCCTCCCCACTATTCAAGGCTAGTAAAGGAATTAGACAAGGATATCCTCTCTCTTCATATTTATTCATTATTTTTGTAGAAGGACAGGGAAGACTCATACAGAAGAAAAAAGAAAAATATAACATTACAGGAATTCAAATAAATAGAGATATAGATATTAGTCATCTACAATTCGTAGATGATACAAGGTTATGGGGGAAGCAACAATAAAATAAGTAACCAGTATCAGATAAATATTAGACTGCTACACTACAACCACTGGCCAACTTTTAAATGAAGAAAAATCTAAAGTTGTCTTCTTTAATGTTCATAAGAGAATCTAATAGTAGATAACAAATATTCTTAGGTTCTCAATGACCTCGTGTCCATTAGATTACTTGGGAATTCTCTTAATAAAAAAATCCTAAAAAATAAATATTGGAAATCCATAAAAGATAAAATTTTCTCAAATTTGTGACACTGGTCTCATAGATGGTTAAGATTTAGAGGTAGAGTCTCACTTTTGAAGTCAGTGTTACAAGAAAATCCAGTTTACAAATTTTGGATAAGAAAATCAAAGGTTTGGCTAAAATGATGAGAAAATTCTTATGTTTAGGAGCACAAGAAAATTAAAAAAAAGCTTTGGTAAGCTGGGAGAAAATCTATCAACCAAAGGAAGAGGGAGGTCTTGGAATCAGAGTTGCATCAACAAACAACCTAGCACTAATAGGAAAGTTATACTAGCGGTGGATCACAAACCTAGATTAGTTATGGAGTCAAGTTCTAAAAGCTAAATATTACCATACCTATGAAATTGAGGATGTCCCATGATTTCTAGTTACATGTGTGGGATCAAAGATATGGAAAACACTCAAAAGAGGGGCCTCACTGATTAAGGAAGTCTTACATTGGAAAGTAGGTGATGGGAGAAAAGTCATATTGTGGGATGACTCTTGGGAATTTTCCCCCCCGTTATCAAACAATACCCTCATCTTAGTGGCATTTGAGAGACTCTTCATAATCATGGCCAAAATCTTATATCTCAGTATCTCACCCCCCAAGACAACAACTAGTAGCTTCAAGAAGATGGAAAAATTTGGACCAGTGGTTAGGTGAAGAATGAGAAGCTAAAAAGCGTGAACTAAAAGAAATTCTAGAAAAAATAACATGGCTATGGAAATATGGACCTGACAAAATAGTATGGGGATATGGGAAACAAGGTACTTACATATTGAAAGCAAGCTATTGAAAGGCTCGCCAAAGTACCAAGAACAAACACCAACAACAACATCCCTGGAAAGAAATATGGTAACCTAAAGGTTAGCCAAATGTTAATTGTTTTATATGGCAGGTTGATCACAAAAGCATTATGCCTCAGGACAATATGAGGAGAAAGGGGTTCATTGGACCTAGTAGATGTATAATGTTCTTCCAAGAGGTAGAAACTATAAACCACATCCTTTTTTATTACTCCTATGCTTACACAATCTGGAATTGGTGGTACACCATATTTAGCCAAACAAAAATGGTATCCTTCCAACGGTAGTAATTTTGGGGACTATTGGTCACATAACACCTTCAAATCCAAAACACTAAGCACAACTTGGAATTTAGGGATTGGCTTCATCTGCTAGCAAATATGGTTGGACGGAACAACAAAAATTTTAAAGAGAAATTCGGCTCAGAAGAGAGAATCTGGGGGCTATGTTAAGGAAGTTAGTAGAAATAGAAAAAAGAAAAAAGTTAAAAGAAATAGAACAAGACATTTGGGCACAAATATGGAATCAAATGCAACATGAAAGCTATCAGGAATAAAAAAAAAGAACAACGAGGGCTTCAGTAATCTTTGTTGGAAGAGGACATATACAGTTAAGAATGAGGTAAATTTTAAAGAACAGGGGATTTAGAGATCCTAGGTAGATAAAACAAAATAGAAAAACTGCATTTTGAATCTTGCCAAGAAAGGCAGGATATCAAAATGGATTTATATAAGCTGATCAATTTTTTTGAATAAAAGTTTTACTTTTACTCAAAAAAAACATAAAAATAAAAATAATATTTTAATAAAAATTACATATAACTTATTAAAAGAAAATTAAATAAAATATATAATATTAAATGAGATAAATAAATCTCTATTTAAAAGTCATTAAAAAAATAAACCTGCACTGAAAACACTTAAGAAAATGTCATGACAGAAAATAAGGGAATTAAAATAAAATAAAATAATTAAGACAAAATGTTTGAGTAAAACAATTTAAATTATAAAACAATATCTTATAAAAGTATCTTTGCTGCAAGACAGAAAAATGCTACCATGTAGGTTTGTTGGTCATGTGCAAACCTTGCAGGTGAGGAGTCACTAAGACTTAGAGAGTTCACAATCGTCTTTTTTCAGATCCCTGAGGACAAGCCCAGAACGGTAGTTGTATTCCTTGCACTCGAGAATGGCAGCTCCTTATTCTTCCTTTCTATGCCATACCCCTCTCTCACGTGGTGTTGCAATTATTTATATTAAGAAGAGAGTTCATAAATATTAAATAGGAACGTCATCCTTGTCCGTTATCAATTATTAAATATAATACAATTTCATTTGCTGTCCTCTGTTTCAGGAAAATGCCAATACGTCTATAGCCATAAAAGTACTCTAACTCAACCTGCTATTGGATTTATTTAAAAATTTAGGTATGTTCTTCACCTTTTACAAGGTAATTTGTTTTTGACTCTTTTTGAATAAGTAGTAATTTCTGTGTGCACATCAGATCCAGGATAATAGTACCAACCTTAAATCTTTTGAATAAGTACTAACTTCTGTGTGCACATCAGACCCACAATAATGGTGTCAATCTTAAGTGGCTAATGATCCAATTTCAAACAATAACAATGCGGTATAAGGATTATAAGGAACAACTCAACTATACTTAATTGTTGAAAAAGACTATTGATATAACAGATTTCGTATATATAGAAAATAAAATAACAATTATATGAAGTAATAGGCCTACCATTTATAGGTAGCTAGGCAATGCATGGCTCTGATCGAAAATATCGTCATAAAATAAAATAAGAAATTATGAGGACCACTTACCTCATTTGGTTTTGTTTATTGCAATGGTCGTTCGAGGTTAAAATAAAACAAAATTTTCATGTGCTCATCGTTGACGATAGTTTGTATGTATGTGACACTAGGGATGAGCATATGAGTTATATATATGCACTTAACCGCAACTAACAAGGATAAGTAGCAGCATTGCAGAAGGTTAAAGCTGACTGCTTCAAACTAATCAGTATGGGTAGGTCTCCATGCTGCACAAAAGATTTGGGGCTCAATCGCGGGGCTTGGACTCCCCAAGAGGACATGATTTTGAGTGAATACATCAGAATTTATGGACATGGTGGATGGAAATCCCACCCACAAAGAGCAGGTAAGCTGTTTCATGAAGTTTCGTTTTCCTTTTTGACCTTCGGCGACTTGCGCAAGAGTGCGCAGTCGGGCTGCGCACGAGAGATGTGCGCAGTCGGGCTGTGCACGTGGAAAAGTGGGCAGTCGGGCTGTGCACAAGAAGAATGCGCAGTTGGGCTGCGCACGTCCAACTATGCAAAGTCGGGCGATTTGTCTGGTCAACGCCCAAGTTTACTGGTCAAAGGCAGCGCAATTCGGCTGCGCTACGCAGTAGGGCAGATGGCCTGACACTTAGTCAAAAATGGTTATTCCTGTTTTAGAGCTCACGAAAACAACAGTGCTATCGAGCTTTACTGTGCAAATGGACGGTTGTGGCTACACTTAGCTAAAAACAAAAGTGAATAATGCACGTTGCAGGCAAGCCCTTTCACACTGGGGGATGTCTAACTATCGTCCGTTGACCCACACCGAGGACTTAAAAGTAAATCACGAAATTGCTCCTTTGGCTGAAGACGATTAAAAATCTCCACGAATCCTCAAGATTAGAAAACAAATTGTACGAGACACCGTGGATAAAATAAATCCAGAAGAATGAAAACGCAGACAAAGCTTACACGAAATCCTTAAAAATGCCTGAAACAAAGGACAACTATATTTATCTAAAATAAGGGTTACAAAATCCTCGACTAAGGATATATAGACTTCTGCAGATTAAAATGTGGGATAAACAATGAAGAAAAACAAATGTCGAGTTTGTTGCTCAGACATAAACTGATGAGCTTCTCTGCTCAGAGAACTGCTCTTGTCTGTTTCACTACGAATAATAGCTTCCTTCTCCACTTTCTTCTACTATATAAAAACTAACTGAACAAGGGTTTATATAGCAATGCAGAGGAGCCAGTCACCAACTACCGCACGAAGGAGATCAATGCTGATTGGACAGATGTCAGAGGGCATGTGCGATGTCACATTGGACAAATAGGCAGGACACCCAACTTCATAGTTTTTGGTCAGCGCAGTCCACCATCGCCCAGTGTCACAGCGCAGCTGGAAGGAGAGTGCAAATCAGGGTTAATATATTTAACACCCTCCTTTAATCCTGATTTCACGAGCGATTTGACTCCAAGTTGTTCTCACAATCTGCTAAAGTCTTCCTCCTTCAAAGGCTTCATGAAAATGTTTGCCAAATGATCCTTCAATCTGCAAAACTGTAGCTAAATTTCCCTCGACTTCACCAGCTCTTTGATGAAGTGATACCGAATTTCGATGTGCTCCGTCCGACCATGGAACACTGGATCCTTCGATAGTGCGATGGCCAAATTGTTATGACAAAAAAATGTTTTCGTGCCTTCCGGAGCATAGTTCAGTTCACTTAGAACTCTTCGTAGCCAAACTGCCTGGCATGTGGCTGATGTGGCAGTGCATATTCTGCTTCGGTTGTGGACAACACAATGATAGGTTGCTTCTTAGATGCCCATGAGACTACCCCCGATCCAAGATGTAAAGCATACCCGGAGGTGCTCTTTCGATCGTCAGTGCTGCTAGCCCAATCACTATCTATGTAGCCCACTAGTTCCAATTGGTCCTATCTAGCATAAAATAGGACATGGTTTCGCGTTTCGTTGACATAGCGTATGATCCTCTTGTCTTCTTTCTAGTGGAGTCTCCATAAAATAGTTGATCAGACTAACTCCGAACATCTTATCCGATCGAGTTGTAGTCAAACACATCAGACTGCCAACTAGCCTTTTGAACAGAGTTGGATCCACATTCCTCCTTAAATCTAGCTTGCTTAGCTTCAAACCTATGACAACAGGTGTGATGGCAGGTTTGATGTCCTCCATATTGAACCGCTTCAGGACATCCTTCGCATACTTGCCCTAAGAAATGAAGATGCCATCTAAAAATTGGTCAACTTCAATGTCGAGAAAATACTTCATCAGCCCTAAGTCCATCATCTCGAACTCCTTTTTCATTGCTATTCTGAACAGGGCAAACAGTGATGTGTTGTTGCCAGTTTAAATCAAATCATCCACATACAGGCATACGATAATGAGCTCACTTGCATCATTTGCCTTCATGTATAGGGTGTGCTCATATGTGCATTTGACAAAACCATTTTCCTAAAAATAACTATCAATTTGGCTATACCAAGCTCGAGGCACCTGCTTCAAACTATACAGGGCCTTCTTCAGCTTTAGGACTTTGTCATCCTAGCCTTCAATTTCGTAACCAAGTGGCTGATCTATGTAGACCTCCTCGTCTAAAACTCCATTTAGGAAGGCTGACTTGACATCCATCTGGTACACTTTCCATCCTTGTTGGGCTTCCAATCCCAGGATCATCCTGATTGTGTGAAGTCGGGCTACAGGTGCATATACCTCATGGTAATCAATACCTAACTTTTGCTTGTAGCCCTTCACCACCAGTTTGGCCTTATGCCTGTCAACTTCTCTCCTTGGGCGTTGAAATTTGTCTTATACACCCACTTGACCCCAATGTTCTTCTTCCCTGCTGGAAGATCTGTCAGTTGCCATGTATCATTATTTTCAATGGCTTCAATCTCCTCATCCATCGCCTACACCCTCTTTTGATTTTGACTTGTGTCTTCGAAATCTACTAGATCAACTTCAGTAAAGAATGCAAAGTCAGAGTACTCTTCATATTCATGGGTTTGGGTTGCCTCGTAAATTTCTTGTAAGCTTTTCATCTTTGTCGGAGTCCTCAAGTTTGGGGTCCTGCTTACAAGTGGAGGTGTTAGATATGGTGAGGTTGTGTTGCTATTGGCACCATTGCTACTACTGGAGGCTACAGATGGCTGCACACTATCCTCCTCCAAGTCAACAAAATCTACTACTGGTAGCTTTGACTAGCTTGTCTTCGATTTCTAGTTCCAGGCTTCATCTTCTAGGAACTTCACATCATGCATGATGATGAGCTTCTTCGTCACAAGGTTGTAGAGCCTGTATGTCTTTGCCTTCTCATTGTACCCAATGAAAATGCACTTCTCCGCTCGATCATCCAGTTTTTGCCGCTTCTCTTCTGGAACATGTGCATATGCTATGCACCCGAGCACACGCAAGTAGACTACACAAGTTACAGCCTCTACCCATAACTAATGTGGTAATACCTTCATCTTCATCATGTTGCGTGCCATATCCATGATGGTTCGATTCTTCCTCTCAGCTACGTCGTTCTGCTGTGGCCTGTATCTAGCAGTGAGCTGCCTCCAAATTATGTGCTACTTACAAAAGTTGTGGAATTCATTGGAGATGTATTCACCTCCGCAATCTATCCTGAGAGTCTTGATCCGATATCCACTTTGTTTCTCCACCAGATCCTTGAAATTAAATCTTGCAAATGCTTTTGAATTTAGTTTGATGGCATAGACCTAGGTCTTTTGGTTGAAGTTGTCAATGAAAGTCAAGAAATATTTGTTGCTGGCAAACGTGCTGGTCTGCATCAAACTGTAGATGTCTGAGTGCATTAGCTCTAATGGTTGTGATGCTCTCTAAGACTATCTAGAAGGGAACGAATCCTTGTGATGTTTGTCGACTAATCAACCTTTGCAAATCTGATTTTGTTGCTCAATAATGGGTAAACCCTTCACCATCTACTTCTTATGTAGTTGATTTAGGCCACTGAAGCTCAGGTGACCAAATATGAGATGCCACAACTAGGTAGCATCTTTCACAACTTCACTCAGAGACATCAATGATTCGTTCTAAATCTATAGAGGAAACATTTTGATTTTCATCATGGACACCGTAGCTATCTGCCCATGCGACTTGTCTCTTATGGTGCATACTCCATATTTGAATTGGATCGTATGTCCCTTTTGCAAGAGCTATCCAACACTCAGCAAGTTGTGCTTTAGGACAGGCACATATTAGAAGTCACATATCTGCTTTCGTTTGCCATGCCTAGTGTGAATGAGGATCTTTCCTTTCCCCATCACGGGAACCTTGCTATTGTTCCCCATATTCACCTCAAACTGGACTGTTTCATCCAGTTGTGAGAACATTTCCTTGTTCCTCGTCATGTGGTTGTTGCATCCGATGTTTAAATACCAAACATTCTTCTAGCACTTCTCCTCAATGTTGCAATTTAGTATCACGTTCCCTCCTGCCGTATTTCTTGCTTCTTCCGTGTAATGGGCCTACTACTGATTTTTACTGGCCATGTGCTTTCTGCACTGTGAGATGTAATGGCCAAACTTCTTGCAATAATAACATTGGATCTTTGACATGTCCTTCTTTTGACCAGATCCAACTTGTTGGTTTTTCACATTGCCTCTTCCACCTTGCTAATGGAAATTACAATTGGTCTCTCCCTCGCTAGGGTTTGACCATCCTCCTTGCTTGTTGCCTTTCCCATGCCTTCCTCTGCCTCTTCCTCCCTGAGAACTAAAGGCACCATGATGGGATTCTTGTCTACCGTTGTCTCAGAATGAGACCTGAGCCTTGAATGCCTACTCTAGAGAGAACTAAGATGAACAGCTTAGTCTCTGCTCATGTGTCTACAATGAACCCATGAGCTCGTCTATCGAGAGGGTTTTCAGATCCCTCGACCTTTCAATTGCTATCACAACCGAGTCAAACTTGGCAGGTAGACTTCTGAGAATCTTCTCCATGATTCTCTCACTCTGCATGATTTCTCCATTCAACCGCATCTAGTTGATAATGTCCATCGTCTAGGTGAAGAAGTCACTCATGGACTCGAACTCACTCATCTATAGATTTTCAAACTCCCTCCTAAGCATCTATAGCTTCACCAACTTTACTTTGTTGGTGCCTTAGTATGAGCTGGCCAGAATCTCCCAGGCCTGCTTCACTTTGGTGGCTGATGCGATCCACGGGAAGATGGTCTCTTCAACCGCTTGCATGATGTAGAATAGGGCCTTCTGGTCCTTCTTCGTGTTCTCCTTCAATAGGTCCTTGTTTGCTTGGGAGAGGGCGGCCAGTGCTACTGTATCTGCCAGCTTAGGGTAGTCGTTCTCGACTAACTCCTACAACTCCTAAGATCCGAACAGGATCTTCATCTGGATGCTCCAGTAATCGTAATTCTTGCCATTGAAGCACGAGATTTGCAACTGCAAGTTGTTGCTGTTGGAAGCCATTCTGCTTCGGTATTTGTGTCAAGGGAACAGTGGCTCTGATACCAATTTGAAGTTTCGTTTTCCTTTTTGACCTTCAAAAATCTGCGTAAGAGTGTGCAGTCGGGCTGCACATGAGAGATGTGCGTAGTCGGCTATGCATGAGAAATGTGCGTAGTCATATTGTGCACGTGTAAAAGTGTGCAGTCGGGCAGAGTACATAGAAATGTGCATTATCAGGCTATGCACAAGAAGAATGTGCAGTCGGGCGATTTGCCCGATCTACTCCCAAGTTTGCTGGTCAAAGGCAGTGCAATCCACTACGCTGCGTAGTCGGGCAGTTCACCTGACACTTAGCCAAAACTGGTTGTTCCTGTCTTAGAGCGCACAGAAACAACAACGTTGTCGAGCTTTGTTGTGCAAGCGGGCGATTATTGCTACAGTTAGCCAAAAACGAAAGGGAAGAATGCACGTTGCAGGCAAGACCTTTCACACCGGGGGATGTCTGACTGTCGTCCATTGACCCACATCGGGGACATAAAAGTAAATCACGAAATCGTTCCTTTGGCTAAAGACAATTAAAAATCTCCATGAATCTTGAGGATTAGAAAAAAATTGTACAAGACACCATGGATAAAATAAATTGAGAAGAACGAAAACGCAGACAAAGCTTACACGAAACCTTTCAAAATGCCTGAAACAAAGGACAACTATATTTATCTGAAATAAGGGTTACAAAATCCTCGACTGAGGATATACAGACTTCTGCAGATGAAACTGCAGGATAAACAGTGAAGAAAAACAAATGTTGATTCTGCTGCTCGGACATAAACTGATGAGCTTCTCTGCTCAGAGAACTGCTCTCGTCTGTTTTACTATGAATAACAGCTTCCTTCTCCACTTTCTTCTGCTATATAAAAACTGACTGAACAAGGGTTTATATAGCAACGCAGAGGAGCCAGTCACCAACTACCGCACGGATGAAATAACCAATCGCCTACCCCGCACGAAGGAGATCAATGCTGATTGGACGGATGTCAGAGAACACGTGCAATGTTACATCGGACAAATAGGTGGAACGCCCAACTTTGCAGTTTTTGGTGAGCACAGTCCGGCGTCGCCCAGTGTCGCAGCGCGGTTGAGAGGAGAGTGCAAATTAAGGTTAATATTTCTAACATTTCATTGATAAGCCGTTTCATTAATTACATAATGCATTTGCACATATAACACAAATACTGAGCGGCACTCTTAGAAGATTGGTAACACCTTTTGCAGGACTCAAGCGGTGCGGAAAAAGTTGTAGAATGCGGTGGTTGAACTATCTTCGTCCTGATATTAAACATGGAAACATTTCCTGTGACGAAGGGGAGCTCATTATTAGACTGCATGGACTCCTTGGCAATAGGTACGATTTCATCATTTTATTATGTAATCTATTTTTCACATGTACATGTAGCATATGACAGTCCTTAACGGCTATGACTGGGCAACGTGGTTATGCATTCAGATGGTCATTAATCGCAAGACGGCTGCCGGAACGAACAAACAACGAAATCAAGAATTTCTGGAACACTCATTTGAGGAGGAAGCTGGGAAACAACGGACAATCTCCGAAAACCAGAAATGTCGATGAGAGATCTACATCCCCATCTGGTTTTGTAAAAGATGATATGCTCAAAATCATTACTGTGAGACCCACTGCGGTGAAAATTGCTAGATATGGGAAAAAAAGTCTGGATGCCTGTAACTCAGACGATCAAAACGTCAAATTGCATGCTGACGCCACCAAACTTTTGAACGTTTCAAGTTGTTGGTAGACGAGTTAATGGCAGACGTCGATTTTGAGTTCATGGACTTTGACGTGACGCCGGAAAACATTGTTGAAGCTCATTCCCCGTCTATAGAAGTTAGCGGACAATATTGTCCATTTTCTATGTCCAATTTAAGGGACCCAAAATTTCCACATTCTCACAATTTTGCAGATGAAATGAATACATCCGAGACTTTCTTACATTCGAACAAGCTGCCGTCTCCTGACGGTGGTTTTGTTTCATCATCATGCAATTCCTCAACAGATTTTAGAATCGAAGGGACCGAGATGAGGCCAAAAAATGAACTGGAACAACAACAACATGCTCAACATGCTGAATGGTTGTGAAAATCAAAGAAATCTATAATGAAATACAGCAAGTTGGTTGGTTAGATGAATTAGAATAATTCCGGATGTCATCCGATGACTCCGTATTCTTGCTGGAGGAGGAATGGCTTGTAGAAAGCAGCAAACCTCATGTAGTAGAATGTACGCATTTTCCATAAACGAAATTTTACTATTTTTTAAACTATTATTGTAGACATAGGGTGCGACTTTCAACAACTAGCAATGAGGGCGCAATTCGCTACGTCACATGCTGCAGCTTCCGCTTTTCAACAATTATTATATACATAGGGTGTCCACTTATGACACGTTTATATTGAGATACGGAACCCAAAAGCCCTCTGGCTTCTCCGCTTTACTTTTTTTTCTTCTTATTTTTACGTTTTAATTCTCAACTCAAAAGGCACTCCTACCGAAACCTTGGATACACATGTTAAAAATTATTTTACTGAACATGTTATTTGTAAATATATTTGTTTTTTTTTTTTAATAGTGATGAAATGTTAAAACATATAGTTATTTTAATTTGTTTTTGTTTTTTTGGTATTGATAATAAAAGGGGTGTTGAAGGGCCTGATCCTTTACACAGAGCTCAAAAGATATACAAGAAAAAAATAAGAGAAAATCATACAAATGCAAGATCATTTGTATGGTCTTCTCGTAGTAAAGCAAACAAACATGGGTTAAACTTGTTGATGGAGAAGCTGAAATAATATTCCTTATGCTATCTTTCTATTTAACATAGTTGATGCAGTGCTCAATGCTTTACATAATTGATAAAAAAATTACTGACAATAATATAATTTAGTGTGCTCAAATCCTTTATCGCAATAAGTATTCTACTTTGTTTTGCCCTCTTTATCTACTAGTTTCATTATCAATTCTTATAATCTCTTTCAACTCCATGGGAGCATATGACCAAACCTTGAAATTATCATATTTAATTGTCATATTTGCCATTTTATCGACAACTTTTTTTCCCTCTCTATAAATATGTTTAACTTGAATTTCTTCTAGGTTTCCCAAAATAGTCCTTGCATCTGTAATTATTTGGAAAACGTTGGAATTATTTAACTCCCCTTTTTGAAAGGAAGTTATAATATTCTTGGAATCCCCCTCAAGAGAAATTCTCCTAAAACCCAAATTCATTGCAATTTAGAGACCTGTAAGCATTGCCCTTGATTCAACTTGGTGATTTGTCGTAATTCTTATATCCTAATGATGCCCCCACCACCAACATGACCTGGGTTACCTTTTGCACTTCTATCAAAGTTAATTTTTACCCAGTCTTTGTGGGGACGTTACCATTTGGTATCTAGTCCCACCTTATTGATTTTTTCCATATTTAAGATATTGTTTTCTCTAGAGAAGATCATTGCAAGATTTTTCTAGCCGATAATATCTTTAATACAATCCTCCAATAGGGTTGTTTTTATCCTGGCATAAACCCCAATTATTCCTCTGGTTTTATTTTTGAACACTCATATGTTTCTTTCCAACCAAATCCCTCAACAAATATGTGGAATACATTTCTGCCAAAAAATACTGCTTCCTAAGTGCCATTGTTCCCAAATCATGATTAGAGAATATGGAATGACCCAAGCAACATTAACTTCTCTCAATAACATATTTTGGATATCATGAAAAAATCACAAGTTCCAAACAGGTGGTCCACACTCTCATCTTCTTTGTTACATAAGACACAAACAGTTGGAACCACAATCCCTCTTTTGAACATATTATCTTTTGGAAGGATCTTATTGAGAATGAAAGTCCAAAAAAATATAGCAACCTTAGGGATGATGTTTAGCTTCCAAATTATTTTAAGCTCAAATTTCTTTGAGGTTACTTTACCGAATACTCTATATCCATCCTTCACTAGGTATTGGCCTTGTTGGTTTCTTTCGTAAATTATTTGATCCTCCTCTAAACATCTACCTAATTGATAACTCGTTAGGAGGTTTTGTTGATCTTTACCCCCTAAGCCTTGCATATCTTCTTGCACAATTTTCCACTCCTGAAAATCACACACCCATTGAATGTAACCATTAATTTTATTACTATAGGTTATGGTTAAATTTTCTTTAATATATATGAACTTTATGTAGTTTGCTAAAGGGTCCTCTTGAATCCAAGGGTCTTTCCAAAAGTTAATTTTGTCTCCCCTACCTACTCTTCATTTTAGGCCTTGCCACAAAACTTTCTTGTTATTAATTATATTTTACCAAAAACTAGACCCACGTGGAGGATTAAAACAACTGATAAAGTGGTTTCTACCCTCCAAGTATTTGTTTTGGATAATGCTAGCCCATTTCCATGATGCTCCAGTGCAAAGCCCCCAACCATGTTTAGCTAGAAGGGCTCTATTTAGATCTCTCAAATTTCTCAAACCAAGACTCTCATTCTTTAAAGGTTGGCAACAGGTATCCCAAGCTACCAGATATATAAATTTTTTATGTTCAATGTCATCCCATATAAAATATTTTTGTAGTATTTCTAAAGTTTCTTCCACTTTCCTTGATATCTTTAGCAAAGACATGAAATAAATAGGGAGGCTTTGAAGCATGTTTTTTATGAGTTGTACGTTTCCTGAAGAGGATAACAGAGATCCCTTCCAACCTTGAAGTTTCCTATTAAATTTATCAATAATTGGATTCCAAAGTTTATATTTCATATTGCCTATAAACAAAGGCAAACCAAGATAGGTGATAGGAAATGTTTCCTCCTTACAACCCAACACTTTAACTATTTGATCTCTTATACTCTCCTCCGTCTTTAAAAATATAATCCTGCTTTTTCCATTATTTATTTTCTGGCCTATAGTTTTTTCATAAGAATCAAGAACTTTTTAAAACTGCTAAGCTTCTTCCTCTATAGATTCCCCAAGCAAGAAAGTATCATACACAAAATGTTGATGAGATAAAGCTTCACCAATGAATGAATTTTTTAGACCTTTGATATTACCATCCTTTCTCTTTCTTTCCAAAGTTCTTCCTAGGGCATCTGCCATAATGATAAAGAGATATGGAGACAATGGATCTCCATGCCTAATTCCTCAGGTAGAAGGAAATAACCTAGCAGACTGTCCATTGATCGATATTGAAAAGTGGGGGTTAGAAATACACATACCAATCTATACCCTCCATTTTTCACTAAAACCCATTTACTCCATTATTTTATCTAAGAAAGACCATGAAACCCTATCATAGGCTTTGTTCATGTCTAGCTTAAGGAACATGCCTAACCCTTTCCTCCTTTGAAGAGACTGTGTTGTTTCTTTAATGATAATGATGCTTTCAGTAATCTGCTTGACTGCCAGATAAGCTCCTTGATCTTCATTAATTATTGAGGGGATGATATTTTTCAACTGACTGGCCAAAATTTAGTAAACTTTTTGTAAATTGCATTACATAGGCTGATTTGTCTAAAGCCCCCCTTTCAATCCCCTTTCTCATATAAATAAACTTAAAAAAATTGAATATGAACTTGAAAAGATGCCTCAAAATTTTTATTTTCCTAATTTTACTTGATATGATGAGTTGGTTTGGAATCTATAAAAGTGGTATATATTTAGTCAAGTTGGGATATGAGGATTTAGTGCAATCAAAATTTTCTCCTAAATATTTTTTTTTTAAAGAATGTTCATAGGAAAGAATCCACAAAGAAGAGGACAACATGGACCTTTTAGATGTGCCTCGTGCGAAACTATTATAGAGCATTTAGACCATTTACTTATGCAATACCTCTTTTCTCACACTATTTGGTGTTGTTTCTCAAAAATATGAGAATATATAGTATAGCTCATGTTAGTCTCACAATGACATCGAGAGGGGGGTGAATCAGTGTAGCTATTTAAAACTTAAATCTTCAACACTCAAAGCCAAAACATTGAAAACATAAAATCAAATAAAGCAAGTATAACAAGAGAACATCACACAACACAACATGTACCGAGGTTCATCAATTTGGCTACATCCCCAAAAATGATTGTTTGGACTCCTATCTAAATCTAGCCTTTGCAAAGAACCAACTTTACAATCAATTTACTAGCATCCACTGGAAGGAGCACCAACCCCTAATTTATCTGCACCAACAGAAAGGAGAACCAACCCCTGATTTATCTGCACCAACAGAAAGGAGCACCAACCCCTCTACCAAGCACCCACTTGATTTTGATATTGATAATAAAATAAAATATATGAATGTCCTCACTGAAACTAGAAACCTCTATGGTCTATAAGCTCAAAATCTAAAAATTTCTATTTCACCCAGTATAACATCCTTCTCTCTACATTACTCAGAATTTGAATCTTCTCTTCTAAAAAAAAATTGATTTTTATCTTAGCTCGTTCAACCAATTGCTAAACACTTTTTGGGTACTGTGCAAAACTTTATCTATAAAATTCTCTAAAAATTTCAGCTAAAATAGATATCATATGAGAATGTTATGACCAAAATATTGAAGTGACATTTTTCATCACTCTCCAAAAATAACGGATTTTCACTCTTTATTTTTCTCCACACACACTTCTCTCTTCACAAAATAAAGTCCTCGCATTTCAATAAAATCCCTTGTTACTTAAAAGCACACACTTGCATTCTTTTTCCCTTTTCAATTTTAAAAATATTTTCTTTAATGAAGCTCCTTAAAACAATATAACTTCCTTTTTCTTATTTTGAGAAGGCATTTCGTCAAACACGTCACATGCAAAGAATTGACACCTTACTCGTTCTCTTACTTTGGAGCCACGTGACACCTCAAACCAAAAATGAAAGATGCTCTATTTGATGCCTTGAAGTTGTAACAACACTAAAACCAAAACTTTGGCGACTCTGTAAGGTCGAAACGGCCAACTAAAGGATTTTGCACAAGTGGAACAAATTGACATAAAAGTGACCTGTACCATTTTTGCACCAATCATAACTCTCACCTCGTAACTCTGTTTTCTATGATATTTGAAATGTAGAATATCTGCAATGCTAAATACATATATTATGAATGTTACAACATAAATCATTATGGGTAGCCTGTACCACCTCCACAAAAACTGTTGCTGACACACTTTTTCCAAAAAGATTTTTTATGACAATCTTCAAACACTTGTAAAATTCACCTCGTTTCTCCATTTTAGTGGAAATTTGGAAAAAATGTTCTTGAAGATAACAAACACCTCCAGTTTAAATTTTTCTATCAAATTCTCCTTGGTTTGCTCGCAGTACTTCTGACAAAACTACCATTTTTTGGCCTGTACAACCACTTGCCAAATCATCCACCAAGATACCAAAAACATCACCGATCAATCCAAACACTGTGCTGACACCTCCAAAATTGTTCTAGACTTTTTACTAACATGCTAAAATGTTCCAAACTGATCCATCCTATCCAACTATGCTCGTGATGAGTTTTGCAATTTTTTGACAACTTCTTGATGATTTTTTCAACTTTTGCAAATTTACACAAACAACCTGTAACAACTTAACCCAAACATCAAAAATATACTCATAAGCATTGAACATCACCGTACATACTTCTAAAAACTCTGAACAATTTTCCACTGCATCAACTTGTCCATATGAGTGTGTTGACAACAATGACAATACTATCACTACACCTTGCTCAACAATCTCCCCCTTTGGAATTGTTGGCAACACACGCATAATTTATTGTAACTCTTCTCCCCATTTGAAAACAAGACCAAAGGGTTGCTACAAAATCCCCCTGAGTCCATGCATAACATTCTCAAGCAAAAATTATTACACTTAGTAAAAATCACAAACATGAGCAAAAAGATTAAAAAATACACAAATGCTCCCCCTGAGAATGTGGCCCCAATAGATAGTCAATTATTGGGAAGTGTGACAACTCCAAATTTCTTATGAAAGTACTCAAATACTTTCCTTGGGTAATGGTTTGGTGAAGATATCCGCTAATTTCTCTATTGTTGGAATAAAATCCAACTTAACCTCACCTTCCACAACTTTCTCCTTCAAAAAATGATACCGGATAGCAATATGTTTTGTGCAAGAATGCATAACCGGATTCTTTGAGATGTTAATGGCACTGGTGTTATTGCACTTAACTAAAATCAGCTCGCTAAAATTAATTTTCAAGACCCTTCAGAGTTTGTTTCATCCATAACACCTACGTACAACACGTTGTCGCTGCAATGTATTCTACCTCTCCTATGGATAAGGAGACTTACTCCTATTTCTTACTGTGCCATGTGACCAACTTTTCTCCAAGATAGAATGCACCTCCACTGGTACTCTTCTTGTCATCTACACATCCTACCTAATCTGCATTTGAATATGCAATAAGGGTGAAGTACTTACATTTCAGATACCATAATCCATACTCTATAGTACCCTTGAGGTACCAAAGAATCCTCTTCACTGTTGTCACATTAGTCTCCTTGGGACTAGCCTGAAATTGTTCTACCATGCATACTGCCTACAAAATATCTAGTCTGGTAGCTATCAAGTACAGTAAGCTCCCAATTATAGATCTATACATAGTTTGATCAACATGTGGAGATTTTTCATCCTTGCTAAACTTGCAACCTATCGTCATGGGAGTGCTAACTAGCTTTGAATCCTCCATTTTTAACTTTTTTAGCATCTCTTTCACATATTTAATTTGAGAAATAAATATGCCCTTCTCCTTTTGATTAACTTGCAATCCGAGGAAATACAAAATTTCACCAATCATTGACATTTCAAATTCTTTCTGCATATTATTTGCTAAATATTTACACAACTCATATTTGTTGCTACCAAATATGATATCATCTACGTATACAACAAGAAAAATATGATGACCATTTTCTATTTTGACATACAAATTACTATCCATCGTACCTTTCTTGAACCCTTGATGAGTAAGATAATTTTCTAGGCTTGCATAGCATGCTCGAGGTGCCTATTTTAAGCCATATAACACTTTATTCAATTTGCAAACCAAGTTGGGATCATCACCAAGCTAGAAACCATGTGGTTACTCAATATAAACCTCTTCTTCAATTTTCCCATTCAAAAATGCTGATTTCACATCCATTTGATAAACTTTGAAATTATTGTAAACTGCTATAGCCAGAAATATTCTAATTGCCTCTAGTCTTGCCACAGGTGCAAATGTTTCCTCAAAGTCAATACCTTCAACTTGTGCATAGCCTTTGCATACCAATATTGCTTTGTTGCTGACTACCTGTCCATCTTCATTCAATTTGTTCCGTAAGACCCATTCAGTACCGATTACATTTTTGTTTGCGGGTCTTGGTACTAATTTCCAAGTCTTGTTTTTCTCAATATGATCTAATTCTTCATTTATTACCTTTACCCAACTTTCATATTTGCTTGCGTTAGCAACATTTTTGGGCCCAATGCTGGATAATAAAGAGTAGTTACTTACTAATCTTCTTCTTGTCTGAACACCAACTGTGGGGTCTCCAATTATTTACTCTCTAGGATGATATTTTTGCTAGATGCCTATTTTGAATTTCTTGTTTTCTTCCACTTTTGAATCACTTTTTGAATCCTTTGATTCAACTTTTCGTTTCGTTTCTATTTCCTTTTCCTCATCTCCTTTAATGACCTCTTCATAAATTGGGTAGTTCTCTTCATAGCTAATTACTCGTTCCCTTCCTTCATCAACTTTAACATCGACACTATCCACAATTTTCCTTAGCCTCTTGTTGTAGCATTTGTAAGCTTTGATTTTTGATGAATATCCAAGAAAAATACCTTCATCCGCTCTATCTTCAAACTTACCAAGGTTTTCTTCAGTTCTTTTGATGTAACACATGCTGCCAAAAACTTTAAAGTATATTTTTGTTGGATTTTTACCGAACCACAACTCATAAGAAGTTTTGCTTTCATGCATCCTCAACATGCACCTATTTTGGATGTATACCGTGGTATGGATTGCCTCTTCCAAAATTTGTCTGCTACTTTGCTCTCAGTCAACATAGTCTGTGTCATTTCATGCACTATCCTATTTTTTCTTTCTACCACACCATTCTTCTGAGGTGTCTTGGCTACTGAAAATTGTCTCCTAATGCCATATTTTTCACAGTACTCTGTTAAATCCTCTAAAATGAACTCTCCTTTGTCTAAACTTAAACATTTAATCCTTTTTCATGTTTGATTCTCAACTTGGTTTTTGAAAACATTGAACATCTCAAAAGCTTCTGATTTATGCTTCAAAAATAGTACCCATGTCATCATAGAATAGTCATATATACACAACATGAAATATTTGTCACCGTTTATGCTTTACGTTCTCATGGATCCACATAAATCAGTATATACTAGTTCTAAAGGTTTTCTTGTGTACTACTATTTTATTTTAAATGAGACTCTAGTTTGCTTCCCCTTTTGAAATGAAGCACAAATTCTATTTGATGGTTTGCCAATGGTGGGAATATCTCTCATTGCTTGAAATTGGTATGTTCCAAACTGATCTATCCTGTCCAACTGCGCCCGTGACAACTTTTGCAATTTTTTGACAATTTCCTGAAGATTTTTTCAACTTTTGAAAATTTCCATGAACAACCTATAACAACTTCACCTGAAAATCAAAAACATCCTCATAATCATTGAACATCATTGTACATACTTTGAACAACCTCCGAACAACTATCCACTGCATCAACTTGTCCATTTGAGTGTGTTGACAACAATGATAATACAGTCGCTGCACCTTGCTCAACAACTCCATCAATATTGAAAGAGTTGAAATATTTGATTAATTATTTGAAAGATAAAGCATTATGGGTGATTGGTCATACAACTATTTATAGGAATTTATGGCTTGAAAGAAATAATAGAAATTTAAAAAATAAATCTCAAAATCATGTCCATTTTTGGAATTTTATTATTATTTTTTTGGTGGAATGTTAGCATAAATGGTGCTCATCATCGAAACTCAAGTTGTTGGCAATTTTGGGTACTTTGGGTACATTGCTTTTGCTCAAGTGTATAAGTTGTCATTGATGTCAAAAGGCATTTTTTTGTTGATATCAAAAAGAGTGTGATGTCAAAAATATCTTGAGAAAGCTTCATATTGTTAAAGGGTTTTTATTAAAACCATGGTGACAAGGTTAAAGGTTTTTCTTAAAACCATTTGGACTCATTAAGGGTTTTTATTAAAACCAAGCTTAACTTAATGCAAAGGTTTTTGCTTCTTGAAAAACCTTGAAGGTCCATGTTTATTATTAATAATTAAATTAACTCAAACCTTTGACAAAGGTCTAAGTTTAATTTATTATTAATAAAATAATAATAATTATTATTTAATTATTATTAAAGGGTCTTTCAACCCTTAAGCGATGTAGATAAAGTTTTCTTTTGCCGATGTGTTGCCATCATTGGAGGAGTGCCGACGTCAAACAGTTAAGGAGAAATTGCTATATAAGTGGGGATGATTTTCTAAAGTGAGAGCACCACCGATTAATTGGAGTCTTCAATTTGCGTTTGCTCTATATGATTCGAATAGCGCTTGGTGTCTTCAATTAGTGTTTGCTCTATATCATTTGAATAGCGCTTGGTGTCTTCGATTTGTGCTTGCTCTGTGTCTTCGAATCTCCAATTGACGTCTTTGAAATCATGCTTGATCTGTGTCTTGGAAACCGTGCTTGGCATACTCGGATTTGAGCTTGGGCTGCATCCTTACTATTTTGCTTTACGTTAGTGGATTGGCAATTGCACTTGAACTGTGTTTTTCCAAGACTGTGTTGTGAGATGATTAATGCAAGCATTCAATGACTTATGTTTTGGACAATGCTAGGAAAACGAATACGTTTTCCATATCCTACGATGAAGTGAAGATAAAACAAATGATATTTTAATATTTCTTTGTTGAGCACTTGTGCTCCAACGACGATGGAGTTTGAGTAAAGGCGCTCGCTAGGCAGAGATACAGGTTTCGAATCATGTCCAGTGCATTTTTCCTTTTGTTGCGATGCATGAAGGAGAGTGGCTGTGATTGGGCTACGTAAGTAGAGGAGAATGCGCTTTAGTGCTTATAGTGGTGGCTCCTCATTTCTCCTAAGGTTGGAAAACTAAGTATTGCCAAGGTAAATCTTTTTATTGTTGACATGGGATATTTGAGTTTATTTGATCAAGAATTATTGATGGAGGTATAAGGTTAAGTTGTAATATTTTTTTTGACACTGTTATTATTAATGCTTGATGCTTATGTGGAGTAATAATGTGTAAAGAGATTTTACTTTGTATGTATGTTATTGATTGATGGTTTTCTAAAAATAAGTGTGGAGGGAAAAGGATTTCTACTTATTTCCTTTTCTTGTGATGATTGGTTGAATGCTTCAAGGTTGATGTTGAGTTGAATGGTGTTGGTTGACTAAACCTTGTTTGATGAGCATTGTTGTTAAAACCCTAATTGGTTGTGGAAATAACATGAGTATCATTGTTATATGAGATATTGCATGGTTGGCAATTGTTGGGTTGTGTTTCATGTTCTTGAGAAAAGCATACTACATCTATCTTATTCTGTTGAGATTGAGATTGAGTTGAGATTGATACTGGGAGTTAAGTATAGAACATATTGAGTCTCTAACAATTCGCTTTATGCTTCTATGAGGTTGATGAATCACATTGGGTCTCTAACAATTCTCTTTATGGGTTCATGCTAAGCAAGTTTTTCTCGGTGAGCTTGCTGAGGTTTTGGACAGGTTTTGATGGGGACTTGTGAGCAGGTTTTGGATAGGTTTCGGTGGGGACTTGTGAGCAGATTTGGATAGGTCCTAGAAGAGGACTTGTGAGCTAGTTTTTGAGAGTTATATAAGAGAACTTGAGGAAATAGGAGCATTGGTTCTTTGAGAAGAACCCGAGGATAGATTTGGCAAGTCTTTGAGAAGGCTTGTTTATAGAGGATTGATTTGTTCAAGAGTTGGACAGATTTTACAAATAGAGGAAGACTTGTACTAGACCGACTGATTGTTTTTGGTATAGGTTCCTAAGCTGTTGTGGACGTGATCATAGAAGGCAGAGGTCTCTTAGGCTAAGCATTGAGGACAGGAGTGAGAAACAATGGTGAAATTGTTCTATTGATCAACAATGCATTACATAGTTTTATAGTTCTTGAAAGAATTAAAAATAGACATGGTGGTTGAGAGAAATACTCTTAAACTTATTACAACAAACTAAATTAAAGATAGATCTTATCCTAACAACATGCTAATCTTGGACTATGGTCAAACATTAATTAACCAATCCAAAACCTCAATGTATGCTAATCAAATTAACTAGAAATATGTAAATCAAAACTTTAAACTAAAACTAAATACTAGGACTTAATACTTAGGACTAAGGAGGCAATGTTGAAAATATTCCAACATTCTCCCCCTTTATGCTAAAGATACTCATGCAAGAGTTCTTTAAGCATCACAAAGTTGGAAGAAAATTTTTCTCTTACGTTTCCTCCAATATTGAATCAAGAAATCAGAATTTACAAAATACTTATGGTGGCACTCCTTCCATTCTTTATGTGGGATTTCCTGCAAATGCTTGAGTGCCTTATTTTTTTGATTAGCTCCCCCTTCAACAAAAGCATCTCCTCTTGTGGTTTTCAACAACCACTCTCGTACATATTTATCATTATGGTCTTTAAACCATGCTCTCACATTTTGATATTCTTTTACATATTCAACACTAAATAATACTCCACATGAGTATTTACAATTAATCATCTCACATAGATGATTATACCATACAACTCTTTCACATATTTTCACACAAAAAATCACAACAAATATGGCCATATAATGACCAACTACATATGCAACATAAAGTTGCTCCTCACACAAATATTCTCTCACAACAATGACTTTACAAGAATCCTTCTCCCAAGGAATTTTGAACACATCATTTTGATCCATGTGACCCAAGTTCTCCATCACCGTATTCTCTCCAAAAATATTCTTCATGAAAGTTGTCTCAATGAGACAATCACCTTTCTTTTCATTCCTGCTCACAAAAAACAAATCATTAATCATAAAAACATTACCTTTAGTATGAGTAGATTTGGTGCTTCCCATAAAGCTATTTTGTAGCAGTTCTCCTTCATTGTATTGTGCTTCAAGATCAACCATCAACTCTTCACTAATAGTTCTCCTCCTTTGTTCAATACATGTTGGTGTGTTGAAACACCATTCATTCAAGCAATCATACATAGTTGCATTTTCAAGACAACTCTCTTTCTGCAATGTAGTCACTCCAAGTGAGTGATCTTCATCCATGAGTGATGTTTCCTTTGCCATTACGATAAGAAAATCAGCAATCTCATTTCCATTTTCTGTTTCTATCTCATTTTTCACATTCTTCTCCCATTTTAGAGGAACTCTAACAATTTTATCTTCTCCTTGTAGGAGATCTTCATTTTCTCTTTCAAGAGAGCATACATCCATTCCAAGTGAATGGTCTTCAAGACAATGGTCTTCCATAAACATTGCTTCTCCATCAACATGCCAACAATTTTTGTTGATCCTATTATCATCTTTATTCTCTCCCATGAGAATTTTAGGTGCATTATCCATAATACACTCTTCATTTATCTCCTCCATGAGATATTTTTTATCACTTTTTCTTCTATCAACAACAAATCCTCTTCGTACTCCTCGTCCTCTTGAGGAATACACACCTCTTCTTATCTTTTCATCACAAAATTCAGCAACATATGCTTCCTCCATGAAGCATTCTTCATCTTGTTGGTTTTCTACATACAGGCCTTCCTCTGCAAGAAATAATTCTCCATTACAAAGCATGACTTCATATGAGTCTTTACAAGACTCTTCAAAAACTCCTTCAAAAGGATCTAATTTAGAAACTGCTTCAAGGAAGCAAGGCTCCTCCTTGCTTAAACAATCTTCATGATTGTCACTCATGGCTTTATGGGTATCCTCATCAAACCCATAAGCATCCTTTAACACTTGCCATGCCATTGTATCTGATCTACAATTGGCTATGAGAGGAAAAACATTATTTTCCATTCCTCTCCTCAAATCCATAAGAGCTAAGCAATTTGCATATTGCTGCTCCTTCTTCTCTTTTCTCTCCTCACCTTGTAGCTTATTCCAAGAGGGTTCCTCATAGCCTTCTTGAACTATATCCCATAAGTCTTGAGCCTTCAAGAAGGTCTTCATCATTATGCTCCAAATAGCATAATTATCTCCATTGAATTTGGGTACTTCCAATTCTTTATACATGGTGGCAATTCTGCAATCCACCATTCATCAATCTTCCACCTAGCTCTTAGCCACTCCTTTCCTGTAGACTTCTGATATACTTATCTAAAAATCCACTAAATTTTAGATCCAAATTCACACAAATGAGAAATATGTGATCAATTTACTTTTGCCCTTTCTAGATCTTAGAGTGTTTTTGAGACAACCTCAATGTTATTCACATAAATCAATCCATATAACCCCAAAATTTCTGAAAATTAAAATCTGTATTCTTGAGACAATAATCTGAAAACCCTCTAAATTTCAGAAGAAAAATCACAAAGGTGAAAAATATGTGATCATTTAATTTTTCCCTTTTTATCACAATTCCGGATCTAGGATTGTTGAAGGAAAAATAAATATTCACATAAATCAATAAATACAGATCCCAATGATCTGAAATTTTGTTTGAATTATGATTTTATCGAAATCATATTTCTCCAAAAATTTGAGAAGCAAATACCCTGTATTCCACCTTATACAACCATTTTATTTAAAAACTAAAAATACTAATAAAATTATAAAATTAGCTCCAAATCACCTAAAATTTTTACTGCATCCTCTTGATACAATTACCTAACAACCCTAAAAATTTCATAATCAAATACCTCAGGATTCGTGAGATATTAATGATTTACTCGAGCTCTTCCTTGCAAATCTGCTGAGTGCTGGCCACTTGAGTTTCTCTGACAAAGTGTGTGTTTCAGATCTCTTCACACCACTCTCCACAGGTTTTGATCCATTTGAGAAAACCTGCTCTGATACCAAATGAGAAACAATGGTGAAATTGTTCTATTGATCAACAATGCATTACATAGTTTTATAGTTCTTGAAAGAACTAAAAATAGACATGGTGGTTGAGAGAAATCCTCTTAAACTTATTACAACAAACTAACTTAAAGATAGATCTTATCCTAACAACATGCTAATATTGGACTATGGTAAAACATTAATTAACCAAGCCAAAACCTCAATGTATGCTAATCAAATTAACTAGAAATATATAAATCAAAACTTTAAACTAAAACTAAATACTAGGACTTAATACTTAGGACTAAGGAGGCAATGTTGAAAATATTCCAACAAGGAGGTCTTCAGTGGAAAGGAGTTCCACGTGCTGGCAAGAGGTAGAGACAGTTGATCTTCTAAGGGATCATATCCAGAGTAGAGGGGAAGGTATCTCCTTTGAACAAAGGCTCATAAATTTAGGTCGGGGGAAGGTATCTTCTTTGGGCCGAGGCTCATAAACATTGTAATTGGGAAGGATTCCCAAAGAACTTTGAGATAACTTTTAGAGAAAAGTTTTTGTGGACATAGCCCAACCATTTTGGGTGAACCACGTTAAAAATGGGCCTTCAATGTGTGATTATTTTTGTCTTGATTAATGTTTTGTTGATGCCACTGCTATCTAATGTTAAAATTATTAATTGGTTAAGTATTATACTGTTCACACCCCCCTCTCAGTATAAGTCCATGTTCTTTAATTGGTATTAGAGCGGGTCTCTCCAGAAAGAGCCTAAAATCTTGGAGAAGGATCTATCAGATGATCATATAGATTCAGAAAGAGATGAAGAGGTTGAGTTCGATCTCAAAGGTGAATTCTTCTTGGCTTTGAGAAAGCTTGAGAAATTTAGGGAAGAGAATTATGTTCTCAAGCATCAATGTCAGGAAGAAAATATAGCAAGATTAGAATTGTCTCAAAGTGTTATAGACTTAAAAATTCTAGCTGAAGAAGGTAAGAAGGTTGAACAAGTTCTGACAGAGGTTCTCAAAGGAAAGGAAGCTGATTGCGAGAAACTAGAAGAAGAGGTTATGTCTCTTAGAGTGAAGTTGGAATAGTTGGCTCTCAAACAGAATACTCCGTGTGAAAAGCAAAAGAAGTATGGTATCACCATTAAAGAAATAGGGTCTTCGAGCAAGATCAATCTTCATCTTGAAGAGCAGTGGATTCTAGTTGGTCACAAGAAGAACAATCATCCAAGGCATCAAAACAGGTTACATAATACATTCCATGGCTATTTTTTTTCCTGCAATAAATTTGGTCACAAAGCTATGCATTGCAATAAGTCTGTGAATAGACATAGTAAGAAAAATGTTAACTCTTTTGCACCTCTTATGAATAAATATGTCATGTGTTACAAGTGCAATAATTTTGGGCATATAGCAAGGATGTGTAGTTTGGATAGATCTAGCCTTGAGTTCACTAAAAAGAAAAATGAGATCAAATCTAAGTCAATGATAGCTCAAACTACTTTTCATGCTCTAGACAAAGTAGAGAAATGGTATCTTGATAGTGGTTGTTCAAAACATATGACTGGTGAAAAGGAAAATTTTTTGGTCTTAAAAGAAACAAACAGAGGAACAATCGGCTTTAGAGATAACAGGTCAGCTAAAATCTGTGGTAAAGGGACTCTTAGTTTGGATGGGAAATCCAAAATAGAAAATGTGCTTTATGTAGAAGGCCTAAGACATAATATTTTAAGTGTGAGTCAACTTTGTGATCAAGGGCACATAGTATCTTTCTTTTTAGATAGATGTGAGATAAGTAAAGAAAAAAATGGAAAACTCATTGCTAGTGCTACAAGGACTCCAAACAATCTTTACATGCTAAGTGAGATAAAAAAGGAAAAGTTTTTTCTAACTTAAGAATATGAGAGTTGGTTATGGCATAAAATATTGGGGCATTTGAGCTTTTATAATCTTATCAATATTAGTAACAAGGAAACAGTTAGAGACTTGCCCAAAATAAAAAGGCCCCATAACATCATTTGCGGTCCTTATCAACACGGAAAACAAACCAGAACCAGTTTCAAATAAAAAGGGTATACTTATTCAAAACCATTGGATCTTATTCATACTAATTTATGTGGCCCTACCAAAACTCAGAGCATTCAGGGAGAAAGCTACTTCATGCTTTTTATAGATGATTATTCTAGAATGACTTGGGTTACTTTTCTCAAAGAAAAATCTGAAGCTTTTGAAAAATTTAAAGCTTTCAAAGAAATGGTTGAAAATGAGACTGACAAGAGAATAAAATATTTAAGATCAGATAGAGGAGGAGAGTTCACTTCAAATGAATTTGTGGAATATTATGAGCAACAAGGAATCAAAAGAGAATATTCAGCAACAAGAACTCCTCAAAAAAATGGAGTAGTTGAAAGGAAAAATAGAACTATTGAAAATATGGCTAGAGCTATGTTAAATGAGTCAAAAATTTCAAATAGATTTTGGAAAGAGGCAGTCAGTACAACAGTCTACATTATCACTAGGGCCCAAATTAGAGTCAATCATCATAAAAATCCTTATGAGTTGTGGAAAGGAAGACCAGCTACAGTAAAATACTTCAAAGTGTTTGGGAGTAAGTGCTTCATCAGAAGGGAAGATCAGAATTTGGGTAAGTTTGATCCTAGATGTGATGAGGGAATATTTCTTGGGTATTCCAACAGAAGCAAGGCCTATAGATGCTTCAAAAAAAGAACTCATACAGTTTTAGAGAGCATAAATGTAATAGTTGATGAAAAGACAAGGATAAGAGAACCAGTCCAGGAACTCAATGATGAAATTTGTCAAGAAGAATTCAGAGAGGTTTCAGATGAAGAAGAGGAAAGACAACAACTACTTACCAAAACTCCTTCACGATATATTCAGAAACATCATCCCAAAGATTTGATCATTGGTGATCGAAATAGGAGGAAAACAAGAAGAAGAGTCATTCCCTCACATGATTCTACAAATGTTTCATTATTATCTCAAATTGAGCCAAAAGATTTTAGTGAAGCATGTGCAGATAAGTTTTGGTTAAAAGCAATGGATGAAGAGCTAAATAAAATAGATAAAAGTGAAACTTGGGAATTGGTTCCAAGACCTAAGGACAAGAATGTCATTGGCACAAAATGGATATTCAAAAATAAACTCAATGAGGATGGAAATATTGTCAGAAACAAATCTAGGTTAGTCTGCAAAGGTTATGCTCAAGTAGAAGGTGTTGATTTCGAAGAGATGTTTGCTCCTGTTGCTCATCTTGAAGCTATAAGAATGTTTTTGGCCCTTTCAAGCTTCAAATATTTCAAGGTATATCAAATGGATGTAAAGTCAGCTTTTCTAAATGGGGTGTTGGAAGAAGAAGTCTACATAGAACAGCCAGAAGGAGTGTCTCTCTCAGAACAGTCAGACTATGTGTGTAAACTAAAAAAGGCCTTGTATGGGTTAAAGCAAGCACCTAGGGCTTGGTCCTCAAGACTTGACAGGTATCTTCATGAGCAAGGCTTCAGGAAAGGTGTAGCAAATAGCAATTTGTACATTAAGGATGAAGGTGATGATATGCTTATTATGGTTGTCTATGTTGATGATATTATTTTTGGGGGAAATAATACTCAGATGTGCAAATATTTTGCTAACACCATGCAGAAGGAATTTGAGATGTCTATTATTGGAGAGCTGTCATTCTTTTTAGGTCTTCAGATTGCTCAATCAAAGGATGGTGTATTTCTCTCTCAAGGAAAGTATATCAAAGAAATGTTGAAGAAATTTGGGATGATGGACAACAAACCAGTATGTACTCCAATGATTACAAGATGCAAGATGAGTAAAGATGATGAATCTCCAACGGTAGATCAGAGGTTGTACAGATCAATGATTGGTAGTTTATTATATGTTACAGCTACCAGACCAGATATCATGCAGGCAGTTGGGTTAGTAGCAAGATTTCAGGTAGCTCCTAAAGATTCTCGTGTTATAGCAGTTAAGAGGATATTCAGATATCCAAAGGGCACTATGGACTTTGGGCTTTGGTATCCCAAAGGTGATGATTTCATTCTCACAACTTATACAGATGCAGATTGGGCAGGCAGTATTGATGATAGGAAAATCACTAGTGGTGGAGCATTCTTTCTGGGAAAGAGTTTGGTTTCTTGGCTAAGTAAGAAATAACCTTTAGTTTCCTTATCTACAGCAGAGGCTGAATACATAGCAGCAATGGCTGGGTGTACACAAGTTTTGTGGATGAAAACACCTTGGAGGATTTCAAAGTCAAGCATGAACAACCCATCTCCATACTTTGTGATAATAAAAGTGCCATAAGTATTTTCAAAAATCCGGTAATGCACTCAAGGACAAAGCATATTTCCATAAAGTATCACTTTCTAAGGGAGAAAGTGCAAGACAAGTAGGTCAAGGTAGAGTATGTGTCTACTAAAGAGCAGATTGCAGATATCTTCACCAAACCTCTTCCAAGAGATACATTTGAGTATCTAAGGGAGAAATTGGGAGTTGTACTCCCACCCCAAAATTAATCACCTCATCAAGAGGTGGGGGAGGGACTAAGCTAAGAGGCTCATTCTTAGTCACGAGCCCCAAAGGTGACCCTTTGCCATTGATGACAAAGGGGGAGAGATATGAGTAAGGGGGAGAGCTTCAAAGTGAAGAGGAAAGCTTCAAGTTCGGGGGAGCAAAACTTCAAAGGAAGATTCTCAGTTGTGGGAACAGTTGGTTAGTTGTTAGCACAGTTGGTTTTAGTTTTGGCTCTTGAGAAATGTTTTCAGTAAAGGTTTGCCATCAATGACAAAGGGGGAGATTGTTGGCAATTTTGGGTACTTTGTGTACATTGCTTTTGCTCAAGTGTATAAGTTGTCATTGATGTCAAAAGGCATTTTTGTGTTGATATCAAAAAGAGTGTAATGTCAAAAATATCCTGAGAAAGCTTCATATTGTTAAAGGGTTTTTATTAAAACCATGGTGACAAGGTTAAAGGTTTTTCTTAAAACCATTTGGATTCATTAAGGGTTTTTATTAAAACCAAGCTTAACTTAATGCAAAGGTTTTTGCTTCTTGAAAAACCTTGAAGGTCCATGTTTATTATTAATAATTAAATTAACTCAAACCTTTGACAAAGGTCTAAGTTTAATTTATTATTAATAAAATAATAATAATTTTAATTTTAATAATTATTAAAGGGTCTTTTAACCCTTAAGCGACGCAGATAAAATTTTCTTTCGCCGATGAGTTG
Organism: Wollemia nobilis; assembly: GCA_028583015.1. Classification (NCBI taxonomy): domain Eukaryota; kingdom Viridiplantae; phylum Streptophyta; class Pinopsida; order Araucariales; family Araucariaceae; genus Wollemia; species Wollemia nobilis. The sequence continues at coordinate 2,061,681 of JAQPPZ010016751.1, read as the reverse complement.
CCATCGTTGGAGGAGCGTCGACGTCAAACAGTTAAGGAGAAATGGCTATATAAGTGGGGATGATTTTCTAAAGTGAGAGCACCACCAATTAATTGGAGTCTTTGATTTATGTTTGTTCTGTATCATTTGAATAGCGCTTGGTGTCTTTGATTTGCATTTGCTCTGTATCATTCGAATAGCGCTTGGTGTCTTCGATTTGTGCTTGCTCTATGTCTTCGAACATCCAATTGACGTCTTTGAAATCGTGCTTGATCTGTGTCTTGGAAACAGTGCTTGGCATACTCGAATTTGAGCTTGGGCTATATCCTTACTATTTTGCTTGACGTTAATGGATTGGCAATTGCACTTGAACTGTGTTTTTCTAGACTATGTTGTGAGATGATTAATGCAAGCATTCAGTGACTTATGTTTTGGACAGTGCTAGGAAAACGAATACGTTTTCCATATCCTATGATCAAGTGAAGATAAAACAAAGGATAGTTTAATATTTCTTTGTCAAGCACTTGTGCTCCAACGATGATGGAGTTTGAGTAAAGGCGCTCGCTAGGCAGAGATACAGGTTTCGAATCACATCGAGTGCATTTTCCTACTGTTGTGATGCACGAAGGAGAGCAGTTGTGATTGGGCTACGTAAGTAGAGGATAATGCGCTTTAGCACTTATAGTGGTGGCTCCTCATTTATCCTAAGGTTGGAGAACTAAGTATTGCCAAGGTAAATTTTTTTATTGTTGACTTGGGATATTTGAGTTGATTTGATCAAGAATTATTGATGAAGGTATAAGGTTAAGTTGTAATCTTTGTTTTGACATTGTTATTATTAATGCTTGATGCTTATGTGGAGTAATAAGGTGTAAATAGGTTTTACTTTGTATGTATGTTATTGATTGATGGTTTTCTAAAAATAAGTGTGGAGGGAAAAGGATTTCTACTTGTTTCCTTTTCTTTTTATGATTGGTTGAATGCTTCAAGGTTGATGTTGAGTTGAATTGTGTTGGTTGACTAAACCTTGTTTGATGAGCATTGTTGTTAAAACCCTAATTGGTTGTGGAAAGAACATGAGTATCATTGTTATATGAGATATTGCATGGTTGGCAATTGTTGGGTTGTGTTTCATGTTCTTGAGAAAAGCATACTACATCTATCTTATTATGTTGAGATTGATATTGAGTTGAGATTGATATTGGGAGTTAAGTATAGAACATATTGAGTCTCTAAAAATTCTCTTTATGCTTCTATGAGGTTGATGAATCACATTGGGTCTCTAACAATTCTCTTTGTGGGTTCATGCTAAGAAAGTTTTTCTCAGTGAGCTTGTTGAGGTTTTGGACAGGATTCGGTGGGGACTTGTGAGAAGGTTTTGGATAGGTTCTGATGGGGAATTGTGAGCATATTTGGATAGGTCCTAGCAGAGGACTTGTGAGCTAGTTTTTGAGAGTTCTATTAGAGAACTTGAGGACAGAGGAGCATTGGTTCTTTGAGAAGAACCTAAGGATAGATTTGGCAAGTCTTTGAGAAGGCTTGTGTGTAGAGGATTGATTTGTTCAAGAGTTGGACAGATCTGGAAAACAGAGGAAGACTTATACTAGACCGACTGACTGTGTTTGGTACAGGTTGTTGAGCTATTGTGGACGTGATCATATAAGGCATAGGTCTCTTAGGCTAAGCATTAAGGATAGGAGGTCTTCGGTGGAAAGGAGTTCCACATGCTGGAAAGAGGTAGAGACAGTTGATCTTCTGAGGGATCATATCTAGAGCAGAGGGGAAGGTATCTCCTTTGAGCAGAGGCTCATAAATTTAGATTGGGGGAAGGTATCTCCTTTGGGCCGAGGCTCATAAACATTGTACTTGGGAAGGATTCCCAAAGAAATTTGAGATAACTTTTAGAGAAAAGTTTTTGTAGATGTAGCCCAGCCATTCTGGGTGAACCACGTTAAAAATGGGCCTTCAATGTGTGATGTTTTCTGTCTTGATTAATGTTGTGTTGATGTCACTGCTATCTAAAGTTAAAATTATTAATTGGTTAAGTCTTATACTATTCACCCCCCCTCTTAGTATAAGTCCATGTTCTTCACAAGTTTGAAAAAAAATAAGTTAACCACTTGGTTGGTTACATGTTTTAAATATACATGGAAGAGTCATCTAAAATAATGGTATTAAAATGAAGGATATTCTTTGATCTATGGTATAATAGAAATATCCACAATTTTGGTTTATCAAAATAAATTTTGATGGTGGTTGTAAAGGAAATCTAGGAAAAAAAGAGGGAGGTGATATTTTTTAAAATAATGGGGCTACAATTTTCCACACTTAAAATCATATGGAATTTTAACTAACAACTATTCAAGGCTAGGGCACTTCTTATGGGGAATAAAAGTTATAATTGAAAAATTATAGAAGTATATTTCAATTAAAGGATATTCACAAATTATCATAAATGCTACCATTAAAAAAGAATGTGAGGATTGGATAAAAAATAGTATAATTGTTGATGTTCATAGAAAATTAGGTTAGAGATAGCTTTGTCAATCATAATGCTGATGTTAATTTAAATGTTAGAAAGCAATTTATAGAGAGATTGTATCTCTCAATAAAAATTACATCAAGTAAACGATTGCAAATACATAGTAGTTTAAACAAAATGAAAAAAACATCTAACAAAAAAACTGAATATATCTTTGATAAAAAAAAAAGTAAAAATAATTTAAGTAACATAAAAACAAAGATAATATTTTAGTAAAAATAAAATAAAATAAAATATATAATGTTAAATGATTTAAATAAATATCTATTTAAAAGACATTAAAAAAATCAAACCTGCAATGAGAAAATTATAAGAAAATGTTAGGTGAAGACAAAAAAAAATTAAAATAATAAAATCATTTCATTGTGTGTTGTCCTAGGGTTTCTGGTAGTTTATGTTCATTCTCTGGGAGCTTGTACCGACCTTCATGTTGCACTTGCTCCGTGGGTGTTAGTATTTTTGCTTCTCCTCCCCCGAATTCATCTGAAGTTGGCGGCGAGAGGAATGGCTCTAGAGGTGAACAAACATCCTAGGAAATTTTTTACCAAGGTGTACCATGAGGTATTTATGTATCTGATTTTTGTGATTACTTTGCATGAATTCTATTAGGTATGTTATTGGTTTGAAAACAATACTCTTATAGGGTAATTTTTGGGTTGAATTCCCCCTGAACATGTATGGATTGAGCAATATTGGCATTTGTATGGGATTCAAGACGACCATGTCCAAAATATCTCTAAGGGTTTTTTCATTTCCAATTAGGTAGTCTTGACTAAGCCCAAAAGGTCCTCAATAAAGGTCCTAGTTACATTAATAGCTCACTACTCATTTTTAAGTCGTGGAGCCGAGATTTCATGGTTTCTAATTATGTTTCACTGGTCATGCCTATTTGGGTAGAACTCTTGGACCCCCCCACTGCATGTTGACCCTTTATGAAAAACTTGGTGTCCACCCTTGGTGAATTTATATGTGATGAACCCTATTGGTTCATGTCGGTTCGCCCTAGCAGGAGAATGTGTGTCAAGGTTGACCTAGCTAAAAACCTAAAGGAGTATATTGACAATCAGGTTGGTTCTACCCGTATTCATCAACGAGTGGTGTATATAAACCTCCCTAATACATGTTACTGCAGCCAGTTAGCCTCCCACCCCATTAAGGATTGCCCTTTGATGGCTAAAAAATTCAAGGCCAAGGCGACTACCCTAGTAGGTAGTGTTGTATTATCTCCCACTATCCTGCACCCTTCATCAAAATATGGTGAATGGACTGAGGTTTTATGCAATAAAGGGAAAGGTAGCAAGCCCACTCAAGCGGGGCACATAGTGGCCACATATGCTCAGGCCCTAGCGCCTAAGCCTCCCATGCAATCGTCGGTTATGGAGTCAACCCTTGTCCACTCTCCTCCTCTGGTTGTTGAGTTTGTAGAACATGATAAAGGGATTCGATCCATTGTGCCCTTGGGTTCTCTAGATGAGGTAGGGGCTGAAGGAATTTTCTCTCAAAATTTAGGATAGTGGTCACGTAGCTCCCTAAGAGGTGAGCAGCTTACTCATTTATACAAGCGATAGTAAACTTATCTCTCCTCCACCACCATGGATACCTTCAATAATAACACCTATCAGTTGTTGTCATATAATGCGACTAAGGCCAGTGAGGGTATGCAACTTGACTCTTTTTAATATTGTTTCTATCTTGGAATGTGCGTGGATTGATGGATTTTGTTCATCGTTACATGGTTTGGGATGAGCTCACTATCTATTCCAGTATTTATGGTTGTCCATATTTTGTGTGTTTACAAGAAGTCAAAGTGGTAGATTTCAATTTGCTATCTACTTGTTCTATTTTATGGTGTGGTAGTCAGATGTATGTTTCCAACCATAATTATGGTAGCGAAGGTATAGTCATTTTTCTTAATAATAAGTGGGTGAGATATTTTGTCACATGGGGTTTTGACCCCTCTCATCATATGGTTTGGATTCTGTTCAATGTTGGTGGTCTTTCCTTCGAGATTATTAATATTTATGCCTGTAATTAGGTCCAATATAGATGTGCACTATGGAGATGGTGTGATTTGTCCTTACCTACCATGGTCTAGCTGATTTGTGGTGATTTCAATATGGTCGAGAAAACTTATGATAAAATGGGCCAACTCCCCAATAGGTGGGCCTCAGGAGAGTGACACACTTGGTATTTTATAAAAAATAAACTGGGGGTCTTCGATCCCAATGGTTGTTTCTCTACAGGTTAGTTTCTCGAGCATTTGTGGTTCACATGGTCTAATTTTTAGTTAGGCCCTACAAGAGTTTTAAAAAGGTTGGACAGGGCTATGTTGTCAGACCAACATGAGTTTTCTTTTTCTCATTGGCTCCCTTCAGTCCCTTTTGTTGAAATCATTCCTAGTATGGTCTCGTCTAATCATTCCTCCATAATATTCTTTGTTCATGTTTTCACCACCCATCAATGGCCTACTCATGCTTAGTTTTTTTTGAACACTTATTTCTTGTAAAATGAAACCATTGTTTATCACATCCAAAGGATTTGGAATATTGTATCCAGACACAATGGAGATTTAGGATGGATTAAGTGGTGGAATTATGCCATTTTTTGTACCACTGCTTTGCTCAGAAGCCTAGGAAAGAAGGTGGTGTAGTTGTGTTGATTCTCTAATATTGCTATGCCTAATGAGCTTGCATAGGCCTCCTTCCATCTTGAGGCCTCTCCTTTTAAATCTGCCATTCAAGCCCATGTCATTTAGCTCTAGCATGAGCTCAAAGTGGTTGAAGAGTACGAGGCAAGAGGGGCTCAGATTAAATCAAGACTACATTGGCTCAAAGTGGGTGACCATATTTTTAAAGAGTTTTTCTAGAGGCTTTGGCCTCCGTGTCACTCCACTCAATTCAAAGCTTTATTGGTTAATGGGGTTTGCACCACCTCTTTTCCTAAGATAGCAGCTAAATTTACACGACATTATTCTCATGTTTTTGTTGCTTAGTTGTACACCCCTAAATGAGAATTAGCCCTTCAATGCTGCAAAGAGGTTATCCCAACTTGTCCCTCCCTAGCGCAATAGAATGAATGTGAATGACCCCTCTCAGATAAAGATCTTGTAGATGCCCTATTTCAAATGGTATATGCGAAGGCCCCAGGGCATGATGGCTTTCCCTACAAATTTTACAAAACTTGCTAGGATTTTGTTGGTCCTAACTTGCATAAAATATATTTAGAAGCCTTGCAGTCTGGCTCCTTAGGTGCTATTATCAATAAGGGTACTATCAATTTTATCCCAAAATCTGAGGATCTAGAAATCATTTCAAATTGGAAGCCAATAACTTTTCTTAATGTTAGCTACAATATCATTTCCAAAGTGTTTACTTTGTAGATTAGGCTCTTGCTTCTCTCTATTGTGAGGCCTGAGCAAAATGGATTTATTCAAAATTGATATATTTTGGATAACGTTCTTGCTATTTGGGAAGGGATGGAATGGGCTCGCAGGTCCAGTCAACAGACCCTCTTCCTTAAGATTGACTTTGAAAAGGCTTATGATTGAATTGAGTGGATTTTCATTATTTCCATGTTACAAGCTCTTGCATTTGGTCCTCAGTTTATTTCCTCTATTAAAATGCTTTTTCAAGATGCATCAACTATGCTTTCTCTCAACAAGCTTCAAAATGATGCTATTGGATTGCATGTCATTAAGGCAGGGCTATCCTTTGGCCCCCTCACTATTCATTTTAGAATAAAAAGTATTCGGTTATATTTTGGCTCATCGCGCTTCTCTTGGGATGCTTCAAGGTATTTCTCTTCCCAAGAATGTTGGTCAACTCATTAATGACCATTTTGTTGATGATTCCTTTCTTACTTTGAATGAGGATGAAAAATCCCTTTTTGAACCTCTGTCTTGTCTTGATATTTTTTGCAAAGCCTCCAGGTCTAATATACAATGGAGGAAAACCTCATGTTATAGGTAATCCCCACAACCTCTTCCTCATGGCTTCAACATGTGTAGTGGAGTTGGATTCAACCTAGAGAATTCTTCAAATTCTTGGGCATTCCTTTTGCATTTCAAGGCTCTCCATCCTAATTATGGTCTTATGTCATAAAAAAAGTAGAAAGCAAGCTGGAATATTGGAATGCTAAGAAGTTATCTCTTGCTGGCAAATTTCAAATTTGCTCGAAAGTGTTGGCTTCCACGCATGTTTATTACTTGTCTTTCTGGGTCCCTTCCAAGGTCTGCTACAAATGACTTGAAAACTTAATATGGGATTTTTTGTGGTCTAGTGGGTCTGAGTGAAAGGGCTTTCACATAGTGGCTTGTTATATTTGTTGTCTCCCACAACAAGCAAGGGGTATGGGTTTGCTAGACTATAAGCGTCAAGGGTTAGCCCTCTATGCTAAATGGATTGTGCGGGCTCTCAAAGGACTTGAAGCATGAAAATTTCTTATCAGACATTGCATCTCGGCTAGGCTTCCCCTCAACCATCGAGCTTGGGTAGAAATGGATTTTCTCTCTCTAGTGTTAGTCCCAATTTTCATTAAAATCCCTGGCTCCTTTGTCATCAAAAGCATATGGAAGGCTTGGCAATAATTAAACACTTGAATTGTTTGGAAGGGGATCCATTCACATAAAGGCCTTTCCATTAATATTCTGAATTTTTGGTGGTCCCCTGTATATAAGCTTCAAGGTAAACCGTTGGGCCAAGTTCCCTGGGTCCATGCCCATAAAGTTTTTAATCGAGGCATTGCTGCCACTACAGATTTTTACTCAAGGGGGAAAAAGACTAGATTCCTTGGAATGATTTTAAAAGGATGTTTCGCTTGTCCAACATTTACAAGGCTACGTATGATGTCGTTCTGGACCATACACCTTTCTCCTTATGGCAAAAATTAAGTGTTAGATCCCAGAAACCCTGGTGGAAATATTGGGCCTCATATAAGAGTAATTCCTTGCTCAGCTACAGATCCAGGTAGGGTTATGATTTTCTTACACCAACTACACCCATAGTGCCCAAATGCAATGTCAAATGATACCTTCTCTCATCACCCTCTAGGTGGAAAACCAGATTTCATTCATCCTGGACATATTATCTGGAGCCAAAAAAAAAATTGCTTGGAGCTTACTGTATCAGGGTTTACCCCTTGGTCGTAGACTTTCTTATATGGGGGCGCTTGAACCCTGATGCACGTTTTGTGAAGAACTAGATTATTGTATGCATATTTTTTGGGTATGTAGATAGTCCAAATCTCGCTTGGAGATGGGTGGGTTATTTCATTACCTTGTTTATGCCCCTACAACTTTCCTGACATCATATCCTTCCAGGTGATCCCATTCAATTTTCTCTCCCGCTGATGGAAGTGTGGCAAATATTCACAGTCAGCCTTCTATTTCACATTTGAAAATATAGAAATAAGATTATTTTCAAGCAGGTTGATCCATCCCAAGATTTTTTGTTTTTTGATAAGCTCAAATTTTTTCATGATGTGTTGTTTCAGATATGTGACCAGGCTAAAAATGTTGCTATGGAGCTGGACTATTTGCAGGATTTGCTAAAATACTTGGGTGACGCCCCTTGTGTTGTCAGTAGGGAGGCCCCTGATCGTTCATCTCCTCACCCAACCAAATCTCGTTCACGTCGATGCCTTGATCGTGCATGGTGTCAACCTCCTCGGAGTAGATCCCGTGACTATAGAGACCCATTGTAGCAGCTGTATATGTACACCTCCCAGCATTTTGTACTTGTTATCACTTCGGAATCTGTGTTTATGCCTAATGATGGTTGGGGGACTTCAGGCAGCCATGGACATATTTCTAATTGGTCATGTTCTTCTCCAATTACTCATGCCTCAGGTTGGGGTGAGGAGCGCTTTGATGGGTGGGAGAACCACCCACTTCAAATGGATAAGGCCTTGTCTGCCACAAGCTCCTTTCTTTAAAAACCTTTATGACTAGAGAATGTTTCTAATTTGTTGTTGATGGCCGTGGTGCCCGTGTGGTGTAGTTTATTTTTATTTATCGGCTATTAGGATAAGTTAATGATATTTAGGATGTGATTTTTTCTTCACCCACACTTTTTTTAACTATAAAAAACTTTTATTTTTATAATTAAAATGACCTTTCATAAAAAAAAATTAGAAAAAAAAAAATATAATAAAATAAAATAATTATCACAAAACGTTTGAGTAAAAAATTCTAAATTATAAAACAATACCTTATGAAGGTATCTTCGCTGCAAGAGAGAAAAATGCTACCATGTAGATGGTCATGTGCAAACCTTGCACGTGAGGAGTCACTACTTAGACTTAGAATTCACAACCGTCTTTTATCAGATTCCTGAGGACAAGACGAGAACGGTAGTTGTATTCCTTGCACTCGAGAATGGCAGCTCGTACCATTCTATGTCATACCTCTATGTCATACCCCTCCCCCCGTGGTGTTGCCATTATTTATTTTAACAAGAGCGTCCATAAAGATTAAATAGGAACTCCATCCTTGCCCGTTATCAATAATTAAATATCATACAATTTCATTTACTGTGAAAATGCCAATACCACAACTTTTTATAGCCTATGAATTTAATGTTGGTATAATGTTGGTAATGTTTAATTGGTTAAATATTTATAAAGAGATTTAGGTTCAAATTTTAAAGTATGTTTGTCAGTTTACAAAAATAGTAGTTTGTTCTTAATCTTTTAATTATATGCATGATGGTAAAACCTTAACCTTCGCCGTGATCCAATTTCAAACAATAACAAAATAACATAAAAGTTATAAAAAGTGACATAAAAATTATAAAAGGCAACCCAACCCTATGTAAATATAAGTATAAAATTATATATATTATAGAATAGGGAATTACATGGCACTGATCGAAAATATAATGATAAAATAAAATTAAGAAATTATGAGGACCGCTTACCTCATTTGGTTTTGTTTCTTGCAATGGCTCTTCGAGGTTAAAATAAAACTATATTCTCACGTCCTCATCGCTGACGACGACAGTTTGTATATATGTGACACTAGGGATTAGCACATGAGCTATATATCTCACGTCCTCGTCTCTGACGACAAGTTTGTATATATGTGATACTGGGGATGAGCATATGAGATATATATATATATATACACTTACCGCAACTACCGAGGATAAGTAGCAGCATTGCACAAGGTAAAAGCTGACTGCTTCTAATTAACAAGTATGGGTAGGTCTCCATGCCGCACAAAAGATTCGGGGCTCAATCGCGGGGCCTGGACTGCCCAAGAGGAAACATTAAACGTAGAAACATTTCCTCTGACGAAGAGGAGCTCATCATCAGACTGCATGGACTCCTTGGCAATAGGTACGATTCCATCATTTTATTATGTAATCTATTTTTCACATGTACATGTAACATATCACAGTCCTTAACGGCTATGACTGTGCAACGTGGTTATGCATTCAGATGGTCATTAATCGTAAGACGGCTGCCAGAACGAACAGACAACGAAATCAAGAATTACTGGAACACTCATTTGAGCAGGAAGCTGGCAAACAACGGACCATCTCCGAAAACCAAAAATGTTGAGAGATCTACATCTCCATCTGGTTTTTGTAAAAGACGATATGCTCAAAATCATTCCTGTGAGACCCACTGCGGTGAAAATTGCTAGATATGGGGAAAAATGTGTGGATGCGTGTAACTCACACGATCGAAACGTCAAATTGCGAACTGACGCCAACAAACTTTTGAACCTTTCCAATTCATTCTGGGAGTTGTTGGTAGACGAGTTAATGGCAGACGTCGATTTTGGGTTCATGGACTTTGACGTGACGCCGGAAAACATTATTGAAGCTCATTCCCCGTCTATAGAAGTTAGCGGACAATATTGTGCATTTCTACGTCCAATTTAAGGGACCAACAATTTCCATATTCTGACAATTTTACAAATGAAATGAATACATCCGAGACTTTCTTACATTCGAACAAGCTGACGTGTTCTGACTGTGGTTTTCTCTCATCAACATGCAATTCGTCAACAGATTTTAGAATCGAAGGGACCAATATGAGGCTAAAAAATGAACTGGAACAAGAACAACATGCTGAATGGGTGAAAATCGAAGAATTCTATAATGAAACACAGCAGGTTGGTTGGTTAGATGAATTAGAATATTTCCAGATGTCATCCGATGACTCCGCATTCTTGCTTGAGGACGAATGGCTTGAAGAAAGCAAAACGAAATTTTTACTTTTTTTTAAACTATTATTGTAGACATAGGGTGTGACTTTCAGCAACTAGCAATGAGGGCGCAATTCCCTAGGTCACATGCTGCAGCTTCCGCTTTTTTCAACCATTATAATAGACAAAGGGTGTCCCCCTATGACACGTTTATATGTTTATTAATGTGTCTCACATTTCATTGGTTACGATCCCTATATGTTTTTATAAACCTCATAAATAAGAAAATATTATATTTTCATATACAATTCCTTCATTTTATCGTCTTGTTCTCTCGAGATCATCTTCAGGGGAGTAGGTTGATCTTATGCCCACATTTTCTTTTTTTTTGTCATTTAAATTTATTATGATAGTTTAAGAATGGTATGGGAAGAATTTCAAAACTAATATTTTTTTTAAAATATGTATGTTATGGAAGATAATATTTTAACAAAAAAGTGTGAAAAAAATTTAGTTTTAAATTTTTATTGTCCCAATTTAAAAATTAAGCATAAGTTCATTTTGATTTTTAAAAACCACTTATTTCATATAGCCATGATTAATAAAAGAGTTATTCTTATTCCTTTTTCTTCTATTCTACGATGAAGGAAGTATTTGTATTCCTCATTAATTGGTGGTGTAGGAGAATCATGAAAGTAAGCACAATCTTAAACAAAACTATAACTATCACATGTTTGTAAAACATTGTCAAAGATAATGTTGAGCATCTTATTAGTCATCTACCTATCCACAAATTTTTGAACTTCTCTTTTTACTATTATAATTTGTTTAATAGTTGGACTAGTATTTTATATTTTTTTGAAATGATTAATATAGTCACCAAAAGTATCATAATGAGTCCATAGTCTAAGTACCAAGGTCAACCTCCAACCTACTGATCTATGTAGAATAAATACCATCATATAGTCCTTAAAACATACTAAGTAGTTCCTTAGGGATCCATTCTCTTGCTAACATGAGTGCCATAGATATTGTAAACATGAAGAGCTATCACACCAATAGCATTATCTTTCTTGTCCTTATAGATCTACTTTCTCTGTTTAGAATTAGTAACATGAGGTTCCTCATTCATATATTTGACTAACCCCTTACCCTAAAGTAAATCTTTAATCCTAATTTTACAAGTAGCATAGTTTGGACCATTCAATAAGGGCACATACTAATCCATAACTATGCTATCAATATAAAATCCTATGTACACTTATGATTTAAAAACACCTCTAATGTACAGATATAAAAATACCACACAAGTAGAAAAGGAGCTCAAAATAATTTTGTATATAAAAGTTATGTTCCCTAAAAATTTATCTCAAAAGTCACACAAAATAAAAAACAAACACCTATAGTAAATGGGATGTTGTCATGTGTTGCTATGTAAGTGATTAATGGGATGCCAATTTTACCACTTATCATGATTAGGGGAGTACCAACTATGCATCACTAGACAACAATATAAAAAACCAAATTTACCTCTTGTCACATTTTAATATGCTCTACTATCTATGAACCACTATGTACCAATTATCACATAATGATTTTCTTTAGAATTTATTTGTTGTTGACTATATGATTCTATAGTTGCTAGGTTTTATGAGTTAGAGGAATTTTATTGGTTAAACCTATATTTATACTTGTTAAGTTGTAATATTCCTACCACATTGGCTAACACATTATCCCTTGCATGAGTTGTAATGTTTGATTCTATATTAATCACCATGTTAGATAACATGTAAGTTGTACAAATTTTCACATTAGTTGTATGGGTTAACACATCAACTACCATTACACCTATCTGTCTGTCTACCATGTAAGCTATACAAAATGTCAGGTCATCAAGTACCACAATATCAAAGTCACCATGTAAGATACCATATCAAATGTATGAACTTCCATATTAGCCATATTTGTTGTCATATCAACTACCATGTTAGATACCATGTCAACTATATGGAATTTCATGTAATCTATATAGAATACCATCTCATAAAGTACCACATCATCGGATGGTATAAGTGATCTTGTTTTTTTGACATCATCAAGAGCCATATCATATCATCAGTATTTTCCAAGTCATCACTAATATTCGTGTTGATCGTAGGGGAGGTTTAAACCATTGACCTCCTGTAAGGTTCAATTCCTTATGTAAGCCTATGAGAACCACAAGGGTGGAGGCACCTTTAATCATATATTAGAAACACCTTCTATATAAACACTTCCTCCTATTCAAACACCTTGTCAATGCTACAAGTGCATGATACTAATGTGTGTCATATGATATATGCATGTACTAATACCTTGCTACTTATTCCAAGGAATATTCCTTGGAATAATTTCTCATTCAAAATTTAAATTTTTTATTCTTATAGGAAGAAAATAGCTTTTTAGCACACAAAACAATACCTAGAAGTAAAATGAAAAAAATGGTAAATTGGAAATCCCCTCTAAAATTTTGTAAAGAATCTAAAAATTATTAAAAGCATTTGTATCTTTCATGTTTTTTCCTACATAAGCATTTTTATAAATTGTAACAAATCGGAGCATCCTCTCATAGCTATGCAACAAAAGTATTTCTAGAGTATTTTAGTAACTTTTTCAAATAAATAAAAGGTATTTTCCATGCATAGAAGCCTACCAATAACTTCTCTCACACTAGGGGTCTCTTAAACAATGTCTATCCTCTTCTTTTTTTATGATAGCCAAATAGTTTATCCCATCATCTATGCTACTATTAGATACAAAATTTTGAAAGAGAAATGGAAATAGATTTTTGAAGAAAATATAAACAAAAAATGAGATTTTTGAAAAACCTCAAGAAACTAGATCCTAAATACAAGACATATATTTTGTCAAAAAAAAAAAATGATAAATAAATGAGTGCTAATTAGAGGAAAAAATAAATCTATTTATGAAAATTTTGCTTAAAGTAAATTTGTTGAATCCAGTGATATCCTCATCACTACACCAAAAAAGAGCTTTAATGGTGGTTTTTAACCACCCTTAAAGGTCTTTAAAGGTTTTTATTCAACCATCATCTATGAGGGCATTATAAAAAATTGCATCATACAACAGTGGTTAAAAAATACCTCAAAAAGCTACCCTCTTAGGGACTAAGAGGGTAGTTTAAAACTAGCCTCTTAGGACTATATGGGTGGTTAGAAACTCCTCTCTTAGTGTTAACACATCTTAAGCCTAAGAGGGTGGTTTTAAACCACCCTCTTAGCCCAAAGGGTCTCACCTAAAATAAATATAAAGGATACGTCAACTAAAACAACATAGCACTCAACAATGGTTTGCCTCAGTTGAAACAACATAGTACTCAATCAAATGAGCACTTAAATCGAAACTAGCATAGTGCCCATTTTTTATGTTGAAGAGCATATTAAAAAAAATAATCTTTCACCCACAATCAAATACCTTCTAAATTCAATGGAGTAAACAAATGTTTTTAGACCTAGAACCAAAAGCACTTGAATCCATCAAAAATAAGGGAATAAAAACATATCGCTTAAATCAAATCAAATTAATTCAATCAATAAAGAAAAAAAAACTAAGCATCTATACCCATAACTAAAACCATTTGAATGCATTAAACACAAGGGGGAAAATCACATCCACACCCATAATCATAACAAATTAGATTCAATAAACAAAATAAATAAAACATGTACAATGTACATCCACAATCAAAAACTATATCTATTTTCCAAAACCAAAAAACAAATAGTCGCAACCAAAACCATTGGATTCAATTAAAAAATTTAAATAAAATAAAATAAAAACACACACATATATAAATAATTTTGTACCCATAATCCAAGCCATTAAAATTCAATCCCCCCAAAAAAACATAAATACTATAGGAACAACAATACTTAAGACCTCATATTTTCATAGTCCATATACTGAAAATAAATCAATTTGTGTAATTCCAAACATCATAAAAATTTAAATATGTGAATATATGCTTTACATGATAGATAAAAATGGTATCACTAGTAGTGGGATTTAGATAGTGCATAGCCCATTGTGATGTATACATACTTTATTCACTATCATACACTGCAACCAAAAATTTTCTTCCCTTGACACCTTTCATGATACTTCACAAGAAGCAAAAATTGATTGAATCAAATACTATTTTGTTGAATTTGTATCAAATCAATCTTGTGCTTTGCTTTGGATTGATTATTGAGAGAAAATTAAGGTGGGTGTTGCTTAAATATTTTTCTAAACAATAAAAATTTGGAATTCTAGTTCCAACAAAATTTGTTATTTTTTGGGTGTATGTTTTTATGCTTCATGCATAGTTTAGTTTTCAAGCATAGTGAATAAGTATTTCTACATATAGTGAATTGTGGTATTTAATGTAAAACTAAAGGCTTTTCATAGGAAATACTTTCATGTCTTGGAGTGACAATGCTACTTTAACAACTAAAAAAGCACAATTCCTATGTAAATTTATAAACTAAAATTAGAGATATAAAATATTTGAGGAGAAAATAAGAGAAGATGACTACTAAAACTGATCATGTACACTTCATTGGTAAGCTATGAATAGATTTACAAAAATTAATTAGAAGGGTTGCAAACTACTATTGAACTAGGAATTGACACCTCATTTAATCTAACTTACATGTAGTTAAATATTTATACATTTACATGGAGAACTCTTACAGTCCAACTGAGGTGTACTAGATGTGCAAACTAGGACTCCAACTACTATGATTCATTAGGAAATAAAAAAAAAATAGTGTAACATAAATAAAATAGACCATAATAGGCAAGGCCAAAAAGGAGTATTCATAAAAAATAATATAGAACATATTTGATGGAATAAATGGCCAACCTTAAAAAATAATAGGTAGAAAGGGTTCATACACATATATGTTGTGAAACCAACTATGATAACCATAATTGTAAAGCCATGTGGAAGCATTTCCACAAAGCTTCTCTCTTCAAAAGCATAAAATACTATAACTAGGATGATGATCTCAAATAATACTGAAATCAACCTCCTCAGGCTATTGCATGCTAACATCAACCTTCCACCCAATAGAAAAACCTAGCAAAAACCAATCATATACACAAAAGATAAATAACCTCTATATCCCTTCAAAAATATATAAATTTATAACAATGAAAGAAGTTTATAAAAATAAAACTTATATTGTGGCCTTTCAATACTTCATAACTTGCTTGCAAACCTCATTATTTACTTCATTTGAATGGTTAGTCTCAAAATATGACTGCATGGAGCTCAACCTCTTTGTATCCAATTACGCTAATGGAAAAGCAAGAGACAAGAGTTTTTTCTCTAAATATGTTATATACATATGAAGGAATTATCAAGAGTGGTGAACAAAATTGAATCTTCCGATATATTAAAAAAAAATCCTCCTGATAGGGGTTAATATTGTATTGCATTTAATATTGGCATAGATCATGTATTGAATTTAATATTGACACTGATTGTGCATATTAAATACCTCCTTATAAATGTAGATATGCCTATATATTTTTTTTTTTGAATGCAATTAACAATTTTTATTTGTGCTATTTCATGTCATTTATTAATAATGTTTCCCACATAATTGGTATTAGAGTAAGGTGTAAGGCTTTTTGGAAAGTATCCTCTTCCTGAGACAAAATTGGTTCAGAAAGGAATGAGAAATCCAACCCCTGGATCTTGATAGGTGAATGTTATTTTCCTACTATGAACACTTTTGAGCACCCCTATTTTTGAAAACTCTTAGCTAGGATCCCTTTGAATTGTGACCCTCAACTAGCTAGGGTCCCTCTGACTCCCAACCCTCAACTCTTGATCCGAGCATTCATCTTGGATTTATCATTTTCTAATATTTTTGGCACTTGCACCATCCTTGTTCATGATCACCATCCATTTTTGTATTTGACGATATGATGTCGAGTTCAAAATTTTGGCTTGATGATTTCTCTTCTAGCCTTCTCAATAATTTTATGAAACTTCAACAACTTCACACATAAATGATCATCAATTTTCAGTATCTTCAAGCTGAAATCATCGTAGCTATTGACGAAGAATCAAAACATGATGAATTTGTACCAGCACTTGGAATCAAACTAGAATATTTGGGTGACTTACCCAATGTATTACCACTAGATGATGTTGCTCTTGAAGATATTTCTATTACATTTAAGGTCCCTCTAGCCATTGTAGATCCAAACTCACTAGAAGCTGTTGCAATTGAAGAACAAGATACTCTCTCTACAGCTATCATTGTGTCTTATACACTTCATGACCTACTATTTCATCTACAACCTATCTACTATAGTATTTTTGCTCAACGGTTCTTCTGAAATATGTTAGTTCTCTGTTCTCAATAGCCATCATAAAAGTTTTCGAACAACGAAGCTCCAACCATCATTGTTGTTCTTGATGCATCTCCTGTTTGGTATTCAAATCTACATTTTTAGCACTGTTCTCAAGATTCCATTGATATGTTATTTTTTGATAATATTCCATAGTGTCAATATCCTCGCATGTGGCACTCATTTATATTTCCCATATTATGGTAATGGATTTCTATTTTTAGCACCAACTCCCCATTTTCAGGCCCCATTTCCATCCCTCTGGCTACTAGTTTTCATTGTATTTTCAATATGCCTCCCATAGCCCGTGTACCCCCATGGCATTCCCCTATCACCCCATGTTTTTTTCTAGGCATTATCATCTGTCAAACATGTCTACCACTTGCCACTTGACCGTGTTGCCATCAAATTAACCATTGTTATTCTACAATATTCGTTGCTCCCTTTCCCTCGATTTTTTTTTTAAATTAAATTAAATTTTATTTAATTTAATTTAAAATTACAATATTTAATATCACACTTATTTTTAAATACCATAATTATGCATTAAATTAAATATTCTCCATTGATCATTGCCCATTCACATCATCCATAAACCCAAAATTAAATTAAATTAAATTTTTATTTTATTTAATTTAATCCATCACTTCCATCTCCATTGAGTGTTGCCCATTCACATCATCCATAAACCCATAATAAAATAAAATTAAATTTTATTTAATTTATTTTAATTCGTATTCGCTAAATTTCGCATCCCGTGTTGACCATTGCCCTTAGCTTTTTGCATTGCTTGTTGCATTGACCATTCTACACTGATATTTTTTTTGCCACATCACGAGCTTCCTTCTCTTTTGCGCACATTGGAGTCCAATTGTTCTACGGTGAGGAGGAATGAAAGGGGTAAGTATTGTATTTCATTTATTATTGACATGGATTATGTATTGCATTTAGTATTGATACAAATCGTGCATAATAAATGCTTCCTTATAAAGGCTTTCATGCCTATAAATATGTTTTTGTTGAATGCTATTAACATTTTTTATTTGTCCCATTTTTTTTTATTTATTAAGAGTGTTTTCCACATCACCTCCGCTTATTACTGACCTTGTGATCAATGATAAAATAAAATTGAAAAAAAAAGAGTAATGAATCACTAGTAAATTTGAAGTTTCTCTCAGGTCATTCGATTAAGAAAATTTGACATGAAATGTTTTCTTCCATATGATAATGGAAGAGAAAATGTAGCATAGATTTCAGAGTCCATAGTCAAAATACAATAAATAGAATGCTACAACTACCAAGGCTGCCATAAAAATATTGATAAATTAGATCTTGAAGCTTAGCATTACACACAATTTATATTTAATAATATATGGACTATTTTCTCTTATACTGTTGGATGAAAATGTTATTTATGAATACCAATGATCTATTGCACCTCTTACATGTACAAAAGCAAGCAAGAAAGAAATTATATTATGTTCATGAGTTATGAAAGGAGGTAACTAAAATTCAAAGACCACATCTAGTTAGAATATTTAAGTACTAGGGAAAAAATAACCCAAGGAGCTCAAGAAGTAACTAAGAGATAAAACAGTAAATTATTGTAAATATAACCATAGTGCATAAACCCAAAATACATAATAAATAGGATATATTTTTGTGGTATGTATGATACTAAAAGTTGACCTTCAAATATGGGAAGCCTTTAACTCTCCTTTTCCTTATCTTCCACGCTACACTTCAAATGTTTCTTTTACGCTTCTCTCACACTTTGACTGGTCTAACTCCTTTGGACATATTTGACTATGCTTCACTCATGCACATTGAACTTGGACTTTGAATATCTTTTAAGGGAATTTGATCATAGAAATTATGACAAGTATCATGCATATTATAAGTTAGCACTCCCTTCTTTATGTAACACTCCAAGTCCTTTTTTGAACATTTTAGAAGAGATTCATAAATGTATGGGCACTTGTGTGAAGCTGGTGGAGAATACCAAGTGTCACATCTTTGCTTGTATCTCTTGTGTGGGAGTTTTTAGAACATTGAGAGGAATGATGACTAGAATACCAAGTGTTATTTCTGCATGGATTCCATTCTTGTAATATCTTCGACTATGGATATTATAACTCCATAACCCCTTTTCTTTGCAATGTTTCTTGGGCATCAAGCAAGATTTTTCTATAGGTGGATGTACGATGCGCTAAGGATCTTGGATAATGATTTGGAGATTTATTTTGTGGGTGGTCTTATCCATGTTAGAGACCATGAATGTAACACCTTTCCCTCTTTCTTTTATGCATCCAAACGTATTGAATCCCTTGCAAATTTTTTTGACATCCTTTTTGAAATAGATATGCACTCACTTTTCTACGTAAATGTGGCTCGTGAATTATCTGAAATGAGATTTGATTCTACAGCTATGTACATCCAAGATGAGCCCTTGAGTGGCTCCTTCTAAATTGGGAAGAAGAGTGCTGACATCCAAGCTATGTTGGCCTTTTTTTCCTGTATAAAATGTGCCCCTTTGTGGCACTTCAAAATTTGCTCTTATGATTTCAAAAGACATATTGGAGTAGTGCATATAATGTATTAAAATATTGTATAACAAGTATTTTTAATATACCTTCTTTTACACTATATATCTAGATCTGAAATTCTGGTTTTGTGGTTGATTTTCCTACAATACAAGGGTTTGAGTTTATCTTTAAATAGTAGAAACACCCTTTACCTTTTTTATTGGATACTTTTGATAACAAGTCCAAAATTCAATAATAGTAGATAGAATATTTTTAATTTATGCAAATTTTCTATATTTTTTCTTGCATTCAACTTGTAATGCTTCTGATTTTTTAGACTCACCAAGTCTCACATTCGTAAGCCTCTTTTTCTATTTTTGTTTATTAAGTTCTTCTCCAAATTCTAAAGGATTCTAGCCCTTTTGGTGGCTTCTATTGGCCACTTCAAGTTGTGGTTTTTTGTGCTTCGATAATGTCTTTAGACACTTGATACAAATCAGACTTTGTGCATTTCAACAAACACAAAACTAATTTTATTTTTGAGAGTGATATAATAGTACAAGTTCTTCACTTTTAATGCACTAATATTACACCTTATCATTCAAATCAAGTCTCAAAGTCATGTGAATGACCTATTGCTTAAGTGGAACAAAGATAGCTCTTTTACGATGGTGACCTCGAGAGGTTTGGTAGCAACGGGTAGGCATTTACAAGGCCCTATAGATGGGTTTGGACTGGAGCAAGGCGAGATTTCCCCATGGATGAAGTAACCAAGAAGGATGGATTGAAGGGCCCTGATATTGACCCGAGTGGAGAGTGGTGCCTAATCACTGACTGACTGTGGGAAAACTACGATGGTTTTGTCCCTCCCCTCTCCACCAGTGGATCTTGTTTGGAAAATATAGGTCCTCATTGCTATGTAGATAAGGTTAAATGTATCCCAATACCTATATCCTCTAGGAAACACCTACCCTTACTTCCCTCTAGCGAAGACATAATCATCCCTGAACCTGTTATGGAAAAAAAGGTGTCTATTGAATCCTTTTCCCTTTTTAGGAAATTTGTGGGTGGACGACTAGACATGGAGTCCATGAGAAGATGGACTGCCTCCAAATGGATAACGGTAGGGATTTTTCAACTTGTGGCCCTATCCTAGGGTTTTTTCATGATTTAGCTAAACAACCAAAGTGACTCTGCTCTCATTCTCATAGGAGGGTCTTGGTTTTATGGCAGGAAAAGTCTATTCCTACAAAAATGGGGGGAAGAATTTAACCTTGAAACCCATAATATTAACTTCATACCCATATGGGTTCACCTTCCAAATCCTCCCATCCACTCCTATCATGAGGATATTCTGTACAATATTTCAAAATACATTGGAGATTTTGTAGCCATTGATCCTGTAATGAAGACCCAAACCCGTATGGCTCACTCCAGAATTTGTGTTAATGCCAACTTGGATTCCCAGCTCCCAACTCGCATAAATCTCATTTATGGCTCCTATTGAAGGTTCCAAGTGATAGAGTATGAGAACAAACTAGAATTTTGCATAGAATACCAATGTCAAGGGCATTTGAAATCCCAATATCCATATCTTAAACCTTAGAAAGAGGCAAATAGCTTCAAGAAACCCCCTCCATGAAAGTATAACACCTAGATAGGAAACAACAATGAGATAACCAAACCTCCATTTGGCAGAAAGTGGGAAAAATAATTCAAAGAAAAACAAATTACCATCCAGGAGCTGCCCATCCAGGAACCATACATAGATGCGGATAAGGTATGTTCCATGTTTTTTTTTCCTAACATGTTTGGTCCCTTATCCAACTCCAATGATGAATATTTTTCCAAAATTTACTGCTCCTCCCTCAACCTTCGCCCTCCTCATTCTCCTTCGATATCTAGACCATCCTTCCCCCCCCTCAAATGGGCCCCTTTATTCAACCAAATTTGTATCTAAATCCTTGAGATAAGTAGCGAGTCCCTCGTTACAAAAAGTGGATCATAGTCCTATCATTAGCAGAAGCTAAAAAAAAACCCTGATGACACAAGAAGTGAGAAAAAAAGAGGAATACCATCCTTAGCTGAGAAAAATAAAAAAACACTGAAGATAAGGTTTCCAATGGAGTGCAAACAACCTTGTTTCAAGATCTGTTCAACTAGGCCAAGGATGAAACAAAAAATCCCAAACTTCCCCTACAAAAATTTAAGGGAAGCAAAAAACCCACAAAAGTATCCAAATGAATATTCTTTCTTGTAATATCATGTCTTAACAGTTCTGCCAAACAGAGATTGGCAAGAACCATAAGAAAATATCATAAACCCACCATTTTCATTATGCAATAAATAAAGTTGATGCATCTAAAGTTAACATTATTGTCAGCACAATGTGAAAAATTTACTAGTGGGCCTCTTCTCCTACCCAAGGCTCATCAGGTGGACTTATGTGCCTTTGGGATCTTGAAAAAGCTGATGAAATGGTAATATCATATTCTAAAAGAACTGTGAGCCTAGTATTTTTTTGCAAAGACAATCACTTCACTTGGGTCTTATCCAACATTTATTCTCCTAATAATCCTCTTGAAATATGCTCTCTCTAGAGGTCCCTTTCCCACATGAGATATGTTTTTTTCAATTATCCCTAGATTTTGGCAAGGGAATTTAACTTCCCCCTCTTTCCCTCTGACAAGAAGGGTGACAACTCCATTCCCTCGAAGAGCATTCAAGAGTTTCATGACATTGACACCAAAAATGAGCTAATGGATGTTAAAATCAAGGGATGCAAATTCACATGGAGAAATAAGAGGGTGGGTTCTGATCACATTCAAGTTAAGCTAGACAGAATATTTCTTTCTTAGCAAGCTATTCCCATCTTTGGAGACACCTTTCTTATCTCTCTTCCTACAATAGGCTTCGACCATTGCCCCCTTATTCTTGAAGCTAACATGGCTTCCTCCTTCATAACTCCCTTCACATTTGAAAATATGTGGATCTAGCACCCTGAGCTGAGAAAGAGGATATCTAATTGGTGGCAGCTTCCTTTAACTAGGATCACTATTTCCCAAGTTTCTCAAAAAATTGAAATTTATCAAATAAAATCTCAAAATCTGGAACAAAGAGGCGTTCAAAAATATTTTTTAAACTAAGGAACAGATTTTGAGTAGACTAAAAACCATTGAGCAATAAATCCATAATAACCAGTTGACTCTCCAAATTAGGGAAGAAGAAAAACACCCATTTTCAAGTACCACAAAATTCTCACCAGGGAAGAGATCTACTGGAGATAGAAATACCAAGCCCTTTGGATTAAATATGGTGATGCCAGCATGAAATTCTTCCATACTTCCACTTTGTGCAATAGAAGCACAAACAAGATCAAAGAGCTTATTTTGGTAGATGGCACCTGTTCTAGAGAAATTTTCAAAATCATAGATGAAGCTTATGATAACCTAATGAAAATAGGTATGCATGTTTCGAATAGGTGCCATTTGTGTTTATCCAACTTGGAATTAGTTAACCATATTTTCATAGGTTGTGAATTTACTAGAGAAGGGATGAGTCACCTTCTGTCCACCTTTCAGGTTCAATGGGCTCACCCTAATTCCCTCTTAGACCTCTTTGTGTAGTGGTAAAATCCATTCAGCAATCTCAAAGTCTCCTTCCTATGGAAAATTTACCTCCATAATTTTTTTTGGTAAGTTTGGTTTAAAAGAAACTATAGAAATTGCTCCCTCTCGACTAATGATCATGTTTCTATAGCTATCAAAGTCATTACCTATGCCACCAAAAAATCATAATTAATACCTTACCTCAAATCCCCCAACAATGGCTTTGAAACTGAGCTCCTCCGATATTTGAAAATTCCCATCCCTTCTAATGTGGCCCCTTCCCCATATCATTCGAGGATAGGTACTCATTGGAAGCCATCCCCGGAAGGGTGGTTGAAGTTAAACTTCAACGATGCATCTAAAGGGAATCCCAAATTAGCAAGAGTTGGTAGGGCTGTCAGGGATCATAAGGAAGACATTCTTATGGATTTTTTTAATAACCTTGACAATCAAACAAACAATGTGGTTGGGCCCTATGGAGGAGCATGCATATTATCATTGATTTAAAAATTAATATTTAAATCAACGGTGAATCCCTCAATATTATTGGGTATATCAAAAACAACAAATGACCTTGTTAGAACATTTGCTCTATCATCTAAGAAACCTAGATTCTCATTAGTCATAAAAATAATGTGGTGTCTAGCCATGTGTTCCGAGAAGCCAATAAAATTACTGATTGTCTTATGAACCTTGGAGTTACCTAGTCCACTATTTCTATTTGGTGCAACATAGTCCTGCAAAATATTCTTAATATTGTAGATGTTGATTGGTTTAGATAGACCAGGAGTCTCTAGATTCTTCCTCATGTTATCCATGGTTTTTCTCATCATTTTCATGTATGTCCCTTGGCATAATTTCCCCTTTGTTGTAGATGGACCCACTCTGATCCATGTGCCTCCTCAACTTCGAATGATTGGCCTCATGCCTCGACTTTCCATTTATGTTCTTAAAGCATGGATGCAATTTTCAAACCACTACAAAGATTAAGGCAATCTACGCATTTATAATTATTACCATTCTAAAGCCACCACCTCTGAGAAGTCACCTAGTTTTTCTATCATTGAGCATCACTATTGTTTTAATTCCACCCATGTGGATATCCACCCTAGTCTCTCCATAATTCTCCATTTTTCTCGCTATCAATGCTACTACTCTGTCTAGATTTACTCCTAGCTTACCAGCATGGGTTATGTTACACTAAATGCCTATTTCGGCTATCATTGTCCTTCCTTGGAAACTTACATATTTTAGCTACATCATTCTTGCCCTTAGTCTAGTTTACCTACATATAACCCTTGGTACCTCATTTCCACCACCATGGGCATTTTATATCCTAGTAGCCTCAAACATGACCCCCTATCAACTACATTCCTACAAGCGCAAGGTTTTATTCCCTTCCTATTTAAATTCAAAGACATTGATTAGAATATCACTGTCAATTTTGTGAAAACCTGGTTGAATGACCACATATTAGTTTGCAATGTCTGGTTCAAGGTTATAGCTAACTTGATCACTGAGGTGTCTAGCCTCCCACTAACTAGTCATATGGTTTGGTGGGATAAGCATAATTGGGACCAAGAGCTTGACGGATTTCCCAACCACCAAGATTTTAAATGGAATGGAGTTGCCCTCGATCATGAATCTCTCCTCTCCCCTTGATCCATCGTGATTGTCCCCATGCTCTAGTACATTACCTATGATAAACCTTCCAGGCCTCTCTTTAGCTTCCATTTAGTCCTGGTCAACCATCTACATCGTTTCAAATCCAAGAACTTCCTGGCCTTCCATCATCGTTCTATCAGGCTAACTATCTACAAGACTCGTAAAAAGCATTCTACTCTCATCCATAAAGCCTATTTTCTATCATTTTTCTTCACGTCGTAGCCACCACCCCTCCTCCCATTTTTTTCATCCCCTTTCATTCCAATGAACCCCTATACAACAAGGAGTCCCATGATACTCAAACCCCTATTTTTAATAAGGGCACCCCGACCGTTGCAACTCTCCCCTCCATAAAGAAAATTCCCCCTATGATGAGTGGAGACAAACCTCCATCTATGAATAGGAAAGTTAAGGTCGAACACATTTTTACTCAAGTTAGAATGTCTTCTTAGGTGAAGAGAGCAAGGGCAGAGACCATCTAGAACTCCCTATTCACATTTCTAAAGACAAAAACAAGAATTAGAATAATGATACTACTGCTACTAACAATATTTAAAGGATGATTCTTAAAAGCCTCATATCATCCATGGATAATGCCAGCACTACTCTGAAGCAACTCCTCTAGAATTGTGTCAATTTTATAGAGGATGACACCCCAAAAAACTAGCATCGCTAACCCTATTTCTAATTAGGATTTTATGTGCTTCCCTTTTTTATGGGACTCTTTATCTTCCCCTATGTGGTATGGTGGTCTCTAGATATTTTTTGTGTCTCAACCTATCCCTGTGTGGGTGTCTCTATTATCTCTACTGGTTTTTGGTTCAAGTTGCCACTGTGTGGGCCTTTTAGGTTACCCTTGCATGGTCTTGTTCTATTTTTTTATGAAGTTCTATTCTTTGTATTTGTTTTCCCATGTGTGGGTGTATTCCCTCTAGTAGCTTTCTTTCTTCTCCCCTGCATGGGAAATTGTGTTCCTTATCTAGTTTTCAAACCTGGTTCAAGATTTTTTAGTTTTTGTTCTGTTCTATCCTATAAGGTTTTCTGTATTTCTAGGATTTGGATCCAGTAAAAAACTGTATAATATTATCTACATACCAAAAAAAATTCTCAAATTCATGCACTAATAATTTACTACAACTAATCAAGAATAACCTAAAATAAATCTTCAAGATTTATTCTACCATTTCACTACAATAAATATTGTAGAACTTAGTCTTCTTTTTAAAAAATGGATAATAGGTAGATGATAATAGTTAATATGAAATCTAATCAACTCCTACTAAATGTGCAAATTAATCCTTAAAATAATCTGTTTCTTTTTACACTTTTTAGAATATTGTAATCTAGTTTCCTTTTTTACAACTTTAATCCATATTCAGGTGCTCTAATATATCTGATAAATAATTCAATTAATGAATATCTTTACATCATAAGTTGAATACTTTTTTCCTATAGCTCTTCTCCCACCTTTGTAAAGGATATAGAACTTGGTATCTAAAAAACCAAGTTGTTGCTTCAAGTACGTTGTACTAAACAACTCCTTATTCACCAAATGATGGTATCAAACTTTCTTTCATGAGCCTAGGATTTGGTGGCTTGTTCTCCTCTTGTGTTCTCCTTCTTCTACTATAGATTTGAATAAGTATATTTCTCTAAAGTTGTGCCTTCTTGCCATGAGAGTTAATCTTCAAATATCGATGATTTAGTAAGCTTCTTCTATATTCAAGTCTTCTTGTCGAATTTTGACTTCAAGTAATACATTATTATAGGGTTTTGCACTCCTTGCTAAATTATTCTTCTTGTATTTAGCACTCCTTACCAAATTATTCTTCACATATTTGGCATTCCTTACCAAATTTTCCTCTTGGGCTTGTTGTTGTATGGTGATAATTATCCCAAGTCCTTCACTATCAGGGACTTCACCTAGATAGTGGATTTCTTCAATGAGTTCTCAAAAACTCTCTTAATATTTAACAAGGCTCTCCTAGACTTTCTTGGATGCTTGATGATACATTCATAAGGTCTTTGTTATGGAAACTTATGATGGTCTTCCTTGAGATATTTTATTCAACCGTATACTTCCTGGAAGTGTTGGTGGTGAGATACATTTGTATCTTCTAATTTTGCTAATCCTATATTTGAGGATGACTCTCCTAGTCCTTATTCTTCTTCTTTCAATATTGGAAGTTCTTAAATTATATCTTCTTCTGATATCTTCACTTTTACTTTAGTGTTGAGCTGATTGTGAAGAAGATAATCTTCCTAACTTTCTTGTAGGAAGTCTTGCAACTCATTGAATCTTTTTTTCGTGCAACAAAGATATTAATACTAAAATATTTTAGTCTACTTCTAAATCAGATATTCATATCAAATTCTTATTTAGAATCAAGGGTTATGTGGTTTATTTCAATATCAAGGCTCCTGTGGCCTTTTTCAATATTAAAGCTCATGTGGCCTTTTTAGTATCAAGGATTTTATGGCCTTTTCAGCATCAAGACTTCTATGGGCTTTTTAGTATCAAGGGTTCTATGGTATTTTTAGTATCAAGGCTTCTATGGAATTTTTATATCAAGGCTTCTGTGGACTTTTTTGTATCAAGACTTCTATGGTTTATTCTTCAAGGTTTCTATGGACTTTTGTATCAAGGCTCTTATGGCCTATTATTCAACTATGGAATTCTACAATCCAACAATGGAAATATTTAGTATCCTATATTCACCATGATCCTTCACTATAAGTCTTATTCTATAGTATTATTCTCTTTCAAAATGAACTAACCTCTACACTATGAGTGGACACTAACATTTGGGCAACGAAGTTGGAGTCTCCTAGATTTCTATTGTAGGAGGAGCCCCAATCCTCTAAGAATTAATTTCCTACAACAAAAGAAACTTTTGGCCTGAGTTAGTAAATTCTAGATAACTTGGATGATCTTCACTAGATGATTTGCCAATCTAGTGGATTGAGTGTTGAGTCCTAATCTTGATGAGTTTTCATAGCAAATCTATAAAAAGACTCTATATGAAAATAATCTCAGCACTTTTTGAAATTGATATTCCTTTTAGTTCTATCTTTGTGACTCTCCCAAAATCTACCACCTAGATACTTCTAAGATATTTTATCAGTGGTTGGTCTAGTGGCACGTTAGTTTGATTAAAATCTCAATATAATCAACAATGGCGATTTCCCTATTTACCTACACAAACTAGATCTACTGTGGCTATGATACACTGTTAGCTTTTGATGAATGAGATTTAAAAGATAACAATCACAAGATACAAAATACTAGGAAATAAAAAACATTTCTAGATGATTGAAGTATACTAAAAATATAAATCATATAATAGATTACAATGTAGATATGGAGGAAATGAGAACTCCATTAACAAAGTTACATATCTACATTGTATCCATCACCAATTAATGGTGTGGCACACAAAACTACACTATCTACTAAGTTATGTTGTTTGACTATGTTCCCCAAATCTCTTCACAATCTATCTAAGAGGCCATCCTTATAGAGGAAAAATAGGATACTTGGCCAAAACTCTATATAGATGTGCAAGGAAAAAATTGCACATGTACAACTTTCACATTGACACTTGTGTATTTATTATATTACATGAAGTAACTAGGAAATAATCTATAATATACTCTCTTTCCATAACCCAAATGATGGAATAGACTCTATTTCCAATAGCATGTGGTGTTCACATAAGGTTCACCAAAGATGTAAATCTAGAATAGGTGATGCTAGTCTCCAAGCCTACAAGTTCGCACTTGAACAAGGAATCTTGCTTGGATCTAAATGTTACTTGAGTTATTTGGTGGGGATCAAGGGTTAACCAAGATTATTTTATGGATTCATTCTAAATCCTATGTTTTATTGTGTTCAATTATTCAAGTGCCTAATATTTGAAATCTAGAAAACATAATATGCCTAATGGAATAAGATGTAAATACAATGTAATTTAGGGAATACAACAATGCAACACACAAGACTAAACGTATATACCTTATTTAATTCCTTGTAAGAAATTTAAAAATTCAAATGAAAGTGACAAGAAACTAAAAGAAAATGTATTTATATTTTCACGAAAGTACTCAAGAAGATGCAAAAATTAAATTCTATCTCTTGTGCAAATTGTATGTAATTTGGATTCAATGTCTAATGAAAAAAAATTAAAGCTTTATTCTTTGATCCTTCTTTTCCTTAATGTATTTGAAACTATATGAAATTTTTTTTCTTATTAAAAACAAAAACCAAAACCATTTTTATTGCTTAGAAATTTGACATAAAATAAGATTTACCCAAAGTTTTGTAGATGATAAAATTGTATTTTGGACTTTGGTTTATTGCTTGTGAAAATTTTTCTTCCTATCTATGGATTCGTCACCTATGACAAGTTATTGCCTATGTACCTAAAAATTTGCAAAAAAATATGAAAAGGGAAAAATAATAAATGTGTTAGTTTTAGGGGTCCTACTTGATGTTGGGGAAGTTTTTAAACTTCTACATTTGTAATAAATCCCCTATTCCTTTTTACAAAATGAAATTGGACCCTTTTGAAGAATATTAAATACATAAAAATAGAATTTTAGCTATTGCAAACAGTTGCAGATACTAAAATCATTTCAATTTGATTAGACGACCAAGACAAGGTTTAATTGACACCATATGACCCCCTTGGGCAACCATCAAAGGTTAAATAGTGGTCTTAACCACTTTTAGGAGGTTATACCCAACTTTTTTGAAGTTTTGATCCATGTATGCATGGTCATTCCACCCTGGGATGACCACAATTCATGGTCATCTTACCCAGGTATGACCACTAGTAGCCATCCTTGGGTGGGATGACCATGGCCTTAGATCCTCAAAACTTCAAAGAAGGGATAAATGGTACCCAAAAAGTACCATTTATCTTGCCCATTCAAGCATGCAAGTATGAGGGTGCATAACTCTCATGCCAAGTTGCAAATTGAAGACACAAAATGGATATTCCTTCCTCCTCCAACGCATGGCAACCTTTGGATACATGGCGATACTTGAATTGCATGGCCTTGGATGCTCATTTGACCATATGAATTATTGGGCTATAAAGTGGATCAATTCCACCCAATTTTATGGATAAGTATTTATAACATTCACAATGAAGTGATGTTGAGATTTATCTTCAATCTATTGTGTGTTTTCCCTTCAGATATCCATCAAGCGAAGGAGGTTTTCAAGTGATTCCAAAACATGTAATATATTTATAAAACCAACCCATTTGAGTGAATCAGGTGACAATACCTCTAAGAGTTTTTTGGACCAAAACCCAAAGGAATTGGTGGTAAAAATTACTAGATTTGGTGGTCATCCCACCCTAGGATAACCCCCAAATTGTGATTGTCCTAAATGGCTCACTATAGTATGGACACAAATTGGAGCACCATTGTTTTTATGTTTTTGCATAGGTCAATTCTAGAGTGGAATATATTCTTGCTATTTAAATTTGGTGTAATTTGGAGTTGGTTTTCTTTAGTTATGATGTTTTTTATGTTTTATACTCCTGAATGGCTCACCTCAGGATGACCACAAATATGAGCACAATTTCCTTACTATTTTCAATTAGATCATTTACATAGCACATAATATGCATGAATATAAATTTTAGTAGCATTTGGAGTAATTTTGAATAATCTATTGTACTTTTCCTCTTTCAAGCTTATTGTTGCATGCACATTCATGGTTTCATCATAATCCGCACATTCTACTAATAAATTTTAGTTTCTTGTGTTTAGATAAAAGTATCATAATGTATGAGGAAGGATCAACAAGCTAGAACACTTATAGAACACATTGCAGTGGCATCAGATTTTGCTCTTCAATTGTGAGTGCGAGGAAGACACTGGAAGCACGTCTTGGATTCTTGAGAGGATTTGATCCTTTGTGTTTTGTAATGATTCTAACAATTGAGAGCCCTTAAGAAAATATTTTGTAACCGCTTATTTGAAATTTATATTAATATAAGGAGAATCACCCATTTCTTTCATATATTTTTCATTTTATGCTTGTTTGAACCATCACTTTCGTAGTGCTTGGATCAAGTAGGACAATAGATGCATCTCATTTTTCCTTGATAGGTGAAACATTTTTATGCTCTACAATTGTTATCATGGTGGGACCCTTGTCCCATTTCATTTTTGAATGTTTTAACCCTATTTCTTCCTTTGAATATTCTAGGTATTGGCCATTCTGGACTGAAATGACCCCTAATTTTCTAATTGATCCCAGCCAGGTATGGCCATAGCAGCCATCCTAGGAAGGGACAACCCCTAAATTTGCAACCATCCCACCCCAATATGGCTACAAAATAAAGGGTTTTTTGCTCAAATTTCTAGAAATAGTAGGATCTTAGGCTATCAAGGTAAGTGCCTAAACCTTCACTTTGCATTTTTATTGTTCAAAATAGCTTAAATTTGGTTTTTCTTTACTTCCCTTGTTTCCTTGAAATGTAGATTTCATTTTTCTATAATTGCAAAAAGAACAAATAAAAAAGAAGAAAAATAGAAAAGAACTAAGTAGGAATGCATATGAGTGGTCTGATTGCTTGTGACCTAGCTAATGGGTAGGTTATTATTTAGGACATGCATTTTATAGGTTTTCGTTTATCTAAAATTTTTAAAATTTAAACTTTCTTTGTGCATTTAGTGAACTAGCATTGAGTTCTCTCTTTTTTTACTTTCTTTAAGCATAAAATGAACCACACACACCACATCTCATTTTGAAAACTAGTGAGTTGGATTTCATCACCAACCACTAGTAGAGACCAACAATGGTGAGTTTCATCTCCACCCGTTGGATCAAATCCTATGAACCCTATTTTTGTCCAAGGTCATCTACAAGAACCATCATAGCCTATGGTATATAGCACATATCTCTCCTTGGATAGGTATACCATTGATTACAGATGAACTAGATGAGGACTAGAAGAACATGTGCTCCCTAATAAGGTATGGGTTTCATATCTATACTTTGGGAGGTTTAAATTATTAGACATTCACTACCATTTGTTGAGCTACAAGCATATAGGTGAAATATCTTTAACAAAATAATATCATCCAATAAAAGCAAAACATGTGACACAAGGTCTTATTTGCAAACAATAAATCAAAACACACAAAACAATTTTAGGGAACACACATAAATATTTAAAATATAAACACTTGTATTATTCAGTGTTTCCATTCTTGTGTGTGACATTATTAAAATTTGTAAAGGATATAATCACCTATGGTTTGGTAAGAAATAGCAATGGTGTGCACTCGCAACCAAGCCCATTCAAGGGCATATTTTATAGAGAGTAGACAAGGAGACAAAAGTCATCTCTGATTTAGCCCTAAGGATATGGTCATACCTCTTTAATGACCTACTACTCACCCAAGTCCTAGAATAGGTAGTTAGGAACTCCACCTACAAGGGACCCCTATGTGGGATGTGCTTATAGCTTTTGATCCCAACCTAGGAAATTACTCCCAATATTTAGACACTTCACATGTCTTCTTACAATAATGACAACCATGCATTGAGGCACTACTAGATAGATAAATAACATTCATTCATGCACCTTATAGGTCTACCATGTCCACCTATGGGTAAGATAAAGATTACACACACTGTACATGGCCAAATGATCAAAATTCACCCTTAAAACATCCTTATAGATTACAACCTAAGTACCAAGATTATTATGATACTCATCACTCGGGATGACCAAACTTAGTCCTTCCCTTCCTCATCAATGAAGGAAGGCATGAGGAAATTATTTATTATCCTCAGGTCCATTATGCTCTATAAGTATGATGTGCCTCTACACCAGCTGAGTACAAAGATCATTATCTAGGTCTAAATCTTAAGTGAACGTAACTACCCTTGATTGAGGGAAACTCATAATAAATATTTTAGAGTATCTTGAACGATATAAGTCTAAGAGTGATACTGCTAGAGCTCATGGGACTTGCACAATAGAGTAGATAAATCAAGTAGTTGTAAGATATGTTGAACACCAAGCGTAATTCAAGATGCTTCGATAGGATAAAGAATACTTCAACCATTTGCATCAATTAGAGAAGAAAAGGATTGAATAACAAACCAATGAGTTATTTTAAAATAATTTACATGATAGGGTTCCTACTGGAGAACACAAGCTTATACTAAGAGGGGGGTGAATAGTATAACGCCCAATTTTTACTTTCTTTCCAAACCAATATCAATTAGTTTCCTTAATTGCAATAACCAAATATAGTAGTGTGCATTAATTACATAGATATCAATTATAAGAAAGTGCACAAATCACCACACACAATTGAGACATAATATTTAATGTGGTTCCCCTAATGTGGGGTAGTCCACAAGATAATCTCCTTATAATATTTCACAAAAAAATAGGGATCCTTATCCTAATACAAATGATTACTTTGATCTGCTCAAAGCTAGGCTATCCTGATCTACTCAAGTGGGCTTCACTGATCTGCTCAACAAGGCTATCCATTGATTTGCTCAGCTAAGCTATTAACTAATCTGCTCAGGTAGGCAATCCACTGATTTGCTTAGCTATGCTATCCATTGATCTACATAGCTATGCAATCCACTAATCTACTTAGATAGGTTATCCACTAATCTGCTCAGCTAGGCAATCCACTGATCTGCTCAGCTAGGCAATCCACTGATCTGCTCAGCTAGGAAATCATGACCTGCTCATGTGGGCTCTTCACTAATCTGCTCATCTAGGCAACTGGTGTTGGTATATTTTTCTATTTATGTTCTACCTCTTTCACTGCTAAAAAATATACATCAATGCCTTCTCACAAGGCTCAAATAATATTGCTCAAATGTTGTCCCAAATATGTACTCAAGGCCTTTGCAAAAAGGCTCAAACAATGCTGCTCAAATGTTGTCCCACATCTATACTCAAGGCTTTCAGAAAAAGGATCAAGCAATTTTTCTCAAATGTTGTCCCAAATCTATCCCAAAATCCTTCTCCAAGGCTCACTCAATCATGCACAAAAGTTGTCTCAAATTTGTTCAAAAATTCTATCCCAAAAGCCTTCTCAAAGGCTCACTCAATCATACACAAAATATGTCTCAAATTTTTCCAAAAATTTTGTACCAAAATGCTTCTCAAAGTCTCACTCAATCATGCACAAAAGTTGCCTCAAATTTGTCCATAAATTTTATCCCAAAATCCTTCTCAAAGTCTCAACCAATCATGCTCAAGTAGAACTCAAATCTCATCCACAAATCAAAGAAGGTAAGGCTCAATGATGAACTCAAAAATGAATGGTAATGTACTCTTCAATGAATTACAAAGATGATCCATAATTATCTCAACAATGTATGACAACTACTCTCTCAAATGGATGATAACAATGCTTAATAATGAACTCAACCATGTATGAAAAATACTCTCTCAAATGGATGATAACAATGCTCAACAATGAACTTAACCATGTATGAAAAATAATATCTCAAACGGATGATAACAATTCTCAACAATGAACTCTCAAATATATGGCAAATGAGCTCTCTCAAATGGATGATAACAATGATCAACAATGACTAACAAATATATTGCAAATGAGATCTTTAATGAAAACCTCTCCGAGCAATAACAATGAGGACTTTATCCAACCAAGGACAATCTCAACAAGTGATAGCAATAGGTTCTCAATAATATCTCGCTCATGCAATGTCAATAAACTCTTCAAGAAACAAGCTCAACTCCCTCAAGAAAAGAGCTCTCAAATAGCCAACAATGATCTCCTCAAATGAAAGATAAATGTATCCACAAGTGACTAGAAAATTATCTCCTCAATGGTCTCAAATAGTTGCAATGTACTCAAAAAGTAACCAACAATAATCTCCTCAATCAATGGCAAAAACCTCCTCAATAATGGCAATACTCTCAATGAACTCCACTAAAGCAATAATGAACTCGAGCATCAATTTTATCCACAAAATTGATTTTCTAATACAACCACTTCTTCTTAATATCCAAGGCACATAATCAAGCAATTTATCTTCAACTTCAAACCCCAACTCATGTGCATGTCTTCAAACTCAAGGTGGCAATTAACTAGGTCTCAATTTCCTAGTTTAATTTCATAATTAAATCATACACTAGAACATATGACAAGTTCAACACTTTCCAACCTTATGACTCCATAATTTTTATTAATACATACAACAAACACCTATGTTATTTTTTTTAATTACACACCTTATAACTCGACATACAACAATGACAAATATTTAACTTCAAACCTTATAACTCCCTAAGCACATACAATAATAATTTATTTTTACTAAATACCTTATAACTCCCTATTTATAATAGAAATGATTTTCAATGAACCAAAACATTGGCAATATCAAATATTACCATGCACTAGAGATAAATAACTTTTTATTAAATACCTTTTCCAAAATTAATGTGCCTTCACCATATTCGAAATCATTAATGCCTTGCCAAAAAAATGCGCCTTCACACCTTTGCGAGAGTCAAAATCTATTCCTCTCACTTAGCATTGTGAAGCACTTACCACGTGGGCATCAGCCCACATTGGGATTTAATCCTAAACACCCAACTTTATCTGCACTCAAGTATGAAAACTCAAATTGCATTCCTTAGCAAAACACTTTGCCTCTGGAGGGATTCAAACAATGAACCTACATTGTGCAAAGTTCATGCGCTACCAGCTATGCTATAGGCTCCTGCGTGACGCCACTTTCCCATGTTGTCTCCTTGATCTTGATCTCAACCAAAATTTATTTTTCTTTATTTCTTAAGTACTCCCCTTTCGATGATTCTCACTCATATGTAATATTTCCAATCTCTTATAAACAAAGGTTTTACATTTTATTTATATGCAGCTCCATGCCTTCGAAATATGTTGAAGGATTTTATTAATCTCCCCAACCATTGCACATCGACGAATAATAAAATTCAACTTTAGAACTTATAATTATTAAATAATAACTTAATAATTCACCTCTTAACTTTGAATTGGGATATCTCCTTCATTATTTTGAATTTTTCCATGAAACGTTTTGCACCTAGGTTTTATTTGAAAAAAAAAATTGTCCATCATTATTTGGAGAAGTCTTAGCATAGTGGATTTAATGAAAAACCCTTTCAAATGGTTTAAATAAAAACCTTTACCATTGGTTTTAATAAAAAACCTTGCCATTTGTTTTAATATAAACCTTTACCATTGGTTTTAATAAAAACCATTAATATAATATTTTAAAATTAAATATTATATGCCTCTTGTGCCACAAAACCTTGTATACATCCATGCTCTAAAAAATACCATAAATGGATATTTATGAAGTTTTTTTGCCACTAAAACTCAATGTGATCCATGTGACATAAATGACAACACAAAATAACTCAAATTGCCAACAATATCCCCCTTTGTCATTGATGTCAACACCTCTAATGCAAATAACCACAATCACTGCAAAAAGCATCTCTGAGAATAAAAGGTGATACCCCTGACTCAATACTCTCTATGGAGGTTGCTCCCCCTATCTCAATGCTCTCTTTGGAGTTTACTCCCCCTAAATCAATGCTCTCCCCCTTACTTAAATCTCTCCTCCATTGACATCAATGGCAAAAGGGACACCTATGGGGCTAAAAGATATGACTCTTAAGCTTAGCCCCCCCACCATCTTCTCTATTGAGGTGATTAATTTTGGGGTGGGAGTACATTTACTCCCATATTACATTGTTCCTTTCCTTTTTCAACTTCCTTCCACATCTTTATGATATCATTTTATTGATGAATTACTTGATATTCTTGTCTTGAACCTGTTTGTAATTGATTCCTACAACATTTTACAATATGTCCAAAATTATTGCAATTAAAACAATTGATATTGTAGCCTTCGTATGGTGCCCATATCCTGAATTATTTCTTGAAATAATTTCCATATCCATTCCTTTCCTGAACCCTATATTGTGAAGTTCTATTTTCATAATCATTATGACCATGAATTCTAAATTGTGTAGCTCTAAAACCAAAACCATGTTGCTCATTTTCTTTGCACTGAGAAGCTCTATGACCAATCCTGTTGCATAAGAAGCAATGTCCATGAAAACCATAACTTCTTCCTTTGAAGTTCCTTCTACCAAAATACAACGTCTTTGATCCATAGACCGTATAGTGTATAACCATGTGTCCAAATCCATTACAAGAAAAACAATGTCCTTAAAAAGCCCTTTGTTCATGCCTTGGTTCCTCATATATTTCTTGACCATTATCCTTGTGATCATTTTTGACTTGTGCATTGTATCCTTAAACCTTCTTTGTAGTATCTAACTCCTCTTCCTTAATTTCTTCCTTGCTTTCATTTTCAAGAATTTCATTTCCTCTTGAACTTGATTCACCTATCTCAAAACAAGATCCAAACTGGATGTTTGGAGCCATAGGAACTTTGGAAATTTCTTCATGAATCTTATGTGGTTCCTTACTTTCATTTTTTAGAACTTCCTTTCCTTTTGGGTGTGATTACCCAAACCTAAAATATGAGACCTTTGGTGCTTTGGAAACTTCCTCATATTTCTCTTCATTCGTGTCAAATAGAAAATTGGTATCCATCTCTATTGTCTCTAAAATACATGTTTCCTTCTCAATGAAAATATCTTGCACTTTTGAGTCATGTGATGGATAAAACTTCTCAAGTATAGAACATCTCAATTCTTTTAGATTCTCCTTAACCACTTGTAGTTGCTCATGGATATCATTAAAGTCTTCTTTTAGATCAACTGAGACATTTGTCTTTATTACAATATTATCTTGTTTAACTTCTTTTGTTTGGAGTGAGTATTCTTATTCTACTTCTTTTATCCCATAGAAAAACCCTTCTTCATATTCACTGTCACTAAGATCATTATAATATTTTATAGTAAACAAACTCTCATGATTACGTTGACCATTCCTGTTTCCTTGATGTGTCATCTCATCTTCACTATCACTGAAGCCATTGCAATATCCTGATCTGTGATCTCTTTGACCACACACAAAGCACTATTCTCTTTCACCTTCTATTCCTAGGAATATATGTTCTTCCTTTTTATCATCTTACTTGTCTCTATCACTGTGATCTGAGCTATCACTTGCTTCTTCAATGTAGAAAGTTTTCTTTATCTTGCGAAAACTTTTCTTCTTCTCATACTTTATTTGCCTATACCTATCATATTTGTCATACTTTTGCTTTCAATATTATTTTCTTCTATGACCCTATTTTTCATCATAACTATTTTATTCATGTGGACACTTGTTTGCATAGTGACATAATCACCGCACTTGTAGCATTTGATTTTTCTCCATATCCATGTAATTTCTTAAGTCCTTTTTCCTTTTGATGAAGTTAGCTTCCTCATAATTATCTGAATCTCTATCTGTCTCTAAAACTTTCCCTTTATTTTTTTTTGAAGCATTGAATGCAATTTATTTTATTGGAACCTGATGCTTACTTTTCCTCATCTTATAAGCTGTGAGAGTTCCTTGTAGTTCTTCCATTGTTAGCTTGTCGATATCCATTATTTCTTCTATTGTTGAAACCTTTGCATCATAATTCATGGGAAGTGATATCAAAACCTTTTGAGTAACATCTGATTCTTTCATCTCAAATCCTAGACCTCTCATGGTCTTATCAATCTCATCAACTCAAAGTAAAAACTTTATAGTATCTTCAAAATCTTCCATTTTCAATTCCTCGAATCATTTTCTATGAGTTTGTAGTTTTTCCAAATTTTCCTTGGAATCTCCTTAATAGGTATTTTGCAACTTGGTCCACATTTCATTAGTTGAATTACATACCATGACTTTTGTCAAATCTATCTCACATAGCCCACTCAGAATGCAATTCATTGCCTTTGCATTAATCTCAACCAATTTTTTGATAGTCTTATTTGTATTGGGATCACCTTCAACCTTATACTCTTTTGCAACCATATGTCATACCTCATATCCTTGTGATATGAAGTAGTTATTCATTACCATACTCTAGAAAGCATAATTGTTACCGTCAAATATTGGAGCCTTACTTGTAGATGATCCATTCTATGAAACCATCTATGTTCTTGTAGAATATACCCTCAATTTGTTAGCCTCTCTAAAGGAACTTGCTCTAATACCAATTTAAGAACACAAGCTTATACTGAGAGGGGAGGTGAACAGTATAGTGTCCACTTTTTACTTTATTTCCAAACC
Organism: Wollemia nobilis; assembly: GCA_028583015.1. Taxonomy (NCBI): domain Eukaryota; kingdom Viridiplantae; phylum Streptophyta; class Pinopsida; order Araucariales; family Araucariaceae; genus Wollemia; species Wollemia nobilis. The sequence continues at coordinate 2,022,540 of JAQPPZ010016751.1, read as the reverse complement.
AATATCAATTAGTGTCCTTAATTGCAATAACCAAATATAGGAGTGTTCATTAGTGACATAGATAGTAATAGTAAGCAAGTTCACAAATCACCACACACAATTGAGACACAATAGTTAATGTGGTTCCTCCAATGTGGGGTAGTCCATAAGATAATATCCTTATAATATTTTATAAAGAAATAGGTATCCTTATCCCAATACAAATTATTAATTTTATATACTCAAAGCTAGGCTATCTTGATCTGCTTAGGTGGGCTTCACTTATCTTCTCAACTAGGCTATTTGTTAATCTACTTATCTAGGCTATCCACTGATCTGCTCAACAAGGCAATCCACTAATATTATCAACTAGGCTATCCACTAATCTGCTTAACTAGGAAATCCATTTCTCTACTCTACTAGGCTATCCACTGATCTGCTCAACTAGGAAATCCACTTATTCACTTAGGTAGGCAATCCACTAATATTCTCAGCTAGGTAATCATGATCTGCTTAGATGGGCTCTTCACTTATCTGCTCAGCTACGCAACTGATGTTGGTATATTTTTTTGTTTTTGTTCTATCTCTTTCACTGCTCACAAATCTACCTCAATGCCTTCTCACAAGTCTCAAATAATATTACTCAAATGTTGTCCCAAATCTATACTCAAGGCCTTCACAAAAAGGCTCAAACAATGTTGCTCAAATATTGTCCCAAATCTATACTCAAGGCCTTCATAAAAAGGCTCAAACAATGTTGCTCAAATGTTGTCCCAAATCTGTCCCAAAAACCTTCTCAAAGGCTCACTCAATCATGCACAAAAATTGTCTCAAATCTGTCCATAAATTCTGTCCCAAAAGCCTTCTCAAAGGTTCACTCAATCATGCACAAAAGCTATCTAAAATCTGTCCAAACATTCTGTCCCAAAATCCTTCTCAAAGGCTCACTCAATAATACAAAAAATTTGCCTCAAATATGTCCATAAATTCTGTCCCAAAATCCTTCTCAAAGGCTTAATCATGCATGCTCAAATAGCACTCAAATATCATCCACAAATCAATGAAGGCAAGGCTCAATGATGAAATAAAAAATGAATGGCAATGTCCTCTTCAATGAATGACAACAGTGATCCACAATGATCTCAACAATTTATGACAACTCCTCTCCCAAATTTATGATAATAATGCTCAACAATGAACTCAACCATGTATGACAAATACTCTCTCAAATGGATCATAAAAATGCTCAACAATGAACTTAACAATGTATGACAAATAATCTTTCAAATGGATGATAACAATGCTCAACAATGACTAACAAATATATGGCAAATGAGATCTCTAATGAAAATCTCTCCAAGCTATAACAATGAGGACTTTAGCCAACCAAGGATAATCTCCACAAGTGATAGCAATAGGTTCTCAATAATATCTCCCTCATGCAATGTCAATAAGCTCTTCAAGAAACAAGCACAACTCCCTCAAGAAAAGAGATCTCAAATAGCCAACAATGATATCCTCAAATGAAAGATAAATGTATCCACAAGTGACTAGAAAATGTTCTCCTCAATGGTCTCAAATAGTGGCAATGTACTCAACAAATAACCAACAATAATCTCCTCAAGCAATGGCAAAAACCTCATCAATAATGGCAATACTCTCAATGAACTCCACTAAAGCAATAATGAACTCAAGCATCAATTTTATCCATAAAATATATTTTCTAATACATCCACTTCTTCTTAATAGACAGGCACATAATCAAGCAATTTGTCTTCAACTTCAAACCCTAAATCATGTGCATGTATTCTAACTCAATGTGGCAATTAACTAGGTCTCAAGTTCCTAGTTTAATTTCATAATTAAATCATGCACTAGAACATATAACAAGTTCAACACTTTCCAACCTTATGAATCCCTAATTTTTATTAATACATACAACAAACACCTATGCTTTTATTTTCAATTCAACACCTTATAACTCCACATACAAAAATCACAAATATTTAACTTCAAACCTTATAACTCCCCAAGCACATACATCAATCATTATTTTTTGCTAAATACCTTATAACTCCCTAGTTATAATAGAAATGATTTTCAATGCACCAAAATTTTGGCAACATCAAATATTACTATGTGCTAGAGATAAATACCTTTTTATGAAATGCCTTTGCCAAAATTAATTTGCCTTCACCATATTCAAAATCGTTAATGCCTTGCCAAAAACAATGTGCCTTCACACCTTTATAGGAGTCAAACTCTGTTCCTCTCAATTAGTGATGTGAAGAGGTTACCACGTGGGTGTCAACCCACATTTGGATTTAATCCCAAACACCCAACTTTGCATGTGCTCAAATATGAAAACTCAAATTACCTTCCTTAGCAAAACACTTTGCCCCTGGCGAGATTCAAACAACGAACCTGCCTTGTGCAAAGTTTGTGTGCTACCAACTACGCTATAGGTTCGTGCGTGATGTCACTTTCCTGTGCTGTCTCCTTGACCTTGCTCTCAAAAAAAAATTATTTTTCTTTATTTCTTTGTTGCTCCCCTTTCGACGATTCTCACTCATGTACACTATTCCCAATCTCTTATAAACAAAGGTTTTAAATTTTATTTATATGCACCTCCATGCCTTCGAATGACATCAGAATATTTCATTAATCTTCGTAACCATTACACGTCAGCGAATAATAAAATTCAAATTTAGACCTTAGAATTATTAAATAAGAATTTAATAATTCACCTCTTAACTTTGAATTGGAATATCTCCTTCATTGTTTTGAATTTTTCCATGAAAATTTTTGCACGTAGGTTTTATTTAAAAAAAATATTCATCCATCATTATTTGGAGAAGTCTTAGCATAGTGGTTTTAATGAAAAACCATTTCCAGTGGTTTAAATAAAAACCTTTACCATTGGTTTTAATAAAAATCCTTGCCATTGGTTTTAATAAAAACCTTTACCATTGGTTTTAATAAAAACCATTAATATAATATTTAAAAATTAAATATTATATGCCTCTTGTGCCACAAAACCCTATATACATACATGCTCTCCAAAATATCATAAATGATTATTTATGAAGTGCTTTTGCCACCAAAACTCAATGTGATCCATGTGACATCAATGACAACACAAAATAATTCAAATTGCCAACACCTACCCCAAGTACCCAAAGACAGGAGGTCCATAAGAGGTAATCTAATATTAATCAAGATAGACCTCCTAGGCCTAACCTAATATGACCACCTCAACCTCCTAGTATTAATCAAGACTTGTATCCTAGGCTGAACATAGATCACCTTCCATAGACACTTACCCCTCTTTGTAGATCAGCTCAAGAGACACCTTATGGGGTCTACACCGAGCATGAACCAGAAGTAGAATATCTTGAAGTGCCTTATCGAGGTAGGGTGGATGAAATTCAACCACCCCACAATAGTCCTGATGTTCCTCACCCTCACTCATAGGGTTGAAGCAAAGAGGAGGATATCAAATCCTCTGATGGATACAAAGCATTTCTAGAATACCTTGAATTAGTACAGAATAAGACCTCTGGGTCTAGGGCTCAGAATCCTACTTTCCATCAGATTCACAGTAATCTGGTTCACCCGTAAGTACCTTCCCCTCCCTATCTAAAGCATTTTAAAATGCCCAAGCTAGATACATTTAAAGGAGAGGAAGACGTGCAGGAGCATGTCACCATACTTTTGAATAACTACTTCTAAATCTAGAAAAATGATGCCTTATTTTTTAGGATATTTTTTCTTACCCTCTCTAGACCTACCATATAATGGTACAAATAACTCTTAAATTATAGTTTCTACAATTTCTAGCAGTTCACAGATACGTTCCTAGAGTTATTCACCTTTAACACCAAGAGGAAGGTGAATTTAACTAACCTTACAGGGTTAAAATAGTTTGATGATGAGTCAATCACAAACTATGGTAATAGGTGGTTAACACTTCTTGTCAAGCTACCATACTTACTCCCTATGTATGAGTTGACTCAAATGTTTTCTAAGAGTTACTTGAAGCCAATTTCCTTGCTGCTGCAACTCCAACAGTACCCAACTCTTGAAGATGCTCTAGTGTAGGCTAGAATAATTGAATGCATTAAAATTCAAGAGGTGGAAATTGTGAACCCTTCAAGAAGGAATGGACTAAGAACACCAAGAATAATTTGATGCAATTAAATACGACAATAGTCAACCAAATTGCTATCAATGTTCCAGGTTCTATGCAACCAATGCCACCTTATAAGCCTAACCATAAGGCCACACCTGGAAAATACAACAATAAAAATCAAATATACCAATGGAAAAATAAACATCACCCTAAGTGACAATTTACACCCATTGCTGAGTCCATGGACTCTTTATTTGAGTACCTATTTGTAGCTAAGGTAATTAACCTACCTGAAAGTTGACCTATCGATCCAAATGCACCAAATCCCAAAGGATATTGTAAATACCTATACTGCAAGTACCATAGGTAAAATGGGCATGACATGCATATGTGCTACAATTTTAAACACATAGTATAGGATATGATTGATAGGAACGATCTTCAAGTCGATAACATTATCACACCAAACAATCAATAAATGGGTATTTTTAAAGACATGTTGCCCACTCATGAGGAGTAGGTAAAAATAACACCACAGGTGAATGAGGTCCATAAGGAACCCCCTAAACAAGGCTTCATCGATATGGTTAGAATTATGACAAGGAATAGGTATTACCCAAGTCAAGTTGCACCACATATGGCTTCAAGTGATATTCCATCAACGTATTAGCCTCTTCCACCTCCAATGCAAAACCTTCCACCTTAGTCTATGGTCACAATAAAGAGTAAGCTTACTCATATCTTGTGAATACTATTGACTAGTCTTTCCATCTATGAGCTTATTCAATAGTTTACACCTCATAGAGAATCTCTCTTGGAGATGCTGAAGTTGATTGAGATTCATCCCTAGGAGTCTAAATCCTTTAACAATTTTGTGGGGCATGTTTGATAGTGCATATAACCAATACTAACCTTTTGAAATGATGAACTCAATTCTGTACCAAATGACATGGTGGATCCTCCCCTGCACATCATCGCATGTGTAAATGGAACACCCTACAAGAGAGTTTTGATTGATATTGGTTTCTCCAACAACATCATCACCATGACTGCTCTCAAACATTTTAGGATTTCAACATCCCATATTGTTGCATCCACCTATACTCTTTGAGTATTTAATTATGCTATATGCTCAATGGTTGGTACCATAGTCTTACCTATATAGGTGGTACAAAATACCATATCAATGTTGTGTCATATCTTGGAGGGTGAAATGGCCTACAATGTATTTTTCGGTAGTCCTTGGATCAGGGACATGAAGTGTGTACTATCCATCACTCACTAATATTTGATGTGCACTTATGAAGGTCAATTAAATATTTTCCTTGTGGACCTTGAGCCCTTCAAATATTTTAATGTGGTGAAGCAAATCCCTGAATTGACCTTACCATCAACCCATATGGACTTTCAAATGAATACGTCCAACCAAGGTTCAAAAAATTCACTATCACCTTCTATTAATCCATCACAATATTCCATCATATCATCCTCATCATCGACATCCCCAGATATGCCTTTGTCATCATCAAATCCTTCAAAGAGGAACATGGGGAAGATACCTATTGTTGATATCCCTCTAGCCATATCTACCATCTCAAAAGAAGATATTTCTACTCTAGAAGATGAGGATCCACCTCATGAGGTAAATATTGAATCAACTCAACCCTCACTATTGTCTCATCCATGTCCACCACCACAAGTCATAGTTCATCTAGCTACCACTGGTTTGGGAGAATACCTGATACAGAACATCATAACAACTCCTACCATTGAGATAGTGAAAAACATGGGCTAACCTCATCTTACCATAGGTACCATTGTACCTCTAGGATTACCTCCTAATCAAATGAATTTAATTTATGGAGGTCTTGACTATGTCATAGAACCCTATCATTATCAAGAAGAGGACGAAGAGCCCTTTTTTTAGGATATTAATTACATGTCCAATCTTGACTTTGCCATGGTATATCTCCATCTCTACAATTGGTATGGCTATGATCTTGGATTGTAAAAATAAGGTACTCACATTCCTTACCAACCACAATATCAAATGCTATATGATAAATTATTTTAGTACACAACAAGCCCGTACCTCTTGATTTTATCATTGATAGTTTAGAGTGAATGATATTGAACTATAGGGATGAGCTGGCACATGATCCCTACACCAATCCTACTTGTGTTCATTATTTGAGGGATTAATTCCCTATATCTATGAGAAATCAAGATATATCTCGCAACTTCACCCATTTTTACGAAATAGGTGAAAGTTCACATACCCTTCCACACGATGGTGAGGAAGGAGATCAAGGTCCTCCCTATGAATGGACATATGATGATGAGTCAGATTACGAAGTAGCATCCATCAACTCTTCTAGTTTTCACATCGAATATGCATGGATCATCCTATTGGATGATAAATATGAGGGTTATCAATGTATGTTCCCATTACAAAACCCTATCTCATGATAGTTTCTACCTGTAGAAGAGCAAGTTCACCCACATCTGCATCAACCACCTCTAGTCATTCTACTTCCACTGCAACCACCTCCACAAGTCTTATGACAACTTGTTGTCAATAGACCCCATCAACCACATAGAGGAGATCATATGTCCATCAACATAATTTCCATAGATATTTTCATACCATTGTATGATCCGAATAACCCATCAAATCCATTTTACCTCGACTTGGGGGTAATCAAATTTTATTAGGGAGATTTTCCACTTTCTCCTTCTGAGTATTGGACTTATGATGAGATGCTACAACCAATTTATTTTACTCTAAGTCCTTCTCAAGATGCCTTTCACGTTGAGGTTGAACCAGAATTTCCAATCGATGACATAAACTCTACTAATGACATTCATCTAAACCCTACTTCCCATGAGTTGGAAGAGGGGTCTCATATGTCAATTAAGACCATAATTGATAAGGATATCATCTCAGATCCTAAAAATCCTCAACTTATCAAGTTAGGGAAAGTCTTATCCCCCATTGAGCAAGCTGATTTCATAGCTCTTCTCATAGAGAAGAAGAAAGCTTTTGCGTGGTCATACAAAGACATGCTAAGATTAAATCAAAATCTCGTCATGCATAATCTTATGCTTGATCCAAATGCCAAGTCATTTAAGCAAAAGCTATACAAAATGCATCCAAAATTAGCCTTAATGGTGAAATACGAGCTACAAAATTTATTGGATGCTAAGTTCATTATATCAATGGATTATCTGCCATGGATTTCCAATATGGTTCCTATCAAGAAGCCTAACAAGAGGATTTGTATTTGCACTGACTTTCATGATCTGAACAAAGTGAGTCATAAGGATGAATTCTCATTGCTGAATATCGATTCCCTAGTTGATGCCACAGTGGTCCACAAGATATTATCCCTAATGGATGGTTTCTTTGGATACAACCAAATTTGTATTACTCTAGAATACCAACTCAAAATGATGTTCATAATGCCTTGGGGGATATTTTATTATAAGGTCATGCCATTCAGCCTTAAAAATTTTGGCGCCACCTACCAGAGAGTTATGACTTACATATTCCATGACTACATGCACACAATGTTAGAAGATTACATGGAAGACTTATTGGCTAAATATTTACTACACTGTGAGCATATCGATGTATTGCACAAAATTATTGATTGCCTCATAAAACACAATATTAGACTAAACCCTAAGAAGTGCATCTTTGACATCACATCTAGAAAACTCTTGGGATTCATAGCATCTAAATGAGGCATCAAATTTGATCCAAATAAATTCAAGGCAATCCTTAAGATGCCTCCTCCTACTACCATCAAGTAGCTGCGTAGTATGTAGGGTAAGGTTATATCTATCAAGTGCTTCAAAGTATTGTTATCAGATAAGTATCGACCCATGAACAAATTGTTACACAAGGGGGTCGCATTCAACTAAGATGACAAGTGTCAATTCACCTTTGATAAAATCAAGAAATATTTGGCTTCGCTACTAGTATTAGCTCCACCACAACCAAGATTATCATTCTATTTGTACATATTAGCTACTGAGCTTGCATTGAGCATCATGTTAGCCCAAAAGAATAAATTGCACAAAGAACATGCTACTTACTATATTAGCCACACCCTGTTTAGTTACAAAATTAAATACGCATATGTTGAGAAGTTGTGATTAGTAGTGGTTTTCATGACTAAAATGCTACACCATTACATGCTCAATCATACAACATATGTAGTATCCAAAGACAATACATTGTGATATATGATGATTCATACTTATCATAACAGTCGCATGACAAAATGGATCATGATGTTGATAAAATTTGACCTTGAATTCATTGGATAAAAATCAATTAAATATCAGGTCATCATCGATCAACTCGTAGAGGCTCCTCTCAGATATGATCAACCTCTTAACGTAGATTTTATCGATGATGGAGTCTTTAAAGTGTCAGAATCGCCTAATTCTAAATAGCCTTAATCATAGGCTGACATGAATCTATTCTTTGATGGCTCTAAATAAGAGCAAGGGGGTGGAATGGGAATTATGTTTTTCACACCTCAAGGGTCTCCAATACCCCTATATTTCAAAACCAATTTTCCATGCACCAAAAATAATGTCGAGTATAAAGATCTTCTCATAGGCCTTCAAACAAAAATCACCATGAAAATAACTAAGCTCAACATTTTTTGTGATTCCTTGCTCATAGTGAACCAAGTCAAGGAAATATACCAATGCAAATATCCAATATTGCAAGCCTACAAAGCCCTTGTGGATAAAATTTTGATGAAATTTGAATGGTATGACATTAAGGAACTCTCTCGATCATCTAACCATTTTACGGATATAATGGTCTCCTTGGGATATTTAATCTCATAGAACCCTCTTGATGATATAATGACCATTCACGTAAAAATGCTATCATAATCCATGATTGAGTGTGATAACATCCACTCCACACTACAAGTCCACATGATTCAAATTGAACCTTCTAATGAACAGTTCTCACAAATTCACAGTTGCCTTAATAATACCACTTAGGGAATTTTATTCCCTCAAACTCCTTTTGATAGTAGCACAAAACTATATTTACAAGTTCTTTTCCAATTAGCGTTCGCTAGGGATGAATCAAAATGATCAATCAATTCATTCAATTGAGGCTTCTTCAAATCAAGATTGGTCCACTCAAATAAAACATTACCTAAATCTTGGTAATATCCCTTCTAGACTATCATATACTACCAAATGGACTTTTAGAAAAAAGTGGTAAAGTATATCTTACTTGAAGATATTTTGTATCATCGAAGCTATGAGGGTATCCTCCTTCATTGCTTAGAGCATCAAAAGTCTGTTTGGTAAATCGCCCAAGCACACGATAGTACATGTGATGGCCATTTAAGTGGTATGGCCATCACAAAGTGCATTATTTGCATGGGATATTATTGGCCAACTTTAGAGAAATATTACTATGCTTATGTTCAGAAGTGTGCAAAGTGTCAACACCATGCTAATTTGACACACACACCTTCTCAAGCCTTACAACTAATTCAATCGGTTTAGCCTTTCTCATAATGGGGTTTTACCTAATTGGTATAATCTCACCCTCTTCCTTTGGTCATAGTACATTCATCATTATGGTGACAAAGTATTTCACAAAATGGGTGGAAGCAATTACCCTTACCACTACAACTGGACCCCGCATTATGGAGTTCATATTGCATAATATCATTTGTCATATTGGTATTCCATTAAAAATCATTTTAGATAATGGGACACCTAATAACAAAGATGTGCAAGCCTTACCAGCAAAATATAACATCCAAAATAGATTTTCTACACCCTATTATTCATAATAAAATAGGTAAGCTGAGGTATCAAACAAAATAGTAATTACCATTCTAAATAAACTTGTTAAAGATATTCACAAATATTTGCATAAGCAATTACCCCTTACTTTATGGGCCTACTGCACTAGTATTTGGACTCCCACTAGGGCAACTCCATTTTCACTAGTGTATGGTACTAAGGTGATCATGCCCTTAAAGTTATAAACATTGTTGTTATGCATATCCATGCAAGAGTCCATCAATGATGACATCGTGTGGTAAGATAACCTAGATCAAATAATGTTTCTTGATGAATGATATATTAATACTCTTGAGCACCTATGCATTTATCAAGAACAAATTAAGAGAGCCTATGATATTAAATTCCATCCTAGAGACTTTTAGGTTGGTGAATTTGTTCTAAAATATAACCAACAAAATTCTAACTTTCTACCCCATCTACAGAACAAGTTTGTGGGAAAATTGTTAGGTCCATACATTATCACTAGTTATATTGGACTTGGAACTTATCGCCTAGCCTCCATTGAAGGAATTGAAGAACCTAAAATCTTGAATATCCTTCATCTATGGCATTTTCATGCTTAAAGCATCGTGCCCCAAAAACCTCTAAAGATATCCATAAACCCTTTGGTCAGCCTAAAATGCTTCAAAGGTATCCATAAACTCTTTGGTCACCCTAAAAATCCCCAAAGGTATCCATAAAGTCTTTGGTCACCCAAAAAGCACCAAAGTTATCCATAAAACCTTTGGTCATTTAAAAGCCCCAAAGGTATCCATAAACCCTTTGGTCACCCAAAAGCCCCAAAGGTATCCATAAACCCTTTGGTTACCCAAAAAGTCCCAAAGGTATTCATAAACCCTTTCGTCACCCAAAAAGCCCCAAAGGTTTCCACAAACCCTTTGATCCCAAAGGTATCCATAAAATATTTGGTCACCCAAAATGGTCCAATGGCATCCACTAAGCCCATTGGTCAAGTTTAAATATATATATATATTAATCAAAATCCAAAAACATCATTAAAACAACAAAATACAAAAACATTGCATTATATCACTTTTCATATCACTACATTATACAATCACTTGCATTAGGCATACACATCATTGCACTTTGCATTTTAGAGTTGATCATACATGTCTAGCACTAGGTTTGTATACTAGACATCCTTCAAAACCAACTTTGTCAAAATTTATCATTCACACTCATCTACATTACAACTATCACCTACATTCCAACCTTTCATAGTTGTGTATGTTTCTATTCACCTAGTCATTTGTTAGAGGGTGTATTTAGGGTTTTCAGTCACTCAGACACCTCTAGTTTTCTTTTTAAATTTTGTATAAAGCTATCTTGATTTTTAGAAGGTAGATTCTTGCTCTTATTATACCTTGTATATGTCAAAATCCCAACACATTTTCAAATTAAATCAAAGTTTTGCACAAGGAAATATGAAACCTATAAAGTGGTCTAGGTTACCTTAAGTGAAATGTTTACCTTGCTCATACGCTTGTGCAAATGGTTCAAAAATTCTAAAAATTAACAAAAATGCAAGCTCCTCCCTACCCAAATCCCCAAAATAAACAATGGTTTTCACCACTATAAAAAAAAATAAACAGTGGTTATCACCACTCCCAAATCCCTTGCTCACAAAAAAAAATGAGCAACTCCCTTGAGCAATTCAAAAATAAAATAAAATAAGGGAGTATTAAAATTGAATCCTTGGAATTCTTAGCATTTTAAAAACCATGAGGTGATCCTCATTACAGGTTAGGTGGCATCAAGCCTTCCTGGCAATGGTGGTATCCTTACACATGATGATATGTTTGTCACATTAGCATCCTACTTTTGTACAAACCAATGTTTGCATGCGAATGAGCTAGATTTTGGTAGCTTGTACTACCTAGTGGTCTAATCTAACTATGTATAAAACCCAGGATCATGATTCTCATAGGGTGATATTTAGTACAGATGGGATTCATTGCAAGGGTTCACCTTGCTCTTAGAACTAAAATACAATTATATAAAATAATATAACATCAACCAGAACTCCAAATGACAATTCATGATAAGTAGTAGATCGAATGAATAATAAATCAAAAATTAAGTAAATCAAATCCATGCCACTCAAGGAGGGCAAATACACACCGCTTGGGCAATCACAATGCGAGTATCACAGATGATAAATTTAAATTCAATAGATGATTAAAATTAAGAATCCACACTTGGATATATACAAATAGTAATTAAAAATGGAATAATATATCCGATGACGTATATTATTCTTGGTATGTAACATGACTCCCCTCCTCGGAAAGCTTTGTCCTCAAAGCTGGAAATATCTTAAAAATACTTTTAGATTCCCATGTAGCATCTTCTTATGGTATGCCCTACCATTTGATGAGAAATTGGTGGATGTGATGAGACATAAATATACGTGTTCTTCTTTGTATAATGGCTTCCAGCTAGAGATATATACGCCCTATTGTTAATTCTGACTGAGATTTCACTTTCTGGTTGATCACCTTTTTGAGACATCGTCTGGCATTGTCATGGGATATTATAGGTGGTAGTACTTTTGGTTCGTGAAAAGCCTCCTCATAAACATTTTGTAGATCTTCTACTTCGATTTCTAGCACATCTTGTGCTAATTTTTCCATGCAATGAATCTGGCCGATGAATCCATAGCCACCTTTTCTTGATAGCTTTTCCATGCTATGTGAACTTACTTTTTTTTATGAAGGTGTTGGTATTCCTTGGAGGCAAATGGTCTTCCCATTTTCTTTCCATTCAAAAAAGTGCTTCTTGTACTTTAAACCGACCATGGTTTCCATTTTTTCTAACCATGCGACTCCCAAGATAACTTATGAATTTTCTAAACTTATAATAAAAAGAGGCCCCTACAAAGTATAACTTTCTATTTGTAATGAAATTGGAGATGTTTTACCTATACATTGAGTGCTACTCCCACTTGTATTTCTAACTTGAAATTTATCTTGATTGAAGGAGTTGATGTGCAAGTTTAATGCCTTGGCAAGCCTTGTGTCAATAAAGTTGTGAGTACTTCCTAAATCAATTAATATAGTTACCTTCTTTAGTTGAATGAATCCTTCTACTTTGATTGTATGGTGAGCTGATGACCCCATAAGAGCATGTATTGAAATTGCCATAGTATCTTCCCCATATACAACCACCTTGTTTTTAATTCGGCCATTGCATAGGGAATTATTAGGTGAGCTATTCTCCTCTATTTCTTCATCTTGTCAACTTATTAAATTTGAAATATCTATCATGGAATACATTCCTGATATTTTGTGTGGTGATTGTGACATTTATAGCAAAAATATCTTGACGGTTGATCATTTATGTGAAAATATTTGTTGTGATATTGAGGTTGACCATAGGAATCACATTGTATGGATGTCGCCATTTACACCTTCTTCTCTGCAAAATTGGTAATTCTTATACACTCATCTATTTTGGATGGATTTTGTAAGTCCACTTTGACTTTAATTTTCTCCTTTTCTAAAAGCCACTACCACCACCTCTGGCTTTAAGTCTTTTGCATAGTGAAGCATACTAGTAAATTTTGAGATATAGTCCCCTATCGATCCTATCTGTTTAAGTGACAACAACCACACTGTGTAGGAATTTGTGGTACCTTCATCAAATATATGAATAAAGGAATCAAAGAAATATTACCAGTAGAGGTTGTTTCCCATATCATATTTGTACCATGAAAACCATTCATAAGCTTCAGTGCCCAATTTGGTTTTCGAAAAAGGAACTTTTTTTTAATCTTTGAATTGGTATATATCTAAAATGCCTTCCATTTTGGCTATCATACCACATGGATCATGACCTTCAAAAAATGGGAATATCAGTGCATGGAAAATTGACTCCAGTAGGACCTCTTTGGTGGTAAACATTGTGCCTATATTGGTTGTCATTATTCCCTTGTCTATGGATGCGATTTTGGGAATGTCTATAAAAACCCCTTTGTTGATAAAAAACTTCTTCATTTCCCAGTTTATCATTATTTATTTATCCATTGAGATTCGAGGAATGACCATTATGACCTTTATGGTGTGTATAGTCTTCATACTGATGCTTAGTACTGCAGTGGTTTGGGATAGGAGGATTTGGTTGGGATTATACGGTGAGTAGTTGGGTTACATTTTCATTCATGATCTGAATATTTTTTATTAATTTAAGTAAGTTTTCATTAGTGATATTGGGGCTTCCTATTTCCACTTGAGTGATGTTCTCATGGGAGGATTTTGGGGAGGTATTGAATGCCATTTTTTTAAACAATGGATGACCAAGGTTATAGCTATTAATTCCTAAAGGAGAAGAATAATTTTGTGTACCTTTGCTTCTAGGAGGTCTTCTTGGTGAGTTTTGGCTCCCTTGGTTGGAGTTATCTAAACTTGACAATCACCCATTTGATCCTTTTGTCCACCTTCCACTCATGCACTCTTCAAAATTTCCTGCTCATCAGCTTGTGTTTTCAATTTATGCAATTTTGTTTTTGTTAATTTGGCAAAAAATTGGTTCTCCAATTGTATTATCATTCCAACTATGATGTGGATTTTGAATTTGGATCTCCCCTTGCAAATTTTGATTGACAAATTTTGACTAGCAACTTTTTTTTCTCTTGACAAGTTTTGACGAGCAAATTTTAAATAACTTTTGGATAAATTTTGACTAGCAACTTTTCATACTAATATGACCAACTAACCAACTATACTTGGCATACAAATGATAGAGGATGACACCCAATAGGATAGATGGACTCAATCTCACGATACATGATGACACCCAATAGGACGCGACAGTCTGATAGGATGCAATAGTTAAGAAGACACAACACATGAACACAACAATTTGATAGGATATGACAGTTAAGTGAACATGACATGCACATAGGATGCAACAACTAAGCAAAAATGACATGAAACGCATGGGAAAATACTGAAAAATGGGATAAGACATGATGCAACCATGACACAACACGATATTATGCAAAGCAAACTAGGATGAGGAATAATGACCAACAAATGGGCTAACAAGCCTGACAATAGTTTAGATGCGATAAGAAAAGAGGACCGATGATAGGCTTTGAAAAATGCATGGGATATTGTTCTCATGTGGCTGAAGCCATGATAACACATATTATGCATGGTGGATATAAAGCCCTTGGTGAACTCCCCATAATTCTTATGGGATATATGTTTAATCCCATCGAAAAAAGAACTTTTAAATGACATCACGTAATTAAATTATTTCAAGTACCTTAGATTTTACATAATATTTTTTGTTTTGGTTGATTTGATTGGTTTGGGTATTATGTGTTTCCTACAAATCTGACCTTTGGCAATGATGGGTGTAATAAACAAAAATTTTCAATGATTAAGCCACTTTATTCCTACTTTATATAGCCACCAAGTCTTGCAACTCAACCTCCTTAGAATGCACTACGAAAAATATTTTTTCTACAAGATATCATGGATGCAAAAAAATTGTGGAAGACTTGGTTTTTATTTAAGGAACACCTCCAACACATCCTCCCTTGTTTCCTTTCTACCTTCTCTGACATAGAACCATTTATTTTTCCAATGCTTCCTCCATAGTGCAAACTTCCGCCAATGCTTCCTCCACTGTGCAGGTTTGCTTAGGATGCCATAATTATCTAGAAGAATGTAATTGAATCACTCTTTATGTTTGTGGATTTCTTCAAAAGAGCTATTCCAAGGTATGCTGGAACCTGATACCACTTGCAAGGGTTTACCTTGCTCTTAGAACTAAAATACAATTATATAAAATAGTATAACATCAACCAGAAATCCAAACAATAATTCATGATAAGCAGTAAAGCGAATGAATAATAAATCATAAATTAAGTAAATCAAATCCGTGCCACTCAAGGAGGGTAGATACCTACCACTTGGGAAATCACAATGTGAGTATCACAAAAAATAAATTTAAATTCAATAGATGATTAAAATTAAGAATCCACACTTGGATATATACAAATAATAATTAAAAATGGAATAATATAGACGACGATGTAGATTATTCTTGGTATGTAACATGCATAAATAATGTTTGTAACTAGGATAACTTTATGCGTTATCATAGCAATGAAATCACATGCACACACAGGGATATTGAGTATCTTGGTCATTCTAGAAGATTCCTACCT
The DNA here is from genome assembly GCA_028583015.1 of Wollemia nobilis. Taxonomy (NCBI): domain Eukaryota; kingdom Viridiplantae; phylum Streptophyta; class Pinopsida; order Araucariales; family Araucariaceae; genus Wollemia; species Wollemia nobilis. The sequence goes on along the minus strand of JAQPPZ010016751.1, from coordinate 2,006,389 downwards.
TGTCAAAAAGTATTGCATGGTTAGTATATATTTTTTGACTAATTCACTAGAGTGTTTGAGTCTCATGAAAACCTCAAGGAAATTCTATAACATATTACTATTCATTCCATCCCATATCATTTTATCACAGTTTATCAGTTCCCATTTTCACAAATCCGTTCCTATTTTCACAAATCCATCACATAGTCTCATGACAACGTTAGAAAATGAATTGATGAATTTCATCTAGTCTATGGTGCTAACATAATGTGTCAACTAGTATCCACATTTCATCATATAGAGCAACAAACCATCCATTTTATTATGCATACACACATACCTATATCATCAAAAAAATCATATTACAATATATGCATCCATAAAAGCATCAGTAAAGCAAACATAACCATTGCATACATCCAATAAAGAAATAAGAAAATACATGATGATAATAATAACAACTTATATATATATATATATATATATATATATATATATATATATATATATATATATGTATGTATATGTATGGGGTAAAAAGATACATCGTCATCCAAAAACTTCTTATAGGCTACAATGAAGTAGGTCCTCAGACCTCACACCCCCAAAATCCAAAAATAATCACAGAGTCTCCATAGCCATGGTCACACAGGACTAACACCATGAATCTTACCCTTGCCCTCAATCGACACTCATTGAGAGCTCCTAGATACTCTCTCCCTAGTCTTATCTGCCCTCCTCATGGATCTAGGTACCCATATCTTAGCAAAATACTACCCTATACCAATCCTCCTACTCTAGTGTGATCCACTAGTAGAAGAGCAAGTTGGTAAGTGCCCCCTAAGGCATGTTATCTCATCCTTTAAATATTACATGTATGTTGTACCATCTTAGTGATGCACCTGATACTCACTCAGTAAGGTCTAGAGTTGTGTCATATCCTCCTATAGCCTAGCTACCTCACCACTCCTAGCTACCCCCTAGATCGAGCTCCCTAACAAAACCTATGATTAAGGCATGGCTACATCTGTCATCTACTGGTCAATATCTACCTATGTAGTATGCACCTATACCTATAGAAGAAATCTATCCTATATATAATCCCTATGCTAATACCTCCCTCTTATCATTTTTCTTTGTATCTATGCAATGGTGGCATCACATGCTACTAGATGTGGCTGCACTTCCTGCTCATCTAAATCATCCTCATCATAGTACACCTACTGGCGCTCCAAATCCATCTGTTCCATCCACTCATCATATATCTGATGATGCACATGTCACTCCCCTAAGTCATCATCCTCATTAGATCACTCCCTCAAGCTTGGCTCCTCATAAACTAGAGCATCCCCATGAGCCTCCTCTCCCCCTGTAGCCATGTCACCTCCTAGTGGTCCATCATCATGCCATCAGTGCATCACCCACTAGGATTCATACTCTATTGTGGTCCTAATGTAACCCCCTTAGTGGTAACCTCCACAAGATCTACCTCCTTCCCAACTGCCTCCACTAGAAGCCAAACCAATGTCCTCTCATTGCCATGATATCGATAGATAATTTTCTTGATAGGTAACCCCTGGCATAGCCCAAAATTTTGTAGCACCTGAGCATATGATAAGTACTCTTGCTTGGTCCCATGTTGACCAACTAGACACCTCCCTCACCATACCCACTGAGTTGTGCCTCAACCTCATACCATGTTGGATAGTATCTGTATGGTCGCTAGATAACTATATCTGCCTTGAGCCGTACAAATGAATTTGCATAATGCTCAATAAAAGATACACCAGGATCGATTTGATCCCTCTCCTGATCCCGCTACCATAGGATCCATTTTTCTATCTCCCTATCCATGATCTATACTCATGTCATATAGGATAGCCCCCACGATAAATCCATGATAATATTCTACCATACCCACACCTACAGTAAGAAGCTGCACCCCAATCCTTTCTACCTTCAGCAACGGGTCTCCTACAACTCATCATAAATCTATGCTAATAATGTAGTACCTCTTGCCATGACTAAAGGCCTTACTATGGGGTACTCCACCAGTGTAAATACACTCTCTAAAATTTTGCATGGGAACTTGGCTCTTGATGATTCTAGTAGTAGAATATTAGAAATAAGTATCATCAACAGGGTATGTCTCATTTTCAATACCTCTACATCATACCATAGATCCACTACGATATACTTGTTGAGAAAATATTACTACACCTCTAGGCAGTCCTCTTTAAAGTATCTCTCCAAAATAATGTCTTTGAGGTCTCAATGAGTAGAGATAACTGAATGCCACTCTATCAGAATGTGTAGAATCTAGTAGACATCCTCTATGGTCACTATTACCTCCCCAATAAGCAAGTGGAAGGTTTTGGTGCGTGGGTCCCAAAGATCTATCAACATCATCAAATAGGCTATGTTTCCTATCACTGGCTCTAGTCGTGTCACTTGCTTGAGCCCAAAGGTGTCAATCCATTCCTAGTACTCTTCTATCAATAGGCCACAAGTAGTCCTAAAGAGAGTAAAAAATGATGCCAGATCTTAATCACCTGATAGAGGCAAGAAAGTTTTAAAACAAAACCACAACAAAGCAAAAAGACACCTAAAAAACATCAAAATAAAGGCCCTTTTTTATGCTAAATAATGGCCATCCCACCTAGGTATGGTCCCCAAATAGATTAGGGCATCCATCCCTCCCAGGTAAAACCACAAAAGAGCCCAAAATGGTTTTTTTAGCCACCAAAAATAGGCATAAAATATCCTAAAAATATAGAATTATGCAACCAAAATGCACAAAAATAAAAAATAAAGTGCAAATTCTTACAATCTACCACTACTAAGGTTCATTTACCAAAATTTAGTGTGTGTTTGTGAGAAAATGCAAAAAAAATTACACTTCCAAGTTCAATAAGGTATAGGAGAAAATTCAGCCCTTACCCATCTCGCATTGGCTCCACCTCTATTCGAGTCTATAACCTGGATTATAGTGATCATGTGATGATTTTGACAATACTCCACTTCAAAAAATCACTCTCCTACTCCTCACTTCTCAAACTTCCAAATCAAGAATATACAAATGAGCCCTGCAAAAGTCATGGTCATCCTAGGGAAGGATGGTTAGCTAAATGGCTGACCATACCAACTTGGGATGGCCAAAGACTATGCAGCCATCCCACCCTAGGATGATCACCAAAAAACTACATGAAATATAGCAAAAAAAAAGCAGAAAAAAGGGTTCAAAACCCACCAAAAACAAGTTAAATCTAAAAAAAATTCACTCAAGATAAAGACTGAATCAAATTGTTCATGGATGAATGGAAAATTATCTATTTCAATTCCTAATAATACCACTGTATTTGGAACACCCCATGAGAATGAGGTATTTGATTCCTTTATTCTATGAATTATCCACAAAATCATCAAAATCCTCACAAAATAGATAAATTTTACAATGCGTAAAGCTGAAGGGGATATCCATAATTAACAAATTTATAATCAATAATCAATAATAAAACACTCAATCATGCAAATTGTGTTTGTCCAATGAATCATTGACAAAGACAACCATGCCCCTACTTGGGAAAAAAAAAGTAAAACTTTCAATTAAAAAAATCTTGGCATGATTAAGCATGAAGGATCATGGGCCTTGCCTCTTCATGAACTAAAAAATTTCCAAGATCAAGTAAGCCTTACAAGAGAAGTTGTACTTGAATCAAGATCCTTAGCTTGTTATAAGCAAGGATTCAATAACGCATGCTCTTTACATGATTGGGACATACAAATTTGGTTAGGTTACTAAATAAACTTAATCATTGACATTTTAGTCATCTATTTTTTCTCAGTTTTGTGTTGCACATAACGTATACCCAAAAGGGGTATTTGTAGACACTAAAATCATTTCAATATGAGTAGAAAAACAAGAAAATGTCTAATTGACACCATATGGCCCCCTTGGGAAACCCTTAGAGGTTACATAGTGGTATTGACCACTTTTTGGTAGTTCTACCCCACTTTTGGGAAGTTTTAGGCCATATAGGTATGGTCGTACCACCCTGGGATGGCCATAGTTCATGGCCATCCCACCTAGGGATGGCCACCAAAAGTCATCCTTGGGTGGGACGACCATGGTCTTAGACCCTCAAAAATTCAAAGGAGGGATAAATGGCACCCAGAAAAAACCATTTATCCCACCCATTTAAACATGCAAGTATGACAATGAATAACTCTCATTTCAAGTTACAAATTGGAGGCCCAAAATTGAAGATTCCTTCCCCCTATAATTCATGGTAAATTGTGGACAAATGGTGACACTTGCCTCGCATGGCCTTGTATGCCCATTTGACCATATGCCCTCTTGGGCTATAAAGTGGATCAATTCCACCTAATTTTAGAGAGGAGTCTTTTCAACATTCACAATGAAGTGCTACCGATATTTATCCTTAATCTATTGAACGTTTCCCTTGATTTATCCATCAAGTGAAGGAGGTTTTCAATTGATTCTAAAACATGTAATCTATTTACAAAACTGAACCATTCAATTGAATCAAGTCCCCAAATTTGATTATAATACCATTGAGAGTGTTTTGGACCAAATTCAAAAGGAATTGGTGGTAAAAAAAATCATATTTGGTGGTCATCCCACACTAGGATGACCCCCAAATTATGATAGTCCTAAATGGCTCACGCTGGGATGGGCACAAATTAGATCACCATTTTGTTAATATTTTTGTATAGGTCAATTATAGAGTAGAATATATGTTTGTTGTTCAAATTTGGTGCAATTTGAAGTTGTTTTGCTTCATTTATCCTATTTTTTATGTTTTGCAGGCCTGAACAGCTCACCCCAGGATGACCACAAATCTGAGCATAATTTCCTTACTGTTTTCAATTATATTATTTATAGAGCATATAATATGCATGAATCTAAGTTTTGGTAGAATTTGGAGTAATTTTTAATAATTTGTTGCACTTTTCCTCTTTCAAGCTTATTGATGCATGCACCTTCACGGTTTCATTTTAATCCGCACATGCTACTAATAAATTTTAGTTTCTTATATGTAGATCTAGGTATCCCAGTGCATGAAGAAGGATTAGCAAGCTAGAACAATAATAGAACACATTATGGCAGCATCTGAAGCCCACTCTTCAATTGTGAGTGTGAGGAAGATACTAGAAGCGCACCTTCTATTCTTGAGAGGATTTTATCCTTTGTATTTTGTATTGAGTGTATCAATTGAGAGCTCTAAAGGGGAAATTTTGTAACCATTTATTTGAAATTTATATTAATATAAGGATAACTACTCATTTTTTTCACATACGTATCATTTTATGCTTGTTTGAAGTGTCACTTTCATAGTGCTTAGATCAAGTAGAACAATAGATGCATCTCATTTTCCCTTGTTAGGTGCATCATTTTTTTGCTTTAAAAAAGTAGCGTAAGTGTGATGTGAAATTGCTAGGATGTCCCTATGATTAGTTGTACATATCTTGATGCTAAATTATTTTGGATTCCTACGCTAAATGAATTCGCAATTTGCTAGGTGAATTATGGCCTATAGCTTCTATGACCTACAAACTTGATTCTAAGGCAAAATCAGTGGCATTCTAGGATGGAAATATGATGGATTGGATAAAACCATCCTAGATATTTAGGATCTGATCAAAAACCTAGACAAAGGATGATCTAGATGAGTTTATAGCTTGTCAATCTTATTGTCTAGGAATTTGCAATCTATAGTTACAAAAGAAAAGCTAGAGCAAAACCTATTGCATCCTATTTCAAGGAGGTTATGGAAGGTTCATGGATAATACCTATAAACTCTATAAGGTAACTAAAGCAAGTTTGACTAATCTAATAGAAATAAAAATATAATGCCAAAAAGAATTAGAGGGATAAAATAACATCATACAAAGAGGTAAGATTAATAGAGATGCAATTCAATAGATTGAAGGACATTAAAAATAAAAGGATAGTAAGTGGAAACTCCCATTTAAATCATAAGAAGAAAATATTATGCATGCAACATTCTAGGAGATGTGAAATCCAAAAGAGCACTTCAAAGAACACCGCAAAAAGCTTCAAAAAATTTCTATCTATATTGCTTCTTGTCAAAAAAATCTTTCTCACATGCTTGTTTCTAATTTCCATGCTCTTGCATCATGTCTGATTTGAGAGTGAGGTGTCCAATTTATATATTTTTGGGGCTTCTAGATGAGAAAGGTAGGCAATATTTTGATATCTTCGTACAATTGAAAAAATCAACTTTTAGCTAGGAAAAAAGCTAAGTTGAATATTTTCCATGCTTTTATTAGGTTAGAATCAACAAAAAGTGAATTTATTTAAAAATGATTTTCCATTCTTAAGGTGCAGACATAAATTTATATACTAGATAATTTCACAACTTTGAATTTGATTGTGCTATGAATTCATCCATTTTACTATTAAAGAGGAAAAAAATAAAAAAATTATGCTAGATAAAATTCATTTCCCGAGAGATAAGTCCATGATCTATAAATTTTTCTATGAGTTCTAAATGTATTCTAAGCACCTAATTTTCATTATGAAGGCTAGAACATGACTTAGATGTGTCATTTAAATTTACTATTATACTTTAATGTGATGGGTGAATAAAACTGGGTATCTATAATTGCTATAAAAGATGCAATATCAAACATAACCTCTACAAAAATAATTAAATTATCAATCATATTGCATTGTTAATCCTAAGCACATATATTCTTACCTTAAAATTGGAGTCTCTATGTCAATATTTTATGCATTCATTATGCAATAAATGCATCAAAAATGGGTAAATGTAGACATGTAATTTAGAGCACATCATTAATCTCCAAGCTTACCAATTTCTTTATCAATCAACCAAAAAATAATCTAAACTAAATAAATCATATTCAAGATCAAATTGGTAGTATTTATTTCTCTAGAAGTAAAAGTGTTAGGACATAAGCAAAAGCACCTACAGTGCTTTTTCCTCATTGGTAGTGCTTTTGCAAAATTTAACTTTTTGATTTTTTTCCACCCCATTTGACTAGCAATAGTCAGTTTGCTAAATTCTTTGGAGCATTAGCACCAACAATTAATGGATTTGCTAAATTTTTTATTTTCATGTACAAAAAATAAAAAAAATGATAATTAGTACATTCTAAGCTTCCCACAATTAATGGATCTAAACACAAAGATTCAATTCATAGCCCCAATGAAAATCCCAATCCTGAGATTTACCATTTTTAATATTCCTCTATTAATGGCATCTTAAAATAGTTTTAAATTATTTCCTTCACCAATCATTTCATATTGAATTCAATACTTTTCCCAAGGGTCCATATCTTCCTATAAATCCAACACTTGGGGTGCTCCATCCATATCATCTTGTTATACAACATAATTTTACCAAATTTTGTATAGATTATTAGGAATTCATATCCAAGTATCACAAGATTATACTGAAATATTGTTATGGCCTTGTGAAAACATCCAAATGTTCAAGATCTATATCATCCAAGCATGCCTACATTCAAGCTCTCAAGATTTCAAGTTTCTTCATGCAACAAGAAAGCTTCAATCAAGCTTCCATAGCAAGGGATAAACAACATTAGCATCTTGCAACAACATGTGTGTTTGGGATTGTGTTGCTTCCTCTTTATTATTTTTGACATCATCATTGCTTTTGTATCTCTAATATTTAATCACATTTCCATATTAGTTATGCTTTAATAATTACTTTTGCATCTAGTTAGCATTATTGAGCATTTGGTTTCTATTTTTCATAAATAATATTTTTTTACTTCCAATTATCTGGCATGATCCTTATACCTATCATAAATTAATTAATTTTCTATATTAATTATATTATATTGTGCATTTAATCTAGGGTTATGCATAAGGGATCAACCCCAAAATGTATTTATAAAAATTTAGCGAATCAGTTTCAAAATCCAAGTGAATAGTGTCCAAACGCATGTAGAAGGTTCACTATTATTAGGATCAATGTTGGAAATTTAAACAAAAAATGGTCAAATTATTATAAAATTGGGGTGAATCAACCCAAAAAAAAAAATGCACCCAGAAATTTTTGGTTAATGGGCCTTTGTCAAGGGTCCCAAATATTAGCCAATTTCAAAATTTTTAAAATCCTAATTTTAGCCAATTTGGTGATAAATAACCGCTATGCATAAACCTGATTTAAGAAAACACGCTACCTAATTATAGGTTTTGAGGTGCTATAGCTCTCTATTTTAGGTACAATCATAAAGAGCATAAGTGTTAACAGTTGCTAAAAACATCAACAATGCTATCACTAACCCAATAATTCTTCTACAACTAATCATTTAATTCATGCTTTTATCATATTTTGGATCATATCTAAACAAGGGTCTAATGCTGGTCAAGGGACCCTCATACTCTCCTCTCCATTGATCTCTTCTTTCTTGTTTATATTATAGATAATAAAAAGCACCAATAGTATAAAGTAGCATGACAAGACTTCTACCTCTATGGTAGAACCAATTTTTTTTTAATCATGCCCTTTTATTTTTATTTTTTATTTTTATTTGTGGAAAACATCCCAAAAGGGATGCCACTTTTGGGTAAGACCCAAGGAGGTAGGGGTATCCATTCTGCCAAAAATGCCCATGACTCGGACCTGGCCTACCACCTTTGACATACTCAAGAAGCAAACAAACACACAAAACCAATTTAAAAGTAAGTAAATAAATTAAAAAATAACAACAAAAATAATAAAATAAAATAAAAAACATGCTCCTTGAGTGTGTCAAAACATGCTCATGCCCTTTTATTTTCAATATTTAGGCTATAGACCTATTTTTTGTCTACATAAATTAGTTTTTATTTTCTATGTTTTCTATTATTTATAAATAAAGAAAAAAGAAATAATACTAGTTAAAATTAATCATTTAAGGGACTGCCTATAATCTTATCATTAAAATTAAATTGCATCTCTCTTGAGTCCTTGTCATTAGAAATCATTTTTTCTTTCATCATTAGATCAAAAATCATTTTAGCTTTAGGCTTTATTTGTTGCATTTGTGTGATGCATTTGTAGCAAATTGGGGTTAAATTAAGGTTGAGGTTTGCCAATGAAATATTACAAGAAGAATATATGTTTTTCAACTAATCCATTAAATCTTAGAGGATAATTTTACTAATTGCACTTATCCTTGAGTGATGAAGGAGAGAGAAGCATCACAAAGAGGTTCTTTGTAAGGTTATGCATAAGGGGTCGGTCCCAAAATATATTTATAAAAAATTGGCAAATCAGTTTCGAGATCCATGTGAATAGTGTCCAAACACATGTAGAAGGTTCACTATTATTAAAAGCAATGTTGGAAATTAAACTTAAAATGGTCACCTTATTATAAAATTAGGGTGAATCGACCCAAAACAAAATTTACACCCAAAATTTTTTGGCTAATGGGCCCTAGTAAAGGGTCCTAAATATTAGCCAATTCTAAAATTTGAAAATCCTAATTTTAGCCAATTTGGTGATAAATAGACATTATGCATAACCTTGGTTATTTGTGATCACCTTTCAATACCCTTTGTCATAGAGAGAAATTTAACAAATTGAAGATGAAATTGAAAAGATGAATCAAGAGATTTATTTTTCTATTTTTACTAAAAATGATGAGTTGGTTTGAAATCTATAAAAGTGGTATATATTTGGTCAATTTGGGATATGAGAATTTCGTGCAATCAAAAATTTCTATCAAAATTATTTTTAGAAGAATGTTCATAGGAGAGAGTCCACAAAGAAGAGGACATCATTCGAATTTCAAATGTGCCTTGTGTGAAAATTGTTGTACTTAGTATGGCACTAAGAGGGGGGGTGAATCAGTGTAGCTCTTTAAGCCATGAATTTACAGCTCTTAAAATAGTAGCAATTAAAACTTAAAAATAGATACAGTAATAATAGCAATAGAGCATCACACACAACATAGATTTAACGAGGTTCACCAATGTGGCTACTCCTCAAAAAGGGCTGCTTGGAGTACCATCCAAATCCAGCCTTTGCAAAGCAACAAATTTACAACTTATTTACCAGCACCAACTGGAAGGAGCACCAACCCCTCAAATTTTTTGCACCAATAGAAAGGAGCACCAACCCCTAATTCACCAGCACCTATTGGAAGGAGCACCAACCCTTTATGCCAAGCTGCAACTTGGACTTCAATAGAACATAGAAAATAACTTAATAATACCTTCACCTTATTGCTCACAGTCTACAGATTCTATGCACTCTGCTTCTACTATGCAAATGCTTCACACCATCAGTATGCTACAGCGCAATAGCCTCTCACACTATGCTTCGTCACAATAAAACTATCGCTTCTACTCCTGTATGCTTTTTTTGCTTTCTATATGCTCTTGCTTCACACTCAGCTTAATTCGATACGATGCGCTCTCAGCTCTCTGCAGACTTCACTCGTGTAAATTTTTCTTCACACTAGACTTGGTTCGACACAATTCGCTTACTACGCAATGCAGACTTAATTTGCACAAAATCAAGACGCTCACCTCACTCTTGAAAACTCCAAAACATCCCTCCTTAAATAATAAAAATTTAAAACTTAAAATATAGTCGACTGTAACCCTAAATATCGTCAGCTGTAAAACCCTAAATTCTATCGACCTAGATTCAACTTTGTCGGCTTCAACCCTAAATATCATCAACAGCAAAACCCTAAATTCCATCGACCTAGATTCAACTTTGTTGGCTTCAACCGTCTCTGCCACCTTTGTCACTTTCTTGTAGCTTCTGCCATGAAACTACATGTCATGATATCATGACACCTTGTACATCCGTACACCTTCTTATCCCTACTGTCACAAAAATCGTGACACTTTTGGCCTTTGTTTGCTTTGACAACATTTTCGTCATGAAATCATGACACTTCTAACTATTGCTAACATCATCCTTACTTCTGTCGTGAAATCATGACATTCCTCACTTTCTCAACCTTTTCTCGGCTTGCACCAGTGAAACCAGAACATGTCACGAAATCGTGACACTTTTGCCTCCAAGATTTCTCTCTCCTCTTCAGGTCACAAAAACCTGATGTGTCATGATATCATGACACTTTTCCTCCTTGGCGCTTTTCTTCCCTTCGGGTCGCGAAAACCTGACATGTCACGATATCGCGACACTTTTCCTCCTTGGCACTTTTTCTCCGAACATGTCACGAAATCGTGACTGTTTTCTTCCTTAGCGCTTTTTCTCCAAACATGTCATGAAATCGTGACTATTTTCTTCCTTAGCACTTTTTCACCAAACATGTCACGAAATCACAATAGTTTTCTTCCTTAGTGCTTTTTCTCTAAACATGTCGCGAAATCACGACAATTTTCTTCCTTACCACTTTTTCTCCAAACATGTCGTGAAATCGTGACAGTTTTCTTCCTTAGCACTTTTTCTCCAAACATGTCATGAAATTGCGATAGTTTTCTTCCTTAGCACTTTTTCTCCAAACATGTCGTGAAATCATGACAGTTTTCTTCCTTAGCACTTTTTCTCCAAACATGTCACGAAATCGCGACAGTTTTCTTCCTTAGCGCTTTTTCTCCAAACATGTCATGAAATCACGACAATTTTCTTCCTTGCCTTCTCTGCTTCCAACATGTCACGAAATTGTGACAGTTTTCCTTGTGCCTTCTCTCTTCTCTAACATGTTGTGAAATCATGATAGTTTTTCTTGCCTGCTGAAAATGTTGCGATATCACGACACTTTTCTTACTTGTCTTTTTCTTTGATCTTTTGCAAATAGGCAACTATGGTCTTCTTGGAAACTCACTATCCATGCTCTGAATAACCTTTGAACTTCTATCCTCTACATCTGAATGACTTCTGAACTGCCTGTCCACTGCATCATTAGATCTAACTACCTGTGTTGACAACAATGACAAAACTCTTGCAACACCTTGCTCAACAATCTCCCCCTTTGGAATTGTTGGCAACACTTGTGTAAATCCTTGTAACTCTTCTCCCCATTTGTCAATAATACCAAAGGGCTACTGCAGACTCCCCCTGAGTCCATACACACAATTCTCAAGCACAATTTGTTGCACTTAGCACAAATTATGATCATGAGCAAAAGAATAGTCAAATACTCAAATGCTCCCCCTGAGAAAATGATCCCTGTAGCTAGTCACTTCTTGGGAAGTGTGACTACTCCCAATTTGTTTTGAAGTTACTCAAACACTTCCTTGGGAAATGGTTTTGTAAAAATATCTGCTACATGTTCTGTGGTTGGGATAAAATCCAATTTAACTTCTCCTTCTGCAACTTTTTGCTTCAAAAAATGATACCTGATGGCAATGTGTTTTGTCCGTGAATGCATTACTAGATTCTTGGAGATGTTAATTGCACTGGTGTTATCACACTTAACTAATATTGGTTCACTAAAATTAATACCAAGATCTTTCAGAGTTTGTTTCATCCACAAAACTTGTGTACAGCAAGTTGTTGCTGCAATATATTCTGCCTCAACTGTTGATAAAGAAACTGACTCTTGTTTCTTGCTATGCCAAGCAACCAACCTATCACCGAGATAAAAAGCACCTCCACTTGTACTCTTCCTATCATCAACACATCCTACCCAATATGCATCTTAATAATATATAAGGGTGAAGTCTTTACCTTTCGGATACCATAACCCATACTCCATAGTACCCTTGAGATACCTAAGAATCCTTTTTATTGCTATCACATGAGTCTCTTTGGGACTAGCCTGAAATATTGCTACCATGCAAACTGCCTATAGAATATCTGGTCTGGTAGCTATTAAATAAAGTAAGCTTCCAATCATTGATCTGTACATGGTTTGATCTATAGGTGGAGATTTGTCATCTTTACTCAACTTGTAGCCTATCACCATAGGAGTGCTAACTGGCTTACAGTCCTCCATTGTGAATATTTTTAGCATCTCTTTCACATATTTGACTTGGGAAATAAATATGCCTTTCTCATTTTGATTAACTTGTAACCCAAGAAAGTAAGACAGTTCACCAATCATAGACATTTCAAATTCTTCCTGCATTTTATTTGCTAAGTCTTTACATGATTCATATTTGCTGCTGCAAAATATGATATCATCTACATAAACAACAAGAACAATGAGATGCCCATTTTTTGTTTTGACATACAGATTACTATCCACCATACCTTTCTTAAACCCCTGTTGAGAGAGATAGTTATCTAGCCATGCATACCATGCTCGGGGTGCCTATTTTAAGACATATAAAGATTTCTTTAATTTGCATACAAGATTTGGATCTTCACCAATTTGGAAACCATCTGGTTGTTCAATGAAAACTTCTTCTTCAAGTTTCCCATTTAAGAAAGCTGATTTTACATCCATCTGGTAAACTCTGAAATTCTTATGAACTGCTAAGGCTAGAAACATTCCGATTGCTTCTAATCTGGCCATAGGTGCAAAAGTCTCTTCAAAATCAACGCCTTCAACTTGTGCATACCCTTAACAGACCAATCTAGCTTTATTTCTAACTACCTGTCCATCTTCATTCAATTTATTTCGAAATATCCATTTGGTGCCGATTACATTCTTATCTGTCGGTCTAGGAACTAATTCCCAAGTTCTATTCTTTTCAATCTGATCTAACTCTTCATTTATTGCCTTCATCCAACTATCATATTTGCTTGCGTCAACTATATTTTTGGGCTCAATGTTGGATAAAAGAGAGTAGTTACTTACTACTTTCTTTCTTGTATGAATACCAGCTATGGGATCTCCAATAATTTGATCTCTAGGATGATTCTTTTGTCAGCTGCCTATTTTGAATTTCTTATTTTCTTCCACCTCTGAGTCATCAATTAAGTCATCTGAGTTAAGAGATGGTTTATTTTTTGTTTCATTTTCCTCATCTCCTTCAATGACTTCTTCATAAATTGGGTAGTTTTCTTCATAGTTAACTGTTCTTTCCCTTCCTTCATCAAATTTAACATCAGCACTATCCACAATTTTCTTGAGTCTCTTGTTGTAACATTTATAAGCTTTGCTTTTTATCGAATACCCAACAAAGACACCTTCATCTGCTCTATTTTCAAACTTCCCAAGATTGTCTTTAGTTTTTCTGATGTAACACTTACAGCCAAAGACTTTGAGGTGTTTTGCTGTTGCATTTCTACAAAACCATAGCTCATAAGGAGTTTTGCTTTCATGAGTTCTCATCATGTACTTGTTTTAGATGTATACTGCAGTATGGACTACTTATTTCAAAAATATGTCTACTATTTTGTTTTTTGCCAGCATAGTTCATGCCATTTCTTATACTATTATGTTCTTTCTTTCTACCACGCCATTCTACTGGGGTGATCTAGCTGCTGAATATTGTGTCTTGATACCATGCCGTTCATAGTATTCTACAAACTCATATGAGATGAATTCTCCTCCTCTATCTGATCTCAAACATTTAATTCTCTTTTATGTTTCATTCTCAACTAGATGTTTGAAAGATCTAAACATTCCAAAAGCTTATATTTTATTCTTTAAGAAGAATATCCATGTCATTATGGAATAATCATCAATACATAACATAAAGTATTTGTCACCATTTATACTTTGAGTTCTCATGGGTCCACACAAGTTTGTATGTATAAGATCCAGAGGTTTGCTGGTGTGGTACTCTTTTGTTTTGAATGAGGTTCTAGTTTGCTTTCCCTTTTGAAATGAAGCACAAATGCTATTTTAAGGTTTTCTAATGGTTGGAATGTCTCTTACTGCCTATTTCAAGCTGATTTTCACTAGATTATCAAAACTAATGTGTCCAAGCCTCTTGTGCCATAACCAGTTTTTTTATTCCTGTCCAATGAAACAATTACCTTCTGAAGTTTCTAAGAGTGTGTACAGGTTGTCGGATGTCCTTGATCCAATAGCTATCAATTTTCCACTATTTGATTTCCTGACTTCACAACCCTATTTCTTGAAAACAACTTCATGTCCTTTATCATAGATCTGACTGACACTCAATAGGTTATCTTTCAAACCATCCACAAACAAAACTTCTTCTAAATTGATCTTCCCATCACTAATTTTAATTGATCCTTTTTTGATTATCTTAGCTCCATCATTATTTCCAAATTTTACAGAACCACCCTCATATTTTTGCAATTTTTCAAATTTCTGTTTATCACCCATCATATGACTTGAGCATCCGCTGTCAAGTATCCATGGTACCCTTTTACTCTGAGCCTTGAAAGTTGTTTGAACTATTAGGGATTCCTTTTCTTCCTGAGGCTGCTCTTTCTATTTCCACTCTGATTTGGCTACCATATTGGGCTCTAGTTTGGACTTTCCTTTTCTAGTATCTTGAGTATATCTCTCATAAGGGTTTTTAATTTGTCTTGTACTATTTGGTTGAAATTTTCTTTTCTGAGGTTGATTTGCAGCTAAAGGACTACGACAGTTTCTTGTAATATGTCCAAAGTTATGACAATTAAAACATTCTACTGCATAATTTAATGGTGAAAACACATTTCTACTAAAGATATTTCTTGGTCCTACATTATACTTACAATCTGCAATTTTATGCCCATAACCATTACACTTGAAACAGAAACCAGAAAAGAAGTGATTGAACCTAAAATATGGTTTTTTCTAGGTTGTTGTAGGAGCCATAGATCTTATTTTCTTTTGATGTGTGACCTTGGTAAATCCATCATTGTCAGTTCTCCTTTTGGCCCTAGCATTATTGCTTTCATTTGCTTGAGTTGTTTTTCTTTCATCAGTATGTTTCTTCTCTTCATTCCTTATAGTTTCTACATTTTTGGCTGTAGGTCCATTTGACGATTCTCCTTCCATGAAGCCTAGACCAAATTTGATGCCAGCAGGTCTTTGATCACTTAAAATTTTATCCAGCTTCATCAAACTTTCTTCACGCTTTTGATGGCAGCTAATTTTTCAATCCAGTTCTTGCATCTGCATTCATAGACTAACATTCTCTTCTTCTAGTTTACAATAGTAATCTATCTTCATGCTTATCTGAACTTCAAGATCCTCAGACATTTTATTGTATTCTTTTGTCTATATTTTCAAACTAGTTATGATATCATTTGCATCCTCAAGCTTCCTTGAAATTTTATAATTCTTTCTTTTCTTAGATTTCCATTCTACAAGAGCAGAGACCAGCTCACCTTCTAGATCTACTTCAGCCTCTGGATTTTTAGCAGAAACTTTAGAATTCATTACTTCCCTCTTTTTTGATTGTTCTACCTCTTTCGATTTTTATGATTCACATGCCATGAACAGAACTTCACCTGTTTCTTCTTCAGAATCCTCACTAGAGTTGTCTTCTGAAGAATTTACATTCCTGGAGATGAAACTTTTCTTTTTTAAGTTGCCTTTCCTAAAGTTTGATTTTTTCTTCCAGTCATTTCTTTCTTGGTGCAAAGCTTCCTCTCCCTAGTTCTTCTCATTGAGTGGACATTTTGTCGCAAAGTGCCCAATGCCCCCATAGTTAAAACATTTAAAATATAGCTTTCCTCTATATTTTCCTTTTCCCTTTCTCAGTTTTCTGACAAAATTTGCTTCCATTTCATCAGATGCCTCCTCTTCTTCAGACTCTTTTTTTGTGTCTTTGCATTTTAGGGCTTTAAAGGCTACTTCTCTATCTATGGGATTAGACCTTCCTATTCTCATTTCAAAAGTAGTCAAATAACCATGCATATCATCCATACTAAAGCGATTTAGATCTTTGGCTTCTTCTATGGCTGAGACTTTAGAATCAAATCTAGGAGGGAGTGATTTTAATACCTTTTTCATGATAGTAGCATCATCCATATCTTTTTCGAGACCTCTAATTGAATTAGTGATCCCATTGACTCTTTGCATGAAAGTATCTATGTTCTCATCATTGTCCATCTTTAAGGATTTGAATTGAGCTCGATGTTTTTGAAGCTTGGCCTCCTTGATCCTATCATCTCGTTCATGAATGTTCTCTAGTTTATCCCATAAAATTTATGATCTTGACTAGCTCACTGTCCACTAGTCCACACATGATGGCATTTTTTGCTTTTGAATCATTTTCAAATTCCTTTTTACTGACAATGTCTGTTGGAGCAGTGGCAGGAGCTTTGTAACCATTAACTACTACACCCCAGATGTTAAAACCCAAAGCACGAAGATATGTCTGCATTCTAATTTTCTAGAATGCATAATTAGTTCCATAAAACAATGGTGCTTTGTTTGAGGAGAAACCTTCACCACTTGCCATTGCATCACTTCCAAGATCACGTTAGCTATTTGAGCCTATTCAGGAACCTAGCTCTGATACCAATTGTTGTACTTAGTATGGCACTAAGAGGGGGGGTGAATCGGTGTAGCTCTTTAAACCATGAATTTACAGCTCTTAAAATAGCAATAATTAAAAATTAAAAACAAATACAGTAATAATAGCAATAGAGCATCACACACAACACAAATTTAACAAGGTTCACCAATGTGGCTACTTCTCAAAAAGGGTTTCTTGGACTACCATCCAAATATAGCCTTTGCAGAGCAACAACTTTACAACTTATTTACCAGCACCAACTAGAAGGAGCACCAACCCCTCAATTTTTTTGCACTAACATAATGGAGCACCAACCCCTAATTCACCAGCACCTATTGGAAGGAGCACCAACCCCTTATGCCAAGCTGCAACTTGGACTTCAATAGAACACAAAAAATAACATAATAATACCTTCATCTTATTGCTCATAGTCTACAGATTCTGTGCACTCTACTTCTGCTATGCAAATTCTTTGTACCATCAATCTGCTACAGCGTAACAGCCTCTCACACTACGCTTCATCACAATCAAACTATCGCTTCTACTCCTATGTGCTTTTTTTGCTTTTTGTACGCTCTTGCTTCACACTCAGCTTAATTCGATACAACACGCTCTCAGCTCTCTGTGGACTTCACTTGTGCAAATTTTTCTTCACACTAGAATTGGTTTGACACAATTCACTTACTACGCAATGCAGACTTAATTCGCACAAAATCGAGATGCTCACCTCACTCTTGCAAACTCGAAAATAGCCCTCCTTAAATAATAGAAATTTAAAAGTTGAAATATAGTTGGCTGTAACCCTAAATATCGTCAACTGTAAAACCCTAAATTTTGTCGGCCTAGATTCAACTTTGTTAGCTTCAACCCTAAATATCGTCAGTTGCAAAACCCTAAATTCTATCGATCTAGATTCAACTTTGTCGGCTTCAATCATCTCTGCCACCTTTGTCACTTTCTTGTAGCTTCTATCATGAAACTACAACATGTCGCGATATCGTGACACCTTGTACATCCGTACGCATTCTTATCCCTGCTATCACAAAATCACGACACTTTTGGCCTTTGTTTTCTTTGACAACATTTTTGTCATGAAATCGTGACACTTCTAACTATTGTTGATGTCATCCTTACTTCTGTTGTGAAATCATGACGTTCCTCGCTTTCTCAACCTTTTCTTGGCTTGCACCAGCAAAACCAGAACATGTCACAAAATCGTGACACTTTTGCCTCTTAGCTTTCTCTCTCCTCTTTGGGTCATGAAAACCCAACGTGTCGCGATATCGTGACACTTTTCCTCCTTAGCACTTTTCTTCCCTTTAGGTTGTGAAAACCTGACATGTCACGATATCGCGACACTTTTCCTCCTTGGCGCTTTTTCTCTGAACATGTGAAATCATGACTGTTTTCTTCCTTAGCGCTTTTTCTTCGAACATGTCACAAAATTGTGATAATTTTCTTCCTTAGCGCTTTTTCACCAAACATGTCATGAAATCGCGATAGTTTTCTTCCTTAGTGCTTTTTCTCCAAACATGTCACGAAATCGTGACAGTTTTCTTTCTTAGCGCTTTTTCTCCAAACATGTCACAAAATCGTGATAGTTTTCTTCCTTAGCGCTTTTTCTCCAAACATGTCACGAAATCGTGACAGTTGTCTTATTTAGCGCTTTTTCTCCAAACATGTCACGAAATCGTGATAGTTTTCTTCCTTAGCGCTTTTTCTCCAAACATGTCGTGGAATCACGACAGTTTTCTTCCTTAGCGTTTTTTCTCCAAACATGTCGCAAAATCGTGATGCTTTTCTTCCTTAGCACTTTTTCTCCAAACATGTCACAAAATCGTGACAGTTTTCTTCCTTGTTTTCTTTGCTTCCAACATGTCACGAAATTGTGACAGTTTTCCTTGTGCCTTCTCTCTCCTCTGACATGTCACAAAATTGTGATAGTTTTTCTTGCCTGCTGAAAATGTCACGTTATCGCGACACTTTTCTTGTCTTTTTCTTTGATCTTTTGCAAATAGGCAACTATGGTCTTCTTGGAAACTCACTATCCATGCTCTGAATAACCTTTAAACTTTTGTCCTCTGCATTTGAATGACTTCTAAATTGCCTGTCCACTGCATCATTAGATCTAACTGCCTGTGTTGACAACAATGACAAAACTCTTGCAACACCTTGCTCAACAAAAATAATATAGAATATTTAGACCTTTTAATTCTTCAATGTCCCTTTTCTCACACTATTTGATGTTGTTTTTTTCAAAAATATGAGAATATATTGCATAGCACCAACAATGCTAAAAGAGTTGATGAAATGTTTGTTTAATTATTTCAAAGCTAAAGCATTATTTATTTTGTGGAGGATTGGTCTTGCAATTATTTATTGGAATTTATGGCTTGAAAGAAATAATAGAATTTTTAAAAATAAATCTCAAAATCATGCCCATATATGGAAGTTTATAATTATATATTTTATAGAATGTTGGCAGATATGGTGCTCATCATGGGAACTCAAGTGTAAAAAAAAATATGTTAGACACTTGGTTACATGATTTCAATATACATGGAAGATTCATCTAAAATAATGATATTAAAATGAAGGATATGCTTTTATCTAAGGTATAATAGAAATATCCACAAATTGGATTTATCAAAATTAATTTTGATGGTAGTTCCAAAGGAAACCTAAGAAAAACTGATGGAAGTGGTATTTTTCAAATAGTAGGGCTAAAATTTTCCTCACTAAGAATCATATGGAATTTTAAATAAAAACTATCCAAGGCTAGGGCGCTTCTTATGGGGATAAAAGTTATAATTGAAAAATTATATTAGTATATTTCAATTAAGGGAGATTCACAAATTATAATTAATACTACCAATAAAAATGAATGTAATGATTGGATAAAAAATAGTATTATTATTGATGTTCATCATATCTATAGAGAAGGAAATTAGGTAGGAGATAAGTTAGCTAATCATAATCTTGATGTTCATTTAAATGTTAGAATGCAATTGATAAATATTTTATCTCTTAATAAAAACGATGTCAAGTAAATGATTGCAAATACATAGTAGTTTAAGGAAAATGAAGAATATATCAAATAAAAAAGAAATGAAAAATATCTTTGATAAAAATTATGACTAGGGATTGGGAAACTAGGGATTTTTTGCTAGAGATCGAAGTTGTATTGCTAAAGAAGGGAGAAAATTGACTTATTTTTTCTAGGTTCACAAGGGGGAAGAATTAAATGGAAGAATCCTCGGTAGGAGGGTTCACATAGGATATTTTGAGGGAAGGATTCATAGTCACAAGGGACCTAATACACAGTATTTTGTGGAAGCGATCAAAGGTAGTAATAGAAAGAGAGATGATACAGGAGAATAGACCCAAAAAATCCTACAAGCTACAGGTAAAAGAAAGTATACTGAAGCTAAACAAGCCAAAATAAATAGATGTTTACCTCAAAAAAAAACAATTCCAATGCTATAAATTGCTAGAATAACTCATAGAAAATGATATTGTGTATAAATCCAAGCATACCTTATTATGTAAGTTTGTGGGACTCTGACCTTCTGCAAGGTTCTTGTACTCGTGGGCCATAAAGCATTGGGTACCATAAAGGGAATTGGATATCTTCAAATTATTGAATGGATACTTCATAGTTGAATTCATAATGATATTTGACAAGGACAAAGCTTTTGAGGGAGGTCTATATAACATAGGCCCTGCAGGTCTATTCATGCAACCATGGTAACCACTTTTGATCCTAAAATTGAACCCTCAACAACTCCAATTTGGCTCAAATTATTTTCACTTACTTTAGAATACTGGAAAGAGGCAATTGTTGTGTTGATAGGTAATCTCTTAGGTAAATACATAGGTAGATCAAGAGAATCAATGGAAGGAGGATCGGTAACATATGCCAAAATTAATGTGGATATGGACTTGGTAAAACCATTGCCAGTAGAAATTAACCTCAAAATCATAAGAAATATATGGAGACAATAAATAGATTATGAATTTTTACCTTTCAGATGTAGAGTATATCACAAATATGGATATTTTGTGA
The DNA here is from genome assembly GCA_028583015.1 of Wollemia nobilis. Taxonomy (NCBI): domain Eukaryota; kingdom Viridiplantae; phylum Streptophyta; class Pinopsida; order Araucariales; family Araucariaceae; genus Wollemia; species Wollemia nobilis. Next base: position 1,985,021 of record JAQPPZ010016751.1, on the reverse strand, counting down.
GAGGCTGCCCCAAACTAGCCAAAGGAGATACAAATACAATGAATCTAAACCCGAGAAACCAACCTCAACAAAAAAAAATGAATAAGGATTTTAGATGGTTATGAGAAAAGGAACAAAAAATAATAACCAGGAAAGAGGAAGAAATCAATAGAAGGGAGGTAATACAAATCAATGCCAAGAAGGAAGGGCTCCATACAACAAATATGATATTCTTAGGCTAGACTATCCAATGGAAGGAGAGGAACTACCACACTTAAATCAAACATAAAATCTAGAGAAACCTATTGCAGAAGAGGTTCATCATCCACAACATAAAAATATAGAAAAAGAATAATACCTAAAAGTGATGAGAGGGGTAGAAGAAGGACAATCCATATAGGTATAATTGGCATTAACCAAATAATAATAGATAGAATATAAATAGCAGCCATAACTAGATACATAAGGAGCTCTAGTACTATTTAACAAATATCCACATACATATAAGGAGGTAATTATGGGAATAGAATAGAAAAATAGAGAAAACCAACCCTTGGGATAAGCCCAATGAAGAAAATGCTAAAAAATGTAAACTCTCAAGGAGCAGGTAGAAAGATAAACAAAGAAAAAATACAACAAGGAGAATAGTTGAGAGAGGCAAGTGTGGTTAAACCCATAGCCAACATCTACAACATGGGTTTCCAATGATTATACACACATGGAATTTAAGGGGATTAAACGGCCACCCTAGATAATTGGATGTTAAACATATGATAGAATATAACCACCCAGATGTGGTTTTATTACAGGAAACTAGAGCATCATTGGAAGCAATGCAAACAATATCCAAGAGATGTTGGAGGAGTGGAGACTATTTTTTTTTTTTTTTTTTTTAATTTACATGGTGGAATCGGTAGCCGCCACGAATCCGAGCAGGCTATCTAGCTTTTATGGCCGCCACAATATTCTATGTTGTTTTCCCTAGAAGCGGTCACATAGATCTTTGCACAGTCTGCCCCTATAACCACCATTCCACAATAATTTTAAACCTTTTACGTCGCTGAAAGCACCAGTAAAGGGACAAACGTTCAGTCCAACGAGGCCCAAGATTTTAACCTTGGACCTATGCTCCCCTTATGGGGTTTGGATGAACCAATTGGTCTACATCTCAGACCTAGAATGGAGACTATGAGATCCAAGCTTCCCATGGTTTCTTCAGGGGAATGACCATTTTGTGTAATAGAAACACTTTTCATCAGGTAGGAGTAGCATCAGCTAGAGGGATATTGATGATCAGATTGAGAGATAGAGAATCAGACTCAGTCTAGTTGATTATTAACTTTTATGGGATGAAGGAAGTATATGAACAAAAAACCCAATGAAAATCAATTCTAGCTATTAGAGAAGCTTACCCAGAAGATAAGTTCTTGGTGGGTGGAGACTTCAATGCCAAGATGTCAATGAATGACCAATATGGAGGTCTAAATCATCTCATAGAGAAGGAAAAACTCTTGATTGTCCAAGATAATAATCTAAATCTGATTGACATTCCATATCCAAGATGTGGTACTACTTGGACCAATAAAAATAAATGATACCAAGCAATAAAATCAAGATTAGGTAGGATATTGATAGAGGATGAAATTCACCAGTGATGGAGCTATCATTCAAAAATCATAAACCTGTTATATTTTGATCATTCCTAGTATACCTAAATATCACAAACATAATACCCCGGTCCAAAAATTACCCCTTTAGATTTGAGAAATTTTGGCTTCTAAAACAAGAATTATGAGAGTTAGTTCAACAATCATGGCAATAAGGAAAACTAGCATTTGGAAAGGCACAAATTTCGCTACACTCTATATTGAAATTTATCAAATATAAATTAAAAAATTGGAGCAAATTCCAAAGATCAATTTTTTAGCAATAAAGAGTAGAGCTAGTTGAGAGAATGTAAGAAGTTGCAGAAATAATTCGTTTGAAACCCCTTTTAGAGAAATTACTCTCCCATGAAAATATCTTAATGCAGGATTAAGAGGAGCTCGATAAGAAATAAGAAACCTATTGGAAGCAAATATCTAGAATTACTTGGCTTTAATAAGGAGATAGGAATACAAAGTTCTTTCACTAGTTAGCCATAGCTAGGAAATGCTATAACTAGATTGATGCTTTAACAAATGTAGAAGGACTCCTTGAAGCCACCACTTTAGGCATGCAAAAAATAGCTAATGAGTATTTCTCCACTTTGTTTACTACAGATTCACATCTATCAAGACAATACCAAGAGGAAATATTGGGAAGTATCTCCATATTAACCTCTCAAGAGCATAATGAGGAGCTTATGAAAGAGATCAAAGAATAAGAGGTGAAAGAAACAATATTCTCCATGAAATTAGGAAATAGCCTAGGTTTTTGATGGATTACCAATAGAATTCTATAAATATTTTTAGGATATTATAGGAGAAGATATAACTAAAGTAGTAGAAGAAGCCAGATCTAGTGGTAGGATTCTCAAATATCTCAACCATACTTTTATAGATTTGATTCCAAAGGGAGGAGAGATATATAATATAACCAATTACAGACCAATAGCCCTTTGTAATATGATCTACAATATTATCACCAGTAATATCCAACATACTAAAACCTATATTACCAAATATCATATCTCCTGAACAAGGGGGATTTGTGCAAGGTAGACAAATATTAGATGATATTGTAATAACACAAGAAACTACACATAATATGGGTCAAATAAATAATAAAGGAATGTTTCCTCAAGTTATATCTATCCAAGACCTATGATAGAGTGAGTTGGGAATTTCTGGATCAAATGTTGTAAAGATTTGGATTACAAAAATATTGGATCAACTGGATACTTGAATGCATCTCCACAGTATCCTTTCAAGTGCTCATCAATGGAACCCCATCCCCACTATTCAAGACTAGCAGATGAATTAGACAAGGATATCCTCTCTCTCCATATTTGTTCATTATTTTTGCAGAAGAACTGGGAAGACTCATACAGAAGAAAAAAATAGATAATAATACTATAGGAATTCAAATAAATAGAGATATAGCTATCAATCATCTACAATTCATAGATGATACATGATTATAGGGGAAACAACAATAAAATAAGCAAATAGTATCAGAGGAATATTATACTGCTACACTGCAACCACTGACCAACTTCTAAATGGAGAAAAATCTAAAGTTGTCTTATTTAATGTTCATAAGAGAATCAGAGATCGTATAGAAAATATTCTTAGGTTATCAATGATCTCGTATCCATTAGATTACTTGGGAATTCTCTTAATAGAAAAAATACTAAAAAAGAAATATTGGAAATCCATAAAAGATAAAATTTTCTCAAAGTTTTCACACTGGTGCCATAGATGGTTAAGCTTTGGATGCAGAATCACACTTTGAAATCAGTGTTACAAGAAATGCCAGTTTACAAATTTTGCATTTTAGCAGCCCCAAAGAGCATACTCAAAGATTTGGATAAAATCATGAGAAAAATTCTTATGGTTAGGATCACAAGAAAATCATAAAAATTCTTTGGTAAGCTAGGATAAAGTCTATCAACCAAAGGAAGAGGAAGGTCTTGGAATCAGAGTTGCATCAACAAATAACCTAGCACTAATAGGGAAGTTATACTAGTGGTGGATCAAAAATCCAAATTAGTTATGGAGTCAAGTTCTAAAAGCTAAATATTACCCTACACATGAAATGGGGTATGTCCAACAATTTATAGTTACATGTGTGGGATTAGAGATATGGAAAACACTCAAAAGAGGGGCATCACTGATTAAGAAATACTTACATTGGAAAGTAGGTGATGGGAGAAAATCCAGAATGTGGGATGATTCTTGGGAATTTCCCCCTATTATCAAATAATACCCTCATCTTAGTGGCATTAGAGAGCCTCTTTACAATCATGGCCAAACTCTTATATCTTAGTATCTCATTCCCCCAAGACAACAACTAACAGCTTCAAAAATATGGAAAATTTTGGACTAGTGTTTAGGTGAAGAATGGGAAGCTGAAAAGCGTGAACTAAAAGAAATTCTAGAAAAAATAACATGGCTATGAAAATATCGACCTGACCAACTAGCATGTGAAGAACACAAGCTTATACTGAGAGGGGGGTGAACTGTATAGTGCCCACTTTTTACTTTCTTTCCAAACCAATATAAATTAATGTCCTTAATTGCAATAACCAAATATAATAGTGTGCATTAATAACTCAGATAGCAATAGTAATCAAGAGCACAAGTTACCACACGCAATTGAGACACAATATTTAATGTTATTTCCCCAATGTAGGGTACTCCACAAGATAATATCCTTATAATATATCACACAAAAATAAGGATACTTATCCAATACAATGATTAACTTAATCTGATCAAAGCTAGGAAATACACTAATCTGCTCAGATAGGTAATCCATTGATTTTCTCAACTAGGCAACACACTGATCTACTCAAGTAGGCAATCTACTAATATAATCAACTAAGCAACACAATGATCTGCTCATGTAGGCAATCCACTGATGTGCTCAGGTAGGCAACACACTAATCTACTCAGGTAGGTAATCCACTAATCTTCTCAGCTAGGCAACACACTAATTTGCTCAAGTAGGAAATCCATTGATCTGCTCATCTAGGCAACACATTGATCTACTCAGGTAGGCAATCCACTGATATGCTCAACTAGGGACTCCACTAATCTGATCAACAAGCTCACACAAAACTTGTTCAAATTTGCTCAACAATTTCACATAGAACTTGTCCAAATATGCTCAACAAGCTCACACAAAACTTGTCCAAATCTGCTCAACAATCTCACACAAAACTTGTCCAAATCTGATCAACAAGCTCACACAAAACTTGTCCAAATATTCTAAACAATCTCATAGAGAACTTGTCCAAATATTCTCAACAAGATCACACAGAACTTGTCCAAATATGCTCAATAAGCTCACATAGAACTTGTCCAAATCTGCTCAACAAGCTCACACATAACTTGTCCAAATCTATCCAAAAATCTATCCCAAAGGCCTTCTCAAAGGCTCAACCAATCATGCTCAAGTAGCACTCAAATCTCATCCATAAATCTACAAAGGCAAGGCTCAATGATGAACTCAACAATGAATGGCAAAGCACTCTACAATGAATGACAACAATGATCCATAATGATATCAACTCAAATAAATCTCAACTCAACTCAAGTCAACTCATAGAAGCATAAAGAGAATTGTTAGAGACTCAATATGTTCTAAATTCAATCTCAACTCAAATAAGATTTATAGAATAGTTTGTTTCATGGAACTTGAACAATCACTTCACACATCACTTGACTAGGCTCAATCAACTCAACTCAACCAATCATCACAAGAGATATCTCTTTCTCATAAAACCCTAGTCCAAGCATGTATAAAAAAACTCAAATGTTTTGAACAATGCTCAACCACAATTCTCACTTTGCATAACCAATGGGCTTCAACAACTATGCTTATAAAACAAGGTTTAAACACAACTCTCAAACCAGAAAAACTTGAAGCATTCAACCAACCACTTTTGAAAAGAAAACCATAATCAATCATTTTCTCTCCAATGATATTTCATAAATCAACCACCATAATCAATCAATAGGAGAATGTGACCATACCTTTTATGAAGATGAAGAAATCTCTTTGGAAATCTACCACACTCAACAAATTACTTTTTCAACTTTCAACAAGGGTTAGAGATCATGATTAATATCATAACAACAATATACAAATAACACCTTATCACTCCTACTCAACAAAATGCATCATGTCCCCTTATGAAAGACTTAATCACTTTTGAAAAAGAACAAAACAACCTTCACTTTTGAACCCCTTTAAAAAAATAGAAATATCTCTTTACATACACCTTATTTCTCCCTCTAAGCAAGTTAATCAAATAGCCCTCGAAATAAGATTTCCAATGATATATAATATGATATACTTCTAAAAGGAAAATCACCAAAAATGTCTCTTTTTCTCAACATGCATCACAACCCTTATCTCTCCTAGGGCAACCTTTGAAAAATAAAATATTATAAAAAAATATTAACTTGCCTTTGTCCTCAGCAAGATTCTATCCTTGGTCGCTGCCCCCGCACCACTCTAACCGTGACACCAATAACCACATGAGCCAACCTCTCACATAGAATAGAAACCTTCTATTTGTTTGCTCCGAGCGTGTCCTCAAACACCACATGCACAAAAAGAGTCCTCCCTTTCTATTTGCAAAACCAGTGCAAGTGGGATTCAAACTTTGGATCTACTGGAGCTTCAACACCTTACGTGCCTTCCTCTTACCATTAGACCATAAGCATCTATGATGCTTGGTAAGGGACATCCCTTACTTTTATTACTTCCTTTATCTATTGGATTTTAACGAGCTGCAACGCCTTTGATCCCTCTTCGAACGAACACCCTTTGCACACTCTTTAACACATTGGCACCTTTCGATTCCTTAGCAATTCAAATGCATCACCATCATCGAGGACATAGGGTTTATCAATCAAAACATTTGGTGGCATATATTTATATATGCCTTCTTCCTTTATTTTGACGTTGGCGCTATAAATTAAAATTTAATATTATATGCATCCTCCTTTCTTTTGACGTTGGCACTATAAATTAACTTTTAATTTTAAATTTAAATTTAAATTATAAATAATTAAAATTTAGACTTAAATATTTAAAATTAAATATCTCCATAACTGGGGGACCTTTTTCGACAAAACGAAAAGTCAACCTAGGTTTTAAGAAAAACCCATTTCAAATATGCCATCCATGGTTTTAAATAAAACCTTTTATTTTTTTTGCCTTGCTTTTCACAAAAACCATGTATATATTCATGCTTTCCAAAATATCATAAATGCTTACTTATGAAATAATTTGGCCACCAAAACTCAATGTGATCCATGTGACATCAATGACAACATAAAATACCTCAAATTTCTAATAATACCCTCGTTTTTCATTGAAGGCAACACCTCTAATGCAAATCACCACAATCACTGCAAAAACCATTTTTGAGAATCAAAGCTACTCCCCCTGACTCAATACTCTCTTTGGAGGCTTATCCCCCTAACTCAATGCTCTCTTTGGAGGCTGCTCCCCTTTACTCAAATATCTCCCCCTTTAACATCAATGGCGAAAGGGAAACCTATAGGGCTAAAAGATATGACTCTTAATCTTAGCGCCCTCACCACCTTCTCTCTTGAGGTGATTAATTTTGGGGTGGGAGTACTTTTACTCCCATATTACATTGTTTATTTCCTTTATCAACTTCCTTCCATGTTTTCTTGATATCCTTCTCTTGATGAATTACTTGATCTTCTTGTCTAGAACCTATTTGACCTTCTTGCCTTAAACCTGTTTGGAATTGAGTCCTACACCATTTTACAATATGTCCAAAGTTATTGCAATTAAAACACTTGATATTGTAGACTTTGACTGGTGCCCAAATCCTTAATTTTTTCTTGAAATAATTTCCATATCCATTCTTTTATTGAACCCTGTATTGTGAAGCTCTATTTTCATGGCCATTATGACCATGACTTCTGAATTGTGTAGCTCTAAAATAAAAACTATTTTTCTCATTTTATTTGAACTGAGAATCTCTATGACCAATCATGTTGCATAATAAGCAATGTCCTTGAAAACCATACCATCTTCCTTTGAAGTTCCTTCTAGCAAAATCAAACTTCTTTGATCCATAGACCCTATATTGTATAGCCTGTGTCCAAATCCATTACAAAAAGAACAATGTCCTTGAAAAGCCCTTTGTTCATACCTTGGTTCCTCATATATTTCTTGACCATTATCCTTATGATCATTTTTTACTTGTGCATTGTATCCTTGAACCTTATTTATAGTATCTAACTCCTCTTCCTTAATTTATTTCTTGCTTTCCTTTTGAAGATTTTTTTTTCCTCTTGAACTTGATTTACCTATCTCAAAAAAAGATCCAAACTGAATATTTGGAGCCATAGGAACTTTGGAACTTCCTTTATAAACCTTAGGTGCTTCCTTGCTTTCATCTTTAAGAACTTCCTTTCCTTTTGAGTTTGATTCATTTTGGAAGTGAGATACGGCCTTAAAATAAGTTTCCACTCCTTTTTTAACCTTTTCATCTAACATGTCATGTCTTGTCATTATTACCCTTATTTCTTCATTCATCATTTCTTCTATTATTTTTGCATTTTGAAGCTCTTATCTAAGATTACTGATTGTCTGAAGTATTTCTTCTCTGATTTTTACATCTGTTCGAATCTTGTTTTCAAGATTTTTGTCTTCTTATTTTAGGTTTTTGACTTTTGATTTTTTTTTTCTAGCTCATCCTCTTCCTTTTTTATTACCAAAAGTGAGACTTCTTTATCTTCATTTTTACTGATATCATTATCATCTTCTATAGCAAAAAAAATCTCATGATTTCTTTGACCATGCATGTTTCCTTGATGTGTCATCTCATCTTCACTGTCATTGAATCCATTGCAATATCCTAATCTATGATCTCTTTGACCACACACAAAGCACTGTTCTCTTTCACTTTATATTCCAATGAATAGATGTTCTTACTTTTCACCATATGACTTGTCTCTATCATTGTGATCTAATCTATCACTTGCTTCTACAATGTAGTAAGATTTCTTTACCTTACAAAAAATTTTCTTCTTCTCATACCTGTTTTGTTACATCTGTCATCTTTGTCATCCTTATGCTTTCCATATTATTTTATTTTCTGATCCTATTTTTCATCATAACTATTTTCTTCATGTGGACACTTGTGTGCATAGTGACCAAGATCACCACACTTGTAGCATCTGACTTTCCTCATATCCCTAAAATTCCTTGAGTCCTTATTACTTTTTATGAAGTTAGCATCATCATCATTAATTGGATCTCTATCTATCTTTGGAACCTTCCATTTCTCTTTATCTAAATCCTTGAATGCAATATCTTTTATTGGAACCTAATGCTTACTCACCCTCATCTCATAAGTTGTGAGAGTTCCTTGTAGTTCTTCCATTGTTAGTTTGTTGATATCCATTGTTTCTTCTATTGTTGAAACCTTTGCATCATACTTCATGGGAAGGGATCTCAACACCTTTTGAGTAACTTCTTATTTTTTAATCTCAAATACTAGAACTTTCATGGTGTTAGTAATCTCCTCAACTCGAAGTAAAAAATTTGCAATATCTTCAGAATCTTCCATTTTCAATGCCTCAAATATTTTTCTATGAGTTTGTAGTTTTGAAAACTTTACTTTAGAATCTCCTTCATAAGTATTCTGCAACTTGGTCCACATTTCATTAGCTGAATTACATACCATGACCTTTGCAAAATATGTATCACGTAGACCACTCAAAATATAATTTATTATCCTTGCATTGATCTCAACCAATTTCTTGATAGTCTTATCTGCCTTGAAATCACCTTCAACCTTATACTCTTTCTCAACCATATTCCATACCTCATATGCCTATGATATCAAGTAGTTCTTCATTCTCATGCTTCAGAGAGCATAATTGTTACCATAAAACAATGGTGCCTTATTTGTAGATAATCCATTCTGTAAAGCCATATGTGTTCTTGTAGAATCTGCCCTCAAGATGTTAGCCTTTTCGAAGGAACTTGCTCTAATACCAATTTAATAACACAAGATTATACTGAGAGGGGGGACGTGAACAGTATAACGCCCAATTTTATATTTATTTCCAAATAAATATCAATTAATATCCTTAATTGCAATAACAAAATATAGTAGTTTACATTAATAACTTATATAGCAATAGTAAGCAAGAGCACAAGTCACCACACACAATTGACACACAAGATTTACCATGGTTCCTCTAATGTAGGGTACTCCACAATATTATCTCCTTATAATATATCACACAAAAATAAGGATCCTTATCCAATACAATGATTACTTTGATCTACTCAAAGCTAGGTAATACACTAATCTGCTTAGGTAGGCAATCCACTGATCTTATCAACCAGGTAACACACTGATCTGCTCAGGTAGGAAATCTACTGATATGCTTAGCTAGGCAACACACTGATATTCTTAGGTAGCCAATCCACTGATTTGCTCAGCTAGGCAACACACTAATCTACTCAAGTAGGTAATCCACTAATCTGCCTAGCTAGGCAACACACTGATATGCTCAAGTAGGCAATCCATTGATCTGCTCAACTAGGCAACATATTGATCTACTCAACTAGGCAATCCACTTATTTGCTCAGCTAGGCACTCCACTAATCTTCTTAATAAGCTCACAAAAAAATTGTCCAAATATGCTCAACAAGTTCACACAAAATTTGTCAAAATCTGCTCAACAAGCTCCCATCAAACTTGTCCAAATCTTCTCAATACGCTCACATAGAACTTGTCAAAATATGCTCAACAATATCACACATAACTTGTCCAAATGTGCTCAACAAGATCACATAGAACTTGTCCAAATATGTCCAGAAATCTATCCCAAGGGCCTTCTTAAAGGCTCAACCAATCATGCTCAAGTAGCACTCAAATCTCATCCATAAATCTACAAAGGCAAGGCTCAATGATGAATTCAACAATGAATGGCAAAGCACTCTACAATCAATGACAAAAATGATCCACAATGATCCCAACTCAAATCAATCTCACTCAACTCAAGTCAACTCATAGAAGCATAAAGAGAATTGTTAGAGACTCAATATGTTCTAAGCTCAATCTCAACTCAAAACAGATTTATAGAATAGTTTGTTTCATGGAACTTGAACAATAACTTCACACATCACTTGACTAGGCTCAATCAAACCAACTCAACCAATCATCACAAGAGACATCTCTTTCTCACAAAACCCTAGTCCAAGCATGTATCAACAAACTCAAATGTTTCCAACAATGCTCAACTACAAATCTCACATAACAATGATACTCATGTTCTTTTCAATTTCTTTGTATAACCAATGGTCTTCAAAAACTATTCTTATAAAATGAGGTTTAAACACAACTCTCAAGCCAGAAAACCTTGAAGCATTCAACCAACCACTTTTGAAAAGGAAACCACAATCAATCCTTTTCTCTCCAATGATATTTCATAAATCAACCACCATAATCAATCAATAGGAGAATGTGCCCATACCTTTTATGAAGATAAAGAAACCTCTTTGGAAATATGCCACACTCAGAAAACTTATTTTTCAAATTTCAACAAGGATTAGAGATCATGATTAATATCATAACAAAAATATACAAATAACACCTTATCACTCCTACTCAACAAAATGCATCATGTCCCCTTATGAAAGAATTAATCACTTTTGAAAAAGAGCAAAATGGACTTCAGTTTTGAACCTCTCTATAAAAACATAAATATCTCTTTACATACACCTTATTTCTCCCTCTAAGCAAGTTAATCAAAGATCCCTTGAAATAAGCTTTCCAAATATATATAATATGATATACTTCTAAAAGGAAAATCACTAGAAATATATATTTTTCTTAACATGCATTACAACCCTTATCTCTCATAGGGCAACCTTAGAAAAAGAAAATATTACAAAAAATTATTAACTTGCCTTTTTCCTTAGTGGGATTCGATCCCTGGTCACTGCCCCTGCACCACTCTAACCACAGTGCCAATAACCACATGAGCCAACCTATCACATAAAACAATGAGCACAAACCTTCTATTTTTTTGCTCTGAGTGTGTCCTCAAACACCATGTGCACCAAAAGAGTCCTCCCTTTATCTTTGTAAAACTAGCACCAACGGGATTCGAATTCGGATCTGCTGGTGCTTCAACACCTTATGCACCTTTCTCTTGTTGTTAGGCCATAAGCACCTACGATGCTTGGTAAGGGACCTCCCTTATTTTTATTGTCTCCTTTCTCCGCTGGATTCGAATGAGCTGCAATGCCTTTGCTCCCTCTTCGAACGAACACCCTTTTCACACTCTTTAACATGTTGGCACCTTTCGCTTCCTTAGCAATTCAAACACATCACCATCATTGAGGACATAGGGGTTATCAATCAAAACATTTTGTGGCATATTTATATATGCCTTCCTCCTTTATTTTGACATCGACACTATAAATTAAACTTTAATATTATATGCCTTCTCCTTTATTTTGACTTCAGCGCTATAAATTAACTTTTTAATTTTAAATTTAAATTTTAATTTTAAATAATTAAAATTTAGACTTAAATATTTAAAATTAAATATCTCCATCACCGGGGCACCTTTTTTGATGAAACGAAAAGCCAACATGGGTTTTAATAAAAACCCATTTCAAATATGCCATCCATGGTTTTAAATAAAACCTTTTATTTTTCCTACCTTTGTTTTCACAAAAACCCTGTATATATTCATGCTTTCCAAAATATCATAAATGCTTATTTATGAAATACTTTGGGTACCAAAACTCAATGTGATCCATGTGAAGTATATATTCATGCTTTCCAAAATATCATAAATGCTTATTTATGAAATACTTTGGGTACCAAAACTCAATGTGATCCATGTGAAATCAATGAAAACATAAAATACCTCAAATTTCCAATAGCATGGGGATATGGGAAACAAGGTATTTACACAGTGAAAGTAGGCTATCGAAAGGCTCACTAAAGTAGCAAGAACCAAACCCAACAACAACATACCTGAAAAGAAATATGGCAACCAAAATATTGGCCGAAGGTTAATTGTTTTATATAGAATTTTGCTCACAAAAGCATTATGACTCAGGATAATATGAGGAGAAAGGGGTTCATTGGACCCAGTAGATGTGTAATGTGCTTCCAAGAGGTAGAAAATATAAACCACCTCCTTTTTTATTTTTCGTATTCTTGCACAATATGGAATTGGTGGTACTCCATATTTAGCCAAAAAATGGTATCCTCCAAAAAGTAGTAATTTTTGGTACTATTGGTCACATAACACCTTCAAATCCAAGACACTAAGCACAACTTGGAATTTAGGGATTGGCTTCATCAGCTGGCAAATATGGTTGGAATGGAACAACAAAATTTTTAAAGAGGAATTCAGCTCAGAAGAGAGGATTTGGGGGATTATGTTAATGAACTTATTAGAAACAATGTAGACAAAAGTACATGAAGAATCTCCGATGACATAGGTATAACAAGATATTTGAGCACAACTATGGAATCAAATGCAACATGAAAGATATCAGGAATAGAAAAAAGAACAAAGAGGGATTCAGTAATATTTGTTGGAAGAGGACATATACAGTTAATAAGGAGGTAAAGTTTAAAGAATAGGGGATTTAGATATCCTGGGCATATAAAATAAAACAAAAAAAAATACATTTTGAGCCTTGCCAAGAAAGGCATGATATCAAAATTGATTTGTATAGGCTAATCAGTTTATTTTTAATAATTTTTTTACCTTTTACTCAAAAAAAAGATAAAAACATAAATATTTTTTTAGTAAAAATTACATATAACTTATTAAAAAAAATTAAAATAAAATATATAATATTAAATGAGATAAATAAATCTCTATTTAAAAGGCATTAAAAAAATTAAACCTACAATGAAAAACTCTTAAGAAAATGTCATGACATAAAAGAAGGGAAATAAAATAAAATAAAATAATAAAGACAAAATGTTTGAGTAAAATATTTTAAATTATAAAACAATAGCTTATAAAGGTATCTTTGTTGCAAGAGAGAAAAATGCTACCATGTAGGTTTGTTGGTCATGTGCGAACCTTGCATGTGAGGAGTCACTGCTTTTTTTTTATTTTAAGCAAAAACCCCTTGCGAGGCCGCCTTGGTCTAAAAGACCACGAACAGGAGGTTCTACACCATCAAAGTCACCCAGGAGTCGCACTCGACCCTACCCGCACCAACATTATCAATTGGATTTTGGATACCCAATTCATTTTTTTGGTAGGGTGTAGATTTGAACCTAGGACCTCCCATGCAAGATTGCTCTCTCCTCTCCAACTCACCTACAACACCTGGGTGAGGAGTCACTACTTAGACTTGAGAGTTCACAATCATGTTTTTTCAGATTCATGAGGACAAGGCCAGAACGGTAGTTGTATTCCTTGCTACATTCATTATATTATATTGTGTATTTAAGCTAGGGTTATGCATAAGTGATCATCCCCATAATGTATTTATAAAAATTTAGCAAATCAGTTTCAAAATCCAAGCGAATATTGTTCAAATGCATGTAGAAGTTTCATTATAATTAGGATCAATGTTGAAAATTTAAACATAAAATGGTCAAATTATTATAAAATTAGGGTGAATAAACCCAAAAAGAAATTTGCACCCAATTTTTTTTGGCTAATGGGCCCTAGTCAACGGGCCAAATATTAGTCAATTTCAAATTTCAAAAATCCTAATTTTAGCCAATTTGGTGATAAATAACCACTATGCAAAACCCTAATTTAAGCAAAAATACTACCTAGGTATAGGTTTTATGGTGCTATAGCTCTCTATTTTAAGCATAATCATAAAGAGCAAATGTGTTATCAGTTGCTAAAAATGTTAACAATGCTATCACTAACCTAAAAATACTTTTATTTTATCATACTTTAGCTCATATCTAATAAGGGTCTAATGTTGGTCAAGTGAGCCTAATACTCTCCTCCCAATTGATCTCTTCTTTCTGGTTTATATTATAGATACGAAAAAATATGAATAGGATAAAGTAGCATGACAAGGCCTCTACCTCTATGATAGAATCAGATTTTTTTATTCACGCCCTTTTATTTTCAATATTTAGGCTATAGATCTATCTGTTGTCGACAAAAATTAATTTTTATTTTCTATGTTTTCTATTATTTATAAAGTAAAGAAAAAAGAAAGAAAACTAGTTAAGATTAATCATTTAGGGCACTGCCTTTAATCTTATCATCGAAATTAAATTGTATTTCTCTTGAGCCCTTGTCATTAGAAATCATATTTGCTTTCATCATTAAATCAAAAATAATTTTAGCTTTAGGGACTTAGGCTTTGTTTGTTGCATTTGTGTGATGCATTTTTAGCAAATTGGAGTTTAATTAAGATTGAGGTTTTCCAAGAAAATCTTACAAGAAGCATAGATGTTTTTTCAACTAATCCAACAAATCTTAGAGGACAAGTTCACTAATTTCCCTCATCCTTGAGTGACAAAGGAGAGAGAAGCATCACAAAGAGGTTATTTGTAGGGTTATGCATAAGGGATCAGTCCAAAAATGTATTTAAATTTTTTTGGCAAATCAGTTTCGAGATCCAGATGAATAGTTTCCAAATGCATATAGAAGGTTCACTATTATTAAAATCAATGTTCGAAATTTAAACTTAAAATGGTCATATTACTATAAAATTAGGGTGAATCAACCCAAAAAAAAAATTGCACCCAAAAATTTTTGGCTAATGGGCCCTAGTTAAGGGTCCCAAATATTAGCCAATTCCAAAATTTGAAAATCCTAATTTTAGCCAATTTGGCGATAAATAGTCGCTATGCATAACCCTGGTTCTTTGTGATCACCTTTCAATCCCCTTTGTCATAGAGAGAAATTAAAAAAATTGAAAATGAACTTGAAAAGATGCTTCAAGAGATTTATTTTCCTATTTTTACTCAAAATGATGAGTTGGTTTGAAATTTATAAAAGTGGTATATATTTGGTCAAGTTGGGATATGAGGATTTAGTGCAATAAAAAATTTCTTCCAAATATTTTTTAGAAGAATATTCATAGGAGAGAATCCACAAAGAAGAGGGCATCATGCAAATTGCAAACGTGCCTTGTGTGAAAAGAATATAGAATATTTAGACCTTTTACTTCTTCAATTCCCCTTTTCTCATACTATTTGACGTTGCTTTTTCAAAAATATAATAATATATTGCATAGCACTATCAGTTGAAAGAGTTAATGTTCATTTAATTATTTCAAAGTTAAAGCATTATTTATTTTGTGGAGGATTGGTCTTACAATTATTTATAGGAATTCATAATAGAATTTTTAAAAATAAATCTCAAAATCATGCCCATATTTGGAAGTTTATTATTATATTTTTTGTATAATTTTAGCAGATATGGTGCTCATCATGGGAATTCAAGTGTGAAAAAATAGATGTTAGCCACTTGGCTACATGATTTCAATATGCATTAAAGATTCATCTAAAATAATGATATTAAAATTAAGGATATGCTTTGACCTAAGGTATAATAGAAATGTCCACAAATTAGATTTATCAAAATTAATTTTGATGGTGGTTCCAAAGGAAATCTAGGAAAAACTGAGTGAGATGCTATTTTTTAAAATAACAAGGCTAAAATTTTCCTCACTAAGAATCATATGGAATTTTAACTAAAAACTATGCAAGGCTAGGGAACTTCTTATGGGGATAAAAGTTATAATTGAAAAATGATGTTAGTATATTTCAATTAAGGGAGATTCACAAATTATCATTAATGCTACCAATAAAAATGAATGTAAGGATTGGATAAAAAATAGTATTATTTTTATGTTCAACATATCTATAAAGAAAGGTCCGAGGTGTAGACCAATTGGGAGGCGGAGATCCAAGGTTCAAATCTCAGGCCTCAGTAGACTGAATGCTTGTCCCTTTCTTGGTACTTTCAGTAGCGTAAAAGGTTTAAAATGATTGTGGCATGACGATTATAGGGGCGGATTGCTTGAATATTTGTATGGCAGCTTTCAGGGCAGACAACGTAGAATACTATGGCGGCCATAAAAAGCTAGACAGCGTGCTCGGATTCGTGTGGCTACCAATTCCACCATGTTTAAAAAACAAAACAAGGAAATTATGTAGCAGATAACTTGTTGATGTTCATTTAAATGATAGAAGGCAATTGATAAAGATTTTATTTCTTAATCATTTAAATTATTTGCAAATACATAGTAGTTTAAGGAAAATGAAGAATATATTTGATTAAAAACAATGAAAAATATCTTTGATAAAAAAAAAAACTAAAAATAATTAAAGTAACATAAAAAAATATATTTTAATAAAAATTATATAACTCATTAAAATAAATAAATAAGTATATAATATTAAATGAGACAAATAAATATCTGTTTTAAAAGGCTTTAAAAAAAATAAAACCTGCAGTGAAAAACTCTTAATAAGATATATAAATATCTATTTAAAAGGCATTAAAAAAATCAAACCTGCAATGAAAAAACTCTTAAGAAAATGTCAGGAAACAAAAGAAGGGAATTAAAATAAAATAAAACAAAACAATTAAGACAAAATGTTTGAGTAAAAAATTTTAAATTATAAAATAATATCTGATAAAGGCATCTTTGCTGCACGAGAGGAAAATGCTACCACGTAGGTTTGTTGGTCACGTGCAAACCTTGCACGTGAGGAGTCACTACGTAGACTTGAGAGTTCACAATCGTCTTCCTTCATTTTCCTGAGGACAAGGCTAGAACGGTAGTTGTATTCCTTGCACTCGAGAATGGCAGCTCCTTATTCTTCCTTTCTCTGCCATACCCCTCTCTCACGTGGTGTTGCCATTATTTATATTAAGAAGAGAGTCCATAAAGATTAAATAGGAACGTCATCCTGGCCCGTTGTCAATTATTAAATATAATACAATTCATTTACTGTCCTCTGTTTCAGGAAAATGCCAATACCACAACGTCTATAGCCAGTTCAATTATACGAAATTTAAGTTTAAATTTTGAGTATGTTATTTAAATTTTAGGCATGTTAAATATAATGAATTTCATTTATTGTTTTTTGTTTCAGGAAAATGTCAATACCACAATGCCATAAAAGTACTTTAGTTTAATTATATTAACTTAATTTTTTTTTAAGTAGATTTTGGTTTAAATTTTGAATATGTTTATTAGTTTACAAAAGTAGTAATTTGTTCTGAATCTTTTAAATAAGTATTAACTTCTATGTACACATTAGATCCACCACGAAAGTGGTACCAACCCTAAATAGTTAATGGTCCAGTTGAATAAGAATTATAAAAGGACAACTCAACCTTACTTAATAATAAAAAAACTGTTAATGTAACATATTAACAATATATAAAAAATAAAATAAAAATTATATGAAGTAATAGGCCTATCATTTATAGGTAGCTAGGCAATGCAGAAATTATTAGGACCAGTTACCTCATTTGGTTTTGTTTATTGCAAGGGTCGTTCGAGGTTTAAGTAAAACAGTATTCTCATGTGCTCATCGCCGACGACAGTTTCAGTTTGTATGTATGTGACACTGGGGATAAGCATATGAGCTATATATATATATACACTCAACCGCAACTAATGAGGATAAGTAGCAGCATTGCAGAAGGTAAAAGCTGACTGCTTCAAACTAATCAGTATGGGTAGGTCTCCATGCTGCACAAAAGATTTGGGGCTCAATCGCGGGGCTTGGACTGCCCAAGAGGACATGATTTTGAGTGAATACATCAAAATTTATGGACATGATGGATGGAAATCCCTCCCACAAATAGCAGGTAAGCTAAGCCGTTTCATTAATTACATAATGCATTTGCACATATAACACAAATACTGAGCGGCACTCTTAGACGATTGGTAACACCTTTTGCAGGACTCAAGCGGTGCAGGAAAAGTTGCAGAATGCGGTGGTTGAACTATCTTCGTCCTGATATTAAACGTGGAAACATTTCCTCTGACGAAGAGGAGCTCATTATTAGACTGCATGGACTCCTTGGCAATAGGTACGATTCCATTATTTTATTATGTAATCTATATTTCACATGTACATGTAGCATATCACAGTCCTTAACGGCTATGACTGTGCAACGTGGTTATGCATTCAGATGGTCACTAATCGCAGGAAGGCTACCGGGTCGAACAGACAACGAAATCAAGAATTACTGGAACACTCATTTGAGCAGGAAGCTGGCAAACGACGGACCAGCTCCGAAAACCAAAAATGTCGATGAGAGATCTACATCTCCATCTGGTTTTGTAAAAGATGATATGCTCAAAATCATTCCTGTGAGACCCACTGCGGTGAAAATTGCTAGCTATGGGGAAAAAATGGGGGACGCCTGTAACTCAGACGATCGAAACGTCAAATTGCATACTGACGCCACCAAACTTTTCAACGTTTCCAATCCATCCTAGTTGTTGGTAGACGATTAATGGCAGACGTCGATTTTGAGTTCATGGACTTTGACATGACGCCGGAAAACATTATTGAAGCTCATTCCCCGTCTATAGAAGTTAGCGGAAAATATTGTCCATTTTCTATGTCCAATTTAAGGGACCAACAATTTCCACATTCTTACATTCGAACAAGTTGCCGTCTCCTGATTGTGGTTTTCTCTCATCAACATGTAATTCCTCAACAGATTTTAGAATCGAAGGGACCCAGATGAGGCCAAAAAAATGAACTGGAACAACAACATGCTCAACATGCTGAATGGTTGTGTCTCTAACGGGGTGAAAATCGAAAAAATCTATAATGAAACACAGCAAGTTGGTTGGTTAGATGAATTACAATATTTCCGGATGTCATCAGATGACTCCGTAAGCAGCACACCCCATGTAGTAGAATGTACACATTTAAATTTTACTGTTTTTAAAACTATTATTGTAGACATAGGGTGTGAATTTCAGCAATGAGGGCGCAATTCCCTACGTCACATGCTGCGGCTTCTCCGCAGTGTGTCTCTATCGTGTGCCACTACTATTTGCATTAGCGCATTAGAAAATCACAGCTAGGTTTGTCTCTATCGTTTGTTGTAATATGTATGGGTGATTGATAATCCTTAATATTTGTTTGTTTGTGTTTGTTTCCCCTCTCTTAACGCGACTTCTTCCTTCTCGTAGTCGTTGGAGAGAATTATGCATTACAAATTGACTGTACTCTATTTAATATTTTGTGGTTGATCAGGTGATCAATTCTTTCAAAACTAGTTTTCATTTTTTAAGAATAGACAAAACGTGCTGTGCGTGTCAAGGAAACACAAATATTTCATCTGTTCAGACTACAACAAAAAAAATATTCTTGAATAAGAGATGACACCTTTTATAGGAGTTATAAAAACAACATTAGGTTTGATATTGATTAATGAATAATATATAGGTTAACCTAAATAACATGTTACTAACCAGATAACAAATATGATGGTAATCGATATTAACACTAACGTAGTTAAAATGACTACGACTACTAACTATCTAGATATTTACTAACAATATAAATATCCTAAGGTAAAAGTAAATACATGTGGTAAAAAGTAAGAAATTGATTTTTACCATGTGGTAAAATAAAATCTACCTAATGTAGGATATAGGTAATTATCCCAAATGATGGAATATTACTCTAACATCCTCCCTTATTACATTATTTGGGTAATTTATATAACTGCCCTAATATAGTGAAAAATATGTCAATCTACTGGTTCTTGCTCTATCACAGTTCTTTGGCTGCTCCTAAGCAAAAAGTGGGTCATTCCTCACTTTGTCTTCACACCAACAAATGTCCTTATAGTAATCTCATCATCCAACCAAATTGCATGGGTAACCAGCCATTGCAATCACTAGGTGTAGTAGAATAGATCACTTCATATGAGGTTCATTCAGTTTACAATATGAGTTTGCAAAATATAAGGTAGCTAAGGTGTCGATCGCTGTCAAAAATGCACCCTTATAAGTTCCCCCTTATTGTTGCAAAACATGTTGTAATTAATTTTTGAAAGAAGTATGACTAAGGTGTCGGTCGTTGCCAAAAATGCACCCTTATAAGTCTTCTTCCCTTTTTACAAAAAATTGTGAAGAAAAGAAATGTATATTCCCCCTTAATTGCAAAATATGTGCAACTTAAGAAGCTTTGTGAAGGATTTTACAAATATTGCCTCCTAGGCAATTTTACACCAGAAAATTCCCTCCTTTTATTACAAGAACTTCAAAAAATGAGATTTTTCTATTACAAAAACTTATGCTATTTATGAAGCCTAAAAAAAGAGAGAGGAAATGGTACTTTTCTTAAGGTGACAAAATGTGTTTTCCCTCTACAATGTTGTCTTAGCAATGAGCACTCTGTGCGCTTTTTTGAACCAGAATCAGAATCGGAACTAGACACTTCACTAGCAATATTACCTTTGTTTTGCTTTTGTGTTGTGTCTTTATCTTTCTTGTTTTGTTTGTTTTTGAACCAACACCGATTGGTGTCATGGTTGTCCTTTTTACAATGTGAGCAAAATCTCTTTTGAAATTGCTTTCCCTTACCTTTTGAGGACAATCCTCCCTTTTGAAAGTTTTATTTCTTCTTATCACTGTTATAGTTTGAATAAAGTGCATTGTTCAACACTTCATCATTTTGGAGTTGATTTGCTTCCTCTGTTTGAAGCAAATTGACTAACTCCACAATGGTGACAACTCTTTGTAAAATATTAAGGGATGTAATCAACATTTTGTAGGATCCAGGAAGAGCTCTCAAGATTACTGAAGTCAAAATGGTGTCTTCAACTTTGGCCCCCAAAGCATTAAGCTTAGACTTAAGATTTACCACTTTGCAGAGGAATAGGTCTACTGATTCACCTGACTTCATATGGAGTGTATGAAGTTGTGTTTGAAGGTTTAAAACAATTGATTTATTATTACCTTCAAAAATGGTACTAAGTGCATCCCATGCAACTTTACCAGTTTTAGCTTCACTTATGTGAGGTTGGATCTCATTAGTAGTTGCAAGGAGTATCAACATGAGAAGATGATTGTTCTTTTTGTCCCATGCTTTTTGATATACTCCTGGTGATGCGGGTCTTGTTTCAGTATCATCAACTAAATCCCACATGTCCTCTATAGTCAATATGGCTTTCATCTTAGTTTTCCATGTTGAATAGTTAGGACCCTTTAGAAATTGTGTATCACTTAAGTATTTATTGATAGTTTCCATGATGAAGGTCCTAAAATCTGTACTAAGATGATCTTTATTTCACTCTTAAGTGGTATTTAATGGCACCTGCCTGAAAACTTTCTTGAAGAGAGATAATCAGTTAGAGTAAATTAAGTCAAACAAATAAGAGATGAAAGATAATTCACTCAAAAAGATATTTAATGGCACCTGCCTGATAATCATATTGAATAGGGATAATCATTTTGAGGAAATTAAGCCAAACAAATAGAGTGAATTAGGGGTTTTTGTTTGTAGGAGAGAATATCAAGTGAATATTGACTTTAAATCTGTGCAATGGTTAACACAAATTTAAGAGTGAAATTTTGGAGTATGGAGTGTTCTTGATTTTATGACTTATAATTGCAAAAGAAATAATGCAATAATCAAACAGGAATGCCCCCAAAATTCTTATCATCTAGGTGTCAGATGCAATCGAAAATGCACCTAATTTGCCAACAAAGTTGTCGAGTAAAATAAAAAATGCACCTTTTAATTTTTGCAAAAAAATATGAATCTGTGTTGTACAAAAAATTGATATGTTAAGTCTCCTCCTTGTCTTACAATTTTGCAAAAGAAGTACAATGTTGTCTTCCCCCTTTTATTTTGCAAAATTAACAAATTCAGCACTCCTTCCAAGACAAGTCAACACATGACTCGCATTTGAAAGGCTTCCAGACCAGTCAACAAACGAGTTGGTTTTGATGGACCCAAAACTTCAATTTCTCCTCAATGTTGCAAAAAGAATGTGCAATTTTATGTCTTATATCCCCCCTTGGAGAAAACAAATGCACACTTTTCCTTTGAATTTTGCAAAACTTTTAAGTCTCCTTGTGTTAAAATTTGCAAGAAAGAATTCAAATATGTTTGATTTTGTGTCCCTTTTTAATGTTGCAAATTAACAAGGTGGAGAATATTTGAAGGATTTTCTAATTTGCAAAAAATATAAGTGTTCTTCCTTGTCTTATATCTCCTATTGTGGAGAAAACAAAAACACTATTGATATTTTGAATTTGCAAAAAAAAATTGGCCATCAAATTTCAATTTTAATGTATAAATCTAATTAATTCTACCATAATTTAAATTAATAATAAAATTAATTTGATAATAAAATCACTTATGTTTTTTTAAAATGATTTGCTATCAAAAATATATTAAATTATTAATAAAAAAAGCTAAAAAATAATTAAAAATACAAAAAAAAAATAAAGGCAAAAACTTTACCTTAATCCTTAAAAATTTAGCCCATGCGGGACTCGATACCATGATCTCACGCTCACCAAAGACAGCATTGGCCACTACACCCCAAAGCACCTTTGATAATAATGCATGAAAAGCTTTTAATTTTTTAGTTTTCGGATAAGAAGTTTAAAAAAAAAAACTTTAGGACTATTGTCCCACATTGCGTATGCGGCGATATTTTTGGTGTTTGAAAATACCAAAGAACTCATAGTACTTTGACTTCCTGTGTGCAGTCTCAAATCCACCCTCCCTTTTGATCATCGTCACGTGTCGTAGCTGGTAGAGTCAGGTGGCGCGTGGCCTATCCACCATGTGTCACCCACATGTCATGTCCAGTCCATCTAATCTGATATTGTCAGTATCCAAGTGACTGTGCCATGTCATCATCGATTTAATCCTTGTGAGTTCCATGTGGCACTACCACATTAGTAGGTCGACTGTCTAGGTGGCATTGCCACATCAGCATTCAGTCACCTCCATCTATGGGTCGATTGTGTAGATGGTACTACCATGTTAGTGTCCAATCACCTCTATCTGTGGGTTGGTTGTCTGTGTGGCGCTATCATGTCAACGTCCAGTCACCTCTATCTATGGGTTCCTCCATGAGCTCGGGTCCTCATTAGATTAAATCCACCTTGCCTTGATAAGCATGTCACCTCGTATTGATCAGTGTAGGTCCTCGTCAGATCAAATCCACCTAACCTTGATCAGCATCTCACCTAGTCTCGATCGATGTGTCACCTTGTGTCTACCACATCAGTGCCTCAGGATCCATATCCCAGGTCATGTCAATCTAGCTTTCCACTTCAAATGTGGCCCAAGGACTAACCTCTTGTCGATCAGTGTGAGGACCCTCCTACCCTCACACGGTGGTGGTCGCCCCTGATCGAAGGCGCTCCTGACCTCGATCACTGTCTCTTGTGGATGATTAGGATCATTAAATCAAAACTTAGTAAAAGGAATAAATACCAGTAATCAAACCTTAGTAAAAGGAATAAATCAAAGGTATTTGTAGGTTTGAAAAATCAAACCAACACTTCATATTAGAACCAAGTTGCTTCGATTTTTGTGCAAGCATTAGGAGGGGACCCGTAGGATTTATGCCCATTACCCAGTTAGCTGCTTCTTCAGAGAATCGCTTGCTACTCTGATACCATATAGGAGTTATAAAAATAACATTAGGTTTGATATTGATTAATGAATAATATATAGGTCAACCCTAACAACATGCTACTAACTAGCTAACAAATATGACGGTAATAATACCGACATTAACAACTAACGTAGTCAAAATGACTACGACTACTAACTACCTAGATATTTACTAACAATGTAAATATCCTAGGGTAAAAGTAAATGCATGTGGTAAAAAGTAAGAAATTACTTTTTACCATGTGGTAAAATAAAATCTACCTAATGTAGAAAATAGGTAATTATATCAAATGATGGAATATTACTCTAACATCTTTGTTAGATAAAAATCATCTAAAAATCAAATTAATATAATTTATTAATAAAATAGTTTAAGTTAATATAACCTATCAATAAATACTCTATCATTATAATATATAGTTTTAATTTATTCGTAGCATGTAAGGGGAGAGATTTGAACCTAGAACCTCTCGATTTCAACTAAACAATTTTAACTAATGCTTTCCAACTGCTCTGTGTGAACAGATAATATATATATATATATATATATATATCACTGTGCTCTAGACCTCATATTCGTAGCATGTAAGGGGAGAGATTTGAACTTAGAACCTCTCGATTTCAACTAAAGAATTTTAATTAATGCTTTCAACTCCTCTACATAAACATAGAATAATTATATATATATATATATATATATATATATATATATATATATATATATATATATAGCTGTGCTCTTGTCATTGTCATATTCTTGTATATTCCACATTTGCATAGTAAAATATATATTTTTAATTATCAAATAATCCTGAATTTTGTCAAATGTTTTATCGGGTAGAATTGTTTTGTTGTGGATGCGCAATATTTGTGTGGTGAAATTTGACCACAGTTTGAGCCTGGGAGTCCTACTCGGATGCAAGAGATCATTCGAACCAGACTAATCCTCTACTTTTTTTTTCAATATTTATTATAGACATAGTGTCCCCTCACGTTTATATTGATATACGGAACCCAAAATCCTCTCGCTTCTCCGCTTTATTTTATTTCTTATTTTTACTTTTTAATTCTCAACTGAAAAGGGCACTCCTACCCAATCCTTGGATACACATGTTTAAAATTATTTTAATTTTAAGGAGAACATGTTATTTTGAAATATATTTGGTTATTTTTTAATACTGGTAAAATGTTAAGACGTATAGCTATTTTACTTTCGTTATTTTTTAATTATAGATTAATTAATTGTTTTGATTTTAATATGGTTAACCATGTTTAATAATATCTAATTCAGTTTTATTTATTAAATTTTCTCTTTAAAACTAAATAAGAAAAAAGTTGTTTTTCTATTTTATTATAAGTAAAAACTATTTAATATAGACTTTGGTAAGTACAAAATTGTTGTGCATATCATGCTAGATGATCATAAATTATTTCAAAATATATATAAAGCTTGTTTTTCAACTTTTAAAATTTCATAATAAAATAGTACACAAAAACCAAAAGAATAAGATATGCAAGTACCAAATAAGTCACATGAGGAGGAATCATTTATAGTCCGAAGGAAGCACATGACTACTATTTTGAATACATCCAACTATATCATGGCCAATAGCATAAAGTATCCCTTCAACACAAATATTGGCTTTGCTTCAATGGTTGTATTATGTAAATTTTTTATTAAACTTGTTTATCCATGATGATGTTTATTAATGTGTCTAGCATTTCATTGGTTACTATCCCTATATGTTTCTATAAACTTATTAAAAAAGAAAATATTATATTCCCATATACAATTCCTTCATTTTACCAACTTGTTCTTTGGAGATCATATTAGGGGTAGTAGTGTTGACCTTATGCCTACAAATCCTTGTATTGTCATCTAAATTTATTATGATAGTTCAAGAAATGCTATGGGTAGAATTTCAAAACTAATATTTTTTATAAGATATTTATACCATATGGAAGACAATACTTCATCAAAAGTTTATATCGGACATGTGATTGGGCACCTTATGGATGCTAAGCTTCTATTTTTGTTTTTGGCTAATTAAGTTCTTCTCCAAATTTTAGAGGATTCTAACCCTTTTGGTGGCTTATATTGACCATTTTAAGTTGTAGATTTTTGTGCTTCAATAGTTTCTTTAGGCACTTGATACAAATCACACTTTGTACCTTTGAATAAACACAAAACTATTTTTTTTTATAGTGATATAACAATACAAGTTGTTCACTTTTAATGCACTAATATTACACACCCCAATCAACTCTCAAATTTTTGCACTAATAATTTACCACAACTAATCAAGAATAACCTAAAATAAATCTTTAAGAGTTATTCTGCAATTTCACTACAATCAATAGTAGAACTTAGTCTTATTTTTAAAAAATGGATAATAGGTAGTTTATAGTAGCTAATCTAAAATCTAATCAATTCCTAGTAAATGTGTAAATGAATACTTAAAAGAATCTGTTTCTTTTTGCACCTTTTAGAAGACTGTAATCTAGTTTCCTTTTTGCAACTTTAATCCATATTTAGGTACTCTAATAAATCTAATAAATAATTTAATTAATGAATCTCTTTGTAGAGGATGTAGACCTTGGTCTCTAAAACATCAAGTTGTTGCTTCAAGTAGGTAGTCTTGAATATCTCCTTCTTCATAAAATGATGGTCTCAAACTTTCTTTCATGAGCCTAGGATTTGGTGGCTTGTTCTCCTCTTGTGTTCTTCTTCTTCTACTATAG
Organism: Wollemia nobilis; assembly: GCA_028583015.1. NCBI lineage: Eukaryota > Viridiplantae > Streptophyta > Pinopsida > Araucariales > Araucariaceae > Wollemia > Wollemia nobilis. Next base: position 1,957,990 of record JAQPPZ010016751.1, on the reverse strand, counting down.
ATTTGGAAAAGTTTATGTTTCTAAAGTGGTGCCTTATTGCCATGAGAGGTAATATTCAAATCTAGACTATTTAGTGAGCATCTTCTATCTTCAAGTCTTCTTTTCAGATTTTACCTTCAAGTAATATCTTCTTATAGGTTTTGGTACTACTTGCTAAATTTTTCTTCTTGGATTTGAAACTCCTTGCCAAATTATCCTCTTGGGCTTGTTGTTGGATGATGACAATTGTCCCAAATCCTTCACTATTAGGGACTTCAACTATATAGTGGATTTTTTCAATGAGGTCTCAAAGAACTCTATTGATATTTAGAAAGGCTCTCATAGCCTTTCCTTTATAATTGATGAGACCTTCGTAAGGTCTTTGATCTGGAAACATTTTATGGTCTTCCATGAGATATTTGATTCAACCTTCTACTTCCTAGAAGTGTTGGTGGTGAGATCTTCTCTTGGATCTTCTAATTTTGCTACTCCTAGATTTGAGCAGGACTCTCCTAGTCCTTCTTCTTATTCTTCTTCCAATATTAGAAGTTCTTCAATGAGATCTTCTTTTGATCTCTTCACTTTTGCTTCAGGGTTGAGCTATTTTTGAAGAAGATACTCTTCCTAACTTTCTTTAATAGGAAGTCTCCCAAATCACTGAATCTTCTATTCCTACAACAAAGATATTAGTACTAAAATATTTTTGTTTAATTCTAAATCAGATATTCTTCTCACTTTTATCTTTAGAATCAAGTCTTTTGTGGCCTATTTCAATATCAATGATCATGTGGCCTTTTTAGTACCAAGACTCTTGTGGTATTTTTAGTATCAAGGCTTTTATGGCCTTTTCAGTATCAAGGCTTCTATGGCATTTTTAATATCAAGGATTCTATGGAATTTTTAGTATGAAGGTTTTTATGGCCTTTTTATTCTCAATACTTCTATGTAATTTTTAGTATCAAGACTTCTATGGCTTATTCTTCAAGGCTTATATGGCCTTTTTGCATCAAGGCTCTTATAGCTTATTCTTAAACTATGAAATTCTACAATCCAATTATGGAGATATTTAGTCTCCTATCTTCACTAGAAGTCTTCTTCCATAGTATTATTCTCTTGCACAATGAACTAACCTCTACACTATGAGCACACACTAATATTTGGGTAACGAATTTGGAGTCTCCTAGCTTTCTATCATAGGAGGAGTCCTAATCCTCTAAGAATTAATTTCCTACAACAACAAAAAAAACTCTAGACACCTGTTAGAAAATTCTAGATAACCTAGATGATATTCACTAGATGATTTGTCAATCTAGGAAATTGAGTGTTGAGTCCTAGTTTTCACGAGTTTTCATAACAACTCTATGGAAAAGACTCTAGATGAAAATGATCTTAGTATTTTCTAAAAATCAGATTCCTTTCAGTTCTATCTTTGTGACTCTCCCAAAATCTACCACCTAGATACTTATGAGATATTTTGTTAGTGGTTTGTCTAATGGTGTGTTATTTTGATAGAAAATTTACGCTAACCAACAATAGAGATTTATCTATTGACCTACATAGATTAGATCTACCATGGATCTAATACCACTGTTAGATTTTTTTGAACGATTCTTGAGAGAAAACAATCACAAGATACAAAATAATATGAAAGAAAGAAAATATGCTAGATAACTAAAGTATGCTAAAAATATAAATCATATAATATATTACAATGTAGCTATGGAGTACGTGAGCACTCCATTAATAAATCTACATATCCACATTGTATCCATAACCAATGAATGGTATGGCATAAAAAACTACATTATCTACTAAGCTAAGCTATCTGAATATGTTTTCCAACTCTCTTCACAATCTATCCAAGAGTTCATTCTTATATAGATAAAATATGATACTTGGCCAACAGTCTATATATCTCTACAAGGGATAACTTACATATGTACAACTTGCACATTGACACTTGTGCATCTATTACATTGCATGAAGCAACTAGACAACTTGCATAGAAAGTAATCTAGAATAGACTCTATTTCCATAATCCAAATGATGGAATATACTCTATTTCTAATAGTATGTGGTGTTTACATTAGCTTCACCAAAGATGTAAATCTAGAATAGGTGATTCTAGTATTCAAACCTATAGGTTCACACTTGAACAAGGATTCTTCCTTGAATCCCATTTTTACTTGAGTTATTTGGTGGGAAGTAAGGGTTCACCAAGATTATTTTATGGATTCATTCTAAATCCTATATTTTATTGTGTTCAATTATGCAAGCACCTAATATTTGAAATCTAGAAAAGAGAATATGCATAACGAAAGAAGATGTAAATACAATGTATTTTAGGGAATATAACAATGCAACAAACAAGACTAACCTTATATGCCTTATTTAATTCCTTGCAAGAAATTTAAAAATTTGAATGCAAGTGACAAGAAACTAAAAGGAAATATATTTTTCTTTTCACAAAAGTACTCAAGAAGATTCAAAAAATAAATTATATCCCATGTGCAAATTATATGTAATTTGGATTCAATGTCTAATGAAAAAAAATAAAATTGATTCTTTGATCTTTCCTTTCCTTAATGTATTTGAAACTATATGAAAATTTGTTCTTATTGTGAACAACAAACAAAACCATTTTTACTGTTTAGAAATTTGACACAAAATAAGACTACCCAAAGGTTTGTAGAGGATAAAATTGTATTTTGGACTCGGATTTATCATTTGTGAAAACTTTTATTCCCATCCATAGATTCATCGCCTATGTACCTACAAATTTACAAAAAAATATGAAAAGAGAAAAATAAAAAATGGGTTAGTTTTAGAGGTCATACTTGATGTTGAGGAAGTTGTTAAACTTCTACGTTTACAATAAATCCCCTATTTATTTTTACAAAATGAAATTGGACCCTTTTGAAGAAGGTTAAGTAAATAAAACTAGAAATTTATCTATTGCAAAAAACAACATGAGTGTGATGTGAAATTGCTAGGATGTCCCTAGGATTTAGTTATAGATATCTTGATGCTAAATATTTTTGGAGTCCTAAGTTAAATGAATTTGTAATTTGCAAGGTGAATTTATGGCCTATAAATTCTACGACCTACAAACTTGATTCTAAGGCTAAAACAATGGTATTCTAGGATGGAAATATGATGGATTGGATAAAACCATCCTACATATTTAATATCTGATCACAAACCTAGATAAAGGAATATCTAGATGAATTTGTAGCTTGTCAATCTTATTAGCTAGGAATTTGTAATATATAGCTGTAAAAGAAAATCTAGAGCATAACCTATTGCATCCTATTGCAAAGAGGTTATGGAAAGTTCATGGATAATACCTACAAATTCTATAAGTTAACTAAAGCAAGTTTAATTAAACTAATAGAAATAAAATTATCATACTAAAATAAATTAGAGGGAGAAAATAACATCCTACAAAGAGGTAATATTAATAGATATGCAATTCAATAGATTGAAGGACATTAAAAATAAAAGGATAGTAAGATAAAACTCCCCTTTCAGTCATAAGAATAAAATCTTAGGCATGCAACATTCTAGGAGAGGTGAAAGTCAAAAGAGCACTTCAAAGAACACCCTAAAAAACTTCAAAAAAAATCTATCTATATTGTTTCTTGTACAAAAACTCTTGCTCACATGCTTGTTTCTAATTTTCATGCTCTTGCATCATTTCTGATTTGAGACCAAGATGTCCACTTTATATATTTTTGGGGCTTATACAGGAGAAAGAGAGGCAATATTTTGAGATCTTCATACAATTAAAAAATCAATTTCTAGCTAGTAAAAAAGCTAAGTTGAATATTTTTCATGCTTTGATTAGGTTGGAATTAACAAAAAGTGAATTAAGTTAAAAGTGATTTTCCATTTTGAAGGTGCATAAATTTATAGACTAGACAAGTTCACAACTATGGACTTTATTGTGCTATGAATTCATCCATTTGACTATTAAAGAGGAAAGAATTCAAATATTTATGCTAGATAAAATTCATTGCCCGAGAGATAATTCCACAACCTATAAATTTTTCTATGAGTTCTAAATTTATTCTAAGCACCCAATTTTCATGATGAAGGCTAGAACATGACTTAGATGTGTCATTTAAATTGTCTACAATCCTTTAATGTGATGGGTGAATAAAACTAGGTATCTATAATTACTATCAAAGATGTAAAATCAAATATAACCTCTAAAAATATAATTAAAGTATCAATCATGTTGCATTGTTAAGCCTATGCACATATCTTCTTACCTCAAAATTAGGATCTATATATCAATATTTTATGCATTCATTATGCAATAAATGCATCAAAAATGGTAAATGTAGACACATAATTTATAGCACATCATTAATCTCCAAGATTGCCAATTTCTTTATCAATCAACCAACAAATAATCTAAACTAAATAAATTATATTCAAGATAAAATTGGTAGTATTGATTTCTCTATAAGCAAAAGTGTTAGGACATAAGAAAAAGCACCTATAGTGCTTTTTCCTCTTAAGTAGTGCTTTTGTAAAATTTGACTTTTTGATTTTTTTTCCACCCCATTTGACTAGCAATAGTAATTTTGATAAATTCGTTGGAGCATTAGCACCACCAATGCTATTGTCCTCTAGTGCTTCTGATTGTCATTTACAAAAAAAAAAAGTTGATAATTTTTACCTTCTAAGATTCCCACCATTAATGGATCTAATCACAAATATTCAGTTCATAGTCCCAATGAAAATCTCAATCCCAAGATTTACCATTTTTAATATTCCTCTATTAATGGAATATTAAACCAGTTTTATATTCTTTCCTTCACCAATCCTTCCATCTTGAATTCAATCATTTTTCCAAGGATCCATATATTCCTATAAATACAACACTTGGGGTGCTCAATCCATATCATCTTGTAATACAACATAATTTTACAAAAAAAAATTATATATTCTTAGGAATTCATCTCCAAGTATGGAAATATTATACTAAAAATTTTTTATGGACTTGTGAAAGCATCCAAACATTCAACATATTGATCATCCAAGCATACCTACATTCAAGCTCTCAATATTTCAAGTGTCTTAAAGCAACAAGCAAGCTTCAATCAAGCTTCCATACCAAGGGGGAAACAACCTTAGCATATTTTAGCAACAAGTATGTTTGGGATTGTGCTCCTTCCTCTTTCTTATTTTTTACATTATAATTGTTTTTGTATCTCTAATTTTTAATATCATTTCCATATTAGTTATGCTTTAATCATTACGTTTGCATCTAGTTAGCATTGTTGAGCATTTGGCTTCATTTTTCATAAATAATATTTTTACTTCCAATCATCTAGCATGATCTTTATACCTATCATCAATTCATTAATTTGCTATATTAATTATATTATATTGTGTATTTAAGCTAGGGTTATACATAAGTGATCAACCCCATAATGTATTTATAAAAATTTAGCAAATCAGTTTCAAAATCTAGGTGAACATTGTTCAAACACATGTAGAAGTTTCACTATAATTAGGATCAATGTTGGAAATTTAAACATAAAATGGTCAAATGATTATAAAATTAGGGTAAATCAACCAAAAAAAAAATTTGTACCCAAAATGTTTTGGCTAATGGGCCCTAGTCAAGGGTCCCAAATATTACTCAGTTTCAATTTTCAAAAATCCTAATTTTAGCCAATTTGGTGATAAATAACCGCTATGCATAACCCTAATTTAAGCAAAAACACTACCTAATTATAGGTTTTATGGTGCTATAGCTCTCTATTTTAAGTAAAATCATAAAGAGCAAAAGTGTTATCAGTTGCTAAAAACATTAACAATGTTATCACTAACATAATAATGCTTTTACAACTAATCAATTAATTCATGCTTTTATCATTTTATCGTACTTTAGCTCATATCTAAATAAGGGTCTAATGTTGGTCAAGCGAGCCAGATAATCTCCTCCCAATTGATCTCCTATTTCTTGTTTATATTATAGATAAGCAAAAGCACAAATAGGATAAAGTAGAATGATAAGGCTTCTACCTCTATGATAGAACCAGATTTTTTTATTCACACCATTTTATTTTCAATATTTAGGCTATAGACCTATCTGTTGTCTACAAAAATTAGTTTTTATTTTCTATGTTTTCTATTATTTATAAAGTAAAGAAAAAGGAAATAAAACTAGTTAAGATTAATCATTTAGGGCATTGCCTGTAAATTAAATTATATTTATCTTGAGCCCTTGTCATTAGAAATCATATTTGCTTTCATAATTAAATTAAAAATTAGTTTAGCTTTAGGGCCTTAGGCTTTGTTTGTTGCATTTGTGTGATGTATTAGTAGCAAATTGGATTTTAATTAAGATTGAGGTTTGCTAAGGAAATCTTACAAGAAACATAGATGTTTTTGAAATAATCCATCAAATATTAGAGGATAAGTTCACTAATTGCCCTTATCCTTTAGTGAAAAGGGAGAGAGAAGCATCACAAAGAGGTTCTTTGTAGGGTTATGCATAAGGGATCAATCCCAAAATGTATTTAATTTTTTTTGGAAAATCAGTTTCAAGATCCAAATGAATAGTGTCCAAACACATAGGTTCACTATTATTTAAAGCAATGTTGGAAATTTAAACTTAAAATGATAACATTACTATAAAATTAGGGTGAATAAACCCTAAAAAAATTGTGCCCAAAAAGTTTTGGCTAATGGGCCCTAGTAAAGGGTTCCAAATATTAGCCAATTCCAAATTTTGAAAATCATAATTTTAGCCAATTTGGTGATAAACAGTTGTTATGCATAACCCTGGTTCTTTGTGATCACATTTCAATCCCCTTTGTCATAGAGAGAAATTTAAAAAATTGAAGATGATCTTGAAAATATGCTTCAAGAGATTTATTTTCCTATTTTTACTCAAAATGATGAGTTATATATTTGGTCAAGTTGGGATATAAGGATTTCGCGCAATCAAAAATTTCTTCTAAATATTTTTTAGAAGAATTTTCATAGGAAAGAATCCACAAAGAAGAGGACATCATGCGAATTTCAAATGTGCCTTGTGTGAAAAAACTGAAAAGAATTGAAATAGTAAACTTCAAATGTGCCTTGTGTGAAAAAACTGAAAAGAATTGAAATAGTAAACTTCAAATGTGCCTTGTGCAGCATCAATGTTGAAAGAGTTGATGAAATGTTTATTTAATTATTTCAAAGCTAAATCATTATTTATTTTGTGGAGGATTGGTCCTACAATTATTTATAGGAATTCATAATAGAGTTTTTAAAAATAAATCTCAAAATCATCCCCATATTTTGAATTTTATTATTATATTTTTTTTTGTAGAATGTTAGCATATATGGTGCTCATCATGGGAATTCAAGTATGAAAAAAAAGATGTTAGCCACTTGGTTAATGATTTCAATATACATGGAAGATTCATCTAAAATAATTATTTTAAACCGAAGGATATGCTTTGACCTAAGGTATACTAGAAATGTCCATAAATTAGATTTATCAAAATTAAATTTGATGGTGGTTCCAAAGGAAATCTAGTAAAAATTGAGGGGTGCTATTTTTTAAAATAATAGGGCTAAAATGTTCCTCACTAGAAATCATATGTAATTTTAATTAAAAACTATTCAAGGCTAGGGCACTTCTTAAGGGGATAAAAGTTATAATTGAAAAATGATGTTAGTATATTTCAATTACGGGAGATTCACAAATTATCATTAATGCTACCAATAAAAATGAATGTAAGGATTGGATACAAAACAGTATTATTGTTGATGTTCAACATATATACACTGAAGGAAATTAGGTAGAAGTTAACTTAGCTAATCATAATATTGATATTCATTTTAATGTTAGAAGGCAATTGATAGAGATTTTATCTCTTAATCATTTAAATGATATGCAAATACATAGTAGTTTGAGAAGAATAAAGAATATATTTGATAAAAAAGAAAAGAAAAATGTCTTTAATAAAAAATAAACTAAAAATAATTTAGATAACATAAAAACAAAATTATATTTTAATAAAAATTATATTAAAAGAAAATTAAATAAGATATATAATATTAAATGAGATAAATAAATATCTATTTGAAAGTCATTAAAAAAATCAAACCTGCACTGAAAAACTCTTAATAAGATATATAATATTAAATGAGATAAATAAATATCTATTTAAAAGGCGTTAAAAAAATCAAACCTGCAATGAAAAACTCTTAAGAAAATGTCAGGACACAAAAGAAGGGAATTAAAATAAAATAAAACAAAACAATTGAGTAAAAAATTTTAAATTATAAAACAATATCTGATAAAGGCATATTTGCTGCACGAGAGAAAAATGCTACCACGTAGGTTTGTTGGTCATGTGCAAACCTTACACGTGAGGAGTCACTACTTAGACTTGAGAGTCCACAATGGTTTTTTTTCATTTTCCTGAGGACAAGGCGGCCAGAACGATAGTTGTATTCCTTGCACTCGAGAATGGCAGCTCCTTATTCTTCCTTTCTATGCCATACCCCTCTCTCACGCGGTGTTGCCATTATTCATTATTTATATTAAGAAGAGAGTCCATAAAGATTAAATAGGAATGTCATCCTTGCCCGTTATCAATTATTAAATTTACTGTCCTCTGTTTCAGGAAAATGCCAATACTCCTTGCCCGTTATCAATTATTAAATATAATACAATTTCATTTACTGTCCTCTGTTTCAGGAAAATGCCAATACTTCGGTTAATTTATTAGTAGGTTTACCTTTAAATTTTGGGTATGTTTATTAATTTGTAAAGTAGTAATCTGTTTTGATTTTCCTGTATATATATTAACCTGTCTGCACAGACCCACAATAATGGTATCAACCATAAGTGGCTAGTCGTCATGTTTCAAACAATAACGATGTAACATAAGAATTATAAGGGACAGTTCAACCTACTTAATTGTAAAAAAACTGTTGATGTAACCGATTTAGTATATATAAAAAATAAAATAAAAATTATATGAAGTAATAGGCTGCCATTTATAGGTAGCTAGGCAATGCATGGCACTGATCGAATATATAATGATAAAATTAAATTAAGAAATTATGAGGACCACTTACCTCATTTGGTTTTGTTTATTGCAATAGTCGTTCGAGGTTAAAATAAACAGCATTCTCACGTGCTCATCGTTGACGACAGTTTGTATGTATGTGACACTGGGGATGAGCATATGAGTTATATATATGCACTATGGAAGATTATATTTATGCCATTAAAAGATAATACTTTAATAAAATTTTATACAAAATAGGTGATTGAGCACCTTAAGGATGCCAAGCATCCATAAGATACTCAAATCTAACATTTTATGTATTTGTCTTTTGATTTACATAAAAGGAGATAATTTCATTGTATAGAAGCAATTTAGCTCCCTACACATCAAGTGTTGTACTCGAATAAACTACTTCATAGTAATGAATCAAACCAAATCGTTTATAAGTTTTATTTATAACTTGGATGACACTTTTATCCACATATATAATTTTTAACGTCCTCTTCTAATCTATTAATTTTATATAAATATTATCAATTTGAGTCTTATACAACATATGCATGGTAACATTGAACTTATTGTCAAATTGACCTACTAGTTGTGGTTTTATGATACTATATTTTTCTTTGGTGGCCTTACAATGACCATGTATTTTCTTCAACTATGCTTATGGACATTTCATCTCATTAGATTGCATGAGTAACCAACCTATGTAATTATTGAGTATGGAAGGTAATGGTACTAGAAACTAAGTCTACATCAAATGCATTTTAAAAATGTTTCATTAAACAATGGTACAAATCCCACTTATGTGTTATAATAACCCTAACATGTTGTTATGATACTTTACCAATAACTTGTAATAATAGTATGAACAAAATTTTTAATTTACGTTTTTTCTTTGATAATAACTTTTATACCTTTTAGGTCTTCTATCATTTATGATATTTTAAAATCACTTAGATAAATTTTGATGTTAAAGAAATAAATTTATTACATAGTGTAAATTTCTATAACATATAAGGTTCAACAAAAATAACAAAATAAAAATTAAAGTAATATCTTATCACATTTTACTTAATAGTTGTCAAACCACTAACACCTAATAAAACATAAATTTAGAAATGAACTACCACATGAAAATTCTAATTTAGAATTATGTGTTTGATATATGATATTCATAATGCTTATTAAATAGAGACTTTAGTTGTACAATGAATTCCTAGTTATCCTAAGGTTTTCTATGGGCATGGACCTATTATGACCACCTACCATACTTATAAAATAATGTACATTAAATTTCAATTCAAAGACTACAAAATACTAATTTTAAAAAATCTGATGTATTTATATTGAGTATACTCAACAACAAGATATGATAAAAAAATATAAGTACATTGACAAATTATAAAGGCATTTGAATTGGTATATAGATCTAAGATATTATTGTTGAATTTTATAATAGTTTCTAGAAATGAGTAGAATCAACATATTACTAGTATTGCTAAAAAATAAATATATATGTTATATGGGGATGTCCATGGATGCTAAACAATATCATTATAGTTTTTATTCCTATTCGACCTAATATACTTTATCTTCCTATATTTTTGGTTTTATGATGTAAATCCAATTGCAAGAGGTCAAAAAAAATACCTCCCATTACATAAAAACTGCGGTAAATGAAAATAATATGTAAAACCCTCCACTTACATAAAAAATGCAATAAATGTAAATAATCAGTAAAACCCTCCATTCACATAAAAACTATAGTACATTGAAATAAACCAATAAATCATTTATTTTCTCATTTTTGGATTCACTTCCCATTTTACAATGCAATAACAAGGGAATATATATCCCCAAAGAAACCCTAAAATAAAACCCTAAAGCTTGAAGCCCTAAAAGAAAACCCTAAAAATAAAAAATTACTATTTTTGGCAAAAACAATTTCCACCAAAAAAATGTCTTTTTAAGTAATTACTATTTTAGGTAAATTATTTTTTCATCAAAATTTGTTGGTTTTAGTAATTACCATTTTCAAAAAATTATATTTTACGTCAAATAATTCCATTTTGAGTAATAAAAAAATTACATTAAAACTCTTTTTAAAAAAACCCTCTAAAGATAGGCTCCTGCATCATTCTCCTCTGGTTGAAAAGAATTATGCTCCTACGAGTTCCTTTGATCAAACTCATAATTGCTCTCCATAGAGTGCCACACATCTACAAGTACTCTTCAAAGTACCAATCTCCTTCCGAGGTTTTATATCTCAAACCTCCTGCAAGCACTACACATAGTGTCAATTTATTCCTTCAAGGTTTTAAAATAGCAAACCTCCTGTAAGCACTACACAAAGTGTCAATTCTTTCCTTTGAGGTTTTTAATGAAAATAAAACCTCTTGAGTGCCAATTTATTTCTCTAAGGTTTTACAAACCTTCTGCAAGCACTACACAAAGTGTCAATTCCTCCCTCTAAGGTTTTACAAAAAAAGAACCTCCTGTAAGCACTTATACAGAGTGCAAATTTCTTTCTCCAAGGTTTTACAAACCTTCTGCAAGCACTACACAGTGTCAATCTCTTTATCTAAGGCTTTTACATAAAAAAAACCTCTTGCAAGTACTTACACAAAGTGCCAATTTTTGTCTCCAAGTTTTTACAAACATTTTGCAAGCACTGCACAAAGTGCCAATTTTTTTAGATCCCATTTGCTCTCCTCTCCTTTTCTCTTTTCGTTTCTTCTTTTTTCTCCCCAGTAAGATCCAACTTGCTCTGATACCAAATGATGTAAATCTAGCTGCAAGAGGTCAAAAAAAAATACCTCCCATTACATAAAACTACGGTAAATGAAAATAATATGTAAAACCCTCCATTTATATAAAAAATGCAATAAATAAAAATAATCAGTAAAACCCTCTATTCACATAAAAACTATAGTACATTGAAATAAACCAATAAATAATTTATTTTCTCATTCCTAGATTCACTTCCCATTTTACAATGCAATACCAAGGGAATATATATCCCTAAATAAACCCTAAAATAAAACCCTAAAGCTTGAAGCCCTAAAAGAAAACCCTAAAACTTAAAACCCTAAAAATAAAAAATTACTATTTTTGACAAATTTATTTTTCCATCAAAAAAATGCCTTTTTAAGTAATTATTATTTTTGGCAAATTATTTTTTCATCAAAATTACTTTAAAACTCCTTTTAAAAAAACCCTCTAAAGATAGGCTCTTGCATCATTTTCTACAAGAGATTTGAATACCTTGAATCTCCCAAAGGCCTCATCCTTAGTGTAAATAATAAACAACCACTTTGATGAGATATATCTATTAGGCGATGGATTATATGGTAAAGAAATGACTTCATTCTACTAATATTCCTTCCCGATGTTGTCCTTTCTCTTTTTTATGTGTTTCTCTATGTTTTCTGGTTCGTTTTGCATGGATATCCCGATGTTTCAAATAGCCTTTGGGTGTGTTGTTATTAGCTTTTGTTTCTCCTTTAAGTGAAAATGTGGTTCATGTTGTTGGTTGTAAAAGGTCGAGGGACCTTTCAAATCCTTTATTTTTTATAATAATACAAAAAAATAAATAAATAAACAACCACACATATTTAAAGAAGTCATCAATAAGAAGAGAGAAGTACCTATTTTTAGAAGAGCAAGGAATATCTATATGTCACATATGTCATTGTGTATGACCTCTAAGGGGTGAGTAGCACATTTCACTATAATTTTTGGAAAGGCCTCCTTAAAATATTTCCTAGGAATTGTAGACACCAAAACAACACCAATCCAATTAAGTGACTACAAACACTGATCGCATTGACATACACAGATTTCAGGGCAGCCCTTAGAAGTCAAACAGTGGTCCTAGCCACTCACATTGCAGTTTAGAAGGTCAGAAAGTAAACGTAATAAAGATGGTCGTTTTAACAAGCCTTCATTAAAACAAAGTCAAAACAAGCCTTCATCAAGCAAAGCCTTAGTCAAAGAAAGCCTCCATTAAAGCAAATCAAAAGTGGGCCTTGGCCGAAGTGTCGCGATATCGCGACGTCACGATATCGCGACACTTCGGCGCCCAAAAAAAAGATTTGGCATCGAAGTGTCGCGATATCGCGACGTCGCAATAAAAAAAAGGCGTCGAAGTGTCGCGATATCACGACAAACTTTTTTTTGGGTGCCAAAGTGTCGCGATATCGTGACGTCGCGATATCACGACACTTTGGCCGAGGCCCACTTTTGATTTGCTTTAATGGAGGCTTGCTTTGACTAAGGCTTTGCTTGATGAAGGCTTGTTTTGACTTTGTTTTAATGAAGGCTTGTTAAAATGACCATCTTTATTTCGTTTACTTTCCGACCTTCTAAACTGCAATGTGAGTGGATAGGACCACTGTTTGACTTCTGAGGGCTGCCCTGAAAACTGTGTATGTCAATGCGATCAATGTTTGTAGTCACTTAATCAGATTGGTGTTGTTTTGGTGTCTACAGAATACATCACTTGCATGCACTGCTCAAAGGGAAAATATAAGAAGTCCAATGGTCATCTAATGACGACTCACTCATCTCAAGGATCCATAGATAAGATGCTCAAGCCTATGTTGCTATATATAATTCTTATTATCTATATGAGAAAATATAGCCAGAAAAATATTATTCCTAGAGGAATAAATGAAAGGAGTTAGATTTTATTCTCACTTATATATTTGGTATGAATCATCATAATAATCACACTTAACTATCTTAAAATCATTATGTATATCTTTCATTACACAATGATCAAACCAAAATTTTACTTTCTTATTAGTATGAGTAATTTGACAAAAATATAAGAGATTGGAGTGAATATTGAGAACATGAAGTACTTCATCAAAATAAAAATATACAACACTAACCTCTGCACATCCTACTACCTATAAAGAAGAATCATCTACAATTAAAACATGTTCTCCTTAATATAATTTGTTGTACACCTATAGAATATGTTTGTTCTTTATCATGTACTTGGTTTCCTCTATGTTCATAATCCACTCATTAGACGAGGTGGATGTACAATATGTTTAATGAATAACTACATGTGCCTATGATGTTTTTCCATAAAAATATCCTCACCTTATGGATAGAAGATATCAACATCAACCTCCTCCTTTTTTACTACTTTCTCAAGCTTCTTTATGTGAATCTAACAAAATTTTACTTTATTTCCTTCTTGTAAAACTCGCATGTTGGATTTTTGAGGGGCTTCTTGGGCTTATTTTCATTTTGCTTTGTATTCTTAACATTTTTATCATTAAAAACCACTTATTTTATATAGGCTTGATTAATGAAAGAGTTACCCTTATTCCTTTGTATTCTATCCTGATGATAAAGGAAGTACTTGAGTACCTTATTAATTGGTGTAGGAGAATCATGAAAGTAAGCACAAATCATCTCAAACAAAACTATAACCATCTCATGTCTCTAAAACATTGTCAAAGATAATATTGAGCATCTCAATGGTCTTCTCCTTGTCCACAAATTTTTGAAGTTCTTTTTTTACATTTGGAATTTTTTTAATAGTTAGAATAGTATCTTATAATTTCTTGAAATAACTAATATAGTTATCAAAAATATCATAATGAGTTCATATTCAAATTACCAAGGTCAATCTCCAACCTATTGATCTATGTAGAATCAATACGATCATATAATCCTTAAAATATACTAAGTAGTTCCTTAGTTTTACATGGTGTTGCTAACATCAGTGTCATAGATATTGTAAACATAAATAGTTATCACACCAATAGCCTTATCCTTCTTGTCCCTATAGATATACTTCCTCTCTTTAGAATTAGTAACATGAGGTTCTTCATTCATATATTTGATTAACCCTTACTCTAAAGTAAATCATTAATCCTAATTTTCCAATTAGCATAGTTATGAGCATTCAGCAAGGGTACATACTATTCCGTAACTATGATATCAATATAAAATATTATGTACACTTATGATTAAAAAAGCACCACTAAAGTAGATATCTCAAAATAACACACAAGTAGAAAAATAGCTCAAAATGATTTTGTATGCAAAAGTTATGGTCCCTAGAAATTTAGCCCAAAAGTCACACAAAATGAAAAAAATCAAATAACTATAGTAACTGGGAGGTTGCCATGTGTTGCTATGTAAGTGGTTGAGGGGATGCCAATTGTACCACTTATATTGATTAGGGGAATACCAACTATGCAAGTCACTAGACAACAATTTAGCAAACCAAATTTACCTCTTTTCACATTCTAATTGCTCTACTATCTATGAACCACTATGTACCAACTATCACATAATGATTTACTCCAAAAATTTGTTTACTATTGACTATGTGATTCTATAGTCACTAGGTTTTATGAGTTAGTGGAATTTCATCAGTTAAACCTATATTTATACTTGTTAAGTGGTAGTATTCCTACCACATTGGCTAAAACATTATCTCTTGCATAAATTGCAATATTTGATGCTATCTTAATCACCATATCATATATCATGTAAGTTGTACAAACCTCCACATTAGTTGTATGGGATGCAACATCAACTACCATGTCACCTACCATGTTAGCTACTATGTAAGCTATACATAATATCATGTCACCATATAAACTACTATATCAATTGTATGAACTTCTATTTTAGCTATATGTGTTACCATATCAACTACCATGATAGCTACCTTGTCAACTATATGGGATTCCATGTAATCTATATAGAATGCCATGTCATAAAGTGCCACATCATTAGATGATATAGGTGATCAATTTTGTCTTTGATATTATCAGGAGCCATGTCATCACATAATATCCCATCATTAATATTTTCCAAGTCATCACTATGAGTCATGTTGATATCATCATTTATTCTAAAAAAGAATCACAGGGGAGGTTTGAACCATTGACCTCATCTAGATTCAATGCCTTATGTAAGCCTACGATAGCCACAAGGGTGGAGGTACCTTTACACATATAATAGAAAGTCCTTCTATATAAACACTTCCTCCTATTCAAACGTCTTGTCAATGCTACAAGTGCATGACACTAATGCATGTCATATGACATATGCATGTACTAATACCTTGCTACTTATCCCAAGGAATATTCCTTGGAATAATTTCACATTCAAAATTTAAAAATTTAATCTTTGTAGGGAAAAAAATATTTTTTTAGCACACAAAAAATAGTACCTAGAGGTAAAACAAAAAAAAAAAAGTGCTAAATTGGAAATCCCCTCTAAAGTTTTGTAAATAGTCTAAAAATGATTAAAATCATTTGTATATTTCATGTTTTTTCCTACATAATCATTTTTATAAAATGTAACAAATTAGGCCATCCTTTCACATCTATGCAAAAAAAGCATCCCTGACCATTTTAGTAACTTTTTCAACTAACTCAAAGGTATTTGCCATGCATAGAAGCCTACCAATAACTTCTCTATCACTATGGGTCACTCAAACAATGTTTAACATCTTATTTTTCATGGTAGCCAACTATTTTGTGTAATAACCCAAGTCTACTCACTTAGTTGTACCACATAATTAAGCCAAGGAATTTTTTTTGTCTAAGTTTATTGTTTAATCTAAAAAGTGTTTTCATGTTCATAGCATTTATGATTCACACAATGATTTATTATCATAAATTTTAATAAATAAGAGGTATATCATACCACTTTTGGATTTTTGTACTGGTGTAGACAGCCATCCAAGTGGATGAGATTGAACAAATCTCGTGAAATGTGTCATTTTGTGGATTCGACTAGTCTCATTTAACTTTCTCTTATTTTAGCATGAGGGTTGAACCATGACTAAGGTTATCCTCTAGGGGCCATAACACCTAAATGGTGGATGCATACTCTCCCTATCTCTTAACACATTGAACCTCAACTTAACCGATCCATCTATTCAACTTATAAATGTGAAGCGGATGAAAGACAACATTTGATAAGACATAAAACATAAAACAAATGTAATGTCCAAAATGTTGCTTTTTATTCATTCAAACTTTCATGGGTTACAAAGGTAATTTCCCAATATGTCTTCATGGATATCAAACACTTTGATGGTTTCTTTTGAGACTCCTCAGTGAAGGTGGGCTTGCAAACCACCACTAGTTAACTGATTGTTGTTGTTTTATGATCTCCTGCACCTATTTTTGAAGGCCTGCAAAATATAGTTAGAGGGTTTGGGGGCCTGCCTTGGTCAATATCCTTTTTGATAAAATATAAATATACCCAAAGTAAAATTATGTTGAAACATGATAGAAACTGAATAAAACACTATAAAAACTTGAAATAAAACTTACCTGCTAAATTTTCTAAAGTAGATGTGATGCATGGTCAATTCGCATGGTAGGGAATGAATTGGAGCTCGGATTCGTAGTTCAGGGGGTGAATCATACTTTTGTTGGCTATGGCACAAAAATTTCTATCCATATAGATGAAAAAAGTTTTCCTTTGTTGTTTTTATGGCATAGAATTGTCAGACGCAATCCTAGACTAATTTTAGTAGAGTTTTTTTATGGTAGCAAAAAGGGAGAGAGAGGTAGAATAAGAGGGGGAGCACTCTATTTATAGAAAAATATGAGATCAAGAGAAGGCGTTAGATATACCAACCCTTAGAGTTACTCCATACTAGAGTTAGGTCTCATGCATTAGAGAAATATCTCCTCATCACACATGTGTGAGGAAGAGTTAGGATTAAATAGGGTTAGTTAGATCCTAGATTAGGTTAGGGTTTAGTTAAGAAATTTGGAAATATCCTAACTAAACTCATGCACACACATGTGTGGAAGTGTGTTTATGGCTAATTTGATTTAGGACCCTAATTAAACTCACTTAAGTGAAAAGTGCATTTAATTAAAATTCAATGATGAATTAGAACACTAATCAACCTAATTAGGCTTTTAGCTAGAGATAAGGTCCCATGAAGACTAGTTAAGGAGAGGGCTTAAGTTACCTTGGGGGCTAATAGGTGGTCTCCTAGTGGGTAGGAGGTATTTTGGAGGTATTTTAACTAGTATTTTAGGTTTCAAAACCTATAGATGCCTAATATAGCCTACAAATGACTACGATGGTCTACAATGGCCTATGAATACCTATGTCAGTATACAAGTGTGTATGTAGATATGCAAGTGTCTAGAAGTGAGCATGTGTGACTTTTAGGTGTCTACATTTACCCATTTTTGTACTATGTTGTGTGGAACACAATTTAGTGCAAAAAATATGAGATTAGAAAGTGATGAGATGTTTTGGATTGGAGGGGGAGAAGGGAAGAGAAGGAGAAGGGAAAATAATGGGATATAATCAAAGGTATGTAGCTACTCGAAGTATGACCATACAATATTGATCGATAGCCAAGAAGATAAGGGAAAATAATGGAATCTAATCAAAGGTATGTAACCACTCGAAGTGTGACCATACAACATTCATTGATAGCAAAGAAGAGAAGGTAAAATAATTAGATCTAATCAAAGGTATGTAGCCTCTCGAAGTGCAACCATACAACATTGATTGATAGCCAATAAGAGAAGGGAAAAGAATACGATTTAATCAAAAGTATGTAGCCTCTCGAAGCATAACCATACAAAATTGATCGATAGCTAAGAAGATAAGGGAAAAGAAATAAATGGGAATAAGGAGAAGATAAGAATGAGCGAATGTAAATGATGAGATAGAGTTGAATGGATGCATGTGGATGACTATGGATGCAGTGCGATGATTTGTTGATTTTGTACAACATTTTACAATTTTGTATCGGTTGCTTGTGAGGGAAACTTATGACTACTTTGCTTTTGCAACCAATCCAAGATGGTCCAAATATGAATAGAATACATGTTATTCAAATTTTTGCTTTTGATTGATTGATGAGTACAAGGTGACACTTGTCAAACCATTTGATCTAGGTGGCATGGATTATTCAAATGTATCATTCATTATGTGATCGTTGTCGACATACATGAATTCTAGAGTGACATATCCTTTATTGGGTTATTAAAATATACCATTCAGTATTTGGTCAGGGCCGACTGAATGATAGAGTAAAAACTCCAATATTGTGCATGGCTCTCATGATTTAACAAATGTCTGATTTGGGATGGAGTTTTATCTTGAGATAATCTTCAACAAAAAAATTGTAGATAAATATGATATTTGTGATTTAGATGTTTGATTATTTGGTTGAATGCAAAGAAGATTTTGGATATGAATATCCCCTCAAATGAGGAATCAAAAATGAGGTGAATGAAATGTGATGAAGTGATGATGAAGTGATTGATATAATAAAATGGATGATAATAGGGGTGAGAAATTAAATGGACAAGAAGACGGAAAGGTAATCTAGGGATTTGAGTGAAAATTTGATTATTTTGTAGGTAGGAGCTTCAATTTGCATTGTGGGGGTGAATTGAACCTAGATTCATAGGTTGGGGGAAAATTAGGGTTTTTAGGTGCTTTTATACCTTTTTGACGTGTGTGGGGGTCATTTGTAGTGTGTGAGTTGGAGAGTGAGGAGAAAACAACATTTGGTGACACAAAGCACTAGTAGTTTGAGTATTTAGAGTCAGTGATGGTGAGGGGACACACTGGAGCTGGCAGTCAACGCAGGGATCCACCGGCAAGTGGTTGCAACTTGCTTTTGTTCTATTTTGTTATTTAAAAAAAACGTGAATTTAAAAAAACGTGAAATAAGGGAGGGAGGTTTATGCATCATTTTTTTAAATTATGCAATATTTTATAAAAATCGAAACACAAAGTGTTAAACAATCCAAATGGGTATCTAGATGTGTGATTAGATTTTCATTTTGACATTTTTTTACATTGGTTTGACCAATTTGCAGGTAGTGTAGTTGCGTGAGTGGGGTTTGCTGTAGGGAGCAAACGATGCAATATTTTTGAGATGTGATTGCATTCTATTCATAAAAGTGCCAAATGGATATCCATATGTGTGACTGTATTTTTATTTTGCAATCATTTGGCATGTGATTTTGGTATGTGGTTTTTGTATGAGTCGATTGAACGTATATGTGATGTTAGCAATTATCATTGTACTATTTTTTAAATATGTTGAAACTTCCACTATAAAAGAGAAAAATGGGTATTCAAAAATGTATTTTTTTGCATGTTGTTTCATTTGGTGTGTTTTTGAATTTTGTGTCATGAGATATATTTGAGTAAACATGAAATTGGCTATTGGGAGCCAGATATGCATTGTTTATCAAATTTGTTTGGACTTTCACCATGAAATGGCAAAATGGGTGTACAAATATATGACTGTGTTTTTTATTTACCATGTTTTGTGCATTGTACATGATTTTACATCTCAAAATATGAGAAAATAAATGAATTATTTTGTAGTTGTGAAATGTGTTCTAGTGAATTGTTTAAATTTTTCTTTTGGTAGATAAGATACTATAGCATTAATATTGGGTTTTACAGGTTGACCCAAAACTTTTTACAAAAATCAGCCTAGGGCTGTTGATGAACATGTCCTTACTAAGGATCCTATATATGTAAAATCTACATGCCACCAAATCCATTACATTCGATAAGGCACCTAGACTATTATCAAAAATAAACTTCCCATACAACATTTTGGGTATACCCCGAGAAAACACACCTGTATCATAATTACAAAAAAAGAAACAGACAAAGATCCCTTTCTTGAAACAGTGGAGAAACAAAAACTATAGACACACATAGCAGAGTACTAAAAAAACTCCCACAAGATCTGTATTAACAATTACTCTTAATAATTATTTGGTAATTTATTTCTTCTGTATATGACATGCTTTGGGACCACATCCCATCTTGGCCAATCAGCCTTGGAGAAGTGAACCTACTGGCTAGATTTATGGTAGTGGCTATTTGGTGGTCCACGTGGCTCTGGTTCGAAGTCTTATATTATCGTTTCTTTCATGCCCTATGATTATCAACCAACCTCAAATTACTAAGACTACTAGGAGCCATGTTATCTGAATGTGACTTTCCCCATTAGTCTTTGTGGTATTTCCATGCAACATCCACAAAGACTGGCAGCTCGGATAATTTTTATTGTGAGTCCATTTCAAAAAATAGATGGGAATACTCATAGCTTTCGAACTTACAATGCCTTCCCTATTGGTAAATTCGACTATCATTCTTGGAATTCTTGTTGAATAAGCTCCTCTACTTTTCTTGTGACATCTTTTTCCCATTTGAAAATTTCATCACCATCGACATCCAAATTGGCCAGCTTATCAGCAACTTTTTTAGCTTCCTAAAAGACATGTTGGGCTTTTCTATCCTGTCTTCCCTGGAAAAGGATCCTAGCCTCTTCAACAATTATTTTAATCCTCAAAGGAGGTGTTTTCCAATTATTGAGGATATTTATAACATGCATAGAGTCTCCTTCTATGATCAAATTGCCTTATAAGTCTTGAGTCATTTGAAGGCCTCTCTACATAGCTCTAGCTTTAGCTTCATTGTTCGTTCTTGTTTCCAAATATTTGAAAAATGCAAGCATCATGTTCCCATTGTGATCTCGCATAATGCCACCAACGCCTACTCTACCAGGATTTTCCTTAGCCGCTCCATCAAAATTAAGCTTAAACTAACCCGTAGGAGGTGGGGACCACTTAAATTGGCTCTGGGGTTGACTACCCTAGGCACATACTCATCTAACAAGGTTAAGCTTAAATATTAAGCAATTGTGGTCTCCTACAGATGAGGTTTACGGCTATCAAAAGGGATAAGGTTCACATTCCCATTGGCAAAGGATAGGATCCTGACAATAATAGTTTGATAATAATGGATAAACTTATTAAAGACTCTATGGTTCCTTTCTAACCACACCTACCAAAGATAGTGATTGAGACAAATTTTCCACATGTATCTAAGTCTTTGGCTTGAAAAGGGGCAAGGCCACTGGATGAATAAATCAATTACAATGGATGGTTTAACCCAAGAAATATTGAAGGCATAAAAAATCCCACTTAGGACAGTCAAGGAAAAAGGGCACTCAAGGAAAATGTGATAAATGGTCTCCCAATTAGCCCTACATAGATAACATCGATTAGTGATACAAATACCTTTACGCATCATATTATCAATGGTTAGAATTCTTCCTTGGATAACCAGCCATGAAAATACTACAATTTTTAGAATTAATTTTTTTATTCAAAATAAGTCCTTTTGGAGGACAAAATCCTCATCATCAAGCAGAAGCTTCTAAGCTAATTTAACAATGAACTGCTCATTTTTCGTAGGAGCTCAGGTCACTTGATATTCCTTGAGTATCATGGGGATAAAATGTTACCTAAGAATGTTACAAAGATCATTTGATTCTACTTGATATCCTTGAATCCTTATTTTTTTCCACTTCATTATGCCTCTGTCCTCAACCATATAATCGGATATGTTTTTGCCAATGAGTTCTTTCGTGATGTCTCTGATTCATGCTAAGTTAGGATATTGCATTAGTGGTTCGTCCTTATCCCACCTATCATTCTAGAAATTTATCCTCTCACCATTGCCTAAAACCCATATTAAACCTTTTTCGATGATTTCCTTAGAATTGAGAATTACTTTCCAAAAAGTAGAACCTCTGATTGGAACTAAGTCAGTTAGAAATTTCATATTTTCAAGATACTTTTATTTGATGATAGTTGTCCATTCATTTTCTTCACCAGAAATGAGGTGCCATGCCATCTTAGATAGTAAAGCTAAATTCATATGAGCAATTCTCCTCAGACCTAAGCCCCCATTTTCCCTAGGTCTACACACTTTGGTCCATCCTACAAGGTGTATCATTTTTTTCTCCTCTAATCCAGTCCATAAAAATTCTTTTTGGAGTTTCTCAATTTTCTAGAAAATCTTCACAAGGACTTTGAAAATGGAGAGGAAATAGACTGGAATGCTTTGAAGAGGGGCCTTACTGAGGGTCAGCTTTCCTGCTTGAGATAGAATATGACCTTTCCATCCATCAAGTTTTTTTTAATTCTTTCAATAACCCTGTCCCACATTGACTCTCTCGGAGAACCAATGAAAATAGGGAGACCAAGATACGAAGTGGGGAGGTTTGATATATCACACCCTAAAATTTTTGCAATCCTTCCTTACCTTTGAATGGGGGTGTTCAAGAAATATAACTTGCTTTTACTGAAATTGACTTTTTGACCAGCAGCATCCTCGTAGAGTTGCAGGATGTATTTAATTCTTTTAGCCTCAACCATCAATGCCTTAGTCAATAGAAGGGTATAATCGATGAATTTTTGGTGAGAAATATCCCTAGTGAGAGATGTTGCCTTTATTCCTGATATTAGCCTTGAACTACAAGCATTTTTTATGGTTCTACCTAAATCTTCTACCATAATGATGAATAACATGGGTCTGATAGGGTCCCCCTACTGAGTTCCTCTGTGACTTTGAAAGTAACCAGCAGTTGTTCCATTAACCATAATCAAAACCCATGCTTTAGAAATGCATTATTTTATCAAACTAACCTAGTTGTGGTGAAAACCAAACTTAATGAGGACAACAATCAGAAAGTCCCAATTTAGCCTGTCAAACGCTTTGTTCATATCAAGCTTGAGGGTAAAAATAGACCTATTAGTCTTATGAGCAGAGTGCAAGGCTTCATTAACTATGATAAATCCATCCAAGATTGACCTTGCCTAGACAAATATTCCCTAGCACAAATCTATGATGCGGGGAAGAACATCTATCATTCTATTTACAATGGCTTTAGTTAGGGTCTTGTAAGAAACATTGCACAGACTGATTGTCTTGAATTTAGCCATAGATTCAGGGGTTTGCTTCTTAGGAATTAGAGAAATAAAAGTAGATTTGAGACCTTTTCAGATATGATTGCCTTCTTGGAATTCTCTGATAGCAGAAATTACATGCTCACTTATGATGTCCTAAAATTCTTGATAAAAATGAGGGGGAAAGCCATCGGGTCTTGGGGCTTTTTCTGGATCCATGCTAAACAAGGCTTTCTTAATTTCCTCATCATAAAAGGGAGCTAGAATATTAAGGTTTATATCCTCATTTATTATGATAGGAATGGATTTCAAGAGAATATATTTGGCCTCCTCATTGCACTGTGATTCCTTACTAAGGATAGAATTGAAATAAGTTACTACCTCCTTTCTGATTTATGTTAAGTCCTAAGTAATAGAGCCATCTGCTTTTTTAAAAAATTTATCTTGTTATTGCTTTTGTTTCTAAGTGTGGTGACATGAAAAAACTTGGAATTTGAAACTCCATATTTCAACCAAAGAGCCCTTGATTTTTGCCTTTAATAGATTTCTTCATAGGCCAAAACGTTATGAAACTTTGTTAGTTTTGTTCATTCCTCCTGCCTAGTATTTTCATCAGCATCACCATGTTGAATCCTCTGATCAATTATCTTCAGACTTTCAACAACCTATTTTTTATTTTCAAAGAGCTTCCCAAATACCTCTTTGTTCCAAGTTCAAATTTTTTCCTTAACAGACTTTAATTTGCCAGTAAGTTTAAAAGTTGCACTACCCCTGACAGGCTTCTTCCACCACTGAATTAAGTTATCTATGAAACTGGAATATTTGATCCACATAGATTGAAATCTGAAAGGTTTCTTGAAGGACAGAGAGTTAGGAATCTCCAAAAAAATGGGATTATGATTAGAGGTAATTTTAGGAAGGGCTTGCGGGGTAGAATCACTAAAAATATTTGTAGCCTCCTTTCATAGAAAAACATGTCTAGCCTTTCTTTAATGAGATGACACCCTATCCACTGATTGCTCCAGGTATAATTTTCTCCTCTAAGTTTTACATCCATCAACATGTTGGAGTTCATAAAGTCATTGAACTCATCCATGCTCTTGATAGGTGGTCCATTTCCACCCATTTTGTCTGAAGGGTAAAGAGGAGTGTTAAAATCCCTAGCCAAAATCCAGGGGATATTATGGAATATTTCACTCATATTGCCTAAGTACTCCCATAGTAGAGTTGTCCCTTGAATTGAAGTCGAGGTATAAATATTTGAAAGGATCCACGACCTGTTGTTGTTTATTTCCTTAAATAAAACACTAAGAACCTTGTCATATTTTTGAATAATGGTTCCTTCTACTATCCGGGGATCCCACAAAGTCATAAGACCTCTAGATGCTCCTCTGGATGATTTGCAAACCATCTCCCCTTGATTCCAGATTTTATTTGCTACTTTTTTTTATTGAATCTCATCAGTTTTTATTTCTTAAAACATGATAATAGTTGGATTCACTTGATTTCTTATTGTACTGACTTCCTTGTGTTTGGGTAGGCCATTGAAGCCTCTCACATTTCATGAGAGGAACTTCAATTAGATTATTTGTAATTTATTCCTCTCCCCATACCTTGAGGGGTTTTTCCTAATTTTTTGTCTTCAGAACCCGAAATAACCTGTTGAAACAAGGTTCTCTATTTTCCATTGGCAATGTCATTATCAGTTTTAATTTTTTGATGCTTACCATTTGATATTCTCCCTCTTATTTTTTCACTGCCAAAATCTATATGATACTTAATAGTGCTCCTGGTTTGTTTAGGACTAAACTAGGGGGAGGCAATTTGTTGCAGAACCGAAATGCCATATTCCTTACTCTTAAGAGTTTCACATATCTCCACCCCTACATCCAAATCTTATCTTTTTTTCCTGTATTCCCCTAGTCTATGGGATGGCCCCTCAGTAGGATTCACCTAGCTCCTAGTGATGATGTTAATGAGATGAGAGTTTTTATTTTCCAATGCCTCAACTTTCTTCCTAAGTTCTTCAGCAGTAGAGTTTGGCTTTGGTATGCCCACTGGGCTTGAAGTATTTTCAGCATTGGGGTTTAAGGATCCTGACTTAGATAGGGATTCTAGAGATCAGACATTAGGGTTTAGCTTTGTGATGCCCATGAGGCTTTACAATAATTTTAGCATTAGGGTTTGAGGATCCTAACTTGGATGGGGATTCTAGAGAGTCAAAAAGGTTAGCCTGAAGGTTCTGGGCTTCTATATCTTTCGATAATCCTCCTACTCCCATATTGGATAGAATTAAAAATTTATTTGAAACTAGAGGATTGTAACTTACCTGAGTATTTTGGTTACCAACAACCTGTTGTTTTCCTTTGTCTTTTTGGGACCCTGCACCCTCTCTTTTCTTTTTTTTGGTAGACATAGTTTGCCTGATTGAAATTGCCTCTACCAGGGAAACTCAAATTTCCTCTGTATAGCATTCCCTACTTCTACTTTTCTCTATTCATTGCTAGGTTAGGGCACTAATTGCATATATGTCCTTGATTTTTGCATTCTGCATAGAATGATGGTCTGTTATCATATTCTATCAGCTATTTTTGATAGTATTCTTCATACTCTAGCTCCAAAAACCTTGACAATTCATTATCCAAACTAGCATTTATGTAGATTCATGCATGAGTCATCCTTGTCCTGGCCAAGGTCGCATGGTCAATGGAGATCAGGTCTCCTATAGTTCTGGCTATGCCCTGTAGCCAATATTCATTGAAGAACTAGGAAGGTAGACTTAGGAGATGAACCTAGATAAGGGCAATGTTAATATTTTTCTTTTTAGGGTTGAAATCTTCACCCCATCGTCTGAGAAAAAAGCTTCTTTTGCCCAAAAACCAAGGACCTGTTAAAATATGGTTAGCATCCTCCATATTGTTAAAATAGATAATGAATAACCCTAAAGTTAGAGCTACCAAATCCAAGCTACCTATCAGCCACCATTTATCCTTCGCCCAAGTCCTAATAATCTCCATATCTGGCCTACATCCCAAAAACTTGCCTACCAGGGAGAATTCTTCCATTGAAATAAAAGGGATCATGGAACTTATCAGGGCTGAAATTTTATTATTTACTAGAATTAGGGGTGGAAGCGAGAGAACCACCTTTATTTTTCCTCTAAGAGTCTTAGCAAAATACAGCCACTTCTTGGGCCCTGCATTGTCCTTCGTATCTTTTTTGTCGAGGTCTTTTTGAGGAGGGTCGAGCCCTCGCATGATGCCTGCATCCAAATCTGCCACAACCTGACCGCATTCCTCTAGATCCTTTCTTGATCCATGCTTAAGGTTCCCACCCACCCCTTCTATACTTTCTCTACCTCTACCGCCTTGTCTAATATTCCTACCCATAAAATTCAAACCCTCACTCTCGCCGCACCCACTAAACCTTAGCTCCCTCATTCCTGATGATGCAATTTAATTATTTAATATTGAATTGAATAGAATGAGTGGGATTCTTTTTTGCATGTGAAAATTATGTGAATTTTATTATGAATGAAACAGGTGAAGAATCTTGAGCCAGAACATCATGTGTGGACTATGAAGGTTGAATTGGAGGATATTATGAAGAAGAATGATGAGGATCAGGCATGGTTGGAAGCAATGTGGTTGAAGGAAAAGATACATAAGATGCATTATGTGACAGAGACAAGGGATGTTGAGTGAGAGGCTCACTTGGTAGAGATTTTTGAGTTGCATATCGAGGTTGAGCAGTAGTGGTAGGCACGAGAGGATGTGGAGCAGACGATAGTAGCATAGAAAGTCCCTATAGATGTGACGACATTGAGAGTAGAGATAGAGTAGCTATAGAGGGATAGTGAAGAGGCTAAGAATAAAATGAGGGAGGATATTTCGATGCAATCGGATTGCAAGATCCTCTTGATGATGCATGGGATTCCACTACCAGATTATGATAGGTTATGGTCATGATCAAGATCATGATCATGAGCATAGACACATTCATAGAAGAGTCATTGAAGTATGACCTCGATTGCATAGAGGGGAGTGGGGATAGAGGTGAAAATAGCATTATCAGGATGTAGTGTGGCTCTTGTGGTGACTCAAATATCCAGGGTAGGGGCAGAGTCTAGTAGGGTGGTAGTGGCACATGGAGCGGTGTAGGATATGGTGATTCATGAGGGAAGTGGAGAGACTCCTAGTAATTGATAGAGGTGATGCTTTAATTTATGGTTATTTATTGTTTACTTTTGTAGCCTACTGGCAGATGTGATGATGGGTTATGGACTTGTACCTATTTTGTATCCTGATGGTATTTTTGATCTTGATATATAGATACATATTGTATTGCAACTCTTATATATATAAATATATATGTGTGTGTGTGTGTGTGTGTGTGGTGTTGTGATTTTATTTGAATGTGTGTGTGATTTCTTATATTTTTATTGTGTGAAATATTGATAGGTAGATGTACCATGGATGAAAATATGTGCATATGGTAGTATGTAAGAAAATGATATCACTGTAGTGTAGAGATACTATGAAGTGATGCAGTGAAAATGTATGTATATAGATGTGATGATGTATGATGTAATAAAAATAAATGCATGTAGATAGATGCAAGGATATATGTATGTGAAAACTAAAATACGCAAAGGAAGCACTTGTATCATAACATAGCCTATGACAATGTTATCTTTTCAGTATTCATAGAGATGTAGGATAGTGTAGTGTGTATGCAAATTTTTTGACAATCACAGTTGTAGCAATCAAACCTCATGAAAAACTTAGTTGGATCCTTTGACAACTTGTAACTAACCTAGCTAGGTCAAAGTCTATCAAGGACCTGTGTGTGCAAATGAGTGATGTTTATTTATCCATTTTAAGGGAGGTAGGACTAACCCATTGTAAACATAGCCAAAGTAGCTAGCTCATACACCAACACACAGTGATATGTACAAAAGAAGGTCGCTAATTTGATAGTTGTGTCACCACTTGTGAGACTATTTTAATGGTAGGCAGGCACTTAGGGCCTATTTATAGCGATGGAAATCATCCCATGATACTATGTTAAACCTAAGGACCAAAGGTGATGAAGCATAATAATTGTGATATTTGGAGGATTTTCCTTTTGTTTTCTACCCCTCATTTATTGCTTCTCTTTTTGTGGTGCTCTTTTTTTTATTTTTTATATGGGCGTTGGTTTTTGTTTTTTGCCCATTTTTTGATTATTGCTTGTGTTTATCCCTAGGTTATATGTTGATCATGCAAATGATAGTATGAGCAGGGGAAACCGTTCACTATATGGTGATATCTACACAAGGTGTTATCTTCTCTACACTCAAAATTTGTTTAATAAGTGACATGTGTGAATGATCCTTGAAAGAAGTTGAACAAACCAATAAAAATTGTAAGGAGTGTAATAATGTGTTAGCTAGAGGTGACATTTAATTAGATGAACTAGTGATGGTCAAGAAAATGCAAGACACCATAGATCCTATAATCCTGATAAAGGGAGTGGACATCCAAGTGGTAATTCTAACAAGTGCATGTGTTAATCCTGCTTGGGGTGTATTTCTATAGATGGAATATAAAAACATGAATGAAACCATAGAAGAAGGATGGAATGTGCATTGAATGTAATGTGATATGCAGTATGAAAAATCCATATTTACAAGAGGAAATATGTGTGATGCAACTAGAGAAGATTGTAAATAATGTGAAAATATGGATGTGTAGGATGACGATGACAAAAAAAGAGAGTCATGTTGATGGTTGCCCCATTGTGCAGGGGGGATGTAGCAACAAGAAGAAAAGAAAATAATAAAGAAAGTACATGTGGGACTGATGTGTGTGGATAGAGAATCCAGATGAAGGATGTACAATAACATGAAAGTGGTGAAGTGTGACAATTATGAGAGGTTGAAACAACAATGTGAATAAAAGTAAAAGAAAAGAGAAAATAGGAAGGGAGAATTAGCATAGGAATGTAGCCACTCAAAATGTGACCATTTAATAATAGTAATGAGGAAGTAGGTGAGGATATGGAATGTAAGAAAACAAAAAACACAAAATCAAACAAAAACTATGCAAAATGATGTGGACCAGGTTGCGAGTGACTTGGTGAAGTGATAAGGTGACTTCAATTTTGGTAGTTGGTATAGTTGGATGGTTTTTGGAAGTAGTATGGCATAGGAGTGAATGAATCTCGCGATAGGGTGGAATGATGTACAAGTTCACATGGGGGGATTTGTAGGTGAGTAGTCAAGAGGGTTTGTTTAGGATGCGAGTGAGCATTGTCGAAAAGCATATCTTGAACAATGGATCTGAATGTATGAAACACATAGATGTCATGCCCTAGATAATTATGGTAGACACAAATATGGTTTTCATTGTAATCACGCATCTTGGGGTGCAAGGGATCAATAGGGTGAATTTTTGGTAAAGCAAGGAGGCCTTGGTGAAATATCTAGTGGAATGTTTGAGACAAAGATGTTGATGGGACTAGCCTACAATAGATATATTGGTTGGGTAGCAATGAACATGAAGGAGGTGGTGTAGGAATGGCTGGTCAATTTAAGATGCAAGAATCATATGTAGATCAGGTCCAGGAATGAAGGGTAAACCTAGAAGAAGGTGATTTTGGTTGGGTCATGATAGAATAATGCAAAGAGGATTGGCAGTGATAATGGCTCAATTGTAACTCGATATTGTCGAGGCGAGAGACAATATGCTTAATATCAATGGGGGAAGGTGATGGAATCAAGGAAGGTGAGGACTAATATTCAGAAGTGTATATGGGATGGAGGTATGAGTGTGAAGAAGAGGATGAATGGGATGAAGAGGAAGCACAATAGAACTACTACGCTAGTGGTGTGATAGGCTAGACTAGGAGACTGCAGAGTGGTGATGGTGGCATCTAGAGAATAGGTGTCATGGGGGATGGTTATAAAAAACGATGCTAATGGGATGGAGGAATACGAGAAAATGTAGCATGGGTGGCATGATAATGAAGGGATAAGTTGTATGGTGACATCCCAATTTATAGGAGTGGAGGTAGTCTTGTAGAAGATGCACGGATGGGTGTAGTACCCTTGTTATGGGGGAAATAGTGTGGTATAGGTCAGAAAACTAAGGAAGGTGGTAGATATGAATCCCTTGGGTTGACCAGGTGAGGTGAGGATGACTATCACATGCATGAATATGATGGGTGAGAGCATTCTTTCTTATTTTCAAAGGAAGATAAAGAGATCTGACTATATCCTAAGTTATGATAATAATAAGTATGCCTATGGTGGGGTGAGCTACAGTGGGGTGAGCTATAGTGAGGTGAGCTTTGGTGATTAGAATGTGATGAGGTGGAGTGTTGGTGTACATGAACTGAGTTGGATGGCTGAGCCATATCAGCTAGGGTAACTGGTATGGAAGATAACATTTGGAGGTCTTGCATGGTGGAGGTGAATGTATTTTGGATGCATGTATCCGAAATTAGGTCCTATCACTAAATATGTCATCGTTGATGGTGAAAGACCTAAAAAATATGAAATACCCATAGCATATAAATGATATAAAAAGTGAAAATGGTTTTTTTGTATAATAGAAAGTGAAATATCATGTATGTAGTGTGGTGTAGTGTATGTATGATGTAAATTAGGACTATTTTGTGACAATCCTATATACACTGTATGTGGTTTATGACTTGGATAGGCTAGACATTAAATGTACAAAGGTGAATGATGTTGATAGGCTCAGGTTCAGTGAATCCTTTGAGGTTTGCTAATCGAGAGGTAGCAAAGCCAAATTTTTGTGTAATGATATGTAGACCTAAATAGTTAGGAGCAAATTTTTCTTTTTGTTGACGGGTTTGGCTTGTTATTATTGGTTTTCTCTAAGAACCAAGTCACCAATTTGGAGTTTGCATTGATATACCTTATTGTTGTAGGCACGACGAATATGGTCTTGATATATGCATGTGTTCTTGATGGCATGGATTTTATGCTCATCCAAGAGCATTAATTGATCAATATAGGCTTGATGAGTTGTGTCATAACCGATGAAGTCTTATGGAGACTCACAGGGAAGGTATCTCGAGCTCAAGTGGTGTAATGGATTCTACACCATAAACCAAGGAGAAGGGGGTTGCCCCAATGGATGTATGGATGCTCATATGGTAAGCCAACAAGGCAAGAGGCATATGATTATGCCAATTGCAATCGTATTTGGCAACTATTTTTATAAGGATGGAGCAAATGGTTTTTTTGGTAATTTTGGTATGGCCATTACTCTATGGGTTGTATGGGGTCGAGAAGCTATGGTGGATATTAAATTTGGTATAGAGAGCATGTAAATTTTTATTTTTTAAGGATTTTATATTATCAAATATGATTTGAGAGGTAATACCATAGAGACATATGATGTGATATGTAATAAATATCATGATCTTGGCTCTTATTATTTTGACAAGTGGGATAGCTTTGACCCACTTTGTGAAGTATTTTGTAGTAGTGATAATGAATTTATGGTTGTTTGATGAGGTAGATGTGATCTTCCCAATGATATGGAGACCCCATTGTGAGAAAGGCCACATAGATTGAATTGGTTGGAGATCTTACAAAGGAAAGTGTGTGATATTGACATGTTGTTGGTATTTTATGCATCACTTTACATATTCATAGCAATCATGCTCCATTTTGAGCCAATAGTAGCCCATGTGTAAGATACACTTAGTGATAGCCATGCCCACCGTAATTACCATAATATGTCTATTTTAAATTGAGAATAAGGGCTTCGTATTCTACATTATTTTTTGTGCAAGTAAACCCTAATTTGAATGAGAATGGAAGGGCCTCTACATCTAGGGTAAAAAATACTATGACTGAACCCCTAGTGTGTGTACAATGGGAACCATCAAAGAATAGTTTTAATTCAGTAGTTATCTTAGGTTCAACATATTATTCAAGTTCTATGACATTAAATATGGAATTATCAGGGAGTTGAATTATGAGAGGGTGAGTATCTGGTAATGGGGTCTTCCTGAGTTGGTCTACGATTATCTACTCCTTAATGATTCTTTACAAAATGAATTCTAGATAAAATTCAATAACGAACATAATCCATTTAGAAGTATGAGAGTTATGATAACTTTTTCTCATCATGTAGCAGAGAGGATTGTCATAGGTGATGATGAAGGTGGTGTGGTTGAGCATGTAATGGCATAGTTTTTGGATGGCAAAAACTATAACCAAGCACAAATTTTCCATGTGTGCATAGTGGGTTTCATACCTAACCAATGTACGATTGATGTAGTATATGGATAGCTCAAGATTGAGTTCATTCTTCTAGAAAAGGAGTGTACCAAGTGCAAAGTCCATAGCAAAAATGAATAGAGTGAATTGCAACTGTGGATCTGGTAGAGATAAAACTAGTGAAGAGGTAAGGTAGGCTTTTATTAAATCAAATGCCTTTTGGTAGTTCTCATCCCACTTGAAGGTGACCCGCTTTTGTAAGAGGTGATTAAATGGCTTGTATTTATCTGAGAGCTAGACAATAAAGTTATGTATCAATTGGATTTTACCTTGCAATTTGTGCAATTTCTTGAGGTTTGTGGGTGGAGGTATATCGAGGAAGGATTTGATTTTGTTAGGGTGAAATTCAATGCCTCATTGAGAGACAATGAACCCTAAAATATTACCTGAAGTGACACTAAATATGTATTTCTTTGGGTTTAGGTGAATGTTGTGTTCTAAAAGGTGATCAAATATTTGGTGTAAGTCAGCAAGGTGTTGTGATTGCTCTTTTGATTTTGTGATAATATCATCAACGTAATATTCCATGATTTTATGCATGTAATCATGGAAAATGTAAGTCATCACGTTTTGATAGGTTGCCCATGCATTCTTGAGGCTGAAATGCATGTCATTGTAGCATAAGGTCCCCTAGGGGGTTGAATTTTTGTTTTGATTGGTAGGATTGATTTTTATTTGATTGTATCTAAAAAATCCATCCATAAGGGATATTATTTCATGGCTTGTGATGGAATCGATAAGTGAATCGATGTTTGGAAAGGGAAAGTTTTCTTTGGGATAAGCTTTGTTTAAGTCATGGAAATCAATGCATACATGAAACTCACCAAAGGGTTTTTGGGATTGGTACCATGTTAGAAACCCACTCGAGGTAATCTATGAAAATAATGAAACCTACATCGAGGAGCTTTTGGAGCTTGAATTTTACGAGGATAGGAACGGTAGGATACATACATCACAAATTTTGTCTGACGGGTTTGGTATATTTGTCTAATGTGATATTATGAACCACTAGAGAAGGATCAATGCTAGGCATGTCCTTGTAGGACTAGGGAAAGACTATAATATATTCTTTAAGGAATGTGGTAAATGTGATGTACTCTTTTGGTGAGAGGCTAGCGACAAGTTTGACTATGTCTGGGTTTTTTGGATCGTCTCCAATATCAACCTCAATAGTGTATTCCACAAGCATGTGGGAACCATATCAAAGCTATTTGGGGATCGGGATAAGGTGAATATAATCGATAGCCTCTGGTATATTGAATTCATCATATAGGTAGATGCATGTATGGTGAACCCATAGAATGTGGAGTGGGGTGGAAGATGAAGGAGTTTTCACATCATGCAAGGTGTGGGGTGAAAGTAAGAAATCATGTGGTATAGGTGTAGGTGAAACGTGTATAATTTCAAAGAGATCTGGGTTGGGTGTATCATCATGAATCAACTAATGTGTGTACCAAAGTGGGGCAAAGGGGTCTACATCAACCACATTAACCAAAGCTATGGGGGATGGAGGCGATAAATATTCTAATGAGTAAGACTCAATAACACTTAAACTCCAAGCAGACTTAGCAGAGGTTGCAAGATGATGGGTGGATAACATGATCGATTAGTGGAATGATGGAGCTATCGATGCATAGGCAGCGATCTAGCCAAATGTGGTGGTTATGATGGAAGAGATGTCATATCATATTCTGGGTAGTGAGAATATAGAGATCATGCAACAAATTGGTTAGTTAATTCATCGAAATAACATGATGACATAGTGTCAGAGAAGAAAGTTTCCTAAAATAAGTTGAATAGAATAGTAATTGTTGAATGAGGGGATGAGATCTCCTCCAAAATATCCATGTTGTTATATTCCTCTAAATTGTGCATTGGAAGTGGGGAAGGGTACAAGGAGAGATCCTGAAGCTCATCCTCAAGTGTGTGAATGGTGGTGGGGTAATATCCTAAGCTATATTTATCTATGGGTGACTGGATGTGAGGATTAATGGGTGTGTGTAACCCTTGTTTGTAATGTCCTAATACAAATACACACCAATGGAAATGCTAAATATATCATAATGTAAGTTGAGGTGGATGGGATAGGATGATATGCATGTAGGAATTATGGAGTTGGATGAGTAGGTATCGATGTTGGACTATGAGAAGATGTGAATGATCTAGGTCATGGATGAAATGGAAGTGGAGGTGTTTGAGGCATAAGGAGGATAAGATTTTTCATAGATGAATATGGGTGAGATACGAATATAGTTTATTGTGAGTGTGACAAAGAGGTGTCGACATTGAAGGTAGATTTATGGAAGAGGATGGTTGAGAATATGCGGGTGGCTAGAGGGAAGGTGGTAAAAAATATATGGTAACTGGATTAGCTTCTATGGTAGTTGGTGAAAGTGGTGCATACACTGAGGCATGTGTCTCTAATGGATATTATGGTAATGATTTTGATGTAGAGGAAGATGTTGATGCTCCTACAGATTGATGAGAAGAAACAAGAAAGTGTTGTGTATAATATGAGGAAGGTCCTGGTGGGAGATCTATGATGTTGCAAAATTTAAAGGGGTCCCCATCGGTATAAATAGAATGAAATAGCCCACTGTGGATATATTTGAGGTAATGGTTTAATGTAGAAGGAACACACTACATGTCCCTAATTCATGGATGTTCGAGCAAGATTTTGTACTACATATTACCATGTATAATGTGGAATAAGATAGAAATAGTTTGGATACCCACTGGGATAGGTAGGATAATGGAGCCTACTATGGGTTGCATGGAACCATTGAATACTCAAAGATCAAGCGATGGGGTGGCAAAATGAGTTGGAGGAATATGTAGGTGGTGTAAAGCTACAGTGGAAATTATACTAATAGAGGAACTAGTATCAACGAGAACACACTTGTAGGTGATATAATTGAAGGTTTCTTGGATGTGAAGAGGAGGTTTCACTCCTTCACCTATGATTTTAGTAATCTCATGATCATGGAAACTAATTGAAGGTTGAAAGTAGTGTGAAATATTTCCCACAAACTTTGCAAATGTATTTGTGTCATGGGTTTCAATATCGATAGATTGAAGAATATCTTTCAACAACTCACGATGGGGTTGAGATTATTGTAAAATATCAAACATGGATAACTTGGTATGAGCATTATGCAACTGGTAGTTGTAGACACCAAAATAGCACCAATCCGATTATGTGACAACAAGCACTGATCGCATTGACACACATAGCCCCCAGGGCAGCCCCCAGAGGTTAAACAGTGGTCCTAACCACTCCCAAAAGTAGTTTGGAAGGTCAAAGGTCAATTTGGCACCTTTTTGGCACCTTGCTCCCTACTCGTCCCACCCTGGGATGAATACAAACTGGTATTCGTCCCACCCAGGGACGATTATCAGCATTCGCCCTAGGGTGAGGCGAATAGAAGGTTTGATTGGAAAAAAAAGTCAAACCTCGACAGGTCCGCTAGTTAACTGTAGCTTCAGGCCATGCAATTGCGAGGAACGACTTCAAATCAAGGAGAGAGACTTCAGTCATGCATGTCTTTGATTTTTGGAGGCCTCATGCAAGGAGACTCTAAATCAGGGAATAATCTTTTTCCCAAAATAGGACATGCAACTCCAGTGGCGCCCTCGCATGCGCATTCAAACAGAGAGACCCTAGGTCTATAAATTGGTGAGTCTTCTCACCCAAAATATAGAGAGAGAGGTAGCATTTTGAGCAATGAAGTGCTGCCATTTTACATCCACACACATACCTTTTGATTTGTGCCTTTCACATCCTTGATCTCTCTTTTGGAGGGAGGTTATTGGGTGATTATTGGAAGCGCAAATCCGGAGCCCAAACCCAAACATTTGGCCACAATATTCCACAAAATTTTTCGACAACACCCCATAAGAGGTTTTGGACCCATCCCAAGTGGATTGGTGCCAAAACAGAGTCCCAAACGATGGGCGTCCTGCCCTCGGGCGCCCCCCAAACTGTCATAGTTCTAAACGCCCCACCCCGGAGTGAATAGAAATATGTGGTAGATTTCTCTGATTTTTCTTTTGCATCTGATTCTAGGTTATTTAAATAGGTTGTAGTTTAAATTTCACTTCATTTTGACAAGTTTTGATCATGCTTTTATCATTTCCCGCCTTCACTAACATGCAGATAGCGCCATCATATTCTGGGTGATAGAGGCCAAATTGGAGAAATATGACCATCTGGGTCATCCCAAAATACCCCCAATTAGCTAACCCCAACTTTGTAGGTCATTTGGAGCTTTCTGGATAGGACATTGAAGAGGGTGCTTTCTAACAATTTGTTGTAGGTTTATTCGTCCCGCCCTGGAGCGAATACAAATCTGTGAGGAATTTCTTGACTGTTCCTTTTGCAGTGGCTTCCTGGTAACATATTCATGCTTTTGTCAAATTTTTAGGTCATTCTGATGTTATTTGGTTATCGGTTTAATATTTTCATGCATACACTAACAGTAGGCCTTGGGAAATACATGTTCTATTCTATCTGCAGGTGCTACTAATATTTTCTATTTCCTTGAACGCAGGTCTTCAACATCAGAGGAGTAGTAAGGAGTCAAAAATCATATACACAAGCGACGGTGACGTTTTGGTCCACCCATCTTACATGTGGGCACGCGGAAGAAGGATTGCTATCCATGGATGTGATAAGAAACATATTTGACGCTCCTATCCCCTAAAAGGGAAGGAGACGTATTGTAACACGACTTTAAAAGCATATCAATAAAGAGGGCCGTATTCCATATTGCTTTTATCTTGTGTCGATTCATTCATGTCCTTTCCTTTTATGCATTTTTCAATATATAGGCTTTTAGCGTTAAGTTTGGTTTTACACGCATCGTACTTGGCATTTTCCTTTTTGTTTCCGTATCCTCATGCTTTCAGTGGTGATCATGGTGGGACCTCTGTCCCTTGATTTTAAGATTAACTTTCTGATCAAAAGTTGCTTGTTTTTGCTTATAGGTACCAAGTTTTCAAACGTTGGATTGTTGTTCGTTTCAGTCTGTGATGAGTACAGAGCTGGAATTCATCTTACCCAGGGACGAATAGGACTTCGTCCTACCCTGGAATGAATACAAACTTGTTATTCATCTCACCCCAGGATGAATAGCTCTCTGTGCAATTTTAGGGCAAAAATTCAGAGACATCCGATTTGGGCAGAGAAGAGGTAGGGGTCCTAAACACCTTCTGTCAATTTTTTGCTTTCTATTTTCTGTTCTCTGGTTATTTGCTTGCATAGGAGAGTTTGAATGCTTGTTTCCTTCATTTATGCAACTTAAAAAGAACCCCACACACCACGTGGTAATTTAAAACAACAAGGAGTTGGTCGTAAAACCCCAACCCTTGAGCAAGACCAACGGTGGATTTCATCACCACCTTGGCTTGAGATATTGCATACATAACCCCGATCGCGACTGTTGCTAGACGTAAATCCTGATGAAAGCTGACCAAGTGTAGCTGGGGTGATTCCCAGTGCATGAGGATAAGTCTTCTATGGTAGGTGTCATAAACAGAGTGATTCCCCTTCCGTACCGCCTATGTTCCACGTACCATCTGCTCTCACGTACCAATAGTTTCCCTCACGTAAGGGCGGGTATATAGAGAGGTTGGTATATCGGCCTGGCAATGGTATATCGAAGGGGCGACCATTTTTGGGAGTCATAAGAGCCATCATATTGCATTTAAACATTCTTTACAAAAGCTTTCAAAAAAAAAAAAATCAAAACACACTAAACCAGATTTAGGGCACACTTTTAATCTTTAAACGAGATAATCATTGCTTTGTGTGTGTGTTTCCCTTCTGTTTAGTGTAGCATAAAAATCATAAAAAGAGATAAAAATCTACGCATCTTGTAGGAAAGCATCACCATGGTGTACACCCGTAGCCGAGC
Source organism: Wollemia nobilis (assembly GCA_028583015.1). Classification (NCBI taxonomy): domain Eukaryota; kingdom Viridiplantae; phylum Streptophyta; class Pinopsida; order Araucariales; family Araucariaceae; genus Wollemia; species Wollemia nobilis. The sequence goes on along the minus strand of JAQPPZ010016751.1, from coordinate 1,918,998 downwards.
CCAATCACGGGCAGAAGCTACAGAGAGTGCACAAAGGGGGACAAGTCACCTCCGATATAGTCCTGAGGACTTGGTCATCCCGCCTTGGTGGTCTGACACACAAGATAGTCCACATCATGCCACCACAGAACAGGACTATAGAGGCACCTCTTTGAGGGGCACCCCCACTCAGCATAGATCCTTTCAAGAGGAGAACCTACACGTGGCACTCAACATAGAAAGGAGGCCTCCCTTAGATGCTCGTTATGAGTGGCCTAGTGATGAAGTGCTAGAGCAACATAGGGTCCATAAGGAGGGGCCACATGATTTTGTCATCCCTCCTTTACCCCTTATTACTGTTAGAAACACTAGACAAAATCCAGAGCACAAGGCTCTCCAGGCAGGGCAAGACAATTCTCCCCACACCCTTCACACATACGAAAGGGAGTACGAGGAAGACCACCACATTCCTCAAGAGTAGTACACAATGCGGGAGCGATGCACCTCCGCACCTGCTATGTATCGAGATCACCCATTGAGGCTAGTGCCTCGGGTGAATGCCGCTAACCTCGATAGAGGAAAGCAACCCATAGGGGTCTCGGATCACCATGACCGAGATAGACATGTAGGAGAGGCATCTAGGCTTCCTAAACATGAGACGATGGAACAAATTGACTTGGCATTTGCCAGACATGCCGCCCACCAAGCGCAAATCACGTAGCTCAGGCAAGATCAACAATAGTTAGATCATCTGTACCGCCTTAGCAAAGAGCGCATTCAGCGTCAGACAACCGAATTGCTTCATAACACTATGCCTGAGAAGGTCCCAACCCCTCGCGCACATAAGGTAGAAGTGTATGAGAGGCGCAACCCCTTGGTGCGAGACAGGTCCCCGTGACCTTACCAAGTGCTACCTCCGAGACCTCCTAGACCTGAGCGGGAGGCCACTCCCAGGAACAACGATGGGCACCCCCCGTGGGGACCCACCCATGGTTATAGGTCTCATCCAGAAACTCCTCAAGAAGCCTATGAGGAGTATGAGCAAGAAGAAGAGCGGGCTGAAATGCCCTACCAAGGCAGAGGGGCTGCTATCCGGCCACCCCTCTATAGGCCTCAAGTTCCCCCCAACCCACAATGGGAGCAAACTAAGGAGGAAGAAATTAAATCTTTCGATGCATATAAAGCGTTGCTAGAGTGCTTAGAGTCTATGGAGACCAAGACTTATGGGCCCCAAAAGCCCACTTTACGCCAACTCCGTAGTCACCCTGTGCATCCGTCAATGCCGGCACCTCCATACCCTGAACACTTTAAACTGCCCTAGTTGGCACTCTTTAGAGGAGAGGAGGATGCCCAAGAGCATGTGACTAGATTCCTGAGCCAATGCTTTGGCATTCAGGACAATGATGCTTTGTTGCTAAGAACATTTATAACCACATTCGTAGGCCCTACCTCGGATTGGTTCACTCGATTGCCAAAACATAGCATCGGTAACTTGGATCAGCTAGTGGACGCGTTCCTCGAATGCTTCACCTTCAACACCAAGAAAAAGGCATCACTAAGCGACCTAGCTAGCCTCAGATAGTATGAGGAAGAAACCATGGTGGCATATGGGAACCGGTGGAGGACGTTGCTTTCAAAGCTGCCCTACCTCCCTCCCATGTCCGACCTAACCCAAATGTTCTCAAAGAGCTGTTTGAGATCGATCTCCATGCTATTGCAGCTGCAACAATATGCCACTCTTGAGGAAGCTCTGGCACAAGCTAGAATCATTGAGGAGATCAAGATACAGGATGGCGAGATTGCCAAGCCTAAGAAGAAAGAATGGTCTAAGAACACCAAAATAGGGACCACGCAATAGAAACCCATTGTGGTCAATCAAGTTGCTATAAACGTCCCTAAGCCTGCACAAGCAACACAGCCCCAAAAGGCTAACTATCAGGAGGTGCCTCCTAAAAATTATGACAGAGAAAACTAGAGGCAAGAACAAAATCAGCAGTGTCGCCCTAGGCGACAATTCACACCTTACACAGAGTCCAGGGACTCCCTGTTTGACCGCTTGTCAGTGGCGAACTTGATCAACCTGCCAGAGATTCAAACCATAGACCCCAATGCGCCAAAGCCTAAGGGGTACAGGGAGGACTTGTACTATAGGTTCCACAGATGGAAGGGACATGACCTTAATGCATGTTGGAAGTTTAAAGGCTTGGTGCAAGACCTAATTGACAACAAGACATTGGCAGTGGACAACCCCGTAGCGCCAAACAACCAACAAATGGGAGTCTTTAGAGACCCCTTGCCAGCCCATGATGCACAGGCAAAACCCCTTCAAGTCAATGAGGTGCAACAGAATTGCCCCATGCAGGGGTATGTAGGGATGATAAGCATAGTGACTAGGAACAAGAGGTACCCAGGAGCTGCCCCCACGGTAGCCACAAGAGAGGTTCCATCGACGTCACAACCTCAACAGCACCCTACGCAACTTCCCCCACCTAGACCAGTGGCCACGATTCGGACTAGACTTACCCAAAGTCTAAGGACCACGTCGGCTAGGCTCTCCATATACGAGCTCATTCAACAATCAGCGCCCCATCGGGAGGCTCTAATGGAGATATTAAAATCCATCGAGCTGCAACCCCATGAAGCAAACTCTTTCAACAACTTCGTGGGACATGTAAAACAATGTACAGAACCAGTCATCACCTTTAGAGAAGATGAATTGAAATCAGTGACTGGTGATGTGGCGGATCCACCCCTGCACATCATTGCACGGGTCAACGGGATTTCGTATAAGAGAGTGTTGGTGGACACTGGCTCATCCAGTAATATAATTACAACAATAGCATTGAAACATCTAAAGTTTCTAGCATCTCACATCGTGGCCTCCACCTATACTCTTCGAGCATTCAATGATGCGATATGCTCGACGGTTGGCACAATTGTCCTACCCATCCAAGTGGGACAAAAGACTATTCATACATTGTGCCACATCTTGGAAGGTGAGATGGCCTATAATATCTTGTTGGGGCGGCCTTGGATCAGGGACATGAAGTGTGTCCCTTCAATAGCTCATCAGTGCCTAAAGTACACATTTGAAGGATAGGTGCATGTAGTCCCGGCAGACTTAGAGCCCTTCAAGTACTGCAATACGGTGCAATTCATGCTACAATCGACCCTTCCATCAACGCATTTGGATTTTTAGTTGAATCCATCTAAACAGGGTCCGATTCCATAGGCATCCCCGTTGACAAGTCCATCAAATCCCCAATTGGGTCCATCTTCCTCATCTGGTCCTTCAACAACGACGCCACCTACGGTGGCCACACCAAAGGACAAGGGAAAGAAACCCCTAGAAGAGGAACCACCCCTAGTCTCAACCATCTCTACCGAAGAGATGCCTAGCAGAATGGAAGTCGAGATGCCTAGTTCACCCCACATGGAGTGGACTCAGGGAGAACTCCCATTCGCTCCCCCTCAACCACCAACGATCACCGTTGAGATGGCCAACACGGGCCTGGGGGAGTATATAGTGCGAAACATTGTAGCAACACCCACACTTGAGTCCATGCAGGACATGGGGAGACCTCGCCTCCCCATCGGCTCTATGGTTCCTCTAGGCTACCCACCCAATCAGACAAACTTTGTTTATGGGGGCCTGGATAATGGCATTGAACCTTACATGCAAGAAGATGAAGATGAAGAGCCCTTTGTTGAGGACGTCAACTATTTGTCCAACCCAGACTTCGCATTGAGATATCTTGGCCAATGCAATTGGCATGGATATGGGTTGGATAGGTATGAGCAAGGAGTGTGTGTTCTTTGCCAACCAAGATATCAAATGCCTTATGACAAGTCAGGAGTAGGGTTCAACCACCCCTTGCCCCTGGACATCTTGGTAGAGAACATGCAAGGCCTAGGGATAGGCAACAAGGATGGGTTGGCATTAGATCCATATGCCAATCCTAACACAACTTATACATTGGGGGATTATCTCCCATTACGAACAAACAACCTTGTTGACCTTAACAACCCTTTCCCTTCGGTCGAAAAGGGAGAAAGTTTGAGGACTCACCTACAAGAGGGATATAGACAAGACCAAGAAGGGTCTTCAGAAGATGAGTCGGAATACGAGGTAGCACCTTGGGATCCTTTCGAATCTGATAGCAATCATTCACAAGTGCATCCCATGGATGATTATCAGGAGAGCTTCCTGACAATGTTCCCTTTGGATGCTCCAATTGAGCATATGCCACCTCAAGAGAATCAGGTCCCCCCATAAAGAGCGGAACAACCTCGATGGGACCACATTAATTTGCTCGAGCAAGATGAGCCTCATATGTCGCAAATAGTTGTTGGAGCCAACGAAGGCCTTTGGATCTCCGACAGTGATTATGAAGATGAAACTGAGATGGCCTATCTCAATCATATGCGATAGCAACAATATCCCTTGGACATAGATGACATGTTTGAACAACTACACATAGGGCCAAGGCATAGGTGGCACCTAAACCAGGTGTAGTTATAGCAATTACTGCACCCGCCACTCTAGGTATACAGAGAACATCTTCCGCCTGGAGACCCTATAGAGCCATCAGTGCCTAGGGCGGACCCTGTCCTCTTATCCGCACATAGGGCCGATCCATTTGTGCCGGTGCCCACAAAGCGAGATCCGGAGCACAAAGATCATCTAGGATGTCCGAGCAACCACACCCATGGTAATGGAGACCAAAATCATTTCATCAACATGATCTCCATTGATTTAACCACCCCCATCCATAATCCAGCCGACCCAACATGGTCATTGCATCTAGACCTAGATGCTATAGACTGGGATCACGCTGACACACCACCATCCCCATCAGAGTACTGGCCTTGTGGTGGGATGTTCCATTTCACCCCAGATAGACTCAGGATGTCTTCCATGCTGAAGAGGAACCCGACGTTCCGAATGATGATCTAAATTCAGCAAATGATATCCACTTGATCCCAACTCCACACCAGTTGGAGGACGGGTCCCACATGTCGGTCGAGGAGACGACTGACGTAGACATCGACTCAGATCCAATGAATTTGCAAATCATCAAGTTGGGGGTAAGTCTATCCCCCAAAGAGCAAGCCGACTACATTGCCCTTCTCAAAGAGAAGAAGGAGGTTTTTGCATGGTCCTACAAAGACATGCCCAAAAGCTCCAAGGATTCTCATAATCACTTGGTCAAACCAAAATGCTCCAAGGATTTCCACAATCTCTTGGTCAAACCAAAATGCTCCAAGGATTTCCATAATCACTTTGGTCAACCAAAATGCTCCAAAGGTGTCCATAAATCCTTTGGTCAAACCAAAAGCTCCAAGGATTCTCATAATCTCTTGGTCAAACCCAAAAATGCCCCAAAGGTGTCCATAAACCCTTTGGTCAAACCAAAAGCTCCAAGGATTCCCACAATCGCTTGGTCAACCCAAAATGCCCCAAAGGTATCTATAAACCCTTTGGTCAAACCAAAAGCTCCAAGGATTCCCACAATCTCTTGGTCAAACCCAAAATGCCCCAAAGGTGTCCATAAACCCTTTGGTCAAACCAAAAGCTCCAAGGATTCCCACAATCTCTTGGTCAACCCAAAATGCCCCAAAGGTGTCCATAAACCCTTTGGTCAAACCAAAAGCTCCAAGGATTCCCACAATCGCTTGGTCAACCTAAAAAATGCCCCAAAGGTATCCATAAACCCTTTGGTCAAACCAAAAGCTCCAAGGGTTACCATAACCGCTTGGTCAAAATAAATATTCAAAAACAAACAAAAACAATAAAATCATCAAAAAATAACAAAAAAATTTGCATCTCAATTCCATGCATACTCGTAAAAATCAAAATACAAAAATATAAGTTGCATTAGGCATCGCATCCATACATTGCATATTTGCTAGGTCATACATGTCACAAGCACCATAGACTGTAATTGCTCGGCAATTCCTTCATTTTCCACATCCCATCCATTTTATAAACACATACATCTCGAATAACACCATCCCCATTTTTAGCATAGTCAGTTGTCTCCTAATGTATGTAGGGTTTTCGTCATTCAGCTGTCTTTAAATTTCTAGCCAAAAACTGTACAAAGTTAAACGAATTTTACAAGGGAAAGTTTTACTTGGGTCACGCCTCGTTATGTAACATCCCTACACAAGTTAAAACACATAAAATAATTCCCAAGTTGTGTGAACGCAAGAGACACCTACAAAGCGAGTCTAGGGTACCATAGGTGAAATGATTAGCCTGTTCATCCCCCTGTGTGAATGGTTCAAGAGTGCTTGAGAATTGACAAAAGGACAAGCTCTTCCCCATCAATTCCCCCTAATCAATAGTGGTTTTCACCACTACCAAAAATCCCAATCACCATTGGTCCCTAAGGTTGTAAGGATTCGTACTACACGTCCTTGCCAAGGATGGGTAGTCATCCCCAAGGCCTAAAAGGATCAATGACCATTCAAAAACAAAATCCCCACAAGCCATCATCACGATCATCTCCAATCACCTTTGGTCTCCAAAGTCATAAGGATTCGTACTACACGCCCTTGACAAGGATGGGTAGTCATCCCCAAGGCCTAAAATATCAATGCCCTTACTTCATAATCTCCATAATCCCCTTTGGTTCCCAAAGTCGTAAGGATTCATACTACACGTCCCTGAACAGGATGGGTAGTCATCCCCAAGGCCAAAAGGATCAAGGTCATTCATAAGCCAAAAACCTACAAGCTCAACCTTACGAAGCTCAAAATGCAAAATCAAATAACAGTGGTTATCACCACTATTCAAAATCCTTGCTCAAAAAGAAAAACAAAAAGAGAAAAATAAACAGTGATTTTCATCACTATGTATACGAGCAAGTATCCTAACACATTGAGCAAATAAAAATCCCGAACTTGAATCCCTAGAATTCTCAGCATTCGAAAACCATCTAGGTGATCCTCATTACGGGTTTGGTGGACAACCTACCTAGCAATGGCGGTATCCTAAACGCATGACGATATGTCTATCACATTAGCTTTGCATGTGAGCAGACCAATGTTTGCATGTGGATGAGCTAGCTTATGGTACCTTAGATTGTCCCATGGATTAATCTTACTAAATACAACAATGGAGTTAGTGGAGCTAATTAGGTGATCCTCAGTACAGGTTTGGTTGATAGCCTATCTGGCACTGGCGGTATCTTGACAAATACCACATAAATGAACTCAATTGCACACACAGGGATGTAAAATAACTTGGTCAAAATCCAGTCTGATTTATACCTTGTTCAAAAGTCTTGCGAGATAAATGTATAGTTTTGGCTAGTTAGTTAATATATCTGAATCTCAGAAAAGCTTAACTACATTTTAAAAACAACTGGTACATTTCATTACGTCCATCATCATCAGATAATACAAAAAATACAAAAACAAAGTTCTCACATGCAAAGTCATTCCACAAAGCCATCACATAAGTACAAAAGCCATTAAATCTTGTACAGTCTATGGTGCCATCGACAAGTTATCAACAACTCATTTCATTCATTCCATATGCATACATCATATAATTAGACACATCACATTCATAATACCACATGCATACATCATCATAAATAACTATGCATAAACATAAAAACAAACCATGACAAGTGTATAAACAAAAAAGAAATTCATCTGTATATATATCATCAAAAATTCACAAGCTACAATAAAAAAGTCCTCTGACCTCACAAGAAAAAATTTCAAAAACATCAAAAAATGCACAAATGCACCAAAAATAAACAATAAAATTGTCCAATGAGAGTGCTTTTGCACTTGACATTCTTGGCATGCAAAATAGATGTTGGGGTCACAAATCCTCACTATCCTACTCCCTAAGAAGGCTACCATAGCCGGACCGCTCCATGGGAGGACGGATTTTTGAGAATTTCATCCCCAAACGGCGTCACAAAAAGGGTTAAAACCCACCAAAAATAGGTCAGAATGTTCGAAAACTGCTTACGCATTCAACGGTAAACAACTGAAGGCACCCTTACCTAAGTCATCTTGGGTCAAGCGACTCGTCGCTTTTCTCATGTTGGTCATTCCCTCATCGATTCGTCGCTTGAGGGGGTAGTCACACTTAGTCACCAATCAACAAAAACACACCCAATCAAGGAAATGACATGCATTCAAAGGATCATTGACAAAGACAATCACGCCCCTGCTTGGGGCAGCAAACAAGCAATAATCACAAGCTGATCAAACACTTGGCATTCGTGAATCATGAACTCAAGGTTCCCATAGACAAAAGGTTGCGCCCTTTGCCTATTCATGATTGATCAATGTCCAAGCTCAAGTAACACCTCACTGAAAAAGGTTAACACTTGAATTAAGTTCCTTAGCTCGTCAGAAGCAAGGATTCAAGAATGCATGCCCTTTCCATACTTGGGGCATCAAGAGTTGGTTAGGTTACTAAGAAACCCTAATCATTAGTGCTTTGGTTATCTATTTTTGCTCGGCGCTGCGCCTTGCACAACGCTTCCCAAAAAGGGGCATCTATAGACACCAAAACAACACCAATCCGATTATGTGACAACAAGCGCTGATCGCATTGACACACACAGCCCCTAGGGCAGCCCCCAGAGGTTAAACAATGGTCCTAACCACTCCCAAAAGTAGTTTGGAAGGTCAAAGGTCAATTTGGCACCTTTTTGGCACCTTGCTCCCTACTCGTCCCACCCTGGGACGAATACAAACTAGCATTCGTCCCACCCAGGGATGATTATCAGCATTCGCCCCAGGGTGAGGCGAATAGAAGGTTTGACTGGCAAAAAAAGTCAAACCTCGACAGGTCCGCCAGTTAACTACAGCTTCAGGCCATGCAATTGCGAGGAACGACTTCAAATCAAGGAGAGAGACTTCAGTCATGCATGTCTTTGATTTTTGGAGGCCTCATGCAAGGAGACTCTAAATCAGGGAATAATATTTTTCCCAAAATAGGACATGCAACTCCGGTGGCGCCCTCGCATGCGCATTCAAACAGAGAGACCCTAGGTCTATAAATTGGTGAGTCTTCTCACCCAAAATATAGAGAGAGGAGGTAGCATTTTGAGCAATGAAGTGCTGCCATTTTACATCCACACACATACCTTTTGATTTGTGCCTTTCACATCCTTGATCTCTTTTTGAAGGGAGGTCATAGGGTGGTTATTGGAAGTGCAAATCCGGAGCCCAAACCCAAACATTTGGCCACAATATTCCACAAAATTTTTCGACAACACCCCATAAGAGGTTTTGGACCCATCCCAAGTGGATTGGTGCCAAAACAGAGTCCCAAACGGTGGGCGTCCTGCCCCCGGGCGCCCCCCAAACTGTCGTAGTTCTAAACGCCCCACCCCGGAGCGAATAGAAATATGTGGTAGATTTCTCTGATTTTTCTTTTGCATCTGATTCTAGGTTATTTAAATAGGTTGTAGTTTAAATTTCACTTCATTCTGACAAGTTTTGATCATGCTTTTATCATTTCTCGCCTTCACTAACATGCAGATAGCGCCATCAGATTTAGGGTGATAGAGGCCAAATTGGAGAAATATGACCATCTAGGTCATCCCAAAATACCCCCAATTAGCTAACCCCAACTTTGTAGGTCATTTGGAGCTTTCTGGATAGGACATTGAAGAGGGTGCTTTCTAACAATTTGTTGCAGGTTTATTCGTCCCGCCCCGGAGCGAATACAAATATGTGAGGAATTTCCTGACTGTTCCTTTTGCAGTGGCTTCTTGGTAACATATTCATGCTTCTATCAAAATTTTAGGTCGTTCTGATGTTATTTGGTTATCGGTTTAATATTTTCATGCATACACTAACGAGTAGGCCTTGGGAAATACATGTTCTATTCTATCTGCAGGTGCTACTAATATTTTATGTTTCCTTGAATACAGGTCTTCAACATCAGAGGAGAAGTAAGGAGTCAACAATCATATACACAAGCGGCGGTGATGTTTTGGTCCGCCCATCTTACATGTGGGCACGCGGAAGAAGGATTGCTATCCATGGATGTGATAAGAAACATATTTGATGCTCCTATCCCCTAAAAGGGAAGGAGACGTATTGTAACACGACTTTAAAAGCATATCAATAAAGAGGGCCATATTCCATATTGCTTTTATCTTGTGTCGATTCGTTCATGTCCTTTCCTTTTATGCATTTTTCAATATATAGGCTTTTAGCGTTAAGTTTGGTTTTACACGCATCGTACTTAGCATTTTCCTTTTTGTTTTCATATCCTCGTGCTTTCAGTAGGTAAGGTTACCACAAATGGTAATGACATTTTGTGATGAAGGGTATGTAGTGTTAGAAGTCATGGGAGGCTATGGAGACATAAATGGTGCAGGCGGTGAGACTACTAGTGTGGTTTACCATGAAGGATACCTTTGATTGTGAGTAGTGAGGTTAACCATACCAACTACACCACGTGGAGGATATCATTGGACACTATTAACTTGTCTAGGTGGCCCTACAAAATTAGGTTGAGCTTGTTGGGGATTGGTCCCCCTATGTTTGGGTAAGGGGTTTTGGTAGATCCCCGAGTTTTGATTTTGTGGGGCAAGTTGGTTGAAGACCTAGATGGTACCCCTATAAATGATATCTTGTACAAGGCCATGAAAAGAGCAACAAGTTTCGATATCATGTCCATGTTGTTGGTGGTATACACAAAAGGCTTTCTCAATGTATCCTTGAGGCTTGGTTTGACTCAGTTCGAGCGATCAAATTTTGGGTAGGTTGATGTGGATTGCATCATATAATCTCTAGAAAATGGTTGGTAAAGGCTTAGATAGTGGGGTGAGATTGCATTATGGAGCCCAAGGGTGAATGCCATGAGGATGCTATGGTCAATGAGGAAGAGGTGCATTAGTTTGGAATGGTTGTTGTTGAGGAGAATGAGGACGTGGGATGGGTGGAAAAGCTAAGGTAGCTATTGCCACATGATTGGCTTATGGTGGCATAGGGAAAGGCTAATTAGGTGCATTTCTATTAAAGCAAAATTTGGATTTGTATGAGGGTTTTTGTCTCATCTTGATTTTTCTTGATTGGACTTTGATGTACTTGATGACTTTAGCTTTGGCAATGGCTTCTTCAAAGGTGCAGATTTTATGAAGCTCCAAGGAAGTGGATATGTGCTTATGATAAATTTTGGATAAAAGTGTAATAAGTTCAAAAATTGAAAGTCTATGAGCTAGGTCATGTATAATCGATCTCCATTGAGAAAAAACTTAGCAATGGGCTCATCATCAGCCTGTCGTAGGGCGTAGACGTCTGAGAATTTTATTTTCTTTTTGATGTTGATAGATAAATGTTCTAGGAATTATTTTGCCAAATTTTCAAATGTGTACAAGATATTTCATGGAAGCATGTTGTACCAATCAAGGGTTTATCCACCAAGCGAGAGGGAGAAGGTATGTAACATTATGGGATTGCTACTATGAAGATAGTAGTAAGCTGAATGGTAGTTACTAACATGTTATCAAGGATCCTCTTTGCCTTTATACTTATAAAACTTTGGGATTTAAAAGTGATAAGGACAAGGGGGAATGGTAATTGAGGGATGGACTGACTCATTGCAGAGTTTTTCATGGGTAGGTTTTTGCATTATGTAGATGGTGGTACAAAGGTTTACCATCTTTACTTAATCTTGTAAGAGTTGAAGTTTAGATGTGAGAGGTGTGGAGGATGATGCTAATGTGGTTGGGACCTAAGAGTGTGGTGGTGATGCACTTTCATTAAGAACATCATTAATTCTCAATGAATTTTTCAATCTAGGGCAGTGTACAAAGCTATATGCGAAAGGAGTGAACATGGCTATAATTTAAAATCAATTGGGAGAAGTAAGTCTTATTGGTGGAACTGGTTGTGTGGGGGTTTTTAGGTATCTTCTACCTCTAAAATGCATAAATTGAACTTTAATATAATTGCAATAATGAAGACTAATTTTTGATTACATAAATGAAACCTTAGTTACAGTTGCAAGAATGAAATCTGATTAAATTGCAAAATTAAAACCCTAGTTACAGTTGCAAAATTGGAAACCTAATTATAGTTGCAAAATTAAATTCTATTTAATCTTGCAATAATGAAAACTAAAATTAAATCCTATCAATACTCTGTAACAGAAGGTTGTCAATCTTCTGTGTAGGGGTTGACAGCAAAAACAATAATACAGGAAAATTGCAGAAAACTATAAATTGTTGGAAATGGAAATTGTAGTAAATTGAAAAGTTATTGGAAAGCAAAAATACTAATCATATCTACTGCTAATAACATCACAAAAGTATCTTGAACAAAAAATAAATTATTAGGACTGAAATGGATGTTAACTACTACAAAAGAATGAAATTGACAAGTTTCACAGCTTATTCTGTTGTAGCAAAATTAGAACAAAACCTATCTGTTAGTCCTCCTCCTAGGTCTTGAAGTGGCTAGCATCATTTTCTAGAAGAAGGTATGATTTAATCTCTCTCTAAATATTACTCACATTCAAACATAATAGAATGAATAGAAAAACTTGTACTTTATTGATTCATAACATGATTACAAATCTATTGCTAAAACCTGTTACAGAACTGTAATAGTCTCAGTTTTCTCGCTTATTCTCTATCTATATTTTCTCTACTACTATTTATACTATTATTATTATTAGCTCAACCTTTATGGGAGCTATATTTTATAGATGCCTAAAATCTAATCACAACAAAAAAAATACTCTACAAATCAATTCCTGTTATTCTGTAGTATTCCTTGGGTTTATCCTAGAAGAGGATATTTTCCATAAATTGTGGCTTTGGATGGCAAGGACAACAAAGTTAGATGGTAGATATTTTCCTTTAACCTCCTCAACCCTATTTCCCTTTTTCCACCATCAAAAATCAGTCAACAGGTCAAAATGTGCTTTCTATTCTCAATCTGGAGCTAAGTGGCTCAATCCGAAGATATTCGCTCAATCCAAAGAGACTATATTTCGCAATCAGAAGATATTCAAAATGAACAACTATGTACTATTCAATTGTTTTCAGCTGCATTTCTTAGGTGGATTAGTCCTCATGATCATATTTCAATAGCCTTCATTCCTTTTCATGTGTGAATTCCATGCCTTGTCATTCATTGGTAGTACGCTAGAATTTACATAGGAAAACTAGTTTCTGTTGCACAATAATAGTTCTTTGCACTATTTGCTAAATTCAAAGAAATTAATGCTTTAGAAACATCAAAATAAGAATAGTAAAGTGTTGCTATCATCTTAAGCATATCCCTTATATAACAGGTCATGGTAAAGTGACATAAAACTACACAAAAACTATAAAAATCAGTATATAATATTTCAAACACATCAATCATGCAAAAAATTAATACACAACATATTAGATCAACTTAACTAGTATATAAAGTAAATCATGGAGTTTTAGGCAAGTTTTATTTGTTCAAAACATGCTATTATGGAGGTATTTCCAGGCCTCATAATTTCCCCCCCAACTTATATTAATGCATGTCCTCATGCATTCTGTTGGGCTATAGAATCATAGATATCCATATTCAAGTTCCATGATCTATAAAACAATTTTTTTCCTATATAGTATCCTTTGTTCTCCTAAAGTTTTCTAAGCCAATTTTCAAACTGCACATCTGGTTGAGGATCCTCTTCAAAATAGTAGGGAACTAGAGTAATGATGGTTGGAGGCCTAAATCTGAGACCTACCCAGTTATGCTACATAATTTCAATTAGTTGTATCACCCCTTATGCTCTTCTTCTAGACCATTCCAAATTAATGGGGGAGATAGGCTCCCTTTTATGTAAAGACATGGAAAGTTCTGCCCATCTGTTTATGCAATGTGATAATGCTAGAACAAAATTGTCATTATAGAAATTCTAGAATTTAGTTACATAGTCCCTCAAATTTCTCAAATACATCCTTTTGATATCATCCCTGTTCATCATGAGAAAATGTTGTCTAGTGATAATCAGATGATTTGGATGAATTGCTCTGACTAACAATTTAGCTCTTAATTCAATTTCCTTATTTTGCCTTTTTTCTTGGTCCCAGTAAAACTAATTTTTTAAGGTAGACATAAAAGATCTCAATTACACATATCCTATGCAAATGTGGGGGTGGAAATATACATCCTCTAGAATGAAAAATTTGTGTAGAAATAACTCACATAGCAAGTTTTTTTTGCTCTGTAGGACTGTTGAAGTAAGCTTCCAAAAAATCTTTAGATTTTTCCAGTTTATAGGGGAGACCTGAGCTAATTCTCATAACCTGCCATCTTAGATATCTCTCCTTCAGAATGAGACTATAAAACCTAGCAGGTCTTCTGAATTGAACCAAAAATTTAGCAATTTGACACTATTCAGTTACTTTTTCATTCAATGCATTGATTTCTGTGTCCTTTGTCTCTAGTTGTTTTCCTACCAGTTTCAATTTCTCAACCTGTGTAGCAAGCTTTTCATATTTGATAATCTAGTTAGCAATGTTTGTATTATACTGCTCCAGGGATACAGTATTGGGTGGTCTAATTATAGGTTGAAACTTAGGCAACAGTTCCACATGTACCCCTTTTTCTACCACTTCTACTGGTTGGACATATGATAGCAATTCTACTTGTATCCATTTTTCTACTACTTCCATTGGTTGGACATCTGACAACAATTCTACTTGTATCCCTACTTCCATAGAAATCTTATTCACAGGAGAAATTACTTTATTATTTACATTTTGTTGTTCAAAATGCTCTTGTGCTAGTGTTTCTTATAGACATAACTACTGTGACTCTCCACAAATATTCTTTTCTGGGCTCCTAATCAATTTTGGAGCATCTCCAGATTGAGAAGGTGTTACTTCAGAATGGAAGGGCATTGCTTCAAAATGAGCTCTTATGTTTTCATCCAAAGTTACCTCTATCAAGGGGAAGAATTATCTACCCTAGATAATCCAAGCAGTAATTGAGCCAACTCTTCCTCACTATCTGTAGTAGTTGACTATTTTTCAAATTGTAACAGTCTACTCTTTAGTTCTTCCACTTCCTGCTGCAACTCTGCAATTATTTTTTCATGTTTTTCAATGATATTTTGCTTCTCCTCAACCCATATGGTTTGTGTTTTAATCACACTCTTGGCTGCTTTAAACTATTCTGCACTGTCCACCTCCTCTTATTCTGAATTAAAATTTGATGCGGATAAATTATCTGTAGTTTGTTGCTCAACCATTATCTCACTTTATGTTTCATCTGTTCGGTCCTGTTTAGAAGGTTTCATAAGGTTATCTATGATTGCATCCAAGTTTGCATCAATTTCAAAATTGTCTTGTCTAGACTCTTCCTCAACCAACTATTCAAGAAATTTTGAAAAATCCTCCAAGGTGGTATTTAAAGTGGCTAGTTGTATTTCTATGACATCAGGCCTGTCTTGGTTGTTTTCCTCTTCAATCGTCTGTTTTTCTGTTTCTTTCAGGTGGAGTCTTGTAGACCTCCTGGTTCTTGGTGTATACTTTCTCTTCTTACTCTATTTTCTTGTGTCAACAAGGGTTCTAGGAATTGTATCAGGTTTTGGTGGAATTTCCTCTACTTCCAATTTTGCCTCTTTTCTAGTTTTACTGGGAACTTCACTCCACTATTATATCAAATCAACAATATTCTTAGAAAAATGGACCCTCTTCTGTTTTCCTTTTCTGTTGCCAATTCTAGACCCTCTCTTAGTTTGTGAGGTTGAAGGTTATGGGGAAAGATACTATGTTTCTTTTGTAGCAATATCTGCAACAACATCTATTTCCTCCTCTGTAGTAGCATTTGTTTCCTCCTCTATAGTAGCATCTGTGTCTTCTTCCTCATCCTCTTTTTCGAATACTACATCAATCAGAGCAGAGTAAAACCCATTAAAGCTTCTTAGGTTTTCTTTGAAATGATGCTTGAAGACCAATTTGATAATACCATGGTTGCGAGGGCTCCCTTTTCCCTCCTGATAGCATGTTTCCATGTTTTGTAGCTCCTGCTACAGTTATCGGGGAAGATTTACCCTAACCTTAGGTTGTTGCCTACCATGTCTAAGGTGGTTCAAAATTTTTAAATGATGCCTTGATAAAACTACATACTGCCCTTCATAGGTTAAAAACTTTATTACCCATGTGGCTACTTCATCCCAGAGTTTTTGCAAGCTAGTCCACTTTACACCCTTACACATGTTGTTATTTATCAAGTATTCTGGTTCTTTATCATCTTCTTCCAAAAATTGACTAACTATGTTTGCTAGTGTATTCTTGCAATTTCTAGAAATTTAAAGACTCTATAATGGAATTTCAATATTTTGACTAAGAAATTCATGGGTTACCTCAATTATCATATCGTTGATGTGCACCCTATTGTTTTTGAATGTGCGGGAAAATTTGATAGCCAAATCTTCGGAGCTTCCATCAAATTTGTGTAAAAATGGCATAAACCCTCCATCTTCAAAAATTTGCAACTTCTAGAATCTCTTGAAGGATGGTAGTATCTACTGGTTCCATTTTTTATCTTTTGTCCCATTTTTCTATTCTTGATGTGCTAAAAATACTGCTCACCTCTGCTGCTATAGTCGTCTGCTAGGTCACTGGTTTCTGGTTTCTACAGAATTACAAGGTTTTCTCTATGGATTTGCAATGTTCTGTTCTTCTTAGGAAATAAATTCTTGTAATCATGTTGCATCAGTGATTACGTCTTTAGAATGAAGAGTGTAACGATTCCCTATTTATGACTTGGACACCTATCCATCAATCATTGGACAGACGTCCTTGCCATCAAATATCCTTAGCTCATCTGATATGCACATAATTTTCCCACATTCATGGTTATTAGTAATGAATGGTGGTGGCATGTTATTATTTATTTTCCTTGTGATTTTGTACTTCCTCGAGATGAGACAAATTTCATCGTGAACCAACTGACATGTTTCAATGATTACATGGAGTCAAAAATTTTGTTGATCGTGTCTTTTCTCCCTCCTTGGATGCCACGTGGAAACATAACATTAAGTGCTCATTTCGAAGATTAAATTTCATTTCAAAGATAATTTTTATTGTGAAGACAAAGCTTCATTTTGAAGATACAATGCAACAGTCATTCTGTAGATACAATTCAAAAATCATTCCGTAGATACAATGTAGCAGTAATTCCAAAGATATAGCAGAAACCAACATTCTTCTTTTAAAACATGTTTTGCTTATGCCAACTCTTATGAACAATTTTATACTAATGGTTAATTGTCATATACTTTATATCAAATATTTACAATGAGAAAAGTGCTACAAACATATACCTGGTTAAAAAAAGTTAATGCAAGTTTTTGAAAGATGATTGTTTTTGTTGATGCTCTACTAAGGCTTACTGCAATACTTCAAAAACAAATGTAGTTGGTGAATTTGTACAATGGTGACTCAAAATTTTTCAAGGTTATGCATGCCAGAAAATTGGTTTTCATGCATACCAACTTAGTAGTGCCTTAGAAAAAGGTTTTCACTTGTTGAGTTATTCATTTTTCTCTATTTTTTTTCTTCTTTTTTTTTTTTTTTTTTTTTTATTCTGATTATGCCCATGAAGGAATTCACAACCAAAATTTATTCATCTTTTTATTTTCTGATTTTTTTTATTTTTTTTTTTTCTTAAAATCCATGATTATTGTGCATCCAAGATATCAAGTTGTTGCAATAACTCCTCCTTAGTTATAGGTGTATGGTACACTCGAAGGTGATGTCCATTCACTACCAACTTTATCTGTGAATCATCAATGGGAGAGAGGCAAGCTGATCCATTGTTAAATACTTCTTCAATATGGTACCATCCAAGCCATCTAGTCCTTAGTTTTCCAGGGAAGTCCACATAGCGAGAATCAAACAGCAAAGCCCAATCTCCTTGCTAAAATTTTCTATGTTGTAGGTGGCCATCATGCCATAGCTTCATCTGGTCCTGAATTACTTCAGTTTGGTGCAGAGCATCCAATCGAAGTTCGTCCAATGCATTCAATTACAAAATCCTATCTGCCTGCGCCTATGACAATTCAATTCCAATTTACAATGTTGTGCGCAATGTTAGTAGCTCAAATTCAATAGGTAGGAGGGGTTTTTTACCAAAAACCAATTCATAATGTGTTAATCCAGTAGTGGATTTCCAATTAGTATTGTAAGCCCAAACTACTTCAGGTAATTTATCTAGCCAGTTTCTCCTATGAACAGATATTGTTTTCATCAAGATTTGTTCCAATTCTCTATTTGTTACCTCAACTTGGCCATTTTCTTGTGGGTGGTAAGGTGATGATTTCCTATGTTTGATTTCATACAACTCTATAAAAGCCTCAATAACTTTAGATGCAAATTGGGGTCCTTGTTTTGTGGTGATAGACTGTGAAGCTCCAAATCTCTGAAAAATTTTGTTATACAAGAAATCAACGACCTTCTCTTCACGAGCATATTTGAAAGCACACACCTCTACCCACTTTATCAGGTAATCCGTGCATACCATAATATGCACATTTTCTTGAGAAGGTGGATCAATAGGTCCCACAAAATCAAGCCCCCACCTCTCAAATGGTTCTAAAACCACTTGAGGCTGTAGTGGAATTTCATTTATGTGAGTGGGTTTCCCCATTCATTGGCATGCATCACAATTCCTGATGTACTTTTTCACATACTTGTGAAGAGATGGCGAATAATATCCTGTTCCTAAAATTTTCCTAATTGTGCTTTTTATAGAATAGTGTACACCAAAGGGTTCATCATGACAAGCCCTAAGGATATCATATACCTCATCCTTTTGGATGCACCTACGTAACACATGGTAAGGACTACTCTTGAAAGTAATACCTTGAATCCATTCAAAATAAAAGCTCTGTTTGATCAATTATTTTCTTTGTTTGTAAATGAAATGTGGGGGAACTTTCCTTGTGACCAAATAGTTGGCTATATCTGCAAACCAAGGTGATTGGACAGATATAGCAAACAATTTTTCATCAGGAAAAGTGTCCTCCACTAATTCCCCTTCCTCTGTTTTATGCAACCTGGACAAAAAATCTGCTACAACATTACCTTTTCCTGGTTTATTGATTATTGTGATATCAAATTCCTGCAGCAACAGTAACCAACGGATAATCCTTGCACTCACCATAGGCTTATTCATTAAATATTTAATGGTTGTGTGATTTGTGTGAATGAATATTTGATAACCTATGATGTAATGCCTGAATTTATTGATGGCATAGATTACTGCCAAGAATTATTTCTCAGTTGTGGTATAATGTTTTTTAGCTCCTGTAAAGCTCTTGCTAATGTAGTATATAGCATAGTATTCACCGTTATCGATTTGTCCCAATTCTACTCCAATTGCAGTATTGGAAGCAGCAATATGTATGTGGAATGGTAATGTCCAGTTAGGTCCTCTTAACATAGGTGGAGTTACTAATTTTTCTTTCAGAGCTTCAAATGATTCCTAAAACTTTGTACTCTAGGAAAATTCAAAATATTTAGTCAATAGGGCAAACATGGGATGGTCTATTATTCTAAAGCTAGGAATAAACCTGTGGTAAAAACCAATATGTCCTAGGAAGCTTCTGACATCAGTTCGAGTTTTAGGAGGGAGAAGGTTCTTGATAATTTTCACCTTCTTTGGATCAACTTGGATCCCTTGAGGAGAGATGTGATGAACAAGAACTATTACTTCCTCCATCATCATAAAATATTTGTCTGGATTTAAGGATAATTGGTAGGTTTCACAGTGAGTTAAAACTTTATCAAGGTGTTCCAATGTAAAGTCAAAATTCTATCCATGGACTTTGAAATCATCCATGTATATTTCAAAACTGTTGGTAGTCATATCAAAAAATATGGCTAACACTGCTCGCTGAAATTTTGTTGGGGTATTACACAAAACAAAAGGTAAGACCCTATAGGCAAATGTTCCCCATGGATAGGTAAAGGTTGTTTTCTCTTGATCTTCAGGTGCAACCTGAATTTGATCATATCCACTAAATCCATCAAGAAAATAAAAATATTTCTTTCTAGCAAGAGTATCTAACACCTGATCTATGAATGACAATGAAAAATGATCTTTGTATGTCACTTTTTTCAGTTCTCTATAGTATATACATACTCTCATTTTTCCATTTTTCTTAGGAACTATAACCAATGGAGATACCCACCGGCTATTAGAAATTGGGCAAATGAATCATACTTCCAAAAAAAATTCTATTTCTTCTTTCATAATATCCCTCAAGGTAGGATTAGGTATTCTCTAAGGCTGTCTTACAGGCTTGACATCTTCAGTATAAATTCTATGAGTACATACATCAGGGTGAATCCCTGACATATATTTGTAATCCCAATAAAAAGCATGGATATGCTTCTGCAAAACAACTATCAATTTTTCTTTCTCTTCCCTAGTAAGCTGGCTATTTATGTTCAAAAATTTGCCTGAATAGACTTCTATTTATTTTGTATTTGGAAGGACTGAATTTACTTCTTCATAATTGTTGACTAGGGAATTAAGAGGACAATGATGAGATAGGAGGACATAAGAAGTTTTTGTCTCATTGATTTTTGATGGAAGCATATCTTGTATGGAACAATGAGAAGGGAATATCAAGTGTTGGTGCCACCCATGTGGTAGTGAAATAGATGTTTCTTGTGATGGTATAGATGGCATTTCTTCAGATTTTTTACTTTCTTCTCTCACTGGAAATTGATTGATATTGGTTGCTTCCTCTTCTAACCCTTTCTCATGTAAAACATTCATTAAGACTATTTCATTTTCTAAAATTTGTGTGTCATGGAGGTCTTCTATGTGTTCCCTTACCACCAAGGTGGCTAGTGTGGAAATAACCACTTCTAGTTCTTCATCTAAGTCAGTAAACCATAACTGACCTATGAAATTGCTTAAAGGTCTTACAAGAGGATATAGAGAAATATTTTTTAGGTCAATACCATTTGAAATTGTCATTTTTCCAGATCTGTAGTCTATAAAGGTTGTTGCAGTTGCAATCCAAGGTCTTCCTAGGATAATGGGATAGCCATGTGCTAAGTTTCTTGGCTATAAAACCAAAAAATATGTAGGGTATTCCCAAGAAGAAACTTCTATAGGGACATCTTCAATGATACCTTTAGGTTTTACAACTGACCTATCAGCCATTTCTAAAACTATGAATGTAGGGATGAGATGTTTGAGCTATAATTGGTCCATTGTATCCTTGGTCATGATATTTATTGCAGCTCCTAGATCAACTAAGATGTTTGATATTGGTACTGATCTTATGATCACTGTGATAACTGGACTTCCTGGGTGACTATACTTTGGAGGTACTAGTTTTCCTGATAAGAGATCAGCTACCTTTCTTTCAACATGAACAGTTTTAGGAAATGCTTTCTTTTTTCTTCTTGCTCTTCTGTTGCACAAATATCAGAAAGTTATTTTAATCACATGTATATCCTTAATGGCTTGCAATAATGGCAGTGATATGGTTAATTTTTTGAGTTATTTCACTAACTCTAATTCAAAATTTTCTGCTGTAGTGTTAAGTATCTCAGGGTATGGAATTATCCCTGATGAAGGTAACTGTTCTGCCTGTGGTTCTATTTTTTCTTCTTCTTTTTCTGTTGTTGGTTTGACTTTGCTTGGTTCAATAGGTTATTGAATTTCATATTCTTTCACTTCAATTATAACAGGTTCAGGTAAAACTTTCCCTGAACGCAGTTGTATGTTGCTACAATCCAAAATTTGCATATCTAAATTTCCTTCAGAATCAACCATATAGGTAGGAGCTTCCTACCTTATGTTATTTGGATTTATTATAGGTTGAGCTGGTAATTGAGGTTGTTTCACCTATTGCATTTTTTGATTTGGTTTTCCTTGAAAATTTTGATTTGGTGCAGGCAACAAATTTTGAGTTTGACCTTGATTTCTTTACTGCCTTGGATATGACTGGTATTGTTGACCCCACTGCTGTTGTTTTTGTATCCAAGATGGATTACTTTGATTCTAAGTCCATGGTGGGTTATTTTGATTCCATGATGGGTTATTATGGTTTTTATTCCAGGATGGATTATTCCAACCTTTCTATGGCCATTCTTGAGAATTTTTCCATTGAGAATAATTCCAAGGATGTTGGGGTGGTTCTGACTATCCCCAAGACATGTTTCCATGGTTGTTTCCCTAATTTGTAGGAAAACAAGGGGTATTTTGATATTGTTGAAAGTTTCCCCCTTGTATTGGTCCCACATAATTGAGTTCTTCTGATTGAGTTTCTAGGATAGTTTTTAGTTGTGGTAGAAGATGACATTTGTCAGTCAAATGTACTTTTGAGAAAATACTACAAATGGTTGAAATGGATGTTTTGTTTAGAGGACATTCCTGTAAGGCATATTTATCCCTGCATCTTGGTAAATAAATTGCTAAAGGTTATGTGGTTTTTTCTTTAGCATAAATTTCTCCCAGAGCTGTGTTTAATTGTACCAAGATATTAGTATTAAAATTTGCAAGTTCCTTTATTAGGTCCTTCACATCAGTGCCATTTGTACTCTTTTTCTTTCTTTGCTGCCTAGTGTGAGAGTAATTTCTACAAAGATCCACAATATCATCCATATTACGAGTACTTACATCTCCATTTCCCATCAAATCTAATACCTCTCTAGATTCATCTTGTAATCCTCTTAGAAAAATGGTTTTGCATAATTCTAGTTCTCCTAGTCCACACCTTCTTTGAACAAACACAAATCTATCAAGGTAATCTTCTAATGTTTCATCATATTCTTGTTTAATTCTGAACAACTCATCTTTCATGTTCCTTACTCGACAATACTCTTGATACTTGTCTAAAAACACAGTCTTCATTTGATCCCAATTTTGGATGGAATATAGTTTTAAGCTCACGAAACAGCGTAATGTTGAGTCTTTAAGTGTTGAAGGAAAAACCTTGAGTTTCTGTTTATCATTTATATAGTCATAGTTTTGACACACTACTTTGAACCCAGACAGGAACTGATTAGGATCTTCAGATGCAACACCTCGAAAGGTTGGAAGCACTGAAGGTAAGATTTTTTTCATGGGAGATTTCAGTGTGGGATTCAGAAGAATAGGATATTCAAATGTTCTAGGAGGTTGGAGCACATATTGATCATCTTGATCATTTTCATCATGGACACGACCATGTTGGTCATCCCCATCTGGATGACCTCTTTCTTCCATAATTTCATGTTCTTTAGAAATAGTTAAATCTATCCAAATTTCTTTCTCAAGAGATCCAAACCCTTTTGTTGATAATGAGTCTAGTAATTTTTCTCGCTCAGGAGATTCTGATGATGAAGAAGCTGGTGGTTTTTGTTTTAGTTTTTCTGGTAGTTCAAACATAGGTGATTCACCCCTTAGTTGTGAAGATCTTCTTAATGGAATAATCCAGGGATACCTTTGGATAATTTTTCCTTCTTCATCCCTAGGCCTACTCATTCATGCCTACTCCTTAATGACAAATTATAAGTCAATAATTGTTACTTAACCAGTTGTTATATTTAGATTTTACCCTGAATTTTCACAACTCAGTCTAATTAATAGCTAATAAACTATTGAAACATTCTAACAACACTCTTCATAGCAATGGTGCCAAAATGATGTGTTTTCATTAAGCACATCATTAATTATCAATGAATTTGTCAATCCAGGGCAGTGTACAAGGCTATCTGCGAAAGGAGTGAATAGGGCTATAATTTAAGGTCAATTGGAAGCAACAAGTCTTATTGGTGGAACTGATTGTGTGGGGATTTTTAGGTCTATTCTACCTATAAATTTCATAAATTGAACTTTAATATAATTGCAATAATGAATACTAATTTCTGATTACAGAAATAAAACCTTAGTTATAATTGCAAGAATAAAATTTGATTAAATTACAGAATTAAAACCCTAGTTACAGTTGTAGAATTGGAAACCTAATTACATTTGCAAAATTAAATTCTATTTACTCTTGCAATAATGAAAACTAAAATTAAGTCCTTTCAATACTCTGTAACAGAAGGTTATCAATCTTCTGTACAGGGGTTGACAACAAAAATAATAACGTAAGAAAATTGTAGAAAACTGTAAATTGTTGGAAATGGAAATTGCAGTAAATTGGAAAGTTGTTGGAAAGAAAAAAGACTAATCAGATCTACTAATAATCACATCACAAAAGTATCTTGAATAGAAAATAAATTATTAGGACTGAAATGGATGTTAACTACTACAAAAGAATGAAATTGACAAGTTTCACAGCTTATTCTGCTACAACAAAATCAAAACAAAACATGTCTGTTAGTCCTCCTCCTAGGTATGGAAGTGGTAAACCTCATTTTTCAAAAGAAGGTATGAGTTCCCCTCTCTTTAAATATTACTTACACTCAAATATAATATAATGAATAGAAAAACTTATACTTTATTGATTCAGAATATGATTACAAATCTACTGCTAAAACCTGTTATAGAACTGTAACAGACTTACTTTTCTCGCTTATTATCTATCTATATTTTCTCTACTACTATTTATATTGTTATTATTATTAGCTCAACCTGGATGGGAGCTATATTTTATATATTCCTAAAATCTAATTACAACAAAAAATATACTCTACAAATCAATTCTTGTTATTCTGTAGTATTCCCTGGGTTTATCCTAGAAGAGGATCTTTTCCATAAATTGTGGCTTTGGATGGCAAGGATGACAAATTTATATGGAATATATTTTACTTTAACCTCCTCAGCCTTCCTTCCCTTTTTCCACCTTCAAAAATTAGTCAACAAGTCAAAAAGTGCTTTATGTTCTCAATCCGGAGCTAAGTGGCTCAATCCAAAGAGACTGTATTTCTCAATCTGAAGATCTTCAAAATGAAAAACTATGTACTCTTCAATTGATTTCAGCTACATTTCTCAGGTGGATTAGTCCTCAATATCATATTGCAATAGCATTTATTCTTCTTCATGTGTGAATTCTATGCTTTGCCATTCATTGGTAGTTGGCTAGAATTTACACAGGAAAACTAGTTTCTGTTGCACAGTAACAATTCTTTGCACTATTTGCTAAATTCAAAGAAATTAATGCTTGAGAAACATCAAAATAAGAATATTAAAGTGTTGCTATCAGCCTAAGCATATCCCTTATGTAACAGGTCATGGCAAAGTGACATAAAACTACACAAAAACTATAAAAATCAGCATATAATATTCCAAACACATCAATCATGCAAACAATTAATACACAACATATTAGATCAACTTAACTAGTATATAAAGTAAATCACAAAGTTTTATGTAAGTTTTGGTTGTTCAAAACATGCTATTATGGAGGCATTTCCAAGCCTTATTAGGTGGATACTGGAGTTTCTGTTGTTCGCATTATTGAGAAGGAACATATTGCAATTGATCTTGGGGAGGTATTTTTTGAATGATGTATGGTGTCATAACATATGGAATACTAGGTTGTGGAACATGCAACTATTAGAAATGATAATATTGTGGCTGAGGAGTGTATGGTTGTTGTATAGGTATCTACTAGAGAATAACTTACTATAATGGTTGAGTTGTAGGAGGTGATGACCAATTAGGGGGAGGTGTAAATAATATGGGTCCAATATATAATGGTAATGATGTCTACACAAGTGATGCTAAAGGTGGACTAGATGAGGTATCATAGAATGGTACATGTGTCCTTCTGATGAGAGGTGGGAAAACTAAATTGTGTATAATATACTTGGGGGGTAGGAGTATAAGCTAAATATCGTAGACCATAGGTGGGAAGGAGACCTACATTCAGGATTTGAAATGGAGGAGGAGACGGTATTCTAAAGGTAGAAGTGGATGAAGATGGAATAGAAGATTGGGTAGGATGTGTCCCAGGAGTATAGTATGTAGGTGAGAGTGATGATGAAGGGGGAGGATAATATTATGAGGTAGGAGCTTGAGAGGGTGAAGTGGTGAACATATACACTCTAGGTTGGATGGAGGTAGTCAGTTGCTATTGTTGGTGTTGAATTGGTTGTGTTTGAGGAGGTGAATGTGATATTTCCTCAAAGGATGGGAAGAATAATTGTTGGGGAAGTGATTGTGGTAATGCTTGGGAAGCGTGTTGGTATAATGGTGTAGGTGGATCTTGTTTTTATTACAAGGGAGGTTGTTGTAATGGGGTTTGCAATGATGGCTCATGAGTGCCTAGTGTAGAAGAGGAAGGGTCTGAAATCATTCTTGCAGTAGGGGTGAATGAATCAACCTTAGAATGAGTGCGGTTTAACAAAGATAAGTCATTCTAAAATAGGGATTGAGATAGATTTTGAAATAAAGTATGTGCGAAGGTGGGAGAAGTGGGTAATAGTTCCTCATCGATGATGAAGAAAGAAGTGGTATGTCCTGGAGTTGTATAGATAACATGATCATAAAATTTAGAGGGTGGATTAGGTGAAGGATAATAGGGAATAAGTGTGTCATCTTCACCATATGAGGTAGGAATCCTATCCAAATAAGAAATGTGTGTGGGAGGTAGAAGTGAATCTATGGGTACATAAACTATGAGTGTGTGGACCTCCCTTGTAGAAGGAGAGGAAGATGAATCCTGAATGGAAGGGGTGAACAATACATCCTCCTTACGATGCAACTTCATGTGTACTTGACTACATGTGGTGAAAGTCATGGTATTTTTTATGATGAATGTGGGCTCATAACTACATAGAAAATAATATTTGAGGTTCTAGGTGTGATCTGCAAGGGATTTTTGTGTAACCCTATGAAGTTTAACTAGTTTTTGGACCTGTAAAAAGGATTCACAGGTGAGGGGGTGAATTGAAACCTGATTCATAGGTTGGAGGGTGAATTGATATAAAACTATGAATGTGATAGAAACTAAGCTATGATAGACTATATATTGCAAAAAAATAGAGTGTTGAAACTTGAAATGTGCTAAAACTAGTTTGTGATTATGCAAACAACATGAAACTGAAATAAGTTCTAAATGCAGAAAAGAAAATTTTCAAGTATTTTTATGTGTTTTGATGTTAAAAAATATAATTCCTAGGAAATATCATAGGTAGTTGGGTGATAACTCTAGAAATATCAGGAGTGCAATCGACATGAAATCTCCTGCAACACCCTAAGGTGCACAAAAGAGAATGGTGTCACAACTGGTGAATGGTAACCTATGTATAAGGTGCAATAAAATGATAACCTATAGGGGGGACTCAAGATGCACTAATGAGTCCAATATCCTCTTGTGAGAAATGATGGTAATGTTTAAGACTTGCTACTTGCCTAGTCAAGCTTTTTCTTCACTCTCGGTCGATCTTAGTCAATGAAGATAGTTACAATGTTCACAAATTATGTAAGCCTCATGAATGAAGGTGTCTAAACCTATCCCACTACAAAGGGTCCTTCCAATGATGATTTTTGGAAGATCAATCTCAAAAGTGGAGGATTTTTCTATGATGAAATACAAAAAACCACTCTTGTGGAGTTGCTAGGTGTCTAATGGGTGAGCTGGTGGAGTGTAAAACTCCTACCTCACCAATCTCGAGTGATGGATTGGGGATGAAATCCAATCTCACCACTTGTGTGTACCACATGAGTGTGTGGTTTTTTATTGTTTTATTATGATGTAAAAGAAAGAAAACTAACTAGATGCCTTTTTTAAATGTAAATCTAGCCCTAGATGTGTTTTTGGAAGCAAAGCTAGATTAAAATACATTTTGAAATAAATTCAATCGTATGTGCATTTTTGAAAAAGAAACTAGGATCTATGCTATGAAGCATGCAAAAAAGAAATGTAAGAGCATGTGAGGAGATGGATTTTTGAAACCCTAATTTTGAAGCATGAAAGAAATGTGATAAAGAATGTGCAAAAAGAAATTTGAAATCATAAACTAATGATATAGAAAGAAATTTGAAAATTACAATTTACCCAAGGGATTTGTGAAAGAACTGGGAAGTGATCGAGAGCCAACTCGCTCACGACGAATCTATAATCACATTCAACAAATTAGAACAAAATTACAGTCATGGCAACAGTCTGCGAATAAACTTTTTATTCCCGAAAGATAGCTTCTATTACAACATCTTTCGCCTGGAAGAAAAATGGCCTAACAGGTCCAGAATGGCTTCTTGCCTTTACGTCTGCAACTCTGTCTCCATAGTTTTTTGACCCCTTCCATGTCTTTGCTTCGCCCTTTTAAAATCTCTGGCGTGACTCTCCGTTTCCCTTTTCTGACCCTTCGTTTCCATTCCCGCGCCTCTTCGGTGTCTTGGCTTTCGAAATGTCTTCCTTTCGACGCTTGGTCTTCATCTGCTTTCATTGCACCTCGGTACCACGTGCTCGTCCAGTGCTGCCATGGTAGACTCTGTCCGCTTGTCAACCCATGATGACGTTCGGGATACCCATCGCTCGATGATTCCCTCTATAACGGTCCCTGTAACTGCTTGCCTTTTCCTTTTGTCTGGTCGCGAAAACGCGACATGTCGCGATATCGTGACATTTTTGCTTTACTGTCTTCCAGCCCCTTGCGAGTCGCGAAAATGCGACATGTCGCGATATCGTGACACTTTTTGCCTTCTGCCTTCCTGCCCCTTGCGAGTCGCGAAAATGCGACATGTCGCGATATCGCGACACTTTTTGCTTTCTGCCTTTCTGCCCTTTGCGAGTCGCGAAAATGTGACATGTCACGATATCGCGACACTTTTGCTCGCCTGCGCCTTCCCTTACCTGTTGGTCATGATAATGCGACATGTCACGATATCGTGACAAATTTTCTTTCCCATCTTTTGTCATGCTTCTCTTCTCTTCTTTCTTTCATCCTTTGGTCAAAAATGTGACATGTCATGATATCGTGACATCTTTCCCTTCTGGTTCCTCTTCCTCATTGTCGGTAGCGAAATCGTGACATGTCGCGATATCATGACATCTTTCCTTTCTGCCTCCTCCTCGCCTCTTGGGTCATGAAATCGTGACATGTCATGATATCGCGACAACTTCTTTCTCTTTCTTTCTCCTTTTGGTCGTGATATCGTGACATGTCATGATATCATGACAATTTTCTTCCTTGCTTTCTTTTTCTCCTTCGAGTCGCGATTTCGTGACATGTCATGATAATCGTGACATTTTTCCTCCCCTTCCTATCTTTCTTGAGTCGTGATAATGTGACATGTCATGATATCATGACATTTTTACTCCGTGCCTTCTCTCTCCTTTCTGAGTCAAAATGCGACATGTCGCGATATCGTGACTTTTTCCTGCCTTCTCTCTCCTTTTTGAGTCATGAAAATGTGACATGTCGCGATATCGCGACACTTTTCCCTGTCACGATATCGCGACATCAAGGCACACTTAGAAAAAAATGCAAGATTGCTCTACTGCCACCGGATGCTCCTGCATCAGACACCCGGGGTGGATTGAGAAGTGTCCTCTACTTCTGTACTGTTGGAGGAAGACCCAGGCGGTCGACCTCTATTTTTGACAACCAAGTTGCATCTTCGATAGGCCTGCCTTTCCACTTGACCAAATATTCTGAATACTATCGGTTCCTGGTACTTCTGCCTTCTCGAGTATCTAGTATTTCCTCTATCTCATCTATGACTGGCGCAGTCATTGGAATACTCCACAAATCCATTCTTGGTGCCTCACTACTACCTCCTTCATGGTATTCTACCAAGTCTAAAATATTAAAAATAGGTGATATATTCAGCTCGCTTGGCAGCTCCACTTCATAGGCATTACCTGAATCTCTTTTACCTATGATCCTGCATGGTCCAAACCTCTTCATCTTCAGTTTGTTGTAGGTTTTGTTAGGAAACCTTTCCTTTCTCAAGTGAACCATGACCTCATCTCCCACTTGGAACTCCTTGAAACGTCTCTTCTGATCTACCTTGGCCTTGTACTGAGTATTCATCTTACTAATATGTTGTTTTACCTCCTCATGCAAACTCTTTAGGTGTTCAGCAAAATCTTCAGCCTCAGCACTACTCTTTTCTCCTTTACCCATCGTTCTCAACTCCGAAGCATTCCTTGGGTTGTTCCCATACACAATCTGGAATGGTGATTTACCAGTACTTCTGTTGATAGAATTGTTGTAAGCAAATTCTGCTTGTGGCAAAATCAAATCCCATCCCTTGGGCTTATCTCCTACCAGACATCTTAGGAGATTACCCAAACTTCTGTTCACCACTTCTGTTTGTCCATCAGTCTATGGGTGGTATGCAGAACTGAACTTCAAATCCGTCTTTAACTGCTTCCACAAAGTCCTCCAGAAATATCCCACAAATTTGGTATCTCTGTCAGATACGATACTCTTGGGTAGACCATGAAGGCGTACCACCTCCTTGAAAAACAAGCCGACAATATGAACTGCATCACTCATTTTTTGATAGGAAATAAAATGAGCCATCTTCGAAAACCTGTCAACCACAACAAAAATGGAGTCATTTCCTCGTTGGGTCCTTGGTAGGCCAAGAACAAAATCCATACTGATGTCCTCCCATGGTCTTTCTGGTACAGGTAATGGCTGATACAATCCTGTATTCTGTCTCACTCCCTTAGCCATCTGACACACTCTGCAACCCTGCACAAATTTCGTCACATTCTGCTACAACTGTGGCCAATGGTAGTTCTCACTGACAAGGGCAATGGTCTTATCTCGACCAAAATGCCCAGCTAGTCCTCCACTATGCTTCTCCTTTATCATATTCTCCCTCATTGAACTTCTAGGAATGCACAATTGGTTCTTTCGGAATAGCATCCCATCTTGGATTGTGAAATCCAGCCATTTAGTTCTATCCAAGGTAATAGGAGACAAACATGCCTTCCAAGCTTCTGCAAAGTCCGGATCCTCTGGATACAAACTCCTGAGTTCTTCAAACCCAACGACCTCCACCTTCATCTCCAACAACAAATTTTGCCGCCTACTCAAGGCGTCTGCAACTCTATTAGACTTCCCACTCCTATGCTTCAAAACAAAGGTATAACTCTATAGAAATTCAACCCACTTCAGATGTCTCTGATTCAGTTTTCCTTGACTATTAATATACTGCAAAGCTTGATGGTCAGTATATAAAACAAACTCTTTTGCTAACAAATAGTGTCTCCATTTCTTAAGAGCCTGAACTATAGCATAAAATTCCTGATCATAAATAGAGTATTTCTTCCTAGCATCATTTAACTTCTCACTAAAATATGCCACAGGTTTACCTTCCTGACTCAACACAGCTCCAATGGCACTGCCGCTAGCATCACAATCAACCTGGAATACTTTATTGAAATTTGGAAGTATCAAAATGGGTTGTTCCGTCACCTTCCTTTTTAACATCTCAAAACTTGCACCTGCCCTTGTAGTCCACTTAAACTCCTTCTTATCCCCTCTCATGGTTTCTGTCAGGGGTGCGCAAATACTGCTAAAGTTTCTAATGAACTTTCTATAGAAACTTGCAAGACCATGGAATGATCTTACCTCCGTTATGTTCCTTGGAGTAGGCCACTCAATGATAGCCTTCACCTTTTTTGGATCCATTTTTAGACCCTCATCTGAAATGACAAATCCCAGATACACCAACTCCTTCTTCACAAAACTGCACTTCTTCAAGTTAATCAGCAACTGTTCCTCCCTCAGCTTTTCAAAAACTATCCGAACTTGCATCAAATGTTCTTCTAATGTCTTGCTAAAAATCAGAATATCATCCAAATAAACAATAACAAACTTCTCTAGGAAGTCTTTCAACACCTCATTCATTAACCTCATGAATGTACTAGGTGCATTGGTTAAACCAAACGGCATGACCAACCACTCGTACAAACCCTCTTTGGTTTTGAAAGCAGTCTTCCACTCATCACCTTCTCTGATGCGAATCTGATGATACCCACTCTTTAAATCAATCTTTGTGAAGTATTTAGCTCCACTCAAATAGTCCATTATATCGTCCATTCTAGGCAATGGAAATCTATACTTAATGGTAATCTTATTTATGGTTCTGGAATCAGTACACATTCTCCATTCTCCATCCTTCTTCGGTGCTAGTACTGTAGGTACTGCACAGGGACTCAAACTTTCTCTGATCAATCCCTTCCTCAACAACTCTTGAACTTGTCTGTTCAACTCCTCGTTCTCCATGGGAGACATTCTATGGGCTGCTTTATTGGGTAAACTGGCCCCTGGAATCAAGTCAATTTGATGGCTAATATTTCTCACTGGTGGCAAGCCCTCAGGCACATTATCGGACACAATATCAGGAAATTCTTCTAATAGACTTTCAACCTCTACTGGAATATCCATACATTGTTCCTTCTTAATGGTAGGAATTAATGCGTAACACATAGACTCCCTCTTCAGGCCATCCAAAAATTTTCTACCATCTACCAGACAGATTCTTGCACTACTGCATACCTTTTCATCCACTTCCCTTGATGGCTTCAACTTGTGACGCCTTCCACCTTTGGTCAGAGAGTACGTATTCGCATGTCCATCATGCACCGCACATCTGTCAAATTGCCATGGCCTCCCCAACAACAAATGACAAGCATCCATAGGCAAAACATCACATAGAACCTCATCTTGATAAGTTCCAATATGAAATTTAACCAAACACTGCTCACTGACTAATGCCCTATGATCTTTCTGCAACCATGCAATCCGATATGGATGCGGGTGCGCCCTCTTCTCCAGTTTCAGCTTAGTCACCATTTCTCCTGAAACCAAATTGTCTATGCTACCATTATCTATGATAACATTACAGGTCTTACCTGCACATTTGCATCTCGTGCGAAATAAGCTCTTCCTTTGATCCACATCTTTCCCTCCATTCATCAATGCTCTTCTTGTCATCAACACTTCTCCTTCTTCTGCTTCTTCAGAATGTTCAGACTCAGCACCTTCATCTGCTACAACAGCTCTGGCATGATCCTCAGGTCGCTTATTCATCCTCTCTTGGTATTGGGGACACTCATATGCCCGATGTCCCTCTTCTCCACAATGGAAATAGGTTCCACGAAATCCACCTCTTCCATACCCACGTCCAGCTCTACCTCTTCCCCTTTGGTAACCGTTGTTCTGATTACGGGGTGGTAAGTATTCTCCTCTTTCTGATCTTGGCTGGTACTCGTTTCACCAGTCTTATTCCGATCATCAAATTTTCCTCCACTGGTCCTTCCCCCAGTTCTTCCACCTCGACCTCTTCCTCTTTGTTTGCCTTCAAATCTTCTGTTCAGCTTCTCTTCAACCTTCAAGGCAAACTGATATGTATCCTCAATGGTGGTAATTCTGACCAAACTGAGTTCTTCTTGGATATTCATTCTTAACCCATTTATGTAACGAGCTACTTTCTCCTTACTATCCCCTGAATGTCCAGCTCTTATTAAAATCTGGTAAAACTCCTCGGTATATTCCTTGACAGATTTGCTTGACTGTCTCAAGCTCTGCATTTTCCTCAACAGCTCTAATTCGTAATCTACAGGAATAAACTGCCTCTTCAACTTCTCAACCATTCGGTCCCATCTGGTTATCCTTTCCTTTCCTCTCCTATTTCTTTCTAGTTGTACTTCTTTCCACCATATGCTAGCATGGCCTTTCAACTTTGTTTTTGCCAGTTTGATCCGATCTGGATCTACAACCTCCTCATACTCAAAATACTCCTCCATATCATTGATCCAATCAATCAACTCTTCTGGATTGAGTTTCCCAGAGTACGTGGAGACATCAAACTTTGGCTTCTTCCCGATCTGAGTTATGGCCTTAACTAATCTGACTTCTACAGGATTCATTGCTTCCTCTTCCTCTGATGGATTATCAACCTCCCAAGCTTCATCTTCACTATGGTCTTCTCCCCTTGGTTCAACCCCTCTTCGCAACTCCTCTTGCAGGGCTTGCACTTGCCTCTGCAAAGCTTTGAAATCTTCCTCAGGTACCACATTCCTCCCACCACCATGGTTTCTTCATGGAGGCATTCTTCCTCACACTCTTCTCCATAGATCCTGGTGCAAACTGCCTCACTTTCGATGATCTGCTCACACACTCAGGAACTCCTGCTCTGATACCACTTGATCGAGAGCCAACTCGCTCACGCCGAATCTATAATCACATTCAACAAATTAGAACAAAATTACAGTCATGGCAATAGTCTACCGAATAAACTTTTTATTCTCGAAAGATAGCTTCTGTTACAACATCTTCCGCCTGGAAGAAAAATGGCCTAACAGGTCCAGAATGGCTTCTTGCCTTTACGTCTGCAACTCTGTCTCCATAGTTTTTTGACCCCTTCCATGTCTTTGCTTCGCCCTTTTAAAATCTCTGGCGTGACTCTCCGTTTCCCCTTTCTGACCCTTCGTTTCCATTCCCGTGCCTCTTCGGTGTCTTGGCTTTCGAAACGTCTTCCTTTCGACGCTTGGTCTTCGTCTGCTTTCATTGCACCTTGGTACCACGTGCTCGTCCAGTGCTGCCACTGTAGACTCTATCCTTGTCAACCCATGATGACGTTCGGGATACCCATCGCTCGATGATTCCCTCTGTAACGGTCCCTGTAACTGCCTGCCTTTTCCTTTTGTTTGGTCGCGAAAACGTGACATGTCACGATATCGCGACATTTTTGCTTCACTGCCTTCCAGCCCCTTGCGAGTCACGAAAATGCGACATGTCACGATATCATGACACTTTTGCTTTTTGCCTTTCTGCCCTTTGCAAGTCACAAAAATGTGACATGTCGCGATATCGTGACACTTTTGCTCGCCTGCGCCTTCCCTTACCTATTGGTCGTGATAATGCGACATGTCGCGATATCGTGACACTTTTCACTCCTGCGCCTTCCCACGCCTTTTGGTCACGAAAATGCGACATGTCGCGATATCGCGACACTTGTTCTCCCTTGCACTTTCTTTCATCCTTTGGTCATGAAAACGCGACATGTCACGATATCGCGACATCTTTCCCTTCTGGCTCCTCTTCCTCCTTTTCGGTAGCGAAACTGCGACATGTCGCGATATCGCGACATCTTTCCTTTCTGCCTCCTCCTTGCCTCTCGGGTCATGAAATCGTGACATGTCGCGATATCATGACAACTTGGCTTTCTGCTTTCTTTCTTTTGGGTCACGAAATCGTGACATGTCACGATATCGCGACAATTTCTTTCCTTGCTTTCTTTCTGCTCCTTCGGTCGCGATTTCGCGACATGTCACGAAATCGTGACATTTTCTCCTCTGGCCCTTCCTGTCTTTCTTCGGTCGTGATTTCACGACATGTCACGAAATCGTGACATTTTTGCTCCGTGCCTTCTCTCTCCTTTCTGAGTCACGAAAATGCGACATGTCGCGATATCGCGACACTTTTCCCTGTCGCGATATCGCGACACTTTTGCTCCATGCCTTCTCTCTCCTTTCTGAGTCACGAAAATGCGACATGTCGCGATATCTCTACTGCCATCGGATGCTCCTGCAAGATTTCTCTACTGCCATCGGATGCTCCTGCATCAGGAAGTCCTAATCTAATGACAAGAAAGGAATCTAAAATTTGCAATTTACCCAGAGGATTTGTAAAAAAAAAGGGGTAATCCTAATATAATAACAAGAAAGGAATCTAAAATTTGATTTTGCGAAATGGGATTTGAAATTTTCTTTAGTGAAACATGCAAAAAAGGATGTGAAAATACCCTAATCCTAAACGCATGAAAGAAATCTGAAATTGATTTTTTTGTGCAAGGAGTTTGAAGTTGCTTTGATGAAAGATGCAAAAAGAGATTTGAAAAACCTAATGCTAAATGTGACTTTTAGAATGGAAATTTTTAAATGTGATTTGAAAGGAAATTGATGGGATAACACAAAAGAGAAATGAGAAAACTATTTGACATGCGATTTACAAAAGGAAATGAAAATGTTCTTTGAAATAAATCAAAACTGAAACTTCTGATCTACATGCAGGGTTTTGAAAGGAATAATTTGGAAATTATCTAATGCAAGAGAGATGACTTAAAAAATTGATGATTCACAAGGAGAATGACAAAAAATAGATGCCTATCCTAATGATTTGAGAAAAAATTGATGCAATTATTATTTTAAATAAGTAAAGAGAAATCTAAAACAAATTGAGATAAATGATATGAGAAATACAAATGCATTGCAAATAAATTCCAT
This sequence comes from Wollemia nobilis, assembly GCA_028583015.1. Classification (NCBI taxonomy): domain Eukaryota; kingdom Viridiplantae; phylum Streptophyta; class Pinopsida; order Araucariales; family Araucariaceae; genus Wollemia; species Wollemia nobilis. Next base: position 1,882,877 of record JAQPPZ010016751.1, on the reverse strand, counting down.
ATAATGACACGATGCATGTTTTAATGGATTTTTTTTTGCACATGAATGATATAAAAAGAGAAGTTTAAGGAAAATACCTGGTTCCTATTGCTCCATATGGACTTTTCTAGGTCTATGCTATAGACCTCTATATTTTTTAGGGTTTTTGAAGCAAATATGTTGGATTTGCAGGCCAGGAGTGAATCAAATTTGAATTCGCATGTTGATGGATGAATTAGATTTAGGAGCCCAAAAATTCTATTATGATGACTTGAGGAGCATTTTAGGGTTTTTAGAGTCTTTATTATGTCTGGAATTATACTTTCAACAACACATAAAGCATAAAATTGTGTTATATTTGTAAAAATACTAGTCTAGCACAACTCTTTGTGGGTGTCCCACTGCGCATGCCAAAATGAAGTGGATGAAAGATGAAATATGATCAGACATAAAATATAAAACAAATGTAATGTCCAAAATGTTGCTTTTTATTCATTCAATATTTCATGGGTTATAAATGTGATTTCCTAATCTATCTTCATGGATATCAAACACTCTGATGATTTCTTTTAAGACTCCATAGTGAAGGTGGGCTTGCAAACCACCGCTAGTTTGTTGATTGTTGTTGTTTTGTGATCTCCTGCACATATTTTTTAAGGCCTAAAAAAGATAGTTAGATGGCTTGAGGGTCTACCTTGGTCAAACCCCTTGTTGATAAAATATATATACCTAAAGAAAAATTATATTGAAACATGATCGAAACTGAATAAAACACTATAAAAACATGAAATAAAACTTACCTACTAAATTTGTTGAAGTAGATGTGTTGCATGGTCAATTCGCAAGGCAGGGGTGAACTGGAGCTTGGATTCATAGGTCAGGGGGTGAAGTAGACTTCTTTTAGCTCTGGGACCAAACTTTATAACCGTATGGATGGTAGAAGTTGTCCTTTACTTTTTGTAAAACATAAAATTATCAGATGCGATACTAGACTAATTTTGGTAGAGTTTATGTATGGTAGAAAAAAGGGAGAGAGAGGCAGAATAGGAGGAAGAGCCCTCTATTTATAGAAAAATATGATGTCATAAGGGGTTAGATAGACCAACCCTTAGAGTTACTCAATACTAGATTTAGGTTAGGATTTGAATAGGTGTCAAACCCTCATGCCTTAGAGGAATATCTCCTCCTCACACATGTGTGATGAAGAGTTAGGATTAACTAGGGTTAGTTAGATCTTAGGTTAGGTTAGGGTTTAGTTAGGGCATTTGAAAATATCCTAACTAACCTCATGTTCACACATGTGTGGAAGTGTGTTTAGGGCTAATTTGACATAGGACCCTAATTAAACTCACTTAAGTGAAAAAGTGCATGTAATTAAAATTCAATGATGAATTAGATCACTAATCAACCTGATTAGGCTTTTAGATAGGTATAAGGTCACATGAAGGCTAATTAGGTGTAGGGGAGGTTTTAAGTTACCTTGGGGGCTAATAGGTGGTCTCCTAGTGGGTAGGAGGCATTTTGGAGGTGTTTTACCTAGTTTTGTAGGTTTTGAAACGTACGGATGACTAAGTAGCCTAAAAATGACTACGACGGTCTACAATGGCCTATGATAGCCTATGTCAATATACAAGTGTGTATGATGTGCAAGTGTCTATAAGTGAGTATGTGCAAATTTTAGGTGTCTATAATATGCAAGGGGTTAGAATTCATATACCTAATGACTAGTTGATTATCCCCTTCTCAGAGTTAGGTAGAGCCAGGTCATTACCCTAAAACTAGTCTTGGTTCAAATTATCCTATATAACTCATGATAGTTTATCCTATACCAAATATTATTTATGGTCTAGTTACATAATCATACTAGCCTACTTCTAGTCATTTAGGTACAACGACCTATCATCGTACTCTTAGAAAACAACTTGGAAGTGGCATCCAATATAGTCCCTCATTACTAAATCTAACAAGGTCATTTGAACTGACCTATTTCATCATAAGAACGGTTGCTCCCAAGCCATGTTGAATGCTTGCCCGCATCCCAACAATATTGGGTGTTTATGGTTCAATATTATCCACAAGATAGACAATTGTTGTCCCTCATCATGTTTTTTTAAATATAGGTTTAGGTTTGGCTAATAGGCTCTATTTTTACTTTATCTCATACTCTAATTGTTTCTAGTTTCAAATCTACATCAACACTCCTTAAAACAAATTAGAGTAATTTTCTCTAAAGTTAGACAAATAAAGCAATCCCATAATAAACTAAATTTTGACTAAGTTATGAATTCACTTTCACTCTGATAAAACACTTTAGATTTCCCCAATTTCTCTTTATAAAAACTGTTTAATAATTTTCCCCATTAAGCTTAGCATTTTATGTTTTCTACCACTAGTTGCTTTCTCATGCTTCAAATCCAAGATGTTTTCAATTCGACTTATTGGTTATTCTCTATCTTGTCCTACCCTTGCATGACCCCCAACATTAAACACATGCTAATATTAGAAGAATATTTGGTCTATTTTAATCTACATTTATAAAATAATACCATCACAAATCAAGTATTTGCAAGATTTTAAAATCAAAACCTATTAGGTACGACTAATTGTAATATTTAGTATTCATATCAAGGTAATAAAATACAAACTTATGTTTTGATCCAGGATTACAAGTTAACATTATGGGTTTACTTCTAAAATTGAAGCTACCTTCTTTTATTACCTTTAAATCTATGGGGAACCAATATGTAAATTAATTCCTCCCTTATAAGGCTATTGATTAAGTATAATAGGAAGCTCGCATCCAATAAACAAGTGTTTTACCCTTATTTTACATCTATCATATATAAATATCATACATGAATTCCACAATGGATTGAATCCTAGTTTTAAACTTTAATTAAATTTCTTCAAAGTAATTGAGTGGTATTTTTCCCAACCCTTACAATCCTACCAACACTTTCATGTTTCAAAGCTTGATTTATTTTTGTTGTATATGCGATACAATATATTTATGATACAATGGCAATAGTTTTATTTTTAATTTTCTAGATATACTTCTATAGGTAAAATATTGTTCCAATTTATCATGACAAATTTCACTTGCATCAAGAGAAAATGGGTTTACATTAATTTTTAATGTTGCATGAGGTTTTTTTCTAATTACAACGACTATTACATATTTGAAAGGTTCATAGGATAGTTTTAGTCACTATATTTCACCTCATATGTAATTACAAAATCAACCTTTTCATTAGATATTTATTGCATTCAACATAAAGTATAGTGACGAGGATGCTATTACAACCACTATTCAACTCAATTTATAAAAAAAATTACATGCACTTCAAAGATATGATACATAAACTAATTTAAGATGTCCAAGCACAAGGGATTTAATAATTGAACATAATAAATTCAAAACCTGGTGTTTAACACAATGACCAATTTTTTATTACACATGAATTCATTACCAACCCTATCATGCATTATGATAGTTTCTCCAAACACTCGCTACTTGGCACAATGGATACTTTACATTTCCATAACAGATGCTCAATGATAAGGATACTCTAACACACTACTAAATAACAATTCTATTTTGGATTGACAATCAATAGGGTTGTTTCAGATTTCACCTCCATACTACCTATCATGGTTTTTGCCATAGATGTATTATTTTTATTGAAATCAGATGTACAATTGGGTACTACAAGCAGTATGCAACCACCATAGCATAGAAAACATGGGGTTTGTATAGGCTTTCCAGCTCCAAGTTTCTTGTAAGTATTTAATGGGATCAATTATGACTCTAAGGTATTATGTATGTGTCTATCCTATCATGCAACATTTTACTAATTCCAAATGCATTAATTTCACAAAAAAGTTAATACATGCCTTTCAATTGATTTTCCTTCCCAAATTGAAACATTCTTAGTTCAAAACTTCGATACAAAAGGTCACAAACCACATACTCACATACAGTATTATAGTAGCAAAAAAAAAAGACTCAATAAAAGAAATATGTTCAAATTCCACAGTTATCAAAGGAATCATTAACACATTTATTACAATATCTCTAACTCATTCCAAAAATAAAAAGGAGTAATTAAAATCATGTTTTCTAGAACATAACACAACCCAGTTTTACACTCAAAATATAGTATCAACATCTCATTAATAGCGAGTTTCATCCAATTTTATTAAATAAAGTAAACACAATATGCAGCTTTAAATGAAATTTGCAGTACCACTTTCTTTCTCAAACTCCTCCTCAAACTCACAAATTCTAGACGTAGAATTAATTACCCAAATCTCTCTTTCTCATGCAAGATAACTTCCTCCAAACTCATGTAGATTCATTTTCTCCAAAACACAAAAATAATATATAACCCACCTTTTTTCCATGACTTACAAAACTAGGAGACCTTATCTAACCCATTACTTGCATCATGCCATGTGGAAATGCAGTTAAAATCCATCATATTGTGCACATTCACAATAATTATGATAAAGCCACCCGAATCCCGTTAGTTTCATTTTATTTTTATATTACCTTATAATTGGATGCACACACCCCTAGATCATAGTATAATTTAATTTCTATTGAACATGAAATATTTATTTTTTATTCACTAAAATTATCTATTTTTTTATAAAATAATAAATATATGTGAACATTTTTAATTCACTATATAATTAAATCAAGAGTGGCTCCCATGTCTATAGCATTTTCATTACCACAAAAAATAAAACATTTGCATATCTTATTTCACATCAACAACAAGCACTCATTTAAAATAAGGCACATACACTATACAAGGCACTCACAATACACATATATGATATGCAGTTAGGTGAGCTTCCATGTACATATGAGCCAAATCATCAATTTCCTCTTACCTTTTTCATCGACCTTCCTTTGTTTATCGAAGGTATATACCTAGTCCTGCATGGACAATGACAATCAATAGTACCAAATTCTAGAGGAAAAGGTAAGTATATTCCAATGATTTAATTATAAATAATGGTTGTGCGAGGAGGGTTGTTAAATCCTCCCCCACTAGAAATAAACATAGTCCCCATGTTTATTGCATGGTTAAACAAATAAAATATATTCATGTTCAAATTTGTTTTCACATATGCAAAATTAATCATGCCAATTCATTAATAATACCTCATTCATTGTGTAACAAAGCATCATAGAATCATAAATCATTCAAACTTAAGAAATTAATCTATCCACATAGTGTTTCATATTGCATTTAATCAAATATCCATGCATAAAACAAAAAATACACATAGCTACTCTACTTAGTAGCCTATTTATCCATCCACATATACATATATATGCATCATCAATCCATATAAAATGTTTTAAATTGTTCATGTCTACTCAAATGGATAAGAAAATTGTTTCTGCATATCAACCACATTTCCCCATGTAGAATTCCTCTCCGAGTAGTGGTCCCATTGGACTCGATAGTGCTCAATGTTCCTCTTTCTGATGTTCTTGGTCCTAAAATCAAGTATTTTGATAGGGCACACTTCAATTTTCATTGGGTTTGACATCTACAAATTGGAAATATCCCAAATGTGAGTGGGGTTAGAAATGTACTTCCTAAGGAGGGACACATGGAAGACATTATGAATTTTTGATAATCTTGGTAGAAGAGCAAGTTTGTATGCAATAGGGTTCATATTAACCATAATTTCAAATGGACCCACATATCTAGAGTCAATTTTGGAATATTTGATAGAAATTTTAGTAGGTTTCACTCTTAAGAACACTCTATCTCCCATAGAATATTCCCTTGGTGTTTATTTTGATATTTGCATAGCTCTTTTGGCAATTTGCAGTCTCTTTCAACTTTTGCTAAATTCTTTTCTATTTATCTTCCATCTCTTTTATAGTTTTTTATTCGATCACTACTCGATCTTCTGAATCATCCCATGACAATAAAGTCCTATATCTTCTTTCATATAGGGCTTCAAAAGGTGTCATACCTAATGATGAATGATAACTATTATTGTATGTAAACTCAACTAGGTACAAATAATATTCCAATTTAGTATGTTGATCCATACAATACATTCTCAACATATCTTCTAAGACCTAATTCACCCTCTTAGTCTATCCATCTATCTCAGGGTGATAGGCTAAAATGATATTCAATTTGGTACCCAATGCTTCATGCAAAGCCTACCAAAATGTTTAGATCAATTGTGAATCTCTATCAAAGATTATGACTTTAGGAAATCCATGTAGTTGCACTATCTCCATGGAATTTTTATTCACTATAGCGGGTGCATCATCTTGAATATTCCTAGGTATATAGTGTTCCACCTTGGTTAACTTATACACAACCACTATGATTGCATCATGACTAAATATAGTCTTAGGCAAACTAACTACAAAATCCATTGACACCATCTACCATTTCTGCATAGGAATATCGTGTGGGTACAAACATCCTATTGGGTGTAAATATTCTTTCTTAACTTTTTGACACTCTAAGCACCTAGCCACATACTTTTTAATGTCTATTTTTACTTTTGGAAAATAATGGTCCTTTCTCAAAATCTCATGCATCTTCACCCCTCCAAGATGCACAGAATAAGGAGTATTATATGCCTCCTTAAGGATTGTTTCTCTCAGTCCACCCTAATTTGGAACAACCAATATGTTCTTATAATATCGTAAATCATCCCTATGTACAAAACCTATATCTTTTCTAGGTTTTTACTCCATTTGAGCTTGAAATATTTGATAGAATTTATCTTTCTATTGAAAATATGTAATCTGATCTAATCAATCATAATGACATTTCATTATTGCAAAAATGTGCTACCTCCTACTCAGAGCATCAACAATATTATTCTCTTTACCCTTTATGTACTCAATTCCAAAATCATACTTAACTAAAAACTCCATCTAGCATCATTGCCTAGCTTTCAACAAGGGTTGAGTAAAAATATACCTTAAAATCTGATGATCTATCTTGAGTTTAAATGGTTTCCTTAACAAATAGTACCTCCAACTATTAAGGTCATGCATAGTCCCCACAAAATACAAGCCATGAGTAACATAGTTCACCTCATACCTCTTAAATTTCCTCAATTCAAAGGCAATGATCGCATCATCTTGGGTATGAACCCCTCCTAATCCCTCAATAGATGCATCAGTGCATACTATAAAATTTTTAGTAGGATCTAGTAACTGTAGAATTGGTGTGGTCATCAACCTTTTTTTAAAATTTTGGAAGGTTTTCTCACATTCTGTCCACTTAAAAACCTTTCATTTTCTTTGAAGGCTTGTAATGGGTTGAGAAATTCTTGAGAAACCTCTAAAAAATATTTTATAATGGCTTGCAATCCTCATAAAACTTTGCACCCCAATCACGTTTGTAGGTGCATACCAATCAACAATTGCTTCTATTTTCTTGGGATCAACAACAATCCCCTCAGTTTATACAATGTATCCCAAATTATACTTGTGGAGTGTAGAATTCACACTTTGATAAATTTCCAAATAGCTGGTTCTTCCTAAGAATCTCAAGTAAAGTTTTCATATGTTGATGATGTTTCTCCTTATTTTAGGAATAGATGAATATATCATCAATTAACATGAGTACAAAATTGTCTAAATGCTCTCTAAAAATACTACTGATGATATTCATGAATGCATCTAGGACATTAGTCAGTTGAAAATATAGATCTGTAAACTCATAATGTCCATGCCTTGTTCTAAAAGTAGTTTTAGATGTGTCTTATTCTTGAATTCTTAGTTGATGGTAACCTGATCTTAGGTCAATTTTCAAGAAGATGGTAGCTCCTTTGAACTCATCAAAGAGATCATCTATTCTATGCAAATAGTATCTATTACTGATAGTAACCTTATTCAACATTCGATAGTCTATACACATTCTCAAGGACCCATATTTCTTTCTCACAAATAAAATAGGACCACTCCACAATGACACACTAGACTTGATAAGCCCTTTCTATAGCAAATCTTGAAGTTGCATCTTGAGTTCTTGTAACTCTACTGGAGTTATTGTATATGGTGTCCTAGCAATGAACACAACTCCAGGCAATAATTCTATAGAAAATTCAAACTCTCCTTAAGGAGGTAATCCTGATAGGTCCTTTGGGAAAACATCCTTGAGCTCATCTAAAATAGGATGCTTCTATAAGAGGTCATAATCAACTTTAGTCTCTTCTTTCTTGTTCATCCTAACTACATTGACCATTTCCCTCTTCCTTATTGCCTTATTTACTTGCATTTCTAAAAGTAGATGTGGTTTAATAGAACTTGATCACAATGAATTATAATTCTTATATTAGATTCGTTCATAAACTCTAACCATAAATACTCAAAATTCATAAGAGCCTTATCGGATTTTACCCAATCAACACCAAGAATGATGTCAAAGGCATGTAAAGGTGTTTCATACAAATTCCGATTGGTTTTCCTTGATATAATATGATGTGAGGGTCAAATAAAAATTGGTTTACTTGGTAAGTTTACCCTAATCCATACGCATCTTCCAAAAATTAGCCATAAATCCAAGTCTTTATAGTACATCTCTTAATAAACTAGTGGAAATAAAACTATTAGTAGATCTACTATCAATCAAAATATGTACATCCATTTCATAAATTTTACCATTTAACAAAAAGTGTAACTTGGATCAAATCTCAGGCCTCATCAGACTGAACGCGTGTCCCTTTCCTGATGCTTTTAGTGGCGTAAAAGGTTTAAAATGATTGTGGCATGGTGGTTATAGGGTCATACTGTGTGAATATATGTGTGGTAGTTTTTGGGGTAGACATCGCAGAATACTATGGTGGCTATAAAAGCTGTACAGCCTACCCAGATTCATGGCAGCTACCGATTCCACCATGTAAATTCAAAAAAAAAAATAACAAAAAGAGTAACTTGTCCATCAAGTATGAGACTACCTATTACCTCAAAGATCCAGCAGGTAGCTTCTTCTAGATCTTTCTAATGGAGATCGACTCTATGAGGGTTATTGTTGAAAAAGTGGGGCACTTGGCATACATAGAAACCATTTGCAAGAGCTTTGCTACCCCTGTTTCTCTCTTCATTCCTACCTTGAGATGTAGTATATTTAGTCTTCTATTGATCCAATGATATTTGATCATTCCTTCTAGGGTACCCTTTTCCATACTTCCTAAACTTTTTACTTTGAGAGTTATTTATATTTTTGTCACCCTACCTATTATGATCTCCTCCTTTAGACTTTTTACTTTTCTCCATAACCCATTTCATAAATCCTACACTTTTATGCTTTCCAAGCACACCCTTTTCTTTTTAATCAATATTTGGTTATTGAAATAAGCCTTTTTAGCTTCTATATTGGCTTCTTCTTGTTGAGCCAAATCAAATGATTTAGAAAAAATTTCAGGATTAAGCATATTCATCATAATTCTAATCTTGGGACACAATCCCAATATAAAATTCTACACCTCCATGTCCTTCATGCTTTCATAGTTAGGCAAACATTATAAAAATTGGATAAATTTTTGATAATAGGCTTGGACTATCATTAATACTTGCTAGAAATTAATGAATTCCCAAAATTTATCCACTATATAGCCATCACCTATTCCATTAAAATTGTAAATCATGACCTTCTTTATGTCCTTAGACAACTTTATACTCACTCTGGTCCTACCAGTACTAGCGCCTACATGCTCATTAAATACTTCTTCTATCTTATCTATAATTTCTTTTCCCATGGTTAAGTCCTCTATAAATTTTTGTTGTTGTACTATCAACTCTTATTATTGGACCATGTGAGTTTTTTGTTGGGCCATTTCCTCTTTTAGCTACTCCGTATGTGTTTGTAATAGTTGTATAATTTTTGCTAAGTTTCATTCCTTCCTACCAGGCTTATTTTATGGAGTGTCACTCAACCGTTTTACCCTTATTTCTCTTTGAGGACCTTATTTTCTTACCTTTGTCCTTGGTCCCCTTGGAGATCTTATGGTGGCTTATTCCTGCCCAACTCAAATAAGGTTTCTCAAATATCCACCTCGCAACATGTGCACCATCTGACTTGTAGGTGAAAGAAGCAAGTTAATTTATTGGTTTAAATTTATCTAAACAAAATATTTATTCAAAGTCCTACAACTTAAGGATCTCTTCTACTCTGATACCACATGTAACAACCCAAGTCTACTCACTTGGTTGTACCACAAAATTAAGCCAAGTCATTTTCAACGATTTTGTCTAAGTTTATTGTTTAACCTAAAAAGTGCTTTCATGCTCATAGCAGTTATGATTTGCCCAATTATTCATTATCATAAATTTTAATTAGTACGATGTGTATCATACCACTTTTGGGTTTCCAGACTGATGTAGATAGCCATCCAAGTGGATGATATTGGCCAAATCTCGTGAAATGTGTCATTTTGTGGATTCAATTAGTCTCATTTAACTTCCTCTTGTTCTAGCATGAGGGTTGAATCATGGTTGGGGTTATCCTCTAGGGCCTATAACACCTAGAGAGTGGATGCATACTCTTCCCATTCCTTAATATATTTAGCCTTGACTTAATTGATCGACTTGTTCAACTTACATATGCAAGGGGTTAACGTACATATGTCTAGTGACTAGCTAATTATCCCCTTCTTGAAGTCATCCAAATCCATATCATTACCCTGCCACTGGTCTTGGTTCTAATTTTCCTATATGACTCATGCTAGTTTATCCTATACCAAACATTGTGGATGTTCTAGTTACATAATCATACTAGACCACTTCTAGTCATTTAGGTATAATGACCTATCACCGTAATCCTAGGCAAAAATATGTAGGTGGCATACCATACTGACCCTCACTACTAATTCTAATAAGATTACTTTAACTGACCTATTCCATCAGAATAATGGTTGCTCTTGAGCCATGATGAATGCTTTCTCGCATCCCAACAACATTAGGTGTTTATGGTTCAATATTTTCCATGAGATAGACAATTTTTGTACCTCATCATATTTTTTAAATATAGGTTTAGGTTTGGCTAATAGGCTCTATTTTTACTTTAGCTCATACTCTAATTTTTCTAGTCTCAGATCTACATCAGCACTCCTTAAAATAAATTAGAGATTTTTTTTCTAAAGTTAACCAAATAAAGCAATCCCATAATAAAATGAATTTTTACTAATTTATGAATTCACTTTCACTCCGATCAAACACTTCACATTTCTCAATTTATCTTTAAAAAAAACTATTTAATGATTTTTCCCATTAATCTTAGAATTCTAAGCTTTCTACCAATACTTGCTTTGTCATGCCTAAAATTGAAGATTTTTTCAATTCAATTTATTAATTATTCTCTATATTTGTCTACCCTTTCATGACACCATACATTAAACACATGCTAATATTAATAAAATATTTATCCCATTTTAATCTACATTTATAAAATATAACCATCATAAGTAAGTATTTGCAATATTTTAAAATCAACACCTATCGGGTTCGACTAATCGTAATATTAAGTATTCATATCAAGGTAATAAAATACAAACTTATGCATTGATCCAGGATTACAAGTTAATAATATGGGTTTACTCCTGAAAGTGAAGCTACCTTCTTTGGTTACCTTAAAATCTATGGGAACCAATACGTAAATTAATTCCTCCCTTCTAAGGCTATTGATTATGCATAATAGGAAGCTCTAATCCAATAAACATACATTTCATCCTTATTTTACATCTATCATATATAAATATCATACATGAATTCCACAATGGATTGGATCCTAGTTTTTAAACTTTAACAAAAGTTCTTCAAAGTAACTGAGTGGTATTTTACCCAACCCTTACAACACTACCAACACTTCCATTTTTTAAAGCTTGATTTGTTCTTGTTTTACATGTGATACAAGATCTTTATGATATAATTGCAATAGCCTTATTTTTAATTTTCTAGATATACTACTAGAGGTAAAGTATTGTTCTAGTTTATCATGGCGAACTTCACTTACATTAAGAAAAAATGGGATTACATTATGTTTTAATGTTGAATGAGGTGTTTTTCTAATTACAATGGTTGTTATAAATTTGAAAGGTTCACAACATAGTTTTAGTCACTATATTTCACCTCATATGTAATTACAAAATGAACCTTATCATTAAATATTTATTGCATTCAACATAAAGTATAGTGACGAGGATTCTATTACAACCACTATTCAACTCAATTTATAAAACAATTTACATGAACTCCAAAGACATGATACATCAACTAATTTAATATATCCAGGCACAAGGGATTCAACAATTAAATATAATCATTTCAAAAATTGGTGTTTAACAAAATTACCAAATATTTTATTACACATGAATTCATTACCAACTGTGTTCATGCATTACAATAGTTTCTCCAAATACTCCCTTCTTGACATAGTGGAGATATTACATTTCCATAAAGAATGCTCAATGACAAGGATACTCTAAAACACCGCTAAATAATAATTCCATTTTAGATTTGTAATAAATATGGTAGTTTCATATTCCACCTCCAAACTGCTTATCACAATTTTTACTATAAATGTACTTCTCCTTTTACTAGAATTGGATGTACAATTGGGCACTGCCAGCGGTATGCAACCACCATAGCACATAAAATATGGAGGTTTGTATAGGATTTGTAGCTCCAAGTTTTTTTAAGTATTTCATGGGATAAAATACAGTTCTAAGAAATTATTTAAGCATCTATCCTACCATGAAACCTTTTACTCATTCCAAATGCATTCATTTCACACCAAAGTGAATACATACCTTTCAATTGAGTTTCCTTCCCAAATAGAAATATTGTCATTTTAAAACTTCAATACAAAATCTCACAAACTGCAAACTCACATATAGTATTGCAATAGCAAACACAAAAAATACTCAATAAAAGAAATATATTCAAATTCCACATTTATCAACTAAATAATTAACACATTTATTGCAATATTACTAACTCATTTCAGACATCAAAAGGAATAATTGCAGTTATGTTTTACAGAACACCACAAAACCTAGTTTTACACTCAAAATCTAGTACCAACATCTCATTATAGTGAGTGTTATCCAATTTCAACTTTTAAATAAAGTAAACACAGTATGCACCTGTAAAATATGTTTGCAATACCACTTCCTTTCTCAAAATCCTTCCCATACTTGTGCAAATTTTAGATGCAGATTTAATTACCCAACTCTCTATTTCTCATGCAAGATAATTTTATTTTTGTGATTATTTTTCTCCAAATAATAAAAACAAGATATAACCCCCTTTTTGTCAATGACTCACAAAACTTGGAGACCTTATCTTACTCCGTTACATGGATCATTCTAGGTATAAATACAGTTAAAAGCCATCATATTGTGTACATTCACAATCATTATGACAAAGCCATCCAAATATCATTAGTTTCATTTTATTTTTATATTGTCTTATAATTGGATCCACACACCCCTAGATCATAGTATAAGTTACTTTATATTGAACATGAAATATTTATTTCACATTCTCTAAAATTATCTATTTTTATTTATTTATTTTTTATAAAAAAATGTGAACATTTTTAATTCACTACATAATTAAATCAAAAGTGGTTCCCATGTCTACAATATTTTCATTTTCACAAAAAAGAAAATATTTGCATATCTTATTTTACATCAACAACAAGCACTCATTTAAAATAAGGCACATACATTATACAAGGCACTCGCGATGCACCTATATGATATGCAATTAGTTTCATGTACTCACTAGCCGAATCATCACTTCCCTCTTACCTTTTTCATCATCCTTCCTTTGTCCATCAAAGGTATATACATGCTAATGCATGCACAATGACAATCAACAGTACCACATTTTACAGGAAAAGTTAATTATATTCCAATGATTTAAGTATAAACAATGGTCGTGCAAGGAAGATCATTACAGTTTATTCCCTCGATGCTATTATTAGATACAAAATATTGAAAGAGAAAAGGATTTTTTTTTTTTTGAAGAAAATATAAACAATAAATGAGATTTTTGAACAATATCAAGAAACAAAATCCTAAATCTAGGGTATTTATTTGGTCAAAAATAACAAAAATGATAAAGAAATGAGTGTTAATTAGAGGAAAAATAAATTTATCAATGAATATTTTGCTTGAATAAAATTTTTTGAATCTAGTGATATCCTCATGATCCATGTCCTCTTAGGTTTTATGGAAGAAACTATTTTTCTAATTTACATTGAGCTTACATAAAAGTCTTTTGGTTACTCCAAATATTTTATGGTTTGGAGATACCATATAATTTTATTTTCTAACAACTAGCAATCGAGTAAAAGAGGATCACACATTGTAAAATTAATACATACAAATCAATGTATATAATATATTGGATGTCCATGGATACCAAATAAGCACACTATAACAAAATAGAATACACTCTAACTATGCATGATGGGGTATCTATACCTAAATACAAGCTACCTTTAGGTAAAAGCTAAGTAATTGACCTTTAGGTTTAAAATTATAAGATAATGTAAAAAAATAATTTACAAGATTTACAAGGGACCAAAGGGGTTAAACATACAATACAATACAAAATTCATCCATGGTTTCAATAAAACCTTAATCACCACATATTCCAATAGTTAATCCATAATATTACTTTTCTAAGGTATATGCATTTGATTTGTGAAAATTTTTCATCTTTAATTTGAAAGACCACTTTTGTCATATGCATTGTACTAACCAATGATAGTGAAAAATGATATCTCTTATAATTACATGACTTAATAAAATATATACCAAAATACTCAAATAGAGATAGAATAACAATAATTTAACTATCAAAATTGAAACTATCCTAATTTAAGTATAAACTAGAAGAAAGTATTCAAGAGTATACTACACTAGGATTATCCACAAAAAATCAAAAGTTAAGGCTAACCCTAATACAATAAAAATATTATTCGACACCTAGGGCACCAAGGATCATTCTATTCATAACAAAAAGCATAATAAGATACTCACTTCTACTCTATCCTTCTTGCTATATCACTATATTAGTAAAGGAGATATCACACCTAGACTATGTGTAGAGGTATAACATGTACCAAAATTATCCTTGAGCAATCGTTCTTGATCTTTCACTAAAAATCCTAGTAGAGTGCCTTATCCTCTTATGTCATAGGTAGTGAACCATTTTATTTCGAGGTTGATGACTAAATTACACTCTTTTAGCAGCCACAAAAATGTAATCATCAATTCAAACAATGTGTCATTTCAATCGTAGGTATATAAAAATGCTAAAATCATGATTGTATGTCTAAAACCCTAAAGTTAAATTAATGACCATAATTACCACTTAAAGCACTAATCTTGATATTGTTAATTTTTAGGACTTATTATATATGGAAAATTTTAAACATATCACTTAATCATGACTCTATCCTTATTCTAGGTCTTGGGAAAATTAACAAGCAAACATGAGCAAAAAAGATAACAAAAACATGACAGCTAGGTAAAGAAAGGGAACCAAAATCATTGGTAAACATAGTTCATTTTCGTCCTACACAAGTACTATTCAAAATACCCCATTCATATACCATATATAGGAGGATAGACTCTCCACCAACTATAATATCAATTGCTAGTGCTATTTTTACAAATACATATTTTCGCTCCCTAAGGACTAAGGGTGACATCAAAAGGAATAGCCACTCATGAATAATTAGGGAAAACAGAAAAAAAAAAACAAATATGTGATAGCCAAATCAATAGAAATAAAAATTATATACTACAAATCTAAAATAATATAAAATTGTTCGTTTTAATTTTACTATCAATATAATATGCAACATTTTAATTGAAGAAAGAAATTAATGATTGAATAAAATAATTGAATTGAAGAGAATAATATTATTGAATAAAGAACAAAGAAAAATTGAATTGAATATTGAAGAAACTTAAATAAGATTTATTTGAAGAAAAGAAGAAATAAGATAAAAGGTTTCCTACAAAGAAATAAAAGGATTGATTGAAGACTATAAAATTTGAAATTAAGAATTATAGAAAGAAAAAGTAGAGAATTATATTGAAAAGAAGAATAATTGAAGAAAAAAAAATTGAAATGTGCTTTATATTGTAGGTATAACAAATAATCTAATTTCAATATCATAAATTTTGGATAAAGGAAGCACAATAGGATTAAAAAACATCAATGGAAATAAGAGATACCTTGTTAAAGTACTAAACAAAATTGAAGCCCCTGGATCCTAAAAAAATGGCATATTTGCTTGGATGTGATAGAATTTGTGCATAGATATTTGGAATTGCTTTTGCCAAAAGAACAATATCAGAAGATATATTTTATTGAACACAAAACTCTTATGGCAAAGGAACATGATAAGACATCAACAAAATTTGAAAATATGTTCTTTGATGACTTCCTCAAAAATAGATGTGACAACTTAGAGGGATAAATTTAAAACCTAAACCAAATTCAAGAATATTAATTCAATATTAATGCAAGAATATTATTTGGTACCTTGTAATATTAATGCAAGAATATTGTAAATAGTTTTAGTTTAAGATGTGTTTAATATTTGATTCTATAGTAGGTGTCATGTTATTAAGTTTGAGTTGTATCATGTGAATTAGTTTTAAGTTATGTGTGAGGTATCACAATAATAAGTGTGAGTTATGTGAGTGAAGTTTCATGTTTAGAAGCTAGGAGTTATGATTTATGAGCAATCATGAGAGAATTTATCTTTATGAAAATATGTGAGAATTATTATTATGTATTTGAGAAATTTGAAGAGTTAGATATCTCATGAGTATGAGGAAATAAAAAATTTATGTAAATGTAAATATCAATAGTACAAAAATTGATGATGTGGATTGATGGGATGATTTGGAAGGCAAATAATTTGCGATTGATGATTTGTGGGTGATTGCGAGAGAGACACATTGATAAAAATGGTTTGTGATTAGATACAAAACTTTGTAGCATTGTAATGATTGATTTTGGGGGAGGCATAATATTACCTTGCATTATGATCAATTTGAGATGTTCCAATTATGGAAGGAACAAATGCCTTTGTCCATTTTTGCTTTCAATTGATTGATGAGCTTTTTTGAAAATATTTGACAAATCGTTGGAGTCATAGGGATAGAACTTTTAGTATCTTCATTCACAAGTGGTCTTACAATTACCACTATGAATATTGGAATCCATGAGCTGTCTATAATCAAAGGTGTTTTGAGATTTTATCAAACATTGATTTATTTTGGATTGGAGTTTTGGTTGAGAAGAGAAATTTCATTGTTTTTGTATCTGTCCTAGCATGAGGACTTGAGATAATCTTTAGCAAAATATTTTCGTAGGTATTTGTTATATATATGATTGGATTTTTGGTTATTTGACCATGTGCAAGGTTTATTTTGATGTGTTATATTATTACCCCCTCAAGCGATGAATTGGCGATGGAGGAGATGAATATTGGCGATGAAACGGTTGATAAATATTGAGAAGGAAAATGCAAAAATTTGTGTGAAAATTAGCAAAAATGGATGAATTAGAGGAAATTAGTAGGAAATGGAATGCATATGAAGAAATTTTGAGTAGGAAATATAGGTTCGCATGGGTGGAGTGCGAACCAAATTATTCACACGGGTGGGGTGTGAACTTTTTTTGGTTGACCCATGTGTAGTTTTGTGGCAGTTTGTAGGACCAAACGGTGTCAAAATTGGAAAAAACTTATACTATTGGAAATATCTTTTTGATCCTGATCCAATGGTGGTATTTTTGGGAAATTTTTAGTGATTTTATAGGTAAAAATTTTGGTCAAATATGACCTATATTTTGAAGGTAGTGAATGCACAATTTCAAGACTTTTGAAAAGGGAAATTAGCGTGAATGGTTAGAGGGAGTTCATGGACTGCAGAACAATTGGTAATCAGAGTAGAGTAGGTGAATTGATTGATGAAAGGATGGAGTGGGATATTTGGATCTCATTATGTATGGTGGATTAGAGCTTATCTATTAGAAAAGAGATATGGAGGGAGAGCGAAGAGGTAAGGTGGGAGGAGAGGCTAGAGATAGCCTTAGAGGAAGTGAAGTGATTAGTAGACGAGATAAATGTACTAGCATTAGATGCTAGAATATATGAGAGATATAAGCTCATAGGGAAGGCTTATTGTTTGCATCAAGATGTGGATGATGTGAGGTTTGTGTGGGATCAAGCCTTGATGGCTCGGAGGGGAGTGGAGAGACTCTCGATGAGTATCATTATTGATTGATATTTTTTTGGTGGTCAAATGACCATCATTTTATGTATAAGGAGTATATACACACACTATGTACATGTGATAAGTTACCTGAAAGGGTACACATTTTTTTGTATGACATTCTAATTTTGCTTTTCTATATGTGTAGGAGAATGATGTGAATGTATGAATATAGCATGGATGTGGGAATTGATAGAAGTAGATGTGTGTGATATGAATGAGAACATGTATGTAGATGAATATATGAGTATGAAATAAATATGGTATCATTTAGAGTAGAATAATTAGAAATGATGTAATAAGTATGAGAGTGAATGATTGAGTAACATGTAAGGTATGCAATACAAAAAAACATGTAGTGGATGATATGAATATGGAGTGTAAATTCCTATGTAATGTATGCATGTGTTGGGGTAGTATGAATCAAATGATACATGACAATGTAAGTATGCAGAGGTTTAGAAGGATCGCTTATAGAAAGTATTTGCATCATTGCAGTAATCAAATGATGTGATCTATTCCATTTTTCCAAGGAAGTTCGATATGAAGGTTGTAGTGAGGATATTCGAACACTACAGTTTGTAAGTAATCAAACCCATTGAATAATTGAGAAAAAATTCTTGAACAAGTTCTAGGCTATATTTGTAAACAAGACCTCAATCCTGGATTTGTGTGTGTAAAGTGATGTTCATTTCACCATTCTGGAAGAGGGTAGTTTATAACTACATTCTAACTTAGCCTGGAAGCTAGATCATTAGTAAAGACCTAAGTACTACAATGATTCAAGTTGATAGTACTCTTGAGGCTTTTGCTTTTGTTTTTTGCCCTTGTATTATGATTCTTTCTTTTTTTTATCTTTTTTTTTGTAGGCATTGGATTTTGTTTTCTACCATTTTTCTTTTCCTTTGTATCTTGTCATTTTTTCAATCCTTATGTTTTAAATAAATTGTGTGAATGATGTGATGAGCAGATTTATTTTCGCTAAGTATCAGCTAACATGCAATGTAGCCAATCATATTTCCAAAATTTTATTAGTGTGTAGGACGTTCAGGTAAATCCCGAAAGGAGAGCAAAGTAACCAAGGGAAGTCTAGAAATGTTTTTGAAATATACCAACTTTGGATGGTGGTTGATTATATAACTATTTATGGATGAAGCATTCAAAACAATTCTCTAATCCTATCTCCTAAAAATGGGTTTGGGCATCAAACTAGTATGCTAGCATGTGCATTTTTAATTCCTCAAGCGTGATATTCACAATGAGTATGTATGGATGCAATTGGGATTCATGTGGAGGATGTAATGTGGTGCTAAATGATAGTGAGTATGCAAATGCAAGGTTTCCCTAGTATTATAATTAATGGAGAGGGGCAATTGTGCAAAGGAGAAAATGATGGAGAAAGAAAGAACATAAAAGAACGAGGGAAGGAAGGAGAAGAAAAAAAAGAGAAATATAAGAAGAAGCCTATCAAAGGTATGTAGCCACTCGAAGCGTCACCATACAACATTGATAAGTTTCAAAAAAGAAGAGAGGAGAAGAAAAATAGGTAAATGAAGAGAAGAGGGAAGATGAAAGGTATGTAGCCACTCGAAGCGTGACCATAAAACATTCATCATAGAAGAAGGGGGAGAAGAGATATGAATGAAGGAGAAATAAGTAGGATAAATGTGAAGAATGCAATTTATACATATGCCACGCATGGATGGTTTTGTTTTTATTGTTTTTATTATTGTTGTTATTGTTTTTGAATTTTTGTGTTTTTGTAATAGTCGTGATGGTATGTACAAAGAATGGTAAGTCGTACTTGAAAATGATTAGGTATAAAGTGCTCATATATGAATTATGGATATGGGTTCAAGGTCAACAAGATGTTCAATATTTGCAAGGTGATATGCCCCAAAACTGAATGTATGTGTAACAATGTAAGGGCCTAGCCAATTAGGTGCAAATTAATCACAAAGATGGCATAGTTGGCTAGTGATCTATTGGTTCTATTGGAGGACTAGATCTCTAAATTGAAATTCTCATGGATGTATCATGTTGTGATAGACACGTCAAAGGCAATCATGGTAAATGCATGGATATTTAAGAATGTAAATGCGGAGTTCACCCAAGAGTGTTAACTGGTCTAATTTTGCTGGATGAGCAATATCATCATTGATAAAATTTAGCATTGATATTTGCAATGATGAGAAGATCAAGATCTAGGGGCAGTATATTTTAAAAATGTTATTGCCCTAGTTTTATCTTAACTGTGATGACTCTATAATGGTTTTGTATGAAGAATGGCACACATGGTTTGATGAGTAAATTTGGCTGAATTTCTCACATAGTGTGCAAACATTCTTGGTCTAGAAAAGTATACCATTGATTAGAGATAACCATGGAAGATATGACAAAGTGATAGGTGATGTGTGAAGTAATGAATTTATTGATTTTAAGACCTATCGTTTGAATGAGAATGGTGTGTTGAACCCAATTTGTAAAATACTTTGTAGTATTGTTGGATGGGGTGGGAAGGATTTTGTCAATAAAATGGAAATGCCATAGCGAAAAGGACAACATAGATTGAACCAATTGGAGTGCTTGATATGATAAAAAGTGTAAGTTTAGCATGGTTTTGCCATGTGATGTATGGAAAAATGAATTTGCAACAACCATGCTCCAGTGTAGGCCAATACTAACCCATGTGTAAGATGATTCCTAATGAAGTGTTGGGTTTGTGTGTGGTTCGTGATAACACTGAAGGATACCATTGTGGTTGTGTTGAAAATAATATCTTCCAGCAATGAAAAATGAATTTCCCTCAGTTTGGATGTTATTTGATAAGTGTGGGGTAAATCCCAAAGAAAAATAGCTAATGTTATAGAATCTTTGACATGGGGAAAAATCCAATATTGTGAGGCTCAACCATATATGCGAGTGATATAAGGATGTGGTGAAATGTGTTGTGGAAGAAGTATGAAATCTCTTAGTCGAGAATGTTATGATATAGAATGAGAAATCTCTCAGTCATTGAAGTGGATTGAAGAGGGAATAGAATCCCCTAATAATGAAAGGAAGTAGATGAGGGGAGGAAAAACCCTCCCTAGTGATGAAGAATTGGTGTAAGTGGATGAGTCATGATGATGGTATTGAAGAAGTAGACACGAGATGGTCTTATGATCATGATTAGTGTAATATGCCCTAACTTTGAAGGGGACACATGTCTTTGGAACTTTTCCTTGGACAATATTTGATGTTTGGTTTGATTTGGTCAATAATTCAACCATAGATGGATCCTACTCATGATAGTCAACATACATGAGCCATCAAAATCCAATGGCATGTAACCTACCACATTGTGATTAGATTGGAATGTTGTGGAGAAGAGACCTTTTTTGTTGCATGTCTACCTGTTGAGTGTATATTTTTCCCAATTACAAAATACCACCACATGCAGAGTATTGAACAAAAAACTCTCTCTTGAAAAGAAACAAAATTACAAACATTCAACTTCTCCAAGGTTCTGGTAAAATATCTAAAATATTACAATAATGCCAAAAATAATTCAATGATGCATGTGACCATAAACAAGGGGCCTTTGTTGGTTCTAAACAATGCTTAGTGATTGAAATATCTAACTGAAAAGCCAGTGTAAAATAAAAGCACTTCTTTTTTAGGGTTTTTTTAAATTGATGCTACCTTGAATCCCTGTTAGTAAAGTATTTTATCTTCACTTAAAAGGTTTCAAATGATAAAATGTGGAATTGTCCACTTCATTTTAATGTCCGTGCCTTTAATATGAAGTAAGTTTTAGATAGTTGGGTTTATTTTATCTTCCTTATGTTGACGCCATTACCCTAATAGTTGTTAGTAGAAGTTAGCATGTTAGAAATGTTAGCAAAATTAGCTTTCATTTCTTATCTTAATTTAATGTGAAATAACAGGTTAATATCCCTCCTAAACCATGTGTTTTATCTAAAACCTTAGATTAATGAATTTTGGAGGTGCAAAAATTCTAGAAAATGACTAGAATGGAAATAAATTGAAAGCTTAACAATTCTGGAAATGGACCAGAATAGAAATGAAACTAAAAGGAAATTAGAAAAAAATCTGGAAAAGGACCATAATGGAAAAAACAAAAAACTGAAATTTTGGATGGACCATAATGAAATGATTGAATCCTTGAAATAAAATGAACTTAACAAAAATGAATGAATAAACAATGCAGATTTGGTTTAGCTGAAAAAAATCAAATTATGAATTAGTTTAACAAGCACCTCCTTGCAAAATCCTGAGTTATGAGGTAATCATAAAACAACCTGAATTAATGGACCTGCAACATAAGTACAATACCATTAAATCAAGTGCAAGACTGAAAAGAAATAATAGAGAAACTGCATCATCTTGACCTTCGCCTATTGCAACC
Source organism: Wollemia nobilis (assembly GCA_028583015.1). Lineage (NCBI taxonomy): Eukaryota > Viridiplantae > Streptophyta > Pinopsida > Araucariales > Araucariaceae > Wollemia > Wollemia nobilis. Next base: position 1,860,175 of record JAQPPZ010016751.1, on the reverse strand, counting down.
CATTTCATGGCATAAGACAATGGCTAGAAGTCACTAAAATGTAGAAATGATAAGACACTAAAAATGTTAGTTTTATGATTAGAAACCCTCCTTTTGATTTTACTCACAAAATTTTGCTACCCTCTCAAAATCTGAAAAATGCTCTTTCTTATTGCTTTTCGGAATGTTACATCATTTCCAGCCCCCACTAAATAAGTAGGATAGCAAGGTATAAATAATGCTTCGAAGTCCTTTCGCTTCAACTTATTTCAAAATTAAAATAATAAATGGATATAAGAAAATAATCCATCAACATTTTTTGTGATTTAATACAATAAAATAACACTTCTAAACACTATTTTAAACAATAATAAAACCAAAAACATAATCTTATGTAACTCCTTATGTCTCCCCTTTCTCTTATCACATAGGCATTCTACCCAAGAACACCCCTTTGCACCCATCAAAATAAATAATAAAAAACATTTAACTATACCTTATAACCCCTATGATTTTAGGCCTCCTTTAAAACATTGAATATAATCAAACAACATTCACATTAAAATAAGGCAGGCCAATCTCATTTAGCGAGATTTTCGCTGTGCTGCTCGAAACCAAGGCCTGATGGTGTCTCTTCGAATACATACCAAACTTGCCCAAGGATTTGGATGGCATCCCCCATCCTGGGCACTTTGGTTTCCATATAACCCAGTGAGGCCATCATGCCATCGACACAGCCATGGCACTGTCAACACCACGTCATGGTGCTACGATCGATGTAGCCATGGCTCTATCAAAACAATGTCACCATGGTGCTACATTTGTTTGCAACCATGGTGCTATCAGCACCACATCAAGGGGATGCCATAAATGCAACCATGGCACTGTCAACCCTTCACCATGGTGCTTTCATCGATCCCAGCCATGGTACTATCAACACCATGTTAGGGGGCTACCATCGATGCAGCCATGGTTTTATCAACCCTTCGCCATGGATGTCAAGCTCCTTTCTCTCGCACTCACACTGTGCAATACCAACGAAAAACTTTCCATGATCTCAAGGTAGACATTTACATCCATCTATTAGGGTTACAGGTTTCCCTAATAATGTTTCTTAGTTGGCTTATTTGATGGCATGCCTCTAGTTTCAACCATTTCACTATCAAATTTGATGCCTTATGTGCTATCCTCCTGAAACCCTAATGCTATATTTGGACCGCTTCCTCTTTTTCCAGTGTTACGTAGCCTCGAATGTTTTGGAATAGCCACCCTTGCCTTCGATCATTTTGAATAGCCGCCATCGCTTTCTCCTGCAATCGAACGTAACATGGTCAAACATATTATTATCACATCCTTTTGTAAAGTATATTATAATAATATTATTATATAAAATATAATAATATTATTATAATAATAATATTTTAGAACATTATGATATAATCATAATAATATTATTATAATAACATTTTAGAACATCATAATAATAATATTACTATTATATACATAATATAATTAATTTAATTATATTAGGTAGATAATAGCATATTATTTTCTATCACAATTTCTTTGTACCTTTTGTATCCTCTTCTTATTTTAGGTAATGTTTTGGTCAGGACTTGCTTTATTAAACACATTCCATCACCTTAGATAGTATGAAGAACATTAAAATTTATTTATCAAAATGGATTTTAATTAATCTAAGCATTAATGCATAGATTAATTAATCATTAAATATCAAATTACTAAAGCAATTAAAATCATTAACATAAACGGTCAAACATCACTATTCTTACAAGCCAAAGAAAACAAAAAACCTTTAATATCAAAACATGACAAGTGGGTCCCCAAGAAGCTTGGGGTGGTTGTGGAAACTCCACAACAAAATGGTGACTCTACTAGGAAATGCTCCTGAGCATTTTTGTGAGAACCCAAAAATAAAATCTAAAAACACACTCCAAACTAGGAAGCAACAAGCGTCAGCAAATGCATAAATAATGTCAATAGACTCATAAGAACAACAAAATATTAGAATCATGCAATATTAACTCTGTGTGTGTGAAGTACTCCACACCTTATTGTTTGTAACTTTTTTGTATTACATCACCAATTTTACTTGACTAGAATTATCGCAATGAATATGGAGAGCTTCGAGGGTAAAATTTTTATAGCATGGGAAGCACATTCTATGGTGGCTTGGGCAAACACCTCAAAAATGTATAACCATCTTAGGATAAAATATGTGTGTGATGAATTCATTGACCATATCTAGAGCTTGGTTATGAGTCATCATCATCAAGGGTTAGTGTGTGCAAGTGAACCTCAGAGCTTTGGAGAATCAGATTATCAACCAAGGTGTGATGAGAATATAACCCTATCCTTTACTGCTCTCATATTTGACCAAAATAAGTAAACCGGTTATGGATGAGGTCATCACACTAATCTATACTCATGGCGGACATAAATCTCAACCTTGTGAAAGTCATGTCACTAGGCATGAGTGTACTCCACTGCCAGTCAAGCGTCTATAGCCTCAGTGGAGGTTAACCCCATAGTCCAGTTTTCTTTGCTTGGCTTTGCTCTATATTTTTTTCCTTAAATAATTTTGGGGATTACTACCCATCCTTCTAAGGGAAAATTAGTACGATCCTTACAATTCAGTTTAGAGTTTTGGAGAATCAGATTCTCAACCAAGGTATGATGATAATTTGACCTTATCCTTACTACTCTGATTTGTAAATCATGCTAGTGGTGATAACCATTTTTTTATGAGCATAAATATTGTAGTGGTAAAAACCATTATTCATGGACTATGTGCAAGGTGGGATAGACAAAATTTATCTTTTCACCTCACATCCCATCCAATTATGGTTTCATATTATTTTACCCAAAATTATGGACATGGAAAGAAATGTGATAGACCCACGACAACTTTCGGCAACAGTTTCCAAACCTAAGATCTTCTTAGTGTTCTTTGTGCCTTTGATCCCAAGATAATTGGACTTCACTTTTAGTGTTTGGATTTAGCATATGGAGGTGGATTGGTCATGATGTTTATGTGATAAGAATGTGCTCTTGAGACATGAGTGTATGATATGCAAAAATAAAAGACTTCATGCTTCATGAGCTGCAAACAATATTCACATTTTCAAGCCCTTTTGCCATATGATTCCAATGTTTCACATACTTTTAGTCTTTGTTGACATTCGTATACACATAGGCTAACCTCTTACTATTACAATCAAATCAAAAACTAGACAACCTTGACACACTAAAAACTCCTAAATTTAAAGAAAACAAAATAAACAGGAAATAAAACTAACAAGACAAACAATCATGCAAGCTTATTAGTGTACATATAATACAATGAATCTAACCTTAGGCCTAAAAATAATGCTTTAAATGAAGGCCATTTATGGGTAAGACCAAATCCTTTCCATCCAAGGTTTTTAATCTGAAAATATTTTCACCTAGGACTTCAGATATTAGATAAGGTCCCAACCACAAGCAATCAATTTTTTCATGTTCTCCTCTCTTCTCATGCGTTTTATCCCACAACAAAACTAAATTTGAAGCTTTGAAGACCTTAATTTTGGACCGTTTATCAAACCACCTTTTTATTATGTCTTGATGTTTGTTGAAATGAAGCATGGCTTCCTCCCTCTTCTCATCAATATGAATTAATTGTGTTAATATGATTTCAAGTTTATTATCAATCCAAATATAGTATTTTATAAAATGTAAAGTTTGCAATTTTTGATTAGTGGGAAAAATAGGATATTGCCCATAGACTAAGTGATAAAGATATGTCCCAATTGACTCCTTGCTTCTGGTCCTATCTACCCAAAGGACAAATTTTAACTTACTATGCCAATCTCTAGGGTTCTTTTCAAGTAATTTTTTGATTATGCATATTTTTATTTGATGATTCTACCAAACCATTACCTTGGGGGTAATAATTGGAAGAGAATTTTAGACTCACCTTATTATCGTACGCTCAATTTGCAAATTCTAAAGAAGAAAAGGCAGAACCATTGTCACTTACTATGGAGTTAGGCATTCCAAAATGAGTGACTATATTTTCCTCTAGAAATCTAATCACAACCTCGGAGGTGGAATTATTAGTAGGTATAGCCTCTATCCATCTTGTGCAGTAATAAGTAGCAGTGAGGATGAAATTATAGGAATTGGACAAGTTAGGATTTGTCACCCCAACAAAGTCTAATCCCCATTGTGTAAATGGTCTCTTTTCTACCACTGACTGCAATGACATTGCTACATTTCGCTCTCTTTTGGTTGCCACTTGGCATATGTGACATGTTATTACACATGTATGTGCATCTTTAAACAAGTAGGGCCAGTAATACCCAACTCTAATAATCTGGTCCTTGTCTAGTTCCATACTTACCATGGAAGTCTTTGAGTACTTGGGTTGCTTCCTCTTGAGTAATGCAACAAAGAAAAATTCCTTCGTGATTCTTCCTGTACAACACACCCTATTTAATTAGAAATCTAGCTGATTTTAAACATAGTGCCCTACACTGAGTGGAATTCAAATGAGAAGGGCACTTACCATGCAAAAAAAAATATACAATATCTATGTACCATTCCTTTGTAGTGATATCATTAACCTCATAGTTTTGGCATGTTATTGAAGGGTCAATTTCTGCGATGGCCTTGACCAAATATTGTCCACACACTATATTCATGGGATTTATCTCTAAGTAAAATTATTGAAGGTTAGAAATCCATTTCCCCCTTCTTTCACCTAGCTCACTCTATAAGAACATGGAATTTACTGTAGGGTCAGGAACTATAGAAAAATATTTACTATGCACAATGTAATGCCTAATTTTTTTTACAGTTTTAAACAAGGCATACATTTTCTTGTCTAAAATAGAATACCTCATCTTCACATCCTTCAAAGGAGAACTCATAAAGGCTATAGGATTTTCAATGTTGTCTTCACTTTTTTGAGTTAACACACTTGCAAAAGAATTATCTGAAGCAAATGTGTAAACATAAAATGGTTTAGCATAGTTTCGACTAATGAGAACATGGGATTTGGAAATAGCATCCTTGATGCTTATGAAGGCATCCCTTTTCTCACTGGTCCACTTTATCGGAACATCCTTTTTTAGCATATCATTTAGGATCTTGGAAATCTCGGCAAAACTTGAAATGAATTTTCTCACAAAGTTAATCTTACCAAAAAATGACCTAAGCTCCTTTTTTCTATTGGGATGAGGAATATATCGGATAGCAACTATCCACTCTGGGTCTATAGCAATCCCCTATTTCAAAATGACATGCCCTAACAACTTACCCTATGTTACCCCAAAGATGCACTTTTTTGGATTTAGGGAAATTCCATGTTCCCTGCACCTTTGGAGTACTTTCCTCAAGTCTTTAACATGCTTCCCTCTTCTCGAATAATATAGGGATATCATCCACATAGAAAATAATGCACTTACCAATGAGCCTCTTGAATACAAAATCCATGGCTCTTTGGAAAGTGGCTCCAGTGTTCAACAAACCAAACGACATCCTCCGATAGGCAAATGTTCCCCACTTTATGGTGAAGGTCGTCTTCATCCTATCATTTGGATGTATGAGAATTTGATTATATCATGAGTAACCATCCAAAAATGACATCATTTTAGACCTATTTACCTTTTAGAGTATCTTTAGAGTATCTCGTCAATGGTGGGTAATGGGTAATTGTCTTTTTGGCAAGCTTTGTTCAAATTTCTAAAGTCTATGCCCAACCGAATTTCTCCACTCTTTTTTCTAACAAGGACAAGATTAGCCACACATGTGGAATGCCTAACAGAGAAGATAATTTTGGCTTCTAGTATCCTCTTCACTTCCTTCTCTATCAAGGGCTCTAGGATTGGGTTAACCATTCTTTGTCTCTGTCTAAAAGGCTTGGAATTAGGCTTTAGAGGAATAGTATGCATGATTACATTATGGTCATATGTTTTCAGCTCTTCATAGCTCCAAGATATACAATCAATGTACTCTCATAAACCTAAGATATTTACTCCTTATCTCATTGTGTGCATGCCTTTGCAATTAACACTTCACGCGGATCTACTGCACTCCCCAAATTAACTGAATTGCATGATTCCTTTAAGGATGGTATTTTTATTTCATTTTTCTTTTGATATCTAATATCAAATAATTTTTCAAGAGAGGACCTATCACTTGGCATCTCGTTCCATACTCTGGTTGTTCCTACTTCTATTTTCCTCCTCTCTTCTTTGTCTATAACCTAATTTTCATATATACCAGAATTAGTAACAAAACTAAAAATGTGTCTATCACTATCAAAGACCTATAAATTCATGACATTGTCTGGTATGGAGGGGTAAGACACTAACTCTATGCAAATTTTTTCACATTTTTTATGGTCAGTAGGTGAAAGCATGTTGGCCGTTGTGGCTAATGAATCAGAAATTTTATTATTTTTTATTGAGATGAGGGAAATATTAAAAGCATCAAACTCATTAATTAATTCCCTCACTCTAGTTTTATAGAGGTTCAACCTCTTGTCTCTATAGGTATACTTCTCCTTGAACTATTTTACTACTAACTATGAGTCTCCCGATGCCTTATGGCACTTTACATTTTATCTTAGGGCTAACTAAAGTCCAAAAATTAGGGCTTCATACTCTGCCACATTATTGGTGGCCGAGAACTATAGTCTGTAGGTAGAAATCAAAGGCTTACTACCAGGACATGTGAGCTCTACCCCAGCTCCCACATCTTGTTTTGATTTGGACCCATCAAACTTTAAGATCCAAACCCTCTTGTTTTCTTCCAATGTACCAGGGTAAATATTATCATTTTGGGACCCTTCGACTATGTCTTCTATGTCAAAATTGTAAACCCCTAATTCTATTTCAATAAACTGAATCTCATTGGGTTTATTATACTCTATAATCATTTCCCTAATTATGGGCTCTCTGTCTACCTAGATTTGGTTTGCAACTCCTCTCCATGGCAACCACATTTGGGAGGAATCAGTCACCACATAACCATTGAGAATTATGCTCCAATATCTGCCAAAAACCATGCCATAATTGGCAACAATATTTATCACAATGATATTTTTGTAATGTTGGACCCTAGGCTCTGAGTTTAATTGAACTAGGACATATTTTACAACACCTACTACATCCACCATAGATATGTCCAATTGGACCAACTTATTATTAGAATGAATAGGCTTAAGGCCTAGCTTTTGGCTTATCTCAAGAGGTATGATGTTGGCTGAGGCACCATAATCAATCAAATAGTTGTGTAAATTCTTGCTTGTGATCCTAACGATTATGAGAAAAGGGGGTACCTATGGTTTCTCTTTCCTCATAGTAATTTGGGGATCTATATATTTAACCTCATGAATTTGACTCGAGGAATTAAATCTCTTCCCCTCGATTTTATCCCACCCCAACAATTGAGAGACCTCATACATTGATATTGGCCTTGGTCCTTTTCATGTCTTCTTCCAAGTTATAAGTGGATGTTCCAGGTTTTGACACTTTTGGCATTGTCCTAGGTGATTCCAAAAATTGAGTTGGTGGATTCACATAACCTTTTGTATCAGGAGGAACTAAAGGGTTGTTTGGGGGAGTAGAGGATGTTTTGGTATCCTTAGAACTCCTAGTAAAATACTTGTGATTGGATTTCCCAAAACGTCTAGCGGTCTGAGCTTCCAAGGCTTCATCCTCTTCCTCTCCTAAAACATTCATATCTTCCTCCATCTCATAATTTTCTAAATAATGAATAACTTTATACACCAAAGCAGATAAATTTCTATGGCAATAATGATGCATTTCCTCATCACATGACTTTGACTCATCACAATTTCCTAATGCATCAGCCTGATTGGCTATCATATTTGGTACGTGCCCATTGTTAGGTTATGTATTGTACAATTCTGTTCTCATATGGCCATGGTTTTTATTGGGTATGGGATTTTGGGCAACTTGTTTTTGTAACCAAATGATGTCATTGCCCTATTTGATGGTCATTCTCTTGAGCTCTTCCAGCTCATAATTGGAACCTTGTGGCTAGGACATGACATCCCCAGATCCACTAACATTGTCGACATTAGCAACCTCTGGATTAGGCACTAAGGTTTGACTATGGGTGTTTTGGGTACACCATGGACCCTTGGCCTATAGAGGTGCAACCATGGGATACATATTTGAGGTCTGAGTACTACTCACCTCAAATACTGGCAAGGTTATCTGATTAAAAACCATCATTTGCGGAGTGGGTGGAATGGCAACATTAGGGTATGTCAAAAAATATGGAAGCGTGGGAGAAAATGGGTATGACTGATGATATGGCAAAAAATTCATCATGGGAATCTAAGGTGTCATAGCTTGATTCATCATGGCAAATTTATTGTAAGGGCCATATTGCCCTAACATGGGAAATTGAGGCATAGTGCCACCTTGTGGTGTCATTTGCTGCTCAATAGTCATGGCTTCAGCATAAGCTAAGGCCAACGTTGTAACTTGAGGATTTATCCTGGTAAACATGGTTGTCATAAGGTCTAAGGATGTGAGGTATAATTGCAATGCCACAGTAGCATCTATTGCAAAATGATGAGTCATGTTTGTGTAAGTTTTTGGAATTTGGCATTAAATGTTCTGATAGGTTCATTAGGATACCTCTTGCATGACACGAATTGGGTATACATGATGGTAGGATCTAAAAATGACCTAAATTGATTAATAAAGGTAGCTTCCAACTGAGACCAAGATGTAGTGGACCTTGCAATAATATTCCTATACCATTCATGAGCCATTTGTTCAAAGCTATTAGGGAAGAGTTGACAAGCAACATCTTCATGATTGACTCCTTGCTTAATCATATGGTCCTTGTAAATTTGAGCATGCTCTTTAGCTGAAATGGGACCATCATGGACAAAATTAGGGATAGACCTCTCAAGGTACCTAGGTATGTCATGGACATCCCCATGTATACTTAACGGAGAACTTTGGGTACCAAACCAGGGAACTGGATGTTGTTGTTGTTGTTGTTGGGCCATATTAACCAAATATAATGACCCTACTAAAGTAGTTAACACACTCAAGATGATGGAGATGGGTACACTTAATGTAGCTCTTACAGTGGAACTAATGTATGCACACCCACTAAAGGTATTCAGATTCAGAGGTCTGAGAGCTAGCATTTCCAAATCTTGGCAAAGTGTATCTAAACCTAATGTATCAAAAGGCTCAGATGGGATTTTGATCCCTTGGATTTTGTATCTCGGTTTCCTAGGTTTGGTAGAAAGACTTTGAAAAATGGTTTCCTCAGTGGTTTTAGACCTAGTAGCAATGCATCTAGGCGGGTCCAGCCTGAGAAACTTAAATCTATTCTACTAAGGTTTCTCACAAACTAGTCAAGAGTAACATGTTGCACCTGCAAACACAATATTGTTGAACCAAAACTGACCACGTTAGCATTAGCAAAAAAAATTAAATCACAAAGCATAAAAGAAGACCCTCCTTCTAGCACCAAATATGTTGAGTGTATATTTTACCCAATTGCAAACTACCACCACATGCAGAGTATTGAACAAAAAACTCTCTAGAAACCAAATGACAAACATTCAACTTCTCCAAAGTTCTGGTAAAATATCTAAAATATTACAATAATTCCAGAAATAATTCAATGATGCATGTGACCATAAACAAGGGGCCTTTGCTGGTTCTAAACAATGCTTAGTGATTGAAAGGTCTAACTTAAAAGCTAGTGTAAAGTAAAACTAGTTCTTTTTTAGGGTTTTTTAAATTGATGCTACCCTGAATCCCTGTTAGTAAAGTATTTTATCTTCACTTAAAAGGTTTCAAATGATAAAATGTGGAATTTTCCACTTCATTTTAATGTCCATGCCTTTAAGATGAAGTAATTTTTAGATAGTTGGGTTCATTTTATCTTCCTTATGTTGATGCCACTACCCTAATAGTAGTTAGTAGAAGTTAGCGTGTTAGCAATGTTAGCAAAATTAGCTTTCATTTATTATCTTAATTTAATGTGAAATAGCAGGTTAGTATCCCTCCTAAACCATGTGTTTTATCTGAAACCTTATATTAATGAATTTTGGAGGTGTCAAAATTCTAGAAAATGACCAGAATTGGAATAACTTAAAAGCTTAACAATTTTGGAAATGGACCAAAATAGAAATGAAACTAAAATAAAATTAGCAGAAATTCTGGAAAAGGACCAGAATGGAAATGAAAGAAACTAAAATTTTGGATGGACCATAATGAAATTATTGAATGCTTGAAATAAAATGAACTTAAAAAAAATGAATGAATAAACAATACAGATTTGGTTAGCTGAAAAATTCAAATTCTAAATTAGTTTAGCAAGATCCTCCCTGCAAAATACCAAGTTATGAGGTAATCATAAAACAACCTGAATTAATGGACCTACAACATAAGCACAATACCATTAAATCAAGTTCAAGACTCAAAGGAAATAATAGATAAATTGCATCATCTTGACCTTCGCCTATTGAAACCCATTTCATGGCATAAGACAATGGCTAGAAGTCACTAAAATGCAGAAATGATAAGACACTAAAAATGTTAGTTTTATGATTAGAAACCCTCCTTTTGATTTTTCTCAAAAAAATTTGCTACCATCTCAAAATCTGAAAAATGCTCTTTCTTATTTCTTTTTGGAATGTTACATCATTTCCAGGCCCCCTAAATAGGTAGGATAGCAAGGTATAAATAGTGCTTAGAAGTCCTTTCGCTTCAACTTCTTACACAATTAAAATAATAAATGGATATAAGAAAATAATCCATCATCATTTTTTGTTATTTAATACAATAAAATAGCACTTCTAAACATTATTTTAAACAATAATAAAACCAAAAACATAATCTTACGTAACTCCTTATGTCTCCCCTTTCTCTTATCACATAGGCATTCTACCCAAGAACACCCTTTTGCACCCATCAAAATAAATAATAAAAAATATTTAACTATACCTTATAATCCCTACGATTTTGGGCCTCCTTTAAAACATTGAATATAATAAAACAACATTCACATTAAAATAAGGCAGGCTAGTCTCATTTAGTGAGATTTTCACTGTGCTACTCGAAACCAAGGCCCGATGGTGTCTCTTCGAAGCCATGCCAAACATACCCAAGGAATGGGATGACATCCCCATAATGGGCACTTTGGTTTCCATATAACCCAGTGAGACCATCATGCCATCGACACATCCATGGCACTATCAACACCACATCATGGTGCTACGATCGATGCAGCCATGGCACTATCAAGATAATATCACTATGGTGTTGTGTTCGATCATAGCTATCAACACCACATGAGGGGGCTACCATCGATGCAACCATGGTGTTTTCAACCCTTTGCTATGGTGTGGCCATAGATCACAGCCATGGCACTATCAACACCACGTCAAAGGGCTACCATCGACGCAACCATGGCGTTGTCAACCCTTCGCCGTGGCTGTTGAGATTCTTGCTCTCGCACTCACACTATGAAAAAATTTCCATGCTCTCAAGGTAGACCTTTATATCCATAGATTAGGGTTATGGGTTGCCCTAATAATGTTTCTTTGTTGGCTTGTTTGACGGCATGCCTCTGGTTTCAACCGTTTCACTGTCAAATCTAGTGCCTTATGTGTTGTCCTCCTGAAACCCTAATGCTATCTTTGGACCACTTCCTCTTTTTCCAGTGTTATTTAGCCTCGAACATTTTAGAATAGCCACCCTTGCCTTCGATCATTTTGAATAGCCGCAATTGCCTTCTCCTGCAATCAAATGTAACATGGTCAAACATATTATTATCACATACTTTTGTAAAGTATATTATAATAATATTTTTATATACAATATAATAATATTATTATAATAATAACATTTTAGAATAAAATCATCATAATAATATTATTATTATATACATAATATAATTAATGTAATTATATTAGGTAGATAATAGCATATTATTTTCTATCACAATTTTTTTGTACCTTTTGTATCCTCTTCTTGTTTTAGGTAATGTTTTGGTCAAGCCTTACTTTATTGAACATATTCCATCACCTTAGATAGTACAAAGAACATTAAACTCTATTTATCAAAATGGATTTTAATTAATCTAAGCATTAATGCCTAGATTAATTAATCATTAAATATCAAATAACTAAAGCAATTAAAATCATTAACATAAATGGTCAAACATCACTATTCTTACAAACCAAAGAAAACCAAAAACCTTTAATACCAAAACATGACAAGTGGGTCCCCAAGAAGCTTGGGGTGGTTGTGGAAACTCCACAACACTACCCCAGTAAATGAGGTCTAAAGATAGTTTTAGGAAAATTTCTTGGACAAACATCAGTTCCAATATTGAGTGTGTGATGATTGATCATGTGCAAGATAGCATAGATGTGTGAAATATACATCCCTTCAAGCAAGGAATAGGTTATGGGGAAGGCGAGAAATGAGGATGCGGTACTTGGAAAAGGGGAAAAATATCCCATGATATGAGATGGAGTGCAAGGAGGAGAAGTCCCCCAATGTTAGTAGAAGTATGGCAAGGGAAAGAGGTCCCCCAATTTTAGTAAATGGATTGTGAAGAGGAGAGATCCCCCAGTTGGAAGAAAAGAGTGGGAAGGTGGAGAAATTCCTTCAAATATAATGCTAGGCTATGGCTATGCTAGCCGAGAGTGTGTGAATTGGTATACCTGTACATTAGAACATTTTGGGGCTTGCCTTGGTAAAGCCCCATATTTTACAAAAAAAATACTTAAAACTCTAAGCTATAACACATTCTCACAAAATCAAATCTAGTCTAATGCATTGAAGTCAAGATTGAATAAAGGTATGTTTTGAAATAAATCTAAGCTAGAATGCTTCCTCACAAAAATAAATGACAAGAACTGAAATAGTAAGAATTGAAATGATCAGAATTGCAACTAGGTGAAGAAACTTCCTCACGAAATCAAATCTAACATAGTTTTTTTTCTGGAAATTGGAAATGAATGGAATGAGTTACAGGTTGTGGAACCAGTGTGGGTGACAATTGTATTGGTACCTATAGATGTTGAATGAGTGGGTGTTGGGTAACTAGCATTTTCTTTTTATGGCCCTAGTACTCAATGATTATGGAATGATTTGGTGGACCAGTACTTGATCTTTTTATACTGGTGCATGATGAATGAAATGAGTTGCAGGTTGTGGAACCAGTACTTGTGGTGGTAGTACTAGAACTTGTTGTGAATGAATAGAATTATAGAGGGGTGGACATTGGTGGTTTATGCACTGATATCTAATGAGTGAAATGAGTGGTAGGTTGTGGAACCAGTAAATATGGTGGTTGTGCTAGAACCTACTGATGATGAATGCGAGGTAGGTGGTGAGACTAGTGCATGTTATTGTTGCACTAGAACCTATGGATGATGAGTTAGTGGGTGTTGGAGAACTAGCATTGGATTTTTATGGCCCTAGTACCCACTGATTGGTAAATTATTTGGTGGACCAATACTTTTTCTTGTTGCACTGGTGCATGATGAATGGAATGAGTTTTAGGTTGTGGAACAAGTGTGGGTGGTAATTGTATTGGTAACTATAGATGTTTGATGAGTGGGTGTTGACAAACTAGCATTGGTTTATTATGATCCTAGTACCCATTGATTATGGAATGATTTTGTGGACCATTACTTGTTCTTGTTATACTAGTGCAAGATGAATGGAATGAGTTATAGGCTATGGAGCTAGTACTTGTGGCAGTTGTAATGGAACCTGTAGATGATGAGTGTGTTGTGGGTGGGGTCAGAGGTAAATGCAAGGCAAATAATGAAACCTTGTGAAGTTCCTAGTGATGGATGTGTTGATTGAAATGTGTTGGAAGAAGGTGATATGTTGTGAGATGTGGTAGATGAGTGGGAAGGAGATGAAACTCCATTTGATATGGAAGATATATGGGAAGGAGTAAAAATACCTCCAATTTTTGAAGATGTGGTGGAAGGAGATGAACCTCCATAGGTATGGAAAATAATGGTAAAAGGAAATAAATGGTGATAGACATAGAAGAATTATGGAAAGGATATGAACTCCCCCCAAGTGTGAAAGAGGGGTTGGAGAGAGATGAAAATCCTTCAGATATGTAAATGAGGAAAAATATGAAAAAAAATGAGAGGTGAAAAGATGTAGAATATGTGAAATGTGAGCACAAATAGCAATATCCATGCATAAAATGGTGAATTCCATGGGAAATTTTGGATCAAATAGGTGGGGTGCGAACCAATTTGTTCACATGTGTGGGGCGCAAACCAGTGGTTCGCGCATGTGGGGTGTGAACCAATGGTTCGCATGTGTGGGGTGTGAACTTTTTTTGGTTGACCTAGGTGTATTGTTTTAGCTATTTGGATGACCAAATGATGTCAAAATTGGACAAATATTATACTGTTGGAAAGCTATTTTTGAGCCTGATACAATGGTATTAGTTTTGAGAAAGTTTGAGATGATTTTATGGATGAAAATTTATGTCTAATGTGACCTTATTCTAGAAGTGATGAATGCACAATTTCAGGCCTTTTGAAAGGGAAAATGTGACATTATTGATGAAAAGGATGAGACGATGATAATGGAGTAGAGGAAAATATGTTGAGGTGTTTAAAAGAAGGAAAATACCCCTAGATATAGAGGATTATTGGTAAGGATGAGAAGTCTCCCAATTGTAGGAGAAAAATTGGAAGGAGAGAAACTCTCCCAAGTATGAGAGATAAGGTGGAAGGAGAATCTTCTCAATTGGATAAGTTGAGGTGGTAGGGGAGAAACTCCCCCAATTTTAGCATATGATTGATGAGGATGAAATATCCTCCCTAGTGGAATAATATGGGTTATGAAGAAGGAAAGAAATAATTGAAGACGGAAGATATAGTATGTACAAGGACAGAAGGGGTGCTTAGTGAAACCTGAAAGAAATGCTATGTTTGAGGATAGCACCTTAGAGGATGGAAAATGCTAGTTACAATATGGGAATGTCTAAAACTTTGGATAAGAAGAACGGACGTGGGCACGATAAGCTTGCCAAGGTAGGGGAATAGATATGGCAGTATGAACATGTGGTAGTGGTGGTACTGGATGGGGCAATGGATTTGTATTTGCACCCCCATTCTTATGTGAGGAAGTAGTATGATTGATTAATTGTGTGGTATGCTTATTCCTCATGTTATGGACTAGACATATGAAAATACGACAAGTGTTGATATCATACCCTTGTTGGCAATGATAAACACAAAATTGATGCTCATTGTACCCTCTAGGTGTTGGATGATTTGGATCAGGCAATTTGACCTCAGGTAGAATTAAGTGACCTATGCGATGTAGTTGTTTGGAAGGTTTGAGATAGAGTCTCAGAAGGAGTTATGGAAGAAGGAGGAGAATGTGGAGGATGTTGTGTTTGAATGGGATTTTGACTAGTCAGTAATGGATTGAATGCTTACCTAGGTTTTGGAGATCCCATTTGTTGAGGATGAAGGGTTGGTGGAGGAGGAGGAATAGTGGGACCCACCATGATTGGATTATTGATATATGTACGATATGGATAGTGGCTCATATGCAACTCAAGTGTATCAAGACATGCAAATATGTGTTGCATGTTAATGGGTGGAGAATATGGAGGTATGGAAATAATATGAGAATGAATGCCAGTGGTGGAGGGTGATGATCAATATGAATAAGAATATGGAGGTGGATGATATGAAGAATGTGGGAATGGGTATCGATAATGTTAAGAAATTCTAACCTGTTGGGTGATGTGAAATGGAATTTGGGGTGGAGGAAGAATAGGTGGAAGATGTCATATTGAATGAGGAGGAGCATGGTAGAAAGAACTATGATGGACATATGGAAAAGGGTAAGGATCATCCATGGGAGTATGATGTCTCAGAGCATGATCATAGGGTGAAATACTAGAGGATGATGTAGGAGGTGGAGAGGAATTATGTGAGGAAGCAAAATAAGTATGATAATGGGCAGAGGTGGATATCTCTAAGTGCCCTGATGGAGTGGTTGGAGAATAAGGGATAAGATGAGAATTATGCATGATGATGTTGTAAAAGTGGGATAATAGCCAAAAGATGTGAAACCTAAACTATGGAAATACCTATGACTTGCTGGGACACTATATGGTATCAAAAATATAGCTTTACATAGGTGGGGTGTGAACCAATTGGTTCATACACTAGGGGTGTGAACCACCCAAAATAAGAAATAGATGATAGATATGTATTGTGGGGGGTGTCTGTGTCATGTGTGTGAAATTTAGAACCCAAAAAATAGGTTTGCACTCTAGGAGTGTAGACCAATTGGTTCACACTCTAGGGGTGCTGACCACCCAAAACTATGATAGAGAGTGAATTTGGTGCCATGGATACCCTATGTGTGCTGTGGAGACTTGGGTAATGCATTTTTGCAACCTAAAAGCTATATTTTCACACAAAATAGTGTGAAATAAGTTTGAGTGTAGGGGATTAGCACTAGGGGGTGGAAATCACCTAAAAATGGACCATGTAGTGTGTAGTGCAGGAGTGAAACTATGGACCAACTGATAAGTGTGTTATAGCACGTTTGATATGCTATTGTAACCACTTTTTTGAGACTCGACAATAATCAAATGTTCTTTATTTTTGGTTTTTGTGTGTTTTGATGAAAGTATGTATCTAACCTAGGAACAAATAATGGTAATGGGTGAACTTCTACTTTGAATCAGGTGTGTCATAGCATAGAAAATTTTGTAATGCCCAAGAGCACACAAAATAGAACTATGTTTCTAATGGGTGAGTAGCAACCTAGATGGAATAAGGTACAATAAAATGGTATCCAAAGGGGGGAGACTCAAAATGCTCTGATAAATAAAATAAACTCTCATGAAGAGAGGTCACGCTGTCAATGTGGTTCTACCAACATACCCATGCTTTCTCTTAACCCTCACATTTAAGGCATCCATAGTAATGATCAACTGTGCCCACTAATTATTTGAAAAGCCCTATGGTAAAGGGGCTTTCTAAAACTACCCACTCCAAAGGTACCTTCCAGTGATGAATTATGGATAACCAACACTCGAAGTGGGAAGGAACGATTAGGTATTAATGTCAAAAATGATCCACCTGGGGGGCTACTATGATGACTAATCCATAGGTGAACCAGTGGAGAGTAAACCCAAACCTCACTAAAATCTGGTGGTGAATTGGTGATGAAATCCAATTTGGGCTGGAGATGAAACCCAACTCCTTACACTATTTAAATAGGATGTGAGTGTGTGGTTTTTATTTGTGTGGTACTATTTTAGAAGAAAATATACTCTAAATACCTTTTTGAAATAAACTATGATAGGATGCCTTTTCAAAGCAAATCTATTTACTTGGTTTTGTACAAAAGCAAATTTAAGCTATGTATTTTCGAAAGGGAAATCTACTTAGGTGGTTTTCACAAAAATAAATTTACTCTATTGGTTTTCAAAAAGGAAATCTAATTAATTGCTTTTGAAGGGAAAGGACAAAAATTGAAACTAATCTAGATGCTTTTGGAAGGGAAATGACTTGGAAATCAAATCTAATTAACTACTTTGGAAGGGAAATGACTTGAAGGTAAATTGCAGAAATTGAAGCTAATCTAGAAAATAGGTGTAAATTTAACTACAACAAATAGGAAAGTGCGATGTTGTGGAATTCCTAGCTCAATGTAAAATATTAGCTCCAAAATAGAGGAAAACTAAATAATTTCACACAAAAACTGTGTTCAGGTGAGTGTAAACGTCTACAATGTTCCCTAGGTCCAAAACTGTATGGATTTGGGAGGTTCGCACTCCTAGGGTGTGAACCTATATTCTACTATTAGTTCACACTCTTTAAGTGTGGATCTAAAGACTAAGTTGACTAATTTTTGGGTCTTGGTGATGATTTTGATGTCTCTAGACTGTTTTTAGCATAGGTACCTACAAAGAAAATTCTAAAAACTTAATTTATGCATAGAAATATGACAAAAAATCGCAAAGATATCACAAATACCTGAAGTAAATAAATGTCTAAAAATTAAATTAACTATTGATTTGGTGCCCAAAAATACAAGTATGCTTTAACCTTGCATACGCCATGGAAAAATACAATTTGTGGTCTAGGTATGGAGGCATGCAATCCCAAGGAACATTTGGCTCTTAACCTCCCCTAACTTACCTTGTTTTTGGTTGTGGGTGTCTGAACCAATACTTGGGTATCAAGTATCAAGTTTGAGGTAGATTGGGGAATTTACACGCCCAAGCGTGTACTAACTACTCTCTTTGAATGCTCATAGGTGCACCAGCAAACCTATTGTTGTTTGTTTTGAGATGTCTTTCGAGGCATTTTTATTTGGTTTGGGGTTTCTTCAAAGATGAAAACTACCTGCCATATAGAAATAGACCAAAATTTTTGGTTAGAAGGTGATTAAGCTAATGCTTGGTGGGGGTCCCATTGGGCGTGCTAGAATGAAACTACAAAAAATATGCTAAGACATTCATTCAATATCAAATAATCTGCTGCATTTGTATTGATAATCATAAAAGGGGTGACAAGAATTGATATCCTTTTACAATATTTCCATGAATGCTAAAATGGGGTCTTCCCTACGGAAGCCCTCCCATATGTGGTACAAAGATAACACGATTCATCTTTTTGGGTTCCTCGATGTAGGTGGGTTTCTTGCTCATGAGCCACCGCTTATTGGAGATGTTTCCTTGTGCTTTGCTAGACTTGTAAACCTACAAAATCCTATTAGTGCATTGGGGGGTCTGCCTCAGTCAAAACCCATGGTTATGAAGACAAAAGACTCATAAAAAGTACTCAAAACATGAAATTACTTGCTAAAAACAACATAAAACTGTAAATTATGATATTCTTACCTGTTCGGGTGATTATGGTTCATGTTGTAGAGGTTCATACTCTAGGGATGTGAACCAATTGGTTTTCACACTATGGGTTTGAACTTGTCCTTTTTCAACATGATTTCTTATATGGCTTCCTTGGATGTTCTGGAGTGGTTCTTGACTTGATATTTGTCTAGTGCAGCTTCTAAAAGTGCACTTTCAATGGAATGATCAACCTGTCTCACTCATAAAACCGTGTTATAAAAGTGACAAATTGATTGTGATGCTCGTATGATGGTTGTGTGGTGGATGTGTGATGGATGCAAATGGCAGTAGTGATTTTAGCAGAGTTTCAGTATGCAAGAGTTAGTTCTTATGAGATGGTGAAAATGGCCTTCTATTTATAGACTTGGCCAAGGTGAGAGAAAGGGGATGAGGTGTCCCCTATGAGGTGGCAATGGTGAGGTGTCCACCAAAAAGGAGTCCCTTGAGATTTCCTGTGTCATAAGTGGGGAATCCCTAACCCATCCACAAATAATGATGATTTACCAAAAATATCAACTTGTCATTAATAATCACCTTTATTGAAATATCTTAGAATTTAAAGTTTCTTTTTAGGTGTAAAAGTGTCCATCTTGCATTTATGACCCATGAGGATGTGAGGTGGAGAGATATCTGGGTGAGAGGTGGCAGGGCTAGGATAGGCTAGACTAGGTGAGGTGGAAATCTAGGCTAGTCAAAGTAGACTAGGTGAGGTGGAGGCTTTAATTAAATCAAGATTAGATCTAATTAAGCATGTGTTTTAGCCATAAAGCATAATTAGACCAAAATGTTGACTTTTTGACCATGGTAAAGGTTTCAACCTTAGTTGAGTTGGCATGAGGTCGCATGAGGACCTATGGTTAAGCGTAGGAAGGGGCTTAGCTAGCCCAAAGGGGCTAATGATGATGAATAGTAATTTTAGCCAATTTATGCAATTTTTAAGGGTTTTACAAATTGATTGACCGTGGAAATGGGAAGAGGGACAATGTGTGAATTTTTTGTGTCTACAAATAGTAGTTGATTACAAACATTATCCAATTCCTATTTTCTTAATACTGTGGCTTCAAATTCTTCTCATGTGTATGTAAAATTATAGACACAAACAAACTTTACAAACCAAGATAAAGCTTTTTCTCATAAAGAATCATTGAGCTTATGTTTCCATGAAAAATCAAGAAAATTTAAATATTTGGAAATTTTACACCAATCCCTAGCATCAATATCATCATTTCTAGTGAATATCTCGAACTCCATGAATTTGACCTAAAGGATGTTTGTTGCTTTAATTTCCAAAAGAAAGGCCACTATGCTCATTCTTGCCCATCTAAAGCTCCAAAACATGTAAAATCATTATTTGTAGATCCATATATTGATAATAAATGGGAAATGTGTGACTCTATAGAACAATTAAATTTTTGAAAACAAGAGGACTTTTTAGTGTTTAAATTTATAGTTGAATCTAATACTAAAAGTTCATTTTTTAATGAATGAATAGATTGATGGACAAGAATTGCAATCCTTTACTGATATGTTTATGGTATATCCTATTGATCCTATAATTACTAAATTAGAATATTGTAGTGACTATGAAACTCAATCTAAAATAGATGAAGATGAATTAGAGGCTCAGGAAGACCTGTACAAATCTTATAAAAATACATCAAAGTCTTCTTCTTCCAGTTCCTCTTTTGAGCAAATGAAATATGAAATAGATGTTGAATCATATGCTCTGTATGATTACAGTGATATTCAAGCTACTTAGGATTTACAAAAATATGATCCTTTCAAGGATCCAAAATCTTTGATGCCTAAAAAAAAACTAGTAAATATTAAAAAGCAACAAAAAATTATTTATCATAAATTTCCTTTATCATATAAAAGTGCTCAATTACATATAAACAAAATGGTGCATTCTTATCATTAGATTTTGTGTCCAATTCATATTGTAGGGGATGGTGGCTTAAATTTTCAAAAAATAGTTAATTTCATAGATACTGGTTGTAACTTGAATTTTTGTCATAAGAAAATGGTAAAAAATTGGGTAGAAACCACAAAGGATTTCAGAGTATCAACAATGAATGGACAATGAGGTTTGAAGTATTTTGCATTTGATATCCCTATTCAAATATCTGGTAAAATTATATATTCTAACTTTGTGCAAATAAATGATGCAAGATGTAATATTGGTTTGGGAAGTCCAATATTAGATATTTATGAATCATACACAATTGTTTAGCATTGTTTAGTGTTGAATATTGATAATAAAAAAATTACAGTTCCAAAAATACCAATTGTGTTTCATGCTCAAACTAAAGGCACAATGGACTGACCCTTATCTTGAAGATATTATCAGTCATGAACAAACATTGAAGAAACAAAGAATTCAGCAAGAGTTTTCACACTCCTTAAGTGCTTTGAATATGGATGTCAGTCCAGATAGAATACAAAAACTTGTAGAACAAATGGAAGAATGTTGTGTAGAGTAGGGTTATGCATAGTGGTGAATATTTACAAATTGGGAGAATATTAGGATTTTCAAAATTGGAAATTGGTGAATATGAGGACCCTCGACGTTGGCCCATTCACCTAAAATTTTTAGGATCAAATTTTTCTTAGGGTCAATTCACCACAATATATATCCAAACATAGGCATATTTATACTCGTCGGAAAGATATTTTCAATACTGATCTAATGGTGGTGTATTTAGGAAGTTATAAGATGATTTAATAGGTAAAAAATAGCCCTAAATATGACCTTACATTTTAGGGCTTCAAATACCCCAAATTTTGGTGTGAAGATGCTCAATTTCATTTTATTAGGATTCTCCATGATTCACCTTGATTTTTATTAAGATTCACCATTTTTTTACAATTACATTTTGAGTCCAATCCCTTATGCGTAACCCTAGTGTAGAGAATCCATTGGAGAAATGGAGCACCAAGTCCCCAATGGTTGAAATTCCTACTTTTCACAATCAGCCAATTGTTGGCAAAAGAATAGTTCTAAATAAAGAAGATGATTAAGAGGCTTGAAATCAGACATAGGAACTTTTGCAGAAAGGTTTGATTCACCCCTTAGAGTCTAACTATTCTTGTTCTATTTTTATTGTCAAAAAATATTTAGAGTATAAAAAAGGTAAGGCATGTATGGTTATCAATTACATTCCATTGAATGTTATCACTTAGAATATAAAATGGTCTTTAATAGACAAGCAACAATTAATTCAAAGAGTAGGACAAGGGAATATCTTTTCAAAATTTGATTGTGTTTCTGGTTACCAGAATAAATCCATAAAAAAACATTCATAACACCTACAGGTTTATATAAATGGCTTGTTATTCCATTTGAGCTCAAGAACGCACCAGCATAATTTCATATGAGAATGGATAAGATTTATCAACCTTACCATCAGTTCTTGGCCAATTACATTGATGATTTTTTTGTTTTTATTTAGTCTCTAGTAGAACATGAGCAACATGTTCTACAATTTAAATAATTGATGTTAAAAAATGGAGTAGGTATTAGTAGAGAAAAAAAAATTCCAATTTTTTGTAAAAGAAGTGGAATTTTTTATTGTTCTACTTAAGGGTGGTAAAATTTTAATGCAGAAACATGTTCTAGAAAAAATTGCAATGTTCCCTCACTAGCTGATTTTAAAAGATCAATATCAGCATTTTCTAGGATGTATTAACTATCTGCATTATTATTTGCAATGTGTCTCCATGATTACAAAACCCATCAAATATTGTATGAAAGTTGAGCCTTTTAGTTGGTCCTTTGCAGCAACAAAGGTAGTAGTCAATATAAAATCTTCTTGTGAGAATTTACCGCCTTCAGAAACTGCACTCTCAAGGCCATATATCTTACATATAGATGCAAGCAAGGATTTCTGGGCTTGCATTCTCTTAATTAAAAAATATTAGACAAATAAAATTTTAGGGTACAAATCAGGTCAGTTCTAGAAACATGAATTGAATTATTGGCCAGTAGAAAAGGAAATTTTGGCCATAATAAAAGGCATAGAAAAATATAGAACATTGTTAATGCCTGAAGACTAAATAATTTGAATTGATAGTAAAAATTTAAAATGGTTTATGGGTAAGAAAATTTATTCCCAACTCTGTCGTGGTTGCTATGCGTGGTGGCAGACCCTCCTATCACAATATCAGTTTCCAATTGAGTACATTTCGGGAAAGGATAATTCTTTGCTAGATGCCCTAACCAAAGAATTGGTATATATGCATATGTTTGGAGGACATCCTCATGCATGTAAATGTTTGCCTTTATAAACACCTACTGATAGAGAGTCCTTTTATCAAAGGATACGAGATTTATTTCCTCAAGCCTCACAGATTGGTTTTTCCATAAATTATGTGCCTTACATTAATTTTATCTATAATGTTTTAGGTCAAATTATTGTGTATGTCAATTCAGGTCATTGGAGTTTTATTACTTCATCCATGATACAACACCATCTCAACAATGGAGTTTTGGATTATGTGATTATTCTTTGAAACTCATCCAGGGAAATGTCTATTCCTTTATTAGATTTTTTTAATATATTTATTTTAGATTCACATTGGCAAAGAAATTTATTCACACATATTGTAAGAATCAATTTTACAGAGGCTCCATGGGTTTCTATTTTTGCATATGAAGAACAAGTTTACAATCCATATTCCCCTACTCTATTTTCCCCTCTCGATGCTCAACTATAATATTCGAACATTGATGCTGTAATCACCTGTAAGATTCAAGACAATACAAATTGCCAAGCATAACTAACTCGCATGTACCACATACATGAATATTTTTCACACCGATAGAAATACAATTTTACATAGACTACTATTATTAGACACTAACGTTCATAAATAAGGTTAAGACCACCGTTTTTTAGTTTCCATTTGTTGTGTTGTTTAGTTTTAGCTCATTGTTTATAAGCATCGTGATTTTTGTTCTACCTTTGTAAGTGGATTTTACTATTCCAACCACTTTTAGTGTTGGTAAAATCTTAGGCCTACACGTGTTCTAATCTCTCACTTCTTCCACCCACTTTTAGTGTTGGCACATTTTACTATTCCAACCACTTTTAGTGTTGGCACAATCTTAGGCGTACACGTGTTCTAATCTCTCGCTTCTTCTCGAGAGTTCTTCTCATGTAAAAATCTATATAATGAGACTCGATGCTCATTCTTGTCATTGAGAATTTTATGTTTTAAGCTAAGTGCTTTATCTACTAGCGAGTATAGATTCTAGCCTATTCCTAGGGGAATAGTTTCTACAAATTTTCATTTGCGAGTATGATTTCTTAAGCAGTCCCTAGTGCTCCACTGGATTTGTTTGACCTAGGATCTCTATTCCTAGAACTAGCCAATAGTGATATGTCAGAGGAAACCCATCCAAGGTGGTGAGGAAACTCCACTCTATGAGTATTACTATTGTTGTTCTCAAATCAAGAAGTGTTCTCTAGTTTTTATGCATTGAATCTAGTGTTTCCTAGCAACCAGGGATTAATTGCAGAGACAAGAATACTGCATCTAGATTCTCAAACTAGAGTTCTCTACATTTACTATTTCTAAAAAAAAAAATCCTCTCTCATCTCTTATTTTTTATAAACATTTAGATATGTATATTTTTGTCAAAATAAAACATATTGCAATTAATTTGCTTACCCAAATTGAGAGATTTTTTTTCTTTTTAATGAATTTCTATATAAATCAACCATAACTCTTACATACTGCTTAGAATTAAATATAAAAGTAATTATCTTTAGAGTACTCAAAACATTATACACAATGGTGTGATTTTTTTTTGAATATGAGTACTTAGAATAAAGATATAGCACTTTGAAAAGTATGAAAAATATTTTATTTTTTACCCTAAAATAATATCTACAAACCTTCCAAAAATTCTTCCCTTTGCTAGAACTGTTTCTATGATACCATTTGTTATGAACCAATTTATTGTCATAAATATGAAAGCATCCACAATATGCTAAATTTTAAATAAATCAAACATAGTAATTAATCCACACAAAGACAATATTTGATAATACCCTTCATGTATGACAACACCAATGTTATTCCTTAAGGAAGTGACCACTCCATAATACCTCCCAAATTAAGATTCACTTCATGAGCTAAGACTATTGCAAGAGAATACTTGATATGATTGGTTATTACAATGATAATATTTCTTCTTTATATACCTATATTTTAATGCTACTTTGGGGAACCAACTCCTAAAACCTTATCCCATGCATTATTATAATATAATCATCCTTGAGTTATGTGTGGCCTAATCCAACTATCCATAAAAACCATAGAAAATATAATACCATATCCTCATATTCATATCCCTAACTACCATAATAGACACACAATTTGATTAAAGACAAATTTGGATACAATAAGGGTTGTCTAATCTGTAAGTAGCATAAATTCCATGCATTTTATAAAATATTATGTGGTTGTGATAATAAACTTATTTCCATTTGATGACATAGGAGAAATAGGTCCTACAAGGTCTAGACCCCAATTGGAAAAGGACCAAGGATACTCAATTGGATGAAGAACCTAGGTAGGATCATGAATTTCATATTTATGGAATTGACATTTATCACATGATTTTAGATAGTTATTAATATCATCTTCCATTATTTCATAAAATCATGGATGCAACTATGTAGTTTTTACCTAGATGTAGTGAGATTTGGTGGTGCTTACGACATTGATGTAATTTTTTACTTGGATGCAGTTTTTTACCCCAGATGTAAGCTCAAGGATCTAGATTGTATAGTTTAAAATATTTTTCCATGCATGAACTATGAGGTTTTTGTCAAAAATTTCATGGTGGTGTAAAGGTTTCCATTTGTAAAGAAATATACTTTTTAGAGTTATCCCTTTGTTTTTTTCTTTTGTGTGTGAGTGTGGTGTCCTCTCTTTTCAATGGTAACCTTTGTAGGGGGTCCACTACCACTGTATTTTTGAGATTTTGTGTAGAACAAAGGTACTAAAGGAGAAAGTGAGATATCTATGAGAGTTATTAAGCATCAAGTCATAAAATAGAAAAAAATATAAGAGATAACACAACCTTTAGCCCTCAATAAATACCTACAAAATATTATAGAGTTATCGTGATTCAATGTAAAAGCTAAATTTTTTAAACAAGGATTTATTATTTATCTGAGTAGGCATTAATTTACCATATCAAAGTTTTTTAGTTGATTGAGCAAGATCTAAAAAACTGGATAAGGGAAGTTTGGAAACTAAAGGGATATGTAGAACTTAAACTCTACCCTAAATGCTTCTTCATTGCTATTTTATCTTAATTGGAGGATGATGAGATAATTCAAGATAGAATACCTTATTTCATGGCAAGGGCTAGTCTTTTTATGTGAAACTGGACCATAGGTTTCTATCCCAACAAAGAAACTCCAACCAAAGACCTAGTCTATGTGCGGTTGTATGCTATCTCCTTGGAATTTTGAAATGATAAAACCTTGAAAGGAAATGGAAATACTATTGGAGAATATATATGAATATCCAAAGTAACTGAAGAGGCTTGATATTTGCCCTGATCTATCTCCATTATAGACCTATCAAGCCCTATTTTAGAGGCAATTATTATAAGTGCAGGGGGTTATGTGTGGACTCAAGATCTAAATTACGAGAATGTGCCCTTTTGATGCAGATTTTGCCATGCTCATGGCCATATCATATGAAACTATCCTATCCTTAAGAAAAAAATAGAGGAGATAGAGAAAATTAATAATCCATTACAGAAGAAGGAAGAGTGGCAATCTCCAAATTGACAAACAAAAAGGATAAACAAGTGCAAAAAAATAAAGGAAAACAAAAAAATCAACTAAGAAATAAATTTGTGGTTCTACAAGAGATAAACTAAGATATGGATGAATCCATGTATATCCCCATGGAAAACATGAACATACAAATAAGGAAGTGAGTAAGGGGGAAAACACACTAAAAATTCTTGTCGAGTAGTTAATGAAAGATATTGAAAATCCAAAGGAAGGTTATTTAATCCAAAGGAATCCATAGCTAAGGTTACACCATGAAGATACTCTGATGGATGCTAATGATCCCATTTAGAGTGAATAGATTTTTTGTGGAAGATCCTCAAACCCTCCCTTGAAGGGGCCTTGTCAATTAGAAAAGGAGGATATTGGCCAAATACTATTGAAACAAAGACCTATTCCTAAATATGTGGTAACCTCTACCTCAACCCCCCTCTTAATTCATAATGTTCATGATATTTATACTATCCCTTTAAATTATAGCATCTCAGAGTCCTTACATATTGAAGGAAATAAAAAAAAGGACATTGAAGAAGTGAAGAGGAGGAGAAAATCTAAAGATATTGGGAACCTCTCCTCGAGTGCTTTATGTTTGGGACTAATTTCTACCTCATATACCAAAATAAAGTAAAACAAAATAATATATTTAAGGAGAGGAAGGAAATATTTTATAGAGCTCTTGGAAGTTATAGTGAAGACCCTCATGGACTCTAGACAAGTATAAATTATTTGGTAGGAAAACCCTTCACAAGTGGTTCACAATGAAGATACTATCCTAGAATATATGTGGATTACACTCTATAAGAAAATGTAGATTTATTAAGAGAAGGATAGGCATGGAGGGTCCTGACATATTTCTTCTTCAGGAAACCAAGCCGACTTTAGAAGAGATGGATCATAAAATTGATCAAATTTGGAAAGAAGCAAAAGGTATGGAAAATAAAGCAAAGGGATAAGTAGGGGGTTTGGTGATTTTATGGAATCCTAGAAAGTGTACACTGGAGGAATCCCTTGTAAGTAACTAGTGGATTGCTATTAAGTTCATATTGGTCTCTTCCCCCTCTAGGTTTTGATCATGAACATTTATGGTCCTATTTATGACCATCACAAATTGGAGTGTTGGAATAATATTCTCTTTTCTCATGACCAATCTAGAAATGATAATTGTATTATTGGAGGATATTTCTATGCTATTCGAAACCTCAATGAGAAGAAAGGTGTAAGGAAACTAAATAAAATCTATGAAGACTTTAACACTTTCATCTCTAGATTCAACTTAATTAATGTGGTCCCAAAAGAGGGGCAATATAATTGGAATAATAGTAGAGTTGTGAAGGAATTTATGGTTGAGAAATTGGATAGATTACAAAGTTGTGAAGGAATTTATGGTTGAGAAATTGGATAGATTACTTATTACTAGGAGTTTTATTGAGGTATCATTTATCACTGAGTCCTTTATCTTACCAGGATCTCTCTTCGACCATTGTCCCATATCGATAAGTTTGAATATTTCAGCCCACCCAAGACAACCTCCCTTTAAATTTGAAAGCATGTGGCTTATTCATATTGATATGTAAGATAAATTTAGGATCTGATGGAGATAAGGAAATATAAACTAGGGCACTAAAATGTATCTTCTAAAAAAAACTCAATTTTATCAAGAGAAAAAAAAGGATTTGGAACAAGGAAGTCTTTGGGGATATTTTCAAACAAAGGTAAGCCCTGGATAAGATGATCACTCTTCTTCAATGATAGCTAGAGGTCCAAGGAAAAACTGAGACCCTTATTAGCTATGAAAATGACCTTAGTAAGCCCTAGATAAGATGACCACTCTTCTTCAATGATAGCTAGAGGTCCAAGGGAAAACTGAGACCCTTCGACACTTTTTCTCCTTTGGCCTCAACGATGCAACATGTCACGATATCGCGACACTTTTTCTCTTTTAGCTGTGACGATGCAACATGTCACGATATCGCGACACTTTTTCTATTTTTGCCATGATGTTGCAACATGTCGGATATCATGACAATTTTTCTCCTTTGTCCGTGACGATGCAACATATCATGATATCGTGACACTTTTTCCTCCTTTGGCTGCGATGATGCAACATGTCACGATTTTGTGACACTTCTTCCTCCTTGCTTTCTCC
The DNA here is from genome assembly GCA_028583015.1 of Wollemia nobilis. Taxonomy (NCBI): domain Eukaryota; kingdom Viridiplantae; phylum Streptophyta; class Pinopsida; order Araucariales; family Araucariaceae; genus Wollemia; species Wollemia nobilis. Next base: position 1,831,279 of record JAQPPZ010016751.1, on the reverse strand, counting down.
CTTTGCTTTGGACCATGAAAATGCAACATGTCGCGATATCGTGACACTTTTCTCCTTGTGGTGTTTTTCTTTTTCGTTGTTCTTTAGCATTTGGGCCTCTTAGGTCTTCTTGGAAAACATGCAAAAAATTCTTCTAGTTGGTTCATTTGGGCGCCTCTTCCTTAGGTAGACCCTGCTGTTTTCAAGATTTCTCATTCTGTTTCCACCTTTCTTCCCCTTTGCTTCCCTCTTCGGAGGCCCATGGCTGGTTTGTACAAGGTTCAGGGACCTTTCAACACCCTTTCAATTAATCAAAAAAAAAATGACCTTAGTAGATGAGTGGATTAACAAGAGTTGAAGGAAGATATTTTTTAGAAATAAAAGTTAAGAATTAACTGGTTGAAGGAAGGATGTAAAAATCACTTGTATAAGGTAGTATATAATGATACCATAAGAATATCACTTGTATAAGACATCACCAATGATAAGAAAGTGGTAAGCATGTTGCCTAATATTTTTGTGTTCATTACAATGAAGACCTTTAGATAATGTGCTTCCTTAATAAAGGCATAAATGTCTTTCTACCAAGGATCTAGATGAATCATTTATTCAATAACAAATATTGCCAAATTTATTAATTTATTAGATGATTATTGTATCTTTCTCATCCTCCAATTCTAGGGAATTTAGGGAACCTACAACTACCATTGCATCGACATGATGATTAGCAGACCTAGGGATGGTAGCAATGGTCACTTTATCAAATATGGCAAATAGATGGATGTATGTATCTTTATATGTATTTAACCTATCATATTGGGTTTGATAAGTTTTGTTGATCTTATTAATGATAAGTTGAGTCTCTAAAAATAGATAGTATTGTGATTTTTATAGATTAAGCATCTCAAAGCCTAAGAATTAGGTCTTCATATTTTGCAATATTGTTTATGCATGAAAATTGAATCTTGAATGATAATGGAATAATAATTTATTGTGGGGAGACTAGAGCTGCCCCTACTCTTGTACCCTTGGCACATATAACACTATCAATGTAAACATACCATATGTTAAGTTGCTTTACATCTAGATTATAAATAATGTCATCTAGAAACCTGATTTCTATTCATCGATGAGCTTCTAATGGTGATACTACTAAAAGGTCTACTAGGACTTGTCCTTTTATAATTTTTTGGTGTATAAATTCAAGGTTAAAATCATTGAGGGCCATTAACCACTTAGCAGTGTGACCTGAGAGGTATGGTTTTGATATTATATATCTAAAATAGTCTACTTGAGCTACCACAATGGTCCCTTTTCTAAGCACGTAATGCCTCAATTTTTGATAGGAAAAGACTACCACTAGATAAAGTTTTTCCAAAGGCATATAATGGGTTTCATAAATTACTAAGGTTTTGTTAATATATTAGATTGATTTTTATTTATTTTGGTAATCATATTGGGCCAAAATGACTTCTAGTGTGTTCATAGTTACAGTGATGTACAATAGAATAGGTTTGAAGTGGTCTGGTGGGTTATGGACTAGATGAGATAAAAGGAATGTTGGAAATATTGAGTATTTGAGTTATCATTGATGACAAAAGTTACATGAGACAGTTATAATTGGATGATAAATATAACATGGTATTCAAGATACATATAGAAAGGTTTATCACAAAGCAAGGAAAATATTATTAAGGACTATAATATTTAAATATATTATTTAAATATTATAAAATAAAAGGTTTAAGAGGCTTGGAAAAAAGAGGTTTAAAGGCATGAGATTAAAGGACTCTATAATTGAAGAACCAGGTTTACATGGGCCACAAGTTTGTATTATTTTATCCAAAAGGTTTAAGATATTTTAATGGGCCTAAAATGATTATGTTATAATAATATAACTCAATTTATAAAGGATTTAGGCTCTAACATATAAGACTATGTAATAATATTTTTAATATTATAAAGTTCCAAATATTTTAATGGCCAACATTTTTTTATTTCAAGGATGAACTGATGTTATTAAAGTTTCGAAGGTTCTTGTATTATGCAATATAATTATTAGTCACTTCTCCTCCATTAAGGGTGTAAGAATTGATATTAAAATATAAATGTGTGCTTATGCAAACGGTAGAGAGATATCCAGTGATATTTGATTGATATATTGATGCAGATGATAGATAGATATCTAGTGGATTTTTTATTGAAATACTTTGTGATAAATGATGTGAACAACAAGTGATAAATCTAGCGATTTTTAAGAACTATGCTATATTTACATAGAGGGTAAAAGGAAAAAATACCTTATCACTAGATTTATCACTCTATTTACATAGAGGGTAAAAGGAAAAAATAGATCACTCTATTTTGATTGCGTAGAGTATAGAGTGGAAAATGTAGGATGTTTCCTTTGATGTGCACATAGGGCTGAGAGTAAAATGTAGGGCATTCCCTTTGATATACACAAAAGGTAGAGAGGAAAATATAGGGCATTCCCTTCGATGTGCGCAAAGGGAAAATATAAGGTTGTGAGTCTTCCTTTTAGCTCTAACCATTGTGGTAGTGCAGTTGGTCAAAGGAACTTGGGTAAGTGTTGCACTAGGGAGGTCATGGTTTCGATTCACATCATGCATAAGGTACTCAAATTTTAAATTGCTTTGCATTGATTGAGGTGGTCACGGTAGTTTACAAGGTGCATTGAAATAATTTGATTTTATTTTTACCTTGGAGACCATAAGGTGTGAAAGTATTATTTTTTGCATTGAATTTAAAGTGGAAGTTTTATGGTGTTTTGAGAGTTTAAAAGTTATATTTTTTTAGTGTGAAAAATGGTTAAGGTTGCATGTTTAAAGAGGGAGTTATAAGGTTTATTAGACTTTCTTGAAATTTGTGTTTTGTATAAAGTGTGAGAGAATTATTTTTGAAGAAGATATAAAGTATTTTATGATTATTTGAAAATAGCTTTTGCACATTGAGTGAAAGATTTATAAGGTTGGTTGTCACTTAAATAAAGGAGATATAAGGTGTATTTGTGTTCATGGTTCTTTGTACTTTGGCACATATTAGAAAAGAGGTATTTGATGTTTTAGTCTTTATTACAAGCTCTATTTTGTAATACTAAAAGGAAAGTTATAGAGTATTAATATTGAGCATTATTGTGCCCATATTTTAAGAAAGGATCTTAGGATGAATGCTTTGAAATGAATATTTGCTAACCCCATTTTGAAGTTGCAAAGAAAGGAAATAATTTTGAGATAGGTTTTTAAGGGCACATCTTCTTCAAGGCAGCTTTGTGAGGTATGGTGTTTTAACTCCTCAAGGTATTTTGGTTTTGAAAGAATATTTGTGTTGTTATATGATGTGGAGATAAAAGGATTTATATCATGAGCATTGTTGGAATTATATGTGCTAGATATTGAGAATAAATTTGTGCATAATTTTTAAATAGATTTGTGAAGATTTTAGTCATTGGTTTGAATGACATGGGAAGTGAATGTGCAAGTGTTAGAGATCAGATTTGAGTATGTGTTATGAGCAGAGTTGAGTATGTGTTATAATCATATTTTAGTATGAGTTATGAGTATATTTGACCATATGTTATTGTTGAGTGGTATTTTCACACACTTGTGAAAGTACACTCTCCTTTAGGATTTGGACTCCAAATCCCCTCTTGCAAAGAAGTCAAACAAACAACTTCTCCAAGGTCTCCACTGTATTAGCATTTGCAACTGAGTATTAGTAATCTCAAATAAAGATATTCAATTTAAATGCTTGGAACACCTTAGTGATTGCAAGTAACTGTAAACAAGGGGCAATGTTGGTTTATTTCACCATGAAACTTTAGTGATTGTTCATTATTTTTTTTTTTTAGATTTTGTAATTTTTAAATATTCATTTTAAATAAATTAAACCTTCTGGAAAAATAAAATAAAATGAAAAAGAAATGCAAAAAATTAAAAATAGAACACGTTCAGTCTGATGCTATCCTATTCCGACAAAACCGAAGATATGAGGTTTTCATGCATGCAACCTAACCTATTGGACCTGCAAAACAAGCACAATCCGGATAAGCTAAGTGTTGGCTCCTAAGGATTTGAATGAGGTTTTCAGATTTAAGCATTCGCATGCAGCAACCAAGAAAATACTTGCATCAACTACATTTACAAGCCTAAAATCTGAAAAGGGAAAATAGACATTTAATCTTGCATGCAGAAAATGACTCCTTCTTTCTTGCCCATAAAATGCAAATTTTTGAACAATTCTGCATTAAAAATATGTCCTGTTACAATAGCAGAATCTCTGGTTTTTCTCAAAACTAGCAAAAGTGGAAGAAAAACACTCCACAACAGGCCCAGAATGGCTAATCACCCTCAACTCTGCAACCCCGCTTCCAACGATTTTTGACCTCTGTATCAATCTGTGCCTCTACTTTTATACTTTGGCAAATTGCTTCTCCTTCCACAACGGTTTGCTTCATTTCACAGATTGCATTGTTTCGTATTCCCCGTCTCATTATTTTGACTTTTGTTTGATGTTTAAACGTTTGATATTCTCATGAATGTAACGCTTCTGTCGACCCTTACACTTTTATGCCACGTGTTTCGTGCTTTTTGCATGTTCCGTAACTACCCCCTGTAAATCGTGACCAAAAATAGCATGTCACGATATCTCGACGTTTTTTGTCATGCAACTTGCTCTTCTACTTATCGTGAAAAATGAGACATGTCACGATAATCGTGACAATTTTCAACCTTGTCTTCATGCACATGAGACATGTCACGAAATCGTGACATTTTTTTGGCCTTGTTCCATGCACGAAAATGATACATGTCATGAAATCGTGACATTTTTATGCTATTGGGCTATGCAAATGCAACCTGTCGTGAAATCGTGACGTTTTTCTCTATCGCTGGGTTTTGTTGCACTTAGCCGTGAAAACGTGACATGTCACGAAATCGTGACACTTTTCTCTTACCTCTTTTGCGAAATCTGATTTTTTGCCTCGCTCGTGAAATCGTGACGCTTTTCTCTTTGTGTCTGCTTCTGTCGTGAAATCGTGACATTTTTTTTCCTTTGTCATGAAATCGTGATGCTTTCATTTCGTATCCTTGTTGCTTCTGTTGTGAAATCGTGACGCTTTTCTTTGCCATCTGTGAAGACATGTCTTTCGTGACATTCTTCTCTGACGTGATTAACATGTCGCGATATCGTGACATTTTCTTTCATTCTTTGTCAGCGGAAAGTGACATGTCGTGATATCGTGACAACTTTTTATTTCTCGCGATGGAGAACATGTCCTGATATCACAACTTTTCATTTGGCGCGATGGAGCAACATGTCGCGATATCGTGACAACTTTTTCATTTTTGCCGTGACGGAGCAACATGTCGCGATATCGTGACACTTTTTCATTTTTGGCGCGATGGAGCAACATGTCACGATATCGCGACAACTTTTTATTTTTGGCCGCGACGGAGCGACATGTCGCGATATCGCGACACTTTTTCTCCTTTGTGAAATTTTGCTTTTTCCTTGATTTTTTAGCATCTGGGTCACTGTGGTCTTCTTTGAAAGCATGCAAAAAATGTGGGTCCCCAATTTTGGGGTGTGTTGTGGATCAGCCACAACAAATGGTGACTTTGCTATCAAATGCTCCTGAGCATTTTGGTGAGAACCCAACCTGAAATATACAAGCTTAGATACAGGCGTCAGCACATAAAGATAAACAAATACCGATAGATCAAAAATACATGAAACATCAGAATCATTAAGTATCAGCTCGGTGTGTGCAATGTGTTTCATTCCCTATCATTTGAACTTGATCAACATTCCATTGTCAGTTTCACTTATGATTTGTATGCAAGGCTATGAATGATTTGTGCAGGATTTGATGCATGATGAAGATGCTAGAGATGTAACAACCTGCTTTATAAATGCTCAAACCTTCTAATATCATGGACAAACATATTAAAGATGTCAAACCCTCTTAGGACCAAATATATGTCTATTGAATTAATTTACTAGATCCCAAAGTTGGTTATGTGTCACTACCATCTTGAACCCATGTGCAAGTGTAAGTGAAATCAGAACTTTGGGGAATAGGATTCCCAACCTAAGCGAGATGGGAATTTAACCCTATCCTTACTATTCTGATTTGGAGTTCATTACCTCATCTTGAACAAAATAATTTAACCTATTTATGGATGAAATGGTCAGGCTAGTCTATCCATATGAGCAATCAGTGGTCTTGCTTTTAGACAAGACATGTTGCCACGCATGAGCATACTTAACCCCATAATCCATGACTTGGCTTTCATTCATTCTTTTCTCTCTCTTTTTCTTTGGACCTTTGGGATGACTACCCATCCTTGCTAGGGACATGTAGTACGATCCCTCCAATCCAATATTAAGATGAAATGGAAAATATTATCTTTTATCTCTTGGACCTTGGGGATGACTACCCATCCTTTGTAGAGGACACGTAGTACAATCCTTCCAATCCAAGATTGAGATGAAATGGGAAAAATTAGTTTTACTTTTATTGCTTGGACCTTTGGGATGACTACCCATCCTTTGCGAGAGGACATGTAGTACGATCCTTCCAATCCAAGCTTTATGATGAAATGGGAAAAATGGAAGCTTTGGGGAATCGGATTCTCAACCTAAGCGAGATGAGAATTAAGTCCTATCCTTACTACTCCATGTAGGTCAAATCAGAGCTTTGGGGAGTTGGATCCTCAACCTAAGTTCGATGAGGATTTAACCCTATCCTTACTACTCTGGTTTTAGGCTTTAAGCTTGATGGAAGTGGTAAAAACCACTGTTTTAAGGATTATGTTGCATGATAGGACAGACATGAAATATTCTTTTCACCTCACCTTTTCATCCAAGTATGGTTTTGACCATTTTGCTCAAGATTCTTTTTAATGTGCATGGAATGTGCTTGGTTCAAGATAGCTTGGGCAGCAGTTCCCAACCTTAGGATCCTTTTAATATATGTTATGTAATAATCCTAAGAGGATTCAACACCTTCTCAATAATTGCCCATGGAATGAAAATGTAACTGAGATGACATGTATATGCAATGTGGAATATGACATGAGATATGAATGCACTAGCTTCTTTTGGAATATATCATCTATTTTACCATAATGTGCAAAACTGACAACTTCATGCATCACAAGATTCAAACGATATTATTTAAATGTTTGTGTTACTTGTGGAGCTTTCTACAACACAATTCCAATGTTTCATATTCTCCTGATTTTAGGCATAAGTTGACATCTCAAATTTTCTTCTTTTTTTTTTTTTTTTTTATCAAAACAAACTAAACATGTCAAATGAAATCAACCACACAACTTAAATCCTAATCCAAATAGCAATCCCAAAATGAAACTTGAAAACACAAACCCAAACCAAAACCAAAATCTATATACAATATAGTACAAGATGATGCCAAGCTTGGACTATTACTTTCCTGGATCCCAAACATGATTAGAACATTTCAAAAGACATATGTCACAATACACATGCCAAATGTTGTAGGAATCCAACAACAATAAGATCAAACCAAGCAATGCAACAAATTTCAACTTGCCATGCTCACCATACCAATTTGATTTAGTTCTATTAGCAACATCATAGGTGAGATTCAAATCAAATTGATTAGACAATGGTTGGTATTCAATTTTATTTTGTCTATTCTTTAAAGTGCAAGTTTCATCATTCCATTCATGATTTAGAAGTAGGCTTTCCTTTTCAAATGTGAGATATTGCAAACAAGAGCCTATTTCTAAAAGTCTTGAATTCAAATTATTTTTCGAGATTTTAAAGCCATCAAAATCAATCAAAGCTTGACAAACATCACCAAGATTTGACATTTCATCATCAATGACATTAGCATCCAAAGGGACATCATGTAACCCATCACTTGAAATTTTTGTGGCTACTACCAAAGGTAAAGATTTCACCTTGTCACCCATACTCAACCCATCATGATTAGAATTTATCACAACTTGATGAGTGTTAGTAGCTTTTTCTTTTTCTTCATTGTCTTCTTCATCATCCAACACCTGTTCAAAAACACCAAAGTTAGGCACCCAATCAAACATGCGTCCATATTTTTCAAAACAAGAGCCTAATTTTTCAAGATATGTGTCACGTGACACCTTTCCATGATCAATGGCTTGAGTTGCCTCAAAATCCATATTTTCATTAGGATCATCAATAGTATCAAACCCACACCACTTAGGTTTTGTAATTTCATCATTTTGAGATGGCATAGACATTGTAGAAACAATAGGTGGATCAAGATTTTCGATTTCTTGCCCCTCAAGGGGAACAAAAACAATTGATTCTCCTTCTTCATCCATGGTAGTAAAATCATTATCCTTCTCCAACCTTTGATGAGATTCCAACCCTTCTTCCAAAACATTCTCAGATTGTACAGGACTTGTAATATCCTCATGTGAAAGGGCAATTGTATTATCCTGCATATCAATAGGCACACAAATTTCATCAGAAGGTTTGGAGTGAGCATACTCTTCCCAAGAATCATAATGATCATCTTTCAAAATCAAATTGTGATGCTCAACTATTTCTTCTTCATCTTTTAATTCATCAACATGTTTCTCATCAAATTTATCTTCACCTTCCTTAGATGGTTCAATTACTTCCAAAATTGGGTTATTGCTTGTATTCAAATTGATAAGGCTATCATAATCCACATGTGTAACCCATGATTCACGTTTAACATGATTTGGAAGGTGTGAATTTTCTTGGCCATCATTTTCAACAATGTCATCCAATGTGTCATCCAAAACAGATTCATCCTCATAGAATTCATCTTTTGGTGAGTCAAGGGTTTCCAATCTGTCACATGTTTCAATACTAGTTGGATCTAGTACTCCTCCCTTGCCTAAAATCATATTCTTATGAAAATCATTAAAATTGATTTTAGAAACATCTTTTGAATCAAGATGAGTATTTTGAAGTTGATTCATACTTAAGAAAGATGGTTGATCTTGCATAGTAGGTTGAGGATTTTGAAATTGATTGAAGCTTGGGAATGATTGTTGATTCTGAAATTGATTCACACTTGAACTTGGTTGAGGTGGATAAATCATTGGGTGGGTAAAGGAGGTATTAAATGATTGAAGATTACATGATCCAAAACCCACACCATAATTTTGACAACTCAATTGTTGCTCAATTGCCATTGCTTGAGTATAGGCTTGTGACAAAGATGTGATTTGAGGCATCCCTCGCAAATATGTGGAAATGAGTGGGTCAAGAGCATTTACATATATTTGGAGAGCCATTTCTTCTTGAAGAGCATAAAATGTCACTAATTGAGCATATAATCCAAAGAACCTTTCAGAAAATGACTTCACATTTTCACTTGGTCCTTTTTTAATAGTGAAAAACTGCTGATACATGCGGATTGGGTCAACTTGCTCTTTGTTGAATTGATTAAGAAATGCTGCCTCTAGTTGAGCCCAAGAAGTGATAGACCCTAAGGGCAGACTTGTAAACCAATCATATGCCACTTTGTCCAAGGTGTAAGGGAACATTTTACAAACCACATCATCATACCAAATTGTTAAGTGATTCACAACAAATTTGAATGCTTGAATGTGTTCTCCGTAGTATTTGTCCCGTTAGACAAAAATCGAGGAAGACATCTCTCAAAACCAACGGGCAAATAATGTTGAACTCCTGGTATGTTCAATGGGCTACCTGTCATCCACGGTGAAAACATAGCCATTAGTGAATCTTAAAGAATATAACTTTAATACCCAAAAATTTTTTTTTTTTTTTTTTTTTTTTTTTTTTTTTTTTAAATCAAATCAAATCACATTATTCCTGTATGAACAATCAAAGCGTTAGGAAAGTGCATAGCAATTCATGTCCTCCTTTTAACAGTACAAAGTTGTATTGTTAAAAGAGGGCTAAAGATAATAATCAATAGGGCATGAAATATTCAAAATTTAAATCCCTATAGCATTTAAATCAATCTGAAATAAACCGGTTCAGGCCCTCCTTCTAGCGCCAAAATGTTGAGTGGTATTTTCACACACTTGTGAAAGTACACTCTCCTTTAGGATTTGGACTCCAAATCCCCTCTTGCAAAGAAGTCAAACAAACAACTTCTCCAAGGTCTCCGTTGTATTAGCATTTGCAACTATGTATTAGTAATCTCAAATAAAGATATTCAATTTAAATGCTTGGAACACCTTAGTGATTGCAAGTAACTGTAAACAAGGGGCAATGTTGGTTTATTTCACCATGAAACTTTAGTGATTGTTCATTATTTTTTTTTTAGATTTTGTAATTTTTAAATATTCATTTTAAATAAATTAAACCTTCAGGAAAAATAAAATAAAATGAAAAAGAAATGCAGAAAATTAAAAATTGAACACGTTCGATCTGATGCTATCCTATTCCGACAAAACCGAAGATATGAGGTTTTCATGCATGCAACCTAACCTATTGGACCTGCAAAACAAGCACAATCCGGATAAGCTAAGTGCTGGCTCCTAAGGATTTGAATGAGGTTTTCAGATTTAAGCATTCACATGCAGCAACCAAGAAAATACTTGCATCAACTACATTTACAAGCCTAAAATCTGAAAAGGGAAAATAGACATTTAATCTTGCATGCAAAAAATGACTCCTTCTTTCTTGCCCATAAAATGCAAATTTTTGAACAATTCTGCATTAAAAATATGTCCTGTTACAATAGCAGAATCTCTAGTTTTTCTCAAAACCAACAAAAGTGGAAGAAAAACACTCCACAGTAGGCCTAGAACGGCTAATCACCCTCAACTCTACAACCCCGCTCGCAGCGGTTTTCGACCTCTGTACCAATCTGTGCCTCTGCGTTTTATACTTGCTGGCAAATTGCTTCTCCTTCCATGACGGTTCATTTCATTTCCCAGATTGCATCGTTTCGTATTCCCCGTCTCATCGTTATCTTTGACTTTCTGTTTGATGTCTTAAACGTTTAATCTTCTCTATGAACTGTAACGCCTTTGTAGCCCTTACACTTTTATGCCACGTGTTTCATGCTTCTCTGCATGTTCTGTAACTGCCCCCTGTAAATCGTGACCAAAAATAGCATGTCGCGATATCGCGACGTTTTTCTGCATGCAGCTTTGCTCTTCTACCTATATCGCAAAAATGAGACATGTCGTGAAAATCATGACAATTTTTTGCCCGCAACCTTGTCTGCCTTCATGCACAGCGAAAATGCAACATGTCATGAAATCGTGACATTTTCCTGTATGCAGCCTTGTTCGTCTTCATGCATCAAAAATGAGACATGTCACGAAATCGTGACATTTTTATGCTATCGGGCTATGCAGATGCAACCTGTCATGAAATCATGACGTTTTTCTCTATCGTTGGGTTTTGTTGCACTTAGCCGCGAAAACGTGACATGTCACGAAATCGTGACAACTTTTCTCTTCCACCATCTTGATCTTTGTCAAAATCGTCGACAATTTTTGTTCCGTACCACTTGGCCGCTTTCTATCGTGAAATCACGACGCTTTTATCTTTCGTTGTCTTCTTCTGTCGCGAAATCATGACAATTTTCTCTTTCTTTCTCTTTCGTCGAAATCGCGATGCCTTTCATCATTCGTATCACTTTTGCTTCTGTCGTGAAATCGTGATGCTTTCTCTTTGTACCATCTCGCTTTTCTTCAAAAGGACATGTCACGATTTCACACTTCATTGACTCTTCTCTTCTTTGCACGTGATTTTACAACATGTCGCGATATCGTGACAATTTTCTCTTCATGATCATTTTGCTCTAGCCGCGAAAAGTGACATGTCGCGATATCGCGACAACTTTTCATTTCTGTCGCGATGGAGCAACATGTCGCGATATCGCGACAACTTTTCATTTTCGGCCACGACGGAGCAACATGTCGCGATATCGTGACAACTTTTTCATTTTCGGCCACGATGGAGCAACATGTCGCGATATCGCGACAACTTTTTTTTCGCCGCGACGGAGCAACATGTCGCGATATCGCGACAACTTTTTATTTTTGGCCGACGGAGCGACATGTCGCGATATCGCGACACTTTTTCTCCTTTGTGAAATTTTTGCTTTTTCCTTGATTTTTTAGCATCTGGGCTACTGCAGTTTTCTTTGAAAGCATGCAAAAAAGGTGGGTCCCCAATTTTGGGGTGTGTTGTGGATCAGCCACAACAGTTATGAGCATATTTAAGTATATATTTTGAGTAGGATCTGTGAGAATATTGAGCAGGTTTTGGTAAGCAAATTTTAGCAATGTCTTGTGTGTAAACTTAGAATAGATTTAAGTAGAGTTGAGAGCATGTTTTGAAGTAGATTTGAGTAAGCCTTGAGTGAAGGATTGAAGCAGATTTAATTAGAGTTGAGAAAAGACTTTGGATCTGAGAGTGTTGAGGGATTAAGATATCCAATGGATAAAGGTCCATAAACTTGAGCATAGGGGATTGGTGTCTCCTTTGGGTTGGTACCCATAAACATTGTAATAGGGAATTGGTTCCCAAGATATTTGTTGAGAAAGTTTATAAGAAATATTTTCTCTAACGTAGCCTACATTTGGTGAACCACATTAAATATGTGTCTCTCATGTGTGTGATGATTTGTACATTGTATCATTACTACTATTTATGATATTGGTTAATATTGTTTTGGAACGTTATTGCAATTGATAACATTGGATATACTAAATTGGAAAGAAAAGTAAAAGTTTATCTTATGCTATTCATCCTTGCTCTCAATATAAGCTTGTGTTCTTAAATTGGTATCAGAGCCAGTTCCTTCAGGGAAGCCTAATAGCTTGAAGAAAAATCTTATAGGAACACACATGGCCACTGAAATGAAGAAGATACTTCTATTGTTAAATTCAAAGAAACAGAGAGGAATCCATGGTTGACATGAAAGAGGAACTTATTGCTGCTCTTGGAAATTTGAAAAGAGTTAGAGAGGAGAAGTTAGGATTTAAGGCTCAAATTCAAGAGGATGAGGAAATAAAGACAAAAATTCTACAAGATCTCATAGAAATAAAAGTGAAAGTTGAAGAGGCAAAAATAATTGAAGAAGTTATGATTGAGAAGTTAAAAAAAAAAGAATTGGAATGTGAGATATTGGAACTTGAAGTTATCTCTCTTAGATAAAAAGTAAGCAAAGAAGAACCCATGACCTATGCTGATGTGGTGAAAGGTAAAAGCATCAAGGTAGAAGAAAAAAATGAATCATATTGGACACAAGTCAATCATAGGAAAGGCATGCAACCACATCATTCAAGGCAATCAAATAGGTTTCAATACTTCTTTCATGGTTATTGTTTCTCATGTAACAAATATGGTCATAAAGTTTTTCATTGCATGGTTGTTATGGAAAATTTGTGTTGATACAAATTTCAATTCATTTGCACCTCTCATGAATAATAGTATTATTTTTTACAAATGCAATAATATTGGGCATAAAGCTAGGTTGTGTAAAATAGTGTTTCCTAAATCAATAAATAAAGAGGAAGATCAAATAGTTCAGAAAGAGATGTCTCTAAAAAATGGGAAAAAGGAAAAGGTTCAAAAAAAATAAAAATCTATGCTAGCCCTTCATGTGTTAAGTGAAGCAAATCAGTGGTATATTGATAGTGGGTGTTCAAGACATATGATAGGTGAAAAGAGTAATTTTATTTCTTTTAATAAAATAAATGGGAGAATAGTAAAAATTGGTGATAATGCTTCAACAAAAATTATCGAAAAAGGGACTTTGATTTTGGATATTAGAATATTAAAAATAGAAAATGTCTTGTATGTTGAAGGATTGAAGCACAATATACTAAGTGTAAGTCAACTATGTGATAGGGACATACAGTTACATTTCACTCAAATGGATGAGGTCAGAAATTCCAAGATAGGAAAGCTTCTTGTAGATGCCAGTAGAACTACACATAATCTTTATATATTAAGCGAAATCAAAGTTAAAAAATATTTTTTATCAAAAGAAGATGAGAGCTGGTTATGGCATATAAGTATGGGTCATTTGAAATTTGACAACATAGTGAAAATAAGCAATAAACAGGCAATCAAATATTTTCCCAAGATAGCAAAATCATTAAACACAGTTTGTGTACAATGTCAGCATGGGAAGCAAACAAGATCCAATTTTAGATCAAAGAAATTTTCTTCATTTAAGCCATTGTAACTAGTTCACATTGATCTATGTGGACCTATAGTAACAAAGAGTTTAAAAGGTGAGTTACTTCATGCTATTTATTAATTATTTCTCTAGAATGACTGAAGTAGCTTTTGTAAAAGAAAAATCAGAAGCATTTGAAAATTTCAAGACATTCAATGCACTAGTAGAAAATGAAATAGGTAAGAAAATTAAGTGTCTAATATCAGATAGAGGAGGAGAATTCATTTTAGGTGAATTTATAGAATTTTTTGAACATCATGGAATCAAGAGATAATATTCAGTAGCAAGGACTCCACAACAGAATGGGATAGTTGAAAGAAAAAATAGAACTGTTGAGGGTATGGCCAAAGCTATGTTAAATGAGTCTAATATTTTAGATGCTTTTTGCAAAGAGGCAATTCATACAATTGTTTATATCCTCAATAGAGCTCAAGTAAGGGTAAACCGTCACAAAATACCATATGAGCTTTGGAAAGGAAATTCAGCTACTGCAAAATATATCAAAGTTTTTGGAAGCAAATGATATATTAGAAGAGAAGAAAAAAAATTGGGTAAGTTTTATTCTAGATGTGATGAAGGTATATTCCTTGTATATTCCACAAAAAGCAAAGTCTACAAATACTATAATAAAATATCACATACAATTGTAGAAAGTGCAAATGTAAGAGTTTATGAAGAGATAGAGCCAAGAGAATCAACTCAAGAAATTGTATATCAAGAAGGAGAGAGTTGCAGAGAAGAAGAACAAGAAGAAACAGAAGAGGAAGAGACACCAATAATACAAAATACACCTTTCATATATGTGCAAAATAATAATTCAAGAGAATTAATTATTGGAAATATAGATGAAATACAAACAAGAAGGAGGACAATAGGAACAAATGAACATGAAAACATTTCTCTACTATCTAAAATTGAGCCCAAGGATTTCAATGAAGTAAGAGAAGATAAATATTGTTTCAAGGCAATGGATGAAGAATTAGACCAAATAGAAAATATTGAGACTTGGGAACTTGTCCCTTGTCCAAAAGGAAAGAATGTAATTGGCACCAAATTGGTCTACAAAAATAAGCTAAATAAAGATGGTCAGGTTGTCAAAATAAGGCAAGATTTGTATGCAAAGGATATGCACAAGTTTAAGGGATTAATTTTGAAGAGACATTTTCTCCTGTTTCACATCTTGAGGCCATAAGAATGTTTTTGGTATTCTCAAGTTTCAAAAATTTCAAGGTATATCAGATGGATGTAAAGTCAAATTTTCTAAATGGTCACTTAGAGAAAGAAGTCTATATTGAACAACCAAATGGTTTTAGTCTAACATATTATCTAGAATATGTATGTAAATTAAATAAGACTCTCTATGGATTAAATAAAGCCCCTAGGGCTTGGTAATCAAGGTTGGATATGTATCTTCAAGAACAAGGTTTCAGGAAAGGTATAGTCGATAGCAATTTATACATCTAAAATGATGGAGATGACTTGCTAATTATAGTGGTCTATGTGGATGATATCATTTTTGGAAGCAGTGATGATAATATGTGTTAAGAATTTGCAAAATGCATGCAGAACAAGTTTGAGATGTCAATGCTTGGTGAGTTGTCTTTCTTTATTGGTTTGCAAATTTCAAAGTTAGACAAAGGTATATTTATCTCTTAGACCAAGTATATCAAAGAAATATTGAAGAAATTTGGACTAGAGGATTGCAAACCTCTAAGTACTCCCATGGTTATAGGATACAAGTTGAGTAAAGATGATGAATATCTTGAGGAAAATAAGATATTGTATAGATCCATGATTGGAAGTTTACTGTATGTCACAACCACAAGACCAGATATAATAAAGGCAGTGGGGTTAGTTGTAAGATTTCAAGCAACACCAAAGGAAACACATGTACATGTAGTAAAGAAAATCCTTAGGTATCTAAAAGGAACTATGGAATTTAGACTATGGTATCCCGAGGTTAATAATTTTATTCTCGCATCATATACATATATGGATTGGGCAGGCAATATTGATGACAAAAAAAGTACAAGTGAAGGAGCATTCTTTCTTAGAATTTGTCTAGTCTCTTGGCTAAGAAAGAAATAAACATCAATATCCTTATCTAAAGTAGAAGCAGAGTACATTGTAGCAGTTGCTTTTTGTACATAGGTATTATGGATAAAGCAAACTTTAAAATATTTCAAAGTAGAGCATGACCATCCCATATCTATACTTTGTGATAATACAAGTGCCATAAACATTTCAAAGAATCCAATAATGCATTCAAGGACCAAGCACATTCCAATAAAATACATTTTTTTGAGAGAGCAGGTGATAGATCAACAAGTTAAATTAGAATATGTTTCTACAAAGGAACAAATTGTGGACATATTTAATAATCCACTTCCAAAGAAAACTTTTGAGTATCTTAGAGGAAATTTGGGAGTAGCTTTACTCCCACCGAAAAATTAATCACCATAAGATAAGGTGGTGAGGGGGATATGATAAATGTTTAATTTTTAGCCCCAAAGATCCCATTGCCATTGATTTCAAAGGGGGGGAGATTTTATTAAGGGAGATAGATTTCAGTGAGGAGGAGGATATTATTAGGGGAGCAATTTAGTATCCAGTTGCACTAAAAGAATATTTTTTGAAAGGGTTTACATCAATGACAAAGGGGGAGATTGTTTGAAATATTGAGTATTTGAGTTGTCACTGATGTCAAAAGTTACGTGAGGAAGTTATAATTGGATGATAAAGAGAGCATGGTATTCAAGACACATATAGAAAGATTTATTACAAAGCAAGGCAAATATTCTTAAGGACTATAATATTTAAATATTATAAAAGAATGTTTAAGAGTATTGGAACAAAGAGGTTTAAAGGCATGAGATAAAAGGATTATACAGAATGAAGAACCAGGTTTACATGGGCCACAAGTTTGTATTATTTTATCCAAAAGGTTTAAGATATTTGAATGGGCCTAAAAGGATTGTGTTATAATACTATAACTCAACTTTATAAAGGATTTAGGCTCCAACATATAAGACTATGGTATAATATTTTTTAATATTATAAAGTTCCAAAGGTTTGAAGGGCCAACATTTTTTTATTTCAAGGATGCATCGATGTTATTAAAGTTTTGAAGGTTCTTGGATTATGCAATATAAATATTAGTCACTTATCCTCCATTAAGGGTGTAATAATTGATATTGAAATATACGTATATGCTTATGCGAATATTAGAGAGATATCTAGTGAGCTTTAATTGATATATTAATGCAGAAAGTAGAGAGATATCCAGTGTTTTTTTGACTAAAATAATTCATGATAAGTGATGCAAATGGTAAGTGTGAAATCCAACAATTGTTAAGAAGTGTGCAAAGAGAAAACGTAGAGAACTTAATCTCGATTTATGTAGATGGTAGAAGGAAAACATAGGGCACTCCATTTTTATTGCATAGAGAGGTCAGAGAGGAAAATGTAAGGCATTCCCTTCAATGTGTGTAGATAGTAGAGAGGAAAACATAGGGCATTCCTTTTGATGTGCACAGAAGGCAGAGAGAAAAATGTAGGGCATTCCCTTTGATGTGCACAAAGGGCAGAGATAAAGTTGTGAGTATTCCTTTTGGCTCTAAATACCACGGTAGTGCAGCTGGTCAAACACACTTGGGTAAGCGCTGTACTAGGGAGGTAATGGTTTTGATTCACGTCATGCATAAGGTACTCAAATTTTAAATTTATTTGCATTGATTAAGGTGGTCGCGGAAGTTTACAAGGTGCATTGAAATAATTTGATTTTATTTTTACCTTGGAGACCATAAGGTGTGAAAGTTTTATTTTTTGCATTGAATTTAAAGAGGAAGTTTTATGGTTTTTTGAGAGTTTAAAATTTATATTTGTTTAGTATGAAAAAGGTTTAAGGTTGCATGTTTAAAGAGGGATTTATAAGGTGTATTAGACTTTCTTGAAATTTATGTTTTGTATAGTGTGAGAGAATTATTTTTGAAGAATATATAAAGTATTTTATGATTATTTCAAAATAGCTTTTGCACATTGAGTGAAATATTTATAAGGTTGGTTGTCACTTAAATAAAGGATATATAAGGTGTATCTATGTTCATGGTTCTTTGTATTTTGGCACATATTAGAAAAGAGATATTTGATTTTTTAGTCTTTATTACAAGCTCTATTTTGTAATACTAAAAGGAAATTTATAGATTATTATTCTTGAGCATTATTGTGCACATATTTTGAGACAGGATCTTAGGGTGAATGTTTTGAAAAGAAGATTTGCTAACCGCATTTTGAAGTTGCAAAGAAAAGAAATTAATTTGAGATAGGTTTTTAAGGGCACATCTTCTTCAAGGCAGCTTTGTGAGGTATGGTGTTTTAATTCCTTCTCAAGGTATTTTGGTTTTGAAAGAATACTTGTGTTGTTATATGAGGTGGAGATAAAAGAATTGATTTGATGAGCATTGTTTGAAATATATGTGCTAGAGATTGAGAATAAATTTGTGAATCATTGTTAAATGGATTTGTGAAGCTTTTAGGCATTGGTTTGAATGACATGGGAAGTGAATGTGCAAGTGTTAGATATCATATTCGAGTATGTGTTATGAGAAGATTTGAGTATGTGTTATGATCATATTTGAGTATGATTTATGAGTATATTTGAGCATATGTTATGAGCATATTTGAGTCTATATTTTGAGTAGGATTTGTGATAAGATTGAGCAGGTTTTGGTAAGCATATTTGAGCAAAGTCTTGTGTGTAGACTTGGAACAAATTTAAACAAAGTTGAGAGTAGGTTTTAAAGCATATTTGAGCAAGCCTTGAGTGAAGGATTGAAGAATATTTGAGCAGAGTTGAGAAAAAAATTTGGACCTAAAAGTGTTAAGGGGATTGAGGTCTCCTGTGGACAAAGGTCCATGAACTTGAGCATAGGGGATTGGTGTCTCCTTTTGGTTGGTGCCCATAAACATTGTAATTGGGAATTGGTTCCCAAGAGATTGGTTGAGAAAATTTATAAGAAATATTTTCTTCGTGGATGTAGCCCACATTGGGTGAACCACGTTAAATTTGTGTCTCTCATGTGTGTGATGATTTGTGCATTATCTCATTACTGCTATTGATGATATTGGTTAATACTGCTTTGGAAAGTTATTGCAATTGATAACATTGGATAATACTGAATTGGAAAGAAAAGCAAAAATTGTAGACACCAAAATCTAGCCACTTGCAAGTCATCTATACCTTCCTATCAGCCACATGTCAATCATTCATCCTTCCCGCCATTATTTGGCCCAAATCCACACTTTCCCGCCATTATTTGGCCCAATTTCACCTTTCCCGTCATTTTTCATCCCCAAATTTATTTAAATTAATATTTATATATATATTTTAATATTTTAATATATTTTAATATATATATATAAATATAGTTTAAGTGATTTAATCTAAGCCATCCATCTTTCATTTAATCTCATCCGTCCATCCTTCTTAATCCGTTTCACAACCTAGATTTATTCTCTACCCTTGGATCCACTTTAATCTTAGCCACACATTCAAAGTGTCGTTAAACCCTAAAGTGTGCCCTAAGAGTGGATTATAAATTGAGTCACTTTGATGGCTCAAACCCTATCTTCTTCTATCTTTGCTATCTTTGCTATCTTTTGGACCTATCTCTTCTATTTCATCTATCTCTTCAGCTATCCATCGTCGCATCCATCGCCAACTTCGCCGCCATATCTTCTACAGCACTCTGCAAAATCCCCCATTCTTGTCGCAAGTGCCCGTGGGCGTTTACCAAGTGCCCACGGGCGTTTACCCATAGCCACAGACTCAGACCGACGTCTGAAACCTTGATCCAAAAGCACGCGGGCATTCAGCGAGTGCACCAGGGCGCCTTCTGCAGCCGATTTGACAGACACATTACTTCCAGGTGCCGCCTGGTCTAGCCGCGTTAACAGAGAATAGGTATAAATTAGTTTAAAGCAAGTAACTTCTTTTCTTTTATTAATCTGTTGTTGAACTCCTGTATTCTATTTTTCTAGGGTTTTAAATTATTTTTGAGGGCTCACATAGTGGAGCCCTCTTATTAATTTCTAACTCCTTGATAGTGTTAATGTGTGCAGGATTTTAATGGCAGATCTGGTGTGTTGATAGCAGTTGTTTAAGCTGGAGTGGTCCGAGCCAAAGGATACAACAAAACCCACTCACTTTGTTGGGATTAAGGATACGTCTTCGGAAATGCCACCACTTTATGCCAGCTAGGGTTTCGGAGAACCCTAGCACAAATTGTAATTTGTGTATCACAAAAAGGGTTACAGGCCCTGTTGTACTCAAAAGGAGTTTTTAAACTCCACTGATTAATAAAAAAAATTGTTTGTTTTGTGCAACTTTCCTGTTTTCCATTATTGTGGTTTTATTTCTGTTTGGCGTTGTATTTTTAATCTACAAAAATTTATCTTATACTGTTCACGTCCCCTCTCAGTATAATCTTGTGTTCTTCAAGGAACATTTTGATTGCATAAAAACTCTTTTGACACTCATCATCCCATTTAAATTCAATATTTTTCTTAATATTTTAGTGAAATTTTGGCATTCATTGGAAATATGACATATAAATTGCCTAGTATCTTGTAACTTGCCTTGAAGACTATGTAGTTCTATTAGTATCTTAGGTGAAGTCATGTTTATCATCGCAAAAATATTTGATCGGTCAACTTCAATTCCTCAAGAGAAAATGATGAACCCTAGAAATTGTTTGGATGTGACACTCTTGGAGGGCTTAATGCAAAATTTATATTACCTTAGACATTCAAAACTTTCCCTTATATTTTGAACATGATCTTCCCATATTAGGGAATATCTAAGGAGATCATCGACATAATGTTATCTAGTATTATACATGTTATAATAAAATATATACATTAAAGCACATTGGTAAGTTGCCTTAGTGTTTTTTAGGTTGAAAGGCATGATTTGCTGACAAAAGATCCCCCATGGGGTGGTAAAAGTTATCCTGGATTGAGCTTCTAGTGCTATATTAATTTGATTATATCCAAAAATCCATCCATAAGGGACACAATCCTATATTTAAAAAAAAAAAATGACACTCATGTCGATATTAGGGAGAGGAAAATCGTCTTTGGGACATGCTTTATTAATGTCTCTAAAATAAGTGTAGATACAAATGGTGCCTTAATTTTTAAGGATAGGGACTATATTGGATATTCAATCAAAATATTCAATGGTTTTGATAAATTTGATTTTATGGAGCTTTTAAATTTCCTCTTTGACTAGTAAGGCTAGCTTAGAGTGCATTTTTCACAACTTTAGTTTTACTTGACATCTAGTTGAACATACAGGTGATGTACAAAAAGAGAAGAATATAACCCAACGTGTCCATATAATAACGTGCAAAGATATTACAAAACTTAGTTAGGTGATTCATATATGTTTTGTGTTATTAAAGAGTCAAGAATCTACTTAATTTAAGGATTCTATGATTACCTTGAGTTCTAATATTAATATTGATTGTTTCTATAGAAACCTAAAATGCATCATGTTGGAAATACTACATATATGGACTCCTTTAGACCATATGACCCATTTGGGAAGCCTTATGGCTTAAATAGTGGTTATCACCACTCAAAAAAGGAATATTTCCCATTACAACCATGGTCATCCATACAAGAGACAACCTTAAAAGGTCATCTCACCTTGAGATAGCCTTTATTTAGGGCCATATCACCATAGTATGGTCATGCTAGAAGCAATATTGAAAAAAGAGCAAATATCTGGCAGTCGAAACAACTAGTTAACCCCGCACATGAACTTGCACTACATTTTAGTACATGCATGAGCCGAGATTAGAACAAATCATATGACACAATTAATTGCATAGATATTTTGAAGATAGGCATTCACTTCTCTTAATTTGAACTATCTCTTCACTTTTTCATGTGCAAGGTTGTGTTATTATTAGATTCCTTTCAAGGAATCTATATAATAGCACCTACCCTCAAATTCGAACCCCTAGTTTTTCCTTGGTTTTTATTGAGTTCTATATATCGATTTTTTACATTTTCAAGCAATGAAGTGTTTCTATATATTCACCACAAAATTTCACATTCAAAGGGTCCATGTTTTTAAATCCTCTCACTGCTGGAAGATATGATGCCATATCACTTTAGATATTGAAACTACATTTACATCTACCTCATGATCTAATATTTTTACTTCAAAGATTGACCTAGACCCAATAATCCATTCTCATGAATGCACCAATCCATAGATAAAACCCCATATCAAATCCAAGAATCACCTTTGCATCAGCCTCAGAAAAAGAACTCATAAGTAAGCGATTGTCTCTCTCAAATATGACCCATAGGTACAACCATCCAACCTAGAGATAATATCTAAGAGATAGATCTGTTTTCCTATTTTATTTTAGTAGAATCCTAGTGTAGTTTGTTTCTTTCTTTTTATAGTAGTTTCATTTCCGTTCATGCATCTGGTTTACCTTTATTTCAGTTTTATTCTCATTATATAAAGCTCTATCTTGAAGGGCTCTACACATGCTAGTAATTTATTTTCTTTCCT
Source organism: Wollemia nobilis (assembly GCA_028583015.1). Taxonomy (NCBI): domain Eukaryota; kingdom Viridiplantae; phylum Streptophyta; class Pinopsida; order Araucariales; family Araucariaceae; genus Wollemia; species Wollemia nobilis. The sequence continues at coordinate 1,808,504 of JAQPPZ010016751.1, read as the reverse complement.
TGTGTGCAAGTGATAGATATCTATGAGGGAAGAGGAGCACCAAAATTTTGTACATCAATCATAATGGTAGTCATGAAAAACCTACCCAAAATAATTTTTTGGTGTGAGGAAGACCTTGCAAAGTACATTCGAAAGAATTTTATTAGTAATTAATTGTATCAAATCGGTAGCAAATCCCTCAAAGGGATTTTATTGTAACCTCCTTGAAAGAATGAATATTATTATTAATAAAAACGGTACCATCATTCATTTGCATATATCTTGTTCTTATCTTTGTGGTTTCATTATTATTTCTATCTTTTAGTATTTCATTTGCATGGATGTATGGTCTTTTTTGTACCTTAGTGGTAATCACGATGGGACCCGATTGTTGTTTTCAATTTATACTACTAATTGTTATATATTTTTTTGATTGCAGGTTGCATATTTTATCATATTATAGAGATACGACACTTGTTCAGTGATTGTTTGATCGTTTGACACTTGCTCTGTTTGTGATCATCTCTAGTCTAGACAACCCCAATCTGAGGCCATACTTGGTTTATATGACCCCTTTATGTGGTCATCTATGTTACATATGGTATCTATAAACAACCATTTATGTTTGGTATGGATCTATACCTATCATTATTTGGCTTACTTATTGTTACTTTCTCATAGGCTAATTTTATGTAGGGTTTCACATTTAGAATTTCTATTATCTTTATAGGATTTTTGAAAGTAAAAAATTATTTTATGAATTAGTAAAATATCATTGAGTGCTTATTGGTTTTATTTTCTTTTTCATAATAAAAATAACCCTACACACCATGTTACATTTAAATATCAACTAGTTGGACTTCATCACCAACCATTTATTGAGACCAGTGACGATGGGCTTCATATCCACCCATTGGTTCACACCATAGAAACCCTAGTGGCCAAAATCGAGTACCTTTCTAGAATTCATCGTCAAAAAGTCCTATACTCTTGGGTGTACCCATAGTGGGAAGTATTAGTGAGCCCCTTTACCATAGGGCTCTTTAAAATAATTAGTGGATGCAACTATTATTATTGTCCATGCCTTAAACATGTGGGTTAAGTGAAATCCAGGCTTGGCCAATAGTAGGACATTAGATAACACAGCCCCTTAAGGGGTTATTTTTTTCCATAATTTTACCTTGATACACATCCATAGGAATCCACTTTTGTTGTTTAAGTTACACTTTATGATAGGAGGGTGTGCTCAAACTACCTTTACTAGTTTTCTATTTTTTTTTACCCTTAGTTTCATAGGAATAGGGGTTTTCAACATCAAAATACACTCAATAAATTATAGGGACTCACAATAAAAACTTAAATGAGATAATCATATTTTTTTCTTGTTTGTTTCCTTAATTTTTTTTTAATCCACATCATGGTAATAACACGTAGCCAAGCTCATTGACAAGCTAGTGTTGTTAAAAATTTACAAGGAGATATGGAACATCTCTGGTTCATTCCAAAGGACATGACCATTCTTGAATGGAATCCTAGTATTCATAATGATACCAATACCATCCATAGGGAATAAAACCTTCAAGAAATCCCTATTAGGGAAGCACCCATAGGCACTCCAAGGGACATCCCTAATTTGGACACCCTGATAGATTTTTATAAAAAAAATAATTCATCCATTGAGGGACCTAGTAAGTTGGCACCGTGAGTTCATATTCTAGCTCACCCTATACATCAAATAGAACCTAACAAAGATTATAACCCATGCATAAGGATTTATTATCAAGCCACTTTGCTTGATCATCCATGGATGAGTCAATAGTATATCTATTTAGATAGGTACAACACTCACATATCCTACTCAGACATCCATGTTAGCCATGCATTTCTAGTTAATGAGAAAGATTATTTCATGCAAGCACATTGTTCTTTTGTACCACTTGAGTGTGTAGACCTTACATTTAAGAGCAAGCCAAGACCCTTTAAGAGCATTTCCAGGTCAACATAGCTAACCCTCGATCATGGGAAAAATATAGCCAACCCTTTTCGGACCATAGAGCAAGCCAAGACCCTTCATTTTAATACAAATGCCAATAGACCCTGAACTACTAGTTAAAATAATTAGATAGTTAGGCTAAATATTGAGAGATAAACATAGTTAAACTAGTTATGACTAGATAAACAACACTTAGATTAGCAATACGAATTGAATCAGTAAAAGCTAGACTAGCATAGGTTGCACCATTAATGACTATATCAAGAACAATTACAGAAAGTCTTGCATGAGATGGTTCCTACACCTAGTACCCATAGGCAACACATCCATCAAAGGAACCTTGTGCATCACTAGAACCTACCACCTAGACCAAATAAAAACCATACACCTCATGCACCTATCCATCTTCATAGGTCCACACAATGTCAACCCTACAACCAACAATACGGTTACGATACCTATGAGGATTTGTAGTCAGAGTACCAAGAGTAAGGGCATCCTAGGATACCTTATCAGGATAGGGATGATGATCATACTTACCCCAAATGTTCTGATAAAAATATTTTTTGTCTCCCTTTTCGAGGAAAATGGCAAGAAGATGAGTGACATATAGATCTTACAAGTTGCTTATTGAATATATCAAATAATTAGAAAATCAAGCTTTAGGAATGCATTATCAAAAATCCACATTGAATCAAATTTATAATCAACCACTCTATATTTCTATCCCATATCCTCTATATCCTGAGCATTTTGAAATGCCAAAACTAGACAAGTTTAAAGGATATGGTGATGCGCAGGAGCATGTCACCAGTTTCATGAACCTTTGCTTTCAACTCTAGGATGATGATGCCTTGTTACTTAGTACCTTCCTAATAACACTTTGAATAGCTTATGAATGAATTACTAGAACACTTCTCATTCAACATGTAAAAGAAAGCAACCTTGACTAATTTGTATAATATTTGCTAGTTTGATGATGAACCAATATTGGATTATGGTAATAGGTGGTGAGCAGTTATCTCAAATTTGTCATTCACCTTACATGTAATAGAGCTAACTCATCTATTTATGAGGAGTTGTTCAAAAAAAATTTAAGTACTATTACAACCTCAATAATATCATACATTTGAGGAAGTCCTAGCTCAGGTAAAGGTCATAGGAGCGATCACATTTTAGGAATGGGATATCAAACTTCTTAAGCATGAATGGAACAAGAACCTCAAAGGCAAATATACACAATAGAAACCATCATCAATTAATCAAGTTGTCTTGAATTTTCCAGAGCCTGTAAAGAAAAATCCACCTCAACAAACCAATTATTAGGCCAACCCCCTCCTGCATAGTATCATACCCAACCTCAGTAGAATCAGGTACTATACACCATTGCTTGAATATTTGAAATCACTTTTTAATTGACTATATGAGGCAAAGACCACTAATTTTCCAAATATTCACCCCTTAGATCCTAATAATACAAATCCTAAATGGTATTGATAGGATCTAAACTATCCTTATCATCAATAAAATGGTCATGAGATTCAGTCATGTTACTCATTTGAAAAAAAGTACAAGATATGCTTAATAAGAATGAACTTCAAATTGATAATCCTTTGATTGATAGTAATAAAAAAATGGACATATTCAAAGATACACTACCTGCACATGAGGTTCATATAGATCAAACTAGATAGATAAATGAAATCCATACATCCCCACATAATTAGGGATTTGTTAGAATTATTAGTATCATGATAAGGAATTAAAGGTATCCTAATCAATCTACATCACCTGTAGCTTCTACCAATGATCCTTCTATGTCATATTATTTATCATAACCAAATATTATTCAAGTTCCACCTCACTTGGTGGTGATGATCAGAAGTAGACTTACCCAAAGTCTATGAATGGCATTAGCAAGACTCTCCATTTATGAGCTAATACAACAATCACCACCACATAGAGAATATCTAATGGATATTTTATAATCGATAGATTTGCAACGCCAAGATCCTAATTCCTTTGCAAATTTTGTGGGGCACATTCAAAATCACAAGGAGCTTGTTATCACATTTCATGATCACAAGATGAAGAAAACTCCCACTGATGGGTCCAATACTCCACTGCATATCATTTCTAGTGTGAATCGAATTTGCTACAAATAAGTCTTGATTGATATAGGTTCCTCCATAAATATCATTAAAAATAATACACTGTAACATCTTAGTCTTCTATCATCACACATTGTAGCATTTGAATTCACTCTTTAAGAATTTAATGATGCTTTATGCTATACTATTGATACAATAGTCATCCCCACTTAGGTTGGACTAAAAATTATTCCCATATTGTGCCATGTCTTGGATGGTGCAATGTAGTATAATATATTTCTTGGAAGACCTTGGATCAGATAAATGACATGTGTCTCATCCATATTGCATCATTACCTTAAGTACATCCATGAAGGACAAGTTCATGTAGTTCATGTAGACCTTGCGCCCTTCAAATACTACAATGTGGTGCACCACCCATAGAAGTCTACCTAGCCATATACCCATCTAGAAATCCAACTAGATGACTATATAAAAATTCTAGTTCCATCACCACAATCATCTTCCAAACCATCATCACCTCCTTCATATCCACCAAGAAGATGTCAAGGGTACCAATATATGAAATCCCATCATCCATTTCCACTATTTTTACAGTAAATATTCCAACTCCTATAGATTAGGAATAATATCCCATGGACATGGATGATCCATCTCAAGCCAAAGCTCCATCATCCTCATCCACCCCACCACAAGTCATGGTTCATTTGGCTAATCTTGGACTTGCTAAGTATTTGGTGCAAAACATCACATTCGCTCCACTCATTGAGTCTGTGAAAGACATGGATAGACCTCACTTTCCATAATTACCCATTAGTACCATTGTTCACCCAGGGGTATCTCTAAACCAAAAAAAATTATCTATGGGGGTTTTTACAATCCTACAAGTTCATCCCGTATGGTAGAAAATGATGATGATCCATTTTTAGGGAATGCCAATTATCTATCAAAATTAGCTTTTGCCTTGTGGTACCTTCACATATTCCATTGGCATGGAAATGGTCTTGGCTAGTATGAACAAAGTCTTCAGACCTCTTATAAACCATAATATTAGACCCCTATGATATGTCCATCAGAGGGTATATTGGGCGAATACCAGATGACACCCTAGCAGATTTCCTCTAGCACCTAGCCATCAATTTTGGAGAAGAACTTTAGAGGGTTGAATGCAATGACTCTAGTTACATTTATTCATTGGATAATTATTTTCCCATAATAATGGAAATAATTGTGCCTTATCACTCAATTAATCCAAATATTCTATAGGACATTTTATGAAGAGCCTAGTGTTGATCAGGCTGAAGATAAACAGGAACCTAAAGGAGATTGGGTTTCCAATGCATATTCTAATAGATAATTGGAGGTGATGTCTATAGCCTCAGTTAGTTCAAAATAAGAATACACCACCCCCATAGAACCTATCATGGACCTAGAGGAGTTTTATCTTAGGGTGTTTCCTATGCGTTAGGCCATCTGGAGCTAACTGCTACCACTAGAAGATCTAGTCATCCCTATTCCACTTAGATATTATCTAGTTATTCCACTTCCACCTCAGCCACCTCTGGTGCATTTGAGATCACCTATATTTGATAGGATTTTTCCACTTGTGAATGGAAACTATCCATCGTCCATAAATATGATTTCTATTTATTTGACCACACATCTCCAACATCCTAGACACCCTTCAAAACCTTTGCATCTCAACCATAAAGCCATCAATTGTTATCACACCACATTTTTACCATCACTTGAAGAGTTATTCCCTTATGAAGAAATATTATAGTCATTTCATTTCTCCTAAGGGCTATTTGGATATGTTTTTCAAGATTAGATCAAAACTCATGATATGATCAATTATTTGAATCCATCTAATGATATACATTTGATCCCTATGCCTCATCAACTCAAGGAGGGATCCCACATGTCAATTGAGGATACAATTGATATGGATATTAGTACTAACCCTAAATTTCCTCATAATGTCAATTTGGGATAAAGTCTATCCCCACAAGAACAAGCCAATATTATATCTCTCTTGATAGAGAAGAGAGGCTTTTGTTTGGTTGTACAAAGACATGTCGGGTCTCGAATTGAATTTGGTCATGCACAATCTCACACTCAATCCAAAAATCAAACCAGTCAAGCAAAGCTTCAAAAAATACATCTAAAAAGAGCCTTAATGGTTAAATATGAATTATAAAAATTGTTGGATGTAGGGTTCATCCAACCTATCAATTATCCTGATTGGTTTTCCAACACAGTACCTATAGGAAACCCCGATGAGAATATTTACATATGCATATATTTTTGAGATCTTAATAAAGCGACTCCTAAGAATGAATTTTTCCTCTTGAATATCGATACTCTAGTTGATGTGACTACAAGTCATGAAATGTTATCTCTCATGGATGGTTTCTTAGGCTACAATAAAATCTGATTCAATCCCAAAGATCAACCTAAAATAACCTTTACCATTTCTTGGGGGACTTTCTATGATGAACTAGCAGAGGCTCCTTTATAGGATGATAAGACTCTTATAATCGAGTTACCTCATGATAGAGTCTTCATATTATCAGACTCGATAGAACTAGAACCTAAAAATAAAGTTAAAAATATATCTATGCCCTAGAGTTTATCTCTAGGTGGGACAACTGTACCTATGGGTCATATCTAAGAAAGATGATCGCTAACCTATGAGTTATTTTTCCAAGGGTGACTCCTAGGTTCATTCTGGGGTTTGATCGATGGATTGGTGTGTTCATGAGAACATATTATTGGGTTTGGATCAATATTCAAAGCAAAAATCTTGGATCACAAGGTAGATATAAAATTAATTTTAATATTTGAAACAATTTAGCCCCATAAATTCCAATAGGGGGAGGGTTTGAAGATTTTAAATATTAGACCCTTTAGATGCAAAAGTTCATGGTGAAAATCCAGTAGCACTTCCATGCTTGAAAACTTAATAACTTAGTATATAGAACTCAATAAAAACCAAGGAAAAACCAAGGGTTCAAATTGAGGGTAAGTGTTATTATATAGATACCTCAAAAGGAATCTAATAATAACACAACCCTATGCATGAAAAAATGAAGAGGTGGTTTACATTAAGAAAAGTGAAAGCCTATCTTAAAAATATCTATGCAACTGATTGTGTCATGTGATTTATTCTAATATGGGATCATGCACACACTAAATTGCGATGCAAGTTCATTCACAGGTTTAAATGGTAGTTTTGGCTGCTAGTTATATCTGACTATTTTTTCAATCTTGCTTCTAGAATGACTATCCTAGGTTGAGACGACCTTTGGAGGTCATCCCTTAGAGGGATGACCATGCCTGTAATGGGAAATATTCCATGTTTGAGTGGTGAAAACCACTATTTAATCCCTAAGGGTTCCCAAGGTGGATCATATGGTTTAAAGGAGACCATATAGGTAGTCTTCCCATCATGATGCATTTTAGGTGTCTACAAATACCCCTTTTTAGGATGTGTCATGTGAAAGCACAATACAGAGAAAAAATAGATGACCTATAGTCAAATTGAGGGTTGATGATGTTCATTGATCTAATCAATGTTAGATGCCCCAATCATGGAAAGAGCATGCATTTTTGAATAATTACTTTTGACAAGTTGAAAATTCTGGTTTTAGTAAACCTTTAGCCATGAGTAGATAGGATCCAGTATACAGGAAATGACCTTAGACATACAAAACAAATAGTTTTAGTTGTCATGTTATGTGTTTAAATTTATTTTTGCTTGTTATCTACCCCAAGCAAGAAGGGAACATGATAGTATTTAGCAATGATTCTTGAATTAACACAATTTGCATGATTGAATATTTTATTATTAACTTGATCATGAATTTTGTGATTATGTGACTATCCCCTTAATCCATAAGTCGATGAGGAAATGGAAAAATGATGAAAGCGATGAGTCACTTGACCAAGATGATTTTAATTAGGTTCTCTAGGACAATTGAAAAATTTAGAGGTTCGAAGACCCCATTATAACCTTGTGTTTGACTCATTTTTTTTTTTTTTTTTGTGAGTGGCCTTATGGCAATTTACTCATCCTTACTGAAGTGCATGGATAACCAATCACTGCAACTGCTAGGTGACAAGATTAAATCACTAGATAAGATTTTCACTTGAACTTTTGGATTTTATGTGACCAAAGGGGTCATGTGCCTTTGGAACCTTTTGGATTTATTTTGACCAAAGGAATTTGGGTACCGTTGGAGCCTTTTGAAATGATTTGACCAAAGGTGTAGGTGTCTCTAGAGATTTTTGAAAGTGACCAAAGGATTTTAGGTACCTTTGGAAAATTTTGGATTCATTTTAACAAAAGGAATTTGGGTACCTTTGGAGCCTTTTGAATTGATGTGGACCAAATAAATTTGGGTATCTTTGGATCTTTTTGAATTGATGTGGACCAAAGGAATTTGGGTACCTTTGGAGCCTTTTTTTGTGATTTTTACCAAAGGGGTTAAGTTTCTTTGGAGCTTTGCTTTTGTTTTTTTCTTTTTATTTCTATTTTTATTTTTAATTTGGTGGTCGTCTCTTGGTGGGACGATCGCAACAATTGTGACCATCTGACCCTAAGACAATCACACATATTTGAAAAAATAAAATTAAAATGAACACTTTTTAGATGTCATTTACACAACTCAAAATTAGAGAAAATTGAGGCTAGAAGGAGGAGAATAATTTTTGAAGTGAAGCACTACAAAAAAATTGACTAGATTCCACCATGGACCAGTTGAGGATACAATTGATATGGATATCGACACTAACCCAAAAGTTCCTCATAATGTCAAGTTGCAACAAAGTTTTTCCCCATAGGAAAAAACCAATATTATAGCTCTTTTGATAGAGAAGAGAGGATTTTGCTTGGTTATATAAAAACATGCTGGGTCTTGACCTAAATTTGGTCATGAAAAATCTCATGCTTGATCTAAAAATCAAACCAGTCAAGCAAAAACTTCAAAAAATACATCCAATAATAGCCTTAATGGTTAAATATGAATTACAAAATTCTTTGGATGCAGGGTTCATCCAACCTATCTATTATCTTGATTAGGTTTCCAACACGGTACCTGTAGGAAAAGCCAATGGGAGGATTCACATATGCATAGATTTTTGAGATCTTAACAAAATGACTCCTAAGGATGAATTTCTCCTATTGAATATTGATGATCTAGTCAATGTGATAGTAGGTCATGAAATTCTATCCCTCATGGATGGTTTATCAGGCTATAATCAAATATGTATCAATCCTGAAAATCAACCCAAGACAAACTTTACCATGCCTTGGGGGACTTTTTGTTACAAAGTCATGCCATTTGGCCTAAAAAATATTGGTGCAGCATATCATTAGGATACGACATACATATTTCATGACTACATGTAGAAAATACTGGAGGATTATATGCATGACTTACTTCCTATGTCTCTATTACATCGCAAATATGTCGATATTCTAAGGAAAGTCTTTGATTGCCTCATCGAACATAATGCTAGACTTAACCCCAAAAAGTGTCTTTGGAGTTACATCTAGAACAATCTTGGGTTTCATAGTCTCAAAATGAGGCATCAAAGTCGATCACACCATAGTCTCAAGATGAGGCATCGACTTTGAGGTATATGATGAGTTGAATGCACCATAAAACTCGTACCACAAAGTGGATCATGTTGTTGATATAATTTGACCTTGAATTCATAAGTCAAAAATATATTAAAGGTCAAGTCATTACTGATGAACTAGTAGAGGCTCCTCTCTAAGATTATAAGCCTCTTATAATTGAGTTTCCTGATGATGGATTATTCATATTATCGAACTCAACAAAAATAGATGAACCTAAAAACAAAGCTGATATAAATTTGTTCTTTGATGGTTCCAAGTGTGAGTAAGGAAGTGGCACAATAATTGTGTTTTTCACACTACAAGGGGATCCTATACCCCTTTCATTTAAAATCAATTTATTGTGCATAAAAAATAATGTTGAATATGAGGTCCTCATTTAGGATTTTCAAGCAGTTGTCACCATGAAAATAAAAAATCTCAATATCTTCAGTGATTCCTTGCTCATTGTTAATCAAGTCAAGGTAATCTACCAGTGCAAGTATCCAATCTTGCAATCATACATAACCCTTGTGGATAATCTATTAGCTAAATTGGAATGGTATAACATTGAGGCAGTCCCTTGATCATCCAATCATTTTATGGATATGATGGACTCCTTGGGATCCTTAATTCCATAGAACCCTTCTGATGATATCACAACCATTCATGTCAAAATGCTTTTACAATAAGTGACTTCATGTGAGGCTTAAAAGATGAGGAAGTTGTCCACATGGTTCATATTGAACCGTACCAAGAACAATTCTCTCACATACACAACTTTTTTAAGAATGCTTCCTAGGTATTTTAGATCTTGAAAAGTCCTTTTGATAACAACACAATAATATATATTAAGGTTATCTCCCAATCTACATTATTGTAGGATGAATACCAAAAGGAACAAAAAATTCATTTAGTCGAGACTCAATAGTTTCAAGATCAGTTCACTCAATTAAAATATTTTATAAAGCTTGTTAATACACCTTTAGGATTATCACATGCCACAAAAATAGCATTCAAACAAAAAGTGATAAAATATGTCTTTTTAGGAGACATACTATATCGTCAAAGCTACAATGGTCTTCTCCTTCATTTTCTAGAGCCCCATGAATCTTCATGGGCAATCTTAAATCTTCATGGCCTTCTCCTTCATTGTCAAAGCTATTTTTGATGGCCATTTTAATGACATGGCTATCACCAAGTGCATCCTTTATTGGCCATTATTTTCCCACCATAGAGAAATATTGTTGCACTTATATTAATAAGTGCATGCAATACCAACATCATGCTAATATTTTACATGTACCTTCTCAGGCCTTACAATTGATTCATTCAATATGGCATTTTTCATAGTGGGGATTTGATTTAATTAGGAAAAATCTTACCCTCATCTTTGTGCCATCACATATTTATCTCAATAGCCACAAAGTACTTCACCAAGTGGGTGGAAGCTATCCCTCTTACCACTATAACTAGACCTTGCATTATGGAGTTCATGCTTCATAATATCATATATTATTTTGGTATTTCACCAAGATCATCTTGTATAATGGATCCCTATTTAAGAACAAATATGCATGATCTTTAACTTCTAAATATAACATTAAGCACAATTTTTCTATGTAGTATTATTTGCAGGCTAATGGATAAGCAAAGGTATCAAACAAAACAATTATTACCATTCTTAAGAAAACTTTTAAGGATAATCAGAAATATTGGCATCTTCAACTACCTCTGGCATTATGGGCTTAAAAAACTAGCATTTGGATGCCCACTAGGAAAACTCCATTCTCACTAGTATATGGCTCTAAGGCCATTATGCCCTTGGGATTGAAAATTTTGTTGTTGTGTGTATCACTGCAAGAGTTCATCGATGATGATACTATGTGATAAGCTTGTCTTGACCACTTGAACCTTCTTGATGAATGACACATTAACACTCTCTAGAACCTACACATTTATCAATATTACCTTAATAGAGCTTATGATATGAAAGTCCACCTTAGGGACTTCAAATTTGGAGATATTATGCTAAAATAAAATCAGTAGAACTCCAACTTGTCGCCCCACTTGCGAGACAAGTTTATGGTAAACTAGTTAGGCCCATTTATCATCGCATAGAAGATAGGGCCAAGGACTTCTAGGTTAGATTCTATCAAGGGTGGTGACGAATATAAACCTATAAAAATTATCTACCTACAAACATTTCATGCATGACACACTATGCATAAAAAGAAAATAAAAAAATAAAAACAACAAAAACTTTGGAAAATCATAAAAACACAAAAACATTACATTTCCATTTGCATTGCATTCCATCATGCATTTCATGTCACTATATTTTATCATTTGTATTAGGTATGTTATTTAATTACATTAACATTAGGACTAATTTTGTTCTTGCATGTCAAGGTCTAGCACCACTTGTATGATTATCATTAGTCTTAATAAAAACATTTTATCAACATTACTTGCACTTTTTCTTATGAGATTTTACTTATTAAGGGGTCCTCGTAATATAGGATAGATTCCAGATGACCATCAACAATGATGTTTATATGGCCATTGACTACTTTACTCACACCTCTTAGTTTACGAAATATCATAGGAAAAACCCCCACATTTCACATGTCATTACAATCCACATTTCCCTTGTTGGTAATTGTTTTTTTCAACATAGTCCATAAGTTTCTATAGGGTGCTCACTAGGGTTTTTTATCATTCAACCATTCCTAGTTTTCTTTTCAAATTTTGTCAAAAGCTATCTTGGTTTTTGAAGGTAGGGTATTACTTTGACTGTACCTTGTATATCTCAAAATCCCAACACAAATACACACATTTAAAAATTTGAGTTTGAACAAGGAAGGATAACATAAGATAAAGGTTTCCATTGCTCATCCTCTTATGCACATGGTTTAGGATGATGAGAAATTATAAAAGGATGATCTCCCCATACCCAAAGAAATTAAATTACTTGGTCTTCCACAAAAAATGAGAAAGTATCCCCCCCCCAAAAAAAAATTGGGTTTCACCACTACAATAAAACCCATTGCTCCTCATAAAAAATGAGTAATTATCCCAAAGAAATTAAAATAAAATAAGGAGGTAATGAGCTTGAATCCTTAGAATTTTTAGTTATTCAAAATATATGGGATGATCTCCATTACAATAATGGGTTGAATGAAACCCACTTGGCAATGGGGTAGTCTTACGTGTGGCGATATGTCTATCATGTTAGAGACCTTATTTTGTACCGACCAATGTTAGCTTGTGGATAAGCTAGTTTTTTTATGGCTTGTATTTCCTAGTATTCTAGTCCATCTACGTATAAAATTAGGATAATTATGACCATGAGGTGATCCTCATTACAAAAATGGGCTCTAAGAGCTGGCATGGCAATGGGGTATTATTATGTGTCATAATGAACATCACCATGCACACACAAATATATTGAATATCTTGGTATTCCTAGTAGATTTCTACCTTTTTAGAATCTTTCATGGTCATACATATTTTTATTGGTCAACTAAAGTGTTTGAGTATCATGAAAACCATGTTGTTTCCCTATAGAATATTACTTGTCCACCATCCATCATTTACATTTTTATCATATTACATATGATTGAATTTCAAATGTATGACTTTTATGAAAATATTAACATTTTGATTAATGATTGTTATTTTGTGGTTATTTAGTTTAGGTTGTTTTGCATCTTATATTCATTCATTATGTTTTAAAATATAAACATAAAAATCAAATTTTATATCATCATGTCATTAATCCATAATCTACATCTAGGCATACATATATGTATACATACTATAATATCTAGGCATATATCCATCATCCACAACAACATCTAATAAGTGCATCTCAAAAATATTAGATTTGTCATATCAATAACATAAATGTACATTCATAATAAAATAAACAAATCCAATAATAAATCTAACATTAGGCACTACATCCACACATCATATAATACATAAATTAAACACATGATAGGCCATAAAATATGATATCATATATATATATGGAACAAAATACGGTACATCATGATATAAAAATACCTGTAAGCTATAATAGAGTGGGTCCTCAAACCTCACACTCAATAATTGAACAATCATAAGTCCCTATCAATAAGGGCCTACACCCCCTGAATCACTACCACCCTTCACCTCATATCTATGAGGTTGCCCTGAACCACTGGCTACTAAAGTCTCTAGCCTATTTGTAGACCTAAGAGCTTGTAACATCACTGAAGGCTTCCCAAACTTGTTGTACCAGATTTGGTGAGATACTCCTACTAAAGAGTGAGCAAGTAGGAAACCACAAAATTGGTCTCCTTGATCCTCTAAACCTTGGATGTAAACCCCATCAGACCGATGTTATGCTTGATAGTCACTCAACAACATCTATAGTCTACCTACCTTAGCATGTAGTCTCACTACTTCACCTATACCCTAGCTAGTTGTACCTACTTGTCCTTGAGCCACAATTAAGGCCATCACTTGAGCTTGTAGAAAATCGTGCTCTACTATCCTGCTTACCACCTATGATTGTAGAGCATATCGCTCTACCATGACCCTATCAATATCATCTTGGGAGCTCTCTACTTATGCCTTCAAAGTGTCCTTCTCTTTAGATAATGTCCTCCACTGCTACGCCTCACTATCTATATGGATCTATAGAGATTCTACTATGATATCTCACTCTAACAACTACCTCTACAAGCTCTAGACCTATGTTCTTAGTGTAGCCTCCTGATCCTAGGGATACTCATCATCCCTACCTTGATCATGGGTATCCTCATTATCCCCAACCTTATCCTAAGGATCACCTCTCCCAAAGGCCTCCCCAACTCTCCCTCCATCTGGTGATGCACTCGTCACTCTCCCTAGAAGGCCTCATTGCCTAAGCCCCCCTCTACCATAGTCCTATTAGGTCCTCCCATTGGTCCACAACCCTGCCATAGCCATGTGATCCACCATGTATCATACTCTATGGTTGTGCCTAGGTCTTCTACCCCTAGATTTTCTAGCAACTAATCTACATCCTCACCCACTATCTCAAGACAGGGTCACTCTAGTTGAGTCTCATCTCCTCGATATCAGTAATGATGGGTTGACCAAGTGTATCCTAGCGAACCCTAAAATATAAATAAATGTGAGCATACTAGAAGTACTCCTGCTCTATGCCATGTCACACAACCACCCATCACTCACATATCATACACCTTATATAGTCCATTACCTTTATCTATGGTGGGCAGTCCCTGTAGAGCCATCATATCACTTGCTCTAGAATTAGTCCCTTAAAAGACTTCATGTAATGGGTAATCCTACCTGAGTGAGGATGAATTTGATCCCACTTATAATATTGATCCCATAGAGCTACATAGCCAAAATACTTATCTACCATTCAAACCTGTGTCACCCATGGGATCCCATCTATCCTATCCACCCAAATATCCTCCCACTCTCAAAATTGAATAAGGAAGTTGTAGCCCAATCCATGACTACTCTACTAATGAATCTCATATAGCTCATAATATAAGTAAAAAAGTAGCATAGTCCCCTATGCAATAACGAAAGGGTCCTAAGTGGTGCACTCCACAAAATACTGTGCTAGCTTGAGCAAGTTCTATGGGAACATCACTCTTAAAAAAATAGGTAGTAAAATGTTCAACATGAGTGACATCACCACCACATATCTCCTCATCAGAACTGCATCATACCATGCATCCACTACCACCTGTTGCTATCCAAGCTACACTGAGAAACCTTCCAATCCTCTTTGAATATATTTTAGAGCACTTTGCTTTGCTCACTAATGTGTGTGGAGGTGATGGAGCATCCCTTGATCAAAATATGGAGTATCCTATAGACATCCTCTAGTGACACTATCATATCCCTAGTCAAAATATGGAATGTATTTGTCTGACTATCCCAGTGATATATAAGGGTGATCAAATAGGCCTAATATATCATAACTACCTATAAAATCATCACCTACTTAAGGCTAATGGCCTCAATCCATTCCTAATCACAATTAGAGAGTCAACCATGCACACTCTCAAATATAATTGGAAATATGTGATGAGCTTTAATAAGCTATGGCACACAAAAATCATCTAAGATAAAAAATAATAATAATAAAAAACACATGGAAAAAATCACCTCCAATGAGGTCATCTCATCCTGAGATAGTCTCTCCCTAAGGCTATATCGAGTCAATACAACCTCTGTAATGGTTGAAATTATGATCATTGTGACTCAAATGTAAATGTCCCACCTAAAGACAACCCCTAACCACACAAGAAGGACCGTCACACCCCGATATGACCCCTACATTAGGGTCATTGCAATCCTAAAATACATGCCAAATAAAAAATATATCAAGCACACAAAAGCAAAAAAAAACAATATACAATACATTTTTTTTCTAAGAGTGTGATTCATTGCCTTAATGTTTTGGTGAGGTTCATTTCCACACACAAAAGCAAAAAAAAAACAATCTACAATACATTTTTATCTAAGAGTGTGATTCTTTGCCTTAATTTTTTGGTGAGGTTATTTTCCCACTTTAATTAGTGAGGTTCATTTTAATTTGTAACATCACAAAGAATACAATATGATATTTTATCTTTTTTCTTTTGACTCCTCTGGTTGTAGAAGTCTTAGGTTGGTCCATGGTGGAATCTGGTCAATGTTTCAATAGAAATTCACTTAAAAAATTATTATCCTCCTCCTAGCCTCCCTTTTTCTAATTTTGCTTTTATATTTTCAAATCTATGTGACCGTATTGAGGTCAGATGATCACAATTGTTGCAACCATCCCACCAAGATATAATAACCAAAATTATGTATATATATAATTGAAATAAACGCTCCAAAGGAACTTAACCCCTTTGGTAAAAATCATAGCAAAAGGCTCCAAAGGTACCCAATTTTATTTGGTCCACATAAATTCAAAAATCTCCAAATGTACCCAAATTCCTTTCGTACACATCAATTCAAAAGGTCCCAAAGGTACCCAAATTCGTTTGGTCAAAATCAATCCAAAAATCTCGAAAGGTATCCAAAATCCTTTGGTCACATTCAAAAATCTCCAGAGGCATCTACACCTTTGGTCAAATCATTTAAAAAGGCTTCAAAGGTACAAAAATTCCTTTGGTCAAAATCAATCCAAAATGCTCGAAAGGTACCCAAAATCCTTTGGTCACATTCAAAAATCTCCAGAGGCACCTACACTTTTGGTCAAATCATTTAAAAAGGCTTCAAAGGTACCCAAATTCCTTTGGTCAAAATCAATAGAAAAGGCTCGAAAGGAACATAACCCCTTTGGTCACATAAAAATCAAAAATCTTGAGTGAACCTCATGTCTAGTTATTTACTCTGGTCACCTAGCGGATGCAGTGATTGGTTATCCATGCAATTCAATAAGGATGCGTAAATTACCATAAGTCCACTCACAAAAAAAATAAAGTGGGTCAAACACAAGGTTGTAATGGGGTCTTCGACCCTCTAATTTTTGCAATGGTCCTTGAGAACCCAAATCAAATCATCTTGGTCAAGAAACTTGTCACTTTCAACATTTTTCTATTTCCTCATTGACTCGTCGCTTGATGGGGTAGTCATATAATCAAAAAATTCATAATCAAGTCAATAATCAAACATTCAATCATGCAAATTATTTTCATTCAAGAATAATTGCCAAAGACTATCATGTACCTTTATTGGTTGGGGTAGATAACAAAAAAAACAAATTTAAACACATAAAAAGATAGCTAAAATTGTCTACTTGGTATGCATAAGGTCATTGCCTATAGACTGGATCCTATCTACTCATGACTAAAAATTTTACTAAAACCAAGTTCCTAAACTTGTCAAAATCAATGATTCAAAAATGTATGCTCTTTCCATGATTGGGTTATCTAACATTGATCAGATCAATGAAAATCATCAACTCTCAATTTGATGATAGGTCATTTATTTTTACTCCGCGTTGTGCTTTCACACAACACATCCCAAAAAGGGGCATATTTAGACACCTAAAATGCATCATGTTGGGAATACTACCTATATGGACTCCTTTAGACCATATGACCCACCTTGGGTAGCCTTAGGGCTTAAACAATGGTTTTCACCACTCAAATAGGGAACACTTTCCATTATAGCCATGTCCATCCCTCCAAGGGATAACCTCTAGAGGCCGTCTCACCTCGAGATAACCTCTAGTTAGGGTTGTATCACCCTGATATGGTCATGCTAGAAGTAATATTAACAAATATTAGGATACAATTGGTAGCCAAAACTACCATTTAAACTTATGCAAGAACTTGCAATACAATTTAGTGCATGCATGAGGCTAGATTAGAGCAAGTTATGTGACATAATCAGTCTCATAGAGATCTTGAAGATATACATTCACTTTTCTTAATGCAAACTACCTCTTCACTTTTTCATGCACAAGGTTGTGTTATTATTAGATTCATTTTGAGGAATGTATATAATAGCACTTACCATCAATTCGAACCCTTGATTTTTCCTTGGTTTTTATTTAGTTCTATATATCGAGTTCTTAAGTTTTCAAGCAAAAAAGTGTTGTTGGATTTTCACCATGAACTTTCACATCCGAAGGGTCCAAAATTTTAAATCTTCAAACCCTCTCATTGTTGGAAGTTATGGCACCATATCACTTCAAATATTTAAACTACATTTATATCCACCTTGTGCTCCAATATTTTTACTTTGAATACTGATCCAGACCTAGTAAGCCATTCTCATGAATGCACCAATATGTCAACCAAACCCCAAATCGAACCCAAAAGTCACCATTGCATGAGCCTAAAATAAAGCACTCATAGGTTAGTGGTTGTCTCTCTTAGAGATGGATCGCAGGTACAACCATCCCACCCAAAGATTGCCTCTAGGACAAATTTATTTTCCTATTTTATTTTAGTAGAATCTTAGCATAGTTTTTTTCTTGATTTTTACAGTAGTTTTATTTTCATTCATGCATTTGGTTTACCTTTATTTCAATTTTATTCTCATTGTATCAAGCCTTATATTAAAGGGCTATGCACATGCTACTAATTTATTTTATTTTCTTGTGTGCAGGTGATAGATATCTATAAGGGAAGAGGAGCACCATAATTTTTTACATCAATCATAGCAACAATCATGAAAAACCTACCCCAAATAATTTTATGGATGAGGAAGAACCTATGCAGTACATCTGGAAGAGTTTTATTAGTAATTAATTGTATAAGACTAGTAGCAAATCCCTTAGAGGGATCTTATTGTAACCTCCTTGAAGAACGAATATTATTATTAATAAAAAGAGCACCATCATTCATTTGCATATATCTTGTTCTTATTTGTGTGGCTTCATTATTATTGATATCTTTGGGTATTTATTTTGCATGGATGTATGGCCTTTTTGCACTTCAATTTATTTGATGAGGATGTGAGATTTATTCTTGAAATGTGAGGGTATAATGAGTACACCTAAGCTTTCAAAAACTATTGGCCATAAGTATTATTGATCAAGATCAAATGATTGTGAGGTATTGGCCATGTTATTTTAAACATGTGACTCTACATTATGGTAGTCATCTAAGATAATATGATTTCTAGTAGGATTTTGGGTTTAGGATTCTACCTTACATTCATTTATGGTCATTATTAATAGATAATCACTCCTTTTTTGGATCGTAGTGTCTATTGGTTCAAAATAATTACTAGGTTGTGGTTGAATATTATCTTACATTAAGCATATGGATAAGAAGAAGAGATATTTCATGGTCTCTTTCATGGTTTGATTTTGAGTTGTTTCTTATTGTTATGTCTTCATAGGGTTCCAAAAATTCATTGTCATTGTTGCTATTATATGATGATGAACAAGGTTGACACTTATTATAATGAGACCTATACCCTATACCCCATCATCGTATCCATGATTTGGGTTCCAAAGGCTTTTTAACACCTTGTTAAAAACTTTGTAGACCCAGCCAACTATACCCAATATTTCTTAGGATCTATTTAGGTATCTAATAGATATTTGATATATAACAAGAAGCATATTGTTGTTCTATTAGACAAGGGTTGATTCCACATATAATTTATTTGTTATTAATTCCAATACAAATAAAGGTATAACTCCCTATATGCACTTTCTCTTCTAAGAAGATAGTCCTCGGGTTCAAGGTGAAGGAGGCAGCCTGACTAGGTCTAATGTTAATAATTAACTTTGTATATTAGCACAATCAATGTTTTAAATTTATTAGGTTGGATATTTTTGCTTCTTAGGTTGACTACTAATGCTTACTTCATTTTAATTGTTATGTGATCCTAAGGGTATAGGTTTTATGATGAGGTGAGATGTACTTAAAGATAAAAAAATATGTATATTCCAATTTTCTTTTTCAATGGAGTGATAGTAAGAAAAAGGATCAAGATCTATATAAGTAATGTGAAGTTGCCCTTGGTAATTGTTGTTGTTATTGCACAACATACCCCAATTTTGGGACCCACTTCAAATTTTAATGCTTATGTGAATTTTTGTTTGTATTTGAGTGACTTGTTGTTTAGTGTGAAAAACTTAGTTCTGGTAAGCATTTTTCCTAAATTGGTTGTGTGTACTCAGATTGGTTTCAACACAAAATTTATTGTTTTTACATTTTTTTTAACACTATTTTTGTGGTTGTCATTTTATCATTGATTATAAATGTGTTACCATTCAATGTTGAATTTTATGCCCAACTGAGTCGGTGGCATAGAGTATATAAGGTTTCATATACCTTATAAAACCTATAAGTCCTATTATTTGTTTTAAGTATATTATAAATTTTCTTTTAAATCATTTCATGGATTTCCAAATCATGGAGCCATATATTAAAATGGAAGTAAACAAATGAATTGGCCATAGGATGTAATAACTAATTCTTTAAGAAAAAAATCTATTAAGTTTTGAACTAGCCAAATAATGCAATTGTTTATTATTTTCACTTTATTTTTTTCCGTAGTGATCAACTACAAAGGGCTATAATTTAATTTGATTCTATATAATAATGAATGTGCATATTGATTAAATGTTAGTTTAATTTCTCGTAGGAAGTCATCGTCAATGCTGATAGCAGGGCTATGGTGGACTAGTGGTTTGACCCAATTTTGTCCTCTATGATGCAGGTAATGATGCAAGAAGTGATGCAAGTAGAGGCATAAGGAAATAATATTTAACCCTCACGTAGAGAAATTTACTTCAATGTTACAAAAATAATTGTGGCTCTATTAACAAGGCAAACCTAGCCAAAAATGGAGGCATAAATTTCTAGGAGTAATGGCACAAATTTTGAGGGTTGACATGGTGGCATTACCTTCAAGGTGAACCCCAAACCATCCAAGTAGCAGATGCAGCACCAGAGCACAATCAATGTGGAGGAAAGGACCAAGGAGCCACTAAGGCTTAGCTAAGTCATTTGTGATTGTGGATGTTTGCATTGATAAACACCATCTTGGGCTTACATGTGATACATGTGGGATCAAATCTACAATGGAAATAAAATTTACTATGTAAATAGTCACGGACTAACGTCATTCCAGAGCATGATGGGAAGAAATATTTTATCATACTCGATCATGCTAATGATAAACATCTGTGAAGAAACAAATAAAAATCACATATAAGAGAGAAACCATGGTACCCTAGCCCCTCCCCAATGTATTGTCCCATGGGTTTGCTAATTCTAAACTAACTAAGTTTGTTATGAAGTACATAATTCTATCGAATGTGGATTCCTTATATCAATATAACAATAGCACTATTATCTCATGTTAATTGATTATCATGGTTGATCACCAAAAAATCATTCATTTCATGGATAGTGGTATCTTTCATGTTTAAATACAGTTTTTTTGAACTTGTTAAATTTCCATACCTCTGAGCAAAATTATAAGAATGACTTTGTTGAGTTTGGTGTAGGCCACTATGAGATTTTGGTCTTTGTTAATGAAGTTGGATTGTGGTGCTTGTGCTACCTCTGTCTCCACACTAGCAAAACATTTGACTATATCAATATCACTACTATGGATATCATCCTCATAAAAACGAAGTCACGAGGTGGGAAAATGAGGGTAAGTCATTTGCATAGGTTATATTCTTTGAAATAGAGGTGTACTGAGGTGAATTAATCCAAGGTCAAATGCTCACAACAGCGAGAAGCATGATTTGATGTTTCACCACAGATAGGAAGATTCATATAGCATTCTATAACAAAACTTGCTAAAGAAATTGATTTTGTTAGTGATCAATATGAAGAGGTATGATCAATTATTAATGTGAGATTGAAGCAGAAGCCCAAATGATATGCATGTTTGGAGACTCCCATAATTGTGAGCACTGCGATAAAGTAGAATATTAGTTGCAACATATACAATCTAGGTAGTGACAAACAATAAATTTAATGTTGATGAATGAGAAGAAAAGAAGTATGGATTGGAAATTACGTAATAGTTTATATCCCTTGGAATTGTGAGGATGATATGATAGTAAAATTGTATTTTTGTTACTTCAGTTTTGCTTGCATTAGAAGTAGCTTCCATTAGGCTTACATGGGGACACTCTACCATAGTTTTGACAAGAGTACGTGTGGTATTATGTCTACTATGATATATGCTGATGGGAATCGTGTATGTCCAAAGCATGGCTATATTTATAGCATAACATGGGGTCTAAAAAAAATTGCTAATTGGTGATTCGAATCATGTTCATTATGTATCCAAGGCTTTAAACTGTATTTACTCTTGCAACAATGGCTCTTATAATTCATATTTTCAAATTTTGGAAAGTACATGATACCATGGGAGAGAATGGTTTGAGAAATAGATAGAAAAAGCATTATCGAAAGAGTTGTAAAATAAATGGAAATAATTAAGCATATCGGTTACAAATCGAGGAAAAGGAAATAAGACAAATGTGAATGATTTATTGTTGAAGCAAGCAAAAAAGGAAACAAAGGGTTTTTGGAAATTTTAAATATACATTCAAATGCACGAAAGAAGGGTGGGACTTTGTGGAGCAAGCCAATGTTGGAAATTTTATTTCTTAAAGAGCATCTCCTCCCTGATTGCTGGACTGCAAAAGTTTCATCCATTGTAATCCGTTTGAAGAAAGGCATTCTGAAGGAGCATGAATTTAATATTTTTTCATTTTGAAATATATTAGAAATTTTAATAAGTTTTATGCATGCGAATTGCAGACTTATTTATTTTTTTAATATATTATGTTATTCCCATAGAAGATTGCATCACATTAATTTCAAACTATGTGAAGACTGGTAAGATGAATAATGGTTTAGTGTAGGGTATTTGTTTATGTAGATTTGGGATGAAATTTTAAAAGTTTCAATAGCTTGTCCCTTTTTATTTTATTTTACATTTTTTTAATTTCATCAAATAAAAATTCAAAAAAATCAAAACCCCAAAAAGGAATACGTCAATTTCAAGAATTAAAATTAAAATTTTCAGTTTACATAAATTCACATTTTTTAATGAAAATTTGAAGTCTTAAGCTTTGCTTAGGTTTTAAATAATCATTTAATATCATTTACGTAAAATTGAAATTTCAATAAATTTTAATTTTTCATTAAAGTGAATAATTAATATGATATTCCAAAGTTTTTACATTGCAAAGTTAGATTCAATCACTTCATTTTTATTCTCAAGCAAATCTTAGCAATCGAAGATAAAATTTGATTAACAATAGAAGATAAATAATTGACTAACAATCGAAGATAAAATTTGATTAACAATAGAATATAAAATTTGATTAACAATCAAAGATAAAATTTGATTAACAATCGAAGATAAAATTTGATTAACAATCGAAGATAAAATCCATTAAAATCAAAATTTCAAAGGTTAAAATAAAATAAATATCAAGTTTCGAAGGTTGTTAGTTGATTAATAATTTCATATTTTCATAAATTCCATGAACAACAAAATCAATACAAATCAAATCAACCAAAAAAGGCCCCTTGTTAACAGGTATATGTAACACTGAGATATCCAATTAACTTTTGGTATTTCACATTTTGCACTAAGCATTGCAAGTAGATCAATACATTAAATAGAATATTTTGGGAAATCATAAATATTTCCTTTCAAGAGAGGATATTTAGGCAAAATACTAACTGTGATTATATTCTTGTGAATTGTTAAAAAATGTCACTCAACATAATTCGCACTAGAAGGAGGGCCACATGAAGGTAATTTATTCGATTTAAGAAGTCCTTTTTAAGTCATTCACATTTATTGTTAGAAAATCTCTTATTTATGATGTATTGATTCTAATATTTTATAAATTTATAATATTCCTTATTGTTATGGTTTAATTGAAGCATTTTTAATGAACATGATGATTGATTAGTTAAAAATTTGAAATTTGGAAGTCTTTTCATTTCAATATCATTAAACACTTGTAGTTTTCATTATCAGAGCTGGAACTGAAAGTTATAATCACAAGTTCTAAGGCTTTCGAGGACACTATTTTTCATAGTATTTCTCCTACAAAGAGGATCAGAAGATCTAAAAGTTAGATGATTGTTATTCCACCCAGTAGCAGTTCATCGCTACCCATCATCTCATTTATTCCTCCATAATTAGTTCCAATGGTAGGAATTATATCTTGGTTAGGTTCTCATAGTATTCACTTAAACATATTTGGAGCAACCCATGATATTTCCAAAATCTCAAAAAGGTATTTACCTAAATATAAAAATGATGAAATTTGAATTGTTGAAGAGCATATTCAAGTTTACAATGATACCTTAATTGGACTGCAAGTTGAAAATGAGGATGTTACTTGCAGAATGTTCCCTCTCACCTTAGATGAAATGGCATATGATTGGTATATTAGTTTACCTGTTAATTCCATTATGTATTTGTCCCAATTGGAAACAACTTTTGTGAATCAATTTAGGCTACCCATAGATCCTATTGTATTCTATCAGCAATTTGCATCAGCCAAGAGAGAGCCTAATGAAACTTTAATATCGTTCAATACTGAATTCCATAAGTTGTATAACAGGTTAGTTGATCCTTATACTCTTCAGGCATATTTTATCATACAAATTTACTTTAGGGTATTGGCATTTTTAACATCTATGTTTGTAAGGAGAGATCCTCAAATCACTACACTTCCCATGGCATACAATGGGTCTTTGACTATAGAAAAACATTTGATACCACAAGGTTTTGGGATAGGAAAATTGCCTTCCATAGGACAGCCAAGTGCTTATAATCAAGTGCCTATGATCAATCAAGCTTTGTCACAACAAATTCCTATGTTGAATTCCATTCCATTCAATAATTTCAATTTGCCATACAATCCACCTATCACACCCACTTATCCTACCACTCCACTATATTTAGAAAATAAATTCACCACTCATAAAATGGATAAAACAAATGCTCAAACTATACCTAAATTCTTGAATACAACACCCTCTTCAAATATGTCAACATTTCATCAAAATAACACAACTTTTCCACAGGTTGTCCAAAATCAAAGTTTACCAAATTTTCAAAATCCCTTATTTCTACAAATAATACAACCAATAAAACTATTGTAGGGTAAAATAATGAACCTAATTATTAGGTAAACAATCTATAGAGGGTTGTCCAAAAACTCAGTAGTGACATAGTCCTAATACAGAAACAATTGCCTCAAAATTCTCATCAAAATATAAATTTTAGTTTTTAGAGAAAATAATGGAATACTCATTCGAACAATGGAGGAGTTCCTAATCTCATTTTTAATCAGAACAATGCTACCACTAGTTCCAATAAAAGTAGCACTATTGTTAATATTTTGGAGTTGGATTTAAACAATTGGTGTAGGGTATATTCCACGACACAACATAGTGAGAATGAGTGCCCTAAATTCAAAATAGCTCTAGATATTCTACAAAAAGAGATGGATAACATGGAAATTATTTTAGATGAAGATCCTTCCCAATAGGCTAGTACTAGCAAAGGGAAAGAATAAATGCTAGTAGTTGAAACATTTGAATCAATTTAAGAAGATGAAGGGTATGTTGGGTCTATAGAAGAGGAAGTTCAAGCTTTCAGACAATTTAAAAAAGGTAATCATAATTACAAGCTTAGGAGTAAGACTATATCTCAATTTAGTTATTCTACTCCCCCAAATGACACCATCATTCCTCCTAACACACAAGCTAATAACAACCCCATGCATCCATATGTCTCAACCACCACATAAAAAAATACATATAATATTGTGGAGGATTTAAAGAAAACAAAAACGAATATATCTTTATTTGATGTTGCTAAGTTGACTAATCAACAAGAATTTTTGATGCAGGCTTTTGGTGATAAAAGCAAAAAAAAATCCCTGAAATCCATGAATGTGCAATTTACTTCATGAAGGAAAAATGAAGAAGCTCTTTCCTTTATTTTAACCTTAAGAATTTCAAGAATAAATATACACAATTATCATGTGAAAGCACGAGGATACGGAAACAAAAAGGAAAGTGCCAAAATGGATGCTTTTAAAATCAAACTTAACGCTTATAGCCTATGTATTGCAAAGTGCATAAAAAGAAAGAGCATAGACAAATTGACACAAGATGAAAGCAATATAAAATATGACCCTTTTTATTGATATGCTTTTCAGAGTTGTGTTACAATACGTCTCCTTCCTTTTTAGGGAATAGGAGCGTCAAATAAGTTTCTTATCGCATCTATAAACAACAATCCTTCTTCCGCATGCCCACATATAAGATGGGCGGACCAAAACGTCACCACCACTTGTGTGTATGATTGTTCACTCCTTCCTGCTCTTCTGATGTCAAAAACCTATGTTCAAAGAAACAAAAAATATTAGTAGCACCTGCAGATATAATAAAGCATGTATTTCCCAAGGCCTACTGTCAGTATATGCATGAAAATATTAAATCGATAATCAAATGACCTCGGATTGACCTAAAAATTTAACAGTAGCATAAATATGTTATCAGAAGACCTCTGCAAAAAGAACAGTCTGGAAATTCCTCACAGATTTGTATTCGCTCCAGGGTGGGACGAATAGACCTACAATAACCTGTCAGAAAGCACCCTCTTCAATGTCCTATCTCGGAAGCTCCAAATGACCTGCAAACTTGGGGTTAGCTAATTGGGGGTGTTTTGGGAAGACCCAGAAGGTCAGATTTCTCCAATTTTACCTCTATCACCCAGATTTTTTTGGTGCCATCTGCAAGTTAGTAAAGGCGGGAAATGACAAAAACCTGGTCAAAATTGCTCAGAATGAAATGAAATTTGAACTGTAACCTATTTAGCATATCTAGAATAAAATGCAAAAGAAAAACTAAAGAAATCTATCACAGATTTCTAATCATCCTAGGGTGGGGCGAATAGGACTGTGACAGTTTGGGGAGCGCCCAGGGGCAGGACGCCCACCGTTTGGGACACTGTTTCAGCACCAATCCACTTGGGATGGGTCCAAAACTCTTTATGGGGTGTTGTCAACAAATTTTGTGAGTTTTTATGGTCAAAAATTGGGTTTTGGGTCCGGATTCGTGTTTCCAATACTCACCCAATAACCTCCCTTTCGAATGAGAGATTAAGGATGTGAAAGCACAAATCGCAAGTAGGTATGTAAATTGGCAGCACTTCGTTGCTCAAATGCTCCTTCTCTATCTTCTTTTGGGTGGGAAAACTCCCCAATTTATAGACCTTAGGGTCTCCTTGTTTAAATTGCGCATGCGAGGGCGCTACTTGAGTTAACTGTCCTATTTTGAGAGAAAAGCTAGTTCCCTGATTTAGAATCTCCTTGCATGAGGTCTCTAAAATAAAGACATGCATGATTGAAGTCTCTCTTCTTGAATAAAAGCTATTCCTCGCAATTGCATGGCTTGAAGCCTCAGTTAACTAGCGGAGTTGCCGAGGTTTGACTTTTTTGCTAGTCAAACCTTCTATTCGCCTCACCCTAGGGCGAATGCTGCTATTCGTCCCTGGGTGGGACGAATGCCAGTTTGTATTCGTCCCGGGGTGGGACGAGCAGAGAGCAAGGTGCCAAAAAGGTGCCAAATTGACCTTTGACCTTCCAAACTACTTTTGGGAGTGGTTAGGACCACTTGTTTGACCTCTGGGGGCTGCCCTAGGGGCTGTTTGTGTCAATGCGATCAGCGCTTGTTGTCACATAATCGGATTGGTGTTGTTTTGGTGTCTATAGATGCCCCTTTTTGGGAAGCGTTGTGCAAGGCGCAACATCGAGCAAAAATAAATAACCAAAGCACTAATGATTAGGGTTTCTCAGTAACCTAACCAACTCTTGATGCCCCAAGTATGGAAAGGGCACGCATTCTAGAATCCTTGCTATGGACGAGCTAAGGAACTTAATTCAAGTGTTAACCTTTTTCGGTGAGGTGTTACTTGAGCTTGGACATTGATCAGTCATGAATAGGCAAAGGGCGCAACCTTTTGTCTGTGGGAACCTTGAGTTCATGATTCATGAATGCCAAGTGTTTGATCAGCTTGTGATTGTTGCTTGTTTGCTGCCCCAAGCAGGAGCATGATTGTCTTTTGCAATGATCCTTTGAATGCGTGTCATTTCCAGGATTGGGTATGTTGTTGTTGATTGGCGACTAAGTGTGACTACCCCCTCAAGCGACGAATCGATGAGGGAATGACCAACATGAGAAAAGTGACGAGTCACTTGACCCAAGATGACTTAGGTAAGGGTGCCTTCAGTTGTTTACCATTAAATGCGAAAGCAGTTTCTGAACATTCTGACCTATTTTTGGTGGGTTTGAACCCTTTTTGTGACGCATTTCGGAGCTAAAATTGGCAAAAATCCGTCTTCCCATGGAGCGGTCCGGCTATGGTAGCCTTCTTAGGGAGTAGGATAGTGACAATTTGTGACCCCAATATCTATTTTGGATGCCAAGAATGTCAGGCGCAAATGCGCCTTCGTTCGGCAATGATATTGCTATTTTTGGGTGGGTTTTGACCCGTTTTGGTGATGCCGTTTGGGGATGAAATTCTCAAAAATCCGTCTTCCCGGGGAGCGGTCCGGCTATAGTAGCCTTCTTAGGGAGTAGGATAGTGAGGATTTGTGACCCCGACATCTGTTTTGCATGCCCAGAATATCAAGTGCAAAAGCACTCTGATTGGACAGTTTTATTGCTTGTTTTGATGCATTTTTGTGCAGTTTTTGCTGTTTTTGAAATTTTTGCTCTGTATTCGTCCCAGGGTGGGATGAATTCCTATTTAGTATTCGTCCTAGGGTGGGACGAGTGCTAACCAGAGCGCTCATCCCAGGGGGGAATGAATACAGGCTCAAAAAGCCTTTTTAAAGGCCAAAACTGAGTTTTGGGCTCATTTGCACTTGTTTTTCTTGGCGATTTGGAGCTCTAAGGAGGAGGAGGTCAATTCTGTGAAGCGAAGCGCTACCGAATTATTCTTGTGACCATGAGTTCACACACCAGATCGAGCGGCGGAGCCGAAGCGATACCAGTGAGTGCCCGTCCTCTTTGTTAATTTGTGTCGCAGTTGGAAAACCGCAAGTTGTTTATTTCTTGTGTTTTATCAAATTTAAAAATGAAACCCTAGTCTATCAAAATTAACACTAAATGGGAAACTTAGTAGAACCCGAGGTAAAAAAAGATCAAAATTTTAGTGGAAAACTTAGCTAAAAACTGAGTTTAATAACTTAAAATCTCGTAACCGAATTTAACAAAGTTCAAAACTGTAGGTTAAAAACGTAGGGTAAACGAAGTAAAAGTAGCTCAACCCTAGTTATTGTTGTTTTTGTGTTATAATGTTTAGAGTTAAAACCCTATGTAATAAATTATTTTTTTTTTTGTTTGTTTTATTAGAGTTAAAAACCCTAGATCGGACCAATGATTTTTTTTAATTTATCGGTTAGAGTTAAAAAAACCTAGGTTTGACAAATGATTGTTTTTGTTAATTTTAATTGTAGAGTTAAAAACCCTAGATCGGAAAAATTATTTGTTTGAATGTTGTTTTTTTAATTTTTTTGTATATTTTTTTTATTGTTTTAATGTTTTTATGTTGTTTTCTTTTGTAGGTGGTGAAGAGTCGGTATCGGGTGCCTACTATGTTCATTGAAGCACGTGCAGCACTGACTTTGGCTGATTGGGATTGGCTTGACGCCCTTGGGCTCAAGCAGGTGACTCAGCTGGAGCCGGTGGTCGGGGATCGGGCCTATCTGATGGCCCTGATCAATCTGTGGGATCCCCGGACCAACACCTTCCATCTCCCAATAGGGGAGATGATGGTGACCTTGGAGGATGTCTATCGGATTCTTCGGATTCCAATAGATGGACTGTCGATCCGGACGATGTCATGGGATCGGAGGACAATATTACTGATACGCTATTTTGGGCATGGGGAGGAGTTGGGTGTGGAGAGCCCAGTGGAGAGGGCAGAGATCGACTGTCATATTGGTGGCATACTGGTTCGATGGTGGCTAGAGAAGGGTGTGTTGGGAGTGAGGCACGCATTACTCATGGGCCTCATTTCCAACATGTTGCTCCTTGACTCTTCGGGCACGAGGTTCCCATGGAACCTGTTGGAGGTGGTGTTCAGGCTGGTGGAGTGTCCTACAGATGCACCGATGATCATGAGATGGGGACAGACTCTAGGCACAGCTTTATGATGAGCTGTACGAGGTCCGCTATCGAAAGCGAAAGGGGATTAGTTGCAGCTACTTGTTGCAGTGCTTGGCTTGGCAGCACATAGCAGTGGAGAGGCCCGTGGGGCTGCCTTGGATGACTCGAGCAGAGATGGCAGACCGGGAGATTGGATATGGGGTACTATGGTGGAGGTCGAAGGAGCAGGGTCAGAGTCGATGATGGGCAGGTGTAGTAGGGCACTATGTCGATGCCTTCGCTCGGCTTACTCCAAGGGAGGTGTTCCAGCGCCCTTACCGGGACTATCGACTGGCCTGAGGTTGGAGAGTGGCTTCGATGGGTATGGAGGGAGCGATGGCTGATTGGGAGGCATGGGACTAAGTAGGAGTTGTTCCCATATGGCGGGTTACACGATAGTTTGGGGTGTGCCAGGGGATTCCTGGTGAGCCCATGGTCTATCGACATCGGGGGGATGAGAGGACTCTAGACCGGCCAGTCGTTGCACCACTTGGCGAGGATTCAGATATGGCTATTGACATCCCGGATGTGGATGACGTTGGAGTTACTATCGAGTATGAGCAGTGGTGGACCTTGCGATGGTGGCGAGGCGAGGGGCCTCTAGGCAGGGCAAGGCGGCAGTAGGGGATGAGGGTGCGGAAGCACCAGATGAGGATTGGGGTGCTCCACTGGATGATGCGGAGATGGTGGAGGTTGAGGATGTGGGTGGGGATTATGGGGTTCCGACCAGCCAGAAAGGTAGGATGTCCCGGAGTAGTGGGAGCCAGAGCAGGCTGCTGTCCCGGATTCGTCGAGGCCTCAGGTAGTGTCGGAGGACATGGAGGTAGGGTTGCACTGAGAATGCATGATTGACGGGGCTACTATGGAGGCGAGATGGGGAGCTGGGAGAGGCTTTGTAGGAGAGAGATCTCTGGGGGGGGGGGGGGGGGGGGGGTCGTGGATGATGGAGGGGGGGGGGGGGGGGGGGGGCCCTGTGTATGGGAGAAGATCATCCATTGGTGGGCGGTTACCTGAGCCTCCTGGAGGTGGCTCTTCATGCTGGATGAGAGACAACGATACTGAGCAATCAGCATCGTCTCATCGCAGGCAGCTAGATGAGGGGGGCACTAGTAGGCATGATGCGAGGGCGAGCAACATGCCTTGAGAGGTCCCATAGGACCCACACCATGGGGGGTAGTTCCCGTCGCACCGATCCTGCATGATCATGGTGGCCGATGCCCTAGGCTTGGGGGTTTTTGAGCTTTTTGTTTTTGTGGCGGGGTCAGAGGACCGGTTCATTGTAGCCTGCGGGCATTTTTTTGATGATATATATACAGATGATTCTTTTTTTTGGTTTTTATAAACTTTTCATGATGTGTCTGTCTGTTTATGCACATTGATTTATAATGATGGATGCATATGGGATTATGATTGCGATGTTGCTAATTATATGATGTATGCATATGGAATGAATGAAATGATGTGTTGATAACTTGTCGATGGCACCATAGATTGTACAAGATTTACTGGCTTGTTGTACTTATGGGATGACTTTGTGGAATGACGTTGCATGTGACAACTGTGTTTTTGTATTTTGCATTTTTTTTTGATGGTGATGTATGGAATGAAATGGACCAGTTGTTTTTAAAATGTAGTTAAGCTTTTCTGAGATTCAGATATTTTAACTAACTAGCCAAGACTATACATTTATCTCGCAAGACTTTTGAACAAGGTATAAATCTGACTTGGAGGTTAACCAAGTTATTTCACATCCCTGTGTGTGCAATTGAGTTCGTTTATGTGGTATTTGTCAAGGATACCGCCAGTGCCAGATAGGCTATCAACCAAACTGTATCTTGAGGATCACCTAACTAGCTCCACTAACTCCATTGTTGTATTTAGCAAGATTAATCCATGGGACAATCTAAGGTACCATAAGCTAGCTCATCCACATGCAAACATTGGTCTGCTCACATGCAAAGCTAATGTGACAGACATATCGTCATGCGGGTAGGATACCGCCATTGCCAGGTAGGTTGTCCACCAAACCTGTAATGAGGATCACCTAGATGGTTTTCGAATACTAAGAATTCCAGGGATTCAAGTTCAGGATTTTTATTGGCTCAATGGTTTAGGATATTTGCTCGTATACAAAGTGATGAAAAATCACTGTTTCTTTTGTTCTTTTTTTTTTTTTGAGCAAGGATTTTGAATAGTGGTGATAACCACTGTTATTTGATTTGGCTTTTGAGCTTTGTAAGGTGATTGGGGAATAACATTGATCCTTTTAGGCCTTGGGGATGACTACCCATCCTTGGCAGGGACGTGTAGTATGAATCCTTACGACTTTGGGAACCAAAGGGTAGTATGGAGATGATGAAGTAAGGGTATTGATCTTTTAGGCCTTGGGGATGACTACCCATCCTTGGCAGGGACGTGTAGTACGAATCCTTACGACCTGAGAGACCAAAGGTGATTGTGATGATGGTGTTTTTGAATGGTCATTGATCCTTTTATGCCTTGGGGATGACTACCCATCCTTGGCAGGGATGTGTAGTACGAATCCTTACAACCTTAGGAACCAATGGTGAGTTTTGAATTGTTGTTAGTAGTGAAAACCACTATTGATTAGAAGGAATGAATGGGGAAGAGCTTGTCCTTTTGTCAATTCTCAGCATTCTTGAACCATTCGCATAGGGGGATGAATAGGCTAATCTTTCACCTATGGTACCCTAGACTGCTTTGTAGGTTTCTCTTGCGTTCACACAACTTAGGAATTATTTTATGTGTGTAAATTTGTGTAGGGATATTACATAACGAGGCGTGACCCAAGTAAAACTTTCCTGTGTAAAATTTGTTTGACTTTGTACAATTTTTGGCTATAAAGTTAAAGACAGCTGAATGACGAAAACCCTAAATACATTAGGAGACAACTGACTTTGCTAAAAATAGGGATGGTGTGATGCGGGATGTATGCATTGATAAAATTGATTTGATGTGAAAAATGATGGAATTGCCAAGTAATGACAGTCTATGGTGCTTTTGACTTGTATGACCTAGCGAATATGCAATGTATGAATGTGATGCCTAATGCAACCTATATTTTTGTATTTTTGATATTTAAGAGTATGCATGAAATGTAGTTTTTTTTTTTTATTTTTGATGATTTTATTGTTTTTGTTTATTTTTGAATATTTGTTTTGACCAAGCGGTTATGGTAACCCTTGGAGCTTTTGGTTTGACCAAAGGGTTTATGGATACCTTTGGGGCATTTGTGGGGTTGACCAAGCGATTATGGGAATCCTTGGAGCTTTTGGTTTGACCAAAGGGTTTATAGACACCTTTGGGGCATTTTGGGATTGACCAAGCGATTGTGGAAATCCTTGGAGCTTTTGGTTTGACCAAAGGGTTTATAGATACCTTTGGGGCATTTTGGGATTGACCAAGCGATTGTGGAAATCCTTGGAGCTTTTGTGTGGACTATGGCTCTCTAAATGTAGAATGGCCTCAAATGACTGATGTTCAAGGGTTCTAGCTCCTTGATTCCTTCAAGAGAGGCGAGCCGGTATGTTCTAGGTCCTATCTTACTGTCAATCACATAAGGACCTAACCAGTTTGCCATGAACTTGTCTCGGAGATGGGACGACAAATTAGAATTCTACTGGTTCTCTTTTAAGACCAAATCTCCAACCTAAAAATCCCTTAGGTGAACCTTCATGTTATATGCTCTCTTAAGTCGCTCTTGATAGATACGCAAATGCTCGAGAGCATTGACGCGTCGTTCATCAAGCAACGTAAGTTGATCTAACCGGGCCTACCGTGCAGTGTCATCATCGATGAACTCTTGCATTGATATGCGTAGCGAAGGGATTTCCAACTCAAGAGGCATGACAGCCTCGGAGCCATACACCAACGAAAATGGAGTTGCCCCAGTGGGCGTCCGAATGCTAGTGCGATAAGCCCATAGGGCAAGCGGGATCTGAATGTGCCAATCCTTATGATTATCTATGATGGTATTTTTGAGGATGGCGATGAGCATTTTATTAGACGCCTCTGCTTGCCCATTTGCCTACGGATAATAGGGTGTTGAAAAACTATGCTGAATTTTGTACTTTGTGGTCAAAGCACGCACGTCTTTGTTCTTGAAGGGCATCCCATTATCCGAGAGGATCTTGGATGGAATACCAAAATGACAAATGATATTATACAAAATAAACTCCGCAATGCGGGGTCCAGTCGTAGAGGTTAATGGAATTGCTTCCACCCACTTGGTAAAATACTTTGTGGCTGTAATGATAAATGTGTGATGACCCGACGATGCAGGGGAGATCTTTTCGATTAGATCAAAGCCCCACTATGAAAAAGGCCAAGCCGATTGGATCGGTTGCAAGGCCTGAGAAGGTACATGTGTCAAATTGGCATGATGTTGACACTTCACGCACTTCTTCACATATGCGCAACAATCTCGCTCTAAAGATGGCCAATAATAACCCATGCGGAGAATGCGCTTTGCGATGGCCATACCGCTGAAGTGGCCACCACATGTACCATCGTGGGCTTGGGTGATCGCCCAAGCGGACTCCTGTTGGTCCAAGCAATGGAGGAGGATTCCTTCATAGCTTCGACGATACAAAATGTCTCCTAGCAAGACATGTTTTGCCGCTTTCTGTTTGAATGATCTTTTCATGGCTTGTGTCAATCCAAGTGGGAGAGTACCTAGCTTGAGGTAATCCCTTAGGGGTGTGTACCAATCCTGCTGATCAAAAACCTCGATGGTATGAACAACCAATCCCTCTTGAAGTTCATCTCAAGCAAAAGTTGAGCAGGAAAGAACTTGTAAAAATAGCGTTGTGTTGCTATTAAGAGGGGAAGGGGAGAACAAGGACCCCTAGTTGGCTTGAGTCAAACAATCTTGGATTCGAGAGAACCTATCCGGAGATGGTTCAATCTGGATCAAGTGGATTCCTGGCGTGAGGTCAGAGCTTGCACGCTCCATCGCGGGTTGCGATAATGT
This sequence comes from Wollemia nobilis, assembly GCA_028583015.1. Taxonomy (NCBI): domain Eukaryota; kingdom Viridiplantae; phylum Streptophyta; class Pinopsida; order Araucariales; family Araucariaceae; genus Wollemia; species Wollemia nobilis. The sequence goes on along the minus strand of JAQPPZ010016751.1, from coordinate 1,773,109 downwards.
CTTGACCTGAATAGTTGTCATCTCACCGAAAGGGTCTTGCGGGATTAGTGACCCCAAGGAGGCCATAGTATCCACAAAATGATTCGATGATCGAGGGAGTGCCTCGATGTCATACCATTCAAGTTGTGCCAGAAATTTGTCCACAAGGGCTTTATAGGCCTACAAAACTGGGCATTTACATTGGAATATCCCCTTAACTTGATTGACAATTAACAACGAATCACCAAAGATGTTCAATCATTTAATGTTCATGGTGACTGCTGTCTGAAGACCTATGAGCAAGGCTTCATATTCTGCATTGTTATTGGTGCACGAGAAGTCTAATTTAAATGACAGAGGCATTGGAGCCCCTTGTGGAGTGAAGAATACAATTCCCGCACCACCTCCTTGCTCACACTTAGAACCATCGAAGAATAGGGTTATGTCAGCTTGTGACTCAAGCTCATCAGAATCTGGCGATTCTAAAACATGGAAGACCCCATCATCAGGTAGTTCGAAGGTCAGAGGCTGATCATCTTCAAGAGGAGCCTCTGCCAGTTGATCGGCGATGACTTGACCTTTTATGGATTTCTATCCAATGAATTCTATGTCAAACTCCGTCAACAACATGATCCATTTCGTCGTGCGGCTACTATGATAAGTATGACTCATCATGTATCACAATGGATTCTCCTTAGACACAACATACATCTTGTTGCTCAGCATGTAATGGCATAGCTTCTTGGTAGCAAACACCACTGCCAAGCAGAGCTTCTCGACATATGCATAGTTAAGTTCATAACTGACCAGGGTGCGGCTAAGATAGTAAGTAGCCTGTTCTTTGTGCAATTCATTGTGCTGGGACAGCATGGCGCCCAGTGCCACCTCAGTAGCTGAGATGTATAAGTAGAATGACACTCCTGGTCTAGGTGGTGCCAATACTGGCGGCGAAGCCAAGTACTATTTAATATCATCAAAGGCTGACTGGCACTCGTCATCCCAATGGAAGGCTACCCCCTTGTGCAATAATTTATTCATGGGTCGGCACTTGTCAGATAACTGCGCTATGAAGCGTTTGATCGACGCAACCTTTCCCTGCAGACTTCTGAGCTGCTTGATGGTAGTTGGGGGAAGCATTTCAAGGATTGCCTTGACTTTGTTGGGATCCACCTCGATTCCTCATTTGGAGACTATGAAACCCAAGAGCTTTCCAGATGTGATGCCAAAGACGCACTTCTTGGGGTTTAGTCTGACTTTATGCTCAATGAGGCGATCAAGGATCTTGCGTAAGTCATCGAGATGATTGGGGCGCAAAAGAGATTTGGCCAACAAATCATCCATGTAATCTTCCAAAGTTTTGTGCATGTAATCATGGAAGATGTACGTCATGGCACGTTGGTAGGTGGCGCCAACATTTTTAAGGCCAAAAGGCATGACCTTATAACAAAATGTCCCCCAAGGCATTGTGAATGCCATTTTTAGTTGGTCCTCAAGATTGATACGAATCTGATTGTATCCCGAGAAACCATCCATGAGGGAAAGCATTTCATGGCCCATTGTAGCATCTACCAATGCATCGATGCTAGGCAAGGGGAAATCATCCTTAGGACTCACTTTGTTTAGATCTCAAAAATTGATGCATATGTGAATCCTCCCATCGGGCTTCTTGACGGGTACCATGTTAGACAACCATGGTGGATAATCCATGCAGATGACAAACTGTGCATCCAACAACTTTTGCAATTCATCTTTGACCATTAAGGCCACTGTTGGGTGCATCTTGCATAGTTTTTGCTTTACTGGCTTGATTTTCGGATCCAACATTAAATTATGCATGACTAGCTACGGGTCTAGCCCCGACATGTCTTTGTATGACCATGCAAAAACCTCCTTCTTCTCCTTGAGAAGGGCAATGTAATCGGCTTGCTCTTCGGGGGAGAGACTTACCCCCAGCTTGAGAATCCATGGATTCATTGGATCTATGCCGATGTCTACGTCAGTCATTGCCTCGATCGACATGTGGGATCCATCCTCCAACTGGTGTGGAGTTGGGATCAGATGGATATCATTTGCTGAATTAAGATCATCGTTAGGAACGTCAGGTTCCTCTTCAGCATGGAAGACATCCTGAGTCTATCCTGGAGTGAAATGAAACATCCCACCGCAAGGCCAGTACTCTGATGGGGATGGTGGTGTGTCAGTGTGATCCCAATCTATAGCCTCTATGTCTAGATGCAATGACCGTGTTGGGTCGGCTGGATCATGGATGGGGGCGGTCAAGTCAATGGAGATCATGTTGATGAAATGATTGTAACCTCCATTACCGTAGGTGTGATAACTCTGACATTTTGGATGTTCTTGATGCTTTGGATCTGGCTCTGTAGGCACTGGTACAAAGGGATCAGCCCTATGCGTGGACATGCAGATAGGGTCTACCCTAGGCACTGATGGTTTGATAGGGTCTCCAGGCGGAAGATGCTCTCTGTGTACCTGGAGTGGCGGGTGCAGTAATTGCTATAACTATGCCGGGTTGAGGTGCCACCTATGTCTTGGACCTATGTGTAAGTGTTCAAACATGTCATCTATGCCTAAGGGATATTGTTGTTGCATTTGTCGCATGTGGTTGAGATAGGCCATCTCGGTTTCATCTTCATAATCACTGTCAGAGATCCAAAGGCCTTCGTTTGCTACAACAGTGGTTTGCGATAGATGAAGCTCATCTTGTTCGAGCAAATTAATGTGGTCCCATTGAGGTTGTTCCGCTCTCTGCGGGGGGACCTAATTTTCTTGAGGTGGCCTATGCTCAATTGGATCATCCAATGGGAACATGGTCAAGAAGCTTTCTTGATAATCATCCATGGGAAGCATGTGGGAATGATTGCTTCTTGACTCAAGAGGATCCCAAGGTGCTACCTCGTACTCCAACTCATCATCCGAAGACCCTTCTTGGTCTTTTTCATACCCTTCGTGGAGGTGAGTCCTTGAATTGTCTCCCGTTGCGACCGAAGGGAAAGGGTTGTTGAGGTCAACAAGGTTGTTTGTGTGTAATGGGAAATAATCCCCCAATGTATAAGTTGTATTTGGATTGGCATATGGATCTGATGCCAACCCATCCTTGTTGCCTATCCCTAGGCCTTGCATGTTTTCGACCAAGATGTCGAGGGGCAAAGGGTGATTAAACCCTACTCCTGACTTGTCATAAGGCATTTGGTATCTTGGCTGGCACAAAACATGCACTCCTTGTTCATACCTGCCCAACCCATATCCATGCCAATTGCATTGGCTAAGATATCTCAATGCGAAGTCTGGGTTAGACAGATAATTGACATCCTCAACAAAGGGCTCTTCATCTTCCTCTTCTTGTAGGGAAGGTTCAACGCCATTATCCAGGCCCCCATAAATAAAGTTTGTCTGATTAGGTGGGTAGCCTAGAGGAACCACAGAGCCTATGGGGAGTCGAGGTCTCCCCATGTCTTGCATGGACTCAAGTGTGGGCATTGCTATAATGTTTTGCACTAGATACTCCCCCAATCCTGTGTTGGCCATCTCAACTATGATTGTTGGCATTTGAGGGGGAGCGAATGGAAGTTCTCCCTGAGTCCACTCCATGTGGGGTGAACTAGGCGTCTCGACTTCCATTCTACTAGGCTTCTCTTCTGTCGAGATGTTGGAGACTAAGGGTGGTTCCTCTTCCAGGGGCTTCTTTCCCTTATCCTTTGGTGTGGCCACCGTAGGTGGCATCATTGTGGGAGGACCAGATGAAGAAGATGGACCCGCCTGGGAATTTGATTGCCTTGGTAATGGAGATTCCTATGTAATCGGACCCTTTTTAGATGGATTTAACTAAAAATCCAAATGCGTTGATGGAAGGGTCGACTGCGGCATTAGTTGCACTGAATTGCAGTATTTGAAAGGCTCTAAATCTATGGGGACTACATGTACCTGTCCTTCAAATGTATACTTCAAGCATTGATGAGCAATTGAAGGGACACACTTCATGTCCCGGATCCAAGGTCGCCCCAACAAGATATTGTAAGCCATCTCACCTTCTAAAATGTGGCACAATGTATGAATGGTCTTTTGTCCCACTTGTATGGGTAGGACAATTGTGCCAACTATCGAGCATATCGCATCATTGAATGCTCGAAGAGTATAAGTGGAAGGTACGATGTGAGAGGCCGACAACTTCAAATGTTTTAATGCGGCGGTTGTAATAATGTTACTGGATGAACCAGTGTCTACCAACACCCGCTTATATGGAATCCCATTGACCCATGCAATAACGTGCAGGGGTGGATCCGCCACATCACCAGCCATCGATTTTAATTCATCTTCTCTAAAGGTGATGACTGGTTTCGTACATTGTTTCACATGGCCCACGAAGTTGTTGAAAGAATTTGCTTCGTGGGGATGCAACTCAATTGCCTTTAATATCTCCATGAGAGCCTCCCGATGGGGCACTGATTGTTGAATAAGCTCATATATGGAGAGCCTAGCCGACGTGGTCCTTAGACTTTGAGTAAGTCTAGTTCGAATCGTGGCCACTGGTCTAGGCGGGGGAAGCTGTGTAGGGTTCGGTTGAGGTTGTGACGTTGATGGAACTTCTCTTGTGGCTACCGCGGGGGCAGCTCCTGGGTATCTCTTGTTCCTTGTCACTATGCTTATCATCCCTACATACCCCTCCATGGGGCAATTCTGTTGCACCTCATTGACGTGAAGAGGTTTTGCTTGTGCATCATGTGCGGGCAAAGGGTCTCTGAAAATGCCCATTTGTTGGTTGTTGGGCGCTATGGGGTTATCCACTGCCAATGTATTATTGTCAATGAGGTCTTGCACCAAACCTTTGAACTTCCAACAAGCGTTAAGGTCATGTCCCTTTCATCTATGGAACCTACAGTACAAGTCCTCCCTGTACCCTTTAGGCTTTGGCACATTAGGATCTATCATTTGAATCTCTGGCAGATTAATCAAGTTTGCCATTGACAAACGGTCAAACAAGGAGTCCCTGGACTCTGTGTATGGTGTAAATTGCCGCCTAGGGTGACGCTGCTGATTTTGTTCCTGCTTTTGGTTTTCTCTATCATAATTGTTTGGAGGCACCGCCTGATAGTTAGCCTTCTGAGGTTGTGTTGCTTGGGCAGGCTTAGGGGCGTTGATAGCAACTTGATTGACCACGGAGGTTTTGTTGCGTAGTCCCTATTTTAGTGCTCTTGTTCCATTCTTTTTTCTTAGGCTTGGCAATTTTGCCATCCTGTATCTTGATCTCTTCGATGATTCTGGCTTGCGCCAGAGCTTCTTCTAAAGTGGCATATTGCTGTAGCTGCAATAGCATAGAGATCGATCACAAACAGCTCTTTGCGAACATTTGAGTTAGGTCGGACATAGGAGGGAGATAGGGTAGCTTTGAAAGCAACGTCCTCCATCGGTTCCCATATGCCACCATAGATTCCTCCTCATACTGCTTGAGGCTAGCTAGATCGCTTAGTGATGCCTTTTTCTTTGTGTTGAAGGTGAAACGTTCTAGGAACGCGTCCACTAGCTGATCCAAGTTGCAGATGCTATGCTTTGGTAATTGAGTAAACCAATCCGAGGCAGGGCCTATGAATGTGGTTATAAATGTTCTTAATAGCAAAGCATCATTGTCCTGAATGCCAAAGCATTGGCTCAAGAATCGAGTCACATGCTCTTGGGCATCTTCCTCCCCTCTAAAGAGTGCCAACTAGGGCAGCTTAAAATGTTTGGGGTATGGAGGTGCCGGCACTGACGGATGCACAGGATGACTACGGAGTTGGCGTAAAGTAGGCTTTTGGGGCCCAGAAGTCTTGAGCTCCATAGTCTCTAAGCGTTCTAACAACACTTTGTATGCATCGGAGGACTTGATCTCCTCCTCCTTGGTTTGCTCCCGCTGTGGGTTGTGGGGAACTTGAGGCCTTTGGAGGGATAGCTGGGTAGCACCCCTTCTGCCTTGATAGGGCATTTCAGCCCACTCTTCTTCTTGTTCATAATCCTCATAAGCTTCTTGAGGAGTGTCTGGCCTAGGCCTGTAAACATTGATGGGTGCCCATGGAGGGTGCCCATCGTAGTTTCGGGAGTGGCCTCCCGCTCAGGTCTAGGAGGTCTTAGAGGCAGTGCTTGATGAGGTCGTGGAGACCTGTCTCGCACTAAGGGGTTGTGCCTCTCATACATCTCAGATTTATGTGCGCGAGGTGCTGGGACCTTCTCAGGCACATTGTTGTGAAGCAATTCAGCTGTCTAACGCTGAATGCGCTCTTGGTTAAGGTGACACAAATGTTCTAATTGTTGTTGGTCTTGCCTGAGCCACATGATTTGCGCTTGGCGGGCGGCTAGTTTGGCAAATGCCAAGTCAATTTGTTCCATCGTCTCTTGTTTAGGAGGCCTAGATGCCTCTCCTACATGTCTTTCTTGGTCATAGTGATCTGAGACCCCTATGGGCTGCTTCCCTCTGTCGAGGTTAGCGACATTCACTTGAGGCTCTGGCCTTAATGAGCGATCCTGATACATTGCGGGTGCGGACGTGCATCATTCCCACACTATGTATCGCTCTTGAGGAACATAATGATCTTCCTCACACTCTCTGTTATATGCATAAAAGGTGCGGGCAGAATTGTCTTGCCCTGTCTGGAAAGCCTGATACTCTGGATATGGTCTAGTGTTTCTGACAGTAATCAGGGGTAAATTAGGAGTAACAAAATCATATGGTTCCTCCTTGTGGACCCTTTGTTGTTCAAGCACTTCATCACTAGGCCACCCATAACGAGTTTCCAAGGGGGGCCTTATATCTAGGTCGAGTGCTACATGTAGGTTTTCTTCTTGAAAGGATCTTTGCTGAGTGGGGGTACCCCTTAAGGAGGTGTCTCTATGTTGAGTGGGTGTGCCCCTCAAGGGGGTGCCTCTATAGTCTTGTTCGGTGATGGCATGATGGGGACTAACTTGTGTATCCTGCCACCAAGGCGGGATGACCAAGTCCTCAAGACTATATCGGAGGCGACTTGTCCCCCTTGGTGCACTCTCTGCAGCTTCTGCCCGTGATCGGGCTCGGCTACGGGTGTACACCATGGTGATGTTTACCTAAAAATGTGTAGATTCTTTTTTGGATTTTTCTTTTTATGATTTTTTTGATACACTAAACAGAAAATAGCATACACACACAAGCGATGATTATCTCTTTTAAAGATTAAAAGTGTGCCCTAAATCTGGTTTAGTGTGTTTTGTTGTTTGTTTTTGAAAGCTTTTTGTGAAAACCATTTAAATGCAATTATGAAGGCTCTTATGACTCCCAAAATGGTCGCCCCTTCAATATACCATTGCCGGACCGATATACCAACCTCTCTATATACCCGCCCTTACGTGAGGGAGACTATAGGTACGTGAGAGCAGATGATACGTGGAACATAGGCGGTACGAAAGGGGAATCACTCTGTTTATGACACCTACCATAGAAGACTTATCCTCATGCACTGGGAATCACCCCAAGCTACACTTGGTCAGCTTTCATCAGGATTTACGTCTAGCAACAGTCACGATCGGGGTTATGGATGCAATATCTCAAGCCAAGGTGATGATGAAATCCACCGTTGGTCTTGCTCAAGGGTTGGGGTTTTACGACCAACTCCTTGTGTTTAAAATACCACGTGGTGTGTGGGGTTCTTTTTAAGTTGCAAAATTGAAACAAGCAAGCCTCTAAACTCTCCTATGCAAGCAAAAATCAGAGAATAGAAAACAGAAAATTGACAAAGGGTGTTTAAAACCCCTACCTCTTCTCTGCCTAAATCGGATGTCTCTGAATTTCTGCCTGAAATAGTCTAGCATTTGAAAACTTGGTACCTGCAAGCAACAAAACAAGAAACTTTAATCAGAAATTTAATCTTTAAAATCAAAGGACACAGGTCCCACCGTGATCGCCATTGAAAGCACGAGGATACGGAAACAAAAAGGAATATGCCAAAATGAAAAAAATTATTATATATTATTAAAGTGATAAAAAGAAAGAACATAGATGAATGGACACAAGATAAAAGCAATATGAAATATCGTAATCTTTTTATTGATATGCTTTTCAAAGTTGTGTTACAATACGTCTCCTTCCTTTTTAGGGAATAGGAGCATCAAATATGTTTCTTATCACAACATCCATGATAACAATCCTTCTTCCGCGTGCCCACATGTAATATGGGCGGACCAAAATGTCACCGCCACTTGTGTATATGATTTTTCACTCCTTCCTGCTCTTCTAATGTCAAAAACCTGCATTCAAAGAAATAGAAAATATTAGTAGCACCTGCAGATATAATAAAGCATGTATTTCCCAAGGCCTACTATCAGTATATGCATGAAAATATTAAATCGATAATCAAATGACCTCGGATTGACCTAAAAATTTAATAGTAGCATAAATATGTTATCATAAGACCTCTACAAAAATAACAGTTAGGAAATTCCTCATAGATTTGTATTCGCTCTAGGGTGGGACGAATAGACCTACAATAACCTGTCAGAAAGCACCCTCTTCAATGTCCTATCTCGGAAGCTCCAAATGACCTGAAAACTTGGGGTTAGCTAATTGGGGGTGTTTTGGGAAGACCCATAAGGTCATATTTCTCCAATTTTGCCTCTATCACCCATATTTTTGGTGCCATCTGCAAGTTAGTAAAGGCGAGAAATGACAAAAACCTGGTCAAAATTGCTCAAAATGAAATGAAATTTGAACTGTAACCTATTTAACATATCTAGAATAAAATGCAAAATAAAAACTAGAGAAATATATCACATATTTCTATTCATCCCGGGGTGGGGCGAATTTGACTGTGACAGTTTGGGGAGCGCCCGGGGGCAGGACGCCCACCGTTTGAGGCACTTGTTTCAGCACCAATCCACTTGGGATGGGTCCAAAACTCGTTATGGGGTGTTTTCGACAAATTTTGGGAATTTTGTGGTCAAAAATTGGGTTTTGGGTCCGGATTCATGCTTCTAATAGTCACCCAATAACCTCCCTTTCGAATGAGAGATTAAGGATGTGAAAGCACAAATCGCAAGTAGGTATGTAAATTGGCAGCACTTCGTTGCTCAAATGCTCCTTCTCTGTATTTTTTGGGTGGGAAAACTCCCCAATTTATAGACCTTAGGGTCTCCTTGTTTAAATTGCGCATGCGAGGGCGCTACTTGAGTTAACTGTCCTATTTTCAGAGAAAAGCTAATTCCCTGATTTAGAATCTCCTTGCATGAGGTTTCTAAAATAAAGACATGCATGACTGAAGTCTCTCTTCTTGAATAAAATCTATTCCTCACAATTGCATGGCCTGAAGCCTCAGTTAACTGGCGGAGTTGCCGAGGTTTGACTTTTTTTGCCAGTCAAACCTTCTATTCGCCTCACCCTGGGGCGAATGCTGCTATTCGTCCCTGGGTGGGACGAATGCCAGTTTGTATTCATCCCGGGGTGGGACGAGCAGAGAGCAAGGTGCCAAAAAGGTGCCAAATTGACCTTTGACCTTCCAAACTACTTTTGGGAGTGGTTAGGACCACTGTTTGACCTCTAGGGGCTGCCCTAGGGGCTGTTTGTGTCAATGCGATCAGCGCTTGTTGTCACATAATCGGATTGGTGCTGTTTTGGTGTCTACATCATGTTGATTCAGGAGCATCCAGTAATGTCATACCTCACATTGTTTGTCAAAAATTGGGTTTGAAAACCATCCCTTCTAATAGGATAGTTGTGCAACTGGATAAATATTAAGTTAATGTGTTTAGAATGATTAAGAATGTTCACATACATATAGCCTTAGAACCTAGGATACAATAATATATTGATATATATGTTGTAGATATACTTGATAGGTATGGAGTGTTGTTGAGTAGAGATTGATCTAGGAACTTAAACAGATACATGGACACAAATTGTTCACATATGTGGCTACAATGAAAGGATGTTGCTAACCAAATCAGATTTGAAAGACAATCTAGACTCAAGGATTTGATTTTTGAATATAACAAATCCAATAAATTTTTTTACAATGTTCCTGAGTTAGGTGTTTACACTTTAGAAATAAAATTGGATCTAGGTGAATCTAAAAATGAAATACCATCTATTAATTTGGTTAAGGATGAAAATATTGTTTGGATGCTTAAATTTGATGGATCTAAATCCAAAAAAGGTAGTGAAGCTGGTGTGGAGTTGATTAGTCCAAAAGGTAAGTCCTCTATGGTAGCTTATAGATTATAGTTTCCTTGCAATTGTAATACTACATAATATGAGACCTTAATATTCAGTTTGCAGTTAGCCGTAAAGAAAAACATTAAATGTTTGAAAGTGTTAGGAGATTCAAAGTTGGTTGTTAAATAGGTGAAAGGTCAATATACATGTCATGATAAAATACTAATTCATTATTTTTTTTTAGTAGATAAGATACTATAGCATTAATACCGGGTTTTACAGGTTGACCCAAAACCTTTTACAAAATTCAACCTAGGGTTGTTGATGAACATATCCTTACTAAGGATCCTATATATGTAAAATCTACACGCCGCCAAAGCCATTACATCCGGTAAGGCACATAGCCTGTTATCAAAAAGAAACTTCCCATACAACATTTTGGGTATACCCCGAGAAAACACACATGCAACATAATTACAAAAAAAAAACATATACGAATCCCTTCCTTGAGACAATGGAGAAAAAAAAGCTATAGACACACATAACAGAGTACTGAAAAATAACTCCCACAAGCTCTGTATTGACAGTTACTATTAATAATTCTTTGGTAATCTCTTTCTTCCATATATGACATGCTTTCGTACCACATACTATCTTGGCCAATCAGCCTTGGAGAAGTGAATATGCTATCTAGATTTATGGCAGTGGCTATTTTGTGGTCCACGTGGCTTTGGTTAGAAATCTTATATTGTCATTTCTTTCCTTCCCTGTGATTATCAACCAACATCAAATTACTAAGATGCCTAGGATCCATGTTATCTAACATGTGACTATCCTCATTAGTCTTTATGGTATTTCCAAGTAGCATCCACAAAGACTGACAACTCAGATAATTTTTTTTGTGAGTCCAACTCAAAAAAGAGACAGGGAATACTCCTAGCCTTCGAACTTACAGTGCCTTACCTATTGGTAAATTCGACTATCATTCTTGGAATTCTTGTTGAATAAGCTCCTCTACTTCACTCGGGACACCGTGTTCCCATTTGAAAAGTCCATCACCATTGACACCCAAATTGGCCAGCTTATCAACAATTTTGTTAGCTTCCCGAAAGACATATTGGGATTTTTTGTCTTGTCTTCCCTAGAAAATGATCCTACCCTCTTCAATAATTGTTTTAATCCTCCAAGGAGGTGTTTTCCAATTATTGAGGAGATTTATAACATGCATAGAGTCTCCTTATACGATCAACTTGCCTTCTAAGTCTTGAGTCATTTGAAAGCCTCTCCACATAGCTCTAGCTTCAGCTTTGTTGTTCGTCCTTGTTCCCAAATATTCAAAAAATGCAAGCATCATATTCCCATTATGATATCACACAATGCCACCATTGCCTACTCTTCCAGGATTTTCCTTAGCTACTCCATCAAAATTAAGCTTAAACCAACCCGTAGGAGGTGGATACCACTTAACATTGGCTCTAGGGTTGACTACCCTAGGCACAGACTCATCGAACAAGGTTAAGCTTAAATATTGAGCAATCGAGATCTCCTGTAGATGAGGTTTACAACTATCAAAAGGGATAAGGTTCACATTCTCATTATCAAAGGATAGGATCCTAGAAATGATAGTTTGATGATCATGGATATACTCATTAAAGACTCTATGGTTCCTTTCTAACCACACCTGCCAAAGATAGTGATTGAAACAAATTTTCCACATGTATCTAAGTCTTTGGCTTGAAAAGGGGCAAGGCCACTGGATGAACAAATCAAGTATGATGGTTGGTTTAACCCATGAAATATTGAAGTCCTAAAAAACCCCACTTAGGACAGTCAATAAAAAAGGGCACTCAAGGAAAATGTGATAAATGGTCTCCCAATTAGCCCTGCATAGATAATAACGATTAGTGATACAAATACCTTTATGCATCATATTATCAATGGTTAGAATTCTTCCTTGGATAACCAGCCATGAAAATATTGTAATTTTTGGAATTAAATTTTTTATCCAAACTAAGTCCTTTTGGAGGATAAAATCCTTGTCATCAAGCAAAATCTTGTAAGCCGATTTAATAGTGAATTGCCCATTTTACGTAGGAGCCCAGGTCACTTGATTTTCCTTGGGTATCATGGGGATAAAATATTGCCTAAGAATGTTACAAAGATCATTTGATTCTGCTTGAAATCCCTAAATTCTTATTTGTTTCCACTTCATTCTACCTCTGTCCTCAACCATATAATTAGAGACTTTTCTACCAATGAGTTCTTCTATGATATCTCTGATTTGGGCTAAGTTAGGATATTGCATTAGTGGTTCGTCCTTAGCCCACCTGTCATTCCAACAATTTATCCTTTCACCATTGCCTAAAACAAATATTAAACCTTTTTTGATGATTTACTTACAATTAAATTCCATGCTTTCAACATTTCATTGATATTTCGGAATAATAATTGAATTATTGATTATTTAGTTGTCACAACAAGTACTCTTAAGACTATTGGTAATATGAGGCTAAAGAAGTTTTCAATTGATTTGATACCCTCTCATTTTATACCTAACAATGTGAAAACTTTATAGGTATTTGAAAGTGACAAGCACATTTTTTTATTTTGTAACTAATTCAAGCATTTTTTAAAATCAGGTGATCGATGAGGATGAGATATTGTAAGAATATGAAAATGAATATCATGAGGTAACAAAGAAAATCAATTCAATTCCTAAAGGTATAGTTTCTCTCGAAAAGATTTTTGATATTGATTACAAAAGCAAAAGTTGTAATAAAACCTCACTCCTGTAGGATGCTTATAATTCTATTAATCGTGGGATTAGTAAACACCTGCATTATGTACTCATAGGAAAGGCTTGCACTCATCATGAAAAAGAAGGTATTGTACAAGCTCTTAAAGATTACGTTGATGTAATAGCATGGAGTTATGAAAATTTAAAGACTTATAATGAAAACATCATAACACATACTATTCCTTTAAAGCCAAATTCAAAACCATTTAGACAAAAATAAAGACCAGTTAACCCATGTCTAGAGCCTCTTATACAAAAGGAGGTTAAGAAGTTGTTAGATTCTAAGATTATTTTTTCCAATCAAACACTCTACATGGGTGTCCAACATTGTACCAGTTAGAAATAAAACATGTGAAATCCATTTATGTATTGATTTTAGGAATTTCAATAAGGCCTCACAAAAATATAACTGCCTTTTACCTTCTATTGACCATATTTTGCAAATGGATAATGGTTCTGAGATGATGTCTTTTCTTGATGGTTATTCTGGATATAACCAAATTATTATTGATCCAAAATACAGAATGAAAACTTCTTTTACAATGAAGTGGGGTACCTTTTCTTACAGAAGAATACCTTTTGGATTGCTTAACACAGGTGCCACATTTTATATTTCCATGGACAATGCATTTAGATATTTTATAGATAAATGTATAGTTATTTAGGTTGATGACATTCCTATTTTCTCAAAGAACAGATATGACCACATTAATGATTTGAGAAAATTTCTTCAAAGGTGTAGAGAATATGGCATTTCTCTAAATCCCAAAAAGTATATTTTTGGAGTAACTAAAGGTAAAATTTTAGGACATATCATCTCAAAATATGGAATCTCCATAAATCCTAAAAGAATTGAAGCCGTATAGAAAATCCCTTTTCTTGGTAGCAAAAAAAAATTATGATCATTTTTTGGGAAAATCAACTTTTTTAGGAAATTCATTTTAGGATTTGCTGAAATAGTCCAACCATTAAATGATATGCTGAAAAAATATGCTAACATTAACTGGACTGGTGAAGCTAAAGCGACTTTTTCAGGATGTTAAAAATTTAATATATTTTGCACATGTGCTTGTGAGTCCTAATTACAAGAAACCTTTCTATATTTATTCATTTGCTGTAGAGCATTATTTTGCTAATGTATTAACTCAAAAGAACAAATATAATTTAGAAAATCCTATTGATTTCTTGAGTTCATGACTAAAATATGCACAATTGAAATACACTATTCTGGATAAACAAGTATATGCTCTTTTCAAAATTGTGAAAAACATTAGACATTACATTTTGCATAGTAGAATTTTTGCAATAGTACTTGACCCAGTTGTCAAAATAGTGTTGATACAAAATGATCTGGGAGAAAGGAAAGACAAATGGCTAGATACTTAACATGAATTTGAGTTAGATATCCATACAATGAAGCTTTTTAGAGGATAAGGTTTGAAAAATTCTCTAGCTGAAATCAATTCTCAAATCGCATGTCAGCAATACACTGTAGAAAGCATCACCATGAATGAATGGTATAATGACATTGTGTATTTTATTTTGAATGGTAAGTGTCCTAATCACTTTAATGCTACACAAAGAAGAGCACTTCGATTAAAAATCTCTTATTTTATGATTAAAGCTAGTGTGTTATATAGAAGAAATCATGAAGGAATGTTTCTTAGGTGCTTGAGTAAGGATGAGTCTACGCAAATACTTAATGATTTTCATGGTAAGTATGGGACTAGGCATGGATCAACTAATACCACAATCCACCATATTTTGAGATTTGGTTACTATTGACCCCACATTTTCAAATATACCCATGTCCATGTTCATTCTTGCCATACATGTCAGATTATTGCCAAAATAGAACAAAATGCCACCATGCCTTTACAACTCGTATTTGAGGCTAGATCATTTTCAAAATAGATTTTAGATTTCATAGGAGTTATAAAACCAAACTCTTCACTTGTCACAAATACATTTTAACTGCCATAAATTATTGTACCAGATGGACTGAAGCGATTCCCATTATGAACTATAATTTTGAAGTAATTATTCAATTTGTAGCACACATTGTTACTAGATTTGGTATGCCATATTCTATTGTTTGTGATAATGGTTTTGATTTCACTTCACTTCAGTTTGCAGAATGAGATTATAACAATAAGGTAAGCATAAAGTTTTCTTCAAATAATTACCCACAATATAATGGTTTAGCAGAATCTACTAATAAAAAATTATTTTCCATAATTAAGAAATTATTGGAAATGAATCCTAGATACTAGCATAACAAGTTGAAACATGCTTTGTGGATGGATAGAAATAGATCAAAAGGGTCCATAGGAAATTCTCCTTCTCATTTTTTTTACAGTCAAGATCCTATTTTTTTTGTTAACTTGAAATTGTAGACTCTTCAGTTTATAAAATATTATCTAACTTATGATAAAACAAAGGCAATATTTACTCACTTAATGAGTCTATATGAAAAGAGGGAATATGCCCTACAACATTTTAGTAAGCGTCAGGGGGTTTTTAAAAGGTGGTTTGATAAGATATCCAAGGTCAAAGCCTTTAGGATTGCTGATTTTATTTTATTGTGGGATAAGGCACATGAAAAGAAGGGTGATCATTGACAAACTTAGGTTAGGTCCCTACCAAATTTCTGAGATTCTTGGGGAAATGTTTTTAGATTGTAGAATCTAAGTGGAGAGAAAATTCCTTTGCCTATCAATTAGTAGTTTTTTAAAGCATTATTTTCATCCCTAATATAGAAAGCAAATCCATCAGTTGTATATATTCATGTTTTGCACATAGTTTTTGATTTTGTAAACTTTCTTGTACTTCACTTTGTTGCTTTTTTTGTTTTCACTTGTACATAGTTTTGTGTGTGTATGTACCATTTGGATACAATCATCACTTGTTTGTTTGTTTTGTTGTTTTTTATTTTGAAATTTTATAATCAATTTTTGGTATTTTAATAATATTGGTTCACGCCAAATTTTGTGTTTTATTTTATGTTCACATCTTGCTTCTTCATTTTCACAACATGTTTTGGTTTTGGTTTTCCAAATTGTGGTATAGTTGTGTAGTTGTGATAAAATTTTATCACTTTGTTGGAAATGTTTCTTAGTCATGGAAGATGAATAACTTGTTTGAAATTAGGTGAAATTGAAGCTAAAAAAATTGGATTGTTTATTATTTATTAATTTATTATAGATTAACATGGTGGGTATTAAAGTGATACGACATTTTACTGAAGCTTCATATGTAACATTATATTAAAATGATATTTTTTATCTTGAAGGATGAAATCACACTAGTTTGTTGTTCAGGCAAAAAATTTATACACTCCATATTAAGACTTAGATGATCTCTAATACAAGAGGCATATATGATATTTGCAAAGCATTTAAAATACTTAAAAATAAAAATTTAAATCAACCAAAATCCTGGGTCATTCAAATAATATCTACTGAGGGTATAGATATATGGCTAGTTGTAGAGCAAGGTATAAAAGAGATCAAGGTCATATCCATCAAATCTATAAACACTTGACTGTTAGTGGAAAAATGTAGAGGAAATTTTTTGATGAGTAACATTTTTAATAGTCTAATTGCAAAACAAATAATGAAATTGTGATGGATTCAAAAATAGAGAATGAATGCACAAAACACACACCAAGCTAAAGCAAATGAAATACTTACTTTCAATTGAAACCATTGAACCCCATACTGCTTGGCTATTAGTAGATGATCTATTTTTACTGACCTTTGGTTTTCTTGATTTCACAGTGGGTTCTTTATCCAAAATACTCAGGAGCATTTTTCAACAGAGTCACCATTTGTTTTTGCCATTGCACAATGTTGCCCAATTTGGCGATCCACTTCAAATTTTGATGTTTATGTGAATTTTTTTTTGTATTTAAGTGATGATTTGATTAGTATGAAAAAAAAAGTTTTGGCAAAAATTTCTCCTAAATTAGTTGTGTGTACTCAGATTAGATTCAACACAAAATTTATTGTTTTTAGATTTTATTTAAAATTGTTTTAGTGGTTGTAATTTTATCATTGATTATAAATGTGTTACCATTCAATGTTGAATTTTATGCCCAAGAGAGTCGGTGGCATAGAGTATATAAGGTTTCTTATACCTTATAAAACCTATAAGTCATATTTTCATTTGTTTTAAGTATCTTATAAATTTTATTTTGAATCCTTTCATAAATTTCCAAATAATGGGGCCATATATTAAAATGGAAGCAAAAAAACGAATTGGCCATAGGATGTTATAAATAATTCTTTAAGAAAAAAATCTATTAAGGTTTTGAACCAGCCAAATAATGCAATTTTTTTATTATTGGTCATAGTGATCAACTAAAAAGGGCTATAAGTTAAATTGATTTTGTATAATAATGCATGTGCATATGGATTAAATATTGGTTTAATTTATCATAGGAATTCATCGTCAATGCTGATAGCGAGACGATGGTGGACTAGTGGTTTAACCTAATTTCATCCTCTATGATGCAGGTGGTGATGCAAGCAGAGGCACAAGAAATTCATATTGAACCCTCAAGTAGATGAATTAACTTCAATGTTAAAAAAAGAATGGTGGCCTGATTGATGAGGTAAAACTGGCCAACAATAGAGGCACATATTCCAAGGAGTAATGGCATTATTTTTTAGGGTCAACATGGTGGTGCAATTTTTGAGGTGAACCCCAACCTGACCAACTAGAAAATGCAACACTAGAGTGCAAGCAATGAAGAGGCACGGACCAAGTAGATATTAAGGCTTATTTGTGATTTTGCATGTTTACATTGATAAACATCCTCTTGGATTTATTCATGATACATGTGGGATAAAAGTTGTAATGGAAATACATTGTACTATGTAAATAGTCACAGACTAACATCATTCTAGAGCATGGTGGGAAGCAAAATTTTCCCATACTCAATCATGCTAATGATAAACTACCGTGAAGAAACAAATGTAAACTGTGTATAAGGGAGAAATAATGGTACCCTAGCCCCTCACCAAAGTATTGCCCCATGGGTTTGTTGGTTATAAACTAACTAAGGTTGTTATAAAGCATGTCATTCTAACGAATGTGGATTCCTTTTGTTAGTATAATGACAACATTATTGTCTCTTGTTCATCTATCACTATGGTTGATCACCAAAAATCATTCATTTCATGGATAGTCGCCTCTTTCATATTTAACTAAAGTTTTTTTGAACTTGTCGAATTTTGACACCTTTGAGTGAAATGATGAGAATGCTTTTGTTGGGTTTGGCATAGGCCACTGTAAGATGTTGGTGTTTTTTAATGAATCTGGGTTGTGGTTCTTGTGTTGCCTTCATCTTCACACTAGTAGGACATCTGGCTATTTCGATGTCACTGTTATGGGTGTCATCCTCATCAAAATGAAGTTGCAAGGCAAGAAAATAAGGGTAAGTCATCTATAGACGTTATATTCTTTGGAATAGGGTATTGTTGAGGTGATTGAAGCCAAGGTCAAACGTTCACAATATCAAGAAGTAAAATTTGATTTTTTGCCATAGATAGGAGGCTTCATCCAACATTCTATAACAAAACTTGCAGAAGGAATTGATTTTGTTAGTGATAAATATGAAGAGGCATGAATAATTATTAATGTGATATTGAAGTAGAAGCCCGAATGATATACATGTTTGGATACTACCATAGTTTTGAGCACTGCAAGAAAGTAGAAGAGTAGTTACGACATAGCAAAAAACAACAAATTCAATGTTGATTAATGCGAAGAAAAGAAGCATGGATTGTAAATTACGTAATAGTTTATGTCCCTTGGAATTGTGAGGAAGATATGATAGTGAGATTGTATTTTGGTTACTTCAGTTTTGCTTGCATCAGAAGTAGCTTCCGCTAGGCTTACATGGTGGCACTCTACCATATTTTTGATAGTGCAGGAAAGTTAAGGTTAACGTGAACAAGAGTATGTGTGGTATTATGTTTGTCGTGATAGATACTAATTGGAATCGAGTATGTCCAAAGTATAGTTGTATTTCTAGTGTAACATGGGCTATCAAAACAAAATGGCTACTTAGTTATTAGAACCATGTTTGCTATGTATGAAAGACTTTAATCCATATTTACTCTTGCAACAATGAATCTTATCATTCATATTTTAAAATTTTGGAGACTACATGAGACCATGGGAGAGCATGGTTTGAGAAACATATGGTAAAAGAATTACCGAAAGAGTTGTAAAATAAATAAAAATAATTAAGCATATCAGTTACAAATCGAAGAAAAGGAAAGAAGATGAAGGTGAATGAATTTTCATTGAAACAATTGAAAAGGAAATGAAGGGTTTTTGGAAATTTTAAATATCCATTCAAATGCACGAAAAAAAGGTCAAATAATTTGTGGAGCAAGCCAATGTTGGAAATTTGATTTCTTGAAGAGCATCTCCTCCCTGGTTGTTGGACTACAAAAATTTCACCCATTGCAATCCATTTGAAACAAGGTATTCTAAAGAAGCATGAATTTAATATTTTTTCATTTTGCAATATACTGGAAATTTTAATAAGTTTTATGCATTCGTATGGTAGAATTATTTATTTTTTTAATATATTGTCTTATTCTCATAGAAGATTGCATCATATTAATTTTAACTATGTCAAGACTGGTTGGATTAATGTTGGTTTAGTGCTTGATTGTTTATGCAAAAAAATTAAAAGTTACAATGGCTTGTTCCTTTTATTTTATTTTCTCAAACTCTAGTTTTTATATTTTTTTAATTTCATCAAATAAAAACAAAATCAAAACCCCAAAAATAAATACGTCGATTTCAAGAATTAAAATTAAAATTTTCATTTTATGTAAATTCACATATTTTAATGAAAATTTGAAGTTTTAAGCTTTGCATAGTTTTTAAATAATCATTTAATCTCATTTTACGTAAAATTGAAATTTAAATAAATTTCAAAATTTCATTAAAGTGAATAATTAATATGATATTCCAAAGTTTTTAGATTACAAATTTAGATTCAATCACTTCATTTTTTTTTTGAAGAAAATATTAACAATCGAAGATAAAATTTGATTAACAATCGAAGATAAAAATTTGATTAACAATAGAAGACAAAATTTGATTAACAATAGAAGACAAACTTTGATTAAGAATCAAAGATAAAATTTGACTAACAATTTGAGATAAAATCCATTAAAATCAAATATTTATCAAATTTTGAAGGTTGTTAGTTTATCAATAATTTAGCTTTTCATAAATTCCATGAACAACAAAATTATTAAAAATCAAATCAACCAAAATAGGCCCCTTGTTAACTGGTATATGCAACACTGAGGTATGCAATTAACTTTTGGCATTTCACATTTTGTACTAAGCATCGCAAGCATATTAATACATTAAACAAAACCTTGGGGAAATCACAAATATTTCCTTGCAAGAGAGGATATATGGGTAAAATACTGAGTATGAGTATATTCTTGTGATTGGACAAAAATATCACTCAACAGTAATCAAAATTTAAACACTAATAATAGGTGGATGAGACTACCTACATAGCATGGATATGGGATTACCCTAAAATAAGATTATAGTTTAAGTCACAAGTTAATACATGGACTAATGTGTTGAGTATGTGGGGTCCTACTTTTATAAAAAGAACCAAGGTTCTACTAATTTATCATTTTTCATTATCATAATCTCTAATAATGACATCAAACTTTTCTAAATCTTGTTTGTTCAATTGGACTCTATTGATGAATTTGATGTTGTATACACATATAGTATATCCATTATCAATAAGCACTCTTTTGATAAAATTATCACCAATTTCATAGGTGATATGCAGAGGTAACTCTCCTAACATAGATGAGGACATAACATCTTTATCATAAAATGTTGTAGTTGCATTATTAATGGTAAGAGTTCCTACCATATGAGTTAAGTCAATTATACTGATATTTTGAGGAACTATTTATTCATTCAAAAGTTTGAAGAGGTTTTATTTATGAACTAGAGAAATCTTTTATAACTCATATAGATAAATATTAGGAGGGATATCTTCAAGTTGTTGTTGTAGATTAAAGGTCCTTTTTCCTTTATTTTAATCCCTTATGATTAAGGATGGCCTCTCAAAGGAAGAGCTTTGTTTAGATTTTATAACTAGAGGAGAATTTGTAGGTAAATTTGAATATTGTACTTTTCATTGTTGTCTTGTTAGTATATGAATAATCCCAAATATATTATGGTTATGTGACAAAACATTTTGATATTGAATATTAGTAGTTGTCTTTTGATTATTTGGTAAAATATTCTGGAAAATTACCACTTCTTGATTAGAATATGTGTATGGTTGGAAGTCATTAAAGGTAATTCACCATTCATATATGAGGCCTTGAATGAGGGACCTAAGGGTTTTTCATTTATTAGTGGAGTATCCATGGATGCGAAGAAAAATACATTGTTCAACAACATTAAATCCTATTAGTTTTTTACTTTTAAGATTGGGAGGTCTTATAGTTGTGAGTTCAACAATTTTTACCTCTAAATTTTATTCTATATTTATATAGGGAGGTTTCTTTAATCTAGCGTGTTTCATTTTTTTCCACTCTTAGTTTTTCAAAAAATGTTTTTGAAGGGTTTCCACAATACTTCCACTATTATTATTTTATTTAGAGTAAATGACTCCATATTCTATAACATGTTTATTTTTATACTATTCCTTTTAATTAGAAGATGGCTTATATTTGTCCTTCTTGAAAATCTAATTTCTTCTTCCTAATGAGGATAAATTCTACTCATTTTGCCAATTGAATTACATGTTCAAAATAAGGTATTATGGACATTTCCAAGGGGTAGGATAGATGTTCATTAAGGTTAGGTTTAAATATACTAAGAATATCATATGGAGGGAGAATATATCATAATTTTTATACTAATAACCTCCACATTTTTAATAAAATTGATAAAAATTCATCCTTCCATTGGTTAGCTAATATAAATCAATGAGGGGAGTCATTTATTCTATGTCAATAACAAATTATTGAACAAATATCTCACCTTGTTCTTTAAAATTCTTAAGAGAATGACAAGGTAATTGGTAATACCATTATAGTGCTAAGCTAAAAATATTTCATAGAAATATTTTTAGTAGTAATAATTTATCATGTGCTAACTTACATAGGCAATCATAAATAGTTTTATGTAACTCATAGGATCATCTAAGACATCGTACTTAGGTAACTTAGGGATTTTAAAATGATGTAAAAAATGGTTCTCAACTACAAGTGGATCCAATGATTGATTGCACATATTATCAAATGTGCATATTTAATTTTAAAATAATTGGAGTAAAGACATTTGTTAAGTCAACTATTGTACTTGGGATATAAGGGCTTAGACTTTAGGGGAGGGTTGACTTGTCATAATTAGTGGCAATTATGATGAAGGAAAAGGATTTGAGATTTTAATAAAAGGATGTGTTTGAGAATTTTGGTTAAGAGAGGGATTTAACTAAGAAGCAAAGAGATATAAAGAATTTTTTGGGGGATTAGTTGGGAGATTTGTAGGGTCAAGCATATGTGTTGTACTAAAACTACTAAAGTTAAATATATTTAAAAAAATCATGTTAGATGTAGGAGGGATAAAATTATAGGAATATCCTCCTATTAGGTTTAAAATATATGGTTGTTTGAAAAAGACCAATTGATATGTTGTTCTATTAGAGGAAATTTGTGATTGATTTTCTAATATATTTGGCAGATTAGGATGATTAGAAGTTATCTTTAACAATTACTCTATAAAGGGTGTTTGGGGTTGTTGCCCCACACAAATGATTGGGTGAAGAGTTTCCCCTTCCATACTGATAGTAAGAGGTTTAACATTAAGTTGTACATGTAAGGACCCATGGGAAATATTTATCAGATTATAAGTAGGATTCAACATTAATTGTTGAAAATGTTCTGAATGAGACATATTACTAGTAGGGTGCTATAACTTATCTAAACATTCTAAATTTTTTGTGTTCATGATCAACAGTAAAGTTTATTTATTTTATCAAGTGAATGTGTCAAGGAGATCCATAGATCCAATTACTACTTATCCCCTTTCATTATAGATAGGGGAGGCATTTCTAAAGGGAGAAATTTGTTCCTCTTCTTCTTCATATACAATTTTCTTGAATATTGTTGAGGTTTTAAGAAGGGGAGATAAAGGTTCTATACTACATTTCATTTTATGGGCCAAAATTCTAGTTATGTATGGAGGTTGTTGTTCAGATATACTGCAAAAGAGGATTTAATTTTATTAATATTTTTTTATAGATTCGATCAGAGAAGAATGAGAAAATGTTTCAAAAAAATTGTATATACCCTTTGGTGATTGATTTGACCCTCTTTATGACTCCTATTAGCCCATTATTTTATATTCACCAAGAGATAACCCTCAAGGTTTGTATGATAGTTTACTCAAGGGGTCATTAACCTTCCCCCAATAGGAGTAACATTTTGTTATGTTCTTGTTATATTTATTTAATATGATTTAAACTAATAAAACAATTTAGGTTTAGGTCAAATATTTTAAGACATGTGTGGTGTTCACACCGGGTTTACCAAAAATGTAAATCTAGAATAGGTGATGTTAGTCTCCAAGACTATAGTTTCATACTCAAACAAGGAATCTTGCCTGAATCTCATCGTTACTTGAGTTATTTTGTGAAGAGCAAGGGTTCACCAAGATTATTTTATGGATTCATTCTAAATCCTATGTTTTTTTGTGTTCAATTATGAAAACAACTAATATTTGAAATATAGCAAAGATAATATGCCTAATGGAAGATGTAAATACAATGTAACTCAAGGAAGACAACAATGCAACAAACAAGACTAACCCTATATGTCTTATTTACTTTCAAGAACTTTTAAACTTAGAATGAAATTGATAAGAAACTAAAAGGTAATATATTTATATTTTATGCAAGGGTTCAAGAAGATGTAAAAAATAAATTCTCTCCAATGTACAAATTGTATGTAATTTGGATTCAATGCCTAATGAAAGAATTTAAAACTTGATTCTTTGATCCTTCTTTTCCTTAATGTATTTAAAACTATATGAAAATTTATTTCTATTGAAAACAAAAAACAAAACCATTTTATTACTTCAAATTTTGACACAAAATTAGCTTACCCAAAGGTTTGTAGAGGATAAAATTATAGTTTCGACTTTGGTTTATTCATTGTGACAAGTTTGCTTCCTATCCATGGATTCATCATCTGTGATAATTTTACCTACAAATTTGGAGAAAAGGATGAAAAGGAAAAAATATTAAATGTGTTAGTTTTAGGGGACCTACTTGGTGTTGGGTAAGGTGTTAAACTTCCTTATTTGAAATCAATCCCCTATTCATTTCTACAAAATGAAATTGAAACTTTTGGGAGAAGGATAATTTCATAAAAGTAGAAATTTAGCTATTGCAAAAACCAACTTGAGTGTGATGTGAACATGTTAGGATGTCTCTATGATTAGTTGTAAATATATTGATGCTAAATTATTTTGGAGTCCTAATTAAAATGAATGTACATTTTGTTAGTTGAATTTATAACCTAATGAATATATGAAATATAGCTTATATGACCTACAAAATTGATTCTAAGGCTAAAATAGTGGTGTTTTAGGATGGAAATATGATAAATTGGATATAAGCATGATATATATTTAGTATCTAATAAAAAACCTAGAAAAATAATTATTTAGATGAATTTGTAGCTTACCAATCTTATTGGCTAGGAATTTGCAGTCTAGAGTTGCAAAGGAAAATATAGAGTAGAGTCTATTGCATCCTATTGCAAAGAGGTGATCGAAGGTTCCTTGATAATATCTACAAATACTATAAGGTAACTAAATCAATTTTGATGAATCTAATAGAAATAAAATTATCATGCTAAAATAAATTAGAGGGAGAAAATAACGTCCTACAAAGAGGTAAAGATTAATAGAGATGTAATTCAATATATTGAAGGGAATTAAAAGCAAAATGATAATAAGAGAAAACTCCCCTTTCAATCATAAGAATAAAATATTATGCATGCAACATCCTAGAAGATTTGAAAGCCAGAAAAGTACTTCAAATAACACCCAAAAAAGCTTCAATATTTTTTTATCTAGATTATTTCTTGTCCAAAAAATCTTGCTCGCATCATGCTCTTATGTCATGTCATATTTGAGAGTTAGGTCTCCAATTTATAGAATTTTGGGGCTTCTAGAGGAGAAAGGGAAGCAATATTTTGAGATATTCATACAATTGAAAAAATCAAGTTTCAACTAAGCAAAAATCCAAGTTGAATATTTTCCATGCTTTGATTAGGTTAGAATAAAAAAAAATGAGTTAAGTTAAAATGATTTTGAGGCACTATAATTTGGTTTCAGTTGGCAAGTTGTTAACATGGATATACATGAGCGTTGGACTAGGAAAATGTTAGAAATAGATTATAATCCATCATTTGGGTCATGCAAATGTATCTTCCAAGGTACATACTTAGGACATTAGATTACTTTAGGGGGAAGTTATCTAGTTACTTCATGCAATGTAATAAATGCACAAGTGTTAATATACAAGTTGTAAATGTTCAATGTGTCCCTTGTACAACTAGATAGAGTGTTGGCCAAGTAACCTATTTTGCCTATATAATGAATACCTCATTGTTAGATAGATATAATACAGAACATATGGAAGAGAGTCGGGGATATAATAGCTTAGAGAATATTCATAGCTAGTACAGTTATGTGTCAATAACCATTTAGTGGTGATGGGTGCAATGTAGTTCATTAGATTTAATAATGAAGTGTTCACTTCCTCCATAGCTATGGTAAATTCATTTATATAATTTCTATTTATTGCATATCTCAGTCATCTAGCAGATTTAATTTATTTCATATTATTCTACATATCATGATTTTTATATCCCTTTGTATATTATATCAAAAACTAATAGTGGTATTAGAGCTACAGTAGATCTAGTTTGTGTAGATCTATAGGAAAACTATAAGAATTATTGAGCTTGAGTGTTTTGTCAACCTGACGTACCATTGGACCAGTCACTTTCAAAATATCTCAAAAGAATATAGGTGGTAGAATTAGGGAGAGTCACAAGTGAGGACTGAAATAAATCTCAGTTTCATAAAATATTGAGATTGCATTTGACTAGAGTATTTCCACAGAGTTATAGTACAAAATTGTGAAGACCAAGACTCAGCATTAAATCCACTAGATTAAAAAATCATCTAGTGAAGATCTAGGATATCTGGAACTTGCTAACTATTACCCAAAGTTTCTTTTGTTGCAGATAATTAATTCCCAAAGTATTGGTACTCCTATTATGATAGAAATCTAGGAAACTCCAACTTGATTCTCAAATACCCTCATAATGCAGAGATTATTTCCTTGTGAACGAGAAGAACACTACATAAGAAGACTTCTAGAGAAGATATATGGTGAAGTTAGGAGATTGAAGATCTCTATTACTATATTGAAGAACTTCACACTTGAATAATAGGCCATATAATCCTTGATATGAAAGGCCATAGTAGCCCTAAAGAATAGGCCATAGAATTCTTGATATAAAAAGGCTATAGTAGACTTGAAGAAAAGGCCATAGAAGCCTTGAAGCAGAAGTCACAAAAATATTGATACTAAAAAGGCCACAGAAACCTTGATACTGAAAAGGCCACAAAAGCCTTGAAAATGCCACAAAAGCCTTGATACTAAAATAGGCCATAGAAGTCTTGATACTAAAGAAGAATTAAAAAGGAATATATAATTTAGAAGTAGCTTAATATTTTTATATTAATATATTTGTTGTAGGGAAAGAAGATTCAATGACTTGGAAAACTTCCTACAAGAAATCTAGGAAGAGTATCTTCTTCAGAATCAATTCAAAACCTGAAGCAAAAGAGATCAGGAGAAGATCTCGTTGAAAGACTTCTAGACTCGAAAGAAGAAGAAGGACTATGATACTCTTGCTCGAATCCAAAAGCAACAGAATCAGAGATCTAGGAGTTGATCACATTAACAACACTTCTAATAGCAGAAGGTTGAAGAGGTCTCAAGGGAATACTAGGTAGAAGTTTTAAGATCAAATACCTTGGGAAGGTCTCATCAAGCATCCAAAAAAGGCTAGGAAAGCCTTACTGAATAAATCATCAAAGGAGAACTCACTGGAGAAATATACTACCAAGGAGAATCCTTTGATAGTGAAGGACTTGAGACAATTATCATCATCCGATAACAAGCCCAAGAGAAGTAGAATTTGGAAAGCAGTGCCAAATATAAGAAGGTGAAATTGGCAAGGAGTGCAAAATTTAAAAACAAGAATCCAATGAAATACCTCAAGACATTCATAATATTTAGAAGAAGATCCTTCTTGAAGTCAAAATTTGACAAGAAGACTTGAAGACAAAAGAAGCTCACCAAATCTAGGATATTTAAATATTGCCTCTCACAGCAAGAAGGCACAACTTTAGAGATAGAGACTTCTATGAATATATAACAAAATACGAATACCAAAATAAGAAAACAATCCACTAAATCTTAGGCTTGTGAAAGAAAGTTTGAGACCATGGTGAAGAAAGAGTTGTTCAAGATAGTCTACAAAATGATACAAGATCCTCATCGAAGTGTCAACTTGTTGATCTTAGAAACCAATATCCACATCCTCTATAGAAGCGATAAATGGAGATACAAAAGTTCTTAAAAATGTATGCAACTACTGGTGTTAACTAACTCATTAATTAGACTACTTATCAGATTCATTAGAGCACCATATTTGGATTAAATTTACATGAAGAAAAAATAGATTATAGTCTTCAAAATTGCAAAAAGGAAAAGGTTATTTTTAAGGTTCATTTGCACATTAATTAGGAGTTGATTACATTTCAAAATTATTTGTATAAACTACCTATCATCTACTTTGGAAATAGAAAATAAGACTAAGACTTACAATACTAGTTGTAGTGAATTTGTAGAATAACTCTTGAAGATTCATTTTAGGTTATTCTTGATTAGTTTCTATAAAATTATTAAGTGCATTATCTTGATTGTTTATTGGAGTGATAAGGTAAAATTTTTAGTGCATTAAACATAAATTCTATTTGATTTATTTGCACTATTATACTACTCTCAAAAGAAATTAGTTTTGTGTTTTTGAAGGGCACAAAATCTGATTTGCATCAAGTATCTAAAGACACTATTGAAGAACAAAAATATCCAACTCATAGTGGCCAAAATAAGCCTCCCAAAAATGTTATAATCCTCAAAAACTTGGATAAGAATAAAATTGACCAAAAACATAAATAGAAGCTTCAAATATTAAGTCTTGGTGAGTCTCAAATCCAAAGTATTACAAGAGTGTATGCAAGAAAAGAAAGTGTAGGAAATTATATAAATTAAAAATATTCTACCTAATGTTATCTAAGCTTGCATTTGATATCAAAGTGTTCAAGAAAAAAGGGGAAGTTGTGTACTCCTAAAAGACAACCTTAAAACCTTTGTATTACAGGAGAAAAATCTGCCATAAAAACAGAATTTCATATATGAAATAAGAGTTAAAAATAAGGTGCATCAAAGGAGGTTTATGTACAATTTTTAGTAAATTTTATTGCACTAATTTTATATGTTTTTTTATAGACAAAAAGCAGATTTGAATTTGCCCCCAAAAGGCACAATATCTATAGGGAAAATCAGCAAAGAAAGGTCAAACATAAGCACTCTTCTTCCCAAGAAATGAGAGCCACTCAAAGGGATCATATTGGATGGAAGATCCTACAAAAAAAAATACCACAAGATGCTATTATCAAGCTACATTTACATAGATAAAAATAGTGCACATCTACGAATGGATAACATCCACATATACCAATGTGGAATGGACAACATCTACACTACAAGGAAAAGGCATCTACTTCTACCAACATAAGACAAACAAGTAACTATATACACTACAAAGAAGCACACTAATTAGCATGTTGGAAGCATAGAATATAAAGATCAAAGGATATTCATTCAATGTCTTTAAATTGATGAAGATCATCAATCAAAGGAAGCATCAAAACTGCTATTCAGATCTCCATAGTGCCTCATCAATCGACCTATAAAAGATAAGTTTTATTGCTACTAACGAAACATAGAAAAGCAAAGGAATGACATACGAAAGGACCTAAGGATTATAATATTCTCCTTGGAAGGCATTACAATGAAGTACTTCATGTAGAGAGTGTGAATACCACTTGGTATCAATCTTCTAAGACGCATACGTTAGAGAAATTTCAACTCTCAATGCTCATCAACCTCAAGAATATGTTATAGATGTGGTGACACTTGTTATAATCCATAAGTCCCACATGAGTGAGCATACATTAGAAAGTGACCAAGAGATATTGAAAAAGAAAGAGATACATTAAGAAAATAAGGAGTGCTCATACATAACAAATGTGACACATGTCACAAAGCTCAAGTTTATTCCTCCATAAAAGGCTCCCAAAGTCTAAAGTTCATAGCATAGCAAAACACAGTAAAATTCAGTCAAGCACAACTTGGAAGCAAATAAGAAGGAGAATTAAAGGCTCTTGGTCTTGAAGGTCAAACATTCCTATTTCAGTAGTGTCTACATTCCAACATTGAATACAAGCATCTCCATTTATTCTAGCACCCAAGGGGACTTTAATATTACTTTTATATCCACCCAAAGGAAGCACTGAATAGTGAGGATATTAACATAAAAAAATGTAAGGTTTTAATCCCACTTTATTATTGCTTTCAAATTTGGAGATATAAGGGTTATAAGCTAAGGTTGAAATTTAGATATTTGAAAGAAAAATCTATAAGGGATAACTTACCAAAATAAAATATTATTTGCAACTCAACCTAGGAAAAATAAGGAATTCTACTTGGATTAAATTCTTTAATATTTTGCAAATATTATTAATTTTATAATATTCCAAATTTGGGAGTGATAAGGGTTACAACATCAAACTAGGTCTTTGTAAATTAAAAATTAAAACCCAAGGGTTATAAAAAGAGGTTATTAAAGTTTTTTTTTTTAAGGTTGGAAATTTATGTTATTCTTGTCTCTAAATTTCTCAAAAAGGGACAAAAGGAATCCAACATTAAAACCTCTTCAAATTTTGGAAAAGTGCTTTGTTCAATTAGGAGAAATAAGGTGTTAGAAAAGCTGATTTTTGATATTTACAAAACTACACAAAATCAACCATAAATTGAACTATATTTCACAAGAGCACTATATGATATTCCAAAAACATTAAGGCAATATAAGGTAGCCTAAAAATCTAATGTTTAATATTAGGAAGATTTAAATGACATCAAACAAATTATTCCTAGTAGAATCTCAACTACTTGAGGGTCCTAATTATTTCTCTTGGAAAAATAAAGTGAAAGCAATCTTAGTGTATGAAAAACTTTGGGATGTTGTAAAAGTGAAAACAAAAATTCCTACCATAGGTGAAACTAAAATCCTAAAGTTTGAAGAAAATGATTCAAAAGCTCTAATGATAATCACTTTTGATATCACTGATGAATTCAACCATATATCATTTTAGCTAAAACATATTCAGATGCATGGAAAAGCCTAGAGAAATATTTGAAGGAAATAATAAGGTAACTATTCTTCATATCCAAACTCAACTTCACTCATTGAAAATGAATAGTGGAGAAAGCATTGAATTATTCCTAAGGAAGGTAGAAGATATTAAAGGGAAATTGTTGACCTTAGGAGAAACAATCAAGGATGAAATTCTTACTCAGGTAACCATGAGAGCACTTCCAGAAAACTACAAATATTTGGTAACATCTTTACATGTCTTAAGTAAAGACACTTTTTTTGATGACCTAGTCAATATAATTCAACAATATGAAGTAGAACACACTTTGAAATATGAGATGACTAACACTGTATTGGCATCAAAATATAATCCATAAGGAAATATTACTTCATAAATAAGAGGATGAAAAGCATGGTATTGTTATATATGTAGAAATAAAGGCCATAGTACCAACTATTGCAGATACAATCCCAAAAATAGGAACCAAGGAAATCATATGAATAATGGGGATCGATTTCGACCACGACAATACCAAAGGAACCCTCGTAAGTAGTAAATTTAATGACCAAGCAATTATCCTCAACTAGAATATTAGAAGAGAAACCAAAAAGGTCACATGGTCCATAGGATAGAAGAAATTGAAGAACTGGAAGAACCCACAAAGGATTATAAAGCGAAAGATATATAAAAAAATGTAACATATTTCAAAAATATTGACTATTTTCTTGAACATGTTACAAAGTATACAGAGGAATAATACAAAGCTCAAGATGAATATGAAGATCCATATTGAAGACTAAAAGTCTTCAATACCCAAATAATATAATACAGGAGGTGTTATAAATAGATTACATTTCATCATTTGGATCATGTAAATGTATCTTCCAAGGTACATACTCAGGATATTATATTACTTTAGGGGAAAGTTACCTAGTTATTTCATGTAATGTAATAAATTTGTAAATGTGCAAGGTGTCCCTTATACAACTAGATAGAGTGTTGGCAAAGTAACCTATTTTACCTATATAAGTAAGACCTCATTTTTAGATAGATATAACACATAGAACAAATAGAAGAGAGTCATTGACATTGTAGCTTAGGACATCTTCATAGGTAAGTACAGTTATGTGTGAATCACCATCTAGTGCTAATGGGTGTAATGTAGTCCAATAGCTTTATTAATGGAGTGTTCACTTCCTCCATAGCTACATTGTATTCATTTATATCATTTCTATTTATTGCATATCTCAGTCATCTAGCAAATTTATTTTCTTTCATATTATTTTGCATTTCATGATTGTTATCTTCCTTTGCATATTATATCAAAAGCTAACATAAAATTTCCATTTTGAAGGTGCAAACACAAATTCATAGCCTAAAAAAGTTCACAACTATGAACTTGATTGCGCTATGAATTCAACCATTTAACTATTGAAGATGAAAGAATTAAAAAATTTATGCTAGATAAAATTCATTGCTTGAGAGACAAGTTCACAACCTATAAATTTATTTATGAGTTCTAAATTTGTTCTAAGCACCCAATTTTCATGATGAAGTCTAGAACATGACTTATATGTGTTATTGAAATTGACTACAATCCTTGAATGTGATTGGTGAATAAAACTGGGTATATATAAAAGCTATCAAAGAGAAAAAATCAAACATAACCTCTAAAAAATAATTAAATTATAAATCATATTGCATTATTAATCCTAAGAAATTACATATCTTCTTATCTCAAAAATGGGGTCTTTGTGTCAATATTTTATGCATTTGTTATGCAATAAACACATCAAAAAGGGGTAAATTTAGACACCTAATTTTTAACACATCATTAATCCCTAAGCTTACCAATATATTTATCAATCAACCAAAAAATCATTTGAAATAAGTCAATCATATTCAAGATCAAATTGGTAGCATTTATTGCTCTAGAAGCAAACATGTTAGGGCATAAGAAAAAACATCTATAGCACTTTTGCCTCCCAAGTACTGCTTTTGTAAAATTTGAATTTTTGACTTTTCCCCACCCTATTTGACTAGAAATAGTCATTTTGCTAAATTCATTGGAGCATTAGCACCACCAATGTTATTGTCCTCTTGTGCTTTCTATTATAATGTACAAAAAATATAAAAGTTGATAATTAGTACCTTCTAAGCTTCCCACCAATAATGAATCTAATAATCAACATTCAATTCATAGCCCCAATGAAAAATCCTATCTTAAGATTTACCATTTTTAATCTTCCTCTATTAATGGTATATTAAACCAATTTAAGATTCTTTCCTTCTCAAATCCTTTCATCTTCAATTCAATCCTTTCCCCAAGTATCCATATCTTTCTATAAATCTAACACTTGGGGTGCTCCATCCATATCATCTTGTAATATAGTATAATTTTATCAAATTTTATATATAATCTTAGGATTTCATCTCCAATTATGGTAATATTATACCAAAATATTATCGTGGCTTTGTGAAAGCATCCAAGCATTCAATAATTCAAGATCTCAAGCTTTCAAGAGTCTTCAAGCAACAAGAAAGCTTCAATCAACCTTCCATAGTAAGGGAAAAACAACCTTAGCATATTGTAGCAACAAGTGTGTTTGGGATTGTACTCCTTCCTCTTTATTATTTTTGACATCATCATTGATTTTGCATCTCTAAGATTTAATCTCATTTCCATATTAGTTATACTTTAATCATTACTTTTGTATCTAGTTAGAATTTTTGAGCATTTGGTTTTCATAAAAACTATTTTTTCTTCCTATCATCTAGCACAGTCTTTATACCTATCGTACATTCATTAATTTGATACCTTAATTATATTCTATTACACATTTAAAAAAATAACTACCTAATTGTAGGTTTTATGGTGTTATTGCTATATATTTTAGGAACAATCATAGAGAACAAATGTGCTATTAGTTTTTAAAAGCATCAACAATGCTATTAGTAACCCAATAATGCTTTTTTAGCTAATAATTCAATTCATGATTTTATAATTTTATCATTCTTTGGATCATATCTAAAAAATGGTCTAATGCTCGTCAAGGGAGCCTCATACTCTCCTCCCCATTGATATCTTCTTTCTTTTTTATATTACAAATAAGGAAAAGCACCAATAGGATAAAGTAGCATGACAATGCTTTTACCTCTATGGTATAACAAGATGTTTTTTATTCACGCCTTTTTATTTTAAATATTTAGGCTATAGAATTATTTGTTGTCTACAAAAATTAGTTTTTTATTTTCTATGTTTTTTGTTATTTTTTAAAATAAAGAAAAATAAATAAAACTAGTTAAGATTAATAATTTAAGGGATTGTCTCTAATCTTATCATCGAAATTAAATTACATTTCTCTTGAGCCATGTCATTAGAAATCATATTTGCTTTGATCATTAAATTAAAAATCATTTTAGCTTTAGAGAATAAACTCACTAATTATCCCTATCCTCCACGTGAGAAAGGAGAGAGAAGCATCACAAAGATGTTATTTGTGATGACCTTTCAATCTCCTTTATCATATAGAGAAAATTAAACAAATTGATGATTAACTTCAAAAGATGCTTTAAGAGTTTTATTTTCCTATTTTTACTTGAAAAGATGAGTTGGTTTGGAATCTATAAAAGTGTTATATATTTGGTCAAGTGAGGATATGAGTATTTAGTGCAATCAAAATTTTCTCCCAAATACTTTTTTAGAAGAATGTTCA
This sequence comes from Wollemia nobilis, assembly GCA_028583015.1. NCBI lineage: Eukaryota > Viridiplantae > Streptophyta > Pinopsida > Araucariales > Araucariaceae > Wollemia > Wollemia nobilis. The sequence continues at coordinate 1,738,842 of JAQPPZ010016751.1, read as the reverse complement.
TAGGAGAGTCCATAAAGAAGAGGACATTATGGGACTTTTATATGTACCTTGTGCAAAAAGAATTAGAATATTTAGACCATTTACTTCTTCAATGCCCCTTTTCTCACACTATCTAGAGTTGCTTTTTAAAAAATATGAGAATATATTGCATAGCTCCATCAATATTGAAAGAGTTGATGAAATGTTCAATTAATTATTTCAAAGCTAAAGTATTATTTATTTTGTGGAATATTGGTCTTGCAATTATTTATTGGAATTTATGGCTTGAAAGAAATAATAGAATTTTTTAAAATAAATCTCAAAATCATGCTCATGTTTGAAAGTTTATTATTATCTTTTTGGTAGAATGTTAGCCGATATGGTGCTCATCATGGGAAGTATCAAGTGTGAAAAAAGAGATGTTAGCAGCCAATTGGTTACATGATTTCAATATACATGGAAGATTTCTATAATGATATTAAAATGAAGGATATGCTTTGATCTATAGTAAAATAGAAATGTCCACAAATTTGGTTTATCAAAATTAATTTTTATGGCACTTCCAAAAGAAATGTAGGAAAAACTGAAGGAGGTGGTATTTTTTAAAATAATAGGACTAATATTTTCCTCACATATAATCATATGGTGTTTTAACTAACAACTATGCAAGGCTAGGACACTTCTTATGGGGACAAAAGTTGCAATTGAAAAATGATGAAAGTATATTTCAATTAGGGGAGATTCACAAATTATCATTAATGCTACTAATAAAAATGAATGTGAGGATTGAATAAAAAATAATACTATTGTTAATGATCATCGTGTCTATAGAGAAAGAAATTAAGTAGGAGATAACTTAGTCAATCACAATGTTGATGTTCATTTAAATTTTAAAAGACAATTGATAGAAAAAATTTATATCTTAATAAAAATGATGTCAAATAAATAATTGCAAATATAGCAGTTTAAGGAAAAGAAAGAATATATTTAAAAATAAAAAATAAACTAAAATGATTTAATTGACATATATTAATAAAAATGGTATATAACTTATTAAAAGAAAATTAAATAAGATATATAATGTTAAATGAGATAAATATATGTCTATTGAAGCTCATTCCCTGTCTATAGAAGTTAGCGGACGATATTGTCCATTTTCTATGCCGAATTTAAGGGACCAACAATTTCCACATTCTGACAATTTTACGAATGAAATGAATACATCCGAGACTTTCTTACATTCGAACAAGCTGACGTGTCCTGACTGTGGTTTTCTCTCATCCGCATGCAATTCCTCAACAGATTTTAGAATCGAAGGGACCGAGATGAGGACAAAAAATGAACTGGAACAACAAAACATGCTGAATGGTTGTGTCTCTAACGGGGTGAAAATCGAAGAAATCTATAATGAAACACAGCAAGTTGGTTGGTTAGATGAATTACAATATTTGCGGATGTCATCGCAGCACACCTCATGTAGTAGAATGTACACATTTTTCATAAAAGAAATTTTACTGTTTTTAAAACAATTATTGTAGACATAGGGTGTGACTTTCAGCAACTAGCAATGAGGGCGCAATTGCCTACGTCACATGCTGCAGCTTCCAGTTGATTTTTTCAACAATTATTATAGACATAATGTGTCCCCATATGACACACGTTTATATTGATATACGGAACCAAAAGTCCTCTCACTTCTTCGCTTTATTTTATTTCTTATTTTTACTTTTTAATTTATAGCATATGGAAGAATAATACTTTAACGAAAATTTATACCAAATAAGTGATTAAACACCTTAAGGATGCTAAGCGTCCATAAGATAGTCAGTCTAATAATTTAGATATTTATATTGTTGATTTACATAAAAGGATTCAATTTCATTGTATAGAAGCAATTTAGCTCCCTACACATAAGTGTTCTACTCGAATAAACTACTTCACAATAATTAATCAAACTAAATCATATATATTTTGTTTATAATTTGGATGACATTTCTATCCAAATATATAGTTTTTAGCATCCTCTTCTAATCTATCAATAAATTAATATGAATATTATCAATTTGAGTCTTATACAACATATGCATGGTAGCATTGAACTTATTGCCAAATTTACCTACTAGTGGTGGTTTTATGAACATTTTTATCTAGTGGCCTTACAATGACTATTTATTTTCTTCAAGTATCCTTGGGGACATTTCATCTCACTAGATTGCATGAGTGACCAACCTATATAATCATTAAGTATGGAAGGTAATGGCATTAGAAACTAAGTTCACATCAAATACATTTAAAAAAAGATTCATTAAACAATGGTACAAATCCCACTTTTATGTTATAATAATTACCTAACACATCGTTATGATATTTTATTGCAATAATACTATGAACAATATTCTTTTATTTATGATGTTTTTCTTTGATAAGCACTTGTGTACCTTTTAGTCCTTCTATCATTTATGATATTTCAAAATCACTTAGATAACTTTTGATGTTAATTTTTTTTTGACTTTATTGCATAGTTTAAATTGCTTTAACACATACGATACAACCAAAAAATAAAAAATAAAGTAACATCTTAACACTTTTTACTTAATAGTTGTCAAACCACTAACACCTAATTAAACATAAATTTAGAAATGTACTACCATATAAAAATTCTAATTTAGAAATATATGTGTTTGTTGCAAGATTTTCATAATGCTTATTAAATAGATATTTTACTTGGAAAATGAATTCCAAGTTCTCCTAAGGTTTTCTATGAGCATGAACCTATCATGACCACCTACCATACTTATAAAAAATATACATTAAATGTTAATTCAAAGTATAACACTAATTTTAAAAATGCGATACATTTATTTTGAGTATATTCGAAAACAAGACATGACAACAAAATATGAACATATTGAAAAATTAGAAATGTATTTGAATTGACGTGTAGATATAAGATGTTATTGTTGAATTTTATAGTAGTTTCTTTAAATGAGTGGAATTAACACATTACCTAGTATTGCTAGAAATAAATACACATAAAATAATGCACATGTTGTATGGGGTGTCCATGGATGCTAAACAATCTCATCATAGATTTTATTCTTATTTTATCTAATATACTTGATCTTCCTATATTTTTGTATTTCTATAGGAGCTTTGAATATCTTGAATCTCCCAAATACCTCATCCTTAGTATAAACAATACATAACCACACATATTGAGAGAACTCATCAATAAGAAGAAAGAAGTACCTATTTTTAGAAGAGCAAGGTAACTCTATATTACCTCATATGTCATTGTGTATGACCTCTAAGGGGTAAGTAGCACATTCCACTATCATTTTTGGAAAGGACTCTCTAAAATAAATGCTCAAAATACATCACCTACATGCATTGCTCAAAGGAAAAATATAAAAAATTCCAATGATCATCTTATTGTGGTTTGGTTTTCCATGGAGGAGAACTTGAAACATGACTATTAGCTACAATGATTTGAAAGGTGATAACCTGCTAATCATAGCCCAAAATACACATTGGAAGGGTTAAAATGCTTTAACCTAACCTCTAGAGTAGGCTAGTATACTTGGTCAACTTACTGAATGTTGACTCTTTATAGCTCAAAATATTAAATGGTTAGGGATAGGAATTAAAGAGTTAATAAGTGAATGGATTGATGATGGATGGATAAAGCTAAAGCATAGACATCCACAAAGAACCTCTGAAAACTTTATTTCTTTATAACAATACTTGTGACTAACAACATTTAAAACTCAATAATCTTCATCATTAATAACCTATGCATGCTTCAATAATTATTCTAAACTTCTAGGATATCAAAAATCTAAATTAGCAGAATTAGATCAATACTTTGACTAACAAAAATATAATCCTTTCAAAGCAAACATTTAGGTATGAATAATTTCAATTTGCTCTAAGTTAGCAATCCAAAATTATAGAATAGACTAACCATAGTAGTAATAGTAGAAATAACTTCAAGGATTGGTAATCCAGAAAACAAAGATACAAATTTGAGGTAAAAATATAAGTAATGCTCCTTCTATTAATTTGTAGAGAGTGTACAATAATAGAACAAGCAAATACTTTAGAGCCAACCTTTCAAAAGGGGATACAACCTCTATTTGTAATTTTACATGAGCATTACAAGGAGTTTAATAGACCATCTAAAACTCTACAACTTTCTTTTGGTCTGGTGACCTCCAGCTAGACTTCTTGAAATGATTTCAATGAACCAAAGAAAGATCAATCCTAGCCACTCCATGTTCTTGTAACACAGTCATCATTGTAGATCTAAAATTTAATTTTGTTGAACCATCCTTTCTAGAAGCATATGGATCTAGTTGTTTCATCTTCTCTATTGGTTTAGTTTCCATGGTATCTAGTTCAATATCCTCATTTTTTCACTCACACAATTGTGCAGGTATCCAATTTGAATCTAAAATATTAAATAAATTTAGCATCCACCATTGATCTTGATTTATATAGCCAGGATTGATTAGTGTTCCTTGGATCACGATCATTATTTGGCTTCTCTCGAAACCACACTCTAATTTCACCTTTGGTAGACTTTGATAAAACTAGGTGCAAAAAAGTGAAAAATCATGGTTTTTAGATCTTACTTGTCTAACCCATGTCTACAAGAAAATTTATTCACTTCTTCACCTTTACTTAAAACCATACACAATTTTGTGACTTTGAAGAAATTCATGGTTTTGGATACTTTTTCTTATTATTGGAGGAACCTAGCCCTCGACCACGCATTACTTACATTATGTGAAGGACCTCCTCATTTTCATGCCATCACTAAAAGGATACCATAATTATAAAATTTTGGTCAAACTTGACCTTATTGTACATGGATTTATCAAAATCTATGGATTAGGGCTTACACTTACTCCTTGATTTTGGTCACAGTGCTACAAAGGATCTTCATCAACTGCACTCCATTTTGTAATTGAACCCACTTTAAAAAACTCTTCCATGGATTATTACATTTTAGCGACTTTGAGTTGTTCCATTCATCGTGCTCCTACTTTCAAGCACTCTTCTCACTTTCACACCATTAACAAAGAATAACTAGTGGCCATGCTAGGAAGTCATGTTTGACCTCCTTTTCACCTTACCATGGAATGGTATATTTAGTGTACTTTGGCTTCCTCCTTTAGGTTTCTCTCGTATGTGTTACTAATAAAAACATTGTTGTAGATGTGTAATAATTTAAACTCTAATTTGGCTTAATTTGTCGTGGATTCATGGAAAATCATGATTTTGAGATAAACAACTTACGAATGAGTTCTCTTGAATATTTTAGACTTTCTTATCCTAATGAGTGTAGTTTTGAGACAATTAGTGGTTTTTGATGATAAAATGACCACTTAGCTATTTTTAAAAATATTTGACATCTTACTCATGCAATGTTACCCCTTCTACATGCACCTTCTTTTATTCCTATAATATGGTCAAAAATTAACCTACATATTAGGCACGTCTCAAGAGAATTTGTTTATAAAGTTACCAAACTTAGAAAGCCTTATCTTGGAGCTATCACCTTCTAAATAATAAAAAGGACTCTAAACGGTATACTAGGGGAGGAAGAAGAGACTATGCAAGAAGAAATGAGCATTCTAATAGGTACAACATGAAGGAAGATGCTAGAAAAAATGAAACAAAATTGAATGGTTAATTATAAGGAGGTACAAAGGGTATAAATAAAATATACCTCGTATTGCATATGAAATATTGGTGAGAGGTGATACATGTGCTGATAAAATAAGGACCTTGTGGAGTACATTACAGATGGACATGATGAAGGAGAAATATAGTATTGGAGATAGGGAAAGATAAAACTAGACATGGGCAATAGAGGTACATAAACTAAGAAAACCTTCAGCAAAAACTTACCTCCATATGCATACTCGATCGCAGTTAAGAGCTATTTTAAAGATAGAAAAATTACAATCATTTGGTTGATAATCTATTACTTCTATGTTTGTTTTATCTTCTATCATAGGTAAACAAGAATTTATTTAGTCACTCATATTCCTCTCTATGATTCTACAATACCAGGACCACTTCTTATACTAAATATTTCATACTTTGATACTTTATGGATGTTCCTCATTATATAGGGTTGAGTTGGAAGAAAACTTTTCATCAAATGATGACCATAGAATCATATTTCTTAGATTTGGAAATATTAGGCTTACTTAAGTTGTTTATTTCTACCGTTATTTGAGTCCTTTACTCATGTTACTTATGCATTCAAGTGATATCATACTGCATAAGTCATCATACTTGATTGCACATATTTTAGTGATTTTATTCCTATCTTTTTGGGTATACCTTATATCATTTGAAAATGGCTTGTATTTATCCTTTAGGCTATAGAGTCTGGAAAATATCAAAAGGTGGAGAAGAAGAAATAAAATTTACTAAGAAGTTAAAAAATTAGAATAATATGATGATGTCTAATGTATTTTTTATGGCTATGATCAATAAACAATCTAACTCATCATAGGACTTGATCATATCCAAAATATATCATTATTCACTCAATAGATTCTATGCATTTATTTTTATTTATCTCATTAACAACAAATGTTCCCCAATGAAGCATCATGAAGTTAGAAGTCTTTTACAAATATTGATTTATGCACAAAAACTCTCAATGTAATTCCTTAACCTTATTTCTTAATTTTTATAATTATTTTTAATGATTTGAATAGACACAAGGGAAATCAAGATTTCATATCTTCTAATAAGAGAGGTGGCTGACTGCAGGTATTTTCTAAAAATTCTTACTCAAATATTCTTGATAGTATTTTAGCTGATCTTATTTTAAAAAAAACTTCTCTTTGGCACCGTCTTAAAATCAACTTCCTTTAGCCAACTTGTTTTGTAATATTCTATAACGAAAGGATGCATGCCTTGGTTTGATATATTAACTACACTCTTTGCTCAAACGATTTTTACTTAATTCAACTCTAGATTAAGATAAATTCTAGACTATTTGAGGAGACTTTCTGATAGACATGCTAAATAATGGAGGAACATCTACAACCATACATCTTGTATGAAAACTATATCTGGATTCCATGATAACATCATTATGAATTTTTTCAATATGCTCATTCCCTTTATAGTCCTTCCTTTAAATTACAACCAATTTGGTTATATATCACTCATAATAAATCCCAAACTCTTACATATCCCAAGTGGAATTATTATATTTTAGCTTTTGGATATTTTACACAATTGTGTAACACACATTTCTTAAAAAAATAATGATAAATAGAATGGATCAATATGCTTTTTCGAAGCTCAAAGGTTTACCTCTTTATGTTTTGTTGCTCTTTCCCAAAAATAATTTCAAGGAGATATTGATCAAATTCACCTTTGAAGATACCAATAAATATTCCCTTAGATATTATTTCAATTGAAAATAATATTTAAATAAGCTTTTTAAATACACTATTCTCCCCTTCCTCTCTTCTAGAGTCATAGCCAAGAAATACAGGTTTTTATAAAGTTCAACCCTTCTCTGATTCAAGGATTTTAATATTAGATATTGTTTCTAAATATACATTTGACCCTTTTTGTCCTTCTCTTGGGATTGAGGAATAAAAATATATTCATCATAATCTCCTTCCTAATGACTGACTATCGTATCGAAAGCTATCATATTTTTTTTTTTTGGTAAGTAAGAGAATATTTATAATTAACACCGGGTTTTAACTGGTTGACCCAAAACCATTTTACAAAATAGGGTGCACTGACCAACTGGAAAAAGGCCAAGCCCTAAAAGTTTAAACTGACAACAAAAAGGGCCAAGACCTAATCTTCCAACAGAATATAGCCAAACTAAACTATGGAAGCCTAATATTATGGCCATAAGAAAAGAAAGATGCAAAATAGAACTAACAAAGACAAAATCCATTTTGAGCCTTCCAATCTAAAATTTTTCATTATCTATCACCATTGAGACTGCATGAGGAATATTTTCAGTCCACGTGATCAAATTTGCTGCTACAATGCCTTCATTTGCCAGCCTATCAGCTGCCATGTTTGCTTCCCGAAAGGTATGCGAAATTATGGCCTCGGGTCGATCATGAATTAGAGCCCTTGCTTCGTGGATGTAGTCATCAAATCTCCAAGGAGCTCTCTTAGTGTTATTTAGAATATTTATAATAATAAGAGAATCACCTTCCACCAACAGTTTCCCTGGATAATTCTCCGCCACCTTGAGGCTCCTCCAAACTGCCCTCGCTTGACCACATTGTTAGTTTGAGCTCCAAGATGTTCAACAAAAGCTATTAGCACCTCACCCTTGTGGTCTCTGAGTAAGCCACCAGCCCCTACTTCACCTGGGTTTCCCCTAGATGCCCCATCAAAATTTAACTTAATCCACCCTAGGGGGGGGTGGGGTCCATGTGATCATGGTTCTAGGACGGACTTGAGGATGATTGAGGCCATCGGTGAGAGGTAAGTTTAATGACTGGCCTAATGAAGCTTCAAAAGGATTTGGAGGTCTAGATGCCTGCAGGCACTAAACAAGCATTCTCATTAGCATATACTAAAATTTTTGACGGACTGAGAGGATGACTTAGAAACTTTATCCAAGAAGGCCCGACGATTCCTTTCCAACCATATCTCGCCACAAGTAGTGATGAAGGCGGATCTTCCACATATACCTAAGACGCCTATTCAAAAAGGGAGAAGGCCACTTGGACAAATAAGTCAAAAATGGACTCGAGGATGGACCCAATAAATATGAAACACTTGTAACGAGACCTAACAAGATTGAGACAAAAAAATTACAATACAGAAACAAATGATCAATAGACTCCCACTCAGACATACAAAGATAACACCTATTAACAACAATCACACCTCTTTTTATTAAGTTATCCATGGTGAGGATCTTATTTTGGATGGACAACCATGCAAAAACCCAACCTTCGAAACAATGCTTTTGGGCCAAACTTCCAAGTGAGGGAAAGTAGGTTCATCATTATCAATAAGCATCAGATAAGCAGTCTTGACAAAAAAATCCCCATTGTCTGAAGCTTCCCAGATAAGCTGGTCCTCAAGAATTCCAGAAGGGATTAAAGACTGTCTTAATTCATTCTCTAGTATTATTGATGCCCCTGGTAGATCATTGTTCATTATTGGCTTCCAAACCCTTCTATTGTTTGACAAAGTAATAAAATCTGCAACTTTGGTACCAAAAACTTCAATTGTCCAAGCTCTAAGGGTTGAAAGGATGGGGTCTGCAGAGAGGGGATAGTCCTTTAACCATTTGTGGTCCGAGAAATCAATGTTTCTTCCATTTCCCAGTTTCCAACGTAGCCCTTTGCTTAGCAAGTTTTTAGTTTGAAGGATTGATTTCCAAAAAATTGATCCCTTGGGAGGAAAGGAATAACTTAAAAATTTAGTTTCTTGCAAATACTTTCTTCTGATTATAGTAATCCATTATGCATTTGCATTTGTCAGAAGACGCCATGCTTGTTTGGCCAGGAGGACCATGTTTAAATGTTGTATTCTCCTTAGCCCAATACCTCCAAACTCCCTGGGTTTGCAAACCCAATCCCAGGACACCAAGTGAAAGCGCTGCTTAGATTCAGAACCAGTCCATAGGAACCTCTTCTGGATTTGTTCAATTTTAGTGTGGACACTTGTAGGAGATTTAAAAAAAGAGAGAAAGTAGACAGGGATGCTTTGAATGGAAAACCTGGTGAGAACTGCCTTGCCATCTTGATATAACAAATTCCCTTTCCATCCAGCTAGCTTCCTCTGAATTCTTTCAATTACATTATTCCACATGGAATCAGTAGCTCTACCTGTAAATAAAGGAAGGCCTAAGTATGTGGATGGAAGAGTAGACACTGAGCATCCAAGAATCCTAGCAATCTTAATCTGCCTCCGAATGGGAGTGTTAAAGAAATAAATTTTACTCTTTGAAAAATTTACCTTTTGCCCCTGACATCCTCATATAGCTCTAGAATATGTTTTATGACCTTAGCCTCAAAAACTGATGTAAGAGTTAACAACAAAGTATCATCCACAAACTGTTCATGTGTAACTGCATGTGTTTGTGATGATGCTTTAATTCTTGAAATAAGACCAATATTACAGGCAGCTTTGATTGTCCTCCCAAGGGCTTCAGCCACAATGATAAAAAAAATGGGAGAGATAGGGTCACCTTGCCTTAGGCCCCTTTTAATTTGAAAGTATCCAGCAGGAGCACCATTAACAAGGACCGAAAACCAAGGTTTCATAAAACATCCTTCCAAAAGCTTGATCCATTCATGATGAAAACCAAATTTTTGAAGAATGGCAGAGACAAAACTCTAGTTTATGCGGTCATAAGCCTTGTTCATATCCAGCTTGAGAGCAAAAGCAAGTTTTTTAGTCTGGACTACCGAATGGAGGGCTTCATGAACTATTATGACACCATCAAGGATGGACCTTCCAGGGACTGAACTGCCTTGACAAACATCAATAAATATAGGAAGGATCTTCCTCATTCTATTTGCAATCGCCTTGGTCAAAATTTTATAAACAACATTACAAAGGCTAATAGGTCTAAAATCCATCATAGATCTAGGAGTAGGAATCTTTGGTATTAAAGCAATAAAAGTGGAGTTAAAACTTCTCGGAATATGCTTTGTGGACTGAAATTCCTTGATAGTGGCACATACATAAAAACCTACAATATCCCAAAAATACTGAAAAAAATGAGATGAAAACCCGTCTGGACCTGGAGCTTTATCAGGGTTCATTGAGAAGAGGGCCTCTTTGATTTCTTCATCCGTGAAAGGCTTAATTAACTCCCCATTCAAGTCATCAAAAATTAAATGAGGAATATGGTAAAGCATTGATTTCGAAGCTAAGGCAGAACTGAAATGTTCTTCTCCTAAAAGATTCTGAAAATAGGAAACTGCTTCATTTCTGATCTCATTAGGACTAGAAAGGGATGATCCATCATCTCTAACAAGTTCTTTAATTCTATTGTGGATTCTGTTCCTTAAGGTAGATGCATGAAAAAATCTTGTGTTGGCATCACCTTCTTTTAGCCAGGTAGCTCTAGACTTTTGCCACCAAAAAGTCTCCTCGTAGGCTAAAACATTATGGTACTCAGCAAGGGCTTTCTTTTCATCTGCCTGTAGGGAAGGGTCTGGAAATCCCTCTTCAAGTTTTTTCTCAATGGTTGATAACCTTTCAGAGATGACTTTCTTGTTTTCAAAAATATTTCCAAAAATTTCTTTATTCCAGATCCTTAGATTTTCTTTCACCACTTTAAGTTTCTGTGCTAATCTGAATGAAGGCCTGCCCTGACAAGAATGCTGCCACCACTGAGAAATTATGTCTCTGAGATCAGGGTGGTGCATCCACATAGATTCAAACCTAAAAGGCCTTTTGAATTTTGGAGTCTCTTCAATTTCAAGTAAAATCGGGTTGTGGTCAGACCCAATGCGAGGCAAGGACAACAGATTTGCATCCCCAAAATATTGTATTTCTTCCTGTGACAAAAAAAACCTATCAAGCTTTTCCATTATAAGTTGATTTCCAAACCTCCTATTGCTCCAAGTAAATTTAGCATTTTTTAATTTGACATCCAATAAATTGTTGTTGTTGACGAAATCTTGAAAGTCCTCCATACTTCTTGCAGGAATTCCTACTCCCCCTTTTTTATCAGAGGGGTAAAGAGGGGTATTAAAGTCCCCCGCAACTATCCATGGGATATCCTGAAAAGCTTCCTTGAAATGACTGAGTAAATTCCATAGATCAGCTCTCCCAGATATAGAATTAGGGGCGTACACATTTGTTAATATCCAAGAAAGGTCACTAACCTTATCCTTAAAAATGATGCTCATTATCCTTTCCCTTAATTGAATAACCTTGCATTCCACCTTATCTGGATTCCAGATACAAAGAAGACGACCTGAGGTTCCATTGGTTTTGCAAAAAATTTCTTCTCCCTTTTTCCAGATATTGAGGGCAATTTTTCGAGAAAAAACTTCATCGACTTTAGTTTCTTGCAAAATAAGAATAGTGGGATCTAAATCTCTTCTTAAATATTTGACTAACCGCTTTTTAGGAAGGCCATTGAGCCCCCTTACATTCCAGGATATGATCTTCATTTGGAACTTTTAAAGTTTTTTCCTCTTCCCCTGCCTTGGACTTGAGGGGGCTTAAGAATTTTGTTCTCTTCAAAGGGAATATTTCCAGTTGATGGAAATAGAGTAGTCTGAATTCCATTAGCTATCTCATCTTGGACCTCTTCTTTCCATTGCTGGGCATTTGACTTTCTTCCCTTTTTTTTCTCACCTCCACAGTCAATCATGGGGGACTTCATTGAGCTTCTAGTCTGTTTCGGGCTAAATTTGGTTTGGGTAACCTGTTGGATAACAGTGCTGGAAACCCCTTCTCTGGATTGGGACAAAGACAAAGGTGAAAAATGTCGCTTGGAAGGGCTGATTAACTCTGAAAGCACTTTTTCTCTTTCTGGGGCGTAAAAAGACTCATCATTAGGGCATTCTTTATGACCAACAGGAGGAGGATTGGAAGGTCCAGATTTGGTTGGGGAGTCAAGGTAAGCAGGGAGACCAAGAATTATATCCTCAACATTAGACCCTTCATTCTGATTTTCCTCTGTAATTATTTGGTTTTCAACCAAAATTTTAAATTTATTTAGATTTTCGAAAGGAGAGCATACCTTTTGTTGGTCAGTTTGTGATGTAGCAATTTGCTTGTCCTTACCATTGTCCATGTGAAGCTCAGCCTCATTCTCCATTTGCCCCAAACCGGAGGCCTTTGCATTTTCAACATTTGGATCTTTAACCCCTGTACATCCCTGTGTATTTGCCATTATTTCTGAAAGACTGCCACTTGGAATCATTATTCCTAGGAAGGGTTTGTTGGCTTCTCAAAAAAGAGCATTGTCCTTTGAGATGGCCTTGAATATTATAGTCAGAGAAAAATGCCGGTCTATTTTCATATTCGATGACCTGTAATCTTGTTTTATTTCCATATTCTAACTCCACATGAGTAGGAAGCTCAGATTCTAGGTTTGCATTTACACAAATCCTAGCATGCGTCATTCTGGTGCATGCAAGGGTTGGATTGTCAATGGCCACCAAATCCCCTATGGTCTTGGCAATACCCTGAAGAAAATACTCATGCCACCAATGAAACGGGAGATTTGGGAGACGGACCCAAATGGGGGCAAAGTTTATGCTCTGCTTTTCTGGGTCAAAATCCTCAGCCCATCTCCTAAGAAAAAGACTTCTTCGGCCCAAGAACCAAGGTCCTCCTGTTAGAATACGACTAGCATATTCACTATTGTTAAGGCATACCACAAAAAACCCCCTTGATAATGCAATAATATCCATGTGTCCAGAAGTCTTCCACTTCAAGGATGCCCATTGTCGAATCGTTTCAATATCCATCCTGCCCCCTATGAATTTGCCTACCAGAGAAAAATTTTCCATCGATATAAAGTCTGCCATTACGCTTTCAGGCACGGATACCTTCTGCCCATTGGGAGTGAGAGGTGGTAAGGAATGTAAGGAAACCCTATTGCCACCTTTAAGGGCCTGTGCAAAAGACTTATTGCCCTCAGAATTCTTGATGTGGGCCTTCTTATCAAAAATAATATCAGGGGGTTTGTGTCCCTCTAATTTTTTAAAACCCTCAGTGTCCTTGTCACTGTCCACCTTCTCTTCCTCAGTTGCTTCAGAACCTTGCTTGTTCCCTCCTTGAGCCTCACAGCTTCTAGGGGTTTGGAAACCCTGTTTCCCACCTCCAGCAGAATGAGAATCATGTTTGCAGAAATTGCACCTTCCTCTGCTCCCGCTTTGCTCCATTCCTGGATGTATTCCCAAAAGCTATCATATTCCCTGTACTCTTTTGGCATGGATTTTTTTTTAGGATATAATTGTGTGGTGAAATTGGAGATGCAACAACCCTACCACTATTCTCCTCTTTACTCTTTTCTTCCTCGTGTTTTGTTTCTCCTTATCTATCAAAACTATTCTTAATGAGCTATGACCCATAACCTTGATGAATATTTTGACACTAAAACTCAACATCACTGAATTCTTCCATTTCATCTTGCAAGGAAAGTGATATTTATTTTTGTACATTTTGTGCAATGTATTGAACCAACATTCTTAATCCTTAGCCTCTTAAAAAATGTTTATCCCAATTATTATCACCAAAACCATCTCAAGTTCCTTGTAATGACCATGATATTTCTTCCCTTGGAGATATATTATAGGGTGAGCTAGGAGGAATATCAAAAGAGGAGTTAATTTCTCTAGGATGCATCTTACCTACTATGATCAACATATTATCATCCCAAATTGCTTATTGGAATATGTGGGGGAATATCTTTTCTTTACAATGATAAATAAGGATACTTAAATCTAAATGAAAATCATGGATGTAATAAAGGTATGCTTAGGAGTGGGAGGGCTGATATTCTTGTGGGGTACTCTTCTACATTATTTTAAATTGAACATTAAAATCGCAAAGACTTTAATGGTAAGATTTCTTGATGAATGAGAATTGAGTAAGAAATAAGAGAGGATCTTTGGGATCATCAAATTTATTAAGAAGAGTTTTGGCTGGGTTAGCACAAAATACTTGTACCACAATAGCACTTTGCTTTTGAATGATAGCACAAATAATCTAAGAATGACATCTTCAAGTACAATATTATAAACACAATATAAAGAAGTAATATCTTGGTAATGAACAATTGCAGTTTTTTCTTTTTCCTTATAGCTAGGTAGATTTTTTAGAGGAATATTAGGTATTTCATGAAGGATTTGGATATTCAGATGGCCAGTATCATGCCATGGAGGATAGTATGGGTGACAATAAGATCAAACATATATAGTTTTCAAGTATCATATGATTAATTTTTGGGGGAGAGGGGGACCTCGAAGATTATGGCTTAAAACACAAGAATAAGAAAGCCATACATGGTTCCTTGACTAGGGAAGCCAAATAAATATCAAATATTAGCTCAAAAATATGAAATATGAATAGGGATTTCAGATTTTTATCTATAGCAGAGTTACCAAGTGAACTTATTTTCATCGCTTAGTGAGGTCAAGATAATTCACTAAATTTTGATTCCTCTGAGAAAAATGCAGGGTAGTATTTACAAGATATATAGTAGAAAATATGACTTATCATCGATTTGGATTGAATATTAGTAGAGTGACTAGATAATTAAGGGAAAATATATGAAAATAGGTTATCACCAAAACCTAATTCATCCAAATAGTGTGACCAGCAAGGTCCCATCAGGTGTGCCAAAAATTGTTGTGGCTTGGTTTGTCATGAAGGTGAACTTGAATTGTGATTATCATATAAAATGATTTGAAATGAGAGGACTCATTAATGATATCTCAAACCACACATTGAAAGGGTTAAAAATGCTTTAACTAGACCTCTAGAGTAGGATGGTATACCTTGTCAACCTACTGAATGTTAAATTTTTATAGCTCAAAATAATAAAAGGTTAGGGATAGGAACGAAAGGGTTAAGAAGTGAATGAATTAATGGTGGATTTATAAAGCTAAAAACACAAACATACATAGATATATCTAACAAATTTATTTTAATATAACAATACTTGTGATTAAAAACATTTAAAACTCAGTAATCTTCATCATTAATAACATATGCATGCTTCAAGAATTATTCCAAACATCTAGGGTATCAATAATCTAAATTAGTAGAATTAGATTGATACTCTAACTAACAAAAATAGAATCCTTTCCAAGCATACATTCAGGCATGAATAATTCCAATTTACTCTAAGTTAGCAATTCAAATGATAGACTAACCATAGCAGCAATAGCAGAAATGACTTCAAGGGTTTGCAATCCATAAAAATAAGATACAAATCTAAGTCAAAAATCCAAGTAATTGTCCTTCTATTAATTTGTAGAGAGTGTACAATAGTAGCGCAAGAAAACACTTTAGAGCCAACCCTTCAAAATGAGGGTTTAGCCTCTATTTATAATTTTACATTCATTTTGCTTATGAGCATTACAAGGAGTTTAATAGAGCATTTGAAACTCTGCAACTTGCTTTGAGTCAGGTGGCCTCCAGTTAGACTTCTTGAAATGGTTTCAACAAATAAGAGACAGATCAATCTTGGCCACTCCCTATTCTTACAACACAATCATCATCGTAGATCTGTAATTAAATATTTTGGAAGCATCCTTTATAGAGGCATATGGATATGTTCATTTCATCTTCTCTATCGGTTTAGCTTCCATGGTATTTGGTTCAATATCCTAAGTTCTTTAGTCACACAACTGTATAGGTATCCAATTTGAATTTGAAATATTAAATAAATTCAGCATCCACCATTGATCTTGATTTCAATGGCCATGATTGATTGGGCTTACAATCGTGGTTCATCTTCTTTTGAAATCACACTCCATTTTCATCCTTGGTAGCTTTTGAAAATACTGTTATGAAAAAGGAACAATCATGGTTTTTAGATCTTACTTATCTAACCCATGGTTATGAGAAAATCTCTTCACTTCACCTTTCCTTGAAACTGCACATAATTTTTTGACTTGGATCCTTTCACTTGATTTGACCACGATATTGAGGAAATTCATGATTTTGAGCACTTTTTCTTATTATTGGGGAAAGCTATCCCTCAGTCATGCATTAATTACATTATGTAAAGGGCCTCCTCATTTTTTTGCCATCACTAAAAGGAAATATTCTAACCATGCATTGTTATAAACTCTTGGTCAAACTTGATCCAATTGGTTGTCAATTTATGAAAATTGGTGGATTAGGGCTTACACTTACTCCTTGCTCCTAGTCATGGCACTACAAAGGGTATTTTTCAACCATAATTTATTTTTTAATCGAGCCTACTTTAACAAAATATTTTATGGATTACCGCATTTTAGTGGCTTTGAGCTACTTCAATCATCATGCTCCTACTTCCAAGTGCTTTTTTTTTTTTGCACTGTTAACAAAGAATAACTAGCAGTCACACTAGGAAGTCATGTTTGACTCAATTTTCATCTTATTATCATGGAATGGTGTATTTTATCAGATTATAGCTTCCTCCTTCAGGCTTCTCTCAGTTGTGTCACTTATAAAGGATATCTTATGACCACGTAAAAAGTAAATTTTGATTTGGCTTAATTTTTCACGGATTCATGGAATATCACGAATTTGAGAGAAATGACTTGTAGCTATGTTCTTCTAAATATTTTAGTTTTTCTTGTCATAATGAGCGTGGTTTTGAGATAATTAGTAATTTTGGACTATCAACTGACCAGTTAGCTATTTAAAAAATATATTTGATATGTTACTCATGCAATGTTACCCCTTTTGCATGCACCTTCTCTTATTCCTAAAATTTTATCAAAAAATGACCTACATATCTATTGATGACTCATGTATCTCAAGTATCTATAGTTAAAATACCCAAGACAATGTTGCTATATCTAACTCTCATTATCTATATGAGCAACTATAGACACAAAACAATTCTTCCTAGAGGAAGAAACAAAAGGAGACAACTTTTATTCTAACTTATATATTTGTATGACTGATCATAATAATCACACTTAAATATCTTAAAACCATTGTTTATATATTTTATTACAAAATGATCATACAAAAATTCTACTTTCTTATTAGTATGATTAATTTGATAAATAAACAAGAGATTGGAGTGAACATTGAAAATATAAAGTACTTCATCAAAAGAAAAATATAAAACACTAACCTTTGCACATCCTACTACATATAAAGAAGAATAATCTACAGTGACAACATGCTCTCCAAAATATAATTTGTTGTACCTATAGAAGATGTTTATTCTTTATCATGTGCTTGGTTTCCTTTGAGTTCATAATTGACTCATTAGACAAGGTGGATTTCCAATATGTTTAATGAATAACTACATGTTCCTATGATATTTTTCCATCAAAACTATCCTCACCTTATGCATAAAAGATATCAATAACAACATCCTCATTTTTTACTACTTTCTTAGGCTTCTTTATGTTAATCTAGAATTTTTTTACTTGATGTCCTTCCTTCTTGCAAAACTCATATGTTAGATTTTTTAGGGGCTTCTTGGCATTATTTTCAATTTTATTTGGATTCTTATCATTTTGATATTTGAAAATAAATTATTTTATATAGTCATGATTAATGAAAGAGTTAGCCTTATTCCTTTGTCTTCTATCCTGGTGATGAAGGATGTACTTGAATATCTGATTAATTAATGTTGTAGGAGAATCATTAAAGTGAGCACAAAAAATATAAAAAAAAACTATAACTATATCATGTCTCTAAAACATTATCAAAGATAATATTGAGCATCTCAATAGTCTTGTCCTTGTCCACAAATTTTTGAACTTCTCCTTTTACCTTTGGAATTTATTTAAGAGTTAGAATAAAATCTTATAATTTATTGAAATGACTAATACAATCATCAAAAGTATCATAATGAGTTCATATTTAAAGTACCACGGTCAACCTCCAATCTATTTATCTATGTATAATCAATACGATCATATAATCCTTAAAATATACAAAGTAGTTCCTTAGGGACCCATGGTGTTGCTAACATGAGTGTCATAGATATTGTAAACATGAAGAGCTTTACACCAATAGTCTTATCCTTCTTGTCCCTATAGATATACTTCCTCTCTTTATAATTAGTAACATGAGATTTGTCATTCATATTTTTTACTAACCCCTTACTCTAAAGTAAATATTTAATTCCAATTTCCAAGTAGCATAGTTTGGACCATTTAGTAAGGGCACATACTAATCCATAACTATGATATAAATATAAATTCATATGTACACTTATGATTGAAAAAATACCACTAAATTAGAGATCTCAAAATACCACACAAGTAGAAAAAATAGCTCAAAACGATTTTGTATGCAAAAGTTATGTTACTTAGAAATTTAGCCCAAAAGTCACAAAAAAAAAAAAAATCAAATACCTATAGTAAATGGGAGGCTTTCATGTGTTGTTATGTAAGTGGTTTATGGGATGCCAATTGTACCAGTTATCATGATTAGGGGACTACCAACTATGCAAGTCACTATACAACAATTTAGCAAACCAAATTTACCTCTTTCCACATACTAATTTGCTCTAATAATTATGAACCACTATGTACCAGTTTCACATAATGATTTTTTCCACATAATTTTTACTATTTACTATGTGAATGTATAGTCACTAGGTTTTATGACTTGTGGAATTTAATTGGTTAAACCTATATTTATACTCGCTAAGTGGTAATATTCCTACCACATTGGCTAACACATAGTCCCTTGCATGAATTGCAATGTTTGATGTTAACTTAATCACCATTTCAGATAACATGTAAGTTGTACAAACTTTCACATTAGTTGTACGGGTTGCCACATCAACTACCATGTCACCTACCATGTTAATTACCATGCAAGCTATACATAATTTCATGTCATCAAGTGCCACATTATCAAAATCACCATGTAAGCTACCATATCAATTGTATGAACTTCATGTTGGTCAAATATCTGTCTAAAAGATAAAATATACATTTGTGCACCCTAGACACGACCAACATTGAAAGGCCAAAGGAGATAAATGTCCTTCGAGTCAATCTCCAAAGAGGGTTGGATACCTTACTAATCCTACATCAGTTTTAATATTAGAATTATAAGAAAGAAATGGGAAATGGCAAAAAGATATGGGAAATATAGCTATAAGCCAAATTATGTAGGATGGGGATAGACTAGTAGGAAAAATTCAAATTAAGTATTAAGAAATATATAATAAAAAGAAACGCAGAATAACCACTTATGATTTGCAGAGATAAATTCCAAAGGATATTTCAATATTCACTCCCTCACTAACAGTAGTTAAATATATATGTAGAATTTGAAATTAACCAATAATATACATGAATATGAGTAAAAATGTTAAGAAAAAAGAAATCACACACAAAACCATTCAAAGAGTCAGAATCTGAGTATCCTTCTATTTATTTAGAAAACTCAAAGTGTTTTTCTGTAGTGTCCATCCTCCTTTGTTACATAAAAATATCCAGTATTTATAGAGGATTACTTCTACTCCATTTAATACATATGAAGATAAAATATCTATTGGAAATTTGAGAAAGTTTCGTTGTCATTGATGTCAAGAGGTGTGATGTCCAGTTTTGTCCTCATTGATGTCATAAGGTTGTTTTTCCAAAATGCAAGGAAGTGGTTAAAAGAAAAATAATATAATATTTATTTTAAATATTAAATGCCTAAAGATGCCTAAAAGGTTTAAGACCCAAGGAAAGAGAAGCAAGTTTAAAAAGAAATAATAATATTATAATATTTAATATTATAATATTTGGGCAAAAGGAAGAGGTGAAAAATAATGAGGTCGAAGGAATCATTAAAAAATATATCTCTAAAAAGACCCATTGAGTAGATTATAAAGGTTTTAATTTAATTTATTTAAATTAAAATATTTTAACCTAAGGTTAAATTTTTTATTTAAATAATTAAATAGTGCCAAGGTTTAAAGTTTAAATTCAAATTCAAAATTCAAAATTCAAAATTTGAAAGGGCCAATGTGTTTAATGCAAAGGATAAAGTATAAATAGGAAATTATTTTCATTTCCAAATTACAATGCTATTTGAATGCCAAAGTGACTATAATATTCATGTGCTACATTGTTGAAAAGAAAAAGATATTCATGAGGTTTTAATAAAAGGAGGTAAACTTGTATTCGGGTGGTGTGATAGGATAATCCCAAGGTGCTAAATTTTTTGAATACGGAAAGGTTGTTGAGGCCACGTGAAAATTAAAAGGCATGTGTGAAGTGTATAGGGAGTCATAAGGGTTGTTAAAATAATATTTTATTTTGGTGCTTTGAAAATATAAATATTGGAGATTATAAGGTGTTAACAAAGGAACTTTATTTTTATGCATTGAATATTATTTTGAGAGGATTAGATATTATAAGGTGTTAACAGAGGAACTTTGTTTTCATGTGTTGAATGTTATTTTGAGAGTATTGAAGATAATAAGGTGCATTTAAGACTTGATAGTTTATTGTATTTTTTGAATGGTAAAATAATTATCAAGGAGAATATTTGTATGGAGATTTTGAGGTAGACTGTTGCTATCTAACCTAGAAATTGGTAAAGAGGATTTGATTGTGATTAAGACAGGTTCTGAAGACATATCTCCATCAAATAAAAAGGTATGGACACACTATATTTTGTTTAGAGTGATTGAAATGATTGTATGAAATATAAGGTGGAGTGAAAAGGATTGATGAGTATTGTTAGATATATGTGAGCAAGTTTGAGTGCACCTTGTTAATGAATGATTTGATTTGATTTGAGATTGGAAATTATTTGAGTTAGGGTTTAAAGACCCACATTGTGCTTTGTGTTGAAAAAGGTGAAACACTTGTTTAAGTTTTATGAGCGAGGTATGTTTCATTAATTGAATTATTGAATAAAACTTTTGAATGTTGGTTTTAGTATGTTTATTATTGAGCAAGTTCTTGAGAGGACTTGTAAGCCGATTTGAGCAAGTCTTGGTGAAGACTTGAGATAGCATTGAGAGCATAGTTGATTGATTGATTTTTTCAAACTTTGTGTTAAGGCTTGGGGTAAATCTGAGTAGATTTTATCAAGCTTTGTGTTAAATCTTGAGATAGAATTGAGGATAGAGTTTGGTATAGATTTGAGGGTATATTTGTGCTAGACTAGAGATAGATTTGTGAGTAGATTTGTGCTAGAATGAGGATAGTGTTTAGTGCATATTTGAGATAGATATTAAGGAGATTTTAGAGTAGGCTTTTTTGGTGACAGAGTAGAGGACAATGGGCAAATTTTAATTATTAATTGCCATCATATTCGGAAATTTTAGAGCTTGTTTTTTCTAGTTGAAGATTTGCTTTGGGTAACTACTGCAATTTAATGTTGGTGATGAAGTGGAAGCATTTTTTCCATTTTCAATAACATCTTCTCGAATTTTTTCCTCCCTCTCTAAAGCAAATTTAATATGGAGTAAATTTTTGAAGCTCGTGTTTGATTTCCAAGAAGATGGAGGTGACTCAAATTTAATGATATGGTGTATGAATGCTATCATCTCAAACCATTTTCAATATCATGTCTACTGACAGAATATTTTCAAAAAATGATGACTCATTTGGTGTGTTCAATGAAAGAGGCGCAGACCTCTATAAATACTAAGAAAAATTTCATTGTAAGGGGTTAGAAAAAATAGATATCCTACGAGAAAATACTTCAAGTTCTCTGCAGTAATAGTGAATTCAAAAATTTTGGATTTGCAAATGACTTGGTGCATTGTGGTCTTCTATATTACGCATTTCTTTTACACAATTAGCTTTATTATTTGTTGTTAGATTTAAATTCTGCAAGTTGAATTTAAATATTGCAAGTGAGAGAGTGAGTGTTGGAGTATTGATCTAAATATTATATGTGCAAAGTTATATGGAAATTCTATTGTTTGATCATCTATTTGCATGCTACTTTTAGCTTGGTGTGGATTCTTGCTATCAATCTATTACCATCCTACTCAGTCGGCCTATGGCCATATTTCCCGTTTCTTTCCACATTTTTTTTATTTCTTTCCTACATCCTTAGTCTTCAACCATTTTAGAATTAGTAAGGGAACCAGCCCTCGCTGGAGATTGACACGGGAGACATATATTTCCTTTAATATTTCAATTTTGGTTGTGTCTAGGGTGCACAAACATAGTTTTGTATGATTAGGTAGATATTTGACCAACAATTCCCAAAAGAATTTGTTGAGAAAATTTAGAAGAAATATTTTCTCCATGGATTAGCCCACGTTGGGTGAACCATGTTAAATCATGTCTCTTATGTGTGTGATGCTTTATGTAATACTTATTATTTTAATATTGTTGATGTTATCATATGAATTGAAAAGTAAAATGTTTTATATTATACTATTCACCCCCATATCAGTATAATATCACGCTCTTTAATTGGTATCATAGTGGGTCTATCAATGAAAAGACTAATAGATTGGAGGAACATCCGACAAGAACACACATAACTTTAGAAAATGAAGAAGAGTCCATGATCGACATAAAATAGGAACTATTTGCTGCTCTCAGAAACTTGGAAAAGGTTAGAAATAAAAAATCAAGTTTAAAGGATCAAATTTAGGAGAATGAAGAAGCAAATATGGAACTTCTATAGAATCTTACAAAACCCAAGATAAAGGTGGAATAATGAAATAAAATTGAAAATGATTTGACAGATTTATTAAGGGTAAGAGAAGCAAAGTGTAAAATATTGGAATCAGGAAATTGTCTCTCTAAGGAATGAAGTTGAAAATACTAAGTTACGACAAGATATAAATTTAGGAAATAGAAGGATGAAGAACACAAGCTTATACTGAGAGGGGGGGTGAACAGTATAAGACCTCTTTTTACTTTTTCCTTTATACTTCAAAATAGTAAAGCAATATACCCAAAGCAATATCAAAACAATGCACAAAATCATCCACAAAGTGACACCAATTTTAACGTGGTTCACCCGAATGGCCAGGCTACGTCCACAAAACTTTTCTCTAAAAGTTATCTCAAAGTTCTTTGGGAATCCTTCCCAATTACAATGTTTATGAGCCTCGGCCCAAAGGAGATACCTTCCCCCAATCAGAATTTATGAGCCTCTTCTCAAAGGAGATACCTTCCCCCAATCTGAATTTATGAGCCTCTGCTCAAAGGAGATACCTTCCCCCAATCTAAATTTATGAGCCTCTGCTCAAAGGAGATACCTTCCCCTCTACTCTGGAAATGATCCCTCAGAAGATCAACTGCCTCTACCTCTTGCCAGACACGTGGAACTCCTTTCCACCGAAGACCTCCTGTCCTCAATGCTTAGCCTAAGAGACCTTCGCCTTCTATGATCACATCCACAGCAGATCAGCAACCTATACCAAACACAGTCGATCGGTCTAGTACAAGTCTTCCTCTGTCTGTCAGATCTGTTCAACACTTGAACAAATCAATCCTCTGCACACAAGCCTTCTCAAAGACTTGCCAAATCTGTCCTCAGGTTCTTCTCAAAGAACCAATGCTCCTCTGTCCTCAAGTTCTCTGATAGAACTATCAAACTCAGCTCACAAGTCCTCTCCTAGGACCTGTCCAAATCTTCTCACAAGTCCCCACCGGAACCTGTCCAAAACTACTCACAAGTCCCCACCGGAACCTGTCCAAAAACCTCAACAAGCTCACCAAGAAAAACTTTCTTAGTAGGAAATCACAAAGTGAATTGTTAGAGACCCAATGTGATTTTTCAAACTCATAGAAGCATAAAGAGAATTGTTAGAGACTCAATATGTTCTATACTCAAATCCCAATCTCAAAATTCAACTCAAATCAACTCAGCTCAATCTCAATCTCAAATCTGAAAACTCAACTCAATATCTAAAATGGATAGGATAGAATGCTTTCTTTCAAGAACATGAAACCCCAACAATTGCCAACTATGCAAAGAATCACATAACAATGATACTCATGTTCTTTTCACCATCAAATAGGGCTTCAACAACAATGCTCATCAAACAAGGTTCAATCAACACCATTCAGCTCAAAACACAACCTTGAAGCATTTCACAATCAACATCAGAAAAGGAAACAAGTAGAACTCCTTTTCTCTCCAATATTGTTTGAACAAAAGCATCCACCAACTCAACTCACAATAGCATAAAACAACTTTTCAATTCATCAACAAAGGAGTAAGCCCAACACTTTAACCAAGTAAAGAATAGCTTGATTATAACCAACTTAATGAAAGCAAATGTCAATCTCAAAGCTGTCCACTTAAGGTTTCATACTTTCACACAAGAAGCAATTAACCTTAACACATCATGCTTTCATTTCCATAATCAACCAAAAGCACTCTCAACATTACAAGAAAAATTTATCCATTATACACCTTATTTCTCCCTTATAGTCTTATCAAAAAAATAAACTTTATCTCTCATAAGAATGCAATAGGATATTTCAACAACACTTTCAAAATAATATTTTATCAAAATAACAACAAGCTTTGAAACTCCTTATAACTCCTAAGCTATTTTTCTTTTAACAAACTTCCTCCATCCGCAACATACACTTAGCAAAAGATTAATTTCGAAAATACCTTAGCCAACATCAAAAATCGCTTTGGAGAAATTTGTGCCCGAAATCTAACACCACCCGCTGCGTCCACGATGAAAAACCCTTCTGCGTGATTCGAACGTGGAACCTCCCGTTCGGGTAGCGCGCCAACAACCTAGCCGCTACCGGTGCGCCAAAGGCACCCGATGAGGTTAAAACCTCATGTTGTTACACTTGTCCCTTCTACGTCAGGAAAAATAAAACACAGTCCTCCCTTCCTTCTGACGCGAACTCGCAGACGACAAGCTATACGGTGGATTCGATAAACGGTGAGACAAACGAACGAACAGCGGATTACGAAAAATGGCGAAGACACACAACGATCAACGGATTACGAAAATCGGCGAAGACACAGAAGCGATCAGCGAGCAACTCTTCAAAAATTGGATGGGATTCATCTTTGTTTTCATCGAGGGGTATTAATATGAATCCTTGCCATGAGCTCTTTGACGTCGGTGGGGAGTTTACCACGTCGACGGAGGTCTTGGGCTAGCGCCCACCGAGTTTAAAACATAGTGCCCACCTAGACATTTGCGCCATGGATTAGGAGAACCCATTGCAAACCATAAATTAATATTTATTTAAAAATAATTAAAGGGAACCTTAGCAAGGTTTTTAATTATTTAAATAAATATTTCCTCCTGGACCCAATTGCATTAAATTAATGCATCCACCTGAAATCTTTAAACCTGCCAACTTGGGGTTAACAAAAGACCTTTGAAACTGTCATGCCGAACCTTCATCAAAACAAGTTATTTGACATCAAACCAAAATCCTTCAAGAGCTTCTTGACATCAATGACAACTTATACACTTGAGCAAGGGCAATGTACCCAAAGTACCCAAAATTGCCAACAATCTCCCCCTTTGTCATTGATGGCAAACCTTTATTGAAAACACATCTCAAGAGCCAAAACTGAAACCAACTGTGCTAACAACTGACCAACTGTGCCCACAATTGAGAATCTTCCTTTGAAGTTTTGCTCCCCCTGACTTGAAGCTTTCCTCTTCACTTTGAAGCTCTCCCCCTTACTCATATCTCTCCCCCTTTGTCATCAATGGCAAAGGGCCACCTTTGGGGCTCGGGACTAAGAATGAGCCTCTTAGCTTAGTCCCTCCCCCACCTCCCCGATGAGGTGATTAATTCTGGGGTGGGAGTAAAACTCCCATTAGGCACTGATCATCATCAGCGTCTATAACTTCCTTGTCGGGCCTTCTCTTGAACTCTTTGTCCATATTCATGTTCTTGTTCTTGTTCTCATCCCTGTTCTTGTCCATGCCTTGATCCTTGGACCTGATCATGCCACTGTTCCTGTTCCTGTATTCTGGAATTTTAGCTCTACACTGTCTGATTATGTGACCTTCATTGTTGCACTTGAAACACTTGACGATGTTGTTTCTCTGAGGTAAACCTGATCTTTGAATCCACCTGTTCTGACCAAACCTGTTTTGATCAAACCTGTTCCTATTATTTACCTTGCAATAGACTGCCTTGTGCCCAAACTATTGACAAGAGTAGCAATACCCTTGAAAGTAACTAGCACTTCTGAAATTGTCATTTACCTTCTTCACTTGAGCCATGCAATGTGAAGCCATGTGACCAAACCTGTGACAAGCAAAACATCTGCCTTGAAACTTTCCTTTATTTGACCTCTTAGGTTCTAAAAACTTCTTCTTCTCATTCTGAATTCTATTTTCTATTTCTGTGCATCTATCATTCAAGGACTCATGATCTGAAATACTTTCCTCATAAGAACTCTCTTCCTTTTGGAGTCTCTTACTAGACTCTCCAACTTGTTCCTTGTGTGGCTTAACAAAACCAAGGCCTGTTTTATCTGTTGTCTTTCTTTGACCTTTGATGAGTGACTTAACCTTTTTGGAGCTATCTTGAAACCTGTAAAGCTTATCCTTGTACTCTTTAGTTTCCTCTTTCAAAGAAGCCATATTCTGTTCTAACTCACTATACTCAAGAACCTTAGACTCTAACTCATCCTTGAGTTCTTGTGTCTTAGCTATAGAGAAATCAAGATTTTCTATAAGATCATCTCTCTCCATACAACATTCATCTAACTTATCCTTGAGTCTAGCATTCTTCTTTCTTTCCTTTTTCAAAGCACTAAGAGCACTAATAAGTTCACTTTCAAGATCCTTTATTTGTTTGCTTTCTGAATCATCAAAGCCTTTTTCAGATTTCTTATCACTAGAGGTGCTACCTTTTTCAAAGACCATACATGCATCTTCCTTATAGTTTTCTGAAGCATCCTCATACATACTAGAAACCAAATCATTATTTGTGCAATCATCCTCAAGGTGACCAAAATTTCCACATCTAAGACATTTCATGATAATGAATCTATGTTTCGGTTCTTCCTCTTTTTTTGATATGAACAACATCTCATTTTCATTATCACTTGAAGAACTCTCACTATCACTACTAGAACACTTACTTGCTTTGTCTAGGTAGAAACTCTTCTTGTGCTTGTGAGAATACCTCTTTCCTTGATTGTTGTGCTCATCTTTGTTCTTCCCGTGATGCTTGTGCTTTTCAGAATCCTTGCTCTTAGAATCTTGTTTATCTTCATCACTTTCATTCTTGGGAACAGATACCAGTTAGTAGCATAATGACCAAACTTTCCACAATTGAAACATCTTATATTTTTCATACTTTTGTGCTTTCTAGAGAACTTGCCTTTCTTGCTGTAATATGCCTCTTCATCACTAGAAGACTCATCACTATCTTGAAGCTGTTTACCCTTGGATTCCTTGGTAGCCTTGAAAGCTGCCTCTTTCTTGACATCAACCTTTACTTGAGTTCTCAACTCAAATGCTGCAAGTATACTATGGAGCTCATCCTTTTTTAACTTATCCAAATCTTTAGCTTCCTCAATAGCAGAAATATTTTCACTAAATCTATTAGGAAGAGATCTTAAAATCTTATCACAAACATCATTTTCAGCAAGCTCAAGACCTAAGTCTTTCATGGAGTTAACAACCTCATCCATACGAAGCATGTAGTCACTAATATTTTCATCATCATTCATCTTGAGTTGTTCAAACATACCTTTGAAGTGTCTCAACTTGGCCTTTCCGACATTTGTATCACCTGTATGAACCACCTTCAATCGATTCCACATTTCACTAGTCTGTCTTGCGGTGAATCACTTTGGTGAGATCTGCTTTCTATAAGCCTTTCGAGATTGCATTCATTGCTTTTGAATTGCTTGTGATGTAGGAGCCTTTCTTCTTTAGTATTAGGACCATGTACAGGGAATAGTGTACTCATCTTCAATCACTTCCCATACCTCATTACCAAGTGCCATTAGATGAACCTTCATCCTTGCACTCCAAAGACCAAAATCTGACCCATCAAGAATAGGTGCTGTATTGCCACTTGAATGATCCATTGTGTTCTTTACTAGCTTTTCCTTCAAGCTGTTAAACTTTTCGAAGGCACCTGCTCTGATACCAATTGAAGAACACAAGCTTATACTGAGAGGGGGGGTGAACAAGTATAAGACCTCTTTTTACTTTTTCCTTTATACTTCAAAATAGTAAAGCAATATACCCAAAGCAATATCAAAACAATGCACAAAATCATCCACAAAGTGACACCAATTTTAACGTGGTTCACCCGAATGGTCGAGCTACGTCCACAAAACTTTTCTCTAAAAGTTATCTCAAAGTTCTTTGGGAATCCTTCCCAATTACAATGTTTATGAGCCTCGGCCCAAAGGAGATACCTTCCCCCAATCAGAATTTATGAGCCTCTGCTCAAAGGAGATACCTTCCCCCAATCTAAATTTATGAGCCTCTGCTCAAAGGAGATACCTTCCCCTTTGTTCTCCTTCCCCAATCTGAATTTATGAGCCTCTGCTCAAAGGAGATACCTTCCCTCTCGCTCTGGAAATGATCCCTCGGAAGATCAACTGCCTCTACCTCTTGCCAACACGTGGAACTCCTTTCCACCGAAGACCTCCTATCCTCAATGCTTAGCCTAAGAGACCTCTGCCTTCTATGATCACGTCCACAATAGCTCTACAACCTGTACCAAACACAGTCAGTCGGTCTAGTACAAGTCTTCCTCTATCTGTCAGATCTGTTCAACACTTGAACAAATCAATCCTCTACACACAAGCCTTCTCAAAGACTTGCCAAATCTGTCCTTAGGTTCTTCTCAAAGAACCAATGCTCCTCTATCCTCAAGTTCTCTGATAGAACTATCAAACTCAGCTCACAAGTCCTCTGCTAGGACCTATCCAAATCTGCTCACAAGTCCCCACCGAAACCTATCCAAAACTGCTCACAAGTCCCCACCGAAACCTGTCCAAAAACCTCAGCAAGCTCACCAAGAAAAACTTTCTTAGTAGGAAATCACAAAGTGAATTGTTAGAGACCCAATGTGATTTTTCAAACTCATAGAAGCATAAAGAGAATTGTTAGAGACTCAATATGTTCTATACTCAAATCCCAATCTCAAAATTCAACTCAAATCAACTCAGCTCAATCTCAATCTCAAATCTGAAAACTCAACTCAATATCTGAAATGGATAGGATAGAATGCTTTCTTTCAAGAACATGAAACCCCAACAATTGCCAACTATGCAAAGAATCACATAACAATGATACTCATGTTCTTTTCACCATCAAATAGGGCTTCAACAACAATGCTCATCAAACAAGGTTCAATCAACACCATTCAGCTCAAAACACAACCTTGAAGCATTTCACAATCAACATCAGAAAAGGAAACAAGTAGAACTCCTTTTCTCTCCAATATTGTTTTAACAAAAGCATCCACCAACTCAACTCACAATAGCATAAAACAACTTTTCAATTCATCAACAAAGGAGTAAGCCCAACACTTTAACCAAGTAAAGAATAGCTTGATTATAACCAACTTAATGAAAGCAAATGTCAATCTCAAAGCTGTCCACTTAAGGTTTCATACTTTCACACAAGAAGCAATTAACCTTAACACATCATGCTTTCATTTCCATAATCAACCAAAAGCACTCTCAACATTACAAGAAAAATTTATCCATTATACACCTTATTTCTCCCTTATAGTCTTATCAAAAAATAAACTTTATCTCTCATAAGAATGCAATAGGATATTTCAACAACACTTTCAAAATAATATTTTATCAAAATAACAACAAGCTTTGAAACTCCTTATAACTCCTAAGCTGTTTTTCTTTTAACAAACTTCCTCCATCCGCAACATACACTTAGCAAAAGATTAATTTCAAAAATACCTTAGCCAACATCAAAAATCACTTTGGAGAAATTTGCACCCGAAATCTAACACCACCCATTGCGTCCATGACGAAAAACCCTTCTGCATGATTCGAACGTGGAACCTCCCGTTCGGGTAGCGCGCCAACAGCCTAGCCGCTACCGATGCGCCAAAGGCACCCGGTGAGGTTAAAACCTCACGCTGTTACACTTGTCCCTTCTACGTCAGGAAAAATAAAACACAGTCCTCCCTTCCTTCTGACGCGAACTCGTAGACGACAAGCTATACGGCGGATTCGATAAACGACGAGACAAACGAATGAACAACGGATTACAAAAAATGGCAAAGACACACAAATGATCAACGAATTACGAAAACCGACGAAGACACAGAAGCGATCAACGAGCAACTCTTCAAAAATCGGATGGGATTCATCTTTGTTTTCATCGAGGGGTATTAATATGAATCCTTGCCATGAGCTCTTCGACGTCGACGGGGAGTTTACCACGTCGGCGAAGGTCTTGGGCTAGCGCCCACCGAGTTTAAAACATAGTGCCCACCTAGACATTTGCGCCATGGATTAGGAGAACCCATTGCAAACCATAAATTAATATTTATTTAAAAATAATTAAAGGGAACCTTAGCAAGGTTTTTAATTATTTAAATAAATATTTCCTCCTGGACCCAATTGCATTAAATTAATGCATCCACCTAAAATCTTTAAACTTGCCAACTTGGGGTTAACAAAAGACCTTTGAAACTCGTCATGTCGAACCTTCATCAAAACAAGTTATTTGACATCAAACCAAAATCCTTCAAGAGCTTCTTGACATCAATGACAACTTATACACTTGAGCAAGGGCAATGTACCCAAAGTACCCAAAATTGCCAACAAAGGAGGAATCGAGCTCTCAATAAATAGAGACATCAAACAAAGATAAGCTCATGACTCATACTAATACTCTGTAAGGAAAAGGAATCAAGAAATAAGAGGTCAAAGAAGAACCATGGACAATATTCAATCACAAGAACAACAAAATATGAAGCATTCGACCATATTTTCCAAGGTACTCAAATAGGGTACAAAATATCTTCCATGGCTATTGCTTTACATGTAATTAATATGGTCATAGAGCTGCACATTGCACTGGTTATTCATTTGCACCTCTTATAAATTATGATGTCATATGTTATACATGCAATAATTTTGGGCACAAGGCTAGATGGTTCAAAATGGTATTTCTCGAGTCAAGTAAAAAGAATACAACTTCAACAATTAGGAGAGAGAAAAAAGAGAATGAAAAAGTTAGATCAATGTTAGTACAAATAGCTTTTCATGTTCAAGATAAGGGAAAACAATGGTTTCTTGATAGTGGTTGTTCTAGTCATATGACAAGAGACAAAAGTAAATTTTTTATACTCAAAGAAACTAATGATCTATAAAATTTGGTGGCAATGGATCAAAAAAAATCTATGGAAAAGGAACTTTGAGTTTAGATAATGGAAAAATAAAGATAGAGAATGTGTTGTATGTCAAAGTGTTGAGGTACAATCTACTGAGTGTAAGTCAACTTTGTCATCAGGGGTGCATGGTTATATTTCATCCAAATAGATGTGAGATTAGAAAGTCTAAAATGGGAAAACTTATCGCAAATGCAAATAGAACTACAAATAAC
Source organism: Wollemia nobilis (assembly GCA_028583015.1). Lineage (NCBI taxonomy): Eukaryota > Viridiplantae > Streptophyta > Pinopsida > Araucariales > Araucariaceae > Wollemia > Wollemia nobilis. Next base: position 1,706,699 of record JAQPPZ010016751.1, on the reverse strand, counting down.
CTCTACATGCTAAGTGAGATTAAAGGAGAGAAGTATTTTCTATCACAAGAAGATGATATTTTGTTGTGGCATAGAAGAATGGGTTATTTAAACTTTGAAAATATAATGAAAATAAGCAATAAGTAGGTTGCCAGAGATTTACCCAAGATAAAAAGGCCACAAAACACAATTTGTACACAATGCTAGCATGGGAAATAAGCTAGATCAAGTTTTAAATCAAAAGTATTTATGTCATATGAGCCATTGAAACTAATACACACTAACCTATGTGTTCCTACAAGGAAAAACAATCTACAAGGTGAAAGTTACTTTATATTATTTATAGATGATTATTCCAAAATGATTTGGGTAGCTTTCTTGAAAGAAAAGTCAGAGGCTATTGAGAAGTTTAAAGCTTTTAAATAATTAGTGGAAAAAAAAATAGGTAGAAGGATTAAGGTTTTAGTATCAGATAGAGGATGAGAATTTATCTCAAATGAATTATATATTTCTGTGAACAACATGGGATCAAAAGAGAATATTCAACACCAAAAACTCAAGAAAATGGTGTAGTTGAAAGGAAAAATAGAACTATTGAAAATATGGTCAAAACCATGTTAAATGAGTCTAATATTTCATATGGTTTTTGGAAAAAGGTAGTACATACAATAGTATATATCATAAATAGATCTAAAATAAGAGTAAATCATCACAAAACCCCATATGAGCTCTGGAAATGAATACCAACCATAGTAAAGTATTTCAAAATATTTGGAAGAAAATGTTACATAAGACGAGAAGGGAAAATTTTGGGTAAGTTTGACTCTAGATGTGATGAGGGTATTTTTCTTGGCTATTCCACTAAGAGCAAATCCTATAAATGCTACAACAAAAGAATACATACTATTATAGAAAGTATAAATGTAACAATTATTGAGAAGATAGGGTCAAGAGAACTAGCTTGATAAATTGTGTATCAAGAAGAAGAAATTTGCCAAGAAGAGTTAGGTGAAGAAGAATAAGAAGAAGAAACACAAAGACGTTTACCTAAGACTCCATCCAGGTATGTACAAAAAAATTATCCAAAAGATCTAATCATTTGGAATCTAGATGAGAGATAGACAAGGAGGAAGATAATAGCAACAAATGAGCATGCTAATTTCTTTTTATTATCTAAAATTGAGCCCAAATATTTCAATGAGGCAAGAGAGGATAAATTTTGAATCAAGGTAATGAATGAGGAACTAGATCAAATAGAGAAAAATGGGACTTGGGAACTTGTCCCATGATCAAAAGGCAAGAATGTGATTGGCACTAAATGAGGATTCATAAATAATTTAAAAGAAGATGGTTAGATAGTTAGAAACAAAGAAATATTACTATGCATAGGTTGAAGGAATTGATTTTTATGACACATTTTCTCCAGTTGCATGAATTGAAGCTATAAGAATGTTCTTAGCCTTCTCAATTTTCAAAAACTTCAAAGTATGTAATATGGATGTTAAATAAGCCTTTCTAAATGGTGTCATGGAAGAAGAGGTTTATATTGAACAACCTAAGGGATTCAACCTAACTAATAAACTAGACTATGTATGTAGATTAAAAAAGGTACTTTATGGACTAAAAAAATCTCCTAGACCTTGGTATTGAAGATTGAATAAGTACCTTCCAAAACAGGGTTTCAGGAAAGGAATTATGGATAGTAACCTATACATTAAAAATGAAGGAAATGACTTACTAATTATCATTTTTTATGTAGATGATATCAATTTTGGAGGCAACAATGATAAGATATGTCAGAATTTTGCAAATAGCATGCATAATGAATTTGATATGTCAAGGCTTGGTGAGTTGTCTTTCTTTCTTGGACTTCAGATTTCACAATCATAGAAAGATGTATTTCTCTCACAAACCAAGTATATAAAAGAGAGGTTAAAGAAATTCAAGTTAGAATATTGCAAACTAGTAAGTACCCCGATGGTTACAAAATGCAAGTTAAGCAAATATGATGAATATCCTGAGGTAAATAAAAAATTGTGCAAATCTATGATTATTAGCTTACTATATGTCACAGCTATAAGAACAAATATAATGCAGGCAGTAGGATTAGTGGTAAGGTTTCAAGCAGCACAAAAGGAAACACCTATAGTAGTACTAAAAAGGATTCTCAGGTATCTAAAAGGGACTATGGATTTTGGGCTCTAGTATCCCAAAAGCGATAATTTCACTCTCATAGCATATACATATTCAAATTGGAATAGTAGCATTGATGACAGAAAAAACGCAAGTGGAGGAACATTCTTTCTTGGATATTGTTTAGTCTCTTGGCTAAGCAAGAAACATGCATCAGTATTCTTATCCACAACAAAGGAAGAATATATTGCAACAATTTCTTTTTGTACATAGGTATTATGGATAAATAAAACTTTAGAGGACTTCAAGATAGAGCATGATCACCCTATCCCCATACTATGTGATAATACAAGTGCTATAAATATCTCAAAGAATACAGTGATGCACTCCAGGACCAAGCACATTTTGATCAAATATCATTTTCTGAGAGAGCAAGTTATGGATAAATAATTAAGGTTGGAATATGTTACTGCAAAGGAGAATATTTCGGATATATTCACTAAGCCACTTCCAAAAGATACTTTTGAGTACTTTAGAGTAAAATTGGGAGTAGTTCTACTCCCACCCCAAAATTAACCACCTCAAGGAGAGGAGGTGGTAAGGGGGCTGATTTAAGAGTCTTATATTTAGCCCCAAAGGTGGCCCTTTGCCATTGATGTCAAACGGGAAGATATTTAAGTTAGGGGGATAGAATTTAGTCAGGGGGAGCATAACTAAAAAATGCAAAATAAATGCTTAAAAAAAGGGTTTCCATAAATGACAAAGGAAAAGATTTTTGGAAATTTGAGCAAGTTTTGTTGTCATTGATGTCAAGAGTTTTGATGTCTAGTTTTGTCGTCATTGATTTCATAAGGTTGTTTTTCCAAAAGGCAAGGAAGTGGCTAAAATTAAAAGGGTATAATATTTATTTTTAATATTAAATGCCTAAGGAGGCCTAAAAGGTTTAAGACCCTAGGAAAGAGAAGCAAGTTTTAAAAAAATAATAATATTATAATAGTTAATATTATAATATTTGGGAAAAATGAAGAGGTGAAAAATAATGAGGTTGAAGGAATCATTAAAAAATATATATCTCCGACAAGACCCATTGAGTAGATTATAAAGGTTTTAATTGAATTTATTTAAATTAAAAAAATTTAATAAATAATTAAATAGTATCAAGGTTTAAAGTTTAAATTCGAATTCAAAATTTGAAATTTGAAAGGGCCAACGTGTTTAATGCAAAGGATAAAGTATAAATAGGAAATGATTTTCATTTCCAAATTACAATGCTATTCGAATGCCAAAGTGACTATAATATTCGTGCATTGCATTGTTGAAAAGAAAAAGATATTTGTAAGTTTTTAATAAAAGGAGTAGACTTATATTCGGGTGGTGTGATAGCATAATCCCAAGGTGTTGGGTAGTGTAGATAATGGTGAAAGACTAGCTAATATGCTTGTAAGAAGTAGGTCATGGTTTCGAATCCCATGCGATTCATTTTTGCAAAAGGAAAATAGGTTTTTCATTTTTGTCAAAATTCATGGAAATCAGATAGTGTATAGGTGCAAGGATATTGTCATTCACATGTGGGCATGTAGCCCAAGTGGAACCTTAGCCTTGCGCTAAGGTGCTGTGATGGCTTTGGTCGTGGGTTTGAGTTTGGGCACAGTAAAAATCATGCGCAATATTTTGGTGACATGGGCCATTATTAAGGTATGCAACATTTAAATTAATTTGCTAAAGTTTTTGAATGCGGAAAGGTTGTTGAGGCCATGTGAAAATTAAAAGGCATGTGTGAAGTGTATAGGGATTCATAAGGGTTGTTTAAATAATATTTTATTTTAGTGCTTTGAAAATATAAATATTTGAGATTATAAGGTGTTAACAAAGGAACTTTGTTTTTATGTGTTGAATGTTATTTTGAGAGTATTGGAGATAATAAGGTGTATTTGAGACTTGATAGTTTATTGTATTTCTTGAATGGTAAAATAATTATTAAGGAGAATATTTGTGTGGAGATTTTGAGATAGACTGTTGCTATCTAACCTTTAAATTGGCAAAGAGGATTTGATTGTGATTAAGACAAATTTTGAAGACATATCTCCATAAAAGAAAAAGGTATGAGCACAATATATTTTGTTTAGAGTGATTGAAATGATTGTATGAAATATAATGTGGAGTAAAAATTATTAATGAGTATTGTTGGATATATGTGAGCATGTTTGAGTGCACCTTGTTAATGAATTATTTTGTTGATTTGAGATTAGAAATTATTTGACTTAGGGTTCAAAGACCCACATTGTGATTTGTGTTGAAAAAGTGAAACACTTGTTTAGGGTTTATGTTTCATTGGTTGAATGATTGAATAAAAATTTTTAATGTTGGTTTGAGTATGTTTATTGAGCAAGTTCTTGAGAGGAATTGTAAGAAAAATTGAGCAATACTTGGTGGAAACTTGAGACAACATTTAGAGCATAGTTGATTGATTGATTTTTTCAATCTTTGTGTTAAGACTTGGGGTAAATTTGAGAAAAGTTGATCAAACTTTGTGTTAAATCTTGAGACATTTGAGGACATATTTTTATATATATTTGAGGGTAGATTTGTGCCAGACAAAAAATAGATTTATGATAGGATTTGCGCTAGACTGAGGACAATGTTTAGTGCAGATTTGAGATAGAGATTAAGCAGAGTTTAGAGCAGGTTTTGGAGGTGAAAGAGTAGAGCACAACGGTATTTAGTGGATAGAGATCCATTAGCCAGGTTAGTGAGGACAAAAGTCTTCTAAGTGAGGACAAAGGTCTTCTATGGAGAGATATCTAGAAGCCAGTGCAGTGGGGATAGAAGTCTTCTAGAACATCATAATCTAGAATAGAGGAGAAAGAGGTATCCTATGTATAGAGATTCATGAATCAGTGCAAGGGTACTGGTGTCTCCTTTGGATAGAGGTCCATAAACATTGTAAAATGGAATTGATTCATAAAAGAATTTGTTGAAAATTTTTGTAAGAAATATTTTCTCCGTGGAGTAGTCCACATTGGGTAAATCACATTAAATCATGTCTCTCATTTATGTGATGCTTTATGGAATGCTTACTATTTTAATATTGTTGATGTTATCATATGGATTAAAAGGTAAAAAAAATTATCTTATACTGTTCACTCCCCTCTTAGTATAAGCTCATGTTCTTCAATGTCCATAGATCATGAACCAGCCAGATGAATTTCCTCCTTAAAAATCTTCCTTTGGGAGTAGTGATCTAGCTTCAAAGAAAAGTTTCTTGTCAAATTAGCAAGCTTAGATATCGGTCCATCGGGATGCATCAAAATTGGGTGAAAACAAGGATCTCGGTCATTGAATTTATGTCACCATTTTACTTTAGAAACTTACCCTTGCCAGGAAATTCCATAGGATATTAAAGCTATTTTGAAAAGAGGTGAAATCTGTGGATGAACCTTGGAAATAATCAAAATCACCCTTTAGAATTTAATCTTGCAAATATTCAGCTGAAATTTAGGCCCAAAACTATTGACTATGCCTCAAAAATTAAATTTCATCACCCACTCGTCCTTCCCAAAAAATTCTACATGATTGGTGTCTTTGAAAAGTCTCCTTGCTGTTTAAAATTTACTTTTTCCAAAACATGGTAACTGACCCTTTTGGAGTGAAGTTGGGTGAAAATACCCTATGCAAAGCTCTCTAATATTTTATCATTTATTTTTTTCTCAGAGTTCTCCTTCCTTTGCCAAAACTTCCTTTTCATCTATGCTTTCATTTAGAGTGTGCACATACATTTTAAACAAAATGCTTAAAACATGATAACCATAAATTCATATAGTTTCACCCCTCAGAGAGGGCGAAAATAAGTTTGATGCAGTAGCCTATTTTTACAGGGTTTTTTTTAAAATAAGTTTTAAAGTAATTTTATATTACTCAAAATGGAATTATTTGACGCAAAATATAATTTTCCGAAAATGGTAATTACTAAAAGGCAATTTTTTATGAAAAATAATTTGCTGAAAATAGTAATTTTTTATTTTTTTAGGGTTTTAAGCTTTAGGATTTTCTTTTGGGGTTTCTTTTAAAGAAACCCTAAAATAAAACCCTAAAACTTGAAGCCCTAAAATAAACCCTAAAAGAAAACCCTAAAGCTTAAAACCCTAAAAATAAAAAAATTACTATTTTCGGCAAATTATTTTTCATAAAAAATTGCCTTTTTTAGTAATTACCATTTTTGGCAAATTATATTTTGCGTCAAATAATTCCATTTTGAGTAATATAAAATTACTTTAAAACTTATTTTAAAAAAACCCTCTAAAAATAGGCTCATGCATCAAATTTTCACCTCCTCTAAGGGTGAACTCACTTTTAACAAGTGATATCACTTGGTACCTTATCACTTTTTTTTGCTCCAAAAGGAACGAAAGACCCCTTTCATTTGCCTTTGAATCGTGCCTTGAATCACTTTTATGTTGCTTCACACAAGGAGGGATGATACCCCTCACTTGTGGTTAAAACGCTTTTGACTATTCCACTTTCAAATTTCCGTAGTGGACGTTATGTTCTAAACAATATTCACCGCAAAGGGGGGTGAAAAGGATTTTTACCCCTTTTAAGAGGTGAAACCCCTGCTCAAAATCTACCTTAATTTAATCATGAGGATCCCATGATGTGCTTCATATTAAAATCTTCTTCAGCTACATTTTTCTCCAAAGAGGGCAGAATGAAATTTTCACCCCTCCCTTAGGGAAAAAACACTTTTTGCATTGACTTTTCCACCATGGCGTGGTTATTTGCATGTTTTAAAATGTTCACCCCTAGGAGAGGCAAATGGTATTTTCACCCCTCTTTTGGGGTGAACTTACCTTCGAATTTATTTTGGCCTATCAATATAGCCCATGATGTCAAGTCATTTTAAATTAAGTTTCACCCCTAAAGGGAGGTGAAAGGATTTTCACCCCTCCTTCGGGGTGAAAACACTTTTGACCTCTTTCTTTGACCTACCACGTCATACCTATTGCTTGCACTTAATATAAAAGTGTTTAACCCCCAAGAGGGGTGACAAGGGTTTTCGCCCATCACTTGGGGCGAAAACGCTTTAATTTTTTCTTTTCTTTGTAATATTTCAATGCCATTGAACTTTTAATGTCGTAACTTTCACCCATTTTAAATTTTTAAGTTGATGTTCATCCCGAGGGATGAATAGGAATTTCACCCGTCACTTAGGGCGAAAATACCTTTGGACCAATTTTTGGGTAGAACACTTTGGCAGTGCTCCTTTTCTTTTCCTTAGATGTCTTCGGGTGATTTTAATTTGATGCTATATTTTGCCTCCATGGAATACAAAATCATGTTTTCCTTTTAATTGTCGATACTTTCATCTCAAACAAATTTTACCAATGCTAGAAACATTTAAATTCATTTTTTGTTGTTCCATTTTACTCATAAGATTAATTTTGCCTTAAAACCCCACCATTTCTTGGTATAAAGTCCATGAAAATTAAAAGAAGAGGATTAAAACAAAATTTAATTGCAACAAAATATATTGACAAAAATTGTTGCATTATTCATTCATTATACTTTACCACTTTTACAATAAAAACTATCAATAAAATTTCAATAAAAATTACAATGTGACAAGATGTCAAAATTATCAATATTTTTGGTGGCTCTTGGGGTATCCAACTTGCATGGAGGCAATCAACCCCAAGCCTTTATCCATCATGATCTCGATGGTCCTCCTCAAGAGATGCATTAGTCAGTGCTTCTGATCCAGATGTCTTTTCCTATGTCTGCTCTATTGCTTCCTACTTTGTTGTTGCCTGCTTTGCTTTGCCAAACTTGCACAAGTGGCCTTATTAAATACAACTATTTTAGCCCAAGCATCCATGCTGAATAAGGAAGTAAGACTAAGAAAATCAAATATGTACCATAGAGTCCCTATATACTCCAATATGATGCACTTGGATCTTTGATCCAATTCAAACAATGATGACTCCATGCAGGTGAGTCTTTTCATGAGCATCAAAACTTGTACTTCTATGATTGGCTCTACCCAACTATCAATTTTTGACGTATCTTGTACAAAATTCTTTTAGGCCTCATCTAATTGTTCTTTTGACAAGGGTTTATCATAATCATTTGTGAAACCTGGGAATACCATGTCAACAAGGGCCTCAAAATGAACAAGTACAATTTGCTCATGTTCAATTATGGTAAGTAGCTTCCTACCCCCCTTCACCATATCTAGTCTATGAAAATAATTGTGCAAAGTGACCTTGGTGCCAGAACAAGCTCAATTCATCTTTCTCATTGGGTGAGTATGCATATTGGATTGGAAAAGAGCTTGAATCCTTATTTTTGACTCTATATGTGGCTCGAGAAAATCCTCCATAGTCTCCACTAACTACTCACTCAATTGGATTTGTATTTAGGAATTGTAGAGATATTACAGAACTAGGCTTACTTTTTTTGCCATGTTCACACAACTTTTGACCAAATGGTGGTGGTCTTCCTTGATTTTCTCTATTGATAAGCATGTAGCTTGTGTAGCCTCTCAACTAGTTTATTCTGTAAGGAGTCCATCTAGGTTGTGACTGTCTGTACCTACTACTTTGCTACTTCCTTTTAAATATGGTGAGCTTTCACTTGTTGTTGCCATTGTTCCACATCCCTTGCTATATTTTCCTGTTGCACTCTACTCTCAGTTAGAGCTTCTTCAATATCAATAATATTTTTGTCAGTATCATAGAATATTTGCTTGTAGTTCTTGCCATGCAAGTAGACTGAGATCATGCCAACCTAAATGTTCCCCATCTTCTTAGTAGTTTCAATCTTCATTAGGTCCTCTATTATGACTTTGTAAGCATAATCACTCAGAGTATCTTCTTGAGTGGATTAACTGGAGCCTGCACTTCTTTCCTCTTACAAATATTCAACCATTGTGATGAACTCATACAAGCTTGATTGACCTTCACTACAACTGGATGTTCGGGCACCATCTCTGTCTCACACTCAAGAAGCACTTGTAGATCCAAAAATTGGGAGAAGGGAAACCAAACCTTTGAAAGGTTTAGCTCAAAGGAAGAAGTGGAAATGGAAACAAGAGGTAGAATGGAAATAGTGGAGGGGACGAAAGTGATAGGAGTAGCTACAGTTACACTCACTTATGGAGGATATTGTGTACTTACAACTATGGTAGAAGTGACAAGAACAAAATATGAAGCAAGTGAAAATGATTCGAGATAGATGCAAATGAACTGAAATAGAGGGAGACCGAAGAGAAGGGAATAGAATATGTAATATTAGTGATTGGTGGTTGAGAAGTGGAGAGAAAATTGGAAGAATAAGGTATACCAAATGGTGGAGCAACAGATGTAGAAATTGCAGGTGGAGAAGCGATAGCCACTAACTACTCATGAGTGGAATAAGGAATAAGTAACATACCTGGGGGCTTGTGTGCCTTGTGAGTCTATGGTTGTGAGACATGTTCCTCTTGGGCTTGCTATTTCTCCATATTTTCTTTGATATCTATGACCTCCATCTACTGATCTAGATGCTTATCCTAAAAAAATGGAAGATATTGGAAAATGACATCCTGAACTACTGATACTAGTAGAGGGGGATTTACTATAGATGAAGAAGCTACATAAGTTATTGGCTTATTCGTGGCCTTAGTAAAATGAAATGCCTCTTCTAAATTTCTCTTTGTTCATTGAGTCATTTTTTTAAACAGTAATGGTTTTTCCTCTTCCCCATGTTTCGCTTCTTCAAATCTTGGATGATCTTCTTTAGCCATGCTTTCTTCACTATCAAACTTTTCGAAACTTTGAGGTACAACATTTGAGAAATCGATAGACTGATAAATGTCACAAAATTTATCATATGTATTGGAAAATGCTTCATCCATATTCAACCCATAAGTTGATGTAGTTTTTCCTTAGTGGACCCTTATAATCCACCAGTTTTTGATATTTTCCTCAAACCACACAGGTAGCTAGATTTTTATCTGGCTGAATAGACATAGAGGAGGAATATGCTCTTTATGCACCATAGGGTTGTATTCAGTCTCTTTCTCATAAAAATCATGCCACATTGGAAGTAACACCATGGCCTCAACATGCCACTCTAAATCATACCCCTCGAAATTGTTGTGATGTTGAATATCGAGTCATGGGAAAATGAAACTATTTGACCTTAATCAAAGTTGTAAAATGAACCAATGGATCATACCTCCACCTTTGAGGTAATTCCACCAAGTCGAGATCTTGGAGAGCCTCTATGAGAAACTAGTTCTGATCACTTGACTTACCTCAATACTACCAAATATGAAGAGCATTGTGCATGTTGTCCTTTTATATTGACCTACTCAATAAAAATCATTAATATAGTTGATCTCGTGCACCACCTCCATCGCAAATACATGCTCTATGGTGAAGTATGGGAGAAAAAATGGCTTGCAAATGAAGCTAAATATTCACACAACTACACCTTGTGTCAATAAGAAAAATTCACCCTTCTTTGCGATGACAACCGCTTCTCTCATCGTCCGTGGAACTCTCACACTTATCGTAAATGATCCGAATGGTAGGACCCAAGAAAAAGTGGTTAGAGCTATAAAATGATTCCATCCTTGACAAAGTAGGAGTCCTAATGTAAACTAGCCAAACCCTGTTCACTTCATCAACCTACTTAATGGTTACAAAGGAAAAGTGTTGATGCATATGGAAAAAGAAATACCAAGCTAAAAATGATGTGTGCTTGAATGACATCACCTCTCTAGTATTCATATTATCCAATTAAAAGTGCGTATTTCATGCTATAAAATCTACCCAATCAAAATAAATTAGATTTTTATCTAATATCATTATCATTCGGGCATAGAACTCAACCTATGAGAAGCATACACTAGTGTTGTCTGCCACTTGAAAACTGTGGAATCTACAGGGAGGTCAACAATACATGCCAACATAAAAAACAAATCTAGGCTCTTAAAATCTAAGAGTGGTTTTGATAAATTTGGAAACTACCCTAGCTATGGCTCCCCGATTAATTGTATCTCCATAAACTATTGTATTGACATTGTAGATAATAAATTTTCCTCTTATTCAGTAAGATGCAATTTTTTAAATACCATGTAAGAGGGATGCTTTACTCCATAACAAAATTCTTCCCAAACTACATTAGAAGAGATGGTAAAAATAAATTCCCCATTTGCTTTGCAGATAGTCCTAGTAATCGTGTTATAAAATTTAGAAATTACCCTCACCAACTCTAGGTAGGAATGGATAGGGGTGTATAGGTACCAAAACAACTACGCATAATATACCATAATCATCGAACTCTTCGAATTCAATCTCTACCTAATTGCAAACTCCATGTCCTAGCGTAATTTGACCATGCCTTTGTTGGTGATGATGCAATATCCAATTTATGCCATGGCATCAGATTATGAGTCCAAGTTAATATTTTCATTTTTTTAGGTCTTCTTGGACTTATTTCCAGGCTCAAATTTCTTTTTTTATTACTTCAGTTCAGTGGCACCTTTTGATTCTACAATGTTTTTATTCATCATGGATATTTTGGTAACTTGGAGAGTGCTCTACGTATCCTACAACTATCAGCTTCAAAAATGCACCAACAAATCTTAAAAAAATTCTTTTTTGAACAATTTTACTTGTGTCTAATTTATATATGGTACCTCCAACCACTAGAGTAAATACGATGTATCTTCTTGGTGAATTCGAGCAAATATGGGTCTCATTCCACTCAACGGGTACAACTATCAATGATTTTAAAATTGTCATTCGTCCTCCTTTCACTTGAAATATTCTTTAAAAATTGTGCTCTGTTGCATTAACCCTCGAAAATGGCACCCTGTATTTTCAATGACCACTTTCAAAAAATAAATTTTCCAAGTATGAACCAATGAACACCTTTTTGGAAAAATAGAGAGATCTTGGTCCTTGGGAACGTCAAAAAATTTCCCAAGATGAATATGGATGAAATCACTGTGCTCCAAGCACTTCAAAAATGTAGTGAGACATCAGCTAGCACTTAAAACTTATTCTTGTGCCAAAAAAACTACTTAACCAGTGAAACAACTTTGGGAAGGTGCTTCCTCTCTTCTTCTTTGCTCTTATTCAGTAAGATGCAATTTTTCAAATACCATGTAAGAGGGATGCTTTACTCCATAACAAAATTCTTCCCAAACTGCATTAGAAGATATGTTAAAAATCAATTCCCCATTTGCTTTGCAGATGGTCCTAGTAATCGTGTTATAAAATTTAGAAATTACCCTCACCAACTCTAGGTAGGAATGGATAGGTGTGTATAGGTACCAGAACAACTACGCATAATATACCATAATCATCGAAATATTCGAATTCAATCTCTACCTAATTGCAAACTCCATGTCCTAGCATAATTTTACCATGCCTTTGTTGGTGATGATGCAATATCCAATTTATGCCATGGCATCAGATTATGAGTCCAAGTTAATATTTTCATTTTTTTAGGTCTTCTTGGACTTATTTCCAGGCTCAAATTTCTTTTTTTATTACTTCAGTTCAGTGGCACCTTTTGATTCTACAATGTTTTTATTCATCATGGATATTTTGGTAAATTGGAGAGTGCTCTACATATCCTACAACTATCAGCTTCGAAAATGCACCAACAAATCTTAAAAATATTCTTCTTTGAACAATTTTACTTGTGTCTAATTTATATATGGTACCTCCAACCACCAGAGTAAATACAATGTATCTTCTTGGTGAATTCGAGCAAATATGGGTCTCATTCCACTCAATGGGTACAACTATCAATGATTTTAAAATTGTTATTCGTCCTCCTTTCACTTGAAATATTCTTTAAAAATTGTGCTCTGTTGCATTAACCCTCGAAAATGGCACTCTGTATTTTCAATGACCACTTTCAAAAAATAAATTTTCCAAGTATGAACCAATGAACACCTTTTTGGAAAAACAGAGAGATCTTGCTCCTTGGGAACGTCAAAACATTTCCCAAGATGAATATGGATGAAATCACTTTTCTTCAAGCACTTCAAAAATGTAGTGAGACATCAGCTAGCACTTAAAACTTATTCTTGTGCCAAAAAAACTACTTAACCAGTGAAACAACTTTGGGAAGGTGCTTCCTTTCTTCTTCTTTGCTCTTATTCAGTAAGATGCAATTTTTTAAATACCATGTAAGAGGGATGCTTTACTCCATAACCAAATTCTTCCCAAACTGCATTAGAAGATATGGTAAAAATCAATTCCCCATTTGCTTTGCAGATAGTCCTAGTAATCATGTTATAAAATTTAGAAATTACCCTCACCAACTCTAGGTAGGAATGGATAGGTGTGTATAGGTACCAGAAGAACTACGCATAATATACCATAATCATCGAACTCTTCGAAATCAATCTCTACCTGATTGCAAACTCCATGTCCTAGTGCAATTTGACCATGCCTTTGTTGGTGATGATGCAATCTCCAATTAATGTCATGTCATCAGATTATGAGTCCAAGTTAATATTTTCATTTTTTTAGGTCTTCTTGGACTTATTTCCAGGCTCAAATTTCTTTTTTTATTACTTCAGTTCAGTGGCACCTTTTGATTCTACAATTTTTTTATTCATCATGTATATTTTGGTAACATGGAGAGTGCTCTACAAATCCTACAACTATCAGCTTAAAAAATATACCAACAAATCTTAAAAAATTTCTTCTTTGAACAATTTTACGTGTGTCTAATTTATATATGGTACCTCCAACCACCAGAGTAAATATGATGTATCTTCTTGGTGAATTTGAGCAAATATGGGTCTCATTCCACTCAACGGGTACAACTATAAATGATTTTAAAATTGTCATTCGTCCTCCTTTCACTTGAAATATTCTTTAAAAATTGTGCTCTGTTGCATTAACCCTCAAAAATGGCACCCTGTATTTTCAATGACCACTTTCAAAAAATAAATTTTCCAAGTATGAACCAATGAACACCTTTTTGGAAAAACAGAGAGATCTTGCTCCTTGGGAATGTCAAAATGTTGCCCAAGATGAATATGGATGAAATCACTTTGCTCCAAGCACTTTGAAAATGTAGTGAGACATCAGCTAGCACTTAAAACTTATTATTTTGCCAAAAAAACTACTTAACCAGTGAAACAACTTTGGGAAGGTGCTTCCTTTCTTCTTCTTTGCTCCCAAAAATTACCTCCAACCTATTTTATACTTTCACATGCCTTGATACCTTATTTTAAAATAATATTTTGCTTTGATTTTGCCCTAATTTTAGAAAAAGCAAATTTAAAAATCAATTAACCCCCCTTTCTTGAAAAATATTTTTAACTTGGAGTTGCAAATTTAAAACTTTTCTTTTTGCCTTTGCTCCAATTTTAATTTTCCCCCTACTTTTAAAACATCATGCGAAATTAAATAAAATATCACTTTATTTTTTTCCCTTTTTTTTCTTTTTATATATTTATTTCTCTCACTGCCCCTTTGATTTAAAAATAAATCAATTTTTAACTTTGGAGCCTTCAAACATTTGCTGAAATTTTTTAAAATAATTAATTTTAATTTCACCCAAAACTCATAATATTATCCGTAAAGGGCTTTTTGGGGTGAAATTAATTTTTGAGAAAGAAGTGATATATTTGTGGTGAATATGAATTTTAATTTAAGAGGATAGCATGGCATCTCCCTAGAGAAGTTATCTTCATCTATTTTTTTCTTTTTATTATATATTTATTTATATATATATTGACAAAAGTAATAAAAATACTTATGAAAAATAATCTATGTACATATTTACATACTTGTGTCCTTGATTAGTCACCAAAAATAGGCCTTCATATGAAGACCATTAACTGGGATTGATAGCTCCCGATCATCCATATCCTAAAGGTGGTATGCATTGGCTAAATTTACTCCAGAAACCTGTAATGGGCCCTCCCAAATTACCTTAAATTTATGGTGCTTCCTAGGTTTGGCTTTGTTCTCATTCCACTTAAGCACCAAATGTCCAACTTCAAATTTTTTCAGTCATCATATTTTTGTTGAATCACTTTTACATCATCTTGGCATATTTAGTGAAAGCAATATATGCCTTCTCTCTCTTCCTCTAGTTGCAGAAGTTGGGCTAGCCTTGTGCTCATGGGGTTCGATTTATCATCCTCATCATTGAGCATATACAAGGTCTCGAGGACTAGGAGTTCAATTTCGGTAGGCAAAATCACTTTCTTGCCATACACTAGGGAGTAAGGAGAAGTTTTAATGGACTTATTGATCAATATGTGATCCACCCACAGAGCTTGGTTTAGCAGTAGATGCCAACTCCTTTTGTTGCTTCCTAGTATTCTCTTTAAAATCCAAAGCATGTTCTTGTTCATGGACTCAACTAAACCATTTCCCTATGGGTAATAATTAGATGAATTTTTTAGATAAATTCCATACTTTTACGTAAACTAAGTAATCTTTGCTCCAATAAATGGAGTCCCATTATATGTCACAATGGCATGCAGTATGCCGAAATGGGTAATCAGTACCTCGAGGAAAGATATGATTATTACCTTATCTACTTTCTTGGTTGGGATGGCCTCTGCCCATTGAGTAAAGTACTCAGTTTCTATCAAAATATATTTATTTTTAGCAAAATAATGAGGATCAATGACCCCAATAAAGTATAAGCCCAACTATTGAAATGGAGCTTCTACCTAGATCGGGTGTAGAGGTAAGGATACCTTCTTACTCTTGTTTATATATCACTAACAGTTATCACAACTTTGGCTAACTTTGTGTGTGTTTGCAAAAAGAGTGGGTTAAAAACATCTAGCCCAGATAATTTTCAAGGCCATGGGCCTCCCTGCATAGTGTCCACTAGACAAGCCAAAGTGGAATTCCTCCAAAATATTATATTTTTTAGATTATTTAACACATCTAAGGAGCCCTCCATCTATGTTCTTGTGGAACAATCCAAGCAGAAATATAACATATTTAAGGGCCTATAGTCTAAACCTTCATCCCTATGAGGAATTGAGGTGATATGGACTCTTTCCAGAATGTGAAAATTTTTACTAGGTCTTTTGTCCAATCACGATTTCTTGTTGCTTGGCTAGAAAAATTGCTCTTGTTGATAACCTCATCATGTGAAGGTGTTGGATATTAAGAAGTTGCACTCTTAGCCAAATATTGAAATATTTCTTGACCACAAACCAATTTGGTCAATCGAATCTCTACATCATATTCCTGGATCTTGGAGACTCAGTCTGCTCTTTTTTCACCAAGCTCTCCTTGAATGATAAAATTATTGACATCCGGATGAATAACATAGATAATTATCTTGCTTTATGAGATGAAATATCATAATTTCTTTAGGTACTTCATAACTGCATAAACCTACTTCTCATTAAAATTGTATTTTTATTTGTGTGATTGAATGACTTGGATTATAAAAGTGATCAACTATTCGTCACCATCATCTCACTTCTATGTAAGGACATTAACATAACTATCCTCTTTATCCACTACATAAAGGATAAAATCCTTAGAATATTTCGGGTTGATCAACACTAGTGCTTGGACAATTCTCTCCTTAATATCATAGAATGCATGCCTCCTTTCCTCTATCCATTTGAAATCTATATTTTCTTTAGGATTTCAGTCATTGGCTTCACTACCTGAGTGAAATTGGTGATGAATTTCACGAAAATTTTGATTTGACTAAAAAATGACTGTAGGTCCTTCTTATTGGCTAGCAGCCGTAATTTTAAAAGAGCTTCAGCTCTTGTAGGATCATGGCTAACCCTTCCTTTGAAATAACATGTCCCAAGAGTTTTCCCTCATTGAAAAAAATATAGATTTCTTTGGGTTTATGGAGATACCAAACTCCTAACACTTTTCAAAAACTTGTCTTATATGAGATCCATGATCTTCCTTGTGATGTGAAAAAATAGTCATATCATCAAGGTATATCACAATGATTCAGTTTAGCAACTCACCAAAGGTGACATTCATTGCTCTTTGAAAAGTAGCACCAACATTCAAAATACTTAAAGGTATTCTTGATAGGAAAAAGTACCCCACTTGGTAGTAAATGTTGTTTATTCTAGTTCTCATCCTTTATCTAGATATGATTATAGCTATAGAAACCATAAAGCAAAAAATATCTTTGCGCTCCAGCAACGACATGTAGGATCTGGTCAATCTGCGATAAGGGATAATAGTCTTTCAAAGACTCCTGGTTCAGATTATGAAAATTTATGTACAGGAAAATATCTCCATTATTCTTTTGTAATGGAACCAAATTCACAACCCAATTCAAGTGTTTGACGAGGTAAATTATTTTCACCTCCAACATCTTCAGTAGTTCTGCTTTCATCAATACTTTGATTTTTGGATTAACAGATCGTTATTTCTTTTGAAAGGGTTTTAGTCATTCCTAAAATTTGATGGTTTTTTAATCATATTTTTATCATACCCTTTCAAATAATGATAACTCCATGTGATAATGTCATGTAATTCATAACACAACTCCTTAATTTACTAAAGATCTTTTGGGGTACAATTTATTTCAAATTTGATCACTTTATTATATTCTAGTTGCATTTCTTTATATGCTTTCTCATGAAACTTAATATTGTGCTTCTCCACTCTATAATTTTGGTCAAACATGGCTCTCATGCAAAATTAATCCCCTGGGAATGTGGTTATTTTTCAACTAGATCATCTCTTCGATTTTCTCCTCATCTAGTATTATTTATTTTACGCTATTGGATTCTTTAATCCAAAAATTGACTATCTGATCATCGCTATCAAAAACCTACCAATAGAGGTTTTTATCAAGGACCAAAGGTCTAAAAATCACCCTTACGATATTTGGTCTCCTTACCACTTTCTCAATGGGAGAGAAGTTAGCGTCAAGGGATGCCAAAATATCTGTCTTTATTCTATGTTCACAAAATCACTTAAACATTCAATGTTGTAAAAGATTCAAAAAATCCCATACATTATTGTTATAGTCCTTCAAATAATGTTGCTTTGATATGCATTTATTCATAGTTTTATTGAAAATGAGCTCAAAATCTCCAAAAATCTATAATTGTTTGATTCCAAGCTTCTCTACTTTCTTTAGGCCAAGATATAGTGCTTCTTATTCAACGAAATTTTTTGTATAGCTCCAAGTTAACTAGTATGAGCATGTTTTTTATACCCTCTAAGGATAAATAAGAAAAATCCTAGCTCTAGCACCATTCTTGCATCTTGCATCATCAAAATATAACTTCCATAACTAGTAGAAGACAAGGTCTTGGAAGTCATAAGCTTCAGCTTCAACCTTTACAAGTTTGGTTATGGTGTAGCAACCGATCTCGGTATCCACCATTGGATTAAAATACATCAACAAAAACTCATCTTCCAAATGAATCTCAACAAGAGATTCCTCCATCAAGTCCATTCCTTGCATCTCTTTTATCATCATGCTAACTGAGCTTGTAGATTTTTCTTCTTCTCCAAGTTTCTCTATATGAAAAGTGGGAGTATTTTCATTATAGATCTGAATTACCCTTCCCTTGAAATGAATATCCAAGTGTGAATAGTCCAAGGAAAGATATCCTCCTAGATTTACTATAAATTCCCTCGAAAGACACATGCTGAAATATGGTTCTAAATCAACTACCACCACTTCCTGAATGATAGTAATATGTGGTATGTTATGTAGAACAATATGAATATCTTTAATTACACCCACTATTTTGATTGGAGTACCATACAACTGTAATATGCTTGGACTGCTCCTCATGTACTCCATCTCCATGACCTCACATACCACCTTTGGCATGATAGTATTTACAACACCAAAATCGATCATGCAATTGTGAACAATCCACCTCTCCATTCTGAGAGACAAGTAGAATGAGGATGGTCTATTATTACCAGTGGTAGAATTTGTCAATGTTCATGTTAATACTACCTAGGTGGGATTTTTATTTTTATTCTTTAAATACTTGAGAGACTCCTACAACAGATCAACATGTCTAGGGAGTTACAATGCATCATATAAACTCATATTATAAGGGATTCTCTTCATCTCCTTAACAATGTTATAGTTAGAGATACCGAAATTCTTTCCCTTCACTAGATGGCTCATATTTGTTTTGGTACTACTAAGTATTTTCTAACCTTTGATGCTTGGTCAATAATGGGTAATTGAGGTATTCTTTGGCTTGTTCTTTCATATCAGATTGTAATTGAGTAGCTCCAAGTTGTAAAATTAATATTATGAGTGCAACCTCTCTTGAGATCGCATGGGTAAGAGATCTTTCAACAAGACAAAATCCTGCTACTTAGGCATTATTCTAGGTGGTTTTGCTTTTGGATGTACCTTTTCATATTGTACCTTCTATTCAACAAGGATCTTCAATGGTTCCATCTCTATTGGATCAACAATTACCAATTTCTTCCTAGTCCTCATAATAACTGAGACTTGCTCCAAGAAAGGGACCATGAAATTATGATAAACTTCTGTAATAATATTGATATGTGGGGATCAGGATTTGAGGGCAACAAAGGTGTTGGAAAATGTAAATGTAATGGAAGAGAAGGTAATATTGGGATAGGAAGAGGAATGGGTAACTGTGGAACTGTAATTAATGCAATTTGAGGTGAACTCGAGATCCATGAAGGAATAGGATACATAGAAGGTATGGGCTATGAAAATTTACTAGAGTACAAATGTTGTCGACTATAAAGAAAAATCAACATTTTTGCATTTAGAGGTAGCTTACATATGGCAATCATATCTGCTTTAGACTTTTGCACCTACGTGTACAAATTAAATGTATTTACATTGGCTTATCGGATGGCCATACAAACATCATAGTTGAAAGCTCAAATATGGTAGAACATAGCTTGTTAAAGAGTCATCCAAAGACCATCCGAAACTCTATGCCAGGTTTGGGTGAACCTAACGTTGAAATCCACTATTTCCTCCTATGGATCTCTTTGGATGTTTGTGAACTGATGTAGCAAGAAAAAAGGATTATCTTGTTCATGAAAACTCTTAATCAATAGTTCATCCAATTGGTCCCATGTGGTGATAGTAGCAGGTGGTAAATATTGGTACCAATACAACAACTTTCCTCTCAGGGACAACACAAGTAATCTTACCATAATTTCTCCATCTACAATATCATGGATTATCTCCAAATAAACCACATCCTAGAAATACTCGTAATTAGTCTTACCCGTAACATTGTAATTAGGCAACACCTTCAATGTTGCTTGAGGGATTGGATTTTGAGCTTGTATATTCAAAGCTATTGAGTTTTTCCATTCTAAGCACTACCTTGGTGGCTATGGTGGTAGATTATGAGACATATTGACTCGATAATTTGCTTGAGGTGTAGGAACACTAGTAGCAATACTAGTTAGACTTGTAGGAATGGAAAACACACCAACTATCTATGAAGATGTCATGATTGATGTAGGAATCAATGCAACTAATCTAGGGTGTTATCCTAATTTTTGGTTGTCAAGCTCAAAGAACTCAATGGGTTTTTCAAGATTTTTGGCCTTCTATCTTGTTATCATGAAGTAAAGCTTTCACAAAATTCATGTTCAAAGTATTCTAGGTATAGTTGAGTTGCCAGATGTTCTAGCTCAACAATAAAAATATGAACACCAAAACCTTAATACTATGTATATTGCTCAATATGAGACTTTTGAGTCCCATTGGGCATACCAAAAATATTTGGTCAAATATTTACCTAAAATACAAAACATACATTTGAGCACCCTAGGCATGACTAACATTGAAAGGTCGAAGGAAAGAAATGTCCTTCGAGCCAATCTCTAGAGAGGTTGGGCTCCATTACTAATCCTACACCGGTTTTAAGATTAGATTTATAGTAAAGAAATGGGAACTGATGGAAAGAGATAGGAAATATGACTATAATCCAAATTATGTAGGATGGGGATATACTAGCAGCAAAAATTTAAATTAAGTGTTAAGCAACATATAATAGAAATAAAGGCAAAAGAACCACTTACTATTTGTAGAGATAACTTCCAAAGGACATTCCAGTATTCACTCTCTCACTAGCAGTAGTTAAATCCAGATGCAAAATTTAAAATTAGCCAATAATAGACATGAATATGAGTAGAAATATTAAGCAAAAAGAAATCACACACAAAACCATTCAAGGAGTTAGAAGATGAGTATCATTCTATTTATGCAAAAAAATCAAAGTGTTTTTTTGTAGAGTGTCCATCCTCATTTGTTACATAAATATTTATAGTATTTATAGAGGATTCCACCTACTTCATTTAATACAAATGAATACAAAATGCCCATAGATCAGGAACCAACAATATAAATTTCCTCCTCAAAAATATTCCTTTGAGAGTAGTGATCTAGCTTCAGAGAAAAATTCTTGGAAAATTAGTAAGCTTGGACTTTGATGCATTGGGATGCATCAAAATTGGGTGAAAAAGTGATCTCGATCATTGAATTTGTGTCACAATTGTACTTTGTAAACTTACCCTACCAAGAAAGTCCATAAAATATTAAAGCTATTTTAAAAAGAGGTGAAATTGGTGGATGAACCTTGGAAATAATAAAAATCACTCTTTAGCATTTAGCATCCTGTAAAATCTTCAACTAAAAAATAAGCCCAAAACTGTTGAATATTCCTCAAAAATTAAATTTTATCACCCCCTAGTCCTTCCCAAAAAAATTGCACAATTGGTGTCCTTGAAAAGTCTCCTTGATATTTAAAAATGATTTCACCCAAAACGTGATAATCGACTCTTTTGGAGCAAATTTGGTGGAAAACACCCTATGCAAAGATCTTAAATATTTTATCATTTGTTCTATGGTCAGAGTTCTCCTTCCTTTGCAAAGCCTTCATTTTCATCCATGCTTTCATTTAGAGCGTGCACCTACATTTTAAAAAAAATGCTTAAAATATGAAAACATCAATTCATATAGTTTTGCCCCCTTAGAGAGGGCAAATTTGATTTTTGCCTCCTTTGAGGGTGAAGTCACTTTTAACAAGTGATATCACTTGGTTCCTTATCACTTTTTTGTTTTTACCCAAAAGGAGCAAAAGTCCCCTTTCATTTGCCTTTGAATCACACCTTGAATCATTTTTATGTTGTTTCACCCCAAGGAGGGGCAAATGGGAGTTTCACCCCTCACTTGGGGTGAAAACCCTTTTGACTATTCCACTTTTGAATTGTTATAGTGCACTTTATGTTCCAAATAATGTTCACCCCAAAGGGGGGTGAAAAGGATTTTCGACCCTCCTAAGGGGTGAAACCCCCTTTCAAAATCTGCCTTGATTTACTCATGAGGGGCCCACAACACGCTTCATATTAAATTGTTCTTCAGCTACATTTCACCCTAGAGAGGGGGGATGAAATTTTGTCCCCTCCCTTGGGGTGAAAACACTTCTTTGCATTGATTTTTCCACCATGACATGGTTATTTGCATGTTTTAAAATGTTCTTCCCTAGGAGAGGTGAATGGGATTTTTACCCCTCTTTTAGGGTGAACTTACCTTTGAATTTTTTTTGACCTATCAATATAGCCCATGACGTCAAGTCATTTTTAAATTATGTTTCACCCCTAAATGGAGGTGAAATGATTTTTACCCCTACTTTGGGGCGAAAACATGTTTGACCTATTTCTTTGACCTAGCACGTCATATATTTTGCTTGCACTTAATAAGAAAGAGATTCACCTCTAGGAGGCGTGATAAGGGTTTTTGAACCTCACTTGGGGCAAAAACACTTTACGTTTTTATTTTATTTGCAATATTTCAACGTCATTGAACTTTATAATGTCATAACTTTCACCCATTTTAAATTTTTAAGCTAACATTCGTCCCAAGGAGGGGTGAATAGGAATTCTACTCCTCACTTAGGGTGAAACTACCTTTAGACCAATTTTTGGGTTAAACACTTTGGTAGCGCTCCTTTTATTTTCCTTAGACATCTTCAGGCAATTTTAATTTGCTACTATTTTTTGCCCCAATAGAATGCAAAAACATGTTTTCCTTTTAATTTCCATTTCATCTCGAGAAAATTTTGCCAGTGCTAGAAACTTTTAACTTCATTTTATGTTGTTCCATTTTACTCATAAGATTAATTTTACCTTAAAACCCCATCATTTTCCCAGCACAAAGTCCATGAAAATTAAAATAAGAGGATTAAAACAAAAATTAATTGCAACAAAATATATTGACAAAAATTGTTGCATTCCTCATTCATTATACTTCACCTCTTTAACAATAAAAACTATCAATATAATTTCAACAAAAACTACAATGTGGCAAGATGTCAAAACTACCAACACTTCAATGTTAGCTATATGTTTTGCCATATCAACTACCGTGTTAGCTCCCATATCAACTATATGGACTACCATGTAATCTATATATAATTCCATATCATCAAGTATCACATCATCAGATGGCATAGGTGATTAATTGTTTTACATTATCAGGAGCCATGTCATCACATGATACCCCATCATTTATATTTTCCAAGTCATAACTATGAGTCATGTTGATGTCATCATTTATTCTAAAAATTAATCATAGGGGGGGTTTGAACCATTGACCTCCTTTAAGGTTCAATGCCTTATGTAAGCCTATAATATCCATAAGGGTGGAGACATATTTAAGCATATAATAGAAGCACCTTCTATATAAACACTTCCTCCTATTCAAACACCTTATCAATGCTACAAGTGCATGATGCTAATGTGTGTCATATGGCACATGAATGTACTAATATCTTTCTACTTATTCCAAGGAATATTCCTTGGAATAATTTCCCATTCAAAAATTAAAAAAAATTTCTTTAAAGGAAAAAATAACTTTTTAGCACACAAAAAATAGTACCTAAAGGAAAATGAAAAAATGTGCTAAATTGGAAATTCTCTCTAATATTTTATAAATAATCTAAATATGGTTAAAATCATTTGTATATTTCATTTTTTCCCTACATAAGCATTTTTATAAAATTTAACAAATTAGGGCATCCTTTCATAGCTATGAAACAAAAGAATTTCTAGACCATTTTAGTAACTTTGTCAAGTAACTCAAAGGTATTTTCCATGCATAGAAGCCTACCAATAACTTCTTTGACACTAGGGGTATATCAAACAATGTTGAACCTCTTCTTTTTCATGGTAGCCAAGTATTTGGTATCCTCATGTATGCTATTATTAGATACAAAATACTAAAAGAGAAAAGGAAATAGATTTTTGAAGAAAATATAAACAACAAATAATATTTTTGAAAACCTCAAAACTAAATCCTAAATCTAGGGCATTTATTTGGTCAAAATAACAAAATTGATAAAGAAATGAGTGCCAATTAGAGGAAAAAGTAAATATATCAATGAATATTTTGCTTGAAGTAAATTTGTTGAGTTTAGTGATATCCTCATGATCCATGTCCTTGTAAGTTTTTTTTTAATTTACATGGTGGAATCAGCAGTTGCCATGAATATGGGTAGGCTATCCAGTTTTTATGGCTGCCACATTATTCTACGCTATACGCATCGAAATTCACCACATAGTTCTTCGTGTAGTCCGCCCCTATAACCACCATATCACAATCATTTTAAACCTTTTACACCATTGAAAGCACTAGGAAAGGGACGACCGTTCAATTTTACGAGGCCCAATATTTGAACCTTGGACCTTTACCACCTTATGGGGTTTGGTCTATCCTCTTAGGGTTCTTAGAATAAAATCTTTTTCTAATTTAATTTGATCTTATAAAAAATTCATTTGGCTACTACAAATATTTTGTGGTTGGGAGACACCATAGTAGATGATTTACTAACAATTAGCAATCAAGTAAAATAGGATCACATCCATTTTGATGTTATTTTACATTTCACAATAGTTTCCAAAAACGAATGGAATCCACATATGAACCATTATTGTTGCAAATAAAATACACATAAATAAATACATATAATATATTAGGTGCCTATGGACACCAAATAAGCACATTGTAATAAAATAGAATACAATCTAACTAAGTATGATGGGATATTTATACCTAAAGATAAGCTATCTTTAGGTAAAAGTTAAGTAATTGACCTTTAGGTTTTAAGTTATAAAATATTATAAAAATATATATATGTTTCAGATTTACAAGGGCCCAAAGGGGTTAAACATACAACACAATACAAAATTCATCCATGATATCAATCAAATCTTAATCACCACATATTCCAATAGTTAATCTATAAAATTACTTTTCTAAGGTATATGCCTCGGATTTATGGACTTGTTTTAATATTTAATTTTAAATACCACTTCTCTCATATGCATTGTACTAGCTAGTTATTGGGAAAAATGACATATAATATATTTACATGACTTAATAAAATATATACCAAAATTACTCAAATAGAGATAGAATAACAATAATTTAACAATCAAAATTGAAACTATCCTAATTTTTATATAAACTAGAACAAAGTATTCAAGAGTATACTACACTAAGATTATCCACAAAAAAATAAAAATCTAAGGCTAATATTAATACAATAAAAAAAATTACTTGACACCTAGGGCAGAAAGGATCATTCTATTCATTAAAAAATTACAATAAGATACTCACTTCTATTCTATCCTTCTTGCTATGTCACTATAGTATTAAAGGAGAGATCACACCTAGAATAGAGAGATCACACCTAGAATATATGTAGAGGATATAACATATTTCAAAATTTATCCTTGAGCAAGCGTTCTTGATATTTCACTACAAATCCTAGTAGAGTACCTCATCCTCTTATGTCATAGGTAGCGAACCATTGGTCAGTGGACCTAGTAATGTCAGCAAGAGAGAGAAATAAAGGTATCATGTGTCATAGAAACAACAAAGGTAGAAATTTTAAGAGTAATATCATTAATAATGAAGAGCAAATGAATAAATGTGAAAATTTTAGAAGGTGAAATGGGTTTTTATACTAGAAGAAAAGAATTTTTTTTATGACTAAATTACACTCATTTAGCAACCACACAATTTTAATCATCGATTTAAACAATGTGCCATTTCATCCCTAGGTATATAAAAATCCCAAATCATGATCATATGTCTAAAACACTAAAGTTAAATCAATTACCATGATTACCACTTAAAGCATTGATCTTAGGATTATTAATTTTTAGGACTCGTTATATAGGGGAGATTTTTTAACATATCACTTAATCATGACTCTATCCTTATTCTAGGCCTTGGGAAAGTTAACAAGCAAAAATAAGCAAAAAGGGTAGAAAAAATGTGTCAACTAGGTAAATAAAGGGAAACAAAATTATTGACAAGCATATTTCATTATCTTCCTACACAAGGATTGATAAAAATAGTCCACTTCTATACCGTATATAGGAGGATAAACTCTCCATAACCTATAATATCAATTGCTAGTGTTATTTTTACAAATATATATTGCCCCTCCCTAAGGATTATGGGTGACATCAAAAGGAATAGCCACTCATGATTCATTAGGAAAAAAAGAAAAGAAAGAGCAAATATGTGATAGCCAAATCAATAAAAATAAAAGCTATATGTTGCAAAGCAAAAATAATTTTTTTGTTAGTTTTAATTTTACTATGAATATAATATGCAATTTTTAAAAATAAATAGCAAAAAAGTACAAAAATCACATGGCCAAAAATGTGGGAGTAGGAAAAAATATACATAATATTTACCTATATGTATCCCTAAAATATTTTACTATAAGACTTTTATTTTTACTTGCCCCATACAACGTGAAAGGATTTTACCTGTAAAAATATCCAAGGTGCTAAAAAATGGTAGTTGAATAAAAAATGAGAAAAAATAGAGTGCATAAGCAAGTCTAGAGCCAACAAAAACCCTTAGAAACACTATCCCTATGATATCCCTACAACAAAGAAAACTCTTTTCGTAGTAAAATATTGAAAATATACATACATACATATATATGGAGGGGTAAAAATTTGATTTTTTTTTTTTTTATTTTCATGTGCACTCCTAGAATTCTAATTAGCACCATGCATTTGTACAAATTTTGTTTGACCACATATGTATTTGATGGTGAGTGGAGATAGAGTTGGTGCTAAAGGAGTAGGTTCCTTAACTTTTGCTTACATTTTTTATAATTCTTAAGTAAAATGAACAAAAACTAAGAAAATAAGGGTAATGAACAAATGCATGGTTATGCTAACTTAGAAATAACTAGGAAAACATATAAGTACCATCAAGACTATTATGTCACCCCTATGGTGGGGTCTATATGCAACAGCCAAAAATAACCTAGAAGTGCTCTAGAAGGTCTAAATATTTATGTCAATCAAGATTACCATTTTTGGAAAAGTGGAGATCATGGTCAAATTTGGTGATAGATACAAATAAAAAAAATCATGGCTCAAATGGAAAATTATAATAAAAGAAAGCAATTTTGATCCCATGAAGGGATGATCATCACCAAGAGCAACAAACATAAAAAACCAATGATATTGGTCACACATAAAAATAGGTGATCTTGGTCTTGCCTCAATAGGATGGTCCTAGCCCTAATAATTATGACAAAAATATTTTTTTGAGATTAAGCTTTCTTAAAGAATGGGTTTATGATATAAAGTAGTGCAAGGTGGAGGCCAAGTTCAAGGATGAAACCAAGGTCAATATGACATTGAGGTAAGCACCAGTGAAGCAATAGAGATAGGCTAGATAGGATATGACTATTTATGGAGGTACAAGGAGCCATCCTAGATGCTAGAGTGGCTATGAAAGGATATGAATCCTTAGGTGTGGGTGAAGCTATGTTAGGTTGGTTTATATTGAGTAGTTGAGATACCCTATATCTAGCCCCACTAGTCATGGTGTTATGAGATCATACTCTTCTAAACATAATGATAAAAACCTTTCCATTGAGGTCAACACTTGATGATATGATCAAGATGATAGTGACCTTGGAGAATGTATACTTTATCATAGTTCTAATGATCATCAAACATACATCTCATATAATTACCATAGATTCTACACACCTTATGCTTCTAGAGTGGGTAAATGAGTAGATATTACTAGATAAATATGGACCATTTCTCTTGACCAAATCCACATAGCTACCATAGTAACATTTGCATGACATGAAATAATCCTCCTATTTTCCTATGTGTTATGTCACAAGGGTATGAATAATATCCTAGCATTGGTCATCTACCCATTGTACCTAGCCCTAAAAGAGGGACATATAGGGCTAGAGAGAGGTTTACCTAGGAGGAATTATTGACAATACTATACCATGACCTATCATATCCAAAAATGCTTGGTATGCACCATTAGTGAGGTTATTCTATTACAAACAATGATATATGAGCATCTTGCTTTATATCAACCCCCACGTTTTCTATAGGATATAAGATCATGTGAGATATAGGTAAGATGATGGGAAAATATTACTAGATCAACATGACCATAGGTGCCACCACTCACCCCTTAAAATCCCTATCATAATATATGATAAATTGATCACTAAGATATGCAATAATTCATAAGGGTGAGGTAGGCAATCATAGTGCATGATCATTGGCCTAAGGTTTTAGACCCTTATAGGATGGATTTTATCCATAAATATTCATGGCTACTAATCTATATTGGGTACTCTCATTGCTATATTGACAACAACATCAAAGGGAGTAGTGTAACAACCTAGGTCTACTCACCTAGTTGTCCATTACTCTCAAAAACTACAAATAATTTTTTTATCAGAAAGGAGTTTTATGACAGCATCAGCCAACATGAATTAGTACATAGGCATAGAATTCCTCATTTCATTGTAAATAACCATTGTAGACGCTCCCTCAAAATATCAAGATTGGCCAAATACTATAGTAGATGACATCTTTTAAACACATTCATCTCCTTTACTAGAGGTTTATGTTCATGGCATAGAGTTGTCCTTCTAGGGACCATATCACCTGGAAGGGTATATGCATATATCCCCACACCATGGCATGGTGTGCTTGGGATCCTTGCCCTAATTTTTTTTTCTTCATACTAGGGTATAGCATTAGTATGCCTAGTACCTAATTGAGAGTCCAACATACTATGGAGTCAATTAGGGCCCACCATTTCTCTGGCTTAGGATCAGGTGTCTCAGGATATGTTATGATTGATGAGGAGTTGTCCCATTCCAACTCATCACTAAACCTTCTAGATCGTGTATCTAGCTTCTCCTAGACATGATTTTTTGCTAGCAATTCCCATATCAAACATAAAACATGGTACCCCTTATAGTACTACTAATTTAGTGTCCTAAATGTTATATCTCATTATATCCATCTTTATCTTCCCATCAAGAGTACATTCACCCTCGATTCATTTTAATTGTCTTTCCTACAATTACCAGTGTTGGATATCTTTCAAGTCTTAGTGATTACCCTTCTTGCAATCACTAGTATTGGGTGTCAAAGTTTATCATTCTTCCTGATGATAAGATTTTAACCTCCACAATGATGAGGGTTTTAAGGAAGATTTAGTTTATATAAAATATTGGATGATTTAAATTTCTCCCAAATGTTTCTAACCATTTCATATAAATTATTAATATTCCAACTATTTCATACAAGCATTCACATATACAATGATTCCAATATTTTAACAATGAATAAATATTTATATTTCTTACTTCTACTAATTCTAATCTATATAATGTTATTGTATATAAATAAACTAACTTATAAAAGAAAAGTATTTTATAATTTAAAACATCTATTCTAATATCAACAACACTTAGGTCCAAGGTGTAGACCAATTGGTTCATCCAAACCCCATAAGGGGGCGGAGGTCCAAGTTTCAAATCTTGGGCCTCGCCGGACTGAACGCTTGTCCCTTTCCTAGTGCTTTTAGTGGCGTAAAAGGTTTAAAATGATTGTGGCATGGTGGTTATAGGGGCGGACTGCGTGAAGATCTATGTGGCGGCTTCCGAGGTGGACAGCGTAAAATACTGTGATGGCCATAAAAGCTGGACAGCCTGCCCGAATTTGTGACGACTACCGATTCCACCATGTAAATACAAAAAATATACATATATATCAACAACACTTGATAATTAATAATATTGTAATAACTTTATTCCACCATAAATAAATACCTTGTTATATAGCACACTCTCATTCATATATATATATATATATATATATATATATATAAGAATAAAGAACCAAAGTGAATGATTTTAAAAATCTTCTGAGGAAGATTCTACTTTTTCTTTTTCTATAGTTAAATATAGTTAAAGATATTTTTAATTTCAACTAAATAAGAAAAATTTATTTAAATTAAACTAAATAAATAATAACTTTAGTTATGATATTTCCTATTCTTTTCAAGAGGATAATCTAATTTAAATTCCAACTAACATAAACAAACTTTATTCAATTCGTAACGAGGAATTTTTAGTGGTTCGCTCAGTCTAAGAAAATGTTATAAATACAAAGGTAATTCTTAGAAGATATTTTATTTAGTTTGATGCATTCAAATACGTGTCTATTCAAATTGTCAATATTTTTAAAATAAATAATCCACTTTAAAATTCTTTCATCTATATTTGATTTAATCAGGTAACCTTAAAACATTTACAAATAAACAATGATGACATTTAAATAACTTAAATAAGCAACTCAACTTATTTCTACATTAAAGACTATCACAATTTCCAGCATTAATAAAATACAAAGAACAATGAAGTTTAACATATAATTATTGAAACTTTATTGAATTCATAGCTATGTCAATTATTTTATATGATGGTCATACTATTATTGGATGTTAAAGTGCAAAGTGATGGTGTTATACGGTGAACCAAAGGTGCAAAGGGATACTCAATCTAGAAAATCGACTGGTTTCTATTTTATCAATTGAGCGAATCGATTTGTTTCTATTTGATCAATTCAGCTTGAATAGCATACGATATTGACTCCAAGTTTTACTCGTTGCAGGCTTGTAAGGAATAGAAGTCAACATATAGTTTCTAAAATCTAAATATTTGTTTATTTCATCTATTTTCATATTATTATTTCTAAACTAAACTTTAAAAGAAATCATAAATTAAGTCAAACATGTGTTTAGTATAAATCTTTCTATATAATATTTATGAATGGAACATATTTTCGAAAGATTAAAGATCGAACTTTTTTCTTATTATGAATCAACAAATTATTCCTCTTAAATGTTCTTTAATAAACATTTCCTATCATTTCATATAAATTATTAATATTCTAACTATTTCATCCAAATATTCAAATATACAATGACTCCAATATTTAAACAATGAATAAATATTTATATTTCTTACTTTTACTAATTCCAAGCTATATAATATTATTGTATAGGAAATAAGCTAACTTATAAAAGAAAAGTATTTAATAATTTGAAACAGTCAACATCTATTCTAAGATCAGCAACACTTGATAATTAATAATCTTGTAATAACTTTATTCCAATATAACTAAATACATCGTTATATATCACACTCATATGTATATATAAAAATCAAATAAAAGAGAATAAAGAACCAAAGTGAATGATTTTAAAAACCTTCTTATGAAGATTCTACTTTTTCTTTTTCGTGGTTAAAGACATTTTTAATTTCAACTAACTAAATAAAAGAATAATTTATTTAAATTCAACTAAATAAATAATAACTACATCGACAATAACTTTAGTTACGATGTTTGTTATTCTTTTCAAGAGGATAATCCAATTTAAATTCCAACTAACGTAAAAAAAACTTTATTCAATTCATAATAAGTCATTTTTAGTGGTTCTCTCAATCTAAGAAAATGTTATAAATAAAAAGGTAATTCGTACAAGATATTTTATTAATTCGATGCATTCAATTAAGCATCTATTCAAATTTTCAACTCTTTAAAATAAATAATCCACTTCAAAAGATCTTTCATTCATATTTGAATTAAAAGGATAATCTTAAGACATTTACAAATAAACTATGATGACATTTGAATAACTTATATAAGCAATTCAACTTATTTATACATTAAAGACTATCACAATTTTTAGCATTAATAAAATATAAATAAAAATGCAGTTTAGCATAAATTATTGAAACTTTGTTGAATTTATAGCTATATCAATTCTTTTATATGATGGTCATACTATTATTGGATGTTAAAGTGAAAAATGATGGTGTTATATGGTGAACCAAAGGTAAGTGGCATAAGGTGAGTGGTAGATGGTAACTAGTAGAAGATGAGTGGTAGAAGGCGACTAGAAGATGGTGAATGGTAGAAGGAAATCGGTAGAAGGCGATTGGAAGAAGGTAAGTGGTAGAAGGCAAGTGGTAGAAGGTGACTAGTAAAAGGTGACTATCAGAAGGTGACTGGAAATGACAAGTGGTAAATGGTGACTGGCAAAAGGTTACTAGTAGAATATGACTAGCATAAGGCAACTAGAAAATGGTGATTGGAAAATGGTGATGGAAAATAACAAGTGGAAAATGGTGACTACCAAATGATGAGTGGCAAATGGCAAGTGGCAAATGGTGACTGGAAAATGGTGATTGGAAAATAACGACTGGCAAATGGTGAGTGGTAAATGGCGACTAGCAAATGGTGACTGGAAAATGATGATTAGAAAATAGTGAATGGTAAATGGTGATTGGAAAATGGTAACTGGTATAGGGTGACTACCAGATGGCAACTAGCAGATGATGACTGGTAGATAGTGACTAGTAGATGGCAACTGGTAGATAGTTACTAACAAATGGTGACCACCACAGATCGTCAATAAGAAGTTACCACATGTCATCTCCTCTGCCACGTATCATACATCTATTAACTTCCATGATGTAGACTTCTATAAATAGACATGTAGGGTCATTTTTCACATATTTTCCAGAGCAATTTTAGAGCTTTTTTCAGCACTTATAGAGAATTTTCCATAGCGGTTTTAGAGCCTTTTCAGATGATTTTTAGAGTATTTTTAGAGGATTTTGGTAGTATTTTTAGTGGGTTTTCATAGTATTTTTAGACAGTTTTCAGAGTGTTTTCTAGGGCATTTCAGAGCATTTTCGTAGGTGTTTCATAGTATTTTCCTGTGTGTTTTTAGAAATGGCTAGCTCTTCCTCTCCTATGCCTTCCAAAGTGAATTTCAAGAGCTTCTACTACCCCAAAATCAAGAATATTTTTAGCTCTCTTGGAAGATATTTGAAATGTATTTACATCTCTGGAATTGTTTGTGTAATGAATATTCCACAGTTGAACATTAACATTCTGCTGATACAATGAATTTTTAGTTGTTACAACCATAACATGTCCACTATTATGATCAAAGTGGATAATAAGGTTATTGTTTTTTTGAGAAACCCTTCGATGTGCAGCAACTAACAGGGCTATTATTTTTGGATGGTGTATTGGTGAACAACTAGTTGACCTCGATTGAAGATGACAAATCAATTCTAGCATCCAAATATGTTGTTCATTCAGACAATTTGAAAGGTATATTTTTAAAATTTAGTTTCTATTTATCTTAAATTTTGATGTATTGTAGTTTTCATTCTCTAATAATGTTCTCCCAGTTGTACTTTTTGTTTTCTAATAATTTTCTCTTTTTTTTTTCAATTAATTCTTCTAAGTCAAAAAGGGGCTTAAACATTTCCAATGTTGTAAACAAATTTCTTTATGCTTGCATTGAATTTTTCCAGGCAAGGCTTATTTTACAGGGGTGGCCTATAGAAATGTTTTTTTTGGCATTGTCTTTAATGATTCGATGCATTGGTGGTGGAATATTTAATTGGTCCACGCACATTCCTAACTGCTTGAAATAGGACCTTCTGAGTGCCAAAAAAAATCAATCTTGATATACAATAAACAACCAACAAATTTATTCTCTTTTTCAATATGCTTACTTCAATAGTCAAAATAGCAATCCTCCCACTGCATTTCACCCAAGTTTATTGGATATTAGTATGACTGAGAATGAAATACAGGTAAGAGCATCTTAGTATTCTAGTAAAAGGGATACCACATTTAGGATTCAAGAAGCATCTACTAATTCTAACATACAGTAACAGTCATCACCTGTAACTCCCTCTAAATGTGTGAGGTCTCATGGTGATCTAATTCATCATACTAAAGTATGGGAAAAATGGTGCATCTAACAATGCTAAACAAGATGCATCTATCACTAGTGTTGAATAAGTATTACAAAAGGAGCATTCAAGTAAGCATGATAAGACAAAACAAATGCATTAAATGTATTTATTTTTTATTCATTTAATAGAACAAATTATGGTTACACAAATGTCCCCTTGAGGGCTCTAGCTTGATACACTCATTACCAAATGGTGCCCAAGGATTAAATTCTTTCAATAACTCGGGTGCACTTCCAATGTTCTTCCTTATGCCCATGATTTAAGTGGGTGGGCCTATGATGTCACTACTTTGATATTTAATATTTTGATCCTATTCTTCTTCCTCATGCACTGTAAAACCTACACCTAGATGTAGGTAGGAGAAGATTTCAAATGAATCAATGCACTATAATTTAATTAATAATTACTAACTAAGCTTAGAATAACTAAGCTAGTTATATAGATTACATAACAACTTATTGAACATGAAATGTGCTAACAATACACGTTAGAAGAAACGTGTAGCTAACTACTAACCTAGGAGAGTTCTAACTAAACCACTAACCCAGGATATTTAGATATTAACCTAGGATATAAGAAATTAATATCTACAAGGTAAAAGTAAATAGTAAATACTCTTTTACCTAGTGGATTATATGGTAAATATCCCAAGTAATGGAATATTACTCTAACATCCCCCCTTATTACATTATTTGGGTAATACATACATATCCCTCTATACAACAATATTTGGGTAAAGTATATAACTGCCCCAATACAATGAAGAAGATGTTGATCTATTGGTTCTTTGATTTGCTCTATCATAGTGCTCTGGTTGCTTCTAAGAAAAAAGTGGGTCATTCCTCACTTTGTCTCCATGCCAATGAATGTCCTTATGGTAATCACATCATCCAACCGAATTGCATGGGTAACCAACTGTTGCAATCACTAGGTGTAGTAGAAACTTCATACAAGGTTCATTTATTTACAATATAGATTTGCAAAATATAAGGTAGGTAAGGTGTCGGTCACTGCCAAAAATGTACCCTTTTAAGTTCCCCCCTTCTCATTACAAAACATAGTGTAATTAATTTTTGAAGGAAGTGTGACTAAGGTGTCGATCGAAGCCAAAAATGCACCCTTATAAGCCATCTTCCCTTTTTACAAAAATTGTGAAGAAAAGAAATTTATATCCCCCCTCAATTGCAAAAAGTGTGCAATGCAAGAGTGTTGTGAAGGATTTTACAAATATTGCCTCCTAGACAATTTTACATCACAAAAAGTCACTCCTCTTGTTACAAGTACTTCAAACACCTAGAATTTGCTATTTATGAAGCCTAAAAGAGGTACAAGCACCCCTTATTGCAAGGTCTTCAAACAAAATACTTATGCTATTTATGAAGCCAAAAATAGGAGAGAGAGAGAGAAAATGGTGCTTTTACTCAAGGGACACATGTGTTTTCCCTCTACAAAAATGTTCTAGCAAGTAGCACTCTATGTGCTTTCTCTGAACCAGAATCATAATCCGAATGAGACACTTCACTAGAAATATGGCTTATGTGATGTGGCTTTGCCATTTTAGTTTTGCTTGTTTTGAAACCAACACTGAATGGTTTCATGGTTGTCATTTTTACAATTTGTGCAAAACTATGCTTTCTAGGCAATTTTATCAAAAAGTTCACCAAATCATCCTTCCTTATTGTAAGAACTTCAAGCATGCTTGCTATTATGAAGTCTAAAAGAAAAGGTATAATTTTTATGACTTCTACTTTTATGTTTGCCTTTACAAGTTTCATTTCCCTCTTGTCAAAAATTTGTGTTTTGAAGGAAGAAAGGAATTATCCCCCCTTAGTGCAAAGGATTGCAAATTTTTAAGGTTCCTTTATTTTCAAAAAAAAAAAATGTTCTTTCTTTTGATTACCATAAAAGAGTACCAAAATATTATTCACTCAAACATATATTTAATGGCACCTGCCTTAACACCCTTCAAGAAGGATGAAAAGTTTGAGGAATTTAAGCCAAACAAATAAGAGTGAATTAGGGGTTTTGTTGATTTAGGAGAGAATATAAAGTGTTATTGGCTTTAAATTTGTGCATGGATGTACACCAATTTGTGAAATTTTGAGGTATGGATGTTCTTGATTATATGACTTATAGTTGCAAAAATAATGATGCAACAATCAAACAAGAAATGGCCTCAAAATTCTTATCACCTAGTTTGCCAATTTAAGGTGTCGAGTAAAATAAAAAATGCACCTTTTTAAATTTTTGCAACAAAATGTGTGTTTTGTGTTGTGCAAAAAATGATATTTTTATGTCTCCTACTTTGTTTTCCAATTTTGCAAAAGAAGTACAATTTTGTCTTCCCCCCTGAATTTTGTAAAATGAACAATTTGAGCACTCCTTTCAAAACAAGTCAACACATGACCTGCGTTTGAAAGGCTTCCAGAACTAGTCGACACACGACTTAGTTTTTATGGGCCCAAGGTTACAAGTTCTTCTCAAATTCGCAAAAAAAAAATGTGCAATTTTATGTATTATATCTCCTTGGAGAAAACAAATGCACAAATTTTGATGTTTGGATTTTGCAAGTTTTTGTGAGTCCTTGTGTTACAATTTTGCAATCAAATAGTGGCTCCTTTTATGTTGCAAAATAAACAAGTTTTGAGAAGAAAGAAGGCTTTTCGAATTTGCAAAAAAAATATGCTTTTCTATGTATTATATCTCCTTTGTGGTGAGAAAACAAAAAACAATATGTTGTTGTAATTTGCAAAATAGGAGCCTTCTTTGTTTGAATTTTGAAGTTTATATAAAAAAAAATTCTAAGTAATTTAAGTAAAAATTTATCAAGAAAAATAAAAACTATTTTAACTTTAAAATTACCTTAAAAAAAAATAATTCTAAGTAAAATAATTTTTAAAATTTTTAATAAATTAAAACTAAATTAATTAAAAAAATAAACTTCAAAAAATAAAAAAAATGTACCTTGTTTTTTTATGAATGCCCGTCGAAGTAAAAAAAAAATTACTTTGGCCCCAACGGGGCTTGAACTCCCGACCTCTTGGTCGAGAGTCTTTCCTCCGGGTCCCCTCGTCGGTCGGGCTAGCAAGCCCGACGGGTTATGGAGGGGACCGCCTTCTACAAGAAGGCTTTCCCGCCTTCGGGCGAGAAAAAAAAATTAATGTGGGAATTAATCCCACATGCAGTAAAAGGCTGCCATTTCACCCTTTAAAAACAAAGGCGCTCGCCTTTGTATTTGATTGCCTTCGGGCAATCCGAGTGCCCCCCGTCGTCTTTTTGGTCATAGCAACATGGCGGCTAGGTCGAGTCGGGTGGCACGTGGCAGTCCACCATGTGTCATCCACGTGTCGTGTCTGAGTCAGGGTCGAGCCTAGTGGTTGTCTGCCATGTGTCTTCTAGATGTAGCTCCAGGTGGTAGTGCCACATCAACGTTCTGTCCCGCTATCCAGTTAGTGTCTAGATCTATGTCTAGGTGGCAGTGCCACGTGTCCAGTCTTGGTTGGTCTAAGTCAGCACCTCGGGATCTATGCCTAGGTGTGCGTGGGTCCCTTCGGTTATCAGATCTTAGGTATCGAAGGGCCTCCTACCCTCATGGATCCCGAGGTGATATGGTCCTATGCAGTTGTCCATTTGGGAGGGGGAGGGCACTCCTACCCTCTCGGCTCTCCCAAGCTATTAGGAAGCCATGTGGCTCTTGGGCCCACATGGCTCTATGGGTCATGGCTTCCTACATGGGGGTCGAGGTGACTACACCTCAAGGCCTTTGACCACAGGGCCAATCACCCACTTGGACTGTCGATAGCATGTGGCTATCGACTACGAGCTGCTGCTCCCACGGAGTCGATCAATAGCATGTGGCTGTTGACTGCAGGCTCGATCGATTGACCACTAGGATGGTTAATCGCCTAGCCTGGGTAGGCTTAGGATGATCCGCACATCCGTGACAGTGATCGCCATGGTGGCCTATAGTCCCAACCATGATTGAACTCAAATCGGGCATGCCTAGGCCCTGGCAGGTCGCTTGGACCTGGCCAAGGATTACCCTCCATGTTCGCCAACCGCCATGCTCATTTGGAGTGTGGTGGCAAAAAAAATTGATCTAGCCCCAACGTAGTTGGCTCTGATGCCAATGTAGATAGGAGAAGATTTCAAATGAATCAACACACTATAATTGAATTAATAATTACTAAGCTTAGAATAACTAAGCTAGTTATATAGATTACATAACAACTGATTGAGCATGAAATGTGCTAACAATACACGTTAGAAGAAACGTGTAGCTAACTACTAACCTAAGAGAGTTCTAACTAAACCACTAACCTAGGATATTTAGATATTAACCTAGGATAGAAGAAATTAATATGTACAAGGTAAAAGTAAATAGTAAATACTATTTTACCTAGTGGAGTAAATGGTAAATATTGAAGAACACAAGCTTATACCGAGAGGGGGGTGAACAGTATAAGACCACTTTTAACTTTTTCTTTCAAAACAGCTTTCAATTCAATATTATGCAGTATAAAGATAGCAGTAACAATAGCAATAATCAAAGCAATGCACAAAACACCATCCACAAAGTGACACAACAATTTACGTGGTTCACCCAAAGTGGGCTACTCCATGGATAAAACTTTTCTCTAAAAGTTATATCATAGTTCTTTGGGACACCTCCAATTAAAATTTTTTTTCCCCTGCTCAAAGGAGATACCCCCCCCCCCCCCCCCTTGGTGATCCTCTAGAAGACCTCTGCCTCTTCAGCCCTTAGCAAGTGGAACTCTATCCATAGAAGACACCTGTCTTCCCTGCTCTGGCTGGAGACCTCTGTCCTCACTCTATCACCTCAATGTTGGTCCTCGAATTTGCACCAAAACACAGTCCTTCGGTCTGGCACAAATGTCCTCTTCCTCTTTCTCAGGTCTGCACCAAACACAGTCCTTCGGTCTGGCACAAATCTGTTCTCAACTCTGCATCAATCTCTGTCCTCAAATGGTCCTCAAATCTGGTTCACAAAAATGGTTCACCAGCTTGCATTAATGCTGGCTTGATCTTCACCCAAGTCTTCAAGACTTGTTTCAGATCTGCTTTGCAAGTTCTCACTTAGAACCTGCCCAAACTGCTCCACAAGCTTCAACAAAAAGCTTGCTCAATGCTGTCCAACAAGCCCTCTCAATGACTTGTCCAAAACCTGCTCATACATCCCCACCGAAACCTGTCCAAAACCTCAGCAAGCTCACAAAGACAACTTGCTTAGCATGAACTCACAAAGAGAATTGTTAGAGACCCAATGTGATTCATTAACATCATAGAAGCATAAAGAGAATTGTTAGAGACTCAATATGTTCTATACTTAACTCCCAATCTCAATCTCAAATCTCAAAAGAATAAGATATATGTAATATGCTTTTCTTAAGAACATGAAACACAAATCTATCTACGCAAACACAGCCGCAATCATAGCCGCCCTTTGATTGAAATCCAACCTTTGCACTGTCTTCGTAAATATAGCAGCACTTCAACACTCTATGATCGAACTCCTCATTCAGCGCATCAACTCGCCACTTCTGCGCTATCTGCGCTGTTATGGCTGCATCTCGCACACCTCACTCGAATCGACTCGACTCGGTCTTTGCGCACCGTGGACTTCACTTGCGCAAGTTCGATACACACATTCGATCTCTTAAAACTCGAAAATAGTCCTCCTTTTATAGCATTAATTCATGATCAAAAACTTAATCTTTAGTCGGCTGTTACCCTAAAGATCGTCGGCTACAAAACCCTAATCTTTGTCGGCCCAGATTTAACTTTGTCGGCTTCAACCACCTCTGTTGCCTCTGTCACTTTCTTGTAGCTTTTCCCATGAAACTACAACATGTCGCGATATCGTGACACTTTTACAGCCGTACACCTTCTATAGCCTGCTGTCGTGAAATCATGACACCTTGGCCTTTGTCGACTTCCTTTGTGCTTCTATCATGAAATCGTGACACCTTTGCCTCTTGTTGATGTCATCTCACTTCTATCATGAAATCGCGACACTTTAGTCTTCATGGCCTTCCTCTCAGCTTTTGTCATGAAATCGTGACACTTATGATTTTTGTTGATGTCATCTTCACTCTGTCGTGAAATCATGACGCTTTAGTCTACAATGCCTTCTTCTCTGCTTTTGTCGTGAAATCATGACACATCTGCTTCTGCTGACGTCATCTACAACTCTATCATGAAATCACGATGCTTTCGCTGCCTTAAGCTCTTTTCTGCCATATGCCCGCGAAACTGGAACATGTCGCGAAATCGTGACGCTTTCGCCTTCGAGCTCTTCCTTCTTCAATTCATCGTGAAATCACGACGCTTCTTCTGTTTAAGACTTGCTAACTATTTCTGTCATGAAATCATGACACCTTCTCCAACTGCAAGCTGCCATCTCAACCTGTCATGAAATCGTGACACTTTCTGCATCCGTACAACTTCTTTGTAGCCTGTCATGAAATCGTGACGCTTTCAGCTTTCCAAAAGCTTTCCTTGCAACCTGTCGTGAAATCGTGACGCTTCTCCTTTCAGACTCTTCCCTTTTGCTGCATGTCACAAAATCGTGATAGTTCTCACTTTGAGCTTTTTAGTATGCCACAAAATCATGACAGTCCTCAACTTGACCTCTACAGCATGTCACGAAATCGTGACATTTTACATGTAACTTTCTCTCTCTTCGAACTTGTCACGAAATCACGATAGTTCTTTTTGCGGACTCTCTCTTCAGCATCATGTCATGAAATCATGACACTTTTTCGTCCGTACAACTTACTTTGCAGAATGTCATGAAATCATGACACTTTTCCTTCTCTGCCTTCCTGCACTTTTCGAGTCACGAAAATGCGACATGTCATGAAATCGCGACACATTCCATCTTGCTCTCCTTCTCTGCCAACATGTCACGAAATCATGATAGTTTTGCCTGCTTCGTCTCTGCCTTCCAGCATGTCATGAAATCATGACACTTTTGCCTAAACTTTCTCTCTCCTCAAACATGTCGTGAAATTATGATAGTTTTTCCAGCACTTTCTCTCTCCTAAAACATGTCACGAAATCGTGACAGTTTTTCCAGCCGCCTGCATACTTTTTCTTACTTGTCTTTTTCTTGATCTTTTGCAACTGGGCTACTCTGATCTACTTGGAAACTCACTGTCCAAACTGAGACCTTCATCAAAACACATTCTTTGACATCAAACCAAAATGCTTCAAGACCTTCTTGACATCAATGACAACATCTACACAAGAGCAAAGGCAATGTACCCAAGGTACCCAAAATTGCCAACAATCTC
This sequence comes from Wollemia nobilis, assembly GCA_028583015.1. Taxonomy (NCBI): domain Eukaryota; kingdom Viridiplantae; phylum Streptophyta; class Pinopsida; order Araucariales; family Araucariaceae; genus Wollemia; species Wollemia nobilis. The sequence goes on along the minus strand of JAQPPZ010016751.1, from coordinate 1,665,101 downwards.
CCCCTTTGTCATTGATGGCAAACCTTAACTGAAAACACTAGTCAAGAGCCAAAACTAAAACCAATTGATCCAACAACTGAGAATCTGCCTTTGAATTTTTGCTCCCCCTGACTTGAAGCTCTCTTCTTCACTATGAAGCTCTCCCCCTTACTCATATCTCTCCCCCTTTGTCATCAATGGCAAAGGGTCACCTTTGGGGCTCGGGACTAAGAATGAGCTTCTTAGCTTAGTCCCTCCCCCACCTCCTGATGAGGTGGTTAAAATAGGGGTGGGAGTAAAACTCCCATTAGGCACTGATCATTATCAGGGTCTAAAACTTCCTTGTCGGGCCTTCTCTTGAACTCTTTGTCCAAATTCCTATTCTTGTTACTGTTTTGATCCTCGGACCTGTTCATACTACTGTTCTTGTTATCATTCCTATTCTTAACCATGTCTTGATCCTTGGACCTGTTCATACAACTTTTCCTGTTCCTATATTTTGGAAGTACAGCTCTACACTGTCTAGCTGTGTGACCATCATTGTTGCATTTATAACAAGTAATAAAGTCTGTTCTTTGAATCCGCCTATTTTGACTAACCCAGTTCCTGTTATTTTCCTTGCAAAAAATTGCCTTGTGCCCAAACTGTTGACATGAGTAGCAATACCCTCGAAAGAAACTAGCACTTCTGAATTTGTCGTTAACTTTCTTCACTTGAGCCATGCAATGTACAACCATGTGACCAAACCTATGACACGCAAAACATCTGTCGTGAAATTTTCTTTTATTCGACCTCTTGGGTCCCAAAAACTTCTTCGCATTCTGAATTCTGTTTTCTATTTCTGCGCATCTGTCATCCATGGATTTTTTCTCAGAAATACTCTCCTCATCAGAACTCTCTCCTTTTTGAAATCTCTTACCAGATTTCCCAACCTGTTCCTTGTGCGGCTTAACAAAACCGAGGCCTGTTTTATCTGTTGTCTTTCTTTGACCTTTGATGAGAGATTTAACCCTTTTGGAGTTATCTTGAAACCTGTACAACTTATCCTTGTACTCTTTAGTTTCCTTTTTCAAAGAAGCCATTTTCTGTTCTAACTCACTATATTCAAGAGCCTTAAACTCTAACTCATCCTTGAGTTCAGCATTCTTCTTTCTTTCCTTTTTCAAAGCACTAAGAGCATTAATAAGTTCTCTTTCAAGATCCTTTATTTGTTTGCTTTCTGAATCATCAAACCCTTTTTCAGATTTCTTATCACTAGAGGTGCTACCTTTTTCAAAAACCATACAAGCATCTTCCTTACAGTTTTCTGAAGCATCTTCATACATACTCAAAAACAATTCATTATTTGTGCACTCATCCTCAAGGTGCCCAAAATTTCCACATCTAAAACATTTCATGATAATGAATCTATGTTTCGGTTCTTCCTCTTTTTCTAAAATGAACAGCATCTCATTTTCAACATCACTTGAAGAACTTTCAATATCATTACTAGACCACTTACTTGCTTTGTCTAGGTAGAAGCTCTTCTTGTGCTTGTGAGAATACCTCTTTCCTTGATTGCTTTGCTCATATTTATTCTTCCTGTGATGCCTATGCCTTTCAGAATCCTTGCTCTTACAATCCTGTTTGTCTTTATCACTTTCATCCTTGGTAATAGTACAATTAGTAGCATAATGACCAACCATTCCACAATTGAAACATTTGACAAATTTCATACCTTTGTGCTTTCTTGAGAACTTGCCCTTCTTGCTGTAATAAGTCTCATCATCACTAGAAGACTCATCAATAATAGGTGTTGTATTACTACATGAATGATCCATTGTGTTCTTTGCTAGCTTTTCCTTCAAGCTATTAAACTTTTCGAAGGAACCCGCTCTGATACCAATTGAAGAACACAAGCTTATACTGAGAGGGGGGTGAACAGTATAAGACCACTTTTAACTTTTTCTTTCAAAACAACTTTCAATTCAATATTATGCAGTATAAATATAGCAGTAACAACAACAGTAATCAAAGCAATGCACAAAACACCATCCACAAAGTGACACAACAATTTACGTGGTTCACCCAAAGTGGGCTACTCCACGGATAAAACTTTTCTCTAAAAGTTATATCATAGTTCTCTAGGAAACCTTCCCAATTACAAAGTTTATGAGCCTCTGCTCAAAGGAGATACCTTCCCCTTAACTCTGCTCTGGCTGGTGATCCTCTAGAAGACCTCTACCTCTTCAGCCCTTAGCAAGTGGAACTCTATCCATAGAAGACACCTGTCTTCCCTGCTCTGGCTGGAGACCTCTGTCCTCACTCTATCACCTCAATGCTGGTCCTCGAATTTGCACCAAAACATAGTCCTTCGATCTGGCACAAATGTCCTCTTCCTCTTTCTCAGGTCTGCACCAAACACAGTCCTTCGATCTGGCACAAATCTGTTCTCAACTCTGCATCAATCTCTATCCTCAAATGGTCCTCAAATCTGGTTCATAAAAATGGTTCACCAGCTTGCATTAATGCTGGCTTGATCTTCACCCAAGTCTTCAAGACTTGTTTCAGATCTGCTTTGCAAGTTCTCACTTAGAACCTACCCAAACTGCTCCACAAGCTTCAACAAAAAGCTTGCTCAATGCTGTCCAACAAGCCCTCTCAATGACTTGTCCAAAACCTGCTCATACATCCCCACCGAAACCTGTCCAAAACCTCAGCAAGCTCACAAAGACAACTTGCTTAGCATGAACTCACAAAGAGAATTGTTAGAGACCCAATGTGATTCATTAACATCATAGAAGCATAAAGAGAATTGTTAGAGACTCAATATGTTCTATACTTAACTCCCAATCTCAATCTCAAATCTCAAAAGAATAAGATATATGTAATATGCTTTTCTTAAGAACATGAAACACAAATCTATCTATGCAAACACAGCCACAATCACAGCTGCCCTTTGATTGAAATCCAACCTTTGCACTGTCTTCGTAAATACAACAGCACTTCAACACTCTACGATCGAACTCCTCATTCAGCGCATCAACTCGCCACTTCTGCGCTATCTACGTTGTTATGGCTGCATCTCGCACACCTCACTCGAATCGACTCGACTCGATCTTTGCGCACCGTGGACTTCGCTTGCGCAAGTTCGATACACACATTCGATCTCTTAAAACTCAAAAATAGTCCTCCTTTTATAGCATTAATTCATGATCAAAAACTTAATCTTTAGTCGACTATTACCCTAAAGATCGTCGGCTACAAAACCCTAATCTTCGTCGGCCCAAATTTAACTTTGTCGGCTTCAACCACCTCTGCTGCCTCTATCACTTTCCTGTAGCTTCTACCGTGAAACTACAACATGTCGCGATATCGTGACACTTTTACAGCCGTACACCTTCTATAGCCTACTGTCGCGAAATCGTGACACCTTGGCCTTTGTCGACTTCCTTTGTGCTTCTGTCATGAAATCGTGACACCTTTGCCTCTTGCTGACGTCATCTCACTTCTATCATGAAATCATGACACTTTAGTCTTCATGGCCTTCCTCTCAGCTTTTGTCATGAAATCGTGACACTTATGATTTTTGCTGACGTCATCTTCACTCTATCATGAAATCATGACGCTTTAGTCTACAATGCCTTCTTCTCTACTTTTGTCATGAAATCATGACACATCTACTTCTGCTGACGTCATCTGCAACTCTGTCATGAAATCACGACGCTTTCGCTACCTTAAGCTCTTTTTTGCCATATGCCCGTGAAACTGGAACATGTCATGAAATCGTGATGCTTTCGCCTTCGAGCTCTTCCTTCTTCAATTCATCGTGAAATCATGACGCTTCTTCTATTTAAGACTTGCTAACTATTTTTGTCATGAAATCATGACACCTTCTCCAACTGCAAGCTGCCATCTCAACCTGTCATGAAATCGCGACACTTTCTGCATCCGTACAACTTCTTTGTAGCCTATCACGAAATCGTGACGCTTTCAGCTTTCGAAAGCTTTCCTTGCAACCTATCGTGAAATCGTGACGCTTCTCCTTTCAGACTCTTCCCTTTTGCTGCATGTCACGAAATCATGACAGTTCTCACTTCGAGCTTTTCAGTATGCCACGAAATCATGATAGTCCTCAACTTGACCTCTGTAGCATGTCGCGAAATCGTGACATTTTACATGTAACTTTCTCTCTCTTCGAACTTGTCATGAAATCGTGACAGTTTCTTTTAGCGGACTCTCTCTTCAACATCATGTCTTGAAATCGTGACACTTTTTCTTCCATACAACTTACTTTGCAGAATGTCACGAAATCGTGACACTTTTCCTTCTCTGCCTTCCTGCACTTTTTGAGTCGCGAAAATGCGACATGTCGCGAAATCGTGACACATTCCATCTTGCTCTCCTTCTCTGCCAACATGTCACGAAATCGCGACAGTTTTGCCTGCTTCGTCTCTGCCTTCCAGCATGTCACGAAATCGTGAGTTTTTCCTGAACTTTCTCTCTCCTCAAACATGTCGCGAAATCACGACAGTTTTTCCAGCACTTTCTCTCTCCTAAAACATGTCGCGAAATCACGATAGTTTTTCCAGCTGCCTGCATACTTTTTCTTACTTGTCTTTTTCTTGATCTTTTGCAACTGGGCTACTCTGATCTACTTGGAAACTCACTGTCCAAACTGAGACCTTCATCAAAACACATTCTTTGACATCAAACCAAAATGCTTCAAGACCTTCTTGACATCAATGACAACATCTACACTTAGAGCAAAGGCAATGTACCCAAGGTACCCAAAATTGCCAACAAATATCCCAAGTAATTGAATATTATTCTAACACTACACACAAGGAAACCATATTTTGTCAATAGCAAGTACGGATTGTGAGCATGCAAAAGCAATACATGTAATAGTAGACTAGAAAGTGGAAATATGCAATACGACCATCTAAAACTATTCTAAATGATTCCAAATATTATAGGTATGCATAAAATATTATTTTTTACTGGTCTAATCATAAAATACATAGGAATTGCATCCATAATGGTGTCGATTACGCAATGTTCCTAACAAGCCTACAAAATCCGAAACAAGTGACTTATGGTCCTAAACATATCCAAATTCAACCAAAATTATCAAGCATATATATAATCATATTTAGGGAGGATCCATATAAAAATATTAGCAAAATTAATCACATATTTATAAGCATCTTCATATGGGCCAAGTAGACCTACAAAATACTAAAAATGTAATAACTCACTCAATATAACTCCAAATTACATGAAATTTGAACAGTAGGTTCTTGATCTATCCTAGAATATGCCTATTTAAAAATAGTAGAAAAATCATGCTTCAATATGTGACCATACCTTGCAGGTATGGTGGTGACTATCATAGAATGGGGACCATCCTAGGGTGGGACGACCACCAATTCTATTGATTTTCTACCAACAATTCCTCTATGAATTGGTCAAAAACTCTCTCAGTGGTGTTTTCATAAAATTTAGTGGTGAAATTCACTCAATTAGTTGGGTTGTGTAAACAAATTGCACATCTTGAATCACTCGAGAACCTCATTCGCTAGGTAGAGATTTCGAGGGAAAAAGCACAAAAGGTTGAGGGAAAATATTTGCAGCACTTTGTTGCAATGTCACAAAACTCCTCTCTATATTTGGGTGGAAAATAGATCTACTTTATAAATTTATCCAAAAATTAGCATGCATTGGAAGGGGAAGAGAATATTCCTTTTTGGTGTCATTTATCCAAAACTTAGCATGCATTGGAAGGGGAAGAGAATATTCCTTTTTGGCCTCTGTTCTATAGCATGTCATAAGGATTATCTGCCCTCGGGTATGCATGCTTGAATAGGTAGGATAAATGGTAGTCTTTGGGTACCATTTGTCTAAAATTTGACTTTTTTGGGAGTCAAAGGCCCTGGTCGTCCCACCCAGGAATGGCCACTTCCAACCATCCCTAGGTGGGATGATCATGAACTATGACCATCCCAGGGTGATATGATCATGTCTATGTGGCCTAAAACCTCCTAAAAGTGGGGTAAATACTTACAAGAGTGGTTAGGACCACTGTGTAACCTCTGAGGGTTATCCAAGGGAGACATATGATATCAAATTAGCAAATACTTTTTGTCACCTAATCGGATTGACATGATTTTAGTGTCTATAGATGCTTTTTTTTTATATGTGTTATGTGCAACATAGCACTAAGAAAAAATAGATGACTAAAATGTTGAATGATTAAGGTTATTCAATAATATATCTAACTTTATATGCCCCAATCATGGAAAGAGCATGTGTTCTTGAATCCTTGCTTTTGACAAGCTATGGAACTTGATCCAAGTCCAACCTTTTTGGTAAGCCTTACTTGATCTTGGATATTTTTCCTTCATGAGGCAGTGAAGCTTGAGTTCCTTCATGATTATATAATGCCAATTATTTTTTTAATTGAAAGTGTTGCTTGTTTACTACCCCAAGAAGGGGCATGATTGTCTTTGTCAAAAATTCATTAGACGAAAGTAATTTGTATGATTGAGTGCTTGATTGTTGGTTTTGATTATGAATTTTATGGTTATGGATACCCACTCAAGTGATGAGTTGATGATGGAATGAACATGGATACAAGTGATGAGTCACTTGACCCATATTACTTGGTTAGGGTTTTCCTTCAGTTTTATCCATTAAAAAATGGAGCATTTTTTAGAGGATTTTGGTGATTTTGTTGATGCTTCATGGAATAAAGGAGCTAAAAATCTTGTTCCCTTGGGGATTTCTAGCCAAAATTGAATTATGAGGGATTAAAGTAGTAAATTTTCCATTTATTCATGAGCAATTTAGGTTCATTTTGATCTCTATTGAATTTTGACCAAATTTGAGAACCCGAGAAGAGCTGGAGCTGGAGGAATAATTAGGGATCATCAAGGAAATTTGTTCAAGGCCTTCGTTGAACCATTGGGAATCAGAACTAATAATGAAGCAGAAGCTAGAGCCCTTTGGAGAGGGTTGCAAGTATCCCAAGCAACTCAAGGTAACTTGATGATTGAATGTGATTCTATGAACATCATCAACCTGTTAACCAATGGCATAAAACCTCCATGGAGAATCGAGGGAGTCATCCATGAAGTGAGGATCATTTTTGCGGCAAGATAGAATGGGAGGGCTCATCACGTGTATCGTGAGGCCAACAGGTCAGCTAAAAAATTAGCCAACATAGGTGTTGATGTTGGTAGTTTGGTGACATGGACACAATGTGTGCCACATGAAGTGGAAAACATTATTAGTCATAACCTACATATTAAGGAGAAATATGAATGGGTGTTCTTTCCCCATGGAGCTGGTAATAACTATGGGGTTTCCCTCTAAATCATACCAAATTTGAAATGAAGGTAACAGGGTGTAAGCCTTGGAAGATTTCGATAGAGAATAGGAAATGGGCAAGCAATAGGTTTCACAAGTGCAAAGTTCCAAACTTCAATTCCTATCAATGTAAGTAATGTTTACAGTTATGTTTAGGTATGGGTGTGCTTTTTTAGTAAGCTTTTGTAGGGGATTCAACACAATTTCTGGTAAGAAAGTTTCAAGGATGACAAGGATCTACAATCTTAGTAGAAGGCTAGATATTGTAATAGGTTTTGGGTTAACCTGTAAAACCTGGTAATTAATGAAGACTTTTATTTAACAAAAAATTTGAGCTATTTTTGGTGGGTTTTGGACCCTTTTTGGTGTATTTTTGACATGTTTTGATGTGGTTTTTTTGTGGCCATCCTAGGGTGGTATGGTTGCACATTTTATGAACATCCTAGGATGGTAAGGTTATATAATTAGCCACTCATCCCACACAGGGATGACCATGCCCCTTGGAGGTCTATTAAAGCCAAAAATGGAAAATTTAGGCTCATTTGTGCATTTCTAACTTTGCAGTTTGAGAGGTGAGGAGGAGGAGAGTTATTCTACATAGTGCAACACTAAAAACAATTTTCTACAATCACCATGAGCCATAATATAAACTCATATAGTGGTGGAGCCAATGCGATATGGGTAAGGATTGAATTTTCTAATGCACTTTGCTAGTGTTAAAAGTGAAATTATGGCTTATTTTTTTATTTTTGGAAGATCACACTAAATCCTCAATAACTAAACCTAATTAGTGATGTATCACAATTTTTTATTCTTTTATTTATGTTTGTTTGCAATTAGATTGATTTTTATGAATTTATTTTGCATTTGCTTTACTGTTTATGGTGGCTTGGAGGGCCAACTTTGGCCTAATTTGGGGGTCATACCTAGGTTGGACGACCAACCTGGGCTATTAAGGGATCATAACTAGGTGGGATATTCATAGCTTTGGGGGACATCCTTGGGTGGTATGGCCATAAACTAGCCTAAAAAATATGCCTTTTGGGTCTTTTTTAGTTATTTTTGGGTCATTTCGAAGCATGTTTGGTGCTTGTTATTAACCAACCTACCTCTACCAGGTTGTTAAGATTTGGTATCGAGTTTTGAATCTCTTTCAAATCATGAGAGGATTATTGATATAGGTATACTTGGAATGGATTGATGTCATTGGCCTTAAGCATGTGATACAGTTAGAGCCTTTGGTGGGTGATCGTGCTTATTTGATCGCTCTTACTGACTTATGGGATCCATGCACCAACACTTTCCACCTACCAATAGGGGATATTACGATAAAACTTGAGGATATCTACATATTTTGTGCATTCTGAAAGAGGGGCGACCAATCATATCCACTCACCATGACTTGATAGATATAGTGATGGAGAGATACTTTGGTAGGGATTGGGAGGAGGTATTACGTGACCCACTAAGGAGAGGTATACTGGTGGGGTTATGGTATGAGGCCAATGTATTGACCACTAATTATGTTTTTTTGATGACACTAATATTAAACATACTACTACCAGACTCATTAGGAGTCATGTTTTCATGTAACCTATTGGAGTTAGTGTTTCCTTTGGTAGAGTGCACCATGGAGCAATCACTAGTGATGGCTTGGGAGATGAAAATATTGGAATAGTTGTACAAAAAGTAATATGAGATATTCTCCCATGGATGGAAGGGCTTAGGATGTAGCTTTCCATTGTAGGTGTGGGGATGGCAACACATAGTTGTGGATCGACCATAGGGATTGCCATGGATGACACAGGAATAATTGGAGGATAGGGAGATAGGCTATGAGATCGTATGGTAGTAAGCCTAGGAGGTAGGGCATATTTTTCACCTTTCAGGTGATGTGGACCATTATGCATAGTATTTTTCATGACCCAGGGTAGTAGAGATGTTTTGGAGACCTTACAGGGATTGTCTAGAATGGGTTGAGGTTGAGGTATAGCTCTGCAGCGTGAGGCGAGGGAGATGGCTAGTTGGTTAGAATGGGACTTAGCAGGATTAATTTACTTATGCTTGAGTCCTATGGTAGTTTGGGCTACACCAAGGATTTCTCTATGAGACTATGGTTTATTGATGCCATGAGGATGAGAGGAAAATTACATGGTTGATAGTGGAGGAATTGGGGGAGGAGGTAGATCTAGTGATGGATATTCCAAATTTATATGATGTTGGGACAATAGAGGATTATGACTCATGGTGGGTGGTGCACCAATGGTGGGAAGATGAGCACTGAAGAACACAAGCTTATACTGAGAGGGGGGTGAACAGTATAAGACCACTTTTTACTTTTCTTTCCCAACCAATATTATGCAATGTATAGATAGCAATATCAATAGCAGTAATCAAAGCAATGCACAAATCACCACACACAATAGAGACACCAAATTTACGTGGTTCACCCAATGTGGGCTACTCCACGGAGAAAATATTTTACTAAAACTTTCTCAATCAATATCTTGGGAATCCTTTCCCTATTACAATGTTTATGGACCTCTGTCCAAAGGAGACACCAATCCCCTAAATCAAGTTCATGGATCTCTATCCATAGGAGACACCAATCTCCTAACTCTGCTCTGGTTGGTGATCCTCTAGAAGACCTCTGCCTCCACTACCCTTAGCAAATGGAACTCTATCCATAGAAGACACCTGTCCTCCCTACTCTAGCTGGATATCTCTATCCTCAACTCTATCACCTCCAAAGCTCTATCTCAAATCTATACTAAACATAGTCCTTCGGTCTAGCACAAATCTATCCTCAATATCTATCTCTGGTCTGGCACAAACCTATCCTCAAATATGCACCAAACTCTATCCTCGAATCTATACTAAACATAGTCCTTCGGTCTAGCACAAATCTATCCTCAATATCTATCCTCAAGCCTTAACTCAAAGCTTGACTAAATCTCAAATCAACTCTCTGGATCTACCCCAAACCTTAACTCAAGGTTTGAACAAATCAATCAATCAACTCCGCTCTCAAGTCTTCTCAAAGACTTATCTCAAATCTACCTTGTAAGCTTCCACAAAATCTCACACCAATCTATCCTCAAGTCCTCTCTAGAACTTGTCCAAATCTTCTCAATAAGTTCTCACAAGAACTTATCCAAATCTGCTCTCAATCTGTATTGTAAGCTTCCACAAAAGCTTACCCAAATCTATCCACAAGTCTTCTCAAAGACTTACCTCAAATCTGCTCAACAAGTCCACACTAGAACTTGTCCAATCTCATAGAAACATAAAGAGAATTGTTAGAGACTCAATATGCTCTATACTCATCACAATGCTTAATCACTTTCAATCACTCTTTCAGAAACATACAAAGAATTGTTAGAGACTCAATATGCTTCACATTCACCTCAATGCTCAATCACTTTCACTCATTCTTTTAGAAACATATAGAGAATTGTTAGAGACTCAATATGCTTCAAATTCAACTCAATACTCAATCACTTTCTCAAATCAATTCATAATATAGAATAGTTTGTTTTATGGAACTTGAACAATTACTTCACACATCCACTTGACTAGGCTCAACCAACTCTACTCAACCAATCACTCAATGAAACAATCCTTGCTTACAAACCCTAGTCCAAGCATATAAACCTTCACTCAAAATATTTCCAACAATGCTTATCAACCAATCTCACATAACAATGATACTCATGTTCTTTTCAAACCCTAGTTCAAGTTCTTCACTCAACCAATGGCTTCAACAACAATGCTTATAAAACAATCTCACATAACAATGATACTCATGTTCTTTTCAAACCCTAGTTCAGATTCTTCACTTAACCAATGGCTTCAACAACAATGCTTATAAAACAAGGTTTTAACAACTCTTTATTCCAGAAAACCTTGAAGCATTAACTCAACACACTCAATAAGGAAATCAAATTAAATCCTTTTCACTCCAAACTTGTTTTCCAGAAAACCAACCAATCAACTCAACTATGGAAGAATGTGCTCATACCTTTTTCTTGATGATGAAGGAACCTCAAACATCTGCCACAACCACAAACACTTCTTTGCCAAGCTCAAAGAAGTTAGATAACAATACAAAGCATATAATAACTCACAAATACACCTTATTACTCCATTCTTAAAATAATATCCAACACCACAATAGTTTAAATATTCACTTCTCAAAACCCTAACTCATCACAATTTCATCTCAACCATTCAAATTTGACATAAGCTACTTCAGAAAAATATCCTCAAAAATTAACCCAATTTCTACTTATAACTCCCTACTTTAATATTGCATTTAAAAATAATTCTTTTGAAAAATAATGCAATAAATAATTTTCCTTTCCTCTAAGGTAAAAATATTTTTACCCACAAATTAATCTCAGCAAACACCTTTCATAAAACTCATAAAAATTCTCTTTAACTTAGGCTAAACTCCAAAAAAAATATTCCCCTTATTTCTCCTAAGACAAACTTTAGCCTAAGCAAAAATCAAATTTAATAATTAAAAAGCTTTACCACTTTGGCATGCACGTGAGTCGAACCGAGCGCATCTCTCCCACTAGCACCTTGACCACGACTTCCATGCCATGGAGCCACGTGCTCCTCTTGGAGCCTCCAAGCACCTTCAGCACTTTGACCTTCTAAAACACATGAGCCAAAATATGGCTCCTTCACCCATGCTCTACGAAATGCGTTGCACGAAGTTACTACCATGAGGAATGCGCACGAAATAGCATGTGATAGTCTTTAGCGAATCGGGTGGATAATTTTACCTTTGGAAAGGCTATGGTATATATATGCCATATGCCTTCCAATGTGCTCCCACGTCGATGGAGGAAGACGTCGACAATGCACGCGATGAAGTCGGTGGAGGGAGACATCAAAAATGTACATGAAAGAACCGACGCCCAACATTAGACTTTGGCCATTATTTATTAAATATAATAAATTAAATTCTTTTAAGAATTTAATTATTATAATTTAATAATTAAATGGACTTTGGCCTTTTAAACCAAACTTTAGGGCCTCCTTGGTTTTTAGAAAAACCTTACAACTTGCCCACATGGTTTTAATGAAAAAACCTTTTATTTTTGCCATCATTGGTTTTAAGGAAAACCTTTTATTTTTCCAAAACATGGTTTTAATAAAAACCTTTAAACTTATGCTTCCACATAATATTAAAAATATTATGAAGCTCTTTTGCCATTAACCTTTGCATTGTTCCTTTTGACCTTTTTACATCAATGGTAGCTTATTCCTTGACATCAATGACAACTTCGTTTCTTGACATCAATGACAACTTTGACTCAAAATGTCCAACAATCTCCCCCTTTGTCATTGATGGCAACCCAAATTATTTTTACCAAAAACTTAACCTTTTCTTTTTTCTGCTCCCCTGGGACATTGCTCCCCCTAGCTCAATGCTCTTTTTGAATCTCTCCTCTTTACTCAAATACCAAATCTCTCCCCCTTACTCAAATCTCTCCCCCTTTGACATCAATGGAAAAGGGTCACCTTTGGGGCTCAGGGCTAAGAATGATTCTCTTAGCTTAGCCCCTCCCCCACCTCTTCTTGAGGTGGTTAATTCTGGGGTGGGAGTATTTCTACTCCCAACAAGCACTGGTCTTTACCTTTATCCTCTTTTCTTCTTATCTGATCCTTCTGATTCCTCTAACTGTTCCTTTCCATGTCCATATTCTTGTTCCTATTCCTGTTCCTGTTCTTGTTCATGTTCATATCCATGTTCCTGTTCCTATTCCTGTTCATATCCATATCCCTTTTCCTGTTCCTGTTCTTGTTCCTGTTCATACTTGATTCTGGAATGTCTGCTCTACACCATTTTGTTGTGTGTCCATCATTATTGCACTTATAACACTTAATGTTATTATTCCTTGGAGGTGCAAATATCTTAGGATTTCTCCTAGTGAAGCCATATCCTTTTCTATCATGAACCCTGCAATTCATTGCCTTGTGACCAAACTGATTACATGAGTAGCAATACCCATGGAAAAGTTATTTGTTCCCATATTCCTGTCTTTCATGTGTCCTGCACTGTGAAGCCATGTGCCCAAACCTGTGACATGAAAAACATCTTCCATTGAAGTTTCCTTGTCTTGACCTCATTGGTCTCTTAGTCTCTCTTAACCTATTCTGATTGTTGTTCCATCTATTTCTTCTTTGTGCATTGTTCCTATCTTTGTTGAACTTTCTATTGTCCAACTCATCCTCAGATGTCTCACTTTCTCTTGCATTGTCTTCTTCTAAAGTTTCTTCTCCTTCAGAACTTGAGATTGACTTTTCTTCTTGTTTCTTTTGAGCCTGTTCAAAACCAAGACCTATTTTGTTTGTTGACCTTCTTTGTACCTTGATCATCTTATCCACAATATTTGAACTCTTTCCAAACTTGTGTAGCTTACTCTTGGACTTTTCTAAATATTCCTTTAGTAGAACTACTTCTTGCTCTAACCTTTCACATTCTAAGACCTTTGCTTCTAACTTATCTTTGAACTTCTTTGTCTTAGCCTTTGATTTGTCTAGATCCTCTATAAGCATTCTTCTCTCTTCATCACATTCTTGAAACTGAAACTCAAGTTTAGAGTTTTGCTTTCTTACCTTCTTTACTATTTCAAGAGCATAAATAAGTTCTCCCTTAAGATCATATCCTTCTTTATCTGATTCTTCCTCTATTTGTTTGCCTTTGTCCATATCTTCATTTTATTTTGACTTGTCTTCTATAGGATCACTTTCTTCTTCCTCTAGAGCCATTAGAATATTCTCTTCTGGTCCTTCAAGTGTATCTTCATATTCATCATCACTAAAACTAAAACCATTTCTTGTACAACTATCTTCAAGATGTCCAAAGTTACCACATCTAAAACACTTGAGAATTATTGGTGACCTTTTCTTGACTTCTTTTTCTTCAATCATAAATAGGACTTCATCTTTATCATTATCTGAAAAACTATTATCACTATCACTTGAGTACTTACTTGCCTTGTCTGCATAGTAGCTCCTCTTTTGCCTTTGAAAGAACTTCTTTCCTTGTCTGCTTTGTCCATCCTTGCTTTTCTTTTGATGCCTGTATCTTTCTGATTCCCTATTTCTATGATCCTATTTATCTTCATCATTGTTATTCTTAGCTTCTTGACAATCAGTTGCATAATGACCATATTTTCCACAATTGAAACATCTAACAGATTTTGCATCTCTAGATCTTCTTGAATCCTTGTTCCTTTTGCCATAATTAGCTTCTTCATCACTGGATGACTCATTGCTTGATTCTGACTTCTTACCCTTTGTCTTCTTGATTGCTTTGAAGGTTGCTTCCTTCTAGGGATTAGGTTCTTTTGTTCTCAACTCAAAAGTTGTAAGAATACCAAGCAACATATCTCTTGTCAAAGAATCACCATCCTTTGATTCTTCTATAGCAGAAATATTTTCACTAAATATTTTTGGAAGAGATCTTAAGACCTTATCACAAACATCTGATTCTTCAACCTTAAGTCCAAGTCCTTGCATAGCATTAACAACCTCATCGATTCGAAGTAGATAAGTACTAATGTTTTCCTCATCCTTCATTCTTAACTCTTCAAATTGTCCTTTGAGGTTTCGTATCTTTGCTTTCTTGACACCTTTATCTCCTTCATATATATTTTGCAACTTATCCCACATTCCTTTTGCATCTTGACAATGCATAACTTTTATGGACTCTGTTCTATGCAAACCTCTCAAAATTGCATTCATTGCTTTTGAATTGTAATGTTGTAGAAGCTTACCTTCCTTATCTGTAGGTGGATCAATTGAGGGATCGTATCCATTTTCAACTGCTTCCCAAATCTCATTGCCAAGTGCCATCAGGTAAATATTCATTCTCATACTCCAATATATATAATCACTTCCATCAAATATTGGTGCTGAATTATCTGATGATCCATTCTTAGAATCCATTGTGTTCTTGTAAGATTTTCCTTCAAGTTGTTAAACTCTTTCGAAGGAACCCACTCTGATACCAATTGAAGAACACAAGCTTATACTGAGAGGGGGGTGAATAGTATAAGACCACTTTTTACTTTTCTTTCCCAATCAATATTATGCAATGTATAGATAGCAATATCAATAGCAATAATCAAAGCAATGCACAAATCACCACACACAATAGAGACACCAAATTTACGTGGTTCACCCAATGTGGGCTACTCCACAGAGAAAATATTTTACTAAAACTTTCTCAATCAATCTCTTGGGAATCCTTTCCCTATTACAATGTTTATGGACCTCTGTCCAAAGGAGACACCAATCCCCTAAATCAAGTTCATGGATCTCTATCCATAAGAGACACCAATCTCCTAACTCTGCTCTGGTTGGTGATCCTCTAGAAGACCTCTACCTCCACTACCCTTAGCAAATGGAACTCTATCCATAGAAGACACCTGTCCTCCCTACTCTGGCTAGAGATATCTATCCTCAACTCTATCACCTCCAAAGATCTATCTCAAATATATACTAAACATAGTCCTTCGGTCTAGCACAAATCTATCCTCAATATCTATCTCTGGTCTAGCACAAACCTATCCTCAAATATGCACCAAAATCTATCCTCGAATCTGTACTAAACATAGTCCTTTGATCTAGCACAAATCTATCCTCAATATCTATCCTCAAGCCTTAACTCAAAGCTTGACTAAATCTCAAATCAACTCTTCTGGATCTGCCCCAAACCTTAACTCAAGGTTTGAACAAATCAATCAATCAACTCTGCTCTCAAGTCTTCTCAAAGACTTATCTCAAATATACCTTGTAAGCTTCCACAAAATCTCACACCAATCTATCCTCAAGTCCTCTCTAGAACTTGTCCAAATCTGCTCAATAAGTTCTCACAAGAACTTATCCAAATCTGCTCTCAATATGTATTGTAAGCTTCCACAAAAGCTTACCCAAATCTATCCACAAGTCTTCTCAAAGACTTACCTCAAATCTGCTCAACAAGTCCACACTAGAACTTGTCCAATCTCATAGAAACATAAAGAGAATTGTTAGAGACTCAATATGCTCTATACTCATCACAATGCTTAATCACTTTCAATCACTCTTTTAGAAACATACAGAGAATTGTTAGAGACTCAATATGCTTCACATTCACCTCAATGCTCAATCACTTTCACTCATTCTTTTAGAAACATATAGAGAATTTTTAGAGACTCAATATGCTTCAAATTCAACTCAATACTCAATCACTTTCTCAAATCAATTCAGAATATAGAATAGTTTGTTTTATGGAACTTGAACAATTACTTCACACATCCACTTGACTAGGCTCAACCAACTCTACTCAACCAATCACTCAATGAAACAATCCTTGCTTACAAACCCTAGTCCAAGCATATAAACCTTCACTCAAAATGTTTCCAACAATGCTTATCAACCAATCTCACATAACAATGATACTCATGTTCTTTTCAAACCCTAGTTCAAGTTCTTCACTCAACCAATGGCTTCAACAACAATGCTTATAAAACAATCTCACATAACAATGATACTCATGTTCTTTTCAAACCCTAGTTTAGATTCTTCACTTAACCAATGGCTTCAACAACAATGCTTATAAAACAAGGTTTTAACAACAACTCTTTATTCCAGAAAACCTTGAAGCATTAACTCAACACACTCAATAAGGAAATCAAATTAAATCCTTTTCACTCCAAACTTGTTTTCCAGAAAACCAACCAATCAACTCAACTATGGAAGAATGTGCTCATACCTTTTTCTTGATGATGAAGGAACCTCAAACATCTGCCACAACCACAAACACTTCTTTGCCAAGCTCAAAGAAGTTAGATAACAATACAAAGCATATAATAACTCACAAATACACCTTATTACTCCATTCTTAAAATAATATCCAACACCACAATAGTTTAAATATTCACTTCTCAAAACCCTAACTCATCACAATTTCATCTCAACCATTCAAATTTGACATAAGCTACTTCAGAAAAATATCCTCAAAAATTAACCCAATTTCTACTTATAACTCCCTACTTTAATATTGCATTTAAAAATAATTCTTTTGAAAAATAATGCAATAAATAATTTTCCTTTCCTCTAAGGTAAAAATATTTTTACCCACAAATTAATCTCAGCAAACACCTTTCATAAAACTCATAAAAATTCTCTTTAACTTAGGCTAAACTCCAAAAAAAATATTCCCCTTATTTCTCCTAAGACAAACTTTAGCCTAAGCAAAAATCAAATTTAATAATTAAAAAGCTTTACCACTTTGGCATGCGCATGAGTCGAACCGAGCGCATCTCTCCCACTAGCACCTTGACCATGGCTTCCACACCATGGAGCCACGTGCTCCTCTTGGAGCCTCCAAGCACCTTCAACGCTTTGACCTTCTAAAACACATGAGCCAAAATATGGCTCCTTCACCCACGCTCTACGAAATGCGTTGCACGAAGTTACTACCGTGAGGAATGCACACGAAATAGCATGTGATAGTCTTTAGCGAATCGGGTGGATAATTTTACCTTTGGAAAGGCTATGGTATATATATGCCATATGCCTTCCAATGTGCTCCCACGTCGGTGGAGGAAGACGTCGACAATGCACGCGATGAAGTCGATGGAGGGAGACATCGAAAATGTATGTGAAAGAACTGACGCCCAACATTAGACTTTGGCCATTATTTATTAAATATAATAAATTAAATTCTTTTAAGAATTTAATTATTATAATTTAATAATTAAATGGACTTTGGCCTTTTAAACCAAACTTTAGGGCCTCCTTGGTTTTTAGAAAAACCTTACAACTTGCCCACATGGTTTTAATGAAAAAACCTTTTATTTTTGCCATCATTGGTTTTAAGGAAAACCTTTTATTTTTCCAAAACATGGTTTTAATAAAAACCTTTAAACTTATGCTTCCACATAATATTAAAAATATTATGAAGCTCTTTTGCCATTAACCTTTGCATTGTTCCTTTTGACCTTTTTACATCAATGGTAGCTTATTCCTTGACATCAATGACAACTTTGACTCAAAATATCCAACAAAGCCACTAGGGGGTGATGCAACTATGGTAGAAATAGTGGATTCTCTTTATGTGTTTCAAGAAGATGTAGGCAAGCAACATGTGCATCACGAGTAGCGAATGAGCAGATATACCTCCTTGACTTAGGATATTTGGAGGATGACATTGATGAGGATGACTTTGGGGATCAGGTAATGGTGGTACAATAGGTAGTATGAGGTGGCACAGGTACTAAGTTATGGGATGACCTGATCAAGGTTAGGCAAGAGAGAGATCTCCTGAAGGTACAAGTAAAAAGCTCATAGGTTAACCTTAGGTAGGCTATAGAGATAGTGTCTCTTCAGGCCCATGTTAGATCATGAAGCCCTAGTCAAGATGGATCTAGTAGCAAGGAGATGGCCAAGATACAGTAGGAGGTGGTACAATTGTAGGCCTTAGTGGAAGTATTTCAAGCTTGTTACTGAGAGGATTGAACCTATATTGAGGAGTTGGAGGATGAGATAGTTTACCTTACGGGGTGCCTACCAGGCCATCCATCTACTAGTGGATCACACCAGAGTAAGAGGAGTGGTACAAGATAGCCTTCTGCTACGATGGAGGCACCTAGCTCGACATGGAGGTCAGATAGGACAAGGGATAGTAGGTCTAGTAGTTCACGGTGGACTTCAACTGAGGGTGGGGGTGAGAGTCATGGTGCTGATCCTACGTGACCATGGCTTTGGATACTCTCATGGTTCTTTTTGTTTTTTGTATTCTAGAACTGTGAGGTCTAAGGACCCACTTTATTGTAGCCTATAGGTGGTTCAAGGGTTATGATGTATATTTTTACCCCATACATATACATACATACTTATATATATAAGCTTTTCTGTTTATCATCATGTATTTTTGTACTGCTCTATGAGATGTATGCAACGTATTTGCTTGCTTTATGATGTTGTGATGGATGCTTATCATGTATGCATATGTTGTAATGTGATATGATTTGATGATATTTATATGCATGGATGCATAATGATATGGGTAATGTATTGATCAATATGATGAAATATGAATACTATATGACATACTATGTTACCACCATAGACTGTATAGAATTCCTTGATTCATTTGTGATGTTTTTATGTGATGGATTTGTGGAAATATGAACTAATGGAATGTGATAAAATGGAATGAATGAAATGAATGTTATAGAATATCTATGAGGTTTTCATGAGATTCAAACACTCTAGTTAATTGATCAAAAATTATATATTAATCATGCAAGAATTTTTGACAAGGTATGAATCTGCTATGATGGCCCAGATACTCAATATCCCTATGTGTGTGAGTGAGTTCATTATTGTAACACACATAATATTACCCATGTGCCAAACAATATTGATGCAATCCATTTGTACTAAATATCACCCTATGAGTATCACGATCCTAGGTTTTGTACGTAGTTGGATTAGACCACTAGGTAGTACAGGCTACCAAAAGCAAGCTCATTCAAATGTAAACATTGTTCTGTACACATGCAAGATGCTAATATGGCATACATATCATCATGCATAAGGATACCATCATTGTCAGGCAGGCTTCATGCCACCTAACCTTTAATGGGGATCACCTCCTAGTTTGTCAAATACTGAGAATTCTAGGAATTTAAGTTCAATACTCCCTTATTTTATTTTATTCGATTTGGGATACTTGCTCATACTTAGTGATGAAAATCACTATTTATTTTCTATTTTATTTTCTTTTAGTAAGGTATTTGTGTAGTGTGTAGACACCCAAAAGTTGCACATTGCTATACCTACGTACTTGTAGATCCTTTCGGACACTTGTAGGTTTACATAGGTCATCCTAGGTACCCCTAGGCTATTTTAGACTAGCATAGACTATTGTAGATCCTCCTAGACATGCGTAGATTGTTGTAGTCATGCGTAGTCATGCGTAGATGGTCGTAGTCATGCATAGTCATGCGTAGATCACCATAGATTATCATAGCATCGTGTAGACTTCCATATACCACTTCATCGGATTTCAGGTCCTAAACCCTCATAAGCCTTCAAAATCACATCCCATGCATTGGGATATCCTTCGACAGCCTATTTGTACTCAATTGAGGCCCCCACGGGGTATTAGTTGACAAAAACAATTACCAAGTCAATTCCTAAAATCTAATTTAATGTTGACTTCACTTAAGTCACCTTTTTAGGGAAAAATTGATTAAAAGAACTCTTAATCCTTAATTAACACTAATTGCATCCTCCCACATGTGTGTAATTAGGGTTAGCTAAGATATTTTCCTAAGAAACCCTAATCAAGCCCTAATTTGACTTAAGACCTCCTAATCCTGATTAGACTTAATCCTTCCTCACACATGTGTGAGGATAGGATATTTTCTATGAGGAATAGGAGACTTCCATGTCACAAACCCTAACCTAACTTTGGTTAGAACTCAACCTAGGGTTAGTTTCTTTAACTCTCCCCCTACACCTTGCCATTTCCTATAAATAGTGGGTCCTAAACCCCTAATTAACTCTCTCTCCCTATTTCAACAAAGCACAAAAACTCTACAGAAATGGACAATGAAGATTGAACAACCAGTTCTTAGAGTAGACAAATAGATTTCCATAGCATACAGAGGCACCCCAACTACCTAGGAATTGATCCATCAAAGGGATTTTACAAAAGGAACCTCACAGCTGAATTCGCCCCCCGCCCCGTGAATCCGGTCTCAGTTCACCCCTCGGGTGGCGAATTGGGTCTACAGGTCCCAAATCACCTCAAATTTGGGAGGTAAGCTCTGTTTTACCATTTTATCAGCTTCTACATACTTTATTTCAGTTTTTAGTATGCTTTCATAGTCATTTTGTCTTTCTAAACATGGGGCCTAACTAAGGCAAGCCCCCCATCACACTAACCCCCTTTTGTAGGTTCTTCACAGGTTATTTGGTAGATCTAAAGAGGAATAACATCATCAAACAACAACAACCCCATGGTGGCCCACATACAAATAAGCCCACCTACATTGAGGGACGATTGAAGACGACATCGAACTTATTGTAACATTATTAGAAGAAGAAATGGCTAAAGGGCATCATGTCCCTATTGTAACACATATCTTTCAATATTAATGAAATACAACCTTTTCTTTTAGTACATACTTGTTTTTGTATTAATGGATCAAATGTCGATTTCTACCCGTTTCATTCTGGCACGCCCAGTGGGACCCCCACAAGGGATAGTGTCAGGCTAACTTTTTTTGATAAATCTGATATTATCCTATATTTTTGTGTGTTGTAGGTACTAACTCTGACTTCCATAGATATTTTCAAAGCCCTGGGAACCCTCTCAGGCCTTCAAAATAGATATTTGGGGTCTCTAGATGCAATTTTCCCCCCTCCCCATGTAATCAGATCTCAATTCACCCCCCGGGTGGTGAAGTCAACCAGATAGCCTCAAAACCCCCCAAAATTGTAGGGGTGAGCAGTATATGACCTAATCAGACTATCCATAGCATCAGAGTGCAGGTATTTCCCATTTTTACCCCTCTTTTGTTTAAATTTTGGAAGCATAAAGAGTTCACTAGTCAAATGACAATGTCTAGGTGTACACTTGCCATCATTTCGAGCTTCTAGAATCTTTAAATTTTTCTGAAGTTACAGAACCTACAACTTTCCAGCAACTTCACTTAATTTATTTTTCAAATAAATTTACATTTCTCTTCTCTTTGTTTCGCATGTAGTATAAGCCTACATTGTTTCCCCTTTTGTTCATAGCATCTCTTGCTAAAAGAAGTCCACATTCTAAAGTTTAAGTGAGGGTTTCCTAATCCCCTTTTTCATGTCATTTAAATTTTGGAAAGAAGTTTGCATTCTAAAGTTGAAAATTAGGGTTGCCTAATCCCCTTTACTCCATACACTTGGATTGCATGTTTCCACGCTTTGCAAACTAGATTAATTTTCTTTCAAAAAGGCATTAGGGTAGTTTCTCTTTTGAAAAGGCAACTAGTTAGTTTCTTACTTTGCATACACCATTAGCAAAACACAAACCCACACACACTCACGTGGTATTGTAAACAAGTGGTGAGATTGGACTTCATCCCCAATCCATCACTCAAGACTAGTGTCGGTGGAGTTTTACCCTCCACCAGCTCTCACCCCCTAGACACCTAGCAGCCCCACAAGAGTGGTTTTTTGGATTTCATCACCGAAAAATCCCCCACTTTTGTGATTGGGCCCTGGATTTCATCACCAACGGTTACCTACGGAGTGGGATAGGATTAGCGCCTTCATCCACAAGGCTAGTATAATTTGTGGAATTGGTAACTATCATTCTTGACCAAGCCCACCCGAGGGTGAAGCGAAAGCATGGGGTATGCCAACCATGCCTAGCTTATGATAGTGCCACCTCTCTTCGTGAGAGGAATTTGTGAACTCGCTTCAGTATAGTGGGTTCCTCCCCTTTTAGGATATCATTTTACCGCACCTTCCATATAGGTCACCATTTGCACGTTGTGATACCATTCTATTATGTGCATCTTTGGGTGTTGCAGGAGGTTTGATATCGATGACATTCCCAATTTTCTAGAGTATTCACTCCATTACCCATGATTCTACTTAGGGAGTATCAACATCACAACACACAAAAATGAACAAAACACTTTTATTTTTTAGCATTTAGAATTGATTCCGGTCTACCATTGTTTGCATGATCACGGACCGGTCTCATCACATTACACTATATATTGTTTTTCCATACACAACATGTCACTTGCTTTACATTTACATTAGACACAGTTGAGTCTGTATCACATAGGGTTTATTTCTAAAACCCTTTCTACACATGCTACTATGCTTGTGGTCACCCGTAGTAGAGTGCACGAGCAAGCACACTCTATAGAGGAATGGCCTCCCACTTCCTCTAGTCAGTCCACTCTTACTCCTTCGATCATGAAGGGGAAGACCATAGACACATCTGATTCATGCATAGAATCCGATGTACAACTCACACACATGATGCCTCATGATGAGACATCAACCTTGAGTGAAGCCCTCGCTACTTCACTCGCAGAGGACTACCCGCTACTGTCATCCCCATATGCACGTAATCCACTAAGCACGTTCTACGACCATGTGTTCTACATAGTGCCAGGACAACCTCATCCATTATTTACCATAGATGAGGAGGTCATACCCACTTCTCCCACCTTTGCACACCCCTTTTTCTAGAATCTATCTCAATCCCTTTTTGAGAGTGATTCTTCCCTCCTAAACCGTACCCATCCAGAGGTCACATCATTCACCCCTACCATAGGAATGGTGTCTGACCCATCCTCCTCTACTGTAGGAAGCCAAAAGCCATCCTTCCAAACTGCACAATAACTCCACCCCCAGTAGGAACCACAAGTATTTCCTCAAACCTCACACCCGTACTCCTCACAGGAGTCTCAACCATTGTCATCCCAAGAACCATTTTTCACCATATCTGAAGGCATCTCCCAACAGCCCCTTCAGACACAAGATGCACAAACCCAAGTGGGGGTGTACACATACACCTTCCCCTCAGACCAAGCTCCTACTTTGGTAGCTTACCCTACATTTTTGGCAACTTTTCCACCAATATCCTAGGTATCCGGAGTGTATGATACCCAACCTTTAGCACCACCTTTATCTGTGGTGACTTTTAGGATACCGTCACCTCCTCCTATCCAAGCTCCTACAACCAATATCTCTCCCACCTATGGATCGAGACCAGTAGCTTATCCACCCACCACGCCAAGCTATTCCATGTAGTTTAGCTTCCCTACTTCCTACCCTCTAGGTCAAAGATAGATCCCATCCTTTGATACCTTGTCTCGACCACCCCTAGTACCGATAGCCCCGATACCTACACCATTACCAGCTACACCCAACTTCTTTATGCCTCCTCCATCTTGGTCATCACCACCCATGACCCAACCATTACAGTAGGCTCCAACCCAAAAAGTACCTGCACCACAACCACATGCCTCATAGTCATAGTACTATTACCCACAATAGGTACCTACCCCACAACCTAGTGTGCCCATAGATACGATAACACATGTCACCCAGTACCCACCTTATCAGGATCAGGCACAACAATGTTCTCCATAATATTGGGAAGAGCAACAATACCAATATCCACCACATCCATAGACTCAGCCTACCATAGCCTAGTCTCCCACTCCTACGACACCCAAACTTCAACTCCTATGAGATGAAGTCAAAATGCTTAACCTACGCACCTCTAGCTATGGGCCACAAAAGCCTTGTTATGATGAACTATGCAACGAGCTAGTTCACCCATCAGTTCCCATTCCTCCCTACCCCTATCACTTCGAAATACCAAATTTTGACAAGTATAGAGGTAAGGAAGACCCTAGAGAGCATGTGAGAAATTACCGCTCATCCTGCTATCAACTCCATAGTAGTAACCCCCTCATGCTATGTACCTTTTCCCTCTCGCTCATCGGGCCCAGCATTGGACTGGTACAACATGCTCCCATGCCATAGCTTGTATACTTTTGAGTAGCTAGCCAATTCCTTCCTAGAACACTTTTCCATCAACATCAAGAAAAATACCACATTTTTTGATGTATACGCCTTACGATAGGCTGATGATGAACCCATCACGGAGTTCATTGCCATATGGAGAGCAATTATCCATGACCTCGCCCATAGCCTCCCCACTACGGAGCTCATGACACTCTTTTCCAAGAGTTGCCACAAACACATCTCCACATCCCTCCAACTTCATCAAAGCCGCACTTTTGAAGATGCCATTTCACAAGAAAAAGTCATTGAAGACATCAAGGTTCAATCTAGAAAGATTAAGTTGAGAACCAAATCCAACTATAATCCCAATTTTCACTTCAATAGAACCACACCAAATCAACCTTATCCTTGGCCACCACAAGCCAACCAAGTTGCAGCCGCTACCTTAGCACCAGCACCGACTCCTCCACCCTATACACCGCAGCCACAAGCATTCCAGACTAATGCTCCTGCTCCACCTAGACCGCAACAATACCGGGGCATGCATCCACAGGTTCCACCATGCAACCTCACACTATTATCCGAACCACTACCAACTCTATTTCATAGATTGTATGAGGGCAACCATCTCCTCCTACCCGAGATCCACCCACTGGATCCAAATATACCCAAGCCTCATGGATATAATGAGCAGCTCTTTTGCCCTTTCCATAGGCAACGTGGCCATGATATCGATTCGTGTCGCTCCTTCCATGGGTAAGTTCAAGACCTAATCGATAGGGGCATCATCCAGGTAGCAAACCCTCTAGCCCCATAGAATCAAAACTTAGGGATTTTCCAAAACCCTCTATCGGATCATAGAGGACCCAACCCTCCTAGACCTCCAAACAATCCCCCAGCACCACCTCACCAAGTGAACAAT
The DNA here is from genome assembly GCA_028583015.1 of Wollemia nobilis. NCBI lineage: Eukaryota > Viridiplantae > Streptophyta > Pinopsida > Araucariales > Araucariaceae > Wollemia > Wollemia nobilis. The sequence continues at coordinate 1,639,288 of JAQPPZ010016751.1, read as the reverse complement.
ATCCAGCATGATCCTCCATCATGTGGCATAGTAGGTATGATCAACCTTACTATGAGAAACCAATGGTACCCATCATGCTAGATGACACCTATTGTTTCTCCACTAGCTCAATTCACATCACCACAAGTACCTCAAATGCCTACTACCATACCACCACCACCTCAAAATGTGATTACCATCCGTGGTAGCCTAACCCATCAGTTACATAATGCCCCCACATGGCTATCCATATTTGATCTCCTACAACAGTCTCAACCCCACCGTGAGGCGTTGAATGACATCCTACGTTCCATTGACTTAGAGACACATGACACAAATGCCTTTGTCAATTTTGTAGGAAATATCCCATGATGCCTCCAACCCTCAATTAGCTTCCATGACCATGAGATAACGGAACTCATTGGAGAAGGAGCAGATCCCCCTCTCCACATCCAAGCCATAATCAATGATATCACCTACAAGTGGGTACTCGTTGATATGGGTTCATCCATTAGCATTATATCTATAGCAGCTCTACATCACCTGCGTATCCCACCAACCCATTTTGCCATGCCTTCCCTTGACCTACGTGCATTCGATGGCTCCATGAGACCTACGGTAGGATCCATAGTTCTACCTATTCACGTAGGCATTCATACCATTTCTATCCTCTTTCACATCATCCAAGGGGAAATGCAATACAATATCCTCCTTGGTCACCCGTGGATTAGAGACATGCAGTGTGTCCCTTCCACACTACACCATTGCCTCAAGTATATCCACAATGGACTTGTTCACTATGTCCCAGCCGATGGAGACCCCTTTAAGTTTTGTAATGTTGTAGACCTTCCCCCTACACCATCATTTTCATCCTCCCAACTGTTCCCTGTATCTTCCCATTAGTCAGTAGGAGCATCGACATCCTCCCCAACTTCCACCTCAACATCCCAGTGTTCATCAAGAGCACAAGCCTCGATGTCCGCACCGTTAGCACCATATTCGGTAGAATCCAAAACCTCTAGCATGTTGTCCTCATCACCATCCTTATGGCCTCCACAATCATCCCAACCTCTACCATTCCAATTTCCACCTATGGTGCCACAACCACCATCGCCACCCATTACACAACCTACCATGTTACCTCCCACACCCTTGCATATGGAAGCCCCTATCCTTCCTACACCACAAACACCTCCTCTTCCCTTTTGACCGAAGCCTAGGACATTCACGTCTCCATGTATCCCAACACCTATGCCGATACCTTCCCCCACATAGACCAAACATCCTGTCCAAGCTACAACAACCAAATGTCATGAACAGGAACAAACGACACCCAATTCAGATGAACAACTCCCACATCCTTCATCCGCTACCATCAGGGAATCTCAACTTTCTCCTTCCTCATCTGATTTTGATACTCCACCTCAGTCACCAGAGTGTACCACACCACGCATATCCATCTTCATGACAAATTCTAGCCCAGGAGACTATAATGTACGCGACGCCCATATATGTGACCCTCCTATCCAGTCTACCCATGATTTCGGTCGCCCCTCAGCCTTGGTCCTTACCATTGGTACCATCATACAATTAGGAAGCCCTAAAAACCATACCAATTTTGTGTATGCGGGAGTCGACTCTTCGATCCCCCCACCAACTTCTCCACCACCATAATCTAGCTCTTGTGATGCAATTACACACCTAGCCAACCCTTACTTTACCTTGTGCTACCTATGATGTTTTCATTGGCATGGGTTTGGGCTAGGCCATTATGAGCAAGGGCTACGTACACCCATTAACCCTCATGTTCGATCACCCACCAAAAAATCTAGCCTAGGTTATTGCCCAACCATCATCTATACATTAGAATATGAGATCCAAGATTTATCCCTACATCCTCCTCCACATCCAACACACACCTTGGAAGAGTATATCGATATGGATATACTAGAAGACACTCCTTCACCCAATTCCACCATCACAGTCCCCTACGACTTCTTTTAGGAATCTCCTACATTCGATACCTCCTCATTCTGTGATATGAATAGGTTGGCAGAACACTTCGCTACCTTATCTCTAGCTGCACCACCAATAGAGCCTAACATAGTCCCTCCTGAGCCATCACCGACATGCTTAGCCACGTTCCCGCCTATACATAGGCAACTACAGAGAGCAGCTGCTCGTCCTCGCTCACCTCCAGTCATTCTATGACCTCCCTTGAGTCTCTTAGGGCATGCACAAACCACCATACCTTCCTCACCAGATTCTTCCCCACCTACTTCACCCACAACATCGATCAACATGGTTGAGGTAGACTTACGTTCTCCCCTCCGTTACAGTCACCAGCTAATTCGGGATGATACCCCAAACCCAAACTTTATAGATCTCATGCATATCTCACCCATACCAGCACCTCGAGATTTCCTACTCACACCTCATGTCTTACGGGTGGTAAACGCTCCCTCTTCATCCATGCCACCCCAAATACCTTAGGTACATCACACAGACGTCTACGTAGATGATGAATATGAGTTCAGCAAAGCCATCGATGACCTTAACCTCATCCCCATCCCCAAATAGTTACGTGATGGATCTCACATGCTCATTGAAGACACTATCGATGTTGACATTGGTGATGACCCCGAACATCCCCACATCCTTAAACTAGCCGCTAGCCTCTCACCCGAGGAGTGCACTACCTTTACAAACTTCCTTCGCAAATACATTCAAGTTTTTGCATGGTCATACAAGGACATGTCGGGACTCAATCCTAACACCAAAATGGTGAGACAAAATTTGTGATGCATGCATCCAACTATCGCATTAATAGTGAAATCCGAGCTCCAAAAGCTCCTAGACATCGATTTCATTGTACCCATCGACTATCCCGAATGGGTATCCAGTATGGTCCCTGTACCTAAGCCATCCGACGAAGTTTGTGTCTACACAGATTTTCATGATTTAAACAAAGCTTATCCCAAAGATAATTTTTCCCTACCTAACATCGATTCCCTTTTCGAATCCATAGTAGGTCACGAGATGATATCCCTCATGGATGGATTCTCAGGATACAATCAAATCAGGATCAACCCAGCCGATCAACACAAAACCTCCTTCACAACACCCTGGGGGACATTTTGCTATAAGGTCATGCCCTTTGGCCTTAAAAATGTTGGGGCAACCTACCAACGTGCCATGACCTATATATTCCATGACTTGATGCACAAAAATATCGAAGATTATGTAGATGATCTCATCACCAAATCCAAGAAATGTGCAGACCATCTCAAAGATCTTCGTCATATTTTTGATCGATTATTAGAACACAACGTGTGCTTGAACCCAAATAAGTGCGTGTTTGGTGTTACCTCAGGAAAAATACTAGGATTCATCGTCTCCCAACGAGGCATTGAGGTCGATCCTAGTAAGGTGAAAGCCATCACCGAGATGCCCCCTCCTACCACATTGAAGTAATTATGCAGCCTCTAGGGCAAGATCACTTCCATTCGTAGATTCATAGCACAATTATCCGATAAATGCAAGCCATTCAATCACCTCCTACAAAAAGGAGTAAGCTTCAAATGGGATGAAAACTATCAAGGAGCATTTGATGCTATCAAAACCTACCTTACATCACCATCGGTTATGTCACCACCGCATCCAACATTACCATTGATTCTATACATCTCAGCCATAGAGTTTGTGCTAGGTACACTTCTAGCTCAAAATAATGCGCTCAACAAAGAGCAGGCTATCTATTACATCAGTCGCACACTAGTCAGTTATGAGACAAGATATGGATACATGGAAAAACTATGCTTAGTGGTCGTATTCGCCACTCAGAAATTACACCACTACATGTTAAATCACACAACTTTTGTCATCACCCGAGATAATCCCCTTAGGTACATGATGAACAAGAGTTATCACAATTCATGCACATCAAAGTGGATCATGCTCTTAACTAAATTTGACCTAGAATTCGTATCTCAAAAATCTATCAAAGGGCAGGTCATCATCGACCAACTAGTTGAAGCCCCGTTGACTGATAATCAACCCCTCCTCATTCAACTCCCCGATGATTCCATATTCCACATAACCGAAGAGGAAGAATATGTCGAACCCAAAGTCACAGTGGACCTCACCCTATTCTTCGATGGATCTAGGTGTCTCCATGCTGGGGGTGCAGGCATTGTCTTCTTCACACTTGAAGGAGAACCGCTCCCCTTTTCATTCAAACTTGATTTCCCTTGTACTAATAACAATGCAAAATATGAAGCCCTAATCCTAGGACTAAAACAAGCACATTCCATGCACATAAAATGCCTCCACATCATAGGTGATTCACTCTTGATAGTCAATCAAGTGCAGGAACTTTGGCTATGCAATTACCTAGTCCTCCAACAATATAAGAAAATTGCACAAAAACTCTTATCTCAATTTGAGTGGTACGCACTCGAAGCCGCTCCATGATCATCAAATCATTTTTCATACACCATGGCCTCCTTAGGATCCCTCATTCCGTAAAACCCAACATCTGACACAACATTCGTATCCATCCATATGCTCACTAGATCTTCCATATCACCCACACCTCCTACAGACGATGGTGGTGTCTATGTGGTAAACACTAAACCCCATGACCCATGGTTTTCACAAATTAAATATTATATCAAGTTAGGTTTCCTACCATGTGATTTACCCCATGCTCAACATCGAACCTTCAAACAAAGAGTGATCCACTACACCTTGCTGGGGGACATCCTTTATCATCGTAGCTATGATGACATGCTCCTGCGTTGCCTAGAACCGTAAGAATCACAATGGGTTGTACAAGAAACCCATGATGGTACTTGTGGTGGCCATTTTAGTGGCATGGCAATCACTAAACACATCCTTCGTATGGGTTATTATTGGCCCAAAATGGAGTAGGATTGCTATGAATATGTGAAGCGTTGCATCAAATTCCAACAACACGCCAACCTAACACATCTACCATCCCAAGAACTTCAACCTATCCAATCCATGTGGCCTTTCTCCCAATGGGGCCTAGACTTAATTGGATATATTACACCATCTTCCTCAAGCAATCATAAATTTATCATCACTGCTACAAAATATTTCATGAAGTGGGTCAAAGCCATCCCACTCGTCCAAACTACAAGAGCTAAAATTGCAGCATTCATCACAGATCATATCATTTGTTGCTTTGGAATCCCTTCCCAAATAATTTTTGATAATGGAAAATCCTTTAAGAAAAAAACCATCCAAGCACTTTGTAGCAAGTTTCACATTCATCATAGCTTCTCTACCCCATACTACCCACAAGGCAATGGCCAGGCAGAAGCTACAAACAAAATAATTTGCTCCATCTTACGCAAAATAGTAGTCGAATCACACCGTGACTGGCATAACCAAATATCCTTAGCCTTGTGGGCATATCGTATGAGCATCCATACTCCTACTAGGGCAACACCATTCTCACTCATCTACGGGGAGAAGCCATCATGCCCCTCGAGCTTGAGATACCTTCCCTACGAATATCCATGAAAGAATTCATAGATGATGACACCGCCCATCAAGCATGTTTTTACCAACTCACACTCCTCGATGAACACCACATTCATGCCATCGAGCACACATGAGTATACCAAGATCGCCTTCATCATGCCTACAATAGTAAGGTACACCAATATGAGTTTAAAATCGGTGACTTAGTCCTCAAAGAAAACCAACAGATCACAAGTCAGCCTCGCCAACAACGAGACAAGTTCACCCCAAACTGGTTGGGCCCATTCATTGTCACACACAAATATGGTTCAGGTGCCTATCATTTGGCTAATATCGAAGGCCTTGATGACCCTAAACCCATTAAAATTTTGCACCTTTGTGCATTCAACGCCTAACACAAATAGGCATTCACTATCACAAGAGGTACATACTGATTCGCACATACACATCACTCACTAGGCACATCATGATAAATGCATGTCTTTTTTACTTTACATATTTCACATGTAATTTCTCCTTTATGTCATTTTTATGCTATTGGTATTTGTTTTCCTTCTTGCAAGATCTACATCACTTACAGATACACCATCTACGCACATCATCATGGAGGTCCATCCACCACCACAGACTATACCGATCATGCCAGCTAACCTAGCTCGACCACCAGCTACTCTTCATACTATATGACCTTCTCATTCCTCCCATTTGGACCATAACACTTCACCTCGATGCCTCTCACCTCACCACCAAGGTTCATCCTATTCACCCCATTCAGGAGATAGCTAGGTCACCCTATCCTCTTTTGATGAAAAAGAGGAAACATCTCATCCCCAACCATGAGAATCACCTTCACAGTTGCATGAAGATACTATGAATATTTATTCACCCACTAATTCCCCACATCACCCTCTTGGAACCTACCACCCTCCTAATAGAGGATACATGCCCCATTCGGCCCGTCCTTCATGCCTACCGACCCCGCTTCCTAGTGGAGAATCTTCCTACTCCCAAGCCTTACAAGCTCATGCATTTCAAGCTGCTCAAGATAGCCATGCAAACATGTGCTATTTCCATTCACGTTGCCACCTAGAGCCATCCCCAATGCCACCTATCCTCAAGACGTCACCTTCACCATTGTGAGGCATACCATCATAGAAAATTCTGCAATCACCATAGTCATTTCACTCCACTACCTCATTGTCCCAACCACAACCATTTTATACTACCCATCGGGTCATTCCATATGCATTGGAATATCGATCACCACCCTCATTAATACCATCACCTCCACACCATGAGATACAACATCTCCTCTCCCATATCGAGGCTCTCAAGTTGTAGATGAGCCATTGTCATTGCCATGTTCATCCATGTCAGTCTTCCACCATTTATACATCCTCACCCCCACACAGATCCATTCCTCGATCCTGGACTCAACCCGTGCTAGATCCCTGACCCATGTCTCCACTACCGAATCACCCTTCATCTAGACCCCGCTCACCCCAGAAGAACTATACATTTATTCTATGCTGGTTCCATTCATGCAATTGTCCAAAATTTTCTACCATATTATGCATCAGGGCCTTATTAACCTACCTGATATTTGGCCCATTGACCCATCACATGCTAAACCACAAAATTACAATGAGATATAATATTATCTCTATCATTTCCAACCAGGTCATGACATTGAAGAGTATGGATCATTTGAGATCTTGGTTCACCATATATTGCATGGCGATTGAACTCCATCATCAAAATGTTCCCTCCCGTTTAGCCTACTTCTAAGTCCTCGACGTTGCATTACCGCAAGAATATTACCACCCCATAGTACCTTGATAGCGTCATCTCATTACAACCCCAACATATCCAATTACAATGACAGTCATAATCCCATCCGCATTATTACTTCACCATCCTACTCCTGACTAGTCCCACACCACTTTGCCCGATAGTAGTTTTAATTACTTTTCTCCTTTTGTTTTATTTCTTCTACTTACCTACATTGACTCACTTATTTCCTATTTTGTTGGCTTTTGGTAATCCCCTCATCTTGATTGGTTACCAAAGTATATTTCTTCTTGCTTATTCCATATGTACATTGTACTCTTACATATTCCATCCTTTGGCGATTATTACATACATATGTACAATTCATAGCTTATACATCTACTACATACACACCCCATACATTGGGGAAACCATTACTATAGCATCACATTTTTTGATCATCATGATACAATATACTCACCTATAAATAAGTGTTCTAAACTTCTCCTTCTATACATCATAAATTTCCTCTTGTAGATATTGCATTCCCCCACTTGCATCATTCACATTACATCCATTGCATATATCCATATATTTTCCATGTTAATTTCATTTTAAGTTCATACATTCTCCCTCAAAATGCACCATAGCAGGAGTAACAAATTCACTTGTTAGCATCACCACCTAGATTTCAATTCCCCCTTTTCAAGATTAGGGTATACATAGGTGTCATGTTCAATTTTGACCACTCTGTAGTTCAGGAAATCCAGTGTCACCCATAGCTACCGAGTCTTATACATTCTTCTTATGGATCTTTAGGCTGGTTCAACTTCTCTTAGGGACCACTCACAACAGGTTACACATTAAACAATTTTGAGTATAGGAAAGATGACATCTTGAGTAGATATCACCCATGTTATGCTTATCGCCTTTGGTCCTTAGGTTCAACATAACATGGGATGATTTCCATCACTATAAATAGGCTCCAAGAGCCTACCTACCTGTGGGGTAGTATTACAAGTGGTAACATATCTGTAATATTAGAACCCTACTTTTGTATAGATCACTATTGCAGACGGATGAGCTAGCTAGTCCAGTTACATTTACAATGGGTTAATCCTACCTCCCTCAAAATGGATAAATAAACCTCACACATTGACACATATAGGTCCATGAAAAATTTTCAACCATTCCAATTAATTATAAGTTGCCACAAACACTTGTATAGCTATGGGTCTAAGATTTGATTGTCACAACTATGTTGGTCAAAACCATTACACATGCCTTACATGATCCATCATCCCTGAAATCATATAATGGATCGCATCCATATAGGTAAATTCCATGATACAAGTGCTTCCTTGGCACATTTCAGTACGCCCATACATGCATCCATGCATATATGTCATATACATATAGTAAACATTATATTTGTGCATTCATCCTACATGCATTTTAAAATCAAATCACATTATTGCATTCATCCTACACGCATTTCCATATCGAATCACCCTATTGCATTTACTCTACATGCATTCACTACAAAACCACATTTGATATTACATCATACTACATTCAAAATACAATCATCATACTACTCTACAATTCATTCATACCACAGAATGATAATAGATCTAAACCATGTCACACATGTATATCTACTTATCATACATACCTACAAACTATGTTACACTAATCCATGCAAACATAAACAAGGACACATCTCAAACCATCAAAATGACACATGTATATAGCACAGTCAAAATCAAAATGTATATATATATATAGCATCAATACAAAATACCCAAAGGCTACAATATGGGACCATGTCCATCATCATCTAGCATCTAAAATGTCCACAAGATACAATCATCAATAGAAAACCTAACTACCACCATGAGTCTCCTCACATCCCTCATAGCTCGCTTGCATCTTCGTAGCCCTACTCGAATATGCCCTGAACTCCAAAATAGGATCCATAGTAGGCTGATCCTACACATTAGCCCTAGCACCCATCTGACCCATCATAGTATCACTGCACTGACTCTAATGTGATGGTGCCTGCACTTGTGATTGTGACTCAGACTGTGACACCACCCGATCATAATAGGGAATATGAATCTTATGCACTGATAGAGTAGTCTCACATAATGTCTTCTTAGTATTCTCCATAGCCAAATAACCATCCAACCTCTCAATAGTTTGCTTCTACCTAGCCATACTAGCCCTCAGCTACTTCACCTTAGCCTCCAACTACCTAACTCTACCTCACAACCCTTGTGCCTCCTCCTTTGCATCGTGCCTCTCCAGGATATCAATAGGAATCTATTGTGCCATCCCAAAAAATGCACTAATATCAATGGTGTCATCCATACCACCCATAGTGACTACCCTACCTCTCTCCTCCTCGAATCCAAAATCCTATCCCATACCCACATTAACATCCACATGCACATCCTCCACCCTCACGCCCTGGGTGCTCACCGCACTACCAAAGCAATGTTGTGATCGTCATAGAGGAATATCCTCCTCACCACCAGCCACATCCTCTACCCTATCTCGATCTCCCCTACCAGCTCTCCCCTCTGATGGAGGTACCCCAATAGCAGGCACCACCCAGTGATCAACCACACCCCTCCCAGGCTCCCAACTCTATAGTGCCCACCAGGAATCAAACATTGGAGTCATCCTTGCATCCCCTAAATCTAGGATATCCATATGAGGGTCCCTCTCCCCAACCCAATGCAACACCATAGAATACTCCTCTCTATCACCTTGCCACCTAAAGTAAGTCACATGAGCCCTTGGAACATATTATTGTAAGTCAAATTGTTGCCTCACTCTATTAAACTGAAAGTACTCAGTCTACCGAGTATAGCACCCCACCAACCATCTACCTTGTTGGATGGTGCACAACTACTCATCATCCTCATCCCACCTTACACCACCCAATCAAGGCCTCCATATGATGTCCCCAAGAGTCAGGCCTCCAAAACTACCTCTCCACAATAGCGAGCCACCCTAATGTGGCCTCTTGATACCCTACTCTGCATCTATACTCCACCTCAAAGCATAGGGTAAATACTCCTTGTCCTCCACATGCACAGGACAAGGCAATAAATATGGTCTCTCGATCACTATGTGTTCCCATGCCCATACCTGTAATAAGGGAACAACACTCAATCCTGTCCTCCTACCATGAACAACATTGTGTAGCTCCCGGTACACCTAGGCCAATAGTGTAGGGGCCCATGCAAACACAACCCTACATTCCACCAGATCACTCACCATGTCTAACATGTTCCAGGTGAACAACACCCCGGAAGTATCAGGCAGCACATAGGTAGAGATCATCATCATGGTTGCACACTGTCGATAAGAGATCTTCTCCTTCAACCACAACCACTCATAATCAATCTTTGAGGTGTCTATGGCTCTCCATTCTACCCCAAATAACCTCTCCAACATAGCCTCCTTGTTGTCATTAGCTGCTACCCTCACTAGAACACCCTTAAATTGGCAATCTATAAATCTAATATATATCCTCCAAAGTAACGGTCATTTCCCTAGTGGGAAAATGAAACATGTTCCTATCAGCATCCCACCACTCACATAATGCAGACACATATGCCCTATTGGTGTGTATACTCTTACACTCCCACACACCTCAAAACCATATATCATCTAACCACTTAAGCTCATTAGCTTTATCCATCAACTTATCAAAATCCTCCTTCATTTGGCATACGCGATGACGAGGTTCGACCATTTTCACCTATTCATCCACAACAAAACACACATTAGTAATCCACATAACAATGCAATCAAATTAAATTTCATCAATCCAAATTTACAAATTAAAACTATTTAATTTGACACATACTTCGAGACAACAACAGTGCACAAATCACATGGAAAAACACATCAAAAAAATAGTCAAATATTTGGATACCCATTTTGTCATTTCATGGAAAAAAAGGTCAAACAGATGTGACAAACAATACATATTTGACCTCCAACAGATAAAAAAAAAATCAATTGCACATCCACTGTGGCACAAAATTCAAAACACGACTTGTTCATTCAACATACAAAAACAAAATACATTTTTGGATACCCATTTGCCCACTTAGCGGTAAATGTGTCGATAAAATTCAAAAACAACATACCAATCTACACAAATCTCAAAGTCAACTTTACCATACATACACCAAAATCGAACACATCAAAACACACAATTCAAAAATAACAATCACAATTTTTAATACCCATTTCCCACTTTTACAGATAAAATGCAATAACATGTCAATGTCAGTACACCATTACTTCAAAAATATACGATCAAACTCCACACCTACTCTACCCATTACCCGATCAAAATAGTGCCAAAACAAGTCCAATCCAGAAATAGATCACATTTTTGGGTACCCATTTGGCTAGTTTATCACTACGTTTTCAAATTTCAATTAAAAATTACAAAAAAAATAAAAAAGAATGAAAACCTCCCCCCTTATTTACATTTCTCGAGAAAATTAAAATAGCTTCAAAAACAAAGACAAATGACACTTTTTTTGGTTACATAGATGAATTCATTACAATCATAATTTTTAGTAACTATCAGCATAGCTGGCAGGGTTCAAACTATTAGGTAAGGCTTCCAAAACATCCACCATCTTGTTAATGGTAACCTGACATGATATGGGAACCGTCAGACGCACAAGGTTCACACCATCTTCGTCAGTCTGGTTCAACACATGGCATGAAGGGGAAATAGATTACCATCATCAGTCAGGTGCAACACATAGAGGAGTCATATCGGGCTACTAGCTATGCATGGATACGCCCATGTGATTGGAACCTAGGTCTCCTCTCAGTAAGCACCCCATATTACCAATATACCTAGACCCATGGACTTAAAGATAAATGACACTTATCGGTAGATCCTTGAGCCTTCTTCAAGCTACCCTACATCCCCTCATCATCGTCATCCTCAAAGTCATCAACCGCATTCTCCTCATGTCATCAAATACTCCCACAAGTCACTTTCCAACCATACCTCACGCCATCAAAATGAACCCATTCCAAGGAAATTAGGGCTTAAATAGGTCTTAATCCCCGATTTACCCCTCGATGGCTAAACTCAAACCCAATTTGCCTCCCGGGTGGTGATTTAGGTCAAAATAACCCCAGGGTGGTGAACTCAGCAAAAACACCCCAAAATCACCCAAACTACCCCCAAAACCCTAGGAAAGCAGATACATGTCCTCCAAAACCCTAGGAACCTCTCAAATTGTCTTCTATTCTTACTTTTCAATCACATTTCATCATGCATTGGTATCTTATCAATCACTACATCATCAAATCATCACATTCCATTCGCCTTATTGTTGATTCCTCGTTTGAGAGGGTATTCATATCCAAAGTCAACATTACATGCAACCACACCATCAAAAATCCAAAAGTGTGACTAGCACATTTTTCTACAATTTTTTTTTTGAAGATTATCATATGAAATAATCTCAATCCCAAATAGACATGGGTTACATCATGAGAGCTATGTGTTTCGATGGAGAATTCAATCTAGCATTCTTGTACATCGAGTACATGATGAATGATACATTTGGCATAATCCTAGCATAACATTTAGAGTATTTATATCTGGCATTCATGGAGCACAATGAATGACACGTTTGAATAAGCTAAATGTCCCTTAGTAAATATCTAGTTAGGATTTTTTCCTAATCATGCTTTTGGACCACGCTGATCTGGTCATAAAAGCAAAGAAATCAAAAGTTTTCATTCTCAAGCAATTAGTATGGCATCATAAATTTCATACGAATTCAACAAAATCACATCATTGCATTTACAATCATTCATTTCCATTCATCGGCATTATTTTTATTTATTTCCTCTTATCCTTCTTTCCTTCCTCTCTTCTCTTCCCTGGGACATCCAATTGATGTTGTATGGTCATGCTTCGAGCGGCTACATACCTTTGATTAGATTCCATTCTTTCCCTTCTTTCCCTTGGACATCTAGTTGATGTTGTATGGTCACGCTTCGAGTGACTACATACCTTCGATTAGATTCCATTATTTCCCTTCTCTCCCCTATATCCCCAGTTAATGTTGTATGGTCATGCTTCGAGAAACTACATACCTTTGATTGGATTCCATTCCCCTTCTATCCATTTTTCTTTTGAACAAACCCTTCACTTTTTTGTATTAAATTATGTTCCACACAGTATAGTACAAAATGGCATAAAATGTAGACACCCAAAAGATGAACATTGCTATACCTACGTACTTGTAGATCCTTTCGAACACTTATAGGTTTACATAGGTCATATTAGGCACCCCTAGGTTATTTTAGACCAGTGTAGGCTATTGTAGATCCTCCTAGACATTTGTAGATTTCTGTAGTCATGCGTAGACGACCGTAGTCATGCGTAGATTGCCATAGATTATCATAGCATCATGTAGACTTCCATATACCACTTCATTGGATTTTAGGTCCTAAACCCTCATAAGCCTTCAAAATCACATCCCATGCATTGGGATATCCTTCGACAGTCTATTTGTACTCAATTAAGGCCCCCATGGGGTATTATTTGACAAACATAATTACCAAGTCAAGTGCTAAAATCTAATTTAATGTTGACTTCACTTAAGTCATCTTTTTAGGGCAAAATTGATTAAAATAACTATTAATCCTTAATTAACACTAATTACATCCTCCCACATGTGTGCAATTAGGGTTAGCTAATATATTTTCCTAATAAACCCTAATCAAGCTCTAATTTGACTTAAGACCTCCTAATCCTAATTAGAATTATTCCTTCCTCACACATGTGTGAATATTGGATATTTTCTATGAAGAATAGGAGACTCCCATGTCATAAACCCTAACCTAACTTTGGTTAGAACTTAGCCTAGGGTTAGTTTATTTAACTCTCCCCTGTACACCTTGTCATTTCATATAAATAGTGGGTCCTAAACCCCTAATTAACTTTCTCTCCCAAATTTTGACAAAGAACAGAAACTCTATAAAAATGGACAATGAAGATTGAATAGCCAGTTCTCAGAGCAGATAGTTAGATTTCCACAGCATACAAAGGCACCCCAGCTGCCTAGGAATCGATCCATAGAAGGTATTTTGCAAAAGGAACCTCATTGCTAAATTCACCCCCTACCCCACGAATCCTGTCTCAGTTTGCCTCCCTGGTGGCAAATTGGGTCTTCCAAATCACCTCAAATTTAGGAGGTAAGCTTTGTTTTACCATATTATCAGCTTCTACATACATTAATTCAGTTTTTAGTATATTTTCATAGTAATTTTATCTTTCTAAACATGTGACCTAACTAAGGTAAGCCCCCCATCGCAATAACCCCCTTTTGCAATTTCTTCAAAGGTTATTTGGTAGATCTAAAGAGGAAGAACATCATCAAAAAACAACAACCCCGTGGTGGCCCACATACAAAGAAGCCCACCTACATTGAGGGACGATTGAAGATGGCATCAAAATTGTTGTAACATTAGTAGAAGAAGAAATGGCTAAAGGGAATCATGTCCCTATTGTAACACATATTTTTCAATATTAATGAAATACAGCCTTTTTGTTTAGTACATACTTGGTTTTGTATTAATGGATCAAATGTTGATTTCTACCCTTTTAATAGTGATGAAAATCACTATTTATTTTGCTTTTGATTTTTTCTTTTTGGGATTTTTCTTATTGGTAGTGGTGAGAACCACTATTTATTTTAGATAATTGGGTAGCGAGGAGCTTGTGCTTTTGTCAATTCTTAGCATTGTTGAACCATTCGCATTGGGGGATGAGCAAGGTAACTTTTCACTTAAGGTAACCTAGACCACTTTGTAGGTTTCATCTTTCCTTGCACAAAACTTGGATTTATTAGTGTGAAATGTGTGTTGGAATTTTGAAATATATAAGTTACAATCTAAGCAATATTGTACCTCTAAAAATTATGCTAGCTTTATAAAAATATGAAAATATAACTAGATACGGTTGAGTGACTTAAAACCCTAAAGATATTCTAAAACAAATGACTAGGTGAAGGGAAAAGAGACTAATATGAAAAGTGGGAAATATAGGTGGAAATGATAAGTGAAATATGAAATGATGTGAATGATAACTTTGACATAATTAATTTTGAATGATGACTAGTGTACAACATTGGTGCTATACATGTATAAGCAACTCTAAAATGTCAAGTGCAATGATGAGTATACCTACTGCAATTGATTGTATAATGTAGTGATATGAAATACCATGCAATGCAATATTTTTTTATTTTTGATGTTTTGATGATGTTTTTGAGTATTTTTTGATATATATGTACATACATATGACCAATAGGCTTAGTAAATACCATTGGGCCTTTTTTTATGACCAAAGGACTTATAAATACCTTTGGGGTGTTTTGGGGTGACATAGACAGTCATAAATCACCTAGGAGCATTTTAGGGTGACTTAGATGGTTGTAGACTGTCTAGGAGCATTTTAGGTTGACCAAGTAGTTTAAAGATACACATGGATATTTTAGGGTCACCTAGATGGTTGTAGACTACCTAGGAGCATTTTGGGTTTACCAAGTAGTGTGTAGATACTCTTGGAGCATTTTAGGATGACCTAGACGGTCATAGACTACCTAAGAGCATTTTGGGTTGACCAAGTGATGTGTAGATACCTTTAGAGAATTTTAGAGTGACCTAGATGGTCGTAGACCATCTAGGAGAATTTTAGATTGACCAAGCAATTTACAGATACCCTTGGAGCATTTTAGGGTGACCTAGATAGTCGTAGGCCACCTAGGAGCATTTTGGGTTGACCAAGGGGTGTGTAGATACTCTTGGACCATTTTAGGGTGACCTAGATGGTAGTAGACTACCTATGAGTGTTTTAAGGGGACTACAATTCTTTTAAGCATATAAAGGCCATATATGAAGGATGCTTAAGGATTCAGGATCCTCAATTCCTTCAAGGGAGTCTAGGTGGTAAGTCTTGGATCCGATATGACTAGTGATGACAAAAGGACCTCACTAGTTTTCCACAAACTTGTCCCTTAGGTGAGACAACAATTTGGAGTTTTTTTGTTCTCTTTCAAAATGAGGTCACCAATATAAAATTATCTAGGATGGAATTTCATATTAGAGGATAACTTAATATACTCTTTATAAATGCGTAGGTGCTCAAGAACATTGACACGTTGTTCATAAAGCAATGTAAGCTGGTCTAAACAATTCTACCACACAATGTCATCATCGATGAAATATTATATGGATATGCACAATGATGGGATTTCTAGCTCTAGAGGTATGATTGCATCGGTGCCATACACTAGTGAAAATGGAGTTGCCCCAGTGGGCATCTGAATACTAGTGTAGTAGGACAATAGAGCAAGGGGTAATTGCATGTGGCAATATTTGTGATTCTCTTTAACAATTTTCTTCAGGATGGTAATCACCATTTTGTTTGATACCTCAGCTTACCCATTTTATTATGAATAATAGGGTGTAAAAAAAAATTCTGAATATTATACTTTGTTGTCAAAGCTCACACATCTTTGTTCTTAAAAAGTATCCCATTATCAAAAATTATCTTTGATGGAATACCAAAATGACAAATGCTATTATGCAATATGAACTTCATGATGTGGGGTTCTGCCATAGTGGTAATAGGAATTTCTTCCACCTATTTTATAAAATAGTCAATGGTCGTAATGATAAACATGTGATAGCCTAATTATGCGGGTGAGATTTTCCCAATTAAATCAAATCCCCATTGAGAGAACGACCAAACTGATTAAATCGGTTGTAAGGCCTGAGAAGGTATGTGTGTTAGGTTAGCATGGTGTTGACACTTCACACACTTATTAACATAAGTGCAACAATATTTCTCTAATATTGCCCAATAATAACCCATACAAATAATGCACTTTGTGATGGCCATACCACTAAAATAGCCATCACATGTAGCATCATGCACTTGGGCGATTAACCAAAATAACTCTTGATGCTCTAAGAAATCAGGGAGGATATCTTCATAGCTTTGATGATACAAAATATCCCCCATCAGGACATAATTTACCACTTATTTTTTTAAATATCCGTTTGGCAGCATGTGACAACCCAGAAGAGATATTACCAAGATTTCGGTAATATTTGATTTGAGTAGACGAGTTCTTATGCGAGGAAGCCTTTATTTCATAAATTGCATAACCCTTTTGAATTTCATCTCGAGTGAATGTTTATTGGGAGAGAACTTGTAAGAATGGCATTATTCTACTATAAAAAGGAGTTTGAGGGAATAGATTCCCCCAAGTGGTATGATTCAAGCAATCGTGAATTTTATAAAACCATTCATGAGGAGGTTCAATCTAAATAAAGTGGACTTCTGAAATGGATTGAGTGCTTACATGCTCAATCATATATTATGACAGTATTTTAACTTGAATAATTATCATATCATTAGCAAGGTTCTACAATATTAAAGACCCTAAGGAGGCCATTGTATCCAAAAAATTATTAGATGAGCGAGGGAGTTCCTCGATGTCATACCATTCAATTTTTCCTAGAAGTTTGTCCACAAGGGATTTGTAGGCTTGCAAAACAAGAAAATTGCATTGGTAAATCCCTTTGACCTAGTTTACGATGAGAAAGGAGTCACCAAAAATGTTGAGCTTGGTTATTTTCATGGCGATAACTATTTGAAGACCTATGAGCAAGGCTTCATACTCAAAATTTTTGTTGGTGCATGTGAAATAAAGTTTGAAAGATAGGGGTATTCGAGCCCCTTGAGGTAAGAAAAACATAATTATAGTAACACCCCTTGCTCACACTTGGATGTATTGAAGAATAGATTCATATTGGCCTATGAATCAGGCTCGTCAGAATTAAGTGATTCTAAAATTTGGAAGACTCCATCATTAGGAAGCTCCATGCTAAGAGGCTGATCATCTTGGAGAGGAGCCTCTATGAGTTGATCGGTGATGACCTAATATTTAATATATTTTTATCCAATAAATTCTAGGTCAAAATCCATCAACATAATCCATTTTTCCATGTGACTATTGTGATAAGCACAACTCATCATATATTGCAATGGATTCTCTTTTGATACAACATACGTGGTATGACTAAGCATGTAATGGTGTAGCTTCTTGGTGGTAGAATCCATCACTAGGCATAACTTTACAATGTACACATACTTTATTTTTTAATTGACCAAGTTGTGGCTAAAGTGGTAAGTAGCCTTTTCCTTATGCAATTCATTCTTTTGGGCTAACATGATGCCCAATGCAATCTTAGTGTCTAAGATATATAAGTGGAATGACACTCCTGATTGGGATGGATCCAATACTAGTGGTGAAGCCATATATTATTTTATTGCATCAAAGGTAGCCTAACACTCATCATCCCAATGGAATGTGACCCCTTGTACAATAGTTTGTTAATGGATCAATATTTATCAGATATCTATGCTATGAACGCTTGATAGATGTGACCTTACCCTCCAATCTTCATAGATAGTTGATGGTATTTGGGAAAGGTATCTCAAGGACTTTCTTGACTTTGTTGGGGTCTAATTTGATTCCTCTTTTAGAGATAATGAATCCCAAGAATTTTCCAAATGTGACACCAAAGATGCACTTGGGGTCCAGTATCATGTTGTGGTCAATAAGGTGATCGAGGACTTTGCTCAAGACATCGAGATGCTTATGGTGTAGTAACTATTTTGCCAATAAGTCATCCATGTAATATTCTAGAATGTTGTGCATATAGTCATGAAGATGTATGTCATGGCGTCTTGGTAGGTAGTGCCAATATTTTTAAGGCTAAAAGGCATGATATTATAGCAAAATATTCCCCAAGGTATTGTAAATGTCATCTTGAGTTGATCTTCTGGATTGATATGAATCTGGTTGTATCTAGAGAAACCATCCATTAGGGATAACATTTTGTGGCCCACTATGGAATATACTAGGGCATCAATTTTTGGTAATGAAAACTCATCCTTGGGACTCGCTTTGTTTAGATTTTGAAAGTCGATGCAAATGTAAATCATCTCGTCGAGATTCTTGATGAGAACCATGTTGGACAACCATGGTGGATAGTCCATTGATATGATGAAATTGGCATCCAAAATATTTTGTAGATCATATTTTACCATTAAGGCTACTTTTGGATGCATTTTTCTCAACTTTTACTTAACTAGATTGGCCTTTGGATCAAATGTCAGATTATGCATGACTAGATTTGGATCTAGTCCTAGCATATCTTTGTAGGACCATGCAAAATCTTCCTTCTTCTTGGTGAGAAAGGTTATGTAATTAGATTTCTCAATGGAGGACAATATTTCCTCTAACATGATACATTAAGGATTCTCAGGATCTAAGCTTATATCCTAATCAATCGCTGGCTTGATTAACATATGCAACTCATCCTCCAACTGATGGAGAGTAGGGATAAGATGAATGTCATCTGCTTAGTTTATATCATCAAGTGGAACTTCAGGTTCAACCTCAACTTGGAATACATCTTGAGTAGTCCTTGGAGAGAAATGAAAGGGTTGTAACATCTCATCATAAGTCCCATACTCAAAAGGTGATGGGGATGAATCTCCCTGATCAAAGTCAATTTTCCCCAATTTGAGGTGCAGTGGCTTTGATGGGTAATTCAGATCTCATAGGGGCATAGAAATATCTATGGAAATCATGTTAATGGACACATGATTTCCTCTATGTGGTTTATTGTATCTATTGACATCAAGGTGTCACAAGACTTGTGGAGGTGGTTGAGGTGCAGGAAAAATGATCGAAGGTGGTTGGTGTGGCTATGGGTGAACTTACCCTTATATAGG
This sequence comes from Wollemia nobilis, assembly GCA_028583015.1. Classification (NCBI taxonomy): domain Eukaryota; kingdom Viridiplantae; phylum Streptophyta; class Pinopsida; order Araucariales; family Araucariaceae; genus Wollemia; species Wollemia nobilis. Next base: position 1,619,145 of record JAQPPZ010016751.1, on the reverse strand, counting down.
AAGAAAATCTCACCAGATAGGATCATGCAAGGGGAACATACACAAATAGCCCTCATGCTCATCATCCAATAGGACAATTTGTGCATACTCGACATGTAAAATAGAAGATTCAATGGATGCCACTTTATAATCTAACTCATCCGCATATATCCACTCATAGGGAGGCCCTTTATCTTCTTCCTCACTATCGTATGGAAAGGTATGTGAAATTTCATCTCTATCATAAGATTGGTTGACCTCTCAAGATATCTCTTGATAAATCATGGGTACCAGGAAGTAATATCCCAGTAAATAGACTCTATTGGGGTTGGCATAGGGATTGCGTGCAAGCTCATCCCTAAATTTTAGAGTCATGCACTCTAAACTATCCATGAGGACATCGAGAGGCACAAGCTTGTGTTCCAAACTAGAATTATCATATGACATTTGATATTATGGATGGTAAGGAATTTAAGTACCCTACTCATACAATCCCAAACCATAGCCATGCCAGTTGTAGAGATCAAGGTATCTCATGGTAAATTTGGGATGGTACATGTAATTAATGTCCTTAAAAAAGAGCTCTTCATCCTCTTCTTGTTTTTGCTAGAGCTCTATGCCATAGTCGAGACCCCCATAAATGATTTTTTTTTTATTTGAGGGTAGACCAAGAGGTAAAATAGTACCTATGGGAAGATTAGGTTGATCCATATATTACACCAACTCATTGTATGAGTGGCTATAATATTCATAACCAAGTATTATCCTATATTGATATTGGCTAAATGCACTATGATTTGTGGTAGTGGAAAAGGAGGGGATGGGAGCGAGACCTGAATTAATTTAATTTTTGTATCACAGGATGGATCCTCATCTACTGGACTAGGAATCTCACCTATGGATATGGTGTATATGGTTGGAGGGGTCTCATCAATAGGCCTTTTTTCCATGTTCCTCAAAGGAGGATTCACTGATGATGAAGGTATGTCTGAGGGTGCTGATTATGAGGATAGTATGGCAAGATATGGTGATGGATTGATTGAATTTTATGGTGGAGGATTCATATCTTGGCTAGATGAATTCAGTAGAAAATCTATATGGGTTTATGACAAGATTGACTCAGGTATTTACTGCACCAAGTTACAGTACTTGAAGGGCTCAAGGTCTGTAGATATGACATGGACATGCCCTTCATAGGTGTATTTTAGATATTGGTGAGTGATGGAGGGTACATACTTTATGTCCCTAATCCAAGGTCTACCCATCAAGATATTGTACACCATATCACCCTCCAATATGTGGCACAATGTTTGTATAGTCTTTTATACCACCTAGGGTTATGCATAAGGGGTTGAAATTGAAATGTACTTGTAAAAAAATAGTGAATCCTAAACAAATTAAATCAATCATATTCACACAAAAATTTGGATAATTTGAATCCCTAAAAAGTAAGGTCATTTTTAGGCACATTTTGACCTATTAAATCACCTTATACCTTCATAAAAATACCACCATTACATTAGGCTCGAAAAGATCTTTCCAATGAGTACAAATATGCCCATGTCTGGATATATATTGTAGTGAATTGACCCTAAGAAAAAATTGGTTTTGAAAATTTTAGGTGAATGGGCCAACATCGAGGGTCCTCATATTCACCAATTTATAATTTTGAAAATCCTAATATTCATCCAATTTGTGAATATTCACCACTATGCATAACCTTGGTCACACCTGAATAGGTAGGACTATCATGCCAAATTTTGAGCATATAGCATCACTAAATGCTTGAAGGGTGTAGGTAGACACAACAATATGAGAGGCAAGGAGCCGAAGATGTTTGAGTGCTATTGTAGTCATGATGTTGCTGGAAGATCTAGTATCGATCAAAACTCTCTTGAAGGGTGTTTCATTTACACATGTGATTATGTGCAAGGAGGTATCCACCATATCATTTAGAACCATATTGATATCATCCTATCGAAAGGTTATCACTGGTTCTATACATTGTCGAACATGCCTCGCAAAATTGTTAAAGGAGTTAATTCTAGGGCTGTAGCTCGATCACCATGAGGATCTCCATTAGAGATTTTCAATGAGGTGGAGATTGTTGAATGATCTCATAAATGGAGAGCCAGACATATGTTGTTCTCAATATCTAAGAAATATTGCTCTTTATCATGACCACCGACCAAGGTGGGAGGTTTGGCACTAGAGGTGGTAAATATTGTGATATTGAAGGAACGTCGCTTGAAGCCATAAGTGGTGCAAGTGGACTTGGGTATTGCCTATTCCTTATCATAATGTTGATCATGCCAATGTAACCTTGCATAGGGGGTGCATGATGAACCTCATTCACTTGTGGCACTAGCTTGACCTGCTCCACATGGGTAGGCAATGGGTATTTAAAAATACCCATTTGTTGATTATTTGGTGCGATAGGATTATAAAACTTAAGGAAATTTATATAAATCATATTTTGCACCAAGTATTTGAATTATAGCACATCTGCATGTCATGCCCATTTTTCCTATGAAACTTACAGTATAGTTATTCGTAATATCCTTTGGGCTTTGGTGCGTTTGGGTCAATAGGTCAACTCTTAGAAAAATTAATTACATTAGCTACACAAAGGCATTCACATAAAGAGTTCATGGACTTAGCAATGGGCATGAACTATTGCTTAGGGTGACATTGTTGATTTTTCCCTTGGTTATTCTGATTGTCCTTGTTGTAATTTCTAGGTATGACCTAATAATTGGGCTTATGAGGCAGCACTAGTTGCGTAGGCCATGGAATACTAATGGAAACCTGATTGACTAATGTTGGATTAGGTTGTTCTAGGTTTTTATTTGCATTCTTGTTCCACTTCATGTGAGTCTTTACAATCTCTCCCTCTTGAATATTGATGTCTTTGATTGTTCTAGTTTGCACTAGAGCATCTTCAAGAGTAGGATACTTTTGGAGTTGTAGAAACAAGAAGATAAAATTTAAGTAGCTCTTAGTGAACACTTGAGTCAAATATATCATGGGGAGTAAGAATGGTAGATTGGAAAGTAATGCTCACCATCTATTGCCATATTTTTGATTGAATCATCATAAAATTATTTCAACCCTGCAAGGCCAACCAATGTTGCCTTCCACTTGGTATTGAAGGTGAAGTATTCTAGGAATGCATCTATGAACTAATAAATATTTTGGATGCTATGCTTTGGGATTTGGGTGTACCACTCTATAGCTAGGTTGGAGAGAGTAGTCAATAATTTCCTCAAAAGCAAAGCATCATTGTCATGTTTGCCAAAGCAATGGCTCATGAACTTGGTAACGTGCTCCTACGCATCTTCATCTCCCTTAAAGGTAGCCAGACGAGGCATATTAAACTGATCTAGATAGGAAGGGGTAGATATCGAAGGATGGAGCAGTTGACTACATAACTAGCACAAAGTAGGATTCTAGGACCCAGATCGAGAGGTCTTGTTCTCCACTAATTCTAAGCACTCTAGCAATATCCTATATGCATCAGAGGACTTGATTTCCTCTTCTTGTCTTCAATTCTATGGTGGAGGGTGAGGAGCATCAGGCCTATTATGGGGTGGTTGAATGCCATCCCCTTGCCTTTATAAGATGTTTCCAAATATTCCATTTTTGGCTCATGCTTAGTGTAAGCCCCATAAGACATCTCCTGAGCTAGCCTATAAGGAGGGGTCACTGCCTACGATAGACACTCTCTGTTTGGCCAAGGAGGTAAGTCTCGACTATGCCTAGGAGGTTGTGGAGGCAACATTGGGTAAGGCCTAGGGAGCTTATATTGGATAAAATGGGTTGCTTATGATGGAATTCCTATCTATAGGTATTAGAGGTAGGAACCCTATCATGTAAAGTTTTCTGAAATAGCTCATTGGTATGTCGTTCAATCCTTTATTTCTTTAATTTATACAAGTAGTCTAGGTACTCTTTATCTCATTGAAGCTATTCTTGGCATTTATCATACCTTATGATCGCTTGATTTATCTATTCTACTATGTGGGGCCTAGGAGGCCTAGCAGCTTCACCCTAAGGTCTATCTCATTCAATATGATCTGAGATATCAATCATGCACTTCCCTTGATTGAGGGTAGTCATGTTCACTTGAGGTTTAGGTTTAAGCATGTGATATTTATATTCAACCAACATAGAGATACATCATGCTTGTGTAGTATACTGATCTTGAGGATAATTAAGGATATCCTCATACCTTCCTTCATTGATGAGGAAGGGAAGGGTTGTGTTGGCTCATCCTGAGTGATGAGTATCATACTCATATTCATACCTAGGCTATTGTAATCTATTAGGGCAGTGTAAGGGCAAAGTGTGATCAATTGGCCCACCCCAATGTGTGTACTCTTGCTCTTACCCATAAGTATACGTGTTAGACCTAGTAGGCATGCAAATGCATGGTACTAATCTATCTACTAGTACTTAGTTCATGGTTGCCTTTTTTCAAAGAAGCCATGTGAAGTATCTAAATATTGGAAATATGCTCCTATATTAGGATCAAAACCTGTAGAGGTGTCCCGCATAAGGCTTCCTTGCAGGTGAAGTTCCTGAATTGCTATTATGGGACTTAGGTGAGTAGAAGACCCCAAGGAGGTATGACCAGGTCCTTGGGGCTAAATAAAAGATGAATCGTGTCTCCTTGTCTACTCTTTGTAGTGTTTTATCTTGAGTGGTCTTGGATGTGGTGCACACCATTGCTATTCCCTACCAAAACCTAGATGATTATCTCCTTTACAATTTTTTAATAAAGCAACACTCAAGAATAAAAACACATAATAAGACAAGTGTTTATATCTTTTAAATATTATGTGTTACCTAAGCTAACTTGTGTGTTTAGATTTTTTGTTTGTAAATAAGACCTTGGGTCATGTGTTTTGCTCTTTTTGGATGATATACTTATATTTAAATGGATTTCACCTGTATACTCGTAGCTCGACAATTGATAATTAAAGTCTGGTCATGTAAACCCACCAAAGTATGGAGATGAAACCCATATCCAGTCAATGAGCACAGGTCCTACCAGTCGTCACCTAGTACTCACTTGGTTAGTGTTATACCCTTCAAAGAGAAGTACTTGTAAATTTTATAAACTACATCATATATTGGAGCCAACCCTGGCAAAATACAAGGGTTTGTGGGATATGAGACAACGGGTGGAGGTGAAACCCACCGTCATTGATATCTACTAGTGGTTGGTGATGAAATCCAATTTACTAGAATTTAAGTGGAATGTGGTGTGTATGGTTCCTTTTAAGCTTAAATAAAGTAAATAATGAAGCACTCAATGATCTTTCACTAAATTCAATAAAATAATGTTTTACTTTCAGAAAATCTAGATAAAAAGCAACCTATAAAATGCATTTCCTAAATGATAACCTACCCATTAGGTAGGATACAAGAAATAAAACCATAAAGGTGCATTTCTATTTAGTTAATTTTCAGTTTTTCTTCTTTTTTTGGTTGTTTTTGCAATTATGAAAAAGGGAAATCTATCTTTCTACATTTCAAGAAAACAAGGGAAGCAAGAAAAAAAAAAATTAAGAAAATTTTAACAGTAGAAATGCAAATTTAAGGTTTAGGACATGCCTTGATGGCCTAAGAACCTGCTATTTCTATAATTCTAAGCAAAAAGGATTTTGTTTTGTGGTCATCCTAGGATGGGACAACTACCAATTTAATGGTTGTCCTAGGGTGGAATAGTTGTGTGGCCATCCTTGGGTGGGATTATCAGTAGTCATGAGGTTGTTTCAGGTTAGAATGACTAGTTCTTGCAATAGAACAAAGGAAAAAATAAGATCAAATATTTAACCAACTCAATTGGGACATGGTCACACCATGATCACCACTGAAGTATGGGATAAATGGTGCACCTAAAAATGCTAAACAAGATGCATCTAACGCTAGTGTTTAATAAGCATTACAAAAGGAGCATTCAAGTAAGCATGATAAGCCAAAAAAAATGCATCAAATGGATATATTATTTATTCATTTGATATATCAAATCATGGTTACACAAATTCCCCCTTGAGGATCTTGTTATAAAATGGTGCCCAAGGATTAAATCTTTTCAATAAATTAGGTGTACTTCCAATGTTCTTCCTCGTACCTACAATTTAATTGGATAGGCCTATGATGTTGCTACTTTAATATTTGATATTATTATCCTATGCTCCTTCCTCATGTACTGTAAAACCTGCACCTACACACAAGGAAACCAGATTTTATCAATAGCAAGCGCGGATTGTGAAGCATGCAAAAGAAATACATTAAATAGTAGACTAGAAAGTGGAAATATGCAATGCGACCATATAAAAGTATTCTAAATTATTAAAAATATTAGAGGCATGCATAAAATGTGATTTTGGACTTATCTAATTAGAAATGACAGATAAATTGTAGCCATACTCGTGCCGATTATGTAGTGTGCCTAGTAAGCTTGCAAAAAATAAAACAAGTGATTTCTAGTTCTAAACATCTCCAAATCCAACCAAACTTGGACATAATATATAAAATACTATTTAGGGAGGACCCACATGAAACTATTAGCAAAATTGATCACATATTCATGTGCATATTCAGATGGGCCAAGTAGACCTACAAAATACTAAAAATGCAATAACTCGCTCAATATAACTCCAAATTGAATGAAATTTTAAAAGTAGGTTCTTTATATATCCTATAATATGCATATTTAAAAAAAATAGAAAAATAATGCTTCAATATATAACCATACCTTGTAGGGACGGTGGTGACTATCATAGAATGGAGACCATCATGGGTGGAACGACCACTAGTTATACTGATTTTATACCACTAATTCCTCTATGAATTGGTAAAAATATATCCCAATGGTGTTTTCATAAAATTTGGTGGTGAAATTCACTCAATTTATTGTATTTTGTTAATAAATTTCACCTCTTGAATCACTCAAGAACCTCCTTCACTAGGTAGATATTTCGAGGGAAAAAGCACAAAAGGTTGAGGGGAAATATTGACATCACTTCGTTGCAATGTCATACAACTCCTCTCTATATTTAGGTGGAAAATGGATCCAATTTATAGCCTAAGGGGGCCTATGGCCAAATGAACATGCAAGGACCTGCAGGGAAAGACGTGTCATTTATACAAAACTTAGCATGCATTGGAAGGGGAAGAAAATCTCCCATTTTTGCCTCTATTATGCAGCATTTCATAAGGATTCTATGCCTTCAGGTCTGCATGCTTGAATAGGTGGGATAAATGGTAGTATCTATGCACCATTTATCCAAAAATTGACTTTTTGGGAGTCAAAGGTCTTGGTCATCCCACCCAGGGATGGCTGCTTGCGACCATCCTTGGGTGAGACGATCATGACATGTGATCATCCCAGGGTGGGACGGTCATGCCTATGTGGCCCAAAACCTCCCAAAAGTGGGGTAGAGCCTTCCAAGAGTGGTTATACCACTATGTAACCTATGAGGCTTGCCCAAGGGGGCCATATGATATCAAATCATCCAATGTTTTTTGTTACCTAATCGGATTGGCATGATTTTAGTGTCTATACATACACCTATGGCTCCTGTTACTTTTGGAAGTGTTGCAATCGACATCAAAGAAGTTACCTCCAGACCACAAGGTAACCTTATTATTCAAAAGTACTATTTTAAATTATGTATTTTAAATATTGATTTGTCATTTATATCAAAGAGAGCATGGTATTCAAGGTAGAAATATTCTTTAAGAATAATCAGTTTATAATGTTGGACAATAGAAAGAAAGGTAAACATTCTTAAGGATTATAATATTTAAATATTATAAAGAGAGTTTATAAAGGTTCAAGAGGCTTGAGGACAAAGGTTTATAAAGAGAAGGACAAAATGTTTAAAATAAAGACAAAAGTTTTTGAAGGCATTGGACAAAGGTTTAAAAGTAATATATTATAATATTTAAAACCTAAGGTTTAAATATTATAATACAAATAAATTTGAATTTGCAAAGGGCACAAATTTAAATTCAAAAATGTGAAAATATGAAATGTCAATGTTCCATGGTCAAAACAAAACACTTATATAAATGGGAGTAATATTTCATTCATGCTAAGGTTAAGCAAGGAGTGAAAATAGAAATCCTTCATGTGAGATTCGTGGAGAGCAAAATGGAAATAACACACATCTTGGAGATAGAATTGAAAACAAAATAAGACAAAGACTGTGTGTTAGAGATCCCATATGGGTGGCTAGCCCAAACAGCAGTCGAGCCTCGGCTAGAGCATTATGGAATAAGAGATATCAAGGTCGATTCGTGGTGGCACCATTTTGCTGAGTTTTTGACCAGAGATAAATTTGAAAAGGTTTTAATCAAAACATCACATACTTTATTTTTCATGTGGATGGCTAGCTCAAGTGAAAATCTAGCTTGCGCTAGGGTGTAGGCAGATAGGAGGTCTCAGGGTTTATTCATAGTGGCACTATTTTTCTAAGGTTTTCTGGATAGAAAAAATTCATGGTGATACCTTAAAATAAACATCGTGCACTTCATTTTTTGTGTGGGTAGCTAGCTCACATGGTAGCCTATATTGCACTATGGTGTGGGTAAACTGGAGGTGGTAGGTTTGATTCATGGTGGCTGCATTGGTAAGGGCAAAAATATTTTTATTAAATAAATTTTAGGAGTTATAATATATGCATCATATTTAATTTTGTTAGATAGTTATAAGGTGTGCTATAATTAATTATATTTTACATAGTGTTTGGAGTCATAATGTATACTATATGTAATTGAATATTGCATTGCAGATATTATGTATGGGTATTATAAATTTAAATTTATTTGTGAAAGTATGAGATAATAGGTTAATATTCTTGAAAGTTTTATTATGTACATTTGGAAATATGATTTCCTATCCATGCATGAAATATAAAACTACTAACTAGATTTTGGAGGAGCAAAAAAGAAATTATTTTTCCAAGATAGGTTTGAGAAGCTCATCATCATCAAGGTAAATTTAGAGGTATGGTAATTTAATTCCTTTCTCAAAGATTTTTTTTATTGAAGAAAATAGATTGAGTTGTGATATGTTTGGAGGCATAAGTATTGATTGTTTGAGCATTACTTGGATTAAAATTAGGAAATATTATAGATCATATTTATGACCAAACCTATGCATTGTATATGGTTCAAATTGGTTTTTAGTGATATATTCTAGAGATACAAAATAAAACCAAAACATTGGCTCATATCACATATGGTTTCCAAGAGATTTGTTGAGAAAATTTATAAGAAATATTTTCTCCTTGGACATAGCCCATATTGGGTGAACCACATTAAATTTGTGTATCTTATGTGTGTGATGATATGTGCATTGTTTCAGTATTGCAATTGATAATATTGGATAATACTACTTTGGAAAGAAAAGTAAATTTTTTTATCTTATACTGTTCACCCCCCTCAGTATAAGCTTGTGTTATTCAGTTGGTATCAGAGCAGGTTCCTTCATGTAAGCCTAACAACTTGAAGGTAGATCTTACATGAATACAAATGGCACACCAAGAAGGGTTTTCATAAAATAGGATACCATTGTTTGATGAGACTAACTATGCTTTCTGGAGCATAAGGATGAAGACATTTTTTATGGCACAAGGATATGATACATGACAATAAATTAAGGATTGGTTCACACAACCTACAACTCCTCATATATATGCAAGTGGTAAGAAACCATATGAAATTAATGCCAATGCAATGGATATAATTTTAAGTGGGTTATGTGAATTAGAATTTGTGAAAGTCATGCACTACACTTTAGCAAAATAAATTTGGGATAAGTTACATAATACATATAAAGGAGATGATAAAGTTAAAATTTCAAAGCTTCAAACACACAAGAGGAAGTTTGAATAATTGAATATGAGATATGAGGAAACTATTTCTAGGTATCTACTTCATGTTGATGAGGTGGTCAACACTATTCGTGGTCTTGGAGAAAATATTGAGGACTCTACTATTGTTAAAAAAATATTAATGTCACTCACTATGAGGTATGATGCAAAGGATTCAACAATAGAAGATATGAAGGATCTCCAAACTTTAGGTATGGATGCATTACATGGAATTCTCATAGCCTATTAGATGAGGAAAAAAAATATAAAACATCCAAATGAGAGGCAACATTCAAAGTGATGGGGAGCCAAGATTCACCATCGAAAATCCAGATCCAATATTCTTCTTTGATCATAGAAAAACCAATTACAACACTAGCCCGTAGGCATAGGTTTTTTATCAGAGCAAAACTTCCTCCTGGAGCCTAGATTCACCACCTGCTTCTATTACAATGTCTGGGTTTTTTTTGAGGTCCCGACCCCCTAGGACATTAATCACCCACCTGGAATAATACATCCTTAGAATCTGAAAAGTCAGCTCTTCCCCTGACCTTCATGACTGAACCTTCACATCTTTTACCTTAACTAGAAACTGCCATCAGGTCAGCCACAAAAATATGCATTGATGAGTCGTATGAACGTCTTTGACCTCTGGGCACAACATTCGAGTGGCCGCCCTACTCAGCAAGCTTATTGATCAAGAAATCATGCATTAATGAGGCCTTTGACTGCCTTAGGAAACACCGTCTGGGAATGCATACCTTTTTAAATTGTGAACCAACCATATGTCACGATATTGCAACATGTCGTGATATCGTGACATTTTTCTTCCTCACTACCTTTCTCTTCTTTGGGTCATGATATCGCGACATGTCGTGATATCACAACATATTTCCTTTCCAGCTCTTCTTTCTCCCTTTTAGTTGCAAAATCGTGACATGTCGCGATATCATGACATCTTTCCTTTCTGCCTCCTCCTCACCTCTCGGGTCATGAAATCATGACATGTCGTGATATCATGACATTCTTCCTTTCTGCTTCCTTCTCGCCTCTTTGGGTCGCAAAATCATGACATGTCATGATATCGTGACACTTTTTCTCTCTTGAGCCTTCTCTCGGCTTTTGGTCACGATAATGTGACACGTCGTGATCGTGATTTCGTGACATGTTGCAAAATCAAGATATTTTCTTCTCTAACCTTTCCTATCTTCTTTCGGTCATGATTTCACGACATGTTGTGAAATCATGACATTTTTTCTCTGTGCCTTCTCTCTCCTTCCTAAGTCACGAAAATGTGACATGTCGCGATATCGCGACACTTTTCCTCTCCTATGCCTCTCTCGCCTTTTGGTCATGAAAATGCGACATGTCACGATATCATGACACTTTTCTCTCTTGTGCCTTCTCTCGCATTTTGGTCACGATATCGCGACACTTTTTCCCCCTTGCACTTTTTCTCGTCCTTTGGTCATGAAAATGCGATGTGTCATGATATCGCGACACTTTTTCCCCCTTGTGCCTTTTCTCATCCTTTGGTCACAAAAATGTGACATGTCGTGATATCACGACACTTTTCTCTCTTGCGCCTTTTCTCATCCTTTGGTCGTGATAATGCAACATGTTGCAATATCACGAAACTTTTTCTCTCTTGAGCCTTCTCTTAGCTTTTGGTCGTGATAATGCGACACATCATGATATCGCAACACTTTTCTCTCTTGAGCCTTCTCTCGGCTTTTGGTCACGAAAATGCGACATGTCATGATATCGTGACATTTTTATTCTTTGTCGACATGTCGCGATATCATGACATTTTTTCTCCTTGTGGTATTTTGCTTTCCCTTGGATGCTTCTGCATCAGACAACCGAGGTGGATTGAGAAGTGACCTTCACTTCTGTACTGTTCTTTCACCTTCTTTTTCAAAATCTCAAAACTTGCAAAATCTTCAACCTCAGAACTGCTCTTTTCTCCTTTATCCATCATTCTCAACTCAGAAGAATTCCTTGGACTACTCCCACATACAATCTGGAATGGTGATTTACCAATACTCCTATTGACAGTCCTATCTAGAGTAACTGGGGCTATACAAGCTCTCCAAGCTTCAACAAAATCTAGGTCTTCAGGGTACAAACCCTTAAGTTCTTCAAACCCCACAACTTCCACTCTCATTGTTGTTAGCAACCTCTTTTCATCCATCCCCTTCAGTGGCTTTAGTTTATGGCGCACTCCATTCTTCGTCACTGAGTAAGTGTTGGCGCAACCATCATGCACTGCACACCGATAAAACTGCCATGGCCTTCCCAATAATAAATGGCAAGCATCCATAGGTAGGATGCCACATAGGACCTCATCATAGTAATTCCCAATATTAAATTTCATCGAGCATTGCTCACTAACCAAAGCCCTATGGTCCTTCTGTAACCACACAATTCGATATGGATGCGATTGTCTCCTCCTCTTTAACTGTAACTTAATAACCATTTCTTCTAAGACCAAGTTATTAGTACTACTATTATCTATAATAATATTACAAACCTTACCCAAACTTTTGCACCTTATGCAGAATAGGATCCTCCTCTGGTCTGATCCTTTCTCCTCATTCAACAAGGTCCTCCTTGTGACTATAACTTCTCTCTCTGCCTCCTCAGAATGTTTTGATTTAGAACCTTCATCTGCTACAGCAGCTCTGGCGGGACCCTCAGGTCTCTTATTTGTCCTTTCTTAGTGTTGGGGACACTCATATTCCTTATGTCCTTCTTCCCCACAATGGAAACAGGTTCCACAAAATCCTCCTCTTCCATACCCACATCCAGATCTACCTCTTCCTCTTTGGTAGTTGTTCTGACCATGAGATTTGTAATCATTATCTCCCTTCTAATCTTGACTACTACTAGCTTCTTCTTTCTCCTCATATTGTCCTCCATCTATTCTTCCACCAGTTCTTTCTCCATGAATTCTTCCTCTTTTCTTACTCTCAAATCATCTATTCAGCTTCTCTTCGACTTTGAGGGCAAACTGGTAAGCATCCTCAATGGTGCTCACCCTAACCAGACTCAACTCTTCTTGAATACTGGTTCTCAACCCATTGATGTAAAGGGACACCTTCTCCTTGTTAGCCTCTGAATGGCCAATTCTAATGGAGATCTTATAAAACTCCTCTATGTACTCTTTGATAGTTTTTCTTGACTATATCAAACTCTGCATTTTCCTTAGTAGATCCAATTCATAATCTTTTCAACTTATCTACCATTCTATACCATCTTGTTATTCTCTCCTTTCCTCTTCTATTTCTTTCTAGTTGTACTCCCTTCCACCAGATGCTAGCATGACCCTTCAGCTTGGTCTTAGCAAATCTGACCCGATCAGGATCTTCAACCTCCTCATATTCAAAGTATTCTTCTAGGTCATTGATCCAGTCAATCAACTCCTTTGGATCTAGATTTCTAGAGTACATAGAAACCTCCATATTTTGTTTCTTTACAATCTGGGAGATGGATCTGTATAACTTGGCTTGTGCAGGATCTACAACCTCTTCTTCTTCCTCAAACTGGTCATCTTCTTCATCAAATTCATCTTCACTTCCTTCTTCTCCTCTGGGTTCAAGCCCTCTACGTAGCTCCTCTTGCAGAGCCTAAACTTGCCTCTACAAAGCTCTAAAATATTTTACTGGCACCATATTTCTTCCACCACCATGGTTTCTTTATGGAGGCATTCTGCTTGTTTCTCTTACAACCCTTCCACAGATCCTGGTGCAAGCTTCCTCACTTTCAATGATCTACTCACACACTTAGGAACTCCTACTCTTCCACAGATCCTAGTGCAAACTGCCTCACTTTCGACGATCTATTTACACACTCAGGAACTCTCGCTCTGATACCACTTGATGGGGAGCCGAGATTCACCACCAAAAATCTAGATCCAATATTCTCCTTTGATCACAAAAAACCAATTACAACACTAGCCCGCAGGTGTAGTTTTTTTATCAGAGCAGCACTTCCTCCTAGAGCCCAAATTCACCACCTATTTGTATTACAATGTCTAGGTTTTTTTGAGGTCCTGACCCCCTAGGCCATTAATCACCCACCTGGAAGAATACATCTTCAGAATATGAAAATTCAGCTCTTCCCCCAGCCTTCGTGACTGAACCTTCACTTATTTTACCTTAACTGGCAACTGCCACCGGGTCAGCCATGTAAACCCGCATTGATGAGCCATCTAAACGTCTCTGACCTCTGGGTGCAGCATTTGAGTGGCCACCGTGCTCAGCAAGCTTATCGGGCAAGAAATCATGCATTAATGAGGCCTTTGACTGCCTCGGGGAACACCGTCTGGGAACACATGCCTTTTTGAATCATGAACCAGTAGTATGTCATGATATCACGACATCACGAAATTTTTCTTCCTCGCTGCCTTTCTCTTATTTGGGTCACAATATCGTGACATCTTTCCTTTTTGGATCTTCTTTCTCCCTTTTGATCATGAAATTGTGACATGTCACGATATCACGATATCTTTCCTTTCTGCCTCCTCCTTGCCTCTCAGGTCACAAAATCATGACATGTCATGATATCATGACATTCTTCCTTTCTTCTTCTTTCTCGCATCTTTGGGTCATAAAATCATGACATGTCGTGATATCACGACACTTTTTCTCTCTTGAGCCTTCTCTCAGATTTTGGTCATGATAATGTGACACGTCGCGATCGTGATTTCATGACATGTCGCGAAATCATGAAATTTTCTTCTCTGGCCTTTCCTGTCTTCTTTCGATTGCGATTTCATGACATGTCATGAAATTGTGACATTTTTGCTCCACGCCTTCTCTCTCCTTCCTGAGTCGCAAAAATGTGACATGTCACGATATCGCGACATTTTTCCTCTCTTGCGCCTCTCACACCTTTTGGTCGTGAAAATGTGACATGTCACGATATCGTGACATTTTTCTTATTTGCCGACATGTCGTGATATCGCGACACTTTTTCTCCTTGCGGTAGTTTTCTTTCCTTTGGATGCTCCTGCATCACAAAGATTCAAAGAAGGGAAAGGATAAAGAACAAGAATTAAGTGATGAATCAAGCAGTGAAGAGGAGGCTAACTTTGTAAGAAGAAATAAGAAGGGTCCAAGAAAAAACAAAAATATGCCAACTATAAAATACTTTAGTTGTGGTAACATTGGTCACTATGCAACTAATTATCCATAAAATGGATATTTTAGGAGTGAAGAAAATGAATATAAGAGAAATAAAGAAAGAAAATTTTATCATGAAAAAAAAATAGGTATGGTCAAAACAAGCATGAGAAGAATATCTTTCAAAGGCACAAGAAAAGTTCTTATGTTGAAGAAGTAAGAAGTACTTCCAGTGACAGTGATGAAAGCCTCTCTGATAGTGAGGAACAATAAATTCTATTTTTGGCCATACAAGAAAAAGAAGATGCCCCTATTATTGAATACCAAGAAGAAGAGAAAGTTTGAAATTATGAAAAGTAAGCCACTATTGATATGGAAGAGGATGAAAGCCAATTTCAAGAGGATGAGGAAACAAAGGCAAAGCTTATATAAGATCTCACTGACTCAAAAGTTAAGTTTGAAGAGGCAAGGAAAGTTGAAGAAGGTATGGTTGAACAATTAAAAGCAAAAGAACTAGAATGTGAAAGACTAGAACATGAAGCTAACATTCTAAGGGACTTGAGAAATTCAACAATAAGATATATCAATTTAGAAAAAGGTCAAAATAATTGGATGATATTATCAAAACATATAGATCTCCATTTATGAAGACTGGACTTGACTTTGAGTAAAGTCCAAAAGTACAAAAATAGGAGACACTCACAAAAGAAATAGAAGCATAAAATAAGGTATACGAAGAAGAATCTAAGACCTATACTGATGAGTTGAGAAATGGAAACATAAATGAGGAAGGAAAAAATATACCATCAAGGAATAGGGACTAGTACAGAAGAAGCAAAGGAAGAATCATGCAACCATATCCTCCAAGGAAAGATGAATATTTCTTCCAAGGTTATTGTTTCTCATAAAAATTTTGGACATAAAGCTATACATTTCAAGGTTCGTTGTAAGAATGATTATGGATTCACCAAGAGAAATTTCAAGTCATTTTCACCTTTTAAGGACTACAACATCATGTGTTACAATTGCAATAATTTTGGGCATAGAGCAAAGTGGTGTAGGACAAAATTTCCAAAACTTCAAAATACAAGCAAGAAGAAGGATAGTCAAAATGGTCAAAGAGGTATGACTTAAAAATTTTAGAAAAATATTGAAAAAGAAGAAGAGCATTTTAAGTTGGGAATATATTTACTCCCATCCAATAATTAATCACCTCAAGGAAATAAAGTGATGAGGGGGCTATGATAAAGTATCTTATTTTTAGCCCAAAAGAGTCCTTTGCCATTGATGTCAAAGGGTGGGAGAATTCAGTGAGGGAGAGCAACTTCTCAGGGGGAGCAATTTTGGAATCCATTTGCAGTAAAAGAGTTTTTTTTTTAAGGATTGCCATCAATGACAAAGAGGAAGATGTTGAAAATATTAAGAATATTGAGTTGTCATTGATGTCAAAGGGTTGATTCCAAAGATATCATGGTATTAAAGGCAGAAATATTCTTCAATAATGATAGTTTGCAAGGTTGGGCAATAGAAAACAAGACAAACATGTTTAAGGATTATAATATTTAAATATTATATTTAAATAGTATAAATATAGTTTATAAAGGTTCAAGATGCTTGAGGACAAAGGGTTATAAATATAAGGAAAACATGTTTAAAAAAAATACAAAAGTTTTTAAAGGCATTGGACAAAGGTTTACAAGTAATATATTATAATATTTAAAACATAAGGTTTAAATATTATAATACAAATAAATTTAAATTTAAAAATGGCGGCAATATAAATTCATAAATATGAAAATCTAAAACACCGATGTTCCATGGTAAAAAAAAAATACTTATATAAATGGGAGTAATATTTCATTCATGCTAAGGTCAAGCAATGAGTGAAAATAGAAATCCTTCATGTGAGATTTATGGAGAGCAGAAGGGGAAGCACACACATCTTGGAGTTAGAATTGAAAATAAAATAATATGAAGACTATGTGTTAGCAATCCCATTTGGGTGGCTAGCCTAGATGGCAACCAAGCATATGCTATAGGATTGTGTAACAAGATATCTCGAGATCGATTCATGATAATACCATTTTGTCGAGTTTTTGACCAAATATAAATTCAAAAATATTTTAAAATAAATATTGCACACTTTGTTCTTCATGTGGATGACTATCTTGAGTGGAAACCTAGCTTGCATTAGGGTGTAGGCAGATAGGAGGTCTCAGGGTCAATTCATGGTGGCACCACTTTGCTAAGGTTTTTATGTAAGAGAAAATTTGTAGTGACACCTTAAAATAAGCATCATGCACTTTTTTTTCATATGGGTAGCTAGCTCATGTGACAACCTAGCTTGCACTAGAATGTGGGCAAATATGAGGTGGTAGGTTCGATTCATGATGGCTATATTGGTAAGGGTAAAAATATTTTGATTAAATAAATTATAGGAGTTATAAGGTATGCATAATATTTAATTTTATTAGGGAGTTATAAGGTGTGCTAAAATTAATTGTATTTTGCATAGGGTTTGGAGTCATAAGGTATATTATGTGTAATTGAAGATTGCATTTCAGATATTGTGTGTGGGCATTATAAAGTTAAAGTTATTTGTGAAAGTAGGAGATATAAGGTAGTATTCTTGAAATCTTTGTTGTGTACATTTGGGAAGATGATTTCCTATCTATGCATGAAATAGAAAACTACTAACCAGATTTTGGAGGATCAAAAAGGAAATTATTTTTCCAAGACAGGTTTGAGAAGCTCATCATCATCAAGGTAGATTTAGAGGTATGGTAATTTAATTCCTTTCTCAAAGAGTTTATTTTTTATTGAATAAAATATATTGAGTTGTGATATGTTTGGAGGCATAAGGATTTATTTTTTGAGCATTGCTTGGATTGAAATTGAGAAAGATTATAGATCAGATTTATGAGTAAACTATGCATTGTTTATGGTTGAAATTGGAAATAAATTGATGAAATTTATAAATGAATTTTGAGAGTAAATTTGTGCATTGGTTTTGAGTCATATTGGAAATGAAAGTGCAAGAGTTGTAAATAAGTTTTTTGAAGCAAATTTATGCATATTCATGATTGACTTTGTGAGTAGATAAAAAGAATAGACTTGTGGATTGTTCATGATTAATATTGTGATTAGATGAGGACTTATGCATTGTGATTGATCTTGAAGTAAATGTGCAACTCAACAATAAGCAGGTCAGTTATCATGTGCTAGACTAGGGCTACCTTTAGAATTCAATAAATGTGAGACATGTGAAAGTGATAGACTTGATGAATGTGAAGAACATATTGAGCATTCGTTAGTGCATATTATTCTCTATATGTTCAAGAGGTTAAATGAATTTTGGGTAGAATATGTCTAAACTACTTTAGTTGAATAAAGTACATTGAATATTAGATAAAGCACTTGATGACATCATTATGTAATATTTGAGAATAGATAAATATTATTTGTATATAATATATGAGATTGATTGAGCAGGTTTGAAGTAAAGTTGAGCAAGTTCTATTGAGTAGATTTGAGTTGTGATTGTGAGTAGATTTGAGCAATGATTGTAAGTATATTTGAGCAATTCTTGTGAGTATACTTGGAGAAAAGTTGAGAAAGCCTTTTCAATAGGCCTGAAGTAGATTTGAGAAGGTTTTGATGAGCATATTTGAGCAAGCCTTGTGAATAGGCCTAAAGCAAATTTTAGCAAGTTTTTATGAGCAAATTTGAGAAAGCCTTATGCGTAGGCTTGAAGCAGAATTGAGTAGGTTTTCATGATCATATTTGAGCAAGCCTTGTGTGTAGGCTTGAAGTAGATTTGAGCAAGCCTTGTATGTAGTCTTGGAGTATATTTGAAAAAAATTTAGAGCAGTTTTAGGAGCATATTTGAGCAAGCCTTGTGTAGGCTTGGAGTAGATTTAACCAAGCATTGTATAGGCTTGGAGCAGGTTTGAGCAATCCTTGTATAAATGTTTGGAGCAAACTAGAGAAGAGGGTATTGAGGTTTCCTGTGGATAGAGGTGCATGAACTAAAGTAGAGGGGATTGAGATCTCCTATGGATTGAGGTACATGAACCAAAGTAGAAAGGATTGAGGTCTCTTGTGGATAGAGGTCCACAAACCAGAGTAGAGGGGATTGAGGTATCCTATGGATAGAGTTCCATAAACCAAATTATATGGAATTGGTGTCTCCTATAGATAGAGGTCCATGAAATTGATCATAGGTGATTGGTGTCTTCTTTGAGTTGGTATCCATAAACATTGTAATAGGGAATTGGTTCCTAAGAGATTTGTTGAGAAAAATTATAAGAAATATTTTATTCATGGACATAGCCCACATTGGGTGAACCACGTTAAATATGTGTCTCTTATGTGTGTTATTATTTATGCATTATTTCATTATTGCAATTTATAATATTGGATAATACTGCTTTGGAAAGAAAACTAAATTTTTGTATCTTATATTGTTCACTCCCCTTCCTCTCAGTATAAGCTTGCATTCTTTAGAGATACCCAATAGTGTAGGACATAAATTGATAGAATTTAGAGGATAACCCTAGGAAGTATCATATATTTTGATAGTCTTTTGTCAACATCACCATCCCAAGCTAGTCCATTAGAGCAGTCAACCAATATATAGCCAAGCATGTTGGCTCAAAAATATTTTGAATTAGGTGCTGATATGGGACAATACAAACTACCAGGGTTATACATAAGGGGTAGTACAAAAATTATATTTATAAAAAATTGGTAAATATTAATTTAAATAGGGCGAATCATGTCTAAACTAGTTGGCGAACTTCTCAAAATTTTGCAAAAAATTTATCAAATTTTGGAAAAAATTTAATTTATTTTTGTGAAAACTAAAAAAATTTGGTGATTGGTAGAGTGTGACTGATAGAGTGTGAATAGTATATCTATTGGAAATATTGAGTTGTCATTGATGTCAAAGGGTGCATGGTATTCAAGGTAGAAATATTCTTCAAGGATGAGAAGTTTACAAGGTTGGACAAAGCAAACAATGGAAAATTATTCAAGGTAAGGTATATCTCAAAGTAAAGGATTATAATATTTAAATATCATATTTAAATATTATAAAGAGAAGGTTTAAAGGCTTGGGATAAAAATATTTAAAAAGAAGGGCAGAGGTTTTTAAATAAGGACAAAGGTTGGGACATAAGATTTAAATATTTAAAGTTTTAAAAGAATGTTATAATATTTAATTTAAATATTATAACCCAAAGTTTCTTGAAAAGGAAATTGGTGCCAACGTTCATGGAGGTATTATAAAGTTTTCAAAACAAATAAATATGGTCTGACCTCTTAGGGTGCCACATGAAAGAGTATAAATATCATATTGAAGTTCATGCTACAAATGGTTTTTGATGAGAAATCCTTCACTGCTATTTGTTGCCCTTTGAGAGAGTGAGTTCATTGTCGTTAGTTGCCCTTTTGAGAGAGTGATTTTGCTACCATTCATTGTGTCTTTTCACCATCGTTCATCAAAGCCTTCACTATATTTATGAGATCTCCTTGTTTTCATTTGTGAAATACACTTGTTGTGTGTAAGGAGAGAAGAATTGAGATGACAAAGCATAGATTGAAGTGAAATTTATTGGATATCAAAAGTAATATAAAAGGTTTTGAAGATAGCAAATGAAGTACTTGGTTATCTAGTGCATCAAATAATTGGATAGTCAGAAGGCTAAGGAAAGCAAGTTTTGAAAGCACCAACTAGTGAGGATAGCGCAAATGATTGAAATAAAATATTATGTTGCATCACATGCGGTAAAAAGAAGAACACAGTGGGTGATAAGTTGAATGATAATTTTTATGGTGGTGAGCAATCAAGCAAGCGAAAGAAGATATTTACAACTATCTTTTACTTGTTGGATCAATGAAGCTAAAGATAGAGCCACCATGAACTGAATTTGCGCATAAGAGGTTTAAAGTTTTAGATTGATTGAGTTGAGGAGCTGATTACATTTTTGAGGTATGGTTTTGTTTGACGTTGGACAACAAGTTTGGAAAGGCTATGCAAAACATTGATCTGGGTGACACTTGTTAATTGAAGATAAGAAGGACAACGTAGGTATAATAATGTTTGATTGTTTACATTGATGAAGGTACTTTATATCATAGGTGGTAAAGTATTCTACTCAACGGATAGTGTATCTGGAGTGGCTTGCTTTGTGTTGATAAGGTTTGGAGTAGAGAGACCTAGGTTCGAGTCTCATGCATGAATTTACTTTTGTAAGAAGTGGCAATAAATATTTTGAAAGAGGAAGTTTCACTTTGACGTTGGCAACCAATAAGGTACAAAGAGATAATTTCTTTTGTGACATTATTGTTGACTTTATAGAGTGGGAGGCATAAGTAGATATTTTGTTTTCAAAATATTTACCATGTGTGACTATTTACAAAGATAGTAATAAGGCAAAATGGAAGTATTTTAAGATTGAAGTTGTAAAAAGGCAAAAAGGAAATTTTATGTGAGAGTTGTTAAAAGAAATTGATAATATTGTTGTGAAAATTTGGAGGCCTTTTATTTTATGTATTTACATCTATTGCATGGTCATTGGAAATAAAAAGGTAAAGATAGAGAGTAAAGTTATCCAATGCTAGACAAGAAATATATTTTGTGAGACATGTGGAAGAGACATAATGTAAAGAACATATTGGGAATTTGTTAGTACATATCATTTTCTATATGTTCATGAAAGAAAAAGAATTTTGGGTAGAATATGTCTGAATTGCTTTAGTTGAAGAAAGCACTTTTGGGAAAGATATGAGCATTATTTGTATGCAATATTTGGAAAAGTTAAGAGTTGGATTATGAGTAGGTTTTTGAGAAAATAAATGAGTGGTGTTATGTAGAGTTGTGAGCAGGTTTGAGCAGAGTTTTGAGCATGTTTGAGTAGATTTGTGAGTAGGCTTTGGAGCAAACTAGAGTAGAGGGGATTGGTGTCTCCTATGGATAGAGGTCCATGAACTAGAGTAGAGGGGATTGGTGTCTCCTGTGGATAGAGGTCCATGAACCTGAGTATAGGGGATTGGTGTCTCCTTTGGATTGGTGTCCATAAACATTGTAATAGGGAATTGGTTCCCAAGAAATTTGTTGAGAAAATTTATAAGAAATATTTCTTCATGGATGTAGCCCACATTGGGTGAACCACGTTAAATCTGTGTCTCTTATGTGTGTGATGATTTGTGCATTGTTTCATTATTGCAATTGATAATATTGGATAATATTGCTTTGGAAAGAAAAGTAAAATTTTTATCTTATACTGTTCATCCCCCTCTTAGTATAAGCTTGTGTTCTTCAATTGGTATCATAGTGGGTTCCTTCGTGAAAGCCTAACAACTTGAAGGAAGATCTTACAAGAACACACATGGCCATTGAAGTGATAGAAGATGCTCCTATGGTTGAAATCAACAAGAGAGATTTAAAAATGAAGAGGAAGCCATAGTTGATATGGAGGAGGAACTTATTGCTGCTCTTGGAGAATTGAAAAGGGTTAGAAAGAAGAATTCAGGATTGAAGGCTCAAGTTCAAGAGGATGAGGAAACAAAGACAAAGCTTCTACAAGATCTCATAGACTTAAAAGTGAAGGTTGAAGAGACAAAAAGAATTGAAGAAGTTATGGTTGAGAAATTAAAGGTAAAAGAATTAGAATGTGAAAAATTGGAACATGAAGTTGTCTCTCTAAGAAAGGAAGTAGAAAAGTCTAAGGATAAGTTGCAACAAAATATAAGGTTAGAGAAATAGAAAGAGGAGTCAAGCTCAAAAGGAACAAAGACATCAAAGAAAGTTAGTAAAAATGAGCCCATGACCTATGTTGATGTATTGAAGGAGGAAGAAAATAGAGAATCATCATGGACAAAAGTCAATCACAGGAACAAAAATGAAAGAACCATGCGACCATATCATCCAAGGCAATCAAACAGGTTTAAATATTTCTTCCATGGTTATTGTTTTTCATGTAACAAATATGGTCATAAAGTTGTACATTGCATGGTCTATGTGAAAAATAATGTTGGCATCATCAATAGAAATTACAATTCTTTTGCACCTCTCATGAATAACAATGTCATGTGTTACAAATGTAATAATTTTGGGCACAAAGCTAGATGGTGTAAAACAATATTTCTTGAACTTCCTAAATCAAGCAAGAAAGAGGAAGGTCAAATAGTTCAGAAGGAGATGTCCTCAAAAGTTTGGAAAAAGAAAAAGGAACAAGAAAAGGAAAAGTCCATGTTGGTACAAACAACTCTTCATGTGCAAAATGAAGGAAATCAGTGGTATATTGATAGTGGTTGTTCAAGCCATATGATAGGTGACAAAAGCAAATTTCTTTCTCTCAAGAAAATAAATGGAGGAACAGTGAAATTTGGTGATAATGCTTCTACCAAAATTGTTGG
This sequence comes from Wollemia nobilis, assembly GCA_028583015.1. Taxonomy (NCBI): domain Eukaryota; kingdom Viridiplantae; phylum Streptophyta; class Pinopsida; order Araucariales; family Araucariaceae; genus Wollemia; species Wollemia nobilis. The sequence continues at coordinate 1,595,729 of JAQPPZ010016751.1, read as the reverse complement.
AAAAGGGACTTTGAGTTTGGATAATGGAAAATCTAGGACAGAAAATGTGTTATATGTTGAAGGATTGAAGCACAATCTACTAAGTGTAAGTCAACTATGTGATCAAGGGCACATACTCACATTTCACCCAAATGGATGTGAGATCAAGAAATCCAAGACAGGAAAGCTTATTGCAGATGCCAGTAGAACTACAAACAATCTCTACATGTTAAGTGAAATTAAAGGAGAAAAATATTTTTTATCACAAGAGGATGAGAGTTGGTTATGGCATAGAAGAATGGGTCACCTGAACTTTGACAACATAGTGAAAATAAGCAACAAATAGGCAGTCAGAGATTTTCCCAAGATAGCAAAACCCCCAAGCATGATTTGTGCACAATGCCAGCATGGTAAGCAAATAAGAACAAGTTTCAAATCAAAGGAGTTTTCTTCATCCAAGCCTTTGGAGCTAGTTCACACCGATCTATGTGGGCCTACAAGGACAAAGAGTTTACAAGGTGAGAGTTACTTCATGTTATTTATTGATGATTTCTCTAGAATGACTTGGGTAACATTCTTAAAGGAAAAATCAGAAGCATTTGAAAAGTTCAAGGTATTCAAGGCACTAGTAGAAAATGAAACAGACAAAAATATCAAGTGTCTAAGATCAGATAGAGGAGGAGAATTCACTTCAGGTGAATTTGTAGAATTCTATGAACAACATGGAATCAAGAGATAATACTCAGCAACAAGAACTCCACAACAAAATGGAGTAGTTGAAAGGAAAAACAGAATTGTTCAGGGTATGGCTAGGGCTATGTTAAATGAGTCTAAGATTTTTGATGCATTTTGGAAAGAGGTAATTCATACAACTATTTACATTATCAATAGAGCTCAAATAAGAGTAAATCACCACAAAACCCCATATGAGCTTTGGAAGGGAAGACCAACTACTGTGAAGTACTTCAAAATTTTTGGAAGCAAATGCTACATTAGATGAGAAGAGAAAAATTTGGGTAAGTTTGATTCCAGGTGTGAAGAGGGTATCTTCCTTGGTTATTCCACTAAGAGCAAAGCCTATAGATGCTACAATAAAAGATCACATAAAATTGTGGAAAGTACAAATGTAAGAGTTGATGAAGAAATAGATCTAAGAGAACCAACTCAAGAGATTGTGTATCAAGAAGGAGAAAGTTGCAAAGAAGAAGAAGGTGAAGAAACTGAAGAAGATGAGACACAAAGGGCACCACCTAAGACACCATCCAGGTATGTGCAAAATAATCATCTGAGAGAACTGATTATTGGGAATCCAGATGAGAGACAAACAAGGAGGAAGATAATAGGAATAAGTGAACATGCAAATTTTTCTTTGCTATCTAAAGTTGAGCCCAAGGATTTCAATGAAGCAAGTGAAGACAAATATTGGATTAAAGCAATGGAAGAAGAGTTAGACCAAATAGAAAAGAGTGAGACTTGGGAACTTGTCCCACATCCAAAAGATAAGAATGTAATTGGCACCAAATGGGTCTACAAAAATAAGTTGAATGAAGATGGTCAGGTTGTCAAAAACAAAGCAAGACTTGTGTGCAAAGGCTACGCACAAGTTGAGGGGATTGAATTTGAAGAAACATTTGCTCCCGTTGCACGTCTTGAAGCCATAAGAATGTTCCTGGCTTTCTCAAGCTTCAAAAACTTCAAGGTGTATCAAATGGATGTAAAATCAGCTTTTCTCAATGGTTACTTAGAGGAAGAGGTCTACATAGAGCAACCAAATGGTTTCAGCCTGACAGATAAGCCGGACTATGTATGCAAATTAAAGAAAGCTCTCTATGGACTAAAGCAAGCCCCTAGGGCTTGGTACTCAAGATTGGATAAGTATCTCCAAGAATAGGGTTTCAGAAAAGGTATAGTTGATAGCAATCTATACATCAAAAATGAAGGAAATAACTTGTTGATTGTAGTGGTCTATGTGGATGATATCATTTTTGGAGGTAGTAATGACAAGATGTGTCAAAAATTTGCAAAGTGTATGCAAAATGAATTTGAGATGTCTATGCTTGGTGAGTTATCTTTCTTTCTTGGGTTGCAAATTTCACAATCAGATAAAGGTATATTTCTCTCTCAGACCAAGTATGTGAAAGAAATGTTGAAAAAGTTTAGGATGGAGGATTGCAATCCTATGAGTACCCCCATGGTTACAGGATGTAAGTTAAGTAAATATGATGAGTCTCCTGAAGCAAATCAGACATTGTATAGATCCATGATTGGAAGTTTACTATATGTCACAACTACTAGACCAGATATAATGCAGGTAGTCGATTGGTGGCAAGATTTCAAGCTGCACCAAAAGAAACACATGTACAAGCAGTAAAGAGAATATTTAAGTATTTGAAAGGAACTATGAGTTTTGGACTATGGTACCCCAAATGTAATAATTTCACACTCACTACATATACAGATGCGGATTGGGCAGGCAGTGTTGATGATAGAAAAAGCACAAGTGGAGGAGCATTCTTTCTTGGAGATTGTTTAGTCTCTTGGCTAAGCAAGAAATAAGCATCAGTATCCTTATCCACTGTAGAGGTAGAGTACATTGCAGCAGTTGCTTGTTGTACACAGGTTTTATGGATGAAGCAGACTTTAAGTGATTTCAAAATAGAACATGATCATCCTATCCCCATACTGTGTGATAATACAAGTGCCATTAATATTTCAAAGAATCTAGTGATGCATTCAAGGACTAAGCACATTTCAATCAAATATCATTTTTTGAGAGAGCAAGTGACTGATAAACAAGTCAAATTGGAATACATTACTACAAAGGAACAGATTGTTGACATCTTTACCAAGCCACTTCCAAAGGAAACTTTTGAGTATCTCAGAGGAAAGTTGGGAGTAACTTCACTCCCATCTCAAAATTGATCACCTCAAGAAAAGGAGGTGGTGAGGGGGCTATGCTAAGTGTCTTATTTTTAGCCCCAAGGAGCCCTTTGCCATTGATGTCAAAGGGGAGAATTTAGTGAGGGGGAGCAACTTGTCAGGGGAGCAGATTTGGAATCCAGTTGTAATAAAAGAATATTTTTTGTAGGGTTGCCATCAATGACAAAGGGGGAGATTGTTGGAAATATTGAGTTGTCATTGATGTCAAAGGGTGCATGGTATTCAAGGCAGAAATATTCTTCAAGGATGAGAAGTTTACAAGGTTGGACAAAGAAAACAATGGATAATTATTCAAGGTAAGGTATATCTCAAAGTAAAGGATTATAATATTTAAATATTATAAAGAGAGGTTTAAAGGCTTGGGACAAAAATATTTAATTAAAGGCTTGGGACAAAAATATTTAAAAAGAAGGGCAGAGGTTTTTAAATAAGGACAAAGGTTGGGACATAAGATTTAAATATTTAAAGTTTTAAAAGAATGTTATAATATTTAATTTAAATATTATAACCCAAAGTTTCTTGAAAAGGAAATTGGTACCAACGTTCATGGAGGTATTATAAAGTTTTTGAAATAAATAAATATGGGCCGACCTCTTAGGGCACCACATGAAAGAGTATAAATATCAGATTGAAGTTCATGCTACAAATGGTTTTTGATGAGAAATCCTTTGTTGCTATTCATTGCCCCTTTGAGAGAGTGAGTTTGTTGCCATTCATTGTGTCTTTTTTCTATCGTTCATCAAAGCCTTCACTGTATTTATGAGAGCTCCTTGTTGTCATTTGTGAAAGACACTTGTTGTGTGTAAGGAGAGAAGAATTGAGATGACAAAGCGTAGATTGAAGTGAAATTTATTGAACACCGAAAGCAATATAAAAGGTTTTGAAGACAGTATATGAAGTACCCGATTATCTAGCGCATCAACGAATTGGATAGTCAGAAGGCTGAGGAAAGTGAGTTTTGAAAGCACCAACTAGTGAGGATAGCACAAATGATTGAAATAAAATGTTACATTGCATCACATGTGGTAAAAAGAAGAAGAACATAATGGGTGATAAGTTGAACAACAATTGTTATGGTGGTGAGCAATCAAGCAAGCGAAAGAAGATATTTATAGTTGTATTTTACCTACTAGATCAACGAAGCTGAAGATAGAGCCACCATGAACTACATTTGTGCATAAGAGGTTTAAAGTTTTAGATTGATCGAGTTGAGGAGCTGATTACATTTTTGAGGTATGATTTTGTTTGACGTTGGACAACAAGTTTGGAAAGGCTATGCAAAATGTTGATCTAGGTGACACTTGTTAATTGAAGACAAGAAGGACAACGTAGGTATAATAATATTTGATTGTTTACATTGATGAAGGCACTTTATATCGTAGGTGGTAAAGTATTCTACTCAATGGATAGTGTATCCGGAGTGGCTTGCTTTGCATTGATAAGGTTTGGAGTAGAGAGACCCAAGTTCGAGTCTCATGCATGAATTTCCTTTTGTAAGAAGTGGCAATAAATATTTTGAAAGAGGAAGTTTCACTTTGACGTTGGCAGCCAATAAGGTACAAAGAGATAATTTCTTTTGTGACATTATTGTTGACTTTATAGAGTGGGAGGCATAAGTAGATATTTTGTTTTCAAAAGCTTTACCATGTGTGACTATTTACAAAGATAGTAATAAGGAAAAATGGAAGTATTTTAAGATTGAAGTTGTAAAAAGGCAAAAAGAAAATTTTATGTGAGAGTTGTTAAAATAAATTGATAATATTGTTGTGAAAATTTGGAGGCCTTTTATTTTATGTATTTACATCTATTGCATGGTCATTGGAAATAAAAAGGTAAAGATAGAGAGTAAAGTTATCCAATGCTAGACAAGAAATATATTTTGTGAGACATGTGGAAGAGACATAATGTAAAGAACATATTGGGAATTTGTTAGTACATATCATTTTCTATATGTTCATGAAAGAAAAAGAATTTTGGGTAGAATATGTCTGAATTGCTTTAGTTGAAGAAAGCACTTTTGGGAAAGATATGAGCATTATTTGTATGTAAGTTTTGGGAAATATATGAGTTGGATTATGAGTAGGTTTTGGAGAAGAGTTGTGAGTAGGTTTATGCAGAGTTATGAGTAGGTTTATGTAGAGTTGTGAGCAAGTTTTGGAGCAGAGTTGTGAGCACGCTTTAGAGCAAACCAGATAGCATAGGGGATTGGTGTCTCCTATGGATAGAGGTCCACAAACCATAGCAGAGGGGATTGGTGTCTCTTGTGGATAGAGGTCCATGAACCATAGTAGAGGGGATTGGTGTCTCCTGTGGATAGAGGTCCACAAACCAGAGATGAGGGGATTGGTATCTCCTATGGATTGGGGTCCACAAATATTGTAATAGGGAATTGGTTCCCAAGAAATTTGTTGAGAAAATTTATAAGAAATATTTCTTCATGGATGTAGCCCACATTGGGTGAACCACATTAAATCTATGTCTCTTATGTGTGTGGTGATTTGTGCATTGTTTCATTATTGCAATTGATAATATTGGATAATATTGCATTTGGATTGAAAAGTGAAAAGTTTTATCTTATACTATTCACCCTCCCCTCTCAGTATAATATTATGTTCTTCAATATCATGACTAGTAGAGCATGACTAGCAGTGGATGACTAGTAGAGTGTGACTGGTAGAGGGAAACTAGTAGAGGGTGATTGGTAAAGGGCAACTGGTAGAGCATGACTAGTAGATTGAAACTAGAAGAGGGTTACTGAGAGAGAGTGATTGGTAGAGGGTGACTCAAAGAGTGTGATTGGTATAGGTTGACTAGTAGAGTGTGAGTGGCATAGGGTAACTTGTAGAATACAACTAGTAGAGGGTGACTGGAAGAATGTGACTAGCAAAAGGTGAATGGTAGAAGGCGACTAGAAGAGGGTAACTAGTAGAGGGTGACATTTACTGGTATCAATAGGATGTTGCAACCTACTCTCTTCTCTACCATGTGTCATGCATATATAGACTTTATCCATGCAAAATTCTATGAATAGGAATGTAGGCTAATTTTTCACCCTTTTTCTAGCGCATTTTTTTCAAAGCCTTTTCTAGAGCATTTTCAAGGCATTTTCAAGGAATTGTTTGCAGTGTTTTCAGAGCATTTTTAGAGAGTTTTCATAACATGTTTAGACAATTTTCAAACCATTTTCAGACCATTTTTAGGTAATTTTTAGTGCATAAATAGCTAGCTATTCCTCTCCTCTACCTTAAAAAAACTCATTCAAGAACAACTTTTGCCCCAATATTTCAAACATTTTCAATGCACCTGGAAGAGATTCACAATGGTTTTACACCTCTAGAGTTGTAGGAGTGATAAAGATACCATAGTCCAATTCCAACATCTCCCTAATGGAAATGATAGTTAGTTTCTACGACCATGATGAGTCCATTGTTCACATCAAAGTAGATAATAGGGATATTATTTTTTCTATGAAATCCTCATATGTGCAATGACTAATAGGGCTTTCCATTTATGGATGGTCACCTGGTGAAAAAACAATATTCATTGAGTTAATATGACAAACGGTTGTTGGAGACCACCTACATTGTCCATTCCGACAATTTGAAAGGTATATTTTTAAATTTTAGTTTCTATTTTTATGTATTTTTCAGGTATTGTAGTTTCTATTTTCTAATAATGTTCTTACTTTTGTAATTTTTTTTTCTAATAATGTTCTTCCTTTTTTTTAGTTAATTCTACTAAGTCCAAAATGGGATTAAACATTTCCAACATTGGAGATAAATTTCTTTATGCTTGCATTGATTTTTTTTAGTCAAGACTTATTTTGCAGGAAGGACCTACAAATATCCTGTTTTGGGTATTGGTCTATTTGGTTCAATATATTGCAGGTACCAAATTTTATTGGTCCATGTATATTTCAAACCGTATTAAATAGGATATTTTGAATGCCTAGAAAATATAATATTCTTATTAAACAGTAACAACCAACAATTTTATTATGTCTCTTTCTAATAAAGCATACTATAATATTCAAAATGACCCTCCTCCAAATGTGTTGAACCCAAGCTTGATGGCTATTGGTATGATGAAGGAAGAAATAAAGGTAAAATTATTTTTCAAAAAATATATGTTTTCTTTCTTTCCAATCAATCTTTTTATGTTCTAATTTTCTTTCGAAAGCAAAAAAAAGCACCTCCATATTCTAGTAAAAGGGATTCCACCATTAGCATACATGAATCCACTGTAGATTCTGACACGTATTCATAATCATAACCAATGAGTACCTCAATAACCATGAAACATTCAAGATCTCCTACTGAGTAGCATACACATGCAACTCCTTTTATTTTTGATGTTGAAGAAGTAACCTCAAGGTCACAAGGTAACCTTATTATTCGAAACTACTATTTTAAATGATGTATTTTAATTATTTTAAATTATATTTAGTTTAAGAAAATATTTTATATGTTTTTAGAGCAAGGGAAAGTGGATGCATCACCAATGGGTGCAGATTCCGAGTCTGGTATGTTTTCTTAAATCAAATCTCTTTTTATGGTATTATTTTTTACGCTATTTTTAATTGATATTTTCATGTAAAATATTGGAGATGAACTAATTACATTCAAAGTACTAAAAAAAAATATGCCTCCACCATCTCCACACCTAAAAATGCATCGATAGCAAGTACAACAATAGGTAGTACCATTGGTGAGGAACCAAATGTGTGGGAAATAGTTCCTCACACCACTGCCTCCTAGAGCAAGCAAAATTATTTCCAAGATACACACTTTATCTAATGTTTTAGCCTTCCCAAAATTATCCCTTGGGAATTTCTCAAATATGTGCAGTGCATCACAATTGCCTTTTGGAAATCTTGATGATGATTTTCTTTATCAGGATACCAATCATGAAACTTTGCATTTCAATGCAAGTGATGTGTTTCATTGTTTGTAGAGTCATCATGAGGCAAAAGTTATTATTGAGGTAGATCTCATCGGAGTTTCCTCATCCCTCCTCCATCAAGTCGCCACCCATCATCCTCAAAATGATGATGATAAAGTTAGCTTCTTAAAAAATATATTATTAGCTAATATATGTAAAGCTACAATTAATGATAGTATACTTTCAGATATTGATGGTTTAAAATATTGGGAATATTGGGCCAAGGTTTTGACAAAAGAAATAAATTTTTGATATATAAAATTTTCAAAAATAAAGGAGCTATATTCAAAGGTGGATAATGAGCCACAAAAGTTGGATGCTTTGTTACATAAAGCTAAATATTACACTGTGTAGGTCGAGTCTATATACTATCATAAAATTTTGAAAATTATGTTGAATCGATTAGAAAACTTCAATATCGAGACCCAAGCATATTCTAATGAATGGGAAATAGATAAGAAAAAAGTAGCAGTTGTAGAAACTGCAAGACTTATAGTTGATGTAAGTTTTACATATAAGTTATAAAAGAAAAATCATTTTATAAATATTAACATTTTTCTCTTATATTTGCAGTCTAATTTTGAATACTTAAAGGTACAATTTGGTGCCATGAAAATGTTGACCAATACTGCAAGAACTAGTGTGATTAATGCTATGTAAGTGAAGAAAATATTACAATACATTGTTAGAGAAAATAATTTGTTAAATAATTTTATCAAATATAAGGGCCTAGATGTGCATGTTGTATTAAAATAAAATGAGAAATAACTAAATGCACCTTTTAGATATCTTGTGAAGAAATAAGGTTCACTGGTAGCAAGATTGAACATTATAGCTGAAAGTCTGGTAAGAGCTAGTGCATTGTAGGCAAAGGATATTTAGGAAGATCCAGTTGAACCTTCAGGCACCATGGAGAAAGAAAACTAGTTTACTATTGTGTTTTATTTAGGAGAAACCAAACATGTTGTGTAGATTTTTTGTAAATTGTAAAAGAATGCTTGCAAATAAAAAAAAATAGATAATTTTCAAAAAAATTGTTTTATCCTTTTGAAAATTTGTTTTAAATATTGTGATGCTTTGATTAGTTATGTGGATGCAATAGATAATTTTAAATTATGAATGAATTACTAGAAAAAATGTACATAGCCATAATTTTGTTTTATGTTTTATAAAATTATTTGAAATGATCGAAATACAACACATATATTTAATTTGCCATAAATGGTTTATAAAATACAAATCTAATAAATAATTTGAATATCACATAATAACAATCTAATAACAATGCTTAAATAACATGATATACAATCCAATGATCCATAATCAACATATATGTAATCAAATAATTCAATTTCATCAACATATACATAATCAATTAACAGGTCTATGATATATAAAATATCCAATAAAACATCTAATATCATATTATATGATATCAAAAAATACGTCTCAAATTATAATCAAATATCAATATTCTATAGAAAACTGATAACATAATATGTGAAATCTATTCAAATGAAAGCATACATTGATTAACCTAGGTGTTTTAGGTGATTCATAGAGGAGAGGGAAATCCTCCAAGGGAGGTCTCAAGTTCGAATCTCCACCCTACCAAAAATATGAATTGAGTACCCAAAATCCAATTGATAATGTTGGTACGGGAAAGGTCGGGCACAACTCTCAGGTGAATTTGATGGTGTAGAACCCCCTCGTCATGGTCTCTTAGACCAAGGTGGCCTTGCAAGGGGTTTTTCACTTAAAAAAAGAAATCATCCATTGATTATAATTCTAGAAGCTGGAACAAACACTTTTTAGATTATACAAAATATTTTGTACTTATTTCCAAAATGTTTATCACCATAGTCTAATCATTGTTACCATTATCCTCATCATCATAAGTATTCATGCCACCTATTATGTCTGCCAAAGATTTCCAATATGCCAAATCTCTTTCATAAGGATACTTCTCCCATCATAGGTCAACACATATACTCCCAAATAAATTTTGAAATTTTTGTCCAACCTATTTCAAACTTTAGATTTTACATATGATAATGCACTAAATACCCTTTCATCTTCCACTAATCCTAAAATCATCATTTCATATAATTCATATAAAATAAATTATTCAATCATAGTATGTTGTAAGATACTACTCAGATGTAATATTTTCTAAAAACATGAAATAGAACCTATTTATGATGGTCAGTTAATTGTGAAATTTGAGCAAATATTGTCATTCCAAAATAGTTTGATAGAAGGTCCAAGGTGTAGACCAATTGGTTCATCCAAACCCCACAATGGGGGTGGAGGTCCAAGGTTCAAATCTCGGGCCTCGTCGAACTGAACGCTTGTCCCTTTCCTGGTGCTTTAAGTGGCGTAAAAGGTTTAAAACTATTGTGGCATGGTGGTTATAGAGGTGGACTGCATGAAGATCTGTGTACGGCTTCCGGGGTGGACAACGCAGAATATTGTGGTGGCCATAAAATATGGATAGCCTGCCCGAATTCATGGCGACTATCGATTCCACCATGTAAATACCAAAAAAAAATAGTTTGATAGTTTTATCAAGATGTCATTTTTGAGAATACTATTGATTTCAATACTATTGAATTCCACATGTTTAGTGAAATGGTTAGAAAAAGTGCCCATGTATTTGAGAAATAAACGATTTATAGTTTGGTATTAATTACAAGGATTCCAAAAGATCGAGTTAATCAAACTCATAGCCTCAAGAAATTCATATCTTTGAAAATGATATCTTATTTCTTTTGTTAATGATTCTACTATTTTTTTTTTTAGTTTAATTTAACATGTAAAACTACATCAAATATGTTGTATGTTAAGGGCATTTGTCCAACTTCATTTGTATCTATATCCCTTCACTGACAAAAATAGTATAAAGGTATTTCCTTTCCATGGATATTAATACATAGATGATTATTTATGTTGAACTTCAAAAATCTCTGAGGATCATTGATGTTTTTTAATGCTCTCCAACTCTCAAACATGGGATCCATAAAACTTTCACCAAACGCATACATCATATGAATATGTATAGAATTTTTTTTTCTCACTGATGGAGAGCCAAATTTTCTCAATACCACTTTATGGAGAGGCAAACTTGCTCAAACCAATTCTCATTCAAAAACTTGGAAATATTACCTCACAGACCCTCATTCTATGGCTATATAGCTAAAAAACCCTAAAAAGTGAAAATGAGTCAAATGGGGCTCAAAATTGAGGTGCGCATCCCTCTTACAATAGACAAGCCAAAAATTTAGTTTCCAGTCCTAACTCTAAATACATTAGGATATATTAACCTTCGAACAACTCAAAAAGCATAAAAAACTAGGTAAGTAATTTTAAAACCTAATTTTGGGGCACTAGATGATGGAATTTGGCCCCGAAAACTAGATTTTTTGGACAAATAGGACTCTAAGGAGTTGTATTTGTTTAGAACTCTCCCAAATAGATCCCTGTCAAATTTCACGTCAATCGAAGCTACGGTTGAGAAGTTATGGCCCCGGCAAAATGCACTAAAATTTAGAAAAATAAATAAAATTTCCCAAATTGTGTTGGATGCTCCTGCATCACTCACCTTGATGAAATCCACAATGTAAATCGATATTTTTTGTGCAAGTTTAATAAAAGTAATCATTTCTTCCAACATTGGAAGAATACCACACAATGTGATAATTTTTTCAAATTCACTCATTCGGAATAAAAAATCTTTGGCATTATCAACTGCCTTTTGATTTGCATATATAAACCCTGCCAAGGATTGATATTCTTTGAAAACTCTATATGTCGGCTCATACAACAAAATACACATAGTATCTACATTGATGAGTGTCAAATTGGCACATATTTTATGCAAGGATTATCTATTTTCTATCTACAAATCATGGAAGTAAATGTGTTTTAATGATTATTTTTACCTTATTTATGTGATTTATCAGTAAATTTGATGAATGAGGTTTAAATGATAAATGTTCATATTTTACACAAATTGTGCGAAGTTTTGTATGTTTTTTGTAGTAGAACAATCACAGGTAATATTGCAGCAAAATACAGGTCATACATTGAAGGAAGGATGAACCAATATCGTGCAAATATATTTGAGGAGACACGTGGATGCGCGCTACGAAAGGGTGCTACGAAAACTTGGAAAAATCTATGGAAAAACCTATTTTGCATAATAAAAATACCACATAAGCTATGGCTTGGTCAAACACCACGTGGGCAGCTAAAAGAATCAAGCACAAAAGGTTTCAAATTCCACATGGGCGGTTAGAAGAATCAAACATGGGTGACTCATCATTTATTTGGGGCATATAAGTTGTTAGGAGATTACATGAATATTTGTAATAAATGTGTCCTTCCCTAAAAGAAAGGATAAAAGCTGTTAGAAAAAGTCTAAATCAATGGTTATATTGTTACGTAGCTATCCCACTAAGTCAAAGATGGCATTATGTTGTTATATTAGTTCTTGTATTGCCACTTGGACCAATTAGGATATTTATTGAGTCCAAGTAGGTTAGGAAATGTGTTAGTATTAGATTATTCTTGTTAGAATATAGTTGTTGCATTATCAAGTCCACACCACATGGAGAAATACGTGGAGTTATATTCGGAATTGTCCAAGCGACAATATATATTCCATAGGAGACATTTGAAAAGGTCTGGAGAGCTAATGAAAAAATGTCTAAGTTGTGATTATTTCTAATGTAATCCCCTGTATACAATTTTTGGAAAAGCTATATGTGCAACCATGTACGTTTGAGGTTTCAGTAATAAAGCAACAATATTTTCTTTAGAATATGGTAACTGTGTCAATTAATTTCTTTTCATTTTGCTTGCTTTGGTAACTTTCATTTATTTTATTTTTTGCAATTATGAAATAATTAAGTATTAGATTAATTAAATGAGAGTAGATTACTGAAGTTAAAGTAAAGTAGAAAATAGGGGAAGGGGTTAACACTAACCTTCCGGAGGTAGGGCCCACTCTAAAAGGTTAGTCCCTAAATCTCTTCCCCCCGGTAGATAGAGTTAGAATGTAGAATAAGTCTTAAAGCATAAACTTAATTAAATTGCATAATAAATAATTATGAATTATACTATGCATCATTAAATCATACGTGGATCCACACATATTCATATAGATTAAATCATAACTTGCATTTTGTTTTCATTCATGCACAATCTAACTTTTGTTTGCAAACACCTGAAACTAAAAGAAATTTGAACTAAGCTTAGCATTGATCCCTACGGTACAATCTATACTGGATTGCTATTCTTTAAATCTAACCTTGATTACCCTCGGATTGACAAATTTAAATGTAAGCTACTACAACCGATCATTTTGGCGTCGTTGCCAGGGAGAGTAGCGTCGTAGTGGTTAATCAGAAAAGTTGTTTGGCAGTGCAAAAAGATAAGCTTACTTGTATGTGAAAAGGGGTACGTATGAGACCTTGGTGTGCATATGAGTCAGAGTGGCCCATGATGGTTCCAACAAGCTCCTTCGTACGATGCTGCCAGGTTCATTTTTCTTGAGGAATCAGTTTTACTACTTTCTTAATTAGAATTTTATTTCTACAAATTTTATTTCCTGCAAATTTCTTGCTTTGGGTAATTATTATTGTTTAGTTGACTTAGGACCTATGAGAAAGAATAGGAAGTAGGTGAACGTTGAAAGAGAAACCCTATTTTTTATAGTAGGAAGTAGTTACATTGAGTGACACAACTGTAATGAAATCCCTCCTGATAATCAAAGAAATAGTAATAGTTTACCTTTTATTTCTGCAAATTTCATGATTTGGGTAATTATTATTGTTTAGTTGACTTAGGACCTATTTGAAAAAATAGGAAGTAGATTAATGTTGAAATAGAAACCCTATTTTTATAGTAGGAAGTAGTTACGTTGAGTGACACAACTGTAATGAAATCCCTCATGATAATCAAAGATTTAGTAATAGTTTACCTTTTATTTCTGCAAAATTTATGCTTTGGGTAATTATTATTGCTTAATTGACTTAGGACCTATGAGAAAATATAGGAAGTAGGTGTACGCTGAAAGAGAAACCCTATTTTTATAGTAGGAAGTAGTTACGTTGAGTGACACAACTGTAATGAAATCCCCCTAATAATCAAAGAAGCAGTAATAGTACCTTTTATTTCAGCAAACTTTACTTTTCCTACAAATATTTCATTTTGTTCCTAATATGCTAAAGTTGGTTGTATAAAGATTCATAGGAACGTGAGTCGCATCTAATTTTAGCAAAATATTAGGATTAGCATGAAATTTTATTTCAATTGTTCTCTATTGTATTAAGGATGGTTATAAACTCAATTGTTGTGATTTGTATCTAAACTTGATTACAATAGAATTAAAATAGAAAATCAAAATCAAAACCCAAACAAAACCAAAATCAAAGAGAGAGAAAGAAGAATAAAATGTAGGTTGCTAGATGGTGGAAAACAGTCTACTACAATAAACCTCTAGGAATTATTACAAAAATATATATATATATATATATATATATATATATTTTATTATTAGAAATGATAATAATAATAATAATATATATATATAATAAAAATAAAATAAAAATAAAGTATATATATATATATATATATATATAATAAAATAAAAGTAATAATAATAATGAAATAAAATAGAGGTGTTATAGAGGACTGAATCAACAAAACTATAAAGTAGGTAGGACAAACATATTGTATCATGAGAATTTTAATTAGAAAATATTTAGAAGTGATGCAGTAAAACTCAAAGCCTATTGACAATTCAAAAAAAAAAATCATACACCACCTTAGTATTTCTGAACAACAAACAACAACCATTGAATAATAACTTCTCTCTCCTATAAAAAAAAAGATTATGCTTCCTTTGTTTCATCATGAAGTTTCTATATCTACAATATTTCCATCTTATTTTCATCAATTTTCAGTCTCAATGTTTCAAAAATAGCCCAAGAGGTATTTCTTTAAAAGAGTTTATAAAATGACTATCATATGTTGCATAATACCTTGTTTGCTAGATAAAATCTGGATGTTTTTCAATTACTCAAACAACATTAGTGTTTTGAGAAATTTTCATTGAAAGTCAAGCAATCTTTTGATGTTGTAAGTCATTCCTAGTCAATCAAACTTTTTCTTGGACTACACACATTTGAACATTTAAAAATATTGTGAGATGTGGAGAGATTGACTCACATATTACTATTGCCATAAGTGAACAATTTCCCTTGCTTATCCATCTATGCGCATGGTCTAGAGTACTACTGAATTGGCAAAAGGACAAGCTCACCCTTCATCCCTAAATAGAAAAAGAAAATGAGAAGAATAGTAAGGATAGGATCAAATTCCCATCAGGACTTTGATAGAGTGGTTGGGAATCCAACTCCCCAAAATTCTTACTCCTTAAAAAAAAAAATCCCTTGCTCCTCATCTAATCGAGCAAGTATCCCAAAAAGTATCTTCTTGCTTCTCATAAAAATAGGCAAGAACCCCAAAAGCAATAAAAATCCCTTGCTCCCTCTCAAAATGAGCAAGTATCCCAAAGAAAAGTTAAATAAGGGTAAAAGAGCTTGAATCCCTAGAATTCTTAGTATCTTGAACACCATGGGGTACTCTCCATTAAAGTATCCTTACATAGTAGCACTAAGTCTGGACAAGACCTATGGATGCTCATAGATAAGCTAGCTTGTTGGCATAAGTGATCTTTGTTGTTACTCAATCCTCACTCATAATGGTAAATGAATACTCATTGCACACACAATTGGTCCTTGAGGAAGTTTGAAAATATTAGGATAACTTTAACACCATGATGATTTGTGAAATGAATAGATGAAATTGTTTAAAAATCACTAGGATGTTTGAAGTCTTTGAGAAATAACTCTAGAATATCCTGAGCAGGCAAAAGTCAGAAGCAAATTCCTACGGTTCATTTTCTCCTACCAAAAATATGGCTTCTATCTCTCAAAATATTGTATCTCTTAATAGAAGCCATCATAATATCAGAATATCTATTCCATTTTTCTAAATGATTGAAAATACTCCAAGTCTTTGATAGATATCTATTTTTGTATACATTGATGATTGATATCAAGCTTTATAATCATTATTTTTCTCTCACTTGGATACTCCTTAATGAAAATTCAGGAAGCACAATCACAAAAATTATAATAAACCCCCATAGATAAAACTCATTATTATATTATCCACCAATATAAATAAAACACCCTTCATCTTTTTTGGCTATATAGCCAAAATTACAGTTTGGGGGGAGGTAAATAAAGGTATACGAAGTTCACAATACAGTTTGGGGGGAAGAATCAGGTAAAGTATTTTCTCAACTCTAACAACTGTAGTTTATGTAGATAGCTTCTGTAGTGATCTTCCATAAACATCTTCTGTAAACACCATCCGTAGACAGTGTTTGTAGTGTGTTTCTTGAAATTTCACTAAGTGTTGAGATTTATATTGGCCCTTCAAAAAATATAAATATATAATAATAATAATAATAATAATAATAAAATAATAATAATAAATAAATAAATATATATATAAATAAATAATATAATAAAATAAATAAATAAACTTTAAAAGTTGATTTAAATTTTATATGTTATATATATAATGATGTTCTTATTGTTAGTATGGGTTATAAGTCTTATTTATGCATAGCTTTGATATACATCTAAATAAGTCCAAGGAGCACTATTGACTTTTGCATTGGAAAGCGGGTTTAGATAGATAGAAGTTGGAATATTGCTGCTATAGGAGGTGATTAGACTAAAATAAAACACATACTCATTGTATGATTTATAGTACCTTCTTGTTTCAATTTATTTCATTTGAAAAAAAAAGGGTAATGATGGTAATCCCAATCTAGCCAAATGACAATTTGCATGTATATCGCATTCCAAAGGAAATATTGTTTAAAATGGAATATCAAGGTAAAGGCTTGGATTTACATGAACAAGGCATCAATCATCCACTATAGATCAAATTTTGGATTTATGCAACCGTTATAACTACAGATTTTATCCATTAAGATTGTTGTATTAATCTTGTGTGCATGAGGACATGCACTTCCTTCAGTTTGGGGGAATGATGAGTGTCAAATTGGCACATATTTTATGCAAGGATTATCTGTTTTCTATCTGCAAATCATGGAAGTAAATGTGTTTTAATGATTATTTTTACCTTATTTATGTGATTTATCAGTAAATTTGATGAATGAGGTTTAAATGATAAATGTTCATATTTTACACAAATTGTGCGAAGTTTTGTATGTTTTTGGTAGTAGAACAATCACAGGTAATATTGCAGCAAAATATAGGTCATACATTGAAGGAAGGATGAACCAATATCGTGCAAATATATTTGAGGAGACACGTGGATGCATGCTACGGAAGGGTGCTACAAAAACCTGGAAAAATCTACGAAAAAACATGTTTCGCATAATAAAAATACCACATAAGCTATGGCTTGGTCAAACACCATGTGGGCAGCTGAAAGAATCAAGCACAAAAGGTTTCAAATTCCACATGGGCAGTTAGAAGAATAAAACATGGGTGACTCATCATTTATTTGGGGCATATAAGTTGTTAGGAGATTACGTGAATACTTGTAATAAATGTGTCCTTCCCTAAAATAAAGGATAAAATAAGTTAGAAAAAGTCTACATCTCAATATTGGTAGTTTTGGAAAGCCTCCTATTATTTATTGATTCAAATATGAGACTAAAATATTGGGCAAATATAAATAGACATCTCCTAATAGAACTCCCAACCAGAAAGCTAGGGGACATAAACACAAAACAATTATCTAATGGATTTTCATCAAACATAATTGGCTAATGGTTTCTTGGGTAGGTTTTTTTTGTTCTTTTCAAATTCAAATTTTTGGGCATGAGATTTCATCTGATTGGCTATTATATTTTGAATTTGAAATCAATTTTATATTTTCATATTTTTAATGTTTATGAGCTCTAGATGTGGGGCTGAGTTTTTTTTTATCTAGTCCTTGGATCTCTTGTTCTCTTTGATTCTCCTTAGGATTTCATTTTCTATTGGATATCCTTTTCTTTATTATTTTACTCGTGTATCTTCTCATTTTTCTTTGCTTTCCTTTTGTCGGTTTGGGGTCTCCTTAATCCCTTATTGTGAAAGGTTTGGGATTCCTTTCAAAATTCATTTTCAATCTAATAAAAAAATATGAGAGTAAATAGGACACCAAATTGGTAATGGTATGAACCTTTGCTTATCATAAATATAAAAAAATCCATAATATGCTAAATATTAAACAAATTATCCATAGTAATTAATCCACATAACATCAAGCAATAGCATCAGGAGTTCATTCAGATAGAAATCTATAGAACCGATAAACAACAACAAGGTTCGCATACTGTCGTGTGAACCCAACATAGAGGTTCACACACCGCCATGCAAACCTAGTTTACAAAAACCCTATAGCTATATATAAGGTAGGTATATTTTATATATAGTTTCTACAATATTATTTCTAGTTTTCATCATGATTTCCTTCATTTGAATGTCATTTTTGTCTTTATAAACATGGGATTTGATCAATGATAGGTCTCCAAATATACTAACCTATTTTTGCAAACCCAAAAAAGTACAAAATGATATATATAAGCTCCCAATAGATGGCACATGCACAAGAAGCCCATATAAATTAGGGGCATTGAAAGACATCAACAAATCACCATATTCATATTGAGAAAAGACAAAAAAAATTCTGGAGAGAAAGTCCATTTTGTAACCTCCTTTTAAATCAATAAAAGATTATTCAACTATTATTCTATTATTTTTTGGAATTGGTGACTTCCATGTGTTACAATATCTATTTAAGCAATGCAAATACAATGTATTGTAAATCTTATTTGATAATCCATTACAATTATTTGTATTCAATATATACACTTTGGATATGAGACTCTTCATATTTGTAAGACTCTTGACCTTTATACTATGACTAACTATCCATCTCCTCAAACTCACAGGAGATATGAATATTCATATTCCTAATAATGTCAAAATTCTAATGATTACTAAATGATAAATATTTAGTTAACTCCACATATATTAAATACTTACTTGACACCTAATTTTTAAGACTCAAATATTTACAAAAAATTTACAAGGTACTTGTAATATTATTGCAATGTACCAAATAATATAATACTTCCAACAAAGGCTATTTTCAGCCTAAATAATTTTGTATATATGCCAAGACTTGCTAGGGCTTTGATTTGCCTAGATCACTAGGTATTCAATCATGTTTAGACCATTGTCAGTCTAAATAATTATATATGTGTTGAGACTTTCTTGAGATTTCATTTGCCTAGATGACTAGGGCTTTAATAATGCTTATACCATTGTCAATCTGAAGAATTATATATAGGTGCCTAGGATTTCTAGGGATTTATTTTACCTCAATAACTAGGTATTTAGTAACTTTTAGATCACTATTATCCTAATTAATATTTTACATGTGCCTAGACTTGCTAAGGTTTTGTTTTGCCTAGATAACTAAGGCTTCAATCATGTTTAGACCATTAATGTTAGTCTAAAAAATTGTATACATGAGATGTGCCTAAACCATAGAGGTCTAAAGGACTTTAAACATGATAGTATTACTTGTAATACTTGTAATAGATTTTCCTAGAGGACTTAGATAGATATGTACAATTTTCTTAATAATTCATGTCCATCAAGCCTTGAAAATCTAGATAATTTATGTCTTATTGCTTTTCTATGGATAGTTTATGTGATATGATTGTATTTAATTTACTTTATATATTTATTTAGAAACACCAAGTCTAGAATGATGATAATATAGTACGACTAAAGATATGAATCCAAAAAATATACCATAAAAATACCATGTATATACACAAGCAAGAGAGGGCATATCCTTTTCCTGTAGCATGTCCAATATGATTAATTTATCAAAAATATAGGATTAGGAAAAATAACTAATGAGAGGATGCTCCTATTATCTTAGAGGAAGAAGAAACACTTTTATCCCCTCAGTGTGTGGTGCATATATTATTCAAATAATTTACCTAAATATTGAAGTGATAAAGCATTGGTTCTACCCTAGATCCTATAAGGGTGTGTGATGTAATGATGAAGTGCTCATTTAGAATATGAAACTAGAAGAAAGGTTGTATCCTCCCAATTTTTTATGGATGCAAAGAATTCTTATAATTGGATCAAATATTGAGGTGACAAAGCATCAATTCTAATCTAGATTTTGAGAGGGTACAAAAATTATTAAAATGGAGAAAGGATTAGGGATGAATATGAGAGATATAGGTGTGATGCATGCAAGCTAATCATTTTAGCAAAAAAAATTATGTGAAAATAGGGATACAAATTCTACTAGCATTTGATGCCCTTATGCATAATAATATATGCTAATGTGGGATATTATCACATCCTAGTGGGTATAGTAAGCATGCATAAAGCAAGCTAATGTTCTAGGGGTGGGGATTCACTAGAATTATAAACCTAGTGCATGTGCAATACAACTGTAAGCTCACCTAAATAGTCTCACCATCACATCCTTAATAAATATACTAATTCTATATGCATTAGGCAACCAAAAATACAAACATACAATTATACAAGAAATTAGTCATGAAATGAGGATAAATATTCTAATGTAAATAATATTTTACAATAGATTCCTTCCATTAAAAAAAATTTGATGAGGAGGTAATTTATCATAAATTTTTGAATTGATGTAAAATATTTTCTAGACGTATTTCTATTATTAGGAGAAGAGAGAAATATAATTTGTCAAAGCACCTTTCCAATCATCAAATGGTGGAGAAAAACCTAGTTTCCTTGTTTGGTGTGTCTATAAAGTGTTATGAATTTGCAAAGCAAAGTGGCATGAAACCACTATGCTTTGAAGAGAAGGGTATTAGTGCTTATGAATATTTTTATACATAGTGAATCCTTTAATGTTTGTAAACATTTATAATATTTGAATTGATTGGAGTTGATGGGATAAGGCCATTAGTAGTTGCAAGGATTTTGTAATTTTCATCATATGTCCCTAATTATGGTAGAGGAATCACAACTTGAGTTTTTTTATAGACCCCTTTACTAAGAAATCATATTTAATATAGTCACCCTACATTTTTGGGTGTTCAAGTATGTTAGAGACTTTGTAGGTATTGGATTATTCTAACATTCATCCTTCTTAAGTATAAGGATAAAACATATTTTCAAGTTTTGAAAATGATGAAATATGATAATGCCATGCCATGAATTGACATTTCTAATAGACCCCTATATCGAGGAAGATTTTTTGATGGAATTATCTCATGTTTTTTGGTGCATAAGTGATGCAGGAGCATCCAGTGGCAGCACAACAATCTTGCATCACCGAAAAAAAGAAAAACAAAAGAAACAAGAAAAATGTTCTAAGCATGAAAAAATATTCTAAGGTTCAAAGGTGTCGCGATATCGCGACATAAAAGTTGTCGCGATATCGCGACACAATCAACACAACGACGGGCGCAAACTCTATTGTCGCGATATCGCGACATAACAGTTGTCGCGATATCGCGACACAATCAGCACAACGACGGGCACAAACCCAAGTGTCACGATATCGTGACACAAAGGTTGTCGCGATATCGCGACACCTTCGATCAAAGGCGGAAGCAAAAACTCAAGTGTCACGATATCACGACATAAAGGCTGTCGTGATATCGCGACACCTCAGAACAAAGCAAGAGCTAAAATGCAGATGTCGCGATATCGCGACAAACTTTGGAATGAAAGAGAGAGCAAACGAAAGTGTCACGATATCGTGACACCTCGACAAAGAAGGTCGAAGGATGAAAAAGTGTCGCGATATCGTGACACATTGGCGAAAAAGAACCAAAGGCAGAAAAGTGTCGCGAAATCGTGACATGTCACGTTTTCGTGACCTGGCTAGGAAAGAGAAGGCGGGTTTTCGCGGACCATTGCAGAACGATAGTTGACAGTTCCAGAAGTCGTTAAGGCAGTTCCAGGGGACCGTTGCAGCGGTTACAGGGACGGTTATGAATGACGGTTGCAGCAAGAACCTGTGATGATAAAAAGAGATTTTTTGAAGGATTGTACAGGCGGGAGAGACGAAGGCTACGGCTTCTTTTGGCATTTTTTGTACTATGTAATTTTTCATGGTTTCAAATTGTAAAGCTTTCCATGCTTCAAAATAAAATTGCATCTTTTCTTTGTTAATTAAAATTGGCTCCCCATCAAGTGGTATCAGAGCAGTAAGATTCTGAGTGTGTGAGCAGAGCGCCGAACGTGAGGCAGCTTGCACCAGGATCTGGGGTTATGGGTTCTGAGAAAAAGTGAAGCAGAATGCCATCGCAAAGAAATCATGGTGCTGGAAGGAACGTGGTTCCTGAAGGAGACTTTCGAGCATTGCAGAGGCAAGTGCAGGCCCTGCAGGAAGAATTGCGTAGAGGAGTAGAGCCAAGAGGAGAAGACCAGAGCGATGATGAAGCTTGCGGAGTTGATGATCCGTCTGAAGAAGAAGAAGAAGCGATGAGTTCTACAGAATCTCGAATGATTAAAGCCATTTCTCAAATTGGGAAAAGGTCGAAGATTGATGTATCCACATATTCTAGAAATTTAAATCCAGAAGAATTGATTGACTGGATTAATGACATGGAGGAATATTTTGAATATGAGGAGGTTGAAGATCCAAATCGAATAAAATTTGCAAGAACAAAGTTGAAAGGCCATGCTGGCATATGGTGGAAAGGAGTGCAGTTGGAAAGAAATCGTAGAGGAAAAGAAAAGATCACCAGGTGGGATCGAATGGTTGAAAAACTAAAATGGCAGTTTATTTCGGTAGATTACGAATTAGATCTGCTGAGAAAAATGCAGAGTTTGCGATAGTCCAGCAAGTCTGTTAAAGAATATACAGAGGAATTTTTTAAAATTTCCATCAGAACCGGCCATACAGAAGCAAATAAAGAGAGAGTAGCCCGTTACATTAATGGGTTAAGAACCAGCGTGCAAGAAGAATTGAGTCTGGTTCGAATGAGCACCATTGAAGATGCTTACTAGTTTGCTCTGAAAGTGGAAGAGAAACTGAACCGTAGATTTGATAGTAAGCAAAGAGGAAGAGGTCATGGTGGAAGAACTGGTGGAAGAACCAGTGGAGGTAAATATGATGACCAAAAGCAGACTGGTGAAACAAGCAATCACCAGGAACAGAAGGAGGAGAATGCTTACCGACCCCGTAATCAGAACAATGATTATCAAAGGGGACGAGGTAGAGGTGGACGCGGATATGGAAGAGGCAGATTTCGTGGAACCTGTTTCAATTGCGGAGAAGAGGGGCATCGATCATATGAGTGTCCCAAACACCAAGAAACACCGAACAGAAGGCCTGAAGGTAATGCCAGAGCTACGGTTGTTGAGGATGGTGTTGAATCTGAGCACTCTAAAGAAGCGAGAGCGAGGAGAAGTGATGATCACAAGGAGAACCTTGTTGAACGAAGAGAAGGAACCAGACCAACGAAAAATCCTGTTTCGCATGAGGTGCAAATGTTCAGGTAAAATCTGTAATATTATTATTGATAATGGTAGTACAGATAATTTGGTTTCTGAGGAAATGGTAGCTAAGTTAAAGCTAGAAAGAAGACAACACCCGCATCCATACCGGATTGCGTGGTTGCAGAAGGACCATAGAGCATTGGTCAATGAACAATGCTTGGTCAAGTTTCAAATTGGAAGATACCAGGATGAGGTCCTGTGTGATATTTTGTCGATGGATGCTTGCCATTTGTTGCTTGGAAGACCATGGCAATTTGATAGACGTGCAACGCATGATGGGCATGCAAATACCTATTCCCTGACAAAAGACGGAGTACGCCACAAACTGAAGCCATTGAAGGAGGTTGAGGAAAAGGTATGCAATAATGCTAGAATTTGTTTAGTAGATGGCAAAAAAATTTTGGATGGTCTAAAGAGGGATTCAATGTGTTATGCATTAATTCCTACTGTAAAGAGAGAAGATACTACTGACATTCCAACAGAAGTTGAACATCTGTTAGCAAAATTTCTTGATATTATATCAGACAATGTGCCTGAGGGTTTGCCGCCAATGAGGAAGATTAGTCATCAGATTGACTTAATGCCAGGATCTAGTTTACCCAATAAGGCCGCCCATAGAATGTCTCCTGTAGAGAATGAAGAGTTGAACCGCCAGGTTCATGAATTGTTGCGAAAGGGTTTGATTCGAGCAAGTTTGAGCCCTTGTGCGAGTGCTAGCAGTACTTGCACCAAAGAAGAATGGCGAATGGCGAATGTGCACCGATTCCCAAGCCATTAATAAAATTACCATTAAATATCGCTTTCCATTACCCAGAATGGACGATATAATGGATTGTTTGAGTGGAGCTAAATACTTCACTAAGATTGATTTAAAGAGCGGATATCACCAGATACGTGTTAGAGAGGGTGACGAATGGAAGACAACCTTTAAAACCAAAGAGGGTTTGTATGAGTGGTTAGTTATGCCATTTGGATTGACTAATGCACCCAGTACGTTTATGAGGCTGATGAATGAGGTATTGCGTGACTTCCTGGAAAAGTTCGTGATAGTTTATCTGGATGATATTTTAATTTTCAGTAAAACATTGGAAGAGCATTTGATGCATGTGCGGACAATTTTTGAAAAACTACGAGAGGAGCAGTTATTGATAAATATACAGAAGTGCAGTTTTGTACAGAAAGAGTTGATTTACCTGGGATTTGTCATCTCAGAGGAGGGTCTGAAAATGGATCCTGAAAAAGTGAAGGCTATCATTGAATGGCCTGCCCCAAGGAATGTAACAGAGGTAAGATCATTTCATGGTCTTGCAAGTTTCTATAGAAAGTTTATTAGAGACTTTAGCAGTATTTGTGCACCCCTAACATAAACTATGAGAGGGGATAAGAGAGAATTTAAGTGGACTGCCAAGGCAGGTACCAGTATGGACATATTGAAGAAGAAAGTGACAGAACAGCCCATTCTGGCACTTCCAGATTTTAATAAAGTGTTTCAGGTTGACTGTGATGCCAGTGGCAGTGCCATTGGAGCTGTGTTGAGCCAAGAAGGTAAACCTGTTGCATACTTTAGTGAAAAATTAAATGATGCTAGAAAGAAATACTCTGTTTATGATCAAGAATTCTATGCTATCATTCAGGCTCTTAAGAAATGGAGACATTATTTGCTAACCAAAGAGTTTGTTTTATATACTGACCATCAAGCTTTGCAGTATATAAATAGTCAAGGTAAACTTAACCAACGGCATTTGAAGTGGGTTGAATTCCTGTAGAGTTATACCTTTGTCCTGAAGCATAGAAGTGGTAAATCTAATAGAGTTGCAGATGCCTTGAGTAGAAGGCATAATTTGTTGATAGAAATGAGAGTGCAAGTTGTTGGGTTTGATGAACTCAAGAGTTTATACCCAGCAGATCCAGATTTTGCAGAGGCATGGACGACATGTGTGTCTCCTACTACTGTGGATCGCACTAAGTGGTTGGATTTTATGATCCAAGATGGGATGCTATTTTGGAAGAACCAGTTGTGCATTCCATGAAGTTCCATGAGGGAAAATTTGATCAAAGAGAAACATAGCGGAGGACTAGCAGGGCATTTTGGTCGAGATAAGACCATTGCTCTCGTTAGTGAGAATTACCATTGGCCGCAGTTGCAGCTGGATGTGACCAAATTTGTGCAGGGTTGCAGAGTGTGCCAGATGGCGAAAGGAGTCAGCTAGAATACAGGAATGTACCAGCCATTGCCTGTACCAGAGAGACCATGGGAGGACATCAGTATGGATTTTGTTCTTGGTCTGCCAAGGACACAACGTGGAAATGATGCCATTTTTGTTGTTGTTGACAGGTTTTCGAAGATGGCTCATTTTATTCCATGTCAGAAGACAAGTGATGTTGTTCATATTGCAGGCTTGTTTTTCAGGGAGGTTGTGCACCTTCATGGTCTACCCCAAAGCATTGTCTCGAACAGAGATACCAAATTTGTGGGTTATTTCTGGAGAACCCTATGGAAGAAGCTAAAAATAGAATTGAAATTCAGTTCTGTGTACCACCCGTAGACTGATGGATAGACCAAAGTAGTCAACCGAAGTTTGGGTAATCTTCTACGATGTCTGGTAGGAGATAAACCCAAGGGATGGGATCTGATTTTACCATAGGCAGAG
Organism: Wollemia nobilis; assembly: GCA_028583015.1. Taxonomy (NCBI): domain Eukaryota; kingdom Viridiplantae; phylum Streptophyta; class Pinopsida; order Araucariales; family Araucariaceae; genus Wollemia; species Wollemia nobilis. The sequence goes on along the minus strand of JAQPPZ010016751.1, from coordinate 1,569,589 downwards.
TTTGCTTACAATAATTCTATCAATCACAGTATTGGTAAATCCCCATTATAGATAGTGCATGGGAATAGCTCGAGAAATGCTTCTGAGTTGAGGTCGATCGATAAGGGAGAAAAGCGCAGTGTTGAAGCTGAAGACTTTGCAGCACACATGAAGAATTTACATGAAGAGGTACAACAACATATCAGTAAAATGAATGCTACGTACAAAGCCAGAGCAGATCAAAAGCGACGTTTCAAGGAATTCCAGATAGGAGATGAAGTCATGGTTCATTTGCGCAAGGAACGTTTTCCTACCAAAACCTACAATAAGCTAAAAATGAAGAAGTTTGGACCATGCCGGATCATAGGTAAACGAGATTCAGGAAATGCCTATGAAGTTGATCTACCAAGTGAGCTGAATATTTCACCTATCTTCAATATTTTAGACTTGGTTGAATATCATGCAGGAAGTTGTAGCGAACCACCCAGTCCGGATCTGTGGAACATTCCAGCATCCACTCCAGACAAAGAAGAAATTGAAGACATACTCGACACTCGCGAAGGCAGAAGTACCCAAAATAGGCAATATTCGAAGTATTTGGTCAAGTGGAAGGACCGACCTGTCGAAGATGCCACGTGGTTGTCCAAATCAGAGGTTGATCACCTGGGTTTTCCTCTGACCGTCCAGAAGTGAGGATCACTTCTAAAAATCTACCCCGGATGTCTGATGCAGGAGCATCCAGTGGCAGCACAACAATCTTGCATCACCGAAAAAAAGAAAAACAAAAGAAACAAGAAAAATGTTCTAAGCATGAAAAAATATTCTAAGGTTCAAAGGTGTCACGATATCGCGACATAAAAGTTGTCACGATATCACGACACAATCAACACAACGGTGGCGCAAACTCTATTGTCGCGATATCGCGACATAACAGTTGTCGCGATATCGCGACACAATCAGCACAACGGCGGGCGCAAACCCAAGTGTCGCGATATCGCGACACAAAGGTTGTCGCGATATCGCGACACCTCCGATCAAAGGCGAAAGCAAAAACTCAAGTGTCACGATATCGCGACATAAAGGCTGTCGCGATATCGCGACACCTCAGAACAAAGCAAGAGCTAAAATGCAGATGTCGCGATATCGCGACATAAAAGATGTCGCGATATCGCGACAAACTTTGGAATGAAAGAGAGAGCAAACGAAAGTGTCACGATATCGCGACACCTCGACAAAGAAGGTCGAAGGACGAAAAAGTGTCGCGATATCGTGACACATTGGCGAAAAAGAACCAAAGGCAGAAAAGTGTCGCGAAATCGTGACATGTCGCGTTTTCGCGACCTGGCTAGGAAAGAGAAGGCGGGTTTTCATGGACCATTGCAGAACGACAGTTGACAGTTCCAGAAGTCGTTAAGGCAGTTCCAGGGGACCGTTGCAGCGGTTACAGGGACGGTTACGAACGACGGTTGCAGCAAGAACCTGTGATGATAAAAAGAGATTTTTTGAAGGATTGCGTAGGCTGGAGAGACGAAGGCTACGGCTTCTTTTGGCATTTTTTGTATTGTGTAATTTTTCATGGTTCCGAATTGTAAAGCTTTCCATGCTTCAAAATAAAATTGCGTCTTTTCTTTGTTAATTAAAATTGGCTCCCCATCAATAAGTGTATTAGACACTTTCCAAGCATCTAATAATTCTACCACTCATCATTGTTAGCTATAGGGATGAATTAGATTGGCAATATATATGTGATAAATTTTGATGTTATTGAAAGAGTAGATTATGATATTTGTCCCAACTATCCTAAAAATAATCAAAAGATGTTCCACATTTCTAGCCATTTTTTGGAACATATATAAGTGTTCACATAGATACCAATTAGTAGATCAAAATGTGGTTACCTTCCAATTGTTTGTAATATTATAAGGATGATTGATGATATTAGAAGTTGCTAGTGACTTTCAAAAGGGAACTTGCTAGATAGATATTTAAATGCAATGTATAGAATTCCTTTTTAGTATTATGATCATGATGAGGTGCAATAAATATATTGTAAGAGAATGATGGAAGTGAAGTAATTTCAACAAACTTGTATATATTTTAATATGTGAGAGTGGTGAATCCACTTTTCATCAAGTAATTCTAGATAAATTAAGAAAGCATGGTGATATTCATACTTATATATTTTAGAAAAAACTGAAGAGATGGAATTTCTAATTTGAAAGGGAACAAAACTTTAATCCCATAGACTAGGGCATAGGGTGCCACACTATTTGGAGTTCAAACACTAGTTCGGTAGGGCCATAGTGTGGGATATAGTGAAAGGTGTCAATCCAGTCCATTTATGTTTACATTTTCTTAAGAATTTGGATGATTTTTTTATTTGAGGCTTCAACTTGACCCTTACCTTTAGTAGCAAGGTGTGGATCATTTATGTTGATTTTTGTATTAGCAATTTAAAAACATCCTTAATTTTGAAAGAGTATCATTATCTAATATTATGATCAAAGGGATGTCATAACAAGATAATATTTTATTGAGGATAAATATAGAAACTTGTATGCCATTGTAAGAGGACAAATGCATGGTATCAACCAATTTGGTGAAATATTCAATTTTGGTGGTGATGAACTTATGATCATCAAATGAGCTAGGATTTACTTTCCTATAATATCTGGAACCTATGCAAAAAATGTACAAGGAGAAGTCGAGGACTATGATTTTACAATCATGCATGGATAATTTTTTTTGGAAATATTGAGTTGTCATTGATGTCAAAGGGTGCATGGTATTCAAGGTAGAAATATTCTTCAAGGATGAGAAGTTTATAAGGTTGGACAAAGAAAACAATGGACAATTATTCAAGGTAAGGTATATCTCAAAGTAAAGGATTATAATATTTAAATATCATATTTAAATATTATAAAGAGAAGGTTTAAAAGTTTGGGAAAAAAATATTTAATTAAAGGCTTGGGACAAAAAGATTTAAAAATAAGGGAAAAGTTTTTTAAAAATAAGGATAAATATTGGGACATAAGTTTGAAATATTTAAATCAAGGATTTAAATATTTAAGTTTTTAAAAGATAATGATATAATATTTAATTTAAATCTTATAAACCAAAGTTTCTTGAAAATAAAATTGGTGCCAACGTTCATGGAGGTACTATAAATTTTTCAAATAAAATAAAATTGTGCCAACCTAACAAAATCAATATCATTGGAAGAAAATATATATGGTGTCAATTTGCTTTGAAAAGTAAAGAGCTGATGCGATAAAAAATCGATGATATATTTCTCGTAAAGAGAATGACAAACAAAGAGGAGTGAAATTTTTAATGAGCATGTGGGCAAAGATAAGGTTTTTGTGAGTGCACTTATGTTTGCTTGTGAGGATAGCCCAACTGGTTGCTTGGTTTTTGTGGAAGTGTTACTATATAGGAGGTCAAAGGATCGAAACCCCTTAAAGTTGTATTGCTATGTAATTTGATGTTTGATTGAGGTGAAGACATGTATAAGTAAATCGATCACCCCTTTTGTTTCACTAACCATGGTAGCACATCAGGTTACAAGTCTTGGGAAAGCGCTACTGTTATTGAGGTCATAGGTTCGATTTGCGATGATGCAAAGGTATGTAAATTTTGTTTTATTAAGTTTTATTAAGGATAAATAAGGGCTAAGGTGTAAATTTAATGTTATAAGATTTTGTATACTAGTGAAAAGGAGAAATAAGGTGTAGTGCAAGGTATTAATTTTTGTTTTATTAAAATTGATAAAAGTTGATAGGAGAAATAAGGGTCATTGGTATAAGTTTAAGGTTATAATTTTTGCATGTGAATAAAAATGTGAAATAAGGTTTTTTTAAGTTAGTATGAGACTTTATAGTTGGAAATTAATAAAAGGGGTTATATGGGTTTGAGTTTTCTTAATAAAGATTTATATTGTGAGGGAGGTAAAAGATATTATTTTTTAAGCTTTATTGTCAATATCTTTGATAAGAGTTTTTAATGTGATTTATTTGAAAAGAAAAAGAGATATGCTAACCTATTTTTTAGTGGTAAAAGAAAGGAAAATTATTGTTGTTTACCTTAGCTCATGTTCACCTAGGTAATTTATTTTCCTTTTATTTAGTTATTCCATGTATTTTCCCTACCCACTTATGTGTGGATATTTCGTTTCTCTTATTTAGATATTATGAGGTGTTACAAATTTATTCCATATATATTATGGGGATATTTTTAGGTTTGACTATTCCTAGGAGAACCCTATGGAAGAAGCTAAAAATAGAATTAAAATTTAGTTCTGTGTACCACCCGCAGACTGATGGATAGACCAAAGTAGTCAACCGAAGTTTGGGTAATCTTCTACGATGTCTGGTAGGAGATAAACCCAAGGGATGGGATCTGATTTTACCATAGGCAGAGTTTGCTTACAATAATTATGTCAATCACAGTACTGGTAAATCCCCATTCCAGATAGTGCATGGGAATAGCCCGAGAAACACTTCTGAGTTGAGGTCGATTGATAAGGGAGAAAAGCGCAATGCTGAAGCTGAAGACTTTGCAGCACACATGAAGAATTTACATGAAGAGGTACAACAACATATCAGTAAAATGAATGCTACGTACAAAGCCAGAGCAGATCAAAAGCGACATTTCAAAGAATTCCAGATAGGATATGAAGTCATGGTTCATTTGCACAAGGAATGTTTTCCTACCAAAACCTACAATAAGCTAAAAATGAAGAAGTTTGGACCATGCCGGATCATAGGTAAACGAGATTCAGGAAATGCCTATGAAGTTGATCTACCAAGTGAGCTGAATATTTCACCTATCTTCAATATTTTAGACTTGGTTGAATATCACGCAGGAAGTTGTAGCGAACCACCCAGTCCGGATCTGTGGAATATTCCAGTATCCACTCTAGACAAAGAAGAAATTGAAGACATACTCGACACTCGCAAAGGCAGAAGTACCCAAAACAGGCAATATTCGAAGTATTTGGTCAAGTGGAAGGACCGACCTATCAAATATGCCATGTGGTTGTCCAAATCAAAGGTTGATCACCTGGGTTTTCCTCTGACCGTCCAGAAGTGAGGATCACTTCTAAAAATATACCCCGGATGTCTGATGCAGGAGCATCCAATGGCAGCACAGCAATCTTGCATCACCGAAAAAAAAGAAAAGCAAAATAAACAAGAAAAATGTTCTAAGCATGAAAAAATATTCTAAGGTTAAAAGGTGTCACGATATTGTGACATAAAAGTTATCACGATATCATGATACAATCAGCACAACGGTGGGCGCAAACTCTATTTTCACGATATTGCAACATAATAGTTGTCGCGATATCATGACACAATCAGCACAATGGCGGGCGCAAACCCAAGTGTCACGATATCGCAACACAAAGGTTGTCACGATATCACGACACCTTCGATCAAAGGCGAAAGAAAAAACTCAAGTGTCGTGATATCATGACATAACGGCTATCGCGATATCGTGACACCTCATAACAAAGCAAGAGATAAAATGTAGATGTTGCGATATCACGACATAAAAGATGTCGCGATATCGCGACAAACTTTGGAACGAAAGAGAGAGCAAATGAAAGTGTCATGATATCGCGACACCTCGACAAAGAAGGTCGAAGGATGAAAAAGTGTCACGATATCGTGACACATTGGCAAAAAAGAACCAAAGGCAAAAAAGTTTCACGAAATCGTGACATGTCGCGTTTTCACAACCTGGCTAGGAAAGAGAAGGCAGTTTTTCATGGACTGTTGCAGAACGATAGTTGACAATTCTAGAAGTCGTTAAGGCAGTTCCAGGGGACCATTGCACTGGTTATAGGGATGGTTACGAACGACGATTGCAGCAAGAACCTGTGATGATAAAAAGATATTTTTTGAAGGATTGCGTAGGCTGGAGAGACGAAGGCTACGGCTTCTTTTGGCATTTTTTGTACTGTGTAATTTTTCATGGTTCCGAATTGTAAAGCTTTCCATGCTTCAAAATAAAATTGCGTCTTTTCTTTGTTAATTAAAATTGGCTCCCCATCAATAAGTGTATTAGACACTTTCCAAGCATCTAATAATTCTACCACTCATCATTGTTAGCTATAGGGATGAATTAGATTGGCAATATATATGTGATAAATTTTGATGTTATTGAAATAGTAGATTATGATATTTGTCCCAACTATCCTAAAAATAATCAAAAGATGTTCCACATTTCTAGCCATTTTTTGGAACATATATAAGTGTTCACATAGATACCAATTAGTAGATCAAAATGTGGTTACCTTCCAATTGTTTGTAAGATTATAAGGATGATTGATGATATTAGAAGTTGCTAGTGACTTTCAAAAGGGAACTTGCTAGATAGATATTTAAATGCAATGTATAGAATTCCTTTTTAGTATTATGATCATGATGAGGTGCAATAAATATATTGTAAGAGAATGATGGAAGTGAAGTAATTTCAACAAACTTGTATATATTTTAATATGTGAGAGTGGTGAATCCACTTTTCATCAAGTAATTCTAGATAAATTAAGAAAGCATGGTGATATTCATACTTATATATTTTAGAAAAAACTGAAGAGATGGAATTTCTAATTTGAAAGGGAACAAAACTTTAATCCCATAGACTAGGGCATAGGGTGCCACACTATTTGGAGTTCAAACACTAGTTCGGTAGGGCCATAGTGTGGGATATAGTGAAAGGTGTCAATCCAGTCCATTTATGTTTACATTTTCTTAAGAATTTGGATGATTTTTTTATTTGAGGCTTCAACTTGACCCTTACCTTTAGTAGCAAGTGTGGATCATTTATGTTGATTTTTGTATTAGCAATTTAAAAACATCCTTAATTTTGAAAGAGTATCATTATCTAATATTATGATCAAAGGGATGTCATAACAAGATAATATTTTATTGAGGATAAATATAGAAACTTGTATGCCATTGTAAGAGGACAAATGCATGGTATCAACCAATTTGGTGAAATATTCAATTTTGGTGGTGATGAACTTATGATCATCAAATGAGCTAGGATTTACTTTCCTATAATATCTGGAACCTATGCAAAAAATGTACAAGGAGAAGTCGAGGACTATGATTTTACAATCATGCATGGATAATTTTTTTTGGAAATATTGAGTTGTCATTGATGTCAAAGGGTGCATGGTATTCAAGGTAGAAATATTCTTCAAGGATGAGAAGTTTATAAGGTTGGACAAAGAAAACAATGGACAATTATTCAAGGTAAGGTATATCTCAAAGTAAAGGATTATAATATTTAAATATCATATTTAAATATTATAAAGAGAAGGTTTAAAAGTTTGGGAAAAAAATATTTAATTAAAGGCTTGGGACAAAAAGATTTAAAAATAAGGGAAAAGTTTTTTAAAAATAAGGATAAATATTGGGACATAAGTTTGAAATATTTAAATCAAGGATTTAAATATTTAAGTTTTTAAAAGATAATGATATAATATTTAATTTAAATCTTATAAACCAAAGTTTCTTGAAAATAAAATTGGTGCCAACGTTCATGGAGGTACTATAAATTTTTCAAATAAAATAAAATTGTGCCAACCTAAAAAAATCAATATCATTGGAAGAAAATATATATGGTGTCAATTTGCTTTGAAAAGTAAAGAGCTGATGCGATAAAAAATCGATGATATATTTCTCGTAAAGAGAATGACAAACAAAGAGGAGTGAAATTTTTAATGAGCATGTGGGCAAAGATAAGGTTTTTGTGAGTGCACTTATGTTTGCTTGTGAGGATAGCCCAACTGGTTGCTTGGTTTGTGTGGAAGTGTTACTATATAGGAGGTCAAAGGATCGAAACCCCTTAAAGTTGTATTGCTATGTAATTTGATGTTTGATTGAGGTGAAGACATGTATAAGTAAATCGATCGCCCCTTTTGTTTCACTAACCATGGTAGCACATCAGGTTACAAGTCTTGGGAAAGCGCTACTGTTATTGAGGTCATAGGTTCGATTTGCGATGATGCAAAGGTATGTAAATTTTGTTTTATTAAGTTTTATTAAGGATAAATAAGGGCTAAGGTGTAAATTTAATGTTATAAGATTTTGTATACTAGTGAAAAGGAGAAATAAGGTGTAGTGCAAGGTATTAATTTTTGTTTTATTAAAATTGATAAAAGTTGATAGGAGAAATAAGGGTCATTGGTATAAGTTTAAGGTTATAATTTTTGCATGTGAATAAAAATGTGAAATAAGGTTTTTTTAAGTTAGTATGAGACTTTATAGTTGGAAATTAATAAAAGGGGTTATATGGGTTTGAGTTTTCTTAATAAAGATTTATATTGTGAGGGAGGTAAAAGATATTATTTTTTAAGCTTTATTGTCAATATCTTTGATAAGAGTTTTTAATGTGATTTATTTGAAAAGAAAAAGAGATATGCTAACCTATTTTTTAGTGGTAAAAGAAAGGAAAATTATTGTTGTTTACCTTAGCTCATGTTCACCTAGGTAATTTATTTTCCTTTTATTTAGTTATTCCATGTATTTTCCCTACCCACTTATGTGTGGATATTTCGTTTCTCTTATTTAGATATTATGAGGTGTTACATATTTATTCCATATATATTATGGGGATATTTTTAGGTTTGACTATTCCTAGGAGTTATGGGAATATTTTTAGGTATATTTGGAGGGTTGAGATTCTTTCTCCCCATAGCGGTTACATATCTATGGACCATATCACTTATTCCTTTCGTATGGTGGATATGTGTCCTTACCTTGATCCTACTGCTATGGTTGATCATATTTGCCTATATAAGCAAGGAAACTTCATTATAATTAGTGATAAGTTCATTATTTAGGTATAATACATGACATTGTTTCTCATTTTTTTGCATATCCATTTGTAAGCTTATGTTATCAATTTGCTTTCAGATTCTTATTTTTTTTTAATATGGTGTTCTCTTAACACTTGAGATCCTTGTAGCTTGAAATGATATAATTATCATTCCTTTAAGGGTATCAAAGCAATAGGGGTTGCAGTCATCCATTTGTGAGTGTTGTGTAATTGTTTCTCTTGTAGGTTCGAAGATTGGTGTGAAAGCTTTAGTTTTTATGATCGGGTCCTTGGTGGAGTTTTTTGGCCAATTTTTGTCTCTCATTTTATTTTTAGATCATCATTAGCATCATAAACTCTATTCTTCCCATACTGTAATAGCCTCATTCCCTTGGATCTATCTTAAGCATTTTTTCTTGAGCATTTCCTTTTTTGGGAGGGTCACCAACCCAACCCATTTTTATATTTTACATGTATATCCTAATAGAAATGGATTTTTTCCACAAAATATTTTGGAGGTTTGTATATGCATTCATGTGAGTTATTACCAAAATTTTAGCTCATTTGGATAAGTATTCTTCAAGATATCACAATTTTATGAATACCTACACTGTTTTAGTAATATGCATATATCTTCATCAAAGATTCAATTTTTTTGCATATATGTTTATATAATGTGTAAAATCAGGTGATAGACATTCCCATAAAATTTTAGAGTATTTGGAGCTATATTCAGACTATTACAGTGATTTTACTATTTATAGCAAACTCATTCTTTCAAGAGACATATTCAGAGTTACTCAGTGAAACTTTTTCTAGGCCTGTAAAATCATGTTTCTGATATGCTCTAAAATTTTAGTTTGTTTGGATCTGTATTTAGAAATATATAATGATTTTATGACTGCACTCTCAATAATCAATATTACATTGTGAAAAAGGTATTTGCACTTGAATCGGTATATGGATTATTGTTATAATGTCCCATATTCTTTCATTTGCTATTTGTCCACTTAGTTTGGATGTTTGTGATCAGCTTACTTGATGTTTAGTATTTGTGGAGCCTACACATTGTTTTTCTTGAGGAGAATTCCCTTGCTTTGTTGCGGTGCATCCTCTTGTGCCAATATTCCTTATTGAGGCACTTAGTTTGAAGGAGGGGATTCTATGGAGAATTACTTTGGAGATTTTTCCAATTTTAGAGTATTCATTTGTGCATTGGTGTGATTTTATGGTATTTTTAACCACCTTGTTACATCACACTAGACCTCTCACATTATAATGGCATTTGATTTTAGGGGGCCTCTTCTAATTTTGAGAACATCTTGGTAACTTCTTTTTTTAAACTTAGCATAGAAGCAAATGTTGAAACTTTTGAAGCATGGTTTAAGGTAATTTTTCATTATGTCAAAGTGAAGGTTTGCATCCTTTGGTCATAACTCCAAAACCCAAACCAATGGTGAAGGATAAGGAATATAGGACATGTTTCATGAACAATTTAAGGATATCTAACATGCTTTATTATTCAGTTTGTGGGGAACCTCAAAATTTTATTGTAGTTCACAAGAACACACCTCACCTTGCTTATCATATATTGTAAAAAAATATTTTACCCAAGGTACCTTCTCTTACAATTTCTTGCATGGAGGACATCATTTGTGATGTTGCATATTTGTTTTTGGAGTCACTATCTCATGATGTTTTGTATGATGAGGTTGATGCTACAATAATTGCTTCAGATATTTTATAAGATACATATCCACACTTATTTTTTGTGGATGATCATGTTGATGTTGCAGCATATACAACAAATATTTCATGGCATGTTACATCCTTACATACATATGACTTCTTGGATGGTGTTGCCTCTCTCTTCATTGAGAATCACACATGTGATTTTCTTGACATGTATGAGGAGCTCACTCATTTATTTGATGATGATGTATACATTGTATCTCCTCCATGTACTTCTTCCTTTGTGGACATTTTTTTGGTGTGTCCTTCTTTGAGTGAGATACCTTGTCAACCATTTCCTTCTCCTACTTTTTTCATACTGTATTATGTACTCCTACAGGAGTTGGATATAAATATATTTTCTTGAGTTGGACTCTCACTTGGAGATCCTAAAGACCATGTTGATTCTTTTGAGGCTTCTAAACCTCCACTTATTTCTATTACTACTTCCATGGGCTCATCATCACTTATGTAGTAGGACATTGGTGATTATTTCCTTGATGGATTCTCTTCACACATCTCTTCCACTTTTGAACACTCATGGTTTTGTGCACATTGATATTTTGTATGTTGATTAGGATTGTATTCTATCCTATTTTGGTGTTAGTTTGGGCTTCTACATTCTTGGAGATTCATTTCATAATTCATTGGTGATATTTTTTTCACTTCATATCAGTTTGAAGGATTCTACGTCATCATTCTACATTTTATTCCCATCTTCTAACACTCACTTGGAGTGGGAAGACATTTTGTGGATGCTTAATGGCTACTTTCTTCCTCGTGGGAGACACATTGTTGATCATAGAGGCATCCACTTCTTCATAGGACTTATTAATGGAGCTCTTCATCTTAGGGGGTGTTGGGAGCACTCCTTAGCTCCATTCCTACTTCTTATTCTCTCTTTCTAACTGGATGGTTTTTCCATATGTTTTCCACCTTTTGGTTCAAGAGCTTTTGGATACAAATTGTACATGAGTACCTGATCAGGCCTTGTTGTCGAGACTCATATTGTGGATATGCTACTTTATTCTTTGACACCTAGCTTCACTTGATGGGGGGTGTTAGAGTAGGTTGTTTACCTTAGCTCATTTTCACCTAGGTAATTTATTTTCCTTTTATTTAGTTATTCCATGTATTTTCCCCACCCACTTATGTGTGGATATTTCATTTATCTTATTTAGATATTATGATATTTTACGTATTTATTTCGTAGATATTATGGGGATATTTTTAGGTTTGAAAATTTTTAGAAGTTATGGGGATATTTTTAGGTATATTTGGAGGGTTGAGATTATTTCTCCCCGTAGCAGTTACAGATCTATGGACTATATCACTTATTCCTTTTGTATTGTGGATATTTATCCTTAGCATGATCTTACTATTATGGTTGATTATCCTTGCCTATATAAGCAAGGAACCTTCATTGTACTCTATGAGAAATTCATTATTTAGGTATAATACATTATATTATTGCTCATTATTTTGCATATCCGTTTGTAAGCTTATGCTATCAATTTGCTTTTAGATTCTTGTTTTGGTTGAATGTGGTGTTCTGCCAACACTTGAGATCCTTGCATCTTGGAATGATCTAATTATAATTCCTTTCAATTAATTTTGGTAAGATAGGTTTGGAAACCACATGCAAAAGAATATTATCATCATTGTGGTAGATTTAGAGATATGGTGATTTAATTCCTTTCTCAAGGATGTTTTTGCTTGAGAAAAATATTATTTATGTCATATGGTTAGAGGTGTAAGGATCGATTTGATGTGCATTAGTGTTGATTAAAATTAGGAGTAAACATGCAAAGGTTATAGGTCATATTTGTGAGTAAACTTATGTATTGGTTTTGATTGGTATTGGGAGTAAATTTGCAAGAGTTATAGATCAGTATTTGAGAGCAAAGTTATGCATTGGTTTTGATTGATATTGGGAGTAAATGTGTAAGATCTATAGATCAGTTTTTAAGAGTAAAGTTATGCATTGTTTTTTATTGATATTGGGAGTAAATGTGCAAGAGTTATAGATTAGATTTTGAGTGTAAAATTATGAATTGGTTTTGACTGAAATTTGGGAATAAATTGATAAGATTTATAGATTAGTTTTTGAGAGTAAAATTATGCATTGGTTTTGATTGAAATTGGGGAATAAATTGATAACAGTTATAGATCATTTTTGAAAGTAAATTTGTGCATTGTTCATAATTTATTTTTGGAGTAGATGAGATGGATAGACTTGTGCATTGTGATTGGTTTTTGAAGTAAATGTGGAAATCAGCAATTACTAGGTCATTTATCTAGTGTTGTACTAAAAGCTACCTTTTGATGTAACAAATGTGAGACATGTGAAAGTGATAAACTTAATGAATGCGAAGAACATATTTGTTAGTGCATATCATTCTCTATATGTTCATGAAGATAAAATAATTATGGGTAGAATATGTATGAATTTATTTAGTTGAGGAAAGCACATTGAATAATAAGTAAAGAACTTCATGACATCATTATGCAATATTTGGGAAATATATGAGCATTGTTTGTATGTGATATTGGGAAAGATATGATCATTATTTGTATGCAATATTTAGAAATATTTGAGTAGGTTTTGTGAGTAGATTTGAGAAGGTTTTGTGAGCAGATTTGAGCAGTTTTTGTGAGCATATTTGAGTAATATTTTATGAGTATATTTGAGCATGTTTTGTGAGTATATTAGAGCACATTTAAGTAAGATTTGTGAGCATATTTGAGTATATTTCAGTAGTTTTTATGAGTATATGTAAGTAGGATTTGTGAGTAGATTTCAGCAAGTTTTATGAGTAAATTTGAGCAAGTTTTGTGAGCAGATTTGAGCAGGATTTTTGAGCTTATTTGAGCAGGTTTTGTGAGGATATTTGAGTAGGTTTTTTTTGGATATTTTGAGTCCCTAAGTCAAATTTGTCATTGATGTCACCATATGAAGTCATAATTAATGTCAAGGACTTCATCAAGAAACAAAGTTGTCAACGTTATCATTTGATATCCAGGAAGAAGCTTCAAATAACTCCAAAGGTCAAGAGAATCAGTGCAAAAGTTAAAAGCAAAAGGGCTACATAATATTTTAATTTTATATGGAGGCTTAGTTTAAAAGGTGTTTCATAAAAACCTAAGGAGGCTTATTGCAAAGTTAAAAAGGAGATATAATATTTATTTTATAAATTATTTAAATTCAATTTGAATTTAAATTTTATAAATAAATGTTACCTATACCAAGTTATACAATGAGAAGGACTTAATAAGCCCAAAGGTTTCTAAAAGAATTAATTTATAATATTTAAATTCAAAATAATTTAAATAAATTATAAATTAATAAAGTCTAAAGCGCCCATGTTCTATAGTTGGAAGAAATTTGAAGCATCGACGTCATGTGGTTTAAAGAAAATTTGAAGCACCGACGTATTCAAACAAAGGTGGAAATTATTATATAAACCATGCCCAAGGGAAATTAATTTTCATCCTTGCTCGAATGAAAAAAAATTGCATGTGAATTGGAGCTCATGAAAAATACTGTGAAATTCATGTTTGTGTATGCCAACGAATAGAAATAAAAGGAAAAATGCAGATAAGTTGGAAGCCACTCGGGTAGCATGGTCTAGTGGCAAGAGGGCAATAGCTAGAGTGCTTGGACGTAAGAATACCAACGTTCGAAACACGATGATTGTGCCTGGTAGTTGTGTTGGGTTGAAGGCACCAAATGTGAGGTGCATATTTTGCAAAATGCAAGGCATGGATACTTCTAAAGCATGTGGTGCTTCCACACTCCAAGCGAGTGCGTAGCTCGCACGACGGTTGGAGCGGTGGCTAAGGAGTTGGTCATGGGCTGCATTGAGGGTTTGAATCCCTCCAAAGGCAAGGTAATTAAATTTTGATTATTTTTAATATTGCCTAAAATTAGGAGTTAAAAGGGATTGCTAGTTGGAAATGGTTGAAAGGGTTGCTAGTTGAAGATTGGTGTTTGTTGGAAATTGTTTTTAATAAAAATTTGGAGTTATAAGGAGTTTGATTTTATTTTTTAATAAATTCTTAATTATTATATTTGCATATTGGATGAGTAAGACTTTAAGAGTGTTGATTTTATTTTTAAAGGGACTTTTACCAACGAGATTATTATGAAGGTGTTGGATATTATTTTAAAGTTGGAGTGATAAGGTGTATTTGGTTTGATATCATTTTGTATTGTGCTTCATTGAGAAAATTATTACCTTCTAACCTCTCTTGAGATTGGTAAAGAAGTGATTGTGAGTGTGGCATATTTATCTGGTTTAATCATTGTTAAGCAAAAGGTATGGGCAAATTCTTCCTTGGTTGAGTTGATTGTTTAATTTCTAGAAAATAAGTTTGGAGTGAAAAGGACTTGATTAGGGTTTCCTTTTGGATGTGTTTGAGTAATTGCTTCAAGGTTTTATGGAATAAAGAGTTGTTATTAAAAAATTATTTTATAAGCATTGTTGTTGAAGCCATTGGTTGTGTGAAGAACCTGAGTTAGGGTTGTGCAAAATAACATGAGTATCATTGTTATGTGAAGATTGTTTTATAAGCATTGTTGTTGAAGAGAGTTGTTATGCAAAGAACTTGAACTAGGGTTTGAAAAGAACATGAGTATCATTGTTATGTGAAATTTTTTATTGAGTATTGCTGGAAACATTTTGAGTTGGCGGTTATATGCTTGGACTAGAGTTTGTAAGAAAGGGATGTTTCATTAAGTGATTGGTTGAGTAGAGTTGGTTGAGCCTAGTCAAGTGGTTGTATGAAGTGATTGTTCAAGTTCCATAAGACAAACTATTCTATATTCTAATTTGAGTTGATTGAGCATTGAGTGTAGAACATATTAAGTCTCTAACAATTCTCTTTATGTTTCTATGAGATTGGTTAAGTTCTTAAAGAACACAAGCTTATATTGAGAGGGGGGGTGAATAGTATAAGACCACTTTAAACTTTTTCCTTCAAATAAACTTTTAAATCAATATTATGCAGTGTATAGAAAGCAGTATTAATAGTAGTAATCAAAGCAATGCACAAAACACCATCCACAAAAGAGACACAACAATTTACGTGGTTCACCCAATGCGGGCTACTCCATGGATAAAATTTCTCTCTAAATTTTATCAACTCACAATCTGGGAATACCTTTCCCGATTACAATATTTATGGGCACCAACCCAAAGGAGACACCAATCCCCTAGCTCTGTTCTGGCTGGTGATCCTCTAGAAGACCTCTGCCTCCTCTGCCCTTAGCAAGTGGAACTCTATCCACAGAAGACACCTGTCTTCCCTGCTCTGGATGGAGACCTTTGTCCTCAACTATTTCACCTCCAAAGATAGTCCTCGAATTTGCACTAAATATAGTCCTTCAGTTTAGAACAAATGTCCTCGTTCGATTCCTTTGTTCTGCACCAAACACAGTCCTTCGATCTAGCACAATTGTCCTCAAAATTGCACCTCTACGCAATCACAATAGCACTTGATCAAACATCAACTTATGCACCTTTGTGCAATCATAGTAGCATGATATTTGTGCACTCTACTTCCTTGCAATCTCTCTCACTTAGAAGATTCGATGGAATGCACTCTGTACACTACAATCAAATTTGCACTCTCCTTTTCGATGATCAAACTTCTCCCCACACTCTATCTATGATAGTCGCACTTCGAACGCACACTTCGATCAATGAAAAAACTCTTCAAATAGCCCTCCTTTTATACTAACAAAATCAAGATCTAAACCTTGGTCTTAGTCGACTGTTATGTAAATGCAAACCCTAACTCTGTTGGTTGCATGCCCTAATCTTTGTCGGCCCAATTTTAACTCTATCGACTTCAACCGCCTTTGTGGTTCAGTAGCTTTTGCCGTGAAACCACAACATGTCGTGATATCATGACATTTTTATATCCATACACTTTCGTTTGGCTATTGTCATGATATCGTGACACTTTTGCTTTTGTCTACCTTGACTATGTTCTTGTCGCGATATCGCAACACTTTTGTCTTTGCTGACGTCATCTTCATTCCTGTCGTGAAATCATGACACTTTTGTCTTCATGGCCTTCTTTTCTGCTTGTACTTGCAAAAATGGAACATGTCACAAAATCGTGATGCTTTCACCTTCGAGCTCTTCCTTCTTAAATTCATCGTGAAATCACGACGCTTCTTCTGTTGAAGACTTGCTAACTATTTTTGTCGTGAAATCGTAACACTTTATCCAACTGAAAGCTGCCATCTCAACCTGTTGTGAAATCATGACTCTTTCTGCATTCGCAAGATTTCTCTCCAACCTGTCATGAAATCACGACACTTTTTGCATCCGTACAACTTCTTTGTAGCCTGTCGCAAAATCGCGATGCTTATTATTTTAGACTCTTCCTTTTGCTGCATGTCACGAAATCACGATAGTTCTCACTTTGAGATTTTTAGCATGTCATGAAATCGTGACAGTCCTCACTTAGTCTTTTGCAGCATGTCATGAAATCATGACAGTCCTCACTTAGTCTTTTGCAGCATGTCGCAAAATTGTGACACTTTTCAAGATACTTTATCTCTCTTCGAACTTGTCATGAAATCACGACAGTTCACACTACGGACTCTCCCTTCTACATCATGTCACAAAATCATGACACTTTTTCATCTGTACAACCTTCCTTGCATTATGTCATGAAATCGTGACACTTTTCCTTCTTTGCCTTCCTGCACATTTCTAGTCACAAAAATGCGACATGTCATGAAATCGTGACACTTTCCATCTTGCGTTCTTTCTCTGCCAACATGTCACGAAATCACAATAGTTTTTCCAGCTTATTCTCTCTCTTCCAACATGTCATGAGATCATGAAAGTTTTGTCAGCTTCTTCTTTCTCTTCCAACATGTCATGAAATCATGACACTTTTCCAACTTACTTTCTTTCGAACCTTTCAAGCTGAACCTTCAACAAAACACATTATTTTTACATCAAATCAAATTATTTCAAAAGCTTCTTGACATCAATGACAACTAATTTACTTGAGCAAATGCAATGTACTCAAGGTACCCAAAATTGCCAATAATCTCCCCCTTTGTCATTGATGGCAACCCTTTACTAAAAACATGTCTCAGGAGCAAAAATTGAAACCAACTGTGCTAACAGCTAAAAATATCCTATTGAAGTTTTTCTCCCCCTGACTTGAAGCTTTCCTCTTTACATTGAAGCTCTCCCTCTTACTCATATCTCTCCCCCTTACTCAAATCTCTCCCCCTTTGTCATCAATGGCAAAGGGTCACCTTTGGGGCTTGGGACTAAGAATGAGCCTCTTATCTTAGTCCCTCCCCCACCTCCTCATGAGGAGATTAAAACTGGGGTGGGAGTAAAACTCCCATTAGGCACTGATCATCATCAGTGTCTAAAATTTCCTTGCCCAAAATTTTCTTGAACTTTTTGCCCGCATTCCTATTTTTGTCACTGTTCTTATTCTTGTTCTCATCCCTGTCCTTTTTCATGCCTTGATCCTTGGACCTGATCATGCCACTGTTCCTATTCTTGTACCTTGGAAGATCAGCTCTACACTGTCTAGTTGTGTGACCTACATTGTTGCATTTATAACAAGTAACACTGTAATTTCTTTTAGGCATACTTGTTCTTTGAATCCACCTATTCTGACTAACCGTGAACCTGATATTAGCCTTGCAGACAATTGCCTTATGCCCAAAATGATTACAAGAGTAGCAATACCCTTGGAAGAAATTACCACTTCTGAAATTTTTGTTAACCTTCTTCATTTGAGACATGCAATGTGCAGCCATGTGACCAAACCTGTAACACGAAAAATATCTGTCGTGAAATTTTCCTTTATACGACCTCTTGGGTCCTGAAAAATTCTTCTTCACATTATGAATTTCATTTTCTATTTCTGTGCATCGATCACTCATGGAATCATGTTCTGAAGTACTTTCTTCATCAGAACTCTCTTCCTTTTGGAATCTCTTGCTAGATTCCCCAACTTGTTCTTTGTGTGGCTTAACAAAACCAAGACCTATTTTATCTGTTGGATTTCTTTGACCTTTGATGAGAGACTTAACCCTTTTGGAGCTATCTTGAAACCTGTATAGCTTATCCTTGTACTCTTTAGTTTCCACTTCTAGAGAAGCCATTTTTTGTTCCAACTCATTATACTCAAGAATCTTAGACTCTAACTCATCCTTGAGTTCCTGTGTTTTAGCTATAGAGAAGTCAAGACTTTCTATAAGATCGTATCTCTCCATACAACATTCATCTAACTTATCCTTGAGTCTATCATTCTTCTTTCTTTCCTTTTTCAAAACACTAAGAGCATTATTAAGTTCACTTTCAAGATCTTTTATTTGTTTGCTTTATGAATCCTCAAGGCCTTTTCCAGATTTCTTATCACTAGAGGTGCTACCTTTTTCAAAAACCATACAAGCATCTTCTTGATAGTTTTCTGAAGCATCCTTATACATACTAGAAACCAAATCATTATTTGTACAGTCATCCTCAAGGTGACCAAAATTTCCACATCTAAGACATTTCATAATAATGAATCTATGTTTCGGTTCTTCCTCCTTTTCTAATATGAACAACATCTCATTTTCCTCATCACTTGAAGAGCTTTCACTATCACTGCTAGAACACTTACTAGCTTTGTCTAGGTAGAAACTCTTCTTGTTCTTGTGTGAATACCTCTTTCCTTGATTACTGTGCTCATCTTTGTTCTTTCTATAATACCTGTGCTTTTCAGAATCCTTGATCTTAACATCCTATTTCTCTTCATCACTTTCATTCTTGGAAATAGTACAGTCAATAGCATAATGACCGAACTTTCCACAATTGAAGCATCTTATATTTTTCATGCTTTTGTGCTTTCTAGATAACTTGCCTTTCTTGCTGTAATATGCCTCTTCATCACTAGAAGACTCATCACTCTCTTGAAGCTGTTTACCCTTAGATTTCTTGGTAGCCTTGAAAGTTGCCTCTTTCTTGACATCAACCTTCACCTGAGTTCTCAACTCAAATGCTGCAAGTATACTATGAAGCTCATCATTTTTCACCTTATCCAAATCTTTAGCTTCCTCAATAGAAAAAATATTTTCACTAAATCTATTAGGAAGAGATCTTAAAATCTTATCACAAACATCATTTTCAGCAAGTTCAAGACCTAAGTCTTTCATGGAGTTAACAACTTCATCCATACGAAGCATGTAGTCACTAATATTTTCATCATAATTCATCTTGAGTTGTTCAAACATACCTTTGAAGTGTCTCAACTTGGCCTTTTGAACATTTACATCACCTGTGTGAACCACCTGTAATTGTTTCCACATTTCACTAGTTGTCTTATAGTGAATCACCTTGGTAAGATCTACCTTCTGTAAACCCTTCAGGATTGCATTCATTGCTGTGATGTAGGAGCCTGTCTTCTTTAGTATAAGGACCATTTACAGGAATAGTGTACCCATATTCAATCACTTCCCACACCTCATTCCCAAGTGCCATTAGATGAACCTTCATCCTTGCACTCCAAAGACCAAAATCTGATCCATCAAGAATAGGTGTTGCATTTTCGCTTGAATAATCCATTGTGTTCTTATCAAGATTTTCCTTCAAGATGTTTAAACTTTCTGAAGGAACCCATTCTGATACCAATTAAAGAACACAAGCTTATACTGAGAGGGGGGGGTGAATAGTATAAGACCACTTTAAAATTTTTCCTTCAAATCAACTTTTAAATCAATATTATGCAGTGTATAGAAAGTAGTATTAATAGCAGTAATCAAAGCAATGCACAAAACACCATCCACAAAAGAGACACAGCAATTTACGTGGTTCACCCAATGCGAGCTACTCCACGGATAAAATTTCTCTCTAAATTTTATCAACTCACAATCTGGGAATACCTTTCTCGATTACAATATTTATGGGCACCAACCCAAAGGAGACACCAATCCCCTAGCTCTGTTCTGGCTGGTGATCCTCTAGAAGACCTCTGCCTCCTCTGCCCTTAGAAAGTGGAACTCTATCCATAGAAGACACCTATATTCCTTGCTCTGGCTGGAGACCTCTGTCCTCAACTCTTTCACCTCCAAAGCTGGTCCTCGAATTTGCACTAAACACAGTCCTTCGGTTTAGCACAAATGTCCTCGTTCGCTTCCTTTGTTCTGCACCAAACATAGTCCTTCGGTCTGGCACAAATGTCCTTGAAATTGCACCTCTGTGCAATCACAATAGCACTCGATCAAACATCAACTTATGCACCTCTACGCAATCACAACAGCATGATCTTCGTGCACTCTGCTTCCTTGCAATCTCTCTCACTTAGAAGATTTGATGGAATGCACTCTGTACACTGCAATTGAATTTGCACTCTGCTTTTTGGTGATCGAACTTCTCCTCGCACTCTATCTACGATAGTCACACTTCGAATGCACACTTCGATCGATGACAAAACTCTTCAAATAGCCCTCCTTTTATACTAACAAAATCAAGATCTAAACCTTGGTCTTAGTCGGCTGTTATGCAAATGCAAACCCTAACTCCGTCGGTTGCATGCCCTAATCTTCGTTGGACCAATTTTAACTCTATCGGCTTCAACCGCCTTTGTGATTTAGTAGCTTCTGCTAAAAAACCACAACATGTCGTGATATCATGATATTTTTATAGCCGTACACTTTTGTTTGGCTATTGTCATGATATCGTGACACTTTTGCTTTTGTCTGCCTTGACTACATTCTTGTCGTGATATCGTGACACTTTTGTCTTTGCTGATGTCATCTTCATTCCTGTTGTGAAATCACGACACTTTTGTCTTCATGGCCTTCTTTTCTGCTTGCACTAGTGAAAATGGAACATGTTGCGAAATCGTGATGCTTTTGCCTTCGATCTCTTCCTTCTTCAATTCGTTGCAAAATCACGACACTTCTTCTATTGAAGACTTGCTAACTATTTTTGTCATGAAATCATGACACTTTCTCCAACTAAAAGCTGCCATCTCAACTTGTCATGAAATTGTGACACTTTCTGCATTTGCAAGCTTTCTCTCCAACCTATCATGAAAATGTGACACTTTCTGCATCCGTACAACTTCTTTGTAGCCTATCGCAAAATCACGACGCTTCTTATTTCATACTCTTCCTTTTTCTGCATGTCATGAAATCATGACAGTTCTCACTTCGAGCTTTTTAGCATGTCGCAAAATCATGACAGTCCTCACTTAGTCTTTTGTAGCATGTCACGAAATCATGACAGTCCTCACTTAGTCTTTTGTAGCATGTCATAAAATCATGACACTTTTCGAGATACTTTATCTCTCTTCGAACTTGTCATGAAATCATGACAATTCACACTACGGACTCTCCCTTCTGCATCATGTCGCGAAATCATGACACATTTTTGTTTGTACAACCTTCCTTGCATTATGTCACAAAATCGTGACACTTTTCTTTCTTTGCCTTCCTGCACCTTCCAATTCGCGAAAATGTGACATGTCACGAAATCATGACACTTTCCATATTGCTTTCTTTCTCTGCCAACATGTCATGAAATCGCGACAGTTTTTCTAGCTTCTTCTCTCTCTTCCAACATGTCGCGAAATCACGACAGTTTTGCCAGCTTCTTCTTTCTCTTCCAACATGTCGTGAAATCATGACACTTTTTCAAAAAGCTTTCTCTCTCCTGCCTAAGTCGCGAAAATGCGACATGTCGCGATATCGCGACACTTTTCCAACTTACTTTCTTTCAAACCTGTCAAGCCGAACCTTCAACAAAACACATTATTTTTACATCAAATCAAATTCTTTGAAAAGCTTCTTGACATCAATGACAACTAATTCACTTGAGCAAATGCAATGTACTCAAGGTACCCAAAATTGCCAACAGTTCTATGTGAGCTTATTGAGAATATTTAGACAAGATCTGAGTGGACTTCTTAAGAATATTTGAGCAAGTTTTT
The DNA here is from genome assembly GCA_028583015.1 of Wollemia nobilis. Taxonomy (NCBI): domain Eukaryota; kingdom Viridiplantae; phylum Streptophyta; class Pinopsida; order Araucariales; family Araucariaceae; genus Wollemia; species Wollemia nobilis. Next base: position 1,547,083 of record JAQPPZ010016751.1, on the reverse strand, counting down.
AGTCATCTTATTGAGAATATTTGAGGGAGTTTTGAGTGATCTTGTTGAGCATATTTGAGCAAGTTCTAAGTGCACTTGTTGAGTAGAGTTGAGCAATAATTGAGTGGACTTGTTGAGCATATTGAGCAAGTTCTGAGTGGAATTGTTGAGCATATTTGAGCAAGTTTTGAGTGGACTTGTTGAGCATATTGAGCAAGTTCTGAGTGGACTTGTTGAGCCTATTTGAGCAAGTTATGAGTGAAATTTTTAGTATAATTGAGCAAGTTCTGAGTGGAATCATGGAGCAGAGTTTTGTGCAGATTTGAGGATAAGTTTGTACCAAACTAGAGATAGAGATTGAGTAGATTTGTGTTAGACTGAAGGATTATGTTTAGTGCAGATTTGAGACAGAGCTTTAGAGGTGACAGGGCAGAGAGAATAGTAGTCTCTAGTGGATAGAGATCCATCACCCAGGGTAGTAAGGATAGGTATTATGAGTGGGGACAAGAGTCTTTAGTGAAGAGAGATCCACAAGCTAGTGTAGTGGAGGCAGTAGTCTTCTAGAGGATCACCAGCTAGAGCAGAGGAGAAGGAGTTCTCCTATGGATAGAGATCCATAAACTTGAATTAGGGGATTGTTTTCTCCTTTGGATAAAGGTCCATAAACATTGTAATAGGGAAGGATTCCCAAGATATTGATTGAGAAAATTTTAATGAGATATTTTCTCTATGGAGTAGCCCACATTGGGTGAACCATGTGAAATTGGTGTCTCTATTGTGTGTGGTGATTTGTGCATTGCTTTGATTATTACTATTGACATTGCTATCTATACATTACATCATATTTATTTGGAAAGAAAAGTAAAAAGTAGTATTATACTATTCACCCCCCCTCTCAGTATAAGCTTGTGTTCTTCAACTTTATGAGAATATTTGAGTAGGTTTTGTGAGCAGATTTGAGCAGGTTCTGTGAGCATATTTGAGAAGGTTTGGTGAGAATATTTTTGCAGGTTTTTGTGAGCATATTTGAACGGATTTGTGAGCAGGCTATGGATTGAACCAAAGTAAAGGGGATTGGATTCTCTTGTTGATTGAGGTCCATGAACCAGAGTAGAGAGGATTGGAGTCTCCTATGGATATAGGTCCATGAACCAAAGCAGAGGGGATTGAAGTCTCCTCTGGATTGAGGTCCATGACCTAAAATAGAGGGGATTGGTTTATCGTATGGATTGGGATCCATAAAGTTGTGAGAGGGGACATGTGTCTCCTATGGATAGAGTTCCACAAACATTGTAATATGGAATTGGTTCCCATTAAATTTCTTGATAAATTTATATGCAATATTTCTTTGTGGATGTAGCCCACATTGGGTGAACCACATTAAATCTGTGTCTCTCATTTATGTGATAATTTGTGCATTGTTTTATTTACTGCATTGATATTATTACTATTATTATTTGGATTGAAAATTGAAAAGTTTTATCTTATATTGTTCACCCCTCTCAGAATAATCTTGTGTTCTTTAATATTATCATGTTTTTTACATTTATCACATTTATGAATATAACACAAAAGTCATTTTCTATAAAAGTTTGATAATATCCTATCCTAAGGATATATTTGGTCATGGCATTTCTATTGAAATTATTACCATATATTATTTCATGGACTTCTTGAATTACAGACCTAGCATCTTTCACATTAATGTAGTAGATAATGATACCATCAAAATATCACTTGTATAAGACATCATGATGGGGAGCCAATTCAACCACAAATAAAATGACGCAATTTTATTTGAAAGACGCAGTGTTATTAATTTCGAAGCAGGGAGCTTTTACAATAAAATACCATGAAAATAAATACACAGTGCTTTAAATGCAAAATACAGCCGCAACCTTCCTTTCTCTCCCCAGCCTCTTGAATCCCCCAAAGAAATCCTTTTTTTATCCTCTATGTTTCGTGCTGCACCGCCGTTCATAACCGCCTTAACGGTTTCTAGAACGGTCATATGGAACGGCCTTAACGGCCTTTGAAACTGCCGCTTGGAACGGCCTTCACGATCTCAGGCACTGCCACTCGGAACTGCCACGTGGAACACCACCTGGAACTGCCACTTGGAACGCCACCTGGAACTGCCACTTTGGCTTTGTCTGCTAAGGTGTCGCGATATCGCGACCTTTCTTTGCGTTTTAGCTTTGCCAGCCAAGGTGTCGCGATATCGCGACACTTCTTTGTGTTTTGGCTTTGCCGGCCAAGGTGTCGCGATATCGCGACACTTCTTTGTGTTTTGGCTTTGCCGGCCAAGGTGTCGCGATATCGCGACACTTCTTTGAGTTTTGGCTTTGCCGGCCAAGGTGTCGCGATATCGCGACACTTCTTTGAGTTTTGGCTTTGCCGGCCAAGGTGTCGCGATATCGCGACAACTTTGGTGTCGCGATATCGCGACCCATTTTACACTTAGTCATTTTTTTGCAAAATGTGAACTTTCGACCATGAGTTGCATTTGCTATGGTGCATTGTGAACTTTCGACCATGAGTTGCATTTGCTATGGTGCATTGTGAACTTTCGACCATGAGTTGCATTTGCCATGGTGCTTCGAAATACGTCGCGATATCGCGACGACATTTGCGTCGCGATATCGCGACCATTAGTTGCTTTGGCCACGGTGCTCGAAATACGTCGCGATATCGCGACGACATTTGCGTCGCGATATCGCGACCATTAGTTGCTTTGGTCACGGTGCTCAGAATACGTCGTGATATCGCGACAACTTTGGTGTCGCGATATCGCGACCAATTTTATACTTGGTCATTTTTTTCAAATTTTGAACTTTTTCAACTTTGAACTTTTTTTTGGTGATGCAAGATTGCTGCGCTGCCCGAGATGCTCCTGCATCAGACACCCGGGGTAGATGTTTAGAAGTGATCCTCACTTCTGGATGGTCAGAGGAAAACCCAAACGATCAACCTCTGATTTGGACAACCATGTGGCATCTTCGACAGGTCTGTTCTTCCACTTGACCAAATACTCCGAATATTGCTTGTTTCGGGTACTTATGCCAGCACGAGTGTCGAGTATGTCTTCAATTTCTTCTTTGTCTGGAGTGGATGCAGGAATGTTCCACAGATCCGGACTGGGTGGTTCACTACAACTTCCTGCATGATATTCAACCAAGTCTGAAATATTGAAGATAGGTGAAATATTCAGCTCACTTGGGAGATCAACTTCATAGGCATTGCCTGAATCTCGTTTGCCTATGATCCGGCATGGTCCAAACTTCTTCATCTTCAACTTATTGTAAGTTTTCTTAGGAAAACGTTCCTTACGTAAGTGAACCATGACTTCATCCCCTACTTGGAATTCTTTGAAACGCCGCTTCTGATCGGCTCTGGCCTTGTAAGTAGCATTCATTTGACTGATATGCTGCTGTACCTCTTCATGTAAAGTCTTCATGTGCACTGCAAAGTCTTCAGCTTCAGCACTGCACTTGTCTGTTTTATCCATCGGTCTCAACTCAGAAGCATTTCTAGGGCTGTACCCATGCACAATCTGGAATGGTGATTTACCAGTACTGCGATTGACAGAATTGTTGTAAGCAAACTCTGCCTGGGGTAAAATCAGATCCCATCCCTTCGGTTTATCTCCTACCAAACATCGTAGAAGATTACCCAAACTTCTGTTGACTACCTCGGTCTGTCCATCAGTCTACGGATGGTACGCAGAACTGAATTTCAAGTCTATTTTCAGCTTCTTCCATAGAGTTCTCCAGAAATAACCCACAAATTTGGTATCTCTGTCCGAAACAATGCTTTGGGGTAGACCATGAAGTCGGACTACCTCCTTGAAGAACAAGCCGGCAATGTGAACCGCATCACTTGTCTTCTGACATGGAATAAAATGGGCCATTTTTGAAAACCTGTCAACAACAACAAAAATGGCATCATTTCCACGTTGTGTTCTTGGCAGACCAAGAACAAAATCCATGCTGATATCTTCCCAAGGTCTTCCTGGTACAGGCAATGGCTGGTACATTCTTGTATTCTAGCTGACTCCTTTTGCCATCTGGCACACTCTGCAACCCTGCACAAATCTGGTCACATCTGGCTGCAACTGTGGCCAATGGTAATTCTCACTAACAAGAGCAATGGTCTTATCACGGCCAAAATGCCCTGCTAGTCCTCCACTATGCTTCTCTTTGATCAAATTTTCCCTCATGGAACTTCGGGGAATGCACAACTGATTCTGTCGAAACAACATCCCATCTTGGATCATGAAATCTAACCACTTAGTGCGATCCACGGTAGTAGGAGACACACATGCGGTCCATGCCTCTGCAAAATCTGGATCTGCTGGGTATAAACTCTTGAGTTCATCAAACCCAACAACCTGCACTCTCATTTCCATCAACAAATTATGCCTTCTACTCAAGGCATCTGCAACTCTATTAGATTTGCCACTTCTATGCTTTAGTACAAAGGTATAACTCTGCAAGAATTCAACCCACTTCAAATGTCGTTGGTTAAGTTTACCTTGACTATTGATATACTGCAAAGCTTGATGGTCAGTATATAAAACAAACTCTTTGGTTAGCAAATAATGTCTCCATTTCTTAAGAGCCTGAATTATAGCATAGAATTCTTGATCATAAACAGAGTATTTCTTTCTAGCATCATTCAATTTTTCACTAAAATATGCAACAGGTTTACCTTCTTGACTCAACACAGCTCCAATGGCACTGCCACTGGCATCACAGTCAACCTGAAACACTTTATTAAAATCTGGAAGTGCCAGAATGGGCTGTTCTGTCACTTTCTTCTTCAATATATTCATGCTGGTATCTGCTTTGGCGGTCCACTTAAATTCTCTCTTATCCCCTCTCATAGTTTATGTTAGGGGTGCACAAATCTTGCTAAAGTCTCTAATAAACTTTCTATAGAAACTTGCAAGACCGTGAAATGATCTTACCTCTGTCACATTCCTTGGAGCAGGCCATTCAAGGATAGCCTTCACTTTCTCAGGATCCATTTTCAGACCCTCCTCTGAGATGACAAATCCCAGGTATATCAACTCTTTACGTACAAAACTGCACTTATGTATATTTATCAATAACTGCTCCTCACGCAGTTTCTCAAAAACTGTCCGAACATGCAACAAATGTTCATCCAATGTTGTACTAAAAATCAGAATATCATCTAGATACACTATCACGAACTTTTCCAGGAAGTCACGTAATACTTCATTCATCAACCTCATAAATGTACTGGGTGCATTAGTCAGTCCAAACGGCATAACTAACCACTCATACAAACCCTCTCTGGTTTTAAAGGTTGTCTTCCATTCATCACCCTCTCGAACACGTATCTGATGATATCCGCTCTTCAAATCAATCTTAGTGAAGTATTTAGCTCCACTCAAGCAATCCATTATATCGTCCATTATAGGTAATGGAAAGCGATATTTAATAGTAATTTTATTAATGGCTCGGGAATCAGTGCACATTCGCCATTCGCCATTCTTCTTTGGTGCAAGTACTGCTGGCACTGCACAAGGGCTCAAACTTGCCCGAATCAAACCCTTCCTCAACAATTCCTGAACTTGTCGGTTCAATTCTTCATTCTCAACAGGAGACATTCTATGAGCTGCTTTGTTGGGTAAGCTAGATCCTGGTATTAAGTCAATCTGATGACTAATCTTCCTCATTGGTGGCAAACCCTCAGGCACATTGTCTGATATAATATCAGGAAATTCTGCTAACAGATGTTCAACTTCTGTTGGAATGTTAGTAGTATCTTCTCTTTTTACATGAGGAATTAATGCATAACACATTGAATCCCTCTTTATACCATCCAAAAATTTTCTGCCATCTACTAAACAAATTCTAGCATTATTGCATACCTTTTCCTCAACCTCCTTTAATGGCTTCAGTTTGTGGCGTACTCCATATTTTGTCAGGGAATAGGTATTTGCATGTCCATCATGCGTTGCACGTCTATCAAATTGCCATGGTCTTCCAAGCAACAAATGGCAAGCATCCATCGGCAAAATATCACACAAGACCTCATCCTGGTATCTTCCAATTTTGAACTTGACCAAGCATTGTTCACTGACCAATGCTCTATGATCCTTCTGCAACCATGCAATCCGGTATGGATGCGGGTGCTATTTTCTTTCTAGCTTTAATTTAGCTACCATTTCCTCAGAAACCAAATTATCTGTACTACCATTATCAATAATAATATTACAGATTTTACCTGAACATTTACACCTTGTGCGGAACAGGCTTTTCCGTTGATCTGGTTCCTTCTCTTCATTCAACAAAGTTCTTCTGGTGATCATCACTTCTCCGTGCTCTGCTTCTTCAGAGTGCTCGGATTCAACACCATCCTCAGCAACTGCAGCTCTGGCATTTCCTTCAGGCCTTCTGTTTGGTGCTTCTTGGTGTTTGGGACACTCATACGATCGATGCCCTTCTTCTCCGCAATTAAAATAGGTTCCACGGAATCTGCCTCTGCCATATCCGCGTCCACCTCTTCCTCTGCCCCTTTGATAATCATTGTTCTGATTACGGGGTCGGTAAGCATTCTCCTCCTTCTGTTCCTGGCGATTGCTGGTTTCACCATTCTATTTTTGATCATCATATTTAATTCCACTGGTTCTTCCACCAGTTCTTCCACCACGACCTCTTCCTCTTTGCTTGTCATCAAATCTGCGATTCAGTTTCTCTTCTACTTTCAGAGCAAACTGATAAGCATCTTCAATGTTGTTCATTCGAACCAGACTCAATTCCTCTTGCACGCTGGTTCTCAACCCATTAATGTAACGGGCTACTCTTTCCTTAGTTGCTTCCGTATGACCGGTTCTAATAGAAATTTTAAAAAATTCCTCGGTATATTCTTTAACAGTTTTGCTGGACTGTCGTAAACTCTGCATTTTTCGTAGCAGATCTAATTCGTAATCTGCTGGAATAAATTGCCGTTTCAATTTTTCCACCATTCGATCCCATCTGGAGATCTTTTCTTTGCCTCTCCGGTTTCTTTCCAACTGCACTCCTTTCCACCATATGCCAGCATGTCCTTTTAATTTTGTTCTGGCAAATTTTATTCGATTAGGATCTTCAACGTCCTCATAATCGAAATATTCTTCCATGTCATTAATCCAGTCGATTAATTCTTCTGGATTTAAATTTCCAGCATACGTAGAAACGTCAATTTTTGGTCTTTTTCCAATCTGCGAAATGGCTTTTATCATTCGCGACTCTGCGGCACTCATTTCTTCTTCTTCCGCTTCAGACGGGTCTTCAACTCCGTCATCATCGCTGCGATCTTCTCCTCTTGGCTCTATTCCCCTACGCAATTCTTCCTGCAATGCCAACACTTGTCTCTGCAATGCACGAAAATCCCCTTCAGGAACCACGTTCCTTCCAGCGCCACGATTTCTACGCGACGGCATTCTGTCTCACAATTTCTCAGAAACCCGTAACCCCGATCCTGGTGTGAGCTGCCTCCCGTTCGGCGCTCTGCTCAACACTCTCAGAATCTTACGGCTCTGATACCACTTGATGGGGAGCCAATTTCACCACAAATAAAATGACGCAATTTTATTTGAAAGTCGCAGTGTTATTAATTTCGAAGCAGGGAGCTTTTACAATAAAATACCATGAAAATAAATACACAGTGCTTTAAACGCAAAATACAGCCACAGCCTTCCTTTCTCTCCCCAGCCTGCTGAATCCCCCAAAGAAATCCTTTTTTTATCCTCTATGTTTCGTGCTGCACCGCCGTTCATAACCGCCTTAACGGTTTCTGGAACGGTCGTATGGAACGGCCTTAACGGCCTTTGAAACTGCCGCTGGAACGGCCTTCACGATCTCAGGCACTGCCACTCGGAACTGCCACGTGGAACACCACCTGGAATTGCCACTTGGAACGCCACCTGGAACTGCCACTTTGGCTTTGTCTGCTAAGGTGTCGCGATATCGCGACCTTTCTTTGCGTTTTGGCTTTGCCGGCCAAGGTGTCGCGATATCGCGACACTTCTTTGTGTTTTGGCTTTGCCGGCCAAGGTGTCGCGATATCGCGACACTTCTTTGTGTTTTGGCTTTGCCGGCCAAGGTGTCGCGATATCGCGACACTTCTTTGAGTTTTGGCTTTGCCGGCCAAGGTGTCGCGATATCGCGACACTTCTTTGAGTTTTGGCTTTGCCGGCCAAGGTGTCGCGATATCGCGACACTTCTTTGAGCTTTGGCTTTGCCGGCCAAGGTGTCGCGATATCGCGACAACTTTGGTGTCGCGATATCGCGACCCATTTTACACTTAGTCATTTTTTTGCAAAATGTGAACTTTCGACCATGAGTTGCATTTGCTATGGTGCATTGTGAACTTTCGACCATGAGTTGCATTTGCTATGGTGCATTGTGAACTTTCGGCCATGAGTTGCATTTGCTATGGTGCCCGAAATACGTCGCGATATCGCGACGACATTTGCGTCGCGATATCGCGACCATTAGTTGCTTTGGTCACGGTGCTCGGAATACGTCGCGATATCGCGACGACATTTGCGTCGCGATATCGCGACCATTAGTTGCTTTGGCCACGGTGCTCGAAATACGTCGCGATATCGCGACGACATTTGCGTCGCGATATCGTGACCATTAGTTGCTTTGGTCACGGTGCTCAGAATACGTCGCGATATCGCGACAACTTTGGTGTCGCGATATCGCGACCAATTTTATACTTGGTCATTTTTTTCAAATTTTGAACTTTTTCAACTTTGAACTTTTTTTGGTGATGCAAGATTGCTACGCTGCCCGAGATGCTCCTGCATCACATCACCAATCATAAAAAGGTGACAAGCATGTTGCGTAGGATTTTTATTTCATTACAATCAAGACCTTTAGATAATGTGCCTCCTTAAGAAACACATAAATACCTTTGTACCAAGGATCTGGATGAATTGTTTATTCAATAATTTTTTTTACCAGATTTATTCAATTTAGTTTGGTATTTATTGGCAAGTTGAAAGATAAATTTCCAAATATCTTGTAACATGCCTTGAAGATTATATAGTTCTATTAATGTCTTAGGTGAAGGTATGTTTGTCATGGCAAAAGTATTTTATTGATCAACTTCAATTCCTAAACAGAAAATGATAAACCCTAGCAATTGTTTGGATGTGTCTCAAAAGACACTCTTGGAGAGCTTAAGGTAAATTTTATATTGCTTTAGGTATTCAAAAACTTGCCTTATATTTTTAACATGATCTTACCATATTAGGAAATATATAAGGAGATTTTTGACATAATATTCTCTAGTATCATGCATCTTGTCATAAAAGATATACATTATAACACATTTGTAAGTTACCTTAGTGTTTTTTAGGTTGAAAAGCATGACTTGCTGACAAAATATTTCTCATGGTGTGGTAAAAGTTATCCTAGATTGAGGTTCTAGTGCTAATTATTCTTATTATATCCAAAAAATCCATCCATAAGGGATAACATCCTTGATTTAACAAAAAATTAACACTCATGTCGATATTAGAGAGAGGAAACCATTTTTTGGGTATGCTTTATTAATATCTCTAAAATTAGTGTAAATATGAATGGTCCCTTCATTTTTAGGGACAAGGACTATAATGGATATCCAATCAAAATAGTCAATGGTTTTGATAAGTTTGACTTTATGAAGCTTTTGAGGTTCCAATTTGACTAGTAAGGCTAGCTTAGGTTTCATTTTTCATAGCTTTGTCATTACTTGGTTGACAACTGGTTGAACATCCAGGTGATGTACAACAAGATAAGTATCTTACCCCAACATGTCCATATAATACCATGCAAATATATTACAAAATTTGGTTAGGTGATTCATATATGCTTTGTGTTCTTCAAGAGCCAATAATTTACTTAATTTAAGAATTCTAGGATTACCTTCAATTCCAATATTAATATTGATTGTTTTTTATGAGGATGTGAGATTTATTATTGAAATATGGGGGTATAATGAGTATAACTAAGATTTCAAAAAATATTGGCTCTAAGGATTATTGATCAAGATCAAATGATTGTGAGGTATTTTCCATGTCATTTTGAACATGTGACTCTTCATTATGGGAGTCATCTAAGGTAATATTATTTCTAGGAGGGTAGTGAGTTAAGGATTCTACCTTACATTTTTGATGATAACTATTAATATACAATAACTCCTTTTTTGGGTCGCAGTATCTACTGGTTCAAAAGAATTACTAGTTTTTGGTTGAAAATTATCTTACATTAAGCATATGAATGAGAATAAGAGATATTTCATGATCTTTTTCATGGTTTTATTTTGACTTGTTTGTTATTGTGATGTCTTCATAGGGTCACAAAAATTCATTTTCATTATTCCTATTAGACGATGACGAATAAGGTAGAAACTTATTACAATGAGGTCTATACCCTAGGCCCCATCAAATTATCCATTTTTTGGGTTCCAAAGGTTCTTTAACACCTTGTTCAAACCTTCCTAGACCCAACCAACTATACCTAAGATTGCTTAGGATATATTTAGGTATCTTATAGAGGTTTGATATATAACATGAATCATATTGATGTTATATTAGACAAGGATTGATTCCATGAATAATTGTTTTGTCAGTCAGTCCAATACAAACAAAGGTATAATTCCTTATTTACAATTTCTCTTCTAAGAAGACAATCCTAAGGTTTAGGGTGAGGGAGGCAACATATTTTGATTAGGTGGAAGAAGATATTTTGAAATAATATTGTTGTTGTCATTGCACAACCGACCCTAATGTGGGCATCCACTTGAGGTTTTGTTTTATCCAAAATTTTGCTTACATCAAGAATTACAAATTGCTTACATCAAGATTTTTAAAATTGCTTGTATCTAAACATTTGTGAAGGATCCAATTTAGCTACATTGATTTAAATGAAATAATTTGAAAATTTACATATAATTTTCATTACTTTAGATTTAATATTTCAGAAAATGAGATTTTTAAAGGTTTTTCAAAGGTTTAAAAAATTAAATTTCATTTTAGGGTTATTCAATTTTATTTTTTGTCCTACAATTTTATGTAGAATAAAAATGGCCATAAATTTTGCCACAAAGCTCTGTTAGAGCTGATTAAAAACCTGGTGAAAAGATCTTGAACCCATATATACAATGATATAAAATTTACATACAATGGGACATTATTTTTTTCTAAAAATGCCAAGTTTCTAAAGCAGCCTGTGACTTTATAATTGAAATATCTCATGATAAACAATAAATTTTTGAGTTCTATCAAAAAATTTGGATACTTATTTGACCCATTTACATATATGGAAATTTTTATTAAAATATAAAAACTTTGAATTTTGACATAATTTTGGCACTACAGGAAATAAGGTACTAATTTCATATTTTGAATTCAGATTTTTAGGTCCCAAAATAATGCCAAGATCAAGTAATTACCAATGGATAATTATCTATTTAATTCATGGTTTCTAAAGTTCATATTTTAAAATTGAGTAAATACTTTTACACAAAGCTTGAAACTTAAGTATGGCCATAATAAATCCATGCACCCATTACACCACCATGGTAACAATAATTCAAAGCCTTCCCTAGGGATTATTATTATGCCCTAAAATATATCTAAAACCTATATCAAAAATCATAAATTTTGTAGTCTTATTGGTGTAGGCGAGTGAGTTGACCACACCCAATTGGCCAAGAATGATGAGTTATGATTGGCACAACTATCTCAAGCATGCACATCCGATTGGCTCCCCAAAAATTACATATCCTTGCTAATGTTTTTTGGACCATGTGCACATGAATTTTTTACCCCTATTGAATAAAAAAAATTCCCTAAAAGATTATAAATTTTATTAGAAAATTTGATAAAATCAAGCGCAAAGTTCTAATTGGTGCGATTATCTCAGTTGACTAAACCCAATTGGCATGGGTGAGATATATGATTGCATCCCATTGGTCAAAAAAAATATATATATCTTTTGTAAGGTCCTATCTTTGTGCATATACAAAATTATTTCTCCTTATATCTCTCGAAATTATGAGAAGGTCCGCACATATCATTGTCATTTCTTTATTATCTCCAAAGGTTTCCCTGAAATACTATTTTTTTCCATACAATCCTTAAAGTGTATGGTGCACCTTGGAAATATTAAGGTCTATGTGTTTGAATATTTATAATTCATGAAAAATTTAAAATATACCTAATGTCCTCATCAAATAATATTATTGTGTTCTTATTGTTGCGGATGACTAAAGTGACCGAACCCCATTGGTAAAAAATGGAGAACTTTCATCAACATGGTTGTCTTGATCATGTGCATCCTATTGGTGCATCTATCTCAAGTGCACGTCTTATTGGGTAAAATTTAATAAGGTTTATTTTCAAAATCCTCTAAGGTCCCTTTTCACAAATTTATTTTTATTGGACCTTTATCAATATGCCTTATTAAAACCATACCTGAATTGGAAGCCATCCACTCTCACATTCGAGCGTAATTAAGTGGAGCTGAAAGTATTACTTAAAATTATTTAATTAAGGAGTTAAAAACCCTAGGCTTAGAAGAACTAATAATAATGAAAATCAATCTGTGAAAACCTTAGGCAAGTCTCATGGAATTACAAAGTCTAATGGATGAATAATGATAATTAAACCCTCAAAACCTTAGGAAAAAGGTAATTATTTTTTATCCAATAAGAATTGATCACTTGATTCACCCCACCAATGAGAATTGATTGCTTGAGTCACCCAAACCAATCTCAATCACATGAAATATTAAAATTTAATATAACTAAAATATTACCTTGCAACTTAAGTCAGAACTGGGGCATTATAATTTGAGGGTTAAGATTTAATGCAAAAGGGAAAATAAATTGAAAATATTGGAGATAAATATATAAAAGGATTTAATGTCATAATCAAAATAATAATAATGATAAAGATGAACTAATTTCAATAATTTTTGACATTAGAGTTGGATTTAATACGTCGAAATTAAAAATTAAAATGGAACTTTAATATTAAACCTAATATTTTAGACTAAAAAATAAAATAAATTAAACTTTATAAATTCAATTAATAAAAAATTAATAATCACAAGCCTTAATAATAATAATAATAATAAACAAATAAATATGTATTCTTTGATTGGTAAAAAAGGGGTTTTGAAAGGGTCCTAAACCTTTTACAAACAAACCAAAAGAGGCATCCAACTGAGAACACCTTAGAAAAACAATATCTGAACCACCATACAAAGAAAAAATTAAATATTATCTTAAGGATAACTGGAATAGAACCCAAGAAGGGTAACAACAAAAACATGGCAAAATTCTCCAAGCAACAACTATATAGCCCACTTAGATGGCCTAACAACACAACCTTCAAGACTTTTGGGATTATCCTTGGATAGAGATTTGACGACATTTTCCATTTTACAAGCTTTCTATAGGATAGACCATGCCATTGAAAGTGACATTGACATATTTTCCAACATGTTCAACAATATAACAATGGGTTTGGTTGTGTTCCCCCAAGTTGAGATCGTTTCTTGATTGAAGAAATTTCAAACTTTGGCATTTTAAACTTAGTAGGAGAATATTGAGATGAATATTTATCACTTATAACTAAAATTTATCTTTTATCGATAGCTACTTTGACTTTGGAGGAGCGATGCATGGGCTTGCTTCTACAGCAATAGTAGCTCTCTCAAACTCTTTTATCAATGCATGCTTGTACAAAATTAGGTACATGTCTTGGTGCTTTGGATGCATTTAAGAATTAGCCTTGACACTATCCACAATAATATCCAAAGATATTACCAGGTAATTAGAGATATTTATAACTTTTATGTCCCTTAGGTGATTCACAAATGTAATGTGAATGCTCTTGAGGGGTTTTCTAACATTGTCAACCATGAAATATTGCATGATAGGCATAAGAACCTTATCCTAAGGATCTAGGAGACAAATTATGATGATCCCCCCATTCTTCTTCGGAAACCTTTTACTGATGACCCTCATATTAGTAGCAAGGGAATACCTATCCGGATGGATAATATCCCCATAATTAGGTAGCTCGGTCACTTTAGCCAATAATTGGTTTATAATTTTGAGGGAGAGTTCGTGGATGAAGACCCAATTATTATGCCATGACCGAGTAAAATCCGTTAAAATTTTAGGATCTACCCCATTGTTTTTTTGCAAAAAATGTAGAAATCCATGTCTATCCAGAATATGCTCAATTTCATCCTCTAAAACTAAATTTTTAGGTTCAATTAGAGCCATCATAATGGGGAGGGAATTACATATATTCTTAGGTGGAGGGTACTAAGGATTCCAAGTGATGAGTAATTGTTTAGATAATTGGCTATATAAATAGAATGGCCTTGCCAAAGGTGCATGCCACTCCCATAGAAATTCATCAAGTTCATATACCATTGATGATATCTAAATTGAAAAGACATGTAAGGATAGCTTGACTATAATGAAGCAACACCCATTGGCATTTGAATAAACTAAAATCCTAATAGCAATGTTAAATGTGATAAATATATGACACTTCCATGGGAAAGAGTTTGCACACAAATCAATGAGAAGACATATGATGCCAATGGTATCAATCTCACCATAAAAATGCTTCAGGAAATAGTGAGGATTCAAAATTGTACGCATATTTTTTATTTTAATTTTGGAATAATGACTTTGATGGCATGATCTCCTTCCAATGATCTTATTATCAATTATGGATAGCCATTTATTTTCTAAGTAATCATTCTCAAGGATGAGGGGTATCATAAAAATGCCATGGTTATTGAGAGAGATATAGGAGGCATGGAAAAAAGGACCAGTTAGGAAAATATTGATATTGCAAGCATCATAGGCAGTTGGATAGGCCAAGGTATGGTTTAAATGGACAACATAATAAGCAGGGACACATCCAATAAGAGTTTGATTATCATTGACATTGATATAAATTTAACTGACCTCAATAAGGATAATAATAACGAGGTAAGAATGTTCACAATAAATAAGATTCATATTATAAAAGTGAAAGCTAAAAATGACACAAACAACCTCCCTGTAAGACAATATTAAAACTGATAAGACATCAATGGGGAAGACATTGATCCAACTTATTTAGGTTTGACAAGACAAATCAATCCAAAATTCAAAAATTACCATTCTAGGGTTAACATGTTCAAAAATTAAATGGCTTAAGCAGTTAATCACCAAAGTGACACAACACAAGGAAGTCCACCTAGGATCAACCTAGTTGTTAAATAAACTAATTTCCATCATCATTAGTATGGATAATGAGACTTGGAGAGAAATTATTGACCCAATACTGGAGAGATTCTTGGGAAAATCCAACTTTGGCTAGAATATATGTAGCATGATTTCCTTCTCTATACACATGATGTATTATGATATTTTTGAAGTTGTCTAGGAACTTCTTGCACTCAATAATGTTGTTGCTAGTACTTCATGCAAGATTCTAAGTTCCATTCATGCACTTGATGATATTCATTGAATCACCCTTGATCATGATATTCTTAGGATGGAAGCAATCAATTAATGAGACACCCAAAAAAATAGTGTGGGCTTCTACAATTTTTATTGGTTTGAACCCTCATGTTCTCAACATAGGCAAAACTAATTTTTCCTTGACTGTCTCTAAGGATGCCACCACCTCTAGATTGGATAGGATTACCTTTGACTACCCCATATAAATTAATTTTAAGCCACTCATTTAGGGTAGGAGACAATTTAATTGAGGATCTATCAACTTGTGGTGTTAAGGGGCCAAACATCCCTACTTGGAGTTTTAAAGAATCAAACAAGACAACTTCCTACCTATTTTTAGGGGCCTTAGAATATGAGATCAAATAAGCATTCTTAGCATCATAGGGATGGATCCGAAGGAAAAAAAAACTAAGGATCATTGGAGGAATTGTAAAAGACTCTATTATTTCACTCTAACCATAATTTCTAGATGTAGTGAGGGAGATATAAGGGCCAGAAAGCCTTGAGACAAGGATTGGAGAATGTATTGGGTCATTGTTCACACAATGGATAAATGGTTCTTACTTTGACCCAGGTAATGTTAGTCGACTCAAAATGGAGATCCAAAATAGAGCAAGAAAAACAATACTTGAGAAAATGGTGAATGATGAATTCCCAATTTGCCTTGCATAAACAAAAATGATTGGGAATAGGCAGACCTCTAGCAAGAATTTTGTCAATTGTAAGAACTCTATTTTGGACAACCAACTAAAAAAAGATGATTTTACGGACCAAATTTTAAATCCAAAATAAATTATGGGTATGCCAAAGATTAGATGGTTGGTTTTGGAGGTAGTAGGTAGATTTAATAGAAAATTGACCATTTTCATAGATGTGCCACGTAGGAGAGTCCTAAGTTGGGGTGCTCTCACACAATCCTAGTCCAAGTATGTATCAACCAACTCAAATGTTTCCAACAATGCTCAACCACAAATCTTACATAACAATGATAGTCATGTTATTTTCTAACTCAAATTATTTTACAACCAATGGGCTTCAACAACTATGCTTATAAAACAAGGTTTAAACATAACTCTCAATTCAAAAAACCTTGAAGCTTTTAACTAACCACTTTCGAAAAGGAAACCACAAATAATCCTTTTCCCTCCAATGATATTTCAGAGATCAACCACCATAAACAATCAATAGAAGAATGTGCTTGTACCTTTTATGAAGATGAAAAAAACTCTTTGTAAATCTGCCACAATCATAAAATTCTTTTACCAATCTTCACAAGGGTTAGTAGATCACAAAATAATCACCATTACTCCACTTTTCAAAAATCATCACCAAGGGCTTTAATTAATTGCACAACTTCCTTATCTCTCCTAAAACCACTTGTACCATAAAATAAAATAAATAAAAATTGCATAACATTTTCACGCCCAAAACCATTTATACCATAAAATAAAATAAATCACAATATTGCATACGTTTTCACCTCATGAAAGAATTAATCCTCTTGAAAAAGAACAAGGCAAACTTCACTTTTGGAACCCCTTTGCAAAATCAGAAATATCTCTTTACACACACCTTATTTCTCCTTATAAATAAGTTAGTCAAATATCCCTTGAAATAATATTTCCGACAATATATAATATGCCCCCTTTCCAAAATAAATTGAAACCTTTACATGTATATATATGCCAACCTCCATTAATTGCACATAGGTTGGCCCTCCATTAATTTAAACTTAAACTTTAAACTTTAATATCTTCATCATTGGAGGTCCTTTTTTGATGAAGCAAAATTCCAACTTGGATTTTAAGAAAAGCCCTTTCCATATAAGCCCACCATGGTTTTAAATAAAACCTTTTATTTTTCCTGCCTTGGTTTTCATAAAAACCCTGTAAATAGCCATGCTTTCCAAAATATCATAAATGCTTATTTATGAAATGTTTTGGCCACAAAAACCAAATGTGATTAATGTGACATCAATGACAACATAAAACGCCTCAAATTACCTTAAATATGCAACAATATCCCCCTTTGTCATTGATGGCAAAACCTCTAATGCAAACACCACAATCACTGCAAAAACCATATCTGAGAATCAAAGCTGCTCCCCATGACTCAATACTCTCTATGGAGGCTGCTCTCCCTAACTCAATACTCTCTTTGGAGGCTACTACCCTAACTCAATGATATCTTTAGAGGCTGATCCCCCTAACTCAATGTTCCCACCCTTAGTCAAATCTCTCCCCCTTTGACATCAATGGCAAAAGGGACACCTATGGGGCTAAAAGATATGACTCTTAAGCAAAGCCCCCTCACCACCTTCTCTCTTGAGGTGATTAATTTTGGTGTGGGAGTACCTTTACTCCCATATTACATTGATTCTTTCCTCTATCAGCTTACTTCCATGTTTTTCTGATATCCTTCTCTTGATGAATTACTTGATCTTCTTGTCTTGAATATATTTGACCTTCTTGCATTGAACCTATTTGGAATTGAGTCCTACACCATATTGCAATATGCCCAAATTTATTACAATTAAAACACTTGATATTGTAGCATTTGGATGGTGCCCATGTCCTGAATTCTTTCTTGAAGTAATTTCCATATCCATTCCTTTCCTGAACCCTATATTGTGAAGCTCTATTTTCATGACCATTATTACCATGACTTCTAAATTGTGTAGCTCTAAAACCAAAACCATGTTGCTCATTTCCTTTGCATTGAAAATATTTATGACCAATCCTGTTACATGAGAATCAATGTCCCTTAAAACCATACCTTCTTCCTTTGAAGTTTCTTCTAGCAAAATCAAACTTCTTTGATCCATGGATCCTGCAATGTATAGCCCTGTGTCCAAATCCATTACAAGAAAAACAATATCCTTGAAAAGCCTTTTTTTCATGCCTTGGTTACTCATACCATTCTTGACCATTATCCTTATGATCATATTCAACTTATGATTGCATTATTGAACCTTATTTGTAGCATCTAAAACATATTCCTTAGTTTATTCCTTGCATTTTTCTTCAAGAATTTATTTTCCCTTTGATATTGATTCACCTATCTCAAAACAAGAACCAAACTGAATATTTGGAGCCATAGGAACTTTGGAACTTTCCTCACAAATCTTAGGTGCTTCTTTGCTTTCATATTTTAGAACTTCCTTTCCTTTTGAGTGTGATTCCCCAAACCTAAAATATGGGAACTTTGGTGCTTTGGAATCTTCCTCTTCTTTCTCTTCATTTGTGTCAAGTAGCAATTTGGCATCCATCTCTATAGCCTCTGAAATACATATTTACTTCTTAGTACAAATATCTTGATCTTTTGAGTCATGTGATGGATCAAAATTCTCATGTAGGGAGCATCTCAATTCTTTTATATTCTCCTTAACCTCTTGTAGTTGCTCATGGATAACATTGAAGTCTTCCTTTAGATAAATTTAATTGTCTCTATCATTATGATCTGAGCTATCACTTGCTTCTACAATGTAGTAAGATTTCTTTACCTTACAAAAAAATTCTTCTTCTCATACCTAGTTTGCTTGAATATGTCATCTTTGTCATGCTTATGCTTTCCATATTATTTTCTTCTATGACCCAATTTTTCATCATCACTGATTTCTTCATGTGGACACTTGTATGCATAGTGACCAAGATCACCACACTTGTAGCATGTGACTTTCCTTATATATCTAAAATTCCTTTAGTCCTTATTCCTTTTGATGAAGTTAGCTTCCTCATCATTTTCTAAAACTCTATCTATTTCTAAAAATTTCCCTTTATATTTTTCTGAAGCCTTGAATGCAATCTCTTTTATTTGAGCTTGATGCTTACTTACCCTCATCTCATAAGTTGTGAGAGTACCTTGCAATTCATCCATTGTTAACTTGTTTATATCCATTGTTTCTTCTATTGATGAAACCTTTGCATCATATTTCATGGGAAGTGATCTCAAAACATTTTGAGTAACTTCTGATTCTTTCATATCAAAACCTAGGCCTCTCATAGTGTTAGTAATCTCATCAACTCGAAGTAAGAACTTTGTAATATCTTCATAATCTTCCAGTTTCAATTCCTCAAATCGTTTTCTATGAATTTGTATTTTTACCAACTTTACCTTGGAATATCCTTCACAATTATTCCTCAACTTGGTCCACATATCATTAGCTAAAGTACATACCATAACCTTTGCAAAATATGTATCATGTAGCCCACTCAAAATAAAATTCATTGCTCTTGCATTGATCTCAACCAATTTCTTGATAGTCTTATATTCCTCGGAATCACCTTCAACCTTATACTCTTTTTCAACCATCTGACATACCTCATATCCTTGTGATATCAACTAGTTCTTCATCCTCATGCTTTAGAAAGCATAATTGTTACCATAAAATAATGAAGCCTTATTTGTAGATATTTCATTCTGTGAAGCCATTTGTGTTCTTGTAGAATTTGCCCTTAAGTTTTTAGCCTTTTTGAAGGAACCCGCTCTGATACCAATTGAATAACACAAGCTTATACAGAGAGGGGGGGGTGAACAATATAAGACCACTTTTTCATTTTTCTTCTAATTCAAAATTATGTTGTGTATAGATAGAAGTATCAATAGCGGTAATCAAAGCAATGCACAAAATGCCATACACAATAGAGACACCACAATTTACGTGGTTCACCCAATGTGGGCTACTCCATGGAGAAAATATTTTACTAAAACTTTCTCAATCAATATCTTTGGAAATCACTCCCAATTACAATTTTTATGGATCTTTGTGCAAAGGATATGTTGATCCCCTAATCTCAAGTTCATGGATCACTTCCATAGGAGAACTCTTTCCCCTTATACTATGGCTATGTGATATTCTAGAAGAGTTTTTCTCTCTACTGCACTAACTGGTGGACCTATCTCCACTTGAAGACTCCTTACTTAGATCTGTATTCAATTGTGTTGGTTGTTGGATCTCTATCCCCTAAGACTCGGTCCTATGTAATCTATCACCTCCAAAGATCTATCAATAGGCTCACTAAGAACCTACTCAATAGGCTCACATCATTTAGTGACAAAAACAAGTTTGGTTTTACAAATAGAGAGCATACCTGATTAGCTTATGGGTCATGGGATACATATCTCTTGCCTTTATGATCAATTGGAGGGTCTTTTGGAGGCTAATAGGATGCCTTGGGATGATTTGTTTTGGCCAAAATGCATATTTTCTTGCTTCTTTTTTAGGGAAGGGTGTTAGGCCCTTAGATGACCCTATTTTTGGCATTCAAAGTAGAAAGCAAGTTTATTTTTCATAATCCACTACCTTGTTATGCTACTTAGGTCCTAAGACAAGATATATATAACTGGGTAACTCAGAGTCTAGATTGGAATAAATACAAAACCTGGCATAGGTCATATTTGTCCTTGCTTTAGTTGTCAGATCAAAGGTAACTAAGTCACTAAAATTTTGGGTAATCTTCTTCAAAATTACTTTATGCCAGAAATGGACTGGTAAATTAGGAAGTCTAACCTAGATGGGACCATGTTAACACTCTGAGCTTCAGGGTCAAAATATTTTCCCCATTTCCTTAAAAAAAATATGCACCAACAAAAGAACTAGAGATCTCCAATTAAGATTCGGTTGGTGTCCTGAGAGTTCTTGAGCTGAATGAGAAAAAAATCCTAGCCAAACATATATTATCCATATTTCCCATGGGGTACCAATTGGTAAATTTCCATTTTTAGATAGATTTGATGTCTAGTCAGGGATCAACAAACTTTCCAACCAGAGAAAGTGAATTATAAGAAATCATAGAATCTAAGACTTTTGGAAAAATCACCACTTATTTACCACTTTGGATAATTTGGTTTTTAATATGTTCAGAAAAGAGGGATTCCATTGTAATCATGACGATATCTACAAAGGAAGGAAAGGAAAAGTTCCAAGGTGGGCCAGATTCCCCTCCACCATTCAATGCCACTACATCTCTGATACCCATAACCATCGAACCATCAATGCCTATGACCACCAAACCTCCAACACCCATGATTGTTGGATCACTAATTCCCGTGATATCCACACCACCATCTAGAGCATCTTGGACACTGATATTAGGATCATGCTCCACACCATCATGAGGGCCCTGATTCCTGCTCTTGAATGCTTTAAAATTTTTTGGAGAACCACTACTTATGCTAGTCATCATCTCTTCCAACATGACAAATAAATATCAACTACCATGTTACCTACCATGTTAGCTACCATGTAAGCTATATAAAATCTGATTTCATCAAGTGCCACATTATCAAAGTTACCATGTAAGTTGCCATATAAATTGTAAATACTTCCATGTTAGCTATATGTGTTGCCATATAAACTACCTATTGGAGAAAAATCTACCTTTGATTATGTTTGCACCCTAGAATTTACCAGTATTGAAATACTAGGTTTAAACAGAGTTTACATGGTTCAATATCCAGAGGAGGCTGGTTCCATACTTCTTTTAGGAAAAAGGGGGAAATAGGGAAATTCATAAAGAGAGGGAAATATAGCTATGGCTATAAAGTTAAAATGGTACAAATTAAGAAACAACAAAGCAATTCTCATAGCCTTTTGCAGAGAAGCATAACAGAGAACCAAAGCATAGAAACTAAAACTCCTAGTAAATGTCTTATTTTAAATGTATTTTATCTGTGAGGTTAATTGCAGATCTAAATAAATGTTGATGCATGAATTTAGAGTAAGAATTAATGTAGATTACACTCAAATTATATTTAAATAGCAATAGATAATGCATACATACTTGATTTTAAACTCCAGTGAGCCAAGAATCGGAATGGATGATATTTATTAAGATTTTAAAAGTTTGTATACATAGCCTTGTAAACACCTAAGATTCGATCATTTTTTTAGGTCGTTCACCCTCTATATAAGAGTTTTTACATAACAAAAAACTGAAAGTTGTTACAACAGTATCTCGTAGGCTCATTCTAGTAAATAAGTAGTCGAAGGGAGTATGGAGCTTTCAATAGGAAGTAGTTGAGATATTCTGGTTATGGCAATATTTAATCTCTTTAGAGGCATCGTGGTCTATCAAGCCTTAAAAATATTGCTTTATCATGAATTTTTACCTTGGCTCTACCTTAGCTATTCAAAATGTCACCCGATCATGACTTTTGTCTTGGCTCTACCTTAGCTTCTTCAAAATATTGCCTGATCATGAATTTTCACCTTGTCTCTTCCTTAACTCTTCAAAATATCACCCGATCACAACTTTTATCTTGGCTCTGCATTAGATTCTTTAAAATATCACATGATCATGACTTTTCATCTTGGTTTTGCCTTAGATCTTCAAAATGTCACTTGATTGTGACTTTTATATTGGCTCTACCTTAGCTTCTTTAAAATGTTGCTTGATCACAACTTTTATTTTGGCTCTGCCTTAGCTTCTTCCAAATGTTTTTTGATCTTGACTATTCACCTTGGCTCTATCTTAGCTCTTCAAAATGTCATCTGATCATGAATTTTCATCTTAGTTCTTCCTTAGCCCTTCAAAATATTTCTTGATCATGACTTTTAACCTTGGCTCTACCTTAGCCCTTAAAAATGTTGCCTGATCACAACTATTCTTCATACTTAGCAAAATCTTGAGAAGAATACTCCCTATTTCTCTAGGTGTGGTCATTTTGACCAAAATTATTGGCACCTCCTAGGGTAATCCTATTAGCAGAATGTTAGAACCTAGATCCTTTATCCATTGGGGAATGGAGTAAATAAAAACAACTTAAGAAAAATAATGGAAAGAAGGGTAATGATACCAATCACAAAAGATTCCTTCTTTGGAATAGTCATTCTTCTGGAGTATCTTCTTCATTAGATTTTTCTATTTAACCTTGTCTGGGAGCCATTGCACTACTTGACGAAGCTTTCATAGCTTTTTCATGTTTATCCTTTTCTTTTACTTCTTCATTATAGGTGGTGTAGGCCTTCCTCCATGTTTCCTCATCTATATCTATCTTTTCCTTGAAAGTGTTGTATAGATACTCCAACTCTTCAACCTTGTCATATAATAGGGTTCTTTATTTTATATATAACTCATGTAGGTAAGAGTTCATCTGGGTAATATCTTGAACCATGCTGAAAATTTGCTCTTCTTGAACAGGCTCTTTCCAGCTATCAATTTTTTATTCATCTTCTAAAAATTTCTTCCAAGTGACTTTCAGTTCGTCTTATATTAGGAGTTTTGAATCCTTGTTCCAAAAGCTAGGCATGCCATAATTTTTAGCTATTCTTATATGTTTTAGAATCACCTTAGCCTCTGCTTTAAGCTCCTATATGAGCTTAGTGCTTTTTATCACTAGATTGTGCCTCTTGAAGAAATTTATGGTAACTATTTTGGCCTGGGACCAATTCTTATCTCATGCCTTATATCCAATTATCGCTTGCATGCTATCCACGAGGACTTGAATTTTATTGGCTACTAATAGCCTTGTTTCTAGAAGCTTGATAGGTGCTTCTAATTCATCTTCTACTTGGCCCAACATATCTTTGATTTTTAGAAGATATGAGAGTGTAGGCCTAGCCTTCGGGACCATCTTGTTGACACTTTCTATCATGTTCCTTCTAACTGTCCTTTTTTTTCTTTGGAAAGCCCACTAGATTTATCAGCACTTTCGGATAGCTGCTTTTTGAGGTCCTTGACCTATTGCTGCAACACTTGAATTTGTTCTTTAACCTTTGCCGATTTTTCTTTGAAGGGGGTCTCTTCATCAAAAATTTGCTTCCATTTTTTAGCTTCATTTTTTAAAGCCTTTTCCATTGCCTTTTGCTGGTGTAGAGCTTCCTCTAAATATTTTCTTGCTTGCTCAGCTCAAAAGTACTTTTCCTTGTAATACTCAGTATTTAGTTAAATGGTCCCCATGTGACTCTGGGCCTCTCCCCACTCATCATTCATTAGTAACTGAGTGATATCTTTCATAGTTACCTCTACTTGATAGCATTACAGGGTTATGCATTTCTTTGGATTTTGTATGAGCAGGGTCATCTTCATGGTGGAACGTTGCATGCTGATAGGATCAAACATTGATCCTTCTCTGATGCAGGCTATGTCATTATAACTTTGGGATCTTCATGACTTCAACCTTGTAGTAGCGTTCAGGATGTATTTCTTCAATTTTTTAAATTTAGCAATGGTAGGGTTGCTTGCTGGAGAAGCAGTTTGCATGGCTTGGAAGCTTAGCAAGTTGGTGGAATAAGGGAAAGGAGTCCTGGCTAGAGGGGATTATATTATCAATTGTTCGGAGGGGGAACCTGCATGAGTAGATGAGGATGCTAATGAAGTTTGTTGAGTTGATGGTGGTGATGGTGGAGGTTTATGAGAAGGTGAATGATAAGGATTTTCTCAATGTTTAGAATAGGAAGGGGAATTTTTTTGGGAATGAAAAGAGCAAGGAGTAATGATATTGATAGGAGATATACCTAAATCCTTTGGTGTATTGGTGTTTCTAGTTCCCTATGATTTTTTTATGTAAGCTTCTACAATCTATTTTAGTACCGAATCATCAACTCTTGTTGTTAATTTTTTTAGGGTTTGCTCCCCTTTGGGGGTTTCTTTTGGGGGAGCCTTTTTAGTTGTATCGACCATTTTTCACCTATATCTTGATGCTCAAAATTTTTCTCAGAGCTTTCCCCTATTCCTTCATAGTCCCCTAATTATTTGTGTTCCTTTGATTCATCAAGTTATTATGATTCGTCATTTTCTTCTAATTCTTTAGAGGGCATTTATTCTCTTTTCCTTTTATTTTTTCATCCTATATTTTCCAATTCTTCTTTTTATCTTTCAATTTTGTTCTACTCTTGTACTTGAGATCAGCACCATCATCAAAATTTGTGTCTGATCTAGAAGGGGGAATAAAAATCTAATATTTCCTTTTAGGGACATCTATTTGTTCAGTAGTGATTTTCTTCCCTTTATCTTTTTTAGTACTACTTTAAATTTGTATAATGGGGATACCATTTATTCCCAAATTGACCTTATCTACTAAAGTATTGGACCAACTATCATGGTTATCGTCATACTTCATGGATAATTCCTTGTCAATATTCGTCACATACCTAGAAAAGGTATGTATGTGGCATCACATTTACCACCAA
Source organism: Wollemia nobilis (assembly GCA_028583015.1). Classification (NCBI taxonomy): domain Eukaryota; kingdom Viridiplantae; phylum Streptophyta; class Pinopsida; order Araucariales; family Araucariaceae; genus Wollemia; species Wollemia nobilis. Next base: position 1,521,429 of record JAQPPZ010016751.1, on the reverse strand, counting down.
GATAATATTTTGGCATGCAGCCTTCCCCTCTCTTCTTGATGTTTTTGATCATCTTGTTACTTAGCTTGTGGGTTGGATTCACTTCAGGGCACCAATATAACAAGTGCAAATACAAATCATGCCATGGGAGTAGTGGCTACATTTTCTCAATATGCCACTCTAAGGGTTGATCTTTCTCATTATTTTTGCCCTGCTTATCGATTTGTTTATTGAATAAGTGAAATTGCTTGAAGGGGGCTCTATTCGTGGTGGCCTACCTCTGGGTAAATTTGTTCTTAGGGTCATATTTCTATTTTTGTGGTAGGTCTATCAATTTTAGATTTCTTAGGATTCAAGCAATGTTTTTGTTGTTCCCCTTTTTTGACACTGTTACTCACTCAAATTGAAAGGGCATGAGACAAGTACTTGTCAAATGAGCATCTGTTTCAAATTTACTATTAATGAACTCTATTTTCCTTATGTAATCCAAATAAAATAATATCTTAGTAATATAATAAGGCCACAAGAGCTTCCCTGTGAAGCCATAGAGCCTGATGACTACTCCTTGTGTTAGAATAAACTAGTCCCCTTTCTCTACATGGGGTGCCTTAAGGTATCTTGCATTTGTTGAGGAATTCTCGACGTGATGCCATACATGATTTTCAAATCAAGGCCTAATAATTCCATGTTAAAATGATAATATAAACCCGTATTTGAAATTAGTGATGTCCATTCACATATAGGCAAGATATTTCTCATTTGATCTGTTTGTGTGGAAAGGATAAAATTCAATATTTTTGCCTAAAAATAGAATAAAATCCATACTAGGTAGTAGGAGAACCTAAAGGTGTCTGGGATACCTCTCTGTAATTCTAAGAGCCTTGCATGTAGTTACTAGGCTAGGTATTCCAACCAATCAAATAATATTGGTACTCTGCTCGGGTCTACATGAGATGCATCGTAGAACTTGGGATTGTATATGCATTGTGCTACTGCTATTTACCACCCATACACCTATGCATCTATTTCCAACCCTGCCACCATGGCCAACATGGAAAAGAGCTCCTTGTTTTTAAATCTATCCAAGGAAACTAGGGATTTTGGCATGGCTCCCTCAGAAATAGAGTTTGATAGATGCTCTTGCAAGAATAGCTACATGTTTGGGGTATTAATATAATATTTTGCATAATTAGCATGACTCCATTATTTTCCAACTCAAGATTTTTGGATATGAATTAGAACCATATGAAACAAAAAGCATATCGATACCATATCGAATGTAGCTTTGTTTTTAATGATATGGTCTTTATTCACTTACAACCATACAAACAATCACCTCTCTAGTTGTGTAGTTTTCAAAAACTTATTACCAAATACTATGGTTCTTATCAAGTATTGTAGAGGCTTATGGTGAAAATGTACAAACTAGCCCTTCTAGCTAGTTTTGAACTTCATCCACTCTTCCATGTGTCATATCTCAAGAAAGTTATTGGAATTAGGGACACTTCCAAATATGGATGAGGAATGGCCTATCATTCTTGAACTTCAATTTATTCTTGATCAAATATTACATACCCTTCGTCAGTATATTATCATATATATCCTAGTATATTAGCATGGATTACAAACAAAAGATGTGATATGGGAACCTCTTCAAAAACTCCAAAAATAGTTTCCTCAAGTTCATCTTTGAGAATAAATATTTTTGAATGGAAAGAGCATGTTAGGACCCCATCCTAACACCTTGATGTAATAGTCCTTATGGAATATGGGTAACACCCATGTTAATTTTTTGTAATGTTTTATTATAGTTTTGGATTAAGAAGTACCTAGCTAAATGGCACCCTTCTATATAACCATTTTCAAGAATATAACTTATTGTAGGTTGGAGATTCTAGCCCAAGTGGAATTTTGCATGTAATCCAACCTTGGGAGTTAGGTGCTAGAGGAATTCCTTAAAACTATGAGGGGTAGTATTGTATGTATATTTTTGCATAATTGGATGAAGTATTGAAGGATATTTCCCCTCAAAAAGGCTTGTGATTCAATGCTATTATGAGATTGTTCCATTTCTACAATTTATTTCCTTAGTGTTCATTTTATTTCCATAGTGTGTTGTGAGCATGTATCTATATATATTTGTATTTGTGTGTTAATTTTTAATCATAGGTTTTTGAAAATTAAGGATAGCATATTGCATCTGGTAGTAAATTCAACTATCATATCTAAACTAGGTAAGGGGAAATCATGCTTAGAGCATTCCTTATGTATTTCATGAAAATCTATGTAGACCCACACAACACCTTCTTTCTTAGTGATAATGACTATGTTGGATATCCAGTCAGAATAGTAAATTGCCTTAATGAACTTAACCTCCATTTTTTTTTTAATTTCTTCCTTCATGAGTAAGGTGAATTTTGGATGTATTTTTCTTACCTTCTATTGTATTGGCTTAGCATCTGATCTAACTACTAAGTGATGAACAACTAATGAGGGATCTAGTCTTGGCATATTTGCATAGGACCATGTGAAGATGTCACAAAATTCTTTTAATATTTTTATGTATTCCTTGAGCTCTTCAAGAGTTCAAAATTTCCCTAACATAATTATCCTTGGGTTATCTCCAAATCCTATGTTAATATCTATAGTTTATTTTATAAGCATTTGAGTCTCATCTTCAAAATGAGGAGGGGCAAGTATCATCCCTAAAATTTGAAGTTCATTTGTGTGTAAAATCCATTTCTCATCATTGACCAACTATGAGGGATGTGGAAATAATGTGAAAGACCTTTCATTAAGGGATGTGGGATAAATATGTAACCTCATAATAATTTATTATAATAATTGATGTAACGGTCCTCCCAAAACTTTCTTTATGATATTGTTATTTATATTTTATGAGCATATATTCTATAATATTTACTTTTAATTTGCTTTATTATTCTTGAGAAAAGGTGCTACTGATGGTCTTTGTTTTGTAGGTATAGGTCCTCAAGAAATATAAGGGAAATTATGGCAGTGTGAAACATCATCATGGTGAGGCATTTGCATTGATAAGGATGAAGAAAGCCTTATCATAAATACACTCACTAGTGGCTCATGAGTATATGGAAGCTCAAATAATTGCATTCATATAGGTGTATTATGAATGTGTGTTTTTCATTATGAATGTATGCTTGATGTAAGATTTACCTTTGGCTTTAATTTTTTGAATACTTATCTTATAAACATCCAAAGGTAAGGAAAGTACCATAAGCATGGGACCTATTCCTGTTAGGTAGATGATAACATTTGCTATCATTAGATTGCTTGAAAGAATTAAATTAAAGGTATAGATGCAAGTGAGATAATTTGTTTGTATGTTTTATTTATGCATTGTTCTAAAAATCTAAAAAGAAATTATTATAAATCTCTTTATTTAGAAAATAAATATTATAATTGGCAATAAAGTATGCAATTAATTTATAATATTTTTTTATTATCAAATAGTATAAAAAATTAACTAATAAAATAAATAGACAGGTAATTGTAGGTCAAAATGACTACACCAAGGGGAGAGACTTCTCAAAAATTTACTAAGTGTCAAAAAGTGTCACGATTTCATGACCGGTCCTGTTTTCATTGGCCGAGGACCCAAAAAGTGCAAGAGGTAGAAAATAGTCACAATTTCATGATCGGTCTTGTTTTTATTGGTCGAGGACGCAAAAGGTGCAAGAGGAAAAAAAGAGTCACAATTTCATGATCAATCTTGTTTTTGTTGTCCGAGGACCCGAAAAGAGTAGAAGGTAGAAAAGAGTCACGATTTCATGACCAGTCCTATTTTTGTTGGCCAAGGACCCAAAAAGTGTAGAAGGTAGAAAAGAGTCACGATTTCATGAGCAATCTTGTTTCACTGGTCGAGGACCCAAAAAGTGCAAAAGGTAGAAAAGAGTCACGATTTCATGAATGGTCCTATTTTCACTAGCCAAGGACCCAAAAAGCGTAAAAGGTAGAAAAGAGTCACGATTTCATGATCGGTCCTATTTTCACTAGTCGAGGACCCAAAAAGTGTAGGAGGTAGAAAAGAGTCGTGATTTCATGATCGATCCTATTTTTGCTAGCCAAGGACCGAGAGCCAAAAATGAAGAAGTGGAGGATAGTTGGGCCATGACGTCTCCAAGAAGATTGATGCGGATGTGTGGTAACAAGAAGATCTCAACTATTTGTTGTTGAAGACCCCACTACTCCATTCCTCTTTAACCACCAATTTACTAGAATGAGCCAACTGGCATATTGTTGTAACAAGTTTTAGTTTTTCTGTTATTAGAATATGTATATATAGGATGAGTGACTCTAACTAAGGGTCGACTCTTGGATGTTTACAAGGCAATGTATATAGATTCTTGAAAGCAATAAAATACTCCTCATTCTAGCTTCTGGCTCAATGGTGTTTGATCATGTATGTATGAATTGTTAAATTCTATATAAGTTATGTTGAATGCAAATCACTTTAATTCTATCTTTGAATTTTTGCACTTTAAGTTCTACAAGTTCTAAATTTAACAATTCTAGTAGGTTAATGGTTGTTTTAGTCTGCACCAGAGAATTAGTTGTTCTTATTTGATGGTTTAAAGAATGCTTATCTATAAAAATTGTATGTATTTCCTTGTTGTTGTCTAACTTGTACCCCTTTGATGTTTCTAGCAATAGCTATATTTCCCTTTCTTTATGCACTTTACTCTTTCCCCTTTTCCTATAACAAAGCAAGGAACCAACCTTCTCTAGAGATTGAACCGGGTAATCTCTATTTTAAACCTGGTCATTCAATGTTGGCAAAGTCTTGGGTGCAAACGTAACCAAAGGTAGATTTTGCACCAACAGTTTTTGGCACACCCGGTGGGACCCAATCCCACTATCTATACAGACCAAAGTTTTGGTGGTTATCTTTGTCCTGTGTATTTTTTATAAATCACCTAGCGACTCCGTTCAAAAATTAAAACCCAAGAAAAACCTTATCTATTTTTTGGTTGAATACCAAGATATATGAAAACCAGATCTAAAGCAAAAAATTTTGAAGAACCCATCGAGTTCTTTGAATTACACCTTGGTAGCCTCAGAGCCAATCCTGTACTCGTTGCTTAATCAACTTCTTCTTCTACCATAACTATAGGATCTACAAATCCTTCCCCTACAGTTCTCCCTAGTACTACTATTAGTGGATTGTTAAACACAGTTTCTCACACTGTTGCAATATCAACCGATACTATAATGGTTGTAAATCAACCAAATCTACCCTATCCTACATGGAATCATTCAGGTCCCCTAAATCTGGCAGCTCAACATCAGATCCCTATAGTAGCTTTAAAAGCATTACCCTAGTATGATGGCATAGGAAAAATGGCTTATGAACACTACCAAGATGTAGCCGCATTGGCACCGATACACAACATCATAGAGGAAGATGTGATGATAAGATTGTTAGTCATCTCCTTAAAAGGGAAAATGCTCTACTGGTATAGAGCCCTTCCTAATCAGACTATAGCCACCTGGGCTCAGCTTATCGATAAATTAGTAGAAGAGTTCAATGAACATGTTGATCCCTTTTCTCTGCTAAATCAGTTCACCATTATTCAGAAGCATCCTCAAGAAGAAATAGTCGATTTCAATATCATAGTTCAATCATACTTGGAAGAGAGTGCCTGATGGATTGAGACCAACAAATGAGCAATCAATGTATTATTATCTAAGAGATTTTAACTCAGATATAAGCATGGCTATCAGACAATCTCAAGTGTTTACTTTCCCAAATATTTTCCAAGAAGCTCAAAAAGTAGAGAAAGATCTCATTGCTATCGGAAGGTTCCCTCCAAATATGGTTATGCCTATCTTTCTAGACCTTCCACAAGTATCGAATACTAGTTTCCCAAGTCCTACTTCTACATCCAATATAGATCTCCCTAAATGGACCATATAACCCTCTATTCTAGTAATACAAGCACCCCTCGCTCCTCTAGTATTACCCATCATTCCTGCAATTCCTATATCAGTAGTTTCACCAACTCCTGATCCTCAACTTGTAGCTTTACTAGACCTGCAATCAGCCATGAAAACTCTGACCAATAATATGACCTCAATGGAAAGAAGAGAAGTAGAGAGAAGTTTCTAGCCAAGGATATTTCCATAGGTAACGAGAGATCAAGCTTCCACAAGTGATAGAAATTAGGAGAGATCAAATGTGGTTTACGCTAATGAAGATGGTGAACCTACCAAATCATCAATAGAATTAGACTTCTGGTGTTCTACATGTAATGATCCACATGGTGAAAACTCATGTATGATCCATCAACACTATGTCCATAAGATAGTCATTGAAAGAGCAAAAAAGACTCTTAAAGGGTAAGTAAACATGATTAGGGAGGAAAATCACAATCTCATGATGCCTTCGGTAGAGCAAGTGGTCATTCTGACTAGATCAGGAAAGAAGCCCCTGTAGGTAGACCCCCAAGAGCTTAATCCCTTAAAAGTACCTTCACCTATGAGAAACCAGGTTGAGAGAAGAGTCCCCTATGAGAAGGTTCCCCAAAGCTCAGGTCAAAAAGAAGTGGAGATACGCAAAGAAGCCCCCTTGAGAAAGAAGTCAAGACATAGGAATAGGCAAGAGATAAGTTGAGATATCCCTCATTGACCAAGCATCAAAGGATAGATGCCACTCAGGGGTATAGAAATAAGTATGACACTTTTGCAAAATAAAAAGAGAAAAGTGTTGATCCTCTCCCTTTCAACATAGTAGAAGAGATGAAAAAGACTCCTTCTAAAGCAACTATGTATGATGCCTTGCAATTTCTAGGACAAATCAACTTATTACAAGAATCCCTAAGGTCCATAAAAAACAAGAGTAAGACTCCCACTCAGTTGAGTTCTACACAAGCTAGTTTGATGTCTGCTACCAGAAAAAATAGACCTCCTCCCTTCTATTTGTCTCTTTATATGGAAGGATGGGTGGTACATAATTGTATGATAGACTCAGGGGCTACAACTACTGTAATACCCAAAGTTGTGTGTGACATCATGGGGATGGAATACACCAGAAGCAGCCTAGGTGTTTTGCAGTTATATGGAACTTCGATCAAAATCATGGGGGTGATAAAAGATATTCCTATAGTTCTACATAGAATGCCTCAACTTACAGTTATACAAGAGGTCGTTGTAGTGGATTTAGAACCTTATTTTGGTATGTGTCTATCTAGATAATTCATAACCAATATAGGAGGATACCTATCTATGGATTACTCACACTTAGAAATCCCATTCAAGGGGAAAAGAGTGAAGATATTCAATGAAAAACCATCTACCTTCCACATCAAAAAAATTGAAGAGGAAGGAAAATAGGCAACTACAGTGAACATAATGATTGAAGATATGGAAGACTTAAACTTAATGGAAGAAGCCTTGAATGTACTACAAGAAGAAGATCAGTTCTCCCTCCAAGACTTCAATGCTATGATTGAAATAGACCTTGGAAGTTATTCAATCATGAAACCTAAGAAAAGTAATCCCACCCCTTCACATGAAGTAGACCCATCTACCAACCAAATGTGGAAACTTTTCTTTGATGGTGCCAGATGCAAGAATGGAGTTAGAGTAGGCATAGTCTTAATCTCCCCAATAGGTGAGGAAAATGTTTTCTCCTATCGATTAACTTGGAGTTGCACTAACAATGCAGTTGAATATGAGGCTCTTTGCCTAGGCCTTAAGAAAGTTGAGAGACTTGGAATCAAGCAACTACAAATTTATGGAGATTCAGAACTGATTTTCAACCAAGTCATAAAAAATGTGTTAGTAAGCAACACTATCTCAAAGCTTACAAAAATAAATTATGGGATCTACTCGAAGCTTTTGAAGCTCTAAACATCAAAGCAATCCCTAGAGAAAAGAATACTCATGTTGATCTATTGGCATCAGTAGGTGCAAATTTCTGCCCCATAAGCAATGTCATTCAAAAATCTAAGATGGTAAGACTTATATATAGACCTTCTGTGCTAGACAAAGACACCTTTTGGTAGGTATTTGAGAGTGATCAATAGATAGTAGATTTCTTGATCCACGAAATGAACTGTTCAAGTGATAGAGTGTAGAAAGATGAAGAGGATGAAGGTATGATCCAATTGAAAAATAATCACATCCCAAAAGGATTGATTACTCTTGAAAGCCTATTCGACAACAATGATAGGTCAACCGGTCACAAGATGAAGGTTGATAAACACAGGTATAAAGAGGTTCAGTTGGAACTAGAAAATTTTATCAAAGTAGGAGTAAACTATACAGAAGAAGAGTTGAATCAAATTCAAAGACTATGCAAAGAATTCCCCGATATCATAGCTTGGACTTATGGTGATCTTAAAGTATACTCGAAAGAAACCATACAACATACCATTGAACTCGAAGAGGGTGCAAAACCCTTCAGGAAAAAATAGAGGCCGGTGAACCCAAAAATTGAAGCTCTGATGAAGCAAGAACTACTGAAGCTACTCGAGGCCAAAATTGTCTACCCTATCAAACATTCTACTTGGGTAGCTAACCTGGTTCCCATCAGGAAAAAGAATGGAGACATTAGGCTATGTGTAGACTTCCAAAATCTCAATAAAGCTTCATTGAAGGATCATTACCCTCTCCCACAAATTGACCAGACTCTGCATACTATAGTAGGAGTAGAGAGATTCTCATTATTGGATGGGTTTTCTGGATACAACCAGGTGTGGGTCAAAGATGAAGACCAATACAAAACCACATTCACTACCAAATGGGGAACATTCACTTACCAAAGGATACCTTTTGGATTATCCAATGTTGGAGCAACTTTTCAAAGGGCAATGGATGTGGCTTTTGGAGAACTCGTCAATAAGATCATAGTAATTTACTTAGATGATATGACAGTGTTCTCTCATCACAAAGAAGATCACGTTGAACACCTCAGAAGATTTTTTGAGAAATGTAGAGAGTTTGGTATCTCTTTGAATCTGAAGAAGTCCATATTTATTGTTGAAGAAGGAATCTTGCTTGGTCATGTCATTTCTAAAGCCGGATTGGCTATAGACCCTAACAAAGTAAAAGCATTGTTGGAACTCCCTTTACCTCCGAACAAGAAGGGCCTACAATCCTTCTTTGGGTAGATCAACTTTGTATGCAAGTTCATAGCATACTTTGCACAAATCATCAAGCCCATGACTGAGCTGTTGAAGAAAGATGTCGAGTTCAAATGGATAGACTTGCGAAAGAAAGCTTTCAAAAGTATAAAGGAACAGATAGCCCAAGCACCTATCCTAGTGAATCCAGATTACTCCAGAGGTTTCATCCTATATGTTGTAGGTGAACAAGAGAGTTACGCTGTAGTCCTTACTCAAAAAGGGATAGATAATGAAGAAAGGCCCATAGCCTTCCTAAGTCAGACCATGCAAGAACACGAAGAAAAATACAACTTCATCGAAAAACAAGTTTATGCAATCATGAAATCGTTGAAAAAGTTTAGGCATTTCCTTTCATAGAGTAGGACCATTGTGTATGTAGTTCACCCTGATGTTAGGAACTTCATCATACAGGGAGAGCTTGGTGAGAAAAGAGTTGGTTGGGTATCAAAGATACAAGAATACGATGTTGAGATTCACCCGACCAAGCTAGTGAGAGGTAGAGCATTATGTCAAGAACTCGCCAAACAAGCCTCAGTAGAGTATGTAGCTTGCCAAGTGCAAGAACCAATTCTAGAAGATGATCAACCTCAAAATACAGACTGGGCTGATGATTTGATCAGATATTTTTAGACTGGAAAATGTCTAGTAGGTTTAAATGCTTCACAATGAAGAAGATACAGGATCCAAGCTTTGAAGTATACCTTACTACCTGAAGGACTGTACAAAAAAATCTGGATGGTGTATTACTTTGATGCATAAAATATGATCAGAAGTAGAAGATTTTGGAGGAGTTTCATGGAGGTCCATCAGGTGGACATTACTCAGGAAGGACTACAACTTTGAAAATAATCAGAACCGGTTGCTATTGGCCATCTATTTTCTCAAATGCATTCAGAGTAACTAGAAATTATGAAGAATGCTAGAGATATGTTGGGAGGAATAGAAATGCTTCAATGCCTTTAAAACCTATTCAGGTTGAAGAACCCTTCCAGCAATGGGGCTTGGATTTCATCGGGGTAATAGAACCTAACTCATCTACTGGGCACAAATATATTCTGACTGCCACTGATTACTTCACTAAGTGGGCTGAAGTAGTGCCTACTAAGAAAGTTGATCAGGAAGTTGTGATAGAATTCATTGAAATCTTAATAATGAGGTTTGGTATCCCTGATGCATTGGTCATAGATAATGGCACATCTTTCATAGGTGCTAAAATGATTGATTTTTCTAGTAAATATGGGATCTATTTGAAGACTTCTTTGAATTACTATCCCCAAGGAAATGGCTTAGTTGAATCAACAAATAAGAACCTACTCAAAATTCTAAAGTGAACTCTGAAAGACAATAAGAGGAGTTGGCACTCTCTGATAAATCAGGCGTTATGGGTTGATAAGATTACAATAAAGAAATCTATCAACACATCACCTTACTCATTGGTCTATGGTAAGGAAGTTGTCCTCCCTATACACATAGAGATACCCACTCTAAAGTTGCTCAATCAAACTAGTGTAGAAGAAGCAAAACCAATGGAGAATAGGTTGATACAACTCCTATAGCTAGAAGAATAGAAAGAACAAGCTTACAATCACTATCAAAAACACATGGGAGACACAAATAAATGGTTCGACAAAAAGGCTACTCATAGAAAATTTAAGGTGGGAGACCTGGTTCTAAGGTGGAACGAGAAAAAAGCAAAACCCAAGAACCATCAAAAATTTGATGCTTTCTGGGAAGGACCTTTTGAGATAATTACAAGAAAAACAATAGAACTCCTTCTAGCTGAAATATGAACAAGGGTAGGTACAACCTATCCCTGTTAATGGCTTTCACCTAAAGCTATATTTCAAGTAAGCTACAGACTTTCCCCCCCCTTGTATTATATGTATATATGATGTTTTTTCTAAATTCACACCTTGAAAAGAAGAGTCATGATTTTATGATTTTTTTTGGTCAAAAAAAGATTTAAGAAAAATGGTCATGATTTCATGACACTTTGGTACTTAGAGGTCACTTCAAGTAAAATGGTCATGATTTCATGACACTTTGGTGTTTAGAGGCCACTTCAAGTAAAATGGTCATGATTTCATGACACTTTGGCATTCAGAAGCCACTTCAAGAAAAATGGTCATGATTTTGTGACACTTTGGCACTCAAAGGCCACTTCAAGAAAAATGGTCATGATTTTATGACACTTTGGCACTTAGAGGCCACTTCAAGAAAAATGGTCATAATTTTGTAATACTTTGGTACTCTTAGGCCACTTCAAGTAAAATGGTCATGATTTCATGACACTTTGGTATTCAGAGGCCACTTCAAGAAAAATGGTCATGATTTTGTGACACTTTGGCTCTCAAAGGCCACTTCAAGGAAAATGGTCATGATTTCGTGACACTTTGGTGCTCTTAGGTCAAATCAAATAAACAACACTTTTTGCTTTTGGTGGGAAAGTCAATTTTTGAAATTTTAAACATGCTCCATTCAAAGTACCACCATGCAAATTTATTGGTCTAACAAAAGGTGACGTGAAGTTATTGGCCCTAAAAATATGGTGATACATAGCGGTTGGTTTCAAGAAGGTGGCACATGAAACAAGACACCCAACAATATTTAAAATTATTCGTAGAATATGCACCACCTACCTAATTACTGCATGGCACCTTAACACATGCATGCACATCTATTTACATCATGGAAGCCCTTTTCTCACATCCTTGCTTTCTCAAATATTTCCCCTACAAAAGGTATTCTCCAAATTCACTCAAAGCTTTTGGTTTTGCTCAAAATACCTCCAAAGAATTCATGCGATGAAACCACGATGAGCAACCATGGTAGGATCTTCTTCAGCTATTGCAAAAATGCATAAGGTGGAAGACAAGAAAGGTGGTTTTATAGACCCATATGCCTACATAATAGATACAATCATCACTTGGAAAAATCTAGAGAAGATTTAGAAAGATGTGGAAGCCAGAGTGGAAAAAGGTGTGACTCCATCAACCCCAAGTACTTTTTATTTCCATTCTTTACTTTCTTGGTATGTATGCACTCCCGTCCACCCTTACCCTGAGCTAATTAGAGCTATGGCAAAATTTTATGATGCCAAACAAAGAATTTTTAGGAATTATAAGGGAGATGTTATCTTCACTTTAGATCTCGATGTAGTCAAGTGTACCTTCAGCACCAATAGAAAGCCCATCGTGCAACCCATACCACTTGACCTAGTTGGGCAGGCCAAATATTATACCCCCACCCATAATATTAAGTTGTTTCTGCAATCACACTTGTCGGAACCCCCTACTGGAGGAGCTCTACCAGAAACACCTATTCCTCTATCAAAATTCAAAAGCAAAGAGTTGTTCTCCATGTTAGCTATGGTGGTGGGATTAGAATCAGATGCATAAGTGTATGGGTGGTATATTGTAGTAGCTCAATGCATTTCAAACCCTAAGTTCTATGATGTTACCATCATAGATGAGTGCACTATGCCAATTTTCTTTGATTGGCCATCTTACCTGTCTCAGCAATTACATGAAGGCTTGTCTAGGATATATAAGGGTTCTCAGGTGGCTTTTAGGTTTTCATCATATCTGGTATGGATTTTCTTCTTCTTTTAGTCAAAGTGACTTCCTTTTATATCCATAATTGATAAATATAAAGAGGGAAAATTTTTACCTATATATGAATGGACAATGATGCTTTCAAATATCGAATCATACTACTATTTCAACATGGAATTCTTGGGCCCTACTTTGCAAATTATGTATGGTGAGGTACATAGACTTCCCTAGAAAGTGTGAGATGTTTTACAACACCCTCATGTAGAAGAAGGTGATTGGTTCATTTTAACATAGGGGGTGGTCATCAGACTATATGGTTTCATAGGGAAACCTTTCTTACTCCCATACTATGTCACTGAATGATTGTTTGCCTTGGAGTATGTAAGGCAGATTGAATACATCAATAGTAAGTTTGGAATAGGGATTGGTAAAATTGGTATGTGCCTTATGCCTTTCTAGTTTGAAGGGGTAGTTGTATCTAAGAAAGGGGATCATGAGTGAATCACTCGAGCCTTGAAGAACCTAAAGTTAGTAGAATTGCCATAGAGGTGGAAATATGATCCCCTTGATAGGTTTGTAGAAAGGTAGGCTTCTCTAAACAAAACTCCCTTCAAAAAATTTCATCTATCTAAAAGAGAAATTGACAAATAGGGTAGGAATAATAAAGAAAGTGAAGCACTAGAATGGCATGTGGAGCAGATGTAACCATTGCCCCCCCATGGATTTCTATGAACATGTGATGGATTGGAATCCCAAAGATAACCCAAAACATGTGTTAGAAGAAAAAGTTATAAAGAGAATGTCCAAGAAGGGATCAGAGTGGACATCAACAAAAATTCTGGCCTAGTGGATGATGAGGGTGCAGATTGATATGAGCTCTAAGTGGGGAATAAATCCTGATCATGAATTTTTTGCTAGATATGACCAATTCCAAGCTACATGGTCTGAGACTCTTGCAGACAAGGTTCCACTAGGCATCAATGGCCCCCAAAAGGAGAATCCCCCTACCACTAAAAAGGAGAAGGTAAGTCAAGATAAAGGGAAGGGAATTGCCATAGAGCAACAAGAAGTTCCTAAGAAAGCAAATCATAGATACATCCCCCTCAAATTCAGATATAGATTCTGATGATGATCATCTTCTCATCTCTAGGAAAAGGAGATCAGAATCGATAGCAACAAGAAAGTAGAAGAAGAGCAAGCAGGAAGAAACACATGCAAACTCTAAAATAGGGGATGTACAAAAGGATGTACAAGAATATGTGCAAGAAAATATAGAAGAAAATTTAGACAAATCAAATGAAGGGAAAACTCTTGCTAAGGGGGCAATTCCTATTGAAGGGACAACTCCCACTGAAGGCGTAACTCTCAGTGAAGGTGCAACTCCTACAAAGGAGCCACCAAGTACTGAAGGTATAAATCCATAAAAGCTATCAGCACTATCAGGTATGATTTCTATCGATCTTTCTTCATCCTCTTCTCAATCCCAAAGAAACCCCCCTTCCCATTCTACTCCTAAAAATGATGTTTCTTCTCCTTCCAACCAATAACCCCCACCTTCAATGTCATCACCCCCATAAACCCAATCCAATCCAAAAGCATCCTCAACTGCTCCCACAGACCCACTCATAGGACCATCAAATGTGGATGCCACAATAGTCACCATTCCTTTCCCTCATGCTATCAATTTCCCTAACTTCCAATCCATCCTCGCTTCCTCTTCTGAAAGTCACCCCACCATCTCCAAGCTCAAGAAGATGAAGAAAGCTAACTAGAATACCTCAGACTGGTGGAAGTCCCACTGTACCCAAGTTTCCAAGAATATAGCCTATACCAAAGAGGGAATAGCTCTGGATCCCATCAGTATGCAATACTCAACAATGAAGATGACACCCTTGGTATAGAAGCTAGAAGGAGAAATGACTCTAGAAGATTACCAAGCTGAGATAATCACTGAAGACATCACTTAGCTACCTATGGAAGATGAATGGGGAAAGGCCCAAGCTCACATGGGGACCATATACTTAAATGTTGAATATTACAAAGAGAAATACCTCAGAGCTGAAGAGGTAAGAAAACATTTGGAGGCAGCCTTGAGTGAGCAAAAAACTATCGAAAAGGCTCTAAAGAATGAGGCTAAGAAGTGGGAAGAAAGATTCAATGAAGCAATACCATATAAGGAAGAAGTGAAGAAGGTTATTGAACAAATTTAGGTTTTGAATAAACAAGTGGAAGACCTTCAGAGACAAATCCAAGAAGGCATGGGCAAAATAGGTGGGTTATCCAAAGAAAAGGCCAGGGTAGTCAGAAAGGAAATGTTCAAAGATATACAAAAAATAGGCTTGAAAGCAAGGCCTACATTAATATACTTGGCCAAGATCAAGGAGACACTAAGTCAAGTGGAAGATGAGTTCACTACATCTACCACTTTCTTATAGGAGAGGCTATCCTTAGCTACAAAGATTCAAGTTTGAGCTAAAAGCATACAAGAAAAGGTTTCAAGCATAGAGCCCAAGATGAAGCATGGTCCCAAGCTAAAATAGCTGCTAAGAGTTTCTTTAGAAGGCACAAAATTGTGATAGAAAGTGCTAAGATAATTCAAGAACTCAAAGTAGAAGCTAAGGGAATTTTGAAACATTTGAGTATAGCAGAGAATTGTGGTCTGCCAAGTTTTTGGGATGAAAATTCAAATATCTTAGAAGAAGATGGGCTTAAAGCTTCTTGGAAAGCTTTTATAGAAGATGAATCTAAAATAGATAGCTGGGAGGAGCTTGTTCAAGAAGATCAAATATTTAGAATGGCTCAAGATCTTACTCAGATCAACTCTTGCCTACATGAGTTATTTTTGAGGTCGAAGGTTTTGTCTTATGATAAGGTCGAAGAGTTAGAATATTTATATCTAACGTTCATGGAGACTTCTGATCCAGATGAAGAGACTTGGAAGAAGGCCTGTATTACTTATAATGAAGTTGTCCAAAATATAGAAAAAAAAACCAATCCAAAAGGCCTCAATGAGTAGTCAGGAAGCAATAGAAGCGAGGAAATCAACTGAAGAAGACACCTCGAAAGAATAGTTGCATTGAAGAAGAAATAAAATTTTGCTCTATATCTCTCCCTTTCTTTATTTTTTGTTCTTTTTACTCCATTTCCCAATGGATAAAGGCTTTGGATTCTAAAATTTTGCCAATAGAATTCCCTAGGAGGCACCAATAATGTAGGTCAAAATGACTACACCAAGGGGAGAGAGGAGATTCTTCTCAAAATTTTTCTAAGTATAGAAAAGAGTCACGATTTCATGATCGGTCCTATTTTTGCTGGTCAAGGACCCGAAAAGCATAGGAGGTAGAAAAGAGTCATGATTTCATGACTGGTCCTATTTTCATTGTCCAAGGACCCAAAAAGAGTAGAAGGTAGAAAATAGTCACGATTTCATGATCGGTCCTGTTTTTTTGGTCGAGGACCCAAAAAGTGTAGAAGGTAGAAAAGAGTCATGATTTCATGATCGGTCTTGTTTTTGCTAGATGAGGACCCAAAAAGAGTAGAAGGTAGAAAAGAGTTATGATTTTATGATCGGTCTTATTTTTGTTGGTCGAGGACCTAAAAAGAGAAAGGGTAAAAAAGAGTCATGATTTTATGATCGGTCTTGTTTTCATTGGTCAAGGACCCAAAAAGTGTAAAAGGTAGAAAAGAGTCATGATTTTTTCATATATATTGTTTTTGTTGGTCAAGGACCGAGATCTAGAAATGAAGAAGTGGAGGACATTTGGGCCATGACGTCTCCAAGAAGATTGATGTAGATGTGTGATAATAAGAATATCTCAATCGTTTGTTGTTGAAGACCCCACTACTCCATTCTTCTTTAATCGTCAATTTACTAGAATGAGCCAATTGGCATATTGTTGTAACAAGTTTTAGTTTTTCTATTATTAGAAGATGTATATATATAGGATGAGCGACTCTAACTAAGGGTCGACTCTTGGACGTTTACAAGGCAATGTATACAAATTCTTGAAAGCAATAATATACTCTTCATTCTGGCTTTTGGCTCAATGGTGTTTGATCATGTATGTATGAATGTTAAATTCTATATAAGCTATATTGAATGTAAATCACTTTAATTCTATTTCTATATTTTTGTATTTTAAGTTCTACTAATTCTGAATTTAACAATTCTAGTAGGTTAATGGTTGTTTTAAGTCTGCACCAGAGAATTAGTTGTTCTTATTTGAAGGTTTTAAGAATGCTTATCTACAAAAATATGTGTATTTCCTTGTTGTTGTCTAACTTGTACCCCTTTGACGTTTCTAGCAATAGCTATATTTCCCTTTCTTTATGCACTCTACTCTTTCCCTTTTTCCTATAACAAAGCAAGGAACCAACCTTCTCTAGAGATTGAACCGGGTAATCTTTGTTTTAAACCCGGTCATTCAATGTTGGCAAAGTCTTGGGTGCAAACATAACCAAAGGCAGATTTTGCACCAATAGAAACTATATTTTATAAAAAGGTAAATATATATTGGTTACCTGGGAAGGACCAAGTATGCTCTTGATGTGTATTTTTCTTGGGTGTGTATTTTTTTTTTGGTAAGTAAGAGAATATTATAATTAACACCGGGTTTTAACTGGTTGACCCAAAACCATTTTACAAAATAGGGTCCACTGACCAACTGGACAAAGGCCAAGCCCTAAAAGTTTAAATCGACAACAAAAATGGCCAAGACCTACTCTTCCATTAGAATACAACCAAACTAAACTATGGAAGCCTAATATTATGGCCATCAGAAAAGAAAGACGCAAAAAAGAACTAACAAAGACAAAAACTAATCATGCAAGCACCATGCAGAGTAGCTTGTGCCCATATAAAAATAATAGAATATGGTCAAAAAAAAAACATCCCATAGAATGGACAGCCAAGAGGCCAAGCAGTCTTCCTTGTAGTCCTCATCTAACTTCTTATCATCGTTCTTGCCATCATATTTAGATTTTTCCTTTGACTCCTTGTGCCCCTGGAACTGCTGGCTATAAAACAGAAGATTTAAGGAATCACACAAATCAACAGCTGCACTGATGAGGCCAGACATACTCTTCAACTGGTTGATACTGTTGGAGGCTGATGAAATTGTCATCTTCTCCAAGACTATTATGGTGGGGTCTGGTGCCTCATTGTCAGGGATCTCCAACACTTTGTTATTTCTTGCTAGGGCCTTTTTGCGACATCGAATCCAAACACACCTTGGGAAAAACTTGAGGCCAAAGCAGATTTTTCCCATGCATGAATTTGTAGATAAAAAACCTATATCAGTGCCCCACCAGCTGCAAAAAACACTAGTCACATGAACAAAAAAAACAAATATGACAAAATCCATTATAAGGTTCAAATTTTTTTTTTTTTTAAAATGCCCCCATTTTCTGTCATTGATCCACTTTGAGCCTTCCAATCTAAAGTTTTTCATTATCTATCACCATTGAGACTGCATGAGGAAGATTTTCAGTCCACGTGATCAAATTTGTTGCTACAATGCCTTCATTTGCCAGCCTATCAGCTGCCATGTTTGCTTCCCGAAAGGTATGCAAAATTATGGCCTCAGGTCGATCATGAATTAGAGCCCTTGCTTCATGGATGTAGTCATCAAATCTCCAAGGAGCTCTCTTAGTGTTCTTTAGAAGATTTATAATAATAAGAGAATCACCTTCCACCAACAGTTCCCCTGGATAATTCTCTGCCACCTTGAGGCTCCTCCAAACTGCCCTTGCTTCAGCCACATTGTTAGTTTGAGCTCCAAGATGTTCAGCAAAAGCTACAAGCACCTCACCCTTGTGGTCTCTAAGTAAGCCACCAGCCCCAGCTTCACCTGGGTTGCCCCTAGATGCCCCATCAAAATTTAACTTAATCCACCCTAGGGGGGGTGGGGTCCATGTGATCATGGTTCTAGGACAGACTTGAGGATGATTGAGGCCATCAGTGAGAGGTAAGTTTAATGACTGGCCTAATGAAGCTTCAAAAGGATTTGGAGGTCTAGATGCTGCAGGCACTAAACAAGTATTCTCATTAGCATATGCTAAAATTTTTGACAGGACAGAGGATGACTGAGAAACCTTATCCAAGAAGGCCCGACGATTCCTTTCCAACCATATCTGCCACAAGTAGTGATGAAGGCAGATCTTCCACATATACCTAAGACGCCTATTCAAAAATGGGGAAGGCCACTGGACAAATAAGTCAAAAATGGACTGAGGATGGACCCAATAAATATGAAACACTTGTAAAAGACCTAACAAGATTGAGACAGAAAAATTACAATACAGAAACAAATGATCAATAGACTCCCACTCAGACATACAAAGATAACACCTATTAACAACAATCACACCTCTTTTTATTAAGTTATCCATGGTGAGGATCTTATTTTGGATGGCCAGCCATGCAAAAAACCCAACCTTCGGAACAATGCTTTTGGGCCAAACTTCCAAGTGAGGGAAAGTAGGTTCATCATTATCAATAAGCATCAGATAAGCAGTCTTGACAGAAAATTCCCCATTGTCTGAAGCTTCCCAGATAAGCTGGTCCTCAAGAATGCCAGAAGGGAGTATTATCTAAGGGAATCAGAGGAGAAAGTAAGAGTGGACAGTGCTTTTCTAAGGAGAGGTTTGAGGAAATTCTATTTATTTATCATAGGTCTATTCTCTCTATTAATTTTGATAATATTGTATGATTATTCTTTGTTTAATTTCTCTTATTGAATCTATTGTAGAAATTTAAAGATTTTCTATTGTTTACCATAGAAGACAAGTGCATTGTGATGATACTTTGGTAGATTTTTTACTATGTTTAAGATTGTATGACTATTAGAAATGCCAAGTTATTACAAAACTAGTAGGGAATATTGTTCTTAATACTGTACTATATTTCCATCCTCTAGTTTACCAAGCTATAATGGATTTGATAATGGGGAAATTCCTTGATAGACATTTCAAATCCTAATAGGATATATCCAATAGTATTTTTTGTTTATTATAGATTAAATACAATTAATTTCTATTC
The DNA here is from genome assembly GCA_028583015.1 of Wollemia nobilis. NCBI lineage: Eukaryota > Viridiplantae > Streptophyta > Pinopsida > Araucariales > Araucariaceae > Wollemia > Wollemia nobilis. The sequence goes on along the minus strand of JAQPPZ010016751.1, from coordinate 1,501,693 downwards.
AAATCCCTTCTTTAGATAGCTAATCTCTAAAATTGTGTTAACCTATGTGTTGTCAATGTCAAGCAAAATCTAGGTTATTTTATTATTTTACCAACCAAAGAGAAATACTTCTATAAGCACTATGGGAAAATCTAATTTTCATGCAAGAATAAATATAACATTTTTGTGTTTGAATGTGTTCGTTCAGTATTTTGTAATATAAAGGAAAATATGTGAAAAATGAAAAGAAATATTATAAGAAATTATTCATTGCTGTATAAAAAATTATATAAATAGTTGTTTGAAAATCTGTGTGGCTTAAATTTGTTATGAAACCACTTGTATCTTATTGGTTAAATCATGTGAATTCACATGGTCTTTGTTTTAGAATTCATTTGGCACTAGTAGGTTAATAAATATGACTTACTTTTTGATTTTGAATGCTTGAGAGACCAACAATAAATTCAATTTATATTATATTTATATGTCTTGATTATGTGTTATGCATCACTATGTGTTATAGTCCATGGTGTTAGTTTATAAATATGCATTGCATCTTATAATAGGAACATTTATGTCATTAAATACCCCACAAGAAAAGAAACCAAGGCTCATGGCATGTGATAGGATCACTCATATTGCTACAAAGCTATCTAACATGCAGACGTTATAAAAAATTAATGACCTTACATCATCAAGCTCCTTGTGTTCATGCCTTATCTACATGTGAGCATTAAATGTTAGAAGTTATCTGTACCTATGTGAGGATATGCAAAAGATAATATATTATATTTTGCTTGTAATATATTTCCTATCTTTTTAAGCTAGGAGGGTGTGTAAAATAGAACTTAAAATAGTTTATGATTTTATTTACAGGGTAGGTCTTGTCATTCTTTTAAACAAGGCCATCATATAACTGGCCACCTAGAGACTTGGAAAAATATAAGCATAATACTATTTACTTTATTTTATAAGTGTTATTTTTAGCCCTTAATGAAAGATGATTATAGAGATCATATGTTTGTAATTTTAATGGGAAAAATAATAAATATTATATATATATGATGAAATAAATTTTGTGTTCAGTAGTTCTTATATTTAAAATTTTGAACAAAGTAAAAACTAGTAGGTTAAATGTTTATATTTGAATATTGAAAATAAGTTAAAGTATTTATGTTATATAAATAGTAGATTGAGCACTTTGAGTATAATTATATCTTTATTTTTGAATGTTGTATTTTAGGTTTCTCTTCATTTTAAATAGAAGGAATTGTTTAAACTATTTGAATGGTGTTAGGTATGAGTATAAGGTATAAATTCTCCAAACATATGACCATATGATAGAGAATAAAATTTACATAGTACAATGCATCAAGCGAATGTACTATTTATTTTCAAATAATATTCTTTTCCTAAGAATATGCTATATTAAAATATTAGTGTTGATTGATTTGTTGAAAATAGAAACTCTTATTCGACTCTTTGTTCAGATAGCCTTATAAAGATTTGAATAAGTATGAATCCATTGGTTCTATTATTTTTAAATTGATGATTGCCTTTCAAAATTAAATCCTTTCATATTTTAGAGTGATAGGTTCAACGCATGATAAAACCTTCTAAAGAATTTTTAGATACACCAAAATAGATATTGTGTCATTGAAATAGTTTAGAAACTTCCTATATTTTGTGAATGTTGATTTTTTATTTATGTCTTCTATTATTACTGAGAAAAGATACTTTATAAGTATTATTTTGAAATAATTAATATTAATATTTCTTTCATTTCTTAATTAAAAATGTTAGATACTTTAAAAGTATTCTTTTAGAAATAGTTAATACTAAGCCTTATATTGTTTCTTAAGTGAAAATGTTATTTTAAAATAAAATTATTTTAATAGATTGTTAATTAGATCATGAAATTTAAAAGTGTATTATTAAATTAGAATATTTTAATTATATAGTTAGTTCATAAATAATTAGTTTTATTTAGAAAAAGAGTTATTGAGTTAGTTGTGTCATATTTGGAGAAAGTTGTGTATGGTTTATCACAAAAAGGTAAACAATATCTAAGAAAAGCCTTGAACTTAAATTTGCCCTAAACCAAAGTTATTAGTGAGGATGATAAGAAAACCTTAAACATATTTTCACCTAAACCAATGTCATTAGTGAGGATGATAAAGAAGCCAAGACACCCAATTCTATTGGATTACGGGTATGTAACCAATGAGATTTGTGAATAGCTACTAAGGAAGGATGGAATGAGATGTCCATCTAGGTTATTGTACGAGCAGTATAGTGGTGGAGATTGTGTAGGAGAGTGTGTGGGAGATTTGGAACTTTTGGATAAGATTCCACAATGATTTGGAATGTGGCGTATCATTGTATTTACAATATCATCAAGTAATCCATGATCAAAGCTAGGTAAATAACATGACCTTAATTGCCCATGGTGTTAGATAACAATATATATATGCATGATCTCCAGTTAAGTACCATAGCATTCACACTATAATCCTCGCATGTTTGGCGATATGAGTTAGGCTATAACTTAAGGCTTTTACTTAACATGTTAAGGAAGAGAGTTATGCATCCTCCTCTAGGTGTTATGGGCCCTAGAGTATAACCCTTGCCATGATTATCGATTCACCAAAGAAAATAGGTGAGAGATAGATTCACTAAATGACACCTTCTATGGGGCCCAACTAGTCTCATCCACTTGGAAGGCCGACTGCAGTGGTTTAATTTCTACAAGTGGCATTAAATGCTATGTACTGATTACAAAATGGTACAAACTAAAACTTGAAAACAATTTTTTTATCCTTGTCACCTATCTTCAAAATTTAATGGAAAAGAATATGGGGATGTGGTTGAAATATGGCTAGGTTAAATAGAGACCTATTTTATAATGAAGGATATATGCTCTAAATCTCAGACTACCTGGGCACCTATATTTAATTGATGAGGTTTAGAGTGGTGGATAACCTACATTCAAGGGAAAAAATTAAAACTTTTGACTTAAAATGGGATAAGTTTGTTGAAGAATTTAAGAAGAGATTCTTGACTAAATAGTTTTATGTTGAGAAATTTGGATAATTCTCTATTCTTCAACAATAATCTATGATAGTCAAAAAAATTACCAAAGGTTTATTAAGTTGATAAAAAATATTTTAGAATACGAGAACAATGAGGAACTAAAATTGCAAAAATTAATTTTAGGGGTATATCCCAAGATCAGATCCATCATACACCTTCTCAATATAGAAAATTTTTAGAAAGCTTAAGATTTGGCATGGTAGGAAGAGACAAATCAGAAAAAAAAAAGGACCTGCTTTAACTATTAGAAAACATATGAAAAAGAGAAATAGGAGCTCAGGAAAAGAAAGAGCCATGGATTTCTATGTTGGGATAAAAATAAACAGTTTAAATAGAGTGATAAAGAAAGGCCCAAAAAAAAAAATCACAAACAAAAATAGAAAGCGTCATTAAGAAAAGATTGACCAAATGCCTACACATCAGAGTATTCAACCTACACCAAAAAATAGGGGAAGAGAAAATAAAATAGAAACTAGGGCTCCTAAGCTAGTATGTTTTGTATGCGAAGGGCCTCATTATGTGAACAAGTGTCCATAGAAATTCAACCAAAATAAATCCCCTAAAGAGTAGCCACATTGGATTTATGCCACCATAGGTTATCACAACCTAGATGGCCAAGCTATGTCATTAGTTTTGAAAGGTAAATTGTTTGATAAAAATGTAAATATTTTGGTTGACAACGGTGCTACAAATGATTTTATTTCTTTGAATTTAGCTAAGGATATACCAGTAAGACTAGTATTTTTGGCAAATAGGTGGAAGGTTGAGTATGGGATAGGGAAGACCTTATCTATAAACCAGTACATTTTTGATGCTCGTATACCCCTATATAAGGGAATAATATATTGGCATCTATATGTATCACCCTTACATTCATTTGATATCATTCTTGGAATGGATTGGTTGAAATAACACATGGCCTACATTGGTTTTCAAGAAAGGTGGATAGAGTTTACAGAAGAACCTAATTAGTGAATAAGGATACATTGTGATCAGGGTACTTTTCAACCATATATTCTATTCACATTACAACTCAATAAGGCAATTATAAGACATGGGGTAGTCTATGTAGTTAAAATAAATAAGCATAAATAAAATTAAGCCAATAGGGAACTATACAAGAAATTCTCAATATTGGAAGAGTTTAAATATGTATTTCCTAAAGACTTACCTAGACTTCCTTCTCAATGAGAATTTTATTTTTCTATTGAATTTATACCTAAATTTAAACCTATTGCAAGGTATCCCTATCGAATGAATCCAATTGAGTTACAAGAATTAAAGGTGCAACTTCAAGATTTCTAGAAAAGTGTTCGATTAAACCAAGTGTGTCACCTTGTGGATATCTGGTGTTATTTGCAAAAATGATATATGGATCCTTAAGGCTATGCATTGACTATAGAATGATAAATAATATAACCATTAAAAATAGATACTCCTTGCCAAGAATTGATGATTTATTTGATCAGTTTAAAGGAGATACTATCTTCTCAAAAATTGATCTCAAATCTGGTTACCATAAATTGAGGATTAGAGAAGAAAACACCCAAAAGAAAAATTTTATAATAAGATATGGGCACTATGAATTCACAGTTTTACCCTTTGGGTTAAATAATGCCTCAAAAATATTTATGAACCTTTTGAACAATGTATTTCATGAACAACTTGATAATTTTATACTAATATGATATCTGGTTATACTCATACAATAAAGAGGTGCATGATAAGCATATGAGAATTGTACTAGAAATACTGAGAAATAATCAACTATATGGTAAGATTTCTAAATGTGAATTCTACACCCCACAAGTCTAGTACCTAGGACAAATCATATTTGCTAATGGAGTTGCTATCAATCCTAAGAAAATTGAAGCAATAATAAATTGGCTTGCATCCACTAATTTGATAAAAGTATGTATCTTTATGGTAATGGTAGGGTATTTTAAATATTTTGTAGAAAATTGTCCAATTAAAAACTTGTAGAGGAAAGGAAGGACATTTAAATGAATAGAAAAATACGAAGAAGCTTTTAAAATTCTTGAGGAAAGATTGATAATTTCCCAAAATTTAAAAATTCTTGATCCATATAAAAAGTTTATAGTTTGTATTGATACCTCTACTTAAGGTCTGGGTGAGATTTTTATTAGAATGAAGCAATCATAGCTTACAAATCTCAAAAGATTATAAATAATGAACTCAAATATGATACTTATGATTTGGAGTTAGTAGCTTTAGTACATGCACTTAAGATCTAGAGAGATTACTTGTTGGGAAACATTTTGACCAAAAAATGGATCAACATATTCTAAGATACATTTCCGCTCAACTCCTTCTAAATTCAAGGTAACGATGGTGGATGAAATTTCTTTCTGAATATGAATTTGGAATTGAATATATTAAGGGGAAAGAAAATAAGATAGTAGATACCTTAATTCATAGAAGGCATATAACTATTATATCCATATGTCATATAGAAGTATTTTACCAAATCAAGGAACAACAACTAAATGACACTTTTTGTGGCAAATTTCAAGCATGGGTTCAGGAAGAACCCAAGAAAGGTAGGGATTTTAGGATAAAAAATTATTTGTTATACTTTAGAAATAGACTTGTTGTTCCAAAAATAGGAGGGTTAAGAAACCTTTTATTGTAATAAGCCCATTGCACTCCTTATTTTGCACATCCTAGTGTCGTTAATATGAGGGAAAATATGAAGAAAATATTTTATTGGTCTAGGTTTAAGTGGGACATCAATAATTTTATGATCAGGTGTATCAAATGCTAAAAGTTAAAGGCCAAACATTAGAACCCAATAGGGAATATTTACCCTCATGACATTATAGAATAGAAGTGGTAATTCATATCAATGGACTTCATTGTGGGACTACCCAAGATCAAATTCTATCATGATGCAATTTTGGTTGTGGTGGACAAATTTGTTGGCAATTTTGGGTATGTTGCCTAGATTTATGTTTGTGAGTTGTCATTGATGTCAAAAGGAGTTTGTGTTGATGTCAAAAGGAATTTGTGTTGATGTCAAAAAGATTTTGGTGCCAAAAATATCTTGAAATTTCCATGATGTTTGTTTAAGGGTTTTTATTAAAACCATGGGGACAAGGTTAAATGTTTTTCTTAAAACCATCTGGACTCATTAAATGTTTTTATTAAAACCATCTTGGATTAATGAAAATGTTTTGCTCCTTGAAAAAACCTTAAAAGTCCATTTTTATTATTAATAAATAAATTAACTCAAACCTTTGAAAAGGTTTTAAGTTAAGTTTATTATTAATAAAATCCTAATTATTGATTTAATAATTATTATTGAAAGGGTTTCTTAACCCTTAGCAGAGTTCATGTAAAAGACTTACCTCACTGACCTCAACTTGCATGGGATGAAAATCACAATGTTTGAAAGGAGCACCAACATCAATTTGCATGGGATGAAATACTATTAAAGGGCATTATTTCTTAAGGTTTTAAGCACCTTCGATTTGTGAGATTACCTTTGAATTTGTATTCTTCTGTGACATTCGATTTTGGATTGTGATGTGATTTTAGAGTCTCATTTTGTTATGTGTTAATTTCCAATTTCATGCACCAGTGACGAAGACAAATCTGGTCTGTGTTAAATTTTGATTTCGTGCGCAATGAGGAAGACAAATCTGGTCTATGTTAAATTCAAATTTTGTACGCCTATGAGGAAGGAAATTATTGTTGTCTTTTGTGAGAAAAGGGAAGGTAAAATGACGAGTAGCACTTGAGAGTTTTTTTGGACACTTGTGCTCCAACAACTGAGGCAGTGGAGCGAAGGCACTCACTAAGCAAAGGTGTCGAGTTTGATTCGCTACAAACATGTTTCATTTTTTCTTGGTTGCGGTTATTGTGCACGTGGTATGGTAGTTGCTTTGGGCTACAAGTTTGGAGGAGGAAGCACTTTAGCACTTATGTTGGTGTCTTCAAACTTCTACTAAGGTTGGAGAATTGATTTTTGTCCAAGGTAGATCTTTTGTTGATAATGTGGAATATTTGATTTGACTTGGCAAATTACTGTTTGTAATTGGATGGAGGTATAAGGTTAAATAGAAATATTTCTTTGACATTGTTATTATTGATGCTTAATTTTTATGTGGTAAATGCATTTAGAATTAAATGTATTTTAGGAGTTATAAGTGTTTAAGGAATAATTGTGCTTAATGTCATATTGGGGTTAGAGAGCCTTTGGAGTTATTGAGTGGATATTCTCTTGTAATTATTTTTGAGGTTGAAGTTATTTTGTGATATATTAATTAGGAGTTATAAGGTGTAAAGGAATATTGTTGATATGTATATTTGTGAGTTTTGATTATTGATGAGTTGGAGTGATAAGGTGTTATTAGGACTTTTATCATTGTGCATTATTCCATTGTTGCTAACTCTAATTTATGGCAAATTGAGAGTTAGTGTTGTGATAGATTTTGAGTTATCCTTCTTCATCAAAGTAAAGGTATGGGCACATTATTCCATGGTTATTATCGATTGATGGTTTTCTGAAAATAATTTTGGAGTGGAAAGGATTAAATTAAGTTTCCTTATTTGGAGTGGATCTTATTTTTTGAAAGTGTAAGTATTGATTATGCATTATGAGATCATGATGAGTTTATGAGTTATTGCATAATTTTGGTTTATGAGAGTGGAAGCATTTGAAGTTTGCTTTAGGGTTTTTGAGTGAGAAGCATATGCCATTGCTATAAGTTTTTGAAACCCTAATTGAGTTGTTTGGTTGTTGAGAGTTTGGTTTTGATATTACTTCCATTGAGTTTGAGTTGATCAAGTAATGTTTTACTTGATACATGAGTTGGGCTTGCTCCTTTGAGATTTTATTTTATCAAGTTGTACTTTTCTTGATAAAATTGGTTGTGTGGTTAAGTTGAGCATTCCCATTTGAGAGAAGTTAGAAATATCTTGAACCCCTTTTTGATGCGTAGAGAGATATTGCTTTGAGTTCTTGAAAACTAACATGGCTAGGGTTTGATAGCAAGTTATGGTTCTATGTTGGAGGAGTTGATTCCTTGATATTGCATTATTGGTAATTGTTGGGTTGTGGTTCAAGATCTTGTGAAAGTATACTACTTCTATGAGATTGATTTGAGTTGATATTGAGAGTTGAAGGATAAAACATATTGAGTCTCTAACAATTCTCTTTATGCTTCTATGATATTTATTTGATATGATTGGATGAAACACATTGGGTCTCTAACAATTCTCTTTGTGTGTTTACATTGGGCAAGTTTCTTGGTAAACTTGCTTGAGCTGATTTGGGCAAGTTCTTGGTGAGCTTGCTAGGACATATTTGGACAAGTTCTTGTGGAGAACTTGTGGATTGATTTGGACAAGTTCTTATGGAGAACTTGTGGACTGATTTGGATAGGTTCTTGTTGAAGAAATTGTGGAAAAATTTGATGAAGTCTTGGTGAAGACTTGTGAGAAGTTGTGATTGATTTGTTCAAGATTTTTGCTTAATCTTGGGACAGATCTGACATAGATTTGAGAGTAGATTTGTGCTATACTAGAGGACTATGTTTGGTGTAGATTTATGACAGAGTTTGAGAGGACTTGTGTTGGACCGACTGACTATGTTTAGTACAGGTGTTGATGAGCAACTGTGGAGGTGATCAATGAGGACAGAAGTCTCTAGAGCCATAGTAAGGAGGAAAAGACATATTCTGTGGAAAGGAGTTCCACTTGCTAGTGGTAGAAGAGGTAGTGATCTGGGGGATAGGACATCTTCTTTAGGCAAGATGCTCATAAATACTTCTTTGGGGGATAGTACATCTCCTTTGAGTAGGAGGCTCATAAATATTTGATTAGGGGAAGGATTCTCCTTTGAACAGGAAGTCCATAAAAATTGTAATTGGTAAGGATTCCCAAAGGATTTGATTGATAAAATTTAGTGAAATATTTTCTCTGTGGAGTAGCCCACCTTGGGTGAACCACATTATATTGGTGTCTCAATTGTGTGATGACTTGTACACTGGTTTGATTACTGCTTTGATTTTTCTATTGGTTCATTGCATTGCTTTATGAAGTAAAAGGAAAAATTTAAAAAGTGGTCTTATACTATTCACCCCTCGCTCTCAGTGTAAGCTTGTGTTCTTCAATTGGTATCAGATCAGGTTCCTTTGAAAGATTTTCACAGCTTAAAGGAAAAACTTGAAAAGAACACAATGAATTTTACAAGTGGTAATTCAGCACCTATTCTTGATGGGGGATATTTTGGTCTATGGAGCATAAATACGAAGGTTAATATAATGGCTATTGGAAATGAAGTTTGGGAAGCAGTTGAGTTTGGGTACACTATTCCAAAGATCCCTACTACTACTAAAGATGAGAAACTTCTACATCATAGTAATTCAAGGGCAATGAATGCAATTCTAAAAGGTCTACAAAAGGCATATATTACAAAGGTGATTCATTGTAATACAACAAGGAAATGTGGGATCAATTACAAGTGGTTCATACAGGTGATGCAAATGTCAGAAAATCAAAATTGAGATATTACAAAGTTATGTTTGAACAACTCAAGATGAATGATGAAGAAAATATTAGTGACTATATGCTTTGTATGGATGAGATTGTTAATTCCATGAAGGAACTAGGTCTTGAGCTTGTTGAAAATGATGTTTGTGATAAAATTTTGAGGTCTCTTCCAAATATATTTAGTGAAAATATTTTAGCTATTGAGGAAGCCAAGGATTTGGATAAATTGAAAAAGGATGAGCTTCATAGTATACTTATAGATTTTGAGTTAAGAACTAAAGTGGTACCTGATCCTAAGAAGGAGGCAACTTTCAAAGCTACCAATAAGTCCAATGGTAAACATCAAGAAGACAGTGATGACTCTTCTAGTGATGAAAAAGCAAACTACAATAGGAAAGGCAAGTTCTCAAGAAAGCACAAAGGTATGAAATATGTTAAATGTTTTTGTAGACACCAAATCATAGCCACTAAACCTCTATCCTAACCATCCCACCACCCAATTGTCTTCCATTCCACATTCTCAAAAAATTACTTGGCCCAAATCCACCTTCTTGCCATTTCCTAGCCTAATTGGGGTTATTTTAATATTATTTTATAATATTTTATATTTTATATAATATTTTATTATATTTTAATATATTTATAATAAAAAATATATAAATAAACTCAACTAAACTTAGTTGTCCGATTTCATTTAATCTCCACCATCCATTTTCATTAATCCATGTCACATTCAAAAAGTAATCTCAACCCTAGGATATAACTTAATCTTAGCCACACTATCAAAAGTGCAAGGCTAAAACCCTAATAAAATCCTAGGTTGGATTATAAATAGGGTATTTCACAAATGCCCAAAGACTGGAACCTTGAGATTAAGATATATACTTGGAGAAACATTTTTTGATGCCCTAGTGAAGCAAAGATAGAGAGAATTGAAGATTTGATGCCCTAGCTAAGCCAACAATACTTCATTATTGACACTGGTCAGGGAAGCTCTGTTTAGGGGAGATCAATTCTGGATGGTGCAATCACTGTCCATGAAGCTTTGCACTCTGCAAGGCAAACCAACAAGGAGGTATTTTCTCTAAAGCTTGATATGAAAAAATATTTTGACCGCATTAACTGGGAGTTCTTGTTGGCAGTTCTTCTGAAGTTTGGCTTTCATCCTCAATGGGTCAGGCTGATAAAGGAATGTATTTTTGAACCTTGGTTCTCATTTTTGGTCAATGGCACGACAGTTGGGTATTTACAGAGTCATAAGGGTCTTAGACAAGGAGATCCGATCAGCCCATTGCTGTTCATATTAGTAGCAGAGGCTTTAGGTAGAGCCATAAAATTTTCTTATAATGTTGGGTTAATCGAAGGGATTAAAGCCACTTCTCTCACCAACCCAGTTTCTCACCAACAATTTGTTGATGACACTTTGTTGTTGACTCACTCTTCAGTGGTTGAAGCCAGAAGGATTAAGCACATACTCCAACTCTACAAGGATGCGGTGGGACAAAAGGTGAATTTCAACAAGAGTAAGCTTTACTTCCTCAACACCCCAATCCAGAGACAAGCTAGAATAGCTATGATTTTGGGATGTTCGATAACGAATTTTCCTACATCTTACTTAGGCCTTCCCCTTTTCTATGGTTCTCCTAGAGAATCAATGTGGGATAGAGTGGTTGAAAGAATTCAAAAGAAACTGGCTGGTTGGAAAGGTCATCTCTTATATCAGGCTGAGAAGCTTAATCTCACTAATGAATCCTTACAGAGCATCCCGATGTATTTTCTATCTGTGTTTAAGGCCCCAACCAGAGTTTACCAAAAAATTGAACAGCTCCAAAAAAAATTTCTATGGTTTGGGTCAGAGGAAAAAAGAGGTTCCACCTTGTGGGTTGGGGCAAGGTTTGTAGGCCAAAAGAAAATGGGGGGCTAGGACTAAGAAGAATTGCTCACCTAAACACTGCCTTGCTTGCCAAACAAGCTTGGCGTCTTATCAATAATGAGGAAAATGAGTGGACTGCCATAATTAAAAGAAAATATATTCAAGATACCGATTTCCTAAATGATTCGATGCACGGTGGAGGGTCGGCATTCTGGAAAGAAATCTTAACAAGTAGAGAGGTCATAAAGAAAGGTCTAATATGGGTTCTTGGTAACGAGCAGAAGATCAAGTTATGGGATGACAGGTGGGCCAAGGATGAATCTTTATCTTAGTTTCCTTCCCTTGCAAGGATCAAAATAATCATTGAGGATCTCATAGGAAGGAAAGTGGTGAACTTCATAAGACAGGACAAAGGTAGGCTTATCTAGAAACAGATAAGGATTCAAGGCTTTGAAGCTGAATCAAAAGAACTCCAAAGCATCCTGTATCAACAATTCATTTCCATGAGACCTAAACAGGATCATGTAATATGTGCGGCCACCAAAAATGGGCAGTTCTCAATCAAATCTGCATATATGCTAATGTTAGATACCGAAGACCCCACACTCTAGACTCAGTTGGTGTGTGTCAAAAACCTTATTCCTAAAGTTGCTATGTTTTCATGGCTGGTGATCCAAGGTAGGATTCTGACGATTGACAACTTGTTAAGGAAAGGTATGATAATTGCTAATCGATGCTATTTGTGCATGGGTAATTGGGATTCCACCCATCATATTTTACTTGAATGCCTGGTCTCTCTGAGTGTTCTCAATGGGTTGTTTCAAGTCTTTGGCATTTGCTGGGTCAGACCAGCTACCATCCTTGACCTCTTCCACCAATGGCCAAATCCCTTTGTTAGCCTTAGGCTGAAGTTTTTTTGGAAGATTTGTCTACATCATTTTCTCTGGCAGGTGTGGCTAGAAAGAAACCATAGAGCTTTCCATGAGTCCAACCATGATGTCACCTCCATTATCAACAAGATCCTTAACTTTGCTCATGAAAAAATTAGACTTATACCTTATGAAGATCGAAATCCTTCCCCCTAGGAGAGTCGGATCGCTCAATCCTTAAATATTACTATGGGTGAGAAACCTATGTCTTCCAAGGTCAATCCCAGATTAGGTGTCAAGTGGAAACCACCCTCGGCTAGATGGTTCAAGCTCAACTTTGATGGGGCATCTAAAGGTAACCCTGGAAATGTAGGGGTAGGAGGAGCAATGAGATATCATCAAGGAAAGTTGGTGATGGCATTTTTTGAACAGCTGGGAACTAGGACTAACAACAAGGCGAAAGCAAGAGCGTTATGGAGGGGTCTTCAGTTGGCTCCAAAAATTAAAGGTAAAATAATTATCGAAGGAGATTCAATGCAGGTCATAAACCTTCTCAGCAATGGGAAAAAACCTCCATGGTGGATCAATACTGTCATCGAAGAGGCTAGGAGCCTTTACCATGCTAGGAACGATCAAAAGTCCCAACACGTCTTTAGGGAAGCAAATAAAACTACTGATATCTTGGCAAATTTAGGGGTGGAAGTTGCTGGGTTGGTAACTTGGGAAAATGGGGTCCCAAGTGAAGTGGATAAAACTATTCAAAATGATCACCAATGATGGTGAAGCTGTGAGAATCGAAAAGGGGAGAGCAGTTTCAATGTGGTTTTGTAAGTATTGCTTCGTTCCTTATTGTGACTACTTTAGTTTTTTGTGCAATAGGGGAAGGTTCAAGGTGGCTTGGTGGCTTCATGTTATGGTGTTAGGGGCAATGGCTGAGGCCAAAGATCGATGTCACATTTTCATGACTTGTTCAAGTTTCAGGAAAAGCAAATTTCAGCAAATAAGGAAAAGTATAGCAATTTCGTGACAGGTTGAGCATGAAAGAAAGAGTGTCGTGATTTCACGAAAGGTTGAGCAATAAACGAAGAGTGTCGTGATTTCATGATAGGTTGAGAAATAAATTAAGAGTGTCACGATTTCACGACAGGTTGAGCAAGAAAGGAAGAGTGTCACGATTTCGTGACATATAGAGCAAGATAGGAAAAGTGTCACGATATCGCGGCATGTATCACGATCAAAAGAGGAGAGAAAAATATTGAAGGAAAAAGTGTCACGATATCGTGACATGATGAGCAAGAGTGAAATAGTGTCAGGATATCGTGACATGGTAAGCAAGAAGGAAAAAGTGTCGCTTTTTGGCAATAAGTTAAGCTTGAAGGAAGATAGGTCACTTTTTGGAGATAAGTTAAGCTTGAAGGAAGAAGTGTCACGATGCCACGACATGTTGCATTATCGCGACCAAAAAAGAAGAGAAAGAGCAAGTGGGAAAAAGGGTCGCGATATCGCGACAGGTTGTTTTTTCGTGACTAAAAGAGAAGAGAAAGAGCAAGAAAGAAAGTGTCACGATTTCGTGACATGTTGAGCATGAAAGAAAAAGTGTTGCGATATCACGACATGTCGCATTTTCATGACCAAATGAAAAGAGAAAGAGCAAGAAAGAAAAAGTGTCATGATATCGCGACATGCTAAGCAAGAAAGAAAGAGTGTCGCGATATTGCGACATGTCGCATTATCACGACCAAAAAAGAAGAGAAAGAGCAAGTAGGAAAAAGGGTCGCAATATTGCGACATGTTTTTTCATGACTAGAAGAGAAGAGAAAGAGCAAGAAAGAAAAAGTATCACGATTTTGCGACATGTCATATTTTTACGACAAAAAGTGAAGACTAAGAGCAAGAAGGAAAAGTGGTGCGATATAGCGACACGTCACATTTTCATGTAAAAAATGAAGTGAAAGAGGAGGAAGGAAAAAGTGTCGTGATATCATGACATGTTGAGCATAAAAGACAAAATGTCGCGATATCACAACATGGAAAAAGGGTCACGATTTTGTGACATGTCGCATATGAAAAGAGAAATATCAAGAAAGAAAAAGGATCGTGATATTGCGACATGCTAAGCAAGGGTCACGATATCATGATTTGGTGAGCAAGAAGGAAATAGTGTCACTTTTTGGCGATGTGTTGAACATGAGTGAAAAGTGTCATGATTTTGCGACATGTCGGATTTTCGCGTACAAAAGAGAATAGAAAGAGCAAGAAAGAAAAAGTGTCACGATATCGTGACATGTCAGTTTTTCGCGACCAAAAGAGAAGAAAATAAGCAAGAAGGAAAAAGTGTTGTGATATCGCGACATGTCATATTTTTACAAACAAAAGAGAAGAGAAAGAGAGGGAAGGAAAAGTCTTGTGATATCACGACATGTCAGTTTATCATGACCAAAAGAGAAGAGCATGAGCAAGGTGGAAAAAGTATCGCGATATCACGACATGTCATGTTGTTGCGACCAAAAGAGAAGAGAAAGAGCATGAAGGATAAGTGCTGCGATAGCGCTACATGTTGCAATTTTGTGACCAAAAGAGAGGAGAAAGAGGAGGAAATAAAAAGTGTCATGATTTCATGACATGTTCAAAATGAAATAAAGGGTGTAGCGATATCGTGACATGTCACTTTTTTGCGACCAAAAGTGAAGAGAATAAGCAAGAAGGAAAAAGTGTCACAATATCGCGACATATCGCACTTTCATGACCAAAAGAGAAGAGAAAGAGCGGGAAGGAAAAGTGTCACGATTTCGTGACATGTCGCTTTTTGGCGACCAAAAGAGAAAAGCAAGATAAGGAAGGAAATGTGTCACGATATCACAACATGTCATAGTTTCGTGACCAAAAGAAAATAGAAAGTGTTAGGTGGCGAAAGTGTCAAATTCTAGTATTCTAAGGTGTGTGTAACATTTTGTAAGGGTGTTGCTCTTTTTTGGCTATGTGACCTCAGTAGGGGGCTATGGGCAGACTGTCCCTATTGATATCTTGTCCCGTTTTAGTGATGCATTATTTTTGTAATAGGTTTTGGGTCAACCTGTAAAACTTGGTTGTAATGAATATGTACCTTAATTACCAAAAAAAAAAGCCAACAATACTTCTATCATTCCAACCATTGTTCATCCATCCTCACTCGTTGCCATAGCTGTATTCCATCTATCACCTTTGTCGCCATCCTTCCTAATATGTTTTTGTAGATCTACCCTACCCTACGAGTGTTGTATTGAGCTTTTGAAGCTCACTGCAGATCTTGTCAAGCATCCACCAGAGCTTGCCCTATCTGGAAGTGCACACCAGATCCTGCCAAGCTCACTGTAGAGTCTGCCTAGCACCTTCCATAGCCTATGATAGTCCAGGTGCAAACCATAGCTTGCAAAGCTCACATTAAAGCTTTTTGCGACACTGAAACAAAGATCTGAATCTACTACACCATGAATTCTGCAATAACGAAGAAAAGTATATTTAGTATTTTTTTATTTTATTTATTCGTTGGTTTGGCATGCATTTTAAATTGATTCTTAATCTAGGGTTTTGTTAATGTTTGAGGGTCTCACACTATCGAGCCCTCATAGGTATTACTGATGCTCTTGTGTTTTGTTTTGCATGCAGATCTAAAAATTCAACATATTCTTTGATGGATGTTGAAGCTAGAGTGGCCCCACATTGGATATTCAAAGCCCACTCAATCTGTTGGGATCAAGGACATGCTCAGATCTGAAGACACTTATGTTATTTCTAACTAGGATTTTGAAGAACCCTAGTTCCACTATAAATTATTGTATGAAATATCTACATTGGATATTGATTGTAAAAAAGGAGTCTATTGCCCCCACCAATTGAATACATATTTCTTTTGTGCAATCTATTTTGTCTCATTTATTTATTTGATTCTACCATTTTATTTTCAAGGGTCATGTCTTTGCATCCATAGTTTCAATTGTGGAAAGTTTGGTCACTATGCTACTGACTGTCCAAAACCCAAGGATGATTGTGATGAAGAAAAACATAATTATAAGCATAGGGAATATTAGAAGCACCAGTATCAAAGGAAGAACAAAAATGAGCAAAAATGTCAATGGAAGAGGTACTTCCAAAAACACAAGAAAAGTTTATACACAGACAAAGCAAGTAAGTGTTCTCATAGTGATGATCGAAGCTCTTCAAGTGATGATAAAAATGATATATTGTTTCTAACATAAAAGGAAGGAAAAGAAAAGAGGAATAGATTTTTTGTGCTTAAGTGCTTTAGATATGGAAATTTTGGTCACCTTGAGGATGATTGTACAAATGATGGTTTGAATTCTGGTAATACTATGTATGAGGATGCTTCAGAAAATTATGAGGAAGATCTTCTTATGGCTTTAGATGAAGGTAGCACCTCTAGTGGTAAGAAATAAGAAAAGGATATTGATGTTTCAAAAGGTAAACAAATAGAGGATGTTTCACAAAAGGGAGAAGTAGATCTTGAGGCTGAACTTGTTAATGCTCTTGATGTATTAAATAAATAAAGAAAGAAATATGCTAGACTCATTGATAGGTTTGATTAATGATGTTATGAAAGAGATGAGCTTATAGGGAATCTTGATATCTGTATAGAAAAGACACAGGAACTCAAAGAAGAGTTGGTAGCTAGGTCTCTTGAGTGTAAATATTTAAAACATGAAGTAGCTTCCTTGAAAAAGGAAACCAAAGAGTACAAGGATAAGCTTTATAGGTTTAAAGAAAGTTCCAAGAAGGTAAAATCAATCATCAAGGATCAAAGAAGGACAACAGATAAAACAGGTCTTGGTTTTGGAAAGAAACAAAAGGAACAGGTTGAGGAATCTAGTATGATATCCCAAGAAGAAGATGGTTCAGATGAAGAGAGTACTTCAGAGAGTAAGTTTTAAGATGGTGATTCAGATAACACATAATTAGAAAACAAGAATCAACATAAGGGGAGAAATACTAAAGGACCTATGATGTCAAGGTAAGGAAAGTTCAATGGAAGATGTTTTGCATGTCATAAGTTTGGACACATGGCTTCACAGTGTAGGGCTCAAGAAAGACAGATTAATAGAAATTTCAAAAATGGTAATTTCTTTCAAGGGTATTGCTACTCTTGTAATAAGTTTGGGCACAAGGCAGTTAATTGCAGTGTTAACAATAGGAACAGGTTTGGTCCAACAGAGAGGATTCAAAAAATAGGTACATCTCAAAGGAATAACATTGTCAAATGTTATAAGTGCAATAATGGACATACAACCAGATGGTATAGAGTAAAAGTTCCAAGGTATAGGTTCAGGGCTATGAATAGGAACAATAATAATGGTAAGAACAAGAATAATGGCTTGGAAAAAAATAGGGATGAGAATATGAACAAGAATAGGAACATGGACAAGGATATCAAGAAATATCATGGAAAGGTAGCTATGGATACTGATGATGATCAATGCCTAATGTGAGTTTTACTCCCACTCCAAAATTAATCACCTCAATAAGAGGTGGGGAATGAGCTAATATAAGAGGCTCATTCTTAGCCATGAGCCCCAAAGGTGACCCTTTGCCATTGATGACAAAGGGGGAGAGATTTGAGTAAGGGGGAGAACCTTGAGTCAGGGGAAGAAAATCTTCAGAGCATGGTTTTCAGTTGGTTTCAGTTTTGATAGTTGGAAGTGGTTTTAGTAGTGGTTTTCCATCAATGACAAAGGGGGAGATTGTTGGAAATTTTGGGTATGTTGCCTAGCTTCATATTTGTGAGTTGTCATTGATGTCAAAAGGAGTTTGTGTTGATGTCAAAAGGAATTTGTGTTGATGTCAAAAATAGTTTGGTGCCAAAAAGATCTTGAAAGTTCCATGATGTTTGTTTAAGGGTTTTTATTAAAACCATGGTGAAAAGGTTAAAGGTTTTTCTTAAAACCATTTGGACTCATTAAGGGTTTTTATTAAAACCATCTTGGCTTAATGAAAATTTTTTGCTCCTTGAAAAAACCTTAAAGGTCCATTTTTATTATTAATAAATAAATTAACTCAAACCTTTAAATTTTTTTTAAGTTAAGTTTATTATTAATAAAATATTAATTATTAATTTAATAATTATTATGAAAGGGTTTCTAAACCCTTAGCGGTTCTCATGTAAAATACTTACCTCGTCAACGTCAACTTGCATGGGATGAAAAACGCAATTTTTTAAAGGAGCGTCGACGTCAATTTGCATGGGATGAAAGACTATTAAAGGGCATTGTTTCCTAAGATTTTAAGCACCTTCGAATTGCATGATTACCTTTGAATTCCTATGCTCTGTGACCTTCGATTTCAAATTACGTTGTGATTTTTAAGTCTCATTTTGCTCTATGTTAATTTCTGATTTCATGCGCCAGTGAGGAAGACAAATCTGGTCAGTGTTTAATTCTTATTTCGTGTGCAATGAGGAAGACAAATCTGGTCTATGTTAAATTCGAATTTCGTGCACCTGTGAGGAAGGAAATTATGGTTGTCTTTTGTGAGCAAAGGGAAGGTAAAACAATGAGTAGCACTTGAGATTTTTGTTGGGCACTTTTGCTCCAACGACGGAGGTAGTGGAGCAAAGGCGCTCGCTAAATAGAGGTGTCGAGTTTGATTTGTGACAAGCATGTTTCAGTTTTTTCTTGGTCGCAGTTATTGTGCACGTGGTATAGTGGTTGCTTTGGGCCATGAGTTTGGAGGAGGAAGCACTTTTCCGCTTATGTCGGTGTCTCTACACTTCTCCTAAGGTTGGAGAATTGATTTTTGGCCAAGGTAGATCTTTTGTTGATAATGTGGAATATTTGATTTGACTTGGCAAATTATTGTTGGTAATTGGATGAAGGTATAAGGTTAAATAGAAATATTGCTTTGACATTGTTATTATTGATGCTTAATATTTATGTGGTAGATGCATTTAGAATTAAATGCATTTTAGGAGTTAAAATAGTTTAAGGAATAATTGTGCTTAATGTCATATTGGGGTTAGAGAGCCTTTGAAGTTATTGAGTGGATATTCTCTTGTAATTATTTTTGAGGTTGAAGTTATTTTGTGATATATTAAGTAGGAGTTATAAGGTGTAAAGGAATATTTTTGACATGTATATTTGTGATTTTTGATTATTGATGAGTTGGAGTGATAAGGTGTTATTAGGACTCTTATCATTGTGCATTATTCCATTGTTGCTAACTCTAATTTGTGTAAAATTGAGAGTTAGTGTTATGATAGATTTTTAGTTCTCCTTCTTCATCAAAGTAAAGGTATGGGCACATTCTTCCATGGTTATTATTGATTGATGGTTTTTTGAAAATAATTTTGGAGTGAAAAGGATTAAATTAAGTTTCCTTATTTGGAGTGGATCTTATTTTCTGAAAGTGGAAGTATTGATTATGCATTATGATATCATGATGAGTTTATGAGTTATTGCATAATTCTGGTTTATGAGAGTGGAGGTATTTGAAGTTTGATTTAGTGTTTTTGAGTTAGATGCATATGCCATTGCTATAAATTGTTGAAACCCTAATTGAGTTGTTTGGTTGTTGAGAGTTTGGTTTTGAGATTGCTTCCATTGAGTTTGAGTTGATCATGTTTTACTTAATACATGAGTTGGGCTTGCTCCTTTGAGATTTGATTTTATCAAGTTGTACTTTGCTTGATAAACTTGGTTGTGTGGTTAATTTGAGCATTCCCATTTGATATAAGTTGGAAATGTCTTGAACCCATTTTTTATGCTTAAAGAGAGATTGCTTTGAGTTCTTGAAAACTAAATTGTCTAGGGTTTGATAGCAAGTTATGGTTCTATGTTGGAGGAGTTGATTCCTTGATATAGCATTATTTGCAATTGTTGGATTGTGGTTCAAGATATTGTCAAAGTATACTACTTATGTGAGATTGATTTGAGTTGATATTGAGAGTTGAAGTATAGAACATATTGAGTCTCTAAAAATTCTCTTTATGCTTCTATGAGATTGATTTGATATGATTGGATGAAACACATTGGGTCTCTAACAATTCTCTTTGTGTGTTCACATTGGGAAAGTTTCTTGGTAAACTTGCTTGAGCTGATTTGGGCAAGTTCTTGGTGAGCTTGCTAGGACATATTTGTACAGGTTCTTATGGAGAACTTGTGGACTGATTTGGACAGGTTCTTGTGGAGAACTTGTGGACTAATTTGGATAGGTTCTTTTTGAAGAACTTGTGGATAAATTTTATGAAGTCTTGGTGAAGACTTGTGAGTAGTTGTGATTGATTTTTTCAAGCTTTTGTCTTAAGCTTGGGACAGATCTGACATAGATTTGAGAGTAGATTTGTGCTATACTAGAGGACTATGTTTGGTGTAGATTTGTGATAGAGTTTGAGAGGACTTGTGTTGGACCAACTAACTATGTTTAGTACATGTGTTGATGAGCAGTTGTAGAGGTGATCAATGAGGACGGAAGTCTCTAGAGCCAGAGCAAGGAGGACAAGACATATTCTATGGAAAGGAGTTCCACTTGCTAGTGGTAGAAGAGGTAGTGATATTCTGAAGTATCACTTCCAAAGCTTTGGGGGATAGGACATATCCTTTAGGTAGGAGGCTCATAAATACTTCTTTGGGAATAGTACATCTCCTTTGAGTAGGAGGCTCATAAATATTTGATTAGGGGAAGGATTATCCTTTGAACAAGAAGTCCATAAACATTGTAATTGGTAAGGATTCCCAAAGGATTTGATTGAGAAAATTTAGTGAAATATTTTCTCCGTGGAGTAGCCCACCTTGGGTGAACCACGTTATATTGGTGTCTCAATTGTGTGATGACTTGTACACTGGTTTTATTTCTGCTTTGATTTTTCTATTAGTTCATTGCAATGCTTTCTGAAGTAAAAAGAAAAAGTTAAAAAGTGGTCTTATACTGTTCACCCCCCCTCTCAGTATAAGCTTGTGTTCTTAAAAATTGACCATGGTTTCCCACTTTATACCAAGTAATTTCAAATATATTGCACCTATCATAGCTAGAAAATTTTCTAAGGAGATTGTGTGGCTGCATGGATTCCTTGAAGTTATTATTTTAGATAGAGATCCTAAATTCACCTCAAAATTTTGGCAAACCTTGCATCAAGCCTTGGGTATGAAACTAAATATTAGTTCTGCATATCATCTGAAGATAGATGGTCAAATTGAATGCATAAATCAAGTCCTTGAAAATATGCTACATATGTATTACATGCACCATAAAACTAAATGGGAAGAATATCTTTATATAGTGGAATTTACATATAATAAAATCTATTATGCCTCCTTAAGGATGGCACCTTTTGAGGCCCTATATGGGATATGATATAGAATTCATCTATCTTGGAATAATTCTAAGTATCGAATTATGATCATATCAAATACTATCAAGGAGATGGAGGAACAAATGAAAACAATCCTCCAAAAAATCAAAGAAGTCATTGATTGGTAAAAGAGCTATGTTGACTTGAAAATAACTTTGAGGGAATTGTGTATGGGACATAGACTCTTTCTCTAGATAAAACCCAATAAGAGCTCCATCAAATCAAGAAAACCTGATCATAGATTTTTTGGCCCTTCTACCCATTCTATCAAATATCCATACTATCTTCCACATATACCTACTCCAAAAGTATGTTGTTGATCCTTCATATATCTAGAATGTGTCAAATTTTTAGATGGTAGATCCTCTTGTAGTTGAATTTCACCCAATCCAAATTCTAGCATACCAAACCAAACATTTAAGGAAAAGAGATATTAATCAATGTAAGGTACAATGAGACCAATTTCCTTGAAGTAATGCTACATGGGAGAATGTAGACTCCATGACATAATAGTTTCCTTATATTTTTATTTGAAAAGTAATTAAAACACATGGGACTATGTTTGAAACTATGGGGAGATAATGTAATGGTCCTACCAAAAAATGCTTTATGATATTATTATTTATATTTGATGAGCATATCTTATGTAATATTTATTTTTAATATGCTTTATTATTCTTGGTATAAGGTACTACTCATGGTATTTGTTTTGTAGATGCATATCCTCAAGAAATATAGGAAATGATGGTGGTGTGAAACATCACCATGGTGAGGAATTCACATTGATAAGAATGAAAAAATATTTATCAGTGATACACTCACCAGTAGCTCATGAGCACATTGAAGCTCAAATAAATGCATTCATATAGGTGCATTATTAATGTGCGTTTTGCATTTTGAATGTATGCTTGATGTAAGCTTTATCTTTAACTTTAATTGTTTGAATTCTTATTTGATAAACCTCCAAAGGTAAGGAAAGTACCTTAAGCATGGGAGCTATTCTTGCCAAGTAGG
The DNA here is from genome assembly GCA_028583015.1 of Wollemia nobilis. Taxonomy (NCBI): domain Eukaryota; kingdom Viridiplantae; phylum Streptophyta; class Pinopsida; order Araucariales; family Araucariaceae; genus Wollemia; species Wollemia nobilis. Next base: position 1,479,015 of record JAQPPZ010016751.1, on the reverse strand, counting down.
CAATAACCTATGTTATTATTAGATTGCTTGAAGGAATCAAATTGGAGGTATATATGCAAGTGAGATAATTTGTTGTGTGTTTTCTTTCTACCTTTTTGTAAAAAACTAAAGAGATATTATTACAAATCTCTTTATTTAGAAAATAAATATTATAATTGATAATAAAGCATGTTTTTAATTTATATATTTTTTTATTATCAAATAATATAAAAAAATAACTAACAAAATAAATATATAGGAAACTATATTTTATGAAAATGTAAATATATATTTATGAATTTTAGCCTTAGTTTCATATGATGAGGTCCTTCTTCATTCTGAATAAAATTTGGTATGAAAAATTCTTTTCCACCTAGCAAAGTGGGACCTTGGTGAGTTGGTCACCTTCATGAACTCGGTTGCCTATAAATTGGTTACCTGGGAGGGATCGAGTATGCTCTTAGTGTGTGTTTTTATTTGGTGTGTATTGTTTGAGGAAAGTAGAGGATAAAGTAAGAGTGGATAGTCCTTTGGCAAGGAGATGCATGAGGAAATTCTATTTGTTTATAATAAGTCTATTCTCTCCATTAATTTTATAAATATTGTATGATGACTTTTGTTTAATTTATTTTACTGAATCTATTGTAGAAATTTAATAACTTTCTATTGTTTACCATAGAAGAGTTTGGTGCATTGTGATGCTTCTTTGATAGATTATTTGCTATATTTAAGATTTTATGACTGTTAATAATACTAGGTTATTACAAAACCAGTAGGGAATATTGTTCTTAATACCATACTATATTGTCATCCTCTAGTTTCTTAAGCTATAATGGATTTGATAATGATGAAATTCCTTGATATATGTTTGACATCCTAATAGATGTAACAACCTCATTTGTTATTGCATTTTTTTTCTTATATATACATATTCATCTTTCATGAGGCAAGGGTCATAATCATGAACTAATATATAATCATTCCATTTGGATTGTAATATATAAAGGCAAATAGCATAAAGAGTTATTAAGACTTGATCAGAGTCACTCTTGAGTAGAAGTTATCAGCTTCTATGAAACCCTCATACCACTCAGATATGGGAATGCTAGCCAAGCATTAAACTACATCCCTCTTAAAAGGGATATCACCCTTAACCATACTATCCTCTAAGACCAGTATATAGGTGAATTCTTTGAATATGGAAAACCATAATAGATGAAATAACATCAATAATTGTTATTTATGGATATAATTCATTATATTATGATTCTTGAGATTGTAGCACACATGAGTTAATTAACTGAGCAAGATTTAAATTCCATTACATTCTAATTTTTGCATCCATACAACCATTGAATACACTAAATGTTAGTTTTTTAAAAGTAAAGCTAGATAACTACATCATTCGTAATTACCCAATACATTTCATAAAATAATTGGCATAATATAATATCATTAAATCATCAACATATTAAATTTAAGCATAAATTCCTTTCATCATAGTGCACATGGTCATAATCTAAGAATTGCATAACTTTTACATCAAGCATTTAACCATCTCATCCACTTAAATTATTTTTATTTTGAATTAAATGCAACATGTACAAGAATTAACACATCAAACCCCAAATAGAGTGACACATTGTTTATCTTGGGAACCATCATTGGGAATAAACCTAGCCTCCAAAATATGTGCTTTCCTCATATTCTTAAACTCAGGATGTCAAATATTACAAATATAGAAGGGACACTATGGGTCTCTTTCAATCAAATATACATGGCAAGGAATACAATCGTTCCTTATCAAATTCATGATAAAATTAAGGGATTTTCCTAATTCCTTTCTCTAAGTCATCATTATATCGTTAAGGTATTTCTCATACCAATAAGGAATTCATCTATTCCTTTAATACATGATGCAATTAAGGAATTTTCCTAATTCCTTTCTCAAAGTCATAATTATATAATTAAGATATTTTCTATACCAATAAGGAATTCATCTGTGCTTTTTAACTCATGATGCAATTGAGGAATCTATTGATTTCTTCCTCTAAGCCATCCTAAGAATTTTTTTATATTTATGATAATCATTAGAATATTATTTTGGAGAAGTCGTATCAATGTTAGAGAGAACCATATAAGTTCCCTCAAGAATGAACTCCAAATTCATTCTACATAATTGACACAAAGTCAATCCATGAATTAAAGTCCCATACCTTTAATTCATTATTAAACCATTCTTCCTAAATTAATAATTTAAGTTAATAACTTAAATTATCTATCATTTCATAATTATATCATGTTGCACCAACCCATGTCAACCATATTTTTCCTTAATCTTAGGTTAATAAGAGTAATCCCTTAGAGGTTTAGCATGGATAATATAAACTCATTATACCAAAGCTATTTCAATTGATTATATACAAACCAATAAGGCTCTAATTCCCTATTTAATACAACATATTAATCTATTCAATTAATTCTTGATTGCTATCAAATTTGCTTCCCAAATTTGATCCAAGATTCATTTCACTACTTTCCAAATCCTATCAATTATTTTTCCAATTGTGAGCTAAATATGCATCAAATATCCTATACAATTTTTATATTTTAATCCAAGGTTAGCTCTCAAATCAATTCATTTATGTTACTGGATCCCAATATGCATTCAATTATTTCATCCTTTATCATAAAATTTTCAAGAATACATTTGTAAACTATTATCAACTTTTTCCCAAATTTTTATTCAACATAATCTCTAATTTTCTTGTTAATTTGGTTATCAAAATCCAATCCAAGGAGTATTTCTATTATCTCCAAATAATACCAAATTTACCTCTAAGATTTGCTTTAATACTATTCAATCAATCTCTCAAAAGAGGAAATCCCCATAAATTCCTATAAATCATCTAGCATCAAGGTCCATCTCTAAATAATTTATTCTCCTAATCCTAATCATAAATGGCATTCCTTTGATTTTTAGGGATGTTTGCAAGAGTCCCATTCCTCTTCTTGGATGGACACAAATATCATACATTATTCTAGTGGATTCCATTCATTAAGGATTTCATAATAAATTATAGTATGTATTTTACAAACAAAATCTATAATTTCACTAAAATCATTACCTCCATTTACTTCCCACATTTAACATAGAAAATCACCAAACATGAATAAATAATTCATTCATCATAAAAAGTATTAATTCTTAATCCCATTCATCATTTATATGCAAACATGCATCACATCACCAATCATGAATAGATGGTTCATCCATCCTTAATATTTCCATAAATAATGATTGATTCAAATTCCAGCCATTATTTGTTTGGAATATCACCAAACATAGGGAAGATTCCCATACCTCTTCCCAAGGAATGGAAACTAATCCAAACCTTACCAAACTAGAAGATATTTTCCTAAGCTTATAGATGGTTAACTTCAGTTACATTTTCATTATAGCAAATATAATGAAATACAAACGCAAGATATATATAATTTTTCTTTATTAATGAAATCTAATAATCAAATTGATTTCAAATTAACCAATACTATTTGGTTTCTATTTTGTACAAGATCATTCCCAATATAATAAAAGTCATTACCAACATTAATTAAATCTGGTATGCAATAGTCCTATTCTTGTTAAAAAGAAAATTCCCACTTCATATAAAATAATCATATGTCATCAAAACCTAAAGGATTTTTCTTTGAAATTGGACTTCAAATATATATACATATATATACTCAACATTAGCAAATAAATTTGCTTTCATTCAATTTAAAGTCACCATATTTACTTTAGATTAACATAAATTAAATTAACATCGGTCTCCTTGTGAGAATATAACACAAATCATAATTTTCCTTATGAGAATAGAGCTATATTTAGGGAATAAATGAATTATTCTTTGACTTTAAAGTCATATATTACAAGCTCAATATAGATATCTATTGGGTTTAGATAATCCATGTATCTATCATTTTTTTACATAGAGCATATTAGAATATATCATAAGTTTCTATCCATATACCAAACTATGTGAAGTATGCAAGGTATATTTTGAACTTCCATAAGGTCAACACATTATATAGCCTATGCTAGAATACCTCGTAAAATTTCTTCCCAATACCTTCAGATCATATTCACTTCCAATATAATTATAAATTTGATATTACTATCAACTCATAAAGGCATCGAGCAGGTGAAGCTAATCTACCATTGGTTTTAGTAATAAGATATTTGTCAGAGTGTGTGTTTAATTAATCAATGGATCACTTCACCATCTAACCATGTTGGTTTGACATTTAGAACCATGCAACACCATTAATTTAAATTATGGACATTAGTTGGATTATAGACTAATGATATTTGGAGATAGTGGAGGTATTTGTGCATTATCGTAGGCTACAGAGACACTCCACTTATATATAAGCTTATCTAGACATAAGCAAGACCTAGATTTAGGAATCATTAACCAAATAATTGATGACATCTAGGTTTTGGTGTAAGCAAGCTAACTCGGTTAAGTATTGCATACAGAGGTACATAGAGGGACTCTTTGGTCATTAGCAATTTTATCATATAAAATTTAGATGGAGTGGTCAACTTCTTCTTGAGAGAAAGTAAAACAAATGCGCCAGGTGTCATCGTAATGGGCATTGGGAAATTGACCATAGATTAATCTAAGTGCTTGATCACTTTCGATAGTGGAGGGTTGAAACTAGAGTGGTTCACCTATGAACCAAAGGAATTAGAGGAGTTGGCTTAGTTGAACTCAGATAAAAACCCTACGAAGCTACCTAGAAAGATCTTGTGCCATTATTGTTCACTGATGACCAAAGGAAACAATGGGATCGATTATGACCATAGAAGCATAAGTTTTCTTACGTATCTACCATGCATACTATCAATAATTGACCAGTAATAATTCAAACAGAGGGTTCATTTCTCAGATATGGTGAATTTCCATGGGGTATAGCCAAAAAAAGAGGTGCAGACAACACTTTTAGTCCATATTTGGATTAGCATTTGTAGTATTATAGGTAGATACCCTGGATGTCGTCTAAAAGTAAATTTTGTTTTAATCATATGCCATATAGGAAAAAATAGAGAGTGGGTCTACGCTAGCAAGAGGTAGACACAAGATCTTACAATAATATATGACATAGTTAACCCATTGCAATGCTATCCATTGACTAAAGGCTTCGGATGAATATAGAGGTTATTTCAAATTAAACCTTGCACAAATCTGATTATAGGAAAGATATATTTGAATAATGAAAAGCAAGAAGGAATTAATCCCATATGAAATTTAGTCACAAATAGTTTTGAAGCAAAGTGTAAGTAGGAAAGTCCCAAACTGGAGTTTCTAGCAGTTGAATGATTTCCCTGTGTTTCCTTATTTCTTCTCCCGCATTCTCCCAGCATAACATCCTCCCTTTTTTCTCAACCTTCATGGACATTTATAACTTTATTTCTTCTTATACAATAAAAAGGTTTCTAAATATATGTATATTTTATTTATTTTGCTTTCTTTCTTTAAGAAAAGATGCTTCTATATATATATATATATATATATATATATATATATATATATATATATATATATATATATATATATATATATATATATATATATATATGTATATATATTATTTATTTTATCTTCTTTTTCTCACCCAAATTAAAGCTTCCTTTAATATATATATATATAAATGGAAAGGAAATCCATAGAGATAAGAGCATAATCTTATCCACTATTTCAACCTTCCCAAAGTAGCCATATGAAGGAAAGATTTATTTTTAAATCTACAAGGTAGTTTTTTTTTTCAATTTAAAATTGAACAAGCTCATAAAAACAAACTACCTAATTTCCTTCTAAAATAGGATCAACTAGATCCAAAAGCAAATCCTTTACTTTAGAAATTGCTCAAATTAAGATTTCACTAAATCATGATAAATTGCATGATATATATATATATATATATATATATATATATATATATATATAATTTTTAAGGTAATTTGAAAAATGTAAAATATTATTTAATGTGCATTTTCAAGTAAAATTTTATTAAACTAATCTCATGCAACTTAATCAGGAAATCAAATATAAATCACACACAAATGGCATACAAGCATTCAATGCATGTGCTCAGTATCCACCGTCACAATTTTTCCTTTGATTTTGCAAGAATTTTAGAGTAATACTCAAGTAACACCGCCATCAAGGAGGTAACAAGTGATGATAGGATTATGAGCTTTACTTGTTGAGTTGTCATAGTCATCATTTCTCTTTGGTGGTCAGTCGTCCACCTATGAAAATAAATGTTCTTGCAATCAAGCAACGCAACATCATTTTCTTTTGACAAATACAATGCAACTATATTAAGCATTAAAACTAGCTACCATTCCACAAATAGCAACTTAAAAATAGTCTTCCAAGGTGGTATGTGACATACTCCCCCCTTAGATTAAACACAGTCCTCTATGTTTTCCTACATTATTACATAACAAACAATAAAACATAGTTTTTGGCATAGTTTCCACTTTGCATAAGTGGTCCATAGTTCAACCTATATTATTACATAACATCATTAAATAAATAAGGATAATGTCTTTTCAAAATATTGTGCTTCCACATAGTCTTGGGGTGAAACTCTAGAATTTTAGTTGATTTCATTGGAATGACTAAGGGATTCATCATCATTCATGAGTGATAGAGTAGATTGACCCTCAAAATTTGGACTTTTGGTGGCAACGTGGATTTTGTGTTTCATCACAATTTTACTTGTTACTGTACATTGTGGGCATCTCTTTGCATAATGTTGACCCTTACAAGTAAAACATCCCCCTAGAGGACCTACATGTTTATTTCCCTTCTCCTACAAAATGGAAGATGATTCTTGTAACTCTTTAGTCTCAGGTTTCTAGAGTCCCTTCTTGAAGCGATCTTGCTTCTTTTTTCAATTTTGTTCTTAATTCCACTTCATAAAACTAACACTCTTTCTTTTCCTTAAAATTTATCGTTCAGGTTCTGAAAAAATAGCATAATTTAAAATAGACATATTTTCTTGTGAATTGGAGTTGACTCACAATGTCCTAGATTTACACTTTTGAGCTTCCAAGTTATATAACAGTTGGCCCTATTGGACTAGTTTTTCCTTAAGGATATTTACTTGTTATTTCAACTCAAAATTCATCACAAAATATCCTCCACCATTTTGTTTAATATTTTCAACTTTTCTTTAAGAATTTAGTTTGCTTCATCTTGTGAGATAATGTGTCCTCTCCACTTTCTACTTTAGGGACCATTTTTTGATATATAAAGAATAGTGTTAGATTACAATATTTCCTCAAGTTGTAATTCTAACTTTTATCCCTATCTTTAATGTTTTAATTGATAAAATTCACCTTTGTTCATGGCTACTATTTCTAGTCTATCAAGGCTATAACGAACTAGCTTACTTATGGAATAGCCACTTCTTATAAAAACACCCATTTACGACCTTCCAAAGTTCAGTCTATTGACACACAAAACATGTTGTATGACATATATCAATGACTAAATAGTGCAAAACACATCTACTAATTTATGGCAAAGCAATATGATATCTTAAACCATGGTAAAGGTTCATGTTGTGGCTATATTTGGGTGAATTGTTGCTAAAAAAAATAGCAATCTACCAGAATTCATCATGGTTGAGATGTTCAACTTCTTGACCAAAGGTCAAATTGTAATGAGAATTAATTAAAGAAAATATTCTTTTATCTTGTCTTGTGTACTATAGTATGCAAAATTTAGATATAACCATAATTTAATCCAAGAACATCTATAGTTTGAGGATGATTAGTTCTGTGATTACGCTCTTTGGACTATAATTAAAATATTTATCTTCTTTTAGTCTATCTCTAGGGACTAAATTTTAACTCAATTAATTCTTATTCACACAATGTTCCACTTTGAGCCATTTGGCCTAGGCAATTAACAAGTTATCCATAATAATTTGATAACTTTAATTCAAGAGGTCCTTTAGCGGATTTGAACCAAATTATAATCGCACTTGAAAATAAGGAGTAGGTAGTCAAGAAACATAGATATCGAGTAGTTTTCCAAAAGAGCATAAGGTACACCGCTTAAAACCCATGGAAGGAGGGTGTACTTAGCTCTTCCACTTTTGAACGACTGTGGATCTATTCATGGGAGAAAATAACTCAAGCATTGACAATCTCAAGTGTTGATTTATCCTTACCAAACATGCATTGTTTAGAGTTGTGGGATTTTATATTTTGAGTTTCTCTCATTCTATTGTTTCATGCCCAAATATTTTTCTAACCTAGATCTAACTAGAATATATTAGTTAGCCTGGGATCTGATAACAAATGTAATAACCCCATTTGTTACCACAATTTTTTTACTTATATAAACATATTCATATTTCATGAGGTAAGGGTTATAATCATGAACTAAGATAGAATCATTCTATTTGGATTGTAATCTATCAAGGTAAATAACATCAAGAGTTATTAATACTTGATCAAAGTCACTCTTGAGTAGAAGTGATTAGCTTATATGAAACCCTCATACCACTCAGATATGGGAATGCTAGCTAAGCATTAAATTACATCCCTCTTAAAAGGCAAATCATCCTTAAACATCCTATCTGCTAAGACAAGTATATAGGTGAATACCTTGAATATGGAAAACCATCATAGATGAAATAACATCAATAATGGTTATTCATGGATCATAGATCCTACTTACATATTCTCGATGGGATAACAAAATCACTACATGTGATTAAAATTAAATTATCCTTAGAATACCATGATTATATTACCTTATACTTCTTAAGGCTTATTTGTACATCCTTTTTATTTAGACAACTATTTTTTATGAATCAATTAAGTTCATTATAAAATGACATTATTTATCCATCATGGGAGTGCCCACTCTGAGTTTCCATTTGGTTTAATCCATATTTTTTTATCATAATGATTTAGGTTATACCAACCATGAATTTTTATGAGGTGGACATAATTCGATTAATCCTTGAGGGATATAATCCATTACATTATGATTCTTGATATTGTAGCACACATCATTTAATCAACTAAGAAATATTTATATTCCATCATTATACTTTTTGCATCCATACAACCATTGAATACACCAAATGTTAGTTGTTGAAAGGTAAAGCTAGATAACTTCATCATTCGTAATTACCCAATACATTTCATAAAATAATTGGCATAATCGAATATCATTAAATCAACATATTAAATTTAAGCATACATTCCTTTCATCATAGTACACATGGTCATAATATAATAATTACATAACTATTACATCAAGCATTTAACTGTATCATCCACTTAAATTATTTTTATTTTGAAGTAAAAGCAACATCTACAAGAATTAATACATCAAACCCCAAATAGAGTGACATATTTTTTATCCTAGGAACCCTCATGGGGAATAAACCCAGCCTCAAAAATATGTGCTTTCCTCATTCATAAACTCAAGATGTCAAATATTACAAATATAGAAGGGCCACTATGGGTCTCTTTCAATCAATTATACATGGTAAGGAATACAACTGTTACATAGTATTAGGGTGAAACTCTAGAATTTTAGTTGATTTCATTGGAATGACTAAAGGATTCACCATCATTCATGAGTGATAGATTAGCTTACCCTTCCAATTTGGAATTTCAATGACAACATGGATTTTGTGATTCATCACAATTTTACTTGTTCTTGCACATTGTGGGTACCTCTTTGCATAATATTATACCTTACATGTAAAGCATCCCTCCAAAGTACATACATGCTTCTTTCCTTTTTCCTGCACAATAGAATATGATTCTTGTAACTCATTAGTCTCAGTTTTCTAGAGTTACTTCTTGAAGCGATATTGCTTCTTTTTTTGATTTTTTTCTTGCTCCCACTTCATAATACCGACACTCTTTCTCTTCCTTAAAATTTATCATTTGGGTTCTGTTGGTCACGAATCTGCCACAGGAAAGGATTTTATGCGAAATGCGCCCTAGACCCGGCCAACATTGAAAGGCCGAGAGAAAGAAATGTCTCCCGGACCAATCTCCAGAGAGGGCTGGTTCCCTTACTAAATTTTATGTTCTTGAAGACTAGAGTTGCAGGAAAGAAATAGGAAATATGCAGAAAGAAACGAGAAATATAGCCACAGGCCAAATTTGTCAGATCGGGAAAGATTAGTAGCAGATAACCTCAAGCACACGAACAACATATAACAAAATATAGCGACGTAATCTACTTACAACCTTGCACAGATAACCTCCAGAATCGCATTCCAGAACTCACTTCCTCACCAGCAATATTTAAACTCAGATGCAGAATTCAAACTTAGCAGCAGATAAGAAATACGAGCATAAAGGAGGAATGCATAAGATAGAAGGAAAAACACACAAAAAGTTGCTTGCAAAACCAGAGGCCAAATATCTTTCATTCATGCAAAGAACTTGAAAAGTTTTTCAACAAAAGTCTCTCTCTCGATGCCTCTTTTTGAGATATACATTGATATTTATAGAGGTCTTGCCTCTTTGTAGCATTTAAAACATGAAACGGACTTCCTCGAGATCCACAAAATATACAACAAAAATAAGGCAATGATCCCCTTAAACCAGCCTCGGAGAAATCAGAAATTGAATGAAACAAGGAACCGGTCGTCTTCATTAAATGGTCGTTCTTGGAGCATGCTTGGACCGTTAGAAAATCATGAACAGAAGCTTTGAATAATGGAGGCATCTTCAATTTTGGTGGCTTCAAAAGCTACAGGCCTGAGCACGTTCTTCTATCTTGCACACATTGGAAAGCAGCAAAACATTAAATTCTGGAGAGCTTTTAATCCTTGGAAATCGCAATACTTCATCGGGCCGTTGAACTGCTTCCTGGCGCGAAACCGTGACGGGTCGCGAAAACACGACATGTCACGAAATCGTGACATTTTCCTTCTCCGTACGCTTTTGCCACTTTGAATCATGAAAACCAAACATGTCATGAAATCGTGACGTATTTGGCTCTTTGTTCTCCTTCGTCACCTTAGGTCGCAAAAATGCGACGCGTCATGATTTCGCGACGTTCCGTACTATTCTGCTCCTTCCTTGCTTTGCTCCCGTGAAACTATGACCTGTCGCGATTTCATGATAGTTTTTCCCCATGTTGTTCTTTCGCTATTTCGAACCGCAAAAACGCGACAAGTCACGATTTCGCTACATCTTTCTCTCGCTTGGTTTTCTCATTGCTTCTCGTCGCGAAAATGCGACATGTCACGAAATCGCGACAATTCTCCGCACTTTGCTCTTCCTGTCAAATATGTCATGAAATCATGACATTTTCTTGCCTTCTTCGTCATTGTTGCTTCATGTCACGATATCGCGACGTTTTCCTCTTGCTTGGCCTCATCCTCAAAAATGTCGCGATATCGCGACGTTTTTCTCCATTTGCTCCCTCTCTGCTTTTCTATCGCGATATCACGACGACTTTCATTGATATTGCCCTTTGCTCAATTATGTCACGATTTCATGACATTTTCTATCACTCTGCTCCATGGCCATCGTAAGTCACGATTTTGCAACATGTCGCGATATCGCGACAACTTTCATTTTGTGCTTCCGTTGACTGCGTTGACCGCGAAAATCCAACACGTCACGATATCGCGACGGTTTTACCCCCTTGCTGCCATTGACTATTTTGACCATGATTTTGGAACACGTCGCGATATCACGACATTCTTCGACTTTGGCTTCTCTCTCCTCTAAAAACCCGCGATAACGCGACATGTCGCGATATCGCGACAGTTTTGAACCCATGCTCTCCATGCTGCTTTTGGTCACGATATCGCGACAGTTTTTGAACTTAGCTATTTTGGCACAAAACTCATAGAGAAACACAGAGGAGTGAGAACTTCAACAGTTTATGCATGAATAAGCAACAATAAAAACAATGTGGCAAAAATGCCAACATTCTTGGTGGCTCATGGGGTATATAGTGCTATTGTATGCACGAACCTCAGGCCTTAATCCATTGGGCAACAGAGTCAAGAAGCTGGAGAAGTAGGAAAATAAGTGTTGGTTGATGCTGGATGCGTCTGTGGACTACTGCAACAAACTCTTGCTGGTATTCGGCACTCAAAAATAGGATCTTCAATAGAAATGTGTGGAATTGCAGAACTTCCTTTATTTCTTTAGAACTACTGCACTTTGCCTAGCTCGGATGAGCTGGGTAAGGACCAGGTGCTATGCAAAAATCTCCAGGGCAGTAGAGAAAAGCACCTGAGATACAAAAATGGAAATGAATGGAGGGATGACCCATGGATGCGCAGGCCGTGGAACGGGGATGGGGAATGATGGAATGGTGGAAGATGGAGGAATGGAAATGGTAGATACAACAACAGAGTGCTACTGTGCTACCCACTATGGAGATGCTACGAAACAGAGAATGAAATGGAAGTGGATGGAATGGAGATGGTAGTAGAACCCGTAGCTGTGATGAAGTACTCACACGACAAAGGACTAGAAGAAAGGGAAAGTAGAAATGGGAACATCAGAGGGGGGAGTAGAAACAACAGCAGTGGCTTGATTATTTGAAGAAGAAGGAGTAGGAGAAGAAGGGAATGAAGAGGGGAAGGAAGAAGTAGAGAGGAAGCCACTAACTGCTGGGAAGGAAGGAAAAGAAAAAGAAAGAAACGTACCTACGGGCTCGCATGCAAAAAGAGCCAAAGTAAAAACAATTTTTTTTTTTTTTTTTTTTTATGTACAAGGTAACTCCCGAATTAGCTGTGAACTCTCGGGAAAGACACGAACCCAAACACGGCTCTGTCTCCTGGATTCCAGACCCTTAACAGACACTCAGTAGACTCCTGATTGATAATCAGCTCGGAGTCACCAAAGATCTGCAACTGCCGCACTCCAAGTGTCCCAGTGTTAGCACCGTTTCTGTATTGTGCTCCATCAAAATAGAGCTGATCTGGCAGAGAGTCTCGACCAACTTGATCAGGAGGCAACTTGACTTCAACCTCTTCAGGCTTCGTAATGGAGTAACAACCAATCTCAGTTTCGATCATGGCATTAAAATTGAGCATTGAAAACTCATCCTCCAAATCAAGATCCTCCAATTCTTCGAGTTATCATATTGACAACATGTTTGGACTTTTCTTCCTCTTCCATCTTCTCTATATGAAAAGTAGAAGGCTTCTGATTATAGATCCGGACTCTTCTTCCTTTGAAAGGAATCTCCAAGTGAGAATAATCCAGAGCAAGGTAGCCTCCCAGCTTAGCAAGTGAATTCTCTCGATAAACACATACTGAAATATGGTTCCAAATCAACCACAACTATCTCTTGAATTACTGTAATCTGAGGCATATTATGCAGAGCAATAGGAACATCCTTGATTACACCCACTATTTTCACTGGAGTCCCATCCAACTGCAAGACACCAGGGCTACTTCTTGTATATTCCATTCCCATCGCTTCACAAACTGCCTTTGGCATGACAGTTGTCGCAGCACCAGAATCAATCAAGCAATTGTGTACAATCCAACCCTCCATCCTGAGTGACAGATAAAATGGGGGTGGTCTATTCCTTCCAATGGCTGAAGAAGTTAACGTTTGAGCCATAACTACCTGGGCTGGAGCTTTCCCCTTACTTTGTATGGTCTTCAAGGATTCCTGTAAGAGATTTACCTATCCAGGCAACTGCAAGGTGTCATACAGACTTACCTTAGCTGGTATCCGTTTGAGTTCTTCAACAATGTTGTACTCCATGGAGATCTGTTCTTTCCCACCACTAGCAGATTCAAATTTGCTCTTATATTGTTGGGTAGCCTCCACTCATTGTCGTTTGGTCAATGATGGATACCGCAACGTCTCTCTGGCTTGTTCCTTTGTTTCTGCTTGCGGCTGGGAAGTAGAAACTTTTTCCTTCTCTTTTGTTGGTGGTGGAAGTGGATCCTTCGACAAAATAGGTGATTGTCATTGCGTTGGGGGATCATGAGCCTTTGTTGGCATTTGTTGCTTTGTTGCTTGTACAGGAGGCACTTTCAATGGCTCCATCTTAGCCGGATCTACCAACATTGGTTTCTTGCCGCTGCGTGTCAGTATTGCTATATGTTCCTCCAGAGACTCCACGGAATTAAGATCCACCTCTCGAATCATGTTTACACGGCTCCCTGCAAGAACTTGCAAATAATTTTGGTGGACCATGCAAGTGGACTCATCATGTGGGTCATTGCAGGAAGAACACCAATAAGATGGCTCATGTGAAACTTCAGAAGGGCCAACCTCTTCGCTTACCAGAATTGCTGAGTTCCTTTCAGGTACTTTCTCCATAGCCTTGCTAGGAGCAAGTTGTTCTCTAGTTACTGCCAGCATAAATCTTCATGGTTGATAGTTCCTTTCCGCCTCTCTCCATTCCATAGATGTCACCTTGTTAGTGAGAGATCTCATAGCCGACTGAATTTCTTGTAACATAGCCAATTGAGGATCTGGGCTTGAGGATACAGGCGGTGCCGATAAAGGTAATGGAACCTGTGGGGAAGGTAATGCAGGAGTTGGAAGTGGAGAGGCTAACCATGGAATGCTCGATGCAGGAAACTGGGGAATAGTTGGAGCAGGAAGCTGGGGAACTGGAATGGGTGCGATCTGAGGCACACTTGAGCTCCATGATGGGGTAGGATACATGGAAGGCATGGGCTGTGAAAGCGAACCAGAGTACAAATACTTAGGAAGATCAGGTATGATAGGCATTGTTACCTTTGGAGGAAGCCTACCTATAGCAATCAAATCAGCTTTCGCCTTTAACGCTTGTTCAAACAGCTCTAGAAATGTAGTCACGTTGGACTGCCGGACAGCCCAACCGATGTCTGTGTTAAACGCTCTGAGGTAGTAAAATGCAGCTAGCTCATCAGCAGGCCGAAGACCATCAGGAATTCTCTGCCAGCTTCTGGTAAATCTGACATTGAAGTCAGCTATCTCTTCCTGCGGGTGCCTTTGAATTACATTAAATTGATGCAATAAAGAGTATGGATCAGCTTGTTCATGAAAATTTTTGACTAACAATTCTCCTAATTGATCCCATGATGTAATGGTGCCTGGTTGCAACGCTCGGTACCAATACAACAATTTACCTCTCAATGATAACACCAACAACTTTATCATCACATCTTCATCGGTTATGTCATGGATGGCCGCCAAAGAGGCTACATCATTAATATGCTCATAAGCAGTCTTACCAATACCATCATAGGTCGGCAAAGCTTTCAAAGCAGCTTGAGGAACTGGATTTTGTGCCAGTAGGTTCAAAGCTCCCGAACCATTCCATGCCGAGAACTTCCTTGGAGGATGCTGAGCCATTTGGGCTGCTGGATCTGGATATAAGAAGCTTGTAGCAGTACTGGGAGGAGTCGGGGATGGCACAAACTGACCTATAGCCTACGATGAAACAACAAATGATGGATTCATAGGGCTTACCAATCTTGGGCGCTCCCTCCAGTTCTGAACATCAATCTCGAAGAATTCGACTGGATCTTTCGATTCTTTGGCACTTGATCTCGTGATCATGAAGCAAATATTTTCACCAGCTTCACAATTAGAACTTTCTAGGTACAATCACCTTCAACAGAGTCACCAGATGAACTTACAATCTCCGCTTTAAGGTCAAGACAGTTCATCAAGATCTTGATTCCTTCGGGTATCGATTTGAAATAATACTTGTCCCATCGATTGTGGATCTTTGAGAGACAAAACAGTCTGTCCCATCGGGCGTGCCAAAAACTGTTGGTCACGAATCTACCACAGGAAAGGATTTTATGCGAAATGCACCCTAGACCCGGCCAACATTGAAAGGTCGAGAGAAAGAAATGTCTCCCGGACCAATCTCCAGAGAGGGTTGGTTCCCTTACTAAATTTTATGTTCTTGAAGACTAGAGTTGTAGGAAAGAAATAGGAAATATGCAGAAAGAAACGGGAAATATAGCCACAGGCCAAATTTGTCAGATCGGGAAATATTAGCAACAGATAACCTCAAGCACACGAACAACATATAACAAAATATAGCGACGTAATCTACTTACAACCTTGCATAGATAACCTCCAGAATCGCATTCCAGAACTCACTTCCTCACTAGCAATATTTAAACTCAGATGCATAATTCAAACTTAGCAGCAGATAAGAAATACGAGCGTAAAGGAGGAATGCATAAGATAGAAGGAAAAACACACAGAAAGTTGCTTGCAAAACCAGAGGCCAAATATCTTTCATTCATGCAAAGAACTTGAAAAGTTTTTCAGCAAAAGTCTCTCTCTCGATGCCTCTTTCTGAGATATACATTGATATTTATAGAGGTCTTGCCTCTTTGTAGCATTTAAAACATGAAACGGACTTCCTCGAGATCCACAAAATATACAACAAAAATAAGGCAATGATCCCCTTAAACCAGCCTCGGAGAAATCAAAAATTGAATGAAACAAGGAACCGGTCGTCTTCATTAAATGGTCATTCTCGGAGCATGCTTGGACCGTTAGAAAATCATGAACAAAAGCTTTGAATAATGGAGGCATCTTCAATTCTGGTGGCTTCAAAAGCTACAGGCCTGAGCACGTTCTTCTATCTTGCACACATTGGAAAGCAGCAAAACATTAAATTTTGGAGAGCTTTTAATCCTTGGAAATCGCAATACTTCATCGGGCCGTTGAACTGCTTCCTGGCGCGAAACCGTGACGGGTCGCGAAAACGTGACATGTCACGAAATCATGACATTTTCCTTCTCCGTACGCTTTTGCCTCTTTGAATCGTGAAAACCAAACATGTCACGAAATCATGACGTATTTGGCTCTTTGTTCTCCTTCGTCACCTTAGGTCGCGAAAACGTGACGCGTCGCGATTTTGCGACGTTTCGTACTATTCTGCTCCTTCCTTGCTTTGCTCCCGTGAAACTATGACCTGTCACGATTTCACGATGGTTTTTCCCCATGTTGTTCTTTCGCTATTTTGAACCGCGAAAACGCGACAAGTCACGATTTCGCTACATCTTTCTCTCGCTTGGTTTTCTCACTGCTTCTCGTCGCGAAAATGCGACATGTCGCGAAATCGTGACAATTCTCCGCACTTTGCTCTTCCTGTCAAATATGTCACGAAATCATGACATTTTCTTGCCTTCTTCGTCATTGTTGCTTCATGTCGCGATATCGCGACGTTTTCCTCTTGCTTGGCCTCATCCTCAAAAATGTCGTGATATCGCGACGTTTTTCTCCATTTGCTCCCTCTCTGCTTTTCTGTCGCGATATCGCGACGACTTTCATTGATATTGCCCTTTGCTCAATTATGTCACGATTTCGTGACATTTTCTATCACTCTGCTCCATGGCCATCGTAAGTCACGATTTTGCAACATGTCGCGATATCGCGACAACTTTCATTTTGTGCTTCCGTTGACTACGTTGACCGCGAAAATCCAACACGTCGCGATATCGCGATGGTTTTACCCCCTTGCTGTCGTTGACTGTTTTGACCACGATTTTGGAACACGTCGCGATATCGCGACATTCTCCGACTTTGGCTTCTCTCTCCTCTAAAAACCCATGATAACGCGACATGTCGCGATATCACGATAGTTTTGAACCCGTGCTCTCCATGCTGCTTTTGGTCGCGATATCGCGACAGTTTTTGGACTTAGCTGTTTTGGCACAAAACTCATAGAGAAACACAGAGGAGTGAGAACTTCAATAGTTTATGCATGAATAAGCAACAATCAAAAGAATGTGGCAAAAATGCCAACAAGTTCTGACAAAATGGTATAATTTAAAATAGGCCTCTTTTCTTGTGATTTGGACTTGACTCGCAATGTCCCATATTTGCACTTTTGAGCTTCCAAGTTATCTAGCAGTTGAAATTGTTGGAAAAATTGTTCCTTAAGGACATTTACTTGTTCTTTCAACTTAAAAATCATCACAAAAAGGTCCTCCACCATTTTTTTTAATATTTTCAACTTTCCTCCAAGACTTTTAGTTTTCTTCATCTTGTAAGAAATGTGTCCTCTCTGCTTTCTGCTTTAGGGGTCATTTTTTGATATATAAAGAATAGTGTTAGATTACAATATTTCCTCTAGTTGTAATTCTAACTTCTATCCCCTATATTTAATGTTTTAATTGATAAAAGTCACCTTTGTTCATGGCTACTATTTATAGTTTATTAATTCTATAACAAACTTACTCATGGAATAGTCACTTCTTATAAAAACACACATTTACAAAATTTCAGAGGTTAGTCTACTGACACACAAAACATGTTTTTTTATGACATATTTCAATGTTTAAATAGTGAAAACAACATCTACTAATTTATGACAAAGAAATATTATATATTCAACAATGGTAAAGGTTCAAGTTGCGGCTATATCTGGGTGAATCATTGCTAAACAAAATAGCAATCTACCAGAATTTCTCATGGTTGAAATGTTTGAATTCTTGACCAAAGGTCAAATATTGTAATGAGAATTAATTAAATAAAACATTCTTTTATCTTGTCTTGTGTACTATAGTATGCCAAATTTAGATATAACCAAAATTTAATCCAAGAATATCTAGATTCCAAGGATGGGTAGTTCTGTGATTACGCTCTTTGGACTATATCGAAGATATTTATATTCTTTTAGGCTATCTATAGGGACTAAATTTCAATTTACTTAATTCTTATTCACACAATGTTCCACTTTGAGCCATTTTTCCTAGGCAATTAACAAGTTATCCATAATAATAATTTGATAACCTTAATTCAAGAGTTCCTTTAGAGGATTTGAACCAACTTATAATCGCACTTGAAAATAAGGAGTAGGTAATTAAAGACACATAGATGTCGAGTAGTTTCCCAAAAGTGTCTTAAGTACACTACTTAAAACCTATGGAAGGAGGTTTCACTTAGCTCTTTCACTTTTGAATGACTGTAGATCTATTTGTGGGAGAATAGAACTCAAGAATTGACAATCTCAAGTATTGACTTATCCTTACCAAATGTGCATTGTTTAGCATTGTGAAATTTTATATTTAGAGTTTATCTCATTCTATTGTTTCATACCCAAATATTTTTCTAACCTAGATCTAACTAGAATCTATTAGTTAACTTGGGCTCTGATACCAATTGTAACAACCCCATTTTTTACCACAATTTTTTTTTATATATACATATTCATCTTTCATGAGGCAAGGGTCATAATCATGAACTAAGATAGAATCATTTCATTTGGATTGTAAGCTATCAAGGCAAATAGCATCAAGAGTTATTAAGACTTGATCAGAGTCACTCTTGAGTAGAAGTGATCAGCTTCTATGAAACCCTCATACCACTCGGATATGGGAATGCTAGCCAAGCATTAAATTACATCCCTCTTAAAAGGGAAATCACCCTTAATCATATTATCCGCTAAGACCAATATATAGGTGAATACCTTGAATATGGAAAACCATCATAGATGAAATAACCTCAATAATGGTTATTCATGGATCTTAGATCCTACCCACATCTTCTTGATGGGATAACAAAATTACTACACGTGATTAAAATTACATAATCCCTGGAATACCATGATTATATTACCTTATACCTATTAAGGCTTATTTGTCCACCCTTTTTATTTAGGCAACCCTTTTGTTATGAATCAATTAAGTTCATTATAAAAGGATATTATTTGTCCATCATGGGAGTGCCCACTCCGAGTTTCCACTCGGTTTAATCCATAATTTGTTATCATAATGATTTAGGTTATACCAACCATGAATATTTATGAGGTGGACATAATTTGATTAATCCTTGAGGGATATAATCCATTACATTATGATTCTTGATATTTTATAACACATGCATTAATCAACTGAGAAATATTTACATTCCATTACATTCTACTTTTTGCATCCATACAACCATTGAATACACCAAATGTTAGTTGTTTAAAGGTAAATCTAGCTAACTACATCATTCGTAATTACCCAATACATTTCATAAAATAATTGTCATAATCGAATATCATTAAATCATCAACATATTAAAGTTAAACATACATTCCTTGCATCGTAGTACACATGGTCACAATCTAAGAATTGCATAACTATTTCATCAAGGATTTAACCATCTCATCCACTTAAATTATTTTCATTTTAAAGTAAAAGCAACATGCACAAGAATTAACACATCAAACCCCAAATAAAGTGACACATTGTTTATCCTAGAAACCCTCATGGGGAATAAACCCAACCTCCAAAATATGTACTTTCCTCATTCATAAACTCAAGATGTCAAATATTACAAATATAGAAGGGCCACTATGGGTCCCTTTCAATCAATTATACATGGCAAGGAATACAATCGTTCCTTATCAAATTCATGATGTAATTAAGGAATTTTCCTAATTCCTTTCTCTAAGTCATCATTATATCATTAAGGTATTTCTCATACCAATAAGGAATCCATCTATTCCTTTAAACTCATGATGCAATTAAGGAATATTTCTAATTCCTTTCTCTAAGTCATCATTATATCATTAAGATATTTCCCATACCAATAATGAATTCATATGTCCCTCTAAAATCATAATGCAATTGAGGAATCTATTGATTTTTTCCTCTAATCCATCCTAATAATTTTCTTTTGTTTATGATAATCATTGGAATCTTATTTTGGAGAAGTCGTATCGATGTTAGAGAGAACCATATAAGTTCCCTCAAGAATGAACTCCAAATTCATTCTACATAATTGACACAAAGTCAATCCATGAATTAAAGTCCCATACCTTTAATTCATTATTAAACCATTCTTCCTAAATTAATAATTCAAGTTAATAACTTAAATTATCTATCATTTCATAATTATATCCTATTGTACCAACCCATGTCAACCACATTTCTCCTTAATATTAGGTTAATAAGAGTAAACCCTTAGAGTTTTAGGATGGGTAATATAAACTCATTATACCAAATCTATTTCCTTTTATTATATACAAACCAATAGGGGTATAATTCCCTATTGAATACAACATATTAATCTATTCAATTGACTCTCAATTGCTATCAAATTTGCTTCCTAAATTTGATCCAAGATTCATTTCACTACTTTCTGAATCCTATCAATTATTTTTCCAATTGTGAGCTAAAGATGAATCAAATATCCTATACAATTTTTATATTTCAATCCAAGGTTAGTTCTCAAATCAATTCATTTCCATGACTCGATCCAAATATACATTCAATTATTTCATCCTCTATCATAAAGTTTTCAAGAATGCATTTGTAAACTGTTATCAAATTTTTCTCAAAATTTGATCCAACGTAATCTCTAATTATCTTGCTAATTTGGTTATCAAAATCCAATCCAAGGAGTATTTCTCTTATCTCCAAATGATACCAAATTTACCTCCAATATTTGCTTTAATACTATTCAATCAATCTCTCAAAAGAGGAAATCCCAATAAATTCCCATAAATCATCTAGCATCAAGGTCTATCTCTAAATAATTTACTTTTCTAATCCCAATCATAAATGCCATTTCTTTTATTATCAAGGATGTTTGGAAGAGTCCCATACCTCTTCCTAGATGGACACCAAGATCATCCATTCTTCTAGTGGATTCCATTCATTAAGGATTTCATAATAAATCATAGTATGTATTTTACATACAAAATCTATAATTTCACTAAAATAATTACCTCCATTTACTTCCCACATTTAACATAGAAAATCACCAAGCATGAATAAACAATTCATTCATCATAACAAGGATTAATTCTTAATCCCATTCATCATTTATATGCAAACATGCATCACATCACCAATCATGAATAGATGGTTCATCCATCCTTAATATTTTCATAAATAAGGATTGATTCATAATTCCAACTATCATTTGTTTGGAATATCACCAAACTTAGGGAAGAGTCTCATACCTCTTCCCAAGGAATGGACACCAATCCAAACCTTACCAAACTAGAAGATATTTTCCCAAGCTTCTAGATGGTTAACTTCAGTTACACTTTTCATTATAGCAAATATAATGAAATACAAATGCAAGATATATATAATTTTTCTTTATTAATGAAATCTAATAATCAAATTGATTTCAAATTAACCAATACTATTTGGTTTCTATTTTGCATAGGATCATTCCCAATATAATATAAGTCATTACCAATATTAATTAAATCTGGTATGCAATAGTCCTATTATTGTTAAAAAGAAAATTCCCACTTCATATAAAATAATCATATGTCATCAAAACCTAAAGGACTTTTCTTTGAAATTGGACTTCAAATATATATACATATATATACTCAACATTAGCAAATAAATTTGTTTTCATTCAATTTAAAGTCACCATATTTACTTTAGATTAACATAAATTAAATTAACACCGGTCTCCTTGTGAGAATATAACACAAATCATAATTTTCCTTATGAGAATAGAGCTATATTTAGGGAAGAAAGGAATTATTCTTTGACTTTAAAGTCATATATTACAAGCTCAATATAGATATATGTTGGGTTCAGATAATCCATGTATCTATCATTTTGTTACATAGAGCATATTAGAATATATCATAAGTTTCTATCCATATACCAAACTATGTGAAGTATGCAAGGTATATTTTGAACTTCCATAAGGTCAACACATTATATAGCCTATGCTAGAATACCTAAAAACAATTCTTCCCAATACCTTCAGATCATATTCACTTCCAATATAATTATAAATTTGATATTACTATCAACTCATAAAGGCATCGAGTAGGTGAAGCTAATCTGCCATTGGTTTTAGTAATAAGATATTGGTCAGAGTGTGTGTTTAATCGATCAACGGATCACTTCATCATCTAACCATGCTGGTTTGACATTTAGAACCATGCAACACCATTAATTTAAATTATGAACATTAATTAGAATGTAGACTAATGATATTTGGAGATAGTGGAGGTATTTGTGCATTATTGTAGGCTACGGAGACACTCCACTTATATATAAGCTTATCTAGACATAAGAAAGACCTAGATTTAGGAATAATTAACCAAAGAATCAATGACATCTAGGTTTCAAAGTAAGCAAGCTAACTTAGTTAAGGAATGCAGACGGAGGTACATAGAGGGACTCTTTGGTCATTAGCAATTTTATCATATAAAATATAGATGGAGTGGTCAACTTCTTCCTGAGATAAAGTAAACAAAATGTGTCAGGTGTCATCATAATGGGCATTGATAAATTGACCATAGTTTAATTTAAGTGCTTGATCACTTCTGACAGTGAACGTTTGAAGCTAGAGTGGTTAACCTATAAACCAAAGGAATTAGAGGAGTTGGCTTAGTTGAACTCGGATCAAAATCCTACAAAGTTTCCAAGAAAGATCTTACGATATTATTTTTCACTAACGACCAAAGGGAAACAATAGGATTTATTATGACCATATAAGCATAAGTTTTCTTACGTATCTACCATGCATACTATTAGCAATTGACCAGTAATCATTCAAACAGAGGGTTCATTTCTTAGATATGGTGAATGTCCATGGGGTATAGCCAAAAAAAGAGGTGCAGACAACACTTTCAGTCCATATTTGGATTAGCATCTATAGTATTATAGGTAGATACCCTAGATGTTGTCTAACAATATATTTTTTTAATCATATGCCATATAGGACAAAATAGAGAGTGGGTCTATGCCAGCAAGAGGTAGACACAAGATATTACAATAATATATGACATAGTTAACCCATTGCAATGCTATCCATTGACTAAAGGCTTCAGACGAATATAGAGGTTATTTCAAATTAAACCTTGCATAGATCTGATTATAGGAAAGATAGATTTGAATAACGAAAAGCAAGAAGGAATTAATCTAGCCATATGAAATTCAGTCACAAATATTTTTGAAGCAAAGTGTAAGTAGGAAAGTCCCAACCTGGAGTTTCCAGCAGTTGAATGCTTCACTTGTGTTTCCTTCTCCAGCCTTATCCTTCCCTGCTAACATAGCCTCCTATTTTTCTCAACCTCCATGGCCATTTATAGCTTTCTTTCTTCTTAGACAAGAAAGAGGTTTCTAAATATATGTATATTTTATTTATTTTGCTTTCTTTATTTCAGAAAATATGCTTCTAATTATATCTATCTATCTATCTATTTCTATATATATATATATATATATATATATATATATATATATATATATATATATTTATATTTATCCAATATATAGATAGAAAGAAAAAATAATGTATTTTTCTCACCCAATTAAAGCTTCCTTTAATATATATACATATATATTTTAATGGAAAGGAAATACATAGAGATAAGAGCAGAATCTTATCCATTATTTCAACCTTCCCAAAGTAGCCATATGAAGGAAAGATTTATTTTTAAATCTACAAGGTAGTTTTTTTTTTCAATTTAAAATTGAACAAGCTCATAAAAACAAACTAACTAATTTCCTTCTAAAATAGGATCAAATAGATTCAAAAGCAAATCCTTTACTTTAGAAATTGCTCAAATTAAGATTTCACTAAATCATGATAAATTGCATGATACATATATATATATATATATATATATATATATATATATATATATATATATATATATATATTTATATATATATTATTTTTTAAGGTAATTTAAAAAGTGCAAAATATTATTTAATGTGCATTTTCAAGTAAAATTTTATTAAACTAATCTCACACAACTTAATAAAAAAATCAAATATAAATCACACACAGATGGCACACAAGTATTCAATGCATGTGCTTAGTGTCCCCCATCATAGTTTTTCCTTTGATTGTGTAGGACTTTTAGAGTAATACTCAAGTAACACTGCCATAAGGGAGGTAACTAGTGATGATAGGATTATGAGCTTTACCTATTGAATTGTCATAGTCATCATTTCCCTTTGGTGGTCAGTCTTCCACCTATGAAAATAAATGTTCTTGCAATCAAACAATGCAACATCATTTTCTTTTGACAAATACAATACAACTATTTTAAGCATTAAAATCAACTACCATTCCACAAATAGAAACTTAAAAATAGTATTCCAAGGTGGGATGTGACAATAGAAGATAGACAATAGCATTTCATGTTTATTATAGATTTACTATGGTTAATTTCTATTCAGGTCCCTTCTTTAAATAGCTAATGTTTGAAATTGTGTTAAAGTGTGTGTTGCGGATGTCAAGCGAAATTCAGTTTATTTTATTGTTTTTCCAACTAAAGAGAAATGCTTCTATAAGCATCATGGAAAAATCATTTTACCTGCATGAATAAATATAATCTTGCTATGTTTGAATGTGTTCGCTTAGTGTTTAATAATATAAAGGAAAATATGTGAAAAACAAAAAGAAATATTATAAGACCTTATTCATTGTTGTATATATATATATATATATATATATATATATAAGAGTTGTTTGAAATCCATGTGGCTTAAATTTGTTATGAAACCACCTATATCTTATTGGTGAAATCATGTGAATTTGCATGATTTTTTTTTGAGAATTTGTGTGGCATTAGTAGGTTAAGAAATATGACTTACTGATTGTGATTGCCGAAGAGACCCAACAAGGAATTCAAATTCATTTTATTTTTATGTTTATTGATAATGTGGTATGCATCATTATGTGTGATAGTCCATGGTGTTAGTTTAGAAATATGCATTGCATATCAAAATAAAAGTATTCATGTCTTTAAATAGCCACATTGATCCCACAAGAAAAGAAACCAAGACTCGTGGTGTGGGATTGGATCACTAAAATTGTTGCAGAGTTCTTTGATGTACATATGGTATCAAAAATTAATGAGATTTCATCATAAAGTGATAGGGATTAGGTATTCTAGGTGTTTTAGTTGTGGTATTTTCCATATAATAAACCGTTATCTTTTAACGGTCATGTATTTTTAATTATGGTTGTTGTAATGGATAAGGTGCACCAAAAACATTGAATGCAACCTTATCCAAAATATGTGATGTATTGCCTATTTATAGGCTTGTGTTGTCAATGAAAACTTAGTTTTTGGTGTGTCATTCTTTTCTTTGTGCTTCCAATTGTTGTTCCACATCATTTGGTATCAGATATTGTTGCGAAAACAAGGCTACTATCCTCTTCCCCTAGGCTAATATCGATTTAGATAGGGAATGAGAATGCCTCCATAGTTCAATCTGTGGAATAGCTATCTCTGTTTTAGGCACTCAATTTTTTTGACTCTATAGATTCTCTCAAATCTATATGTAGTTTTGTCTCACCTAGGTCATGCATTTTTGACAAATCTAAAACCTCTGATCATCTCTATTTTTGCAACTCATACAAGATTATAATTTGGAGTGATTCATTTATGATATTGATCCAAAATTTTTAGGCCTCCATTTGATTTACGATGTTTGTGCCTCTCACCATTTGGCTAGATCTACCATTTTTTATTCATTACTACAATTTTTAGGGATAATTTAGCAATTTTCCAGTGGTGATCACCATTTTTGGTATCACTTTGTTGTCTCATGCACCCACATGAATTCTTGGAGTGTATTTTTGATGGTGTACCTCCTTCGATCAGGCCATTTCGACTTCTTTGCGATGATCCGTAAGATCCTCAGCCTCAAGTCTCTCTCCTAGGAGCTCCAAAGTGCATGCTTTGTGATCTTCCTCAATAATGTTTAGTCCCAAATAATTACCTATGAGTGACATTTCACTTTCTAAAGGTTTCATCGAAAAAATTAAACATTTTTTTATGCTCATTTTTTGGTTGTATTTATTTTCATGGCAACTTTCCATCCATCATTGGTCCACCCAAATCATGTCTTGGTCAGCTTTCCATCCATCATCGGTCCACCCAAATCACGTCTTGGTCAGCTTTCCATCCATCATCGGGCTACCACTTAGTAATAAATCATTCACCTATTGTTTGACTGTTGCACCTATTACCATTAACTAGCTGTTGGAATTCCTCTTGGTCATTGCACCCATTAAATGCTTGTTATTCAATACCATTTCAACTTACCACCATTGGAATTTATTTTTGTTGAAAATTAAATCCTAGCCATTGCAATTAAATGTTGGCCCACAATTAATGTTGGATAATAGTTTTTTGGTGCATAACTGTTGGCATTAACTCCTCCATTACTTACTCCTTGGCCATTAATTATCATTATTTTTGCTATCCACCATTGGAGTTTCCAATCATTAATGTCATTCTAAATTAGTCATTGGCTTGCCATGAATTAATGGCATAGCCATTGGACGTTGTTGCCCATGAATAGTCGTTAAAAAATATTTAATGTTGTTGTCATTGAAGGTTGTCCAATTACCATTATTTAATGTTGTGGATATTTACCAATTCAATTGACCATTGAAAACTAATTTTTTATCAGTTTCTTATTTCAGGAATCCTCTTGCAATTTTTTATTTTTTAGGTCCATTATTTGTTCGAGTATACCCTTGCATATACTCATTGGAAAGCTCATTTTGATATATATGCATCTACCATGGTCATTTTTCTATTTTCATCTATTTTAACTCCTAAATTATATCCCAAATAATAATTTATTCTCGGGCCTGCATCTTTGCATTTTGACTATCATTTGGTCAAATTTTGGTTTTTTCTTACTAGATCGCACCAGAAATATGGCCAACAACATGGCCTTGGCCAAAAATTAGCTAAAATTTCACAAGTTTCTACCCAATCATCTGCCATATTGGCTATGGTTCAAGCCCAAGTCATCTATTTGGCCAACAAAATTTAGGATGTCACACTCAAGTCCTCCTCATATTATGCCAAATGTGAGGTCTGCATCTATGAAGGTTCTCAAGATCCTAATGTTCTCAATACTTGGATCCTCGACATGGAGACATGGTTTAACTATAGTCAAATAGTGGAGGATGACAAAGTTCCATTTGCCAAGATGAAAATTTTTGGTATAGCTAAAGTTTTGGTAAATAAACACCATATTGTCACATGGGATGACATGGTCAAAGCTTTGAAGGCCACATTTTATCCATCTCATTATGATACCAATTTGTAGATTCATTGGCTTCATCTTTGATAGGGACATAATCAGTCAGTTCAATATTATGTGTATCAATTCAATAGGTGTATGTTTTATTACACATTGTTGATCCTGTTGATTCTATGATTTTGAAGTTTAAAAGTGGAATTTTGGCACACTTATATTATGAGTTGAAATATACTTTGTGCTCCATAGTTGATGATGTGTTCAACCACTCTTAGCTTGCTAAGGAGAAGTTCATTGCACAACACCGAGGTTCTCACTACTCATCTGGAGGATCCACAAATAATTCTCATCAACAACAATAAGCACAAAGGCACTCTTCTTATTTCTCCCCTTATTCTCATAATCCTGCTTCTCATAATTCCCATACTTCTAAGAAAATATTTCATTCTTATTCTACTTCTCAACCATTCTATTGCTATTGTAAAAGACCATGGTATGATAAATCTGAATTTCCCAAGTTACAAAATTCTAACAAGAAGAACCTTATTATAAAGTCTAATGAGGGAAAATTTGATAACCCCATCAAGTCTATTGGTGATGTAGAGATATATGAGGATTTGAGAGGAAAATTGAATGATGTCACATTAATGCATCATCATTCCACAACCTGTGACCATGATAATTTATTTGTAACGTGTGCACATTTACTGCATAATTTTATTGTAGATTATATCATTGATAATGGCTCACAATCAGTTGTTGATAGGCTTAAACTTTCCACCAAATCTCATCCATTTCCATACACTATTAGGTGGAAGGATGATAACAACACTTCACATATAATACACATGTGCTCAATTACCTTTTCTTTTGGCCCTAACTTCCAAGATAGGATCACTTGTGATATGACACCAATGGTTTATTATGGGTTATTGTTGGATAAGCCATATCAGTATGATAAGTGTAACACTTATGATGCCTATCACAATACTTACACTTTTCAACATGAGAACAAATCTTTTCTTATTTGTAGTGTTCCACCTACTACACATCAGGCTTGCACTACTTTGTAGATTGCACAACCCATTTCTTTGATTTTTAGCACACCCCAATAGCAATATATTTAGCCATGAGTCCTTTTGTCCACTTCACAACACCTACATTGAGCTCCTATTCCAATTGCACCTGTAGTTCCTATTGTACCTCTAGTTATTCTTGTTGCACCTATTATTGTTCTAGTTCTTTCAGTAGTTGTTCATGTATATTTTGTACCTACTCTTGTTGTTGCATCAACATATCTTCATGCTGATCCTAATCCTACTCCAGTTGTAGTTCCTCCTATAGTTATTCATTTGGTTCCCACCACTTTGCATCATGCCTTCATGACTTGCAGGACTTTTAGTGTTTGGTGGTATATTTGAAACTATCATTCATACACACTCATCTTCTTCATATTGGTAGTCCACATTGCATTCACATGGAGCCTCATTAGGGAGCCTCTCCATAGCCTCTAAGAGTCACACCATCTTTCTTACATTTTAGAAGCATTGGAGGCCAATACTTCTATAGTGGGGAGGAATGATAGGGATTAGGTGTGTTAGGTGTACTATTTTCTATGTAATAAACCGTTATATTTTAACTATCATCTATTTTTAATCGTGATTGTTGTAACAGATAAGGTGCACCAAAAATATTGATGCATTACCTATTTATAGGCTTGTGTTGTCAATAAAAATTAAGTTTTGTCATATCATGTATTTGTCTATTGTAATTGAATTGTTGTTCCACATCATAAATCTTCTTGGGTTCATTGTTTATCTGCATGTGAGCATTAAATTTTATAATTTATCTCTCTACCTATGTGAAGATATGTAGAAGAGAATATCTTATCTTTAACTTGTAATATATTTCCTATCTTGTTAAGCTGAAAGGGTGTGTAAAATGGAACTTAAAATAGTTTATGATTTATTTTTAGGGTAGGTCTTGTCATTATTTTAAATAATACCATCATATAATTGGCCACCTTGAGACTTGGAAAATGATAAGCATAATACTATTTACCTTGTTTTATAAGTGTTATTTTTACCCTTGAATGAAATATGATTATCAAGATCATATTTTTGTAATTTTAATGGGTAAAATAATAAATATTATATATAATGAAAGAAATTTCTTATTTAGCAATTCTTATATTTAAACATTTGAACAAAGTAAAAAATAGTAGGTTAAATGTTTATATTTGAACGTTGAAATTAAGTGAAAATATTTATGTTATCTAAATAGTATATTGAAAACTTCAAATATAATTATCTTTATTTTTGAATGATGTATTTTAGGTTTTCCTTCATTCTAAATAGAAGCAATTGATTAAAATATTTGAATGGTGTTAGGTATGAGTATAAGCTATAACTTCTCCAAACATATGATTTTATGATAGAAAGACAAAAATTACCTAGTGCAATGCATCAAGAAAATGCACTCTTTATTTTCAAATAATGAATATATGCCTAAGAATATGTTGTATCAAAATATTTGTGTTGATTGATTTGATGAAAATAAAAACTGTTATTCAACGCTTCATTTGGATAGCCTTATAAAGCTTTGAATAAGTTCAAATCCATTGGTTTTATTATTTTTAAATCAAAAATTATCTTCAATAATTAAATCCTTTCATATTTTAGAGTGGCAGGTACAACGCATGATAAAAACTTCTAAAGAAAGCTTAGATACATCAGAATAGATATTGTGTCATTGAAACAGTTTAGAAGCTTTCTATATTTTATGAATGTTGACTTTTGACTTATGTATTTTTTAATTATTGAGAAAAGCTACTTTAAAAGTATTCTTTTGAAACAAAAATATTATGCTTTCTTTAGTTTCTTAATTAAAAATATTAGATACTTTAAAAGTATTCTTTTTGAAATAGTTAATACTAAGCCTTCTATTGTTTCTTAAGTGAAAATGTAATTTTAAAAGAAAATTATTTTAATACATTCATGACATTTAAAAGTGCATTATTAAATTAAAATATTTTAATTATATAGTTAGTTCATAAATAATTAGTTTTATTTAGAAAAATAGAGACTGAGTTAATTGTGTCAGATTAGAAGAAACTTGTGTATGGTCTATCACAAAAAGGTAAACCCTTGATATGAAAACCTTGAACCTAAATTTACCCTAAACCAAAGTCATCAGTGAGGACGATAAGAAAATCTTAATATTATATTCACCTAAACCAATATCATCGATAAGGATGATAAATAATTCAAGACACTCAATTCCATTGGATTACGGGTATGTAACCAATGAGATTCGGGAATGGTCTCTAAGGATGGAAAAATGTTGGAAATATGAGCAAGGTTTTGTTGTCATTGATTTCAAGAAGATAGGATCAAGAAGTGTTAGTTTTAGTGAGCAGCATCAGTTTCAGGTTCTATAATCAAGTGCAAAAGAAATATTACTTCTAGGTGGTCAGATAAGGTTTAAAGGGCAAAAGGAAGGTCCAAGAAAAATAATATTATAATATTTTATTATAATATTAAAAGGACAAGACCCAAATATTTAATTAATTATAAATTAATTTATAAATTAATTAACCCTAATGTTAGGGTTATAAAGTTTAAATTTAAAAATATTCGACATCACCGACGTTGTGGAAGTATAACACACTATGCATATAAAGGAGGGTAGAAACCTAGGTATTTAATTCATCTATGATCAAAGAGTTATGTTTGATTTTCATGTGCATTGCAAGGGAAGCGATGTGTGTTTTCAAAGATTTTTCAAGGAAGAAGATAAGATAAGAAGGAGGAGTTTCAATTTCATATTCCAAGGCACTTTGTAGCACGACTGGCAGCAAGAGAGGCACTAAGACGTTGGCAATAGTGAGGTGTAGGGATCGAATACCATGGGTTTGCATTTTGTGAAGTAGAGGAAGTTTTTTTGTAATTTTTACGTGCTTGATGGAATAAAAAGGAAAGGCACTAGCCTTTTCCTTTATGTGGAGGCTCACAGCCCACGTGTTGGGTGCACGCCTTGCTAAGGCACTTGGTTGTGGAAAGGTTCTGTGTTCAAAATCCATCAAGGCCCTTTTATAGACTATAAGGTATGCATTAATTCTTTGGTTCTAAAAATTGTGGAGATTTCGAAATTTGCAAAAAATATTTTTTAAAAGGTTATAAAGTGGAAATTGCATGTGATAAAGGTTTTTGTGAGGGAGATAAAAGGATAAGCATTGTTTTATGTTAGGGTTTAATTTTTGAGTGATTTGAGCTTATTGAGAGGAGTAATAAGGTGTGCCATAGGATTTAGAAATATTTTTTGAAAATAAAGTTAATTAATTATATTTAAAGGTGAAATAAGGTTGATTAAATGTTTATAGTTTGACTTGGTGAAATATCTTTGTAAGGATTTATTAAGGACAAATATTTGCTATCTAACCCTAGTATTGGCAAAAAGAGTGGTTGTGATTAAGACATGTGTTTAAGGTCAAATCATATTCAAATAAGAGGAAAGGTTACACATCCTTGAGAGTGATTGTTGAATGTTATGAATGCTAAGTTGGAGTGAAAAGGATTGTTTGATAAGCATTGTTGAGTTTGATTGTTAAAGGTTTTTCTGAGTGAAAGTTGATGATAAAAACCTTATTTTATAAGAATTATTGGAAACATTGAATGAACCTTCATATGCAATATTAGGGTTTTTTCAAGATCATGTGTACATTTTTATGTGAAGTTGAGAACTATCTTGAACTAGGTTTTGTGAAATATCATGAGTATCATTGTTATGTGAAATTGTTTGATAAGCATTGTTGGAATAATTGAGTGAGTGTTCATATGCTTGGACTAGGGTTTTTAAGAAATGAATGTTTCATTGAGTGATGGATTGAGTGGAGTTGTTTGAGCCTAGTCAAGTGGAATAGTTAAAGTGATAGTTCAAGTTCTGTGAAATAAATTGTTCTATATTCTAAATTGATTTGAGAAAGAGATTGAAAGTGATTGATAATTGTTGTGAGTATAATTTATATCGAGTCTGTAAGAAATATCTATATGTTTTTGTGAAATTAAGCAAGATTTTGTGTGAAACTTGTTTATAATATTGAAGATGTTTTCTATAATATTTATTTGAGTTGTATAAAGTTTCTATAAAAACTAGTGGACATATTTAAGGAAGTCCAAGAGTGGATTTAAGGACTGAGATGAGTAAGCCTTTGTGAAATCTTACAAGAAGATTGGACAAGTTCCAATGAGGACTTGTTGAGTAGATTTGAGGTAAGTCTTGGTGAAGAATTGTTGAGCAGATTGGACAAGTTCTAGTAAGGACTTGTTGAGTAGAATTGAGGTAAGTCTTGATGAAGACTTGTTGAGAATATTTAAGGTAAGTCTTGGTGAAGACTTGTTGAGAATATTGGACAAGTTATAGTGAGGACTTGTTGAGTATATTTGAGGTAAGTCTTGGTGAAGACTTGTTGAGTAGATTGGACAAGTTATAGTGAGGACTTGTTGAGTATATTTGAGGCAAGTCTTGGTGAATACTTGTTGAGCAGATTGGACAAGTTTTAGAGAGGACTTGTGGATAGATTGGTGTAAGCTTTTGTAGAAACATGCAATGCGTATTTGAGATAAATCTTTGAGAAGACTTGAGAGCAAAGTTGATTGATTTTTTTAAACCTTGAGTTAAGGTTTGGGGAAGATCTAGTAGATTTGATTTGTGATTGATTCAAGCTTTGTGTTAAGGCTTGAGGACATATTTATGGATAGAGTTTGGTGTAGATTTAAGGATAGGTTTGTGTCAAACCATAGATAGAGATTGAGTATATTTGAGCAAGATCGAATGACTGTGTTTAGTGCAAATAAAATAATAGAGATTGAGTAGATTTGTGCTAAACCAAAGGACTATCTTTAGTACAGATCATAGGGAAAATATTGATCAAATTTGTTCTATATTGAAGGATTGTGTTTAGTATATATTTGAGGATAGAGATTGAGCAGATTTGTGCTAGATTGAAGGATCGTGTTTAGTGCAAATTTGAGATAGAGTTGAGAGTAAGCTTTGGAGGTGATAGAGTATAGAGGATGAAAGTATCCAATTGATAGAGTTCCATTAGCCGGTGTAGTAAGGATAGGTCTTCTTAGTGAGGATAAGAATATTTAGTGGATAGAGATCCATAAGCCATTACAGTGGAGGTAGCATTTCTTCTAGAAGATCACCATCTATAGCAGAGGAGAAGGAGTTATCTTGTGGATAGAAATCCATGAACTTGATAAGGGGATTGGTGTCTCCTTTGTACAAAGGTCCATAAACATTGTAATAGGGAAAGTCTTCCCAAGAGATTTTTTGAGAAAAATTTAGTGAAATATTTTCTATGTGGAGTAGCCCATAGTGGGTGAACCATGTTAAATTGGTGTCTCTATTATGTGTGATGATTTGTGCATTACTTTGGTTATTGCTATTGATATTCCCATTGATTATATTGCATAATATTGTTTGGGAAATAGAAATAAAAAGTTATCTTATACTGTTCACCCTCCCTCTCAGTATAAGCTTATGTTCTTTTGGTATCATATTTGGTTCCTTTCAAAATTGTTTAATAGCTTGAAGGAAGATCTTACAAGAACACAAAGGGTAAAGAAAGACAAAATTAGAACCATGAGACATAAGAAGAAAATAACACACATGATCATGAAATAAAAGGAAGATGAATTTAATGTTGTTGTTTTGGGAGGAAAAATGGAAATAGATTCAAGAGATGAATCAAGCAGTGGAGAAAAGGCCAACTTGATAAATTTTTGTACCAGATGTAGGAAGATATGTCACCATGTAGCTTATTATACACAAGAAGGTGAAGAGTATTTTATTTATGGTCAACTTGATCATGATGCAGGCTATTACAATGGGTTTAGCAGTGATGAAGATGAATATGATACTTTCATAATTAAATTCCTAGAGGATGGTTTAGAAAAGGATAAGAGAAATAGTCAAAACAAGTATGAAGAAGAAAATCTACTTTGAACAATAGAAGAAATTGAAGACCAAAGAAAAGAGAAAAAAATTGAAAAATAAAAAGAGGAAGCCACACTTAAGGAAATTGTTGAGTTAAAAATGAAGAAATTAGAGTTATAGGCTCAAATACAAGAGGATGAGAAATGTAATATAAATAGTCTACAATATATCTTTGACTTGAAAGATAATATTGAAAAGGAAAGGAGAGCTGAAAAAGGTATGGTTGAATAGTCAAAGGTAAAAGAGCTAGAATTTGAAAAACTTATTGTTGAGCTCAAATAATTTAAAAGTGAGAACTCGGGATTAAGGGTTCAAGCTCAAAACTATGATAAAGCAAAAGCAAATTTTCTACAAGAGCTACTAACTTCAAAATTAAGTTTGAAGAGGCAAGGAAAATGGAAGAAGGTATGGCTGAAAAATTAGATAAAAGATCTAGAGTGTGAAATATTAGAACATGAGATAGTTTAACTAAGGATGGAAGTGGAAGACTTTAAGGATAAGCTACACAATTTTGATAAAAATTCAAAGACCTTGGACATGATTATCAATGCACAAAGATCATCAATCACCAAAACAAGACTTAGTTTTGAAGAAGAAAAATGGAAACATGAAGCAGAAAAAGGAGAGTCAAGCTCATGCACCAAATAAGAAGAAGATTCAAAAGAAGAAAGTGAAATAGAGAGTGAGACTTCTAAGGATCATATGGACAATAGAAATTTTAGCAAGAAAAGAAATAATGCAAAAATAAGGAACAGATGGAATAGGAAACATGATAGGGTAGAAGAGACTAATACAGTTGCTGATAAGCTGGCTAATATTGGGGTCAATGTCCAAGGACCTCTAACATGGACAAACAGTCTACCCCCTGAGGTGGATGATATTATCAAACAAGACCAAATTCAATGGAGGGACCAAACTCATGTTTTCCATGATGAACATTAATTTGCCTATCATTCCTAGTCATCAACATTTTTTGTCTTTTGTTATCCCCAAGAGTTACTTGCTAGATATTTGGTTTCATATTCATTCAATCACCTTGCCTTTCTTGGGATATTGGATTCACATTTCCCTAGGCTCTATTTTCTATTTCAACATTACCTATTTCAAGAATTTTAATGATTTTTGGATTACCACTTATTTTTATTATCCCAAGGCATATTTTCACATGAGTTTGAATCATTTGAATCTCGTGTGCTTTGATACGTGTAATCCTATTTTTTTGGGAACCATCTTCAGTCTTCTCAATCGAAGGATCATCTCAACAATAAATTTGGTGATCATCCCAAGACTTTTAGGATCTTGTGCTTGGATATTTTGTTGGTTAAGCCTTTCATGCACCCTGAATTGCCAAGCTGCCATTTTAGAGTGTCACCAAGTGATTGGCTAGGTTTTTAACCTAATATTGATTTGTAGTTCAAACCTTTGCCCTAGCCAATTCTAAATTTTTGAAGTCTTCATTCCTTTTGTGCTAATGCTTTTATGGTCCTAAAGAAAATGTTCACAAGGCAACACCATTATTTTATTTGATCTTGTGCATGCCTTGTTCAATATCCTAGCGTTTGATCCCACTCTTTCTATTCCTTTTCTTGATCAAACTCTATCTTTTTCCCTGTTCACCACCATGAAAGAGTGAAAACCCGTTTACATTGATCCTATTGTGTTCCAGCTCCATCACTTGGTTTGTGATTTGTGGATAGACAAAACCAACAGTGCTTTGATTGAATTTTTTAAGATTTTCATCGGGATTGATGACAAAATAACAAAGGCCTTTGATAAATCTTGGGATAAGGATTATGTCACAATTCATGGTATCCAATTTCACATCTCCATTGAGTTGTTGGTGGGCCTGACAGGCCAATCCTTGGAGGGTAAATTTATTTAGTGCAACAAACACAATTGGGAGGTTGAGTTGTCTTTCTTCGAGAAGAACTCTAAGGTTTATAAAAATTACAACAAAGGTTTATTTTGTGAACACCTTTACCCTCCTTTGCAAAAAATTCTTGTTCCTGTAATGCAATATATTTCCTGTGATAATCCATATTATCAATTATGGTGTATTCACCATGCTTATGTGAACCATTACCATGAAGCCAAGGCCATGAACATCCCCAGTACTATTTTTTGGTCCATTGATTACACCATTACGTCTACCCGCAAAAAGGAGGATGTCTTTCCTAGTCACCAGGGGCTTTTCAAAGTCCTTTACCATTACCTCCTCCTTAATTTCCCTAGTGGCAACATCCTTAAGTCTGATTCTAGATAAGATAAGTCTTCCTCTACTCCTAGCCCCTAACCTTCTAGTCCAAAAAAAAAGGAAAATAAAAAATGATACACCTCACTTTGTTGCTAGAAAGATAATCAAAGTTGAAACAACCCCTGTTATAGGTTCTAAATGACTGAAGCTTAAGGAAGTAGTTGAAATCCCACTGTCCATCACTGGTAAACCTCATAAATTATAGTCTACTTCACCTGATATTTTTGACAAGTTCCTCCATAAATTAGTTATCCATGCTACTATTGCATCAATCATTCATCTGGAGGTGGCTTACATTGCCATTGGTAAGTTCATTGCTAGCCTTAAGGAACATAGGCATAATCTCAGCCTTTTCTTCTTCTACGAAAGTTTCAATGGTTCCTCCATGGTTTATACTACTAAACCCCCTTATGATGTCAAAGGGGGTGCTAATGAAGACAATGTAGTTGAAATTGCTCAAGATGTGTGCCTAGAAAATTTGAAGGAAACTTCAAAGGACAAAGAAACCCTGAAGGAGGAAGCGAAGGATAATGTTCTGGAAATTGATGTTCACAACCTTCTGCAACCTGACACCCTTACTTAACAACGTTATTGGCTTGTTGTTGGTTTTGATCTTAGATGCATTCCTCTTCCTTTGGTCTATTGGTGTGCATGATGTTCTATTCTAGCTCACCTTTGTGTTTCTATTTTTGGTGGTGATCCTTTCTGTTCCTTTTTGTCAAAGGATTGTAATGGCTTTTAGCCTTTCTGGCATTTATGGGCTTTCTGTTCTTAGTCTTTTAGTTTTACTGGGTTTGTTCTATTTAAGGAGACTTGTTTATCTCTTTTGCATTCCTCTTGGTTCCTTGATGTAAAAGGCGACAGGGCACCTTTCAAATGCCCTTCTTGAAATAATATAAATTAATTTACCAAAAAAAAAGAGACCAATGGTGTCAAGTCAAGGCAGTTTCAATGGACGATGCTTCTCATGTCATAGGTTTTGGCACAAGGCTCCATAGTACAGGATACATGAAATATATAAATTTTGGAATTTCAGAAATAGATAGCTTTTCAAGGGTTTTTCTACTCTTGTAATCATTTTGGTCATAAGGCAGTAAATTTTATTGTTCATGATAGGAATAGATATGGCTTCACCAGGAGAAATCATAAGATATTTGCACCTCTAAGGAATAAAAATATTAAGTGTTATAAGTGCAATAATGATGGACATACAATAATATGTTGTAGAGCATAAATTCTAGAGACAAGCAAGAACATGAATATTCAGAGAAATTAGAAGGATCAATTGAGGAAGAAAGTGGAAAAAGGCAAATATCAATGTTTGATGGGAGTAGAAATACTCCCACCCTAGAATTAACCACCTCAAGGGGAGGTGGGAGAGGGGCTATGATAAGAGTCTCATTCTTATCCCTGGGCCCCAAATGTGAGTGTTTGCCATTGATGTCAAAGGGGGAGAGATTTGAGTAAGGGGAGAGATCTGAGTTATGAGGAGAGCATTGAGTCAGGGTAAGCATTTTCTCAGGGGGATCAGAACAAAAAAAGGTTAAAGAAATGGTAAAATTTAATTGGATTGCCATCAATGACAAAGGGGGATATTGTTAGAAATATGTGCAAGGTTTTGTTGTCATTGATGTTAAGAAGACAAGATCATTAAGTGTCAGTTTTAGTGAGCAGCATCAGTTTCAAGTTTCATAATCAAGTACAAAAGAAATATTGCTTCCATGTGGTTAGATAAGGTTTAAAGGGAAAAATAAAGGCCCAAGAAAAATAATATTATAATATTTTATTATAATATTAAAAGGACAAGACCCAAAGATTTAATTAATTATAAATTAATTATAATAGTTTTATTATAAATTAATTTAATTTACTCTTAGAGTATTAAATTAATTATAAATGAATAATAATATAATTATAAATTAATTTATAAATTAATTAACCCTAAGGTTAGGGTTATAAAGTTTAAATTTTGAAATATTCAAAATCGCCGACATTGTGGAAGTATATCACATTATGCATATAAAGGAGGGTAAAAACCAAGGCATTTAATTCATCCATGATCAAAGAGTTATGTGTGATTTTTGTGCACATTGTAAGGGAAGTGATCATGTGTTTTTGAAGGTTTTTCAAGGTAGAAGATAAGACAAGGAGGAGGAGTTTTAGTTTCATATTCCAAGGTTCTTTGTAGAACAACTGGTAGCAAGGGAGGTGGTAAGACGTTTGCAATCACAAGGTACAGGGATTCAATCCCACAGGTTTGCAATTTGTGAATGGGAGGAAGGTTTTTGGTAATGTCTATGCACTCGGTGGAATACAAAGGAAAGGTGCTAGCCTTTTCCTTTGTGTGGAGGCTCGTAGCCCACATGGTGGGTGCACATATTTCTAAGGTGCCCAACGGTGGAAATATTTCATGTTCGAAACCCGTCGAGGCCCTTTTATGGACTATAAGATATGCACTAATTGTTTGGTTTTGAAAATTGTGGAGGTTCCAAAATTTGTAGAAAATATTTTTTAAAAGGTTATAAAGTGGAAATTGCATGTGATAAAGGTTTTTGTGAGGGAGATAAAAGTATAAGCATTATTTTATATTAGGGTTTAATTTTTGAGTGCTTTGAGCTTACTGAGAGGAGTAATAAGGTGTTCCATAGGAGTTAGAAATATTTGTTGAAACCAAGGCTAATTAATTATATTGAAAGGAGAAATAAAGTTGAGTAAATGTTGATATTTTGACTTGGTGAAATATCTTTATGAGGATTTATTAAGGAAAAATATTTCTAACCCTAGTACTGGAAAAAATAGTGGTTGTGATTGAGACAGGTGTTTAATGTCAAATCATATTCAAACAAAATGTAAGGGTACATTATCCTTGAGAGTGATTTTTGAGTGATATGAATGCTAAGTTGGAGTGAAAATGATTGTTTGATAAGCATTGTTGAGTTTGATTGTTAAAGGTTTTGTTGAGTGAAAGTTGATGATAAAAACCTTGTTTGATAAGCATTTTTAGAAATATTAAATTAACCTTCATATGCATGATTAGGGTTTGTTAAATATCATGAGTATCATTGTTATGTGAAGTTGAGAACTATATTGAACTAGTTTTTTTTTAATATCATGAGTATCATTGTTATGTGAGATTGTTTGATAAGCATTGTTGTAAATAATTGAGTGAGTGTTCATATGAGGTAAGCCTTGGTGAAGAATTGTTGAGAAGATTGGACGAGTTCTAGTGAGGACTTGTTGAGCATATTTAAGATAAGTCTTGGTGAAGACTTGTTGAACATATTGGAAAAGTTCTAGATAGGACTTGTGGATAGATTGGTGTAATATTTTATGGAATATTGCAATGCAGATTTGAGACAAGTCTTTGATTGACTTGTTTAAACCTTGAGTTAAGGTTTGGGGTAGATCAATCAGATTTTATTTGTGATTAAGTCAAGCTTTGTGTTAAGGCTTGAGGACAAATTTGAGTACAAATTTTGGTGCATATTTGAAGATAGGTTTGTGCCAGACCAAATATAGAGATTGAGCATATTTGTGCTAGATCGAAGGACTATGTTTAGTGCAAATTATAGGATAGATATTGAGTAGATTTGCATTGAACCGAAGGACTATATTTAGTATAGATCAGAGAAAAAATATTGAGTAGGTTTGTGCTAGACTGAAGGACAATGTTTAGTACAAATTTGAGGATAGATATTGAGCAAATTTGTGCTAGAATGAAGGACCGTGTTTAGTGCATATTTGAGACAAATCTGAGAGCAATATTTAGAGGTGATAGAGTATAGAGGATGACAGTCTCCAGTGGATAGAGGTCCATTAGCTAGGGCAGTAAGGATAGGTGTTTTGAGTGAGTAAAGGAGTCTTCAGTGGATATAAATCCATAAGCAAGTGTAGTGGAGGCAACAATTATTCTAGAAGATCACCATCCAGATCAGAGGCGAAGGAGTTCTCCTGTGGATAGAGATCCACATACTTGATTAGGGGATTGGTGTCTCCTTTGGATAGAGATCCATAAATATTATAATAGGGAAAGGTTTCCTAAGAGATTTGTTGAGAAAATTTTAGTGAAATATTTTCTCCATGGAGTAGCCCACATTGGGTGAACCACGTTAAATTGGTGTCTCTATTGTGTGTGATTATTTGTGCATTGCTTTGGTTACTGCTATTGATATTGACATTGATTATATTGCATAATATTGTTTGGGAAAGAAAAGTAAAAATTTATCTTATATTGTTCACCCTCCTTTCAGTATAAGCTCATGTTCTTCACTAAAATGGGACATCCATAGAGGTCATTGTATGAGCAGTACAGTGGTGGACCTTGTGTGGGATTGACAAATTAGGGGTCTTTAAGGGAGGGAGAACTAAATATTAATATAATATTCATCGATGAGGGGAAATCTTGGTGGAATATTTGAAACTTCCAAATAATATTCCACAGTGATTTAGAATAAGATGTATCATTATTTTTGTAATATCATCAAGGAATCCATGATTAGAGATAGGAAAATGGCATGACCTTAATTTCCCATGGTGCTATATAACAATCTAGATGCATGATCTCTAGTTAAGAACCATAACATTCACGTTATAAGCCTTGCATGGCAACAAATGACTTAGGCTATACCTCAAGGTTTCCACTTAACATAATAAGGGAGTTATGCATCCCTCCTCTAGGTGTTATGGGCCCTAAAGGATAACCTTAACCATGATTATCGATTCACCGAAGAAAATGGGTGAGATATAGGATCACTAAATGTCATCTTCTATGGGGTGTGACTAGTCTTGTCCATTTAGGAGGCCTATTGCAATGGTTCAATTATCAAAAGTGGCTTTAAATGCTATGTACTAATTACAAAAGGATGTAAACTAAAACTTGAAAAGAAAAAAAAATACCCTTGTCAACTATCTTCCTAGTTTGTCCAACCTTTAGGTGATTTTGAACATTACAACTAGTGTGTATTTTACTAGTTTGTTACAATTGATAAAGTGTATTATATCAATTGGGGTATTGTTAGAGATAGAATTGACATATCCTCACATTGAAATGTGTTGTCATAATTTTGTTCAAGTTCTACAAGTTCAATATAAAAAAAACTAAGTGTATTTACATGAGCATATTGAGTGAATAAGTTAGAAAAGAATAAGGGATAAGACTCATAATATTTCTCTTTATCCAAATATAACTCCTCTATTACATTTATTTACTTTTGTACTTTTGATAAGAAACGTTACACTTCTTCACCATCATCACTTTTTGAAGAAGCATAAGGTGTCTTTTTATTGGAGTTGGGGAAGTAACCTAATCCCCAATATATAGGCTAGGATCTTAGATCTAAAGGTAAATTTATCCCTAGTACTTAGGGTCCTATGCATTTATATTTATATCTAAGGTTATAAATAATTTATTTATGGATCGGTTAAAGGTTTGAAAGATATCAAGAAGCATATTTTTGTTCTATTATATGGGGATTGTTCTCACAAATTTTCTCTTCATTTGTCATGTTAGAAAAAATGAAAGAACAAATTTTAATATTTATAATGGTTCACTTCCTAGAATGTAAACCTAAATTTTAAGGGTATGAGGGTGGCCTTGCTAAGTCTAAGGATAAGAGCTCAGGTTGTGGGTTGAAATTTATGTGGTTGATGTCTTGTAGTTCAACCTTTTCTTTACCTTTAATTGAAGCTTGTCCACTTGTTCCAACTTCTTGGTCTTCTTTGGTTTCTTTAGGTGAAAATAATACATAGAGTAGTTGATAAATATGCAAGATGTATTTAAATATGGGAACAAGCAAGACTTGGTATTCTTTTCTTTAATATTCTAACAATATGCAAAAGGCCCTTATTGCCTTCA
The DNA here is from genome assembly GCA_028583015.1 of Wollemia nobilis. Taxonomy (NCBI): domain Eukaryota; kingdom Viridiplantae; phylum Streptophyta; class Pinopsida; order Araucariales; family Araucariaceae; genus Wollemia; species Wollemia nobilis. Next base: position 1,435,920 of record JAQPPZ010016751.1, on the reverse strand, counting down.
ACACTATACACTTTTCCTTGGTACTAAAACTTCACACATTGGTGATATGTTGAAGGGATGACTTGCATAACATAAATCCAATACCAACATAAAAATAGGTTATTGTATAAATAACAGGACAACACATAGAAAAATATATTTAAAATTTGAGGCCCCAACTTAATTGGTAATATTATGGATCTTGCCACTTTTATTTCTTCATTGTCATAAGCTTTTATGACAATGTCAACTTTTTCTAAGTCTTTTTTTGTCAAGTCCTATCCTTTGGATGAAATCAAGATTACAAATGTTAATGGTAAAGCCACAATCAATTAGAACCCTCTTTATACATTGATTATTGATGTGGAAAGTAATGTATAATGGAAACTCACCTATCATTGAATATGAAGGGAGATCATACTTAAAGAAGGAGATTGTGGCATGGTTTATAGCTAATGAGCCCATCATGTCATCTAATTTTATAGTGACAGCATCTTTATGTACTATTTTTTCTCTAAAAATATTAAATAGTCTCTCTATATGGCTAGGGGATATATTTAGAAGTTCTAATATTATTTTTTTTCTAGGGTTTATTCTAATTGTTGTTGGAGGTGAAATGCTTTTATAAATTTATCTTGTAATTTTAATACCAAGTGTGAACCTTATATAGCTAATGTACACCTAGATCTTAGTACTAGGGGATGGTTGGAAGGTTATGAGGTTTGGCCTCTTTCCTTAGCCTATTGTCTAGATATGGTGCTAACTTGAATCATTCCTACTAGATTTTGGTCAGGTGGGGGACATTTCTATAGGACACAATGTTTGTGTCCTTTTGTTCATGCTTGGGTAAGGGATCTTGGAATATACTTAAGTATTTATTGGAGGATTTTTATTATTTATAACCTCTCACTACAAGGTGTTCTTCATCGATAAGAGCTTGTACTAAATTTTAAGTGTTTCACATTTGTTAGTGTGGTGTCCATTTACATGATGGTACCACATTGTTTGTCTACCTTGAACCAAGGAATATTTTATATTTTTAGATATTTTATCCTAATAGGAATAAAATATATCATATTTACTTCTAAGAGTTGTGGTAAGACAACCAATAAAGACTAGTTTAGTCTATTGAAATTCCTTAAAGGCTTTTGTTGAGTTTTCTTTAGAATAAGTTTATGAAGGGTAGCTACGATGCCCACATGTTCAATTTTCATATTATTTATGGGGATGGAGTCTGTAACCCCATCATCCATAATATTCTTACTATTATATTGTAATTTAGGATCGGAATAACAATACGATTTTTTCATCTTCCTTATTGGTTTTTATTTACCCCTATATTAGAGAGCAAATTCCATTTGTTTAGCAAGATGAATCACATAGTCAAAAGACACCATATGAGTCCTCTCCAAAGGATAATAAAAGTATTCTCAAAGATTGAATATGAAAATATGCAATAGTTCTTTAGGTGGTAGGTAAAATAGAAGATTATTAACATAGGCCCTCTATTGGGGTAGGAAATCATTAAGGGTTTCATTATTACCTTGTTTTAGTTGATAGAGATCATCAATTGTGCACTTTTCTATGATGGAAGTAGTAAAATGTTGTATAAATAGGACAACTAAGAGAATATTTAAATAAAATGGTTAGGCATATAGTAAAACCATGCTAAAGCCTCACCACAAGGACTATTAGGGAATATTTTTAACAACAATATCTCATCATGTTTGATGTTGTGGCATGCAACTCTAAAAAGTTGAAAATGTTTTATTGCATAACCTTCTCCCCTATACATTCAAAAATTTGGTAGCGCAAAGCCTGAGGGGTAGGTTTTATTTATCAAGGATAGATCTATAGATACATTGAAATAGTCTTTATAAGCATATATATTTGTTATGCCTTGTTGGAGAGAAACTATTTGTTGTTTAAACTTAAAGTTTTACTTAGCAAATTGTTCTAGCTTAGCATTTAAATATTGAAAACCTATACAAGGAACTAGTGATATCATGAACTGAGGCTATGTATTTAATTAAGGATAGTATTGTGAGTTAGGGTGAGTTTATCCAACAAGGAAAACTACATTATTATCTATAGGATTATTAGAGATGAAAGGACTTGATGATGGGATATTAAATATTGAAACTTGTTGTGGAGGTATTTTAATAAAAGGATTGGATGTTAAAAGGTTGGAAGTATTGGGTATTCTAGAGAATATGTCCAAACTTTGACTATGTGGGACACTTAAAAATTGGAACACATGGTTTTTTAACATAAAGGGGTCTAGATTTAGAGGAAGGTACCCCTGATTCCTTGAAAATGAAGGGATGCTTAGGGACCTACCTCTTAATATTGTTGTTATAATGGAGGAGTAAAGCCCATCCTATTAAATTGATTTCCCTTTACATCTATATAGAAGGAAGCATATCAAGGGTCCCTTTGAGGTGCTATAGGATTTGACCTAGGCTATTATGGAAGATCCATAGGGATTCTTCCATGGCCAAAGTAGTGAAAGGTCCTCCTTTAGCCACAAGGACTTTTTACATTGTTTCTTTATTTCCTATAAGAAAAATAACTAGATGGTCCTTTGACCTAAAAACTAACTCTTCATGTTGAATTTTCACATGGGAAAGAGTACCATAAATATAATTTTTATCATCCTTTTCTTCTTAATAGATAATATTTTCCTTTAACCTTTTATTTATCAAGAAGATAACGTAATAAATTTGGATTTTTCATCAACTGACACATTATATTTCTAGCTATGTATGGTGGTTCATTCATGGAAAAGGAAGCTCAATTATTAGTTTTTTTGTTCCAAATTAATTATAGCAAAGAGAAGACATTTGAGACCCTTATGCGACCTTAGAATAACAACCATCCTTATGACTCACACCAAATTCCATAATATGCTAGCTAAGGGATATTTCCCCTTAATGTTCATACATTAGGCTACTCAAAGGGTCATTAAAATTCCCCTAGTAGGACTAAAAATTGGTTATGGCCTTGTTATCTAGATTAATTTTATTTAGATAAGAAACTAGATGATAATGATATTTATTAATTTTAAGTAATTTTATCTTGATTAAGGTTTGCTTTGTTGAAAGGGTAGGATAGGAACTTGAGTAGTGTTCACGTTGAGTTCACCAAAGATGTGGGTGCCAAAATGGTATGGGATCCCTAGGGAGGCACTAAACTCGGTGGGGTCCTCTTGTAATATCAGGATGCACACACTCAAGATGAGTGGGTGTTGTTGTTCCTACTGTTTCATGCATTTTCTTTGAGCTTTTAGATTTGGAAAAAATATAAAATTTTGAGGGTTCAAGCTACTGTATTTTATTTCAATACCTAAAAATGTGTTGATAGAAAATATAAATTCTTTAAATTTGAAGTTTCTTTCTAAGGGTCCTTTATTATGGACTTGATTGTTTACTTGATTTTATCCTATTATTTTTCACAAATAGTTTAATGATTTATTTTATTCACACAAAAATCCACAGATAGAAAACTATGAGAAAGAAACATGTTTCTCTAGCTTTATGTGATAAGGTCAAAAGATGCTACCTAAAGTGAAGGTTCATAGTTTTGCTAACAAAATGATGTAAAAAAAATGAACAAAATAAGATGTAAGCTTTAGAACTTATTTTTTTTAAAATCAAAGTAAACAAAATGAATATATGTGAAAGATTTAAAATATTTTTGTAAGATTATAGTTCATGAGATGTAAAATTTTGAAAAGTATTTCTACTTAATATGGGGTCTAAGTAAAACTTGAATAATTTAGTGGGATGAAAAGTTTGAACTATCTATTGCCAATATAGATCAAGATATGCCATAGACTAAGATTCCTTTTAATTTCCAAAATTATGTGCAAAAATATCAAACGTATTAAGTGTCTAAGTAAGAATGACAAGGTCTAAGGCTCTTTTAGTGTTCTAAGTTAAAAATAGAAGTGCAAAATTTATATTTAAAATGAAATTATAGGATGTGAATTTCCCTAAAACAAGAACAAAGGATTGAGTTCCTTAATGCTTGAAATGAGACTAACTAGATCTAAAAATCCTTTTAACTTCAAAAAATAAAGTTCTTTAGATGTATAAAATGATATTAACTAGATATAAGATTCCTTTTAACTTCAAATAATTAAGGTATGTTAATGCTTGAAATGCGATTAACTAGATATAAGGTTCCTTTTAATTTCAAAAAATCAAGGTATCCTAATGCTTGAAATGAGATTAACTAGATATAAGATTATTTTTAACTTGAAAATGATTAGAATAAAAATATCAAGTTCACAATGCCTACAATCTATGTTATGCCAATATAATTCTTGCACAATATTCCATGAATGATCTCTATAAATTTTCTATGCCTTTCTCTATGTATTATGTGTGTTAATTGTTATTGTTGTAACCTTCTTGGGACCCCAGAATCCTTATTATATAAGCTACAAGGGCCTTGGAATGATCTCTAAGGGTTATCATGAATTTCATAACACGTAATTTCTAGGTGGTGGATCATTCAGTTATGCCCTACTTTAGAGAGTGAGGTGCCTAATTAATTGGATTTGATTGGTAGTTATAGTATTGAATTGAAGGCTAATTAGGGAGTTAAATATCTCTAATTAGTAGTTTCATGATCTAATTAGAGTTTTTTACTGAGTTAACTACACCTAATTGATAGTTGCATGGGCTTATTGGGGGTTATTGCTAATTTAAATACCTCCAATTAGTAGTTGTAGATAAGTTGGTGTTAATTCTAATGTAATAAAATATAGAGTGATGGCACTAGATATGATAGGGGGTCATGCCACCAAAAACTAAGATTTTTGTCAACAATTTTACAAATTCACATTTAGACTGCAAAACTATAGTTAAGCCACAAATTTGCAGTTGAACCACAAAATCATAGTTGAGCTACAAATTGCAATTGAGCTGCAAATTTGTAGTTGAGCTACAAATTCACAGTGACAATTAACTTTTCATTTTTTAAGGATCAAAATAATGATTAAATATAGTAATGTTTATACTCATTTGAAATCTCTATTTGAGAGATTTCAAATAGTACTAATTTTGTAAAATTTAGAATTTGTTTGGTTAGGTTTTGTGAAGGTAAAATTTTAGGGGGTATTTTTACCCCATATTTGGGTGCAAAATGTGACTTGGTCAAATTGATTAAATGTGTGATGAATGATATGATGAATAAATTACATAGGAGAAAAATCAGGTGTATACACTTATTTTCTTTAGCACTCAATAACTCAATAAGATCCCATCCTTGTTGTACTAGTGTTGTCACTCCAAGGCCACATTGGCTAGGTACATTGTTTTACCTAGTTATTTTATTGTAAATGCCATAAGCAGTGTCCCAATTTTTTATTTGAATATTTCCATATTATATTTTTCTTTTTACACCATTTATATTATTGAGCTTTGTATGGCCTAGAAGTCATTCTATATTGCCTTTATAACTTATAGATTGAAGCTCAAGTATTCAATGACTAATTGTATATGTCTAGTGATCTCAAAAAAATTGCTCCATATATCCTTATTCATTTGTACTAATGCCACCCTAGAAAAGTGGGGAGATTATACTTTTTTATTTTTTTCATCAAGATCTAGTTGTGGGTTCTTCAATGTTTCTTCTAGGACCTATATTGTTTCGTCTCTCTTCTGCAACTAAGTTATGGTTGAAGCTTTTTGAAGGATTTTCAGTAGTATTTCAACTTGTATTTGTAGGTCCTTATTTTCATTAATTTCCTCATCTATGGAATTTTCTAAGAATCCTTACTTATTCTTCTCCTTGTGATATTTTGCTTCCATTTGAACTCTTTTCACATGTATCTAATTAACTGATGAATGAATCATATAATCCAAAGGAATCTTAGCAATATACGCCTCTTGCACTATTCTCCTATACTCTTTTGGTGTTAATTGAGATTTTGGCTTGTCAAAAGTAGGGGTGAATATTTCCATAGAGTATTTTACTTTGGTAGGGTCCATAATACATGTTATTCTTTTTGGTCCTCTCTTTGAATTATTTTGAGATGTATGCTCACTCATCTATTTTTTTACATTTGCCTAAGCCTATTGAAATTAGATCAAGATATATAGAGCTATGTGGCTAGAAATGGATATGGGAGCAAAGTAGGATTAGTGGGAGAATGGATAAATTATGGATATTTGGATCATAGCAATAGTGATCTCAAAATTCGTAGGCATTGAGATTTTAGGGGCTCATTCATATTTTGGGAGTATGGAAGAAGTGATACTTTTGGTTGATGATTGAGAAAGGTATTATTCTAGTGGGAGCTACTTGTAAGGAAAAAGAGGTAAGAGTGGATTAGGAGTAAAAATCAAGTTAAGAGAGAACATACATATTACTTATACTCTATTTTTCTCCTCATTCATCAGGTTTATTTATTTTCCTAACATGACTATATATTGAATCTTGGAATTCTTAACCCCCTCATTTAATTGATGTAGTAGATATTTTTTCCTTTTAGATTTCTTTCTTTCTTATAACTATATTGAGGGCGTAAAAGCCTTAGGCATAAAGTGAGGAGCATCAATATTCTTTCACTGGATAATGCTAGCTCTAAGTCCCATTAATTCCCCATTTATTTTGGATAGATGGGTTTAATTATACATGATGAATTATTATTGAGGATTTATCCTATATAATCCATATTTTGAATAATATCTACTCATATTGATTATGTTTATTGAATTTTATATCTTTTCTATAGATATGATGGGAATGGCATTCAAATTTCTATCAAATAGAGACACCTTCAATTCATTGCTATTTGCCCAAATTTGTTTATCCTAGACTCCCAACCTAATAAGTATTAGTTGGTAACTTTTTTGTAACCCAATCCTCTTTTGAATCTTCTCTTTCTAGGACATGATTACCTTATTCTAATCTTGCCTCTTCTTTTTCCTCCAAGTCATATTTCTCATCACTTTGCTTTGATGTTTCAGTATTCTCATCAACATCACCTCCCCATTTTTAATAATTGCCATCATATAGCTTCAAAAATGTATGGTCTAGACCAAGGCCAAAACCCTTTCTCTATAAACCACTTTTGCACCTAAATATCCACCAATCTTGGATTTTATTCTCATCCCATTCTTGTTTACTTTCTATATATCTTGTTTCCCTGTATAGTCAAAATATAACTTTATTATTTTCAAGATTATGTTTCTAAAAATACCCCTAGGGAGCATTCTATTTTCTTTTCTCATGTCTATGCCAACTTCCTCCATCTATAGCTTATTTTTATGTGACTCTATCTCTTATATTTTGATATGCTTGAAGGTAGGAGGCTTATTATTTTCCTTCTTTAACTTAGTCTCAAAATATCATCTAGGTCATACCTCCATTGATATAGAACATTTTTTAGCTTGAGACTCTTCTAAAGTTTAAATTTTAATGCTTCATTATTTTTCTTGGACTTCAATGTAATTGGACCATAGTTCAAAGATAGAGTATATGTGAAGTATTTCTTTACTTCAATCCTAAAAAAATCATCTATGAAGTCCACTTGTTGAAATAAATCCATTCTAAAAATCTAGTTAATTACATAATAGAGAAGTAAGAAGGGCTTCCCATTAAATCCATATACCTTGATTATTGTACCATTCATAAGAAAGTACCAATATTTAGTTTCATGACTAGGGGTTCATAGATAAGTTATTTATATTTTAGTTAGCTATGGAATCTCTCCATAAATAGACACCTAAAATTTACACATGCTCATTCCTATATACTTTTAGTCTTGCATAGGCCATCGTAGGCCATCATAGGCCATTGTAGGCATCATAGACCTCCATAGTTATTTGTAGGTGCAAAACCTACAAAACTATGTTAAATGCACCCAAAACACCTTCTATCCACAAGAGTGCCACGTACTAGCTCCTAAAGGCCACCTAAGCCCTTTCCTATACCTAATTTAGGTCCCCATGGGACCATTCCCTACCAAAAATCCTAATTAGACTAATTAGGATTCTAATTTGTGATTGAATTTCACTTAAGTTACACTTTATCATTAAATTGGGTTTAATTAGGGTTAATGATCAAATTAATCCTAAACATGTCCTCACACATGTGCGAACCCAAGTTGGTTAGGATATTTCCGAGAAACCCTCACTTATCCCTCATCTAACCTTAGAATTAGCTAATCCTTGTTAACCCTAATCCTTCCTCACACATGTGTGAGGATAGGATATTTCTCTGAGGGCATGTGAGAGGATGACTAAGCTTGCCATCTCACAAACCCTAACCCAACCATACTAGAAATTGACTCTAGGGTGTAGTACACATAAATATCCCTCATGACATTGATTTTTCCTATAAATAGAGGGTATTTTCCCTCATTTTACCTCTCTTACATTTTTAGTCAACATTCCTAGACTCTACCAAAATCACACCAAAATTATCTTCTACCCCTTTACTTCTAAAAAACAATATTAAACAACATCTGGAGCCCATCCAAATAGAAAACCTTCATCAAAAGTCAACTATAGTCCAGTTCATCTCCCAGCCTACAAAACCAAGATCCATTTCATAGGTCGACCTATGAACTAGCCCTGCAATAGATCTACATCATCATATTAGGTATGTATTAGTTTTAAGTACTTTATATAGCATTTCTAGCAATTTTCATCATGTTTTCCTCTATATTTGAGTTGATTTATCTTCATAACTATGAGGCTTGACCAAGGCAGCCCCCAAACACACTAACACCCTTTTATAGGCCCAAAATATGTACAAAAGGACATGCACAAGCAGACTACCAATGACACATGCACATAGAAGCCCACCTTCAATGATGAGCACCAAAAAACACCATCTAATGCTTTAGATTTGTGATGAAAATAGGGAATACATATCTCTATTGAAAGAGAAACTTATTTTTAAACCCTACTTCTAAATGAATAAATCAACACTTTGAACATTTTCTATTAGTTTTATAAATGGTTATCTTTTAGTCACTTCATATTTATCTATTAAACTCCATGTAGGAGTTTGAAGTTCTGAGTGTTGTTGTCCAGTCTACAACTAACAAGGCCTTCTCTTCTAGGTTTTGCTTGCTTATTTTCAATTCCAAGAAAATATATGCTTTATGATATATAAAATCTTAGGCCAATTTTGAAGGATACCTAAATACCTTATATTGATTCCTCTTAATATTTTCTAGCTGGGCATGCATGTCTAAGTTGAGGTACTAGGCCTAATCAAAATAAATGGATCCTTGAGTGTTAGTCATATTGTAAGCCATAAATATTTGGTAACTATACACATATTTATTGTTGTGAAGCCCAAAAATGATATCTACATCACAAACATATCTTGTAGGTATTTAAAATTTGCAAGTTCTATTGGGTCTTCAAGGAGCTTAGATATGTGCTCAAATAGTTGTTTTTTTTAGCCAAGGAAACAACTTATTATAATCATATACCTTCTGGTTATCACTATTAAAAATTTTAGGGTGGTTCTCACAAAAAACCCCAATTGCAAATTTTTCTATAAAATGTTTAGGTCTAAGGGATAAAATCAACTAACCTTTACTACTACACATCATTCTAGTTATAGGGCCATAGTTGTCTACTACTAATTTTACTAGTTGTGGGCAAGTATGTTCATACCTAGGCATGTATAGTGGCAATTGTGAGTGTCATGCAATTATAGAGAGATTTTTCCTTGAGAGAATTATGGATTTCTTCTCTACTACATCCCTTAGTATTTTTTCTTTAATGGTGAGCTTTGGGTCATGGTTATCATCCATGTGGTCTTGAAGCTCATTATTCTTGATAGCCATAACTACTCAACTTATTTTCAAGCAACAGACTAAAATGGTGCTCTCAAATTTCTCCCTTTTTGATGCTTGATTTCTCAAATACTCAATTGTTCAAATGAAACTATAATTTTTTACTTTTATACATCAGGGCCAGTAATCAACATATTTAATGCTAATCATATGTGTGTTATGTGTTATTTCCAAAAACAAGCATAAATATTATTGACATGTGCAAGTTCTAGCTTTAATTACTATTCTATTTCAAACCACTTATCTTCTAGCAACTCAAAATTTTCCATGTGCCTACAACATTAAAAAATTCCATGTGTAACGCTACCTACTACATACCTACACCTAATTTTACATGATTTCTATTTACAATATAATACAATTCATACTAATCCTTTTTATGCAAAATGCTTTAAATATTTATGTTCATTGGTAATGGAAAAATTTCACCATTGGTTGAAGCCAATTTAAATGGATTATTCTCATACTTCCCAACACTCTGACAAGACCTAAGCCATAGGGAGTCAAAAAATTTATGTTTTATTGGCCTAGTGTTTTAATCATCCCAATGCATTATAGTATTTTGCTACTACCAAAAGATATTATGGATTTTATATTTATTCTACTCTCCTAGAAGAAACAACTCAATTTTCATTGTCAACTGGTCCCATTTGTTAAACAACCTCCACACTTTTATTCTTTATAACTTTGGCTTTGAATTGGCTGAGAGGTTTTGTTCATATGATTCTTTAATGCAACAAGTCTTCAATAAAAGTTTTACCATAGCATTGAATTCCTTTAGAGAAAAATTAGCCTCCATTTTAAATTCATTGATCACATTTTTAAGGCGATCAAGATCATCTTCAACTAGGTTAACTCTTTATTCCTCAATTCTCTCAATGTGGATGGGATACAATTTTTCCACATAGATCCTAATCTTTCTACCCATGTGTAGGATGACCATGTGAGAATAATTTAAGGAAAAATACTTCTCCAACTTCAAAGTGAACTCTCTAGAAATACATGGACCAATATACACTAAAATTTCAACCATCACCACCTATTTAATAACTATGAACTTTGGCACCTTGTGTAGCACCATTGATATATCCTTGACCATCTCAACTATTTGTATATGAGTGTCATTTAATAGTAGAAATCCTTTGATCAAGTGAGTATACTCCATTGCCATAGCCTCACATATCGAATTTGGCATGCTAGTAATGGCCACTCTAAAAACAACCACATAGTTGTGTACTATCCAACCTTTCATTTGCAAATACATATAAAATTATGGTGGTCAATTCTTTCCCATTTTAGGGATTTTCTAGTCCCAAGCCAATTTTATGTCTAGGATATTCAGTCCTTAAGAACTAACGCCTTTTAATGTAGCTCTGAGAAAGTAAATTTGACTAGGAATTATCAAAGTATCATACATACATACCTGAGAAGAAGTCTTCTTTAATTCTTCAACAATGGTATATCTGGTCACTTCTGATAGTATTTTGTCCTTTCGGTCTAGCTGTTCAAACTTTCTCTAGTACCGCTCAATGGCTTCCAACCTTTTTCTTTTGGTCACAAAGGGATACCTTAACTTCCTTAGTGTTTGCTCCTTTCGGTCCTCTTGGGTTACCATTTCTTTTACTAGCTCTAGGCTTGGATGATCTTTTGTTTTTTCTTTTTAAGGTTGAGTAGTGACTTTGAGATGTTCCAATTTCTATGGTTCCACCTATAGAGGCTTCTTTCTAGATTTTTAAAGACTTGAATGCCTTCCTCTTCTATAGGCTCCTTGACTAGCATGACCTATTTGAGATCCATCAATATGTTCACCACTCTTTCTATACCTTCTATTCCCTTTCTACCTTTTGTGCTACTACCAATTGGGCTTGATAAACCATTGCTTGTATTTAAGCCTTACTACCATAGAATGTCATAGGTCCCAATATAATTAATCCACAATATTAAAGATCAAAATATTAATAATTAAGAGTGGAATTATATATGAATAGTTAAATATGTGTTAGCTTTTGATACTTAATACTTAAAGTAAAATAACCACATGATTTTAAAATTGGCAAAAATATTTAAACCTTGTTTGTGATTGAAAGCATAAATATTGGAATCATGTGGTTTAACAAGATTACAAGTTTTAGAAAAGTATTGGTTTTGAAGAAATTGATAGACAGATCTGCTAAGGTTTGATGAGAAAAAACTACTCTACTAGGGTTTGATGAAGAAAAACTGCTCTACGGGGATGGCAGCGGCTTCTGGAGGTCTAAAAAATTGGAGGAATGTCGTGATGGCATCTGGTCCGACACAAGAGAGTGCATGCTCATGATGTTTTTTCATCTAAAATTAACTAGAAGGAACAGGATTTTCTAGTGCATGTCAAGAACCACTTGTTAAAGAATAATAGATGTTTTGAACGATGTGAAGCCAAGCCAGTTCTAGTGGTTCAACTAGACTTGGTAGCGGAAGATGTGGAGTATCTAACCAAACATGCCCTTATTGGCAAATTTTTGGGCATCCAAATTTCTCTCCCCTTTATGGAGGCTTGGGTTAGGAAGACTTGGAATCCTAAAGGTGATGTGGAGGTGATGTTGAGTGTAAATAGCTATTTTATGGTGGTTTTATCTTGTATTGTAGATTGTAACAAAGCATTTGAAGGGGGTCCTTATTTCTATAACCAAGTGGGACTCTTTCTTAAACCCTAGAATGTGGTTTTCAACCCATCAGAGGAGCAACCATTGCAGGTTCTATTATGGGTGCAGCTTCCATAGCTCCCATTGGAATTTTGGAGAACTGATATCTTGCATAACATTACCCTTCTACTTGGGAAGCCATTTGGACCATCACAACAGACAATGGATAAAAAGGTAATCTCTGTTGCTCGTATTTGTTTTGAAATTGACTTAAATAATCCTATTCCAGATTCTATTGAAATACAATTTGGATCAACTACATGGGTTCAAAAACTTGTCTATGAAGATATTCCATTTCGTTGTTGGATTTGTCATGAATATGACCACCTGCAAAGAAAATACCCTAAGTTTGTCCTGCCTGTGGCTTCAAACCCTGGCCCCTCTTGATCTGGAAAATTTTTGGATAAATGAAAAGCCCTGATAAAGGAAGAGGAATGAGATAAGGAAGGTTTTGTTTTGGTAAAATCCCAAAACAGAGGATGAAGGGCAAACAAAGACCTTAATGATATCCAGCCAGATGCTTTACTCAACCGTTTTGAAATATTAGATGATCTTTATCAGTGCATGGAGATACCTGAAACTTCGCTACCTGATGCAAATATAACAAGGCTAAATCAGATGTCTCTTCTTGAGGGGGAACTTAAGGAATCAAACCTAGGGGGTTTAAATGAAGAACAAAGGGCTTTAGATCTGAGTATAGGAAACATGGTTGGGTCTAGACCTATAAGGAAAACTATTTTGGAAAGTGGTACAGATTTAGTTATGCCCTCTCCTACTCAGGAACTGATGTAGTCATCCTTGGACTGCAAAACTCCTATGGTGTTGGGATTGCAGTAGAAAATAATTAAAAAAAAAATTGGATAAGAATATGAAGGTGGGTTTGAAGAAGGACCAGGATAAAATTAAGTTAATGGAGGAGACTTTGGTGGAGTCAGGATTGGTGAGAACATTGGACTCCCTTTTTTATAACCCCCAAAAATGATTATCCTTTCATGGAATGTAAGGGGGTTGAACAACATCCCCAGACAAAAAGTTGTTCGTGATTTGGTTCATGTGCATTCTCTGGATGTGGTGTTTATTCAGGAAACTAAATTGGCTATTGATAGTATGTTCAATATTACTCCCAATTTATGGAGAAGGGGACAATGCTAGTGTATTGGTGCATGTGGATATGTTGGTGGCATCACTTTTTTATGGGATCTAGTTAAGATATCCCCTCTTACTTGGATTTATAGCAGATGGTCTATTTTTATGGTCAGGCATGATAATGAATCTGGTGAAACCATCCTACTTACAAATGTGTATGCTCTTGTTGATTACAATGGTAAATTGAATTTGTGGGAGCATATTTGCTTTGTGAGAAGTTTGGTTCCCTTGTACCCATGGATTTTGGATGGAGACTTCAACTCTATCACTTGTCTGGAGGAGAAACATGGTGGGGTGGACCGTATCGAGCCTTTTTATTGTCTTCAGTGCTCATATCTAGGCCCTAAAATTGGTTGAAATTAAGCCAGATTATGGAATATTTACTTGGCACAATAGAAGGTGTGGGGAAGCTTCCATATCATAGAGACTAAATAGGTTTTTGATATCCAGTTATTGGATGGGTAATAACATAAGTGCTATTTCTATGATTCTGGAGGGTAGGGGATCTGATCATTGGCCTATAAAACTCTCTACTTTGGAGTTAGGGCTAAAAAAGAATCCCTCCTTTAAGTTTCAACTTATGTGGCTTCATGATCCTAAGATTCATGATTTCATGTGAGGCTGGTGGACCACTGGCAAACCTCCTCATGGCACCGCTATGTATTCCTTTATGAAGCGACTACAATTTATAAAACATAAATTGAAGAGATGGAATAGACTGAATTTTGGGAACCTTTCCTTGGCTAAGTTGGCAGCTCTTAGGAGGATGGAATAAGCTTCAAGGAAGATTAGATATCATGGATTCATGAAGGAGCTTCTTGTTGAGGAATCTGAGGCTACGAAAGACCTTGCTAAATGGGAACTGAGGGAAGAAATTTTTGGAAACAAAAAGCTCAAGTATATTGGCTTCAGGAAGGGGATAGGAACACAAACTTATTTTATAACTCAGTTAAGGCTCACCGTAATGGTAACCTGATTACCTCTCTTGTGAATTCTCAGGGTGCTCTGCTCTCTTCTTTCAGGGATATTTCAAAAGAGACTAAGAGGTATTTTTCCTCTCTTTTCAAGGAGGAATCCTTATTAGATTATGAGAATGAAAAGCTTATTCTAAACTGTATTCCAGTGATTATTTCTAAAGAGATGAATGAGCACTTGATGGGTCCATTTTCCCTTGAGGAGTTGGAAAATGTTGTATTCAAGATGAAAAAAAGAAAATCTCTAGGCCTAGATGAATTATCGATTGAGTTTTATTAGGAGTTTTGGGATTTAATCAAATTTTATATTTTGGAGGTGGTCCATGAGTCCCAAAAGAACAAATATATGTTAAGGGCCCTAAATTCTACCTTTTTGGTGCTTATACCCAAAAAAGAGGGAGCAAATTCCTTGGATATGTTCAGGCCTATTGCTCTTTGCAATGTTGTGTATAAGATCATCACAAAAATTATTTTTGAGAGGTTGAAGATATGGTTGAGCAAAATCATCTTTGAGGAGCAAGGAGGGTTTGTTGTTGGCTGAAAAATCTTGTATGGGGTTGTTATTGCTATAGAATCTATTCACTTTATGGAAACTTCTAAGGAGAAAACTATGTTTATTAAGTTGGACATGGCCAAAGCCTATGATCGGGTTAGATGGTCCTTTCTTTAGAAAGTTCTTGCTGCTTTTGGATTTGAGGAGGAATGGATTAGATGGGTGATGAGCTATGTTTCTTCTTCCTCATTCTTTGTTCTTGTTAATAATGAGCCATCAGATTTGTTTGAGGCCTCAAGGGGATTGAGGCAAGGATATCATTTATCTCCTTATTTTTTTATCATTATGGCGGAAGGGTTGGGAAGATTCCTCAAGTCTCAAGTCATGTAGGGTCTCATTCAAGGGTGGAAGTGGGACAGTAGTTTGCCACCTCTTTCCCACCTTCAATTTGTTTATGATATTGCTTTTTTGGGATTTTCCACTATCAGGGAAGCTATAAATATTAGATAGTCTCTTGACATATATCTTGGTGCTTCTGGACAGTTGATTAATGAGGACAAGTCTTCTATTTTCTTCTTCAATACCCCTCCTCTTATTCAATCCAGGATTTCTCGCATTCTAAGATTCCAAGTTGGGACTCCCCCCTTCATTTATCTTCGTATTTCAATTTCATCTCATCCACTACCTAGATATTCTAGGTAATCTATGATTGATAAGTTTAGAAGGAAGGTGAATCACTGGACTTTCATATGGCTATCCACTATAGGTAGAGTGTTGCTTTTAAAATCTGTTGTTCAAGATTTATCCATTTATAAATGTTTTGTACAAATAGCTCCCTCTCACTTCATCAAGGACATGGACGCTTTGTCAAGATATTTTTTATGGTCTAGAAAACTTGATCAAACTAAATGGAGTTTGGTTAGGTGGGATTATATATGTAGGTCAGTGCAATAGGAAGGCCTTAGGTTGCGACAGACAACTCTTTTTGGGTAGGCTTTTGCTGCAAAACTTTATTGTAGATGGTGTACCTCTCAAGATCATATTTGGGATAAAATATTATCTTGTAAATACTTGAGAGGTATTTCTGAGGCTGAGATCCCTAGAGTCAGCTTGGTTGGGAAAGGTTCAATTATCTGGAACACTCTAAAAAGAGGAGCTAATTTAATCAAGCATGGTTTATTCTAGATTTGCAATCAGGGATCAAATGCTATTTTTTGGGAGGATTCTTGGGATGGTCACCCTCCTATATTGAATCAATATCCTAGGTTACATTCCCTAAGCATTTTTTTCTTGGAAGTAGGTTGGTCTCATGTGGAGGACTTTAAAAAAATCTAGTCTTTTGGAAAATGAAGATGTACAAGTGGAAAGATCTGTAAGAATGGCCCTAAGGGGGACTGGATAAGGACAAAGAGGTGCTTGCTATTATTATTATGAGGAGACCTTGTTCTTCATTGAGGGGTAAAGATATTCTAGCTTGGAACCCTGATCCTAATGGAACCTACTCGGTAGCCTATGGTTATTGTCAGATAACTCAGCAACATTTCATTAATCAAATGATAATTAAATAGTACAATAAACGCCCGGATTAGTCCGTAACAAACGGAACTAACCAAACGGACCAAGCCCTTATTAGGCGGCAGTTCAAACAGAATAGATACGCCACCTCCTAATAATGTAATAAATAGACATACGCTAACATCCCCCCTTATTACATTATTTGGGTAATAATATAACTACTAGCTACACTATCATCCCCCCATACAACATATTTGGGTAAAGTATATAACTGCCCCAATACAGTGAAGAAGAAGAAGAAGAGAAATGAAAGAATGGTGGCTCGTGCTTTGTCTTCGACTCTGGCTCATGGCTCTGGCTTTAGCTCTAAGAATACCTCTGGAATTGTACCTCTGGGTCTATCTCAGGATCTGCCTATGAAACTAACTCTGGATCATTGCCTCTGGATCTGTAGATCTACCTCTAGAATTTTGTCTCTAGGTCTATATTTAGGTCTGTCTCTGGGTCATTATTTTTGGGACTGCCACTTGGTCTGTCACTAGATTTGCCTTGGGGTCTACCATAGGTTTTACCTTTTCAATAGAAGCCATACAACATTTCTTTCATCATGGTCCATTGTGTGAGATATGTCCATCCACAATCAATATGAACCTTGTTGGCCATTTTCAGTTTATACCAACAACTTGAAGAAGAGTGATTCGTACATCCACAAGAATCACAAGGATGTAATCTCCAAAACTTAGCTGCAACATGTCCTGTCTTTCCACAGTGACTACAAAAATGCTTTTTAGGAGTTGTAGGAGATTTAGGTTTTACAAACATAGAATTACTGGTACTTGCATGTCCAGTATAGCCAAGGCCTTCATGCTTTGCCCTGACACTTAGCATTATTGGAGATTTAATGCCTTGTTCTTGTTTACCTAATCTCTCACCATTGAATCCCATTTTCTTCATCATTTTGGAACCAAATCCTTTGGTGTGTTTTTCAAAACACCCAATTTCAACATCTTCATCAATGCTTTTAACAATATTGCATTTGTCGCTATTGATGAGATTATGGAGCTCTTTTTGATGAGGTTCATTTGTTAAGTCACTAGTGTCACAAGAAAAATCTTCTACTGAAATGAGATCACCTGTGCTACAACTGATATCTACCATAGAAGGTATGAGGTCGCCTGTATCACAACAAGCATGTGCCACAATGGGCTGAAGGTCACTCATGTCACAACAAGCATTTGCCACAATGGGCTGAAGGTCACTTGTGTCACAACAAGCGTTCGCATTTAGGACCTCGCTTTCCTCACTAATGTCCCTTTTCTGTTGTGCTTTGTCAAGAGCATAAAATGACATGAATATGCCCATTATAGCACCAATAGGGATTAGAACATTTTTTTGCATGTCTCCACAAGACGCAGAATCATTGATTATGGCATTTACACCACTCCTTAGTGTACGAAATGTGCCATCTTCATAATAATCTATCCCTTCCAGGTGTGGGGAAAAATATGGGCCTTTAACTAATTTTGCAACATCATCAGTTTGTTTTGGGATAGGTTTCTTCTTTGATATACCCATTCTTAAGGTGTCGGACTCTGCCAAAAATGCACATTTTACAATAAAATTTTGCAAAAATAATTTGACTAAGGTGTCGATCACCATCGAAAATGCACCCTTATAAGTCTTCCCCCTTTGGTTTTGCAAAAAAATATATCTCCCATGTACGGGGTTCCAAGGGGCAGTGCCCCTGGCGTCCAAAATTTTAAGTAAGCGCAAAAATGAGCGCTCCAGAAGGATTTTTCCACTGGTTTGTAAAAAAAATATTTGCCTCAGAGAACCCACTGGTTTGTTCTCTAGAGGGATATTAGCACCAGGATATTTGACAAGGTTTAAAGAAAATTATCACCAGAATAATCCTCCTTGATTTTGTTTACAAAGGTATGTAAAAATATTATTTTGAAAGTAGAAAAAATCTCAATTTTAATGAAAAACTTTTGAATTTAATTATAACAATTTATTTTTAAAATTTATAAAAATAAATTTAAGAAATTGAAATTTTAATTAAAAACAAAATTTAATCATAAAAAATAAAATTTAATACTAAACAAAATAATTTTTTTTTTTTTAAATTACCTTTGATTCTGGTCGAAGGTTCGGTTTGAACCCGTGACCTACCGAGTCGAGTGCCTCCACCTTAGCAGTCGATGGCTGACCACCTCCGCTACCACTACCGATGAGTGGTAAAAGGGGATGAACCCCTACTCGTAGAAGCGTCACGATTATGCTACCTCCTTTAGGTGATGCGGCCTTGGCTGGGCTGTGTGGCGACGCTTCAACTTTTGCTCTGGCCTTCAACCGACTAATGCCTCAAATAAAAAAAATCTGTCTACAAGCGATTGATCTTTGACGCATTACAGTGCTGACTATAAATTCTTGGATTTATCCCTGCATCTCAATCGAGCCAGCGATTGTCACCACCATTGACAAAAATTCAACATCAACTGTGTTGTCACAAGTTTATAACACAATCATGATAAATTGGCAGATATATGCTCAACAAGTCACCTCCTGTGTTCTGCATATCCAACAAAGGCAATCTTCTATTCATGACTTCACATCAAGTTACTGGATCATGTAGGAGAATAGCTTTCCTGACATCATCGATATTGAATTGCCACGATTGTATGTGCCAGGACAGGTTTCAACGATGCTCTGTAATCTATAAATATTTACTACACTCGAAGATTGCAAGGTAGATTGTTATAAATCTAGTGTGATGCGAGTGCTATCATGCATTACCTCTACTATTTTCAAAAATGACACACTGCCTCGGACCCTAACGTAAATTTGAATCTCGCATGAAAAAAAATGATGTTCTACTAGGGATAATAGTCCCACATGAGACGTGTAGAGATAAAAATGAGGTTTAAAATGAATAAACCTCAATTAGTCATTTGAATACCTTTGGGTAGTCCAGACAACAACTCCTTTTGCACAATCTATCCAACAAGCCACCTATTTAATCTCGAAATCCATCCAAACCTCTTGTCTAATCAAAATATTGAACTCCAGATCCACCACGTTCTAATCCTTATTACTGTCATGGTCACTGTCCAGGTCCAGGTATCCCTCGTAGAGCCTACAGTCATATGTGCCAACATCAGTGGCTTGCTTGTTGCCTATCCAACCATGTCATCCTAGTGTCCACCGATGTCTAGGTAGTCAAGCCCTCCTAAAAATTTACAAGGGGATTGCAAAAGTCAGGTCAATGTTAGGGGGTCCAGGTAGGTAGTCAGGTCAATGTTTAGGGTCCGCCACATGACAATCCACCTTTCATTGTGCGTTCGATATAGGTTGCGTAAGAGTCTTCAAATTGGAGATCCACGCCATAGGTAGTCATTCAAAGGCCAATCAAGCGAGATTTGCATTAGCAGCATAGGGGGTCCAGGTAGGTAGTTAGGTCAATGTTTAGGGTCCGCCACGTGACAATCCACCTTTCATTGTGCGATCAGTCTAGGTTGTGTAGGAGTCTTCAAATTGGAGATCCATGCCACAAGTAGTCATTCAAAGTCCAATCAAGCGAGATCTACATCAGCAGTGTAGTAGTCCCCAATCAAGCTTTCAGTCAAGCATGCCCAACTCTCAGGCTACAATCGAGCTGAGAGCAATATGAGCTCTGATACCATGTCAGATAACTCAACAAAATTTCATTAATCAAATGATAATTAAATAGTACAATAAATGCCTGAATTAGTCCATAACAAATGGAACTAACCAAATGGACCAAGCCCTTATTAGGCGATAGTTCAAACAGAATAGATACGCCGCCTCCTAATAATGTAATAAATAGACATACGCTAACAGTTATCAGGTTTTTGATAAGCAAAAGTGTGGGAGTCTTCCTATAACTTGGTGGAAAAAGGTGTGGAACAAATTTGCCTGGCCAAATGTAACTTCTTTCTCTACTTGGTAGCTCATAATAAATGCCTCACTTAGGATAATGTGAGTATATCGCTCCAAATTTTTTGCATCCCTACCTTCAGGCTATAGGATCCATGCCCGGAAGGAGGATGGGAAAAGGATGGCGTGGTACCTCGGACTGAGAGGCCTTGCGAAGGTCCCGCCTCTCGGGGAGGTGTATTATGGTGATTTTTCGATGGATGGTGGGTTCACCAGGAAACGTTTGAGTGGCAGTTTCCATGCCTAGGTTGGGAATGTGTTTGATGGGTTCAGTTTTAGCTTTAATCATCCAAGTCCTAGGTTTGGCCAAAATGCGTCTAAGCTATTCTATATGAAATGCAGATTTAAATGAAGACAAAAAAATATTTGGACAGAAAAATAGAAAGAACAAGATGGATTAAAGACCCATACCTGATCCGGATGTCTGATGAAGGTTCTGATTTTTGAAGCATCGCCTCTGATTTAACAAAATCGTCTGTGATCTGACAAGATCATCTAAAATCTGACGAATTCGTCAGAAAAATTTGTCAGAGACCTACAAACAGAGAAATAGGTGCAAAACATAGAAAATACAGCAATGCTAACATAGGGAAATAGTGTAAAATAACAATAACAATATCAAACTGAAAATTATAAATAGAAACATGAATGCATTATACTGATTTAATGACAATTATAACTTAATTATGCATTTGATCTAGATGGGTGAACTCCAAAATGCAGAATAGCAAGGAATAATGATAAAACTAACTAAATTCAGAATAAAATAGTGGATAAATGTAAGAAAACACGCAAACTCTAGGCACTGATTGCCCCCAATGTGGACTACAGTCGAAATCATCTCGAATTGGGTCGAGATCGTCCGAGATTGTACGAGATCGTCTGAGACGAACTGAGCTTGCTCCGGTTGAAAAACAATGAAGTTCCTGCAAACAAACTTGGCAAAATACAAATGCAAACATTGATTTAAGATGGTCTAGTGCATGTAGAATTCGAGTTACAGGGAATTTCAGCCAGGGGGATGCTAAGGGGGAGGGCCTAGGATTAAATAGGCTTAGGAGGGAGGTTAGGAGGTTGGAGATCATCCCTTATTTGGGAGATCTCCAACGGGGAGGGTCTCTAACGATGCAGACACGCTTGCCCGGATTAGAGACGTCGTTGGAACAGAGACTAATTGTGAAAAATTAGTTTTGGGACAAGATCGTCTGGACGTCCTAGCCCAGACGAAATCGTCCGATCTGAGGCGATATCGTCTGATCGGCGACGATATCATCAAACGGTCAAAACAAACTCTAAAAATGGCGCGAGAAATGAGGAAACGGATTAAGCGATGGTTTGGGAGCGGTTTTGGAGGTTGAAATTTGAATTTGAATATTTACTAGAGTAAATGTAATTATTAAGGTTTTACTGCGCCAATTTTAGGGTGCTACATTTTGCCCCCTCTTTAGCAAATTTTTCAAAGAAAATGCGTTAAATATGAGTTCTTCTCGATCTACGAGAAAGCAAAAATTATTCCCATTTTTAGGTGACGATTCTTGGTCGAATCGTACGACAGCTTACTATGGTGCCCCCTCCGTGTTTTTACCCAAATCGAACGTTTGAGGTAAAAACGTGGAAAAACAAAATTTTAAAATGTTTTTAATTGTGTTTTGAATAAAATTAAGAAAAATAGGGTAAAACCCTAATTCATTTTTACTATTCATGTTTCTGGTTTTTAGAGCTCTACAAGCAAAAATGGTGGAGACAGCGCACAGATCGACAGAGGTCCGACGCGGGCTACGGGTAAGAGTCTAAACTTAGCTTAGAATGGTTTAAGTTGAATTTACATGCTTTTTAGGTTGATTTTAAATAAATTTTGAGCATCGCGGCCATTTTTGGGCCGTCGAGGGGATGAAATCGTCCCGATTTCGACGAAATCGTCTCAAGTTTGCCAATTTCGTCGAAGGGCGAAATCGGCGAAAGGGGGACGATTTCATCAAACAAGGGACGATTTCGGCTTGCGAAATCGGAGACGATTTTGCTCAAATTTGGGACGATATCGTCCAATAGTGGACGATATCATCATTTGTATAAAATTGAACTGATTTTACTTGCATTATTAATCACTTGAGTTTTTATTAATGATTTTGTATTTTGTTGTTGTTTTTATGTTGTAGAGAGGTTTACTAAAGAGCAGAGAATGGAAATACGATGGGTTGAGAGATGACTTGGCCGCTCTATCATAGGCAGAGCGGGATCAGCTGGCTCAGGTCGGCTTACAGCATGTGGCAGAGATGCCACAAGTTTCTACAGACATGGGGCTACTGACAGCCCTGGCAGAGAGGTGGTATCCGGGTTCTTCCTATTTTTGGTTATCGACAGGGGAGATGACTCCCACATTAGAGGATGTATGGAGGATTTTGAGGATCCCCATACAAGGACGGTTGATCACTCCTATGGCCAATCAGGGCCACGCTATGATGCGGTTGTGTGGCGATCCAAGCTTCGCCCTGGAGAAGGGCAAAGTGAACATCGAGGCGCTACGTCAGATGCCTGGGGCATCCAGACTCACACAGGTTTTGGCCGGAGTGGTGGGTGGACTTCTGCTGTGCCACCAGAGCGGGTGCAGGGTACCATGGGTGCTAGCAGATGTGATCTACGACATGCGTGACCATGGTTACAGGTTCTCTTGGGGCAGCTTTGTTCTATGTCGATTGTACAGGATCCTGCATGGGGTCGTGTACAAGGGCGGCCGATGTCTGGTTATGACATCACTTCTACAGGTTTGGTGCTAGGAGCACATTGTAGTGCGAAGGCCGATAGGGCTTCCTTTGATAGGGATTGACGGGGAGAGGCCCCGAGTTTTCTATTGGTGGCTCCGAAGAGGGGCACAATGGTGGATTGATCTATCGATGTCCCGAAGACTGCTTGATGACCTTGTCCTAGACCAGATCACCTAGAGGCCTTGGAGGGACCATCCAGGGTGGGCCGAGGATGGACAGGAGCTGGCTCACATCAGGCGAGTCTACTGGCTAAGGATGGAGAGGGGAGAGGTGGAGCTCCACCGCTACGACCGAGTTTTGTGATAGTTCGGTCTACAACAGGGGATCCCATCTCTCAGGGATTACGAGTTTTCTCGGACTATCCGGGATAACACTATAGTGAGCGAGGCTCCAGATATGCAGCGATTTTGGAGTCAGGATGTAGATGATGCCCCCATTCAGCCAGTGGATGGGGACGACGCTGGAGTAGCCGACGGCTATGATGCCTGGTACGCAAGCATCCGCCCTCCTCGGATGACGAGGGCTCAGGGTCTGATTCACGTAGTTGTGCGTCGGATGGGGAGGCGGTGCCAGGCGGCCATTGAGGTGGCACAGGGTCATGGAGGGAGAGAGTAGAGGAGACCACAGGCATAACAGAGGCCACGACAAAGGGAGAGGAGGGAGGAGAGACCCCCTTCTCCATAGAGAGAGAGGCCACCATCGCCCGATAAGGGCAAGGGTGTTGACACTAGGGAGAGCAACGAGATAGCGACTCTTCGAGCGAAGATAGTCCATCTCTAGGCATAGGTGCAGACCTTGCAGGAGGAGGCTGCACGACACCGAGCTGAGGTTACACAGCTCAGAGATGAGATTGCATGCCTCAGAGCATGGGGCGGAGGGGCGAGCACTCGGGAGCTAGCATGGGCTATTGCCCAGATCACATTTTATCAGACACTATACCACCAGATGGTGCCAAAGGAGGAGAGATTACCATTGCCGGCTACCATCGCGGATCCGATCAGGATTGGGTCATCAAGGACTTCATCCCGATCCATGACTAGGACTCGCAGTACCACACATACTGCGATGGGGCCACCTCGTCCACCTCAGGGCAGGGGAGGAGATGAGGCTGAGAGCTCGAGGGGTTCTCGAGGCTAGCTACTACAGATTGCACTGTACGGATTGATATATAGTATTTATTATTTTTGATAGAGGATTGAGTATGCCGAGGTATAGATTGTGGCATACCGATTCGATTTTGATATGATGTATATTATGGTTGATACATATATAGATGAGATATTTTTGATCATATGACTTGTGTCTTATGTATTTTTATGATGCTTTAAAATGTTTTGATTGATTGATTTGATGATTCATGTGATTACGTCGTTGGAAATATTATGGTTGAAATGTCATGCTTAAAAGATTTAAATGAAAGAATCTGATAGAACAAATTGGTTGTTGATGATGTGATGATTTGATAAAAAAATAAAAAATAAAAGGGACTTTTAACAATAATTTCAAAGGACATTGTCGTTGTTATAGACCATTTCATGGAGTCGCCGCTCACTCGGTCATCAAGCTAATCCCAGTATAGAAATATTGTTAAAAAGTAAAAGAGTGCTTAAGAGACTGTCTTAAGACTTTGGTGCAATGGTGCAAATGATGATGATGATGGTTTGTTTTCAGAGTTTCATAAAAATAGTATGCATGAAAATATGATGTTGCTAGGTATAAATTCCTAAGTGTGATAAAATTGTTGAATAATTCCCTAGGAATTATACCATCATTGCAAAATTGAAGTTTGACATAATGACATGAAATAGTAACAATGTGCATTGTTTTAAAGCATAATTGTGTAACATAATGATTTAAGTCATATGTTTTTCATGATTTTTAAATAAATGGGGAAAAAATTGGTACAATGGTTTGCGCTAGGCATAGAATATGTAGGTATAGACTTATACCATCATCGCGAAATCCAAAAAGAGATAGTTTTATTGCATGGTTGATTTTTAATAAACAAAAAATATGAAGATGAGGACTTGCGCTAGGCATAAAATTCCAATTTTGGTTGTAGAACTATACCATCATCGTGAAAGTCGACAATATATATATATGTGTGTGTGTGTGTGTGTGTGTTGTGTGTTTTGATTGTATGGTTTTGAAAGAAATTTTGATTTTTCTAATTATGCATGTAGTTGTCTTTATACTAAACAACTGTACTTTAAAGAAGAAAATGAATTATTCCAGACAATTTGCAAAAAAAATATTTCAAAGTATCTTAAAGACAAAAGTTAGATTTATAAGGAATCCCATGTGCATATGTGAATTCATTTCCAATCTTGATTTATCATAATGATACACAAAATCTCTCAAATACAAATGTGTGTGCAATTGCTATGTTCATTTACCAGTTTTGAGCAAGATAATATGATACAAGTGATTTGAATGAACCAAATAAGTGTTCATTAACCATGATGTAGATGCATATAACCATACTAGACTACTATGTAAGTCGGATTATCAAGAGCTAGCTAATCCATAAGCAGACATAGGTCTGTACAAAAGAAGGTCGCTAATGTGACAGACATATCGCCACGCTAGGAGTTACCCAAGGCCAAGCGGGTTGGGCACAAACCACTTGTTATGGGGCTTACCTCACAGTTTTCGAATAATTGAGAATTCCAGGGATTCAAGCTCATCAACCCTTCTTTTCTTTTCAAAGGGTAGGGAAAGGGATTTTATTGCTTTTGCTTTTGCTTTCTTTTTCTTTTCTTTTTGTATTTTTGCTTGATAATGTTGTAATGATAAAAATAACATTTTTCTTTTTCTCTTTTTCTTGAACTTTGCTTTTTCTTTTTGTTCTATGCTAGGGATACTTGCTCGGATTATCTGTAGAGCAAGGGATTTTTATTCTGGGTAGGGGTGAGCTTGTCCTTTTGCCAATTCTCAAAGATTCTAGACCATGTGCATGATAGGATAGCAGGGGAAACTTTTCGCTCAAGAAACCACTTCTACTATGTAGCAAAGCATGGAAATTACAAATATAATCATTTTATTGTGAAAGGATGTGCTTGGTTTAAGTAAATAACAAGATCAATTCTCTGTGCTCAAACTTTATTTAATTGAATTTTGTGGACTTTGATATAAGAGAGATTAGTAATCATGTCAGATAAAAATCAAGATATTTATTTTTGTGAGTGTGAAAGTGAGGGATTCCAAATAAATGCTAATTTATCCAAAATAATTTGAAACATATAACTGCAACATTTGTAAGAAGATATATATATATAAATACTTTTTGAGAAGTTTTGAGAATGTTGACTCTTTCTTTCTTCTTTATGTTGTTTTGGTTTCGAAAGAGTCAAGAATATTGCTGTTTTTTTTATTTTTATTATTATTTTTTTGTTTTTGAAAGAATTAACAAGTGCCATAAATAAATACAACAAATAGTTTTGAAGATTTTGATGATTATGAATGTTTTTGGTGTTTTTGAATTTGAAAGAAATACAAGATAGTGATTTTGAAATATTTTAAACAAATATATACAAGGATGAAATGACCAAATTTATACATAGTAACGTTTAAGATGCAAAATGTTCATGGGTTCTTTAAGTTCTTTACCATCTAAGGTAGATAATTTGTATGCTCCCGATTCAAATTTAGCAGTGATAATGTATGGTCCAAGCCAGTTGGGCTCAAATTTACCTTTAAGGTCCTTAGTTGCATTAGTATTTTTTTTATTTTCTTTTAAAACAAGATCGCCGATCTCAAAGGATCGATGATGAACTTTTTTAGCATATGATCTTTTAAGCTTGTTTTGGTAGGCACGGAGATGCTCCAAAGCATTAATGCATTTTTCATCTAGGAGTTCCAGGATGACTGAGTCTGCCGACCTCGATATTCATCTCCTACTTCGGTATCTTGAAGTAGTAGAGCCAAAGAAGGAACTTCTAATTCAAAGGGAAAAATGGCTTCAGCACCATAAACCAAAACAAAAGGTGAAGTTCCCGTGGGGGTTCGAACACTAGTTCGATAGGCCCACAAGGCTGGATATAACTGAATGTGCCAGTCACGGCCAGTTTTATTGACCAATATTTTAAGGATTTTGATTAAGGTTTTGTTAGATGCTTCTGCTTGACCATTACCCTGAGGATAATAGGGAGTGGACCAGCGATGTTGAATCTTATATTTTTGGCATAATTTTTTAACATCTTTATTTTTGAAACAAGTTCCATTATCAGAGATGAGATTTGCAGGAATTCCGAACCTACAAATGATTTGATTAAAAATAAATTTAGAGACTTGTGTGCCAGTGCAGGAAGCTAAAGGCATAGCTTCAACCCACTTCGTGAAATACTCGATGGCGGTTATGATGAATTTGTGTCCATCAGATGACACAAGATTGATTTTGCCAATAATGTCTAAGCCCCATTTTGAAAAGGGCCAAGGAGATGAAATCGCCTACAGCTCTTGTGCAGGCGCATGGACAAGGTCAGCATGTTTCTGGCACTTGTCGCAATGGCGCACATAATCATGTGCGTCATTCTCCATGGTAGGCCAAAAGTATCCTATCCTAAGGAGCTTTTTAGCAATGACACTACCACTGAAGTGTCCTCCACAAGATCCATCGTGGGCTTCACTCAAGGCTAATTTGGATTCTTCTAAATTCAAACATCTTAATAGGATACCTTCAAAAGATCTCCTATATAAAGTATTGCCAATTATTACAAATCGACTTGCTCGTCTACGTAATAACCGACGTTGGTTTCTATTAGAATTGGCAAGGAAAGTCCCATTTTGGAGAAAATCAAATATATCCGTATACCAAGGTTCAGGAGTAGTTTCATTGATTAGAAACACATCCAAAGGTTCTAAGCATGACTTATTTGAAGCGGGTTCCTAGAGTCGACGAATAATGATAGTGGCATATTCGTCATCTAACTCCAAGGGTAGGAGAGATGCAGCTGCGGCCATAGCATCAGCTGCACGGTTGCAAGTTCGAGGAATAGCTTCCAAGGTAACTTGATCAAATAGAGACATTAGTTGTAAAACATAGGCTTTATATGGGCACAGTTTATCATCTCTGGTCTGATAAACTTCATTAATTTGGTTTATAACAAGTTGAGAATCACCAAAAACTAACAGATGTTTAATTTTTAGCGCCAAGGTAGCTCGTAATCCAAGGATTAGAGCTTCATATTCAGCGATATTGTTGGTGCAAGCAAATGTTAATTTGAAGGATAGAGGAATAAGATGTTTTTGCGGGGATATTAAAATAATACCCGCACCAACCCCACTCATGCATCGGGCTCCATCAAAGTATAAGGACCATTGTTCAATATGGTCTGCCTCTAATTGAAGGCATTCATCAGGAAACTCAATGATGAGGGGATGGGTAGACTCTAAGGGAGCAACAGCTAATTGATCTGCTATGATTTGACCCTTAACAGACTTATGTCCTATGAACGTGAGGTCAAACTCGCTTAGAGCAAGAACCCACTTGGTTGTGCGACCCGATAAATAAGGTCGACTCATGAGATACCTCAAGGGATCATATTTAGCAATGACATAAGTTTTTTGACTAAGCATATAATGGCATAATTTTTGCATAGCGAACACGAATGCTAGACATAATTTTTCTAATGTTGTGTAGCGGGTTTCATAACTGATGAAGGTTCGGCTAATATAATAATTAGCACGTTCTCTCTTCGCATCATCAAGTTGAGCTAACATAGCTCCTAAGGCAGAATCTGAAGCTAAAATATACAGGAGAAATGGGCGATCAGGTCTAGGCGGTGAAAGCATAGGTGGGTTAAGGAGGTATTGTTTGAGAAGTTCAAAAGCTTCTTTACATTCGTCGTCCCAATTAAAAGGGACATCCTTCTTAAGAAGTTTAAGAAAGGGACCGGTTTTGTCTGCCAACTTATCGATGAAGCGACGAATGGCTTGAAGCTTACCTTGTAAACTTCGTAACTCAGATATATTAGTAGGTGCGGGCATATCAGTGATAGCCGCAATCTTGAGAGGGTCGATTTTGATACCACGTAAAGAAACTAAAACCCCTAATAGCTTACCGGACTTAACTCCGAATATGCATTTGGCTGGATTTAATCGAATAAGATATTCTCGTAATCGATTAAAAACTTTTCTCAAATCATCTAAATGGTTATCTTCATTAATAGAGCGAGCTATAATATCATCTACATAATCATGTAGGATATCATGCATCATATCATGAAAAATATAAGTCATAGCTCGTTGATATGTTGCACCTGCGTTCTTTAAGCCAAATGGCATCACTTTCCAACAAAAAGTACCCCAGGGGGTAATAAAGGCTGTTTTAGCCTGATCTTCGAGGAGCTATCCTGATCCGATTATAACCGAAGAATCCATCCATTAAGGACATCATTCCACTCCCGACAGTAAAGTCAATGATTTGATCCATGTTTGGGAGAGGAAAATCATCTTTAGGGCATGCAGCGTTAATATCTCTAAAATCTATGCAAACCCTAACTTTGGTGGCTTCTTTCTTGGTGACTGGAACTACATTTGAGATCCATTCAGCATAATCAATAGCTTGTATAAAAACAACATTCAAGAGTTTTTCTAACTCCCCTTTGACTAGCAAAGCCACTTTGGGATGCATTTTTCTAAGTTTTTGTTTAACAGGTTTAGCATCCGGATGGACCACTAGGTGATGCATGACTACAGAAGGGTCTAGACCTGGCATATCTTCATATGTCCAAGCGAAGACATCTTCATACTCTTTAAGGAATGCAATGTATTGCTCTTGTTTTTCTTGACTTAATTCTGATCCAATATTGATTATGTGAGGATTATCCTCAGTTCCAATATTAATTTTAATGACGTTTTCTACCTCCATGTGTAGATCTCTTTCAAAATTAGGTGGGGCGGGTGAAACGCCCAATTCTTGTAATTCTTGTAAGGTTAAGTTGGATAATTCATCTTGAGGATTAGTGGTCTCAAGTTGGGCTATAGTTGGTATAGAACCATCAAAATAAAATCCATTGTGTAACATCTCTTCAACGGAGACATCGTGGAAGATATCTCCCTCCAACTCCTCATCGGAGTCGACAATCATTTCGGGGTAAGCTATGGATAGCATGTTACATGTAAATGGCTGATTTTTTAGAGGCAAATCATCATGCCTATCCAAATAATCTTGATAACATATGAGTTGATCATCATCTTCAAAAGGAAAGGGTTGACCCTTACTAGGAAATAGGCCCACACCACAATGGGCAGGCCACGGTTCTACCTCGAAAGGTTCTTTCATGCCATTTTGGAAAGGTCCCAAGCCTTTCCCTTTATATCCCATTTTAAGCATTATGGGTTTAGCTTTAATATATTCATTGGTAAAATAACACCGAGCATATCCCTCATGATGAGTTTTGATATTCCGAGGGATTCTTCCCCAATCATATCCTTTATAAATGAAGGCACAACTCCCGACTTGGTAAATACTTCCCATAGGTTGTGGGAGGCCCAAAGTACGAGGAGATGGCGGCAAGTTATTTAAAAGAATTGAATCTTGCATGAAAGTATTTTTTTTTTCTGATATTAAGGTTGTGGATAAATCGGGTAAAAGTTCATCAGAAAGAGCATAAGATGTAGAAGGATCATTCCCTATATCTTTAGATGTGGAAGGTATGATAGATGTTGATAATGTGGAAGTGTTAATAGATGGGTCTATAGGTTTTGAAATTATAGGGATGGAACATGAAGGATTGGTCATGGATTGAAGATCTTTTTGAGGTTCTAGAGTGGTTTGTTTAGAAGATTGTTGATCTATATATGAGGATGAAATTAATGGAGGGGAAATAGGTGAAGCTATGGGTGTGTGTTTCACAGTTTTAGATGAAAAATAAGAATTAGGATGTGTGGATGATAGAGCAGGGCAAAATTGCACTCCAACAGGTTTCGCCAAAGCACACATATCAAAGGGTCTAGGATCACCGTGGATAGTGACCAACTGATTCTTAAATTTGAATTTAACACATTGGTGTAAAGTTGATGGGACAGCCCGCATTGCATTGATCCAAGGATGACCCAAGAGTATATTGTACGATGCGGGGCAATGTACAATAAACATGGTGGTATCTAGAGTTCGAGGACCAACTTGCAATGGGATGGTAATAACTCCACACGTTTCTTGTGTTTCGTCATTGAAAGCCTTGATAATCATGTCAATTTTCTTCATTTCATCACTCCTAAAGCCAAATCATTGGTAGAAGTCAAAAGTGCAAATGTTTAGAGATGAACCATTATCAATCAGGACTCTTTTAACAACTACATCTCCAATTAGAGCAGTAATATATAAGGGATTATCCTTATGTAAACTATGTTGTGGGATATCTTTATCCCGAAAGTCAATACAATCAACTTCTCGAGTGATGATAGTATTGGCCATGGCTTCAAGTTGAATATTTTGAGGTACCATCATTTGGCTTAATGTAAGCATCAACTCATCCCTATGGGTAGGAGAAGATCTTAATAAATCCAAAAGGGAAATTATGGCTGTAGTATTGGATAATTGCTCATTAATATTGTAAGGGGGTTTAGGTTGAACATTGGAAGCATGATTCCCTTTATTGGGATTTTTCAAAATAAATGGAGCTGATCCATCATTCTGGTTTGGTTCTTGTTGAGAATTTTGAGCCTGTTGTCGGGTAACGACTCCAATGGTACCTACAATGTTATATTGAAGACGCTGAACTGGTCTCGGTCGAGCATTTATGGCTTGTTCATTTGGGAGGAATTGATTAGAAGAGGGTCGAGTAGTAACTCTTCTAGGAAATGGTTCTTCTGGAACCATAGCATCTGTGATAGGTTGAATAGGATCTGATTCATTTTCAGAACTATTCGATTGGTTTGAAGTGATGTCTATTTCACTTTCAGTATCTGATTCTATATCACTAGGATCTGGAGTTTGAATATTATGTAGGGGCCTGGTTGTGACCATGGATAAAGTTGTGTCAAATATTTGAGGATCATGATTAAGTAAATGTCCGCTAATAGTTCCTACATATCGGGTAGGAGGAGGAACATTATGATGTTCGATTTGATTGGCCACCTCTTTACCATGTCTTGGTAAAGGGTGTTGAAATATGTCTAATGATTGATTAGCATTTTGATTTTGATTTTGGGGAATGTTCTTTTGAGGATTATTAGGAGCATTTTGTTTAGGTTGGAAGGCTTGCACCTCCATTTCATTATTATCAATCAGATCCTGTATTTTATGTTTCAACCTTTTACAAGCGTTGGTAGAGTGTCCAGGCCCTCTATGGAAATCACGGTGTAAGTCAGCTCTGTATCCGGGTATAGTTGGATCAGGTTCCCGGATAGCTGGTAATTGGATCAAACCTCTTTCGAGTAATTGAGGTAAAATAGTTGATAATGGTTGATTCAATCTAGTAAATTCTCGAGGAGGCTTATCAGGCGGTTTCAATATAAATTTTTCTGTTGTTTTCGTTGCATTGATATTAGCAACATTTCTACTGTCAGTGACTCCGTCACCTACAACTTGTTTGTTTTTATACTGATTTTTGGATGTTTTCTCATCATCCTTCCTTTTAAGTTGGCCTCTCCTAATGAGGGCATCTTCTACTCTTCGAGCTAAATCTATAGCCTGATCGAAGGTAGTTAAGGTAGCAGTTGATAGCTCATAAGATATTTGTTCTTGTAAATTATTAATAAAAATGTCCAACATTTCCCTATAAGGTAGCACAAAGTGCAGTTTTCCTGTCAACTACCTCCATCTAGCTAAGAAATCGGCAAAACATTCATCCTTGTCTTGTTTTAAGTTGTATAAATCTTTAATGGTTACATGCCTCTCGATGTAGGCACTAAATTGATGGACAAAAGATTCATTTGTTTCTTCAAAGTTTCTCAAAGAATGAGTGGGCAATTGATAGTACCACTCTAATGCCATTCCACCTAAACTTTTCGGGAACATTTTTAGTAATAGCAAGTCATCATGTGATATATCATGACATGCTATCCTAAACATGCGAAGATGCTCTATGGGATCTTCGGTTCCTTTATATATAGGCAGGATGGGCATGGGAAAATGCTTAGGGTATGGTTGTGCTACAACTATGGGATCCAAAGGTTGACTACATATCTCTCGATAATTGTACGAGGGACGGTAAGGATCTATCTGGTCCATACGTGAAGCTAACTGTTTCACCATGGCTTCCAGATTACTAGTTTGCCCACCATATTGGTTCGGTAGGGCATTGATATGGGATTTGTGAGCATATGATGGAGGGACATGAAGATTAGATGCTATGTTGCTATTGTGTAAATTGTTGGTAGGAAAGGTGTTATGAAGGAATTTTGAAGTTGTATTATGTTGTATTCCAGATTGTTGAAAATTGGTGTTTGGCTTCATTTTAGGTTTTTGTTTACTTGAAGCATATTGATCAATAGTTTGGCGAAGTAAAGCAGTGAAGGAAGTTTTCTTTTGTGTGGGAATGATTTTAGGCTCAATAACAGGTTCCTTAGGAGGTTGGGTAACCTGTTGTTTTGGCATGTTCTGAATCATAGTGACCATATCTCTATTGGATGGTCCAGCCTTATCACTTTCTTGATCAATGAAAGACAAAGGATTAGTGTGCACATCAAACATATGTTCCATGGCTGCTTGAGTGTCACTAATTTGCCCTTTATCAATACGAACTGCCATATTAAGAGTGCCAATGTTATTATTGAAAAATTTCCAGAAATGATCTAAGTTGTCAAAAGCAATAGTTCCATCTGGAGCTACTCTAGGGGATGAGGATCCATCCTCTTTAACATTTTCTTCTTGTTCATTGTCTTCACCTAGGTCATCTTCTGGTTGATCTAGAGTTTCTCCTTCCGGAATTGGATCTTCGGGAAGGAGATTTGGGTTTCTAGTTTTATCTTCTAACCAATCTTCTTCTTCTCCTTCAGTTTGTTTACCATTCCTAAGTTTAGGCATTGTGCTTAATTTAGATTTCAGCAAATATATATATATATATATATATATATATATATATATTTTTATATATATATATATATATATATATGCAACAAGCTTAAGAGGTATATATTAATTATATACCTACTACAATATTTAAAATGAAAGGTTTTAGTTTTTGTTATGTTTTTTAGTTTTTCTTGTTTTTGTAATAATATTGTAAAGATAACAAACAACACAATAAATGCAAGAACTAATACTGAAAGTAATGATCTAGTTTTCTATAAACAATTTATAAATATCATTAATGGGCTCGAGTTCTTCAGAAGTCATGAAGTGTTCTTCTTCAAATTGAAAATTTTCTTTCAAAAATTTAATGAAAAGAGCTATAGTGATATTATCTGTCTCAGATTCTGGTTGATAGAAGTAAAGCTCGTGGCAATACTCTCGATATAACACAGCTCGAGGAACTCTATTCCATATTTCCCTATCCGTAAGAACAACCTCTTGGTCTTCTACACGACCTAGGAACTGGTGTATAATGGCTGCGTTCTCGAGGTATTCCTCAAAGGTGAACAATTTTGAAGACACAAGAGCTCTCCTATAAGCTAACCATCTATGGCAGGCTCTCTGAAGTTCATGATAAAAGATGAGTTGATGAGGATCCAGGATTCTATCTAGGACAAGCCTCTTGATTTGTTTAAGTTTTGTTGACCTAGATGAAATGACACTTAGTCTTCTATCAAGTTCATCCCACAAAAGTTGATTTCTATCTGTTTTAGGCACACTAAGCACATAATTGATTTCTATGGCTGCTAATTGGTTTTCAACATTTATAGTAACTGCTAATATTTTCTTAGGAGCTACCATCTAAACATGATATGCAACTTATTAATTTTAATGATTTGAAATGCATCTATGTTTTGGTTGTTTTATTTTTTTTTTGTTTTTTTTTTTCTTGTTTTCAAAAGGTTTTAAATGCATTCACGTCGGGTTCACCAAAATGTATCGCTCCAAATTTTTTGCATCCCTACCTTCAGGCTATAGGATCCGTGCCCGGAAGGAGGATGGGAAAAGGATGGCACG
This sequence comes from Wollemia nobilis, assembly GCA_028583015.1. Taxonomy (NCBI): domain Eukaryota; kingdom Viridiplantae; phylum Streptophyta; class Pinopsida; order Araucariales; family Araucariaceae; genus Wollemia; species Wollemia nobilis. The sequence goes on along the minus strand of JAQPPZ010016751.1, from coordinate 1,400,547 downwards.
GTACCTCGGATTGAGAGGCCTTGCGAAGGTCCCGCCTCTCGAGGGAGGTGTATTATGGTGATTTTTTGATGGATGGTGGGTTCACCAGGAAACGTTTGAATGGCAGTTTCCACGCCTAGGTTGGGAATGTGTTTGATGGGTTCAGTTTTAGCTTTAATCATCCAAGTCCTAGGTTTGGCCAAAATGCATCTAAGCTATTCTATATGAAATGCAGATTTAAATGAAGACAAAAACAGATTTGGATAGAAAAACAAAAATGACAAGATGGATTAAAGACCCATACCTGATCCGGATGTCTGATGAAGGTTCTAATTTTTGAAGTAGTCAGGATCGCCTCTGATTTAACAAAATCATCTGTGATCTGACAAGATCATCTAAGATCTGACGAATTCGTCAAACGAATTCGTTAGAGACCTACAAACAGAGAAATAGGTGCAAAACACAGAAAATACAGCAATGCTAACATAGGGAAACAATGTAAAATGACAATAACAATATCAAACTAAAAATTATAAACAGAAACATGAATGCATTATACTGATTTAATGACAATTATAACTTAATTATGCATTTGATCTAGATGGGTGAACTCCAAAATGTAGAATAGCAAGGAATAATGATAAAACTAACTAAATTCAGAATAAAATAGTGGATAAATGTAAGAAAACATGCAAACTCTAGGCACTGATTGCCCCCAATGTGGACTGCAGTCGAAATCATCTCGAATTGGGTCGAGATCATTCGAGATTGTACGAGATCGTCTGAGATGAACTGAGCTTGCTCCGGTTGAAAAACAATGAAGTTCCTGCAAACAAACTTGGCAAAATACAAATGCAAACATTGATTTAAGATGGTCTAGTGCATGTAGAATTCGAGTTACAAGGAATTTCAGCCAGGGGGATGCTAAGGGGAGGGCTTAGGATTAAATAGGCTTAGGAGGGAGGTTAGGAGGTTGGAGATCATCCCTTATTTGGGAGATCTCCAATGAGGAGGGTCTCTAACGGTGCAGACATGCTTCTGCCCGGATTAGAGACACCGTTGGAACAGAGACTAATTGTGAAAAATCAGTTTTGGGACAAGATCGTCTAGACGTCCTAGCCCAGATGAAATCATCCGATCTGAGGCGATATCGTCTGATCGATGACGATATCGTCAAACGGTCAAAACAAACTCTAAAAATGGTGCGAGAAACGAGGAAACGGATTAAGCGGCGGTTTGGGAGCGGTTTTGGAGGTTGAAATTTGAATTTGAATATTTACTAGAGTAAATGTAATTATTAAGGTTTTACTGCGCCAATTTTAGGGTGCTACAGTGAGGAAGAGGGGATTTCATGGTCCCTATTTTTGTGTCCTTTGCAATAAGAATGAGGATGACTCTTATCATTTATTTTTCCAATGCTCCTTTGCCAGAGACATTTTGCACCATTGGTGGAGTGCTTGGAACCATCCATGTTTTCATGTGTTGTCCCTGGTGGAGTTTTGGAGTAGTCTGGGTAGACCTCCATCCAAGTCCCCCTTCCTTCAGGTGTCTTGGAATTTGGGGTCTTCTTGCATCATCTAGAAAATTTGGCTCAAACGAAATCGACGCATATTTTAGGGTAGTTATTTGGTTGTTCAATAGATCTGGCAAAGGATCTTGTATATGGTTCAGGAAACCATCCATAGCAAATGTGATGTGGACCCTCTTTTGGATTCTAGGGAGTAGAAGGTACAACAAGCCCTTTGTCTCTTTGGGGATGGTGTGAACTCTTCTAGCCCTAGTAGGGTTCCTCAGCTTAGCAAGAAGGTTAGGAGAGATGGTAGGTGGAGGCCAACCCCTATAGGAGTTTTTAAAATTAATATTGACAGATAATCTAGGGGTAATCCAGGACATGCTGGCATTGGTGGTGTTAGGAGAGATTTTACTGGTGGTGTCAGTTATTTCTTTTCCATTTATAAAGGTGTTCACTCCAATAATTTTATGGAAGCTCTTGCAATTCTTGAAGCCTTGTGGAGGGGGTTTTCTCTTGGCTGGCATAGCATTATCTATGAGTCTAACTCCCAAATTGTGGTTAATATTTTAAACAGTAAAAGAGTGGAGGAAGTTAATTGGCAGTTGGCCTTTATAGCTATTCAGATTCTCAAAATGAGTGAAGAGTTCAAATTTATATCCTTTGTGCACATTCCAAGGGAATGGAATGTGGTTGTTGATTACCTGGCCAAAAGGGCTTTTGAGTTGTTGGATCCTTGGAGTATCGATAATTGGAAGTCTCCCATTTGGGGACTCTCAACATCTGTGGGAGTTGATCCACAAGGATGTACAAACTTAATGTGGTTTGTTCTTTTTGTCTTTTTTGGGTGTCATTCTAGTCTAGTGGTTTTAGCATGTTTGGCTATTTATTTGAGTCCTAGTTGGAAGCTCAGTTGTACTCTGTAATCTAGACTTTTTATCAATAATTTTTTACCCCTTTATTTAAAAAAAATATATATTACAAGTTTCAACTTAAAATAAAATAGCCATGAGTGAATTTTTTAATCAAGTCCTCTTCTGAATATTTCACACCAAGCAATACCCTTAGCCTATTGAATTGGAAAATGTAGTTAGAAATAGACATCCCATAGGTTTACCTCAATATATACCACTTGGTAGTGAGGTCACTTTAGTAGTTTGGTGGAAAGAATGTGTTTTTTAGAATTTGGATTAATTATTTCCAATTCATGGTGGCATTATGGCTTTGTATTTCTACAAGTAAGACTTTTGCTAGGCTTGTAAGTTTAACTGTATAAAATGCAACCTGTTCATCCTTAGTAATTTAAGCATAAGCAAACTAAGTTTGCATATCCAAAATCCATGTAGATAAGATATTTGGATCTCTAGATCCATCATATAATTTGATCTCACATTTGGATTACTTGCATGATTGTGATAAATTTTTATGTCTCCTGGATTTAATTGCACCACGATATCTTTTACCTTATTTGCTAAAATGTCTACTATAGTAGTAAGGTTTTCCATATTTTATTTGAGGTCTTAAGCCATATTTTTTTGAGTATATGCTCGACTAGGAGGATTAAAAAATTGATGCAAGAACTAATCTAGGCTTAAGAATTTTGATAATTTTCCTAATGTAAGAATTGCCTAGATTTTTACAATGATTTACCCTCCATATTTTTAAAAAATGGCTAATTTAAAGTACTTTTACAAAATTAAATCAATTTTTGAAATTACAATTTAGCACTAAAATTTTGAAAAATTAACGATTACAATACCAAAAATGGGTTAGGAGGAAAAATGAATGGATTAAATTGCAGAAATTTACAAGGTATTGCAAAAAATTGGCTAAAATCTGACAAAAAATGGAGAAATTATCACCTATTTTGTTGTTTTTCTACTTTTGGCACAAAATATTCAAATTTTGAATTTTCAAATTTTTGAAAATTGAAATTTCCCTCCAAAAATTCTCTTTTGCGCATGAAAATTTATTTGAATTGGTTTTCCTGCCCAAAACATTGGTTTGAAAATTGCCCAATCAACTGGGTTAGTGGGCGCTCAACTACCCTGCATGAAATATAAGTGATCAAATTCTCTATGCAGAACTCGACATCAAATGACTGTGCAAGGTCAAATCATGGCACAAAAACTATAACAAGGAGCCTCCAACTAGCTTTGCTTTGGTATCAAAGCTCATGCCCCACCACTGGGTACTCTTGCACGTATGACATGGCAAGGGTGACCACTAAGAGGTTGTCACCTTCTATAGTGTGCAGGCAGCCTTATAATATTTCTTATGCACCTTGCACTATAGATGTGGGAAAATTTCTACAAGGAAAAATTACCCTTGTGGTGATCTTTGGTGGATTCTGTGGTGACGACGGTTCTTCATGGTGGCTGATAAATTTATAACCTTTGAAAAATTTTAATTATTTTTACCGTTAATTTTTCTACCAATTTTACTTTGTTATTGTTGAAGGGGCACTTGAAAACTTTTGTCACATCACCTAGGAACACAATGCTCGCAAAATCGATCATTGTGTTTCCAACCTATCAGGAATGCTAAAAAAACTGAGAAATCATGGATGGAAAATTTATTAGGGTCTCTAAAACCTGAGGTGCGATGCAGTTAGTAATTTCTTATGATCTATGTCTACTCTACAATGAGTCTCACCAATCCTTGCCATTGAACAGTTCTACCAGAAACTGTGCTATCGATGCCAAAATTGTCTAACTATGCTAGAAAAAAATTTGAAACTCGTTGAAGGTCCCAAATTGCATCAAATTTTTGAGGGTATCATTGGGATTCAGTCATGAGTCACCAGAACATCCCAATCACCAAATAGGAATGCCATCAGAAATTTTGATTATATCACCATTAACATTGGGTTCATCGATTTACTAGCTGCCGCCATAATGCACGAAGCAACAATAAGATTTGTCTACTTTCAAGGGAAGTTGCAATCTGCCATTTTTTGAACCAAGGTTACCAAAAATTGTAGAAGTTGTGAACATTTTTCGAAAAGTAGAAAAGGTGTCTGATCTCATGTTGAATAACAACTATAAATGTTGAGATATCCACATCGAATATTGAGGAAATGACTAGGAATAGTTCTCTGCTCAGCACAAATAATCCATTCGAATATCGATCATCATCAATAGCATGCTTTAAATGTTGAACTCACTGAAGGTAGGTATCTAGGTCACTATTTTTTGTTTTACTGAAGCCAGTCGAAATGGTCCATTGATGGTCATCTAGTGGTCGGCATTGATAACGATGGTCAATCACTGGCTGGTCGATGTTGGAATTGGATGGTCATCAGTGGTTGTTGGCCACGAAGGTGGTAGACCAGTTTTTGGTCGACACCGATGTCAGCTAGCCATTGGTGTTGGCCGATTGTTGTGTAGGTGGGTGAAGAGGCCAGTGAGATGGCCTATCAATTCTAAAAAAAAAATACAAGGCAATATTAATATTTTATAAAAAAAAATCATGCATAAAAAATGATTCAATTTTTCAAGTTGAGTTATAGTGGAATCAACTCTTCTTCCTCCTATAATTTTGGAGATAAAATTTTGCTTTGAAAATCTTCTTGCCCTTAGAAGGCAATAATTTTACCCTCTTGTTTTTGCTAGGGATATTTGGTGCAGGGGTAATTTATGTCCTCTGCTACCTCAACTTCATCTAATACTGCAAGTGGCTTCAATCCAACTCCCAAACACACCTACCTATGATATTTATGAACTAGTTGTGAACTCCAACTAGACACCTAGAAAAAAGTGGATCAACTTGCCCTCCTTTCTACCACAACTTGCCCTTGGCAATCTGATACCAGTGATGTAGAAACCAAACATGAAGCTGATTTATTTATTGATGCAATGCAATATATAGAAGAAATACAAGAATATCACATGGTTAAGTGGTTGCAATAATTTTACAAACATGGCCAACCATTTAACTAACATATAACAATCTGCTAAACAAAGGTGAAAACTAATTGCTAGAAGATAAATATCTCTAATAGCTAACTAAACACCTAAACAACTTAACAACCTATTTCTAACATGGGCATACTATGCCTCACATGAATACAAAGTGCAATGAAATAGGAAATGAATATAATAATAATAAATAATTAAATATTAACTTAGGCTTAAGTGGATAAGCCTAAGTATCCTCAAAAAACTCTTTCATAGTCATCAAATTCTTCCATAAGTATTTTTCTTTTTAATTTGTTCTTAGAATCATATGACCCTTTCTTTTCCTATATGTAAACTTCTTCTTCATAATATCCATTCTTTGATTCTTCACTACTTGATTTACAACCTTCTTAAGCTTCTTTTATTTCTAGTGTATAAATATGGAATATAAGTTATGATCATAATTGATCCACTTTTCTTCCTTGTTTGATAATATGGCATTGTTTCTTTCCATTGAGGACTTTAAAATCTACTGTCATATTTTGATCCATAAGTTGAGAAACTAAAAGAATTTTGGTAGTCAATCTAGTAACATATAGATTATTAATTATATTAACTAGAATTTTTTTTATTCCTTTTACTTCATAAGTCTTACTATCTCCTATAGCAATCGATTTCTCATATTTTCTTTTTAGAGAGTTAAACCATTGTTTGTTTCCAATCATATGTTTACTTGCTTTAGAATCTATGTACCAATAATCCATAATTTTCTTTGAATGATATATCTTTCAAAATTTTAAACCTTTGAGTTGAATCCCTTTTGTCTCCCTAATTTTGAACAAAGAACTAAATACAAGTTCGATACAATCTTTCAATTTTTAAAAACATGAATTTGAAAACCTTGTCTCCCTAATGATTGAAAACTAAAAATATAAATTTTTTTACAAAATTTTAATCTTCTTAATTTTGAAGTAGAATTCCTTATCACTCCAAAATAATTTTGTAAATATTCTATTAACTTCACTTTCAAAAATATAAAAATTTATTCTTTCATAAAAAAACTTTTATGAAATAAAATCTCTATCAACTTATTTCTCCAAAATAGCTTCTTGTAATGCTTTAAGGACTTTTACTTATGCAATTAAGATATGAAACTTCTAATAATGTCCTTATGTCTCCTTCTAATATTATGAAATTCGTTAATCCTTATTTATCCATATTAAATTCAAAAAACTTGATAAATAATTAAATATTAATCCTATAAACCTTATATCTCCTTTTAACTTAAAAATAAATATTAAAACCTTCAAAAACATTTGATGCATCACCTTTCTCTATCTATGACAGTTTGAGGATAAACTTGGCATTGTGCACAAGATGTTTCAATGTCTCATTTTTCTTAGATGGCTTGTATGTGGATTGATGCCCATACATTAATTTATCCTGCCAATATATATTTTAGTTTATTGTTGCTTTGCCTTCCTCCTTGGAACATGGCATATGAATTATTAAAGCAAATTTTAATGCTCTTCAAAATCGTTATAATGTTGTAACATCTTGGCATTCATTAAACCTTTGGTGCTTGATTTTCAATGTCTATTATAGGTAATTCATGTGTTTCTTTCCATGTGGTACTTGGTGCTTGATTCTCCAAGCATTAGGGTCTGATTTTCAATTGTAAATTATTCACTTTTCTACCTTTCCTTTGTTTGTATATCACCTAAATTACTCTTGAATAAATGCTGCCCTTTGCACTTCTTCTATATCACTTGAATACCTTTTGGTTGATGCTTCACTTTCATCACTTTACTAAAATTGGCTCTTGGTGCTCTTTCAACTTGTAATGCTCTCCTTAATGCTACCATGCTATCTGTTTCATTGTGATTGTGTACTCCTATTATCTAATATTGTTTTTGTATAGTAATCCCTCCTTCAATGTGGTAAGTGGTATACAATCTCTTCTACTTCTCAACCAACTTAATCAATGGTGATTATATTCCATGTGTTACTTTTACAATTCTTGTATTCACCTTTATAATATTCTAACTCCTTTAAAACATGATTTTCCTATGCTCTCCAATGCTCGATTAGATGGATAACATACTAAAATTACCAAGCAATAAATTCTATTTTGCCTCCTATATATTTGTGATTATGGATGTTACTTTGGTCGGTGTCCTTGCTGACTCGTTCTGCTTCTTCCACTATTGTTCATATTCTGCTACTACAGCCATTAAGTCCAAAACTTGTGACTTATACATTTCACATTCATTCTTTAACTTGGTTGCATGGCTCTCCATATCAACAACTTTTGCTCCATGAAAGTTAACCTTTTCTTCAAAAAATTTCAATAACTCCATCATCTGCTTCTCACGGTCTGAGGCACTCTTTTTCAACTTCTCCTTCCAATGAGCTTATGCTCGAGCAGCCACCTAAATTTTTCATTCTTCTCTATAATGGTCTCTAGGTGGTGTTTGATATATTCCTCTAAAGCTCTAACATGGTCATATTTAATCTTTAACTGAGCTTGCTTTTCCAAGACCATCTCATTTATATTTTTGTTGTCCCTTGTTAGCTCCTCTATCTGCTTGGTTTGGTTAGTCATTTGCTCATTCTTTTTGGCCAACTAAGCTATCATATGGTCATATTTTGCTTTAATTTGTGCCTCCAACTAATTAATTCTATCCTCTACCATCTGTGAGATCTATCGCTTCTCCTCTTCAAGCATACTAATTCTACCTTCAGACTCAGATCTAAGGCTTGACAGATCTTCCTCTAGCTTCTTTATCTTCTCTTCTACTGTAGTTCTACTCTTCTATAGTTCTTCTTCCATTGTGGCCAATTCCTTTTGAGTGGCTACAATTTCCTCCTTCTGCTCTTCGTAGAGTTGATGGATTTGTTCTAATCCAATTCTCAACCACTCTATCCTGTGAGTTAGGAAGTTCAACTTACATAGGGTGATGACCACTCCTATCACAACCCTCTTGTACTCCAACTTTGTCATATTTGTAGGATAGGTCGAATGGCTTATTTTGTCCAAGTACATATTTGGATATTTCCTATAGTTTGTGACCATCCCTTCTGGCAAGTCCTCCCTTCCCAATATTGTTTTTACCTCTTCCTTGGGTAACCTCCATGGATGTTGTGCATGGATATAGGCTATATTCCTTGTATGCTCCACACTGCTCACCCATTTCGTAATCTTCTCTAGTTCGAAAGATACTTGCTCCTTCATTCTCCCACATGGCCGATGAAAAATTCCAATATGGCATTATTAATCACATGGCCTAACTGAGAAAAGAAGTGTTCCACCTTATCCTCTACTCCACATGCCTCTTCTTCAGTTGTGATTCTTTAGAACCATGGTATTTCCAAAATATAACTGGATTGCATTCCTCGTAGTTATTCTTATGTAGGAGTTTGAAAATATTCCTCCTCTATAAGGTGGCTAGAGCTACCTTCGAGCTCCTGTAGTGCTCTCACTATGTCTATTTTCTCTTGATGTGGATATTGTTTTACTATTTTCTCCTCCTCACTATCCGTGATATTCACAATCTCCTCCTGATATTGTTGTTACTCAACCTATTCGTGAGCCTTTTTTATTTCTATCAAGCCCCCTTATCACTGTTTGATATTTTCTTAGGCTACTTCTTGCTCAATGTTGCCCACATGTTGTTCCTTTGTCACTTATTCTTATTGGATTTGTTGTGCATCCATTGTTGTGACTTGTTGGGCAACCAATTCTTCCTTTTCCTGTGGTATTTCTGTATTCTCCAGGTCATCTTTCTTACTCAAGCTTCCTATTACAAACTTGTAATGAGGCTTTTTATTGGGCTCTTTCTCTACGATTTTTACTCCTATTACCACTTCGTCATAGGTAGTGGCTATTACATATTGCCCTACCTCAATTACCTTAAAGAAATTAGAGGCATCCATCTTCTCAAACTATGAAAATATTTTTTGATCTTTCACTATTCTCTTCGCCTATCTCTAGTACAAATCTTCTAGTTTCGTAGCTTCTAAGTCTGATTGTTCCTTCTGCTTTACTTTTAGGACTAGTTTTTTCACCCTTCTTTCTAAATTCCTATGATGTTACTACCTATTCGACTCTTCCCCTATAATATGTATAATTTAGAATTGTACAATGGCAATTTGGAGTCTCCTCACTTGGTGGTCCCACTTCTCGCTATGCAGGTGATTGATCCCATGGTAGTGGTGTCCTTATCACTCTGCTATCCTTTGAGTGAATTATTTTCCTATCTTTGTAGATCAATTATTGCTCTAGACTTGGTGATAGGAATCGTTGATGGCCTAGGTTTATTTCCTCTACAAAGTGTACCCTTCCTATTACAGCAAAAGTTCTACCACATGGGTATCTATCCCTTCCATTTCCCATTGGCCTCACACTTCTCTATACTATTGGTGACTCCTCCCTTCATTGGGGTATTTGTCTATTACCCATTGTTTGTTGAGGTCCTTGTATAATTACAGGTGGATGCCCCCATGTACATCGTCTTACAAGATTTGATAGCATACCTCTTACTCTTGGTACACCTTACTGATTCCTTGCCCAATTCATATATGCTTGAGGATTATCTCTTAGCCATATAGGAGTAGGAGGTCAAAACATTCCTCATATTTTACCTCCTCTATTTTTAACATCATCATGGTATCAATTATTCTTTTATTGTCTGCCTCCTCCTCATCCATATTGGAGTCTTAAAGGTCTTCGTCTGATTCCTCCTCTTGGTCTTTGGTTATCAGGAGTAATTTCTACCAACTCAATATTGGCTAGTGTAATTCAATTAGGTGATACCTATTGTAAGGTTTTGATTCTTCTATCAACACGGACTAAGTGACATCTCCATATTATTTATTCAAAGGAACTCTGGGGAAATGATGTTGCCAATACTTCTCTATATGCATCTAAGAAGTCCATATCAGAACTAGAATCAATACAACCATATTTTCTTTGTTCTACCCAATCGGTTGGAAAATTCATCACTCTCTTCAATATCCTTACTTCCCTTCTTTGTCTTCTCATTTTTTGATGGGCTATTGTATAAAATTTCCTATCAATACAAGGTCTTTCCCCTTGGATTCTCTATGATTCCCTTTGTTTGGATATGTTAGTTGGAGGGTCATGATTTCTCCATGGATTATGAGAGTTATCTAGCTCATCCCCATCACTACTATCTATACTAAGCTCTCTTACCAACCATGACATTCCTTCATCACTAGAATTTGTCATGTCCACCAATCTATTTTCTTGTAACTTAGGTGTTGTGGTGGCTACCACTATATTACAGCAAGGAGATTTTGTGTCTTCATTTTTCCTTGACTGTACGATTGGTGAAGGTAGTGAATTTGAGCTTGTGCCTTAATTTCCTATACCATTTCTTGGGGTTAATCCTTTTGCCAACTCAAATTCACTATCATCCTATCACAGGCTAACTTCTTGATGTTCATCCAGTCTTCGAATGGTTCCATCCAACTTCTCAATGAGTTGTTCTACCAATATCGCATTGTGACTCCACAATGTTTGATACTCCTCTTGTAATTGTTCCATTTGTGTTCTCATCCTTTGCTAAAATATTCCAATCTAAGCCAATGGAGAAATTTTGGCTAGTTCCTCATCTACAGCTTCATCTCTACCACATTTTGGAATTTCCATCTCGATCGTACCCACTCCATCCTCATTACGTACTGTTAACCCTATCCTTCTTCTATTTCCATGTAATAGTGCTACCTCCTGATAGATTTTTGGTTTGAGAGATAATATTCCCTCTTCTTCTTGTGTGGTTCCATTAGTTCTTCTGATATGTACTCGTATCCTTCTTCTTTCACTAATTTGGGTTGTCAACTCTTGTTGTTCGATTCTTAGTTGTGTCGCTTCCCCCTATGTGAACAAGCATGTGAGTCCCATATCAGGTTCTTCCTATGATGAACTTGGCTCATTATGAGCCCCGTATTGAGCTTCCACTCATATTTGTCATTCAATTTCTTTCAAAGCAATGAATAAATACTATAATTTATAAGGCTTCCACTTTGAACCATTTACAGTATTGGGCACCTTTGTCCTGTTCAAGTTCTGCAGCTTGACTGCTCCATTATTCATTACTTTGATTACTTTATAAGGGAAAAGCCATAACATCTTCAACTTACTTGGCTTGATTTACCTTTTCTATTTAACTTTAGAACTAAGTCACTAGGACTAAGTTCCAACTTCCTCAAGTGCTTGTCATGCCACACCTTATGTCTTTTCTGAGCTATCTCAATTTCCCATTGTGCCATGACTCTCCTCTCGTCTAACTTGGTTAGTGTCATCAGTCATTCCTCCAAACTCTTTTGATATCCTAAGTGATGCTCTACCACAACTCTCAGACTTGGTATCAATAATTTTACTGGCAGCACTACTTCTTGTCCATACATTAGTTGGAAAGGTGTATGTTCCATTGTTGGTTTAAAAGTTGTTCTATATGCCCACAAAATGGATGGTAATATTTCTTCCCAATATGCTCCCTCTATTCCATAGGTTTTATACAGAGTATATACTAAGAATTTATTTGTCACTTTCACCTTCCCGTTTGCTCTAGGGTAGTACGAACTAGACAATGAATGTAAGATCTTGAACTTTGTTGTCAGTGTCTTGATAATCTCATTAATAAAGTATCCTCATTAATCACGTGTTATTTGTAGTGGAATACCAAATCTTATGATTACCTATTCATACATAAATATCATTGTACTTTTAGCCAAATTATTAGGTAATGCTCTTGCTTCCACCCATTTTGTTAGGTATTCAGTGGATATGTTGATGTATCTACACTTCTATTTCTGAGATGTTTTTAATGGTCCTACAAAGTCCAGTCCCCATCGCTCAAACAACTCTTATGGTTGTGATGGGTATAAAGGTATGAAGTCTCTCCTAACCGGTTTTCCTACTCTTTGGCAAGTATCATATACTTTCACATGCTCCTTTACATCATTGTACAATGTAGGCCACCATATTCCAGCTAGTAGTACTTTCCTAGCGATCGCATCAGGTCCCATATGTCCTCCTGCTAACCCTACATGAGCTTCCTTCAATGCCACCTTGACTTCTTCCTCCATTACACATATCTACAAAATACCATCACTTCCCATTTATATAGTAACCCTGCTATTATCTGGAAAGGTGCTGACTTCATGATTAATTTCTTATTTTTGGTTATCGTCATCTCTTGTGGCAACTCACATGTGGATAGATATTGGCCAACTAACTTGTACCATGATGGAACAACGTTTATGGTGAATAATTCCGCATATGGAAATTTATCAGGAACTCATGTTCCTATAGGCTCCCCTGATCGTATCCGAGACAAATGGTCTGCAATTACATGCTTATTACTAGGTCTCACCACTACTCGAAATACAAATTTTTGAAGGGTGACAAGCCACCTACTGACTCATCCTTGGATCACCATTTTGTTTATCAAGTACAATAGTGCTTGGTAATCGACATAGAAAGCAAAGGGATTTACCAGTAGGTAATACCTAAACTTTTGAATGGCATATACCATTCCCAAATATTCCATTTTCATTGTACTATAGTTTCTCTCTAGACTTTACAAAAGGTGACTAACAAAGAAAATGGGCTGATCTAGCTTACTGTCCTTCTTGTGCCAAAGCACATACAATTGTTAAATTTAAAGCATCAACATGGACATGGAATTCCTTATCCCAATTAGGAAACACCAATATTGGACTACTCACTAACTTAGCCTTTAACTCCTCAAAGTCTCCTTGATGTTCCTCTGTCCATATGAATGGAATATTCTTTTTTGTTAAGGAATCTAATGGGTAGGATACATGTGCATAATTCTTGATAAACCTTCGATAGTATCCTATCAAACCAAGGAAGGTTTTAAGTGAACTCACATCAAATGGTGCTTCCATGTACAAAATGACACAGATCTTATCAAGATTTGTCTTCAATCTTTCACTGCACACAATGTGTCCTAGAAATTTCCCATACGGTACCATCATAAAATATTTCCATGGGTTTAATGATATCTTGGCATTTCTACACCTACTCATACATTCACTAAGGGTAGGAAGATGTTTATTTATCTTCCCATAAATGGACTAGTCATCCAAAAATGCCTTAAAATTCCCTATAGCTAGTTGATCAAATATGTACAATATGATACGCTAAAATGTATTTGAGGTGTTAAAAATACCAAATAACATTCGGTTATATGCATATATGCCATTCTCCACAATAAATATGGTCTTCAGCTTATCCTCCTCAGTGATGCTGATTTGACTATATCCTGAGAATCCATCCAAAAATGAATAGATCACATTTCTTGCAACTTCTTCCAAGATATAATTGATGAAGGGAATGGGAAAGGGGTCCTTAATAGTTGCAACATTCAAACTTCTAAAGTCAACGCATATTCTAATATTATCCACTTCCTTATTAAAGGTGATCACTATAGGTGAAACCCATTCACTATTTGTCACCCTAAATATAATCCCTACTTCTAGCATATTTTCTGTCTCTGCATTCACTAATGCACCATACTTCAGGTTCATCCGATATAGTCTCCTCCTTACTGGTTGAGCACTAGGCATCAGTGTGATATTGTGGATACATAGTTCTGGTGGAATTCATTTTAGGTCCTTATATGTCCATGCGAAGACATCCTTGTACTCCAAGAATATCTTAAAAGTTGCTACCTTCAATACTGGGTTCCAATCATCACCGTAGTGAATCAACCTAGGTTCCTCCTCCATTCCTAGATTGATGTCTACTATCTAAGGTCCTTCATATTTGATACTTGTTTGTTCAGTCATAGATTTCTCTATAGTCTCAGGGTACGCTGATCTTGTGTCAATATCCACATCTCCTACTATATACTCTACAAAGATTTTTGGGAATCTACATTTCTCTTGTACTTCCTTCTTAGGTTCTTTACCAACCTTAGTTTTGTCTTATTTTTCCTTGATCTCCTCTGATTCAATACAAAGGCATTTGGGCTGAAACATTTCATACTCCTCCATTGCCAATGGAGAAGTCCGCTATCATATCGAGCTTCATCTTCGCTACATTCATCTAGGTACAAAATTCCTTCCCCATCAGGTTCATGCCCTTCATATTCTAAGGAATTTTTTGATTCATCAGTTGTAGCTATATCTTTGCTAAATATTTGATTATATAAATTAATCATGTATTTATGTTGTCCTTTATTAAAAGTGATCTGATTATTTCCCCAATTGTGATTAAATTTGGCTACTCATAGCCAACCTCTTCCCAAGAGAGCATCGAATGCTGGTTTCTACATTGTAATCACAATGAAATCCAAGATAAATTCTTGTTCAATTATCATTACTTGTTGTGTTGTTAAGACTCCTTTTGTCTCAATACCATTTTGGTCATCACCGTATAACCAGAATCTCGATGCCCATAGGGATGGAGCACCTATTTCTAGCCAAGTTCTTTCAGGTAATACATTAACATTGGATACTCCATCTATGATAACTTGTGTCAATTTATGTCCTAATATATCCATATGTAGTAATATAGGTTTCTTTCCTACATTAATCATCAATACAGTTGGATCCATAAATTGATCTTTTCACTCTTCTTCCTAAATTGGTTGGCCCTGTGCTCCCATCACCTTCTGTGGTTGTAATTCTTCCACCATTGCCTTCTGTAATGTTGGAATAGCTTCCAAGAGGTTGGAAACTTTAATTTCCACTGTAGTATATAAAACCTATGCTACTAAATTTTGCACAACTACTTCCTGATCTGATGATTTTCTTAATTCCTTATCTGCTCTCGATTCTGCTAGTTTAATCTTCTCAGCTTCCTCTTGCAATATTTTCATTACTGCTTTCCAACATTGCTTTTTCTTTTTTTGGCTAAGGATACTTATCCTTCTTAGCCTGATTCATCATCATGGCTAAAAATTCTTGAGTTTCCTCCTTAACTTGAGGAACTTCAATGTCCAAATAACTAATATTTTATGGGTTATTCAAACTCACCTACTTTCGATAATTATCTTCCTTGTGGTTCCCCGAATCACACCATCTACACGTGTGTAGTACTTGTTTGTGATGTCTCTTACCTCTGAGGTGAAGGACAATTCTTCACAAAATACCTCCATTCCTAGAAATTGCAACATTGTATGATCGGTCTTCCTTCCGAATCATACTATAAATGACTTTGTTCTCCTTTTCGATTACCCTGGTTCGATCTTCTACCTTGTCTGCTATTTCTATACCTACCACTTGTTGCTTGTTACCTATTTCATTGGGTCTTCGATTTCTCTTCCTACTCTTGGATTGCCAATACCTGTGGGCGTATTCTTGTATTATATGAACATAACATACCTCATGTCCTATGATATTATAAATATGACAATATTCATTCCTTAGGAATTTTATATTTGTATGTCCCTCATTTTTGCATTCCATACACCACATCTCATTTCTATCACGTTTGATATTTTGTTATTTCATGAATTTATCAAACTCCTTGCGAAAAGAGGCTATTGTCATTTGTATGGTGTCATTGTATTCACTATCTAACTCCTTTGACTTGGGATGAGACAACATTCCTGTATATGTTTGTTTTGATTCACTTTCAAAATTCTTTGCGTGCTTGAGTGCTTCTTCATATGTTTTTGATGGTACTACCTTCATCCTTTTCTTATATTTTGGAAGTAATCCATCTACAAACCACCGTTTTACTAAAAAATATACCAATGGCATTTGCATCTTATCAACTAGTTACTTTAGTCCACGGTTGTAGGATTTCACATCCTCATTGGCTTTTTGATTTGTCATGCAAAGTTCCATAACAATGTCTCCATCATCCTTTAAAGGTTGAAATTATTCGATGAAATTCTCTCTTATATGATTCCAAGTCTAAAAATCTATGTTATTTTCTCTTTTCAGGTACCAATCTATTACCAATCCTCTCAAGGTAGCAGGAAATAGGATTACCCAATCCTCAGGTCTGTCTACACCATTTTCTCTACAAATGGTTATGCAAGTCCCCATATTCCATGTGGGGTCTTCCTTACCCTCACCTAAAAATGGTGAATATCTCTGTTTGGCTGCACTATTAGCCATCTTAAGAGAGTTGTCACTCTCACTTGAGGTATCTCATGGACTCTCTGTCTAATTCATCCTTGGGGGTGTCTTACTCCCATTGTCGTCAAAATTATCAATTCAAGGTATCTTATTTTGTCTAGCCACTTGGTGATCAAATTCTCGTGTATCTTCACCTTGTGACCTTCACTGATGTGAGGGAGATGTTCTTGAT
The DNA here is from genome assembly GCA_028583015.1 of Wollemia nobilis. NCBI lineage: Eukaryota > Viridiplantae > Streptophyta > Pinopsida > Araucariales > Araucariaceae > Wollemia > Wollemia nobilis. The sequence continues at coordinate 1,383,842 of JAQPPZ010016751.1, read as the reverse complement.
CTGTCTTCCCGAGACATCATGTCCTATTGCTCTAGTGCTTGAATTTCGTCCTTCACACTCTCTGGAAACTCTTCTATCACTTTCTTAGGTATCACCATCCACTCTCCATCGTCTTGCACTTTTTCTTTGTCAACTCTTGCCTCTATGCTTTGCGGTTCTATTTCCTTGGCTTCTGTCTCTATCAACAATACCTCAAAGTCTCCTTCTTCGGATGTCCAAACTTGCTCAATCTCTGGTTCTTGAGTACTATGGTATGATTTAATTGTGTTTTGTCTTTGATAAATCCTCGTGCTCCTTATTACTGGGATTTTATTTCCCAGTTTTTGTCTCCCACGGTTTCATGCACTAGTGTCCATCATAAAAAATTATGTCTAGTCTCAGTATTCAACTTTGTAAAATTTGAACCTTTATAACTAAAAAATGTCAGATTCGATAATGCAACAGTACCAAATGTATTATAGTGGTGGAGTATTCCTGGTGGGGAGGTAATTTCCAAATCTAGGAATGATCACTTGTCAAATCATATGATCACATGTCCACTCAACTACCCTTTGTACGAACTTGTAATCTCCTTGTACAATCTTCAATGCCTACAATATACAATCTCAAATCATACAAGGTCAAGATGGTACGATATTGTACTCATAAAAATTGAAAGATTCAGTTTTGGAGGCTATCGTACACAGTTTTGTAAGTGATTAAGTCGATTTCCTAAAACTACCAAATCGGGTAACTTACTATCGATTATTTGTTTCATCAAATCGGGTAATAATACTTTGTATGATTTGTAAGGCAGATGATGTATGATATTTACAAACTATTGGTACAACACAATGCTAATCAGGATGTTCCACTGTGCAATCTCTATACGATATATTTTGTAATGTTTTGGTAGGCCAGTGAACACAATATTTGTCACAAGTAAAACATCCTAACCAGGTGGGTGAGAGATTCCATTTTCTTGATTATGTTCAGAAATCATACAAGGTTCTTTAATACATCTTCCTCTATGCCCTCATCCTCCTAGATCATTCTCCATAGTGCACCAGTATCAATTGCTATCTCTAGGTTGCAACAATGCATAAAACTAACCTATAATAGTAAGATAGAAAACACAATCACATAACATTCATCCACCATACATTGTTCATCATTACCAGGATCATACACAGTATTCCACAAACATCATTATTCTCATTAATGTTTATGGATTCAATTACAATGTGGAAAAATATATCAATGTAATTGCAATAACTCAGAAAAACTACAAGTGCTAACTCTTACTCTAGCAACTAGTAACCAAACCTATAATTTTGAAAATGGGGCCTTATATAATGTTACCCAGGCTGTTCCAAAGCGGTTCTTGAGACAATTAGTTATTTACAACTACCCATATACAAATGAATACATTAATTTTCCATTTTCCTAAGTTTAACACCTTAGCAAATTTATGCACCATTTCACTCTGAAATTACATTTTCCTTGCATTTGGATAAATTTCGGTGTGCCCTGTATGATTTGCCACTGCCTTGTATGGTTTACTCCTTAAGTTGTACAATATTACTCTTTACTATACAATTTACTCCTTCATTTGTACAATTTTTCTCTTTATTGTACAGTTTGCTCATACATGTACGATTTGCAAAACTTGAGCAAACTGTCACCTATGTCAAAACTATCAAAATTGAGCAAATCCTTGTAAATCACTTCTTATTCCTTTGGGAGGTGGATTTTTTGCCTAAATATTTATGCCCATACATTAATTTATCCTACCAATATATATTTTAGTTTATTGTTGCTTTGCCTTCCTCCTTGGAACATGGCATATGAATTATTCAATACAATTTTAATGCTCTTCAAAATCATTATAATGTTGTAACATCTTGAAATTCATTCAACCTTTGGTGCTTGATTTTCAATGTATACTTATAGGTAATTCATGTGTTTCCTTCCATGTGGTACTTGGTGCTTGATTCTCCAAGAATTAGGGTCTAATTTTCAATTGTAAATGATTCACTTTTCTACATTTCCTTTGTTTGTATATCACCTGAATGACTCTTGAATCAATGATGCCCTTTGTACTTATTCTATATCACTTGAATACCTTTTGGTTGATGCTTCACTTTCATCACTTTACTAATCTTGGCTCTTTGTGCTATTTCAACTTGTAATGCTCTCCTTAATGCTACCATGATATCTGTTTTATTGGGATTGTGTACTCCTATTGTTTGTGTACAGTGCTCCCTCCTTCAATGTGCTAAGTGGTATACAATCTATTCTACTTCTCAACCAACTCAATCAATGGTGATTAGATTCCATGTGTTACTTTTACAATGCTTGTATTCACCTTTGTAATATTCTAACTCCTTTAAAACTTCATTTTCCTATGCTCTCCAATGCTCGATTAGATGGATAACATCCTCACCTTACCAAGCAATCAATTCCATGTTTCCTCCTATATATTGGTGATTATGGATGTTCACTCTTGGCTCCTCCTTATGGTTGTTATAAACTCTATCACTTGGTTTTCCTTCTATGCATTTTTTATAAATAAAAAATCTCTCTTCTACTACTCAATCTCCAACACTTGTAGATGACATATCTACTCCTTGGAATGGAGCTTATGGTGGCTCTTCTAATATTTGGTGGTTGTCAAAAATGTGTTCCTCCTCCTTAGCTCGGTGGGTCCTCATTTCAATGTTTGGTGGCTCCTATCCTTTGCATGGTGATTCTTCCACACTCTCAATGGTTTTTCCTTAGACTATTCTCCTCCACTCAACATTATTTTCAACAATTTTTAGACTGCACTTTTATCTTGCTTTGAATCTTTGTTTTCTTGCTCTTATTTCAACCTTATACTACCTCTAATAATATATGTTTTTTTGTAGCTTAGTGCAGGTGTAATGGTGATAAAATAGATTTTATTTCAACCTTGAAAGCTTGAGACTTCAATGCCTCCTTTTTTCTACCTTTAAAACTGAATATGATGCTTACAAATCTTTCTGTTAATATAATATACTTTAAACATAAATTGTAGTATTTTCTCCTTTCTTGATAGCTTACTTACTTGTTGGTTTGCTATTGTACCACCCTAAAATCATACACCTAGGCTATTTCATCAGTTATACTAGGCATTAAAGCATGAAAAGAAGAATAACAATAAATTGAACAAGAAAGAACAACTTCTTTTATTAAATCATTGTCAAATACCAATTACAAGTACATCCCTCTTAGGGATACCGAATTCTTTGATACAATTGATACAATATTTTGAGCCCCTCAAATGGGATGGTGGAATACATTGGCTATTATTGTAGATAAAAACTGCTTAAGGCTCAACAAAACCTTCTTCTCACTCAATTGGAGGAATGTTACCAAGAATACTTTGAATATGATCAAATACTATAAACCTACAGTCAAGAAACAACATATAATAATTAGATGTAAAGGAGGCCTCTCATGATGAGGCTCTTGATAGGAATTTACATAAATTAGGATAAGTATAAAAAGAAATCTTGGAAACTTGTAAATATGATTAAAAAACCTATGAATTATTGTAAAGAATGCTAAGAAAATAGTAAATCTAGCTATTATGATGCATAATATGCCATTAAAACTTGAAATGAATCAAATCTAATAAAACTAGTGCTAATTGATAAAATAGAAGGAAATAGAGTAAATCTACCTCTAATTTCTACAATTAATCATACAAAAGCATGAAGGAAAGCTAATTTGTTGTAGATCTACCTAATTGCATGTTTATAATGAAATTACTATAGCTAAAACTAGGGAAATTGAATGCCAAACCCTTATCACAAGTCTGAAGCACAGTGGGATCTGTTAGTCATGACTAATAGCCACAACTGAGGTGAAAGTGCTCTTTCTCTTGTAACCAAGACCTGAATCTCAAATTCCTTTGGGTAATTGATTATCAAGGGTTGCCTCTATGTTTTAGAACTGATTGGTGGTGTTTATTCTTCAAATTTGTAGTGGAAGTGGTTCAATTATGGATTAATGATCTCCTCAAGCTCTTGAAACCTCCATAGCTTTACATGCAATCATGATTTCCAAATTGGAAGCATATAGGCACTCCTCAAGGGTTACAAATGGCTCTCCAATTTGGTAGGGCTTCACTACATGCAAATTGACACTTAATCTAGACTTTTCCCCAATTTGGAAGGGGGTCTTATAGCACTCTCAATTCCTAATCTTAGCTTACTTGGGAATCCAAGATAAAGAACCAGGAGGTTGGAACAGTTGGGAGAAAAATTTTGGATGCTTCCTTGCCTGAAACTGCTTGAAATTCATTGCCATGACTATTATAATTAAATTTATCTTTGCTCAGGAATTAAAAATAGTTCCAGGGCTAGCCACAACTCTGAGGTGTAGCTAGCTCTATTAGCCATGGGTGTCAGTCGCAGCTAAGGATGAGTAGGCCAAAGCTACCTAAATTGAGTGGTTAAAACCACTGCTCTATCTTGGAATGGTCCAAGATCATTCATATGGTCTATTAGGATGCCCATATGAGTATTATCCTACACATGACATGCTTTAGGTGTCTACATATACCTATTTTGGTATGCATTGTGTGAAAGCACAACGTTGAGAAAAAATAGACCTCCTAAAGCCATGTTGCAGGTTGAATGGTGATCATTGATATGATCAACATTAGATGCCCGTCATACAAAAGGATGTGCATCTTATAATCATTGCTTCGAACTAAGGGAAGGCTTAAATTTACAAAGCTTTCATATATCCATGATGATTGGGTAGTCAAGCTACAATCATTCTGATAGGTGGAAAGATACTAACTTAACTGTTATATTTGATTTTTGCCCTAGAAAAGGGTAAGCTTATGATAGTTGTTGACAATGATTTGTAATACCAACACAATTTGACAAAATCGAGTGATTTTTTTTTGAATTTGATTATGATTAATGATATTATGAATACCCCCTCAAGCTATGAGTCGATAAGGGTGGGGAATTTAATGAAGCAACAAGTCACTTGACCCATATGAATAACTTGAACGATTGAAGACTTTTGCATCGTTGTTATTTGGCAAGGCCTAATTCAACCATTAGTTCAACCATTAATAGTAATTATATATCTCTATCCCATAGATAAGTTCAATTTTAATGGCCTTCTTAGAGATTTAAAATGATAATAATTATAATTATGATTATGTTGAATCACTATGTTCGATGATCTGCTAAAATGTCATAGATGAATTAAGATAAATCCTCATTCCCATGGGGTAGTCTAGCCACCATGGCCTTCTTCGGGATTGAATTTTTAATGCTTAGGAATTGTGGTGTTTAAAAAGAGAATTGTTAGCTCTCCACTATGGTGTGTGACATCCTTTGACTCATTTTACGTGCATACGGAATGATGTGCTAGACTAAAGCATCTTAATTCGAGTAGTGACTAATTTATCCCAAATGGCCTTATGGTAATTTACTCATATTTCTAAATTGCATGGATCGCAAGTTACTGCAACCACATAATGTGTAGGATAAATAACTAGATACGAGATGCATTTGAATTTTGAATTATGTGATTTTTTATGTTATTTTTACAATTTTTGAAATTTTTGGTTGGTTGAATATTTTTGTTTTTACATTTTGAAGCTCCTCACAGTTGGATTTTGAGGGAACCTATTACTATATGCTAACCATACTTGTCAACTGTAGCTAGTTTTGTAAAATTTCTTAGCCGTGGTTGATACCCATGGTCGAAAAACCCTAATTTTATGCCCGCGGATACCAGCCATGATTGAGGGCTAAATTGGAAATATAAAATAAAAATATATCATTTTCAAATTCATTATTTCCAAATTACCTTAGCTGCCAAGAGAGCTCTAAGAGGTGAAGTTGAACTTTTGACATGGAACGCTGTTGAAAAACCTCACAAACTACCCATATGCAGACCAATCGAAGGTGTCCACCAATGGTGGAGCCAGTTCTATCAAGGTAGCATTGTGAACCTTATTTATTGAATTACCAACTTAAAATGAATAAAATTAATTAATGAGATAAATGAACTCACCAAAATGTTGGTAACGAACATCACCCTAATTAGGATTAGACTAAGATAGTTAGTTGGGGAGGGTTTAATTTTTTTTGGTTTTTGGGGTTGAAGGAGTGGGAAATGACCTAGAAAAAGGTCTTTCCCATAGCCATGGGTGGCAGCCATGGTTCCCAATTGGTAAATTTGGGGCCATGGCTATTAGTCACGATTGACTTCAAATTCCAACGATAAAAAATTGATCGTTGCCATCGACCACAGGTGACAGCCACAACTAAGAACCTTTAGAAGAATTTTTAATTTAATTTTTTTCTTTTTATTTTGACTAAATTAATTGAATTTTTTTTTATTTTGTAAATAATATTTTGATTTTTTTAAAAATTTTGAATGTGTTTGTGATTGTTTTTTCTTTTTTGAAAGTTTTTTTTAATTTGTTTGTGTTTTTAAGTGCATTTTTTATGTTTTTGTGATTTTAAGTATTTTTTATTATTATCGCTCTTCAAAGGTTGACTACTAAAGCGAGGGATTCTGATATCCTATGTGATCTCGATGATAGACTGACTGATTTCGAGAAGGATTGGTTTAGGTCCATAATATTTGGCTATGCGATGTGACTTCCATCTATCTGGGAAAATAAGGCCTACATGACTGCCTTGGCCTACCACTGGGATGTGTAGACTAACACCTTCCACCTACCCATAGGTGAGATTATAGTGACCTTGGAGGATTTCTAGTACATCTTTCGTATCCCCATCGATGGTGAGGCTATCACATATTCACCACTACAACGAAGGATGTAGTTTTCCAAAGAATATTTTGGGCCAAGAGTGATGAGGCACAGTTGGATTTTGAGCATGATAGGGTGCACATTGAGTACTGGTACCAAGATAGGGTCTTATCATGGTGAATGGTAATTATGATGCAACTTATCATGCAGGTGGTGCTACCCAATACTTTTAGAGGGAGGTTCCCCTAGAACCTCCTAGCTAGGACACAAGACCTACTTGCTAGCCCTACTTAAAAGCCATTGATTCTATCCTATGGGAGTGCTCTACTTGCGTAGCTCTACGACGAGTTGTAACGGATCACCCAACGGGGTTGTGCTAGAGTTAGTTATAGTCTACTACTCCAAATATGGGCATGGGAGCATATCACCATTTATCATCCTATATGATTACCGATTTAGATTAGTTATATTGATGATGTGTCATAGTTCTATGTAGCATGCTAGCCTAGGGAGGCTGAGGGCTTCAAGAGCAGGTCACACATAGGGGACCTCCAATACTATATGGACCGACTCACAGGGCTAAGGGCAGGGTAGGTTCTATGGTGCCTGTGTGTGGATTTTCCAGTATGGATAGAGGGAGATAACTATTTTATGCAAACACAACATGAGATATGGCTTCTCAAGTGAAATCCTAAGATACACGAGTTATTCCATTTCTCATATGTCACTAGGTAGTTTGGGATCTACCAAGATATCCCATATGAACCAGTTGTTTACCACCACCTTAAGGTGGAGAGAGAGGTGGCATGGCCTTAGGTGACTCCACTTGGAGATGAGGATAGTGTCTTATAAGACTTAGATATTGTAGACATAAGGACCAAAGTAGAGTATGATGCTTGGTGGACTACCAGGTTATGGTAGGGTGACAGTCTACTAGGAAGAGCTAAGAATAAGGTAGGTGTAGAGGCAACCGATGAAGATATTACGGGTTGATGCACTCACTATAGGATAGAGGGAATATTGGATAAGGCAACTATAGTGGTAGAGGAGAAGGGTGAGGAGGAGCCAGATGATGAGGTGTCACAACTTTAGGCCCAGGTGGTTAGCTTGTATCCTAGCTATAGACTGCAAGGACTCAAATCCTAGATAGGGTACCTTTATGTCTATATTACAGGTATATTTGAGAGTCATCTAGGGTCAAATCATAGAGGGCTAGGCATAATGGCATGAATACAAGGAGGAGAGATTAGCTCTCTAAGCATATATTACCACTATCAATATAGAGGTAGAGGTCACTAGGCAGTGTGATCTTATCAGGTCTCAGTTGGATATTGTGACCACAAAGTGAGACTTACTCTAATCCATTAGAGAAGGTCCCTTGACTCCTCAAGTTGCTCCTATCACTTCATTTGTACCAATATTAGTAGGGTTGGACATGGGTGCAGAGATCTAGAGATTACATACCCTCATCCAGGAGGGTACTAGGTAGCATGCAGTAGACGTGGTACACATTGTTATCCTAATAGGAGGGATCATACTACTTGGTGGAATAGTTCTAGAGAGGCCCACAGCTATAGGGTCATAGTAGAACAGGATATATGAGATAGGGCAATCATCCACATGGCCAAATCATAGGACTCATAGTATAGAGAGGTCCATCGACACCAGCTCTAAGTAGACTCACTAGGAGGATCGAGCTCTAGTAGAAGACTCCCATACAGGGGTGCAAGCCCTATGTAGTATATATTTATCAGATTTTTACACCATTTTTAAGTGTAAGGTCTAAGAACCTACATAGTTATAGCCTACGGGTATTTTTGAAATATGCCTATGTACTATTTTTGACACACACACACACACATATATATATATATATATATGATATAAATTTATTATGACTTATTATATGTGTATATTTTCATTTTTTTATGTTTATAAGATGCATGTGGATGCCATGCTTATATGTGATGTTGATTTGATGTTATATGATGTGATGTAATTATGACATGCACTAGCTAGTTGATGAATGCATGACTAGATACTGTGATCTAGATGTGTAGATGGACTACTATCATGTATACATATAGATGCAATGTTAAATGTTAAATGCATGTTTGATTTGATCTAGTTTTATGCATTTAATTTATTATGTTGTGAATGCAATGTATATAAATCATTATTTACATGATGATGATCTAATGTAAATGAACCTATATGCTTTAATCACTTAAAACATAAGGAATGAATGCAATATGAGTTAATAATATAATGTATGACACCATATAATGTATAATAATTATGAATGTAATTGATAAATCTTATCATAAGCCTTAATAAATTATACATCCATATATGAGACGAGATGATGATATATTATTTCTCTTCATAAGCTTTTGTAGGTTAAAATATATGCACAAAATAATCAGTGGTTGTTTAAATATCATTGTTGATATCCATTCGGTATCTAACCTATGTTGTGAAAACCCTTTAATAAATAAAATATCATAAAAATAAATTTATGATTGATTGATTAACGATATTTTTTTCTATTTGGAAACTTTTGAGGTTTTCCATGAGACTCAAACACCTAGTTGACTTATCAAAAGTTGTCTAATGACTATACTAGACTCCTGAAAGATAATTTTTTTGCTATGAAAGACCTAGATATTCATTATCCCTATGTGTGTAAATGAATATATTAGATGAGACATAAGAATACCTCATTTCTAGGTGGGATTCATTCAACCCATTGTTGTAATTGCAATCACCACATGCTCACCTAATCTTAGGTTTGGATGCAGTTAAACTATACCACTAGGCAATACAAGGCACCTAAAGCTAGCTCATTTGTAAATTGATTATACCTACCCCAACATCAAGAAGGATTCATTAATCTCATTACTGTATTGGAAATAACTCTATGATTTTCAAGTATTGGTCATTCTTGGGATTCAAGCTCTTCACCCCTTCTTTTATTTTGATTTACTAGTATACTTGCTCATATATAGTGATGAAAATTATTGTTTATTTTGTATTGTTGTTTTCCTTTTGTTTTGAGAAAGGGATTTTATTTTATTGTGGGATTTTTCTCCTTTTTGTAAGCAAGGGATTTCTTGGGTAGGGGGAACTTGTCCTTTTGCCAATTATCCACACTCTGGACCATGCGCCTCACAAAATGAGCAAGTAACAAAAAATTTCGCTTAAGATGATTAGGACAACTTTTTAGTGTTCATATTTCCTTGTGCTAATTAGGATTGTTAATGTGTTCGATTAGTGATGGAATTTTGATATGCTCAGTGCTATCAAAACTAGACCTCAACTACAAAAGCAAAGCAAGCTTTCTACCAAATATAAAAATATCACTAGGTATGGTTGAATGACTGGAAAACCCCAGTATATTCCTCATAGCAATGGGAGGATTTGTGTTGAGAAACACAATTACTCACAAGGGTGATGGAAGATGATGATGCATAGATGCATGATTGAAATACAAACATGGTGTTGTTTGTAAGATTGCAAACACAACCTATCCCAATGGATAGTGTGATGGATGGAAATACCTAAATGCAATGTAATTAAGTGAAGAAAGTGCAAAATGAAATGCATTATGCAAATGTCTTTAAATTTTTTATTATTTGCAATGTTTTTTAGATTTTATTGCTTTTTTATTTTTATGGATTTTGAAATTTTCCATGTTTTGATTTTTGAATTTTAATTTTTTTTTTAAATTTTTGAATTTAAAGGGGGAAGGTATGCTACCTTAGGTACCCCAAATTTGTGTGCCACTCAATGAAAGTGAGGAAGGTGTGATACCTTGAGAATCCTTACTTTACTTCATTGACCTTGATATGGATGACGGGGAAGGTACTTTACCTTTAGGACCCCCAATGTGCATGTTGTCCACTATAATATAATCAACTTGCTTAGGAAGAGTGATAGAAATCAACTCTCCCAATTGGGGCATAAACCTTTGTGGGGTACCCCTATCTTGTTGGGGTGAAATGAATGAACCATTCGTACAGAGATCATTTCATTCTAGCAGATCTTGGACAACCTTCATGAATGACTGAAATCCACATATGTCATGCCCATTTATACGATGGTAGCCATAGTAGAGACTTTCATCTTGTGACCTAAGTTTAGGTACTCTAGGTTTGACCTATGGTAATACAAATGCATTTTCCTCATACAAATTTTGAAATAAAGTCACAACAGTCATCTCAAATGTGACCACTCACTGAGGTGGCTTGTTAGGCCTACGAGGATGTGACTTCCCTTGGGATATTAATTGGGATGATGTGTTTCATGTGTGTTGTATCATAAACTAACTTTGATCGTGTTTTTAGATTTGTTGATGATATACTTATTTAGTTTAATGGATTTAACCTATATGATTATAGCTCAATAATTGGCAATGAAATTCATGGTCATGTAAACCCCCTACAGTGTGGAGATGAAACCCACACATGATCAAGAAGCATAGGTCCTACCAATACTCACCCAACACATCGTACACAACAATACACCCCTTTGAAGAGGAATGTGTGTTATTTGCATGGATAGAATAGATCTTGGACTCGATATTGGCCAATAGAATAAGGTTTGCAATATTTGAGCCAATGAATGGAAATAACTACCACAATCATTGAACTCTACTAGTGGATGGGTGTGAATTCCACCTCACTAGTGTTTAAGTATTGCGTTGTGTGTGTATGTTCATTTTAAGCTTGTATGTAAATAAAAAATGCATCACCAAGAAAACATACTCTTTCCTACATGCCTATAATAGAGATGTTTAAAATTTAAAAAGATGTATGTATTAGCTATATGAACTTTAGAGAAAGTATTTTATATGATAAAATTAGCATTTAATTGGGTCTCAGCAAGTAAAATCTACACACAACTTTATACTGCTAGCTACTAGTCTGTGGAGTAGGTAACAGTGCTAACTATAAGATATAGATATAGCCCAAAAACTTAGTCATGATTGACGAAAACAAATAATAGTGATAACTATGACTATCATCCATTACTGATAGATAGCATGATATTTTCATTAAATTTTATGTCTTACAGTATTTCTAAGTGATCTACTTAGCTACTGATAGCTAGGAATGAAAAACATGAAAATCGAAGGAATAGGATTACTTGGAAATCCTTATTTTATGGTGAGACATGGTACTTACTATTTATTTTTTTTCTCTACTGCTATATGTGACTGTCAAGCATGGTTGATACTGTTCACCATGGCTTTTAAGTGCAACTTAGACATACAATAAAAAACATAGAAAAATCAATCATCTACAATGTAATTTGTGGGGTTCCCATCGTGATCACCATTTGTACCACCCTAAAAGCATACACCTAGGCTATTGCATCAATTATACCAAGCATTAAAGCATGAAAAGAAGAATAACAATGAATTGAACAAGAAAGAACAACTTATTTAATTAAATCATTGTCAAATCCTAGTTACATGTACATCCCTCTTAGGGATACCGAATTCTTTGATACAATTGATACAATATTTTGTGCCCCTCAAAGGGGATGATGCAATATGCAGAATCTTATTGTAAACATGAACTAATTAAGTCTCAAGGAAACCTTCTTCTCACTTGATTAGAGGAATAGGTTGACAATAATACTTTTAATATGGTCATATATTATAAACCTACATTCAAGAAACAACATAGAAGAATTAGAAGCAAAGGAGACCTCTCATTATGAGGATCTTGATAGGAATTTGCATAAATTAGGACAAGTATAGCAATAAAGCATGGAAACTTGTAAATATGATTAAAAAACCTATGAATTACTATAAATAATTCTAATAAAATAGTAAATCTAGCTATTATGATGCATAAACTACCATTAAAACTTGAAATGAATCAAATCTAATGAAACTAGTGCTAGTTGACAAAACAGAAGGAAATAGAGCAAATCTACCTCTAATTTCCACAATTAACTGTACAAAAGCATGAAGGAAAGCTAATATATTTCAGATCTTCCTAATTGTATGTTTATAATGAAATTCCTATGGCTAAAACTAGGTAAAATGAATGTCAAACCCTCACCATTGGTCTAAAGCATAGCAAGATCTATTAAACGTGGATGATAGTTGATGTGTATCATTAATAGCATCATTTAATCTTATGATTTATCAATTTGGGATGGTGTCCAAGGCTATCTATGATAGAAGGTTAGTGTAGAGTACAATTCAGGCATTCTTATTTTAAGCATTTATTAGGTGAAACAGATTTTAGTTTAGCCTTTTGGTGTCACACTAAACCTAGTCTGCAGAATGGAAACTAAATTAAATTGCAAGAATTGAAAACTAAATCTAAGTTTTATAAATTGATAATAAACTACAATTGCAAGAATTGGAAATTGCTAAATTGAAATCTAATTTACTTTTGTAAAATTGAAATAACAGAATTAAAATGTTGTTGAATTGAAATCCTAAATTAAACTTATGGAATTGAAGCCTAGTTTACTCTTGCAAAATTTAAATGATGCTTCAAAATAAAACTTATGATAAAAACACCTGTCAATATCCTACCACAAAAGGTCGTCAAGCTTTTGCTAGAGGAATTGACAACAAAATAAAATCTACTAAAAATTGAAAGTTGCTTAAACATAAAAAATTAGGGGAACATGGAAAGCAGAGGAAACAATGGAAACAAATGTCTAATATAATTATTTAGATGACACACACACAAATGCTTCATATAAACATAATGGAAAATATAAATAACATCACACAAACTTGAAATAAGAAAATAAAATTTGACAAGCAATCTATTAATTCTACTGCAACAAAATTACAGAAAAACCTGTCATGAAAATCCTCCTTCTAGGCCTGAAAGTGGGCCCAAGCTTCTTGATATAGAATAATGTGGTAAAAACACTCCTTAACTAATTAACAATCACACTTTCTCATGAACATAAATTGACAAAAGAACTGCACTTTTATTGTTGTCAAAACATGTTAAAACTGTTATAGAGAATTGTTGTACAATCCTATTTGTTGCTACTAACTACTCTCCTCTATTCTACTTCCTACTTAGCTCAACCAAGAAGGGATTTGTGTTATTTATAATAAAATATTACAATATATCTCATGCTCAAATCAACCTATTTACTATTTTACAATGATTTGCTAATAATTCTAAATTTGAAATAAGTGTAATTTTGGACAGTTTGTGCTACAACAACACTCATTGGCCCTTAGAAGGCATATTCAATGGTAGGAGTACATTGGATGAGTCTTATAATATATTTTTACACCTTTCTCCACTTTAAAATATTATTTTTCTATCTTACAACTTATTTGCCTATTATTCAACAACTAATCTAGGTCTATTTCAAGATAGGATCAACTACATCAGTTGATATTTCCTCATAAGCTATGTATTTTGGTTGGCAAGGAATAGTGGAGATAGATGTTGAAATATTTTCCTATATCCCCTCAACATTATTTTACCTTTTCAATCACTTATAAATCGTAGATATTAAAAAAGAAGCGTGTTCCCTTGTTATTCCAAAGATCTTCGAAATAATTGGCTATAGATGCACTTGATACTCAAAAACTCATTCAAAATGTCCATTTTGGCTGTTTATTTTAGGTAGGTCATTTAATCCAACTTCTAGGAGGTGATTCCAACTGATTTCATCCTTCTCCATTGGTAAATTCTAGGCCTTGCCATTCATTGACAACTGGCTAGAATTTACATGGTGATTTTTGCATTTTCTTGTTTCTACCTATTGCTACCTATTTAGACCATGTGGGAATGCTTCTAAATAGTTCATATGTCTTCTTTAGTCCTTCTAAACTTATTCCATTCATTTCCTCATGCTTTTCTTGACAAATTCAAATTGTTCCTGTAAAGTGACAACTTGCTGATTTTTATATGGTTGTTTTCTACATATTTATGATAGTCCTAAAAATTTAGCTCCAATGTGGATTTCAAACAAGTTGAAGGGCAGAAAAAAATTCAAAAACTATTGTGAATTTAATGGATATAAGCACACCACATTTGGCTAATTGAAATGCATGTTTTTATTTGCTACTTAATCAAGCAAAAACAATCACAAAATGCTAAAAATAGTCAAAAATAGAGATAGAGTGTTCCTAACATAAAATCATGTAAACACTTAACAAGTAATATATTCTAATTAACTATCTGGCAATAAAATTTTTCATGTTTTGTAATATGGTAGTTTTTATAAGTCAAACATTGTGCAATAATGAGGCATTTTTGGGCCTCATCATCCCCCCATATTGAACTGATGCATGCCCTCATACATCCTAGTAGGCCATAGTAATATGCATGTTTTATCCTTGTGAACAACATCCTTTTCCACATTCTACCCATAAAATTTCTTCTTGCTACACTACACCAATCATTTTGCAATTTTAAGCACATGTATTTCACTTTTCTATAATCTTGTAATTGTTTTTCAATTTTGTAGTTCCTAAAATTTTTCTTTTCTTCTCTTTTTTTTATTCTGATTTTTGTTTCTTGCATATATTTTTTCATTTTCAACTTGCAACTCTTTGAATTCTGCACTTACATCCTTCAATATTGCAATTTCTGCAATTCCTGTAGTTTTGACTCTTTTTCTGTCCTTTTACAAGTTTTAGTGCCGCAAGGTACCTCTTAAAGGCTTGGTATCATGTGATTCATATTGCAATAGACTTATTGTATTTTTATAATGCAACCATATTTGGCATATTCACTACTGTTTATGAAATTTTCTATATTGACAACATTAAGCCTGGATGCCTATTTCTGTTGTTTTTCACCTCTAAAATAAAATTGACAAAAAATCAATTTTGAACCTTTTTGAGGGATGTACTACTTGTGGTGGGATTATTTTGAGCTTTAGGAACCTAAATATTTGATGTGTCCTACTATTTTTTCTATTTTGCAGCATTTTCAAGAATTTTTGGCATAATTTTTGTCTTGTTTCAAAGATCTTCGGAATAAGACTATTATTCTGAAGATGTCTCTTCTTATTTTGAAGATGCATCTAAAAATGTAGAAATGATTTCATATACAAAATTTAGCTATAGATTCTATTATGAACCCATCTCTAGGTTATGTAAGTCTTCTCTAACATCAAAAATCTCTTCTCTATCCTTTTTTTTAGATGTTATTCTTCATTTTGTATATTGTTATTTTATTGCAAATAGTAGTAAAATAGAATTTTAAAGTGCATTTTCCAGATTATCCTCCTCAAATGTATGAGTTAATTATGAGATATTAACTTTTAGTTCTCCTTTTGAAATCTACCCTGCTAATTCAAATAGAATTTCTACCATGTCTATCCCAAAATCAGGTTTTTACACAGTATTGAAGTTTCCATGCAACTAAGGGCAAAAGGAGGTGTTTCTTGACATTTTGAACATGTTCCAATTTCAACTTGCTAAAATTGTATGAATAGTTTATGCCAAATACCGACTATCATACACTAAATGCTAAATGCTTACTATGACTTAAATGCAAAAAACACATACCTTACTATCCTGAAAATTGATCATGCACCTTACAAGCTACTTCTCATGATTGTTAGCAAGCTACCTGAAAACATAAACATAACACATATGCATTTTGAGATTTGTACAATGGTGGAACAATGATGAGTAGATCAACAAGGTAATGCACACTGAAAAACTGGTTTTCATGCAAGCCAACTTAGTAGCGCCTCAAGGAGGTTTTCACTACTGAATTATTCATTTTTTAATTTTTTTTTCTTTCCTTTTTTCATTGTTCTTTTCCCCTTTTTTTTCATTTTTTTTTTCAAAAGAGGTTGTCATTTCTGGTTTTCAACCAACTTCTATCTTTTTTTTCAAGTGCTTCAATGAGGGAGAATGTCTCTCACTCTTATTTGAATAATAACAATCCTTATTCTACAAAAAACATGTCAATTTTTGTATGAAAACACCATATTTTTATGTTGAATCCTGCAACAATGATGAAACCATCCTTTCCATATGAGTAATAAGAGTCTTCTCATGTCATAATTAACTCCTTATTGCTAGAAATAAAGTATTGACTCCATTGTTCCTTCTTCCTACTAAAATTTATGCTTGTCCTCATGTATCCCCATTTTGTGGAACATGCCTTTTGCTGCAATTTTTCTCTCTCTCTCTCTCTCTTTTTCTATCTTTTTTTTTTCTGTCTCTCTCTTTTTCTTTTTCAACTTTTTCTCTTGTCTTGCTTGTGCCCATGAAGAAATTTTACAAACAATATTATTCTATTTTTGCTTTTCTTGTATTTTCTTTTTTTCTTTTTGTCAAACTTTTTAGCATCACTCCGAATTTGATATGGAAGAGAAATTATCTTCCATCATGTGTACATCCAATTGTTCAATCTCCCTCAAGAAATCCTCCTTAGTTAATGGTGCATGGTATACCTGAAGGCAATATCCATTCACCACTAACTTCCTCCGTGAATCACCAATAGAAGAAAGAAGCACTACTCCATATCTGAAAACTTCTTCAATCAAGTGTGGTCCATGCCACCTAGTCTGTAAAATCTTATCAATATGTATTTTAAACAATTCAATACCAATTCCCAATTATGTTAAAAGCATTAGTAACTCAATTTCAATAGAAAAATGTGGTTTCTTATCATAAACCAGTTCATGCAGTGTGAAATTGAGTATGTCTAACATATGATCATAAAATAGAAAATGGTCCTTATGTGTGACTATATTCAATTCTTGATAATATTCACACACTATTAGTTTCCTATTTTTCTTTGGAATAATAACTAATGGAGGAATCCATTGGTTATCAAAAATTGGATAAATTAATCTAACCTCCAAGAGTTTCTTTATTACAGTTTGGACAATAACTCTTAAGGTAGACTTTAATTGCATTTGCAGCTATTTCACAGGTTTAACATTTTCAATATATATCCTATGAGTGCATATATCAAGATGAAATCTTGACATACCCTTGTATTTCCATGCAAAAGGATTGAAATATTATTTCAAAATAGCAAACACATTTGCTTTTTGTTCATAAGTCAGCAAACTAATAATGTTTAAGAATTTTATTGGTTGTACTTCAATTTGTTTCATTCCTAGGAGGACCAGATTTACCCCTTTATAATTGCTTACTAAGGAGTTCAATGGAAGTAAACATTCTATGTGCAAATTTTCTAGTTTTTCTCCTTTATCCAAGGATAATTTCTGTGTGTTTGGACTAAAGGGTTTCTATGTGTCTCCATTGAATTTTATCTCATCAAGCTTAGGTAAGGTCTTGTTTGAGCACAGTTGGATGTTGCTACAATAAATAACATTTCCTGCAGTGTTTTTACTATATTTAGCTACATAGACAGGGGCTACCTATCCTATTTTATTTAGATTAGCCATAGGTTGGGCTGGAAGTGGTGGTTGATTTACTTGCTCTATTTGTTGTTGTTGGGATCTCTCTTGAGAAGAATTCAGACTAGGTAATAAATTTTGCATCTCTAGGATATTTTTTATTTATGGAAGTAAATGACATTTATCAATGATATGTCCTTGTGAAAAAATTCTACAAGTAGTTGATATGGTTGTTTTGTTCAAGGGATAGTATTGTATATCTGACATGATGTCTTCCCAACACCTAGTACAAATTTATTTATATTACCCTGATGATATGGATATAAAAAAAAGAGTAGTACTAGAAAATGGTTCCTCTAAATTTTTAAGAGATTTTATGTTTCTTGATAGTGAGGATGATTAATTATTTTAATTTTTATCAAGAATTTCAAACATAGGCAATTTAAACCCTAAGTGTGAAGATAACTTCCGTGTGGTTTCTTGCTTTTTTTCTAAATGGACTAAAATGCAACTATCAATAATTATTATTTATACCAGTTATTACATTCATATTTTACTCTAAAGTTCACAACTTAGCACAATAATAATTATTTGATTGCTTTTACCCTCTAACAACATTGTGTTCCCCAGAAATGGTGCAAAAATGATGCGTGTCATTAATAGCATCATTTAACATTATGATTTATCAATCCGGGGTGGTGTCCAAGGCTGTCTACGATAGAAGGTTAGGGCAAAGTACAATTCAGGCATTTAGATTTCAAGAATTTATTGGGTGAAACTAATTTTGGTTTAGCCTTTTGGTGTCACACTAAACCTAGTATGTAGAATGAAAACTAAATTAAATTGCAAGAATTGAAAATTAATTCTAAGTTGCAAAAATTGACAATTAACTACAATTGCAAGAATTGGAAATTGCTAAATTGAAATCTAATTTACTTTTGCAAAATTGAAATAAAAAAATTAAAATGTTGCTGAATTGAAATCCTAAATTACACTTGCAAAATTGAAACCTAGTTTACTCTTACAAAATTGAAATGATGCTTGGAATTAAAACTTATGCTAAAAAAACTTGTTAATATCCTACCACAAAAGGTCATCAAGCTTCTGCTACAAGAATTGACAGCAAAATGAAATCTGCTAAAAATAGAAAGTTGCTAAAACATAAAAAAATATGGGAACATGGAAAGTAGAGGAAATAAAAGAAACAAATGTATAATATAATTTGTCAGATGAAACACACATAAATATTGCACATAAACATAATGGAAAATATAAATAACACAACAAAAACTTAAAACAAGAAAATGAAATCTGAAAAGCAATCTGTTAATTCTACTATAGAAAAATTACAGAAAAACCTATCATGAAAAACCTGTCAAAGCGGTGAAAGTTCACACTTGGCTTCACATCATATTTCAGTTTTATCTAAAGCTCAACAGTATGCAACATGTTCCAACCCACGATCAACATAAGTCAAAGCTGATGATGCTACTTTCTAAAGCATGGCATTTTGCATGTTTTTCTATACCACACAAGCTAAAGGCTACTTTAAAAAATGTTCTACCCCATGGGAGTTCAAGTGTATTTTAAAGCAATGTAACAACCATGCTCTAGACTACAATCAAAATAGTCAACACTGCAAATATGGAGAATGAAGTTATAGTCTAGTGCAAGCTTTTATATGAGATAATTTATGTTATATCTCGCATGGGCCAGAGAAATGCTCTACCCCAAAGTTAGCCATAGTCAAACTTGGATGTACAAGTTTCAAGGTATGGGCTACAAATTATTTTATATTTGGTTTTATGCCATAGACACAAAGCGAGTTTCAAATGAATTGAAATATAAGTCAAGTAGGCTAGCGCAATGTTCCATCCCATGTAGCTCAAAGTGTTTTTTCACATTAGAATATCATATGCTCCAACCTACGGTTAAAATGGCTAAAAGAGGTGATAAGTTGTTAAGATGAGTGGGTTACGACATGTTCTACACTACAGAGCTATCAATGGATTTTAAGATTTAATATAAACCGTTCATGAGTAGATAAATGGTTGGGTCATATTGATAACCTCTAAGGCATAAAAGGGAGAACCTCTATAACGTAAATCAATATGAAATAGTATACAAAGCACCAAAGAAACCAAGAACCAAGAAGTGTAGTCAGTTGTAGATCTATGGTCAAATAATATCTACAAGAATTATGGATGGCTTGAATCCTTATCTTGATAGTCCAGAGCTAAAAAACCATGAAATACCAACAAGTTGCAAGGGTTGAGTTGCAAAGAAGTGCAATATCATGCATTTTCTCTTATTATCATATAAAAATAAGAGCCTGCTACCTCATCATCTAGTTGATATGGAATTTCATGTTCCTTGTAATATTCCATTTCTTTTTCATCCCTTTTTCAAGCATGTAAAAACTATAAAAGGAGGTTGAACCCTCATTTTTCAGGATCGAATCTAGAGTGTTTTATTGCCCTGCTATGTAATATTTTTCTACAAATCAATAGAAGGAACATTTCTTGGATGTTTACCTTAGATTGGTGTCTTCTATAATCTTTGAGATATTCAAGTTGTGAATTGCATTTCTACTATTGTTGCTATGGTTAGTCTATTCTACTAATATTGGATTACTAGCTTTGAGCAATTGAAATATTTCATGATTGGGTATTTTTTTTTTTAAAGCAAAAGACCCCTTGTGGGGCTGCCTTGGTATATGAGACCACTGAGGGTTCTTCGCGAGTCACCGGAGCCGCCGCCAATTATAATGTTTGGATCCAATTTAGCTTTTGGAGGGTGGAGTTTGACCGGACCTCCTTGGAGGATTGCCTTTTAACTCCTAAACCGGGTTTCATGATTCGGTCTTTACTTATAAGAGGTTCTTTTCTATTAAATATTGATACTGATCTTATTCTACTAATTTGGATCATTAGTATATTTGATATTAAAATAACTTCTTGAAGTATATTTATGATCTGTTTGTAATGATGACGATTACATATTTCAAATGTTTTTAGTCTCAAGTATGGGATATTGGAAATTGTTATGTAATATGGGTATTTCCTATAGATGCCTATGTTATTAGCTCTATTTGGCTGTTATTTGATTACTATTTCTTAATCCTAACTTCTTTCTATTCCTATATGCAACTGAGATTAAATAATTCAACACCTCATTAGTTGATAAGGAATACCAACCTACTCTATAGGTTGGATTAGAGTAATATTTAATCCATCCAATGTTGCAGTTTGAAGTGTGATTAGCAGATGTAAACATAATTAGAGAACTGAAAGATAACATACACAATTTTGAGCTTTTTCTTGATGTCAATTTGGATCCCAAGAATTTTTGGCATGCTTGGTAGGACATGTTAACAAGAACACTAGTTATCCCACCCTTTCTAATCTTACCTTTGAGGAATCAAGATTTGGTGAATTATCTTAACCTTATCAAGTGGTGCTCAATAAATTCACCTAGAGACTCCCTAAATGCAAGAATCTAGAAAAGCCTTTTTGATAGCTCATAGTTTTTCATGAATACTAGGTCATATGCGAAGAATAATCCAAAATATTTTATCTATTATGAGCTCCCTTTGAGAGGATCTAATGTCTTATAAAAATTTGAATCCATATTTCCAGTTAGACAAAAGTCTTCCAATTTTTTTGCCTAATGTGCCTCTAATACCACCTCCAGTAAGAGTAGCGACTAGAAATATGGCTAATAATGCAGCCAATAATGTCAATGTGGCCCCAAAGTTTCCCTCGTAGAAGTATCCTAGTTGGAATACAATTGGTCCCTTGAGACTTGCTTATATGCATGATATTCCCCAAGTTGTATCCAAAGCCATCCCTACCTATGATGGATAAAGAAAAACTGATTATGAGCATTGCCAAGATATTCTAAATCTAGTAGCAATTCATAACATAAAGAATGAATATGTCATTGTCAGAATCCTGGCCCTATCCTTTAGAGGGAAAATATTACACTAGTTTAGGACCTTAGAGGACAATAGCATTACTTCATGGGATGAATTAGTAGAGCCTTTTGTAGAAGAATTCAATGAGTCTACTGATCCTTTCTCTCTTCTAAATTAGTTTACATCCATGCAAAAACATCAGCAAGAATTAGTTACATACCTTAACCTAATATTTAGTAGAACTTGAAAGAGGATTCCACTTAAAGATATTTTGGCTACGACCCTTACTTTTATGTACTATATTAGATCCCTTGGATCAAAATTGGGTTTACAAACTCAACATTTAGGGATATATACCTTTCCCCAGTTTTACAATGCAATCATCTAGGCTGAGAATATCCTTATCAATATAGGGAGGTTACCCCCAAATATTGTGATGCCTTACTACTCTAAAATTCCTAATATCCAAGGTCAGGAAAATATGTCTTCTTACATGGACCCTCCTCATTCTGTCATCTCCAATCCCTCAGATGACTCTAATTCCCCTCCCTAAATCATAATCTACTTTAGTTTCTTTCCCTCCTCTTCCATATCAAGCACCTCAAGAATCTACTGTGCTTCTTGATATTCAGAACACCTTAAAAACTCTCAGTAACAAGATGAATTCAATGGATAAAAGAGATATAGAGAGGTCACAACAAAGGATATTTCCCTATGTCAACAAATATTGGAAGCCTAGTACCATCAATAGTGCTGGAATCAGAGTTAATGTGATTCAAGAAGATCCAGAATGTTCCTCTGAAACTAGTCTTATGAATATTTGGTGTCTTGTGTGTAATGACCCTCATGACTCAGAGTCATGTGTTATGTATCAACATCATGTGCAACAAGCTATGGAAAAGGTAGGAAGGAACCAGAAAGGTAGAGTTAATATGCTTTGGAAACCAGACCAGATCATGGTTGGGCAAGATCCTGATGAAGAGGGACCTATTTTTGTCATGACAAGATCTGGAAAGAAGACATTGTAGGTTGATCCACAGAATATGGGTCAGTTTCAAGTCCCTTCTTAGAAGAAGAAAGATCCTCCTCTGCAAAATAATGACCAATTTCCTATTCCTCAAGTCACTGAAAATAGGGACATGACATGGTTCCTAAAGGCCAAGAAAAGGAGGTCAGTTTACCTAGGAGGTATGACAAATAAAATGACAAAGAAAGGATGAGATCCAAAAGTGAAGCACAAGAAAATCTTATATTTCCCTCCATAACTAAGAGATAGAGGATTGAAGCCACACAACAATACAAGAGAAAGTATGGTGAGCCAGAGAGAAATTCTAAGAATTCTCTCCTAGGAAAGTCAGAATATAACATTGTGGAAGAGATGAAAAGAATCCCCTCCAAGGCTAGCCTCTATGATACCCTTTTCATTCCTAGTTTTATAGATCTTCTTAAGGCTTATTTATGTAAAAATACCCAAGAAAAGTAGACTACTACAATCTTGAGTATGCCCTCTTAGAAATATAAGATATCTCCTACTACTTTAAATAATAAACCCCCCCATTCTACATTTCTTTGTGGATGGAGGGTTGGATAGTTCACAATTGTATGATTTATTCAGGGGCCTCCACCATGGTTATGCCCATTACAGTCTGTAAAGATATGGGTATGGAGTATACCAGATCCTATCTTGGAGTTTTGTAGTTGGATGGGACACTAATAAATATAGTTGGGGTAATAAAATATGTACTAATGAGATTGCATAGAGCCCCAGAGGTGACCATTGTGCAAGAGATTGTGGTAGTAGACCTAGAGCCCTATTTTGGTCTATGCCTTTCTAGAGAGTTCACTATCAAATTGGGAGGATGTATGTACTTGGATTACTCTAGTATGGTGATTCCCTTCAAGGGAAAGAGAATAAGGATCACACCTAAGAAGCCTATGTCTTATCACATTGAGAATATTGAAGAAGACATGTGCAACCTCACACCTCTAGATGATTTTGAGATAGTAGAAAGTTTTGAAGAATTAGATGTTGAAGATGAATTACCAATTAGAGAATATTACAAGTAGTTTGGAACAAGAATGGGCACATATAGCATTTCTTTAGAAGCAGAGAGAAAGGTCCCTGCTATCTCCAACCAGTCCTTGAGAGAAATAGATACTTGGACCATGCACTTTGATGGTGCAAGATATAAAAATGGGGTTGGTGCTAGTGTAGTTTTGCAGTCTCCATAAGAAGGTGTAAAGAGTTTTGCATACATACTGACATGGTCCTGCACCAATAATGTTGTAGAGTATGAAGCTTTATGCTTAGGGATAATGCAATCTGAGAGCATGGGTATCAAGATACTGAATATATATGGTGACTCTGAGCTAATAGTAAATCAGGTAAGAGAGAGATGCAGCAGTAAGCACCATTACCTGAAGGTATACAAAAATAAGGTGTGGGATTTGATGGAATCCTTTGATGCCCTCAACATCCATTTTGTCCCTAGAAGGCAGAACATGTTGGATGACTCTTTGGCAGTTAGGGGATCCAATTTCAACCCTTCTATAGATATAGGAGTTGCTAAAGATAAAAGAATCAAAATGGTTTTTAGGCCTATAGTCCCAAACAAGCATATTTTATGGTAGGTCTTTGAGAGTGATGAACATATCATCAATTTCTTGGTGAGAGAGGCTTGTTTATCCACCATTCAAGAGGAAGTACCAGATGAGATAGACCAACAAGATGTTATCCAACTAAAAAAAAATCATATCCCAAGAGGGTTGGTCACACTTGAAAGCCTCTTTGATAATGAAGATAGGAGGAAGTCCAAAGCTATGGAGATCAATAAAAAATATATAAGGAGATCAAAATTGAGGAAGGAAAGAAGCTCAAAGTTAGTACTCATTGTTCTCCAGTAGAGGTAGAGGATATTAAATCCTTGTGCCTAAAATACCAAGACATTGTGGCATGGTCATATGAAGATCTTAAGGTATATGACAAAAAGGTGATCCAACATACTATTGAGCTAGAACCAGATGCAAAGCCTTTTAGATAGAAGTAGAGGCCTATGAATCCCAGGATTGAATCCATAATGAGAGAAGAGCTACTCAAATTGCTAAAGGCTAAAATTATATATCCAATTAAGCACTCCACATGGGTAGCTAACTTGGTCCTTGTAAGAAAGAAGAATGGAGACATCCATTTGTGTGTAGATTTTAGGAATCTCAACTAGGCATCATTGAAGGATCACTACCCTCTCCCTCAGATTGACCAGATTCTATAGGTTGTTGTAGGAGCAAAAAGTTTCTCACTATTAGATGGCTTCTCTGGTTATAACCATATATGGGTGAAATATGAGGATCAATTCAAGATAGCATTTACCACCAAATGGGGTACTTTTGCTTATCAGAGGATGCCTTTCGGTCTATCCAATGTAGGGGCCACATTCCAGAGAGATATGGATTATGCCTTTGGATAACTTATTAATAAAGTCATTCTGATCTACTTGGATGATATGACTATGTTCTCTCATGAGAAACAAGATCACCTGACACATTTGAAGCAAGTATTTGAGAAATATAGAGAATTTGGTATCTCTCTTAACCCAAAGAAGTCATTCTTTGCAGTTCATGAGGGGAATTTTTTGGGCCATGTGGTCTCTAAATAAGGGATGTCTATTGATCCAGATAGATTTAAATCAATTCTTTCCCTTCCCTTGCCCATGAACAAGAAAGCTTTGCAATCCTTCTTTGGATAGATAAATTTTGTCAAGAAGTTCATCTCAGATTTTGCTCAAAAGGTGAAACCTATCTCAGAGTTTCTGAAGAAAAATATGGATTTCAAGTGGACTAAAGTAAGAAAATAGGCTTTTGATATCATTAAATAATCCATTGCCACTGCTCCAATTCTGGTGAATCTTGATTTTAGCAAGAATTTCATTTTGTACGCTTATGGAGCTAAAGAGAGTTATGCATCTATGCTTACTCAGAAGAATGATGATGGGGAAGAACATCCCATATTTTTTGGAGCCAAAATCTCCATGAGTACCAAATCAAATACAACTTCATCGAAAGACAAGTCTTTGCAGTGATGAAGTCATTGAAGAAATTTAGGCAATACTTGGCTCAAAGTAAAACCTTGGTGTATGTAGTTCACCCAGATGTAAGAAGTTTTATTTTACAAGGTGAGCTGGGAGACAAAAGAGCTAGTTGGATTACCAAGATCCAGGATTATGATGTGGAAATCCATCCTACCAAGTTGGTCAAATGTAGAGCATTGTGCCAAGGGTTAACATAAAATATGGTTATAGAATAAATGTTAGCTTGTCAACCATCAATAGAAGACCAGATCAAAGAGCTTCAGTTAGGAGATTCAAACTGGGTTGATCAGATGACCAGATATTTCCAAATAGGGATTTATCCTCTGGGTCTTAACCCATCACAATGGAGGAGATATAGGCTTCAAGCCTTGAATTATATCCTATTGCCAGAAGGATTGTATAGAAGGAATCTCGATGGAGTCCTTATAAGATGCTTGAAATATGATTAGAAGCAAAAGGTCATTAAAGAATTCCATGGGGGGTTATCTGGAGGACATTTCTTAGGAAGGGTCACAGCTTTAAAAATAATTAGGGTAGGCTATTATTGGCCTACTATTTTTGCTAACACTTTCAAGGTAACAAGAGCCTGTGATGAATGCCAGAGGTATGTGGGAAGAACCAAAAATGCATCATTCCCCCTCAAGCCCATCTAGGTAGAAGAGCCTTTTCAACAATGGGGGTTGGATTTCATTGGGATAGTTAACCCAAATTCCTAAAAAAGACATAAATATATTTTTACTACTACATATTACCTAACAGATGGGTAGAAGCCATTCCCACAAAGAAAACAGATAAGGAAGTGGTAATTGACTTCATGGAGAGCTTGATTGCAAGATTTGGTATCCCCGAAGCTATAGTAAGTGACAATGGTCCAGCCTTCATAGGAGCTAAGTACATTGAGTTTGCTAGCAAGTATGGCATCACCATAAAAAATTCCTCCAACTACTATCCTCAAGGGGAATGGATTAGCAGAGTCAACTAACAAGAATCTACTTAGAATTTTGAAGAGATCATTAGAGGATAACAAAAGAAGTTGGCACCTATTGTTAGAGCAGGCTCTATGGGCAGACAGGATCACCATCAAGAAGTCTATTAAAACTTCTCCCTATGCTTTGGTGTATGGCAAAGAAGTAGTCCTACCTATTCACCTAGAAATACTGGCTCTCAAGTTGGTAGACACAGAAGAAGAGTCTAATTAGGGTCCAGTTGAAACCAGATTGACACATCTACTTCAGTTAGAAGAGAAGAGGACTCAAGCATATGAGGATTTCCAAAAGCATTCATCTGATATTAAGGGATGGTTTGATAAGAAATCCAAATTCAAAAAATTCAAAGTAGGTGACTCTATTTTGAAGTGGAATGTGGAGAGAGCTAAGCTAGGACACCATCAAAAGTTTGAATCTTTCTGGGATGGCCCTTTCAAAGTAGCTGAGGTTAAAGAAAACAAATCTTTCCAACTTGAAGACTTAGAGGGAAACATTCAGCCGATCCCGATTAATGGATTCCATATGAAACTCTACTTTGATTAAGAGTAATCTTTTCTTGTAACATATGTACATATTTGTATTATACTATTGTTTTTTGTTCTAAAAGTTTTTGTACAGAAATAAAAAAAAGGAGAAAAGTTATAAGGTAAGATTGTAAATAAGCTAAGGGTGGCAGTGGGCTACAACATGTGCTCCATGCCATGCTCAATAAGCTAAAGGTGGCCACGGGCTACAACATGTGCTCCATGTCGCTCTTAAAAGGTAAAGGGATAGAAAAGCACCATGAATTGAGAACATGCTCTATGCCATGACCAATCATCGAACAACATGATATCTCCCACCACCAAGTTGCCCATATTTTTATTTGAGAAGTGTGCAATGGGTAGTTGTCCAATGTCCGCATTAATGGTAGAAGGTGTGCATGCGGGAGTATTTAAAACTCAAATGTCGATTGCCATTCATTTTGCAAGTAACACCTATCTATTAGGGAAAGCATAGCAAGTAGTGAGATATAGTTTGTAAGAGCACACAAGAGTGAATACTCAATGAATTTTCATAGAAAATGGCCTCCA
This sequence comes from Wollemia nobilis, assembly GCA_028583015.1. NCBI lineage: Eukaryota > Viridiplantae > Streptophyta > Pinopsida > Araucariales > Araucariaceae > Wollemia > Wollemia nobilis. Next base: position 1,355,691 of record JAQPPZ010016751.1, on the reverse strand, counting down.
AAATAGCTTAAGAAGTTGTACAATTAAGAAATATTGAGCTGGAAATCTATATAAACCAAACAAGAGCATTAGCAGATATTGTAATGACACAAATAAGAAGGACCAAGCTTAGAAGAAATATCGACTATAGGTACCTCGAAGGGTTGCCAATTTATTTCCAAGGTATGATTGTTGTAAATTCCTTCCTATCATTTTACATCTGTGATTCAGTCCATCATTACCCTGAATTAGTTTTTACAATTGTAAAATATTATGACCTTAGGATAAAAGTAGTTAATATAGCTAAGGGGAAAACCCTATTCAATATCATAGCTAAAGCTTGTCATGATTTATTCGCTATTGGAATAGAACCCTCTGTAAAGCCTAAATCCTTTGATATAGTAGAGCAAGCCAGATATTATTCCTCACAAGTACATGCTCAAGATGGAGAGCCTGAACCTCAGTTTAGGAAGTGGGTTTTCAATCAATTCAAAAGGTTTAAGTCCAAGGATCCATTGCCCAAAACCCCAATTGCTATTGAACAATTTGCCAACCCAGATATTTTCTCCATGTTGGCCTGCCTTGAGGGTTTAGATTCTGACTGGTATGTGAGAGACTAGAAAATAGCTACCATCTATTGCATTTCAAATGAGAAAATGTATAGACCTAAAGCAGAAGAGGAGGGCATCAAGCCAATTTATTTTGATTGGCCAGCATTTCTTTCTAAAAGAATGCATGAGCAATTGGTTAGGATGAAGAAAGATTTAGAGAACCCTTCCTTCGATATATTGTTCAAACTTGATATGGATGTTCTACACCACTGTTAGGCACATGATGCCCTGGATTCTAGTAAAGGATAAGAATGATAATGGAGATCCTATCCTTATTTATTATTGGACCAGTCATCTGAGAAGCACAGAATCATACTACAGGTTCAACTTGGAATTTCTAGGGCCAACCTTGAAAATCATGTATGGAAAATGCCCTAGGCTACCATCTCTGGCTAAAGAGTTGCTACAAGTAGAAGACATCAAGGAGGGAGACTGGTATATCCTCACAGAGGGCACTATCATCAGACTCTATGGTTTTACTAGTAAACCCTTTCTACTACCTCATTTTGTAACTACTAGGTTGTTGGCCCTGGAGTACTTAAGGCAAGAAGACTTTATCAATGTCAATTTTGGCACTGGTAAAGGGAGGAAAAGTTTGTTGACTTATGCCCATAATGTGGATGATATAACAATAACCATAAGGACTCAAGGTGAGAAAATTACCCAATATTTGGAGAGACTAGGACTATTGTACATACCACAAATATGGAGGTATGATCCCGATGACAAGTTCTCAAAGAGGAATATTGCCCTAAATGAAGAAAGAGCTCTCAAGTTTGAAAAGACTTCAAGGCCTCATTTTGAAAAGGGTAGGAATAATAAATAAAATGCTCCATTGGAGTGGAATGTCATTAAAATGGAATAATTGCCTCCATGGAGAGACTTTTATGAACAAATAGTTGATTTTGACCCCAAAAAGAACAAAGATCACTATTTGAAAGAGTCTAAAATCAAGGAAGTAGAGAGGAAAAAGGGATGGGATGAAGGTAAAATTATAGATTGGTGGAATATGAGAGTGGAAATAGGTACAGACAAGGCTAGAGTGGGCTAATAGGCTAACACTAATTTTTCTGAGCTATATGAAAAATATATTAAGACCTGGAAGGCCAAGGATGCCAAGAATTTGGTATTGAGTTACAAGAGAGCTGAAACAAAGGAAAAAGAGAAAATTCAAGTAATATCAGACTCTCCTTCCCCACCTTTGTAGGAAGAAATGTAGGAAGTGGAGACCAATGCTCCATTAATAGCTGAAGAAGCCCCAAAAGCATTTGAGCCCTCATAGGAGCAATTACAAAAATATTTTGTAGGGGCCCAAATTATGAGTAAAATGCACTACTCTAGTGATGAGGTGAGAAATACAGAAATCATTCAGGTAAAAAAAATACCGAAATACCTAGCCCTGGGTGGAGAGCCTCCTATAACTGAGACAAATTGGAAGGAGAAAGATGATAGTTTTGTATTCACTCCTATAAGTTTCACCACTATTTCTATAGTAAAGTCGACCCCAACCTCTGAAGCTGCATTGTAGAAAGAACAATCTGAGGAGGATACATAGAGTGATAAGCCTATAGTATTTAAAATTTTCAAGAGAAAAGCTAAATATTCAGTAGAGGAAGCCCAAAAAGAAGTCTACAAGAAGCTGAAAATGGATCAAGGGCAGAGTGTTGAACAAGTCCCTGTTCTAGTTGCAGAGCCATCAGTGTAGTAGGCACAACACCAAAGTGCGGAGGAGATACACAAACACCCTACTTCTGTAGGTGAAGGTACAATTTCTATCCCTTCTTCTCCTTCTCCTTCCCCAAAGGAATCCCCTTCCCATTCTCAAGAAAATTTAGAGCACAAAGTACCCTCTCCCCCTCACAACTCATCACCTACCCCATCAGCTACCATAGAGGGTCAAACCAATCCATCTCCTCCCCATTTATCTAAAATCCCAATCACATCATCACCTATCATTTCATATTTACCTATAAAATCATTACCTTCAGTAACATCAGAAGGGCAAGATCTTCCATCCCATCTAGTTCATCCCATGATTTCAACTTTCATCCCTATGTCTTTCTCAGTTGCAACTCCTACAATAAGTACAAATTCAACTATTGTCACCACTACTCCAATTCCATCAGCCTCTGAGTCTATCCTCCCTTATATTATAGCTTCTCCTACCCCTATAAATCATCCCACACTAGCTTCTTTGCAGAAAGGAAAAGAGGTTTCATAAAAAATTCAAGATTTTTGGGCTGAGAAACTTTCCAAGCCTTCAAAGTAGTTGGCTAAAAAGAGAAGGACAATGACTGTTGATCCAGTGACAAGGAAAAGGATCAACAGATCCATCACCCCTCTAGTGAGCAAACCTGAGGAAGATATGACTATAAAATATTATCATCTAGAGGAGTACACAGAAGATATTGAGCAATTATAGGTGGAGGATGAGTTGGTCATAGCAAAAGCCCACCTAGAAACTTTCTATGTCAAGATTGACATTTATAAGGAGCAGTGTGGAAAGCTAGAAGAAAATATTGAGAAGCTAGAAAAGATAGTCAACAATTAGAAAAAGGTGGAGCAAGCTATGAGGAATGAATTCAAGAGCTAGCAGAACAAGTATCAAGAGGCCATAAGGCTCAAAGATCAAGTGGATGAGCAGAAAAGAAAGAATGAAGCTCAAGCCAAAGAGATACAAGTTCTAAAACACCAGCTACAGATTGAGAAGGCCAAAGCTCTAGGCTTCTCAAAAGGAGTAAAGAAGGTTAGGAAGGAGCTATGGTCTGAAATCCTTGAGAAATGCTCAAAAATCTAGCCTGTAATTGATTATATGGATGATGCCAACCATTTACTACAAAATACCAAAGAAGACTTGGATAAATTCACTAAGGAGCTACAACCTATGGTGATACTAGCCAAATAGATATACAAGTTATCTAAGAGTAGATTTAGTAAAATTGCTAAGCCTATTCCCAATAAGGCATGGAGCACTTCTAGATTAGCTACTAGAGTTGTGGTTGAGAAGAACAGATTGCTCCAGAAGGGCTGGTTATTATCATATAAGATTGAAGGCACAATACAAGACATTGTAGATATTAACAAAGAAATGATACAAATATGGTTTTGGAGGATTATGGATTGAAAAATACCTTTTTGTCAGAAGAAGAGATCAAAAAGAGTGTAACCTCAATCATCCAGGATGAATCTGAAGTAGATGCTTGGGAAGAACCGATTGATCAAGAGCAGGTCTCTCAAATGATAAAAGACTTAACTAGGCTCAAGGATCTAATGGAATACCTGGTGAATAAGGGTAGCTCTATGACTTATGAGGAGACCTCCAAGTTGGAATATGTCCATAAGTGGCTTAAAGAAACCTCCAACCCTACTGAGGCCATTTGGAATCAAGCTCTACAGACTCTAAAAATGATGGTCCAATTGTTTGGGATAGATCCAGACCCTAAAGATAAGCAAGAGACTTCTCAAGAAGAGGAAGAGGCTGAAGAGAAATTAGAAAGGAATTTTGAGGACATCAAAGAGGTACAAGATGAACAACTCAAGGAGCAGAACCAAGAAGAGAATGAAAAAGAATAAGCAACCTTGTGGTAGAAGCAGACTTTAACATTTTTGTATTCATGTATATATTGTGTATTTTGTTTTGGTTCTGACATTGCCAGAGAAACAATAATAAAAGCATGAGGCCTGTAGCAGAAAAATAAAAAATCCATGAGGATATTTTGATCAAGCTAGCTGGGGCATAAAAGGGAACATAGTTTCATATTTCTAGATTGAGGCTACGCTCATGGGAAGAGTTTTGAAGTTTATTATTTCTAGCATGATCTCCATGTGAACTGTTATTCTCTGAGTATCTTCACCAATATTCTAAAGAATGATGGTCACATAGAAATTATTCTTTGAAGCATAGTTTATGGATTTCATATTTTTTGACTCCTGATGCCCAATGGATAAGACTCTGAGTTCTCAGGATTTGCGAGCAAAACCCCCAGGAGGCACCAAAATGTAGGCCCAAAATGGCCACATCCTTAGAAAACTTTTTGGAATATTTTCTAAGGCAAGAAAGGGATGTTCTAGTCCGTGTGAGCTTCAGTGTATTTCCTAGCGGTGCAACATAGGATGTTCTACCCCATGGTCAAAGCGATCAAAGTTTACACTTGGCTATTTTTGAATCATGGGCCACAACATATTTTTAGTTTTATCTAAAGCTCAATGGTATGCAACAAGTTCCAACCCACAGTCAAAATAAGCCAAATATGATGATGCTACTTTTGAAGTGTGGCATAATGCATGTTGTTCTATCCCGCACAAGCTAAAGGCTATTTTAAGCTTGTTCTACCCATGGGAGTTCAAGTGTATTTTAAAGTGGTGTAACAACCATGCTCCAGCCCATGATCAAAGTAGTCAACATTGCAAATATGAAGAACAACATTACGAGGCTAGTGCAAGATTTTATATGACAAGTTTTATGTTATATCCCACATGGGCTAGAGCAATGCTCTACCCCATGGTCAACCATAGTCAAACTTGGATGCACGAGTTTCAAGGTGTGGGCTACAACACATTTTAGATTTGGTTCTATGTCATGGATGTGAAGTGAGTTTCAAATGAATTGAAAGATAATTCAAGTGGGCTAGTGCAATGTTCCATCCCACATAGCTCAAAGTGTATTTTCACATTAGAATCTCATGTGCTCCAACTCATAATAAAAATGGTCAAAAGAGGTGATAAGATGTTAAGACGAGTGGGCTACGACATGTTCTATTCCATGGAGCTATCAATGACTTTAAAGCTTTAATCTCAATCATTCATGAGCAGATCAATGGTTGGTTCATCTTGATGACCTCTAAGGCATAAAATGAGAGAACCTCTATAACATAAATCGATACAAACCAATAGACGAAGCACCAAAGAAGCCAAGAGCCAAGAAGTGCAATCAGTTGTAGATCTATGGTCAAATAATGTCTACAAGAATGATGGAGAACTTGAATCATGATCTTGATAGCCTGGAGCTAAACCACCATGAAATACCAGGAAGTTAGAGGGTCAAGCTACAAATAAGTGCAAGATCATGTATTTTCTCCTATTCTTAGATACAAATAAGAGGCTACCTATAGAGACAAAAAATTAACCTAAATTTAGTGGGTAAACTTCATTAGAGCCCCTAAGAGGTCCCTAACACCTGCCCAAGTTAAGGGAGGGTCTCTTTTCCTCCTGCCTTGCCTCCCTTAGCCTTTCTAGTGAAATCATACCTAATTGCGATAGGGTACGATTTTGTAGAAGCAATATCGTGCCCCATCGATACGGGGCATGGTTTTGCTATTTTAGGGTTTTAATTATTAATACCCATATTTAAACCTTTTCTAGAATATTTTGTGTTAGCCTGTGTTGTTTTATCGCTCTTTTCACCCCAATTTTCATCTATAAAAGGAGAGGTTAATACTCTTTTAACACACGGATTTTAGAAACATGATTACCAAGATCAAAATTATTATGATTGATTTATGCTCACATTTTGCTTTTGCTCTCCTCTCTGTTTCTTCTGCAAGCTAATCATGTGTAAATTTTATATTTTATATTCTACTACATTGATTAGATTGTTGTTTAATTGGTTGATTTGTGTTGTGGTTTGGATGGAGAAAGAGTGCATTTTCATATACTTTGATCTACTCTGTCTACTTCTGCATCATCCATAAGGTTTTGTGTGTTTTATTTCAATATTTATTTCACTTTTTGCATTTATATTTTATTTTTCACCTATATTTAGTGAAATCACACTTGGTATTAATGGAGTGTGAATTTTCTTACCTATATTAGGGTAAACTATTCGTAGAAATGGAATCGCGCCTAGTCCAAACATGGCATGACTTCATTGTTGTATTATAATGCCCGCTTTAGGCGAGACAAAAATTTTCCTGAGAGTAAAGTAGGGGTAATTTGTGGTTTTTAAAAATTTAGATAGGTTCCTTACCACATCTAGATAATATTGGCATACTTTATTTTTTGTTTCTCTGTTGCTGCATACTGTTTTATGATTAAATCTCCAAAGATAAATTTCAGATTTTATTTTCAAATATCATCTAAAGGACTTAGGGGGCTTGAATGTTGTGCCTCTAAGTATTACTATAAAAAATCCTAAGTAGAGCTCCTAATTTTGATCATATTTTTTTATTTCTTATGTTATCTTGTAGAAACAGGTATTTTTGATATCATTGGATAAGAGGCATAAAAGGCTAGGATCAACCATTGGTCAAAATAAGTGTTCTATTTGTTCTATTGGTTACAAATATGATTTTAATGTTGGAAATATGAGCAATTTTTGTTGTCATTGATGTCAAAAGGAAATACAAGGCAAGGTTCTCTCCAAAGAAATTAGAACCATGATTTCGAAGTAATAAATTATTTTGAAGAAGATCTCCGCAAAAGAGGCCATGGGTCAAAAAGATAAATATTATTATAATATTTTTTAATATTATATTAAGTGGGCCCATGAGGAAAAATAAGGTTTTATATGTGCAAAGCATTCTCCTTGAAAAGAGCAAGTGAGCAAGTTTCAATAATATTAAAGGAGGCAAAGGTTAAATAATTTTAATTAAAATATTTTAACCTTTTGGTTAAAATTTTAATTCAAATTATTCTTGGCGCCAAAGTTCTTTTTGAAAAATGGTGGCAAATTGAAATAAGGGTCGACGTCTTCACATTTATCATATTGCATATAAAGAGGGGGTAAATTATTTCCCCAAAGTCGATTATGCATTCCAAGGTTAAGTTGAGCAAAGTAATATTTCGTGCGTGCACTTCAAGGGAGGAATCTTCGTGCGATTCGGAAAGGATAGAGGTGTGTGTGTTGAAATCAGTGAGGGCACAAAGATCCTACATGACGTGCTGGGTAGCACAGATGGTAGGCAAGGTAGAGATAAGATATTTGTTGAGGCTAGGTCGTGGGTTCAAGTCGCACGATCACGTTTTGCAAGGAAGAAAGGAAAGACCTTTTGCATTCGACGTGTTTGGTGCAGAAAACAAGGATAAAATGAACATCGTGTGCTCTTTGTTTCAAGTGGGCGTGTAGCCCACGTGGCAAGCCTAGCGTTTTCTAGGATGCAACGTTGGTAGTGAGATTTTGGGTTCAAATTCATGCAGAGGTAGTTTGTGTGGTGCGCAAACATTTTGGTGCAAAATCTAAGGTATGAAAAATTAATTTAATTTTTGCAAGGCCTATGTTATAATAAAGGGTGTTTTGAGGCATACATATTATTAAGAGGGCAATGTTTTAAGTAGGGAGGTATAAGGATTAAAATAGTTTATTTTAATTCTTTGATGCCTTGGAAATGAATTAGAGAGTGGAGTTAAAAGGTGAAAAAGGAATTTTATTGTGATCTTGCTTTATAAAAAGGAGATAAAATAATTTTTCAATGCCTTGGGATATTTTGAAGTGGTGATTAATTTTCTTTTAATGCATTAAGATCTAGAGGGAGTGATAAGGTGTATTTGTGACATCTAACCCTTGTGATTGGCAAAGAGAGTGGTTATGATTAAAACAGGTGTTTAAGGACAATTCTTCATCAAACAAAAGGTATGGGCACATCTTCCTTGTGAGTGATTGTTGGATGTTGTGAATGCTAAGTTGGAGAGAAAAGGGTTTTTTGGTAAGCATTGTTGAGTTTGGTTTTCTGGAATGAAATTTGATACTAGATACCTTGTTTGATAAGCATTGTTGGAAATATTGAGTAAGATTTCATATGCTTGAACTAGGGTTTGTGAAAGAACATGAGTATCATTGTTATGTGAAGTTGTGAACTATCTTAAACTAGGGTTTGTGCAATATCATGAGTATCATTGTTATGTGAGATTGTTTGATAAGCATTGTTGGAAATATTGAGTAAGCTTTCATATGCTTGAACTAGGGTTTGTGAAAGATCATGAGTATCATTGTTATGTGATATTGTTTGATAAGCATTGTTGGAAATAGTGAGTGAGTGTTCATATACTTGGACTAGGGTTTGTAAGCAAGGAGTGTTTTATTGAGTGGAGTTGATTGAGCCTAGTCAAGTGGAAGTGTTGAAGTGATAGTTCAAGTTATGTGAAACAAATTATTCTATATTCTAATTTGATTTGAGAAAGAGATTGAAAGTGATTGAGCATTGTTGTGAGTGTGAAGCATATTGAGTCTCTAACAATTCTCTATATGTTTTTGTGAGTTAAACAAGATTCTATGTGAAACTTGTTTATGTGATTGAAGAGGTTTTTTGTGATAGAGTTGAGCATATTGGACAAGTTCTAGTGAGGACTTGTTGAGCATATTTGAGGTAAGTCTTGGTGAAGACTTGTTGAGCAGATTGGACAAGTTCTAGAGAGGACTTGTGGATAGATTAGTGTGAGCTTTTGTGGAAGCTTACAATGCAGATTTGAGATAAGTCTTTGAGAAGACTTGAGAGTAGAGTTGATTGATTGATTTGTTCAAACCTTGGGTTAATGTTTGGGGTAGATCTAGCAGAGTTGATTTGTGATTGAGTCAAGCTTTGTGTTAAGGCTTGAGGACATAGATTGAGCAGATTTGTGCTAGACCGAAGGACTATGTTTAGTGCAGATTTGAGGATAAAGATTGAGCAGATTTGTGCTAGACTGAAGGACTATGTTTAGTACAGATTTGAGGATAGAGATTGAGTAAATTTGTGCTAGACTGAAGGATTATGTTTATTATATATTTGAGGACAAATTTTGGTGCATATTTGAGGATAGGTTTGTGCCAGACCAGAGATAGATATTGAGCAGATTTGTGCTAGACCAAAGGACCATGTTTAGTACATATTTGAGATAGAGCTGAGAGCAATATTTGGAGGTGATAGAGTATAGAGGATGATAGTCTCCAGTGGATAGAGGTCCATTAGCTAGGGTAGTGAGGACAGGTCTTCTGAGTGAGGATAGGAGTCTTCAGTGGATAGAGATCCATTAGCCAGTGCAGTGGAGGTAGCAGTTCTTCTAGAAGATCACCAGCCAGAGCAAAGGAGAAAGGAGTTCTCCTATGGATAGAGATCCATGAACCAACTGAGGAGATTGGTGTCTCCTATGGATAGAGATCCATGAACTTAATTAGGGGATTGGTGTCTCCTTTGGATAGAGGTCCATAAACATTGTAATAGGGAAAGGTTTCCCAAGAGATTTGTTGAGAAAATTTTAGTGAAATATTTTCTCCGTGGAGTAGCCCACATTGGGTGAACCACGTTAAATTGGTGTCTCTATTGTGTGTGGTGATTTGTGCATTGCTTTGATTACTGCTGTTGATATTGCTATTGATACATTGCATAATATTGATTGGAAAATAAAAAGTAAAAAGTGGTCTTATACTGTTCACCCTCCCTCTCAATATAAGCTTGTGTTCTTCAATTGGTATTAGAGCGGGTTCCTTCAGAAGAGTTTAACAACTTGAAGGAAAATCTTACAAGAACACAAATGGATTCTAAGAGTGGATCCTCAGATAACTCAACACTAGTATTTTATGGGAGCGATTATGTATTCTGGAGTATGAGAATGAAGATTCATCTGATGGCACTTGGAAATGAAATATGGGAGGTAGTTGAAAATGGATACATACCACCAGCTACTCCACCTACAGATAAATATGGTAAGCTTCTACATCATTACAATTCAAAAGCAATGAATGCAATTTTGAAAGGTTTGCATAGAACAGAGTTCATAAAGGTTATGCATTGCAAATCAGCAAAAAAAATTGGGATAAGTTGCAAAGCATATATGAAGGAGATAAAAAGGTCAAAAAGGTAAAGTTGCGAAATCTCAAGGGACAATTTGAAGATCTAAAAATGAAGGATGAGGAAAACATTAGTGCTTATCTACTTCGTGTAGATGAGGTTGTTAACTCCATGCAAGGACTTGGACTTGAAGTTCAAGAGTCTAATGTTTGTGATAAGATTTTAAGGTCACTCCCAAAAAGGTTTAGTGAAAATATTTCAGCTATAGAGGAATCAAAAGATAGTGATATTTTGACAAGGGATGAATTACATGGCATTCTCACAACTTTTGAGATGAGAACAAAAGAGGAACCTATTCTCCAAAAAGAAGCAGCATTCAAAGCTACTAAGAAGACTAAGGGTAAGAAGTCAGATTCAAGCAATGAGTCATCCAGTGATGAAGAAGCAAATTATGGCAGAAGGAACAAGGATCCAAGAAATTTTAAAGGTACAAAATATGTTAGATGTTTCAATTATGGAAAGTATGGTCACTATGCATCTGATTGTCAAGAAGCTAGAAATAGCAATGATGAAGAAAAATAGGATCATAAGAACAAGGAAACAAAAAAATACAGGTACCAAAAGAAAAGTAAGGATGGACAAGGCAAGCAAGGAAAGAAGTTCTTCCAAAGGCAAAAGAAGAGTTTCTATGCAGACAAGGCAAGTAAGTACTCAAGTGATAGTGATGATAGTTCCTCAGATAATGATAAATATGAAGTTCTATTTCTGGAAAAAGAAAAGGAAATGGTTAGGAAAAGGTCACCAATAATCCTCAAGTGTTTTAGATGTGGTAACTTTGGTCATCTCGAAGATAGTTGTACAAGAAGTGGTTTCAGTTTTAGTGATGATGAATATGAAGATACACTTGAAGGACCAGAAGAGAATCTTCTAATGGCATTAGAAGAAGAAGGAGGTGATCCTATAAAATATGAGTCATAAAATAATGAAGATGTTTTCAAAGGTAAACAAATAGAGGAAGAATCAGAGAATGGAGAAGTTGATCTTGAGGGAGATCTTATTCATGCCCTTGATGCATTAAAGAAGGTAAGAAAGCAAAACTCCCAACTTAAGCTTCAGTTTCAAGAATGTGATGAAGAGAAAGGAAAGCTTATAGAGGATCTAAATAAGTCAATGGCTAAGACAAGGAGATTCAAAGAGAAGTTAGAAGCAAAGGTTTTAGAATGTGAAAAGTTAGAGCATGAGGTGGCTCTACTAAGGGAAGAAGTAAAAGAGTCTAAGGATATGTTACACAGGTTTGGAAGAAGCTCAAAGAATTTGGATAAGATTATCAAGACACAAAAACCTACATCAAGCAAGATAGGTCTTGGTTTTGAACAGGTACAAAAGAAACAAGGAGAGGAGTCAACCTCAAGTTCTGAAGAAGAAGAAGAAACTTCAGAAGAAGAGAGTGTAAGAGAGAGTGAGACTTCTGAGGATGAGTTGGACAATAAAAAATTCAACAAGGAAAGGAACAATGCACAAAATAGGAATAGATGGAACAGGAACCAGCACAGGGTAAAAGAGACTAAGAGACCAATGAGGTCAAGGCAAGGTAGTTTCAATGGATGATGCTTCTCATGTCACATGTTTGGGCACAAGGCTACATAGTGTAGGACACATGAAAGATAGGAATATGGGAAATTCAAAAATAGGTAACTTTTTCAAGGGTATTGTTACTCTTGTAATCAGTTTGGTCACAAGGTAATGAATTGCAGGGTTCATGATAGGAATAGATATGGCTTCACCAGGAGAAATCCCAAGATATTTGCACCTCCAATAAATAATGACATTAAGTGTTATAAGTGCAATAATGATGGACATACAACAAAGTGGTGTAGAGAAAAAATTCCAGAAACAAACAGGAATAGGAATAGTCAGAGGAATCGAAAGGATCAGATGAGGAGGAAAGTGGACAAAGGTAAAGATCAATGCATGCTAGGAGTAGAAATACTCCCACCCCAGAATTAACCACCTCAAGAGGAGGTGGGGGAGGGGCTAAGCTAAGATTTTCATTCTTAGCCCCGAGCCCCAAAGGTGACCCTTTGCCATTGATGACAAAGGGGGAGATATTTGAGTAAGGGGAGAGATTTGAGTTAGGAAGAAAGCATTCAATTAGGGGGAGCAGTTTCTCAGGGGGAGCAGAACAAAAAAAGGTTAAAGAAATTGTAAAAGGTAATTGGGTTGCCATCAATGACAAAAGGGGATATTGTTGGAAATATGAGCAAGTTTTGTTGTCATTGATGTCAAAAGGAAATACAAGGCAAGGTTCTCTCCAAAGAAATTAGAACCATGAGTTCAAAGTAATAAATTACTTTGAAGAAGATCTCCGTAAAAGAGGCCATGGGTCAAAAATATAAATATTATTATAATTTTTTTTATTATTATTATTATAAGGTTTTATATGTGCAAAGCATTCTCCTTGAAAAGAGCAAGTGAGCAAGTTTCAATAATATTAAAGGAGGCAAAGGTTAAATAATTTTAATTAAAATATTTTAACCTTTTGGTTAAAATTTTAATTCAAATTATTCTTGGCACCAAAGTTCTTTTTGAAAAATGGTGGCAAATCGAAATAAGGGCCAACGTATTCACATTTATCATATTGCATATAAATAGGGGGTAAATTATTTCCCCAAAGTCGATTATGCATTCCAAGGTTAAGTTGAGCAAAGTAATATTTCGTGCATGCACTTCGAGGGAGGAATCTTCATGCGATTCAGAAAGGATAGAGGTGTGTGTGTTGAAATCAATGTGGGCATGAAGATCCTACATGATGCGTTGGGTAGCACAGATGGTAGGCAAGGTAGAGATAAGATATTTGTTGAGGCTAGGTCATGGGTTCAAGTCGCACGATCATGTTTTGCAAGGAAGAAAGGAAAGACCTTTTGCATTCGACATGTTTGGTGCGGAAGACAAGGATAAAATGAACATCGTGTGCTCTTTGTTTCAAGTGGGTGCGTAGCCCACGCGGCAAGCCTAGCATTCTCTAGGGCACAGTGCTAGAAGTGAGGTTTCAGGTTCGAATTCGTGTAGAGGCAGTTTGTGTGGTGCGCAAAAATTTTGGTGCAAAACCTAAGGTATGGAAAATTAATTTAATTTTTGCAAGGCCTATGTTATAATAAAGGGTGTTTTGAGGTATACATATTATTAAGAGGGCAATGTTTGAAGTAGGGAGGTATAAGGATTAAAATAGTTTATTTTAATTCTTTGATGCCTTGGAAATGAATTAGAGAGTGGAGTTAAAAGGTGAAAAAGGAATTTTATTGTGATCTTGCTTTATAAAAAGGAGATAAAATAATTTGTCAATGCCTTGGGATATTTTGAAGTGGTGATTAATTTTATTTTAATGCATTAAGATCTAGAGGGAGTGATAAGGTGTATTTGTGACATCTAACCCTTGTGATTGGCAAAGAGAGTGGTTATGATTAAAACAAGTGTTTAAGGACAATTCTTCATCAAACAAAAGGTATGGGCACATCTTCCTTGTGAGTGATTGTTGGATGTTGTGAATGCTAAGTTGGAGAGAAAAGGGTTGTTTGGTAAGCATTGTTGAGTTTGGTTTTCTGGAATGAAAGTTGATACTAGATACCTTGTTTGATAAGCATTGTTGGAAATATTGAGTAAGCTTTCATATGCTTGAACTAGGGTTTGTGAAAGAACATGAGTATCATTGTTATGTGAAGTTGTGAACTATCTTGAACTAGGGTTTGTGCAAGATCATGCGTATCATTGTTATGTGAGATTGTTTTATAAGCATTGTTGGAAATATTGAATTTCATATGCTTGAACTAGGGTTTGTGAAAGATCATGAGTATCATTTTTATGTGATATTTTTTGATAAGCATTGTTGGAAATAGTGAGTGAGTGTTCATATACTTGGACTAGGGTTTGTAAGCAAGGAGTGTTTTATTGAGTGGAGTTGATTGAGCCTAGTCAAGTGGAAGTGTTGAAGTGATAGTTCAAGTTTAGTGAAACAAATTGTTCTATATTCTAATTTGATTTGAGAAAGAGATTGAAAGTGATTGAGCATTGTTGTGAGTGTGAAGCATATTGAGTCTCTAACAATTCTCTATATGTTTTTTGTGAGTTAAACAAGATTCTGTGTGAAACTTGTTTATGTGATTGAAGAGGTTTTATGTGATAGAGTTTATTGATATTGGACAAGTTCTAGTGAGGACTTGTTGAGAAGATTTGAGGTAAGTCTTGGTGAAGACTTGTTGAGAATATTGGACAAGTTCTAGAGAGGACTTGTGGATAGATTAGTGTGAGCTTTTGTGGAAGCTTACAATGCAGATTTGAGACAAGTCTTTGAGAAGACTTGAGAGTAGAGTTGATTGATTGATTTGTTCAAACCTTGGGTTAAGGTTTGGGGTAGATCTAGCAGAGTTGATTTGTGATTGAGTCAAGCTTTGTGTTAAGGCTTGAGGATAGAGATTGAGTATATTTGTGCTAGACCAAAGGACTGTGTTTAGTGTAGATTTGAGGATAGAGATTGAGCAGATTTGTGCTAGATCGAAGGACTATGTTTAGTATAGATTTGAGGATAGATATTGAGCATATTTGTGCTAGAATTAAGGACTATGTTTAGTACAAATTTGAGGATAGATTTTGGTGCAAATTTGAGGATAGGTTTGTGCCAGACCAGAGACAGATATTGAGCATATTTGTGCTAGACCGAAGGACCATGTTTAGTACATATTTGAGATAGAGCTAAGAGCAAGATTTGGAGGTGACAGAGTATAGAGGATGATAGTCTCCAGTGGATAGAGGTCCATTAGCCAAGGTAGTGAGGATAGGTCTTCTGAGTGAGGACATGAGTCTTTAGTGGATAGATATCCATTAGCTAGTGTAGTGGAGGTAGCAGTTCTTCTAGAAGATCACCAGCCAGAGAAGAGGAGAAAGGAGTTCTCCTATGGATAGAGATCCATGAACCAGCTGAGGATATTGGTGTCTCCTATGGATAGAGATCCATGAAATTAATTAGGGTATTGGTGTCTCCTTTGGATAGAGGTCCATAAACATTGTAATAGGGAAAGGTTTCCCAAGAGATTTGTTGAGAAAATTTTAGTGAAATATTTTCTCCGTGGAGTAGCCCACATTGGGTGAACCACATTAAATTGGTGTCTCTATTGTGTGTGGTGATTTGTGCATTGCTTTGATTACTATTGTTGATATTGCTATTGATACATTGCATAATATTTATTGGGAAATAAAAAGTAAAAAGTGGTCTTATACTGTTCACCCCTCCTCTCAGTATAAGCTTGTGTTCTTCATTGAATATCCATTATATGCATTTAAAAAGTAAAAGGCATATAGTGTGCATATAGGATTAATATTGTGCATTTATCTTGTGCCTATGATTTAAATGTTTTATGGATAAAACCCTAGGTTATCAGACATTCAAAGACAATTATATTAGGTTAGCTATTGTATTCCTGCATTTTATTTTTTGCATTATCCTTTATCTTTCATAACATAGATCTAGAAACACAAAAAATATATGATTACTTGAAACTAAACACATCAAACATATTAAAAATCCTGAGGACTTGGAGTGAGTCCTTAAACTATTCTTGGTGAAACCATGCCCCTAGAACCGAGTGTAGAGAACAACATACTCATACAGTTCATCCCATAAGTTTTTTTTCCTTTGGATCTAGCCTTTTTGGAAATTGTACATGGTAGGATAGTTTTCCCCCTCTACATATTTGGTGAACCCAATGTGAACACATCCATTCTTTTGAAAACTCTAAGCAAGATCATTTTTTTTTAAAACTCTTAAATAGATTAAAATATGTGTGTTAGTGTTTTCCCCCCAACTATTTTCACTACTTCTAATGGCTTCCTTACTTAGAAGTTAGAGGAAATAATTATAATCTAATTATGTTCCTTTAGAATATGATCATATTGATAGGGATGACCCTAATGTAGGTCCAGAAGAGCAAGAAGAGGTAGTCATGGAAACTGAGACCAATATTGATCCTTATGCTGGACCCAATGGTAGATTTATATTTTAATTATTTGATCATATTTGGGAATTCATGAAATCTCATAAGGAGAAGCTATAGGAATATGTAGAACCAGAATCTTGTATTGAAAAAGAGGATGCTACTCCTCCTCCCATGGATCTCCTGTGCTTAATCATGATAATACTACATCTCAATCCATGTATCTCAACAATCTAAAGAACCAAGTGACTTGTGCTACTACTAATACCACCAATTGGAAGGAATTTGCAAGTCCCTCTAACTAGTAGTGGCATGCAAAACTACTTTCAATTTCTTCCTTCATATTATAATGTCAACACTATTGCTTTTGTTCCACCAAATGTTAGCTGTCCATTTTCACAAAGTGCCACATATAACCAAAGTATCCAAAACTTGAATAAAACTTTAGGACTTCAACATACATATAATTCTCCTTTGGGAATCCTGGGAAAAATACACAATAACAATCCAGAAATGAAAAATTTGGCAAATATGGTGAATCAGTTGGTTTCAATGATGGATATAGTTCATTCTTTAGGGTTTACATACAATTATAAGGAATTGTGTAGTCATCCATTGGATCCTATTGTTGCTACTAGACCTTATCCCAAGCATTTTCCTATGGCATTTTACCAATATATAAAGGGATAAAATATCCAATAGAGAATATAAGAGGATTCAAGATAGCTTTCCATGATATTTTTTATGATGATATGCTTCTATTGAAAATATTTCCAAAGATTCTTGTTGGGGTTGCATTAGAATGGTATTATCAGTTGCCCAACTATTCTTTGAAGAGCTTTGAGAAGACTGTAGAGATATTTTTTCATCAATTTAGTGCTTATATTGAGAAGGACATGATAATGAGATATCTATATAATCTAAAGCAAAGTAAGGAAGATAGTTTTTTAGAATTTCTAGCTTGTTGGAGAAGTTTAGTTGGTTTATTAAGATAGCCTATGTATCTGAAAGATATGCTTGATACATTCATTGGAAATTTACAAGAATAGATATCTTATGCATTAGAAACTACTATTGTCACATCTCTTGATCAGGAAATTGAGTTAGCAAGAAAAGTGGAACAAGATATCATTAGAAGAGGTCATATTAAAACTAAAGAAGAAAAGTGTACTAAGTATCAACATAAGAATAAGCATACAAGGGGTAATAGTGATAGTAGGCTTGTTAATAATGTCACTAACATCCTACAAAATATTGTACTTCAAAAACCTCCTCAAAGGAATTTTACCAAACTTAATATGCCTATGGAAGTAGTTTTGAAACAACTATTGGAAGCTATGGTAATTGAATTACCTCCTGTAAGACAACCAGATACTACAACTCATTGGTATAAGGCAGGTCAATATTACACATATCATAGAGTAGAAGGACATTGGACAAAGTCTTGTAATAAGTTGAAGCATGTGGTTGACTATTTGATTGATGTAGGATGCATTAATTTAGGAAATTCCCAAAAATTAAGTAATCAGGCTCCTACTCAACAAGCTCCAAAAACAAATCAAGATATGTGAATATTCAAGGATACATTACCAAATCATGATAAACAAGCAGCCAATCAAGTGGCTCATAAATATTATTACCCATGGCATAATAATGTGGTTGGTATGGTTGGGGTAACTACAAGGAAACAAGCTTAGAAATAGCTGATTCAACAAGGATAGAGTTCAGAACTGTAGCCCAGTTCAATTTTGAAGGAGAATCAAAGAAAATATTCAGCTACAAGAATTCCACCTATAGTGTTGAAACCACAACCACATATTTCAATTGATCATCAAAAACAGTTAACTAATACTCCAAAAAAATATCAGTTATAAATATTTTGTAGACTTATCCTGATCATAAAAATGCTATAATAGAATTTTTAAAACAACAATCTATTTCTTCAAAACATTGCCCCTAATTCCATAGTTGACATCATAGGTTCTTTTGGGATACATCATGTGTCATTATCAGATGATGATAAACCTTCCTCAAATTTAAATGGAGATTCATCACTTTACTTCACTGCACTTATTGGGGATACCCTTATCAAGCGAGTTTTGATTGATAATGGATCATCCCTCAACTTGTGTACATATCAATTCTTTCAAAATTTTGGATTAAAAGAGGAATATTTAACAAAATATAATATAATTATTAAATATTTCAAAAATTAGTCCCAAGAGGCCTATGGTGTCATATATCTTCCAGTAAAAGTGGGGCATAGAATATTGGATACTTTTTTTTATATGGTTCATTGTCCTGCATCCTTTAATATTCTTATTGGGTGAACTTGGATTCATGCAATGAAGGTTGTCCCTTATAATTTTCATCAATATCTCAAATTTGAATTGAATAATCAAGTTGTCACCATTCTAGGTGATCCTCGACCATTTGAATTCTATTCAAATATAGAGTTAGCTCAATCTGAATCTTACTCCTATTCTTCTATTTCTTCAATAATTTCTCCATGTTCCTCATCTAAAATTTTAGAGCATCTTCAAAGTTTAAAAGTGAGTAAGGAATGTAAACCCCATTCTTCATCCTTGGATCCTGATAATCAGTTTCTTTAAGAGCCTCTTATGGATCTAGCCAAGCTACCACCATCACCTCAAACTATGGGCTTACCCCATAAAAAGGGTGATGTTGTACACATTGGCATGTGTACCTTTGTATTTGGAGGGACTACCTTCAAATAAAATATTTATGGTAGCAACCCATCTCCTATTGAGTGTTCTTTTGTTCAATGTTATATCTCTAATGATTATCCCCTTCCTAAGCATTTCCTGTCTAGTATGGGATATGCAGGTAAAGGATTGGGACCACAAAATAAAGGTATTCAAGAACCTTTAGATGTTGAGATTTGTCCTGGGAGATGTGGTATAGGTTTTATACCTAATAAAAATCAACCTTTGCCTTTTGAGGATGATGACCATCTTATGACTTATGCAAAATATATAGAATATCGAAATATGATAATAGATAAAAATAAAAGTGTTAATTTTGCTTCTCCTCCAAAGCTAATGTATTATAATATGATTGATTTTGTTTATTCTAAAAATAATATTACTTATGTACAAGAGAGTGTTGGATCTTTATATATTGTTTATTTGCTAAAAAGAACGGTGTTGTTAGAAAATTTAGTGATTATCGTGCCATGGATGTCAAAAGAAGAGACCTAGATGAAATTTACCGTGATTTTTATCATCAATAAAATGCACCCCTTGGGGATATATTCTATATAAAACCCCATGGCATGCTCATTTGTTTTAATAATATGAATGGTGCATTTATATTTTGCATTGATCTCAATTCTATAAAAAATAAAATAAAATTATCATGTAGTTGTATTTGCATTTCCATTGCATACACTTGCTTGCTCATATTACATTTTTGTTTGTCATCCTTGCATGATTTATTAACATCTAAATAACTCCTTGAATGTTTTCCTATCATAATTGCATGATTGATTGTTAATGACTTCTTGCTCATATAGATTTTTGGGGATTTTTCAATAATGGCATGTGATGATACCTAGTTAGGACATAACTCACATGCATTGCACTTCTCACTAGGACTCTAATGCCTAGAAATATCCCCATAGGGATTCTTCCCTTCCTTCTTCTTATGATTGCTTCTTCTCCTTCTCTTAATTTCTTTTTCATTATAATGCTTTCATTCACAAAGTCTTTTTAAGATCATTATCTGGGATAGCACTTGCATACTATTTATCTACATATTACACCCCACATGGGATACTTATACATCCTAGAAGGTATTGCATTGTATACGATATTCTATTAGGTCATACTCTCTTTTGACACAGTAGGCTTAACACCCCATTATAGGATACGCTCCTTGGTCAGTTTTAGTAGACATCAATATACATCCTAAAGGGTAAATACCTTATATCAGTCAATAAGGGAGAAACCACTCATAGCAAGTCAAACTTCCCACATATGTTTGCACTACTACCAATGCCAAACCTATAGCGGGTCTATCTCTATTTTTGAAATGATCTATGGTATTTAACTACACTAGTTCCTCGCAACCTACGCTTGTTCCATACTATGGGTTGTTAGTTCTTCTCCTTTTTAGAAGGTTGACCTTTGGATCCTCTTTTTCTTCTTCTTCCTCTTATTCTTCCTCTTCCTCTTCTTCTTCTCCCTCTTTTTCTCTCTTCTTATTTCTTATCCTATTTATTTTTTTTGATTTTATCCTTCATCATCCTCCTTCTTATCATTTCTTTCCTTTTGTATCCATCAATTTTCATATAGTTTACATTACTATAGTTTGCATACATGAAAAAACATAAATAGAAACACATAAAAATATGCATTAAAAACATTACACATATTACACATACAATAAAACAAAAAAAAACAACTATATATTACTTGAGGGAAAAAGAGTACATCATCATCATGTCAAGTTGGTGTACCATAATCTAGACTCGGTACAATCAACCTAGGTATGTACATCATACTAATACCTAGTCATCTCTCTCTCCTAAATCTAAGATCCATCTCCCTCTGGTCTACCTTGAGGTAGAGGCAACCTAGGATATGACATGAACTACTATGATACTAATGTCATTCGTGATCGAGACCATGATATACTCACTGAATGTAGGAATGGAAGAAGTGTTATCCTCTGACCTGGTGGGATAGCTACATAGTAAGCTATCTCATAAAACATAGCTCATTGAAGGGTTATTTCCAACCTCTCTCCCATATATCATATCTCTACTTGAAGAAGTTGCACAACACCTCCTACCTGGCTACTCCCAATAATATCCATCCCCTCTATCTTGCCTTTCTAATGCTATCTATCTAGATGAGCCATATCCATCTAGATCTATCTGGTATCTGCTTGAGCTACATCTCTCTCAACCTCTATGATGATAAATAAACTCTGCAATACCTCTAGCCTCTTGGCCCTATCCTCTTGGACCTAGGTCATCTAGCTCTATAGAGAAGCTATTTGTGCTCATAGCTTATCTATCTACCTCCTCTCATGTCTCTCACCATATACTACTATAGATGTAGAGGTCTCTCTAGGATATTTAATTTGTAGCCTACCTATCTATATGGGGGCATATTTTTCCCTCCCTCTCTGATATCTACTACATAGATGGCCTCCTCTACCACCAGGATCTGAAAACGAGTCAACCTCTATCTCAGAGTAACAGGAGATTGCTATACCCTCTTTGCGACTCAAAAAAATACCTCTCAAAATTCTCACTACATGCCTAGGTCCATCACATAGTGCCTTTGTATCGATACTAGCATGGAGTTCCTTTGGGGTATAACTCCTCTATACCACCACCTATACTTGATAGCCACTCTTGCATAATCCACCCTTAGATCGATATAAGGAGGATCATCTATATCCTCCTTGGTCTATCTGGTGAGGTATGGATCACCTCCCACCCCTATTGGATCCTATGTTACCCTACGATACTAGTAGTCCCCTAGGTTTAGGACTCCCTATAAAATCTTGAACTATCGAAGGACTCGATCGAATCTAAAGACCTTTAGCTCCCCCTTCTTCTACCTCAACCACTTGATCCTCTATATCCTATCTAGATCTATCCTATCCTCGACCCACGTAGGATGAAGCTACCATGGTCGTTAGATGCGCTTCACCTCCCTAAGATCATCAATCACCGACCTCGCTAGTGGTAGGTTCCCTACATATGCCCTCATGGTCCTCTCTAGGGACCTCAACCACCTATATGATGTTGGTTGCTCTGAGCTAGGAAGTGGTCCTGGTAGTGCCTCCAATATCCATACCATGTTGTGCTTCCAACATCACACATGTCTGCCACTACTCCCGCCATCACCCATGGTAAGTGTTGCCTACTAGTATAGCACATCAGTATTCTAGAAACAACCCCATAAATCATGTCAATCAAAGGATCTACCCCATAGCGTTCCACTAGATCATTGATTGATATGGTGCTCTCTCACACTTGATGGATAAAACCTACTGATAATCGTTGTAGTGTGGCCACTCATTCTCGTACTCTGTAAACTAATATACCTATAATAGAGATTCGTAAAATCTATCACACAACCTGTAGTATGATGGTGAGCTCTCCTATGGGTAACCAAAAAGTATAGGACTCTAGGTACCACCTCTCTACCAGGGTTGTTAGCATAGCCCTATCTATCTTAATGTGAGACATCCTAACCAAGTGGTCTATCCCACCTACCTCTAGTTGATCCCTCTATGCCTATCCTAGTGCATCCAGATCTACCACAAGATATCCTTCCCTCCACTCTTGACTCTCAAGGATACCTAGTTGCATCCACAAACAAATAAAATAAAATCAATAAATTAAATTCAAATAAAAATAATAAAATCTATAGTTTCAAATCAAAGCACAAAGTTGATCATAATTTTGTAATTCACACTTTACAGTTGTTTTTTTTCCCTCATTTTCCTCCTATGTTTTGTTTTTTCTTTTATTTATTTCCTTTTTTCCAATTTTTGGTGAAATTACATCCCATTCTTAGGGCACATGATTTTTTAGTGTGAAATCACATCCTCCATTTTAGGAGATGCAATTTCATGAAATTGCGCTTGATTTTATCCATGTACAAATTTTTTATGCTCCATATGGAGTGAAATCACGGATGGGCCACGAAATCATGCCCAAATCGAGCAAAAATGTCACCATAAAAAATGGTGAAATTTTCAAAAATCCCTAGATCCTATCCTCAAATTCATGAAAATAGAGAAAAATTTGAATGAGGGAGAAATTTGGTACTTACCTAATCTCATGCCCTGAATTCACCCCTTGCAACTACTGCTCGATGAAATGGTAACATCATTTCTTTTTCTCATTAGAGCCCTTTATCTACCAACATGCGATGAAAATGAATTAGGTTTTTACCCTTTTTCACCCTTTTTAAACCTTATTTGTTACCTTTGTTTTCTTCGGTTTTCATTCTTTCTCTTTCTTTCTTCCTCTACATCAATTCTTTCAAGTTTTTATGAGATGAGTCATCTTCATAAAAACTCGAGGTGGCACCCTGCTCTATAGAGGAATTAATATCTCTAATACCTTGATTTGCATGCAAAATAATAAAGTGTCTGGAATGACACCATTTTTGCACCACCCCTTTCTTCTAAACTGGCCATCTCATTTTTTCTTATTATCTACCTACATTATTTATTTGATGCATTTACTTGGCCTTAAATGCATCAAATGGGTGGTAAAATGTAGACACATAAAATTGACCCACTTTCAGTGGGTAATCTTCCTTAGACCCATAAGAGGTCCCTAACCCCTACCCAAGGCAAGGGAGGGCCTTTTTTCCCCTGCCTTGACTCCCTTAGCCTTTTTAGAGAAATTGTGCCCGATTGCGATGGGACACAATTTTGCTATTTTAGGGTTTTAATTATTAAAACCCAGGTTTAAACCTTTTCTAGCATGTTTTACATTGGCTAGTGTTGTTTTCCTACTCTTTTCACCTTGATTTTCATCTATAAAAGGAGGGTTTAATCTCACTCTTTTAACATGACGATTGTAGACACATGATTACCAAGCTTGAAGTTCTTATGATTGATTTATGCTCGCATTTTGCTTTTTATTTGCTCCCTGTTTCTTCTACAAGCTAACCTCAAAGTGTAAATTTTGGATTTGATCTTCTATTGCATTGATTAGATTGTTGTTTTGGTTGGTGGATTTGTGTTGTGGTTCATATGGAGAAAGAGTACCTATCCAGATATTTCTATCTCCTATGTCCACTTTTGTTTCATCTATCAAGTTTTGTGCATTTTATTTTTGTATTTATTTCATGTGTTGCATTCATATTTTATTTTTTGCCTATCTTCAGTGAAATCACACCTGGTATTAATGGGGTGTGACTTTGCTTGCCTAGATTAGGGAAAAATGTTCGTAAAAGTGAAATCATACCCAATCTAGATAGGGCATGACTTTGTTGCTGCATTATTGTGCATGCTTCAGGTGAGGCATAATTTTTCCCAAGAGTAAACTGAGAGTAATATTTGGTTTTTTAAAATTTAGATAGGTTCCTTACTGCATCTAGATCATATTGACATACTTTATTTTCTATTTATCTACTACCACATTACTATTTTATGAATAAATATATAAAGGTCAATTTCCACTTTTGTTTTCAAAGGTTATATAAAGGACATAGGGTTTGATTGTTGCACCTATGATCATTACTATACAGTGGCCTAAGCAACCCCCTAAGGCTGATCACATATTTTTTTAGTGTTTCCTAAGTTATCTTACAGAAATAGGTATTTTTGATATCATTGGACAAGAGGTAGAAGAGGCTAGGATCAACTACCAGTGAAGATAAGTGTTCGTTTTGTTCTATTGGTTATAAATATGATTTTAATATCCATTATAGGCATCTAAAAAGTGAAAATCATATAGTGTGCATCTAGGGTTAATATTGTGCATTTATCTTGTGCCCTTGATTTAAAGGATTTCTTGATAAAATCCTAGGTTAGCAAACATTAAAAGAAAGAATCATATTAGGTTAGCTATTGTATTCTTACATTCTATTTTCTGCATTATCTTTTATCTTTCATAGCATAGATCTAGAAAGGCCAAACTTAGGTGATTGCTTGAAACTGAACACTTAAAACATCTTGAAAATACTAAGGACTTGGAGTGAGTCCTTAAAATGTTCTTGGTGAACCCATCCCCCTAGCACCGAGTGTAGAGAACAACATACCCCCACGATTCATCCCATAAGGCTTTCTTCCTATGGATCCAGCCCTTTTGGGAATTATATGTTATAGGGCAGTTTTCCCCCTCTACACTACCACCTTAGCATCTAGATGATCTCGTATTTCATGTTCCTTGTAATGGTCCATTTTTTTCATATCTTTTTAAGCATGTAAAAACTATAAAAGGAGGTCAAACCCTCATTTTTTAGGGTCAACTCTACAGTGTTTGCTTGCCTTGTGTGATATTTTTCTATAAATTAATAGAAAGAACATTTCTTGGATGTTTACATCATATTGGTGTCTTATGTAATCTTTGAGAGATTCAAGCTATGAATTGCATTTCTACTACTACTGCTATGATTAGTCTATTTGGTTGATATTGGATTACTAGCTTAGAGAAATTTAAATATTTCATGATTGGGTATTTACTTACAAGAGGTTATTCTATGCTAAATTGATAATGATATTATTCTACTAATTTGGATTGAAATAGCTTCTTGAAGTATATCTCTATTTTGTTTATAATGATGAAGATTACCTATTTTGAATGTTGTTAGTCTCAAGTTTGGACATTGGAATTTTTTTTGTAACATGAGTCTTTCTTGTAGATGCCTATGTTGTTAGCTCTATCTAGCCACTACTTGATTACTATTTCTTAACCCTAACTCATTTCTATACCTAAATTTTAAAATTTTAACTTATCTTAAATGAGTCAACACCTTATTAGTTGACAAGGAATACTAGCCTACTCTGGAGGTTGGATTAGAGTAATATTTAATCCATCTAATGTTGTGGTCTAAATTATTATTAGCGAGTGCAAGAAAAATAAGAGAAATGGAAGATAACAATCACAATTTTGAGCTTTTTCTTGATATCACTTTGGATCCCAACAATTATAAAATCAATAAACTTCACTAGTTGTTCTTCAATCTAGTGGAAAGAAATCTATGTTGAGTGTCAGTCTTCACAAGTTTTTCTACAACCAAGTGGAAAGACTATAGCCAAATAGAAACTTTAAAATTAGGTAAAATAAAACTCCCTATCTCCTATCAATATCCCTTGTGGATCTGATACCACTATTAGCTTTTGATGCTTAATACTTAAAGCAAAATAACCACACAATCTAAAATAAAGTTGCTATATAAAATATATGATAATGGCAATATTCTAATCATATAAAACTCATAAATAACTTCTGCAAAAAATCATAAAATGGTCAAATACTAAATGCTCATGAAAATAATATTTTTATGTAGAATAAAGGTCACATACACCACCTATTCTTACAATGCGCAATCACATATATATAATAGATTGTGACTCTTCATTTAGAGTACTCTTGGCCTTCACTCTTCTATAAGACACTTCACTTTCCTATTATAAGGATATGCACACTCTCATATAATGGATACATGTGCACATTTACACTCACCACACTTGCACACTCAATTACATGACACTTGTGCATTTCCTGCACATTATTACATTACATAAACTATATACTCACACTCTAGTCTAAAACACACTCCTAATCTAATGGTGTACCCAAGGTGGCACATTAGCATGTACCAAATAATTTAATATACTCCAACAATATGTATATCAAGGCCAATATATATAATTTAACATTAACTTATAATATCAAATATGAATGTAAATGATCAAAATAATTCATAAACACAAAAAGAAAAATTATAAAGTCTATATACAAGCTTTATTTCCTTTCTAATATCTTCCTCTTACGGTTAGAAACCAAATTCCTATATATTTTCATGGAGCATTATCTCCATAATATAGCCATAGTAGAGTGACTCTTCATGTACTTAACTATTGCTCTCCATATGACAAGTCCTATAATCATTGGTTTATCATATTTCCACTTGCATAATAGACTCTTCACTTTCTTCTTACATGAACACTTGACTCTATGAAACTTGCACACTTCTACATGAATATTGCTCTCTTATATGCACTCCTAATATAGAACACTTGTGCACATCGTCTCTTTACATATTTGTACAATTACATACATGATATTTGTACACATTCTCTCAATACACTCTTGCACTCTAACTTACATGACACTTGTGCATTTCCTGCACATTACACTCTTATATGACACTTGTGCATTTTCTACACATTGACATTTACATAAAAGATAAAATATAAAACAATCACCTAAACTATAGAGTCAAATCTAATCTATTATATATTTACATTTGTACCATGAAGGTACCATGGCGGTACATTTGCATGTACCAAATAATACAATATTCCTCAAACCTCCTTGTATTATATTATTTGGTTATTAGAGACTTATTCTTCAATATTTTATCTTAAATATTCATGTGATCTTGCATTGTTCATGAAACTTTGCTTGAGATTCATCTTGAACTTCTTTCTTGAGTTCTTCTCTAATTGAAGAACACAAGCTTATACTGATAGGGGGGGGATGAACAATATATGACCACTTTTTACTTTTCTTTCCCAATAAATATTATTCAATGTAAAGATAGCAGTATCAACAAAAACAATCAAAGTAATGCACAAAACACCATACACAATAGAGATGCCAATTTAATGTGGTTCACCCAATGTGGGATACTCCACGGAGAAAATATTTCACTAAAATTTTCTCAATCAATCTCTTGGGAATCCTTTCCCTATTACAATGCTTATGGATATCTATCCAAAGGAGACACAAATATCCTAATAAAGTTCATGGATCTCTCTCCATAGGAAAAATCCTTTATCATTAGCTTTGATTGATAATCTTCTAGAAGAACTATTGCCCCCACTGCTCTGGATAATGGATATCTATCCACTGAAGACACCTATCCTCACTACCATGGATAATGGATCTCTATCCACTAGAGACTATAATTTTTATACTCTATCACCTTTAAAGCTTTGTCTCAAATATGCACTAAACACATTCCTTCAGTTTAGCACAAATCTGCTCAATATTTTTCTCTGGACTGAAACAAACATGTCCTCAAATATGCACCAAACTCTATCCATGATTCTGTACTAAACATAGTCCTTTTTTCTAGCACAAATATGTCCTTAATCTCTGTCCACTAATCTGTACTAAATACAATACTTCGGTCTAGCACAAATCTATTCTCAATCTATGTCCACTATTTTACACCAAATATAATCCTTCGATCTAGCACAAATCTATCCTCATTCTCTGTCCTCAAGCCTTTACATAAATCTTGAATCAATCTCAACTCAATTCTGCTAGATCTACCCCAAACCTTAACTCAAGGTTTGAACAAATCAATCAATCAACTCTTCTCTCAAGTCTTCTCAAAGACTTATCTCAAATCTATCTTGTAATGTTCCACAAAAGCTCACACTAATCTATCCACAAGTCCTCTCTAAAACTTGTCCAAATCTTCTCAACAAGTCCTCACTAGAACTTGTCCAAATTTTCTCAATAAGTCCTCACTAGAACTTATCCAAACTCATAGAAACATAAAGAGAATTTTTAGAGACTCAATATGCTTCACATTCACCACAATGCTCAATCACTTTCAATCACTCTTTTGGAAACATAAAGAGTTGTTATAGAATCAACATGCATCACCACAATATTCAATAACTTTCAATCACTCTCTTTATCATAAGAATATACATAGATTTATTAGACTCAATATGTTTCACACTCATCAACACTCAACCTCTTTCTCAAATCAATTCAGAATATAGAACAATTTGTTTCATAGAAATAGGACTATCACTTCACACATGTACGTGACTAGGCTCAACCAACTCTTACTCAATCAATCACTCAATGAAATAATCCTTGCTCACAAACCCTAGTCCAAAAATATGAACACTCACTCAAATATTTCCAACAATACTCATCAACCAATCTCACATAACAATGATATTCACGATCTTTGCAAACTCTAGTTCAAGTTCCTCACTTAACCAATGACTTCAACAACAATTCTTATCAAACAAAGTTTTATCAACAAATCTTTATTCCATAAAACCTTGAAGCATTAATTCAAAACAAACTCAACAATGCTTATAAAATAATCTTTACATATAGCTCAACAACTCAATAAGGCAACCTAATAAAGTCCTTTTCACTCCAAAGTTGTTTTCTAGAAAACCAACCAATCAACTCAACCAAGGAAGAATTTTCCCATACCTTTTTGGTTAATAAAGAGTAGACCACACAAGTATGCCACACTCATAAACACTTATTTTCCAATATCAAGAAGGTTAGAAGATAATAATTTTTCTCTCAAGGAATCACAATACAAAATAATATAAAAAAAATACACCTTATCACTCCAACTTTAAAATAATATCAAACACCTTAACAAAATTAGTACAATTACTTTCACAATAATCTCTTTGGCAAAAGTCCTTTAATATAAAATCAACACCCTAAAATTCTTACTCTAATATGCAAATATAACAATTAAGACTTTATTTTAAAAATAAAATCAAACTCATTATAACTCCCTTCACAAATTTACCATGAAAAATCACCAAAAAAATATTAACCTTAATTAATCCTTATGCCTCCCAACTATCTCACATAAAACCTTATGGAAAATAAAAATTAAATTCAAAATTGTACATTTGCCCTTAGTGGGTTTTGAACCCACGTTGCTACCTCTACAAGTGCCCTAGTCTCTACAAGTGCCCTAGTCCCAACCTTGGCTGTCATGTGATCTAGGCAATCACGTGGGAGCTAGAGTGCTCACGCACTCTAAATTCTTCCATGCTACCACTAAAACCGAAGCACAAAAGACAAACTTCCAACCTTGATGTCGTAGGGTTTCAAACCTAAAACCTCTCTACCACAAGCACCAAGCCAATGCCACATGAGCTAGCCACAAGATGGTGCTAGAAATCAAGCTCCTCAATGTTTTTAACACACAAAAATTTGGGTTTACACAATGCACAAGTTTTCTCTCACAAATCGTAGATGCATTAATCGAGGCCTCCAAACTAATGTTTGGCTAAGGTATAAATACCTTTTGCCCTAGTTCCCATGCACATCAGCATAAATTAATTCATTGGAGGTCGACGCTTATACTTTGACTTTGAAATAATTAATTTATAATTATTTAAATTTACTAGAATTTAAATATTATAAATTAATATTTAAATCTTTTGGCTTTGCTAAATATTGGAGACACCTTAGGTTTTATCACTTAGAATAAATAATATTTATTAATAAAATTTAAAATCAATTTGAATTTAAATATTTATAAATTAAATATTAAAACTTCCTTGGGTTTTCTAATTTCAAATTAAAAGCCTCCTTGGGTTTTATAAAAAACCTTTTATTTTTGCTCACCCATGTTTTTTAATAAAACATTTTACTTATGCTTCACATAATATTAATAATAAATATTATGAAGCTCTTCTGCAATCAACCTTTTGCATTGCTCATTTTGACCTTTGACATCAACAATAGCTTATTCATTGAGATTAATGACAACTTCATTCCTTGACATCAATGACAACTTTGACTCAATATGTCCAACACTAACTTCTCCTCTATCTTCATTCTTTGAATCTTTAGACTTTGTATATTTTTTAACTTATTCATGAACTTCTTTAACTTCTTATTTTTTCTTGATTTTTGGTTCACGTGCATCTCTTATTTCTTATTTCGTTTCATCTTTGATGTTGTCCTATATTCTCAGAACATTCACTTAGACCATAATAATAATTTCCTGAATTTGATGATCTTGGTATTTCAATATTGCAAGAATAATGAAACACAGTTTTTAGAGATGGTTCACTTGTAACAATATCTACTTTCCTTTTTAGAGTTTTAATCAACTCTTTTTGTTTCATATTTTCATCTTTATAAATTTGAAGTGAAAGCAATGCCATATACATTATACTACCTATATCAATATGTATCATAACATCATGCTTTGAATTAGCAATTACTTCAAAAAGCTAAATAATATTCAAATGTATCAAAGCTTTCATCCATAGCTTCTCTATAGATGAATTGTATTGTCATATCTAGCTTACCCTTAGATTTTTCAATCAATTTTCCAATGCCATATTTTATAACTTCTAATATTTTCTTTCTGATTATGGACTCCATATTTCTTTCCATAATGATCAAAGTTTGTAATTTAATTCCTTTGAAGTTGTAAACCTTAATTTCTACAAAGTTAAAATTAATCACTCAAATATGAAATATGCAAATTTCAATTTTTCTAAACCTTTGATTTAGAAAACCTTTTTACTCCCTAATACTTTCTATTTCCAAAATTAAAAAAAACTTCTTTTAATTTAATTTTTTTTCTCAAAAATTGAAGATCTTCAAGAAAATAAATATCCTAACTTAAATTATTCAAATATCTTCAAATACCAAAAAATTAGGAAAATAAACCTTGAAAACAATTTGATGCAGAAAACCTTATCACTCCATGCTTTAACATTAAAAATCTTAAATTATAATTTGAAGTTATAAAAAACTTACAACTTCTTCTAGATCTTACTTTTATAATTAAATCCAACTAATTAAACTTAATAACTTATAATATCCTTATAAATTCTTCTAGATCAATCAAAGTCCAACTAATTAAACTTATAACTCCAATTAAAGCTTTTAACTAAAGGTAATAAATCTAACCTTGTTCACCACCTTAGTTGACTTGCATTTTAAACTTTCTTTGCTTGCTTACTAATTCAAATTGGCTTGGATGTTCTAACATATCTACACTCCATTTTAAGGCTTGAATATATATTTTAAAATGTGCCAACCTCAACCCAAAATCTATGTGTAGTTCAACATGCTATCTAAATGTTAGTAGTAAATATTTCATTGGTTTCTTTTTGTGCTAATGACCATTGAGTATCCACATTTAGGATACATTTCTTTAGATAGAATTGTGTCCTCACAACCAATGCAAGTGATGTATTTTTATGCTTAGGATGATTGACATTACTTTCTTGCATATATTATATAAATATTTGTATCCTTAATAAATTGTTCTCCTCACCTTCTTCTCTATGGAGAAGAGAGTGAATTCTTCGAACAATGATCTTGTAATGACTACTTTGGTGTAGACAATATTGCTCATATTTATAAAAATTGTTTAGTTTCAATGGTTCTTAGATGATACTATCCTTCTATTTATCTTCTTATAGAGAGACTTAGATGATTCTATCCTTCTATTATCTTCTACTAGATATGTTGGATGATGCTCGCATTCTATTGTCTTCTTTTGCTGGAGGCATGAAATCTTCTTGTAGAATTATGATATCCTCCAAACACTTTGATGATGTTGGCATTGTGTACTTCTAATACTCTTATGATGCCTTAGTATTACCTCCTTCTAATATTATATTGATGGTGGTATTGGTAGTGATTTCTATTCTTCTAATATCTTAATAATTCTCCATATTATATTTGTTCTCTCCTTGTAAGGAAGCATCCTAATAACACTTAATTCTTAACAAAAAATTATCTAGTGACACTTAACATCATTCATATAATGGCATCCAAATTTCTCTACTTAGAAACTTAACTCTTGTCCACCTTTTCTCTATTGGTTACTCTTTAGTAAAATGAATAATTTCTTAGCAATATTTCTTTGTTGATGATCTTGGGACAATGCTAGTATACATACCCAATCTTCTTCTAATAATGGCGGTTAGGAAAATGCATGAATATTTGTCCAATATTATCCTTATTATGCTTTCTAGATTTATGCAAAAATGTTTCCTAGACTAATAATTCTTCTTAAATAGATTTTATCTTTTTGGTTCCTACTAAATCAAAGGCGAAGGCTATATGTATTATTCTTAATTGGTCTTATTTAAACTAGAATTATAACGACCCTCCTCGTATGATTTCTGATAGCAAGAAAAATTGATGATTTAAATTTTCCTTATACTTTAGAATATGCTACTACTAATGGTTGTTGTGCATGCAGGATAGGTAAAAGCCTTTGAAGGATAGTGAATGGATTGATGGATAAGGTAAAAGGGAAGTGATTATTTGACCAGTGAACACATGGAAGTTCATGATATTCCATATCATATAAATGCATGGGGAATGGGTTGCATCATATGTGTATTTTATTTTGTGATTGTGTTGTTGTTGGATAAATATGAAGTTATGTAATTCATTGGTTATGAAGATGCTTAATGCATGAGAGCCATTTCTTACTAAATCAAATAATAATTAGTGATAGGATTTATTTTATTAAAGAATGAAATTGTATTAAAAGCAATGGAAGTGGATGTTAGATACTAAGTATTCGTTATGGAAGTCAATTGATTAACATAAAATAGAAAATAATAAGTGGTGAGGCAGATGAAAATAGTGTACCACTATAAGCATCTTTTTATGGGTGCCTTGTGTGGAGATATTTTCAAAAAAAAAAGACAACCACCATTCATGATTAAAATTTGATATCCATCGAGTGGAAAGAACGAAATATGTGGAAATTCGATGACAGTGGTGTAGCTAGCTTTTATATTTTTATTATGTGTTTTTTTTTTTATTAAAAAAAGAGGAAAAACAAAGTGCTTGGGCTGCGTGCATAGGAGAAAGTAGTTTTAAGATTATTTGGGTTGCTTTGCTCAAAAATTTACCAGGTTGTTGTATTTATGTTAAATTTTATTTCGAAATAAAATTTTACAATTATAATAGGCTGCCTAGAAATCATATGTTGGTGTTTTTGAAACCTATTTACATTCTACTAAAATGGTTGTGTTAATTTAGGAAAATGGAGTTGAATGAAGGCCTTGTGAAAAGAAGAATGTAAAAGTATGTAATGTTGTTACAATTAATCATTCGTTGATAGATGAGTGTCATTTATAATATTATCTCTATTTATGTGGAAGCAAAAGAGAACATATTGAAGATATTATCTATACATATTTTTTAATTAGAAAACCACTGGTCCACCTTATGAAGATATCTTTGCTTCGTCTTCATCGTGGTTGATATTTAAAAGAATTAATACTATTATGAATTTTATGGTTTACCCAGAATGGAATGTGCAAACAAATTCCTTGATGGTGTGCATTATTTTTAAGGTAAATTAAAACATTGTTTGTATGAGTAGACAACATTAGTAATGTAATGTTTTTCCTTTCTAGAAGAATTATGATATTGGGTGCTTGTAAAAGTTGCACATAATGAAAGTTTTGGGAATGGAAAATTTAAAGGGTATGCATGGTTATGGGTTTAAACCTAGATGCATTCATATAAATGGTCATATTTGATCCCATTAAATCTTTAAGCTCAAGTATTGTTGAAAATAACTTAGTGTTGGCTCAGTAGTTCAAATAAGTGAACCGTTTGATATTGGCAAAGTGTTATAAGAATTAGTAAAAATAAAGAACATTGGCTATTGGATGACTGTAAATTGGAAAAATAAATATTGTGCCTTTAAAAAGGTCTTTCTTATAATTATGTGATAGTGTACATTTGTTGAGTCACGATGTTTCCTTATGATGGAAACCCACCTTGTAGTAGAATATTATATGTATTCAGTAGTGCATGCTATAGTTTAGCTCTTAAGAGATGTTCGGTTTAAGTAAATCAATATTTAAGAAAACTAAAAACCACTCCACTATATGAGTTGTAATATATTCTATGGAGCATTTTTTGAATGTAAATATGAGTTATTATTGTTACTTTAGAGGAAGAAACTTTGGAAACTATGTAGTAAGATTGTGTTGGCTATAAATTTGTGGCTAAACATTTTTTTGGATGTCGTCTTCATGTGACTTTAATGAATTCATTTATATCTTGAAGAGAGAAAGCATATTTTATTCTTCTATTGATTTATTTTTTTTGGTAAAATAAAATATAACAATAATATTTGTTTTTGACGCATCATGTTTGTAAATATTCATTAGAGAAGATCCCTTCCACGTAAAATAGCACTTCTAGATTTTTAATCAATCTAGTTTTGAAAATATAGACTTTTTGATGTTAGTCTTTAGATTATGGAAAATGCAGTGGGTACTATATGGTTGCTCTCAAGTGAAAGCATTGTGAATAAAATATAGGAGAAAACCTATTATGTCTTGCCTCCATTAGTGTTTGTGGTTTATCCGAGTTAATAATGTCTCAATAGTTTTTTTAAAAGACTCTAAATTGTAGATTTAAATTAGATAAGACTTTAAGGTCTTGGTTGGGACTGTAGCATCAACCTAGATGTTTTGTAGTAGGAAGCATGTGGGTATTATGTAAACCAAAACCAAATTAGCTTAGTTTTGATAAATTGATGATAGAAATGAACATGTTTCATTTTGATCTTATCCTAAGTTCCATGCATAATCGTATACTTTTGTTGATTTATTTTAAAGAGAGAATATTTTTCTTTTGTTGGATTCACATTTGTAAAGTATTTTGGAATATTTTGTAATTCAACTATGATATACAGATTGATATTTCATAATCATTGTTTTAGAATCCTTAGTAGGAGGAGCATGAGTAGTAAACATTAAATATTATATATGTATGATTTGATTATAGAGTAGCTTGATAGGGTTCTTAAACCTTTATTTTATAATTTGAAAACCTTTTTAATCAAGGTCATAAAGGGGTTACGAGAAAAACTTGGAGTATTAATGAATGTAGTGACCTTTTATCTTAAAACTTAGAAAAGAAGATTATAAACAAACTTGAACCTTTGTTGGATATCGTGAAGAGGAATAATGAATGTATTCCTTGTGAAGGTTAACAGAATATAAATACCCAATTATGTTGAGGTGCAAGTATGCATGCAACATAACTTGAGAGCGATTATTTTTCTTAATGAATAGGTTGGAAAATGTGACCTGATCAAAAATAGTAATAAGGGTCGGTATGGGATGCCACATTTATATTGTTGCTTAAGAGTACAAGTGATAATTCCTTGTACCATCTGGCTATAGGGAATGAGTATGATAAATAATCTCATTTTGCTATGATATTTGGTATGGGACAATTATCGTGAGTCATAATGGACAATGAGATCAAGACTAAGGTCAGGGTATTGACATGAATCTAGCTAGTTCTAGAGATATTGGGTAGAAAACTAGACACTTGGCATATGTAAGCTAACCTCCTTGCATATAATTATTGGACAAGTTGATCAGTTATTCAAAGGTTCAATATGATAAGGGATTGGGAGGTATGCATCCACCCTCTAGGTGTTATGGGCCCTAGAGGATAACCCTAGCCTTTGTTCAACCCTCATGCTAGTACAAGAGGATGATAAATAAGACAAGTTGATAAATGAGAAGTTAAAATCACAAAATGGCACCACTAAGAGACTTGGTCAATCTCATCCACTTGGGTGGCTATCTATAGCAGTCATAAATACAAAAGTGGTTTGATATACCTATACATATTTAAAACTATATGTTAAAAGATTCATTGGATGAGATTTAAATGCTATGAAAACAAAATATTTTTCTATGAACTTGAAAGAACTTTTTAGATTGAAAATATTAAACTTAGGAAAAACGATTACCTTGATATTTAGCTTAGCTTGTTTTGCAATACAACCAAGTGAGTAGAATTGGGTTGTTACATATTGTATAAAAGTAGAAGAGGTCTTAAGATTGTAGAACTATGATTAAATTTTAGTTTAGAAAATATTAACATATGTGGTCCCAACTTATTTCACCTACAGGTTATATGGCACAAATGTTATGAGGTGTATCTTCACGAAATCCTATAGGAGGTAAGGAGGAAGAAGCCACTGAAAGACCTATAAGGGGATCAAGGACAATAATTAGTAGAGATAATTCTCAATGGGAAATAAGAATGAGATGGGTAAATAAGCCTCCACAAAATGAGCTTGGTAGGAAGGAATAAAATATTACAAAAGTTGTGCAATTATTACAAACTCACATGGAGCAGCAAAGAGAAGAAATGGTCCAATAGAAAAATCATATGGCCCAAAAATAGGAGTTGATATATCAACAATAGAAATTCATAGAAGACTTGACTAGGGGAAGAGAAATTGGAGGAGGCAAGGCAGAAGGAGCACCTAGTGAACCTTTAGTATCTAATATTGGTAGGACCATAGTAAGTGTGGATATGGTTAGAAACCTTATAATTTTTGTTATATCCAAGTTTAATGGGAAAGGTGATGGTGATGCAATGAAGAATTGGTTGAGTGATTTGGAGTCATACTTTTCCTTGGTGATTTTGTCATCAAAATCTAAAACTACTTTAGCAATAATAAATATGGTTGAAGTAGCCATCGACTAATGGAAGACCTTTAAGAAAGGGTAAGGCATAGAAATTACAGATCTCAAGTGGGAGGATTTTGTTAAGGAATTTAGAATTAGATTCCTAAACAAGAAAAATTATGTGGAAAAATTTGGAGAATTTACAATTTGCAGTAAGAAGTTATGCTAGTTAGAGATTATCATCAAAAGTATATCCAATGAATCAAGTATGCAACCCAATATAAGATCAATAAATATATGAAAGTTCAAAAATTTATTCTAGGACTATATCCCAAGATCAGGAGAGTTGTGAATATGTATAATTCTATAGATCTTCCTACTGATTTTGATTTAGCATGAAAAGAAGAAGAAAACTAAGATATCAGAAAAGCATACTTTTATTATCAAAAGCTATCTAAAAAGGAAAAATATAAACACATGAAGAGGAAGAGTGCTAGATTTATGAAGTGGGAGAAATAAAAAAACAATAAAATTAAAGGAGGAGATCATACTAGATAGAAAGGTATAAATAGAGATAAGTTTGAGGGAAGTAATTTTAGGAGGAATGGCAAGGAGTTTCCTAAAAGGAATGATCAGAGACCAGTAAATCAGGAGAAGGCTAGGGAAACTGTACCACAGAGCAGGAATGAGAATAACAATAGGGGAATCAAAGCTCCTCTAAATGGTTGTTATGTATGCCAAGGAGCCTACTACACCAAAAAATACCCCCACAAAGCTGATCTTCACCAAAAGGCCCTAGAAGAAACAAGTCATAGGATATTTTTGGTAATAGGTAATCTCGTACTTGATAGTAAACATACTTATTTTATGTTAAATAGAAAAATTATGATAAGAATGTGTGTATTTTGATAGATAGTCGATCAAATGATAGCTTTATTTCCACTACAATGAGGGACATACCCGAAAGACCTAGGTATAGGTTAAGGTAAACTTATCAAGTGAACCAATGCTTATTTGACCTTCATATCATTTTGCCTTAGGGAAGAACTAGATGACATTTGTATGTAGCACCTTTACATGCCTTTGACATTATACTTGGTGTTGACTGCTTAAAAGCCCATACAAATCTCTTAAATTTTGAAGAAATATGAGTAGATTTAATGGATGAATCTAATCAAAGGATTATAATTCATCGTGATCGTTGTGTAATTAAGTTGCGCCTATTGTTTGCAATGTAGATAAATAAAGTAATTAGGAATAAGGAAAATATTTTTATAGTTAAAATAAATAAGAAATAACATATCAAAGAGGAGTCTGACCTCTTCCAAAAACATCCTATTTCGAGAGAATTCAAGGATGTGTTTTTGGAGCACCTTCCAGGGTTACCTCCTTAAAGAGAATTTGATTTTTCTATTGAGTTGTTACCTAGAGTTGTGCTCATTTAAATGGAACCATATAGGATGACTCCTATAAAGCTACATGAACTCAAGATGCAACTTTAGGATTTGTTAGAAAAAGGGCTAATCAAGCCTAGTGTGTCACCATGGGGAGTTCATATTTTATTTGTTAAGAATAAATATGGTACCTTGAGGATGTGCATAGATTATAAAATGCTAAATAATGTTATTTTCAAAAAAATGTGTTCATTACCTATAATTGATGATCTCTTAAATCATTTTAAAGGAGCAACCATCTTCTCGAAGATTGATCTAAGGTATGTTTATCATAAATTAAGAATTTGGGAAGAAGACACTTCTAAAATAACCTTTAGAACAAGGTATGAAATTTTTGAGTTTATAGTCCTACCCTTTGGGATAAATAATACCCTATTCACATTCATAAATGTCATAAATAGTTTTTTTAGAGACCAAATGGACAAGTTTGTGCTCGTGTTTTTGAATGACATATTGATCTATTCCAAGAACAAGGAGGAACATGATCAACATATGAGAACTGTACTTGATATTCTTAGAAAAAATTAATTATTTGGAAAACTATCAAAGTGTGAATTTTATACTCTAAAAGTACAACATGTGGGACATATTTTCTTTTTTGAGAGAATTGTAGTTGATGCAAAGAAAAAAAAAAAAATTATTAGTTGGCACCTACTAACATGACTAAGGTACGAACTTGTAGGTGATTTTTCAAAGGGTTCTCAAGAATTGCCCAACCTATTACAAACATTCAAATGAAAGGAAAATATTTCAAATGGATGGAGTAGTGTGAAGAAGATTTTTAAATTTTAAAATAAAGGTTGACAACCACACCAATTCTGTAGTTACATGATCTTAATAAGTAGTTTATAGTATGTACATATGCATCAATTGAAGTATTATGAGGGGCTTTTACCCAATATAATGTAGTTATTATTTTGAAATCAAGGAAACTTAAAAGGAATGAGGTAAATTATGCCACTCGTGACTTGGAGTTGGTAGTTGTTGTACATACCCTTAATATTTGAAGGCACTACTTGCTAGGCAAACCGTTTGAATTAATACATATCATCAAAGTTTAAGATACATATTTACTCAACCCTTATTGAATTCCAGGAAATGATGTTGGATGGAGTTTATAGCTAAGTACAATTTTGGCATTAAGTAAATTAAGGGTAAGATAAATTAGGTTGATGATGCTCTGAGTAGGGGAGGGTGCATTGTTGCAGTGACAAAATATCATTATTATTTGTTGGATCATATTAAAAATCTGCAATAGAAGGATGAATTTTTCCAATCATGTAGTACTCAAATTGGGTAAGAACTTGGAAAGGATACAAGTTTTATGTATAAATATGATTTGTTATTCTATAATAATAGATTGGTGGTTCCAAATACGGGTGGATTGAGATAAATAATCCTTAAGGAGGCACACAATAATCCTTATTCGGTGCATCCTAAAGGGAAAAAAAATGTGCAAGATCTTGAGAAGTGCCTATTATTAGCGAGGTATGAAAAGGGATATCACTATCTATGTGGCTTGGTGCTTGGAGTATCAAAAAGTGAAATTAGACCATTTACATATGGTAGGAATATTGTATCTGCATGTCATATTTGCACAAAGTGGCAAGTGGTATCTATAAATTTTATAGTTAGGTTACCTAAAACAAGATTTAGGCATGATGCAATCTTGATCTTGTGGATAATTTAACCAAGGTTGCTTATTTTATACCTGGTAATGTGTAAGATGATACACCTGCTATAGTGAGCAAGTTCACTAGGGAAGTGGTGAGACTACATGGATTTCCATAAGTCATAATATTTGATAGAGATTCTTGCTTTACCTTTGAATTTTGGTAGGCTTTGCATGAAGCTTTAGGAACCAAATTGAATATTAGTTTCACTTGTCACCCTAAGATAAATTAATAGACTGAGAGGGTGAATCAGGTATTGGACGATATGTTAAGAATGTATTGCATGGATCAACATATTAAATGGAAATATTATATTCACCTAGTGGAGTTTATATACAATAACAATGACCATGCATCTCTAGGTATGGCACATTTTAAAGCCATATATGGGAGAAGATGCAGGTTTATCTTATCATGGGAAAATTTGGAGGATCAAGTAGTGATCGGACAAAAAACTATGAAATAAATGGAATATCAATTGAAAATATTTTAGTAGAAGCTAAAGGAGGTCGTATATCACCAAAAGAGCTACACATATCTCAAAATAATACTAAGGAAATATTATATGGGAGACATAGTGTTATTAAGGATGAAGCTGACTAAAAGTTCCATAAAATATTCCAAACTTGATGTAAGATATGTGGGTACATTTGAAATTATGGTCAAGATAAGCCCTATTGCATATAAGCTAGCTCTATCACCAAGTTGATCCAAAATATATAATGTATTCCATGTGTCCCTCTTTAGGAATTACATTTATGATCCTACTCATATTTTGGATGTTTCCAAATTGTAGATGACCTATCCGTTAAATATTTAAGTTTGGCCTATTCGTATACTTGGTTTTAGGACCAAGAACCTGAGGGAGAGGAATATAGAGCAATTTAAGGTCCAATGGGATCTCTACTCAGATAGAAACACCACGTGAGAGAATGTGGAAGATATGCAACAATAGTTCCCTTATCTATTTGAGTAGATAAAAATATTTTATATGATTTGATGTATACGTCTATATGGATATGTGATTTAACTCTACTTATAGTAGTTCCATGTGTATTTTGGTTATAGAGTAGAGTAACATGTTTATGTGATGATGTATGTTTTGGTCATGAATAGACATTTCATTGATTTCAGTATGAAATATTAAGTGGTTACATTGAATGTCGAAGTTTGAATGTTGTATGGTTCAACAATGGTTTATGTCATAATGAGCAAAGTATGAATAAAGGAAAGGCATGATTCATATTTCATATGTGAAAAGTTATATGTAAAATGTTTGACCATACACTAAACACAGGGACTATGTTTGTTTCTAGTGGGGGAGGATGTACAATACTCCTTGCACGATTTTTGATAGCAAGAAAAATTGATGATTTAAATTTACCTTATCCTTTAGAACATGGTACTACTAATGGTCATTGTCCATGTAGGACAAGTAAAATCCTTCAAAGGATAGAGAATGGATTGATGGATAAGGTAAAAGGGAAGTGATGATTTGGCCAGTGAACACATGGAAGTTCATGATATTCCATATCATATAGATGCATGATGAATGGGTTGCATTGTATGTGTGTTTTATTTTGTGATTGTGTTGTTGGTAAATATAGAATTAAATAATTTAATGGCTATGAAGATGCTTAATGCATGGGAGCCATGTCTTACTAAATAAATTTATGAATAATAATTAGTTATAGGATTTATTTTATTAAAGAATGTAATTGTATTAAAAACAATGGAAGTGGCTATTAGATAGTAAGTATTTGTTATGGAAGTAGATTTATTAAAATAAAATTTAAAGTAATAAGTGGTGAGTTGGATGAAAATAGTGTACACTATGGGCACCTTGTGTGGAGAGATATGCAAAACCAAAAAGACAACAACCATTCATGATTAAAAATTAATCTCTATCGAGTGGAAAGAATGGATTATGTGGAAATTTTGTGAGTGGTGAAGCTGATTTTTATGTTTTCATTCTATGTTTTTTTAAGAGAAAAAAGAAAGTGCTTGGGATACATGCATAGGAGAAAATAGTTTGAAGATTATTTGTGTTGGTTTGCTCAAGAATTTACCAGGTTGGTGTATATATGCTATTAAATTTTATTTTTAAAGGAAATTAAATGTTACAATTATAATAGGTTGCCTAGAAATCATACACTGGTGTATTTTGAAACATGTTTACATTCTGTTGTAATGGTTGTGTTAAGTTAGGAAAATGGAGTTGAATGAAGGCCTTGTGAAAAGAAGAATGTAAAAGTATGGAATGTTGTTACAATTAATAATTTTATGATAGATGAGTGCCATTTATAATAATATATATTTATTTGAAAGCATAAGAGAATATCTTCAAGATATTGCCTATGCATATTATTTAATTAGAAACCACCTTATGAAGATATATTTACTTTGTATTCATTGTGGTTGATATTTAAAAGAATGAATGTTGTTATGAATTCATGGTTTACCTAGAAAAGAATGTGCAAAAAAAATCCTTGATGTTGTTCTTTGTTTTTAATTAAGGTAAATTAGAACTCTATTTGTATGAGTAGACAACATTACTAATGTGATGGTTTTCATTTCTGGAAGAATTATGATATTGGGTGCTTGTAAAGTTGCATTGAATGAAATATTTAGGAAGGGAAATTTTAAAGGGTATGTGTGGTTATGGGTTTAAACCTAGATGCATTCATTTAAATATCCATATTAGATCCCATTAAATATTTAATCATGGGTATTGGTGAAGAGAACTCAGTGCTAGCTCAACAGTTCAGAGAAATGAACCGATTGACATTGGTAAAGTGTTCTAAGGATCAATAAAAGGAAAGAGTGTTGGTTGTTGGATGACTATAAAATGGAAACATAAATATTGTGCCTTTAAAAATGTCTTACTTATCATTATGTAACAATATACATTTGTTGAGTCAAGATGTTTCTTTATTATGGAAAACCTGCATGTAGCAAAAGATTATATGTATTCGGTAGTGCATGTTATAGTTTAACTCTTAAGAGATGTTTGGTTAAAGTAAACCAGTCTTTAAAAAAATTGAAAACCACTCCATTATATAAGTTGTAATCTATTATGATGAGCATTGGTTGAATGTAAATATGAGTTATTCTTATTATGTTAATAGAAGAAACTTTAGGAACTATGTTTTAAGATTGTGTTGGTTGTAAATTTGTGGTTAAACATTTTTTTGAATCTCATCTTCATGTGAATTTAATGAATTCATTAATATATTTAAGAGAGAAAGCAATTTTTATTATTGTGTTGCTTTATTGTTTTTGGTAAAAAAAAAATATAACAATAATATTTGATGCTAAGGCGTCATGTTCATAAATATTCATTAGATAAGATAACACTTCTTCTAGACTTTTAATCAATCTAGTTTTGAAAACATAGACTCTGTGATGCTAGTCTTTGGATTCTAGAAAATGTAGTAGGCATTGTATGGTTGCTCTCAAGCAGAAGTAGTGTGAATAAAAGATAAGATCAAACCTATTATGTCTTGCTTCCATTAGTGTTTGTAGTTAATTCAGGTTAATAATGTTTCAGTAGTTTTTTTTTTTAAGTAATTTGAAAAAATTATACTAAAACAAATATCATTTAAAAGTTGGGATGAGACTTCTCCCAACCTTAGCCAAATAGAGCACATGTTAAAAATATTAAAATAAGATTTGCATTGGAGCTAAATATCCTAAATCATATTTCTATAATGATTGTTCACTTGTTTACAACTGTAAAAGAGGATCTACATTGGAGCATAAAACTCCTAAACCATATTTCTACAATTGTTGTCCAATTTAGCTAAACACTGGATTTTCTCACCAACATTCCTAATCATCTCATCCTAAATAGCCATGTTACTATGTCATTGAAACCCTACCTCTTTCTTAGTACCCATATTAGCTAGGAAGTCTACCACTTTATTTAGATATCTACTCACATAAAA
Source organism: Wollemia nobilis (assembly GCA_028583015.1). Taxonomy (NCBI): domain Eukaryota; kingdom Viridiplantae; phylum Streptophyta; class Pinopsida; order Araucariales; family Araucariaceae; genus Wollemia; species Wollemia nobilis. The sequence goes on along the minus strand of JAQPPZ010016751.1, from coordinate 1,311,438 downwards.
TGGAATCACATCATCTAATTCCCTCCACAATTTCTTAATTTGAGTGACAATAATCCTCAACCTCCATGTCTTCAAAGAAAATTTACTCATGCAATCCAAAGCTCCTACCATTATTTAAGAATTTGATTCTAGGATTATCCTCTTGTAACCTTGTTTTACTACCCAAATAGAAGCATATTTTATAGCTAAGGCTTCTGCTTAATTTTTGTGGTCCTTCCCAAACCTTAAAGTTACCAATAGAGAATTGTCCCAACATGATTTCTGTAAACAATTCTAATTCCAGATCTACCTAGATTGCCTTTTGTAGCTCCATCAGTATTAATTTTAATCCAGCCTTCTAGGGTGGTTTCCAACTAGTTATGTCCTTCCCCTCTTACACTTCAACTTCCTTCTCTATTGTTCCTATAATAGCCCAAGTTTCCTCTTTAGAATATACTATCACATTTTCTATGAATTTGATCCAAATGACTTGCCAAACTCCATCTAAATATGAAAAGGTTTTTAGTCTTACAATGACACCGAGAGGGGGGGTGAATCAGTGTAGCTCTTTAAACTTGAATTTATAGCTCTTAATACAACAACAAATAAAACTTATTACTAAATACAACAAGTATAAAAAAAGAGCATTACACAACACAAGATTTAACGAGGTTCACCAATGTGGCTACTCCTCAAAAATGACTGCTTGGACTACCATCCAAATCCAGCCTTTGCAAAGCACCAACTTTACAATCAATTTACTAGCACTCATTGGAAGGAGAACCAACCCCTTATTTATCTACATCAACAAAAAGGAGCACCAACCCCTAATTTACCAACACCTACTGGAAGGAGCACCAATCCCTGATGCCAAGCTGCAACCTGGACTTCAATTTTGAATCTATAAGTTTGATAGAAAGATACCTTTGTTTTTGCAAGACCTTGACTTGTCTTCTTCACCTTTGCACTCTTTGTGCACTCTGCTCTCTCTACACAATCACTTCGCACACTCTGCTTCATTACAGTTGATATTCATGATCATCTTCTCCATTTCACGCACTCTACTCTCTTTTTAAATTTCACACTTAGCCCAATTCGACACGACTTACTCTCTGCACACTATGACCGAACTTTGCACACTTCAACATTCATCAAATTCTCCAAATAGCCCTCCTTTTATAACAACATTTTCATGATGAAAACCCTAATATTAGTCAGTTGTAAACCCTAATCTTAGTTGGATTTCATAACAAATGTAAACCCTAATTTTAGTCAACTGTCATTGGTATTTGTCGGCTTCAACTCAACTGTGAAAATACATGTCGTGATATCGCGACACTTCTTCTTTCTCTCTTTCTTCTTGCTTTGGCCCCCAAAAATACATGTCATGATATCGCGACACTTTTTCTTTCTATCTCTTTCTCTTTGCATCGGACCGTGAAAATGCTATATGTCACGATATCGCGACACTTTTTCTCCTTGCTCTTTCTCTTAGCTTTGGCCCGTGAAAATACATGTCATGATATTGCGACACTTTCACCTCCATACACTTTCTCTATTCTTTTGTCATGATATCATGACACTTCTGCTTCCAAAGACTTTGACTTTGCTTTTGTCATGAAATCATGACGCTTCTGCCTCCGTAGTCTTCAACTTAGCTTTTGTCACGAAATCGTGACACTTCTACTTTCATACTTAGCTTTTTTGCTTTTGTCACGAAATCATGACACTTCTACCTTTGAAGTCTTCTTCTCTGCTTTTGTCATGAAATTGTGACATTTCTAATTTTGTACTTAGTTTCTTTACTTTTGTCACGAAATCGTGACACTTCTGCCTTCGAAGTCTTCTTCTCTACTTTTGTCATGAAATCATGACACTTCTATTTTTGTACTTTACTTCTTTGCTTTTGTCATGAAATCATGACACTTCTGCTTCTAAAGTCTTGCTTTCTGCTTTTGTCATGAAATCGTGATAGTTCTACTTCCGTACGCTTCCTCTCTTTCTTTTGTCGTGAAAATGTGACATGTCATGAAATTGCGACACTTTTCCAACTTACTTTCTCTCTCCTATTTTAGTCGTGAAAATGCGACATGTTGCGAAATCATGACACTTTTCTTACTTGTTATCTTTTTGCGAACTTGTCACGAAATCGAGACACTTCTTCCTACTTTCTCTTTTTCTTCCAACATGTCATGAAATCGTGATAGTTTTTCCACTTGCCTTTTTCTCTTCCAACATGTCACAAAATCGCGACAATTTTTCCTGCTTTCTCTTTCTCTTCCAACATGTCGCAAAATTGCGATAGTTTTTCCACTTGCCTTTTTCTCTTCCAACATGTCACGAAATCGTGACAACTTTTCCTACTTTTTCTCTCTCTTCCAACATGTCATGAAATCATGACAGTTTTTCCACTTGCATTTTTCTCTTCCAACATGTCGCGAAATCACGACAGTTTTTCCATTTGTCTTTTTCTCTTCCAACATGTCACGAAATCGCGATAGTTTTTCCTGCTTTTTCTCTCTCTTCCAACATGTCATGAAATCATGATAGTTTTCCTTGCCTGTCGTACATGTCATGATATCATGACACTTTTCTTACTTGTCTTTTTCTTTGATCTTTTGCAAATAGCCCACTTTGGTCTTCTTGGAAAATCACTGTACGTACTCTGAATAACATTTGAACTCCTGTCTTCTGCATCTGAATAGCTTTTGAACTTCCTTTCCACTGCATCAACAGATCTATATGACTGTGTTGACAACAATGACAATACTGTTGATGCACCTTGCTTAACAATCTCCCCCTTTGGAATTGTTGGCAACACATGTGCAATTTCTTGTAACTCTTCTCCCCATTTGACAATAATACCAAAGTGCTACTGCAGACTCCCCTTGAGTCTATGCACAACATTCTCAGGCACAATTTATTACACTTAGCAAAAATCATGAACATGAGCAAAAATATAATCAAATACTTAAATGCTTCTCTTGAGAATATGATACCTTTAGCTAGTCAATTCTTGGGAAGTGTGACCACTCCCAATTTATTGCGAAGGTACTCAAAAAATTCCTTGGGCAATGGTTTTGTGAAGATATCTGCTACTTGCTCTGTAGTTTGAACAAAATACAAATTAACCTCACCTTTCACAACTTTCTCCTTCAAAAAGTGATACCTGATAGCAATGTGTTTTGTGCGTGAATGCATAATCGAATTCTTGGAGATGTTAATGGCACTGGTGTTATCACACTTAACTAATATTGGCTCATTGAATCTAATACCAAGATATTTTAGGGTTTGTTTCATCCATAATACCTGCGTACAACATGTCACTACAATATATTCTGCCTCTACTATCGATAAAGAAACTGACTCTTGTTTCTTACTGTGCCACATGACCAATCTGTCTCCAAGATAGAATGCACCTCCACTGGTACTCTTTTTGTCATCTACACATCCTGCCCAATATGCCTATGAATATGAAATAAGGGTGAAGTATTTACCTTTTTGATACCATAACCCATACTCCATAGTACCCTTGAGGTACCGAAGAATCCTCTTCATTACTGTCACATGAGTCTCCTTGGGATTAGCCTGAAATCGTGCTACCATGCATACTACTTGCAAAATATCTAGTCTGGTAGTTGTCAGGTACAGTAAGCTTCCAATCATAGATCTATACATGGTTTGATCAACAGGTGGAGATTTTTCATCCTTGATCAACTTGCAACCTGTCTTCATGGGAGTGCTAACTGGCTTACAATCCTCCATTGTGAACTTTTTTAACATCTCTTTCACATATTTAACTTGAGAAATAAATATGCCCTTATTATTTTGATTAACTTGCAACTCGAGGAAATACCAAAGTTCACCAATCATTGAAATTTAAAATTCTTTCTGCATCTTATTTGCTAAATATTTACACAACTCATATTTGCTGCTACCAAATATGATATCATCTACGTATACAAAAAGAACAATAAGATGCCCATTTTCTATTTTGACATACAAATTACTATCCACCATACCTTTCTTAAACCTTTGTTGGGTGAGATAGTTGTCTAGCCTTGCATACCATGCTCGGGGTACCTATTTTAAGCCATATAAATCTTTCTTCAACTTGCAAACAAATTTGGGATCATCACCAAGTTGGAAACCATCTGGTTTCTTAGTGTAAACCTCTTCTTCAAGTTTCCCATTCAAAAACGCTGATTTCACATCCATTTGATAAAATTTGAAATTCTTGTAGACTACTAAAGCCAGAAACATTCTAATTGCCTCTAGTCTAGCTACTGGTGCAAAAGTTTTCTTAAAGTCAATGCCTTCAACTTGTGTATAACCCTTACATACCAATATTGCTTTATTTCGGATTACCTATCTATCTTCATTCAATTTGTTTCGAAAAATCCATTTAGTCCCGATTATATTTTTATTTGTAGGTCTAGGTACTAACTCCCAAGTTTTGTTTTCTCGATTTGATCTAATTCTTCATTTATTGCCTTCATCCAAATTTCATATTTGCTTGTGTCAACAATATTTTTGGGCACAATGTTGGATAATAGAGAGTAGTTACTACTTTTCTTCTTGTCTAAACACCAACTTTGGGGTCTCCAATTATTTGCTCTTTAGGATTATTTTTCTTCCAACTACCTGTTTTGAATTTCTTATTTTATTCCACTTCTGAATCACAAATTAAATCATCTGAGTCAATTTTTTGTATCTTTTCCATTTTGTTTTCCTCATCTCCTTCAATAACATCTTCATACATTGGGTAGTTTGTTTCATAGCTAATTACTCATTCTCTGCCTTCATCAAATTTAACATCGACACTATCCACAATTTTCTTTAGCCTCTTGTTGTAGCATTTGTAAGCTTTGCTTTTTGGTGAATAACCAAAAAAAATACCTTCATCCGCTCTATATTCAAACTTACCAAGATTGTCTTCAGTTCTTTTGATGTAGCACTTGCTGCCAAAAAAATTGAGGTATTTTGCTGTTGCCCTCTTTCTGAACCACAACTCATAAGGATTTTTGCTTTCATGTGTTCTTAGCATATACCTATTTTGGATATACACCATAGTATAGACTACTTCTTTCCAAAATCTGTCTGCTACTCTGCTTTCAGCCAACATAGTTTGTGCCATTTCCTGCACTGTCCTGTTCTTTCTTTCTACCACTCCATTCTACTGAGGTGTCTTGACTGCTGAAAACTATCTCCTAATACCGTATTTTTCATAGTACTCTGTAAACTCCTCTAAGATGAGTTATCCTCCTCTATATGATATTAAACATTTGATCCTCTTTCTTGTTTCATTCTCAACATGGTTTTTGAAAATCTTGAACATATCAAAAGCTTCTGATTTATGCTTCAAGAAAAATATCCATGTCATTCTGGAATAGTCATCAATGCACAACATAAAATATTTATCACCATTTATGCTTTGTGTTCTCATGGGTCCACATAAATAAGTGTGTATTAGTTCCAAAGGTTTGCTTGTGTAGTACTCTTTTGTTTTGAATGTGACTCTAGTTTGCTTCCCCTTTTGGCATGAAGCACAAATGTTGTTTGTAGGTTTGTTGATGGTGGGAATATCTTAATGCCATTTTTGAGGTGTTTTTTACTAGATTATCAAAACTGATATGACCAAGTCTCTTGTGCCACAACCAAATTTCTTCTTCCTATCCAATAAAACAAGCTCTTTCTAAAGTCTCTGAGAGCGTGTATAGGTTGCCAGATGTCCTTGATCGAGTTGCTATCAAATTCTCGCTATTTTTTTTTTTGACTTCACAACCCTGCTTCATAAAAACTACTTCATTACCTTTATCACAAATCTGACTTACACTCAATAAGTTATGTTTAAAACCATCCACAAACAAGACTTCTTCTGACTTAATTTTTCCTTCACTAATTTTAGCTGAACCTTTGCCAACTATCTTAGCTCCATCATTATTTCCAAACTTTACTGAACCACCTTCATATTTCTGTAACTTCTCAAATTTTTGTTTGTCACCTGTCATATGACTGGAGCATCCACTATCAAGTATCCATGGTACATATTTATTCTGTGCTTTAAATGCTATTTTTACGATTAAGGATTCCTTTTCTTCCTTAAGTCACTCTTTTCTTTTCCACTCTGTTTTGATAGTAGTTTTGGGTTATTTTTTTGCCTTTCCCTTATCAATAGCTTGTGCATGTTTTTCAGGAAGTTTTCTATTTTGTCTCATCCTATTTGGTTGAAATTTTCTTCCCTGAAAATGATTTGATGCAAATGTACTTCTACAGTTTCTTACAATGTGCCCAAAATTATGATAGTTATAACATTCTACTGTATAATTCATTAGAGGAGAAAAAGCATTTCTACTGGTGAAATTCTTTGGTCTTACATTATATTTGCAGTCTAAGATTTTATTTCCATAGCCATTGCATTTAAAATAGAAACTAGAAAAGGGATAATTGAACCTGGGTGATGGTATTTGCCATGTTGTCGTAGGAGCCATAGGTCTTCTTCTTCTTTGATGTGTGACATTGGTGAATCCATCATTGTCAATTATCCTTTTGTGCCTGGCATTATTGCTTTCTTTTGCATGAGATGTTTTTCCTTGATCAACCTATTTCTTATCTTCATTCTTTATGGATTCTACATTTCTAGCCTTTGATCCATTTGATGATTCTCCTTCGACAAAACCTAGACCAAATTTGATGCCTGCAGGCCTTTGGTCATTTATGATCTTATCCAGCTTCATAGAACTTTCTTCACGTTTGTGATAACAACTAATTTTCTTATTCATCTCTTCTAACTACATTCTTAAACCAATAATCTCTTCTTCTAGATTGCTGCAATAATCTATTTTCATGGTTATTTGCACTTCGAGATCTTCAAAGATTTTCTTGGATTCTTCTATCTGTACTATCAAACTGGTTATGATTTCATTTTCATCCTCAAGCTTTTTCAAAAGTTTATTATTCTTTTTTTTCTCTATTTTCCACTCTTCAAGTGTAGAGATCAACTCACCTTCTAGATCTACTTCAGCCTCAGGGTTTTCACCACATACTTCAGAGTTCACTCCTTCTTCCTTTTCTGATATTACTTCTTCAAATGCCATGAAAAGAGCTTCACCTGTTTCCTCTTTAGAATCCTCACCGAAGCTGTCTTCTGATGAACTGACATTCTTGGAGATGAAACTTTTCTTCTTGAAGTTGCATTTTCTGAAATTCATTTTCTTCTTCCAGTCACTTCTTTCTTGGTGTGATCCTTCATCATTTTTGTTCTTCTCTTTAAGTGGACATTTAGTCACAAAATGCCCAATGCCTCCACAGTTGAAACATTTAAGTGGTAGCTTTCCTCTGTATTTTCCTTTTCCCCTTTTTAGTTTTATAACAAAGTTTACTTCCATTTCATCTGATGTCTCTTCTTCCTCGGACTCTTGTTTTGCATTTTTATCTTTAAAGGCTTTAAAAACCGCTTCTTTGTCTGTGGGTTTAGATATTTCTATCCTCATCTTATATGCAGTCAAAGAACCATACATCTCATCTATATTAAAATAATTTATATTTTTAGCTTCTTCTATCATTGAGACTTTAGAATAAAACCTTTGAGGAAGAGATCTTAATACCTTTTTCACGATGGTAGAGTCTTCGATATCCTCACCGAGTCCTCTGATCGCATTAATGATTCCATTAACTCTTAGCATATATGCCTCAATGTTTTCATTGTCATTCATATTTAATGCTTCAAACTGAGCTCGATGTGTCTGTAAATTTTCCTCCTTGATCTTATTGTCTCCTTCATAAATACTCCTCAGTTTGTCCCATATCTCTTTTGCCGTTTTACAGCTCATGATCTTTACTAGTTCACTATCTGCTAATCCGCACATGATAGCATTCTTTGCTTTTGAGTTACTTTCAAATAGTTTCTTTTTGTCAGCCTCTTTTAGAGGAGTGATGGGTATTGTGTATCCACTAACTACTGAATCCTAAATGTCATATCCCAAAGCATAGAGATGTGTCTACATCCTGATTCTCCAGAATGCATAATTAGATCCATCAAACAATGGTGCTTTATTTGATGAGAAACCTTCATCACCTGACATTGCATTACTTCCAAGATCACCCTAGCCGATTAAGCTTGTACAGGAACTTAGCTCTGATACCAATTGTTAGTATTACAATGACACTGAGAGGGCGGGTGAATCAGTGTAGCTCTTTAAACTTGAATTTATAGCTCTTAATATAACAACAATTAAAACTTATTACTAGATACAACAAGTATAACAAAAGAGTATCACACAACACAAGATTTAACGAGGTTCACCAATGTGGCTACTCCTCAAAAATTATTGCTTGGACTGCCATCCAAATCCAGCCTTTGCAAAGCACAAACTTTATAATAAATTTACCAGCACCCACTAGAAGGAGCACCAACCCATTATTTATCTGCACCAACAAAAAGGAGCACCAACCCCTGATTTACCAGCACCTACTAGAAGGAGCACCAACCCCTGATGCCAAGCTGAAACCTGGACTTCAATTTTGAATCTATAAGTTTGACAAAAATATACCTTTGTTTTTGTAAGACCCTAACTGGTCTTATTCACCTTTGTGCTCTCTGTGCACTCTACTCTCTTTGTGTAATCACTTCACACACTCTGCTTTGTTACAGTCGACCTTCACAATCATCTTCTCCCTTTCATGCACTCTTCTCTCTTTGTGAATTTTGCACTTAACCCGATTCGACATGAATTGCTCTCTACGCACTACGACCGAAATTTGCACACTTCAACATTCATCAAATTATCCAAACAACCCTCCTTTTATAGCAACATTTTCATGATGAAAACCTTAATCTTAGTTGATTTTCATAACAATTGTAAACCCTAATTTTAGTCGATTGTCATTGGTCTTCATCGGCTTCAACTCAACCATAAAAATACATGTCGCGATATCATGACACTTCTTCTTTCTCTCTCTTTCTCCTTGCTTTGGATCCCAAAAATACAACATGTCATGATATTGCGACACTTTTTCTTTCTCTCTTTATATTTTCATCGGACTATGAAAATGCTACATGTCGCGATATCATGACACTTTTTCTCCTTGCTCTTTCTCTTAGCTTTGGCCTGTGAAAATACAACATGTCCTGATATCGTGACACTTTCACCTCCTTACGCTTTCTCTATTATTTTGTCATGATATCGTGACACTTCTACTTCCAAAGACTTTGACTTTGCTTTTGTCGTGAAATTGCGATGCTTTTGCCTCCGTAGTCTTCAACTTAGCTTTTGTCAAGAAATTACAACACTTCTGCTTTCGTACTTAGCTTCTTTTCTTTTGTCGCAAAATCATGACACTTCTACCTTCGAAGTCTTCTTCTCTGCTTTTTTCATGAAATCATGACACTTCTACTTCCATACTTAGCTTCTTTGCTTTTGTCATGAAATCGTGACACTTCTGCCTTCGAAGTCTTTTTCTCTACTTTTGTCATGAAATCGTGACACTTCTGCTTTCGTACTTTACTTCTTTGCTTTTGTTGTGAAATCATGACACTTCTACTTTCGAAGTCTTTCTTTCTACTTTTGTCATGAAATCACGACAGTTCTGCTTCTGTACGCTTCCTCTCTTTCTTTTGTCGCAAAAATGCGACATGTGAAATCATGACACTTTTCTTACTTGTTCTCTTTTTTCAAACTTGTTGCAAAATCGTGACACTTCTTCCTGCTTTCTCTTTTTCTTCCAACATGTCATGAAATCATGACAGTTTTTCCACTTGCCTTTTTCTCTTCCAACATATCGCGAAATCGAGACAGGTTTTCCTGCTTTCTCTTTCTCTTCCAACATGTCACGAAATCGTGATAATTTTTCCACTTGCCTTTTTATCTTTCAACATGTCACGAAAATGCGACAGTTTTTTTTGCTTTTTCTCTCTTCCAACATGTCACGAAATTGTGACAATTTTTCCACTTGCCTTTTTCTCTTCCAACATTTCACGAAATCGTGACAGTTTTTCTTGCTTGTTCTCTCTCTTCCCACATGTCATGAAATTGCGATAGTTTTTCCATTTGCCTTTTTTTCTTCCAACATGTCGTGAAATCGCAATAGTTTTTCCTGCTTTTTCTCTCTCTTCCAACATGTCTCAAAATCGTGACATTTTTCCTTGTCTGCTGTATTTGTCATGATATCGTGACACTTTTCTTACTTGTCTTTTTCTTTGATCTTTTGCAAATGGGCCACTTTGGTCTTCTTGGAAAATTACTGTACATACTCTGAATAACCTTTGAACTCCTATCTTTTGCATCTAAATAGCTTTTGAACTTCCTGTCCACTGCATCAATAGATCTATCTGACTGTGTTGACAACAATGACAATACTGTTGCTACACCTTGCTCAACAAAGTTTTCTCTAAAAATTCTACCATTTCTCTCCAACCACACTTGCCCACAATTGAAGTTTAATCCAAGGTCCCAACCAATACAAAGAGATTTATATTTAAATATACCCCTCTTCCATATTTCCCAAATATTAATCCAATTCAAATCACCATTAAATAGAATTTTATAAGATAAAAGCCATCACTCCTAGATCTAGCGTGTGAATGGGCACTTAAGCATCGATTGGTTAAATGTTTCCTCACTCTTGTAGCATAAAACACATTGATATGGACCAATGATTCCCCTATGTTTTATATTATCAAAAGTAAGAATTCCATTATGTATGAACTACCAGGCAAAAAATTTTACATTTAGCCAACCCTTGGACTACCAAATCTTTCTCTAATCCTCAACCTGATATGCATGAGGAAGAGGATTTGGAATGATCTTATCATATCCATCCTTCATTGTGTAGACACCAAGGATCCCATAGCCGCAAGATAATTCATCCTCCTCATATCTACCTATGAGAAATATTTGTACCAAGATTTTAGTCATGATGGGTGTTAATTTTGGGGGGATTGAAATTGGCCACTCATCCAATTTCTTAAACTGCTTAAACTTATAATCCCCCAATTGACTAGTTTTGAAATAACATTCAATCTGGACGCAACCCCTAGTCTCCATAGCTATTTTTATTGGCTGCAATTTTAGAAATTCAACAATTATAGGTGGGTATTATCCCCATGAATCTATCCAAAAATGTGCCTTCTCCACTCTCCCCACTTTCCAAAATAATCCATATTTCACTACCTGAGATCCTAACTTTAGATCCTACCACACTAAGGATCCATTACCATCCAAAGATAAATGACCCACCTCATTTGGGTTTACCTATACCAAATATTTACTAATTAAAACTTTAATGAATAAATAAGTTGGTTGGAAAATCCACCTGCAATAAAGCTTTCCAACCAGAGCTTTATTATTTAACTTTGTTCTCCTCAGTCCCAAACCTCCTTTTACCTTGGTTTGGATTACTTTCTCCCAAACTACTAAGGCACATTTCCTATCTTATTTTACTCCTCCCCATAAAATTTTTCTAGTCATCTTGTCCAACTCTTTCCATAAGGTATGTAGGGTAGCAAGGATACAAAATTTATAAATTGGCATGGCCTAAATGATAGACTATAAAAAAAGTTAATCTATCCCCATAGCTTAATCATTTGTGAGACCAAATATCAATTCTTTCCTTGATACAATATAAAATATTCCTCCATATATCTACTTTCAATTTTTTTGAAATGCAAAGGGACCCACAAGTATACCACTGGAAGAGAAGTCCTCGTGAATCCCAAGATCTCTAAAATTATGTCTTGGAGCGTTTGGTAAATATTGAAAAAGACCAATTTGGATTTTTTATCATTAATGAATTGGTTTGTGGCCATAAGGTAGACATTAAGTGTATATATAATCATTCTTGCTTACCTAAATTTGGCCACTCCCACCAATATTGTGTCATCCACAAACTATAGGTGAGTCAAAAATTCCTCTCCCAACTTTACCTATTATCAAACCTTGTCTTCTCCTCAAGATGAGTCTACCCAAACATTCAACCAATATGAGAAAAATATAGGGGGAATAAGATATCCTTTATGAAGGCCTCAAGTAGCTCCAAATGGTTGTGAGGGAAGACCCTTGATTAACACTAAGTATATCAAATTAGAAACACAACTCATGACTCATTCTATCTAATCTTGAGAGAAACAAAAGGCTACCATAATATTTGACAAGAATCTCCACTCCATCCTATCATAAGCCTTTGACATATCCAATTTTATGAACATTACCCTATTACTATATTTTTGCATTGAATGGATAACCTCCTGAGCTAGAACCACACCCCTTGCTCTAAGGATATAATGTTATGTACAAGAGATTTTAGCCACTAAACCATTATATTTGTGATTATTTTATGTATGACATTGCATAAGGCAATAGATCTATAATATAAAATGTGTGCCACCTCCTCCCCTTTTGGAATTAAGGCAATGCAAGTATGATTTAATGCTTTAAGAATTCTTTTAATACCTTCATACTCCTATATAACAACCATTACATCCTCCTCCAAGTTGTCCCAGAAGGCCTAACAAAGCTCAATTGGAAATCCATATGGACCTGGTGTTTTTTCGGTGCTCATTCCAAAGACTACTTTCTTCAAATTTTCTCTATCAATGGGTTTAAGTAGGGCTTAATTTTATTGCTTAGAGATAATAGAGGGTATGACAGTAAGAAATTCTTTTTGAGCCTCTTCATATTGCACCATAGTTTCCTTAAATATTTTAGAAAAATAATCCATTGAATGGAAATGCATACCTAAAATTGTATCAAAGGAGTGTCCATTATCATCTTGAAGAGCTTCCACATTGTTCGTTTATCTCCTAGTACAAGCAAACTCATGGAAAAATTTGGTATTTTTATCACCTTATAATAACCAAGTGGTTCTTACTCTTTGTTTTTAGTAGGTCTCCTCTTGGTTGTCAATGTCCTCAACTGCTTTACGCAATGCATCATCCTCATCATTGAGATGCTCTATAATTGTTCCTTCCCTAAAGTATTTTTAAACCTCATCCCATTTAGCCACCAATGGATCTATTTGGACCTAGAATTTTATCTTGTTAGATCACCTCCATTGTTTTAGTTAATCCTTGACATAATGAAGCTACTTGTGGAATCTAAACATTATTGTCCCATATGTTGGATGACCCTCTTCCCACCACTATGGAATTTTCTTTCAAAGTTCATCTTTTTGTAACCAAAAGTTTTCAAATTTAAATGGTTTGTGATACTACACTATTTTGATCCCCCCTTCCAAAAAAATGGGAAAGTGATATGAAACTAGACCTTCCAAAATTTGAAATTTTATATTCCATTTCACAAATGCCTCCTCTAAAACTAAAAAATGATCTAACTTCACCTTCCTATTTTGTGGCTCCTCCTCTTATTAGTCCAAGTATAGTTGATTCCAGGGCATTTAATATCCACCAAGTGTAATTCCTGAACATGGGCAATCATAAGTCAATATCCTAGGTCCAAATTTGGAGTTCCCCCTTCCTAATGTCTAGAGGATAATTTAGCATTAAAATCCCCAGCAAAAATCTAGTCTAAATCCTCCCTTGAGACTCTCATGTTATGCAAAGCTTTCCATTGATGCATTTGACCATATAGGTTTTGAGCCCCATATAAATTTGTGATGAAAACCTTCTCAACTATAACATTGTTCCATATATTTGATGTGAGGACACCCCTCCAAGCTATATGTTCTATTGCCATCCATTCTAGAGAGTTCCACAAACTAAATATCCCCCCTGCAGTCCCTTAGGCATCCACTTCCATATGACCAACACCACTCCAAAATATATTCACTATTTTACATAATATCCAATGATATTTTTGTCTCCTGGATAAGCAAAAAATATATTGTACATTTTTGTAAGAGTATTCAAAAAAATATTGATGGGTTTTACTATTTAAACCCTTAACATTCCATGATTATATAATCATTGGTTACCTTGAGAGCAGTAAAAATATATTGGCCTCATCGATCCTCCAATGATCAATTTGTCTCCTTGAACTGCTATCAATTATTTATTTTATTATCTACCTACTCCTTGAGAGCTAATATTTTTTTATCTATTTTCCACCTGAGTTATACCTAGAGTTGGATTTTCTCTAATCTTTTCTACTATACCCATGATGACATCCTTAATTATCAGTTTTTCTTGGTTATACACTATCAATATCCCTGTAATATTTGATTGCAGTAACTCACTACACTCAATTACCTACTATAGTATGGGAGGAGGTGAAATAGGGGCTTGAACATGGTTGTTATTATTTTTATTATTCTCATCCACTTCTTCCATGAATTGTTCTTATTCCTAGTCCAATAGTTTCTTGAAGATCTCATAACTATTGGAGAGTTTGAGTTGGGTTTGCTCTTTACCATATTTTTTCTATTGCCTTTTACTTCTTTTAGTCTATTCAAAACCATCTCCTCATGCTTATTTACCCTAAGAAGTGTTGGTTGTTTCTTTATTGATTGTTGAGTTACCCTCTTTAGGAAGATTTGACATTTGCAGAGGAGCCTCCATTTTTATGTTCATATTTTTTGGGTAGGATCAGGCCAAACACCCATATTTGTGGCAAATATGCACCTGAAGAGCAATACCTCATAATCTAGTTGTTAAATCCAAGATATTCCTGCAAACTTGAGTTTAATTTTCTATTAATAAAGGTTGGCTAAGATACATTGTCCATGCATAACATAGCATAAAATATTGTGTTTCCTTCCATTGTGTCTTTGGAAACACCCTAACGTCTTCTAAGGGAATTCCTAATAATTTCCAATACCTTCTCACTCCAAAAATCCATTGGAAGTGCATATAAATGGATCCAAACCAGGATAGTAGTGGGTTCAATTTGAGGATCAAATTCCACTCTAGGTCTGAAAAAATAATCCTGTTGGACCATGATTTCTCTTTTCTTATTTGAAAGCACTATTTCTATCGACAAGTGAAGAAAATTTAACAATAAAATATTCGTTGCTAATAAAACACAAAGAATACTCACCAAGAGGCTCCTAGTTTTTTCAGACCCAAGAATATAAACAATTTAGGATAGGGCAAGTACCCAAGAATTTATAGATCAAATCATGATTGTATCTATATAAAACTATTTCTTCTACCATACTATGCTCAATGACAATATTTGGCCTTGATTATGAATGTGGCAAGCATCCATTAACTCGTTGATATGTTGATCTATTTCTAGCAACCGTAAAAAGCATTTTTAATACAATTATTTGAGATTCTTTAGTCTCTATTGGAGAATTATCCTTTAAAAAATCTGTAAAATTCTCTCTAAAAGTGGATCTAGAGGTGTATCCATTGGGCCATATTTGGGTAAAAATATTGTATTCAATTCCACAACAACCAAAAATATCTTTGGCTACCCAACTAATAACCTAGTTTTCTCTTCCAAAACTCTAGATCATCACCTTTAGTAGTTTTTTCAAAGACTCAAAATTGTAGATTTAAATTAGATGAGCCTTTAAGGCCTTTGCTGGGACTACAACATCAACCTAAATATTTTGTATCCAAAAGCATGTGGGTATTATGTAAACCAAAACCAAACAATATTAGTTGTGATAAATTAATGATAGCAATGAACATGTTTTATTTTTACCATATTCTAAGTGCCATGCATAATCATATGCTTTTTTTGATTTATTTTAAGGAGATCATCTTTGTCTATTTTTTTGGATGCATGTTTGTAAAGTATTTTGGAATATGGTGTAATTAAACTATGATATAGATATTGATCATGCATAATCATTATTTTAGAATCCTTAGAAGGAGGAACATGGGTAGTAAACATTAAATATTACATATGCATGATTTTATTATAGAGTAGCTTGATAGGGTTCTTAAAACTTTATTTTATAATATAAAAACCCTTTTAGTAAATGTCATAAAGGGTTTTTGGGAAAATATTAAAGCATTAATGAATGTAGTGACCTTTTATATTAAAAATTTAGAAAAGAATATTATCAATAAACTTGAATCTTTGTTGGATACCATGAAGAGGAATAATGAATGTATTCCTTGTGAAGGTTAACAAAACATAAACACCCAATGATGTTGAAGTGCTGGTATGCACACAAAATAACTCAAGAGTGATTGTTTTTTTGATGGAATGGGTTGGAAAAAGTGACTTGATAAAATATAGTAACAAGGGGTGGTATGGGATACCACATTTAGATTTCTACTTGAGAGTACAAGTGATAAGTTCTTGTACCATTTGGTTATAGAGAACGAGTATGACTAATAAGATCATTTTTGTACATTATTTGGTATGGGATAATTATCCTGAGCCATAATGTACAATGAGATCAAGATCAAGGTCATGGTATTGACATGGCTCTAGATGGTTCTAGAGGTATTTGGTAGACAACTAGACACTTGGCATATGTATTCTAACCCCCTTGCATACAACTATTGGAACAAGTCAACTGATTAGTTGAAGGTTCAGTATGATAATTAATGGGGAGGTATGTGTCCATCCTCTATGTGTTATGGGATCCATAGGATAACCCCAACCATGGTTTAAAACTCATGCTAGAACAAGAGAATGATAAATGAGACAAGTTGAAATCACAAAATGGCACCGCTATGGGATTTGGCCAATCTCATCCACTTGGGTGGCTATTTGCAGCAATTGTAAACCCAAAAGTGGTTTGATATGCTTGTACTATTTAAAACTATATGTTAAAATATTCATTAGGTGAAGCATAAATGCTATGAACATGAAAACCTTTTTTATGAACTTGAAAGCACTTTTTAGGTTGAAAACATTAAACATAGGAAAAAAATTATCCTGAGATTTAGCTTGGATTGTTTTGTGCTACAACCAAGTGAATAGACTTGGGTTGTTAGAAGAATTATTTCTTTATGTATTTATCCCTGAAGGCTTCTTCTTTGTACTTCTTAGTATTATCCTTCTTAGTACTTCTCTATACTATCCTTCATATATTGCTTCTGAAATTCAGTGTTTAGAAAGCTAGAATGTTTCTCTATCTCGATAGGAAGCTTTGATTTTATCAATATCTATAGGGAGTTTTTACTTCTCAATATATATAGGAATATTTGATGATTCTCAATATCCTAGAATCTATGATGCTTCTCAATCTATGGAATCCAACTCCAATATTTGGTCTTCAATATCTGGAATCTATCTCCAATATCTATAAAACTATATTCAATGTCTTAGATCACACTTAAGAATAGAATATGATTCTCATTTTTTCTAGAGAACCCAATATCAATATTAGGATGACTATGAATGGCCCTGAATGACCAACTATCTCTTGAGTTAGCTCTCTCTATAAATTCCCAAATTTCTCCTGAGTTGGCTCTCTGTCAAAGTTCAAATTTCTCTTGAGTTGTCTCTCTCTATAAAATTAGCTGAGTCCTAGTATTTATCAGTTTTATTTCAACCAAGTGGAAAGACCCTAGCATCCAAATTATGGTAACTTTGTCTTGTCCCCTCAATATCTACTCTATCAGACCTTTAAAAGTAGATTCCAAGTCTTCACATATTTCAAAGTGGATATACTCTAATATAACTCTATAAAAAATAGACAAAATTAGATAATGGTGGTTATGGTAAAATAATTCTACAAACAATAGATAGAGATAGGTGGTAGCTCTGATACCACTATTGGATTTTAATCCATACTGTAAAAAATATCATTGGTTTCAATATAGAGTCCACAATATTAAAAGTAAAAATATTAATAATGGAGAGTAGAATTATATATATGAGAAATTAAATATGTAAATCAAGGCTAATATAATAATAAAATAACATTCACTTATAATATCAAATATGAATGTAAATGTGTAAAATAATTCATAAACTTTCATGAAGAAAACTCACAATATTAACCACTCAAATTCTATATACAAGTAGTAGTTTCTTTTCAATATCATCCTCTTACAATAAGATAGCAAATTGTTATATCTTTCATGGAGCATTGTCTCCATAATATATCCATAGTAGAGTGGCTCTTCAATTAATTGACTATTTTTCTCCATATGACAAGTCCCATGACCTTTGGCTTATCATCTTGCCGCTTTCATACTTGAATATTCACTTTCTTCATACATGCACACTTTAGTCTATGACAATTACACACTTCTACATGACTCTTACTCTCCTACATGAACTCCTAATATAGTACACTTTTGCACATCCTCTCTTTATATATTTTCATACTTGCATACATGAAACATGTGCATATTCTCTTAATACACTTTTGCACTCTAACTTACATGATACTTGTGCATTTCCAACATATTGATACTTACATAAAAGGAGAAATATAAAACACTCATATGAACTAGAGAATCAACCCTAATCTATTACATATTTAAATTTGTACCATGAATGTACCATGGGGGTACATTTGCATACACAAAATAATGTAATTTTCCTCAACAACCATGCATGTGTTTGTATTGTGGGGGTCATTTCATCCCAAGCACTAGTAAGTTTCTTGAGAGGAGCAAATTGATACCCCTTCGTCTTACTCATTATATGCAATGTTTGTTCTTTTGACCATATTACTACTAGAAGACTATGGTCTTTTGTGACATAGGGGAACCTTATAGGTTGATATTGTTTATATCTTTTCTCATCATTTTGCCTCTCTACATAATGATTTTATTGTTGATATTCTTCAATGCTACATTTAGATCTAGTATTTTTGTGTTCTTTTTATATTTTTTTGGTAGGCAACAAAGGTAATGAAAGTATAGGTGGTTGAGGCAAATATTTAGATGTCAAGATAGTGGTAATTTGAGATACTGAGGTTGCAAAAATTAGTGTTTTTTAAGGTAGTTGTGGGAATTTTGTTAAATATGGCATCGTGACATTAGGAGGTAGCTTTCCAATAGAGATCAATATATTTTCTATAGAAATTACAATTTAGAAAACTTGTGGGAATCTCATCTCATTGGCTAGCCTAATTTATAGACATGGATCTGGGATAAAGGCTTAAATATAATAAATGTAAGCTTGAGGTTGAGAAGGTTTGATTATCTAAGGGATTCACTTCCATGTCTTGTTGAATTTGATATTGAAGTAAATAATATTTGCTTGTGGATGTTTCTAACTAAGGGTGAATTGGGTGAGAAATGAAAAGGGGTCTCATACCTCATTAAAATCCTAGAAAAATGGATCATATAGTTAATCCCATGAACTAATATTGCTTCCATCAAGGGATCTATACCAAGTCAACATTTTTCATCTAAAGGATATGGCTAGTAGTCTCTCTATGACATCCTCATATTAGATGTTATGAATAGTAGCTAGAGTGGCCAAATATTGATAGTGCTCATAGAAAATTTTCTCATACTCATCATAGGTTGGTAAATTTTTAAGGGTTGATTGAGGGATTTCAAGGAGATATACAAGATCAAGGGGTACATTGCTATTCCATATTAGGTAAATTTTCCTAGCAATGTTTTTTGGTCCAGGACTATCAAGAGACTCTCTAGGAAAGGTTTGCAAAAAGATAAGACCTTGGATAAAATATGCTCAGAATAGAGAGTGGGATTTATTTATTCTTATATGAGCTTTATGAGTAGGAAATTCAACAAACTACATATTTTATTTGAGCTTTTTGGCCTTTGATGTTGTTAACATATGATTTTTGAACTTTTTATTTTAGCATAGTTGCAAACATCAAGTTCTTCAATAGTGGAGTTGTGAAGTGAATGGATTTTTGTTTGTTTGTGAGGTCAAGACATCCACTAGAATATCAATCCTCCAAATAAATTAGGTGGAATGTTAATGATTCATCCCATTGAGTGTGCTCAAAAATACTATCCTACGATCTACCTACTTGTGTGATTTATGCCCTAGGCCATGACCAATATTGGATGGCTCAAAATTGCTTCTAAGCCAACATCCATAAAAGATTGGTTCCTTGTGAAAATAAAAATAAAAGGTAAAAGAGACTAAATATAGAAAAGTAGGGTTATAGATAGATAAAGGAGAGAAATATATATTAAAATACGATCAACATTTGGCTAACAACACTACCACATACTGTGTAAAATATCATGCAACTTATGTTGTAATCACAATGACACTGAGAGGGGGGGTGAATCAGTGTGTTCTTTAAAAACTTCTAAAACAATTAGATTATAAAACCAGTAGCAGTTTAAAGCAGATAAAAGAGATACTAAATGCATCAAGAAAGCATCACACATAACACAACATTTTAACGAGGTTCACCAATGTGGCTACTCCTCAAAAAGATTGCTTGGACTACCATCCAAATCCAGTCAATGCAAAGCTACAACTTTACATAATCCTTTACCAGCACCAACTGGAAGGAGCACCAACCCCTTAACTTTATCTGCTTCAATAGAATGGAGCACCAACTCCTATTTTACCAGCACCTACTGGAAAGAGGCACCAACCCCTTAATTTGCCAACACCAACTGGACAAATTGTTTACCAGCACCAACTGGAAAGAGGCACCAACCCCTTAATTTGCCAGGACCAACTGGACTTCAATATTGAATAAAAAAATGTTTGACATATACCTTTGTTATTGCAAGAATCTAACTGGTCTACATCACCTTTGCAATCTCTGTGCACTCTGCTCTCTCTTGCACAATCACTTCACACAGTTTGCTGCACTGCTACATCCAGACTTTGCAATCAACTTTGCCCTTCGCGCTTCTCTGCACACTCTGCTTTCTCTACGCACACGCTTCGCACACTCTATGTCGTTTCACATTCTCGCTCTCTGCTCAACACGAACTTCACTTTCACAAACACTATGCTCGCATTCGCACTTTATCTTTACACCCCACTTTTCAAACTCGAAGTACCCTTGCTTTTATAGAAGAAGTTTTAGGAACAAACCCTAAAAGAACGTCGGTTGAGAAACCCTAGAATTTGTCAGCTGCCAAACCCTAAAATCCGTCGGCCCAAATTTAACTTTGTCGGCCTCAAACACTTCTTCCACCTTCGTCACTTTCCTGTAGCTTATTGCCGTGAAATAGTAACATGTCGGCCCTTTTAATTTAATTTAATATTTTAATTTAAATTTTAAATAAAATAAAATTTAAACTAAATATTTAAAATTAAATATCTTCATCACCGGGGCATCTTTTTCAACGAAACGAAGAGCCAACTTGGGTTTTAAGAAAAACCCATTTCAAATCTGTTATCCATGGTTTTAAATAAAACTTTTTATTTTGACTGCCTTGGTTTTCACAAAAAACCTTTAAAATTTAAACTAAATATTTAAAATTAAATATCTTTATCACCGGGGCATCTTTTTCAACGAAACGAAGAGCCAACTTGGGTTTTAAGAAAAACCCATTTCAAATCTGTTATCCATGGTTTTAAATAAAACTTTTTATTTTGATTGCCTTGGTTTTCACAAAAAACCTTTCCGCTTCTTGACATCTCAGGTTCTGAAGACTTCTTCTCATTCTGAATTATGTTTTCTGTTTCTGTGCATCTATCATTTAAGGACTCATGATCTGACTAACTTTTGAACTTTATCCTCTGCATCTGAGTGACTTCTGAACTACTTGTCCATTGCATCATTAGATCTAACTGACTGTATTGACAACAATGACAATCCTCCTGCAACACCTTGCTCAACACTGAACTCCTATCCATTGTACTTTGGCTGCACCTTGTCTGTTCAATAAACTCTTGTCCATTGCATCAATAAATCTGTCTGATTGTGTTGACAACAATGACAATACTGTTTGCTGCACTTTGCTCAACAATCTCCCCCTTTGGAATTGTTGGCAACACATGTGCAATTTTCCTGTAAATCTTCTCCCCCTTTGACAATAATACCAAAGGGCTGCTGCAGACTCCCCTGAGTCTATGCACAATATTCTTAGACACAAATTATTACAATTAGCAAATATTCCAAGCATGAACAAGAAGAAAAACAAATACACAAATGCTCCCCCTGAGTCCAAGACCACTTCATTTCACTGATTGACAACATCATGATAAGCATAATAGGCATCAATAAAATCAACAATGTGAATAGCAGCAATAACCAGTGAATGACACCATCACCGTCAACTTCACCAATATAACATGTGTAAGAACATGACTGAACCATTGTCTTCTGTGCAACTACCCTCTGTTACCTTGCAAACTCAAACTTGTCCACTGTTAGTGAAGGCATACAATAATCTTATATAGCCAACTTTTTGTTCTGCAATGCCAGACAACATCTGCATACAACTTCACCATGCATCTTGGATATATTCTCAACAAGCTTGAACCTAATGACAACTATTTGTCTCTCTCTGCAGTGAGAATCCAATAGGCTACCTCAATCCACTTTCAACTCTGTGCAAGTACCAAACACTGTACCACAGCACAACCAACATCTTTTCTCAACCAATTAGGGCTTTAGCAACAATGCTTATAGACAAGGTTTAACCAACATCATTCAACTCAAGATTAACCTTGAAGCATTCAACCAATCACTACATGAAAAGGAAACTAGTAGACATCCTTTTCCTTCCAAAGGTATTTGAACAAGACAGCCACCAACATAAATCACCAAGGCAAAGAATAACTTGCTCAAATCAAACTCAATGGAGTAAGCCCAAATCATGTATCAAGAAAAGCATTAACTTGATCAAAACAACCACTATGAAAGCAACTCAACTATTCATCACCAGGATGGAAATCATCCGGCTGCTCATTAAAAAACTTTTTCTTCAATCTTCCCATTCAACATGCTGATTTCACTTTTGTCAACAGAATTGACAAGTGACTCACATCTGTACCAATTTTTGTCCAAAGACTCGCAATTTTACTGCCAACTCTTACTTTCAACTATGCATGTCGGAAGAAGACATTTTGTCAAACACTTTATGGCCAACCGTAGTGCACCTTACTCAGCCTCAAGCTTCTTATCCTTGGACTGGCATTAAATCAATAGTTAAAACAAAACTGTCTGTGAATTAAATATATTCACCAAGGTGTCATGAAAGATCTGGCAATCTTCACATCAAAGAGTAAAAACAAATACATGCTTCTCGAAACACAAATACACAGCTAGGGCAAGCATTCTTTCGTTGAGCAAATTATCTGGACTATTATGATTCATAATTTTGAACAGTGGTATTAAGAATCATCAACAATACAACAGTGACATATCTCAAAACTACCAATGGTGACAACTCTCAAATTAAACACCACACTTCACGGCATTTCCACAAACCACTATATAAACTGAAAAACACACTTTAACAACTATACAACATTAACCCGATCGCTTACCTTTCATCCTCGGATACCTAGACAAATACATAGGAGCATTAAAATAAAACTTTAATATTGCTCCTCCTGAGGATGTGCCACCCGGAGTTGCTTAGAGCAATGGCAGAGTAGCCTCCTTCAATCCAAGGAGACACAATTTCCTTTCTTCTGTCTTTCTCCAGACTTTCCTGAACTTGGGCTTGGGTTTTTCAACAACATCCCTATTTTGCTCCTGTTCGTGAACTTGAACATTTCTCTTGTGGGGTTGTCTCTTGTGCATTCTTGATGGATGATTATTTTCTTTTCTTTTATGCACATGATATGTTCCTTGTCGGTGTTGTCCTCTTTGTGTCTGATGAAATCTAGGGTTTTGCCTTAGATTAGATATAGAAGTGCTTGGACAGAACCTTGCTATGTGCCCTTGACCGTTGCATTTAAAACATTGCACATGTTTTATTCCCTGTCTGTATTGCATTCTATGTGTATGATGAAATCTATGGTATTGCCTTAGATTGGATACATAAGTGCTTGAACAAAACCTTGCTATGTGCCCATGGCCATTACATTTAAAACATTGCACAGGGTGTTCACTCAAAAAAATAGAAGTATTTTTATCAACATAACTCTTTGATCTATTGTTCACTCCACAATAAATTGCCTTGTGACCAAAGTGGTTGCATTTAGAACAATAGCCATAAAAAGCATTATTATTAAAAGAGTGAGAGTGAGAGAACCTCTTTTGCTGTGGTTGCTTTGTTGTAGATCTTCTTTGATATTTTCTTCCTTTTGAGGATTCAACTTCAGACTTTTCTTGTTTCAATCCTTCAACCGAGGACTTCTTCTTCTCTGCATATTTGGAGGATGAAGGTTGTTCAACTTCATATCCAAGACCAAACTTAGTTGTGGAGCTTCTTTGTTGATTTATCATTGTATCTAGCAACTCTGTGCTCTTCTCAAATTTGAGATTTATATTGGCCTCTTTTAGTTGTTTCTTCAATGAAACAATCTCTTCTTCTTGTTGGAAGCATACAGTCTCTTTCTCATTGATTTGATACCTGAGAGTTTCTTCACTCTTTTTGAACTCTTCTATTTTCAGCTCCGGATTGTTAACAACTTTGTTAGATTCCTCTTCATGTTTTCTGTATATACCAACTTTATTACTCATTTCTTCTGTCTGCATTCTTAAACCGTCAATTTCTTTTTCTAGCTTGCTGCAATACTCTGTTTTCCTAGAAGATTGCATTTCAAGATCTTCAAAAATTTTCTTGTAATCTTCTACTTGAATTTTCAAGTTGGTGATTATATCTTCTGCATCCTCAACCTTTTTACTCAAGTCTGAAATCAGTTTATGTTCCCAATTTGCTTCTGCATCACTTCCTTCTTCATCACACTCTTGTTCTGAATCTGTTTCTTTATCAATTTTGAACGGATCATCTTCATCTTCACTGCTACTAAACCCATGGCACTGGCGTCCATTATGCCCGAGTTGACCACAAACAAAACATTCTCTACCTTGTGAGCAATCAGCTACAAAGTGACCGGTCTTCCCACATCTGGTGCAAAACTTTATTAATCTGGCTTGTTCTCCACTGTTTGATTCATCTCTTGAATCTATTTTCATTCCCAAAGCAGCAACATTGAGATCATCTTCATTTTCTTTTGTGCCCTTGTGAGATTTCTTCTTCTTGTGTCTTATGGTTTTGCTTTTGCCTTTCCTTGCCATTTGTGTTCTTGTAAGATCTTCCTTCAAGCTGTTAAACTTTCCGAAGGAACTTGGCTCTGATACCAATTGTTGTAATCACAATGACACTGAGAGGGGGGGTGAATCAGTGTGTTCTTTAAAAACTTCTAAAACAATTAGATTATAAAACCAGCAGCAGTTTAAAGCAGATAAAAGAGATACTAAATGCATCAAGAAAGCATCACACATAACACAAAATTTTAACGAGGTTCACCAATGTGGCTACTCCTCAAAAATACTGCTTGGACTACCATCCAAATCCAATCAATGCAAAGCTACAACTTTACATAATCCTTTACCAGCACCAACTGGAAGGAGCACCAACCCCTTAACTTTATCTGCTTCAATAGAATGGAGCACCAACTCCTATTTTACCAAGCACCTACTGGAAAGAGGCACCAACCCCTTAATTTTCCAGCACCAACTGGACAAATTGTTTACCAGCACCAATTGGAAAGAGGCACCAACCCCTTAATTTGCCAGCACCAACTGGACTTCAATATTGAATAAAAAAATGTTTGACATATACCTTTGTTATTGCAAGACTCTAACTGGTCTACATCACCTTTGCAATCTCTGTGCACTCTGCTCTCTCTTGCACAATCACTTCACACAATTTGCTGCATTGCTACAGCCAGACTTTGCAATCAACTTTGCCCTTCGCGCTTCTCTCGCACACTCGCTTCTCTGCGCACACGCTTCGCACACTCTGTGTCGTTTCACATTCTGCTCTCCGCTCAACACGAACTTCACTTTCACAAACACTATGCTCGCATTCGCACTTTATCTTTACACCCCACTTTTCAAACTCGAAGTACCCTTGCTTTTATAGAAGAAGTTTTAGGAACAAACCCTAAAAGAACGTCGGTTGAGAAACCCTAGAATTTGTCACTGCCAAACCCTAAAATCCGTCGGCCCAATTTAACTTTGTCGGCCTCAAACACTTCTTCCACCTTCGTCACTTTCCCGTAGCTTATTGCCGCGAAATAGTAACATGTCGGCCCTTTTAATTTAATTTAATATTTTAATTTAAATTTTAAATAAAATAAAATTTAAACTAAATATTTAAAATTAAATATCTTCATCACCGGGGCATCTTTTTCAACGAAACGAAGAGCCAACTTGGGTTTTAAGAAAAACCCATTTCAAATCTGTTATCCATGGTTTTAAATAAAACTTTTTATTTTGACTGCCTTGGTTTTCACAAAAAACCTTTAAAATTTAAACTAAATATTTAAAATTAAATATCTTTATCACCGGGGCATCTTTTTCAACGAAACGAAGAGCCAACTTGGGTTTTAAGAAAAACCCATTTCAAATCTGTTATCCATGGTTTTAAATAAAACTTTTATTTTGACTGCCTTGGTTTTCACAAAAAACCTTTTCGCTTCTTGACATCTCAGGTTCTGAAGACTTCTTCTTCTCATTCTGAATTATGTTTTTTTTTTCTGTGCATCTATCATTTAAGGACTCATGATCTGACTAACTTTTGAACTTTATCCTCTGCATCTGAGTGACTTCGAACTACCTGTCCATTGCATCATTAGATCTAACCGATCGTATTGACAACAATGACAATCCTCCCGCAACACCTTGCTCAACACCGAACTCCTATCCATTGTACTTTGGCTGCACCTTGTTGTTCAATAAAATCTTGTCCATTGCATCAATAAATCTGTCTGACTGTGTTGACAACAATGACAATACTATTTGCTGCACTTTGCTCAACAACTTATCTATAGATAGGGACTAATAGACCATATACCAAGCAAAACATCACAAAATATAAAATTAAACTCCTATCGTGCATTCTATCATTGTAATAGCCCATAGTGATAATTCAAACAACATATAAGGCCTAACATAATAGACCACTGTTAAAACATCTGTTAGTGTATGTTGTTTACCTTAACTCATGTTCACCTAGATAATTTATTTTCCTTTTATTTAGTTGTTCCATGTATTTTTCCCACCCACTTATGTGTGGATATTTCATTTATATTATTAGATATTATGAGATGTTACATATTTATTTCTTAGATATTATGGGGATAATTTTAGGTTTGACTATTCCTAGGATTTATGGGGATATTTTTAGGTATATTTGGAGGGTTGAGATTCTTTCTCCCCATAGTGGATATAGATATATCGACCATATCACTTATTCCTTTTGTATAGTGGATATTTGTCCTTAGCTTGATCCTACATATATGGTTGATCATAATTTCCTATATAAGCAATGCATCTTGATTGTACTCATTGAGAAGTTCATTTTTAAGATCTAATATATGATATTGTTGCTCATTGTTTTGCATATCCATTTGTAATCTTATGCTATCAATTTACTTTCATATTTTTATTTTGTATGACTATGGTTTTCTGTTAAAACTTGAGATCCTTATAGCTTGGAATTATTTAATTATCATTCCTTTCATGGTATTAGAGAAATAGGTGTTTCAGTAATCCATTTATGAGTGTTGTGCTGTTGTTTCTCTTGCAGGTTCAAATATTGGTGTTGAAGCTTCAATTTTTGTGATTGAGTCCTTGGTGGAGTTTTTTTGGCAATTTTTTGTCTCTACTTCAATTTTTAGATCATCACCAGCCTCATGAACTCTCCTCTATCCAAACTACAATAAATTCATTCAATTGTATTTGTCCTAAACATTTTTTTCTTGAGAATTTTCTTTTTTGGCAGGGTCACCAACCCAGCCTATTTTTATATTTTGAATGTATCTCTTGATAAAAATAATTTTTTTCTACAAAAACATTTGGAAGTATGTATATGTATTCATATGAGTTGTTACCAAAATTTCAGCTTATTTGGATAAGTATTCTTCAAAATATTTTAATTTTACGAAAACCTACTTTTTTTTTTAGTAATCTGCATATATCTTCATCAAATATTCGATTTTTTTGCAGATTCTTTTACAGAATGGGTAAAAAATCATATGATAGAAATTACCATAAAATGTAAGAGAATTTGGAGTTGTATTTTGACTATTACAACTATTTTACTATTTTTATTAAACTTAACCTTTTAGGAGAAATATTTAGATTTGCTCAGTGAAATATTTTCTAGGACTGTAAAATCATGTTTTTGATATGTCTATAAAATTTTAGATTGTTTGGATATGTATGTAGAAATTTATAATTATTTTATGACTGCACTCTCAATATTTCATTATGAAAAAGGTTTTTACACTTGAACCAATATATGGACTATTGTTATAAAGTCTCATCTTCCTTCATTTTTTGTTTGTCCACTTTGTTTGGAACTTTATGATCGACTTACTTGGTTTTTAGTATTTGTGGAGCCTGCATGTTGTTGTGCTTGATGAGCCCTTTGTATTTGACTTCATTTGTGACATTGCACCTTTATTTTAGGAGTCACTATCTCCTAATGTTTTGGATGATGAGGTTGATGATGAGGTTGATGCTATAGTACTTGCTTCAAATATTTTACAAGATACATCTCCACACTTATTTTCTATGAATGATCATGTTGACATTGTAGCATATACAACAAATATCTCATGGCATGTTACATATTTACATACATATGATTTATTGGATGGTGTTACCTCTTTCTTCATTGAGATTCACACATGCAATTTTCTTGACATGTATGAGGACCTCAATCATTTATTAATTGATGATGTATACATTGTATCTCCTCCATGTACTTATTACTTTGTGGACCCTTTTTTGATGTCCTCTTATTTTAGTGAGCCACCTTGTCCACCATTTCCTTCTCCCATTTATTTCATATTGGATGATGTACTCCTACAGGAGTTGGATATAAATATTGTGTCCTTAGTTGAACTCTCATTTGGATATACTAAAGACCATATTGATTATTTTGAGTCTTCTAAGCCCCCACTTATTAATCTTGCTACTTCCTTGGGCTCATCATAACTTATGTAGTAGGAAATTGGTGATTATTCCTTGATGGATTCTCTTCACACATATCTTTCACTTTTGCACACTCATGGTTTTGTGCACATTGATATTTTGGATGTTGATTGGGACTGTATTCTACCCTATTTTGGTGTTGGTTTGGGCTTCTACATTCTTGGAGATTTATTTCATAATTCACTAGTGACATCTTCTTCACTTCAGCTCAGTTTAAAGGATTATACATCATCATTCTATATTTTATTCCCATCTTCTCACACTCACTTGGAGAGAGAAGATATTCAGTGGATGCTTCATGGATACTTTCTTCCTCATGGGAGACACAATGTTCATCACAGAGACATACACTTATTCATAGGAATTCTTCATGGAGCTCATTGTCTTAGGTGATTTTGGGAACACTCCTTGGCTCCATTCCTATTTCTTCTTCTCTCTTTCTAGTTGGATGGTTTTTTTCCACATGGTTTTCCACCTTTTGGTTCAAGAGCTTCTGGATACACATTGTACATGAGTACCTAATCAAGCCTTGTTTCCAGGACTCATATTGTGGATATGCCACTTTATTTTTTGGTGCCTAGCTTCACTTGAGGGGGGTGTTAGACTAGGTTGTTTACCTTAGCTCATGTTCACCTAGGTAATTTATTTTCCTTTTATTTTAATTTTCCATGTATTTTACCCATCCACTTATGTGTGGATATTTCATTTATCTTATTTAGATATTATGAGATGTTACATATTTATTTATTAGATATTATGGGGATAATTTTAGGTTTGACTATTCCTAGGAGTTATGGGGATATTTTTAGGTATATTTGGAGGGTTGAGATTCTTTCTCCCCATAACGGTTATAGATCTATATACCATATCACTTATTCCTTTTGTATGGTGGATATTTATCCTTAGCTTGATCCTACCACTATGGTTGATAATCCTTGCCTATATAAGCAAGGCATCTTCATTGTACTCATTGAGAAGTTCATTTTTTAGATATAACATATGATATTTTTCGTCATTGTTTTGCATGTCCATTTGTAAGCTTATGCTATAAATTTACTTTCAGATTCTTGTTTTTGTTGAATGTGGTGTTTTGTTAACACTTGAGATCCTTGCAGCTTGGAATGATCTGATTATCATTCCTTTCAACTTCTATAAAATAAATATATGCAATTATTAAATGCTATGCATCCCTAATATTCTAATAGCCCATAGTGAAAATCCAAACAACAACTCAAGCCTAAAAAAATAGACCACTAAAAATACTTTTATAGAAATATCTAAATACTATAGAGCACACATAGTAGAGATCAAACAATAGCTTATTCGTTAAGTAGAAGAGCAAAATTACATTGTTTACAATACGAAAACACTCAAATTGCTAATCCTCGTACTAGCAAAATTACTTATAGTTTACTATACTAGCCTAGCATACTCATTACAAGGATAGCCTACATAGGCCTAACAAGAATATACAAAACTTGACCTCGTATAAGGGTCATGCCCAAGTGACATACTTAAAAGGATTTGCTATCACTTTCTTGTTATATTTTTGCCACCTATTTTGATCCTATGTTTACTAACAACCTATACTAGCCTTGTATCTTCAGTAGGCTCAAGCCTCTTCAGAATGCTCAAATTAACCTACTATATCTTATTATTATTCCAACTATTATATTTGTAAATACCTTCACTCATGATGGTGGTTGATGCTTTTGTAGGTTCTATAAGACTAGCTATCACTTTCCAATAATTGTGCTTATTGAGCCATTCTAACCTATTCTTTTTGGGTGGTCGATCAGTGCCTAGGCATATTTAGTATTTGACACACACAATCTTTGTTAAAAAATATATTTAAGGAAATCACTCTCTTTCATCATCATATGCTTACAAATTTTAACTTATTATTGGGACCTTGAAGACCTAAGACTTTCTAAATACCATGCTGACATCATAATTTATGACTCATAGTGACTCATACTTCTAGCCACTTATGATTTGCTTGATATTAGTGATTGGGATGTTTGAAGACTTAAGCTATCATCACCTTTATAAGCCTCCAACCACTCTTCTCTTGATTGATCAATACTTTTATGCATTGTTATTCATATCATATTTGTGAATCCCTAACCACTCTTGCTTTAGATTCTAGAGTGGCTAGAATATTTTGCCTTAGCCAATTTTTTGATGGCTTTGGACTTTCGACCAATCATGTGCAACAACTATCAAGTTTGAAAAGGTTTCCTTATATCTTAAAGAACAAAATTTGCAAAAATTGACTGTCCAACATAATTTAATAGGACTTATCTATGTCAGAAATCCCTCTAGTCCACAATTTATTTTTCCATCATTAGCTCCCATTATTCCACAAATGAATGCATAGGTCACTATTATATTCTAAAAGGAAAGTTAGAATATGAAAATAAATGTTGTTCTCTATCTATAAGCTTATATGTTATTTTATTTCCTTATTTAGACTTGAGTATTTCAAGCTGAAGGAAATCACAACCTTTTAAACGTTCATTCAAAAAATTAATAAATTAAAATGATGCTCAACAATACAATTTCTAATCAAATTGAGAGAACGTATTCTATTGGCTTATCTTCTATACTAGATTTCTCCTGATTCTTGATTTTTAAGAAATATCTACTAGTAATGTAATACATCTACCTAATAAATTTTCTCTTTGTTGTCAAAAAGTGTTTCATGTCATTGCCTATCAATTACATAAATATCCTTGTACAACTCCACAAAATATATTAATTGGGAGACAAAGGATAGTCAAATATTACATAACATTGGTGTGAAGGAGAGAAGAACAATTTACAATGGGGAGAAAACAAGTCATCCAAATAAAAGTTATTATGTGTCTAAAGTTCATATCCTGCATAATATTTATAATATTTGAATTCTTTGTCCATTAAAATAGACAACAAAAACATGATATTGTTTTTTTTTTTGAAAAATTTGAAAAAAGCTTGCATTAAAACAAATTACAGTTACAAGAGGGAGAATGGGCATCCCAACCAAGAGCAAAGAGACCAAAATAACAAAGGGTGTGAAAACACGACAAGTCACGAAATCGCGACACCAAACCTAACAACCGCCGTGCCACGACAACCGGTCGCTAAAACGTGACATGTCGTGAAATCGAGACATGTCGCGACATAGCGATAAAACTGCGTCGAGGCCACCCAACTCAAAAAATGTCGCAAAATCGCTACAACACAGCTCCAAAGCACCCAAACGCCAAAAACATCACGAAATCACGACGAGAAATCCAGAAGGCACCTGCTCCCCAAAATTGTCACGAAATCGCGACGTGTTCACCCTTAGACAACAACCTTGAGAAAGTGTCGCGATATCGCGACGACTTTTCCTTAAAGCCCCAGTTGGCCGAAAGTGTCACGAAATCGTGACAAGAATTCCATTGGGCGCCCCTTCCACAAAAGTGTCGCGAAATCACGACATGTTCTCCCCCATGGTGCCCTTTTCTTAAACTAGTCGCGAAATCGCGACGTTTATCCTTCATGCAGTTTGTTCTCCAAAACTGTCACGAAATCGCTACAGGTTTGCCCCTTTGCTTCCTTTCCTCAAAAATGACGTGAAATCGCGACAAATTATCCTTTGAGAAGCTTTTCATGAAAAATGTCGCGATATCGCGACGGTTTTTCCCCTTAACGCAATTTTGCTCAAAGCGTCGCGAAATCACGACGACTTTCCTCCAGCAACGGAACCGACAAAAAATGTCACGAAATCGTGACATGTTCTCCCCGTGGTGGCCTTTTCTCAAACTAGTCGCGAAATCGCGACGTTTGTCCTTCATGAAGTTTGTTCTCCAAAATTTTCGCAAAATCACTACGGGTTTGCCCCTTTGCATCCTTTCCTCAAAAATGGCACGAAATCGCGACAAATTTTCCTTTAAGTATCTTTTGACAAAAAATGTCGTGATATCGCGATGGTTTTTCCCCTTCACACAATTTTTATCAAAGCGTCACGAAATCGCAACGACTTTCCTCCAGTAGCAGAACCAACAAAAAAGGTCGCGACATCACGACACCTTCCCATCAAAGACCGCGACGATGCAACAAGTCACGAAATCACGACAATTTTCCTCCCAAGGCCGCGACAACAAAATAGGTAGCGAAATCGCGACAATTGTCCAGGAAAGGTCACGACAAAGCAGCATGTCGCGAAATCGCGACAGCTTTCCAAACAAGGTCGCGACGGTGCAATATGTCGCGATATCGCGACAAAAACTAACCTTAGCCATTTTTGAGCTCATGGATGCAGGGATCGTTCCAGACCACTCTGAATCTCTTCATCTATCATAGGCATATCACTGTGCAGCTGAACACCTACCTCTTTCTCAGCACCCATCTTCGCAAGGAAGTCAGCTATCGTGTTCAAATTTCTACTCACATACACAGGGATAACATCATCTAACTCCCTCCATAACTCCTTGATTTGGGATATCAAAATCCATAGCCTCCAGGCTTTTAATGAGAAATTCTGCAAGCAATTAAGAGTGCCGATCAGGACTTGAGAATCTGATTCAAGAATTATCCTTCGGTAACCCTGCTTAACAGCCTAGATAGACACTTACTTAATGGCAAAGGCTTCGGCTTCATTGTTCATGGCTCTGCCCAATCCCTGCAATTCCCAGTAAAGAACCGCACTCGAGTGATCCCGACAGACAACACCAATTCCTGCGCTACCCGGGTTGCCTTTTGCAGCCCCATCAGTATTGATCTTTATCCAGCCAACTGGGGGAGGTTTCCAGCATGCTCTGCCTTGCCCCTCATGTCCCTCAACCCCCTCTTCAAGATGCCCAAGAGCTGCCTGCTTCTCTTCATCAACATAAATAGCAACAGTTTCTGTGACTTTGCTCCAGATGACCTGCCAAACGCCGTCAATCGAGGAGAAAGTGTCTCTAAATATCCGGGCGTTTCTCTCCAACCAAAATTGCCACCAAATGAAGAGAAATCCTAACTGCCAGCCAGTTCGGAGAGCTATGGATTTGAACCTGCCCCTTTTCCATTTTTCCCAAATATTGGTACGATTGAAAACACCATTAGCCTGGAGTTTAAATTGAGAGAACCAGCATTCCCAAATCTGATGAGTAAAAGGGCACTCAAAAAACAAGTGATCTGTAGTTTCCTCATGTTGGAGGCATAAAGCACATTGAGAGGGGCCATTGAAACCCCTACGTCTGAGATTGTCAAAGGTGAGAAGTCCATTATGCATAAGTTGCCAAGCAAAGAAATTCACTTTCGGCCAGCCCTTTGAATGCCAAATCCTTCTCCAATGCTGAACCGAAAAAGAGTGTGGGGGAGGCTCAGGGAGGATCTCTTCATATCCAGCCTTAACTGAGTAGACCCCAAGGCTTCCATAGCCCCAGGCTAATTCATCTTCCTCATATCTCCCCGTGAGGAACCTTTCTAACAAGATTTTGTGTAGGATGGGTGCCAACTCCGGAGAGACAGTAATTGGCCACTCCTCCCACCGCTTAAAATTTTTGAATTTATACCCCCCCAATTGACTGGTGTGTAGATAATTATCAATATGGATCCAGCCCTGGGCTTCTAAGGCGGTCATGATTGGTTGTAGCTCAGGGAAAATGACAATAATGGGCGGATGTTGGTCCCAAGAGTCAGTCCAGAAACGAGCCTTGTCTCCTCTCCCCACTTTCCGGAATAATTGATCTTTGATAATCTGGGACCCAAGCTTGAGAGTCCGCCACACTAAGGATCCAAGACCTTCCAAGGGAAAGCGACCCACCTCATTGGGATGAACATGCCCCAAATATTTATTGGAAAGAATTCTGCTGAAGAGGGAGGTTGGCTGAGAAATCCACCTCCAATACAGTTTTCCAGCCAAGGCTCTATTATTAAGCTTAGAACTTCTCAGGCCCAGCCCTCCTTTGTCCTTAGGCTGGGTAACTTTATCCCACCCAACCAAAGCCCATCTTTTCTTCCCTTTTGCACCTTCCCATAAAAATCTTCTAGCCATTTTGTCCAGCTCTTTCCAGATGGTATGAGGGGCAGCCAGTATTGAGAATTTATAGATCGACAAAGCCTGTATAACTGACTGCAGGAAGGTTAATCTACCCCCGTAGCTTAACCATTTATGAGCCCAATGATTCATTCTGTCTTTGATGCCTGCCAACAGATTCTTCCAGATGTCAATTTTTAACTTTTTGAAATGAAGGGGAACGCCCAGGTAAACAATTGGAAGAGAAGTCCTTGTGAAGCCCAAGATCTCCATAACACGTTCTTGTAGCCGTTGGTCAAGATTGAAAAAGACCACTTTGGACTTCCTGTCATTTAGAACCTAATTTGAAGCCCTTAGGTAGATATTCAGAGAATCTCTGATTCCTCTAGCTTCCCGAAGAGTGGCCACACCAACCAGGCCAGTATCATCCACAAATTGCAAGTGAGTCAGAGTTTCCTCCCCAACCTTGATACCAAAAAGTAGACCTTGTTGCCTTCTCCTCAAAAACAGTCTGCCCAAACCTTCAGCCAAGAGAAGGAAGAGATAGGGAGAAAAAGGGTCTCCCTGGCGAAGACCACGAGTGGCACCGAAAGGATGCAAGGGAAGGCCCTTGATGAGAATAGAATAAGAGGGAGTAGAAACACAACTCATCACCCAATCAATCCATTCCTGAGAAAATCCAAAGGCAGCCATAATTTTTGACAAGAAGCACCACTCCACCCGGTCATAAGCCTTGGACATATCCAGTTTAATGAACATTCCTTTGTTGCCCGAAGTTTGCATTGAATGGATGGCCTCCTGGGCCAAAACCACCCCATCCAAGATTTGTCTTCCCTCAACAAATCCCCCTTGTTCAGGAGAAATGATGTTATGAAGTAGGGGTTTAAGCCTCTCAGCCATTATCTTAGTGATGATTTTGTAAATCACATTGCATAAAGCAATAGGCCTGAAATCAGAGATATGAGTCCCCGCTTCCCCTTTTGGAATTAAAGCTATGAAGGTGTGATTGATCGCCCTGAGCATTCTTCGATTGGATCTGGATTCCTCAGTAACAGCCAAAACATCCTCCCCCAAGGTGTCCCAGAAAGCCTAAAAAAATTCAATAGGAAATCCATCTGGACCAGGAGATTTTCCAGTACTCATACCAAAGACCACATTTCTCAATTCATCCCTTTCAATAGGTCTAAGAAGGGCCTGATTGTCTTCTTCAGAGATAATAGAAGGAATAACATTAAGAACTTCGTTCTGAGCCTCAACATCTTGCTCCATACTTTCCTTAAAAAGTTTAGAAAAGTAATCAATTGCATGGGAATGCATACCAGGAAGAGTATCGAAGACATTTCCATGTTCATCTTTAAGAGCTTCCATATTGTTCATCTGTCTCCTGGCACAAGCTGACCGATGAAAAAATTTGGTATTTCTATCCCCCTCTAATAACCAAGTATTTCTAGCCCTCTGTTTCCAGGATATCTCCTCTTGGTTGTCAATGTCCTCAACCACTTTACGTAGCTTCATCATATTCAAATTTGAGTTGCTCAAGAATTGATCCTTCCCTAAAAAGTTTCCGAACCTCCTCCCATCTAGCCACCAAGGGGGCCCTTTGGGACTGGAAATCCAACTTGTTTTCTTTCCTCCACTGTTTCAATTGAATTTTGACAAATTGAAGCTGTTTATGAAATTTGAACATTGCTGTCCCAAAAGGTGGACGGCCTTCTGTCCACCATTGAGTGATTTTATGTCGAAGGTCCTCCTTTTGTAACCAAAAATTCTCGAATTTAAAAGGCCTATGGTGCTGCCCTCTCGAAGTCCCTCCCTCTAGCAAAATGGGAAAATGATCCGAAATAGGGCCCTCCAAAATCTGGAACTTAAAAGTCCATTTAACAAAAGCCTCCTCCGAAACCAAAAAGTGATCTAACTTGACCTTCCTGCTATGTGGCTCCTTTCTCTTGTTTGTCCAAGTGAAAAAAACACCAGGGCCTTGAACGTCCACTAAATGAAAGGCCTGAACTTGGGCAATCAGAAGCCGGTCCCCTGGATCCAAAATAGGGGTGCCACCTTCCTGGTCACAAACAGATAATTTTGCATTAAAATACCCTGCAATAATCCAGTCATAACACATCCTGTATGCCCTCATGTTGTGAACAACTTCCCATTGGAGCCTTTGGCCATCTAGGTCTTGGGCCCCGTAAAAGTTGGTGATTAGGACATGCTCAGAAGTGAAGTTATTTATGAAGAGAGAAGTAAGAACACCCCTCCAAGCTATATGTTCTAAAGCAGTCCAAATCAGAGGGTTCCAAAGGGTAACAATTCCACCTGAAGCTCCTTGGGCAGCCACATCCATATGACCAGCTCCCCGCCAGATTTTAGTAGCAGTTTTACTCATGATATCTACAGACATTTTGGTCTCCTGAAGAAGCAAAAAGTCTGTTTTACGATTTTATAAGAGTCTTTGAATAGCAGATTGATGGGTTCTACTTTTTAAACCCCTAACGTTCCAAGATTGAATAATCATTGAAAACCTTGAGAGCAGTAAGAATCAATGGTCCTCACCAATCCTCCATTGATTAGCTTATCTCCTTGCACTGTTAGTAGTTCCTTATTGGATTTTCTTCCCGCTCCTTGAGAGTTATTATTTCTAGATCTCTTCTCCACCTGGGTAATCCCTAAAGCAGGCCTTTCTCTATTTTTATCTGCATTTCCCATGGTGACATCTTTGATAGCCGGTTGTGCTGGGGAGTGTATAACCGATGCCCCTGGATTCTCTGACTGCAGATTCTCACGTGCACAGTCACTGTTCTACTACAGGAGTAAAAGAAGGAGAAACAAGAGGTGGAGTGTTGTCATTCACACCATTCCCATCCACTCCCTCCATAGTTTGGTCCTCCTGATCCACTAATGACTTAAAAATTTCATATCGATTGTTTGGCTTGAGTTGCACCTGCTCCTTGCCATTTCTCTTTTTGTTTCTCTTTTGTTTCACCTGTTCAAAGCCATCCTGCTGAGCATCAGGACCTGGAGAATTGCTAGAAGGTTCATTGACAGGACTGGACTTACCCTCTCTAGGGCGGTTTGACATTCCGCTCGAAACCTCCATTTTTGTGCTCAAGATGTTTGGGCAAAACCTTGCCAAATGTCCATGCTTATGGCATACTCGGCACCTGAAAGGTAGGGCCTCATAGTCTAGCTGCTAGATCCAGGGTGCTCCTGCTAGCTCAAGTTCCGCCTCAGCTGGTAGAGGCTGACTAATGTCCATCTCTACACAGATTCTGGCAAAGACAACTGTATTTCCCTCTATGGTATCTTTGGAGACTCCCAAAAATCTGCCTAGGGAATTACCTATTAGTTCCAACACCTGCTCACCCCAAAACTCCATCAGGAGAGCGTACAGCCGAATCCAGACTAGGACAGCCATGGGTTCAATGCGGGGGTCGAAACCCACTCTCCAGGGTTGAACAAATAACCCTGCTGGTCCGTGGTTTCTCTTTTCTGATTCAAATGCTCTGTTTCTATCTACTAAAGAAGAGAAACTAATGATGAAATACCCATTGCTTATAGGCCATAAAGAGTACTCACCGTGTGGCTCCCAGTTCTGGCGAACCCAGGTGTGCAAAAAATTTAGTGTGGGTCGGATGCCCATGAATTTACAGATCAAGTCATGATTAGCTCGGTAGACGATTGTATCTTCGACCAGCATTGGTTCTATAACAATATTAGGCCTGGAAGTGGATTGCGGGAGGCATCCATTAACACGGTGAGCATTTGGGCCATTGCCAACATTCTTGAGTATCGTTTGAAAAGCATTCCGCTGAGCTCCATCAGTGGAAGGCGAGGGGTTATCTTTCAACTTCTCAGCATATGAAGTCTTTCTCCTAGCAGGAGAAACTAGAGGAGACCCTATCGGGCCCTCCCGGGATCACAAATGTACCTTCAGATGAATTCAAAATCAACCCCCCAAAGCCCCTGGCAAGATCTTCGGGCCAGAATCCCTCGAGCAACACCAGACGCCTTCTCAAAAATTTTCCCGCAAAATCGCCAGAGCCTATAAAAATTCTTTCCCCCTGTCCATAAACTAAATATATTAAAAAAAAAAACATGATATTGTTATCCACCAAGTTTTGGGGGCTTTTCCTCAACACTAATAATATTCCTCATAGTAACATCATTGAACTCCAAGTCTTTGATATCAACTCATCCAACCTTAACTTGCGTGATGACATTGAAGCATTGGTAATTTGTGTACAATCACTCTACCAAAAGAAACTTTCATTTTTTAAAATTTCCAATGGCCCCATGTTTGTTGTTAACCTTTGTATTTCTCACCATATTTCCTTTCATAGGACTTATTTTAAGCATAATATATTTTGCACCATAATATAGATATTTAAATATAAGATGACATCTTCTAGTTTTTAGTGCATATCCATTATTTGTTAGATTCTTGCAACAATAACTATTCTAGTAATTCTTCATTTCATTATCCCTTCATCCTGGTAAACATCCTACTATGAGTAACCACCTGAATCCAAAACAAAATGATACTATATTTATTTTTATTAAATGGAATTGAAAAAAATATCTATCACCACTAGCGTAGATAATAAAATAGTCTATCCATACCTATTCCAAATGAGTCCATGTAATATAATGATGAGGTCCTCCTCATAAGGGAAAATGTTTCCACACATAATATCAAAATAGATATAGTTAATCCAATGTAATCTACAACCTTTTCTAATCGCTTCAATCTTAAAAACAAATTGATATATGTTTAGAAGTGTAAAAGTATCATATGATTTTGATTTGAAAATGAATGCATTAATTTACCTAATTTAGGGTAAGATATTCCCATATACTTTCTCCATGGAATCTGATGCACTCACTCAAAATAATATCCTCTATGGAAATGCATGGAACATGCTTGCATTTGGAATATTTTGAATAATAGGACACCATATTTTTTTGATTGAAATTGAATGCAAGGAATCTTAAATTATTTAATTCTTCCAATTTAATTATCTCTCTATGGGTCTAAATGAAAAGAAAAGCAAAGCATATGCTAATATATATAGAGGAGAAAAATAATATAAACAAAAACATAAACAACAAATAAAAGGAGGACCAAATAATTTCATAAAAATATTCATTTATTGAGAGGAACCCTCTATCAATGTTACATGTAATTTTTTTTTTTTGGTAAGTTAAGTTTAATTAAAAGTGGGTTTTTATCCAGGATCCCAAAACCTAATTACAACAGTCTAAGTATGGACAACATGAAAGACTTAAGGAAAGACTTGAGGAACACCTTCAGAAATGCTTGAGGAAATCCTTGAGGAACACCTTCAGGAATGGCTTGAGGAAAGCCTCGAGGAAACAATTCATGAAATCAGTGAGGAAATTCATGCAGAGCAAATTTTAAAAATCCCACCAGGCAAGAAAGGATAAGGCAAAAAAAAAGAACGAAAAATCTTGCCTAAAACCAAATTTGAAACTTCCCAGAGGTGGGAAAAATAAATAGATACCTAACTTGAAATTTAAAACATCCCAAGGGCAAGAAAAGGATAAATGTGCCAAACCACCCATGGGAAACCAGGATATAGGAGAAAAACCACTTTCCACGTAGGGGAAAACTAGCTGAATGCAGAAAAAACCACCCTATGCCAAAGGGTGGAGCAAAAAAATAGAGATTACAGTAAAACCCATCAGAAT
Organism: Wollemia nobilis; assembly: GCA_028583015.1. Classification (NCBI taxonomy): domain Eukaryota; kingdom Viridiplantae; phylum Streptophyta; class Pinopsida; order Araucariales; family Araucariaceae; genus Wollemia; species Wollemia nobilis. The sequence goes on along the minus strand of JAQPPZ010016751.1, from coordinate 1,270,862 downwards.
GAGGATGAGTAGCAGTCAGGGATGCCATAAGATCATTCAAACTATGATAAAACAAATCCCTTGTGAGCCTGAAAATATGAACAACAATTAGAGGATTTCCTCAGGCTACAAAATCCTCATGCAATGTATCACCAGCCTGAAAAGTGGGTCAGCATATAGAGGAACTCCATAGGCCATGAAGTCCTCATGCAATGTAGAAAAGAGCCTACAAGGATGCCAGCCCAGTAGAGGAAGCAACAGAAGAAGAACAACACGCCATAGGAAAAATATAGGAAAGTACCAAAGGAACCCAAGAGGACAAAAATCCCAGGCAACCTTTAACACCACCATCAAACAACTTTAGGGAAACATATGAGGAAAACCTACAAGGAAATAACAACTGAAATCTTGAAGAGTAGAGTCATAGAAGAAAGCACATGGTCCTCCTCCCCAAGACCAAAAATATGCTACACAAAAATGCTCATGAAGCCACTTTCCAATAGACTCATCATTCCACAACTGAAGATCCTCCAAGGGCAAACATCAAGAAGACACCATGAAAACCTGGAAAAAACTAGGAAATCCAAGGAAAAATCCTTGAACAACCCAAAAAACCTAGGAAAAGTCCTAGGGAAATACCCAAAACCATCCCAAGATCCAAGCACCAAAGGAAAACCCCACCATAGGGCAAGGAAAGGGGTAGAACATTGGAACAATGATCTCCCACCCCAGAGAGATCGTCTACAACACCATCCTGCCAAGAGGGAAGGGTTAAGGAAGTGCCAGGGAAACTAGGATAGGATCAAGGACCTAGGACAGGGCCAAGGAAGGGATGCAAGGAAGTGGAACAAGACTTCCATAGGAAGTCACCTGCAGAGTCCCCCCATGTAAAAATATTATTATAATTACAAAATGGGAGGCTTTTGTAATTTTCCTGTCCAAATAATCTTCATGAATCTTCTATGTCTTACTAGTCTTCTAAAATATTTCAAGTCTTACTAGACATTAATTTTTATGTGTACCAACATATTTAATTTGACTAAAAAATATTGTCTCCAAAAAAGGGTGCTGATGAACTTTCTAAAAGATTTTGTCATCAAAAAAAAAAATTATGCAACACCTACACATTGTAACAAACTCCACTTGATGCAAAATTTTTCTACAAACTTTTATCCTAATCTCATTCTTGTAAAATTGTTGCTTATGAGCTGCAAAAATCTTAGTAAGTGCATCGTCTACATTCTCCTATATTTTACATTTGATCATGCTGATCATTCAACTCTCCACCATATCATGCATAAAATAATATCTCACTACAATGTGCTTTGTTCTTTCATAGAATGATGAAGAATATACAAGTGCTATTAAAATTTGAATAACACATTTTAATTAAACATATTATTGGTATAAATGTAGACCTCTCCACAACCTCATCAACCAAAAAACTTCTTTTGTAGCACCAATTTCAATAATATATTTTGCTTCAAAACTTGACTAAGCTACAATAGTTTTATTTTTACTCCTCTAGATCATTGCATCACCATACAAAGTGAAGACATATCCTCTTGTTGAATTATGGTTGTCCAAGTCACCTTCCCAATCTATGTCTACATGTACCTATAAAAAAAGCTCTTCAATCTTCTTGGGATGATAACACAAAACATAATATGTAGTACCTTGTAAATATCTAGAAATTATTTTTACAATAGTCCAATATTCCTTTGTAGGATTGGACATATATCGGATGACCATACCAACATCATGAACAATATTAGACCTGATACATATCATTACATAAATCAATAAACCCACAACCTTTGCATACAAAATTTTATCATCTTTTTTGTTTCTTTAGTTGTAGTTAGACACATTTTTGTAGATAATTTAACTCTAAGCTGCATAGGATTGTTAGCAAGTTTACTATACCGCATTCCAAATGTTATATTTTGATGTAGTATGCAAATGGAGATAGCAATCACAAGATGCATAATAATATGAAAGAAAGTAAATCTACAAGATGACTAAAATATGCTATAAATAGAAATGACAAAAATGAATAATATGTAGCTATGGAGGAAATGGACACTCCATGAACGAAGATATTGGACTACATTTGTTAGTATCCTAATATAAAATAAACTCAAATAAACACACTCTCACACAATTGCTTGGAAATAAACTCACATAAACATCATATTAATATTCAGAACAAAATACACTTTATAACAAAAAAATTCATAAAGGAACAATCTCACAATAAGATAGAATCGCAAGCTTATTCAAGGGGACAACCTCCTTCAACACTTCATTAATTTGCAAAAATATGAATACATTGGTGCCTTCTTGGGTATTTAAAGAGTTTCCTTCCATGGTTTTCTTAGATGCAAAATGCCACCTGGATTACATGCATAATGCCACCCGAATTACATGCATAGTGCCACTCGAATTACATGCACAAGGCCACCTTACATATCTATCTACCATGTGTTACATAAAAAGGGTGCCATTTGTCATAGGCACTATATAAGCTAAAACTAAGAACATTAAAAAATATTAATCATGGGTACCACCCACATTATTTAGGAATTATTACATCATGGAAGTTATTACATTAAGGGTTAGGATAGGATCCTAACATGTCCTTCCCCTTGAAGAAGCTTTGTCCTCAAATATGAAATGAGGAAACTATTTCTGGAGTTGGTGGAGAGATTCCCATGTAGCATCTTGATGTTGAAGCCCACGCCATTGAACCAAGATCTCTGTAATTGTATGATTGCAAAAAGTATGAGTCCAACAATCCAACAACTACTTAGGTTCAAGTAATATGGAGCCTTCTTCATCCAATTCAGGAAGTGTGGATTGAACCTTTACATGTGTGCCCACAAATTTATTGAGAGCAAAAACATGAAAAATAGGATGAAGCTTGGAAGTATGTGGGAGCATCAATTTGTAAGCTATGGGGCCAATCCTTTGTAGAACCTGGTAAGGACCATTGAAATTTGCAACAAGCTTCTGACACCTACAAAGTTGTAGGGATGATTTTTTGTACGGCTGCAAGCGAAGGAAGACCATATCACCTACATCAAAACTACACTAAGAACGATGTTGATCAGCTTGTTGGCACATATGATTCTGGGCCATGTTCAAATTCTGCTTAAGTTGGTGAAGGACCTCGGTGTGTTGACTCAGAGTGTTGTTGATGGCATAGACCTTGGAGTTGCAAGGAATGTAAGAGGAAGGCGTAGGTGGAAGGCATCCATAGACTGCTTCAAGTGGTGTGAGTTTGGTTGCGATATGATAGGAAGTGTTGTACCACCATTCGAACAAGGATAGCAATTTGGCCCATTGAGTGGGATGATCCGAGACAAAGCAGTGAAGGTAGGTTTCCAAACATTTATTAACAAATTATGTTTTACCATTCATTTGTGGATGGTAGGCTGAACTCATTTTGAGATGAGTCCCCTGAAACTTAAACAACTCTTGCCAGAAATGACTAGTGAAGGTGGGATCATGATAAGATACAATGGAGGTGGGCATGCCATGAAGGCAAAATATGGAGTCAAGAAAAAATTGTGCAACAATGGATGTTGTATAAGGATGGGCAAGGGCAAAAAAGTGAGCATACTTTGAAATGCGGTCCACTACCATGAAAATAACTGACTTACCTCCAGATTTAGAGAGCCTTTCTATAAATTCCATGGAAATGTCAGTCCATACCTGATCCGGGATAGGCAATGGCTGAAGAGTTTCCAGAGAGTGCACCGTTTCACATTTCATCCTTTGACATGTGTCATAGGAAACAAAAAAATAGCAGATGTCATGTTTCATAACTTTCCAAAAGAAGGTGCACTTGAGTTGCTCATATGTTTTAAGGAACCTTGAATGTTTTGCAGAGGGAGTGGCATGCAATTTCTTCATGAGGAGATCTCGAATTGGGGACTTATGAGGTAGAACTAGGCATTGATGGTATTACAGATCATGGCCATTCCAATTATACCCTGGTGCAAAATCTGGATCATCCATTAGTGAGGCTATCAAAGCTTGCAAATCCGCATCCTGACGTGCTTCTTGATGCAAGTAATCAATCCATTGGGGAATTGGTGCTGAGATGGCACACAACATACTTACAGTCTCCATTTGGAAAGAAATATCATAAGCCATAATACTCCCCTTTCCATTTTTGTAGGTGATATCACAATCATATCCCATGAGTTTAGACACCCACTTTTTTTGGTCAGGCATGGCAACTCTTTGTTCCAAAAAATATTTGAGACTTTGATGGTCGGTTTTGATGGATAAGTGATGCCTAATGAGGTAAGGTCGCTAATGTGTGACTGCATGCAATATGGCTAAAATTTCCTTAGCATATGTGGATTTCCCCAGATTACAATCAGAGAGTGCCTTGCTAGTAAAATCCATAGGTCATCCTTCTTGCATCAATACTGCCCCAATACCATGACCAAAAGCATCACTTTCAATGACAAATGGTTTAGAGAAATCTGGCATGGCTAAGACAGGAGTGGTGGTCATAGCATGCTTGGTCAGTAGGCCCTATCCAAGTGAAGGAATATTTTTTCAACATGGAGGTGAGGGTGGCAACTATATTCCCATAATTGTAGAAAAATTTGTGATAATAGCCTATAAGCCCTAAAAATCCTCAAAGTCCCTTGAGGGTGCAAGGTTTCGGCCACTCTTGAACTGCTTGAATCTTCTTAGGGTCAACCTTGACGCCATCCTGTGATACAATGTGTCCCAGATACTCTACTTCAATTAGACCAAAGGAACATTTGGACCTTTTGGAAAAAAGGTGATGGGTGATCAACAACTATAAAGTTTGATCCATATGATTGAGGTGCTCTTCCCATGTGCGGCTGTAAATCAAGATGTCATCGAAGAACACAAGGATGAACTTCCACAGAACGGGCTGGAAGATGTTGTTCATAAGACTTTGGAAAGTAGAAGGAGCATTTGTGAGACCAAATGGCATTACCAAGAATTCATAATGACCTTAATGAGTGTGAAAGGTAGTTTTTGGGATTTCCTCATCCTTGAGCCAAATATGATGGTACCCAGAGTGGAGATCAAGCTTGGTGAAATACATGGTACTATGTAGTTCATCGAGTAATTCATCAACCATTGGAATAGGAAATTTATCCTTGACCATAGTCTTGTTGAGTTCCCAATAGTAAATACATAGGTTCCATGAGCCATATTTCTTGGGAACAAGTAGGACAGGCGAGGAGTAGGGGCTAGTACTAGGTCGGATGACACCAGCCTTGAGTAATTCTTGTACAAATTTTTCCAGTTCTGATTTCATGGCATGAGGGTACTTGTATGGCCTGATATTTGGTGATGCACTACACAAGAGCAATGGTATAGCATGGTCATGAGAACGACATGGTGGTAGTGTAGTCGATTATGCAAATACAACATCATGTTTGTGTAGAACTAGTTATAGGTATGATGGAATTTCAGCCATTAGTGAAGTGGTTGGTTGGATGGAGAAGAGTTGTGCAATGACCCCATGTTTTGATTTCTTTAGCACTTTCTCCATACAATTGGAACTAATTAGGTGAGGTGTTCCTGTAGGGGAGCCCTTGAGTAAGTGTGTTTTTCCATTTTGAGAGAATTGCATCCAAAGTTCTGCAAAGTTCTAACTGATAGTGCACAATGTACTCAACCATTGAGATCCCAAAACCATATCACATCCTCCCAACTAGAGGGTAAACATGTCCTGCTTGAGTTCATAGTACCTTATCATGATATTGACATTGCGACATTTTCCTTTACAAGGTAATGTTCCCCCATTGGCTACCATGACCTCGAATGAATTACAAGTGTGGATATTGCAATTTGTTCACTTAGCAACTCGAGGATCAATGAAGTTGTGTGTGCTACCTGAATCAATAAGGATGGTAAGACATTGGCCCTTGAAAAATCCCACAACTTTCATGGTTTGTGGAGTGGTAATGCCTGCAAGAGCATGGACTAAAATCTCTACCTCAGACCCCTATGTATCTTCTTCCTATGGAGAAGGTGTTTTAGGGGGTCCTTGTCCTCATCACTCTGTTCAGTGTTAGCAGGTTCCTCAACATCTATCAAGAATAGTATTTTGTTTGCACACTTATGTCCTTTAAAAAAAATTTCATCACAATTATAACATAATCCTTGGGCACGACGTGCATCCATATCCTCTGTAGTCAGTCACTTGGGTGTAGTAGGTTTACTATCCATTGAATTTTGGGTTCGAAAATAAAATGAAGGTCAGTTTTGAGGAAACCCTAGAGGGAGCCTTTGTTTTGAGAGTTTAGATTCAGCTAGATGGGCCAAAATGATAGCTTCCATCATGGAATGTGGTTTCAACATATTTAATTCAGCTTGGAGATCCCCTTTTAACCCACTGATAAAACAAATCATGAAGAACCCTTCCGTGTCCAATATTTTCAAATTGAGTTTGGTAGTCACAGACTCAGGATGTTTGTTGTAGTTTGGTCAAGGCGCCTGTGAAGTCTTCATACTCACTAGGCCAAAATCGGTTCAGTAGTTGGGACTCAAAGTCCTCCTAAGAGAGATTTGGGTTGGAATTACATAACCACTAGAACCAGTGTAGAGCCTCATATTCCAAATTGAAGGAAGCCATATGAACTTGATGATATATGGGAACATTATGAAGTCTAAAGAATTGATCAACCCTACATAACCACCCATCAACATCCTTCCCATTAAATCGAGGGAAGTCCAATTTTGGCATTTTAAAGGATGGGTCATCGTCATTTCTTGTAGATTTTTCAGCCTGGTGTTCTGTTTTGAGTGGTCCATTATGTAACTTGCTACCCACATCTATCAATGTTTCTTCTAAGCAAGTTCTAGTGGCCTCATGATCTAGACGAAGACCTTGGACCTCTTCCCTTATGGAGAAAATTGTCAAGTTCAAATTCTCAATGGCTTTTGTTAAGGATTCCATCTGTTCTAGCTCTTTTTGATTTCCATGGGTACCCTAGGCCATTTTGGAACCTTTTATTGCCAATTACAAAAATTAGAATTGGGTTTCAGGACTTGCTATTTTTAGGAAGCGTCCAAAAAAGTGCTTGGGTGCTATATATCAAAATGATCAGATTGAATAGATGGTCACAATGATCTATATCCCACAACACTACTTTTGGATTCCCATACTTTTTTTTTATGTCCTATTTTGCCGAGTCTAACAGTGTTTACAGTTTTTGATTTTGAGCTACAATGCAAAAGTTGTTTACTAGAGCACTATCTATAATTGGTCTCTAGTCACTCGATCAATGTTTTTCTTAGCCCAGATAGTCTCTCTGACACTGCTTACCTCACTGGTCTTAAGATTCTCTGTATTTTGTAGGTTAATGTTATGACAGTTCTGTTATGACACTGAAAACTACAATTTTTGACCTGACTATGCTGACCTAACTGACCTGACTGTTACTGCCAGTGTAAATTTGACTGTTATTCTCCAGAATTTCAACTTAAATTTCACCCTCATATTCTATCTTGAATTCATGCAATGTATGCTATTTTTTTTTTGGGTAGAGGATTCCTTTCTCATATGCTCACGTTTGGGAATTTGGAATGTAGGTTTAAAAATGGGGAGTTTTGGTTTGTGATTTTGTTGCAGGTTGAAGTTTTAATAGAACCAGGGTATGCTAAGTAAAGGAGTATGTAACACCCATAGGCCCTTTGTTATACCACAGTGATGAACAATAGTTCTCAAACTAATATTTTAGGCCACTACCCAAGGAGGATTCCACACATACCCTTGAGCACACTATCTGCCTCTCTGACAACACAGGATGGTAATCGTCCAGGATGTTGTGTCCCATGGACTATGGATGATACAAGTTTGATAAGATTCCTACTGGATAAAATTTTGTTAACCCTAGAATGGTATCTTGATACATTCGAAGATGCGTGGGAGCTCAAGTCTGTGCATGAATTCTATCTGAGGCCTAGGTATTGGAGCCTAATCATCCCTCACTTCACTAGACGCTATATGGGCTATCTAGCTTAGCCAATAACGACAGATCCTTCGCAAAATTTTAAAACCCACAACAAAGGGTTTCTATCTACTCAATTAAAAAAGACTATTTTTTTGTGACTGGTATTTGTCTTCTTTTTTTTATAATAGTAAAAAAAAATTACATGAAAATAACAGGGGATTATACCTAACATGCAAGAATCGTTACTTTTTTAGGATAAATTGGCCTTGGAAAGTGCTTTGATACCACTTGTTAGGATCCTACTATAAAATAAACTCAAATAAACACACTCTCACACAATTGCTTGGAAATAAACTCACATAAACATCATATTAATATTTAGAACAAAATACACATTATAACAAAAATTTGCATAAAGGAACATTATCAAAATAAGATAGAATCACATGCCTCTTCGAGGGGGCAACCTCATTCAACACTTCATTAATTTGTAAAAATATGAATACATTGGTGCCTTCTCGAGTATTTAAAGAGTTTCATTCCATGGTTGGCTTACATGCAAAATGCCACCTGGATTACATGCATAATGCCACCCAAATTACATGCATAGTGCCACTCGAATTACATGCACAAGGCCACCTTACATACCTATCTACCATGTGTTACATAAAAAGGGTGCCATTTGTCATAGGCACTATATAAGCTAAAACTTAGAACATTACAAAATATTAATCATGGGTACTACCCATGTTATTTAGGAATTATTACATCATGGAAGTTATTACATTAAGGGTTAGGATGGGATCCTAACAACATTGCACCCATCACTAATATATGGTGATCTACACAACACTATGCTACTACCTATGAATATGCTCTAAGATTCTATATATTGCTTGTTACAATGAAGCCCTTTTTATATAGGAAGATAGGTTCCTTGGCTAACACTCTACCTTGTTGTGCAAGGGACACCTTGCACATATACAACTTGCACATTGACACTTGTGCATTTATTACATTGCATGAAGTAACTAGATAATGTCCCCTAAAGTAATGTAATTTCCTAAGTATGTAACTAGGAAGGTACATTTACATGATCGAAATGATGTAATATAATCTATTTCTAACACCCCCCTATATTACATTATTTGGGTATTGAGGACTTTAGTCTTCAATGTGGATCTTCTTCCATTGGATAGTGTATTCTCCTTCATTCTTACTGTTATTAGGTTGAAAAAGTAATGTGTCTTCATATGATGCAAAGTAAGTTGTAGTTGAAGGTCCTTATTTCAATTGACTTTGCATTGTATTCCTCCTTTATCTAATTCATCTTCTTCTTCTTCTCTAGCATTGAATTTGAATTCGGTCTCTGTGCTTTCATAGATGGTTGTGTTGCTAATTGGTTATTATTGTTGGAAATATTAAAGTGTTGTGTTGTCATTGATGTCAAAGGTTTGATGTCATAGGTTGATGTCAAAGAGAGCTTAGCATGGCATAAATATTCTCCTATGGTTGGATAATTATACAAAGCAAAGGTTCATGAAGTTTGATTATAAAAAGATCATGGTACAAGGTTGATAACAAGATAAGTTCATGTGGGTTGATGTTAAATAGTTAAGGAGTATAATATTTAAATATTATATTTAAAAGGTTTTAAAATAAGGTACATGGACCAAGGCTTAAAATGCAAGAGGAAAAATATTTAAAAGTAATAGACCATGGTCTAAAAGGACAAGAGGAGAACGGAGTTTATTTTAAATAGACCAAGGTTTAAAAAAATAATAAATATTATAATATTATTAATATTATAATGCCAAGTTTTTAAAATGAGGATGACACAAAAAATAAGGCTGAATTTGAGCATCGACGTAGACCGAGGTAAAGGAGGGCACACCATGTTATTTGAGTACCAATGTAGACCAAGGAAAAGGAGGGCACACCATGATTATTGGAGCTTCAACGTCATCCAAGTAATGAAGGCAAAGGTATATATACCCAAGATTCACATTAGGAAAACATCGAGTATTGTGCATCGATTCTCCATTTGAGAAGTGATCGAATGAACGACAGATAGAGTGGGTATTTTTAAGTGCAAAGTTTGGAAGATAGTTGTTGAAGCATTAAATGACATCATGCCTATGGGTGCAACATAGTTGATCATTGGTCGTGTATTAAGTGCAAGGAAAAGAGAGGTCTTGGGATCAATTCCCCTTGATGATGGTTTTGAGTATAAGAGCTTTTTCACTGTTTCAAGGAAGAGTTGGTTAAAACACATGACCCACCTTTTGAGTCACCAAGCTGTGCTAACACGGTCGATCATTGAGCACTTTGGAGAGTGCTATCCTATGTGTTGGCAAAGTTCGAACCACGGTAGCACATGAGAGTTATTTTTGGTGAGTGCAAAAATTAGATGCATAAAGTTTGATTAATTAAGTTTTGTAAGGTGCAAAGGTTGTTGAGAGCAGTCTTTATTTTTGAGTGTGTTATTGAGTATATTGTTGTGTATGCATAGGAGTAATAAGGGTGTGAAAGGATTAGCACATGTGTTAAATATCTTAAAGGAAATTATAAGGTGTATATAGGTTTTCTTATTTGTGTAATATTTGCATGAAATAAAATTTATATCTAGGTGTTTTGGGTAATGGTTGAGAGTTGAAATATTGCCTTCTAGAAAGGAGATAAAAGGGTGTATCTGAGTTCATTACACTTTGTAATTTTTGCATATTATAAGAAAAGGGTTTAAGAATTCTACAAGTTGCATTTTTTTGAAGATAAAATAAAATAATAGAGAATTATTTTCAGTCTTAATATGCACATATTTTGAGGAGGTTTTTCATGAGGATGAATTGAGGAGTGTTTTATCTAACCCTTGAATTAGCATAAGAAAGATAAGTTGTTTTTGAGATATTTTTTGAGAGCACATATTCATCAAGCATTTTGATGTATGGTGGTTTAACTCTTTTTCCAGGTGGTTGTGCTTTGAGAGAGTAATTTTAAAGTGGAGATAAAAAGATTGATTAGTGTGTATTTTTGGAAATATTTGAGCTAGGGTTTGAGAATAAATTGTGCATCATTGATTAGTGAAATTGGAAACACTTGTGCTAGGATTTTTGAGAACAAATTGTGCATTCTTGTTGAAATAATTTATGAAGAATTTTGGCATTGATGTGAGTGACATTGAATGTGAATGGGCAAGTGTTAAATACCAATTTTGTGAAGCAATTTGTGCATTGTTGTGTTTTATCCTTGAGAGAAAATTTGCAAGGAACATAAACTAGTTTTATGAATCAAAGTTATACACTAGCTTGATTTGATTTGAAAAGAATTTGAAAGAAGTAGAGATCTGATTTTATGAATGCAAGACATGAGAATGTGAATAACATATTGGGTATTTGATAGTACATATCATTTTATATATGTTCAAGAGGTTAAGCGAATTCTAGGTAGAATATGTCTGAATTGCCTAGTTGAAGAAAGCATTTTTGAAAGAGATATAAGCACTGATTTGAACATTATTTGTGTGTAAGATTTGGTATTGGTTAACCATGTGTTAGAAAAAATTTAAGAAGAGATAGTATATTTGAGTAAGTCTTGTGAGAAGTCTTGAAATAGGTTTGAGGTAAATTTGAGCAAGTCTTGTGAGAATATTTGAAGCAGGTTTAAGGTATATTTGACTAAGTCTTGTGAGAAGAATTGAAGTAGGTTTAAGGTATATTTGAGAAAGTATTGTGAGAATACTTGAAACAAGTTTGAGGTATATTTTAGAAATTCTTGAGAGAATACTTGAAGTAGATTTGAGATAGAGTTGTGCATGTAATGGGTGCATATTTGAGATAGATTTGAGACAAATTTGTACATGTAATGTGTGTAGATTTGGGATATAGTTGAGATAGATTTGTGCATGTAATGTGTGCATATTTGGGACAGAGTTAAGAAAAAAATGTGAATGTAATGTTTGCATATTTAAGATAGATTTGAGCATGTAATGTGTGCATATTTGAGACAGAGTAGAGACATATTTGTGCATGTAAAGTGTGCATATGTGAGATAGAGTTGAGACAGATTTGTGCATGTAATGTGTGCATATTTGAGACATAGTTGAGACATATTTGTGTGCATATTTGGGACATATTTGAGAGTAGAATTGAGAAAGCATTGTGATTAGACATGGACCAGAATTCAGCAGAGTTGTAGACCAACTTTGGAGGTGGCCAGAGCAGAGGGGATAGAGTTCCACAAACTAGAGCAAAGACGAGGAGTCTCATTTGGATAGAGTTCCATGAACCATACCAACAAAAGAATAGGAGTATCCTATGGATAGATTTCCATGAACTAGAGCAAAGGAGAGGAGTCTCCTATGGATAGCGCTCCACAAATCAGACCAGCAAGGAAATAGAGTTCTCTTCTGAATAGAGTTCCACAAACTAGAGCAAATGAGAGGAGTCTCCTGTGGATAGAGTTCTATGAACCAAAATAGTAAGGGGATAGAGTTATATTGTGGATATATTTCATGGACCAAATTTAAGGGGATAGAGATATATTTTGGACAAAGGTCAATAAACATTGAAATTGGGAATTTTTTCCCAAAATATTTGTTGAGAAAAATTAGAAGAAATATTTTCTTCGTGGACATAACCCACATTGGGTGAACCATATTAAATCTGTGTCTCTCATTGTGTGTGATGATATGTGCATTTATTTGTTACTACTATTGATGATATTGGTTAACACTACTTTGGAAAGTATTGCAATTGATAGCAATGGATAATAGTATTTGGGAAAGAAAAATAAAAGTTTATTTTATACATTTCACCCCCCTTCTTAGTATAAGCTTGTGTTCTTCACTTGTAAGGAATATTATCCTTTTATATCTTCAATCTATACATAATATTCTGAACAACCACTTAAGCCATCATAATAAGATCTTGAATTAGTAGAATTTGAACTACCAATGTTGCATGAGGATTGAAATTTTTTTCTAGATACAATTAATTTAATTTTGTCTTCTTTTAGAGTAGTTCTATCAATCCTTTTTGTTCTAAATTTTCATCCTTGTAATGTTTTTATGTGAGAAATTCCATGTATAATATACCCAAAAATTCTAAAAATCATTTTTTCCATTGTCAATAGCTTCATTGAGATGGTATTGAAGATAAAATTCCATAGTATCAAATTTATATTCTAAGGCTTCACTATGAATTACCTTTGAAGTTAGGTCTAACATGTCTTTAGATTTCATGAGTAGATTCATGATCCCAAGTTTTATGGCACTGGCCTTCTCTTTTCTGAAGGAATTATTAGTGTTTGTTGTATTTTGAGAAGTAGACATCCTTATAGCTCCCTAGTTTTATATATGGAAGGATATAGCTCCCTAATATAAGCTTGATATGATAAAACCTTTATAAATACTTAGGTTAGTAGGCTTCCTTATGTCTCCCTAGTAATGAGAGTATATACACCTAATGGAATTTTAGGTTTTATAGAAAGCTTATATCTTCCCAATTATATAGAACCCGATAATCTTTAGTAGATGCTATTATTATCAAGTTTTCTAGAATACCTTATGACTCCCTTGTGATTTTGGAATATGATATAGTGCTCTTGTAAAATGTAGTTCATTTTTTGGTTGATTATATAAATTTTTGTAAATATTAAAAATCATTTTTCTAACACCTGATTACTCCTATTTAACTAAGCATTTTTTCAATTTTGAAGAGGTTTTAATTTTGGATTTCTTTTGTCCCCTTTGAGAAATTTTGAGAGAAGAATATTTTAAATTTCCAACCTTAGCAAAAAATTTAATAACCTCTGTTACTATCCCTTAGGATATGATTTTAGTTTTTCTAATTTTCAATAATCTAATTTGGTGTTGTAATATTTATAGCTCCCAAATATAGAAAGTTAGAACACAATAATATTTGCAAATATTATAAATTTGATTTTTTCAGGAGTAACCCTTATTTATCCTAGGTTTATTTCACAAATATTGTTTTGATTTTTTATATTTCACCCTTTAATTTTTGCTTTCAATATTCATATTTTATCTAAGCTTTGACCTTAGTTTACAATCCTTATATCTCCCTACGAATGAAAGCAATATTAAATAAGGATTATTTATTACCTTTTAATGATGTATTACCACAATGTTCAACACCTTTTTTGGCTATATATGACATCAATGTACTATTCTCCTTTGGCACTAAAAACACTGTCCAAGATTTGGAATCTCCTTACCTTCAATGCATGAACGCTAGTGCTTCAAAATATGGGGTCTTTGACCTCCCTTGACTAGATATTTTAATAATATATTCTCCTTAATTCCACGTTGCACTTTGAATTTGATTGTGCTATGAATGTAGACTCCTTGGACATGGGCACCTTATTATGAAGGAGAAATATTGGACCTTTTGACAAGTGTCACAACCATTTCTTATGAGCGTTTGAGAGAAGTATATATACCTCTTTCCACTTGTAACCCTTATGTTAGGTCTTAAATGAACATTATATTTTAAGATGAGTGCTCATTCGTTTCCACTCCAAGTGTCTCTTTTCTTTCTAATATTCCAACCTCCTTTCTGTAATGCTCCTTGGACAATCTTGTAATGTATGGGCACTTGTGTGAGAGCTATTAGGGTAGATAACAAATTTCATCACCTCCTTCTGCATGAGTCTTCTGCATAACACCCTCTCAATATGCATTGGAAAATATTCTTATTAGCAATATGCCTTGGCCAATTCTTTATATTTTATGAACGTTTCATGAGGTGGTTTTGTATAATGCTTTTGGGGGCTTTTGAGTAGCTTTTGGTGGAGCTTTAACGGTGCCTTGATGGACCTCCTTGGACATACGTGTATTGTTATACATTCCATCATTTTTTAAACCTATTTTGTATACTTATTTGTAGATGACATTACCTTAGATGTAATGTTATTTATTTACTTTGTATTGTATCTTATTTTCTTATAGCTTCGACCATCCAAAATGGAGGAATTTAGAGTCTTTTTAGAGTCTTCCTTTCTATGCTTGGAGTGGACTGCTATTTGGATGTTCTTGACTATAATAATGTGCTCTTAAGGTACTCTAGATTATATCCTAAGATATGTGCAAATTCTATTAGAATGATGTACAATAATGTAATAACTTTTGGTTATAAGAAACCTTCTTGCTCTCCTTTTTGCACTCCTTTTTGTAGATATGATTTTTTGGTTTTTATGGTAGAATTTTGAATTTAATGGGGGATTTGAGGTGGTCTTCTTTAATAGACACCTTTACCCATTTTTCTTGGGTAATTTTATGATAATCCCAATATTATAATGGTTTAGATAGAAGACTCTCTTTGATGTAATTTTCTACACTTTCACCTTGCAACTAACCCTGTAATACTTTGGATTTGAGATTCACAAAGTCTCAAATTTTTAAGCTTCCTTTGCTAATTTCCTATGGCTATTTTCTTCTCAAAAACTTGGAGGATTGAGATATTTTTTGTGGCTTCCTTTAGCCACCAAATTTTTCAGATTTTGGTGCACTAATGGCATCCTTAGACACTTGATGCTAATATTATTTTGTTCCTTTCTCAAGAACACAAATACTAAGCTTTTTGAGAGTAATATAGTAGTGCAAATGAACCCACTAATATTTTAATTTTAATGCACTAACAATCACACATTATAATTTCAATCAACTCTCAAAATATCTTATAAGTGCACTTAATCAATTTACTACAACTAATCAAGAATAATTTGAAATGAATCTTTAAGAGTTATTCTACAATTTCACTACAAACAAAAATGTATGAACTAGTCTTCTTTTTATTTACAAAGTAGATATTTTGTAGTTGATAAATAGTTGTAATTTTGTGATCTAATCAACTCCAAAGCTAATGTGCAAATGAACCTTAAAAGGAACTTTTCCATTTTTTACTTTTGAAAATTGTTATCCAATTATCCTCTTTTGCAACTCTAATCCAAATTAAGGTGCTTTAACAAATCTGATAAGTACTCCAATTAATGAATCTACTTACAAAAATAGTTGCTTACCTTTTTGAAATATTTTGTAGAACTTTTGTAGCTTCTGTAGAGGGTGTAGATCTTGGTGTCTAAGATCACCAAGTTGCTACTTTAAGAAGAAACTAAGATCTTGGATCTTGTTGCTTAGTTTCTTCTTAAGAAAAAAGTGGTATCAAAATTTCTTTTACAAGCCTAGGTTTTGATGATTTGATCCTTTAAGAAATATTATCCTTTTACTATAGATTTGGATATGTCTTTATCTCTAAAATAGTGTCTTCTTTATGTGAGAGGTAATATTCAAATCTCTTAGATTTGGTATGCTTCTCCTATCTTTAAGTCTTCTTGTCAAATTTTGACTTTAAGTAGGATCTTCTTCTCAAGATTTTGAATGTCTTGAGATCTTCTAAGATTTGGAACTCCTTTCCAAATTATTCTTCTTCATTTGGGCTTGTTTTTGAATGACGAAAATTATCCCAAATATTCTTCTCAATATTTTGAATATCTTGAGGTTTTCTAATATTTGGCACTTATTAACAAATTCTTCTTCTATTGGGCTTGTTATCATATGGTGACAATTGTCCCAAATATTTCACTATATTCTATAGTGAATTTCTCCAATGAGTTCTCCTTTGATGATTTCTTCAACAAGGCTCTCCAAGCCTTTTACTAGATGCTCATTTTGCTTTAGGTGCTGGATTTATTATGAAGGAGATACTCTTCCTAACTTTCTTGTAGGAATTTTACCAACTCACTGAATCTCCTTTCCCTACAACAAAGTATTAGTACTGAAATATTAATTTTTTTTTGAATCATATACTCTCTTCTGGAGTCTTCTTCAGGATCAAGGCTTCTGTGGAATGTTTCAGTATCAAGGTTTCTATGGCCTTTTCTACAGTATCAAGGCTTCTATGGTATTTTCATTAGTATCAAGGATTTTATGGCCTTTTATTTTGGGACAAGGATTTTATGGCATTTTCTTCAATATCAAGGCTTTTGTGGCCTTTTCTTCTGGAAAAAGACTTGTATGGCCTTTTCTTCTAGAACAAGGCTTTTTTGGCCTTTTATTCTGGATCAAGGCTTCTATGGTCTTTTCTTATAGATCAAGGTTTCTATGGCATTTTATTCTATATCAAGTCTTCTATGGCCTTTTCTTCTTCTATGAAGTTCTCAATCTAGCAATGGAGATCTCTAGTCTCCTAAATTCACCATGAATCTTCTCTAGAAGTCTTCTTCTATAGTATTCTTTTATTTCACAAGGAGCTAATATTTGCACTATGAATACACACTGACCTTTGGGAAATAAAGTTGAAGTCTCCTAGATTTCAGTTGTAGGAGGTGTCCTAATAATTTGAGAATTAATTTTATACAAAAAAATAAACTTTGGATAATATTTAATAAATTCTATATATCCTAAATGATATTCACTAGTTGATTTGTTAATCTAGTGGATTGAATGTTGATTCCTAGTCTTCACAAGTTTTTCCTATAAATCTATGGAAAGAATTTAGCCAAATGTAATCTCAGTATTTTTGGAATTGAGATTTATTTTAGTCCTCACTTGTGTCTCTTCCTAATTCTACCACCTAGACTCTTCTAAGAGTTTTTGACAATGGTTGGTCTAGCATCGCGTCAGGTTGAAAAAAAACTCAGACTCAATGATAATGGTGGTTTTTCTATTGATCTACTAAGGCTAGATATATTATGGTTGTGATACCACTACTATATTTTTATGTAGTATTCAATGGGAGATAAAAATCACAAGATACAAAATAATATGAAAGAAAGTAAATCTTCGAGATGACTGAAATATGCTATAAATATAAATGATGGAAATGAAAACAATGTAGCCATGGAGAAAATAGATACTTCATGAACAAATATACTGAACTACATTGCACCCATAACCAATAAATGGTGATCTACATAGCACTATGCTACTACCTATGAATATGCTCTATTCTTCTATATATTTCTTGTTACAATGAGGACCTTTTATATAGGAAGGTAGGTTCCTTGGCCAAAACTCTACCTAGCTATGCAAGGTACACCTTGCACATATACAACTTGCACATTGAAACTTGTGCATTTATTACATTGCATGAAGTAACTAGATAAATTCCCTTTAAAGTAATATAATCTTCTAAGTATGTACCTAGGAAGGTACATTTACATAACCCAAATGATGTACTATACTCTATTTATAACACCAAATTATTTAAAATTATTTTAATGCAATCCTTTTGGGAAAGCCATAATTTTTTGCTCTTGTGATGTCTAACAATATCAATGCCCAAACAATGGTGTGCCTAATCCAAGTCCTTCATATCAAAGTTCCTTGAGAGCTCTATTTTTAAATCAACTGTTTATTATTTCAATTATGAGGATGTCATCTACATTCAAGAGTAAATTTATTGAGTTTTTACTTTCTATTTTATAATACACACATGGATCTACAAGGTTACAAGAAAATACATTCTACACACATAAATATTAAACTTATGGTACCATTCTCTAGAATACTGCTTTATTATATAAAGGGATTTCATCAACCTACAGACAACACCTGCACCTCCTAACTCAAAACATTTAGGTTTCTTCATGTATATTTTCTTCTCAAAATATCCATGCAATAATGTTGTATTTACATCCATTTATGCAACCTCTAAATCAAAAGCAACAACATATGCAAGCATAATTCTAATATAAGATAACTTCATAATGGAAGCATAAGTTTAATGAAAATCTATACCTAGGATTTGAGAGAACTCTTTTGCAACCAACCTAGGCTTGAATCTTTCCACATATCCATTACGCCTTAATTTATTTTTGAACACCCATTTGTTATAGGGTTATGCGTAAGGGTTCAACCCCAATATGTATTTAAAAAAAAATGGTGAATCAATTTCGAAATCCAGGCGAATAGTGTCCAAATGCATGTATAAGGTTCACTATTATTAGGGGTAATGTTGGAAATTTAAACTTAAAATGGTGAAATTATTATAAAATTGGGATGAATCGGTCCAAAAAAATTTGTACCTAGAATTTTTTGGCTAATGGGCCCTGGTCAAGGGTCCCAAATATTAGCCAATTCCAAATTTCAAAAATCCTAATTTTAGCCAATTTGGTGATAAATAGCCACTATGCATAACCTTGATTTGTTGCCTACTCTCGTTATTCCAATAGGCTGCTAAAATAAATCTCATACATGGTTCTTATTCATTGAATCTATTTCTTCTTGCATGGACTTCCTCCAATGCTCTTTATCTATACTATTAATGGTATCTTCAAACATGAGAGGATCGTCACAAGCAATTGTAAATCCATAGAAATAATCTTGAAGCCTACTTGAAATATATATGTCTATTCTAGTTCTTCTAGGTTGTCCCATTGATTCTTGAATCTCTTATCTATAAGGTATATAATCAGGCTACATAATTTATTGATCCTCTTGATGCACCTCTTTAGGTACATAAGCAGATAAATCTTCACCAGGTCTTTGTAGGATATAAAAATTATCTGAAATATCAAAGGATATTATTTCTTGAGGCTGATAGAGCTAAACATGTGCTTCACTTGAAGGCTGAACTGTCATAGTGTATTCATGCACACTAACCTTCTCTTTTAACTACTAGAATTCTTATTTCTAAATATATTTAGTTTTCATAGTTTATTTGAAATCACATCTATCCTAAAAATACTTTTGTGTTCATCTAAAATACATAATTTATATCCTTTTATTCTAACTTCTCCATAACCAACAAGAATGTATTTCTTGGTTTTTTCATCCAACTTTTTCCTCTTTTCAATAACAATCTACATAAAGGCATCACAACCAGAAACCCTCAGGTGAGAGATTGATGGTTTTATTTCACTCTAAACCTCTTTTGGTGTCTTGTTGTTTAAAGTAGTTCACAATGATAAATTAACCAAATAGATGACAATTGATATTGCTTCAGCCCAAAACCCTTTATTGAGTTTTGCATTTGATAGAATGCTCCTCATCTTCTCCGATAGTGTTCAATTCATTCTCTTTTCTATTTCATTCTATTGAGGAGAATAAGATGTAGTCTTTTGTCTAGATATGTATTTCTTCCTGTAAAACCCTTCAAATTCAACAAAAAAATATTATCTTCCATTATCACTATACAATTGGTTAAGTTGCATGCATGTCTACCTTTCTACATTAACGACAATTTTTTTTAAATGATCAAGGATGTCACTCTTTTTATTCAAAAATATTTTCTACATTTTTTTGCTATGATCATCAATAAAAGTGGTAAAATACAATGCACGAACAATAGATGGGGACCACAAATATTTCTATGAACAAGATCCAAAATAAATTTAGATCTATGTGGGAAATAATAGAAGGTTACTCTTTTTATTTGCCCATCACACGTGATTCATAAAAGTTGAGAGTGTTGGAATTGATATCCTTGAGGTCGTGCACCATACCTTTGCTAACCAACTACTTCAAGTCAATTTCTCATATATGGTCAAGTATTTGGTATCAAAGAAGATAATATCCAACATCTGCTTCATAATTTTTCTTAGTTGCATTAGCTTATTTTATTTAGTAAACATTGCAATGGCTTTAATCACAAGGACTAACATCCAATTTGAAAAAAGTGCCTTTCTTATTTCCTTTTGCAAGCACTAGTGCACCTTTGGTGAGCTTGAATCCTTCATCTGAGAAGGCAACAAGTACTACTTTTTAAGTTAGTTGTCCAATTGAGAGAAGATATCTTCTCAACTTAGAGATATGTTTAGATTTTTTTCAAGTACTTAACTTTTTCACCTAAATCCTTAATAGGAATTGTATCTTCTCTTTCTATATCACAAAAGGTATTATCACCATGTAAAATTTTACACAATTTACCTCTTTATAATTGACAAACCACTCACAGTGTGGTGTCATGTGGAAAGAATCTCTTGAATCTATAATCTAGTCTTGAGGACACCCTTTAGATGATATATTGGAAGAAGTAGGAAACATGGAGGATTTTGCATCTTCATATTTATTAGTTCTCTTTTTTTCTATTATCATTTCATTATTTTTCTTCAACAAGGACAATAAAACTTGATATGCCCCTTTTTGTGATAGTAATAGCATTCTACATTGTTAAAATTTTTCATTCATATACTAGATGATCTACCTCTACCTCTAGAATTACTTCTCCCACTAGATTTGCATTTTCCTCTTTCCTTTGAGCATCCATGTGCTAAATAGGCTTCTAGAGAGGATGCTTCACCATCATATAACCTTCTTGTATGCTCATTTAGCAAATGGCTAACTATTGAATCCATTTGTAACTTGTCAAAAGCATAACTTATAATAGTATTCTCCCACGAGTTTGGCATGTTGATTGAAAGTGCCCAACATTGATCTTCATCACTCCATTTATCACTAATGGGGTTTAGTTGCTTCATTAGCATATTAAAAGCATTCAAGTGATATGGAAATTTCTCATTCTCCTTTATCTTGAGATTTGTTAGTCTCTTCCACAACATTAAATTGTTCACTATTGACATTGAAGCGTAGATGCTGTCCCACTTGTTTCACATATCTTCAATAGACTATGCTTTTGTCACATTCAAAATCATAGAGTCTGCTAAACTCGTTCTAATAAGGGACATTGCTTTTCTATCTAGCTTATTAAAATCTTCTTATGCCATCCTAGTGGGATTTCCAGTTACTATAATCTACAAGTCCCTTTCCACCAACAAATCCTTCATTTTGATCTTCCATAATGTGAAATTCAATCCGACTATAACCCATAAGTCCCTTTCCACCAAAAAATCCTTCATTTTGATCTTCCATAATGTAAAATTCAATCCGTTGAACTTCTCAATCTCCACTCTATTGCTCATTTTTTACAAATCATTCTCTAGTCGCACTCAAACCATAAAATAGTGTACTAGCCCTGAGGAACGCTCCAAAATAAATATAAAGCTATTGATGTTGTAGTGAGGGAAAGCATGTTTCACTATGTTAGCATATACAACTACCTTTCTTCTATTATGGTGCTCTGATACTATGCAAAGAAAAACAAAACATATGCTAAAACAGAAATAGAAAAAAAAAAAAATTGCAAGCAAAAACATAAACAACATAGAAAATGAGGACCAATTATTTCCAGAATAACATTCATTTATTCAAAAGAACCTCCTATACATGTTACATGCCAAACTATTTTTATAATCACAAAATGAGAAGCTTTTCTAATTTGCTCACCCAAATAATCTTCTAAAATAAGTTCTTATTAGTCTTCTAAAATCTTCTGAGTCTTACTAAACATTAATACTCATGTATACCGGCATCTTTAATTTAACAAAAAAATAAATAAATAAATCACGGATTTCGTCATCTTACTTTTTTAAAAATGTGTTTTAGATAGAAATCTATATATCATTTTTAAACTATGTTTTACAACGGTCTTTCATCACTAACTATGTTTTATCCTTGTGTTATCTGGGAGTGGTATATGTCTCCCCGTTTTGTAGTACCTGAATATGCCATATATCTGACCTTGTTTGCACGAACTTGATAGGAGAGGCGATGTATAATTTCACATGGACAATGCCACTCTTGCCAAGAGAAAAACCACAACTACCTTTCTCCCTGGAGATTTGACCCTTTCTCATAATTCGAGCTGGTCTCCGTTATGACATCCAATTGCTTGTGATGTGTTCTTCATTCAGGATTCCACTTAGAGTGCATCTGAGCTGGTCTCCGTTATGTCATAATCTGAGCTGGTCTCCGTTATGACATCCAATTGCTTGTGATGTGTTATTCAGTCAAGCTAGTTAAGGATTCCACTTAGAGTGCATCTCGGATTAATTCCTATCAAAATCTAGTTATAGAATGGACATCAGTCTATTAAGTGCAGTAATAGCAATTGGTGATCGGTGGAACAACGCGTTCAACGGCGCAATAATAGTGAAGTAAGCTAATAATTTGGCCTTCCAATGATTGTTTGTACTCAATTTACATGACATTCCACACGCGTCATTTGCTTGTGGGTTTGCATTAAGTGGAATATTTTTCCTGACATCTCACTTCACATGTTTTAAGTGGTGTGAACTCATATGAACCATATTCATATATGGATTAGATCGCGGAATGATTCTCATTCAGAAGCAGTGCATAACTTACAATATACACTATTTAAATAGATGTAACTTTGGAACCTACTTCTTTAGTTTTATAAATCTTTCATTATATATATTCTTATTATTAATAAAAAGGTTTTGATAGGAGCTCTACAACTTATATATCAAAATACATCAAGAAGACTAACATCAAAATGCAATGGACAAAACACCCTATTCGGTCAAACAACACGGAAATCATAATGACCTAAAAAACTAAAGAAAATAAGCAAGGACAAAAGGTAGAATTGAGATAGTTCTACCCATCATGCCAACCTCTTGAACCACCATTCCTGTCAACCACGAAACCTCCTCCAAAAAGTTGTCCAAGGGATAAGGCCCATAACCAAAAGAACCATAATGATTACACCAAGGGAGAAGTGCCTTTAGTGATTTGAAATTTGAAAATGAGGAAGCCCCACATGACAAAAGCAGTAAAGAACAACCACTGCAATCACAAGGAGTGCAATCACAAGGAAAATTTGAAAATGAGGAAGCCCCACATGACAAAAGCAGTAAAGAACAACCACTGCAATCACAAGGAGTGCAATCACAAGGAAAAGACAACAAGGGCTTAAAATTTTAATAAGAGTGTGATCAACCAATAGAGGCCTCCTACAATGCCAAACAAGCATCACAAAATGAGTCGTCCACCCACCATCTGACAACAATTAAGGTTTCTCTTCAGAGTGATGAAAGATCTCTGACAAGAAATCTCTTTGCCAGACTGAAAGACCCGGGCGAGATGCTCCAAAATTCCCTAATAATATGCCACCCCATTACCTTCTCTAAAGTCGTACACAATCAACATGCTCTGCAAGGAACGGATGTTCCAAATAATCTCATGGACCCCAAGGTTTTCCGTGAATGCGAGAATAAGATAAAGTCACCATTACTCTCACCACCGACACTAGCCACCCTTAGGTTACCCTTTGACGCACCATCAACATTTAATTTAAACCAAATGACCGCTCGCTTTCATTATATTTTAATCTATATAGTTTTTTTAATAATTTATTTATATTTTTTTTGTTAGAATCTTTTTTATTAAAATAATAAAATACTAAAATTTATTAAAGGTATTTTGAATGTTTTTTTTTTAAATGTGTTTTTATTGCTTGTTTTTTTAAAATTGTTATTCTTCCAATTTAATTAATTGACATCATTTTTATTAAGAAATAAAATATTAATTAATCTATAGTTTTTTTAAATTTATTTTTTTCTAGGCATAAATCAACATCACAATTGGTTAATTTATTTGCTACCAAGATTTTTTTTTTATAAATTTAATGTAATTTTCAAGACAAATGTTTCCACAATAATAGTTCATGGACATCATCAATAATGTTATTTTCTATCTAAATCCATATATCCACTTTTCTTAATAGCATTAAATATATGTAGGGTGAATTCACCTTAATTAAAATATATTTCCATCAGTTTCAAAAATGATTTTGGTTCTTGTTAGAAGTGCCCTAGCTTGTATAAAACTCTTAGTTGAAGTTCCATATGATTTTGGGTAAGTGAAGAGAATTTCACCTCCATAATTTCAAAAGATACACCCTTCACACGTTTTTTCTAATTTCACTTTAAAACACAATCAAAATTAATTATTACAAACTCAACTTCTTGGAAATTTTATTTTTATTTTGGTTAACTCAATTGTCAAATATGATCCACCTATGTATATTCAAATCGTGTAACCAAGGTGTTAACACCTCTTTTTATATATTTTATACTTTCACTAATAATAACTATGTCCAAACATTTTAAAAGAGAGGATATAATATGATTTTAAATTTGGGTTTTATTTTGATATTTATTTTTAAAATTTCTATTAGTCTCAGTCATAAATTTTAATAAGTAATGGTAGGACTAGTCCTCCACACAATGTATAATACTATAACTTTGAAATAATTAATCTAATATTTTTTTTAACTTTTTCAATATTGATGAACCTACCCATTATATTATGATATTCCTAAAAGGAGACCCTAAACAATGTAAAAAAAGGGATCGTAAAATAATAAAATATATCATGATTATAAATATTTTTTATAAAATGAACACTTGAAAGGTCCATGATATCCTCTTCTTTTAAGATGCACACTTGAAAGGTCCATGATATCCTCTTCTTTTAAGATGCACACTTGAAAGGTCCATGATATCCTCTTCTTTTAAGATTTATACCTATAAGAATATTGGTTTTGGCTACTAATCAAAGGAATGTTGAATCCTCATTGAGGGCCTCGAGTGACCAAATATTCTTCCAAGAAAAATATTTGGGAATTAGAAGTTTGATTGCTCTAAAGACTTATATCCCAAATTGATTAAGTATCTATAATACTTTAATATATTTCAATCTAATATATCCTTCTACACAAAAATAAGAAAATAAAACTCTTAAAACATCCTTAAAACTCATTTGCTATTTGTTTAAGTTCATATTGTTTAACCAAAGTACTAATAGGAACTGATGATGTTCCTTATGCTAATATAATTTTTACCACATATATTTACAAGTTAAGCATACTCAGCCTAGTGATTGCCATTTTGAATAAAAAATAAAGGATAAGAAATTAGCCAAGTGTTAAAAACAAATTGTACCTTGCAATGACTAACCATCTAATATATTTACAAGTTAAGCATACTCAACCTAGTAATTGCCATTTTGAATAAAAAATAAAGGGTAAGAAATTAGCAAGTGTTAAAAAAAAAAAAATTAGAATCCCATGCAATGACTAACCATCTAATATGTTTATCGATAATTTTTTAATTATCTAAAATGAAGTTCCATGTTGTTGAGTTTCAAAGGTAGGGTTGATTTGCTGAATAATTTTATTGTATCGAGAAAACCTTTTAATTTTTTAAGCATGCTAATTTTTCTAACCCTTTAGTTGATCTTTGAATAGTATCTATCCATGATTTGTCCCTAATGTCAATCTCATAAGCCTAAAATTCCACATGATTGCTCTATACCCTATCCAAATTACAATGATAAAATATTCCATAATTTTTTTATAAAAACTTATCTTTTAATTTTATCAAAAATTTGATATTTATACATGCTTTCAATCTTAAAGTGATATCATATGTATAAGGATATATTGAAATGTAGTCTATATGAGTTTTGGAGTTTTAGACATTTAAAAAAAATTATATTTTTATTCTATAAAACAAAATTTAATCATATCTAAAAATGATTCTTGCACCTCCTTATTTTCTCTATTAGAGAAAGGAACACCAAGATATATTGATGGTAATTTTTCAACTTTAAACCCTAATGTATACATAATAGTATATTGTTAAACTCATTTATTATAGGATTTTTTCTTGGTCTATTTAATTACAACCAACATATCGGTCGTAAAAAAAATTTAAATTTAAAAATATATATATCAAGAAATCCATTAGTTTTAGGTGTATTGCTAGGGTTAAATAAGTGAAATACCTCTTATAGCTTATGCATAGAGATATTTAATATTTTATAATATCCTTCTATGATAGTTGATGTAATATTTGTAAAACTTACCTCAAGCCTATCTTGTCTAGCCTCTAAGATTATATCTTTGGCATAATCAATCACATCCTTCATAATTTATTATTCTTCCTCAACACTTCTTTCATGTATAGTTGATTTTTTTGTATTTGATGTAGAGGTAAATTTATTTTGGCTATAGCATGAAAAAAGTGGTATTTTGTCCTCTCTCTTAAGCCATTCCTCCCTACATAATTTTGGAATATTAAAACTCTTCATTTTTTAATAGATTATGTTAATTAGAAGGTAATTATTTTTCATGCACATATGTATCTTGGTCCATATTGGTTTATACTATATCTTGTAAATTTTTGATCTTGAATTTAAATTCATCTTTTGATTTAACTATATTATAAAAAAAATTACAATCTTAAAACTTCCCCTTTAGACATTTCATTTATTCAATAAACTTGTTTATACTTGATCCATGAAAATCTATATCATACCACCACAACATAATAATTTAAAATAAATTAGGATCTTAGAGCCACATAGGCATAGATAAATATGGATTTAAATTACTATTATTGCATAGTTCACATCTCAAAAGAATGGTTATATGATCTGATCATGCTCATAATAAAATGTTGTAAGAGTTTGTATACTCTATTTATAACCATGTATTAAATAACAAAAATCTATTTGGTCCTTTTGCTATAGGAGATTTTTCTAATTCATTCACTATCCCATGAATAATAAAATGTTAAAGAAATAGTATCCCAAGTTTTATTCAAATTGAAAAACACATAAAAATCTACCATTGATTTGGACCATTGAAAATACCTTCTTCTTTTTTTGCAAATGAGATATAACTATTCTAAAGTCTCCTCAAGAATGTATAAATAAAAATTATGAATCATCATTGAGTTTGACATACATAAAATAAAGTCCTTTCGACATATTTCATGAGGAGTAATTATAGGTGGAATATATACGACTATAATCACAACTTTGATATTTTACTCTTTCCTACAAAAAATACCAACAACCCACTTATATTTTATCTCTAGCAATTTTCCATCCCATTTGCATTTCCCCATATTATTACATTACCTCTTGAATCTCATATAGTAGAAATTGATAAATTATCCCCTATATTTTAAATCTTTTCAAGTGAAACCTTACATTCTTGACTCCTTTCTTTTTTGTGTTGTATTAAAAATAAATTCATGACTATAACAATTTATTAATTCCCTAATAAATATTCTTTTAGAGATCTTATTTGTATATTAATATTCAAGGATATCATTTTCACAATTATTTTTTATTTTTATTTATTAGCTTAATATTATTTCTTATTAAAACTTATGATGTTCATTTTTTTTTTTACAAATTGATATCCATCATAGTTTTATTTTTTTGTATTTTTTTAATATAAGTGTCTATATCCATCACCAACACTTCAATTTTCATCAGTATATTCAAATATTCTAAGCCATTCATAATGATATATATTGCCTATAGGTTTGTGCTTCACAAGACAATCTAAAGTGTAAGGACAAACCTCAAAAGTAATTTATTTTCTATACTACAAAGAAATCCCTAAAGTGCAAGATCATCTTGTTGGAATTTGGATATATTTTCATAAATGAACATAAGTAAATCTATCCACTCAAATAATATACAACATGTGTAAAAAATAATGAGAATAAGAAGTGTATAGTGGCCCCCCATAGGAACCATAAATAGTCACTATATTATCTATATATATATAATAATCACAACACTAATATAATGTACAATGTGATGGATACATTTATAGCAATACCAAAATCCCAATAATGTAAATTAAGTTAACTTAAGCTAAAATAACAAGAGGTATTTAGGTTAATTATAATATATAAGGTATTTTTAACCATAAAAATATAAACCACAACCCATAGGGGTTACATAATAAAATAATATAATAAATTAATATATTTGTATAATGATTTATTGTAAGCATGTACAATATTATAATGTATAATGTTGGTCTTTACCATATGTCATATTACACTTTCAACACCCTATCATAATTTGAACTAAGAGGACAAGCAGAGAAGACACTAGTGATAATAATATATTTTCCCTATAATGGATGATCTAGTGGGCCTCCATACTTAAGAAATAGTTATTTGCATTCCCTTATCACCTAAAAGTCCACTTCTATGGAAATGTCTTTGCACAACTCCTTAGGTTGGATAGTAGTCATAATCACCAATATTAGGTATTACCACACATATCCAAGTAACGCCATTGTTATAATTTCATATGAGGAACATAAGCTAAAAGTACTCCTAAGAAGTTATTCCAATATTCTATAACAACATAAAGCAAGGCTTGGAGGCATATATTTCCATTTTACAACTTGAAAACTTCAACTTGCCCTCAGGCCACTAAATTTCCATTATCAAAATAGGTGTTGCACTTGAACAAAATATAGAAGAATAAAGGGATCATGAAAGATTATATATTCATGAATATGATCACTAAATAGCCCAATGGAGGAAGAGATATTATCTAAAATATATTCTAATTATTTTTTTGTATACCTCTAAAAGGCTCAAAAGTTATTTCAACTATTAAAAATCTAATTGTATCTCCAATAAATATTGAATTTTTTTTTTTACTACATGACATACTATAAATTTACCCTTTTAAAATAGGGAAATAGGATTTGTGGACTATCATGCCCAATTTTATGACAAACACTATAATAAGACCTTCAACTAATGGCTTCAATATCAAAATCTTGAAAATTTTTATGATTTGAAAAAAGAGGCTCAAAATGTTTATGTATGCAAAATTTATGGTATTTTGAATATTTACCTTAATAATCCTAAAAAATGAAGGATTAAACTTCCAAAATTTTAAAAGTAGTGTCTAATCACAATCTATCACTAGTTGTCCATTGATTTGCTAATGAAAATCATTGATTATCCATCACTTGGTTACCATTGGTCTAAGTTTTTTTTAAATTTAGCACTTACCCTCTTGTAATTGGTTGATAAGGTATAATAGGTTATAAGAGTTTCTCATTGATGTGCTTGATCATTAAAATAGATGATAAAATACATAATCCATCCTTTTTGTTAAATAAGTGCAGAGTATTCAAACCTTGGTATCCTATGGGTTGGGTGGTTTATACTAACAAAGGTTTACACCTTACTATTTAGAATGTAAAACAATACTATGGTAAAAACAAATATTTTTTAGCACCAAGGTATATGATCTCACAAATGCCATTTTTTTTTTCTTTTCATGATTTAATCCTAGGTCAAAAATATTGCAAACATCTTAAAACACCATCAAAATTAATTATTACAAACCCATTTTTTTGGAAATTTCATTTTCCCATAAATCAAAGCAATGCGGATTTTTTTATATAGGAAGATAGGTTCATTGTGAAGAACACGGGCTTATACTAAGAGGGGGGTGAATAGTATAAGACCAATTTTTACTTTTCTTTCCCAATAAATATTATGCAATGTATAGATAGCAATATCAATAGTAGTAATCAAAATAATGCACAAATCACCACACATAATAAAGACACCAATTTAACATGGTTCACCCAATGTGGGCTACTCCATGGAGAAAATATTTCACTAAAATTTTCTCAATCAATATCTTGGAAATTATTTCCCTATTACAATGTTTATGGACCTTTGTCCAAAGGAGATACCAATCCTCTAATCAAGTTCATGGATATCTATCCACATGAGAACTCTTTCTCCTTAGCTCTGACTGGTGATTTTCTATAAGAACTATTGCCCCTACTGCTATGGCTAATGGATATTTATCCACTGAAGACATATGTCCTCATTACCATGGCTAATGGATCTTTATCCATAAAAGACTTTCGTACTCTATACTTTGTCACCTTCAAAGCTCTATCTTAAATTTACACTAAACATAGTCCTTCGGTCTACCAAAAATTTGCTCAATATCTATCTCTGGTCTAGCACAAACATGTCCTCAAATCTACAATAAACTTTATCCTCAAATACATCCTCAATATCTATCCTCTAATCTACACTAAACACAACCCTTCGATCTAGCACAAATCCTTCCTCAATCTCTGTCCTCAAGCCTTAACACAAAGCTTGAATTAATCTCAAATCAACTCTACTAGATCTGCCCCAAACGTTAATCCAAGGTCTGAACAAATCAATCAATCAAATATACTCTCAAGTCTTCTCAAAGACTTGTCTCAAATTCCATAAAATCTCACACCAATCTATCTACAAGTCCTCTCTAGAACTTGTCCAAATTTTCTCAACAAGTCCTCACTAGAACTTGTCCAATATGCTCAATAAGTCCTCACTAGAACTTATCCAAATCTGATCTCAATTTCTATTCTCAAACTGTATTGTAAACTTCCATAAAAACTCACAAAATATTTGTCCATAAGTCCTCTCTAAGACTTGCGTCAAATTTACTTAACAAGTCTACAATAGAACTTGTCCAATATCATAGAAACATAAAGAGAATTGTTAGAGACTCAATATACTTCACATTCACCACAATGCTCAATCACTTTTAATCACTCTTTTTACCACATAAACATATAGAGAATTGTTAGAGACTTAATATGCTTCACACTCACAAAATTTCAATAAATTTCAATCTCTCTTTTATCACAGAAACATATGGAGAATTTTTAGAGAATCAATATGTTTCACATTCATCAACACTCAAAATATTTCTCAACTCAATTCAAAATATAGAACAATGTGTTTCATAGAAATTTAACTATCACAACAAAACATCCACTTGACTAGGCTCAACCAACTCTACTCAACCAATCAGTCAATGAATTAATCCTTACTTGCAAACCCTAGTCCAATCATAAGAACACTCACTCAAATGTTTCCAACAATTCTTATCGATCAATCTTACATAAAAATGATACTCATGATCTTTGCAAACCCTAGTTCAAGTTCATTGTACTTAATCACTTCAAAAACAATAATTATCAAACAATATTCACATAACAATGATACTCATGATATTTACAAACCCTAGGTCAAGTTCACTCAACTAATCACTTCAACAACAATGCTTATTAAACATGGTTTTATCAACAACTCTTTATTCTAGAAAACCTTGAAGTATTAATTAAAACACACTCAACAATGCTTACCAAACAATCCTTTTAACTCCAAATTTGCATTCACAACATTCAACAATCACTCACTAGAAATATGTGCCCATAATTTTTTTTTTTAAGTAGAAGTGGCCTTTAGAAAACCTGTCTCAATCACAATTTCCCTCTCTCCAATTTTAATGGTTAGATGAAAAAATATCACTCTTAACACTTTCTTAAATATTCCTTAAACACAAAAATAATCAAAGCTCAAATACACCTTATTGCTCCTTCTTTTAATTAACATTCATCAAATAAAATACATGAAAAATAATTATTTGGATGCACCTTATAATCTCCAACTTAAAATAATATCCAACACCACAAAACTTCAAACAATCTTCGTAAAATACCTTATTACCCTTTTCAATCACTAAAGTAAATAACACCAAAAAATTATTTTGCATCAACCTTATAACTCCCCTTAAAACCTTACAAGCCAAATAAATTATGTAAAAATTAAATTTTAATAGCTCAATTAATTCCTATGAAAATTTTGGTACTCATTTAATGCATACCTTTCAATTCTCCCCAAAAGGGTTTCAGCATGATTCGAACCACCATCTCCCCAAGTACCAAGCACCTTAGCACTTTGGTGCCCACCGCATGGGCTATAGATGCCCACGTGAAGGAGGGAAGACTTCCTTCCTTTTCAACCTTCATTCGTCATTGATTTCAACACAAAACAAAAATAGTCCTTCCACAAATTTGAACATGTGCCAATAACTGCCCTCACGTCTTGCTAATGCTGTGGTTGCCAACTATGCTACTAGCACTTGGTGACCAAGACTCACTCCTTGGTAGGTGAAGTCCTTCTACCTCCTCTAAGCACTTTAATAAAAAACAAAAACCTCTTGTTACATAGCATGATTCGCACAAGCTCGCATAACATTAAAATTAATTTGAAGGCATGAGAGACTTTGGCTAAGGTGGGGTAGTCCCCCTTTTATACACACTTGGTTAATTTGCTCCCCACATTAGTGCTTGATGTTGGATTCGAATTTTTGAATTTTGACTTAATAACCCACATTAGGGTTATTTAAAATTAACATAAATTAACTTATAATTAATATTAAAATTAATTAATAATTAATTTAAATAACTTATAAGTAAATTAATTAATAAATTTATTTATAATAAAAATTATATTAATTAATTTATATTTAATTTAAATTTTCTTGTATAATATTATAAAGAAATATTATAATATTATTTACTTGGGCTTCTTCTTTGCACTTTGGACCACATTTGACTTCCTGGAACCAAGTCTTGATCAACTGAAAATGGACTATCCTTTTGCACTTATTGGAGAACCTGAAACTAATGTTGCCCACTAAAATTGCCACTAACTGGTGTTGAAAGCTTGACATCAATGACCACTCACTCTTGACATCAATGAAAACTCATCTACTCAAAATTTCCAACAATATCCATCTTTTTCATTTATGGCAACCCAAATTATTTTTACCAAAACTTGCCCTATTTTCTATTTTTCTCCTCTTGGGGAATTGATCACCCTAACTTAATGCTCTCTTCTAAAATCAAATATCTCCTCATTACTCAAATCTCTCCCCCTTTGACATCAATGGAAAAGGGTCGCCTTTGGGTATCGGGGCTAAAAATGAGTATCTTAGCTTAGCCCCTCCACCACCTCCTCTTGTAGTTAATTCTAGGGTGGGAGTATTTCTACTCCTAGCAATAACTGATATTTACCTTTGTCCTATTTCCTTGCCATTTAATCCTTATTATTTCTTTTATTGTTCCTGTTCATATTCCTGTCCATATTCTCATTCTTGTTCATGTCCATGTTTATGTTCATGTTCTTATTCCTGTTCATGCTTGATTCCGGAATATCTATTCTACACCACTTTGTTGTATGTCCATCATTAATGCACTTATAAAACTTAATGTTATTATTCCTTGGATATGCAAATATGTTAGAATTTCTCCTATTGAAGCCATATTTGTTCTTTTCATGAACCCTGCAATTTATTGCCTTGTGACCAAACAGATTACATGAGTAGCAATACCCATGGAAAAATTACATGTTCCTAAAGTTCCCATACTCCTATATTTCATGTGTCCTGCAATGTGAAGACATGTGCCCAAATATGTGACATGAGAAATATCATCCATTGAAATTTCCTTGCCTTGACCTCATTGGTCTCTTAGTTTATTTTTATTTGTATTGGTTTTTGTTCTATCTATTTCTTCTTTATGCATTGTTACTATCCTTGTTGAAATTTATATTATCCAACTCTTCCTTATAAGTCTCACTTTCTCTCACATTGTATTCTTCTAAAGTTTCTTCTTCTTCAAAACTTGAGGTTGACTCCTCTTCTTGTTTCTTTTGATCTTGTTCAAAACCAAGACCCGTCTTGCTTGATGTAGGATTTTGTTCCTTGATGATCTTATCCAAATTAGTTGAGCTTCTTCCAAACTTATGTAACTTATCCTTAGACTTATCTACTTATTTCCTTAGAAGGGATACCTTTTGTTCTAAATTTTCACATTCTAAGACCTTTGCTTCTAACTTATCCTTGAATTTATTTATCTTAGCCATTGACTTTTTTATATCCTCTATAATATTTCCTCTCTCTTCATAACATTCTTGAAACTAAAACTCAAGTTGGGAGTTTTTCTTTCTTACCTTATTTAAAGTTTTAACAACATAAATAAGCTCTCCCTCAAGATCAAATTTCTCATTTTTTTGATTCTTCTTCTATTTGTTTACCTTTGAGAACATATTCATTATTTTCTGACTTTTCTTCTATAGGATCATTTCCTTCTTCTAGTTCCATTAGAATATTCTCTTCCGGTCCTTCAAGTGTATGTTCTTATTCATCATCACTAAAAATAAAACCTTTCCTTGTACAACTATCTTCAACATGTCCAAAATTACCATATCTAAAATACTTGAGAATTATTGGTGACCTTTTCTTAACTTCTTCTTTTTCTTCAATCAGAAATATGACTTCATATTTATCATTTTCTGAGAAACCATTATCACTATCACTTGAGCACTTACTTGTATTGTCTGCATAGTAGCTCCTCTTTTGTCTTTGAAATAACTTATTCCTTTTTTACCTTGTCCATCCTTAGCTTTCTTTTGGTACCTATTTATTTTTGATTACCTATTCTTGTGATACTATTTTTCTTCATCATTGTTATTTTTATCTTCTTAAAAATCAGTTGCATAGTGACCATACTTTACACAATTGAAACATCTAATAGATTTTGCATCTTTAAATATTCTTGAATCCTTATTCCTTCTGCCATAATTAGCTTCTTCATCACTAGATGACTCATTGCTTGAATATGAATTTTTTCCCTTTGTATTCTTAGTAGCTTTGAAGGCTGCTTCCTTTCAGAGATTAGGTTCCTCTTTTATTCTTAACTCAAAATTTGTAAGAATACCAAGTAACATATCTCTTGTCAAAATATCACCACAATTTGATTCCTCTATAGTAGATATCTTTTCACTAAAACTTTTTGAAAGAGATATTAAGATCTTATCACAAAAATTGGGTTCTTCAATCTTAATTCCAAGTCCTTGCATGGTGTTAACAACCTCATCTACCCAAAGTATATAAGTACTAATGTTTTCCTCATCCCTCATCTTTAAATATTCAAATTGTCCCTTGAGATTTCGTATCATTGCCTTTTTGAAACTTTTATCTCCTTCATATATGCTTTGCAACTTATCCCAAATTCCTTTTGCATCTTTACAATACATAAATTTAATGAATTATGTTCTATGTAAACCTATCAAAATTGCATTCATTATTTTTGAAGTGTAATTCTATAGAAGCTTACCTTCCTTATATGTAGGTGGATCAACTGGTGGTATGTATCCATTTTCAACTTCTTCCCAAATTTCATCGTCGAGCACCATTAGGTGAATCTTCATTCTCATAATAAAAAATATATAATCACTTCCATAAAATATTGGTGTTGAATTATTTGAGGACCCATTCTTAGAATCCATTGTGTTATTGTAAGCTTTTTCTTCAAGTTTTTAAACTCTTCAGAAGCAACCCGCTTTGATACCAATTGAAGAACACAAGATTATATTGAGAGAGGGGGTGAACAGTATAAGACCACTTTTTACTTTTCTTTCCCAATAAATATTATGAAATGTATAGATAGAAATATCAATAGTAGTAATTAAAGCAATGCACAAATCACCACACACAATAGAGACACCAATTTAATGTGGTTCACCCAATGTGGGCTACTCCACGGAGAAAATATTTCACTAAAATTTTCTCAATCAATGTCTTGGGAATCCTTTACCTATTACAATATTTATGGACCTCTATCCAAATAAGATACCAATCCCTTAATCATGTTCATGGATCTCTATCCATAAGAGAACTCTTTCTCCTTAGCTTTGATTGGTGATATTATAGAAGAACTACTACCCCCACTACTCTAGCTAATGGATCTCTATTAACTAAAGACACCTATCCTCACTGCCCTAGCTAATGGATATATATCCATTGGATACTACCATCTTCTATACTCTATCACCTTCAAATATCTATCTAAAATCAGCACTAAGCATAGTCC
The DNA here is from genome assembly GCA_028583015.1 of Wollemia nobilis. Taxonomy (NCBI): domain Eukaryota; kingdom Viridiplantae; phylum Streptophyta; class Pinopsida; order Araucariales; family Araucariaceae; genus Wollemia; species Wollemia nobilis. Next base: position 1,234,525 of record JAQPPZ010016751.1, on the reverse strand, counting down.
TTAAATCTAGAACAAATATGCTCAATCTCTATCTCTAGTATAGCACAAACCTATCCATAAATTTGCACCAAACTCTATCGTCAAATCTATACTAAACACAATCCTTCGATCTAGCACAAATCTATCCTCTAATATTTACTAAACATAGTCCTTCGATCTAGCACAAATTTATCCTCAATATTTTTCCTCAAGCCTTAACACAAAGCTTGACTTAATCTCAAATCAACTCTGCTAGATCTACCCCAAAAATTAACCCAAGGTCTAAAAAAATCAATAAATCAACTCTGCTCCCAAGTATTCTCAAAGATTTGCCTTAAATATGCCTTGTAAGCTTCCACAAAATCTCACACCAATACGTATACAAGTCCTATCTAGAACTTGTCCAAATATGCTCAACAAGTCCTCACTAGAACTTGTCCAAATCTACTCAACAAGTTCTCACTAGAACTTGTCCAAATCTGCTCAATAAGTCCTCACTAGAACTTATCCAAATCCACGCTCAATTTTTATTCTCAAACTGTATTGTAAGCTTCTACAAAATCTCATAAGAATCTGTCCACAAGTCTTCTCTAAGACTCGCCTCAAATCTACTCAACAAGTCCACACTAGAACTTGTCCAATTTCAAAGAAACATAAAGAGAATTTTTAGAGACTCAATATGCTTCACACTCACCACAATGCTCAATCATATTCAATAACTCTTTTTACCACAAAAACATATAGAGAATTTTTAGAGACTCAATATGCATCACACTCACAAACTCTCAATCACTTTTAATATCTCTTTTATCATAGAAACATATGGAGAATTGTTAGAGAGTCAATATGTTTCACATTCATCAACACTCAATATCTTTCTCAACTCAATTTAGAATATAGAATAGTTTGTTTCATAGAACTTGAACTATCACAACAACATATCCACTTGACTAGGCTCAACCAACTCTACTCAACCAATCAATCAATGAATTAATCCTTGATTACAAACCCTAGTCCAATCATATGAACACTCACTCAAATATTTCCAATAATCCTTATTAATCAATATCACATAACAATGATACTCATGATATTTGCAAACCCTAGTTCAAGTTCACTCAACTTAATCACTTCAAAAACAATTCTTATCAAACAATCTTCACATAACAATGATACTCATGATCTTTGCAAACCCTAGTTCAACTTCACTCAACTAATCACTTCAAAAAAAATGCTTATCAAAGAAGGTTTTATCAAAAAATCTTTATTCCAAAAAATCTTAAAGCATTAATTTAAAACACACTAAAAAAAGCTTACCAAAAAATCCTTTTGACTCCAAATTTGCATTCATAGCATTCAACAATCACTCACTAGTAAGATGTGCCCATACCTTTTTTTTTATGTAGAAGTGGCCTTTAGAAAACCTGTATCAATCACGATTTCCCTCTCTCAAATTTCAATGGTTAGATGACAAATATCACTCTTAATACTTTCTCAAATATTCCTTAGACACAAAAATAATCAAAGCTCAAATACACCTTATTGCTCCTTCTTGTAATTAACATTCATCAAATCATACATGAAAATAATTATTTGGATACACCTTATAATCTCCAACTTAAAATAATATCCAACACCACAAAACTTCAAAAAATATTCCTAAAACACCTTATTACCCTTTTTAAACACTATATCCAATAACACCAAAAAATTATTTTGCATCAACCTTATAACTCCCCTTAAAACCTTACAAGCCAAATAAATTATGCAAAAATTAATTTTTAATAGCTCAATTAATTCCTTCAAAAAATTTGGTGCTCAACTAATGCATACCTTTGAATTATCCCCAAAAGGGTTTCAACACGATTCGAGTTGCTATCTCCCCAAGCACCAAGCACCTTAGTGCTGTGGTGCCCACCACGTGGGCTATAGACACACATGTGAAGGAAGGAAGACTTCCTTATTTTTCAACCTTTGTCCACCATCAATTTCAACATAAAATAAAAATAGTCCTTCTATGGATTCCAAACTTGTGCTAATCGCTAGCCTCACATATTGCTCACGTTGTGGTTGCCAACTGTGCTACCAACGCTTGGTGACCAAGGATCCCTCCTTGGTGGGTGAAATCCTTTTGCCTCCTCTAAGCACTTTAATAAAAAATAAAAACCTCTTGTTCCACAACATGAATAACACAAGCTCGCATAGCATTAAAATTAATTTAAGGGTATGAGAGACTTTGGCTAAGGTGGGGTAGTCCCCCTTTTATACACACTTGGTTAATTTGCTCCCCACATCGGTTTTTGATGACGAATTCAAGTTTTCAAATTTTGACTCAATAACCCACCTTAGGGTTATTTAAAATTAACATAAATTAACTTATAATTAATATTAAAATTAATTATTAATTAATTTAAAGGGTAGTTCCTCTTTTATACACACTTGGTTAATTTACTCCGCACATCGGTGCTTGATGTTGAATTCAAATTTTCAAATTTCAACTTAATAACCCACCTTAGGATTATTTAAAATTAACATAAATTAAATTATAATTAATATTAAAAATAATTAATAATTAGTTTTATTTTTTTATTTGTGGAAAACATCCCAGAAAGGATGCCAATTTCGGGTAAGACCCAAGGAGGCAGGGGTATCCATTCCGCAAAAAATGCCCAGGACTCGAAACTGACCTACCACCTTTGACATACTCAAGGAACAAACAAACACAAAAAAATAATTTAAATAAATAAATAAATATATAAATAAATAAAAATAATAAAATAAAATAAAAACATGCTCCTTGAGCGTGTCAAAAATAAAAACACAACCAAACACAAACACAATAAGATAAAAAAAAAACACAACAAGAACCACATAGAAAAAACACAAGAACAACATAAAACACAAACAAGAAAAAAAAACAAAACACTACAAAGACAACCAAAAATAACATGAAAAATAAACACAATCAAAACCTAAAAAATTATAAAAAATAAAAAATATAAATAAATAAATAAAAAACCAACAACAGACAATAAACAAAAACAAAAAATATAGAAAACACTCACACATAAAAACACGAAATAACTCAAACAAATAGAAATAAAAGAACAAGAACGACAAAAACACAAGAACAAAAACAAAAAACATAAAAAAACACAAAACAACAAAAACACAAGAACAACAAAAACAACACAAAGAACAAAAAAACAAAACAAAACAAAAGAACACACAAACACCTTAAGAAACTAAACAAAAAAAAAAAAACAAAAAGGAAAAAGAAAAAAATTGAACATAACAATGACCTTTCTAGACTAGATTACTTTTAAGGCAAGAATAAATAGAGGAAACAAAAGAAATAAAAGAAAGAGGAACTAAAATAACTTGATTGAACCAAAGAGAAGCAAAAAAAAAAAGAAACTAGGTACCTTCAAAACTAGAGCCATCCAAAGAAATGATAGATAGAAGAGCTTCCCTAATTTGTGAAGCCCACCATTTAGGAGGTTGGCCATAACAAGTAAGATCACATTTGTACAAAGCCCAATTAGCTAAAGAGTCAGAACTCTTGTTTTTACCTCTGATCTCATGATTGTAATCAACTTTCAAAAATCCCATCTGGATTAATTGAATCTTCTCAATAATTATTTTTATTCTCCAATCAACCTTATGATTCTTAGGAGTCTTCAAAAGATTAATCATGAGTTGAGAGTTAGGCTCAATTAACACCTTTTCCCATCTAAACTTAGTAGCCTCTTGAAGGCCTCTAAGGATACCATACCCCTCAACAAGGTTATTGGAAATAATACCCAAATTCTTAGCAAAAGTAAAAACTAGGAAGCCATTTGAAATTCCATCAATTTCTCTCGCACTGGCTTTTCCAGGGTTCCCTCTAGAGGCTCCATCAGTATTGACTTTTCCAAAATCCTTAGGAGGATGTTGCCAATTTTTTGTCCTATCCATCTTACAAATAGTCACATTCCCTTTAAGACGGTTTCCCTTAGAATATTTAATCTTCAATATTTGCATCACTTGATCCCATATTTAGTGGGATTCATGAGGGTGATTAAGGAGTTGATGGATTGATTCAACTAATTTGGCTATGGTATTTTGCCAAATATAGTGAAAATCCTTCCTATATTGATTAAAAATTCAGTTGTTCCTTTCATTCCAAATATTCCAAAGAAGAATGGTAGAACCCATCCAAACTAACTGCCTAATAAAATGATCAACACCCTCTTGTTTAGGCCAATCCCTCCAAAGTTGTTCAAAACTAAAAAAATTGGACCACTGTAAGCCAAGTAAAGTGGACATTCCCCTCCATATATTAGAGGCTAAAGTACACTCAAAAAAGATATGAATGAGAGTTTCTACATTCTCTTCACATATTTCACATCTAAAAGGGCCATGAAAACCACTCTTCATAAGTTTCTCACCAGTAATCACCCTACGATGCAATAAAAGCCAAGTAAATAACCTTACCTTAGGCCAGATCTTTTGAGCCCACAACTGAGAAAAGATGTCAGAATATTGGTTGGGATTATTATGGCATAAGGTCAAATAACCATGGAATGGATGGCCTCCTGAGCAAGAACTATCTCATCTACCATTTGATGCCCTTTCACATAACCCCCTTACTCAGGGTAAATAATCTTATGTAAAAGAGACTTCAACATTTTTGCCATGATTTTAGTAATGATTTTGAGAAAAACATTACATAAATCAATAGGTCTAAAAGTTGAGATATGATCAACCTCTTGAGCTTTTGGAACAAGAGTAATATAAGTTTTATTGATAGCCTTCAGAATTTTGTTGGCTTTCCTGGCTTCTTCCACCACCTCTAATAAATCAACATGAAGGATATACCAAAACTCTTGGTAGAACTCAATGGGAAAATCATCAGGACCTAAGGTTTTCCCTTTTTGTATTTTAAAAACTACCTGTTGAAGCTCATTTATAGTAACAGGAGCAGTCAAAATAAAGTTCTCCTTAGAAGGGATAAGAGAAGTGATTGCTTGAAGAACATTTTGTTGAGATGCTGAGTTAAGAGGAGTAGCAGCAAAAATATTGGAAAAGTAATCAATAACAATAGAGTTCATGCCATCCCAAGTATAGACAAAATCTCCATAATATGATTTCATGGAAGAAATAAAGTTGTGATATCTTCCAGCTAGAAGATATTTGTGGAAGAAATTTGTGTTTCGATCTCCTTCTTTGAGCCATTGAATTCTAGATTTTTGCTTCCATAAGAATTCTTCTCTTTTTTCCCATTCCTCTAACTGAGTTGTGAGTTTAATTTCATATGCACTTCTATTCTCTGTGAGGCCATCTAAACAAATTTTCTTATTCAAATTTTCAAGTTAAGCAATAACTTCATGTTTTTTTATGAACATCCCCAAACTCCTTCTAGTTCCAAGTCTTGATTTTGGATTTAATGTATTGCAATATTTTGGCAAAACAAAACATCCCATGCCTAGGTTTACCTTCCTTCCACCATTGTTGCACATGAGGTCTAAAGGAACTGTCTCTAAGCCACATTAATTGAAAATGAAAAGGAGAGAAACTCACATTGGTTTTCCACATTTCCACCATGACTGGCCAGTGATCCGAACCAAAATTGTTAAGAGTCTTCACTTTAGGAATGTGACCATGGATTAAGAAATTTTTAGAGAGCAAAAACCAATCCAATCTCTCCATAATACAAGCTAAGCCTTGAATTCTGTTAGACCAAGTCATAATCCCATTATATGGTTGGATGTCCACAAGATGGAGGTTTGCTTCGCTCATGAGATTAGTGCTTTTGTCCAAATTTATATTTCCTCCTATTTTCTCATCCAAAGAGAGGATGGTATTGAAATCTCTTCTGATAAAGATACATGCTTTAGGAAAATGAGAGATAATATGAGTGATATCCTTCCACTGTCTTCTTTTTCTTCCAAAGTAGTCAGAGCATAAAAATTAATGTAGAGCATAATTTTGTTGGAATGTCTACTTTGAATAGCTATAGCCAACAAACCCCAATTTCTAACCATATGGTTAACAACTACTTATTTTGGGTCCCAAATACAAGCAATGCCACCAGAATTCCCCTAGGAACTCAGGGAAACCACTTTTCTAGCTGGATAAATTTTACTGGCAATTGAGTCCATATCCTCCATTGACATCTTTGTTTCTTGAAGGAAAATAAGATGTGGATGATTTATTTGAATCACTCTTCTAATTTCATTTTGTTTTGAAAGACTCCCTTTGAGTCCTCTAATATTCCAAGTTATGATCTTCATGAATACCAGGGATAAAAAAATTTGGAAGGGCATTAATCTTACCTTGATCTACAAGATTTTCACCTTCTTTTACCATATTATATTGATTGATCTTGTGTCCTACTTTTTCATTAGAATCTATCTTCAGTTTTTTTTCCTTATTTCTTGACTTACTCTAATTGAATCTTAGATGGCTTCTAACCTTGAAGAATGCTCATACACATCAAAGATTTTACTAGAGGGTTCAATAGATTCTACATTGGGACCTATATTATTTGATTTTTTTACATTTAAAATATTGTTTTTCTTGTGTAAATTTTCTCCTTTTTTCTGTTGAAAACCTTTGATATGTTGGTTTGTCTTTGAGTTCTTCCCTTCATATTTAAATTATGTTTCTAATATTTATGTTTCCATTATTTCCTCTTACTCACTTAGGATATTATTTATAGAAAGGATTTCAAATATATTAGCATATGACTTTGATTGATCCTTCATAACTGGTTTTTTTTTAGTGTTCTTATTCTTAGGCATTTGGAAACCTACTGAGTTTATATCTTCTTTCTTTTGATCAAGAATTTTATCTGGGCAAGCACTATCTAAATGACCATATTCATGGTAAATTCTACAATGAAAAGGAATGTTCTCATAGTCCACTACTTGCTCCCAAGTGTCTTACCCAAATTATAATGCGATATTTTTAGGTAGGGTTTGTCAAAATCCATTAAAACAAAAATGCGAGCATAAATAATATGAGTACAATAAAAAATAATCATAAAAGTTTCTAAAGAGTTTCCAATGGAATAAAAAAAAGTAGGATTACAAAATTCAATAGGGAGACCAAAGAGTCTAACCCACACGGGAGCTATAGAAGGCATATCTTCTTTGGATTTAAATCTAGTATTCCAGGGCTTCATGAAAAGCCTTACCCTTCCAAAAAATCAGGGAACCCCTTAAATTTTTTCTCTCTATATTCATTATTAGAAAACAAAACAAGGAAATAACCATTTGGATAAATAGAGATTTGTAACTCACCTTTGGTTTTCTAGCTTTTTGTAGCCTAGACTTTGAAAGTAGATAGGCTCGAATGAAAACCACGAACTGATAAATTAGTCATATTTTTTCCAAATCTTCAATTCCAGTCTAAATATTATCCATATCAAGCTTAACAATAGGAGTTCCATCAGCTTCTTGAAGACATCCTGAATCTATTTTCTTGGGATCAATATTAGGCATTCTTAGAGGTTTATGGGAAGCCCTAATATTAATATTAGCATTAAGCTGAGGTTGTCCACCATGGAGGGCATCCCTAAAATTCATTTTTTTGGTTGAGTCTTCAAAATTATTACCCTTGACAAGGGTTTTCATAGTAGAATTATTTTTTGGGTGCACCATAGCACTAGATTCACTTGATATCTAAGTTATTTTTTTATCAACTGCTTGAAACTTATTTTGTGATCTCTTTAATCCTTCCCCTAGATGTCATGGAAAGGTATGGTTTTCACTTTTCTTTTGTGCAACAAATTGGAAGCTATTATCACTCAAGTTCATTGTTGTAATCACAGTGACACTGAGAGGGGGGTGAATCAGTGTGATCTTTAAAATTTCTAATATATATAGTTTTAAATCCAGTAGCTATTTAAAACTGATAAAATAAATATCAAATGCAGCAAGAAAGCATGACACACAACACAGTAATTTAATGAGGTTCACCAATGTGGCTACTCCTCAAAATGACTACTTGGACTACCATCCAAATCCAGCCAATGCAAAGCTACAACTTTACAATATCTTTTACCAACACCAACTAGAAGGAGCACCAACCCCTTAGCTTTATCTGTTACAAACAGAATGGAGCACCAACTCCCAATTTACCAACACCTACTGGAAAGAGGCACCAACCCCTTATGCCAAGCTGCAACTTGGAAGTCAATAACGATAAAGAAAATTATAGAATAAAATTTTCACATTATTTCTTACAATCTGATGTTTCTCTACATTCTGCTACTTCTATGCAAAACGCTTCGCACTGTCCGACCGCTTCTGTGAACTTCTTCACACTCTCTATTGTAATCGGATGATCGATCACTTCTCTTGTCTGCGTGCTATCACTTCGCACTTATAACTCCACCTCTGCACATCGCGCTCTTCATTCACGCAATCATGATATGCACACTTCGCTTCAACTCGAACTGTGACTTTGCACTCTGCTCGATATGGACTTCACTTGCGCAATCACTCAGCTCGCATTCGCACATTATCTTCACATAGCATACTTTCAAACTTGAAGTACCCCTCCTTTTATAGAAGAAATTTTAGGAACAAATCCTAAACAACAGTCGGTTGTAACCCTAAAAATTGTCGGTTGCAAACCCTAGAAATTGTCGATTGCAAACCCTAAAATATGTCGGCTGCAAAACCCTAAAATTTGTCGACTAAAAAACCCTAAAATCTATTAGCCCAGATTCAACTTTGTCAGCCTCAACTTCTACTACCATCTCTATCACCTTCCTGTAACTATTGCTATGAAATAGAAACATGTCGCGATATTGCGACATTTTTTGTAGCCGTATGCCTTCTTATCCTTGTTGATGAAATCACGACCCTTTTTGCCTTTGATAACTTTGCCTCCGTTCTTGTCATGAAATTGTGACACTTCAAACTTTTTCTGATGTCATTCTCATTCTTGTCGTGAAATCGCGACACTTCCGACTTCTAGAGGATTTTCTTGCAACCTGTCACCAAATCACGACGCTTCAGGCTTCCATACATTTCTTGCTTCATGCACTAGCGAAATTGTTACAACTTTGTGCCTTGTGCTACCAACTTTGCTTTGACCCGCAAAATTTTGACTTGTAGCAAAATCGCTACACTTTTGTGTTCTGCACTTTTGACTTGTAGCGAAATCGCTACACCTTTGTGTTGTGCATTTTTGACCCATAGCGAAATCGCTACACCTTTGTTTTGTGCACTTTTGACTCGTAGCGAAATCGCTACACCTTTGTTTTGTGCAATTTTGACTCATAGCAAAATCGCTACACCTTTGTTTTGTGCACTTTTGACTCGTAGCGAAATCGCTACACTTTTGAGTTCTGCATTTTTGACTTGTAGCAAAATCGCTACAACTTTTCACTTAACACTTTCTCCCTGCTTCGGCCAGCAAAAATTCAACATGTAGCAAAATCGCTACAACTTTTCCACTTAACGCTTTCTCCTTGCTTCGGCCAGTGAAATTTCAACATGTAGCAAAATTGCTACAACTTTTCCACTTAACGCTTTCTCCTTGCTTTGGCCAGTGAAAATCCAACATGTAGCGAAATCGCTACAGTTTCTCGACTTAGATTGTTGCCTTGCGCCTTCTCTCTCCTCATTTTTGTCATGAAATCGTGACATTTTTGGCTGTGCCTTCTCTCTCCTCATTTTTGTCGTAAAATCATGACATTTCTGACTGTGCCTTCTCTCTCCTCATTTTTGTCGCAAAATCATGACATTTTCAGCTGTGCCTTCTCTCTCCTTCGACTTGTCGCAAAATCGTGACAGAAAACATGTCGCGATATCGCAACAGTTTTCTAACTTGTCTTTTTCTTTGAATTTTTGAAACTGGGTCACTTCTATATTTTAGGAATTGCACTTTACATAATCTGACTATCCTTTGAACTTCTGTCCTCTGCATCTGAATGACTCCTAAACTGTCTGTCCACTGCATCATTAGATCTAACTACTCGTGTTGACAACAATGACAAACTTCTTGCAACACCTTGCTCAACAATCTCCCCATTTGGAATTGTTGGCAACACTTGTGTACATTCCTGTAACTCTTCTCCCCCTTTGTCAATAATACCAAAGGGCTGCTGCAAACTCCCCCTGAGTCTATCTTTACAATTCTCAGGCACAATTTGTTGCATCTAGCACAAATTATGATCATGAGAAAAATAATGGTCAAATGCCCAAATGCTCCCCCTAAGAAAATGATCCCTATAGCTAGTCACTTCTTAGGAAGTGTAACTACTCCTAATTTTCTTCAAAGGTACTCAAAAACTTCCTTGGGCAATGGTTTTGTAAAAATATCTTCTACTTGTTCTGTAGTTGGGACAAAATCCAATTTAACTTCTCCTTCTGCAACTTTCTCCTTCAATAAATGATACCTTATAGCAATGTGTTTTGTCCATGAGTGCATTATTGGATTCTTAGAGATGTTAATTGCACTGGTGTTATCACACTTAACTGATATTGGTTCATTGAAATTAATACCAAGATTTTTCAAAGTTTGTTTCATCCACAAGACTTGTGTACAACATGTTGTTGCTACAATATATTCTGCCTCAGCTGTAGATAAAGAAACTGACTCTTGCTTCTTACTGTGCTATGCAACCAATTTGTCTCCCAAGTAGAATGCACCTCCACTGGTACTCTTTCTGTCATCAACACATCCAACCCAATCTGCATCTGAATATGATATAAGAGTGAAGTCTTTGCCTTTTGGATACCACAACCCATACTCCATGGTGCCCTTGAGATACCAAAAAATCCTTTTAACTGCTGTCACATGAGTCTCTTTGGGACTGGCCTGAAATCTGGCTACCATGCAAACTACCTACAGAATATCAGGTCTGGTAGTTGTTAAATATAGTAAACTTCCAATAATAGATCTGTACATGGTTTGTTCTACAGGTGGAGATTTGTCTTCTTTACTCAATTTGTAGCCTATTCTAGTTGCTGAATATTGTCTCCTGATACCATGTTTTTCATAGTATTCTGTAAATTCATTCGAAATGAATTCTCCTCCTCTGTCTGATCGTAAGCATTTGACCCTTTTTCTTGTTTCATTCTCAACTAGTTGTTTGAAGGATCTAAACATTTCAAAAGCTTCTATTTTATCTTTTAGGAAAAATATCCATGTCATTCTAGAATAATCATCGATACACAGCATAAAGTATTTGTCATCGTTTATTCTTTGAGTTCTCATGGGTCCACATAAGTCTATATGAATAAGTTCCAAATGCCTGCTAGTGTGGTATTATTTTGTTTTAAATGAGACTCTGGTTTGCTTTCCCTTCTGACATGAAGCACAAACATTGTTTGAAGGTTTTTTAATGGTTGGAATATCTCTCACTGCTTGTTTTGAGCTGATTTTCACCAAATTATCAAAACTTATATGTCCAAGCCTCTTGTGCCACAACCAGTTCTCTTCTTATTGTCCAATGAAACACGTACCTTCTGAAGTTTCTGAGAGTGTGTACAAATTTCCAGATGTCCTTGAACCAGTTGCTATCAATTTCCCACTGTTTATTTTTTTAACTTCACAACCCTGCTTTTTGAAGACTACTTCATGTTCTTTATCATAGATTTGACTGACACTTAATAGGTTGTGTTTCAAACCATCCACAAAAAAAACTTCTTCTGACTTGATTTTCCCTTCACTAATTTTGATAGATCCTTTTCCTATTATTTTGGCTCCATCATTATTTCCAAACTTCACAGAGCCACCCTCATATTTTTGTAGTTTTTCAAATTTCTGTTTATCACCTGTCATATGACTTGAGCAACCACTGTCAAGAATCCATGGTACACTTTTATTTTGAGCCCTAAAAGTTGTCTATACTATTAAAGATTCCTTTTCTTCCTTGAGTTGTTCTTTCTGTTTCCATTCTGTTTTGAAAATGGTATTGGGTTCTAACTTGGATTTCCCCTTTTCAGGATCTTGCACATATCTTTCAGAAATATTTCTATTCTGTTTTGCCCTATATGGTTGAATTCTTCTTTTCTGAGATTGAATTGAAACAGAAGTGCTATGACAGTTTCTAGCAATATGTTCAAAGTTGTGACAATTAAAGCACTCTACTACATAACTCATTAGAGGAGCAAAGGTATTTCTACTAGTGAAACTTCTTGGACCTACATTATACTTGCAATTAGCAAGTTTATGCCCATAACCATTACATTTGAAACAGAAACCATAAAAGTAATGATTGAACCTGAACGATGGTTTTTGCAAAGTTGTTGCAGGAGCCTTAGATATTCCTTTTTGATGTGTGACCTTTGTAAATCCTTCATTATCAGTTCCTATTTTAGTACTAGCATTACTGCTTTCTTTTGCCTGATTTGTTTTTCTTTCAATAGCCTATTTCTTGTCTTTACTCTTTTCACATTCAACATTGCTTGCCTTTGGTCCGTTTGATGATTCTCCTTCAATAAAGCCCAAACTAAATTTGATGCCTGCTGGTCTTTGATCACTTAATATTTTATCGAGCTTCATTGAAATTTCTTCACGTTTGTAGTGGCAACTCATTTTTTGATCCAACTCTTGTATCTGCATTCAAAGACAAAAATTTTCTTCTTCTAATTTGCAACAATAATCTATCTTCGTGGTTACCTGAATTTCCAGATCTTCGAACATTTTCTTGTATTCTTCTGTCTGTATTTTTAAACTGGTTATAATGTCATTTGCATCCTCAAGCTTTCTTAAAAGTTTTTTATTCTTTCTCTTCTCAGATTTCCATTCTTCAAGAGCAGAAACCAGCTCACCTTCTAAATCAACTTCAGCCTCAGCTTTTTCAATAGATAGTTTAGGGTTCATATCTTCTCTCTTTTTTGGGTTTTCTGCCTCTTATGATTTTTCTACTTCAAATGCCATAAAGAGAGCTTCACCTGTTCCTTCTTTAGAGTCTTCACTAGAGCTATCCTCTGAAGAATCTGCATTTCGAGAGATAAAACTTTTCTTTTTGAAATTGCCTTTTCTGAAGTTTGTTTTCTTCCTCCATTCACTTCTTTCTTGATGCGGAGTTTCTTCACCTTTGTTTTTGTCATTGAGAGGACATTTTGTCGCAAAGTGCCCAATGCCTCCGCAGTTAAAGCATTTGAATGGTAGCTTTCCTCTGTACTTTCCTTTTCCCTTTCTCAATTTTTTGACAAAATTTGCTTCCATTTCATTTGATACATCTTCTTCTTTAGACTCTGGTTTTGTGACTTTACCTTTTAGGGCTTTGAAAGTAGCTTCTCTATCTGTGGGGTTAGACCTTCCTATTCTCATTTCAAAAGCAGTCAAAGAACCATGCATCTCATCCATACTAAAACGATTTAGATCTTTGGCTTCTTCTATGGCAGAGACTTTAGAATCAAATCTAGGAGGGAGCGATCTTAACACATTTTTCATGATAGTAGCATCATTTATATCTTCGCCAAGACCTTTGATTGAATTGGTGATCCCATTGACTCTTTGCATGAAAGTCTCTATGTTCTCATCATTGTCCATCTTTAAAGACTCGAATTGAGCTCGATGTGTTTGAAGCTTGGCCTCCTTGATCCTATCATCTCCTTCATGAATGTTCTCTAGTTTATCCCATACATATTTTGTTGATTCACAATTTATGATCTTGACTAGCTCACTATCCACTAGTCCACACATGATGGCATTTTTTGCTTTTGAATCATATTCAAATGCCTTTTTACCAACAGTGTCTGTTGGAGTGGTGGCGGGAGCTTTGTAACCATTAACTAATGCACCCCATATGTCAAAAACCAAAGCACTGAGATATTTCTACATTCTAATTTTCTAGAACGCATAATTAGTCCCATCAAACAATGGTGCTTTGTTCGAGGAGAAACCTTCACCACTTGCCATTGCGTCACTTCCAAGATCACCCTAGTTGTTTGAGCCTATTCAGGAACTTGGCTCTAATACCAATTGTTGTAATCACAGTGACACTGAGAGGGGGGTGAATCAGTGTGATCTTTAAAATTTCTAATATATATAGTTTTAAATCTAGCAGCTATTTAAAACTGATAAAAGAAATATCAAATGCAGCAAGAAAGCATGACACACAACACAGTAATTTAACAAGGTTCACCAATGTGGCTACTCCTCAAAATGACTGCTTGTACTACCATCCAAATCTAGCCAATGCAAAGCTACAACTTTACAATATCTTTTACCAGCACCAACTAGAAGGAGCACCAACCCCTTAGCTTTATATGTTACAAACAAAATGGAGCACCAACTCCCAATTTACCAGCACTTGCTGGAAAGAGGCACCAACCCCTTATGCCAAGCTGCAACTTGGAAGTCAATAACGATAAAGAAAATTATAGAATAAAATTTTCACATTATTTCTTACAGTCTACTGTTTCTCTGCATTCTGCTACTTCTGTGCAAAATGATTCGCACTGTCCGACCACTTCTATGAACTTCTTCGCACTCTCTACTGTAATCGGATGATCGATCACTTCTCCTATCTATGCGCTATCACTTTGCACTTATAACTCCACCTCTACACATTACGCTCTTCATTCACACAATCATGATATGCACACTTCGCTTCAACTCGAACTACGACTTTGCACTCTGCTCGATACGAACTTCACTTGCGCAATCACTCTGCTCGCATTCGCACATTATCTTCACATAGCATACTTTCAAACTCGAAGTACCCCTCCTTTTATAGAAGAAATTTTAGGAACAAATCCTAAACAACAGTCGGCTGTAACCCTAAAAATTATCGACTGCAAACCCTAGAAATTATCGGCTGCAAACCCTAAAATCTATCGGTTGCAAAACCCTAAAATCTGTTGGCTACAAAACCCTAAAATCTATCGACCCAGATTCAACTTTGTCGGCCTCAACTTCTACTGCCACCTCTGTCACCTTCCTGTAACTATTGCTGCGAAATAGAAACATGTCGCGATATCATGACACTTTTTGTAGCCGTACGCCTTCTTGTCCTTGCTATCATGAAATTGTGACCCTTTTGGCCTTTGATAGCTTTGCCTCTGTTCTTGTCATGAAATTGTGACACTTCAAACTTTTGCTGACGTCATTCTCATTCTTGTCACGAAATCACGACGCTTTCGGCTTCTAGAAGCTTTTCTTGCAACCTGTCGTGAAATCGCGACACTTTCAACTTTCGCTGATGTCATCCTCATATTTGTCATGAAATCGTGATGCTTCAGGATTTCGTACATTTCTCACTTCATGCAATAGCAAAATCATTACAACTTTGTGCCTTGTGCTACCAACTTTGCTTCGACCCGCAAAATTTTGACTTGTAGCAAAATCGCTACACTTTTGTGTTCTGCACTTTTGACTTGTAGCGAAATTGCTACACCTTTGTGTTGTGCATTTTTGACCCATAGCGAAATCACTACACCTTTGTTTTGTGCACTTTTGACTCATAGCGAAATCGCTACACCTTTGTTTTGTGCAATTTTGACTCGTAGCGAAATCGCTACACCTTTGTTTTGTGCACTTTTGACTCATAGAAAAATCGCTACACTTTTGAGTTCTGCATTTTTGACTTGTAGCGAAATCGCTACAACTTTTCACTTAACACTTTCTCCCTGCTTCGGCCAGCGAAAATTCAACATGTAGCGAAATCGCTACAACTTTTCCACTTAATGCTTTCTCCTTGCTTCGGCCAGCGAAATTTCAACATGTAGCGAAATCGCTACAACTTTTCCACTTAATGCTTTCTCCTTGCTTCGGCCAACGAAAATCCAACATGTAGCGAAATCGCTACAGTTTCTCGACTTAGCTTCTTGGCCTCCAACATGTCACGAAATCACGACAGTTTGCCTTGTGCCTTCTCTCTCCTCATTTTTGTCGTGAAATCATGACATTTTCGGCTACGCCTTCTCTCTCCTCATTTTTGTCATGAAATCATGACATTTTCGATTGTGCCTTCTCTCTCCTCATTTTTGTCATGAAATTGCAACATTTTCGGCTACGCGTTCTCTCTCCTCCGACCTGTCACGAAATCGCGACAGAAAACATGTTGTGATATCGCGACAGTTTTCTAACTTATCTTTTTCTTTGAATTTTTGAAACTGGGTCACTTCTGTTTTTTAGGAATTGCACTTTACATAATCTGACTATCCTTTGAACTTCTGTCCTCTGCATCTGAATGACTCCTAAACTTTATGTCCATTGCATCATTGGATATAACTGCCTGTGTTGACAACAATGACAAAATTCTTGCAGTACCTTGCTCAACAACTCAAGTTCATAGCACAATCTGTTGAAATATAGATTTATAACCCATCTTGGATGCCCTGCACCATATCTTGATAAAATATTAAGCATAAATCACAAAAATATTTATCTCTAGGGCCCGAAGGCCCTAAAAACCAACCTCTGGAGCTGTTTGCACTCAACCCAAATGAAACCCTCGCACAACCGCTTCCAAAAAATAAAAGAAAACCCTAAAAATGCCTTAAGTAAGAAAAAACAAAGCAAAACCTAACCCTAGTAAATCACATATTTTGGATCTACATCGATGGTTTTTATTACATATCTTAGTATTTCAACCATAACTTTTGACTTGGGTATCCGTTTGAGCCTATTTTTTTCTAGATTGCACAAATTTTGAAGCTCTATGATTTCGTTTTGTCTCCTCTAAGAAAATATGATTTCCAAGGTTGAAAACATCATCTAACGACCCAAATTTTCATTTTAATGTATGGCTAGCCAGATTTCCAACATGTTGGTTGTGTGATTAAGCTTACATGTTGTTTGACCCACCTTGTTGTTTGTTGGTTGTGTGGTTAAGTTGTAGTCTGATCAAACATTTCCCCCTTTTGCTTAGTAAAGAATGGTGTAATTATTTATATGAAAGGATTTTATTTATTAAATGAAATGAATTATGTTTTATTTACTGGGATAAACGAATGATATTTATTGAAGAAAGAATATTGATTTAAGTGATTAAAGAAAGTAGTTTTGTAAGTACTTTAATTGGTTAAAATTATGGGCTTTTAATTGATTAAAGGAAATGGTTTTATAAGTACTTTAATTGGTTAAAAGTATGGGATTTTAACTAGATAAAGGAAATGGTTTTTATGAATGTTTGATTAGAAGATCTTAATTGATTAAATAAAATGGTTTGTACATTAAATGTGTGGTCCTTTGATTGACTAAAGGAATATTTTATTTAATTACTCCATGCTGATAAATGATAAATGACTCTCATTCCTAAAATAAATATCCTTTTATGATGTGATAAATAATGGATGTGGGGCATTATGGTGTTTCCTTTTAATATTTTGAGTGAATGATTTGATAATAAATGCATTGAGTAGTTTTTATAGTTGCAATTTGTCATCCAAATTAAAAATGCACCTATTTCATAAGTCATTTAGTAGATTTATTTAGTTGCATGCTTCATAAGATACATGATTTGTCATGATTATTTACCACCATCAATTGAGCAATAGAAAAGTGAGAAGGATAAAGGAGGGTGCTTAGATCTAATACATTGACCTTTGATATATGTTGTAGTGGATACTTATTATGGAAAACATATTATGGGGTAGACTCTAGTTGTATAATGTTGTAATGCTTTATTTTTTTAAGTGTGGAAGTAATTCTACTGTATTTGGTTATGTAATGATTTAATTTATGAAAGAAATATGTATCTATTACTTGTTATTTGAAGAGAAATAATACCCCGATAAAGAAATTCTAAAAATATAGTAATCCCATAATTAAAGGAAAAATAGAGAATAACACATTACACAAGAATTTATCCAAGGAAACCCTTTTGGGAAAATCCCTAGAAAGAATATTTTCTTATTATATAAACTTGATCGTGTTCAATACAATAATATCCTTTTGCTCGCTATTCACTTGCGATTACATTTCTTGCAAATTAGATTACCAAATTCTCATGCAAGTGTTGCTTTATATACTAACAACACAAAAAGGGATTTTACAATACCATGGGCACAAAACCATGGGCCAACATTCCATTAACCTAAAAACACCCATATGGCTCTAAAAATATATTAAACCCACAAAATATTTCCTAGGGGCTAACACCCTTGGACCCCCAAACAGAGGTTGCTACCCTCGTACCCCCGCTCGAGGTCCTACTTGGACCTAAACCCCGATGAGGAAATTTTTACATAGTGTAAAGTACTTTTAGAGTTAAACCCTCCCGAATAACATGCAAAATATTCAATATAATTCTAAAATTCTACCACTTGTTTAATACTTTCCATAGGGGATAATAATTGTCATTGTAAACTATCAAGGGCAACCATGCCCATAGATATTCTACACCAAGAAAATTTCTAAATAGGTACAACCTTTGTTAATGAATCAACAATATTTTATTTGTATCAACTTTCTCCAGTATCACCCACTTCTCTTCAATCATTTCTCTCATAAAATGGTAAATTATATCAATATATTTTTATCGATCATAAAAATGAGCATTGTTTACCTAAAATATTGCACTCTAACTATCACTATCAATTCTCATATCCTTCTTCTTAATATCAAGTATTGAACACAACCTCTACAGTCACACTGCTTCTTTACAGGAATGAGTTACTACATGTACTATACTTATGTAGTGGGTAAAGCAATGATTTATTGCTTTATACTCATCCAACTTGTTGTCCCTCAAAATATCCTGAATACATAAGCACTCATGGATATTATCTTGTTAAGATATCTAGCCCAGTCAACATCCACAAACCCTTGTATATTTACAATATCATTATCTCCAATTTTTCCTTCACAACAGATAGCATAATATTTAGTTCCAAAAAAAAATCTAAAAATACTCTTCATAAAAATACAATGTTCCTTTCCTGGATTGGACATATATTTGCTAACTACTCACACTACATGTGCAATATCAGGTCTATTATAGACCATGGTATACATATAAATAGCCGCAACACTAGCATAATGAACATGATGCATTTATTTAATTTTCTCATTTATTTTGGGACACTATTCAATAGATAACTTTTGACCAACCTAATATGGAGTACATACTGGTTTACAATCATGCATCCTAAACCTTTGTAGTATCAAACCAATATATTTCCTTTAATTTTAACCACATATTTATTTTTGCATAATCCCTTATTACTTCCATACCCAAAATAATTTTTTTAACACCCAAATCCTTCATGTCAAATTCAAAATATAACTAATATTTTAGTAACTTTATCATCTCTTTACTGTTACAAATTAACAACATGTCATCCACATAGAATACAATGATAATAAAAAAATCACCTTTCTTTTTGAAATATACATATGGATTTGCTTTACTTTTTCCAAACCCAAGTGTCAAAACAAACCTAACAAATTTTTGGTTCCACCTCCTTGGAGACTACTTCAACTCATAAAGAGACTTCTTCAACTTGCATACCAAGTCCTCCTTACCTTTTACCATGAAGCATTCTGGTTGTGACATATATATGTCTTCATCAAGTTCACCATGTAGAAAAGTTGTCTTTACATCCATATATTCTATTTCAAAATCAAATGCAGTAGAAATAGCCAACAAAACTCTAATTGATGTTAGTTTAGCCATAGGAGAAAAAATCTCACCAAAGTCAATTCCCTCAACTTGAGAAAATCCTTTTGCTACCAGGCAACTTTTGTACTTCTCCAAATTTTCTTCTACATTGTACTTCTTCTAGAAAAATCACTTACAACCTATAGATTTTATGCCAAGGGGTAATTTTACCAAGTCCCATGTCTTATTTTTATCTAGGGACTCCATTTATTCTTCCATAGCCTTTTTCCAAGACTTATTCTTACTTATCTAAAGTCCATCCTTTAAATTCCTAGGTTCTTCATCAATAACTAATAAATTAAATCCAAAACAAAAATTTGAAGGGCTATACATTTCTGGGAGGGATGTCCCATGTGAAGGGACATGGGTGAAACGGGTGTGTGAGATGTGGCAAGAGGTGGTGGTGATGTGGCTAGGACACATGTCTACTGGGTAGGTAGGGTATCCTAGGTATATTTTACAAATTTAGAAAATCTAGAAAATGTTTTTAATGTGCAGATTTTATGCCTAAGTTAACACTTGCTACAATGCAAAATTCTTCTTTATAAAAGAAAACCCTAAAATTGCCTTAAGTAAGAAAAAACAAAGCAAACCCTAACCCTAGTAAATCACATATGTTGGATCTACATTGATGGTGTTTATTACATATCTTAGTATTTCAGCCATAACTTTTGACTTGGGTATCCATTCGAGCCTATTTTTTTCCAGATTGCACAAATTTTGAAGCTCTATGATTTCGTTTTGTCTCCTCTAAGAGGATATGCTTTCCAAGGTTGAAAACATCATCTAACGACCCAAATTTTCATTTTAATGTATGGCTAGCCAGATTTCCAACATGTTGGTTGTGTGGTTAAGCTTACATGTTGTTTGACCCACCTTGTTGTTTGTTGGTTGTGTGGTTAAGTTGTAGTCTGATCAAACTTTTCCCTCTTTTTCTTAGTAAAGAATGGTGTAATTATTTATATGAAAGGATTTTATTTATTAAATGAAATGAATTATGTTTTATTTACTGGAATAAACGAATGATATTTATTGAAGAAAGAATATTGATTTAAGTGATTAAAGAAAGTAGTTTTGTAAGTACTTTAATTGGTTAAAATTATGGGCTTTTAACTGATTACGGGAAATGGTTTTATAAGTACTTTAATTGGTTAAAAGTATGGGCTTTTAACTAGATAAAGGAAATGGTTTTTATGAATGTTTGATTAGTTAACTTAATTGATTAAATAAAATGGTTTGTACATTAAAAGTGTGGTCCTTTGATTGATTAAAGGAATATTTTATTGAATTACTCCATGCTTGATAAATGATAAATGACTCTCATTCCTAAAATAAATATCCTTTTATGATGTGATAAATAATGGATGTGGGGCATTATGGTGTTTCCTTTTAATATTTTGAGTGAATGATTTGATAATAAATGCATTGAGTAGTTTTTATAGTTGCAATTTGTCATCCAAATTATAAATGCACCTATTTCATAAGTCATTTAGTAGATTTATTTAGTTGCATGCTTCATAAGATACATGAGTTGTCATGATTATTTACCACCATCAATTGATCAATAGTAAAGTGAGAAGGATAAAGGAGGGCATTTAGATCTAAGACATTGACCTTTGATATATGTTGTAGTGGATACTCATTATGGAAAACATATTATGGGGTAGACTCTAGTTGTATAATGTTGTAATGCTTTATTTTTTTAAGTGTGGAAGTAATTCTACTGTATTTGGTTATGTAATGATTTAATTTATGAATGAAATGTGTATCTATTACTTGTTATTTGAAGAGAAATAATACCCCGATAAAGAAATTCTAAAAATATAGTAATCACATAATCAAAGGAAAAATAGAGAATAACACATTACACAAGAATTTATCCAGGGAAACTCTTTTGGGAAAATCCTTAGAAAGAATATTTTCTTATTATATAAACTTGATCGTGTTCAATACAATAATATCCTTTTGCTCGCTATTCACTTGCGATTACATTTCTTGCAAATTAGATTACCAAATTCTCATGCAAGTGTTGCTTTATATACTAACAACACAAAAAGGGATTTTACAATACCATGGGCACAAAACCATGGGCCAACATTCCATTAACCTAAAAACACCCATATGGCTCTAAAAATATATTAAACCCACAAAATATTTCCTAGGGGCTAACACCCTTGGACCCCCAAACAGAGGTTGCTACCCTCGTACCCCCGCTCGAGGTCCTACTTGGACCTAAACCCCGATGAGGAAATTTTTACATAGTGTAAAGTACTTTTAGAGTTAAACCCTCCCGAATAACATGCAAAATATTCAATATAATTCTAAAATTCTACCACTTGTTTAATACTTTCCATAGGGGATAATAATTGTCATTGTAAACTATCAAGGGCAACCATGCCCATAGATATTCTACACCAAGAAAATTTCTAAATAGGTACAACCTTTGTTAATGAATAAACAATATTTTATTTGTATCAACTTTCTCCAATATCACCCACTTCTCTTCAATCATTTCTCTCATAAAATGGTAACTTATATCAATATATTTTTATCGGTCATAAAAACGAGGATTGTTTACCTAAAATATTGCACTCTAACTATCACTATCAATTCTCATATCCTTCTTCTTAATATCAAGTATTGAACACAACCTCTATAGTCACACTGCTTCTTTACAGGAATGAGTTACTACATGTACTATACTTATGTAGTGGATAAAGCAATGATTTATTGCTTTATACTCATCCAACTTGTTGTCCATCCAAATATCCTGAACACATAAGCACTCATGGATATTATCTTGTTAAGATATCTAGCCCAGTCAACATCCACAAACCCTTGTATATTTACAATATCATTATCTGCAATTTTTCCTTCATAACAGATAGCATAATATTTAGTTCCAAAAAAAAATCTAAAAATACTCTTCATAACAATACAATGTTCCTTTCCTGGATTGGACATATATTTGCTAACTACTCACACTACATGTGCAATATCAGGTCTACTATAGGCCATGGTATACATATAAATAGCCGCAACACTAGCATAACGAACATGATGCATTTATTTAACTTTCTCATTTATTTTGGGACACTATTCAATAGATAACTTTTGACCAATCGAATATGGAGTACATACTGGTTTACAATCATGCATCCTAAACCTTTGTAGTATCAAACCAATATATTTCCTTTAATTTTAACCACATATTTATTTTTGCATAATCCCTTATTGCTTCCATACCCAAAATAATTTTTTTAACACCCAAATCCTTCATGTCAAATTCAAAATATAACTAATATTTTAGTAACTTTATCATCTCTTTACTGTTACAAATTAACAACATGTCATCCACATAGAATACAATGATAATAAAAAAAGCACCTTCCTTTTTGAAATATACATATGGATTTGCTTTACTTTTTCCAAACCCAAGTTTCAAAACAAACCTGACAAATTTTTGGTTCCACCTCCTTGGAGACTACTTCAACTCATAAAGAGACTTCTTCAACTTGCATACCAAGTCCTCCTTACCTTTTACCATGAAGCATTCTGGTTGTGACATATATATGTCTTCATCAAGTTCACCATGTAGAAAATTTTTCTTTACATCCATATATTCTATTTGAAAATCAAATGCAGTACAATTAGCCAACAAAACACTAATTGATGTTAGTTTAGCCACAGGAGAAAAAATCTCACCAAAGTCAATTCCCTCAACTTGAGAAAATCCTTTTGCTACCAGGCAACTTTTGTACTTCTCCAACTTTTCTTCTACATTGTACTTCTTCTAGAACAATCACTTACAGCCTATATATTTTATGCCAAGGGGTAATTTTACCAAGTCCCATGTCTTATTTTTATCTAGGGACTCCATTTATTCTTCCATAGCCTTTTTCCAAGACTTATTCTTACTTATCTAAAGTCCATCCTTCAAAGTCCTTGGTTCTTCATTAATAACTAATAAATTAAATCCAAAACAAAAATTTGAAGGGCTATACATTTATGGGAGGTATGTCCCATGTGAAGGGACATGGGTGAAACGGGTGTGTGAGATGTGGCAAGAGGTGGTGGTGATGTGGCTAGGACACATGTCTACTGGGTAGGTAGGGTATCCTAGGTATATTTTACAAATTTAGAAAATCTAGAAAAAAAAATTAATGTGTAGATTTTATGCCTAAGTTTACACTTAGGCATATATTATGCGTAATTGTGATGTGTAATGTGGGTGAAATTTGTATGGTTTAATATGCCTAATTTTAGACTTAGGAATATATTTTATTATGCAGTATTATGTGGTAAAATACAAATGACTAGATTTTGGTGTCTACAATTACCTTGAAATAAGATTGCTTGATAATTACTAATGCTTGATAAGTTTATTCCAATGCAATAGTCTATATCACCTTATAACTCTGAATTTAATTAAAGTGAATAAATTTAATCTTTATCTTAGTATGAATTGATGCTCTACATATCCTTTAGTAGCTCCACATACTTTAATGGATGCTTGGTACGTATCTCCAATGTTGTATTAATTTTTCTTTGACCTTGTTGTCCAACTAAGGGCTTGCATGCTCATTCTTCGAACTCTACATTTTATAATGCTAAGAATATTATATAATGGGAACTGTATTCTCTAATGTATGGGCACCTTATTTTCAAATGTTGGACTTAGATGATAATAATAGGATTTAATGCTTATCTTGAATTCCTTCTATGATGGATGGTAGGAAGCTTTGATTCTTATTTCACTACAATTTTTGGATAGTGTGTGCCTTACTTCTGGCTTCTTGACCACATGCCTTTAATCCTCTTATCTTCTCTTACATGCTCAACTCTTTTTTCTTGCTTTAAATGTGTTGCTCTAATTGATTTTAGGTGCCTTAAATAGGAAGGAGATATTTTGATGTTTGAGAAGTGTCTTGGGAGTTATATTCAACACTTATTCCACATTGGAGTATGTAGATGCTCTTGAAATTTTTTGTATTCGCTACCTGGGTGAAATATAAGCTTTATATTCTCTTATTGGAAACTTATGAAGATTTATTACATGTGTCACTCCTTCTGAGAGGTAATACTTATGACAAGCAATGCTCTCCTTCCTCTTGTGTAACACTTTCTTGGATGATTCTCTTCAAGTGTGCAAGACTTGAGCATTATTTTGAGCACTCATTTGAAAGGTATTAGAATATATTTTATGGTTACAAGTGGAGCCATTTTATATTTCATGTACCTTCTTTTCAATGTATATAAATGCCTCAATGTATTCATGGAATCTTGGTTTCTTTTTTCTTGATTCCTCATCATATTTATGCCAACTATTGCAAGCTTGCAATAACTACTTTCCAACAAAGATAAATGATGCTCTCCTCCTAAATTTGACTCCAACAATCCAACTCAGGTCCTATGGTTCTTTCTGGACTGGTTGATAAAGCTTGGTAATGCACCTGATTTATTCCTTCTTTACTTGTAAAATTTTGTGTTGGAATTATTAGTGTAGTCTTTATAATACCTTTCTTCTTACATGGATAATGAGTTGGATTTTGGTTCTTTGTTGCATATGATAGATTCTTCCTTGTGCTATATTGTGTATGCTTTTATTTTTCTCATTGTGTTTGTCCAAACCTGTGGGTGATATGAGCTTCTTGAAGGCTCTTTTAACCTTTATTGGATAGTGCTCCTCTATGGCTACTTATGAGATGATCCTTACTTATGAAGGATGCGTATTTATGGAACTTAAAATCTATCCTCTTTCCTATGTAGGACAATATTTTATGGTGCAGAATAATGTAAATAGATTTGCAATACAATACCTTGATTTTTCACCTTCCCTTTTGCAAGATTATTTTGATGGTTTTAATGGTGGATTATCTATACTATTTATTATAGGCAAGGATTGATTGATGTTGTCTTCTCTTATAGACAACTCTATCCTTCACTTGGTTAATATAGTAATGAATACAAGCTAATAATCATGTATATAATATGCCCTTGAAGGAGTAATTTCTACACTAATATTTTACTTGTAATGAGCTCTTAGTGCACCTTGAATTTGAGACTCACCAAGTCTCAAATTTTAGCTTGTTTTTCAAGGATATTAATGGTGGATTTCTTCTCCACTCCTTGGAGGAATTTGATCCTATTTGGTGGCTTATCTAGGCTACAATACCTTGTAGGTATTGAGTTATGAATAGTGTCTCTAGACACTTTGATATCTGTCAAATTTTGTGTCCTTGATCTTAACAATAAATACATAAAATAAACCCTTGAGAGTAACTAGTTTAATGAAGAACTAGTATAGTGCATTGAACCAATAATATTTCTAATTAATACAATTTTATAATATCACATTATTTCTCCTATTAATAAGCTTTCAAAGTAGTTTCAAATGCACTAATGATCACTACAAATTCCTTAATGTAGTCCTCTTCTCAATAATTAGATAATAGAAATAATGTATTCTAACTCACATTAATGTGCAGGTACCGAACCTTAATAGAAACTATCTTATGCACTTTATTTGAGAACTTAAATTGCAACCTTTTATTTTACAACTTTCAAATTCTAATAAGGTGCTTAATGAAGTTAACTAGTAATCTGAATTAAGTGTTCAAGTATTGAATCTTTTGCACCTAATTTTATTACCTTTGATGATGAATATCTTGATGAGTTGATTCACCAAATTTCTTATCTAGAATGGTGGTTGCTCATAACTATGAATGCTTCTAGTCTACTACTTTGAAATTGTAGTAGATGATTTCAACTTCTCCTTCAATATCTAGTGTAGGACTTTGAAGTTTTGTAGCTAGTAATTCTATATTTATTTCTATCCTTTAGTAATAAATCTATTCACAAAAATTTTATCCTTCAAGAACTCTTTCATTATTTTTCTATAAATCCAACAAAATAATATCTTTGAAATGTGCCTTCTTTAGCTATGAAGGGTAATCTTCAAATCTTCTTGGATTTGGTAGGTTTCTTCTGTCTAAGTTCTAACTACAAATAGGACTTTCTTCTCAATAATATGAAGATATTGAGGTCTTCACAAATATTTTCTCTAAATTTTGACAATTTTTTTGCCAAATATTTATCCTTTGGGCTTATTATCGGATAATTGTCCCAAGTTATTTCACTATATTTTGTAGTTAATTTATCCATTGAGTTCTCCTAGGAAATTCTTTGATGGTTTCACCAATTTCTACAATGAGGCTCTCTAAGCCTTCTCCTTGTTTATCCTTGAGACCTCTCTAAGGTATTTAGTCTTGCAGCTTCTCTAGTCTTCTTAATGAGACCTTTCCTTCAACCGTCAACTATGGAAGTGTTGGCAATAAGATATTCTTCATAGATGTTTGTAATAGAACTTTTTGATTCTTGCAAGGATGGAAATTCTTCAATGAGACCTTTGATGGGTGTCTTCAACTTATTCTATAGGAAGTATTCAATAAGTAAAGGAGATCACCAATCTCCTATATTTTACAGATTCTTATTTGGAGTCTTCTTTAGGTTTAAGGCTTCTATGACCTTTTATTTTGGATCAAGGCTTATGTGGTCTTTTATTCTATATAAAGGCTTCTAGGGCCTTTTATTCTAAATCAAGCCTTCTATGGTATTTTTATTTGTAATGTGTTGGTCTACACTAAGGCTTCCCTCAGTTTCCTTGTCCTGCAAGAAAGTATTAGTAATATAATTCTAAATCTTGTCAATGACAAATCTTCACTAGTTGATTTGTGAATATAGTGGAATGAATGTTGAGTCCTAGCTTTTATGAGTTTTTCTACAACTTTATGGAATTATTATAGCCAAATATAATCTCAAAAATTATATAACTAATATTTGCTTCTCCTCTCAATATTTCTTGTGACTTTCTAGTGACCTACTATGGATCTCCCTATTTTTATTGATCTATTGTAGCTCTGATACTACTATTATATTTTGATGATGTATTGCAAGGGAGAATATAATCATAGGATGTTGAATATGCAGAAATGTAATATGCTAAAATATGCTAATAATGGAAAGTGATAAAATTGATACAATGTAGAAATGGAAGAAATGAACACTTCAAAACTTATGGTAAATAACTATATTATATCCATCACCAATCTATATGGTGATCTACTCAATATACCCACTACTACCTACAATGATATCTTTTCACTCACTATGAGGCCCTTTATATAGAAATATGGATTGCTTAGCCAACACTCTACCTAGTTGTACAATGGTACATCTTGCACATTTACAACTTGCACATAGACACTTGTGCATTTATTATATTACTTGAAGTAACTATCTAACTACCCCCTATAGTAATCGACTAATCTAGTTATGTACCAAGGGTGGTGTATTTACATGATCCAAATGATGTAATATACTCTAACATATTATGCATACAATTTATTTCATGTCCTGATAGTTGTTTTCTCTTATGATATCAGGTGACCCTTCTATGATTGAGA
This sequence comes from Wollemia nobilis, assembly GCA_028583015.1. NCBI lineage: Eukaryota > Viridiplantae > Streptophyta > Pinopsida > Araucariales > Araucariaceae > Wollemia > Wollemia nobilis. The sequence continues at coordinate 1,206,520 of JAQPPZ010016751.1, read as the reverse complement.
ATCCATCAACCTATGCATATTTTTTCCCATTTTCTTCTTCTTGTACACTCTTATTTGAGTCCTCAATATTTTCCCTAATTTTATCACACATATTCTTCTTTTTCTCACCACCTCCTTAACACATTTTCTCTCCACTACTAACTTCCATGATTTTCTCTTTCACCAATTACTATATTTCTTTTAAAAATAATATATTAATTCCAAATTATGTTTACTTCTATCTAAATAATTTATATACAATTACCTACATTTTTATTTTATTTTAATAAAAATATGCTAAGGTATACATAAAATGGAATTAGTTCAATTAATTTGATATTACAACTTTCAAGAAGGAGAGGGAGGTTCAAATATTACCAAATGATACAGTATTATTTCTAAATTATTGTAATACCGCTATGTGGTCATGACATAATATAGGTGGGGCCAATTTCAATCCCATATAAACCATTGAAAAAAAGTGTTATGGTATGTAAAGGTATAAATTTAAACTAGAGGTATCAGTTTAATATCTATATATATATATATATATATATATATATATATATATATATATATATATATATATTAGTGTGTGTGTGTGTGTGTGTGTGTGTGTGTGTGTGTGGTAGGATACACTAACATGATCATGACCACAACACATATATAAATTGATTGGTACATATAGATTGTATAGCAAGTTTTATTTGTAGCTTATATTTCTATTATCCTTCCTCTTCATGATTTAGCATCTATAAGAAATCATGCCAAATTTTCTATAGATTATATAATTTTATATAAACCATTTAAAAAAAAAAATGATATAGTATATGGAGGTATCAATTTAAACTAAAGATATCAATGTAATATTTATAGGGTAGGATAAACTAATATGATTATGACCACAACACACATATGCATTGATTTATCCCCTTTATGATTTAGCATATCTAATAAACTATGTCAAATTTTCTATAAATTCTATTGGTTCAATGTATGAATCCACGTGCACACACACACACATTTAATACTAAGTTTACAAAAGAAGAATACTTTATTAAATTGCCATAATTATACAAATATTAAAAGCTCTAAGTATTTCAAATACAATTAGAAATAATCAATTTCATTTACTTATAATATTTGTTTCCAAACCAAATCGATAAAGTACTTTAAATTTCAATTCTGAAATATAAAATAATCATCTTTTATTTATAGTGTTATCTTCTAATGATTAGAATAAAGGAAAAAAACATAAATGTATCATAGCAATTTTTCAAATGTCTAGTTTCTTCTTTAAAGTAGTTACAATAGCATGAAATATATCCCCTTCCCTTATTAAAACTTCATTCTATGAATTATTCAAAGTTACGATGGTATAAATATTAAATGTTTATAGGTTGTATATTTTACTATAATGGTCTTATTATACAAACATTTGACCTATCATTCTATTATTGTGTTGTTTTTATCATAATCAAATATAAAATAGGTATCAATGTTAATGCTCCTATCCTATTTTACTATAAGTTATTTTAATCAATAACATGTTGGATTGATACATATTTCTAAGAATTAAAATATGAAATTGATCATGAATACAAGATAAATTTAGTGATATATCTAAATAATCGGCAATATGTCCTATATTTTTTAGGATTTTAAAGAGACCCACAAATCAATGTGTAATATTTTCACCTTTTTAAAATCCAAATGAGATCTAATGAGGACAAACTCTAATAAAAAAATTATCACACCCTTGGAAACTTTTTTCTATTAAAAATATAATAATTGTTATATAAAGTAAATTCAACTAGACTTAGATGCTTTTACTATTTCTTTGATTCATGCATGAAATACATAGGATGCATGTCTTCTAGTATGTTATTTCTCTCTTCTATATTTTACCAATTTTAAGGTGGTACGTTGGATGCCTTGCTTGGTAAAAACTTCTAAAGTCATGATGTAAATAGTGAATCTTGATAAGAGATTATATTTTGGACACTCAATGAAATATTACAATCTCATCTACACACAACTATGCAACTCATGGGCATAAAGTGGGTCACTTTGACAAATTTGTGCATTATTAGTAAAATATTATCAGCATACACTAGGTTAGAAATAGATAGATAATAAAATCCATTAATATTACATCTCATTTTTGTTTTAGAATTTTATGTATAAGAACAATAATTGTACATGATATATCTCATACAAATATTTTCCATTATAAACCTTAGTAGTTAGTTTTATTGAAATGCTACACCTATGCTCCCAATTGCTTTCATATATAAACCTAGCTTTGGACTAAATTTCACGTATGTACCTAAAAACATTATGAGTGGATGACAACACATGTTTGACTAATTTAAATCTAGAATTCGATAATGAAGAAATCCTTATAACATTTATTGTCATAAGAATACCAAACACTATTATAACTATGAAAATAGTGGAATAATTTATATTTTTGTAATGATTAGGTCGGATTATTTATATATCTTTAATATTTTTGGTAATGTTAAAAAGTGAAGGGTTTTGGTCATGGTAGATATAAATAATAAACTTAAAAAATGAATAATATGTTGATTTCAAGGTTTTATTTTTTTCTTTATACCTTACAAATATTTGATATGTATCCCTAGGCCATTGCAACATTTAATATTTCTAAGTATAACATGTAATATCCAACATACCATGGGAAAATATATTCTTAAACAAATAATGTATTGATATTATATGAGTATATAATAGAAAAATATATTATATACTTAACCCACTAACCACCAAGAGGGATTTCATTGTTTCAAGTAGGATGATCACCAATGTACCATCAAGTCTTTCCTCTAAGGTAAATCATTACTATAGATTATACAAAATGTAAAGAATATTATTTTAATATTTTACCTATTGCCATTTCATGGACATCATTTTTTTATATCATAAAATATTAAATCCATGGAATATTATAGCTTCTTTATAAAGCCAAAGTAGTTTTTTTATAACTATGAGGAAAACATGCTCTAGATAGGCATTTTTACTATAACCTAAAATAAATGCTATAGTATTTAACCTATACATATGGATACTTCCATAAATATAAATATGAAATACCTATGCAAGAACTATTAGAAGTATTCACCATCATTACTTATAAAGGACTTTATTTTGTAGTGGTCTTGTTAAGGAAGAAGCATTGATTTTATTAATTCTACATTTTTTACAAGAAATAAAATAGAATCCAATCAAGAATAAGTTTATCTTATCAATATTGAAGATTTACTAGATGTATATCATGGATCAAAATATATTTTAAACCTATCGTTTAGGTTAAGATATTATTAGATTGCAATATGTTTATAGTATTAGGATAAGATAATGTTTTAGATACATCAAGAATACTATTAGTTTAGATTTATATTTTTTGGTTTAATTAATACTCCTATAATAATCCAAGCACTCATAAATCAAATTTTTAGTATATCTATAATTTTTTGTTTATTTTGTTTTATGATATCTTACTTTATAGAAAGTTATCATAATACCACTTAAATCACTCATACATAGTACTTGTAATATTAATCAAGTAAATATTGTATGCAAATAATTCCAAGTGTGATTTAAAAAAACCTCATTAGATTTTTTAGGATGTTACTTGTGTTGATATAGTTTATACAAATCCTACCTAAATAAAAGAATATCTATGGTTGGCCTATTCTAGATTCCCTATAAAAATTTTATGGTTTCTTAACAAAATTCTATAAAATACCCATAATTAAGTCTTCCATTATATATTTCCTTTGATCTACCTAAATAATAAGAATCCTTTTCATTATTCTTATGAAACATAAGGAATTTGATGCCCTTAAAAAATATTTTATCTTTATTCTACTATTTATGAACCTCAATTTTTGTAAGCCATATATGGTTGAGTGTGACATATGATTTTAGAATTCAAGTTGTACTCTCTAGAAAATATCACCTCATTAACCTTAAAATTATGAATATGAATGATAGGTAAATATGCACATCAACATAAGTAAAGAGATGTTAGAAATTTTGTATGACATGGCTTAGTGCTAGTAATTTTTCCCAAGAGGAATTTTTCATTAAAACTAACCATTTTATTATAAAACATCATTTGAATTCCAAGGGAGACATAGAAGTGGATTGATTATTTGTAACATTATGACTTTGAAATGATATATGAAAAATATTTTTTATTAATGCATTGTCATATGAAGATGATATACCTACATTTCATGTTATTTCAATCAGTCTCCTTTATTGGCTAGAATATCTTAAATATTACATATATGGTTCTACTATATGACAACTACACATGATATTATTAATGAAGTACAAGGTAATACTTGGTCCCTCAAGATTGACATTATTTTTAGGTATCATGCATTTATTTTAGATGTGATTTCCCATGAAAAAAATTTGGAGTATAGTCATGTATCCCCTTTAGTAGGGCATATTGTTTTTCATAAGACATACAAATGTAAAATGTATCTTCTATTGAAATAACATGATGTATTAAATATTCAAATTTATACTATGCATGATATTTGCAACTCTAATAAATTAGAATTTAATATACCACCACAAATATTATTTTCTATAAAATATCATTTCCAATAACAAATGAGGAGTATAAATGGATTTCACCTTTGACTTACTATGACTAGATGGTAAAGATCAATTGCTTGTTCTTATAATATTTATTAATAAAACATGCATATTTATCCAAATATCTAATGTAGGTTTTAGTGGTACCACAATTCTCAATCCATATTGTAAATATATCTTTAAACTACATGTTAGCCTCAATGTGTTATATATAATAGATTTAAAGTATTATAAAATTAATAATTATATGATCCTTAAAAAGGTAATATATGTTTGGAAGGATACCTTAGGATGTACACAAGATCTATGAAAATTAAATGGGAATAATGATTTCATGTATTAGGGTATTAGTGTAATATGTCTTTTCATTTAACCATTTAGATGATCCACATTAAGGTGCTATAGGAATATGATACTTTATCTCCTATAAGTTGGATTATTTAGAGGGGAGGCTTCCTATAATTACTAAATAGATAGAATTTTTTTTTTAAACTCTCAATAGAAACAATACCTTCTAATATGATGAAATAACAAGTAGGCTAGTCAACATAGTTTAATTATTATAACAATACCTTATTTTAATGTTGGTAATATGGTAATTTTTTATTATAGCTCTATAGGAAATCAATATTAAAAGATAAAAGGAATCTAAAAATGCATCCTAGCTTCATGGACCAAATAGAGTGAGGGCCAAGGTTGGATACATAGCTTAAGTATTGGGTATCCCATACAGTGTAAGGATAGATGATGTATTTCATATATCATGTTGAAGAAGAAATTATATGCATAAGTAGTTCTACATGTAGAGTTATCTATGAAAAATAAAGAAGAAAAAATTGGTATTAAAATTTATAGGTAATATTGGAAAAGTGTTCAAAATTAAGGTACGATGGAGGGTTTGCTAGAAGAGAATGCCATCTTATTTGAGTATTTTATAGAAAATATCCATACTTGTCAAAACATGAAAGTGATTAATAGGGATGATATTTAAGAAAAGAGAAAGGAAAATCAAGAAAAATGTGTAAGGAGGTAAGAGAGAAAACTCCCTTGTTCATACATGTAACTTACTAGTTTGTAATAAAGTATAAACTAGAATAAATAGTAGTGTTTCATGTAAGTGCTATAAAATTATGCCAAGCTCATGGATTACTTGATAAAATGTTATTTTATTAAAAATTAATCTTCAAGTTGCTTTTAAAAATACTTACTTCATGAACATTAATTTTCTATGAAAGGATATGTGGATAGTGTAATTCATTATTTTGACTACTAATAAATAATTCTTTGGAGTACTCCATATTTAATTGTCAATACCTTCCAATTCAAGTAAGTATGTAATTGTAATGTTTTTATTTTTATTTTTATTTTTAAATGAAGTGTTATTACATTGGTTTATTATAATCTACTATCTAGTTAATTTAGTGATAGATCAATGCAAAGATATGCTAATAATAATTATGTAATTTTTCTATTAGTAGGAATTGTTTGTAGATTAAGAACAATAATTTTAAGATGAAGAAGTTATAAGTACCTAACCACAAATAAATATATTAGATATTTTATGCTATATTTAAGCTGTGTAAATATTGTTAATTCTCTTTATAAAATTAGTATATAATACAAATAAGGTCTTATTTTTCCAACCATAAATTATAAGAAAACATATGTTATATATCCATTTATACTTTTATGAAAACTTTTGAGTCATCATTGTTTAACCTCGTTGATTGTCCATCACTTTCTAAATGCCAGTGAGCTATAGTTGAATAAGCACTCCCCTTTTTAAATTTTTCCAAGTAATTTGAAATGAAAAGATAATTTGATAAGTAAGGTATATTGATATTATGTTTGTTATAGAAAGGCCTCCTTAACAAACATATAGTATCAACAATAACTTTGTTACCATTGACATGAAGCGTTGATAAAAAAATTTGGTTTACTGGCATTATCGGTGATGTGACCCTAGTTCAATTTTTATAGGTATATGTATGTGTATAAAAAGTATTTACTCATTAAAAGAAAAATTATATTTTAGAGAATAAAAATCAATAGATCATTCATATAAATATTAAAATTTGAAATAATTATTTATTTATTTTTTTAACCATGAATAAATGTAAAGAGAAGCTTCTAAAATACTAAAATTTAGACAGATGTTTAATAACAACGGGCATGCTAATGTCTTAAGATAATGAAATAAACCAACTAATTTATCCTATTATATTCGTCATTATAGACTGGTAAGCTGGGCTTCGTCATTGTGTTGTTGAATCATTTTATATAACATGAAGGCGTCCTCCTTTTAAGAATCACTCGAGCCCCATACCCTGAACTTTGAGCTAGGCCTGTAAACTAAGATTTCCTTATAATTTGTTTTTTTTTTTTTTTTAATTATTATTATTAAATTTAGATGCAAGTCTGTGTTGCTGAATCATTTTATATAACATGAAGGCGTCCTTTTAAGAATCACTGGAGCCCCATACTCTGAACTTTGAGCTAGGCCTGTAAACTAAGATTTCCTTATAATTTGTTTATTATTATTATTATTATTATTATTATTAAATTTAGGTGCAAGTGGAGGAAAGTGACATGGCCGTCTGCTTATAGATGCTACTCAATACATACGTGTCCTGCCATGTGAAGTATTTCTTTATGTTTGCATAAGAGAATCTTTCAACGGCAAGTAAAATAAGTCAAATGTAGACAAGGGCGATCATTGCATTTTTAAATATATTAAATGTTAGTTTTTGGTATTTTTACTTACAAAATCGCTAATTTTTTTTCAAAGGTTTAAATCTTTCAAATTGTTTTTATAATCTTACTTTACCTGTTTATTAGTGACCGGGTATGATGGCTCCTAAGTGTAACCACGGCCTATTGGAAGTTAAGATGCATTCAATGAAGTTAAGACAGTTTACTACCTTTATTTCAAGAAAAACTTGAAATTTTAGTGCCAAAACCTACAATCTTACCCACACAAAAGAATTATTCTTGTAGTTTCGTCAACAACAGAGATCTTGCTAAGATCATGCTTTGATGGCAAAAGACGTCGGCCACCACTTGTGCGTCCACGTTCTTCCTTATCTTGGGTCCACATTCTGTACCACATACAGGAGAAAGGTAGTTGCATTTTTTTCTAAGGAGAATGGCAGCTGAGTATTCTAGAATTAAATGCAATGCCCGCTTTTGCCATTATTTATAAGAGGAGGTCCACAAAGGCTAAGTAGTAAAGCTATTATTGGGATGCTATCGTGTATTAAATATCGTGCAAGACAGTGACATCAGTGTCCTCACTTTCAAATTTTCATTTAGATTAATTTTATTTGCTTCAACAGAACTCATAAGCTAGAATTTCTTTCTTGTCCTCTGATCAAGAAACGTACGAGTTCCAAACAGATACAGAAACAAAAACTTTATACCCATTAAAAATTATTTTGGGCGATTAAAGAAACACTTGATTCCAGATCATCGAAGCCGTCCAATGATAAGTTAATTCCCCCTTCCTAGAAAAGTAGGAGTTGAAGACATCGAAGAAAAAAACATGCAGGGAAATTAAAAAGGGGCGGCTTCTAGGAGGTGACGACAGAATATCTGTTTGCTAATTGTCATGATGGTCCAATTAATACTGCAACTAATTATATTCTCAAATGGTTATTTATGTAACCTTGCACATTACCATATTCGCTATAAATACCTCTTCTCCTTCTAATTGGGATAACTAGAAGCACTTAAAAGGGTGCGTAACATCTGACTGCTTAAATCAGAATGGGTAGGTCTCCTTGCTGTAGTAAAGATTCAGGTCTCAACCGGGGGGCTTGGACTGCCCAAGAGGATTTGATTTTGAGTGAGTACATCAGAATTCATGGACCTGGTGGATGGAAATGCCTCCCACAAAAAGCAGGTGAATCAATGCCTTCATTTTTTTTAAATTTATATGTGGAATCCGTAGCATGATAAATATAAATAGAATGTCCAACTTTTATGGTTGTTACAATATTTTAAGCTGTACACCCAAAAACCTTTACAACCAATGTGTTCAAATACATAATGCAATTGCATCCTCTTAATCTAAGCTTCAATTGTAACATGTTTTGCAGGTCTCAATAGGTGTGGGAAGAGTTGTAGATTGCGTTGGCTGAACTATCTTCGTCCTGATATCAAGCGTGGAAACATTTCTGCTGATGAAGAGGAGCTCATTATTAGAATGCATGGACTCCTTGGCAATAGGTATGACTTCCATAATCCATTGCCTAATCTATGTTTTTATACATTTGGCATATGACAGTTCTTAACGAGAGTGTCACGTCTTTATTCCCTCAGATGGTCACTAATAGCAGGACGGTTGCCAGGCCGAACAGACAACGAAATCAAAAATTACTGGAACACTTGTTTGAGCAGAAAGCAACCAAGCAACGGATCTTCTACGAAAATAAAAAATGGCTATAAGGAATCCAAATCTTCATCTCCTCTTGCAGATGATGATATGTCGAAAAATGTTCCCGTGAAAACAACTGCTGTGAGAATTTGCCAACGTTCCAGCAAAGGTGGGGATGATTATGGTTTAGGTGAAAACGTCAAATCTCAAAGCGACGGTACAAACGTGATAAGCGGTTCCAGATCATCGTGGGAGTTATTGGTGGACGAGTTAATCACACACAGTGATTTTGACTCGATGGACTTTGATGTGACGCCAAAGAATACTGTTGAAACAAATTCCCCGTCCGTTGAAGTTAATGCACCAAATTCTCTCTTTTCTGTGTCCAATTTAAGTGACCAGCAATTTCCGTACTCTCAATATTTAGGAAAAAACGAGACGAAAGGACTCTTATATTCCAAGGAACTGTCGTCTTCCGACTGTGGTGTTCTCTCCTCCTTATGTAGTTCATCGAAAGACTCCAGGATTGAAGGGTTCAAAGAGAAGCCGAGTGATGAATTGCAAGAACAATATGCTGAATGGTTTTCACTCTGTGATGCGGATGAAGTGGAAGATATCGTTGACAAGACACAGCAAATTGACTGGTTAGATGAATTACAATACTTCCAAATGTCAGGCGAGCAATCCTTGAGCTTACTAGGATAGGAATTGCTTTAAATGTTTGTGCCATAGCACTGTTTTTTTTTTTTTAAGATGTTGCAAAAATTGACCCTCTGCTTCGAAATTGAATTTCAATCTTTGTTCAAAAAAAGTTGTTCTCATTGCCTGTCATCCCTCTCTTGTACATGGGTTGTCCTTTTATGCGTTAAGTATAAGTCGAATCCATTTGAAGGATTTCACCAAACGAGGCATTGCCATCACCTATCACATGTAGCTGGCCCCGGATTATTAAAAACATATGCAGACAAAGATGGCAAGATACGATTGATTTAAGAAATAAAGATTTGAATCGTAACTTAGAACGGTAGTTTAGAGTGAACAAAACATGTGGGTACCTAATGAAGCATGGACTTTTTAGAGTTCCATTGCCAGTTGATGGTGGCGGCTGTCATAACCTTAAAGCATTCGAGTGAGAACAGAAAATTTAAAATAATAAAACGACCGATCCCACAAACTGATTATTAAAAACATATGCAGACAAAGATGGCAAGACACGATTGGTTTTAAAAATAAAGATTTGATATTGTCGCTGAATATATTTTCGTTCTGAATCGTAACTTAGAACGGTAGTTTAGAGTGAACAAAACATGTGGGTACCTAACGAGGCATGGACTTTTTAGAGTTCCATTGCCAGTTGATGGTGGCGGCTGTCATCACCTTAAAGCATTCGAGTGAGAACAGAAAATTTAAAATAATAAAACGGCCGATCCCACAAACTGATCGCGTCTCCTTTTGGGTGGGAGTGCAGGTACGGTGCACTCGCTAGAGTCCAAAATGAAATCACTTTTCAATCATAATCCACACCATTCCTGACGCAAACAGAAGCTAAAATACGTGTCAAGCAGTGTTATGATGGGAATCTAGTGTCTGTACGACCTTTTACTCAATTTGCATCTTTGAAAAATACATCTTATTTTTTTTATTTTTTTCTTAATTAAAAGTAAAAGCAAATGACGAATATGTTCAGCTATGTTTGTTGTAATAAAAAAACAATAAAAAGTAAAAGTAAATAGAGATAATGAATGTATTTATTTAATATATATTTATTCTATATTAAATTAGAAGCTTAAGTATTATATATAAAATTTTAAAGTTTTTATTTAAATTTAATTTAATTTTTTTTTAAATTTACTCATTAAATAAAATGTACAATACAAATGACATTCAATTCCATAGATCTTATATTAGACAAAATGGCATTCATCAACTAAGATTATATAATTATTAAAGAAGATATAATTATTTGTTATTCCTCTTTAATGAGGGATCTTTAAGGTGGTTACTTAGTCTACCAATATATATATAATATAGTTCTTTAATTATATTTATTTTTTAAAAGTTTTTTATATTATTATTATTTAATATTATGTAATATATATTTTTTAGTATGATAGTTTATATTGTCTCTAGATTTTATATAATATAATTTAAATTTGTATTTATTGATTTTATTTATAATTTTTTTATATTATTCACAAATTTGATATAATTATCTTTATTGTTAGAATTTATGTTGTCATTCAACATTATATACTATAATTTAAAATATTGAATGAAGAAATTTTAAATAATCCACCTATATATATAATTATAACCATTTACTAAAGGCATATTAATAGACTTACCGTTCTACATTTTGCACATATTTTTTTTTATTTTTTTTGGTTCCACTATGCTAAGTTCCATATGAGCTCTTCAATCAACTGATGTAGGATACTACATAGTGCTCATATTTTAGATTTTCACTTTTTAAATGGTGATGCATTAAAATATAAGATATTGGTGTAAAAAATTCTAATTATTACTTACACAAAGGAACAATTAATGGAAAAAAAATATGAAGAATAATTAAAAATCAGATGACAAGATTCATCTTAATAATACATAATTTGATATATTATAAGCAATATTATATAATTTGATGGATTTGATTAATTATTTTCTATCAAATTAATTAAAAAAAATTAAATTCTATTAATAATTTGACATTTTATTAGATACATAATTAATATTATGTTAACAAAACATGTCTTTTTACCCTGTAGTATATATAAAATCTTAATACATTATTATATAATAAAAATATAGTTTATTAACTTATTGTTTATTGAATAAAGTGTCTAAGTATTTCAATCACTATAACACAATCCAAAACATAGTATAAAAAAATTAGTTATTTATTATTGAAAGGTACAAGTATTTTACATATATAGATTGTGTCAAAGACTAAGTTAAGGTTTATTGATGTGGTAGTAAAGGGTGGTAGTAAAGGCGCATTAATAAACTTATCTTTTTACAGATTTTATAGATTAATTTTCATCTATTTTGATTTCATTGTGCTATGTTCCATATAAACTTTTCAATCAGATGTAGTTGCACATTTATCCACCAAAATAAAAAATCCTTAAAAATCCTCCATTCCCTTGCCCATACTACTTGTTATCCATCTTCTTCTTCCTCCACTCAGGGAAGACTTTTACAAATAGATCCCCATTTTATTTTTCATGTGCATAAAAACTATAACAAAACTCTGCTCAAATTTCATTCAATTTTGTTGTGTATGTGTTCGACATTATGGTTGCAACTTAGAACGGTAGTTTAGAGTGAACAAAACATGTGTTGTGTATGTGTTCGACATTATGGTTGCAACTTAGAACGGTAGTTTAGAGTGAACAAAACATGTGGGTACCTAATGAGACATGGACTTTTTAGGAGTTCCATTGCCAGTTGATGGTGCGGCTGTCACCACCTTAAAGCAATCGAGAGAGAACAAAAAAAAATTAAAAATAATAAAACCACCGATCCACAAACAGATCGCGTCTCCTTTTGGGTGGTAGTGCAGGTACGGTGCACTCGCTAGAGTCCAAAATGAAATCACTTTTCAACCATAATCCAGACCATGTTTTAATTTTTTGATACCGGAAAATACATGGAAAGATATAGGTAATCTGAGTCACCCGTACTCACGCCTTTAGGATGGAAAAAAAAAACACCATCACATTCCTGACGCAGACAAAAGCTAAAATACTTGTCAAGCAGTGTTATAATGGGAATCTAGTGTCTGTAGCACCTTTTACTCAATTTTCCATCTTTGAAAAATGCATCTTATTTATTTATTTATTTTTAAATTAAAATAAATAACAAATAATGAATATGTTCAGCTATGTTTGTTGTAATAAAATAAAATTAAAATAAAAGTAGATTTTTAGGTTCAAATAAGATGATTTTCAAAATAAATGTATTAATTTAATATATATTTATTCTATTTTATTAAATTAAAACATTAAATATTTTACATAAAATTTTAAAATCATATATTAAAACTTTGTTAAATTCACTGAAGTCACATAAATAACAAGATCTAATACAAATGGCATTCCATCCCATAGACCCCATTCTAACTCTCTAGAGAAAACCACATTCATCCAATAACAATACATAATTATCAAAGAAGATAGAATTACTAAGAATACATAATTATCAAAGAAAATAGAATTACTTGTTATTCCTCTTTCATGAGGGATCCTTAAGGTGGTTAGTCTACTAACATGTATATTATATGTCTCCTTAATTATATTTATTTTATTATTATTTAATATTATGTAATATATTTTTTATTATGATAGTTTATATTGTTTCTCAATTTTATATAATATAATTTGTATTTTTTATTGGTTGGAATAAGAGGTTTTGAACAGGTCTCCAAACCTTTTACACAACAAGAAAACTCACACTAAAGGGCTTCCAAAAGAATAAGAAACTAAACCGAGACAAGGTCCACAAAGGATTCAAATTTGAAGTTTTCTACCCAAACAAGGGTGTCGCTCAAACAAGAAATTCAAAAATGAAAAACTCCCACCAAGGTATGGGAATCTGACGACGGACAAGAGATTACCCCTTCTCAAATTCGACTTTTCATTAAAATCTTTTGAAAATACATACATAAAAAAAATAAAACAGCCCGCAGGCTTTACAATGACCAAGCTCGGCTTGATCTTCTCCCCTGCACTCTGTCTCCTCCTTCTCTAATCTGCCACCATTTTCATTTACAAAGCTCGAGTTTTTATCGAGGCCTCAACCCTCTCCCCATTAATGACTGCACGAATCAATTAACAAGACCTGCAAAAATTGGCTTTTCTCGCAGAGTCATCAATTTTCCCTCCTTAATTGGCCAACTCCCTGATCCGCCATGAAAGCACGCATTTAATTGGTCCTTCACCTGCAACCGTCGCTTTGTCAGAATATTTATCTGCAACAGCTATCTCTTTTCCCGCACGTGTGGCCTGTCCACATGTCCAATTTTAATTTGTCTTCAACTGGCCGCAAAACCGTGACATGTCATGATGTCGCGACCAAACTGGCGCGTTGCCTTCATCTGCAGATAACGTCGTGAAATCGTGACCAAAAATCCCCTCCGTACCTTAGCTGCAAAAACATCATGACATCACGACATCGTGATATTGTGACGTCGTGATATCGCGACGAAAACTCTCTTTCGTGCCTTCGTCGCAAAAACATCGTGACATCGTGACGTTGCCATATCGCGACGTCGCAATATCATGACGAAAACTCCCCTTCGTGCCTTCATCGCAAAATTGTCACGACATCGTGATGTCATGATATCGCGACGTCGCGATATCACGACAAAAACTCCCCTTCGTGCCTTAGCTGCAAAAACATCGTGACATCATGACGTCGCGATATCGCGACGTCGTGATATTGTGACGAAAACTCCCCTTCGTGCCTTCGCCGCAAAAACATCGTGACATCGCAATATCGCGACGTCGCGATATCATGATGAAAACTCCCCTTCGTGCCTTAGTCGCAAAAACATCGCGACATCGCGACGTCGCGATATCACGACGTCGCGATATCGTGACGAAAACTCCCCTTCACCTTGTCGTAGCCTTTGGGGTCGCGATTTCGTGACCCCCTCCCCAAATTTTGCTTTGGTAAATAAAACAAAACACATAACACTTAGAAAAGTTTTGATTGATGCGAGGTTGCTCTGTTGTCACCGGATGCTCCTACATCAGACACCTAGGGTAAATGGAGAAGTGACCTTCACTTCTGTGCTGTTCGGTCCACATATTTTGTAACAGCTCCAAATGTGCACCTGCCTCTATAGCCCGCTTAAACCCTGTCTCTTGGCAAAAATATTTTTTGCCTTCTACCAGACAAATTCTGGCACTGCTGCACACCTCATCCACTGCCTATATTGGCTTTAATTTGTGGCACACTCCATCTTTTGTCAAGGAGTACGTATTTGCACGACCATCATGCACTGCACTCTGATCAAACTGCCATGGCCTTCCTAACAGCAAATGGCAAGCATCCATGGAGAAAACATCACACAGGACCTCATCCTGGTACTTCCCAATATTGAACGTGACTAAGCACTATTCATGGACCCATGCTCTATGGTCCTTCCACAACCATGCAATCTGGTATGGATGCGGGTGTCTCCTCCTCTCTAGCTATAACTTAGCAACCATCTCCTCAAAGACTAAGTTATCTATACTCCCATTGTCTATAATAACATTACAGACTTTGCCTGCACTTTTGCATCGTGTGTGAAACAGGCTTCTCCTCTGCTCTGGTTTGTCTTCATCAATCAACATGGTTCTCCTCATGATCATTGCTTCTCCTTTCTCAGCCTCTTCAGAATGTTCTAATTCGGCATCTTCCTCTGCCACAACAGCTCTAGCAGGACCCACATGTTTCTTGTTCACTCTCTCGGGGTGCTGGGGACACTCATATGCCCGATGTCCCTCTTCTCCACAGTGGAAACATGTTCCTTGAAACACTCCTCTTCCATACCCATGTCCAGATCTACCTCTTCCCCTTGGGTAGCCATTGTTTTGAACTTGGGGTTTGGGTTCCTCATCTTCCTTCTGATCCCGACTGTTGCTAACCTCTACTTTCTTCTCCTCTTTTCCTTCATCTTTTCTTCCACCAGTCTTTCCTCCATGCCCTCTTCTTTTTTGCTTGCTCTCAAACCTTCTGTTCAGTTTTTCTTCAACTTTCAGAGCAAACTGGTAAGCATCTTCAATGGTGCTCACCCGAACTAAGCTCAACTCTTCCTGGATACTGGGTCTCAACCCATTAATATAATGGGCCACCTTCTCCTTGCTTGCTTCTAAATGGCCAGTTCTGATGGAGATTTTATAAAACTCCTCCGTATATTCTTGGATAGTTTTATTCATCTGTCTCAAACCCTGCATTTTTCTCAGCAGATCCAACTCGTAATCTGCCAAAATAAACTATCTTTTTAATTTTTCTACCATCCGTTCCCATCTTGTTATCCATTATTTTCCTCTTCTGTTCCGTTCCAGCTGTACTCCCTTCCACCATATGCTGGCATGACCTTTTAATTTGGTTTTAGCGAATCTGACCCTCTCGGGATCTTCAACTTCTTCATACTCGAAGTATTCTTCCAGATCATTGATCCAGTCAATCAATTCTTCTAGATCCAGGTTCCCGGCATACGTGGAAACCTCCATCTTTGACCTTTTCCCGATCTGGGATATGGCCCTGTAAAGTCTGGCTTGTGCCATATCCACAGCTTCTTTTTCTTATTCAGACTAGTTTTCTTCTTCATCTACTTCGTCTTCACTGTCTGCATCTCTTCTTGGTTCGTGTCCTCTACGCAGTTCTTCTTACAGGGCCTAAACTTGCCACTGCAAATCCCAAACATCTGTTGCTATCGGCATGCCTCTCCCACCAACAGGCTTTCTTCTCAGAGGCATTCTACTCACTCTCTCACAAGCCATTCCACAGATCCTGGTGTAACTGCCTCACATCCGACGATCTGTTACACACTCAGGAACTTCCAGCTCTGATACCACTGACGACGGACAAGAGATTACCCCTTCTCAAATTTGACTTGTCATTAAAATCTTTTGAAAATACATACATAAAAAACTAAAATATCCTGCAAGATTTACAATGACCAAGCTCGGCTTGATCTTCTCCCCTACACTCTGTCTCCTCCTTCTCTAATCCGCCACCATTTTCATTTACAAAGCTCGAGTTTTTATCGAGGCCTCGACCCTCTCCCCATTAATGACTCACCTGCGCAAATCAATTAACAAGACCTGCCAAAATTGGCTTTTCCCGCTGAGCCATCAATTTTCCCTCCTTAATTGGCCAACTCCCTAATCCACCATGAAAGCACGCATTTAATTGGTCCTTCACCTACAACCGTCGCTTTGTCAGAATATTTATCTACAACAGTTGTCTCTTTTCCTGCGTGCACAACCTGTCCACGTGTCCAATTTTAATTTGTCTTCAACTGGCCGCGAAACCGTGACATGTCGTGATATCATGACATGTCGCAATATCGTGACCAAACTGGCGCCTTTCCTTCATCTGCAGATAATGTCACAAAATCATGACCAAAAATCCCCTTCATACCTTAGCTGCAAAAACGTCACGACATCACGACGTCGCGATATCACGACGTCGCGATATCGCGACGAAAACTCCCATTTGTGCCTTCGCCGCAAAAACATCATGACATCGCGACATCGTGATATCGTGACCAAAACTCCCCTTCGTGCCTTAGCTAAAAAAACATCGTGACATCACGACGTCACGATATCGCAACATCATGATATCACGACAAAAACTCCCCTTCGTGCCTTCACCGCAAAAACGTCATGACATCGCGACGTTGCGATATCACGACATCGCGATATCATGAAAAAAACTCCCCTTCATGCCTTAGCCACAAAAACATCATGACATCATGATGTCACGATATCGCGATGTCGCGATATCGCGACGAAAACTCCCCTTCGCCTTGCTGCAGCCTTTGGGGTCGCGATTTCGCGACCCCCTCCCCAAATTTTGCTTTGGTAAATAAAACAAAACACATAACACTTAGAAAAGTTCTGGTTGATGCGAGGTTGCTCTGTTGCCGCCGGATGCTCCTGCATCAGAATCCTATTCAAACTTTCATTTTCAAAATTTGAAAAAAACCCTTCTTGAGGGGTCTCCCCAAGATCGATCAAACAAGGAAAACTCCTTCAGACCCAAGGGTAGAGAAGCATCCTAGAGAACTACAGACCAAGCAACATATCGATATAGTTCCACACGATGCTCCCTTAATAAGGCAACCTCATACCATCATATGAAGACAAGGGACCCCCTTGGGCCTTGGTAAAACAAGCTCTTCGAGAGAGTGTGTTCCCATAGGATGCTCTTCCAAGAAGGAAAAGTCATTACAAAATATTGAATAAAAATAAGGGGCCCACTTGGACCCTAGTAAAATAGCTCTCTAAGAGAGCACGCATCCACAAGATGTTCTCCCAAGAAGGAAAAGCCATCATAGATCATAGAGGGAAAAATTGGGTGCCCTTCTAACCCTTGGTGAAACAACTTTTGGAGAGAGCACACATCCACAGGATGCTCTCCTAGGAAGGAAAAGTCATCACAGATATCTAAAGGAAAAATTATGGGGCCCTCCTGGCCCCTAGTAAAACAACTCTCTAATATAGCACACATCCATAGGATGCTCTCCTACGAAGGTAAAAAGTCATTGTAGAACTTAGAAGGAAAAATTGGGAGCCCTCATGATCCCTGGTAAAATAGCTCTCTAAGAGAGCACACATGCATATGATGCTCTTGTAGGAAGGGAAAGCCATTGTAGACTACTAAAGTAAAAATAGGGGGTCCTCTTGGACCTTGCTAAAACAACTCTCTAAGAGAGAAATCATCCACAAGATGCTCTCATAAGAAGGGAAATCCATCGTAGGGACCTCTTGGCCCCTATTAAAATAACTCTCTAAGAGAGCCATGATGCTCTTCTAAGGAAAATCCACTTTAGACCATTGAAGGAAAAACTAGGGGCTCTCCTGGCATAAAACAACTTTCCTAGAGAGCACATGTCCACAAGATGCTCTCCTAGGAAGAGAAAGCTATCATAGACCATCAAATAAAAATTGCTTTCCTAGAGAGCACACATCCACGGGATGCTCTCCTAGGAAGGAAAAGTTATTGTAGATCATTGAAGGAAACATTGGGGGCCCTACTGGCCCTCGATAAAATTGCTCTCTAAGAGAGCATGCATCCATAGGAGACTCTTCAAAGAAGAAAAAATCATTGTAGATCACCAAGGAAAAACTAGGGGTCATCCTAGCCCTTGGTAAAACAACTATTCGAGAGAGCACACATCCATAAATGCTCTTCCAAGAAGAAAAAAATCTAGGCTAGAAAGAAACCTCGATAACCACTTTTAGGTGGTCAATAATGTTCTCTCATTCGGGTATACCACTATTTAGAGAGAAGCCATAAGATATTTTTTGTGTCTCCCTTCACATCGCATAAGTTTGAACCATGGATATCCTATTCAATGGGGCCAGGCTCACCTTCTCCACCAAGGCATGGGAATCATACTCAAACTATCATTTTAAAAATTTGAAAAAAACCCCTCCTTGAGGGGTCTCCCGAAGATCCATAAAACAAATAAAACTTCTTAATACCAGAGGGTAGAAAAGCATCCTAGAGCACTACATACCAAGCAACATGTTGACATAGTTCCACATGAATATCCCTTAAGAAGGTGACCTCATACCATTGAATGAATACAAGGGACCCCCTTGGCCCCTTGTAAAATAAGATCTTCGAGAGAGTGAGTGCCCATAGGATGCTCTCCCAAGAAGGAAAAGTCATCACAAACTATCGAATAAAAAATATGGGGCCCACCTAGCCCCTAGTAAAATAGCTCTTTGAGAGAGCACGCATCCATAGGATGCTCTCCCAAGAAGAGAAAGCCATCACAAATCGTCAAAGTAAAAATTGGGTGCCCTACTAGCCCTTGGTTAAATAACTCTTTGAGAGAGCACACATACACAGGATGCTCTCCTAATAAGGGAAAGTAATCATAGACATTTGAATAAAAAACTAGGGGGACCCTCCTGGCCCTTGGTAAAATAAATCTCTAAGACAACACACATCCATAAGATGCTCTCCTAGGAAGGAAAAGTCATTGTAGAACTTAGAAGGAAAAACTGGGGGTCCTCTTGGTCACTGGAAAAATAGCTCTCTAAGAGAGCATATATGCACAATATGATCTCGTAGAAAGTGAAAGACATTGTATACTTCTAAAGGAAAAGTAGAGGGCCCTCTTGACCCCTTCTAAAATAGCTCTCTTAGAGAGCAAACATCCATAGGATGTTTTTCTATGAAGGGAAAGCCATCACAAGGCCCTCATTTTCCCTAGTAAAATAGCTCTCTAAAGAGCACACATCCACATGATCCTATTCCAGGAAGGAAAATCCATTGTAGATCATAAAAGAAAAAATTGGGGGCTCTCTTGGACCCTAGTAAAACAACTGTCCTAGAGAGCACATGTCCACAAGATGATCTCCTAGGAAGAGAAGGCCATCATAGACCATCAAAAGAAAAATTAGAGGCCCTCCTGGCCCCTAGTAAAATTGCTTTCCTAGAGAGCACACATCCACAGGGTGCTCTCCTAAGAAGGAAACTTCATCATAGATTATCGAAGGAAAATTTGGGGGTCCTACTAGCCCTTGGTAAAATTGCTCTTTAGAGCATGCATCCATAGGATGCTCTTCGAGGAAGAAAAAATTGCTACAGACTTCCAAAGGAAAAACTAGGGGTCCTTCTAGACCATGGTAAAGTAACTCTTTAAGAGAGCATGTATCCATAGAATGCTCTTCCAAGAAGGAAAAAATCTAGGTTAGAAAGAAACCTCGAGAACCACTCTTAGGTGGTCAACAATGTTGTTCCATTTGGGTATACCACTATCTAGAGAGAAGCCAAAAGATATTTTGTGTCCTCATTTGCATCACAGAAGTTTGAACCATGATGGGGCCAGGCTCACCTTCTCCACTTGCACTATAAATGTTGACACAATTTTAGGTTAGAAAGAAACCTTGAGAGCCACTCGTAGGTGGCCAACAATGCCATCCCATCTAGGTATACCACTATCCAGAGAGAATCCACAAGAGATTTTTTTTATCCTCCTTCACATCATAGAGGATTGAACCATGGACCTCCCATTCAATGAGGCTAGGCTTACCTTCTCCACTTTCTCTACAAATGTGGAAAAAATATTAGGGTAGAGAGAAAACCACGAGAGCTACTCTAAGGTGGCCAAAATTGTCATCCCATCTAGGTATACCACTATATAGAGGGAAGCCACAAGAGATTATTTTTGTGTCCCCTTTCACATCATAGAGGTTTGAACTATGTATCTCATGTTCAACAAGGCCAAGCTCACCTTATCCACTTATGGTACAAATACGGATAAAAACATTAGGTTAGAAAGAAACCTTGAGAGTCACTTTTAGGTGGTTAACAGTGGTGTCCCATCTAGGTATACCATTATCTAGACGGAATCCATAGGAGATTTTTTTTTTTCCCCTTTACATTGCAAAGCTTCAAACCATGGACCTCTTATGTAATAATGCTAGGATGACCTTCTAAGAAATTTTAGGTTAGAAAGAAATCTCAAGAGCCGCTCTTAGGTGGTTGACAATGTTGTCCCATCTAGGTATACCACTATCTAGAGGGAAGCCACAAGAGATTTTTTGTGTCCCCTTCACATTGTAGAGGTTCAAACTATGGACCTCCCATTCAATGAGGCCAGACTTAACTTCTTCACTTGCACTACAAAGGTGAACAAAATAAATTTTATGTTAGAAAGAAACCTTGAGAGCCACTCTTATGTGGTGGACAATGTCGTCCCATCCAGGTATACCAATCTCTAGAGGGAAGCCACAAGAAAACTTGTGTGTCCCCCTTTGCATCATAGAGGTTTGAATTGTGGACCTCCCATTCAACAAAAAACTTTGGTTTAGGGTGGGCACCAAAGAAACCCTTAGACCCTAGAACACAACTAGCAAGGAATGTTTTTTTTGTGTATATGTAGGAGGGAGTGAGAATCATACCCAGGTTAGCCACAAACAACACCCTTTGTTAAGTTCTATAAGTAATGTAATTATTTTTATTTTGAAAATTTATGTTGTCATTCAAAATTATATACTATAATCCAAAATATCGAAGAATGACATATTAAATAATCCACCCATATATATAACCATAACCATCTACTTAAAAAATATTTAATATAATGTTTATATTTACATGTGAATATATATATATATATATATATATATATATGATTTACAACATTAATAATTACTTCAAACATTAATACTCCTCACTGTTAGAAATATATAATGTTATTAAACATATATAACATTAATGTTTTTGTTGCATGTATATATATTATGTAAAATATAAATGCATATACCACATCAATAAAACTTAACATAGTGTTTGACACAATCTATATGTCTAAAATACTTGTACCTTTCAATAATAAATAACTAAATATTTTACACTATGTTTTGGACTGTGTTATAGTGATTGGAATACTTAGAAACTTTAATCAATAAATAATAAGTTAAATAAACTATATTGTTTATATAATAATGTATTAAGATTTTATATATAATATAGAGTACAAAAGGTATGTCTTCTTAACATAATATTAATGAGGCATCCAATTAAATGTTAAATTGTGTCCTCAAGGGCTAGGTGGATTGGTAGGTATCTTGTCTAGTCAGACACTTATCAAGAAGATACTTAGGTTCAAACCCTGGGGTAATGTGTGTTGCAAAGGTAGTAGTATGATCTAAATCCTTTGAGTGCACGCCATACCAAAAATGATGGTATAAATATCGAGTGATTGGTGGTCCCTCACGTCATATCAACAACAATAAGGTGGTATAGGCTTGTTGGGAGCAGCCCATGTGGTTTAAATCCTACACTTAATAATTACTAAAAGTAGTGTGGATGTAACCAACTCCCCTATGTAGAAAAAAACATGGTTAAATTATTAATATAATATAATCATTTTTTATTATTTTTATTGAAAAAATAATCAAATCCACCAAATTATGTAATATCACTTATAATATATCCAATTTATTAATGTATTATTAAGTCAAAAATTGTCATTTAATTTTGAATTATTCTTTATATTTTTGTGTTAATTGCTCCTTTGTAACAGTTGGAATTTTTAAACCAATATCTTATATTTTAGTCCATAAACATTTTCAAAGGGTGAAAAAACTAAAATATGAATACTCTTTAGTATCCTACATTAGTTGATTGAAGAGCTCATATGGAACATAGGATAGTGGAACCAAAACAAATGAAAACATTTATCTATAAAAACTATAAAATGGTAAGTCTATTAATATTCCTTTACTGCCACATGGTTTTTTCTTATTTATATAGTTGTAGCTCCCATAAAGAAGTATATACTTATTAAATATCATGTAGGGCACAAATTGTTAGAGACTATGTCTAGAATATATATATATAGATTGCATGGGATCCCTATGGCATAAAACTAATAGGGGTTAGAAAAATATCCAAATATTGTTTTATCTATTTTTATTGGCCTATGTCATTTAGAATCCCTATTGGTTAAGCACCCTTAGTTTATGAGGAACATTTATTTTATACTTTTCAAGTGGACCCACAACCTTATCACTTTTGAGACTATCTTTTGAAGTCCTAGCATGTGGTCAATTTCTTGATTTACTAATATTATTATGGTATTTTATTGACCAATTGGTTAATATATTAGGTAATATTATCTATAAGTAAGAGAGGTTTTATTTTGATAATTTCCACAAATGAGATTGTGTATAAATCAATCTTCCTTACCATCTCTAGGACAACATTCATACTCAACAGGGTGATCATTGCTCTCCAAAGAGTTATCTATATTAATATGCAAAACACTTATGTTTACTATTAGTCTAAATATCATAAAACTAAGGAATGTTCATTGTTAAAAAATCTGAAGGAGGAGGGATGTAAAAAAATGGAAATTAAAAATACTTTATTTTGAAATCCTATCTTGCTAGTTGAAAAAGTGCCCTAAGGTCATATATAATATTTGGGTATATCTTTCTCAAAACTTCATGATAGATTATCTTCCTAGAACATGGCATGTTCCATGATAACCTTTTTTTGTTAAGTCTTGAAATGAGAAGAGCTCAAAATTATTATATATTTTATTGAGTTGCTTTTAATATTACCATGCAATGTTTACTTTATGACACGCAATCAATATGCTTTCCTAATAAATGTATGTGCCACATGACAAACCTTGAGGATACAAATATGCTTATCGATTTGAATATTAAATTAAGGGTCCTTCTTAGAATGTCTATGGACAAAGTGAGCGACTACAACACTTGTTATATTCAACATGTAAAACTAAAACATTTTAGTTGTAGCTATTTAAAGAAATTTAAGATTTTATATTTTCTACTTGAAACCTCCCTTAACTAAACTTGACTAAATTATATTAAGTTATGCTCAAAAAATTTAGAAGTTGAGTAGGCAATTCCACCGTAATTTCTTTGAGATTAGTCTAGTGATCAAAGAATGGGGGCAATATCTCTCTTATCGAACTCCTTGGGTCTTAATTTTAATTTTAATGAATGTTATGTGATATTATTAATCAGTATACATGTATTAAATATAATTAGAGAGTTAGGCTATGTAATTTGCTTACATCTCATTTTCTTGAATACTGGTGGCTTGTGTGCAATGATTACAACATGGTAGAATATCCTTGATTAGGATAAAGAAGGTATGCTTCACAAGTAATTGGTTATCAAGGAGCATGAGGTTTAGTTCCACTTTTAGAATAATTGGCACATATTAGAACCACTTTATTGATAAAGGTTCAAAACCAATTGATATACATCATGGTACATAGGATGTGGTTAGTGTGAATTTTTTTTTATGAGCAACGCATAGGGCTAAGCAGTTTCCTCCCAATAATGACTCTTCGTAAAGCTGAAAGATATGCTTATCAATAGGAAATTTAACACAGTCACCACACATACACCCACCCACCCCCTCATACACTCACCCATGTTGTGGTTTGAACCTTGGACCTCTTGAAGAGCCAAAGCCAAATTGTTACGTTGTCCCCGTTTCTTATATTATTATTATTATTTAATATTATGTAATATATTTTTTATTATGATAGTTTATTGTCTCTCAAATTTTTATAATATAATTTAAATTATATTTTTTGATTTAATTTAAAACAAATTTAATATTATTGATGAATTTTATATAATTATTTTTATTGTTAGAATTTATGTTGTCATTCAACATTATATACTATAATTCAAAATATTGAATGAAGACATATTAAATAATCCACCTATATATAATCATAACCATTCACTAAATACATATTAATAGACTTACCATTTTAGTTTTTAATCCACCTATATATAATCATAACCATTCACTAAAGACATATTAATAGGCTTAACATTTTAGGTTTTATAGATAATTTTTTTCCATTTGTTTTGGTTCCACTATGTTGTGTTCCATATGATTTCTTCAATGTAGGATACTAGAGAGTGCTTATATTTTAGATTTTCACCCTTTAAAAAGGTGAAACACTAAAATATAAGATATAGGTGTAAAAAAATTCTAACTATTACGTACACAAAGGAATAATTAATGAAAAAATAATATGAAGAATAATTAAAAATCAAATGACAAGCTTAATTTTAATAATACATTAATAAATTTGATATATTATAAGTGATATTACATAATTGGGTGGATTTGATTATTATTTTTCAATCAAACTAATTAAAAAGGATTAAATTCTATTAATAATTTGACATTTTATTGGATACATAATTAATATTATGCTAACAAGACATGTCTTTTTACCCTATATTATATATAGAATCTTAATACATTATTATATAATAAAGATATAGTTTATTTAACTTATTGTTTATTGAATAAAATGTCTAAGTATTTCGATCACTATAACACTATCCAAAACATACTATAAAAAAATTAGTTATTTATTATTGAAAGGTACAATTATTTTAGATATATAGATTGTGTCAAAGGCTAAGTTAAGGTTTATTGATGTGGTAGTAAATGCATATTAATAGACTTGCCTTTTTACAAATTTTATATATTAATTTTTTCATTTGTTTTGGTTCCACTATGCTATGCTTTATATGAGTTGTTCAATCAACTGATGTAGTTGCACATTTGTCCACCCAAGTGGAGAATCCCTAAGATTATTTCCTTCCCTCATCCATGCCACTTGTCACCCATATTCTTCCTCCTCCCATGGAAGACTTTAAAAATAGGTCCCCATTTCATTTTTCATTTGTGCACAAAAATTATAACAGAACTCTCCTCAAATTTCATTCAATTTTTTTGTGTATGTGTTTGACATTATGGTTGCAAGTTTTCCATTCAAAGAGCTCTAAGGATTTAGCCATGGAGGCTATTGTAAGTGTTTTCTAACCATTTTTTTTAGCCATACCCATAGTCAATATCCAACAATGCATGAAATCTATAGCAAATATCTGAAAAAAAAATTAAAAAGGCTTTGATATGAGACTTAAACCCTCTGCTAGATAAGAATCACAACCACCTAGGGTAGTTACACAAATCTGCAACTACATAAGGTGGTTACATAGAGTCACAACCACTCATGGCAGTTACAGATAACCACAACCACACTAGGTAGATACACAAAGAGCCAACCGCATCGAGCGATTGTGTTTTAAGGTAAAATAAGAACTTTAGACCAACCATCGTCTACATAGAAAGGTAAATCAAGTATTTTGTTAGGTTTTTTAAGTATTTCATATAATTTTGTAACTCTTTCACCTGATTTGGTGAATTTTTGTAACATTTTATTTAATTTTGTAACCCTCTTTCATGGTTTTGGATCTCATCTCAAAAGACCCTACATATGCTATTGATGTTATCATTGTGATATTGTGCGCAGGTATTGGATACACATAGAAACTTAGGAGGTCAGACAACGTGCATTCTAAACCCTCCTACAAACTATTGTGTAATCAAGGAGATAACTTGTGACATCATAGATTTGACTTGTAAAATAAAATCCTCCATTTTGGAAGGTCAAATGTAATTGAAAAGGCTAATTTTTAAAAGATAAAATTTATTAATATCAATATCAGAGCTATTGTTTTATCTATTTTCAATTTTTATGGTCTATTTGCTCTTTCATACAAATGGTAATCATGGTCGGATCCTTTATCCATAATACATTTGATGCTTGTTGTTTTACATGGGCTTTGGTACTTGCATCAAGCATAACATGTCTTATGTGTTTTTCTTAGGGTTCTTTGTGCTTGCATGCTTGTTTAGATTGCTTTGCTAACTTTATTCCTTATATTTTTGTTACGGATACCCAAGGATAGAAAAATATATAGTTACACCTCTTAGATAGGGCTTGATATTATAATATCTACCCTCTTAGGATCAAACACAACCACCTAGGGTGGTCCATAGGCTTAAACACAAACACCTAGGGTAGTCCACAAGCTCAAAAAAACCACCTAGGGTGATCCATAGACTTAGACACAACCACACAGGGTAGTCCAAAGGCTAAAACACAACCACCCAAGGTAGTCCTCAAGCTCAGATACAACCACCCAAGGTAGTCCATAGGTTCGGATACAACCACTTAGGGAAATCCATACACTCAGACATAATCACCTAGGGTGGTCGACAGGCTTAGATACAACTACCCAAGGTGGTCCTTAGGCTTTGATACAACTGCGCATGCTTAGAATCAGGGACACAATATGCTCAATTTCTTTTTCTTTCAACATAGGTTTATATTTTAGCTGCTCATATCTCCTAATTTTGTGTATAAATTCATAGCATAGTTCATTTTATTTTTTTTTTTGAATATATTTTCCCATTTTACTTTTTAAATTTCTAAAAAACACTAGCATAAATATTTTATGATTTTTTTCAAAGACTCAAAGGCACATTAGTTTAGTTGTTTCTTTGTGATTTTCTTCAAAAACTCAAAGGCACAGTTGTTTCTTTGTGATTTTCTTCAGAACCTCAAAGGCACAATTGTTTAATCATTTCTTTCTATTTTTTAAAAAACTCAAGGTGCATTAGATTAGTTGTTATTTATTTTAAAAACTCAAAGACTCATTAGATTAGTCATCATTTGCTTTTCAAAACTTAGTAGCTTAAGTTATTATTTCCTTTTCAAGATCAATAGATCAATTTGTGCATGCTTCCATAAGCTCATTTAGATCAATATTTCTTTTAATAACACATTAGATCATTGTTTTCATTGCATTTTTAGGATTAGTTTTAAACTTGCATTGTAAATAGCCATTAAAAAATATATCAAACAAAAAAAAACCAAAACAACACAAATCAAAAAAATCAAAATAAAAAATAAAAAAGCACATCAAATCACACACACTTGCACATTACATTCAACAAATATTTTGCAAGGAAAACCTCCTAGTGATATTGAATTTCACCACAAAACATCAATTGAGCCTTTAGACACAACATCTAGATCACATAGTTTCATGGATTTCATCACCAAGAAGCTAGTTACCTTTAGGACTAGCTTGGATAATTTTGAATTTAGATGCCCTTTTGTTCAGAGGGCTTAGTAATTTTTTGATTCGTAGCTATCATTCATATCCAATCCTAACCAAGTGTGAAGTTAAAGCCCGATTGAGTAAGTAGCAGGGCATAGATAATATAGTATCTATCGAGAGGTTTGTTTTATCCCCTTAGGATACCTAGAGCCAACCCACCATCCTAGGAAGCATTTTTAGCCATTTGTGTCTTATTCCTCATCAGGGGGTGGACATAAACACACCTTTATAGATTTTATTTAATCACCCATTCATATTTTCTAGGTCTAGGGAACATCAAACACATAGAAACCAAAAAATAATTCAAAAAAGTATTACAAAAAAAATCAAAATATCAAAAATGAAAACCTCAAAAAATTCGTTCTTTGTTTGATTTTTACTTTGTATAGATAGTGTGTTATTCCTTTTAAAAAACAAAAATAGAGAGAAAATAGAGTATCCACCAACACCCATGCCATTCTATTTGTCCTATGGTAATGAACCACAGCTAAGCCAATGCCTAGTCCTAAACCCAAGTCTCCATGGACCATTCAAGTTAATCTACCCATCCTTCAACTACTTCCCTAACCCATTAAGAGGATGTGTCATAAATACATTAGTGTAGCCTATCCAATGAATCCCACCATTACATTTCTCACCCACCTAAGATACATCCCCCTAAATATGATCTAGGAGTGAATCATCATGTGACCCATACAAATGACTCTAGATACGATATCTTAATCAAGGATATCAAGAGTGCCCTATCACACTCTACTCGAGGTATCTCCACCACATGAAGAAGCCCCACTAATCTTAGTATCCATATATTCACTATTATAATATCCCTCAAGGATGTATCCAATATCCATGATCTCCATTCTCTACTCTTTATCACATATAGCTGTAAAACAAATCACACACACAAAATTCTTATTAGTATCCATATTATCAAATCAAATCATACCAATAGAATCATGTTTATCATTCATTACTTTATAATAGTCATCACTACCTATGGGTGATATTTTATTCCTTCTCTCCCACTTTACTCTACAAGAAGATTTCATAAAAAGACCAACTAATTTTGAAATTTTGATAAAAGGAGCAAATGGCCAAAATCAGATGAACAACCAACAAGCCAAATCACCAGGTCTAGAATCAAACGAAACAATGGGTAGGGGCATGCTCAAAGGAAAACTTGAAAACCCCACCCCAAATATTTGATAGAGAATTGGGACTTCTAAATATTTGGACATAAATATTAGACTAGGTGAAAGAGATTAAAAGTCTCAAGTTCCCATCTGTGCAATTGGATGAAACTTTGGTAAGATAGTATTAGATGGCTAAACCCTAAACTTTAATTCACATCATATGGTGAATGAAATACTGGTAGGTTGATGCAAGAGAGGTATACCTAAAGTCCTAAGTTGGGATCACCATTTAGTAGGGAAAAAGCTTTAAGGAACTCAGTATCAAGCATTAATGATATCAACTACCTGATGTAGATCACTGATGGGCATGAACAAGAAGAATTTAAGAGAGCACATCTATGGAGGTAATTAATTTTTGACCCATCTGCAACACAAAGGGATAGATTAGATTCAAATTTAAGAAGCTTTTAGAATGATCAAGAGCTTAGATTTATGAATAAGCATCCAATTTTTTTCAAACGATAACCTTCCCCCCTGAAGCAAAGCATCAATAGATCTCATGGCCTTTACATTTTGATCCTTCCCATCGAGCACCATTAATATTTATTTTTTAATTATATTGTAAAATCTTCTATAAATAGTAGAATACTTACCATTCCAAAGTGTAGATTTCTGATCTTTACAATTCATATACACTCCTCCATTAATTGTAAATAATAGCAATATCTATTAGGTCTCTCAATTTATCTATCTTTATCTTTTCGCCTTTGCATGAGTGATAATTTTTGCTATGGTTGTCTAAGTTGATATGCTTAATTCTGCTATCTAGATTTCATGGGTTCAACTGGATGGTTTTAGAATTTGTATTTTCCATTGGGTGTCAAGGTTTATTTTTGCTAAAGCCAATCATGTGGGAATGCTCTAATTTTACTACCTAGATTTCATGCACATTCCCATTGGTTATGGAATTTTTCCCTACACATTGAGCTAAAGGAGAATTGATAGGTGGGGTAGGTTGACCTATTAGGTATTTTTTATTGATTGTGTCAATGACAGTGGAGGAAGTATGTCTTGATGTAATCATATTCCATACTTGTTATTTCTAGCTATGACCTTATTTACTTTCTTTCTTGCTCCATTTTCCCTCTTTTCCCCTTTACATCGTAGTTAGCTAGGACATAAGGAGCCATACTTCTTTGGAAATTGACTGATTCTACCCATCCAAGGTTGGGTGACCATTCAATGTTGGTTGAGAACCTCTGGGTATACCTCCTAATTATCTAGTACCATTTTTTGTACCAATAGTTTTTGGTGAACTCTTTGAGTTTATGTGTTTAATGAAACCAGAATTTGGTGATTCTCTGGTTTACCCAGATCTTGGAAAATCATCTGGTGACTTTGAATGTGCAACATTCCCATATCATGAGACTAATTGCATTTTTGTGCTAGCACTTTCCATATCCCAAAGGACCCAAGGTTTTATGAGCAGCCTTGACCTTTCAAGTGGTGATAGTATATTCATCTAGTGACTTTGACTATGATACATGCACCAGGACCATTTAAGGCTAGTGACTCAATGGATTATCTAAGCTACCCATAGTGGAATGATGTTATTTTGTTAGACCTCCAATGCTAGCATTAAAATCCCAAGGGTGTTATGAAATCCATCTCCAAATGCAATGACACCTTGGGAATAGCTCGAGAACATCTAGAAGATGTTACTACATTAGCGCTTCTTCATAGTATAGTGCATGAAGATGTCATGATTAGGATCCTGGTATTATATCTAGAAGGAAGTATACTATGGTGGTACCATAACCTTTGTTGAAGAACTATTTTATCATGGGTGGATTTGGCTAGAGCTTTGGTGCCAGTGCATACATTTGATAAAAATATCTAGATCCTTAACTCTTGATGCATCTCTCATACATCAGAAGGGCCCTTTTTGAATATATTGCAAAATTCAACATATGATTCAGAATAAATTGGGAAAGGATCCCCATTTATTACCAAATAATCCCCACCTAGGCTCCTTGTACTATGTTTGGGTGTTTATCTCAAGCATCAGTCTCCTTTTATATCAATCTGGAAAAGGAGATTACCTCAAATGTTTTAGGATGCTATATGAGTAGAGCAACTCCTACTTCAACCAGGACAGAGATATTTATATGATTTTAGCCTCTCATCCCTGTTTCCAATCGCTCTCACTTCCTTCCCCACTGTACATCATCTGCCATGTATACCATCACAAGTTGTACAGGAGCCAAGGTCATAGTATTGTTAAATACAAGGGGTGTATATTTTCTTAAGTTTGTGCAAGAAATATGCAAGCACAAAACTCACAAAAGATAATTCCATCACCTGCATCCTTTCCCAATAAATGGAGGTCCCATCCCCTACAGGATCAATCAATCAAGTTCAAATAAAAATTGCATGGAGTTAACGGAGAAGTGTAAGGTTAGGAATTTACAACAAGTGGATCCCAAGATATGGAAAAACCTGAGCCTGCTACTAGAAGAAACAGTACATGAAGAAGTCTCTCTCATGGAATACTTTATTGCCACATTAATCATCAATTTCATAGGTACTAGTATGCATGATGATCTACCAATATGTACTCTAATTGTAGCTTGGAAAGTTTTTGAGCAACACCAGATGTACTACAAAGAGCACCTCAAGTTTGATATGATTTGGTCTGGATATTACAGATTTACTGGATATACCTACAGTACGGGATAATGGTTTTTATGTGCCATTCATGTTGTAATTTTATGTATGAAAACTGGTAACTAAATAAAAGTGTTATAGGTACATGGCTAGTGACATCATCTTGTTCGTTGGTGACTCATAATAGATTTCCTGAGAGCACATTGATTTCAAAAAAACCTCTTTCATTTTAAAATATTCTTCTACTATGGCCCCATACCCAATGGACCAAGGCTCAAAATTCATGCAATCCCTAAAAAGATATACACTAAAAATTTGAAAAGAAGTACCCATTCCCCTACCCAGTGGAAATAATATATAAATAAAATCTCAAAAGGGTGAATAGTAGAAAAGTAAATATGGATATAATGCTACAAAAAGATATTATTCAAAAAAGTTGTGATACATTGAGGAGTTTTTTACGTAATTGTGTCAAAATTAAATTGAAGAACACAATATTATACTAAGAGTGGGGGTGAACAGTATAAGGCCACTTTTACTTTTCTATCGCTAATAATAATATGTAATATATTAATGGAAATATCAATAGCAGTAATCAAATCAATGCATAAATCACCACACACAATAGATACACCAATTTAACATGGTTTACCTAATGTAGGCTACTCCATGGAGAAAATATTTCACTAAATTTTTCTCAATAAATCTCTTGGGAATCCTTTCTCTATTACAATATTTATTGACCTATATCCAAAGGAGACACCAATCCCCTAATCAAGTTCATGGATATCTATCAACAAGAGACACCAATTACCTTAGCTAATTTGTGGATCTCTATCCATAAGAGAACTTCTTCTCCTATGATATGGTTGGTGATCCTCTAGAATACTGCTACCTCTACTACTCTAGCTTATAGATCTCTCTCCACTAAAGACCTATATCCTCTATGAACTAGCTAATGGATATTTATCCACTAGATACTACTATCCTCTATTCTATCACCTCCAAATAGTACTCTCAGTTCTGTCTCAAATATATACTAAACATAGTCATTTTTTCTAGTACACATTTGCTCAATATCTGTCTTTGATCTGCACTAAACATAGTCCTTAGATCTAGCACAAATATACTCAATATCTATATTTTATTTGCACTAAACATAGTCCTTCAATCTAGCATAAATCTACTCAATATCTATCTATGTTATGGCACAAATTGATCCTCAGATCTACACCTTAATCTATACTCATATTTGTCCTCAAGCCTTAATAAAAAGCTTACTCCAAACCTTAAATCAAGGTTTGAACAAATCAATCAAACAACTCTGCTCACAAGTCTTCTCAAAGACTTACTTTAAATATGCATTATAATATTCCACAAAATCTCACACTAATCTATCCACAAGTCTTCACAAATAATTACCTCAAATATGCTCAACATGTTCTCACTATAACTTGCTCAATCTACTCAACAAGTCTTCATAAAGATTTACCTCAAATATACTCTACAAGTCCTCACTAGAACTTGCTCAATATGCTCAACAAGTCTTCATAAAGACTTACCTCAAATATGCTCAACAAGTCCACACTAGAACTTGTCCAATATTCTCAACAAGTCTTCACCAAGACTTACTTTAAATCTGCATTGTAAGATTCCACAAAATCTTACTCAACTCTATCCTTACATCCACTATAGGACATACTCAAATATATCCAATATATTTCATAAAAGCTTATTCAACTCAACTCAATCTTTCACAGAAAACCTCTTTCAATCACACTCACAAGTTTCACTCAGAATCTTGTTTATCCACATAAGCATATAGAGAATTTTTAGAGACTCAATATGTTTCACAATCTCAAACACTTAATCACTTTCAATATCTCTTTATTTTCCACAAAACACGTATATAATGGTTAGAGACTCAATATGTTTCAACAATGCTCAATCACTTTCAAAATATTTCTCAAATTAGTAAAGAACAATTTGTTTCACAGAACTTGAACTATCACTCCAACACTTCCAATCAACTAATATCAATCAACTCTACTCAACCAATCATTCAATGAAATCTTAGTCAACAACGCTTATCATAAAAACCTCACATAATAGTGATACTCATGATATTTCACAACCCCTAGTTCAAGATAGTTCTCAACTTCACATAATAATGATACTCATGAAATTTTATAAAACCTAGTCAGGGTTATGTAGAAGAGGTTGGACTCAAAATGTACTTGTAAAATAATGGTGAATCCTAATAAAAATAAATATGAATTATGGCGAATCCTAAGCAAATCAAAACAATCATCTTCACACAAAAATTTGGGGAATTTGAATCTCTAAAAAGTAAGGTCATCTTTGGGGTAAATTTTGACTTATTAAATCACCTTATAATTTCATAAAAATACCACCATTAGATCAGGCTTGAAAAGAGCTTTCCAACAAGTACAAATATACCTATGTCTGGATATATATTATAGCAAATTGACCCTAATAAAAAATTGGTCCTAAAAATTATAGGCAAATGGGCCGACGTTGAGGGTCCTCATATTCACCAATTTTCAATTTTAGAAATCTTAATATTTGCCCAATTTGTGAATATTCACCACTGTGCATAACCTTGACCCTAGTTCAAGATAGTTCTCAACTTCACATAACAATGATACTCATGATATTTCACAAACCCTAAACATGTACATGAAGGCTTACTCAATATTTTCAAAAATGCTTATCAAACAAGGTTTCTAGCATCAACCTTCATTCCATAAAAACCATCATCAATCAATATTGGATATCTCAAGACCAAATTCAACAAAGCTTATCAAACAATCCTTTTCACTCCAACTCAACATTCACAACATCCAATCCAACAATATTTTACTCTCAAGGAAGAGGTACCCATACCTTTTGTTTGATAGATATATGTCTTCAAAACCTGTCTTAACCATAATCAAATTTTCTTTGCCAAAACTAGGGTTAGGTAGCCACAACCTATCTCAAGATATCCACAAAATAATTTTCAATAATTATTTTACCATACAAAATATCAAATCTCTTAGTACACCTTATAATCTCCAAACTTATATAATATAAGTCAACATCCTTATTAAACAAAATACACAATAATTTCCATTAAACACCTTATCACTCCAACTTTATAAAATAAATTGCAATCACCAGAAATTAAAATAAAATATTTTAATTTACTTTACCTTATAACTCCCACTTTATAAAATAAATTGCAATCACCAAAAATTAAAATAAAATATTTTAATTTACTTTACCTTATAACTCCCTCAACAACCTTATAGTTTCCAACTTACAAAGACCTCTAAGCAATTTTTGAAATTCACAACCTTTGGAGAAGTAAAAATATTTTTAACATACCTTTCAACTAATCTGCCCACCAAAACATTTTTGACATGATTCAAACACACAACGTAGCCTCTCCAACACCCTAGCCTCAAGCTAGGCTACCAAGTGGGTTGTGTGCCCACATGAGACTTTAGGCACACATTTCCCACTTTATTCTCCTCATGAAGGCACCCAAAAAAAATGAAAACCTCTCCACTAGAAAAAATGTCTATCACATGGATCGAACCCGCGATCCCTTCCTTGCAAGCCTTAGAACTATCTCATCTGACACGTATGCTATAGCCACCAGTGGATATTTCTATCCATGATGATGGCCTTACACCTTAGTCAGCCTCTAATCACTTTGAAATGTAAACTTCTCTTTCTCCAACAAATGCAGCGCTCGCTTTTTTCATTCAAAGGTGTGTGTATTCTAGGACATAAGAAATGAAAATTATTTCCTATATTAATACACATGTTTCTTTTCTTTTACACGTCGGTGGAATTCCAAATCTAAAATTCAAAATAGATTTTAAATATTTTAAATTTAACACCTTTGCACCCACTATTAATTTAAATTTTAATTTTAATCAAATATTAAAATATTTTAATTTTAATTAAATCTTTTGTAATCTGCTCATGGGTCTTTTTAACTTGAACCTTGTTTTTCATCACTTTTTTATTTAGCCCAAAATATTATAATAATACAATATTATTATAATATTTAAACTTGCTTCTCCTTCCTTGGGTCTTCATCCTTTGGGTCTTTTCAGGCATATAATATTAAAAATAAATATTATATCCTATTCCTTTTCAAGACTTTCTTACTTTTGTAAAAACCACTTGATGTCCTTAATGATGATGAAATTGAACCAATACGCTTTTGACATCAATGAAAACAAACTACTCAAAATTTCTAACAATCTCCCCCTTTTTCATTGATGGAAACCCCTTTATTTTTACCATTCCTTTTTCCTTTTCAAAAGTTTCTTTCCTTGAGAAACTGCTCCTCCTGACTGAATGCTCTCCCCCTAACTCAAATATCTCCCCCTTTGTCATCAATGGCAAAGGGTAACCTTTGGGGCTTGGGGCTAAGAATGAGACTCTTAGCTTAGCCCCTCCCCCATATCATATTGAGTTGGTTAATTATTGGGTGGGAGTATATCTACTCCCAGCATACACTGATATTTACCTTTTTCCACCTTCTTCCTCAACTGATATTTTTGATTCCTCTAACTATTCATGTTCCTACTTGTCTCTAGAAGTTTTTCTCTACACCACTTAGATATGTGCCCAACATTATTGCACTTATAGCACTTAATGTTGTGATTCCTTGAAAGTGCAAATATCTTGGGTTTTCTCCTGGTGAAGCCATATCCATTCCTATCATGAACCCTGTAATTTACTATTTTGTGATCAAACTGATTACAAGAGTAGCAATACCCTTGAAAACGCTACTTATTTTTGAAATTTTCATATTCCTATATTTCAAGTGCCATGCAATGTGTATCCTTGTACCCACACCTATGATATGATAAGCATCATCCATTGAAAATACCTTGTCTTGATCCCATTGGTCTCTTAGTCTCTTTTATCCTGTGTTGCTTCATGTTCCTCATTTGTGCATTTTTACTTTCCTTGTTGAAATTTCTATTGTCCAACTCATCCTCAGAAGTCTCACTTTCTCTTACACTTTCTTCTTTTGAAGCTTCTTCTTCTTCGAAGCTTGATATTGACTCCTCCCCTTGTTTTATTTGTACCTGTTCAAAACCAAGTCCTATTTTGTTTAACGAAGATCTTTGTACCTTGATAATATTATCCAAGTTATTTGAGCTTCTCCCAAACCTGTGTAACTTGTCCTTAGAATCTTATACTTCCTTCCTGAGTGAAGCTGACTCATGCTCTAATTTTTCACATTCCAAAACCTTAGCTTCTAACTTCTCTTTGAATTTTCTTGTCTTAGCTATTGATTTAGTGTTGGGCACTGAATTGCACCAAGTTTTCACTGTATACTACGACTGTTTATCTTCCTAGTTTATATTCAGGCTTATACCCGATAGCTATAGATCAACACTCAACATTGGATGTACCAAAATAGGGGTTTTCGATCCAACCTCCAAAGTAGGCTAATTCCTTGTCAAATTAGCAAAATTTTGACACAATTATGCTCACTTAGGGTTTGAAGGTTAGGGTTAGAGAAATGTGAACAATTATGGATGGATAGGCTAACAACATTGCACCATAATAATGTGTGTGTGTATTATAACTCAACAAGGAGGAATGAGCAGGCGGGAAGCGATGAACTAGGGTTTCTGGAGATAAGGAAAATATAGGGTATCAGTTGGGTTGTCGAAGTGTTTTTTGGTTACTGTGGATCTGAAGGCAAGATTGCTGCCCCAGGAGGGTCCAATGGGGACTTCTTCGGATCCTCTCCTATGGAGAAATAGCTCTTATGCAGATTTGTTCAAATATAAATCTCCATCCAATACTGACGAAGCTCAAAGAAATGTATTTAAAATGCTCTTCACGGCTGTTGGGAACAGATCAACAGCGCATCGGGTTAATGGATGCCTACCACAGTCCGAATCAAGGCCCAAGATTGTCATTGAGCCAAGGATGGTTGAATAAATAGTCTTATATAGAGTCAATCATGAATTGATCTATAAATTCATGGGTATTCGCCCTACCTTGAATTTTTTGCACTCCTGGGTCCGACAAAACTGGGAGCCTCATGGTGAGTACTCTTTATGGTTTATTACCAATGGGTATTTTATTGCCAATTTTTCTTCTCTGGCTGATAGAAATAGGGCTTTCGAATCAGAAAAGAGGAATCATGGTCCGACAATATTATTTGTTCAACCCTGGAGAGTGGGATTCAATCCTCGAATTGAACCCACTGTTGTCCCAGTTTGTATCTGTTTGTATGCACTTCCAATGGAGTTTTGGAGTGAGCAAGTTTTGGAGATGATCGGTAATTACCTTGGAAGACATTTGGGTGTCTCCAAAGACACAATAGAAGGGAACACAACTGTTTATGCAAGAATATGCATGGAAATGGATCTTAGCCAGCCTCTACCGACAGAGGTGGAACTTGAACTTGTAGGACTATCTTGGATTCAACAGCTGGATAATGAGGCTCTACCCTTTAGATGCAGAGTTAGCCACAAATACGGGAATTTGGCCCGATTCTACCCAAATAATATGAACACAAAAATGGAGGCTCCTCTAGGAATGTCAAATCTTCCTAAGGAGGGTAAGGCAACAATAAACAAAGAACCAACCAATACTTCTTAGGGTAAAGAAGCTCAGAGATATGGTTTTGAATAGCCCAAAAGAAGGAGAAGGCAAAAGAAAAAATATGGTAAAGAGCAAACCCATCTCAAGCCCGCCAATAGGTATGAGATATTTAAGACACTAGTGGACCAAGAGGAACAACTCATGGAAGGAGTGGATGGTAATAGTGAAAATAATAACATCCTCGTTCAAGCTCCTCTTTCTTCTCCCCCTATCATAGAGCAGGTAATTGACCTCAGTGAGTTACCATAGCCAAAGAGTGCAGGGGCATTAATAGTGCATAACCAAGAGTAGCCAATAATTAGGATGTCAGCATGGGAATAGTAGAAAAGAATAGAGAAAGGCCAACTTTAGGGATAACTCAGGTGGAAAAGAGATCAAAAAATAGCAACTCTCAAGCAGTGGGTAGAAAATCAAATAAGGAATTGCTAGCATTTCAAGGAGACAAACTGATCACTAGAGGATCGGTGAGGCCAATAGATTCTTATTTATCTCAAGGTAACTAATGATTATACAATCATGGAATTTTAGGGGTTTAAACAGTAGAACCCATCAATCTGCTGTTCGAAGACTCTTAGAAAAATGTAAAATGGATTTTTTGCTTATTCAGGAGACAAAAATGTCATTAGATCTTGTGTAAAACAGTTAACAAAATTTGGAGGGGTGCTGGTCATATGGAAGTGGCTGCCCAAGGTGCCTCAGGGGGGATTGTTACTCTTTGGAACTCTCTTGAATGGACTGCAATAGAAAATCTAGATTGGAGGGGTGTTCTCACATCACATTTTAGGAATAATGTCACAGCTGAACATGTTTTAATCACAAATTTTTATAGGACTCAAAACCTTGATGGTCAGAGACTTCAATGGAGAGCTGTGCATAACATGAGAATCTCAAGGGAATATTTAGACTGGATTATTGCTGGGGATTTTAATGCTAAATTATCCTCTAGAGATTAGGAATGGGGATCCCCAATTTTGGACCCAGGGGATCGACTTATGATTGCCCAAGTCCAGGCTTTACACTTAGTGGATATTAAATGCCCTGGAACCAACTATACTTGGACTAATAAGAGGAGGGAGCCACATAGCAGGAATGTAAAGTTAGATCATTTTTTGGTTTCAGATGAGGCTTTTGTAAAATGGAATACAAAATTTCAGATTTTGGAAGGTCCAGTTTTAGATCACTTTCCCATTTTGTTGGAAGAAGGAACTAAGACAGGGCAGCACCACAAACCATTTAAATTTGAGAATTTTTGGTTACAAAAAGAGGAACTTCGAAGGAAAATTCCTCAGTGGTGGGAAGAAGGCTGCCCAACATATGGAACAACAATGTTTAGATTCCACAAACAACTTCATTATGTCAAATCTCAACTGAAACATTGGAGGCGAGCTAACAAGACAGACTTCCAGGTCCAAAGAGCTCCTTTGGTGGCCATATGGGATGAGGTTCAAAAATACTTTAGGGAAGGAACAATTACAGAGCAACTCAAATCTGAGGATGATGCCTTGCGTAAAGTGGTTGAGGATATTGACAACCAAGAGGAGACCTATTGGAAGCAGAGACAAGAACCACTTGGTTATTAGAAGGTGATAGAAATACCAAATTTTTCCATCGAACTGTTTGTGCTAGGAGACAGATGAATAACATGGAAGCTCTTCAATATGAGAATGGGCACTCCTTTGATACACTTCCAGGTATGCATTCCCATTCAATGGATTATTTTTCTAAACTTTTTAAGGAAAGTATGGTGCAAGATGAATAGGCTCAGAATGATGTTATTGTTTTCATACCTTCTGTTATCTCTTAAGAAGAAAATCAGACCCTTCTTAAACCCATTGATAGAGAGGAACTAAAGAATGTGGTCTTTGGAAGGAGCACCGAAAAAACTCCAAGTCCATATGGCTTTCCAATTGAGTTTTTTTAGGCCTTTTGGGATAACTTGGAGGAGGATGTAATGGATGTTATAGAGGAGTCTAGAGGTAGTAAAAGAATGCTTAAAGCACTAAATCATACTTTCATTACCTTAATTCCAAAATGGGAGGAGGGGGTACATATTTCAGATTATAGACCTATTGCCTTATGCAATGTGATATATAAAATAATCACAAAGGTAATGG
The DNA here is from genome assembly GCA_028583015.1 of Wollemia nobilis. Lineage (NCBI taxonomy): Eukaryota > Viridiplantae > Streptophyta > Pinopsida > Araucariales > Araucariaceae > Wollemia > Wollemia nobilis. The sequence continues at coordinate 1,165,737 of JAQPPZ010016751.1, read as the reverse complement.
CTGAGCGGCTAAAACCTCTTTTACATAACATTATCTCCTTCGAGCAAGAGGGTTTTATAAAGGGTAGGCAGATCCTTGATGGGGTGGTTCTAGCTCATGAGGTAATCCATTCAATGCAAACATCTGGTAATAAAGGAATGTTCGTAAAATTAGATATGTTAAAGGCTTATGATAGGGTGGAGTGGAGCTTCTTGGCAAAGATGATGGTAGCCTTTGGTTTCTCTCAGGATTGGATAGAATGGGTCATGAGTTGTGTCTCTACTCTGACATACTCAGTGTTAATCAAGGGTCTTCCCTCGCAACCACTTGGATACACTTGAGTCCTTCGTCAAGGGGATCCTTGCTCTCCCTATCTTTTTCTCATATTGGTTGAAGGACTAGGCAGACTTTTCTTGAGGAGAATACAAGGTTTGCTAACAGGTATCAAGGTGGGTGAGGAAGTTTTGACTCACCTACAGTTTGTGGATGATACTGGATTGGTGGGAGTGGCCAGCTTCAAGGAAGTAATAATGACCAGATATACTCTTAGTGTCTACCTTAGGGCTACAAACCAAGTCATCAAAGATAAAAAATCCAAAGTGGTCTTTTTCAATCTTGATCAAAGGCTTCAGGACAGATTTTTAGAGATCTTGGGATTCACAAGGACTTCTCTCCCAGTGGTTTACTTGGGGGTCCCTTTGCACTTTAAAAAGCTAAAAATAGATATCTGGAGGAATCTTTTGGATTGTATCAAGGATAGAATTAATCATTGGTCTCACAAATGGTTAAGCTACGAGGGTAGATTAACTTTCTTATAGTCAATCATTCAGGCCATGCCAATTTATAAATTTTCTATCCTGGCTACCCCACATACTATATGGAAAGATTTGGACAAGATGGCTAGAAAATTCTTATGGGAAGGAGCAAAAGGAGAGAGGAAATGGGCCTTAGTAGTTTGGGACAAAGTAACCCAACCCAAGGTAAAAGGAGGTTTGGGATTGAGAAGATCCAAGATAAATAACAAAGCTTTGGCTGGAAAGCTTTACTGGAGGTGGATTTCCCAACCAACTTTCTTATTCAGTAGAATCCTAACTAGTAAATATCTGGGACATGTTAACCCAAATGAGGTGGGTCATTTCCCTTTGGATGGTACTCGATCCTTGGTGTGGCAGGCTCTCAAGTTAGGATCTCAAGTAGTAAAAGATCGATTATTTTGGAAAGTGGGGAGAGGGGAGAAGGCATGTTTTTGGACAGATTCATGGGATCAATACCCACCTATCATTGTTGAATTTCCTGAATTGCAACCAATAAAAGCAGCCATTGAAACCAAGGGATGGGTCAAAATTGAAAGTTATTTCACCACTAGTCATCTGGGGGAGTATAAGTTTAAGTAGTTCAAGAAGTTGGATGAGTGGCCAATTTCAATCCCTCCGGATTTGGCACCCATCTTGACTAAAATCTTGATAGAAATATTTCTCACAGGTAGAGATGAGGAGGATGAATTATCTTGGGGCTATGGGAGCCTTGGTGTTTACACAGTTAAGGATGGATATGACAAGATCCTTCCAGATCCTCCCCCTCATACTTATCAGGTTGAGGATTGGAGAAATATTTGGCATTCCAAAGGTTGGCTAAAAGCAAACTTTTTTGCCTCGCAGTTCATGCACAATGGAATTCTCACTTTTGATAATCTCAGATGTAAAGGAATCATCGGTCCTTCTCAATGTGTCTTATGCTACAAGAGTGAGGAAACAATTGATCACTTGATGTTTGAGTGCCCTTTCAAGTTAATGGTGACTTGAATCGGATTAATATCTAGGAAAGATGGAAGAGGGGTAGATTTAAATCTAAAGCTCTTCGTCTTGGTTAGGAGCTTGCATTAAAAATTATCTGGTGGCAAGTGTGGTTGGAGAGAAATGATAGAATTTTTAGAGAAACATTTTCCTCGTTAGATGGAGTTTGGCAGGTCATTTAGAGCAAAGTCACAAAAACTGTGGTTGTCTATGCTAAAGAGGAAACTCAGGTTGTTATTGGGGCAATGGAAGAGGGATTTGAAGTGCAGGAGGGACAGGACAGAGCTAGTTGGAAACCTCCCCCAGAAGGTTGGATTAAAATTAATACTGATGGAGCTGCAAAAGGCAATCCGAGTAGAGCCAGAATTGGAGTGGTTTACCAGAATCATGTTGGAACGGTGCTCTATTGGTAACTGCAAGGATTTGGAAGAGCCACAAACAATGAAGTAGAATCCATAGCTATCAAATATACTTCTATTTGGGCAGTTAAACAGGGCCACAGGAGGATAATACTTGAATCAGATTCTCAAATAATGGTTGGAGCTCTAGATTACATGAGGAACTTTGCTTTGAAAGCATGGAGGTTGAGGATTCTTGTCACTCAAATTAAGGAATTATGGATGGAATTAGATGATATGATTCTAGTTTATGTGAGTAGATATTAAACAAAGCGTACGACTTCCTGGCTAAGATGGGTGCTGAGAAGGAGGTAGGGGTTCAGTTGCACAGTGACATGGCTATTGAGGATGAGGTGATTAGGCAGGGTCTTGAAAGGTCCTTGAGCTAATGATCAAAGAAAAAGAAAAGGGAGGAAAGGTGTCATGATATCATGACATGTTGCTTCATCATGGCCAAGGGAGGAAAGGTGTCATGATATCGTGACATGTTGCTTCATCGCGGCCAAGGGAGGAAAGGTGTCACGATATCGTGACATGTTACACCATCATGATCATTGGAGGAAAGGTGTCACGATATCGTGACATGTTGCACCGTCATGGTCACTATAGGAAATGTGTCATGATATCGTGACATGTTGTGTCATTGCGGTCATTGGAGGAAAGGTGTCACAATATCATGACATGTTGCTTCGTCACGGCCAAGGGAGGAAAGTTGTCACGATATCGTGACATGTTGCTTCATCACGGCCAAGGGAGGAAAGTTGTCACGATATCATGACATGTTGCTTCATCACGGCCAAGGGAGGAAAGGTGTCACGATATCGTGACATGTTGCTTCGTCGCAGCCAAGGGAGGAAAGGTGTCATGATCTCGTGACATGTTGCTTCGTCGCGGTCAAGGGAGCAAAGGTGTCACGATTTCGTGACATTTTGCTTCGTCATGGCCAAGGGTGGAAAGGTGTCATGATTTCGTGACATGTTGCTTCATCATGGCAAAGGGAGGAAAGGTGTCACGATATCGTGACATGTTGCTTCGTCGCGGCCAAGGGAGGATTGGTGTCGTGATATCGTGACATGTTGCATTTTCAAGGCCAAGGGAGAAAAGGTTGTTAGAGTAATATTCCATTACTTGGGATAATTACCATTTACTCGATTAGGGTAAAATGAGGTAGTATATTACATTATACTACATTAGTTAGATTATTACATCTACTTTTACTATTTACCATGTAGATATTTATTGTTAAAAATATTTAATTGTTAAAAATATCTGATGGTTAACCTAGATAACTTTCTAAATATTCTAGTTTAGTTGTTAGTTGTTGGCGCTTATTTCTCTAAGAACATAGGTTAGCGATAACTTAGATTAGATATTATTTTAATATCTATCCTACATATTGTAACCTATAAATACCTAGCTTATTCCTATGCTAAGGTTAATGGTTAAGGTTATTATTTGGTTAATATATTTTTGTTAGCACTCTAACCTTTTTCCTAACATTGGCATCAGAGACATTTCGCTAAATAGGCCTGCAGCACTTCGTGGCACACTACTCGAGAAGGTGGCCCAAAGGTTGATCGACACACTTTACGAGGTGGCCCGTAGTATGGATCTAGCATGTTTTTCGAGGCGGCCCATAGGCTGATCGGCTCGCTTCTCGAGGTAGCCCGTAGGAGTTGATCGGCATGGTTCCCGAGGTGACCTGCACGTAGCCCGAGGTGGTTTGTTGACGTGGTGGCATGTGGCCCAAGGTGACCTACACGTGGCTAAAGTGATCAGAAAATGAAGACGTGGTTCTTTGTTTGATTGCCCGTAGGCAATCAAAGGTTGAAGGGACTATTTTCCCTTTTCAACCAAAGTCAATGCGCCCGACGGGCGCATGTGGGATAAAATCCCACGAGTTCTAAAACGAAAAAAAAAAAAAAAATTATACAGCGTCGAAGGCTTTAAGGAAGCCTTCCTCACGTTGGCTGACAGATCAGCCAATGGAGCAGGACTGGCAAAAGCTGCTAATGCGAAAGATCCATGTTCGATTCCTAGCGGGGAAACCCAAAGTTTTTTTTTTGGGTTTCTCACCGCAGACGGGATCCAAAAGGGAAGTGGTTTAATTCCCTTCCCGTCGGGCAGTGTAGCCCGACTGGCAGTGCCAATCGGACGCCTTACGCCCGCGGGGTCGCGGGATCGATCCCCAACAGGGATCGTATTTAAAAAAAAAAAAATTCTTCCCGTCGTGAGAGGGAATAAAGGGAAGGATTTCCCTTCCCTTCTCGTTGGGCGGTGTAGACCGACTGGCAGTAGCGCCAGTCCGGTGCTTAACAGCCATGGGGTCGGGAGTTTGACTCCCGGAGGTGCCATCAACACACCTTTTGCAAGGTGCAACGGCTGGTAAGGTAATTTTTTTTATTTTTTAGTCTTTTAATTAATAAATTAATCATTTCTGTTAATTAAATCATTTTTTTTAAACATTAAGTGATTTTTTATCAAAAATTTTTTATTAATTAAATAATACTAAATTAAAGTTAAAATTATGCATTGAAATAAAATTTAAAAAAAAAAAAAAGGCAAAAGCTTTTGTGTTGTTTTCTCCTAATCAAACAGAGGGAGACAAGAGACAATCATTGAAACAAATTTCTTTTGCAGCTTTGAGACTTCTAATAATTTTTTAAATTCTCCAAAATTTTCTAATCAATTGTTTTGAGAGAACAAATTTTTGTCTCATGAAGAAAAATCTTTGGATCACAAAAGCCCTTCGTCGTCTAAGAGTTATTCAAAAGAGCAACGAACTTGGATGCCAGAAGACAAGATCTCATTTTCGTCATATGCTTAGAGAGCATAGAAAGAGCTTACCCCGTTTCAATACTTACACTGATCCTTGGAAGGGTTTGGATCGTAGTTATGGTCCCATGAGGATTAGAGAACCCTTTAATCCTGATGCACCTCCTATTTTTGAGTATTGAATAATTACGGGAGATAGAAAACCAAGTCGTGTGTCGACTGGTTCTGGATGGTCTTTCAAATGCTTGTCGTGTGTCGACTTGTCTTGAAAGATATGCTCTAAATTCTACATTTTGTAAACATTAAGGGGGGATAGAATTTTTTTTAGAATTCTATAGTTTGCAAAATTGTAAAGAAAAAGGGGGGCTATTTCAGTTTAAAGAAAGGTGCATTCTCGATTTTACTCGACACCTTCTCTTCAAAATTGCTTGTACTAGGTGCATTTTCGGTGGAATCCGACACCTAGAGTGATACAAATTTGGGTGCTCTTATGTTTTTTTATTATTGCACTAAAAACATTTTTTTTGCAATTACAAGGTCAAAAATAAAACATTACAAGGAGCCTTTCACAAAAACCCAAACTTCACTCAACAACCATGCTAAATTTTGCATAGGTTCACACAAGTAATTACTCCCCATCAAAAGGTCAAAAATTTCAATCACCTTGATAAGACTCTCTTTTGTTTGGCTTAAATAAACCTCAAATTTTTTCATCCTTCTTTCAAAGGTGTTAAAAGCAGGTGCCATTAAATATCTTAGAGAGCAAAAATCAAAAGTTTGACACACCTTCCCTTGTTTCATTTGCTCTATTTTGTTTGGCTCAATATTCCTCCAACTTTTCATCCCTTGGTAAGGGTGTTAAGGCAGGTGCCATTAAATATCTTATAGAAAGCAAATTGAAACAACTTCTCTATACCTTTTCTTAGGGTATAGTGCAAGATAGCCTCATATTAGTCCTCTCAAAATTTGAAACCTAAACCATGGCCATGATACACAAGTATCTCACTGAGAGCCAACTGCTCAAAGGTTCAAATTACTCAGCATGGAAGACTAAGATGAAGGCTATCTTAACTGTAGAGGAATTGTGGTCACTAGTGGATGGAAGTGTCACTAGACCTCAATCCCCTGGACAAGATCAAAGAGACTTTGATAAGAAGGATAAGAAACTTTCCTTAATGATCTTGCTTGCTATTACTGATGATATCCAACCTCATATCAGTGAAGCTACAACTAGTAAAGCAGCTTGGGATGCCTCAAGTACCATTTTTGAAGGCAAGAATCAATCAACAATTCTTAACCTTCAAACACAACTTCATACATTACATATGAAATCAGGAGAAACAGTAGAGCTATTCCTCTGTAGAGTCATAGAATTAAAAACAAAGTTGCAATCCTTAGGAGAAAAATTGGAAGACCAAGTCTTGAACTCAATCATTTTGAGAGCTCTTCCTGACTCCTACAGAATGTTGATCACCTCCTTACAAGTTTCTGGTAGGACAGTAACTTTTGTCGAGTTGGTAAATATGCTTCAAATAGAAGAAGCTACCCAACTCCAGAGAGATGAGGCATCTAACAATGCCCTTTTCTCACAACGACAAGGTGGTAAGAAAAAGTGGAATCAACAGAAGGGTTCTTCTTCTAGACAAGACAAGGGTAAAGCCAAAGAGGTTCCGAAGAAGAAGCAGTATTGTAAAATTTGTGACACAAAAACTCATCAAACAAAGAGATGTTGGTTTAAGAACAAGCCTCCCAAAGAGAAAGGTCAAATGAAAAACCAAGGCAATGTTGCAAATGAGATGTCTAATACAGATTCTGATTCTGGTTCAGAGAAAGCACACAGAGTGCTAATTGCTAAAACAGTTTTGTAGAGGGAAAACACATGTGTCCCTTGGGCAAAAGCACCATATTCTCTCTCTCTTCTTTTAGGCTTCATAAATAGCATAAGTATTTTGTTTGAAGACCTTGCAATAAGGGGTGCTTGTACCTCTTTTAGGCTTCATAAATAGAAAATTCTAAGTGTTTGAAGTACTTGTAACAAGAGGAGCGACTTTTTGTGATGTAAAATTGTCTAGGAGGCAATATTTGTAAATCCTTCACAACACTCTTGAGTTGCACACTTTATGCAATTGAGGGGGGATAAACATTTCTTTTCTTCACTGATTTTTTGTAAATAGGTAAGATGACTTATAAGGTTGCATTTTCGGCTTTGACCGACCCCTTAGTCACACTTCCTTCAAAAATTAATTACACTATGTTTAGCAACAAGAAGGGGGGAACTTATAAGGATGCATTTTCGGCAGCAACCGACACCTTAGCTACCTTATCTTTTGCAAATTCATATTGTAAATGAATGAACCTTGTATGCAGTGATCTATTCTACTACACCTAATGATTGCAGTGGCTGGTTACCCATGCAAATCGATTGTATTATGTGATTACCATAAGGACATCTGTTGGCATGAAGAAAAAGTGAGGAATGACCCAATTTTTGCTTAAAAGTAGCCAGAGCACTGTGACAGAGCAAATAACCAGTAGATCAACATCTTCTTCACTGTATTGGGGCAGTTATATACTTTTACCCAAATATTGTTGTATAAAGGGATATGTATGTATTACCCAAATAATGTAATAAGGGGGGATGTTAGAGTAATATTCCATTACTTGGGATAATTACCATTTACTCCATTAGGGTAAAATGAGGTAGTATATTGCATTATACTACATTAGTTAGATTATTACATCTACTTTGACTATTTACCATGTAGATATTTATTGTTAAAAATATCTAATGGTTAACCTAGATAACTTTCTAAATATTCTAGGTTAGTTGTTAGTTGTTGGCGCTTATTTCTCTAAGCGCGTAGGTTAGCGATAACTTAGATTAGATATTATTTTAATATCTATCCTACATATTGTAACCTATAAATACCTAGCTTATTCCTATGCTAAGGTTAATGGTTAAGGTTATTTTTTGGTTAATATATTTTTGTTAGCACTATAACCTTCTTCCTAACATTGGCATCAGAGACATTTCGTTGAATAGGCCCACAACACTTCATGGCACGCTACCTGAGGAGGTGGCCCGAAGGTTGATCGACACACTTTCCGAGGTGGCCCACAGTCTAGATCTAGCACATTTTTTTAGGCGGCCCGTAGGCTGATCAACTCGCTTCTCGAGGTGGCCCATAGGAATTGATCAGCCTCATTCTCGAGGTGACTGCATGTAGCCCGAGGTGGTTCATTGACGTGGTGACATGTGGCCTGAGGTGACCTGCACATGGTTGAAGCGATCGGCAAAAGAAGACCTGGTTCTTTGTTTGATTGCCCGTAGGCAATCAAAGGTTGAAGGGACTATTTTCCCTTTTCAACCAAAGTCAATGCGCCCGATGGGCGCATGTGGGATAAAATCCCACGAGTTCTAAAACAAAAAAAAAAATTTATACAGTGTCGAAGGCTTTAAGGAAGCCTTCCTCACATTGGCTGATGGATCAGCCAATGGAGCAGGACTGGCAAAAGCTGCCAGCCCAGGACGCTCCCCATGCGAAAGATCCGCGTTCGATTCCCAGCGGGGAAACCCAAAGTTTTTTTTTTGGGTTTCTCACCGCAGACGGGATCCAAAAGGGAAGTGGTTTTATTCCCTTCCCGTCGGGCAGCGTAGCCCGACTGGCAGCGCCATTCAGATGCCTTACGCTCACGGGATCGCGGGATCGCGGGATCGATCCCCAGCAAGGATCGTATTTAAAAAAAAAAAATTCTTCCCATCGTGAGAGGGAAGAAAGGGAAGGATTTCCCTTCCTTTCTCATCGAGCGATGTAGACCGACTTGCAGAAGCGCCAATCCATTGCTTAACAGCTGCGGGGTCAGGAGTTCAACTCCCGGCGGCGCCATCAACACACCTTTTGCAAGGTGTGATGGCTGGTAAGGTAATTTTTTTTTAATTTTTTTAATTTTTTTTAGTCTTTTAATTAATAAATTAATCATTTCTGTTAATTAAATCATTTTTTTTAAACATTAAGTGATTTTTTATCAAAAAATTTTTATTAATTAAATTATACTAAATTAAATTTAAAATTATGCATTGAAATAAAATTTAAAAAAAAAAAGGCAAAAGCTTTTGTGTTGTTTTCTCCTAATCAAATAGAGGGAGACAAGAGACAATCATTGAAACAAATTTCTTTTGCAGCTTTGAGACTTCTAATAATTTTTTAAATTCTCCAAAATTTTCTAATCAATTGTTTTGAGAGAACAAATTTTTGTCTCATGAAGAAAAAGCTTTGGATCACAAAAGCCCTTCGTCGTCTAAGAGTTATTCGAAAGAGGAACGAACTTAGATGCCAGACGACAAGATCTCATTTTCGTCATATGCTTAGAGAGCATAGAAGGAGCTTACCCCGTTTCAATACTTACACTGATCCTTGGAAGGGTTTGGATCATAGTTATGGTCCCATGAGGATTAGAGAACCCTTTAATCCTGATGCACCTCCTATTTTTGAGTATTGAATAATTACGGGAGATAGAAAACCAAGTCGTGTGTCGACTGGTTCTAGATGGTCTTTCAAATGCTTGTCGTGTGTCAACTTGTCTTGAAATATATGCTCTAAATTCTACATTTTGTAAACATTAAGGGGGGATAGAATTTTTTTTAGAATTCTATAGTTTGCAAAATTGTAAAGAAAAAGGGGGGCTATTTCAGTTTAAATAAAGGTGCATTCTCGATTTTACTCGACACCTTCTCTTCAAAATTGCTTGTTCTAGGTGCATTTTTGGTGGAATCCGACACCTAGAGTGATACAAATTTGGGTGCTCTTATGTTTTTTTATTATTGCACTAAAAACATTTTTTTTGCAATTACAAGGTCAAAAATAAAACATTACAAGGAGCCTTTCACAAAAACCCAAACTTCACTCAACAACCATGCTAAATTTTGCATAGGTTCACACAAGTAATTACTCCCCATCAAAAGGTCAAAAAATTTCAATCACCTTGATAATACTCTCTTTTGTTTGGCTTAAATAAACCTCAAATGTTTTCATCCTTCTTTCAAAAATGTTAAAAGCAGGTGCCATTAAATATCTTAGAGAGAAAAAATCAAAATTTTGACACACCTTCCCTTGTTTCATTTGCTCTATTTTGTTTGGCTCAATATTCCTCCAAATTTTCATCCCTTGGTAAGGGTGTTAAGGTAGGTGCCATTAAATATCTTATAGAAAGCAAATTGAAACAACTTCTCTATACATTTTCTTAGGGTATAGTGCAAGATAGCCTCATATTAGTCCTCTCAAAATTTGAAACCTAAACCATGGCCATGATACACAAGTATCTCACTGAGATCCAACTGCTCAAAGGTTCAAATTACTCAGCATGGAATACTAAGATGAAGGTTATCTTAACTGTAGAGGAATTGTGGTCACTAGTGGATGGAAGTGTCACTAGACCTCAATCCCCTGGACAAGATCAAAGAGACTTTGATAAGAAGGATAATAAACTTTCCTTAATGATCTTGCTTGCTATTACTGATGATATCCAACCTCATATCAGTGAAGCTACAACTGGTAAGGTAGCTTGGGATGCCTTAAGTACCATTTTTGAAGGCAAGAATAAATCAACAATTCTTAACCTTCAAACACAGCTTCATACATTACATATGAAATCAGGAGAAATAGTAGAGCTATTCCTCTGCAGAGTCGCAGAATTAAAAACAAAGCTGCAATCCTTAGGAGAAAAATTGGAAGACCAAGTCTTGAACTCAATCATTTTGAGAGCTCTTCCTGACTCCTACAGAATGTTGATCACCTCCTTACAAGTTTCTGGTAGGACAGTAACTTTTGTCGAGTTGGTAAATATGCTTCAAATAGAAGCTACCCAACTCCAGAGAGATGAGGCATCTAACAATGCCCTTTTCTCACAACGACAAGGTGGTAAGAAAAAGTGGAATCAACAGAAGGGTTCTTCTTCTAGACAAGACAAGGGTAAAGCCAAAGAGGTTCCGAAGAAGAAGCATTATTGTAAAATTTGTGACACAGACACTCATAAAACAAAGAGATGTTGGTTTAAGAACAAGCCTCCCAAAGAGAAAGGTCAAATGAAAAACCAAGGCAATGTTGCAAATGAGATGTCTAATACAGATTCTAATTTTGGTTCAGAGAAAGCACACAGAGTGCTAATTGCTAAAACAGTTTTGTAGAGGGAAAACACATGTGTCCCTTGGGCAAAAGCAACATATTCTCTCTCTCTTATTTTAGGCTTCATAAATAGCATAAGTATTTTGTTTGAAGACCTTGCAATAAGGGGTGCTTGTACCTCTTTTAGGCTTCATAAATAGCAAATTTTAAGTTTTTGAAGTACTTGTAACAAGAGGAGCGACTTTTTGTGATGTAAAATTGTCTAGGAGGCAATATTTGTAAATCCTTCACAACACTCTTGAGTTGCACACTTTATGCAATTGAGGGGGGATAAACATTTCTTTTCTTCACTGATTTTTTGTAAATAGGGAAGATGACTTATAAGGGTGCATTTTCAGCTTTGACCGACCCCTTAGTCACACTTCCTTCAAAAATTAATTACACTATGTTTTGCAACAAGAATGGGGGAACTTATAAGGATGCATTTTTGGAAGTGACCGACACCTTAGCTATCTTATCTTTTGCAAATTCATATTGTAAATGAATGAACCTTGTATGAAGTGATCTATTCTACTACACCTAGCGATTGCAGCGGCTGGTTACCCATGCAAATCGATTGTATTATGTGATTACCATAAGGACATTTTTTGGCATGAAGAAAAAGTGAGGAATGACCCACTTTTTGCTTAGAAGTAGCCAGAGCACTATGACAGAGCAAATAACCAACAGATCAACATCTTCTTCACTGTATTGGGACAGTTATATACTTTTACCCAAATATTGTTGTATAAAGGGATATGTATGTATTACCCAAATAATGTAATAAGGGGGGATGTTAGAGTAATATTCCATTACTTGGGATGATTACCATTTACTCCATTAGGGTAAAATGAGGTAGTATATTGCATTATACTAAATTAGTTAGATTATTACATCTACTTTGACTATTTACCATGTAGATATTTATTGTTAAAAATATCTAATGGTTAACCTAGATAACTTTCTAAATATTCTAGGTTAGTTGTTAGTTGTTGGTGCTTATTTCTCTAAGCGCGTAGGTTAGCGATAACTTAGATTAGATATTATTTTAATATCTATCCTACATATTGTAACCTATAAATACCTAGCTTATTCCTATGCTAAGGTTAATGGTTAAGGTTATTATTTGGTTAATATATTTTTGTTAGCACTCTAACCTTTTTCCTAACAAAGGTGTCACGATATCGTGACATGTTGCATTTTCACGGCCAAAGGAGAAAAGGTGTCGCGATATCGTGACATGTTGTATTTTCATGGCCAAAGTAGAAAAGGTGTCACGATATCGCGACATGTTGCATTTTTGTGGCCAAAGGAGAAAAGGTGTCGTGATATCACAACATGTTGCAGTTTCACGGCCAAAGGAAAAAAGGTGTCACGATTTCGCGATATGTTGCTTCATCACGGCCAAAGGAGAAAAATGTCGCGATATCGCGACATGTTACTTCATCGCGGCCGAAAGAGAAAAAGTGTCATGATATCATGACATTTTGCAACATTGTGGCCGAAAGAGGAAAAGTGTCGCGATATCAAGACATGTTGCTACATCGCAGCCTAGAGAGAAAAAGTGTCGCGATATCATGACATGTTGCTTCGTCGTGACCAAAAGAGAAAAAGTTTCGTGATATCGTGACATGTTGCAACATCATGGCCAAGAGAGAAAAAGTGTCGCGATATCACGACATGTTGCTTCATCGCGGCCAAAGGAGGAAAAAGTGTCACAATTTCGTGACATGTTGCAACACCGCTACCCAAGGAGAAAAAATGTCACGATTTCGTGACATGTTGCTTCATCATGGCCAAAGGAGGAAAATGTGTCACGATATTGTGACATGTTGCATTTTCATGGCCAAAGGAGAAAAGTGTCACGATATCGCGACATGTTGCATTTTCACGGCCAAAGGAGAAAAGTGTCGCGATATCGCGACATGTTGCATTTTCACGGCCAAAGGAGAAAAGTGTCGCGATATCGCGACATGTTGCATTTTCATGGTCAAAAGATAAGAAGGAAAGAGTGTCGTGATATAACAAGTTGCATCAACTGACCATGTCGATCCCCTTGATAGCTAGTTAATGGTTCAAGAGATTTGGCTCCATTGCAAATCTTCTTTTACTATTGTAAGCATGTGTTCTCTCTGACTTCGGCTGGGAAGAGTCTCTTCCCAAATTGTAATTGATATTTTTTTTAATACAAATTTTTTCAAATTTTTCAAAAAAAAAACATTGCACCACAATAAAAAGCTCCAAAAAACCAAACCAAATACACATAACTCAGACCTATATTATCTCAAATTATACTATTCCTCATTCATTAATACACAACAGAGAAATATTGCAACGAGTAATTTCCATATCCAAATAATGATAATTCAAATAAAATAATTCACCAATACGTATATTTTATAGAAATGCACTCTCTAACAATATAGAACAAACTTAAAAGCATATTTCAATTACTTTAACAACTAGTAATCTGTTAATCAGGCACAAACTAACCATTTAAGCATTCATAGAAATACAACTAAAGAATCTGAACCTCTGATATCAAGCATGAGGACATATATTTGAGGTGAATATCAATATAATGCTCCTCCCATTAGCTTTCAGTAATATTTACAGTAGCACAGGAAAACACACTAGAGCCGACTCATAAAAATGAGGGTTCGACCTCTATTTATAGCTTTTGTAGAAATTAAAATTACAAGGAACATTACAAAGATTTCATTTTAACAACATAGCAGAGATATCTAGTTAGAATTTTCTTACCGATTCATCCCATAAGAAATTTGTTGAAAATGGTTCACCATGGCAGTTCGAGGCCTCTACAACTTGCTGGTCACTCGATAAAACTAGATTTCAGGCCATTGGAAATCATGCATTATTGTTAATTTTTCTTGGATGCTATCTGCAATTTTTGATCTATAATCACCTCTAGTTTGATCTTCTGGAAAACCCTTGACACTTCATCTTCCTCTTCTAACAAAATGTTCCAATCTCGGTGAAGAAATGTTCTTAAATACCTAATATTTATCAACACAACCTCCACCATTGATCTCCCTCATCGTATGGTTTAGATTAAATCTGATAAAAGCTTTATTAAAATGGCAAGGAGTACACAACGCCATTCCGCTTTAAAATGGTGGTGATGTCACCCTTCTTTATCAGAACTTGCAAAATCGCCAATCTAGACCTCTAAAAGTTGAGCAGGATCGAATCCATTTTTTTCATTCTTTAGAATACTTCATATTCTGCAGGGTATTCTTCAATCCACACTTTTTATCAATGACATCATCTCTTCCTTATAACTTTTGTGGATTTCATTCTAGGTTGAACAAGTGCATTAGCATGTGCTCACAAATTCAGGCCTGCCATGGTGTGAAGTAACTCTTTCTCTATTACAAAAAACCGTCATAATAAAACATTCCACTTTATCACAATTTCAAAAAGGAGAAGTCAAAGTCATATTTAGTCATGAATCCACATCTGCTTTGGCCATAGCTTTCCACTTTGTCACCATTTCGGGCACAAATACTCCATGGGTTTTTCGAAATTGGGCCTTCTAAAACTTAGCCATTGTCAAGTCCTAAATCTATGCTTTTTTATTGTTGACATCATCTCTTCTCAAAACTTTTGCATATTTGACATGCGTCGCCAGTCCAGATCCAGAAACAAAACTCCTAAAATCACTTCATTCATGAAAATTGACTGTGTCGGATGGGCTCATATCTTCTATTGCGGATCTACTTAGCAATACACTACAAGGGTGTGGAATGAAGATTTTTCCACTTAGACAAAATTTGCAAAAATTTTCCTAAGTATGTGGCCATTTTGGACCTACATTCTTGTGCCTCCCGGGTGGATTTGCTTGCAAAGCCAATCGATATCAGAGTCTTATCCATTGGGCTTTAGGAGTAAAAAAAAATACTCATCTTCAAAAATATACTTTACATAATAACTTCCATACAAACACTACTCTCTGATAATTTTATTAGTTTGCTAAGAAAGTAGAGGTTCATATCGAAGTGATGCAAAAAATATACATAACTCATCTTCTCATACAGAGACCGTATCTGAAATACAAATCCTACCACTATCTTCAAAAAATAGACATAGCTCTACTTATTTTATAAAGCATTATTTCAAAAATGCCTCCACACATAGTTCACTGCTCTTATACCTCTGTAGGCTTCATGCCTTTATTGTTTACTTTTGACAATTGTCAGAGTCAAAACAAAACAAATACAAAACTTATGTATATGCACAAAATAAAAATGAACTAAGTGTGAGCCCCTCCTGGGCTTGTAACTGATCTATCTAGTTCTTCTTCTTCATGTACCTGTTGAGTGGTATTTTCACACACTTGTGAAATTACACTCTTCCTTAGGATTTGGGTTCCAAATCCCCTCTTGCAAAGAAGTTAAACAACCAACTTCTCCAAGGTCTCCGTTGTATTAGCATTTGCAACTCGTGTATTAGTAATCTCAAATAAAGATATTCAATTAAAATGCTTGGAACACCTTAGTGATTGCAAGTAACTGTAAACAAGGGGCAATGTTGGTTTATTTCATCATGAAATTTAGTGATTGTTCATTATTTTACTTTTTTTTAGATTTTGTAATTTTTAAATATTTGTTTTAACTAAGTCGAACCTTCTGGAAAATAAAATAAAAATGAAAAAAAGAAATACAGAAAATTAAAAATTGAACACGTTCAGTCTGATGCTATCCTATTCCGACAAAACCGAATACGTGAGAGTTTCGTACATGCAACCTAGCCTATTTGACCTGCAAAACAAACACAATCAAAGTAAACTAGGTGCTAGCTCCAAGGGTTTAAAATAATTTCCAGATTGCAGACATTCACATGAAATAACCCAAAACAATGGCATGTATTTCATTTATAAATCTGAAATCTGAAAGGAGAAAAATAGAACAGCTTAAAATGAAGCATGCAAAAAATTTCTCATCCTTTCTTGCCCATAAAATGCAAATTTTTGAACAATTCCGCATTAAAAAAATATGTCCCGTTACAAATAGCGAATCTCTGGTTTTTCTCAAAACTAGGAAAAGGTGGAAGAAAAGCACTTCATAGCAGGCCCGTAACGGCTAATCACCATCAACTTCTCCACCTGCTCACGATCGTTTTCGACCCCGTATCAATCTATGCCTCTACATTTTATACTTGCTGGCAAACTGCTTCTCCTTCCACGACGGTTCGTTTCGTCTTCCAGATTGCTTCGTTTCACCTTCCCCGCCTTTCCATTGCTTTTGATTTTGTGCTCGAGATCTTCTCTGTGAACTATAATGCCTCTGCAGCCCTTACACATGTATGCCACGTGTTCCACACTTTTCTGCATGTTCTGTAACGGCCCCATGTAAATCGTGACCAAAAATAGCATGTAGCTTTGCTTCCTTGCTTTCACCGCGAAAACGCGACATGTCGCGATATCGCGACATTTTCCTGCCAATAACCCTATCCGCTTTCATGCATAGTGAAAATGAGACATGTCACGATATCGCGACGTTTTTCTATCAGTAGCCTTTCTTGCCTTCATGCACAATGAAAATCCGACATGTCACGATTTCGCTACAAGTTTTCCGCACTTAGTCTCTTTTCAATAAAGTGTCACGAAATCGCTACCATTTTCTGCCCTCTGCATGGTCTTCACTTTCTGTCACGATTTCACGACGTCTTTGTCTGGCTGGAACGTTTCCTCAAAAGTTGCGCGATATCGCTACGCCTTTGTGCCTTAGACTCTTTTCATTCAGGTGAACCATGATACCAGAACACGTAGCGATTTCGCTACGCTCTTTGCTTTGTTTGGCTTCATTTTTTGACTGTAGCGAAATCGCTACCATTTTACCCCTTAGGCCTTTTAATCCACCCGTGCCACGAAAACGTGACGCGTCACGATTTCGCGACGCCTTTCGACTTATGCGCTTTGTGTCAGTTCTCGTCGTGATTTCGCTACACTGTTGGGCCTTATCGCCTTTGGCTCGATTTTGTCACGATTTCATGACCATTTTATATTTTATGCCTTCCGCCCGTTTGCAAGCCGTGAAAATCAAACACGTCACGATTTCGCGACGGTTCCGCCCACCTGCTGCCGTTGACTGCGTTGACCATGATTTTGCGACACGTCACGATTTCGCTACGCTTTTCTGCTTCGTGCCCCGTTTGACTGTCTTGACCGTGATTTTGTGACATGTCACGATTTCGCTACAATTTTCCATTCTGCCTTTCTCTCTCCTCTCTACGCGATCGACATGTCGCGATATCGCGACACTTTTTCATTTCCGAGGTGTTCTTTCTTGAGCGACATGTCGCGATATCGCGACAACTTTCGGCCGCGACAGAGCGACATGTCGCGATATCGCGACACTTTTTTTCCTTAGTGAAATTTTTGCTTTTTCTTGATTTTTTTAGCATCTGGGCTACTGCAGTTTTCTTTGAAAGCATGCAAAAAGGTGGGTCCCCAATTTTGGGGTGTGTTGTGGATCAGCCACAACAAATGGCGACTCTACTGTCAAATGCTCTTGAGCATTTTGGTGAGAACCCAACCTGAAACATACAAGCTTAGATACAAGCGTCAGCACATAGAAGATAAACAAATACCGACAGATCAAAAATACATGAAACATCAGAATCATTAAGTATCAGCTCGGTGTGTGCAATGTGCTTCATTCCCTATCATTTGAACTTGTTCAACATTCCATTGTCAGTTTCACTTATGATTTGTATGCAAGGCTATGAATGATTTGTGCAGGATTTGATGTATGATGAAGATGCTAGAGATGTAACAACCTGCTTTATAAATGCTCAAACCTTCTAATATCATGGACAAACATATTAAAAATGTCAAACCCTCTTAGGACCAAAAATATGTATACTGAATTAATTTTACTAGATCCCAAAGTTGGTTATGTGTCACTACCATCTTGAACCCATGTGCAAGTGTGAGTGAAATCAGAACTTTGGGGAATAGGATTCCCAACCTAAGCGAGATGGGAATTTAACCCTATCCTTACTATTCTGATTTGGAGTTCATTACCTCATCTTGAACAAAATAATTTAACCTGTTATGGATGAAATGGTCAGGCTAGTCTATCCATATGAGCAATCAGTGGTCTTGCTTTTAGACAAGACATGTTGCCACGCATGAGCATACTTAACCCCATAATCCATGACTTGGCTTTCATTCATTCTTTTTCTTTTATTTCTTGGACCTTTGGGATGACTACCCATCCTTGCTAGGGACATGTAGTACGATCCCTCCAATCCAAGATTTATGAAATGGGAAATATTAATTTTTTATCTCTTGGACCTTGGGGATGACTACCCATCCTTTGCAGAGGACACGTAGTACAATCCTTCCAATCCAAGATTGAGATGAAATGGAAAAAATTAGTTTTACTTTTATTGCTTGGACCTTTGGGATGACTACCCATCCTTTGCAGAGGACATGTAGTACGATCCTTCCAATCCAAGCTTTATGATGAAATGGGAAAAATGGAAGCTTTGGGGAATCGGATTCTCAACCTAAGCGAGATGAGAATTAAGTCCTATCCTTACTACTCCATGTAGGTCAAATCAGAGCTTTGGGGAGTTGGATCCTCAACCTAAGTTCGATGAGGATTTAACCCTATCCTTACTACTCCGGTTTTAGGCTTTAAGCTTGATGGAAATGGTAAAAACCACTGTTTTAAGGATTATGTTGCATGATAGGACAAACATGAAATATTCTTTTCACCTCACCTTTTCATCCAAGTATGGTTTTGACCATTTTGCTCAAGATTCTTTTTAATGTGCATGGAATGTGCTTGGTTCAAGATAGCTTGGGCAGCAGTTCCCAACCTTAGGATCCTTTTAATATATGTTATGTAATAATCCTAAGAGGATTCAACACCTTCTCAATAATTGCCCATGGAATGAAAATGTAACCGAGATGACATGTATATGCAATGTGGAATATGACATGAGATATGAATGCACTACTTCTTTTGGAATATATCATCTATTTTACCATAATGTGCAAAACTGACAACTTCATGCATCACAAGATCCAAACGATAATATTTAAATGTTTGTGTTACTTGTGGAGCTTTCTACAACACAATTCCAATGTTTCATATTCTCCTGATTTTAGGCATAAGTTGACATCTCAAATTTTCTTCTTTTTTTTTTTTTTTATCAAAACAAACTAAACATGTCAAATGAAATCAACCACACAACTTAAATCCTAATCCAAATAGCAATCCCAAAATGAAACTTGAAAACACAAACCCAAACCAAAACCAAAATTTATATACAATATAGTACAAGATGATGCCAAGCTTGGACTATTACTTTCCTGGATCCCAAACATGATTAGAACATTTCAAAAGACATATGTCACAATACACATGCCAAATGTTGTAGGAATCCAACAAAAATAAGATCAGACCAAACAATGCAACAAATTTCAACTTGCCATGCTCACCATACAAATTTGATTTAATTCCATTAGTACTCTCATAGGTGAGCGTTAAAATACTAAAATGATTAGACAATAAATGATTTTCAATTTTATCATGTCTATTCTTTAAAATGTAAACTTTATCATTCCATTCATGATTTAGAAGTAGGCTTTCCTTTTCAAATGTGAGATATTGCAAACAAGAGCCTATTTCTAAAAGTCTTGAATTCAAATTATTTTTCAAGATTTTAAAGCAATCAAAATCAATCAAAACTTGACAAGCATCACCAAGATTTGACATTTCATCATTAATGACATTAGCATCCAAAGGGACATCATGTAACCCATCACTTAAAATTTTTGTGGCTACTACCAAAGGTAAAGATTTCACCTTGTCACCCATACTCAACCCATCATGATTAGAATTTATCACAACTTGATGAGTGTTAGTAGCTTTTTCTTTTTCTTCATTGTCTTCTTCATCATCCAACACCTGTTCAAAAACACCAAAGTTAGGCACCCAATCAAACATGCGTCCATCTTTTTCAAAACAAGAGCCTAATTTTTCAAGATATGTGTCACGTGACACCTTTCCATGATCAATGGCTTGAGTTGCCTCAAAATCCATATTTTCATTAGGATCATCAATAGTATCAAACCCACACCACTTAGGCTTTGTAATTTCATCATTTTGAGATGGCATAGACATTGTAGAAACAATAGGTGGATCAAGATTTTTGATTTCTTGCCCCTCAAGGGGAACAAAAACAATTGATTCTCCTTCTTCATCCATGGTAGTAAAATCAATATCCTTCTCCAACCTTTGATGAGATTCCAACCCTTCTTCCAAAACATTCTCAGATTGTACAGGACTTGTAATATCCTCATGTGAAAGGGCAATTGTATCATCCTCCATATCAATAGGCACACAAATTTCATTAGCAGTTTTGGAGTGAGCATACTCTTCCCAAGAATCATAATGATCATCTTTCAAAATCAAATTGTGATGCTCAATTATTTCTTCTTCATCTTTTAATTCATCAACATGTTTCTCATCAAATTTATCTTCACCTTCCTTAGATGGTTCAATTACTTCCAAAATTGGGTTATTGCTTGTATTCAAATTGATAAGGCTATCATAATCCACATGTGTAACCCATGATTCAAGTTTAACATGATTTGGAAGGTGTGAATTTTCTTGGCCATCATTTTCAACAATGTCATCCGAAATAGATTCATCCTCATAGAATTCATCTTTTGGTGAGTCAAGGGTTTCCAATTTGTCACATGTTTCAATACTAGTTGGATCTAGTACTCCTCCCTTGCCTAAAATCATATTCTTATGAAAATCATTAAAATTGATTTTAGAAATATCCTTTGAATCAAGATGAGTATTTTGAAGTTGATTCATACTTAAGAAAGATGGTTGATCTTGCATAGTAGGTTGAGGATTTTGAAATTGATTGAAGCTTGGGAATGATTGTTGATTCTGAAATTGATTTACACTTGAATTTGGTTGAGGTGGATAAATCATTGGATGGGTAAAGGAGGTATTAAATGATTGAAGATTATACGATCCAAAACCCCCACCATAATTTTGACAACTCAATTGTTGCTCAATTGCCATTGCTTGAGTATAGGCTTGTGACAAAGATGTGATTTGAGGCATCCCTCGCAAATATGTGGAAATGAGTGGGTCAAGAGCATTTACATATATTTGGAGAGCCATTTCTTCTTGAAGAGCATAAAATGTCACTAATTGAGCATATAATCCAAAGAACCTTTCAGAAAATGACTTCACATTTTCACTTGGTCCTTTTTTAATAGTGAAAAACCGCTCATACATGCGGATTGGGTCAACTTGCTTTTTGTTGAATTGATTAAGAAATGCTGCCTCTAGCTGAGCCCAAGAAGTGATAGACCCTAAGGGCAGACTTGTAAACCAATCAAATGCCACTTTGTCCAAGGTGTAAGGGAACATTTTACAAACAACATCATCATGCCAAATTGTTAAGTGATTCACAACAAATTTGAATGCTTGAATGTGTTCTCCTGCAGTATTTGTCCCGTTAGACAAAAATCGAGGAAGACATCTCTCAAAACCAATGGGAAAATAATGTTGAACTCCTGGTATGTTCAATGGGCTACCTGTCATCCACGGTGAAAACATAGCCATTAGTGAATCTTAAAGAATATAACTTTAATACCCAAAAACAATTCTCTTTTTTTTTTTTAAATTAATTAATTTATTTAAATAAATTAAATCACATTATTCCTGTATGAACAATCAAAGCGTTAGACCAGTGCATAGCAATTCATGTCCTCCTTTTAACAATACAAAGTTGTAATATTAAAAGAGGGCTAAAGATAATAATCAATAGGGCATGAAATATTCAAAATTTAAATCCCTATAGCATTTAAATCAATCTGAAATAAACCGGTTCAGGCCCTCCTTCTAGCGCCAAAATGTTGAGTGGTGTTAGAGGAGGCCGAAGATGCTAATCAAATGGACTTGAAATATTTAGCAATGGAAAGCTCTTAAACAATTATAAACCTGTAGCATCTAAAATCACGATAAAATAAACCCTTTCATGCCCTCCTTCTAGCGCCAAAATGTTGAGTGGTATTTTCACACACTTGTGAAATTACACTCTTCCTTAGGATTTGGGTTCCAAATCCCCTCTTGCAAAGAAGTTAAACAACCAACTTCTCCAAGGTCTCCGTTGTATTAGCATTTGCAACTGTGTATTAGTAATCTCAAATAAAGATATTCAATTAAAATGCTTGGAACACCTTAGTGATTGCAAGTAACTGTAAACAAGGGGCAATGTAGGTTTATTTCATCATGAAATTTAGTGATTGTTCATTATTTTACTATTTTTTTAGATTTTATAATTTTTAAATATTTGTTTTATTTTAACTAAGTCGAACCTTCTGGAAAATAAAATAAAAATGAAACAAAGAAATACGAGAAAATTAAAAATTGAACACGTTCGACTCCGATGCTATCCTATTCCGACAAAACCGAATACGTGAGAGTTTCGTACATGCAACCTAGCCTATTTGACCTGCAAAACAAACACAATCAAAGTAAACTAGGTGCTAGCTCCAAGGGTTTAAAATAATTTCCAGATTGCAGACATTCACATGAAATAACCCAAAACAATGGCATGTATTTCATTTATAAATCTGAAATCTGAAAGGAGAAAAATAGAACAGTTAAAATGAAGCATGCAGAAAATTTCTCATCCTTTCTTGCCCATAAAATGCAAATTTTTGAACAATTCTGCATTAAATAAATATGTCCTGTTACAATAGCAGAATCTCTGGTTTTTCTCAAAACCAGCAAAAGGTGGAAGAAAAGCACTCCATAGCAGGCCCAGAACGGCTAATCACCATCAACTCTGCAACACTGCTCGTAGCGGTTTCCGACCCCGTATCAATCTGTGCCTCTGCATTTTATACTTGCTGGCAAACTGCTTCTCCTTCCACGATGGTTCGTTTCGTCTTCCAGATTGCTTCGTTTCACCTTCCCCGCCTTTCCATTGCTTTTGATTTTGTGCTCGAGATCTTCTCTATGAACTGTAACGCCTCTGCAGCCCTTACACATGTATGCCACGTGTTCCGCACTTTTTTGCATGTTCTGTAACGGCCCCATGTAAATCGCGACCAAAAATAGCATGTAGCTTTGCTTCCTTGCTTTCACCGCGAAAACGCGACATGTCGCGATATCGCGACATTTTCCTGCCAATAACCCTATCCGCTTTCATGCACAATGAAAATGAGACATGTCGCGATATCGCGACGTTTTTCTGTCAACAGCCTTTCTTGCCTTCATGCACAGCAAAAATCCGACATGTCGCGATTTCGCTACAAGTTTTCCGCACTTAGTCTCTTTTCAATAAAGTGTCGCGAAATCGCTACCATTTTCTGCCCTCTGCATGGTCTTCACTTTCTGTCGCGATTTCGCGACGTCTTTGTCTGGTCGGAACGTTTCCTCAAAAGTTGCGCGATATCGCTACGCCTTTGTGCCTTAGACTCTTTTCATTCAGGTGAACCACGATACCGGAACACGTAGCGATTTCGCTACGCTCTTTGCTTTGTTTGGCTTCATTTTTTGACTGTAGCGAAATCGCTACCATTTTACCCCTTAGGCCTTTTAATCCACCCGTGCCGCGAAAACGCGACGCGTCGCGATTTCGCGACGCCTTTCGACTTATGCGCTTTGTGTCAGTTCTCGTCGCGATTTCGCTACACTGTTGGGCCTTATCGCCTTTGGCTCGGTTTTGTCACGATTTCGTGACCATTTTATATTTTATGCCTTCCGCCCGTTTGCAAGCCGCGAAAATCAAACACGTCGCGATTTCGCGACGGTTCCGCCCACCTGCTGCCGTTGACTGCGTTGACCGTGATTTTGCGACACGTCGCGATTTCGCTACGCTTTTCTGCTTCGTGCCCCGTTTGACTGTCTTGACCGCGATTTTGCGACATGTCACGATTTCGCTACAATTTTCCATTCTGCCTTTCTCTCTCCTCTCTGGACCGCGATTTCACAACACGTCGCGATATCGCGACACTTTTTCATTTTCTCGCCGACGGAGCGACATGTCGCGATATCGCGACACTTTTTCATTTCGGCAACGACGGAGCGACATGTCGCGATATCGCGACAACTTTCGGCCGTGACAGAGCGACATGTCGCGATATCGCGACACTTTTTCTCCTTAGTGAAATTTTTGCTTTTTTCTTGATTTTTTTAGCATCTGGGCTACTGCAGTTTTCTTTGAAAGCATGCAAAAAAGGTGGGTCCCCAATTTTGGGGTGTGTTGTGGATCAGCCACAACAAGTACTCTCTTCCTCGACCTCCTCATATTCTTCTTATTCTTCTTTTGGAACAGGTGTTTTCAAACTTTTTCCTCCAGAAGTATCACCAAATAATTGGATCATTAATTCCAAATATTGTAGAGCATGTTTCCAATCTACTTTAGAGGGATTTGATATTTCTTTGAGCTACTTATATACATATTGTAGTTCACCAATGTATTCATATTTAGAAACATCCCCTCTATTCACCAAATCTTCCATGAGATCTCTCAAATGGGTAAAACCAACAATCATTTGGACAACTTGTTCTTTGGGTGGTGGCTCTTCCAGAGAGTCTATCCCGAACTCATCCTACAAATTCTCATTGATGCTTTTCTATATTTCTTCCATGGATAACAAGTTGTGGTCCTCCATCCATAGGCCTTTAAAGCCAACCTAAATCATTTCTTTATTCAATTCAACAACATAATTAATCATACCCTCAATCCTATCGAATAATAGCTAGGCTCTTTGAAGTGCCTTGTGATTTTTAACCACTATCCTGGAAGCAACATTGGAAAAATTCTATTATTTATTAGATATAGGGTAGACTCATTGAGTTTGCTACCATCCAACTTGTACATTTGTTCTGCTAGAATCACCATAGGTTGTAACTCTCCAGTGATCTGACCTAACTCCTTTTAAATATTGGAGAGTATACGAATGACATCATTAAGATAGTCAATAATAAGCTGAAGCCCTGAACATTTCTCATAGACCTCAAAAAGCAATTATTTTCTAACCTTTTTCAAATCACTCTTAGAAAAGCCCAAAGATTTAGCTTTTTCTATCTTAAGATGATTCTTTAAATTCTGAATTTCTTTTGTCTGATATTCATTTAGCTTCTTTTGCTCCTCTAATTGGTCCCTTAGTTTACTAGTCTCTTGAAACTTCTCATGCCAAGCCTTAGCATCTTTTCTCAAGGCTTTTCCTGTTTATTTCTTATCATTGAGACTTTTCTTAAGCTTTTCAACCTTCTTTTCCAACGTGTCCACCTTCTCTCTGACCAAATAAATTTTCACGTAGAAGGTATCCCAGTGAGCCTTGGCTATGATCAACTCATATTTCTCGAGGAGCTTGTCAATATCTTCTGTGACCTCCTCCACTTGGTAATCTTGAATAGTCATCTTAGTCTTAGGTTTACTTACCAGTGGAGTCATAGATCTTGATATTATTTGTCGAGCAATAGGATCAACATACACACTCCTTCTCTTGACCGCCATCCTACTAGAAGGTCTAACAAGCCTTTCTACCCAATAATCATTTATACTCTGAGTGGTTGCATGCTCCTTTGGTACAGTAACAGGTCTTGAAAGACCAAAAACCAAGGGAGATGATGATACTAGGAAGGAAAGGGTAGACTGAGCTATTGTTTATGGGGGTGAATATATAGTTACAGTAGCCTCTGTGACAACAATGGACTCTATAACTACTACTATTGTTGTTACTGGTAGATTCATATAAATTGATGCAAGACTAACAATTGGATGAGCGGATATACTTGGAATGCAATGTTTCATTGATGGTGATGATTAAAAAGATAGAAGTGAAATGGTGGTATATGGGGGAGTAGGAACCTTAGATGTTGGATATGGTATTTGAGGTGGTTGTGAGAAAATAATAATAACTTGTACCTCAGTGGCTACTGATGACTCATGAGGTGGACTATGAGAGGGAGGAGGTGCACTTATCATGATTTCCTGATTAGAAAGTGAGGGAGATTTTTTTGAGGAATCAAGAGGATGAAGAGGAGAAGATGTATTAGAATTCATACCTTCACCTACTAATGTAGGGTGCTCTTGTTCTATCTATGTATCTTGTTGCCACTCCTAATAAATCAATTTTCTAGCAGCAACATCAACTACTTCTTCAACAATCTCCTCCATATCCAATTTATGTTTATTTGAAATTTATTTCTCCCATATTTCTGGAACCCTCTTAGTACTATGAACTAATTGAAAAGCAGTCATATCATTCTCAGAATCCTCTTCCAACTCATATTCTTGCACCACTCCATAAATTAATGTTTGCTTAGAAATAGGTTGTAATTCAACTAATACTGTAGGGGTAAAGGAAAGGTGTATGTACTTAAATATTTCATCCTTTTCTTTCCAGTTGATATATTAATTTGGAGGTCATTCTCCCAAAGCTAAATTTTTAGGCCTAGATGCTATTTCGATAACTGGAATATTGATAGTTTTTTCCTTAGAATATTACATCCTGCTTATCAACTTAGCTCCCTTAGAAAATGTTTTCACCTACTTAGTATTGGGATGAAATGTCTTCAGTACTTCAGACGCTATCAAGGGAGTTCCTAGTTATTCTAGATAAGCCTCATGATCTATAGGTGGAGGGAGGGATTAAGAACCATATTGAGGCTTCTCAATAGTTAATACTATGTTTCTAACATCCTTTTGTTTCCAGGTTCCAATGTTTTTATTGTATCCTCTTGAAAACTCCTTATCTATATTCATTCTAAATTTATACTTAGGCTTTCCAATTTCAATCCTCATCCTCCACCAATTACTTATTTTGGCTAAATTCCATGGTCCCTTTTCCTCCTCTTCTTCTTCTGCAATTTCATCTTCAAGTGGAGGAGCCTTCTTCTTTGCAGAATTGGCCTTGGATGGAGGGTCCTTTTTCTTTGTTATTTCAACTTCAATTTTTATTTGTTATTTCAACTTCAATTTTTTCAATTTTAGCCTCTGCAATATAATGACTTGGCTTATGGTCAGGTTCAAAATCAACAATCTGCTCATAAAAATCTAACCATGGGTTTAACTGACTCATCTTTGAGACATTCCACTCTAAAAGAGTAGTCTCATCATTATTCCTAACTTCTTCAAAATGAGCCCTAGGTCTCCTTTCAAACTTATAGGCCTTATCTCCATTTAGGGTTTTATTTCAGGTAGTAAAAATTCCATCAAGATCATATCTCCATCTTTGGGGAATATAAAACATACCTAACCTGTCAAAGTATTGGTCACTTTGTTGGCTCTGCCCTTCTTGGTGATGGTGATGTCATCCAAAGTGCAATGGGTAAGTAGGGATTTCCTCTTCCTCCCAGAGACATAGTTTGCATCAATGTAATATGTCTGTCATGGATATTCTAGGCCAAAAAGCCTCTCTATGATAAAATGGGGCAGGAGGAAGGGTTTACCCATGAAACCATACAATCTGATCATAGTACCCTCAGTCAAAAAATACTAGTCTCCCTCTTTTGCACTCTTTGTTATCATAATATTCTTAGTTAAAGGTGGCAATCTAGGGCACTTACCACACATTATTTTTAAAGTAGGTACCAAAAATTCCAAATTGAATCTATAACAAGACTCACTGCTCCTCAAATGGCTTGTCCAATAATAAAATGGTAAGGATTCTCCATCATTGGTTTTATCCCTGATCAGAATCCATGACATTTTGTCTTTGGTGGTGGCATAGAACATCCACACTAAACTTGAGCAATGCCTAAAACTAGGAGCACCAACACCCCTTTTCATGCTTACTAATTGTTCATGTATTCTCTGAGCGAGAAAAGTTGGCCAATCAAAACAAATCACTCTAGTCCCTTTATTTCCTATATCCTTCTCATACATTCTCTCATTAGAAATATAGTATACTATGGTAATTTGCCACCCATGTACCATTCTATCATAATCTAAACCTTCCATGCAAGCCAACATAAAAAATAGTTTAGGGTTTGCAAACTCATCAATATGAATAGGGACTTCAGGCATTTCATATTCTTTCTTTATTCTTCTAAAATTAAAACACAGTCATTGCTCTATAGCCCTTTTATTTACTTCTAAGGCCATTGTTGCATCATAATCCCTAGATAATTCTAATATGTAAAATGGTATGTATTTTTAAGATGGCCCTACTCCAATTGTGAACAATTCATGGCAAAATTCTTTTGTAATTGTGAATAGGGGAGCGCCCTCAGGGGTTTTAACTATTCTATTTTCATAATCATAAAATTGAATCATAGTAGAGACTAATTTGGGGCAATGATGTATATAATCATAGACATAGGTGAACAAGAAATATTTTATAGCTATAGTACCTTGTCGATGCATTGGATTTCCTCTGAAATATGGGAATTCAAAATTTGTCCTCAAGAGGGTCCTCGATACTCTCATCATCATGATATCTGCAACTCATCTGGTCTATTGTACATAAGCCTATAACATTGCTCTCATATCTGGTACCTCACTGAGTGACTTTTTAGGGGCCATTTTGATAGTAGAAAGACTTCATTCCCCCTACAGTTTATAGTAAGTTATTCAGAAATTCGCTCTACCCTTTACCACTCTAAGGATGCAAATCTATGCCAAATGAGCATTGTGTATATTTTCTATTACTTTTTATATTCTAGAATGTGCGTACCTTCCACCATTAATGCAGCTATTGTGGGACCTCTTCATTGGCACACTTTCCAATTTTTAATCATTCCCTTCACCAGTTCAATGGTGGCACTCTATCTTTTCATTGGTCAAAATTTCAAATTACGTACCACCTCACTGCACCCCTTCGACTACTCTTGGGTTATGGCATGAGTTTGTTAGCATTGATTGTGGTATCATGCTTTGGTATCCATGTTTTATGATTAGACTCACTACTTGGTTCCACTTCGTCTTCAAAATCGATGGCTTGAGAAGCTTTTGGGTCCGTAGACACTGGATGCTTTTTTGTGTGACTTTCCATCCTGATTTCGCTTCGGTAGCATTGACTTCAAAAGGTTCCCAGATTGAGAACTCCCTTCACTTTATTTTGACCAATGGCTCACCATTCTAGAAGAATCTTAGTGGATTTATAATACGGATTCGAGAGCGCACATCGTTCTGGAGAGGTACTCATAGTGCAAAATGAAACCATGATGTGCACTTAGTTCATTTTTGTTAACTTTTTTCCTTTTTTCCTTTTCAATATTTTTTCAAGAGAATTGATTACAAAGTGTAGAAATAAATTAAAGAATTTAAAGTGCATAAAGGAGGAAAATAAGTATACAATGTATATACATATGTTACAACATAATCACTCCTTACACATAGTATAGTTTGAGATGAAAACCATTCACCAAAATTGGTTGTATGTTTCCCTTCAGATATTTCAGCTGGAATACATTGGACTCCTTAGAATAAACTATTCTGAAAGGACCATCCCCAAAAGAATAAAACTTTTCATGCTTGCCTGGGTTTGCTTTATCAACATTCCACCTGAGAACTAAGACTCCAACTTGGAATTTCCTAAATCTGGCCTTCTTATCAAACCATGTTTTAATGTCTGATGAATGCTTTTGAAAACTATTATATTCCTGGGTTCTACTCTCTTCTAATTTCATCAAATGTGTCAATCTGGTTTTCACAAGATCTTATAAATTGACAAGCTTGAGTCTTGGAATCTCCAAATGGATTGGTAACACTACCTCCTTGCCATACACTAGTGCATAAGGCGAAGTATTGATGGATTTTTTAATAGTAATCCTGTCTGCCCATAGAGCTTGGTCCTATAATAGATGCTAGCTTCTTTGATTACCTTCCAGTGATTTTCTCAAAATCCTTAATAGGTTTTTGTTGGTATATTTTGCAAGTCCATTACCTTGTGGATAATAATTGGAAGTATTTTTAAGAGTAATGCTATACTTACTGGCAAACTTGATATACTTGGCTCCTATGAAAGTTGGGCGATTGTCACTCACCAAAGCTTTTGGAACTCCAAACCTTGAAATCAAATTTTCAATAAACTTGATCACACCATCTTGATCTAATTTCTTGGTAGGAATAGCTTCTACCCATATGGTAAGATAATATATGGAAGTCAATATAAACTTATGATTTATCAAATAATTAGGGTTCATAATCCCTATGAAATCTAGCCCCCATTTTTGAAAAGGTTCTTCCACTTGAATAGGCTTGAGGGGGGATGAACCATTCCTTGTCCTTACCACATATCTTTGACATTTTTCACAATCCTGGGTAAATTTAAAAACATTAGTGAATATAGTGGGTCAAAATTAGTCTACTCTTATGATTTTTAAAGCTATAACCCTACTTGAATTATGGCCACCAACTAATCCTCCATGGAATTCCTCCATGACCCTTTTTTGTTGGTCATATTTTAAGTATTTTAGAAGAATTCCATCCAAGTTTATTTTGTATAAGCCCTGTGGTAGTAATACATATTTTAGGGTATGAAGCTTGTATCTTCTCCTTTGGGAAGCATTTATATTAAGGGGGCATCTTCCACTATGGAAGTACCTAACCATATGTTCAATCCAATTAGATTATTTGGATTGTATTATTTCAACCTGATCTTCATCTTCTGCTAATTGACAAGTTGTTACTTCTGTTAATGCTATAACTTTTGTTAACCCTTGGCACAAAGCCCTACCTATTACTAGATTGGTGGGATGTATTTCTACATCATATTCTTGTATTTTAGTAATCCAACCAGCTCTTTTGTCTCCTAAATCACCTTGCATGATAAAACTTCTCATATTCGAATAAACCACATATACCAGTGTCTTGCTTTGTACCAAATACTACCTAAACTTATTTAGTGACTTCATCACAGTGAATACTTACCTCTCAATAAAATTGTATTTGACTTGATAATCATGGAGTGTCTAGCTCCAAAATAACACAGGATGTTCCTCCCCTTGATCATCTTTCTAAGTGAGCATTGAGGCATAACGTTCTTCTGATCCATATGCATAAAGAATAAAATCTTTGTTGAAATTTGGGTTTATCAATACTGGAGCTATTGCAATTTATTGCTTAATAATATCAAAATATTATTTCCTAATTTCAGTCCATTTGAATTCAGCATTTTTCTTAAGTAAATCAGATATAGGTCTTACTTTCTGTGCAAAATCAGAAATGAATTTCCTGATAAAATTGATTTAGCTTAGGAAATTTTGCAATGTCTTCTTATTTGTAGGCAAAGGAAGAGTGAGCATTGATGTGATTCTATCTAGATCTATGGCCATGCCTTATTTTGAGACCACATGACCTAGTATATTTCCTTCATGGACTACAAATAATGACTTCTTAGGATTGAGTGAAATACCAAATTCTCTGCATTTTTGAAAAACTTGCTCCAAGTATGACAGATGATATTTTTTATCATGGGAGAATACAGTTGTATCATATAGATAAACCATAATAGCTTTATTGATCAGTGCTCCAAAGGTATAGTTCATAGCTCTCTAAAATGTGGCTCCCGCATTGGACAACCCAAAAGGTATTCTCTAGTAGGCAAATGTACCCCATTTTGTGGTGAATGTTGTTTTATATTGATCTTCATATTTCACCCAAATTTGGTTATATCCAGAGTAACCATCCAATAATGAGAATCTTTATACCCCTACCACTAGCTGAAATATCTGATCAATCTAAGGGAGATGGCAGTGATCTTTGAGGGATGCTTGGTTCAAATTTTTGAAGTCCACACATAAGCATATATCTCCGTTCTTTTTTCTCATGGGTACCAAATTGGCTACCCAAGTAGAATGTTTTATTGGGTATATGATCTTAGCCTTTAATAACTTTAAGAGCTCCTCTCTCATAATGGCTTTGATACTTGGATGGAATGGCCTCTTCTTTTGCCTAAATGGCTTTGCATCAGGCTCTAGCTCAATAATGTG
The DNA here is from genome assembly GCA_028583015.1 of Wollemia nobilis. Taxonomy (NCBI): domain Eukaryota; kingdom Viridiplantae; phylum Streptophyta; class Pinopsida; order Araucariales; family Araucariaceae; genus Wollemia; species Wollemia nobilis. Next base: position 1,133,671 of record JAQPPZ010016751.1, on the reverse strand, counting down.
TTGGATTACCTTTTTATCATACACCTTGAGATCTTCATATGACCAAGCCACAATATCTTGGTATCTTAGGCATAGAGCTTTGATATATTCCTCCTCCTTAGGAGAACATCAAATTTTGATATTGAGATTTTTCTCTATACCAACTTCAATTTAGTTATAGATTTTTTTGAGCAAGATGCAGAAACAGTATTGTCATTGTTGTCAACACAATCAGACAGATCGGTTGATGCAATGGATAGGAGTTAAGAGATTCTTCAGAAGATGTATAGTGATTATCCAAAAGATAGAAGTGGCCCATATGCAAAAAATCAAAAGAAAATCACAAGGAAGAAAATTGCCGCGATATTGTGACATGTTGAAAGAAAGAAAAACTGTCGCGATATCGTGACATGTTGAGGAGAGAGAAAAACTGTCGTGATAACGCGACATGTTGAAAGAAAGAAAAATTGTCACGATATCGTGACATATTGAGGAAAGAGAAAAATTGTCGTGATATCGTGACATGTTTGGAGAGAAAGCACAAGCAAGCAAAACTGTCATGATTTCGTGACATGTTCGAAGAGGAAGCGTAAGCAAAAAAAACTGTCACGATTTCACGACGTGTTCAAAGAGAAAGTGCAAGCAAGAAAAAGTTTCACAATTTTGTGACATGTTCGGAGAGAGATAGTACAGAAGAAAAACTATTGCGATTTCACGACATGTTGGAAGAGAAAAAGACAAGTAGAAAAAGTGTCACGATTTCATGACATATTGCAAGAGAAAGAGGAGAGAGAAAAAGGTGTCACGATTTCGCGACATGTTTCATTTTCGCGATCCAAAGCAAAGAGAAAGAGGAGAGAGAAAAAGGTGTCACGATTTCCTGACATGTTTCATTTTCGCAATCCAAAGCAAAGAGAAAGAGAAGAGAGAAAAAGGTGTCGTGAATTCGTGACATGTTTCATTTTCGTGATCCAAAGCGAAGAGAAATAGGAGAGAGAAAAATGTGTCGTGATTTCTTGACATGTTTCTTTTTTGCGGTCCAAAGCGAAGAAAGGTTGTATGGACGAAAAAGTGTCACGATTTTGTGACATATTGCAAGGAAGGTTGTACGGATGAAAAAGTGTCACGATTTCATGACATATTGCAAGGAAGGTTGTACAGATGAAAAAGTGTCACGATTTCGTGACATATTGCAAAGAAGGTTGTATGGACAAAAAAGTGTCACGATTTCACGACATATTGCAAGGAAGATTGTACGAACGAAAAAGTGTCACGATTTTGCAACATGTTGCAGGAGAGAGAGTCCGAAAGAAAAAGTGTTGCGATTTCATGACATGTTGTAGGAGAAAGAGCTAAGTAGAAAAAGTGTCATGATATCGTGACATGTTGGGTTTTCATGACCCGAAGGCAAAGAGAAAGCGCAAGGAGAAAAAGTTTCGCGATATCGCGACATGTCGCATTTTCACGACTTAAGGAGGAGAGAGAAAGTAAGAAAGCAGAAGTGTCACGATATCGTGACATGTCATGTTTTCGTAGGTGTAAAGCTAAGAAGAGAACAAAGAGGCATAAGTGTCATGATTTTGCGATAGGTCTCATTGGCATGAGCAAGAAGAGAACCCAGCCGAAATAAGATATGTGACAGTTAACTGAAGTTCCATGACAGTTACAGGGGCGATAGGTAAGAAATACATGTAGCTAAAATAAGAAGAGTTAACTAAAGTTATACAATAGTTACAAGTGCAGTTACAGAGAAAAATCATGCAGCTAAAATAAGAACAGTGAACTGGAGTCAGAACAACAGTTACAAGGTCAGTTATGGTGTGAATGCATCTAGCGACAGTTAAACTGAAAGTCATCAGTCGAAGACCAAACAAAGAATCGTAACTATTTATAGGATGCATGAAAGAATACTGTGAGATAAAGGAATTTGAAAATAGAATTTTCTATTAATGAGCCGCATGTGAAAATATGGAAGCTAAAAATAGAATCAGAATTTTGTTATAAAAGGAGGTCTACATGGAGAATTAAAGAGCTGCTGAAAGAGAGAAAAAGTGTTGTTAGAAGAGGGTTGAAAGAGTGCCGCAAGAGAGAGCTGAGCAGATCCGTGAGAGCCATAAAAAGTGTAGCAATCAGAGCCTTCAGTGTGTGGTATTTTGGTGAATATTGAGAGAGGTTGGGTTAGCAATAGACCAGTCAGGGTCTTGAATAAGTGAAGGCATTTTTATGTCAATATTATAGCTTCATATTTGTAGACCAAGTTGGTTCTTGGAATTAGGGGTTGGTGCTCCTTTCTGTGGGTGAAGATAAATTAGGGGTTGGTGCTCCTTTCTGTGGGTGCAGATAAATTAGGGGTTGGTGCTCTTTCTAGTTGGTGCTAGTAAAGTGATTGTAAAATTGGTGTTTTGCAAAGGCTAGATTTGGATGGTAATCCAAGCAATCATTTTTGAGGAGTAGCCAAATTGGTGAACCTCGTTACATCGTGTGTTGTGGAATGCTCTCTTGTGATATTTACATTATCTGATTTAAATCTTCATTGTTTTAGTATTAAGAGTTGTAGATTTGAATTTGAATAGCTACACTGATTCACCCCCCCTCTCAATGTCATTATGAGACTAAAAATTGGTATCAGAGCTAAGTTCCTGAACAAGCTTAATCAGTTAAGGTGATCTTAGAAGTAAGACAATGGGAGGTGGTGAAGGATTCTCTTCAAACAAAGCACCATTGTTTTATGGAACAAATTACTCATTTTGGAGACTCAGGATGCAGACATATCTGTGTGCTTTGGGATTCAACATTTGGGAGTCAATAGAAAGTGGATACACAAAACCTACCACTCCTCCAATCGATGCTATCAATAAGAAATTGTTTGATAATAACTCTAAAGCCAAAAATGCTATCATGTGCGGTTTAGTGGATAGCGAACTGATAAAGATTATGAGTTGCAAAACGGCAAAGGACATGTGGGACAAACTAAAGAGCATTCATGAAGGAGACGACAAGATGAATGATGATGAGAACATTGAGGCATACATGCTACAAACGCATCGAGCTTAGTTTGAAGCATTAAAGATGAATGATGATGAGAACATTGAGGCATACATGCTAAGAGTTAATGGAATCATTAATGCGATTAGAGGAATCGGTGAGGAAATGGAAGATGTTGTCATCGTGAAAAAGGTACTAAGATCTCTTCCCCAAATATTTGATTCTAAAGTTTCAGCAATAGAAGAAGCTAAAGATCTAAATAATTTTAGTATGGATGAGATGCATGGTTATTTGACTGCATATGAAATGAGAATAGGAAAAACTAAACCCACAGATAGAGAAGCTGGTTTTAAAGCACATAAAAATGTAAAAGCAAAGCAAGAATCTGAGGAAGAAGAGACATCATATGAAACAGAAGCAAACTTTGTTTGGAAACTAATAAAGGGAAAAGGAAAATATAGAGGAAAGCTACCATTTAAGTGTTTCAACTATGGAAGCATTGGACACTTTGCAGCTAAATGTCCACTTAATGAGAAAAGCAAAAGTGATGAAGGTTCACATCAAGAAAGAAGTGACTGGAAGAAGAAACCAAATTTTAGAAAAGGAAAATATAAGAAGAAAAGTTTCATATCCAAGAATGTCATTTCTTCATAAGATAACTCTGATGAGAATTCTGAAGAAGAAACAGGTGAAGCTCTTTTCATGGCATTCGAAGAAGAAAGAACAGAAGAAAAATAGGAAGGTGATAAAAAATTTGAGGTTGAGGCTGAAGTAGATCTAGAAGGTGAGTTGGTCGCTGCACTTCAAGAGCTAAGTATAGAAAGGAAAAAGAATAAGAAAACTTCAAGAAATCTTGAGGATGCCAATGAGATCATAACCAACTTAAAAGTATAGATAGACAAATTTAAGAAAATATCTAAAGATATCGAAGTAAAATTAACCATGAAAATAGATGAGTGCAGCAAGCTAGAAGAAGAGATTGTTGGTTTAAAGATACAACTAGAAGAGATTAATCAAAAAATGACTTGCTATCACAAACTTGAAGGAAGTTTTGTGAAGCTGGATGAGATTTTAACTAACCAAAGGTCTACAGGCATCAAATTTGGGTTAGGCTTCGTCAAAGGAGAATCATCAAATGGATCAAAGGCCATAACTATAGAACCCATAAAGAATGAAGACAAGATCAGGGTTAATCAAGAAAAAATGAATCATTCAAAAGAAAGCAATAATGCCAGGCAAGAGAGGAGTATTGACAATGATGGATTCACCAAAGTCACTCATCAGAGGAAAATAATATTTATGGCTCCCACTACAAAATTGCAGAGACCATCACCCAAGTTCACTCATTCTTTTTTTGGTTATTGTTTTAAATGCAATAGTTATGGACATAAGATTTCTGATTGCAAGTATAAAGTAGGACAAAGGAACTTTTCCAGTAGAAATGTTTTTTCACCATTAATGGATTATGCAGTTGAATGTTATAACTGTCATAATTATGGGCACATTGTGAGAAATTGTCAAAGTACATTTGCAGCAAATAAACATCAGGGAAGAAAATTTCAACCAAATGGTTGGAAACAAAATAGAAAATTTCCCAAAAAATAGGCACAGGCTATTGACAAAGAAAAGTCAAAGCAAGTGACCAAAAATGCAATCAAATCAGAGTGGAAACAAAAGGAGCAACCCAAGGAAGAAAAGGAATCCTTGATTGTACAGACATCATTTAAAGCACAGAACAAATCTGCACCTTGGATACTTGATAGTGGATGCTCCAGTCATATGACAGGGGACAAACAAAAATTTGAAAAGCTATAGAATTATGAAGGTGGTTCTGTAAAATTTGGAAATAATGATGGAGCTAAGATAGTTGGAAAAGGATCAGTTAAGATCAATGACAGAAAAATCAAGTCGAAAGAAGTCCTGTTTGTGATTGGTCTGAAGCATAACTTATTAAGCGTAAGTCAAATTTGTGACAGAGGTCATGAAGTAATTTTCAAGAAGCAGGGTTGTGAAGTTAGAATAGCAAACTGTGGAAAGTTGATAGCAACTAGATCAAGGACATCTGGCAACCTATATACTCTCTCAAAGACTTTAGAAATAGCATGCTTGATTGTACAGGAAGAAGAAAATTGGTTGTGGCACAAGAGGCTCAGTCATATTAGCTTTAATAATCTAGTAAGAATCAGCTCAAAAAGGGCAGTGAGAGATATTCCCACCATTGATAAACCTTTAAATAGCATTTGTGCTTCATGCCAAAATGGGAAGCAAACTAGAGCCATATTTAAAACAAAAGAATACTTCACAAGCAAACCTCTAGAACTAATACATACTGATTTATGTGGACCCATGAGAACGCAAACCATAAATGGTGACAAATACTTTATGTTGTGCATAGATGACTATTCTAGGATGACATGGGTACTATTTTTGAAGCTTAAATTAGATGCCTTTGAAATGTTCAAGATTTTCAAAAAACAAGTTGAGAATCAAACAGGAAAAAGGATTAAATGCTTAAGATCAGACAAAGGAGGAGAGTTCATTTCAGAAGATTTTGCAGAGTACTGTGAAAAATATGGGATTAGGAGATAGTTTTCAGTAGCAAGGACACCTCAAAAGAATGGAGTGGTAGAAATAAAGAACAAGTCAGTGCAGGAAATGGCACAGACTATGTTGACTGAGAGAAAAATAGCAGACAAATTTTGAGAAGAGGTAGTCCATACTGTGGTATAAATCTAAAATAGGTGCATGTTGAGGACGCATGAAAGCAAAACACCTTATGAACTGTGGTTCGGTAAAAATGCAACAACAAAATACTTTAAAGTCTTTGTAAGCAAGTGTTATATCAAAAGAACTGAAGATAATCTTGGAAAATTTGAAGATAGAGCTGATGAAGGTACTTTTCTAGGCTATTCGACAAAAAGCAAAGCCTACACTTGCTACAACAAGAAGCTAAAGAAAATTGTGGAGAGTGCCGATGTTAAAGTTGATGAAGGTAGGGAACAAGAAAGAAGCTATAAAGAAAAATACCCAATATATGAAGAAGTTATTGAAGGAGATGATGAAACCGAACAGAAACAAAAAATAGACTTAGATTATTTAAGTCATGATTCAGAAGAGGAAGAAAACAAGAAATTCAAAATAGGCAGCTGGCAGAAAAATCATCCTAGAGAGCAAATAATTGGAGACCCCATAGTTGGTGTTCAGACAAGAAGAAGAGTAGTAAGTAACTACTCTCTATTATCCAGCATTGAGCCCAAGAATATTACTGAAGCAAGCAAAGATGAAAGTTGGATGATGGCTATAAATGAAGAATTAGATCAGATCGAGAAAAACAAAACCTGGGAGTTAGTACCAAGACCTGCAAATAAAAATAATCGGTACTAAATGGATTTTCTGAAAAAAATTGAATGAAGATGGACAAGTAGTAAGGAATAAAGCAAGATTGGTCTGTAAATGCTATGCACAAGTTGAAGGTATTGAATTTGAGGAAACCTTTGCACCTGTGGCTAGACTAGAGGTAATCAGAATGTTTCTGGCTTTAGCAGTTCACAAGAATTTTAAATTTTATCAAATGGACGTGAAATCAGCATTTCTGAATGGAAAACTTGAAGAAGAGGTCTATATTGAGCAGCCTGATGGTTTCCAACTTGGTGATAATCCCAACTTCGTCTGCAAGTTGAAGAAAGCATTGTATGGCTTAAAACAGGCACCCAGAGCATGGTATGCAAGACTAGACAACTATCTTACTCAACAAGGGTTTAAAAAAGGTATGGTGGATAGCAATTTGTATGTCAAAACAACAAATGGCCATCTCATTGTCCTTGTTGTATATGTAGATGATATCATCTTTGGTAGCAGCAATGATAATTCATGTAAAGATTTAGCGATTAAGATGCAGAAAGAATTTGAAATGTCAATGATTGGTGAACTTTCGTATTTTCTCGAACTACAAGTTAATCAAAATAAGAAGAGCATATTCATTTCTCAAGTCAAATATGTGAAATATATGCTTAAAAAATTTACAATGGAGGATTGTAAGCCTGTTAGCACTCCCATGATGACAGGTTGCAAGTTGAGCAAGGATGACAAATCTCTAGATGTTGATCAAACCATGTACAAATCTATGATTGGGAGCCTATTGTATTTGATAGCTACTAGACCAGATATCTTGCAGGTAGTTTGCATGGTAGCATGATTTTAGGCAAGTCCCAAGGAGACTCATGTGACAACAGTAAAGAGGATTCTTCGATATCTAAAGGGTACTATAGAGTATGGGTTATGGTATCTGAAAGGTAAGGACTTCACCCTTATTGCGTATTCAGATGCAGATTGGGCAGGATGTGTCAATGATAGAAATAGTACCAGTGGAGGGGCATTTTATCTTGGTGATAGGTTGGTTGCATGGCACAGTAAGAAACAAGAGTCAGTTTCTTTATCTACAGCAGAGGCATAATATATTGCAGCAACTACGTGTTGTACGTAGGTTTTATGGATGAAACAAACCCTAAAATATCTTGGCATTAACTTCAATGAGCCGATTTAAGTTAAGTGTGATAACACCAGTGCCATAAATATCTCAAAGAATCTAGTTATGCATTCTCGCACAAAACATATTGCTATCCGATATCACTTTCTAAAGGAGAAAGTTGCGAAAGAAGAGGTAAAGTTGGATTTTGTCCCAACTACAGAGCAAGTAGTGGATATCTTCACAAAACCATTGCCCAAAGAAAATTTTGAGTACCTTCGCAATAAATTGGGAGTGGTCATGCTTCCCAAGTACTAACTAGCTATCGGGATCACATTCTCGGGGGGAACATTTATATATTTGATTATTTTTTTGCTCATATTTGTAATTTTTGCTAACTTTCATAACGTGTGCCTGAGAATGATGTGCATGGACTTAGGGGGAGTCTGCAGTAGCCCTTTGGTATTATTTTCAAAGGGGGAGAAGAATTATAGGAAATTACATGTGTGTTGCCAACAATTCCAAAGTGGGAGATTGTTGAGCAAGATGTAGAAATAGTATTGTCATTGTTGTCAACATAGTCAGACAGATCGGTTGATGCAGTGGACAAGAGTTAAGAGATTCTTTAGAATATGTATAGTGATTATCCAAAAGATAGAAGTGGCTCATATGCAAAAAATCAAAAGAAAATCACAAGGAAGAAAATTGTCGCGATATCGCGACATGTTGAAAGAAAGAAAAACTGTCATGATATCGTGACATGTTGAGGAGAGAGAAAAATTGTCGTGATATCGCGACATGTTGAAAGAAAGAAAAATTGTCATGATATTGCGACATATTGAGGGGAGAGAAAAATTGTCACGATATCACAACACGTTTGAAGAGAAAGTGCAAGAAAAAAAATTGTCACGATATCGTGACATGTTTGGAGAGAAAGTGCAAGAAAGCAAAACTGTCACGATTTCGTGACATGTTCGAAGAGGAAGCACAAGCAAGAAAAATTTTCATGATTTTGTGACATGTTCAAAGAGAAAGCGCAAGCATGAAAAAGTGTTGCGATTTTGCGACATGTTCGGAGAGAGATAGTACGGAAGAAAAACTGTCACGATTTCATGACATGTTGGAAGAGAAAAAGACAAGTAGAAAAAGTGTCACGATTTTATGACATATTGCAAGAGAAATAGGAGAGAGAAAAAGATGTCGCGATTTTGCGACATGTTTCATTTTCATGATCCAAAGCGAAGAGAAAGAGGAGAGAGAAAAAGGTGTCGTGATTTTGCGACATGTTTCATTTTCGCGATCCAAAGCGAAGAGAAAGAGGAGAGAGAAAAAGGTGTCACGATTTTGTGACATGTTTCATTTTCGCGGTCCAAAGCAAAGAAAGTTTGTATGGATGAAAAAGTGTCACGATTTCGTGACATATTGCAAGGAAGGTTGTACGAATGAAAAAGTGTTGCGATTTCCCGACATATTGCAAGGAAGGTTGTACGGACGAAAAAGTGTCGCAATTTCGTGACATATTGCAAGGAAGGTTGTACGGACAAAAAAGTGTCGCGATTTTGCGACATATTGCAAGGAAGGTTGTACGAACAAAAAAGTGTTGCGATTTCATGAAATATTGCAAGGAATATTGTACAGATGAAAAAGTGTCACGATTTCATGACATGTAGGAGAGAGAGTCCAAAAGAAAAAGTGTCATGATTTCGTGACATGTTGCAGGAGAAAGAGCTAAGGAGAAAAAGTGTCACGATATTGCGACATGTCGGGTTTTCATGACCCGAAGGCAAAGAGAAAACGCAAGGAGAAAAAGTGTCGTGATATCGCGACATGTCACATTTTTGCGACTTAAGGAGGAGAGAGAAAGTAAGTGTCGCGATATTGCGACATGTCGTGTTTTCACGGGTGCAAAGCCGAGAAGAGAACAAAGAGGCAGAAGTGTCACAATTTTGCGATAGGTCTCGTTGGCGCGAGAAAGAAGAGAACCTAGCTGAAATAAGATATGTGACAGTTAACTGAAGTTCCATGACAGTTATAGGGGTAGTTGTACATGCAGCTAAAATAAGAAGAGTTAACTAAAGTTATACAACAGTTACAAGTGCATTTATAGAGAAAAATCATGCATCTAAAATAAGAACAGTGAACTGGAGTCAGAACAATAGTTACAAGGTCAGTTACGATGTGAATGCATCTAGCAGCAGTTAAACTGAAAGTCATCAGTCGAAGACTAAACAAAGAATCGTAACTATTTATAGGATGCATGAAAGAATACTGTGAGATAAAGGAAGTTGAAAATAGAATTTTCTATTAATGAGCTGCATGTGAAAATATGGAAGCTAAAAATAGAATAAAAATTTTGTTATAAAAGGAGGTCTGCATGGAGAATTAAAGAGCTGTTGAAAGAGAGAAAAAGTGTTGTTAAAAGAGGGTTGAAATAGTGCCGCAAGAGAGAGTTGAGCAGAGCTGTGAGAGCCATAAAAAGTGTAGCAAGCAGAGCCTTCAGTGTGTGGTATTTTGGTGAATAGTGAGAGAGGTTGGGTTAGCAATAGACTAATCAGGGTCTTGAATAAGTGAAGGCATTTTTATGTCAATCTTATAGCTTCATATTTGTAGACCAAGTTGGTGCTTGGAATTAGGGGTTGGCGCTCCTTTTTGTGGGTGCAGATAAATTAAGGGTTGGTGCTCCTTTCTGTGGGTGTAGATAAATTAGGGGTTGGTGCTCCTTCTAGTTGGTGCTAGTAAAGTGATTGTAAAATTGGTGTTTTGCAAAGGTTAGATTTGGACAGTAATCCAAGCAGTCATTTTTGAGGAGTAGCCAAATTGGTGAACCTCATTACATTGTGTGTTGTGGAATGCTCTCTTGTGATATTTGCATTATCTAATTTAAATCTTCATTGTTTCAGTATTAAGAGTTGTAGATTTGAATTTGAATAGCTACACTGATTCACCCCCCCTCTCAATATCATTGTGAGACTAACAAATTTTTCATTAACCTTCATGGCTTTGGTCTTTTTTCTATCCTCATTATCAAACAAACTTTCTAGGGTGACTAGCCCTCTTGGAATATGATTATTCCTTAGTTGTATAATGTCTTGCTGATAAATTTCCTCTAAATTATCCTCTTGGATAGTAGACAGACATGCCTCTCTCACCATGAAATCAACTATTTGTTCATCACTTTCAAAATTCTGCCAAAAAATTTGCTTGTCTGATACTACATGTCTAAAATCATTTTAATTCCCTTGGCCTTATTGATTCCAAAGTCTACAGAATGGTTGAATTTAGATCTCTTTGTTGCTAATGCATCATCTAGAGTATTCTTTTCTCTGGGAATAAAATTCAAATTTATAGCATCAAAATATTCCATTAAATCCCATACCATATTTCTATAATCTTTTAAGTAATGGTTCTTATTGATGCACCTATTTCTTATTTTATGGACTATTAGCTCATAATCGCCATATACTTTCTACTTGTATCAATTCTAGACATAAGGCCTCATATTCTACTACATTGTTAAGACATGACCATGTCATTCTATAAGCAAAAATTTGTGTTCCTTCTGATTGGTATTAAAGGACTACACCAGATCCTGCACCATTTCAGTATTTAGAATCATCAAAGTGCACAATCAATGTTTCTTTCTCTCTTATAGACTGGTTGGATATAGCAAGGATTTTCTTCTCAGATTCTATTGAGATGTTGTATGATCCCATACTGGTTCTGAACTAACTGTAGTCTTCTCTAAAATGCAACTCATCTTCTATGTCCAACTCTTCAATGTTTTCCACCAAATCAAATTCTTCCAAAGGATTAATATTGCACATGTATTATTCAATATTTTCAATGTGATAAGCCATTGGTTTTTTAGGATTTATCCTTATTATTTTTTCTTTTAAAGGTATTATCATGCTAGAATAGTCCATATACATACATCCCCTACCTTTGCAGTAAACTCTCTTGAAAGACATAATCGAAAATAGGGTTCTAAGTCAACCATAACTATTTCTTGCACTATTGTCACCTCAAGGGCTCTGTGTAACCTCATCAGTACATCTTAAATGACTCCAACTATCTTGAAAAGTGTTCCATCTAGTTGTAATACTCCAAGACAATATCGGGTATACTCCATACCCATCTCTTCGCAGACTGCTTTAGGTATAACTTTAGTTGATACTCCTGAGTCAATCATACAATTTATGACTACCCAACCCTCCATTCTAAAATATATATAGAAAGGTGGAGGTTTATTATTTAAAATAATAGGTGTCATTTCTTTATTTTCTGATGGCATACTAAGGATTTTTGTGGCCAATCTACTCTAAGTATTTTTGTTGAAAGAATCTTTAAGTAGGTCAATCTGACCACGGATGAACAGTGTGTCATACAGGCTAGATTTAGAGGGGATCTTTTTCACTTTTTCAACAATTTTGTATTCATATTTAGTCCATGAGAGTCTTTCCAACCCTATTTCTTGCTCACCGTATATTCTTTTATATTGTTGGGTGGCCTCCAATCTTTGTCTTTTTGTAATAGAGGGGAACTTTAGTCTTTCTTGATATTCATCCTTAGATCTCATTCGGTCTCCTTATATTTTCTTTTATGGTCTCTTAGGGAGACTATCTGTCTTCTCTTTGCCCTTTTATTTATGGATATGGAAGGTGTTACTACTCTAAGGAAGGGGATCAACTTTCTTCTGATAAGGGACTTGGAATTATCACATTTTTTGAGGGTCTACTTGTAAGGCTTTCTTCCCAGATCTTGTTATAATAGCAATGGAGTTCTCCTTAGCTGATTCTTTCCCAACCATGATTTTATTAGGGTGACATAACATATTGAATCTTCCATTTTAATTCCTTTAAGCTTGATCTATATCTTGCTAAACATGGTGTTGGTACATCACACAAGACAGTGAATCATGGGGATCATTACATACTAAACACCAAAAATTTTCAAGGGTGGTCTCTAAAGAACATTCTAGCTCCTTATATATTGCACTCATCTTGACCCTAGTACTGTTACTTAGACCAGGTCTCTGATATTTGTTTACATATGGAAATATCCTCTATTGCGATCTTTCTTGTTCTCTATTTTCCATTGAATCCATTCTATTACCTAGAGTTTTCAAAGTATTTTGTATATCCAGGATAGCAAAAAACTCTTGATATGGTTGAGAAGGAAGGGGAGGAAAAGGAGCTATAGATATCATAGGCATGGGTTGAGGTATTGAATTCATTTATGGATATGGGAACGATAAAGAAAGCGGATTAGGAAATATGGGTTAACTACTAGACTTTGACTATTAGTGGTTTATGTATTATAAGGTAACACAGTTTTGGGAGGAAGTCTTTCGAAATTGATTAGGGTATTTTCAACATGAAATGTTGCAAACCAAGTTCTGATCCCAGGGCTGAGATATAATACATATAGGCTAAACATGTAGCTGGTCTAGTAGTGGGGGGAATTATTTTCCATGTTCTGCTAAATCTCAAATTAAAATCTAAGACAAATTCTTATTGATTCTTTTGCATAGATGTAAAATGATTAAACAGAGAAAAGGTATCAGTAGATTCATTGAATTATTCCACAAAAGGCTCAGCTAAAGCTTGCCAAGAAGTGACGGTATTAGCCTCCAGAGTTCTAAACCAATGTAATAACTTTCCTCTGAAATAGAGGGCTAGAATTCTGACAATAATATTTTCTTCCTTTATGTTGTGGATTACTGCAAAATTCAAGATATCCTAATATTTCTCATAAGATATTTTACCAAGACCATCATAAGTGGGGATAGCCTTAGATACAGCCTAGGGAATGCCATCCATTTGGGCTAATCTTAGGGGATCGGTAGTGTTCCAGCTAGGTTACTTCTATAATGGCTGATTAGGAGCCAAATTTTGTGCCATATTTATTACTGCAGGTCTTATTGGGGGAACTATTGGATTTTCTTCTAGAATCCTTTCCTCCTCGAGGAAATTTTAATCTAAAATTCTGGTAACAACAACCCCTCTATAAGGTAACTCATAGTAAAATTAGTAATTAGGGTTATTCCTTTTGCAAGACCTGGTATACATGAAAGGGCACTGGTCTACAAGAATAATTCTCTTTCTGGATCTAATGACCATGGAGTTACTAGGTTAACTTTCTTATCTCCACTTATAATGTCAAGACAATTCACCAAATCTTGATTCCTTCAGGTTGAGATAACAATACTCATTTTATGGGTTTCATGTTCCTTGTGAATTGATCCCACCGAGCATGCCAAAAATTATTGGGCACTGAATTACACCAAGTTTTCAATCGATATTGCGGTTGTCTATCTTCCTAGTTTCTAGTTAATCTTGCACCCGATAGCTATAGCTCAACACTCAAAATTGGATGAACCAAAATAGGGGTTTTTGATCCAACCTCTAGAGTAGGCTGGTTCCTTGTCAACTTAGCAGAATGTTAACACAATTATGCTTACTTAGGGTTTGAAGGTTAGGGTAACAAAAGGTTAGGGTTAGGTAAATGTGAACAATCATGGATGGATAGGCTAATAGCATTGCACCACAATAAAAAGCTCCAAAAAACCAAACCAAAGACACATAACTTAGACCAATATTATCTCAAATTATACTATTCCTCATTCATTAATACACAATAGAGAAATATTGCAACGAGTAATTTCCATATCCAGATAATGATAATTCAAATAAAATAATTCACCAATACCTATATTTCATATAAATGTACTCTCTAACAATATAGAACAAACTTAGAAGCATATTTCAATTACTTTAACAACTAGTAATCCATTAATCAGGCACAAACTAACCATTTAAGCATTCATAGAAATACAACTAAAGAATCTGAACCTCTGATATCAAGCATGAGAACATATATTTGAGGTGAAGATCAATGTAATTCTCCTCTCATTATCTTTTGGTAATATTTACAGTAGCACAGGAAAACACACTAGAGCCGACTCATAAAAATGAGGGTTCGACCTCTATTTATAGCTTTTGTAGAAATTAAAATTATAAGGAACATTACAAAGATTTCATTTTAACAGCACAACAAAGAGATGTAGCTGGAATTTGCTACTGGTTCATCCTCTAGGAAATTTGTTAAAACTGGTCTACCATGGTAGCTCAGGGCCTCTGCAACTTGTTGGTCACTCGGCAAAACTGGATTTCAGGCCATTGGAAATCATGCATTACCGTCAATTTTTCGTGGAGGCTATCTGCCATCTTTGATCTGTAACCACCTCTGGTTCAATATTCTAAAAACCCTCGACACTTCATCTTCCTCTTCCAACTGACTATTTTAATCCTAGTGAAGAAATGTTCTTAAATACCTAATATTTATCAACACAACCTCCATCGTTGATCTCCCTCATCGTATGGTTCAGATTCAATCTGATACAAGCTTTATTAAAATGGCAAGGAGAACACAATGTCATTCTGCTTGAAAATATTTGTGACATCATCCTTCTTTATCATTGTGGAATTGCCAATTCGAACCTCTAAAAGCTAAGCAAGATCGAATATTCTTTTTTTGTTCTTTAGAATACTTCATATTCTATAGGGTATCCTTCAATCCACACTTTTTATCGCTGATGTCATCTCTTCCTTATAACTTTTGTGAATTCCTTTATGGACTAAACAAGTGCATTAGCATGTGGTCGCCAATCCAAGCCTGCCATGATGTGAAGTAACTCTTTCTCTATTTCGAACAACCTTCAGAATAAAATATTTCATTTTGTTATCGTTCTAGAAAGGAGAATTCAAATTCCTCTTTAGTCACGAATCCACATGCACTTTGGCCATAAATTTTCGCTTTGTCACTGTTTCGGGCACAAATACTCCATGGGTTTTTCGGAATCGGGCCTTCTAAAACTTAGCCATTGTCAAGTCGCCAATTTGCACTTTTTTTTGTTGACATCATCTCTTCTCAAAAATTTTATGGATTTGAGATGTGTCGCGAGTATGGAGTCGGAGACAAATCTCCTGGAATCACTTCATTCATGAAAATTGACTAAGTGTCAAGCGAGCTCATATCTTCTATTGTGGATCCACTATGGAATACACTGCAAGGGGTGTAGAATGAATATTTTTCCACTTAGATAAAATTTGCAAAAACTTTCCTAAGTATGTGGTCATTTTGTTCCTATAGTTAGATCCTCTATAAGTTTTCCTTTTTATTCATCACATTTTCGAAATTTGAGCTTGATTTTTGAGTTCTACTTTCTTACCTCTCTTAATGCATCAAGGGCATAAATGAGCTCATCCTCAAGATCAACTTCTCCTTCCTATGATTCTTCCTCTATTTGTTTACCTTTAGGATCATCTTCATTATTTTTTTATTTATTTCTACTAGAAGTACTCCCTTCTTCTATTGCCATAAGAATATTTTCTTCTCTTGGACCTTCACTAGCATCTTCATATTCATCTTCACTGAAACAAAATCCACTCCTTGTACAACTATCTTCAATATGACTAGAGTTACCACATCTAAAACACTTAAGAATCATTGGATATCTCTTTCTAATATTTTCTTTTTGTACTATCATAAATAGGGTTTCTTCTTCTTAATTATTTGAAGAGCTTCCATCACTATCACTTGAAATCGTACTTGCCTTGTCTGCATAAAAAATCTTATTATGCCTTTGGAAAAACTTCTTTCCTTGCTTGCTTTGTCCATCCCTGTTTTATTTTGGTACATGTGTTTTCCTGCTTCCCTATTCTTATGATATTGTTTCTCATCATCATTCCTATTTCTAGCCTTTGTAAAATCATTTGCATAGTGACCATATTTACCATAATTAAAACATCTAACTAATTTTGTACCTTTATACTTTCTTGAGTCTTTGTTCCTTCTGCTATAATTTGCTTCTTCATCACTGGATAACTCATTGCTTGAATCTGACTTCTTACCCTTTGTCTTCTTAGTAAATTTTAAGGCTACTTATTTCTAGGGAATAGGTTCCTCTTTTATTGTCATCTCAAAAGCTATGATAATTCCATGTAAGTCATCCCTTTTCAAAATTTAAATATCTTTTGACTCTTCTATAGCTGAAATATTTTCACTATACCTTTTTGGAGTGACCTAAAAATCTTATCACAAACATCTATTTCCTCAACCTTAAAAACAATTCCTTGCATGGAGTTAACAACCTCATCCACATGAAGTAGATATACAACAATGTTTTCCTCATCCTTCATATTTAGGTCTTCAAATTTTCTCTTGTAATTTTACAACTTTACCATTTTGACATTTTTTTTTTTAAAGCGAAAAACCCCTTGTGGGGCTGCCTTGGTCTAAGAGACCACGAAAATGGGGTTCTACACCGTCAAATTCACTCGGGGGTTGCACCCAGCCCTGCCCGTACCAACATTATCAATTGGATTTTGGGTACCCAATTCAGCTTTTTGGTAAGGTGGAGATTCGAACCTGGGACCTCCCTTGGAGAATTGCCCTCTCCTCTCCAACTCACCTACAACACCTGGGTGCCCTTTTGAAATTTTTATCTCCTTCATATATACCTTGTAAATTATCCCAAATTACCTTTACTGATGTGTAATGCACAACCTTTATAAACTTTGTTTCACATAAGCCTCTTAAAATTCCATTCATTACCTTTGAATTAATAAGTTGTATAATATTACCATATTTATATGTAGGTGGAGTTTTTGGTGGTATGTATCCATTCTCAATTGCTTCCCATATTTCTTTTCCAAGTACCATTAGATAAAACTTCATCCTTGTAATCCAAAGTGCATAATTGTTCTCATTGAAAAATGGTGCTGAATTCCCTGAATATCCATTATGATAATCCATTTGTGTTCTTGTGAGATTTTTCTTCAATCTATTAACCAAAGGAACCCACTATGATATGAATTGAAGAACATAAGCTTATACTGAGAGGGGGAGTGAACAATATAAGACCACTTTTACTTTTCTTTCCCAAACAATATTATGCAATATATCAATGGCAATATCAATATTAGTAATAAAATCAATGCATAAATCACCACACACAATAGAGACACCAATTTAACATGGTTCACCCAATGTGGGCTACTCCATAGAGAAAAAAATTTACTAAAATTTTCTCAAAAAATATCTTGGGAATCATTTCCCTATTACAATATTTATGGAACTTTATCCAAAGGAGACACCAATCACCTAATAAAGTTCATGTATATCCATCAATAGGAGACACCAATCCCATTAGCTAGTGTGTGGATCTCTATCCACAGGAGAACTCCTTCTCCTCTACTCTGGCTAGTGATCCTCTAGAAGATTACTGCCTCCACTAATCTAGCTTGTGGATATCTCTCCAATGAATACCTCTATCCTCTCTACCCTAGCTAATGTATCTCTATCCACTAGAGAATATTGTCCTCTACTCTACCACCTTCAAAGCTTGCTCTCAACTCTGTATTAAATCTATACTAAACATAGTCATTTGGTCTAGAACAAATCTTCTCAATCTCTATATTTTATTTGCACTAAACATAGTCCTTCGATCTAGCACAAATATTCTTAATTTTTATCTCTGATATGCACTAAACATAGTCCTTTGGTCTAGTATAAATCTACTCAATATCTATCTTTGATCTGCACTAAACACAGTCCTTTTGTCTAGCATAAATCTGCTCAATCTCTGTCTCTACTATGGCACAAATATGTCCTCAAATATGCACCATAATCTATCCTCAAATATTTTCTCAAGCCTTAACACAAAGCTTGATCCAATCACAAATTAACTCTTCTAGATCTATCCAAAACATTAAGTCAATATTTGAACAAATCAATCAAAAAAAATTGGTCACAAGTCTTCTCAAAGACTTACCTCAAATATGCATTGTAATCTTCCACAAAAGCTCACACTAATTTTTCCACAAGTCTTCACCAAGACTTACCTCAAATCTACTAAACAAGTTCTCACTAGAACTTGCTCAATCTACTCAACAAGTCTTCGCCAAGATTTACCTCGAATTTTCTCTACAAGTCCTCACTATAACTTGCTCAATCTGCTCAATAAGTCTTCACCAAGACTTACCTCAAATTTGCTCAACAAGTCCACACTAGAACTTTTCCAATATTCTCAACAAGTCTTCACCAAGACTTACCTCAAATATGCATTGTAAGCTTCCATAAAATCTTACTCAACTTTGTCCTTAAGTCCACTCTAGGACTTACTCAAATATGTCCACTAGATTTCACAAAAGCTTATTCAACTCAACTCAATCTATCACAGAAAACCTCTTTCAATCACACTCACAAGTTTCACTCAGAATATTGTTTATCCATAGAAGCATATAGAGAATTGTTAGAGACTCAATATGTTTCACAATCTCAAACACTTAATCACTTTCAATCTCTCTTGCTTTACCACAAAAACATATAGAGAATTTTTAGAGACTCAATATGTTTCAACAATTCTCAATCACTTTCAAACTCTTTCTCAAATTAGTAAAGAATAATTTGTTTTATAGAACTTGAACTATCACTCCAACACTTCCAATGAACTAAGCTTAATCAACTCCACTCAACCAATCACTCAATGAAAACTTAGTCAATAATTCTTATAAAAAAAACCTCACATAACAATGATACTCATGATATATTACAAACCCTAGTTCAAGATAGTTCTCAACTTCACATAACAATGATACTCATGATATTTCACAAACCCTAGTTCAATATAGTTATCAACTTCACATAACAATGATACTCATGATATTTCACAAACCCTAAACATGCACATGAAGTCTTACTCAATATTTTTAACAATGCTTATCAAACAAGGTTTCTAGCATCAACCTTCATTCCAGAAAAACCCTCATCAATAAATATTGGATATCTCAAAACCAAACTCAACAAATATTATCAAACAATCCTTTTCACTCCAACTCAGCATTCACAACATCAATCCAAAAATATTTTACTCACAAGTAAGATGTACCCATACCTTTTGTTTTCATGGATATATGTCTTCAAAACTTGTCTTAACCACAATCAATTTTTCTTTGCGAACGCTAGGGTTAGGTAGCCACAACCTATCTCAATATCTCCACAAAATAATTTTCAATAATTATTTTACCATACAAAATATCAAATCTCTTAGTACACCTTATAATATCCAAACTTACATAATATAAGTCAACATCCTTATTAAACAAAATACACAACAATTTCCTTTAAACACCTTATCACTCCAACTTTATAAAATAAATTGCAATCACTAGAAATTAAAATAAAATATTTTAATTTACTTTACCTTATAACTCCCACTTTATAAAATAAATTGCAATCACCAAAAATTAAAATAAAATATTTTAATTTACTTATATTATAACTCCCTCAACAACCTTGTAGTTTCCAACTTACAAATACCTCTAAGAAAATTTTGAAATTCACAACCTTTGGAGAAGTACAAATATTTTTAACATACCTTTCAACTAATGTGCCCACCAAAATGTTTTCGATGTGATTCGAACACACAACATAGCCTCTCCAACACCCTAGCCTCAAGCTAGGCTACCAAGTGGGCTGCATGCCCACATGAGACTTTAGGTGCATGTTTCCCAATTTATTCTCCTCGTGAAGGCACCCACAAAAAATGAAAACCTCTCCACTAGAAAAAATGTCTATCGTATGGATCAAACCTGTGATCCCTTCCTTACAAGTCTTATCACTATCTCACCTTCCACCTGCGCTACAGTCGTTGATGGATATTTCTATCTATGATGATGGCCTTACACCTTAGTATGCCTCCAATCACTTTGATTCATGAACTTCTCTTTCTCCAAAAAATACAACCATCAATTTTTTCATTCAAAGGTGTGTGTATTCTAGGACATAGGGAATGAAAATTATTTCCTATATTAATACACATGTTTCTTGTCTTTTACATGTCAGTAGAATTTTGATTTTAAAATTCAAAACAAATTTTAAATATTTTAAATTTAACACCTTTGCACCCACTATTAATTTAAATTAAATCTTTTGTAATCTTCTCATGGGTCTTTTTAACTTGAACCTTGTTTTTCTTCACCTTGTTATTTGGCTTGAAATATTATAATAATACAATATAATTATTTAATTTAAACTTGCTTATCCTTCCTTGGGTATTCATCCTTTGGGCCTTTTTAGGCATATAATATTAAAAATAAATAGTATATCCTATTCCTTTTCAATACCTTCTTGCTTTTGTAAAAACCACTTGATATCCTTAATAATGATGAAATTGAACCAATACGTTTTTGACATCAATGACAAAAAACTGCTCAAAATTTCCAACAAAAATATTGTGACGAATGTTGTTGGCATTCTATTTATTCTTGAACTAACCTTGGTCTTTGGTGGGGTATGTTTATGGAAGTGAAAAATGTATGGGTATCATACTAACTACCTTCCAATTCATCCCTCTACTCTATTTAATTTTCCTTCCTCATCTCTTTCTTCCCCTTCTTATGTTCCTTGAATTCCTTCTTTGTTCCCTTTTTGCTATGTTCTACCCAGTAAATACCTGGGCACCGTGTACTTCCTCTATTATTCTTCCCTATTTTTAGCAGCATCTGTGGGCTGCTTTTGTGGAAGGATTCCTCGCATCCATTTTGCACTCCCCTCCCTCATTTAAAGGAGTTTTAAAATCAATATTTCTTTCTAGATTCTTCTCTCCTATAGAGTGGAAGGCCCCTGTGAGTCACCAATATTGTGGGTGAAATTTTATTCCTTTTCACCCATTTTGCTATGCAGGAGGATTTTATAAAAAGGCCAGCTAAGTTTGAAGTTTTTATAGAAGGAGCAGATGGCCAAAATCAGACAAAAAACCAGTAATCCAAACACCATATCTGGATTCATATGGAATAATGGGTAGGGTCATGCTCAAAGGAAAATCCAAAAACCCTACCCCAACTATTTTATGGAGAATTGGGACTTCAGAATCTCTAGATAAAAATATCATACTAGGGAAAATATATTACAAATTCCAAGTTCTCATTTGTGTAGCTAGATGAAATTTTGGTAAGATGACATTAGAGGACCAAATCCTAATCCTTCATCCACATCATATAGTGAATGAAAGACTCAGAGACTTATGCAAGAGAAGTATACCTAAAAGCCTGATCTAGGATCACCACGTAGTAGAGTGAAATCTTGAAGTAAATAAGGAGTAAACATTAATGATCTCAACTACCTGATGCAGATCATCAATGGGCATGAACAAGAAGAATTTGAGAGAGCATAGCTCCAAAGATAATTGATTTTTGACCCATATGCAACACAAATAGATAGAGTAGATTCAAATTTAAGAAGCATCTAGATCCGTCTGGACAATCACCTTCCCCCCGAAGCAAAGTGTTAGCAGATATTTTACCCATGCCAATTTGATCCTTCCCATTGAGCGTCATTAATGTTTAATTTTGAATATTGTAAAATCATCTATAAATAGTAGAAATATTACCATTCCAAAGTGTGGATATGTGGCCTTTACAATTTATATGTACTCATTCGTTACTTGTAAATAATAGCAATCATTGTTTGGTCTCTCAATCTGTATTTCTATTTTTGCCTTTGTGTGATCATTTATTTTTGATATAGTTGTCTAAGTTGGTTTTCTTAATTATACTATCTATATTTCATGGGTTCAACTCAATGGGTCATTAATTCACGTTCGTCATTGGACAACGAGGATTATTTTTGCTAAATCCAATCGAGTGGAAGAACACTAATTTTGATGCCTAGATTTCATGCACCTGCTTGTTGGTTCTATATTTCACCCCTATATGTTGAGCCTAAGGAGAAGTGACAGGTGGGGTAGGTTGATCTAGTAGGTGTTTGTTGTTGTTTGCGTCAATGATGGTGGAGGAATTATGTCTTGATGCAGTCATATTTTATCCTTGTTAGTTCTAGATATATATTTATTTACTTTCTTTCTCACTCTCTTTTCCCCATTTTCCCCTTTGCAGGATAGTTATATGGGACATTAGGAGCCAACCTTCTCTGGAGATCGATTGATTCTACTCATCCTAGACCCGGTGACCATTCAATTTTTGTCAGGAACCTATGGGTGTGCCTCCTGCTTGTCTGGTGCAATTTTTTTGCACCAACACTACCCTATATTTCCTATTCAATATCTTCTATCTCTCTTTCTCTCTAATATTTTCTTCCTCTTTTTCTTCTTCTCTCTTCATCCTCTATGATTTTATGCTCCATTTTTTCTTTAGTGCAAAATCATAAATTTATAGTCCATATTTACAAGCTACGAATTTGCTTGTTAAAGCCCCCATAATTTTGTGAACCATTCCATATTTTTTGGATCTCAAAAATTTCATTGGAGTACATATGAATTCATTCTAGGATTTGTGGTCATTTATTTCAAAATTATAAAAAAAATGTAAAAATATCAAATTCTACCCTAAATCTAATTCTAACTCCTAGCCTATTGAGAAAGTTTAGACTCTTACCAAATTGCACCCTTTTGGTATTCCTACCACACCTCTCACGATATATGAATAGTGTGTTTGTGGCACCATATTTTCTAGAGCTATATCTCCTCCTTTCTAATGTAGTGATAATGATTTTATTTTTCACCCTCCCCTCCTTTTTACACTTCCCTTCTTTTTCTTCTTGTTTATTTCTTTCACCTTTTTTTCTTCCATCCTTCTTCCTCTACCATTTTGATTTTCTTCAGGAATACTATCTTCCTTATAAAAATTGAGGGGGCACCTTGGCATTGGGGGAATTGATATCATCATTACCCCATAAAGCATGCAAAATATTTAGTGTTTGGTATTACACTAATTTTGAACCATTCGTCTGCCTAAAATTTCTACCCCTTTTAGCACCCACTTTTCTAAACCTAAAAGTGTCTACAACTTTCTTTGACACAATTATTATATCATAAATGCATCAAATAGGGGAAAAAATATAGACACAAAAAATTGATCCATCCAAATGAGTCAAATTTTCCTTAGAATCCTAAGTAATCCTTTAAAAATATCAAAAGGCTATTTTGTGACCATCAACCCTTACTTTGAGATCTTTCTTATTTTTAGCAGATTCATGGTCCTCCTTGATGAACTACAAAATCACATTCCTCTCTTCCCTTAGTTTTTGCTTACCCTAAACAAATTTGTGGCCTTGATTAGTGGACCAGAAAATTATTCATTGACACTTCCTACCCAATTTTTAAAGCATCATTTTTCACAATATAATGTGATCATCAATGGTTATATCTATGAATTTATCATCGACCATTATTGACTATAAAATCATTTATCTGAGTCAAAGAATCCAAATCTTGGATTCTCTACCCACCTTGGAACCTTGGGCTATTTATAGCTCCAACCTTAGATGTCCTCACCCTACTACTAGTTTCCTAGGTCCCTCCTCTCTTTCCTTTTTCAAATTCAAATTCAACCACGTCCATCAATGCATTTTCCTCTCTTCCTCCATGCCCTAAAACTCTATAAATAGAGGCATTAGGCTCCCATTTCCATAACATTATCTCAAGCTAAAAAAAATTATGAAAAATTTTAGCTCAAATTATTAAGTTGATTTCATCACTTTGGAGGATTTTTGCAGGGATCACTAGGTCTAATATTCTAGGACCACTCCTTTATTGGTTGTTGCCTTCCCTTCTCATTACTCTCATTTTTTAACTCATCATTTTCTATCAATTGAATTACACTTATATCTTATTTTTCTTTATTTTAGCTTTAATCTCACATTGGTATTCTATTCCTTATGCCTAAGTCACTGTGCAGTTGTAGGAAAGATTTTTCTAGGCTTCGCTCTACTTATCAGTCCTTGTGGTATCTCTATTTGGTAGGGCCTTACATAAGCTTTTTACATAGGATGAATTCATGACTAGATGATATTGGCTCCAAATACGCCACAAGACAACAAGGAGATAAACCTTGTTATCTACCTCTCTTATTCCCATATATTCTATCCATTGTTATATGCCCTAAGTGTTGAAAACCCCTAAAAAACTAAAATTTCATCATTATTTCCACTCTTTATCTTTTGATAGAGCAAATTTGAAGCTTGCTCTTACTAGGTACAATTTTTTATAAACTAAAAGTGGCTAACATTATGTAGTCGTATGTCTCCTTTTAGCTTATATTAGACCCCTGATCCTCTGTATATCTATCTAAATCATATTTGTTAAATATTTTACCTCTCATCCCACTATCCAATATAGACAAAATTATTCTACGATCAATTCATATTGGCCATGAATTCATTTGAGAGAGCTTAGGGGTAATTTTTTACTTCATTTCTATGTTTATTTTATCCCTTGTTCTTCTCCTAGCTTTTATACCCTATTTTTCTATCTATATTAATTATTGTAGATCCAAAATGGCCACATATTTTTTTTGAAATATTTTCTAAGGCAAAGAAGCATGTTCCATACCGCATGAGATCCAATGTATTTTACAACGGTGTAGGACAAGATGTTCTATTCCATGGTCAAAATGGTAAAATTTCACTTTATCGCTTTCAAAATCATGGATCACAGTATACTTTTGATTAATTCTAAAAGCTTAGTACTCTATAACATGTTCTAATATGCATGAATTTTAATGTGTTTCTAGCTCGCAGTTAAAATAGTCAAAGTTTACACTTGCTTACTTTCAAACTATGATACAAAACATATTGTTATAGCCCATGTATGCTAAAGGCTATTTCAATATTGTTCTACCCCGCAAGAGTTCAAGAGTATTTTTTAGCAACATAGTGCACATGTTCTAGCCCATGATCAAAATGATCAAATATTTCAAAAGTGAATAATAAAGTCACAGACTAGCACAAGGTTTTATATAGAATATATCTTATATCCTGTGTGGTCCATAGTGATGCTCTACCCCATGGTCAACCATAATAAAAATGGAAGGTACATGTTTTGAGGTGTAGACTACAACACATTGTAGATCATGTTTTACACCACGAATGTGAATCGACTCTAAAGCATATTGAATAATAGGCATAGTAGCCTAGCGTAATATTCAATCCCACTCACCTCTAAGTAGATTTTCATGCTAAAGCATCATGTGATCCAACCCATGGTCAAAGTGGTTGAAGAAAGTGATAAGTTGTTAAGAGGAGCATACTATGACATGTTGCATGATGTGAAGCTATCTAAGACATTCAATATTTAATCTTGGTCATTATTTCATAGATCAACAACTAGTCCATTCTGATGATATCTCGAACATATAAAAGTAGAGCCTTTGCAACATGAACTGGTTGAGTAAGAGAGCTAGCATATGAAGCATCAATGATACCAAGAACCAATAAAATATAGTTGCATTTAGTTGCAAATCTATGATAGATAAGATCTACAAGAATGAAAGATGACTGATATCACACCATTAAGAAACAACAATTTTTAGGGGCCGAGTTGCAAAGGAGTGCAATATCATGTTGGTTTTTTTGTCTTAAATGTAAATTAGAGATTACCACCTCAAATATGGCTAATATGATATTTCATTTTCCTTGTAATATTTTATTTCTCTCAATTTATTTTCAAAGCATGAAAAAACTATAAAAGGAGGTTGAACATCTAGAGTGTTTGCTTGCATTACTATGTAATACTTGTTTGTAAATCAATAGAAGGAACATTACTTGGAACATTTGCCTCAAACTGGTGTCTTCTATAATATTTGGAGAGATTCAAGTTGTGGATTGCTTTTCTACTACCACTGCTATGGTTAGTCTATTCTGTTGATATTAGATTTCTAACTTAGGGCAATTGAAATATTTTCATAATTGAATCTATGCTTGCAAGAAGTTATTTTATGTTAAATATTGCTACTGGTCTTATTCTTCTAATTTGGATTATTAGTATCTTGATATTGAAATAACTTTCTTGAAGTATATATCTATTTTTTGTAATATGACTCATAATGCAACAAATAATGCCAGTGTAGCCCTAAATTTACCCTTACAAAAGTATCATAGTTGGAATATAGTTGGCCCCTTGAGGCTTGTTCATATGCATGATATTCCCCAAGTTGTATCCAAATCCATCCCTACCTATGATAGATCAGACAAAACCACTTACAAGCATTGCCAAGATATTTAGAATCTAGTAGCAATTCATAATATAAAGAATGAAGATGTTATCAAAATCCTAGCCCTATCCTTTAGAGGGAATATATTATATTAGTTTAGGACTTTGGAGGAAAATAGCATTACTTCATGGCCTGAGTTAGCAGAAACTTTCATAGATGAATTCAATGAGTCTCCTGATCCCTTCTCCCTTCTAAATCAGTTTACATACCTACAAAAACATCAACAAGAATTAGTTTCAAACTTGAATCTAAGATTTAGAAGAACCTGGAAGAGAATTCCACTTGAAGCCAGGCTAGCTACAAACCTTGCTTTTGTGTACTATATTAGATCCCTTGGATCATAATTGGGCTTACAAACTCAACAGGAAGGGATATATATTTTTCCCTAGGTTTATACTACAACCGTCTAGGCTGAGAATATTCTTATCAATGTAGGGTGTTTACCCCTAAATACTGTGATGCCTTACTGCTCTAAAATTCCTAATACCCAAGGTTAGGCAAATACATCATCTTACATGGACCTCCCTCCTCTTTCATCACTAGCTCCAAATATGACTCTAATTCCCCTCCTCAAACCATATTTTGCTCTAGTTTCTTTCCCTCCTCTTCCATATCAAGCACCTCAAGAATATTTTGTGCTTCTTGATATTCAAAACACTTTGAAAACTCTCAGTAACAAGATGAATTCAATGGAGAAGAGATAGATAGAGATATCACAAAAAATAATATTTCCCTATGTTAATAGATATTAGAAGCCTAGTACTAGAAATAGTGTTGGAATCAGATTTAGTGCCATTCAAGAAGATCCAGAATCTTCCTATAAAACTAGCCTTGTGAATGTATGGTGCCTTATATGTAATGATCTCCATGACTCAGATTCATGTGTAATGTGTCAGTATCATGTGCAACAAGCCATGGAAAAGGTAGAGATAAATCAGAAAAGCAAAGTCAATATGCTCTAGAAACTAGACCAGATCATGGTTGGGCAAGATACTAATGAAGGAATTATTGTTGTCATGATAAGATATAGAAAGAAGACATTGCAAGTTGATCCATAGAATATGGAGAAATTTCAAGTCTTATTAGAAAAAGAAATATCCTCCTCTCCAAAATAATGACCAATTTCCTATCCCTCAATCCACTGAAAATAGAGACATGGTACCTAAATTCCAAGAAAAGGAATCCAGTTTCCCTAGGTATTTTGATAAAGAAAATGATGAAGAGAGGATAAAGAAGAAATATACTCCTATCCAAAATAATTACCAATTTCCTATCCCTCAATCCACTAAAAAGAGAGACATGGTACCTAAAGGCCAAGAAAATGAGGTCAGTTTTCCTAGGTAGTTTGATAAATAAAATGACAAAGAGAGGATAAGGTCCAAAAGTGAAGCACAAGAAAAGCTTTGATTCCCCTCTATAAGTAAGAGGAAAATAATTGAAGCCACACAAAAATATAAGAGAAAATATGGTGAGCCAGAGAGAAAGTCTGAGAATCTTACTTTAGCGAGATCATAATATAACATTTTACAAAATGTGAAGATAATTCCCTCCAAGACTAGCCTCTATGGTACCCTCTTTATCCCTGGTCAAATAGATCTACTAAAATATTATTTGAGTAAGAATATTCAATAAAATTAGGCCACTACCATCCTTAATGTTCCTTCTAGAAAAGATAATATGTCTACTACTATTTTAAATAATAAAACCCCCCTATTCTACATTTATTTATGGATGGAGGGTTGGATAGTTTACAATTGTATGATTGATTTGGGGGTCTCCACCATGGTTAAGCCTAAGGTAGTCTACAAGGAGATGGGTATGGAGTATACCAGCTTTTGTCTTGGATTTATGTAGTTGGATGGAATACCAGTGAAGACATTTGGGGTGATCAAATATGTACTAATGAGATTTCATAGAGCCCTAGAAGTGACCATAATGCAAGAGATTGTGGTGGTAGAACTAGAGACCTATTTTGATCTATGCCTTTTGATAGAATTCATTGCCAAATTGGGAGGATGTATATACTTGGACTACTCTAGTATGGTGATTCCTTTCAAAGGAAATAGAATAAGGATCACACCTGAGAATCCTGTATCATATCACATTGAAAACATTAAAGAAGACATATGTAACTGCACACCTTTGGATGATTTTGAAATAGTGGAAAGTTTTGAAGAACTAGAGGTTGAGTATGAATTTTCATTCAGAGAGGATTATAGCCAGTTTGGAATAGAAATGGGCACATACAACATCTCCTTAGAAGCAGATAAAAAGATCCCCGCTATATCTAACCAATATCTAAGGGAAAAAAAACTTGGACCATGCACTTTCATGGTGCAAGATGCAGAAATAGGGATGGCACCGGTGTAGTTTTGCAGTCTCCATAAAAAGGTATAAATATTTTTGCATACATATTGATATGGTCCTGTACCAACAATGTTGTATAGTATGAAGCTTTATGCTTAGGGGTGATTCAAGCTACGAGAATGGGTATCAAGATATTGAATATATATGGCAACTCTAATATAATAGTAAATAAGGTAAGAGAGAGATGCAACAGTAAGCACCATTACCTGCAAGCATATAGAAATAGGGTGTGGTATTTGATGGAATCCTTTGATGTCCTCAACATTGATTTTTTCCTAGAAGGCATAACACACTAGCTAACTCTTTGGTAGTTATAGGATATAATTTTAACCCTTTTGCAAATATAGGAGTTGCTAAAGACAAAAGGATCAAAATGGTTTTCAGGCCTACAGTCCCAGACAAATAAAATTTTTGGCAAATCTTTGAGAGTGATGAAAAAATTATCAACTTCTTGGTAAGAGAGGATTTTTTATCCATTGTTAAAGAGGAAGCACCATATGAGATTGACCAATAAGAGGTTACCCAACTAAAAAATAATCATATCCCAAGAGGGTTGGTCACACTTGAAATCCTCTTTGATAATGAAGATAGGAAGAAAATCTAAACTATGAATATCAATGAAAATCTACAAGAAGATCAAAATTGAGAAGGAAAAGAAGCTCAAATTTGGTATCCACTATTCTCCATAAGAGGTAGAGGATATTAAATCCTTATACCTAAAATACCAAGATATTGTGGCATGGTCATACGAAGATCTCAAGGTATATGACAAAAGGGTGATCCAACATACAATTGAACTAGAACCAGATGCAAAGCCTTTCAGATAGAAGTAGAGGTCTATGAATCCCAAGATTGAATCTATAATGAGAGAAGAGCTACTCAAATTTCTAAAGGCTAAAATTATAAATACAATTAAGCACTCCACATGGATAGCTAACTTGGTTCTTGTGAGAAAGAATAATGGAGACATCTTCCTATGTGTAGATTTTAGGAATCTCAACTAGGCATCATTAAGGGACCAGTATCCTCTCCCTTAGATTGACTATATTCTATAGATTGTTGTAGGGGCAGAGAGGTTCTCACTGGTAAATGACTTCTCTAGTTATAACAAAATCTGGGTGAAATACAAAAATCAATTCAAGATAGCATTTACTACCAAATGGGGTACTTTTTCTTATTAGAGGATGCCCTTTGGTTTGTCCAATATAGGGGCTACATTTCAGAGAGCTATAAATTATGCCTTTGGAGAGCTTATTAATAAATTCATTCTGATCTACTTGGATGATATGACCATGTTTTCTCATGAGAAACAAGATCACCTAATGCATTTGGAATAAGTGTTTGAGAAATATAGAGAATTTGGTATCTCTCTTAACCCAAAGAAGTCATTTTTTGCAGTCCATGAGGAAACATTGTTGGGTTATGTGGTCTCTAAATAAGGGATTTCTATCGATCCAAATAGATATAAATTAATTCTTGCCCTTCCCTTGCCCATGAATAAGAAAGCTTTGTAGTCTTTATTCAAGCATAACAATTTTATCAGGAATTTCATCTCAAATTTCACTCAAAAGGTGAAGCCCATCTCAGATTTGCTAAAGAAAAATGTAGATTTTAAGTGGACTGAAGTACGAAAACAATCTTTTGAAATCATCAAGAAATCCATTGCCACTGCTCCAGTTTTGGTGAATCCTGATTTCAGTAAAAATTTCATCCTTTATGCTTATGGATATGAAGAGGGTTATGCATATATGCTTACTCATAAGAATGATAATGAGGAAGAACATATCATATTTTTTAGAGCTAAACTCTCCATGAGTACCAGATCAAATACAAATTTATTGAAAGACAAGTCTTTGTAGTGATGAATTCATTAAAAAAAATTAGGCAATACTTGGCTCAAAGTAAAACCCTGGTGTATGTAGTTCATCCATATGTAAGAAGTTTCATTTTACAAGATGAGTTGGGAGACAAAAGAACAAGATGGATTACCAATATCCAAGAGTATGACTTAGAAATCCATCCTACCAAGCTAGTAGAGGAAGAGCATTATGTCATGGGTTAAAATAGAATATGGCCATAGAACAAATGATGAGCACCAAAAATGCTCATTTTATATACACTATTAAGAGGCATCATCACTGGTTTAATTAACATTAGAAATATATTTTTATTTAACTTATGCATATAATTGATAGAAAATCTAGTATTATGCTTAACGAGTATTTTTAGTGGAAACTGTGTATAAGTGCAGGATTTACTTCTAATCTAGTGTTTTCAGTCTACGCCCCACTTGGACCTGATAGTGTGCAAGAAGGAGCCCTACTCAAGCAGTGCCTTACACAAGAGGTGCCAAGCAGGTGCCTTAATCTGGTGGCTTACTTTAGCGCCTTACTCAAGTAGGTGTCAGGCAGGTACCTTAATCAAGTAGGCACCAGGAAATCACCTTACTCAAGTAGGTGTCAGGAAGGCACCTTACTCAATTAGGTGTGAAGTAGGTGCCTTACTCAATTAGGTGCCAAGCAGGAACCTTACTACTATACATTGGAGGTACTCGCATTGGAGACACCATATGACCAAGTCAACATTGACCAGGTTGACCAAGGGGCTAAAGAGGTTGTTGCACATGAAGACAAAGGAGAGTTATTTTAATTATGCATTATTATTAAAATAGAATAAGACACTTGTTATCAACCAATTGGTTGGTTGACCTTGTAAAGCTCTTAAAGCATTATTTTTAGGATGCATTAGTTTAGGATTTTTTGTTACGTACACCTAAGGATTTTTATATATTTATCCTTTTGGCGGATGAACATGCTTTAAAATAGTAGAATAATACATTTGTATGAAATAATCATGATATGTGATTAGAATAGATTAATTTGTTATTGTAACAATATCTGGTTGTGCTTTATATAAATATGCAGGCTAGATGAATAGAGATCAATGATTAATTTATGCAGAAATTATTTTTCATTTCATTCTTTGTCTAAAATATTAAGAGTACAACTCCTCTTATTCGAGCAAGCTCTACATAGCTAGCCGAGATGACTATCTACGGGAGCTTGGGCCCACTCCCTACAATAGTCCTCCCCTATTTTATTTATGTATTTATTTTCTATTTATTATATTTATTATTTATATTTTTTGCTTTAATTAATTTAGTTGTGTGTGTTTATTTCCTTGCATTTTATTTTCGCATTTTATTTTCAGCACTTTAATTTTAGCTTGTAATTTATTTATTTAATTTTTCACACTTAGTTTATTTGGTTTGGCTAAAATACAAATACACGAACATCCCCCACCAAACTAAATAGGTACAAAAATATTCATTCCCCCAACACTGCAGGCATATACTGTACGTGACACTCATAAGTTTACGAGCTTACCAAATTGATAATTTATGTAAGAGAAATGAATGTTTTTTGAGACATGATTTCTACTCACCATTTTGGCACCATTGTCGGGGAGTGTCAAAATCATAGTGTTATGATTTACAGGTCAATTAAACAGTCCATTAAAAAATTACTTGTAGATATTTTACCTAAGAATTGTGAGTCCACCAAGGGCCTTTTCATAAGGCCAAAAACAATTTTCAGCATAGTCATATCCAAATCTTATAGGAAACATTTTAAATTTACCAGCTTCTTAGGTAAATATGAGAATGAACTTGATGTACCATATTAAGTGTAGAGGTAGGAATAAATGGTGCTATTGAAAAAAATTATAAAATCAGGTAGTGAAGGATTTCCATCATGTTTTAAATGGTTTTAAGAAATAAAAAGAAATAGCACAACCCAGGTCTGATTAAAAAAAAAATTAGGGATGTGTTTTTATATATAAAATTTTGAAAAATTATGCCTCTAGAAGCTTGGTTTTAACAATGAATTTTTTTACAGGCTTGACGCTTTGCAACATATTGGTAAATTATTTGATGCAGGAAAAATAACATAGCATAATTTAAAGAGAACACCTTGTTATGGAGTATGCTAAGGTGACTTGGTGAATCAAAAACTAGCATGTTTTTTTAACAGATTGCTATGCCATGTTTTCTTCAGGTTCCTATACTGCAAATAATCATTTACCAGCCTGCACATTTAACCATTACATTGAAATATTTTGGTTGGGAGGCCATGAAGGAAAATACTCTATCATGCTACAGTGCATAAAACTAGTTGATCAAGAAGGAGATGATTTTTATAAGACTAGATCAGATGTAGGCATGGGGGAGACTCCACCTTCATAAATACTGCTAGCAACACAATAAACATTGGTTGCAATGTTCATAAAAAAATAAATCTTCTACTAAAAAGGCTCCAAATTAAAATGCAGAGCTAAAATAGAGTTTTTTGCTACCCGTTGGAAGAGAGTATCCTCTTTCCCGAGGACCAGCTTGGTCTAGAAGAGAAATGAGAAATATCCAATTGGTAGCTAAAAAAATAGGGGAGGAGCCTGGAAGAAATAAGGTGTCTACACAAAGTCCACATGGTTCCTGAGCATGATAAAAAAAAATGAATGGAGCTCATAGTGGCAAAAAAAAATAGCACATAAAATATCAATGAGGTGTCTCATGGAAGTGTCACAGCTGAACACCTGAAACACATCGTAGATGATGGTGAACGACTTGATTTATCCCCACTATCAAAATTAGAGGATCACAATGTTGCTCTAATTCTACCTATGAAAGAAATAATTTAGAGTGGGAGATCATTCTGATTTAGATGCATATGTGTCAGGGTGGTATAAAATCAATTCAAAAAAAAGAGTGACATGTTCATGAGCACACGGTGAGAAAATAAATAAGGCACAAATATTAATCCCTGCAATACCTACAGAGATTTCAATACTCTTAAGACACATCAGAGTGGGATTAAAATATTTTTATATGTGTTTTTGATAAGGAGCTGGGTGTTGCAAAAGTTTGGAGCTTTTGGCTATCACAAATATTTTCGTAGGGGTACTTGGAACGTAATTTTTACACACCAGAATATGTAGTTTCCTAGATTACATGACCTCCACTTCTTAATGTATAGTGCAAATATTACATTTTTTATAACATCATTTTATTCTATGGAAAAGAAAGTATGTTCTAGTACACAGCACATTTGACCAAATATCTAGAATGGATTGATGATAGTTCTCTAGCTTGGCCACTGAATTTTAAAATACTTGGCTCATAATTTTGTATTTGACATTCTTTTCTCTGATGTAGATGATGAAAAAAAAATGATAAACCAATATTTGTTCTGGTCATGGCAGAACAAACGAAAAAAAATTAAGAGAAAAAAAAATAGTTTTAATTTTATTAACACCTTTAGTTTAGGTTTTATGTTTTTCAAGACAACATGAAGTGCAGAGATTTCATACCAATATTTTTTATAAGTGCCTTAATATACAAGCAATAACCTTACTTCGGTGTCTTACTCTGGTGGCACAATGCTTTACTTTAGTGGTGCAGCACCTTACTGAGGTAGGCACCTTACTCAGACAGGCACCCTACTCTAACACCTTACTAAGGTAGGCATCTTATTGAGGTGCCTTACTAAGGTAGGCACCTAACTGAGGTAGGTGCCTTACTCAGGTAGGTGCCTTACTCAGGTAGGCACCTTACTAAAGTAGGTTCCCAGTAGACACCTTACTGAAGAAGGCAACTAGTAGGTGCCTTACTCAAGTAGGTGACAAGCAAGCACCTTTCTCCATCATCGGAAGTATGCACCACTCAATGTCCATCAGCAAAGCTATGTGCCACTCAATGTTCATCAGCAGACGGATGCACCACTCAATGTCCATTGGTGGAGGCACTTGATCATTATTGAAAAAAAAGCCGCACATAATCTATCATGTTTAGCATAAAATTTCTTTTTCTGCTTTTGTGTGTTGTAGAGAAAGTACCTGCATGCAAGCTAAAAGTATCCTAAGAGCCAGGGCCTAACAGGCACGGATGACACTGAACTACATTTTAGTTTTTCTTGATTTATTTTATAGGTGAAATGATGTGATTGTACAAAAAATAGACTTATTGGGAGACAAGGCCTAAAATGGCTCAACATCCATGAACCTGCACATTTTTTAGGAGGTAGAAAACTTGAATGTTTCTATTCGGAGTGGATAGCATGGACGTGGGTGTTAATTTCCTAAAAAGAGAATAAGTACCCACATCTGTGTTTGGGTGATGTAGATGCTGACACAATATGAAATAAAATTAGAGGGTCTGATCAAATATACCATAGCAGACACGTTAGCAACTTCTCACTTTTCAACACCACATGAGCACCTTGATTTCATGCATTCTGTCTCATGTATTTTCTATTGCACTGGCTGTGGGAAAGTTTAAAATAAAAAATAATAATCGTATGGTTGGGAAAGTGAAGAGTATTAAAAAGAATTTGTATTTCTTCTTGGACAAGATAACTGTAGATCCACTTTATACCCAGTAGTGCTCAAATTTCTTCTCCCTATATTCGGGGTTCTTGTTAATCAGTATGGGACCTGATGTTCAAAGGGTTGTAGACCTGTTGCACAAAGGGACTTGTTACTGGCGATGAGGGCATCACCAATTTAAGTGGGGGAGGATATGGGTAAACCTAAATCTCCTACAAATAAAATAGGGGAAGAGCATGAGCTAGTATCCATATTTTATGATAGCATGCTCACTCTCAAGTGGATAATCGTCATTGCATGGCAACACCAACAAAAAGAGGGTTTGGGTTGAAAAAAAAAGGTAAATTATGGCTGCTATGCTAGACTTGTTAAAGTCCACACCTAAAGAATAATACCTCAATGGATGAAATCAAATTCAATGCAGATGTATGTGCAACAATGTTCCTCTGCCTATTTTCATCAAGGATATGGCACTCACTTTCATAAAAAGAGTTCTCCTATTTTACAATAAAGGCAGTGCATGACTCACACATAATAACTAGACTTAGTTTGTTGGAGGAGAACACTACATAAGAATGCCATGTTTTTACTATTCTCTATTAGCAATATGGATGGGCACAAATTTTTTTGGAAGCTACATTGATCGAAATTTAAAAATTGTATTATTTTCTAGATTGTCATGCTTAGAGAAAATAATGTCTTAATAGATTATTGGGGGTTTTTGAGTTCAATTTATACTCTATTTTAGGTTGAGTAAATTATTTGTGGTGATAGGACCCCGTGGGTGCAGTATGATGAACCAAAAATACCATTGCACAACACTACCATCATAGTTTTGAATCAACGCTTTCAGGAAGAACAATGAAGATAATTAACGGTATGGAAGATGAAGACAAATAGAGAATTAAAAATTAATAAATTATCTAGGAGCACTAATGTCACAATAATTTTGGAGCACCAGGATTACAGGCAGCTCGAAGACAACTTACACCATCGGCATCATACACCTTAGGTTCTACGAAATTCACCTAGGTATGTATTGAGTTTTTTGTTAATTATGTGTACGGTTATTTTAAAAATAATTTCTATGCTAAAATTAGTAGATGCCCTTTAAAATTATCTCTATCAAAATCTCTCATCAGAATTCAAGCACATGATATGCCTCGGATATAAAAAATTTATTACCCCAAAACAATTGAAAAAAAAAGTGCTACAGTATTCATAAACTTGGCATTGTTTCAATGGCAGCCAATACATGTAGATGATGCTACTCTGTACTAAAAAATATAGATCAAATATGTTTTAGACGTGGAAAAATGTAGCAGCCCATTGATAGCTACATGAAGGCTTGGGTGGGCAATTACATGGCAACACCCATTAAAAATTAGTGTAGTGTGCTTTCACAAGTGCCATAGTGCTTAATGAAGAAAAATACAGTGCAATGGTAATTTGGTCTGAACAGTGTGGTCATGATTTACCCATTTGCCCACAATGATCAGTCATGATGTGTTTCTAACTTCTACTGGTGCAGATGTGCTTAATGAAAAAAAATATATAGCAGTGCTCAATAAAAAAAATATAGCCACGCTCAAAGAGAAAAAAATAGAGCAATGCTCAATGAAAAAAAAATATTATTATTCCAAGGGCTATTTTTTGGTGGCTGTTGTCATGAGAACATGAAAATATTTAGGAATGGGAGGATGATGAGCATGATAAATGCTCATTTTATATATAATGTTAAGGGACATCATCACTGGTTTAATTCGCATTAGAAATATATTTTTATTTAACTTATGCATATAATTGATAGAAAATCCAGTATTATGCTTAATGGGTGTTTTTAGTGGAAACTATGTATAAGTGTAGGATTTACTACTAATCTGGTGTTTTCCAATCTACACCCCACTTGGACCTAGTAGTGTGCAAGAAGGAGCCCTACTCAAGTGGTGCCTTACTCAAGTGGTGCCAAGAAGGCACCTTACTTTGGTGCCTTATTCAAGTAGGCACCAGGCAGGCACCTTACTCAAGTAGGCGTCAAGCAGGAACCTTACTCAAGTAGGCACCAAGTAGGCACCTTACTCCCATATGTTGGAGGTACCTGCATTGGAGACACCATATGACCAAGTCAACATTGACCAGGTTGACCAAGGGGCTAAAGAGGTTGCACGTGTGAATACAAAGGAGAGTTATTTTAACTGTGCATTATTATTAAAATAGAATAAGACACTTGTTATCAACCAATTGGTTGGTTGACCTTGTAAATCTCTTAAGCATTATTTTTAGGATGCATTATTTTAGAATTTTTTTGTTACGTACACAAGGATTTTATATATTTATCCTTATGGTGGATGAACATGCTTTAAAATAGCAGAATAATACCTATGTATGAACTAATCACATTATGTGATTAAAATAGATTAATTTTTTATTGTAACAATATCTGGTTGTATTTTATATAAATATGCAGGCTAGATGAACATGGATCAATGATTAATTTACATAGAAATTAATTTTCATTTCATTATTTGTCTAAATTATTAAGAGTGTAACTCCTCTTATTCAAGCAAGATCTATGTAGGTAGTTGGGCAGACTATCTGCGGAAGCTTGGGTCCACTCCATGTAGTAGTCCTCCCCTATTTTATTTCTACATTTATTTTCTGTAGATTAGATTTATTATTTATATTTCTTGCTTTAATTAGTTTAGTTGTGTGTGTTTATTTCCTTGCATTTTATTTCTGCATTTTATTTTCAGCACTTTAATTTTAGCTTGTAATTTATTTATTTAATTTTCTGCACTTAGTTTATTTGGTTTGGATGAAATTCAAATGCATGAACATCCCCCACCAAACTAAATAAGGTACAAATATATTCATTCCTCAACACTGCAGGTATATAGTGTGCATGAAACTTGTAATTTTACAAACTTACCGGATTGATAATTTATGGAAGATAAATGATTGTTTTTCGAGACATAATTTTTTCTCACCAAAAAATGTCAGATTGTCAACCAATAATAGAAAACCAGACCAAAAAGCCTCAATCAGGAGATTCATACTGGGTTGATCAGATGACTAGATATTTCTAGATAGGGATTTTTCTCAGGATCATAACCCATCACAAAGGAGGAGATTTAGGCTTCAAGCCTTAAAGTATGTCTTACTGCCAAAAGGACTATATAGGAGGAATCTAGATGTAGTCCTCCTAAAATTCTTGAAGGATGATTAGAAGAAAAATATTATTAAATAATTCCATAGAGGATTATCTGGAGGACATTTTTTAGGAAGGGTCACAACTCTACAAATCATTAGAGTAGGCTATTATTGGCTTACTATTTTTGCTGACACCTTTAAAATAACAAGAGCCTACGATGAATGTTAGAGGCATATGGAAAGAACCAGAAATGCATCATTCACCCTCAAAAATGTTCAAGTAGAAGAGCCATTTCAACAATGGGTTTTGGATTTCATTGGAAAAATTTACCCAAATTCCTCAGCAAGACAAATACATTTTGATAGCCACAGATTACCTTACCAAATGGATAGAATCCATCCCCATAAAAAAATCATATTAAGAAGTGGTAATCAACTTCATGGAAAGTTTGATTGTAATATTTGGCATCCTCAAAGCTATAGTAAGTGATAATGGTCCAGACTTCATAGGAGCTAAGTACATTCAATTTTCTAGAAAGTATGGTATTACCATAAAGAATTCTTCCAATTACTATCATAAATGAAATGGATTGGTAGAGTCAACTAATAATAATCTACTAAGAATTCTGAAGATATCATTAGAAGCTAACAAAAGGATTTGGTACCTATTATTAGAGCAGGCTCTATGGGTAGATAGGATCACCATCAATAAGTCTATAAAAACCTCTCCATATGCTTTGGTGTATGGTAAATAAGGAGTCCTACCTATTTACTTAGAACTATCAGCTCTCAAGTTAGTGGACATAGAAGAAGAATTTGATCAGTATCTAGTTGAAACTAGATTGACACATCTACTCCATTTAGAAGAGAAAATGACTCAAGAATATGAGGATTTCTAGAAGTATGTTGAGCAAGGTGCAGAAATAGTATTGTCATTGTTGTCAACACAGACAGATAGATCAATTGTTGATGCAGTGGACAGGAGTTCAGAGGTCAGTCAGAACATGTACAGTAAATTTCCAAGAAGACAGAAGTGGCCCAGATTCAAAAAATCAAAGAAAAAGACAAGTAAGAAAACTGTCGCGATATCGCGACATGTTTTTTGTCACGATTTCGTGACATATCGAAGGAGAGAGAAAAATCTGGAGAAACTGTCGCGATATCGCGACATGTTGAGAAGCTGGAAAAGAAACTGTCGTGATATCGCGACATGTTGAGAAGCTGGAAAAGAAACTATCGTGATATCGCGACATGTTGAGAAGCTAGAAAAGAAACTATCACGATTTCGTGACATGTTGAGAAGCTAGAAAAGAAACTATCATGATTTCATGACATGTTGAAAGCAAAGAAGCCAAGTAGAAAAACTATCACGATTTCATGACATGTTGGCAGAAAAGAGGCAAGTAAGAAAACTATCACGATTTCATGACATGTTCGGAGAAGAAGCACTTGCAAGGAAAACTGTCACGATTTCGTGACATGTTCGGAGAAGAAGCGCTTGCAAGGAAAACTATCATGATTTCACGACATGTTCGGAGAAGAAGCACTTGCAAGGAAAATTGTCATGATTTCGTGACATGTTTGGAGAAGAAGCGCTTGCAAGGAAAACTATCACGATTTCGTGACATGTTCGGAGAAGAAGCGCTAAGGAGAAAAAGTGTCATGATTTCATGACATATTGCAAGAGGAAGAGCTCGAGAGAAAAAGTGTCACGATATCGCGACATGTCGCATTTTCGTGACCTGAAGAGAAGAGAAGAGCTAAGGAGAAAAGATGTCACATTTTCATGACTAAGAGAGGAGAGAGAATGTACGGAGATAGAAATGTCATGATATCGTGACAACAGTAGAGAGGAAGACTTCGAAGGATGAAGTGTCACGATTTCATGATAGAAGCAAAATGAAAGAGCATGGAAGCAGAAGCATCATGATTTCATGACAAATTCAAGGAGGAAGAGCTCAAAGGCGAAAGTGTCATGATTTCATGACATGTTCCATTTTCACGGGCGAAAGGAAGAGAAAGGCACAAGGTAGCGAAAGTGTCACGATTTTGTGACATGTTTCGTTTTCGGGCGAAAGGAAGAGAAAGGCACAAGGCAGCGAAAGTGTCACGATTTCATGACATGTTCCATTTTGCGGGGGAAGGCAGAGAAGTGCAAGGAAGCAAAAAGTGTCACGATTTCGTGACATGTTGTGTTTTCACTGGCAAGAGACAAAAAGAGCTCAAGGCAACGAATGCATCACGATTTCGTGACATGTTCTATTTTCGCGGTTGCATGCCGAGAAGAGGACAAGGAGGCGGAGAATGTCATGATATAGCGACATGTCATGTTTTCGTGGTCAACTATCATGAAAAATTCAAAGGGGCAAAAATGTCATGATATCGTGACATGTCATAGTTTCACGGGTAAAAGCCGAGAAGCATACACAGTGACAGTTGCAAGGGGAAGTTGTAGAGGAAAATCATGCAGCCAAACATGTAAGAGTTAACTAGAGTTAGAACTAGTTACAGGGGGCAGTTATGAATAGTGCATTAAAGATAGAACGGTTGTTACAGGGTCGTGATGCTGTGAGACTGTCAGAGGGGTGGATATTCTGAGAATCTTGATTAAAGAGAAATCCATTAATAGGTTGCATGTGTCAGAAAGGGCAGTTGCGTGCAGAAGTGAAAAGGTAACTTAGAATTTAAAAGAGAGAAGATAAGAATGATAGAGCGCCAGAATGTGTAGAAATGCGTAGAAAAGGCTATCAGAGTGAGCAGAGAAGACTGTCAGAACGCGTCAGAAAAATAGTGGTTGAAAGACAGAGCACGTCAGAGAGAGTGTGGCAGATTGAACGTAGCTGA
This sequence comes from Wollemia nobilis, assembly GCA_028583015.1. Classification (NCBI taxonomy): domain Eukaryota; kingdom Viridiplantae; phylum Streptophyta; class Pinopsida; order Araucariales; family Araucariaceae; genus Wollemia; species Wollemia nobilis. The sequence goes on along the minus strand of JAQPPZ010016751.1, from coordinate 1,092,433 downwards.
GAATGCATGGCAAAAAGGAGGGAAAAGTAGAGCCATTTTGAAAGAGCCATTTGAGTGAGCCAGTATAAAGGACTAAAAAAGTGCAGTAAGTAAGGTTACTGCAACCTTGTTTATTCTTGAAAAATTGAAAGTGAGGTTGAGTAAGAGTGTTGTAAGAAGCACAGAAAGAGTGCGGTAGGAAAAACCGTAACAGAGCTGAAAAACCTTGTTTTGTTTATGCAAATAAAAAGAGAGGTTTTGTAAGCAATAGAAGATATTGAGTCTCTAACAATTCTCCTTATGCTTCTATGAGATTGAGTTGAGTGAGCAATAGACCAGTGAGGGTCTTGTAAAAGAGAAGGCATTTTTATGTCAAATCTAGATTCAAAATAGAAGTCCAGTTGGTGCTGGTTAATCAGGGGTTGGTGCTCCTTCCAGTGGGTGCTGGTAAATTGCTTGTAAAGTTGAAGCTTTGCAAAGGCTGGATTTGGATTGTAGTCCAAACAGTCAATTTTGAGGAGTAGCCAAATCGGTGAACCTCGTTATATTTTGTGTTGTGTGATGCTATCTTGTTATACTTGTTGTATCTATTTTAAGCTTGCATTATTTCAGCATTAGGAGCTGCAGATTTAAGTTTTAAATAGTTGCACTGATTCACCCCCCCCTCTCAGTGTCATTGTGAGAATATCAATTGGTATCAGAGCCAAGTTCCTGAACAAGCTCAATCAGCTAAGGTGATCTTGGAAGAAACACAATGGCCGGTGGTGAAGGATTTTCATCCAACAAAGCTCCTTTGTTCGATGGAACTAATTACTCCTTCTGGAGACTCAGGATGCAGACTTATCTGTGTGCTTTGGGATATGACATTTGGGAGTCTGTAGAAAGTGGATACACAATACCCTCTACTCCTCCAACAGATGCTGCTGAGAAGAAAAAGTTTGAGAATAACTCTAAAGCAAAAAATGCTATAATGTGTGGGTTAGTAGACAGTGAACTGATAAGGATCATGAGCTATAAAATGGCAAAAGACATGTGGGACAAACTGCAAAGCATTCATGAAGGAGACGACAAGATCAAGGAAGCCAAGCTACAAACACATCGAGCCCAGTTCGAAGCATTAAAGATGAATGACGATGAGAACATAGAGGCCTATATGCTGAGAGTCAATGGAATCATTAATGCGATTAGAGGACTCGACGAGGAAATGGAAGATGCAGTTGTCGTGAAAAAGGTACTAAGAACTCTTCACAAAAGATTTGATTCTAAAGTTTTTGCTATAGAAGAAGCTAAAGATCTAAATACTTTTAGCATGGATGAAATGCATGGTTCTTTAACTGCATACGAAATGAGAATAGGACAAACTAAGCCCTCAGATAGAGAAGCTGCTTTTAAAGCACAAAAAAATATAAAAGCTAAACAAGAATCTGAGGAAGAAGAATCTTCAGATGAAACTGAAGCAAACTTTGTTAGGAAACTAATAAAGGGAAAAGGAAAGTACAGAGGAAAGTTACCGTTTAAGTGTTTCAACTATGGAGGCATCGGGCACTTTGCAGCTAAATGCCCAATGAATGAGAAAAACAAAAGTGATGAAGGGTCACACCAAGAAAGAAGTGACTGGAAGAAGAAACCACATTTTAGAAAAAGCAACTTCAAGAAGAAAAGTTTCATTTCCAAGAATGTCAACTCTTCTGAAGACAGCTCCGGTGAGGATTCTGAAGAAGAAATAGGTGAAGCTTTGTTCATGGCATTTGAAGAAGAAAGAACAGAGGAAACCCAGGAGTGTGATGAAAAACTTGAGGATGAGGCTGAAGTAGATCTGGAAGGTGAGTTGGTCGCTGCACTTAAAGAGTTGAGTACAGAAAGGAAAAAGAATAAAAAGGTTTCAAGAAAACTTGAGGATGCCAATGAAATAATAATCAGTTTGAAAGTACAGACTAAAGAATTTAAGAAAAAGTCTGAAGATCTTGAAGTACAATTAACCGTGAAAATAGATGAGTGCAACAAACTGGAAGAAGAGATTGTTGGCTTAAGAATGCAGCTAGAAGAAAAGAATCAAAAACTGAGTTGCTACCACAAACTTGAAGGAAGTTCTGTGAAGCTTGATAAGATTATAAATAACCAAAAGCCTACAGGCATTAAATTTGGTTTGGGCTTCGTAGAAGAAGAATCATCAATGGAATCAAAGGCCATAATTGTAGAACCAATAAAGAATAAAGATAAGATCAGGGTTGATCAAGAAAAAATGAATCATGCAAAAGAAAACAATAAGGCCAGGCACGAAAGGAGTACTGACAATGATGGATTCACCAAAGTCACACATCAAAGAAGAAGAAGACCTATGGCACCTACTACAACATGGCAAAGACCATTACCCAGGTACAATCATTCCTTTTCTGGTTATTGTTTTAAATGCAATGCTTATGGTCATAAAATTTCAAATTGCAGTTATAATGTAGGACAAAGAAATTTCACTAGTAGAAATATCTTTTCACCTTTGATAGATTATGCAGTAGAATGTTATAACTGTCATAACTTTGGACATATTGCAAGAAATTGTCGTAGCTCTTTTGCAGGAAATAAATATCAGGGAAGAAATTATCAACCAAATGGATTGAAACAAAACAGAAAATTTCTCGAAAAACAGGCACAAGCCAATGAAAGGGAAAAGGCAAAACAAGTGACCAAAACTGCCATCAAATCAGAATGGAAAGAAAAGGAGCGACCTAAGGAAGAAAAGGAATCCTTGATCGTTCAAACAGCTCTCAAAGCCCAGAACAAATCTGCACCATGGATTCTGGATAGTGGATGCTCCAGTCATATGACAGGAGATAAACAAAAATTTGATAAGTTACAGACATACGAAGGTGGTTCTGTAAAATTTGGAAATAATGATGGAGCCAAGATAGTTGGTAAAGGATCAGTCAAGATAAGTGATGGAAAAATCAACTCTAAAGAAGTCTTGTTTGTGATTGGTCTGAAGCATAACTTACTGAGTGTAAGTCAAATTTGTGACAGAGGTCATGAAGTAATTTTTAAGAAGCAGGGCTGTGAAGTAAGAAAGACAAAAAATGGGAAATTGATAGCTACTGGATTGAGGACTTCTGGAAATCTGTATACTCTCTCAGAGACTTCAGAAGGAGCTTGCTTGGTTGGACAGGAAGAAGAAAATTGGTTGTGGCACAAGAGACTCGGTCATATAAGCTTTGACAATCTGGTAAAAATCAGCTCAAAAAGGGCAGTAAGAGATATACCCACTATTGGCAAACCTTCAAATAGCATTTGTGCTTCATGCCAAAAGGGGAAGCAAACCAGAGCCACATTCAAAGCAAAAGAGTACTTCACGAGCAAACCGTTAGAACTAATACACACTGATTTATGTGGACCCATGAGAACGGAAAGCATAAATGGGTACAAATATTTTATGTTGTGTATAGATGATTATTCCAGAATGACATGGGTACTATTTTTGAAGCTTAAATCAGAAGCCTTTGAGATGTTCAAGTCTTTCAAAAACCAAGTTGAGAATCAAACAGGAAAAATAATTAAATGTTTAAGATCAGATAGAGGAGGAGAGTTTATGTCAGAGGAGTTTGCAGAATACTATGAAAAATATGGGATTAGAAGACAGTTTTCAGCAGCAAGAACACCTCAGCAGAATGGTGTGGTAGAAAGAAAGAACAGAACTGTGCAGGAAATGGCACGGACCATGTTGGCTGAGAGCAAAATAGCTGACAGATTTTGGAAAGAGGCAGTTCATACTGCAGTTTACATCCAAAATAGGTGCATGTTGAGGACGCATGAAAGCAAAACACCTTATGAACTATGGTTCGACAGAAAGGCAACAACAAAATACTTCAAAGTGTTCGACAGCAAGTGTTACATCAAACGAACTGAAGATAATCTTGGTAAGTTCGAAGATAGAGCTGATGAAGGTATTTTTCTTGGTTACTCGATGAAAAGCAAAGCCTACACGTGCTACAACAAAAGACTAAAGAAAATTGTTGAGAGTGCCGATGTTAAGGTTGATGAAGGTAGGGAACGAGAAATCAGCTATGAAGAAAACTACCCTACTTATGAAGAATTTATTGAAGAGGATGAAGATCAAGAAAAAGAAGAGAAACAAAAATTTGACTCAGATGATTTCAGTACTGATTTAGAAATCGAAGAAAACAGGAAATCCAAAATAGGCAGCTGGCAGAAAAATCATCCCAGAGAGCAAATTATTGGAGACCCCAAAGTTGGTATTCAAACAAGAAGAAGAGTAATAAGTAACTACTCTCTGTTATCCAGCATTGAGCCCAAAAATATTGTTGAAGCAAGCACAGATGAAAGTTGGATGGAGGCAATAAATGAAGAACTAGATCAGATTGAGAAAAACAAAACCTGGGAGTTAGTACCAAGGCCTGTAAATAAAAACATAATCGGTACTAAATGGATTTTTCGAAACAAATTGAATGAAGACGGACAGGTTGTAAGGAATAAAGCAAGATTGGTCTGTAAAGGCTATGCTCAAGTTGAAGGGATTGATTTTGAGGAAACTTTTGCACCAGTGGCCAGACTTGAAGCAATCAGACTATTTCTGGCTTTAGCAATTCACAGGAATTTCAAAGTTTATCAGATGGATGTGAAATCAGCATTTCTGAATGGAAATCTTGAAGAAGAAGTTTATATTGAACAGCCAGATGGTTTTCAACTCTGTGATAATCCCAACTTTGTTTGCAAGCTGAAGAAAGCATTGTATGGCTTGAAACAGGCACCCAGAGCATGGTATGCAAGACTGGACAACTATCTCACTCAGCAAGGGTTCAAGAAAGGTATGGTGGACAGCAATTTATATATCAAAATAGAGAATGGCAATCTTATTGTCCTTGTTGTTTATGTAGATGATATAATATTTGGCAACAACAATGATGAGTCATGTAGAGACATAGCAAATAAAATGCAGAAAGAATTTGAAATGTCTATGATTGGTGAACTTTCATATTTCCTCGGACTGCAAGTTAATCAAACTGAAAAGGGCATTTTTATTTCTCAAGTTAAATATGTGAAAGAAATGCTGAAAAAGTTCACAATGGAGGATAGTAAGCCTCGTTAGCACTCCCATGACAACAGGTCGCAAGTTGAGCAAGGATGACAAATCTCCAGATGTTGATCAAACAATGTACAGATCTATGATTGGGAGCCTATTGTATTTGATGACCACCGGACCGGATATCTTACAGAGCGGTTTGCATGGTTGCAAGATTTCAGGCTAGTCCCAAAGAGACTCATGTGACAGCTGTGAAAAGGATTTTTAGGTACCTCAAGGGTACTATGGAGTATGGGTTATGGTATCCAAAAGGAAAAGACTTCACTCTTTTTGCATATTTTGATGCAGATTGGGCAGGGATGTATTGATGACAGAAAGAGTACCAGTGGAGGAGCATTTTATCTTGGAGATAGGCTAGTAGCATGGCACAACAAGAAACAAGAATCAGTCTCTCTATCCACAGTAGAGGCAGAATACATTGCAGCAACAACATGCTGTACACAGATATTATGGATGAGACAAACACCTGAAAGATCTTGGTATTCACTTCAAAGAGCCAATTTCAGTTAAATGTGATAACACTAGTGCTATCAACATATCAAAGAATCCGGTTTTGCATTCTCGAACCAAACATATTGCGATCCGGTATCACTTCTTGAAGGATAAAGTTGCAGAAGGAGAGGTCAAATTGGAGTTTGTTCCAACTACAGAGCAAGTAGCAGATATATTCACAAAACCATTGCCCAAGGAAGTTTTTGAATACCTTCGCAGTAAGTTGGGAGTGGTCACACTACCCAAGAACTGACTAGCTATCGGGAATACATTCTCAGGGGGAGCAATTATATATTTGATTACCTATTTGCTCATGTTTGTAATTTTTGCTAACTGTAACATTGTGTGCCTGAGAATGTTGTGCATGGACTCAGGGGGAGTCTGCAGCAGCCCTTTGGTATTATTGTCAAAGGGGGAGAAGAATTACTAGAAATTGCACATGTGTTGCCAACAATTCCAAAGGGGGAGATTGTTGAGCAAGGTGCAAAAACAGTATTGTCATTGTTGTCAACATAGACAGATAGATCAATTGTTGATGCAGTGGACAGGAGTTCAGAGGTCAGTCAGAACATGTACAGTAAATTTCCAAGAAGACAGAAGTGGCCCAGATTCAAAAAATCAAAGAAAAAGACAAGTAAGAAAACTGTCGCGATATCGCGACATGTTTTTTTGACATATCGAAGGAGAGAGAAAAAGTTGGAAGAAACTGTCACGATATCGTGACATGTTGAGAAGCTAGAAAAGAAACTGTCACGATATCGCGACATGTTGAGAAGCTAGAAAAGAAACTGTCACGATATCGTGACATGTTGAGAAGCTAGAAAAGAAACTGTCACGATTTCACGACATGTTGAAAGCAAAGAAGCCAAGTGGAAAAACTGTCACGATTTCGTGACATGTTGGAAGAAAAGAAGGCAAGTAAGAAAACTATCATGATTTCGTGACATGTTTGGAGAAGAAGCGCTTGCAAGGAAAACTGTCATGATTTTGTGACATGTTCGGAGAAGAAGCGCTTGCAAGGAAAACTGTCACGATTTCGTGACATGTTCGGAGAAGAAGCGCTTGCAAGGAAAACTATCATGATTTCGTGACATGTTTGGAGAAGAAGCGCTTGCAAGGAAAACTATCACGATTTCATGACATGTTCGGAGAAGAAGCGCTAAGGAGAAAAAGTGTCATGATTTCGTGACATATTGCAAGAGGAAGAGCTCGAGAGAAAAAGTGTCACGATATCGTGACATGTCGCATTTTTGTGACCTAAAGAGAAGAGAAGAGCTAAGGAGAAAATATGTCACATTTTCATGACTAAGAGAGGAGAGAGAATGTACAGAGATAGAAATGTCATGATATCATGACAACAGTAGAGAGGAAGACTCCGAAGGATGAAGTGTCACGATTTCATGACAGAAGCAAAATGAAAGAGCATGGAAGCAGAAGCGTCATGATTTCATGACAAATTCAAGGAGGAAGAGCTCAAAGGCGAAAGCGTCGCGATTTCATGACATGTTCCATTTTCATGGGCGAAAGGAAGAGAAAGGCACAAGGCAGTGAAAGTGTCACGATTTCGTGACATGTTCCATTTTTGCGGGCGAAAGGAAGAGAAAGGCACAAGGCAGCGAAAGTGTCACGATTTCGTGACATGTTTCGTTTTTATGGGTGGAAGGCAGAGAAGTGCAAGGAAGCGAAAAGTGTCACGATTTCGTGACATGTTGTGTTTTCGCTGGCAAGAGACAGAAAAGAGCTCAAGGCAGCGAATGCATCATGATTTCGTGACATGTTCTATTTTCACGGTTGCATGCCGAGAAGAGGACAAGGAGGCGGAGAATGTCACGATATAGCGACATGTCATGTTTTCGCGGTCAACTGTCAAGAAAAAGTCAAAGGGGCAGAAATGTCGTGATATCGCGACATGTCATAGTTTCATGGGTAAAAGCCGAGAAGCATACACAGTGACAGTTGTAGGGGGAAGTTGCAGAGGAAAATCATGCAACCAAACATGTAAGAGTTAACTGGAGTCAAAACTGCAGTTACAAGGGGCAGTTACAAAACAGTGCATTAAAGACAGAACGGTTGTTACAGGGCCGTGACATTGTGAGACTGTCAGAGGGGTGCTTATTTCGAGAATCCCGATTAAAGAGAAATCCATTAACAGGTTGCATGTGTCAGAAAGGGCAGTTGCGTGCAGAAGTGAAAAGGTAGCTCAGAATTTAAAAGAGAGAAGATAAGAATGACAGAGCACCGAAATGCACAGAAAAGGCTATCAGAATGCGTAGAAAAGGTTGTCAGAGTGAGCAGAGAAGACTGTCAGAACACGTCAAAAAAATAGCGGCTGAAAGACAGAGCGCATCAGAGAGAGTGTGGCAGATTGAACGCAACTGAGAAAGCATGGCAAAAAGGAGGGAAAAGTAGAGCCATTTTGAAAGAGCCGTTTGAGTGAGCCAGTATAAAGAACTAAAAAAGTGCAGTAAGTAAGGTTACTGCAACCTTGTTTATTCTTGAAAAACTGAAAGTGAGGTTGAGTAAGAGTGCTGTAAGAAGCACAGAAAGAGTGCGATAGGAAAAACCGTAACAGAGCTGAAAAACCTTGTTTTGTTTATGCAAATAAAAAGAGAGGTTTTGTAAGCAATAGAAGATATTGAGTCTCTAACAATTCTCCTTATGCTTCTATGAGATTGAGTTGAGTGAGCAATAGACCAGTGAGGGTCTTGTAAAAGAGAAGGCATTTTTATGTCAAATCTAGATTCAAAATAGAAGTCCAAGTTGGTGCTTGGAATCAGGGGTTGGTGCTCCTTCCAGTGGGTGCTGGTAAATTGCTTGTAAAGTTGAAGCTTTGCAAAGGCTGGATTTGGATTGTAGTCCAAACAGTCAATTTTTGAGGAGTAGCCAAATCGGTGAACCTCGTTATATTTTGTGTTGTGTGATGCTATCTTGTTATACTTGTTGTATCTATTTTAAGCTTGCATTATTTCAGCATTAGGAGCTGCAGATTTAAGTTTTAAATAGTTGCACTGATTCACCCCCCCTCTCAGTGTCATTGTGAGAATATCAAAGTATTCATCTAATATTAAGGGATGCTTTGATAAGAAAGCTAGATTCATAAAATTCAAAGTAGGGAAATCTATTTTGAAGTGTAATATAGAGAGAGCTAAGCTAGGACATCATCATGAGTTTAACTCTTTCTAGGATGACCCTTTCAAAGTAGTTGAGGTTAAAGAAATCAACTCTTTCTAGCTTGAATATTTAGAGGGAAACATTCAACCAATCATGGTTAATAGTTTCCATATCAAACTCTATTTTTATTAAGAATACATTTTATCTTGTAAATTATGTGTATATTTGTATTATACTTTTATTTTTTGTTCTAAAAATTTTTGTACAGAGAAATATAAATATATATAAGAAAGAAAAAAATACAAGGTAATATTGTGAAAAATAGCTAAGGGTGGTAGTGGGACATGACATATGTTCCACACCATGCTCAATATGCTAAAAGTGGTCACAGGATACAAAATATTTTCTGCATCGCTCTTAAAAGAAAAAGAGACTGAAAAGTGTCACAATTGAAATCATGTTCTAGGTTGCGACCAATCAACGAACAAAATGATATCTCCCACTGCCAAGTCACCCATTTTTTATTTGAAAAGTGTGCAATGGGTAGTTGTTCAAGGTTCATATTAATGGTGGAAGGCATGCATGCAAAAATATTTAAAGCTCAAATTTTGGTTGCCATCCATTTTACAAGTTGCATTCATTTACCAGGTAGAGCATAGCAAAGTAATAAAGCAATTTGCAAGAATAGAAGAGAATGAGCACCTAGTGAATTTTTGTAGAAAATGGCCTCCAAAATAGCTCAAGAAACTGGACAGTCATAAAAGGTTGAGCTAGAAAGCTATGTAAGTCAGACGAGAGCATTAGCGGATACAAAAATAACACAAGGATAAATATCATAATAAATATTGACTATAGGTACATCAAAGGGTTACCAATTTCCTTCCAAGGTAGCCACTAGAGGGATATAATGGGAAAAATAAGTAAAGAGATGCAGGAGGCTATAGATCCTAAGAAGTCTAGAAAGAAAGAAGGTAGATAAAATTCCAAGAAGGCCCGAAGGAATGAGAATGTGGACTTAGACCACTCTGACATGATGGTAGAAATCAGAGTCTGTGTGATTACCAACAAGGGCATGGAGAAGCTACGACAAGATGTAGAGTTTGCAGTAAAGTAGGGATTAACAATATAAAGCCCTTTAAATATATCATTCCATTCATAGTTATCTTGGTATTTGTGTATGCTCGTACACCCTTGTCTGGAGCTGGTGAAAATAATCACTTTATTTTATAATATGGTTATCAGGACGGTACGAACGACAAATAGAGAACCACTTTTTTTTATTTCCATTGATCGAATGTGGGAAGCATTTTCTTGTGGCTTGAAACCCCCTTCCTATGTGATATATAAAAAGGTACACACCAATGAGAAGGAAGATAGATATGTATCTACTATGATGATGCATCGGTTCATGGAGATGCAGTTAATCAAATAACTACAGCTTAGGTAATTACCAAACTTGCCAAAGTCACTCACAAAGTTCAAAAGCCTAGATATTTACTCAATATTAGTGTGGGTTGCTGGTTTACTAATGGATTCCATAGTTTATAAGTGGCAAGCGGTCCTAGCATAGTGTATATTCTACGAAGTGTTTTACACTCCATTAGCTATGAGGTAAGCCACCAATTCGATGTTGGCAATTTTGACATATGCCACATTGGGATTTTTTTCTTGTTGTTTTGATCAAGTTTTATCAAAGGATTTTTAATTGTAAAAATAGCATGTGTTAATCTATTATATAGTATTTTTGGCATATATTTACAATATTTTGACATGAACGTTCCTTCCCATTCCTCTTTGCTTGAAAATAAAATGTGCTTGAAAAATAAATGAAGAAGGAAAAACAAAGAAGGAAAACGCAATGGCCTTTTTTCCCAAATAAAGTTCAAAATTTTTGGTCGATGAGTGTGTTCACTCGAAGCTTGGGTTGAAAGTCTCATTCACATCATTTTGGGATGAACATAGAAAAAGAAGGATAAAAATGACTTTCACTCAAAAAATATTCAAGTATTGGAACCAAAGTTGAGACAAAAACTCTATCAAAAAAGGGTTCACCCTGAATCTAGGGTGAAAACATTGTTCACCCCACTTTGGGGTGAATGTTTTCAAATTTTAAGATGATGCGCCCAACCAAAGTGTTGATTGGTCAAAAGAGCTTTCATCCCAATAAGAGGGTGAAAGTCTCATTTTCCCCTCCTTGGGGTGAAAGTTCACCAAAATATGGATTTGAATGAACTTTCAGAAGGATAGCAGGTGACATTGAAAAATCAAATATGCTTTCACCCTAGGTGAGGGTTGAAAGTCCTATTCACCCATCCCTAGGGTGAAGCGATATGAAAGAGCTTCACTAATGCACCAAGGTTCATTTGGGGAGCGATCTTGTAAAGTTAAAGATGTATTTACCTGAAGTAAAGGGCGATAGTGTCATTCACTCTTATTTGGGGTGAGCGTATATTTAAAAAAAGGAAAAATATCTTGTGCAAAGTGCCTCCTCCCTAGGAGATATTCGAAGTTATTAGGCACATTTTTAGAAGGCTAAAATGAAGTTCAATGGTTTGAAGTGTCAAATTTTTAAATTGAGAGAGAAGATGAATGTCAAGATAGGGGTTGTTCATGGAGAGCAATGGCATGTGCATTGCAAAGGAAAGCATGAATAAAAGGAAAACAATAAGAATTAAAGAAAGTGCTTTCACTTATGGCTCTATTTTGAGCGATTTCTAAGTGCAAACATCGATGGAAATTGGTCAAAGGTGCTTGGGTCGAATGAAAATAAAATTTAATTATTGTGGCAAAGAGTAACTTAGGTTGTGAATCTCGATAAAAGGAAGTAGAAGTATTAAAAAAACTAGGCAATTTTCATGATTTACAATAAAAAGAGTATTTTTGAGGATGGAAGATAAATCAAATCAATGGCTAAGATTTACGGTTTTCCATGCACGGACACCCAGAGATGTTGATTTCCTAGAGGAATTTCCTTAGAAGATGGATTGCTATCTCAAAAGGATGAACGTTCAGTATTATTTTTAAGGAATTTTCTCATTATGGTTATTGATTTGTAAACATTTTGTCCCGATGTGCATTTAATGAGAGAGGCAAAATCCTCTTTATACTAAGCATTCCAATGTATTAAGGAGGGAGACAAACTACAGAAAAACTATTCAAGTTCTTTGCATCAATAGAAGATACTTGGCTTCTAAATTTACAAGTGATCTTGTGTGTGATTTCCTTCTATTTTATGCATTTCTATTTTATTCTCATATTCATTATCTGTTGTTAAGTTTAAATTTTGCATCTGAATTTGAACATAGCTAGTGAGAGAGTGAGTTATGGAATGTGATCTTCGAGGTTGTCACTACAAAGTTGTAAGTAAATTCTATTGCTTCCTTTTATTACATTATAATTCAATGCTTGTATGGAATTCCTATTGCTAGTCTGACCCCAATCCTACACCTTTGGTCTATGGTCATATCTACCATTTCTTTCAATTATTTTATATTCCTTCCTTGTAACCCTAGTCTTAAATTAATGTAGGATTTAGTAAGGGAGCCAAACCTCTTTGGATATTGGCATGGAGGACATTACTTTCCTTTGCAATTTAAAATTTCACCATGTCTAGGGTCCATAAATGCATGTTTGTATAATTAGGAAGATATTTTACCAACAGGTTTTGGCACACTCAATGGGACCCCGAAAGTTCCATTTTCAACAATATTGATATTTTATGTTCAGCTTCGTAATGTATAGTTAGAACATATGGTGACTTAATTACACCCATAATCCTTTGAACATCAAGGCAATGAAAGTTGTACTTCATTATTACAAGATTGAAGGCCAAATTTTCTAAATATCCCATTGAGTTTTATGAACTTGATACCAAAAAAAATGGTGAACACCCAAGGTTAGATTCTTCACCTTACACATCATCCACAACATCCTCATAGATAGTTGGTGTATTTTTCATTCCTTCAAGTCCTACTAGTATTGCTACTAGCATCCCACCTCCAAAACATCATACACTAGTTCAAATAACTTAGAAACCACCACCACAATAGTCACAACCACCAAGGAAGTTCCTAGTTTTGAAGAAAAAATATGACACTAAAGCAAATATGAAAATAAATAATTCAGAATGAATAACAAATTGCACAAAAAATGATTTTATTCAATAAATAGAGGGGGAAGCTGATAAAATCCTTTATTACAATATTTGTTCAATAAAATTATTTTGATACAATAATTACAGGTGCTAGGGTTTTCTAAAACCCTAGCTACAAAATATATAGTGTCTTAAATGTATCTTGCTCCAAAAAAATTGAGTGGGCTTCTTGTTATCTGTAACAAGGCCACTCTAGATTTAACATCTACTCAAATATTCTTGACTAATGACATATGATCCTACAAATACAACAAACATAAAGCAGTCAGTAAACAAAATGAGGGTTCCATGGTGTGAATCCTCAAAAATGCAAACTAAAAACCCTAGATCTATGTAAAATATATATATAGAATCCAAATAACATCAAATAAAAATGCATAAAATACTTACTTTGTTGTATTGGATGATATATTCTATCACTTCATTATATATTTATGGTAGGATGCCCCGATGACACCTAATGATATTATGTTGTAGGCTTTAGTTAGTACCTGCAGAATGTAGTAGGCACTCTACAACACCTGTGGGATTAGGCAGGCGCTCGAGAGTGCCTATGGATTAGGGTTTGATTTACAAAAGTAGATCAGGGGGATGTGAAGGGCTCAACAATGGTGGTGGTATGAATGGGCTATGAATATGGCTGGAATCAAGAAATCCTAGGGCAAACTAGGGTTTTTTGGGAAGGCTAGGCAAGGGCATAATCTACTCATAAGAAACTAGCTCTAGGCAAGGTTAGATCTCACAAGTAAGTTCGAATAGCAAAATTTATCCTTCTTTTTTGGGGTTTGAGCATTGAGAATGCTCCTATTTATTATCAATCCTAGGGTTTTAGCTTAATACTTTTGATCGTGTGTCTAATATTAAAGTGGATCCAAAGGCTGATATTAAACTTTAGGTATGACATGCATTAAGAAAGATGAACGACTGAGATTAGATCGGATCGAACGACTGAGGTTAATTTGGCTTATAAATATATTTTATAATAAATATATTAAAATAGAATATAAAATATTATATTTAAATATAAATAATATAAAATAAATATAAATAAGTCAGATAATGGTCAAAAAATGGCAAGAAAGGGATAAAGTGGGCCATTGGATGGTAGGAAAGGCATAGAATGGCCAATTAAATGGTGGAAAAGCAGTATGGTGGACAAGTGGGTGGTATAATGACCAGGATGAAGGACAAGTGGCTAGGATTTGGTGTGTACAGATACCCCTTTCTATACCATGTTACATGAAACACAATATGGTGCAAAAATATGAGACACCTAATTGGGCTTTGGGCACAGAAGTAGCTTCTCTATCTCATTGGATTTTTGAGCAACAATGTTGAAGATAAAAGAATAAATAATTTTGGAGTTGTGCATAGCTTACCCCCTCAATTGTAAAATGAGTTGATGAAATCATGAGCCAATTGAAAAATAATAAATGGAAGAAATTTTTGCAAAAATATGAAATTGGAATGATGAAAATGTGTGACCATTTTTGCCCCAACGGTTGAAGGGATTTGTGGAATGAAGAATGATGGTTGTGCCTATTTTTACCTCAAAAAATGAAGGGATTTGTGCCAAATATGGATGCAAGATTATCCCATCATGGTAAAATCAGGATCAAATGTGGTTACCCCAAATTTTGGGTAATTCTATTATTTTTAAGAATTATGTCGTATGGCGTCATTGATATGCAATATGAAGATGCGATAAAAATAAAAAGAACTCAATGGAGGGCTTGCTAGTGACTATGTAGTTAATTATTTATTATGTAACCAATCATCCTAGGTAATGCTTTTCTCCATTATGACTGTTGATGATGATTTTGGATGAAAATGATGTGATTTTTGTTCATGTTTTAAGCCCCACGAACTAGGCCATCAATGAGAGCTTCGAAGCAAGAATTCAACTTGTCAAGGTTTCACCTAAATTGTGAGGGATCCAATTTGATTTTAATTTTTAATGAGGAGATATGGAATGATTATTGTGACCAAGTATCCTTATGGTGATTCATTCATCCTACCAAATTGCATGGATGCTAATTGCTACAATCACCAAGTATATGGAATAAACCACTATATACAATATTTACTTATAATTTTGGCACATGTTGGAAGAACTGATGGTGGATTATGATAGTGGAAGAATACTAATGGAAGAATGTGATAGAAGAAATGTGATGATGTCACCAAAGTTGGAGTTTATTTGTAAATGTTAGAGCTTTTAGTGGTTGATTTTGCACTTTTTTGGACAAAAACAATTGATTCAATGGTCAAATCAACTTCAATTTTCATAAACTTTTATGGGATGAAGAATATGAGGTAGAAGAGTCTAGTATTATTTTTGTGAAAATTTGGATTTGGTTGGTGTATTTTGTAACTCGATTTGTGAATTTTATAATTTTATGCCGTGCTCAAAAAATATACGTGTAAAACAATTTCTATTTTCACAAAACTTGATTTTATGATGTGCATGATGTATGGATGAAATTTGGTGAAATTATGAGGAGGTAAGCTACTATTTTAATTGTTTTTTCCTTCATGTTATTTTGAATCTAGGTGTCCTATTGTGCCTGTGGTATCTTGCAGGTGCCCTGCTACACCTAGGTGCACCTATGGACCATATGCGCAATCCTACACCTGAGTGCACTTGCTTTAGCTATAAATAGCTTGCATGATGGATTTGGAGGCTCATTTGTACATTTGAGAGATTGAGAATTTGTGCTTGAGGAGTGTATTGGATTGGTGAGGAAAGTGAGGCTAGTAGAAATCTATTCAGAAGCTATGGTGGTGGAGGGAGTGGATGTTGCTGGTGGAGTTGAGACAAAATTTATCTCAGTAATGTTTAAAAATATTTTTTTATTTTGTGTAAAAATTTTGAAGTCTTTGTTTTTGTTTTTTTTGTGAAATTAAAACTAATGAATTTTTTTTTTATTGTTGCATTTGTGGGAGATATATCCTTGACATCGGTTCTCTCCTGCCATTATCGATATAAGAAAGAAAATTATGAAGGAATATTGGGACCTTTTGAATAGGGTGGGTTTGGAGGTAGTGGCTCGATTGGATGTGGTTAGGTTGGATGATGGGTACCTCTCATATTTGATAGAGAGGTGGGATTTAGATAGGGGGACCTTTCAGCTACCAACTAGGGAGGCTACTATCACACTTGAGGATGTATATCGCATCCTCAAGGTTCTAGTAGAGGGTGTGAAGGTGACGGTTGGGCATGATAAGAAGGTGAATATGATGAAAATATTCGATGATCGATGGTAGGAGGTGAGGATGGGAGATGAGGGATTTGCTATTTGACCATGTACAAGGCTAAGGAGTTGGATGCACTCTCGACCTTGATCATGTTCATGTTAGCAAACATAGTGCTCCCCAATAACATAGGGTGTAGGTTCCCTTGGAACCTATTGAGATTTGTGAATGAATTATTCACCAATCCAAGAGCGTATGCATGGGCTCCTACTTTATTGGTGTAGTTATAACAGGAGCTATATGAGATTACATGGAGAGAGGAAGGGGATTGGATGCAACTTCCTTCTTCAATTTTGGGTGTGGGAGCACTTTAGTGTAGCTCAGTCATAGGGGTTACCTTAGTAGGCGTTGAAGATGAGCAAGACCTATTATAGGAGATGGGTAGTGGCAGAGGAGTTACAGTTGATTCGAGAGGAGCATACTAGTCAATGGTATAGGGATATATGGATATCATTAACTTTTGGCTTGGGTGATATGGAGGCCATGGTAGGGAGCCATGTAGGAGGGTGATGATGAGCAGTTGTGCTGGGTGAGGTAGGCACAATGGTTGGTTAGGAGGAGAGAGGATGAGGTGGAGTACTTTCAATACTTGCGGGTGTTGAGGTAGTTCAATTTGCCTTAGGGTGTGCCTGATGAGCCAGTGCTATACCCACATCAATGGGATAAGGTGGGATTTCCATGTGCAAAGCCATGGAGGGTGTGGATAGAGGATGATGGGTAGTTGGAGGTCCTAGATGTAGATGATGTAGGAGTGACTCCTGAGTATGTAGCATGGTTTGGTACCCAACCAATATGGGTGCCAAAGGTGGTGATGGGTGGGGATGTGATAGCTATAGAGTTAAGGATGACTCTAAAGAGGACAAGGTCTCATCGATTAGTGAGTTGGATGATATCGAGCGGAGCATCATAGCAAAATCCTAAGGTGGAGGTAGTGGAGGATGAGGGGAAGGATGATGAGGGAATGGAGAAGATCTCTGAGGTGGCTAGGCTCGGGTTCATATGGAGTAGCTTCGTGAGGAGCAATATACTATGGTGGAGGCTCATAGGGAGGCTCTAATAGATAGGGATGAAATCATAGTTGGTTTATGGGCTACTATAGCTTGAATGGAGGTAGAGAAATCAATAGGCGAGGCTAGTGTAGGTGATCAAGAGACAATAACAAGGCTCCAAGTAGAGATATTGATTGTTGGACATTTTGAGTACTAAAAGTTAAAGTTGTCATTGATGTCAAGAAATGAAGTCATATTTAATGTCAAGGAATTCAGAAAAAAATAAAGTCATCAAAGGTGTTAGGAAGAAGCTTCAATAGTGCAGAAGTTAAAGGCAAAAGGGCTCCATAATATTTTAATATTATATGAGAGCATAAGTTAAAATGGGTTTTCATAAATACCAAGGAGACCTATTACAAAGTTCGAAGGAGGTCTAATATTTATTTTATAAAATATTTAAATTCAAAAGGAATATAATTTTTATAAATAAATATCATCAATACAAAGTTATGCAATGAGAGAAGGCCTTAAAAGACAAAGGCTATAATTATAATTTATAAAATTTAAATTCCTTGGAATTTAAATATTTTATAAATTACAAAGGACAAATGCATCGACATCATTGAAATTTGGAGTGCCGAAATTTGAAGATAAGGGAAACTTCGTGTATAAAAAGGGAGGCCAAAAAACCTTGAATATTATCCCTCAAACGATTGATTTGCGCCAAGGTTGAAATATTTCGTATGCGATTTCGAGAGCTTCATTGAGGAAGAAGATGAAGAATATTTTCATCTTAACTGTCAGGCATAAGGTAAATAGGCTGGATATTTCTAAGCACATTGTATATGTTGGTACATTGGTAGCTAATGATATGTAAAAACATTGGTGGAAGCAAGAGCCCATGTTCAAAACTCGTTGGTGGTAAGCGCCAAAGGGAAAGGTTTTCGTGCTTCAAATTTTTTGATTAAGGCACCAGGGAAGGAAGATAGTGCACGTAGAGCATTTTAGTTCTCAACATGCATTGAGCACATGTGGTTGAGGAGCCCATAGCTAGGGTGTTTGCGGAGGCAGAGGTTAAGGGTTCAAAACCCATGGAGAGGCAAAGGTAATTTTTGTTTATATTTTTATTGCCTAAAGTTTTAATTAAAGTCTTTATTAGGAGTGATAAGGGGTTTATTAAAAGGTTTTAGTTAGGCAATAAAATTAGTGGTTAGGAGAAATAAGGAGTGATAGAAAATTTTCATGTGTTCAATTGTGATTTATATAAGAGGATATATTCTTTTTAAATTGGAGTAATAAGGTAGTAAGAGGTTGTGATTTTTAGTGAATTTTGATTTTATTTGAAAAAGGATTTTTTCCAAAGAGATTATTATGAGGGTATTGATATTATGTTAATGTTGGAGTGACAAGGTGTATTTTGTTTGATGTCATTTTGTATTGTGTTTTGTTGAGGAAAATATTATCTTCTAACCCTTATTGAGATTGGCTAAGAAGAAATTGTGAGTGTGGCAGATTTGTGAGATCTACTCCTTGTCAAGAAAAAAGGTATCGGTAAATTCTTTCTTGGTTGAGTTGGTTGATTGGCCTTCTAAATAAAGTTTGGAGTGAAAAGGATTTGGTTAGGGTTTCCATTTTGAAAGTGTTTGATTTAATGCTTCAATATTTTCTAGAATTAAGAGTTGTGATTAAAACCTTGTTTTATAAGCATTGTTATTGAAGCCATTGGATTGTGTGAAGAAGTTGAGTTAGGGTTTTGAAAATATCATGAGTATCATTGTTATGTGAATATTATTTTATAATTATTGTTGATGAAGTGAGTTGTTGTGCAAATAAATTGAACTAGGGTTTGAAAAGATCATGAGTATCATTGTTATGTGAGATTTTTTGTTGAGCATTATTGGAAACATTTTGAGTTGGTTGATATATGCTTGGACTAGGTTTTGTGAGAAAGGGATGTTTCATTAAGCAATTGGTTGAGTTGATTAGTTGAGCCTAGTTAAGTGGTTGTCTGAAGTGATTGTTCAAGTTCCATAAAAGAAACTATTCTTTATTCTGGTTTGAGTTGATAAAGTGATTGAGCATTGAGTATAGAACATATTGAGTCTCTAAAAATTCTCTTTATGCTTCTATGATATTGAAAGTGATTGAACATTGAGTATGGAATATATTGAGTCTCTATCAATTCTCTTTATACTTATATGAGATTTAGTGTGATTGAGCATTGAGTGTAGAAAATATTGAGTCTCTAACAATTCTCTTTATGCTTCTATGATATTGGACAAGTTCTGTGTGGACTTGTTAAGCATATTTGAGGTAAGTGTTTGAGGAGACTTGTGGACTAATTTTGTGTGAGATTTTTGTGGAAGATTAAAATACAAATTTGGTTAAGTTCTAGAGATAACTTATTGATCATATTTGGACAAGTTCTGTGTGAGCTTGTTGAGAAGATTTTGATAGGTTCAGTGTGGACCTGTTGAGCAAATTTGAGTAGGTTCTGAGTGGACCTATTGAGCAGATTTGAGAAGGTTTTGAGTGGATCTATTGAGCATATTTGAGCAAGTTCTGAGTGGATTTTTTTGAGTAAAGTTGAACAAGTTCTAAGTGGACTTGTTGAGAATATTTATGCTAGACCGACTCGATTGTGTTTAGTGCAAATTTGAGTGGACTTATTGAGCAGATTTGTGCTAGACCAACTAGACTGTGTTTAATGCATATTTGAGTGGACTTATTGAGCAGATTTGTGCTAGACTGACTGGACTGTGTTTAGTGCAAATTTGAGTGGAATTTTTGAGTAGATTTGTGCTAGAATGACTGGACTGTATTTAGTGTAGATTTGAGTGGACTTATTGAGCAGATTTGTGCTAGATTGATTGGACTGTATTTAGTGCATATTTGAGTGGACTTGTTGAGAAGATTTGTGCTCGACTGATTGGACTGTGTTTAGTGTAGATTTGAGATAGAGCTTTGGATGTGACAGAGTAGAGAGGATAGTAGTCTCCAGTAGATATATATCCATCAGCCAGGGTAGTGAGGATAGGTATTCTGAGTTGGAATAAGAGTCTTAAGTGGAGAGAGATCCACAAGCTAGTGTAGTGGAGGTAGTAGTATTCTAGAGGATCACCAATCAGAGCAAAGGAGGATTTCTCTTGTGGATATATATCCATAAACCATATTTAGGAGATACGCATCTCCCTTGGATAGAGGTCCATAATTGTAATAGGGAAAGAATTCTCAAGATATTGATTGAGAAAATTTTATTAAAATATTTTCTCTATGGAGGTAGCCATTTTTGGGTGAACCACATTAAATTGGTGTCTCTATTGTGTATGGTGATTTATGCATTTCTTTGATTACTGTTGTTAATATTTCTATTTATACATTGCATAATATTGATTTGGAAAGAAAATTAAAAAGTGCTCTTATACTTTTCACCCTCCCTATCAGTATAATATTGTGTTCTTGGTATCAGATTGGGTGCCTTCATAATATTTTAACAACTTGAAGGAAAATCTAACAAGAACAAAATGGATCCTAAGTAGGTGTCCTCAACTAACTCATCACCAGTATTTGATGGAAATGTCTACATATTTTGGAGTATGATGATGAGGATCTACCTAATGGCACTTGGCAATGAAGTTTGGGATGCAATGGAATTTGGATAGGATCCAATAGTCAATCCTCTACAGATAAGGAAGATAAGATTCTACAAAACTATAATTCAAAAGAAATGAATGCACTTGTAAGAGGTTTGCGTAGAACAAAGTCTATGAAAGTTATGCATTGTAGAACTACAAAATAAATGTGGTATAAATTGCAAGGTATATATGAGGGAGATAAAAGTGTAAATATAGCCAAGATACAAAATCTCAAAGGACAATTTGAAACATTAAGAATGAATTAAGAGGAAAATATTAATGCTTATCTAATTAAAATTGATGAGGTTGTTAATGATATGCAAGGACTCAGAATGAAGATTAATGAATCATATGTTTGTGATAAAGTATTAAAATCTCTTCCAAATAGATTCAGTGAACAAGTTTCTGCTATAGAAATATCATTGGATGGTGATACTTTGACAAGAGATAAGTTGTTTGGTATGCTAACAACTTTTGAGATAAGAACAAAAGATCCTACTCCCCAAAAGGAAGCAATATTCAAATCAATCAAGAAAACAAAGGATAAGAAGTTAGAATCAAGCAGTGAGTCATCCAATGATGAAGAAGCTAATTATGGTAGAAGAAATAAAGGTTCCAGAAGATCCATAGATATAATATCTATCAAGTGTTTCAATTGTGGAAATTTTAGATATTTTTCAATGGATTTTAAAGAACCAAAGAAAAAAAATGGTGAAGAAAAATAGGATCATAGGTACAGGGAATCAGAAAGATATAGGCAAGATAAGCATCAGAAGAAAAGCAAATATGGACAAAGTAGACAAGGAAATAAGTTATTTCAAAGACAAAAGAGAAGCTACTATGTAGATAATGCAAGTAAGTACTCAAGTGATAGTGATGCTAGTTTTTCAGATAATGATAGAGAAAAAGTTCAGTTTATGATTGAAGAAAAAGAACCAGTTAAGAAAACTCCAGATATTCTCAAGTATTTTAGATGTGGTAACTTTGGACATCTTGAATATGATTGTACAAGGGATGGTTATAGTTTTAGTGATGATGAGTATGAGAATGCACTTGAAGGACCAGATGAAAATCTTCGAATGGCATTATTAGAAGAAGATGAAAGTGATCGTATAGAAGATAAGCCAAAAGAGAGTAATGATGTGGACACAGGTAAAAAAATAGAGGATTATTCAAAAGAGAATGGTTATGATCTCAAGGGAGAAGTCATCTATGCCCTTATAACGGTAAAGAATGTAAGGAAGCAACAATCTAAACTTGAAATTCAGTTTCAATAATGTGATGAAGAAAGAATATTTCTTATAGAGGATTTAGAAAAATCAAAGGCTAAAGCAAAGAAGTTCAAATATAGGTTAGAAGTAAAGACATTGGAATGTGATAAGTTAGCACAAGAAGTGGCACTACTAAAATAATATTTAGAGGACTCCAAGATCAAGATGAAGGGATTTAAAAATAGCTCAAAGAACTTGGATAAGTTCATCAAGACACAAAAGACTACATCAAAGAAAATAGGTCTTGGATTTGAAAAGGATCAAAAGAAATGGGAAGGAGAGTCAAATTCAAGTTTTGGAGGAGAAGAAACTTCAGATGAAGCTAATTCAGAAGAAGATAGTGGAAAAGAAAATTATTCATCATAGGATGGGTTGGACAATAGAGAGTTCAAAAAAATAGGAACAATGAACAAAGAATATATAGATGGAACAAAAATCATAACAAGAGACCTATGAGGTCAAGACAAGGAAACTTCAGTGGAAGATATTTTTCATGTCATAGGTTTGGGCACATGGCTTCATAGTTTAGGACACATGAAAGAGGAATATGAGAATGGATAACTTTTTCATGGGTATTGTTACTCATGTAATCAGTTTGGTCACAAGGCAATGAATTCTAGGGTTCATGACAGAAGAGGATATGGCTTCACTAGGAGAAATACTAAGACATTTGCTCCTCCAAGGAATAATAAAATTAAGTGTTATAAGTGCAATAATAATGGTCATACAAAAAAGTGGTGTAGAGCAGATATTCTAGAAATATGTATGAACAAGAACAGGAACGTGAATAAGAACATGAACAGGAATAGGAATAGGAATAGGAACAGGAACAAGAAAAGGAACAGGAACATGAATATGAATAGGAATAGGAACAAGAACATGAACATGAACATGAACAAAAATAGGAAAAGGAACATGGATGTGAATAGGAACAGGAACAGGAATAGGAATGATGACATGGACAAGAACATAGACATAGATAGAAATAGTCAAAGAATTTAGAAAATTCAAAAAATAAGAGAAGAGGATAAAGGTAAAGAACAATGCTTTCTTGGAGTAGAAATACTCCCACCCTAGAATTAACCACCTTAACAGAAGGTGGGAGAGGGGCTAAGCTAAGAGGTTCATTCTTAGCGCCGATACCCAAAGGTGACCATTTTCCAATGATGTCAAAGGGGGAGAGAGATTTGAGTATTGAGGAGAGATTTGATATTTGAGAGAGCATCGATCCAGGGGGAGTAGTGTTTCAAGGGGAGCAGCACATAAGAAGTCAAGTTTTCGATAAAAAGTTTTTGTGTTGCCATTAATGACAAAGGGGGAGATTGTTGGAAATTTTGAGTCCTAAAAGTTAAAGTTGTCATTGATATCAAGAAATGAAGTCATATTTAATGTTAAGGAATTCAGAAAAAAATAAAGTCATCAAAGGTGTCAGGAAGAAGCTTCAATAGTGCAGAAGTTAAATGCAAAAGGGCTCCATAATATTTTAATATTATATTAGAGCATAAGTTAAAATGGGTTTTCATAAATACCCAAGGAGGCCTATTACAAAGTTCAAAGGAGGTCTAATATTTATTTTATAAAATATTTAAATTCAAAAGGAATTTAATTTTTATAAATAAATATCATCAATACAAAGTTATGCAATGAGAGAAGGCCTTAAAAGACAAAGGCTATACTTATAATTTATAATATTTAAATTCCTTGGAATTTAAATATTTTATAAATTACAAACGACAAATGCATCGACATCATTGAAAATTTGGAGTGCCGACATTTGAAGATAATGGAAACTTCGTGTATAAAAAGGGAGGCCAAAAAACCTTGAAGATTATCCCTCAAACAATTGATATGCGCCAAGGTTGAATATTTCGTATGCAATTTTGAGAGCTTCGTTGAGGAAGAAGATGAAGAATATTTTCATCTTAACCGTCATGCATAAGGTAAATAGGTTGGATATTTCTAAGCACATTGTATATGTTGGTACATTGGTAGCTAATGATATGTAAAAACATTGGTGGAAGCAAGAGCCCACGTTCAAAACTCGTTGGTGGTAAGCGCCAAAGGGAAAGGTTTTCGTGCTTCAAATTTTTTGATTAAGGCACCAGGGAAGGAAGATAGTGTGTGTAGAGCCTTTTGGTTATCAACATGGGTTGAGCACACATTGTTGAGGAGCCCACGGCTTGGGCATACACAAAGGCATAGGTGAAGGGTTCAAAACCCATGGAGAGGCAAAGGTAATGTTTGTTTATATTTTTATTGCCTAAAGTTTTAATTAAAGTCTTTATTAGGAATGATAAGGGGTTTATTAAAATATTTTAGTTAGGAAATAAAATTAGTGGTTAGGATAAATAAGAAGTGATAGCAAATTTCCATGTGTTGAATTGTGATTTATAAGACAGGATATATTATTTTTAAATTGGAGTAATAAGGTAGTAAGAGGTTGTGATTTTTAGAGAATGTTGATTTTATTTGAAAAAATATTTTTGCCAAAGAGATTATTATGAGGGTATTGATATTATGTTAATGTTGGAGTGATAAGGTGTATTTTGTTTGATGTCATTTTGTATTGTGTTTTGTTGAGGAAAATATTATCTTCTAACCCTTATTGAGATTGGCAAAGAAGAAATTGTGAGTGTGGCAGATTTGTGAGATCTACTCCTTGTCAAGAAAAAAGGTATGGGTAAATTATTTCTTGGTTGAGTTGGTTTATTGGCCTTCTAAATAAATTTTTGGAGTGAAAATGATTTGGTTAGGGTTTCCATTTTAAAAAATTTTGATTTAATGCTTCAAGGTTTTCTGGAATTAAGAGTTGTGATTAAAACCTTGTTTTATAAGCATTGTTGTTGAAGCCATTGGATTGTGTGAAGAAATTGAGTTAGGGTTTTGAAATGATTATGAGTATAATTGTTATGTGAATATTATTTTATAAGCATTGTTGATGAAGTGAGTTGTTGTGAAAATAACTTGAACTAGGGTTTCAAATGATCATGAGTATCATTGTTATGTGAGATTTGTTATTGAGCATTGTTGGAAACATTTTGAGTTGGTTGATATATGCTTGGACTAAGGTTTGTGAGAAAGGGATGTTTCATTAAGAAATTGGTTGAGTTGAGTGGTTGAGCCTAGTCAAGTGGTTGTATGAAGTGATTTTTCAAGTTCCATAAAATAAACTATTCTTTATTATGATTTTAGTTGAGAAAGTGATTAAGCATTGACTATAGAACATATTGAGTCTCTAACAATTCTCTTTATGCTTCTATGAGATTGAGAGTAATTGAGCATTGAGTATAGAACATATTGAGTCTCTAAAAATTCTCTTTATGCTTCTATGAGATTGAAAGTGATTGAGCATTGAGTGTAGAACATATTGAGTCTCTAACAATTCTCTTTATGCTTCTATGATATTGGACAAGTTCTGTGTGGACTTGAGTATTTGAGGAGACTTGCAGACTGATTTTGTGTAAGCTTACAATACATATTTGGTTAAGTTCTAGAGAGAAATTATTGAGCAGATTTGGACAAGTTCTGCGTGAGCTTGTTTAGAATATTTGGATAGGTTCTGTGGACCTGTTGAGCAGATTTGAGCAGGTTTTGAGTGGACCTATTGAGCAAATTTGAGCAAGTTCTGAGTGGACTTGTTTGAGCAGAGTTGAGAAAGTTCTGAGTGGACTTGTTGAGCATATTTATGCTAGATCAACTGGACTATGTTTAGTGCAAATTTGAGTGGACTTATTGAGCATATTTGTGCTATATCTATTGGACTATGTTTAGTGCAGATTTGAGTGGACTTATTGAGAAGATTTGTGCTAGACCGACTGGACTGTGTTTAGTGTATATTTGAGTGGACTTTTTGAGTAGATTTGTGCTAGACCGACTGGACTATGTTTTGTGCATATTTGAGTGGAATTATTAAGCAGATTTGTGCTAGACCGACTGGACTGTGTTTAGTGCATATTTGAGTGGACTTATTTAGAAAATTTGTTCTAGACCAACTAGACTATGTTTAGTGCAGATTTGAGTAGACTTGTTGAGCATATTAGTGCTAGATCGACTGGACTGTGTTTAGTGCAAATTTGAGACAAAGCTTTGGAGGTGATAGAGTAGAGAGAATATTAGTCTCCATTGGATAGAGATCCATATGCTAGGGTAGTGAGGACATGTATTATGAGTGGGGACAAGAGTCTTTAGTGGAGAGAGATCCATAAGATAATGTAGTGGAGGCAGTAGTCTTCTAGAGGATCACCAACCAGAGTAGAGGAGAAGTTCTCCTATGGATAGAGATGCATGAACTAGATTTAGAGGATCAACGTCTAATTTGGATAGAGGTCCAAAAAAAATTTAATAGGGAAAGAATTTCCAACAGATTGATTGATAAAATTTTAGTAAAATATTTTCTCTGTGCAGGTAGCCATTTTTGGGTGAACCACATTAAATTTGTGTCTCTATTGTGTGTGGTGTTTTGTGCATCAGTTTTATTACTACTATTAATATATATATATATATATATATATATATATATATATATATATATATATTCATAATATTTATTTGGAAAGAAAAGTAAAAAGTGATCTTGTACTGTTCACCCCACCTCTTAGTATAAGCTTGTGTTCTTCATTGACAAGAGAGTGTCGACATCATATTGACTTGTAGTGACTACAAGCTAGTGAGACATATGTGCACTCTTTGGAGGAGTTGTACATGACTCATTGTGAGACAAGCAAAGTCTCTCCAATATCGAAGAATGCTCCACAAGATCAATCACATACAAAAGAGGAAAACCCACAACACCAAATTAAGTGGTAAAACCCTACTTAAAATGAAGAAGGGAAAAATGCACTATGAAGCTCACTATATTACTCAATGATTCAACAATACAAGAATGCTTCAATGTTATGCAATAATATGCATCAATATGATATGACAAGATGTAGTAGACAACACCCCTATTTAAAGAGAAGTTTTTCTACTACAACCCTAAAATTTCCCTAATCTTATCACAATCTTATCTTGATATGTGTGACAAATCTTATTACAATCTTATCTTGATATGAGTGACAAGTGGCATCTATCAAATATTAAAAAGTTATTGGTTGCTTTTTAATACTTGCTATAAAATGGGAAATAACCTTTTCCCACAAATTAAATATTCCTAGCACCCTTATTTTATTTATTAATTGGGTGGGAATATTTTTACATAAAATAGAATTATTTTTTAATTTAAATATTATTCATTAGACTTTATATTTTAGTCTAAGAATAATTTACACAATGTTGCATTACATATTCCAACACTCCCCCTTAATGCAATATTTGGGAAAGAAATTATGAAACAAAGAAATATTCTCCCCCTAAATATACAAACGGGTATGAGAATCAAATGATTAATATAGTTACAATGAGCTTCTATGGCCAAGAATGGTTTACAATAAGGCACCAATACAAAATGGTCCAATATGAGATTGCAAGCCCCCAACAAATTAGCTTCAGATACAAGCAGCTTACAAATCCATCCATCAACCACAAGTGGTTGCAAATTACAAGAAGAAAAAATCACAAGGGTGTCTTCAATATGCCTACAAAACCCCAAATGGAAGTACCTGCAAGCTACAAGCAGATCAATATAAGACTAATTAGATACATCATCATAAATATATTCACCACAACATATATGAATATCCAAATATGATAACAAAACTGATCTAACAAATAGTGAACTATAAGTCATCATAAAAATATGCCAAGCCATACTTATAGTCATGTGCTATATAGTTGATCAAAAAATATCATGTACAAAGTTGCATAAAGCAAACAAGGAGTACCATGATAATGCAAACTCTAAAGTACCATGTACAAAAGTAGCACAAGGCTAACAAAAAATTACCATGTACAAGAGTTGCATAAGGTATATAAAAATAATAAAGTGTGCACACCAGTTGCATAAAGCCAACCATAAAATATCATGTACAAAAGTAGCATAAATGCTAACAAGAAAGTACCATGATAAACAAATTGCATAATGCCAACTACATAAAAACATGTACAAATTTGCACAAGGCAACAAGAAAGTACCATGTAAAAGAGTCACATAAAGCAATTGCATCATATACCATAATAGCACAATGCCATCTACAAAGTAACATGTACAAAAGTTGTACAAAGTAAACAAGAAAGTACCATGTTGAAAAGAGATGCAAAAAGCAATTATACCACCAAAGATCAACTCATATATATAGCACAAAACACCTCATAAGGATGAATTTGTCATCACACAAGTGTAACTACACTTCATTCCCCCTTGAGGACAACTTCACCAAACCAAGTGAGTCCCTAAGCCTACAAAACTGCTCCTTGGGAAGAGGTTTGGTGAACAAATCAAAAGAATTTGAAGATGATGGGCAATACTCCAACTGAATAGTCCCATTCAATACCTTCTATCTGATAAAATGGACTTGGATTTAAACATGCTTTGTCCTTTTATGCATTACAGGATTTTTAGCCAAGGCAATAGTTGATTGATTATCGGAGAGAAAATGTGAAGGACCAAATTGCTCAAAGCCAATTTCCTTCATGAGGGTACGAAGCCAAACTGCTTCCTGTGTAGCTATTGTCGTAGTCTTATACTCTTCTTCGGTTGTAGAAAGAGCAATTGTATATTGCATCTTGGAATAACAAGAGATAGTTACAAAACCAATACTAAAAACATATGTTGTGGTAGACTTTATGTCTATTCTATCCCCTCCAAAATTAGAATCAGCATAGCCAAAAAGAGCAAAGGAAGGAAGCCTGGAATACTTGAGTATCAAATCTCTAGTGCCTGAAAGGTAATTTAGAATCTTCTTGGTAGCTTGTAAGTGCTCAATATGAGGTTTTTGCATGAACCTAGCCATCATACCAACTGCAAAACCAATATCTAGCCTTGTGATGGTAACATAAATAAGACTACCAATGAGCTGCCTATACAATGTAGCATCAGCCAACTGAGATTCTGTACTTACTTCCAACTTAACCCCTATAGAAATAAGAATGGAAATAGGATTGCCATCCTCCAAATCAAACCTCTTAAGATCTTCAATATACTTGGATTGACTCAAAAAGGTACAATCCTCATGCTAATAAACTTGCATGCCAAGATAGTAGTGTAGAAGACCAAGGTCAGTCATTTCATACTTTGACTTTAATTTGGAGATGAAATCAAAAATGGCCTCATTCTCATTTCCAGTTATAACAAGGTCATCAACAAATAGAGCAATTAAAATGACCAAGTTATCCTTCCTAAGAACATAGAGATCTGTATCTGAATAGCATTTATCAACACCAAGAGATAAGAAGTAACCTAAAATCTTCATGTACCATGCTCTAGGTGCTTGCTTCAGACCATACAAGGTTTTCTTTAGTTTACACACAAGTGTTTCCTTACATTGTACAACAAATCCTTGTGGTTGATGTTAGTCTTACAATGGCACTGAGAGGGGGGGGTGAATCAATGTAGTTCTTTAAACTTAAATTCATAGCTCTTAAAACTGAAATAATGAAACCTTAAAACCAGATAAAGTAAGTATCACAAGAGAACATCACACAACACAATATTTAATGAGGTTCACCAATTTGGCTACTCCTCAAGAATGACTTTTTGGACTACCATCCAAATCTAGCCTTTGCAAAGCACCAACTTTACAATCAATTTACCAGCACCCACTGGAAGGAGCACCAACCCCTTATTTATCTGCACCAACAGAAAGGAGCACCAACCCCTGATTTACTAGCACCAATTGGAAGGAGCACCAACCCCTGATTTATCTGCACCAACAAAAAGGAACACCAACCCCTGATTTACTAGCACCTACTAGAAGGAGCACCAACTCCTGATGCCAAGCTGCAACCTAGACTTCAATTTTGACTCTAGAAGTTTAACAAAAAAATACCCTCACTTTTACAAGACCCTAACTGGTATATTGCTTACCCAATCTCTCTCATTGTTTATGGAACAGACACATCTTCTACGATCTACAGATGCACTTTGCCTTCTTTGATTCGCTTCTCTACGCACACTCTGTGCACTGTCTTCATACACTCTGTGCCCTTACAGTTGCACTTTGCATTCATCTTCGCCCTTTGCACTCTCTGCGCCTTCTGCTTTCTCTGTGCAATCATAGCCACACTTGGTCGAACTTCAACATTTTCGCTCTTTGTGCACTTTTCTCTCTCTACGCACTCACAGATGCACTTAGGACAATTCAACATGACTCTTCGCTCACTTTGTGCACTTTTCCATCATCTCACCGCTTCTGCACTTTTTGCGCTCTTACGGCCACATTTCACACTTCGACACGCATTCGACAACTTCATCAACCAAACAACAATTCTCCAAACAACCCTCCTTTTATAAAAATATTTTAATGATGAAAATCCTAATCTTAGTCGGCTATAAACCCTAATCTTGGTCGGCTTTCATAACAACTATAAACCCTAATTTTAGTCGATTGTCATACTTCTCATTTTAGTTGGGTTCTTCTTCTTGACTTGTGCATTTACGACCTATCACAAAATTGTGACATTTCTACCTCTATAGCTTCTTATGTTGTTGTTTCCGCGAAAATACATGTCGCGATATCGCGACACTTTTTTCTCTCTCCTCTTTCTCTTTGCCTTGGCTCGTGAAAATGCAACATGTCATGATATCGCGACACTTTTTCTCTTTGCTTTTTTTCTTTACTTAGGCCTGCGAAAATACATGTCATGAAATCATGACACTATTTTCTCTCTCCTCTTTCTCTTTGCTTTGGCCCGTGAAAATACAACATGTCATGATATCGCGACACTTTTTCTCTTTGCTCTTTTTCTTTGCTTAGGCCCGCAAAAATACAACATGTCACAAAATCGTGACACTTTCACCTCCGTATACTTCGTCTTTGCTTTTGTCATGAAATCGTGACACTTCTACCTCCGTAGTCTTCAACTTAGCTTTTGTCGTGAAATCGTGACACTTCTCCTTTCGTACTTAGCTTCTTTGCTTTTGTTGCAAAATTGTGACACTTCTACCTTTGAAGTCTTCTTCTCTACTTTTGTCATGAAATCGTGACACTTCTACCTTTGAAGTCTTCTTCTCTGCTTTTGTCGTGAAATCGTGACACTTCTGTTTCTCTGCCAGCCTGCCCTTCTTGAGTCGCAAAAATGTGACATGTCGCGATATCGCGAAACTTTTGTTTCTCTTCCTGCCTGGCCTTTTCGAGTCGCAAAAATGCGACATGTCGCGATATCGCAACACTTTTCAAACTTAGTTTCTCTCTCCTATTGTAGTCGCAAAAATACGACATGTCACAAAATCGTGACACTTCTCCAACTTACTTTCTCTCTCCTATTTTAGTCGCGAAAATGCAACATGTCACGAAATCATGACACTTTTCCAACTTACTTTCTCTCTCCTATTTTAGTTGCAAAAATGTGACATGTTGCGAAATCGTGACACTTTTCCAACTTACTTTCTCTCTCCTATTTTAGTCACGAAAATGTGACATGTCACAAAATAATTACACTTTTCTTACTTGTTCTCTTTCTTCGAACTTGTCACAAAATCGTGACACTTTTTATTTCTTTCTCTTACTCTTCCAACATGTCGTGAAATCATGACAGTTTTTCCACTTGCCTTTTTCTCTTCCAACATGTTGCGAAATCACGATAGTTTTTCACTTGCCTTTTTCTCTTCCAACATGTCGCGAAATCATGACAATTTTTCCACTTGCCTTTTTCTCTTCCAACATGTCGCAAAATCATGACAGTTTTTCTTGCTTTCTCTTTCTCTTCCAACATGTCGCAAAATCGCGATAGTTTTTCCACTTGCCTTTTTCTCTTCCAACATGTCATGAAATCGTGACAGTTTTTCCTACTTTTTCTCTCTCTTCCACTATGTCGTGAAATCATGATAGTTTTGCCTGCTTTTTCTCTCTCTTCCAGCATGTCGTGAAATCGTGACAGTTTGTCCTACTTTTTCTCTCTTCCAACATGTCGTGAAATCGTAATAGTTTTTCCTAATTTTTCTCTCTTCCAACATGTCGCGAAATCACGATAGTTTTTCTTGTCTGCTGTATATGTCGTGATATTGCGACACTTTTCTTACTTGTATTTTTCTTTGATCTTTTGCATATGGGCCACTTCGGTCTTCTTGGAAAATCATTGTACATACTCTAAATAACCTTTGAACTCCTATCTTCTACATCTGAATAGCTTTTGAACTTCCTGTCCACTGCATCAACAAATCTATCTGACTGTGTTGACAACAATGACAATATTGTTGTTGCACCTTGCTCAATAATATCTCCCTTTGGAATTGTTGGCAACACATGTGCACTTTCCTGTAACTCTTCTCCCCCTTTGACAAAAATACCAAAGGGCTACTTCAGACTCCCCCTGAGTCCATGCACAACATTCTCAAGAAAAATTTATTACACTTAGCAAAAATCATGAACATGAGCAAAAAGATAATCAAATACTTAAATGCTCCCCCTAAGAATGTGATCCCTGTAGCTAGTCAATTCTTGGGAAGTGTGACCACTCCCAATTTATTGTGAAGGTACTCAAAAACTTCCTTAGGCAATGGTTTTGTGAAGATATCTGCTACTTGCTCTATAGTTGGAACAAAATCCAACTTAACCTCACCTTCCACAACTTTCTCCTTCAAAAAGTGATACCTACGTACAACCTATTGTCGCTGTAATATATTCTGCCTCTACTGTCGATAAAGAAACTGACTCTCATTTCTTACTGTGCCACACGACCAATCTGTCTCCAAGATAGAATGCACTTCCACTGGTACTCTTTCTGTCATCGACACCTCCTTCCCAATCTGCATCTAAATATGAAATAAGGGTGAAGTCTTTACCTTTTGGATACCATAACCCATATTCCATGGTAGCCTTGAGGTACATAAGGGTGAAAAGGCTTGTTTCAAATCTGCTTAACAAGATCACATAGAACTTATCCAATCTCATAGAATCATAAAGAGAATTGTTAGAGACTCAATATGTTCTATACTTAATGCTTAATAAATATATCAACTAAATCTCATAGAAGCATAAAGAGAATTGTTAGAGACTCAATATGTTCTATACTCAAATCCCAATCTCAACTCAAATCAATATTATAGAAGCATAAAGAGAATTGTTAGAGACTCAATATGTTCTATACTCAAATCTCAATCTCAACTCAAATCAAGAAAATAGAATAGTTTATTTTATGGAAATTGAACAACCACATGCATCCAATCACTTGACTAGGCTCAATCAACTCTACTCAACCAATCACCTCAATGAACAACCCTTTATCACAAACCCTAGTCGAAGCATGTATCAACCAACTCAAAATGTTTTCAACAGTCATCACTGGTCACACCTTACTTTCAACTGATCGAATCAGGAGACAACATTTTGTCAAACACTTCATGGCCAACTATAGTGCACCTTACTCAAACTCATACTTCTGGACCTCGGATAGGTATGATTCACAAAGCAAAGTTGCTCATCTTGATGAGCTAAACATGAATCAATAATCAAACTTCAATATTTTTCACCACAGCATCATAATAGATCTAACAATATTCATGTCAATGTGTAGTTCAAGTACATACTGCTTTTATCGAAACACATATATGCGGCTAGGGCAACATTATTTCACTAACCAAATTATATGAATCGTTATAATCCTTAACTTTGGATAGTGGTAGTAAGAACCATCACCAGTACAATAATGACATATAGCAATACTACCAATAATGACAACTCTCAATTTAATCACAACCCTTCACGACACTTCCACAAACAACTACATAAACTAAAAACACACTTCGACAACTATGCGACAACTTCCCTGACTACTTGCCTTTCATCCTCAGATAACCAAACAAACATAGGAGCATTAAAATAAAACTTTAAGATTGCTCCCCTTGAGGATGTGCTACCTGGAGTTGCTTAGTGCAATAGAGGAGTAGTCTCCTTCAGTCCAAGGAGACACGATTTCCTTTCTTCTTTCTTTCTCCACTCTGGTTTGATTACAGTTTTGGGCTCTTGTTTTGAATTTTCTTTTTCAGTAGCTTGTGCATGTTTTTTGAGAAATCTTATATTTTGTCTCATTCTATTTGGTTGAAATTTTCTTCCCTGAAATTGATTTGATGCAAATGTACTTCGACAATTTCTTGCAGTGTGCCCAAAATTATGACAGTTATAACATTCTACTTCATAATCCATCAAAGGTGAAAAATCATTTCTACTAGGGTGGTTGTCTCTTGTGCATCCTTGATGGATGATTATTTTCCTTTCTTTGATGCACATGATTTCTTCCCTGTCTGTGTTGCATTCTTTGTGTCTGATGAAATCTACTGTCTTGCCTTAGATTAGATACAGAAGTTCTAGGACAAAACCTTGCTATGTGCCCATGAGCATTACATTGAAAACATTGTACATAGTGTTCACTCAGAAATGCAGATGTATTTCTACCAGCATAACTCTTTGATTTATTATTCAATCCACAATAATTTGCCTTGTGACCATACTGGTTGCATCTGAAACAATAGCCATTAAAAGTATTATTATGAATAGAGTGAGAGTGATAGAACCTCTTTTGTTGTGGTTGCTTTGCTGTAGATCTCCTTTGATATTTTCTTCCTTTTGAAGATTCAACTTCAAACTTTTCTTGCTTCGATCCTTCAACAATGAACTTATTCTTCTCTACATAGTTGGAAGATGAAGGTTGTTCAGCTTCATATCCAAGACCACGCTTATCCATGAAGCTTCTTTGTTGGCTTATCATTTTATCTAGCAACTTTGTGCTCTTCTCGAATTTGAGATTTGTATTGGCCTCTTCTAGTTGTTTCTTCAATAAAACAATCTCTTCCTCTTGTTTGCAGCAACCAATCTCTTTCTCATTGATATGTGACCTGAGTGTTTCTTCAATCCTTTTGGACTCTTCTACTTGCATATTTAGATCACTAATAACTTTGTTAGATTTCTCTTCACGTTTGCTACATACATCGTCTTTATCATCTAGGCGTGACTTCAAGGCTTCTTCTATTTTCTTGGCTTTCTAAATTTGTAATAGGAGATCTTCAATATTATCCCCATATTCTTCCAACTTCTTGGACAATCTTATATTCAACTCTTTAAGTGCAGCGATCAACTCACCTTCATCACATACTTCAGAATTCACTCCTTCAACCTTTTCTAGTTCAATTTTCTCTTCCACAGGAACTAAAACTGACTGAGATACCCTTTTGGAGGAGGATCTATTCTTCTTACCCATTGCGTACTAATCCAAGATCAACCCTGACTTATTTAGCCTGAGAAGGGAACTTGGATCTGATACCAATTGTTAGTCTTACAATGGCACTAAGAGGGGGGGTGAATCAATGTAGTTCTTTAAACTTAAATTCACAGCTCTTAAAACTAAAATAATGAAATCTTAAAACTAGATAAAGCAAGTATCACAAGAGAACATCACACAACACAAGATTTGACAAGGTTCACCAATTTGGCTACTCCTCAAGAATGACTTCTTGGACTACCATCCAAATATAGCCTTTGCAAAGCACCAACTTTACAATCAATTTACCAGAACCCACTGGAAGGAGCACCAACCCCTTATTTATCTGCACCAACAGAAAGGAGCACCAACCCCTGATTTACCAGCACCAACTAGAAGGAGCACCAACCCTTGATTTATCTACACCAATAGAAAGGAGCACCAACCCATGATTTACCAGCACCTACTGGAAGGAGGACCAACCCCTGATGCCAAGATGCAACTTGGACTTCAATTTTGACTCTAGAATTTTAACAGAAAAATACCTTCACTTTTATAAGACCCTGACTGGTCTATTGCTTACCCAATCTCTCTCACTGTTTACGAAATAGACACATATTTTGTGATCTACAGCCACACTTTGCCTTCTTTGAGTTGCTTCTCTATGCACACTCTGTGCACTGTCTTCATACACTCTGCACCCTTACAGCTGCACTTTGCATTCGTCTTCGCCCTTTGCACTCTCTGTGCCTTCTTCTTTCTCTAGGAAATCACAGCCACACTTGGTCGAACTTCAACCTTTTTGCTCTCTGCACACTTTTTTCTCTCTGCTCACTCACAGATGCACTTAGGACAATTCGACATGACTCTTCGCTCACTTTGTGCACTTCGCCATCATCTTGTCGCTTCTGCACTTTCTGTGCTCTCACGGCCACATTTCACACTTCGACATGCATTCGACAACTTCATCAACCACACAACAATTCTCCAAAAAGCCCTCCTTTTATAACAATATTTTCATGATGAAAACCCTAATCTTAGTCGACTGTAAACCCTAATCTTGGTCGGCTTTCATAACAACTATAAACCCTAATTTTAGTCGGCTGTCATACTTCTCATTTCAGTTGGGTTTTTCTTCTTGACTTGCGCATTTACGACCTATCACAAAATCATGACATTTTTGCCTCTATAGCTTCGTATGTTACTGTTGCTACGAAAATACATGTCACGATATCGTGACACTTTTTTCTCTCTCCTCTTTCTCTTTGCCTTGGCTTGCGAAAATGCAACATGTCGCGATATCGCGACACTTTTTCTCCTTGCTCTTTTTCTTTTCTTAGGCCTATGAAAATACATGTCACGAAATTGTGACACTATTTTCTCTCTCCTCTTTCTCTTTGCTTTGGCTCGTGAAAATACAACATGTCGCGATATCGCAACACTTTTTCTCCTTGCTCTTTTTCTTTTCTTAGGCCAATGAAAATACATGTGAATCATGACACTTTTGCCTCTGTATACTTTGTCTTAGCTTTTGTCGTGAAATCATGACACTTCTGCCTTCGTAGTCTTCAACTTAGCTTTTGTCATGAAATCGTGACACTTTTGCTTTCGTACTTAGCTTATTTGCTTTTTTCGTGAAATCGGGACACTTCTACCTTCGAAGTCTTCTTCTCTGCTTTTATCACGAAATCATGGCACTTCTGCCTTCAAAGTCTTCTTCTCTGATTTTGTCGCGAAATCGTGACACTTCTATTTCTTTGCCAGCCTATCCTTCTTGAGTCACGAAAATGCAACCTGTCGCGATATTGCGACACTTTTGTTTCTCTTCCTGCCTGGCCTTTTTGAGTCACGAAAATGAGACATGTCGCGATATCGCAACACTTTTCAAAATTACTTTCTCTCTCCTATTTTAGTCATGAAAATGCAACATGTCGCTAAATCGCGACACTTCTCCAACTTATTTTCTCTCTCCAATTTTAGTCGCGAAAATGCAACATGTCACGAAATCATGACACTTTTCCAACTTACTTTCTCTCTCCTATTTTACTTGCAAAAATGTGACATGTTGCGAAATCGTGACACTTTTCCAACTTACTTTATCTCTCCTATTTTAGTCACGAAAATGTGACATGTCGCAAAATAATGACACTTTTCTTACTTGTTCTCTTTCTTCGAACTTGTCGAAATCGTGACACTTTTTCTTGCTTTCTCTTTCTCTTCCAACATGTCACAAAATTGCGACAGTTTTTCCACTTGCCTTTTTCTCTTCCAACATGTCACGAAATCGTGATAGTTTTTCACTTGCCTTTTTCTCTTCCAACATGTCACAAAATTGCGACAATTTTTCCACTTGCCTTTTTCTCTTCCAACATGTCACGAAATCATGACAGTTTTTCCTGCTTTCTCTTTCTCTTCCAACATGTCACGAAATTGTGATAGTTTTTTCCACTTGCCTTTTTCTCTTCCAACATGTCACGAAATCATGACAGTTTTTCACTTGCCTTTTTCTCTTCTAACATGTCATGAAATCGCGATAGTTTTTTTTGCTTTCTCTTTCTCTTCCAACATGTTGCGAAATCACGACAGTTTTTCCACTTGCCTTTTTCTCTTCCAACATGTCACGAAATCGTGACAGTTTTTCCTATTTTTTCTCTCTTCCACTATGTTGCGAAATCATGACAGTTTTTCTTGTGACAATTTTTCCTACTTTTTCTCTCTCTTCCAACATGTCATGAAATCACGACAGTTTTTCCTACTTTTTCTCTCTCTTCCAACATGTCGTGAAATCGCGACAGTTTTTCTGTCTGATATATATGTCGTGATATCGCAACACTTTTCTTACTTGTCTTTTTCTTTGATCTTGTGCATATGGGCCACTTCGGTCTTCTTGGAAAATCATTGTGCATACTCTGAATAACTTTTGAACTCCTATCTTCTGCATCTAAATAGCTTTTGAACTTCCTGTCCACTGCATCAATAGATCTATATGACTGTGTTGACAACAATGAAAATATTGTTGTTGCACCTTGCTCAACAGTTGACTCATGTAGATATCCACATCCAAATCACCATTTAGAAAGGCACTTTTCACATCAAGCTGAAAAATCTGCCAACCTTGAGTAGCAGCAATAGCAATGAGAAGTTGAATGGTGGTCATTTTGGCAACTGGTGCAAAGGTTTGATCATATTCAATGCCATGTTTTTGAGCATAACCCTTAACAACCAATCTAGCCTTATACTTTTCTATCTCTCTATTAGAATTGTACTTGATTCTATAGACCCACTTGTTCCTAGTAACATTTCTCTTATTAGGATAAGGCACTAGATCCCAAGTTTTATTCTTTACAAGAGAATCCATCTCAACCTTCATGGCATCAACCCAACAAGAGTCTTGTGAAGCTTCTTGGTAATAAGTAGGCTCATGATCATTCTCTATCTTAGCTAGAAGAGACATGTTAAGGGTCATAATTCTAGTTATCCTTTGGCTAATTAAATTTTGCTCTTTAGGACCCCGAGAATGATCCAACCAATTGGTCCTTTTGACACAAGGCCCACCCTTTTCTAACTCAAGAAGGTCTTCATTGAATTTGACATCTCTTGAAACAAATACAATGCATGAAGAAGGTGAGTATAACCTATAGCCCCTATGTTCTGCATCATAGCCAACAAAGATGCATTTTTGAGACTTTTTGTCCAATTTATTCCTCTTTTCTGAAGGAATATATGAAAATGCATCACATACAAACACTCTTAAGTGTGAAAAATTTGGATTCTTACCATTCCAAACCTCATAAGGAGTCTTACCCTCAACTGATTTTGAAGAACACCTATTAAGAATGTAGATTGTTGTACTAGCTACTTCACCCCAAAGAAATTGAGGTAAGTGGTCAACAAGAATGCATCTTACCATCTCCATGATTATCCTATTTTTCCTCTTTGCAATACCATTTTTTTGAGGAGTGTATGGACAAGTAAACTACCTTTTGATACCATGATAAGAACAAAAATCATTGAAATAATTGCTATTGTACTCCCCTCCATTGTCACTTATAATCATTTTTATCTTTGCTCCCTTTTGATTTTCTACCAAAGCTTTGAACTCCTTGAATGTCTCAAAACAATCTGATTTATTCTTAAGTAGATACCCAAAGATCATTCTTGAATAATCATATATAAATGTGAGAATATAGGATGCACCACCAAGTGATCTAACATGCAATATATTAACTTGCAATAAGAAGGTAACTAACCATAACAATCATCTTGCAACCAAATAAACTAACTTGAATTGAACCATAAAACATTTGTTAAATGTTAGATAGTCAATAAGTTAGTAAGTTAGTGTTCATTTTAAGGTTTTGCTATAGCCTAATGAATTGCAAATTCATCTCACCCAAGGTCAACCAAGCTACCCAAAAAGGTACAGGTACGAGGACCTAAAAAGGACTTGCTACCGATAGAGCAGATTCTTTTGGATTCAATAGGTGTTTAGCAAATATAAACTGTGTTGCAAGATTAAGTAAATTTTAATCAAATACTAAATTTGTGGTTAGTAAGTTGATTCATTTTTAACCTTCTTGATTAATATGAAAATTAGTAAATTGCAAGTTAGTTGGTTAGTATATTGTTTAGTAGCAAGTTAGTAGTTAGATTAGTTGAGATGCAAAATAGGCAAAACACAAATACTCTCTCTCTCTCTCTCTCTCTCTCTCTCTCTCTCTCTCTCTCTCTTCACTCACTTTTATTCTCTTTTACTTTCATTATGAGAGACAAGTTACATTAATTTACATTATGCTTCAAGCAAATGCTTGAGAGAGATTAGAAGAAATTAATAAAAATAGGGGGAAGAGAGTGAAAAATTTGATCCAAAATTGCCTTGTATACTCCAAAACATACTTGGATAACCTTGCAAAACAAGCAAACTCACAAACAACCATTGTTAATGTGAGAAAAAATGACTATAAGGTCTAAATTATTTGACAATTTGACTAAAAATTTGCCAAAAATTGCATAAAAGGATTCTAGTTGCATTATACAATAATAAAAAATGCATTTCAATTTATGCAAAAAAAATGACTATTAGGTCTTTAAATAAAATAAATGATTGTTTTTTAATTAAAAAATAGAATAATAAATGACTATTTTTTATTAAAAATAGAATAATAAATGACTGTTTTTTTATTAAATGACTGCTTTTTTTATTAAATGATTGTTTTTTTATTAAAAGAAAAATAATAATAAAAATAATAATTGTTTTTTTATTAAATGACTATTTTTTTATTAAAAACTGAATAATAATAAAAAAAAAGATTGTTTTTTATTAAATGACTATTTTTTTTTATTAAAAAAAATAATAATAAAAAATGATTGTTTTTTTATTATTAAATGACTATTTTTTTTTAAAATAGAATAATAAAAAATGACTATTTTTTTATTATGAAATGATTGTTTTTTTATTAAAAAACATAATAATAAAAAATATTCAAACTGTACAACAAAATGGGTGGGGGGGACATTTGGCCTTTAAATAAAAAAAAATTGCCTTAGATTTATTTTTCACCAAAATAGGGCAAATAATATATGGAAATAAGGTTTTTGGGCCTTTCGGATGCAACCATGGGGTCCATTTGGCTCCAAAACCCTTCCAGCAAAAGCTCAATGCCAAAAATTTATAGATTTAAAATTAAAACACCATTTGCAAAAGATCTAACAACTAAATTAGAAAAAACACAATAAATCTATAAACCCTAATGGTAGATTTGCAAAATAAGTTTACCCAAATATCAAATGCATAAAATACCCAAATATCAAATGCATAAAATACCCAAATATCAAATGCATGCATTAAAACAAATATATATATATATATCTTAATGGGTTTTTCACCTCAAAGGATTGAAGACACTTGATGGAGATCCCAACCGCTCTAATACCAAATGTGAGACAATCAAAGTCTCCCCAAGATCGAAGAATGCTCCACAAGATCAATCACACACAAAAGAGGAAAACCCACAACACCAATATTAAGTGGTAAAACCCTACTTCAAATGAAGAAGGGAAACATCCACTATGAAGCTCACTATATTACTCAATGATTCAACAATATAAGAATGCTTCAATGTTATGCAACAATATGCATCAACATGATATGACAAGATGTAGTAGACAACACCCCTATTTAAAGAGAAGTTTTTCTACTACAACTCTAAAATTTCTCTA
Source organism: Wollemia nobilis (assembly GCA_028583015.1). Taxonomy (NCBI): domain Eukaryota; kingdom Viridiplantae; phylum Streptophyta; class Pinopsida; order Araucariales; family Araucariaceae; genus Wollemia; species Wollemia nobilis. Next base: position 1,050,950 of record JAQPPZ010016751.1, on the reverse strand, counting down.
ATCTTATCACAATATTATCTTGAGATGTGTTGAAGAACACAAGCTTATACTGAGAGGGGGGGTGAATAGTATAAAACCACTTTTTAATTTGTTTTAAAATCAACTTTCAAAACAGTATAATGCAGTGTATAGATGACAATAAAAACAGTAGTAATCAAATCAATGTACAACACACCATCCACAAAGTGACACAACAATTTACGTGGTTCACCCAAGGTGGGCTACTCCACTGATAAAAATTTTCTCTAAAAGTTATATCATAGTTCTTTGGGAAACCTTCCCAATTACAAATTTTATGGGCATCAACCCAAAGGAGACACCTTCCCCTAGATCTTCTCTTAGTGGTGATCCTCTAGAAGACCTCTACCTCCTCTACCATTAGCAAGTGGAATTCTATCCACAGAAGACACCTGTCTTCCCTGCTCTAGCTGGAGATCTCTGTCCTCAAATCTATCACTGCAAAGCCGGTCCTCTTATTTGTACCAAAAACACAGTCCTTCGGTCTGGCACAAATCTGTCCTCTTCCTCCCTTTTTTTTTGTTACAGTTTACACTTGGTCGAAACCAACTTTTCATAGTCTACGCAAACACAGCAACACTTGATCAACTGATGCTCTTCTACAAAAACACAGCAGCACAGTCTTCACACATCTAGTGCAAACACAGCAGCACAGTCTTTGCACGCTTTGCTCAAACACGATAGCACTATCTTTGCAACCTCTGTGCAAACATAGTAGCATAGTCATCATACAATCTGTGCAAACATAGCAGTCACTCAGACTTCCACTTATGCACCTCTGTGATTGAACTTCTCCCTGCACTTTATCTATGCAAATCGCACTTCAAACGCACACTTGATCGATGCCAAACTCTTCAAGCAACCCTCCTTTTATACTCAATCTTAAGATTGAAATCTTGATCTTAGTCGGATGTTTACCCTTCAACCATGTCGGCTGCAAAACCCTACGCTATGTCGGCCTAGATTTAACTCTGTCAGCTTCACTGCCTCCCTGTAGATTCTGGTGTAAAACTTCAACACGTCGCAATATCGCAACATTTTTACAGTCGTACACCTTCTATAGCCTACTGTCACGAAATCGTGACACCTTGGCATTTTTCGACTTCCTTTGTGCTTCTGTCATGAAATCGTGACACCTTTGCCTCTTACTGATGTCATCACACTTCTATCATGAAATCGTGACACTTTAGTTGCCTAAGCTCTTTTCTGCCATATGCCCGCAAAACTGGAACATGTCATGAAATCGTGACGCTTTCGCCTTCGAGCTCTCCCTTCTTTAATTCATCATGAAATCGTGATGCTTCTTCTGATTAAGACTTGCTAACTATTTCTATTCTGAAATCATGACACTTTCTCCAACTGCAAGCTGCCAACTCAACCTGTCATGAAATCATGATGCTTCTAGCTTTCAAACGCTTTCTCCACTGCTTGTCGCAAAATCGTGACACTTTTGGCTTTCATACGCTTTCTCCATTGCCTGTCTCGAAATCATGACGCTGCTCCTTTCAGACTCTTTCCTTTGCTGCATGTCACAAAATCATGACAGTCCTCAACTCGACCTCTGCAGCATGTCACGAAAATGTGATAGCCCTTACTTGGAACTTTGCATCATGTCACGAAATCACGACAGTTCTTGAATCACTTTCTCTCTCTTTAATCTTATCGTGAAATTGTGATAGATCACACTACGGACTTTCTCTTCTGCAACATGTCGCAAAATTGTGACACTTTCTTGTCCATACAACCTCCTGTGCAGAATGTCATGAAATCATGACACTTTTCTTTCTCTACCTTCCTGCACTGTTCGAGTAGTGAAAATGCGACATGTCACGAAATCATGACATTTTTGCCTGCTTCGACTCTGCCTTCCCGCATGTCACGAAATCGTGACACATTTGCCTAAAATTTCTCTCTCGTCAAACATGTCGTGAAATCGTGACAGTTTTTCCAGCACTTTCTCTCTCCTAAAACATGTCACAAAATCGCGACAGTTTTTCCAGCTCGCTCGCATACTTTTTCTTACTTGTCTTTTTCTTGATCTTTTGCAACTAGGCTACCCTGATATTCTTGGAAACTCATTGTCCATGCTGAAACCTTCATCAAGACACATTCTTTGACATCAAACCAAAATGCTTCAAGACCTTCTTGACATCAATGACAACATCTACACTTAGAGCAAGAGCAATGTACCCAAAATTGCCAACAATCTCCCCCTTTGTCATTGATGGCAACCCTTAACTGAAAAACACTACTCAAGAGCCAAAACTAAAACCAACTGTGCCAACAACTGAGAATCTGCAATTGAAGTTTTTTCTCCCCCTGACTTGAAGCTTTCTTCTTCACTTGAAGCTCTCCCCCTTACTCATATCTCTCCCCCTTTGTCATCAATGGCAAAGGGTCACCTTTGGGGCTTGGGACTAAGAATGAGCTTCTTAGCTTAGTCCCTCCCCCACCTCCTGATGAGGTGATTTAAAACAAGTGTAGGAGTGAAACTCCCATTAGGCACTCATCATCATCAGTGTCTACAATTTCTTTTCCGAGCCTTCTCTTGAACTCTTTGTCAGTGTTTTTGTTCTTGTCACTTTTCTTGTTCTTGTTCTCATCTCTTTTCTTGTCCATACCTTGATCCTTGGACCTATTTATACCACTGTTCCTATTCTTATACCTTGGAATATCAGCTCTGCACTGTCTGGCTGTGTGACCTACATTGTTGCACTTATAGCAAGTAACTATATTATTTCTTTTGGGCATAGCTGTTCTTTGAATCCAGTTGTTCTGACTAACCCAGTTCCTATTATTTGTCTTGCAAAAAATTGCCTTGTGCCCAAACTGATTACAAGAGTAGTAATACCCTTGAAATACATTACGGCCCCTAAAATTGTCATTTATCTTCCTTACTTGAGTCATGCACTGCGAAGCCATGTGGCCAAACCCATGACACGTAAAACATCTATCGTGAAATATTCTTTTGTTTGACCTCTTGGGTCCCGAGAACTTTTTTTTCACATTTAGAATTCTATTTTTTGTTTATGTGCATTTATCACTCATAGACTCATTCTCTGTAATACTCTCTTCATCATAACTCTCTTCTTTCTGAAATCTCTTACTTGATTCCCCAACCTGGTTTTTGTGTGGTTTAACAAAACCAAGACCTATTTTATCTGATGGATTTCTTTGACTTTGGATGAGAGACTTAACCCTTTTGGAGCTATCTTGAAACCTATACAGCTTATCCTTGTATTCTTTATTTTCCTCTTTCATGGCAGCCATTTTCTGTTCTAATTCACTATACTCAAGCATCTTAGATTCTAACTCATTCTTGAGTTCTTGTGTCTTAGCCATAGAGATGTCAAGACTTTCTATGAGTTCATATTTCTCCATACAACATTCATCTAATTTATCCTTAAGTCGAGCATTCTTCTTTCTTTCCTTTTTCAAAACACTAAGAGCATTAGTAAGTTCACATACAAGATCCTCTATATTATTGCATTTTGAATCATCAAGGCCTTTTTCAGATTTCTTATCACTAGAGATGCTATCCTTTTCAAAAACCATACAAGCATCTTCCTTATCATTTTCTGAAGCATCCTCATACATACTAGCAACCAATTCATTATTTGTGCAATCATCCTCAAGGTGCCCAAAATTTCCACATCTAAAACATTTCATGACAATGAATTTATGTTTCGGTTCTTCCTATTTTTCTGAAATGAACATCTCATTTTCATCATCACTAGAAGAACTATCACTGCTAGAAAACTTACTTGCTTTGTCTAGGTAGAAGCTCTTCTTATTCTTGTGTGAATGCCTCTTTCCTTGATTGATGTGCTCATCTTTGTTTTTTCTATAGTAGTGTTTTTCAGAATCCTTGCTCTTAACATCCTGTATATCTTCATCACTTTCATTCTTGGAAACAGTACAGTCAGTAGCATAATGACCAAAATTTCCATAGTTGAAACACCTTATGTTTTTCTTGCTTTTGTGTTTTCTAGATAACTTGCCTTTCTTGTTGTAATATGCCTCTTCATCACTAGAAGACTCATCACTCTCTTGAATCTGTTTGCCCTTTGATTTCTTGGTAGCTTTGAAAGCTGCCTCTTTCTTGACATCAACTTTCACTTGAGTTCTCAGCTCAAATGCTGCAAGAATACTATGGAGCTCATCCTTTTTCAATTTATCTAAATCTTTAGCTTCCTCAATAGCAAAAATATTTTCACTAAATCTATTAGGAAGAGATCTTAAAATCTTATCACACACATCATTTTCAGCAACCTCAAGACCTAGATCTTTCATGGAGTTAACAATTTCATCCATGCGAAGCATGTAGTCACTAATATTTTCATCATCATTCATTTTGAGTTGTTCAAACATACCTTTAAAATGTCTTAATTTGGCCTTTCGGACATTTGCATCACCTGTATGAACCACCTGCAATTGTTTCCACATTTCACTAGTTGTCTTGCAGTGAATAACTTTGGTGAGATCTGCTTTTTGTAAGCCTATCAGGATTGCATTCATGGCTTTTGAATTGCTGTGAAGCATGAGCCTGTCTTCTTTGGTATAGGGACCATGTTCAAGAATAGTGTATTCGTCTTCAATAACTTCCCATACCTCATTACCAAGAGCCATTAGATAAACTCTCATTCTTGCACTCCATAGACCGAAATATGATCCATCAAGAATAGGTGCTACATTGCCACCTGAAAAATCCATTGTGTTCTTAACCAGTTCTTCCTTCTGGTTGTTAAACCTTTCTGAAGGAATTTGCTCTGATACCAATTGAAGAACACAAGCTTATACTGAGAGGGGGGGTGAACAGTATAAGACCACTTTTTAATTTGCTTTAAAATCAACTTTCAAAACAGTATAATGTAGTGTATAGATGGCAGTAAAAATAGTAGTAATCAAATCAATGCACAACACACCATCCACAAAGTGACACAATAATTTACGTGGTTCACCCAAGGTGGGCTACTCCACGGATAAAACTTTTCTCTAAAAGTTATATCACAGTTCTTTGGGAAACCTTCCCAATTACAAATTTTATGGGCACCAACCCAAAGGAGACACCTTCCCCTAGCTCTGCTCTTAGTGGTGATCCTCTAGAAGACCTCTACCTCCTCTGCCCTTAGCAAGTGGAATTCTATCCATAGAAGACACCTTTCTTCCCTGCTCTGGCTGGAGATCTTTGTCCTCAACTCTATCATTGCAAAGCCGGTCCTCTTATCTGTACCAAAAACATAGTCCTTCGGTCTGGCACAAATATGTCCTCTTCCTCCATTTTTTTTTTTTTTGTTATAGTTTGCACTTGGTCGAAACCAAATTTTCACAGTCTGTGCAAACTCAACAACACTTGATCAACTGATGCTCTTCTACGAAAACATAGCAACACAATATTCGCACATCCAACGTAAACACAGCAGCACAGTCTTCGCACTCTTTGCTCAAACACGATAGCACTATCTTTGCAACATCTATGCAAACACAGTAGCACAATCATCACACACTCCATGCAAACACAGCAGTTACTCAGACTTCCACTTATGCACCTCTGTGATTGAACTTCTCCCCGCACTCTATCTACGCAAATCGCACTTCGAACGCACACTTGATCAATGCCAAACTCTTCAAGCAGCTCTCCTTTTATACTCACAATCTCAAGATTGAAATCTTGATATTAGTCAGTTGTTTACCCTTCAACCACGTCGGCTACAAAACCCTACACTACGTCAGCCCAGATTTAACTCTGTCGGCTTCACTGCCTCCCTGTAGCTTCTGGCGTGAAACTTCAACATGTCGCGATATCATGACATTTTTATAGTCGTACACCTTCTATAGCCTGTTGTCGTGAAATCGTGACACCTTGGCCTTTGTCGACTTCCTTTGTGCTTCTATCATGAAATCGCGACACCTTTGCCTCTTGCTGACGTCATCACACTTCTGTCATGAAATCGCGACACTTTAGCTACCTAAGCTCTTTTCTGCCATATGCCCGCAAAACTAGAACATGTCATGAAATCATGATGCTTTTGACTTTGAGCTCTCCATTCTTCAATTCATCACAAAATCGTGACACTTCTTCTGATTAAGACTTGCTAACTATTTCTATCATGAAATCGTGACACTTTCTCCAACTGCAAGCTGCCAACTCAACTTGTCACAAAATCGTGATGCTTCTGGCTTTCGAACGCTTTCTCCACTGCCTGTTGTGAAATTGTGACACTTCTGGCTTTCGTACGCTTTCTCCACTACCTGTCATGAAATCATGATGCTGCTCCTTTCAGACTCTTTCCTTTGCTGCATGTCACAAAATCGCAATAGTCCTCAACTCGACCTCTGTAGCATGTCGCAAAAATGCGACAGCCCTTACTTGGAACTTTGCATCATGTCGCAAAATCGTGACAGTTCTTGAATCACTTTCTCTCTCTTTAATATTGTCACGAAATCATGATAGATCACACTACGGACTTTCTCTTCTGCAACATGTCACAAAATTGTGACACTTTCTTGTCCGTACAACCTCCTTTGCAGAATGTCACGAAATCACAACACTTTTCTTTCTCTGCCTTCCTGCACTGTCCGAGTCATGAAAATGCGACATGTCACGAAATCACGACACTTTTCTTTCTCTGCCTTCCTGCACTGTCCGAGTCATGAAAATGCGACATGTCATGAAATCATGACATTTTTGCCTGCTTCGACTCTGCCTTCCCGCATGTCACGAAATCGTGACACATTTTCTCAAACTTTCTCTCTCCTCAAACATGTCGCAAAATCATGACAGTTTTTCCAGCACTTTCTCTCTCCTGAAACATGTTGTGAAATCGCGACAGTTTTTCCAACCGCCTGCATACTTTTTCTTACTTGTCTTTTTCTTGATCTTTTGCAATCGGGCTACCCTGATCTTCTTGGAAACTCATTGTCCATGCTGAAACCTTCATCAAGACACATTCTTTGACATCAAACCAAAATGCTTCAAGACCTTCTTGACATCAATGACAACATCTACACTTAGAGCAAGAGCAATGTACCCAAGGTACCCAAAATTGCCAACATGTGTGAAAAATCTTATCACAATCTTATCTTGAGATGCGTGACAAGTGGCATCTATCAAATATTAAAAAGTGATTGGTTACTTTTTAATATTTTCTAGAAAATGGGAAATAAATTTTTTCCACAAATTAAATATTCCTAGCACCCTTATTTTATTTATTAATTGGGTGAAAATATTTTTACATAAAATAGAATTATTTTCTAATTCAAATATTATTATTTAGACTTTATATTTTAGTCTAATAATAATTTACACAATGTTGCATTACATATTCCAACACTCATATCATTGCATTTTTGGATCCTATGTTGTCCACTAGGGCCAATTCATCGAGACATCCTACATCTAGGTAGTGTTCTAGGTCTAGGGCTCCTACAAGGTCGCAGGGGTCCTCTCATTGACATTAGCTTAGTGCTTAGATGTTTTTTTTGTATATGAGCCTTGGTGCTCCATTGTAGCCTTTTTACACTCATTGTACATGTGATATTATATATATATACATGGATTTTATGTTTGTATTATATTTTTTGTGAATTTTGTATGTGTATGCAATGCATATTTTATGAATGTCTTATGGATGATTAATGTAAGTTAATCATGATGTGTATGTATAATGCTTATATGGATGATAATGAATGCAAACTATAAGAGAGGAACCCATGATGTTCGAATGATCATTATAGTTCAGAATTGTTTTGGCCATTTTTGTTCATTTTTTTACAATCGGGGGCACCAAAACTTGGTGGCGTTATGCGGGTTGATCCATGATGAAGACATGGATGTTGATATAGAAGAATATATGGATATTGATGTGGAAGAATATATGGATGTTGATATGGAATATTGAAGGATTTTTAGAGACTCAAACATACTAGTGTTATCAACTAAACTCACTATAGGTTGTCTAACTTTCTTTAGGACCAATGTGTGTGCAAGTGAAGTTCATTTATCAAATATTGAGCATGACAATGACCCTAGGTAATCAAGAACCAATGTGTGTGCACATGAAGTTCATTAACCCATTATGAGTAAATTAGGCATGACCTATTATGGAGAGGACCAAGAAGCTAGCTTGTCCATATGTGCGATCAGAGGTCTCCCTTTTTGGAAGAGAGACATGTCGTCCCGCATGAGCTTACTCCACTACTAGTCAAGCATCTATAGCTCCAATGGAGACTCACTCCATAGTCCAAGGGTTTTTGATGTTTAGGCCTTGGGGATGACTACCTAACCTTCTGAGGGGAAATGTAGTATGATCCTTACATCTTTAGGGATCTATGGTGTGTGAATTGAATTATTTTAGAGCTTTGAGAAATCAAATTATCAATCGAAGTGTGATGAGAATTTGAACCTATCCATACTACTCTATGTTAATATTTGTAAAAGCAATTGTGGTAGTGGTAAAAATAACTATTTTTCTTATTTTGGAATATGTTGCATGAAATTACAAGCAAGGAATACCCTTTTCACTTCAAGGTGCCACCCAAGTATGGTGTTATCCCTCTTTGACTCAAAATGTTTTTAATATGTGAAGTGTGGTTGGTGCAAGATTGTTTTTGGAATCAATTGACAAAACTCAAGATTTTCTTAATGTGAAAAAGTTCTTTTAGTCCTACAAAAAATTGGACATATTTTTGGAGGTTGCTTAGACACACTAGTAGTGGCTGAGTGACTGAAAACTTGGGGTTTATAATTTTTTACAAATGGTATTGTTGGTTTATGATATTGGAGAAAATTTCATAAGTTCCAAAAATAGGTACCCCCAATTGTGGAAACTTAGTTTTTTATTTGGCCATATCATCACTACTATAAAATATCATTGAATGTGGGATGGGATGAATGCAATTTGCAAAATGAAAGAATGTAGTGAATGCATATGATATGTAAAATATAGTGGAATGCATGTTGAATGAATGCAAATAGAATATGTATGAACTTTTTTTTTTGTTTATGCGGTATGTATGAATGCAATGTGAAAAATACATGTAAAGATGCCTATATGTAAATGCAAGATGTATGCAATGGGAACATGCCTATGTGAATGAGTTGTTTTTTTTTATCCATGTATATATATATATATACATATAAACATCATATTAACAATAAAACACCTTTAAATGGATAACATTAAGTGGTTATGGCTCCTCTACTACCTCTAAATCGATAAGTCTATATGTACCATTACCTATATTTTGGTAAATTATGTATGGACCTAACCAATTAGCCATGAATTTTTCATGAAGGTGCGGAAAAAAATTGGTATTTTGTTGGTTCTCTTTAAGTACAAGATCTCCTACTTGAAATTCATAGAGATGGACTTTAGAATTGTAAGCACATTTTAGGTGGTCTTGATAAACTCGTAAGTGTTCTAGTGCATTGAATCACCTCTCATAAATAAGAGTGAGTTGGTCAAGACGTGCTTGTCTAGCAGTGTCATCATCTATGAATTCATGCAAAGAAATTCACAAGGAGGGAATCTCGAGCTCAAGATGCATGATAGCTTCAACTCCATAGACCAAGGAAAATGGTGTTGCTCCTATTAGCATTCAGATGCTTCAATGATAAGCCCATAGTTCCAAAGGGATTTTTGTATGCCAATATCTATGATTTTTGTTAACAAGTTTGTTGAGAATAGCAATCAAGGTCTTATTGGTAGCTTCGGCTTGTCCATTTGCTTGTGTGTAATAAGTTGTTGAGAAACTGTGTTGGATATTATATTTCTTGAAAATTTCTCGAACATCCTTATTCTTTAAAGACTTACCATTATCAAAATTGATTTTAGAGAGAATACCAAAATGACATATGATATGGTGGAGTATGAAGTCCACAATTTGAGGTCCTATCGTACTGGCCATCCCACTAAAATAACCACCACAAGTACCATCATGGGCTTTAGCTATGGCTCTTTGAGCCTCATTTTTTTTAGATAACGAAGAAGGATTCCATCATAACCACATTTATACAACACGTCCCCCAAGAGAATAAAATAGGCTGCTTTTTGATTGAAAGTACATTTTTTAGACCAAGATATATCATATGGGAGTGTTCTAAATTTTAGAAAGGTCACTATTTGGATTGACCAAGATACGGTTCCTAATGGATAAAGCAAATTTCTTTTCAATCCTTAGTATCAGTACGAACAATGGTTGCTTTAGATATTGTTGATATTATTAGGGGTTCTACCTCTCCTAAGTCATCTTTTGGAATCAATGATCCAAGAGAGACCATCACATTTGCAAATTTATTAGTCAAACTAAGCAAGTTGTTGATTTCATACCATTCAAATGTTGATAGCAATTTCATTATTACTTCATGATAAAGCTTAATGGTAGTTTCTTTGAATTTGTATTCTCTAGTTACCTGTTTGACAACAAGTTGTGAATCCCCAAATATCCTAATATGTTTGATGCCCATAGCTAAAGTGGATTGAAGACCTAATATTAAGACTTCATACTCTATAGTGTTGTTTATGCATGGAAAGTCTAGATTGAATGATAAAGGGATGGGTATCTCGTGAGATGTATGAAAGACAACTCCAGAAGTTGACCTTTCTCACACTTAGATTCATCAAAGAATAAGGTGATATTGACATATTATTTTAGAATGACATCTTCTTCTAATTCAATGATAGAAAATACGAAATCATCTGGAAGATCTATAATCAAAGGATGATCACTAGGTAGTGGAGCTTTCACAAGTTGATCGACTATAACCTAACCTTTAATGGATTTTTAGCTGATAAATTTGAGATCAAATTTTGTAAGGAAAATTATCCATTTAGTGGTACGAGTGTTATTGTAAGTGTGATACATCATATAATGCAAAGGATTTTCTCTAGTTATGACATAAGTTGTATGGCTAAGAATATAATATCTAAGTTTCGTAGTGGTAAAAACCACTGCTAAGCACAACTTCTCTATGTAAGCATATTGGGTTTCATAACTTACCAATTTTCAACTAATGTAATAAAAAGCTTGCTCTCGATTTTTTTCATTTTTTTGTGCAAACATTGTCCCTAAAGCAAAGTCCGTTGTTGAGACATAAAGATAGAAAGGGACCCCTGGATGAGGAGAAGCTAATACTGGTGGAGAATTTAGGTATTTATTGATGTCATCAAAGGGTTTTTGACATTAATTTATCCATACAAATGGCACTCCCTTTTGTAATAGGTAATTGAATGGCCTGCATTTATCAGAAATTTGCATAGTAAAACATTGGATTGATTGAATATTTCCTTGTAAACTACGTAATTCCCTAATGTTAGTTTGGGGAGGCATTTCCATGATGGCATTGATCTTATTTGGGTCCACTTCAATACCTCTTTTGGATATAATGAATCCTAAAATTTTACCTGAGGTAACACCAGAGATACACTTTTTGGTATTTAACCTCACCTTATGTTTTAGAAGTCGGTCAAAAATCTTTTCCAATACACCAATGTGCTCTTGTTAAGTTTTAGATTTAGCCAAGATATCATCCACATAGTCTTTGATAATATTATGCATGTAATCATGAAATATGTAAGTCATGGCTCGTTGATAGGTAGCTCCTGTATTTTTGAGGCCAAAGGGCATAACCTTATAAAAAAAGGTCCCCCAAAGTGTTGTGAATGATATTTTATGTTGGTCATCAGGATTTATATGAATTTGGTTGTATCTTGAAAAACCATCCATGAGGGAAAGCATTTCATGGCCAACGTAGGTATCAACAAGAGTATCAATGTTTGGAAGAGGAAAGTCCTCCTTAGGACACACCTTATTAAGATATCAAAAATTAGTGCAAATGCATATCAACCCATTAGGCTTATGAATGGGTACAAATTTTGAAATCCATTCAGGATAGTCAATAGGAATAATGAAATTGACATCTAGAAGTTTTTGAAGATCTTCCTTGACTATGAGGGGCACGGTAGGATGCATCCTTCTAATATTTTTTTGAGCGGTTTGGCATCGAGATGTAAGGTGAGGTTTTGGACCACCAGAATAGGATCAAAACCAGGCATATCCTTATAGGACCATGCAAACACATATTTTTTCTTCTTAAGGAGAGCATTGAATTGCTCTTGTTCATTGGATGATAGGATTTTTCCAATATTGACAATTTGGGGATTGTCAGGGTCTGAACTAAGATTTATTTTTATGGTATATTCAATAGACATATGTGAACCTTCCTCAAGTTGGTGTGGTGTTGGGATCAAATTAATGTTGACTAAGATGTCATCCAACTCTTCCTACTTATCATCATCTAACTTTACCTGAAATACCTCAGAATTATTGGTAGAATATGGAGGTGAAGGTGGATGGGAAGGAGGAATGTAGTTGGTAGAAGCCCTTAACAATTCCTCGAATAAGATGAACTCCAAAAATGAGGGTGGGGAAGAAATCTGGTCCATGTCAAAAAGGCTTATGTCAATTAGAATTGCCTTAGCCAGATTGTATGGATTACAGAGTAGGGTGAATAAGTCAGTAGGATTCATATTGACTTAGTAGAAGAGATGGATTGGAAGAATGGATGGGTGGAATGATTGGATTGGAACCGATGTTGAGTCTTGTAAACCCTGGATAGTAGCAACAAAATATGAACTTAAATGCTCTGTACATGCAAAGAAAGATTTTGTTTTTTTTTATATATACATATGTTAAAAATTTTGGCTTGGTTGAATGGCTCAATGGAACTTAAGTGGAGGTGGCTCACCAGGTGGTTCAACTTATTCTTGTGGAAGAATAAAGTGAAATATGGGCTGATGGATGGAAAATAGTCTGAGATAAAACTCCTATTGGGTAAGGGGAACAATGGGCTGAGACTCCATTTCAGAATTGTCAGAAGCATTGGACATAAGTTCATACTCTTCATAACCTTTATTATGAATGTAGCAACCCCAGGGAAGTGGTATGCCATCCACCAACTATGCTACTTGTGATTCGATTGAATTATTTGATATTAAACATGCAATAAATGAAAGGTACAAAGCAGATATAACCATAATGTGAAGAAGTAAATGAACGAATGCTTTTATTATTGATATTCTCTAGATTAGATTACATATGAATCCCTCTTAGGGATATCCTTCGTTTGATACATGATTTTACACACAAAAGAGGGTAGTAGGTGTATGAAATATCCCCCTCGCAAGGCAAAAATGTAGACCGCTATGTTAGCAGGGTACATGATGATCATTGATATGATCAATGCTGGATGGACCAATAATGCAATATGGAACACATCCTTAAATCATTGCTTCAACCTTATTGAAGGATTAATCTAGCATAGGGCTTGTACATGTCCACTTGCACTCATTCCTCAAACACAATCGGGTAGCTTATATCACTACAATAGAACTGACCGGAGAAGAGCTACAAATTGAAGATGTCCTTTTTTCTTATGACCCCAGCAAATGGAAAAAGTTTTGTAAGAGTTGAGTGCAATGATTCATAGGACGAATGCAATTTTGATATGATCGAGTGATAATTTTTTGATGTTTATTATGATGATTTGAAATTTCAAACTACCCCCTCACATAATGAGTTGGTGAGGGAGAGGTAATAAATGAAGCGATGAGTTGCTTGACCAAATATGACTAGTTTTGGTTCCTTTCTAATGTTTGTTCTCTTTAATGGGAAAACCCCCATCCAAGTGTGATTCCAATTTTTTATGATAATCATTCATCCCTATCCCAGGGAGAGGTCCGACCATGAATAACCTTCTTAGGGAGTTAGGATGAGTGATTTTATTTTTTCTTGTATTGCATCACTTGGCTCAGTTTTTTTGGTGTCATAAGAGAATTAGGATGATTCCTTCGTACCCGTGGAGCAGTCCGACCATCTTGGCCTTCTTCGAGGTTGAAGGAGGTACATCATAATTCAAAGATAATTTTTTTGTCCCAAGTAACCTCATGGTAACTTACTCATCTCACCGAGTTGCATGGAGTGCAAATCGCTGCAACCTCTAAGTTGATAGAATAAGTAACTTGATAGGAGGTTTACTTGAGATTTGTTTTTTATGCATTTTTTGTTATTTTGATCATTATGATGACCATGAGTCATCAAAATGTGCTTATTTGATGTTTTTGCTGCTTCTCATGGAGGAAATCCCTCCTATTTTTTCTCAGGTTGTTGGCCATTATCAGATCCAGTGGTCACCAACTTCCTGATTGTGGCTACTCTCACCTTGAGCAACCAAGAAGTTCAGGCCATTAACAATAGCAGCAACCAAGCCATAACTTGGGAAAATAAAAATTACCCCTAGGGTTTGACCTTTCACTTTCACCAGCTATCATTTTGCATCAGAGCTCTATTTGCAAAAGTGACTTTTGTGTCTTGGAGTTTGTTGGAGACCATGGCTACGTAGGGAGAGACATCTGCAAGCGGAGGAACCGGAGCTTCTCGGGTATTCTCTCAAACCTTGACCTTGTCAGTCTCATTTTATTTGGGTAAAATAAACCTCACTAATTAATAGGTAAATGAACCTCACTAAGATTTTTGGCAATGAATAGCACCCATAGCTAGGTTTAGATTAGGTTTTTATGTGGTGGGCTAGCCACCTTTTGTTTTTTTAAATTTTTTTTACTATTTTTGGCCTAGGGTAGACACTTTTTCTACGTCACCCATCAGCTGTTGTGGCTCAGATAAGCTAGCTCGGCCTTTGGCCTAGCCATTGTCGACCAGAGAAACCAGGTTTGAACTTCAACGGTCATTTTTTTCACTATTGGGGCTTGGCTTCTCTCAGATTTAGCAGTCGATTTATGGCTGTTGTAGGTGATAGCGACCAAGAACCCTTTGTAGAATTTTGGATTTCCTTGCATGATTAAGTGATTTTTTTGAATTTTTTGACTTGCTTAGGTGCATTTGTTCCTCTTTTGCTTAGCCTTTCAGACTAGCCTATCATTATTTGCACCATTTTGATGTTTTATTATGATTCATGCCTTAGATGCATTGTAGTTATGCTTTGCTTTCTCTTTTGCTCTTAGATTCTCGATGCTTGGGCTCGTGACCTAAAGCTCATGAATGACCTTGTTCCCTTGTTGGATGATACATACTAGGCCTAGCTCAAGGCCCGTGGGCTCTAGTATGTCACTAGGTTGCCTCACATTATGTCAGATCAGGCCTACCTTACAGCTTTGGTCCATTGGTGGGACCCTCGGACCAACACCTTCCACATTCCTATCGGTGAGATGACTATTACATCGGAGGATGTGTATAGGATCTTTCATATTCCTTTTGATGGAGTGGCCATTATCTCTTCGGCCACTAATGATCATGATGATGTATTTCTTCGGGTGTTCGAAAGGCGCTCTATAGAGGCCTTCAGGGACACCAAGTCTGGAGGAGTGTCCATCTCTCAATGGTATGATGAAAGGGTCTTCTCGGTGAGACATGTCGTGTTGTTGATGGTTGTTAGCAACATATTGATCCTAGATTGCTCAAGTTTGAGGCTCCTATGGAACCTCCTTGTGATGGTTCAGGACCTGCTAGATAGTGAGGCACCCATCATCTATACATGGGGGAGGTCCTTGTTGGCTTAGTGCTATGATGAGTTGTACCATATCTGCCAATGAGGTCGCATCGGTATTTCTTGCATATTGCTCTTACAAGTTTAGGTATGGGAACACATCAAGGTAGATCTCCATAGAGGGCTTCCTACCAAGATCACAGTGATAGAGGAGTGGATGCATTGCTAAACCGCTATATGCACTTGAGGGCACGAGGGGTGCAAGAGTCATCCTCATGCAGGGGAGCTTTCTTATTATACTGCTACTTTCACTAGTTTTAAGGATGATGATGTCATTTTATGACCATATTATGAGTTCCTATATTGGGATGATCCTACTAGTTTTACAGCTAGCATGTGATGTGAATGGTGGCCATCGATCGCAAGGTTAGCATCTGAGAGCACTTCTTCTACTCCCAAGTTCTTTGTCAGTACGGCCTGCAGTAGGATGTGCCTTTTATTCCATTTGTATATAGGCATCTCATAGGAGAGAGAGATCTTCCTCTACCATGGATCATAGAGCTATCATATGAGAAGGATGCCCCAATGGTTGCCCTAGAAATTTTTGGGGGAGTTACAGAGGTTTTTACTCAGTAGTGGTGGGATCGAATGTGGTATGGTGATGGTAGCTTGGGTCATGAGGATGATGGTATAGATTCGATAGGATATAGAGTCCAAGCTAGGACTGAGGTGTGGGGCCATCCAACATAGCAAGTGGTAGTGGAGGAGTAGGAGGCTCCTAAGGAGGATGAGGAGGAGCTGGAGCCTAAGGAGAGAGATTCTCCTCTAAGAGCATAGTTGCACGAGGTCGAGGCTGAGCTCCAATCAACCAAGATCTAGGTGCAGCAGCAATATGCTACCATAGCATAGTGGGATGCCACCATAGAGCAGCTCACATCATAGATCCAAGATTTGTAGGCTACTATCGGGGGTGGTGCGGCTAGGATGTAGTTTTTTGTCCCTCCTTCTACACCACAGGGTGCTATTAAGGCAGATCCTAGGGTAGATGTAGGGGGAGATGTTATACACCTATAGTCACTGTTGGAGGAGTACGAGGAGCAGATCTAGGGGTATATCTCCCATATTACCATTCTCTAGATGTAGCTTAGGAGGCATGGGCTTGTCCCTAAGGAGGCACCAGGTGCAGGTGGTTCACAGGTCAGGAGGCGATCCACCTCTGGATAGTCTTCCACTCATCCTAGTCAGAGGACTCGGACTCGTACAGAGAGACCAGGAGGGTCACATCACTCCATGCGTGACATGGCCATAGGGGGAGGTGATGCTGGGGGTGCAGGCCCTGTGTTTGATTGATGATTGATGATTGATGATGCACTTGGACTCTATTTTTGAGGTCTACTTGACCTATATGACTTGGTGCCTGTGGGCGATTTTTGTATATTCATGCACTTTGAGATATACATTCTGAGACATCTTTTGAGATAGGCATATTTATATGAGACTTTGCATTTATATTTCATTATGTGTGCCATTTATTGCTTATGTTTTTGTTTTATTTATGCAATGTTATGATGGAATTATGATGTGGTGATATATATGTGTGTTAGATGATAGATGATATTTATGATGATGTGGATTTAAGATGGATGCTTATGTATGTGTTTATGTAGATGCTTTCATGATTTGATTATTGTGACATGATGTGATGTATTTTGAGTTGATTTGATGATGGATTTATGATCCTTTGTATGGATGAATGCAACGATGTGATCTTTGATGTAAGTGGATGAATGCAATGATGTGATTTTGGATGTAAATGGATGATTTATGAACTATGTATTTATGGATGAAATATTTTTATTAGATACATGTTTAATTTTTTATTTAATTTTATGCATCTAACTCATGCTTATGTTATGGTGAATGTAGTATTTAATCTAATGTGAATGAACTTGTATGTTTTAATCACTTAAAACATAATGGATGCATATGCTATGATTTTGACTATTTAATGGGTGATACCACAGAAAGTATAACAACCATGAGTATTTAATAATCATTCTACTCATAAGAATTAATTATTTAAATCTTCCATATGTGCAATGTAATGGTGTGGAATGTATGCATTTTTTGGATAAGCTTCTGTAATTTAAGAGATGTAAAATAGTTAGTGGTCGTTTAGATATCATTTCTGATATATATTTAGTATCTATTTTAATATTATTTTATTAATACCCCCTAATTTACAGAAGCTTATAAAAAAATTTAATGATGTGATTGATGATATGCTTTGTTGCTATGGTAATTTTTTTTTTGGGTTTTTCCTAAGACTTCAAACACTCTAGTTACCCTATCAACATTTATGTACTGACCATACAAGATTTTTGAAAAAGCAAGTCTTTCACTCTGTACTTGGATATTCATTATCTCTATGTGTGCAAATGAATATATTTAGATATAACTCAAGTATTTCCTTCGGTGTCAGGCGTGATTCTTTCAGCCCATTGCTAAGATCAGGGATCCTCAAGTGTTTTAGATAGAAATTTTCTTTTGAGCAAGGTATTTATGTAAGACTTTTTGTTTTTTTTTTATTTGACTATTGCTTGATTTTGGATTTTGAATTATGAATCTGGAATCTGGGATTTTGGATTTGTGCTTTGTTTTAGGATTTTTGCTTGTTTTAATGAAATAAAGGAATTTATGTAGTGATGATAATCACTCATTTTTGGATAGGTTGGAACTTGTTCTTTTGCCAATTCTCAGCACCTTTAAATCGGTTGCACAAAGGGATAAGCAAGGAAGATCCTTTTTTATTTTGGTAACCTAAACTGCTTTGTTATTTTCATCTTTCCCTTGTACAAACTAGGATTTTAGTGTTTCAATTAGTGATGAGATATTGAATATCCAAGGTATTACAACTAGACCTTGCTCTTCTACTAATCAAGGTGGATTTCCATCAAAGTTGATAAGACCACTAGACATGGTTGAAATAGAAAATATTTGTATATTTCATATAGCAACATTATTTGGTTGTGTTGAGAAACACAATTACACACATGAATGCATGGATGAAGATGAACTTGTATATTGTGATTGAGATACAAACTGTGGCATCATTTTTAAAATTGTGTTCATAACATATGTGAATGCAATGGATAAGTATGGATATGCAATTATGCGGATATGAGATGCAAATATTTTTGTATTTCTGATTTTGCTTTGTTTTTATCATTTTGTTTATTTTGAATGTTTTTGACTTTATGTATGAAATGCCTTTAGATGAATGATGTTGAGAGGTTCAGGCTCTTCAAAACCATCCAACGATGTTAGGCGGTATGCTCTAGGACCAAATTTCTTTGAAATTATGTAGGGGCTATCCAATTTACCATAAATTTGTCTCACAAATGCGATGGTAGGTTTGAGTTTTGCTTATTTTCTTTGAGCACTAGATCTCCAATTTTGAATTCTCTCAAATGGAATTACTATTGTATGCTCATGCAAGGTGATTCTGATAAATGGGAGATACTCCAAGGCATTGACCCATCATTCATCAAGAAGCATTAACTGATCCAGGTGGTCTTGTCATGTTGTGTCATCATCTATGAAGTCTTTTAATGCTATGCGTAAGGTTGGGATTTCCAGTTCTAGGGGCATGATGGAATCAGTGCCATATATGAGTGAAAATGGTGTTGCCCCAGTGGGCATACACACACTAGTCCTATATACCCATAATGCTAGAGGTAATTGCAAATGCCAGTCCCTATGATTATCTACTACTATTTTCCTCAAGATGGAGATGATTGTTTTGTTTGAGGCTTCTGCTTGCCCATTTGCTTGTGGATAATAGGGTGTTGAAAAACTATGCTGGATGCGGTATTTGTCCATTAAAGCATGCACATTTTTGTTCTTGAAATATGGTCCATTATTTGATATAATATTTGAAGGGACCCCAAATCGACTTATGATATTGTGGAGTATAAACTCCGTAATCCTCATTCTATTTGTCGATGTTAAGGGGATCACTTCGACCCATTTGGTGAAATAATCAGTGGCCATTATGATGAACGTGTGTCAACCTAAATATGGGGGAGATATCTTCCCAATCAAGTCTAATCCCCATTGCGAGAAGGGCCATGCTACCTAGATGGGTTGCAAGGCTTGTGATGGCAAGTGAGTGAGGTTTGCATGATGCTAACACTTTATGCATTTATTGACATACTCACAACATTCATTTTGCATAGTGGGCCAATAGTAACCCATTCTCAAAATACACTTAATAATGGCCATGCCACTGAAGTGACTACCACACATACCATCATGAGCTTGCAAAATTTCCCAAGATGCTTCCTAGGGCTCAAGACAACGAAGGAGCATTCCATCGTAACCTCGTCTATAAAGGATATCTCCTAGAAAAATGTATCTAGTCACATTTTGCTTAAATGTTCATTTTTCAACATGCGACAGGCCTTGCGGTATCATTCCAAGCTTCAGGAAGTCCCACAATTGGGAAAGCCAATCTTGATAAGCCACTACTTCTATGGATAAAATGGTGTGCTCTACTTGCAATCTAGCATTTGTGAACACTGATTGGGAAAAAATCATGTGATGAATGGTTGTTCCACATTCCATGGGACCTTGAGAGATCAAATACTCCCAAGGGACTATTTTCAAGGAAGCTCTAACTTTGAAGGACCAATCCTGATTTGGCTCGTTTTTGATCATATTGACTGACTCTAGGTTGTCAATAACCTCACGTTGTATCATGGAAAATATGAGCACTTTCACATGAATGGTTGTGAAATCAGTGAATGGGTTATAAGGGATTAAGGATCCCAAAGATGCCATGGTGTCTACAAATCTATTTGACGTATGAGGGATTGCCTCGATGTCATACCATTCTAGTCGGGCTAGGTAAGTGTCAACAAGCTCCTTGTAAGTTTTTAGGAGTGGGCACCTGCATTGGAACAATCCTTTGACTTGATTCACTATGAGCAAGGAGTCACCAAAGATATTCAATCTTTTAATGCCCATTGCAATGGCTGTTTGGAGTCCCAAGATCAAGGCTTCATACTCTATGTTATTGTTTGTGCAAGGGAAGTCTAGCTTGAATGATAAGGGTAATGGAGTGCCCTGTGGTGTGATAAATACTATTCCTGCTCTGCCCCCTTGCTCGCACTTTGAACCATCAAAGAATAATTCCATTTATCTTTGTTTCTCAGGTTCTTCGAGTTTTGGTAGATCTGATAATGCAAAGACTGCATCATCAAACAATTCTATAGTGAGAGGCTTGTTATCCTTAAGAGGTGCCTCTGCTAACTGATCTGCTATGACTTATCCCTTGATGGAATTTTGGCTTATGAATTCTAGGTCAAATTATGTCAATAGCATGATCCACTTTGCAGTACGTGTATTGTGATATGTCTTGTTCATCATATACTACAAAGGATTTTGTTTTGATATAACGTAAGTCGTATGGCTCAACATGTAGTGTCGCAACTTTTTGGTTGCAAAGACCATCGCTAAGCACAAATTTTCTACATACGCATATCCTAGCTCATAGCTTACCAAGGTGCGACTAATGTAATATATGGCTTGCTCTTTGTCTTACATGTTATTTTGGGCTAACATTGTGCCCAAAGAAAAATTAGTAGCCGATATGTATAGCAAAAATGGTACATCTGGCCTTGGTGGAGCTAGCACTGGTGGCGTTGCCAGGTATGTTTTTATCCCTACAAAGGCTTGTTGGCACTATTCATCCCAATAAAATGGGACATCCTTGCATAGAAACCGATTCATGGGTCGAAACTTGTATGATAATTGCATGATGAACCATTTGATGGATGCTACCTTGCCTTGTAGGCTTATTAATTCCCTAATGTTGGTAGGGGAAGCCATCTCCATTATAGCTTCTACTTTTATCGGATCGACTTCAATGCCTCTCATGGAAACAATGAACCCTAAGAGCTTACTAGAAGTCACACCAAACATGCACTTCTTAGGATTTAATCTAACATTGTGCTCTATGAGGTGATCAAAGACTTTTGTAAGGATCTCAGTATGCTCTTATCGTATCAATGATTTGGCTAGCAAGTCATCCATGTAGTCTTCCAAGATTATGTGCATGTAATCATGAAATATGTATGTCATGGCCCACTGGTATGTGGCACCAGCATTCTTTAGGTTGAATGGCATTACTTTGTAATAGAAATTTCCCCATGGAGTAATGAAAGCAGTCTTGTGTTGGTCTTCGGGTTTTATTCAGATTTGATTGTATCCAGAAAACCCATCCATTAGGGATAGCATCTCATGACCTACAGTGGCATCAACAAGAGCGTATATGTTTGGAAATGGGAATGAATCCTTCGGAGTTGCCCTATTTAAGTCCCTAAAATCTGTGCAAATGCGAACTCTTCCATCTGGTTTTCCTATGGGTACCATGTTCGAGACCCATTCAGGATAGTCGATGGGAACTATGAAGATCACATCCAATAGTTTTTGCAACTCGTTCTTCACCATCAAAGTGACGGTTGGATGCATCTTCCTCAATTTTTGCTTGACTAGCTTCTTTAGGGGATCCAATGAAAGGTTGGGGATCAATACCCAGCATGTCTTTGTAAGTCCAAGCAAATAAATTTGGCCTCTCTTTAAGGAGAGGAATTATGATGGCTTGTTCCTCTAGAGATAGACTTTCTTCAAACTTGAATTTCTTTGGTTGAGTAGGATCATCGTTGATGTCCACCTCGAAAGTCACTTCTATAGCCATATGTGACCCATCCTCCAATTGGTGAGGCATGGGTATCAAGTGAATATCATCGACGAGATTTATAGGTCCTACTAACTTAGGATCCAGACCAACATGGAACACATCATATGCACAGCCTCATGCAAAATGGAATGGTTGTAATATCTCTTCATTAGAGATGAGATCTTCAGGATCTATGGATGAATCAACATAATTCCAATCAATAGCCTATGTGTTGAGACACAAATTTTTAGTGGGATCTATTGGGTTGTGAAGTGGAGTGGTCAAATCCATGGAGATCGTGTTGATGGATGGAATGAAATCTCCAAAACCACATGGTTGAAATATTGTCTCAAAGTTTTCTTCCTATACTCATGATGAGGCTCTGGAGGAAAAGGAATCTCTGGATCCGGCCCATGAGTTGGTCATAAAATAGGATCATTGGGCTCTAAGAGCTCCCTGAACTTAGGTGGAGGGGGATTGACCATGTGATGGATGACATTCAAGTCAACCGGTCTCTCCAAAAACTATAAGCCAGGCTCTATGGAATGAAGTACTGCTTCTCTTTCTACCAAAATGTCTACTTTCTACAAGTGGTGAGGTCTAAGATAAGCCATATTAGTCTCATCATCAAAATCATCATCACTTATCCAAAAACCATTAGCATTGGTATGCAGCCCTAAGGTAAGGGGCACGTCTCTTGGTCCTAAGTAGGCCATCTATGTCTCATCCTCATATTCTTTGTCACTTATGAAGATGCCATTTACATTAGTATGTTGCCCCAAGTCATGGGGCCATTTCCTTGTTCCTAGGTATGCTCTTTATGTTGAGTCTTCTGACTCATATCCACTTTCATCCGATATGTAGCCACTCTCATGGTGTCTAGACCAGGTAAAGCTTTGTAAATAGTGAGGCCCATGGTAAGCCAAGCCCACTTGTGCTTCACCATCACTTTCTACATATCTATTTTCTTCTTGTTCATCATCCCATGAGTTGTAACCTATTGGGGTGGCCTCAATTATGGATCTTGGATGATAAGTCTCAGGAGGTGGTATGCTTGCCATAGCCACTTGTCTGTTGCTCGGATATCTTGCACTTGGTGGGTGATAAGGAATAAAATTGATGTCTTCTCCTAACCCCAAGGTTAATCTATCTAATTCTACTTCTAGAGAGTCATCTCGACCTCTAATGTGATAGCCTAACCCAAATATGTCATATGGGAGTTGGTATTGCAGCTCGAATGGCCATCTATGCCCTTGCTCATATATACCAAGACCATAACCATGCCAATGGCAACGCTCAAAATAGGTCAGAGAAAACTTAGGATTAGAGAGGTAGTGAACATTTATAGTGAATAGCTCATCATTGTCCTCTTCTATATCCATATATTTATGGGTGCAATCTAGGCCAACGTAGATGAAATTTTTTTTGGTTGGGAGGGATTCCAAGCGGAACCACTGTTCTCACTAGAGGTCTTAGATATTTTTGCTATCCCATGTCTTGTGTAGATTCTATGATGGGTGTAAATGTAATATTTTGCATAACATACTCTCCTATTCCTATGATTTCCAAGTGTATTGTCGCATGTGATGTGGATGATCCTACAGACGACACTAGCGAAGTGGGTTCTAGCATCTCCTCAGCTTGATCTTGGAGGTCTTCTTCCTCCATGGGAGTTGGAATTTTCTTAATGTATATGTTTAGCACTTCCTTAGGCTCTCTTTTCTCAACCATGGGTGCCTTTAGCTTCTAATTATCTTTTGGTTTAGATGTTGATGGTTTATTAGAAGCATTAGTTTCTTTGTGCGCAGGATGAGGTGTTGATGCAGATGGGTCCTTTTGTGCCCCTTTGTCTTTGTTATCCAGTTGAGTATTTGGAGATGAAGGTCCTACATATAAGTGGGCTGAAGGAATCACAAATTCTCCTAGACAATCCACCTAGTGAACATACTTGAATGGCTCTTCATCGGCCAACACCATGTAGACTTTGTTATCATGCACATACTTGACACATTGGTGTAAGATCGAAGGAACACATCTCATGTCCCTTATCCAAGGTCTCCCTAGGAGGATGTTGTATTGCATGGCCCCTTCCAAGACATGACACATCATGGGGATGGTCTTATACCCTACCTTGATAGGTAGGACTATCGTTCCCATAGTATTGCATAAAGCATCATTGAAAGCCCTTAATGTATAGGCTCCTAGAATGATATTGGACTTGGGGATCTTAAGATGTTCTATTGTTGTTGTTGTGATGATGTTGATTGATGAACCTATATCGATCAAGACCTTCTTAAATAACAAATAATTAATTGATGCCATGATGTGCAGTGGAGGGTCTAGTAAGGTAGTAGATATTGTCTTAATTTCATGATCATAGAATCGAATTACAGGCTCCTGACATTCTTGTACTTATCCCACAAAATGGGTGAATGCATTTGGATCTTGTGGTTGGAGCTCAATTGACCTTAAAATCTCCATCAAGGTCTCCTTGTGCTTTGGGGACTATTGTATGAGCTCATAAATTGATAGCTTAGCCAGAGTCGTTTGTAAATTTTTCTCGAGTCTACTTCGGATGGTTACCACAGGTCGGGTTGGTGGACCTAGAAGGTTGTCTTACCCTTGCCTCTGCCTAGGTGTAGCTGGGATATTGATGGGAGCTATAGGAGGTTGTGGTTGACCATACTGTCTAGTCATGGTTGCTATATTGACAATTTCAACCATCCCAACACACCCATGGGTAGGCGTATCAATTCGAACCTGATTGACTTGTGCACCTTGCCCTCTAGGGACCTCATGGTTTGGTAGAGGGTTTTTGTAGATGCCCATATCTCTATTTTCAAGGGCCAGTGGGTTGTCCACTTTAAGTTTTCCCACCTCAATCATGTTTTGCACTTGGTGCTTGAAACCAATGCAAACCTCAATATTATTCCCCGATATCCTATGATAAGGGTAAAATTGATCTTCCCTATATCCTTTTGGCTTAGGATGGTTGGGATATATAAGAGGTATATTAGGGAACCTGATATTTCCTACCTCACTCAGTTGGTTGAAGATTGATTGCATTGATTCTATCAATGGTGTGAAATAGCGAGGGGGTTTGCGCTCTTTGTTCCACCCCTGATTGTTCTTTTGATCATAGTTTGCTAGTAGAGGCTATGCTTGATAATTATGGGGTTGGTGCATAGCCCAATCCTTAGGCATATACAACACCACTTGATTAACTAGAGCAGGGCTTACCTGCTTCTACTTGTACTTGCCATTTTTGTAATTCTTATTCCACTCCTTCTTGGTTCAGAGTTTGATAGTTCCCTCATCTACTTTTATATCCTCAATGAGCTTGGCCTATGCCAAAGCTTCCTCAAATGAGGGGTAATGTTGGAGTTGTAGTAGGAGGGAAATGTGTTTGGAACAACTCTTAGTGAACATCCGGATGATCTCTTCTATGGGGATGGAGAATGATAATTTTGCCATGACTCTCCTCCATCTATTCCCATAATCCATTACTAGCTTGTCATCATAATATTTCATATTTTCCATGTCTAAAAGGTTCACTTTCCTCTTAGCACCAAAAGAGAAACACTTTAGAAAAGCGTTCACTAGTTGTTCAAAATTTGCTATGCTATGCTTGGGCAACTAGTTGAACCATTGGGTGGCTCATAATGAATGTCTTGAGCATGAGAGCATCATTATATTCAAGATGAAAACATGCGTTGATGAAGTTAGTAACATGCTCTTGTGCATCCTCTTCACCCTTAAAATTTTCCAACCTAGGCATCTCAAAGTGCTTAGGGTATGCAAGGCTAGGGATGGATAGACATAATGGTTGATTGTGTATCTTGCTCAATGTTGATTGGCTACCATTCGTCTCTTGTTTTTCAAAGGAATTCATCTTCTCAGAAAGTTCTTGGAAGGCCTTTGAGGTGAGGAGTTCCTCCTCTTGCAGAACCCCCCATGGTGGTGGTGGGGGTAACACTCTATCCATTTGATTTGCTCCATTTTCTTCCCTTCTGTGAGGGGATTCAAGATGTGCTTGATCCTGCTCTATTAAGTTTACCCTTTCCCCCTCTAGTTGGGTTCCTCTCATGATTTTGAGGGTGACTTTGTTGTAGGTTTCTTTCTTTTCTAATGTGCTCCTCTCTTGGTGAGTCAACACGTTGATCTCTTTGATGATCATTTCCACTTGTTTGTTGGTTTCTACGAGCTAGTTGCTTAGCTTTCTCTCTCAAACATTGCTCATATTGGTGCAACAACCGTTCTCTCTATTTATCATGTTCAAGAGCATCCACAAGCTCTCACTCTTTACGCAAGGTATTCTCTAACTATCGCATGTGGTTAACTTGCATAGTCATAGAGGACTCATGCTTATATGACCCCATTCTAGTTGTTTTGACTCACAGATCTCTTGAAGAGATTTTTACTATTTCCTTTCTCTCGCTAGCCAGTGTGACTTGTTCAGTATTTTATTGAGTGTCTCTATGATCATATTTTGTATGTTTTATGTGTGGTCATCTTGAGGCACCCCTAATTTGAGAAGTGGGCTTAGAAGTCACGGTTCGTGAGCTTCGAGATGTAGAATTCTCTATGGCTATGGTTCTAGGAGGTGGCCTCGGATGCAACCGATCCAACTTGTACAACTGTCTTATTCTCCATGGATGATCTCGTGGGGTGCCATTTACTCCAATAAGGTCATATTCTATTGGAATCCTTCCTCTTGTGTGAAGGATATCTTCTGTTTGATGTCTATGACTAGAGGTGTTTATAGTTTCCTGCCCCTTAGTGGGCTGATCTATTCTAAGTGTCTCATGTGAATGTTGGGATGTTGGGACTCTTTTGTGCCCTTTTGGTGATGAGGGTTTCATGGTCCTCTCTACCCTCCATGAGGATGGAGAAGGGGAAACCTCATCATCCCTGTGTGAAGAACGGGGTCTAGAACCCTCTTTTATTTCTATGTGAGGAGGAAGCCCTTGAAGCTTCCTCATGTCTCTGAGAAGTTTCTATGTGTTTAGAGGAAGCCCTTGAGGTTTCCTCATGTCTTCTTGATGATGATGGCCATGAGGCCTCTTTGTGTTGATGTGATGTAATTCCCTAATTTGGTTCCCTATTTGGGGTCTCTCGAGGAGATCCCCCAAGGGTTGAGTTATCACCCCTTAGACTCGTAGAACTGTATCTTACGGTCTTTCGAGTAGGTATTTCAATGTTACTATGACTTCACCTAAGGGTATGTGTTGTTTCGGACCCTCCCTCGGTGTCATACTAGGGATGTCTACTTCTTGTTTTAACCATTATTTTTGGAATTTAGCTTTTGTGTTGCACTTAAATATGCTCAAACAATATCACACAAATGTTTATCTTGATTACAAATTTAAGTGTGCCCTAAACTGTTTGATGTATTTTTGTGTTTGGTTGTATTTTGTTTCTTGTTGTTGCTTTGGATTTAGAATGAGGAGACTCATCCATAGTGATAATCAAGAGCACTCATGCCAAACATGATTTCTCAAAAGAGACTAGGGTACACCACTTAAATCCCAATGGGGGGTTCACCTAGCTCTTCCACTCTGAACCAATGATTGTTCCAATAGTGGGAGACAGTTTGAACACAAGTACCTTAGTTTCACTATAAGTAAGTTCCTTAATCCATTTCTATGAAGCTCTAGGGGGTAAACCGATGGAAGGAGATGAATGCCAACATCACTAGACTAAATTGAGGGTTGGTGATGAAATCCAACTCCCCAATGTTTAAAAGAAACGTGCATGTGTGTGGTTCATTTTAAGTTTTTGCATGAATAAGAATGCATCATATAGCAGCAATGAACTTTCCTATATGCCTAATGCAAGATGCATTTCAACTTTAGAAAGGTGCATAGCTACTATGAAATTAATGAATGCACTCTATTGGGTGCAAGTATGGCCTTTAGAAAGGCCTCAAAACAAGTAAACCAATCACATAGTGTCTAGCACATTGGATTCTAGGGTGAAATTTATAGATAGAAGCCATTTTTCCTAGCAACGCCTAGTGGAAAATCTAAAAAGAAACCTAAGATGTGCAAGATACACGTTCTTTCTCTTTCATTCTTTTAGTTTTCCAAATTGAAATATTTCTTAATGATCATTGATTTTAATGGAATAGAAATAGACAAAGAGTTATAAAGTGTTAGAGAAGTTGTACCAACCTTTGATCCAGCTCATAGAGTCAGTGTTTTGACCTTTGATACACTCTAGCTCTGGCTATTGTTGACTAGAGTGGTTGACTTCTAGCCGCTATAGACCAGAGCGACTGACCTCTAGCCACTGTAGATCAGAGCGGCTACACCTGTATACAAAACCAGAGTCAATAAAGAGGTAAAAAATGCAAATAAGCTAAATAAATGGGTAGGGGTCCCACCGTGATCACCATCTATAGCGACCTCGAGGAAGTAGCATGTCGTCCACCAACTACTCTACTTGCGATTTGATTGAATCCTTTGATATTAAACATGCAATAAATGAAAGGCACAAAGCAGATATAACCAGAATGCGAAGAAGTAAATGAATGAATGCTTTTATTATTGATATTCTATGGATCAAGTTACATATGAATCCCTCTGAGGGATACCCTTCATTTGATACATGATTTTACACATAAAAGATGGCAGTAGGTGTATGAAATATCCATGCTTTATAAGGCTTTCTAGTGATGCATACAAAAATTTATGAGGGCTTACAGATGCCTCCTTCTCTAGGTCTAATTGCTAGAGGGATCCTCTTGCACTCGTATGTTACGGATTTTCCCGATTGAACCTATAGCCCTGAAATCACTGAAACAACAACACACGCTTAGATGTCCAAGATTGCCTCCCTAGATGAGGTTGTTAGCAATGAATAATCTCAATAAATGTAATGAAACTAGTACTATGCAAGCAAATAACTGAAATAAAGCCTATATAACTAAAAATGAGAAATAAAGCAGAATAAAAGAAACTAACACCTAAACCCTAGACTAGGTTGTGGGCCACTGTCCAGGATAGCAATGACTAAGGTGAAATCTCTCTCTCCTGACCCAAAGGTTATGGGCTCGGGTCCACTAATAATGTTAAAATTATTACCTTATGTGTTCAGATTTGCCCTCCAATCGGATAGGGCTCCACTACAAGAATCGATCTCCAAAGGAAGCTCCCCTTGATGATCTAACCTATTCAATATTCTGATGTTTAATGCTCTCCCTCTCTCTTTGATTGAAATAAGGTCCAATAATGTCCTCGAAAATAAAGAAAGATCCTAGAAGTCTTGAATAAAATCAAGAAGTGCCTAAAAAGGGTCCCCTAATGCTTTTAGGTTTATTCCTTATAAAGTGTTTTGAAGCCCTAGGTCAATGTTCAACCCTAGGACTGAATCCCTCATGTGTACTAGGCATTAGCATGAGAAGCTCTTTGTTTTTCTATGTTTAATTGAAGTCTAAATCTGGACTCTGAGTCTTCCATGTAGACTGGTTGTGAGGAGGAATGCAAAGTTGTCCCCGCTCATCCTTTTTGCATGAAAACTACCACTTCCACCCAATATTAGGTTGTATGGGCAGAAAAATGCATTTAAATCTTAGCCACTATCATCTACAGTGGCTAATGTTTGGCCACTCTGAGCTACAATGGCTAGATTTAGGTCACTCTGGTCTACAACGACCAGGGCTTGGATGGGCTGAAAATACCTCAAATGAGTGGTAAAAATCACTTTTGACACTTGGAAGGTCCCAAGGTTTAGTCACATGACCTATGGGTGTACCCATGTAAGTAGTCTTCCTGACCATGGCATGTTTTAGGTGTCTACAATCAGAATCTAGAAGTAGGTAGGAAAAATTTAGGGGGTCTTTTCCTCCATTGAAACTAATATCGTGAAGAGCTTGTTCAAGAGAATTGGTTGAGGATAATGGAAGGGGGGATTTGTCTTCTTCATTGAGGCTAAGCCTTTGGAAGGCTTTCTAAAAGGAAGTGTTTGAGGAAAGCAAGGTAAATCGCAAGCTTGAACGATCATGTGCTCCTCGATATGGGAAATAAATTATGTCATGTATCCCTTGTTCATGGGAACCTAAACCTTGACCTTGAAAATTGACTATGTGGAAGTAACGAGATGGAAATCCTATCATATTTTGTATGTTGGTACGCCTTGGCTCTTTGGGTTCTTCAAGCAGGTTTTCCCTAATTGAAGAATCCAACCCTCCATAGACAAATTTAATACTATAAGGAGTAGAGATCATATCATAGACATCACCTATGGTTAAAGGAGGATCACGTGGGCAACCAAAATCCTTGGTTGTGGGGATGGCAAGAGTGGTAATGGTAACATCTTGGATAATGTATTCACCAATACCAAGACTAGTAATGTGGACCTCAACTTGGGATGAGGTGGTGGATGATGTGGAAATGGATGGCTCAATATTGGAGGGGGCCATGGAAGGTGGTGAGGAGTTTAATATTTCACAATATGAAAGTTTGACTTGTGAAACATTGGTTGATGGAGAAATATTAGATGATAGCTTGGAAATAGAAGAAGGTGGATGACGTAATGATGATGAAGAAGAAATTGTTGTAGAATAAGGAGTGGTTGAGGGGGATGATGTGGTGAAAGTGGGTTTGTTAGAATATATTTCAATATTTCATTTGTTAATTAATTCAATTGTAACAATATTATATTGTTAGATTGATTAATATTAGGCTAGTTGTTATTTGTTACAAATCTGCCTATATTTGTCTCGGGTGGTTCCACAACCTCCGGGCTAATATTGGCCCTATTGTTTGTATTTATACTTCATCAAATTAATCAATGTGTTCCACTTCTCACATGGTATCATATCAAACACCACTCTCTCCGCCAATCTCATTTTTTAAATGATCTCATAGTAGCGTTGAGAATCACCACTCTGGAGGCACAACTTGGGAGTTTGAGAAATTATTTTTCTCAGAATTTGATAGGCTAGGGAGGTTGAGAATTTTTTTTTAATTTCTCATTTTTTTCATTGAATTTTTTTTCAACCATTCGGTCAAAGAGGTGAAGCATTCGACCAAAGTTGAAAGAGGATCGAAGGTCGAAAGAGGAGATCAAAAGGGCAAAGATCGACTGCACGGTCAGCAATAGAAAGGGCCTACATGTCATGGGAGCCAACACCGCAGCTACCCCACGACCCTATCAGGTGAGAGCCTCTCCCCGAGAAAAGATACTCCATTATGGATTAAAGGGTCTAATAAACCCTTCTAAGATTGCCCTTCCCATCTGTGTGGGATAAAATACATCGAAGCCTCTAGAAAAATGAAATCAAACCAACACAACACATCATTTTCTTCTCTATCACCTGCGAATGACATCAAACCGGTATTGTACCTCCTATTTTTTGTTAACTGTGGTCACAATGCCTTCAAAGGAGGAGTATTTTTTTGGAAGGTAGAGGCCAATCAGAGAACATTGTCTGGATCAAAATTTGATCCAAGTCCTCCAAAACCCTCCAATACTGATTTTCTTCACACATAGGGTGTCAAATGCAGACATCGAGTTGGTTTGTTCTCCCCTGTTCTGTATTTTTTAAAGATTTTTATTGGTCTAAATGCTATTGCATAGGAGAAATGAGCTCAGAGAGCTTTTATTTGAGTGATTTAGCTAGTTTTTTTGGCTCACTGTGAGCCCACAACCTCTCAGCCACCTGCGGGCCACCATAGTGCCTCCTCTGTGCCACCCCCATGCTATCGATGGATCTACCCGAGCAGCACCACCTATGCTCTGCCCGAGCGGTGGTGGAGGAGGGAGCATCGTCGTGGAAGGATTTATGCCTTTAAGCACAATTTAAGGTGGAGGGCATCGAGGATTACTCCCGGATCAGCTCACTGGCTCACCAATTGTGAGCCAAGTGGTAAGGGCTTTGGGAGCCCTCAGGTCATGGGTTCGAGTCCCGTCGACCCCCCCTGCACAAAGGTATAAAAAAAAAAATATTTTTTTAAATTTTTTTTTCTTAATTCTTTAATTTTTAGTTAAATTAAATGCAACTTTAATTTTCTTTAAATAGTTTTTTAAAGGTTATTTTTTTGAGTAATCTTTTTTTTATTATGAAAATTAAAAGTTATTTTTTTTAACTATTCATTATAAAAGAATATTTGAAAAATTCTTTATAAAAGAAATTTTTAAAGGGGGGAGTGTTTTTTTTTTGACAAATCAAGGGGGGATTGGGAGTGATTTCAAAATATTGAAGGGAAAATAGTGAGCAATTTATTTTCAAGCATTTCTACAAGAAACTTGGCAAAACTTGTAATAGGTGCATTCTCGGTGGTAACCGACACCTAGGGTAATTTTTTATGCTTTAGTGTTGTATGGATGCTTTCATTTTTCAGCATTTACTTCTAAAGTATAAAGCATAAAAAAAAAAAATAACCCATTTTTTTCTGCAAATTCACATTCAACAGAGAGATACAAAAAGTGCGAGTTTCTTTTGTTATTGTTTCACTCCATCCACTACCCCAATCACTCTCATGTTTAGACTTAAATCCAAATGAAATTTCGGATATCCAAAGTGTTTAGGGGAAGTTACACCCCACGCATGTGGATTGAAGTCTTTCTAAGGTCGATGTCATCAACGAGGTGATTCCATTTCAGTACCGCCTAAGTACCATGTATTGTATAATCATTAAAATTACCTATAGTCTCCCTCACGTAAGGGTAGGTAATTTTTCTAGTTTTTTTAAAATACTTATAGTCTCCCTCACGTAAGGGCGGGTATTTTATATGGTATAACAACCTGGCATTAAGGTATATTAAAGGGGTGACCATTTGGTTTTATAAGGAGCCTTCACAATGTCTATAAAACTAATGACTGATGCTCATCAGTTATTGAAAGGTCCAAATTATACACCATGGAAAAAAAAATGAAGGCAATCCTAGAGATGGATGATCTTTGGGAAATTGTTTCTGGAACAACAGTAAGACCTTCATCTATAGCTGGAGCAACAACTCTAACTGCTGATCAGAAATACTTTGACAAGAAATATAGCAAAGCAAAGGTGCTCATTTTGCTTGCTATTTCTAATGAAGTTCAACCTCATATTGTTGACTGTACAAATAGTAAAGCGGCATGGAATGCCCTTAAAAATATATATGAAGGGAAGAATGACTCCACCATTCTATTCCTTTAGTCTCAATTACATAGTATAAGCATGAAACAAGGAGATACGGTTGAAAACTTTCTTTGCAAAGTGTCTGAGTTGAAAGGAAAATTGAATTCCTTAGTAGCACTAGTTGATGATAAGCTCCTTACCTCAGTGGTAATGAGAGCTCTTCCAGATTCTTTTAGAGTGTTCATTACCTCCATTCATGTATCACAAAGACAAATTACCTATGTTGAGTTGGTAAATATGCTTCAAGAAGAGGAGGCATGCCAACTATAGAGAGATTATTCTTCTAACACTACCCTATACACCAATAAGAAGGGGAAAAACAATAAGGGTAATTTTTAGAAGGGAGGTAGTTCTCAAAAGGATTCAAAAGGGAAACAAACTCAACCTCAATAGAAAAAGAGATATTGCAAGATCTATGACAAAGAAGGTCATGATACAAATAGATGTTGGCATAAGAATAAACAATCAAAATAGAAAGGCCAAAACAAACCACAAAATAACAAACAACAACAAGTGAATGTTGATGTTGAAGAATCTGACATGGATTCTAAGACAACACACAAAGTGCTCATGACTACCATAGTATCCAATAAAATGGATCCTATTTGGTATGTCGATTCTAGAGCCAGTAAGTACATGACTGGTGAGAAATCAAGGTTTGAGTATTTTGAGACCAAAGAGGGAAAACCTTTTACTATTTTTGATGATAAAACCTACAAGGTTTAGGAAGGAGGAATAGTCTCTATTACTCTTCCTGATGGCAAGTGCCATATTGAGAAGGTTCTCTATGTTCTAGGATTTGTGAACAACTTGTTGTTAGTCACACAAATTCTGGATAAAAATATGGTTGTAAAATTTAGTGTTGAGGGGGGCAAGAAGTGTTGTTCTATCACCAGGAGGGGTAAGAACATTGCAACCACTTCATATAAGCATGGCTTATTTGCCCTAGATGCTATCTCTTCTACAGATGTAGTCATGATTATCTCTACAAATGAGGCAACTTCCCTATGGCACAAGAGATATGGACATATGAGTTCTAGTTACTTACTTGAGTTAAGTAAATATGAAATGGTAAAGGGTCTTCCTTCCCTTTCTACCACATTGCTAGTTTGATCTGAATGCTTGGTATGAAAGCAACATAGAGTACCTTTTTAAAGGAGCTCTACACGAGCAAAGAAACCTCTAGATTTGGCTCACACAGATATGTGCGGTCCTTTAAGTCCCAAAAGTTGTGGGGGTAAGAGGTATTTTTAGTTATTCATGGATGATTACTCACGAAAGATGTGGGTATTCTTTCTTCAACTAAAATTTGAAGCATTTGGCTTTTTTCAGCAATTCAAAAAAATTGTTGAAAAGGAGTCAGGGACTTCTATCAAGACCCTCCGCTCAAATCGATGGGGGAGTTCACCTCTAAAGAATTTTCTGAGTTCTTTACTGAAAATGGGATCACACGAAAGTTTACTATTTCTTATACTCCTCAAAAAAATGGTGTTGCTAAAAGGAGGAACAGTTCCATCATGGAAATGGTTCGTTGTATGCTCATAGGAGCTAGAATTGGGCAACAATATTGGGCAGAAGCAGTCACCACAATAGTATATCTGTTGAATAGGGCACCCACTAAGGCCCTACAAGGAATGACTCCAAAGGAAGCATGGAGTGGCAAAAAACCCTCCATATCTCATATACACATTTTTGGTTGTAAAGCATTCATGCACATACCAAAAGAAAAGAGGAAGAAGATAGATGAGAAGACACTAAAGTGCATTCTTCTTTGGTATGATGAGCACTCCAAAGGTTATCGATTTATTTATTCCTTAACCAAGAAGATACACATCAGTAGAGGTGTATTTTTTGATGAGGCTTTCACATCAGAAAACACATCAGATGTATACCTAGACCTTGTGAAAACTAAGGTTGAGAAGTCTCCTTCATCTAAGGTTGGAGGTCCTTATTCATCTTCTTCATCTCCACAGAAGAAGAATCCAAAGTGGTATACAAGTATGATTAGAGACTCTAAGCTATCCAATCCACCATATTTGACATTGGATATGCCTCGTACTCACAACATGGGTCGATAGGAGAAAGCTACAACAGAGATTACTGGGGTTGATGATTTGTGTCAGTATTTTGAGGAACTTTTTATAGATCCAGAGAGAGATACAAAAGATATGGATATTGATGATGATAGGGTGTTTATGTCCTCAATAGATGAACTTGAACCTACATCAGTATGAGATGCTCTTGGTGAGCCTCAATGGAAGGCCGCTATGGATGCTGAGTATAAGTCTCTGATGAAAAACAAAACTTGGAAGCTTGTTGATCTGCCATACGAAAAGAAGCCCATAGGCTGCAAATGGGTGTATAAATTCAAGTATAAGGCAAATGGGACAATAGATAAGCATAAGGCCTAACTTTTTGTAAAGGGCTATGCTCAAATAGAAGGCATTGACTAAGATGAAACTTTTGCACCTACTGCTCGAATGAGAACCATTCGAGTTATTTGTGCTAAGGCAGCACAGTATGGGTGGAAAGTGCACCAAATGGATTTCAAGAGTGCCATTTTAAATGGTGATCTCCAAGAGGAAGTCTACATGACTCAATTGAAAGTATTTGAAGTGGAATACCAATAGCAAAAAGTTTGCGAATTGTTCAAATCCTTATATGTTTTGAAACAGGCCCCTCAGGCTTGGTACATAAAAATGGATAATCACCTACTGCAACATGGATTTAAGATATGTTCGTCAGATGCAAACTCTATTTCAAGAAGAAAGGCTCTAAAACAATGTTGCTTGTACTCTATATTGATGATATGCTCATAACATGGAGTTCAAAAACAATGATCTCTTCTATCAAACAGGATTTGAGTGAATCTTTTGAAATGATAGATCTCAGACTTCTCCATTACTGTCTTGGCCTGGAAGTGAACCAGAGGGAGCACTACATCAAAGTGTACCAAAAAAAATATGCCAAGACACTACTAGAAAAATATCACATGACTGACTGCAAGCTGATGGCAACACCAATGGAAATAGGTCATCAGTTATCGTGATATGAAAAATCACCTCAGGTAGATGCTACTCTCTATCGTCAGCTAATTGGGAGTCTCATATATCTGACCAACACTAGGCCAGGTATCATATTTGCTATCAATTATATTTTGAGGTTCATGCAAGAACCTAAGACTACACACTGGAAAGTAGCAAAGTAAGTTCTTCACTATGTCCATGGCACAATGGAATATGGCCTAGAATATAAGAAGAACAAAAAATTCTTCTTACAAGGATACATGGACTCCAACTATGTCGGATCATTTGATGATCATAAATCAACTTTAGGATATTTGTTTCATCTTGGATCTGGTCCTATCTCTTGGCACAAAAAGAAGCAACAGGTGGTTACTATCTCATCAACGGAGGCAGAATACCACACTGCATGTGAAGTTGTGTGCAAAGTGATATGGTTGCATCACATCTTGACAAGTATGGGTCTTCCATCAAAATATCCAATACACTTGTTCTACGACAACATGGGTGTTTTGAATCTTGTTAAGAATCCAGTGCATCATGAATGAACCAAGCACATTGATACACAATGTCACTTTATTCGAGAGGAAGTACCAAAGTACCACATTCAACTTCAGCACATCTCCACCAATTGTCAAGTTGTAGACATATTCACTAAGGCACTTGCACGTGTCAAATTTGAATTGTTTCACAATTCTCTATGTATTTCAAAATAATGGGGGGATGCTAGTATAGCTAGTAGTTACATGTTTCCTAAAATATTGTAATAAGGGGGGATGCTAGAATATATTTCAATATTTCATTTTTTAATTAATTCAATCATAACAATCTTATATTGTTAGATTGATTAATATTAGGCTAGTTTTTATTTGTTACAACTTTGCCTATATTTGTCTCGGGTGGTTCCAAAACCTCTAGGCTAATCCTGGCCCTATTGTTTGTATTTATACTTCGTCAAATTAATAAAATGTGTTTCACTTCTCACAGGGTTGACCTTGACCACATGTACAAGAAGAAATGGATGATTAAGGGGGTTTGGTGATGGGTAACTCCTCAAAAATATGAGCTTTGGAAGAATATGTGGATGCATTAGAAGATGAAATGGATGGATTTGAATATGATGGGGATAATAATAGGTGGGTGGAAGGCAACATGGATTCATAGGGGTTTGAAATAAAATTACAATACTTGAAAGGTTCTACATCTGCGGGGATGTAATGTACTTGATCATCATGAATGTATTTAAAGCATTGGTGTAGAATTGATGGAACACATTTCATAGCCCTCATCCAAGGTCTACTAAGGAGTACATTGTATGCCATGACCACTTACAAGATGTGGAACATAGTATGCAACACTTTGACCCCTACTTCAATGGGTAAAACAACAGTGCCAATTGTGGTACACAAAGCATCATTAAATGCTTTGAGGGTGAATGAGGACTTGAAAATATGGGAAGGAGGAAGGCTGAGGTTGCTAAGAGAAGTGGTAGTGATACTTTTTATGGATGATCCAGTAACAATTATGACTCTCTTAAATGGATTTTTGTCTATCAGGGACATGATATGCAATGGAGGATCTATGAATGATGAGGTCATTGACTTTATTTCAAAGTCATAGAAAGTGATGGATGGCTCCATGCATGTTCTAACAGTCCCTACAAAATTGTTGAAGGTATTAGAGTCTTGAGATTCAAACTCAATAGATTTAAGAATTTCCATTAGGGCTTATCTATGCCTAGGGGATTGTTGGATGAGCTCATATATGGACAATTCGGATGAAGCTATTTTAAAACTTGTAGTTAACAGACTGCTTAGGAATACCATTGGCCTTAGATAATTATGGATGGGATGATTTATTAGACTAGAAATATGGATTAACGAGGATGAATTTAGAGAGGTTTGAATGGTTTGTGGATTTGAAGGTTGCAACACGTTTGGTTGTTGGGCATTTTGTTGATTTTGCCTTTGACCTCTTGTGACCACATGGACTGCTCCTAAAAAATTTGGGTCGTGTTGGACATGATTAACTTGGTTATGAGGTATGTGATGATTATTACCTCCTACATTATTTTTGGCCTCTTCATGATTGGGAAGAGGTGTTTGAAAAATTCCCAAATTTTGATTTTATTGAGCTAGGGGATTATTCACCTTAATGCCCCCAAGTATATGAGGTCTTGAATGATGTTCTTAAAAACATGGTAAGTGTTGATATCATGACCATTTTTTTTATTGTATGTGCAAAATAGATGTTCCTTATAATTTTTGCTACATCTAGTAGGGTCATCAGGCTTAATTTCTGGAAAATCCAACTTGTTTATGTCATACAACCTTCATAATATGGAAGAATACAACTCTATTAAAGGAGTGTATTAGTGTTGGGGTTGAGCATATTACTGACAGGAGGGGTTTTCCATAGTTGGCATCATGTTTTGCACCATGGGTGCTTGAGTTATCGAGGGGACTACATGATACAAAATTTGTTACAATTTTTGCATGGATTGTTGAGCCATTATGGGCTGTATCATCACCACTCGATTCACTTGATTATATGGACTAGTCGAAGATGCTTGTGATGAATTATTTTGGACTAATTTATTGCTTCTAAATTGTACTTGTTCTACCATTATTTTATTTTAGGCTTAATTACGCCCTCTTGGATTTTTATCTCCTCAATTACGCTAGCCTATGCTAAGGCTTATTTAAATGAACAATAGGTATGAAGCTGAAGCATCCAAGAGATGGGTTTTAAGAAAATATTGGTAAATAATTTGATGATACCATCCATTAGGAGGGGGAATGGTAATTTGGTAATGACTGACCTCCAAAAGTTTCTAAAGTCATAGATAGATTCATCATCCTATTGTCTTAAGGCATATACATCTGATAATGAAAAATCCTTTTTGATGTTTAGGACAAAACGCTCAAGGAATAGGTCAATTAGTCAATCAAAAGTATAAATACTATAAGTTACTAGCTAATTAGACCACTCTATGGTGTCTCCTCCATATTTTTGAGGAAATATTTGAAGCATGAGAGCATTGTTGGTTTGAATCTGAAAGCATGCATGAACAAATGAGATAACATGCTCCTTAGGGCCCTCGGTTCCCCTAAACTTGTCAAACTTTGGTAATGTAAAGTCTACTAGATATGGTGGTGATGGTACTGAAGGATGGATTGGTTGATGGATTAGTTGACTTAAAGTTGATCTTTGGCTTAACATACTAGGAGTGTTTTACATCAACTGATCTATTTGTTTTTGTATGGCCTGAATCCTAAGATCTTCCCCAAGAATATGGAAGCCTTGGATAACCTGATGATTTGGATATGGACTAGAAGAAAAATTTTGGGGAGTGATTAGCTATTTTTTATGGAATTGATTGGTTTAAAATTGATGGGGGGAATATTGATGGTTGAGATAAGGAGAAGATTGATGAGGAGGAAGATTTTGGAAGAATTGGTTGGGTTGGCCAGAAGAAATTATGATTGGAGGGGTTGGATTTTGAATTGGAGGTGGATTGGGGATGGACACCATCAAATATTGGGGTATCCAAGTGGAATTTTGGTTGGCCATGGTTGGTTAGGTTGAAACTACATGAAGCATAGGATTTTCATGAACTTGTTGTCTAGCATTTTGATGTTGTAGAAGCAATCTGTTCATGATATCCAATGTGTCATGAAGTTCTTGTTCAAACAAAGAAGAAATTGACAAGGCTGTGGATATATTAGAAGATGAAGGTATGCATGTATATGGATTTGAGGAAATGTGCTTGGGGAAAGTTGCACTTGATGTAGAAACTTGGGAGGTTGGTACCTATGAGGTAACATTAACATACTCCTCATACAAAGGATTGGAATAGATTTGGGTATAGACAGATGGAGGATGAGTGTTAAAAACACTTGGGATTTTTTGGGATGGACTAGGAGAAGAGGCCATACCATATTCATAAATAGAATTAGGATATCCTCGAGTGGGGTTGGATAAATAGGATGTAGCCAATTCTGGTTGTGTAACATAGTCTTGACTAATGGGTTTAAGGACATAGTTAGAAGACCTGTAGAGGGACTCTACCTTGTCGATGCCAATTTGTGTGGATGGTAGCTCAATGTTTTGGGGAAGGGATACCTCTTGTGGGAGAGATGATTAAATGGTCCTAGATGGACTAGGTTGGATAGAATTTGAAGGGTTGGCTACTGAAGTAGCAGGTATGTTTGTTGTATTTTCTATTAAATTATTTTGATTTAATACATTTGTTTGATTTTGAGTTAGAACCATAAAGTAATTAAATCAAAATTTTAATTTTAGGACTATCAAATTAAATCTCCAAAACTAAAAATAGAGATAAAGAATTTAGAAAACAAAGAAAACAATCAATCCTAAGTTTCACCTTCTATGGCTTACCTTGTTCATTTATTATCTCCTTTATTATTGTGTATTCCTTTTAAAAATGATAGTTTTGTGTGTTTGATGTATCCTAATCTTGCTTAATGAAAAATAAAGGTGAAAAACTATGGCTAGATGGGGCAACGAGATTCTTGTTGGTGATGAAATCTAAAAAGTTTGCTCGAGGGTGTTCCTAAAGCATCTAAGGATGGATATTTAGTGTATGGAGATGAATGTCACTGTCACCAAACTCAAGAAAAAACTGATGATGAAATCTAGTTACTACTATTTAAAATAAATCATGCTTGTGTGTGATTAATTTTAAATTTTATGTTCTTTATGGTGTACAAACAATGTCAAAGACAAATAGATTTTACAAATCTAAATCAGAAGCCAACATCTAAGATGTTAATTTCTTCGATAGAGTGTGGAGTACACTGCTCAAAACCCCCTGTAAAAATTGTAATTGGAGGGTTCATCCACCTCTCTACCAAAGGAGTCACCCAAGGGTAGTAATACTATTCGCAATTAAGCACTATTCCTACTTAGATAATAAAAATGAGTAGTCCTCAATCCTAAGATGCAGATTCTAGTGAATGAATTTTACTTTAAGATGAAAATAAGAAATGCAAGAATTCACTAAAATTGCAACTTGCAATAACAAAAAATATAAAATATGTGATGGATGAATGCAAGTGACCTAGGTGCAATCTATGATAATTTTATTTCCATATTACTCAATTTGTTTATTTTAATCTTAAAATCTGAAAATAAAACAGTGAAATAATGGAATACCTAAAAATATAAATTGAAAAAGAATGGTTGTAGGGATTACCCGAAAGCTTAAGCTCTACTCCAAATCACTTCCAAGAATATATTGACACCTTTATAGGTGTATACAGACACATGTGGGTACCAAAAGGTGTCGTAGAGCACCTAAGCACCTTCTACAATTGTCACAAGACCTTCTAGAAACCCTAACCAATGATTTTAGCTGGTATCTCACTCCAAAAAATCTTGTAAAATGGAACAACAGAATGAAATTAGTATATAAAAGTAAATAAGAAAGTATAATCCTTGTGGGGTCCCACCATGATCACCA
Source organism: Wollemia nobilis (assembly GCA_028583015.1). NCBI lineage: Eukaryota > Viridiplantae > Streptophyta > Pinopsida > Araucariales > Araucariaceae > Wollemia > Wollemia nobilis. The sequence continues at coordinate 1,009,054 of JAQPPZ010016751.1, read as the reverse complement.
TTTGTGAAGAAAAAATATGACACTAAATCAAATATGAAAATAAATAACTTAGAATGAATAATAAATTGCACAAAAAATGATTTTATTCAATAAATGGGGGGAGCTAAGAAACTCCTTTGTTACAATTGATTTTTTAAACAAAATTATTTTGACACAACAGTTACAGGTGCTAGGGTTCTCTGAAACCCTATATACAAAATATGTAGTGTCTTCAATGTATCTTACTTCCAACATATTGAGTGGGATTCTTGTTATCCGTAATCGGGTCACTCTAGCTTCAAAAACTACTCAAATATTCTTGACTAATGCTATCTAATCCTACACATACAACAAACATAAATAAGTCAATAAATAAAATGAGGTTTCCATAGTGTGAACCCTCAGAAATGCAAACTAAAAACCCTAGATCTACGTAAAAAAAATATATAGAATCCAAATAACATCAAATAAAATGTTAAAATACTTACTTTGATGTAGTGGATGATATATTCTATTGCTCCATTATAGATTGACAGTAGATTTTCCAATGGAACCTAATGATATTACATTACAGGCTCTAGTTAGCACTTGTAGAATGTAGTAGGTACTCTATAGTGCTTGTGGGATGAGGTAGGCACTCGAGAGCACCTATGGATTAGGGTTTCATTTACAGAAGCATATTGGGGGGATGCAAAGGGCTTGACAATGGTGGTAGTAGGAATGGGCTATGAATATGGTTGGAATTGAGAAATCCTAGGGCAAACTAGGGTTTTTGGGGAAGGCTAGGCAAGGGCATAATCTACTCATAAGAAACTAGCTCTAGGCAAGGTTAGATCTCACAAGTAAGTTTGAATAGAAAAAGTTCCCCTTATTTTTGGGGGTTGAGCATTGAGAATACTCCTATTTATTATCAAGGCTAGGGTTTTTTTAGGGTTTTAGCTTAACACTTTTGATCGTGTGGCTAATATTAAAGCATATCCAAAGGCTAATATTCAACTTTAGGTACAACACAGATTAAGGAAGATGAACGACTAAGATTAGATCAGATCGGATGGTTGAGGTTAATTTGGCTTATAAATATATATTTTATAATAAATATATTAAATATAATATAAAATATTATATTTAAATATTAATAATATAAAATAAATATAAATAAGTTAGATAGGTGTCATAAAATTATGGGAAAAGGCTAAAGTGGGCCATTGGATGGCGAGAAAGGCATGGAATGGCCAATTGAATGGCGAGAAAGGGAGATGGTGGACAAGTGGGTGGTAGAATGACCAGGATGAAGGATAAGTGGCTAGGATTTGGTGTCTACACTAGCATGGAATAACTCAAGAGCCTTAAATTTACAAGCACAAAATATGATTCCCCAAGCAGATTTGAAGGGTTTGCCTACCTATGATGGTACTGGTAAGACCACTTATGAACATATTCAGGATGTGACTTCTTTGGCGACTATCCATGGCATCATAGATGAAGATATTATGGTAAAGCTACTAGTATTATCACTTAGAGGAAAGTTGTTATACTGGTATCGGTCATTATCACCCACTACTATCACCACATGGGATTAGTTGGTAGAATTACTGATCAAGAATTTTTATGAACAAGCTGATCCATTCTCCTTACTTCATCAATTTATGATGATTCAAAGGCATACACAAGAGGATATAGTGGACTTCAAAATCAAGTTTACCCAAAACTGGTAAAGAGTTCCTGATGGTCTTCGGCCCATGCATAAAAAATCTACGTTTTACTATCTCAAAGCACTTAACTCTAACATTGGCATGGATTTATGATAAGCCAATGTGAATGCATTCCTAGATTTGTACATGCAGGCATAAAATACTGAATCAAACTTAATGGCCATAGGCAAGATTCCCCTAAAATTGACCATACCTATCCTTCCTGATCTTCCATAGCATTTGTATTCAAGTTCATTTTTACAACCCTTCTATTTATCTAATTCCCTCATGGAGCTCGGGATCACCTCAAGTTGCTCTGATTCCTATCCCACAACTTCCTACTCTAGGATTTCTGTAGTTACCAACACTAGCAACACTATAGTTTCCAACACTTGTTCCTTTCCTAGTGCTACCAGCATCACCTATTCCACTATTTTTGCCTATCCCATAAGTACCTCTACCTTTACCAACAACTTCTATACCCTCAAATACTAATCCGTATATGAAGTTGTTATAATAGGTGCAATCTATAATTTAGATGTGAGAACTATGTCAAATAAAATCACTACAGTAAGGAAGAAATAAGCAAAAGTTGATTTTTGATCAAGGAGATTTTAAACACCACCGATTACTAGGGAGTAGACAACAACTAGCAAGGGCCCTAAAAATAACACAACTGTGTTAACAAATGAAGAAACTAGTAGATCACAAAGAGCATACTGGTGCTCCACCTGTAATGATCCTCATGGAGAATAAACATGTATAATGCATTTAAACTATGTACAGACTTCAGCAGAAAATTCTACTAGTGTGCAAGTTAATATGATAATGGAAGTTGATCATAATTTTATGGTCCCATCTATGGGAGTAAGTTTTAGTTCTTATGAGGACCAAAAATAAGCCAATGACTATATATCCAATGGAATTGCAACCTATGAAGGTCCCCATTGAGCAAAAGGTACAAAATAAAAAATGAAACTGCCAGAGAAAGCATTTGGTCTGACATTAAAGCAACAAGATTATGTCTTGTTGAAATATCTATTGCCTAAGAAAGTTCATGAGAAATTGTAGATGAAGGCATCAACTTCACAAACTATGGCTCATCAAGAACAAAATAAAGTGAAAGAGCAAACCAAAGAGAGCCTTAAGTATCCATAATTGACAAAGAGATAAAGGGTGGAGGCTACTCAGCAATACCAAAACAAGTATGAGCAGGTTTTAGAAGAAAAGGTTCCTAGTACCTCCAGTTATAATATTATGGAAGATATGAAGAAGATACCATCAACAGTGAGCTTATACGATGCACTATAGTTACCATGGCAAGTTGACTTGTTGCAAGAGTCTCTCAAGACTAAAAAAGACCAAAATAAAAGTCATTCCTAGACTGTGTTATCACAAGAATTGTATACCTCAGCCACAGGTAAGAATAGACTACCCTATTCTATCTATCTCTCAAAATGGAACGGTGGGTAGTGCATAATTGTATGATTGACTCTAGTGCCGTAACTGCTATCATGCCAAAGGTAGTATGCAAATTCATGGGAATGGAATACATAATAAGTAGTACAAGAGTATTAAACTTGGATGGGACCCTAGTTAAAAAAGTGGGAGTAATCAATGATATTCCTATTGTTCTACATGGTATACCGTAGATCACTGTTATTCAATAAGGAGTGGTGGTTGACTTGGAATAATATTTCAGCATGTGTCTTTTAAGGGAGTTCACAGTGAAATTAGGAAGGTACATTTCCTTGGACTATTCACATTTGGAGATTCTATTCAAGGGAAGGAGAATCCAAATTTATAATGAGAAGCCCTCTACTTTTCATATAGATAAATTGGAAGAAGAGGAAGAAAAATCCATGAGTGCAGTCAACATGATGATTGAAGAATTATAAGAACCTGATTTTATGGAAGAAGCACTTGGTGAGCTTCACCTTGAAGATGAATTTTCACTCATGGATTTCAATGCGATCGTCAAAACTGACATTGGTTGTTACACTATAACCAAACCTTAGAATATTGAAGAAAAAGTCTATGATTCCCTAGACCTTGTTGTAGATCAGTTATGGAAGTTGTATTTTGATGGTGCAAGATGTAAGAACAATGTAGGGGCTGGTATTTTTCTTGTTTCTCCTAGAGGGTTGTATAAGACCTATCATATAGATTAACTTGGAGTTGAATGAATAATGCCATCGAATATGAAGCATTGTGTCTTAATTTAAAGAAAGCTCAAAAATTGGGCATAAAATAGCTACAAATCTTTGGATACTCTAAGCTCATTGTCAACCAAACTACAAACAAGTGTGTGTCAAAGCAGCACTACTTGAAGGGCTATCGTAATAAAGTGTAGTATTTTTTGAGTCCTTTATAACCTTGAATATTCAGGTGATTTTACAGGAGCAAAACAAACATGCAAATGTTTTAACCTCTCTTGGTGCAAATCACTCTCCTGTTGAGCAAGTAGTCAGGAAACCTAAGACTGCCAAGGTAATTTATAAACCCACAATCCCTAATAAGAACCTCTATTGGCAAGAATGACAATGATGAGAAAATAGTTATTTTTTTATTAAGGAAGCTACAAGAATAGATGATAGAGTACTTATCGAGGAGGAAGTGAAAGGAATGATTCAACTAAAGAATAACCACATTCCTAGGGGATTTATTTTGCTAAAAAGTATGTTCAACCAAAATGATAGTACTGATAAGCATAAAATCAAGGTAGATACAAAGGAATATAAGAATTTGTAGTTGGAGCCTGAGAAGATCATAAAAATAAAAACTAACTGTACTTTAGCATAATTGAAAGATATCAAGAGCCTACGTTATGAGTTCCGCGACATTATTCCATGGAGCTATCATGATTTGAAGGGATATGACAAAAATGTAATTAGGTATACCATTGAACTACAGGAGGGAGTAAAACCTTTTTAGTAGAAATAGTGGCCTATCAATCCTAAAATTGAGGTGCTCATGAAGGCAAAACTATTAAATATATTGGAAGTAAAAATAATATATCCAATTAAGCATTCAACATGGGTGGTGAACCTAGTGCCTATTCAAAAGAAGAATGGAGATATCCATATGTGTGTAGACTTTTAAAATCTGAATCAAGCATCATTAAAATATCACTACCCCTTGTTGTAGATTGATCAAATTTTCCATGTAGTTGTTGGTGCACAGAGATTTTTGTTGCTATACGGTTTCTCTAGTTATAATCATATTTGGGTAAAATATGAGGACCAACACAAAATGACGTTCACTACCAAATGGGGCATGTTTGCCTATCAAATAATGTTATTTAGTATTTCAAACACTGGTGCCACATTCTAGAGAGCCATGGATGTCACTTTTGGTGAGTTATTATACAGATTTATTATGATTTACCTTGATGATATGACTATGTTTTCACATTGTAGATAAGAGCACATTTCCCATTTGAGGTAGGTGTTAAAAAAATGTTAGGAGTTTTGGATCTCCATTAACCCGAAAAAGTCCATATTCACTATTAAAGAAGGGAAATTTTTAGGTCATGTGATGTCACAAGAAGGATTTGTGATTGATACCACAAGGACCGAAGCACTCTTAAAACTACCACTTCCAGTTAACAAGGACTTGCAGTATTTCTTTGGTCAAATAATTTTCATTCAACATTACTAACTTTGCTCAGGTAGTAAAACCTATAACCGAGCTCTTGAAAAAGAATGTAGATTTCAAATGGCCCAAGGAGTGGAGAAAGGCTTTTTAAGAAATTAGGGAAAGAATCACTCAAGTGCCAATATTAATTAACCTAGATTATTCAAAATACTTCATTCTATATGCAGTAGGTGAACAAGAGAGCTATGTCACTATTCTCACATAGAAATAAGAAGACGAAGATGAAAATTTGATTTCCTTTCTAAGACAAGTTATTGTACCACACCAGGAGAAGTATAATTTCATTGAAAAATAGGTGTATGCAGTGATGAAATCCTTGAAGAAATTTTGGCACTTTATCTCTCAAATAAAAATGATCATTTATGTTATACACCCTGATGTCTAAAACTTCATTCTTCAAGGGGAGTTGGGAGACAAAAGAGTTGGATGGATCTCAAAGATTCAAGAGTATGATGTGGATATCTGACCAAAAAATCTAATCCATTGACGAGCTATTTGATAGGAATTAGCTAAAAGTGCAACATCTGAATCATTGGTCGTGGTACAGGAAGAGGATATCCATGAAAGCATTTGTGCAAATCGTTCTATAAGTTATCGTGACTGGATATAATACATTGTCAATTTTTTTAACTCGGGGAAATGCCCATCATATCTTGATGCTTCACAGTGTTGGAGGTTCAGGATACAAGCACTTAAATATGCCTTATTTCCAAGTGGGCTATTTCACAAGAATGTAGACAGAGTGCTCCTTAGGTGTGTGAAGGAGTCTGGAAAGGATAAAATATTGGAATAATTTCATTCTAGTCTATCCAGTGGACACTATGCAGGAAGGCCAATGGCCTTGAAAATTATGATTTGGCTACTTCTGGCCTACCCTTTTCATATATGCACACAAGGTGAGCCAAAATTATGATAGTTTTCAATGCTATGTTGGCTAGACAAAGAAAAGATCATTGCCTCTGCACCCAATTCAAGTGGAAGCACCATTTTAGCAATTGGGTTTGGAATTCATTAGATTCATAGACCCTCACTCGATAGATAAGCATAAATACATCCTAAATGCAATAGATTATTGCATTAGGTGGGCAGAGACCATACCTACCAAGAAAGTAGATCAAGCTACGATCATTGATTTCCTTGAAGGATTGATTACTCGTTTCAGTGTTTCATATGCTATTGTTACAAATAATGGGACTCCATTTATTATGGCTAATATCACCAAGTTATTATGCAAGTACAAAATTTATCTCAAGTCAGCATCCAATTATTATGCGTAAGGGAATGGCTTGGCCGAATACACCAATAAAAACTTGTAAATTTTGGAAAGGAAACTAGGAAGCAATAAAAGGAGTTGGCACTCATTGTTAAATTAGGCTTTGTGGGTAGATTGGGTATAAGTAAAGAATTCTATTAAAGCCTCTCTATAATACCTTGTGTATGGGAAATAAGCATCCCTGCCAACCCATATTGAGCTACCTATCCTTCAAACCTTGCAGTTGTTCAAATATGAAGATGATGAATATGATCCAATGAGTGCAAGGTTGGCTTAAATATTACAGTTGAAGGAAGAAATAGAAAAGGTGTATAAGGCTTTCACCCAACCTCCAAAAATGACACAAAATTGGTTTGGTAGGAAGACGACAGAGCGCAAGTTTTAGGTGGAATATTTAGTCCTCAAATGGAATGAGAACAAAGCCAATATAGGAAAGCATCACAAGTTCAATGTGATCTAGGAAGGTCCATTTCAAATTATTGCAGTAAATTTAGAAAATGCCTATCATATTTGAGATATGGATGGCTAGGATATTCCTATTCCAGTAAATGGTCTTCATCTAAAGGCCTATATTCAATGATAAATTTAGGAGGTACCAGTTTGTAAATATGTACATACTTTTATTTGCAAACAATTTTTATCTTTCACTGCTTAATATAAAAAAATAATAATAAATAAATAAATAAAAATATATGAAATGAAAAAAATATATATGTATATGTGCTCCATCTCCACTACAGAATCAAGTGCACCCTAAAGTGGTTCAATTAAGACACATTTTTATTATGGGCATAATTAATTGATATACCAAGAATAGGAAATTATGAGAATCTCAGAAGGTTCTGAAAGTTTTAATAGGTTGCTTTACGAATTTGCAAGTTTATATTTTTTGAGAAAGAAAGATGTTGATAAGCACGAGTAAATTAGAAAATTAAATGCATATCTTAACTTCTAAACAATGGAAAAAAACTAGTTAAAAGCACTTTCACCTTAGATAAAGGGTGAAAATCCCATTTGCATTCCACTAGGGTGAACATGTCCTGAAACTAAAAGAATTCCAAGCTCGTGATTATTAATTGAATATTTTATTATTATTATTATTGTAAATGAATGATGGATTCCAAAGCTAAAAAAATAGGTAGCAAGTTGTGCTGAAGGAAAAGGGGCAAAAAATCCAAAGGGAAGCGAACGTATATTATTAATGCAAAGGGGAAAATGACAAAGCAGAGTCAACATTAGAAGGAAGTCAAAAGGGCTTTCACCCCAAATAAGGGATGAAACTTTCATTCACCCCTTATTGAGGTGAACACATCAAAAAAATTTGTGACTTGTGTTATTTTTATTAAAAAGTGCATCGACAACGTAAAAGGAAGATGAATATGACCAAAGGTGCACTCCCACCTTGTATACAGAACAAAAGTATTTTTTAAAAATAAATTTATAAGGTGCACATGCCTCAAATATTTTGGATGAGTGCATTAAAATTTAATGTAAGGCACAAAAAAAGAAAAAAGAGAGATCAAAAGAGATAAAATCCCTAAAAACAATTGAAATTAAAAAAAAAAGGAAAATCTATGCTTTTTCTAAAATTGGGCAAAAGGGAAAAGCAGAAGTTGTTTTAAAAGAAGGACCATCACCATGGAAGTGCATTAAGTAGGCAAAGAGAATTTTCAATGCGAAAAGAGATAAGATCAAATGCACTTCGATGGTGTTTTCGCCCTCATTATTATTTAGAGTGTGATGATTTTTCGAAAGGTGAAAGGAAGTTAAGAGTGCCCTCAAGGTAGTTTCACCTAGGAAGTGACAAGGGTCAAAAAATATTGGGCATATTAAGTGATGCATTCCCAGAGCAGTTAATATAAAATGTACACCCAGGTTGCATTGGGAGGCATTTTAGATTTTTTAAGAATTGAAATCCCACATCATTGAAAGAAGAAGTGTTATTGGTTCATAGGTAGTGAGGTTATTATCCCAAGGAATATTTAATAGCCAAGGCATGTTTTTTTGGAGAAACCACATAGTAATAAGTGCACACTTTCCAAGGATGATATTGTAGTGAATAATAGTTGATCCCGTCATAATATCGAGAATAGTGTTGAGAAAGTGAAATAAAGCACACATTCTTCCAAAATATCTTGAGGGAAATTTGACATTTACTATGGTGGTCTGAAGGGTACTCTATATAAAGGAAAACGTAAAAGCCTCACAGTTTAATTTTTAAAATTTTACTATCATTGTGTTTTTGAAAGTTTTTATTTTAAAGATTACAAAGAGAATTTATAATAGCCACCAAAGGGATATAATGGGAAAAAAAAGTAAGGAGTCACATGAGGCTACAGATCCCAAGAAGTCTAGAAATAAAGAAGGTGGGTCGAAGTCCAAGAAGGCCCGAAGGAATGAGAATGTGGACTTAGACCTGTACTCTAACATAATGGCAAAAATTGGAGACTGTGTGATTACCAAAAAGAGCATGGAGAGGCCACGACAAGATGTAGAGTTCACAATAAAGTAGGGATTAATAGTAGAAAACCCTTTAACTGTGTCATTCCACATGTAGTTATATTTGTATTTGTGTATGCTCGTACATCCTTGTCCAAATCTGGTAAAAATAATAGCTCAATTTTATAATTCAGTTACCAAGATGGTGCAAACAACAAATAGAGAACCACTTTTTCTATTTTTTCTAATGAAGTACATGAAGCATTTTCCTGTGGCTTGAAACCCCCTTCCTATGTGATTAGTAAAAAAGCTACAAACCAATGAGTAGGAATACATATATGTATCTTGTGACAATGTGTCAGTTCATGGAGATATAGTTAATCAAAGAATCATAGCTTAGGAAATTGCCAAACTTGCCAAAGCCACTCACAGAGTTCAAAAGCCTAGATATTTACTCAATGTTAGCATGGATTGCTAGTTTATCAATGGATTCCACAGTTCATAAGTGGCAAGTGGCTCTAGCACAGTGTATATTCCAAGAATATTTTTATGCTCCATTAGCTTTGAGGTAAGGTACCAATCCAATTTTATTTTATTGGGCCAATTTTATATCTTAGAAACTACATTTCCAACTGGAGAGGTTACATACTGGATAGGAAACATCATTCAATAATACCTCCTTTATATTATGGTATTTCATTTTCCATAGACACTAGCATTTTTTGTTTATCATCATAAGGTAAATGGATGAGAAAGATGAGCTTCTACTAGTGTATATGTGGAATTATGCTCTATCGATAAGGGAGTTGTTTTATAGTTTTAACCATTTGTTTTTAGGGCCTACAATAGATCTGATTTATGGCACATGTGAAATATTAGCACAAGAGATGAGAGAAGCAGTTGCTTTGGATAAAAAATGTAATATATTTTTTTTGACTCAAGGGGTGGTTGTAATAATGTATGGCTTCATGGGTAAGCCATTCCTGCTCCCATACTTTGCCACTGAACATATTTTTGCCATGGATGTGGTGCATCAAATAGACTATGCTAATGATGTGTATGGATCAGGGCACGATAAGAGGACGATTTGTAATATGCCTTTCAAGTTTAGCAATATAGAGGTGAATCAGGTTGGGAAAAATAGGCTACTCATAGTAGCACTTCAAGTTCTGGGTTTGATAGAACTACTACAATAATGGAGGTATGGCTTGTTGGGTAAATTTATAGAAATAATTAGGGCCAAAAAATTTCACTATTGTCCATAGCCTAAAATTGAAAAGAGGTACAATAATTTTGATGGGAATGACATAGAGTGGCACATCAAAAATATGATTTTTCTCCCATATTGGTATGACTACTATGAATAGGAGGTTAAATACAATCTCGTAGTATATAAAAAATTATGAACTGGTGGATAATGCGGGTCCATAGAGGAAAAATCACATTTCCTTATGGGTTGAAGATGGATGAGGCAATTTTAGAGGCCTATGATGAATATGTTAATACCTATAAATCCATAGCTTTCACCAACATCTTGCCACAAAGTTTTCAATATTCTAACAATGATGAAATCAGGAAAAAATGAGAGTGCCCAAAAATTTAAGAGGAGACCGTCGAGGAGGAGGAACATTAGTATGTGTTTCAGTGAAGGTCACAACTAATGAAATGTAAAGTCAATGAGGCACCTATGGTAGAGAAGCAAACTATTTGATATGTGCTCCCATTTCCAAAAGCTATGAATAAGCAAAGGACTAGTGTTCCTCCCTCATCTACTACTATAGTTTTGTTCATTACAGTTCCCATAGTTATAGTTGTTTCAATGACTCTTATTTCCCCTTCATTGGTGATTGATGATCCGATGATGGTCACCCAAGTGTTTCCAATGATTCATGAATATGAAGAAGACCAATAGATGGAGAACCCATAGGTGGAGGTCATTAACATTGAGGAGGAAGTAGAGGAGCAATAGGAGGAAATTATTTCATAGCCACTTCCATCACCAGAACTCATGGCGTCTATGCACGAAGGTATGTCTTTATTTCCCCTTCCTTCTTCTTCAGAGCATGTAGTGACTGTCAATTTATTTCCACCATTTTCTACATCAGTATCTCCCCCTTTCAGTATGTAGTCTATGTCCATTTTATTCCTTTTTCCACCCCTTCACAAGTCACTACTACTCCTATTCCTCTCTCTTCAGCCTCCTTTTCTTTCAGTTCATTTACATTAGGGTTGAATCTATTTTCATGCCCTTCCCCTTCCATTTCTACTATGAATTTTATTGAGGTTGTAAGTATGCAAGATCCTCCCATAGTGAGAATAACTACAACTAAAATTCTATTGTTTTTGTCCCTCCCCTTCTAGACGTCTCTTCTACTTCCTTTGATCCTTACCGCTCACAAGTTTTGATACCTTTCACACAATTTTTGGAGTTACAAGTACTTCCTAAAGTTTAGGTGGCACCAAAATATTCTAATGCAAAGAAAATCAATAGAGCACACCTCAGTTCATTGCATTGGTTGAAGAGCCACAAGTGTAAAGAAGCATTGGATCCAGTTCGGTCGCTCAAGAAGGTTTTTTTTATCCAGTTGCCATGGAGGTTCACACAACCAAAATCACTCCCCTGGTTCAAAATACACAAGTAGAAATGATGCCATGTGATTACATTTATGATACTATAATAGAGGACCTGACCAAGATTGATACCATAGAGAAAATGGGCAATGTATAGGTTGATATGAGTTTGATATACTTGCATGGTGAATATTATAAGCAGAGATATTTTGATCATGAAAATAAAATTATCGAACTCAAAAATTCCTTGGCCATAAGTAGAGCATGAGAGAAGAATACAACCATGGAAAATGAATACTTGCACCAATAGGTAGGAGTGAACTTGAAATAAAAATATGTAGCAAGAATAGAGATGCAAGCACTCATAATGCAACTAGAGGCCATACATAATCAACTGGCTGAAAATGCTACATAGGTTATGGGCTTCTCATTGAAGATAATAAAAGAGGCTCACCTTCACTCAGCTCAGATTTGTGAAAATTTAATATCCAAAGCAGTTCAGGTTTGGCATTACCTTTGGGTAGCCCAAATATAGATTCATATGGATCAACAATTGATTGACACCACAAAGGAGATGCTAAGACTCCACATGTAAATGGTTGTAAAAATCCAATAGCTAGCTTAGTCTAGCATATACATTCATACCTTGAGAAAAATAGATTGTGCTTGGTCTACTACAAAGGTTACATTATGCAGTTGTTTTCATAGAATGGACCTGGTGAGAGAATGAAGAACACAAGCTTATACTGAGAGGGGGGGTGAACAGTATAAGAGCACTTTTTACTTTTCTTTCCAAATCAATATTATGCAATGTATAGATAGCAATATTAACAACAATAATCAAAGCAATGCACAAATCACCACACATAATAGAGACACCAATTTAATGTGGTTCACCCAAAGATGGCTACCTCCACGGAGAAAATATTTTACTAAAATTTTCTCAATAAATATCTTGGGAATTCTTTCCCTATTACAATGTTTATGGACCTCTGTCCAAAGGAGATGTTGATCCCCTAAATCTGGTTCGTGGATCTCTATCCATAGGATACCTCCTTCTCCTCTACTTTGGTTGGTGATCCTCTAGAAGACTACTACCTCCACTACATTAGCTTGTGGATCTCTCTCCACTGAAGACTCTTGTCCCCACTTAGAAAACCTATCCTCACTACCCTAGATGATGGATCTATATCCACTGGAGACTACTGTCCTCTTTGCTCTATCACCTCCAAATATCTATCTCAAATCTACACTAAACATAGTCCAGTTGATCTAGCACAAATCTGCTCAACTCTGCACTAAACATAGTCTAGCTAGTTTAGCACAAATATTCTCAACAAGCTCACTCAAATATGCACTAAACACAATCTAGTAAGTCTAGCACAAATCTTCTCAACTCTACACTAAACACAGTCCAGTCGGTCTAGCACAAGTCTTCTCAATAGGTCCACTCAGAACCTACTCAAATCTGCTCAATAGGTCCACTCAGAACCTGCTCAAATATGCTCAATAGGTCCACTTAGAACCTATCCAAATATGCTCAATAGGTCCACTCAAAACCTGTCCAAATATGCTCAACAGGTCCACTCAAAACCTGTCCAAATCTGCTCAATAAGTCCTCTCTAGAACTTAGCCAAATCTATATTGTAAGCTTCCACAAAAGCTCACACAAAAATAGTCCACAAGTCTTCTCAAAGACTTACCTCAAATCTGCTTAAAAAGTCCACACAGAACTTGTCCAATCTCATAGAAGAATAAAGAGAATTTTTAGAGACTCAATATGTTCTATACTCAAAGCTTCAATCACTTTCTCAACTCAAATCAATTTCATAGAAGCATAAAGAGAATTGTTAGAGACTCAATATGTTCTATACTCAAATCTCAATCACTTTCTCAACTCAAATCAATATCATAGAAGCATAAAGAGAATTGTTAGAGACTCAATATGTTCTACACTCAAAGCTCAATCTCTTTCACAACTCAAATCAGAATATAGAATAGTTTGTTTTATGGAACTTGAAAAATCACTTCATACATCCACTTGACTAGGCTCAATCAACTCTACTCAACCAATTTCTCAAGAACCAACCCTTGCTCACAAACCCTAGTCCAAGTATGTAAACATCAACTCAAAATATTTCCAACAATGCTCAAAAACAAATATCACATAACAATGATACTCATGTTCTTTCCAAAACCCTAGTTCAAGTTCTTTGCACAACAATTCACTTCAACAACAATGCTCATAAATCAATCTTCACATAACAATGATACTCATGTTCTTTTCAAAACCCTAACTCAAGTTCTTTACACAATCCAAATGCTTCAACAACAATGCTTATAAAACAAGGTTTTAATCACAACTCTTAATTCTAGAAAACCTTGAAGCATTAACTCAAACACTTTTGAAAAGGAAACCCTAATAAAATCTTTTTCACTCCAAACTTTATTTTTTAGTAAGCCAATCAATCAACTCAACCAAAGAAGAATTTTCCCATACCTTTTTGTTGCCAAAGAGTTGATCTCACAAATCTTCCACACTCACAATTACTTCTTTGCCAATCTCAATAAGGGTTAGAAGACTTCAATAAAACACAATACAAAAATATGACTAAAATACACCTTATCACTCCAACTTAAAAATAATATTCACCATAATATTCTTTAATAGAAAAACCCTTATTAAAATAAAATCAATGCTCAATAGTCTTAATCCTCCAATATATCACTATATTAATTAAGACTTTACAAAGACCTCCTTATAACTCCTAATAACAAATCTCAAATAACATCACTTATTTAATAATTAACCCCTCTAACAATTAATTCCACTCATAAACCTTATACCTCCAACATATGCTAATAACAATAAAAATTAAACACCCTTATATCTCCAACATAGGTGGATAATTAAAAATTTAACCAAAAATATTTACCTCACCTTCGAAGGGAATTGAACCCTCAACCTTACCCACAATGTGCACCTTAGCCATGGCCAAAGTCATCGCACGAGCCACGCACTCATTTACAATTAATGAAGCACCACCACGTGCTTCAACTCTCAACTCCTTCTTCCCTTGGCAAAATGACGTGCACCTTGGGTGCCTTAACCAACATGACCTCCAATGCACCTATCGCATTTTGAATGTAGGCCCTCGCATGAACAAATATTTTCTTGCTTCCCAACTCACCACTAGGCCACGCTGTCCTATGTGCCTTTGAAAATTAATGCTTCCTTCCTAAAACACTTCGTTGTCCACAAAATTTGCAATTCTCACGAGCTCTTATTCTTTTTCGCATGCCAATTAAAATTTGAGCAAGGATAATGTTTTAGACTTTGGGCAATGTATTTATATTGCTTCCTCCATACCTTGGGAGACGTCGACGCTTCCCCGATTTCCTTCCACAATGTCAATGAAGGTTTTAAAAGCACTTCAAATGCCTTTTCTTCCAAACCCAACCTTTGGGTTTATGAAATATAATTAAACTTTATAAAACCCACTTTGATTTATAAAATATTATAATGAAAATTATAAATATTTTATTTGGGGTTTTCACCATATCACTTTAATATTATAATAACAATTATTATAATATTATATCCTTTTGATGCCTTGGATAAATTGCTTCCTTGGGTTGACCCATTCTCTTGGGTGTAAAATATAGATATTTAAACCCATCATGAATTTCATTAAACTTCCACTTGCACTTAAGTTGAGCTATCACCTAGCACCTTGACATCAATGACAACTAATTTTGGACATCAATGACAACTGCTCAAAATGTCCAACAATCTCCCCCTTTGTCATTGATGGCAACCCAAATTATTTTTATTGAAAGCTTGACTTCTTCTTCTGTGTTGTTCCCCCTGGGACACTTCTCCCCTGGCTCAATGCTCTCTCAAATATCAAATCTCTCCCCATTACACAAATCTCTCCCCCTTTGACATCAATGGCAAAGGGTCACCTTTGGGGCTCGGGGCTAAGAATGAGCCTCTTAGCTTAGCCCCTCCCCCACCTCCTTTTGAGGTGGTTAATTCTGGGGTGGGAGTATTTCTACTCCCAAAAGGCATTGTTCTTTACCTTTATCCTCTTCCCTTATTTTCTAAATTTTCTGATTCCTCTGACTATTTCTATCCATGTCATCATTCCTATTCTTGTTCTTGTTCACATCCATGTTCTTGTTCCTGTTCACATCCATATTCCTATTCCTGTTCCTATCCATGTTCCTATTCATGTTCTTGTTCATATTCATGTTCCTATTCCTTTTCATACCTATTTTTGGAATGTCTGCTCTACACCACTTTGTTGTGTGACCATTATTATTGCACTTATAACACTTAATGATATTATTCCTTGGAGGTGCAAATGTCTTAGGATTTCTCCTAGTGAAGCCATATCCTCTTCTATCATGAACCCTGCAATTCATTGCCTTGTGACCAAACCGATTACATGAGTAACAATACCCATGAGAAAAGTTTCCATTCCCATATTCCTATCTTTCATGTGTCCTGCATTGTGAAGCCATGTGCCCAAACTTGTGACATGAAAAACATATTCCATTGAAGCTTCCTTGTCTTGACCTCATTGGTCTCCTATTATGATTGTTGTTCCATCTGTATCTTCTTTGTGCATTGTTCCTGTCTTTGTTGAACCCTTTATTGTCCAACCCATCCTCTGATGTCTCACTTCCTTTTACACTGTCTTCTTCTGAAGTATCTTCATCTAAAGTTTCTTCTCCTCCAAAACTTGAAGTTGACTCTCCTTCCCATTTTTTTTGATCCTTTTCAAATCCAAGACCTGTTTTCTTTGATGTAGTATTTTGTGTCTTGATGAACTTATCCAAGTTCTTTGAGCTATTTTTAAATCCCTTCATATTGATCTTGGAGTCCTCTAAATATTATTTTAGTAGTGCCACTTCTTGTGCTAACTTCTCACATTCCAATATCTTTGCTTCTAACTTATCTTTGAACTTCTTTGCTTTAGCCTTTGATTTTTCTAAATCCTCTATGAGCAATCTTCTTTCTTCATCACATTCTTGAAATTGAATTTCAAGTTTAGTGTGTTGCTTCCTTACCTTCTTTACCGTGTCAAGGGCATAGATGAGTTCTCCCTTGAGATCATAACCATTCTCTTTTGAATAATCCTCTATTTGTTTACCTTTGTCCACATCATTACTCTCTTTTGGCTTGTCTTCTATAGGATCACTTTCATCTTCTTCTAATAATGCCATTAGAAGATTTTCATCTGGTCCTTCAAGTGCATTCTCATACTCATCATCACTAAAACTATAACCATCCCTTGTACAATCATCTTCAAGATGTCCAAAGTTACCACATCTAAAACACTTGAGAATAACTGGAGTTTTCTTAATTGGTTCTTTTTCTTCAATCATAAACAGAACTTCATCTCTATCATTGTATGAAAAACTAGCATCACTATCACTTGAGTACTTGCATTATCCTCATAGTAGCTCCTCTTTTGTCTTTGAAATAACTTATTTCCTTGTCTACTTTGTCCATCCTTGCTTTTCTTTTGATGCTTATCCTGCCTATATATTTCTGATTCCCTATACCTATGATCTTGTTTTTCTTCACCATTGTTGTTCTTTGGTTCTTTACAATCTATTGCAAAATGTCCAAACTTTCCACAATTGAAACACTTAACAGATATTAGATCTATGGATATTCTGGAACCTTTATTTCTTCTACCATAATTAGCTTCTTCATCACTGGATGACTCACTGCTTGATTCTGACTTCTTACCCTTTATTTTCTTGATTGCTTTGAATGTTGCTTCCTTCTAGGGAGTAGGATATTTTATTCTTATCTCAAAAGTTGTTAGCATACCAAGCAACTTATCTCTTGTCAAAGTATCACCATCCAATATATTTCTATAGAAACCTTTCAAATTATTTAAGAATCTTAAGACTTTATCACAAACATCGTTCATCAATCTTCATTCCAATCCTTCATATCATTAACCTCATCATTCATTTATAACACCATATTTTCCTTTCATTCATTCTCAATTTTCAAATTGTCCTTTGAATTTTGTATCTCCCTCATATATACCTTGTAATTTATCCCATATTTCTTTTTCTTCTACAATGCATAACTTTCATAACTCTTTCTACAAACTCTCACAAGTCATTCATTCTTTGAATTATAGTCTTGTAGAACTTACCTTCCTTATCTCGTAGGAGGATTGACTACTTGGATCATATCTCAAATTCCACTACATCCCAAACTTCATTGCCAAGTGCCATTAGGTAGATCCTCATCATCATACTCCAATACATATAGTCACTTCCATCAAAGACTGGTGCTGAGTTATTTTAGGACACCTCCTTAGGATCCATTGTGTTCTTGTTAGCTTTTCCTTCAAGATGTTAAACTCTTATGAAGGCACCCGCTCTGATACCAATTGAAGAACACAAGCTTATACTGAGAGGGGGGTGAACACTATAAGAGCACTTTTTACTTTTCTTTCCAAATTAATATTATGCAATGTATAGATAGCAATATTAACAACAGTAATCAAAGCAATGCACAAATCACCACACACAATAGAGACACCAATTTAACGTGGTTCACCCAAATATGGCTACCTCCATGGAGAAAATATTTTACTAAAATTTTCTCAATCAATATCTTGGGAATTCTTTCCCTATTACAATGTTTATGGACCTCTATCCAAAGGAGATGTTGATCCCCTAAATATGGTTCATGGATATCTATCCATAGGAGAACTCCTTCTCCTCTACTCTGGATGGTGATCCTCTAGAAGACTACTGTATCCACTACACTGGCTTGTGGATCTCTCTCCACTGAAGACTCTTGTCCCCACTTAGAAGACCTGTCCTCACTACCCTGGATGATGGATCTCTATCCACTGGAGACTATTGTCCTCTTTTATCTATCACATCCAAAGCTCTATCTCAAATCTACACTAAACATAGTCTAGTCGGTCTAGCACAAATATGCTCAACTATGCACTAAACACAGTCCAGTCGGTTTAGCACAAGTCTGCTCAACAAGCTCACTCAAATATGCACTAAACACAGTCTAGTCGGTCTAGCACAAATCTTCTCAACTCTACACTAAACATAGTCTAGTCGGTCTAGCACAAGTCTGCTCAATAGGTCCACTCAGAACTTGCTCAAATCTGCTCAATAGGTCCACTCAGAACCTGCTCAAATCTGCTCAATAGGTCCACTCAGAACCTGTCCAAATATGCTCAATAGGTCCACTCAGAACCTATCCAAATCTGCTCAACATGTCCACTCATAACCTATCCAAATCTGCTCAATAAGTCCTCTCTAGAACTTAGCCAAATATGTATTGTAAGCTTCCACAAAATCTCACACAAAAACAATCAACAAGTCTTCTCAAATACTTACCTCAAATATGCTTAACAAGTCCACACAGAACTTGTCCAATCTCATAGAAGCATAAAGAGAATTTTTAGAGACTCAATATGTTCTATACTCAAATATTAATCACTTTCTCAACTCAAATCAATCTCATAGAAGCATAAAGAGAATTGTTAGAGACTCAATATGTTCTATACTCAATAACTTTCTCAACTCAACTCAATCTCATAGAAGCATAAAGAGAATTTTTAGAGACTCAATATGTTCTACACTCAAAGCTCAATCTCTTTCACAACTCAAATTAGAATATAGAATAGTTTGTTTTATGGAACTTGAACAATCACTTCATACATCCACTTGACTAGGCTCAATCAACTCTACTCAACCAATTTCTCAAGAACCAACCCTTGCTCACAAACCCTAGTCCAAGTATGTAAACATCAACTCAAAATGTTTCCAACAATGCTCAACAACAAATCTCACATAACAATGATACTCATGTTCTTTCCAAAATCCTAGTTCAAGTTCTTTGCACAACAATTCACTTCAAAAACAATGCTCATAAAACAAATCTTCACATAACAATGATACTCATGTTCTTTCCAAAACCCTAACTCAATTTCTTTGCACAATCCAAATGCTTCAACAACAATGCTTATAAAACAAGGTTTTAATCACAACTCTTAATTCCAGAAAACCTTGAAGCATTAACTCAAACACTTTTGAAAAGGAAACCCTAATCAAATCCTTTTCACTCCAAAATTTATTTTTTAGTAAGCCAATCAATCAACTCAACCAAAGAAGAATTTTCCCATACCTTTTTGTTGCCAAAGAGTTGATCTCACAAATTTGCCACACTCATAATTACTTCTTTGCCAATATCAATAAGGGTTAAAAGACTTCAATAAAACATAATACAAAAATATGACTAAAATACACCTTATCACTCCAACTTAAAAATAATATTCACCATAATATTCTTTAATAGAAAAACCCTTATTAAAATGAAATCAATGCTCAATAGTCTTAATCCTCCAATATATCACTATATTAATTAAGACTTTACAAAGACCTCCTTATAACTCCTAATAAAAAATCTCAAATAACATCACTTATTTAATAATTAACCCCTCTAAAAATTAATTCCACTCATAAACCTTATACCTCCAACATATGCTAATAACAATAAAAATTAAACACCCTTATATCTCCAACATAGGTGGATAATTAAAAATTTAACCAAAAATATTTACCTCACCTTTGGAGGGAATCGAACCCTCAACCTTTCCCACAATGTGCACCTTAGGCACGGCCAAAGTCACCGCATGAGCCACGCGCTCATTTGCAATTAACAAAGCACCACCATGTGCTTCAACTCTCAACTCCTTCTTCCCTTGGCAAAATGATGTGCACCTTGGGTGCCTTAACCAACACGACCTCCAATGCACCTACCGCATCTCGAATGTAGGCCCTCGCACGAACAAATATTTTTGCACTTCCCAACTCACCACTAGGCCATGTTGTCCTATGTGCCTTCAAAAATTAATGCTTCTTTCCTAAAACACTTTGTTGTCCATGAAATTCGTAATTCTCATGAGCTCTTTATTCTTTTTCGCATGCCAATTAAAATTCAAGCAAGGATAATATTTTAGATTTTGGGCAATGTATTTATATTGCTTCCTCCATACCTTGGGAGATGTTAGCACTTCCCCGATTTCCTTCCATGATGTCAGCAAAGGTTTTTAAAGTGCTTCGAATGCCTTTTATTCCAAACCCAACCTTTGGGTTTTTGAAATATAATTAAACTTTATAAAACCTACTTTGATTTATAAAATATTATAATGAAAATTATAATATTTTATTTGGGGTTTTCACCATGTTGAGTGGTATTTTCACCCGATTATGAAAACACACTCTCCGATAGGACTTGGGTTCCAAATCCTCTCTTGCAAAGAAATTAGACAAGTAATTTCTCCAAGGTCTCCGCTATGTTAGCATTTGTGTAGGTATATTAATATATCTCAAATAAATATATTCAATTTAAATGCTTGGACACCTTAGTGGTTTGCAAGTAACTAAAAACAAGGGGCAATGTTGGTTTATTTTATTGTGAAACTTTAATGATTGTTTATTGAACCCAAATAAAGCAAATGTGATCTGACCCTTATATGACCACGTTGTAACTTCAAAGTGGAAATTGATGAAATGCCATAAAACATAACTCCTTCAATGAAATTGGAATTTTCATGAAGGGAATGTCATCATCGGCTCATGAATGAAAAATAAAAATGAAAATGAAATTCTGGCCCTGGAAATGGAAATTTTAAAATGTGTATTTAAAATCTGTAATACAACCTACGCAATGGTGAAACTATTTTTGGATTTTGACATTTTTTTAATTTTTTATTTTAATGCCTATAAATTAAAATAAAGTTGGAGCTTCTGAAAATAAAATGCAGAAAAAAATGAAAATAAAATGCAGAGAATGAAAATAAAACGTGTTCAGTTTGATGCTATCCTGTTCGACAAAATCGAAGATGTGAGGTTTCCATGCATGCAACCTAACCTATTGGACCTACAAAACATGCATCATCCTAATAATCTAAGTGCTAGTTCCTAGGGTTTTGAATGGGGTTTTCAGATTTAGACATTTGCTTGGAGCAACCAAGATAACTTGTATTTTACTCCACCTATAAGCCTAAAATTTGAAAAGGGGAAAAATAGACATTAAATCTTACATGCAGAAAATAACTCTTTTCTTGTCAATGAGGTGCAACTCTTTGAATTTTTTGTATTAAAAATTTATCATTTTACAATAACAGAAGTCTCTAGTTTTCTCAAAACCAGAAAAAGGGGAGGAAAAACACTCCACAACAGGCCCAGAATAGCTAATCACCCTCAGCTCTACAACCCTACTCGCAGCGGTTTTCGACCCTTGTACCAATCTGTGCCTCTGCTTTTATACTTTCTGGCAATGCTCTCTGTTTTGCCCTGTGACACTTCGCTTCATCTCCCAGATCGCTCTATTTCACCTTCCCTACATTTTCGTTGTCTTTTACTTTATGCTCGACATTGAGATGCTTGATCTTCTCTGTGAACTGTAACGCTTCTGTAGCCCTTACACCTTTATGCCACGTGTTCTGTGTTTCTCTGCATGTTCCATAATGGTCCCCTGTAAATCATGATCAAAATAGCATGTCGTGATATCATGACATTTTTATGTATGTAGATTTGCCCCTCTGCCTGTATCACGAAAATAAGATGTGTCATGAAATCACGACATGCACTGTGAAAATGGGACATGTCCCAAAATCATGACATTTTCCTGTCAATAGCCTCGTTCGCCCTCATGCATCACGAAAATGATACATGTTGCGATATCATGACATTTTTCTACTATCGGTCCGCGTGGATACAACCTATCATGAAATTGCGACATTTTTCTGCTTCGGGCCGCGTGGATGCAACCTATCGCAAAATCGTGATGTTTTTCTCATTCGCTGTATTTTGTTGCCCTTAGCCATGAAAACGTGACATGTCACGAAATCATGACACTTTTTAATTTCACACCACTTGGCTGCTTTTTGTCGTGAAATCGTGACACCTTTTCTTTTCGTACCATCATCTTTGCTTTCTGTCACGAAATCGCGATGCTTTTCCTTTTTGGGCTGTCTTGCTCTTTCTGTTGTGAAATCACGACACTTGTTCGTTCAATACCACTTGGCTACTTCAGGTCATGAAAATGTGACATGTCACGATTTCATGAAACATTTCCCTCGCTTAGCTTGTCAGTCGTCGTGAATCACAAAAATGAGACTTATCGCTATTTCACGACGTTTTCTATCTTCATCTCCATTGCCATCGTCAGGTCGCGAAAATGCAACCTATAACTATTTCGTGACAATTTCTTTCCTTTATTCCTTCCTCACTTTTCTATCGTGAAAACCTGACATGTCGTGATATCATGACATTTTTTCATTTTAGTCTCGAGAACAAAACCTGTCACGATATTGTGACACCTTTTCATTTTAAGTCTACCTCATGATCTGTGTCACAAAAATGTGACATGTCGCGATATCGTGACATTTTTTCTCCTTGCGCTTCATCTCGTCTTCGGGCCACGAAAACATGACATGTCGCGATATCGCGACAACTTTGACATCTTGCTCTGTTTGACTATTTTGATCGCAATTTCATGACATGTCACGATATCACGACATTTTTCACTTTATCTGTCTCTCTCCTCTGTGAACCGTAATTTCATGACTTGTCGCGATATCGTGACATTTTTTTGTCAACACTTCTTCCTGCTTTCTTTGACCATAATTTCACAACACGTCGTGATATCGCGACATTTTCTCATCATGCTGCATTATGTTGCTCTTAGCTACGAAAACGTGACATGTCACGAAATTGTGACACCTTTTCATTTTTTGTTATGATGGAGCAACATGTCGCGATATCATGACAACTTTTCATTTTTGGCTGTGACGGAGCAACATGTTGTGATATCGCGACAACTTTTCATTTTTGGCCGCGATGGAGCAACGTGTCGCGATATCGCGACAACTTTTCATTTCTAGTCATGACGGAGCAACATGTCACGATATCATGACACTTCTCTTTTGTGATATTCTTCTTTTTTCCTTGATTTTTAGCATCTGGGCCACTGTGGTCTTCTTTGAAAGCATGCAAAAAATGTGGGTCTCCAATTTTGGGGTGTGTTGTGGATCAGCCACAACAAATGGTGACTCTGCTATCAAATTCTCCTGAGCATTTTGGTAAGAACCCAACCTAAAATATACAAGCTTAGATACAGGCGTCAGCACATCAAAGATAAACAAATACCAATAGATCAGAAATACATGAAACATCAGAATCATTAAGTATCAGCTTAGTGTGTGCAATGTGTTTTCATTCCCTATTGCTTGAATTTGATCAACATTCCATTGTCAGTTTCACTTATGATTTGTATGCAAGGCTATGAATGATTTGTGTAGGATTTGATGCATGATGAAGATGCTAGAGATATAACAACCTGCATTGCAAAGGCTCAAACCTTCCAATATCATGAACAAACATATCAAAACTATCAAACCCTCTTAAGGCCCAATAAATATATGTATACTGAATTAATTTATTAGATCCCAAAGTTGGTTATGTGTCACTACCATCTTGAACCCATGTGCAAGTGTAAGTGAAATCATAACTTTAGGGAATAGGATTCCCAACCTAAGTAAGATGAGAATTATGTCCTATCCTTACTACTCCATGTAGGTCAAATCAGAGCTTTGGGGAGTTGGATCCTCAACCTAAGCGAGATGAGAATTTAACCCTATCCTTACTACTCTGATTTTAGGCTTTAAGCATTATGGGAGTGGTAAAAACCATTTTTTTAAGGATAATGTTGCATGATAGGACAGACATGAAATATTCTTTTCACCTGACCTTTTATTCCAAGCATGGTTTTGATCATTTTGCCCAAGATATTCTTTAATGTGCATAGAATGTGCTTGGTTCAAGATAGTTCGGACATCAGTTCCCAACCTTAGGATTTTTTTTTTTTTATATGTTTCATGTTATAGAATAACCCTAAGAGGATTCGACACCTTCTCAATGATTGCACATGAAATGAAAATGTAACTTGAGATGACATGTATATGCAAATGTGGAATGTGACATGAGATGTGAATGCACTGCTTCTTTTGGAATATATCATCTACTTTACCATAATGTGCAAAACTGACAACTTCATGCATCACAAGATTCAAACGATATTATTTAAATTTTTGTGTTACTTGTGGAGCTTTCTACAACACAATTCCAATGTTTCATATTTCCCTGATCTAAAGCATAAATTAACATCTCAAAAACAACTTTTTCATCATTTTTTTTTTTAGACAAACCAAACATGTCAAATAAACACACAACTTTAAATCATGATTAAACTAACAATCCCAAAAATGAAACTTGAAAAACACAAACCCAAAACCAAAACCAAAATCTATATACAAATGTACAATATGGTACAAGATGAAGCAAAGCTTGGACTATCACTTTCCCGAATCCCAAACATGATTAGAACATTTCAAAAGACATATGACACAATATGTATGCCAAATGTTGTAGGAATCCAACAATAATAAGATCAAACCAAGCAATGCAACAAATTTCAACTTGCCACGCTCACCATACCAATTTGATTTAGTTCTATTACCAACACCATAGGTGAGATTCAAATCAAATTGATTAGACAATGGTTGGTATTCAATTTTGTCTTGTCTATTATTTAAATTGCAAGTTTCATCATTCCATTCATGATTTAGAAGTAGGCTTTCTTTATCCAAAATGAAACTTTGTAAGTAAAAGCCTATTTCTAAACATTTTAAAGCCAATTCATCTTCCAAGTTTGTAGGCCATTCAAACTTGTGTAACAGTTTGCAAGCATCTAGGATATTTACTAAATTAGGATCATTAACGAGTTTTACCCTAGATTCAATTAGCAATTGTTGATGAATTTGATTTAACAATTCAAGTGCATCAACTTATTTTCCATTCATTA
This sequence comes from Wollemia nobilis, assembly GCA_028583015.1. Taxonomy (NCBI): domain Eukaryota; kingdom Viridiplantae; phylum Streptophyta; class Pinopsida; order Araucariales; family Araucariaceae; genus Wollemia; species Wollemia nobilis. Next base: position 983,508 of record JAQPPZ010016751.1, on the reverse strand, counting down.
AAACAATGTTATTAAAGGTGTGATTAAAAATTATACCTTGTTTTTCATTTACCTTTAACGACATTTCACCATAAACATCATTCAAATTCAAAACATGGTCATGCAAATTTTCACCTAAATATTGGATGTTTGAACACAAAAGGTTAGAATCTACCTTTTGACCATTTTTGTTTACCAAAAATTGGTGAGAAATCACAATTTCTTCTTTTACCTCATCGTCTTCATACTATTCATCGATTACTTGTTTATCAAACATACCAAAATTGGGCACCCAATTGAAAACATGTCAATCCTTTTCAACCCTCAAATGTTTTTGGTCAAAGTGTATGTCAAGTAATCTATTTTTATGATCACTTATTCGAGTTGCTTCCAATTGATCAATCTCTTTGTCATTTGGTTCTAATTCTTTGTTCCCTATCCATGGTATCTCTTCATGTGAGGTAGAAGTTTCAACATCCTGCATATCAAGTGAAATATGAGTTTCATCTATGGGGGTGTGAGAAAAGAATGCATTATCATATCTCCCTCAACCATTATAAAAATTATCTTCAAAATTTTTGGGATGAAGCTCCATGGTATTTGTGACATGATCTTTTGATTCATTCATCAATTCACTTTCTTCTTTCTCCTTGGTAATAGGATCATTATAATCTTCCAAAATTTTATGAGATTTGAAACTCTTTCAAAACATCCTTGAATTGTACAGGAGTTGTAAAGTCTTCCTTTGAGTAGGTGATCATGTTGTCCTGTATATCAATTGGCACCCAAGTTTCATTAGTAGTTTTGGACTGAGTGTAGTCCTCCCACTTCTTCCAAGCATCATAATAATCATCTTTCAAAATCAAGTGGTGGCGTTCAACTACTTCTTCAACATCTTCCAATTCATCAATGTGTTTCTCTTCAAATTCATCTTCACCTTCCTTAGATGGTTCAATTATTTCCAAAAGTGGGTCGTTTATTGAATTCAAATTTGTAAGGCCATCATAATCCAAATTAGTAACCCATGATTCACTTTTATCATAATTTTGAGGGTGAAGAATTTCTTGATCTTTAATTTTACACATCTCATCAATAGTGTCTTCCAAGAACAAGTGGTGAAACTCTATCATATCTTCAAATTCATTTATTGGTTTTCTTCCAATTTCACTTTCAACCACTTCATTTAATTATATGGTGGGTTCCATCTTATCACATATTTCAAACATTGTTGAATTTAGAACCCCTTCATCCGAATAATCATGTATCTCTATGAATGAGATCATTTCTGCATAATCCTCACTAGTGGATGTTGGCTTAGCAATTTGCACCTCCTCGTAGACTACATCTAAGGTGGTTGTAAGATTTGGATATTCAAATTCATCCCCTTGATCATTTACCTTAGATATCATTGGAGTGGAGGGTGCTATATTTGATGGTTGGTGTAGGTTGGCATCAATATCTTTAGAAGGACAGTCTCTTATGTGAACATGTTGTGCCTTTTCTTCTTCAAGACCTTGTCGTTCTATCTCTTCTAAGATTTCATGGATTTTCTCTAGAGACAAGCCACCCATTTTTTCCTCAATGAGTGAAGCAAGTGTGGGGTGTATGGCTCCCAAGTATACTTCTATGGCTTCTTCTTCTAATGTGTTAAAATTTTCCCACATTTGGGAGTGCAACTCCCTAAATCTTCCATTGAATTGACTCAAGGATTCATTAGGCTCCTTACATATGGAGGTAAACTAATTTTTCAAGATTTCTAAGTCAGCCTGATTACCAAAATGATAAAGATAGGCTACTTCTAGTTGTATCCAAGAAGTCCTAACCTCCATGGGTAGTTGGTTGTACCAAAAGAATGGTTTATCATCCAAAATGTATGCAAATAACTTACAAGCCACCTCCTCATAGAAAATATGGAATTTACATAATGTATCCTTGTAGACATACAATTTTTGCAAGTATCCTAGTGGCACATCTTGATTAAAACATCGTAGAAACTCTAATAACAATTTAGGAATTTGATAGGGTACCACAGGTATAGACAAACCCTTATAATGGTCCTCCATTATTAATACCGTTCTTTCTCTTAGAGACATCATTTCAGCTCTCAGGGATACAATGTGCTCCTCAAATGTTGCCATTAGTGAACTCAGAATATAACTTTTAGAACCAAATATGTTGAATACTCAACCTGCAATGTATAAAAAATCAAGTTAGCATCAACTAAGAGATGTATTCATTAAAATCAAATGAAAGTAACTGTTAGTCAAGACCAAAATTTTCAAAATTAAATCAAATCACTTTATTTCTGTATGAACAATCAGAAAAGCATTAGAATAATATACAACATACCTGAATTGCTTAAAATAAAGTAAACCAATTTAGGCCGTCCTTTTAACAATCTGCTGAGAGTTAGAGGACTAAAGATAACAATCAACAGGGCATGAAATATTCAAAATTTAAATCCCTGTAGCACTTAAATTCCACTAAAATAAACCCGTCATGCCCTCCTTCTAGCACCAATCTATTGAGTGGTATTTTCACCCGATTGTGAAAACACACTCTCCGATAGGACTTGGGTTCCAAATCCTCTCTTGCAAAGAAATTAGACAAGTAATTTCTCCAAGGTCTCCGCTATGTTAGCATTTGTGTAGGTATATTAATATATCTCAAATAAAGATATTCAATTTAAATGCTTGGAACACCTTAGTGGTTGCAAGTAACTAAAAACAAGGGGCAATGTTGGTTTATTTTATTGTGAAACTTTAATGATTGTTTATTGAACCCAAATAAAGCAAATGTGATCTGACCCTTATATGACCACGTTGTAACTTCAAAGTGGAAATTGATGAAATGCCATAAAACATAACTCCTTCAATGAAATTGGAATTTTCATGAAGGGAATGTCATCATCGGCTCATGAATGAAAAATAAAAATGAAAATGAAATTCTGGCCCTGGAAATGGAAATTTTAAAATGCGTATTTAAAATCTGCAATACAACCTACGCAATGGTGAAACTATTTTTGGATTTTGACATTTTTTTAATTTTTTATTTTAATGCCTGTAAATTAAAATAAAGTTGGAGCTTCTGAAAATAAAATGCAGAAAAAATGAAAATAAAATGCAGAGAATGAAAATAAAACGTGTTCAGTTTGATGCTATCCTGTTCGACAAAATCGAAGATGTGAGGTTTCCATGCATGCAACCTAACCTATTGGACCTGCAAAACATGCATCATCCTAATAAGCTAAGTGCTAGTTCTTAGGGTTTGGAATGGGGGTTTTCAGATTTAGACATTCGCTTGGAGCAACCAAGATAACTTGTATTTTACTCCACATATAAGCCTAAAATCTGAAAAGGGGAAAAATAGACATTAAATCTTGCATCCAGAAAATAACTCCTTTCTTGTCAATGAGGTGCAACTCTCTGAATTTTTTGTATTAAAAATTTATCATTTTACAATAATAGAAGTCTCTAGTTTTCTCAAAACCAAAAAAAGGGGAGGAAAAACACTCCATAGTAGGCCCAAAATAGTTAATCACCCTCAGCTCTGCAACCCTACTCGCAGTGGTTTCTGACCCTTGTACCAATCTATGCCTTTGCTCTTATACTTTCTGGAAATGCTCTCTGTTTCACCCTGTGACGCTTCGCTTCATATCCTAGATCACTTTGTTTCACCTTCCCTACCTTTTTTTTATCTTTGAATTTATGCTCGACATCAAGATGCTTGATCTTCTCTGTGAACTGTAACGCTTCTGTAGACCTTACACCTTTATGCCACGTGTTTCACGTTTCTCTGCATGTTCCACAATGGCCGCCTGTAAATCATGACCAAAATAGCATGTCACAATATCATGAAATTTTTATGTATGTAGCTTTGCCCCTCTGCCTGTATCGCGAAAACAAGACGTGTCATTAAATCGCAACATGCACCACGAAAATGGGACATGTCACAAAATTGTGACATTTTCTTGTCAACAGCCTCGTTCGCCCTCATGCATTGCGAAAATGATACATGTCGTGATATCGTGACATTTTTCTACTATTGGGCCATGTGGATACAACCTGTCTTTCTGCTTCGGGCCGCGTGGATGCAACTTGTCGCAAAATTGTGACATTTTTCTCCTTCGTTGTATTTTGTTGCCCTTAGCCACGAAAACGTGACATGTCATGAAATCACAACACTTTTTTGTTCCGTACCTTTTCTTTCAGTACCATCATCTTTGCTTTCTATCACGAAATCGTGATGCTTTTCCTTTTCGGGCTGTCTTGCTGCTTTCTATTGCGAAATCATGACACTTGTTCCTTCAGTACCACTTGGCTGCTTCAGGTCGTGAAAACGTGACATGTCGTGATTTCATGACACATTTCCCTCGCTTAGCTTGTCAGTCACTGTGAATCACAAAAATGAGACCTGTCACAATTTCGCGACGTTTTCTATTTTCATCTCCATTGCCGTCGTCAGGTCACGAAAATGCTAGCTGTCGCGATTTCACGATAATTTCTTTCCTTTATTCCTTCCTCACTTTCCTACTGTGAAAACCTGACATGTCACGATATCGTGACATTTTTTCATTTTAGTCTCGAGAACAAAACCTGTCGTGATATCGTGACACCTTTTCATTTTAATTCTGCCTCATGATCTATGCCATGAAAACGTGACATGTCGCGATATCACGACATTTTTTCTCCTTGCACTTCATATCATCTTCGGGCCATGAAAACACGACATGTCGCGATATCACAACAACTTTGACATCTTGCTCTGTTTGACTATTTTGACCACGATTTCATGACATGTCACGATATCGCGACATTTTTCACTTTGTCTGTCTCTCTCCTCCGTGAATCGTGATTTCATGACATGTCGCGGTATCGCGACATTTTTTGGTCAACACTTCTTCCTGCTTGCTTTGACCATGATTTCACAACATGTCATGATATCGTGACATTTTCTCATCATGCTGCATTTTGTTGCTCTTAGCCGCGAAAACGTGACATGTCACGAAATCGTGACACCTTTTCATTTTCGGCCGTGACGGAGCAACATGTCACGATATCGTAAAAAAATTTCATTTCTGGCCACGACGGAGCAACATGTCACGATATCGTGACAACTTTTCATTTTTGGTCACGACGGAGCAACATGTCGCGATATCATGACAACTTTTCATTTTCGGAGCAACATGTCACGATATCGCGACAACTTTTCATTTCTGGTCGCGATGGAGCAACATGTCACGATATCGCGACACTTCTCTTTTGTGATATTCTTCTTTTTTCCTTGATTTTTAGCATCTGGGCCACTGTGGTCTTCTTTGAAAGCATGCAAAAAAGGTGGGTCCCCAATTTTGGGGTGTGTTGTGGATCAGCCACAACACACCATATCACTTTAATATTATAATAACAATTATTATAATATTATATCCTTTTCATGCCTTGGATAAATTGCTTCCTTAGGTTGACCCATTCTCTTGGGTGTAAAATATAGATATTTGAACCCATTACGAATTTCATTAAACTTACACTTGCACTTAAGCTGAGCTATCACCTGGCACCTTGACATAAATGACAACTAATTTTGAACATCAATGAAAACTACTCAAAATTTCCAATAGAGAAGGCAAGAATATTCTCAATGACATAGAGTGAGAGCATATTGATTCCATGATTTATTTTGACACTCTCATTGACATGAATTTTCTAGTTTTTACTAATAACTGGGGTGAACCTTTTCCAAAAGAAAAATTGGAAGTAGCCTAGAATAAGTTAGTGGAGGATACCTCAAAAATTGATACATGGGAGGAGCCCATCACATAAACACAAGTGTTGTTGCTTATGCATAAGTTCACCCACATGGAGCTGGTATTGTTTGAGTTGGCCCAGTGAGCGAAGCGCCTAAGTATGAAGGATATCTAGAACTTGTGATATGTGTATGATTCTTTGAGTACTCCTTTTTTATTTACTAAACATACTTGGGAGGAGGTATTCATAGTCTATGAAGTTACCTGTAAGATCTTGAAAGAGCAAGAGGAGCGGGAAGTAGTAGAGCGAGCAAAAACTGAACAAGTAGTGATAGAAGAAAAATGGGTAGAAGTTCTTTGAGTGGTAGCAGAGGTTGAATCCACTGAGGAGGTAGAATAGTAGGTGTGAATAAAATCATCCATATTAGGAGCACCTAAAGCAGTCAGTAAAAAGACTCCATATAATCCCAATGGATAAATGCCTGGAATCACTTTCATCCATGTGATCTGGATACCCCGTGAGATGTAAGAAATATTAGCAATTTTGACATATGCCACATTGGGATTTTTTTATTGTTGTTTTAATCAAGTTTTATCAAAGGATTTTTAATTGTAAAATCAACATGTGTTAATCTATGATATAGTATTTTTGGTATATATTTACAATATTTTGACATGAACGTTCCTTCCCATTCCTCTTTGCTTGAAAATAAAATGTGCTTGAAAAATAAATGAAGGAAAAAAAAATAAGAAAAATAAAATGACACTTTCACCTAAATAAAGTTCAAAATTTTTGGTTGATGAGTGCATTCTCCCGAAGGTTTGGTCGAAAGCCTCATTCGCATCATTTTAGGACAAACATAGATAAAGAAGGAAAATAATGAATTTCACCCAAAAAACATTCAAGGATTGGAACTAAATTTTAGACAAAGGTGCTATCAAAAAACATGTTCACCCCAAAGCTAGGGTGAAAGCATCATTCACCCCACTTTGGGGCGAATGTCTTCAAAGTTTAAGCCGGTGCACCCAACCAAAGCGTTGACTGGTCAAAAGCACTTTCATCCCAATAGGAGGGTGAAAGTATCATTCACCCATCCTTGGGGTAAAAGCTCACCAAAAAAAGGATTCAGGTAAACTTTCAGAAGGATAGTAGGTGACATTGAAAATTCAAACATGCTTTCACATTGGATGAGGGGAAAAAATCATATTCGCCCCTCCCTGGGGTAAAGCTACATGAAAGAACTTCACTAATGCACCAAGGTTCATTTGGGGAGTGATGTTCGAAATTAAAATATGTATTCACCCAAAGTAAAGGGTGATAGTGTCATTCACTCTTATTTGGGGTGAACATATATTTAAAAAAGGGAAAAAATATCTTGTCCAAATTGCCTCCTCCCTAGGAGATATTCGATGTTCTTAGGCACCTTTTTAGAAGGCTAAATCAAAGTGCAATGGTTCAGAGTATCAATTTTTAAAATTAAGAGGGAATATGAATGTCAAGATAGGGGTTGTTCATGGAGATAAATGGCATGTGCATTCTAGAGGAAATCATGAATAAAAGGGAAATGATAAGAATTAAAGAAAGCGCTTTCACTTATGGCTTTATTTTGAGTTATTTCTAAGTGTAAACATCAATGAAAATTGGTCAAAGATGCTTATGTTGGATGAAAACAAAATTTAATGATGTGGAAAAGAGTAACTCAGGTTGTGAATCTTGAGCAAAGGAAGCAATAGTATTAAAAACACTGGGTTCATTATTTCCAATAAAAAATGCATTTTTGAGGATGGAAGATGAATCAAATCAATGACCAAGCTTTCTGATTTTCCATGCACCAACATCCAGAGATGTTGAATTCCTAGAGGAATTTCCTCAGAAGCTGGATCACTATATCAAAAGGATGAATGTTCAGTATTTCCAAGAAGGAATTTTCTCGTTGCGGTTCTTGATCTGTAAACATTTTGTCTCTATGTACATTTAATGAGAGAGGCAAAATCCTCTATAAATAATAATTATTCTGATGTATTAAAGTGGGAGACATTATGCAAAAAAACTATTCAAGTTCTCTGCATCAATAGAAGATACTTGGCTTCTAAATTTTCAAGTGATATTGTGTGTGATTTCCTTCTATTTTATGCATTTCTATTTTATGCTCATATTCATTGTCTTCTATTAAGTTTAAATTCTACATCTGAATTTGAATATTGTTGGTGAGGGAGTGAGTTCTGGAAAGTGATCCTGGATGTTGTTACTACAAAGTTGTAAGTAAATTTTGTTGCTTCCTTTTATTACATGTTTTTCAATGCTTGGGTGGAATTCTTGCTGCTAGTCTAACACCAATCCTACACCTTCGGCCTGTGGCCATATCTCCCATTTATTTTAGTTATTTTATATTCCTTTCCTGTAACTCTAGTCTTAAACTAGTGTAATATTTAGTAAGGGATCCAAACCTCTCTGGATATTGGCATAAAGGACATTCCTTTCCTTTGACATTTCAATGTTGAACATGTCTAGGGCATACAATTGCATGTTTGTATAATTAGGCAGATATTTGACCAACAATATATATATATAAGAAAGAAAAAAGGTACAAGGCAATATTATGAAAAATAGTTAAGGGTGGTAGTGGGACATGACATATATTCCACATTGTGCTCAATATGCTAAAAGTGGCCACAGGCTACAACATATGTTCCATGTCGCTCTTAAAATATAAATAGATAGAAAAGTGTTGCAATTGAAAGCATGTTCTAGGAGATGACCAATCAACTAACAACATGATATCTCCCACCACCAAGTTGCCCATTTTTTTATTGGAGAAGTGTGCAACGGGTAGTTGTTCAAGGTTCATATTAATGGTGGAAGGCATACATGCGAAAGGATTTAAAGATAAAATTTTGGTTTCCATCCATTTTATAAGTTCCATTTATTTACCAGGGAGAGCATAGCAAAGCAATAAGGCAGTTTGCAATAATAGAAGAGAATGAGCACCTAGTGAATTTTCATAGAAAATGACCTCCAAAATAGCTCAAGAAACTAAACATTCAGAAAATATTGATTTGGAAAGCTACGTAAGTCAGATGAGAGAATTAGTGGATGCAATAATAACAAAAATAATAAGGACAAAGCTCATAATAAATATCGACTATAGGTACATTGAAGGATTACCAATTTCCTTCCAAGGTATGATTGTTGTAAATTCCCTTCTATAATTTTACATTTGTGATTCAGTCCATCATTGCCCATAATTAGTTTTAGTAATTGTGAGATATTATGATCTAGAGACCAAATTAGTTAAGACATCTAAGGAGAAAATTCTATTCAGTATCACAACTAAAGCCTATCATGATTTATTTACTATTGGAATAGAACCCTCTGTAAAATCTAAATCCTTTGATATAGCAGAGCAATCCATATATTATTCTTTACAATTACATGATCAAGATGAAGATACTAAACCTCAATTTAGGAAGTGGATTTTCAGTCAATTCAAAATGTTTAAGAGCAAGAATCCCTTGCCCAAGATCCCAATTTATATTGAACAATGTGTAAACCCTAATATTTTATCCATGTTCACCTAATTGGAGGGTTTAGATTATAACCAGTATGTGAGAGACTAGCAGATAGCCACTGCATATTGCATTTCAAATGAGAAAATGTAAAGGCCCAAAGTAGAAGAAGAGGACATCAAGATTTTTAATTTTAACTGGCTTGCCTTTTTCTCCAAATGAATTCATGAGTAGCTGGTTAGGATGAAGAAATATTTAGAGAACCCTTCCATCTAACACTTTTTAAATTTTATATGGATGTTTTATGCTACCGTGAGGCACATGATGCCCTGGATTCTAGTAAAGAACAAGAATTATAAAGGATATCCTATCCCCATTTATTATTGTACTAGCCATCTGAGAAGCACATAATTCTACTATAGGTTCAAGTTGGAATTTCTAGGGATGGTCTTGAAAATCATGTATGGGAAATACCCTAGGTTACCAAGGTTGGCTAAAGAATTGTTATGATTAGAAGATGCCGAAGAAGGGGATTGCTATATTCTTATAGAATGTACAATCATCAAACTCTATGGTTTTACTAGTAAAACTTTTTTGTTCCTTCAATTTTTAACTAGTAGGCTATTGGCCCTGGAGTAAGTAAGGAAAGCATACTTTATCAACATAAATTTTGGCTCTAGAAAAGGGAGGAAAAGTTTATTTATTTACTCTCATAATGTGTATGATATAATGATAACCAAAATGGGTCAAGGTGAACAAATTACCCAATAGTTGGAGAGGTTAGGGCTATTATACATACCACAAATATGGAGATATGACCATGATGACAAGTTCTTGAAGAGGAACATTGCTCTAAACAGGGGAAAGCTCTCATGTTTGATAATACTTTAAGGCCTTATTTTTAAGAGGGTAGGAATAATAAATAAAATGCTTTGTTGGAGTGGAATATCACTAAAATGGAGCAATTTCCCCCATGGAGAGACTTTTATGAATATATAGTCAATTCGACCATGCAAAGAACAAAGACCACTATTTGAAAGAGTCTACAATTAAGGAAATAAAAATGAAAAAAGGATGGGGTGAGGGTAAAATTGTATATTGGAGGATTATGAGAGTAGAAATAGGTACGAAAAATGCTAGAGTGGGTCGACAGGCTAACGATGAATTCTATACCTATATGAAAAACATATTATGACTTGGAAGGGCAAATATGCCAAGAATTTGGTATTAAACTACATGAGGGCTGAAACAAAAAAAAAGTTCAAGCAACATCAGAATCTCTTTTCCAACCTTCCCAAGAAGAAATTCAAGAATTGGAGATCAATGCTCCATTAACGACTGAAGAAGTTGCAAAAGCATTCAAATACTCACAGGATCAAATTAAACATGTATTTTATAGGAGCTCAGATTATCAGAAAAATACATTATTCTAGCGATAAGGCAAAAAATACAAAAATCATCTAGACAGTTAATGGGCCGAAACATCTAGACCTAGGTAGAGAACCTCCTATGAATGAGATAAATTGGAAAAAGAAATATTATGATTTTTTCTTCACTCCTATGAGTTTCACCATTGTAGCTACACCTAATACAACTTTGACCACCAAAGTTGCATTATAGAAAGAACAATCTAAGTAGGATACAAAGAATGATAAGCCTGTGGTGTTTCAAGTTTTCAAGAGAAAAACAAAATATTAAGTAGAGGAATCTAAGAAAGAGGTTTGCAAGAAACTAAAAATGAATCAGGGGTAGAGTGTTGAACAAGTCCCTATTACAGTTATAGAGCTATCAATACAATAGGCACAACACCAAAGTGCAGAGGAGATTCTTGAGCATCCTACTTCTATAGGTGTAGGTATTATTTCTATTCCTTCTTCTCCTTCCCCTGCCCCAAAGGAATCTCCTTCCCATTATCAAGAAAATTTTAAACAAAAGGTACCCTCGCCCCCTCATGACTCATCACCCAATCCATAAGCCACTAAAGAGGGTCAAACCCAATCATCTCCTCCATATTCATCTAAAATACCATTCACATCATCCCTTGATATTTCATCTTTATCCTCAAATTTGTTACCTTCAGCAGCATCAGAAGGAAAAAATATTTTATCCCTTTCAATTCATTCCATGATTTCAACTTCTATCCCTATGTCTTTCCCAATTGCAAATCCTACAATTAGTACATATTCAACTATCATCACCACTACCCCATTATCATCAGCTTTGAGTTTGTTATCCCTTATATTATAGCTTCCCCTTCCCTTATAAGTCATTCTACTTTATATTATTTATACAAAGAAAAGGAGGTTTCACAAAATATTCAATATTTTTGGGTTGAGAAATTTTCTAAGCCTTCAAAGAAGATGGCTACAAAGAGAAATACAATGACTATTGATCTAGTTAGAAGGCAAAGGACCAAAAAATCCATTAGACAACTAATGAATAAACCTAAAGAAGATATGACTGTACAATATTATAATCTAGAGGAATATACAATTTACATTGAGCAATTACCACTAGAGGATGAGTTGGTCATAACAAAAGCTCACCTTGAAACTTTCTATGTTAAAATTGACATCTATAAGGAGCATGTTGGAAATATGGAATAAAAGATAGAAAAGTTGGAGAATACAGTAAAAAATCAAAATAATATGGAAAAGGTTATAATAAATGAATTCAAAAGCTGGTAGAATAGGTATCAGGAGGCTATTAAGATCGAGGAACAAGTGGAAGAGCAGAAGAAAAAGAATTAAGACCAAGCTAAAGAAATACCAGATTTAAAGCATTAGCTTGAGATTGATAAATCCAAAGCCTCAAGCTTCTCAAGAGGAGTAAATAAGGTTAGAAAAGAGTTGTGGTCTAAAATAATTGAGAAGTATTCAGGAATCCAGCTTGTAATTGACTACATGGATGATGCTAGCCATTTCTTGAAAAATACCAACGAAGACTTGGACAAATTCACAGAAGAACTACAACCTATGATGATACCAAGAGAGTAGATATAAAAGATATTTGAAAGTATATTTAGTGAAGCTGTAAATCCTAATCCCAATAATACATGGAGAACTTCCATATTAGCTGTTAGGATTGCGATTGAGAAGAATAGATTGCTCTATAAGGGCTGGTTATTATCTAATAAAATTGAAGAAACAATTCAAGATATTATGGATATCAATAATTAAATGATGCAGTATGGTTTTGGGGGACTATGGATCAAAAGCAACACCTTGTCATCAGAATTAGAGATAAAAAAGAGTATATCTTCAATTATTCAAGATGAATCTGAGATAGATAGTTGGGAGGATCTTATTGATCAAGAGAAGGTATCTCAAATTATAAAATACTTAACTAGGCTCAAATATCTAATGGAAGAACTTGTGAACAAAGGTAACTCTGATACTTATGAAGAGACCTCCAAGTTGGAATATGTCCATAAGAAGCTTAAAGAAACATTCAACGCCACTAACATTTTTTGGAATAAAGCTTTGCAAACTTTGAAAATGATGGTTCAACTTTTTGGGATAGATCCAAACCCCAAAGATAAGAATGAGACTTCTCAAGAAGAAGAAGTTGAGGAAGATCAGGATGAAGAGCAAATAGATAAGGATGTTGAGGATACATAGAAGGTATAGGATGAGTAGTTCTAGGAGCAAAACTAAGAATAAAATAAAAAGAATAAGCAACCTTTGCGACTGAAGTAGACTAATATTTTTTGCATTCATGTATACATTACGTATTTTGTTTTTTTTCTAATACTATCAAAGAAACAATAATAAAAGCATGAGACCAATGATAGAAAACAAAAATACATGAAGTCATTTCATCCAAACTGATTGAATTTATAAAAGGGGATATAAGTCTATATTTCTAGGCTAAGGCAATACCCATGGCAAGAGTTTTAAAATATATTATTTCTAACATGGTTTCCATGTGAACCATTACTATTTGAATATCTTCATAAAATTAAAGAGTAATAGTCATATAGAAGCTATTCTATGAGGCATAGTCTGCATATTTCATAATTTTTGACTCTTGAACCAATGGATAAGACTTTGAGTTCTCATGCTTAGCGAGAAAAACCTCATAGGAGGCACCAGAATGTAGGCCCAAAATGGCGATATCCTTAGAAAACATTTTGAAATATTTGCTAATGCAAATAAGGATGTTCCATCCTTCATGATATCCAATGTATTTTATAGTAGTTCAGGATAGGATGTTATATTCCATTATCAAAATGGTCAAATTTCACTTTATTACTTTCAAAATTGCAAATCACAACATACTTTTGATTAAGTCTAAAAGCTCAATGGTTTGTAGCATGTTCTAATCCATGTGACTTCTGATGTGTTTCCAAATCATAATAAAAATATTCAAAGTTCACACTTTCTTGCTTCCAAACCATGGCACATCCCATATTGTTCTAGTCCATGCATGCTAAAGGCTATTTCAAGCTTGTTCTACCCTGTGAGAGTTCAAGAGTATTTTTTAGCAACATAGTGCACATGTTCTAGACCACGATAAAAATGGTCAAAAATTGTAAAAGTGAATAATAAAGTCATGGAATAGCACAAGGTTTTATATAGCATATGTCTTATGTTATATCCTGCATGGGCCAGAGCAATGCTATACACCACGGTCAATCATAGTTAAACTAGGAGGCATGATTTTTGATGTGTAAATTACAACACATTGTCGATCATGTTCTATACCATGGATTCAAATCAAATATAAAGTATATTGAAGAATAGGCATAACGGCCTTGTGCAATATTCCATCATGTGCACCTCTAAGTATATTTTCATGCTAAAGCCTCAAGTGCTTCAGCTCATAGTAAAAGTGGTCAAAGTAAGTGATAAGTTGTTAAGAGGAATGAGCTACGACATGTTCCACATCATGAATCTATCAAAGGCTTTCAATATTTAATCTTAGACTTCAATTGATATATCAATGGTTAGTCCATTCTGATGATATATCTAACACATAAAAGTAGAGCCTTTGTGACATGAATTGGTTGAGAAAGAGAGCTAGCATATGAAGTTTCAACAAGACAAAGAATTACGAAAATTTAGTTACAGTTAGTTGTAGATCTATGGTAGATAATATTTGCAAGAATGAAATATGGATAGGATCACATTTCGATAGCTTGGAGCCAAACCACCATGAAGAACTAGCAAGTTGTAGGGGCTGAGCTATAAAGGATCATAATATTGCATAATTTATTTTGGTCTTAAATGTAAATCAAAGACTACCACCTCAACATTTGACTGATCTGGCATTTTATTTTCCTTGTAATGTTCTACTTCTCTCAATTTATTTTTAAAGAATGAAAAGCTATAAAAGGAGGTCAAGCCATCATTTTTAAGGGTCGACTCTAGAGTGTTTGCTTGCTCTGCTATGTAATACTTGTTTGCAAATTAATAGAAGGAACATTACTTGGAATGTTTACCTCAAACTTGTGTCTTCTATAATATTTGGAGAGATTCAAGTTGTGTATTGCTTTTCTGCTACTATTGCTATGGTTAGTCTATTCTATTGATATTGGATTGCTAACTTAGAGTAATTGAAATATTTTCATAATTGAATTTGTGCTTGCAAGTTATTTTATTTTTTATACTGATCTTATTATGCTAATTTGGATTATTAGTAACTTGATATTGAAAATGCGTTTTTGAAGTATATTTTAATGTTTTTTGTAATATTAAAGATTACTTATTTTGAATGTTGTTAATTTAAAATGTGGGACATTGGAAATTATTTTGTAATATGGGTTTTCCTTGTAGATGCCTATGTTGTTAGCTCTATTCTTCCACTATTTGATTACTATTTATTAACACACTCATTTCTATTCCTACCATTTAAACATTTAATTGAGCTTAAATGATTCAACATATTACTAGTTGAAAAGGAATACCAGCCTACTCTGGAGGTTGGATTAGAGCAATCTTTAATCCATCCAATGTTGTGTTCTAACTGTGATTAGTGGTTGCATGCCTAATTAAATATTTGTAAGATAACAATCATAGTATCAAGCTTTTGCTTGATGGTAATTTGGATCCCAACAATTATGTTTCTTAGATTCCCTTTTTCTAATCACAATTTGATCTTAACAAAAATAATTCATAGTCCGTACCTATGGATTGCAAAATAGTTGTAGCCATAAGTTTGTTTTTTTGAATAAGTTACTCTATTTTATATCACCTCTGTTCCAAAAATTGTATACTTTCCCTCCCCCAAGCATGAATTCATCATTTTAATTAAAATGTCATTTAATTTTATGTTTCATTTCATTCAACTAAAGTATTAAGGGAGTCTGAATACCCACCCTATGAGCTTTATCACATCAGTAGCCTAAACAGGTCTCCAAAAACTAACTATAAAATTGAGTTTCCAATTTTGTATGTTCTATGGATTCATGGTTGTTGTTTATGGGGTATGAAAATGTATTCATGGTCAAGGTTTATAGGTTGTAAAATCATTGCAACCACTAGTATAGGTAAGTGTTATTGCTAGATATTTTAGACATTTCTTCAAACCTTATTTCCTACTATTCTTTACCTTTGTTTTCTATTTTTGTTAGTACATCAAAATAAATAAATAAATAAAAGGGCATAGAAGGAATGTTAGTCTCTTTTAGTCTTAGATCATTAAACAAAGGAGAAAATCAAAGAACTTAGCAATATTTATTTGTTTACCTCTTATTGCTTCTATGTAGGCATTTAAAATTTAAATTTCATATAATCACACATTAGGATAGATTGTTTGTGCACTCCTCTTAACACCCTGCTTTAAATAAAAAGATTTATTTTTTTGCAATATAGGCATAGTTTTCATGCAAAGAAATAACCATCTTAGGATAACTCTTGTATTTTGCATATCATTTTTCTTGCATTTTTTTTAATATTGCATTATAGTTAATTGGTATAGTTTATCAAACCAAAATTAGGTGTTTTTATCTCAAACCAAACTTAGGTGTTTTTCTAATCCACACATCAACCCCCATAAACAAACTTAGAGTGAGTCTTCATAATGCTCCTAGTGAATCCCTAAAACCCAAATCACATCAAATTGAGGTGAGGACAAACCCCATAGGTATTTTAGCCTCAACAGATCCACTAAGATTTTTTTGGGCAGCTCCTCACACATGCATATCCAAAATAAGTGGTTTTTAAATATCAAAATGATAATAATACAAAGAAAAATGAAAAGAAGCCTAAGAAGCCCCTTAAAAATCTAGCATATGTGTTTTGGAATAATGGACACAAAGCAAAATTTTATCAAATTCACAAAAATAAGCTTATAAAAGTATTGAGAAAGGGAGGTGTTGATGTTAACATCTTCTATGCATAGGTGCATGTTGTTTTTAATTCAACATATTGGACATTCAAATTCTTCTTAGGAGTGTATTATGGACTCAAGGGAAGCCAATCATATGACAAATCACAACCATTATCTATAGGAATACAAAAAAATATATTTAGGAGATTATGTTGTTATTGTAGATGATTCTTCTTTACATGTAGTAGGATGTGTAGAGGTTAATTTTGGATCTTCTTATATTGATGAAGTACTTCATGTTTCTAATTTTGGCTTCAAATATCTTATATATTTATCACACTACTCACACCAATAAGATAGTAGAATTTTTACCTAATCTTTGTGTAATTAAAAAAATACAGTGGATTTAAGATGTTTTTTATTATTATCATGAGTCATTCCAAATGTATAAATTAGTGTAGACACCAAAAACATGCCATGGTCAGGAAGACTACTTACATGGGTACACCCATAGGTCATGTGACTAAACCTTGGGACCTTCCAAGTGTTAAAAGTGGTTTGTACCACTCATTTGGGGCATTTTCAACCCATCCAAGCTTGGTTGTTGTAGACCAAAGTTGCCAGAATACAACCGTTGTAGCTCAGAGTAACCAAACCTTAGCTATTGCAGACAACAACGGCTAAGCTTTAAATACATTTTTCTGCCCATCCAGTCTAATCTTGGGTGGAAGTGGTAGTCTGCATGTAATAAGGATGAGCAAGGACAACTTTGCATTCCTCCTCATAGCTAGTATACATGGAAGACTCAAATTATAGATTTAGACTTTAGTTAAACATAGAAAAACAAAGAACTTCTCATGCTAACACCTAGTATGCATGAGGGATTCATTCCTAGTGTTGATCATTGACCTAGGGCTTCAAAACACTTTATAAGGAATAAACCTAAAAGCATGAGGGGACCCTTTTTAGATACTTCTAGAGCTTCTTGGACCTCATTAGACTTTCTTTCATCAATAAGAGAGAAGGAGAGCCTCAAACATCATAACATTGAATAGGTTGGATCATTGAGGAGATATTTTAAGAGACTTTGGGAACTTCCCTTGGAGATTAATTATGGTAGCGGAGCCCTATCAGATTAGAGGGAAAATCTGAACACATAAGGTAATCATTTTTAACATTACTAGTGGAATCGAGCCCATAGCCTTTGGATCAAGAGAGAGATTACACCTTAGCGGTCGTTGTCCTTGATAGTGGCCCGCAACCTAGTCTAGGGTCTTAGGTGATTAGTTTCTTTTATTCTCATTCATCTCTCATTTCAGTAGCATAAGAATTATTTAAGTTATTTGCTTGCATAGTACTTTTTTCATTACATTTATTAATATTATTCATTGCTAATAGCCTCATCTAAGGAGGCAATCTCAGACATCTAAGCGTGTGTTGTTATTTCATTGATTTTAGGGCTACAATTTCAATCTAGAAAATTCACAACATACGAGTACGAGAGGATCCCTCTAGAAATCAAACCTAGAGAATGAGGCATCTGTAAGCCCTCATACATTTCCATGTGCATCATTGGGAAGCCTTATAAAGCACATCCCCCTGTGCAAGGGGATATTTCATACACGTGCTGCCCTCTCTTGTGTGTAAAATCATATATCAAATGAAGTGTATCCCTTAGAGGGATGCATATGTAACCTAATATGGAGAATATCAATAGTAAAAGCATTCGTTCATTTACTTATTTGCATTCTGGTTATATCTACTTTATACCTTTCATTTATTACATGTTTAATATCAAGGGATTCAATCGAATCGCAAGTATAGTAGTTGGTGGATGGCGTGCTTCTTCCCTAGGGTTGCTACATATGGCAATCACGGTGATACCCTTGCCCATTTATTTATCTTATTTGCATTTTCTACCTCTTTATTGACTCTGGTTTTGTATACGGGTGCAGCTTCTCTGATCTATAATGATCAAAATTCAGTCACTCTGCTCTACAACAACCAAAGGTTAGCCACTCTGTTGAACAATGACCATAAGTCAACCGCTCTGGTAAAAAATGACTAGAGGTAAAGTGCAATAGAGGTCAAAACACTAAATCTCTGAGCTGGATTAAAGGTCGGTATAGCTTTTTTGACACTTTATAGCTCTCTATCTATTTATGTTCCATTAATATCAGTGATAATTAAGAAATATTTTTATTTGGAAAACTAAAAGAATGAAAGAGAAAAAAATGTGTATCTTGCACATCTTAGGTTTCTTTTTATATTTTCCACTAGGCGTTGCTAGGAACAACGACTTCTATCTATAAAGGTAACCCTATAATCCAATGTGCTAGACACTTTGTGATTGGTTTACTTGTTTTGAGGCCTTTCTAAAGGCCATAATTTCACCTAATAGAGTGCATTCATTAATCTCATAGTAGCTATGCACCTTTCTAAAATTTAAATGCATTTTACATTAGGCATATAGGGAATGTTCATTATTGCTATATGATGCATTCTTATTCATGCAAAACTTAAAATGAACCACACACACACACGTTTCATTTAAATATTAGGGAGTTAGATTTCATCACCTACCCTCAATTCAGTTTGGTGACATTGGGGTTCATATCCTTCCATCGGTTTGTCCCCCAGAGCTTCATAGAAATGGATTGAGAAACTTACTTATAGTGACACTAAGGTACTTGTGTTCAAACTGTCTCCCACTATTAGAATAATCATTTGTTCAGAGTGGAAGAGCTAGGTGAACCCCCCACTGGGATTTAAGTGGTGTACCCTAGTCTCTTTTGAGAAATCATGTTTGACATGAGTTTTCTTGATTATCACTATGGATGAGTCTCTTCATTCCAAATCCAGAGCAACAACAAGAAATAAGAAACAACCAAACATAAAAAATACATTAAACATTTTAGGGCACACTTAAATTTGTAATCAAGATAAACATTGCTTGATATCGTTTGATCATATTTAAGTGCAACACAAAAGCAAAATCTCCAAAAAAATAATGGTTAAAAAAATAAGTAGAAATCCTCAGTTTGATACTGAGGGAGAGTCTAAAATAACACATACCCTTAGGAAAAGTCATAGTAACATTGAAAGACCTACTCGAAATATTATAATATGTAGTTCTACGAGTATGAGGAGTGATAACTCAACCCTTTGGGGATCTCCTCGAGAAACCCCAAATAGGGAACAAAATCAAAGAACTACATCACATCAACACAAATAAGCCTCACGACCATCATCATCAAGGAGACATGAGGAAACCTCAAGGGATTCCTCTAAACACACAAAAACTTCTTAGAGACATGAGGAGGCTTCAAGGGCTTCCTCCTCACATAGACATAAAGAGGGTTCTAGACCTCGGTCTTCATGCAGATATGATGAGGTTTCCCTACCTCCATCCTCATGCAGGGTAGAGAGAGCCACAAAACCCTCATCACCAAAAAGACACACAAGAGTTCCAACATCCCAACATTTAGATGAGATACTTAGAACATATCAGCCCACTGAGGGGTAGAAAACTAGAAACACCTCCAGTCATAGACATCAAACAGAAGATATTATTCACACAAGAGGAATGATTCCAATAGACTTTGAACTTATTGGAGTAAATGGCACCCCATGGGATCAGCTATGGAAAACAAGATATTTGGATGAGTTGGATCATTTGCATCCAAGACCACCTCCCAAAATTGTAGCCATAGATAATTCTGCATCTGGAAGTTCATGCACCATGAATTCTAAGCCCACTTCTCAAACTGGGGGTGCCTCAATATGAACCCATAGTAAACATACAAAATTTGATCGTAGAGACACTCAACAATATACTGAACAAGTCACATTATCTAGTGAGAGTAAAGAAACAATAGAAACCTCTTTGAGAGATCTATGAAGCAAAACCACTAGTACAAGGTTAGATAAGCATGATTCCTCTATGACCACACAAGTTAACTATGTGATATAGTTAGAAAATGCCTTGCAAAAATATCGAGAGCTTCTATATGCTCTTGAACATGATAAATAGAGATAACGGTTGTTGCACCAACATGAGCAGCATTTGAGAGAGTAAGCTGAGCAGCTAGCTAGAAGCAATCAACAAGAAAATGGAAATGACCATCAAAGATATCAATGCCCTGAATCACCAAGAGAGGAGCGGAGTAGATAATAAGGAAACACTTAATAAAATTACCCTCCAAATCATGAGAGGAATCTAACTTTGGATGAAATGGTGAACTTAATAGAGAAGGATCAAGCACATCCTGAATCCCCTCGTAGGATGGAAGAAAATGGAGCAAATAAAATAGATACAGTGTTACCTCCACCACCACCACGGGGGGTCTATAAGAGGAAGAACTCCTCACCTAAAAGGCCTTCCAAGCACTTGCTAAAAATATGAAGTCCTTTGAAAACAAGAGATGGTTGGTAGCCAACCAACATTAAGCAAGATACATAATCAACCTTATGTCTATTCGTCCCTAGCCCCACATACCCTAAGCATTTTGAGATGCCTAGTTGGATAAGTTTAAGGGTGAAGAGGATGCGCAATAACATGTTACTAATTTCATCAATGCATGTTTTCATCTTGAAGACAATGATGCTATCATGCTCATGATCATAATTATGACATTTATGGGTGCCACCACCCAATGGTTCAACCCGCTACCAAAGCATAGCATACACAATTTTGAACTAGTGAACGCTTTCCTAAAGCATTTCTCTTTTGGTTCTAAGATTAAAGTGAACCTTTCAGACTTGGACAATCTAAAACATTATGATGATGAGCCAGTGATAGATTATGGAAATAGATGGAGAAGGGTCATGGCAAAATTATCATTCTCCATCCCCATAGAAGAGATCATCCAGATGTTCACCAAGAGTTGTTCCAAACACATTTTCCTCTTGCTACAACTCCAATAGTACCCCTCATTTGAGGAAGCTTTGGCATAGGCCAAGCTCATTAATGATATAAAATTAGATGAGGTAACTATCAAACTCTGAACCAAGAAGGAGTGGAACAAAAATGACAAAAATGGCAAGTACAAGTAGAAGCAAGCAAGCCCTACTATGGTTAATAAAGTGGTATTAAAAACACCTAAGGATGGGGCTATGCACCAACCTCAGAATTATCAAGCATAACCACCACCAGCCAACTATGATCAAAATAACAATTAGGGGTAGAACAAAGAGCACAAACCCCCTTGCTATTTCACACCATTGATAGAATCAATGCAATCAATCTTCAATCAATTGAGTGAGGCAAGAAAAATTAGGTTCCATGATATACCTCTTATAGATCCCAACCATAATAAGCCAACAGGATATAGGGAAGATCAATTTTACCCTTATCATAGGATACCGGGGCATAATATTTAGGTTTACGTTGGTTTCAAGCACCAAGTGTAAAATATGATTAAGACGAGAGAACTTAAAGTGGACAACCCACTAGCCCCTGACAATAGAGATAAGTACATCTATAAAAACCTGCTACCAAACCATGAGGCCCTTAGAGGGCAAGGTGCACAAGTCAATCAGGTTCGAATCAATACGCCTACCCATGAGTGTGTTGGGATGGTTAAAATTGTCAACATAGCAACTAGGAATAGATGGAATGTTAACCACAACCTCCTGCAACTCCCATTAATGTCCCAGTGAGACCTAGGTAGAGGCAAGGGCAAGACAACCTTCCAGGTCCACCAACCTGACCTGTGGTAACCATTCAGAGTAAACTCAAGCAAAATTTACAAATGACTTTGAATAATCTATCAATTTATGAGCTCATACAATAGCTCCTAAAGGGCCAAAGCACAGGGAGACATTGATGGAAATTTTAAGGTCAATTGAGCTCCAATTACAAGATCCAAATGCATTCACACATTTTGTGGGACAAGTACAAGAATTCCAGGAGCCTATAATTTGATTTTATGATCATGAAATTAAGATAGTATATAATTCTTTACTAGACCCTCCACTACACATCATGGCATAAGTTAATTATTTTCCATTGAAGTGGGTCTTGATCAATATAGGTTTGTCATCAATATCATCACAACAACAACAATATAACATATTAAGATCCCCAAGTCCAATATCATTTTGGGAGCTTATACATTAAGGGCTTTCAATGATGCTTTATGTAATACTATGGGAATGATAGTCCTATGAATCAATATGGGGCATAAGACCATCCCCATGATGTGTCATGTCTTGGAAGGAGCTATGCAATAGAAAATCCTTTTAGGGAGTCCTTGGATAAGGGACATGAGATGTGTTCCTTCGATCTTACACCAATGTATAAAATATTTTCATGATAACAAAGTCTACATGGTGTTGGCCGATTAAGAGCCATTCAAGTATGTTCATCAGGTGGATTTTCTAGGAGAATTTTTTATTCCTTCAGCCCACTTTTTTGTAGTACCTTCATCTCCAACTATCCAACTAGATAACAAAGAAAAAGGGGTACAAAAGGATCTATCTACATCAACACCTCATCTTGTGCACAAAGTAACTAATACCTCTAATAGACCATCAATGTCTAAACCAAAATACAATCAGAAGCTAAAGGTGCCCATGGTTGAGAAAAGAGAGCCGAAGGAAGTGCTAATCATAGACATTAAGAAGAGTCAAAATCCCATGGAGGAGGAAGATCTACAAGATCAAGATGAGGATATACTAGAACCTATTTTTCCAGTATCATCTATAGGATTATCCACATCACACGCAATGATACACTTGGCAAGTATAGGTATAGGAGATTATCTTGTGCAGAACATAACATTTACGCCCATCATCGAGTCTGCACAAGACATGGGACATCCAAAAGATCTAAGACCACCAGTAGGAATGGTGGTTCCATTTGGAATACCTCCCAACCAGACAAATTTAATCTATGATAGCCTAGACTGCACCCATAAATCTATGGATATAAAATAGGACAACGATCAGCTATTCACTGTCAATGTTTGCTACCTCTCTAATATTGATTTTGCTCTAACCTATTTTGAGCGATGTCATTGGCATGGTTATGGTCTTGGTATATATGAACAGGGATGTAGGTAGGCATTCAATCCACAATACCAGCTCCCATATAAAAAATTTAGGTTTAGGATATTCACATGAGAGGCTGAGATGACTCCCTAGTAGTAGCATTAGATAGATTAACCTTGGGGTTAGGAGAATATATCAATTTTATTCCTTATCACCCACCAAGTGCAATATATCTGAGCAATAGACAAGTGGCTATGACAAGCATACCACCTTCTGAGACTTATCATCCAAGATCCATAATTGATGCCACCCCAATAGGTTACAACTCATGGAATGATGAGCAAGAAGAAGAAAAATATGTGGCAAGTGATTATAAAGCACAAATGGGCTTGGCCTATCATGGGCCTTGCTATTTATAGAGCCTTGCCTAGTTTGGCCACAATGAGAGTGGGTACATATCAGATGAAAGTGGATATGAGTCAAAGGACTCAACATAGAGAGCCTATCTAGGAACAAGGAAATGGCCCCATGACTTGGGGTAACATACTAATACAAATGGCATCTTCATAAGTGATGAAGAATATGGGGATGAGACAGAGATGGCCTACTTAGGAACAAGAGACATTTCCCTTACCTTGGGGCCCCATTCCAATGCTAATGGGTATTGGATAAGTGATGAAAATTTTGATGATGAGACTAAGATGGCTTATCTTGGACCTCACCACTTGTGACAAGTTGAAATGTTAATATAAAGAGAAGTGGTAATTCATACCATAGACCCTAGCTTGCAGTTTTTAGGGAGACCTATAGACTTAAATATCATTCATCGCATGGTCAATCCCTCTTCGCCTACATTCAAGGAAATTTTAGAGCCCAATGATCCTATTATCCGACCAGCTCATGGGTCGGATCCAGATATTACTTTTCCTCCAGATCCCCATCATGAGTATACGAAGGAAACCTCTGAGACAAGATTTCAACCACATGGTTTTGGATATTTCATTCCATCCATCAACACCATCTCCAGTTATTTGACCACTCCACTTCATAACCTAGTAGATCCCACTAAACATTTGTGTCTCGACACAGGCTATTGACTGGGATCACACTGATTCACCCATAGAGCTTTAAGATCTTGTATATAATGAAGAGACCTTACAACCATTACATTTAGCATCAGGCTATGCATATGATATGTTCCATGCTAGTCTGTATCCTAAGTCAACAGGACCTATAAATCTCGTCGATGACATTCACTTGATACCCATGCCTCACAAATTGGAGGATGTGTCACATATGGCTATAGAATCAACTTTTGAGGTGGACATTAGCGATGATCCTACTCACCCAAATAAATTCAAGTTCAAAGAAATTTTGTCTCCAGAGGAACAAGCCATCATAATGCCTCTCCTTAAAAAGAGGCCAAATCTATTTTCTTGGACTTACAAATACATTCCAGGAATTGATCCAAAGTTAGTTGTCCACAACCTTTCATTTTATCCTCATAAGAATATAGTCAAGCAAAAACTTAGGAAGATGCATCCAACCATCTCTTTTATGGTGAAAAATGAGTTACAAAAACTATTGGATGTGATCTTCATAGTTCCCATAGAAAACTAGATGGAAGAGTCTGCATTTGCACAAATTTTAGGGACTTAAATATGGCAACTTCGAAGTATTCATTCTTGTTACCAAACATAGACACCCTTTTTTATGTCAACGTAGGTCATGAGATGCTCTCCCTAATGGATGGGTTTTCTGGATACAATCAAATCTGAATAAAACCCGAAGACCAGCATAAGACTGCTTTCATTACTCCATGGGGAAATTTTTGTTACAAAGTGATGCCATTCAGCCTAAAGAATACTGGTGCCACATACCAGTGGGCCATGACATACATATTTCATGACTACATGCACATAATCTTAGAAGACTACATGGATGACTTGTTGGCTAAATATTTTATATGGCAAGAGCACACTGAGATCCTTACGAAAGTCTTTGATCATCTTATAGAGAACAACGTTAGGTTGAATCCTAAGAAGTGCATGTTTGGCATAATTTTTGGTAAGCTCTTAGGATTCATTTTTTCCATGAGAGGCATTGAATTCAATCCTAAAAAAGTAGAAGTTATAATAGAGATGGCAGCCCCTACCAACATTAGGGAGTTAAGAAGCCTACAAGGTAAGGTAGCATCCATCAAATGGTGCATCACACAATTATCAGACAAGTGTCAACCCATGAACTAGTTTCTACACAAGGATGTCCCATTTCATTGGGATTAAGAGTGCCAACAAGCCTTTGTAGATATCAAAACATACCTGGCGACACCACCAGTACTAGCTCCACCAAGGCCAGATATGTCATTTTTGCTATACATATAGGCTACTGATTTTGCTTTGGGCACCATGTTGGCCCAAAAGAACATGCAAGACAAAGAGGAAGTCATATATTACATTAGTTACACCTTGGTAAGCTATGATATAGGATATGCGTATGTAGAAAAGTTATTCCTTGCAGTGGTATTTGCAACCAAAAAATTGTGACACTACATGTTGAGCCATATGACTTACATTATATCAAAACAAAATCCTTTGTAGTACATGATAAGCAAGATGTATCACAATACATGTACCACAAAGTGGATCAAGCTATTGATAAAATTTAATCTAGAATTCATAAGCCAAAATTCCATCAATGGACAAGTCATAAGAGATCAATTAGCAGAGGCACCTCTTCAAGAAAGCAAGCCTCTCACTATGGAATTTCCTGATGATGCAGTATTAACATTATTAGATACGTAGAAACTTGAAGAACCTAATAAACAAAGAGAAATGACATTATTATTTTATGGTTTAAAATGCGATAAAGGGGGCAGAGCAGGGATAGTATTTATCACACCACAGGGTGCTCCATTACCCTTATCATTCAAGCTAGAATTCCCTTGCACAAAAAATAACATAGAGTATGAAGCCTTGATCTTGGGTCTCCAAAAAACCATTGCAATGAGCATTAAAATATTGAATATCTCTGGTGACTCCTTCCTCATAGTAAATCAAGTCAAAGGATTGTTCCAATGCAGGTGCCCACTCCTAAAAGCTTACAAGGAGCTTGTTGACACTCACCTAGACATCGAGGCAATCCCTTGTATGTCAAAAGATTTGCAGACACCATGGCATCTTTGGGATATTTAATCCCTAAGAATCCATCCACTAATTTCACAATAGTTCATGTGAAAGTGCTCGTATTTTCTATGATACAATGTGATGTTATTGAGAACCTAGAGTTAGTCAACATGATCCAAACTTATCCAAATTAGGATTGGTCCTTCAAATTTAGAACTTTCTTGCAAATAGCTCCTTAGGAATCTTTGATTTCTCAAGGTCCCAACCATTCATCACAAAATTATTTCCCAATCAGTGTTCACAAATGGTGGAACACAAGCAAAGCATGATGTTTTATCCATAGAAGCAATGACTTATTAGGATTGGCTTTCCCAAATGCGAAACTTCCTAAAGCTTGGAATAATACCACAAGGCCTCTCGCATGCAGAGAGATGAACATTTAAACAAAATATGACTATATACATTTTTCTAGGAGAGATCCTTTATATGCGAGGTTACGATGGAATGCTCCTTCACTATCTTGAGCCTCGAGAAGCATCTTGGGTAATTTTGTAAGCTCATGATGGTACGTGTGGTGGTCACTTCAGTGGCATGGCCATCATTAAGTGTATTTTGAGAATGGATTACTATTGGCCCACTATAGAAAAAGGATGTTGTGAGTATGCCAAGAAATGCATCAAGTGTCAGCATCATGCAAACCTCACTCACTTGTCATCACAAGCCTTGCAACCGATCCAAGAAGCATGGCCCTTTTCATAGTAGGTATTAGACTTTATTGGGAAGCTATCTCCCCCATATTCAGTTTGACACACATTCATCATAACGACCACTGAGTACTTCACCAAATGGGTTAGAGTGATCCCCTTAACATCGACAACTAGATCGAGGATTGTGGAGTTTATACTCCACAATATCATAAGTCATTTTGGGGTCCCTTCAAATATTATATCGTATAATGGACCATATTTCAAGAACAAAAATGTGCATGCTTTAATGGAAAAATACCGCATCCAACATATTTTTTCAACACCCTATTATCCACAAGCAAATGGGCGAGCAGAAGCCTCAAACAAAACAATCGTCTCCATCTTGAGGAAAATAATGAGAGATAATAATATGGACTAGCATTTGCAATTACCTCTAGCATTATGGGCATATAGAACTAGTGTACAGATGCCCACTGGGGCAACACCATTTTCATTTGTATATGACACTGAGAACATCATGCCGCTAGAACTGAAAATCCCAACCTTGCGCATAGCATTAAAGGACTTCATAGATGATGATGCCACATGAAAAGGATGCCTAGATTAGTTAATGCTTCTTGATGAATGACAGGTCAATGCCTTGGAGCATCTCCATATTTATCAAAATCGCCTAGCATGCGCATACAATAGTAAAGTCCATTTGAGAGAATTTAAAGTTGGGGATCTTGTGCTCAAAGAAAATTAGCATAACTCAAAATTTTCACCGCATTTATGAGACAAATTTGCGGTAAATTGGATAGGCTCCTACATGGTTTCAGAGAAGGTTGGCCCTGGGGCATATCACATCACATCATTAGATGGTGTTGAAGAGTCTAAACCTCTCAATATCATTCATCTAAAGACATTTCATACATAAAATCGAAAACATTCAAATATGTCATAAAGTCGAAAACATTCAAATATGTCATAAAATCAAAAACATTCAAATGTCATAAAACTAAAAAATAATCAAACAAAAATCTCCAAAGGCATATTAAAGTCCTTTGGTCAAGTCAAAATCAAATCACAAAAATTCTCCAACGGTACCCAATTCGCTTGGTTAAAAATTAAACAAAAGCTCCAAAGGCATCTAAAAGCCCTTTGGTCTTGTCAAAATCAAATCACAAAAAGCTCCAAGGGTACCCAATCCACTTGGTAAAAATCAAACAAAATCTCCAAAGGCATCTAAAAGCCCTTTGGTCAAGTCAATATAAAAAAAAAAATCTCCAAGGGTACCCAATCTGCTTGGTCAAAATCAAACAAAAGCTCCAAAGGCATCTAAAAGCCCTTTGGTCAAGTCAAAATCAAATCACAAAAAGCTCCAAGGGTACCCAATTCGCTTGGTCAAAATAAAAAAAAATCTCAAAAGGCATCTAAAATCCCTTTGGTCAAGTCAAAATTAAATCACAAAAATGCTTCAAAGGTACCCAATCCACTTGGTAAAATCAAACAAAAGCTCCAAAGGAATATTAAATCCCTTTGGTCAAATCAAAAGCACAAAAACAATGCAAAAAGAAAAATACAAAAATATTTACATCTTACATCCACATAATTGCATATTCGTACATATCCATTGCATTCACATATGTTATGATCACAATCTTATAAATGATGCCACAATTTGTATCTCAATCAGAAAATACAAGTTCATCCTCATAAATGCATCCATTTGTGTAATTGTGTTTTTCAACACAACCAAATAATGTTGCTATACAGAATATACATAGGTTTCCTATTATTTCAACCATGTATAGTGGTCTTATCAAATTTTATGTAAAGTCACCTTGATTAGTAAAAGAGCAAGGTCTAGTTGTAATTAACCTTGGATATTTACGATCCCATCACTAATTGAAACACTAAAATCCTAGTTGGTACAAGGGAAAGATGAAAATAACAAAGTGGTCTAGGTTACCAAAAGTGAAAAGGATCTTCCTTACTTATCTCCATGTGCAACTAGTTTAAAGGTGCTAATAATTGGCAAAAGTACAAGTTATGCCCTACCTAGAAATGAGTGATTATCATCACTACATAAATCCCTTGCTTTAATTACAACAAGCAAAAATCCCAAAACAAAAGTACAAATTCAAAATTCTAGTCTCAAAAGTCATTTCAAAATCACAAAATCAAAAATCATTCATAGTAAAACAAACAAGTGAGTTCATACTTGCATAAATCCCTTGCTCAAGATAAAAAAAAAAATCGATCAAAATAAACAGTGATTTTCGTCAGTAAGTGTGAGCAAGTATCCCAAAAGAAATGAAGAAAAAAAGAAAATAAAACTTGAATCCCTAGAATTCTCAGCATTGCACAAAACGTGAAGGATAAATCCTTACACATGACGATATGTCTATTACAAAAGCTCCTGGCATTTGCATAGACCAATGTTTGAATGTGGATGAGCTAGCTTAGGTAACTCAAAACTACCTAGTGGTATAGTCCAACTAAGTCCAACATAAGGATGAGATAAAACACTTGAGAATCCCTGATCTTAGAAATGGATTGAAATAATCCCGCCTGACATCAGAGGAAAATCTTGATTTTTATCTAAAATATATTCATTTGCACACAGAGAGAATGAATATCCAGGTACAGAGTGAAAGCTTTGATTTTCAAAAGTCCTGTATGGTCAGTACATAGTTGTTGATAGGGTAACTATAGTGTTTTAGGGTAACTATAGTGTTTTAAGTCTCAGGAAAAAACCACAAAGAAATTTCTAAAATAGCAACAATTCATATCATCAATCACATCATAAAACTTTCTTTTTATTTATCTGTAAATTAGGGGGTATTAATAAAATAATATAAACTAGATACCATACATATGTCAGAAATGATATTTAGATGACCACTAACTATTTTACATCTCTTAAATTACATAAGCTTATCCAAAAAATACATACATTCCACACCATTACATTACACATATGGATGATTTAAATAATTAATTCTTATCAGTAGAATGATTATTAAATATTCATGGTTGTTATACTTTATGTGGTATCACCCGTTAAATTTTCAAACTCATAGCATATGCATCCATTATGTTTTAAGTGATTAAAACATACAAGTTCATTCATATTAGATTACATACTGCATTCACCATAACATAGCATGAGTTAGATGCATACAATTAAATCAAAATTAAACATGTATCTAACAAAAATATTTCATCCATAAATACATAGTTCATAAATCATCCATTTACATCAAAGATCACATCATTACATTCATCGATACAAAGAATCATAAATCCATCACCAAATCAACTCAAGATACATCACATCAGGTCACAATAATCAAATCATGAAATAATCTACATAAACACATACATAAGCATCCATATCAAATCCATGTCATCATAAATATCATCTATCATCTAACACATATATATCACCTTGTAGCACCCTAAAATTGCTGTAGTTAAACCATCAGTAAAAAGTAGAAATTTGAATTTTAACCTCAAAACCGCCCGTTAACCGCTTACCTCATTTTTCATGCCATTTTTAGAGGTTTTTGTGACCGTTGGATGATATCGTCGTCGATCTGATGATATCATCCCAAATCGGATGAATTCATTTGGAACAGAACATCCAGACAATTTCGTACCAAAACCAAATTTTTACAATTAGCTTCTGTTCCAATGACCTCTCCAACTTGGGCAGAAGCATGTCTGCATGGTTGGATATTCCCATGTTGAGGATCTCCCAGATTGGGATGATCCCCAACCTCCTAACCTACCCCTAATCCTATATAAACTAGGATTTTACCAGTTTATCCCCCTGACTCCCTACCTGATTCCCTACCTGGCTGCTTGACTGATTGTTTCCCTACAATTTTAGTTTTGTTGTGATCTCCCATCATTTGCACTTGTGTTTTCAAGTTTTGTTGCAGGATTTCACTATGTTTCAACCGAAGGTAGCTCTAATCGTCGTAGGCAATTCAACTACAATTTTAGAGGATCCTGTCAAGATCGACAATGATCTTGTATGATTACAAATGATCCGGTTTGCAATTCAGCTTGGGGGCAATCAGAGCCCTGAGTTTACATTATCTATCTTATTTTCCTTATTTATTGATGCATTAGATTAATTTACTTCTATTTTGCATCTTGGAGTTCACCTCATTTAGCGTAATTGCATGATGAAATTCAAAATAAGTTTCCAAAACAGTGCATCTCATTTAATTTGATATCTAGATTTATCATTCAAACATCTATACTCTTATTTCTATCATTTTACATCATTCTTGCAATCGTATTTTTGGTTTTTGGTGTCTGTTTTCTTGATTGCATGTTTTTGACAAATTTTACTGGCAAATTCGTTAGGTCGCTGATGATCTTGGGTGATCTCGGATGATCTCCTATGATTTGGGATGATTCTATATAATTACATATGATCCTATCATATTCGGGACAATATGGACTCCTACAAGCTTCAAAATATTCATCAGACATAAAAAATCAGGTGTACTCTTCTCCATTTTATATATTCTCTGTATTCAATCACATTAGGATTCATTTATGTCTTCTATATTCATATAAATCAGAATATTCATATAGAATAGCTTAGCTTCATTTTTTCCAACCTAGGAATCTAAATGATTGAACATAAAATGAACAAATCAAACCCATTTTCAAACCTAGGCATGGAAACTGCCACTCAAAGTTTCCTAGTGAACCCCACCATCCGTCAAAAATTCACCTTTATACCCCTCCCCCGAGAGGCGTGACCTTCAAAGGGCCTCTCCGTCCGAGGTATTGTTCCATCCTTTTCTCACCCCCTTCCGGGTACAAATCCTTTAGCCTGAAGGTAAGGGTGCAAAAAATTTGGGTGATACATTTTGGTGAACCCGACGTGAAACTAAAAACACCTTTTGAAAACAATCCAAAAAAAAAAATACAGTATTAAGAACATCTAGAATCATTAGAAAACTATCAAATTTGCATATCATACTTAGATGGTAGATTATAATAGAAGACAAGATGTCTCCATAAATGTTGAAAATCAATTAACGGCCATAGAGATTACTTTTGTGCTTAGAGTACCTCAAACATATAGAGCCCAACCTTTGTGGGACGAACTTGATAGGAGATTGGGTATTATTGAATCTAGATCTGCAAAACTTAGGCAAATTAAGAGGTTTGTCCTAGATAGAATCCTGGATCCTGATTAGGTGACTTTGTATCATGAACTTCAGAGAGCTTGCCATAAGTGGTTAGCCGATAAAAGAGCACTTATGTCTTCTAAATTATACACCTTTGAGGAATACCTTGAGAACGCAGTTGTAGTACATAAATTTCTATCTCGTATAGAGGATCAAGAAGTCGTTATTACGGATAGAAAGAGATGGAATAGAGTTCCTAGAGCTGTGTTGTATCGGGAGTATTGCCATGAACTTTATTTTTACATGTCCAAGTCTGAAATAGATCATATTACCATAGCACACTTTGTCAAGTTCTTGAAAAACAACTTCCAATTTGAAGAGGATCATTTCATGACTCCTGATGAACTTGACCCTATCAATGATATCCATAAACTATTCATAGAAAGCTAAGTGATTCTTTCTACTATTGTTTCTTACAACTAGCATGTTGTTTGTTATTTTTATTCTCGCAAAATAATAATATAATAAAATCACAACAAAAAAAAACAAAACATTTCCTTTTAAAATATTATAGTAGGTTGCATCGTCGTGGCCAAAGGAGGAAAAGGTGTCGCGATATCGCGACATATTGCATTGTCGCATCCGAAGGAGAAAAAGTGTCACGATATCACGACATGTTGCATCATCGTGGCCAAAATAGAAAAAGTGTCACGATATCGTGACATGTTGCATTGTCGTGGCCAAAGGAGAAACAATGTCGCGATATCTTGACATGTTGCATTGTCAAGGCCAAAAGAGAAAAAGTTTCATGATATCGTTACATGTTGCATCGTCACGGCCAAAAGAGAAAAAGTGTCACGATATCATGACATGTTGCATCGTCGCAGCCAAAAGAGAAAAAGTGTCGTGATATCGCGACATGTTGCATCGTTACGGCCAAAAGAGAAAAAGTGTCGCGATATCATGACATGTTGCATCATCGCGGCCAAAGGAGGAAAAAGTGTCATGATATCGTGACATGTTGCATCGTCATGGCCAAAGGAGGAAAAAGTATCATCATAGCGCGATATGTTGCATCATCGCGACCAAAAGAGAAAAAGTGTCACGATATCGCGACATGTTGCATCGTCACGACCAAAAGAGATAAAGTGTCATGATATCACGACATGTTGCATCATCACGGCCAAAAGAGAAGAAGTGTCATGATATCATGACATGTTGCATCATCGTAGCCAAAAGAGAAAAAGTGTCACGACATCGCAATACTTTTTCCTCCTTGCTTTCTCCCTTTGCTTTGGACCACGAAAATGCAACATGTTGTGATATCGTGACAATTTTTCCTCCTTGTGGTGTTTTGTTTTTTATTTGATCTTTAGCATATGGGCCTCTTCGGTCTTCTTGGAAAACATGCAAAAAAATGTGGGTCCCCAATTTTGGGGTACGTTGTGGAGCAGCCACAACACCTCCAAATGGTGAATTTCTCTATTTAAGTTTCGCTTTCCCTTTTCTTATTAGCCTCTGGTCATGTTTCCCTTTAGTTAGTTCTTCTAGTTGGTTCCTCTGGGTGCCTTTACCTTAGGTGGCCCCTGCTATTTTCAGGTTGTCTCGTTATGCTACCGCCGTTCTTCCCCTTTGCCTCCCTCTTCGGAGGCCCACAATTGTTTTGTACAAGGTTCAGGTACCTTTCAACACCCTTTCAACCAATAAAAAAAAATATTATAGTAGGTATATAGTTAAAATATATACCTCTCAACCCTATCGCATATATATATATATATATATATATAAGTATATATATTTGCTAAAACCTAATTTTAGCACAATGCCTAGACTTAGGAATGGAAAACAAACTGAAGAAGATGAAGATTGGTTAGGAAGACCATTAACTGACCAAACTGTCCCTCCTGAGGACCAATTTCAGGAAGAAGAAACCCTAGACCAGCAAGAAGAAGATCTTGATGTAGGAAATGAACAAGAAGAAACTATTAGAGAGGAAGAATCCTCATCCCCTAAAATATCTCTGGGAGGTGCTATCACTTTTGAGAACATGGAACAATTATGGAAGTTCATTAACACTAATATTGGTGTTTTTAATAGAGCATCCCATATGGACAAGGATCGAATTAGTGACACTCAAGCAACTCTAGAAGAAGTATTTCAAACACACACTAATCCCTTGTCCTTTATTGAACAAGAGAGTGATCAAGCTAGACCATCCAATTTGGATATAGTAGCTACGATCCAGAGCATGCAACAACAACAGGTTACCCAATGACCTAAAGTGCCTGTTAACAAGCCTAGGGTCATTCCTGCACAAAAGAAACCATCATTTACTGCTCTATTTCACCAAGCTCTTGATAAACATACCTCAAATCAACAAAAACCTAAAACAAAACCGAACACTAATTACCAACAATCTAAGGTACAATATAATACTATTACAAATCCCCTTCATAATACTCTTCCTACCAACACTTTGCATAATAGCAATATAACATCTAATCCTTGTATCACACCATCATATGCTCATAGATCCTATACCTATGTGCCACCGAACCAATATGGTGGACAAACTAGCAATCTGGAAGCCGTGGTGAAACAGTTAGTTTCCCGCATGGACCAGATAGATCCCTACTATCACTTGTACAATTATCGAGAGATGTGTAGTCAACCTTTAGATCCTATAGTCGTAGCATAGCCATATCCTAAACATTTTCCTATGCCTATTCTTCCCATATATAAAGGAACCGAAGATCCCATAGAGCATCTTCGTATGTTTAGGATAGCATGTCATGATATATCACATGATGACTTGTTATTACTAAAAATGTTCCCAAAAATATTGGGAGGAATGGCATTAGAGTGGTATTATCAATTACCCACTAATTCTTTGAGGAATTTTGAAGAAACTACCGAGTCTTTTGTTCATCAATTTAGTGCCTACATCGAAAGAGATGTGACCATTAAAGATTTGTATAACTTAAAAAAGGGCAAAGAGGAATGCTTTGCTGACTTCCTAGCTAGGTGGAGACAGTTGATAGGAAAATTGCTCTTTGTATTACCTTATAAGGAGATGTTGAACATATTTATTAATAATTTGCAAGAGCAACTATCTTACGAATTATCAACTGCTACCTTGACCACCTTCGATCAGGCTATAGACTTATCCTGAAGAGTGGAATATGCTCTCATTAGGAGATGCTAGCTTAAAAAGAGAAACAATGAGAAAACATCCAAAAATCAATATAAGAATAAACAATTTATAGGTGATGGAGTCACCGATAGCAGAAATACTGCTAATATTAATGCTGCGAAGATAGCGGAGAAGTTTGTACTAGAACCTCCTGATAGACCTCCTTGAGAATTTACTAGGTTAAATCAATATTTATCAACTATTCTATCACAATTATTAGAATGAGGTTTGATTCAATTACCAAATATTTAGAAACCTGATCTAACTATACCCGGATACAGAGCAGATTTACACTGTGACTTCCATAGAGGACCTGGACACACTACCAACTCTTGTAAAATATTAAAACATAAAATACAGGACTTGATTGACAACAATGAGATGGAGGTGCAAGCCTTTCAACCTAAGCAAAATCCTCCTAATAATATTCAAAATAACACCCTGCAAAACCAGAATCATAATGCCAATCAATCATTAGACATATTTCAACATCCCTTACCAAAACATGGTAAGGAGGTGGCTAATCAAGTTGAACATCATAATGTCCCTCCTACTACCCGATATGTAGGAACTATTAGTGGGCATTTACCTGTTCATGATCTGGAAATATTTGACACAAATTTATCCGTGGTTACAACCAGGCCTCTATATAATATTCAGATACTTGATCTTAGTGATACAGAATACAAGACTGAGAGTGATATGGAAATCACATCAAATCAATCGAATAGTTCTAAAGATGAATCGGATCCTATTCACCCTATCACAAGTTATATGGTTCCAAAAGAGCCATTTCCAAGAAGAGTCACTACTAGACCATCATC
Source organism: Wollemia nobilis (assembly GCA_028583015.1). Classification (NCBI taxonomy): domain Eukaryota; kingdom Viridiplantae; phylum Streptophyta; class Pinopsida; order Araucariales; family Araucariaceae; genus Wollemia; species Wollemia nobilis. The sequence goes on along the minus strand of JAQPPZ010016751.1, from coordinate 947,024 downwards.
TCACTGATTACTTTCTAATGAGATAGCTATAAATGCTATACCAAGACCCATTCATCATCCATAGAATAATATTGTGGGTACCATCGAAGCTGTTACTAGACAACAGGCTCAAAATTCTCAACAAGATCACATTTAGAATGGTGGATCAACTCCATTTGTTTTGAAGGTTCCTAATAAAGGGAATCATTCACCTAATTTTCAACCTAAACCTTCTTATAATATTAATGAATAATTATCAAATATTACAACTAGAATTTCTCTCTTGGACCTTTTAAGATCTTCTCCTACACATAGAGATGAATTAATGCTCACATTAATTCAGATGATGGTACCACAATATATTCAACCTGATGCCATGGCCAATACTATAATAACTTGTGAAGTTGATTGTATTGACTTTCAGGGTAGAGACATACTGCAACATAGTTTACATAAAGATAACCCCTTGTATATTACTGTCTTAATTGGAGATGTAGCAGTCAAACGAGTTTTGATTGATAATGGTTCATCTTTAAATATCTGCACTTTTGACTTCTACCAAAGATTTGGGTTTGGAAGTGATGAAATGAAAAGAACTGATATGATCATAAAATATTTCAATGACAAAACACAAGAAACATGTGGAGTTATTACCATTCCATTGCAGGTTGGTCCAAGAACCTTGGATATGATTGTGTTTATTGTACATTGCCCTGCATCGTACAATATACTCTTGGGTTGTCCTTGGATCAACGCGATGTGAGCTGTTTCCTCAACTTTACATCAATGTGTTAAGTTTTAATTTAAGAATCAATTGGTTACCATTCATGGTGATCCAAGACCCTTTGATATGTGTGCTTTGGCAGAACCTATTGGAGTTCAATTTTATCCCACTCTGTCATTGACACATCCTAATTCTCATTATCCATCTAAGCGTGTGAAACTCACACCCACAACATAATCTACTTCTTCTCCATCAGTTGCACCTCCACATATAACTCAACCATCCTCTGAAAAAACTGCATTAGGACCTAAGAAATATCCTAAGCCCACAACCAATGTCTCTTGTTCTACTCCTATAACTTCTATACCTTTAATAGACCCATCTATCGACACCTCTACATTGTCTACATCCACCAAATTCATATTTTCCACATCGAAATATGTAGGGAATGTTCATTCTACCTCTTATGCTCTTACTAATGAGCTCTTACCCGATATATCTAAAATTCTAATATCAGAAGAAATGAATGCTTCTATGCAATATTCCCTTATTTTAAATAATTTGCCACCATATCCTCGTACCTTAGGCCTCCCATAGTCTATGGGAAGTATTTACCAAGTCGGGAGTTGTACCTTTATTTATAAGGGATATGACTGGACTAGAATACCCAGAAACATCAGAACTCATTATGATGGATATGCTCGATGTTATTTTACTAATGAGTATATTAAAGCCAAAACTATAATGCTTAAATTGGGATATAAAGGGAAAGGTTTGGGACCTTTATAGAATGGTATGAAAGAACCTTTTTCGGTAGAAGCGTGGCCCACCCGATGTGGTGTGGGCCTATTTTCTAGTAAGGGTCAACCATTCCCATTTGAGGATGATGACCATATTATATGTTACCAAGATTATTTAGATGAATGCGATGCTTTGTGTTTAATGAATAATATATTCACATGTAATATTCTATCTATAGCTTATCCTGAGATGATCGTTGAATCCAATGATGAGTTGGAGGGAGATATCTTTCACGATGTCTCCATTGAGGAATTATTACATAATAGATTTTATTTTTATGGCTCTACACCTAGTATAGCCCAACTTGAGGCCACGACTCCTCAAGATGAATTATCCAAGCTAACCTTGAAAGAATTACAAGAATTGGGCGTTTCACCCGCCCCACCTAATTTTGAGAGATATCTACACATGGAAGTAGAAAATGTCATAAAAATTAACATTGGAACCGATAATAACCCTCACATAATCAACATTGGATGAGAATTGAGTCAAGAAAAATAGGATAAATACATTGCATTTCTTAAAGAATATGAAGATGTTTTTGCTTGGACATATGAAGATATGCCAAGTTTAGACCCTTCTGTAGTTATGCATCACCTAGTAGTGCATCCGGATGCTAAACCTGTTTAGCAAAAGCTTAGAAAAATGCATCATAAAGTGGCCTTACTAGTCAAATGGGAGTTAGAAAAACTCCTGAATGTTATTTTTATACAAGCCATTGATTATGTTGAATGGATCTCGAATGTAGTTCCAGTAACTAAGAAAGAAGCTACTAAGATTAGGGTTTGTACATACTTTAGATATATTAATGTTGCATGCCCTAAAGATGATTTTACCCTTCCCAATATGGATCAGATCATTGATTTTACTACTGGGAGTGGAATGATATCCTTAATGGATGGATTTTCTAGTTATAATCAGATCAGGATAGCTCTTGAAGATCAAGCTAAAACAACCTTTATTACCCCTTGGGGGACTTTTTGTTGGAAAGTGATGCCATTCGATTTGAAGAATGCAGGTGAAACCTATCAATGAGCCATGACTTATATCTTTCATGATATGATGCATGATATACTACATGATTATGTAGATGACATTATAGCTCGTTCTACTGAAGAAGATGACCATTTAGATGACTTGATAAAAGTATTTGATTGGTTAAGGGAATATCTTATCCGATTGAATCCAGCCAAATGTATATTCGGAGTTAAGTCAGGTAAATTATTGGGGGTTATAGTTTCTTTACGTGGCATCGAAATTGACCCTCTCAAGATTACGACTATCAGTGATATGCCCGCACCTACAAATATATCTGAATTACGAAGTCTACAAGGTAAGCTTCAAGCTATTCGTTGCTTCATTGATAAGCTAGTGGATAAAATTGGACGCTTTCTTAAGCTTCTTAATAAGGATGTCTCTTTCCATTGGTACGATGAATTTAAGGAAGCATTTGAACTCCTCAAATAATATCTTCTTAACCCACCTATACTTTCGCCACCTAAACTTGATCGCCCATTTATATTGTATATTTTTGCTTCATATTTTGATTTAGGAGCTATGTTAGCTCAACATGATGATGAGAAAATAGAGCGCGCTAATTATTACATTATCAAAACATTAATTAGTTATGAAACCCACTACACAACATTAGAGAAGTTATGTCTAGCACTTGTATTTTCTACACAGAAACTATGCCATTATATGCTCAGTCAAAAAACATACGTTATTGCTCAATCTGATCCCTTGCGGTATCTCATGATTCGACCTTATTTATCTGGTTGCACAACAAAGTGGTTTCTTACTCTAAGCGATTTTGAACTCACATTTATAGGACAAAAGTCTGTTAAGGGTTAAATCATAGTAGATCAATTAGCTACTGCACCCTTAAAGTCCACCCATCCCCTCGTCATTGAGTTTCCTGATGAATGCCTTAACCTAGAGGCGGATCATTCAGAGCAATGGTCCCTATACTTTTATGAAGCTCGATGCATGAGTGGGGCTGGTGCAGGTATTATTTTGATATCTCCACAGAAACATCTCATACCTCTATCCTTTAAATTAATGTTTGCCTATACTAATAACACTGCTGAATATGAGGCTCTAATCCTTGGATTATGAGCTACCATAGCACTAAAAATTAAAAATCTATTAGTTTTTGGTGATTCTCAACTTTTTATAAATCAAATTAATGATGTTTATTAGACCAAAGATGATAAATTGCACCCATATAAAGCATATGTATTACAATTAATATATTTATTTGATCAAGTTACCTTGGAAGCTATTCCTAGAACTAGCAATCGTGCGGTTGATGCTATGGCCGCAACTGCATCTCTTTTACCCTTGGAGTTAGATGATGAATATGCTACCATCATTATTTGTCAACTCCAGGAACCCGCTTCAACTAAATCATGCTTGGAATCTTTAGACATGTTTCTAATCATGAAACTATTCCTGAACTTTGGTACACTGACATCCTCAATTTTATTCAAAATGGGACCTTCCCTGAAGGTTTTGATAGAAAACAACACCAGTTATTACGTAGACAAGCAAGTCACTTCGTAATAATTGGTAATACGTTATATATGAGATCTTTTGAAGGTATCCTATTGAGATGTTTGAATCTAGAAGAGTCTAGATCAGCTTTGAGTGAAGCCCACGATGGATCTTGTGGGGGACACTTTAGTGGTATCACCATTGCTAAGAAGCTCCTTAGGATAGGATATTTTTGGCCCACCATGGAGAATGATGCACATGATTACGTTCACCATTACGACAAGTGCTAGAAACACGTTGACCTTGTCCATGCGCCTACACAAGAACTGCAGGCTATTTCATCTCCTTGGCCCTTTTCAAAATGGGGCTTAGACATCATCGGAAAAATCAATCCTATGTCATTTGATGGACACAAATTCATCATAACTACCATCGAGTATTTTACGAAGTGGGTCGAAGCTATGCCCTTAGCTTCTTGCACTGGAACACAAGTTTCCAAGTTTATTCTTAATAAAATTATTTGTAGGTTCGAAATTCCTGCAAATCTCATCTCGGATAATGGAACTTGTTTCAAAAACAAATATGTAAAGAAACTATGTCAAAAATATAAAATTCAACATCATTGGTCCACTCCCTATTATCCTCAGGGTAATGGCCAAGCGAAGCATCTAATAAAACATTAATTAAAATCCTCAAGAGATCGGTCAATAAATCTGGCCGTGATTGGCACATTCAATTATATCCTGCTTTGTGGGCTTATCGAACTAGCATTCGTACTCCCACGGACACTTCACCTTTTGTTTTGGTTTATGGCGCTGAAGCTATTTTTCCTTTTGAACTAGAAGTTCCTTCTTTGGCTCTGCTACTTCAAGATACTGAAGTAGGATATGAATATCGTGTTGGTAGATTTAGTCAGCTGGAACTCCTAGATGAGAAGCGTATTAATTCTTTGGAGCATCTTCGTGCCTACTAGAACAAGCTCAAACGAGCATATCTCAAGAAATTTTATAATCGATCCTTTGAGATCGGTGACCTCGTCTTAAAAAAAAATAAAAAAATATTAATGCAACCAAATACCTTAAAGGCAAATTCGACCCTAATTGGCTTGGGCCATATATTATCACTACTAAATTTGGATCGAGAGCATACAGATTAGCTACCTTATATGGTAAAGATCTTAAAGAACCTATGAACATTATGCATCTTAAACACTATTATGCATAAATATGGTAATTTTGCTACTGTATATATTATACATATTGTCTCATATTAGTAATTCATATAAAAAAAATTCAAAAATAGTAATATTATGTATTCTCTCAATTCATAAATTAAAAATAAAAATATAAAAAAATCAAAATCCTCAAAAACATCTTCTATTTTGCATCTGTCAATTCTTGATTGCAGTTATATTTTTTATTTATTTTGGATAAATTAGCATTTATTTGGAATCCCTCACTTTCACACTCACATGAATAAATATCTTGATCTTATTTGGTATGATTATTAATCTCTCTTATATCAAAGTCCATAGTTGAATTAAATAAATTTTTGAGCATAGAGAACTGATCTTGTTATTTACTTGAACCAAGTACACATTTTCACATTAAAATGATTTCATTGCAAATTCAAAATGATGCTACACAGTAGAAGTGGTCTCTTGAGCAAAAAGTTTCCCCTGCTATCCTATCATGCACATGGTATAGAATCTTTGAGAATTGACAAAAGGACAAGCTCACCCTTGCCTAGAATAAAAATCCCTTGCTCTACGGCCAATCCGAGCAAGTATCCCTAGTATAGGAAGAAAAATAAAGAAAAAAAAAATCAAGAAAAATCATGAGAAAAAGAGAAATTATTCAGAAGCATTATTTCAGTATCATTTTTTACCATCTCAGCAATATTTCAGCATTATCTTAGTGTCAAGCAAATACAAAAATAAAAATAAAATAGAAAAATAAAAGAAAAGAAAAAGAAAAAAGCAATAAATACCCCCCTCCTTTGAAAGAAGGAAGTGTGAAGCTTGAATCCTTGGAATTCTCAATTATTCAAAAACTGTGAGGTAAACCCCATAACAGGTGATTTGTGCCCAACTTGCTTGACATTGGGTAACTCCTAGTGTGGTGATATGTCTGTCACATTAGCGACCGTATTTTTTATAGACCTATGTCCGCTTATGGATCAACTAGCTCTTGATGACCCGACTTACATAGTAGTCTGGTACGATTACATGCATATAAATCATGGTCAACAAACACTCATTTGGTTAATTCAAATTACTTGTATCAAATTATCTTGCTCAAAATTGGTAAATGAACATTACAATTGCACACACATTTGTGTTTAAGAGATTTTGTATCATTATGATAGATCAAGATCGGCAATGAACTCACGTATGCACATGGGGTTCCTTATAAATCTAAATTTTGTCTCTGAGATAATTTAAAAAATTTAGTCAAATCTTCTAGAATAATTTGATTTTCTTACTTGAGAATATCTGCTTAGCGTAAAATCAATTAAATACATTTTTTTTCAAAAATCCAAAATTTTCTTGCAAAACATGTTCAAAAATCTAGCAAAAAAGTCACATTTATATTTTTTCGACTTTCGCGATGATGGTATAGTTCCTAAACCTAAATTGGAATTTTATGCCTAGTGCAAGTCCTCATTTGTCTATTTTCTGTTTATCTCAAAATCAAAAATCAACTATGCAATAAAACTATTATATCAATTTCTTCTTTGGATTTCGTGATGATGGTATAAATCTATACCTAAAATTCTATGCCTAGCGCAAACCATCGTTCTAATTTTATTTTCCATTTATTTAATCCATAAAAGCATATGGATTAAATCATTATGTTACACAATGGTGCTTTTAAAAAGAGTGAAAAATTTCCTATTTCATTTCATTATGTCAACATTCATTTTTTTTTTTTTTACAACGATGGTATAATTCTTAGGGAATTGTTCAAATTTCTATCATACTTAGGAATTTTATGCCTAGAAAAAATCATATTTTTAATATTTCATGCATAATATTTTCATGGAAATCTAAAAACAAATCATCGCTATCATCATTTTTCATCATCACAACATAGTCTTAAGAAAGTCTCTTAAGCAACCTTTTACTTTTAGCAATATTTCTCTTATATCGGGATTAGCTTGATGACCTAGCGAGTGGCGACTCCATGAAATGGTCATGTAATAGCGACAATGTCCTTTGAAATTATTGTTATAATTCATTTTATTTTCATCAAAAAACACCACAACAACCAGTTTGTTTACATCATATTATTTCATTTAATTTTATAGCATGACATAAAATTATAATATTTTCAACGACATATTTACATGAATAGTCAAATCAACAATTAAAATATTAAAGCATCATAAAACATATGCACAAGTCATAACATAAAAAGAACATCATATATATCAAGAAGTATATACATCATATCAAAACGGATTGGTATGCCACAATCTATACCCTGGCATACTCAATCATCTCAAAAATAGTCTATGTACAATGTGCATCTAGTATTGAGAAGACCTCGAGCTCTTACCCTCATCTCCTCTCCAACCCTGAGGTGGAGGAGGTGGCCCCATCAAAGCCCATCCTATATCGTGGGTCCTCGACATTGATCATGATGATGTCCTCGATGACCCCATCCTGATTGACTCTGCAATGCCGATTGGCAACTATATCCTCTGGCCCTCTAGAACCAGTTGGTAGTACACTCCCTAATAGAATGCAATCTGAGCAACCAACCATGCCAGCTCCAGAATGCTTGCCCCTCTGCTCCAAGCCTTGAGCCATGTAGCCTCATCCTGTAGAGTCTGCACCTAAGCTCGTAGGCGGGCATTCTCCACCCGGAGAGCTGCCATCTTGTTGCTTTCCCCCATCTCGACACCCTTGCCCCTATCAAGGGATGGTGGCCTATCCCTATTCTAAGGAGGAAGTATTTTTCTCCTCTCCTCTCTCCTCTCCTCCCTCATCTTTAGTTGCTGCTATCTCTCTGAAGCCTGTGGTACTCTTCGACGTCTCTCCTAAGGAGGCCATCGCTGATCCCTCCCTCCGTGACCCCTTGCTACATCGATGGTAGCTTGGCACTACCTCTCCATCCATTGCACTATAGCATGCATCGGACCCTATGCCCTTGTCATCCAAGGAGGGTGAATGCCTACATACCAGGCATCATATCCATCTGCTATCCCCGTGTCATCCCCATCCACTAGCTGATTGGGGGTATCATCAACATCTTGACTTCAAAACCACTGCATGTTTGGAGCCTCGCTCAGTGTGGTACTATCCCTCACAATCCAGAAGTACTCATAATCCCTAAGAGTATGGATCCCCTATTGTAGAATGAAATGCCTCAAAAATCGGTCATAATTATGGATCTCTACCTCTCCCTACTCTATCATCAACCATATGACTCGCCTGATGTGAGCTAACTTTTGTCCATCCTCTACCCATCCTGGATGCTCTCTCCATGGTCTCCAGGTGATTTGATCTAGGGTGAGATCATCCAAAGAACATTTGGGACATCGACAGATCTATCCGCCATTGTGACCCTCTTTGGAGCCACTAGTAGAAAACTTAGGGTCTCTCCCAATCAAATCCTATCAGTGGAAGCCCTATCGGCCTTCGCACCACAATGTGCTTCCAACACCAAACCTGTAGAAGTGATGTCAACACCAGACATTGAACCCCCTTGTATACAACCCCGTAAAGGATCCTATACAAGTGGCATAGTACAAAGCTGCCCTAAGCAAACCTATATCCATGGTCCCTCATGTAACAGACCACATCTACAAGTAGCCACAGTAGTCTGCATCCACTCTAGTGGCATAGAAGAAGGCCACCCACCACCCCTACCAAAACCTAGGTCAACCAAGATGCCCTTCTCCAAGATGAAGCTCGGGTCATCGCACAGTATCATCATAGCGTGGCCCTGATTGGCCAAAGGGGTCATGAATCGACCATGTATGGGGATCCTCAAGATCCTCCATACATCCTCTAGAGTGGGAGTCATCTCCCTTGTCGATAGCCAAAAGTAGGATGACTCCGGATACCATCTCTCTGCTAGGGCTGTCAGTAGCCCCATGTCTGTAGGAATTTGTGGCATCTCTACCACATGCTACAGTCCTACCTCTGCCAATATGTCTCGCTCGGCCTAATCGAGCACAACCAAATCATCTCTTAGACCTCTGTATTTCCACTCCTGACTCTTTAGCAATCCCCTCTGCAAAATAAGTAATAAAACAACAAAAATCATTAGTACATAATTATTAAAAAATTAATTAAAATCAAATCATCCCATAAAAGTTGATATCGCCCATTATTGGATGATATCATAACAAATTTAGACAAAATCATCCTTAATAGGACGAAATCATCTCCATTCTTCAATTTTGGGATTGCCCCTTATTGGATAGGATTGCCCCTATTTCTTCGATTTCGTCCCTAGACGAAATCAGCAATATAGAGACGATTTCGTCGCTCACCTAAAAACGGCCGCGACACCCAAAAACAATTAAAATTCAAGTAAAAAATCAAGTAAATAAAATTAAAAATATAGTAAACTAGGTTTAGATCCTTACCCGCAACCCATGTTGGATCTCTGTCGATTTGTGTGTCGTCTCCACCATTTTGCCTGCAGAGCCCTAAAACAGCAAAAGTGAACAGTAAAAATGAATTAAGGTTTTACCCTATTTTTCTTATTTTTATTCAAAACAACATTTTTTTTAATTTTTGCTTTTTCGTGCTTTTACCTCAAATGTTAGATTTGGGTAAAAAATTGAAGGGGGCACCATAGCAAACAGTCATACGATTCGACCTAGAATCATCGTCTAAAAAATGGAATAAATTTTTACTTTCTTGTAAAGCATGAAGAACTCATATTTAACACATTTTTTTAGGAAAATTCACTAGAGGGGGCAAAATGTAGCACCCTAAAATTGGTGCAGTTAAACTTTCAGTAAAAAGTAGAAATTTGAATTTTAACCTCAAAATCGCCCATTAACCGCTTACCTCATTTTTTGTACCATTTTTAGATGTTGTTGTGACCGTTGGACGATATCGTCGTTGATCTGACGATATCATTGTCGATATGATGATATCATCCCAAATCGGACAAATTCATCTAGAACAGAACATCCAGACGATTTCGTCCCAAAATCAATTTTTTTGCAATTAGCTTCTATTCCAACAACCTCTCCAACTTGGGTAGAAGCATGTTTGTGCAGTTGGAGATTCCCATTTTGAGGATCTCCCATATTGGGATGATCCCCAACCTCCTAACCTACCCCTAATCCTATATAAACTGGTATTTTCCCATTTTATCCCCTTGAATCCCTACCTGACTCCCTACCTGATTCTCTACCTGGCTGCTTGGCTGATTGTTTCCCTGCAATTTTAGTTTTGCTATGTTATCCCATCATTTGCACTTGTGTTTTCAAGTTTTGTTGTAGGATTTCACTATTTTTCAACCGGAGGTAGCTTGAATCATCGCAGGTGATTCAACTATAATTTTAGATGATCTTGTCAAGATTGGCAATGATCTTGTACGATTACAGATGATCCGGTCTACAATTTAGCTTGGGGGCAATTAGAGCCCTGAGTTTACATTCTCTATCTTATTTTCTTTATTTATTGATGCATTAGATTAATTTACTTCTATTTTGCATCTTGGAGTTCACATCATTTAGCGTAATTGCATGATGAAATTCAAAATAAGTTTCCAAAATAGTGCATCTCATTTAATTTGATATCTAGATTTATCATTCAAACATCTATACTCGTATTTCTATCATTTTGCATCATTCTTGCAATCATATTTTTGGTTTTTGGCATCTGTTTTCTTGATTGCAAGTTTCTGACAAATTCACCTAGCGAATTTGTCAGGTTTCTGACCATCTTGGGTGATCTCGGATGATCTCTTGTGATTTGGGATGATTCTGTACAATTACAGATGATCCTGTCATAACCAGGATAATCTAGATTCCTACAAGATTTAGAATCTTCATCAGACATCAGAAATTAGATGTACTCTTCTCCATTTTATATATTCTTCGTATTCAATCAAATTAGGATTCATTTATGTCTTCTCTCTTCATATAAATCAGAATCTTCATATAGAATAGCTTAGCTTCATTTTGGCCAACCTAGGAATCTGAATGATTGAACATAAAATGAACAAATCAAACCCATTTTCAAACCTAGGCATGGAAACTGCCACTCAAAGTTTCTTGGTGAACCCCACCATCCGTCGAAAATTCACCTTTATACCCCTCCCCCGAGAGGCGTGACCTTCAAATGGCCTCTCCGTCCGAGGTATTGTTCCATCCTTTTCTCACCCCCCTTTTGGGTACGGATCCTTTAGCCTAAAGGTAAGGGTGCAACAAATTTGGGAGATACACACCTCATGATAAATCCATCATAACATCACATAAATAAAACAAAAACATAAGGAATAAATGGCAAGCATAATGAAACATAAATGTAAAGTCTCATATAAATATGCTTTTCTCAAAAGGTGTCTCAAAATGTATATCTCAAAGTGCATGAATATACAAAATCATCCATAGGCTACAAGTCATATAGGTCAAGTAGATCTCACAAAAAATAGAGTCCAAGTACATCATCAATCAAACATAGGACCTACACCCCCAACATCACCTCCCCTTATGGTCGTGTCATGCATGGAGTGATGTGACCCTATTGGTCTCTCTGTGTGAGTCAGAGTCCTCTGGTTAGTTTGGGTGAAATACTACCCAGAGGTGGATAGTCTACTGACCTGTGAACCACCTACACCTACTACCTCCTAAGGGAAAATCCTATGCCTCCTAAGCTGCATATAGAGAGAGGTTATATGGGATACATACCCCTAAATTTGCTCCTCGTACTCCTCCAATAGTGACCATAGGCGTCAACCTCTACCCCCTATGTCAGCCCCAAGATCTACCTCGATATCACCCTATGGTGTAGGAGGAGAAACAACAAACTTCATCCTAGTGGCATCACCTATGATAGTAGCATTCAAAGCCTGGATCTATAATTTAAGCTACTCTATTGTGGCATCTCATTGTGCTATGGTGGTATCTCATTGCTGCATCTGGATCTTGGTTGACTGGAGCTTAGCCTTGACCACATGCAACTATTCTCTTAGAGGATAATCTCTCTCCTCGGGCTCCAGCTCCTCCTCATCCTACTCAGGAGTCTCCTACTCCTCTGCTAGCACCTACTCTACTATTTGGCATCATACCTTAGTCTTAGCTCAGACTCTACACCCTATCAAATATGCACCATCACCTCCACCATCATCCTCATGACCCAATATACCATCATCATGCCACATTCGATCCCCCTACCACTGATAAAATGCATCTATAACTCCTCCAACAACTCTTGGGGCAACTACTAGGGCATCCTCCTCATCTGATAGCTCTGTGATCCATGGTAGGGGAAGATCTCCCTCTATTATGAGGTGCTTGTATACGAATGGAACAAGAGGCACATCCTACTACAACTCGTACTGATGAAGAACTCATGAGTAGAAGAAATGCTCTTGGATGCTAACCTTATAGTTGATGAGCCATCGCTCACACCACATCCTAGTTGTGAAACTAGCAGTATCATCCCAAATAGGGCACTCATGATATGGCTGCCAGATGATATCTCTGGCATGCAAACCAGTAAAAGTATCAGTGTAGTAGGAAATCTCCTCTACATGAGAACGTCTCTAGCACCCCTCGCACCCTCGAGCCCACCTAGAATATTAGCACTGCATCTGCTCCTCTATGAATATAATATCGATAGGAAGCCCTCTAGGGTGAAATACCTTGATGTGCTCCCATCCCCAAACCTGTAAGAGCATGCTACAAGCAATGCCAATGTGACCTCATTGGTGGATATGGTACAACTCATCATAGCACTGGGCCAACAAGGACCTCCCCCATGCATAGATGATGGGTGCCTCACTGTCCATCAGGTCCTAAACCATCACAATAAGGTTCCACAGGAACCTCAAGCTTGAGTAGTCTAGGATAAAGATGTTACTGATAACCATCAACAACACTGCATGCCTCATTGTGAAGAATCTCCACATCATACCACTGTGAGATAAAAACCCCTCCAAACTTGGTGTCTCTAAAGGTCTCCACAGAGTGCCCTCTGAACACTCAAATAAATACAACATCATGATAATTAGTGGCTAATGAGGTAATGACCACTTCATCAAAAGGGAGCCAAAAAATCCTATATACATCCTCCGGCATAAAAGTCATCGCATCGGTAAGAAGGTGGAAGGTGTTGATCCAAGGGTCCCACTAATTGACCAAAGCCGTAAGATAGGCCTGATATGACATGATGTGAGGTAGTCAAGTGACATACTAGAGCTCATGGACCTTGAGCTAGGCCCATTTCATGTCATCCAATAGGGGTAGAAGGTCATTCATGAGCTTCGGGTCATGAGCCCGAGCATCAAGAATCTAATAGCAAAAGAAAAAATAAAGCATAACTACAATGCATATAAGACATGAATCATAATAAAACATGAAAATGGTGCAAATAACGATGGGCTACTCTAAGTCCAAGCAAAAAGAGTAATAAATGCACCTAAGTATGTAGAAAAATTCAAAAACAAGTCAAAAAAGTAAAAAAAATCACTTACTCATGCAAGAAAATTCAAAATTTTTACAAAGGTTCTTGTTCGTTGTCACCTATAGTGGCCAAAAATTGGTCATTGAAGTTGAGAGCAGCCAAGCCCCAATGGTAAAAATTTTTACCTTTAAAATTCAAACCTTACCGCTCTAAGAAACAATGGCCAGGCCAAAGGCCGAGCTGGTCGCTCTGAGCCATAGCGGCCGACGAGCGACACAACAGAAGCGTATACCCTAGGCCGAAAATAACAAAAAAATTGAAAACAGGAAAAACATGGCTAACCCACCACATAAAATCATAATCTAAGCCTAAGTTATGGGTTTAATTCATTTCCAACAAGTTTAATGAGGTTCATTTACCCATTAATTAGTGAAGTTTATTTTACCCAAAAAATGAAACAAGCAGGGTCAATGTTTCAGAGAGTACCCAAGAAGCTTCGGCTCCTTCGCTCACTGATGTCTCTCCCTATGCAGCCATGTCCTCTGCAATGCAACAACACTCCAAGATGTAAAAGTCACTTTCACAAACAGAGCTCTGACGCAAACTGACAGCTGGTGAAAGTGAAAGATCAAATCCTAGGGCTAATTTTTATTTTTCCAAGTTATGGCTCAGTCGCTGCTGTCATCAGTGGCCCAAACTTCTTATCACTCAAGGCGAGAGTGGCCACAAGTAGAAATTTGGTGGTTGCTAGACCTGACAGTAGCCAAAAGCCTAAGCAAAAATAGGAGGGATTCCCTCCATGAGAAGCAATAAAATCATAAAATAAGCACATTTTCATGACCCATGGTCACCATAATGGTCAAAATAACAAAAAAAATTGCATAAAGACAAATCTCAAGTAAGCCTCCTATCAAGTTACTTATTCTATCAACTTGGTGGTTGCAGCGATTAGCACTCCATGCAACTAGGTGAGATGAGTAAGTTACCATGAGGTTACTTGGGGCAAAACATTTATTTTGGAATTACGATGTGCCTTCTTCAGTCCCGAAGAAGACCAAGATGGTCGGACTACTCCATAGGTACAAAGGAAGCATTCTAATTCTACTATGACACCAAAAACACTGAGCCAAGTGATGCAATACAAGCACAAATATAATCACTCATCCTAACTCCCTAAGAAGTCTACTTATGGCCAGACCGCTCCCTAGGATAGAGATTAATTATTATCATAAACAATTGGAATCACACTTGGATGGGGATTTACCCATTAAAGATAACAAACATTAGAAATAAACCAAAACTAGTCATATTTGGTCAAGCGACTCATCGCTTCATTTATTGCCCTTCCCTCACCAATCCATTGTGTGAGGGAGTAGTTGAAACTTCAAATCATCATAATCAACATCAACAAAATATCACTCGATCATGTCAAAATTATGTTCATCCTACAAATAATTGCACTAAACTCTTACAAAACTTTTCCCATTTGTTGGGGTCATAAGCAAAAATGACATCTTCAATTTGTAGCTCTTCTTCGATCGATTCTATTGTAGCAACATAAGCTACCCGATTATGTTTGAGGAATGAGTGCAAGTGGACATGTGCAAGCCCTGTGCTAGATTAAGCCTTCAATCAAGTTGAAGCAATGATTCAAGGATGCATGTCGTCTTGCATGATTAGGCCATCCAACATTGATTAGATCAATGATCATCATACACCCTACTAACATAGAGGTCTATGTTTTCACCTCACGTTGTGTCTATTACTCAATGTATCGCAAAAAGGGGCATCTATAGACACCTAAAACATGCCATGGTCAGGAAGACTACTTACATGGGTACACCCATAGGTCATGTGACTAAACCTTGGGACATTCCAAGTGTCAAAAGTGGTTTTTACCACTCATTTGGGGTATTTTCAACCCATCCAAGCCTGGTCGCTATAGACCAAAGCAGCTAGAATCAAGCCACTGTAGCTTAGAGCGGCCAAACCTTAGCTGCTATGGATGATAGTGGCTAAGCTTTAAATGTATTTTGCTACCCATATAGTCTAATCTTGGGTGGAATTGGCAGTCTGCATGAAATAAGGACGAGCAGGGATAAATTTGCATTCCTCCTCATAGCCAGTCTACATGTAAGATTCAAAGTCTAGATTTAGACTTCAGTTAAACATAGAAAAACAAAGAGCTTCTCATGCTAACACCTAGTACACATGAGGTATTTAGTCCTAGGGTTGATCATTGACCTAGGGCTTCAAAAAATTTTATAAGGAATACACCTAAAAACATTAAGGGACCCTTTTTAGACACTTCTAGAGCTTCTTGGACCTCCTTAGACTTTCTTTCATCAATAAGAGAGAAGGAGAGCCTCAAACATCAGAACATTGAACATGTTGGATCATTGAGGAGAGCTTCTAAGAGACTTGGGGAACTTCCCTTGGATATCGATTCTAGTAGCGGAGCCCTATCGAATTATAGGGAAAATATGAACATATAAGGTAATAATTTTTAACATTAGTAGCAGAATCGAGCCCATAGCATTTGGATCAAGAGAGAGAGATATTCCACCTTAGCGGCTGTGTTCCTTGACAGTGGCACACAACCTAGTCTAGGGTCTTAGGTGATTAGATTCTTTTATTCTGCTTCATCTCTCATTTCATTAGCATAAGCATTATTTTAGTTATTTTCTTTCTAGTGCTATTTTCATTGAATTTATTAATATTATTCATTGCTAATAGCCTCATCCAGGGAGGCAATCTCAGATATCTAAGCGTATGTTGTCGTTTCATTGATTTCAGGGCTACAGGTTCAATCGGGCAAATTCACAACATACGAGTATGAGAGGATCCCTCTGGAAATCATACATAGAGAACGAGGCATCTGTAAGCCCTCATACATTTCCGTGTGCATCACTATGAAGCCTTATAAAGTGTGCCCCCTTGTGCAAGGGGATGTTTCGTACACCTGTTGCCCTCTCTTGTGTGTAAAATCATGTATCAAATGAAGGGTATCCATTAGATGGATTCATATGTAACCTAATCTGGAGAATATCAATAGTAAAATTAGTCATTTATTTACTTCTTCACATTCTAGTTATATCTGCTTTGTGCCTTTCATTTATTGCATGTTTAATATCAAAGGATTCAATCGAATCACAAGTAGAGTAGTTGGTGGACGACGCGCCGCTTCCCCGGGGTCGCTACAATTAGAATAAATATCAACCTCTTTTATTTTATCCTATAGGAAGAAAATAATTATGGCTATAGTTGGTCATGTAGATGATGCAAATTAGATATGATAACATAGGCTTTGATATATTAGTTACTTGAGATACATGAGTTATAATTAGATGGCCATTGGAATTTCTTATATTTTTCCTTGAAGTGGTGAATGTAAGGGATGTATTCCTAGAAAGCAAATTTTGAAGGAAATTTTTTCAAAAATGATAGAAAAATATGATACTCACACCATAGAAATCATACACAATGACATATATGGACTTATGGGTATGCCTTCCTTTTCAAAAAATAGGTACTTTCTTCTTTTTATATATGACTTTTATTAAGAAAAAAATTTGGTCCAGTTTAGGCTTTGGATATAATTACCACCTACTATGGTTATCAGGTGTGTCAGGTGTTTGTGCCTCATATGGAGCATACCATTTACATAGTGTTATGCATAGTGGAGAATCTTCGTTAATTTATGAATATTAGGATTTTAAAAATAGAAATTCGTAAATATGGAGACCTTTGATGAGGGTCCATTTGCCAAAAATTTACTTGGTGTCAGCTTGCACCACATTGAAAATAATTTAACCATTTTTATTTTAAATCACCAACACTCTTGCCTAAATCGTGGACCTTTTCACCTTGAAATTATAAAAAAATTTATTTATCCCACCAAATTTACCTCTTATACCACCAATATATATACCTATCATGAAAATGATAAATATACATCTAAAACATTCACTAGATAAATATAACCTAAAGCATCCAAAAAAACCAAATATGATAAGTTGCAAAGGATTATCTATTGATAAAAATTTTATCAGATGTAGAGGATTTTCAATCATCAAATTTATTGACTGGTTGTACAGAAGCATGAAACAAGGACACTCAGTTACAAAAATTTTTCTATTGATAAAAAGCCAACTGGTTGCAAATGACTATCAATCCATAAATTTTTTATTGGTTGTAGAGAATCATGGAAAGGTGATGATCGATTGCAAAATACTACCTATTGATAAAAAAATTGATTTATTGCAAAGGACTATTAGTTGATATATTTATCAATTAGTTGTAGAGAAGCATGATAAAAAATTTGATCGATTACAGAGGACTAATAATTAAAATATTTATCAATCAATTGTAGAGAAGCATGATAGGGTGGTGATAAGTTGCATAAGACTATTTATTGATAAAACCTAATTTATTGTAGAGGACTAATGATCCATTATATAAAGGTTTGATGACTATGATGGTAGGTAAAGTGTAAGCTTCCAAAAATCTAAGTATGGTTGTTGTTTTTCTTTGGATTATCTCTAGAAATAGCTTTTACTTCATACCTACTTCTTGTTGTAGCCTTGTTACTTGTTTTGTAACCTTTATTGGTGTGCTACTATAGATTTTTTTTATATTTGAGCTATAGAACTATTATTTTAGTTTTCAAACTATGGTATTCACAATAACATTAAACATCAAGTTTATTTTACAATTGAGTGAATTTTAGCCATGGTGGAGTGCAAGGTCTTCCATTAGTGTTGGGTTTGGAATTCATTATTTTGTTATCGAAAGCTTATTCCTTCAGTTTCATAGGCAACATAGATGCACTATATACAACTGTGAGATCCAAGTATCCATATAATATTATAGTGTTTTAGGAGCATTTAATATTGTTATATCCTACTTAGTGTGTGTTAGAGTAAGTTTTCATAGCATTGCATTGTTTTGTTATTATTCCTTTAGCACGTAGACATAGATCATTGTAGAGAACAACATAGGTTCATACTCATAGATGCTTAATGGTATGATAGTTTAACCTTAGTTTATTTTAAGGAAAGATTTACATTTCTGCTTTTAATTTTATGATTAGATTTGTGATAATTATTACTTCCTACTTATATTATGGAATCAAATTATATAGAAAAGAATAATGTAGAAATTTATTACTTGCTACTTATTTTATTTTATAACAAAAAGAAATGCATAAGATTTAATAAGTTATTTTTGTTTTTTTAAAGGGAGTAATAAATAATATTAATGGTTCCCTAACCCTTTATTAAATATGGAAACAATTATTGAGGGAAGTATGGTTGCAAAAATCATGATTATGGCTAAGTGGTGAAATAATTTTCTTCTACCAGTTGTAGAATTTTCTCAAATTTGTTCAACTTTGTATTCATTTTATATCATCAAATAAATTTTTATTTATAGGTACAATGACACCTACTGGTGATGGAAATAAGGGAGGCCAATATTCTAGTAAAAAGAGTATCCTAGAATATTTTAGAAATATATCAAAATGTAGTGAGTACACAAATTCAAGGTAAAAATACCTTTTATCAACTAATTATTTAATTTTTGTATTTTGTTATTCTTAAATATAAAGCCTTTATTAACCAAAAAATGTTGGTTTTTTTGTTTATGGCTTTGGCCAAGTGTGTTTATTTACCTCTTTTTCAATGCTTGTAAAAATGTATTCTATTATCTCTTTAAAATAATATCTTTTTACATCCTAAAATGATATTGAACACCATTGTATGCAGAAAATATTGACCCTAATATGCCTCCCCTTGAAGATATTCCCAGGGATGATATGTCTCCACATGAAAATTTTCTTAACAATGACATTCAACAACCTCTTTATGAGATACCTTATATAGACACGCAAACTGAAAAAATATGATCATTCAAGTAAAATGTAGACTTATGAGGAATCTTATAGTAAAAAACATAAACATAGAAAGTAAACCAAGTGGACTATTGGAAGGATATTTCAGCTTGAATGGTCATCAACATATCCCTTTATTGATATAGTTGAATTAGATAGCAACAATGACATACCAAAAAAATGTAGATGTGTTATTTGTAGTTAGAAACTAGGAAAGGATCATAAGATGCAACTTAAATTTGACACAATAGAGAAACATTATGGGAAAGTTTATTTGACAATAAAAAAAAGTGATATAATAATTAAGAAAATAATTAGGTGGAAGGATGCATCAGAATGTGTGCATGTCAAATATGCAAAGGAATATGAAAAAGAAATGAAACAACAAACTCTTGTTGAGAAGGGTGGAACAATCCAAGCCCAATTTCAAACAATTTATAAGACCACATTAGATTCAAAAATTTTGTAGTTTGTTATTGTATATAGTATTCTTAAAAAGTGTAGATCCATGTCTGATTTTTTTATTATAAACATCTATTTCAGCTAGCTGATGTGCAAAACCTTCCTAGTTCCCATTGATTAGATCAAAGTGATTGGGAAATAACAAAATATCTATCATTGGTTGAGGAGGACCTAAGAGAGAATGTAAAACATGCCAAATTTATTTTATTTCATTTGATGATGTAATGACTGTTGACAACATATATTAGATTTGCATGCATGTTTACACATTCTAAAATCATTTAAGGCAACCTCATTTACTAGCACTACATAATATGGTGGAAAATTATAATGTAGGAAACATTTGCAATATTGTTGTAACTAGTTTAAAGGATATTGCAAGAATGGATGATATATAAATAGACACAAAGTTAATTTGTGTTGGAGCTAATGGTGCTTCTACAATGCAAGGACACATGAATAGTTTTCATGTTTTACTTCAAACATCAGTTGCCCCATATTTTATTCCCATTCATTGCATGGATCATAGAATGAATCTTGCATACACAATTATGCACACATTTGAAAATGTTAGGAGAGTGGAAGAACTCATCCATGAAATATAAACTTACTTTTTAAGCAGTCCAGAAAGGTTTGTAGAGTTTTAAAAAATTTCCCTAGGTGTTACTGAAGGTAAAAAATATTAAAAGATGTAGATACCGGATGGATTTCACTGTTTCATATTACATACATATTTTTTACAGAATATCAATATTTAGTAGGGTTTATGTATGCAAATTGTAGGGTCGTTTATAAGGTAAAATATTTGTTATATAGTATGAATGAATTGGAAACACTTCTCCCATTATGTGGTATTATTCCATTGTTGCAAGAAATGAATACTTTGATTAAAATTGCATAGTAAATATTCATTTATATTGTTGATTTCATTAGGATGATAAAATAAATATGTATGTATATTGATAAGATATACTTGTCCAAAGAAAATTTTATAGATCCTTTGTTTGGTAGTTGGAAAACTTTAACTAACGTCAATGATCCAAAAATATTTTTGGAGTTCAACATCAATGATCATCCTTGTATTACTATTCATGGAAAGATGATTTCTTTATATTGTTTTGAAAAGTGGTCATATATAGTTACAGAGAATAAAAAAATACCCATAACACAACAAATTTGATGTAGTTTTACACAATACTAATATTAAATTAATAAATATTGTAGAATCATTGACAAGAGAAATAAGAGATCATTTTCAAAGAGATCATTTTCTTGAGGTGATGGGTGTGGTTAACCCCAAGTTCTAGAATCCTTTTCCTAACTATAATACTAAAAGTGAGTTTTTTATAAGATATATGGGCACTCTTGTGAAACATTTCACTAAATGTTTGGAAGTTAATGGTATTAAAATCAGGGGTATTCTCAACAAATAAATTTTGACACAACAATAAACTCATTTTGAATTGAAAATGGTTGGTCAACTATCATATTTGAGTAACCCTCATGTCACATTTGAATTGACAACAAAAAAATCATTTTGGGATCTATAGAAGATGAAAGGGTTTTTAGTGCACCATATTTTTTGAAATCTAAAGTTCGTAACAGGTTGGAGAAACTTTTAGAAAATTGTTTGAAAATATATGTTTCATCATATTAACTGGATAAGTATCCCTATGATAGAGCTTTGGCACATTGGAAATCCCTAGAAGATAGAAGAGGTATCACTAATATTCATGATAATGAGGATAATGACACTTGCAGTGATTAGATTATGGAGATGTAGAGATCTAATATGCTTACAAGTGATTTTGGACAAGCTGAGAAGCATTTTTTTTAGCTTCATCCATTGTAAAATTTCCAAGATGTAATAAAACTAGTATTTTTAATAGTATTTGTTATCATTTATTTTCTACAAGGATATCAAAATTAGCTTTCTAGTTTAATAAAATGTTATGTTTTATAACATAGCCTTGATATTTTATTAATTGTCTTTGTTGATAAAATTTAAATTTTTATATCATAACTTTGTTATTATATTAACTATCTATGTTGATAAAATTTTATATTGTATGCTTTGGCTTTGAATAAATTTTAAATTTTAAATCCATGAATGCATGTATCCTTCATAAATATTTTTTAATAGAAAGTGTTGTATGTAGTTTAGAAAGCACTGTATGGCTAAATTGATTTCAAACATAATTGAATTATCCTAAATTGTAAAAAAGCACAAGAATATACATGGAAATAACATAATACTCAAGTTATGGAAATGCCCTTTTTATTAATTCAAAAATATATTATTGCATTGTACAAAATTGTTGACTGCAATACAACAAAATTTGTAGTCAATAAGTGAATTGTGTTCACTTTTTCATTCTTGATATTTTGGAACCTAAGGTAGTTTCGAGCACTCCATGAGTTTTGTCATGACCCTCCCAGATGGACGTTTGAACATAGAAAATCAATATATTAACAAATGTGGCTAATACATGATTTTCTGCAACTAAGAAACCTCACAATAATTACTAGATAATGAAGGATATGATACTACTAATAAATTACCAATGTGTAGGATCAGGTGCACTCGTGAGTGGAGGAAATTGAGTCATCCACCAGAGAAGAGAGTACTTGAGGAAGGGAAAATGATGATAAGGTAACTCAAAGGTAACATAGATAGATACCTTCATATAGTCATGCATTTGGTTAAGGGATAATTGTCAATATCTAACCACCTTGAGCCCCAGACTGATGACCTAGTAGCTATCGTAAGTTATAGAGGCTGAGATAGGTGATTAGATTGATGGAAAGACTCCTTCTTTGTTTGATGCACTTGTATGATTATATTTTACTTCGGAATAATTAAATTTGATAACAAGTGATCATTAAGTAGATGGTTTGCCTTCACAACTTCATACGTGCATTATTTAAATAAATAGTTGATTATTTAAAAAGGTAAAAATATATTGTTTAAATAAATGGTTGATTTATTTAAAAATGTAAAAAGATGTTATTTAAATAAATGGTTGATTATTTAAAAAGGAAAAAATATATTGTTTAAATAAATGGTTGATTTATTTAAAAAAGGCAGAAAAATATTATTTAAATAAATGGTTGATTTATTTAAAAAGGTAAAAATATATTGTTTAAATAAATGGCTGATTTATTTAATAAGAAAAAGGTCTCATTGAAAAGGAGTGGTTTGTTATTTGAATGATTCTAGTACATGTTATTTAAAAATAAAAGGTTGATTTATTTAATAACATTAGCATTTAAAGAAGCAAAGAGATGATCGATTTATCAAATGATTACTCCATCCAAACAATGGAGAACTTGTCCTAAAATAAAATAGGGAATATAAATATAATTATTTAAACTCCAAGGTAATGTCTTTACCATGGTGCGTCATGGAAGTTGTATGTCACCCCACGATCATCCCATATGGAATAAATGCTATAAGATAGTATTCAATAGAATGGGTCAGGTTGCCCTTTGGAGGCCCGAGTGGGTCGAATGCATAAAATTCCTCTAAAGTGAGAGGAAATTCCTTTATGGTGATCACATTGGGAAAAGAGAGGAGGAAAATACACCCTTACCACATATCAAATTTGGTCAAATACTAATGGCGAGTAGGTAGGGACGTAGACTGAGGATGGGAGAGAAGAAGTGGAGAGCAAAAAGGAGGGAGAAGGTAGCACAAAATGGGAAAAAAAAATGAGAAGCAAAAGAGCATGAAGGGCGAAGGAGCACAAAGAGTGAAGGAGCATGAGGTTGTGAGAAGAGTACCGTGATTGAAGGAGTAGTGGATGATGGACGTCCACCTGAATAGCGTAGGCAATCTAGCTATTATAGGTGAGCGAGGTTGGTTACATCTTAAAACTATTTGGCCTTTGTTTTTATTTCTACTCAAAGATGTGATGGCATCATTGTAATGGCCTCTACCATTGGTAGTATAGCATGTGCTTGTCTCTCTATTTAAATATGATATGACATCATTGTAATGGACTTCGCCATTGGTAGTATAGCCTATGTTTATCTCTTTGTTTAAAGATGTGATGGTATCATTGTAATTGACTTTGCTATTGGTAGTATGGCCTATTTTTTTTCTCTTATTAAAGATGTGATGGAATCATTGTAATGGCTTATACCAATGGAAGTATAGCCTATTATTGTCTCTCTACTTAAATATGTGATGGCATCATTCTAATGGCCTCTACCATTGGTAGTATGGCATGTGTTTGTCTCTCTGCTTAAATATGTGGTGGCATCATTGTAATGGCCTCTGTCATTGGAAGTATGGCCTGTGCTTGTATATCTGCTTAAATATGTGATGGCATCATTGTAATGGCATCTACCATTGGTAGTATGGCTTGTGTTTGTCTCTCTACTTAAATACGTGATGGCATCATTGTAATGACTTTTGTAATTGACAGTATACCTATGGTTGTATATCTACTTAAATATATTATGGCATCATTGTAATGGCCTCTACCATTGGTAGTATGTGCTTTTTATTTGCTCAAATACGTGATGACGTTGTGATTAGCCACTTCCATTGGTAGTTTAGTTTATGTTCTTCTCTATTTTTGATGATGTAGATGTCGTCATTATCTTATCATTTTGATTGGTTGTTGGTTTGGTATTATGTGTCATAGTCAGTCGAGTAGCATTGTGGGTAGCTCTTCCTTTGCAAATCGTAGTTGATTTTGTAAGTTCCATTAGCTACAATTAGCACTAAGAATGACCCACCCATGTCACGATAACTATTGGTATCGTAGGTATGTGAGCACCATATTCTCTTGAGCTATTAGAGTGTAAGCCTTTTGATCAATCCTTGGTCCACCCTATGTCTTACCTCACAATGTAAAACACTAGTCTATCTACTGGATGATGTTACCTCCCTTAGTTTGTTGTAGCTGAAAGAAGATTTAATTAATGTTCATCATCTAAAATGGTATATTTTAGGATAATGAAAGTGTAGAAGCTTTAACTAATGTTCATTAGCTAAAATGGTAGATTTTAGGATAATGAAAGTGTAGAAGCTTTAGTTAATATTTATTATCTAAAATGGTATATTTTAGGATAATGAAAGTGTAGAAGCTTTAATCAATGTTCAATATCTACATTGGTATATTTTAGGATAATGAAAGTGTAGAAGCTTTAATTAATGTTCATTATCTAAAATGGTAGATTTTAGGATAATGAAAGTGTAGAAGCTTTAATTAATGTTCATTATCTAAAATGCTAGATTTTAAGATAATGAAATAGTAGAAGCTTTAATTAATGTTCATTATCTAAAATGGTAGAAAGTGTAGAATCTTTAATTAATGTTCATTATCTAAAATGATATATTTTAGTGAAATAAAAAATGATGATGGTTTGTTTTATAATTTAAGGGTATGGGACCTTATGTTATGAAATGAAAAATGATGATGGTTTATTTTATAATTTAAGGGTATGGGACCTTATGTTATGAAATGAAATATGATGATGGTTTATTTTATAATTTAAGGGTATGGGACCTTATGTTATGAAATGAAATATGATGATGGTTTGTTTTATAATTTAAGGGTATGGGACCTTATGTTATGAAATGAAATATGATGATGGTTTGTTTTATAATTTAAGGGTATGGGACCTTATGTTATGAAATGAAATATGATGATGGTTTGTTTTATAATTTAAGGGTATGGGACCTTATGTTATGAAATGAAATATGATGATGGTTTGTGTTATAATTTAAGGGTATGGGACCTTACATTATGAAATGAAGAAAAAGGTTTATTGGAAATTAAAGTAGTTACTTTTAGTAGCATAATGTGTGAACCTAGTTTGCTTAGCAATTAAGGGTATGGGACTTTAATTGCTAAATAGGGTTAGTTCATTTATTGTAAATAGAACATATGAGTGAATGCATGGTAGGATGAATCTCATGAGTGGGTTAGAGGAAAAATGGAAAGAGTGGTTTTCTATGGTAGTACTATGCATTAGTAAGTTGAATTTCTTGGGTTATTAGTATAGTTGCAATTTGAAAATGAAATAAGTAAATGCATTTAGAAGCATGTCTATTTGGATCCATGAATTTCCTGATCCCCTACTATCCTCACTTGATTGATGGAAGAGCGAGAAGGACAAATTCATGAGGTGGACCAGTTCACAATTTTTATCTCTATCTTATTCCTTGTTATTTATACAATAGATTAGATTGTGGGGATATTTCCCCAATGGAATGGATGTAAAGTATTGTAGAAAGTATGGGGTGTACCATACTTGCTTATGTATTTAAATTAACAATGCAATTGCTGCATTTAGTACCTCTTTATTTGGTGTATTGTATTTAAATATTTTAATGAATGCTTATTGGTGATTGTTGCTTTAAACTTGATTTATCCTTGATTGTTAAAATTTAATATTTTTTGATTTAGTATTGTAATATTTTATGTTCTTGTGATGTAAAAAATGAAAGAAACATTAGTAAATTAAGTTCTAGGTGAACTTAGAGGTTAACCTAAAGGCTTGATACCACTTAGGGAGATTGATGACTAGGTTTAGAAGATTATACTAGACTTAATATAGCTTGTCAATGGACAAGATTGAAATCTTAGCTCATAGTACATGTAGCATACCCACACATAATAGCTTGTGTGGAATATGGATATGCGTTTACACCTTCTAATGATTAAAGGTGGTAAGACTAGCTCATAAAGACTGGTGAGAGGGATGGACTTATATGCATAACGTAAGATAGACTTATGCAGAGGGACTTGCATAAAGGGAATATTGTGTGGTATAGTTCTTTAGAAACTTAGGGTATGTCAAACATTAAGTTGGTCTAAGGTTGGTTGGGTATTTATGAATCCTTCACCTTAGTCAAAACAAAAATATAATATTTTCTTTTTGTTTGTGTGTTTTCTTGTTTCATGATTTTTGGGGTGTTACATTTGGTATCGGAGCTCTAGATTTGAGGGTATAGAGATTCTTATTTATTGTAGAATATATTCAAGGATCTCCAATAGAGTTTTGCTTAGGAATAAGTTGAAATTTGGAGTAACCTAGAGTCTTTGCTTGTTTAGGATCTAAAGGAATTGTTTCTAAAAAAGGATGGATAATACAATACCTCAGTATGGGTTTTGGTATTAATGATATATCATAACCTTGGAACACCATCCTAGTTATATATCTAATGACTAGATAAATAAGGAATCTATATTTAGTTAAGAGAAAGTTGTAATCTAACTTGTTTTTAGTGGAAACTAGATCAAGATACCACCCAAGATCAAGATGGAAAGGCCTCCACCTAGAAAAAATTCACAAAGTAATGTTGAAGAAGAGATCTAGAATGAGGATCCAAAGGTTACCAATGTAAGAATAGAGAAACTTACTACTGCAGTTATAGAATTACAAGATCAGTTAAGACAAGTGCTGGAAACTATGGCAAATCAAATTTTGCAGGCTAGAGATTCAGAGGTCAACCAAGTTAAGGGATTGATGGAGGATCAAAAGCAAGAGAGAAAAATCCTAGGAAATGAGATGATAAGATACCTAAAGAATGTTTGTATCTCCAATTTTTATGGAGAAGATGAGGGAGACGTAGTTGAATCTTAGATAAGGGATTTGGAAGTTTTATAAATGGTAAAGGTGTATTCTTCGAGTACCTGAATGGTTTGGGCTACTATTTACCTTGAAGAAGCTACCCTGGACTAGTGGGAGACTTACTCTGAGAAAACCAATATTGAGCCAGTAGACATTACATAGAAGGAATTCATAGTCATATTCAAGAAGATATTCCTCACAGAGCACTTCTATGCTTTAAATTTTGAGGAGTTTGCTAGTCTAAGGCAAGGGACTAACTTAATAGAGGTATACTATAGGAAGTTAGAAAATTTATTGAAGTATGTACCTACCTGTAATGAGAAGATGTGGATTCATAAGTTTACTCATGGATTGCAATCTAGGATAAAGCATGACATGGAGATGTAGGAACATAAGTCATTGCAAAAGGCTTATGATCTGGTAAAAAAAGCATAGTTATGTTTTTGCTATAAGTAGGAAAACCTTATCAAGTAGGAATGTCGGGAACTAAAGAAAAGGAATAGAAATGGGATTGTAAAATGGGATATAGAGAAATAAAAAAAGTCTAAGAACCCCTAGAATCTAGAGAAGAAATTCAATGGAAACCAAAATAAATTCAAGAAGAATTTTTATAAGGCAATAAATCCAATAATGGTAAACCTCCTCCATAGAAGCCATCAGCTCCAGTACTGAAGATTAAGGATGAGGGGTAAAAATGAAAAAGAAGCAATGTCACAAGGATGGATGTTACCATTAAAAAGGGGTGCACTATGCTAACCAATACCCATATCGACCAGGGACAAGCACACCTAACAATAAAGGAAAGGAACTGATGCATAATATCTATGCTATAATTGGGAATCAAAAATTTGAGGGGCAAGCCACCCCATTAATTATCAAAGGTAAGATTTTTGATAAGCAAGTAGATATATTAATAGATAGTGGAGTCACTGATAGTTTTATTTCTTGTAATTTGGCTAAAGATATGCCAAAAAGACCAAGGTATTTGGCTCATGGATGGAAGGTTGAATATGGATTGGATAGGCCTACTCTATAATATAATGTTTCATAATTATGGAAATTAATTTAGATAATGGAACCAGGGAAGGTTGCTTGTATGTGGTTCCACTTCACACCTTTGATGTGATTCTAGGAATGGATTGGCTATAGACCCATCAAGTCATTTAAGAACACAAGATTATACTAAGAGGGGGGGTGAACAGTATAGCACCCAATTTTTCCTTTCTTTCCAAACCAATTTAATTAGTGTCCTTAATTGCAATATCCAAATATGGCAATGTGCATTAATGACATAGATAGCAATAGTAAGCAAGAGCACAAATCACCACATACAATTGATACACAAGATTTAATGTGGTTCCCCAAATGTGGAGTACTCCACAAGATAATCTCCATATAATATTTCACAAATAAATAGGTATCCTTATCCCAATACAAATGATTACTTTGATCTGCTCAAAGCTAGGTTATCTATTGATCTGCTCAGCAAGGCAATTCACTTATCTACTCAGCTAGGCAATCCACTGATATGTTTAGGTAGGCAATCCACTAATCTACTTAGGTAGGCAATCCTAATCTAGTCATGTAGGAAATACACTGATCTACTTCAACAAGCTCACCAAGAACTTACTCAAAATCTGCTCTA
The DNA here is from genome assembly GCA_028583015.1 of Wollemia nobilis. Lineage (NCBI taxonomy): Eukaryota > Viridiplantae > Streptophyta > Pinopsida > Araucariales > Araucariaceae > Wollemia > Wollemia nobilis. The sequence continues at coordinate 917,836 of JAQPPZ010016751.1, read as the reverse complement.
GCAATCTCACCAAGAACTTGCTCAAAAATTCTCTAGCAAGCTCACCAAGAACTTGCTCAAATTTTCTAAGCAAGCTCACCAATAACTTGCTAAAAATCTATCCACAAATATATCCAAAAGCCTTCTCAAAGGCTCAATAAATCATGCAGAAAATCTACCACAAATATTTCCAAAAATATATCCAAAAGCCTTCTCAAAGGCTCAATCAATCATGCACAAAAGCTACCAAAAATGTATCCAGGAATCTATCCAAAATCCTTCTCAAAGGCTCAATCAATCATGCACAAAATCTGCCACAAATCTATCTAGAAATCTATCCCAAAATCCTTATCAAAGGCTCAATCAATCATGCTCAAGTAGCACTCAAATCTCATCCACAAATATATGAAGGCAAGGCTCAATTATGAACTCAACAATGAATGGCAATGCACTCTATAATGGATGACAACAATGATCCACAATGATCTCAACTCAAATCATAATATAGAATAGTTTGTTTCATGGAACTTGAACAACCACTTCACTCATTCACTTGACTAGGCTCAAACAACTCTACTCAACCAATCACAACAAGGAACAACTCTTTCTCACAATCCCTAGTCCAAGCATGTATCAACCAACTCAAAATGTTTCCAACAATGCTTAACCACAAATCCAACATAACAATGATACTCATGTTCTCCTCTAACTCAAGTTCAATTTCTTTATACAATCAATGGGTTTCAACAACAATGCTTATAAAACATTCTTCACATAACAATGATACTCATTTTCTTCTCAAACCCTATCTCAGGTTTTTCACACAACTAATGGCTTCAACAACAATGCTTATAAAAAAAGGTTTAAACACAACTCTCAAATCAGAAAACCTTGAAGCATTCAACCAACCACTTTCGAAAAGGAAACCACAATCAATCCTTTTCTCTCCAATGATATTTTAGAAATCAACCACCATAAACAAAGGCAATGGAGAATATTTCTCATACCTTTTTATGCCTTATTAGTTGTCCACTAAATATGCCACACTCAACAAACTTTATTTTTTAAATTTTAATAAGGGTTAGGTATCATGATTAATATAAAAAAATAATATCCAATAACACCTTATTACTCCTACTCAATAAAATACATCATGTCCCCTCATGAGAGAATTAATCCTCTTTGAAAAAGAACAAAGTAACCTTCACTTTTGAACCTCTTTATAAAATCAAAAATATCTCTTTAGAAACACCTTATTTCTCCCCCTAAGCAAGTTAATCAAATAGCCCTCAAAATAATATTTCCAATGATATATAATATGATATACTTCCAAAAAGAAAATCACCAGAAATATCTTTTTCTTAAGGTGCATCATAACCCTTATTTCTCCTAGGGCAACTTTAGAAAAATAAAATATTAAAAAATATTAACTTGCCTCTGTCCTTGACAGGATTCGATCCCTTGATGCCTCCTTGCTCAATGCCTTAACCGCAGCCAAGCTGCCATTGGGCCACATGCCCTCATGTGTTCAAAGGGGCACGAACCAAGATAAATACCTCAATATTCTGCACCCTTCAAAAACTCAAAAATGCTTCGAGCATTTCAACACAACAAGCATCCTCGATGAGACTTGATCGCATGACCTCCTGCTTCTTACACAACACATGAACCACTAGGCCAAAGGTGCCTATGCATTTGGTTATCCTATGTGAACAATTATTCGATAGACCTAAATTTTGTAAACCCTTCACATGCCTCTTTACACATGGTTCAACAAATAGGCTTTTTTCGCATTACGTTATCAATTTGAATTCATTCAAAAATCGAGGACAAGGATTTATCAAAAATTTTGGTTGCATTTATATATATATATATATGCATTTCCTCCTTTCTTTAGATGTTGTCACTATTATTTTTAATATATGCCTTTCCTCATTTCTTTAGACATCGACGCTATAATTTTATTTTTAATTTTAAAATTAAAATTAAAATTTTAAATAATTTAAAATTTAAACTAAATATTTAAAATTAAATATCTCCATCACTAGGGCACCTTTATCGATGAAATGAAAAGCCAACCTGGGTTTTAAAAAATGAAGAACACAAGCTTATACTGAGAGGGGGGGTGAACATCATAAGACTTAACCAATTAATAATTTTAACTTTAGATAGTAGTGGCATAAACACAACATTAATCAAGACAGAAAGCATCACACATTGAAGACCCATTTTTAACGTGGTTCACCCAAAATGGTTGGGTTACGTCCACAAAAAATTTTCTCTAAAAGTTATCTCAAATTTCTTTGGGAATCCTTCCCAATTACAATGTTTATGAGCCTCGTCCCAAAGGAGATACCTTTCCCCAATTAGAATTTATGATCCTCTGCTTAAAGGAGATACCTTCCCCCAATTTGAATTTATGAGTCTCTACTCAAAGGAGATACCTTCCCCTCTGCTCTGGAAATGATCCCTCAGAATATCAACTGCCTCTACTTCTTGCCAGCATGTGGAACTCCTTTCCATAAAAGACCTTCTGTCCTCAATGCTTAGCCTAAGAGATCTCTACCTTCTATGATCACGTCCACAGCTGCTCAGCAACCAAATCTGTCTTTAGGTTCTTCTCAGAGAACCAGTGCACCTCTGTCCTCATACAACAGCACTCCGTGTTCGTCTTTGCCCTTTGTGCTCTCTACACCCTCTGCTCTCTTTGTGCAATCACAATCGCACATGGTCGAACTTCAACCTTTGCACTATCTGTGCAAACACAGTGACACTTAGAACAATTCACCACGACTCTTTGCTCACTCTGCACACTTCGATCGAATTTCACACTCTAATCTCGACGATCGAACTTCTCACTCTATGCTCTATCTACGAACGTTGCAACTAACAATACCACCAACTCTTCAAAACAACCTGCATTTTATAATAACACTTTCAAGATCAAAACCTTAATCTTAGCCGGTTGTAACCCTGATATTTAGTCGGCTGCATAACCCTAAACTTCATCGACTGCAAACCCTAATCTTCGTCGACTCACATTTAACTTTGTCGGCTTCAACTGCCTATGTAACTCTTCTGTAGATTTTGCTGTGAAACTAAAACATGTCACGATATTGCGACACCTTTGCAACCGTACACTTTCTTTTGGATTTTGTCATGATATCACGACACTTCAGCCTTTGTCGAATTCAACTAAGCTCTTGTTGCGATATCGCGACACTTCTGTCTTTGTCAGCATCAACTTTGCTTTTGTCGCGATATCGCGACACTTCTCCCTTTGTTTTCTTCCTTTCTGCTTTTGTCATGAAATTGCAACAGTTCTGCCTCTGCAGACTTTGTCTTCACTTCTGTCATGATATCGTGACACTTCTATCTTCATAGCCTTCCTCTCTGCTTTTGTCACGAAATCGTGACACTTCTCCTATAGAAGACCTGCTTTCAGTTTCTATCATGAAATCTTGACACTTCTGCTTCCGTCTACTTTATTTTCTGCCTGTCGCAAAATCGTGACACTTTTTGTATTCGTATGCATTCTTTGCAACCCGTCGCGAAATCATGACGCTTTCAGCTTCCATACGCTTTCTTTGCTCTTTGAATAATGAAATTGTGACATGTCGCGATATCGCGACACTTTTCTAACTTGTTTTCTCTCTCCTATTTAAGTCACGAAAATGTGACATCGTGATATCGTGACACTTTTCTAACTTGCTTTCTCTCTCCTGCTTAAGTCACGAAAATGTGACATGTCATGATATCGCGACACTTTTCCTCCTTAGATCTTTTCTATTCTTCGGGTCGTGAAAACCTGACATGTCGCGATATCGTGACACTTTTTCTCTGTGAGTTCTTTCTCTCGAACCTGTTGCAAAATCGCGAAACTTTTTCATCCGTAAAAACCCTCTTGCAAATTGTCATGAAATTGCGACACTTTTCTTTGCGAGCTCTTTCTCTCGAACCTATCAGCTTGGGGTTTGTAAAAGACCTTTGAAACTGTTATGCCGTAACCTTCATCAAAATAATTTATTTGACATCAAATAAAATTCCTTCAAAAGCTTCTTGACATCAATTACAACTTATATACTTGAGCAAATGCAATGTACCCAAAGTACCCAAAATTGCCAACAATCTCCCCCTTTGTCATTGATGGCAAACCTTTATTGAAAATACTTCTCAAGAGCCAAAATTGAAACCAACTGTGCTAACAACTGACCAATTGTGCCCACAACTAAGAATCTTCCTTTGAAGTTTTGCTCCCCCTAACTTGAAGCTTTCCTCTTCACTTTGAAGCTCTCCCCCTTACTCATATCTCTCCCCCTTTGTCATCAATGGCAAAGGGTCACCTTTGGGGATCGGGAATAAGAATGAGCCTCTTAGCTTGGTCCCTCCCCCACCTCATGATGAGGTGATTAATTATGGGGTGGGAGTACAACTCCCAATTTCTCCCTTAGATACTCAAACGTATCTCTTGGAAGAGGTTTGGTGAAGATATCTGCAATCTGCTCTTTAGTAGACACATACTCTAGCTTGACTCGCTTGTCTTGCACTTTCTCCCTTATAAAGTGATACTTGATGGAAATATGCTTTGTCCTTGAGTGCATTACTAGATTTTTGGAAATACTTATGGCACTTGTATTATCACAAAGTATGGAGATGGGTTGTTCATGCTTGAATTTGAAATCCTCCAAGGTGGTTTTCATCCATAAAACCTGTGTACACCCAGCCACTACTGCTATGTATTCAGCCTCTGCTGTAGATAAGGAAACTGAAGGTTGTTTCTTACTTAGCCAAGAAACCAAACTCTTTCCCAAAAAGAATGCTCCACCACTAGTGCTTTTCCTATCATCAATACTGCCTGCCCAATCTGCATTTGTATAAGCAGTGAGGGTGAAATCATCACCTTTGGGATACCAAAGCCCAAAGTCCATAGTGCCCTTTAGATATCTAAATATCCTCTTAACTGCTATAACATGAGAATCTTTAGGAGCTACCTAAAATCTTGCTACTAACCCAACTGCCTGCATGATATCTGGTCTGGTAGCTGTAACATATAATAAACTACCAATCATTGATCTGTACAACCTCTGATTTGCCGTTGGAGATTCATCATCTTTACTCATCTTGCACCTTATAATCATTGGAGTACATACTGGTTTGATGTCAATCATCCCAAATTTCTTCAACATTTCTTTGATATACTTTCCTTAAGAGAGAAATACACCATATTTTGATTGAGCAATCTAAAGACCTAAAAAGAATGACATCTCTCCAATCATAGACATCTCAAATTCATTCTGTATGGTGTTACCAAAATCTTTGCACATCTGAGTATTATTTCCCCCAAAAATAATATCATCAACATAGACAACCATAATCAGCATATCATCATATTCATTCTTAATATACAAATTGCTATCTGCCACGCCTTTCCTGAAGCCTTTCTCATGAAGATACCTGTCAAGTCTTGAGTACTAAGCCCTAGGTGCTTGCTTTAACCCATACAAGGCCTTTTTTAGTTTACACACATAGTCTGACTATTCTGAGAGAGACACTCCTTCTGGTTGTTCTATGTAGACTTCTTCTACCAACACCCCATTTAGAAAAGCTAACTTTACATCCATTTGATATACCTTGAATGATTTGAAGCTTAAAAGGGCCAAAAACATTCTGATAGCTTCAAGACGAGCAATAGGAGCAAAAATCTCTTCGAAATCAACACCTTCTACTTGAGCATAACCTTTGCAGACTAACCTAGCTTTGTTTCTGACAATATTTCCATCTTCATTGAGTTTATTTCTGAATATCCATTTTGTGCCAATGACATTCTTGTACTTAGGTCTTGGAACCAATTCCCAAGTTTCACTTTTCTCTATTTGATTTAGCTCTTCATCCATTGCTTTTACCCAAAACTTATCTGCACATGCTTCACTAAAATATTTTGGCTCAATCTAAGATAATAATGAAACATTTGTAGAATCATGTGAAGGAATGACTCTTCTTCTTGTTTGCCTGCTATTTGGATCACCAATGATCAAATATTTGGGATGATTTTTCTGAACATATCATGAAGGAGTTTTGGGAAGCAGTTGTTGTCTTTCCTCTTCTTCATCTGAAACCTCTTCGAATTCTTCTTGACAAATTTCATCATTGAGTTCCTTGACTGGTTCTCTTATCCCTGTCTTTTCATCAACTGTTACATTTATGCTCTCTAAAATTGTATGAGTTATTTTTTTGAAGCATCTGTAGGCCTTGCTTCTGTTGGAATATCCATGAAAGATTCCCTCATCACACCTAGGATCAAACTTACCCAAATTTTGATCTTCCCTTCTGATGAATCACTTACTCCCAAACACTTCGAAGTATTTTATTTTAGCTGGTCTTCCTTTCCACAACTCATAAGGAGTTTTATGATGATTGACTCTAAGTTAGGCCCTGGTGATAATGTAGACTTTTGTACTGATTGCCTCGTTCCAAAAGCCATTTAAAAGTTTTGACTCATTTAACATAGCTCTAGCCATATTTTCAATAGTTCTATTTTTCCTTTCAACTACTCCATTTTGTTGAGGAGTTCTTGCTACTGAATATTCTCTTTTGATTCCTTGTTGCTCACAGTATTCCACAAATTCATTTGAAGTGAACTCTCCTCCTCTATTTGATATTAAGCATTTGATTCTCTTGTCAGTCTCATTTTCAATCATTTCTTTGAAATCTTTAAATTTTTCAAAAGCTTTATATTTTTCCTTGAGAAAAGTAACCCAAGTCATTCTAGAATAATCATCTATAAACAACATGAAGTAGATTTCTCCTTGAATGCTCTGAGTTCTGGTAGGGCCACATAAATTAGTATGAATAAGATCCAATGGTTTTGAAGAAGTATACCCTTTTGATTTGAAACTGGTTCTGGTCTATTTTCCATGTTGACAAGGACTACAAATGATGTTATGGGGCCTTTTTATTTTTGGCAAGTCTCTAACTGCTTCCTTGTTACTAATATTGACAAGATTATCAAAGCTCAAATGCCCCAATATTTTATGCCATAACCAACTCTCATATTCTTGATTTAGAAAACACTTTTCCTTTTTTATCTCACTTAGCATGTAAAGATTGTTTGGAGTCCTTGTAGCACTAGCAATGAGTTTTCCATTTTTTTCTTTACTTATCTCACATCTATCTGAAAAGAAAGATACTATGTGCCCTTGATCACAAATTTGACTCACACTTAGAATATTATGTCTTAGGCCTTCTGCATAAAGCACATTTTCTGTTTTGGATTTCCCATCCAAACCAAGAGTCCCTTTACCACAAATTTTAGCTGACCTGTTATCTCCAAAACTGACTGTTCCTTTGTTTGTTTCTTTTAAGACCAAAAATTTTTCCTTTTCACCAGTCATATGTTTTGAACAACCACTATCAAGATACCATTTTTCTACTTTGTCTTGAGCATGAAAAGCAGTTTGAACTATCATTGACTTAGATTTGATCTCATTTCTCTTTTTAGTGAACTCAAGGCTAGATCTATCCAAACTGCACATCCTTGCTATATGCCAAAAATTCTTGCACTTGTAACACATGAAATTTTTATTCATAAGAGGTGCAAAAGAGTTAACATTTTCCTTACTATGGCTATTCAAAGACTTATGCAATGCATAGCTTTGTGACCAAATTTCTTGCAGGAAAAACAATAGCCATGGAAAGTATTATGTAACCTATTTTGATGCCTTGGATGATTGTTCTTCTTGTGACCAACTGGAATCCACCGCTCTTCAGGATGAAGATTGATCTTGCTTGAAGACCCTGTTTCATGAATGGTGATACCATCCTTCTTTTGCTTTTCACACAAAGTATTTTGTTTGAGAGCCAACTGTTCCAACTTCACTCTAAGAGACATAACCTCTTCTTCTAGTTTCTCGTAATCAACTTCCTTTCCTTTTAAAGCCTCTGTCAGAACCTGTTCAACCTTCTTCCCTTCTTCAGCTAGAATTTTGAAGTCTATAACACTTTGAGATAATTCTGATCTTGCTATCTCTTCTTCCTGACATTGATGCTTGAGAATAGAATTCTCTTCCCTAAATTTTTCAAGCCTTCTTAAATCCAAGAAGAATTCACCTTTGAGATCAAACTCAACCTCTTCATATCTTTCTGAATCTGTATGTTCCTCTTATAGATCCTTCTCCAAGCTGTTAGGCTCTTTATGGAGAGACTAGCTCTGATACCAATTGAAGAACACAAACTTATACTGAGAGGGGGGGTGAACAGTATAAGACTTAACCAATTAATAATTTTAACTTTAGATAGCAATGGCATCAACACAACATTAATCAATACAGAAAGCATCACACATTGAAGACCCATTTTTAACATGGTTCACCCAAAATGGTTGGGCTACGTCCATAAAAACTTTTCTCTAAAAGTTATCTCAAAGTTCTTTGGGAATCCTTCCCAATTACAATGTTTATGAGCTTCGGCCCAAAGGATATACCTTTCTCCAATCATAATTTATGAGCCTCTGCTCAAAGGAGATACCTTCCCCCAATATGAATTTATGAGTCTCTGCTTAAAGGAGATACCTTCCCCTCTACTCTGGAAATGATCCCTCAGAAGATCAACTGCCTCTACTTCTTGCTAGCATGTGGAACTCCTTTCCACTGAAGACCTCCTGTCCTCAATTCTTAGCCTAAGAGACCTCTGCCTTCTATGATCATGTCCACAGCAGCTCAGCAACCAAATCTATCCTCAGGTTCTTCTCAAAGAACCACTGCACCTCTGTCCTCATACATCAACACTCCACGTTTGTCTTTACCCTTTGTGCTCTCTACACCCTCTGCTCTCTCTGCATAATCACAACCGCACTTGGTCGAACTTCAACCTTTGCACTCTCTGCACAAACACAGTGACACTTAGAACAATTCACCATGACTCTTCGCTCACTCTACACACTTCAATCGAATTTTGCACTCTGCTCTTGGTGATCAAACTTCTCACTCTATGCTCTATCTGCGAACGTCACAACTAACAATACCACCAACTCTTCAAAATAGCCTGCATTTTATAATAACACTTTCAAGATCAAAACCTTAATCTTAGTTGGCTGTAACCTTGATCTTTAGTCAGCTGCATAACCCTAAACTTCATCGACTACAAACCCTAATCTTCATCGGCTCACATTTAACTTTGTCGGCTTCAACTGCCTTTATAACTCTTCTGTAGCTTTTGCCACGAAACTACATGATGTCGTGATATCGTGACACCCTTGCAACCGTACACTTTCTTTTGGATTTTGTCATGATATCATGACACTTCAGCCTTTGTCGACTTCAACTAAGCTCTTGTCATGTTATTGTGACACTTCTGTCTTTGTCAGCATCAACTTTTCTTTTGTCATGATATCGTGACACTTCTCCCTTTGTTGACCTCCTTTCTGCTTTTGTCGCAAAATCATGACACTTCTGCCTCTGTAGACTTCGTCTTCACTTTTGTCATGATATCATGACACTTCTGTCTTCATAGCCTTCCTCTCTGCTTTTGTTGTGAAATCGTGACACTTCTCCTGTAGAAGACCTGCTTTCAATTTCTATCGCGAAATCTTGACACTTCTGCTTCCGTCTGCTTTCTTTTCTGCTTGTCATGAAATCGTGACACTTTCTGCATCCGTACACATTCTTTGCAACCCGTTATGAAATCGTGACGCTTTTAGCTTTCGTACGCTTTCTTTGCTCTTTGAGTCACGAAATTGTGACATGTCGTGATATCGCGACACTTTTCTAACTTGCTTTCTCTCTCCTGCTTAAGTCGTGAAAATGTGACATGTTGCGATATCGCGACACTTTTCTAACTTGCTTTCTCTCTCCTGCTTAAGTCGCGAAAATGCGACATGTCACGATATCGCGACACTTTTCCTCCTTAGCTCTTTTTTGTTCTTCGGGTCGTGAAAACCCGACATGTCGTGATATCACGACACTTTTTCTCTGTGAGCTCTTTCTCTTGAACATGTCATGAAATCACGACACTTTTTTCATCCGTACAAACCCTATTGCAAATTTTCATGAAATCGTGACACTTTTATTTGCGAGATCTTTCTCTCGAACCTGTCAGCTTGGGTTTTGCAAAAGACCTTTGAAACTGTTATGTCGTAACCTTCATCAAAATAAATTATTTGACATCAAATCAAATTCCTTCAAAAGCTTCTTGACATCAATGACAACTTATATACTTGAGAAAATGCAATGTACCCAAAGTACCCAAAATTGCCAACAACAAAACCATTTCAAATATGCCATCCATGGTTTTAAATAAAACCTTTTATTTTGCATGCCTTGGTTTTCACAAAAAACCTATATATATCCATGCTCTCCAAAATATCATAAATGATTATTTATGAAGTTTTGTTACCACAAAAACTCAAATGTGATCCATATGACATCAATGATCCATGTGACATCAATGAAAACATAAAATAACTCAAATTTCCAACAATCTCCCCATTTTTCATTTATGGCAACACCTCTAATGCAAATCATCACAAATCACTACAAAAACCATCTCTGAGAATCAAAGTTGCTCCCCTTGACTCAATAATCTCTATGGAGGCTACTCCCCTAATTCAATAATCTCTTTGAAGGCTACTCCACCTAACTCAATGCTCTCTTTGGAGGCTGCTCCCCCTAACTCAATGCTCTATTTGGAGGCTGCTCCCCCTAACTCAATGCTCTCTTTGGATGTTGCTCCCCCTAACTCAAATCTCTCCCCCTTTGACATCAATGGAAAAAGGGACACCTATGGGGCTAAAATATATGACTCTTAAGCATAGCCCCCTCACCACCTTCTCTTTTGAGGTGATTAATTTTGGGGTGGGAGTAATTTTACTCCCAACTATTATCTCAAATTCTCAAACATTTCTCTTGGTAATGGTTTTATAAATATGTCTGCAATCTAATAGTTTGTAGGAACATATTCCAATCTTACTTGTTGCTTTATAACCTATTATCTTAAAAATTGATACTTTATTGGAATGTGCTTTGTTCTGGCATGCATTACTGGATTCTTCGAGATACTTATAGCACTAGTATTATCACATAGAATAGGAATGGGATGATCATGTTCTATACTAAAATATTTGAGAGTTTGTTTCATCCATAATACCTATGAACAACATGCTACCACTACAACATGTTCTACCTCTATTGTGGAAAGTGACACTGATGGTTGTTTCTTATTTAGCCAATAAACTAGGCAATCACCAAGAAAAAATGCTCCTCCACTTGTGCTTTTTCTATCATCAATATTTATTGCTCAATCTATATATGTGTATGTTGTGAGAGTAAAATTACTGCTTCTAGGATACCATAGACCATACTCCAATGTTCCTTTGAGATATTTGAGTATTTTTTTCACTACTATCACATGTGATTCTTTTGGAGATACTTGAAATTTTTCCACTAAACCAACTGCCTGTATTATATCTAGTATGGTGGTTGTAACATATAATAGGCTACCAATCATAGATCTATATAGATTTTGATTTACATTAGGAGAATCATCATCTTTGCTTAATTTGCACCCTGTAACCATTAGAGTACTAACTGGCTTACTATATTCCATTTTGACTTTCTTCAACATCTCCTTTATATACTTTGTTTGTGAAAGAAATATCTCTTTTTCTAATTGTGAGATCTGTAATTAGAGGAAAAAGGTTAATTCACAAAGCATAGACATTTCAAACTCATTAGTCATGTTTCTTGCAAATTCTTGACACATTCTGTCATTGCTACCCCCAAAAATAATATGATCCACATAAACTTCCACAATCATAAAATCATTTCCCTTATTTTTAATATATAGATTGCTATAAATTGTTCCCCTTTTGAAACCTTGATCTCAAATATATTTATCCAGTCTTTAATACCATGCTCTAGGAGCTTGTTTTAAGCCATAAAGAGACTTTTTCAATATGCATACATAATTTGGCTTATCTGCTTGATTAAACCCATCTGGTTGTTCAATGTAAACTTCTTCTTCTAAGTGACCATTCAGAAATGCTGATTTGACATCCATATGATATACTTTGAAATTCCTGTAGCTTGAAAGTGCCAAAAACATCCGTATAGCTTCCAATATTGCAAATGGTGCAAAGGTCTCATCAAAATAAATTCCTTCTACTTGTGCATATCCTTTACACACCAATCTTATCTTCTTTATGATGACTTGACCATCTTCATTCAGTTTGTTCCTGTAGACCCATTTAGTACCAATTACATTTTTTCCCTTTGGTCTTGGAACTAATTTCCAAGTCTTAATTTTTCAATATGATCTATTTATTCCTTCATTTATTTAATACAACATTCATAATTTTATGCCTCTCTTAAATCCTTTGGTTCTATCTTAGATAGTAGTGAAACATTTTCTTGTTCTGTTGAGCCTATGATTCCTCTTCTTGTCCATATTACATCAAGGCTACCAATGATTAAGTCCTCTGGATGATTTTTTTGAATATATCTTGATGAATTTTTGGAAGGTATATTCTGCAAATCTTCTTCATCTAAATATTCACCCATTTCTTCCTGACAACTTTCTTCTTTTTCAAGAATATCTTCCTGAGATGGGTCATTTATTCCTGTTCTTTCATCAACTTTGAAATTTATACTTTCCACCATGGTATGTGTTTTTTTATTGTAACATCTGTAGACCTTATGCTTTGTAGAGTATCCAATAAAAATACCTTCATCGCATCTAGGATCAAACTTGCCCAAGTCCTTATCCTCTCTTTTGATATACCACTTACTTCCAAAATTTTTGAAGTACTTTACCATGGAAGGTATTCCTTTCCAAAACTCATATGGAGTCTTATGTTGCTTTGTTCTAACTTGAGCTCTATTCATAACATATATTGTTGTACTGATTGCTTCCTTCCAAAACCCATCTTAGATTCTTGATTCATTTAGCATTGCTCTAGCCATATTTTTAAGAGTTCTATTATTTCTTTCTAGTACTCCATTTTCTTAAGGAATCATGGTTGCTGAGTATTCTTTTTTGATTCTATGTTCTACATAAAACTCAATGAATTCTATAGAGTGAATTCCCCTCCTTTATCTGATCCTAAACACTTGATATTCTTTCCTATTTCATTTTCTACCATTTATTTGAATACTTTGAAATGCTCAAATGGCTTTGATTTCTCTTTCATAAAAACAACCCAAGTCATTCTAGAATAATCATATATGAATAACATGAAGTAGCTTTCACCTTGAAGACTTTTGGTTCTCATAGGACCACATAAATTAGTATGAATAAATTTTAAAACCTTGGAAGAGGAACTTTTTTTTACCTTGAAACTTGATCTTGTCTGCTTTCCATATTGACACTGTGCACAAATTGTATTTGAAGGACTTTTTATATTTGGTAGATCTTTGACAATTTATTTGTTGCTTATCCTTACTATGTTGTCGAATTTTAAATGACACAACCTTTTATGCCATAACCAAATTTCTTCTTCTTGATATAGAAGATATTTTTCCCTTTTTATTTCGTTGAGCATGTAGAGATTGTTATTGGTTCTTTCTACATTTGCAACAAGCTTCCCTATTTTTGTTTCCTTAATTTTACATCCTGTAGAGGAAAAAATAACTGTGTACCCTCGATCACAAAGCTGACTTACACTTAGTAGATTGTGTTTTAGACCCTCAACATAGAGTACACCCTATGTAGTAGTATTTCCATCATACAAAATTAAATTTCCTCTCCCTTTGATTTTAGTTGAAGCATTATCACCAAATATCACAGATCCATTGTTGTTTCCTTTTAGATAAATGAAATTATCCTTATGCCCAGTAATATGACTAGAGCACCCACTTTCAATATACCATTTGTCCATCCTATAACCCAGTAGAATCTACCCTCAAGCTGTTAGTCCTTTTGAAGGAACCCACTCTGATACCAATTGAAGAACACAAGCTTATATTGAGAGGGAGGTGAACAGTATAGCACCCACTTTTTCCTTTCTTTCCAAACAAATATCAATTAGTGTCCTTAATTGCAATATTCAAATATATAAATGTGCATTAATGACATAGATAACAATAGTAAGCAAGAGTACAAATCACCACACACAATTGAGACACAATATTTAACGTGGTTCCCCCAATGTGGGGTACTCCACAAGATAATATCCTTATAATATTTCATAAATAAATAGGGATCCTTATCACAATACGAATGATTACTTTGATCTATTCAAAGCTAGGCTATCCACTAATATACTTAGCAAGGTAATTCACTGATCTTCTTAGCTAGGCAATCCACTGATCTGCTCAGGTAGGCAATCCACTGATATACTTCAATAAGCTCACCAAGAACTTACTCAAAATATGCTCTAGAAATCTCACCAAGAACTTTCTCAAAACTTATCCAGCAAGCTCACCAAGAACTTGCTCAAATATGCTCCAAGAACTTGCTCAAAATATATCCACAAATATGTCCACAAATCTATCTAAAAGCCTTCTCAAAGGCTGAATCAATCATGCACAAAATCTATCACAAATTTGTCAAAAACTCTATCCAAAATCCTTCTCAAAGGCTCAATCAATCATGCACAAAAGCTACCACAAATATGTCCAGGAATCTATCCAAAAGCCTTCTCAAAGGCTCAATCAATCATGCACAAAAGCTGTCACAAATATGTCCAAAATTCTATCCCAAAAGCCTTCTTAGAGTCTCAATTAATCATGCTCAAGTAGCACTCAAATATCATCCACAAATCTATGAAGTCAAGGCTCAATGATGAACTCAACAATGAATGGCAATGCACTCTACAATGGATGAGAACAATGATCCATAATGATCTCAACTCAAATAAAAATTTAGAATAGTTTGTTTCATGGAACTTGAACAACCACTTCACTCATTCACTTGAATAGGCTCAAACAACTCTACTCAACCAATCACAACACGGAACAACTCTTTCTCACAATCCCTAGTCCAAGCATGTATCAACCAAATCAAAATGTTTCCAACAATGCTTAATCACAAATATCACATAACAATGATACTCATGTTCCCCTCTAACTCAAGTTTAAATTATTTGTACAATCAATGGGCTTAAACAAAAATGCTTATAAAACATTCTTCACATAACAATGATACTCATGTTCTTCTCAAACCCTATCTCAAATTTTTCACACAACTAATGGCTTCAACAACAATGCTTATAAAACAAGGTTTAAACACAAATATCAAACCAGAAAACCTTGAAGCATTCAACCAACCACTTTCAAAAATGAAACCACAATCAATCCTTTTCTCTCCAATGATATTTTAGAAATCAACAACCATAAACAAATTTAATGGAGAATATTGCTTATACCTTTTTGATGCCTTATTTGTTGTCCACTAAATCTTCCACACTCAACAAAATTTCTTTCTTAACTTTAAATAAGGTTTAAGGATCATGATTAATAACACAACAATAATATCCAAATAACACCTTATTACTCCTACTCAATAAAATACATCATGTCCCATCATGAGAGAATTAATCCTCTTTGAAAAAGAACAAAGCAACCTTCACTTTTGAACCTCTTTGTAAAATCAGAAATATCTCTTTACAAACACCTTATTTCTCCCTCTAAGTAAGTTAATAAAATATCCCTCGAAATAAGCTTTCCAACGATATATAATATGATATACTTCCAAAAATAAAATCACAAGAAATCTCTCTTTTTCTTAAGGTGCATCATAACCCTTATTTCTCCTAGGGCAAATTTAGAAAAATAAAATATTAAAAAATATTAACTTGCCTCTGTCCCTGACATGATTCAATACCTTGATGCCTCCTCGCTCAATGCATTAACTATAACTAAGCTATATTTGGACCACACTCCCTCACGTGTTCAAAGGGGCACGAACCAAAACAAATACCTCAATATTCTACATCCTTCGAAAACTCAAAAATGCTTCGAGTGTTTCAACACAACAAGCATCCTTGGTGAGACTCGATCATAGGTTCTCCTATTTCTTACACAAAACATGAACCACTAGGCCAAAGGTGCTTATGTGTTTCGTTATCCTTCACGAATGATTCTTCAACGGACCTGAATTTTGTAAACCCTTCACATGCCTCTTTACACACGCTTCAACACACAGGCTCTTCTCGCATTACGTTATCAATTTGAATTCATTCAAAAATTGAGGATAAAGATTTATCGAAACTTTGGTGGCATATATATATGCCTTTACTCCTTTATTTAGACGTTGGCGCTATTATTTTTAATATATGCCTTTCCTCATTTATTTAGACGTTGGTGCTATAATTTTATTTTTAATTTTAAAATTAAAATTTTAATTTAAAATAATTTAAAATTTAAACTAAATATTTAAAATTAAATATCTCCATCACCGAGGAACCTTTTTCAATGAAAAAAAAATCCAACCTAGGTTTTAATAAAAACCCATTTCAAATCTACCATCCATGGTTTTAAATAAGACCTTTTATTTTGCCTGCCTTAGTTTTCATAAAAAAACTGTATATATCTAGGCTCTCCAAAATATCATAAATGATTATTTATGAAGTGTTGTTACCACAAAAACTCAAACGTGATCCACATGACATAATGATCCATGTGACATCAATGAGAACATAAAATAACTCAAATTTCTAATAGTTGTAATCAATTTATGAGATAGATGGATTGAGTATTCTAAGGGAAATAAAGAGAGGCTACAAATTTATAGCAAGCAGGGGGAATTCAAACCCCAGATGTTGTTAGATATGCAATTGAATAAATCCCTCAGGAAGGGAAGGATTGTCTATTTGGTAAATATGAACGAATTTTAAAGGGATCGAAAGGAAGAGGTGGTTGAGACACACCCAATTTTACAAGAATTCTAGGATGTGTTTCCAAAGGACCTACTAGGACTCCCTCTTGTGTGAGAATTCAATTTCATGATAGATCTCATACCAGGAGTGGAACCCATCCATAGATCTCCATATAGGATATCACCTATTGATATGCAAGAGTTAAAGGTACAACTACAAGGGTTATTCAAAAAGGGGTTGATAAAACCAAGTGTTTCACCATGGGGTGCACCTATTTTATTTGTGAAAAATAAGGATGATCTCTAATATTGTGTATTGACTATAGGATGTTGAATAAATCTACAATCAAAAATCAGTATCCCCTATCGAGGATAAAATATTTATTTTACTAGCTAAGAGATACCACGATATTTACCAAGATAGACCTAATGTCATTATTACTAGATGAGAATTCGTAAGTAAGACACTCACAAAACAATACTTAAGACAAGGTATGGGCACTATGAGTTCACCATCCTACCTTTTGGGATGACTAATGCTCCTACTGCCTTCATGAATTTAATGAACAGTGTGTTCAAAAGGCATCTAGACTAGTTTTTCCTTGTATTTCTTGATGGCATCCTAATATACTCATGAAACAATAAAGAGCATGATAAACATATCAATATCGTATTGGAGTTGCTAAGGTAAAATCAACTCTATGGGAATCTAGCCAAGAGAAATTTCTATGTTTCAAAGGTGCACTATTTAGGGCATATCATATCGTCTAAAGGGATCATGGTGGATCTAGAGAAAATAGAAGACATGATAAACTGGTTGTCTTATACAAATGTTACTGAGGTGAGAAGCTTCATGGGGTTAACGAGCTATTATCGATGTCACATAAAGGATTTCTAAAAAATTCCCTTGATGATAACTAATATCTAGAAGAAAAAGAGGGAATTCAAATGGACAAAGAAGTGTGAAACTTCCTTTGCCATGTTGAAGCAAAATATTACTACTACACCAACACTAAATATTCTAGACCCTCAAGGAGACTTTATAGTATGCACTGATGCATGGTTGGAAATACTAGGGGGAGTGATCATGCAAGGAGAGTCAGTAGTAGCTTATACTTCAAGGAATATTAATAAGCATGAGGTTATGCTACTCTTGATTTAGAGCTATCCATTGTAGTTCATGCTTTGAATTTATGGCACCATTATCTGGTAGGAAGATCCTTCGAGTTAAAATTAGATCATCAGATTCTGAAGTACATATTTACTCAACCAATACTCAACATGAGGCAGAGAAGGTGGGTTGAGTTCCTCATTGAGTACAATTTTGAAATTGATTACATTGGTTTTGGATGCCTTAAGTAGGAGGATGCACATAGCAGCTATAACTAGAAGACACATATAGCTCATGGAACAATTAATAAAGGAGAAATATTAGGACAAATATTGTCAAGAAATTTCATCAAAGTTAAGAGAAGACCCAAAGAACAATAAGGAGTTTAGGGTAATCGATGACATTTTATTCTACAAAGGAAGAATCATCATACCAAAATCAAAGGATTTAAGGAATACAATGAAGCAATAAGCCCATATATCTCCTTATATGGCTCACCCTAGAGGGCTAAAAATGAAAAAAATCTAAAAATGATATTTTTTTGGGTAGGGATGAAGAAGGACATTACAAATTTTGTAGCCCAATGCATTGAATGCTAGAAGGTCAATGCAGAACACAAGAATATTGTAGAATATTTATACCCTCATAATATACCTACTCAAAAATGGTAGGTCATATCAATGTATTTTATAGTAGGCTTACCTAAGACTAGGTACCAGCACAATGCAATCTTTGTTGTAGCAGAAAAATTGACCAAGGTTGCACACTTCATACCTAGGAACACCAAGGACGATGCTAAAGTGGTGGCTAATAGTTTTTCTAGAGAAGTGTTTCGATTGCATCATTTCTTTAAAGTACTTATATCAGATAGGGATTCCATGTTTACTTTATAATTTTGGAGAGCCCTACATCAGGCAATAGGTACAAAGTTGCATATGAGTTTAGCATACCACCATGAAACAAATGGTCATACAGAGTGGGTAAACCAAGTTATGGATGATATGATTTGCATGTATTGCATAGACTATAAGTATCTATGGGAAGACTATTTTTTGTTGGTGTAGTTTACCTACAATAATGGATATCATTCCTCTCTAGGGATGGCACCTTTTGATACCTTGTATGGATTAAAGTGTAGAACACCACTATTATGGGACAACCCAGAGGATAGTACTATGATTGGACCAAAAAAGATCAAGGAAATGGAAGATAAAATTAAGGTAAGCATGCAAAGGCTCCAGGAGGATATTGATAGGTATAAGAGCTATGCTAATTTAAATATGACTCCCAGATAATACTTGGTGGGAGATAAAGTGTTCGTAAAGGGTCAAACCAAGGAAAAGTGTGATTGAATCCACAAAAATGGATCCAAAGTTTGTAGGACCCTTTGATATCATTGAAAATATTAGCCTAGTTACATACCGACTTGCCTTACCTCCTAATTTATCAAAAAACCATGACACCTTCCACATATCTTTGTTTAGAAAATATATTGTTGACCCTGAACATGTGTGGGATGTCTCTAACTTACAGATAGCAAATTTGAAGGCAATCAAAGTAATGGTAGTAAGGATCCTCAAATTTTATTTTAATACTATGTGGAATTAGACCCTTGAGTAGTGTAAGGTCTAGTGGAACCATTTCTCATAAATAAATACCACTTTGGAGAAAGTGACAGATATGCAGAAACACTTTCCTTTCTTGTTTGATAAACTTTAAGATATTTTAATAAACTGTTTGATTTTGTATGTTATTTGGAACTAAGAAACACCAATTATGGTGTTAGTCCTAGTGGGGGAGGATGTCATGACCCTATTATATGGACATTTGAACAAATAAAATCAATGTATTAACAAATATGTCTGATACACAATAATGAGTAGATAATGAAGGATATGATACTGCTAATAAATTTCCAATGTGTAGGATCAAGTGCACTTGTGAGTGGATTAAATTGAGTCATCCATCAGAGACAAGAGTACTTGAGGAAGGAGAAATGATGATAAGGCTACCTTCATATAGGCATGCATTCGATTAAGGGATAATCATAAATATCTAACCACCTTGAGCCCTAGAATGAGAACCTAGTAGCTATCGTAAGTTCTAGAGGATAAGATAGGTGATTAGATTGACAAAAAGACTCTCTCTTTGTTTGATGCACTTGCATGATTGTATTTTACTTCAACATAATTAACTTTGATAACCAATGAACATGAAGTAGATGGTTTGCCTCCACAACTTCATACGTGCATTGTTTAAATAAATGGCTGATTTATTTAAAAAGGTAAAATGATATTGTTTTAATAAATGGTTGATTTATTAAAAAGGCAAAAAGATATTGTTTAAATAAATGGTTGATTTATTTAAAAAGGCAAAAATATATTGTTTAAATAAATGGTTGATTTATTTTAAAAAGGCAAAAATATATTGTTTAAATAAATGGTTGATTTATTTAAAAAGGTAAAAATATATTGTTTAAATAAATGGTTGATTTATTTAAAAAGGAAAAGGTCTCATTGAAAATGAGCGGTTGATTATTTGAATGATGCTAGTAGATGTTACTTAAAATAAAAGGTTGATTTATTTAATAACATTAGCATTTAAAGAAGCAAAGAGATGATCGTTTTATCGAACGATTACTCCATCCAAACAATGGAGAACCTATCCTAAAATAAAATAGGGAATATAAACACAATTCTTTAATTTCCAAGGTAAGATATTTACCATGGTATGTTAGGGAAGCCATCGCTCACCAAATTATTGACCCATATGGTTTAAATACAACAAGACGATATTCAACAGAATGGGTCAGGTTGCCCTTTGGAGTCCCGAGTGGGTCGAATGCACAAAATTACTCTAACATGAAAGGAAAGCCCTTTATGACGATCACCTTGGTAAAAGAGAGGAGGAGTTTCCACCCTTACCACATGTCAAAGGTGGTTGAAAATTAATGGTGAGTAGTTAGGGATGTAGATCGAGGAGGGGAGATAAGGCACAAAGGGGAAAAATGAGGGAGAAGGTAGCACTTAAGGAGGAAAAGAAGAAATAGCACGAGGAGAAAAAGTGTACAAAGGGTGAAGCAGCACATAGAGCAAAGGAGAATGAGGTGGTGAGAAGAGCACCATGAGTGAAGGAGTAGCAGATTATGGATGTTTACCTGAGCACTATAGGTGATTTAGCTATTGCAAGCAAGCCAGATTGGTTACATCTTAAAACTTTTTAGTCTATGTATTTCTCTTTGCTCAAAGATATGATGGCATCATTGTAATGGCCTTTGCCATTGGCAGTATAACATGTACTTGTCTCTTTGCTTAAATATGATATGACATCATTGTAATGGCCTCTATCATTGGTAGTATGGCCTGTGTTTGTCTCTCTACTTAAAAATGTGATGGCATCATTATAATGGCCTCTATCATTGACAGTATAGCCTATGTTTGTCTCTCTACTAAAATATGTGCTGGCATAATTGTAATGGTATTTTTCATTGGTAGTATCGCTTGTGCTTGTCTCTATTCTTAAATATGTGATGGCATAGTTGTAATGGCCTCTATCATTAGTAGTATGGCTTGTGTTTTTATCTCTGCTTAAATATGCAATGTTGCAGTGTCGCGATGCCTTTTGCACTCATAGATTTTCATGCTTCTATGATTATAATGTTGGGACATGTCACAACATCATAACATCTCACCATCTATAAATATTCCTACAATTATTATCATGGTGCTGTGACACTTCCTTTTCCATTTGGGTCCTTTAAGCTTTTGTAACTATGATATAGAAACACATCATGATTTCATGATACCTTCATAATTTTAAGTCTCTTTAGCTTCCATGATTGCAACGTCACCATATGTCACAATGTCATAATGGTTTTCTGCATCAAGCTCTTCTAAACCATTCTAACCACTTGTTGTGGTCATTCCACAACTAGCCCCAAAATTGGAGATCCACCTTTAAATTTTGATGTTGTCAGGATTTTGGTAGTCTTGGAGTGCTATCTTGCACAGGTTCCAAGGTTTAGTTTGGCTAGTGTCTCCTTGTTTTTTTAGCATCTTGACTAGACTAATGAGATTTGTTTTGTTGGTTTGGTTTTTGAAAGTTAGTTTTAAGGCTTTATTCTTAATTTGAGTGTTAGTGATTAAATTTTTAGAGTTAATTGTTTTCCATTTTGTAATAAAGTGAAACAAATAAAAAAATAAAAATAAAGAAAAAGAGAATAAAACACACACACACACACACACACACACACACATATATATATATATATATATATATGATATAATAAAATAAAATAAACTATAATATATATTATATATAAATAATAATAAAATAAAATATAAAAATAAAAGACCAAAATAAAAATAAATAAACAAAATAAAATAAAAGGTGAATAAAGTAAGACAAAGTATAGCCTCTAGTGTTCGCATGATATTCTAATACCATATCTCATATTAATATGTGGCTATTGACCTTATTTCATTAAAGGTTATGTTGTACGTTAGTTTAGGGTTTATTTATTTTGAAGTTAATTATGTTACTTTTGGTTTGTTCTTATGTGATTTTGGTGTCATGATAGGTGGTTTAGATGCAGAAGCCATAGGCGACATGGTTCCCAAGATTGGTGATGTTGTCACGAACTTACCATGACTTGGATGCCCACATCAACATAGACACTCAGATACCATGACCAATCTTGTTGTATTCATGAAGATAAAACCTATCTAGATGAGTAACAACCCCGATATAGCAATAGATGAACAACAACCTAACAGGAATAACAAGCGTACATAAGAGATCAATATGGGATAGGATGAAGTATAACATCCTGAATTACAAAATTAGTCATTGTATATAGAATATTCAACAGGCAACTAAGTATGTTGTGTATGTTTGACACCATTCCATCGACAAAAGTTCTCGTCACATGTCAAGAAAGTTAGCCCGGTACACAAGACTATTCACATGTTGTCTTAATGAAATGAATGTAATAGGATGTGAATATCAATGTAGAGTTTGATTCTTTCAAGAAAAAAGAAGTAATAACACTGGAAGGCATAACCCACAGACTCCTCATAAGGTTAAAATACTGGATGTAGTGATATAAAGAAAAATGGCCACATGGGCAATATGATAGCGTAGGATGATTTAGCGAACATCATGGGCTATGTTTGAACAAGATAGAATACTTTAAAACCACTAGTAAAGTACCCACTAAGGAGACATAAAATATTAAGGGTCCCTCAGCACCAGACAGTGATCATCTGTGCCAAAAAATAGATGTGAGGATGTCATACATGATAGTCAAAGGCTAGCGACCCGACGAGCTAGGGATAAAAGAATTTGCTTTTTACAATTACTACACCACGTGGACAGGGAAGCAAACAAATATTTATTAATGACCATGGTTATAGTATAGATGGACCATAAATATTTGGGCTAATATACACCTTATAGTCCACTTGTGCAGGGCATACAGTTGGTGGCCAACAATGCACATAGTGTATCTATAAAAGGGGTAGTGTATACTTTGGTTTTCCTATGTGGTGTACAAAGTGACATAAAGACAAGCGAAAATATGTTTCAAGAGAATTATCAAGCTAGACCAATGAAGGGTAGTTATGAAATTAATGGAAGGAAGCATTGTGAGTGCATCTAATATGACAATTGATAGTCTACGTGCCAAGGTTGGCATAGACATTAGCCAGTATGCATTATTGGGTTGTGTAGGTAGTTCCTCAATGTTTGTAACATCTAAATTATGGTGCTCTATGCAATTTATACACGGTCATAATTTTTTTGGTGTTTGTGCTCATAAAAAGCACTAAAAAAAGGAAATAAATAGAATGAATCATTTTTGGGATATGTTATGAAAAAACAAGAGGTATTTGAAAAAAAGCAAACTAAAAAGAGAAGAATGGAGAAATGAAACGTTTGATTGAAAATTTTTAAAAGACCATGGACGATCATGCACAAGAGCTAGAATTTATCCAATGCCAAGGGCTGGAATCTTTGTGGAAGATGCTAGAAATATTGTAACAGAATTGTACCTTTTTGTTTTAATGCAAAATAGAGCAGAAACTTGCACCTTATAAACAAGACTTGAGGAGAATCATTTTTGGATGTCTTGATTTAATGCTTATTTTTTATTTCTCTATTTTTAAGGTTTATAGGTAATGTTTAATGCATTTCATGGTTGCATTTTTGAATACCTATAAATAGGGAATTTTTTTTATTCCTTAGAAGCTTGCACCTATATTATTTTCGAATGTGCAAATGCAGCTTCAGATAGAGTAGGTTACACCTCGAAACTCTCATAATATATGATTTTATAGGATAGGGTAGCATTAGACTAAGAATAGTTTGTATGCTTCTATTTTTAGCATTCTGGTCCATTTTTATATTTTACTTTTATTTTTCTAACCCTCCCCTTTTGTAGTTTTTTAAAACTTCGGTGATTAAAATAAAAATAAAAAAATTAAAACTCCAAAAACAAATGCACGGGTGTGAATAATGAGCTTTAATTTTTCGTCTTATGTAATTTAAATTTCATTTTGAAGCCATTTGGAAATTATAAAAATTATTCAAAGTTATTTTTACATGTATTTTATAATTTCGGATTTTACAATTTTTTGCATTTTGAAGGTAAATCAGATTTCAAAATTTGCATGTTTATTTTGCAAGCAATAAATTAACTTTCCTTTATGAAATTTTCAATTTCATTAAAGGGTAGTGATTTATATGGCATTTCAAAGGCCATTTTTTTTAAAGCAATAAATTAATCTATCTTTATGAAAATTAATTTCATCAAAGTGGGGTAATTTTTTTATCATATCAAAGGCTTTTATATTTTAAAGCTAGTCATTTCATAATTTTATTTTCATGCTCAAAGCAAGTTAAAATGAATCCAATCATTATTTAAGATTCATATTTAGAGATATATTTTAATCTTCTATTTCATGCTTAAAGTAGGGTTTAATGCAAGATAAAACTTGTTTAAAATTTGCTTAACCAAAAGAAGATAAAATCTATCTAAAACACATCAATATAAAATGAACTAAGTCTCTACATCATGATCATATGAGGGCCAATCATATTTTAATTTTTCTTTAAGTTTCATGAACAATCAATAGCATAGAATAATAAAATAAAATAACATAAGCCCCTTGTTAACAGTTACTTGCAAATCACTAAGGTATTCGTAGCACTTATATATATTCACGAGATTACAAGCACACATTAAATAAAAGGAACCTTGGAGAAATTTCTATTTCTTTGCAATAGATGGTTTTCTAACAAAAATCCTGACTGTGATGGGGATTTTGCAATTGGGTGAAATATCCACTCAACACCACTACATAGAGACATGTGACGATGTCACATCATATTTGCATTTTAGATCCTTTCAAACTACCATTACTGCAACATAGTGATATGTCATGATTTTGTGATGTTTTTCTATTTTCAAACATCTTAGGATTTTATGACCATGACATGGATCAATGTCGCAATGTCATGCTTGATTTTGTCCTTGAAAATTTTATACTTTTTAGCCTTCCTCTTCATACTTTTTTACAAATGGCCTTCTTGCCCATCTCTGCTTGAGTAAAACGTGTCTAGCTATCTCTATATTTACCCCTTCTATATTAGTGCATAGCCTTAGATCATCTTGTTTAAAAAAGGTTGGGTGGGTAAGGAGAACACAAAACAAGCACCCATAGGTAGGGATGTTGTTGATGCCTTACATTCCCTATGGATTTTATCTATGATAAATTTATCGAAATAAGAAATTAGGGGCTAGTCATTGGGGACACACCTTAACATGTGTAGCACCTATCTCCTCCTGAGTGATACATTTTTTTTCGTCCACACCAAATAGGAATGCTATCATATTAATTATATCATGGGCATCATTTTTAAAAAGAGATAGGCTCAAGGTAAACTTTGGCATGGTGGCCATGTTGTTTTCATCCAAGAGTTCAAAATGTAAATACTTAATGGGGTAAGGAAATTTAAGTAGAAGTCATTAGTAGATCTTGGCTTTATTTCAAGATATTTTAGGATTTCTAACATGTCCTACATAGCTTAGGACAATACAACAAGTTTGAAATTTTTTATTAATTCCCTTGACTTCCTTGTATTGAGGATTATAATGGGTAGCATAAGCCACCACTAACTCATAGTTGTCATGCACTTGGGGCACCATGTAGTATGGAAAGTGGCTCTACCATGTCCTTATAAATATATACCTAATTTCTTAGATTATGATACTATGGTATGTGGCATCCTTCAACTACTTAGTGTTCTTGGATAATCTAGGGTCAGCTACCCTATCATCCACATTCATTATTAGGTGCATGGTTTTAGCTTTCTCAAACTTGACATTAGTGTTTTTATTTATCTAGGAGAGTGTTACCAAAGTAGATGAATTCTTATTAGCATCCATAATTATCCCTTTATAAGTTATCCTAGAACTCCTTCCTTGGCTAACTAGAAACTTTCGATATATCAATGGTTTTTTAGTTGTAGTGGCACAATAGAAACATTGGGAAAGAAGTGTCAGTTTTAATAGTCCATTCTTCTAATCCTTACTAGTTTGGATGTGTGCCATCACCCTTGGATGTGTGCATTGGTCTATTTACCTTGACACAATGATTGGCTAATTTTGAAATTACACTACTAAGAAGTAACTAGTATTTAATGCAAAATAATCATGCAAGGAAATAATCACAGTCTTTTAGGCATCATTAAAAGCTTATTTTGGTGAGGGTGGTTTTAAACCACACTCTTAGGTCTATTAGGTTGGTTTTTTACCATTGTTAAAAACCACCATATTTTAGGCACCCTTAAAAAAAAAATTTGGTGAGGGTGGTTTAACCATGAATTATGATATTTTCTTCATCCATTTTCTTCTTTGGTAATATGATATCTAGGAGGAAACCAAATTGGTGGGTAGATTCCATGGGATATCAAAAATATATTTTAGCCCTATGTGGTATGAGGTTGTATCAGTCATAGGGCTTAGACCAATTGGAGACCTATGATATTTTCTCTGCTAGGAAGGTGCACAGGGACTATATTTACTTTATGCCTTCACTTTGCTTAGGATATGTTGGCCTTCCACTTCATATGTATTTTTGATGGATATTGTACTTGAATTACGTCATAGTATTTTCACATGGAGCAAAGTCCCTTTTGGTCTTTCCATAAAGAGGATGACTCAACTTCAAGAGTATCTTATGCAAGGTTAGACCCTTCTACCCATGTCCATATTTATTGTATATTGTATGCTCTTCTCATCACATTCTCTCAATACCTTATAAGTCCCTAATAACACCCTAGGGTACTCTTGGAATAGACCAACTATACTTTTTTCTTCTTCAAAGTAGCCATTTTCTCCACTTGTAAGGTTTTTTTGATATCAATTTTGATTCCTGGGTAACACCCTTTGTCTAGTGTGATGCATTTTATTTTAGGGATGGTCATTAGCTTCAAATAGGGACTTAGGTGTGACCAACTCATGGGGGTGTCATTTTATTTAGATCAAATAATTTGATCTTTGTAACTTTATGGCATCTCAAAAACTAGTTTCTCTACAATTTTCTCCCATGATCAAAGAAAAATGGGAATATATATGTTGTTAATAAAGCACACCAAGAAGCCCCAATGTCTAGTTTGGTTGTGTACTGCTCCAGATTTTTTGCATCCTTACCTTTAGGCTATAGGATCCATGCCCGAACGGGGGATGCGAGAAGGATGGGACAATACCTCGGACTAAGAGGCCCTTTGAAGGTTGTGCATTTCGGGGAGGGGGTATAAGGGTGAATTTTTTATGGATGGTGGGGTTCACCAGGAAATTTTGAGTGGCAGTTTCCATGTCTAGGTTAAGAATGGGTTTTATGTGTTCATTTTTATATTCAATCATTCAATTCCTAGGTTTTTCCAAGATGAATCTAAGCTATTCTATATGCCAATGCTGATTTATATGGATACAGAAAGCATGAATAAGTTCTAAACATAGAAAGTGTGCTAAATAAGACAAAATGTACCTGATTTTAGATGTCTGATGAAGATTATGAGGTTTGTAGAAGTCCATATCATCTCAAATATTACATTATCATTTGCAATTACATAGAATCATCTCAGATCACAGTCGGTCATCTAAGATCAGATGAGATCATCGTCGACTTGACGAATTCGTCAGAAACCTGCAATCACAGAAACATATACCAAAGACCAAAAATGCAACTGCAAAAGCAAGGGGAAATGATAGAAGTACCAGTAAACTTGCCTAAATGATAAATCCAGATAACAATTAAAGGAAATGCATTAATTTAATAATTTATTTTAACTTTATCATGCATCTATGCTAAATGAGGTGAACTCTAGAATGTAGAAATAGAATAAACTAAGTTAATGCATAAGGAAATGAAGAGAGAAAATAAAAAAATGCAAACTTCGGGCTCTAATTGCCCCCAATCTAGACTGTAGTTGAGATCACCTCCAATCGTACGAGATCATCGCCAATCTATGACAGGATAATTCAAAAATTATATGGAATCGCCAGTGATGATCCGAGCTTGCTCCAGCTAAAAAAAAGTAAAATTCCTACAAGAAAAACTTGAAATACATAATGCAACAATGGTGTGAAAGTG
Organism: Wollemia nobilis; assembly: GCA_028583015.1. Taxonomy (NCBI): domain Eukaryota; kingdom Viridiplantae; phylum Streptophyta; class Pinopsida; order Araucariales; family Araucariaceae; genus Wollemia; species Wollemia nobilis. The sequence continues at coordinate 889,285 of JAQPPZ010016751.1, read as the reverse complement.
TTCTAATGCACGAGAAACTAAAGTTGTAGGGAAAATCTGCCAAGGGGAAGTCAATAAAAATCCTAAGTTTATATAGGATTTAGGGAGATGTTAGGAGGTTGGAGATCACCCCAATTTGGGAGATCTCCAATGGGGGAGACTCTAACCGTGCAGACATGCTTTCTGCCCAAGTTAGAGAAGCTGTTGAAACAAAAGCTAATTATGAAAATTTAGTTTTGGGACAAAATCATCTAGACGTTCTATTCTAGAAGAATTTGTCAGATCTACGATGATTTCATCTGATCGTCGACGATATCATCCAAAGGTCAAAACAAATCCTAAAAATGGTGTAGAAAATTAGGGGAGCGGGTCACGAGCGGTTAACGGGTGGTTTTGGGGTTAAAATTCAATTTTTTATATTTTTACTAAGGGTTTAACTGTGCCAATTTTAGGGTGCTACATTTTGCCCCCTCTTTAGCGAATTTTTTGAAGAAAATACGTTAAAGACGAGTTCTTCCCGTTTTACAAGAAAGCAAAAATTTACTCAATTTTTTAGACGACGATTCTAGGTCAAATCGTACGACTGCTTACTATGGTGCCCCCTCCGTGTTTTTACCCAAATCGAACGTTTGAGGTAAAAGCGCGAAAAAGAAAAATTAAAAATTTTGTTGGTTTTAAAATAAAATTAAGAAAAATAGGGTAAAACCCTAATTCATTTTTACTTTTCATTTTCATTATTTTTAGAGCTCTGCTGACAAAATGGTTGAAACCACACACAGATTGACAGAGGTCCGGCACGGGCTACGGGTAAGGATCAAAACTTAGTGAATTATGTTTTAATTTGATTTGTGTAATTTGCAATTTAAATTTTTACTGTTTTGGGACATCGCGGCCGTTTTTAGGCCATCAACTACGTCGAGACAAAATCGTCCCAATTTCATCAAAATCATCCCTAGATTGTCGATTTTGTCTATGGGCGAAATCGGCGTAATAGGGGCGATCCCATCCAACAAGGGGTGATCCCCATGTTTAGATGATTTTGTCCTGATAAGGATGAAATGACTAAATTTAGGACGATATCATCCAATAATGGACGATATCATCATTTTTATGAAATTAAGCTTGTTTGAATTGCATTTAATTGATTTTAATAATTTTTTTATTAATGAATTTTTTTGTTTTATTATTTATTTTGTGGAGGGGATTACTAAAGATTCAGGAATGGAAATACGAGGGGCTAAGGTATGACGTGGCCATGCTCAATCAGGTGGAGTGAGACCTATTGGCACAGGTCAGACTATAGCATGTGGTAGAGATGCCACAAATACCGACAGACATGGGGCTACTGATAGCCCTAGCAGAGAGATGGTATCTGGGGTCGTCCTACTTTCTATTACTGATAGGGGAGATGGCTCCAACTCTAGAGGATGTATGGAGGATCTTGAGGATCCCCATACAGGGATGGCTAATGACTCCTTTGGCCAATCAGGGCCAAGCTATGATGAGGCTATGTAGAGACCCAAGCTTCACCCTGGAGAAGCGCAGAGTGAACATCGAGTCTCTAAGGCAGATTCCTGGGGCATCTAGGTTGACTCAAGTTTTGGCAGGGATAGTGGGTGGTCTACTGCTATGCCACCAGAGCAGGTGCATATTACCATGGCTCCTTTCAGATGTGGTCTGTGACATGAGAGACCATGGGTACAGATTTGCATGGGGCAACTTTGTACTATGCCGCTTGTATAGGATCCTGCACGAGGTAGTATACAAGGGAGGTCGATTTCTAGTTTTGACATCGCTACTACAGGTATGGTACTAGGAGCACATTGCAATGCGAAGACCGATAGGACTCCCACTAATAGGGGTTGACCGGGAGAGACCCCGGGTTTTCTATTGGTGGCTCTAGAGAGGGTCACAGTGGTGGATAGATCTGTCGATGTCTAAGATGCTGCTAGATGACCTCATCCCAAACCAAATCACCTCAAGGCCGTGGAGAGAGCATCCAGGGTGGGGAGAGGACGAAAAAGAGTTGGCTCGCATCAGGCGAGTCTACTGGCTGAGGATGGAGTGGGGAGAGGTAGAGCTCCATCGCTACAACCAAGTTTTGTGACAGTTCAATCTATAGCAAGGGATCCCATATCTCAGGGACTATGAGTACTCTCAGACTGTTCGAGATAATACCACACTGATCAGGGCCTCGGATATGCAATGATTCTAGATCCAAGATACAGATGATGCCCCCATTCATCTAGTAGATGGGGATGACACTGGGGTCACTGATGGATATGATGCCTGGTACGCAGGCATCCACCCTCCTCAGATGATGAGGGCATAGGGTCCGATGCATGCGGTTGTGTGAAAAATGGGGAGGCGGTGCCAGGCTACCATTGAGGCAATGTGGGGTCACAGAGGGAGAGGGCAATGACAGTCTCTATAGGAGAGATGCCATAGGATGCCATAGGCTCTATAGAGACCGCAACAGATAGGGAGGAGGGAGGAGGGTTTCCCTTCTCAATAGGGGGAGAGGCCACCATCGCTCGATAAGGGAAAGGGTGTCAAGGTGGGGAAGAGCAATGAGATGGCAACTCTTTGGGCTGATAATGCCCACCTACAAGCTCAGGTGCAGACTCTGTAGGATGAGGCTACATGGCTCAGGGCTCAGAGTGGAGGGGCGAGTATGCAGGAGTTGGTGTGGTCTATTGCTCAGACCATGTTATATCAAGGAGCATACTTCCAGCTGGTTCCAAAGGGCCAGAGGTTATAGCTGCCAGCCGACATTGCAGAGCCAATCAAGATGGGATCGTCGAGGACATCCTCACAATTGATGGTGAGGACCCGAGACACAACATGGACCTCTATGGGACCACCTCCTCCATGTTAGGGTGGGATAGGAGATGAGGTTGAGAGCTTGAGGGCTTCTCGAGACTAGCTGCTATAGACTATAGATTGGATATATTTTTTAGAGGATTGAGTATGCTAGGGTATAGATTGTGGCATACCAATCCGGTTTTGATATGATGTATAGATATTTTGATATATATATATATATATATATATATATATATATATATATATATTTGTGATATGAATTGTCCACATGTTTTATGATGCTTTAAATTTTGAATTTTTGATTGATTATTTATGTAATTATGTCGTTTGGAAATAGTATAATTTTATGTCATGCTGTAAAATTTAAATGAAATAATCTAATGTAAACAAATTGGTTGTTTTGGTGTAATTTGATGAAAATAAAAGGGACTTCTCACAATAATTTCAAAGGACATTGTCACTGTTATAGACCATTTCATGGAGCCGTTGCTTGCTAGGTCGTCAAGCTAATCCCAATATAGAAATATTGCTAAAAGTAAAAGAGTGCTTAAGAAACTTTCTTAAGACTTTGTGTTGTGATGATGAAAAATGATGATGGTGATGATTTGTTTTCAAATTTTTATATATAAAAAAATTATGCATGAAATATATTTAAAAAATGATTTTTGCTAGGCATAAATTCCTAAGTGTGATAAAATTTTTGAATAATTCCTTAGGAATTATACCATGGTTGCAAAATGGAATGTTGACATAATGAAATGAAAATAGAAAAAATTGCGTTCCTTTTAAAGCACAATTGTGTAACATAATGATGTAAGCCATATTTTTTTATGAATTAAAATGAATGGGAAATAAAATTAGAACAATGGTTTGCGCTAGGCATAGAATTATAGGTATAAACTTATACCATCATCGCGACATCCAAAGAGGAAATTGATATTTTAGTTTTATTGCATGATTGATTTTTGATTTTTAAAATAAACAAAATATAAGATAAGGACTTGCGCTAGGCATAAAATTCCAGTTTAGGTTTTGGAACTATACCATCATTGCGGAAGTCGAATATATAAAGAAATGTGACTTTATTGCATGTTTTGAAAGAAGTTTTAGATTTTTGAAAAAAAAAACATGTATGTAATTATTTTTATATTAAACAAATGTTCTTTTAAATAAGAAGATGAAAGTATTCCAAAATATTTGCATAAATATTTTAGATTATCTCAAAGACAAAATGTAGATTTATAAGGAACCCCATGTGCAGATGTGAGTTCATTATCGATCTTGATTTATCATAATGATACAAAATCTATCAAATACAAATGTGTGTGCAATTGTATTGTTCATTCACCAATTTTGAGCAAGATAATTTGATACAAGTAATTTGAATTAACCAAATAAGTGTTCGTTGACCATGATTTATATGCATGTAATCGTACTAGACTACTATGTAAGTTGGGTCATCAAGAGCTAGCTAATCCATAAGCTGACATAGGTTCGTACAAAATAAGTTCGCTAATGTGATAGACATATCACCACGGTAAGGATTACCCAAGGTCAAGCGGGTTGGGCACAAACCACCTGTTATGAGGCTTACCTCACAATTTTTGAATAATTGAGAATTCTAGGGATTCAAGCTCATTCACCCTTCTTTTCTTTTTCAAGGGGTAGGGAAAAGGATTTTATTGCTTTTTGCCTTTCCTTTTCTCTTTTGCTCTCTTTATTTTTTTTTATTTTTGCTTGGAATTGAGACAATGTTGAATATTGCTGCGATGGTACAAAATAATATTTTTCTTTTTCTCATTTTATTTGACTTTTCTTTTTCTTCCTATACTAGGGATACTTGCTCGGATTGGCTGTGGAGCAAGATATTTTTATTTTTGGTAGGGGTGAGCTTGTCCTTTTGTCAATTCTCAAAGATTCTAGACCATGTGCATGATAGGATAGCAGGGGAAACTTTTTGCTCAAGAAACCATTTCTACTATGTAGCATCATATCGAATTTGCAATGAAATCATTTTAACGTGAAAAGATATGCTTGGTTCAAGTAAATGAAGAACATGAACTTATACTAAGATGGGGGGGTGAACAATATAAGTCTTAACCATTTAATAATTTTAATTTTAGATAGCAGTGGCATCAACACAACATTACACAAGACAAAAAACATTACACATTGAAGACTCATTTTTAACGTGGTTCACCAAGAATAACTGGGCTACATCCACAAAACTTTTCTCTAAAATATTATCTCAAATTATTTGGGAAACCTTCCCAATTACAAATTTTATGAGCCTCGGCTCAAAGGAGATACCTTCCCCTAACTTTGCTCTGACTGGTGATCCTCTAGAAGACCTCTGCCTCATTTGCCCTTAGCAAATGGAACTCTATCCACATAAGACACCTATCTTCCCTCCTCTAGCTGGAGACCTCTGTCCTCAACTCTATCACCTCAAAGCTGGTCCTCGAATCTACACCAAACACAGTCCTTCATTCTGGCACAAATGTATTTGTCCTCTTTTTCTGTTCTACACAAAAACATAGTCCTTCACTCTTTTTGCAGAATCACAACAACACTTGATCAATCTTCGACCTTTGCACCTCTGTGCAATTATAGCCACATAGTCTTCATGCACTCTACTCCCTTACGATCTCTCTCACTTGGAATATTTGACAGAATGCACTTGCTCTCAGCGATCGAACTTCTTCTCTTCGCATAGTCTGTGAATGCCGCTCTTTGAATGCACACTTTGATCGATGTATTTTCTCTCCAAGTAGCCCTGATTTTATACTAATACTTTCAAGATCAAAACCTTGATTTAGTCAGCTACTACCCTTAACTTCGTCGGTTGCAAAACCCTAAACTGCATCGGCTCAAATTTAACTCTGTCAGCTTCAACCACCTCTGTGGTTCTATAGCTTTTCTCGTGAAACTACATGTCGCGATATCACGACACCTTTGCAATCGAACACTATCTTATGGCTTTTGTCGTGATATCACGACACTTTTTGCTTCTATTGATGTCATCTTCTCTTCTATCATGAAATCGTGACCCTTCTGTCTTCATGGCCTTCTTCTCTGCTTTTGTCATGAAATTGTGACACTTTTGCCTCTGCTGATGTCATCTTCAATTCTATCATGAAATCGTGACCCTTCTGTCTTCATGGCATTCCTCTCTGCTTTTGTCATGAAATTGTGACACTTCACCTATGGAAGACATGCTTTCAGTTTCTCTCATGAAATTGTGACACTTCTACCGTCGTTTGCTATCTTTTCTCCCTATCACGAAATCATGACACTTTCTACATCCGTATGCTTTTCTTTCATCCTGTCATGAAATCATGATGCTTTTAGCATCCGTATGCTTTTATTTCATCCTGTCGTGAAATCGCGATGCTTTCAGCTTTTGAAATCTTTCTTTGCAACCTGTCGCAAAATCGTGACGCTTCTCATTTCATACTATTCCCTTTGTTGCATGTCGTGAATTCACGACAGTTCTCACTTCGAGCTTTTCAGCATGTCACAAAATCGTGATAGTCCTCACTTCATATTTTGCAGCATGTCACGAATTCATGACTGTTCTCACTTCGAACTTTGTAGCATGTCGCGAAATCATGACACTTTCCGAGATACTTTATCTCTCTTCGAACTTGTCACGAAATCATGACACTTTCCGAGATACTTTATCTCTCTTCGAACTTGTCACGAAATCATGATAGTTCACACTGTGGACTCTCCCTTCTGCATCATGTCATGAAAATGTGACATGTCACGAAATCATGACACTTTCCTCCTTGCTTTATTTCTCTTCCAACATGTCGCAAAATCATGATAGTTTTACCTGCTTTTTCTCTCTCTTCCAACATGTCGCGAAATCGCGACAGTTTTGCCAGCACTTTCTCTCTCCTCTAAAATGTCACGAAATCACAATAGTTTTTCCAACACTTTCTCTCTCCTCTAAAATGTCACAAAATCATGACAGTTTTTCCAGCCTGCTGCATACTTTTTCTAACTTGTCTTTTTTTTCTTTGATCTTTTGCAAATGGGCTACTATGATCTTCTTGGAAACCCATTGTCCATGCTCTGAATAATCTGACATTAAATCAAATTCCTTCAAGAGCTTCTTGACATCAATGAAAAATTCTACACTTGAGCAAAGGCAATGTACCCAAGGTACCCAAAATTGCCAACAATCTTCCCCTTTGTCATTGATGGCAAACCTTTACTGAAGACACATCTCAATAGCCAAAACTAAAACCAGTTGTGCTAACAACTGAGAATCTGCCTTTGAAGTTTTTCTCCCCTTGACTTTGAAGCTCTTCTCTTCACTTGAAGCTCTCCCCCTTACTCATATCTCTCCCCCTTTGTCATCAATGGCAAAGGGTCACCTTTGGGGCTCGGGACTAATAAAGAGCCTCTTAGCTTGGTCCCTCCCCCACATCTTGATGAGGTGATTAATTCTGGGGTGGGAGAACAACTCCCAATTTCTCCCTTAGATACTCAAACATATCTCTTGGAAGAGGTTTGGTGAAGATATCAACAATCTACTCTTTAGTAGACACATACTCTAGCTTGACCTACTTGTCTTGCACTTTCTCCCTTAGAAAATGATATTTGATGGAAATGTGCTTTGTCCTTGAGTGCATTACCAGATTTTTGGAAATACTTATGGCACTTGTATTATCACAAAGAATGGATATGGGTTGTTCATGCTTGACTTTAAAATCCTCCAACGTGGTTTTCATCCATAAAACCTATGTGCACCCAGCCATTGCTGCTATGTATTCAGCCTCTACTGTAGATAAGGAAACTGAAGGTTGTTTCTTACTTAGCCAAGAGACCAAACTCTTTCTCAAAAAGAATGCTCCACCACTAGTGCTTTTCCTATCATCAATACTGCCTGCCCAATCTACATCTGTATAAGCTGTGAGGGTGAAATCATCACATTTGGGATACCAAAGCCCAAAGTCCATAGTGCCCTTCAAATATCTGAATATCCTCTTAAGCTGCTGTAACATGAGATTCTTTTGGAGCTGCACGAAATATTGCTACTAACCCAATGGCCTGCATGATATCTGAGTCCAGTAGCTACATCTTGTATAGTAAACTGCCAATCATTGATCTGTACAACCTCTGATCTACCACTGGAGATTCATCATCTTTACTCAGATTGCACCCTGTAATAATTGGAGTACACATGGGTTTGTTGTCCATCATCCCAAATTTCTTCAATATTTCTTTGATATACTTTCCCTGAGAGAGAAATATACCATTTTTTGATTGCGCAATCTGAAGACCTAAAAATAATGATAGCTCTCCAATTATAGACATATCGAATTCCTTCTGCATGGTATTAGCAAAAACTTTGCACATCTGAGTATTATTTCCCCCAAAAATAATATCATCAACATAGACAACTATAATCAACATATCATCATATTCATTTTTAATATACAAGTTGCTATCTGCGATGCCTTTCTTGAAGCCTTGCTCATGAAGATACCTATCAAGTCTTGAGTACCAAGCCCTGGGCGCTTGCTTTAACCCATACAAACCCTTTTTTAGTTTACACACATAGTCTGACTGTTCTAAGAGAGACACTCCTTCTGGCTATTCTATGTAGACTTCTTCTATCAACACCCCATTTAGAAAAGCCAAATTTACATCCATTTGATATACCTTGAATGATTTGAATCTTGAAAGGGCCAAAAACATTCTGATAGCTTCAAGACGAGCAACAGGCGCAAATGTCTCTTCAAAATCAATACCTTCTACTTGAGCATAACCTTTATAGACTAACCTAGCTTTGTTTCTGACAACCTTTCCATCCTCATTGAGTTTATTTTTGAATATCCATTTTGTGCCAATGACATTCTTGTCCTTAGGTCTTGGAACCAAATCCCAGGTTTCACTTTTCTCTATTTGATTTAGCTCTTCATCCATTGCTTTTACCTAAAAATTATCTGTACATGCTTCATTGAAATATTTTGGCTCAATTTGCGATAATAATGAAACATTCGCAAAATCATGTGAAGGAATGATTCTTCTTCTTGTTTGCCTACTATTTGGATCACCAATGATCAAGTATTTGGGATGATGTTTCTGAACATACCGTGAAGGAGTTTTGGGAAGCAGTTGATGTCTTTCCTCTTCTTCATCTGAAACCTCTCTGAATTCTTCTTGATAGATTTCATCACTGAGTTCCTTGACTGGTTCTCTTATCCCTGTATTTTCATCTACTGTTACATTTATGCTTTCTACAAATGTATGAGTTCTTTTTTTGAAGCATCTGTAGGCCTTTCTTCTGTTGGAATATCCAAGAAAATTTCCATCATCACACATAGGATCAAACTTACCCAAATTATGATCTTCCCTTCTGATGAAGCACTTACTCTCGAACACTTTGAAGTATTTTACTGTAGCTGGTCTTCCTTTCCACAACTCATAGGGATTTTTATGATGATTGACTCTGAGTTGAGCCCTGGTGATGATGTAGACTGCTGTACTAACTGCTTATCTCCAAAAGCCATCTAAAATTTTTTACTCATTTAACATTGCTCTAGCCATATTTTCAACAGTTCTGTTTTTCCTTTCAACTACTCCATTTTGTTGAGGAGTTCTTGCTGCTGAATATTCTCTTTTGATTTCGTGTTGCTCATAGTATTCCACAAATTCATTTGAAGTGAAATCTCCTCCTCTATCTGATATTAAGCATTTGATTCTCTTGTCAGTCTCATTTTCAATCATTTCTTTAAAAGCTTTAAATTTTTCAAAAGCTTCAAATTTTTCTTTGAGAAAAGTAACCCAAGTCATTCTAGAATAATCATCTATAAACAGCATGAAGTAGCTTTCTACCGAATGCTCTGAGTTCTGTAGGGCCACACAAATCGAGTATGAATAAGATCCAATGGATTTGAAGAAGTATACCCTTTTGATTTAAAACTGGTTCTGGTCTGTTTTCCATGTTGACAAGGACCACAAATGATGTTATGGGGCCTTTTTATTTTGGGCAAGTCTCTAACTGCTTCCTTGTTACTAATATTGACAATATTATCAAAGCTTAAATGCCCCAATATTTTATGCCATAACCAACTCTCATCTTCTTGAGTTAGAAAACACTTTTCCCTTTTTATCTCACTTAGCATGTAAATATTGTTTGGAGTCCTTGTAGCACTAGCAATGAGTTTTCCATTTTTTTCTTTACTTATCTCACATCTATCTGAAAAGAAAGATATTATGTGCCCTTGATCACAAAGTTGACTCACACTAAGAAGATTATGTCTTAGACCTTCTACATAGAGCACATTTTCTGTTTTGGATTTCCCATCCAAACTAAGAGTCCTTTTACCATAGATTTTAGCGGACTTGTTATCTCCAAAACTGACTGTTCCTCTATTTATTTTTTTTAAGACCAAAAACTTTTCCTTTTCACCAGTCATATGTTTAGAACAACCACTATCAAGATACCATTTTTCTACTTTGTCTTGAGCATGAAAAGCAGTTTGAACTATCATTGACTTAGATTTGATCTCATTCCTCTTTTTAGTGAACTCAAGACTAAATCTATCCAAACTGCACATCCTTGCTATATGCCAAAAATTCTTGCACTTGTAACACATGATATTTTTATTCATAAGAGGTGCAAACGAGTTAATATTTTCCTTACTATGGCTATTCAGAGACTTATTGCAATGCATAGCTATGTGACCAAATTTCTTACAAGAAAAATAATAGCCATGGAAGGTATTATGTAACCTATTTTGATGCCTTGGATGATTGTTCTTCTTGTGATCAACTGGAATCCACTGCTCTTCAAGATGAATCTTGACCTTGCTCGTAGACCCTGTTTCATGAATGGTGATACCATCCTTATTTTGTTTTTCACATAGAGTATTCTGTTTGAGAGTCAACTGTTCCAACTTCACTCTAAGAGACATAATATCTTCTTCTAGTTTCTCACAATCAACTTCCTTTCCTTTTAGAGCCTCTGTCAAAACCTGTTCAACCTTCTTCCCTTATTCAACTAGAATTTTGAACTCTATAACACTTTGAGACAATTCTGATCTTGCTATCTCTTATTCCTGACATTGATGCTTGAGAACAGAATTCTCTTCCCTGAATTTCTCAAGCTTTCTCAAAGCCAAGAAGAATTCACCTTTGAGATCTAACTCAACCTCTTCATTTCTTTTTGAATCTGTATGTTCCTCTAATAGATCCTTCTCCAAGCTGTTAGGCTCTTTCTAGAGTGACCTGCTCTAATACCAATTGAAGAACATGAACTTATACTAAGAGGGGGGGGTGAACAGTATAAGTCTTAACCATTTAATAATTTTAATTTCAAATAGCAATGGCATCAACACAACATTAAACAAGACAGAAAACATCACACATTGAAGACTCATTTTTAACATGGTTCACCTAGAATAGTTGGGCTACGTCCACAAAAATTTTCTCTAAAATATTATCTCAAATTCTTTGGGAAACCTTCCCAATTACAAAGTTTATGATCCTTGGATCAAAGGAGATACCTTCCCCTAACTCTGCTCTGATTGGTGATCCTCTAGAAGACCTCTACCTCAGCTACCCTTAGCAAATGGAACTCTATCCATAGAAGACACCTGTCTTCCCTGCTCTAGCTGGAGACCTCTATCCTCAACTCTATCACCTCAAAGTTGGTCCTCGAATCTACACCAAACACAGTCCTTAATTCTGGCACAAATGTATTTGTCCTCTTTTTTTTTCTACACAAAAACATAGTCCTTCGCTCTTTTTACGCAATCATAGTAGCACTTGATCAATATTTGACCTTTGCACCTCTATGCAATTACAGCCGCATAGTCTTCATACACTCTGCTCCCTTGCGATCTCTCTCACTTGGAAGATTCGACAGAATGCACTCGCTCTCGGCGATCAAACTTCTTCTCTTCGCACAGTCTATGAACGCCGCTATTTGAACACACACTTTGATCGATGTCTTTTCTCTCCAAGAAGCCTTGATTTTATACTAATACTTTCAAGATCAAAACCTTGATCTTAGTCAGCTGTTACCCTTAACTTTGTTGACTGCAAAACCCTAAAATGTGTTGGCTCAAATTTAACTCTGTTGACTTCAACTGCCTCTGTAGTTCTATAGCTTTTCTCGTGAAACTACAACATGTCGTGATATCATGACACCTTTGCAACCGAACACTATCTTATGGCTTTTGTCATGATATCATGACACTTTCTACTTCTGCTGATGTCATCTTCTCTTCTGTCATGAAATCGTGACCCTTCTATCTTCATGGCCTTCTTCTCTGCTTTTGTCATGAAATCACGACACTTTTGCCTTTGCTGACATCATCTTCAATTTTGTCATGAAATCATGACCCTTCTGTCTTCATGGCCTTCCTATCTGCTTTTTTTGCGAAATCATGACACTTCACCTATGGAAGACATGCTTTCAGTTTCTATCGTGAAATTGTGACACTTCTACTATCGTCTGCTATATTTTCTCCCTGTCACAAAATCGTGACACTTTCTGCATCCGTACGCTTTTCTTTCATCCTATCACAAAATAACGATGCTTTCAGAATCCGTACGCTTTTCTTTCATCCTGTCACAAAATCACGATGCTTTCAGCTTTCGAAAGCTTTCTTTGCAACCTGTCATGAAATCGCGATGCTTCTCATTTCAGAATCTTCCCTTTGCTACATGTCATGAAGTCGCGATAGTTCTCACTTCAAGCCTTTTAGTATGTCATGAAATCGTGATAGTCCTCACTTCATCTTTTGTAGCATGTCGTGAAATCACAACTATTCTCACTTCAAATTCTGCAGCATGTCACGAAATCATGACACTTTTCGAGATACTTTCTCTCTTCGAACTTGTCACGAAATCATGACAGTTCACACTATGGATTCTCCCTTCTGCATCATGTCATGAAAATGCATGTCATGAAATCACGACACTTTCCTCCTTGCTTTATTTCTCTACCAACATGTCACGAAATTGTGACAGTTTTGCCTTCTTTTTCTCTCTCTTCCAACATGTCACGAAATCGTGACAGTTTTGCCAACACTTTCTCTCTCCTCTAAAATGTCATGAAATCATGATAGTTTTTCCAGTACTTTATCTCTCCTCTAAAATGTCGCGAAATCGCGATAGTTTTTCCAACCTGTTGCATACTTTTTCTAACTTGTCTTTTTTTTTCTTTGATCTTTTGCAAATGGGCTACTATGATCTTCTTGGAAACACACTGTCCATGCTCTAAATAATATGAAATTAAATCAAATTCCTTCAAGAGCTTCTTGACATCAATGACAACTTCTACACTTGAGCAAAGGCAATGTACCCAAGGTACCCAAAATTGCCAACAGTAAATAACAAGATCAGTTCTCTATGCTCAAAACTTTATTTAATTCAACTGTGGACTTTGATATAAGAGATTAATAATCATACCAAATAAAATCAAGAAATTTATTCATGTGAGTGTGAAAGTTAGGGATTCCAAATAAATGCTAATTTATCCAAAATAATTGAAAATATAACTGCAATACTTCAAGAATTGACAGGTACGAAAATAAAAGATGTTTTTGAAGATTTTGATGATTTTGAAGTTTTTATATTTGGATTTTAATTTATGAGTTGAAAGAATAAATACTATTACTATTTTTGAAATTTTTATATGAATGACTAAAATGAAACAATATGCAAAATAACAATATATACAATGATGAAATAACCAGATTTTATGCATAATAGCGCTTAAGATGCATAATGTTCATAGGTTCTTTAAGATCTTTACCATCTAAGGTAGCTAATCGGTATTCTCCCGATCCAAATTTAGCAGTGATGATATATGGCCCAAGCCAGTTAGGTTCAAATTTACCTTTAAGGTCTTAGTTGCATTAGTACTTTTTTATTTTCTTTTAATACAAGGTCGTCGATCTCAAAGGATAGATGATGAACTTTCTTGAGGTATGCTCATTTAAGCTTGTTTTGGTAGGCACAAAGATGTTCCAAATCATTGATGCACTTCTCATATAGGAGTTCCAACTAGCTAAATCTGCCAACATGATATTCATCTCCTACTTCAGTATCTTGAAGTAGTAGAGCCAAAGAAGGAACTTCTAATTCGAAGGGAAAAACTGCTTCAGTGCCATAGACCAAAATAAAAGGTGAAGTACCTATGGGGGTATGAATGCTAGTTTGATAAGCCCACAAAGAAGGATATAGTTGAATGTGCCAATCTCGACTAGATTTATTGACTAGTATTTTGAGGATTTTAATTAGTGTTTTATTAGATGTTTCTGCTTGGCCATTACCCTAAGGATAATAGGGAGTGGACCAACGATGTTGAATTTTATATTTTTGACATAATTTTTTGACATCTTTATTTTTGAAACAAGTTGCATTATCTGAGATGAGATTTACAAGAATTCTGAATCTACAAATAATTTGATTAAAAATAAATTTGGAAACTTGGGTTCCAGTGCAAGAAGCTAAGGGCTAGCTTCAACCCACTTCGTGAAATACTCGGTGGCGGTTATGATGAATTTGTGTCCATCAAATGACACGGGGTTGATTTTTCCAATGATGTCTAAGCCCCATTTTGAAAAGGGCCAAGGAGATGAAATAGCCTGTAGTTCTTATATAGGTGCATGGACAAGGTCAACATGTTTCTGGCACTTTTCGCAATGGCGCACATAATCATGTGCATCGTTTTCCATGGTAGGCCAAAAATATCCCATCCTAAGGAGTTTCTTAGCAATGGCGCTACCACTAAAATGTCCCCCACAAGATCCATCATGGGCTTCACTCAAAGTTGATCTAGATTCTTCTAGATTCAAACATCTCAGTAGGATACCTTCGAAATATCTCCTATACAACGTATTGCCAATAACTACGAAGCGACTTGCTCGTCTACATAATAACCGGTGCTGGTTGCTATTACAACCTTCAAGGAAGGTCCCATTTTGAAGAAAATTAAACATATCAATGTACCAAGGTTCAGGAGTAGTTTCGTTGAGTAAAAACACATCCAAAGGTTCTAAGCATGATTTATTTGAAGCGGGTTCCTGGAGTCGACGAATAATGATGGTATCATATTCATATTCTAAATCCAAGGGTAAAAGAGATGCAGTTGCAGCCATAGCATTAGCCGCACAATTGCTAGTTCGAGGAATAGCTTCCAAGGTAACTTGATCAAATAAAGATAATAATTGTAATACATATGCTTTATATGGACGCAATTTATCATCTCTGGTCTGATAAACATCATTAATTTGATTTATGACAAGTTGAGAATCATCAAAAACTAATAGATTTTTAATTTTCAGTGCCAAGGCAGCTCCTAAGCCAAGGATAGAGCCTCATATTCAGGAGTGGTATTAGTACAAGCAAACATTAATTTAAAGGACAGAGGTATAATATGTTTCTACAGAGATATTAAAATAATACTTGCACCAGCCCCACTCATGCATCGGGCTCCGTCAAAGTATAGGGACCATTGCTCTGGATGGTCTGCCTCTAATTTAAGGCATTCATCAGGAAACTCAATGATGAGGGGATGGGTAGACTCTAAGGGTGCAACAACTAATTGATCTACTATGATTTGACCCTTAAAAGACTTCTATCTTATAAACATGAGTTCAAAATTGCTTAGCACAAGAACCCACTTTGCTGTGCAACTAGATAAGTACTGTCGACTCATGAGATACCGTAAAGGATCAGATTTAGCAATAACATACATTTTTTGACTGAGCATATAATGGCATAATTTTTGTGTAGAAAATATGACTACTAGACATAGTTTCTCTAATGCTGTGTAGTGGGTTTCATAAATGATTAAGGTTTGGCTAATGTAATAATTAGCATGCTCTCTTTTCTCATCGTCAAGTTGAGCTAACATAGCTCCTAAGCCAAAATATGAAGCATAAATATACAAGATAAATGGGCGATCAGGTCTAGGTGGTGAAAGCACAGGTGGGTTAAGGAGATATTGTTTGAGGAGTTCAAATGCTTCCTAACATTCGTCCTCCCAATGAAAAGAGACATCTTTCTTAAGAAGCTTAAGAAAGGGTCCTGTTTTGTCCACCAACTTATCAATGAAGCGACAAATAGCTTGAAGCTTACATTGTAGACTTCGTAATTTAGATATATTTGTGGGTGCAGGCATATGAGTGATAGTAGTGATCTTGAGAGGGTCAATTTCAATGCCACGTGAAGAAACTATAACCCTCAATAATTTATCGGACTTAACTCCGAATATATATTTGGTTAGATTCAGTCAGATAAGATATTCCCTTAACCGATCAAATACTTTTCTCAAGTCATCTAAATGATCATCTTATTTTATGGAATGAGCTATAATATCATCTACATATTCATGTAGAATATCATGCATCATATCATGAAAGATATAAGTCATGGCTCGTTGATATGTTGCACCTGCATTCTTAAAACCGAATGGCATCACTTTCCAACAAAAGGTCCCCCAAGGGGTAATAAAGGTTGTTTTAGCCTGATCTTCAGGAGCTATCCTGATTTGATTATAACCATAAAATCCATCCATTAAGGATATCATTCCACTCCTAGCAATAAAATCAATGATCTGATCCATGTTGGGAAGAGGAAAATCATCTTTAGGGCATGTAACATTAATATCTCTAAAGTCTATGCAAACCCTAACTTTGGTAGCTTCTTTCTTAGTTACTGGAACTACATTCGAGATCCATTATGCATAATCAATGGCTTGTATAAAAATAGCCTTCAAGAGTTTTTCTAATTTCGCTTTGACTAGTAAGGCCACTTTAGGATGCATTTTTATAAGTTTCTGTTTAACAGGTTTAGCATCCAGATGGACTAATAGGTGATGCATAACTATAGAAGGGTCTAATCCTGGCATATCTTCATATGTCTAAGCAAAGACATCTTCATATTCCTTAAGAAATGAAATGTATTTATCTTGTTTGTCTTGACTCAATTCTGATCCAATGTTGATTATGTGAGGATTATCTTCGGTTCCAATATTAATTTTTATGACATTTTCTACTTCCATGTGTAGATCTCTCTCAAAATTAGGTGGGGCGGGTGAAACGCTCAATTCTTGTAATTATTCTGAGGTTAGCTTGGATAATTCATCTTGAGGAGTCGTGGCCTCAAGATGGGCTATACTAGGTATAGATCCATCGAAATAAAATCCGTTATGTAATAATTCCTCAACAGAGACATCATGGAAGATATGTCCCTCCAACTCATCATTGGATTCAGCGATCATCTGAGGGTAAGCTATGGATATCATATTACATGTAAGTGGCTTATTTATTAAATGCAAGGCATCACGTTTATCCAAATAATATTGGTAACACATGAGATGGTCATCATACTCAAATGGGAAGGGCTAACCTTTACTAGGAAATAGTCCCACACCATATTGGGTAGGCCACGACTCTACCTCAAAAGGTTCTTTCATACCATTCTGGAAATGTCCCAAACCTTTCCCTTTATATCCTAATTTAAGCATTATAGATTTGGCTTTAATATACTCATTAGTAAAATAACATCGAGCATATCCATCATAATGTGTCTTGATGTTTCTAGGTATTCTTCCCTAGTCATATCCCTTATAAATAAAAGCATAGCTCCCAACCTGGTAAATACTTCCCATAGGCTGTGGGAGGACCAAGGTACGAGGAGAGGGGTGCAAATTATTTAAAATAAGGGAATATTTCATAGCAGTGTTTGTTTTTTTTTATATAAGAATTTTAGATAAATCGTGTAAGAGCTCATTAGTAAGAGCGTAAGAGGTAGAAGGAATATTTCCTACATCTTCGGATGAGGAAAATATGCCTCTGGTAGGTGTAGATTTTGTAGATATGTCGATGGATGGGTCTATAGGTATGGAAGTTATAAGAGTAAAACAAGAAGCATTGGTTGTGGGTTTAGGATATTTTTGAGGTCCTAATGTGGTTTGTTCGGAATATGGTTGAACTATATGTAGAGGTGGAGTTGATGGAGAAAAAGTAGATGATATTATGGGTGTGTGTTTCACATGTTTATATGGATGATGAGAATTAGGATGTTTGGATGACAGAGCAGGGCAAAATTGAACTCCAATAGGTTTTGCCAAAGCACACATATCAAAGGGTCTAGGACCACCATGAATGGTAACCAACTGATTCTTAAATTCGAATTTAACACACTGATGTAAAGTTGAAGGAAAAACTCACATCGTGTTGATCCAAGGGTGACCCAAGAGTATATTGTATGATGTAGGGCAATGTACAATAAACATGATCATGTCTAAGGTTCTTGGACCAACTTGCAATGGGATAGTAATAACTCCACATGTTTCTTGTGTTTCGTCATTGAAGGCTTTTATGATCATATCAGTTCTTTTCATTTCGTCACTTCTAAACCCAAATATTTTGTAGAAGTCAAAAGTGTAAATGTTTAAAGATGAACCATTATCAATAAAGACTCGTTTAACTGCTACATCTCCAATTAGGGCAGTAATATATAAGGGGTTATCCTTATGTAAACTATGTTGCGGTATATCTCTATCCTAGAAGTCAATACAATCGACTTCTCGAGTTATGATAGTATTGGCCATGACTTCAGATTGAATATTTTGTGGTACCATCATCTGGCTTAATGTGAGATTTAATTCATCCCTATGTGTAGGAGAAGATCTTAAAAGGTCCAAAAGGGAAATTCTAGCTGTAGTATTTGATAATTGTTCATTAATATTATAAGGAGGTTTAGGTTGAACATTAGGTGCATGATTCCCTTTATTAGGAACTTTCAAAACAAATGGAGCTGATCCATCGTTCTGAGTTTGATCTTGTTGAGAATTTTGAGCCTATTGTCGAGTAATAGCTCCGATGGTACCTACAATATTATTTTGCGAATGATGAATGGGTCTTGGTCTAGCATTTATGGCTTGTTCATTAGAAAGTAATTGGTGAGAAGATGGTCTAGTAGTGACTCTTCTTGGAAATGGTTCTTTCAGAACCATAGAATTTGTGATAGGTTGAATAGCATCTGATTCATCCTCAGAACTATTCAATTGATTTGAGGTGATTTCCATATCACACTCAGTCTCGTATTCTGTATCACTAAGATCAGGTGTCTAAATATTATATAGAGGTATGGTCGTAACCATGGATAAAATTGTGTCAAATATTTACAGATCATGAGAAGGTAAATGTCCACTAATAGTCCCTACATATCAGGTAGGAGGGGGAACATTATGATGCTCAATTTGATTAGCCACCTCTTTACCATGCTTTGGTAAAGGATGTTGAAATATTTTCAATGATTGATTGACATTCTGATTTTGATTTTGGGGGATGTTATTTTGAGCATTATTAGGAGGATTTTGTTTAGGTTGAAAGGCTTGCACTTCCATCTCATTGTTATAAATTAATTCTTGTATTTTATGTTTTAATCTTTTACAAGAGTTGGTAGCGTGTCCAGGTCCTCTATGGAAATCACAGTGTAAATCGGCTCTGTATTCGGGTATAGTTGGATCATGTTCCCGGATATTTGGTAATTGGATCAAACCTTGTTCTAATAATTGTGGTAGAATGGTTGTTAAAGGTTGATTTAACCTAGTAAATTCTTGAGGTGGTTTATCAGGAGGTTTTAGTATAAACTTCTCCATTGTTTTCGTAGCATTAACATTAGCAACTTTTTTGCTATCAGTGACTCCATCACCCACAACTTGTTTATTTTTATATTGATTTATGGATGTTTTCTCATCGTCTTTCTTTTTAAGCTGACCTCTCCTAATGAGAGCATCTTCCACTCATCTGGCTAAGTCTATAGCTTGATCGAAGGTGGTCAAGGTAGCAGTTGATAACTCATAGGATAGTTGTTCTTGCAAATTATTGATAAATATATCCAACATTTCCTGATAAGGTAACACAAAGTGCAATTTTCCTATCAACTATCTCCATTGAGATAGGAAATCAGCAAAACATTCATCTTTGTCTTGTTTTAAGTTGTACAAATATTTAATAGTTACATGCCTTTCGATGTAGGCACTAAATTGATGAACAAAACACTCGGTTGTTTCTTCGAAATTCCTCAAAGAATGAGTGGGTAATTGATAATACCACTCTAATGCCATTCCTCCTAAACTTTTCAGGAACATTTTTAGTAATAACAAGTCATCATGTGATATATCATGACATGCTATCCTAAACATATGAAGATGCTCTATGGGATCTTCGGTTCCTTTGTATATAGGTAGGACAAGCATAGGAAAGTGTTTAGGATATGGCTGTGCTACGACTATAGGATCTAAAGGCTGACTACACATCTCTTGATAATTGCACGAGGGATGGTAGGGATCTATCTGGTCCATGCAGGAGACTAACTGTTTGACCATGGCTTCCAGATTACTAGTTTGTCCACCATATTGGTTTGATCGTACATGATTATGGGATTTGTGAGCGTATGATGGCATGACGTAAGGATTAGATGCTATATTGCTATTATGCAAATGGTTGGTAGGGATAGTATTATGAATAAGATTTTTAGTAGCATTATGTTGTATCCCAGATTGTTGGAAATTGGTGTTTGGTTTTATTTTGGGATTTTGTTGATTTGAGGTATGTTGATCAATAGCTTGGCAAAATAGAGCAGTGAATGAAGGTTTATTTTGTGTGGGAATAACTCTAGGCTTGGTAACAGGCACTCTAGGTGGTTGGGTAACTTGTTGTTGTTGCATGTTCTAGATTATAGTGGCCATATCCAAATTGGATGGTCCTGCTTGATCACTTTCTTGATCAACTAAGGACAAGGGATTAGTGCGTGTGTGATATATTTCTTCTAGGTTTGCTTGAGTGTCACTAATTTGATCCTTGTCCATATGGACTGCTCTATTAAGAGTGCCAATATTAGTATTGAGGAACTTCCAGAAATGTTCCATGTTCTCAAAAGTAACAACTCCTCTCGAAGACATTTTAGGGGATGAGGATCCTTCCTCTCTAAAAGTTTCTCTTTGTTCATTTCCTACAGAAAACTCTTACTCTTGTTGGTATAGGGTTCCTTCTTCCTGAATTGGGTCTTTAGGAAGGACATCTAGGTTATTTAATGGTTTTCCTAACCAATATTCTTCTACTTCAGTCTGTTTTCCATTCCTAAGTCTAGTCATTATGCTTAAACTTAGATTTTAGCAAATATATATTTATATATATATATTTACGACAAGTTTGGGAGGTATATATTTTAATTATATACCTACTATAATACTTAAAAGAAAACATTTTAATTTTTGTTATATTTTTGTTTTGTTTTTTTTTTGTTTTTATGTTTTTATAATAATATTATAAAGACAACAAACAACATACTAAATGCAAGAAATAATAATAATAAAATAATAGCTTAGTTTTCTATAAATAGTTTATGGATATCATTAATAGGATCAAGTTCATCAGGAGTCATGAAATGCTCCTTTTCAAAATGGAAATGGTTTTTCAAGAATTTGACAAAGTGTGCTATGGTGATATTATTTGTTTCGAGACTCGACACTGTAGAAATAAAGTTCATGGCAATACTCTCGATATAACACAGCTCTAAGAACTCTATTCCATCTCTTTCTATCTGTAAGAATGACCTCTTGATCCTATATACGAGATAAAAATTTATGTACTACAATTGCGTTGTTGAGGTATTCCTCAAAGGTGTACAACTCAAAAAACACAAGTGCTCTTTTATCAGCTAACCACCTATGGCAAGCTCTCTGAAGCTCATGGTACAAAGTCACCTGATCGGGATCCAGGATTCTATCTAGGACAAACCTCTTAATTTGCCTAAGTTTTTTCGACCTAGATGAAATAATACTCAATCTCCTATTAAGTTCCCCATAAAGGTGAGACTCTATATGTTTGAGATACTCTAAGCAAAGAAGTAATCTCTATGGCTGCTAATTGATTTTCAACATTTATGGTGACAGATCGTATTTTATTATAATATACCATCTAAATATGATATGCAATCTTAACAATCTTCTTTTTTTTTTTTTTGTTCTCAAAAGGTTTTTAGTTTTCACGTCGGGTTCACCAAAATGTACTGCTCCAAATTTTTCACATCCTTACCTTCAGGCTATACGATCCACGCCCAAAAGGGGGATGCGAGAAGGATGGGACAATACCTTGGACTGAGAGGCCCTTTGAAGGTCATGCCTCTCAAGTAGGGGATATAAGGGTGAATTTTCGATGGATGGTGGGGTTCACCAGGAAACTTTGAGTGGCAGTTTCCACACCTTGGCTAAGAATGGGTTTGATGTGTTCATTTTT
Source organism: Wollemia nobilis (assembly GCA_028583015.1). Taxonomy (NCBI): domain Eukaryota; kingdom Viridiplantae; phylum Streptophyta; class Pinopsida; order Araucariales; family Araucariaceae; genus Wollemia; species Wollemia nobilis. The sequence goes on along the minus strand of JAQPPZ010016751.1, from coordinate 867,194 downwards.
ATATTCAATCATTCAATTCCTAAGTTTTTCCAAGATGAATCTAAGCTATTCTATATGCCAATGCTGATTTATATGGATATAGAAAGCATGAATAAGTTCTAAACATAGAAAGTGTGCTAAATAAGATAAAATGTATCTGATTCTGGGTGTTTGATGAAGATTCTAAGGTTTGTAGAAGTCCAAATCATCTCAAATCTTACATTATCGTCTGCAATTGCACAAAATCATCTCAGATCACAGTCGGTCATCTGAGATCAGACGAGATCGTTGTCGACCTGACGAATTTGTCAAAAACCTGCAATCACAAAAACAGATACCAAAGACCAAAAATGCAACTGCAAAAGCAAGGGGAAAGTATAGAAGTAATAGTAAACTTGCCTAAATGATAAATCCAGATAACAATTAAAGGAAATGCATTAATTTAATAATTTATTTTAACTTTATCATGCATCTATGCTAAATGAGGTGAACTCCAGAATGCAAAAATAGAATAAACTAAGTTAATGCATAAGGAAATGAAGAGAGACAATAAAAAAATGCAAACTTTGGGCTCTGATTGCCCCCAATCTAGACTGCAGTCGAGATCGCCTACAATCATATGAGATCATCGTCGATCTATGATAGGATCGTCTGAAATCGTATGGAATCACCAACGATGATCCAAGCTTGCTCCAGCTGAAAAACAGTAAAATTCCTGCAAGAAAAACTTGAAATACACAATGCAACAATGGTGCGAAGGTGTTCTAATGCACGAGAAACTAAATTTTCAGGGAAAATATGCTAGGGGGAATTCAAGAAAAATCCTAAGTTTATATAGGATTTAGGGAGAGGTTAGGATGTTGGAGATCACCCCAATTTGGGAGATCTCCAACAGGGGAGACTCTAACCGCGCAGACACTCTTTCTGCCCAAGTTAGAGAAGCTGTTGAAACAGAAGCTAATTATGAAAATTTAGTTTTGGGACAAAATTGTCTGGACGTTCTGTTCTAGACGAATTCGTCAGATTTGGGATGATTTCGTCTGATCGTTGATGATATCGTCCAACGGCCAAAACAAATCCTAAAAATGGTGGGAAAAATGAGGGGAGCGGGTAACGGGCGGTTAACGGGTGGTTTTGGGGTTAAAATTCAAATTTTTATCTTTTTACTAAGGTTTTAACTACACCAATTTTAGGGTGCTACAGGTTGGTTTGATGATGGTATTTCTATACTAATAGCTCCGCAATAATATTTATACTAGGATTAGTTTGGTTTCAATGATCCATATCCAGTCAACATTCATATTATAGCTCTTGGAAACTATAGATAGGTTGGATACTTCAAAATCCTCCAATGAATCCAAGACATTTCCTTCTAAGGATTTAACATCCATGGAGATGAAAGGTACCTCTTCTTGGATTATATGTGTACCTATTATTTCTATACCATGATTATCATATGGCTCTAATTCCATCCTTTCAATGGTCTACTCATTCATATAATACCTTGGGCTCTATGCATAGACTTTGTCCCTCCAAATCTTAAAATCCATATTTTTTCTAGGAATTCTTATCCTAGCTTAGATATGATTTCTAGAAAATATTCCGTGTGGTGTATGTGAGGTGGTTCAAATGGAATTTTTTCCTTAGTTTCAAAGTGAGTTTTTAAAATCATGTGTGTATATTATTTACCATAAAGTCAAGGGATATACAAATACCAAAGGAAATTAGTAGTTCAATCATTGCTATATATTGGAGTGACAATGAGATATCCTTTATGATATTGAGGATAAGAAAAAAACTACCATCCAGTTGTAGGATTCCTCGGTTGATTAGTTCATAGGATAGCCCCAATGCATAAACCACTCACTTAGGCATGATTAAAGTGCTCAACCCAAAATATAAAAGGTAGTTGTGGATTAGTTTGTACTTTCATATGAGTGTTAGATAGAAGGATAGGGATTTTGGTCTCTTGGGACTAGGACCCAATATTTTTAGGATAGTTGGTGCCTTTCTATTTTTGGTATTTTTTACTTTTATAGTGTATCCTTTAGCTACTCCATTTATTTCAATAGAGTGAGGACATCCTATAGTGGCATGAGAATGATGGACTTATTTAGATGCTCAATCACATTGAAATATTTTAATGGAGGATATTTTCGTGCATTGCTTGTAATTTACTAGGGCCTTGTTTTTTTATTTAGAATGGGGTAGTGTTCTCTAACTAGTTATTGCATTGGTCCTCTTAGCTCCACCTAGTTGGATTTCTAGGATTGGCTTGATTTAGAGTGATTAACTTTTGATGTGGTGCTTGTAGTAACCTTATTTATTGTTAGGTTATCCTTTATTTATATCTAAGGCTAGTTTTATAGCATGGTGTTCATCCTTTTTGATTTGACATAGACTCTACCTTCATCCCATGTTACCATTGTCTACTTTAGTGGTCTAGTTCCTAGATTTGGGTTAACTTTTGGGGGTAAGTTTTGAGTAGTTGATCTCAATGCTTGTGACATTGGTTTATAGCATGAAGCTTGAGGCATGAGGTATGTGACCTCCTAAAATTCCTCATGACTTATGGGAAAGTAAATGTTAGGATAGTAATATGGTTGTGTTTATGGATCTTCTAGGTAGTTTTTTTGATATGGAACCACATCACTTACTAGATTTGGAGGATGTTATTGCATGGAGACTAATATGGGTACTATCTACCATATAATAATTTGGGGTTGATTGAAATCTCTATTGGATTAGATCAGGTATATTTAAGAGCCATTCAGAGGAGGTCGGTACACTTGGTTACCTAGTTGGAAAGGAGGCTTAAGGTAGTTTGGATAGGGAAACCTATATAAATTTTATTATTGCTTAAGCACTACCATTTTATTGGACAAGGCATTCATGATGTTGTTTAATTATTAATTTCATAGGGATGGGAAGTTATGGGAGGCTAACTTGCATTAGGGGGATTTGTTTATACTAAAACTTGATTGGAAACTAGGACTTGCTAAAATGTCATGGGTTGCATAGATGGAGATAACTGATAACGCAATTGGATATTAGGAAATAGAATAATGGTAATCCTTGGAGGTAGTCTCCTAAATTGGGTGAGATATATTTTAGCTCGAATAACAATACCATAAGTTATTTCCAGTGAGTTTACCTCCCCTAGACTTTACCATCATAGTTATTTTTGAGTCAAAATACTTTAGATAATAGATGAAGGTCATACATTGTAGAGGCCACATTTTTTTAGGAAATATATTCCATGACTTATGAAATATGACATTAAAAATATCCATGGACTCCATGGGAGCCCATTTTATGGTCACCAATTACTCTAGTAGGGACACTTTATCTGCCTTTTCTACAAACCTTTCCATGAACAAGTTGGCAAGTTGGTATTAGTTAGTAATGGAGTGTGGGGTGAGTGAGATGTATAATTCTAGAACCTTACCTTTGAAATAAATTGCTACTAATATTAGCACCACATTTTTTTTATGAATGTTGTATAGTGCACATAGATTGACCATGTGTTGGAGATGTTGAATTAGAGTTATGGTATCTTCCTTGGTGATAGTTATGTTGATCAATGTTGTATAGTGCACATAGGACTTTTATGCCAATATTGGAATCTCATCCCATGTAGTAAGTGGTAGTAGTGGATATAATGAGCCTCTATCATCCTATGTCAATTCTTCTCTACTATAGATTATGTGGTGCAACCATGTTCTACTAGCGAGCTCTTATAAAATGATTGTGGTTTAGTTATGAAAATAATATTTGCATGTTCACCCTTGTATTGGACCTTGTGATAGACTTAGATCTTATAAATCACTTAGTTTACCTTTAGAAAATAGAACCAGATAAATGAGTCCTTTAAATAGTGGAGTCACTAGGTGAATTTTAAATATCCTTCAAGAAGTAGATCACTAAGGCTTTCACTAGAGCCTTATATTGATATTATAGTGATGAGATAAATATCATGTGATTGATCCCACCAGTGTGCCATTTTAACTATTGGGAACTAGAATTGGTCTAGTTCATGCTTCCAACACAATTACCACTTGCTACAATGGTTGGGTGCATTTGGTGCCTATACCTCATGTGGAGCATATAGTTTGGGAAGTCCAAGGAGTGTGGAAGATGGCACTGCATATGACCTCAAATAATTTTATCAAGGTTAAATCCTTGTTTAAATGTGATGTTGGCACATTTTTCATAATATTTCCTAGTCTACTAGGTTCCATATGGGATAAGGAATGAGAGGAAAGTAGTAAATAAAGTAATAAAACTAACAACCCTATCCTATAGGGGTATGAATAACATAAGCTTTTATTGAGAGGTGGGTGAATAGTATAAGATAAAACTTTTTACTTTTCAATCCAAATGATAACAACAATAATATCAAAGTAGTAAATAATGCACACATCATCACACACATGAGAGACATGATTTAACGTAATTCACCCAATGTGGGTTACATCTACGAAGAAAATATTTCTTATAAATTTTCTCAATGAATATTTTGGGAACCAAATACCTATTACAATGTTTATGGACCTCTGTCCAAAGAAGACACCAATACCCCATGCTCAATTTTATGGATCTCTATCCATAGGAGACCTTTGTCACCACTACTCTAACCTGTGTATCTCTTTCCACAAGATAACTTTATCCCCTCTACTCTGGTTTGTGGATCTCTTTCCAATGGAGAACTATATTCCCTCTTCTCTAATTTGTGGATATATCTTCATAGGAGAAATTTTATCAAATCTACTCATAAATTGACTCACAATCTACTCACAAATCTGCTCACAACTATATGTACTGATCTATCTTATACCTACTCACAATTTTACCTCAATCCTACTCACAAGACTACCTCAATCTACTTACAAGTCTACCTCAAACTTGCTCACAATTATGCTCTAGTCTCCTCAATGTCTTTGCTCTATCCTACTCTAAAAAATTCTCAAATATACCTTCAAGCCTTCTCAAAATACTTGCTCAAATCACATTCAATACATTCAAACCAATGCTTACAAGGATTACAAATTCATTCAAACAATGAAATTTTTTTCACAAACCCTAACTCAAATATTTACAACAATACACACTAATTAACCCTTTTAACTCCACTTTATAATTTTGAAATATTTCAACCAAACCCCTTAAATAAAGAGTGATATAACCATACCTCTTTGATGAAGGAACTCTCTCAAAAATTTGTCTCAAGATATTCTATATTTCTTATGCCACTTTCAAGGGTTAGTTAGCATAACACTTTTCAAACCAACCATAACATCTTTCCTCAAAATTTTCTCATAAAAATATTTAATATCAAGACAAAGTTTGACAATAATCAAGCTCTCTTAATATTTCCTTTTATCAAAAATTACACACACAAATTAAACCATAATCATACCTTATCACTCCTACTTATAAAAGCCACTTATAATTCAATATCATAATTTAATATCCCTAAGTGCATGCCATACATCAATTTTGTTTCCAAGCACCTTATTTCTCCTTTCTTTAAAAAATTAGATTTCAATTTTATAAAATCACAACCAGATTCTAACATATCATTATGTCCTCAGAATAATAAATTTTAAATCATTGCCCTTATATATCCCTATAATATGTAACATGCACTTTTAATAACCAAAAATTAAACCTTATTCCTCCCTTGTTAAGCACTAATTATACCTCAACATTTTTAAAAAAAAATTATGCCCTTACCCATATCTATCACTGCCGCCATTGGGATTCAAACATGAGACCTCACGGTGCCCATGCTCTAGCATGAGCTAGAGTGCCAGCTGGGTTGGCCCCACTGATTGGAACAAATCATGTGCAAAATCCTTTTATACCCTCTTCTTTGCCCAAACATGACTCACCAAAACTTAACTTCCATGGGGATTCAAAACGAAGACCTATCCAAATATAGAGCTAATTTACACTGTGATTTCCATAGAGGACCTGGACACGCTACCAACTCTTGTAAAATATTAAAACATAAAATACAATACCTGATTGATAACAATGAGATGGAGGTGCAAGCCTTCCAACCTAAACAAAATCCTCCCAATAATGCTCAAAATAACATCCCCAAAAATCAAAATCAGAATGCCAATCAATCATTGGACATATTTCAACATCCTTTACCAAAGCATGGTAAAGAAGTGGCTAATCAAATTGAGCACCATAATGTTCCCCCTCCTACCCGATATGTAGGAACTATTAGTGGAAATTCACCTCCTCATGATGTGGAAGTATTTGACACAACTTTATCCATGGTTACGACCAGACCTCTATATCATACTCAGACACCTGATCTTAGTGATGTAGAATATGAGACTGAAAGTGACATGGAAATCACTTCAAATCAATCGAATAGCTTTGAAGATGAATCAGATCGTATTCAACCTATCATAAGTTCTATGGTTCTAGAAGAGCCATTTCCAAGAAGAGTCACTACTCGACCATCGTCTCACCAATTACTTTCTAATGAACAAGCCATAAACACTAGACCAAGACCTATTCATCATATACAAAATAATATTATCGGTACCATCAGAGCTGTTACTAGACAACAGGATCAAAATTCTCAACATGATCAAACTCAGAAAGATGGATCAGATCCATTTGTTTTGAAAGTTCCTAATAAATGGAATCATGTGCCTAATGTTCAACCTAAACCTCCTTATAATATTAATGAAAAATTATCAAATACCATAGCTAGAATTTCCCTTTTGGGCCTTTTAAAATCTTCTCCTACACATAGGGATGAGTTAATGCTCATATTAAGCCAAATGATGGTACCGCAAAATATTCAACCCGAAGCCATGGCCAATACTATAATAACTTGTGAAGTCAATTGTATTGACTTTTGGGATAGATACATACCTCAACATAGTTTACATAAGGATAACCCCTTATATATTACTACCCTAATTGGAGATGTAGCAGTTAAACGAGTCTTGATTGATAACGGTTCATATTTAAACATTTGCACTTTTGACTTGTACCAAATATTTGGGTTTAGAAGTGATGAAATGAAAATAAATGATATGATCATAAAAGCCTTCAATGACAAAACACAAGAAACATGTGGATTTATTACTATACCATTGCAAGTTGGTCCAAGAACCTTAGACACAATCATGTTTATTGTACATTGCCCTACATCATACAATATACTCTTGGGTCACCCTTGGATCAACGCGATGCGAGTTGTTCCCTCAAATTTACATCAGTGTGTTAAATTTGAATTTAAAAATCAGTTGGTTACCATTCATGGTGATCCTAGACCCTTTGATATGTGTGCTTTGGCAGAACCTATTGGAGTTCAATTTTTCCCTGCTTTATCATCCACACATCCTAATTCTCATCAACCATATAAACGTGTGAAACACACACCCATAACATCATCTAATTTTTCTCCATCAACTCTACCTCTACATATAGTTCAACCATCTTTCGAACAAACCACATTAGGACTTTTAAAAGATCCTAAACCCACAACCAATGCTTCTTGTTTTACTCCTATAACTTCCATACCTATATACCCATCCATCGACATATCTATAACATCTACATCCACTAAAGGCATACTTTCCACATCCGACGATGTAGGAAATGTTCCTTCTACCTCTTATGCTCTTACTGACGAGCTCTTACCCGATTTATCTAAAATTCTTATATCAGAAAAAAAAAATGTTGCTATGCAAGATTCCCTTATTTTAAATAAATTTCTGCCCTCTCCTCACACCTTGGGCCTCCCACAACCTATGGGAAGTATTTACCAAGTTGGGAGTTGCACTTTTATTTATAAGGGATATGATTGGGGAATAATACCTAGAAACATCAAGACACATTATGATGGATATGCTCAATGTTATTTTGCCAATGAGTATATTAAAGCTAGGTCTATAATGCTTAAATTGGGATATAAAGGGAAAGGTTTGGGACCTTCCCAAAATGGTATGAAAGAACCTTTTGAGGTAGAACCATGGCCTGCCCGATGTGGTGTGGGCCTATTTCCTAGTAAAGGTCAGCCCTTCCCATTTGAGGATGATGACCATCTCATATCTTACCAAGATTATTTGGATGAACATGATTCTTTGCTTTTAATAAATAAGCCATTCACATGTAATATGCTATCCATAGCTTACCCTTAGATGATCGCTGAATTTGACAATGAGTTGGAGGGAGATATTTTCCATGATGTCTCCGTTGAGGAATTATTACATAATGGATTTTATTTCGATGGCTCTATACCTAGTATAGCCCAGCTTGAGGCCACGACTCCTCAAGATGAATTATCCAAGCTAACCTTGGAAGAATTACAAGAATTGGGTGTTTCACCTGCCCCACCTAATTTTGAGAGAGATCTACACATGGAAGTAGAGAATGTCATAAAAATTAACATTGGAACCAATGATAACCCTCACATAATCAACATTGGATCAGAATTAAGTCAAGAAAAACAAGATAAATACATTGCATTTATTAAAGAATATGTAAATGTTTTTGCTTGGACATATGAATATATGCCAGGATTAGACCCTTCTGTAGTTATGCATCACCTAGTAGTCCATCCGGATGCTAAACCTGTTAAACAGAAACTTAGAAAAATGCATCCTAAAGTGGCCTTACTAGTCAAAGGGGAATTAGAAAAAATCTTGAAGGTTATTTTTATAAAAGCCATTGATATGCTAAATGGATCTCGAATGTGGTTCCAGTAACTAAGAAAGAAGCTACCAAAGTTAGGTTTTGCACAGACTTTAGAGATATCAATGTTGAATGCCCTAAAGATGATTTTCCTCTTCCCAACATGGATCAGATCATTGACTTTACTGCTGGGAGTGGAATGATATCCCTCATGGATGGATTTTCTAGTTATAATAATATTAGGATAGCTCCTGAAGATCAGGCTAAAACAACCTTTATTACCCCTTGGGGAACCTTTTTTTGGAAAGTGATGACATTCGATTTGAAGAATGCAGGTGTAACTTATCAATGAGCCATGACTTATATCTTTCATGATATGATGCATGATATTATACATGATTATGTAGATGATATTATATCTCATTCCACTAAAGAAGATGATCATTTAGATGACTTGAGAAAAGTCTTTGATCGGTTAAGTGAATATCTTATCCGACTGAATCCAGATAAATGTATATTCAGAGTTAAGTCCGATAAATTATTAGGGGTTATAGTTTCTTTACGTGACATCAAAATTGACCCTCTCAAGATCATGGATATCACTGATATGCTCGCACCTACAAATATATCTGAATTATGAAGTCTACAAGGTAAACTTCAAGCTATTCGTCGCTTTGTCGATAAGTTGGTGGACAAAATAGGACCCTTTCTTAAGATTCTTAAGAAAGATGTCTCTTTTCATTGGGACGATGAATGTCAGGAAGCATTTTACCTCCTCAAACAATATCTCCTTAACCCTCTTGTGCTTTCACCACCTAGATCGGATCGCCCATTTATCTTGTACATTTTTGCTTCAGATCTTGCCTTAGGAGCTATGTTAGCTCAACTTGACGATGAGAAGAAAGAGCGTGCTAATTATTATATCAGTAGAACCTTAATCAATTATGAAACTTGCTATACAGTATTAGAGAAGTTATGACTAGCAGTCGTATTTTCTACATAGAAATTACGTCATTACATGCTCAGTCAAAAAACATATGTTATTGCTAAATTCGATCCTTTGCGGTATCTCATGAGTCACCCATACTTATCTGGTCGCACCGCAAAGTGGGTTCTTGCGCTAAGTGAGTTTGAACTCATGTTTATAGGATAGAATTCTTTTAAAGGTCAAATCATAGCAGATCAGTTAGTTGTTGCACCCTTAGAGTCTGCCCATCCCCTCATCATTGAGTTTCCTGATGAATGCCCTAAACTAGAGGCAGACCATCCTGAGCAATGGTCCCTATACTTTGACAGAGCCCGATGCATGAGTGGGGCTGGTGTAGGTATTATTTTAATATCTTCATAGAAACATATTATACCTTTGTATTTCAAATTAATGTTTGCTTGCACTAATAACACTGCTGAATATGAGGCTCTAATCCTTGGATTACGGGCTGCCTTGGCACTAAAAATTAAAAATTTATTAGTTTTTGGTGATTCTCAACTTGTCATAAATCAAATCAATGATTTTTATCAGACCATAGATGATAAATTACATCCATATAAAGCATATGTCTTACAATTATTATCTTTATTTGATCAAGTTACCTTGGAAGCTATTCCTCAAACTAGCAATCGTGCGGCTGACGCTATGGCCACAACTGTATCTCTTTTGCCCTTGGAGTTCGATGATGAATATGCTACCATCATTATTCGTTGACTCTAGGAACCCACTTCAAATAAGTCATGCTTAGAACCTTTGGATGTGTTTCTAATCAACGAAACTACTCCTGAACCTTGGTACACTGATATATTTATTTTTCTTCAAAATGGGACCTTTCCTGAAGGTTGTAATAGCAACCAGTGTCGATTATTACGTAGACAAGCAAGTCACTTCGTAATTATTGGTAATACCTTGTATAGGAGATATTTTGAAGGCATCCTATTGAGATGTTTGACTCTAGAAGAATCTCGATCAGCTTTGAGTGAAGCCCACGATGGATCTTGTGGGGGACATTTCAATGGTAGCACCATTGATAAGAAGCTCCTTAGGATAGGATATTTTTGGCCTACCATGGAGAATGATGCACATGATTATGTGTGCCATTGAGACAAGTGCTAGAAACACGTTGACCTTGTCCATGCGCCTGCACAAGAGCTGCAAGCTATTTCATTTCCTTGGCCCTTTTCAAAATGGCGCTTAGAAATCATTGGAAAAATCAACCCTGTGTCATCTGATGGACACAAATTCATCATAACCACCATTGAGTATTTCACAAAGTGGGTTGAAGCTATGCCCTTATCTTCTTGCACTGGAACCCAAGTTTCCAAATTTATTTTTAATCAAATTATTTGTAGGTTTGGAATTATTGCAAATCTCATCCCAGATAATGGAACTTGTTTCAAAAATAAATATGTCAAGAAATTATGTCAAAAATATAAAATTCAACATCGTTGGTCCACTCCCTATTATCCTCAAGGTAATGGCCAAGCAGAAGCATCTAATAAAACATTAATCAAAATCCTCAAAATACTGGTCAATAAATCTAGCCGATATTGGCACATCCAATTATATCATGCTTTGTGGGCTTATCGAACTAGTGTTCGCACTCCCACGGGCACTTCAACTTTTTTTTTGGTCTATGGCGCTGAAGCAATTTTTCCCTTTGAATTAGAAGTTCCTTCTTTGGCTCTGCTACTTCAAGATACTGAAGTAGGAAATTAATATCGTAATGGCAGACTTAGTCAGCTGGAACTCCTAGATGAGAAGCGCATCAATGCTTTGGAGCATCTTTGTGCCTACCAAAACAAGCTCAAACGAGCATACCTCAAGAAAGTTCATCATCAATCCTTTGAGATCGATGACCTTGTTTTAAAAGAAAATAAAAAAAGTACTAATGCAACTAAAGATCTTAAAGGTAAATTTGAACCTAACTGGCTTGGGCCATATGTCATCACCGATAAATTTGGCTCAGGAGCATACCAATTAGCTACCTTATATGGTAAAGATCTTAAATAACCTATGAACATTATGCATCTTAAGTGCTATTATGCATAAAATCTGGTCATTTCATCATTGTATATATTGTTATTTTGCATATTGTTTCATTTTTGTCATCCATATAAAATTTTCAAAAAACATTAATAGTATTTATTCTTTCCATTCATAAATTAAAATCAAAATATAAAAAACTTTAAAATCATCAAAATCTTCAAAAAAAAAAAACATCTTTTATTTTCCTACCTGTCAATTCTTGAAGTATGGCAGTTATATTTTCAATTATTTTGGATAAATTAGCATTTATTTGGAATCCCGCACTTTCACACTCACATGAATAAAATCTTTATTTTATTTGGTATGATTATTAATCTCTCTTATATCAAAGTCCACAGTTGAATTAAATAAAGTTTTTGAGCATAGAGAACTGATCTTGTTATTTACTTGAACCAAACATATCTTTTCACATTAAAATGATTTCATTGCAAATTCGATATGATGCTACATAGTAGAAATGGTTTCTTGAGCGAAAATTTTCCCTTGCTATCCTATCATGCACATGGTCTAGAATATTTGAGAATTGACAAAAGGACAAGCTCACCCCTGCCCAGAATAAAAATCCCTTGCTCTACAGCCAATTCGAGAAAGTATCCCTAGTACAGGAAGCAAAAGAAAAAGTCAAAAAACATGAGAAAAAGAAAAATATCATTTTGTACCATCACAGCAATATTTCAGCATTATCTTAGTTCCAAGAAAAAATACAAAAAAAAAGAGAAAAAGAGAAAAGAAAAAGCAAAAAGCAATAAAATCCCTTTCCCTAGGATTCTCAATTATTCGAAAACTGTGAGGTAAGCCCCATAACAGGTGGTTTGTGCCCAACCCGCTTGGCCTTGGGTAATCCCTAGTGTGGTGATATGTCTGTCACATTAGTGACCTTCTTTTGTATAGACCTATGTCGGCTTATGGATTAGCTAGCTCTTGATGACCTAACTTACACAGTAGTCTGGTACAGTTACTTGCATATAAATCATGGTCAACGAACACTCATTTGGTTAATTCAAATTACTTGTATCAAATTATCTTGCTCAAAATTGGTGAATGAACAATACAATTGCACACACATTTGTATTTAAGAGATTTTGTATCATTATGATAAATCAAGATCGGTAATGAACTCACATTTGCACATAAGGGTTCCTTATAAATCTACATTTTGTCTTTGAGATGATTTAAAATATTTTTGCAACGCTTGTTGAAATAATTTCATCTTCTTATTTAAGAACATCTGTTTAGTATAAAAAAAATTACATACATTGTTTTCAAAAATCCTAAAATTCTTTCAAATAACATATTCAAAAACCTAGTAAATAAAGTCATGATTATATATTATTATTTTTTGTTTATCTCAAAATCAAAAAATCACTCATGCAATAAAACTAAAATATCAATTTCCTTTTTGGATTTCGCGATGATGGTATAAGTCTATACCTATAATTCTATGCCTAGCGCAAACCATTGTTCTAATATTATTTTCCCATTAATTTTAATTTATAAAACACATAAGGCTTACATCATTATGTTACACAAATTATGCTTTAAAAAGAACAAACATATTTTTCTATTTTCGTTTCATTATGTCAACATTTCATTCTTGCAACCATGGTATAATTCCTAGGGAATTATTCTAAAATTTTATCACACTTAGGAATTTATGCCTAGCAAAAATCATATTTCTTTTAATATCTCCTACATAATATTTTCATGAAAATCTGAAAACACATCATCATCATCATCATTTTTCATCATCACAACACAAAGTCTTAAGACAGTTTCTTAAGCACTCTCTTACTTTTAGCAATATTTCTATACTGGGATTAGCTTGATGACCTAGTGAGCGGTGACTACATGAAATGGTCTATAACAACGACAATGTCCTTTGAAATTATTGTTAGAAGTCCCTTTTTATTTTTCATCAAAACACACCACCAAAAAAACCAATTTGTTTACATCAGATTATTTCATTTAAATTTTATGCCATGACATAAAAATTATATTTTATTTCCAAACGACATAATTACATGAATAATCAATCAAAAAATCCAAAATTAAAGCATCATACAAACATATACACAATTCATATCATCAAAAATACCATATATATATATATATCAATAAATTATGTACATCATCTAGATTGGTATGCCACAATCAATACCCTGGCATACTCAATCCCCTCAAAAAGTAATAAATGTATATACAATCTCTATGCAGTGAGTGGCTAGCCTTGAGAAGCCCTTGAGCTCTCTGCCTCATCTCCTCCCCCACCCTATCATGGAGGAGGTGGTCCCATAGAGGTCCGGGCAATGTCTCGGGTCCTCGTCATCGATCGTGAGGATGTCCTCGACGATCCCATCATGACAAGATTTGCAATGGGGGCTGGCAATGGTATCCTTTGGTTCTTTGGAACCACATGATAGTATAACCCCTGGTAGAATATGGTTTGAGCAATAGCCCGCACCAGATATCAAGTGCTCACCCCTATGCTTTAAGCCCTGAGCTATGTAGCCTCATCCTCTAGTGTCTACACCTGATCCCAAAGATGGGCATTCTCAACCTGACGAGCTGCCATCTCACTACTCTCCCCCACCTCGATACCCTTGCCCTTATAGAGCGATGGTGGCCTCCCCCTACTGATAATGGAATACCTCCTCCCTCCTTATCTGCTACGTCCTCTATGGAGCTTGTACCATCCTCTGGCATCTCTCCTGTAGAGACTGTCATTGCTTTCTCCCACCTTGACCCTGCGCTACCTCAATAGCAGCTTGATGCCACCTCCCCATCTGTCGCACAATCACATGCACTGGACCCTATGCCCTCGTCATCCAATGAGGGCAGATGCCTGCATACCAAGAATCATATCCATCTACAACCCCAGCATCATCACCATCCACTGGCTTGATGGGGGCATCATCCATGTCTTGACTCCAGAATCGCTGCATATCTAGAGCCTCACTTAGTGTAGTACTATCTCAGATAGTCTGGGAGTACTCGTAATCCCTGAGGGAAGGGATCCCCTACTGAAGACTGAACTATTGTAGAACTCGATCATAGTGGTGGATCTCTACCTCTCCCCGCTCCATCCTTAGCCAGCAGACTCGCCTGATATGAGCTAGCTCCTGCCCATCCTCTGCCCACTCTAGATGCTCTCTCTACGGTCTTTGGTGATCTGGTCTAGGATGAGGTCATCTAGCAACCTTCGAGACATCAACAGATCTATCCACCACTGTGACCCTCTCTAGATCCACCAATAGAAAACTTGGGCCCTCTCCCGATCAACCCCTATCAATGGGAGCCCTATCAGCCTCTACATCGTGATGTGCTTCCAGCACCAAACCTACAGTAGTGATGTCACAACTAGACATCACCTCCCTTGTCTACGACATCATGCAGGATCCTATACAAGCGACATAGCACAAAAATACCCCATGCAAACTTGTATTTGTGGTCTGTCATGTTGCATACCACATCTAAAAGGAGCTAGGGTAATCTACACCCGCTCTGATGGCATAATAGTAAGCCACCCACTACCCCTACCAACACCTGAGTCAACCTAGATGCCCTAATAATCTGCCTTAGAGAATCAATGTTCACTCTACCCTTCCCTAGGGTGAAGCTTAGGTCTTCGCTCAGCCTCATCATCACCTAGACCTGATTGGACATAGGAGTCATCAGCTGTCCCTATATAGGGATCCTCAAGATCCTCCATACGTCCTCTAGTGTGGGAGCCATAACCCCTATCGATAACCAAAAGCAGGACGACCCTAGATACCACCTCTCTGCTAGGGCTATCAGTAGCCCCATGTCCATCAGTACTTGTGGCATCTCTAGCACATGCTGTAAACCGACCTGTTCTAGTCGGTCACACTCCGCCTAGTCGAGTGTGGCTATATCATCTCTCAGCCCCCCGTATTTCCACTCCCAAATATTTAGTATTCCCCTCTACAAAAAAAATAATAAAACAATAAAATTTATTAATAAACCAATTATTAAAATCAATTAAATGCAATTCAAACAAGCTTAATTTCATCAAATGATGATATCATCCACTATTGGACGATATCATCCTAAATTGGGTAAAATCGTCCTTTGTAGGACGAAATCGTCTTCTATTTTGCAACTTGGGGATCACCCCTTGTTGAACAAGATCGCCCCTAGTTCGTCGATTTTGCCCTCAGAAAAAATTGATGATCTAGAGACGATTTCGATGAAATAGGGATGATTTCGTCCCGACGTTGTCAATGGCCTAAAAATGGCCGCGATGCCCCAAACAGTCAAAATTAAAAAAAAAAAATTGCACAAATTAAATCCAAACATAATTCACTAGGATTAGATCCTTACCCATAGCCCGCACTGGACCTCTATCGATCTGTGCACTGTCTCAACCATTTTTTTGTCTGCAGAGCTCTCCAACAGTAAAAATGAATAGTAAAAATGAACAGTAAAAATGAATTAGGGTTTTCCCTATTTTTCTTAATTTTATTTAAAAACAACTTTTTATTAGTTTTTTCTTTTCCGCGCTTTTACCTCAAACGTTCGATTTGGGTAAAAACACCAAGGGGTCACCATAGTAAATAATCATACGAGTTGACCAAGAATCGTCATCTAAAAAATTAATTAAAATTTTGCTTTCTCATAAAATGGGAAGAACTCGTCTTTAACGCATTTTCTTTAAAAAATTTGCTAAAGAGGGGGCAAAATGTAGCACCCTAAAATTGGCACAGTTAAACCTTAGTAAAAAGATAAAAATTTGAATTTTAACCCAAAATTGCCCGTTAACCGCCCGTTACCCACTCCCCTTGTTTTTCACACCATTTTTAGGATTTGTTTTGACCGTTGGACAATATCATCGCTGATCAGACGAAATAATTCCAGATCTGATGAATTCATCTGGAACAGAATGTCCAAACGATTTCGTCCCAAAATTGAATTTTCATAATTAGCTTCTATTTCAATAGCTTCTCTAACTTGGGCAGAAAGCATGTCTGCACAGTTAGAGTCTCCCCCGTTGGAGATCTCCCAAATTGGGATGATCTCCAACCTCCTAAATTAAACAGGTCGCAAGAGAAGTTAAAAATTTTATTACAATATTTTTATATTATAAATTAAACTCAATATGGGTTTGGTGCCAACATGTTCAAAGGTTTCAAATGAAAATTTTAATATAAGCGTCGATGTTAAGAAAGGAGGTGAAATCCATATAAATATGGATTAAAATCATTCACTTGGTAATATATTTTTAATGAAATCGATCTCCCTTGTGCGCAAGAGTGAGAAAGAAAAGAAGGAGAAGACAAAATTTCAAAGGAGAGAGGACAATGTGAATAAGGACAATATCAGGGGTATTTATTCTCAAGTGGACAGCTGGCCTAGCAACATTCTAGGTTGTGCGAAGGTGTAGGGTAGGAAACAGGTCTTAGGGTTTAAGTGTTGCAAGTGAAGTTAAAAATTTTATTACAATATTTTTATATTATAAATTAAACTCAAGATGGGTTTGGTGCCAACATGTTCAAAGGTTTCAAATGAAAATTTTAATATAAGCATCGATGTCAAGAAAGGAGGTGAAATCCATATAAATATGGATTAAAATCATTCACTTGGTAATATATTTTTAATGAAATCGATCTCCCTCATGTGCAAGAGTGAGAAAGAAAATAAGAAGAAGACAAAATTTCAAAGGAGAGAGGACAATGTGAATAAGGACAATATTAGGGGTATTTATTCTCAAGTGGACAGCTAGCCTAGTAGCATTATAGGTTGTGCTAAGGTGTAGGGCAGGCAACAGGTCTTAGGGTCGAAACTCGATGATGATGCTTTTTATGTTTTTATTGACAAAGAGGATTCATTGAAAGGTTTATAACATAATTCTTGTATATACATTTTTGTGCAGATGTCTAGACTAGCAGTAGCCTAAGAGATGCTACTAAGCAGGTAGATAGGAGGTATCATGGTTGATTCTCACCTATGGTAATTTTGGTAAGTGCAAAAAATAATTTTTTGTTGACTAAGGTTGAATTATTAGGAGGCATAAGTTGGGTTTGGTCATTGTGTACACTATTTGACTTAGGGAGTCATAAGGGCAATAAGTTTTTATTTTGGCAAATATTTTAGAAGAAAATAAAAAGGAGAAAATTGCAATATTTTAAGGTGTTATTTTGAGGAGTAATAAGGTGTAATTTGTGGTTAATTAATTTGTATTTTTTCTTGTTGGTACATTGTCTTCAATATTTAGAAAGGATACATAAGGTGTAATTTAAATTTATTGATATTTGTATTTTGGCACACCTTAGAAAAGAGAAGTTTGAGGATTTAGTCTTAAAATTCAAAGGTTTATCTTGTAGGACTAAAGAGAAATTATAGAGTATATTTGATCACATATTTGAAGAAAGGTTTTTGTGATTGTTTTGAAAAGAAGATTGGCTAACATCTTGAAGTGGAAAAATGGAAATTATTTTGGAATAGGTTTTGAGGGCACATATTCATCAAAGCAATTTAAGAGGTATGTTGAAATTATTCCCTCTCTAAGGTGGTTGGTTGAAAAAATATTTTAGAATTATAAGGTGGAGATAAAAGGGTTGATTAGAGTGTATTCTTGGAAATATTTGAGCTAAGATTTGTGAAACAAATTGTGCATTCATTGAATGAATTTATAATTTTTGAAGCATTGGATTGAATGTATTGAATGTAGATGAGCAAGTGTTGTAAAACAATTTGTGTATTGCTTTGAGTAATATTGGAAAGAACATATTGTGAAACTGTATTGCATATCATTTGTTATGTGTTCTTGAACAAGAATTCTAGGTAGAATATGTTTGAATTATTATGATCAAGCAAGTGTTATGAGCAGTTATGAGTATGTGTGATGAGCAGTTATGAGCATGTGTTATGAGCAGTTATGAGCAGAGACAGTAAGTAGACAAGAGAAATATTGTGAGCTATTTTGAGTAGATATTTTTGGGAGAAGGCTTGTGAGTAGTTCTAAGAAGTCTTATGAGCAGGTTTTAGGTAGACTAATGATCAAGTATGAGATATATCAGTAAAGGTAGTTGAGTAGATTCAATAAGAGTTATAAGAAAATTTAATTAGAGTTGTGAGCATATTTAATCAGAGTTGTGAGCATATTTGATCAAATTTATGAACATATTTTATCAGAGTTAAGCAGAGATGAGAATAGGCTTTGGAAGCCAACCAACACAAAGGGTATAGATTTCTCCTATGGATAGAGGTTCACAAATCAGAGCAGTGAGGACATTGGTATCCCATGGATATATATCCATGAACTTGAGCATAAGGGATTGGTATCTCCTTTGGATAGAGGTCCATAAACAATGTAATAAGGATTTGGTTCCCAAGATATTCATTGAGAAAATTTATAAGAAATATTTTATCCATGGACATAACCCACATTGTGTGAACCATGTTAAATCATATATCTCATGTGTGTGATGACGTGTGCATTATAAACTACTTTGATAATACTATTGTTATCATTTGGGTTGAAAAGTAAAAAGTGTTATCTTATATTTTTCACCCTCCCTCTCGTTATAATCTTATGTTCTTCAATTTCTATCAGAGTGGGTGCCTTTGTGAAAAACCTAATAGTTTGAAGGAATATCCTACAAGAGCATACATGACCATAAAAAATGGAGAAAAAACCATGATTGACATGAAAGAGGAACTTATTGTTGCTCTTGGAAATTTGGAAATATTTAAAAATAAGAATTCAAGTTTGAAGGCTCAAATTCAAGAGGATGAGGAAGCAAAAATAAAACTTCTACAAAATCTCATAGAGATAAAGATGAAAATTGAAGAGACAAAGAAAATTGAAAAATATATGGCAAAACAATAAAGGCAAAAGAGTTAGAATGTGAAATATTGGAACTTGAAATTGTCTCTTTAATAAAGGGAGTTGAAAAGTCTAAATATAAGTTACAAAAAAATATAAAGTTAGGGGAACATAAAGAGGAGTCAAGTTCCAAAGGAACAAAGATATCAAAGAAATAAGATCGCATGACCTATGCTAATATATTGAAAAACAAAAACATAAAGAAGTAAGAAAATAAAGAAGCACCATTGACAAAAGTCAATTACAGAAATATCAAAGGAAGAATCATGTGACCATATCATTCAAGGCAATCTAACAGGTTACAACATTTCTTCCCTGGTTATTGTTTTTCATGTAACAAATATGGTCGTAGAGCTATACATTGCATGGTCCATGTGAGAAATAATGTTGATATAAATTTCAATTCATTTGTACCTCTTATGGATAACAATATCACCTGTTACAAATGTAATAACTTTGGGCACAAGGCCAAAAGGTGTAAAATAGTATTTCCTTAGTCAAGCAAAAAGAAGGAGGATCATAAGGTTCAAAAGAATACAACCTCAAATTTTGTAAAGAGATAAAAGTGCAAGAAAAGGAGAAGTCAATGTTGGTACAAATAGCTCTTCATGCACAAGATAAGAGAAATCAGTGGTTTATTGATAGTGGTTGTTCAATTTATTTGACTAGTGACAAAAGTAAATTTCTTGCACTTAAAGAAATCAATGCAGGATCAATAAAATTTGGTGACAATGATTCAACAAAAATTACTAGGAAAGGGACTTTGAGTTTAGATAATGGAAAATCAAAGACATAAAATGTATTGTATGTTAAGGGATTGAAGCACAATTTACTAAGTGTAAGTCGAATTTATGATCAGTGGCACACAGTCATCTTTCATCCAAATATATGTGATATCATAAAATACAATATAGGAAAGCTTATTGCATATGCCAATAGAAATAAAAAAAATCTCTACAAGTTGAGTGAAATTAAGGGAGAAAAGTATTTCTTATCACATGAGGATGAGAGTTGGTTACGACATAGAAGAATGGGTCATCTGAAATTTGACAACATTGTGAAAATAAGAAACAAACAGGCTGTCAGAGATTTACCCAAGATAAAAAGACCTCAAATCACAATCTATGCACAAGTTAGCATGGAAAGCAAACAAGAACAAGTTTCAAGTCAAAACAATTTACTTCATTTGAACCATTGAAACTAGTTCACACTAATTTATGTGGTCCTACAAGGACAAATTCTTTACAAAGTGAAATTTACTTCATACTATTTATAGATAATTTCTCCAGAATGACTTGGGTAGCTTTCTTAAAAGAAAATTCAAAAGCCTTTGAGAAGTTCCAAGCATTCAAAGTTTTAGTAGAAAATAAAATAGGTAAAAAGATAAAGTGTCTAATATTAGATAGAGGAAGAGAATTTACTTAAGGTGAATTCATATAATTCTATGAAAAACATGGAATCAAAAGAGAATACTTAGTAGTAAGGACTCCACAACAAAATGGAGTAGTTGAAAGAAAAAATAGAACTATCAAGAATATGGCTAGAGTTATTTTAAGTGAGTCTAAGATTTCAGATGGTTTTTGGAGAGATGCAGTTCATACAACCATCTATATAATCAATAGAGCTCAAGTAAGAGTAAATCATCATAAAACCCCATATGAGATTTGGAAGGGAAGACCAGCTATTGTGAAGTATTTCAAAAATTTTGGAAGTAAATATTATATTAGACAAGAAGAGAAAAATTTGGGTAAGTTTGATTCAAGATGCGATGAGGGTATCTTACTTGGCTATTACACTAAGATTAAATACTATAAATGCTATAATAAAAGAACATATAAAATTATGGAAAGTACAAATGTGAAAATTGATAAACAAATCAGGTCAAAATAAGTAGCTCAATAAATTGTATATCAGAAAGAAGAAAGTTGTCAAGAAGTAGGTGAAGAATCAGAAGAAGATGAAGCACAAAGAACACCATCCAAGAATCCATCCGGGTATGTGCACAAGAATCATCAAAGAGATCTAATTATTAGAAATCTAGATGAAATAAAAATAAGGAGGAATATAATAGGAATATGTGAACATGCAAATCTTTCTTTGCTATCTAAAATTAAGCCCAATGATTTCAATGAGGCAAGAGAAGATAAATTTTGGGTCAAGGCAATGGATGAGGAGTTGGATCAAATAGAAAAAAGTGACACTTGGGAACTTATCCCATGACCAAAAGACAAGAATATAATAGGCAGTAAATGGGTTTACAAAAATAAGTTAAATGAATATGGTCAAGTAGTTAGAAATAAAGCAATATTGGTATGCAAAGGCTATGCACAGTTTAAGGGATTGATTTTGATGAAACATTTGCTCCTGTTGCATGACTTGAGGCCATAAGGATATTTTTAGCTTTCTCGACCTTTAAAAACTTCAAAGTATATCAAATGGATGTAAAATAAGCTTTTCTCAATGGCTTATTAGAAGAAGAGGTCTACATTAAGCAACCAGAGGGGTTCAGCTAGATTATGTATGTAGATTAAAAAAGGATCTTTATGGATTAAAGTAAGCCTCTAGGGCTTGGTATTCAATGTTAGATAAGTATCTTCAAGAACAAAATTTTAGAAAAGGAATAGTTGACAATAATTTATACATAAAAACGAAGGAAATGACTTATTGATTGTGGTGGTCTACGTGGATGATATCATTTTTGAATGCAGTAATGATAAGATGTCTCAAAAAAATTTAGTGTATGCAAAATGAATTTGAAATGTCAATGTTTGGTGAATTGTCCTTCATCCTTGGATTACAAATTTCACAATTATAAAAAGGTATTTCTCTCACAAACCAAGTATATAAAATAAATTTTGAAAAAAGTCAAATTGGAGGATTGCAAACCAGTGAGTACCCCTATGATTATAGGGTGCAAGTTGAGTAAATATGATGAATCTCCTGAGGCAAATTAGACATTGTATAGATCAATGATTGGTAGATTACTATATGTCATAGCTACAAGACCAGATATAATGCAGGCAGTAGGACTAGTGGCAAGATTTTGAGCAGTGCCAAGGGAAACACATGTACTGGTAGTAAAGAGAATTTTTAGGTATTTAAAAGGAACTATGGAATTTGGACTTTGGTACCCCACAAGAAACAACTTCATTCTCACATAATATACAAATGCATATTGGGCAGGCAATATTGATGACAGGAAGAGCACAAGTGGAGGAGCATTCTTTCTTGAATATTATTTAGTCTCTTGGCTAAGCAAGAAACAAACATCAATGTCTTTATCTATAGCAAAGGCAAAGTACATTGCGGTAGTTGTGTAATGTCCCACCCTGGTTTTGATATTTCTGCCTTGCAATTTTTTGTTTTGTTTTTTGGGTTTTATGATTTTTTTGTGTTTTTTGAATGTTCAAAAAATTGCGAACAACAATATTCAAAATGCTATAACTTTAAAACTACCAATCCAAATGCTTTGAAAATTGAAACATAGATAATAGACATATATAACTACAAACCCAATGAAGGAAATGGTAAAATAATCAAGTACCCAAAAGTTATTAAAATCTAGAAAACATAGTTTAGACTCAGTCCAACAACACAAAAAACTTGATTTATTAATAATATCTTCAAATACAATGATTTCTCCAGCAAGCAAATAGCCTCAATGTCTTCCAAAACCCTAGGCACCAAGGATGAGAGCAGAAAATGATCAAGAAATGGGGTGATTCCTCTGCACAAATTCCCATGCTGCCCTCTATGGTATGACCAGGTACAACAGGTGTACGACCAACAACCAAAGTGTCCCAAAACTACCTCCAAACACTCCAAATCCAATCCAAATGCAATCGTTGGGCTGAAAGAAATATGGCATCCAAGTTTACTCTGAAACCCTATCAAAAAACTCCAACAAAATGCACTGAATGAAGGCCAAATGGTACGACCCTATTGGAATGGCAAGCACAAATGAAGAACACCCAAAGAATATTGAAACCCTTCCAAAATAACACTGAAGATTATCAACAATTGAAGCTCAATACACTCCCTGAAGTAGGAGTGCCAAATATCAACCTGAGGAGGTCTTCCACTCCCGAAGTTGATGTTCTTGATGGAGGTTTTCATCCCCAACAAGCTGTAGAAACCCTGCAATCCAGCTGCAAGTCTTCTCTCCACAATACCAAGCAATATCAAATCCCAGCATGAGCAAATGAGAGGAGAAAATGTTCTTTTATTTGCCTTCTCAATAGGGTCGACCCATTTTGGGTTTGCATAGAGATTTTAAAACAATTAAAATATTTTATTTTCTCACCATGAGGGTGGCGTCCACTTATTAAGTCACTTTTTTATATTTGCTTTTTTCTCCTAAGTGACAATAACACCTTATATCCCCTTTTCAACATAACATAAAGTTAACTATATAAAAATTAAATAATTAATTTAACTTTATATAATTAACCATTACACATTAAAATTTTAGACCTCATCCACCAATTCCGCCAACTGATCATAGATTTGGACACCCATTTGGAAGACGAATCTCCTCATACCCTCTATATCACCAGAAACCCTAAAAAATGACTTACTAAAAATAGTAAGTCCACTCTCCCATGCTCAAAACACCTCCGAAAATTGGCAACTAAAAACACACAACATCCCGATGAAGACCAAACAACCCCCAATGGGCCCCCACACATCTGTCCTAGCCTACGGGAACCCGTGAGTAGGCTAGCCCTCTGAACGATCACTGACTGATTAGGAAGGGGACATTACAGTCCTCCCTCCCCAAAATTGCTTGTCCTCAAGCAATTGGAGTGTTGGATGCTGTAAAATCTGCTCGCTCTCCCAAGTAGCATCCTCAACTGGAAAATCCTTCCACTTAATCAAATACTCTCTGATCACCCATTTCCTGAGAGTACGCTCTCTACTATCTATGATAGCTTCTGGAATGAGTATCAACTTACCCTCATCATCCAAGGGTGGCAAAACTGAAGAAGGCACCACGTTATGACCCAATGCCTTCTTAAGGCGTGATACATGGAACACATTATGAACTCTGCTACCTACTAGTAATTCCAACTCATAAGCCACCTCCCCAACTCTCCTGGATATCCTGAATGGGCCATAGAACCATGGCTTAAGCTTTTCTGCTCCACTCTTCTTGAGAGTAGACTGTCGGTAAGGCTGCAACCTCAAGTAAACCATGTCACCTACCTCAAAATTACGCTCTATACACTACTGATCAGCATATAACTTTTGTTGATTTTGTGCCTGTTGCAAGTTCTCTTTTAGTGACTTCATTATATCTTGATTGTCTTGCAATAACTCCTTCACCTTGGGCACTCTACAATCACCTAGAAGCAAATCCACAAAGTTGGGAGCCTCATACCCATAAAGAGCCATGAAAGGTGACATCTTAATCGACATATGATAAGTGGTATTGTAACAATACTCACCAAGGTGCAACCACTTGATCCATACCTTTTGCTGCCCTGCAGTGTAATTCCTCAAATAACCCTCCACCCATTTATTCACTATTTTAGTTTGACCATCTGTCTGTGGGTGGTAACTGGTGCTAGGAGTGAGTTCTGTCCCACTCAATCGGAAGAGCTCCTACCAAAAATTACTCATGAACCTGTTGTCCCTATCGCTCACAATGTTTTTGGGAAGCCCATGTAATCTGAATATCTCTTTGAAGAACAAATCAACAACCTGTGCTGCAGTATATGTGGCTGCAATGGCAAAAAAATGAGCAAATTTTGTCAACCTATCAACCACAACATAAATGCAGTCCTTCCCCTGCACCTTAGGTAGCCCTATGATAAAGTCCATGGAGACACTCTCCCATTTTTGACTAGGAATCGGTAGGGGCTGCAGTAGACCAACTGGATAGGTATGCTCATCCTTATTCTGTTGGCAAGTGACACACTCCCAAACATACTTAAGGACCTCATCCTTAAGTCCTTTCCATGAGAATCGCTCTCTCACCTGTTTGTATGTCTTATAATACCCCTGGTGACCAGCCATAGGAGAATCATGGAAAGTCCTCAAAATAGTCACTTTGAACTGAGAATTAGGTACCAAAAATATCCTATTTTTGTAAATGATCAAGCCATTAGTCACTGTATACCTATCATCCTATTTGGTACCATCAATGATGCTTGAAGCCCATTCATCCTTTGCATAATCTATCATAATTTGTTCCTTCCAATCTATTGTAATCTCCCCCAAAGCACACAAATGAGGCCTCCTAGACAAAGCATCAGCAACTACGTTCTTTTTTCCTTTGACATAGACAATGTCAAAGTCATACACCTGTAACTTACTTACCCATTTATGTTGTCTTTCATTCAAGTCCTACTGATTAAGAAAGTACTTCAAACTGTTATGATCAGTTTTGACAACAAATTTACCGCCCACCAGGTAAGGTCTAAATTTGGCCAATGCATGCATTATGGCCAACATCTCCTTATCATATATAGAATAGGCCCTCTCTGCCCCCCTCAGTTTCCTACTCTCAAAGGTGATCGGGTGCTTATCCTACATCAACACTACTCCAATGCCCTCCCCTGAGGCATCACACTCCAACTCAAATGGCCTAGAGAAGTCTAGGATTGCAAGAACTGGACATGAGCACATTACCTTTTTGAAATTATCAAAACACACCTGTGTTGAATCTATCCATACGAAGGCTCCCTTCTTCGTCAAGTCTGTAAGAGGTGCAGCAAGCTGTGAAAAACCCTTGATGAATCTCCTATAGAAACCACACAACCCAAAGAATCCCTTAAGCTGAGTGAGATTGGTTGGGGGTGGCCAATCCATTATTGCTTTGATCTTATCTGGATCCATTTTAACTCCTTCTGCACTAATGATATGACCCAAATAGAGCAACTCAGTCAGCCCAAACTCACATTTAGACTCCTTGGCATACAACGATTCCTGCTCTAGGATGCTTAGCACCTCATCCAAGTGTCTCAGATGCTCCTCCCAAGTTCTGTTGTATATCAAGATGTCATCAAAGAAAATCAACACATACTTACGGAGCTGCCCACTGAAAATTGTGTTCATACATGATTGGAATGTGGCTGGAGCATTAGTCAAGCCGAAAGGCATGACAAGAAACTCAAAGTGTCCAAAGTGACACCTGAAGGCCATCTTCTCAATGTCACTCTCCCTCATCCTGATTTGATGGTAACCTGACCTGAGATCAATCTTAGAAAAATAACAAGCCCCATGTAACTCATCAATTAGCTCATCGATCCTGGGAATGGGATACCTATTCTTTATTGTCTTTTTGTTTAGTGCCCTGTAATCAATGCACATGCACATTGTCCCATCCTTCTTCTTGACCAAGACCACCGAAGATGCAAAGGGACTCTTGCTAGGCCTGATGTGTCCCATGTCAAGCAATTCCTTGATTGCCTTTTCGATCTCATCTTTATGCCTTTTTGGGTGTCTATAGGGAGTGGTGATTACAGGTTTTGCTCCCTCTTCCAGCTCAATAACATGTTCACTTCCCCTTTCAGGGGGTCTCCCAGGAGGTATACTAGCGAAAACCTTACTGTGCTTGTCCAAAAGTACCCGAATATTAGGGTGATAGTCCTTCCCCTACTGCTCACCAACTGTAGGCATCATAATACATTCTGCTACCCACTCTATCTGATCATGCCTAAACAATCTCTCCATCCTCTTGAGAGATACTACTCTCATGCCTCCATCTGAAATGCCTCGAAGGACTATCTTCTTCCCTCTTGATTCGAACTTCATCTCCATACTATGCAAGTTCATGGTGAACTCACCAAGGGTACGCATCCAATGCATACCAAGGACCACGTCTGTGTCTCCAATCCCAACAACATAAAAATCATCCTGGAGGTCATATTCACCCATCCGAATGTGAAGATTGGGAATATTCCATGTACAAGTAAGAGTGAATCCATCTACCATCATCACCTTGAAACCATCGAAAGGTTTCATCTGCAAGCCCCACTTGGCTACAAGCCCCTCATCTATAAAATTATGTGTAGCACCTGTATCAATGAGTGTAGTAATCCATTGTCCACTTAACACTCCTCACACCTTAAATGAACCAACCTTCTAGAAACTACAAATTTGTGCCACAACTCCCTCTTTTTCATGTGTAGCCTCAACATCTCCATCACTATCTGAGCCACTACTATCAAAATCATCCTGCTGGTCTGATTTCTCTGTATCTAAATATGTAGCTAAAAAATACTCAATCTATTTAGCTTTAGCTTTCATTGCACACTTGTGAGATGGATCCCATGGCTCCCTACATTGAAAACATAATTTCTTCTTCCTTAGCTCATTCCAACTCTCGTTGTCCACTTTGCTAGGAGAATCTTTAGGTGGCTTTGAATTCTTCTGAAATTATCTCTTATCCTTATCCTTCTTATGCCCGAAACCCTTAGACTAAAATTTACTCCTGGAAGTGGATGACTCCATATCCCTAGCCTTGCGAATGGCTTCCTACAAGCTAGGAGGATTAAGGGCTTTGATCCAGCCCTTCAATGGATCGGACAAGCCATCAATGAACAACACTATGAGCCTCCTCTCAGAAATATTTGTAACCAAGACTGAGAGCCTCTAAAAATCAGCAACATAGCTCTCTATTGAACCCCACTACTTGAGTTGCACCAACTCCTTAAAATGGAGCTCTGGATCCTTCCTATCAAACCTCTCAATCAATCTCTCTATGAAGTCTGTATAGGAGGTAATCTGACCATGTCCAAGGGTGATCATCCCATGATGCCACCACTCATGTGCTAGACCATCTAGATGTAACGCTGAATATTTGATTGCTTCTATCTCAGGCATCGGGTTCAACTGAAAGTATGTGTCCAACTTTTGGACCCATGCTCTAGCAGTACTCTTCTCGGATCCATCAAAGTATGGTATAGAGAGTTTGCTAACCCTCTTCTGAAGCTCATGATTATGATGCCTTCCCCTCTGTGGCCTATTCTTGGCTCTCCAATCTACATACTCTTGGAAGGACAACTCTGCTCTAAATTCAGGACTGGAATTTTCCCAATCCCGTAGAATCTGCTCCTGGAAGTCATTTTGAGTAGGCTCCTCTTCAAGTTGCACCTCAACTCTGGGTGGAAATGTGGGAATCAAAGGTCTAGTGCTCACTGCCCTAGCTCTGTAATTCTGATCCGCACCCCCTTGGTTCATTGAACCCTCTCTATTTCCATTATTTCTATTGTTTCCAGCCTCACCTCCTCGCTGCCCATTATTGTTTTGATTGTTTTGGTTGTTGTTTGCATTGTTACAAACCATTTGTTGGGTCACTAGTGCAACTAATTGAGCCATACTCTATTGAAGGTCACGCTACCCCCTCTGTAATTCTATTATGATCTCTCTATCTGTAGGCCCTCTGTTCTCTCTATCCCTATCTCTATCTCTGTCTCTATCACCCATGTTTTCTTCCTCTCTCCCTGTTTCTAAAAATGTGTCAAATGGGTCTTCGTCTATATTGGGATTAGGCCTGTTTCTCCATAAGTAATACTGATGGCCACTTGGCTGCATTCAAACCCTTTAGGATGGTAGGAAAATGTTGTGCTCTGATACCACTATAATGTCCCACCCTGGTTTTGATATTTCTACCTTGCAATTTTTTTTTTTTGGGGTTTTATGATTTTTTTGTGTTTTTTGAATGTTCAAAAAATTACGAACAATAATATTCAAAATGCTATAACTTTAAAACTACCAATCCAAATGCTTTGAAAATTGAAACATAGATAATAGATATATATATATATATATATATCTACAAACCCAGTGAAGGAAATGGTAAAATAATCAAGTACCCAAAAGTTATTAAAATCTGGAAAATATAGTTCAGACTCAGTCCAACAACATAGAAAACTTGATTTATTAATAATATCTTCAAATACAATGATTTCTCCAGCAAGAAAATAGCCTCAATGTCTTCCAAAACCCTAGGCACCAAGGATGAGAGCAGAAAATGATCAAGAAATGGGGTGATTCCTCTACATAAATTCCCATGCTACCCTCTGTGGTACGACCAGGTACAACAAGTGTACGACCAACAACCAAAGTGTCCCAAAACTACCTCCAAACACTCCAAATCCAATCCAAATGCAATCATTGGGCTGAAAGAAATATGGCATCCAAGTTTACTCTGAAACCCTATCAAAAAACTCCAACAAAATGCATTGAATGAAGGCCAAATGGTACGACCCTGCTAGAATGGCAAGCACAAATGAAGAACACCCAAAAGATACTGAAACCCTTCCAAAATAACACTAAATATTATCAACAATTGAAGCTCAATACACTCCCTGAAGTAGGAGTGCCAAATATCAACCTGAGGAGGTCTTCCACTCCCGAAGCTGATGTTCCTGATGGAGGTTTTCATCCCCAACAAGTTGTAGAAACCTTGCAATCCAGTTGCAAGTCTTCTCTCCACAATACCAAGCAATATCAAATCCCAACATGAGCAAATGAGAGGAGAAAATATTCTTTTATTTGCCTTCTCAATAGGGTCGACCCATTTTGGGTTTGCATAGAGATTTTAAAACAATTAAAATATTTTCTTTTCTCACCATGAGGGTGGCATCCACTTATTAAGTCACTTTTTTATATTTGTTTTTTTCTCCTAAGTGACAATAACACCTTATATCCCCTTTTCAACATAACATAAAGTTAACTATATAAAAATTAAATAATTAATTTAAATTTATATAATTAACCATTACACATTAAAATTTTAGACCTCATCCACCAATTCTACCAACTGATCATAGATTTGGACACCCATTTGGAAGATGAATCTCCTCATACCCTCTGTATCACCAGAAACCCTAAAAATTGACTTACTAAAAATAGTAAGTCCACTCTCCCATGCTCAAAACACCTCCAAAAACTGGCAACTAAAAACACACAGCATCCCGATGAAGACCAAACAACCCCCAATGGGCCCCCACACATATGTCCTAGCCTACGGGAACCCATGAGTAGGCTAGCCCTCTGAACGATCACTGACTGATTAGGAAGGGGACATTACAAGTTGCTTATTGTACACAAGTGTTATGGATGAAGCAAACTCTAACATATTTTAAAATATAGCATGATCATCCCATCTCCATACTATGTGATATTACAAGTACCATAAATATTTCAAATAATCTAGTGATGCATTCAAGGACAAAGCACATTCCAATCAAGTATCATTTTTTGAGAGAACATGTGATAAATAAGCAAGTAAAATTGGAATATTTTACTACAAAGGAACATATTGTGGACATATTTACCAGGCCATTTCCAAAGCAAACTTTTGAGTATCTTAGAGGAAATTTGGGAGTAGTCTTACTCCCATCCCAAACTTAATCACCTCAAGGAGAGGAGGTGGGGAGGGGGCTGAGCTAAGAGTCTTATATTTAGCCCCAAGGGAGCCATTTTCCATTTATGTCAAAGGGGGAGATATTTGAGTAATGGGGAGAGCATTTAGTCAGGGGAGCAACTTCTCAAGGGGAGCAGTTTTGGAATTTAGTGGTTGTAAAAAGATATTTTTAGAAGGGTTTCCATCAATGAAAAAGAGAGATATTGTTGGAAATATTGAGTACATTGGTTGTCATTGATGTCAAAGATTGTTTGGAATGGAAAAAATATAAGGTTTATAAATTGGATAATTATGCAAGGGCTAAAGTTCTAAGTAATTAAATAAAAAATATTTGAAGGCCAAAGTTTAAGACCATTGTTTAAAAATAAAGCAAGTTTAAATCATAAGTGATTGTTGGTGCAAAATTTTCCTTTGGTTACGTTTGCACCCAAGACTTTACCAACATTGAAATATCAGTCTAAAATAGAGTCTACCCAATTTAATATCCAGAGGAGGCTGGTTCCTTGCTTCTTTAAGAAAACAGAGAAAGAGAGAGATGAATAAAGAGAGAGAAATATAGCTATTGCTAGAAGTGTTAAGTGGTACATATTAGATAACAACAAAATAATTTAAACAACCCTTTTGCAGAGAAGCATCTATTAGAACCATCAAAATAGATAAACTAAGATTCTAGTGTAAATCTACTCAATATGCAAGCTTAGCGGTAAAGTTAATTTTAGAGTTAGTAGAACTTTATTGCAGAAATTCAGAGTAAGAATTAAAGCAAGTTACATTCAACCTAACCTTACATAGAAATTAACAATACATACATACTTGATCAAGAACACCAATGATCCAGAAACGAGAATGAATGATATTTTATTAACTTTCAAAAAGTCTATATACATCACCTTGTAAACAGCTAAGAGTCAACCTTTTTTTTAGGTCACTCATCCTATATATAATAGTTTTACATAATATAAAAACTAAAATTTGTTACAAAATTATTCCTGTAGGCTCATTTTGGTAAAGAGGCAGTTAGGAGAGTATGGAGTCTTCAATTGGAAATGGTTAATATCTTCTTGTTGCAATGATTCCTCTTGATATCTTTAAATATGTCGTGGTCCAGCTATCTTTTATTCAAAATATCACACCATCGTGGTTTTTGGTCTTTATTTCTATATTGAACTTCAATATGTTGTGCTATCATGACCATTTGCCTTAGATGTGCCTTTGGACTTCAAAATGTCATGATGTCATGACTTTTGGTCATGGCTTGATCCTTGGTCTTCAAAATGGTGCATTGTCATGACCATTTGCCTTAGCTCTACCCTTGGCCTTCAAAATTTCATGTTGTCACATCTTTTGGTCATGACTTGACCCTTGGTCTTCAAAATTTCATGTTGTAGTGACAATTTATCTTAGCTCTGCCCTTGACCTTAAAAATGTTTTGCTATCATGACCATTTGCCTTAGATCTACCCTTGGCCTTCAAAATGTTGTGTTTTTGTAAATTTTGGTCATGGTTTGACCCTTGGTCTTCAAAATGTCATGCTATCATGACCATTTACCTTCAAAATATCATGTTGTCATGAATTTTGGTCATGGCTTGACCCTTGGACTTCAAAATGTTGCACTATTGTGACCATTTGCCTTAGCTCTGCCCTTGGCCTTCAAAATTTCATGCTATTGTGACCATTTATCTTAGCTCTACACTTGGCATTCAAAATGTCACACTGTCATGAATTTTGGTCATGGCTTAACCCTTGGTCTTAAAAATGTCATGATGTCATGACCATTTGCCTTAGCTCTACCCTTGGCTTTCAAAATGTTATGCTATCATGACCATTTACCTTAGATCTACCCTTGGCCTTCAAAATGTTGCATCGTGACTTTTGGTCATGGCTTGATCCTTGGTCTTCAAAAGGTTGCATTGTCACCACCATTTATCTTAGCTCTACCCTTGGCCTTCAAAATGTCATGTTATCACATATTTTGGTCATGACTCGACCATTGATCTTCAAAATGTCATGTTGTCATGATCATTTACCTTAGCTCTACCCTTGGCCTTCAAAATGTCATGCTGTCATGACCATTTGCCTTAGCTCTGCCCTTGGACTTCAAAATTTTGTGTTGTCAAGACTTTTGGTCATGGATTAATCTGTGGTCTTCAAAATATCACACTATTGTGACCATTTGCCTTAGCTCTTCTCTTGGCCTTCAAAATGTCACACTATCATAACTTTTGGTCATGGCTTGATCCTTGGTATTCAAAATTTTGTGTTGTCATGACCATTTGACTTAGCTCTATCCTTGGCGTCTAAAATATTGTGTTATTATGACCATTTACCTTAGCTCCACTCTTGGCCTTCAAAATATTGTGTTGTCATGAATTTTGGTCATGGCTTGACCCTTGCTCTTCAAAATGTTGTGATGTTACAACCATTTACCTTAGCTCTATACTTGGCCTTCAAAATGTTACGCTATCACATTTTTTGGTCATGGCTTGACCCTTGGTCTTTAAAATATCATGTTTTCATGACCATTTACCTTAGCTCTACCCTTGACCTTCAAAATGTCACACTATCATGACCATTTGCCTTAGCTCTAACCTTGGCATTCAAAATGTTACGTTGTAATAACTTTTGGTAATGGATTAAACCTTGGTCTTCAAACTATCATGTTGTCATGACAATTTACCTTAGCTCTATCTTTGGCCTTCAAAATATTGCGATATCATGAATTTTGGTCATGGATTGATCCTTGACCTTTAAAATATCATGATGTTACAACCATTTGCCTTAGCTCTACCCTTGGCCTTAAAAGTATTGTGCTATCATGAAAATTTGCCTTAGCTCTACCCTTGGCCTTCAAAATGTTGTGTTATCATGACTTTTTGTCATGGCTTGACCCTTGGTATTCAAAATATAACACTATCATGACCATTTGCTTTAGCTCTACCCTTGGCCTTCAAAATATTGTGCTATCATGACCATTTGCTTTATCTCTGCCCTTGGACTTAAAAATATCATGTTATCATGACCATTTGCCTTAGCTCTACCCTTTGCCTTCAAAATATCACATTATCATGACTTTTTCTCATGGCTTGATCCTTGGTCTTAAAAATGTTGCACTATCATGACCATTTACCTTAGCTCTGCCCTTGGCCTTCAAAATGTCATGCTGTCACAACTTTTGGTCATGGCTTGACCCTTGGACTTCAAAATATTGCACTATCATGACCATTTACCTTAGCTCTACCCTTGGACTTCAAAATATCATGCTATCATGACCATTTACCTTAGATATTCCCTTGACCTTCAAAATATTGTGATGTCATGACTTTTGGTCACGGTTTAACCCTCGGTATTCAAAATGTCATGTTGTTGTGACCATTTGCTTTAGCTCTGCCCTTGGCATTCAAAATATCACACTATCATGACCAATTGCCTTAGATTTACCCTTTTACTTCAAAATGTCACACCATCATGACTTTTGCCTTTTATATTTGCCTGTAGGTTCAATATTTTGCATTATCGCGACTATTTTCTATACTTAGTGAAATCTTTAAGAAGACTAATTCTTACTCCCCTAGATGTGGTCATTTTTACCAATATTATTGGCACATCCTAGGGTAATTATATCATCATAATATTAGAATATAGAGCCTTTATCCATTGGGAAATGGAGTCAAAGAACAACTAAAAAAATAAGCAAAGAAAGGGTAATGATACCAAGCAAAAAATATGCTTTCTACTTTGTGTTGTCATTCATCTAGAGTGTCTTATTTCATAGATTTCTATGTTTCGTCCTATCCAGGTGCTGTTGTACTACTTCTTGAGGATTTTTTAACCCTTTATGCTTGTCCTTTTCTTGGGTGACTTCATTGTAGGTGGCGTAAGCTCTTCTCCAAGTATCTTCATCTGTATCGAAAGTCTCCTTAAAGGTTAGGTATAAATATTCTAATTTTTCAATCTTGTCGTATGATAGGAATTTTGACTTCATATATAGTTCATGCAAGCAGGAGTTCATTTGTATGATGTATTGAGCCATATTGAATATATATTTCTCTAGCTCTTCCTATTTGTCAATATTTGACTCATCTTCTACAAAATTTTCCAAGGAAGTCTTCAACTGATCTTCTATTAGGAAATTAGAATATTTATCCCATAAGCTATGCATTCCACAGTTTTTTACTATGCTCACATGTTTCAAAATTACCATAGCTTCTACCTTGAGTTCTTGCATTAGCTTGACAGCTTCTTTTACCAAGTTGTGCCTCTTGAAAAAGTTCCTGATAGTAAGCTTGGCTTGGGACCATTTTTTTGTCATGTTTTCTGTATCCAAGTATCATTTGCATACTTTTCACCAAGACTTGAATATTTTTCGCTATAGATAACCTAGTTTTTTGGATATTGATAGATTTATCAAATTCATCTTCCACCTAACCCACCATTTCTTTAATATTGACTAGTTATGACAAGGTGTGCCTTGCCTTCATGCTCCTTTTTTGGATACCTCCAATAATTTCTCTTCTTACTTCTCTAGACTTTTCTTTAGATAGCCCACTAGTCTTGTCAGTGTTATATGAAAGTTGCTTCTTGAGGTCTTCAATGATAGGGAATTAGGTGTGTGAATTAATAAATTTTAGTTGTTGTAAAGGATTAAGGTGTCATTATCATTAAATGCACCCTTATCCGAAATATGTCTTGTAATGCTTATTTATAGGTGTATGTTATCAATGGAATACAACTAAGTTTTTGGGTTTGTCAATTTCTTCGTGCTTGTGATTGTTATTCCATATCATTTGGTATCAAAGTTGATTGCAGAATCAAGGCTATATCCTCTTCCCCTAGGCTGAGTTTGGTTTATATGGGGAATGAGAACACCTTCATAGTAAAATATGTGGAATAGCTCTCTCTGTTTTAAGCACTTTTACCAGCTAAAAAGTTTATTTCCAATATGTTCACGATTTTTGCCCCACCTTGGTCATGGACCTTTGGAAAATCCAAAACCTTCAATTTTTGGGCATTCATTTGTCCTTTGTTCATTTTGTGCTCATTCAAATCACATTGTCTATTTCCATATTTGATAGAATGATGTCGAGTACAACTCTCTCGTGTGATGAGGTCTCTGCCCAACTTGCCATCCTCACCATAAAACTATAAGATGTTCTTGCAGTTATGAATTATCTACCTATCGAATGTCTCACTGAAGATATCATTGTTGCACCTCATGATATTGCTACCAAACTCTAAGAAATTCATATAGAAATGATTTTGACCACTACTATCGAATATATCACTACTACCAAAGATCTTATTGAAGGAAATCATGATTATATTCTTGATCCAGACATTGAAGAAACTACAACCACACTTGAATTCAAACCAGGATCTCTAGGTCAAATTTCTAGTATCTTTCCATTAGACCATGTGGCTTATGTTGCTATTGAAGCTGATCCAATATTTGAAGCTTCTTATGCATATCAGGCCTTCATAGCCATTGCAGATCTTGGATCACTCAAAGCTAACGTAGTTGAATACAAAGCTACCATTTGTACCACTATCATCACACCTGCTACAATATGTGGTCTCCCAATGCATCCTTAGCCTCTCCACTATCCCTTGCTCGATTGGTGGTTCCTCTCTTAGACACTGGTATTCAGTTTTCAACCACCATTCATGCAATTTCCAGTGCTTTTGTGCCTTTCACACCTTGATTCGATGTCTCTACAGTTGAGGATTTTTGATATCCTATTTTTAGATGTTTATCAGCTACCTATAACTTTCCTACTATTACCTACAACTTTCCTACTATTGTCCTTGGTGGCTTCGTAGCTCATTTTCAATGATCTTGATTTACTATTCTTTGGCGTCATTTTGTTTCTTCCTATTTTTGGTGGCCCTCTACAAATTTTATGCCATTTTTTGGCCAAATTGCAATTTTTAGGGAGCATTCTGCCTGATCTAATATTTATGATATTTTTAGGTAGTCTTCAACCTAATTTGACGTCTTCCAATATAACTCCTCATTTTGGTTGTTTCCATCACAGTTTCTACCATGACCTCCATCCATCGTATGATACCCCATTATTGTTCCAACGATGTGGTCTTTTATTTCATGGTATTACTGATTTGTGTAATTTCAACTGCCACCACTTCTATTGGCCGCTACCTCCTCCATGTCCACCGCCATGCCAAATATATATTTTTCGATGCTTTACGTATGTTTACTACCTTTCTCGGTCGTTTCCAGCTTGTTTCTGACCATTAGCAGTTATAGAGATCATTACCACCACATTTCCATCAATTAAATTAAATTAAATTTTTAATTTAATTTAATTTAATTTATTTTCCATCATTAAAACACATTATTAATGCATGCCCATTTTCATTAATGCATTCATTACCCATTTTTAATTTTACCCGCATCCACCTTTCATTTATGCGGCCCAACCATCAAAACAACCATTAATTAAATTAAATTAAATTAAATTAGTTTTAATTTAATTTAATTTATTCCACTACAATTTAATCCATTTAATGCATTCATTAGACCACATTCATTAATGCATTCATTAAACTACACAACTTTTATTAAATGCATTTTTGCACTGCTTTCATTAAATGCATTTCAATGTCGCTTTCATTAAATGCATTTCCATGTCGTTGCCTTTCATTAAATGCATTTTTGTGGTCATTTTCATTTAATGCATTTCATTAATGCACGTGGCCCAACATTCAAAACCAAAAATTTAATGCATCCACACTTTCCAACTGGCATATTTTGGCATGTAGTTTGAGGTATTTTTCTTCAACATCAGTTGCTAATTTCTTTGTTGTTTCGAGGGATCAAATTTTAGCTATTCTCTAGTATAGCAGTTTTTGTTGTCAATGGAGAGTATTTTTGAGCTTGACTCAGATACAGTGCCATTTTTTGCTTTCATGCAGCCATGTAAAAAGTTGTCATTTTGCTTTGTAATAGGAGTACATTTTCGGTTGTACCCGATACTCTTGATTGTTTTCCTTCTTTCTCTTCCACAATTTGTATGCATTGGTAACCAATGCTTCTTCAGTGGGGAGAAATGATAGGGAATTAGGTGTGTAAATTAATAAATGTTAGTTGTTGTAAAGTATTAAGATGTCATTATCATTAAATGCACCCTTATCTGAAATATATCATGTAATACCTATTTATAGGCATATGTTATTAGTAGAATACAACTAATTTTTTGGGTTTGTCAAATTTTTAATGCTTGTGATTGTTATTCCATATCATTCAACCTATTGGTTTAACAATTGTATTTTTTATTTGGCTTTTAAAGCTTTCTCCTTATAGGGGGCTAATTCATTGAACATTAACTCCCACTTTTTTGTTTCATTCTTCAAGGTCTTCTCGATTGTATTTTGCTGGTTTAAGGTCTCTTCTAAATGCTTTCTCGCTTGCTCAATCTTGAGGTACTTCTATTTGTAGTATTCGATGTTCAGGTATATGGTTTCCATGTGGGATTGAGCCTTTCCCTACTCATTCTCCATTGGAAGCTGAGTGATATCTTCTATAGTTATCTTAGCTTGGTAGTATTCTAGGATCATTTCTCCCTTCATATTTTGGATGAGTGGCGTCATCTTCAGGGTGGAACATTGCATGTTGATGGGGTCTAGGATTATACCTTCCTTTGTGTAGTCTATATTCATATAGCTTTGAGTGCTACATGATTTCAACCAGGTAGCAGCATTCAAGGTTGCATTTTTTAATTTTTTAACTTGGCAATGGTAGGTTTGATTTCAGTAGAAGAGGCAAGAATGGTTTGGAAGCTTTGAATATTGGTTGTATAAGGGAAGGGAATGTTATACTTACAATGACACTGAGAGGAGGGTGAATCAGTGCGATCTTTTAAAACTTTAAACTTGCAATGAAATAAAGCAAACTTAAACCAGAAATAGCAAGTTCGTAAGAGAGCATCACACAACACAAAAATTTTAACGAGGTTCACCAATGTGGCTACTCCTCAAAAATGACTCGCTTGGACTACCATCCAAATCCAGCCTTTGCAAAGCAACAACTTTACAACTCATTTACCAGCACCAACTGGAAGGAGCACCAACCCCTCAATTTTTCTGCACCAACAGAAAGGAGCACTAGCCCCTAATTCACCAGCACCTACTGGAAGGAGCACCAACCCCTTATGCCAAGATACAACTTGGAATTCATGAAAAATACCTTCACACAATTTGCACACTGTCTGTTGTTTCTGTGTACTCTAGCTTCTACTACAAAAGCTTCACACCACCAGTCTGCTTTTGCGCAACTGCTTCTGCGCAACTGCTTCGCAACCGAGTTACGACTTCTACTCCTGTGCGCTTGTGCTTCGCACTCTAGTCTGCTTCTGTGCAACTGCTTTGCACACTTCACTTCGACTCAAATGAACTACCGCTTCGCACTCAGCTTGAATCGATACGACTCGCTCTTTTCTCACTGCGAACTTCACATGCGCAAATTTTCTTTTCAACAACACACCTTCAAACTTGAAACAGCCCTCCTTTTATAGATGAAATTTCAAGGACAAATCTTAAACTGTAGTTGGCTTAAACCCTAAAGAACGTTGGCTACAAAACTCTAATGAATGTCGGCTCCAAAACCCTAATGAATGTCGGCTCCAAAACCCTAATCTTCGTTGGCCCAGATTTAACTCTGTCGACTTCAACTGCCTCTCTGGTTCTGTAGATTTCCTTGCAAAACTGCAACATGTCATGATATCGCGACACCTTTTACATCTGTATGCCTTCTTGTCCCTACTGTCGTGAAATCATGATGCTTTTGGCCTTTTTCTACTTTGCCACCGTTCTTGTCGTGAAATCGTGACACTTCTAACTTTCACTGATGTCATCCTCACTCTTGTCGTGAAAACATGACCCTTTTTGCTTCTAGGCCTTCTTCTCCGCTTTTGTCGTGAAATCATGACATTTCTGGCACCGTACAGTCTCTCTCCTCCTAGAGTCGCGAAACCATGACATGTCACGAAAATGCGACATATTCATCCTGCTAGCTTCTTCACTGCTGCCTGTTGCAAAATTGTGACACTTTTTCCATCCGTACATTTTTCTTTCATCCTGTCATGAAATCACGACGCTTACATCTTCCGGAGGCTTTTCTTGCAACCTGTCGCAAAATTGTGACACTTTCCACCTCTTTGTCCTTTTCTAGGCTTGCACCCACGAAAACATGACATGTCACGAAATTACGACACTTTCTTTGCCTTAAGCTCTTTTCTGCCTTTCGCTCGCAAAAACATAACATGTTGCGAAATAGCGACATAATTGCCTTTGTGCATTCTCTCTCCTCTTCGGGTCGCAAAAACTCGACATGTCGCGAAATCACGACACTTTTCCTCCTTGGCGCTTTTTCTCCAAACATGTCACGAAATCGCAACAGTTTTCTTCCTTAGCTCTTTTTCTCCAAACATGTCACGAAATCGTGACAGTTTTCTTCCTTAGCGCTTTTTCACCAAACATGTCATGAAATCACGATAGTTTTCTTCCTTAGTGCTTTTTCACCAAACGTGTCATGAAATCGCGACAATTTTTCCACTTGGCTTCTTTGCCTACATGTCGCGAAATCGTGATAGTTTTGCTTGTGCCTTCTCTCTCCTCATCCATGTCGTGAAATCACGACAATTTTCTTTGTGCCTTCTCTCTCCTCCTACATGTCGCGAAATCATGACAATTTTCTTTGTGCCTTCTCTCTCCTTCGATATGTCATGAAATCGCGATAGAAAACATGTCACAATATCGCGACAGTTTTCTTACTTGTCTTTTTCTTTGATTTTTTGAATCTGGGTCACTTCTGTTTTCCTAGAATTTCACTGTACATGATTTGACTATCCTTTGAACTTCTGTCCTCTGCATTTGAATGAATTTTGAACTGTCTGTCCACTACATCATTAGATCTAACTGCCTGTGTTGACAACAATGACAAACCTCTTGCAACACCTTGCTCAACAATCTCCCCCTTTGGAATTGTTGGCAACACTTGTGTACATTCCTGTAACTCTTCTCCACCTTTGTCAATAATACCAAAGGGCTACTGCAGACTCCCCCTGAGTCCATACACACAATTCTCAGGAATAATTTGTTGCACTTAGCACAAATTATGATCATGTGCAAAAGAATAGGCAAATACTCAAATGCTCCCCCTGAGAAGGTGATCCATGTAGCTAGTCACTTCTTGGGAAGTGTGACT
Source organism: Wollemia nobilis (assembly GCA_028583015.1). Taxonomy (NCBI): domain Eukaryota; kingdom Viridiplantae; phylum Streptophyta; class Pinopsida; order Araucariales; family Araucariaceae; genus Wollemia; species Wollemia nobilis. Next base: position 826,065 of record JAQPPZ010016751.1, on the reverse strand, counting down.
ACTCCCAATTTGTTTCGAAGGTACTCAAACACTTCCTTGGGCAATGGTTTTGTAAAAATATCTACTACTTGTTCTGTGGTTGGGACAAAATCTAATTTAATTTCTCCTTCTGAAACTTTCTCCTTCAAGAAATGATACTTGATGGCAATGTGTTTTTTCCATGAGTGCATTACTGGATTCTTTGAGATGTTAATTGCACTGGTGTTATCATGCTTAACTGCTATTGGTTCAATGAAATTAATACCAAGATATTTCAAATTTTGTTTCATCCACAAAACTTGTGTACAGTAAGTTGTTGCTGCAATATATTCTGCCTCAGCTGTTGATAAAGAAACTGACTCTTATTTCTTGCTGTGCTAAGCAACCAACCTGTCATCGAGATAAAAAGCACCTCCACTTGTACTTTTCCTATCATCAACACATCCTGCCCAATATGCATCTGAATAAGATATAAGGGTGAAGTCTTTACCTTTCGGATACCATAACCCATACTCCATAGTACCCTTGAGATATCTGAGAATCCTTTTTACTGTTGTCACATGAGTCTCTTTGGGACTGGCCTGAAATCTTGCTACCATGCAAACTACCTACAGAATATCTGGTCTGGTAGCTATTAAATAAAGTAAGCTTCCAATCATTAATCTGTACATGGTTTGATCTACAGGTGGAGATTTTTCATCGTTACTCAACTTGCAGCATATCACCATAGGAGTGCTAACTGGCTTACAGTCCTCCACTGTAAATCTTTTTAGCATCTCTTTCACATATTTGACTTGAGAAATAAATATGCCTTTCTCATTTTGATTAACTTGTAACCCAAGAAAGTAAGACAGTTCCCCAATCATAGACATTTCAAATTCTTTCTACATTTTATTTGCTAAGTATTTACATGATTCATATTTGCTGCTGCCAAATATGATATCATCTACATAAACAAGTAGAACAATGAGATGCCCATTTTTTGTTTTGACATACATATTACTGTCCACCATACCTTTCTTAAACCCTTGTTGAGAGAGATAGTTATCTAGCCTTGCATACCATGCTCGGGGTGTCTGTTTTAAGCCATATAAAGCTTTCTTTAATTTGCAGACAAAATTGGGATCTTCACCAATTTGGAAACCATGTGGTTGTTCAATGTACACTTCTTTTTCAAGTTTCCCATTTAAGAAAGTTGATTTTACATCCATCTGGTAAAATTTGAAATTCTTATGAACTGCTAAGGCCAGAAACATTCTGATTGCTTCTAATCTTGCCACAGGTGCAAACGTCTCTTCAAAATCAATGCCTTCAACTTGTGCATACCCTTTACAGACCAATCTCGCTTTATTTCTAACTACCTGTCCGTCTTCATTCAATTTATTTTGAAATATCCATTTGGTGTCGACTACATTCTTATCTGCTAGTCTAGGAACTAATTCCCAAGTTCTTTTCTTTTCAATCTGATCTAACTCTTCATTTATTGCCTTCATCCAACTATCATCTTTGCTTTCCTTAGCTATACTTTTGGGCTCAATGCAGGATAAAAGAGAATAATTGCTTACTACTTTCTTTCTTTTCTGAACACCAACTGTGGGATCTCCAATTATTTGATCTCTAGGATGATTCTTCTGCCAGCTACTGTTTTGAATTTCTTGTTTTCTTCCACCTCCGAGTCATCAAATAAGTCATCTGAGTCAAGTGTTGATTTCTTTTCTGTTTCATTTTCCTCATCACCTTCAATGGCTTCTTCATAAATTGGGTAATTTTCTTCATAGTTAAATGTTCTTTCCCTTCCTTCATCAAATTTAACATCAGCACTGTCCATAACTTTCTTGAGTCTCTTGTTGTAGCATTTATAAGCTTTGTTTTTTATCGAATACCCAACAAAGACACCTTCATCTGCTCTATTTTAAAACTTCCCAAGATTGTCATCAGTGTTTTCGATGTAACACTTACAACCAAAAACTTTGAGATGTTTTGTTGTTGCCTTTCTTCCAAACCATAGCTCATAAGGAGTTTTACTTTCATGAGTTCTCAGCATGTACCTATTTTGAATGTATACTGCAGTGTGGACTGCTTCTTTCCAAAATTTGTCTGCTATTTTGTTCTCAGCCAGCATAGTACGTGCCATTTCCTGTATTGTTCTGTTATTTATTTCTACTACACCATTCTGCTAGGGAGTTCTAGCTGCTGAATATTGTCTCTTGATCCCATGTTTTTCACAGTATTCTTTAAATTCGTCTAAAATGAATTCTTCTCCTCTATCTGATCGTAAGCATTTGATCCTTTTTCCTGTTTCATTATCAACTAGATGTTTGAAAGATCTAAACATTTCAAAAGCTTCTATTTTATTCTTTAATAAAAATATCCATGTCATTCTGGAATAATCATCAATACACAACATAAAGTATTTATCACCATTTATGTTTTGAGTTCTCATCGGTCCACATAAGTCTGTATGTATAAGATCCAAAGGTTTGCTGGTGTAGTACTGTTTTGTTTTGAATGAGGTTCTAGTTTATTTTCATTTTTGAAATGAAGCACAAATGCTATTTGAAGGTTTTATAATGGTTGGAATGTCTCTTACCACCTGATTCAAGCTGATTTTCACTAGATTATCAAAACTAATGTGTCCAAGTCTCTTGTGCCATAGCCAGTTTTCTTCTTCCTATCCAATGAAACAATTACCTTTTAAGGTTTCTGAGAGTGTGTATAGGTTTCCAGATGTCCTTGATCCAGTAGCTATCAATTTTTTGCTATTTGATTTCCTGACTTCACAACCCTGCTTCTTGAAAACAACTTCATGTCCTTTATCATAGATCTGACTGACACTCAATAGGTTGTGCTTCAAACCATCGACAAACAAAACTTCTTCTGACTTGATCTTCCCATCACTAATTTTAACTAATCCTTTTCCGATTATCTTAGCTCCATCATTATTTCTGAATTTTACAGAACCACCCTCATATTTTTGTAATTTTTCAAACTTATGTTTATCACCTGTCATATGACTTGAGCATCCACTGTCAAGTATCCATGGTACCCTTTTGCTCTATGCCTTGAAATTTGTTTGAACTATTAAGGATTCCTTTTCTTCCCTAAGTTGTTCTTTCTACTTCCATTCTGATTTGACTGCAATATTGGGTTCTAGTTTGGACTTCCCTTTTTCAATATCTGTTGCATATCATTCAAAAAAATTTCCATTTTGTCTTGGCCTCTGTGGTTGAAATTTTCTATTCTGAAGTTGATTTGAAACAGAGGTATTGCGATAATTTCTTGCAATATGCCCATAGTTGTGTCAGTTAAAACATTCTACTGCATAATGTGTTAGAGGAGCAAAAGCATTTCTACTAATAAAGCTTCTTGGTCCTACAATATACTTGCAGTCTATAATTTTATGCCCATAACCGTTACATTTGAAACAGAAACCAAAAAAGTAATGATTGAACCTGAAAGATGGTCTTTGCCAGGTTGTAGTAGGAACCATAGATCTTCCTTTTCTTTGATTTGTGACCTTGATAAAACCATCATTGTTAGTTCTCCTTTTGGGTCTGGCATTACTGCTTTTATTTGCCTGAGTTGTTTTTCTTTCATCAGTCTGTTTCTTCTCTTCATTCCTCACAGTTTCTACATTTTTGGCTTTTGGTCCATTTGACGATTCTCCTTCTATGAAGCCTAGACAAAATTTGATGCTAGCAAGTCTTTGGTCACTTAAAATTTTATCCAGTTTCATCGAAATTTCTTCATGCTTTTAATGACAACCGATTTTTCGATCCAATTCTTGCATCTGCATTCGTAGACTGACATTCTCTTCTTCTAGTTTACAGCAGTAATCTATCTTTATGGTTATCTAAAATTCAAGATCCTCAGATATTTTCTTGTATTCCTCTGTCTATATTTTCAAGCTGGTTATGATGTCATTTGCATCCTCAAGCTTCCTTGAAAGTTTATAATTTTTTCTTTTCTTAGATTTCCATTCTACAAGAGCAGAGACCAGTTCACCTTCTAGATCAACTTTTGCCTCAGGTTTTTCAACACATGCTTTAGAGTTCATTCCTTCTCTCTTCTCTGATTTTTCTACCTCTTCTGATTTTTCTACTTCAAATGCCATGAATAGAGCTTCACCTGTTTCTTCTTCAGAATCCTCACTAGAGCTGTCCTTTGAATAATTTGTATTCCTAGAGATGAAGCTTTTCTTTTTGAAGTTGCCTTTCCTGAATTTTGATTTCTTCTTCTAGTCACTTCTTTCTTGGTGCGAATTTTCCTCACCCTAGTTCTTCTCATTAAGTGGACATTTTGTCGCAAAGTGCCCAATGCCTCCACAGTTAAAGAATTTAAATGGTATCTTTCCTCTGTATTTTCCTTTTCCCTTTCTAAGTTTTTTGACAAAATTTGCTTCCATTTCATCTGATACATCCTCTTCTTCAGACTCTTGTTTTGTGTCTTTGCATTTTAGGGCTTTGAAAGCTGCTTCTCTATATGTGGGATTAGACCTTCCTATTCTCATTTCAAAAATAGTCAAAGAACCATGCATCTCATCCATACTAAAGCGATTTAGATCTTTAGCTTCTTCTATGGCTTAGACTTTCGAATCAAACCTTGGAGGGAGATATCTTAATACCTTTTTCATGATCGTAGCATCATCCATATCTTTGTCGAGACCTCTGATTGAATTAGTGATTTCATTGACTCTTAGCATGAAAGCCTCTATGTTCTCATCATTGTCCATATTTAAGGATTCGAATTGAGCTCGATGTGTTTGAAGCTTGGCCTCCTTGATCCTATCGTCTCCTTCATGAATGTTCTCTAGTTTATCCCATACATCTTTCGCGGATTCATAGTTTATGATTTTGACCAGCTCACTGTCCACTAATCCACACATGATGGCATTTTTTTCTTTCGAATCATTTTCAAATGCCTTTTTACCGGTAGTGTCAGTTGGAGAAGTGGTGGGAGCTTTGTAACCATTAACTACTACACCCCAGATGTCAAAACCCAAAGCACAGAGATATGTTTGCATCCTTATTTTCTAGAAAGCATAGTTAGTTCCATCAAACAATGGTTCTTTGTTTTAGGAGAAACCTTCACCACTTGCCATTGCGTCACTTCCAAGATCACCCTAGCTGATTGAGCCTATTCAGGAACCTTGCTCTGATACCAATTGTTATACTTACAGTGACACTAAGAGGGGGGTTAATCAGTGTGATCTTTTAAAACTTTAAACTTGCAATGAAATAAAGCAAACTTAAACCAGAAATAGCAAGTTAGTAAGAGAGCATCACACAACACAAAAATTTTAACAAGGTTCACCAATGTGGCTACTCCTCAAAAATGACTACTTGGACTACCATCCAAATCTAGCCTTTGCAAAGCAACAACTTTACAACTCATTTACCAGCACCAACTGGAAGGAGCACCAACCCCTCAATTTTTTTACACCAATAGAAAGGAGCACCAACCCCTAATTCACCAACACCTACTAGAATGAGCACCAACCCCTTATGCCAAGTTGCAACTTGGACTTCAAGAAAAATACAAAAAAATACCTTCACACAATTTGCACACTGTCTGTTGTTTCTGTGTACTCTAGCTTCTGCTGCAAAAGCTTCACACCACCAGTCTTCTTCTGTGCAACTGCTTCTACACAACTGCTTCACAATCGAGTTACGACTTCTGCTCCTGTGCGCTTGTGCTTCACACTCTAGTCTACTTCTATGCAATTGCTTCGCATACTTTGCTTCGACACAAACAAACTACTGCTTTACACTCAGCTCGAATTGATAAGACTTGCTCTCTGCTCATCGCGAACTTCACATGCGTAAATTTTCTTTTCAACAACACACCTTCAAACTCGAAATAGCCCTCCTTTTATAGATGAAATTTCAAGGACAAATCTTAAACTATATTTGGCTTAAAACCTAAAGAACGTCGACTGCAAAACCCTAATGAATGCTGGATCCAAAACCCTAATGAATGTCGGCTCCAAAACCCTAATCTTCATCGGCCCAGATTTAACTCTGTCGGCTTCAACCGCCTCTCTGGTTCTATAGCTTTCCTCATAAAACTGTAACATGTCACAATATCATGACACCTTTTACATCTGTACGCCTTCTTGTCCTTGTTGTCGCGAAATCGTGATGCTTTTGGCCTTTGTCTACTTTGCCACCGTTCTTGTCACAAAATCGTGACACTTCTAACTTTCGCTGATGTCATCCTCACTCTCGTCATGAAAACGTGACCCTTTTTGCTTCTAGGCCTTCTTCTCCACTTTTGTCATGAAATCATGACATTTTTGGCGCCGTACAGTCTCTCTCCTCCTAGAGTCGCGAAACTATGACATGTCATAAAAATGCGACATCTTCATCCTGCTAGATTCTTCACTGCTGCCTGTCATGAAATCGTGACACTTTTTCCATCATCCTGTCACGAAATCGCGATGCTTACAGCTTTCGGAGGCTTTTCTTGCAACCTGTCGCGAAATCGTGACACTTTATGCCTCTTTGTCCTTTTCTAGGCTTGCACCCGTGAAAACATGACATGTCGCAAAATCGTGACACTTTCGCTGCCTTAAGCTCTTTTCTGCCGTTCACCTGCGAAAACATAACATGTCACGAAATCGCGACATACTTGCCTTTGTGCATTCTCTCTCCTCTTCGGGTCGCGAAAACCCGACATGTCGTGAAATTGTGACATTTTTCCTCCTTGGCACTTTTTCTCCAAACATGTCGCGAAATCGCGACAGTTTTCTTCCTTAGCGCTTTTTCTCCAAACATGTCACGAAATCACGACAGTTTTCTTCCTTAGTGCTTTTTCACCAAACATGTCATGAAATCGCGACAGTTTTCTTCCTTAGCGCTTTTTCACTAGACATGTTGCGAAATCGCGACAATTTTTCCACTTGGCTTCTTTTCCTGCAACATGTCATGAAATCGCGATAGTTTTTCTTGCACCTTCTCTCTCCTCGTCCATGTCGCGAAATCGTGACAATTTTCTTTGTGCCTTCTCTCTCCTCCTACATGTCACAAAATCGTGACAATTTTTTTTGTGCCTTCTCTCTCCTCCGACATGTCGCGAAATCGCGACAGAAAACATGTCGCGATATCGCGACAGTTTTCTTACTTGTCTTTTTCTTTTATTTTTTGAATCTGGGTCACTTCTGTTTTCCTGGAATTTCACTGTACATGATCTGACTATCCTTTGAACTTCTATCCTCTGCATCTGAATGACTTCTAAACTATCTATCCACTACATCATTAGATCTAACTACCTATGTTGACAACAATGATAAACCTCTTGCAACACCTTGCTTAACAGGGAATAGTGTCTATATATGCATACACTTTTTATTGCTTAGTTATAGGGTTCATGAGGGCATACAAGGATGCTTTTGGATAATTTTGGGCTGGTGGTGATGATGGTGGAGGCTCGTGAATGGAATGTGGAGAGGTATTACCTTAACCTGCAGAATGGTAGGGGGAATTCCTTTGAGAGTGAGGAGAAAAAGGAGTATCAATATTGATAGGAGATATACCTAGTATTTTTATTGGGTCATTGTCTTCAATTTTTTGCACATTCTTGAGATCTTCTATATAAATTTCTACAATGTGTTTCATACTCGAGTTATCAGTATTAGTTGCAGTTTTTTTTGGGACCTCTCCTTTGCCAAGGGTTTCTTCTGTAGGGGTATTTTTTTAGGCATATTAGCTAATTCTTGGTTACCTATTTCTTGGTGCTCAAAATTTTACTCAAAGGCTTCCCCCATATATTCTTGTTCCTCTACTTCTTGTTGATCCCTTGTTTCATCCTAATCCCCTATTTCTTCAGAGTCTTATATTTCTTCATAGTGTGACTCTGCTTATTTTCTTCTCTTTTATCCTTTTTATTTTTTTGATTTAGCCTTTCACTTTATTGATTCTAGTTTCTATAACAAGGAGAGTATCATCATCAGACTCTATGTTTGATCTATAAGGGGGAATGAAGCTTCAAGATTTTTTTTTAGGGATTTCTATTTGCTCTATGGCAATCTCTTTCTCTTTGTATTTGTCAGTATCTGCTTTACCTTCAATGTGTTTTATGGGAATACCATTGATGCCCAAAGAGAATTTATTTGCAAGAGTTTCAGACAATTAATCGTGGTGCTCATCATATCTTTTAGAAAACTCTTTGTCAATATTCATCCCATACTTGGAAAACATTTGTATATGACATATCATTTGTCACCATGCCAATATTTTATTGTGATACCAATATTCCCATTTTTTATTTATTTTTTCAATTATCTTGTTATCCAGCTTGTGGGTTGGGTTCACATCAGGGCTCCAGTCTGCCAAGTGTTCATAGAAATCATGCCACATAGGTAATAGCTACATCCTTTCAATGTGCCACTCTAATAGTTGATCCTCCTCATTGTTTTTGCCCTGTTTATAAATTTGCCTAATTGATGAATGAAATTTCTTGAAGGGGACTCAATTAAGGGTGGCCTACGTTTGAGAAAATTTATCTATAGGGTCATATTTCCATTTCTATGGTAACTCCAATTTTAGATTTCTTAAAGCTTGATTAATTCGCTTGTGGTCCCCTTTATTTGACACTGATACACCCTCAAATTGAAAGGGCATGAGGTAGGTACCTATTCTACCAGAACTTGTGCCAAATTTATTGTTGATGAAATTTGCCTCATGTATTATATAGTGAACAATCACTTAGTGATGTAATAAGGTAGCAAAAAAGGCTTCCTTGTGAAGCCATATAGTCTAACGACCACTTCCTATGTCAAAATAAACCAATCCCCTTCCTCTGTGTGGATGTGCTACAAAGTATCCTATATTTGTTGGATAATTATTGGCATGGTGCCATATATGAGCTTCAATGTAGGGCCCAAGAATTCCATATTAAAATGGTAATATGATTCTACCTTTGAAAGGAGAGGCGTCCACTCACCACAGGTAGGAGGTTTCCATTATGGTCTTTTATCATGGTAGAGATGAAATTTAAATTATTTTCCTTAAATAAAAAGAAAATCCATACCAGGTAAGAAGAAAACCTGAAGGCTTCAGGGATGTCTCTTTGGATCTTGAAGAGGCATGCATGTAGTTACTAGGCTAAGTATGTTGGCCAGTCAAAGTAGAGTGGCACTATCTTAGGGTCCACACATTATGTATCATAAAATTTAGGGTTGGATATACATTGTGCTACTGCAACCTACCATTTGTAGACCTATGTATCTATTTCTAACCCTACCACCATGGCCAACATAGAAAAAAGCTCATTTTTCTTGAATTTGGATAGGGGAATTGGGGATTTTGGGAAGGTTCCCTTAGGGATAGGGTCTGAAAAATGTTCTTGCAGTAACAATATAATGTTCTTAGTGTTGGTATAAAAATTTTCCAAATTAATGGGGTCGAAAGGGATGGGTTTTATCGTAGGCTTTCTGCCACAGCTGAAGGCAACCCTAATTGCGTTGGTGTCGAGCATAAATATGACTCCTCCCTTGGAGTCCTTCACAATTTTGTGCTTGATGTTGTAGAACTCTACCATAGCTTTAATCAATTTAGGGCAGGGGTGAACCTGGATGTATATGTACAAATATAGTAGGGTGTGATAAGAAAACATGCCTTGGCATGATGACATGATATTCTTGGAAACCCTGGTTGCTACATCCTTTCGAATCTACTCTGGGTCTTTCTATGTCACCCTAGTATCAGTGATGTGAATGTTTGGGTCCATGAATCTACTTTTTCTCTTGGTCAAATTTCATTTCCTTTTAGTAGTAGCTAGTGGGGAAGTCATCATAGTTATCTATTATGGTTTGGACATAAAATCAGCATAGATATTCTTAGCATAGCTTTGTATGATTATTTTGATAAATTAGGGAGTGCAAAGAGCTAAATAAAATAATGTAGAGGATGAATAAGCATTTAAAAAAATAATCTTCTATGATATAAGTGGGTGGGCACACGTGTGCCAAAGTGGCATGTAATAACTATGGTTGGTGGTACACACCCCACTCTTAATTTTTAACATTGCCAAATTCTTTGGTTCATATGCCACCCTCAATAAAACAACTGCCATGCATTACCATTTTGCTAGAGCCAATAACACTACTTCACTGCTATCCTGGGCCAATAAATTAGTGTCACTTCTGCTCTGGGCCAATATATTGGTGTCACCTCTACTTTGGACTAATAAGTAGGTACGACGATACCTTAAAAAGTGGTGTTTAATAATTTTGAGATAATTGTCTTGTCTTTCCCACCAAAATGTGTGGTCACTTTAAGGTGGCCATCGAGCACTGAAATATCATGCTCTCATGAAATTTTTTATTGAAGTGGCCTTTGGTCACCAAAATGTTGTGCCATCACAACCAATTTACTTGAGGTGGACATCGATCACCAAAATGTCATGATATCATGATAAAATTTTATTAAGGCAGCATTTGATCGCTGAAATGTTGTGCTATTATGAAATTTTTTTATTGAGGTGGCCTTTGGTCACCGCAATGTTGTGCCATAATGACAAAGTTACTTTAGGTGGACATCAGACACTGAAATGTCACACTATCACAAAAAAATTACTTGAGGTGGCCTTTGGTCACCAAAATGTTGCACTATCGCGTTAAAATTCTCTGGAGTGGCCATGGGCCATCGAAATGTCATGAGATCACAAAAAAAATCCTTGGATCATTTGAAAGAAAATTTTTTTTTACATAAAATACATACAAGGTAGGGGAAACCTTTTACTTATAGTACAACTTCAGATGGAATTCGTTGATAGAAATGGGTTGAACTTGACCCAATTCGTTTCTAAGCTGGAAAGAATTTTGCTATTTTTATTCAATTACTTCGAAGGGGTATTTCCAAAATGTATTGAATTTATCATGATTTCTAGGTTTCACCTTATTTTCATTCCATATCAGGACCCAGTATCCCACCTTAAAATTTATCAAAGTGGTACTTTTATCAAACCATTTTTTATGGTGACCATATATATTTTATAGTGGTAGGTTTGCTCCTTTTGTTATTCTAACTATAGAAGTTGGATCAACCTGTTCTCCATTGGTTTTGCCTCCTCGATGCCAATTTGATTAAGTAGTTTTAAATATGGCATCTCTATATGTATTGGAATAACTGCTTCTTTACCGTAGATCAGATAGTAGGAAGATGTGTTGATAGACTTATTGATGGTTATTGTATTGACCCATAATTCTTGATTTATCAAAGAGTGCCAACTTATCTTATTGTCCTTTAGATTTTGCTTCAATATCATAACCAAGTTTTTATTTGTTGATTCATTTAATCCATTTCCCTTCAGATAATAGTTTGAGGATGTTATCAAGTAAATCCTATATTTGCATGTAAAGTCAATCATATTGGTGCCTATGAAATACAAGCCATTGTTCATGACCAATCCATATGGAATGCCAAATATCATAATTAAACTTTCCACAAATTCCATCACAACCTACTGGTCCACTTTTTTAGTGGGTACTACTTCTATCCACTTAGTAAAATAGTCAATAGCTGTTAGGATGTATTTATACCCAACGGATGAGTTGGGATCTATTATTCCAATGAATTCCAATCCTCATTGTTCAAAAGTTCTTCAACCTGAATGGATTTTTAGAGGTATTGAAGCATTTTGATATAGAGCTAAGACAACACACAACAAAGATCAACGCAAAGCTCGGAAAAACATAGATGAATTCCAGTAAATTTTCATTAAACAGAGGTCTTCCTCCCAATACATAGCGATCCTCTTCAAAAATGGCCCAGAGTCCCTTTACAATGTATGTGCCACCTTTTTATCCTCGGTCGCCACCTCCTTTTCACATCATTACACTAAGTGTGGGCCTTCTCTAACCACCCGCACGAATTTTCTGCTGCACCTGCGAGATGCTACCAGGAGCCCCGTGTTATCATGGTCTGGGGTGGCGGAGTGCACTGCGGCCGCCTGTCAATCCATCCGCCATATCATCATTCATAGGAGTGTGCCAAGTAGCTTGTAATTTGATGCCACGTGTCCCCTTGCCAGAGTCCCTGTAACCACTCCATACTCTCAGGCCACCTGTAACTTCACGCCACATGTCCCTCTGCACTGGTCTCTGTAATCGCCGACTGGTCAACGTCGTGAGCGCTCTGGTCGTGATATCATGATGTTTTTTCTCCAATACTTTCTCTCTCCTCTTTGGTCGCGATATCGTGACGTTTTCGGCGTTAGGCTTCTCTCTCCTCCTTGGGGCCGTGATTCCGCGACACGTCGCAAAATCGTGACGTCTAGGCATTTCTTACTCGCTTTCCTCCTTTGGACTGCAAAATCGCGACACGTCATGATTTCATGACATATTTGTATTTTGTACTCGCTGCTTCGTTCTGGGCCGTGAAACCATGACATGTCACGATTTCGTGACCATTTCACGCCCTTGAGTCTTTGGCTCGAAAGTGTCACGATTTCACGACCACCTTGCGCTTTTGAGTCTTCACACCGAAATCATCATGATTTCATGACCACTTTGTATTTTGGAACCTTGCCTCCGGATATGTCACGATTTCACGATGTCTTTGAGCCTTGTCCTCGAAGGTGTCACGATTTCGTGACGTCCTTGAACCTAGTCTTCGAAGGTGTCGCGATTTCACGATGTCCTTGAACCTTGTATTCGAAGGTGTCACGATTTCATGACCATTTGGCACTCAAGTGACTTTGCCTTAGAGTTGTCATGATTTCGCGACCAATTGGCGCCCAAGATGCTCTTCCCCAGAAATGTCCCGATTTCGCGACCATTTGGTGCCCAAGCGGCTTTGCTTCAGAAATGTCACGATTTCATGACCATTTTGCGTTAAAGCTGCTTTGCTTCAGAAACATCGCGATTTCGCGACCATTTGGCGCTGAAGTTGCTTTTCTCCGAAACTGTCACGATTTTGCGACCGTTTGGCGCCTTGACCTCTCCGACCTAAAAATGTCACGATTTCACGACCATTTCGCGTCACGGCTGCGTTGCCTCAAAAATGTCACGATTTCGTGACAATTTTGCACCTTGGCCCTTTTTATCAAAAAGCGTCGTGATATCACGACAGTTTGGCCCGTTGGCACCCTTCTTCAAAAAGTGTCGCGATATCACGACAGTTTTAGTACTTCAAGAAAAATTACATTTTGGGTGATGCAAGATTGCAGCTTTGCCACCGGATGCTCCTGCATCAGACACCCGAGGTGAGTTTGAGAAGTGACCTCACTTCTGATCTTTCCAAGGTAGACCCAGGCGATCAACCTCAGCCTTTTATAACCAAGTCATGTCTTCAATGGGTCTGCCCTTCCATTTGACCAAGTACTCCGAGTAACTCCTGTTCCTAGTACTTCGGCCCTCACGCATATCCAGAACTTCTTCTATCTCATCCGCAACTGGGATGGCTGCTGGAATTCTCCATAGATCTGGACTGGGTATCTCACTGCTTTCTCCTTCATGATACTCGACCAAATCTGAGATGTTAAACACGGGGGAGATGTTAAGTTCGTTTGGTAACTCCACCTCATAGGCATTACCCGAATCCTGTTTGCCAACGATCTTGCATGGCCCAAATTTCTTCATTTTCAGCTTGTTATAGGTCTTGGCAGGAAACCGCTCCTTCCTCAGATGGACCATGACAGAATCCCCTACTTTGAACTCTTTAGCTCTGCGTTTTTGATCCGCCCTTGTCTTGTACTGAGCATTCATCTTGGCAATGTGTTTTGTCACTTCCTCATGCACTCCCTTTAGATGTTCGACAAAATATTTTGCCTCAGCACTGCATTTCTCCCTCGTATCTATCCTTCTCAACTCTGAGGCATTTCTTGGGCTGCTCCCATAGATGATCTGGAATGGTGACTTATTGGTACTCCGATTGACCGAGCTGTTATACGCGAATTCTGCTTGTGGCAAACTAGATCCCATCCCTTGGGCTTGTCCCCTACCAAGCATCGCAGTAGGTTGCCCAAACTCCTATTAACCACCTCTGTCTACCCATCTGTTTGAGGGTGGTATGCAGAACTGAAATTTAACTCCGTCTTCAGTTTCTTCCATAGGGTCTTCCAAAAATATCCTACAAACTTGGTATCCCTGTCCGACACAATGCTTCTTGGCAGCCCATGCAGGCGTACCACTTCCTTAAATAACAAACCAGCTACATGGACTGCATTTCTAGTCTTCTGGAATGGGATAAAATGCACCATTTTCAAAAATCTATCCACTACCACAAATATGGAGTCATGCCCCCTCTGCGTCCTATGAAAACCAAGCACAAAATCCATACTGATATCTTCCCACGGTCTTTCAGGTATAGGTAGCGGTTGATACAAACCAGTAGGCTGCCTCACACCTTTTTCCATCTAGCATATCCTGCAACTCTGCACAAACTTTGCCACATCTTGCTGCAATTGGGGCCAGTAGTAGTTTTCACTAACCAGTGAGATGGTCTTGTCACGACCAAAGTGTCCAGCTAAACCCCCACTGTGCTTTTCTTTAATGAGGTTCTCTCTCATTGAGCTCCTCGGAATGCACAATTGGTTCCCCCTAAATAGCATTCCATCTTGAATCAGGTAATCCAACCATTTAGTCCTATCCAACGCAACAGGCGCAGTGCAGGCTTTCCAAGCTTCTACGAAATCGGGGTCTACAGGGTATAAGTTCTTGAGTTTAGCAAACCCTACAACCTCCACTTTCATTTCTATCATCATACATTGCCTCCTACTCAGTGCATCTACCACCCTATTGGATCTTCCACTCCGATGCTTCAGCACAAAGGTATAGCTCTCAGGAACTCTACCCATTTCAGGTGCCTCTGATTCAATTTTCCTTGGCTGTTAATATACTGCAGCGCTTGATGGTCGGTATAGAGAACAAACTCTTTTGGAAACAAATAGTGCCTCCATTTCTTGAGTGCTTGAACTATGGCATAGAACTCTTGATCATATACCGAATACTTTCTCCTGGCATCATTGAGCTTCTCGCTGAAATAAGCTACAGGCCTACCTTCTTGGCTCAATATGGCTCCTATCGCATTGCCACTTGCATCGTAGTCCACCTGAAACACCTTATTGAAATCTGGAAGTGCTAAGATGGGTTGCTCAGTGACCTTCTTCTTTAGCATATCAAAGCTTTTGTTTGCTCCAACTGTCCATTGGAATTCCTTCTTGTTCCCCTTCATTGTCTCCGTAAGAGATGCAAAAATACTGCTAAAGTTTCTAATAAATTTTTTGTAGAAACTGGCCAGACCATGAAATGATCTAACCTCGGTCACACTTCTTGGGACAGGCCATTCTAAGATAGCCCTAACTTTTTTGGGGTCCATTTTGAGACCACTTGCTGATATAAAAAATCCTAGGTATACGTGCTCCTTCCTCACGAAGTTGCACTTCTTCAGATTGATCAGTAACTGCTCCTCCCGCAGTTTCTCAAAAACCTTCCTGATGTGCATCAGGTGCTCGTCCAATGTTCTGCTAAAAATCAGTATATCATCCAAGTAAACAATAACAAATTTACCCAGAAATTCCTTCAGAACTTTGTTCATTAACCTCATAAAGGTACTAGGTGCATTGGTTAATCCAAATGGCATAACCAACCACTCATACAGCCCCTCTCTGGTTTTAAAGGCTGTCTTCCACTCATCCCCTTCTCTAATGCGGATCTGATGGTACCCACTTTTCAAGTCAATTTTTGTGAAGTACTCAGCTCCACTCAAGCAGTCCATGATATCATCCATCCTTGGCAGTGGGAACCTGTATTTAATGGTGATATTATTGATTACCCGAGAGTCTGTGCACATTCTCCATTCTCCATCCTTCTTGGGTGCTAGTACTGCTGGTACTGTACATGGACTAAGACTCCCTAATCAGGCCTTTCTTCAACAGATCCTGAACTTGCCGATTCAACTCTTCAGTTTCCACAGGCATCATTCGATGTGCAGCCTTGTTTGGCAAGCTCGATCCAGGCACCAAATCTATGTGGTGACTGATCTTCCTAACAGGCGGTAAACCTTCAAGAACATTGTCAAAAATGATATCAAGGAATTCCTCTAACAGTTCCATGACTTCCACTGGAATTTCCTTGCATCCTTCTTCCCTAGCCCTAGGGATTATTGCATAGCACATATGATCTTGTTTCAGACCATCTAAAAATCTTCTGCCATCCACTAGACAGACTCGTGCACTGCTGCATACTTTGTCATCCACCTCCTTCAGGGGTTTTAACTTGTGGCGAACTCCATTTTTTGACAAAGAATAGGTGTTGGCTCGACCATCATGGAAAGCACTTCAGTCAAACTGCCATGGTCTCCCAAGCAGCAGGTGACATGCATCCATAGGCAAGATGTCACATAAAACCTCATCTCGGTAAGTTCCAATATTGAACTTCACCAGGCATTGTTCACTTACTAACACCCGATGGTCCTTTTGCAACCATGCAATTCGATATGGGCACGGGTGTTTTCTCCTCTCCAACTGTAGCTTGGCAACCATTTCCTCAGAAACCAAATTGTCAGTGCTTCCATTATCAATGATGATGTTACAGACCTTGCCTACGCACTTGCATCTTGTTCGAAATAGGTTGTTCCTCTGGTCTGTCTTTTCTTCTTCATTTAACAAGACTCTTCTGATGACCATTGCTTCTCCTCTTTCTACCTCCTCTGAGTGCTCAGACTCTACACCTTCGTCTGCTACAGTAGCTCGGGCCTGACCCTCAGGTCTTCAATTTGGCCTCTCTTGATGCTACGGGCAGTTGTATGCCCTGTGTCCTTCCTCTCCACAGTTGAAGCAGGTTCCTCGAAAGACACCTCTTCCAAACCCTCGCCCAGACCTACCTCTTCCTCTTGGGTAGTTGTTGCTCTGATTGCATGGGCGTTGGTCATCCTCCTCTTTCACTTCTTTTTGTTTCTGGCTACTGCTAGCTTCACCAGTTTTCCCAAAATATTTGTATCTTCCACCACTGCCTCTTCCACCAGCTCTTCCACCCCTGTCCTTCCCTCTCTGCTTACCATCAAACCTCCTATTCAGTTTCTCCTCCAATTTTAATGCAAATTGATATGCATCCTCTACTGTGTTCATTCTAACCATCCCCAACTCTTCTTGAATGCTGGTTCGCAATCCATTGATTTAACATGTGACCTTCTCCTTATTCACCTCTGAATGGCCGGTTCTGATCGAGATTTGGTAGAACTCTTCAGTATATTCCTTGACAGTCCTACTAGCCTGTCGAAGACTCTGCATTTTTTTTAACAAATCCAACTCATAATCTGCAGGGATGAACCGCCTCTTTAGTTTCTCTACCATCCTATCCCACCCTGGTGATCCTTTCCTTTCCCCTCCTATTCCTTTCCAACTGCACTCCTTTCCACCAGATGCTGGCATGTCCCTTCAGCTTGGTTTTCATGAACCTGATCCGATTTGGATCTGATATCTCTTCGTACTCAAAATACTCCTCCATGTTGTTAATCCAGTCTATCAAATCCTCAGGGTTGAGGTTCCCAGAATAAATGGAGACGTCAAATTTTGGCTTCTTCTCGATCTGGGAGATGGCCTTATATAGCCTAGCCTCAGTTGGATCCAAGGCCTCTTTCGCATCGGATGAAACCTCTTCTTCCCACACTTCATCTTCATTGGGTTCCTCCCTTCTTGGATCGACTCCTCTTCTAATTTCCTCTTGCAGGGCCTCAACTTGCTTCTGTAGGGCTCTTAGATTGACCTCCTCCCTTCTTGCTTGCCTGTGCCTCACACCACCATGATCTCGACATGGAGACATCCTGCTTCTTCTTCGTAACCCACAACCAGAGTCCTAGTGCAAACTGCCTCACTATCGACGTTCAGTCTACACACTTAGAACCAACCTGCTCTGATACCACTTGATATAGAGCTAAGACAACACACAACAAAGATCAACGCAAAGCTTAGAAACACATAGATGAATTCCAGTAAATTTTCATTAAACAGAGGTCTTCCTTCGAATACACAGCGATCCTCTTCAAAAATGGCCTAGAGTCCCTTTACAATGTATGTGTCGCCTTTTTATCCTCGGTCGCCACCTTCTTTTCACATCATTACACTAAGTGCGGGCCTTCTCTAACCACCTACACAAATTTTCTACTGCACCTGCCAGATGCTGCTAGGAGCCCCGTGTTATCATGGTCTGGGGTGGTGGAGTGCACTGCGGCCACCTGTCAATCCATCCACCATATCATCATTCATAGGAGTGTGCCAAGTCGCTTGTAATTTGATGCCATGTGTCCCCTTGCTAGAGTCCCTGTAACCGCTCCATACTCTTGGGCCACCTGTAACTTCATGCCACGTGTCCCTCTACACTGGTCTCTGCAATCATCGGCTGGTCAACGTCGTGAGCGCTCTGGTCACGATATCGTGATGTTTTTGCTCCAATACTTTCTCTCTCCTCTTTGGTCGCGATATCGTGACGTTTTCGACGTTAGGCTTCTCTCTCCTCCTTGGGGCCGCGATTCTGTGACACGTCGCAAAATCACGACGTCTAGGCCTTTCTTACTTGCTTTCCTCCTTTTGGCCGCAAAACCGTGACACGTCTCGATTTCACGACATATTTGTATTTCATACTCGCTGCTTCATTTCGGGCTACGAAACCGCGACATGTCGTGATTTCGTGACCATTTCATGCCCTTGAGTCTTTGGCTCGGAAGTGTCACGATTTCGTGACCACCTTGCATTGTTGAGTCTTCGCACCAAAAGCGTCGTGATTTCATGACCACTTTGCATTTAAGAACCTTGCCTCCGGATATGTCATGATTTCGCGACATCTTTGAGCCTTGTCCTCGAAGGTGTCACGATTTCGCGATGTCCTTGAACCTAGTCTTCGAAGGTGTCACGATTTCGCGACGTCCTTGAACCTTGTCTTCGAAGGTGTCGCGATTTCGCGACCATTTGGCACTCAAGTGACTTTGCCTCGGAGTTGTCACGATTTCGCGACCAATTGGCGCCCAAGCTGCTCTTCCCCGAAAATGTCGCGATTTCGTGACCATTTGGTGCCCGAGTGGCTTTGCTTCAGAAATGTCATGATTTCGTGACCATTTTGCGTTAAGGCTGCTTTGCTTCGAAAACATCGCGATTTTGCGACCATTTGGCACTGAAGTTGCTTTTCTCCGAAACTGTCGCGATTTTGCGACCGTTTGGCGCCTTGACCTCTTCGACCCGAAAATGTCATGATTTCGTGACCATTTCGCATCACGGCTGCGTTGCCTCAAAAATGTCGCGATTTCACGACAGTTTTGCACCTTGGCCCTTTTTATCAAAAAGCGTCGCGATATTGCGATAGTTTGGCCCGCTGGCACCCTTCTTCAAAAAGCGTTGCGATATCGTGACAGTTTTAGTACTTAAATAAAAAATACATTTTGGGTGATGCAAGATTGCAGCTTCGCCACCGGATGCTCCTGCATCACATTTCCATTTCTCCCAATGTATCTCTGGCATTCCTCATAGTTTCTTGTTACTCTAAAAGTGTCTACAAAGATAGTTGGATAGTAACATTTAGTCCTAATGATCTTTAAGGTAGTGGTCCTTCCTAAGTAGTGTCCTCTTGATGAGCCCCTATGGAATTCCTCCAAGATCTATTTTTTATATTACTTTATGCACCAAAGTAACATTCCATCCAATTTTTTTTTGTACAATCCCTTAGGTAGCAGAGTGTACTTCAAAGCCTGGATCCTGTACCTTCTTTTCTATGAAGTGTTTAAACTTACAGGGCACTTTCTAGTATGGAAGTAACTAATTAATTCATCGGCCTAGTCGAAATGCTCTGAAGGTTGATCATCATCTGAGGTGACTTCTAAGTTTGGCAAGCTATGTATTCTAGTGAATCTAGCTTGGCGAGCTCTTGGCAAAGTGCTCTACCTATTACCATTTTGGTTGGATATATTTCTACATTGTATTATTGTATCTTAGACACCCAACCAACTCTTTTATCATTGATTTCCCCTTGTATGATGAAGTTTTTGACATCGGGGTGAATTACATAAAATATAGTCCTGATTTATGAAAGGAAATGATTGAAAATTTTCAAATACTTCATTATTGCATAGATCTATTATTCAATGAAGTTATACTTCTCTTCATGTTCTTGCATAGTCTAACTCAAAACATCTATGGGCCTTTATACGTGAGCACTACGATGTAGCTCTCTTGTTTGCTTAGGGTGTATAATATGAAACCCTAGAGTAGTTTGGGTTTACCAAGATGGGGGCTTGAGATATTTGATCCTTGATCTACTGGAAAGCATGTTTGCTTGTGTTTTTCCACTTGAACTCAACATATTTATTCAACAACTCAATAATGTGTTTGAAAATTTGTGTAAAATTTGCTATGAATTTGTGCACAAAGTTGATTTGTATGAAGAAGGACTATAACCTATTTTTTTTAGGGGGAAGAGGGAGTTCTAACAATACTTTCACCCTGTTAGGGTCTATAGCTAGCCCGATATTAGAAAAAACATGGCCTAGTAAGAGTCCTTCTACAATGAAGATGAATTTCTTAGGATTTAGAGAGATGCCAAACTCTCTATATTTTTTAAACATGCTCCTAAGATGTCTAATGTGATACTATTTTTAATGGGAGAACACTGTCATGTCATCTAGATATATCACTATTATATTTTTGACAAGTTCTTCGAAAGCTACATCCATCGCTCTTTGAAAATTTTCTCCAGTGTTAGATAATCTAAAGGGCATACTATGATAGGTAAATATCCCCCACTTGGTTGTGAATGAAATCTTGAACTGATCTTCATATTTAACCCACACCTAATTATACCTAGAAAGCCATCCAAGAGTGATAACCTTTTTGCTCCTGCTACTATGTACAGAATCTAGTCTATCTATGGGAGAGGGTAATGGTCTTTCAACGAAGCCTTATTCAAGTTGCAAAAGTTGACACATAGCCAGATATCTCCATTCTTTTTTCTAACTGGGACTAGGTTGGCTACCCAAGTTGAATTCTTGATAGGGTAAAAAATATTGGCTTCAAGCAATTTTAGTAGCTCTTACTTCATCAAGGCTTTGATATTCAGGTTCACCGGTCATTGCTTCTATTGTAATGGTTTTGCACCTTCTTCAAGTTTTATTGTATGCTATATTTTTTCTTTGGAGTAGACTTTGAGATCATCATATGTCGAGGCTATGATGTCTGGGTATTCTTTACATAATTACTTGATATGGAACAATTATTCTTCTATGGTTTTTACTCCCACATTGATTATTTTATCAACCCATTTGATCTTCTCTATATTTGTGCTTGTCAACTTTCATTTTACGGCTAGTTGACCTATCATTGTTATTAATAAATTTCAAGGGTGATCAACCCTTTTGGGATGTGATTTTTCTTTAACTGGATCATGCCCATGTCTTATTCATCTTTGACCATTTTGTTACTCGAGCAGTTCATCTCGTGAATGAGAAAGTCCACTATCTGTTTGTCATTCTCAAATACTTTCCAAAAATTATCCTTATCTAGTATAGAGGGCCTGTAGATTAGTCTAACTATTTTTGACTTTTGAATGACATTGCTAATAGGGCAAAAATTCACCCCTACCGAAGCCAAAAAATCTACATGAGTGTTCTTTTCCCTTGGGATTACTTTGTGATTTCAAGATTCAAAGGACTAGAAATTTTCAAACCCTATTCCTGTAAGCCTTAAGGTAATTATTATTGCTTACAAATTTCTTAGTTACTTGGTTCACTATCAATTCAGAGTATCCAAAGATTTGTAGTTTCTTGATACCCATATTTTTAGCCTTCTTGAGGCCTAAGCAGAGTGCTTCATACTCTACTGTATTGTTAGTACAACTCTAGGTTAACTAGTAAGAGAACTTTCTCTTTTTTGGTTGAAGAGATTAGAACAATACCTGCTCCAACTCCATTTTTATATCTAGCACCATTGAAGAAAAGTTTCCACAGTTGATTATTAGGTTGGTCAACCTGAGGAAGAGGAATGGGGCAATTTTTATTGGGTTTTAAAATTGTGTAGCTCCCTATGTCAGTATCAATCATGGCATTGAATTCTTGAAGAGAGAATTGGTACTCATCCTGTAATACATTTAGAGCTTATTCCATCAAGTTAAGGTCTTCTAGTTCCTCTGTCATCATGTTCATAGTGGTGGTATGTTTACCTTCCTCTTCAAGTTTTTCAATATGAAAATTTGAAGGATTTTAATTAAATATTTTAACTCTTTTGACCTTGAATGGGATTTCAAAATATTAGAAATTTAATGACAAATAGCCTCCTATATTTGCAATGAACTCCTTGGAGAGGCACATGCCAAAATAGGTTTCTAAATATACTACTACTACCTCTTGTATAACTTTGAGTTGAGGTAGTCTATGGAGAACTATTGGAATATATTTAACTACCCCTACCATTTTTACAAGAGTTCCATATAATTGCAAGAAACCAATGATGCTCCTTGTATATTCCCTTCCCATGATGTCACATACTACTTTGGGCATCACATTGGTTGTAGCTCCAAATTCTATCATACAGTTATGAACTACCCATCCCTCTATCTAAAGAGATAGAAGAGAGGGGGCCTATTTTTTTCTAAAGTGGATGTTAGGCTAGCTTGTATAGAATCTAACTGGACTGGGGTTCTATTCTTATTTTTTAAAGACCTCAAGGATTCTTTTAACAAGTTGATCTAACCTGGAAGTTGCAAAGCTTCATATATAGTTGTCTTGGAGGGGGTTTTCTTCATTTCCTTGACTATGTTAAATGGAAGGGGTTAGACACTTTTCTCCTTCACAACTATGTCATACTTATATCTGTACCCCTGGGTAGCATCTATCCTTTGATGCTTAGTTAATGAGGGGTATCTTAGTTTGTCTCTATGTTGTTCCTATGTTTTTGGTTCTTTCTATTGAGGTGCTTCCTTACAAGTTTCTACTTATTTTTGGCTTGAACTATGGAGGGGTTTTTTTGCAAGAGGTTATTTTTGCAATAGGGTTTCTTATAGGTGAAGGCACATTTATGGGGTTGAGCTCTTGGGGATCAAATTGGAAGGATTTATTTCCCTATTTGGTAAGAACAACTACTTGTTCAACATAAGGCATCATAAAATTATGATTGTCTTCTCGGATCATATTAACCTAATCCTTGAGGGTTCTCTCCGCTTTTTTGATAACTACCTTCTGAACATGATATTGATGAATCATACAAGAAGTTTCACCATGCAGATCATTACATGTGGAATACCAAAATTTTTACTCTATCGAAGTGTTAGTGGGTAACTATCTTCATTTGCGTAAACTACGTTAGGATTATCATAGCTTCTATCGCTCGTGGAGGCTTGATATTTTATTACTTGTGGAAATATTCTTGGTTGGAAATTTATTTCTACTTATTTTATTTCCATGGAGGTCATATTATTTGTCAGAGTTTTTATGGATGCTTGCAGATATTGTAAAGCTACAAGTGGAAGATCCGAAGCCAATGAAATTGTAGCCACAAAAGTGCAAGAATGGCAAGAAGCATTGGAGGGGTGGGAGGTTTCTATATCACTAGAATGTTAGGCTACCCGATCCATTTAGGGAAACTTGTGTTAAAAGGTAGAGCAGGATTTGAGAAAGCAGTATTTGATTCTTGTGACAGATCCAAGAAAATAGGCATTATTATTTTTGCAAGGAACCTTCCAATAGTGATCAGATCTCTTTTTGCTTTTTGGGTTTCTTGGTAAATATCTAGGAACGTAGACACTTGGGACTTCTTGATAGCCATACTTATATCCAAGTTGAAAGCTCTTAAATAATAAAACATTGACTATTCATTTGTTGGTTGTATCCCGTCAAGTACTCTCTACCAAGTTTGACTGAATCTAATGTTGAAGTTGAAATTTCTCCTCTTGAGGGTGTTTCTAGATGATGGTAAACTGGTTCAGTAGGGAGAATGGGTTTGCATGCTCATTTAACTCCTCCACTATTTTACTAGTAATCTAGGCTTAAGTAGATATGGTTTGGTTATCAAGAGCTCTATACCAATAGAGCATTTTCCCTTTGAAGGAAATAACTAGCAATATTATCATATCATCTTCTTTAGTGATGTTGTGTATCAATGCTAGCACGACTACATATTGAAAATGTTTGTAAGCTATCTTTATAGTACCATCATACTAGGATAGTGCTTTCAAGGTCATTGTTGGAATCAGATGTTGAGCTATTAGATTCGGGGGGCCTATATGGTTCCATAAATGGTAAGGTAGAATTGGTTGATTTGCAACCATTGTAATTATGGTTTTTCCATATCTTATAGGTATATGGGTAGTATTAGTTAAAGTTCCACTAGCAATAGTACTAGGGAAGGCTTTAGGGGAAATATTTGTGTTAGCAGTATATGAAGAAGTTGTTCTAGTCACTAAAATAAGATTAGCTCTGAGGCTACCAAGGTGTAGTTTGAATAACTCTATGGGTTATTCTAAATTTTTTGCTTTAGATATGGTTATCATAAAATACGATACATAACCAAAAAATAGGTAAATATTTTTATAGGATTCCTTTCTAGGGTAGAGTCGCTAGGTGATTAAAAAAATTGAGAGGGCAAAGCTATTCACTAGAGCTTTGATCTATATTTTCTGTGGGATTGGGTCCCATAGGGCATGCCAAAAACTATTGGTGCAAAATATGCCTTTGGTTACATTTGCATCCAAGACTTTGCCAACATTGAAATACTAGGTTAAAACAAAGTCTACCTAGTTCAATATCCAGATGAGGATGGTTCCTTGCTTATTTAGGAAAAGGGAGAGGGAGAAATGCATAAAGAGAGGTAAATATAGCTATTTATAGAAGTGTTAAGCGATACAAATTATATAATAGAAAAAAAAAATTAACAACCCTTTTGAAGAGAAGCATCTATTAGAACCATCAAAATAGAGAAACTAAGCTTCTAGTGTAAATATATTCAATACACAAGCTTAGCGGTAAAATTAATTTCAAAGTTAGCTAAACTTTTTTGCAAAAAATTAGAGTAAGAATTAAAGCAAGTTACATTCAACCTAACCTTACATAGCAATTAAAAATCCATACATACTTGATCAAGAACACCAATGATCTAGAAACTAGAATGAATGATATTTTATTAGCTTTCATAAAGTCTTTATACATTGCCTTGTAAACACCTAAGAGTTGACCTTTTGTTCATGTCACTCATCTTATATATAATAGTTTTACATAATAGAAAAACTAAAAGTTGTTACAACATTATGCCCATAGGCTCATTCTAGTAAAGAGGCAGTTAGGAGAGTATGGAGTATTGAACTAGAAATGGTTAAGATCTTCTTGTTGCAACGATCCTACCTGATATATTTAAAGTCATCGTGGTCCAGTTGTATTTTACTCAAAATATCATGCCATCATGACATTTTATCTTCATTTCTATCTTTAACTAATGTTGTCATGACCATTTACCTTAGATCTTCCCTTGGCCTTCAAAATGTTGCATTGTCATAACTTTTGGTTATTTCTTGACCCTTGGACTTCAAAATTTTGTATTGTCATGACCATTTTTCTTATCTCTACCCTTAGCCTTCAAAATTTCATGCTATTGTAACCATTTAACTTATATCTACCCTTGGCCTTCAAAATGTTGCACTGCCATGAATTTTGGTCATGGCTTGACCTTTGGTCTTCAAAATGTCATGCTATCATGACCATTTGCCTTAGCTCTGCTCTTGGCCTTCAAAATATTGCATTATCATATATTTTGGTCATGGCTTGACCCTTGGTCTTCAAAATGTCATGCTATCATGACCATTTATCTTAGCTCTACCCTTGGCCTTTAAAATGTCATGTTATCATGACCATTTACCTTAGCTCTACCCTTGGATTTCAAAATATCATGCTATCATAACTTTTGGTTATGGCTTAACCCTTGGTCTAAAAAATATCATGTTTTCATGACAACTTGCCTTAGCTCTACCCTTGACCTTAAAAATGTTATGTTGTTATGACTTTTGATCATGGCCTGACCCTTGGCCTTTAAAATGTTGTGTTGTTATGACCATTTACCTTAGCTCTATCCTTGGCCTTCAAAACATCACTCTATCATGACCATTTGCCCTAGCTGTACCCTTGACCTTCAAAATGTCACACTATAATGAATTTTTGTTATGGCTTGACCCTTGGTCTTCAAAATATTATGTTGTCATGACCATTTGGCTTAGCTCTATCCTTGGCCTTCAAAATATCATGTTATTGCATATTTTTGTCATGGCTTGACCCTTGGTCTTCAAAATGTCACACTATCAAGACCATTTTTCTGAGCTCTACCCTTGGCCTTCAAAATATCACACTATCACAACCTTAGCTTTTTCCTTGGCCTTCAAAATATCACACTATCATGATGTTTGGTCATGGCTTGACCCTTTGTCTTCAAAATTTTGTGTTGTCATGAACATTTGTCTTAGCTCTATCCTTGGCCTTCAAAATGTCACGTTGTCATGCCTTTTGGTCATGAATTGACCCTTGACCTTCAAAACATTATGTTGTCCTGACCATTTACCTTAGCTCTGCCCTTGGCCTTCAAAATGTCATGTTATCACAACCATTTGTGTTAGCTTTATCCTTGATATTCAAAATGTTGCATTGTCATGGATTTTGATCATGGCTTGACCCTTGGTCTTCAAAATGTCATGTTGTTATGACCATTTACTTTAGATCTATAATTGGCCTTCAAAATTTTGCACTATCATGACCATTTACCTTAGCTCTACCCTTGGCATTTAAAATTTCATGCAAGGATGACCATTTGTCTTCGCTCTACCCTTGGCCTTAAAAATGTTGTACTATCATGACTTTTGATCATGGCTTGACCCTTGGTCTTCAAAATATCGCACTGTCATGACCATTTACCTTAGCTCTGCCCTTAGCCTTCAAAATGTCGTGTTATCATGACTTTTGGTCATGGCTTGACTCTTGGCCTTTAAAATATCATGCTATTGTGACCATTTACCTTAGCTCTACCATTGGCCTTCAAAATTTCATGCTATCATGACCATTTGCCTTATCTCTGCCCTTGGGATTAAAATATCATGTTGTCATGACTTTTGATCATGGCTTGATCCTTGGGCTTCAAAATGTCATACTATCATGACCATTTGCTTTAGCTTTGCCCTTGGCCTTAAAAATGGTGTGCTATCATTACCATTTACATTAGCTCTACCCTTGGCCTTCAAAATGTCACACCATCATAACTTTTATCTTTTAGATCCACCTGCAAGTTCAATATGTCGCATTGTCATGATTGTTTTCTATACTTACTGAAGTTTTTAAGAATACTACTCCTTAGTCCCTTGGATGTGGTTATTTTGACCAATAGTTATTAAGGCTTAAAAGAGATAATATTATAATATTTTAATGTTATAATATTTGGGACAAAAGTTTGAAGATAAACGTTTGAGTGTTGCAATGGAAGTTAAAAAGTTTATTATAATATTTTTATATTATAATTTAAACTCAAGATGGGTTTGGTGCCAATGTGTTCGAAGGTTTCAAATGAAATGTTAATATAAGCATTGATGTCAAGAAAGGAGGTGAAATACATATAAATATAGATTAAAATAATTCACTTGGTAATGTTTTTTTTAATTAAATTTATCTCCCTTATGTGCAAGTGTGAGAAATAAAGGAAGGAGAAGATAAATTTCAAAGGAGAGAGGATGGTGTGAATAAGAAAAATATCATGGGTATTTATTCTTAAGTGGACGGTTGGCCTGGCAGTAGTCTAGGCAACACTAAGGCGTAGGGTAGGCAATAGGTCTTAAGTTTGAAACTCAACGGTGATGTTTTTTATGTTTTTGTTGACAAAAAGAATTCATCGAAAGGTTTATAACATAATTTGTGCATACACATTTTTGTGCAGGCGGTTGGACTAGTGGTAACCCAAGCGATGCTAGCAAGTGGGCAGGTAGGAGGTGTCATGGTCAATTCTCACCCATGGCCATTTTGGTAAGTGCAAAAATTAATTTTTTGTTGACTAAGGTTGAATTATTAGGAGGCATAAGTTGGGTTTGGTCATTGTGTGCACTATTTGACTTAGGGAGTCATAAGGGAAATAAGTTTTTATTTTGGTAAATATTTTAGAAGAAAATAAAAAGGGGGAAATTGCAATATTTTAAGGTGTTATTTTGAGGAGTAATAAGGTGTAATTAGTGGTTAATTAATTTGTATTTTGTATTTTTGATATATTGTCTTCGCTCTTTAGAAAAGAGAAATAAGGTGTAATTTAAGTTTATTGATATTTGTATTTTGGCACACCTTAGAAAAGAGAAGTTTGAGGATTTAGTCTTAAAATTCAAATTTTTATCTTTGCAAGACTAAAGATAAATTATAGAGTATATTTGATCACATATTTGAGGAAAGTTTTTTGTGATTGTTTTGAAAAGAATATTGGCTAACTTCTTGAAGTGGCAATTTTTTTATTATTTTGGAACAGGTTTTGAGGGCACATCTTCATTAAAGCAAGTTGAGAGGTATGTTGACATTATTCCCTCTCTAAGGTGGTTGGTTAAACAAAATATTCAGAATTATAAGGTGGAGATAAAAGGGTTGATTAGTGTGTATTGTTGAAAATATTTGAGCTAGGGTTTGTGAAACAAATTGTGCATTCATAGAATGAATTGTAATTTTTGAAGCATTGGATTGAATGTATTGAATGTGGATGAGCAGGTATTGTAAAGAAATTTGTGTATTATTTTGAGTAATATTTTTATTTTTATTTATTTTATTTTATTTTTTTAAATTTACATGGTGGAATCGGTAGCCGCCACGAATACGAGCAGGTTTTCCAACTTTTATGGCCATAGTATTCTGTGTTGTCTGCCTCAGAAGCTGCCACATAGATCTTCATGCAGTCCACCCCTATAACCACCATGCCACAATCATTTTAAACCTTTTACGACACTGAAAGCACCAGGAAAGGGATAAGCGTTCAGTCCAGCGACGCCCGAGATTTGAACCTTGGACCTCCGCTCCCCTATGGGGTTTGGATGAACCAATTGGTCTACACCTCAGACCTATATTAGAAATATTAGAAATAACATATTGTGAAATTATATTGCATATCATTTTCTATGTGTTCTTGAACAAGAATTTTGGGTAGAATATATCTGAAGTATTATGATCAAGCAAGTGTTATGAGCCACTTTGAGCATGTGTTATGAGAATTTTTGAGCATGTGTTAGAGCATAATTGAGTAGAGTAGTAAGCATACTAGAGTAGGATTGTGAGTTTTTTTGAGTAGGTATTTTTTGGATAAGGCTTGTGAGCAATTCTAAGAAGTCTTGTGAGTAGGTTTGAGGCAGACTAGTTATCAAGTATGAGATAGATCAGTACAAGCAGTTGAGCAAATTTGATTAGAGTTATGAGAAAATTTAATCATAGTTGTGAGAATATTTAATCAAAATTTTGAGTAGATTTGATCAGAGTTGTGAGAAAATTTGATCAGAGTTGAGCAAAGATAAGAATAGGATTTGGAAGCCAACCAACATAAAGGGGATAGAGTTCTCCTATGGATAGAGATCAACAAATCAAAGCAGTGAGGGCAGAGGTCTCCTGTGGATAGATATCCATGAACTTGAGCATAGGGGATTGGTGTCTTGTTTGGACAGAGGTCCATAAACAGTGTAATAGGGATTTGGTTCCCAAGAGATTCATTGAGAAAATTTATAAAAAATATTTTCTTCATGGATGTAACCCATATTGGGTGAACCACATTAAATCATGTCTCTCATATGTGTGATGATGTGTGCATTATTTGTTGTTTTTATATTATTGTTGTTATCATTTGGATTGAAAAGTAAATTTTTTTATCTTATACTGTTCACCCCCTCTTAGTATAAGCTTATGTTATTCAACAAAAGTATATGATAGTGATGATCATGATTGATTGTGATACATACTTATGGAGTATTGTATCCATAATATAGCCATAGTAATATGAATCTTTGGATACTTGACAATTCCTTCCTATATGCCAAGTATCATGACTCTTCACTTCTCTACTTGACACTTGCATACTTGATGAACACTTGATACTATATTGTATGCACACTGAAACATGACTCTTATACATCTATAACTTACACACTCTAACCTAAGATACTTGTGCACATATTTACATTACATATTTTCACTCTTACATATAAAAAATTGTCCACATAAACTTGGCTTACACTTGTACACTAACTCACACGATGCTTGTGCATTTCGTGCACATTACAAATTAACATGACACTTGTGCATATCCTGCATATTCACACTTAAATAAAAAATAAATATAACTCACACTCTAAAGTATGACTCAAACCTAATATAATATTTACAAATATACCATAAAGGTACCATGGGGTACATTAACATGCACTAAATAATGTAATATACTCCAGAAAATCTAATTTTGTCAAGGTATTTACTTTTTACTATTATGTTTTGTAGTTGAGCAAACTCAAAATAAATATATCACCTTTTTTTAAAATTAGTTTCATGTAGTCTTTGAACTAAAATTTATTGTATATTTTTTGATAAGTATGGTAGGTGGTAATGATAGGTCCTTAATCACAATAAATATTAAGAGAATTGGAAAGTCACTGTCCAAGTGAAGTCTCTATTTAATAAGCATTATGAAAATCATGCAACAAATACATATAATTATGAATTAGAATTTTATGTGGTAATTAATTTATACATACATGTATTATCAGGTGTTAATGGCTCAATAACTATGAAGCAAAAGGTGTTAAGAAGTTAATTTTAAAAGTATTTTATTATTTTGGTAGTATCCTATGTGTTATAATAGTTTACATTATGTGATGCAATCATTTAATTACAAACATCAAAATATATCTAAGTGATTTTAAAAATATCATAAATGATAATGGATCTGAAAGGTACAAAAGTGCTTATCAAAGAAAAATATCATAAATTAAAATGATGTTATCATAGTATTATTAGACATTATTGGTAAAGCATCACAAAGATATATTATAAATAGGTACTTATAATGATGCTAAAGTGGGATTTGTACCATTGTTTAACGAAATTGTTTTTAGAATGCATTTGAAGTAAACTTAGTTTATAGTGCCATTTTCCATACTCAATGGTTACATAGATTTTTTACTCATGCAATCTAGTGAAATGGAATGCCTATAAGGATAGTTGAAGAAAATGCATGGTCATTGTAATCCTAGAAAAAGAAAATGTATTATCATTGACCATCATTGGTAGGTCAATTTAGCAATAAGTTTAATCAAAGCATGCATATGTCATATAAGAATCAATTTGATAATATTCATATAATATTAATAGATTATAATATGATATTTTAAAATAATAAATATATGGATAGAAGTGTCATACAAGTTATCAAAAATATTTATAGATAATATGGTTTAACCTATTATTGTGAAGTAGATTTGTTCAAGTAGAACTCTTGACATGTAGAGACCTAAATTGCTTCTAGAAAATGAAATTATTGCTTTTTATGTAAATCAACAAGATAAATACATAAAAATATAGATTTGACTATCATATGGATGCTTAACATCCTTGAGGTGCTCAATAACCTATCTGTAAGGATGACAAAATACCAATCCCTTTGGCTAAAATATTTTCTATAATGTCCCAAAAATAAATATATTTTTTAAATGTCTCCTACACTTAATTATAAAAGTGAAAAAGGGGTTCATGTGACTAGGAGATATAACTTAAGTTGTGTTTATTTATGTTTTATGTTTTTATGTTGTAATAAGGCACTTTAAGTGATTTTAGGGTTGGGAGATGTCAACTCTAAATTTGAACCTCACCATATATAAGGGAGTGAGACGTCCAATTTTGGGCATGTTATGTTGATATCAGAATTGAATATTGAAACCCTAGAGGTTCCATGAGTTGAGATTGCAGGTCTTGCTCATTCCCATAGTGCATTGGAGGTGCATGTTTGGGGTCTTGGCAATATCATTGCAGGTGTTATTGCCCTAAAATATCAAAAATACAAAAAGAGGCATCTTTGAGGAGTTCGTGGCATTTTTTAGAGCATTTGTGTCATGTGTTTCAGATATTTTGGCAACCCAAACCCTACGCTTGTATTTGGGGTCATTTTTGAGGAGTTTTTGCATCTGTTCATCCTTGGGATTAGTTCATCCCACTTATGGGATTTTGTATCTGCATTTTGAGTTCCTTGAGGACCCATTTGTCCATTCTAGTTGTTATATTGGTTTGGCAATATTTAATTGTCTGATTTCTCCTCATACTTGTGTTATTTTATAATCTGAGTTATTTCCTTACTGTACTTAATTTCTGCATTTTCGTAGTAAAGGTTTGTTTTTCCTAAAAAAGGGACATTACAAGTGGTATCAGAGCTAGAATCTTTTCAGCCTGTGATTCGTGGTGATAAGTGTGTTTCTGTGGTGAAAAGTTGTGCCCTAGTGAAAATCATGGATTTTTAGGGGATTCGCATATTTTTAGGGATTTTTTTCAGAAAATAAAAATTGCATATTTGGATACCTTTTTGACCAATTTGCAGTTCTATGGTTTCAAAAAAAAATTTGGTGGTCAAAATTTTTAGAATTTTAGATTTCCCTATTTTTAGGGTTTGATAGGGTTTTATGCATCATCCTCCTGTTCATCAGTATTTTACTAGGAGAAACATACTCGCTTTGGAAATGTCAAACAGGTAAGAGGTTGAGGAGCCCCAAAGGCCAGTTGATAGGACTGAGCAAAAATTTTTATGCCCTACTTGACATGTTGCAAAGAATGATGTCCTTACAAGAGATAAATTAGTAAGAATTGAGGGCAGATTTGGGCAACCCAAATGGCACAAGGAGGGAAGGAGAAAGGGGAGGCAACAACAATGTTCCTTGTTCCACCACCTCCACCAGAGGAAAATGAGGTAACTGATGAATTAGATGAATGGTTTGCTGCTTATAGTAATAAATCTAAGGGTTTTAGGGCAGCAGTTTCTTTTGATAAATATTTGAATATTATGGGTAAATTTGTTGTTGAGGCTAAAAAAGAGAAAAAGAAGCACTTTTTGCATCAAAATATGGTCATTCCCTCATTTAATGGTCAAGATGGTATTACAGCTAGGGCATGGCTTCAAAAATTGTAGACTTACTTTACCTTGGAGCCTATTTCTAAAGCTAATGCAGTTCATATTGCTACACTCCACCTTGAGGGTAGTGCTTACTCATGGTGGTATCATGGGTTAGTAACCCAAGGGCATGGTGATATTGATACATTTGATGCATTTTGTACCAAGGTTTTGAACAATTTTGAAAGGAGGAATGTGGAAGAGTATTTCAAGGAGCTTGCCACTTTAAAGCAAACTTCATCCATTCATGCCTATGTGGAGGAGTTTGAACAACTTTCAGTTTAGGTACAAAATATTTCACACAAGAGGGTAATTTTTCTTTTTATGGATGGTTTTTTAGAACCCGTGAAGGGATTAGTTAAAGCTTTTGAACCAACCACTCTTGAAGATGCCATTAAGATAGCTTTAAGCTTAGAATCTGTTTTACCTCCTAGACAGAAATATTTTGCACATAATCCACTTGCTAGACCACCTTTTACAGCCAAAAAAATAGTTTTTGGATAGCAGTATGGGCAGCAAGGAAACCTCACACAACAAGGTGGAAATAAGAGAAATTTTTATGGCAGGAATCCCATGCATGGAGAAGGTTTTAGATCTAGTTTTCAGCCACCTAATAAGCCCCCAAATGGCCCATGCTTGACACAAGAAGAGAAATATGAGCTAAGGAAACAAAACAAGTGTTTCATTTGCAAGTCTCCTTGGCAAAGAGGTCATAAATATAGAGAAGGAGGTATGAAAATCATTGAATTACATTCTAATTCTGATTCTGATAATCCTAATTTTTATGAGGCAGATGATACACCCTTGGAAGATGAAGCACAAAGGGAGTATGAGGAAGTTCCTGAAGGTTCCCTAGCCACTTTAAGTGGGCTGAATCAGTTTCACACTATTAAGGTACCAGGTAGATATTTTGATGAAAAGGTTATTATTTTAATAGATGGTGGTGCTACTTACAATTTTGTTGATGAGAAGTTTGCCACTAGAAAGAATATTCCTACAACTATAATTCATGGTTTTAGTGTTGCTATTGGCAATGGTGATCTTATCACATGCAAAAAAGTGGTAAGAAACATAAAAATTAATTTTGGCAACATTGGAGTAGATGAGAAATTCTTTGTTTTTCCCTTAGGAGGTATTCCACATATGGTTTTGGGTGTGCAATGGTTGTATTCACTTAGTGATTATGTTACTAATTATCAAAAATTAGAACTAAAATTTGTGCTTGAAGGGAAAGATGTGGTGTTGTAAGGAATCAAGGAAAATGGGTCAAAATATTCCTGCAAAATTTTTGAGGTTTCATACAAAAGAATGGAGAAGATGATAAGGCATAAGGACATTGAGTGGGTAGTTGTAATTTTCAGTTCAGAAGGGAAAAAATCAGCCACTTATCATCCTAAAATTCAAGGTTTACTACAAAAAAATCTTAAGGTATTTTCTGACCTACCTAAAGGTTTGCCACCTAGTAGAGGTTTTCAGCATGTTATTGAATTGGAAGCAAATAGTAAACCTGTCATAATTAAACCTTATAGGCATCCTAAGGTTTTCAAATATGAGATTGAAAAGACCATTGTTGATTTACTTGAGAGTGGGCACATTATTTGCAAAGATGGGGTGAAGGTTGATCAAACTAAAGTTTCAGTTGTACAAAGATGGCCTATACCATCCAACCTAACGGAATTGACAGGTTTTGTGGGTTTATGCAGTTACTACAGGAGGTTCATTAAGGGGTTTTCTTCTTTGGCTGCCCCCCTTACTGAATTAACTAAGAAAGGGGCCTTTTCATGGTCCAATGAGGCTCTTTTAGCTTTTCTAAAGCTGAAATATGTAATGACTTCCACTCCTTTACTTGCTATTCCTAATTTTTCTGTTGCTTTTACTATTGCTTATGATGCTTCAGGTGTTGGAGTTGGAGCTGTACTTATGAAACAAGGATGCCCCATTTCTTATGAGAGTATAAATATCTCAAATGTGGAGAAAACTTCCAGCATTTATGATAAAGAGATGCTAGCTATCATGCATGCCTCGACCAAATTCAAGCAATACTTAGTGTGTGGCAAGTTTGTGGTCAAAATCAATCATAACAGTTTGAAATACTTCTTGGGGCAAGTTGAACTGAATGAAAGACAGTAGAAATGGGTAACAAAGTTGCAATCATATGATTTTGAAATTGAGTTTGTAAAGGGTAAGAAGAATTCAACTGTTGATGCACTTTCTAGGCACCCTAATTTTCATTCTCTTTCCATTATTTTTGCTGATTAGAAGGTGAAAATTATGACTGAATATGCAAAGAATTATTTTTGTTCTAAACTAATAAATGGGCAAGTTGAAGATGACAGGTTTAGCCATAAATAAAGACTAATTTTTTGTAAGGGAAGAGTGTTTTTAGTACCTGAATCGAAGCTGAAACAAGCTTTAATTACAGCCATGCATGATGCTCCACTTGTAGGCCATCCAAGTTTCTACAAGACTTACAAACATGTTAGAGAAAGATTCTATTGGAAGGGTTTGAAAAGGGATGTCTTCTTGCATGTTCAGGAATGTGTTATTTGCCAAGAAAATAAGGGGGAACATGAATTTGCAGTTGGTTGAATTCAACCACTTCCTATTCCCAATAAAAAATGGGAAAGGATCTCCATGGACTTCATTACTGGTTTTCCCAAGGTATACATGAAGGATTGCATATTTGTTGTTGTTGATAGATTGACAAAATTTGCTCATTTCTATGCCATTTCAACAACTTGTACAACCATACAAGTTGTTGATTTGTTTTTAAAATAAGTTTTCATATTGCATGGTTTGCCTAAATCCATTGTGAGTGATAGCGACAACAGATTTTTGAGCATTTTTTGGCAAGAATTGTTTAAGCTATGTGGTACTAAATTGACTCCTAGTACTAGCTACCATCCCCAAATTGATGGGCAAACTAAAATTGTTAACAAATGGCTTGAAGGATATTTGAGAAATTATGTTTCAGGTCAACAAAAGGTAGGGGTTAAATGGCTGCACCTGGGTGAATATTGCTACAATTCTACTTATCATATGTCCATAAAAATATCTCCATTCAAGGCACTTTATGGTTATGATGCCCCACACTTTTTAGATCTGATTTTTGGTGATTCAAGGGTCCAAAAAGCTAGAGACTTTGCAGTAGAAAATCAAGATATTCTTAATTCTTTGAAGGACAATATTCTTACGGTACAAAATCAGCAGAAGAAGTATGCAGATCAGTAGCGTAGTGCGCACTAATTTGAGGTGGGAAACTTGGTTTGTGTTAGGTTGCAACCCTACAAACAGTCTACATTGAAAAGAAGTGGAGCAAAAAAACTCAAACCCAAATTTTATGGACCTTACAAGGTGTTGAGTAAGGTTGGACAGGTTGCATATGCTTTGGAACTTCCAAGTGGAAGTAAAATACATAATGTCTTCCATATTTCTTGTTTGAAGAAGACCTTGGCCCAACATATTCAGCCATATCTAGATTTGCCACCCCTTGATGATGAAGGAAAGCTCATTCTTGAACCTAAATTGATCCTTGAGACAAGGGATAGAAATCTTAGGAGTAGGACTGTCAAATAATATCTTGTGAAGTGGAAGGACTTGCCTATGGAGGATGCTACTTGGGAAGGTGTAGAAATTTTAGATGCTCCAGCTTTGACTTTGCTTGAGGACAAGCAATTTGAGGAGGGTGGACTTGTAATGTCCCAAAAATAAATATTTTTTGTAAATGTCTCCTACACTTAATTATAAAAGTGAAAAAGGGGTTCATGTGACTAGGAGACATAACTTAAGTTGTGTTTATTTATGTTTTATGTTTTATGTTTTTATGTTGTAATAAGGCACTTTAAGTGATTTTAGGGTTGGGAGATGTCAACTCCAAATTAGAACCTCACCCTATATAAGGGAGTGAGACGTCCCATTTTGGGCATGTTATGTTGATATCAGAATTGAATATTGAAACCCTAGAGGTTCCATGAGTTGAGATTGCAGGTCTTTCTCATTCCCATAGTGCATTGGAGGTGTATGCTTGGGGTCTTGGCAATATCATTGTAGGTGTTATTGCCCTAAAATATCAAATATACAAAAAGAGGCATCTTTGATGAGTTCGTGGCATTTTTGGGAGCATTTGTGTCATGTGT
This sequence comes from Wollemia nobilis, assembly GCA_028583015.1. Lineage (NCBI taxonomy): Eukaryota > Viridiplantae > Streptophyta > Pinopsida > Araucariales > Araucariaceae > Wollemia > Wollemia nobilis. The sequence goes on along the minus strand of JAQPPZ010016751.1, from coordinate 788,848 downwards.
TTCAGATCTGTTGGCAGCCCAAACCCTACGCTTGTATTTGGGGTCATTTTTGAGGAGTTTTTGCATCTGTTCAGCCTTGGGGTTAGTTCGTCCCACTTGTGGGAGTTTGTATCTACATTTTGAGTTCCTTGAGGACCCATTTGTCCATTCCAACTGTTATATTGGTTTGGCAATATTTAATATATGATAATCGTTGATTTATCCTCATACTTGTGTTATTTTATGAGCAATTTTTGAGTTATTTCCTTGTTGTACTTAATTTATGCATTTTCGTAGTAAGGGTTTGTTGTTCCTAAAAAAGGGACATTACATTTTCCCCTTCCTTACCTCAACATGGGTATGATATATACACAAAAAAAATGGGAATATACTAACTTATTACACATGAACATCGATGGTTTATTCTATCCTAGGTCAAACTTTTTTATTTACTTACATAATAAAACAACAAAGTTAAATCTAGTGAAATGATATATTAGCTAATCATATTAATTATGAAATAAAACTCAAAGTTTCAAATAAAATAGGGAAAGAATTGTGGGAAATGAAAAATATGACAAAGTACTTGGTATAATGATAGTTTGCACCCAAGTTAGATATCTATAATTTCCCAAGTTTTAACAATATAGAATATAAACTACAAAGAATATAACAAGGACATCTACAATAAGACAAAATGGGATGTTATCATTTATGGGGACTACAAAAGGTAGGATGAATAATGCATATCTATTAGGAACCTATTAAAAATAAATTCACTCACATAAAATACATAAAATAAATAGAGAGTCATGCAATAACAAAATATCACAATGCAGAAAGTAAATGCAAAATTAAACATTCTCACAATAAACATAGAATCGTAGGCCTCTTAAAGGGGGCAACCTCCTTAAATACTTCATTAATTTGGAAAATATACATTTTTACATGGATCCATGTATTTAAAGAAACACTTCATGCAACCCTAACCTAAACTTGAAGAGTTGTATTACATGCCAAATGTCAGTTGAGATAGAATATTCTACTAAACATTGGTTACATTCTTGATAACGGTTACATTAAATGGCTCCACTTATATAGGCACCTTACTTGCCAAATACCAATACAAAATATTACAAAATAACATTATAAAGGAATCCCCATGCTAGAAGTGGATCATTACATAATCATATGATAATTACAAAAATAATGTTAGATGGGGTCCTAACATGTCCTTCCCCTTCAAAATGCTTTGTCCTAAAAGTTGTAGATGAGGAAACTAGTGCTAGAGTTATTGGAGAGACTGCCATGTACCATATTCTAGTTGTATACCATACCACTAAACAAGGACCTTAGTAATGGATCAATTTCAAAGAGTGCATTTCCTATGATACAACAATTATTTTAGGTCAAGCAAGATAGAAACTTAGTCATCTAGTTTTGGGAGGGAATATTAAACCTATATCTGATTTCCCACAATCCTATAGAGAGAGGATACATTAAATACAAGGTGGATCTTGGATGTAGGTGGTTGGTTCAATTTATAGGTCTTTGCACCAATCCACTATAAAACCTATTAGGGGCTATAGTATTTGGCAACAAGTTTTTGTCACCTGTAAATTTGGAGGGATGACTATTTATATGGCTAGAAATGAAGGAAGACCATATCACAAAAATTAAAGTTACACTTAAATGGTGTTGATTAGCTTGTTGGTGCATCTGGTTCTAGACCACTTCTAAATTCATATTCAATTAATGAAGGACTTTGACATTATGGCTAAGTGTAGTGTTGACTGCATGGACCTTGGAGCTGCCTAGAATATAAGAGGAGGGTGTGAAAGAAGGCCATCTATAAATTGATTCAAATTGGGTGACCTTGGTTGTAGTGTTATAGGAAGTGTGATACCACCACTCAGCCAAGAGAAGCCACTTTTTCCATTGTGTAGGATGATCAGAGGTAAAGCAACAAAGGTAGGTTTCCAAATATTTATTGATAATAATAGTTTTGTCATCCATTTATGGATGATAAGTTGAACTCATTTTAAGTTGGGTTCTCTATAACTTAAAAAATTCTTGCCAAAAATTACTAGTGAAGGTAGGATCATTACCAAACACAATGGATGTAGGCATGCCATGAAGGCAAAAGATAGAATCAAGAAAAATTTGGGTAACTATGGAGGCCATGTAAGGATAGGAGAGGGAAAAAAAATGAGCATACTTTGAGAGATGATCCACTACCATAAAAATAATTTATTTTCCTTTGGACTTAGGTAACCCTTCAAAAAATTTAATTAAAATATCTATCTAGACCTATTTAGGAGTAGGCAAGGGTTGTAGAGTTATCGAAGAATACATAGTTTTGCCTTTCATCCATTGATAGGTATCACATGCTACCAAAAAATTATGAATGTCCTTCATACCTTTCCAAAAAATGTGTGCTTAACCCTTTCATATGTTTTGAGGAACCCATAATGGCCTATAGTGGGTGAAGTATGCATTTCCTTCAAGAGGAGTTCCCAGAGTGGAGACCTGTGAGGAACCAAAAAACACTAGTGATAGTGTAAATATTGGTTGTTCCAAGTGTATCCTAGATATGAGGTAGATTTTATTTGAAGGAAGACAACCAAAGTTTGTAAGCCTAAATCCTTAAGAACCTCCTCATGAAGATAATTTATCCACTACATAATGGGGGAAGAAATGGAACATAGCATACTATGAGCCTCAAATTGATGAAAAAGGCATCCACCATGTTAGATTTTGATACAATATCCTAAGGAGATAATAATAATGAGATGTAAAATAATATTAAATAAAGTAAATCTAAAAGATGACTAAGATATGCAATAAACATAAATGATATATAAATGAATATAATGTAGCTATGGAGGAAATGAGCACTCCATCAATATAGCTACTGGAATACATTGCATCCATCACCAATGGATGGTGATCCACACAAAAATAAACTACCTACTAATATCCCTAAGCTAATGTATCATCAACACTCCTCTTGTTTCTCTATTATAACAATGAGGCCATCCTTATATAGGTAAAATAGGATAATTGGCCAACACTCTATCTAGTTGTACAAGTGACACCTTGCACATTTACAACTTGCACATGGAAACTTGTGCATTTATTACATTGCATGAATAACTAGATAAATTTCTATTAAAGTAATATAATGTCCTAAGTATGTACCTTTGAAGATATACTTACATAACCCAAATGATGGAATATAAACTATTTATAATATCCCCTATGTATTAAATTATTTGGGTATTGAAGACTTTTAGTCTTCACTATGGATATTCATCTTGTTCTTGAGCTTCCTATTCTTCCTCTGCATTCTTTGTAACATATACATGCAAATAGTTAGTATTTTTGTAGTATGTTACATTTAATGATAGAGATTTCACTTCATAATACTCTGTAGGTTCTTCCAGTTCTTCAATTTCATCTATCTTCTGAACTAGGTGACCTCTTTGATTTCTCTTATGGTATTCTAGTTGAGGATAAGTTGGCCACTAAAATTATTACTAATGAGGGTTCCTTTGGTATTATCGTGGTCAAAACTGATTTCTATTATTCATATGGTTTCCTTGGTTCCTGTTCTTGGGATTGTATCTACAATAGATGGTACTATGGCCCTTATTTCTACATATCTAACAATACCATACTTTATATCCTCTTTTTGATGTAGCAATATTTCCCTATGGATTATGTTTTTATGCTATTGCAATGTTAGTCATCTCATATTTCAAGGCGATTTCTATTTCATATTCTTGAAGTATATTGACCAGATCATGAAAAGAAGTATCTTTACTTAAGACATTTAAATATGTGATCAAATGCTTATAGTTGTTTGGAAGTGATCTCATGGTTACTTGAGTAAGAAGTTCATCCTTGAATTTTTCTCATAAGGTTAACAATTTCCCTTTAATATCTTCTACTTTCCTTAGGAACAATTCTATGCTTTCTCCACTATTCATTTTCAATGAATGAAGTTGAGTTTGGATATAAAGAATAGTTACCTTATTCTTTCCTTCAAATATTTTATCTAGGCTTGTCCATGCATATAAATATATTTTATCTAAACTGATATAAGTTTGAGTCTCATTAATGATAGCAAATGTTATTATCATAAGGTTTTTTGAATCATTTTATTCAAACTTTAGGATTTCAGTTTCACTTGTGGTAGGCTTGTGTGTTTTTCCTTTTAAAACATCCCAAAGTTTTTCATATACTAAGATTGCTTTCACTTTATTTTTCCAATGGAAATAATTAGGACCTTGAAGTAGTTGAGATTCTTCTTGGAAGAATTTATTAAATTCCTTTTAGATCTTCTCAATATAAAGCCTTAGATTTGAAGGCTGCCTTATATCTCACTAGTGTTTTTGGAGTATGATATAGTGCTTTTTGTAAAGATAAAGTTCAATTTTATGATTGATTTTGTACAGTAAAAATTTAATTTATCTAACACCTTATTTATCCTAATTGAACTAAGCACTTTTCCAAATTTTCAAGAGGTTTTAATGTTGGAATCCTTTTGTCCTTTTTTGAGAAATTTAAAGACAAGTAAAAATATAATTTCCAACTTTAATAATAAATATTTAATAACCTCTTTTATGACCCTTGCATTTAATTTATAATTTCGAAAGACCTATTTTGATGTTGTAACCTTTATCACTCCAAATTTTGGAAAATTAGAAAATTAATAATATTTGCAAAATATCAAAGAAATTAATCCAAGTTGAATTCCTTATTTCTCCTAGGTTAAGATGGAAATATTATTTTAATTTGGTAAGTTGTCCCCTATAGTTTCACATTCACTAAATTAAATTTTATACCTTAGTTTATAACCCTTATATTTCTTAAGTTAAAAGTAATAATAAGATGGTATTTCACCCTTACCTTTTTTATGCTAGACTCCTCACTCTTCGGTGCTCCCTTTGACTAAATATAATAATGATAATATGGTTTCCTTGGGTGCTGGAATCAATGGAGGTAGACATATTTAATATTGAAACGTATACACTGCTGAATATGGAACATTTAACCTTTTAATAACCTAGAGTATTAAATGCTTCTTATTCCTTCCTTCCATGATGTGCTGACTAGATTTGACTAGGTTTTCTCTCACACTCTGCTCCTTGTAACATTCAAAATTTGAGAACTTTTATTGGAGGAGAAAACTTAGCTTTATGACATGTGTCACGTCCATTACGTATGGGCACCCTTATAGGTAACTCTTTGTTTCTAGTCATTATGTAATGCTTAATCCATTGTGTGGGACTTTTGGATAACAAGTGTCACCACTTTACTCGTCTAAATCATAGCTTCTAGTAGTTCTTGAGAGATGAAGCTACTAGTAACACTTGAGAGTCGAAGCTTCTAGTAATGCTTAGCAGTTGAAGCTTCTAGCAATATGTTTAAGAGTCAAATATTCTTAGTAACGCTTGAGAATTAGAATAAAGTTCGAATGCTTGGGAATTTGAGAGGAAAAGTTATTGTAATGATGAACCTATAGCCGCTACTTTTCTTGTAACTTGGAATACAGATTGTAACCTTGCACAGCTTTCTAGGAAGACCGCTCTGATACCAGATGTAAGGAACCTATGTTCCTTTACTATAAATCACCTTTTTATGAATCGTTGTTAAATTGAAGGAGAACCCAACAATTAATTTATAAATATATTATTCGATGGATGGTTTATAACACCCAACACATTGCATATATATCTTATCTAGAGTTGTGAGTTTGATGAAAGGACATGTTGGTCCATATAATTAATGAATTAAATAATAAGGTTAGGATTAGAATCCTAACGGCTATTGGAAGATAGATGCCAAGTGGCATTCACTCTCTCTACATGTAGATCGTAACACCTTCAAAGGATATTATAACTCCTTAGGTATTTTAGTTTACCATTACTTTGCTTTGCTATGTTTCTTGAGTAGAAAGCAACCTGGTTTACTGCATGTGGATTGATGAGGCATTGAGTAGTAAATTTGATGCTTCGTTTGGTGGATGATCTTCACTAATATAGTTGCTCCTTTTTTATTTACTGCTTCTAATGTACTGAAACCTATACGTCCTTGTAAGTAGATGTTAATTTCTCCTTGGTAGAGATAGATGCATTTTAGATGCTATCCATATTGTTGTTCGCCTTACATTGGTAGGAGTAGAAACCTCCCTTTTATCTCTGTAATGTATATGATGTTTGTTCCACTTTGTTATCCATATCATGTTGATTCCATATCACATGGCTATCCATATATTGTTGTTGTCCATCAGTGAATGTAAACTTCTTTATGTAGCTTTGACAATGGCCTCTTGTGGGCTTCATTTTGTGGGTTCATCCATCCAAGGTGCACTCTCTAAGTGGCTGCTATTGCTTGGGAAAATAAGTGCTTACATTGGTTTCTTTTCTTGTTGATATTGGGTCTTTTGGAGAAACATCCAAATATTCTTCTTGGACTGTAAAATAACAGATTTAAATGGTGCAATACAATGTACTATAGATTTTACATTATCCTCCTTTTGCACTCATATTTTAGATATATATTTATGGTTTCATGGATGATTTCTCTTCCTGCAATACAAGTGTTTTGAGGTTGTCTTTTATGAGTAGACACATTTCCTTTTTGCTTTGATACTTTTATATTAAATCCAAGCTTTAGACAATAGTAGATAGAAGCTTTTAGTTTATGCATTTTTTCTGCATTTTCTTTTCTCGCATTCACTCTAGGAATGCTTTGGATATGAGACTCACCAAGTCCCACTAAAGATTTGATTTCTATTTTAGGTTCTTCTCAAAGTTTTGGAGGATTATAATATTTTTTGGGTGGCTTCAATTGGCCACTACAAATTGTATATTTTATTGCTTCAATAGTGTATTTAGAAAAGGTCCGAGGTGTAGACCAATTGGTTCATCCAAACACCATAAGGGGCGGAGGTCCAAGGTTCAAATCTCGGGCCTCATCGGACTGAACACTTGTCCCTTTCCTGGTGCTTTCAGCAGCGTAAAAAGTTTAAAATGATTGTGGCATGGTGATTATAGGGGTGGACTGCATGAATATCTATGTGGTAGCTTCTAGGGTAGACAACACAAAATACTGTGGTGGCCATAAAATCTGGACAGCCTGCCCGGATTCGTGCGGCTATCGATTCCACCATGAAAAAAAAATAGTGTCTTTAGAAACTTAATACCAATCAGATTTTGTGCCCTTCAAGAACACAAAAGATAATTTTCTTTTGAGAGTAGTGTACTAGTACATAATAAATCTAATAGACCCCCTTTTTAATGCACTAAAAATTTCACCTTATCAATTCAATTTAACTCTCAATATAATGCACTTTAATTAATGTACTACAACTATTCAAGAATAACCTAAAATAAATATTTAGAAGTTATCTGCAAATTCACTACAACGAATATTGTAGGACTTAGTTTTATTTTCTATTTTCTAAGTAGATGATAGGTAGTTGATAGATATAATTCTAAAATATAATAAACTCCTAAATAATGTGCAAATGAATCTTAATATGGACCTCTTTCTATTTGCACTTTTGAAGACTGTAATATACTTTTATTTATACAACTTTAATCTAGATAAGGTGCTCAAATGAATCCTAATTAATGACTTAGTTAGCACTAGTAGTTGTGTACCTTTTTAATATTTTGTAGATCCTTCTTCCACTTATTTAGAGGATGTAGATATTGGTGCCTAATATCACCAATTTTTTGCTTCGAGTAGGGTTTTGCATCTCTCCATAGACTGTTCTTGAACAACCCCTTCTTCACCAAATGATGGTCTCAAACTTTCTTTTACAAGCCTAGGATTTGATGGCTTGTTATCCTCTTGTAATATTCTCCTTACACTATAGATTTGGATAAATATATATATCTAAAGCGGTGCCTTCTGTTGTGAGAGGTAACATTTAAATATCTTATATTTGATGAGCTTCTTCTATCTTTAAGTCTTCTTGTTGAATTCTGACTTCAAGCAGGATCTTCCTCTTAATATTTTGAATATCTTGAGATCTTTTACTGGATTCTTCTTCTACAATTTGGTACTCCTTGCAAAATTCTCCTTCTCTTGTGCTTGTTGTCAGATGTTGATAGTTGCCCCATGTTTTTTACTATCAAGGGCTTCTCCTTGGTAGTGGATTTCTCCAGTGAGATATCCCTTGATGATTTCTTTAGTAAGGTTTTCCTAGATGTTTTTTGGATGCTTGATGAGACCCTTTTAATGTCTTTGATCTTGCATATTTTTATGGTATTCACTTGATACCTCTTCAACATTCTACTCCTAGAAGTGTTGGTGATGTGATTTGCTCCTGGATCTTTGATTCTACTACTTCTAGATTTGAGCAGGACTCTCCTAGTCCTTCCAATTCTATAACTCCTTCAATGAGATCTTCTCCTGATATCATTTGCTTCAGGTGCTGAATTGATTCTAAATAAGATACCCTTCCTAGCTATTTTATAGGAAGTTTTCCAGCTCATTGAATCCTCTTTCCATGCAAAAAATATGTTAATACTGAAATCATAATCTACTTCTAAATCAGATATTCCTTTCGAATTCCTTTTCAAGATCAAGGATTTTGTGGCCTTTTTTAGTATCAAGGCTTTTGTGTCCTTTTTAAATATCAAGTCTTCTATGGCATTTTCAATATAAATACTTATGTGGCTTCTAGTTCAAGGCTTCTAAGGACTTTTTCATATCAAGCTTCTATGGCTTATTATTCAAGGCTACTATGACCTTTTTGTATCAAGCTTCTATGGCTTGTTTGTTGGACATTTTTATTCTAAGTAAAAGTTGTCATTGATGTCAAAAGGACCTATGAAAGTAAGCACTATGTTTTTTTCCTCAAGAGAGCTTCATGAGAAGAAAAGGTTTTGATCAAAGGTTCAAGAAGGTATGCATGGTATTTGGTTCCAAAAAGAGCTTCAAAGGAAGCTTATCAAAAGGTTTTTATGAAAACCAAGGAAGGAAAAATTAAAAGGTTTTATTTAAAAACCATGGTAGGCTTATGTGGAAAGGGCTTTTATTAAAAGCCAAGGTGGAAAATAATTATTTTTAATTAATTATAATTCCATTTTTTTAATTAGTTGATTTATTAACTATTTAAGTTAATTAAATTAATTAGTAATTCATTTTTAATTAATTAATTTTAATTAAACCCTAAGAAGGGTTGATAAAATCAAATTCAAAATTATTCGAATTCGGCCGACATGTTTGAAGTGCATCCAAAGCATATAAAAGGAGGCAAAGGATTTCATTTTGTGATAGCCAAGAGTTCGACATTCATCCTCATGCATTTTGATTTCGACATCGAAGCCCCAGTGACAACGAAGTAGGAAGACAAGCATTGTGTGGTCAAAGGTGTGACATGTTGGTATTGGCACCAAGGAGGAGGTACATGCAGTGATAAAAAGGGAGAATTCCCTTCTCCCTCACGTGGGTTCACCTAGCCTACACGACACGGCCAAAGGGCTTGGTAGCATGGTGGTCAACGGTTTGAATTGTCGAAGACCCTTTTGAGGGTGTTGTGCATGCACTCCAAAAATTGTGGGATACTCATTTGAGGTTGCTTGCACTCAAACCACATTTTTATTTTGGAAGGCATATTTTTGGGTATTGTTGATGCAGTTCGTGCTTTTCTAAGCACGTGAGGGTGTGTAGCCCAATGACAGCTTGGTCATGGTTAAGGCATTGGAAATAAGGACATCAGGGGATAAAATCCCTCTGAGAGGTAAAGGCAAGTTAATTTTTATATTCTAATCTTTGTTAAATAGCCCTAAGGATAAATAAGGGTTATGTTATGCCCTAGAAAATTGAGATATTTTTTACGGTTTTATTTTTGGAAGGGTAGCATATTATATATCGTTGGAAAGAATTTTTCAAGGGCTATTTGATTAAATTTATTAGAAGGAGAAATAAGGTGTGTGTAAAGAGATATTTATAGTTTTGTAAAAGGGGTTCAAAAGTGAGTTTGATTTATTCTTTTTCAAAGGGGATTATTTATTTCATGAGAGGACATGGTGAATTTTATTGAGTAGGAGTAATAAGGTGTTATTGGGATATTATTTTTATTGTTGTGATATTACTCAAGTCATCTAACCTCTTTGTGATTGAAAAGGAAATATTTGAAAGAGTGTTGACTTTGAAAGATTTTGTGGACAACTCCTTGGCATCAAAAAGGTATGGGTAATATTCTCCATTGACTAGTTTGGGTGATTGATTTCTAAAAATATCATTGGAGATAAAAGGATTGATTGTGGTTTTATTTTTGAAAGTGTTTGGTTTAATGCTTCAAGGTTTTATGGATTGAGTTTTGTGATTAAACCTTGTTTTATGAGCATTGTTGTTGAAGCAAATTGGTTATGCAAAGAACTTGAACTTGAGTTAGAAAATAACATGAGTATCATTGTTATGTGAGATTTGTTGTTGAGCATTGTTGGAAACATTTTGAGTTGGTTGAGACATGCTTGGACTAGGGTTTGTGAGAAAGGGTTGTTCATTGAGTTGATTGGTTGAGTTGAGTTGATTGAGCCTAGTCAAGTGGATGCATGTGGTTGTTGAATTTCCATGAAATAAACTATTCTATATTCTGATTTGAGTTGAGATTGAGATTTAAGTATAGAACATATTGAGTCTCTAACAATTCTCTTTATGCTTCTATGATATTGAGTTGATAAAGTGATTGAGCATTTGAGTATAGAACATTTTGAGTCTCTAACAATTCTATTTATGCTTCTATGAGATTTATTTGAGTTGAGATTGGGAATTAAGTATAGAACATATTGAGTCTCTAACAATTATCTTTATGCTTCTATGAGATTGAGTTGAGAAAGTGATTAAGCATTGAGTATAGAACATATTGAGTCTCTAACAATTCTCTTTATGCTTCTATGAGATTGGATAAGTTCTATGTGGACTTATCAAACATATTTGAGGTAAGTCTTTGAGAAGACTTGTGGACTAATTTTGTGTGACCTTTTGTGGAGGCTTGTAATACAAATTTGAGCAAGTCCTAGAGAGGACTTGTTAAGCGGTTTTGGACAAGTCCTTGAGAGGGCTTTATGAGAAGTTTTGGACAAGTTCTGAGTGAGCTTGTTGAGTAGATTTGGACAAGTTCTGAGTGATATTGTAGTGCATATTTGGACAAGTTTTGAGTGACCTTGTTGAGAAAATTTAGACAAGTTCTGAGTGAGCTTGTTGAGAAGATTTAGACACGTTATGAGTGAGCTTGTTGAGCAGATTTGAGAAGGTTCTGAGTGGACCTCTTGAAAAAATTTGAGAAGGTTATGAGTGAACCTATTGAGAATATTTGAGGAGGTTCTGAGTGGACTCATTGAGTATATTTGAGTAGGTTCTGAGTGGACATTTTGAGTAGATTTGAAGCAATTTTTGAGTGGACCTGTTGAGAATATTTGAGAAGGTTCTGAGTGAACCTATTGAAAAATATTTGGAGGTGACAGAGTATAGAGTACAGAGTCTGAGTGGATAGAGATCCAACATCCAAGACAATTGAAGATAGATATTTTGTGTGAAGAGTCTTCAAGTGGAGAGAGATCCACCAGTCAGTGCAACATAGAGATAGAGTCTTCTAGAAGATCACTAGCCAGAGCTAAAGGGGAAAGAGTTCTCCTGTGGAATATATCCATGAACTTGATATTAGGGGATAAACATATCCTTTGGAAAGAGGTCCATAAATATTGTAATTGGTAAGGATTCCCAATATATTGATTGAGAAATTTTTAGTAAAATATTTTCTCTATGGAGGTAGCCCACATTGGGTGAACCACATTAAAATATGTGTCTCTATTATGTGTGATGATTTGTGCATTGCTTTAGTTATTTCTATTGATATTACCATTGATTAAATTGATTAATACTATTTGGGAAAGAGAAGTAAAAAGTGGTCTTATACTGTTCACCCCCCTCTCAGTATAAGCTTGTGTTCTTAAATTGGTATCAAAGTCAGTTCTTTTGAAAGATTTTTAATAGCTTGAAGGAATATCCTACAAGAACACAAATGGCAAATAAATGCAAGAGTAGAAGCATGAGACATAAGAAGAAAATAACACCTATGGTCATGAAAGAAAAGGAAGATGAGTTTAATATTTTTGTGTTGGGAGGACAAATGGAAATAGATTCAAGAGATGAATCAAGTAATAGAGAAATATCTAGATTGATAAAGTTTTGTACCATATGTGGGAAAAGAGGTCACCATGCAGCTTATTGTCCACACGAATATTTTATTTGTGGTCAACTTGGCAATAATGCAAGATATTGTAATGGGTTTAGTAGCAGTGAAGATGAAGATGATATTCTTAGAAATGAAATCCTAGATATTGGTTCAAGAAAGGATAACAGGGACAATCAAAACAAGTATGAAGAAGAAACTCTACTTTCAGTAATAGAAGAAAAAGAAGATGCTTCAAAAAAGAAAAAGGGAAATCCACTCTTAAGGAGCTTATTGAATTGAAAAGAGAGAATTTATAATTGAAGGCTCAAATACAATAAGATAAGAAATGTAAGACAAAGCTTCTACATGATATCTATGATTTTAGTGATAAGGTTGAAAAAGCAAGAAGAGTTGAATAAGGTATGATTGAATAGTCAAAGATAAAAATAGTAGAATGTGAAAAACTAAAGGTTACTCTTGAAGAATTAAAAAAGGAGAACTCGAGATTAAGGGTTCAGGCTTGAGAATATGAGAAAGAAAAATCAAAGTTTTTACAAGAACTCACCAACTTCAAAATTAAAGTTGAACAGACAAGAACAATTGAAGAAGGTATGGCCAAAAAATTAGAGATAAAATATCTAGAGTGTGAAATATTAGAGCATGTGATAGTTTCACTAAGAATGGAAGTAAAATATTCTAAGGACAAGCTACACAATTTTGAGGAAAATTCAAAGACTTTAGATAGGATTATCAATGCACAAAAGTCAAAAGTAACCATAACAAAATAAGGTAAACAAGAAGAAGAAAAAGGAGAGTCAAGCTCAAGCACCAAAAAATAAGAAGATTCAAAATAAGTAAGTAAAAAAGAGAGTGAGATTTATAAGGATAAGTTGGACAATGGAAAGTTAAACAAGGAAAGGAAAAATTGACAAATAAGGAATAGATGGAACAGGAAACATCTAGAAGAGACTAAGAGACCAATGGGGTCTAGGCAAGGTTTCTTCAATGAAATATTTTTTTTATGTCACGGGTTTGGGCACATGGCTTCACAGTGCAGGACACATGAAAGATAGGAATATGAAAAAAGGACAACTTTTCCAAGGATATTGCTACTCATGCAATGAGTTTGGTCACAAGGCAATGAATTGCAGGGTTCATGATAGAAGAGGATATGACTTCACTAGGAGAAGTCCTAAGATAGTTTCACCTCCAAGGAATAATAACATTAAGTGTTATAAATGCAATAATGATGATCACATGGCGATATGGTGTAGAGCAAATATTCTAGAATCAAGCATGAACAGGAACATGAATATGAACAAGAACATAGTTATTAACAGAAATAAGAACATGGATGAGAACCATAACAAGAACAGGAACATGAAAATGAATGAGAACAAGAACAAGAACAAGAACATGAATATGGATGAGAACAAGAATAGAAACAAGAACATAAGTGATGATAGAAATAGGGATGATGACTTGTAAATAAATAGTCAAAGGATTTAGAAAACTCATAAAAGAAAAGAGAAAGATAAAGGTAAAGAATAGTGCTTTCATGGAGTAGAAATACTCCCACACCTGAATTAACCACCTCATGTGGAGGTGGGGGTGGGGCTAAAATAAGAGGCTAATTCTTAGCCTCGAGTCCCAAAGGTGACCCTTTTCCATTGATGTCAAAGGGGGATAGATTTATGTATATTGGGGAGAGATTTGATATGGGGAGAGATTTGATATTTGCGAGAGCATTGAGCTAGGGGGAGCATAAAAGAAGGTCAGGTTTCAATAAAAGGATATGGGTTGCCATCAATGACAAAGGGGGAAATTTTTGGACATTTTGAGTCCTCTAAGTCAAAGTTGTCATTGATGTCAAAAGGACCTATGAAAGTAAGCACTATGTTTTGTTCCTCAAGAGAGCTTCATGAGAAGCAAAGGTTTTGATCAAAGGTTCAAGAAGGTAAGTGTGGTATTTGTTTCCAAAAAGAGCTTCAAAGGAAGCTTATCAAAAGGTTTTTATGAAAACCAAGGAAAGCGAAATTAAAAGGTTTTATTTAAAAACCATGGTAGGCTTATGTGGAAAGGGATTTTCTTAAAATACAAGGTGGAAAATAATTATTTTTAATTAATTATAATTCCATTTTTTAAATTAATTTAATAGTTGATTTATTAACTATTTAAGTTAATTAAATTAATTATTAATTAATTTAATTAATTAATTAAATTTAATTAAACCCTAAGGAGGGTTGATGAAATTAAATTCAAAATTAGACGTGTTTGAAGTGCATCCAAAGCATATAAAAGGAGGCAAAGGATTACATTTTGTTATAGCCAAGAGTTTGAAATTCATCCTCGAGCATTTTGATTTCAACATCGAAGCCCTGAAGACAACAAAAGAGGAAGACAATCGTTGCATGGTCAAAGGTGTGATGTGTTTGTATTGGCACCAAGGATGAGGCGCACACAGTGATAAGAAGGGAGAATTCCCTTCTCCCTTACGTTGGCTATCCTAGCCCATGTGACGTGGCCAAAGGGCTTGGCAACATGGTGGTCGGCAGTTCAAATTTTTGAAGACCCTTTTGAGGGTGTTGTGCATGCACTCCAAAAATTGTGGGATACTAACTTGAGGTTGCTTGTGTTTGAAGCACATTTTTATTTTGGAAGGCGTGTTTTTGGGTATTTTTGATGCAGTTCATGCTTTTCTAAGCACATGAGGGTGTGTGGCCCAATGGCAGCTTGGCCATGATTAAGGTTTTGGGAAGAAGGACTTCGAGGGATCGAATCCCTCTAAGAGGCAAAGGCAAGTTAATTTTTATATTCTAATTTATGTAAAATAGCCTTAAGGAGAAATAAGGGTTATGCTATGCCCTAGAAAATTGAGATATTTATGATGATTTTATTTTTGGAAGGGTAGCATATTATATATCATTGGAAAGCATTTTTCAAGGGCTATTTGATTAAATTTATTAGAAGGAGAAATAAGGTGTGTGTAAAGAGATATTTTTGGTTTTGTAAATGGGGATTCAAAAGTGAGATTGATTTATTCTTTTTCAAAAGGGATTATTTATTTCATGAGAGGACATGGTGAATTTTATTGAGAAGGAGTGATAAGGTGTTATTGGGATACTATTTTTTTGTTGTGATATTACTAAAGTCCTCTAACCTCTTTGTGATTGAAAAGGAAATATTTGAAAGAGTGTTGAGTTTTATAGATTTTTTGGACAACTCCTTGGCATCAAAAAGGTATGGGAAATATTCTCCATTGACTAGTTTGGGTGATTGATTTCTGAAAATATCATTGGAGAGAAAAGGATTGATTGTGGTTTCCTTTTTGAAAGTGGTTGGTTTAATGCTTCAAGTTTTTATGGATTGAGTGTTGTGATTAAACCTTGTTTTATGAGCATTGTTGTTGAAGCAAATTGGTTATGCAAAGAACTTGAACTTGAGTTAGAAAAGAACATGAGTATAATTGTTATGTGAGATTTATTGTTGAGCATTTTTAGAAATATTTTGAGTTGGTTGATACATGCTTGGACTAGGGTTTGTGAGAAAGGATTGTTCATTGAGGTGATTGGTTGAGTTGAGTTGATTGAGCCTAGTCATTTGGATGCATGTGGTTTTTCAAGTTCCATGAAACAAACTATTCTATATTCTGATTTGAGTTGATATTGAGATTTAAGTATAGAACATATTGAGTATCTAACAATTCTCTTTATGCTTCTATGATATTGAGTTGATAAAGTGATTGAGAATTTGAGTATAGAACATATTGAGTCTCTAAAAATTATCTTTATGCTTCTATGATATTGATTTGAGTTGAGATTGGGAATTAAGTATAGAACATATTGAGTCTCTAACAATTATCTTTATGCTTCTATGAGATTGAGTTGAGAAAGTGATTAAGCATTGAGTATAGAAAATATTGAGCCTCTAACAATTCTCTTTATGCTTTTATGATATTGGACAAGTTCTGTGTGGACTTATTAAACATATTTGAGGCAAGTATTTGAGAAGACTTGTGGACTGATTTTATGTGAGATTTTATGGAGTCTTGTAATGCAGATTTGAACAATTCCTAGAGAGGACTTATTGAGCAGGTTTGAGAAAGTCCTAGAGAGGGCTTGTTAAGCAGATTTTGACAAGTCCTAGAGAGGGCTTGATGAGAATATTTGGACAAGTTTTGAGTGAGCTTGTTGAGCATATTTTGACAAGTTCAGAGTGAGCTTGTAGAGTAGATTTGGACAAGTTTTGAGTGATCTTGTTGAGAAGATTTAGACAAGTTATGAGTGAGCTTGTTGAGCAGATTTAGACAAGTTCTAAGTGAGCTTGTTGAGAATATTTGGACAGATTTTGAGTGGAACTGTTGAGAAGATTTGAGTAGGTTATAAGTGGACCTATTGAGCATATTTGAGCATGTTCTGAGTGGACCTATTGAGTAGATTTGAGTAGGTTATGAGTGGACCTGTTGAGCATATTTGAGCAGGTTATGAGTGGACTTGTTGAGCAGATTTGAGTACATTTTGAGTGAACCTATTGAGCATATTTTAGCAGGTTCTAAGTGGACCTATTGAGAAGATTTAAGCAGGTTCTGAGTGGATTTGTTGAGCAGATTTGAATTAGGTTATGAGTGGACCTGTTGAGTAGATTTTAGAAGGTTATGAGTGAACCTATTGACAAAGATTTAGAGGTAATAGAGTATAGAGGACAAAGTCTCAATGGATAGAGATCTAGAATCCAAGACAATTGAATATAGATCTTTTGAGTGAGGATTCTTCAAGTGGAGAGAGATCCACCAGTCAATATAGCAGAGAGACATAGTCTTCTAGAATATCACTAGCCATATCTGAAGGGGAAATAGTTCTCCTGTGGAAGATATCCATGAACTTGATATTAGGGTATCAACATCTCCTTTGGACAAAGGTCCATAAACATTGTAATTGGCAAGGATTCCCAAGATATTGATTGAGAAAGTTTTAGTAAAATATTTTCTCCGTGGAGGTAGACCACATTGGGTGAACCACATTAAAATCTATGTCTCTATTGTGTGTGATGATTTGTGCATTGCTTTAGTTATTTCTATTGATATTTCTATTGATTAACTATTTGGTAAAGAAAAATAAAAAGTGGTCTTATATTGTTCACCCCCCTCTCAGTATAATCTTGTGTTCTTCACTATTATCCAAATCTTCTATGGAATTTTTGTATCAGAATTATATGGCTTGTTCTCCAAGGCTACTATGGACTTTTCAATCTGCAATGAAGATATTTAATCCCCTAACTTCACCACATTTTTTATTCAAAAGTCTTCTTCCATAGTATTCTTCTCATGCATAAGAAACTAATATCTACACTATGATGGCACGTCGACCTTCAAGCAATAAAGTTTAGAGTCTCTTAGCTTTCTATCATAGGATGAGTATGAATCTTCTAAGAATTAGATATCTAAAACAAAATAAACTTTAGGAAATAATTAGCGAATTATAGATATCCTAGATATCCACTTGATGCTTTATAAATCTAGTGGAATGATTATTGAGTCCTGGTCTTCATGAGTTTTCCTATAACTATGTGGAAGGACTCAAGTCAAATGCAATCTCAAGTCAAATGGAAATACATTGGTCTTTAAAATAACCTACAACTTTCATGGTTTGTGGAGTGGTAATCCTTGCAAGAGCATGATTTTTTTAGGGTTGTGAATATCCCTATATTTCATCCTTAGCTTGAGGTGGTTCTTCTACTAGTTCTACTTTGTCATCACTTTGTTCATTATTGATTAGGTCTTCTACATATATTAGAAACAACTTCTTTTAGGTGCATGTATACCCTCGAACATATTTTTCATCATAATTATTGAATTAATCATAGGTGCATAGAGAATACATTTATTATATAGTCAAGCATTTGTGGGGAACGATTTTATTTTCATTATTGCTTGGAAACTTGGGAGGAAAATAGGGATTAGTTTATAAAAAATTAGATGTCCTAGTTTGATATGAGAATTTGGATTTGGCCAACCATACCAAGTTTATGACTGACATCATTATTAATAGTTTGAACAACTTGACCTTGAATTGGATATAATTTTTTCAAGCCACTAATGAAACAACTCATAAAAACCCTTAATTCAACCCCTTCGTTATGGTATCCAATTTTTAAACTGGGTCTTGTAGTCTCAAACTATAGAGGTTTATCTCAGCTTAGCTAGTACTCCTTGAAAGTCATCATACTCACTAGGGCCAAAGTGAGTGAGCAATTGGAACTCAAAAACTTCCCAAGAGGGTTCAAGAATTATGTGTTGTAACCACTAGTACAACTATAAATCTTCAGAATCAAAATTTAAGGAAGCCATCTAGATCCATAAATATCTAGGGATATTGTGGAATTTGAAAAGTTAATCTACATGATATAACCACCCATCTATGTCCTTACCATTGATCTTACAAAAGTCCAATTTAAGCATATTAAATAGAGTATCATAGTCAAAAAGAGTGTGAGAGGCTTCCCTATCCTTATGGATACCTTTTTTATAACATGATTGTTTAGTATCATGATACTCAAATACTTTTGGAATATTGTCGAGCTTGGACTCAATCTCTACAAGGTGTTCTTTAAAGGTGGATTTCAAGTTGATGTATAAAATTCTAAAATGTTGAATGTCTTCCCTTATTGCTTGATTATCTTGTAGAAGGGTATTAAAGGTGCTTGTATTTGATCCAACATTGAAGTGGTGTGTTCTACATATTTTTGATGTTTTTGAGTGCCACCAACCATTTTGGTGAGTTTTGATCCTCTTTAACTAACTTACTAGAAATAGAAGTGTGGTTTCCAGGGTTACTATTTTTAGTAATAGGTCCAAAAAAGTGCTTGGGTGTGATATAAAAAAATGATAAAATTAAAAATATGGTCACAATGAGCTATACCACAACACTAGTTTTGGACAACCTAGATTTATTTTACTGCTATTGTGATGAGTCTACCAGTGTGCTCAATTTTATCTCTAGAAATTAGAGTTAAAATTTAGGTTCTGTGTTAACCAAATCTACTTTGTTTGTTATTACTATCGACCACTTATAGCACTGTATTGTTACCTACACTATGAATTATAGCACTATTTTGTGGTTCCCTATACTAACACTATTTGTTATTTTATGGTCAGTGACAACCCTATAATTATTTATGGTTATAGACAACTATACTACATACTAAAATTATTTGGTGGTTACTTGTACTAACACTACCTACTCTATTTGGTCATTAGCAACTTTATAATTATTGACTATTACATACAACTATTACTACCACTGACAATATTAACCTGATTGTTACTAAATTAAGATACTTGCAGAGTATACCTTGATTGTTTCTATTGGTTCCTCAATTTATTCCTTTATGCATACATTTTATTTTGTGATACGAAAGTCTCCTCCATATACTCAATTTTTATAGGATATTTGTGGTTGCAAGGTTTACAGGGATAGAAAAAACTTTTGTTTATAGGTGGAAAAAGCCATGTACTCTAAGCCATGGAGTATGTAATACCCATAGACCCTCTGTTATACCATAGTGATGAATGATATTGTTCATACCAATATTTTAGGTTTCTATTCAAGGAGGATTTCACACATACCCTTGAGCACACTACCTTCCTCTCTAATAGTATGGGAAGGTAATATTTTTAGATATTGTATTCAATGTATTATGTATAATACAAAGCCAAAAAGTCTTCATAGAGCTAAATGTTTGTTAAATCCTAGATAATCTCCTTCAAAACCTAAAGATATGTGGGAGTTCACTTATGTACATGGGTTCTATCTAAGACCTGGGTATTAAAGCCTGATTGTCCCTAACTACACTAGATGCTTTATGGATTATGAAGCTCAACCAATAACAATAGCTTCTCTATGATATTTTAAAACCCTTGGCATTAGGTTTCTAACCTACACAATTAATATAGAAAAAATAAACAACTGTATTTTTTTTTGGTTTTTCTCTTCTCTTTTTTTAAATAAAGGACAAACAAAAAATGGAAAACATAAAAAATTATACCTAACAATCAGAATGGATGGGCATGAACTATCATAGTCACATTGGAACTCAACCTTGGAAAGCACTCTAATACCACTTGTTAAAAACTTGCTACTAAAAATAAAATCACTCACACAAAATACTATAAATAAATAAATATTCATGCAATAACAAAATATCACAATAGGGAAAGTAAATGTAAAATTAAACAATCTCATAATAAACAAATAATCATAGGCATCTTCAATGGAGAAACCTCCTTCAATACTTAATTAATTTTCAAAAATATGCATTCATACATGGATCCATGTATTTTAAAGAAACACTTCATGCAACCCTAACCTAAAGCTCAAGAGTTGGCTTACATGCAAAATTTCACTCGAGTTTGACTCTTCTACCAAACATGGATTACATTGTTGATAACAATTACATGAAATGGTCCCACTTGTGTAGGTACCTTACTTGCCACATACCATTACAAAATATTACAAAATAACATTATAAAACAATCCCCATGTTGGAAGTGGATCATTACATAATCATATGAAAATTACAAAATTAATGTTAGGATGGGGTCTTAACAATATCCTTGATTCTATAGTTATTTTTTAGTCCCCTTTACAATGAATTTAAAATGAAATATAAGTGAATGGTTATGGAAGCATGCAGATCATAGTTAAAATAATATTTCAATAGTAAATATTAATGATACTAATACACAATAATAATTTTAGGTATACAATAAATAGATAGAAAGAATTTATAGAAGTTGTTAGTCATTGATAAATGTTTCTAGTGAGAATATAATAGAGTTTCATTAATGTGGGCATTAGGTGATTGACATGCATTGATTCATTACCCATAATTTTCTTCAAGAGGGTTATTTATAGATAAAATTTTAAAAGAAAAATAAACCATTGTAAGATACATGATATCAAATTAAGTCATTAACTGTAGTAGATCATGGCCCCTTATACATGATGGCTAGATGTGATAGCTATTGAGTACCTTATTATGATCAGGTATGGGCAATCTAGGTCTACTTAAGCAGTAAGTCCATTGCTAAAATTAGTTAGACATTAAAGGATAAGGAGAAAGGTTCTAGAAGTATTGTCTATTTTAGTTAAAGCATGAATATTTTGATTGGTACTCTTGTCTAGGCCACTTTTAGTAGGGTAGTCGAATGCATTTATTATTTACTATGATATAACACATTGGTTTAATAAATGCACTTGAAATTTGGTAGTACTACATCTACCATGATATTTCATTCCTTTTGCATTAGGGGTCCTAGGGATATGTGACTAAAAAGAAAATACACATGTTGCATAATAGCCTTTGACAAATTTTCCCATGCATTATAAAGGGCATTTAACCAAGAATTTATAACTTGATAATGGATTTGTATTTTGGTAACCATTCTATAGTGTGGAAGTGAATCTACTATGAATAAGGTCAAAATGTAAAATAAGAGACATTCCACAACACAAAAACCAATCCACAATGTGGAATCCATTGTGCAATGCAAAAGCTAATCCGTAGTGTAGAGGAATCATACAATGTAGATGGATTAAGTGAGCATCCAAGGGATCATGGGAACTAAGGTTTAAAAAAATAATAATGTGTAGAAATACATGTTTTCCCTAAGTGTTAATACATTTTTTGAGCAAACTAAGGGTGCACAAAACTGGGTATCCACAAGTTGCCCATTTTTTATGCATTTATTAGTATAATGGAAATGTGAAAAACTATTGTAAATACCCTAATTTCATGGGGAATACTTATGAAAAAATATTATTTGTGTCTTTTATAGGAAGTATGGTCATATTATGGAAATAAGAACTATGTTGTTAGACAAATATAGTGTACTACTAGGGTAGTGCTACCTCAAGTTGTAAGAAAAGGAGAAATGGTTTCTAGAAGAAATTGAAAAGAAGAGGGATGATGTTAGGATCCCATCCTAACATTATTATGTAATGGCCCATTTCTAACATGGTGATCCATTCTAATAATATTTTATAATGGTATATGGCACTTGGAGTACCTAGTGTAGACATGAAAAATTGACCCATTTTCCTTAGTTTTCCTCCTAGAAAAGTAAGGTCATATTCAAGAGAATTTTTACCCTATAAAATCATCTCAATTATTCTCAAATTTTATACCATTGGATAGGGCTCAAAAAGATATTTCCAACGGTATACTATATGTCCAATTTTGACACCGTTTGACCCCTCAAATTGCCAAAAAACTAAGTACATGTCCTGACTAGATCGTACTACGATCAACAAAATCGTAATACGATTTTGGCATACGATATCTACGATCGGCGTACGATATCGCCGATCGTAATACGATCTTGTTCACAAATAGAAAATTCAAAAATAGAAGTTGTTCAAATGATTTTTTGTCTCTGCCTGTGTAACTGCACGAGATTTGCGAGATCAGATCCGTTCGGTTTTGCCCAACTTGGAAGAAGTTGCAACAATCCAACCTCCTCCCTATTCTGGACACTCTCCCCTACCTATTTAATCAGACCATCCTCTGCAATTCTCCTGGCTCCATCGCACTTTAGAAAACTTAGTCCAATTTCGTATCTAGCTCTAGTTATTTCAATTTTTACTTGCAAGATCAAAGAACGCTATCGTAGATCGGATGATGTTGTACCATGATCGTAGTACAAACTTGTAGGTTCGGAGTATGATCTTGCTCAGAAGGCTACGATCTTGCCTGTAGCTTGCTTGGGGGCAACCCCGAGCCCTGGTTCATAATTTCTTTGCATTTTGTCATTAAATATGTATTTCATTTAGCATATTTATCACATAGGAGATTCAATTTAATCATCTGCATCCTTGGAGTTCACCCAATTGCATGTAATTGCATATTTTAAGTAATTCATATTCATTCATTTGTCAAATTCATATCACCATTACTGTCCATAGCATCTATTAGATCTAGAACATACTTGTTAAACATAATTTTAAGTATAGCATTATAGATCAATCTGTTTTCTATCCTTCACCCATGCATTTGTTGTCTTCTATCAAAATCGGATCATTTTGTCTTTGTTCGGGTTACGATCTTGCAGAATCGTAATACGATATTGCAGTATCATAATACGATATCGCCTGTTTCTATACGATTTGGACTGCATACAAAAAGTAGAAACTTCATCAAACATCCGGATTAAGGTAAGGTTTTTAATCACTTTAAGCATTGTGTTATCTTCTTGCATCCTGTTTTCTGTCATCTGTTGCTTGCATTTAAATTAAAAAGTGCATATAGATTAAGTTAGTTGCATATTGGCCAAACTTAGGCTTGTATGATATTGGATTAAAAAGAACACATCTAAACCAATTCCTAAGCCTAGGCATGAAAACTACCACAAAATGTTTCCTGGTGAACCCAAAACCCATTCGTCAAAAAATCACCATATAGAAAGTACAACTAAGTACTTCTCTTCGAGGTGTAGACCATCCATTCTCCCATTCCCCTCTAAGGCGTGGATCCATCTGCCTTGAGGAAAGGAGTGCGAGAATTTTTGGCCTACATTCTTTGGTGAACCCGACGTGAATAACATAGGCATATTTCTGATTCAAAAACATCAAAAAAAAACAAAAAAATATATATACAAGAAAAACAACAACAAAATCATCATTTCAAATTTGTATGTTTTAGATTCAATTCTAAATGGTAGATACCAAATATTACTTTTAGAAGTACTAAAGAAACCATGAGTCTTAACTCAAATCAATATGAGCCCATCAATAATGTTGGGAAAATTCAGCCAAATGCATTTGTTGATTATGACCAACCTCATCCATATTCAACATCACCTTTATCACACTTTTCTCATTTTTCATCCTTACCCCAACAAGACAATCCCTTTTCCAATCCTCTTCATAATGATATTATATTTTCTCCCACATATCCATATTATGCCTATCGATCCACATACAATCCTTCTCCACCATTTCAACATTCTTCTTTCAACACAACACATCCATTTCAACAAGGAAATACTTCTTCTTCCAATCCTACCATGCACTCACATCATACTTCACAATATTCCTATCATCATTCTACCCATAATAAAGAAAAAAGAGGTAATAAACCATTAAGTCCTTTTATGGCTGAATTCCTAAGCCTATTATCAAAAGCCTCTCGAAAACCTTCACCACGTAAATTTACTAAGCTCAATCAACCAATGGATATAATTCTCAAGCATTTACTTGATACAAATAGGATTGAGTTCCCTCCCATAAGACAACCTGATACCACAACAGATTGGTATAAACCTGAGCTACATTGTGAATATCATAGAATGGATGGACATATGACACAAAAATGTAGAAATTTAAGATGTGCAATTCAATATTTGATTGATGAGGGTCTTTTCACTATAAAGGAATTACAATCTACAACTGATTATAAATCTCCAATAAACAATCAAACTCCTACACAACAAATACCCATAATCAATCAAGACATGGGGATCTCCCAAGAACCCCTATTCAATTATCAACAATAGGAAACCAATCAAATATTGCATCTTAATATGTCCCATCACAATGATATCACTAATATTGTAATAGAAACTACAAATGAGCAACCTCAAGTTCAATCAACTCAATTTGATATTCAAGAGATGGATTCCTCATTTGACCAACCTTCAAAACTATCTTTGGCTCTAGAGAATGATCCAAAATGGAATGTAAGCATAGAAAGCCCATATTTAGCATCAAAATCTCAATCTGAAATCCACTTTGATAGCCAACAACAAGTGATTAATCCTCAAGAAAAGATATCCCTTTTAGAAGTATTACAAAGTTCTCATGTTCATAGGGAAACTTTGTTCAAGATACTTAGCCAACAATTTGTTCCTCATGATATTTTCCCTAAGAACACAATTAATGGTGTAAGCCCTCTTGAGGTTAACCATATTTCATTCTATGATGAGGAGATTCCTTCCTCTACTCCACAAGAAGACTCCTCTCTTTACATTACATGATTTATTAAAGAAACATCTATTAAAACTATCATGGTAGATAATGGCTCCTCTCTTAATTTATGCACTTATCAATTATTCCAAAAAATCAGATTAAAGGAAGAAGATCTCAATGAATCAAATGTTATTATAAAATATTTTAACAATGAAATTCAAGAAGCTCGAGGCACTATAATTCTTCCCCTTAAGAGTGGACCCAAGATCCTGGATACTTTGTTTTATGTAGCATCTTGCCCTTCACCTTACAACCTACTTCTCAGAAGTCCTTGGATTCATACGATGAGGGTTGTCCCTTCCACTCTTCATCAATGTTTGAAGTTTAAACTTGCAAATAAAATTGTTACCATACATGGTGATCCAACACCATTTGAAGAATATTTAATGGTTGAAACATCAAGTTCTATACATTCTCCATTGTCACAATTACCTCCTATCAATCACTTTTCTTCATCCATATCCGATCATCCTTGTTTACCAAATAACACCCATGCATATCTTTCACATATGCTCCCTCCATCTTATCAAGACTTGGAAGATAGTGATAAGAATGAAGAACCTTCTTATCCTTCTGACATTTTGTTTTGTAACATGATCAATTTTACACATATAAAAGTCAAATCTTTTGCTACATTATTCTACATTATAACAAAGCTTTTGTTATCGCTACCTTTTATTCATCACCTTTTGTTCTTCATTATTTATTTCTTTATTATTATCACATCAAGTTCTCTATTCTCTTCCTCTTTATCATCATCGCCACATTTTGTTCATCACCTTTTGTTCTTCATTCTCTCTTTATTTATTATTGTCACATCAAGTTTTCTATTCTTTTCCTATTTATCACCTTTTATTCATCACTTTTCTTCATCTACATCTATTTATCATTCTTCATCACAACAATCTCAACTATCAACCAATCAACTTCAATCACATACACTACAACCAAATTATCCTTCAAAACCTCTTTTGATTTTGAAGCCACCTTAGACATGCTACCAAAATCATCTCATATAGTGTATATAGATCATCTTGTATATACCACCAATTCCATCATCAAAAGTAAAAAATCAAAAAAATAAAAATAAAATAAAACAACTAAAAAAATAAAATCAAAATCTCAAAATTATTTCAAATCATTCTGCATTGTTATTTATTGTTGTATTTCAAAATTTTGAAGCTATATTTTCCTTTATTTCGGATTAATTCAGAAGTTATCTTGAACCATACACTTAATTTCACAAATTAATTATTTTGATTTTATCACTATGATTATAAATCTCTCTTGTATCGAAGATCACTATTTTTCACTAAATAATATTTTGAGTTTTGGGAAATGATCTTGCTACTTCTTGAACCAAGTACACCTTTTACATATTAAAATGATTTGTTGCAAATTCAAAAAATGATACTACATAGTAGTCTTAGTCTCTTGAGTGAAAAGTTTCCCCTGCTATCCTATCATGCGCATGGTCTAGAATTTTTGAGAATTGGCAAAAGGACAAGCTCACCCCTTCCCGAATAAAAATCCCTTGCTCTACAACCAATCCGAGCAAGTATCCCAAAAGAAAAATCAAGAAAAGAAAAAGTCAAAAATCAAAATAAAAATAAAGAGAAAAAAATAAAAAAGAGAATGAAAAGAGAAAAAGAAAAGCAATAAAATCCCCTTGTTCAAAACAAAATGAACAAAATCCCTACCCCTTGAAAGTGAAGAAAATAAGGGTGAATGAGCTTGAATCCCTAGAATTCTCAGTTATTCAAAAATCATGAGGTAAGCCCCATAATAGGTGGTTTGTGCCCAACTTGCTTGGCCTTGGGTAATTCCTTTTCGCATGGCGACATGTTTGTCACATTAGCGACCTTATTTTGTATAGACCTATGTCCGCTTGTGGATTAGCTAGCTTTTGATGACTTGACTTACATAGTAGTCTGGTATGGTTTCATGCACAAAAATCATGGTTAATGAACCTTTCACTTGCACACACATTGGTTCATTCAAGTTTGCTTGCATCACTACCTTACTCAAAATTGGTAAATGAACATTACAAAGCACACACATTTGATCCTTGAGAGATTTTGTGTCATTATGATGAATCAAAATGAAAAATAAACTCACACAATCACACACTGGGTTCTTGATAAATTTGACTTTATCCTTGAAATAATTTAAAATATTTCTTTGATTTTTGCTATAAAACATAAGTTTGTAACCATTTGCATTAATCCCCACAACTCACTTCATTTTAGCACATACAATATATATATTGTCTTCAAAATTCTCCAACATGTGACACAATGATTTATTTTCAAAATATAACTTGCATTTTCAAAATCATATATAATCATGCATTGCATTTTTGACTTCGTGATGATGGTATAATTCCTAGTAATTATTCTCTCTCAAACTTCACACTTAGGAATTCTATGCCTAGCGCAAGTCATATTTTCCAAATTTTCATGCTTAAATCACTTTATATCTCTCACAAAAACAATATTTATCAACCTATTTTCTCAAAATAAATTTCTTTTAAAATTGATATCTCCTTTCATCATCATAAGCCTCAAGGTCACTCTTGAGCCCACAATATTTTGGTATTAGTAATACAAAACTTCCTCACAACAGGATCCACTTCATGACCTAGCGAGCATTGATCTCCACCAACGGTCATATAACAACACAACATCCTTCGAGGTTCATTGCTAATCCATCAAATCTATCATCACACAAAAACATCTTTTTCAAAACACACTTTACAAAATCATTTTCCTTTTATGTTAAGCATGATCAAAATGTTCAAAAATCAAAGCATGATTACAAGAAATTATGTAACACAACCATCATAAGAAAATGTAATGAATCATCCAATAAATCACACAAAGTCACATAAAACAAAGAAGATCAATATATATATAAAAAAAATTGAGTTTTCCACCAAACATAGAATTTGGTGTAAAAACTCGAGGGGGCATCATAGTCAAGTAAATTAGTAATTATTCTTCTAAAACATCAATTTCACATGAACTATTCATTCTAAACCATCTACTCCATTTTTGTCCATGTCAAATCATAATCATTTCTACTCAAGTGTCTACACTTTTCTTTGATGCATTTATTGTTCATAAATACGCCAAAGAGGGGGAAAAATGTAGACATGAAAAATTGACCCATTTTCCTTAGTTTTCCTCCTAGAAAAGTAAGGTCATCTTCAAGAGAATTTTTACCCTATCAAATCATCTCAATTATTCTCAAATTTTATACCATTGGATAGGGCTCGAAAAGAGCTTTCCAATGGTATACTATATGTCCAATTTCGACACCGTTTGACCCCTCAAATTGCCAAAACACTAAGTACATGTCCTGACTAGATCGTACTACGATCAAAAAAATTGTAATACGATTTTGGCATACGATATCTACAATCGGCGTACGATATCGCCGATCGTAATACGATCTTGTTCACAAACAAAAAATTCAAAAATAGAAGTTGTTCAAATGGTTTTTTGTCTCCTCCTGTGTAACTGCACGGGATTTGCGAGATCGGATCCGTTTGGTTTCGCCCAGCTTGGAAGAAGTTGCAACAATCCAACCTCCTCCCTATTCTGGACACTCTCCCCTACCTATTTAATCAGACCATCCCCTCTGCAATTCTCCTGGATCCATCACACTTTAGAGAACTTAGTCCAATTTTGCATCTAGCTCTAGTTATTTCAATTTTGCTTGCAGGATCAAAGACGATCATGGCAGATCGGATGTTGTAGTATCGTGATCATAGTACGAACTCGCAGGTTTGAAGTATGATCTTGCTCAAAATGCTATGATCTTGCCTACAGCTTGCTTGGGGGCAACCCTGAGCCCTGGTTCACAATTTCTTTGCATTTTATCATTAAATATGTATTTCATTTAGCATATTTATCACATAGGAGATTCAATTTAATCATCTGCATCCCTGGAGTTCACCCAATTGCATGTAATTGCATCTTTTAAGTAATTCATATTCATTCATTTGTCAAATTCCTATCACCACTACTATCCATAGCATCTATTAGATCTAGAACATACTTGTTAAACATAATTTTAAGTATAGAATTATAGATCAATATGTTTTCTATCCTTCACCCATGCATTTGTTGTCTTCTATCAAAATCGGATCATTCTATCTCTATTCAGGTTACGATATTGTAGAATCGTAATACGATCTTGTAGTATCGTAATACGATATCACCTATTTCTGTATGATTTGGACTGCATACAAAAAGTAGAAACTTCATCAAACATCCGGATTAAGGTAAGGTTTTTAATCACTTTAAGCATTGTGTTATCTTCTTGCATCCTATTTTTTGTCATCTGTTGCTTGCATTTAAATTAAAAAGTGCATATAGATTAAGTTAGTTGCATATTGGCCAAACTTAGGCTTGTATGATATTGGATTAAAAAGAACACATATAAACCAATTCCTAAGCCTAGGCACGAAAACTACCACAAAACGTTTCCTGGTGAACCCAAAACCCATTCGTCGAAAAATCACCATATAGAAAGTACAACTAAGTACTTCTCTTTGAGGTGTAGACCATCCATTCTCCCATTCCCCTCTAAGGCGTGGATCCATCTGCCTTGAGGAAAGGAGTGCGAGAATTTTTGGCCTACACCTAGACGAGTGGGGCCATTTCATTTAACCATTATAAAGAATACAATTATTTATTTGGTATAATATTTTAGCTCGAGTGATACTTTGCATGTAAGCCAACCCTTGAAAATTAGGTTAGGGTTACATGAAATGTATCTTTAAAATACAAGGGATCATACGTGAATGTACCATTTTGCATATTAAATCAAAGTATTGAAGGATGTTGCCCCCTCAAAGAGGCTAGTGATAACATATTGTGGTTTTGTGATATTAATATAGAGTTTTGTATTTCCATTTCATATTGCAATATTTTTTTCTTCATGAATTTCTATTTGATTGCAATATTTATGTGGATGTGTTTTTTTTAATTAGAATATTCTTAAAAAGTAGTATTAGATAAATTTTAAATGTCATGTTCCATTGTGATTGCAATAGTTTTTTCCCTTCCATTTTGACTGTTAGGTATAAATTTTATGTTTTTTTAATTATTTTTGCATGTTATCCTACTATATTTAAAAAATGATCCTTTTTTTATTTTAGTTTAATAGGTTAGAAACACTATGTCAAAGGTTTTAAAATATCATGAAGGAGCCATCATTATTGGCTAAGCTAGATTGTTCATAAAGAATATTTTAAAGTAAGGGGTGATCAGGATCCAATACCTAGACCTTAGACAACACCTGTATATGGACTTGAGCTCCCATGTATCTTTAGGTTTATCATGATACCCCGTAGGATTAGGATAAAAATTTAGCTCTAGGAAGTTTTTTTATCATGTATCTATTCATATTGTATTGAGCACAACACTTAGGATGATCACCCTCTCATACCATCAGAGAAGTAGGTAGTGCACTCAAGGGTATAAATAGAATCCTCCTTGAGTAGTCGTTTAAATATTATTCCAAGAATGATCATTTATCACTATTATATAATAGAGGTATGGACACTACATACACCTAGGCCTAGAGTACCCTATTTATATTGAGAGTTTAATTTGGATGACCAAAATAATCCCTACCATAAAAATCAAGCAGACAAAAACACTATCATAGAATAGAGTAAACTAAAATAGATGAAATAAATTGTATGGGAAGTAACAATCAAGATAAGATTTCTCAATAATAATCAAGTATCATTTTAACCAGGGAGATAGTCAATAATAGTCAAGGAATTATCAGTAACACAGTCTTCTAATATAGCCATTAGAAACATTTATTTATAGAAGTTAGATAGAATAGTTGTTAATAACATTCACTATAGGGTCTACTAAGAGGGTTGTAAGATAAAAGTCATTTTTTGAGTGAATAGAGACTCCACCAAAAAAATAGATGACACTTGAAGATAACACTTCCCTAGAAAAAAATATCTAAGGTATCCAAAAATATCATTGTGAGACCTAGCCCATTCTATTACTCTTCTAGAGCTAATTGTTATGATTTATAACACCCAAACATTTTTTTTGATCCATTACTAAAAATAGTAACTCATCGAATAACACTTTTATCTTTAGTAAGTTAAATGTGGTGGTCCAAATCACATATATATGTCTGGAGGGACTTGAGGAAAATTCAAAGAATTGGAATAAAACCAGTATATGGAACAATTAAATAAAACACCTTGTAGCCTAATGGGCCAAATATCCTACATTGGACAAGAAGTTAAATAGATGAAATATCACATTGTAGACACCTAAAACATGTCATGTTCAGGGAGACTACTCACATAGGCACACTCATAGGTCATGTGACAAAACTTTGGGACCTTCCAAGTGTTAGAAGTGGTTTTTACCACTCATTTGGGGTATTTTCATCCCATCCAATTCTGGCCGGTATGGACAAGAGCAGCTGGATTCTGGCCACTGTAGATTAGAGCAATCAAACCTTAGCTATTGTAGATGACAATGACTAAATTTTAAATGCATTTTGCTAATTATTTAGCCTAATATCAAGAAGAAGTGGTAGTCTGCATGTAATAAAATATGACTGGGGATAACTTTGCATTACTCATCACAACCAATCTACATGAAAGACTCAATCCAGATTTAGACATCAGTTAACTGCCTCTCAAGGGTAGATAAAAGCTTAAATCCTCATGCTAACATCAAGTGTGCATGAGGGATTCAGTCCTAGGGTTTTGACACTAACCTAGGGCTTCAAA
Source organism: Wollemia nobilis (assembly GCA_028583015.1). Lineage (NCBI taxonomy): Eukaryota > Viridiplantae > Streptophyta > Pinopsida > Araucariales > Araucariaceae > Wollemia > Wollemia nobilis. The sequence continues at coordinate 756,861 of JAQPPZ010016751.1, read as the reverse complement.
AATTTTATAAGGAGTAAACCTAAAAACACTAGGGGACCTTATTTTATCAATCAGAGAGAGATGGAACATCACACATTAAAATTTTGAACAGGTTGAATCATTGAGGAGAGCTTCTAGAGACTTGGAGAGCTTTCATTGGAGATCGATTTTTGTAGCAAATCTCTATCGGATTGGAGGGTAAATCTGAAAATATATGGTAATCATATTAACATTATTAGAAGACTTGAGACCATAGCCTTTGGATAAATATAGAGAGATTTCACCTTAGTTGCTGCTGTCTCAGACAGTGGTCCACAACCTAGTCTAGGGTTTAGGTGATAGTTTCTTTTATTCTACTTCCTCTTTCATTTCATTAGTATATATATTTTTTAGGTATTTGCATTCATGGTACTAGTTTCATTGCATTTTTTTCATCGAGCATATTCATTTCTAATAGCCTCATCTGGGGAGGCAATCTCAGACATCTAAGCGTAAGTTGTTGTTTCATTGATTATAGGGATATAGGTTCATCAGACGAATCCACAACATACAAAAGCAATAGTATCCCTCTAGGAATCAGACCTAGAGAAGGAGGCATATGTAAGCCCTCATACAATTCTATGTGCATCATCGACAAGCCTATAAAGGTGCATAATCCCTTGCTAGGGGATAATTTATATATTTTCTACCCTCTTTATGTAAAATTATGTATCAAATGAAGGGTATCCCATAGAGGGATGTTGTGGCTGCTCCACAATGTACCCCAAAATTGGGGACCCACTTTTTTTGCATGTGTTCCAAGAAGACCGAAGTGGACCATTGGCTAAAGATCAAGGAAAAAATCAAAATACCACAAGGAGGAAGAGTGTCACGATATCGCAACATGTTGCATTGTCACAGCCAAAAGAGAAAAAGTGTCATGATATCGCGACATGTTGCACCATCGCGGACAAAAGAGAAAAAGTATCACAATATCGCGACATGTTGCACCATCTCGGACAAAAGATAAAAAGTGTGGTGATATCACGACATGTTGCACCATCGCGGACAAAAGAGAAAAAGTGTCGCGATATCATGACATATTGCACCATCACGGTCAAAAGAGAAAAAGTGTCACAATATCGTGACATGTTGCACCATCACGGTCAAAAGAGAAAAAGTGTCACGATATCGCGACATGTTGCACCATCATGGCCAAAAGAGAAAAAGTGTCACGATATCGCGACATGTTGCACTATCACGGCCAAAAGAGAAAAAGTGTTGCGATATCGCGACATGTTGCACCATCGCAGACAAAAGAGAAAAGTGTCACGATATCACGACATGTTGCACCATCGCGGCTAAAGAGGAAAAAGTGTCGCGATATTGCGACATGTTGCACCATTGCGGTCAAAAGAGAAAAAGTGTCATGATATCACGACATGTTGCACCATCACGGCCAAAAGAGAAAAAGTGTCACGATATCATGACATGTTGCACCATCACGGCCAAAAGAGAAAAAGTGTCGCAATATCGCGACATGTTGCATTTTCACGACCAAAACAGAAGAAAGAAAAAGTGTCGCGATATCACGACATGTTGCATTTTCACGGCCAGAATAGAAGAAAGAAAAAGTGTCGCGATATCATGACATGTTGCATCGTCGTGGCCAAAAGAGAAAAAGTGTCGCGATATCGTGACATGTTGCATCGTCGTGGTCAAACAAGAAAAAGTGTCGCGATATCGCGAAATGTTGCAGTTTTGTGGCCAAAAGAGAAAAAGAGTCGCGATATCATGACATGTTGCATTGTTGCGGTCAAAATGGAAAAAGTGTCACGATATCATGACATGTTGCATTTTCATGGCCAAATGAGAAGAGAAAGAACTAGAAAGGAAAGTGTCATGATATCGTGACATGTTACATTTTCGTGGCTAAAATCAAAAAAATATAGAAGGGGCCAAAAGTGTCATGATATTGTGACATGTTACATTTTCGCGATTCAAAAGGGGCAGGCAAATAGAGAAATAAGAAGTTTCACAATATCGCGACATGTTCCATTTTTGCCAAGGTAATAGACTTGCATAGTGATGCGAACATAAGGACAAAATACAGTAAATAAGACAAAGTGTTACATAAGAAATATTTAATGATTGGAAATAATTTAAGATGGTTGTTACACACGGAGGGAAACAGACGCAAGCCCATGTGGAGAAAATGCAATGAAGGGCCACAAAATGGAAACCAAAGCACACGCATACAAGGAAAGGTGAAACGAACAGTCAGGGAAGGTGAAGCGAACAGCCATCAAAAAATGAAACGAACCATCATGGAAGGAGAAACAATGTTTTCACAAGTTTAAATACGCCATTCAAAGAGGCCAGAATGGTCAAAAACTACTGCAGGTAGCGTTGCATATTTGAAGGTAAGATAGCCATTCTGGACCTAGTTGGGTTGTTTTTCTTTTGTAGACTGGTTTTTCTTCTTCATGGACGGGGGTTGGAAACCGCTACAAACAGAGTTGTAGAGTTGAAGGCGAGAAGGCCATTCTGGACCTGTTTGAGTTGTTTTTCTTCCACAGACTGGTTTGGGAAAACCAGAAATTCTACTATTGTAAAATGACATATTTTTAATGCAGAAGTTCTCAAAAATTTGCATCTTGTGGGCAAGAAAGAAGGATATTTTCTTTGCATGCTATGGATTTAATGTTTATTCTTTCATTTTTTCAGATTTCAAATTTATAGATAATGTTAATGCCATTTTTTTTGGGTTACATTAGGCGAATATTTGAAATCTGAATTTTATTTCGTACCCTAGGAACCAACACTTAGTCTATGGGGATTGTGCTAGTTTTGAAAGTACAATAGGTTAGGTTGCATGCATAGAGACCTAACATCTTCGGTTTTATAGAAATAGGATAGCATCATACTGAATGCATTTTATTTTCAGTTTTCTGCATTTCATTTTCATTTTTTTGCATTTTATTTTTTCCAGAAATTTTAACTTATTTTCAGGCATTAAAATAAACATTTAAAAATTTCAAAAAAAAAAAAAACAATGAACAATCACTAAAGTTTCATGGTGAAATAAACCAACATTGCCCCTTGTTTATAGTTACTTGCAATCACTAAGGTGTTCCAAGCATTTAAATTGAATATCTTTATTTGAGATTACTAATACACATGCAAATGCTAATACAACGGAGACCTTGGAGAAGTTGTTTGTTTAACTTCTTTGCAAGAGGGGATTTGGAAACCAAATCCTAAAGGAGAGTGTACTTTCACAACTGGGTGAAAATACCACTCAACATATTGGCGCTAGAAGGAGGGCTTGAATTTTTTTATTTCAGAGTGATTTAAATGCTATAGGGATTTAAATTTTGAATATTTCATGCCCTATTGATTATTATATTTAGCCCTCTCTTAACAATACAACCTTGTAGTGTTAAAAGGAGGACATGAATCGCTATGCATTTTTCTAACGCTTTTGATTGTTCATACAGGAATAATGTGTTTTGATTTAATTTAAAAAAAAAAAATTGGTCTTGACTAACGAGGTTGTCTCCATGCAATTACTTTTGTTTGATTTTAATGGATACATCTCTTGGTTAATGTTGACATGATACGTTACATGTTTGATATTTTCTAGTCAATTTCATGCTTATTTGTAAGGAATTATTTTTTGGTCTAAAATGTATTTGTTGTCGGTATTATGCTCTTCACTTGTGTGTAATGTGATCTTGTGAATCAAAAAGCCTACAACACTAGGAGTATGCTCTTCACTTGCGCATATGCGATCTGGTGAATCAGAAACTTACATTTTTAGAATACTGCTTTGTCATGGTTCCTTCTTTCATTCACGACTAACAAATTGATTTTGAAGTTGTTCTTTGAATTTCATTAATTGCAGGATTTTCTTTGTGTCGCATGTTTTATTTGAGGTATTGAGAGTTTTGTCAAGTTCTTGTAGGGTTATCATCATCAATTTTGAATCAAATGGCCCAACCTCCACCACCTCCTTGGTACAAAGCCAATAAAATTACTTTGAATATTGTAGGGGATATTCATGAGATCCCTAGGAATATAGAGATATTTTTTCCCAAATACAAATCGGATGGCCCAAGGACCGTAGAAGAACATATTCAGGCCTATAGGGATGTTTTGATAAGATTGCACATTCAACATGAAGATGTGGCTTGTAGACTCTTCCCCATGAGCCTAGACCAAGTGGCTTACGAATGGTATATTTGCTTACCTACTGGTTCCATTATGTCATGGACGAAATTGGAGAATGCTTTTGTCAACCAATTCAGGTCACCATTAGATCCCATAATCATTTATAATCAGTTCATTACATGCAAAAGAGGCCAGGGTGAGCCAATCCAAACTTTTAATCAGATATTTCAGAAGTGCTATAATAGAGCAATTCGGAATTTTGCCATTGATCCCACAATAGCTTTGCAAATATATTTTGGGGCATTGGATCCTATGATGACAATGTTTGCAAGGCAAAATCCTCAAGTTACCATGCTTTCTCTAGCCTACAATGAAGCTATGACCATTGAACAACAAATGACAACACAGGGTTATGGGTTTTACCAGATGCCAATGGTAGGACAATATGGTCCATATGGTCAAGCTCCTATGATGAATCAGATCATGGCACCACAAATATCAGGCATAAATGCTTTCCCTTATCAACAACCATATTCATCAACACCCGCTTATGCACCCAATCCAATTCTGATTCAAAGTGTGAATCCCTACACAAATCAAGTGGCTCAAAATCCAACTCAAATGTTAAGTCAAGATCTCACCAATTACGCATATCCTATTGGAACTAGCAATAATATAGCTCAACCAAAAGAGATTTATTTAGAGGTTGAAGAGCTCAAAAGGATAGTTCACAAATTGAGTAATGATTTGGTTCAAAAATAGAAGTATGAATCCCATGCCCCTCACCCAAATCAAAATTTCAACGATAGAGGGAGATAGTGGAATACAAAGCCAAACAATGGGGGTGTGCCTTCCCCTATTGCTAATCAGATAGATACTTTTGTAGGACCAAGTCACTCTAGTTCCATTCTTAATATTTCTAATTTTGCGTGGGAAAAGGGGTGTAGATTGCATAATACAAAGGAGCATAATGAAAGGAATTGTCCCAAAATTGCTATGTATACCCATTGTCTTCAAGCTCAAGTGGATGATTTGGAACTTGTGCCAAATGAGGGTCCAACCCAACATCAACAAGGAGCGAACAACATTTTGGTGATGGAAACTCTATATCGTAAAGAGAGTGAGAATGAGGAAGGTGAAGATGAATTGGATGAGAAACATGTTGATGAATCAGAAGATGAAGAAGAAGTACTTGAGCTTCACGACTTGAACTTGGAGGATGATTACTATGATTCATGGAAGAAATGGGAAGAATATTATCAATCTAAATATTCTAATAAACTTGCGTCAATTAATATGCAGGATAACTCAATTGCTTCCTCACATGAGGATACTATAAATCCTGTGTAAATTGAGAAAGTTTTGGAAGAGGAGTTCGAATCTCATAAAATTTTGGAACATGATAAGGATTCTACAATGATGAATCAAGAAAGAGAGTCATTTTCTTTAGATTCCTTTGAGGGAAAAGAAATTGAAAATCTTGATCCACTTACTTGTGCTACAATGATTATGTCATTTCAAAATGAGAAAATTACAAAGCCTAAATCATTTGGGTTTGATATCATTGATGATCCAATTGAAAATCTCATGTTACCCAAAACAACCCAAGTGATTGATCATGGAAACATGTTAGTTAACCCACCCCTAGATAGACAGGACTTATGGTTTGAAAGGGATGGACATATTTTCAATTGGGTACCTAAGTTTGGTGCCTTTGATAAACAAGTCATGGAGAAAGAACAAGTGCTACAGGATGATGAATGTCATGAGAGAAAAGAGGAATTTTCAAATCCTCTTCAAGTAAGGTCAAATGAAAGCGTGCCAAGGGTAAAATCTCACCGTTTTGGTTTCAACATGCAAAATTCGAATGAAGTTTTGCCTAATGAATGGTTTGATTCAAATATTATTAATGTTATGGCTTTATTAAATGAAAATGAAAGCTTATTTCTACACCATGAATCAAAGTGTGGAATGGACATCTTAAAGAATAGACATAAAAGAATTGAACATCAATCATTGTCTAATCAATTTAAAAACTTGAAGCTCCACCATAGGATTATTAATGAAACTAAATCAAATTGGTATGGTGAGAGGGGCAAGTGGAGGTTTGTTTCTTTGTTTGGTTTGATCTTGTTTTTGTTGGATTCCTAAAAAACTTGGTATGCGTATCACGTCATATGTCTTTTAAAGAATTCTAATCAGGTTTGGGATCTGGAAAAATGATAATCCAAACTTTTTGTACATTTGTATATACTTTTGGTTTTCATGTTTTTGTTTCGGAATGGATCTCATTTTGGTTTTAAGTTGTGTGTGTTGGTCCTTTGGACATTTTTGGTTTGTCAACTTAGGTCCTTATGAATGTTGACTAAGACTGGGAAAATATGAAACATCAGAATTGTATTGTAGAAATCTCCACAAATATCACAAACACATTAAAGAATATCATTTGGAACTTGTGATGCATGAAGTTGTCAGTTTTATAAATTATGGCAAAGTAGGTGGTATACTCCATCCGCATTTCAAAATGAGCAATGCATTTATATCTCATGTACATTCCGCATTGCATATACATTTCATCTCAGTTGCATCTTAATTTCATGTACAATCATTGAAAAGGTGTCGAATCCTCTTAGGGTTATTACATAACATATATTAAAAGGATCCTAAGGTTGGGAACTGATACCCGAACTATCTTGAACCAAGCATGTTCTATGCATATTAAAGAGGATCTTGAGCAAAATGGTCAAAACTATACTTGGAAGAAAAGGTGAGGCAAAAAGAGTATTTCGTGTCTATCCTATCATGCAACATAATCCTTAAACAATGGTTTTTACCACTCCCATAGTGCTTAAAGTCTAAAATTAGAGTAGTAAGGATAGGGTCTAATTCTCATCTCGCTTAGGTTAAGAATCCTATTCCCCAAAGCTCTGATTTGACCTTCATGGAGTAGTAAGGATAGGGTCTAATTCTCATCTCACTTAGGTTGAGAATCCGATTCCCCAAAGCTTCTATTTTGGCCCACTCAAGAACTTGAAATTCCAAAGAAAATATTTTTTTTCTATTTTTCATTGCTTTATTAATATTGGATTAGAAGGATCGTACTACATGTCCCTTGCAAGGATGGGTAGTCATCCCCAAGGTCCAAGAAATCAAAAGTAAATCCAAACCATGGATTATGGGGTTAATCTCCACCAGGGCTATAGATGTCTGGTTGGCAGTGGAGTATGCTCATGCGTGGCAACATGTCTTGTCTAAAAGCAAGACCACTGACTGCTCAAACGGACAAGCTAGCCTGACAGTTTCATCCATAATTGGTTAAATCATTTTGTTCAAGATGATGTAATAAACTCCAGATCACAGTAGTAAGGATAGGGTTAAATTCCCATCTTGCTTAGGTTGGGAATCCGATTCCCCAAAGCTCTGATTTCACTTACACTTGCACATGGGTTCAAGATGGTGGTGACACATAACCAACTTTGGGATCTAGTAAATTAATTCAGTATACATATGTTTTGTCCTAAGAGGGTTTGATAGTTTTAATATGTTTGTTCATGATACTAGAAGGTCTAAGCCTTTGCAAAGTAGGTTGTTATATCTCTAACATAGTTGTCATACATCAAATCTTGCACAAATCATTCATAGCCTTGCATACGAATCATAAGTGAAACTGACAATGGAAATTTGAATGAGTTTCAAACGATAGGGAATGAAGCACATTGCACACATCGAGCTGATGCTTAATAATTCTAATGCTTCATGTATTTCTCGTCTAGTTTTATTCTTGGGATATTTTTTGATGCTTGTATTTGAGTCTGTGTGTTTTTTAGGTTGAGTTCTCACCGAAATGCTCGAGAGCATTTTCCAATAGAGTCGCCATTTGTTGTGGTTGCTCCACAACGTACCCCAAAATTGGGGACCCACCTTTTTTTGCATGTGTTCCAAGAAGACCGAAGTGGCCCATAGGCTAAAGATCAAGGAAAAAAGCAAAATACCACAAGGAGGAAGAGTGTAGCGATATCACGACATGTTGCATCATCGCGGCCAAAAGAGAAAAAGTGTCACGATATCGCGACATGTTGCACCATCACGGACAAAAGAAAAAAAGTATTGCGATATCGTGACATGTTGCACCATCATGGTCAAAAGAGAAAAAGTGTCGTGATATCATGACATGTTGCACCATCACGGCCAAAGAGGAAAAAGTGTCGCAATATTGCGACATGTTGCACCATCGCGGTCAAAAGAGAAAAAGTGTCACGATATCGTGACATGTTGCACCATCGCGGCCAAAAGAGAAAAAGTGTAGCGATATCGCGACATGTTGCACCATCACGGAAAAAATAGAAAAAGTGTCATGATATCGTGACATGTTGCACCATCAGAGACAAAAGAGAAAATGTGTCGCGATATCAAGACATGTTGCACCATCACGACCAAAGAGGAAAAGTGTCATGATATCGCAACATGTTGCACCATCACGGCCAAAAGAGAAAAAGTGTCATGATATCGCGACATGTTGCACCATCATGGCCAAAAGAGAAAAAGTGTCATGATATCGCGACATGTTGCACCATCACGGCCAAAAGAGAAAAAGTGTCGTGATATCACGACATGTTGCATTTTCACGACCAAAATAGAAGAAAGAAAAAGTGTCGCAATATCGCGACATGTTGCATTTTCGCGGCCAGAACAGAAGAAAGAAAAAGTGTCGCGATATCGTGACATGTTGCATTTTCGCGGCCCAGAATAGAAGAAAGAAAAAGTGTCACGATATCGTGACATGTTGCATCGTCGCGGCCAAAATAGAAAAAGTGTCGCGATATCGCGACATGTTGCATCATCACGGCCAAAAGAGAAAAAGTGTCGCGATATCGCGACATGTTGCATCGTCGCGGCCAAAAGAGAAAAAGTGTCGCGATATCGCGACATGTTGCATCGTCGTGGCCAAACAGGAAAAAGTGTCACAATATCGTGACATGTTGCAGTTTCACAGCAAAAAGAGAAAAAGTGTCGCGATATCATGACATGTTGCATTGTCGTAGCCAAAAGGAAAAAGTGTCGTGATATCACGACATGTTGCATTTTTGCGGCCAAATGAGAAGAGAAAGAACTAGAAAGGAAAGTGTCACGATATCGCGACATGTTACATTTTTGTGCCTAAACAGGAAAAAGTGTCACGATATCACATGTTGCAGTTTCACGGCCAAAAGAGAAAAAGTGTCACGATATCGTGACATGTTGCATTGTCGTGGCCAAAAGGGAAAAAGTGTCGCGATATCATGACATGTTGCATTTTCGTGGCCAAATGAGAAGAGAAAGAACTAGAAAGAAAAGTGTCGCGATATCGCGACATGTTACATTTTTGCGGCTAAAAGCAACAAAAGATAGAAGGGGCCAAAAGTGTCGCGATATCGCGACATGTTACATTTTCACGATTCAAAAGGGGCAGGCAAACAGAGAAACAAGAAGTGTCACGATATCGCGACATGTTCCATTTTCGCCAAGGTAACAGACCTGCATAGTGACGCCAACATAAGGAAAAAATCTAGTAAATAAGACAAAGCATTACATAAGAAATATTTAATGATTGGAAATCATTTAAGATGGTTGTTACACACCGAGGGAAATGGACGCAAGCCCATGTGGAGAAAACGCAACGAAGGGCCACAAAATGGAAACCAAAGCACACGCATACAAGGAAAGGTGAAACGAACAGTCAGGGAAGTTGAAGCGAACAACCATTGGAAAATGAAATGAACCATCATGGAAGGAGAAACAATGTTTTCAAAAGTTCAAATACGCCATTCAAAGAGGCCAAATATGTAAAAAATTGCTACAGGTAGCATTGCATATTTGAAGGCAAGATAGCCATTCTAGACCTAGTTGGGCTATTTTTCTTTTGTAGACTGGTTTTTCTTCTTCATGGATGGGGATTGGAAACCGCTGCAAGCAGAGTTGCAGAGTTGAAGGCGAGGAGGCCATTCTAGACCTATTTGAGTTGTTTTTCTTCCACAAACTGGTTTGGGAAAACCAGAAATTTTGCTATTGTAAAATGATATATTTTTAATGCAGAAGTTTTCAGAAATTTGCATCTTGTGGGCAAGAAAGAAGGATATTTTCTTTGCATGCTATGGATTTAATGTTTATTCTTTCATTTTTTCAGATTTTGAATTTATAGATAATGTTAATGCCATTTTTTATGGGTTACATTAGGCGAATATTTGAAATCTGAATTTTATTTCGTACCCTAGGAACCAGCACTTAGTCTATGGGGATTGTTCTAGTTTTGCAAGTCCAATAGGTTAGCTTGCATGCATGGAGACCTCACATCTTCGGTTTTGTCGAAATAGGATAGCATCATACTGAATGCATTTTATTTTCAGTTTTCTGCATTTCATTGTCATTTTTCTGCATTTTATTTTTTCCAAAAATTTTATCTTATTTTTAGGCATTAAAATAAACATTTAAAAAAAAAAAAAAAACAATGAACAATCACTAAAGTTTCATGGTGAAATAATCCAACATTACCCCTTGTTTACAGTTACTTGCAATCACTAAGGTGTTCCAAGCATTTAAATTGAATATCATTATTTGAGATTACTAATACACATACGCAAATGCTAATACAACGGAGACCTTGGAGAAGTTGTTTGTTTAACTTCTTTGCAAGAGGGGATTTGGAACCCAAATCCTAAAGGAGAGTGTACTTTCACATCTGGGTGAAAATAGCACTCAACAGAGGGATTTATATGTAACCGGATCTTGGAAATATCAATACAAAGCATTCATTCATTTATTTCTTTGCACTTTGGTTATGCCTTTATTTTATTCTTTTTCATTTAATATATGTTAAACGTTAATAATAATCACAAATAGAGTGAGTGGACGATGCATCCGCTTCCCCGAGGTTGCTACAGATGGCGATCATGGTGGGACCCCCACCTAGTTTTTATTTTTTGCCACTTTACTGATCCATGTTTTTGTGTGCAGTTCTAGCCACTCTGATCTACAGTGGCCAGGAATAAGCCGCTCTGGTCTACAATGGCTAGGAGTCAGCCGCTCTGGTCTACAGTGGCTAGGAATCAGCCACTTTGGTCAATAGCGACCAGAGCTTGAGTGCAGAAGAAATCAAAATATTGGTTCTCTGAGCTGGATTTGAGGTTGGTACAACTTCTCTGATGATTTATGTTCTTTTATTTGCTTCTATTTTCCTAAAAATAGTGAACATTAAACCACATTTTAATTTGGAAAATTAAGGAACGAAAGGAAAGAATTTGCATCTGGTGCATCTTAGAGCTTTTTTAGATTTTCACTAGGCGTTGCTAGGAACAATGGCTTATGCTTGTAAATTCCACCCTAGAATCCAACGTGCTAGGAATTGTGTGTTGGTTTGCTTGCCTTGAGGCCCTACTAGAGGCCATATTTGCACAAAGTAGAATACATTCATGAATCTCATACTAGTTATGCATATTTTCTAAAAAGTGAAACGTCATTCATATCAGGCATATAGGAAAGAGTCATTACTGCTGTATGATGCATTTTACTTTATGCAAACTTAAAATGAACCACACACACATACACATGTTTTAAACATTGGAGAGTTGGATTTCATCACCAACCTTCAATTCAGTCCGGTGACATTGGCATTCATCTCCTTCCATTGGCTTGCCCCCTAGATCTTCTTAGAATGGAATTGGGAACTTCTTCATAGTGGTACTAAGTTACTCATGTTCAAACTGTCTCCCACTATTGGAACAATTGGTTCAGAGTGGAAGAGCTAGGCGAACCCCCCACTGGGACTTTAGTGGTGTACCCTAGTCTCTTTTTGAGAAAATCATGTTTGGCATGGGTGTTCTTGATTCCCACTATGGATGAGTCTCCTTATTCTAAATCCAAAACAAGAGCAAGAAACAAGAACAACAACATATCAAAGACACATCAAATAGTTTAGGGCACACATAAATTGGTAATCAAGATAAACACTTGCTTGATATTGTTTGGCCACATCTAAATTGCAATCCAAAAAACTAATTCACAAGCACAATGGTCAAAACTAGAAGTAAACATCCTCGGTCCAATATCGAGGGAGAATATGAAGCAACACATACCCATAGGTGAAGTCATAGTAACATTGAACCACATGCTCATAATACCGTGAGACGTAGTTCCATGAGTCTATGGGGTGATAATTCAACCCTTGGGGGCTCTCCTCGAGAAACCCCAAATAGAGAGTCAAATCATGGAACTAAATCACAAAAACACAAAGAGGCTTCATGACCATCATCATCAAGGAGACACGAGGAAGCCTCAAGGCCTTCCTCTAAACACACAAAAACTTCTCAAAGACATGAGGAGGCTTCAAGAGCTTCCTCCCCACATGGACATAAGGAGGGTTCTAGACCCCATTCTTCACATAGGGATGATGAGGTTTCCCCATATCCATCCTCATGGAGGGTAGATAGGGCCACAAAGCCCTCATCACCAAAAATACACACAAGAGTCACAACATCTCAAACTTCACATGAGACATTGAGAATAGGTCTGCCCACTGAAGGGCAAGAAACTAGAGCTACATCCAATCATAGGCATCAAACAGAAGATACCCTTCACACAAGAGGAAGGATTCCAATAGATTATGACCTCATTGGAGAAAATGGCACCCCAAGGGATCAGCCATGGAAAACAAGACAGTTAGATGAGTTGGATCGGTTGCGTCCGAGGCCACCTCCCAGAACCGTAGTCACAAAAATTTTGCATCTGGAAGTTCATGAACTATTACTTCTAAATGCACCTCTCAACCTAGGTATGCTTCAGAATGACTCCGTAAGTCTCATGCAGAGTCTGACCATAGAGACACTTATCAACACATAGAACAAATTACAGTAGCAAGCAAAAGCAAAGAAACAGCAGAGACCTCTTCGAGGAATCTATGAATCAAAACCACAAGAGCAGAATCAGATAAACCTGAGTCCTCTTCAATAGCGCAATATGACCGCATGCGATGGTTAGAAAATGTGTTGCATAAAGAGTGAGAGCTAGTGGAAGCTCTCGAGCATGACAAACAAAGAGAAAGGCTTTTGCGCCAACATGAGCAACGTCTTAGAGAACAAGTTGAGCAACTAGCTCACATCAATTTACAAGCCAATGAAAATGGTCATCAAAGAGATAAACATGCTGACTCACCAAGAGAGGGGTGCAATAGACAACAAGAAAGCCCACAAAAAAACCACCACTCAAATTATGAACAACATCAAACTGGTGGAGAAAGGGTAGATATGATAAATCAGGATCAAGCACATCCTGAATCCCCTCGTAGGAGGGAAGAAAATAGAACAAGTCAAAGGCACATAGAGTTACCTCCATTACCACCATGAGGGGGCCTGCAAGAAGAGGAACTCCTCACCTCAAAGGCATTCCAGGAACTCGCTAAAAATATGAAGTCCTTTGAGAAATAAGAAACGATAGGCAACCAACCGACATTGAGCAAAATACACAACCAACCATTATGCCCATCGGTCCCTAGCCCTGCATATCCTAAGCATTTTGAGATGCCTAGGTTAGAAAATTTTAAGGGTGAAGAGGATGCACAAGAGCATATTACCAATTTTATCAATGCATGTTTTCATCTTGAAGACAATGATGCTCTTATGCTAAGGACTTTCATTATGACATTTTTGGGCGCTGCCACTCAATGGTTCAACCAACTGCCCAAGCACAACATATCCAATTTTGAACAACTAGAAAATGCATTCCTGAAGCGTTTCTCCTTTGGTTCTAAAATAAAGGTGAACCTTTTGGACCTGGCCAACCTAAAATATTATGACGATGAGCCAGTAATGGAATATGGGGATAGGTGGAGAAAAGTCATGGTAAAGTTATCATTCTTCGTCCCCATAGAAGAAATTATCCGCATGTTCACCAAGAGTTGTTCTAAACATATTTCCCTCTTGCTACAACTTCAACAATATCCTTCATTTGAGGAAGCCTTGGCACAGGCCAAACTCATTGAAGACATAAAAGTAGATGAGGGAACCATCAAGCTCCAAAACAAGGAGTGGAACAAGAATGGCAAAAATGACAAATACAAGTAGAAGTAGGCAAGCCTTGCTCCAGTTAATCAAGTAGTATTGGTTGCACCTAAGGATGGGGCTGCGCAACAACCCCAGAATTATCAAGCACAGCCCCCACCAGCCAATTATGATCAAAAGAACAATCAGGGGTGAAACAGAGAACGCAAGCCACCTCGCTATTTTACACCTCTATCAGAGTCAATGCAATCAATTTTCAACCAATTGAGTGAGGTTGGGAAGATCAGATTTCTAGATGTACCTCTTATAGATCCCAACCATCCTAAGCCAAAAGGATATAGGGAAGATCAATTTTACCCTTATCACAGGATATCGAGGCATAATATTGAAGTTTGCGTTGGTTTCAAACATCAGGTGCAAAACATGATTGAGGTAGGAGAACTTAAAGTTGACAACCCATTGGCTCTCGATAACAGAGATATGGGCATATACAAAAACCCACTGCCCAACCATGAGGTCCCTAGAGGGCAAGGTGCCCAAGTCAATCAGGTCTGAATTGATACACCTACCCATGGGTGCATTGGGATGGTTGAAATTGTCAATATAGCTACCAGGACTAGACGATATGGTCAACCACAACCTCCTGCAGCTCCTATTAATGTCCTAGCTACACCCAGGTAGAGGCAGGGGTAGAACAACCTTCCAGGTCCACCAACCCGACCTATGGTAACTATTTAGAGTAGACTAGAGCAAAATTTACAAATGACTCCGACTAAGCTATCTATCTATGAGCTCATACAATAGTCCCCAAAGCACAGGGAGACTTTGATGGATATTTTGAGATCAATTGAGCTCCAACCACAAGATCCAAATGCATTCACTTATTTTGTGGGACAAGTACAAGAATGTCAAGAACCTGTAATCCAATTTTATGATCATGAAATTAAGATAGTGCCTACTGCCTTACTAGATCCTCCACTGCACATTGTTGCATCAGTCAATGATTTACCTTTTAAGTGGGTCTTGGTCGATATGGGTTCTTCAATCAACATCATCACAACAATAGCAATAGAACACCTTAAGATCCCCAAGTCAAATATCATTCTGGGAGCCTACACATTAAGAGATTTCAATGATGCTTTATGCAATACTATGGGAATGATAGTCCTACCCATCAAGGTAGGGCATAAGACCATCCCTGTGATGTGTCATGTCTTGGAAGGGGCCATGCAATACAACATCCTCCTAGGGCACCCTTGGATAAGAGATATGAAGTGTGTTCCTTCGATTTTACACCAATGTGTCAAGTATGTGCATGATGACAAAGTCTATGTGGTGTTGGCTGATGAAGAGCCATTCAAATATGTCCATCAGGTGGATTTTCTAGGAGAATTTGTAATTCCCTCTACCCACTTGTATGTAGGACCTTCATCTCCAACTACACAACTAGATAACAAAGACAAAGGGGTACATAAAAACCCAGACACATCAACACCTCATCTTGCACCCAAAATGACTAATGCTTCTAAGAGACCATCAACGTCTAAACCAAAAGATAATCAGAAGCTAAAGGCACCCATAGTTGAGGAAGGAAATCCCAAGGAAGTGCTAACCATAGGCATTGAGAAAATTCCAAGTCCCATGGAAGAAGAAGATCTCCAAGATCAAGCTGAGGAGATACTAGAACCCGCTTCGCTAGTGTCGTCTGTAGGATCATCCACATCACATGCGACAATACACTTGGAAAGTATAGGGATAGGAGAGTATCTTGTGCAGAACATAACATTCACACCCATCATAGAGTCTACACAGGACATGGGATGGCCAAAATACCTAAGACCACCAGTGGGAATAGTGGTTCCACTTGGAATCCCTCCCAACCAGACAAATTTTATCTACGCTGGCCTAGACTGCGCCCATAAGTCTACAGACATAGAAGAGGACAATGATGAACTATTCATTGTTAATGTTCATTACCTCTCTAATCCTGAGTTTGCTCTAACCTATTTTGAACGTTGCCATTGGCATGGTTACGGTCTTGGTATATATGAGCAGGGGCGTAGGCGGCCATTCGAGCCACAATACCAGCTTCCATATGATAGGTTTGGGTTAGGCTATCACATCAGAGGTCGAGATGACTCTCTAGTAGTAGCCTTGGATAGATTAAGCTTGGGGTTAGGAGAAGACATCGATTTTATTCCTTATCACCCACCAAGTACAAGATATCCAAGCAATAGACAAGTGGTTGTGGTAAACATACCACCACCCGAGACTTATCATCCAAGCTCCACAATTGATGCCATCCCAATAGGTTGCAACTTGTGGGATGAGGAGCGAGAAGGAAATGGATACGAGGCAAATGATGATGAAGCACAAACAAGCTTAGCCTATCATGGGCCTCGCTATTTACAAAGCCTTGCCTGGTCCAGCCACAATGAGAGTGGGTACATATCGGATGAAAGTGGCTATGAGTCAGAGGACTCAATAGAGAGAGCCTACCTAGGGGTAAGGCAATGGCCCCATGACTTGGGGCAACATACTAATGCAAATGGCATCTTCATAAGTGATGAAGAATATGAGGATGAGATAGAGATGGCCTACTTAGGGCCAAGAGACATACCCCTTATCTTGGGACCACATACCAATGCTAATGGTTTTTGGATAAGTGATGATGACTTTGATGATGAGACTGAGATGGCTTATCTTGGGCCTCACCACTTATGATAGGTCAACATACTGGTAGAAAGAGAAGTGGTACTTCGTGCCATAGACCCTGGCTTGTGATTTTTGGGGAGACCTATCGACTTAAATGCCATTCATCGTATGGTCAATCCCCCTCTGCCTACGTTTAGGGAGCTCTTAGAACCCAATGATCCTATTATCCGGCCTGCTCATGGGCTAGATCTAGAGATTCCTTTTCCTCTAGAGCCTCATCGTGAGTATGGAGGAGAAACCTCTGAGACAAGATTTCACCCATGTGGTCCTAGAGATTTCATTCCATCCATCAATATGATCTCCATTGATTTGACCACTCCACTTCATAACCCAGCGGATCCTACTAAACCACTGTGTCTTGATATAGAGGCTATTGATTGGGATCACGTTGATTCACCCATAGAGCCTGAAGACCTTTTCCCTAGCGAAGAGGTGTGGCAACCATTTCATTTTGCATCAGGATGTGCATATGATGTATTCCATGTCGGCTTGGATTCTGAGTCAGTAGGACCTGTAAATCCTACCGATGACATTCATTTGATACCCACACCTCACCAGCTGGAGGATGGGTCACATATGGCTATAGAAGTGACTTTCGATATGGACATCAGTGATGATCCTACTCAACCAAAGAAAGTCAAGTTCAGAGAAAGTCTGTCTCTAGAGGAACAAGCCATCATAATTCCTCTCCTTAAAGAGAGGCCAAATATTTTTTCTTGGACTTACAAAGACATGCCAGGGATTGATCCAAAGTTAGTTGTTCACAACCTTTCATTGGATCCCATGAAGAAGCCAATCAAGAAAAAGTTGAGGAAAATGCATCCAACCATCACTTTGATGGTGAAGAATGAGTTACAAAAACTATTGGATGTGATTTTCATAGTTCCCATCGATTATCCCGAGTGGGTTTCGAACATGGTGCCCATGGGAAAACCAGATGGAAGAGTCCACATTTGCACAGATTTCAGAGACTTGAATAGGGCAACTCCAAAGGATTCATTCCCATTGCCAAACATAGATGCTCTTGTTGATGCCACTATAGGTCATGAGATGCTCTCCCTAATGGATGGGTTTTTTGGATACAATCAAATCCGAATCAAACCCGAAGACCAACATAAGACCACTTTCATTACTCCATGGGGAACATTCTGTTACAAGGTGATGCCATTTGGCCTAAAGAATGCTGGTGCCACGTATCAACGGGCCATGACATACATATTTCATGACTACATGCACACAATCTTAGAAGACTACATGGATGACTTGCTGGCCAAATATTTAGTACAACAAGAGCACGCTGAGATCCTTACAAAAGTCTTCGATCACCTCATTGAGCACAACATCAGATTGAACCCTAAGAAGTGTGTGTTTGGCATGACTTCTGGTAAGCTCTTAGGTTTCATCATTTCTAAGAGAGGCATTGAAGTCGATCCTGCAAAGGTAGAAGCTATAATGGAAATGGCCACCCCTACCAACATTAGGGAGTTAAGAAGCCTACAAGGCAAGGTAGCATCCATCAAATGGTTCATTGCGCAATTATCAGACAAGTGTCGACCCATGAACCGGTTGCTATGCAAAGATGTCCCATTTCATTGGGATGAAGAGTGCCAACAAGCCTTTGTAGAGATCAAAACTTACCTGGCAACACCACCAGTATTGGCTCCACCAAGGCCAGACGTGCCATTTTTACTATACATATCGGCTACTGATTTTGCTTTAGGCACCATGTTGGCCCAAAAGAATGCACAAGACAAAGAGCAAGTCATATATTACATCAGTCGCACCTTGGTGAGTTATGAGCTAGGATATGCGTATGTAGAAAAGTTGTGCTTAGCAGTGGTCTTTGCAACCAGAAAGTTGTGACACTACATGTTGAGCCATACGACTTACGTTATATCAAAACAAAATCCTTTGCAGTATATGATGAACAAGACCTATCATAATACACGTACTGCAAAGTGGATCATGCTATTGATAGAATTTGATCTAGAGTTCATAAGCCAAAAGTCCATCAAGGACCAAGTCATAGCAGATCAATTAGCAGAGGCACCTCTTCAGGATAGCAAGCCTCTCACCATAGAATTGCCTGATGATGCGGTCTTCGCATTATCAGATCCGCCCAAACCTGAAGAGCCTAAAAAAGAAAGAGACATGGCATTGTTCTTCGATGGTTCGAAGTGCGAGCAAGGGGGTAGAGCAGGGATAGTCTTTATCACACCGTAGGGTGCTCCATTGCCCTTATCATTCAAGTTAGACTTCCCTTGCACAAACAATAACATAGAGTATGAGACCTTGATCTTGGGACTCCAAACAACCATTGCAATGGGCATTAAAAGATTGAATATCTTTGGTGACTCTTTGCTCATAGTTAATCAAGTCAAAGGATTGTTCCAATGTAGGTGCCCACTCCTGAAAGCTTACAAGGAGCTTGTTGACACTTACCTAGCCCGACTAGAATGGTATGACATCGAGGCAATCCCTCGTACATCAAACATATTTGCAGACACCATGGCATATTTGGGATCCTTAATCCCTCAGAATCTATCTACTGATTTCACAACCATTCATGTTAAAGTGCTTGCATATTCAACAATACAACGTGAGGCTATTGACAACCTAGAGTCAGTCAACATGATCCAGACCGAACCAAATCAGGATTGGTCCTTCAGAGCTAGAGCTTTCTTGCAAATGACACCTTGGGAATATTTGATCTCTCAAGGTCCTACGGAGTGTGGTACAACCATCCACCATAGGGTGATTTCTCAATCTGTGTTCACAACTTCTAGATCATAGGAGGAGCATGTCATTTTATCCATAGAAGTCATGGCTTATCAGGATTGGATTTCCCAATTACGAGACTTCCTAAAGCTTGGAATAGTACCGCAAGGCCTATCGCATGCCGAAATATGAGCATTTAAATAGAAGGTGATGAGGTATATCTTGCTAGGAGAGATCCTTTATAGATGAGGCTATGATGGAATGCTCCTTCGTTGTCTTGAGCCCTAGGAAGCATCCTGGGCAATTTTGCAAGCTCATGATGGTACGTGTGGTGGTCACTTCAGTGGCATGGCCATCATTAAGCGCATCTTGAGAATGGGTTACTATTGGCCCACTATGGAAAAAGACTATTGCGAGTATGTCAAGAAATGTGTTAAGTGCCAGCATCATGCAAACCTCACTCACTTGCCATCACAAGCCTTGCAACCCATCCAGGTAGCATGGCCCTTCTCGTAGTGGGGACTAGACTTAGTGGGGAAGATCTCACCCCCATCCTCAGGCTGACACACATTCATCATAACGACCACTGAGTATTTCACCAAATGGGTCGAAGTGATCCCCTTAACATCGACAACTGGACCAAGGATTGCAGAGTTTATACTCCACAATATCATAAGTCATTTTGGGGTCCCTTCGAAGATAATATCGGATAATGGGCCATCTTTCAAGAACAAAAATGTGCATGCTTTAATGAACAAATACCACATTCAACATAGTTTTTCAACACCCTATTATCCACAAGCAAATGGGCAAGCAGAAGCCTCAAACAAAACAATAGTCTCCATCTTGAGGAAAATAGTGAAAGATAATCATAAGGACTGGCATCTACAATTGCCTTTGGCATTGTGGGCATACAGGACTAGTGTGCGGATGCCCACTAGGGCAACACCATTTTCACTTGTATATGGCACTGAGGCCATCATGCCCCTAGAGTTGGAGATTCCAACTCTACACATAGCATTGAAGGACTTCATAGATGATGACACCACATGACAAGGCCACCTTGATCAATTAACACTTCTTGATGAACATCGAGTCAATGCCTTGGAGCATCTCCATGTTTATCAGGATCACCTTGCACGAGCTTACAATAGTAAAGTCCACTTGAGAGAATTCAAATTTGGGGATCTTGTGCTCAAAGAAAACCAGCAGAACTCAAATCTACCACCGCACCTACGAGACAAATTTATGGTAAACTGGATAGGCCCCTACATGATTTCAGAAAGGGTTGGGCCTGGGGCATATCACCTCACATCATTGGATGGTGTTGAAGAGCCTGAGCCTCTCAATATCATTCATTTGAAGACATTTTATACATAAAATACAAAAACATTCAAATATGTCATAAAATATAAAAACATTCAAATATATCATAAAATACAAAAAATGTAAACAAATTCGAAAAACATAAAAAGTTCAAAATTCAAAAAGCAAGTATTTAATTGTAAAATTCAATAAAAAGCTCAAGGGTATCTTACATGCTTGGTCAAATTCAATAAAAAGCTCCAAGGGTATCTTCAGCTTGGTAAAATTAATTAAAAAGCTCCAAGGGTATCTTCACACGCTTGGTCAAAATTCAATTAAAATGCTCCAAGGGTATTCAAACCACTTGGTCAAAAATTCAATCAAAAATTCTCCAAGGGTATCTTCACACCGCTTGGTCAAATTTCAATCAAAAATGCTCCAAGGGTATCTTCACACCGCTTGGTCAAAATTCAATCAAAATGCTCCAAGGGTATCTTCACACCGCTTGGTCAAAATTCAATCAAAAATCTCCAAGGGTATCTTCATTGGTCAAAATTCAATAAAAGCTCCAAGGGTATCTTCACACCGCTTGGTCAAAATTCAATCAAAAATGCTCCAAGGGTATCTTCACACCGCTTGGTCAAAATTCAATCAAAAATCCAAGGGTATCTTCACATTGCTTGGTAAAATTAAAAAAGCTCCAAGGGTATCTTCATACCGCTTGGTCAAAATTCAATCAAAATGCTCCAAGGGTATCTTCACACCGCTTGGTCAAAATTCAATCAAAAATGCTCCAAGGGTATCTTCACACCGCTTGGTCAAAGTTCAATAAAAAATGCTCCAAATATGGCTTCACGCCGCTTGGTCAAACTCTAAAAGCCCCAAAGGCACAATAAGCCCTTTGGTCAAAATACAATAAAAAATACAAAAACAATGCAAAAATCAAAAATACAAAAATAGTTGCATCTTACATCTGCATCCATATAGTTGCATTACATCAAACATGCATATCCATTGCATTTGCATATGTTATTATCACACTCTTACAAATGATGCCACAATTTGTATCACAACCACAAATACACAAGTCCACCTTCATCCATGCATCCATGTGTGTAACTGTGTTTTTCAACACAACCATGTCATGTTGCTATAAGGAATAGGCTAAGATTTTTCGGTCATTCAACCATATCTAGTGGTCTTATCAGTTTTTGTGGGAAGCCATCTTGATTAGTAGAGAGTAAGGTCTAGTCATGAATGCCTCAGATATTCAGGATCCTATCACTAATTGAAAAACACTAAAATCCTAGTTGGTACAAGGGAAAGATGAAAGTTGCATAAAGTGGTCTAGGTTACCTTAAGCGAAAAGGATCTTCCTTGCTTATCCCCCTGTGCGACCGGTTCAAAGGTGTTGAGAATTGGCAAAAGGACAAGTTCTACCCTACCTAGAAATGAGTGATTATCATCACTACATAAATCCCTTGCTTTCATTAAAACAAGCAAAAATCCTGAAACAAAGCACAAATTCAAAATTCCAGTTTCCAAAGTCATAATTCAAAATCCCAAAATCAAGCAACAATCAAAGTCAAAACAAACAAGTGAATTTCATCCTTACATAAATCCCTTGCTCAAGAGAAAAACAAGAAAAAATAAATTAAAAATAAATAGTGATTTTCATCACTAAGTATGAGCAAGTATCCCAAATGAAATGAAGAAAAGAAGGGAATGGAACTTGAATCCCTGGAATTCTCAGCATTGCACAAAATCGGAAGGTGATCCCTATTACAGGTTTGGTGTACAACCATGCCTGGCAATGGTGGTATCCTTACGCATGATGATATGTCTATCACAATAGCATTTTGCATTTGTGTAGACCAATGTTTGCATGTGGATGAGCTAGCTTTAGGTAACCCAAAGCCACCTAGTGGTATAATCCAACTAAGTCCAACACAGGATAAGATGAACAATTGAGGATCCATGATCTTAGCAATGGGCTGAAAGAATCCCGCCTGACATCGAAGGAAATGCTTGAGTTCTATCTAAATATATTCATTTGCACACATAGGGATAATGAATCTATAGGTCCATGATGAAAGCCTTGCTTCTTCAAAAGTCTAGTGTGGTCAGTACACAACTATTGATAGAGTAACTAGAGTGTTTGAGTCCCAGGAAAAGCCTCAAAAATTCCTACATAGCAACAAGTCATATCATTCATCACATCATCAATTTTCTTTTTGAAAGTTTCAAATTAAGGGGTATAAACAAAGTAGGCTAGATACCGGATAGATGTTAGAAATAATATCTACACGACCACTGACTATTTTGAACCTTTTAAATAACATAAGCTTTATCAAGAAATTACATACATACACACCAATACATTTCACATATGAATGCCCAAATAATTAGTTCTTGTGATAAGAATGGTTATTTACATTCATGATTGTTATACTTTCTGTGGTATCACCCATTTAGATTGTTGAAATCATATCATATGCATTCCTTATGTTTTAAGTGATTAAAGCATACAGGTTCATTCACATTAGATTGAACATCATGTAAACAGTGCATGACACATTGCATTTACCATATCATAACATAAGTTAGATGCATACAATTAAATCAAAATTAAACATGCATCTAACAAAAATATTGCATCCATAAATACATAATGTCATAAATCATCCATCCATATATAAGATCACATCATTGCATTCACCCATACATAGAATCATAAATCCATCATCAAATCAACTCATGATACATCACATCATGTCACAATAATCAAATCATATAAGCATCTACATAAACATCTACATAAGCATCCATCTCAAATCCATATCATCATAAATATCACCTATCATCTAACACATATATCAACTCATCATAATACCATCATCACATCACATAAGTAAAACAAAAACATAAGCAATAAATGACACACATAATGAAGCATAATGCAAAGTCTCATATAAATATGTGTGTCTCAAAAGATGTCTCAAAATGTGTATCTCAAAGTGCATGGATATACAAAATTACCTGAAGGCTACAGTCATAATAGGTCAGCTGACCTCAAAAATAAAAGCCTACAACATCATCAATCAAATATTGGGCCTGTACCCCCTGCAACACCACCCCCTATGGATGGATCTCGGGTGGAACAATGTGAGCCTATTGGCCTCTCTATGCGAGTCCGGGTCCTCTGGCTAGGCCGAATGGAAGACTACCCTAAGGTAGAGCACCCACTAGCTTGTGATCCACCTACACCTATCCTCTCCCTAGGAGTGGCTCCTAGCCTCCTGATCTGCATCTCGAGAGAAGCAATATGGCCTACATGACCAACAATCATCACCTCATACTCATATAGAAAAGCCTACATCTACCTAATCTCTACCCCTAGATCTATCCCTGTAGAGCCTCGAGGTGTGGAAGGATCAACAACCACTTGCATCCTAGGAGCACCACCCCCAATAGTAGCCTGTAGAGCCTATATCTGAGTAGTGAGCTACTCTATAGTAGCATCCTATTGTACTATAGTAGCATCCCACTGGGCAATGATAGCATCACATTGTTGTACCTAGATCTTGGTCGACTGGAGCTCGACCTCTACATCATGCAACTGTGCCCTTAGAGGAGAATCTCTCTCCTCGAGATCCAGCTCCTCATCCTCCTCCTCAGGAGCCTCCTGCTCCTCCACTGCCACCTGCTCTATCGACTGGCCCCATACCTCAGTCCTAGCTTGGACTCTATGCCCTATTGGATCTACCCCATCTCCACCATCATCCTCATGGCCTAGACTACCATCACCATGCCACATCCGATCACCCCACCACTACACAAATGCATCTGTAACTCCCCCAACAACTCATGGGTCAACTATTGGGGCATCCTCCTCATCAACCAACTCTGTGATATGTGGGGGAGGGAGGTCTCTCTCTGCTCTGATGCACCTGTACAAGAATGGGACAAGTGGCACATCCTGCTATAAACTGTACTGACGAAGAACCTAGGAGTAGAAGAAATACTCCCTGATGTCAACCTTGTGACCAATGAGCCACCACTCATGCCACATCCTAGCTATAAAGCTGGGTGGATCATCCCAAGCTAGGCACTCGTAATATGGGTGCCACATGATGGCTCCGGCCTACAGCCTAGTGAAAGTAGCAGTATAGTGGGGGAGCTCCCCTGCATGAGGGTGGCTCTTGCACTCCTCGTGCTCTCGAGCCCACTTGGCAGCATAGCACTACATCCTAGCATCAATAACTATGATCTTAGTGGGGAGTCCTCAGGGATGATCCATGCTGATATGCTCCCATCCCCAGACCTAGAGGAGCAAGCTGCAACCAATGTTGATGTGGCCCCATCAGTGGATGTGATACAACTCATCATAACACTGTGCTAGCAGAGACCTACCCCATGCATAGATGATGGCCTCCTCACTATCCATCAAATCCTGAACCATCACGAGGAGGTTCCACGAGAACCTCAAACCTGAGCAATCTAGAATGAGAATGTTGTTGATGACCATCAACAATACCGCATGCCTCTCCAAGAAGACGTGCTCCCTGTACCAACGTATAATAGAAACACCACTAGACTTGGTGTCCTCGAAGGTAGCCGCTGCATGATCGCTGAACACCCTAGAAAAAATTGCATCACGATCATTAGTGGTCAAAGAGACGATGGCCACTCCATCAAAGGGGATCCAAAAAATCCTGTATACATCCTTTGGTGTGATAGTCATCTCACCAGTAGGAAGATGGAAAGTATTCATCCTAGGGTCCCATCGATGAACCAGGGTAGTAAGGTAGGCCTGGTCCGACATGATCTAGGGTAGCCGAATGACATACTGGAGGCCATGAGCCTTAAACTAGGCCCAGTTTGTAGCATCAAGGAGTGGGATAAGGTCATTAAGGAGTTTTGGGTCCCGAGCCCGAGCAGTGAGAATCTAAGAGCAAAAATCAAAGGTATAACTACAATGCATCTAAGGCATGAATCACAAATAAAGCATGAAAAATGATGCACATAATGATAAACTATCCTAAGTATGAGTAAAAGAGGAATAAATGCACCTAATCATGTAGCACAGTGCAAGGAAGCAACTCAAAATTTCAAAAAAATCAGCATAATCACCTTGCAAAATCCAAAAATTTACAAAATTTAACTAAGGCATTTGGTCGCTATCACCTACAACGGCCAGAAACTGGCCACTAAGGACAGCAGAAGCCAAACCCCAATGGTCAAATTTTTGACCGTTGGGATTCAAATCTGGCCGCTCTGAGTGACAACGGCCAAACCATAGGCCGAGCTGGCCGCTCTGAGCAGCAGCGGCCGACGGGCGACACGATAGACATGTGCACCCTAGGCCAAAAATGACAAAAAAATTAAAAAATTAACAAATGGGGGCAAGCCCACCAAAACAAAACCTAACCTAAACCTATCTATGGATTCGGTTCGTTGCCAACAAGTTTAGTGAGGTTCATTTACCGGTTAATTAGTGAGGTTCAATTTTACCCAAAAAGAGAAAGTAGGGTTAAGGTTTGAGAGAATACCCAAGAAGCTCCGACTCCTCCGCTTGCAGATGTCTCTCCCTGTGCAGCCATGGTCTCCAACGCAACAACACTTCAAGACACAAATGTCACTTTCTCGTCAGAGCTCTGGAAAGCAAAACGACAACTAGAAAAATGAAAAGTCAAAACCCTAGATTCCTTTTGTACTCCTCAAGTCATGCTTCAGCCATTACTGACGTCAGTGGCCCAAACTTCGTGGCCGCTTAGGGTGAGAGCGGCCACAGGTCGGGACTTAGTGGTCGATGGACCTGGCAGCGGATGGAGGCACAGAGAAAACCATGCAGATTCCTTCCAGGAAGGATAGTAAAAAAATCAAATAAGCATATTTTTATGGTCCTTGATCATCAAAATGATCAAAATAACAAAAAAATCACATAAAAACAAATCTCGAGTACGCTCCGTATTCAGTTACTTACTCTATCAACTCGGTGGTTGCAGCGATTTGCACTCCATGCAACTTGGTGAGATGAGTAAGTTACCATAGAGCTACTCGGGGCAAATTATTCATTTTGGAATTACGATGCATCACCTCAACCCCGAAGAAGATCAAGATGGTCGGACTGCTCCACGGGTATGAGGGAATCATCTTAATTCTCCTATGACACCAAAAACACTAAGCCAAGTGATGCAGTACAAGCATAAATAGAATCGCTCATCCTAACTCCCTAAGAAGGCTATTTGTGGTTGGACCACTCCTCGGGATAGGGATGAGTGATCATCATAAACAATTGAAATCACACTTGGATGGGGGTTTGCCCATTAAAAGAACAAACAACTAGAAAGGAACCAAAGCTAGTCAAAGTGGTCAAGCGACTTGTTGCTTCATTCATTGCCTTTCCCTCACCAATTCATTTGTGTGAGGGGGTAGTTCAAATATTCAAATAATCATAATCAAAGTCAACCAAATATCACTCGATCATATCAAAATTGCGTTCATCCTACGAATCATTGCACACAACTCTTACAAAACTTTCCCCCATTTTTTGGGTTCATAAGAAAATATGACATCTTCAATTTGTAGCTCTCCTCCGATCGGATCACATTGTAGTGACATAAGCTACCCGATTGTGTTGAAGAACACAAGCTTATACTGGGAGGGGGGGTGAACTGTATAAGACCTCTTTTTAATTTTTCCTTTATACTTCAAAATAGTAAAGCAATATACCCAAAGCAATATCAAAACAATGCACAAAATCATCCACAAAGTGACACCAATTTTAACGTGGTTCACCCAGAATGGCTAGGCTACATCCACACAAATTTTCTCTAAAAGTTATCTCAAAGTTCTTTGGTAATCCTTCTCAATTACAATGTTTATGAGCCTCGGCCCAAAGGAGATACCTTCCCCCAATCAAAATTTATGAGCCTCTGCTCAAAGGAGATACCTTCCCCCAATATGAATTTATGAGCCTCTGCTCAAAGGAGATACCTTCCCCCAATTTGAATTTATGAGCCTCTACTCAAAGGAGATACCTCCCATCTGCTCTAGAAATGATCCCTCAGAAGATCAACTACCTCTACCTCTTACCAGCATGTGGAACTCCTTTCCATTGAAGACCTCCTATCCTCAATGCTTAGCCTAAGAGACATCTGCCTTCTATGATCATGTCCACAACAACTCTACAACTTGTACCAAACATAGTCAATCGGTCTAGTACAAGTCTTCCTCTATCTGTCAGATCTATCCAACACTTGAACAAATCAATCCTCTACACACAAGCCTTCTCAAAGACTTGCCAAATCTGTCCTCAGGTTCTTCTCAAAGAACCAATGCACCTCTATCCTCAAGTTCTCTGATAGAACTAACAAACTCAGCTCACAAGTCCTCTGCTAGGACCTGTCCAAATCTACTCACAAGTCCCCACCGAAATGTGTCCAAAACTTTCTCACAAGTCCCCATCGGAACCTATCAAAAACCTACTCATAAGTCCCCATCGGAACTTGTCCAAAACCTGCTCACAAGTCCACACTAAAACTTGTCCAAAACCTGCTCACAAGTCCCCATCGAAACCTTTCCAAAACCTGATCACAAGTCCCCACCGGAACCTGTCCAAAACCTCAACAAGCTCACCAAGAAAAAATTTCTTAGTTGGAAATCACAAGGTGAATTGTTAGAGACCCAATGTGATTTTTCAAACTCATAGAAGCATAAAGAGAATTGTTAGAGACTCAATATGTTCTATACTCAACTCCCAATCTCAAAACTCAACTCAAAACAACTCAGCTCAAAATCAATATCAAATCTAAAAACTCAACTCAAAATCTGAAATGGATAGGATAGAATGCTTTCTTTCAAGAACATGAAACCCCAACAATTGCCAACTATGCAAAGAATCACATAACAATGATACTCATGTTATTTTCACCATCAATTAGGGCTTCAACAATAATGCTCATCAAACAAGGTTCAATCAACACCATTCAGCTCAAAACACAACCTTGAAGCATTTCACAATCAACATCAAAAAAGGAAAAAAGTAGAACTCCTTTTCTCTCCAATATTGTTTGAACAAAAAACATCCACCAACTCAACTCACAATAGCATAAAACAACTTTTCAATTCATCAAAAAAGGAGTAAGCCCAACACTTTAACCAAGTAAAGAATAGCTTGATTATAACCAATTTAATGAAAGCACATGTCAATCTCAAAGCTGCCCTCTTAAGGTTTCACAAATTCACACAAGAAACAATTAACCTTAAAACATCATGCTTTCATTTCCATAATCAACCAAAAGCACTCTCAACATTACAAGAAATATTTATCCATTATACACCTTATTTCTCCCTTATTGTCTCATCAAAAATAAAGTTTAACTCTTATAAGAATGCAAATAAGATATTTCGACTGTTATGCTTGTCCCTTCTACACCAAGAAAATAAAACACAGTCCTTCCTTCCTTCTGACGTGAATTCGTTGACAACAAGCTCTACGACGGATTCAATAAACGACGAGACAAACAAATGAACAACGGATACGAAAACGGCGAAGAAAAATAGTCAAATTTATAGCGAGCAACTCCTTTCGAAAATCGGATGGGATTAATCTTTGTTTTCACCGAGGGGTATTAATATGAATCCTTGCCATAAGCTCTTTGATGTCGGCGAGGAGTTTAACACGTCGGCGGAGGTCTTGGCTAGCGCCCACCATGTTAAAACATTTGCGCCATGAATTAGGAGAACCCATTGCAAATAATTAATGTTTATTTTAAAAATAATTAAAGGGAACCTTAACAAGGTTTTTAATTATTAAAATAAATATTTCCTCCTAGACCCAATTGCATTAAAATAATGCATCCACCTGAAATCTTTAAACCTGCCAACTTGGGGTTAACAAAAGACCTTTGAAACTGTCATGCCGAACCTTCATCAAAACAAGTTATTTGACATCAAACCAAAATCCTTCAAGAGCTTCTTGACATCAATGACAACTTATACACTTGAGCAAGGGCAATATACCCAAAGTAACCAAAATTGCCAACAATCTCCCCCTTTGTCATTGATGGCAAACCTTTACTAAAAACACTTCTCAAGAGCCAAAACTGAAACCAACTATGCTAACAACTGAGAATCTTCCTTTGAAATTTTGCTCCCCCTGACTTGAAGCTTTCCTCTTCACTTTGAAGCTCTCCCCCTTACTCATATCTCTCCCCATTTGTCATCAATGGCAAAGGGCCACCTTTGGGGCTCGGGACTAAGAATGAGCCTCTTAGCTTAGTCCCTCCCCCACCTCCTGATGAGGTGATTAATTCTTGGGTGGGAGTAAAAATCCCATTAGGCACTGATCATCATCAGCGTCTATAACTTCCTTGTTGGGCCTTCTCTTTAACTCTTTGTCCATATTCCTGTTCCTGTCACTGTTCTTGTTCTTGTTCTCATCATTGTTCTTGTCCATGCCTTGATCCTTGGACCTAATCATGCCACTGATCTTGTTCCTATACTCTGGAATTTCAGCTCTACACTGTCTGATTATGTGACCTTCATTATTGCACTTGAAACACTTGATGAAGTTGTTTCTCAGAGGTAAACCTGATATTTGAATCCACCAATTCTGACCAAACCTGTTATGACCAAACCTGTTCTGACCAAACCTGTTATGACCAAACCTGTTCTGACCAAACCTATTTTGGCCAAACCTGTTCTGACCAAACCTATTCCTGTTATTTACCTTGCAATAGACTGCCTTGTGCCCAAACTATTGACAAGAGTAGCAATACCCTTGAAAGTAACTAGCACTTCTAAAACTGTCATTTACCTCCTTCACTTGAGCCATGTAATGTGAAGCCACCTGTGAAAAGCAAAACATCTGCCTTGAAACTTTCCTTTAATTGACTTCTTAGGTTCTGAAAACTTCTTCTTCTCATTTTGAATTCTGTTTTCTGTTTCTGTGCATCTATCATTCAAGGACTCATGATCTAAAATACTTTCCTCATAAGAACTCTCTTCCTTTTGGAGTCTCTTACTAGACTCTCCAACTTGTTCCTTGTGTGGCTTAACAAAACCAAGGCCTGTTTTATCTGTTGTCTTTCTTTGACCTTTAATGAGTGACTTAACCTTTTTGGAGCTATCTTGGAACCTATAAAGCTTATCCTTGTACTCTTTAGTTTCCTCTTTCAAAGAAGCCATTTTTTGTTCTAACTCACTATACTCAAGAACCTTAGACTCTAACTCATCCTTGAGTTCTTGTGTCTTAGCTATAGAGAAATCAAGATTTTCTATAAGATCATCTCTCTCCATACAACATTCATCTAACTTATCCTTGAGTCTAGCATTCTTCTTTCTTTCCTTTTTCAAAGCACTAAGAGCACTAATAATTTCACTTTCAAGATCCTTTATTTGTTTGCTTTCCGAATCATCAAATCCTTTTTTAGATTTCTTATCACTAGAGGTGCTACCTTTTTCAAAGACCATACATGAATCTTCCTTATAGTTTTCTGAAGCATCCTCATACATACTAGAAACCAAATCATTATTTATGCAATCATCCTCAAGGTGACCAAAATTTCCACATCTAAGACATTTCATGATAATGAATCTATGTTTCGGTTCTTCCTCTTTTTCTGATATGAATAACATCTCATTTTCATTATCACTTGAAGAACTTTCACTATCACTACTAGAACACTTACTTGCTTTGTCTAGGTAGAAACTCTTCTTGTGCTTGTGAGAATACCTCTTTCTTTGATTGCTGTGCTCATCTTTGATTTTCCTGTGACGCTTGTGTTTTTTAGAATCCTTGCTCTTAGAATCCTATTTATCTTCATCACTTTCACTCTTGGGAATAGTATAGTTAGTAGCATAATGACCAAACTTTCCACAATTGAAACATCTTACATTTTTCATACTTTTGTGCTTTCTAGAGAACTTGCCTTTCTTGTTGTAATATGCCTCTTCATCACTAGAAGACTCATCACTATCTTGAAGCTGTTTACCCTTGAATTCCTTGGTAGCCTTGAAAGCTGCCTCTTTCTTGACATCAACCTTTACTTGAGTTCTCAACTCAAATGCTACAAGTATACTATGGAGCTCATCATTTTTTAACTTATCCAAATCTTTAGCTTCCTCAATAGCATAAATATTTTCACTAAATCTATTAGGAAGAGATCTTAAAATATTATCACAAACATCATTTTCAGCAAGCTCAAGACCTAAGTATTTCATGGAGTTAACAACCTCATCCATATGAAGCATGTAGTCACTAATATTTTCATCATCATTCATCTTGAGTTGTTCAAACATACCTTTGAAGTGTCTTAACTTGGCCTTTCTAACATTTGTATCACCTGTATGAACCACCTTCAATTGTTTCCACATTTCACTAGTTGTCTTGCAGTGAATCACTTTGGTGAGATCTATTTTCTATAAGCCTTTCAGGATTGCATTCATTGCTTTTGAATTGTTGTGATGTAGGATCCTTTCTTCTTTAGTATTAGGACCATGTACAGGAATAGTGTACTCATCTTCAATCACTTCCCATACATCATTACCAAGTGCTATTAGATGAACCTTCATCCTTGCACTCCAAAGACCAAAATCTGACCCATCAAGAATAAGTGTTCCATTGCTACTTGAATGATCCATTGTGTTCTTTAATAGCTTTTCTTTCAAGCTGTTAAGCTTTTCGAAGGCACTTGATCTGATACCAATTGAAGAAAACAAGCTTATACTGAGAGGGGGGGTGAACAGTATAAGACCTCTTTTTAATTTTTCCTTTATACTTTAAAACAGTAAAGCAATATCAAAACAATGCACAAAATCATCCAGAAAGTGACACCAATTTTAACGTGGTTCACCCAGAATGGTTGGGCTACGTCCACAAAAAATTTCTCTAAAAGTTATCTCAAAGTTCTTTGGGAATCCTTCCCAATTAAAATGTTTATGAACCTCAGCCCAAAGGAGATACCTTCCCCCAATCAGAATTTATGAGCCTTTGCTAAAAGGAGATACCTTCCCCCAATATGAATTTATGAGCCTCTACTCAAAGGAGATACCTTCCCCCAATATAATTTTATGAGCCTCTAATCAAAGGAGATACCTTCCCCTCTGCTCTGGAAATGATCCCTCAAAAGATCAACTGCCTCTACCTCTTGCCAGCACGTGGAACTCTTTTCCACCAAAGACCTCCTACCCTTAATGCTTAGCCTAAGAGACCTCTGCCTTCTATGATCATGTCCACAGTAGCTCTGCAACCTGTACCAAACACAGTCAGTCGGTCTAATACAAGTCTTCCTCTATCTATCAGATCTGTCCAACACTTGAACAAATCAATCCTCTACACACAAGCCTTCTCAAAGACTTGCTAAATCTATCCTCAATTTCTTCTCAAAGAACCAATGCACCTCTGTCCTCAAGTTCTCTGATAGAACTAACAAACTCAACTCATAAGTACTCTGCTAGGACCTATCCAAATCTGCTTACAATTCCCCACCGGAATGTGTCCAAAACCTGCTCACAAGTCTCCACTGAAACTTTTCCAAAACCTGCTCACAAGTCCCCATCAAAACCTATCCAAAACCTGCTCACAAGTCCCCACCGAAACCTATCCAAAACCTGCTCACAAGTCCCCATCGAAACCTATCCAAAACCTGCTCACAAGTCCCCACCGAAACCTGTCCAAAACCTCAGCAAGCTCACCAAGAAAAACTTTCTTAGTTGGAAATCACAAGGTGAATTGTTAGAGACCCAATGTGATTTTTCAAACTCATAGAAGCATAAAGAGAATTGTTAGAGACTCAATATGTTCTATACTCAACTCCCAATCTCAAAACTCAACTCAAAACAACTCAGCTCAAACTCAATCTCAAATTTGAAAACTCAACTCAAAATCTGAAATGGATAGGATAGAATGCTTTCTTTCAAGAACATGAAACCCCAACAATTGCCAACTATGCAAAGAATCACATAACAATGATACTCATGTTCTTTTCACCATCAATTAGGGCTTCAAAAACAATGCTCATCAAACAAGGTTCAATCAACACCATTCAGCTCAAAACACAACCTTGAACCATTTCACAATCAACATCAGAAAAGGAAACAAGTAGAAATCCTTTTCTCTCCAATATTGTTTGAACAAAAAGCATCCACCAACTCAACTCACAATAGCATAAAACAACTTTTCAATTCATCAACAAAGGAGTAAGCCCAACACTTTAACCAAGTAAAGAATAGCTTGATTATAACCAATTTAATGAAAGAAAATATCAATCTCAAAGCTGCCCTCTTAAGGTTTCATAACTTCACACAAGAAGCAATTAACCTTAAAACATCATGCTTTCATTTCCATAATCAACCAAAAGCACTCCCAACATTAGAAGAAAAATTTATCCATTATACACCTTATTTCTCCCTTATTGTCTCATCAAAAATAAATTTTCTCTTATAAGAATGCAAATAAGATATTTCAACAACATCTTCAAACTAATATTTTATCAAAATAACAACAAGCTTTAAAACCCTTATTACTCCTAAGTTGTTTTTATTCTAACAAACTTCGTCCATCCGCAACATACACTTAGCAAAAGATTAAATTCGAAAATACCTTAGCCAACATCAAAAAATTGCTTTGGATAAATTTGCGCCTGAAATCTAACACCACCCACTGCGTCCATGACAAAAAACCCTTTCGCGTGATTTGAACATGGAACCTCCTATTTGGATAGTGCGCCAACAGCCTAGCCGCTATCGGTGCGCCAAAGGCACCCGATGAGGTTAAAACCTCATGCTGTTATGCTTGTCCCTTCTACACCAGGAAAATAAAACACAGTCCTCCCTTCCTTCTGACGTGAATTTGTAGACAATAAGCTCTATGGCGGATTCGATAAACGACAAGACAAATGAACAAACAACGGATACAAAAACGACAAAGACAAACAGTCGAATTTACAACAAGCAACTCCTTTCAAAAATCGGATGGGATTAATCTTTGTTTTCACCGAGGGGTATTAATATGAATCCTTTCCATAAGCTCTTTGATGTCGACGAGGAGTTTAACACGTCGACGGAGGTCTTGGCTAGCGCCCACCATGTTAAAACATTTGCGCCATGGATTAGGAGAACCCATTGCAAATAATTAATATTTATTTTAAAAATAATTAAAGGGAACCTTAACAAGTTTTTTAATTATTAAAATAAATATTTCCTCCTAGACCCAATTGCATTAAAATAATGCATCCACTTGAAATATTTAAACCTGCCAACTTGGGGTTAACAAAAGATCTTTGAAACTGTCATGCTGAACCTTCATCAAAACAAGTTATTTGACATCAAACCAAAATCCTTCAAGAGCTTCTTGACATCAATGACAACTTATACACTTGAGCAAGGGCAATGTACCCAAAGTACCCAAAATTGCCAACATGTGTTTGAGGAACGAGTGCAAGTGGACATGTGCAAGCCCTATGCTAAATTAAGCCTTCAATTAGGTTGAAGCAATGATTCAAATATGCATGTCATCTTGCATGATTGGGCCATCCAACGTTGATCATATCAATGATCATCATACACCCTACAAACATAGCAGTCTATATTTTTGCTCTGCACTGTGTCTTTCACTTAGCATATCACAAAAATGGGCATTTGTAGACACCTAAAACATGTCATGTTGAGGGAGACTTCTCACATAGGCACACCCATAGGTCATCTGACTAAACCTTGGGACCTTCCAAGTGTTAGAAGTGGTTTTTACCATTCATTTGGGGCATTTTTAGCCCATCCAAGCCTAGCTGCTATGGACCAGATCGACTAGATTATGGTCGTTCTAGACGACAACGACTAAACTTTAAATGCATTTTGCCACCCATTTAGCCTAATCTCAGGCAGAAGTGGTAGTCTGCATGCAATAAAAGATGAGTGGAGATAAATTTGCATTCCTCCTCACATCCAGTCTACATGAAAGACTAAAGTCCAAATTTAGACATCAGTTAACTGCCCCTCAAGGGTAGACAAAATCTTAAATCCTCATTCTAACATCAAGTGTGCATGAGGGATTCAATCCTAGGGTTTGAACATTGACCTAGGAATTCAAAATATTTATAAGGAGTAAACCTAAAAGCACCAAGGGACCTTATTTTATCAATCAGAGAGAGAGAACATCACACATTTGAATTTTAAATAGTTTGGATCATTGAGGAAAGCTTCTAGAGACTTGGAGAGCTTCCCTTGGAGATAAATTTTTGTAGCAAAGCTCTATCATATTGGAGGGAAAATCTGAACATATATGGTAATCATCTTAAAATTAGTAGCAGACTTGAGCCCATAGCCTTTGGATTAATAGAGAGAGATTTCACCTTAGAGGCCACTATCTTGGATAGTGGCCCACAACCTAGTCTAGGGTTTAGGTGATAGTTTATTTTATTCTGCTTCTTCATTCATTTCATTAGCATAAGCTTTATTCAGTTATTTGCGTTCATGGTACTAGTTTCATTGCATTTATTTTCATAGAGCATATTCATTACTAACAACCTTATCCGAGGAGGCAATCTCAGAATTTTAAGCATGTGTTGTTGTTTCATTGATTACAAGGCTACAGGTTCATTAGACGAATCCACAACATACGAAAGCAAGATGATCCCTCTAGGAATGAGACCTGGAGAAGGAGGCATCTATAAGCCCTCATACAGTTCCGTGTGCATCATCGGGAAGCCTGTAAAGGCGTATCACCCCTTTCTAGGGGATATTTTATACATTTTCTACCCTCTTTGTGTAAAATCATGTTTCAAATAAAGGGTATCACGTAGAGGGATTTATATGTAATCGGATCTTTAAAATATCAATACAAAGCATTCATTCATTTATTTCTTTGCACTTCAGTTATGCCTTTCTTGTATGCTTTTCCATTCAATATATGGTAAATGTCAATAATAATCACAAATAGAGTGATTGGACGATGCAACCACTTCCCCAAGGTCGCTACACACATACATATTATGAAAACTAACTAGATTAAAGTTAAAATAGTGATCAAAGAAATATTATTAGAAGTGGAAGATTTCTTAAAGAAATACGTGAAAGCATTCCAACATGATAACACTGAAGGATCGGGTGTTAGTTTAGGAAATAAAGATAAATAAACCTATCATACTATTTTTGATAGAAATACCCCATTTAAGATGCCTAAATTAGACTCTCCCAAGTTTAATGGAAAGGATGCTAATGTTTGGTTGTGTCGAGTGGACCAGTTCTTCAAAATCCATAAAGTACCTTGATATTTATGGGTCACCATGGTATCTTTAACTTTGAATCTAATTCTCTACAATGGTATTAATGGTTATAGAATGTGAATCCTAACCCTTCTTGGGAAGACTTTGAGTTACAATTACTCACTAATTTTGGCCCTACTAAATATGAGGACTTTATAAGAGTATTAACCAAAATGAACCAAACATTTATTGTCTAAGAATATCATACTCAATTTAAGAAATTGACTAATAGAAAAAATGGATCAAGTGGAGGATTTTTCATAGTTGTTTTTATAGTGGGTTTAAAAAAGATATCAAGGCAAAGGTAAAAATTTTCAAACCACAGTATATGATGCAATACATAGGATTAACAATATTAGAAAAAGAAAAATGTTTTACTGAAAGGCGATTGTCCAAATTCCCATAGGCAAAACCCACATTTCCCTTTAAATTCACATTGAATACTAGCAATAAATATTTGTCAATCAAGTGATTGACTAGGATGGAAATGCATGCCCATAAATCATAAGGTTTATGTTATAATTATGATGAGAAATATACTTTGGGATATAAATGCATATAATATAAATTATTTTTGATGGTTTTGGAGGAGAAAATAATCATTTAATCTTCTAAGGAGGATCATTAGAAAGAGGAACATATAGAATAACCAACTATCACAAAAGAATCCCAACTAGAAATTTTAATACATGCCTTAGAAATTATATCAACTTACTAAACCATGAAGGCTATAGGAGACTTCAAAGGATAACATGTCAAAATTCTCATTGACTCTAGCAGCACACATAACTTCATTTATCCAAGGGTGGCCAAATAGAGGAATTTTTATATTAATACTTGTAACTCCTTTAAAGTAATGATTGCCAATGGAGGAACGTTTCCTTGTAAGGAAAAGTCTTTAAATGTTAAAATACAAATAGGGGAATACAATATTAAGGTAGATATATTTTCCCTATCCCTAGGTGGGTGTGATGTTGTTTTGGAGGCTCAACGGTTAAGAATGTTGGGTCTAGTATTATGGTATTTCATTGAATTGTCAATGAAATTCAACCAGTAGGGAAGAGAGTACACCATACAGGACTTGAAGGCTAGGGCTACTCAAATTATTACATCTCATAGGATGAAAAAACTTTTAAAGAAGTAAACGATGGGGTTGTGTCCCAAATATTTTCTATACAATACTTATATAGCAAAGACCATCCACATGAATTACAGTTGTTATTGTAAAAACATACCATAAATTTGGGGAAACCAGAGGACTACCAACTTATCATACTCACAATAATGTAGTTCAACTTATAATAGGTAGTCTTCCTCCAAATGTCTACCCTTACAAGTATACATATTCCAAAAAATAAAAAATAGAGAAAATAGTACAAGAACTTCTTGCTACAAGGGTTATTCCTACTTGAGTAGTTTAAAATATTAGTCCAAGAATTATCATTTATCACTATAATATAATAGAGGTATGAAAATTGCATACACCTTGGCATAGAGTACCCTATTTCTATTGAGTGTTTAATTTGAATGAAAAAAATAATCCCTACCATAAAAGTCAAGTAGAAAAAAACATTTTCATAGAATAGAGTAAACTAAAATAGATGAAATAAATTGTATGGGAAGTAACAATCAAGATAGGGTTTCTCAATAATAATCGAGTATCATTTTAACCATGGAAATAGTCAATAATAGTCAAGGAATTATTTTTAATAAAGTCTTCTAAGATAGCCATTAAAAGCAATGATTTATAGAAGTCAGATAGAATAGTTGTTAATAACATTCACTGCAGGGTCTACTAAGAGGGTTGTCAGATCAAATTCATTTTTTGAGTGAATAGATACTCCATCCAAAAAATAGATGACACTTGAAGATAACACTTCCCTAGATAAAAATATCTAGGGTATCCAAAAATATCATTATGAGACCTAGCCCATTCTATTAGTCTTCTTGAGATAATTGTTATGCTTTATAACACCCAAACACTTTTTTTGACCCATTACTAAAAATAGTAACTCATCGAATAACACTTTTATCTTTAGTAAGTTAAATGTGGTGTTCCAAATCACATATATATGGTTTGAGGGACTTGAGGAGAAATGAAAGAGTTGGAACAAAACCAATATAAGTAACAATTAAATTAAACACTTTATAGCCTAATGGGTCAAATATCCTACATTGGACAAGAAGTTAAATAGATGAAATATCACATACATATTATGAAAACTAACTAGATTAAAGTTAAAATAGTGATAAAATAAATATTATTAAAAGTGGAAGAGTGCTTAAAGGAAGGCGTGAAATCATTCCAACATAATAACACTCAAGGATCAGGTGTTAGTTCAGGAAATAAAGATAAATAAACCTATCATATTATTTTTTATAGAAATACCCCATTTAAGATGCCTAAATTAGACCTTCCCAAGTTTAATAGAAAGGATGCTAATGGTTGGTTGTGTTGAGTTGATCAGTTCTTCAAAATTCATAATGTACCTAAATATTTATGGGTCACCATGGTATTTTTTAACTTTGAATCTAATGCTCTATAAAGGTATTAATGGTTATAGAACATGACTCCTAACCATTCTTGGGAGACTCTGAGTTACAATTAATCACTCATTTTGGACCTAATAAATATGAGGACTTTATAAGAGAATTAACCAAAATAAACCAAACATCTATTGTCTAAGAATATCATACTCAATTTAATAAATTGACTAATAGGAAAATTGGATTGAGTGGAGGATTTTTCATAGTTGTTTTTATAGTGGATTTAAAGAAGATATAAAGGCAAAGGTAAAAAATTTCAAACCACAGTCTATGATGCAATCCATAGGAATTCTAGGACTCACTAGGTATTGCTATAAATTTGTACAAAATTATGGAAATATAGTGGCTCCTTTAATAGCCATGCTGAAAAATAATTTTTTTATTTTGTTAGAACTAGTAGATAAGGCTTTCAAGGAATTAAAGCAAGCCATGAAAACCAACCTATTGTTAGTAATGCCTAATTTTTTATAAATATTTTGTAAATGAAAGTGATACTTTAGGCAATGGAATTGGGGTTGTTTTGATGCAAGAAGGAATACCGTTGGCCTTCACCAATAGAATACTTTTAGGATAAGTTTTGGGTGAATCTACTTATGCAAAGGATATACTAACTATTTTACATGTTGTTAATAATTGGAGGTCATATCTCACTGGGCATCATTTTTCAATCAATACCAACCATCAAAGTCTCAAGTACTTCTTGGAACAATGGGTAACCACACATGAACAATACAAAGTGGTTATCTAAATTGAAAGGCAATGATTATGAAATCACATATAAAAACAAAAAGGAGAATATCATGGTTGATGCACTATATCAATATTTTGAATATCAAAGTATGTTAAATGTTATATCTTCACCAATATCTCAATGGATTAATAAACTTAGAGAAGAAATGGCCAAGGATTTTGGATTGCAAAATTTGATCAGAAAACCTCAAGTAGAGCCTAACTCATACCCTAGATACACTTGGTATAATCAAGACTTGAGATATCATGATTGAATTTTTATTTTCCAAACCTTAAAAATGTGAGAATTCATCTTGCAAGAAATAAATGCCTCACCAATAGTGGTATATTCTAGTTATTTAAAAACTTATGAAAGGGACAAGCATAGTTTATTCTAGAAGGGAATGAAGAAGGATATTCAAAATTTTATGGCTGAATGTGACAAGTGCTAAAGAATGAAAGGATAAACTATGTGTTCGTCTAGAACCCTTCAACCCTTACTAATTTTTTATCAAGTATGGGAAGATATTTCTATGGATTTTATTGAAGGTTACCTAAATCAGTAGGAAAATTAGTTATTCTAGTGGTAGTGAATTGTATCATAAAATATGCTTATTTTCATTTCTTATCCCATATCTACACAACCTCTGTAGTTGTCAAAATCTTTTACACTCCGTATTTTACCTTCATAGAATTCCTAAATATATTGTGTTAGATAGAGACCCTAATTTTACTATTAATTTTTGGAAAGAACTGTTTAATTTGTAGGGTACTCAACTCAAAATTATTTTAGCCTATCATCCTCAAACTAATGGCCAAACAAAAATTATTAACAAATACTTGGAAATCTGCCTTCATTGATTTGTATCCGAACATCCTACACAATAGGAAAAATGGATCCCTTTCACCAAATGGTGGTATAATACTTCTTATCACATCATGACCAAGGTTATACCCTTTGAAGTAGTATATTATCATTCTCTATCAACACAATATTCATAAATTCTAAGAAGCTCTAAGTTTCATGTTGTAGATACCACTTTCAACCAGGATGCCATCATCCTCTAACAACTTAAGATGAACCTTGAATTTGGCCCAAAATCATATGCATCAAAGCTAATAAACACCATTCTGAGTGTAAATTTAAAGAGGGGGATATGATTTTTCTTTGAGACCCTTATAGCTTGGAACAATTTGATTATTATTCCTTTCATGGTATGAGATCAATAGGTGTTGTAGTCATCCATTAGTGAGTGTTGTGTAGCTATTATTTTCTTGTAGGGTCGAAGATTCACATGGAAGCTTTTGTTTTTTTTTGTGATTGGTTCCTTGGTGGATTTTTTGGTCAAATTTGTGTCTCTCCTATTTATAGATCATCATTAACCTCCTAAACTCTCTTCTTCCCATACGACATCAGTCACATCTCCTTGGATTTTTCCTAAGCAACATAGTCCATTTTTGTATTTTACATATATATTCTAATAGAATGTTAATTTTACCATAAAATGTATATTTAAAAATAAGCAGGCATAAATGAATGTATATTTTTGTGTACTAAATCAAAGTATTGAAGGAGGTTACCCCGTTGAATAGGATAGTGATTCTATATTGTAATTTTATGAGATTAATATATATTTATGTATTTTCATTTTATATTGCAATATTTTGTTCTTCATGAATTGCTATTTTATTGCAATATTTATGTCGATGTGCTTATTTTAATTAGAATGTTTTTAATATATGAGGTCTCTTATTATTGTTTTGAAGGTGTCATATAGGAGAAAATAAGAGATAAAAAAGAACAAGATATGTATGAGAAAAAAGGTATGGAACACGAAGTTAGAGTAGCATAATAAAGCAAGTTCACAAAAAAAGTCATGTGATAGGACCGTTAAGGTACACTATTTAATATGACCATATAGAAAATTGGTAGGATATATTACATTATGTGGGAAAGAATAAAATGAAAGAAAATACACAAAATTGGTAGGAAAAGTATCATAATCTAGGGGATTCTAATGACATAAAATAAATAATTATGTCTCACAAAGGGTGTCAAGGCTATTGAAAATGGGAAAAGGATGATCTATAATGTGAAGGTAAAATTAAATTTGTAAATATAATGTAGGATAAGGTGACTCAAATAGAGCTAGTAGATATAATAGATATGTCAAAATACATAGAGATAAAAGCACAATTAGAGCA
The DNA here is from genome assembly GCA_028583015.1 of Wollemia nobilis. Taxonomy (NCBI): domain Eukaryota; kingdom Viridiplantae; phylum Streptophyta; class Pinopsida; order Araucariales; family Araucariaceae; genus Wollemia; species Wollemia nobilis. The sequence continues at coordinate 714,215 of JAQPPZ010016751.1, read as the reverse complement.
GGTAGGTTGGATGGCATTTTTATATTTCCCAAGTAGATATGATTATGAAGTAACTATAGAGTTTATGATGAATTTGCACAATGGTCAAAGTTGAGAGTGAGGTTCAAATATTGATATCTTAGAGGTAGAAATAGTGAGGGTGACAAAGCTACTGGTAGAGGGCCAAAGAAATATTTGGGATTCACTACCAACATAGTGTGCACATGAGGTATTATTTTTATCTCACGAATAGAATCCATGTGAGATATTTGATGATGGGATGATAGTGTAAAATTCTCTACCATCACTCTATGATGTCATGAAGTTGTATTACCTAAATTATTTTATAAAAAATGGTCAATTTTTAGTGTTGATGGGACACCACTTCAGATTCTTGTTGTATGTAAAGCATGGGGAGGAAGCTATATAATTCAAATTATATATGCCCTATTATTTTTCATCGATGATAGAAATTATGAGTGTATGCTATAGACATCATGGCAACACATAGATATTATCACATTATGGATTAGTAAAATTATTAATAATATATTTATTGAGGAAAACTAGGTTAGATGGGAAGCCTAGTTGGTAGGAGGATGCAGTGTAAGGGTGACACAAATGAGAGAAATACACTAAAAAATAATGGAAAATGAGCAAGTAGGGGAATAAGAGGAAAGTGGTAGACAATGGAAAAGGTATCAAGGTATGCCTAGATAAATGGGAGAAGTAAGTGGAGACATATTAGTTATCAATCAAAGTTCTTCTAGGGAAGAAATAGAGGAAGTAGATTCCAAGGAGCTTGGGGATTCAACAATATAGAATAAAAAAAAAGGAAAGGCATAATGATAGAAGAGGTGACATATTTGGAAAACTTACTGTAGGAATCCCAATAATAAGTTATAGAGGTAGCATGGTGGAAATGGGAAGCAGAGTCCTAACCAACAAGGACAATCATAAAGCTACTATAGTCGCTATAAGGGATGAGGGAGAGACAAGAGAGAATGGATGAAGCAAGGATAGGCCCTTTATAGAGGCTAGAAGTAAGATCAACTAAAGGAAAAGGACACTTTAGTGTAGTCACAATAGATAAAAACGCTATCACCACTATTAGAGTCAATACATAGGTCACAATAGTAGTGGTAGTTGATAAGGAATAGGAATGAGAGAGAATGGAGAAATAATTAGAGAAAAATATGGGGAGACTAATGATAAAAAATAGAATTTAGAGAAAAATAATAGAGGAAAAATACAAAAATATTAAAGAGTTGAAAGATAAGAAGGTACAAATATAGTCTAAATTGGAGTTATTGTAGGTGCAAAGAAGCATGGTGGGGCAACTGGTATCAAACCTACTAGAGTGCAAAAATCCATCATAAATGTATGTGATGATGCTATAGTAATGATGGATTTTATTCAAAATTTCAAAGGTGATGTTGGATTTGATGTATGAAGTTTTACGTATTGTTCTTTAATAGTGTCATAGAGGACCAAGATTTGTTGTGTAAGTTGTATACATAAATTTACTATATAAGGAGATATGGAGTGCAATCTAAACCCATTTGTATGAGGTTTCTAGCTATGGACCTTCATATTAGTGATGGTGGTAGAAGTATGAGGCAATCACCAAAGGGTAGAGTATTATAGAATGGAGAAAGAAACTAGGTTGAGGGAAGCATAGGTTTCCATTGTTAGAGTAGGTTGTTTACCTTAGCTCATGTTCACCTAGGTACTTAATTTTATTTTTATTTAGATATTCCATGTATTTTCCCCATCCACTTATGTGTGGATATTTTATTTATCTAATTCAAATATTATGAGATATTACATATTTATTTCCTAGGTGTTATGGGGATATTTTTAGGTATATTTGGAGGGTTGAGATTCTTTCTCTCCATAGCGGTTATAGATCTATGGACCATATCACATATTTATTTTGTACGGTGGATATTTTTCCTTATCTCTTAGCTTGATCCTATGGTTATGGTTGATCATTATTACCTATATAAGCAAGACACTTTTATTGTACTTGTAGTTCAATTTAGATATAATGTATGATATTATTGCTCCTTGTTTTGCATGTCTATTTGTAACCTTATTCTATCAATTTACTTTCAAATTCTTGTTTTTGGTTAAATGTAGTATTATGTTAACACCTGAGACCCTTATAGCTTGGAACGATTTGATTATAATTCCTTTCATGGTATGAGAGCAATAGGTGTTGTAATCATCCATTAGTGAGTGTTATGTAGCTATTTTTTTCTTGTAGGCTTGAAGATCTGCATGCAAGATTTTTTTTTTTTTTTGTGATTGGTTTCTCGATGGAGTTTTTGGCCAAATTTGTGTCTCTCCTTCTATTTATAGATCATAATTAGCCTCCTAAACCCTCTTCTTCCCATACAACATCAGTCATGTCTCCTTGGATTTATCCTAAGTAATATAGTCCATTTTTGCATTTTGCATATATGTTCTAAAAGAATGCTAATTTTACCATAAACATTTACACAGGTTTGTAGATTTTATTTTATGATCTATACGAAAATATTCAGCTCATTTGGTAAAGTATTCTTCAAGTTACCATGATTTTATGGAAGCCTATATAGATTTTATAGTCTACATATATCTTCATAAAAGTTTTAAATTTTTTAAATATTTTTCTCAATAATTTGTAAAATACATTGACAGACCTACACATTAAATTTCAGAGCATTTGCATGTGTATTTCAAAAGTTATTCACATTTTATTGATTTTATTAAAATTGCTCTATAGGATTAAATTTTTTGAATTTTTCAAAATTTCTTACATTTTTGGAAATTTATCCAAAAAATAGGTAGGGTATATTCTTTTAAAAATCTTATATAACATATCATTCATATAGAAATTTTCCCAACACAATCTGTTTGTAAATTCATTCTTTGCAAAGGAAGATTTTTTCAAAATTTTGTATCTGATTTGCATAAGTGCTATATGTATTTATTTTTATACTTTTCCATTGTTAGAGTAGGTTGTTTACCTTAGCTCATGTTCACCTAGGTACTTTATTTTATTTTTATTTAGATATTCCATGTATTTTCCCCCACCCACTTATGTGTGGATATTTTATTTATCTAATTCAAATATTATGAGATAATACATATTTATTTCCTGTGTTATGGGGGTATTTTTAGGTATATTTGGAGGGTTGAGATACTTTCTCTCCATAGCGGTTATAGATCTATGGACCATATCACACATTTATTTTATATTGTGGATATTTTTCCTTATCTCTTAGCTTGATCCTATGGTTGTGGTTGATCATCCTTGCCTATTTAAGCAAGGCACTTTTATTGTACTTGTAGTTCAATTTAGGTATAATATATGATATTATTTATCCTTGTTTCACATGTCTATTTGTAAGCTTATGCTATCAATTTGCTTTCAAATTCTTTTTTTTGGTTAAATGTAGTATTCTGTTAACACCTGATACCCTTATAGATTAACAAATTTCATGGTATGAGAGCAATAGGTGTTGTAGTCATCCATTAGTGAGTGTTATGTAGCTATTTGTTTATTGTAGTCTTGAATATTCGCATGCAAGATTTTATTTATTTATTTATTGGTTCCTCGATGGAGTTTTTGGCCAAATTTATGTCTCTCCTTCTATTTATAGATCATCATTAGCCTCCTAAACCCTCTTATTCCCATACAACATCAGCCACGTCTCCTTGGATTTCTCCTAAGAAACATAGTCCATTTTTGTATTTGCATATATATTATAATAGAATTCTATTTTTAGCATAAAATTTTACACAGGTTTGTAGATGATATTTTATGATCTATACCAAAAATTTCAGCTCATTTGGTAAAGTATTCTTCAAGTTACCATGATTTTATGGAATCCTATCTAGATTTCATAGTCTGCATATATCTTCATAAAATATTTGAATGTTTTAAATATTTTTCTCAAGAATTTGTAAAATACATTGATAGACCTACACATTAAATTTCAGAGCATTTGGAGGTGTATTTCAAAATTTATTCGCATTTTAGTGATTTTATTAAAATCGCTCTATAGGATTAATTTTTTGGCATTTTTCAAAATTTCTAACATTTCTGGAAAGTTATCCAAAAAATAGGAGGGTATATTCTTTTAAAAATCTTATATAACATATAATTCATATAGAAATTTTCCCAACACAATCTGTTTGCAAATTCATTCTTTGTAAAGGAATATTTTTTCAAAATTTTGTATTTTATTTGCATAAGTGGTATTTGTAGTTATTTCTTTTATAATTTTCCATTGTTAGAGTATGTTGTTTACCTTAGCTCATGTTCACCTAGGTACTTTATTTTATTTATTTATAGATATTCCATGTATTTTTCCCCACCCACTTATGTGTGGATATTTTATTTATCTTATAAAAATATTATGAGATATTACATATTATTTCCTGTGTTATGGGGATATTTTTAGGTATATTTGGAGGGTTGAGATACTTTCTCTTCATAGTAATTATAGATATATGGACCATATCACATATTTATTTTGTACATTGGATAGTTTTCCTTATCTCTTAGCTTGATCCTATGGTTGTGGTTCACCATCCTTGCCTGTATAAGCAAGGCACTTTTATTGTACCTATAGTTCAATTTAGATATAATATATAATATTATTGCTCCTTGTTTCGCATGTCTATTTGTAAGCTTATGCTATCAATTTGCTTTAAAATTCTTGTTTTTGGTTAAATGTAGTATTATGTTAACACTTGAGACCCTTATAGATTGGAACGATTTGATTATCGTTCCTTTCATGGTATGATAGCAATAGGTGTTGTCGTCATCCATTAGTGAGTGTTATGTGGCTATTTGTTTCTTGTAGGCTTGAAAATTTGCATGAAATATTTTTTTTTTAGTGATTGGTTCCCCAGTGGAGTTTATGGCCAAATTTGTGTCTCTCATTCTATTTCTAGATCATCACTAGCCTCCTAAACCCTCTTCTTCCATACAACATCAGCCACGTCTCCTTGGATTTTTCCTAAGCAACATAGTCCATTTTAGTATTTTGTATATATATTCTAATAGAATGCTAATTTTACCATAAAAATTTACGCAGGTTTATAGATGTTATTTTATGATCCATACCAAAAATTTCAGCTCATTTGGTAAAGTATTCTTCAAGTTACCATGATTTTATGGAAGCCTATCTAGATTTCATAGTATGCATATATCTTCATAAAAGCTTTGAATGTTTTAAATATTTTTCTCAAGAATTTGTAAAATACATTGATAGACCTACACATTAAATTTCAAAGCATTTGGAGGTGTATTTCAAAAGTTATTTATATTTTAGTGATTTTATTAAAATATCTCTATAGGATTCAATTTTTGGAAATTTTCAAAATTTCTTACATTTTTGGAAATTTCTCCAAAACATAGGTAGCGCATATTATTTTAAAAATATTATATAACATATCATTCATATAGAAATTTTCCCAACACAATCTATTTGTAAATTCATTCTTTGTAAATGAAGATTTTCAAAATTTTATATCTGATTTGCATAAGTGGTATCTGTAGTTATTTCTTTTATACTTTTCCATTGTTAGAATAGGTTTTTTACCTTAGCTCCTATTCACCAAGGTAGTTATTATATTTTTATTTAGATATTCCATGTATTTTTCCCCACCGACTTATGTGTGGATATTTTATTTATCTAATTCAAATATTATGAGATATTACATATTTATTTCCTGTGTTATGGGGATATTTTTAGGTATATTTGGAGGGTTGAGATACTTTATCTCCATAGCGGTTATAGATTTATGGACCATATCACATATTTCTTTTGTACGGTGGATATTTTTCCTTATCTCTTAGCTTGATCCTATGGTTGTGGTTGATCATCATTACCTATATAAGCAAGGCACTTTTATTGTACTTGTAGTTCAATTTAGATATAATGTATGATATTATTACTCCTTTTTTTGTATGTCTATTTGTAATCTTGTGCTATCAATTTGCTTTCAAAATATTATTTTTGGTTAAATGTAGTATTATGTTAACACTTGAGACCCTTATAGCTTGGAATGATTTGATTATCATTCCTTTCATGGTATGATAGCAATAGGTGTTGTAGTCTTCCATTAATGAGTGTTATGTAGCTATTTGTTTATTGTAGGCTTGAATATTCACATGTAAGATTTTATATTATTTGTGATTGGTTCATCGATGGAGTTTTTGGCCAAATTATTGTCTCTCCTTCTATTTATAGATCATCATTAGCCTCCTAAACCATATTCTTCCCATACAACATCAGCCATGTATTGTTGGATTTATCCTAAGCAACATGGTCCATTTTTGTATTTTGGATATATATTCTAATAGAATTCTAATTTTATCATAAAAATTTATATAGGTTTGTATATGTAATTTTATGATCTATACCAAAATATTCAGCTCATTTGGTAAAGTATTCTTCAAGTTACCATGATTCTAAGGAAGCATATCTAGATTTCATAGTCTGCATATATCTTCATAAAAGATTTGAATGTTTTAAATATATTTCTCAATAATTTGTAAAATACATTGATAGACCTACACATTAAATTTTAGAGCATTTGGAGGTGTATTTAAAAAGTTATTCACATTTTAGTGATTTTATTAAAATCACTCTACAGGATTCAGTTTTTGGAATTTTTCAAAATTTCTTACGTTTTTGGAAAGTTATCCAAAGAATAGGTAGGGTATATTATTTTAAAAATCTTATATAACATATCATTCATATAGAAATTTTCCCAACACAATCTGTTTGCAAATTCATTCTTTGTAAAGGAAGATTTTTTTCAAAATTTTGTATTTGATTTGCATACCTGGTATCTGTAGTTATTTCTTTTATCTTTTCTGATTCAAGCAAATAATTGTAAAATCTAAAGTTATAAAATTCTCTTGTATGCCTAAAATTATAAAGGTAAATTTTTCTAGGGGGATTCTACATTCTTGTGAATTAGCCAATAAAATGATCTTTTTGGTGTTGTCTTGGTGTCAATTTGTGTACTCTATCTACATTATTTTTATCTTTTGTAATTTTTGGACAATGGATTCTTTATTTTATTCTACATTAGATCAGTGTGAGACATTAACAAAACACAATTATCAAACATGGTGACCAATAATTGAAACAATATTTAAAAGAAAAGGATTATGGGATTTAATTTTTTAAGTACAATCAATGTTCACTAGAGATTATGAGAAATTTCAGCACTAGTAAAAATTAGATGAATGTATGGGTTTGATAGGAACTTATGTAACCGATAGTATTTTATTTAATTTGGAAGGATGTGACTCTCCTTTCAAAATTTGGAAAAAAATAAATGACTTATTTGGTAAGGTGGATAACATAAGAGCCATGCAACTTGAAGTTGAAATAACTTCTCTCAATATTGAATATTTCCATCTATTGTAGACTATCCTACTAAGTTCAAGCACTTGTTGAAACAATTGAAGGGGAGTGGGAGAGAAAAGAAATATAAAGAGTATGTTTACCTAATTATGTCCAAGTTGAAAGGTCCATTCCAAATATTTATTTTGAACATTTTCTCTAGCATGGATGCCTTAGGTGCCACATTAAAAATGCTTTATTTGGAGTTATTTTGTGAAAGAATTATTAGGAAATAATCCAAATTTTCTAACCTTGAGTCTTCCGTCTCTCAAAAGTCATTAGTAGCATCTATTCCTAAGGGTAAGGAAAAATCAAAAGGTAAACCTAAGATCGCTCCTTCATATCAAAGTTCCCCTAAACCTAAATAATATAACTATAAAAACAAATGCTCCTCTAAATCCTAGAATGAATATAGCATTTTATACTCCTTTTATGGGGGGAATGGTCATATAGAAACTACATGTTGGAATAGAATTCAAGCCCTAGAGGATGCAATTAGAAAACACAAGATATCTATCTCCACTCCACCTCCTTCCAGTAAGCATGGTAAAGAACTTAATGTTGTTGGGAGATCTCAATAAACTATTGCAAATAGTTGGGTTATAGATTCTAGTGCTTCTCACCACATGAATTCTTCTAAGGAGTCTTTTGTATCTCTTGGTTCGAGTTCTACTTCCAAAATTGAGGTTGGAGATTATTCCTTTATTTATGTTAAGGGAAAATGTGACATACAAATTGATGTTGGTTGCATCAATGATGCATTATATGTTTCTAACATCACTACAAATTTACTTTTTATTTATCCAATTTATCATTCTATTCAGGGAAATATAGTTACTTTCACACCAGAAGGAGCTGAAGTAGAACCTTGTTTGACCCTCATTCACTTGTTGCATAAGTTTTTGCTGATCATAGTTATAAACTATATCACTTTGAGGTATTGATGATACTTCTTCTATAGGGATATGCTTGGTTGCTCATGTAGATTCTAGTAGTAGTCTTTAGCATGAGATATTTGGACATCTTAATTACAAATATATGAAGGAGTTGAGCACTCATGGTATGGTTGATGGTTTACCTAGAGTTTATTGTCTTGATGGATTTTGCCCTGGATATGCATTAGAGAAACAACACCAAGATCTATTTTCTAAGGGTAAGTCAAAGAGAGCTTCTTCACCACTTAATATTGTGCATAATGACTTGATGGTTTTTCCTACTCCTTCTTTCAAAGGAACTAAGTATGCACTTACATTTATTGATGATTTCTTAAGGCATACTTGGGTTTATTTTTTCAAGTACAAGAGTGATGTATTTTCACACTTTAAAGTATTTGAGGCTTTTGTTAAGAATCAATCTTCTAGTTGCATAAAAAATCTTCACACTAATATTGGGGGAGAGTTCTTCAGTAAAGAATTTTCTATTTTTTGATACCTCATGGTATTGTTCACCAAATTTTTGTTTCTCATGCTCTACAATAGAATGGATTACTAGAAAAGAAGAACCAAAATTTGAAGGATATGACTAACTACATGATGCATTATAGGGATTTACATCTTGTATATTGGGTAAAAGTAGCTAATTATACGAACTACATTTATAATTTCTCACCATATAAAGCACTTGAGCATTTGACTCTAGAGGAGGCTTGGTCTAGTTTTTAGCCTAATGTTTCATTTTTTAAAGTTTTTGGAAGCCATACTTGGGCCTTTATGCCAAATAAGAAAAGGAAAACCTTGGATAAGAAGAGCAAACCCTTGATATTTATTGGGTATTACGAGGACATGGGAGCTTATCAACTTTTAGATATTGATACTCATGATGTTCTTTTCAGAAATAATGTTTAGTTTGATGAGCGCTTCTCTTATCATGATTCTTCACCTTCTTTAATGTATTCTTCTTCTTATTATTTACTTCCATCCATTGATGATTCTTCACTTCATCCTAAGGATCCTTTTTTTGAGGAGTAAGTTTAGAAGGCAACTAAGGAGGTTATGGATATAGATTTGGATGACGATCCTATTCCTACTAATATTGTCACTATTACTAGATATATATGTACCATATATTTTGAGGCAACAATTTTCACATATGATATTACACCCACTAGATATCATCATGTACATTCTAGGGGTTTTAGACTATTGTATCAAGCTTTTTTTGGGGATCCATAGTCTTTCTCATAAGCTCATGGGAAATAGGAGTGGGATGATGCGATGATAGATGAGTATTCTTCTTTGATGAAATATCATACTTGGAATTTAATTTCTCTTCCAAAGAAAATAAATTTGGTTAGGTGTAAGTGGGTATCCCAAACCAAATATGCAGTTGATGGGTCCATTGATGAATATAAGGCCTGTCTTATCACGAAGGATTTCTCGCAAGTCAAAGGTATAGAGTAGACTAAGATATTTGTACCCATTATCAAAATGGATTATGTGTGCTTTGTACTTTATATTGTTGCATCATAGGGTTAGATAGTATACTATATGAACGTAAAGAGTACCTTCTTCCATAAATATTTTCAAGATGAAATCTACATGGAGTAGCCTATTGGGTTTGTTCATGAATCTTATCTTAATTATAGACTATGGAGGTCTCTCTATGGTCTCAAATAGGGTCCTGGTATGATAATATGGATTATTTTATTCTATTTAGTGGTTTTGTTCACTATCACTCAGATCCTATAGTGTATATATGAAGAACATAAGCTTATATTGAGAGGGGGTGAACATTATAAGATAAAACCTTTTTAATTTCAATACATATAATACCATAAACAATGTAAAGGTAGTAAACATTTAACAAATCATAACACACATGAGCTACATGATTTAACATGGTTCACCCAATGTGGTCTACTCCACAAAGAAAATATTCCTTATAAAATTTTCTTAATGAAATATTTGGGAATCAATTCTCTATGACAATTTTTATGAACTTCTATCCAAAGGAGACACTAATCCCCTTGCTCTGGTTTGTGGAAATTTATCCACATGAGAACTCTATTTCCTCTGCTCTGGTTTGTGGATATATATCCATAGGAGAACTCTTTTCCATCCACTATGGCTTATGATATTCTAGAAGACTTCTGCCCCCACTGCTCTAGCTTATGGATCTCTCTCCACATAATACCTCTATCCTCACTATCCTAGATAATGGATATCTATCCACTAGATATTGTTGTACTCTTTACTATGTCACCTCCAAATATTATTCTTAACTTTGTCTTAAATTTGCACCAAAATCTATCTCTAAGTCTAGTATAGACTTGCTCTAACTCTGCTCACAAATACACTCATAATTCTGTTTACAAACCTCTATCTCAAATCTGCCCTCAAACCTTAACACAAAGCTTGATCTAATCACCAATCAACTCTGATTAGATCTTCACCAAGCCTTAACACAAATATTGAACAAATAAAACCTGCTCTTAATGTTGTTTCAATTCTTCAAAAGACTTGCTCAAATATACCTTCAAATTCTCTCAAGAATTTGCTCAATATGATCTCAAGCTCTCTCAAGGACTTGCTCAATTTGCTCTTAAGTCTTTGCCAAGACTTTCTCAACTCTACCTTCAAGTACTCTCAAGGAATTTATTATTCACAAACACACTCGAAACAACATTCAAAAGTTTCACTCAATCATTCAACCAATGAAACACAACTTGCTTACAAACCCTAAACAAGTGTTTTTATACTTCTTCAAACAAAGAGCACAATGTGGGTCCCAAACCCTAACTCAAATAGTTCTTAATATCTATCCCAAATGTTCACTAAATATTCAACAATGAAGCATATAAGAGTCACTAAAATATTTCTGATAATGCTTATCAAACAATCCTCTTCACTCCACAACATTCATTCCAACATTTCAAACAAAAGATGATGTGTTCATATCTCTTTACTTTTATGGAGATATGTCTTCAAAACTTGTCTTACTTACAATCAAATTATTTTGCCAATTCAAGGTTAGATAGCAACAATCTATCTCAAAATCTCCACAAGAATATTCACCTCAACAAACATTTCACCATACAAAGATTTATAAAATTCCAAACCACTTATACACCTTATTAATCATATCTCTAACAATAAATTTCATCAACAAGAGTTACCAATCACATAAACAAAATTCTCACACACACCTTATATCTCCCTCTTTAAAAATAAAGCACTTAAATAAGGTCTTCAAAATAATACTTTATTCCACGCATCATCAAACCCTAGCAGTCTGAAAAATATCTGCTCAATCCTTAAAATAAAAACATTACTTACTAACCCTTATGAATCCCATCTAAGACAAGTACACATACCTTAATTAAAAATTAATTGTTACCGCCATAACTCATCATACCATACATAAAGATAATTTATTTATACACCTTATAAAATCCAACTTAAAATAATATCCAACACCATAAAACATCAACCAAACACCTTACAATCCTTTCAAAACATTTGAGCAAATAACATTAAAAATTTAATTTTGCAAAACCCTTATAACTCCCTTTGCAACCTTAGAACCAATTAAAATATGCAAAAAATAATTTTTAAATGCCCAAACTATATTCCCAAAATTTTTTGCAGCCAAGATTAAAGCATACCTTTTTCTTCCCAAAAAAGGGTTTTAGCGAGATTCGATCCGCCATCTCCTCAAGCCTAAGTGCCTTAGCACTTGGGAGCCCACCATGTGGGCTACTAATACCCATGTGAAGGAAGGAAGAGTACCTTCCTTTTATGCCTTTGTAATCATTTAAATTTCCATGAAACTTGCACACTCTAACTCCGTTTTGGACGCAACACAATTTGTAAAGCTCGTAATAATATTCGAAGGCATGGCAAGGTTTGGTAAGGTGGGAGTTCCCCCCTTATATACATGTTTTAATTTTCTCCTCACAAAGATGCTTTGTAATTCAAAATCGAATTTCAAATTTTAATTTTAATAACCCACCTTAGGGTTATTAAAATTAATTTATAATTAATAATTAATAATTAATAATTAAAGTAATTAATAAAAAGTTTAAATAACTTTATAAGTTAAGTGAATTAACTAATAAATTAATTTAAAATTAATTTATAATTAATTTCAAACTTCCTTTGCATAATATTATAATATTATTTACTTGGGCTTTTTCTTGCACTTTGGACCTCATATGACTTCTTGGAACCGGGTCTTGAAACTAAAACCAAATTATCCTTTTGTATTTATTTGAGAACCTAAAATGGATGCTACCAACTAAAACTGCCACTGACTGGTGCTGAAAGTTCGACATAAATGACCAATCACTCTTGAAATAAATGACAAATTATCACTCAAATTGTCCAAAAATATCCCCCTTTGTCATTGATGGCAACCCAAATTATTTTTTACCAAATGCCTGAAATTTTTCCTGTTCTGTTCCCCCAGGGAAACTGCTTCCCCTAACTCAAAAAATCTCTTTCCCTTACTCAAATCTCTCCCCCTTTGACATCAATGGAAAAGAGTCACCTTTGGGGCTCAGAGCTAAGAATGAGTCTCTTAGCTTAGAGCCTCCTCCACTTCCTTTTGAGGTGGTTAATTATGGGGTGGAAGTATTACTCCCAGTTTTCCTTAGAGATACTCAAAGGTCTCCTTTGAAAGTGGTTTAGTGAAAATATCTGCTATTTGTTCCCTTGTAGTAATATATTCCAACCTAACATTTTTATCTATCACTTGCTCTCTTAGAAAATTATACTTGATTAGAATATGCTTTCTCCTTAAGTGGATCATTGGATTATTTGAGATACTTATAGCACTTGTATTATCACATAATATGGGAATAGGATGATCATGTTTTATCTTGAATTATTCTAGAGTTCACTTCATCCATAGTACTGTTGACAATTTTGTCACATTTCTCAAGGGGTAGAAAAGAAACAAGTTTTGTTTAGTGTTGTGTAAAATTTTTTTCTTTGTTATTTTTATTTTGAAAAGTTGCAGCAATTTTGGCCTCCAATACCACCCATTTGTACATAAAGTAGAAAGGAAAGAACTTTGCTGCCAAAAAATCTAGAGAAAAGAGCTTCGCCGAAGGGAAATAAAATAGTTTCGCACCCGAAGCATTTCCCGCACTACTTCAAGTAAAAGTTTTGCGAAGTAGTTTTCGTCGAAGTAAAAAAACAAGAAAAAGAGAATGAAACTACTTCGCGCTCGAAGCGCTTCCAGCAGCTACTTTGGGTGAAAGTTGAGTGAAGCGGCATTCAGAAGGAAAGAGAGCTTCGCACCCGAAGCATTTTCAACACTTCTTTGAGTGGAGTTTTTTGCGAAGTAGTATCACTGAAGTAGAATACAAAAGCAGTGTTCAAAAGAACAACTTTTGCCAACAAGCCAAGGCAAGAAATCTACTTTGGGCCCGAAGTATTTTCAAAAGCTACTTCGGGCAAGATTTCTACGAAGCGGTGTGCCGAAGTAAAACGGAAAGCAAAGGCAAGAAAACTACTTCGCACCCAAAGCATTCCCGACATTGCTTCGAGAAGGGTTTTTAATGAAGCAGAACTCAGGGAACATTGAAAGTACTTCACCAAAAAGTTGTCGAAGTACTCACTTCGGGCCCCTCCATCAGTGAACCACTTTTACTTCGCCAGAAGCTCATTGTGAAGCATTTACTTTGGCTAATTTTTTGTGAAGTACTTCTACCCAAAGTCAAAGAATACAGTATTTGTGAAGACAATTGCCTCGGTCGAAACCTTCCTGAACCACAGTTTTTAAAGAAGATCGCAGCGAAGCATTTCTCCAAGGCATCAGCGAAGTAGTTTTGTCAAGTGAAGCAACAAGGACGAAGAAGACCATTTTTGCAAGGGAGATATGCTTCAGCACAAACCATCCCCGAAGCAGTTTTGCGAAGCTCAGTTTTGTGAAGTATAATCCAAGAAGGAGTTTTGCTTCAGCCCAGAACCATTGCGAAGTGAAGTGGTGAATGAAAACTTAGCGAAGCGCTTCACGGGCACGCGTTCCAAGCCGGGTATTTTCTTGAGGTGATCAGGTGCCTCATAAATGCAATTTTTTGTGCACAAAAAGTTCGTTGCTCATTTTTGGCAATAAAAAATGAAGTATCAAGCCATGATGGAGAGCCCGGTGAGCATGGCGGCCACTTGAGCACCACACCCATAGACCAAGGACATCCAGACGACTCATCAATGCACCTTTCCATGGTTGACCCAGTTGTAGTGACCAGTTTTAGTAACATATTTAAAAGCTCAGTCGCAAGAGCCTCGAGGAGCTAAATTCTTAGGGCTCGAGAGCGTACTCTTCTTCTCTATGTAATTATGATTAAGAGGCCCAGGTCCTCTATAAAAACCCAGGTATTGTAATGGAAAAAGGGGGGAAAAAAGATACTGTAACTTGATGTCCTACGATTAATACTAAAAGGCTTTGAGCTCAATTCTTCTCTTTTATGCTGCATTATATGCTTGATTCTTTTATCTCTCCTCATTTGTATGTTGGATGATGAATCCTGCGTCCGGTGTGTGATCGGGGACTGTGTCCTGAAACTCGTTCTAAAGGATACATAGGAGTTGAAAGACGTCGTATTGGCTTTCTTTTATGCTACCTTCTGCACTTGATTCTTTTGTCTTTCTTTGTTTGTATGTTGGATGCTGAATCCTACGTCCGAGGTGCGATCGGGGAAAGTACCCTGAAACCCGCCTGAAGGATACATAAGAAAATCGATATTGCGTTCCTTCCGTTTATATTTGGTGTTCTTTGCTTTTATTCAAATTTCTAGCTGGCGATCGTGTTTCCTGTTCTCTCCCACCTGAAATCATCAATCTCTCTTCCCTTACCCCCTTTTATTTTATTTCTCTAACCCTAAATCCTTTTATCTCTTTCTTGCACCCTTATCTCCAAACCCCAAAGTAGTTTAGCATAGGAGCCAACCTTTCTTCAGAGATTGGCATAGAGGGCATCTCTTCCCTTCGGCCTTTCAATGTTGGTCTAGGTCTAGGGTGCATAAAATTACCCAAAATCCTTACCTAGGCAGATTTGATGACCAACAGTTTTTGGCACGCCCGATGGGACCGACTGTGTATGTCTCAGTCAGATCCATAACCAGTCAAGGCCCCATATTTTAAATCTCAAACCTGTCTTCATTGGGGCCAATAGTTCAAACTAGTTCCCAGTGTGACCCAGTTAGTCTCACCTGATTAGTGGCAGTGAGGACCGATACCCTCATTATTGAAGGAATCTTAGCATCTGGCGACTCTGTTTACCCAAGAATATTTAAGTCGTAAAGACTAGTACCGAAAGTCTATGCCTTCATGCAAATGAGATGGAGAGTTAAGAATAGAGGAGAGGAAATCAAGTTCTTTGAGCTAGATATTGACACATTTAGGGAACAATCAAGGTTGATCACCCCTGAGTCACTATTACAAGGAACATCCTCTGTTGGCAGACAAGGCTCAACTTTTGATAGTACAACATCTATTTTTCTTCCCAATCCTCCCAACTCTCCGAAGCGTACTAGTCCCTCCATTCCTATTAGTGGTCCTATTAGCAGTCAAGGGGGAGCTTCGGGGATTCCCATTTCTCAAAATCTAGGAGCAAGTATGGCACATCAGCAAAAACAACAACAACAATAGAAAATGCAGTAGCCTCAGCAACCCAGGTTGTGCCCAGCATGGGATTCCTTGTCACCACTCAATCTAGCAAGGCAAGGAAAAGTGCCGCCTACTACCATAAAGAAGATCCCAATGTTCGATGGAACTGGGAAAACCGCTCTGGAGCATATCCAGGACATAATATCTCTGGCGGCGATCCATGAAATTATAGAAGAGCAAATTATGGTAAAGCTTCTAGTTCTTTCCCTTAGAGGAAAACTCCTCTATTGGTACATATCTCTACCACCCGGTAGCATTACGGGATGGGACCAGTTAGCTGGGCAAATGATGGGAAACTTCAACGAGTCTTCCGATCCTACTTCTCTTTTGCATCAGTTCACTTCGATCAAGAGACATCCACAAGAAGAAATCATAGATTTCAATGTTAGGTTCTCTCAAACCTAGCAGAGTACCAGTTGGCCTTTGGCCAACAGATAAAACTACGATGCTCTATTTCCTTCGGGCTTTCAATCTCGATATTAGTCTCATGGTAAGATATTCTAACATTAATACTTTTCTCGAGTTGTATGAGTTAGCCAAGAGAGCAGAAATGGATTTGATAGCTATGGGAAAGCTTCCCCAAAGGATGCCGATGCCCATACTTCCCGAATTCTTACAATTCTAGTATGCAAGCGCAGCCGCTTCGCAAATCTCCACAACCCCTGCACTCTCGATTTCATCTTGGAATCCGAATCCTATCGTATCTCAAATCATCACCCCAAAAATTCATTTCCCTACATTTTCAACTCCACAGCCCATGGTCACTTTGACTTTTCCTGTGCTGCCAGCACCACCTCAACACCTCGCTCTTCCTCCAATATCGATGATGGCTTCATTGCCGCTCATTCCGAAAGACGATGATATATAGACTAAAATTCTACAGGAGATGCAGTATTTGAAATCTATACTTTAGATGTTGTCAAATGAAATGACCATTGTAAATAAGAAGCAAGTGCAACAGGAGTTCCTACCAAGAATATCTTATCCTACGCCTGCACTTACCAAGGACCAAGCAGTCCAACAAGGGAAGGCTTCGACGAGAAATGTTGCAATTGATGAAGCTCTGAGCACCTTAGATTATGTATATTGGTGCTCTATGTGCAATGATTCGCATGAAGAGAATACCTATACCTTGTACCAACACTATGTACAAACGCTGGCAAACACTAGTCACAACGGTCAAGTGAACATCATTAGGCAGATGAGTCAAAACCTGGCAATTGGTGAGGAGGAGCCCATCGCAGTACTTACCCAAGGAGGAAGGAAGGTGATAGAAATAGATGCTACTAAGCTAACTCTTGCAAAAGAGCAAGCTTGACCTGAGAAAGGATAATCATCTACTTTGGCCTCGAGCGAAGCTCCTCTACCTACACTAATCAAATAAAAGGCCCAAAAGGCCTCTGCAAAACCGCCTCAGGTAGAAACTAAGGAGCAGGCTAAGGAAAAGCTCAAGTTTCCTTCCCTCACAAAGCGAAAAAGAGTTGAAGCTATAGAGCAATATCATACCCGGTACAAACCCAAAAAGGAGCCCGAAGTGCTCAAATATATGGCATACAACATCATAGAGGAATTGAAGAAGATCCTAGCCAAGATCAGCTTGTACGATGCACTACAACTACCTGGACAGGTGGACTTGCTACAAGAATCATTGAAGACAATTAAAGCAAAAAAGGCAGCACCACTTGCTCTTGTGCAGACCCTATCCACATCTATCATGGGGAAGAACAAACCACCTTCGTTCTACCTAACACTAAAAATGGAAGGGTATATTGTACATAACTACATGATCGACTCTGGGGCCGCTACAACAGTCATGCCAAGGGCAGTCTACAAAGAAATAGGAATGGAGTATATGCGAAGCAGCCAGGGTGTACTCCAATTGGATGGTACTCCAATAAAGACCGTGGGAGTGATCAAGGACATTCCTATCTAGCTACATAAGATGCCTCAGATTACAATCATACAAGAGGTAGTTGTAGTCGACTTGGAGCCATATTTCAGTATGTGCTTGTAAAGGGAATTCACGGCTAAACTGGGTGGGTATCTATATATGGATTACTCTCACCTAGAGGTTCCATTCAAAAGAAAGAAGGTGAAGATTTACAATGAAAATCCTTCTTCCTTTCTTGTGCAGAAGATGTCCAAGGAAGAAAGTAGTGAACCAGTGAATGCACTAGTAGAAGAAATAGAGTAGATAGACCTGATCAAGGAGTCTCTTGCGCAATTAAGTTATGAAGATGAGTTCTCATTGGCATACTTCAACGCCATGGTGGAGACCGAGATAGGGTGTTATGCGATCACCAAGCCTAATAATCACTCCCAACTAGGGAATAGAACAAGTGCCCAGGAAGAATTATGGAATTTGTTCTTCGACGATGTTCGATGTAAAAATGGCACTGGGGCAAGGATTATTCTAGTTTTGCCTTTCGATGAGAAAAAAGAGTATTGCTATCGGTTGACATGGATCTGCACTAACAATGCAGCAGAATACGAAGCATTATGCCTAGGACTTAAGAAAGCTGACAAGTTAGGCATAAATCACCTCCAAATATTCAAATATTTTGAACTGGTATGCAACTAGGTCACAAATAGGTGTACCTCAAAGAAACATTATCTAAAGTCATACCGCAACAGGGTATGGGACCTTCTTGACCGGTTCGAGTCTCTTAATATGTAGTCAATCCCACGAGAAAAGAACCGACATGCCGATGTCCTAGCATCCATCGTAGCCAAGTAATCTCTAGTAGAAGACATGGTGCACAAGCCTAGAGCTGTGAGGATGATCTACAGACCCTCTGTCCCAGACAAAGATCTACATTGGAAAGTATTCGACCACAATGAGCAGATTGTAAATTTCATGATCCAAGAAGCCACCATAGTCGAAGACCGAAGCTTTGATGAAGGAGAATATGAAGGACTGATTCAATTGAAGAATAACCATGTTCCCAATGGACTAATCACCCTTGAAAGTCTCTTTGATCAAAATGACCGAGCTCTCTCTCACATGATCAAAGTCCATGATAAATAGTATCAAGATTTGGAGCTCGAACCTGGGAAAGCAATAAAGGTGGGAAACGACTGCACTTCGAAGGAGATAGAACAGATATAGAATCTGTGTAGAAGGTTTTCTGACATAATTGCTTGGTCTTATCAAGATCTCAGGGGATACAATCGACAGCTGGTTCAACACACAATTGAATTGCAAGAGGGGGTCAAACCTTTTCGACAAAAGCAGAGACCGATGAATCCCAAGATCGAGGTCTTAATGAAGGCCAAACTCTTGAAGATGCTTGAGGCAAAGATCATATATCCCATCAAGCACTCTTCATGGGTAGCGAACCTGGTCCCAATCAGAAATAAAAATAGAGATATCAGGTTATGCATAGACTTTCACAATCTAAATTAGGCATCCCTCAAGGACCATTATCCTCTCCCACAAATCGATCAAATTTTGCACTCGATGGCTGGAGCTCAACGCTTCTCTCTGCTCGATGGTTTTTTTGGATACAATCAGATTTGGGTCAAGGATGAAGACCAACACAAGACTACATTCACCACTAAGTGGGGGACATTTGCTTACCAGTGAATGTCGTTCGGCCTTTTGAATGCTGGGGCCACTTTCCAGAGAGTAATGGATCTCGCCTTTTGCGAGCTTCTAAATAAGGTCATCATCATCTATCTAGATGACATGATAATTTTCTCCCAAAAAAGGGAAGATCATCCACTACATATACATCAAGTTTTTGAAAAATACCAAGAATTCAGCATCTCAATCAATCCTAAGAAGTCCATATTCACAGTCAGCGAAGGAAATTTGCTGGGACACGCAATATCAGAAAAAGGCCTCACTATAGATCCTGATAGAGCCGAGGCTCTAATGAAGCTCTCACTTCCCACAGACAAGAAAGGACTTCAATATTTCTTTAGCTAGATTAACTTCATGAGGAAGTTTGTCCTCGACTTCACCCAAGTCATCAAGATGATGTCCCAACTCTTGAAGAAGGGCACCGAATTTAGCTAGACCGAAGAAAGAAAAGAAGATTTTGAAGAAATTAAGACTCAAATCGCTCAGGCATCGGTCTTTATCAATCCTGATTACAGTTAGGATTTTATTATGTATGCTATAGGAGATACTGAGAGCTATGCTACTGTCCTGACACAAAAGGGGGAAGATGGCGAGGAGTGTCCCATCACATTTCTAAGTCAGGTGATCAATCCTCATGAAGAAAGATATAATTTCATAGAGCGTCAGGTGCATGCAGTAATGAAATCACTAAGGAAGTTCAAGCAATTCATCTCTCAAAGTCGAGTCACAGTTTATGTCATTCACCCCGATGTGCATAATTTCATTATCCAAGGAGAATTGGGAAGTAAAAGAGCTGGTTGGGTGAACAAAATATAGGAGTTTGACATTGAGATCAAGCCCACAAAATTGGTTCATGGCCGTGCATTGTGTCAATAATTGGCAAAGAGCGTAGTGATCAAAGTGACAGAATCTTGGAGGGATGACTTACCAGCCGAAGAATGCTTCGCTAACTATGAAGAAGATGAGAAGGATTGGGTCGATGAGATAATCTACTATTTCAACACCAAAAAGTGTCCTTCACATCTAAATGCATCACAACGAAGACATTTCAGGATGCGGTCCTCCAGATACACTCTGCGCCCCGAAGGCCTATTTTTTAGGAACATTGATGGTGTCCTTCTTAAGTGCATCAAAGATGATGATAAAATGAGAGTCTTGGGAGAATTTCATTCAGGACTATCAGGAGGTCACTTTGTAGGAAGAAAAATAGTGTTAAAAATCATTAGGGCAGGTTATTATTGGCCCACACTCTTTGTTGATGCCTTCGTAGTTCACCGTAAATGCGAGCTGTGTCAGAGGTTCGCCGGTCAAAACAAAAATGTTGCAATGCCCCTTCGTCCGATACAAGTAGAGACACCCTTTCAAAAATGGGGGCTATATTTCATAGGGGTTGTATCACCGAACTCCTCTATGGGACATAAGTTCATCCTGACTGCAACGGATTACTTCACCAGGTGGGCCGAAGCGATTCCTACCAAACATGCAGATCAAGAGACTGTAGTCAACTTCTTGGAAGGATTGATCACCTAGTTCGGTATCCCCAAAGAAATCATCACAGATAATGGCCCTGGTTTCACAGGCGCTAAAATCAATGATTTCCTCTATAGATATGGGATATATCATAAAGTATCCTCCAATTATTATCCACAGGGCAACGACTTGGCAAAATCCACTAACAAGACTCTATTGAGAATGCTAAGGAAGCTCATAGAGATGAAAAAAAGGACTTGGCATATCCTTCTTGATCGGGCCTTGTGGGCTGATCGGATTTCTATCAAAAGGTCAATCAAAACTTTGCCTTATGCTTTGGTCTACGGCAAGGAGGCCATCTTACCCATCCATGTTGAGATCCCTGCACTGCGACTGTTAGAAGCAGAATATGGAGTTAGTGCGATGGAGAATAGGTTAGCTCAGCTACTGTGACTGGAGGAGGATCGCGAAGAAGCATACCAAGACTTCGCTAAGCATACTCAGGTCATCTGAGACTGGTTCAAGAAAAAGTCATCCGATCGCACATTCAATGTGGGAGACCTGGTATTGAAGTGGGAATCTTGGAAGGCCAATCCTGGGAATCATGAAAATATGGACACCTTTTGGGATTGTTCGTTTGAAATTATGAAGGTAAACTCGACCAATTCATTCATCCTCAAAGATGCAGATGGACAAGTTCTGCCGATCTCTGTCAATGGTCTTCACCTGAAGACTTTTCATCGCTAAAGACAATTTCTCTTTCTCTCTTTCTCTTTAAAAAATATATATATATATATATGTGTGTGTGTGTATATATACTTCTGTATATAATTTGCATTTGTATATCACAAGGCCAAGTACCACTTCCAAATCTTCTTCGGGGACTTCTGATGTGAAGTAGCAAGTACAAAAGGTTCGTTGCGAAGAAGGTAACCAAAGGCAAATTTTTTGCGAAGCAATTTTAAAAAGGGAAAAATTTAGTGACCCACGAAGGCAAAGCGACAACACAGCAAAGGAGAAGTACTTCAGGCCTGAAGCATCAAAAAATAGTCCGAACCAAAGGTTCACCACGAAGCATTTTTGGCATCAAGTTTCTCTTCGTCGAGCCAAACACACGCGAGGTGGAGAATTCAAAATGTGCCTTAGAAAATGTGCCAACAACGGCCTTGAGAGGAGTATAAAGCAGACAAAATTAAGGCAAAAAGGGTGGTGGAACATTGCCCAAGATGATCAAGTCAAAAAAAGAGAAGAAAAGCTCGCACCAAGGTACGAGGTGGCATCGAGTGATGTATTGAGTACAAAGTGTAATCATCGAAGCATGCAGCCCTATGTACCACGTCGCTGCAGGATCAGTTTAAGAATATGGTAATCTCTTTCGTTCGAGATACAAATTTAATTTTAGTAGGTGCCATAAATTTAGGTGGTTGCCTTTTTAGGCTATAAAAGCGAGTTCATGGCAAGAGGGAAGTTATTTGTCCATCAGTTAGAGCTACACTAAGGGCTTTTAGATACTCTGCAACCCTCCCATCCTTGCATCTGGTCATTCACATTAAAGCCCCCTATATCAAGAACTCTACTGCTGTCCATAACAACATGGGAAAGAAGAACTCTAAGGAAAAGAGAAAAGAGCTCGAAGTTGCAGGCCCTAAAAAGACAAATAAGGGGAAGGAAGAGAAAAAGTGCACTCCAAAGAAGTTAAATCTTCCCCTTCGACCTGAAAAGTAGCCAATGGAAGAGGGAGATGACTCTAAGGAAGAATAGCTTATGGAGCCACCAATTGATGGGTGGGAGAAAATCTGAGACACATAGCTCTCGAAGGGTGTATCCGATCTTTGGTGTACCATAGAGTTCATGACAAGCAGGCTCACACCAAAAAATAAGAGAACTGCTACTTATTACTCCCAAATTTACTAGTTTTTAACCCCACTTGCTCACCATTGTCCTGAGCTGGTCTACGCCATTGCACAAAATTATCAACCTGTGACCAGGCAAGTGTTAGATGCTTCGGGACACAAGCTATTCTCCATCCTGAAGGAAGATGTACAAGCAGCCTTCGCACCACAGTAGGGCCCGCCCAAGGGCTATTTTGTTCGCAATGTCCTCCTAAACAAACAAATGGAGAGATTCACCTCCAACAGCTACATATTGAAGTTCCTACGGGAGAATCTCAAGAGCGGGTTGCCTTCAAACAAGTTGCCCCAGATGCCCTTACCCTTGGAGGCTTTCAAAAACATCGATATTTTTTCCATCATTGCATGGGTAGCGGGATTGTCAATAGATGCTTTGGTGCAACCCTGGAAGGTGTCCTTGGATGAATGTATTTCAAGAGGGGAATTCTATGCCCCTGATGCTTCAAGACCGAACACCAACCCAGTTTTCTTTGACTGGGCAGAATGGGTGGCCCGAACCCTGCATACAAGGCTCTCCAACATGAAGAATTCTGCAACAGGCCAGTACTTTGCACCCTGTTCCTTTCTTGTCTGGCTGTACTTCTACCAAGTACATAAGCATTTTCCTCATATCGCCATCTCTACAAGTTGCAAGGATGGAAATCCTTTGCCAGTGTATCAATGGAATTCCCTCCTATTGAAGGAGGAGTCCTATTATTCTTTTAATCAACAATTTTTAGGACCCACCATGCATTTATTGAAAGGTTCTTCTCCTCGGGTACCCCTCAGTCTGAGAGACAGGGTGGTGCTGGGAAAAAGGGGGGATGTCTTCCAATTGACACAGGGACTGGTGATTCGCATGTTTGGATTCATAGGGAAGCCCTTCTTGTTGCCAGTCTACCCCTCAGAATATCAGTTCACATTGGAAATCGCTCGGTAGAGCGACTCTAAAAATATAGCATATGGCCACGGTCGAAAGTGGGTGCATACCTATGATTTCCCCTTAAGAATGGGTGTAATCAAAGTCTTTGCCCTAAAACAGGGCACGTTCCTGGAAGAAAGGCTTGCTTACTTTGGCCTACTCCAGATTCCTTAGTAGTGGCTCTATGATCCTTTGGGCGTGATGAGGGATCATTTAAAATTCAAGAACTTCCACATCTGCCCTCACCCCGAAGTCATGGAACAAAGAAATAATCCCAATGGAAAAGATCTGTAGTGGCATTTAGAAAGGATGAGGACATTCCCTCCATGGCATGAGTTCTATCGTATAGAGGTCAAGTATGACCCTGATCAGCATCCCCTCCCGACTCCAGGCTCCACCTTTTGGAAAAAGGCAAGGGACGATTTGAAGGAGGAAGTAAAATATTGGAGCGAGGAAAAGCTTCAGGAATGGTGGATAATGAGAGTCCACCTTCAAAAGGTGAATTCTTATGGACTCTTAGCCTCGGATAAAGACTTTGTGATTCTCTATGACACCAATGTCAAAACCTGGAAGTCTATATCCTTTGTAGATTTTGTTCCACCGGCCATCCCAGGGTCAGGCGAAAGCCCAAGAGGCAATAAATATGCTTTGGATAAATAAAAGGAAGTAGGGACTAAAGCTACACCTGCAGCACTACCACAGGGGCCATCAAAAGTTCATGATACAAGTGCCAAAGAGGTAGAGCAACCATTGGAGAGAAATAAAAGGAAAATGCAGGAGCAAATTTAGGTGCCTTCGAGCCACCCAAAGAACCCTCGCACAAAACCTACAAGTACTCCTACCAGATCCCCTACATCAGGCCTAGTTGAAGCAAACATTGGAGATGCAGGGGCACCAAGTGCTAAGACGGTCCTTGAAATAGATATCATCGACATGGAGGAACTCCTACAAAAAGAGAAGGACCAAGGAGCAGAAGTTGTAGAGGTTGGGAGTGATGAAGCCCAAGAGGGGCAAGAGCCGACCACACAAGAAGTCACCACAGCCGCTTTGCTAGGAGGGCACGCAGGTATGCACTCTCTTCCCTTCGCTTCGATCTTTGACACATCCACGATAGTCCCGAGTGGAAGCCCTCATCAGTCTCTCCTTTCCCCACAGAGTCAATCCCCCACTCAGAAACTGCCCATTGCTAGCCCCATCCTGCATAGCCCCACTCCTCCCGAGTTGTCTAAATAGGATAAGCCCGTTGAAACCACTTCACCTACACCAAGCCCCATAGCCCACTCTTCCATAGCTCAAATCATAGTCTCGCTCGCCAAAGCCCCTGCTACACCAGTCCCCGAGTCATTGGGCGAACCTGCCCCTATTAGTTCTTTATATTTGTTTACACCTTTGGCTGGAGATTCGGATTTCTCTGAAATAGATCTATATTCAATAAAGGAGCACCCTCTGGCTGAAAAGCTACTCCTAGATCGACAAAATACAGAGAAGATATTCAAGGAGGCGAGAAAGAAAAGAGGGAAATCTCTGGCTCAAGTTGAAAAATGTGCAGTTTTTGACCTGAAGGGGGAAAAGTTACATAAGGTGAGAAAGATCCCTAAGGTCTAGAAGCCTCTGGATGAAATGACTCCAGCTGATTACGACTATCAAGAGAAAACCAAGGACCTGGAGCATTTAAATATAGATGATGAATCCGAATCAATGCATGTCAGAGTTGAAACTTTCAGAGCACATGCAAGCATTGCCAACCAGTGCAGGTTTGAAGCAAAAAATGCCAACATCAAGTTGGAAGAAGAGCTATCTAGGATTCACTTTGAGCTGGAGGATTCACAGAAGTAGGGCAAATTGCTCAAAAAGGAAACACATGCCCTCAAACAACAAATTCTACAATTGTAGACTTCAGCCGAGCAACAAGCACAAAAATAGGCCAAAAACGAGCTAAAAGCCAAAGAGCTCAAGAGCAAGATCTTGCAGTCCCAATAGCAATTATACCAAAAGGAAAATTTGGACCTGTTCGACAAGGGTAGGATCAAGGAAATCCGCTCTCACCTACTCAAAGGTTTCAGATCTCGGGCCTCCAGTGCCCTGTCAATTTTAATTTATGTCATCGAAGCTGAGTATGCCATCGCTAAGAAGGGACCAATGGTGGACGAGGTGATTCAAAAAATTAAGAAGTGACTCAAGCTTGCCTTTGAGGTTTAAAGCATCAGATATCAAGACCTATAGGTCACTGTTATGAGTCGAACGGCTAGAGATTGGTCTACTGCCCAAGCCACTGTTCATGCTTTCTTCTCCAAGTTGAAGAAAGCACAAAAGGCAAAAGACCTCCTTGATATATTTGAGTAGGAGCAACACACATCAATGAGTTACTTTGAAGACCTCTCTTCTTTGGGTTTCCCGAGTTTCACAGATGATGATGGGAACCTTCTCACCAAGGAAGAACTAAAGTCGGCATGGCTCCATTTTTAAAGTGACGTCTCCGAAATTGATGAGTGGGAAGAGCCAATCATAGAGGGACAGGTCACGGACTTCATCCTGTGACATTGCAAAATCGTGACTTGCCTAAATGACCTAGGTGCAAGAATCAAAAACACCGACATAGGGCAGATTGACCAATTCTATGTTTTTGTCAAGGCACTCGAAGACCAAGAACCATTTTAGAAAGGGGTCTGGCTCATGTTCTCCAAACTATAAAGAAAATCCACGACTGCCTTATCCCATCACCATAGCAGGAGGCCATGCCAACAGACAAAGGAGCAGATGAGGAAGAAGAAGCAGAAGAAGAGGGAGAACAAGAACCAGCTGTAGAAGTGCTTGAAGAAGAAGAAGGAGGAGATGGATCGGGAAAAGAATCTAGCCCAATAGATCAAAGTTAAAGGGTCCTCCCATCGAGATAAGCTCATTGCCTCGCGAGCCACCAAGAATGTTGACAATTTTGTCACATTTCTCAAGGGATAGAAAAGAAACAAGTTTTGTTTACTGTTGTGTAAATTTTTTTGCTTTGTTATTTTTATTTTGAAAAGTTGCAGCAATTTTGGCCTCCAATACCACCAATTTGTACATAAAGTAGAAAGGAAAGAACTTCGCTGCCAAATAAGCTAGAGAAAAGAGCTTCGTCGAAGGGAAATAAAATAGCTTCGCACCCGAAGCATTTCTCGCACTACTTCAGGTAAAAATTTTGTGAAGTAGTTTTCGTCGAAGTAAAAAAACAATAAAAAGAGAATGAAACTACTTCGTGCCCGAAGCGCTTCCAACAGCTACTTTGGGCGAAATTTGAGTGAAGCGGCATTCAGAAGGAAAGAGAGCTTTGCACCCGAAGCATTTTCAACACTGCTTCGGGTGGAGTTTTTTGCGAAGTAGTATCACCAAAGTAGATTACAAAAGTAGCGTTCAAAAGAACAACTTTTGCCAAAAAGCCAAGGTAGGAAATCTACTTCGGGCCCGAAGTATTTTCAAAAGCTACTTCGGGCAAGACTTCTACGAAGTGGTGTGCCGAAGTAAAACGGAAAGCAAAGTCAAGAAAACTACTTCACACCTGAAGCATTCTCAGCATTGCTTTGGGAAGGGTTTTTTGCAAAGCAGAACTCAAGGAACATTGAAAGTACTTCGCAAAAAATTTGCCGAAGTACTCACTTCGGGCCCCTCCATCAGCGAACCACTTTTACTTCACCAGAAACTCATTGCGAAGCATTTACTTTGGCTAATTTTCTGCGAAGTACTTCTACCCGAAGTAAAAGGATACAACATTTGTGAAGATAATTGCCTCCCTCGAAACCTTCCTGAACCACAGTTTTGAAAGAAGATCACAGTGAAGCATTTCTCCAAGGAATCAGTGAAGCAGTTTTGTCAAGCGAAGCAATAAGGACGAAGAAGACCATTTTTACGAAGGAGATATGCTTCGATACAAACCATCCCTGAAGCAGTTTTGCAAAGCTCAGTTTTGTGAAGTATAATCCAAGAAGGAGTTTTGCTTTAGCCCAGAACCATTGCAAAGCAAAGTGGTGAATGAAAACTTAGCGAAGCGCTTCACGGGCATGCATTCCAAGCCGGGTATTTTCTCGAGGCGATCAGGTGCCTCATAAATGCAATTTTTTGTTCCCAGCAAGTTCGCTGCTCATTTTTGGCAATAAAAAACAAAGTATCAAGCCATGATGGAGAGCCCAACGAGCATGGCAGCCAATCAAGCACCGCACCCGTAGACCAAGGACGTCTAGATGGCTCATCAATGCACCTTTCCATGGTTGACCCAGTTGTAGTGACCAATTTTAGTAACAGATTTTAAAGCTTGATCACGAGAGCCTCGAGGAGCTGAATTCTTAGGGCTCAAGAGTGTACTCTTCTTCGCTATGTAATTATGATTCAGAGGCCCGGGTCCTCTATAAAAACCTAGGTATTATAATGGAAAAATGGGGGAACTATCTGCTAGAAATCTACTGTAACTTGATGTCCTACGATTAATACTAAAAGGCTTCAAGCTCAATTCTTCTCTTTTATGCTGCCTTCTGTGCTTGATTCTTTTATCTCTCCTCATTTGTATGTTGGATGCTGAATCCTGCATCCGGTGTGTGATCGGGGACTGTGTCCTGAAACTCATTTTGAAGGATACATAGGAGTTGAAAGACATCGTATTGGATTTCTTTTATGTTGCCTTCTACACTTGATTCTTTTGTCTTTCTTCGTTTGTATGTTGGATGTTGAATCCTGCGTCCGAGGTGCGATCGAGGAATGTACCCTGAAACTCGCCTGAAGGATACATAGGAAAATCGATATTGTGTTCCTTCCGTTTATCTTTGGTGTTCTTTGCTTTTATTCAAATTTCTAGCTGGTGATCGTGCTTCCTGTTCTCTCCCACCTGAAATCATCAATATCTCTTCCCTTACCCCATTTTATTTTATTTCTCTAACCCTAACTCCTTTTATCTCTTTCTTGCACCGTTATCTCCAAACCCCAAAGTATTTTAGCATAGGAGCCGACATTTCTATGGATATTGGCATGGAGGGCATATCTTCCCTTCGAGCATTTCAATGTTGGTCCAGGTCTAGGGTGCGTACATTTACCCAAAATCCTTACCTAGGTAGATTTGATGACCAACAAGTACATGTGTACAACTAGCTACCGTTGTAATATATTTTGTTTCTGTTGTAGATAAGGATACTAAGACCTACTTCTTACTTAACCAAGAGACTAAACAATCTCCAAGAAATAATTCTCCACTTGTGCTATTTCTATCATCAATGTTGCCAGTACAATATGCATCTGTATATGTTGTGAGTGTAAAACTATCACTTTTGGGATACCAAAGCCTAAAATACATAGTCCATTTTAAATCCTTGAGAATTCTTTTTACTGCTGCCACATTTGTTTCTTTAGGTACTACCTAAAACCTTGCTACTAATCCCATTGATTGTACTATATCTGGTCTTGTGGCTGTAACATACAACAAGCTACCAATCATAGATCTACATAATATTTGGTCTAACTCTAGAGATTCATCATATTTGCTTACTTGCATCCTGTGATCATGGGGATACTTACCAGTTTGCAATCGTCTAACCTGAATTCCTTTAAAATTTCTTTTATATACTTGGTTTGTGATAGAAATACTCCTTTCTATGATTGTGAAATCTGAAGTCCAAGAAAGAAGGATAACTCACCAAGCATAGACATCTCAAATTCATTCTACATGTTCTTAGCAAACTATTTACACATCTTATCATTGTTTCCCCCAAAAACAATGTCATAAACATAAACAACCATGATTAGTAGATTATTCTATTCATTTGATATATAAGTTGTTGTCTGCTATTCATTTTTTGAATCCTTGTTCCTGAAGATACTTATCCAGTCTTGAGTACCATGCTCTAGGAGCCTGTTTTAAACCATACAATGCATTTTTCAATATGCATACATGATCTAGTTTATCTGTTAATATGAATCCCTCTAGTTGTTCAATGTAGACTTCTTCTAGAACACCATTTAGAAATTCTGACTTAGCATCCACATGGTCTACCTTGAAGTTTTTAAAACTTGAGAAGGCTAAGAATATTCTTATGGCTTCAAGTCATGCAACTAGAACAAATATTTCATAAAATTTAATTCCCTCTACCTGTGCATAACCTTTGCATACTAGCCTTGTTTTATTTCTTACTACTTGTCCATCTTTATTTAGCTTATTTTTGAATACCCATTTTATACTGATCACATTTTTATCCTTTGGGTGTGCGACAAGTTCCCAAGTCTTGCTTTTATCTATCTGATCTAATTCCTCATCCATTTCCTTGATCCATAACTCATCTTCACTTGCCTGATTGAAGTCTTTTGGCTCAATATTAGATAGCAAAGAGAAATATTATTATTGAGATGGTGTTATTATCCTTCTCCTTGTCTGTCTTTCATTTGGATTACCAAATATTTTCTCTTTTGTATGATGCTTCTGTACATACCTGGATGGAGTTTTAGGAAGAAGTCTTTGTGTTTCTTCTTTTTCTTAATCTAATTCCTCATGAAACTCTTCTTGACAACTTCCATCTTCCTGATACACAATTTACTGAATTGGTTCTCTTGAATCTATCTTCTCATCAATGGTTACATTTATACTTTCTACAATAGTGTGAGTTATCTTTTTGAAGAATTTATAAGCTTTACTCTTAGAGGAATAACCAAGGAAAATTTCCTCATCACATCCTGGATCAAACTTGCCTAAGTTTTGATCTTCTTGTCTTATATAGCACTTGCTTCCAAAAACCTTGAAGTGTTTTACAGTGTCTGGTATTCCTTTCCAAAGCTCATTGGAGTCTTGTGATGGTTTACCCTTATTTGATACCTAGTGATTATGTATACTTTTGTATTGAATATTTCTCTTCAGAATCCATCTGAGAGCTTAGACTCATTGAACATAGCTCTAACCATATTCTCAACAATCATATTTTTCCTTTCAACTACTCCATTTTATTGAGGAGTTACTAAGTATTCTCTCTTGATCCCATATTGTTCATAAAACTCTACAAAATCATTTGAAGTAAATTCTTCTCCTTTGTCAGATCTCAAACACTTAATTCTCTTGTCAGTTTCATTTTTAACCAATTTATTAAATATTTTAAATTTTTGAAAAGCTTTTGATTTCTCTTTCATAAAATATACCCAAACCATTCTGGAGTAATAATCTATAAATAGTATAAAGTATATTTCACCTTGAATACTGTATGTTATGGTAGGACAACATAGATCAATATGTATTAGATTCAATGAATCAGATGACATATATCCTTTTGACTTAAAGCTTGTTCTAGTTTGATTTTCATGTTGACAAGGTGTAAAAATTGTGTTTTGTGGACTTTTTATTTTGGGTAAGTCTTTGACAGTCTGCTTATTATTTATGTTGACTATGTTGTCAAAATTCAAGTGACCCAATCTTCTATGCCACAACCAAATCTCATCTTCTTATGATAGAAAAAACTTTTCCCCTTTGATATCACTAAGCATGTATAGATTGTTTGGAGTTCTTCTTGCATTGGTAATGACCTTTCCAAAATTTTGATTTTCTTATCTCACATCTATCTGGGTGAAATGTAACCATATGCCCTTGATCACAAAGTTGAATTACACTTAGCAGATAATGTTTTAACCCCTTAACATACAACACATTTTTTGTTTTTGTTTTCCCATTGTCTAAACTCAGAGTTCCTCTTCCACCAATCCTTGTTGATCCATTATCACCATAACTTACTAATCCTCTATTGGTTTCTTTTAGTACCATGAATTTGTATTTATCTCTTGTCATGTGACTAGAGCAACCACTATCAAGATACCATTATTCTTCTTTATCCTGAGCATGAAGGGTTGTTTTAACTAACATTGATCTAGCCTTAATATTTTTCCTTTCATCTTTCCTAGTTGTTGAAATTATTTTTCTAGACTCAAGAAGTATCATTTTACACCATCTAGCCTTGTGCCCAAAATTATTGCATTTGTAATATATAATATCATCATCTATAAGAGGTACAAAGGAATTGAAATTTCTATTGACATTGTTTCTTTCATGACTAATATAGTGTACAACTCTATGACCATATTTATTACAAGAAAATGACCATGGAATAAATTATGTAACCTACTTGGATACCTTTCATTTTATGGTGGAGTGCTTCTCTTTTTGTGATTAACTCTCATACAAGGTTCTTATTTGCTTTCTTCCTTTCTGATATCCTAAGCTTGCCTATATTTGTTTGAAGTTTTTTATTCTTGAAGAATTGATTCCTTTTATTGTTTCTCATACTCTACAACTTGTAGTGCCTTGGTCCTTTCAACTTCATTCCTTAAATAAATAATTTTTTCTTCCAATATTTCACATTATGTTTCATTTGTTCTTAACAGATCTATCACATCCTATTCAATTTTCTTTCCTTCTTCCACCCTTATCTTGAGTTCTATGAGATTTTGTAGAAGTTCCATCCTTGCTTCTTCATCCTCTTTTATATCAAACATAGCCTCCTATTCATTTTTTGAAGTCATGTGTGTTACTGATGGATCCTCTTCTAAGTTGTTAGTCTTTTCATGGAGAGATCCACTCTGATACCAATTGAAGAACACGTGGTTATACTGAGAGTGGGGGTGAATAGTATAATATAATTTTTTTTTGCTTTTGAATCCAAATGATACCATCAAAAATATTAAAGTAGTAAACATCACACAACATATCACATACATGAGAGACATAATTTAATGTGGTTCACCCAATGTGGGCTACTCCATGGAGAAAATATTACTTATAAATTTTTCTTAAATAAATTCTCTTGGGAATCCTTTCCCTACAATGTTTACGGACCTCTATCCAAAGGAAACACCAACCCATTAATCAAGTTTGTGGATCTCTATCCATAGGAGAACTCCTTTCTCCTCTTCTCTGGTTAATGATCTTCTAGAAGAACTATTACCCCCACTACTTTAGCTAATGTATCTTTATCCATTGAAGACACATGTTATCACTGCCCTAGATAATGGATATCTATCCACTAGATATTGTCATCCTCTATACTCTATCACCTTTAAATATCTATCTTAAATCTGCATTAAACATAACCCTTTGGTCTAGCACAAATTTATATTCAATCTCTATCTCTGATCTAGCACAAACCTATCCTAAAATTTACACCAAAATATGTCCTCGAATATATACTAAACATAGTCCTTCGGTCTAGTAAAACTTTGTCCTTAATATTTGTCCTCTGATGGATCTATCCCAAATATTAACTCAAGGTTTGAATAAATCAATCATTCAACTCTGCTATCAAGTCTTCACAAATACTTATCTCAAATCTACCTTGAAAGCTTCCATAAAAGCTCACACTAATCTATCCATAATTCTTCTCTAAGACTTGCCTCAAACCTGCCCAACAAGATCACACTAGAACTTGTCCAATCTCATATAAACATAAAGATAATTTTTAAAGACTCAATACGCTTTATATTCATCACAATGCTCAATCAGTTTCAATCACTCTCTTAGAAATATACAAAGAATTGTTAGATATTCAATATGCTTCACACTCATCAAAACTCATCCTCTTTCTTAAATCAATTCATAATATAGAATAATTTATTTCACATAACTTGAAAAATCACTTTAACATATTCACTTGACTAGACTCAACCAACTCTACTCAACCAATCACTCAATGTAATAAACCTTGCTCACAAATCCTAGTCCAAGCATATAAGCACTCACTGAAAATGTATCTAATAATGCTTATTAGCCAATCTCATATAAAAATGATAGTCATGTTATTTCCAAACCCTAGATCAAGATCTTCACTTAATTCAATTACTTCAACAATAGTGCTTATAAAACAAGGTTTTATCAACAACTTTTAATTCTAGAAAACCTTGAAGCATTAATTAAAAACACACTCAACAATTCTTAACCAAACAATCATTTTCACTCCAAATTTTCATTCACAATTTTCAACAATCACTCACTAGGAAGAATATGCCCATACCTTTTGTTGGATGTAAAAGTGCCTTTAGAAAACCTATCTCAATCACAATTTTCTTCTTTCCAATTCCAATGGTTAGACAACAATATTACTTCAACACTTTCCCAAAAGTATTCCTTAGACACAAAACAATCACAACACAATTTATGCCTTATTTCTCCCTTTTAAAATAACACTCACCATACCATACATAAATATAATTTCTTGATACACCTTATAAAATCCAACTTAAAGTAATATTCAACACCATAAAACATCAACCAAACACCTTACAATCCTTTCAAAACATTTGAGAAAATAACATTAAAAATTTAATTTTGCAAAACCCTTATAACTTCCTTTGAAACCTTAAAACCAATTAAAATATGCAAAAATTAAATTTTAAATGCCCAAACTATATTCTCAAAATTTTTGGTACCCAAGATTAAAGCATACCTCTTTCTTCCCCAAAAAGGGGTTTCGGTGAGATTCGATCCACCGTATCCTCAAGCCTAAGTGCCTTAGTGCTTGGGAGCCCACCGCATGGGCTATTAATTCCCATATGAATGAAGGAAGAGTCCCTTCCTATTATGCCTTCGCTATCGTTTGACTTTCCATGAAACTCACACACTCTAACTCCGCTTTGGATGCAACGCAATTCTTAAAGCTCACAATAATATTCAAAGGCATGGTAAGGTTTGGTAAGGTGGGAGTTCCCCCCTTATATACATGTTTTAATTTTCTCCTCATGTCGGTGCTTTGTAATTTGAAATAAAATTTTGAATTTTAATTTAAATTACCCACCTTAGGGTTATTTAACCTTAGCTTAAATTAATTTATAATTAATAATTAAATTAATTAATAATTAATTTAAAAAAATTTATAAGTTCAATAAACTAAATAATAAATTAATTTATTATTTAATTTCAAACTTCCTTTGCATAATATTATAAAAGAATATTATAATATTATTTACTTGGGATTTTTCTTGCACTTTGGACCTCATTTGACTTCCTAGAACTGGGTCTTGAAACTGAAACTGAATTATCCTTTTGCATTTATTTGAGAACCTGAAATAGATGCTGCCAACTAAAACTGCCACTAACTGGTGCTAAAAGTTTGACATCAATGACAACTTATCACTCAAAATTTCCAACAGTAGGAGGACTAGGATCATTAGAAAAGTGTCTTGAAGCCTCATCGTAGGTAGAGAAATGAGAGATTACAATGTCAAAAAGGGTTGAGGAAATATCAAACAAAGAAAATGAAGGGAGAAGGAATCCCTAGAAGAAATGTGGTAAGAGTTGAGGGTGACCCAACTACGGGTGGAATATTTGGAAATGCAACTTGTGTAGATATGGTAGTTGTTGTTAGAAGCACAAATGGTAGAGGAAGAGGTGTGAGGAAAAGAAGTGGATTAGCTAAGCAGTGTGGGTGAATGTAGATAAGTCGTCATGTGTAGCCTATCATAAGAGGTAGGGGAAAATAACCCCTACGTAATAGTTGATAATACTAAGACAAAAAAGGTGGCATGAAAATTTAAACAACTCTATTAAGGTGCTAGATAAATGGGGAGAGAGATCCATCAACATAACTGGAAGGATAATGGGAGGCATGTATGTTGGTACTACACAGGATAGTGTAGCAATAGAAGATAAAAAGGAGGAGAAATAAAAACAAATGATATAGAGGTCCATAACAAGAATGGATAACACAAAATATGGAAGTATGGGCATCCTTAGTGTACATGCCCAAACTAAAAGAGGGGATCTCATGACATACATAGATACATGAATTTATAGTGTGAAGGCCTAAAGCAAAACAAGAGATAAAATTAAATTTATGGATACAAGTGTTCATAGTGTGGAAGCGCAAAGTGAAAGAGGATACTAAAAAGACACATGAATGGAAATTTGTAGTATAGAAGCCCAAAGAAAAAAATAATATAGGATGGGAGGTGTAGATATGGGTATTTGTAGTGCAAAATCCTAAAGAAAAAAAGGATATAATGGATATGGTATAGGGGTGATCATCTAGAATATAGAGGTGATCAAAGAGGATGTCTAGGTAAGCAAGGCTATGCCCTAATCACCTACTCAACAAGTGCATCATTCAATGAAAGCGGGAATATAGTCTTGCTAAGCAAAGACAACATCCTCAAGAGTGTAAGCAATTCAAGGTTATAGGAAGGGAAATCTATGTATATTTAACTACTTAGTGATAGGTCAAAACCAAATAAAAGTAGGGAAAATAAATCCATAAAAAAGGAGGACAATGTACATATTATGAAATACAAATGGAAGAGGTTATGTTAGAATCTAAATAAGGAGAGAAGATTGCAACTACCTACCAAAAGTTATAGATATCTAGAGCATCTCTTAAGAACAACACAAGATAATGTTGAATAAAAATTAATAACAATGGCTAGAATGCTATGAGGAGAAGCATAACGAAATATATTTGCTTTAGAAAGAATGTATGGAGCTGAAATGAGCAATAACAAAAAAGGATGAAGAAGGGGAAAAACTACAAATAGAACCAAGGGAAGCATGCATGCATATAGAAATAATAAGTTGTCTATTATTTGAGTTACTTGAGTGTATGCCATCAACTTGGGTCTATTCCTTAATGTTGTAGGAATAG
The DNA here is from genome assembly GCA_028583015.1 of Wollemia nobilis. Lineage (NCBI taxonomy): Eukaryota > Viridiplantae > Streptophyta > Pinopsida > Araucariales > Araucariaceae > Wollemia > Wollemia nobilis. The sequence goes on along the minus strand of JAQPPZ010016751.1, from coordinate 677,728 downwards.
TTCATTCTTTTGGATATTATTACATTATTTGATACATGCAAATCTACCCCCATAGTACCTTTATGATACAAATATAAATATGTAATAGATTAGGGTTTAAGTGTATAGTTTAGGAGAGTGATTTATATTTTATCTTTATGTAAGTGTTTATGTGCAAGATATGCACAAGTGTCATGCATGTTAGTGAGCAAGTGTGTAATGAGAGAAAGTACACAAGTGTCATGTATGTAATTGTGCAAATATGTAATGTGAGGATGTGAAAAAGTATTGTGTATTGGGAGTGCATGTAGGAGAGTAAGTGTCATGTAGAAGTGTGGAAATATCATTAGGATAAGTGTGCATGTAAGTATATAATGAAGATTATTTTATATAAGTGGCAAAATGATAAGCCAAAGGACATAAAAGTCTTGTATTATGTAAATAATATTAAAGGTTACAACTCTTGGATGTGTGAGGGGTGAAATAGTCATGTATTGAAGAGTCACATTTCTATATTTATATTATGGAGACAAAGCTCCATACATTGTATTGGGAAAATGTTATGTAAGAGATCATAACAAGCATTGATAATATTGAAGCTTGTATACATATTTTGAGCAATTTTATTGTAAGTATATTTCATGCTTGTACATGAATGATTTTATCCATTTACATTCATATTTTAAGTTATAGTGAATGTTATTATTATTTATATTGGCCAATTTATATATTTTAATTCCTCATATAAATATTATTCTACTCTTGATTATATATATTAAGACCTGAGATATTGTGGCTTATTTATATTGGGACTTGTGATAGTTTGGTGTAAAATCCAACACAATCTATATCGAATAAGCAAAATAAATTTTTGGTTGCCCTGAAAACTTGACATGCATAGCCAATTCTCCAATGTATATTATTCCAACCCAACAGACCAATATGACTTCCTATGCAAACTATATGTTCATAACTATTCAATGCAACATGTAACAAGATAGACACCCAATCCTATTATGGACAAGGTGCAAATAAAGTTATTTTTATCTTCCCTAAAAACAAAGACAAAAAGGGCTAAATAAGCATAAGAATATCAATACTGGAAGAATATGAAAGGGTTAATGGTGTAGGTAGAGCATTTGAACCAAACATAATTGATCTAGAGGTCAAATTACATAATAGAATATGTTAGGTGTAGCACAAGTATGTCAAAATTGATTCAATAATGTCTATGATGATATCAAACAATACTGATCAGATGGGTAGAGGATGTGTTAAGAATGAGCCTCTGAAGGTTTGAAGAATTGCCCATGTTACTACAAAGAAGAGATCCAATATTATCCCCAAAATGGGCAGTCACATGGATGAGAGTTATATGGCTAACATAAGATCTATGGGAATAAGACATGGTATGGATAACCTATAAGTTCATATTTCTAATTATGGTATTCGATCCTAGACTATTGAAATTCTTTCGAGGAATAAGTATATGTTTGGGACAATTATCATGGCAATATCATATTTTTTGAATACCACATGGAGGCAAAAGATCTAGGAGGAGGAGAATATGATTTTAGAGACTGGACCGCCTACTAGTGGCCAACCAAGTATAGAAATAATTAGATATATGAATGCACTGATGTAATTCCCATGAATAAAATTAAAATATTTGTTTAAATGTGTTTGGGTGTTTGCTATTTGTAATAAGGTTTTCAGAAATGTCCTTAATGTGTAAAGATTGTAGTTATTTTATCAATTTTGCATGCATTCAATTAATTTTCCTTTCTATGAGTAATAGAAAATTTATTTGAATAATGTAAAACATGCTTCATCCATAAGCGATGACATGATATTTCGGTAAGTGGAAAAGTGCTTAAGCAGTGAATATTAATTTCTAAACGATATGCTTTATGAAATTGACTAAATATAGGATATATATCATGTATATTTTTGTCACCCAAAGAGGTGTTTCAAAAATGCTCACCCAATGAATAATTATGAGAAATCTCATCTAAATAGGTGTGTTAAATATGCTCACCCAAATGTATATTTTGAAAATATTCAAGAAAACAAGTGTTCCAAAAAATCTCACCCAAATGGTTGTTTCAATAAAGGTTGTCAGAGGTGAGAAAAATGCTTATTACACCAAAGTACACAATGGGATACACCCAAGATATTAGATTTATATTTAACCAAATATATGAATCAACCAGATAATTATGCACAACTGAATATGAACATGATCTGATAGATCAATTTTCTCTTACAAATGGCTGTAATGGATCTCTCAATACTCTACTCTATTATGCTGCATGCTCACAATATTACAACCCATTATATAGATCTCGATGTTCATTAGAAAATAGTCTATTAAACAAAAAATATTATTCCTATGATCAACCACCAATATAACAACCTAACAACTCAAACAATATTTGAAACAATCTTCAAAAAACTCCAAAGATAGCTCAAGACAGGAAACTAGTGGACAACATAAATGCATTTGCACTTTGGATGTGGCTACATTTAGGGCAAACAAGTCCAATTTCCAACATTCTCCCCCTTGATGCTGAAGGAACTCTTCCAGGAGTTTAGAAGCATCACAAACTTGGAAGAAACTGATCCTTTTTCGTTTCCTCCAATATTTCAATAAAAAATAAAAAATGCAAGAAATTGTCTTGGGCACTCCTTCCACTCTTGGTGTGGGATCTCCTCCATCTTTGTTTCTACTCCTTCCTACTGCAAATTACTGAGTGCCTCCTTTTGATGATCAGCTCCCCCTTCATCAAAATATTCTTCTCTTGACATTCCAATAATGCCAAATGTATTGGTTTTCAAGAACCAATCTCGCAAGTGACCATCATTTACATTTTTTACATCACAAAACCATACTCCACATGAGTATGTGCTGAGATTAATCATATCACATTGATGATTGTACCAAACAACTATCTCAGCTATCTCTACACACATAATTACATAAAACATAGTCATGAAATGACCTATTACATATGCTACTTGGGAATACAACTCCTCACACAATTTTTCACTCATTACAATGGTTGTACATGCTTTCTTCTCCAAAGAAGAAACATCACACAAACATCCCAAGTGTTGATCCATCATTGTCTTCACAAAAGGAAGACTTTCCTCCAATGGTGTCTCCATAGGGCAAGTTTCAAAGCTTGCATTGCTTGCCAAAGATGTCTTGATAAGACACTCTCCAACACACATTAGAACAACAACCTCAACATAATCCATCAAAATTCTACTCAAGAAATTATCAACAAATAAAGAATCAAGAAAAATAGCATCACCTCTTTGCTTGTAGATTTGAGTAGGATCCCATGTGCCTTCCTTTGTTCTTGCCAAGATGCCATGCTGTTGTACATTTGCTTTTGTTGCTTTTGAAGCAACCATTAACTCTTCAACAAGAGTTCTCCTCCTTAATTCTTCTTCACACAATGTTGCCTCTACAAGACAACTCTCATTCTTCATTTTTGTCACTCCAAGTGAGTGATCCCCATCATTTTTCACAATTGTATTTTTTATCTCTTCAATGAGATAGTCTTTGCTATTCTCCTCTTCAAACAAAATAATCATCACTCTTGATGAGTGATCCTCCAACAACAAGCTAATAGCTTTCATCTCCTCTTCATTCACAACCTCTCTTGGATCAAAATCCCACAAAATTTGTGCCTTGTTAAGACAATCAACATTCACTTCAGATGAGTGAGTTTCCAAATATCCATCCATTCCATGTGAATGGTCTTGGAGCAAGCAACACTCCAATGTGAGTGTTTCTTCTTCATATTCATTTAAATTTGCTTTTTCAAAAAAGCAATCATCCATCCCTGCTGAATGATCTTCAACATATGCAAGCCAACATTCTTCCATGAAAAATATTGCTCCATCATTTACAATTTTTGGGTTTATTTTTGTAAAACAAACATCATCATGCTCTTTGTCTTCAACATTCTCCTCCATGAGAATAGTTTCCTCTTCAACAAATTTTTGATTTGATGCCTCATCCATGAGACATGTTCCAACAACAAAATCTGAATATTGTATCTCCTCTTCAACAATTGTCCCCTCGAAGAGATATTCTTCACAAGAACACAACTCTTCCTTGTTCATACAATATTCTAGATTGTCATCCACAATCTCTTATTGTGTAATTTTATTACAAAAATATCATTCAATATTTTTCATGCTTTTGCAGCTGTTCTACAACTAGCAATAAGTGGAAAAACATTTTTCTTCATACCTTTTTTGATATCCATGAGAGCCAAGCAATTTTGATGTTGTTGCTCATTCTTCAATCTTCTTTCTTCTCCTTGCAACTTGCTCCAATATTTTGGTTTGTCATACCCATCAACAAACATTTCCCAAAGCTCTTTTGCCATCAACAAAGTTTTCATTATGATGTTCCAGAAATAATAATCCTCTCCATTAAACTCTAGAATTTTTAATTCTGCATACATGGTGGCTATCATACCAACAAGAAGTAATTTTATTTTGTAAATATTTGATATATTTCTACAACAAAAAATCCACAACCAGACTCTAGACAATAGATCTCTGAAACCACAACTTAGCTCTGATACCACAATGAGAAATGTTCATTACACCAAAGTACACAACGAAATACACCCAAGATCTCATATTTAGATTTAACCAAATATATAAATGAACCAGAGAATTATGCACAGCTGAATATGAACATGATCTGATAGATCAATGTTCTCTTACAAATGGCTCTCATGGAGCTCTCAATACTCTACTCCATTATGCTACATGCTCACAACATTACAATCCATTATATAGATCTCTATGTTCACTAGAAAATAATCTGGTAAACAACAAACATTATTCCCGTGATCAACCACAAAGCTAACAACCTAACAACTCAAACCATATTTGAAACAATCTTCAACAAACTCCAAAAATAACTCAAAACATAAAACTGGTGGACAAGAAACACGTTTGCGTTTCGGACGCGACTGCGTTTGGGGCAAATGAGTCCAATTTCTAATATGAGTTGCTTAAATGTAATAATAAATTCCCCTAATGAAGTTATTACACTATCAAATTTGAAATTTCGTTTATAAATATCTTCTCAAAAATGTTAGCTTTAAAATTCTTCTATGTCATTCGTGAACTATTATAATAAATTTAAATGACAATTCATTATATAGATATCTATGTTCACTAGAAAATAATCTCGTAAATAACAAACATTATTCTCGTAATCAGCTAACAATATAATAACTCAAACAATATTTAAAACAATCTTCAATAAACTCAAAAAATAGCTCAAAACATGAAACTGGTGGACAAGAAACACGTGTGCGTTTCGGACGCGACTGAGTTTGGGCAAATGAGTCCAATTTCCAACAAGAATTGCTTAAATGTAATAATAAATTCCCCTAATGAAGTTATTACCACTATCAAATTTGAAATTTCGTTCAAATATTATATTTCATATGGTATAAATATCTTCTCAAAAATGTTAGCTTTAAAATTCTTCTATCTCATTCGTGAATTAATAAATTTAAATGACAACATAAAGGAAATGTAAGTAGTAAATCCAACTTACACAAAATTTGTTGTGGACTGGAAGACTCCTTTGAGATGATCTCTGAAAAATAATGGGATAAAATAGAGGAATCATGCGTGGGAATGTAATAATTTCTTATTTAAAAGGTTTATAAAAATATAAAGGGATCATAACTAACGAAAATCGTTATGGATAAATAAGTTCAACATAAATTTACATAATGTAGTCACTAAGCGATGCTAATATTTGTATTTGTGTCTGAAGGGACACTTTATGCTAACAAATGTGAATAGGATATTGACCGTGGTATGGTTGGATGTGTTTAGAATAGTAACCACGTGCTTCCATGGGACTACAAGTGATTCCTCTTCATGTGAGTAAATTAGTACTACATATCTTATTCTTTTGGTTTATGTGTAATATTTTATTATAGAATCTTAAAAGTTGTCAGAAAACTTTTATATATTTTAAAAAATATCTAATCAAATAAACAAGTATTTTATTTGATTGTCTTATATTTTAGACAGGCACAATAATTTTATGCTTATCAACATCTATATTATTATTTTTTGCATATAATATGCAAAATAGACAGGAAGCATAAACTTTTTAATGAAAGTCTATAATAACAGTTGAATTGCGCCCTCATTGCTAGTTTATAAAACTCGGTAGAATTTTATTCTCTGATACAAGAAAAATCTAGTGGTAAATCATGATCTTGTGGTAAATCATGCGTCCGTAAGGTCTTCATTTTAATATCTTTGCAACTCTCCTGAACCGCCATTATCTGAGAAGATGCTCCTTCAAACCTACTAATGTCACATATTTTATTAATAAAATACTTAAAAAATCTAAACTATATTTATCAACACCAAAGAAAAATCTAAACTATAAGTGTAATATAATATCCTTGTCGAATTAAGAGTGCAAAAGCAGTAAAATTTATTTTTATGGAAAATGTGTACATTGTACTACATAAGGTGTGCTACTTTCTTCAAGCCAGTCCTCCTCTAGTAAGCATACGGAGTCGTCGGCTGACATCTGGGAATATTCTAATTCATCTAACCAATATTAGAGGCATGTTGTTGTTCCAGTTACTTTTCTGGCCTCATCTGGGTCCACTGGATTCCAAAATCTGTTAAGGAATTGCATGTTGATGAGTGATGAGAGAAAATCACAGTCAGGACATTAAGGAAGTATCGGATGTATTCATTTCAACTGAAAATTGGTCAGAATATGGAAATTGTTGGTCCCATAAATTGGACATAGAAAATGGACAATATTGTCTGCTAACTTCTATAGACGGGGAATCAGCTTCAATAATGTTCTTCGGTGTCACATCAAAGTCCGTTAACTCAAAATCAACGTCTGCCATTAACTCGCCTACCAAAAACTCCCAGGATGAAGTGGAAACGTTCAAAAGTTTTGTGGCGTCAGTATGCAATTCGACGTTTTGATCATCTGACTTGCAGGCATCTCCACTTTTTTTCCAATGTCTCCCAATTTTCACTGCAGTGGTTCTCACAGGAATGATTTTGAAAGTATCATCTTTTACAAAACCCGATGGAGATGTAGATCTCTCATCAACATTTTCGGTTTTTGGAGATGGTCGGTTGTTTGCCAGCTTCCTGCTCAAACGAGTGTTCCAGTAATTCTTGATTTCGTTGTCTGTTCGTTGCGGCAGCCGTCCTGCGATTAATGACCATCTGAATTCATAACCACGTTACACACTCATAGCCGTTAAGGACTGTGATATGCTACATGTACATTTGAAAAATAGATTACATAATAAAATGATGAAATCGTACCTATTGCCAAGGAGTCCATGCAGTCTAATAATCAGATCCTCTTCGTCAGAGGAAATGTTTCCACGTTTAATATCAGGACGAAGATAGTTCAACCACCGCATTCTACAACTTTTTCCGCACCGCTTGAGTCCTGCAAAAAGTGTTACCAATCTTTCTAAGAGTGCCGCTGGGTATTTGTGTTATATGTGAAAATGCATTATGTTATTGATCAAAAGGCTTATCAATGAATTAGCTTACCTGCTCTTTGTGGGAGGGATTTCCATTCACCATGTCCATGAATTCTGATGTATTCACTCAAAATCATGTCTTCTTGTGCGGTCCAAGCCCCGCGATTGAGCCCCGAATATTTTGTGCAGCATGGAGACCTACCCATACTGATTAGTTTGAAGCAGTCAGCATTTGCATTCTGTAATGCTGCTACTTATCCTAGGTGTGTGGTCCTCGTATATTCTTAATTGTATTTTATTATTATATATTCGATCAATGCAGTGCAATTATTAGCTTCCAAGGGTAGGCCTATTACATCTTGTAGAGTTCGTATAATTGCCAAACAGTACTTTTTATGACTATATCTATGTTGTATGCGTTTCAGCATGGCAATTTCCTGAGACAGAGGACAATAAAAGAAATTGTACAATGTTCATTTAAACGATATAATACAAACAAAACAGAAACAGCATGAAAATTCGAAAGGAAGGACAAGGACAAGGACGCGATCGTCTTGGTGTTTTGTATGATATTTAATAATTGATAACGGACATAAAGAGCTGTCATTCTCGTGTGCAAGGAATACAACTACCCTTCTGGTCTTGTCCTATGAGGAAAGAGGAATGTGAACGCACTAGAATATGTCGTGGCCGCCGCTTGACGCGTCAAGCGTCTACCTACCTCTTTTAGGTGCAAGGTTTGCGCATGACCAACAAACCTACATAGTAGTTGTAAGGCTCAAAGTAAGTCTTTCTAGATAAAAGTAGTAGTGTGACTTCTACTATTTAGACGGTAGTACCAATTTTATACCAGCCTCATTACTACACTACCAATCTTTTGTAGCTTATACCAGTCTCACTACTACAATACCAATTTCCTTTTGTAGCTTATACCAGTCTCACTACTACAATACCAATTTCCTGTAGTTAACGATGTGAAGTAGAGTTAAGGAATTATAAAGGATCTAAAATTTGAACCAGTTTTCTAATTCCAAGATTTGAAGTAGAGTTAAGGAATTATAAAGGATCTAAAATTTGAACCAGTTTTCTAATTCCAAGATTTGAACCCCATCTCCCTTAAAGTAATCTTCTTTAGGGTAGTCTCCTCCATGTGAAGTATTCGCTAACTAACAAAGATAAAAGATTATAAATTTGAACCAATACTCATAATAAAGTTCAGAATATTGTTTTATAATTTAATTTTTTTTTACCGAAGTTTTATTTTATTTTATTTTATTTTCCTTTCTTCACCTTCTTATAATTCTAACAATTTCTCATAGTTTTTCATTGTAGGTTTGATTTTTTTTTTAAATATGTAATTCTTACTTATAATATATTTTAAATAAATATATGTTTATATTATTTAATTTTAATATTTTATTTAATTTTTATTTTATGTGATTTTTATTATAGTTTATTTTCATTAAAATATTATATTTGTTTTATATTGGGACACCTTAACAATATGTCTTTGGATTGTTAAGTTAGGTTATCCAAGTTCGATCATGAAAAAGAAGGCCCACGAGTTACGTCCATGGAGTGTGTCTCATGATGACATTCAATAATACACATATTATTGTTACCTGAGATTCAAAATCACATTCGACTGAGTTGTTAGCTGTTTGGAAGCTAGTTATAGTTAGCATCTTTAGTTAAATCTTAGTTATTTTATTATTTTCTTATTATGTATTTTAATGTGCTATTTACTCATTCATGAATACAGTTCGATGTGATTCCACATTAAATTGTAGAAAGACAAAGTCATAGTGTTGTCATGACTTGGAAAGAATTGATCCAAATTCTGAAGAACTCTTTTTTCCCACCAAACTATCAAAGTGACCTCACGACCAAGTGGTATAGACAAGCCTATGGTATGTCAGTTGCAGACTATATTTTTCAATTCAATAGATTAAGGGTTCTTGGTGTGAAATATTCAGAAGAAGATTTGATTAACAAGTTCACTCCCACTTTCTTGTAAAAGCATTGGAGTCCAATGCTTCTATAGTTGGGAGGAATGATGAGGACATCCAAGAATAGGCATATATTATTGTTACGTGAGATTCAAAATCACATTCGACTGAGTTGTTAGTTGTTTGGAAGCTAGCTACAGTTAGCATCTTCAGTTAGCACTTAGTTATTTTGTTATTTGCTTATTATGTACTTTAGTGTGCTATTTAAGAACTCATGAATATAGTTGGATGTGATTCCATATCAATATCCCCATTTGTGCCACTCATTGTTCTTTACATTATATATATATTATAATATTTATTTTTATGTCAATTAAATTATATCTAGTTTTTTATTTATTAAAATGATTTTTATTTTCATTTCTATTAGATATATTTTTTGTTTTCCTCGTAGTGCTATGCTTCTGCAATCATTTAGTTGACATCATTTTTATTAAGAGATAAAATCTTTGTCTACTAGTTATCTTTTAAAATTTGAATTTTATCAAGCCAAGCAACAACACTACACTATGACTAGTTAAATTATCTCCTACCCATTTTTAGTATCTATAGAGATGCTCACATTTTCATGAGATTAACTTTGATAATAAATGATAAACATCATCAATAATATTATTTTGTATCCACCCCCACATTCAATTTTGTTGATAGCATTAATAATAATTTGTGAATCTCCCTCAATTGAAATAAATTTTCATTCTTTTCAATTAAAATTTTTATCCCTATAAGAAGAGCCCTAGCCTCTACATAGTTGTTATTTGATGTTCCATATGATTCTAAGTGAGGAGAATTATGATTTGATTATTTCAAAAAATACCACCTCCATCAGTTTTTCCTAGATTTTCGTTGGAAGCACCATTAAAATTAATTTTTTTAAGAGGTTGAAAGGCAGGGCACATCAAGGGCCACCCTCCCCATGAATTTAACTTGGGTCTCTTATAGGAGATGCCAATAACTTTTTCCATTCCAGTGTCCCTATGGGGAATCCATTAAAATTAGTTTTAATAAATCCATTTTTTGGATATTTCTATTTTACCATAGATCAAAGCATGTCCTTCATTTTAATACCATTGTTGGAGATGACTCTTCCATGAATATTAGAATCATGTAACCAAGTGGCTAATACCTCTTTTTTAATCTAGAGACTTCCCATGATGAACATCATATTCATAAATATTTAGAAAAAACCATAATAATGCGATTCCAAGCTTGGGGATGATTTTGAGATATATTTTTTAAAATTTTATTATTTCTTTGAGGCCATAGAGTCCTATAAATAATCATAGGACCATTCATCCAAAAAATAAACAATGCTTAAGCTTTAAAATAATTAATTCAATATTTAATCAACTATTTTAATGTTCATGGAGCTACACAATGTATTCTTAGGTTTTTTAAAAATAAAACACAAAGAATGTGTAAAGGAGCATCAAATAAGTAAATAGTCTAAAGTTTCTAGATTCATTTTACACAAGGCACATCTGAAATATCCATGATGTCCTCCTCTTTGTATAGTCTCTCCTATATATATTCTTGAAACAAACATCTTTCAAAGTAGGAAAGTTTTGATTGTTGTAAATCCTAACATCCCAACTTGACCAAATGTCCACCATATTTTGAAATATTTCAAACCAAATCATCCTTTCAAGTAAAAATAGTCAAATAAAACTCTTAAAATATCTTTTGAATATCATATTCAATTTATTTGAGTTTCTCTATGTAATGAAGGGAATTAGAAGAATATTATGAAGAACATCTTTGTGATGCTTCCCTCTTCTTTGTCACCTTGAGGATAGGGGTAATTTGTGAGCTTATTCCCTAAGGTTTGATGAATTAACTGAAAAACACCTATGCTTCTCCTAAGAATTCCTTGACAAAGCTCAATCTTAATCTAGACCTAAATGCATCACATAAAATACAACAAACAACGCCTTAAGCTAAAATAATTTTTAATTTAATAACGAAAATAAATATGCTTTTTCTTTTAAGGGAAAGGGCTCAATAGAAATGCATCAAATAACACAAATGAAACTACATGTAAATTAATTTTGATGATAAGATTATAGATTATCCCTTAAATGATTAATATTAACTAGATGTTTTCATTTTTATTTATTTCAATAAATAATAGAAAATATAGAAAAATCTAATTTTTGTAGACAACAAACATGTCTATAGTCTTAGTGTTGAAAATGAAGAGGTGTGGATCAAAAATTCAGGTTTTTCCATAGAGGTAGAAGTGTTTCCAGTCCTACTAAATTCTCATGGTTCTTTTATTTACCTATAAAGAAAACAAAAAAGAAGATATCAATGGGAAAGGGAGTTTGAGCCTTCTTTGAACAGAATTAGATACCTATTCATATATGAACCAAAAAAATCTTAAAATGATAAAAGCAAGAACTAAATAATCAATGGAAAAAGCCCCATTAAACTAGTGATAGCATTGTTAGTCCTTTCACCAACTAATAACACTTTCACTCTCTATGATTGTGTCTAAAAATGTAGACACCTAAAACACGTCATATTGTGGAGACTACCTATATGGACAAATTTTAAGGCCATATGACACACCTTGGGTAGCCTTAGAGATTAATAGTGGTTCTCACCACTTAAATAGGGATAAATTTCCCTTTACAATAGAGATTGTCTCACCCCAAGATGATCGCACCGCAAACAACAAGACCCAAAATCCTATGCAATTGTTTGAATGGTTACAAGCACTAGATGTGAGAAACAATGCAATTGTTATCAAGAAGCGATATGTTTCATGATTTCCAACTGCTTCTTAGCTTCTCAAGGAAGCTAAGGCTTCCATTTTGAAGTCTATTTAAAGGTACATAGCCTTGTTTGAAATATATAGAATATTAAGCATTTAATTGCTATAGAACTGTAGACTCGAAGTGTTTCCATCATCAAAGTAATGGAGTGCTACCAAAATTGAACCATGGAGCTTCCAAGCATGCTAATCATTCATTTTGAAGGCTAAATATTGAATTCACATTTCTTGCGACATTCATAACCCTTGCTTCAATGTCAAATCTCACCAATTAAGTTGTTCTTCACGAGCGCACCCATGAACATCAATTTTACAAATCAAACCTCACATCGCCTCACATCGATTATGAGAAAATCACTTACTATTCAGCATTCATATCACCCTAAGAATAGCCGCAAGCACCATCATCTTAGCCCAAGATGATCAGCAGGACAGACTATCCTACTTAGAGATGACCTCTCGATAAAGATCCATTTTCCTTATTTTTAGCTTTTATCAGTTTTAGCAGTATTTTATTCATTTCCTACCATAGTTTTAATTCAATTTTCATGCATTTAACAGTCATGTTTCAAATTCTTTATCATTTTATTTATCATGGACATGGGCCTTGTCTTGGAAGGCTCTTCATTTGCTATTAATACCTTTTAAGCTTTATTGTGTGCAGATTACAGGTCTTTGCAAGGAGCAAATCTCAAGATTCACATATTCATCATCATATATCACAGAGGTCACAAGAAACCCTCTCCTCATTAGTTTTATGAGGATTCAAAAAGAGATCCTACAAAGTACATCAAAAATACCTATAATTATATTTTATTCTATCAATATTGGTAGTAATCCCTAGGAGGGATTTTCTTGTAATCTTCTTAGAAAAAGCAAAGCATTATTAATAAAAGGGCACCATACAATTCATTTTCTTTATCATGTTCTTTACTTGTATGGTTGCATTTAGATTAGTTACATCAAATATTGTATTTATTTGTATAGATGTATGGTATTTTTAGCATACATCAATGGTTATCACGGTGGAACATGACCAATAAGAACAATAAAGGGTGCAACAACAAAGCTTGCATCAGTAATGATTATAGAAAGAGCAATTACAAAGAGTAACACATGATAAGGTTCATACAACTAGTACATATTGAAAAAAAACCCTTAAATATGTGTTGCACAATATCAAGAGAAGCCTTCTAGATAAAACCAAGGTTGTCTCCTCATATACGCATCCAACACCATAGGTCCTAACTATGCAACCCCGAGAAGCGTGCACCATCGTTACACTACTTGCAATATTATATCAAATGGAAGAACACAAAGAAATATACATAACATAGAAATGATGAAATAAAGAAAGATATTTTATTAATTTCTTTGCACAATCTCGGTTACATATCGGTCCCTCTAAGGGATACCCAGTTCGATATAATAAGATACAAGTAGAATAATGGTGAAGAAGAATATCCCCTAACAAAAATGTTGGTGCACTTCTGCAAGCCTCCAGATCTCACACACAAAACTATATGAGGGATTATAGATACCTCCTTCTTCTCTCTCCTTGGAGGGATCTTATGAATTGAACATCTTGAATCGGTCCTATAAACCTATAACCTACATACATAGAAATAATAGAACACTATCAGTAGCATGAGCAACCTCTCTGGATGAGGCTCTCATTAGAAAATTTGATAAACATGATATATATAATAAAATTGAATTATAAGTGTGTGTATAACTTAGGAAATGATAGTGCAAATACATTAAAGAAATTAGATCTATGCTAAAACTAATTAACAAATCAAAGCAATATCAGATATAAGATAGAACTTGGAAAGTAATGTCTGAATACCCTAGGCTATGCCTGCGGGCCATTATCAATGATAGTGACCATAAAATGAAGCTCTTCTCCTCGTGAACCAGGGGTTTTAGTACTAGATTCCTTACTTAAATTGATGTTCAAGGGTCACCTGTTGTGTTTGGTACACTAGTTGGTGGTGAAGAATAGACGGATATGAAAATAGTTGTGTAGATGTATCTTAGTCGGATAACATTTCACTGCTACTGAAAGGGGGTATGAATTCACTCTCAAAACTGCCAGGGCTTTGCTGCACAAAATTCTGATATTCATGGATCTTTTGTTTTGCTTGGAGAGTCCATAAGTAGACCTCACTCTTTCAGATCTAGATCTAGATATTGGCTTTCTAGAGAAGTCAAGATCTAAATTTACATGCAACTGACCATTCCAAGGAGGAAGCATTAGTCACAAATTTACATTGAAGGGGCGGTTAAGAGGACCTTTGGGAGTTCCTCACCAAAATTTGCCCATAAGAAATGCAAGGTGTAGTCAGAAAGTGTGATCTATACCCGTATTCATGGCTATATTATGCATTTTGCTAGTCATTATCTAGAGCAATGGATAGGTGTGGCCAATTTTAGCTTTAGCGACCAGGTGTGGCAGTCGCTCTACTTGACAGTGACTAAGTATGGATGGGCTAGAACTAACCTTTTTGAGTGGTTAGGACAACTATTAGCTATTGGAGAGGTCTAATATCATTCATATGGTCTTTGGGTGTATCCATATGAGTAGTCTCCTAAACATGATGAATTTTAGGTGTCTACTGATACCCCTTTTGGGGATGCATTATGGGAGAACACAGTGTAGAGCAAAAATAAACCGACTAGGGCCACATTCTAGGGTGTGTGATGATCATTGATCTGATCAACATTAGATGCATTAGTCATGAGAAAGGATGTGCATCCTAGAATCATTGCTTCAAACATGATGGAAGGCTTAAAGTTGTAAAAGCTTTCACACATCCATCAAGCAATCAGGTAGCTTTAGTGCTACTATAGGTCTGAAAGTAGGTGAGCTACAAACTTAACTGTCATGTTTGTTTTTTTCCCCAACAAAGGGTAATCTTATGATAGTTGTTGACAATGATTTGTAAGATGAATACAATTTAATATGATCGAGTGATATTTTGTTGATTTTGATTATGATTTTTGATATTATGACTACCCCCTCAAATGACAAGTCAATGAGGGAAGGATAATAAATAAAGTGATGAGTCGCTTCACCAAGATGAATGATTTGGACCCTTTTTTAGAAATTTTCTTTGTTGTTATAAGGTAAGTCCCATCTTAGGTGTGTTTCAACCCTATTTAGTAATTTTACATCTCTATACCACGAAGAGGTCCGATCGTAATGGCCTTCTTAGGGAATCAAGGATGATAGCAATTCTATTTAAGCCTATGTTGAATCACTACATTCGATGATTTGCCAAACAAAAAATGTTATAGAAGAAATGATATGAATCCTCGTTTTCGTGGGGCAATCTGACCACCATGGCCTTCTTTGGGATTGAAGTGAAATATCTCAATTAAACCATAACTAATTTTTCCCAAGTGGTCTTATTGTAATTTACTCATCTTGCCAAATTGCATGGAGCACAAGTTGCTGCAACCACCAAGTGTATAGAGTAAATAATTGAATATGAGGTTTACTTGAGATTTTGTTATTATTTGATTTTTGTGTTAATTTGAATTTTATGATGTTTTTGGATTTTTATTTGTGTTTTTTTTTTGGTATTTGTGCACTTTTTGATTTTTTTGGACCAATAGGTGTGCTTAATGACCCATTTTGACGTGTCTCATGGTGAGATTTTGAGTGAATTTTTCTTTGTTTCCTAGCCGATGTTAGCTCTAGCGATCCCTAATTGCCACTTTTTGGCTGCTATCAGGTCCAACAACAAAAAAGTGTGGGCCACTAATGCCATTAATGATCAAGGTATAAATTGAAAATATAAAAGTAATTTTTAGGGTTTGAATTTTATTATTCCAGCTATCAATAGCACCTTTTGATCTATGAGGTGAGAGAAATTGATTGTGACCCGATACACAGATAAAACTAAACACCATGGCTGAGCATGGTGATGCTTTGACAAGTGGAGGAACTGATGACTCATGGGTATTTATCAAACCCTAGCTTGTTATTTGTTTTATTGGCTAAATTGAACCTCATTAAGTAATCGGTAAACTAACCAAACTAAACTCATTGGGAACAAACCAAACCAATAAATACATCTAGGTTAGGGTTAATTTTAATTGGTCTAGCTTAGTTTTATGATGTTTTCAATTTTTTTTGTTTTTTGGATGAGAGACACCATTGGTGTACCACCTCGTGGTCACTGATGCTAAAAAATGGCCCCTATATGGCCAAAAAGGGGTCATTGTCATCATCATCAACCAACTTGAATTTGAACGATTATTTTTTGATCGTTGGTGGTTGGCCACTATTGGCATCAGTGGTCACTGCGTGGCCACTCCTAGCATAAGTGGCTAAGTGACCTTAGGTTAAATATTGAAATTTTTGGATTTTTAAGCATTTTAATTGATTTTTTTGCAATTTTGAAGTGTAGAATTTGATTTTTTTGAATGTTTAGGTGCATTTAGTCATTGTTTTCATAGACTTAAGCTTATCTTAGCTAAATTCTATAATGTGTTTATTTTATTCCTTTTTGTAGCTTGTAAGTGCATTTAATTTAGGTATTTACTTTGCTCTCTTAGATTTTGTCTATGCGGGATCGAGACCCTAAATTGCTCATGGATATTCTACCCCAAATGGATGATACAAAATAGGACTATATGGATGCATGTGGATTGCAGTACATTGCTAGGCTATCAATGATCATGTCGTATCAAGTCTACCTTACTGCCCTAGGACATATGTGGGATTCTAGGACCAACATATTTCATCTCCCTATTGGTGAGATGACCGTCACTCTGAAGGACATCTACAGGATCTTATAAATCCATTTTGATGGAGTTCCCATTTTGTCCTCTCCCATTGGTGACAGAGATATTGTCTTCACGAGAGTATTTAGAGTCCATGCAGCTACAATTCTCTTTGATACTCGATCTGGTAGGATTTCTATGGCTCGGTGGTATCATGAGATAGTCTTCTCTTAGAGATATGTCATTTTCCTACAAGTTATATATAACATGCTCTTATCTGATTTCTCTAGAGTGAGGTTTCCATGGAAACTTCTAGTGATGGTTCAAGACTTTATTGATAGTGCAAAGCCTATGATCATGGCTTAGGGGAGCGCACTACTACCTCAATGTTATGATGAGCTCTATAGGATCTAGTGGTAGGGATGAGCTAGCATTTCTTGTAGCCTAATCCAATAGATCTAGGGATGGGACCACATCAAGGTGGATCACCCAAGATGATAACCTATT
The DNA here is from genome assembly GCA_028583015.1 of Wollemia nobilis. NCBI lineage: Eukaryota > Viridiplantae > Streptophyta > Pinopsida > Araucariales > Araucariaceae > Wollemia > Wollemia nobilis. The sequence goes on along the minus strand of JAQPPZ010016751.1, from coordinate 660,188 downwards.
GAAATTACTACTATAGTCGATGTTGCTTAGTGCTACAGATCTAGGTGGCCTTGAGAGCACGAGTAGCGTAAGAGTCGATATCATGCAGGGTATTTGAGACACTACACAGTATTATTGACTAGCCTATAGGCCAAGGATATCATCTAGATATTTTATCATGAGTGCCTGCCTGGGTAGAGGTAGACAAGTTCACAAATCAAACATGGTATGACTGATGGGTTATCGACTGCAAAGGCGATATTAAGGAGTTCTTCCATTACTATAGGGTGATTTGATAATTTGGTCTGCAAAAGGACATGCCTCTTCAGCCAATTTTTTATAGGTGGATTACTACAGAGAGGGATATACCACTACCCCAAGTTACAGTAGGTTGTAGAGGATGATTATCCTCCAGTAGTGGATGAGGGTACTACAAATATCGAGGTCACAAAGGCATACACCCAATGGTGGTTTACTTGGCTATGGTAGTGTGGTGGTAGCTTAGGTTAGGATCAATATGAGACCATTGTAGAGGAGTACCCTGAGGGACACTGAGTGTGGGCCTGAATAGAGAACTGGAGATAGGATGGGGTAGATTAGGTAGTAGAGCCACAAATAGTAGAGGAGTAGGTTGCTCCTAAGGAGGAGGAGGAGTTAGCTCTAGATGAGTAGGAGTCTTCTCTTTGGTGTTAGTTGCATCACATTGAGACTAATATTTAGGCATCTTAGATCCAGATCTTATAGTGTGCTTATACTATTGTCAGGCTACAAGCACATGTCTAGAATTTTTATGAGGGCTACTCTCCAGACATAGATCAAATTAGTATAGATCAACTTATGGTCAAGAGGGATGTTGCTCGGGGATAATTTGTGCCAAATATGCTAACACCTCAAAGACCGAGTGGGCTAGATGCAAATGCAGAGATAAAACCTCTACATGGAATCGTATCAGAGGACTTAGAGAAATGCACTAGAGATAATGCTTACATCATTAAACTAGATCATGAGGTTAGGATTTAGGGTGGTCATCTACTAGATAGGTCTATATCCAGAGGGTCACATAGGAGTGGGTGGAGTACATCAGGGCAATAATCAGTGTGGTCGAGCCACAAGATTGAGAATCAGATAGAGAATACCATAGGTATCAGCTCCTAATTTTATCCCTGAGAGGATGATGATAGTGGAGGTGGCGCTAGTGGCGCATGTCACTCTTGAGTATGCCTTTGGTTATTTGTATTATTTTTTAGTGTAAGGTCAGATGACCTACATAGTTGTAGCTAGTGGGTATTTTTATACCCTTATGTACTTATTGGGCACACACACACACACACACACACACACATATATATATATGATATCATCATTTTGAGACTCATTATGTGTACTTATATGTTTTTTATTTTATGTTTATGTGATGCAGTATGATGATCTTATACTACATGATGTGCTATGTTGATATGCATTTAGCTATATGATAGATGTATGATTTAGATGATGTGATATATATGTATGGATGCATTATGATGACATATGCATATATGGATGCATTGCCTAGTTTGAAATACATGTTAACGTGACTCCATTGTATGCATTTAATTTATGTTGTTATGATATGGTAAATGCAATATGTGTAATGCACTATTTACATGATGATAATCTAATGTAAATGAACTTATATGTCTTAATCACTTAAAACATAAGGAATGCATGTGATATGAGTTCAATAATCTAATGGCGACACAAAATAATGTATAGTCATGATAAATGTAAATGATAACTCTTAGCATAAGAATTAATCATTTTAACACAAATGTGAGATGAGATGATGTGATATGTATGTACTTTCTTTATAAGCTTCTATAAATTAAAAGATATGCATAAAATAGTCAGTGGTCATTTAAATATCATTGTTGAAATTTATCCGGTATCTATCCTATTTTATTAACATCCTTTAATCAAAAAAATCTCATAAAGAAAGTTGATGATGTGATTGATGATATTGTGTTTTTCTATGAGGGGAATTTTGAGATTTTCCATGAGACTCAAACACCCTAGTCACTTCATTAAAAGTTGTATACTGACCATACATGACTCCTGAAAGATAAAGTTTTTGTTATGAATATCTATATACTCATTATCCCTATGTGCAAATGAATATATTAGATGAAACGTAAGCATACCCTAGTGCCAAACAGGATTCATTCAACCCATTGTTGTATTGAGATCCTAAAATTTTCATCCTGATCCTAAGTTGGACTCAGTTGGATTAGACCACTAGGTGATATAGGACACCTAAAGGTAGCCCTTTTTATAAAATACTCTGAGCTTACCCTAATGCCAGGAAGGATTCATTCAGCCCATTATTGTATTAGGGATCACTCGACAGTTTGTAGAGATCAACCATTCTAGGATTTCAAGCTCTTCACCCCCTTCTTTTCTGCACATTTATTTGGGATACTTGTTCATGCTTTAGTGATGAAAATCATTGTTTATTTTGACTTTTTTTCTTTTGAGGGATCTTTGTAGTCATGATAATCACTATTTATTTTGCTTTTAAATTTTGTTTTGTTTCAGGATTTTTGCTTGTTTTTATGAAAGCAAGGGATTTATTTGGGTAGGGGGGAGCTTGTCCTTTTGCAAATGTTCAAAATCCTAAACCATGTGCATCACAAGGTGAGCAAGTGGAAACATTTCACTTAGGATGCCTAGTACCACTTTGTAGTATTCATATTTTCTTTGTTTCAACTAGGATTTTAGTGTTTTGATTAGTGATAGGATTCTAAAATATACTAGGACCTATCAAAACTAGATCTCATCTTCTACTAGTGAAAATAGCTTTCTACAAAATCTGATAAAAGCACTATGTATGGCCAAATGACCAAAAAACCATAGTATATTCCTTATAGCAATAAGAGGGGTTGTGTTGAAAAACACAGTTACTCGCATGGGTTATAGATGATGATGGATTTTGATGATGCATGATTGAGGTACAAATGTGGTGTCATTTGTAAGATTGTGGACACAACCTACCTAAATGCAAATGCAATGGATGCAATGTGCCTAATGCAATGCAACTACATGGATGCAAATATTTTTGTATTTTTGATACTTTCAATTTTTTTTTTAAGTTTTGATTATTTTGAATGTTTTTTGAACTTTTTTGACTTTAAATTATTTTTGTGCTTTTGTGTTTTGCTTTTGACCAAAGGGATTTAAGATGCATTTGGGGCTTTTGTTATGTGACCAAAGGGATTTAAGATGCCTTTGGGGCTTTTGTGATGTGACAAAAGAGCTTTAAGATGCTTTTGGGGCTTTTGTGAAGTGACCAAAGGGCTTGTGATACCTTTGGAGCCTTTTGTGATTTGACCAAAGAGCTTGTGATAATTTTGGAGCCTTCTATGATTTGACAAAAGAGCTTGTGATGCTTTTGGAGCCTTTTGTGATTTGACCAAAGGTGCTATACTGTCTTTGGGTCTTTTTGTGATTTGACCAAAGGGTTTTAATATGCCTTTGGGGATTTTTTTATGTGACCAAATATCTTTAAGATACCTTTGGGGCTTTTGTGATGTGACCAAAGGGCTTTAAGATGCCTTTGGGGATTTTTGTGAAGTGACCAAAGGACTTATGATGCTTTTGGAGCCTTTTGTGATTTGACCAAAGGTGTTATGCTGCCTTTAGTGCCTTTTGTAATTTGAAAAAAGGGCTTATGATTACTTTGGGGCTTTTGTGATATGACCAAAGGGCTTTAATATGCCTTTGGGACATTTTTTATTTGACCAAAGGGCTTTAAGATGCCTTTGGAGCTTTTTATGATTTGACCAAAGGGCTTTAAGATGCCCTTAGAGCCTTTTGTGATTTGACCAATGGGCTTATAATTTCTTTGGGGCTTTTGTGGTATGAAAAAATGGCTTTAATATGCATTTTGGGCCTTTGTGATTTGACCAAAGGGCTTTAATATGCCTTTGGAGACTTTTGTGATTTGACCAAATGGCTTCAATATGCGTTTGGAGACTTTTGTGATTTGACCAAAGGGCTTTAAGATACCTTTGGAGTCTTTTTTGAGTTGAAAAAAGGGCTTGTGATGCCTTTGGAGCTTTTGTGATTTGACCAAAGGGTTTTAAGATGCCTTTGGAGCCTTTTGTTTTTAAATTTTTCTATTGTTTTTGTGATTTTGAAATTTTTGAATGTTTATGATATTTTGTTGGTTTATTTGAATGTTTTTGTATTTTATTGTGCTTATGTGTGAAAAATTCTTAAATGAATAATATTGATAATATTTGTCTTCTCAACACCTTCTACCGATGTTAGGCGATATGCCTTAGGTCAAATCTTATCAGAGATGATGTAAGGACCTATCCAGTTGGCCGTAAATTTATCTTGTAGGTGTAGGGGTAAATTTAAGTTATGTTGGTTTTATTTAAGCACAAGATCCTTAACCTTAAAGTATCTCACATGGAGTTTATTATTTTAAGATCATGTTAGATGATACTGGTAAACATGAAGATGCTCAAGAGCATTAATGTGACATTCATCCATAAGAGTCAACTGATCCAAGTGAGCTTACCGCATAGTGTCGTCATTGAGGAACTCTTTCAATGTGACGTGCAATGTTGAAATTTCTCAATATAAGGACATAATGGCCTTAGTACCATATAAAAGCAAAAATAGTGTTACCCTAGTGGGAATCCACATGCTAGTCCTGTAAGCCCATAATGCAAGGGGTAATTACAAGTGTCAATCCTTATGATTTTATTTCACAATATTCTTTAAGATGGTTACTATTGTCTTGTTCGAGGATTTTTCTTACCCATTTTCCGATGGATAGTATGGTGTCACAAAACTATGCTAAATATTATATTTGGATGTTAAAGCCCACATATTTTTATTTTTGAATGGAAGACCATTATCCAAGATTATCTTGAAGGGGACCCCAAAATTATAGATGATGTTGTGAAGTATGAACTCTGCAATTTGTGGTATAATTGTTGAAATTAAGGGGACCACTTCCACCCATTTTGTGAAGTACTTAGTGGTTGTTAATATAAACTCATATCAACCTAAATACAGGGGAGAAATATTTTCGATTAGATCGAAACCCCATTGCGAAAATGGTCAAGCCGCTTGAATGGGGTGTAAGGCCTATGATGGCAAATGTAATATATTTGTCTAATGTTGACATTTAACACATTTCTTAACATACTTGAAACAATCCTTATCCAGGGTGGGCCAGTAATAACCCATTTGAAGGATGTGCTTCACAATGGCCATTCTGCTAAAGTGGCCATCGCATGTATCGTCATGAGTTTGTGAAATCACCAAAGTTGATTCTTGGGGCTCTAAGCAATGAAGGAGGACTCCATCATAGCTTCAATGATACAATATACCTCCTAGTAAGACATTACTTATCACTTTTTAATTGAATACTCATATTTTGGCATGCGACAGTCCCTGTGGGATAATTCCAAGTTTTAGAAAATATTGTAACTAAGATAGCCAATCCTAATAAGCTATAACCTCAATAGATAAGACAAGTTGTTTCTCCTATGATTTGATGTGCATAAATGCAGATTGAGAAAAAATCTTGTGGTGAATGGTGGTACCATTCTCCATAGGATCCTATGAGATCAAGGACCCCCAAGGTCCCTTATTTAAATATCTATGGCTTTATTGAACCAGTCATGGTCTGGTTCTATATAAATCATGTTGACTACTTCTTTATTATCCTAAGCCTTATGCTGCATCACTAAGTTCAAGAGATTTTTCACATGAATGGTAATGATATCAGTAGATGAATTATAAGGGATAAAGGATACCAAATATGCCATGGTATCTACAAATTTGTTTGATGAATGAGGGATTGCCTCAATGTTGTACCACTCCAGTTGGGCTAGATATGTGTCAAAAAGCTCCTTGTAAGCTTTCAATATTGGATCCCTACATTGAAATAGTACCTTGACTTGGTTGGATATAATAAGGGAGTCACCGAAGATATTTAGCCTTTTGATATTCATAGCGATGGTTGTTTGGAGACCCAAAATTAGGGCCTCATATTCGATATTGTTATTTATGCAAGGTAAGTCTAACTTAAATGACAAGGGCATTGGAGCACCTTTTGGTAGAAAAAGACAATCCATGCATGACCTCCTTGCTCACACTTTGAACCATCAAAGAACAAAGTTATGTCAGCTTCATTTTTAGGTTCTTCGGGTTTGGGTGCTTTTGATAATGCAAATATTGCATCATTAGGAAGTTCTATGGTGAGAGGCCTACTATTTTGAAGAGGCACCTCAAACATCTGCTCAGCTATGAATTATACCTTGATGGAATTTTAGCTTATGAATTCCAAGTCAAATTTTGTCAATAGCATGATTCACTTTCCAGTACGTGTATTATGATATGTCTTGCTCATCATATACTACAAATGATTTTGTTTGGATATTGCATATGTGGAATGGCTCAACATGTAGTTGTACAATTTATTGGTTGCAAAGACCACTGCTAAGCATATATTTTCTATGTATGCATATCCTATATCGTAACTCACCAAGGTGTGACTGATGTAATATATCACTTGTTATTTATCTTACACATTCTTTTGATCCAACATGGTGCCCAAATCAAAATCGATAATGGATATATATAGCAAGAATGGCATGTCTAGCCTTAGTGGAGCTAGGAATGGTGGTGTTTCTAGGTACTTCTTGATTTCAACAAAGGCTTGCTGACATTCTTCGTCCCACTAGAATTGGATCCCCTTGTGTAGCAATCGATTCATGGGTCAAAATTTATCTGATAGTTGTATGATGAATTGCTTTATGGATGCTACTTTTCCCTATAGGCTTCCCAAATATTTTATTTTAGTGGGTGGGACCATTTATAGGATAGTCATTACGCTTTTTGGGTCTAATTCAATGCCTCATTTAGAAATGATGAATCCCAAGAGTTTTCCAAAGGTTATGCCAAAGCTACATTTCTTGGGATTCAACCTGACATTGTGCTCAATCAAGCAATCAAAGACCTTCTTGAGTATCTCAACATACTCTATATGTAGCAATGACTTGGCTAGTAAGTCATCAATATAGTCTTATAATATCTTGTGCATGTAGTCATGGAAAATGTATATCATAGCCTTCTGATATGTGGCACCAAAATTTTTAAGACCAAATGGCATTACTTTATAGTAGAATATTCCCCATGAAGTGGTGAATGTGCTTTTATGTTGGTATTCAAGTTTAATTTGAATCTAATTGTAACCAAAAAAATTATCCATTAGGGAGAGCATATCATGACCTGTACTTGCATCTAAAATAGCATCTATGTTAGGCAATGGGAATAAATCCTTGGGTGTTTCCTTATTGAGATCCTTGAAATCCATGAAAGTGCAGATTCTTCCATAAGGTTTTACTACGAGAATCATGTTTTATATCCATTCTGGATAGTCAATGGGAAAAATAAAGACTACATGCAATAGTTTCTACAACTTGTTCTTTACCATCAAAGTGATGTTTGGATGCATATTTCTGAGCTTTTGCTTGACCTATTTCTTCGTGGGGTCTAGGGAAAGGTTGTGGACAACCAATTTCAGATCTATGCCCGAAATATATTTGTAGGTCCAAGAAAAGAGACTTGGTCTCTCTTTGAATAAAGGAATAATGATGGCATGTTCTTCTGGAAATAAGATTTCTCTAAAATTGAATTTCTTTGGATTAGAAGGGTCATCATTGATGTCCACTTCAAAAGTCTCCTCTAATGCCATATGTGAACCCTCCTAAATTTGGTGAGGAGTGGGAATTAAATGGATGTCATATTTTGGGTTTACAGGTTCCACTGAATAATGGTCAAAACCAGCATGATAGACATCATGTGCACAACCTGCTATAAAATGGAACAATTGTAGCATCTCTTCATTAGGGAAGAAATATTAAAGATCTAAGGGTGAATCAACGTGATCCCAATCGATATCATCTAAGTTAAAACACAATGGTTTCAAATGATTTTCTAGGTTGTGAACTGGAGTGGTCAAATCAATGGAGATCATGTTTATGGATGGGATAAAATATCCAAGACCACGTGGGTGAAAATTTGCATTAATTTTTTACCTTCCATACCCAAGATGTAGCTCTAGGGGTATGGGGATATTAGGATATGGTATATGGATATACAATATGATGGGATCGTTAGGTTGCAACAAATCTCTAAATTTTGGTAGATCTGGGAAGACCATGCGATAGATGATGTATGGATTTGCTGGTCTTCCTTGGAAGTGAAGGTCAGGATATATGGTGTGAACTATCACTTATATTTCAACAAGTATATTGACTTGAAGTAAATGATGAGGCCTAAGATAGGACATATTGATCTCATCCTCAAAGTCATCATCACTTATGAAGAAACCTTCATTCCTGCTCGTTGGAATTGGGTGGTGACTTTCCTATTGATGCCAAAGGTAGGTTGTCTCAGTCTCATCTTCATAGTATTCATCACTTATGATGAATCCATTAGCATTTACTATTTGCCCTATGATTTGGTGTGCATGTCTTAGAAAGGCCATTTCATTTGAGTCCTCTGACTCATAGTCATTGTCATAAAAAAATGTATCCTCTCTACATTGCTATACCAAGTGAGGTTTTGCAGATATTGAGGTCCATTATGAGCCAAGAAGGTCTTGTATTTGTCCTCACTTGAGACATACTCATTTTTCTCTTGCTCATATATATGGATTGGCTCATCCTACAATAAGATGATTCCTGATGGTTGTACTTCAATACAGGAATCAAGATGATACTCATCGGGTGGTTAGATATTGACCATAAACACCCATTCATCACCCAAGTAGTTTCTGCTAGGGTTGATAGGAATTCTAGTTAATGTCTTCCCCAAACCCCAAGCTTAGCCTTTATAGGGTTATTGCCAAAGAATCATCATGGATTTGTATTTGATACCCTAGACCCCATCTATTAGTAGGCAGTTTGTATTGTGGCTGGAATGGAAGTCTGCACCCTTACTTGTATAGACCTAAGCCATAGCCATGCTAGTGGCATTGCTCGAAGTACCTTAGATCAAACTTAGAATTTTATAAGGAACGAAAATAGGTGGTGAATGTACCATCCTCATCCACTTCAATATCAGAAGTAGTATGTGCACAGTCTAAACCAGAATAGATGAAGTTGCTTTGGTTAGGGAGAACCCCTAATGGAACTACTATCCGTACTGGCAAATTTGGGACTCTTGGCCATCCCATATCTTGTGCAAACTCAATAATAGATGTGAAAGTCATTTTCTATACAAGGTATTCATCTAACCATATGTTCGCTAAGTGAACTATCACCTACAGTGTATATGATGCTATTGATGAAGCAGGTAAGGTAGGTTGAGGTACTTCCTCGGCTATGTCTTAGGAATATTCCTCCTCCATAGGATTTGTAAACTCCATAGCTGCTATAGTTGGAAGTTCCTTAGGTCCTTCCTCCACTAGGGGTGCTTTCAACTTTTGAGTATCTTTTGCTTTAGATGTTGAAGGCTTCTCAAAGGTGGTGCTGATGTGGATGGGTCACCTTTTAGAAAGAATGTGGCTGATTTATCTTTTACTTCATTATAAAATATCTTGGAACACATTTCTGAATCCTTTGCAATTACAAATTTCATGGCCCTCTATTCAGTGGTAAATGCAGTAATGGTCCTCCCTATAACCCTTGTGTTTAGCTCTATTTGGGTATAGAGGCTTTATGTCAGGTAAGGTGATGACCTTAGATTCCTATAGATTTTGAATAATATCCAATATAGACTCACTTAAAGTAATCCAAATGCGTTGTTGTTGCTTTGATTGTTTAGCATGCTTAGGCCTGGTATGAGGACTAGGTTGAGCCCTAGGTATATCACTTGCTGGCTTAGGCGGCTCTTGTTGAGGCTTCTCTTGTGGCTTCCTAGGAGACAATTTGACCTTAGATAAAGGTTGCTTTTGTCTCTCAAGTTGTTTCTTGATAAAGTGCAATGCCTCATTTTGTTTCTCCATTTGTGCCTCTATATTATAGAGGTGATTTTACATATGCTCCAAGACTGATATGACTTCCATGTGTATTTCTAGAGATTGGTTTGAAATACCATTATCTATTGAATGAGGTGATAAATTAGGTGCTAAAGATACACTAGGTAACTATAACTCAACCATTTCCTTTATTTGAGTTGATGTGGATTCTTCATGATGATCCACTTTGTTAGTGGTATCCACATGATCATGTTTTTGTTTCACTTCATAGTGTTGAATTGTGCCAGCTTTAGTATCCCCAATCTAATGCAAGGGGAGCACTTGTTCTTTTTCTTGAGGGGGTACCATGAGAAGTGATTTAGGGGTGACTAATGCCAATGGTTTTGATCCCTTTAATGAGGAAGCAACATCTTATTGCGCCACATCTTGTTTTATTTGCTTTAGAGTCACTTGGTCCTATATCTCGCCATTGACCATTGCCACAAACTCTTGAGAAGGCACTTTTTATTTTGTCTCATCAAATTTCCTCTAATACTTGAATGGCTCATGATCATGGGGTACCACATACACTTGTTCTTTATGTATGAATTTTAGGTTTTGGTGCACTATGGAAGGTATGCATTCTTTATCCCTTATCCATGGTCTACCTAGCAATATGTTGTACTGCCTCTCACCCTCTAAGATATGGCACAATGTAGGTATCATATTTATCCCAACCTGTATAGGTAGGATTATTGTTCAAATTGTTGGGGAAGTAGCATCATTGAAAGCCCTCAATATAAGTGTTGTGTCCTTAATGCATGAAGGTGGAAGATTTAAATACTTCAAAGTTGTAGCTGTGATGATGTTGATGGATGACCCAATTTCAATCAAGACTCTCTTGTATGGAATTCGATTGATGCTTACTATGATGTAGAGTGGAGGATCAGGTTCAACCTAAGAGATTGTCTTAACCTCCTACCTATCAAAGGCAATCACAGGGTCCTTTTGTAAGTGATTTGAACTTATTGTTGGTATGGACTATGATAGATTATCAGCTTTAGTTGACTTTTTTGGTATGTTGCGCTGATCAAGGCATCTTTTACTTCTTGTTGTAGTACTGATCACACCAAAAAAACCCTCCTCAAGTGGGGCTATGTGCACCTCATTGACTTGCTCAAATTGATTATTGTTGACCCCATGGTTGGGGGGAATATTTTTGAATATGTTGATATTTTGTAATTCATTCTTCTCCAACATATCCTACACTATATTCTTGAATACAACACAATCCTAGATATCATGGCCATTTTTATGATGATAAACACAATAGATATCTTCTCTATACCCCTTTGGTTTGGGGCAATTAGGGTCCAAGATGCACTCCTTAGGCAATTTTAAAACCTTAGCCTTAAGAAGGTGGTTGAAATATGATGCCAAATATTCAAGCAATGGTGTATAGTTGCGAGGGGGTTTCTTTTGTTTACCTCTACTTTGATTCTTGTTCCATTGGTTGTAATGCACAGTAGGAGGTTGAGCCTGATAGTTCTCTTGTTGTTGGCTATGTGCTACTTTTTGAATGTTTAACATGATCTAGTTGAAATTCACAGGCTATGCCTATTGTGATTGATGTCGCATGCTCTCGTTCCATTATTTCTTGCTACAAAGCTTTAAGTCTCCTTATTCCAGCTTTATATCTTCAATAATCTTGGCTTGAGCCAAGGCTTCTTCAAATGTATCATACTGTTGTAGTTGTAATAGTAACGAGATGTGCTTGGCGTAGCTTTTTGTGAACATTCGGATTAGCTCTTTGATTGGGATGGAAAATGACAACTTTGCCATGATTTTTCTCCATCTATCCCCATAATCCATGACTGGCTCATCATTATATTGTTTTAGGTTAGCCAGGTCTGAGAGGTTCACCTTCTTCTTAGAACCAAAAGAGAAATGTTTGAAGAATACATTCACTAGTTGTTCAAAGGTGGATATGCTATTCTTGGGATGCTGGTTGAGCCATTGGGTGGCATCCCCTAGAAATTTCATAATGAAAGTTCTTAGTATAAGAGCATCACTCTCTTCTAGATGAAAGCTTGCATTGATAAAGTTGGTGACATGTTCTTGTGCATCCTCTTCACCCTTGACTTTTTCCAACCTAGGCATATCAAAGGGCTTAGGGTATGCAGGGATAGGAACTTATGGGCACAATGGTTGGTTGTGTATCTTAATCAGTGTTGGTTTGTGCCCAACCACATATCACTTTTCAAAGAATTTAATCTTCTCAATGAGTGCCTAGAATGCCTTTGAGGCAAGGATCTCCTTTTCCTGCAGACCCACTCATGGTGATAATGGAGATAAAACTCTATCCACTTATCTTTTTCTATGCTCCTCCATCCTACAAGGGGATTCAAGATGTGTATGATCTTGATTTATCATGTTTACCATTTCGCTACCAGTTGGATTTCACTCATGATTTAGAGGGTGATTCTGTTGTCTAACGCGCTCCTCTCTTGGTGAGTTGGCGCATTGATCTCTTTGCTGATCACTTCCACATGTTTGTTGGTTGCTATGAGTTAGCTACTTAGCTTGCTCTCTCAAAAATTGCTCATGTTGGTGCAACAACCATTCTCTTTGTTTATCATGTTCAAGAGCATCCACAAGCTCTTGCTCTTTGCACAAGGCGTTATCTAACCGTCGTACACGGTTTACTTGCATAGTCATAGAGGACTCATGCTTATCTGACCTTGTTCTAGTCATTTTGATTTGCAGATCTCTCTCAAATGTTTCTATTGTTTCCTCACTCTCGCTAGCGAATGTGACTTTTTTAGTGTATTCTGTATGTTGATAATTGTCTCTATGATCAGACTCTATATGATATTTGTGGGGTTGCTTTGAAGCATCCCCAGGTTGAGTGGTGTGTTTAACAGTCACACTTCGTGAGCTTCTATATGTAGAATATTTTATGTCTATGGTTCTGGAAGTTGGTCTTGAATAAATTTTATCCCACTCATCCAATTTATCTTGGATCATTTGTTCTCTCCGAATTGCATGTGATCCATGTGATTGATTTGATCGATTTGTTGTGTTGGGCCTATGACTTTGCAACTCTGTGTGAGGGTCCTTGTATACTTCAAATTATGCAACAAGGTTGGCAAATATATTCCATCTATCTTGCCCATAATTGGGCTGATTTGAACTCTCAGTGTAATAATATGTGCTGGGTATGGAACCTGATTCCCTCTCTAGATTGGAAGTCTCGCTCACTATGGGAGGTCTCCCGGCCATAATTTTTGTTATAAAATTTTTGAATTCTAAAAATTATTGTGTCATATATCAAAATTATCAGTGTGACATGCTGATCACAATGAGCTATAGCTCTAAAATTTGACTTTTGGATCAAAAATTTGTATTTTTGAAATAATTGGCCAACTAGGGCCCGTGGGGAAATGCTCACTTTTAGGAATTTTTGAACCATGAAGATATAGAACTTAAAATTTCTGGGAGAGGTGCCCCAGGGGCTAACTAAGACAACAAAATAAATTTGGCACTTTTTGGAGTTTTATAGCGCACTTTATGACTATTTTAGTGCATTTTTTCCTATTTTCAGCCTCAAAAATAGAGTAAAAATAAAACCAAAATAGCTTTTTCGTTATAGCTCTGTTTGCATGATTCTCGATCCGTTGGATGCAGAATAAAAAAGTAGATTTTTAATCTATTATATCTAAATTTCCCTAAACATTAGGGTTAGGATTTGGTCCTAAATAACAAAGAAACACATAAAGACAATATGATTCTCTTTTATGGATTAAATGTGTCCTAAAAATGATTTTAGTGTGTTTATATTTGTTGTTGCTCTTGCTTTCTTAATATTGCTTTGGATTTAGAATGAGGGGACTCATCCATAGTGGGAACCAAGAACACCCATGCCAAACATGATTTTCTCAAAAAGAGACTAGGGTACACCGCTTAAATCCTAGTGGGGGGTTCACCTAGCTCTTCCACTCTGAACCAATGATTGTTCCAATAGTGGGAGATAGTTTGAACATAAGTAAATAGTACCACTATAAGTAAGTGCCTCACTCCATTCTAGGATATCGAGGGGGCAAGCTGGTGGAAGGAGGTGAATTGCAATGTCACTGGATTGAATTGAGGGTTGGTGATGAAATACAACTCCCCAATGTTTAAAATGATACATGTGAATGTGTGTGATTATTTTTAGGTTTTGAAATAGAAAGCAATGCATCAACACAAATTTATGACTATTTTCCTACAATTCCTAAAAAGAACATTTCATTTTCAGATAAATGCATCTATAACTAGTCTATATGATTTTAATGCACTCTCCTATTTTGTGATGAAAATAGTCACTGATTGGGCCACGTGCAAGTAAACCAAAACACAATGGCCTAGCATGCTGGAGACTAGGGTGGACCTTATAGGCAGAGGTCCGTTATTCCTAGCAGTGCCTAGAGGAAATTTAAAAGAAACCTACAAAACGCAAAATGTAGTTTTTATTTCTTTTTTCTTTCATTTTCCCTAATTAATCTATGTTTATGTTTACTATTTTTGGAAATAAAATATAGACAAAAAATCATAGAAATATAGGGAAGGGGTACCAACCTTGAATCTTGCTCAAATGAAAAAAATTATACCCTCTGTTGCACTTCTCTACTAGTCGCTGTAGACTAGAGTGGTTGATTTATGGCCACTATAGATAGAGCGGCTGCTGTTTGGTCGTTGTCAACAATAGTGGCTAATTTTTGGACGTTGTAGACCAGATCGGCCGAAATTGCACACAAAAAACCCAAATTAGTAAGTCAAAAAAATTTAAACACTTGACAGGGGTCCCACCGTGATCACCATCTGTAGCGACCCCAAGATGCATGCACCACTTTACTCTACTTGCAATATTTTACCGAAATGAAATTAAAGACCATAAAAAGAATATAACACGAAAAGTAACAAAGATAGATCTTCTTATTTGTATTGAAATCTAGTTACATGTCAATCCCTCTTAGGGATACCCATTTCAATACAATAAATTACAAATGAGTAAGATGTCCACTAGCAAAGGGTGGTGCACTTTCACAGCTTCCTGGTTTCGCACATAGAAATATATGAGGGCTTATAGATGCTTCCTTCTCCAGTTTTATTTCCTAGAGGGATCCTTTTGCTCTTGTATGCTATAGATTCTATCTAATGAACCTGTGGCTCTGTAAGCAATCAAAATACAACACACGCTTAGATGTCCGAGATTGCCTCCCTAGATGAGGTTGTTAGCAATAACTTTTATAATGAAATAAAATATGCATAATGAATTAAACTAGTGCTATGAATGCAAGTAAATGATGCAAGTCTATGCTAATGATATGAAAACATGAAGAAATATAGAATATAAGAATCTAATACCAAAACCCTAGACTAGGCCCGCGGGCCACTGTCCAAGATAGTGGTCGTTAGAATGAAACATGTTCTCTTGATCCAAGGTTATGGATCTTAAGCTTGTTGTCAATGTTGAAATGGTTGTTATTTTGTATAGTGTGTTGAATATATTGTATATGGTAAACCCTAAATAGGATAGCACATTGTCACTCCTCAATGGTGCTCAGATATGCTCTCCAATCTGACAGGGCTTCGTTGTGTATGCTCTCCAAGAAAATCTCTCTCAAAGAAGATTGCTACAATATGATGAAGTTCCTATAATTGATGATTATGGATCCCTTGGTGCTCTCAGTCTTGCACCTTTCAAAGTGTGTGAAACCCTAGGCCTATGTTCAAAATCCTAGGATTGGATCCCTCATGTATAGTGAATGTTAGCATGAGAAGCTTTCATATTTTCTATGTTTTAAAGACCAGTTAACTGAAGTCTAACTTTGGACTTGAGTCTCCCATGTGAACTGATTGTGAGGGGGAATGCAAATTTGTCCCCGCTCACTTTATTGCATGCAAATTGCCACTTTTACCCCTAATTAGGCTTGTTTGTCGACAAAATATTTTTTATTGCTTAGTCGTTGTCGTCTGCAATGACTAATATTTGGCTACTTTCATCTACAGTGGCTAAGGTCTAGCCGCTCTTAGCTTGAGAGACCAGGATCCATATGCTCTAGTTTACAGTGGCTAGTCTTGGATGGGTTAAAACTACCATTTTGAGTGGTTAGGACCATTGCTTTCTATTGGAAATGTCCAAAATTGGTCATATGGTCTTCAGATGTGCTCATATGAGTGGTTTCCTAAACATGACACGTTTTAGGTGTCCACAGACCAAGGTTACACATTTTATTCCTAGAAACACTAAAGATGATGTTGTGGTTGTGGCTAATAGATTTTCCAAAGAGAAATTTTAGCTTCATGGTTTTTTTGAAGTAATTATATTAAATAGGGACTCGAGATTCACATCCAAGTTTTGGTAGGTTTTGCATTGTGCTATTGGTACCACATTGAATATGAGTTTTTCTTATCACCATAAAACTGAAAGTTAGATCGAAAGAGTGAATCAGGTGTTAGAGGATATGCTTTGCATGTATTGTATAGATTAGAAAGCCTATTGGGAGGATTACTTGTATCTAGTGGAGTTTACCTATAATAATGGTTACCATTCAATGTTATGTATGGTTCCTTTTGAAGCACTTTATGGTAGGTGGTGTAGGATAATCTAGAATACTAGATTGTACTTGATCCAGACATGATAAGAGTTATGGAGCATCAATTAAGGAAAATGAATAAGTTATTGAAAGAAGTTACAAATCGATAAAAGAGTTATGCCAATTTTAATAGATCACCACGTGAGTTTGTTGTTGGTGATAGAGGGTTCTTAAGGATGAGACTGATGAATTATGCTATCAAGTACACAAAACTAGATCTTTGCTTTTTTAGACCCTTTGAAATCACAGAAAATATTAGGCCTGTGGCTTATCGACTTGCCTTACCACCTAGTTTGGCCAAGATTCATGACACATTCCATATTTATTTGCGTAGAAAGTACATTTCTAATCCTGAACATGTGTGGAACTTTTCCAATTTGAAGATGGCAGATCTAGAGACCATATAGGTTTGACCAGTAAGGATACTTGAGTATCGATCTAAATCATTGAGGAAAGGAACTTTGGAGCAATGCAAGGACCAATGGGACCATTACTTAGAAAGAAATGTTACTTGGAAGAAAGTATAAAACATGCGAAACCATTTTCCTTTTTTTTTCAATGTAATTTGAATGATGTCACTGTATATGAACTACGATGATACATATATGACTATGTTTAGCCTATGGAGGGGAGGATGTCATGACCCTCTCCTGGAATTTTTTTTGGTTGAATATATGTTAGGATATGCATGATGGATATTTTTTTATTGCAGCTAGACACATTTTCTAACCAAAGGAATGATTGATAGATTATATTCAATTCTACTAAAAACATAGATAAATGATATAAAATGATGTTGCTAACAATATTTGCATTGATGCAGGATCAAGTTATCTTATAAGGGGTATGTCCTTGGTAGAAGGACAACTGGATAGATGCCCTCTCCTTTCACATAAGTGATTTAGCATAATTTGCACATAAGGAATGGATCAAATTGTTGCTTGCTTGATTATTGATTACAAAACTTTAGTGGTTATGATTAAGTTGTATTATATTCCTAATACAATCTCTTTCAAGAAAGAGAATGAAGAGAAGTTTTGGTTTAGTATAACTAATGATATTGATTTCATTATTTTCAATATTAAGGCATTATTTATGTAAGTTGATTTTTCTTTTTATTTAGATTAATATTTAAATTAAAGGATAAATTGTTACTAAGTTTGAGGATGCAAACCTTGCGGTGACGTGAGAGCAAGGGGAGGGAAACATGTTGTTTTCCCAATAGAGAGCCCATGATGATACGTCCAAAGGATAAGGTAACATAGTAGTGGGGAAGTGAAGGCTCGGTGGTTCCATCTATGACATCCAAGAAAACTATTGGAGAGGAGGTGAAAGGGTTAGAGTACAATGGTTTTTAGTGTGGAAAAAGATAAAAAAAATGGATATGCTTCACGGGAAGAGTTGGAGTGGTTATGTTGAGCAAGAGATCAGATTTTTTGCAAATTTTTATTATCCATAGGTAGGCTTACACTCAATAAGCTACTATCATGATTTTACTTCTTATGTGGTACAAAAGAAGTTTTAATGCTCCTGGTAGAGGTTTTAGTATCTTAACTATGATAGGATTTCCTTGTTGCACTTGTTATTTCTGGCCTTGGGTGCATGCTTTATTTGTGAATCATTATTTTTAAAGAATCTGAGAGTTGGATAGATCAAGATAACTAGTTGATAGTTGGTTTTATATTGGCAAAACTCTTTGTTGGTGTAGTAGTCTATCTAGTCGTTATGTTGGACATTAGAGAATAGATGCTTGTACAACTATCCATCCTGTAACTTTGTTTGTGTCACCATTGTGGTTTTTGGTGAGCATCATTTTGAGAAGACTAGGATTTCCTTTTGTCTTAGCCAAAGGTATTAAAATATTTCCCTCTAAAGTTAACATCCGAGCTTCGGGTGATGTTCTTGGTTGTAGAGGAAGAAACTACCTTTGGGTGCTTGTAGAAAACCCCGTTGTATGGGGGTGCATCTGAGTTTAAAGACTCTTGAAAATAAAAGTTTGCATGCATTATTAAGGTTTATCTTGTTCAGTAGGGTAATGTTACATCTATTGGAAATATGAGTAGGTTTTGCTGTCATTGATGTCAAGAGTCAGTTTTAGTAAGCAAGTGCAAGAAAAATATTGCTTCTAGACCTAAGAAAAATAATATTATAATGTCCCTAATTATAATATTCAAGGTGGTCCTATGAGGTCTAAAGAGGAATAGGATGGCCCAAGAAAAATAATATTATAATATTTTAGTATAATATTAAATGTCTAAGGTTAAGACCTAAATATTAAATTAATTATAATAATTTCATTATAAATTAATTTATAATTTAATTTGATTAACTCTAAGAGTTATTAAATTAGTTATAAATTAATTCTAATAATTTAATTATAAGATAGTTTATAATTTAATTTAAATAACCCTAAAGGTTAGGGTTATAAGGGCATAAGGTATTAATTAATTCAAATTAAATTCAAATTGAAAAATGTCATCGATGTTTTGAGCATATGACATATTGCATATAAAAATGGGTAAGTTTCATGTCAAATCAATATCCATGCGATCCAACGAATGCCATAGAAAATCATGCACAAATAGGAAAGAAAGAATTGCACGTGTTTTAAAAGGTTTAAGGAAACAAAACTAAGGACAAGTAAGTGGGAATCCCACTTCACATTGCAAGGTATTGGGTCGCACGGTTGGAATTCGAGGGATGCATTAAGATGTTGTAGGCACAAGGTTAGGAATTCGATTCTCGTGGTCTTCATTTTTGGCAAGCAGAGAAATTTTTGACTGCACCGTCGAGGAAAGAATAAAGGGAAGGCATGTACCTTTCCATTTGCATGGAGGCACACAACCCACTTGGTGGGTGTACACTGTGCAAAGGTGCCTAGGAGGAAGGGTTTGCATGTTCGAAACCTGGTGAGGTATTTTTTGTAGTTGGACAAGTTATGCGCTCACGTTGTTAAATTTTAATTTTTGCATCCAAAAATTGCAAAGGTGGAAATTAATTTTTAATTTCTTAAAGTTTGGTTAGTTGGAAATTGCATATTTAAAAGGGATTAAATAATTATACAAGGGAGATAAAAGGGTATGCAAAGTTTTATTTTTGTGATTGATTTTTGGGTGGTTAAAGTTAATAAAAGGAGAAATAAGGTGTGCCAAGGGTGTTAGAATTTTTTTTGAAATAAAGTTATATTATAAAGTTTGTTTTGAAAGGAAAGATAAGGCATAGTTGGATTTTGATATTTTGACTTGGTGAAATATTTTTGAAAGGGCAAATTTTTGTTATCTAACCCTTGATATTGGCAAAGAGAGTGATTATGATTGAGACAGGTTTTGAGGTCAAAAATTCATCAAACAAAAGGTATGGGAATATCTTCCTTGTGACTGAGATATTGTTGGATGTAGTGAATTCTAAGTTGGAGTGAAAAGGATTGTTTGATAAGCATTGTTGAGTTTGATTATTAAAGATTTTTTTGAGTAAAATTTGATGATAAAAATCTTGTTTGATAAGCATTTTTGGAAACATTGAATGAACTTTCATATGCATGATTAGGGTTTGTGAAAGTTAATGAGTATCATTATTATGTGAGGTTTGTTTGATAAGCATTGTTGACTAAACTTTCATTGAGTGATTGGTTGAGTGAAGTAAGCTTTTATGGAAGCTTATAGTACATATTTCAGATAAGTCTTAGTGAAGACTTGTTGAGAATATTGGGTAAGGTCTTGAGAGGACTTGTGGAAAAATTAGAGGTATGTCTTTGAGTAGGCTTGTGAGCAAATTTATTAGATTGATTTGTTCAAACCTTTGGTGAAGGTTTGAGGTAGATCTAGCAGAGTTGAATTGTGATTGAGTAAATATTTGTGCTAAGGTTTGAGAATAGATTTAAGGACAGAATTTGGTGTAGATTTGAGGATAGGTTTATGCCAAACTAGAGATAGATATTGAGAAGATTTGTGCTAGACTGAAGGACTATGTTTAGTGCAGATCCGTGATATATATTGAGTAGATTTATGCTAGACTGAAGTACTATATTTAGTGTAAATCAGATATAGATATTTATTATATTTATGCTAGACTGAAGGACTGCATTTAGTATAGATTTGAGATAGAGTTGAGAGAAATATTTGGAGGTGACATAGCAAAGGATAGTAGTCTCCCATGGATAGATATCCATTAGCCAAGGTAGTGAGTACATAGATATTATGAGTGAGGATAGAGTCTTTAGTGGAGAGATCCACAAGATAGTGTAATGGAGGTAGTAGTCTTCTAGATGATCACCAACTAGAGTAGAGAAGGAGTTCTCATGTGGATAGAGATCCATGAACTTTATTAGGGGATTAGTGTCTCCTTTGGACAAATATCCATAAATATTTTAATAGAGAAAGGATTCCCAAAGAACTTATTTCAGAAAATTTATTAGAAATATTTTATCCATGGAGTATCCCACATTGGGTTAACCATGTTAAATCATGTATCTCATGTGTTTGATTCTTTGTGTGACATTTACTACTTTAATACTGTTGATTTTATCATATGGATTGAAAAGAA
Source organism: Wollemia nobilis (assembly GCA_028583015.1). Classification (NCBI taxonomy): domain Eukaryota; kingdom Viridiplantae; phylum Streptophyta; class Pinopsida; order Araucariales; family Araucariaceae; genus Wollemia; species Wollemia nobilis. The sequence continues at coordinate 639,065 of JAQPPZ010016751.1, read as the reverse complement.
AAAAGTTTTATCTTATACTATTCACCCCGTCTTAGTATAAGTACATGTTCTTCAATTGGTATCAGAGCATGTCTCTCCATAAAAATACTAATATATTGAAGGAAGATTTATCAAAAACATACATGACTTCAAAGAGTGAAGAAGAGACCATGTTTGACATAAAAGAGAAATTCTTTTATGCTCTTAGGAACCTTGAAAATGTTAGAAATAAGAACTCAAGTTTGAAGGATCAAATTTAATAAGATGAAGAAGCAACGATATAAATTCCTATAGAGTCTCACAGAACTCAAGATAAAGGTAGAAGAGGGAAATAAAATTGAACAGGATATGATAGATCTATTAATAGCAAAAGAAATAGAATGTGAAATATTTGAAGCAAAAATTGTTTCTCTAAGGAATGAAGTGTAAAAGTCCAAGGTACTACCAAATATAAATTTAGGGAAATAGAAAGAGGAGTCTAGCTTTCAAGAAACATAGATAAGCTTACCACTCATACCACAAAAGGAAAAGATATCAGGAAAGAAGAAAACAAAGAAGAACCATGGATGAGAGTTAATCACAAAAGGAGAAGCACTCAACAACAATCTCAAAGGCATCCAAATAGGTTACATAATTTCTTCCATAGCTATTGTTTTTCTTGTAATAAATATGGTCATAGAGTTGTACACTACACTGGTTATGTGAAAAATGATTTAATAGAAATTTCAAATCTTTTACACCTCTTATGAATAATGATATCATATGTTACAAATGCAATAATTTTGGGCACAAGGCTAGATGGTGCAAAATGGTACTTCCTGAGTCTAGTAAAAATAATACAACTTCAACAACTAGGAAAGAGAAAAAGGGAAATGAAAAGGTTAGATAAATGTTAGTTCAAATAAGCCTTCATGCTTAGGATAAATAAGAACAATGGTTTCTTGAGAGTGGTTTCTCTAAACACATGACAGGAGGCAAAGAAAAATTTATTGTACTCAAAAATACTAATAAAGGATTAGTAAGTTTTGGTGATAATGGATAAAAAAAAATTGGTGGAAAAGGAACTCCGAGTTTATATAATGGGAAAAAAAGAACAAAAAATGTACTATATGTCAAAGGGTTAAGAAATAATTTGCTAAATGTAAGCCAACTTTGTGATCAAGGTCATATGGTTACATTTCACCCAGATATATGTGAGATAAGAAAATAGAAAACTAGAAAAGTCATTGCAAATACAAGTAGAACTTCAAACAACCTCTATATGCTTAGTGAGATTAAAGTGGAAAATTATTTTATATCACAAGAAGATGAGAGTTGGTTGTGGCATAGAATAACGGGTCATTTGAATTGTGACAACATAGTCAACATAAATAATAAATAGGCTGTTAGAGATTTACCCAAGCTAAAAAGGCCACAAAATATAATTTGTGCACCTTGTCAACATGGAAAGCAAACTAGAACAAGTTTCAAATCAAAGGGATATATGTCATCAAAACCATTAAAACTAATACATATTGATCTATATGGTCCTACCAGAACACATAGTATTCAAGGTGAAAGTTACTTAATATTTTTCATAGATGATTACTCCAGAATGACTTGGGTAGCTTTCCTAAAAGATAAGTCATAAGTATTTGATAAATTCAAGGTATTTAAAGAACGGGTCAAAAATTAAACCGATAAAAGGATTAAGTGTTTGAGATCTGACAAAGGAGGAGATTTTACCTCAAATAAATTTGTATATTTTTGTGAACAACATGGAATCAAGAGAGAATACTCAGTTGCAAGAACTCCTCGATAAAATGGAGTAGTTGAAAGGAAAAATAGGATTATTGAGAATATGGATAGAGCTATGTTAAATAAATCTAAGATTTTAGATAGATTTTGGAGGGAAGTAGTCAACATAGCAGTATGTATAATCATTAGGGCTCAAATGAGGGTAAACCATCACAAGACTCCATATGAGCTTTGGAAAGGAAGACCAGCCACTGTAAAACACTTCAAGGTTTTTGGAAGTAAGAGTTACATAATATGGGAAGAGTAAAACTTGGGCAAGCTTGACCCAAGATGTGATGAGGGTATTTTTCTTTGTTACTCTACTAATATTAAATCTTATAGATGCTACAAAATAAGGACATGTACTATTATAGAAAGTATAAATGTAACAATTGATGAGAAGATAGATTCAAGATAACCAATTCAAAAATTATGTATCAGGAAGATGGAAGTTGTCAAGAATATTTTCATAAGGAATCAAATGAAGAAGAGGAAGAAACACAAATATTTCTTCCTAAGACTCCATCCAGGTATGTAAAAAAACATAATACAAAAGAGCTAATCATTGGGAATCCGGATGAGAGACAGACAAGGAGAAGGATAATAATTAAGGCAAGAAGAGGATATTAGTTAATGAAAAGACTTGTTGAGTGGTATTTTCACCCGATTGTGAAAGTACACTCTCCTTTAGGATTTGGGCTCCAAATCCCCTCTTGCAAAGAAGTTAAACAAACAAATTCTCCAAGGTCTCCACTGTATTAGCATTTGCAAACTGTGTATTAGTAATCTTCAATAAAGATATTCAATTTAAATGCTTGGAACACCTTAGCGATTGCAAGTAACTATAAACAAGGGGCAATGTCGTTCTATTTCACCCTGAAACTTAGTGATTGTTCATTGTTTTTTTTGGATTTTGTAATTTTTAAATGTTTATTTTAAATAAGTTAAACTTTCTAAAAAATGAAATGCAGAAACTAAAAATGAAATGCAGAAAAACTGAAAATAAAATGCACTCAGTATGATGCTATCCTATTTTGGCAAAACCAAAGATGTGAGGTCTCCATGCATGCAACCTAACCTATTGGACTTGCAAAACAAGCACAATCCCCATAGACTAAGTGTTGGTTCCTAGGGTACGAAATAAAATTCAGATTTCAAATATTCGCCTAATGTAACCCAAAAAAAATGGCATTAACATTATCTATTTATTCGAAACCTAAAAAAAATGAAATAATAAACATTAAATCCATAGCATGCAAAGAAAATCTCCTTCTTTCTTGCCCACAAGATGCAAATTTTTGAAAACTTTCTGCATTAAAAATATGTCATTTTACAATAGCAGAATCTCTGGTTCTCACAAACCAGTTTGTGGAAGAAAAACAACTTAAACAGGTCCAGAATGGCCTTCTCGCCTTCAAATCTGCAACTCTGTTCACAGCAATTTCCGACCCCTCTGGCCTCTTTGAATGGCGTATTTAAACTTCTGAACAAATTGCTTCCTCTTCTCTGACGGTTCGTTTCGCTTTCCGGTGGCTGCTCGTTTCACCTTCCCTGACTGCGTGTGCTTTCGTTTCCATCTTGTGGCCCTTTGCTGCGTTTTCTCCTCATTGGCTTGCGTTCGTTTCCCTCCGTGTGTAACGGTCATCTTGAATGATCATGTAACGCTTTGTCTTATTCATTAGATTTTGTCCTTGTGTCCACGTCACTATGTAGGTCCGTTACCTTGGCGAAACTGGAACATGTCGCGATATCGTGACACTTCTTGTTTCTCAGCTTGGCGAAATGCAACATGTCGCGATATCGCGACACTTTTTTTGTTTAGCTCTTTCTCTTTGCTTTGAATCACGAAAATGCAACATGTCGCGATATCACGACACTTTCTCTTGTACGGTCACGAAAACGCAACATGTCGCGATATCGCGACACTTTTCTTTTCTTGTTCTTTCTTGTCTTGTACGGTCGCGAAAATGCAACATGTCGCGATATCGTGACACTTTTTCTCTTTAGCTCTTTCTCTTTGCTTTGAATCACGAAAACACAACATGTCACGATATCGCGACACTTTCTCCTGTACGGTCGCAAAAATGCAACATGTCATGATATCGTGACACTTTTTCATTTTTCTTCTGCCACGATGGAGCAACATGTCGTGATATCGCGACACCTTTTCATTTTTGGCTGTGATGGAGCAACATGTCGCGATATCGCGACACTTTTTCTTTTTGGGCCGCGATGGTGCAACATGTCGCGATATCGTGACACTTTTTCTTTCTAGGCCGTGATGGTGCAACATGTCGCGATATCACGACACTTTTTTTTTTGGGTTGCGATGGTGCAACATGTCGTGATATCGTGACACTTTTTCTTTCTGGGCCGCGATGGTGCAACATGTCGTGATATCGCGACACTTTTTCTTTCTTGGCCGTGATGGTGCAACATGTCGCGATATCGCGACACTTTTCCTCCTTGTGATATTTTGCTTTTTTCCTTGATCTTTAGCCTATGGGTCTCTTCATTCTTCTTAGAACACATGCAAAAAAGGTGGGTCCCCAATTTTGGGGTACGTTGTGGATTAGCCACAACAAATGGCGACTCTACTGGGAAATGCTCCTGAGCATTTCGGTGAGAACTCAACCTGAAAAGAAAAAACATAGACTCAAATACAAGCGTCAGCAAATATCCCAAGAATGAAACTTAGATGAGAAATACATGAAGCATTAGAATTATTAAGCATCATCTCGGTGTGTGCAATGTGCTTCATTCCCTATCATTTGAAATTGATCAATATTCCACTATCAGTTTCACTTATGATTCATATGCAAGGCCATGAATGATTTGTGCATGATTTGATGTATGACAATTATGCTAGAGATAACGACCTGCTTTGCAAAGGTTCAAACCTTCTAGTATCACGAACAATATATCAAAATTGTCAAACCCTCTTAGGACCAAATATATGCATACTGAATTAATTTATTAGATCCCAAAGTTGGCTATGTGTCACTACCATCTTGAACCCATGTGCAGGTGTAAGTGAGATCAGAGCTTTGGGGAATAGGATTCCCAACCTAAGCGAGATGGGAATTTAACCCTATCCTTACTACTCTGATCTGGAGTTCATTACCTCATCTTGAACAAAATGATTTAACCTATTATGGATGAAATTGTCAGGCTAGCCTATCCGTTTGAGCAGTCAGTGGTCTTGCTTTTAGACAAGACATGCTGCCACGCATGAGCATACTCCACTGCCAGCCAGGCGTCTATAGCCCCGATGAAGATCAACCCCATAATCCAGGATTTGACTTTACTATGATTTCTTGGACCTTGGTGATGACTACCCATCCTTGCAAGGGACATGTAGTACGATCCTTCCAGTCCAGTATTAATAAAGAAATGAAAAATATTTTCTTTTGAATTTCAAGTTCTTGAGTGGGAAAAATGGAAGCTTTGGGGAATCGGATTCTCAACCTAAGCGAGATGAGAATTAGACCCTATCCTTACTACTCCATGAAGGTCAAATCAGAGCTTTGGGGAGTTGGATCCTCAACCTAAGTTCGATGAGGATTTAACCCTATCCTTACTACTCTATTTTAGGCTTTAAGCACTATGGGAGTGGTGAAAACCACTATTTTAAGGATCATGTTGCATAATAGGACAGACACGAAATATTCCTTTCGCCTCACCTTTTCTTCCAAGTATGGTTTTGACCATTTTGCTCAAGATTCTCTTTAATATGCATAGAACGTGCTTGGTTCAAGATAGTTCGGGCATCAGTTCCCAACCTTAGGATCCTTTTAATATATGTTATGTAATGACCCTAAGAGGATTCGACACCTTTACTATAATTGCACATGAAATGAAGATGCAACTGAGATGGAATGTATATGCAATGTGGAATGTACATGAGATATGAATGCATTGCTTCTTTTGAAATGCGGATGAAGTATACCACCTACTTTGTCGTAATTTATAAAACTGACAACTTCATGCATCACAAGTTCCAAATGATATTCTTTATTGCATTTGCAAAATTCATGGAGCTTTCTGCAATACAATTCCGATGTTTCATATTCTCCTAGTCTTAGTCAACATTCGTAAGGACCACACACAAAACTTAAAACCAAAATAAGATTCAATCCAAAACCAAAACACGAAAACCAAAAGTATATACAATATAATACAAGATGATGCAAAAATTTGGATTATCATTTTCCCGGATCCCAAACCTGATTAGAGCATTCCAAAAGACATATAATATGATACACATGCCGAATGTGGAAGGAATCAAACGAAAACAAGATTAGACCAAACCATGCAACCAACTTCAACTTTCCTCCCTCACCCCACCAATTAGATTTAGTTCCATTAGTATTCTCATAGGTGAGATTCAAATTACTAGATTGATTAGACAATGGTTGATTTTCAATTCTTTCTTGTCTATTCTTTAAGGTGCAAATTTCATAATCCCATTCATGATTTAGAACTAGGCTTTCTTTATTCAAAATGAAATTTTGTAAGCAAGAGCCTATTTCTAAAAATTTCAAAGCTAATTCATTTTCCATGTTCTTAGGCCAATCAAAATTGTGCAACAATTTACAAGCATCTAGGATATTTACTAAATGGGAATCATTAAGAATTTTTATCCTAGATTCAAGAATTAATTGTTGATGAATTTGATTTAGCAATTTAAGTGCATCAAGCTCCTTTTCATTCGTTAAAGTAAGGTTATCAAAGGTGTGGTTAGAAATTAATCCTTGTTCTTCATTCACCTTCAACGACATTTCATCATAAATATTATTTGAATTATGCAAATATTCACCAAAATCTTGGATGTTTGGACATAAAGGTTTAGATTTTACCTTTTTCACACTTTCATTTACGAAAACTTGGTGAGGATTTGCAATTTCCTCTTTTACCTCTTGGTCTTCATACTCTTCATTGATTACTTGTTCATCAAACATACCAAAATTGGGCACCCAATTAAAAACATGCCCATCTTTTTCAACCCTCAAATATTCTTGGTTGAAGTGTATGTCAAGTAACTCATCTTCATGATCAATCGCTTTCGTTGCTTCCAATAGATCAACCACTTTGTCATTTAATTCCAATTCTTTGTTCACTATCCCTGGTATCTCTTCCAAAACATCCTCAAATTGCACAGGAGTTGTAATATCTTCCTTTGAGTAGGCGATTATGTTGTCCTGTATATCAATTGGCACACAAGTTTCATTAACAATTTTGGAGTGAGTGTAGTCTTCCCACTTCTTCCATGAATCATAGTAGTCATCCTCCAAGTTCAAATTGTGACGTTCAACTACTTCTTCTTCCTCTTCTGATTCATCAACATGCTTCTCATCCAATTCATCTTCACCTTCCATAGATGGTCCAGTTATTTCCAAAAGTGGGTTATTTCTTGAATTCAAATTGGTAAAGCTATCATAATCCAAATTTGTAACCCATGATTCAATTTTATCACAATTTGGAAGGTGTGGATCCTCTTGGTCATCACTCTCTCGACGATATAGAGTTTCCACCACCAAAATGTTGTCCTCCCATTGTTGATGTTGGGGTGCACCCTTATTTGGCACAAGTTCCAAATCATCCACTTGATCTTGGAGACAATGAGTATACATAGCAATTTTGGGACAATTCCTTTCATTATGCTCCCTTGTATCATGCAATCTACACCCATTTTCCCATGCAAAATCAGAAATATTAAGAATGGAACTAGAGTGACTTGGTCCTGTAGAAGTATCTATCTGATTAGCAATAGAGGAAGGCACACCCCCATTGTTTGGCTTCGTATTCCACTGTCTCCCTCCATTGTTGAAATTTTGATTTGGGTGAGGGGCATGGGATTCATACTTCTGTTGTTGAACCAAATCATTACTCAATTTGTGAACCATATTTTTGAGCTCTTCAACCTCTGAATAAATCTCTTTTGGTTGAGCTATGTTATTGCTAGTTCCAATAGGATTTGCGTAATTGGTGAGATCTTGACTTAACATTTGAGTTGGATTTTGGGCCACTTGGTTTGCATAGGGATTCACGCTTTGAAATGGAATTGGATTGGGTGCGTAAGCGGGTGTTGATGAATATGGTTGTTGATAAGGCAAAGCATTTATGCCTGACATTTGCGGTGCCATGATCTGATTCATCATAGGAGCTTGACCATATGGACCATACTGTCCTACCATAGACATCTGGGAAAACCCATAACTCTGTGGTGTCATTTGTTGCTCAATGGTCATAGCTTCATTGTAGGCTAGAGCAAGAGTGGTAACTTGAGGATTTCGCCTTGCAAACATTGTCGTCATAGGATCCAATGCCCCAAAATATATTTGCAAAGCTACTACGGGATCAATAGCAAAATTTTGAATTTCTCTATTATAGCACTTCTAAAATTTCTGATTAAACATTCGGATTGGCTCATCCTGGCCTCTCTTGCATGTAATGAACTGATTATATATGATTGTGGGATCTAATGGTGACCTGAATTGGTTGACAAAAGCATTCTCCATTTGCGTCCATGACGTAATGGAACCAATAGGTAAGAAAATATACCATTCGTAAGCCACTTGGTCTAGGCTCATGGGGAAGAGTCTACAAGCCACATCTTCATGTTGAACTTGCAATCTTATCAAAACATCCCTATAGGCCTGAATATGCTCTTCTACGGTCCTTGGGCCATCCGATTTGTATTTGGGCAAAAATCTCTCTATATTCCTAGGGATCTCGTGAATATCCCCTACAATATTCAAAGGAATGTTATTGACTCCGTACCAAGGAGGTGGTGGAGGTTGGGCCATCTGATTCAAAATCGATGATGATAACCCTACAAAAACCTGGCAAACTCTCAGTACCTCAAAGGAAACCTGTGACACACAAAAAATCCTGCAATTAATGAAATCCAAAGAATAACTTCAAAACCAATTTGTTAGTCATAAATAAAAGAAGGAACCCTGAAAAAGTAGTATTCTAAAAATGTAAGTTAGTTTCTGATTCACCAGATCACATATGTGCAAGTGAAGAGCATACTCCTAATGTTGTAGGCTTTCTGATTCACAAGATCGCATTACGCGCAGGTGAAGAGCATAATACCGACAACAAATACATTTTAGACAAAATTATTCCTTACAAATAAGCATGAAATGACTAGCAAATATCAAACATGTAACGTATGAATAATCGTGTTAGCATCAACCAAGAGGTGTATCCATTAAAATTGAATGAAAGTAATTGCATGGAGACAACCTCATTAGTCAATTTTTTTTTTTTTAAATCAAATCAAGACACATTATTCCTGTATGAACAATCAAAAGCATTAGAACAATGCATAGCAATTCATGTCCTCCTTTTAACACTACAAGGTTGTATTGTTAAAAGAGGGCTAAAGATGATAATCAATAGGGCATGAAATATTAAAAATTTAAATCCCTATAGCATTTAAATCACTCTGAAATAAAACAATCAGGCCCTCCTTCTAGCGCCAATCTGTTGAGTGGTATTTTCACCCGATTGTGAAAGTACACTCTCCTTTAGGATTTGGGCTCCAAATCCCCTCTTGCAAAGAAGTTAAACAAACAACTTCTCCAAGGTCTCCGTTGTATTAGCATTTGCAAACTATGTATTAGTAATCTTCAATAAAGATATTCAATTTAAATGCTTGGAACACCTTAGCGATTGCAAGTAACTGTAAACAAGGGGCAATGTCATTCTATTTCACCCTGAAACTTAGTGATTGTTCATTGTTTTTTTTGGATTTTGTAATTTTTAAATGTTTATTTTAAATAAGTTAAACTTTCTAAAAAATGAAATGCAGAAACTGAAAATGAAATGCAAAAAAATTGAAAATAAAATGCACTCAGTATGATGCTATCCTATTTCGGCAAAACCAAAGATGTGAGGTCTCCATGCATGCAACCTAACCTATTGGACTTGCAAAACAAGCACAATCCCCATAGACTAAGTGTTGGCTCCTAGGGTACGAAATAAAATTCAGATTTCAAATATTCGCCTAATGTAACCCAAAAAAAATGGCATTAACATTATCTATTTATTCGAAACCTAAAAAAAATGAAATAATAAACATTAAATCCATAGCATGCAAAGAAAATCTCCTTCTTTCTTGCCCACAAGATGCAAATTTCTGAAAACTTTCTGCATTAAAAATATATCATTTTACAATAGCAGAATCTCTGGTTCTCACAAACCAGTCTGTGGAAGAAAAACAACTTAAACAGGTCCAGAATGGCCTTCTTGCCTTCAAATCTGCAACTCTGTTCACAACAATTTCTGACCCCTCTGGCCTCTTTGAATGGCGTATTTAAACTTCTGAACAAATTGCTTCCTCTTCCCTGACGGTTCGTTTCGCTTTTCGATGGCTGCTCGTTTCACCTTCCCTGACTGCGTGTGCTTTCGTTTCCATCTTGTGGCCCTTTGCTGCGTTTTCTCCTCATTGGCTTGCGTTCGTTTCCCTCCATGTGTAACGGTCATCTTGAATGATCATGTAACACTTTGTCTTATTCATTAGATTTTGTCCTTGTGTCCACGTCACTATGCAGGTTCGTTACCTTGGAAAAACTGGAACATGTCGCGATATCGTGACACTTCTTGTTTCTCAGCTTGGCTGCCCCTTTTGAATCGTGAAAATGCAACATGTCACGATATCGCGACACTTTTTCTGTTTAGCTCTTTCTCTTTGCTTTGAATTGCGAAAATGCAACATGTCGCGATATCGCGACACTTTCTCCTGTACGGTCGTGAAAACGCAACATGTCGCGATATCGCGACACTTTTCTTTTCTTGTTCTTTCTTGTCTTGTACGATCGCGAAAATGCAACATGTCGCGATATCGCGACACTTTTTCTCTTTAGCTCTTTCTCTTTGCTTTTAATCGCGAAAATGCAACATGTCGCGATATCACGACACTTTCTCCTGTACGGTCGTGAAAATGCAACATGTCACGATATCATGACACTTTTTCATTTTTCTATCGTGATGGAGCAACATGTCACGATATCGCGACACTTTTTCCTTTTTGGCCGCGATGGAGCAACATGTCGCGATATCGCGACACTTTTTCTTTCTGGGCCGCGATGGTGCAACATGTCGCGATATCGCGACACTTTTTCTTTCTGGGCCGCGATGGTGCAACATGTCGCGATATCGCGACACTTTTTCTTTCTGGGCCGCGATGGTGCAACATGTCGCGATATCGTGACACTTTTTCTTTCTGGGCCGCGATGGTGCAACATGTCACGATATCGCGACACTTTTTCTTTCTGGGCCGCGATGGTGCAACATGTCGCGATATCGCGACACTTTTTCTTTCTGGGCCGCGATGGTGCAACATGTCACGATATCACGACACTTTTCCTCCTTGTGGTATTTTGCTTTTTTCCTTGATCTTTAGCCTATGGGTCTCTTCAGTCTTCTTAGAACACATGCAAAAAAGGTGGGTCCCCAATTTTGGGGTACGTTGTGGATCAGCCACAACAAGACTTAAACGAGGCAAGTGAATATAAGTTCTATATTAAGGCAATGGATGAGGAAGTAGATCAGATAGAGAGAAGTAAGACTTGGGAACTTGCTCTATGACCAAAAGGTAAAATTGTGATTGGAACTAAATAGGTATTCAGGAACAATTTAAACGAAGATGGTCAGGTGGTCAGAAATAAAGCAAGATTAGTATGCAAAGGTTATGCAAAGATAGATGGAATTGAATTTTATGAGACATTTGCTTTAGTTGCACGAATTGAAGCTATTAGAATATTATTAGCCTTTTCAAGCTTTAAAACTTCAAAGTATATTAGATGGATGTTAAATCAACCTTTCTAAATGGTGTTTTAGAAGAAGAGGTTTACATTGAGTAGTCAAAAGGTTTCAACTTGACTAATAAATCAAACTATGTATGCAGACTAAAGAAAGCACTTTATGGACTAAAGCATGCTCCTAGATCTTGGTATTCAAGATTGGATAACTACCTGCAGGAATAGGGTTTTAGAAAAGGAATAGTGAAGAGTAACTTATACATAAAAAATTAAGGGAATGACTTACTTATTGTGGTTCTTTATTTTGATGATATTAATTTTGGAGGAAAAAATGATAATGTGTCAAAAATTAACAAAGAGCATGCAGAATAAATTTGATATGTCTATGCTTGGTGAGTTATCCTTATTTCTTGGACTTTAGATCTCACAATCAGAGATAGGAGTGTTCCTTTCACAAACCAAGTATATAAAATAAATGCTAAAGAAATTCAAGTTAGAATACTGCAAACCAGTAAGACCTCCCAAGGTCATAGGATGTAAGTTAAGTAAATATGATGAATCTCTAGAAGCAATTAAAAAATTATATAGATCTATGATTTGCAACTTATTGTACGTCACAACTACTAGACCAGACATCATGTAGGCAGTGGGATTAGTGGCACAGTTTCAGGAAGCACCCAAGGAAACATATGTAGCAGTAGTAAAAAGGATTCTCAAGTTTTTAAAAGGGACTATGGATTTTGGGCTCTAGTATCCCAAAAGTGATAGTTTCACTCTCATAGCTTATATAGATGCAGATTGGGTTGGTAGTATTGATGACAGATAAGTACAAGTGGAGGAGCATTATTTCTAGGATATTGTTTGGTCTCTTGGTTAAGTAAGAACTAGGCATCAATATCCTTATCTACAACAAAGGCAGAGTATATTGTAGCAGTTGCCAGCTGTACACAGGTACTACGGATGAAGTGAACTCTAAAGGATTTTAAGATAAAACATGATCATCTTATTCCCATACTATGTGATAATACAAGTACTATAAATATCTCAAATAATCCAATGATGCACTCCAAGAAAAATCACATTTTGATTAAGTATAATTTTCTAAGAGAGCAGATGATGGATAAACAAGTCAGGTTCGAATATGTTACTACAAAGGAGTTGATTGCAGATATTTTCACTAAGCCACTTTTGAAAGAGACTTTTGAGTACTTGCAAGAAAATTTGGGAGTAGTTATACTCCAACCCCAAAATTAACCACCTCAATAAGAGGTGGGGGAGGGTCTAAGCTAAGATTCTCATTCTTAGCCTCAAGCCCCAAATGTTGTCCTTTGCCATTGATGATAAATAGGGAGATATTTGAGTTAGGGGGAGAGCATTCAGTCAAGGGAAGCAACTTCTCAAGGGGAGCATAATAGAAAAATGTAAAGGAAATGATAACATGAAAATGGGTTACCATCAATGACAAAGGTGGAGATTTTTGGAAATATGAGCAGGTTTTGTTGTCATTGATTTCAAGAGTCAGTTTTAGTGAGCAGGACAAAATGAAGGATGTCAAGAGTCAGTTTCAATAAGCAAGTGCAAGAAAAATATTGCTTCTAGACCTAAGGAAAATAATATTATAATATACCTAATTATAATATTCAAGGTGGTCAAATGAGGTCTAAATAGCAATAGGAAGGCCCAAGAAAAATAATATTATAATATTTTTAATAATATTAAAGGTCTAAGGTTGACTTAAATATTAAATTAATTATAATAATTTCATTATAAATTAATTTATAATTTAATTTTATTAACTCTAAGAGTTATTAAATTGATTATAAGTTAATTATAATAATTTAATTATAAGTTAGTTTATAATTTAAATTAAATAACCCTAAAGGTTAGGATTATAAGGGAATAAGGTATTAATTAATTCGAATTAAAATCGAATTGAAAAAGGTCACCGACGTTTTGAGCACATGATATATTGCATATAAGAAGGGGTAAGTTTCATGTCAAATTATTATCCATGTGATCCAATGAATGCCATAGAAACTCGTGTGCAAAGAGGATAGAAATAATCACGTGTGTTTTGAAAGGTTTAAAGAAATAGAACTAAGGATAAGTAAGTGGGGATACCACTTCACACTGCAAGGTACTGGGTAGCATGGTTGGTAGCCGAGGGCTATGCTAAGATGTTGCAGGTACAAGGTTAGGGGTTTGATTCTCATGGTATTTTTTTTGGCAAGTGGAGAAAGTTTTGAATCCACTATCGGGGAATGAACAAAGGGAAGGCACATGCATTTTCCTTTGCATGGAGGCACGTAGCCCACTTGGTGGGCGCGTGCTACACAAAGTCTCTTGGGAGGAAGGGTTTGCATGTTCGAAACCCGCCAAGGCCTTTTTAGTATTTGGACATCGTATGCGCTCACATTGCTAAGGTTTGATTGTTGGATCTAAAAATTGTAAAGGTGGAAATTAATTTTTAATTTCTTAAATTTTGGTTGAAATGGATTAAAGAATTATATAGGGGATATAAAAGGGCATGCAAATTTTTATTTTTGTGTTTAATTTTTGAATGGTTAAAGTTAATAAAATGAGAAATAAGGTGTGCCAAGGGTGTTAGAATTTTTTGTGAAATAAAGTTATATTATAAAGTTTATTTTGAAAGGAGAGATAAGGCATAGTTGGTTTTCGATATTTTGACTTGGTGAAATATTTTTGAAAGGAAATATTAAGGACATATTTTTGTTATCTAACCCTTGAGATTGGAAAAGAGAGTGATTGTGATTGAGATAGGTTTTGAGGTCAAAACTTCATCAAAAAAAGGTATGGGCATATCTTCCTTGTGAGTGAAATATTGTTGGATGTTGTGAATTCTAAGTTGGAGTGAAAAGGATTTTTTGATAAGCATTGTTGAGTTTGATTATTAAAGGTTTTTCTGAGTAAAAGTTGATGATAAAAACCTTTTTTGATAAGCATTGTTGGAAAAATTGAATGAGCTTTCATATGCATGATTAGGGTTTGTGAAAGTTAATGAGTATCATTGTTAAGTGAGGTTTTTTTGGTAAGCAATGTTGACTAAGATTTCACTGAGTTATTGGTTGAGTGAAGTAAGCTTTTGTGGAAGCTTACAATATATATTTTAGACAAGTCTTAGTGAAGACTTGTTGAGCAGATTGGGAAAGTTCTCAAGAGGACTTGTGGATAGATTAGAGGTAAGTATTTGAAAGGACTTATGAGCAGATTTAATTTATTAATTTATTCAAACTGTTGGTGAAGGTTTGGGGTAGATCTGGTAGATTTAATTTGTGATTGAGTCAAGCTTTGTGCTAAGACTTGAGGACATATTTGAGGATATATTTTAGTGTAGATTTGGGGATAGGTTTGTGCCAGACCAGAGATAGATATTGAGTAGATTTGTAGTAGATCGAAGGATTGTGTTTAGTATAGATTTGAGATAGAGTTAAGAGTAATATTTGGAGGTGATAGAGCAGAGGACGATAGTCTCCAATGGATAGAGATCCATTATCCAGGGTAGTGAGAATAAAGATCTTCTGATTGAGGATAAAGTATTCAGTGGAGAGAGATCCACAAGCCAGTGTAGTAGAGGCAATAGTCTTCTAGAGGATCACTATCCAGAGTAGAGGAGAAGGAGTTCTATGGATAGATATCTGCAAACTTTATTAGGGGATTGGTGTCTCCTTTGGATACAAATCCATAAATATTGTAATAGGGAAAGTATTCCCAAAGAACTTATTTGAGAAAAATTATAAGGAATATTTTCTCCGTGGAGTATCCCACATTGAGTAAACCACATTAAATCATGTCTCTCATGTGTGTGATGCTTTGTGTGATATTTACTACTTTGTTATCATATGGATTGAAAAGCAAAATTTTTTATCTTATACTGTTCACCCCTTATCAGTATAAGCACATTTTATTCAACATTATTTTTTCTAAACATTCTTGTTGCTATGATGGTGAGTAGTCTCCTTGTTTTGGATGAAGAATTTATAAAATCCTTATTGTAGAGTATTGTTGCTACCATTCTCAACGACTAAGTTTATCATCACTAAACTAAGGAATCCATTCTTGAGCTAGAGAAGGAAATCTAGGGTTTTAATAATGTTTCTTGGTGAGGCTTAGAATGCTAGCAAGTAATGAATATTTATGTTCCCATTTTTATATTATAAGAAGCATAAATGGTTTTGGTGAAAACATATATTTATATTCCATAGTTTTTGTATGATAGGAAGCATAAACGAATTTGGTGAAAACATATATTTATGTTCCTTGTTTTTATACGATAGGAATCATACATGTTTTTGGTTAAAATGTATATTTATGTTCCTAGTTTTATATGATAGGAAGCATAAAAAATTTTGGTGAAAACATATATTTATGTTCCCAATTTTTATATGATAGGAAGCATAAATGGTTTTGGTGAAAGTGAATATTTATGTTCCTAGTTTTTATATGATAGGAAGCATAAATGATGTTGGTGAAAATGGATATTTGTGTCTTAATTTTCACATGATAGATAGCACAAATGACTCTGTGAGATGGATATATGTATTCCAAAATTCTTTATGATAAATTTCTTAAATGGTTTTGTGAATCAAATATTTGTTCTTGTTCTATTTTTGCTTGATTAGTTTAAAATGGTTTATGCAATGGTTGTCACAGCTTGAGAAGATCGACTATGCTTGGATTAGAATTAAATAAATCCTAAAAATAGGTAGTGCGAGATTTGTCTTGCTTGGAGGACATATTCCACTCTATCCATGATAGTCATTGTAATATTAAGTGAATAACATGTTGGCCAAGTACTATTACTAGGAAGAGGTAAAATTTCTACCGATCTTCTTGGGTGCTTGTCGAAGAAGATCTATGTAACCACCTCTATTATGACAACAAGAGTTGGAAATGAAAACCAAGAATTCCAAGATGTGGATAGAGTGGTGAATTTATGCGATGATGGCCATTCTCATAAGGGAAGATAAAAGGAAATGTTAGGATTTCTTTAAGATGAAACTTTGGATAATAAGTGTTGTCCAATTGCAATGTAATGAGATAGCTTGATTAATGAAATTTATGGTGGAATATTTTTAAGGCTTGGTTTCCCCACGAGGTTTCTCCCAGGATAAATCATGTGTTGAAATGGATCTTTGTATGGTTTATTTTATTCAATTGCTAACTTGTTATATTGCATTGGATGTATTTTCCTTAAGGGTTGATCGATGTATATAGGAATGAAAAGGAAAATAGATTTGCTATATTGCTTGGAAAAAGATGAACCATGGAAACTTAAGGATTTACTTTTATATTTTAAGTTATAATTAAGTTTCCTTTGTGTTTGTAAAACTAAAACTCTGCATAGATAGTTGGAGTAAAATTTAAGTTACTCAAAGGGATATGGGCAATTAAAGTATATGCCTTCTTAAAAATGTAAAGTTATGGTTGTTAGCTATTAAGTAAGCATTAGTCATGCGGTATCAAGTAATAGATAGATGTAGGTAAAGATAAATAGGTAATTATTATCACATCATAAGAGACTATGAAGGGTATGCTTCAGATAAAATAATGAGAATTTCTTATTAGGAACCAAAGAATTATTCACACATGTCATAAAGGATTTTTATGAGTGAATTCAGATAGGGGTTTGATTAACCACCTTGATCCTTAGTGGTTAGCTTTGTTAGGTTCTAACAAATCTAAGGTGATATATAATGAGGGTTTGATGAGGTTAATAAAGAATTGATTAGCTCATATTATATATGAGAGGGATAGTCAAGTATTGCACACTCTAACCATGCTTAGATAGACATGAGAAATAAATGGTATTCTTTAGAGTGCTTCTTTCAAAGAAATGAAAGGAAGGATAAGTTAGCTTGACTATTCAACAAGAGGGATAGCTTA
Organism: Wollemia nobilis; assembly: GCA_028583015.1. Taxonomy (NCBI): domain Eukaryota; kingdom Viridiplantae; phylum Streptophyta; class Pinopsida; order Araucariales; family Araucariaceae; genus Wollemia; species Wollemia nobilis. The sequence continues at coordinate 621,633 of JAQPPZ010016751.1, read as the reverse complement.
TAAATTATAACTTGCACCTAATACATCTCCGTAGCCAGATATATGTATGTTGTAGGGATGGGTGTGCCTCAAATAAATAAAATATTAGGTAAGGGTTACTTGTAGTTAATGTTGCCCTTCTAAAAAAAAATTATTTAGGAAAAATTTGGGTCATGACACATGAATCTTCCTCAAGACTATTCCAAGATGTTCCATAACAATTGGAGGCACAAAGATAAGGGAATATATCTATTCCACATTTTTTTCCTAATTCTGGGTAAGTCAAGTGTTAACTGCAAAATGCTATAATTAATGGGATAATAGATTATTTTCATTTTTACTTCCATTTGTAGGTAGACATGTTAAGGATTTGATTATAAATACTCCTTGTATGCCACCTTTTAAAATTTATAAAAATAGAAATATATGAATTAGACAACTATTGTACAAGTTGAAACAGTTAGTAAAGTGTAGTAATTTCATACTTAGTAATTTTTAGTTTCTTGCATGAAGTTTTGACCTCGTGAGTTAGCTTAGGACCTTTTGAATGTACATATTTTGCTAGACCTTAAATTAAGGTCCCACTCTTAGGGTTTTTGGAAGGCATTTTTGCTACAATTTAAGGTTTTATCATTGTTTTTTGTACTTACTTTTAGTAGTATTAAATATCTTATTTTCCCATATTTTTTCCTTGTTTTTAGCATGTTTGTGTTTTGTTGTTGTCACAATTAGATGGTCTTTAATTCTTGTATTTTTCATTTTTCATAGCATTTCAGTTTCAACATTACATTTATATTTTCTTGCTTTGAATTCTATTTCAATATCTTTTAATTTAGTAGCTTTATTTTTTAGCATTTTACATTCTGTCATTTTAATTTTAGTAGTTTTTTCTACAATTTCAAATCCAACAATGTAGTTCAGTATCTTTCATTTTTATTATGTTCAATTTTTGCAAATTAATTAGCTTTTCATGATGCAAAATGTGTTATTTAATGTGGTTTTTTGTAAAGGTATTATGATTTCCTATTTTTATTAGATAGTCTCATGCCTTGATTCCTAAGCAATAGTTTCTATATATCTATCACATACAACCTTAGGATGTCACCATGGTTTTGATAAATGAATTAAAGTGAGAGAATTAATGGTAATCATCACTTTCATTGTTAGACCTAAAAAAATTAAGAACTATACACAAAAATAGAAATATTACATTAGCATTGAAGGGTTTTTTTATCCCTCCAACAATGTAGATCATTATTGGTGGAGGGATCAAACCCCTATTCCTTTATGATGAATAAATTAAATAATAGATAAAATTATTAAAATATCGAATGCATGCAAAGTAAGCAATTGCTAATTTAAAAATACAAGAAAAAGACTAACAAATTGAGGAATGGATTTAGAAAGTTGAAATATTGGGTTGCTTCCTTAGTGCTTGTAGAATTTGCTTGTTGAAGATCCTAGATAGACCTCCTTGATTACAATAAGATGCTTGCAGAATCTCCTCGTGAGTGCTTGCAGGTTTCAATTCTATGCTTCCAAGAGAAACAATGATGCCTTACCTCTAATATCATGTTAGCAACGTGATAGTACCTATAGAAGATTTAAATTTTTGGCCTCCTTTAAGGATGGTTTTATAGATCACCCAAGCCTTTTATAGGATATTTTGAATTTACATGCATGGAGAAATGAGGTGTCAACTTTATAGGGTGAGGTGTCTAGTTTTGTAGGATAATGTAGAGAATTTTCAAGAGTTAAAGGAGATGACTCAACAGTATAGAGGTAGTTGCATGGGGTTCACTGGTTAAATTTGTAGTTGCATGCCTTTCTTAGGAAGTTAACTAGTTTGATTAGTAAGCTAAATATTTATTAGAAGTTAGGAAGATCAATTATACATTAAATGAAATGACATGTGATATCCTTACGAAATTAGTGGTGATGGGTAGTTAAAGTACCAAATTTGAGCTCTGATAGTGAAAGGGTAGAAGCACTATGAGAATGCAAAAGCACTATACAAAAGCACAATACAAAATTACCATGCAAAAGTATCATGTAAAAGCACCATAGCATTGTAATGCTATTATTTTTGAGTATTTTTGGGTGTAAAACCTTAGCAAAAAATATGTTTATACTCATTTTATGGATCATTTTGGGACCTTTCCAATGAAAATTTTGATAAGGTTTTGTTAATATTCCTCAAATTTTAGGCTATATTTTTCCCCAATTTAGGGTATGAAATGGTCAATTTTCCTTAATTGATCAAAATTACTAGTTGTCAATGCAATTGGCTCATAAAAATAGGTGTATAATATACCCATTATATATTTCTCTCTTTTATCCTTTTTACACTTTCTGTATAATATTTGAGTGGATAGATTGTTTTTTCTTTGTTTCTGGAAAATATTGTGAAATCCTACACAACTAGGACATCCTTAATTCTAGTAAGGAATTTGAAAAATAAATTTATTCCTATGTTACCTATATTTTCTTCACACAATCCTTTAGTTTTTTAGTTTCTCCTAAGATCTCAAACAATAAAAGTGGCTCCTACTCTTTGCTCACACTTTAGTTCCTACTCAAGTTTTGTACTCACATCTATAACATTGGGTTTCTTTCTAAAATAAAAAAGGTGAGGTTCACTCTTGAATCACACTTGATATTAAATATGTTATTGATATCATTACAAAACATATGTTTTACAGGAAAAATAAATATTGTTATGCCCAAAGTATAGTTGTGATATTTACTATCCATTCATATATATTTATTAATTTTAACAATAATTTCTTTGATTAGTATATCTTAGTATCACTAAACTTACTTTTCTCCAAAATATAAATATTATTATGCCTTAATAGAGTCGAGGTTAAAATTATAATGTTATTTTCATAATATACTCCAAAAAAGGGTACATGTGAATATTAGTCAAACTATTATTATAGATCTAGACAAGCCATTATTACCATTGATTTATCAAGTTGATGATTCTTAACAAAATTCTTTTTCCATTTATAAATGAAATAAAATTAAGAGAAGAATGCAAATTGATATGTCCAACTATTACAATATTTGACTTAATTGTTAATTATTTTGACAATAAACCATTCATGCACTAGTTTATAGAAAGTCAGTTATGATATTCATTGGAAAAAATTCCATAAAAGTTGTTTTGAAGGTGATGAGATATAACCATTGTCCTCTTCTTACTATTGTCATCTCTACTAATGTCTTTGTTTTTAGTTTATAGAGATGATTGTCCAACTATGAACTAAATTCACTACCACAAACTATATAACTAATATTTCTTTTCAATGACATGAATCACCTTCTCTTTCCATTATGTCATTGTGTAAGAATAATATTTTTTAAATTGAACTATTAATAAAAACACCAAGGTTACAAAAATAGATATGCAAGTGATGTATATATATTTCTTGTTAACATATTTTTAAATGTATTTATTAACTTGATAGGGTTCTATATTTTCTTTCAATGTTTATCTTATATACCTTAAGATGATCATTAAATAATTATAATTTTTAACTTCTTATATCAAGTATAAAAAATAATTTATACAAAAACATTCTTAATAAAGTATTTCATAATAACATGTAATAATTTATTAAGACATGACATTAGCATTAAAGTACCACTTGTCTATGATGCATACAAAGTAGTTTCTTGTATTATTTGCATGTGATATTTTATTATTGATAATTATTTTATAGGCATAAAATATGCATGTAAACCTTAACAAACAAATTGAAACATTGCAAGTCTTTTCCTATGGTAAATTAATTAAAAATTAGATATATTTTATTGGTTTGATATGGGTGCATTTTGTAATCATAACATTGGAGTATAATTATATTTGTTATTCAAATATTTATTTTCACATGTTGTACCCATTACAATAGTATGAGTATTGAATTATGTCTCTCATAATAGTACAAATATAATTGTCTTGTAATTTAGAAACTAAGAAATATTCAGTATGCACATTGCATAAACATATAGAATATTGATACTCAACATTACAAGGAAAATTATAAATAAAATAATATTAGGAATTTACTTTTCATAGTTTAGTCCTAATAAGGAAATGAGACCATATACTATAGGTCAAGAAAATTGCAAGATCCCTCTCAATATCTTATACAACACATGCTCTCATGTAAGGATAAAATTTTACTTTAATTTGAATAAGTTCATATTTTTAATGTAACTTTTTGTTTACAAAAGATTTGTTACCTTGTAGAAATTTTTTTAATTTATAATTATAGAAAATTACTTTTGATTTTAATTATTATTCAAAAAATTAAAGCAAATATGTATAGATGATATTCATTATTGAGCAACATCACACCATATTTGGATTTTTAACTAATGCATAATATATATTCAAATATCAAACCTATGCGTCACTTTTTATTCATTCAATTATCATCAATATATTCTCTATGTTGTTTCTACTATGTGTAAATTATTTTCCTAGTAAACATATATTAATTATCAGTGATTCCAAAGTGTTACCTATATCTCCACCTTAGCATTGACCTCTTCTAATTTTGTTCCTTCCTCTGGCTTAATAAAATTGTAACTACTTTTCTCTTTAAATTTTCTATATTTATTAACAATTTTCCTTGATATGACATTATTAATACTAAAAAAATAAAATGAACTTATTAATTAAAATATTCATTCATGCACTTGTATCATTGTAAAGAATACTAAGTTGGAAATATTTAAAATAGATAAGGGTTCCTTATACTATAGTTGCTATTCATATTCATAGTAATTATATTAGTGACATTTTATAAATGTTGCTTTTGCATCTACTTTTGACAACCATAAAAAAATAACATTAAAATAATAATAATGTTTCTTCCATCCTAAATAATAACTAATTTTGCATTCAGTGACACTTTATAGATGTTACCTTTGCATTTACATTTGACCACTAGAGAAAATAACGTTAAAACATATTCCTTTTGTCTTCTTCCAACTTGAATAATAACTCCATTTGTATTTAGTGACATTTTATAGATGTTATTTTGTATAATAACATAAAAAAATCTTGTGTGTCTTCTTCGAACTTTAAAAATAATTTTATTTTTTTATTTTACATTTACATATGAAACAATGTTAAAAGAAATACTTAATCCATGTAAAAAAATAAATTAATTAAATAAGGAAATTGATGTACACATATTTATATGGGATTGAAAACCTTTATATAAAATTTTATAGATAATAAGGTGTTTTGAAGCTTCAAACTTGTAAAAGACTCGTGAAAGAAGAGAATAATAAAATTTTAGTATAAAATTTTATTTTTTATTTAAATAAAATAAAAATAAAAATAAGATTTTATTTGAGAAAATAAAAGACAATAATTTTATGATCAGATGATGTCATCGTATCAATCTCCTATCTCTAATAAGTCATGGTCCAACTAACACAAGTCTTCTTTCTCTATTATCTCTCTTTTATCGTAACTCGAAACGAAGTCCAATTTACCCATTAATCCATAGTCAAGAAAAATATTTACCATGCCCAAGTTTGAAGTGCATATAATGTTTAAAAAAATCATTTTCTCATCTTCATTCTTATCATATGAAATCCCATAATTTTCATGCTTTCCCAGGATCTATCTGATGGGTCTTGAGTGACATATATTTAATAATAAAAAAATAAATAAATATCCTTTCGCTGGCCATCGATCCCTTCTATTATGAAATCTATTGTGGATTTGAATGTTGGTGAGAGATGACTACAGTCAGGAGAAGCAAGCTTGTTCGGATGTAAGAAATTCTTGGACGTATTCATTTCATCTGCAAAATGTTGAGAACGTGGAAATTACCAGTCACTTAAATTGAACATAGAAAAGGAAGAATACTGTCTATTGAATTCCACGTAAGGGTAATCAGGCTGCATAGAAAAGGAAGAATACTGTCTATTTAATTTAGTGTAACATCAAAGTTTATGTATTCAAGGATGTTATTTGTATTATCGATAATATGATCTGAGTTCAATTCTCACAATATACAGTGTCACATCAAAGTTTATGTATTCAAAGATGACATTTGCATTATCGATAATATGACCTGAGTTCTATCCTACCATAAATGTATATAAAAAGTATTTCAAAATTCATATACTCATGTCTTCCATTAACTCGTCCACCAATAATTCCCACGATGATTTCAACACGCTTATAATACAGGCATCCCACTTTTGTTGTCATATCTCTCAATTTTCACCGCAGTTGTTATCACAGGAATAGTTCTGAGCACATCATCTTCTAAAAACGCCAGAGAGAGATGTGAGATTCTTGTGTTTTGTACCATATTTAATAATTAGTAACGGACAATGATTGCATAGCTATTTAGTCTTTGTGGACAGTCTTGTTAATTAAAAATAAATTGCCAAACGACGGGAGAGTGATGTGACATTGAAAAAGGGAATATAGAGCTGCCATTCTTGTGATCAAAGGAATACAACTACCATTCATGAATATCTGGTGTGTAATGTGGTCCCTGGTGATTCTATCTGGTGTGTAGTGTGGTCCCTGGTGTTTCTCTGAAACGTGAGAAAAGAAGGATGTAATGTTAGCCAGCGCAATTGAAGTTGCACGGCGTATCTGCCGCCCTGTCATACGTCACATGTCAAACGTCATTCTATGTCGTTCACGTGGGCGGTGTGCTCATGGCCAACAAACCTGGATGGTAATACTATAAATATATTTCTTTATAGATTTCTTAACGATGGTTTCTTAATCTACACTGGACTTGTTTTACCTTCGGTTCATTGACCGAATGCCAATGCACTCATTACTCACATGCTCACATGTGCCTTTGGCATTTATATGATTGATACTTGAACTTAGGCCTCGAAGATAACCCATGTTCAGCACAGCGAACATGTTGAAACGTGAGTTACTTGAGTTAATATTGAAATTTTAATGCTTTAGATAGGTATTAAAGTGAAACTCAATTTCAGTTATAAAATATATAATATATTATTAGATTGGCATCATTAATATGTCAAAATGATGTCTTGTAATATTAAATTTTTTAAACAATTTTGAACAAAGATCACATGTTAGGTAAGAAACATAATTTTGATACATATGTTACCGATGTCTTACATATAAGTTAACATTAATATTATTACATCTAATGTAAAATAAGATATTAAATCGAGGTGTAGACCAATTGGTTCATTCAAACCCCATAAGGGGGTGAAGGTCCAAGGTTCAAATTTTAGGCCTCGTCATACTGAACACTTGTCCCTTTCTTTGTTCTTTCAGTGGCGTAAAAGGTTTAAAATGATTGTAGCATAGCGGTTATAGGGACAGACTGTGCGAAGATCTGTGTGGCGGCTTTTGGGATAGATAATGCAGAATACTTGGCGGCCATAAAAGCTGGACAGCTTGCTCGGATTCGTGGTGGCTACTGATTCCACTATGTTAAAAAAAAAAAAAAAACTTAATTTAAAATTCTTAAATATAAGTTAATATTAATGATATTACATTTAATGTAACTTAAGATATTAAATTTGAAATTTACAAAATATTAACTTTTAGAGGTAAATTTATGGTGGTTTCTCAATAATTATTTCTTAGTGGAATATTGTTGGTAATCAAAGAGTGGTACTCGCTTATACAATATTTGTGGTTGCTGAGATTTACCTTAAGCCACTAGGAAGTCATTGTCTATAGCCTAGTTCATCGCCAAATTTTCTACAAAAGTGTCATTTGATTTTTAACAACTTCAACAAAGCATATAGTTTCAATAAGAGGAGTAGGTTGAGAGTGCAGGTGTGGAGGAGATGTAGTAAATGTAATTTAATGACGAGTGTGGAGGCAAGAAAGGAGTTTTAGGAGGCAAAAATGTAAGGAAACAGTCAGCTTGAGGTGTAGAGTAGCGTAGTAGGAGTGGCATAGTTGGATCAACACATGGTTGAATCTTCTACAACATAGGAAAGAATTTAGAAATATATAGCTAAACCTATTAATGCTAAGGATTACGAATGTGGAGCTAACAATGCTTGTGGTTTGTCAAATCCATACCCCCTAATTTTAAAGGAAAAGAATCCAAATATGCTATATGAGAGTAATAACTTGAACAAGATAAATAGAACATGGGAAAAACAATTGAAAGAGAAGATAAGTGGGAAGGAAAATAAGGAAAATCAATTATTGATATCCTCTTAAACTAAGGAGCAGGAAATATTTCTAGATATTCCTGATAAAGTTTATGAAAGAGCATAGAACATACTTAACAAACTCTTACAGTAAAATTCATATGCTCAAGACCAATAGGGGAGCAAATCAGGATGTGGGAGTCTAATTGCTAGAAAGTTAAAGGTCATGTGGAATTCTCCTTTTTGCCAAAAGGTTTTTCCTCACTTATTTTAATAATGAGGAAGATTTCCATAGGGCTCTTTTATGAGGCCCATGGTTTATAGGTAGATCTATCATTTATCTCAAGAAATGGGCTCCTAGATTTAATCCTAACATAGAGAGGATAGATGTGGCCCTAGTATGGGTAAGGATCTCTAGTTTGCCTTCATAATTCTAGGAGAAGTAAGTTTTTGAAAGCATAACAAACTCGTTTGAGCGTTTTATCACAATGTATTTTATCACTAAATAAAGAAAAATAGTATTTTTTCTAGGATGTGTGTCATGGTTGAATCATGATAGAAACTTCTAGAGGAGATCAATTTGGTCTCAAGATGGGAGGTGTGGAATCAAAGTATACTTTATGAGAATGACCCATTTAGCTAAAAATATATGCCAAAATGAGTCATCTAAATAGATAGAGGAGGAATAATAGAGAAAGCTAGAGTAAGAACACAAGAATAAAAAAAGTGGTCTACTATGGAAGAAAAATGAGCAAAACTCTAGGGATAAGGGCAATGAGTTGCCAAGTTAGGAAGTTGTGAAGAGGAGGGAACCAAAACATAATAAGGAAGAAATAAAGGAAGATGGTGTTGGTGAAGGTAAGGACAACTCACAAAATAAAATAGAATTGGGAGATGAAAAACTAATTTTAAGAGAGGAATATAAAAATATAAAAATCCAAGACACTCCATAAAGGATAAACTCTCTAATACCATGAGATGAGGTGATTGAAAAGGATGAATAAAATATGGATCAAGTGGAAGAAAATGAGAAGGAAATGGCAAGGGAGATTGGAGACCCATGCATATTTAGATCCATAAGTTATTTCATAGTTAATCAAGAAGTCGATGTAGGGTCTTTAAGAATAATATGATTGATTGATCAATCATGCAAGGATTCAACGTACCTATGCCATGTGTCTAGTTGATGGTCCAACTCCTTAGATCCAACTAGATCCGTAGCATTACCTTAACACTAGACTTAGTCTCAAATGCACACTTTAATTCAAATTTGTTTATCTTATACTAAATTATGTGGTAGATTAGCTTACATATTCATGCTAATCCCTATAATCATCATGATACACAAATATATCATTGTACTCCTAGGCAGTAACCTAAATAATATATCCCATACCATCTCTTGTTATAAGAACTGACTAGATCTCTTGGTCTAATCCATTTTGACAGACTATAGTCACTCTTGAGTCAGGTTGCATGCATACCCGCATTCCAACATCATTGAGCATTTAAGGCTTTTACTTTAGAAAGTATAAGGTTCAAAGACTAGTTTTGTGTCAAACATATGCAACTAATAAAACTTATTAGGGTTCTATGTTTTTCCTTCATAAAAGTCCAATTGAGGTATATGGTTTCAAATTCAATTCATATATTTATGATATAGTTACAATAAGATAAACTATAAATTATCACAAATAAAACCACTAAGTTCTATCATTCCAAAATGAACCACTGACATCTTTAGTTTTTCTTTAGTGATAAGTTTTATTGATACAACCAATATATTAAAAGATAACATCATACATAAACTAACTCTATTCCATTTATTTTAATATCAAATCACATCCCATATTTATGTAAATACTTAGTGAGCTTTCTATCAATTAAGCATCTCACAATAATCATAAATTCAGACTATGTTTTCACTAGTTACTTTTACCTTCCAATCTTAAAGTCTAATAAAAACATTACTTTGAAAATCTCAATTAACCTATAAACAAATCATTAATATAAATTTATAAAAATTATTGATTTGCAATAGGCAACTCTACTCTGTTCTCTTTGATTTTATTACAGAGTAAATAAAGATCGCACTACTAAATCATTACATACTCATATGTTTTGGCTAAAGAGAATTGTTATATAACAATGAATGAAAATAAATGCTTATCAATACACGTTGGAGCATTATAGTTAGAGTCTGCATACACGTACAAGTCTTCTTAGACCACTAAATCCAATCCACAACAAAATCTAGTCTTAGCTTCCACTTTTTTCGATTTACTAGAAGACGAAATCCAAGGAAAAAATAGAAACTAATTCTTCTTAAGTTTGAGATTCTCATTGACATACACAAATTAAGATTTTATATTTATAGATAAGTTTATTCAATATGGAAATAAAGACATCTCGTACTTGGGTTCTCTAGAAGAAATCCAATGTAAACTTTATTATTGATTTAAGCCTAATTAATTTAAAATTAAAAAACGGATTAGACAAGCATAACTGGCCTATCAATATTAAAAGACAATAATTGATCCTCATAAAACTAGGTGGAAATTTTTTGAGGAAAGCTAGATTAATACCAAAGTCCATCATAGGACACAAATACTCATAGACTAGCTTTGAGAACCAAAATGATGTGTAAGAAATTTTCTACATAAAGAAACTTATATTTGAATTACTTAGACATAAAATACATCAACTAGGATCCTTTATTTACACATATAATGCAATATAATTATACCATTATATTACAATCAGGAATCCCCAATGTAAAATATAGAATAAATGATGCAGAAGCCTATCTTTAGGGTTTTTTTTTTTAAATAAGTTTTAAAGTAAATTTTTTATTACTAAAAATGGAATTAATTGACGCAAAATATAATTTGTCGAAAACGGTAATTACTAAAAAAAGTAATTTTGTATGAAAAAATAATTTGCTGAAAATAGTAATTACTTAAAAAGGCATTTTATGGTGGAAAAATCAATTTGACGAAAAATAGTAATTTTTATTTTTTATTTTTAGGGTTTTCTTTTAGGGTTTCTTTTAGGGCTTCAAGTTTTAGGGTTTCCTTTTAGGGTTTATTTGGGGATATATATTCCCTTGGTATTGCATTGTAAAAAGGGAAGTGAATCCAGGAATGAGAAAATAAATTATTTACTAGTTTATTTCAATGTACTGTAGTTTTTATATGAATAGAGGGTTTTACTAATTATTTTCATTTATTGCAGTTTTTATGTAAATGGAGAGTTTTACATATGATTTTCATTTATCATAGTTTTTATGTAATGGGAGGTATTTTATTTTGACCTCTTGCAACTAGATTTACATCATTTGGTATCAAAGCAAGTTGGATCTTGTTGGGAGCAGAAAAGAGAAGAGAAGAAAAGAGAAAATGAGAGAAGAGAAAAGAGGCTCAAAAAAAAAAAATTGGCACTTTATGCAGTGCTTGCAGAAGGTTTGTAAAACCTTGGAGACAAAAATTGGCACTCTGTGTAAGTGCTTGTAGGAGGTTTTTTTATAATACCCCATATTTACCAAATACCCCATATTCACTTCCAATATTATTTTTATAATTTCCTTAACTTCCTCCTGTCCCACATTTGGAAAACATGAAGTTATTTCAAAACAATCACGTTCTTCATTTAATATCTTAGAGATTACTCTGCCATTATCTTCTCAATCCTTTAGATTGTGGGCAATGGTGGCTTAGTTATTTTTTTTTTAATAATACATATGAATATAATCCATATACTATCTAACATTTTGTTCCATGATTATATGTACATATTTTTTTAAATATATTTTTATGCAATCATAAATTAAACTATCCTTATCTATCAGATTTTATTGACAACTACATATAAGAAATTTTATATTCATCAATATTCAATGTCTGAAGGCTTCCATGCCTTTTTGGCACTTTTACATATATCTTTTCAACAAACAACAACCAAATTACTTTAAATAAAACACATAAAAAATGTATTTCATTCCTAGTGCACCTATATGAATCTCAACTATGTGAGCTTCCATGTGCTCACGAGCCAAATCATCACTTCCCCTCTTACCTTTTCCATCAACTTTTCCCATATTTCAAAGAGATTTCCCTGGTCTTGTGTATACAAAACCATTAGCAGTGCCACATTCCAAAGAAAAAGGTAAGTACATATCATCAATTTAATTGCTAATCAAAGGTCGTACGAACAAGATCATTACAAAAAGGATTTGAATGATGGGAAGAAAATTACCATAGTCTTGAGTGAGTAAAAAACCACTATAATAAATAAAAAATGAAATCTATATTATGGAATATAAGAGGAATGAATACCCCTAATAAACACAGATTGGTGAGATCGATGTTAAGGGACCACAAACATGAAATAGTAATATTGTAAGAAACCAAATTATCTTGTGCAAGGTGGGAAAGTATTCGAAATATAATATGGAAGAAGGGTAAGATTTGACAAAAGGGAGCTAGAGGGCCTTCAGGAGGATTGTTAACTTTATGTAACTCTAACCTCTATGAGGTAGAATTTATCTCTAGAAGTGTAAATTAGTTGTTTATTGTTTTCTTGAGTAAGTACTCAAAGTTTGTTTTCCTTATTACATATTTCTATGTTGTAATGACTCAAAAAAACAAGAAATAAGAAAACACACAGAAAGAGAAATAATTTTATTTTGTCTAAGGAGAGGGATTCATAAACCACTAAACAATCTTAGATTGACTTAATGTTTAACAAATCACCTAATTTTCTCAATAACTATACATTACAAGATTTCCCTCACGCAAGTCCCTTCTACGTGGGCATAGCTCATGTTATGCACATAATTCCATCCATCTCATCATCCTCGATGAGCTAGAATTATCACCTTAAATCATTAGAAGGTGTACATGCATATCCATATTATACACAATTCATTATTCATAGGTATGCTATATGTACTGTGAGTTAAGCTATCAATCTTATCCTTTGACAAGCTATCTTAACTCAGGTACGATCTTCTATAAACCTAGTTACCATTCTCCCTAAAGAGATATTTAGTTATCCTTTATGTTCATACTATAAATTACTACTAAATTCTATAATAAGTTATTCAATCACGAAAATAAAAGATATATCTATATACTAAATCCAACAAAACATAATTCATTAAACATGCAAAAGATAGTTAGAAACAGAGATAAATCATTAAAGAATAGACATGAATTAAAAAATATTTAGATACATTCACATTAAATCAAATAGAATATAAATGTGTATTTTCCACATTGATCATTTATTACATAAGTGTGTATGGTAAAACCTCCATACCTTTAAACAATACATTACATCAATTTCATGAGGGAAATCTACCCACAAATCTAATCTATTTGCATAAGTAAACAAGATGTAAAGTAGAGATCAAAATTGTGCATTAATCCATCTGTAACTTTGGTGCTCTTGCCCTTCTATTGATCATTTGAAAATAGTAGGGGATCAAGACACTCATATTTCAGGATGGACATGCCTCTAAATGTATTTACTCATTTCATTACCAAATTGAAACTATACTATCAAATAAAGCAATCCAACTATCCAATGGATAGTGTTTTTTATAATTTACATGGTGGAATCGATAGTCACCATGAATCTGGGAAGGTTGTCCAAATTTTTATGGCCACCATAGTATTCAACGTTGTCTGCCCCAGAAGCCACCACATAGATCTTCATGTATCGCTCCAAATTTTTCGCATCCCTACCTTCAGGCTATTGGATCCGCGCCCGGAAGGAGGATGGGAAAAGGATGGTGCGGTACCTCGGACGAGAGGACTTTGCGAAGGTCCCGCCTCTCAAGGGAGGTGCATTTTGGTGATTTTTCGACGGATGGTGGGTTCACCAGGAAACATTTGGCGGCGGCTTCCACGCCTAGGTTTTGGGAATGAGTTTTGATGAGTTCGTTTTATTTTTAAACATTCATCCTAGGTTTGGCCGAATGATTCTAACTTAAACTACATGAAAATGCAATTTAAATGAATACAAAGAACTGAAAAGAAAGCAAAACAGAGAATTTGTAGGAGGCCAATGAAGATTACCTGATCCGAAAGTCTGATGGAGTTTCTGAATCTTGAAGCAGTCTGGATCGTCTTCAATTCAACAGAATCGCCTTCAATTTGATAAAATCGTCTAAACTGACAGGATCGTCTGTAATCTGACGAATTCGTCAGACAAATTCATCGTAGACCCATGAAAACAAAGAATGAGATGCGAAATACAAGAAATTCTATTTTGTAAACAGGGGCAAACTATATGAAAAAGTAATATGAGTATTGAACAATATACAAGAACAAAAGTAAATGCAAATCACTGTGTTTAGATAGCAGAATATGATCTTAATATGCAAACTAGACAAAATGGGTGAACTCCAGATGCAATATAGTATAAAAACTGAATAGACAATCTAATTTATAGCATAAAATGATAGATAAAAGAGAAAGAAGAGCAAACTCCAGGAATTGATTGCCTCGATGTGTGCTACAGTCAAAATCGTCTCGCATCAGTACGAGATCGTCCCGAATTTGACGAGATCGCCTCCGATCTTGACAGAGTTCAGTCGATTGCGATAGGTGCTGGCTTCGGCTGAAAACCAGTGGTGTACCTGCAATAAAATTAATATAGGACTAGTGCAAGAGCAAATTTGAAGTGTTTTAGCGCATAGGGAGTTGATTTACATAAAAATTCAGCCAGGGGTTGGGGAGGGAAAAGTCTTAGAGTTAAATAGGCATAGGATAGTTGTTGGGAGGTTGGAGATCATCCCAATTTGGGAGATCTCCAATGGGGGAAGGGTCCCAACGGCGCAGACACGCTTTTGCCCGGATTGGAGACCCGTTGGAACGGATTCCAACTATGCAAATTCAGTTTTGTGACAAAATCGTCTGGACGTTCTAGTCCAGATGAAATCGTCAAATCTGGGGCGATATCGTCTGATCGGAGACGATATCGTCAAACGGTCAAAACAACTGCTAAAAATGGCACGGAAAAAGAGGAAACGGGTTTCTCGACGGTTAACGGGCGGTTTGGGAGGTTAAATTTGAATTTAAATTTATTTACTAAGGTGAATGTAATTATTCCAATTTTATCGCGCCAATTTTAGGGTGCTACATTTTGCCCCCTCTTTAGCGAATTTTCCGAAGAAAATGCGTTAAAGATGAGTTCTTCTCGATCTACGAGAAAGCAAAAAATTATTCCCATTTTTAGGCGACGATTCTTGTTTGAATCGTACGACGACTTACTATGGTGCCCCCTCCGTGTTTTTACCCAAATCGAACGTTTGAGGTAAAAACGCGAAAAAGCAAAAATTATTTGTGAATTATTTTGAATAAAATTAAGAAAAATAGGGTAAAACCCTAATTCATTGTTACTGTTCATTTTACTATTTTTAGAGCTCTGGAGCAAAAATGGTAGAGACAGCGCACAGATCTGCAGAGGTCCGCCGCGGTCTACGGGTAGGGGTTTAAACTTAGTTTAGATTGATTTAATTTGAATTTACATGCTTTGTAAATGAATTTTAGGATGAATTTTGAGCATCGCGGCCGTTTTTGGCCATCGACGTCATCCGGACGAAATCGTCCCTAGTTCGACGAAATCGTCCCTAGTTCGATGAAATCGTCTCAAGTTCGTCAATTTCGCCCAAGGGCGAAATCGGCGAAAAAGGGACGATTTCGTCAAATTAGAGACGATTTCGACACGCGAAATCGGAGACGATTTTGCTCAAATTTCGGACGATATCGGCCAATAGTGGGCGATATCATCAATTGCAAAAATTTGATCTTTAAGTTGCATTATTGATTGCTAAAATTGTTATTAATGATTGTTTGTTGTTTTGATTGTTTATGCTTGCAGAGAGGATTACTAAAGAGCAGAGAGTGGAAATACGACGGGCTGAGAGATGACTTGGCTGCTCTCACCCAGGCAGAGCGAGATCTGCTGGCATAGGCCGATTTGCAGCATGTGGCAGAGATGCCGCAGGTTTCTACAGACATGGGGCTACTGACAGCCCTAGCAGAGAGGTGGTACCCGGCTCTTCATGCTTTCGGTTACCGACAGGGGAGATGACTCCCACACTAGAGGATGTATGGAGGATTCTTAGAATCCCCATACAAGGGAGGATGATCACACCTGCGGCCAATCAGGGCCACGCGATGGGACGACTCTGCGGTGACCCGAGCTTCACCCTAGAGAAGGGCGGAGTGAACATCGAGGCACTACGCCAGATGCCTGGGGCATCTACACTGACACGAGTTTTGGCTGGGGTGGTTGGTGGACTTCTGCTGTGCCACCAGAGCGGATGCAGGGTACCATGGATGTTGGCAGATGTGATCTGCGACATGCGCGACCATGGCTACAGATTTTCTTGGGGCAGCTTTGTTCTATGCCGGCTGTACAGGATCCTTTACGGGGTCGTGTACAAGGGCGGGCGATGTCTGGTCATGACATCGCTCCTACGAGTTTGGTGCTGGGAGCACATTGCGGTGCGGAGGCCGGTAGGGCTTCCACCGACAGGGGTTGACGGGGAGAGGCCCCGAGTCTTCTACTGGTGGCTCCGGAGAGGGGCACAGCGACGGATCGACCTACCAGTGTCCCGGAGACTACTGGATGACTTGGTCCCAGACCAGATCACCTGGAGGCCATGGAGGCAACATCCAGGGTGGGCAGAGGACGCACAGGAGCTGGCTCGCATCGAGCGAGTCTGCTGGCTGAGGATGGAGAGGGGAGAGGTGGAGCTCCACCGCTACGACCGAGTTTTGCGATAGTTCGGTCTACAGCAGGGGATCCCATCTCTCAGGGATTATGAGTTTTCTCGGACTGTCCGGGATAACACCACAGTTAGCGGGGCTCCAGATATGCAGCGATTCTAGAGTCAGGACGTGGACGATGCCCCCATTCAGCCAGTGGATGGGGATGACACAAGGGTAGCCGATGGCTACGATGCCTGGTACGCAGGCATCCGCCCTCCTCGGATGACGAGGGCTCAGGGACCGATCCACGTAGTTGTGCGTCGGATAGGGAGGCGGTGCCAGGCGATGGTAGAGGCAGCCCGGGGTCACGACAGAGGAGAGCAGAGGAGGCCACAGGCACAGGAGAGGCCGCGATAGAGGGAGAGGGAGAGGAGGGAGGCGAGACCCCCATCTCCACAGAGGCCACCATCGCCCGATAAGGGCAAGGGCGTGGACATAGGCGAGAGTAGCGAGATGGCTACTCTCCGGGCAGAGAGAGATCGTCTACGAGCTCAGGTGCAGACATTATGGGATGCAGCTGCACAGCACCAGGCTGAGGTGTCGCAGCTACGAGACGAGAATGCTCGTCTCAGGGCACGAGGCGAGAGGGGTGAGCACTCAGGAGCTGATGCGGTCGGTTTCTCAGACCGCATTCTATCAGGCTCTATACTACCAGGCGATTGCCAGAGGGCCAGAGGATACAGGTGCCACCTGCCATAGCAGATCCTATCAGGACAGGGTCGACGAGGAGCTCATCCCGATCGACGATGAGGACTCGCAGTACCACACATACTACGATGGGACCACCTCGTCCTTCGTAGGGCGGGGGAGGAGATGAGGCCGAGAGCTCTAGAGGCTCTCGAGGCTAGAGGGTGGGATACTGCCACTGATATTGTATTATACTTGTATTGATAGAGGATTGAGTATGCCGAGGTACGATTGTGGCATACCAATCCAGGTTTTGGATGATGTATATATTCCGTTGATATATATAGATGAGATATTTTTTTGATCATATGACTTGTCTTATGTGATGCTTATGATGCTTTTTATGTTTGATTGATTGATTGAGTTGATTGATGTAATGATTTTATTGATGATTCATGTAATTATGTCGTTTTGGAAAATATTATAACTTGGATGTCATGCTATAAATATTTTAAATGAAATAATCTGATGTAACAAATTGATTGGTTGTAATGAAATGTGATAAAAATAAAAAGAGATTTCTAACAATAATTTCAAAGGACATTGTCGCTATTATAGACCATTTCATGGAGTCGCCGCTCACTCGGTCGTCAAGCTAGTCCCAGGATAGAAATATTGTTAAAAGAAAAGAGTGCTTAAGAGACTGTCTTAAGACTTTGTTGTGATGATGCAAATGATGATGATGATGATGGTTTGTTTTCAGATTTCCATGAAAATATTATGCATGAAATATTGTAAAATGATTTTTGCTAGGCATAAATTCCTAAGTGTGATAAAATTTGTGAATAATTCCTTAAGAATTATACCATCATTGCAAAATGCAAAGGTTGACATAATGATATGAAATAATAAAAATGTGTTTGCTTTTGAAAAGCATAATTTGTAAAAAAAATGAAGTCATATGTTTTGTATGATCTTTGATAAATCGGGAATAAAAATTGTTACAATGGTTTGCGCTAGGCATAGAATATGTAGGTATAGACTTATACCATCATCGCGAAGATCAAAGAAAGGATAGTTTTATTGCATGATTAATTTTTGATGAACAGAAAATATGATAATGAGGACTTGCGCTAAGCATAAGTAAAGTCGATAAGATATATATGATATGTTTTGATTGAAATTTTTGATTTTTTCTATTATATAGTTGTCTTTGTGGTAAATAATTGTACTTGGTTTATTCCAAACAAGTTTGCAAAAATAATATTTCAAAGTATTTTGAAGACAAAAAGTTAGATTTATAAGGAATCCCATGTGCATAAGTGAATTCATTGCCAATCTTGATTTATCATAATGATAGACAAAATCTCTCAAATACAAATGTGTGTGCAATTGCATTGTTCATTTACCAGCTTTGAGCAAGATACTATGATACAAGTGATTTGAAGAAACCAAATAAGTGTTCATTAACCATGATGTAGATGCATATAACCATACTAGGCTACTATGTAGATCGGATTATCAAGAGCTAGCTAATCCATAAGCAGACATAGGTCTTGTACAAAAGAAGGTCGCTAATGTGACAGACATATCGCCACGCTAGGAGTTACCCAAGGCCAAGCAAGTTGGGCACAAACCACCTGTTATGGGGCTTACCTCACAGTTTTCGAATAATTGAGAATTCCAGGGATTCAAGCTCATTCACCCTTCTTTTCTTTTCAAAGGGTAGGGAAAGGGATTTTATTGCTTTTCTTGCTTTCTTTTGAACTTTGCTTATTTTTCTTTTTGTATTTCTTTTGCTTGATAATGCTTGGAACATTGTTGACATAACATTTTTCTTTTCTCTTTTTCTTGAATTTTTCTTTTCTTTTTCTTTTTCTAGGGATACTTGCTCAGATTAGTTGTAGAGCAAGGGATTTTTATTCTGGGTAGGGGTGAGCTTGTCCTTTTGCCAATTCTCAAAGATTCTAGACCATGTGCATGATAGGATAGCAAGGGAAACTTTTCACTCAAGAAATCAGTTCTACTATGTAGCAAAACATGGAAATTACAAATATAATCATTTTATTGTGAAAAGATGTGCTTGGTTTAAGTAAATAACAAGATCAATTCTCTATGCTCAAACTTTATTTAATTGAATTTTGTGAACTTTGATATAAGAGAGATTAGTAATCATGCCGTATAAAATCAAGATATTTATTGTGTGAGTGTGCAAGTGAGGGATGCCAAATAAATGCTAGTTTTATCCAAAATAAGTTGAAACATATAATTGCAATAATTGTAAGAAAATAATGATTTTGAGAAAGTTTTGAGAATGTTGACTCTCTCTTTATTCTGTATATTGTTTTGGTTTCGAAAGAGTCAAGCATATAGCTGTTTTTGGATTTTTATGTTGATTTTTGTTTTGGAGCAAAAGGAACTTTACAAGTGCTTTAAATAAATGCAATAAATATTTTTGAAGATTTTTGAAGATTTTATGAATGTTTTTGAGGTTTTTGAATAAATTGAAAGAAATACACGATAATGATTTTGAACAAATATATACATGGATGAAATAATCAAATTTATGCATAATAACGTTTGAGATGTAAAATATTCATGGGTTCTTTAAGTTCTTTACCATCTAAGGTAGATAATTTATATGCTCCTGATTCAAATTTTGCAAGTAATGATGTACGGTCCGAGCCAGTTGGGCTCAAATTTACCTTTCAGTTCTTTGGTTGCATTTGTATTCTTTTGATTTTCTTTTAAAACAAGGTCGCCAATCTCAAAGGATCGATGACGAACTTTCTTATTATATGCTCTTTTAAGCTTGTTTTGGTATGCACGGAGATGCTCTAAAGCATTGATGCATTTTTCATCTAGGAGTTCCAGCTGATCGAGTCCCACAGCACGATATTCATCTCCTACTTCGGTGTCTTGAAGTAGCAGAGCCAAAGAAGGAACTTCTAATTCAAATGGAAAAACTGCTTCGGCACCATATACCAAAACAAATGGTGAAGTGCCCGTGGGGGTTCGAACACTAGTTCGATAAGCCCACAGGGCGGGATATAATTGAATATGCCACCACGGCCGCTTTATTGACTAGTCTTTTGAGAATTTTGATTAGAGTTTTGTTAGAAGCTTCTGCTTGACCATTACCCTGAGGATAATAGGGAGTAGACCAACGATGTTGAATCTTATATTTTTGACATAATTTTTTAACATCTTTATTTTTGAACGGAGTTCCATTGTCAGAGATGAGATTTGCAGGAATTCCAAACCTGTAGATGATTTGATTAAAAATGAATTTAGAGACCTGTGAACCAAAGGCAGGAAGCTAAAGGCATAGCTTCAACCCACTTCGTGAAATACTCAGTGGCGGTTATGATGAACTTATGTCCATCAGAAGACACAGGATTAATTTTACCAATAATATCCAAGCCCCATTTAGAAAAGGGCCAAGGAGAAGAAATAGCTCGCAGCTCTTGTGTAGGCGCATGGACAAGGTCAGCATGTTTTTGACACTTGTCGCAATGGCGCACATATTCATGTGCATCCGTTTCCATGGTAGGCCAAAAGTATCCTATCCGAAGGAGCTTTTTAGCAATGACGCTACCACTAAAGTGTCCTCCACAAGATCCATCGTGGGCTTCACTCAAGGCTGATTTAGACTCTTCTAAATTTAGACATCTTAATAGGATACCTTCAAAAGATCTCCTATATAAAGTATTGCCAATGATTACAAATCGACTTGCTCGTCGACGTAATAACCGACGCTGGTTGCGATTAGAATTAGCAGGGAAAGTCCCATTTTGGAGGAAATCAAATATGTCTCAGATACTCGTAGTTCAGGAGTAGTTTCCTTGATTAGAAACACATCCAAAGGCTCTAAGCATGACTTATGTGAAGCGGGTTCTCGGAGTCGACGAATGATGATAGTAGCATATTCATTGTCTAACTCCAAGGGTAGGAGAGATGCAACGACGGCCATAGCATCAACTGCACGGTTGCTAGTTCGAGGAATGGCTTCCAAGGTAACTTGATCAAACAAGGCCATTAGTTGTAAAACATAGGCCTTATATGGGCGAAGTTTATCATCTCTGGTCTGATAAACTTCATTAATTTGGTTTATAACCAATTGGGAATCCCCAAAAACTAAGAGGTTTTTAATTTTAAGCGCTAAAGCAGCTCGTAATCCAAGGATTAGAGCTTCATACTCAGCAGTATTGTTGGTGCAAGCAAAGGTTAGTTTGAAGGACAGAGGAATAAGATGTTTTTGCGGAGATATTAAAATAATACCCGCACTAGCCCCACTCATGCATCGGGCTCCATCAAAGTATAAGGACCATTGTTCAACAAGGTCTCGCCTCTAATTGAAGGCATTCATCAAGAAACTCGATAATGAGGGGATGAGTAGACTCTAAGGGTGCAGCAGCTAATTGATCTGCTATGATTTGACCCTTAACGTACTTCTGTCCTATGAAGGTGAGATCAAACTCGCTTAGAGCAAGAACCCACTTGGCTGTGCGACCCGATAAATAAGGTCGACTCATGAGATATCTTAAAGGATCATATTTGGCAATGACATACGTTTTTTGGCTAAGCATGTAATGTCGTAATTTTTGTGTAGCAAACACGATCGCTAGACATAACTTCTCTAACGCTGTATAGCGGGTTTCATAATTGATGAAGGTGCGGCTAATGTAATAATTAGCACGTTCTCGTTTTTCATCATCAAGCTGAGCTAACATAGCTCCTAAGGCAGAATCTAAAGCGGAAATATATAGAAGAAATGGGCGATCAGATTTAGGCGATGAAAGCACCTGAGGGTTAAGGAGATATTGCTTGAGAAGTTCAAAAGCTTCTCTACATTCTGTGTCCCAATTAAAGGGGACGTCCTTCTTAAGGAGTTTAAGAAAGGGACCAGTTTTGTCCGCCAGCTTATCAATGAAGCGATGGATAGCTTGAAGTTTACCTTGTAAACTTCGTAATTCAGATATATTAGTGGGTGCGGGCATATCAGTGATAGCCGCAATTTTGAGAGGGTCAATTTCGATACCACGTAAAGAAACTAAAACCCCTAATAACTTGCCGGATTTAACTCCGAATATACATTTTGCTGGATTTAATCGAATGAGATATTCTCGTAATCGATTAAAAACTTTTCTTAAATCGTCTAAATGATGATCTTCAATAAGAGAGCGCGCTATAATATCATCTACATAATCATGTAGGATATCATGCATCATATCATGAAAAATGTAGGTCATAGCCCGTTGATAAGTTGCCCCGACATTCTTTAGGCCAAAGGGCATCACTTTCCAGAAAAAGGTACCCCAGGGGGTAATGAAGGTTGTTTTAGCCTGGTCTTCAGGAGCTATCCTGATCTGATTATAGCCGGAGAATCCGTCCATTAAGGACATCATCCCACTTCCAGCAGTGAAGTCAATAATTTGATCCATATTTGGAAGAGGAAAGTCGTCTTTAGGGCATGCAACGTTAATATCTCTGAAATCTGTGCAAACCCTAACTTTGGTGGCTTCTTTCTTGGTGACTCGGAACTACATTGGAGATCCATTCAAGCATAATCAATAGCTTGTATGAAGATAACATTCAGGAGTTTTTCTAACTCCCCTTTGACTAGCATAGCCACTTTGGGATGCATTTTTCTAAGTTTTTGTTTAACAGGTTTAGCATCCGGATGGACCACTAGATGGTGCATGACTACGTAAGGGTCTAGACTCGGCATATCTTCATATGTCCAAGCGAAGACATCTTCATACTCTTTAAGAAATGCAATGTATTGTTCTTGTTTTTCTTGACTTAGTTCCGCTCCAATGTTGATTATGTGAGGGTTGTCCTCAGTTCCAATATTAATTTTAATGACATTTTCTACCTCCATGTGTAGATCTCTTTCAAAATTAGGTGGGGCGGGTGAAACGCCCAACTCTTGTAATTCTTGTAAAGTTAATTTAGATAATTCGTTCTGAGGGTCAACGGCCTCAAGTTGAGCTATGGTTGGTATAGAACCATCAAAATAAAACCCGTTGTACAACATCTCTTCAACAGAGACATCATGGAAGATATCTCCTTCCAACTCTTCATCGGGGTCAACAATCATTTCAGGGTATGCTATGGATAGCATGTTGCATGAAAATGACGGATTTTTAAGAGGCAAATCAACATGTCTATCCAAATAGTCTTGATAGCATATGAGATGATCATCATCCTCAAAAGGAAAGGGTTGACCCTTACTAGGTAATAGGCCCACACCACATCGGGCAGTGCCATGGTTCTACCTCGAAAGGTTCTTTCATGCCATTTTGGAAAGGTCCTAAGCCTTTCCCTTTGTATCCCATTTTAAGCATCATGGGTTTAGCTTTAATATAGTCGTTGGTAAAATAGCACCGAGCATATCCATCATGATGGGTTTTGATATTCCGAGGGATTCTTCCCTAGTCATATCCTTTGTAAATGAAGGCGCAACTCCCGACTTGGTAAGTACTTCCCATAGGTTGTGGGAGGCCCAAAGTACGAGGAGATGGCGGCAATTGATTTAAAAGGTTTGAATCTTGCATGAAAGCATTCATTTTTTCTGATATTAAGGTTGTAGATAAATCTGGTAAAAGATCATCGTAAAGGGCATAAGATGTAGAAGGCTTATTACCTATGTCTTGAGATGTGGAAGGTATGATAGATGTGTCTGAAGGTTTTGAATTTATGGGATTAGAACTTGAAGAATTGGTTGTAGTTTTAAGAGCTTTTTGAAGTTCTAAAGTAATTTGTTTAGAAGGTGGTTGATCTATATGGGAAGATGAAGTTAATGGAGGAGGAATAGATGAAGTGATGGGTTTATATTTCACAGCTTTAGATGAAGAAGAACTAGGATATGTGGATGACAGAAAGCAGGCAAAATTGCACTCCAACCGGTTCTCGCCAATGCACACATATCAAAAGGTCTAGGGTCACCATGAATAGTGACCAACTTGATTTTTAAACTCAAACTTAACACATTGGTGTAAAGTTGATGGGACTGCTCGCATGGCGTTAATCCAAGGGTGACCCAAAAGTATATTGTACGATGCTGGGCAATGTACAATAAACACAGTTGTCTCAAGGGTTCTAGGACCAACTTGCAATGGGAGGGTAATGACTCCACACGTTTCTTGTGTTTCGTCATTAAAGGCTTTGATAATCATATCGCTCTTCTTCATTTCATCACTTCTAAAACCAAATCGTTGGTAGAAGTCAAAGGTGCAGATGTTTAGAGATGAGCCATTATCAATCAAGACTCGTTTGACAGCTACATCCCCAATTAAAGCTGTAATATACAAGGGATTATCCTTGTGTAAACTGTGTTGTGGGATATCTTTATCCCGAAAGTCAATACAATCAATCTCTCGCGTGATGATAGTATTGGCCATAGCTTCAGGTTGGATGTTTTGAGGTACCATCATCTTGCTCAAAGTAAGCATCAATTCATCCCTATGGGTGGGAGAGGATCTTAATAAATCTAAAAGGGAGATTCTGGCGGTGGTATTAGACAATTGCTCATTAATGCTGTAAGGGGGTTTAGGTTGAACAATAGGAGCATGATTTCCTTTATTAGGATTTTTCAAAACAAATGGAGCTGGTCCATCATTCTGGTTTGGTTCTTGTTGGGGATTTTGAGCTTGTTGTCGGGTGACGACTCCGATGGTACCTACAATGTTATAGGGACGACGTTGAAACGGTCTCGGTTGAGAGTTTATGGCTTGTTCATAAGGAAGGACTTCATTAGAAGAAGGTCGAGTAGTGACTCTTCTGGGAAATGGTTCTTCTGGAACATTAGCATCTGTGATAGGTTGAATAGGATCTGATTCATTTTCAGAACTATTCGATTGAATAGTGTCTACTTCACTTTCACTATCTGACTCTATATCACTAGAATCAGAAGTTTGAAAATTATGTAAGGGCCTGGTTGTAACCAGGGATAAGGTTGTGTCGAATGTGTGAGAGTCCTGAATAGGTAATTGCCCGCTAATGGTTCCTACATATCGGGTAGGAGGGGGAACATTGTGATGTTCAATTTGATTAGCTACCTCTTTACCATGTCTTGGTAAAGGGTGTTGAAATATGTCTAAAGTTTGATTGGCATTCTGATTTTGATTTTGGGGAAAAGTCTTTTGAGTATTATTAGGAGGGTTTTGTTTAGGTTGGAAGGCTTGCACTTCCATTTCATTATTGTCAATCAAATCTTGTATTTTATGTTTCAATCTCTTACAAGCGTTGGTAGAATGTCCAGGACCTCTATGAAAATCACAAGTGCAAATCAGCTCTATATCCGGGTATGCTTGGGTCAGGTTCCCAGATAGCTGGCAGTTGGATTAAACCTCTTTCAAGAAGTTGAGGTAAAATAGTTGATAAAGGTTGGTTTAATCTAGTGAACTCTCGAGGAGGCTTATCAAGAGGTTTCAAGATGAATTTTTCTGTTGTTTTTGTTGCATTGACATTAGCAACATTTCTATTGTCAGTGACTCCATCACCGACAACCTGTTTGTTTTTATATTGATTTCTAGATGTTTTCTCATCATCCTTCTTTCTAAGTTGGCCTCTCCTAATGAGGGCATCTTCTACTCTTCGAGCTAAGTCTATAGCTTGATCGAAGGTAGTCAAAGTAGTCGTTGATAGCTCATAAGAAAGTTGTTCTTGTAAATTGTTAATGAAAATGTCTAACATTTCCCTATAGGGTAGCACAAAGTGCAGTTTTCCTGTCAATTGTCTCCATCTTGCTAAGAAATCAGCAAAACATTCGTCTTTATCTTGTTTTAAATTGTATAGGTCTTTAATAGTTACATGCCTCTCGATGTAGGCACTAAATTGATGAACAAATGACTCAGCTTGTTTCTTCAAAGTTTCTTAAGGAATGAGTGGGCAATTGATAATACCACTCTAACGCCATTCCACCTAAACTTTTGGGGAACATTTTTAGTAATAGCAAGTCGTCATGCGATATGTCGTGACATGCTATCCTAAACATGCGAAGATGTTCTATGGGATCTTCGGTTCCTTTATAGATAGGCAGGACGGGCATGGGAAAATGTTTAGGGTATGGTTGAGCTACCACTATGGGATCCAATGGTTGGCTACAAATCTCTCGATAATTATACGAGGGACGGTAGGGATCTATCTGGTCCATACGTGAAGCCAATTGTTTCACCATAGCTTCCAGATTACTAGTTTGCCCCCCATATTGATTCGATGGGGCATTGCCATAAGTGTTATGGGCGTAGGATGGAGGAACATGCAGATTAGATGCCATGTTACTATTGTGTAAAACATTGGTAGGAAAAATATTATGGAGGAGTTTTGAAGTTGGATTGTGTTGTATTGTAGATTGTTGAAAGTTTGTATTTGGCTTTGTTTTAGATTTTTGTCTATTTAAAGCATTTTGCTCAATAGTTTGGAGGAAGGAAGTAGTGAAGGGAATTTTCTTTTGTGCGGGAGTGATTTTAGGTTGAGTAAAAAGTTGCTTAGGAGGTTGGGTGACCCGTTGTTTGGTCATGGCTTGGGCTATAGTGACCATATTCGCATTGGATGGTCCACCCTTATCACTTTCTTGATCAATGAAAGATAAGGGATTAGTTTGCATATCAAGCGCCCGTTCTAAGGCTGCTTGAGCATCACTAATTTCCCCTTTATCAATACGGACTGCCACATTAAGGACGTCGATATGTTGATTAAGAAATTTTTGAAAATGTTTCGCGTTGTCAAAAGTGATGCCTCCATTTGGAGCTATTCTAGGGGACGAAGATTCTTTAACACTTCCTTCTTGTTCCTTATCTTCACCTAAGTCTTCATCTGAATGACCTAGAGTTTCGCCTTCCGGATTTGTATCTCCAAGAAGGACATTTGGGTTTTCAGTTGTATTTTGTAGCCAATCTTCTCCTTCTCCTAAAATTTCTTTACCATTCCTAAGTTTAGTCATGGTGCTAAGTTTTGATTTCAGCAAATATATATATATATATATATATATATATATGCAACAAATTAAAAGGTATATATTTATATATACCTAATGCAATATTGTAAATGAAATGTTTAAGTTTTTTACTATGTTTTTTTTTTTTTTTGATTTTTTTTTTTTTGAAACAATATAATAAAGACAAAGAAATGAAACAATAAATGCACACAATAATAATAAGGCTGAAAGTAGATGAACTAATCTTCTATGAATAACTTATGAATATCATTAATAGGTTCAAGTTGTTCAGGGGTCATGAAATGTTCTTCTTCAAATTGAAAGTTTTCTTTTAAGAATTTGATGAAAAGGGCTATGGTGATATTATCTATTTCAGATCCCGGTTGGAAATAATAATTCTCACGACAATATTTACAATATAACATAGCTCTAGGAGTTTTATTCCATCTTCTCCTAATTATAAGATCATCTTCTAAGGAATCTATATGAACTAAAAATGGGCGCACTATAACGGTGCCTTCAAGATCTTCCCTGAAAGTTAAAAGTTTTGCAAATACAAGAGCTCTCCTATAGGCTAACCACCTATGGCAAGCTCTCTGAAGTTCATGATAGAACACTAATTGATGAGGATCCAGGATTCTATCCAAGACTAGCCTCTTAATCTGTTTAAGTTGTGTGGACCTAGATGAAATGATACTAAGTCTCCTGATAAGCTCGTCCCACAAGGATTGATTTCTACTTGTTTCAGGGATACTAAGGACAAAATTAACTTCTATGGCTGCTAATTGGTTTACTACGTTTATAGTAACTGCTAACCTCTTTTTAGGAGCTACCATCTAAACATGATTTTGAACCTTAAATGTTTTAAAATGCATCTAAGTTTTAGTTGTTCTAATTTTTTTTTTTTGTTTTTTTTTGTTTGTTTTTGCTTTTGTTTTCAAAAGGTTATGATGCATTCACGTCGGGTTCACCAAAATGTATCGCTCCAAATTTTTCGCATCCCTACCTTCAGGCTATTGGATCCGCGCCCGGAAGGAGGATGGGAAAAGGATGGTGCGGTACCTCGGACGAGAGGACTTTGCGAAGGTCCCGCCTCTCAAGGGAGGTGCATTTTGGTGATTTTTCGACGGATGGTGGGTTCACCAGGAAACATTTGGTGACAGTTTCCACGCCTAGGTTTTGGGAATGAGTTTTGATGAGTTCGTTTTATTTTTAAACATTCATCCTAGGTTTGGCCGAATGATTCTAACTTAAACTACATGAAAATGCAATTTAAATGAATACAACAAACAGAAAAGAAAGCAAAAACAGAGAATTTGCAGGAGGCCAATGAAGATTACCTGATCCGGAAGTCTGATGAAGTTTCTGATTACTTGTAGTAGTCTGGATCATCTGCAATTCAACAGAATCACCTTCAATTTGATAAAATCGTCTAAACTGACAGGATCGTCTGCAATCTGACGAATTCGTCAGACGAATTCATCAGAGACCTGCAAAATAGCAAACAGATGCGAAATACAAGAAATTCTATTTTGTAAACAGGGGAAAACTATATGAAAAAGTAATATGAGTATTGAACAATATACAAGAACAAAAGTAAATGCAAATCACCGTGTTTAGATAGCAGAATATGATCTTAATATGCAAACTAGACAAAATGGGTGAACTCCGGATGCAATATAGTATAAAACTGAATAGACAATCTAATTTATAGCATAAAATGACAGATAAAAGAGAAAGAAGAGCAAACTCCAGGCACTGATTGCCTCGATGTGTGCTACAGTCGAAATCGTCTCGCATCAGTACGAGATCGTCCCGAATTTGACGAGATCGCCTCCGATCTTGACAGGTTCGTCTACCGCGATAGGTGCTGGCTCCGACTGAAAAACAAGTGGTGTACCTGCAATAAAATTAATATAGGACTAGTGCAAGAGCAAATTTGAAGTGTTTTAGCGCATAGGGAGTTGATTTACATAAAAATTCAGCCAGGGGTTGGGGAGGGAAAAGTTTTAGAGTTAAATAGGCATAGGATAGTTGTTGGGAGGTTGGAGATCATCCCAATTTGGGAGATCTCCAACGGGGAAGGGTCCCAACGATGCAGACACGCTTCTGCCCGGATTGGAGACCCGTTGGAATGGATTCCAACTATGCAAATTCAGTTTTGTGACAAAATCGTCTGGACGTTCTAGTCCAGACGAAATCGTCAAATCTGGGGCGATATCGTCTGATCGGAGACGATATCGTCAAACGGTCAAAACAACTGCTAAAAATGGCACGAAAAAAGAGGAAACGGGTTTCTCGACGGTTAACGGGCGGTTTGGGAGGTTAAATTTGAATTTAAATTTATTTACTAAGGTTAATGTAATTATTCCAATTTTACTGCGCCAATTTTAGGGTGCTACAATAAAGTAGAGATCAAAATTGTGCATTAATCCATCTGTAACTTTGGTGCTCTTGCCCTTCTATTGATCATTTGAAAATAGTAGGGGATCAAGACACTCATAGTTCAGGATGGACATGCCTCTAAATGCATTTACTCATTTCATTACCAAATTGAAACTATACTATCAAATCAAGCAATCCAACTATCTAATGGATAGTGTTTTTTATAATTTACATGGTGGAATCGATAGTCGCCATGAATCTGGGAAGGTTCTCCAAATTTTTATGGCCACCACAGTATTCAATGTTGTCTGCCCCAGAAGCCACCACATAGATCTTCATGTAGTTTTCCCTTATAACCACCATACCACAATAATTTTAAACCTTTTACGCCACTAAAGGCACAAGGAAAGGGATAAGCGTTCAGTCCGACGGGGCCCAAGGTTTGAACCTTGGACCTCCTCCCCCAGGATTATGCATAATGGTTCAACCCCAAAATATATTTATAAAATTAGGGTGAATCTAGTCATAAGGTGTATAAACATCGGGGCAAAGTTTTCAAAATTTTGCAAAAAATTTATCAAATAATGGCGATTTTTTGAAAATTGTGCACCAAAATTTTCAAAATTTTAAAATGGTGATTGATAGAAGTGACTATCATAAGGCAATTATCAAAAGTTACTGTCACAAGGTGATTGATAGAAGTGACTATCACAAGGTGACTGATAGAAGCGACTATCACAAGGTGACTGATAGAAGCAGTTATCACATGGCAACTGTTACAAGGTGACTGACAAAAGCAACTGTCACAAGGTAACTAACACAAAAAAAATGTCACAAGGTGACTGTCACAAGGTGACTGTCATAAGGTGATATCACAAGGTAAATGTTACATGGTGACTATGACAAGGCAACTAGCACAAGCTGGTTGGCATATGGTGACTAGAACATGGCAACTGTCACATGGCGATTGTCATAAGGTGACTATAACATGGTGACTATCACAAGGTGACTGTCACATGATGACTGTCACATGGTGATTTTCATAAGGTAACTAGAAGAAGGCAACCATAAAATATCATCAATAAAATGCTGCTACATGTCCTCTCCTCTACCACATATGATGCATCCATCAACTTCAGCCATGTATACTTCTATAAATAGAATAGCAGGGTCATTTTTCACCTTTCACACAATGATTTCCAAAGTAATTTCATTGCGTTTTGTAGTATTTTTGAGTGTTTTCTATAGTAGTTTTAGAGCTTTTTCAAACAATTTTTGAAGCATTTTCGGTGTTTTCAAAGTATTTTCAGAGTATTTTCTAAGCTTTTTCAAAGGGTTTTCGGAGTGTTTTCCTAGTATTTTTAGAGTGTTTTAAGAGGGTTTTTAGAACTTTTACAAAGTATGATCAGAAATGGCTAGCACTTCCTCTCCTCTACATTCCAAAGTATCATTCGAGAACTACTATTGCCCAAATGTCAAGAAAATTTTCATCACTCCTAGGAGATATTCCAATTGGATTTACACCTTCAAAGTTGTTGGATTCATGAAGATACCACAGTTGGATGTCAACATTTCCCTAATGCAACAAATAGTTAGTTTCTACAACTATGATGTGTCCATTGTATAAATCAGAGTTGATAACAAGGATATTTTTATTACTATGAACCCCTTCGATGTGCAATGACTAACAGGGCTACCATTTTTGGATGGTCTCCTTGTTAAAAACTAGTATGCATTGACTAACATAGGAGATCTTCTGATGGACAACATACACGTACGAATCCTCTTACTTCTAGACATGCATCCATTGCAGTCAACCTTGAAGACATAACCTCCATATCACAAGGTAACATTATTTTTCAAATGTACTATTTTAAATAATATATTTTAACAATATAAAATTATATTTAGTTTGAAAAATATTTCAACTATTTTTAGAGCAAGATAAAATTCTTGCATCATCAATGACAACGGTTGCAAAGTATGAGTCAGGTATGTTTATTTAAAATTGATCTATTTTAATGACATTGTTTTTAATGCTAGTTTTAATTTATATTTTTCATGTGAAATTTTATAGAGGGACCAACTAGATTTAAAAGAATCATAAAATAGATGCCTCCACTGGGTGCACAACAAGGAAAGTAGCAATTTCATCTACAACAAGTCCATCAATATCAAGTTCATCCACAACAAGTATGACAAAATTTATAGCAGGCACCACCGATGAGGAATCGATCTCACATGCATGGGAAATAGTTCCTCACACCACCACATCTAGGAACCATCAATCAGTTTCAAACACACACTTAGACTGTGTCTCAATATTTTGTTTTAGGGATGCTATTCCCAATTTTAACACTTGATAATTTATTAAATGTAGAAAGTGCATCTCAGATGCCCTATGCTACTACAAATTTTATAATAATTTTATGTGTCAGGATATGAATAATTTAAATTTTCTACTAAAGACATGTGATCTGATTCATGGTATAGGGATAAATCATGAAGTAGAGGAGAATTTTAAACTAGATGCTAACGTAGTTTCCTTTTCCTCCAATCAGCAAGTCAACACCCATCATCATTCGAACAATGATGATAAAGTAATTATTTTTTAAAATGTTTTATTAGTATATAGATGTAAGGCTACTATAATGATAAATATTCTTGTATATATTGATACATTAAGATAATGGGAATATTGGGCAAAGGTTATTATCAAAGTAATAAATAGCTGATACAAGAACTTTATACATAGAAAGGAGTTGTTTTCAAAGGTAGAGAATGAGCCATAAAAGCTTGATGCTCTATTATGTAAATTTGAATATGGCACCGTGAAGGCCGATTATACAAACAATGATGAATTTATGGCCATTATGCTATATCAATTAGAGAACCTCAATATCGAAGCCTAGGAATATTTCAATGAATGGGAACTAGATAAGAAGAAAGTAGCAGTTGAAGAAACTATAAGACTTACAGCTGATGTAAGTTTTACATATATCTAAAAATTATTTTTTTCTTAAATATATATTTTTAATAAATTTAATATTTTTCTCTTCTATTTTATAGTATAATTATTAGCACTTAAATTAGTAGGTCACAAAAAAGAAAACATTGATCAGGACAACAAAAATTGGTGTGAATAATGTGAAAAAGATATTACAATACACTATTCGAGAAAATAATTGGCTGAAAACATTTATCAAAGATAAGGTCCTTGATGTGGAGGCTGTAGTAAAATAAAATGAGAAAGAGATGAAAGCACCTTTCATAGAATATCCCACGAAGGAAGAAGGTTTATTTCTATCAGGGATAAAAACTACAACTAAAATTTTGGTAAGGGTTGGTGAATTGGAAGCAAAGTATATTGAGGTAGATGCAACTAAAACTTAAGATACTTTACAAGAAGAAAAGTAGAACTATTGTTTTCTTATTTGTAGAATGTGAAGAAAAGAAACATGTTATATATTTTTTTTAATTATATAAAACTCGTATATTTTTGAAATGAATAAAAAGAGTAACCACTTGCACAAATAAAATATTTCCAAGAATTTCCATTTTATTAAAAATGATAAGTATCGATTACAATAGCTCCCTCTTAGGTAGTCACTCAATTTGATACAATGTTTACAACATTTGAGGCCCCTCAATGGTGATAGATGCACTCAAAGAGTATTCAATTCAAATTCAATTTGCATGAGGGCTTAATAGATACCTCCTTCTCTAATGTTCAAAGGGAATGTTTTGAATGTGGTTTATTATCAGATAGATTTGTTACCTGCATGTAAGGAAAAAACAAGAAAAATTAAAAGCATATGAGGCCTCTCAAGATGAGGCTTATTCCATAGATCTATAATAAATAGTATGAAAGCATAAAGAAAGCATGAAAGAGCATAAATGGAAGTAAAATATGTCTATTACAATGCTTATGAATCATAAAAATATGATAAAATAGTAAATCTAAACTAGGGTAAACTAGTGATGCATAAAGGAAGGTAGGTCTACACTAGAAACTAAAGAAACTGCATCTCAACCCTAGCTGCTATCACTCAGGATGGTTGGCCTACTAGCTACTTCTAGTGTTGATGGTTGTGCCTGTAGGCTGCGATTGAAGACAATGACTACTAATTGTGATATTTTCTCCTCATATAAGGTTCTGTGACTTAGAAATACCTAATTAAATTGATGTTCTAGGTTTTTTGGTATGTCTAAACCTAGATTTACAAGTGAAACCTCTTGGATCTACAACAGATTGATGGCAAATGGATGATTTGCTTCTCAAACTTGTGGAAGCTTTATTTTTGATGGTATGCTTGGTGATCTGCAATTAGGTAACACTTTGATGCTTCTCACAGGGCTATCAATTGGTTGCTCAATGCAGCAGGGCTTCATTGTATAAAATTTAGGATCCATACTTATTCCTGGGAGGGTGCATATGTAGGCCTCCCAAATTCCAAATCTTGGCTTCTTGAAGAAGCCAAGATACATATTTGCATAAAACTAGTCTTTTGGATGAAAGACACAATTCTAGACTCCATGGGAGTGGCAGTTAGGAGGAAATCTAAGAGATTCATTCCCAAAATCATTTGAATCCAATACAATTTCAGTTACCATACATGATTCGGGCACATATTTTAGGACTAAATTTGTCTCGGTGCTAGCCATTATCCATAATAGTGGCTTACTCATAACCACTCTGATCTTTAGTGACTAGGTTGACAACCACTCTAGTCGATAGTAGTTGCTCCTGATTAGGTCAGAACTACCCCTAGTGAGTGGTTAGAACCACTGTTAGCTCTTGGAAAGGTCCAAGGTCAGTCATATGATCTATATATGTGCCCATATGATTAGTCTCCTAAACATGATGTATTTTAGGTATCTACACAAATTATCATTTGAAATAAGTATCGGAAGATCCCTCTATGAGTTAGTATATAAATAAAATACCCAATTACCTCCTCAAATAGAGAGAGTTGCATTATCTCTTCTATTGAAATATTATGAAAGACCTTATATCTTACAAAGAAGGCTGGATCAAATAACTCAGTTGCAAGAAGAGATAAGAGAGGCTTTGACTAGGATAACATAAGAAACACATAAAACTATGCAAATTTTCAACAAGAAGGCCAGAGGTAAACTATTCTTTTAGGGAGATATAGTGATATATTGGGACCCTAAGAATGAAAAACATGGTGAAAAAGGTAAATAAGAGACTAAGTGTCTTGGAACTCACCAAATAGTTTAGATTTTTGAATAACCCACTTATAGGCTATAAACCTTGGAAGAATATCAGATGGAAATCTAAATTAATAGCCAACATTTGAAATTGTACAACCCCTATTTTAGGGTCTAAAGAGAATAAGTTGTACTTATATATTACTTAAAAAAAGAGAGAAATAAAAATGTATTTCAAGTCCTTTGGGTGTGTCCTAGGTGATTAGGTATAAGAAGGTGTGTTTTGTTCCAATCATTTACAAAAAAAAATCTTTTAGGTTTTTCATATTTACATTTTTAGGTGACTAGGTAAGAGAATGTTTGTTCTTCTATCATTTTTCATGGTTTTTTGTTAGATTATTTTAGGAAAAGTCTAATTAGAGATTCTAATTTTCTCAAGTGCTTCAAGTTTTCATCACTTATCCTAGTTAGAGCCAATGTTCACTACACAAAAAAGGGTATTTAATGGTAATTTTTAACCACCCTTAAAGACCATTAAGGGCAGTTATCCAGCCATTGTCTATGAGGGTGTCATAAAAAATATGTGTCATATGAAAACGATTAAAAAATGCCTCAAAAATCCATCCTCTTAGGGTCTATTAGGGTAGTTTTAAACCACCCTAATAGACCCTAAGAGAGCGGTTTTAAACTGCCCTCTTAGGGAATTTTATAAGAGCTCAATTTAAAACTGCCCTCTTAGAACCTAAGAGGGTGGTTTTAAACCATCCTCTTAGGGTTTTTTATAAGAGGTTGGTTTAAAAACACCCTCTTAGCCCTATTAGATCCTAATAGGGTGATTTTAAACCACCCTCTTGGGTTTAATTTTTTAAAAATATATATAAAACACATGAAAAGTAGTTTACTTCCATCCAAAATTTCAAATCAACCTCTAAAATTGATGCAGAAAGTCCATGTTATGAAACTCTTCGCTAGGTGCTTATTGTAAAATTGAGGAGGCTACAACTGAATTCACCCATTAGTTGTAGTTTATGGGTCTTGAGAATTTTCTTTTCATTGGCATGTTTTTATAGAAAATGCATCAACCAAGATAGTCTTCTTTCCCTATAGAAATATTGAAGCAAGCATAGATTTAGATCCCCATGATTAGGCTACCATTGAGAGAACTTCTTCCTATTATTCAAATTCTCTTCAGACAAAAATATATTATATTTGAATATTCGTTTGGTATCGCTAGCACCATTCACAGTAGTAGCTGATATAGAAGACATGCTATTCCATATATTCTGTGACCATGGCCCCAACTACGCCAAGGGAAGCACTTTTATAAGAGGTCTGAATGTAGATATGAATTCACTATATGATAAGGTCTCTCACAGTGGCTAAAATATTACATTTTATAAATTAATGATAAATATTATGATCTATGGCCTTGCATAGTGTTGGGGGGACATTTCTAGCTCAAAATTCAAGTCATGCATTTGAAAAAATAGAGGGTGTTCAATAATATCCAAGTTTGTAGAGCCTACCATATTCCTAGGATTTTTAAAAATTTCCATGGCGGCTGAATAGTAATCTGCATATACAATTGAAACATTTGGGTACTGTTTTTGCACATCTTTTAGCATGGTCTGCAGAAGATTGTTACCATATTGAGAAAAGTTGTTAAAGTTGATCAAGCACCCAATATTGTCGAAATCAGATGAAGAATTGCCTTGGTGTATTGCTAAGTAGGAAGGTGAACAACCAATGGGTAAATTGCCAGGAACTATGAACTTCTTTGCATTTTCTTGAATCAGTGTCTGCAAAACATGAAGATACTATTTACAAAATATAGATGAATTAAGTAAAACCAGATTATGCCCATGAAGCCTTTACAGTATACAAAGGCAATAAATGTTTTGTTTTTCTTGAAGGATTTTGACTGTGTTGTGAAAGATGGATTAACAGGGACTACAAAACTAAACCTGCAAAATAATCCAAAAAGAAAATTCTAACCTACCTCAATGGCTGCTCTGATTCTTTGAATGACAAAAGGTACAAAAGTTTTGATTTCCTCTATGGAACTCCCCCCAAAAAAGGGGTAGTTGTAATCATTCCCTCCAATCTCTCCAACTAAGAACAATGCATTTTCAAAGTGATCCTTGCAATCTACAACAACAACATCACCACATTCTGATTAGAAAACAATTTTAAATGCCAGGCCTCCATCAACAACAGCCATGTGTTAATTTCAACATTTCTGGGTAACCATTCACCTGGTGTGCCATCACAGTAAATCTTCTTAAAATATTTGAATGATTGGATTTGAGTATCTAGTGACAAGGGTGTGATGTTGATAGTTATGTTTCATTGCACAAAGAAAGAAGCATTGTTGGTTGTTACCCTTACAATAGAAAAATTTACATTAGAGATGAATTTTCCATATTTGTCCAAAGGAGGCAAGTAGGGAAGCCCACATGTTGTAGTTATATACAACTGTAAAACAAAAACAAAAAAGCATAAAATAATTATCCAACAAAGGCACACAAAAATGGAACACGCTAGAAATAAAAAATGAAACAAAATGGATCCTAGATCACATTCATGTTGGATCCTAGAAGTAGGTCTCCCCAAAGGGGAGATAATTTATGGAAGCAAAGGGTGAAAGACCAAAGATGAGGAGGTTCCCTATATCAATCAATGAATCTCTAAATTTATATATTATTGTGTAGCACCCATGTGTGTTGTTTACCTTTCCATGAACCAAATGCAATGTGATCAGTGAAAACAATACAATGAGTTGAAAATCCTGAGATACACTCGTACTCTTGTACTCCATTCTTGTAATAATAATACGTTAAACAACAACAATATTTTCCCACTACAGGTGGAGTCTGTATATAGATGGGAATTCTGAGCTATTGGGCATTGCTTTTTTTGGAATATTGAACTTGTTCATGGATTATTGGTGGAAGTGATTTCATGTGGGGGTTGAAAAGCCAAAATGTAAAATTATTTCTTCCCATGCATTTAAAAAGTTAAAATTCCCCCTTCTTGTGCATATAAAAAGTCAAAATTCCTCCTTCTCACGCATCCTTCTAGGGTTATTTTTAAGGACTAAGAAGGTGTATTTAAACTACCATAGTAGGGATAAGAGGGTGGTTTTAAACTTCCATATTAAGGATAAGAGAGTGGTTTTAAACCACAATCTCTTAGGGATAAGAGGGTGGTTTATAAACAACCCTCTTAGGGTGACCCTAAGAGGGTAGTTTATAACCATCGTCTTAGTGTAACCTAAGAGGGCGGTTACCCTAAGAGGGTGGTTCTAAACCACCCTCTTACGACCTATTAGGGTGGTTTTTTAGCATCATAAAAAACTACCTTATTTTAGCCACCCTTAAAAGCCTTTTTTGGTGTAGTGGTTGGAGCTTCAACTCCAACTTTAAAAGTACCTATATTTTCAAATTTTGAAAGGTCTTGTAAAGTCTTAGATCTAGGATGTTTTATGGTTATATTAAGTCAAGATATTTCTACTTCAATTTTGGTGACTTTCAAATTATTGCAATAATTCTAAAAGACGCCATAAGTCAAAGTTTTCATTTTTGACCATGGTCATGTCTAAGTAGTCCCTTTGCAAAATTGTACCTTGATTAAGGGCATGTATTTTCTAAAAATAAACCTTGAAGTCCCCCATGGTACCTAAAATTCACTTTAAAAAATCCTTTACCATCAATATCCATTCAATTTTTCCCCTAGGTCCAATATTCATTACATGTAATTTCATAATCCTAAGTTCTAGGTCATTTGCACATCATCATTTTTTCCCTCTTTAAGCATAAAATTAATTCCTAAGGGAGTTACCCCTGAAAATATAATACCTTCCATCACCTAAGTTTCATATCATAGTGGCACATAATATTGAATTCCCTATTTTGCCTTAGCCTTTAGCTCTGAAAGATAGGCCCCTAAAATATAATTGTTTCCATTTTCTAAACTCTAAGGTCATCAATTTCAAATAATTTAAATCCCTCCCAAGGTTTTATTCAAAATTGAAAGAGTGGACGACTTGAGTACTTTAATTTCATTGGAGTAGGAGACCTAAGCACTAAAATTTCACTAGAGTGGGAGACCTGAGTGCTAAGATTTCATTGGAACATGAATTTTAGCCACTAAGATTTTGTTGCAGTAGGAAAAGTGAATGATTTTATAGAGCAGAGGACTCAAGCAATTTAATTTCACTAGGGCAAGAAAAGTGAGTGCTTTGATATTATTAGAGCAGGGAACCTAGAACGCTCTAATTCCATTGAAGAAGATGATTTAAGAACTACAATTTTATTGGAGTGGGAGCCTTAAGAATTGTAGCAAGGAGCCTACGAGATTTAATCTCATTGGATTAGGGAACTTCACCACTAAAATTTTATTGGATGAATAATATATTACCTTTTTTCCTAAGGTCTGAGGGTCCAAAGCACATAAATGTAATGTTCCCCTTTCAACCCTCAACATTAACATTGTTCCAAAAGGTTGTCACCTTTATAAAAACTCTTCTTCGATAAGATCAAAGGCTAATAATTAATGCATAAAAATTCCTCCTTGGTAGCCTAAGGGACAATGATAAGGCTAAAATTCATTTAATTCTTCCTTAAGGTCCTAAGTTGTGCATAATACCCAAATTACTCAAATAAAGGCCTCATATGTCACATAAGAGGAAATATAAATCCATAAGTTTGAAGCCCACCTATTATCATTAGGTACTTCATATGTCCTTTTGCCCTCGTACACCATTCATAATTTCCATTACTTTGGAAAACCCCTGAACAATTAAAATCTCCCCTAAGGTTTTAATAAAAATAAAAAGAGTGGATAACTTGAGTGCTTTAATATCATTGGAGCAGGAACTTAAGCCACTGTGATTTTATTGGAGTAGGAAAAGTGAACACTTTAATAGAGGGGAGGACTTAAGCACTTTAATTTTATTGGAATAAGAGACTTTAACATCATAGAAAAAACATAAAGCGCTTTGATCTCATTAGAGTGAGGGACTTCCTTGTTGTGATCGCATTGGTCATGAAGCAAGTGGCCTAGAGCTAAGTGAAAAAGCTGAGCACTCTGCCTTCACTAGCCATGAGACTAATGACTCATAATTATAGCACTAAAGAGAAGATCAACGACCCAATTTTAAGAAAAAACTTAGTGTCGTCTTTCAATAGATTGTGAAATAGAAGGTTGATACTGGATTGCTTAAACTAAGATAAATATAGCACATTCATCTAGTGAATTCAAGCATTGTATGCTGATTAGTCAAAAATAAAATGGCCCTGATGATAGTGCTAATCGAGAAGTGCACGGTCAAAATTTATCCAATGAAAGACCTAAACAATGATGGGTGATTGTAAGTTCATTTATTGAAGTTGTATTATTTTTTAATAACACCTTAAATTTAGTTTTTATGAAAATGGGTGACTATGATCCCTACCAAATGATCCAACAGTATGAATTTAAGTGAGAAAATAATGGTGATGTTCTTTGATTGGTACACCAAACTAGCACATGCACATTAAAACAAGATAATAATGAGGAGATCATGACAAAAGCACCTTTTCAAGAAAATGATAAATCAAACTAATTTGGCACAGTTATTAAGAGGGATACCTAACAACTTAGTTGTCATTGATGAATCAGATCTAAATATGTTGCAACACACTAGAAAAGGATCCTTCTCACCAATAGCAAAATATAAGCATCACATCGTGATCATTAATACAGTTGTGCAAGAAAAAAGGTTGCAAACCTCTGCTGGCTAACCAAAGGATATGGTTGAGAACAATTAAAATCGATGCATGCAAGTCTTACCATAAATACCTACATAAAGCATTTGAAATTCACTCATAGAGAGTACTCATAGTCAAGCATGAGAATTATAGGAGAAGTTTCTCGAGCTATTGAATTCTAGAAAAGCTACCAAATTTATAGATATGGCACCCAAAAGCACTTTTCATGTTGTCCCCATGAATGTCAAAGATTGATTTGAAGGATTGGTGGAAGGTCTTCCTTATAAATAACTAAAATTAAAGTCTATTGTAAGATACCCCAAAGATTTTGTAGTATATTTAGGGCCAAGTGTAGAACTTGCACCCCAACAACAAGGGAAACTTAAAAATATGACCATATATAGCTATGAGCCCATAGAAGAT
The DNA here is from genome assembly GCA_028583015.1 of Wollemia nobilis. Taxonomy (NCBI): domain Eukaryota; kingdom Viridiplantae; phylum Streptophyta; class Pinopsida; order Araucariales; family Araucariaceae; genus Wollemia; species Wollemia nobilis. The sequence continues at coordinate 580,423 of JAQPPZ010016751.1, read as the reverse complement.
GAAAACCAATGCCATGCAACACTACTGGAAGGGCTATTCAAAAGGGTCTAAAGATTTTAATTTAGAGAAATCCCTTGCTACAATATATGGGTAAGAAATCTAGGGAATTTGATAAGCATGAGAGTTTATTACTCTTTAGACATGTTTTCATGGTTAGCAGTTGCATAAGATTCAAAAAACCTAAATAGTGAGAGACCACACTAACCAAGCAACCTTTAAAATCATGTTAAAAAAATTAAAAAAGGTCTTCTAGCTAAGTGCCTCTACCCTAATACTAGAAAAATAGGTAATTTATGTGCAAGCTAAGTATATTATTAGTACTTCTTTTTATACTAGGTTTTTCAATTACAATGAATAAATACCAAGCACATTTCCTATTCACAAGTCTAGCCTTTGTCCTTGGACCAAAAATTATGTAGACATGATTAAAATAATACTTGGAAGTATATATTTAGATTGGGTTAGTCAAGAAGTTATATTTTTGGTCATTCAATGCAATAAAATAAGGAAAATTTCAATGTATATATGGGAAAATATCATAAATGATAATATAGACATTGAATTATCATAGTTACAACAAGCCATTAGGGAAAATAGGGAAATAATGCCTCCCTCTTTGTATTACTCTTTCCTTATCCATATAATAGTGGAACATATGTGACCAACCTTGGCCAAAAAATTGGGAGGGATAGAAGTTGTAGATGTTCAAGATAGACTTCCCTGCATCTACAAAAAAAATGTGGTTATTAGCCTAGAAGAATTGATACCGGTGTAGCCACCTTTTTAAATTAAAATAATAAAAAACAAAATTCTTCCTTGTAGAGGAATTCACATATATTAGGCTATTTGGGGCCAAAATCCTAAAAAAAGCACTATCCAAATTTTATCTTATGTCCATCATTGTATTAGAAATCATAACACAACTAGAAAAATAGGTGAAAATGAGAATAGTAAGAAAAAAGGAAAAAAAATCTTGGTTGGATATCCCTTGCAGGTTAGGGCATTATGTATATAGAGGTCAACTTAGCCTTCTAAGGGCTATGTAGAATATGGACTACTATGGACTTTTTTTAGATTACTTGGAAGTCCTATGATCCTACTGGTCATTATTATGAGTCAATAAAGAAGTTAAGCCTTGCTCAGGTCAATCATAGGGAAGATGAATTTGAAGATGTAATTTAGGGAGTAATAAAAAGAAGGGAATCACTAGAAATGGTATGGAATATGAGAGATATATTTCATACATAGATAGTTATGGTGGGGAATTACCCTAGGGATTTGATAATACCAAGAAATATTATAGTAGTTTCAACTACCCCACTAATTCCAACTATTACCATAGAATATCTATAGGACCCTATGCTAGAATCATAGACTAGGCGCTCGAACAAGTAGAAGTGTTTATGGGATTAATTGATGTGGAAAAAGAAAAACAGAAGACCCTCCACTTGAATAGTCTTCCTAAAGCACTACCTTGGCAATGATCAAGGGCAAAGACATAGTTACTATTGTAGCCTAGTTTTTCATCTAGCTCATGCTAGAACTATGATTATCATCTCTTGATATTTGAAGGTGAGCACCCGCTAATCACAACCTAGACTAAACATTGGGAGAACCAAATTGCTTTGATTAAACCTCTAGAGAAGGTTGGATCCTTGTCAACTTAATGAGTGTTGACTCTATCTAGATAAATTATAGTGAAGTTAAGGATAGAAATTATAGGATTAGAAATAATGGATTTAAGATGGTCGGATGAAGCTAACAACATAGATAACCACATAGTATCATTTAACAAATGATTTCAGGAAAAGCATCCTAGAGGATTAATAGCATTCATAAATTATGCAGTTATGCCATTGAAATGATGATTTGCATATTCACATAATTATTCCAAATATCTAGAAGTATTGATTATCCAATTTCAATAGAATAAGATCAATATCCTAATTTGAAAGAAATAGAATTCTCGATAAACATGTATGCAAAAATAATTAACTCAATCTACTCTAAGTTAGCTTTTCAAATTAATAGAATAGACTAACCATAGTAGTAATATGAGATAATATCAAGTCCACCATTCAACATAGGCACAAATTTGAGGTAAACATCCCTTGTAATGCTTTATTCATCAATTTGCAAAGAATTACACAGTGGTGCAAGCAAACACTCTAGAGCCAACCTTTTGGAAGGAGGTAGCTACCCATATTTATAGGTTTTACAATAGTAATTTTACTCTCAAGCATTGTAGGGAGATGTGATTTTCTTGTGGTTTCTCTAACCACTTGTCATTCATGATGCCCACCAAATATGACCTCTTGGTTCTGTTTCAATGATATTTCGGTTGAGCCCATCATCGCCATTGGTTATTCTTGGAATCAATTTCTCTCCGTTGATCTCTCAACTGAATCTGGTTTAGCAGGATGTTCTAGAAGGTTTTGGGTTGTAACTACTTTTTGTTCGACTTCTCTAGCATCATTTTTAGCTTTTCCTTATTTCCTGGATTATGTGTGCAAATGTTAACTAAAATACCTTGAGGGAGGTAGAAGTTTAATTGTGGTCGTAGATCAGTCCATCGGATGACTAGAGTACCGCTTCTTGTTTGTGCAATGGCAATGAAGGAGGGAAAGTGTGGCTTTTCATTCTTCTATATTTTTACCTTTTGTTAGTGCTTCTCAATTTTGGCCTTTTCTTAGTGCTTCTCAATTTTTGTCTTTTCTCGATGCTTTTCCATTTACATGGCTCATGCGAGGGATGAGAAAAAGTATGGTTTTTGTTCTTCTATATTTTCACCTTTTGTTAGTGTTTCTCAATTTCTACCTTTTCTCAATGTTTTTCAGTTTGTAAGGCTTATGTGAAGATGACCGAGAAGCGCAACTTCCATGACTTCTTTATTTTCCTTTCTTTTAGGGCTTCTCAGCTTCAGGTTCTTTTCAGCATTTTTTTATTGTGCACTTGACACAAGGAAGTTCGAGAAGCGCAGTCTTTCTAAACTTCTCACTTCTTGTGTAATTTTAGTGCTTTCTCGCATTCCACCATTCCACAACACTTTTTAGTTTCAAATGCTCTTCACTTATATGTGGTGAGTACAAAAGAAACTGAGAAGTGTGCCCTTTTACATCCTTCTCACTTTTGATTTGATTTTAGTGCTTCTCAGTTTTGAATGATTTGTAGCGCTTTTGTGTATCCCTTACATACTTAGCCAAATTTTGTAAAGTCTTGGCCTAAGTATGAATGTAGCCATTTTTGGCCTAAATTATTGGTGCCTCTTGGGGAATCTTAATCGCAAGATTTTGAGAACTTAGATCCTTATTCATTGGGTTTATGGAGTTGATGGGATGGATGATTTATGGAATGGAAAATAGGAATGAGATGGAAGGTATGATTCGAGATGTAGGGAAATAGATGGAGTGTAGTGGGTAGGGATTTGGGAGATTATATGGAGGGAAATGAATGGAAAACTTAGTCTCAGTATCATGGATCAAAAATTGCTCCTTCATGACTACCGACTTCTTGATTAGAGGTAAAACATCCAGTAGTCGATAGTCATGAAGAAACTATTTGTGAGGTAAAAAATGATTCTCAATTATCAAGAGGATTTCTCTTATAGGTTGCTTCTTAGAAATTTTCCATGACTTGAGCATGAGACTCTATATGTGTTTATACTTTATTTATTTCCTTAATTTTTTCATACTGCAAAAATTTCCTCAAAAATGTGTTTCTGATAGGTCTATTGTTTAGATCAATTTATCCATTCTACTCTTCTACTTCATCCTCTTCTCCTAGGTAAACCACTTCAATATTTGGTTTCTCGAGGAAAATTTCACAAATTTCATCATCTTCTTCATATTCTTTGACTTCATTATCAATCTTCCCTTCCCCTTATTTATGGTCTTTATCATCATAACTATTTCGTCATACTCATATCCTTCACTTTCCTTTACTGCAAAATTGATATCATCATCATGTTCTTCACTAAGTAGTTGGGTAACATGGCTTACTATGCTGGAGGCTTATTCCCATATTTTTCTAGAATTCCAGCCATCAATGATATGTTTTCATGGAGCCTCTGTAGGCTGGACAAACTTTTTTGGAATGGTTCAAAATCACCGTTTTCCAATTTAGAGATGATGTCTTTTACTTCTATCAAGTTATCAATCAGATCGATTACTTTTTCCTATTGTATTGGTTCAATCCATACTTCTATTTTAGATTCATATTATATGATGTAATCTATACAACTTGACAGTACTGCTTCTTTGATGAATTGACAATCTTCTCCAAAGTAGTCGAGGAATTCTAGCTGCCTAAGGTGGGAGATTTTCTCATCATAATGTTAGGCTTTTCATCTAGTCTGGATAGCAATTGCAGGCCTTTCCACAACAACTTATTTTTATCTAGGATATTCTTGGCTATTCCCTTGGCTATGTACCATCGCCTATTTGAAATGAATCTGCTCATGACTCTAGATTTAGTCTTTGTTAGCCTACAATTTTTTTTTTCTAGGGATACCTTATGTTGAAGCTCATTTTTTACTTTTTTTAAGGGTATTCCTTACACTTACCAATTCATTTGTGGGTTCATCTAAAAATACAAAGACCAGCTTAGCCTCTGCACTTTTTACTTTGATCTCTGACCATATCCTCGTTCGAGCTTATTTTATGACTTATTTGGAAAACACAACAGGTATGGTTCTTTTCTGATAATAATTACTGACTTAGCTGGTTGTTCTGATCTATAAGAGTTGTTACCTTGGCCTGGAGGCCATATACTTGTTCTTTGAAATTAGTTATATAACCTTGTTTATGAGATAGTTGGCCAAGTCTTCACGTTCTTTGAGAGAGGTCTCTAGTTTCTCTATTCTTCATTTTAGCTCTTTATTTTTCTCTCATATTACATATCCTTGCAATAATATCGTATTCATGTGAGCTTTAGCCATTACCAACTCATCAAAATATGGTAGCTGCATGATAACTACAATTTTTACGACTATCTCGTAGTCTTCCAAAGTCATCTCACTTGGTTTTTTCACTTTTGGAGTGATAGTGTACTTGTTATTTTTTTGAAGATTGGATCGATGACTACAATTTTTCTCTTTCATGCTACCTTCTCAGAATCCTTTGCCTATACTCATTCCACTAGGCTACTACGCTGAAGGTCATTTCTTCTATTCTCTATTGTTGAGCTGCAACAGAGTCACTGGTGGGAATAGAAGCAGTGATCAAATATGACCCTAAACTTACAAGGGTAAGTGGAGAGGTCAAAATAGTGGACTCTTGGTGTGAAGGAGTAGTTATCATGACATCTTATAAGGCAATGGGAGGGAATGGTGTTGTGATTATTGGACCTATTGATATGGTGGATGGAATTATGGGGGGTTCTTGTGACTGTGGGAGTGGGATTCCAATGGAAACTAATGGATGTTGTATGGATGGAGTTGGTATGGTTGAAAAAATATGGGGTGATACAAGAAGTGGAACCTCTACTGATGAGACATGAATTTAATAATAGGAGGGGAGGTTCTCTTGGGAACTTAGAGGTGGAGGGTTAGGAGAAGAAAAGATAGAAAATATACTTGGGTCCCTTTGTGGGGACTGATGTGAATATTGACTTGTATTTTATTGCTTATTTTATGGAGCCTAAATTCACTCCTCTTCTGTCCCTCTTTCCTCTATTTATTATTCCTCTCCCTGAGGTATTCCAAAAAGACCTACCATATATTGTGAACTAGAAATATCAGCCATGGATTTCTCTATTTGAACAAGCTCTTGAAAATGCAATTGTGAAGCACTGGGTAATTCTTGTCATTGAGGGAAAGTAGAATGTGTGAATATCACCATATAAGTCCCTCAAATGATTTGATCTTGATTTCCTTTGTACTTGAATTCCATATAACCCTCAATAGATGCTCCTAGATCCAATCTTTCTGGTCTTTTCTCAACTACGATAGGTCCTATGTTGCATGACTCGTTAGGATCCAGTCCTCCTCCTTGGTACCCTTGCCTTTGCATTAGGTGAGCACCTGGTCCATATGTTTGTAATTCCCTTATTGGGGATTGGAAAGCAACCTTTTTGCCCTTTCCAGTGGGGATATCTTCTATAGTACTCCTAGTCCATTGAGGAGAGGATGGGGGTGTTTGAATGGTGAAAGGCCTTAGTCTTGCCCTGATAGCCTGTTCATTACTTACCTCCTTTGTTGGTCCCGTAGACCTCTTGAAGCTTAGTGCTAGGAACTTTTTGATCCCCTGCCAAGTTTTAGCATGTGAATCATAATAGTATTTTAATATTCTTTTAGTTTTTATGGGATACTTGGATTTTATGGTATCTTTTTCTATCTGCATTTTCCAAAATTCAAACAACTTTGTAGAATTTCAAGTTTATAATTTCACCAAAGCTTTAATATCATCTTCTATAAAAACATGCATTAGGTGGTTTTTTGGATCATAATATACCATCTGATCATAGAAGTCTCTCTCCAGGGGATAGTGCCTCCATATGTTGAACATCCCACTCTAATTCAGATCTTTACTCATTTTTTTGAACTTCTCTGTGTGGGAACAAAGAGTTCTTTTGAACTTATTTATTTCCTCAAAGAACTTGTTTTTTGGGTTGTACCTCCATCTGTGAGGGAGCTCTACTAAACCTATTTCTCGCATGTATCTAGTAATGGTTTTGTATTATCCTTTACCAAAAACTATATCACTCACTTTTAAGGGATAGGTGTAGGTGCCCTTCCTGCCCTTGCCCATTCCAAAGATGATGTTAGTATAATATTTTTGGCAATAATATTCAAGAGAAAAAATTTGCTTAGTGACATAGTGAGGTAGGACAAAAGTTTTCTCAGTGAAACCATACACACGAATGATTGTCCCTTCTATTAGGATATACCAGTCACCTTCCTCTTCCTCCTTCCTCAAAATATCTCTTTCTAATTGGGGAATTTTGGGGATTTCTCCTTTTATCAGCTTCAAAGCTAGTCCTAGTGATTCTCTATTGAAATTCTAAAATTTCTCTCCTTTTCTTGGAGTATTGATCCATTTATAGATGGATCGAGTGGTTCCATTGGGCATTTGCTCTTTGTGTAGGAATAAATGGCAACTCTTCATGTCTAAAGTACAAGAAAATCCAACCCAAATGGGAAAAATACCTTAATGAGGACCCCTCTTTGTTTTCACATGGCTTAGGTATTCCTGAGACCATACTACTAAGTATTGAGACCAATAAAATAATATAGGGTTGTTGCTATATCCATAAGACTCATAATTTTTTGGGTTGGAGATGCAATGGGATGCATCTATCTACAAATTATATACATATATGTACGAATGTAATCCAAAAATTATGGCTAGCATGGAGTAAAGTTCTGGATCTTTAAATTCTTCTAATTTGATGGGATTAGAGGTAGGGTACAACCACTCCATGTTTCCTTTAACTATCTAGCTAACCAATTTAAGAAGTTTCTCCCCCATTCAACATGCTTACTTAGGGTGTAATATTGAGCTTGGGCCTTAGTGGAAAATGCTTTGGCTCTGGAGCCTAGTTATAACCCTAGGGTGAAAGCATTATTGAAGGATCAAGCTTTAAAATGCATCAAGGTTTTACCCTCGATGCTCTACAATTTCTTTTGCTTGGGGTCAAAATTCTTTGTGATAGCTTGGATGAGTTTAGGGTATGGATGTACAAAATCACACATGAAAAAAAGTAATGAACTTACCACTATCGCCTTTGGGCTTGAGGATGATATACTCTTAGCGACCCTTTGTTCTACCTCCATCCTCATTTGGGACTTCTCCTTGAAAGTGGTAACTATATCAGCAATTTTACTTGCATTATCTTGAAAATAACTACTGACTTGGGTTTCCTCAGAAGGGCTCTTCTTGGTGGTAGCAGATGATGATGCCATGGTTCTGGGTGGAATTGAACTACTTCCCTCTAAAATAAAACTTTGAGCTCTTGGTTGCTCTGCTAAAAAATACTCTACTCTTCCCCTTGCACAATTCTCAAAAATCAACTTTCACATCAAGAGTAAACTTTGTTGAGAAATACCGAACATATAGTTGTATTAGTACATGCAATTTAAATGAGGTGGTTACAATTTTATTCTGCATGTGAACCAACATCAATGCCATTGTTTCCCATGATTGGGTCACCTTTGAGGTTGACGACACTTCTTGGACATGTATGCACTTCTCATGCTTGGGAATATAAAATATAGTGTTGGATTTGCTTTAGATCATGGGCCCTATGTTTATTTTGAGTTTTTTTCATAATGAGTTTAATTTTCCTTGAGGCTCTCTTTTCTTGTTTACATAGCAACATTATTTTCTTGTAACGAGGTGACACCATCATGAGCCATGTAGCATGGTTGAATTATGAGGTAGTTTGGCATTGCAGCTTGTAAGGGTACTTGCCACCATGGATCAGCCAATATCTTTTAGTTAACCATATCATAAAATAAAATGTAAAAGTGAAACTATTTACAATTTTATGATACATATGATACAGGGGATAACTTACTATTATATTTATAGCTTGAGGTGATATCCATTCACTGGAATAGGTAGAACCTCTCCTTCTTGAATTTTCAACTAGAAGGTATTATTCTATTTAAAAAATTCTATTTGGAAAGGACCTTCCTATAATAAGTTGAACATTTCATGTTTACCTGGATTGGATTTGTCTACGTTCCATTTTAAAACCATGTTGCCAACTTTAAATTTTTTGAGCATGGTTTTATTATCAAACCAACCCTTTGTCTATGATAAGTGTCTTTGGAACCTCTGGTAATATTCCTCCCTCTATTATTTTAAATGTATTACTTAAAGCAGTATTTCATTCATAGGATCTTCCTTATCAGAATCGCTATCATTGATGTATTTCAAAGCTAGAAATTATAAATGGATTGGTAGCATAACTTATTTTTCATAGACCAACGTATAGGGAGAAGTACCTATAGATTTTTTCATGGTAATTCGATCTACCCCAAATGCCAAGATTTTTTATTGTCTTCCAATGACATTTTGAGCATCATGAGGAGATTTTTGTTGCTTGATTATGCTATTATGCTAGGTCATTTTCCTATGGGTAATAATTTGAAGAATTCTTCAATTAAATGCCATGTTTTCTAGAAAAGTCTATATACTTGGATCCTATGAAATCTAGGCTATTATCACTTACCAAAGCTTCAAGGATTCCAAACTTGGTTATCAAAGTTTCAAGGAATTCGAGCACTACATCCTGATCATACTTCTCGGTTGGTATTACCTCCATCTATCTAGTGAAATAATCCATAATAGTTAAGATGTACCTGTGGCCTATTGAAGAATAAGAATTGATCTCTCCTGTAAATTCTAGATCCCATTATTGAAAAGGTTGCTCAAGCTGTATTGTTTGTAGAGGTATTGCAACCTTTTTATTTCTACTTGTATATCTCTTGAATTTTTCACAAGCTTTAGAAATTTTAAAGGCATTAGAAAAAATGTTAGGCAAGAAATAACCTACTCTTATGATTTTTAGTGCAGTATATCTTCCCAATTAATGGCGTCCATATAGTCCATAGTGAAACTCTTTTAAGACCTTATGCTTTTTATTTTCTCTTATACATATTAAGAGGATGCCATCAAGATTTTTTCTGTAGAGTTCTCTAGATATTATGGTGTAGTGCAAGGCTTAGAGCCTCTATCTCCTCCTTTACGAAGCATTGAGATTTTGAGACTAGATCCTAGTCTAGAAGTAACTCGTGAGTTGATCTATCCAATCAGCTTCTTGTGGGAGAGTTTTATCCTCTTGATCTAGCACATTGATCTGACATACTATTTCTTCTTGTGGATTTGTTATAGATGCTGATTATTGACAGAGAGCTCTACCTCCTACCACCTTGGTTGGGTCAATTTCAATATCAAACTCTTGAATTTTTGTGATCCAACCTACTATTTTATCACCAGGTTCCCATTGCAATATTAAATATCTTACGTCGAGATGGACCACATAGACCAGTATTTTACTCTGAGCTAGATATTGTCTAAACTTTTTTAATGACTTCATGACTGCAAATATTTACCTTTCTATGAAGTTGTATTTTACCTGGTATTCATGCAAGGTTTAGCTCCAAAAGAATATAGGATGTTCATTCCCATGTTCATCCTTTTGGGTTAGTACAATGGCATAACTCTCTTTAGCACCGTAAGCATAGATAATGAAGTCTCTATCAAAGTTTGGATTGATCAATTTAGGAGCTATGATGATGGCCTATTTGATCATTTCAAATGTTTGATTTCTTTTATCGGTCCATTTATAATCCATATTCAATTTGAGAAAATTCTAAAATTGGTCTTATAATCTGAGCAAAGTTTGAAATGAATTTTCTTATAAAATTATTCTATCCAAAGAAGGATTGTAGAGCTTTCTTATTCATTGGGAGGGGTAATGCAAGTAGTACTTTCACTATATCAAGGTCAATAAACATCCCCTATTTTGATACTACATGCCCTAGAAAATTTCCTTTGTGAACTGCAAAGATGGACTTCTTAGTATTTAATGATATACCAAATTCTCTGCACTTCTGGAACACCTATTCTAAATGACAAATATGATTATGTCTTTCATGTGAAAACTCAATCATATCATCTAAGTATATCAGAATTATTTTGTTGATTAATTTACCAAATGCATAATTCATATATCTTTGAAAAGTAGCACCAGCATTTGATAGACCAAATGACATTCTTTGGTAGGTGAAAGTGCCCCCACTTTGTTGTAAATGCAGGTTTGTTTGGTCTTAATTTTTTACCCAAATTTGGTTGTACTCAGAGAAACCGTATAGTAAGGAGAATATTTTTGCTCCTTCTACCATTTGTAAGATTTGGTCCATCTATGGTAAGGGATAATGGTCTTTCAAAGAAGCTTGATTGAGATTCTTGAAATCCACACAAAGACGAATATCGCCATTCTTATTCCTTACCGAGACTATATTGGCTACCCAAGTTGAGTGTTTGACTTGGTAAATTATCTTAGATCTTAGTAGCTTAAGTAATTCTTCTCGTATAATTGTCAAATCTTGGGGTTTACTACTTTTTTCTTTTGCCTAAATGTCCTAGCGTTCAACACTAACTTGATGGTATGTTGGATGACATTTGTTGTCATATACCTTCAAGTAATTGTAAGTCCAAGCTATTATATCTTGATACTTTTGGTATAAGGCTCTAAAGCTCTTATTTTATTCTATAGTACACTATATACCAAACTTCAACTTTTCTCCATTCTACATTTCAATATCTTTGTAGATTTGATAATCGACTTTCATTTTATTCAATATTTTATTGTCTTAATTATTGAATAGGCTTTCTAGAGTAATCAAGCCTTTGGATATGTGGTTGTTTTTCAACTGAATCATCCCCTTTTGATCAAACTCTTGAACAATATCACCATTTAAAATATCATAGTCTATTTCTTGGATTAAAAAATCTACAATTTGCTCATCATTTTCAAATACTTACCACTAAACTTGTTTATCAGGCACAGATGGTCTGAAAACTAGTTCAACTTTCTTAGTTTTTGGAGATCCATAATCTTATGAGAGAGAAACTAGTCCCCTTAATAGCTAATGCATCTACCAAAGAATTTTGTTATCTAGGGATGACCTATAAATTCAAAGCATCAAAAGATTCTATCAGGTCCCAGACTCTATTTTTGTAAGCTTTTATATAATTATGCTTACTACTATACATCTCAGTAACCTAGTTTACGATTAGTTCTGAGTTACCATAAATATCTAGCATCTTAATGCCCATCAATTCTACTTACATTAACCCTAAATAGAGAGCTTCATACTCTGTAGTATTATTTATGCAAGACCATGCAAGTTTAAAAGAAAAACTCTTTGTTCCCTTGGATGTGGATTTTATAACTACACCTGCTCTAGCTCAATTTCTACATTTTGTTCCATCAAAATGCATTATCCAAATTTTAGACTCTTAATGACTAATTAGATATTGTGAGAGTTTTCTTATCTACTTATGATATTATACTATATGTCCCCAATCCTATATCCAATAGAGCTTGATCATTTTGGAAAGGTATTTGATCATCAACTTCCAAATATTCTAGGAGTTCTACCAGTTCTAGCTCTTCCATAACTGAGTGATTGTACATCTATTCTTCTACTTTCTCAATATGGTAAGTGATTGGATTTTAAAGGACTGGTCTTATTATTTTTTATTTATGACGAATCATCATACCAGAGTAGTTTAGGTACATGTATCCTTCCATTTTGGTAGTAAATTCTCCAAAAATACATAATTCAAAGAAGGGTTTAAGGTCTACCACTACAATCTCTTCTATAATAGTGACTTCAAGCTCTCTGTGTAACCTCATTAATGCATCCTTTACTACTCCCATAGTTTTTACTGGGGTACCATATTATTTTAGAACACCTTTATAGGAGTATGTGTATTCCATACCCATATCATAATAAACAACCTTGGGCATTACTGTGGAAGATGCTCTAAAGTCAATCATACAGTTATGGATAATCTATTCCTCCATTCTTAAGGAAATATAGAATGGGGGAGTCTTATTTTTCAAAGTAATAGGTGTTATTTTTCTCTGCTCTAGGGGCTAGTTGAGCATGGTAGCCATATCGTTTCCTTGATCTTTCTTGTTAAGAGATGGTTTTAACAAATAAATCTATCCAAGGAGGAATATAGTATCATAGATACTTGCTCTTGATGGTATCTTTTTAAGTTCTACAATGTTAAACTCAAGTTTATCCAAAGGATTTTTCTCTTCCCTTTTGTCCATATCTCTGAATCTTATTATGTACTATTGGGTAACTTCAATCCTCTACCTAGTGATAGAGGGAAATTGTAGTTTTTCTCTAGCTTCCTATTTAGAACATGGTTTTTCTTTATCCCTATATATTCGTTTTGGTGCAACTTTATCCTTTTCATCCCTCTAATATGTCAACTATGTAGTTGCTTTTATTCTTGTTTGATGAGGATTGGTCCTTCCTATTCTTATATGAGACCTAAAATGATCTCAAATTATAAGAATTGACTTGTATATTTGTCTTTCTAGATCTATTCAATACTGTGATATGTTCTAATTTAGAAGAGCTAGATCCTTCATCCATTTGCTCATGGTGTCTCAACATATTAATTCTTCTTTTTTGATTATTTTCTACTTTTTCCATAGCTTGTGGAATATTATGTTGATACATATAAATATACTTAGGGTCATGTGGATCATTGCAAACCAAGAACTAGACATTAATATAGTTGTTTTAGGATTTAAATCATATTCTTTTTTATTAGTATTGACTCTTTGTCATGCACTGTTGCTCGAACTAGGGTTTTCATCTTTATTTATGTAAGGAAATATTCTTGGTTGAGACATCTTAATTTATCTATTCTTTGTAGTATTGACCTTGTTGCTGATAGTTTTGGACATCGGGAAGTACTAAGGAATCCTAAGATGGTTGTGAAGGAAGATGAGGAAAAGGTATGACAACAAGTAACTTTGGAGTCAGGTTTACTATTTGGAGATGAGTTGCAATAGGAATAGGATCATGAAAGGAAGATATGGGACATACAGTTTCTACGTGATTTTAGGAGTATATGGAGTGACATGCTTGGAGGGTAATCATCTAACTGAAATCAAGATGTCTTTAGAGTGAATTGTTGCTTGATAAACTTTAGGAAATATGGTGATTCTAGATTGTTGAGTTTGCAAGCCAATATTTGGACCTAAATATCTGATGTAATATCTATAAGCTAAGGGAGAAGCAGGTCTAAACTCACTAGGAATTATCTTCCAATTTTATTAAATCTGAGATTAAAATTTGACACTAATTATTGTGTATGTTTATGAATAATAGTAAACTGAGTCAAGAGTGATAACGGATATGCAGAATAATTGAATTATTATACAAACGAACCTTCCAAATCAGCCCAATTCCTGATAGAACCCTTTTCCAAAGTTCTAAACCAATGTAGTATTTTAACTTTGAAAGAAAGAACCAACAACTTTACAATAACATCTTCATACCTTATGTTATGAACATTTTCCATTGATAATACATCCTGATAATGTTTATATTATATTCTTCCAACACCATCATTGGTAGGGATGGCTTTATTAGGAGCTTGGAGAATATCATGTGAATATAGAAATGATAGTGGACTTAGAGCATCCCCAACTGGATAATTGTGTAGAACATCATCCCATTCTTCTACCATACTAGAAGAATTGGAAGAAGAGGATGTTATTGGGATTTACTCTATGGAAATTTAAGAGGAAGAGTATATAGTATACTTAGATCCTAAAAATAGCTCATAGAAATTTATAGTTTGTTGACTTTTATTAGTTGTGACTCTAGTGAACATGAAAATTTAAAATTTAGGATTGAGGCTTTACTGTATTTTATTTTTAGGGATACACCAAGTGAATTTACTTTCTCTGCATATGAGGTCAAAATAATTCACTAAATTTTTATTCCTCTGGGTAAACATATATGGTGGATTAGTCCCATCGAGCATGCCAAAAACTATTGTAGCCTAGTTTGTCATCTAGATCATGCAAGAACAAATATTATCATATCTTGAGATTTGAAGGTGAGAACTTGCTAATCACAGACTAGAATAAACATTGGGAGAAACAAATTGCTTTGATTCAACCTCTAGAGAAGGTTGGCTCATTGCCAACTTAATGAGTGTTGACTCTATTTATCTCAATTATAGCAAAATTAAGGATATAAATGATATGGTTAGAAAGAATGGATTTAAGTTGTTCGGATGAAGCTAATAACATAGATAGCCATACAGTATCCTTTAACAAATGATTTTAGAAAAAAATATGGTATAGAATTAACAACATTCATAAATTATGTAGTTACGCTATTGAAATGGTGCTTTAGAAGTTCACAAAATTATTCCAAATATCTAGAAATATTGATTATCCAATTTCAATAGAATAAGATAAATACCCTGATTTGAAAGAAATAGAATTCTCAATAAACATGTATGCAAAAAAAATTAACTCAATCTACTCTAAGTTAGCTTTTCAAATTAACATAATAGACTAACCATAACAATAAGATGAGATAATATCAAGTCCATCATTCAACATAGGAACAAATTCGAGGTAAACCTCCCTTGTAATGCTTTATTCATCAATTTGCAAAGAACTACACACTCATGCAATAAAACACTCCAAAGCTAACCTTTTGGAAGGAGGTAGATTCCTATATTTATAGGTTTTACAATAATAATTTTACACTCAAGCATTACAGGGAGATTTGATTTTCTTGTGGTTTCTCTAACCACTTGTTTTTCATGATACCCGTTGACTATGACCTCCTAGTTTTTTTGCAATGATCTTCCAGTTGAGTCCATCATCATTGTTGGTGATTCTTAGAATCAATTTCTCTTCGTCGATCTCTCAACTGAATCTAGTTCATCAGGAGGGTTCTAAAATATTTTGGGTTGTAATTGCTTTATGTTTGGCTTCTCTAGCATCATTTTCAGATTTTCCTTATTTCTTGGATTATGTACGCAAAAATTCACAAAAAACCTTTGAGGGAGGTAGAAGTTTAATTGTAGTCATAGATCAGTCCATCAGATGGCTAGAGTACCACTTCTTATTTGCATGATGGAAATGAAGAAGGAGGGAAAGTGCTGCATTTTGTTCTTCTATATTTTCACCTTTTGTCAGTGCTTCTCAATTTTAGCCTTTTTTCAATGCTTCTCAATTTTAGCCTTTTATCGATGTTTTCTCATTTACGCGGATCATGCGAAGGATGAGAAAAAACATGGTTTTTGTTCTTCTATCTTTTTTCTTTTTGTTGGTGCTTCCCATTTTTTACCTTTTCTTATTGCTTTCTAGTTTGCACGTCTTATATGAAGATGATCGAGAAGCATGACTTTTGTGACTTCTTTATTTTCCTTTCTTTTTAGTGCTTCTTAGCTTCAGGATCTTTTTGGTATTTTTTGACTGTGCACTTGACACAAGGAAGGTCAAGAAGCACAATCTTTCTAGACTCCTCACTTTTGGCTTGATTTTAGTGCTTTCTTTCTTTCCATCTTTGCACAGTACCTTTTAGTTTTCAAATGCTCTTCACTTCTACACAGTGAGTAAAAAAGAAACCAAGAAGTGTGCCCTTTGCTAGCCTTCTCACTTTTGAGCTAATTTCAGCGCTTCTTGGTTTTAGGTGATTTGTATCACTTTTGTGTGTTCCTTACATACTTAGCCAGATTTTACGAAATTTTTGCCTAAGTATGAATGTAGCCCTTTTTGGCCTACACTTACTTCTTTCTCTACATAATTCAAGCCACTCTTTCTAAGATCTCTAAATCACTGATGGCCCTAAAACAAGGGCTTGAACTCACAATAAAAAAATCTCAAGTGGTCCCTAGGATTATAGTCATAGATAGGAAAGAGCACAAAATATCCTCATTGGTTATTAAAAGGATCCAAGAATCAAGAGGATTAGCCAATTTGCTCAAAAGGGAATCAAATAAAAAATGCTTCTCCTCCAAGTTCTCCAATACACAAGAAGCCTAGAGTTAAAACATTCCCTTCTTTTGATACTCACCAAAGTCTCACCTTGATACAAGTAGAAGAAGAAGTTGCATAGTTTGAGCTTAATGAAGAAAAGCAAATTTAGGATATTGAAGAGGGAAGGGATCCTAATGCAGGATAGTATATAGTTGAAAAACCCAAGGAACAAAGCGTCCATGATGCAACTACCATAACCATTGAGATCCCTCTGCCAAATAATATGAAATAAATATAAATTGACATAAAAAAAGGGTATTATAAGCTATAGGGACCCAGTTTCCATGATAAATTCAAGCATTTTTACACATGCACAACTTACTCTTGCAGTATAAAAATAAAGTGATGAGCTAAAATCCAAAGAAACAAGATTAGATCAATTATAGGTAGATATAGACAACCTAAAATAATAGGTCTCAAATCCTTCGACTACAACCTCAACAACAAAAGCTCAAATGATAATTAAAAATATTAACTACTCTGATTTCCTAGCTAAATAGAAGATAAAAATGAGAAATAAAATACAAGATAAGTTTGGAGATCTAAAATAAATATTTTGAAACATGCATCTAATAAAAAAATCTACAGATACTCTAGAACATATTTTGGTGCAAGAAGAAAAGAGGGTGAGCACCATATATCCCATCTTCCAAAATTTTTAAAAGAGCTATAATAAGATAAGTGTAGGACAAGTAACATTGGAAGATGGCACCTCCATTTTTTGTGTTGAAGAATTCATCAAAATATCATTGTTTCTGAGGGATAGGCCTGGATGGTAAAAATGATCCAAAGAGATAGCCATAATGGAAGAAGAGATAGATATTGAACTAGATGAAGTAGGATTTTCTCTCTAGGAATGCTTACAGGTGTCTATTGTTGAAGACCTAAAACTAAATAAAATTCAAGAATTTGATTATGATCCTGATAAAAAGTCATAATTGGCCAGATAAATCGGCTTCATAATAGTAAAAATTGATTTTCTATGTAGTTTCTCTCAAGAGATTAAGGAATGGTTTGAAAGCCAAAAGATTAAAATAATGCAAGATTTGAATATGTTGACATTTACTATGAGATTTTTTTATGAAGCATGAGAAATCATTGATATGGCCTTAATGGACCTCCTGGAGAATATGAATAAAGGAAAAATGATTAGATAAAGGAAATTCATATTGTCTACACCAATTGTCTCCCAACAAAAGGTAATGGAAGAGGGGCAGACCTCAAAAAAACACAAAACTAAAGAGATCAACCATAATATTGTTGGATCCACCATATAAGAAGACAAAGGATCAAAAGGGGAAGGTAGAGATCCAAGGACTAGTCAAACCTAAAGAACACACAACTATACTCCCTTTTGAACATCTAGCACATCCAATAAGACAACTATTATTGTACTATAGCACACCCAACAAATCAAGGGCAAATATGGTACCACATGGAATAATCTACTATGAGTAGTTGTAATAGAAATAATGCACCTAAAGCCTACAAAAGGGATGGCTACAACTAAGAAAAGGATCAAGTTTTTGTATAGTAAATTTTACCTAAAGGTATTACCTTGTGTTCTTGTCTGCTCTCTCTATTATCCCTTAATTATTTTCCATTATTGTGTAATATTTGTAAGGAAGCATTTAGAAAGCTGAGATCATTTCGAGTGACTGAACCAGATGCTAGGAATGGGAGGGTGATGGGTTCTTGTTTAATCATTTGAATGAGAATCTTGATTTTGTATTCATTTGTTGAAACCTGGGCCATTTTGAGTCAGACACTCTTGTAAAATATTGATATTAATATAAATTTCAACTTCTTCCTTTGGCAAATTCAATATGTTCAATATTGTGTATGTGTCTCATTTACATGTTGCATAATTTGAATGTGTAATTTATGCATTCTTTAGTTGGTTAGTTAATTACATTTATTACATAATTTGAATGAATGTGATCAATACAATATTTCTCACACCTTTATTTCCTTATTAACAACAATTGTGTTTACAAATATTGCTATAATTGGTAAATGGACAAGGCACTAGTCCATGGGTAAATGCATAATCAATATGTTTATGTGAATCTTGATCAAATAACATCAAACCTTTTAATCAATTTTGTTCATTTGGATGAGCATGAGATTAATAATCAATACTTAAGTTCACCTCAGAGGTATCCTATCCCAACCCAATATTTTTAGAGTCATCAAATAATCTATTCATGGATTAAAGAGGCAGATCCTCCAAAGTCTATAATATTGCTTGTGATAAATAAGTATTATGTGGCATGACACTTCAAAAAGGAAAACAACATAGAATAATTCCACAATAGTGTGGAAGAGATCCCCCTATTTAGCTTAAGTGGAAATTTCATAATATGTGATGCTTTACTTAAGCTACTATTGACTTTTTTATTGTATTGTATGTATAATACCTTTAAACCCTTGTAAACCTTGAAAAACATATTTGTATAATATTTTATTATTTTAAACCTAAATATTGGTTACTTAACCTTGACCTAAAGGTAACTTGTATTTTGGTATAAATACCCCATCATACCAACCATTTCATTATTGATTAGAGTGTATTCTATTTTTCTATAATGATATTATTTAGTATCCATGGACACCCCCATATAACATGTGCATTACTTTGTGTGTATTTTTTTTAGCAATACTAGATAATGCATTGATTCTACTTATTTCTATAAACTGCTATAAAATTCAACAATAATATGTTAGATTTACATGCCAATTTAAATACATTTCTAATTTATAAATTCACTTACATTTTGTTATCATATCTTGTAGTTGAGTATACTCAAATTAAATATATCGCATTTTAAAAAAGTAGTATCATGTAATATTTAAATTAAAATTTAATATATATTTATTTATAAGTATGGTGGGTGGTCATGATAGGTCCTTGCTCATAGAAAACCTTAGAATAAATAGGAATTCATTGTCCAAGTGAAGTATCTATTTGATAAGAATTATGGAAATCATGCAACAAACACATAATTCTAAATTAGAATTTTCATGTGGTAATTCATTTTTAAATTTATGTTTTATTAGGTGTTAGTGGTTTGACAATTATTAAATAAATGGTGTTAAGAAGTTACTTTAAAAATATATATTTTTGTCCTAGTTTACATTATGCTATAAAGTCATTTTCTATGAACATAAAGAATTATTGTCATATGGTTTTGTTCATCGTTGTGTGTCCTAGGTAGTAAGAAGCTTATGTGGTCTTCCTTTCTCCTCAATCTTACTAATATGGCCATGCTTGAGCCATCTACCCTTCAACTTGATCCCCTATCTCACACCTTTCTGGAAGCTCATGGTCTCATTCCATTTCTAAGCAAGTTCAAAGGGGTTGAGCAAGATATCCTTGAAGCCTTCATCGTTTCATGGAATAATGGTTATTTTGTTGTGTGTAACCTCAATTTTAGATTTATTGTTAATATAATGGCTGAGGTGATAGAACTATTGGTGAAAGGGCAACCAGTGCGAAGAGATCATCATAATTGGGACTTGAGCTCCAATATTTCCTAAATCATTTGAAATATTTTCAAGTAGAAGGGTGTTGTTGTTGATTGTGATTCATTGCCTATGTCCTAGCCCATGATGTCTATTATAGTTTTTATGGATCTTTTGTGAGCTTCCCCAACGCAGGTTTTCGTCATAGCTTCTTTACAGGTTTTTAGATAGTTACTTCTCTTAAGCAACCCTTGTGTGGGTATTTCCTGAAATGCATTTTTTTTCTGATGTCAGGCATCCATATAGCCTTCTTTGCAATTATTTGGACCTTTTTCTTGAGGTTTTTGTTGGCCAATATGCACAACTATGTCATCTTATGTTATTGGTTTAGCTACCGGTTTATGTAGTTGGGTTTGAGGCCCATTTAAACCCTATACTTAATAAATTTTACCTACCAAAAAAAGTTATCTAAGTGATTTTAAAATATCATAAATGATAGTGGACCAAAAAGGTACAAAAGTGCTTATCAAAGAAAATACCATAAATTAAAAATGATATTATTCATAGTATTATTAGAAGCTATTGGTAAAGTATCATAACAAATTTTATAAATAGGCACTTGTTATGACACAAAAGTAGGATTTGTGTCATTTTTTAATGAAACTATTTTTGGAATGTATTTTAAGTGAACTTAGTTTCTAGTGCCATTACCTTCTATACTCAATAATTATATAGGTTGCTTACTCATGCAATCTAGTGAGATGGAATATCCATAAGGATAGTTGAATAAAATGCATGGTCATTGTAAGGCTAGAAAAAATAAAATATACCATCATAAAACCACCACTAGTAGGTCAATTTGACAATAACTTCAATGTTAGAAAGGATATGTTGTAGAAGACTCAAATTGATAATATTCATATAAAATTGATAGATTAGAAGAGGATGTTTAGAAATATATATTTAGATAGAAGTCTCATCCAAGTTATAAACAAAATTTATAGATAACTTGGTTTAATCCATTATTGTAAGGTAGTTTTATTGGAGTAGAATACTTGACATGTAGGGAGCTAAATTGCTTCTATACAATGAAATTATCTCTTTTTATCTAAATCAGCAAGACAAATACCTAAAATTGTAGATTTGATTATCTTATCAATGTTTAGCATTTTTGAAATGCTCAATCACCTATCAAGTATAAAATTTTATTAAAATACTATCTTCCATATGGTATAAATAGCTTGTAAAAAATAATTCTTCCCATGGCATTCTTGAACTATCATAAGAAATTTAGATGACAAGACAAGGAAATATGGGCATAAGTGGGTAAATCCAACTTAGCAATAAAAATTGTTGTGGATTGGAAGACTTTAAGATCAACACTTCTCTCCTTGAGATAATCTCCAAAGAACAAGGGGTAAAATGAAGGACTCCTATATGGGGATATAATATTTTCTTATTTTTAAGATTTATAAAAACTTATAGGGATAGTAACCAATGAAATTATTCTTTTCATATTTATGAGGTTTATAAAAACATATAGAAATAGTAACCAATAAAATTTGAGACACATTAATAAACATCATCATGGATAAACAAGTTCAATAAAAAATTATATACAGTCATTGAAGTAATGGCAATATAAATGTTTGAAGGAACACTTTATGTTATTGATCATGATATAGTTGTATGTATTCAAAATAGTAGTCATGTGCTTCCATCGAACTACAAATGATTCCTCATCATGTGATTAGTTTGGTACCTATATATCTTATTCTTTTGGTTTATGTTTAATATTTTTATTAGGAAATCTCAAAAGTTGTAAAACAACCTTTATGTGTTTTGAAAGAATGTCTGACCATGTAAACAAGTATTTTTTTGCTTTGACTTAAGTTTAGCATTGTCCAATCATGCACAACAATTTTATGCTTACCAAATTCTATATTAAATATTTTTTGCATATAGAATCCAAAATAGAAATGCACCATAAGATTTTCTTTCACTTTAAAATATTATAAAATTAAAAAGGAGACTAAATTAGATAATGTTAATCATGATTAACCATATTAAAATAAAAACAATTAATTAAACTACAATTTAAAAAATAATAAAATTGAAATAACTATAGTTGTTAATATTTTACAACTATTATCAAGTGACATTAGCTCAACTAGTTAGATTCCTCAATATTTAAAGAGGAGACCAAGGTTCAAATCTTTCCAAGCAACACATAAATAATATCTAAGCTTTGTTGTAATACCGCTATATAGTGGTGATGTAATAATGATAGGTGATATGTGACGATGGGGCCATTTCAATCCCATATAATCAATTGAAAAAATATTTTACCACTGTTAAAAAAAAATTAAATTAAATTAAATTAAAAAAAATATGGAAAAAAAAAACAAAATTTGAATAACCAAAAATTTTGTCTTGGTTGGATTAAAATATTTTTTAACATAAAATATTTTTTAACTTGTGTATCCAAGGATTTTGTATAACAGTGCTCTCTTGAGTTGATAATTAAAAAGTAAAAATAAGAAATAAAATAAAGCGGAGAAGCAAGAGGACTCTTGGGTTCCGTATATCAATGTAAACGCGTCATAGCGGGACACCCTATGTCTATAATAATTGTTGAAAAAACGGGAAGATGCAGCAGCCATGTGACCCAGGGAATTGCGCTCTCATTGCTAGTTTCTGAAAGTCACACACTATGTCTATAATAGTAGTTGAAAAAACAGTAAAATTCAGTTTATGGTAAATGTGTACAGTCTACTACTACATGAGGTGTGCTACTTTCTTCAAGCCATTCCTCCTCTAGCAAGCATACGGAGTCATCGAATGACATCTGGAAATATTCTAATTCATCTAACCAATCAACTTGTTGTATTTCATTATAGATTTCTTCGATTTTCACCCCATTTGAGACTCTGAACCATTCAGCATGTTGTTGTTGTTCCAGTTCATTTTTTTGGCCTCATCTCGGTCCCTTCGATTCTAAAATCTGTTGGGGAATTGCATGTTGATGAAAGAAAACCACCGTCAGGAGATGGCAGCTTGTTCGAATGTAAGAAAGTCTCGGATGTATTCATTTCATCTGAAAAATTGTCAGAATGTGGAAATTGTTGGTCACTTAAACTGGACATAGAAAATGGACAATATTGTCCGCTAACTTCTGTAGAGGGGGAATCAGCTTCAATAATGTTCTTCGGCGCCACGTCAAAGTCCACGAACTCAAAATCGACGTCTTCCATTAACTCGTCTACCAACAACTCCCAGGATGAATTGGAAACGTTCAAAACTTTTGTGGCGTCAGTATGCAATTTGACGTTTTTATCGTCTGAGTTACAGGCATCCGCACCTTTTTTCCCATCTCTCGCAATTTTTACTGCAGTGGGTCTCACGGGAATGATTTTGAGCATATCATCTTCTACAAAACCAGATGGAGATGTAGATCTCTCTTCGACATTTTTGGTTTTCGGAGATGGTCCGTTGTTTGCCAGCTTCCTCCTCAAATGAGTGTTCCAGTAATTCTTGATTTCGTTATCTGTTCGTTCCGGCAGCCGTCTTGCGATTAATGACCATCTGAATGCATAACCACATTGCACAGTCATAACCCTTAAGGACAGTCATAACCTACATGTACATGTGAAAAATAGATTACATAGTAAAATGATGAAATCGTACCTATTGCCAAGGAGTCCATGCAGTCTAATAATGAGCTCCTCTTCGTCAGAGGAAATGTCCCCACGTTTAATATCAGGACGAAGATAGTTCAACCACCGCATTCTACAACTTTTCCCGCACCGCTTGAGTCCTGCAAAAGGTGTTACCAATCTTCTAAGTGTGCCCCTGAGTATTTGTGTTATATGTTCAAATTCATTATGTAATTGATGAAACGGCTTATCAATGAATTAGCTTACCTGCTCTTTGTGGGAGGGATTTCCATCCACCATGTCCATGAATTCTGATGAATTCACTCAAAATCATGTCCTCTTCAGCAGTCCAAGCCCCTCGATTGAGCCCCGAATGTTTTGTGCAGCATGGAGACCTACCCATACTGATTAGTTCGAAGCAGTCAGCTTTTACCTTGTGCAATGCTGCTATTTACCCTCTTTAGTTGCGGTTAAGTTTATACATATAGCTAATATGCTCATCTCCAGTGTCAAATATTTACAAAGTGTCGTCCGTGATGAGCAGGTGCGAATACAATTTTATTTTAACCTCGAACGACCATGTCAATAACTTTATTTTATTGTTATCTTCTCGATTACTGCAATGCAATTCATAGCTTCCTAAAAAAACTAGGCCTAGTCGTATAATTTCCATCGTCTTTTGTTTTGTATGATATTTAAAAATTGATAACGGACAAGGATGGTGTTCCTATTCATTGGATGGAAGAATAAGGAGCTGCCGTTCTCGTTCGCATAGAATACAACTACCGTTCTGGTCTTGTCTCCAGAAATCTGAGAAACGGTCTTGTCTCTAGAAATCTGAGAAAAAAAGGAACGTGAACGCTCAAGTCTAAGTCATGGCCGCCGCCCATTACACGTCAAGCGTCTACCTGCCCCCATCCCTCGCGTGCAAGGTTTGCGCATGACCAAAGTTGTGGCCACCCCCTTGACACGTCAAGAGTCTACTAACCCCCCCTCACATGCAAGGTATGAGCATGACCAACCGACACTAACCCCCTTCCCCCCACACGCAAGGTATGAGCATGACCAACAAACCTACATAGGAAAAGTATCCTCTCTTGCAGCGAAGATACCTTTATTGTTTTATAATTAAAAAAAAATTACTCGTTTTTTTTTTATTGTTTTACCAAACGTAGTGGTAGGATTTTAATTTCTTTTAGGTTACTTTATTTTATTTACCTTCTTTTCTTTCTTCGCCATGACATTTTCCTAAAGTTTTTCATGGTAGTTTTTTTTTTTTCTCTAAATACGTAATTCTTCCTTTTAATGTCTTTAAATAAACATATGTTTATCTCATTTAATCTTAAATATTGTTCTTTCTTTAATAAATTATATATGATTTTTATTAGAATCATTTTCATTAAAATACTAAAATATTATATTTATTTTTATGTCCTACCACAAATATCACTTTAGATAGATAATGATATGAATGAGCAAATTAATATATAAAGTAAGGTTTATAATAAATCAAATAACATTCAATAATAAGCAGCAATATGAATGTAAATAGTTGGAAACTACATTGTACATACTCACTACTTCGTAGTAATCTCTCATGTGCTCCTCTATTTATTCACTATGAGGCCTATATATAAAAAGATAAGTTGTTGGCCCTTACTCTTTCTAACTATCTTTCCTATGACTCATGTTCAAGTGAAATCTTTATACATTTACGTCATTGCAAACTGACACTTGTGCATTTATTACTTCTTCCCCAAGTAACTACTTAACCCTACTATAAAGTAAATTCCTACTCTAGTAATGTATCAAATATGGTACATTGACATGTATCCTAATAATGTAATATACTCTAACACTTCCTTATATTACATTATTTGGGTATTGAAGACTTTAGTCTTCAATATGGATCTTCCTATTTTGAATAGTCTTCAACTTGATTAGGTCCTTCTTCTATAGTTTATAGATGACCAAGTAGAGCATAGTGTTGTTGTCCTCTCATCCTTTTAACTTTGAATCTTCTATTTCCCTATTTGCTTTTATGATATACGGGTTCTTTGTTTTCTGCAACTTGTTCCTCAAGAAATATATTAGTATTGTTTTGAAATGCAACAATATCTTGTGAGTTCTTAATTAAGTCTACATTGTATGTGTTTCCATGGATTCATCCTATAGCTTCTATCTCATTTTTATTTATGATGAGACACACATTGACTCTATTTATGTCTGAAATCAACCATCCCATTGCTCTCTGCTAACTTTCTTACTAAAATAAAATTGAATGTTAATCCTCGAACATACATCACGTTTTGTAGCAAAAAGTTTAAAAATAATTTACTAGGTGTTACACACCCATATCCATATATAGGATATGTCTTGCTATCTGTAATTCTCAACCTGTAATTATTAGTAATTTCAATACAATAAAACAATTATAGATTTCTTATCATGTGATGACTAACACCTGAGTCAATATACCAAATGTTCTTTTTTTTGTAGAATTGTTTATGCTAGAACTAATTTTACATTTGTGACATGATGTATTGTGTGTATCTTGTTCTTGCATTATTTTGTGATAATATGTTCTTCTTTCCATTGTAGTATGGAGCTCTTTTAGTATTTTGAAAATACTTTTAATAGAACCTTTGTAGTAGTCTACCTTATGACTCCCTAGTTTAAAGTATGCTATGAATTTGATAAATCCTTTCAAGCTTAGGTTTTGTAAAAATATTTATCTCTCCTAAAGTATTGAATATATGATCAAACTTGATATATCCTATTATTATCAAATTTTGTATAATATCTTATGTCTCCCTAGTAGAGTATATTATAGACTTGATAAATTACTTTGATAGTAGTCTTTGAGTTAAATTTCTTTTGTCTCCATAATGATTTAGAGTATGCAAAAAGTTTGATAAAGTGTTTAACTAGTGGTTAATTCTCCTTTTGAGTTGATTTGTAAGTTTTTGTAAATAAAAATAATCAATTCATACTTTCATTTATTTCTCCTAATGAACTATGTACTTGTCAATTTGAAGTTCTCTATGGTTGGATATTTTTTATCCCTTTAATGTGAATATGAGACAATTAATTCCAACTCTATATGTAAGCAATAGACTTTCTTCTCTATTCAATAACTTAATTTTCTAAATTCCAGGTATCTATAGTTTGGTGTAGTATGTCTAATAACTTCATACTTTGGAATGTTAGAAAATAATGATAATAATATTTGCAATTTGATATTTTAATTTATCAAGGTTGACAATCTTATATCTCCTACTTGGTTAATATGTATATGCACTTCAATGATTGTACCTTGAAATATGAACTTGCTTTATAACTTACTAATGCTTGGTTGATTTGTATTACTCCAATGCAATAGTAAACTTAAATTTATACTATTCACCTTATAAATCCTTTTAAAACTTAATAAAAAGTAAGTAATTAGTTTGATATTACCTTTATAATGTTGCACATGATATTCCTTGATCATTTCTCCTCCAACGAATCTTTTGAATGTTGTATTTGTTGGATGGCATTGAGCATTCAATGCTCCTCCTTTAATGGATATCTCATCAAAGTTTTCAACCTCCTTGAATAGACTTTGATCTCACTGCATATCAATTCTTTGGTGTTGTAACTGCATGCTTCTTCCTTGACATCTACATATATTGAATCATGTTTGGAGCACCTTTAAATGTTGCCCATTAATAGTTTTATCCCTATGTTGAATGCTAGGTGCATTACTATTCCTTCTTGATTCTTTCAACACTTGGTACAATCGTTAGTTAGGTGTGTAGGTGGTGAATAACTATTGTAGTCTCCTTATGAGCATTAAAAAGTGGAGGACAACCATTATAGTCTTTTTATGAGTGTTAATTAACAATGCTTCTTCTTCAAAATGATTGTAATCCCTTCATCCTTCAAATGATGCTTCTTAACACTTCTAATATGAGTGTTATTTCATCTTGAGTGTTACCTTATAGAATAGGCATTAGAGAGAATAACAGGTTTCTTAGTATGACAAGTAGTGTATCTTATTTTACACGTAGACGTGTCTCCAATGTCCTTATAACTCTTATCTTGCCAATGAGTACAATTTATTTCTAGTTTGTTCTAAAAAAATTAAACGCTTCTTCCTTCTTACCAATGAGTGCAAGCTATGCTATCCAAATATTATCTCTAACTATGATAATTCTAGGCACTGCAATGGTGGTTCTATGGGACTCCAAAGGTATATTTAGATGCTCCTTCTTGGTGGATGATTCCTCCAAGATAGGTCTTGGGTATTGCACCTTTAATTCTACCTTATACCTTATCCTTTTATGCTTTTAATATGCTATATGAATAATTAGGTCTGACCAGAGCTCAAAAGCTTCATAAAGACCTGATCAAGAAAATATAAAAACTATAACAGTATCAAAAATTTCAAGATCTATTGAAGCCTGGCAAGTTCCCAATATTCTGATATGGCATCCAAACTCCAACAAAGGAGAAAGCAAAAGAGAATGTAGTTTAAATAGTACTAAAATACTTAGACCTGACCAAACCTAGGTTAGAATTCAAATACTTGATGCACAGAGAAGTAGGTGATAAGTCTAGTATAGAAGGTACTAAAATTATTGCATTCGATCAGGCCTTGTCAGGGTTTTAAGGATCCGACATAAGAAATATAATGTTCGATCAAGAGGTGAAGTCATTAGGAGACTGGTATATGATTGAAAGCTACCTAAACGAGGGAGAAGCATCCCATATATGCGCAAAATATCTAGTATTAACCATCTAATAATAAGGGGTCTCTTTTTCCTATGACATCTACTAGGTATAATTCTATGGTAGAAGATCTCAACGACAAAATACATCATGCAAATGACAAGTGATGCACCTTATCAGAGCCATAACTTGTGAATCGTACACCCGTTTGCCTTGAAATTTAATAGATGGTTTCGCATGCATGTTCTGCATCAGGCTCATCCTTGATGCACCTGAATCTCCAAAAAACATACTTTCAGGACCTAACTCCTCCATTTAGTGTCCCAAAATTAGCTTTTAGAATAGGTTCCCAAGTTTTTTTAGGTTTTTTTGAATGTTAGAATTTTATTATATTTTATTATACCTTAATTTGAGACCTAATATTTTAAAGTAAGGTTAATTATTGTAAGAGGGATGTGTACACCAAATTTGGGTGCAATCCAACTAATTTCTATTTTTAGCAGTTTTTAGAAAAAGACATTTTTAGGGTTTATTTTGTTTTCAATGGCTATATGATGGATTGTATTATTTTGGAGGAGTGTGAATTCAAGAATGAGAATAATATCGATTTGCAGGTTTCTTCTATTATATTGCATTTGTTTTATGTGATTGGAGTCCATTTTGTTGGTCTCTTGTAGTTGAGTTTACACCATTTGATATCAGAGAAGATGTGATCTCGCTAGTGAAGGGAAGATGTCGCTTAGAAGATATGCCCATATGAATAGGTAGATCAAGGATCTGAATGCAAAAATAGCATAGTTGATTGGTGTGATTGATCGCATGGGAGAGAGACATCCCAGGGCGCCTACAGATAAAGGATTTGATGATGAAAATGTGCCTGAGGAACATGGATCTAAGGTCTACATAGAAGCAAAACCAGAGGATCTAGAGGAAGAAGGGCACTATTTTTAAAATCAGTTGATACAAGATCTAGATAGGCTTAAGGGGAATCAATATGGGATCAATATTGAGGTTCCTGAGTATGCTAGTGGGTTTAAACCAGAGGAGTTGATCGATTGGATGAATAGCCTAGAAAAATATTTTGAATGGAGTAACCTTTATGAAGAGAAGAAGGTTAATCTCACATGCACAAAGCTGAAGGGATATGCATTTATTTAGTGGGATCATTTATAGACTACACAACAGAGGAATGGAAAGGAAAATATCAGGGATTGGACAAAGATGAAGAAGAAGTTACAAGAAAAATTTATACCTATAGACTACTCCCAAACCCTATTTCGTAGATTTAAGAATCTTCAACATAAGGATCAAAGCATTGAGGACTATACTAATAAATTCTACATGTTATCCATTCAAGTGAAGCACAATGAGACAAAGGACTAAAAGGCTGCTAGGTATGTAAATGGCCTAAGTTTTTCTATCCAATATGAGATGATCATGCATCACACTCTTACAATAGAGGATGCATATCAAATGGCCCTCAAGGTAGAGGAGAAATTGAAAAGGGTTAATAGAAGAGGTAAGAAGAAATTTATAGCCTCTTCAATTCGAGATCAAAGTGGATCTCATTTTCTCAAGGGAGAATCCTCAATGCCTGCTAAAAAAGAAGAATATGGGGAGAATATGAGAGGAAGAGGATACCAACGAGGTAGAGGTTACGATGGTGGAAAAAATGGGAATGATACAAGAAGGTCGTATACCTGTTATGGATGTGTTGAGGAGGGACATAGAGTATTTGAGTTTCCCCAATGTGATGTCCAAGAAATGGGTTAAGGAGGACAAGGAAGGGTCAATCTGGTTGAGATGGAAGAGCAAGATGAGGAAGCAGTTGTTGCTTACATGGGGAAGCACTTCTGATAATGAGAATGATGATTGTTCTTAATAAAGAGAAGGTGTAGAGCAAAGATAATGGGCATACCATAGAAGGTTATGATTCTGGGTTGTGAATTAACATCTTTCAAATAAGGTGTACATCAAGAGGGAAGGTATGTAACATTGTCATTGATGGTGGTAGTTGTGAGAATATGGTATCAAATATCATGGTTGATAAAATGAACCTATAATGCAAAAAGCATCCTTATCCATATTGCATCTCATGGGTTAAGAAGGGGAATGAGGTAACAGTAGATCATAGGTGTTTAATTAAATTTTCAATTGGGAGAACTTATAAGGATGAAGTGTGGTGTGATGTGATACCGATGGATGCATGTCACATTCTGTTGGGAAGATCTTGGCAGTACAATAGGGATACTAACCATAATGGGATAAAGAATACTTACATATTCTGGAAGGATGGTGTAAAGGTAGTTCTTGTACCTCTGAAGGAGGATGGCTCAAGTGAGAGCTTGTTGACAATGAAGGATTTTCTTGTAGATATCAAGGATGCTAGATTCTGCTATGCCTTAACAACTAGGAAGCTAGAAACAGAGGAAGTGGTTATGCCTACATCAGTAGCTAAGTTTGTAATTGAATATAAATATGTCACACTAGAGGAATTACCAGATGGGTTACCACAAAATAGGGATATCCAACATCACATGGATTTGATTCCAGGATCAGCGCTCCCAAATTAGGAAGCTTATCGGTGGAACCCGACATAGAATGCAAAGTTGAGTAGGCAAGTGATAGAGTTGATAAATAAGAGATTAGTTAGGAATAGTATGATTCCATGTGCGACTCCAATATTGTTGATCCCAAAGAAATATGGTGACTGGAAGATGTGTGTGGATAGTAGATCCATAAACAAGATCACAATAAATTATCGGTATCCTATACCAAGAGTGGATGACATGATGGATGGATTGGCTAGAGCTAAATACTTTAGTAAAATTAATCTACGGAGTGGCTACTACTAGATCAAAATTAGAGAATGGGATGAATGGAAGACAAATTTTAAGAAAAAATATGGGTTGCACGAGTGGATGGTGATGTCATTTGGGTTGTGTAATACACCTAGTACATTTATGTGGTTGATGAACAGAGTACTACGAGAATATAATGGTAAGTTTGTGCTTGTTTATTTTGATGATATTTTGATTTATTGTAAAAGTTAAGAAGAGCATTTGTTACACCTAAAATTAGTGTTAGACATGCTCAGGAAGGAGAAATTGTATTTCAACCAAAATAAATGTATATTTCTTTAGGATAGTTTAGTATCTTTAGGATTTGTCATCTCAATAGATCGCATGAGGATGGATGACGAGAAAGTGAAGGCAATTCTGGAATGGCCTCTTCCACAAACTATAACAGAAGGAAGGAGCTTTCATGGCCTAGCTACTTTTTACAGAAAGTTCATCAAGAACTTCAGTAGTATAGCTACCCCTATAACGAAGTGTACAAAGGGGAAAGAGTTTGTATGGACTACGACAACAATAGAGAGTTTTGAAATCTTGAAGAAGAAGGTGTCGGAATACCCTGTTCTAGTGTTACAAAATTTTAGTAAGGTGTTTGAGGTTGATTGGGATGCCTCATTTGTTGGAATTGGTGGTTTCTTAATTCAAGAGGGTCAACCTATAGCATTTTCAATGAGAAGTTGAACGACGCAAGGAATAATTATTCTACATATGATGTGGAATTTTATGCAATTATGCAAGCATTTCAACATTGGAGGCACTACTTACTATCAAAGGAGTTTGTGTTGTTCACTGATCATGAAGCATTGAGGTATGTCAACTCTCAAAAAATGTTAAATAGTAGGTATGCCAAATGGGTTTCATTTTTGCAACAGTATACATTTATCCTGAAGCACAGTCGGGCAAAAAAAATAATGTAGTTGATGCATTGAGTAGGAGAGTCTTGTTTCTGACCACTATGGAGAATGAAGTGGTAGGATTTGAGGGGATTAAATATCTGTATGAATTTGATGTAGATTTCAGTAATATTGTGCAATAATGTAAAATTGTGGTAGAGGGTGAGTCCTGTACTATTTTTGAAGAGTATTTTTTGCAGAATGGTTACTTTTTTAAGGGTAATCGATTATTCATTCCCAATGGCTCTATGAAAGAGAACATCTTGAGGGAATTACATGGTGGGGGTTTTTCTGGTAATTTTGGAGTAGCCAAAACTACCACTCTTGTAAAGGATAAGAACTATTTGTCAAAAATGAAGAGACATAATCAGGTTTGTATCTAGATGCATAGTATGTCAAATGGCTAATGGCCATGCACAAAATACAAGGTTGTATATGCCAAAGCTAGTTCCTACATGACCATAGACCGATCTGAGTATGGATTTCATGTTGGGGTTGCCCAAGACATAGAGGGGTAAGGATTCAGTTTTTGTTGTGGTAGATAGATTTTAAAAATTGTGCATTTCATTGCTTGCTAGAAAACTAATGATGCAACTAGGATTGTAGTCTTATTCTTTGATGAGATTGTGCGGTTGCATGGTGTTCCAAATACTATTACTTCTGATTGAGATACTAAATTCTTGAGTCACTTTTGGAGAACGTTGTGGAAGAAGTTGAACACCATGTTGCAGTTAATTAGTGCTTACCACCCATAGACCGATGGAAAACAGAGGTAGTGAACAAAATCTTGGGAAACCTCTTACGATGCATAGTTGGAGAAAATCCAAAAAAATGGGATTTGCATACAACAGTTCAGTGAACAGGTCGACAGGTAAATCTCTTTTTTAAATTATTTATTGTCAAAATCCTAGATATGTATTAGATTTGGTTGAGTTACAAATTGGGGAACAAGTTAGTGATGATTCAGAAGCATTTGCTGAGCATATCCAGAAAGTTTAAGAGTCAGTGAGGGAAAAATTGTAGATTAGTAATGCTCACTACAAAGAGTCTGTTGTTGCACACAAAAGGGTGAAAGTGTTTGAAGAGGGTGATATGGCCATGGTTCATCTTAGTAAATAAATATTTCCTAAAGGGACATATAATAAACTAAAACTTAAGAAAATTGGGTCATGCGAGATTTTGAAGAAGATCAATGATAATACCTATAAAGTGGAGCTGCCCGATGAATTTGATATTTCACTTGTTTTTAATGTTTTTTATTTATTTAAGTATCCTGGTACTATCGAGGATGGCAAATTATAGGAGATAGTAAATTAGTCATGACAAATTCCTAAGAAGAAAAAATACAGAGTTGCACAAATGCTCGATAAGAAGGTGATCATCACGAGACATGGGAGCTACAACAGATACCTAGTTTAGTAGGAAGGATTAGCATATTCAGATAACACTTGGGTTTTAGAGTCAGATCTAAATAAATTTGATAACCAGATTCTATAGGATTTCAATTTAGCTAAACTTGTAGGAGCTGAGTTCTTTTTCACCAGAGGAGAATGATGCACCTTGTTGGAGCCATAACTTGTGAACCGTACACCTGTTTGCCTTAAAATTTAATATGTGGTTTCACGTGCATGTTCTGCATCAGACCCATCTCTGATGTGTTTGTATCTCCAAAAAACATACTTTTGGGACCTAAATCCTCCATGTAGTGTCCCAAAATTAGCTTTTAGAATAGGTTCCCAAGTTTTTTAAGTTTTTTTTACTGTTAGAATTTTATTATCTTTTGTTATACCTTAAGTTGAGATATAATATTTTAAAGTAAGGTTCATTATTGTAAGAGGTATGTGTGTACCGAATTTTGGTGCAATCCAACTCATTTATATTTTTAGCAGTTTTTAGAAAAAAAAACATTTTTAGGGTTTCTTTAGGGTTTATTTGGTTTTCGGTGACTATATGACAAATTGTATTCTTTCAGAGAAGGGGTGTGAATTCAATAATGAGAAGAATTTTTATTTGTAGATTTCTTCCATTATATTAAATTTGTGTTGTGATTGAAGTTCATTTTTTTGGTCTCTTGTAGCTGAGTTTACACCAACAGGGTTGTTGGGAAGAATAGAAATCAAGGGACCAAAAGCAACCAGTGAGTGGGGTATGACTCAAGATGTTGTAGATCTTGGCCACATTAATCAATCATGTTCAGGTGGTTAGATCTTCCATACTTCAAAAGTGGTTCAACAAGCTAGAAAAATATTTGACATGACAATAATCCACTCCTAACGTAGTGATGGTTTTGACGGCTTGCTCTTAGGAGTTTATAATTCATATGTATAGACGGATTGCTTTATAATACAAATTTACTACTATCTAGCCTTTGTTTTGAATCATTTTTGGAGCATGTATGTATTGATGACTATTTATTTCTAATTTAAGCATGTTAAATGTTTATGGTGATAATTATGAATCCTGGATTTCTACTGTACTCATTCACTTGTCTAGAATTTGTGGTCTCATTAAGATACAATATATTTAAATTAAATGTTTTGTAATTGATTACAAATTAGCTGGTCTATTAGGTAGTTGATTGTTTAGTCAGGTGGTCCTTGTTCTTGCTTATGTCTTGATGTTTCTTAATTTGTACCACTATAAGTTTTGTATTTAGCCTCATTTATCTCTTTCAACACCCTTTCCCCCACAAATTTAGGTATAGTTAGCTATAACTTAAAGGAACTGGTATCCTCAAGATATTAGTCATTGTAGTTCTCACAAGCTCCTTGGTCTTTCAATTTTGGTCAAGGTTTGTGGGAGCACAAATATTTCCATTCGATAGATTCTCTAACCAATAAATGTTGGCATGCTCGGTAGGACCCGAAGGTCCCTTACCTGGATTATTTAAATATCGGTGATATCCTTGATTATCATATCTCACAAAAATCACCAGATGATTCTACTAAAATCTATAAAGCCATATCATATGACTACTTGCCTTTTATATCTAAATAGAACTTGGTGATATTCTATTTTGGTCCGCTATCTCCATCACCTGGTGACTCTCTTGTAGGTTGAACCATATTTTTAGGATCAATTACTTTGAAGTACATAGAATAAGGTAAATCTAAAAAAAAAATTACTAAGGTTCATGGTTGGTTTCCCTTCTGCATAATTCTCAAAGATTTATCTCCTGGAGGACTCGAGGTTTGTTGAGAAATCTCAACCTTACTAGTAGAGGAGTTATACTAATTTGATGATTTCAAGGATCTAAGTTTTGTAATGGTTCAGTTTGAGTGTCCCTACTAGAATTATTCAGGTCCTCTCAATATCCAAAATCCCCATGATATTCCTAAAATTATCCTGAAGTTCTTGCCAAGTTTCAATGGGATAAATAATACTACATTTGAACATTATCACTACATTGCTTCCATGGCAATGATTAATAATATTATGCATGTATATCTGGTTCTTATACTTCTAGTTCTCTCTCTTAAGGGAAAATCCCTACTGTGGTATAAAATTTTAAAATATGAGAGCATATGTACATGGGATGACTTGGTGAAGCCATTGATTGATACATTTTATTATTTTGGTGACCCTTTTCTGATGATAAATCAATTTTCATTCATAATATGTGACCCTCAAGAAGACATCATTGACTTCAATATTTGTTTCAAGAGAACGTGGAATAGAATCCCCTATGAGCTTCGGCCATCTACTACTCAGTCATACCTATTTTATACCCGAGCCTTCTACTTAGACATAAGTCTCATCTTGTAGTGGTCTGGAGAAAGGATATTCTCAAATATTTACAAGGAGGCTATTTAGGAAACAAATATGTTAATTCAAGTGGTAAGGTTACCTCCCAAGGATGTACTTGCTTTATATTGAAGCTTGTCACAACCACCCTTGGAAGAATCTACTTTAGGATTATTCCAAACAATGCAGAATGCTTTCTCCATAAAACCCTATGGAAGTAACCCTTTGGCAGAATGGGAGATGGTAGGAACTTGGATACCTGTAGAAGAAGATGAAGGTCAGAGAAACTTATCTTATGAGAAAAATGCTAGCACCTCAGCTATTTCTCAACCAATGCAAAATATAAATTCTTTGGGTTTAGTGCCTTCATGACCCTCTTTATTGTTAGAATATCCTATGCAGCCATCTCTCTTATTTAGTGATCCTAAGAAAGAAGAGGAAATATCGATGCTCTTTCATGAAATATTCAAAAGAAATTCATTTCATATTACTGAGCTCCAAAATCATTTTAGCTAATATAAATAACACTCAATAGCGACATCGTATACCATGCCATATGACATGTTCTCTACCACAACACGCTTTGGAGAGCCAACAATCAATTTTCTAGCCTCTTGGTAAATAATGCATGACAATATTAATGTCTAAACAAAAATTCAGACCGTAGTGGGAATAGACTAAGATAGGGTATGGACCTTATTCCTAAAAATCTCATATGGAAGACAACACTAGCACCATTTCCTAGTCGATTTAAAAAATGAAGACAATTGGATGGATGTTTATTATTTCCTTATTGGCCTAGGTCTCATGATCCCAAGATATAATACTACTAGATCCTAATGGTATTCTATGAGATACGAGGATGATAGCAGGTAGTACCAGGATCAACATGAAGAATAGATCAGGTTCAGGTTCATCTTGTTTGGTGATTGTAGATTTATAGGCTAACATGTAGCATGTATCACTGAGTCATGTTAGGTACACCAAAATTTTATATAAATAATCGATAAGTAAATATACCTACAGAAAAGGTATGGTACTCATAGCTCGTAGGAAAATTCTCAAACAATGGATTGTCAACTAGCTAAAGTACTAGGAAATATAAATTAAAAAAACATAAGAATATTTCCTAGGTTGCTTCTTGGAATATTAACACTTCCTTTCCTACCTTCTATTTTTTCTATATTTTGTTCTTCCTTTTCTTTTTTAGTTGTTATGAATGTGTAGCCCAATGAATAATTCCCAATAAGTACAAAAATCCTAGCATGTTATCCTTCAAAATCTAATATCACGTGGAGAAGAATTTTAGACTTGTGTAAACATAAGATCAATGGCAGAGAAAGTCCCTAAAAAATAGGACCCAGATTCACATGCTAGTTGGATCTCCATACGATCTGATGCATGCTAAATGTTTTTTAGAATGAGGTAAATCTTCTATAAAAGGCCTGCATGTGCATCCATTGGAGTTTTTAGATAAGAATCATTATCAGAGTGTATATGGAGTGGAGTGATCCTATAGTGAACAATAATGAGTAAAAAATATCCTTGCTCGATTGCATCAACAAAAATGCCCATGATAGGGTGGGAAATTGTCATTTGGTATTTCAGCCATTCTTGAAATCGGGTTTGGTCTTCAAAGAGTGTGTACACTAGAATGCAATTTCTTGGGTTGACCCATGCATTGAGAAAATTCTTTTTGCTTTCTCTTAAGTTAACCCCATAGTTGCATTCTATGTTATGTTTGTACTTTTCTACATCTTTCCCCTTACTCTCTTTCCCCTTGTTTTTTTTGGTCACCATCCTCTTCGGTTAGTGGTTTTCCTCCCTTTTTCTATTGATTTTGTTGTCTCCCATTGTCTCCCCTTTCCCCCGTGTTCTTTTGTGTTGTTTTTGCTTGTTTTTTCCACTTTTTATCCCTCTTATTTTTTTTTTTTCTTGTGATGTCCCACCGTGTTATTTTCTACCCATTTTCCTCTCCCTCCCTTCTTCATGTAGCCTCTAACGGATGCATGTTTGCCATATTTCCTTATAGCTCCTTCCCTAATTTTTTCCTCCGAAATAGTTAATTCTAAATGTTTTTTGGTTGATTGGGTTCCTTATTCCACAAAGTGAAAATCCCCTATGAGTCACCAAGAATATGGGTATTTTTTGCACATACCCATGCCTAACTACTAGTATCTATATACTAATTTTTTTTTTTGTAAATAAAACCAAGTATTGCCAAAAAAATTGTCAACTTAGTAGCCCTATCGGAGATAAAGTGGACCAATTTAGAAAAGGATGATGAATATAGGACTTGAGTTTGCTCTTGTTGCAGCCTATAGATTAACTAAATTCCACTTATGTCCTAGAAGAAAATCAATATGGAAATGTTCCTCTCCCAATGATTTTGGTAGATGTGCAACTAATCAGGATCAAAATGACATCAATTCCCCACCCACTGGTCGAAGGCTAATGGAAGTAAAATAAAAAATATGGCCAAGACTTTGAGAATGCTGAAATAATTATAGATGGATGAAATCTGATAAAATTTCAAATATCCATCCTGAGGTCGTAAGAGAGGAATAAGAGCAAAATGATCAAGTTCAATCATGATCAAAACAATTGTACTTGACCAAAACCCAGTAGGGTCCCCAAATTCTAGCTTTCACCAAGAAAGGAAAATTACTAATAAGGCCAAAAATATTAGGCTAGACTGAAGCCTAGTAGTGCCTAGAATACCTACTCAAGAGAATGACTAGGCCACTAGAGCCCAAATAATTAGGATTGATCAGAACCCAAAAGAATAATAAATACCTTATCAAGGAAATATCGAAGCTCTAAGAGCATCAAAACTTTAATGACCTGCTAAAGCTCAACAAGTTCCCAATGTTCTAGTTCAAGACTCAAAAGCCAACAAAGCAACAAGAAAAAGAGAATGGTTTTTGGATAGTACTAGAAGACTTAGACCTAGCCAAAACTTGGTCAAAATTCAAAGGACTGACGTGCACAGAAGCAAAAAATAATCCTAGTATAGGAGGTATCAAAAGGATTGCATTCGATCAGTCCCTACCAAGGTTTTAAGGATTCAGTGCAACAAAAATAATGTTTAGTCAAGAGGTAAATCTGCTAAGAGATTGGTATCCGATTGAAAGTTTCTTGAATGAGGAAGAAGTGTCCCACATGTACACAAGAGTTTTTGTGGTCATTCTCTAATAAGAAGGAATATCTTTTTCCCATGATGTTTTTTTGGCATGATTTTGTGTTAAGATATCTCAATGGTAAAATTCATCATGCAAATTATAGGGTGGCTATGTACAAGAGAAATTAAGGGACCAAAAGCATCCAATGAGTGGGGTATGAACCAATATGGTTCATATCCTGGCCATGTTAATCAACCATATTTGGGTGGTTAGAGATGCCATACTTTATAAGTGGTTGAACATAATGGTAGAATCTCTAACATGATAATAATCCACTTTTAAGGAAATGATGGTTTTGACTACTTGAGAATGGTAAAATATCTATACATACAATGATGTATAATGAAAACTGGTCAGCTCTTAGGTGTTTACAATTCATATGTATATATGGATTTCTTGCTAATACAAAATGACTATTATCTAGCCTCTGGTTTGAATCATTTTTGGAGCATATATGTATTGATGACCACTTATTTCTAATTTTAGCATGTTGAATGTTTGTGGTAATAATTTTGAATCCTATATTACTACGATTCTCATTCATTTTTATGGAATTTATGGTCTGATTCAAATACAATATATTTAAAATAAATGTGTTGTAATTGATTGCAAATTAGTTGGTTTGTTAGGTAGTTGATTGTTTAGTTGGGTGGTCCTTGTTATTTTTTATGTCTTTATGTTGTTTAATTTTTACCACTGTAAGTTTTAGCTTTAGCATCATTTATCTCTTTTAGCACCTATTTCCCCCTGCATTTAGGTATAGTTAGCCGAGACTTCAAGGAAATGACATCCTCTATAGATTGACCACTATAGTTCTCACAAGCTCCCTAGTCTTTCAATGTTGTTCAAGGTCTAAGGGAGCACAAATATTTCCATTAGACATATTATTTGACCAACACCAATATAATAACCATGCAACTAATATGCCCTTAGAGTGGCTTAATCTTGCACTAATTTTCACTTTCATTAAAAATCCTTAGTGCAATTCTAATAATCTTTAATATACACTAATATAGTGCAATTGCAATCTCCTTATTACTTATTAAAAATTAAATTGTAATATGCACTAATGATAACTCTTAAATAATTCACAGATGCTCTATAATATCTACAATATAATGTAGTATTCTTTTTTGTAACTAGATAATATGATAATGATATTTTTATTTCTATCAAAATATATCTAACTCATATTTTAATGTGCAGGTAATAATCTTAAAAGAATATTTTTGCACTCTCTTGAAAACTATAATATGATCCCTTCTCCTTGCAACTTTAATTCTAATAAGGTTCTTAATGAAGCTAATTAACAATATGTATATGAGCATTCAAGTAATGAACCCTTTGCACCTAAGTTACTTATCTTTAATGATATCTAAAGATGATGTAGATCTTGATAAATGGATTCACCAATTTACTATCTAGAATGGTAGTAAATCATAGCTATGAAACCTTCAATATTTTGCTTTAGATTCAACAAACCCCTATCTCTAAAATGTGCCTTATTAGCTTATGAAAGGTAATCTTAAAATCTCTTAGATTTGGTAGGATTCTTCTATCTTCATTCTCCTTGGACCTCCTTGTTGAATTTTGACTTCAAACAAGGCCTTCTTCTTAAGAATCTAAAAGTCTTGAGCTCTTCACTAGTCTCATCTGAAATTTGATAAACTTGCCAAATTCTTCTCCTTTGGTATTTTTGTTATATGGCGATAATTATTCCATTTCCTCACTATCAAGAGCTTCTCCTTGGTAGTGAATTTATCCAATGAGTTCTTCTAGGAAC
This sequence comes from Wollemia nobilis, assembly GCA_028583015.1. Taxonomy (NCBI): domain Eukaryota; kingdom Viridiplantae; phylum Streptophyta; class Pinopsida; order Araucariales; family Araucariaceae; genus Wollemia; species Wollemia nobilis. The sequence continues at coordinate 539,584 of JAQPPZ010016751.1, read as the reverse complement.
TCCTTTAATAATGCTCACCAAGTATTTTTCTTATTTCTCCTTGAGACCTCTCCAAGGTCTTCAATATTCAATTGAGATCAACAATATCCTATCTTCACCAACAATCTTCTCTGGAGTTTCTTCAATCTGCTACTTGAATTTTTTCAATGGATATCACCAACCCCCAATATTCTCCCATAATATTCTCTGGAGTCTCTTCCTTGAATTTAGAACAAGGCTCCTATGTTATTTTCTTATTCTACACTCTATAGGTTTGCAATAGGACTTTCCTCAAGTTCTTGGAATCTCCTCTTCTTTTGTTTATTGCTTCTAGTGTTGGATTGATTCTAAAGATGATATTATTCCTAGATATTTGTAGGAAGCTTCCCAACTTTCTTAGAATATCCTTTTTCCTACAACAAAGTATTAGTACTGTAATGGAATAAATTCTAAGTGATGAATATTCACTAGTTGATTTGTCAATCTAGTGGAATGAATGTTGATTCCTAGTATTCACAAGTTTTTAGAACTGCTATTATAGAAATCTATGGAAAGACTCTAGCCAAATGTAATATTAGAAATTCTAGAACTGATATTTGCTTCTCTCCTCTCAAGATCTCTTGTGGCTCTCCCTATTCGTATCTAATCTACTATGTCTCTAATACCACTATTAGTTTTTTATAATGTATGATATGGGAGAAAGTAATCACAAGGTTTAAAATATGCAAAAAAGTAAGATAATGGAATTCTACAAGTGTTGAAATATGCCATTAATAAAAAGTTGCAAAAATGGTAGAATGCAATGTAATGGTGGAAATGAACACTCTAGAACTCTAATGGAAACTACATTGTACCTACTCACTACTCCATAGTTATCTCTCCTATGCTCCTCTATATATTCACTATGGGGGCTATTTAAAATAAGATAAATTACTTGGTACTTACTCTTCCTAACTACCTTTCCCATAACCCATGTATAAGTGGACTCCTTGTACATTTATTACTTCTTCCCCAAGTAACTACTTAACCTTACTCTAAAGTAAACTCCTACTCTAGTAATGTACCAAAGGTGGTACATTGACATGTACCCTAATAATGTAATATACTCTAATAGTACCATGGTAGTACATTAGCATATATCAAATAATGTAATATACTCCAACACCCCCTGTATTGCATTATTTGGTTATTAAAATCTTAAGTCTTCAATCATGTTATTTGTATTTGTCTTCAATATTTAAGTAACCTTGCAATGCATTTGATATTCTAATTGAGCTCCACCAGGTTCATCTTCTTTATTATTTTTGCTTTGATTTTATCTTCAGTTTCTTTAGATTTAGCTTCATGTTCTTTAGTCTTTGTAGTTTCAAGTTTACAACTTGAACTCTCTTATCATCATCATATTCTTGCATGAGAATATTTTCTTTGCCTTTATGTGATCTAACTTATTTGTAAGACAAATTTGGACCATATTTGACTCATTTTTCTTTTCCTTGTTCTTTGGAAATTCTCTCTCCTTAGATTTTAGAAATTGTACACTTGGATACATTGTTAGAAGATGCTTCAAAGATAAGTATTTGAAAAAGATAATCTAATATAAAAAATAAATCTCTTTCAAATATTCTACAATACTTATCTTTGTACCAATAGAAAATAGAAGAATGAGATTTTTTTCAATAATATTTGCATGGATGAAGGCCAACAATTTAATTTTCATGACCAATTCTATTGCAACATACACATATTAAACATATTTTTATTGCTTTATTCACCATTATTAGAGTTTCAAGTTCATCCATCTTCTTGGTAAAATAACATAACCATTGATGTACAACCAAAGCTACTCTTTCCTTGTTTTCCATGTAAATAAGTTGCAAACTATGATAATATTCAATATTTTTAGTAGATTTTGCAATGGAATCTATAGATGAACTACTATAATAATATTTTGTAGTAACAAGATCCAATTTTAAATCCTCATGGATATTTTGTGATCACATTGTTTTCTTCTCTCTATCAAGATCATATATCATTATTTGAAAATATCGTTTTAATTTATTACCATATCTTCATTATCTATATTGAATATATTTTTAATTTCTTCCATGATATGCAATTAATGTTATGACCTATTATGTGGCTAGGCCACTGCAAGCAGGTGTGGTAGCGCAGGTAGCCCAAGCTACATAGGTCCATATCGGGCCTCACTATGTGTAGCTTAACTACACGAACTTGTAGGACCACGCCGATAGCCAAAGCCCCATATGTGATCTATGTGCTTTGTATTTGTAATGCGAGATCATGTGTAGAAGAGAACACTTCAGATCATAGCCAAAGAACCAAAGATCTTATATCTGGCTACTAGTCATGCTTAGTTCTCTATTGTGGCTCGTGTCCAGGATGTATTGCTTGCTAGAGGTCTTGCTATTTGTGTTTCATGGGTCGTTGTCAATTTTAGGGACTTGGTTTTATGGTGCAACACTTCTTCTGGGTTCAGTAGTTTCATATTTTTTTGGATTTCCAATGAGGGAAAAGGGCTATCTACTGATCCAAACCCACTAGGGTGAATTTATAATAACACATATAGTGGTATGGTGTTTTTTTGTAACTATTTGAGGGTGTTCCCTTAGCTGCCTTTGACTCCATGTAAATTTTTTGTTGTTGATCCCTTGGCTGGATCTCATTCTAGTTGGTAGGTGTGTAGGGTGATTGCATTTCTTGGGTCATTATCAGACTATCTTTGGCTCTAGTTGTACGATTTCTCTATTCTTGTTTGGCATTGTTTCTAGGGTTCTCTTCCAATTGTGGGTTCATGGCTGGTTTATATTGATTTCTTTTGGGTTCATTAGTTTCTTGCTATACCTGGTTGTTCTAGGGAGACAGGGGAATTTACTATCTCAAACCAGTTTGGGTGATTTTGGGTTATTTTTCTATGACAATTTTCATCTTTTGACCCCCTAGCTATGTTGGGTTTCCTAGATTTGATGTCCTACAAATATTTATTTCTCTAGTTCCAATAGTTGTGGTGTTCTTCTTGGTGCCAGAGGCAAGAGTCCCTTCGGTTCATGTGGAGTGGTGAGGTTGTGGGTGGGTGCTCGTTGGTGGTCCCTTCTCATGGGTGGGCTTCATTTTTGGGCTCCTATTCAAGGGATTCTTATTGCTAGACCTGATCCTTTTGGTGTACACTCAGATCTTTATTCTTGGCTTTGAGGGTGCCCTTGCATTTTGAATGCTATGGAGTGGATCAATTGGCTTCACAGGTTCAATCCTTGAAGCTATTCATTTGCATGGATGGAGGGTTCTATATCCCTTTTGGTTGATCAGGGTACCATACGACATCCTTAGGTATTTGGGAAGTTGACCTATGATGTGTCGATATCTTTGGTTTATCCTGAATCCTCCATATCTAGATCCTTGGAATATTCCTACCCATATATGCTCTTTACCTAGGTTTTGCAGGCCTTCATTTCCTCAGGTGTTTTGGCTTCCTTTAAGTTTACCTTTGTGTGCAAGAGGATCTCCTAGTCTAAGTAGATCCTTAGGATTGATATTCCACTTTTTAGTCTTGTGTTGTGGTATCCATGGGTTCTTGATGCTTCCTAAATTGTGTCTTGTTGTTGCATCCTATTCACTTTCTTATTGTTGCTTTCCGGTTTGCATCATGATCAACATATTGGCTAGTTTTTGCTTCATGGATTGCATCCTAGTCGACATCCTCATTTGTGTCCTGTAGATACTTTCTGGTTTGTGTCATATAGCTGCATCCCTGGTCATCCATGGGTGGGAACGATTTTCAAATATAATGTTTTTTTGTTTTTTCCCACTTCATTTTTAAATTTTGATTTTAATTTTTGGTTTGGAAACTTTTCTCCCAACCCTCTTCTATTTTTAAAATTTCACGAGATCCTTTCAAAACCCCTTTTACCAATAAAAAAGAATGTTATGATCTATTTCCTTTAAAGTAGACAACTTATATCTCCTAGGTTCAAAAAAATTAAAGTTTCTAATTTAGTTCCTATGAAATACAAAACCTTATGTTTCCCTAATTTTAGAAACTAATAGTATAAAATTTCCAAATGTATGTTTTTCCAAATATTTGATGTTGAAATAATTTTGTCTCTTAAATAAATAAATTTGCAAAAATTTAATAATTTAAATTTTTTGATAATAAACTCAAAAATAAATAATTAATTCAAAAAATTCAAATTCTTTAAAAAAAAACACATTTATGTAACTTAGTTGAATTCCTTATCACTCCAAACTTGAAATAAATAGATAAAACTTTATATATTTTATCTCTCAAAAAATAAACATAAATACTTAAAAAAATACTTTATCTTACTACTTATCACTCCACACTCAATAGATTTAAATATTCTACTAAACCTTATAACTCCTATGTTAGCTATTAAATAATTATAAATATTAGTAACCCCAAGATTTTCTTGCTCTTATGTTGACTTATCTAATGACTTCACTGGTTCAACCACTCTTATGTGACATCACTCATGTTGCATACATTATACAGACATTAATTGCTTACAATGTGGTAGATGACATGGTAGATATTTCACATTACCAGTTGTTGCTCTTTAGACTATGATATTTCTAATGTCAATCTAGATGGTATCTTAACTAAGGTATTTCTTATAAAATTTTGAGTTCCTATGTTACTCAAACAATAACGGTTTGTACTCGAATAACGTTTTTGGTAATTTGACTTCAGAGATTCACCAACTACCACTAATATTTTCTTTTTCTACCTCATAGCTCTAAAGTTCAAATGCTTTATCTATCTTATAATTATGTATCTCGAATGGTTCAACTTCATTTTTTCTAGTGAGCACAAGTCTAAATAGTGAGCACTATCATTATTCTTAGGGCATTGTTCCTCTTAGGACAACATTATTCTCAAGGTATTGTTCGTCTTAAGAATACAATATTCTCAGGTAATTGTCCTCTTAGGAAAATATTACTCTCAAGTTAACATTGTTCCTCTTAAGATATCATTCTCAGTTTGGCATTGTTCCTCTCAGGATAGTGTTCTTATATTGACATTGTTCCTCTCAAGATAATATTCTTAGGTCGGTGTTATTCATCTCAAGACAATGTTCTCAAATTGGTGGTGTTCATCAGATGTTATTTTCAAAGTGTTATTTTCATGGCATCATTCTCAAGGAATGCATGTTGTTTTGAATTCCTTTTCCTTTATTGCTCCTACATGAACCTAGGACTCTTCACTTTATCCCTTAAATAACTCTTATTTATGGGTGAGCACTCAAGCACTTCTTTTGTTATTTGTACACTATAGCTTCTTTTGAGTTACCTTTGTACACGATAGCTTCTTCAACATTAAATTTTCATACAATAGCTTGTTATACATTAGCTCTACATCTAATAGCTTTTTGTTGTAATTCCTTAGGCCAAATAATGTGTGCAAGTTGAATGATATTTATGATTTTTTTCCTTTGATTACAAGCTTGTGCACTATAAATGCTTAATCTCTCTATAGGCTAAACATTTCTTCTTTTCTACTTATTTTATTTTGACTAAGTAAAATTTCTATTCCTTCATTTTGAATATACTTGTTTATTTATTCTTTTCTATATCAACCTCTTTAGCCAATGTCAAGGTTTATATGAGCTGAATATTTTTATGTTTTCAATATAATTCTTGAATCAATATCAAGGTCGATATAACTTGAATCTCTTTTTTCCTTCTTATAATATCCTTTTGTACCAATATTAACGTCTAGATGACCTAAATATATTTCTTATCTCTTTTCTATAATGGCTTATTTGAACCTATGTCAAGGTAAATATCTTTATGACCTGATCCGTCTTAATACGTCAAATTCAATATCTTTGTGACCTAAAGTATTTTCTTATGTCAAGTTCTATCTATTATTGGACATTTTGAACTTATGTAGTTGTCATTGATGTCAAGGTGAAAAGTCATCATTTATACCATGTAACACACCATCAATAGCACCAGGAACAATGTGAAGAGTTGAAGAGAAAGTTGGCAAAATAATATTTTATGAGGTTTTATGGTAAACCCATGATGGAAGATTAAAAGGTTTCATTAAAACCATTATAGTTCGCAAAATAATATTTTATGAGGGTTTATGGTAAACCCACAGTGGCAGAATATATTACATTTAAAGGTTTAAGTTTAAACCCAAAGTTAAAGTTTATAAAAATAATTTATAAAATTTAAATTCCTTAGAATTTAAATAATTTATAAATTATAAAGGTGGGAGCACCGACGTCATGCAATAAAAAGAAACATCGAAGTCTAAGCAACAAAGAAATTTATGTATAAATAAATACCAAGGAGGAATTCGAAATTCAACCCTTCGAATGATTAATGTATGCAATAAAAAGTGAAAGGTTTTCGTTCTTGTTGATCGTGAGGAAGAATATAAGAAATTTTTCTTGTCTTTAGTTCCAAGTAGAGGAAAAAAGAGGAAGGGTACATTGATTGAAATGCATAGGACACAATGGTCCATTCGAAGCCCATGTTTTGTGAAGGTGTTGGGAGTTGAGGAAGCACGCGATCGATTCACGTGGAGTGGTGTGTCTTGGGCGCCAACCGAGGACAAAGAAGATGAAGAGTGCTTAGTCTCTTAACCATTCATCTAGCACACGCAACATTATAGTCATGGCTAGAGCGTTCACAGAGGCAGAGAACGTGGGTTCGAAACCCACTAAGAAGTAAAGGTAATTTTTTTATAATTAATTTTTGCCTAAGGTTTTTCAAAAGATATTGTGGAGTAATAAGGGTTTGTGAAAAGTTGTGTGTTTGATTTATGTTATTTTTGGAGTTATAAGGGAAATATTTTTGATTTGATATTTGATTTTTATTATTTTGGAGTAATAAGGATTAATGAGAGGTTGTTTTATTTATGAGTGATTTATATCATTGGAACCATAAAAAAAGTTGATTTGATTTTTATCAAAGTTTCTCTTTCCATTAAAATAAATTAAAGAGTTTTGAATTAAGTTTTGGTGGATGTTAAGTTTATTTATTTGGGAGTTTATAAGGTGTTATTGGATAAATATTTTATGTATGTTGATGATTTTTTTGAAAGGTGGAGTGATAAGGTGTATTTGAGTATTTACATTATATTGTGAGAAATATTTATCTTCTATCCTCTTTGATATTAGCATAGAAGTTGTTGTGGTTGTGGCAGATTTATGAGATCCCTTCATCATCAAAAAAAGGTATAAGAAAATTCTTCCTTAGTTGATTTGATTGATTGGTTTTCTAAAAAATAAGTTTGGAGTGAAAAGGACTTAATTTCCTTTCGAGAGTGTTTGAGTTAATGCTTCAAGTTTTTCAGGAATAAAGAGTTGTTAAAACCTTGTTTTATAAGCATTGTTGTTGAAACCATTGGTTGGTTGAAGAACTTGAGTTAGCATTTGAAAAGGACATGATTATCATTGTTATGTGAAAATAGTTTTATAAGCATTGTTGTTGAAGTGAATTGTTGTACAAAGAACTTGAACTATGGTTTGAAAAGAACATGAGTATCATTGTTATGTGAGATTTATTGTTGAGTATTATTGGAAATATTTTGAGTTTGTTGATATATACTTGGACTAGGGTTTCTGAGAAAATATTGTTTCATTGAGTGATTGGTTGAGTAAATTTGTTTGAGCATAGTCAATTGGATGTGTGAAGTGATTGTTCAAGTTCCATAAAATAAACTATTCTATATACTTATCTGAGTTGAAAAGTGATTGAGCATTGAGTACAGAACATATTGGGTCTCTGACAATTCTCTCTATGTTTCTGTGATATTTGTACAAGGTCTGAGTGAGCTTGTTGAGAATATTTGGAGAAAAACTGAGTGAACTTGTTGAGCAGAGTTGAGCAAGTTTTGAGTGGACTTGTTGAGCAGATTGATCAAGTTCTAAGTGGACTTTTTGAGCATATTTAAGTAAGTTCTAAGTGAGCTTGTTGAGTAGAATTGAGCAAGTTCTAAGTGGAATTATTGAGAAGATTTGAGCAAGTTTTGAGTGGATTTATTCAATATATTGATCAAGTTCTGAGTGGACTTGTTGAGAAGAATTGAACAAGTTCTGAATGGACTTTTTGAGCATATTTGAGCAAGTTTTGAGTGGAATTTTTGAGCAGATTGAGCAAGTTCTAAGTGGAATTGTTGAGAATATTTGAGCAAGTTCTAAGTGGACTTGTGGAGCAAATTTTGATGCATATTTGAGGACAGGTTTGTACCAGACCAGATATAGAGATTGAGTAGATTTTTGCTAGAATAAAAGATTGTGTTTAGTACATATTTGAGATAGAGCTTTGGAGATGATATATCAGAGAGGATAGTAGTCTCTAGTGGATAGACATCCATTAGCCAGGGTAGTGAGGATAAATCTTTTAAGTGGATATAAGAGTCTTCAGTGGATAGAGATCCACAAGCCAGTGTAGTGGAGGTAGTAGTCTTCTCTAGGATCACCAACTAGAGTAGAGGCGAAGGAGTTCTCCTATGGATAGAGATCCATGAATTTGATTTAGGGGATTAATATATCCTTTGTAAAAATATCCATAAACATTATAATAGGGAAGGATTCCCAAGATATTGATTGCAAAAATTTTAGTGAAAGATTTTCTCCATGGAGTAGCCCACATTGGGTGAACCACGTAAATTGTGGTGTCTCTATTGTGTATGGTGTTTTGTGCATTTCTTGATTATTGTTGTTGATATTGCTATCTATTAATTGCATAATATTGATTGGGAAAAAAAGTAAAAGTGGTATTATATTGTTCACCCCCCTCTTAGTATAAGCTTGTGTTCTTCAATTGGTACCAGAGCTGGTTCCTTCGAAAAAGGTTTAACAACTTTAAGTAAAAGCTAACAAGAACACAATGGATCCTAAGGAGGTGTCCTCAAATAATTCAGCACTAGTATTTGATGGAAGTGACTATATGTATTGGAGTATGATGATGAAGATATACGTGATGACACTTGGCAATGAAATTTAGGAATCAGTGGAATTTAGATATGATACCTTAATCAATCCTCCTAAATATAAGGAAGGTAAGCTTGTACAAAACTATAATTCAAAATAAATTAATGCACTTGTGAGAGGTTTACATAGAACAAATTCTATGAATGTTATGCATTGTCAAACTACAAAGGAGATGTGGGATAAATTGCAAAATATATATGAAGGAGATAAAAGTGTCAAAAAATCAAAGATGCAAAATCTCAAAGGATAACTTGAATAATTAAGAATGAACAAAGAGGAAAATATTAGTGCTTATCTAATTTGAATTTATGAGGTTGTTAATGATATGCAAGGGCTTGAAATGAATATTGATGAATCTAATATTTGTGATAAAGTATTAATATATCTTCTAAAAAAAATCAATGAATAGGTTTTGCTATAGAAGTATCAATGTATGGTGATACTTTGACAAGAGATAAATTGTGTGGTATGCTCACAAATTTTGAGATAAGAACAAAATATCATATTCCCCAGAAGGAAGCAACATTCAAAGTAATCAATAAGACAAAGGGTAAGAAGTCATAATCAAGCAATGAGTCATCCAATGATGAAGAAGCTAATTATGATAGAAGAGATAAATATTCTAGAAGATCCAGAGATCTAAGATCTGTTAAGTGTTTCAATTGTGGAAAGTTTGGATATTTTGCAACAAATTTTTAAGAACCAAAGAACAACAATGGTGAAGAAAAATAGGATCACAGGTATAGGATATCAGAAAGATATAGGCACCAAAATAAAAGTAAGGATGGACAAAACATACAAGAAAATAAGTTCTTTCAAATACAAAAGGGGAGCTACTATGCGTATAAGACAAGTAAGTACTCAATTAATAGTGATGCTAGTTGTTCATACAATGATAGAGATGAAGTCCTATTTATGATTGAATAAAAAGAGCAAGTTAAGAAAAGGACTCCAATAATTCTCAAGTGTTTTAGATGTGGCAACTTTGGAAATATTGAAGATGATTGTACAAGGGATGGTTATAGTTTCAGTGATGATGAGTATGAGAATGCACTTGAAGGACCAAATGAAAATATTATAATAGCTTTAGAAGAGGAAGTAAGTGATCCTATAGAATACAAGCCAAAAGAAAATAAAGTATTGGACAAAGGTAAACAAATAGAGGAATATTCAGAAAAGGATGGTTATGATCTCAAGGGAGAACTTATATATGCCCTTGAAATGGTAAAGAAGGTAAGAAAGAAACACTCTAAACTTGAAATTTAGTTTCAAAAATGTGATGAAGAGATAAGATTGCTCATAGAGGATTTAGAAAAATCAAAGGCTAAGGGAAAAAGGTTCAAGGATAAGTTAGAAGTAAATATCTTGGAATGTGAGAAGTTAGCACAAGAAGTGGCACTACTAATAAGATTTAGAAGTCTCCAAGATCAATATAAAAAGGTTTAAAAAATTTCTCAAAGAACTTGGATAAGTTTATCAAGACACAAAAGACTACATCAAGCAAGACAGGTCTTGGATTTGAATAGGTTTAAAATAAATGGGAAGGAGAGTCAACTTCAATTTTTGGAGGAGAAGAAAATTCATATGAAGATACTTTAGAATAAGACATTTTAAAATAAAGTGAGACATCTAAGTATGAGTTGGACAATAGAGATTTCAACAAAAATGAGAACAATGCACAAAGAAGATACAAATGGAACAACAATTAGAATAGGAGACCAATGGGGTAAATACAAGGAAACTTCAATGGAAGATGCTTTTAATGTCATAAGTTTGGGTACATGGCTTCACAGTATCGGACACATGAAAGATATGAATATGGGAACATATAGCCTTTCCATGGGTATTGCTACTCATGTAATCAATTTGGTCACAAGGCAATGAATTGCAGGGTTCATGACATAAGAGGATATGGCTTCATTAGGAGAAATACTAAGATAGTTGCACCTCCAAGGAATAATAGTTTTAAGTGTTATAAGTGAAATAATTATGGTCACATAGAAAAATGGTGTAGAGTAGACATTCTAGAAACAGGTATAAATAGGAACATGAACAGGAACATAAATATGAACAAAAATAGGAATAAGAACATGATAATGAATAGGAACAGGAATATAAACTAGAACAGGAACAAGAATAGGAACATGGATATGAATAGGAACAGGAATAGAAATAGGAATGTAGACATGGACAGTAACATGGAAATGGATAGAAATAGTCAGAGGAATCAAAAAAATTAGATAAGAATAAAAGAGGATAAACGTAAAGAACAATGCTTTCTAGGAGTAGAAATACTCCCACCCCAAAATTAACCACCTCAAAAGAAGGTCTGGGAGGGGCTAAGTTAAGAGGCTCATTCTTAGCCCCAAGCCCCAAATGTGACCCTTTGACATTACTGTCAAAGGGGGAGATATTTGAGTAAGGGAGAGATATTTGATTTGAGAGAACATTGAGCTAGGGGGAGCAATGTCCCAGGGGGGCATAACAAAGGAAAAGTCAAGTTTTCAGTAAAATGAAATTGGGTTTCCATCAATGAAAATGGGGATATTGTTGGAAATTTTGAGCTTATTTAGTTATCATTTATGTCAAGGTGAAAATTCATCATTTATACCATGGAGCACACCATCAATAGCACCAGGAACAATGTGAAGAGTTGAAGAGAAAGTTGGCAAAATAATATTTTATGAGGGTTTATGGTAAACCCATGATGGAAGATTAAAAGGTTTCATTAAAACCATTATAGTTGGTAAAATAATATTTTATGAGGGTTTATGGTAAACCCATGGTGGTAGAATATATTACATTTAAAGGTTTAAGTTTAAACCCAAAGTTAAAGTTTATAAAAATAATTTATAAAATTTAAATTCCTTAGAATTTAAATAATTTATAAATTGTAAATGTGGGAGCACCGAAATCATGCAATAAAATGAAGTGTCAACATCCAAGCAACAAAGGAAATTGTGTATAAATAAATGCCAAGGAGGCATTCAAAATTCAACCCTTCGATTGATTAATGTATGCGATAAAAATTGAAAGGTTTTCGTGCTTGTTGATCGTGAGGAATAAGACAATAATTTTTTTTGTCTTTAGTGCCAGGTAGAGGACAAAAGAGTAAGGGCACATTGATTGAAACACATAGGACATGGTGGTCCATTGGCAGCACACATTTTGCAAAGGCATTTGGATTTGAGGAAGCATGCGATCGATTCGTGTGGAGTGGTGTGTCTTGGGTGCCAAGGGAAGTTTGTTTTTCTTATGGTTTTTGTGTGCCAGTTGAGGACAAAGAATATGAAGAGCTCCTAGGCTCTTAACCATGCGTCTAGCACATGTGATGGTTATAGTCGTAGCTAGAGCACTCACGGAGGTATGGAACGTGGGTTAAAAACCCACTAAGATTCAAAGGTAAATTTTTGACAATTAATTTTTGCCTAAGGTTTTTCAAAGGATATTGTGGAGTAATAAGGGTTTTTGAAAAGTTGTGTGTTTGATTTATGTTATTGTTGGAGTTATAAGGGTTTGAGAAAGGTTTTTGATTTGATATTTGATTTTTTTTTGGTAAATTAATTTATATTATTTCAAAAAGGGCATTTGAAAGGCGCCCTATCACCTTTTACATCAAGGAACCAAGAGGAATGCAACAGAGAAAAATGAGTCCCCTTAAGTAGAACAAAACCCATCAAAACTGAAAGACTAAAAATAGAAAGGCTAAAAGCCATTACAATCCTTTGGCACAAAGGAACAAAAAAGAACACCACCAGAAAAGAGAAACACAAAATCAAGCTGGAATAAAACATCTTGCACACCAAAAGACCAAAGGAAGAGCAATATAGTTGAGAGAAAAATTGGTAGTAAGCCATGGACAACGTCAGGGAAGGGCGTCGGGTTTACAGAAGGTTGTGAACATCAATTTCTAGAACATTGTCCTTCACTTCATCCTTCAGGGTTTCTTTGTCCTTTGAGGTTTCCATCAAATTTTCTAGGCAGACATCTTTAGCAATTTCAACTACATCGTCTTCATTAACACCCCTTTTGACATCAGAAGGGGGTTCAGTAGCAGAGACCATGGAGGAAACATTGAAATTTTTGCAGAAGAAGAAAATTTTGAGATTATGCCTCTATTCCTTAAGGCTAGCAATGGCCTTACCAATGGTGATGTAATTCATCTCTAGATGGATGATGGACGCATTAGTAGCATGGATGACTAATTTATGAAGGAACTTATCGACAAGATCAGGTGAAGTAGACTGGGCTTTAGGAGGTTTGCGAGAGATGGACAGAGGGGTTTTAGCTACTTCCTTAGGCTTCAGTCATTGATATCTTCTAACAGGGGTTGTTTCAACTTTGATTTTCTTCCTAGCAATAGGGTTAGGCTTGTCATTTTTTATCTTCATTTTCCATTAGAAGGCTTGGGACTATGAGTAGAGGAAGAGTTATCTTCTTCAAAATCAGAATTAGGAATTTTTCCACTAGGGAAATTAATAAATAGATAACGGTAAAGGACTTTAAAAATCCCTTGGTGACTGGGAATGAGATCATACTTTTTGTGGGTGGACGTAATGGTGTAGTCGATGGACCAAAAAATTGCAGTAGGGATGTTCATGGCTTTGGATTCACGGAAATGGTTCATGTAGGCAAGGTGAATACAACATAATTGAGAGTCTAGATTATCATAGGAAATATATTGCATTACAAGAACAAGAATTTTTTGCAAAGGAGGGGAAAAGTGTTCACGAAATAAACCTTTACTGTAATTTTTATAAATCTCGGAGTTCTTCTCGAAGAAGGTCAGCTCTGCCTCCCAGTTGTGTTTGTTGCACCGAATAACTTTGCCCTCCAAGGGTTGGCCTGTCAGGCCCACTAGAAACTCAAAGGAGATGTAAAATTGGACACCATGAATTGTGACATAACCCTTATCCCAAGAATAAGCAAAGGTCTTTGTTATGTTGTCATAAGCCCCAGTGAAAAGCTTAAAAAATTCTATCAAAGCACTATTGGTTTTATCTATCCACAAATCATGAACTAAAGGATTGAGCTGGAGCACAGTAGGTTCAATGTAAATGGGTTTGTGCTCTCTCATGATGGAAAATATGAAAAATACAGAGGTTGGTCAAGAAAAAGGAATAAAAATAACGGGATGAGAAAGGGAGCAAACACCAAGATAATGAATAGGGCATGCACGGGATCAAATAAAATATTGACGTTGCCTTGTGAACATATGCTTTGGGACCATAAAGGCATTAGCACAAATGTAAAGAAGTCTTCAACAAGAAGGGATTAGCTAGGGCAAATGTTTGATCTGCAAATCAATATTAGGTTATAAGCCTGGCCAATCACGTGGTGACACTCTAAAATGGCAGCTTGGAAATTTGGGTTGCATGAAAGGCTTAGCCAACAAGATATCCAAGCACGAGATCCCGAAAAGCTTGGGATGATCGCAAAATTGATTTTCAGGCTGAGCCTTTGATTGAGAAGGCTGAAGATGGTTCCCAAAAAAATAGGATTACATGTATCAAAGCACACAGGATGCAAATGATTAAGACTCATGTGAAAATTTACCTTAGGGTAATAAGAATAAGTGGTTACCTAAAAATCATTAAAGTTCTTGAAAAAGGCAATGTGAAAATAGAATGTAGAGCCTAGGGGAACTTGAATCCAATCTCCCAATAAAGGCAAGGTGGTTGAATGAAGACAAAACCAAAGGTCTGAAAAGTGACTCTTGGGGATTACAAAGGACAAAAAATGTTGATGAATAGGATTGATAGGCAAATTAGCGTTCATCATGGATAACGTGATTTTGGTCCCTCCCTTGAATTTGGTCCCATTTGAGAATATCATCCACCTCAGGGGGTAGATTGTCTGTCCACGTTAAAATTCCTTGGGCATTGACCCCAATATTAACTAGCTTGTTAGCAACCGTATTAGCTTCCCTGTAAGTATGTTGGATAATGCAATTATGTTACCTCTTAAGGATTTGCTTGCAGTCCTCAATGGTTGGTCTAATCCTCCAGCTAGAAGGCTTAGAAGACTTTAAGTAGTTAATGATATTTAGAGAATCACCTTCCACAAGGATTTGATATTTGATTTTTATTATTGTGGATTAATAAGGATTAATGAGAGGTTATTTTATTGATGAGTGATTTATATATTTGGAACCATAAAAAAAGTTGATTTTATTTTTATCAAAGTTTCTCTTGCCATTAAAATAAATTAAAGAGGTTTGAATTAAGTTTTGGTGGATGTTAAGTTTATTCTAGTTTGGATTTTATAAGGTGTTATTGGATAAATATTTTATGTATGTTGATGATTATTTTGAAATATGGAGTGATAAAGTGTATTTGAGTATTTACATTATATTGTAAGAAATATTTATCTTCTAACCTCTTTGAGATTGGAAAAGAAGTTGTTGTGGTTGTAGCAGATTTATGACATCCCTTCATCATCAAGAAAAAGGTATGAGCACATTCTTCCATAGCTGAGTTGATTGATTGGTTTTTTGGAAAATAATTTTGAAGTGAAAAGGACTTGATTAGGGTTTCCTTTTCGAGAGTGTTTGAGTTAATGCTCCAAGGTTTTCTTTAATAAAGAGTTGTTAAAACCTTTTTTTATAAGCATTATTTTTGAAACCATTGGTTTGTTGAAGAACTTGAGTTAGGATTTGAAAAGGACATGAGTATCATTGTTATGTGAAAATAGTTTTATAATAATTGTTATTGAAGTGAGTTGTTGTGCAAAGAACTTGAACTATGGTTTGAAAAGAACATGAGTATCATTATTATGTGAGATTTGTTGTTGAGTATTGTTAGAAACATTTTGAGTTGGTTGATATATACTTGGACTAGGGTTTGTGAGCAAAGTTTGTTTCATTGAGTGATTGGTTGAGTAAATTTGATTGAGCCTAGTCAAGTGGATGTGTGAAGTGATTATTCAAGTTCCATAAAACAAACTATTCTATATTTTGATCTGAGTTGAAAAGTGATTGAGCATTGATTATAGAACATATTGGGTCTCTAACAATTCTCTCTATATTTCTATGAGATTTGGACAAGTTCTGAGTGAGCTTGTTGAGCATATTTGAACTTCTGAGTGAACTTGTTGAGCAAAGTTGAGCAAGTTCTGAGTGGACTTGTTGAGAATATTGATCAAGTTCTGAGTGGACTTGTTGAGAATATTTAAGCAAGTTCTTAGTGAGATTGTTGAGAAAAATTTAGAAAGTTCTGAGTGGATTTTTTGAGTATATTTTAGCAAGTTTTGAGTGGACTTGTTGATCATATTGAGCAAGTTCTGAGTGGACTTGTTGAGTAGAATTGAGCATGTTCTAAGTGGACTTGTTGAGAAAAAATGAGCAAGTTCTAAGTGGACTTGTTGAGCAGATTGAGCAAGTTTTGAGTGGAATTCCTGAGCATATTTGAGCAAGTTTTGAGCGGACTTTTGGAGCAGAGTTTGGTGTAGATTTGAGGATAGGTTTGTACCAGACCAGAGATAGATATTGAGCAGATTTGTGCTAGATCGAAGGACTGTGTTTAGTACAAATTTGAGATAGATATTTGGAGTTGATAGAGCATATAAGACAATATTCTCAAATGGATAGAGATCCATCATCCAGGTCAATGAGAATAGGTGTTCTGAGTGGGGACAAGATTTTTCAGTGGAGATATATCCACAAGCCAGTTCATTGGAGGCAACAATATTCTAAAGGATTACCAACCAAAGCATAGGAGAAGGAGTTCTCCTATGGATAGATATCCATGAACTTGATTTAGGGGATTGGTATCTCCTTTGGACAAAGGTCCATAAACATTGTAATAGGGAAGTATTCCCAAGAGATTGATTGAGAAAATTTTAGTGAAAGATTTTATCTGTGGAGTATCCCACATTGGGTGAACCACGTAAATTGTGGTGTCTCTATTGTGTATGGTGTTTTTTGCATTATTTGATTATTTTTGTTGATATTTATATCTATTCATTGCATAATATTGATTGGGAAAGAAAATTAAAAAGTGGTCTTATACTGTTCACCCCCATATCAGTATAAGTTTGTGTTCTTCGTCTATTTGTGACCAAAATATTTTGTAACTATTTAATTAACATTGATACTAATCTAATGTTTGAAATCATATAAAATAAGTTAGGTGCTTCTTTATCCTTATTCAAGATCAATCTAATTTTTTTCTTCTTTAAACTATATTTCTATATCTCTTAGGAAGCTTTGAATACTTCTCAATCCATTTCTATATTTTTCTATCTATAATTAAAAGATAAAAATCTTCTCTATCCTCTATAGAAATCTTCTCACACTTTTGTTGCTTAATCTCTGCTACAACTCTTTTCTTTATACTATCAAGGGGACTTTGGATGTCGCTAAATTCTCTATCAAGGTGACTTTGAATGTCCCTATATTCTATTTCAATGTTTAGGTGACATTGAATATCCTTGTATAATCTATCAATATCAAGGGATATTTATGTCCTTGAATACTCTATTAGTGCTAAGGGTTGGATATATCCCTAAATGATCAACTATCTCAAAGTTAATTCATCTTTCAATCAATATAGTTGATTCCTAGTCTTCATTGGTTATTTTTTAATCATATAAACACCCTAGCATTTCTACTCAATATTACCTTAAAATATAGTATGATTCTTAATACCTTAAGAGTAGACAAACTCCTAATAAAATTTATCAAAATAGATAAAATCAATTTACAAAAGTAGCTAAAATAATTATATCAACCTGGGCAGAATCTTGAGGTAGCTTTGATATTACTGATGGATTTCTAAGTGGTAATACTACCATAAATATCATAAGATCAAATATAATGTAGACATTATAATAAAGTCAGGATAATGATTAGTAGAATAATATGATTAAATTAATATGTAAAATAAGGCTTATAATAAATCAAATAACATTCAATAATAAGCAACAATATGAATGTAAATAGCCTTAATAATTCATGTACTATGCATGAAGAATAACTTACAATATTAATTGCTTAAAATGTATGTAATATTTATTGCTCCTCTTTCTCTTACAAATATGATAGCAATTGTATGTGTATGTGTATGTTTTCTTATGGATTATTGTCTCCATAATATATCCATAGCAGTATGACTCTTTGGATACTTGGCTAGTCCTTTCTATAGGCCAAGTCTCATGACTTTTGTCTTCTCTACTTGGCACTTGCATACTTGATGAACAATTGACTATATATTGTATGCACATATGTACATACTTTTATACTTCTATAACTTGTAAACCAATCCTAAGACACTTTTGCACATCTTGGAATTACATATTTGATCTCATACATACAAGATACTTGAGCACATAGACTCAACTTACACTTGCACACCAACTCACTTGATACTTGTGCATTTCCTACACATTCACACTTACATAAAGGGGAAATATAACTCACACTCTTCACTATGACTCAATCCTAATATATTATTTACATATGTATGACAAAGGTACCATGGTAGTACATTAACATGTACCAAATAATTTAATATACTCCAACACCATAACTAGTTTATTTTTTTATAAAATGTATATTTCAATTCTTTTTTATTGGATATATTATTTATTTTACTCAAAGTGCTATGTTTTTGCAATCAATTACTTGACATCATTTTTTTAAGAAATAAAATATCTTTTTATAGTAGTTGCCTTCTAGAATTTGAATTTCACCAAGACAAATGTCAACACTATGATTCACTAAATTATCTCCTACCTAATTTCCTTCTCTATAGATATGCTCACATTTACAAGAGATTTACTTTGATAATATATAATTAAAATCAACAAGAATATTATTTTTTATTCAATCCCCACATTCATTTTTATTGATAGCATTAATGATAATTTGTGAATCTCCCTCAATTCAAATATATTTCCATATTTCTTCAATTACAATTTTCATACCCATAAGAAGTGCCCTAGCCTTTGCTTAGTTATTAGTTGATGTTACATATGATTATGAGTAAATGAGGAGAATTTTGGCTTCATTTTTTCCAAAAATACCATCTTCATGAATTTTATTTGCATAGTTGTTTGTCGCTCTTGATATAAGCACCTACAAACCTTGCAATACTCATCATACAATAATTTTTTTATGAGATAGAAGAGTTTGGTTTGATTGGCCTTGTAATCAAAAATTATAAACATCATAATATTCATCATGAATTTAATATATTGATGAGACATAAGAGCTTGGATTGATTAGCATTGCCATCAACACCTACAAACCTTATAATATTGATAGTATGATAGATAGAATAATACATGAAGATAAAGCTTAAGGTAAAGAAAATGAAAAGGATTTATATAGATTGTGTTATATGAACCTTTGACCAATTAAAAAAATGATATTAGGAGGATTCGCTCGTATTAGTTGTTGAGAGGATAAAAAAATGGTTGTTCTAATAGGATAATCATTTGATTTTCATTATAAAATATGACTTGATATGCAACATGTGGTTCAAAAAAATATAGGCACATGCATGTAGATAGATATGAAGTCAAATATATTCAAGCAAGCAATGACAAACAACAAAAAGTAAATAAGTAGTTTGTCCAAACTCATATGTAATACTATTTAAGTATTCATTCATTCTTTATGTTGTTTATTGTTAAATGTGGTGAGGCAATAAGACCTAAACCATACTTAGGAGTTATGATATATGGACCTAGCCAATTAGACTCAAATTTACATTTATTCTTGGTTTTGATGTTGATTTTTATTTTATTCTCTATGAGAACAAGATCACCAACTTCAAAGGATTAAGGTCATATATTCTTGATATATGAATGTATTCTTTAGACCCATAGGTTTTTCTAAGACATGGATCTATGTTTCATCAAGCAGTTCTAGTCAGTGAAGATAGGCAAGAATAAATTCATCTCTAACAGAGGAGTAATACCAATCGGATTTTTGACACTAGTGTGATAGACCCACAAGGTGGGATACAACTAGATATGGAAATCTCTACCAATTTTGCTAATGCTTTTCTTGAGGATTTTGATAAGCATCTTCTTAGAAGCTTTAGCCTAGCCATTACCTCGAGGATAATAAGGTATAGACCATTTGTGTTGAATCTTCTATTTAACACAAATTATATTTACATACTTGTTCTTAAAGGATGTTCCATTATCAAATATTATCACATAAGGATACCATAATGACTAGGGATTTGGTAGGAACCTAGGGTTCCTAGCACATAAATAAATAAATAAATATATAAATAACCTAAAACTAAAATAATCGCCTTTTGGATTGTCGGGGAGTCCCTTCAATGTTTTAATAAATGTTTTATATAATATTTCATGGATGATCTTGAATGAATGGTTTGAACAATCATATATACCGACCTAACCTTAACCATCATGTCTCTTCACCACAATGGTTCATAATAATTAATATAATTAATTATTATGACTTATGCTAAGCCCAATAATATAATATAATAATTAATTATTATATTATAAACTATACTACATGATATTAAATTATTATTATATTATTATTATTAATAAAGGTTAGGATATAAAATCCTAACATGCCACCCTTCCTCGAAAAACTTTGTCCTCAAAGTTTAGAAAGACTGGGAAAATAATCTTCAACACTTTATTCTTTGGAAGGCTCAGTTTGTAGGGTAGATAGTAGCATTGTCGACTTTGTTGATAACAGTTACCATACCTTAATGAAATCCTGGCACAAACCTTTAATAATATATTACTTAATAATAATGGGAATTATATTATTTTTGTGGGCTACTTCACCGAGTTGCTAGTATTCAATATTTGGAAATAAGAGAGGACTATACGAGGCTTGTAGCATCCCAACAACAACAATATTTGGCTTATGAACACCCCTAGATAACGGTGCAATAGCTATCTTTTAACATTTGGTACGCATTTGTTGTATGTGCTATCTTGTAACGGTTCATTTTAGCTTGTTGCTTCTTAATTAACTTGTGTCTTCTTGATCAAACATCTCCATTCCTTACTCAAGGAGGCCAATAATGTTGTGGTGCTTCGAATGCTATGTTCTTTATCCTAAATTTTAGCAAGTCAAGAAATAAGAACTACATAATACACCTTACAGGATTTTTTTCGCCACAACAACTTAGCAACACTTCACCAAACAATCAATATTTGGGTCAATAAAGAACACTTTTGTCCAGTAATCAGTATGTGATGTAAGGTTGAACAGTATCATGTCAATCAACCAAACACAACTTGAATTAGTTGTTGTACTAATATTCTTTATTTCTCTAGTAGTCTTGTATTTCCAGTTGTAATAAATGTCTTCCAATTGTTATTTACCTCTCTTAAATGGTTCGATTACTTCATTCGTAGTGATAAGACACTGCACTCTCCGTCCAATTTGACACAACTATAATTTTATTACCGTTAGCCTACTTTGAACTTCCTCCACATGCATTGAAAGTATCTTATAGTGGTTCGTTCTCTTCCATAGGCACGTAGATATTTTGAAGCTCTCTCATTTGGCAATTTGGTAGCAACCTTTTTTTTTTTTTAACGACATCGTACGTAAAAAATAGACCTATTTTAATGCTTTCAATCATAAGGGTTTAAAATGGCTAGTCAATTATTTCGCCAATAAAATGTGTTGGCTAATTTAAGCAATTAGGGATTCTAAAATATAATGAGTAACATGAACTTCTCCACATGAGTGGCATATGATGAACCATCATCACTTATCATACAAACTGAACAAATGAGCTACTTCAGTTGCCACTTTCTCCAGATCATGGAGGCCATTTTGACCAATCTCGTTGGCAGGCGTAAGTTTCTATTAATAAGATCTTTGCGAACAAGGTTATAGAAGTTATAAATCCAGAAGTTGATTATGTTTGGGTTCATAATTACCATTTCATGGTATGTTAAAATTATGGATGATATTTCCAACTAGTTATAAGTTACAAGGAGAGAATGCATTTCCAGTTGCAGTGCTACCTCGAAAGATGAGTACTAAACTTTCTCGCTTTCTCGATATGAGTAAGTGTTGGGTGGTGCATCTTCCCAATGAAATTGGAGAACTATTCAATCTAGAAGAGTTATATTTGTCTGGGTGTAATCTAATAGAGCTTCCTCAATGTTTGGGTAATCTTATCAAGTTGAAAGTTCTTGACATCGGTGAAAATGATATAAGCAGTTTTCCAACAAATTTTC
This sequence comes from Wollemia nobilis, assembly GCA_028583015.1. Classification (NCBI taxonomy): domain Eukaryota; kingdom Viridiplantae; phylum Streptophyta; class Pinopsida; order Araucariales; family Araucariaceae; genus Wollemia; species Wollemia nobilis. The sequence continues at coordinate 517,421 of JAQPPZ010016751.1, read as the reverse complement.
ATCAGCTAAAATCACTAGTACATTTATGTGTAGACCAAAATGATAAACTTGAGGAATTGTCAGCCCTTTCAAATAGTCTCATTAAACTTAATATCTATTTGTTGTTGTACAAATCTGTAAGAAGTGTCCACCATTTCACATTTGAAAAAGTTGAAGGTCCTTGATGTCCTTTTCTGCACAAGACTCACAATTTTGTTTATCTTGTTTAGTTGGTTGGGCATCAAATGTAGAAGTTTGTGGTGGCCAAGGATGTGGCCTCTCAAAACATAAACGCCATGTGATTATGTATGCATGAATCTCCGTTCTATTCTTCAAAGTAGATACATCGGTGTATATGGATAGAACACTCGAAATAGTGACTAAATCTGATTTCAAGTATGTCTTTTCTATTTGACAGAATAGGTCAATAGCTTTACAACAACATTTTTTTGAGGTATAATATTTCAAAAATGTTCTTGTAGTAGCACACAAATTCCAAGAAAAATGTACATTGTGGCCGTACTTAGTTTCCCAGCTACCTATAATTATTTTTTGTATTGAAGTTTTTTTATGGTTTTTATAATTTTTATTCGGAAGTGGAATAGGTATTTTTTGGAGTTCTATAGTTATGGGCTCATCCAGAGAAACAATTAATTTAGGGTTTGGAGCAATATGTTCAGTTGCATTTTTTTCATTCGTGGGAAGAGCAATGGGTACCAATTGGGATTTCATGGCTACAGGTTCTTCCTCCTCTACCTGAGATTCCATGGCTAGGGTCTCCTCTTGCATTTCTATTAAATATTGTATAATACGATTAGAACGTTCCATTTGTTATTTTTTGTTTTTGTTCAATCATTCTTCTATTTTTTGCAATGTCATTTTTCATTTCCTTGACCAATATGGTTGGATCCATAAGGCTCTGATACCAGATGGTAGGAACCTAGGGTTCCTAGCACATAAATTGTTAAATAAATAAATAAATAACCTAAAACTAAAATAATCACCTTTTGGATTGTCGGGGAGTCCCTTCAATGTTTTAATAAATGTTTTATATAATATTTCATGGATGATCTTGAATGAATGGTTTGAAAAATCATATATATCGACCTAACCCTAACCATCATGTCTCTTCACCACAATGGTTCATAATAATTAATATAATTAATTATTATGACTTATGCTAAGCCTAATAATATAATATAATAATTAATTAATAATTAATTATTATATTATAAACTATACTACATGATATTAAATTATTATTATATTATTATTATTAATAAATGTTAGGATATAAAATCCTAACAGGATTTGGTTAAGGATAAAATTGCAGACTTAGACTTTAGTGAGTGACGCTAAGAAAATGGATTCAATCCACTTGGTGAAGTATTCAATAGTCATCCTGATGAATTTTATCTAATGATGTAAAATCCCTAAATGGAAAAATTTCAAGGTTAATCTAATAGGTTAATTGTATCTAATAGGTTAATCTTTCCAATGATGTACAATCCCTAAATGGAAAAATTTTAAGGATTTGAGAGCTTGTGATGTATCACGGATAAGGTTGTCTTTCTTCTAAAAATTTTTACACCTTCTAACATAGTCGTAATCTAGGATAATAATAGCCCATCCATAGGATTTTATTGGTAACAGAAACACCACTAAATTACCCTTTACATGATTCATCATGGGCTTATTTGATTACTACATGGGCTTTAAATGAAGCTAATAATCTAAGCAAAATACCATAAAGAGTATGATGGTATAATATTGTTAAAGATGAAATATCTATAGGATCTTTATCTGGGATTCTTGTGCTCATTGTATTTTAAATCATTAGGTAAAGTAAATTCCCCAAGACATGCAAATATATACTTATACCAAGGATTAGGGGGCGAGTTGTTTCTATAGATAGGGCTTCTAGAAGAAGCTAGGTAGAATTTAAGTTTAAATTATTTATAACTTATTAAATGATAATTATGTCTTATTTATCATGGATATCTAAGGTTATAAGGGATGCAACATAGGCCATAACATTTACATGACACTTACTAGATCTTGGGATAGCATCAATAGTGATTTTGTTAAAACTAGTTATAAATTTATTGATAATGTTTTATATGGATTGAGAATATCATCTTTAGTTTGATATACACCATTTGACTTAGGTGACCACAAGTTGAAAGTATCCAAATTTTAAAAAAAATCTAACCTGAAGAGCTATTTCCACATGTATCTCTAGTATAAGGGCTTCATACTCAACAATATTGATGATATAAAAAACTTAAGCTTGAAGTACAAAGATGAATATTGTCCCTAATCCTTTGATACATCTAGCACAATGAAATTATAGGGTCCAAAATTCAATTTGATCTTCTTGTAGGATGAAGAATGAATCATTAGGAAATCTACAACTAACTAGTTAGAAAGTACCTATCATTTCATAGAATATTGGCTAACAAACTCAAGATCAAATTCACTAAGTGAAATAGCCCAAATAATAGTGCATTTTGAGACGTAAGGCTCAGACATGAGATAGCATAATGGATCAAAATTTGCAATGACAAAGGTTTTATGGTTGAGCATATATTTTTAAATTTTCTAGGAAGTAAACACTACAACTAGGTAAAGCTTATCTAAAGATCTACATCAAACTTCATAATTAACCACTCCTATTGATATATAAAAATAACTCTTTCTCTATGTTTGTTCATCATAGTGCATTAGCATATCTTTTAAGGTATGGTTAGTGACCAATATAATAGCAACAAGAGTCTACAGGAACTAGGTGGGACAAGTACGAGAGGAGAGAAAAAGTAGAATTTGAAAGTATTGAAGACCACTTGATATTTAGTGTCCCATTTAAAGACTACATCCTTCCTTAAGATCTTAGTGAAGGGTTAAATTTTTTTGGCTAATTGAGAGATTAATATTTGGATGGATTGGATTTTTCTTGGAGACTCCAAAGCTATGTTAGAGTTTGAGAGGGTGTCATATCAACTATAGTTAATATTTTTCAGGATACATTTTGATGCCACACTGGGATATGATGAATCCTAATAATTTTCTTGATATAAACCCAAATATGTACTTCAAAGGATTTAGACATACCTCATACTCCCAAAACCATTTAAATATGTGTCTTAGGTACTCAACATGGTCATTATAATTTAAAAACTAGTCAGGAATATCATCAACATACTTTTCCATGATGTCATGCATCATGTGCTGAAATTTATATGTCATGGATATCTAGTAAGTAGCTCCTATGTTCTTCAGTCCAAAGGACATGACTTGATAATAGAAATTTTTCAATTACATGGAAAATACTATTTTGGCTTTATGTTTAGGAGTGATATTGATCTAATTATAACAAGATAATATATACATCAAAGACAACATTTTGTATCCTACAAAAACAAATTATGATAATCTCAATGTTGGAGATCTAGTTATACTATTTAATAGATTTGATAAATCTATAATTGAGAGGTTTTTTAAGCTCTTATTTTACTAGCAATGTGACTTTTAGATTTATTTTTGGTTATTTTTTCTTGATAGGTTTTGTACTAAGAGTTAGACTAGGTGGTTGACAACTAAACAAGGATAAATACTAGGCATATTGGTATAGGACCAAATGAAGATGTATTTGAACTATATTAAGAGCTTGGGTTATTCCTTAAGATTGGTTGGGGTTATGAGCTTTACTAGCATAAGTATTTTGATATCTTTAAGAGTTTCACTATTGACATTCATGGATTTATTAATTAGAATATAAGATTCATGTTCTATTTGAGGTGGAGCTGACAACACTGTAAGGCTCTCTTAAACTACAAGATCTAATCCTTTTTGACTATTTTTTGTTGGCTATGATATAGAGACATTCATGATTTGGTAAACAATCCACCAAAATAGAAGTTATTTTGCACTAGATAGTCCAAAGGACCATATTGAGGAGGATAATTTGAGACATCCTCCATCTTGTGGTTGTATTAATTAGTAATTATCTAGAGATAGACCATGTTTAGAAGATTTACCTTGATAGATTAGGTAAATTAGGAGAAGGTAGGATCTATGAGGGGTGATGACCCATCATAATTATTCTCATTCTAATCTAATCCTTTTAAATAAATTATGTCATCATGGGATGCCCTATCAATATGGCCAACTTTTTCTTCACTATCGAAAGAAAAAAATGGAAATAGTTGGAAATGGATGAGGTTATAACCTATTCCATATCATATTGACTAGCCTTCAATTTGTAACAGCTCTTTGATACCATACCAATATAGGACTAATCCTTTACCTTGATATCGTATATTGGAAAACATCTACCTAGGATTGGGATATGATTTTAACAAGAATAATTAAGCATGCTACCATTTAGGCGAGTAGGGATTACTACCATGGATTTTTTTCTCATTTTTTATACTAGAACAAATGAATAAGAAACTTTGTAGTTGTGTTTTTTTACCCTTATTACTAGAAGTCATGTATAAATTTTGAGGATATGGAGAGAGATTGGCTAGGTCTAAGACAAGTCAATTGTTATTGAATTTATTATTAATATTGTGTAGTTTCGTACTTTGATCCTCAATTTAATTTTTGGTTGAATTACTTAATGTGAAAGACCTTAAAATATATATGATAAGATATTCAGAATAAGGTAATGATTCAAGAGATAAATTGAAAGAAGGAAAAAGGTGATATTTAGGATTTTTGACCTTAATCACTTGACATTAGGTGAGTGATTTGGGGTTATATGGAATATGGTAGTACTTTCCCCTATATTTATACTTAAGGAACTAATGAATATTTTAAGAGACCACCCACATATCATGGATCCATGGCCTTCTAAAGAGAATATTGTAGATTACTTTACATGACATGACATATAAGAGAGTGTTGAAACTGATGGGTCCAACTCTAAGTAGTATACTATACTACCACTGGCCTCACTTTCCCCATTATCAAAAGCTTTGACGATAAGATAATTTCTCTAAATATTGTATGGTTAGCCCAAAATTATTGATTAATCATAGGCTATAGACATTAATATTAAAAACATTATTAACTAATATTTGCTTGATAAATTTATTGTTGATATGACATAATATGTATAATGCAATATCTCTAACCAAAGAGTATTGATGTTTATCATCCTAAAGGAATGATATAGATGCATTATTAACCCTAGGGGAAGATACTATGGACCTAAGATCATTTGTATTGATTTTATTTAAGAAAAATTTGTTCACTCAAAAGTTTAAGCAAGACATCTATATGGCTCAAAGAAGTCTTGAGAGGTTCAATAAGGGAGATGATGGTAGGGGTACACTCACGTTGATGAATAAAATCTAAATCACCCTTAGCATTGATCACTTATTAGATAATTAAAGGAGGTCCTTTGGATGAATAAGTTCTCTTTTTACAAAGGATCAAGTGAGGTCTTGAAGGTTGACTAGATGGATTTTTGTGTTGTTGTCTACTTACAAAATATATTTGAGATATATGGATAGAATAATGGAGTACCCCAACCATCCATTAGTTTAGATATGAGATGTTACTATAGTGAATATTATTTTTTGTATTTTTGTTTTGATTATGATTAGTTAACAAAATTTAGAAATTATCAGATCTTATTTGAAATACAATTGAGGCATATAACTATTGAGAACAACTTAACTGTTATCAATTAGGTCTTGGATCATATTTATAAGGCTTATGCATGTATTTATCATATGACCATGGATGATATGGAAGGCACACTACTCATTAGAATGAAACTAAGGAGCCTTTTTCATTCCAAGTTCAATGATGGATGAAATAATGGATGAAATAGGATCATCTAGTTGGAAGTATATTATTTTTAAGTTTCTATTATTGTGGTTTCCATACGACAATATTTTGAATGTTAGCAATAACACTAACATTGTTGGTCTCGTGTGAGTTTGTGATTTTGTCATCTATAATGTGTTTTTTCTTGTACTATCCCTTTAGGTTAGAAGAGGACTTATCTTCCTCTTTATGGAACTTGTTTTTCAATTGACCTATTTTGACAAGGTTAGTATCTACTCTCCTATCCATGTAAATCATATATTTGAAGGAAGACACATTGGTCATTTCTAGGTAGAAATACAATTGCTCATTAAGGTTTCCTATGAAGATATATAATATGTGATGAGTGTCATTAATGTTCATAATTTAATTCATTTGTTAATCCAATATGGCATCCAAGGCTATATACGATAGAGAATTTTGGAATTATGGCTTAGAAATCAAGGCACTAGGATACTTAATAAAAATATGGAATCACAATGTCTTTGAATAAACTACACTAATTAGCACACCTTGCATCAATGAAAACTAATTATAAAAATTGACTATGCTAAAAATATGTTAAACTATGTTGTTGAAATTTAAATGATAGGAAAATCAAATGCTAAAATTGAAAATATAGAATGTAAATGCGAAAATGTAAAGTTGCTAACTAAAATACCGAAGTAAAATTCAAAACAAAGAAATAGGTTGTTAACTAAAATTATAAAGCAGAATTCAATGCAAAGAAATAGATTGCTAACTGAAACTATAATGCTATGACAAAAATAAAAAATGCAAAACTGAAACAAACTAGCTAGCTATAAAGGAAAAAAAATACACATGTGCTAAAACAAGGGGAAAATAGAGGATAAAATGGGAGAATAGCGCATATAAGTAAACAAAATACACATGTGCTAAAACAAGGGGAAAATAGAGGATAAAATGGGAGAATAGCGCATATAAGTCTACTACAAATAATGGTAGAAAATAGTGATTAAAACCTACACTTACAACCTAAAATCCTTCCAACATCCCTAAGAATGGGATTTTGCTCTAAGGTCCAACAAAAGGTGTGAACTCACAAGATATTAAACTAACTTACAAAGTTAAATTGACATGCGAGAAAATAAAAAGAACTAAATATAAAATTATTTTAATTTATTAACTTAGTCAATTATTACAATATCTTTAAATCTTCCATAGGTGTCACTTACATTATTGGGTTCAATCCCCATGGTGGATGTGTATAAGAAGTATTACTACAAAAAAAAAATTATTACAATGGCTACTAACTAATTTATACATTCCTATTTCCTTATTAGATTGTAAATGGGGGAATACAAGGAGTATTTGTGATAAATATATCAATTTTATTGTCTACATTTGAGGGTAAAAATAGAAACAATCTAATGTATCCTTGATTCTAGAAATTCTACAATCAACATCTACTCTATCTAAAAATAGGACAAAGAGCTAGTTTGGATAAATTATTGTATATTGATTCCTCTAAGTGATGGAAAAATACTTAGAAATAATTCTTAGGGATATTAATTCTCACTTTCACCTTGATATATCACCTTGCCTCCTTGTATTTTGATCAACAACCAATTCTACATTTGCTGCAGGAAATTTTGTAGTGCTCCAAAGCATGCAATTGGTTGCCTAACTAATGCAATTCTCTGGTATTTATTTTTTAAGTTATTTTTTGGTGTGTGGACATATACTCCTCTATGCATTATGAAAATGTAAGTTGACCCCCAACTTGAATCTTTCCAAATTCAATGTGGAATCTTATAGCTTTCTACCTAGATGTTTTGGAGTAGAACCTGCAATTATGTTACAGTAAACCTGTAATATCTAGATTGTATGTAGTTTTGCTTTTCTAGATGCCACATGACCTCAAAATAATTTGTAAGGGTAAGAAACATATTCAAAGCCTTAGCACATTAAATTTTTTATTTTATATCTAAGACCTTAATTTCTTAATGTCTTTTTAATTATGCTTTATTTATGCCGAATAATGACTGAAATAATGCAGAATTATCATAGAAATGTAGAAAGCACATCTTGATAGCAAAATAGTTTTTCCTAAAAATTTACCATATCAAAATTAGAACTATCATGCATAAAAATCAAAATACTTGGCATTTATACTATATCATTTATCAAAATGGGTAGTTTTTAGTAAGATAACACTAAAATAATGAGACATTTTCTTGTCTTATCATTCCCACCTACTTATCTTAGTGCATACCTTCATGAATTTTAGTGGGCCACAATAGAATTTAGGTCCAAATACAATTTTATATTACCCTAAAATCTATGGTCTAAAGAGTGGTAACCCCTATTACTTCTGATTTTTGTCAACGAGGTTTGAAATTGCTATTTTGGTTGTGGAACTATATCAAAATAGTAAGGTATTGGTGTAAGTATGATAGGTGGTTGAATAAAATACCTATACACACATGTTTCATTGATCACTACCCTTATACTAGATCAAATCAAGTTAGTGGATGAGATTGGTTTTCTTTTTCTCAAATAAATGGATAACTCATCCCATCTACATCTGCATGCCAACCTTGCATTATCAAAAAAATTCTAAAAACTAGCCACACTTTCTCTCAATTTTTTATGATAGGTTGTTCTGATGTTTATATTTCCCATTAGATAAAATTCCTAACTAATCAATACCTTATGATTAGGTTGGTCATATCTTAATAAAAGTTTTGGTCCTATTTCTCTTGCCTTAAACTATTGAAATTCCTATTTCCAGTGTATTTGATTATTCAAAGTTGAGGTAAAAGCTTTGAGTTACACATCTCCTATGTAAATGTGGGGTACGAATTGAACATATTCAACCATTATAAATGTATTCAAATAAAATCTACATAACATTTGTCTTTTCCTCAAGGTTTTGTAAAAATACATTAATGAAAATTTGTTCAGAGGACAAGTTATAAGGGAGATCAAAGCAAATTATCATCACCTACCACCTATAGAATTGTTCCTTAAGGAACATGATGTAAATCCTGATAGGTTCCCTACGCTAAAATATATGTTTTTCTATACAACACAAATCTCTCACCTTATTCTACAAAATTGTTATCTCCTTAGTTTATCTCCTATTCTATTCTTCTAATGGTCAAAGTATCGTAATATCCTCCTCTAAGGTGTGATAGTGATCCATCCACCTAGGCACTACTACATTATGATTTTCCAATAAAACCATACCTTTCTAATGTATAACAACTAGTGAGGAAATAGGCATTGGAGGAATCTCATTTGCACTTCTACTCCTACATCTAGAATTATATTTATAGATTCTACAATTACATTTTTAACATATTCTTGTGCTGGCATTATAGACTAAATCGTCCCATTCTATAATTCAAAGATTTTAGGTGTTGGTGTCTCTTAATATTGATCTTTACTATGTATATCCTGTTGTTCTAGAGCTTATTCCTATTTATTTTTTTTGGACCTTCATGCATTGGATGTTCCAATGCCTACTCCTGTGTGAGTGCTTATTATTGTGCACTCTATTGTTGTTCATGCCTCAAAGAAACTTCTCTCTATTTGGAGCATTCTCCAACATCTATGGTCTCTTTCCTTATCCTCTGGGTAAATACTTATTCATTTTCTATCCCCTTGTCCTCTGTAGAAGCAAGATATATAGTAGTAGGAGGGACTAAATCTTGTTCTACAACAATAACATAAATTCTATTATGTTGTTGTAGAACAATTCTAATGTATTGAGTAGAATCTCTATTGCTTTAGTACAAGGGATGGATTTAGGAGTTGTATTTATTTATTTTTCCATTTTATATTTCAACTCATACATGTCTTGTAGAAGTTGGCAGAATATATTTGTCATTTTCCTTAATTTTCTCCTCTACCTCTTCTATCCACTTTTGTTGAGTCATAATGATTAGTCTAGCATATTTGATGGTGTCTATTGGATTTATTTATACAACCTTTTCCTATTATTCTAATTCTTAGGATTAGATGGACATACTCATTTCAAGTGAATATTTCATCTACATTGGTTCTCCTTTTTCTTCAAGAGGTGTTGATTGTTTCTCTTAAGAAATTGTATTTTGTTTTTGTCTTAAAATCCTCCTCAAAGGAGGTGGTGGTGGTGAGGGTTATTTTTCTTCTACTACCTCTCCTTTCTATTCATTGAAAATAACCTCAATAGACCTAGTTTCCTATCTTGTTGATCTTCCCTATCTCCTAAGTTGTTTTACCAATTTTTTGTGTGTGTTGCTTTGGCCTAGGGTCTCTTCAACCTTTCTTTTAGTAGCAGACCTAGTTTTGCCTACCTAAAACTACTACTCTGGTTTAAATTTTTTCCTCTACAAAAGCAGATTCTTCTTAAGTAGAATCCTCTTTTGTGAAAGATAATTTCTCTTGAGTAGAGTATTTATATGTTTTATCATACTTAGAGGACTCCTATTGCATAGAGATATTTGTTCGAGTAGACACCTCTATAGCCCTTGTTTTTTTTTTGGTAAGTTAATTATATTAATTCAAAAATGGCATTTGAAAGGTGCCCTATCTCATTTTACAAAAATAAACTCATAAGAACAAGAGGATGAAAAGAGAAACATGAAGAACAAAACAAAGCTCATCAAAACTAAAAGGCATGAAGCCATTACACTCAAAAAACAACCTGAAGTATTACCAGTGATCCTTTAGCACAAAGGAACAAAAAGGAATAGCACCAGAAGGTAGAAATGAGGAGACAAGCAGGAACAGACCCAGCAGCATGCCACAAAACTAGAGGAAATGGAGAACAACCCAAAATAGTGACTGGGACCAGCAAAAAATGCCATCAAGGAAGAGCGTCGAGCTGTTGAAAAATGTGGACATCAATATTCAAAACATTTTCCTTCGCTACATCCTTCTATGCATCCTTCGAGGTCTCTTTCACCTTTGGAATCTCCTTTAAACCATCAAGGCAGGTATCTTTTACAATTTCTACAACCTTGTCTTCAAGAGCCCCTCCTTTAACATCAGAGGAGGTTTCAGTAGTAGAACCATTGAAATTGTCACAAAAGAAGAACAGGATGAGGTTGTGTCTCTGTTATTTGAGGCTCACAATGGCATTACCGATGCAAATGTGGGCAGCCTCCAAGTGAGCGATGGATACATTGGTAGCATGAATGACCAGCTTATGGATAAATTCATCAACCAAATCATATGAAGAGGATTGGGCTTTGGGAGGATTGCATGATATGGAAGGTGGGGTTTTTGAAACTTCCTTTAGCTTCAGATACTGGGAGCTTCTAACAGGGGTTTACTCCACCTTAATTTTCTTCCTAGTCATAGGATGGGGTTTTTTAGTTTTGATCTTCCTCTATAGCCCTTATTTTGATAATGACTCTTCTAATCTAGATTTTTTAATAGGGTCTTTCATTTTTCCTCTTCCTACTCCTCTTTGGTATGTTGGTAGAGAAAGTATCTCCTATAGTTTTTGGTTTCTTAATTTTGTATTTAGGGGTGGTCCTGTTCTTAGATTTTATATCAAATGTCTCTGCAACATTGTGATACCCTTCTCCTCTCTCTATATAAGCATCATGATTGGAATATTTTTCATTCTAAGGTGCAAAGAATATTTTAAATGATCTAGGGTTACCTCTAAAATGATGCATACATAGTAATTTTATCAAGCCATGGTGCTTGATAAAACCCTGTCCCTCCTAAAACCACTTGGCCATATCATGCAAGGCTTGGTGCACGTATAAATGTATATTTACCCTAAGCTTTGATTTTCTTGCGTCATGTCTCAAGTGGGTTAACAAATTAATGTGGTGCCTAGATAATACAATGAACTGACCTTCACAAGTCAAATACCACATTAGCTAGATGACAACCTCATCCCATGGCACTTTTAGGCTAGTTATTTTTACACCCTCGCATATATGGTTACTAATGTGCATTTGTGGTTCTAGGAATCCTCTTTTGAATATATTCACTAATTTTAACAAAGTTACCTTAAATGCTTTGATTAATTCTATTCCTTCAAAAGGGAGTTCAAAAATTTGACTAAGAATAATGAGGGTTATCTCAATGCACATTCCACTAACAGTTGTTTTGTTTTTCGAAAGAGTTTAGAACTCCGCTACCAACTCATCTAAGTTTCCATAAAAATTTTGTAGGAATTGCATCCACCCTGCACACTTAAAACTATCAATGACTTCAATGTTACATCATAGCTCCTAAGTGTTTATCAATTCAACCTTTCACTTTTGTCCACCAATTTTTAATTTACTATAGGTTTTGTTCTAGGTTCTCTATAACTTTGATATTGCTTGTTTCTATTACAAATCTTTGTGCTTCTATTTTGCTCTGTAATTTTAACTAATTTTTTGTTTGTATTTTGTGTTCTATGGTTGTGGATCAAGGATTCCCAACATTCTTGTGTTATTATTATGAGGTAATTTACTACGCCATCATACATAGCAAGGCTACATGCTCTACAATATGGAAAACATATGTTCAAAAATACACACGTCGATTTTTCATACTTTCCATGCATTAACTGGAACACGTTGCAGATGTTAAATTGGTTGTGTCAAAATTAAAATCTCAATATGGATAAATATTTTGGTTGGAACCCATGATGGAAAATGCCATACATCATGCTCATAAAACAATTTCCTATAAATTTAAATGCAAGTGGTTGATTTTGTAGTCGACTACCCAAATGTTACTGCTTCAACCATTGCATTTTGAAAAGTGTGGCTTTGTCACCCACTTTCCTCACTACCATGATAGTTTTTGCTCTATTATATCTATTAAATAAACATGAAGATAGAAGAAGTACCTCACATATATTATTATGTGAATAGAATGATACAATCTAAATGGAACTATGGGTCCATTATATAGGAGGAGAGGTTTCTTGGTCATTACTCTTCCTATGACACTTGGTACATCTTTTATGATACTTGCCATGATTACCAAATACTGGAATATATTCCAACACCCTCGTGTATTACATTATTTGGTATTGAATTCCCTTGAATTGAATAGATGATCTCTGAATGTCTAGAACTTGGTTTTCCCAAGAGTTTTTATGAAAATATCTACTAGCTGATCTTTCGTAGGAACATGCTTGAGAATGATATGATGGTTTTGAAAGTCATCTCTGATGAAATGACATTGTGGTTCAATATGTTTAGTTATTTCATGTACAATCAAATTTTTAATCAACTTGAGTACTCCTTAATTGTCAAAAAATATCAAATATGGAGTTCATCTAATGCCCATATCTAATAATACATATTGTAGCCATAATGCTTCGTAGGTTGTATCTCTTACTGCTTGATATTATGCTTCAATTGATGATTGTTCCACTACATGGTAATTCTTACTATGCCAAGATATGGTTCCTAACCCAAGATAGAAGATGTATCCTAAAGTAGACTTTCTATCATTACTAGAGTTGACATAATCTGAATCTTAGTAACTTTGTATGAAAAAATATTTAACATTCTTTATATAAGTTAGTCCATAATTAGTATTTTTCTTGATATATTGTAATATTCCTTTTGTAGCTTTCCAATGATTTTCTCTTGTTTCTTACATGATGTAAAATATATTTTACTACTATAGGTCTAAATTTTCTCACTCCTTTCCCTCAAGATAATGGATTCATGCTTATAAGGGAAATTGAAAAATGTTAGGTCTACACCTCAGAGAAGAGGCACTTGAGGTTGTGCTCTCTTTGGTGATTTTTTGACGAATTAGGTGGGTTCACCAGGAAAAATTTATATGGCAATTTCTACACCTAGGTTGGGAGTTTGTTTGATGTGTTATTTTTACTTTGCTCACAATCACCTATTTTGGCCAAATGCAAATAATCTATATTAAATGTAATTTCAATTTAGATGAGTACAAAAAATAACAAATTACAAAAGGTGAATAGATGCAATTTTTAGTTATGAAAGAAATTAGACACTCTTACTTGATTCAGATGGCTGATGTAGAGTTTTTTTACTTGCTACAGGTGATATCAAACTTTTTACTAGAAATTTTGGATGTTTGATATTGTATAAGCAGGTCCAATCTCGTACTAGCAGAGTCGATCTGATCAAAATCATGCAATTTTACAATTTGACAAAAAAATAAAAGTTTGCAAAAAATTGAAGTTTAAATGACAAAGGAATAATATTATTTTGTGGAGATATTAATATAATACCTTGAACTTTACCACTCATACATCTAGCTACATTGAAATAGAAAGACCAAGATTCATAATGGTCTTCTTCTAGGTTAAGACATTCATCAAGAAATTCAATGGTTATAGGATGAGTAGATTCAATAGGAGCAATAGCAGGTTTATCATCTATAATTTGACCTTTGATATATTTTTGGCCAATAAATGTGAGTTCAAACTAACTTAGAGAAAGAACCCATTTAGTTGTGCATCCTGATAAATAAGGTCTACTCATAAAATACCTTAATGGATCATATTTAGCAATAACAAATGTATTTTGACAAAGCATATAGTGGCGTAATTTCTGTGTAGAAAACACAACCTTCATAAAAATATTCTCTACAAGTGTATAACAGGTTTCATAACTTATTAATGTTCTACTTATGTAATAAGTGTCTCATTATTTCTTATCATCATTAAGTTGAGCCAACATTGCTCCAAGTGCAAGCTCAGAAGCATAAATATACAAAATAAAGGGAAAATCTGGTATAGGAGGAACAAGCATCGGAGGAGTAAGAAGATATTGTTTAAGGGATTCAAATGCTTTTTTATATTCATTATCCCATTGAAATGATATGTTTTTCTTAAGTAACTTAAGAAAAGGTTGGGTTTTATCTACCAATTTGTTAATGAAGTGACATATAGACTGAAGTTTTTCTTGTAGACTCCTTAATTCTGATATGTTCTTGGGTGGCAATATATCAAGGATAGATTTTATTTTAATATGATCTATCACTATGCCACACATAGAAACAATAAATCCTAACAACTTTCTAGATTTGACTCCAAATACATATTTTTTTGGGTTTAAGTGAATCTTATATTCTCTTAGTCTATCAAACACTCTTCTTAGATTATCAATATGATCTTCTTCCTTAGTTGAGTGAGCTATGATATCATCCACATAATCATGTAGAATATCATACATCATATCATGAAATATATACGACATAGCTCTTTGGTAAGTTGCACCTGCTTTCTTTAAACCAAAGGGTATTACTTTCCAACAAAAAGTTCCCCAAGGTGTAATGAAAGCAGTTTTGGGTTGGTCTTCATGAGCTATTTGGACTTGGTTATATACTGAAAAACCATCCATAAGAGATATCCCACTCCTAGATGTAAAATCTATAATTTGATCAATGTTTGGGAGTGAAAAAACATCCTTAGGACATGCAACATTGATGTCTCTAAAGTCTGTGCATACTCTAATTTTAGTGACCTCTTTCTTGGTTACTGGGACAACATTGGATATACAGTCAGCATAACCAATGGCTTGGATAAAAACAACATCCAAAAGTTTTTGTAGTTCATATTTAACTAGTAATGCTACTTTGGGATGCATTTTTCTAAGCTTTTGTCTTATAGTTTTTGCATCTAGATGCATCTCTAAATGATGCATGACCACATAAGAGTCTAGGACGGGCATATCTGCATATGTCCAAGAAAAAACATCAGCATATTCTATGAGAAATGTAATGTATTATTTTTTTCTTTCTTCACTTAATTCAATTCCAATTTTAACCAAGTGAGGGTTGGTTTCTATCCCAATTTTGACTTGTAGAACATCTTCTACTATGATTTTTAAATATTTTTTTAATTTGGGAGGAGCAGGTGATATACCCATTTCTTGTAATGCTTCAAAGATCAAATTAGCTAATTCTTCCTATGGTATTTTTGTTTGGACATGGGATATACATGGTATAGACCCATAAAAAAAAATCCATTTCTCAAATTTTCTTCAATAGAAATATTATGAAAAATATCTCCTTCTAAACATTCATTTGGGAAAGCAATCATTTCTGAATATTCTATTGATAACATGTTACAAGAATGTATCCTCATGCTTGTTTTAAAATATTCTTAATGTGCCAAGTATTCTTGATATGTTATTAGCTAGTCATCGTCCTCAAAAGGGAATGGCTGTGTTTTTGTAGGAATATAACCAATACCACATTGGGCAAGCCATTCCTCTAATTCTAAGGGTTCATGTATACCATTTTCAAGAGGTCCCAAACTTTTACCTTTATAACCCATGTTACACATCATTTGTTTTGACTTCACATATCCATGGGAAAAATAACATCTAGCAAATCCATTTTTATCAAGTGTGAAACTCATTTGAATATTGATTTTACCAAGATCATACCCTGCATAGATAAAATTGCAACTCCCTATATGATTGATACTTCCCATTTTTGTGGCAAGCCCATCATTCTAGGGGATGGTGGTAATTGGGATAAAATAAGAGAATCTTGGGTAGCAAAATTAGTATATTTCGAAGTTGTGAGTATTGAATATAAATCCGGTAAAAATTCATCTGAAATAGGATATGAAGTAGAAGGTTTATCTATTTTATTTGTGGTACCATATGATGTGGGTTTGGTTTGTGAAGGAGGATTTTTAGGAGGAATAGGGTTTTTTGAATTCATAGCAAGACAAAATGGAACTCCTATTGGTTCTACCATAGCACACATGTCAAATGGTCTAAGGTCACCATGGATAGTGACCAATTAATTTTTAAACTCAAACTTAACACATTTAAGTAGTGTAGAAGGTACTACTCTCATTGCGTTAATCCAAGGTTAACCTAGAAGGATGTTGTATGATGTAAGATAAGATACAAAAAACATGGTCATATCTAAAATTCTTGTACCAACTTGCAATGGGATTGACAATACTCCACAAGTTTCTTGTGTTATATGATTAAAAGCTTTGATAATAATTTCAGTTCTTTTTAAATCTTTATTTCTAAATCCAAACCTTTAAAAAATTCATATTTCCATATGTTTAGTGATGGTCCATTATCAATTAAGACTCTTTTGACACCTACATCCCCAATTAATATTGTAATGTATAAAGGATTATTTCTTTGAGAAGGAATGTGCTTATCCTGAAAGTATGTAATTTGTCCCATGGGAAATTACAACATTAACCACAACATTGGGTTCTATGTCTTGAGGTACCATCATTTTGCTTAAAGTACCCATTAGTTCTTCTCTATGTATAGATGAAGTTCTTAAGAGATCTAAAAGGGAAATTCTAGCTGTAATATTAGCTAATTGTTCATTAATATCATAAGGAGTGTTTTGTTGTGGATTTGATATATTATTTCTCTTTGTAGGTTCTTTGAACACAAATGAAGATAATTTTTTATTTGTTGTTTAAGTTTGTGTTTGAGAATTTTGATTTTGGGCTTGCTATCTAGTGATAGTGATGGCTCTAATAGTGCCCACAATGTTATTGTTTTGTAAGTAACCAAAGTAAGATCTAGCATTCTCTTCTTGTTCAATTGAAAGTGTTCATTGAGATGAAGGGTGAGTGGTTATTCTTCTAGGAAACAATTATTTTGGAACTAATAAATTTGTGATAGGAAGAATTGGATCTGACTCATCTTCATAACTATTTGAATTATTTGAGGTAATATCCATTTCAATTTCTGTGTCACTTTTTGTGTCTTCTGAATATGAAGATTGAAAATATTGTATTGGCCTAATCATGACCACAGATTGAGTAGGTACATAAGAAGTTTGTAAATTTTTATGGGGTAAGAAATTACTAATTGTTCCCACATATCGATTTGGAGGAGGAAAATTATGATTTTCTAGTTGATTCACAACCTCTTTACCATGCTTGCATAAAGGATGTTGGAAAATATATAAAGTTATATTTGCATTTTGAGTTGGTTGTTCTTGGGTATTATTTTAAGGATTATTGTTTGAAGTAAATTGTTCTTATTCAATTTTACCTTTATCAATTAGATCTTGTATGACATGTTTTAATAATTTACAAGAATTGGTTGAATGTCCATCCACTTGATAAAAATTACAATGTAAATCAGCCCTATATCCAGCTGCAGTGGTATCTAGTTGTCGTATTTCTAGCAACCATATTAAACCTTTTTCTAATAGTTGGGGTAAGATCAAAGTTAAGGGCTGATTCAATCTTCTCTTGTAGTTTTATCAGGAATATTTAACACAAATTTCTTTATAGCTTTAGTAGTATTAATTTTTGAGGTGTTTCTACTATCAGTAACTCAAAAACCCACTACTTGTTTATTTTTATATTGGTTTTAAGAAGATTTATCCTCATACTTTTTCTTGAAATGTCCTCTTCTAATAAGGCCATATTCTACTCTTCTTTCTAATTCTATAGCTTGATCAAAAGAGGTTATTGTGGTTGTAGCAAGTTCATAAGATAGTTTTTCTTGTAAATTACCAATGCATATTTCCAACATCTCTCGGTGAAGTAAAGCAAAATGCAATTTTCCTAAAATTTGTCTCCATTTAGCTAGGAATTCAGAAAATCTTTCATATTTTACTTGTTTTAGATTATATAAATCCTTAATAGTGACATGTTTTTCTATGTAGGTACTAAATTTATGAACAAACATTTTTGCTCTCTTCAAAATTTCTTAAGGAATTAGTTGGTAATTGATAGTACCATTCTAAGGCCATGCCTTCAAGGCTTTTAGGAAGCATCTTTAGCAACAACAAATCATCATATGACATATGATGACATCTTGTCCTAAACATATGAAGATGTTAAAAATGATCTTTGTTTCCCTTATATATTGGAAGGACTGGCATGGGGAATTTTTTAGGGTAAGGTTGAGCAACAATGATAGAATCCAAATGACTACACATCTCCCTATAATTGTAGGAGGGACGGTAAGGATCTATATGATCTAGATGTGAAGCTAAATATTTAACTAAGGCTTAAAGAGCTTTTGGTTGCTCACTAAATTTATTTTGTGTTGTCATACTATTGTGCATTTGATGATATGGTTGTGTTGTCATATAAGGATTTCTAGTAGAAATGCTATTATGTAAAGTGTTTGTGGGAATAGTGTTATGAAGTTTATATGGAACTATATTTTGTTGATTTTTTTGTTGATAATGATTGGAATTTTGCATTTTATTAGTATTTTGTGATGTAGATATTTATTTATTAGGATCTTGAGAAGAAGAATGATGTTGTTTTTATTTGGAATTTGATTGTGTTGCTTGTTTCTGAGTGTTCAAATATACATTTTGATTATTGTTTTGAGATGGACCAGCTTGATCTTGATTTGTTCTATTGATGTATGTCATTGGATTCATACATAATCATAGAGAAACTTCTATAGAGGCCTCTATTGAATAATCCCCCATTGGAAGTAATTGTTATGTTTCCAACACATGATTGATTTGATCTATATTACTTTTTAAAAATTTAGCAAAATGTTGGACAAATTTAAAACTAACATTACCTTGATAATCTACAATAGGTTTGTTAGGATCGTTGTCCTCTTCTTCCCCTTCTCTATTATCATCCTCACCTTGTTTTGTGAGTTTATCATCTTCAATAATTTACCTTGTTCTATAAGTTTTCTTGATTGGGCTCATCAAATTCTATTTGTTTACCATTTCTCAAGATTCTAGGCATCTTGTCTTTAGGTTGTTTTGTTTTTGATATATATATATATATATATATATATATATATATATATATATATATATATATATATATATATATATATATAAATTTTTGGGTATATATGTTATATATATACCTATATAAATATTATAAATATATTGTATATATATTATATTTATTTTTTATTTTTTGTTTTTTTTTTTTTTGTTTTTTTTTTTTAACTAGAAGAAAATTATAATATCCTAGATACTATACTTTAATTTTCCTAAAATAGTTTGTGAATATCATTAATAGGCTCAAGTTATTCAGGTGTCATATAGTGCTCTTCTTCAAATTGAAAGTTTACTTTTAAGAATTTGACAAAATGGGCTATGGTGATACTATCAATTTTAGATTCTTGAGCATAAAAATATATTTTGTGATAATACTCATGAAAATGGACTGCCCTAGGAGTTTTGTGATATCTTATTTTATTTTCTAATATTATATTTTGATCCTCTATGGGTGCTAAAAATTTGTGTATTGTTATAGAATTTTCAAGATAATCTTCAAAAGTGTACACATATGAAGAAATACTAGCTCTCTTATCTGCTAACCACCTCTCACATGATATTTGAATATCATAGTAGTGAGAGGAGTTATCAGGTTCTAGGATTCTAGTTATGTCAAACCTTTTAATTTAGCTAAGTCTTTGTGTGTTGGTTTTTATAATGTTGAGTCTCTTTCAAAGTTCAGTCCACTATTTCTGAGATGGAATACTAGAGTTTTCAACCACTAGAGATATTTCCTGGGTATATAACAATGCTATAACATCTATGATTATAGCTCTTCTTATGTTGAAATCTAACATCTAAGAAATCTAGAATGTGCAAGTTTTTTTTTTGGTAATTATTATAGTAGATTAAAAAAGGGTTTTTATAGAGGATCTCAAAACCTTATGTACAAAATCAGCATTGCATCATGCCTCCTGGCTTTATGTATAAGCCTATTACAGAAATCGTAACCCCTAAAAAAACCTGATTACATAAGCAATGGGCCTAGGGCATCAATCCCTTGAAACTGAACACCAAAACAGAAATCCCGCCCAGCGGTAACAGTAAGCATGAAACAATCCCTCTCATCGAGAAACAAACAAATAAGAAAGAAAGTAGTTTTGGAGATCCTTCCCAGCGGGGAGTAGCCAAAAACCACCATCAAGAAGATCCCGCCTAGCAGGAAGCAAAGAAAAACCGTTACAATAAAATCTCGCCTCGCGGGAAGCAGTCAAAACCACCACAAACAGTCCCGCATAGCGGGAAGCAACAAGGAAATCCCGCCATCCAGGAAACCAGCAGAAAAGAAAGGATCCCGCCTCGTGGGAAAACTGGCGGATTTGGCGGATCCCGCCCTGTGGAGAAACCATCCCGCCCATCGGGAAAACATTTCGTTCAGTGAGAGCCATCTCGCGAGAAGCCGACGACCAAGACCGAGGAGATCCAGCCCATCAGGAAGTGACCAAAGAGTTGCACCACAAGGAACCCGCCCCAGGAAAATAGAAGAGGATCCCAGTAGCAGGGACCAAAAATCCCGTCCAAGCACAGAGTCCGTCGAGGATTCACAAGAAAAAGGGGGAAGCTGTCCAAACCCTAAACTGTCACCTCCATCGCACCGATAAACGCAGGGGACTAGATCCACGCGAATAACCTGTAAAAAACCCCAGGGGGAAGCCCTGAGGGAAAAGAGAAGGGATCCCCAACCAAACAGGGATCCCTGGGAAGCACCAGTCTAAAAAAAAAACCAAGGAAACCCTAGCCGGTAGAGAGGGGCACAGATAGTGGAGAAGGATCTCCCCCAGGAGATCATCTGCAAACAACCACTCCCCGAGAGGGATGACCTGGGTTGAGCCAGAGACTGGGCAGGAACCAGGAGCCATGAGAGGGGGAGCAGGGGAGGGACCAGAGCCCTCCCCTCTCTACTTTCTTCCCTCACCATCCCTTTCTTAGAATGTGCAAGTTTTACTAATGATATTTTTTAGATTTTTTCTTTTGTTATATATATAATATTTTATGTTTATAAATCAGAATGATGCCTATGTAGTTCACGTCGGGTTCACCAAAGAATGTAGCCCTAAAATTTTCTCACTCCTTTCCCTTAGGCTAATGGATCTGCACCTAGAATGGGAATGATAAAATGGTAGTTCTACACCTCAGAGGAGAGGCACTTAAGGTCATGCTCTCTTTGGTGATTTTTTGACGAATTGGGTGGGTTCACCAAGAAATATTTATATGGTAGTTTTTATGCCTAGGTCGGGATTTTGTTTGATGTGTTATTTTTACTTTACTCACAACCTAGTTTAGCCAAATGTAACTAATTTATATTAAATTTGATTTTGATTCAAATGAGTATAACAAACAAAAAATTATAGAAGGTGAATAGATGTAGTGCTTAGTTATGAAAGAAATTGGACACTCTTACTCAATTTGGATGGCTGATGTAGAGTTTGTTTACTTGCTACATGCAACATTAGACTTGTTTTTTTGAATCGAATATTTGATCGTGTATCGGTAGGTTCAATATCGTACCAGTAGAGCCAATCTAATGAAAATCCTGCAATTTCACAATTTAACAGAAAAAAATGAAGTTTGCAATACTAATACAAACTTAATTAAGCATGAATTAAACTATATGAACTTATGATATCCAATGCTTTAGAGGAAGCAATAGGAACATAAATCAATGATGTAAATGACACAATGCAATGATGAATATGGTGAAATCCAAATATGATAACAGAAATTTTATGATAAATTGATTTGCTAAGCAATGGATATGGTCTTAAAATACAAAATAGAAGTTAAGAGATGCAAACAAAGATCTTAAAATATCCCCAAGCAACATGTAGACCAAATCAGATGTTGCAGAGCAGGATCAGACATTTCCAAACGATATTGGATGTTCGATATCGTACATTATCTACTGATTCACAATTTCAAACATCCAAACCTACAAGAAAGTAATAAGCAACAAAAAATACTATAATACTAATGAATGTGAGAATGACTAAAAGCTAGCCAAGGAGTCAGAGGGTTAGGGGTAATACAGGGAGGGATTTCCTATATTAAATAGGCCAGGTAGGTTAGAGGGGTTGGGCTAAAAATAGAGGGATTTGTAACTTCTCCCAATCTAGATGATATCAAGTGAACCAATACCGTAACGTTTGTGCCATTAGGTAGATACAAACAAAATAGGTTGCAACAAAATTTATCATTTTTCTATTTTGGGTATTTTATATTTTGGTTGATATCGGACATTTGATATTGCCAATTTAGGTTTGATATTGGATCGGACTTCCGATATCAGTCAAATAGAGCTGATATCATCAAGAGGTTAAAAATTGAACTAATGCGGGCATGAAAAATGAGGTAGGAAGTTAGCAAGTGGTTTTAATTAATTTTTGTATGTTTCTAACTTAGGTAAAACTGACATGGGTCAATTTTAACCT
This sequence comes from Wollemia nobilis, assembly GCA_028583015.1. Lineage (NCBI taxonomy): Eukaryota > Viridiplantae > Streptophyta > Pinopsida > Araucariales > Araucariaceae > Wollemia > Wollemia nobilis. The sequence goes on along the minus strand of JAQPPZ010016751.1, from coordinate 494,502 downwards.
ATTACAACTATAAAGGCTAAGTCAGGTTGGATATTTATTAAGAATAGAAGACTTCCAATTAATTGATGATACATGGTTGTAAAACCAATGGTGTCTCATCATTTTTAGATAATTGAATTCCTTGTTCTATTGGTGTATCTTTTGGTTTGCACTCCTTAATTCTATATTTTTTAAGTAGATATTTTGCATATTTTTATTGAGTAATAGTAATCTTATCTTAAATTTGATGAATCTCTAGACCAAAAACAATAGTTCATTAATCCTAGATCAGTCATTTCAAATGCCTTTTCTAGATCCCTTTTAATATCACTTATTAGCTTTTCAAAACTTCTAGTAATTACTATGTCATCAACATATACTATGATAATTAGTATATTATCCCTAATTTTATTTGTATATAGACTAGGATTAGATGTACTTATTTTGAAGCTACATTGTAATAAGTGATTGTTGAACTTTATATTCCATGCTCTAGGAGCTTGTTTCAAACCATATAGATATTTTTTTAATTTACACACTTTATTTTCTTGTCCGTTAATAACAAATCCTTTTGGTTGTGATATATAGACTCCCTCTTATAAATCACCATTAAGAAGGACACTTTTTACATCCATTTGATGAAGCTTCCAACCCTGATGAGTTTCTAGTGCACAAACTATCCTAGTAGTAGTCATTCTAGCCATTGGAGCAATTTTTTCTTCATAGTCAATTCATTCAATCTGAGTATATCCTTTTACTACTAATTGAGATTTGTACTTGTCAAATGTTCCACCTACTTTATATTTGATCTTGTAAATCCATTTGCAACCCACTATTTTCATTCTTTGATGTAATTTTACTATATCTCATGTTTTATTATTTTTAAGTGATACATATTTAATTTCTATAGATTCCCTCCAATGTGAGTCACTCAATGCTTGAAGTGTTGACATTGGTTCTATAGTATTACTCAAAAATCCTTTGTTTATTCTAGTTTGACTATGAGTTTGAGGTCTAGTAGAGGTAGGATCTGGAATTCTTTGTAGGTTTTATTCTTTGAGAGTATCTTTTAGTTATATTGGTTCTTTTATAGATATTTTTGTGTATTCTTTATCCGCTTCTTAAGATTCTAATTCTGATTTTGATTCTTCACTTGTTGTGTGTTCTTTAGAGAAGTTTAGAGGGAATTTTGTATCATAACTAGGTATTTCTAGGTTAATTTTGACCTTCTCATAAAATATTACATCTCTACTAATGTAAACTTTCTTTGTATGTGGATCTAGTTTTTTTTTTATCTTATACATTCACTATCATAACAAAAAAATATTTCTGCCATATTTTTGTCATCTAATTTTGTCCTTTTTTGTTTTGGAATATGCATGTAAGATTTTCATCCAAAAAATCCTTAGTTTTCTATATTTGGTTTTTGTGCTGACCATGCTTCTTCTGGTGTAACACGTTTGAGTACTCTTTTTGGTAATCTATTCTGTATGAAATTTATTTTTTGTACTACTTATACCCAATATTGATGATCAAGATAAGCCTATTTTAACATACATCTCACCATTTCTATTATTCATCTATTTCTTCTTTCTGCAATTTTATTTAATTGTGGTGAATAAGTTGTAGTGAGTTGTCTTTTGATTCCATTTTATTCTAAGAATGAGTCAAATTCACCTTCTCTATCTGAGCAAAGTGCTTTTATACTCTTTCCTGACTCCTTTTCTACTTGAAGTTTGAATTGTTTAAAATGACTAAATTCTTCTAATTTATACTTCATGAAGTACACCTACATTTTTCTGGTGTGATCATCGAAAAAGAATTGAAAATACTTATCTCCTCCAATACTATTGATCTTCATTGATCTGCATAAATCTATATATGTTATTTCTAATGGTTTTTGAGTCCTATGTTGACAAATCTCAATAGGAATTCTATGTTTTTTTTCTTACTAAGCATTTTGGGCATACGGTATATTCTAGAGATAAGTTAGGTGTTCCTTTAACCATTTGATATTTGAGTAATTCTTTCATAGAGGATTCACTATTATGTTCTATAAATTTGTGCCATAGATCTGAAGCTTTAACTAAAAGAGGTGAGTAAGCGGTAATATCTAGAACAAATAGACCACGTTCATAGGACTCTGATGCTATCCTTTTTCCTATTTAAGAATGTGACATTGTTTTATTCCAGTGAAAACTTTGAATTTTACAATCATGTTTTTATCCATGAGTTGGGAAACTAAAAGAAGATTAGTAATTAATCCTAGGATATATAATACATTCTTGATTATCCATTTTCCATTTATCAGATCCGCTAGAATTTTTCCTATCCCCTTTACTTCATATGTTTTACTATCTTCTACAACAACTGGCTTCTCATTTACCTTTTGAAGAGAATTAAACCAATGTATATTTCCTATCATATGCTTACTTGCCCCTGAGTCTATATACCAATAATCCATGACTTATGACCTATCTTGATAAAGCCTTTCAAATTTGAGTCTTGTAGAATCTCTTGTATCTCCCTAATGGTTTGAAGAGTGCATGGCTAATATTAGTTCAATTCTTGGATTGATTTTGTAATATTTTGTAAATGACAATAATCTCCTTCTATTTCACCTTATATATCCTAATGAACTATGCACTTATCAATTTAGAAGTTCTCTATGGTTGGATTTCTTTTGCCCCCTTAATATGAGTATGAGACAAGTGTAATCAATTAGATCCAACTCTATATGTAAGCAATATATTTGCTTTTCTATTAAATAATTTAATTTTCTAAATTCCAATAATCTAAGGTTTGATGTAGGATACCTTATAAATCCCTAATTTTGGAATTTTAGAAAATAATAATAATAATTGCAAATCAATTTATCAAGGTTGAAAACCTTATACCTCCTACTTAGTTATTTGTAAATATCTTAATGTTTGTATATCAAGCAATTTTATGATATCTTCTACCTTTACCAAAATTCCTTTCTTTAGTTTCCAAGGTTGATATATCAATGTAATAATAATTATCTTCCAACCTTATAGTATGCACCTTATAACCCCTAAATTAAGAAAACCAAATATTAATAGATATATAGATTTTACCTCCCTTTAATGTATTGCAAGTGAGCTCAATTTATGTATGGATGAGCAATCAATGCTCTTGTCTAATTGATGATGTTGATCTTCTCCTTTAACTATGATAATCATTCCCTTGAAATATGAGAATTCAATGATCTATTTCATCGTTGGTCTATACTCCTTGACCGAAACTAGTCTCTGCTCATAATCTATACATTCAATGCTTCCTCCCAAGTGGTTCTAATGTTCACCTTACAATTTGAGTGTTCAATTCTTAGATTTGATATCATTTATTTATGATAGTCTTTGACTCCATTTCATATGCTTCACTGTTCACCTTGTTTTGATATTATTTGCTTCAATATATGAACATATTTTAGCCTAGGTTATTAATAGTGTTATTTCCCCTATGTGGATTGCTTGAGGCATTATAATGCCTTATTGATGATTCGAACATGTAGCACTTACTTTGTAGAGGTTACAATCTGTGTTCCAATGCTACAAGATGTAATGATTGTCTCCTTCCTTCAATGCTCCAATATGGGTGTTACTCCTTTTTTGAGCATCAAAATGATTGCTTTTATATTCAATGCTTTAAGTTGAGTGTTACTCCTTCCCTAGGTTCTTGCATGAGCATTATTGAAATGTGTAATACTTCTCTATGTTCTATCATGCAACACTTTCATGTGAGGTTGTCCTCAATGTTATTTTTATCCTTATATCTTCTCTAGCAAATGCAACTTGTTCAATATTTTCTCTAACACTTTCCTCCTTCTTGCCAGTGACTGTAAGCTTGTAATTTCTAATGACATTTTCTTCAACGTTGGATCCAACTGTGAATCCAATGTAACCCTTTTAGCAGATGATATGTCTTCAGTTGATTGATTCTCTTGGTTGCTTTGATTGCTCACTTCCTAGCTGGCATTTTGATTCTTGATTAAGGTAATCGTCCATAGCTTTCCTTGTTTTTATTCTTTATGCTTTATGATAGGCATGTAATGGGTGCAAAGCTTCCTTATGTTGTTGCAAATTTATATCATTCATGAGTGCTTTCCTTGGTGACTAATTTGGTATTTCTAGACACCTAGAACTTGTGCTTATGATCCCTATGTTGGCTCATCTTTTGCCTTTGAAAATTCACCAATAGTGGATGTAGAATACCTATTGTCTTAGTGTATTTTGACACTATATTTTTCCATCCTTTTTTGGATGGATATGGTGCACCAATATAATATAAATAAGAACCTTTATTTTGCATCAAATTTCTAAGAGTTCCTTGTCTCCTTTTGATGTTATTTTCTCCTTTCATATGATGGCTCCTCACTGTATAGCTTGAGGACTAATGTAGATTGATCTAAAAATTTCTCTTTGGTTCTTAGATATGGCTACTACTTACTATAATCCTTGAGAGCAATGTAATTTTACCTTTATTATTAGACAACACTACTATCAAACTCCACTTGGATAATTTAGCAACAATTAATCCAAGCTAGTAATCATGTAAATAATATGCTCTTGAGTGATTAATATTTGTACTAGTCTTTCACCTTCACTGAAACACTTAGTGCACCTCTAATAAGATTTAATAGAAACTGATATAGGGCAACTAAAATCTCATTATTACTCCTTAAAAGTAGCTTTTAATATGCACTAATGATAACTATTAAAGAAATCTCAAATGCTCTATAATTTTTGTAACTTCTAGATTCTAGCAAACTGAATATAAGTGTTCAAGTAATGAACCATTTGCACCTAATTTTCTTACCTTTAGTGACTTTTGTAGATGATGTATGTCTTTATGATTTTTTCACCAAATTTTTGCCTTATATTTTTTTGCTATAGAAACCAACAATCTCCTTTTGGGCTTGTTGTCGGATGGCGATAATTGTTCCAAACTCTTCATGCAAGAGTTACTTCTCCTTGCAATTTTTTTAGGCCCCTCTAACCTTGATCTGATACCAATGATAGTTTTTACAATATTCCATCTATTCAATAAACATAAAGAGAGAAGAACTACTCACATATCTTATTTTATGAATAGAATGATACAATTTGAATGGAATTATGAGTCCATTATATAGGAGGAGAGGTTTCTTGGTCCTTACTCTTCATATGACACTTGGTACATCTTACATGACACTTGGCATGATTACAAAATAATGGAATATATTCCAACACACCATGTATTCATTGAAAATATGTAGTCATGGTTTTGAGGGGTTGTCCAGGTGTGAAGGCCTATGATACACCTTGTATCATGATCTTGTCATAGGGATTGGATGGCTACCATGAGGTAATGCTTGAACTATCAATATTTTTTTTATGTTTATTTTATAATTTGGATGCATTCTTTCATGTTATTTTTCCTTTGTATGCACAAAAACTCAAACTCGATTGATCCCTTTTAACATGCAGCTTGTTGTTCCAGAGAATCTAGATAACTATCTTGTTTAGTTTTCAATCTGTTAGACCTAATTTTATTATGACCTAAGGTAGGCCAAAATATATTTTTGGACATGCTAGCAGGGTATTTCATTTTTTTCCGATTTGATATATAGTTATGCAAAAAAATTAACCATTATTCATGTAATGTCAAATTTAACTAATAGTAAAACTATATAAATACATAGCTTACTATCTTGAAGGATTTCCATGCATTCTTTGAATCAGTTTTTTGATTGTGTAGGCATTCTAAAACCTAAAAAATTACAAATATGCAACAATTAGAATTTGTACAATTGTTGGAAAATATTTTAGGAAGAAAAGTTAAAATTTGGTTTTCATGTAAGTCTTAACTCAATAGCTCCTCAAAATAGGTTTTTAGTATTGAATTATTCATTTTTTATTCAGTAGAAGAGGCTACCATTTCTAGTTTTCAATCTACTTATATCTATATTTTTTTTCAAGGATGTAATCATTTAGAATCAGTGCCAAAAGAGAAAACATCTTCTAACACACATAGGTTAGACTATGCAAAATGTAGAGAAAACTCCTCCTTTATCAATGACTTATGGTACAATTGTAAATTATGCCATTTACCACCATTTTTCTCCTTGAATAATCAATAGAAAATGTCAAACAACTTCATTTTCGAACACTTATTCAATTTTATATGGTCCTAGCCACCAAGTTTGTAACTTGCTAGGAAAATCAACATATCAAGAATCAAGCAACATCACCTAATCTGCTAGTTCATACCCACTACTCTTAACATGACTATCACACCATATTTTTTGTTGATGTCAAATGATCTCCATCTGGTGAAGTGCTTCTAATCGATGTTCATGCTTAATTGTATAATTCTCTCTTATTGTACCTATGAAAACTCAATGCTAACTTCTAAAGATTTGAGAAGTGTTAATAATTCAAACTAAATTAGAAAATTAGGTTACTTGCCATAGACTAGTTTGTAAGGTGTAAATATTATAGTGGATTTCCATGTAGTGGATTTCCATGTAGTCTTGTATGCCCAAATAACTTCTAGTAACCATTTCATTCAATATTTCATGTGAGAATTCATTATCTTTTCTAGAATATTCTCTAATTCTTTATTTGTGACTTCTACCTAACAATTTTCTCAAGGGTGATAGGGTGATGATTTTTTATGTTTAATTTCATACAATTTAGTAAATGCTTCTATAACTTTAGATGCAAATTGGGGTCCAAGATCTACAATAATATATCATGGAGTACCAAATATTTAAAATATTTGAGTGTATATAAAATCAGTGACCTCTTCTCAAGCATATTTAAAAGTATGTACTTTGTCCCACTTAATTACATAATCAGTGCATACAAGAATGTGTTGCATTCCTTGGAAAGGTGGATCAATGGGTCAATTAAAATCTAATTCCTATCTCTCAAATGGTTCTAAAAAAACTTGATATTCTAGAATATATTTCATTTTTTGTAGTTGGTTTACCCATTTTAAACATGAATCACAATGTCCTACCTATTTATTTACATCCTTATGAAGTGAGGGCCAGTAATAACCTTGTTGAGCATTAAAATGACATATTATCAAGGGCATGTCAATATACTTGGAATAGAAATTTGTTCCCTCTTGAAAAATAAGTTTCATTCCCTCAATTTTTGGGTTTGCCAAGTCTTGGCTAGTGTGGATAGACTCAGAGGTCATTGATAACTATTCCTTTTAAGGGGCCTTTGTTGGTTATGTCTAAAAAAGTATAAATTTATTGGTACAATGCTAAAAATTGAAATCCTTGACTACATGAAATTATTTCTACTCCTAATGTAAATTATATTCAAAATAAAATACAAATATTGAAGGCTTAGAGAAAAATAAAACAAGTTGATACTACCCTAAACTCTAGCTCTGATCTTGTAAAGCAACAAATCCAAATTAAACCAATCTTGACCTGACCAGTATTCACACAACCTGAGATTTGATATGGTGCACTCTTCAGGGGAGTAATAGACTATGAAATAGGTTGAGTGCAACCACCATCAACATGCATAAATTGAACATAAAAAAATCCAAAAAAATTTCTATTAAAATATAAGTTGAGTATATTTTCAGATTTTTCCACTCCAGTGGATAACAAGAGCAAAGCTCAAAAATAAATAACCACTTGGTTTAGAATTACCATATTACTACAAAAAGAAATAAGCTAAGAAAAAACTAAAATATGCACAGCTAATATATGGTTTATGATCCCTGTAACTGGCCAGCGAGCCGCTATTTATACTATTTTTTGGCCTTCACTTGACATTACATATTACAATTAATTGCCATCTAATTTTAGGTGTGTCCTTTTAAAAATAAATTTCCCTCCATACCATAGCCATACCTCATAATTTCCTCATTATTAGTGATTTTTTTAGCTCTACAATAGCCACTCTCTATTAAATTTCAATCTGCACGATGCTCGAGAAAATTGGAACCGACATACTGTATTAGTTCACAAAATTTGGAACGATCATTAATTTCCTATCCTCCATCTTGCACAATTGTACTTTGCCCAATTCATATTTAAAATCCATGCCTGCCATTACCTCCGTCATTTAATGTAGCCACCATTAAAATCCTACAAAAATTTTAAAAAAGGTAAAAGTTAGAACATTAACATTATTATTAATTTAATTTTTTTTGTTTTTCTAAGGTTTTGATTTTTAAAAAAATTATTTTCTAAGGTTTTGAAAACTTTGATTTTTTTTTAATAATTTATTTTTGGCATTGCAGCAAATCATTTTTTAGGCTTCATACCATATTTCTCCAGCATTATATCATTGCTTCTCTTCTAGGGCATCAATCTGGGTGGTCATCAATTATCGTATGCAAAACTTCATGGGTAGACTTCATTTCCCATTGTTGGATATCATTTACCAACTTGTCGGGTTTTATTACTATTTTTGGGTTTTATTTTAGGTTTCTCCATTTTCCATCTTGTTGTATGGTAGGATTCTAAAACTTCATCAAGGTGAGATGAAATCCCATTTCTCCATCAAATGTACACTTAGAAAATTTTCTATTTATTCAAAAAATTATTGATGGGCATAATTTTAGGATACCCACTTCTTCAAAAATGATCCATTTTATCGAAAAAGAGCATGGGTGGAATTAATTATTCATCTTTTTGTAGGGGATGGTTATTAAGAATCCATTGGGATGTGATTGCTTCCCATTTTTCCACTATGTGCAACACTTAGCAAGCTTTACATTTTCCAATGTTAGGGCTTGATTTATAATTTTCGGAATTTATTTTTTAAATGTCGGACATTTTTTCTAATCAAGGGATTTTGGGATTTTATTTGAAGTATGGTGACATCCCATTTTTCAACCCTATTTCTTTCTTCTTTGTTGAGCGACGGGGTTTTAGGATTCATTTGGAGTATGGCGACATCTCATTTTGCCACCCACTCTCATACTTGTCAATTTTTCTTTTATTTTCCTCAAGGTGGGCAGAACTTTGGGACTTCATCACAGTTCTATGGCATCCCATTTTTCCACCCTTATTTTTAAACTTACTAAAGTGGCAGGGTTTTAGGTTTCTCTTCCTTCCACCAATGTCCCATTTTTTCACCCTTCTTACTTAGCTATATTTGTGCACATCTCTGAGTGGTGGCATTTGTGTTGATTCCAAATACATCCAAACTTATGTATTTTGTACTTTAAATACTTGCAAAGTATTTTCATTACCCGATAATAATTTTATAATACTAGGAAATAAATTTAAAAATGCTCGAAAGTGATTTTTGTGAGGTGTAAAATTATGATGAAAAATGAAAGTTCCTAGAATTTGATGAAAATTTCCAAATGTCCAAAGGAGCCAAATGGATACTCAAAAAATTATTATATATCATGAGATATTGCATTTAGAATTTCTGGGGCTACAATTGGAATCTACTATTTTTGGAAAACATTTCACATATGAAATTCTACAAACCTGGAACCATTGCAAAGATGATCCTGATCGCTTCCCACCAGTATTTGGATCACTTCAAACAGAGTCTCCTTTCAAAATATATTACAATTTCAAATTTACATAAAAAAAATAGTGAAATATGATGAAAATCAAAGAACCCTAAAATTGAATTTAATTGTTTTTGAACCTTAGGATAAACCTTTGGAATTCATATTTTTCAAATAGTCAAATTGCAATAATGCCATGGAAGAGTGGATATTCAAAATATTCAAAGCAAAAGTTTTCAAAATGCTTTGTGCAAGCAATTTCAACATCTTGACGTATGCAACTTTCAAAAATGATGCAAAGTAAAAATTTTAAAACTTGATGTAGACAAAATTTGGAATTAAAACCAAGAAAATCGAGTGATTCCCTAGTCTAGATTGGGGTGTGTTGTGCAAGTGCAACAATAAATGGTGACTCCATTAGAAAATGCTCTTGAGCATTTTGGGTATAGAAATAACCCCCCAAAAAACAATGAAACTTCCAAAACCCATAAACCCAAAAATTTGGCATCCATACAATGTTGGGGTTAGGAAAATTTATCTAAAAGAAATACCTCATTTTATCTTAGCAAAATTGTGTGCATATGAATTCATTTTGTTCCATAATCAATTAAAAATTTGCCACCACATTTTGGAAAATGGGCTAGTTTACCCCTAAGAAAACATTGGTCTATTGATGATGAGCTTTGTCACATATATAGATGTATCACCACTTACCAAATATTGCTCCATTTCTAGCTCGGTGTCTATAGCCCCAATGAATTTATTTTGTATCCCACTCTAGACCTTGCTCTACTACCAACGACGTGTTCATAGCCCCGATAGAGGTTGTCTAGATCACCAAATAACTTGAATCCTTTTTCTTTTCACTTTTCTTTTTTGAAAAATGGATTCTTCCTTCTTTTTTTTAATACTAAAAAGTTCATAAGCAATGGGTCTGATTTTGGGTTTGGGATACTATGGAAAATAAGAAGGCAAACACTTGAATGGATTTTACCTATCAACCAAACCATGATGGTTTCATTCCTTCTGATTTAAAATTTCTTTAAAGTGTTTTTAGTTGTGAAGCTACAACATCATTTTGGAAATGCTTTCATATTCATTTACTTGGTTCTAAATAATGAATAAATATCAAATATATGATTAAGCTTATTTCAATTTCATTGAGCTTAGTGTGGGACTTTTCACCCCCCATATTGCACATAAATACTTTATAGCATAGAGAAACCACAATCTGGTTGCACTTGGATGATTCAAGCCAAACTAATGAAAAGCACAAGATAAACCAAAATTAAAAACAACAACGAAGTGAATCAAGCATAAAACCTCAACCCACATCAAAATAATAAAAAAAATGAGATCAATACATCAAAAAATAAAATAAAAACTATGTACAAAGGTATTTACAGGATAGGATCAGAATATTCTTAGGTACTAAAATAATGTTTGAGAAATTATCCATTCATTGATAACAAGACATCTTCTCTAGTTAGACTTTTTAACCTAAAACTATTCTCTCTTAGTATATCAGATATTTAAAAGGGACCTAACCATAGGATATCAAATTTTCCATGGTCTCTTTTATTTTCATGGGCCTTATCCCACATTAGCATTAGATCAACAATTATGAAGGCTTTTATTTGGCTCCTTTATCAAACCATTGTTTTACAATTTCTTGATGGTTACTAAAATATTGTAGTGCTTCTTCACATTTGTTAGTCTTACAATGACACTGAGAGGGGGGGTGAATCAGTGTAGCTCTTTTAATCTTGAATTTACAGCTCTTAAAATAGCAGCAATTAAAACTTATGACAAGATACAACAAGAATAACAAAAGAGCATCACACAACACAAGATTTAACGAGGTTCACCAATGTGGCTACTCCTCAAGAATGACTGCTTGGACTACCATCCAAATCTAGCCTTTGCAAAGCAACAACTTTACAATCACTTTACCAACACCCACTGGAAGGAGCACCAACCCCTTATTTATCTGCACCAACAGAAAGGAGCACCAACCCCTGATTTACCAGCACCTACTGGAAGGAGCACCAACCCCTGATGCCAAGCTGCAACCTGGACTTGAATTATGAATCTAGAAGATTAACAGAATGATACCTCCACTTTTACAAGACCTCGACTAGTCTGCTTCACCTTTGCGATCTCTGTGCACTCTGCTCTCTCTGCAAAATTACTTCGCACAATCTGCTGCATCACAGTCGAACGATCATCTTCTCCCTTTTGTGCACTCTGCTTCCTTTGCAAATTTTGCACTTAGCACGATTCGATATGACTTGCACTCTGCGCTCTACGACCGAACTTCACGCACATCGACCACCTCAATGAAATCTCCAAACAACCCTCCTTTTATAACAGAATGTTTGAGATGAAAACCCTAATCTTAGTCGGCTATAAATCCTCATCTTAGTCGATTTTCATGACATCTATAAACCCTAATTTTAGTCGGCTATTCATCGGTCTTCGTCGGCTTCAACTTAACCGTGAGAATACAACATGTCGCGATATCGTGACACTTTTTCTCCTTGCTCTTTCTCTTAGCTTTGACCCACGAAAATACATGTCGCGATATCGCGACACTATTTTCTCTCTCCTCTTTCTCTTTGCTTTGGCCCGTGAAAATACATGTCACGATATCGCGACACTATTTTCTCTCTCCTCTTTCTCTTTGCTTTGGCCCGCGAAAATACAACATGTCGCGATATCGCGACACTATTTTCTCTCTCCTCTTTCTCCTTGTATCGGACCACGAAAATGCTACATGTCACGATATCGCGACACTTTCACCTCCGTACACTTTCTCTCTACTTTTGTCGCGATATCGTGACACTTCTGCTTCTGTACTTTCTCTCTCCTCCTTGGTCACGAAAATGCGACATGTCGCGATATCGTGACACTTTTTCTCCTTGGCTCTTTCTCTTCCTTTTGCCGACATGTCGCGATATCGCGACACTTTTCATTCTCTTCCTTCTCTCTCTTCTTGATGTCACGAAATCATGACACTTTTTCCTTTTCTCTTTATGTCGTGAAATCGTGACACTTTTCCTTCTTTGCCTTCCTCACTTTCAGTCATGTCACGAAATGATGACACTTTTTCTTTCTCTTCCTTCTTTTTTTCTAATCGTGACACTTTTTTTTTTCGTGACACTTTTCCAACTCACTTTCTCTCTCCTATTTTAGTCGTGAAATGACATGTCACGAAATCGCGACACTTTTCAAACTTGTTCTCTTTCTTCGAACTTGTCGCGAAATCGTGACACTTCTTCCTACTTTCTCTTTTTCTTCCAACATGTCACGAAATCATGACAGTTTTCCACTTGCCTTTCTTCCTGTCGTTTTTCCCTTCTTTTCTCTCCAACATGTCGTCGAAATCATGACAGTTTTCTTCTTCTTCTCTTCCAACATGTCACGAAATCTGGACGTTTTCCACTTGCTTTTTCTCTTCCAACATGTCGCGAAATCGCGACAGTTTTTCCTGCTTCTTCTCTCTCTTCCAACATGTCACGAAATCGCGATAGTTTTTCCTGCTTCTTCTCTCTCTTCCAACATGTCACGAAATCGCGATAGTTTTTCCAGCTTTTTCTCTCTCTTCCAACATGTCACGAAATCATGACAGTTTTTCTTGCCTATTGTATATGTCGCGATATCGTGACACTTTTCTTACTTGTCTTTTTCTTTGATCTTTTGCAAATGGGCCACTTCGGTCTTCTTGGAAACTCACTGTCCATACTCTGAATAACCTTTGAACTCCTGTCTTCTGCATCTGAATAGCTTTTGAACTTCCTGTCCACTGAAACACCAGATCTATCTGACTGTGTTGACAACAATGACAATACTGTTGCTGCACCTTGCTCAACAATCTCCCCCTTTGGAATTGTTGGCAACACATGTGCAATTTCCTGTAACTCTTCTCCCCCTTTGACAATAATACCAAAGGGCTACTGCAGACTCCCCCTGAGTCCATGCACAACATTCTCAGGCAAAATTGATTATACTTAGCAAAAATCATGAACATGAGCAACAAGATAATCAAATACTTAGATGCTCCCCCCGAGAATGTGATCCCCGTAGCTAGTCAATCTTTGGGAAGTGTGACCACTCCCAATTTATTGCGAAGGTACTCAAAAACTTCCTTGGGCAATGGTTTTGTGAAAATATCCGCTACTTGCTCTGTAGTTGGAACAAAATCCAACTTAACCTCACCTTCTGCAACTTTCTCCTTCAAGAAGTGATACCTGATAGCGATGTGTTTTGTGCGTGAATGCATAACTAGATTCTTGGAGATGTTAATGGCATCGGTGTTATCACACTTAACTGATATTGGTTCACTGAAGCAGATACCAAGATCTTTCAAGGTTTGTTTCATCCACAATACCTGCGTACAACATGTTGTCGCTGCAATATATTCTGCCTCTGTTGTTGATAAAGAAACTGACTCTTGCTTCTTACTGTGCCATGCAACCAATCTGTCTCCAAGATAGAATGCACCTCCACTGGTACTCTTTCTGTCATCTACACATCCTGCCCAATCTGCATCTGAATATGATATAAGGGTGAAGTCTTTACCTTTTGGATACCACAACCCATACTCCATAGTACCCTTGAGATACCGAAGAATCCTCTTTACTGCTGTCACATGAGTCTCCTTGGGATTGGCCTGAAAATGTGCTACCATGCATACTGCCTGCAAAATATCTGGTCTGGTAGCTGTCAGGTACAGTAGGCTTCCAATCATAGATCTGTACATGGTTTGATCAACAGGTGGAGATTTGTCATCTTTGCTCAACTTGCAACCTGTCGTCATGGGAGTGCTAATTGGCTTACAATCCTCCATTGTGATTTTTTTTTAACATCTCTTTTACATATTTAACTTGAGAAATAAATATGCCCTTCTTACTTTGATTAACTTGCAAACCGAGGAAATATGACAGTTCACCAATCATTGACATTTCAAATTCTTTTTGCATCTTATTTGCTAAATCTTTACATGACTCATCTTTGTTGCTGCCAAATATGATATCATCTACATATACAACAAGAACAATAAGATGCCCATTTTCTGTTTTGACATACAGGTTACTATCCACCATACCTTTCTTAAACCTTTGTTGAGTGAGATAGTTGTCTAGTCTTGCATACCATGCTCGGGGTGCCTGTTTTAAGCCATATAAAGCTTTCTTCAACTTACAAACAAAGTTGGGATTATCACCAAGTTGGAACCCATCTCGGTTGCTCAATATAAACCTCTTCTTCAAGTTTCCCATTCAAAAATGCTGATTTCACATCCATTTGATAAACTTTGAAATTCTTGTAGACTGCTAAAGCCAGAAACATTCTGATTGCCTCTAGTCTAGCTACTGGTGCAAACGTTTCCTCAAAGTCAATGCCTTCAACTTGTGCATACCCCTTGCATACCAATCTTGCTTTATTTCTGACTACCTGTCCGTCTTCATTCAATTTGTTACGAAAGATCCATTTAGTCCCGATTATATTTTTGTTCGCAGGTCTAGGTACTAACTCCCAAGTTTTGTTTTTCTCAATCTGGTCTAATTCTTCATTTATTGCCTTCATCCAACCTTCATATTTGCTTGCTTCAGCAACATTCTTGGGCTCAATGCTGGATAATAGAGAGTAGTTACTTGCTACTCTTCTTCTTGTTTGAACACCAACTTTGGGGTCTCCAATTATTTGATCTCTAGGATGATTTTTCTGCCAACTGCCTGTTTTGAATTTCTTATTCTCTTCCGCTTCTGAATCACAACTTACATCATCTGAGTCAATTTTTTGTATCTTTTCAATTTCATTTTCCTCATCTCCTTCAATAACCTCTTCATAGATTGGGTAGTTCGTTTCATAGCTAATTACTCGTTCTTTACCTTCATCAAACTTAACATCAAGCACTGTCCACAATTTTCTTTAGCCTTTTGTTGTAGCATTTGTAAGCTTTGCTTCTAGATGAATAACCAACAAAAATACCTTCATCTGCTCTATCTTCAAACTTACCAAGATTATCTTCAGTTCTTTTGATATAGCACTTGCTGCCAAAAACTCTGAGGTATTTTGTTGTTGCCCTTTTACCGAACCACAATTCATAAGGAGTTTTGCTTTCATGTGTTCTCAGCATGTACCTATTTTGGATATACACCGTAGTATGGACTGCTTCTTTCCAAAATCTGTCTGCTACTCTGCTTTCAGCCAACATAGTTCGTGCCATTTCCTGCACTGTCCTGTTCTTTCTTTCTACCACTCCATTTTGTTGAGGTGTCCCGGCTATTGAGAACTGTCTCCTAATACCGTATTTTTCACAGTATTCTGCAAACTCCTCTCGAAATGAATTCTCCTCCTCTCGTCTGATCTTAAACATTTGATCCTCTTTCCTGTTTCATTCTCAACCTGGTTTTTGAAAATCTTGAACATATCAAAAGCTTCTGATTTATGCTTCAAGAAGAATATCCATGTCATTCTGGAATAGTCATCAATGCACAACATAAAATATTTGTCACCATTTATGCTTTGTGTTCTCATGGGTCCACATAAATCGGTGTGTATTAGTTCCAAAGGTTTGCTTGTGTAGTATTCTTTTGTTTTGAAAGAGACTCTAGTTTGTTTCCCCTTTTGGCATGAAGCACAAATGTTGTTTGCAGGTTTGCTGATGGTGGGAATATCTCTCACTACTCCTTTTGAGGTGATTTTTACTAGGTTATCAAAACTGATATGACCGAGTCTCTTGTGCCACAACCAATTTTCTTCTTCCTGTCCAATAAAACAAGCTCCTTCTGAAGTCTCTGAGAGCGTGTACAGGTTTCCAGATGTTCTTGATCCAGTTGCTATCAATTTTCCACTATTTGTCTTTCTGACTTCACAACCCTGCTTCTTAAAAACTACCTCATGACCTTTATCACAAATCTGACTTACGCTCAACAGGTTATGTTTCAAACCATCCACAAACAAGACTTCTTCTGACTTAATTTTTCCGTTAATAATTTTGACTGAACCTTTGCCAACTATCTTAGCTCCATCATTGTTTCCAAACTTTACTGAACCACCTTCATATTTCTGCAACTTCTCAAATTTTTGTTTGTTACCTGTCATATGACTGGAGCATCCACTATCAAGTATCCATGGCACATATTTATTCTATGCTTTAAATGTTGTTTGTACAATTAAGGATTCCTTTTCTTCCTTAAGTTGTTCCTTTTCTTTCCACTCCATTTTGATAGTGGTTTTGGGCTCTTGTTTTGCCTTTCCCTTATCAGCAGCTTGTGCATGTTTTATGGGAAGTTTTCTATTTTGTCTCATCCTGTTTGGTTGAACTTTTCTTCCCTGAAACTGATTTGATGAAAATGTGCTTCTACAGTTTCTTGCAATGTGCCCAAAATTGTGATAGTTATAACATTCTACTGTATAATTCATCAGAGGAGAAAAAGCATTTCTACTGGTGAAATTCCTTGGTCTAACATTATATTTGCAGTCTGAGATTTTATGTCCATAGCCATTGCATTTAAAACAGAAACCAGAGAAGGGATAATTGAACCTGGGAGATGGTCTTTGCCATGTTGTCGTAGGAGCCATAGGTCTTCTTCTTCTTTGATGTGTGACATTGGTGAATCCATCATTGTCAGTTCTCCTTTCGAGCCTGGCATTATTGCTTTCTTTTGCATGAGGCATTTTCCCTTGATCAACCTGTTTCTTATCTTCATTCTTTGTGGATTCTACATTTCTGGCCTTTGATCCACTTGATGATTCTCCTTCGATGAAACCCAAACCAAACTTGATGCCTGCAGGTCTTTGGTCATTTATGATCTTATCCAGCTTCATAGAACTTTCTTCACGTTTGTGATAACAACTAATTTTCTTATTCATCTCTTCTAGCTGCATTCTCAAACCAACAGTCTCTTCTTCTAGCTTGCTGCAATAGTCTATTCTCATGGTTATTTGCACTTCGAGATCTTCGAAGATTTTCTTGGATTCTTCTATCTGTACTTTCAAACTGGTTATGATTTCATTTGCATCCGCAAGCTTTCTTGAAAGTTTCTTATTCTTTTTCTTTTCTATCTCCCACTCTTCAAGTGCAGAGATCAACTCACCTTCTAGATCTACTTCAGCCTCAGGGTTTTCACCACATACTTCAGAGATCACTCCTTCTTCCTTTTCTGATTTTGCTTCTTCAAATGCCATGAAAAGAGCTTCACCTTTTTCCTCTTCAGACTCTTCTCCGGAGCTGTCTTCTGATGAACTGACATTCTTGGAGATGAAACTTCTCTTCTTGAAGTTGCCTTTTCTGAAGTTCATTTTCTTCCAGTCACTTCTTTCATGGTGCGATCCTTCATCATTTTTGTTCTGCTCTTTAAGTGGACATTTAGTCACAAAATGCCCGACGCCTCCACAGTTGAAACATTTAAATGGTAGCTTCCCTCTGTATTTTCCTTTTCCCTTTTTTAGCTTTCTAACAAAGTTTGCTTCCATTTCATCTGATGTCCCTTCTTCCTCGAACTCTTGTTTAGTGTTTTTATTTTTAAGGGCTTTAAAAGCCGCTTCTCTGTCTATGGGTTTAGATCTTCCTATCCTCATCTCATATGCAGTTAAAGAACCATACATCTCATCTATACTAAAATAATTTAGATTTTTAGCTTCTTCTATTGCTGAGACTTTGGAATCAAACCTTTGAGGAAGAGATCTTAGTACCTTTTTCATGATGGCAGAGTCTCCAATATCCTCGTCGAGTCCTCTGATCGCATTAATGATTCCATTGACTCTCAGCATATATGCCTCAATGTTTTCATCATCGTTCATTTTCAATGCTTCGAACTGAGCTCGATGTGTCTGTAACTTGGCCTCCTTGATCTTATCGTCTCCTTCATGAATACTCCTCAGTTTGTCCCATATCTCTTTTGTCGTATTACAGTTCATGATCTTCACTAGTTCACTGTCTGCTAATCCGCACATGAGAGCATTTTTTGCTTTTGAGTTGTTTTCAAATAGTTTCTTTTTGTCAGCCTCTTTTGGAGGAGTGATGGGAATTATGTATCCACTAACTACTGAATCCCAGATGTCGTAACCCAAAGCACAGAGATATGTCTGCATCTTGATTCTCTAGAATGCGTAATTAGATCCATCAAACAATGGTGCTTTGTTTGATGAGAAACCTTCACCACCTGCCATTGTGTTACTTCCAAGATCACCCTAGTCGGTTAAGCTTGTATAGGAACTTGGCTCTGATACCAATTGTTAGTCTTACAATGACACTGAGAGGGGGGGTGAATCAGTGTAGCTCTTTTAATCTTGAATTTATAGCTCTTAAAATAGCAACAATTAAAACTTATGACAAGATACAACAAGAATAACAAAAGAGCATCACACAACACAAGATTTAATGAGGTTCACCAATGTGGCTACTCCTCAAGAATGACTACTTGGACTACCATCCAAATCTAGCCTTTGCAAAGCAACAACTTTACAATCACTTTACCAACACCCACCGGAAGGAGCACCAACCCCTTATTTATCTGTACCAATAGAAAGGAGCACCAACCCCTGATTTACCAGCACCTACCGGAAGGAGCACCAACCCTTGATGCCAAGCTGCAACCTGGACTTGAATTATGAATCTAGAAGATTAACAGAATGATACCTCCACTTTTACAAGACCTCGACTAGTCTGCTTCACCTTTGCGATCTCTGCACACTCTGCTCTCTCTACAAAATTACTTCGCACAATTTTCTCTCGTCACAGTCGAACGATCATCTTCTCCCTTTTGTGCACTCTACTTCCTTTGCAAATTTTGCACTTAGCACGATTCGATATGACTTGCACTCTACGCTCTATGACCGAACTTCACGCACATCGACCACCTCATAAATCTCCAAACAACCCTCCTTTTATAACAGAATGTTTGAGATGAAAACCCTAATCTTAGTCAGCTGTAAATCCTCATCTTAGTCGGTTTTCATGACATCTATAAACCCTAATTTTAGTCGGCTGTTCATCGGTCTTCGTCAGCTTCAACTTAACCGTGAGAATACAACATGTCGCGATATCGCGACACTTTTTCTCCTTGCTCTTTCTCTTAGCTTTGACCGAAAATACATGTCGCGATATCACGACACTATTTTCTCTCTCCTCTTTCTCTTTGCTTTGGCCCATAAAAATACATGTCATGATATCGTGACACTATTTTCTCTCTCCTCTTTCTCCTTGTATCGGACCACAAAAATGCTACATGTCATGATATCGTGACACTTTCACCTCCGTACACTTTGTCTCTTATTTTGTCGCGATATCATGACACTTCTGCTTTCGTACTTTCTCTCTGCTCCTTGAGTCACGAAAATGCGACATTTCGTGATATCGCGACACTTTTTCTTCTTAGCACTTTCTCTTACCTTCGAGTCACGAAAACGTGACATGTCACGATATCGTGACACTTTTTCATTCTCTTCCTTCCTACTCTCTTCAAGTCGTGAAAATGTGACATGTCATCGAAATCATGACACTTTTCCTTTTCCTTCTCTCTCTTCAAGACGCAATGACATGTCACGAAATCGTGACACTTTTCTTCTTTCCTATCTCTTTTCAATCGTAAATGCGACATGTCAAAAATCGTGACACTTTTTCTTCCTTCTTCGGCCTTTTCTTCTTTCCTTCCTACCTTTTCGAGTCAATGCAACATGTCATGAAATCGCGACACTTTTCCAACTCACTTTCTCTCTCCTATTTTAGTCATGAAACTCGACATGTCACGAAATCGTGACACTTTTCAAACTTGTTCTCTTTCTTCGAACTTGTCATGAAATCGTGACACTTCTTCCTGCTTTCTCTTTTTCTTCCAACATGTCACGAAATCGTGACAGTTTTTCCACTTGCCTTTTCTCTCCCAACATGTCATGAAATCGTGACAGTTTTTCCACTTGCCTTTTTCTCTGCCAACATGTCACGAAATCACGACAGTTTTTCCTACTTCTTCTCTCTCTTCCAACATGTCGCGAAATCGTGACAGTTTTTCCACTTGCCTTTTTCTCTGCCAACATGTCGCGAAATCGCGACAGTTTTTCCTACTTCTTCTCTCTCTTCCAACATGTCGTGAAATCACGACAGTTTTTCCTGCTTCTCTCTCTTCCAACATGTCACGAAATCATGACAGTTTTTCCAACTTTTTCTCTCTCTTCCAACATGTCGCGAAATCACGACAGTTTTTCTTGCCTGTTGTATATGTCGCGATATCGTGACACTTTTCTTACTTGTCTTTTTCTTTGATCTTTTGCAAATGGGCCACTTCGGTCTTCTTGGAAACTCACTGTCCATACTCTGAATAACCTTTGAACTCCTGTCTTCTGCATCTGAATAGCTTTTGAACTTCTTGTCCACTGAAACACCAGATCTATCTAACTGTGTTGACAACAATGACAATACTATTGCTGCACCTTGCTCAATAACATTTTCATCCAAACTCGTCAGATTCAATAGTCTAGCTTCTACCTTGTCATTAGTTTCTAAGTGGTCTTTCACGAATTGCAAGATAAGGATCTTGAGGTTGGTGGGAAAGATAAGATTTTGACCATAACTAGATGATAGGGAGATGTTCCTAATAAAGAATTTATCCTTGTTCTTTCTGACCATAATGCATATTTTAGTTTATTATGCCAATCCCTAGGATTTTTGTCTAAAATTTTATTAATTATTTCTAGCAGTATTTTATTAGTTGATTCCTCTACTTCATTTCATTGAGGATAATAATTAGAAGAAAAATTTATATTTACCTTGTTATCGTAAGTGCATTAAAAAAATTATAAATAAGATAAAGCAATATCATTATCACATATCAGAGCATATCACATCCCAAACATGGTCATAATGTTATCTTTAATGAAATTGACCACAACCTTAGTTGGGTATTTTTTGAATTCTTGAGCCTCTATACAATGTGTACAATAATCAGTGGCAATCAAGATGAACTTATGGTTCATTGATGAGTTAGGATTAATGACACCAATAAAGTCTAATCTCCATTGTACAAATGAATGGGCTTCAATTACTAGTTGTAGAGTCATGGGAGAAATCCTCTCTTGGTGGGTTACAGTCGAATAAACATGACATGATCAAACATGAACATGTGCATATTTAAATATGTGGAGCCAATAATAATCAACTCCTAGTATTTGATGTACAATAGCATTTCCAAATCCATACCTGGTTCCATACTTACCATGAAAATATTTGATAACTTCAACAACTTCTTACTTGTTTAAATACCTCAAATAGATTCCCTCATGATTTTTTTGATATGAAGTGCCTCCTTTAATCATGTAATTTGAAATTTTTAGGCATAGTGCTCTTATCCAAATAGAATTCAAGTGACCAAGGCATACTCCATTGAATAAACAATAAACAATGTATCAATATTAGTCATCATTTATAATTTCCCCCATAGAATACTATTGACATGAAATATGGAGGTCCACTTCTGCTAGTGCTCTATTTAGTCCTTGTCCTCTAATAATTTTCATATGCTGAATTTCTAGATTATACTCCTAAAATATAGAAATCGAATTTTCCTTGCGTTCACCTAACTCATTCTGCATTAACATCATTTTCACTGTTGGATCTGACACTAATGCAAACACTCTACTATGTAGGATGTAATGTTAAAACTTATTTACAACATTGATCAAAGAAAATGCTTGTTTATCAATAGTTGAATATCTAATTTGAGAAAATTTCAAAGGTGAGCTTACAAAATCTATTGGTCTTTCATAACTAGCCTCTTTTTTCTGAGTTAGCACACCAACAGTTGAATGTTCAGGTGCAAGTGAATAAATATAAAATGGTTGAGTGTAATCATGACTGATTAACATTGGAGTATTCATGATTATCCTTTTAATTTCTTGAAAGGTAGTTTGTGCTTCACCAATCCATACTATCTTGGCATCCTTTTTAAACATTGCATTTAGAGGCTGGACTATTTTTGTAAAACTAGAAATAAAATTTCTCACAAAATTAATTTTTCCAAAGAAAGACTTCAACTCCTTTTTACTCTCGATAAAGGGAATTTTTCGAATTGCTTCAATCCTATCTAGGTCAATGGAAATATTAGATTCAGAAATGATGTGCCCCAATAGTTTTCCTTTTGTAACTACAAAAATATACTTTTTTGGATTTAATGAAATTCCATTCCAACGATGAGATGATGAGCATCCTCTTTAGGACAAAGATAATAATTCACCTTGGGTTCTTACTACCATATATGCACCCAATTCTATTTTTGGGAGGTCTCGTATGTGGGGTATCTTATCTTCTATCAAAATTGCCTTTCCAAACCTTCCATGGATCCTCGCAGGAGACTTTAATACCCCTCTATTTCCTTTTGACAAAATGGAGGTGTCGGTTCCTTTTCCAAAAGTATGGAGGATTTTTAGGAATTTATCAGTGAACAAAACTTAATGGATGTAAATCTAAAAGAAAATAAATTTACCTAGTCGAATTGAAGGTGCGGACCTCAGCTAATCCAAGTCAAACTTGACAGGGTATTATTTTCCCAGGAAGCTATTGGTATTTGGGGTGATGCAAATATTCAATTCCTTCTCAAAATTGGTTTTGACCATAGTCCTATTCTTTTAGATACCAATAACCCAAAAAATTTCAAAAATCCTTTCATATTTGAAGCTATGTGGATGTTACATCCTAATTTCAAAGAGAGGATCAATCAGTGGTGGAAATCTGATGTTCAAGGAACCCCTTCCTTTGTTTTGGCTCAGAAACTTAAGACTATCAAAGAAAATATAAAAATATGGAATAGATATATCTTTGGAAATCTCTTCCATAATAAACAAGATAGCAAGAACAGGTTAGATATAATAGAAAAATAGAGCCAGGAAAAAGGATATAATTTTTCTGAGGTAAGAAGTGAAGAGAGGAACTTATTAGCTCAATACCACAATATCATTCAATGCGAGGAAACTTTTTGGATACAAAAATCTCATGAAATTTAGCTCAAACAAGTAGATTCCAACACAAAATTCTTTCATGTTTCTACTATGAGACACCAAAGCAACAACAGGATCAAAGAAATTTGTAGCCAGGATGGAAGGACCATTAATGATATCAATGAAATCAGATCTGAAGGGATAGCTCACTTCATGCAATTACTCTAGGAGGAATGCAGTCCTAATTCTCAAGCGACCAAGGAATTATTTCTTCAATTAATTCCTCATCTTATTTCTTATGATATTAATAATAGACTTATTGTTGTTCTTTCTGATGAGGAAATTAGAGATGCTTTGTTCTCAATGAAACCTGACAAAGCCCCTGGTCCGGATGGTTTTTCTCCAAGATTTTTTCAAGCCTTTTGGGATTTAGTTGGTAAGTTTGTTTGCAATGCCATAATAGAAATCTAATGTTCTAAATTCATTCTCAGAGGCTTCAACTCCACCTTTATTGTGCTCATACCAAAAAATCCTAATGCAAGTAATTTTAATGAATTTAGGCAGATAAGCCTTTGCAATGTTCTATATAATATCTTAACAAAAGCCATTACTATCCACATGAGAGGTTATACCTTTAATCATAAATCAATGTCAAGGAAGCTCTGTTAGAGGTAGATCCATCTTGGATGGTATCATTTCAGTTCATGAAGCAATCCACTCCATATCCTTCAATAAAAGAGTTGCTTTCCTTCTTAAACTTGATATGAAAAAAGCTTATGATATGCTTAGTTGGGATTTCCTTCTCGCAATCTTGAATAAGTTCAGCTTTAATTAAAATTGGATCTCCTTAATTAAAGGATGTATTTCCTCATCTTGGTTTTTTGTCCTCATTATTGGATATCCTATAGGTTACTTTCAGAGTAGTAGAGGTTTAAGACAAGGGGATACTTTATCTCCTCTTCTTTTCATTATTGTTGCAGAGGCTCTAGGCAGATCAATCTTGGTAGCAAAATATGTAGGCCTAATTTATAGACTTCAGGTTATCTCTCAATGTAATCCTATAACCCATCAACAATTCATTTATGATACCCTGTTGTCCACCTTCACCTCTGTCAATGAAGCCAAAATCATCAAGCATATCCTCCTCTTGTATGTAGAAGTTGCTGGCCAGAGGATAATTTTTTAGAAAAGCAAACTATATTTTCTTAACACTCCTTTAAGAAGACAAAACATCATTGCCAACATACTTGAATGTTCCATAGCTCATATGCCTTCTTCCTATCTGGTTTTACCTCTCTTTATTGGAAATACCAAAGAAAACCTATGGGATAATGTTATTGAGAGACTAAAAAAAATGTTTTCCACTTGCAGGGGTAATATTTTGTCTCAAGTAGGTAAAATTACTCTTACCATGGCCTACCTTCAAAGTATTCATGTTTATTTCCTTTCTTTATTTAAATCTCCTGCAAGTGTTTACCAAAAAATAGAAAAAATCCAAAAACACTTCCTTTGGACAGGGTCAAAAAATAGACACAAATTTCATTTAGTTGCTTGGGACAAAGTATGCAAACCCAAAAACCAAGGAGGTTTAGGACTTAGGAGAATATTTCTTATCAACCTGTCCCTCCTTGCTAAGCAATCCTGCAAATCATTTCCAATGAAAATGTTGATTGGTCAAAATCATGAGAAGGAAATATCTTCAAGCTTCTGAATTTCTCTTTGGTGAGGTTCCCTCTACATGGTCTAATTTTTGGAAATCCATCTGTGAAGCTTGTTCCATTTTAAAAAAAGGGTTAATATGGAAAATTGGGAATGGAAAATCCATTTTCTTCTAGGAGGACAAGTGGCTTGGTGATCGTCCTCTTATTCAAATTCCTATGCTTCAAAGGCTAGCCAACATTACCAAATATTTGGTGGGACCATTAGTGGCTAATTTTATTTCTTCTATTAATGGAACCATGAGCTGGAAAAATTTTGATGTCCCAAATCATGAGGATGAAATTTCATATCTGTAAGCTCAGTTATCTTCTATCATAATTCCAGTAGGAGATCGTAAATATCGTCCAATTTGGGAACCTATTGATTCTAGAGAATTCTCTGTTAAATCAGCTTATTTGCTTTCTCTCAATCATCTTGAAACTCCTATTCTATTTAAGCTGGTTTGGACCAAGTACCTAATTCCCAAGATTGCCTCATTTTCTTGGCTTTGCATTCAAGATTGTATCCTTACAATGAAAAACCTAATAAAAAGGGGCATTCTTCTTCCTAAAAGATGCTATCTTTGTCTCTCTGATTGGGAATCAATCTCTCACCTTTTATTATTTTTTCCCTTTTCAAGAATGGTTATTAGCAAGATTTTTCTTAATTTCCAGTTGGTTTGGGCCCATCCTCCTTCCATTGATGATTTTTTCCTCTAGTGGCCAAATCCTTTCAAGAATCCTGTGCTTAAAGGACTTTGGAATTTTTTTTACAACATTACCTTTGGTAAATTTGGCTCGAGCACAATAGAATAATATTTGATAAAAAAACCTTGAATGTTGATCTCATTGCTAATAAAATCATCTTCTATGCCAAGGAGAATTTCCAAATAGCCCCTTTTCATCCTTTTCCTTGTCCACCTTTTGATAAAGCCATCCTCAATTCCTGTAATATCTTTCTAGATATTTCAAGGCTAGTCAATACTTCAATGTCGAGAACCAACATCAAATGGCATCCTCCCCTAGTTGGATGGGTTAAGCTTAACTTTGATGGAGAAGAAAAAGAAAATCTTAGAAATGCTAGAGTCGGAGGAATTCTTCGTGATCACCTTGGCAATTCCATTTTTGCTTATTCTGAACCTTTGGGTATCCTCTCCAATCATTCTATAGAAGCCAAGGTTGTTTAAAGAGGCATCTAATTCATCAAAAATGTTCCAAGGAACATCATTATGGAAGGAGATTCTCTAAATATTATCAACTTTTTAAAAATGTCCAAACTTAGTAATTGGAGGATTAGAACAATAGTGTAAGAAAGTAAACAAATCCTCTGTCAGCAAAATGATACCATTATTCAACATGCTTTTAGGGAGGCCAAATCTATTGCTGACAGATTGGAAAACATTGGAGTAAACGTCTAAGGATTGTTGATGTGGATTGACATTCTTCCTTTTGATGTTGCTGAGCTTGTCAGGTGTGATCAAAATATTGGTAATCATGATGAATCTTGAGATCATCGTTCATTTCATTGCCTAATACTTCCTCTCCCATGTGAAGCATTGGATTCATGGTATAATTTTTAAAAATCTTAGACAAATGATTTTTTTCCATCAATTGCTGTCTTACCTTGAAACATGGTCACATGACCCCTTTTATTTTAAATTTAAATTATTGCCACCTTTTATCCATGCTTGCACTTTTTCTTAATAACTGACTCCTTTTGGAATCCCAATGTAAATCCTAGAACGATTTTTAATCATACCTCTCCTGTGTGTTTTGATTTTAGATATTTAACCTCTTCGAGAATCTTTTCTCTTGTTACTTAGGTTTGGAGGTTTTGATCTATTTTGTTTTAGCTGAATGTAGGCCTGTCTCTTTTAGTTCCTTCATGTCAAAGGATTTAATCCTTTTTTTTTTTGCAGGCTGAATGCCTCTTAGTTTTGTTCCTTTCTTGGTTTCTCTGAAGTTTTTACTTCTGATTTGATTTTGTACAAGGCATTGGGGCGCCTTTCAAATGCTCCATTTTTTCCTTTAATAAAAATATTAACTTACCAAAAAAAAAAATTAAATGTTCTCTACACCTTTGTAGCACTTTCCTCAAGTCTTCCACATTGTTAGCACATATCTTAAAAATTATAGGAAGACCATCCATATAAATAATAATGCACTTCCCAATGAGACCCTTGAAAGCAACATCCATAGCTCTTTGGAATGTTGCCCCTACATTGATTAGACCAAATGGCATATTCCTATATGCAAAGGTTCCCCACTTGGTAGTAAATGTAGTTTTAATCCTATCTCGAAGGTCTAACATTACCTAATTATACCCTAAGTAGCCTTCCAAAAAACACATCATTTGAGATCCATTCACCATTTGTAGTATTTCATCTATGGAAGGAAGAGGATAATTATCCATCTCAAATGTCCTTTTAAGATTTTTAAAATCTATACATAGGCATATGTCCCCATTTTTCTTATGGATAGGTATCAAATTTGCAACCCGAGTAGAATGTTTTACAAGAAAAATAATGTGATCTACCAACAATTTTTGTATTTCCTTGAGAATAAGGGCTCCAACATAGGATTCACGAGTCTCTATTTTTGATGAAAAGGTTTTTTTCTTGGCTTCAAGGGAATGGTATGGGTAATGATAGATATTTCATATATCTTCAAATATTCATAGCTCCATGCTATGACATATCAATAATCCTTTAATTATTGGATTATTCCTTCCTTTTGTTCTTCAGTACAATATTTTCCCAAGAAAAAAATCTAGGAGATGTCAACATTTCCTAAATTATAAGCTTCATATGACCCTTTTTCAGATGGAGACGTTTGTTGCTTTCAAGTTTAGGAATGGTGTTTATTTTTAAATTTAATTCACCTTCCTCCTCTAGATATGTGCAATTTCTATATTCTTCATCTATGATACGAGCTTCAAATATGCCAGAGTTAGTGATACAATTAATTATAAGCTTGTCATTCTCAAATACCTAGAAATTTTGGATGTTGTCTCATATGGAGGGAGTGACAACCAACTCAACCAAGAATATCTTTATATTGGAATTATTAATGGGTTCTAGGGTATATTTTTCTTCTACCAATGAATCTGCAATGTGATTATTTTTTTGGAATAGTCTAGCTATTGAAGGTATCAAATTATTTGATTAAATCTCACACTCCACTATGATAATTTAAGAGATGTTTATCATGGAAGGCATACTGATTTTGTACTTGCTTGATCACAAATTCAAAATATCCTAGGACTTGTACATATTTAACTCCTTTATTGATAGAAAACTACAACCCATGAATCAATACCTCATATTCTATAGCATTGCAAGTGCAAGGGAATTGAAGTCAATAAGCTACAAGATGTGATTTTCCTTTGGGATTGACCAATTTAATTTCAGCACCATTGCCATGTTTACATTTTGACCCATCAAACTTGAGATCCCATAACTGAAATTCAATTATTTTCTTTTTTCTTGACAATATCTTTGCTACCAAACATTAAGCTTGGTTCCCACTACTATAGTGTAGACTCCTAATTTTGGCTTGGTGTACAAAATTTCATTAACATTGGTGTACTCTATAATTATATCTTTTAGCCTTGGCTCTCTTTCTACCCTATATAATTTTCTATGTCATTCCATGGAAGCCACATACATGAGAAATCAATTTCCATGTAACCATTTAGGGTTCTTGACCAATCACGATTGAGAAGCATCCCATACGCATCTATAATATTCACTACCTGGATATCAATGCATTGTTGTATCCAATGTTCGGAAGCTAACTGTATATGGATATAGTTCAACATCCCAACCACATTTACCTTTGTCTTATCCAAATAAAAAACCTTATTGTTTGAGGGTGCATTATTCAGTCCTAATTTTTGGCTAACTGCATATGGCATCACATTCCCATAAGCACCTGAATCCACAAGATAATTATGTAAGTTTTTTCCAACAATTCTAATGGTCAAAATAAAAGGAGGGGATTCTACCTTCTCTTTGTATATTTCCACCTGAGCATCAATAGTCTTTTTTAATTTCTTTTTACATTGACCAGAGAGAGTTTTGAGAAATAAATAATTTTTGTCAATTAATTAAGCTACCTCAAATAGAGAAATATTTGCTTTGGTTTTCTTAATATCTTCAATGATATTATATCGAGACTTTTTTGTTGTAGATTTTTCTTTTCCTATGGTAATGGCATATTTTGTTTTGGTGGAGTAGGCATTATATGACCTTTAGGTGGGACCATATTTCTATTGACTTACTCATTAAGTGGGATGGAGTTTTTGTTAGGAGGTGTAGAAGAATTCATCGGTACTTTTCCTTTACTATGTAGCATATAATTGTTACCTCTTTGAAACTGTCAGTAAACTTGCACATCTTCTTCTAAGTGTTCATTTGATTCATTTTTATCCACTCCTAAGAATTCATAAGTCTTTAAAACTAGAGTTGTCCTTTCTTCTGATCAACTTCATTTCCAAAATTCTTATTAGTGGACACTAATTCCAAATTTTCTATCTCCTTTTGGACAATATCCAATGTAGTTTTAAATTTTGGGTAGTCAATTTCACCATGTTGAGTTGTGCAATGGACCCTAAACCAACCATGCAAAATCAAGATCTACAAAATTTACAAAAGTATTTGGGTTGTTATTTGGTCGATTTTGGTTTCCAACAATATTTGGAACTCCTCCATTATTTGGACATGTATTCCATAGATGACTGGTCCTCTGAAAGCAGAGTTCATATTCTAAGTGTTATTGTTCATAGGTAGATTTTGAGGAATTTATCCTTGCAATTGAAGCATATCATTGCTCAGTTTTGAACCATTCTTTGTATATTATCTAACTGAGTATTTGAGTTGTTAGGTTGATCTGGTCTTGCTTGATCTACTATATTTTTCATAGGTGGTGTATTAAAAAATGTAGGTATAATTGTTTGATTATTTGCAGGAGGTGTGTGATTGAGAATATTATTCGTGGTTATCTAATTTTCCAAATATATTGGAATGATATGTTTATTGCTCATGTTGGGCATAATTTTATTTAGGTAATCCACATTGAATGGTTTATTTTGGTTTAGATACATGGCCCCAAGCAATGGATTTAGCATGGGAAGGTGTTGTGTAAGGGCTTGATTTATTAATGGTATTTGATTAGAATATCTCATTTATTCAATTGAAGGTCATTGATCCAAACCAAAACCTTGAGGTATAGCTATTGTTCAACATTTAAAGCTTCACTATATACCATGGGTAAGCTTGTGATCTATGGGGCTCTCCTCACAAACATAGAATTCAATGGCTCTAAAGATATAAAATACATTTGGATGGTTGCTTTAGCTGTCAGGGTGTATGGTGCCATCAACCTAGTGTATAATTTATGGAACCTATTGTTTAATAATCTCTAGGGTTTACTATGTTCTCTACAAGCATAAACAAACTACTGATAAATCACAGTTGGATCAATAGGTAATATAAAATGGCTAATAAAATCTACCTTTAATTGGACCCAAGTAGTGATGGAGTCTGAAAGTAAGCTAATATGCTAATCATAATAAAATTCATCTAAAGAATGTGGAAACATCCTATAGGTAACATCTTCATGTTTGATTTGTAAATTAATTATGACATTTTTGTATTCTTGTATATGCTCTTCGGCTAATATCATTCCATCATGTCTATAATGAGGAAGATACCTTTCAACATTTTTTGCATATCATATGCAGGTCCTGGTATGCTTAAAGGGTTGCTTCCCACTAACCAATGAGAAATACCCATCATTGGTAGATTTTTGGGAGTAGAAAAAGGATCAAAACAAGGGGTAATAGCCTTTGGATTAATATTAGAAGTCAAAGTAGTACTTGGTCTACCTTTGTCAACTCTGGATTTTCTATATGGAGAAAGACTAAGAAACTCAACACCTTTGATAGATGACTTAGACCTTGTGATTATGACCTTAGGATCCAGCTTTAATATTCAAGATGTGTAATATAAAAAATGAACCAAGAAAATTATAGTGTTATCCCTCCTTCTAGCACCAGTTATGTTGAACGTACAAATGACACATTGCCAAATGCATATCAACATACTTGGAATAGAGATATGTTTCCTCTTCAAAAGAAAATTTATTTCCCCCCAAGGTTCATGTATGCCAGGTCTTGGCTAGTGTGGATAGACTTAAAGGTCATTGATAACTATTCCTATTAAGAGGCCTTTACTGGTTATTTCTAGAAAAATATAAATTTCTTGGTACAATGCTAAAAATTGAAATCATTGACTACATGAAAGTAATTCTACTCCTAATATAAATGAACTTTAAAATAAAATACAAAGGCTAAAGGGTTGGAGAAAATAAAATAAAACAAGTTGATACTACCCTAAACTCCATCTCTAATTTGGTAAATCAACAAATCCAAATTAAACCAATCTCGACATGACCAATATTCATACAACATGAGGTCCAAGATGGTTCGATATTCAAAGGAGCAATAGACTGTGAAATGGGCTAAGTGCAACCACCATTAGCATGCACAAATTAAACACCACAAATTCCAAAAGCCTTTATATTAAAAGATAAATTATTGTGTACATTTTTTAGATTTGTCCACTCTAGTGGATTACAAAATAAAATCTCAAAAAGTAATAACCACTTGGTTTATAATTACCATCCGACTAAAAATAGAAAGAATCTAAGGAAAATCTAAGAGATGCACAACTAATGGATGGTTTCTAATCCCTATTACTGGCCAATGAGCCACTATTTATATGATTTTTTGGCCTTCACCTAGAATTAAACCTTACAATTAATTAACAAATAATTTCAAGGTATGCCCTTTTGAAAATAAATTTACCTCCATACCATAGTCGTACCTCATAATATCCTCATCCATAGTGAGTTTGTTATCTCTGCAACAACCACTCTCGATTAAATTTCAATCCGCATGATGCTCGGGAAAATTGGAACCACCATACCACAATAGTTCGTAAAATTTGGGATGATCATTAATTCTCTATCCTCCATCTTGCATGGTTGTACTTTGCCCAATTTGTATTAAAAATCCATGCCTATAATTACATCTGCCACTTAATGCAGCCACCAACAAAAATCCTATAAAAATTCAAAAAGATGCTAAAGTTAGAACATTAACATTACTATTAATTTAATTTTTTATTTTCCTAAGGTTTTTATTTTTTAATTTTCAAAATTTTAAATTTTTTTCTAAGGTTTTGAAACCTTTAGCTTTATTTATTTATTTTTATTTTTTTAATAAACTTATTTGGCATTGTAGCAAATCATTTTCCAGGATTCAGACCATATTTCTTTGGCATTACATCATTGCTCACTACTAGGGTGTCAATCTAGGTGGCCATAAATTACTGGATGTAAAAATTCATAGGCAAACATCAGTTCTCATTGCTGGATCTCATTTCCCAACTTGCTAGGTTTTATTTCCATTGTCAAGTTTTATTTTAGGTTTTTCTATTTTCCATCTTGTTGCATGGCAGGTTTTTGGAGCTCCATTGGGGTGCGATGTCATCCCATTTCTCTGCCAAGTGTACACTTCACAAATTTTCTATTTATTCAAAAAATACTAGTGGGCAGACTTTTAGGATGACTACTTCAACAATGACCTATTTTCCTAACAAAGAGCATGGGTGAACTTAATTTCTCATCTTGTTGCATGATAGGATTTTAGGACTCGATCGGGATGTGATGAACTCCCATTGTTTTACCCTCTCTTTCAAATTTGTTGCATGGTAGGGTTTTAGGACTCCATTAGGATGTGATGGCCTCCCATTTTCCTGCTAAGTGCAACACTAGAAATATTTATATTTTCCAATTCTAGGGATTGATTTTTAATTGCCAGAATTTATTTTTTAAATATCAAGATTTTTTTTTCTAATTGGTAGGGTTTTGGGATTCATTTGGAGTATGGTGACATCCCATTTTGCCACCCTCTTTCTTTCTTCTTTTTTGAGCGATAGGGTTTCAAGATTCATTTGGAGTATGGTGACATCCCATTTTGTCATCCACTCTCATACTTGGTAATTTTTTCTTTTATTTTCCTCAAGATGGATGGAACTTTGGGACTCCATCAGGATGCTATGGCATCCCAGTTTTCCACCCTTCTTTTTTAACTTACTAAAGTGTTGGGGTTTTAGGTTTCTCTTCTTTCCTTTAATGTCCCATTTTTTGTCAATGCTGACTCAATTTTTTTTTAATTTATTTGTGGTGTCACTTCAGGATGCTAGTGGGGTGTGGTAGAAACTCATTTCTTCGGTCTTCTTTTAAAATTTGTAGCATGGCAGGATTTTGGGACTTCACTTACTCCTACTCATGTCCCATTTTGTTGCCCTTCCTACTTAGCCAAATTTTTACACATATTTGAATGGTGGTATCTGCATTGATTCCAAAGACATTTGGATTTATATGTTTTAAACTTTAAATACTTGAAAAGTATTTAAATTGCCTGAAAATAAATCTTTAATACTGGAAAAAAAATTAAAAAATGCTCGAAAGTCATTTTTTTGAGGTGCAAAATTATGATGAAAATGAAAGTGATGAGAATTTGATAAAAATTTCTAGATGTCCAAATGAGCCAAATGGGTACTTAAAACCACTGAGATAACTCAAAAATACATTTATATCACAAGATATTGTATTTAGAAGTTCCAAGGGTGCAAGTGGAAACTACTATTTTGGAAAATATTTCACATCTAAAATTATACAAACCTGGTACCACTACAAATATGAGATTGATCTCTTCCCATTAGTCTTTGAATCATTTCAAATGGAGTCCACTTTCAATAGATACGACAATTTCAAATTTACATAAAAAAATAGGGCAAGATGGTGAAAATCAAAGAACCTTAAAATTAATTTTTTTAACCTTAGTATAAACCTTTGGAATTCAGATTTTTTTAAATATTCAACTTGCAATAATGCCATGGAAGAGTGGATATTAAAAATATTCAAAGAAAATAATTTCAAAATGCTTTGTGCATGTAATTTCAACACCTTGATGTATACAACTTTCAAATTGATGCAAGTAAAAATTAAAAAAACATGATGTAGATAAAATTTGGAATTAAAACAATAAAAATTCAAGTGGATGCCTATTCTAGACTGGGGTGTGTGTGCAAACACAACAACAAATCTATTTCTAAAAATTTTCTTATGGTGTATTTTACTGAATAATGTTCTTCAGATGGTTCATCATAACATGCACGAAGAATATCATACACCTCATCTCATCGAGTACATCAACTTAAAATATAATTGGATCCACATTGAAATATTTGACCATTCTCCTAAAATTATGAGATTTTTTTCACTAATTATCATTAATATTGAGGAATAAAGTGAGAGGAAATTTTTCCTCTTGCTAGATAGTTGAAAATATCAGCAAACCATGGTGATTGTGCTGAAATTGCAAATAAGCTCTCATTAGTCCTATACATTAGTTTTTTCTGGTTTATCTACTATAGTGATTTCAAATTATTGTAATAGTAGCAACCATATTATCATTCTACTATTAACTAATGGTTTATTCATAAGGTATTTTATTACAACATGATCTATATGAACAAATATTTGATAACCATTGATATAGTGCTAAAATTTGTTAATGGTATATACTACTACTAAGAATTCTTTTTCGGTAATAGTATAATTCTATTTAGCTCCTATTAATTTTCTTCTACTTTCATAGATGACATAATGTTCTCCATTTTCAACTTGACCTAAATTTGCTTTGATTGTAGAGTTAGATGCATCAACTTGAATGTGAAATGGAAGTTTCTAGTTTGAACCTCATAACACAGGTGTAGTGGTCAATTTTTATTTTAAAGTATCAAGTGTAATTTGAAACTTTTCTATCCATTTTAATTTAAAATATTTAGTCAATAAGAGAAATATAGGGTTTGCAATAGTACTAAATTTTTTAATGGATTAATGATAGAAACCAATATGTCCTAAGAAAGTCCTAATATATGTTTGTGTTTGGGGTGTAGGCAAATTTTTGGTAATCTCAATCTTCTTAGGATCTACTAGTATTCCTCTAAATGAGATATAATGGCCAAGAACAATACCTTCATCTATCTTCATAAAATATTTATCAAGTTTTAGGGATAAATTGTAAGTTTCACATCATGACAAAACCTTGTCAATATTTTCAAGAGTTCCATCAAAAGTTTTTTCATATATGGTGAAATCATCCATATAGATCTCAAAATAATATGTGGTCAATTCAGAGAAAATAGCATGAACTGCTCATTGGAAAGTTGTTGAAGAATTATAAATTCCAAAAGGTAAAAACCTATAAGCAAATGTTCCCCATGGTCAAGTAAAGGTTGTTTTCTCCTAATATTCAGGTTCTACTTGAACCTAATTATAGCCACCAAATTTTTCGAGTAAACACAAATACTTCTTTTAAGCGAGCATGTCTAAAATTTGATCTATGAATGGTAATGGAAAATGGTCTTTATGTGTATCTTTGTTAGTTCTCTATAGTCAACACATACAATTTTAAAATTTTCTTTGGAACAATAACCAATGGAGAAACCCATTGACTATAAAAAAGGAGTAGATAAATCCTACTTCTAGCAATTTCTCAATTTCATCTTTCACAGTATCACATAAAGCAAGATTCAATATTATGTATGGTTGTATTACAAGTTTCACATCCTCTATATAAATTCGATGAGTATATATATCTAGATGAATTCCTATCATGTCCTTGTATTCCCATGTGAAAGAATTGGGATATTAGCTAAAAATATTAAACAATTTTTCTTCTTGGTCATTTGTCAACCAACTTTTGATATTAAAAAAAAATGGTTGTATTTCAATTTACTTTGTACCAGGTTGTATTAAATTTATTCCTTAAAAATTTTGTATTAATAAATTGAGTGGGCAATGGTGTGGTAGAAGAGAATGGAAGATTCAAGTACCCTTATAAAAATTAATTCTTCATGGAATTAAATTTGATATAGGGCAATGAAAAAATGAGATAAGATGATGATGCCATCCATGTGGAAAATTAAAAGAGTTGTCTTGTATTGGAATGGATGGTAAATGTTCAAGTTCTTGTTCATCATCCTTCCATAGTAATCTATTAACAATAACTGGTTCATCTTCAAGTCTTGAATCATACAAATTATTAATCAAGATAGTCTCCTATTCAAAGATAACCCTTTCAAATGGATCCAATACTTTTGTGTGATATTTTAAAACTATGGTGACTAACGTTAAAATGGTCTCTTCATTTTCTTCATCTGATTCAAGGAACCATAATTTACTAGTAAAATGGATTGAAGGTTTTGCAGGAGGATATAGAGAGATTTTTTTGAGTCAATACCATTAGAACCGATCATATCTCCTAATTTACAAGCAATGAAAGTAGCTATCATATCTAGCCAAGGCCTTCCTATAATTATGGGATACCTATTCACAATATTTTGGGGTTGTAATACTAAAAAGTCAACTAGATATTTCCATGATGAAACTAATACAAGAATATTTTTTATTATTCCTTCTAGTTTAACAACTAACCTATTAACCATTTCTAATATTGTAGATGTAGGATTTAGGTTGTTTAATTGTAAATTTTGCATTGTATCATGTGTCATAACATTGATATCTGCCCCTAGATTAATCTAAATATTAGATATTTGCATTGATCCTATGGTTACTATGACTACAAGTCTCCCTGGATCACCATACTTTTGTGGAATAATCCTTACTACAAGGAGGTATACTAACTTCCAATCTATTTGTATTGTTTAAGATAACACTTTATTCTTTATTCCTAGTTTTCTAACACATAATTTATGAATAGTTTGTTAATTAATGGTACATCTTTGATATCTTATAGCAAATATATTGTGATATTTAAACATTTTAATTCTTGAACCAAATTTGGTTTTGGAGATATTGGTTCTAACTTTTCAAATCGTTCAATATGTGGTACTTATTCTAATGAAAAGGAAAAATTATCTTGAGGAATGTTTACTTTTCTTTTATTTTTTCAAGATCTTTTTGTGGTGGTTTTGATGTATATGGGTCCTCTTATTTGTTTTCAGCAACTCTCATTTCTATAATGATTAGTGGAGTGGGTTCAAGAAGGATGTGTAGACACCTAAAAATCACACATTGTTACTTACCCCATCACCACGGTTGATTAAATTACAAAAATCCATAAATTTACATTAATTAACCTTAAAACACCTTACATTTATTAAAATAGGTATTCATAAGCTCCTTGGGCCACTTAATCCATTTCCTATGTTTAACCATGGTCCTCATGTGACCACCATCAAAGGATTAACCTTGGTAAACCTTTACCTTGGAAAAAAGTTACTTTATCACTAAAGTACACTTAAGGGGCTAAGTACATGTTTAATTAAGCTTAATTAAGGTTAAAATTAACCTTTTTCTCACACATGTGTGCACCCATGATATTAATAGATATTTAAAGATGCTTAATATTTAAGGCATGGGAAGGGGTGAGTCACCCTCCACCTCACCCCCTTGACCTTGGTCTAACCTATGGTCAACTTAATCAAGGTTAACATTAACCTTTTCCTCACACATGTGTGCACCCATGATAAATTTGGATATTTAGTGCCTCACACATGTGTGCACTTATCATCCAAATTGATATTTAAAATATCCTTTCTCAAGGTATGTTAAATGGTAATCCACCCTCCACTTCACCCTTAACCTCACCACAGTTGGAATTTAATCCATGTTTCATTCCACCTCACAATGAACACCTCATGAGGAATACCTCATAGGGGATACCTCACCCCTTAGGCTCTCCAAAGTTCTATAAATAGTAGTCATTTTCTTCTAAAATAAATCCACCCTTATTTTACATAATAAAACTCTACCAAAATTATATCAGACCATCATCCATTAATCATCATGAAAATCATTCCCTTTGTCCTATTTTATGTACTATTTTGACAAGTTTTGATAGGTACAAAAGCAAATTCGATGTCGACAAGAAGTTTCAACTATCGCAGAACAACATCATCTTCTATCAAAATAAAAAAAGGATAGCTACAAGAAAATTTGCAGGGTACCCTATGACCCACAATTTATTGTATCCTAGGGTGCAACTCTGGCCAGAGTCAAATCACATCAAACCCTTTTGACAGGTAACTTTTATTATTTTCCAATATTTACAATTATTTCTAGAAACTATCATTATGCATAAAATTAGTTTTTTTTGGGTCTTTTTTCTTCATCAATACAAGGATTGATCCATGAGAGGCCCCCAAATGTACTAACTCCTTTTTGTAGGTCATACAGATCTTGAGGATAGGTTTGATCAATAGTGGCACACAAGCAGTAAACCCACCCATATTTGAAGATATTTGGAAGACCGATTTAGGGTATTGTTGAATTTTCCATTGAAGAAAAGGGACTTTCATCCCATGAAAACCCACTTTGTAGACTTCTAAGGAAAAATAATAAAGAAAAGGAGGATCCCTTGTAACCCCTTTTTGACCACAAATATTAAATAGATATTACACCCATTTTCCATCATGTTTAGGATCTTTCCTTAATGCAATTGGATATTTTTATAGCCAATGATATTTATCATGGCTATTTTGTTTGGTTTAGCCATGTAGATAGGGGCTACCTATCTAGTATTATTTGATTTATCCATAGGTTGAGCTAGAAGTGGAGGTTTTTTTGCTTGTTGTTGATGTTATTATTGTCTTTCCTAGGGGTAATTTTTAGCAAGACAAGGCAATAAATTTTGGTGGTAAATTTTTATACCTACATTTTCCTTGGTAAGGTTGATATTGTGATCCCCATTGTTGTTATTTCATTTATGGAGGCATCCATTGTGTTTGATTCCATTTTTTATTCATCCATATAGGTTGAGATCATTCTTGAGATGATGTCCATGGTGGTTGATTCCAAGGTTCTAGTTTTGAGTTAGACCATGGCATAGTCTAATGATTATTTCCCCAAATTATGGGAATCAAGAAGCATTTTGGTATGGGTATTTCTAGAAACTATCCCCTTGTATTGTTCCTAAAAATTAAATTCTTCCATAGGTTGAGACTATTTCTCCAAGATATTTTTAAGTCTTGGTAACAATTGACATTGATCTATGGGATGTCCTTTTTCACGAATGCTACATATAGCAGATATGGAAGACTTATTCAAAGGAAATTCATGGAGAGCATGGTTATTCCTACATCTTGGATAATACATCATTAAGTATTCAGTATATTTGGCCTTTGCATTCAATTCACTTAATGTCATGTTCAAATGCACTAGAATTTCAATTTTAAGATTGGAAAATTCTTCTATCAATTATGTCAAGTCCTTTGCATTATTACCAATTTTCTTATATGTTTTGTATGGGATTAATTTTTGCAAAGTTCCATAATTTATTCAAGCTCAAGTGTGCTTACATATCATTTTCCAATGAGATCCAATACTTCTCTTGATTCATATTTTAATCCTCTCAATAATATGGTTTTGCTATGTTATAGTTCTACACCTCCACATATTTTATGAACAAAGGCAAATCTATACAAGTAGTCTTCCAAGGTTTCATCTTCTTCTTGTTATATCCTAAACAATTCATCCTTTTGATTCTTTTATTGATAACATTCTTGGTATTTATCCAAAAATACTCTTTCCTTTTCATCCCAAGTTCAAATTGAATCAGATGCTAAACTCATGAACCATCGTAAATTTAAGTCTTTTAATGTGGAAGGAAACACTTTGAGTTTTTTATTATCATTTATATAGTCATAATTTTGGCACACAACCTTAAACTCAAATAAAATTGATTAGGATCCTTAGATGAAACTCCCCTAAAATTTGGTAATACAGATAATAAGATGGTTTTTATAGGAGATTTTTGAGTGGGATTCAATCATATGGGATACTCAAAAGTTTAGGTAGGGGTGTGGGTATCACCTATATTAGGAATGTTACTACCCTTATCTTAATTTCTTTGTAAATCTACCATGATACGTTCCCAATAATACGTATAGATTTATCAAGAGTATACAGTGATGAACTAACAATTTTCTCTTCTTGTAATTCTCTCTTAGGTGTTTCTACACTTCCTAAAGATGATGATTGTGTTTCTAATTCAACATTTTAAAAAATTTCAAATTAAGGTAATTCAAGTATAGGTCCAATCCCTCATTTTGGATATCATATTTATGTTTTTGGTGGGAAGTTTTATCTAATGAATCTACCTCTTTCATATCTTAACATATTAATACATTATATTAAAGAAATAACTATTCTAACATCCCAATATCTAAGATGCAATACCAAGCAATGAAACTATTTTTTTGTAAATTTGTTTGTTTTGTTTTTGTTGTTTTTATGGTTTTTGCAACTTCACAAGACAATAATTGAATGATTTATTTGTTCTCTAACAAAGCAAATTTGTTCCCCAACAATGACAACAAAAATGGTGTGTCTTTAATGTTCATCATTGAATTCATTTGTCAATCCAAGGTGGTGTCCAAGGCTATATACAATAGATAATGTTGGAATTGTGGCTTAGAAATTAGTCACTAGGCTACTTAATAAAAATAGAGAAACACAATGTCTTTGCAGAAACTACACTAATTAGCACACCTTGCATTAATGAAAACTAGCTAAATTATAGAAATTAATCATGCTCAAAAATATTCTAAACTATGTTTTTGAAATTGAAATGATAAGAAAATCAAATTTTGAAATTGAAAAGATAAAAAGTAAATGCTGAAAAGTAAAGCTGCTAACTGAAATACTGAAGCATAATTCAAAGCAAAGAAATAGGTTGTTACTAACTGAAACTATAATGCTATCCCAAAAATAAAAAATATAAAACTTAAACAAACCAGCTAGCTATAAAGGAAACAAAATACACATGCTAAAATAAGGGAAAAATAGAGGACAACAAAGCATCTAAGTCTACTACATATAATGACAAGAAAATAGTGATAAAAACCTGTATTTTTAGCTTAAAGTCCTTCCACTAGCCTTGAGAGTGGGCCTTTGCTCTGAGGTCCAATAGAAGGTGTGAATTCACAAGACCCTAAAATAGCTTATGAAGTCAAATTGACAAGCAAGAAACTAAAAGAACTGAATTTAAAATTACTACAATTTATAAACTAAATCAATTGTTGTAATGGTTGTTGAATTATTTGTATATTTCCATTTTCCTATTATATTTCAAATGGAGGTAAACAAGGAGTATTTATAATCAACATATCAATTTTCCTACCTAAATTTGAGGAAAAAATAGAAATAATATATTGTCTTCCTGATTCCACCAATTTTGTAGTCAATGGTTACCTTGTCTAGAATTAGGATAGAGAGTTGGTCTAGATAAATCCTCATATCTTGATATCTCTAAGTTATGGGAAAGCCTTAGAATATTTATTATGGATATTCATGCTCACTTTTCACCTTTCCATACATTACCTCCTAGGAACTTGATGAACAACCAATTATGCTTTTGTTGGAAGAAATTTTGTAGTGCTCTAGAACATGTGGTTGGTTGTCTAACTAATGCAAGTTCTATGGTATTTAGTTGTTGAGTTGATTTTTTGTGTATGGAAATATTCTCCTCTATCTATTATGTGGTTATAATTCAATTTTACCCCTAATTTGGAGTGCTTCACCTACCATGTGGAATCTTGTAGCTCGCTACTCAAATATTCCAAAGTAGAATCCATAGTTATGTTACAACAAACATGTAGTATCTAGATTGTGTGCAATTTTACTTTTCTAAATGCCACATTACCTTAAAACACTTCCTAATGGTGGGAAACATATTTAAAAACTTAAAATATTAAATTTTTAATTTTTTAGCTAAGACCTTCATTTTCTAATACCTTTTTACTATGCTTTATGCCTAATAATAATTGAAATTGTGTAGGATTATCAAAAAATGCAAAAAATACATCTCAATAGTAGAATAGTATTTCCTACAACTTTACCATATTAACATTAACATTATCATACATAACAATATAAATACTTGGAATTTATGCTATATTATTTATCAAAATGGGTATTTTTTAGTAAGATAACACTAAAATAATGAGATATTTTTCTTGTCTCATCAATAGGTATGTAAGTGGAGGGACATATTACAATATTACCACTAAGGCTCACAATATTTTTAATAAATTGGTATAGTTATTGTCTTTATACTAATTGAGATTGTATAATTAAGGGTAGGTAGAGTTCTTGTTTTTATACCTACCCTTAATTAGCCAATGTAGATGGAATATTGTTTGATAAACATTTCGGCAAGATATCCAAATATTTTCAAAAAAATCCTTGGTATTTCATAGTGTCATTCGAAGGTAGGACCACTAAGTATCTTAAGGAATATTTTAAGTACCAATGTTTCATTATAAGAAATATTAATACATGCAATTATAAAGAACCTAAGGTGGTTGATAGGATCTTCATTCTTTTGTACATTTAAATTAAGGAGTTTCAAAATTAGGGGAACAAGGATAACTAACTACAAAAGGATCCAGGGGTTGGTTGCATAATTCATCATGTAATACTTGTGTCTTTATGAAGACCCTTAGATGACAACCATTTATTGTTTCAATTACTTTTATTTATAATTCAAATATT
The DNA here is from genome assembly GCA_028583015.1 of Wollemia nobilis. Classification (NCBI taxonomy): domain Eukaryota; kingdom Viridiplantae; phylum Streptophyta; class Pinopsida; order Araucariales; family Araucariaceae; genus Wollemia; species Wollemia nobilis. The sequence goes on along the minus strand of JAQPPZ010016751.1, from coordinate 451,732 downwards.
AAATTTTCATCAAAGTATGATTTTATGGCACAAAAGGTATGTATTGATAGATAGGAGGAATTTATTGATGATTAATATAAGGAGGTCAATACATCTAGGATTAAGATTTTTAAGTAGGAATCATATGGTTTATTTTCAAGGTATCTTATATGAAAGAATTAAATGATGAAGGATGAGATATTATGAGATAATAGTTGTGTAAATCCCATACCTATGCTCATGATATTAGAATTAATGTTATTGACATGAGGATTAGATATTGGGATACCGAATGGTACACTCTAATTAGGAGTTTACTCTGTTCTTTCCTATTTATATATGGGGTAACTAGCATTTCCCTATAATAATTACTTAAGGGTAGGTATATATGAGTGATGTTCCAAAGGTTGTGGGAGGTTTTGTCTTCCAATATCCATGGAAGTATTGATGATTGGATGATTTGAATAAATGAAATTACATGTTCATGAAATAAGGACTTTTCTTATAGACCTAAAGGATGCATCCGATATATTTAAATGCAAAGTATTTGAGTTAGCTTTTGGGGATGTTCCATGAGTGATTCTTCCTTTGTAGAGATTCTTAGGATTTTACAACCTTCCCTAAAAAAGGTCTCTGCAAATTCATTATGATTATACACGTAAGACATAAGATCTATAAATTGAAAGACTACACTTCCATCCTCATAATTGTTAGATTATATTACATCATTTAGGTTATGTAAATGTACCACCTTTTATATATTAAGTAGGATTTTAATTTAGAGTAAAGTTAGTTAGTTACTTCAAGTATTGTAATAAATGCACAAGTGTCAATGTGCAATTTGTAAATGTGCATGTAGTCCACATGTACATAAGTATTAGGTAGAGTAAGGACCAAGGAATCTATATTATTATATAAAGACCTCATAGTGAGTGTTTTAATAGGGAGAAGTAAATATATAGTGTGTGTTATAGTTTAGTAGTATGGTACAATATAGTACTTTCATATATGTTCATGGAGTGTTCATGTCCTCCATTATATAACATTGTACTATTTTTTCATATTCATTAATGATATATTTTTGAGTTATTTTTAGATGTTCATATTATTATTTTATTGCATATTATTATGTTATTAGTTTTTAGTTATCTTACATATTGTGGTTCTACTACCTCCCAAAAAAAGCTAGCAGTGGTATCATATCACATAGTAGATCAAAGAGGAAATAGGAAGATCCATAAGTGAGACTGAGATAAATCTAGAAATTTCATTTACAAAAATTTTGAGATTATATTTGGCTAGAGTCTTTCCATAGGGTTATAGGAAAACTCATGAACACTAGGACCCAATGTGTATTCCACTATATTGAAAAATCAACTAGTGAAGATTCGTCATCTCTAGATTTAGATTTTTTCCATTATAGTCCTAATATTTTGTTGTAGGAAATATGAGATTCAAAGTGATTTGGGAAGCTTCCTATAAAGTAACTAGAAAGAATATTTTTTATAGAATCAATCCAGCACTAGAAGCAACAAATGGAATAACAGATATTTGGAGGCCTAAAGAAAAGGACCCATTACTAGAGATTGTATACTTGCATAGTGAAAAATAAGAAATGCCATACTAGCCTTACTAAAGATTTAAGAGACTCCAAAGAATATTCCAGAAGAATATTTGAGGTTAGTGATCTCCATTTAAGACTACAAAAAAATGATTGAATAAATTAAACTGAAGAAGTTAAAGAGACCCTTAGATGGTCTAGATACAAAAATTCCAATTCTTAAATATTGGAGGTTGGTGATCTCCATTTAAGGTTGCAGATTGTAAAAGAAGAACTAGCAATGTTTTATTCTATAATTCTAGTAGCAACAAATCTTTGAGATCCAAGAGGAAGATCCCATTACCAACAGTTCCACAATAGAAGGTTGAAATAAATATCTCATTTGGAATATCAAAGAAGTTGTGATATTGAAGACCTTAGTGAGGTCTCAAGGAGAAACAAGGAGAATGCTTGGAGAGCCTTATTTCAGAATTTGAAGAAGTTAATTAAAGGATTTCCTAGGAGAACTCATTGAAAAAACTTACCACCAAAGGAAGAACTTGGTACAATTATTACCATCCGACAACAAGCCCAAGGAAGAAGGATTTGGTAAGAAGATTTCCATTATGAAGGATATTGGTGAATGAAGAACACAAGCTTATATTGATAGGGGGTGAACAATATAAGATCACTTTTTACTTTTATTTCCCAATCAATATTATGCAATGTATAGATAGCAATATCAATAGCAATAATCAAAGTAATGCATAAATCACCACACATAATGGGAACACCACAATTTATGTGGTTCACCCAATGTGGGCTACTCCACAAAGAAAATATTTCACTAAAATTTTCTCAATCAATATCTTGGTAATCATTTCCCTATTAAAATGTTTATGGACCTCTTTCTAAAGTAGATACCAATCCCCTAAATCAAATTCGTGGATCTCTATCCATAGGGGAACTCCATCTCCTCTGCTCTGGATGGTGATCCTTTAGAAGACTACTATTACCACTACATTGGCTTATGGATCTCTCTACACTGAATACTCTTATCATCACTCATAAGACCTATCCTCACTACCCTAGCTAATGTATCTCTATCCACTAGAGAAAATTCTATCCACTAGAGAAAATTATCATCTGCTCTTTGTCACCTCCAAATCTCTATCTCAATTATGTACTAAACATATTCCTTCAGTCTAGTAAAATTCTACTTAATCACTATCTCTGGTCTGGAACAAACCTCTTCTTAAATCTGCACCAAACTCTATTATCAATCTCTATCCTTTGATCTGTATTGTAAGCTTCCACAAAAGCTTACCCAAAACTGTCCACAAGTCTTCTCAAAGACTTACCTCAAATCTGCTCAACAAGTCCACACTAGAACTTGTCCAATCTCATAGAAACATAAAGAGAATTGTTAGAGACTCAATATGCTTCAAATTCAACTCAATACTCAATCACTTTCAATCACTCTTTTAGAAACATAAGGAGAATTTTTAGAGACTCAATATGCTTCTTATTCACCTCAATGCTCAATCACTTTATCAAATCAATTCATAATATAGAATAATTTGTTTTATGGAACTTGAAAAATCACTTCACACACCCACTTGACTAGGCTCAACCAACTCTTCTCAAAAAAACACTCAATAAAATAATCCTTGCTCACAAACCCTAGTCCAAGCATATAAACACCAACTCCAAATGTTTCCAACAATGCCCAATGACAAATCTCACATAACAATGATACTCATGTTATTTTCAAACCCTAGTTCAATTTCTTTACTCAACAACTCACATAAACAACAATGCTTATAAAATAATCTTCACATAGCAATGATACTCAAACCCTAATTCAAGTTCTTCACACAACCAATAGCTTCAAAAATAATGCTTATAAAACAAGATTTTAACAACAACTCTTTATACCGGAAAACCTTGAAGCATTAACTCAACACACTCAATAGGAAACCTTAATCAAGTCCTTTTCACTCCAAACTTATTTTCCAGAAAACCAACCAATAAACTTAACTATGGAAGAATATTCTCATACATTTTTCTTGATGATGAAGGAATCTCATAAATATATCAAAGCAACAAACACTTCTTTGCCAAGCTCAAAGAAATTATAAGATGATAAACTCCCTCAAAATACAATGTTAATATAGAAACACACATACACCTTATCACTCCATATTTAATAAAATATTCATCAACATTTACAAAAATAACCCACGAAATACACCTTATAATCTCCTAATTAAAATAATATTCAATGCAATCTTCTTTTCAAAATAATTTAATTCAAGAAGCTCCCTTTATCCTTTTTAAAGCTTCAACAAATCAATGTGACACAAACACTTTATTCAAAAATAAAGCTAACTCCTTATTCCTCCAAATTATCAAAAATAATAATCAAAAATCTTTTAAGCAACCCTTTTAACTCCCTAAGACCTCATGTCAAACTTTAGGCAACACAAAAATACTAATCAAATTTTATTACCTTGGCCTTGGTGGGAATCGAAATCACAACACAGCCTCAACCAATTCCCTAGCCACAACTCCAACTGTCACGCAAGTTAGGTGCTCACTTGGGGATTGGAGAGCACCACGTGATCTATGAAGTTCCCTGCTTTGCCTAGAAAAATATGTGCCTTCACTTTGGTGCTTCCAAAACAAACACAATCACCAAAACACACTACCACTGTATTTCGAATGTAAGTCACCTAGTGCCCAAACACTCTAACCACTACCCTCTTGCCACTAGGCCATGTTGCCAAGATAGCTTTCAACTTTCGATGCTTTTCATTTTTATCTCTATTCACTGGAACATAAAACAAAATTTTCTTCTCTTTTTCGACATGAGCTCTACACAATTGCACGCATTAACATTTGAGAAAAAAGATAAATTTAATACCTCTAGGCATGGGTATATATATTTATTTCCTCCTTCATGCATACACGTCGGTGCTCAAATTTTTTTCAAACTTTTAGACATCAGTGCTTTTTATTTTCCTTTAAAATTTAGTAATTTATAAATTATTTAAATTAAAATTTGAATTTAAATTTTATTAACTAATTCTGTAAAACTCTTTGGTTTTATTAACGCCATCTCTCATTGTACAAATTTGTATAAATAATATTTATTTATAAAATTTAAATTCAATTTGAATTTAAATATTTTATAAAATAAATATTAAACCTTCCTTTAGCTTTGCAATAAGCTTCCTTGGGTCACCCAGGTGTTGTAGGTGAGTTGGAGAGGAGAGGGCAATCCTCCAAGGGAGGTACCAATTTCAAATCTCCACCCTACCAAAAAGCTGAATTGGGTATCCAAAATCCAATTGATAATGTTGGTGCGGGTAGGGTCGGGTGTGACTCTCGGGTGACTTTGATAGTGTAGAACCCCTTGTTCATGGTCTCTCAGATCGAAGCGGCCCCACAAGGGGATTTTTGCTGACAAAAAAAAAAAAAAAAAACTTCCTTGGGTTTTTATGAAAAATATTTTAACTTATGCTTTCCCATAATATAAAAAATATTATGAAGCCATTTTTCCTTTAACCTTTGCATTGTTACTCTTGACCTTTGACATCATCAGTGGCTTATCCCTGGACATCAATGACAACTTTATTTGTTCACAAAGTCCTTGACATAAATGAAAACTTGTCTTAACAACTCAAAATGTCCAACAATCTCCCCCTTTGTCATTGGTGGCAACCCAGATTCTTTTTACTAAAAACTTAGATTTTTCTTTGTTCTGATCCCCCTGGAACATTGCTCCCCCTGGCTCAATGCTCTCTCCTTTCTTTTACTCAAATACCAAATTTCTCCCCCTTACTCAAATCTCTCCCCTTTTGACATCAATGGCAAAGGGTTACCTTTCGGGCTCAGGGCTAAGAATGAGCCTCTTAGCGTAGTCCCTCCTCCACCTCCTCTTGAGGTGGTTAATTTTGGGGTGGGAGTGTTTCTACTCCCAAAAATCAGTATTCTTTATCTTTATCCTCTTTCCTTCTTATCTGATCCTTATGATTCCTCTGACTATTTATTTCTATGTCCATGTTCCTATCCATGTCTACATTCTTGTCCCTGTTCTTGTTCCTGTTCCTATTCCTGTTCCTGTTCTTGTTCCTATTCATATCAATGTTCTTGTTCCTATTCATATCCATGTTTTCGTTCCTATTCCTATTCTTGTTCCTTCTTGATTCTGGAATATCTTCTCTACACCACTGTGTGACCATCATTATTGCACTTATAACACTTATTGTTATTATTCCTTGGAGGTGCAAATGTCTTAGGATTTCTCCTAGTGAAACCATATCCTCTTCTATCATGAACCCTACAATTCATTGCCTTGTAACCAAACTAATTACATGAGTAGCAATACCCATGGAAAATTTTTATGTTCCCATATTCCTATCTTTCATGTGTCCTACACTGTGAAGCCATGTTCCCAAACTTGTGACATGAAAAACATCTTCCATTGAAGTTTCCTTGTATTGACCTCATTGGTCTCTTAGTCTCTTTTGACCTATTTTGATTGTTGTTCCATCTGTATCTTTTTTGTGAATTTTTCCTGTGCTTGTTGAACTCTCTATTGTCCAACTCATATTTATATGTCTCATTTTCTTTTAAACTATCTTTTTCTAAAGTATCTTCATCTGAAGTTTCTTCTCCTCCAAAACTTGAGGTTGACTTTCCTTCCCATCTCTTTTGAACCTGTTCAAATCCAAGACCTATTTTTCTTGATGTAGGTTTTTGTATATTGATGAACTTATCCAAGTTCTTTGAGCTATTTTTGAATCCTTTTAGCTTAATTTTGGAGTCTTCTAAATCTTCTCTTAATAGTGCCACTTATTGTGTTAAATTTTCACATTCTAAGATCTTTGCTTCTAAATTATTCTTGAACCTTTTTGCCTTAGCCTTTTATTTTTCTAAATCCTCTATAAGCAATATTTTGTCTTCATCATATTCTTGAAACTGAATTTCAAGTTTAGAGTGTTGCTTTCTTACCTTCTTTACCATATCAAGAGCATAAATAAGTTTTCCCTTGAGATCATATCCATATTTCTCTGAATGCTCTTCTATTTGTTTACCTTTGTCCACATATTTATTTTCTATTGACTTATCTTTTGTAGGATCATCTTCTCCCTATTCTAGTTCCATTAGAATATTCTTTTTTGGTCCTTCAAGTGTATCTTCATATTCATCATCACTAAAACTATAATCATCCCTTTTACAACTATCTTTAATATGTCTAAATTTATCACATCTAAAACACTTGAGAATTACTAGAGTCGTTTTCTTAACTTGTTCTTTTTATTCAATCATAAATAGGACTTCATATCTATAATTATCTGAAAAATAGCATCACTATCACTTGAGTACTTACTTACCTTATCTACATAGTAGCTTCTCTTTTGTCTTTGAAAAAATGTCTTTCCTTTTCTGCTTTGTCCATCCTTGCTTTTCTTTTGATGCTTGTATCTTTTTGATTCCCTGTTCTTGTGATCTTGTTTTTCTTCATCATTGTTATTCTTAGCTTCTTGATAGTCAGTTGTATAATGACCATACTTTCCACAATTGAAACATTTAACAGATCTTGTATCTCTAGATCTTCTTGAATCCTTATTCCTTCTTCCATAATTTGCTTCTTCATCACTAGATGACTCACTGCTTGATTCCGACTTCTTACCCTTTGTCTTCTTGATTGCTTTGAATGTTGCTTATTTTTGGGTATTAGGTTTCTCTTTTGTTCCCATCTCAAATACTATAAGAATACCAAGCAATATATCTCTTGTCAAAAAATCACCATCTATTGACTCTTCTATAGCAAAAACCTTTTCACTAAATATTTTTGGAAGAATTCTTAATACCTTATCACAAACATCCAATTCATCAATCTTCATTCCAAGTCCTTGCATATCATTAACAACCTCATCAATTTAAAGTAGACAAGTACTAATATTTTTCTCATTTTTCATTCTTAATGCTTCAAATTTTCTATTGAGATTTCATATCTTTTCTTTCTTGACACTTTTATCTCCTTCATATATATTTTGCAATTTATCTCACATTTCTTTTGCAGTTTGAGAATGCATAACTTTCATAGACTCTGTTCTCTGCAAACATCTCAAAAGTGCATTCATTGCTTTTGAATTTTAATGTTGTAGGAGCTTACCTTCCTTATATGTAGAAGGATTAATTAAGGGATTGTATCCAATTTTAACTACTTTCTAAATTTTATTTCTAAGTGCCATCAGGTAGATCTTCATTCTCATAATACAATATATATATTACTTTCATCAAATAATGGTGCTGAATTATCTGAGGACACATTCTTAGAATCCATTGTGTTCTTGATAGCTTTTCCTTCAATCTATTAAACTCTTATTTTTTTTGTTTTTGTGGAAAACATCCCAAAAGGAATGCCACTTTTGGGTAAGACCCAAGGAGGCAGGGGTATCCATTCCGCCAAAAACACCCAGGAATCGGACCTGGACTACCACCTTTGACATACTCAAGGAGCAAACAAACACACAAAACCAAATTAAAAAAAGTAAATAACAACAAAAATAATAAAATAAAATAAAAAGCATGCTCCTTGAGTGTGTCAAAACCAAAAGCACAACCAAACATGCACAATAAGTTAAAATAAACCACAACACAAACCACATAGAAAAACACAAGAACCACATAACAAAACACAAACAAGACAAAAACAACAGAACACTACAAATACATAACCCAAAAAAAAACATGAAAAATAAACACAGCCAAAACTATAAACTAATTTATAGTGGAAACCACCCCTTTTAAGGTGCCACTTTCAACAGGTTGGGCATAGGAGGAATGAAACCTTGTCGGCCTCTACCAACACATAGGACATTCCTAACTATACCATATATCTGCAGGATGGAGACAAGGGGAATGGAACCTGGGTCAGCCTCTACCAGCACCCAGGGCATTTACCACTGCACCACAACAAGCAGATCTATTAAACTCTTCTTAAGGAACCCTCTCTAATACCAATTGAAGAACACAAGCTTATACTGAGATGGGGGTGAATAGTATAAGACCACCTTTTACTTATATTTCTCAATCAATATTATGTAATGTATAGATAGAAATATCAACAACAGTAATCAAAGCAATGCACAAATCACAATATACAATGGAGACACCACACTTTATGGGGTTCACCCAATGTGGGCTACTCTACGGAGAAAATATTTCACTAAAATTTTCTCAATCAATATCTTGGGAATCCTTTCCCTATTAAAATGTTTATGGACCTTTGTCAAAATGAGATACCAATCCCCTAAATCAAGTTTATGGATATCTATCCATAGGATAACTCCTCCTCTGCTTTGGCTGGTGATCCTCTAGAATACTAATGACCCCACTGCACTAGCTTGTAGATCTCTCTCAACTGAAGACTCTTATCCTCACTCAGAAGACCTATCCTCACTACCCTGGCTAATGTATCTCTATCCACTAGAGACTACTATCCTCTGCTCTCTATCACCTCCAAATATCTATCTCAACTCTACACTAAACACAGTCCTTTGGTCTAGTATAATTATGCTCAGTCTATGTCTTTGGTCTGGCATAAACCTATCCTTAAATCTACACCAAACTTTATTATCAATATTTGTCCTTTGATCTGTATTGTTAGCTTTCATTAAAACTTACCCAAAAATATCCACAAGTCTTCTCAAATACTTAGCTTAAATTTTCTCAACAAGTCCATACTAGAACTTGTCCAATCTCATAGAAACATAAAGAGAATTGTTAGAGACTCAATATGCTTCAACTCAACTCAATGCTCAATCAATTTCAATCACTCTTTCAAAAACATAAGAAGAATTTTTAGAGACTCAATATGCTTCTTATTCACCTCAATGCTCAATAACTTTCTCAAATAAATTCAGAATATAAAATGGTTTATTTTATGTAACTTGAACAATCACTTCACACACCCACTTGACTAGGCTCAACCAACTTTTCTCAATCAAACACTCAATGAAATAATCCTTGCTCACAAACCCTATTCCAAGCATATAAATACCAATTCAAAATATTTCCAACAATGCTCAATGACAAATATCATATAACAATGATACTCATGTTATTTTCAAAACCTAGTTCAAGTTCTTTACTCAACAACTCACTTCAACAACAATGCTTATAAAAAAATATTCACGTAGCAATGATACTCAAACCCTAGTTCAATTTCTTCACACAACCAATAGCTTCAACAATACTGCTTATAAAACAAGATTTTAACAACTCTTTATACCAAAAAACCTTTAAGTATTACCTCAACACACTCAATAGGAAACCCTAATAAATTCCTTTTAATTTCAAACTTATTTTCTAGAAAACCAACCAATAAACTTAACTATGGAAAAATATGCTCATACATTTTTCTTGATGATGAAGGAATCTCATAAATCTGTCAAAAACACAAAAACTTCTTTGCCAAGCTCAAAGAAATTCTAAGATGATAAACTCCCTCAAATTACAATGTTAATATCAAAACACACATGCACCTTATCACTCTGTATTTAAGAAAACTTTCATCAACATTTACAAAAATAATCCACCAAATACACCTTATAATCTCCCAATTAAAATCATATTCAATGCACTCTTATTTTCAAAATAATTTAATGTAAGAAGTTCCCTTTATCCTTTTAAAGCTTCAACAAATCAATGTGACACAAACACTTTATTCAAAAATAAATCTAACTCCTTATTCCTCCAACTTATCAAAAATAATAATAATAAATCTTTTAAGCAACCCTTTTAACTCCCTAAGACCTCATGTCAAACTTTAGGCAACACAAAAATAATAATCAAAATTTATTACCTTGGCCTTGGTGGGAATTGAACTCACAACGCAGCCTCCACAAACACCTTAGTTGTAGCTCCAACCACCATGCGAGCTAGGCACTCACTTGGGGAGTGGAGAGCACCACGTGCTCTATGAAGCTCTTTGCTTTACCTAGCAAAACATGTGCCTTCCCTTTGGCACTTCCAACACAAACACAATCACCAAAACACACTACTGCCACATTTTTAATGCAAGTTACATAGCACCCAAACACTCTAACCACTGCCCTCTTGCCACTAGGCCATGCTGCCCAGATGGCTTCCAACTTTTGGTACTTTTTATTTTTGTCTCTATTTGCTAGCACATAAAACAAAATTCGCTTCTCTTTTTCTATACGAGCTCTCAACACAATTGCACACATTAACATTTGAGCAAAAGGATAAATTTAATGCCTCTAAGGCATGGGTATATATATTTATTTCCTCCTTCATGCATACACGTCGGTGCTCGAATTTCCTTCAAACTTTTAGACGTCGATGCTTTTTATTTTCCTTTAAACTTTATTAATTTATAAATTATTTAAATTCAAATTTGAATTTAAATTTTATAAATTAATTCTTTAAAACCCTTTGGTTTTATTAAGGCCATATCTCATTGTACAACTTTGTATAAATAATATTTATTTATAAAATTTAAATTCAATTTGAATTTAAATATTTTATAAAATAAATATTAAACCTTCCTTTAGCTTTTAAATAAGCTTCCTTGGGTTTTTATGAAAAAACCTTTTAACTTATGCTTCCACATAATATTAAAAAATATTATGAAGCCCTTTTGCCTTTAACCTCTGCATTGTTCCTCTTGACCTTTGACATCATCAGTGGCTTATCCCTAGACATCAATGACAACTTTATTTCTTGACATCAATGATAACTTGTCTTAATGACTCAAAATGTCTAATAGTGAAGACCTCAAGACTTTTAGATTCTTGAGAAGAAGGCCTCTATTGATGTCAAAATTCAACGAGGAAGTTGAAGGATAAAGGAGCCTAACATTACTACGAAACCTGAAAGGTTTGAATATTACCTTTTTAGGCTAGAAGGCTCATTCAAAGATATGGATTTTCTCAATCTTTAGCAAAATACTGAAGAGTTCTTGAAGGAAAAACTTAGCTACAATTGGGGGAGTCCCCTACCAGATTTTTTAATTTCAATGACAATATTTCAGTCCAAAATTTGACTATAAAAGGCTAGCAATCATGACAACATTACTAGCTTTAGAAATTTATATCCACAAAGAGCATCCTTAAGGAGAATTTAAACCACCATACTATAGTTTCAAGTAGAAAGATAAAGGAGTTACTAAGCTGCAAAATGTTGAGTCAAGGAGCTATGTAGGACAACCAAGAAGTGTTGCAAAATCATCAAGTCAAGGGCAGAATTTTGGTGAATAAAATCACCAAGACATCCACCATATTTAGAAGTTATTAAAGGTAAGCAACTTGGGTGCAAAAGGTTCATTAGTTGAAATTTAAAACTATGGTTTATTAGAGATTCATTAAGCACCATATTAAAGTTAAAGTTGCAAGGAGTGGATTCATTTTAAAGTCTTCAAGGGAGTGCAGAATTCAGGTCAATACCTACACATTAAAATAGGAGTTAGATATATTTTTATAGAAATAAAATTATCATCTTCCTATTATCTAGTTACAACAAATAAGACTACATTAAGTTACAAAGATTATAGTTCTTTATAAGAAGCAATTACTAAGTGCATATTTCAAGTTAATTTGAAGGAGTAATAAGGTGAGACTAATATTTCACTATACTAATTTTTCTTTAGATGCACAAAGTACTTTTATATTGTAGTGAAAATTAGTGTATATTTTGAGTTATTTTGAGGATTCATTCATAGGAGCAATAAGGTGAGATTTTTATTACACTATTCCAATCATTCTTAAGAGCATCAAGCTTGGAGATATTATTGACACATTAATACTAGTTACCCTTAAGTTTTAAAGTGCATTAAGAGGTTATCATTGAAAGAGGTTATAGTACACAAAGAGGTTATCATTGAAGGAAGTTATCGTGCATTAAGATATTATCATTGAAGGAGGTTACCCTTAAGTTTTAAAGTACATTAAGAGGTTATCATTGAAGGAATTTAATACATAACCTCTAAAGATATGATTGAGAATCTAGAACCACTGCATATCTTGGTGAAAGTAATTCACCAAAGAAGATAACAAAATAGTAGTATTTCTCTCAAGAAGCTGCCTCATTAATAAGGTTAAAGGGTGTGAAAAAGGAATATATTCGACCTATTATCCTGGTGCAAGTTAAGGTACTAAACCTTAACTATTACAAAAATATTTACATGAATGGGAAGCACCATATGTGTCATTTCAAACTCATACAATAAGGACAAATGATTTAGCATTACAATAGTGTTGAAAATTTTGAGTAATTGAGTTTTCATTGATGTCAAGAGTCAGTTTCAGTGAGATATACAAGAAGAAGCAATTCTGCAATCAGTGCAAAAGGAAAGTCCACCTTTAGTTGATCAAATTCAATTTCAAGTGGTCAAATGAGGTTCAAAGAGCAATGAAGAGGCCCAAGAAAAATAATATTATAATATTAAAAGAGGTTATTTAAATTAATTATAAATTAATTTATTAACTAATTTAATTAACTTCTAAAGTTATTAAGTTAATTATAGATTAAATATAATTTAATTATAAAATTAATTTATGTTGATTAAAATAACCTTAAGGTTGGTTTATAAAGGTTATTAATTAATTTTAATTTGAAATTTGAATGTGCCATCGATGTTCCTAAGGCATTGGCCTTTGTGTATAAAAAGAGGGTAAAAACCTTTGCCTTAACCACCATGCAATTATCGATTAAAAACTCCAAAAGATTCATGTGCAAGGAAGAGACAATTTTTTATGCATTTTGAAAACCTTCCAGTGATAGACGACAAGACAAATAGGAGTAGGGCTCATTTGTCTTCGTACAACACTATGTAGCATAATTGGCGATAGTGGATGTTGCTAAAATGTTCGACAGGTAAGGAGAGCAGGGTTCAAAACCTGTCGAGTTAGTTTTGTAATAGAAGAGGGCATTTTGTTTTTGCGCCACACTAATAAAAAAGAGATAAGAGGAAGGATTGAGCCTTCCCATTCATGTGGAGGCTTGTAGCCCACATGGTGGGCTAGCGCCTCAATAAGGCACTCAAATATGAGTGATCTCGCATTCGAAACCCATCGAGGCCTTTTTATTGAGATAAAAGGTATGTGCTATTGTATTGCCAAGGTTGCATGAGGTATTTTGGATTTGCTAAGGTTGAATGAAAATTAAATATTTTGGAGGGTTATAAATTTTATTTTTAAATTTTATTATTGAGTATTTAAGGGAGATAAAAGGATAGGAAGTATTATTTTTGAGGCTTTGATATTTGGAGGTTGTTAATTAAATATTGGAGATTATAAGGAGTAATTGAGAAATTAATTTTTATGTATGATTTGATGATTGCTAATTTAAAATAAGGAGTAATAAGGTGTATTTGAGTTTTATTATTTTTGTAATTGAGAAATATTTCTGAGAGTGTTAGAGTGATATTTTGTCATCTAACCATTGAAATTGGAAAAGAAAATAATTGTGTTTAAAACAAGTTTTGAGGTCATTTTCTTCATCAAACAAAAGGTATGGGCACATATTCATTGAGAGTTATTGTTGGATGTTGTGAATGCTAATTTGGATTTAAAAGGGTTGTTTGATAAGCATTGTTGAGTTTGGTTTTTCTGGAATGAAATTTTATTCTAGAAACCTTGTTTGATAAGCATTGTTGGAAATATTGAGTAAAGCTTTCATATGCTTGAACTAGGGTTTGTGCAAAGAACATGAGTATCATTGTTATGTAAAGTTGTGAACCATATTGAACTAGGATTTGTGAAAAGAATATGAGTATCATTGTTATGTGATATTTTTTGATAAGCATTGATTGGAAATAATTGAATGAGTGTTCATATGTTTGGACTATGGTTTGTGAGCAAGGATTGTTTCATTGAGTGATTGGTTGAGTAGAGTTGGTTTAACCTAGTCAATTGTAAGAGTTGAAATTATAGTTCTAGTTCTGTGAAATAAATTGTTCCATTTTATGAATTAATTTTAGAAATATATTGAGTGTTTGTGAATGTGAAACATATTGAGTCTCTAACAATTATCTATATGTTTCTGTGATAAAAAGAGGGATTGAAAGTGATTGTGTATTGTGATGAGTACAAAGTATATTGAGTCTCTAAAATTCTCTATATGTTTATGTGATATTGGACAAGTTCTAGTGAGGACTTTTTGAGCATATTTGAGGTAAGTCTTTGAGTGGACTTATGGAAATATTGGTGTAAGATTTTATGGAAGATTACAATAAAAATTTGAAGACAAAAATTGAGAGCAGATTGGACAAGTTATAAAGAGGACTTGTGGATAGATTAGTGTGAGAATTTGTGGAATATTACAATGCAGAGTTGAGACAAGTCTTGAAAAGACTTGTGAGCAGAGTTGATTGATTGATTTGTTCAAACCTTGAGTTAAGATTTGGGGTAGATCTAGCAGAGTTGATTTGTTATTAATTCAATATTTATGTTAAGGATTGATGATAGATATTGAGGATAGGTTTGTGCTAGACTGAAGGACTATTTTTAGTATAAATTTGAGGATAGAGTTTGATGTAGATTTGAGGACAAGTTTGTGCTAGACTAAAAACATAGATTGTGCAGATTTGTGCTAGATCGAAGGACTATATTTAGTAAATATTTGAGACAGATCTGAGAGCTATCTTTGGAGGTGACAGAGTATAAAGTATGACCATATATAGTGGATATATATCTGTTAGCCAGGGTAGTGAGGACAGGTCTTCTGAGTGAGTACAAGAGTCTTCAGTGGATAGAGATCCATAAGCCAGTGTAGTGGAGGCAACAATTCTTCTAGAATATCACCAGCCAAGGCAAAGGAGAAAGGAGTTCTCCTATGGATAGAGATCCATGAACCCGATTAGGGTATTTTTGTCTCCTTTGGACAGAGGTCCATAAACATTGTAATAGGGAAAGGTTTCCCAAGAGATTTGTTGAGAAAATTTTAGTGAAATATTTTCTCCATGGAGTAGCCCACATTAGGTGAACCATGTTAAATTGGTGTCTTTATTGTGTGTGGAAATTTATGCATTTCTTTGATTACTATTGTTGATATTGATATTTATACATTGCATAATATTGATTGGGAAAGAAAAGTAAAAATGGGTCTTATAATGTTCACCCCCCCTCTCAGTATAAGCTTGTGTTCTTTAATTGGTATCAAAGCGGGTTCCTTAGAAAGAGTTTAAAATATTTAAGGAAAGGCTTACAAGAACACAATGGATTATAAGAGTGGATCCTCAGATAATTTAGCACCGGTATTTAATAGAAGTGATTATGTATTTTGGAGTATGAGAATGAATATTCACCTAATGACACTTGGAAATGAAATATGGGAAGCAATTGAAAATGGATACACACCACCAGCTACTCCACCTACAAATAAATATGGTAAGATTCTACATCATTACAATTCAAAAGAAATGAATGTAATTTTGAAAGGTTTACATAGAACTGAGTTCACAAAGGTTATGCATTGCAAATCAGAAAAAGGATTTTGGGATAAGTTGCAAAGCATATATGGAGATAAAAATGTCAAAAGGGAAACTATACAAAATCTCAAGGGACAATTTGAAGAATTAAGATTGAAGGATGAGGAAAATATTAGTGCTTATCCAATTAATGTAGATGAGATTGTTAACTCCATGGAAGGACTTGGACTTGAGGTTCAATAATTTGATGTTTGTGATCATATATTAAGATCTCTCCAAAAATGGTTTAGTGAAAATATTTTAGCTATAGATGAATCAAAATATGGTGATATTTTTACAAGATATGAATTACTTGGCATTCTTACAACATTTAAGATGAGAACAAAAGAGGAACCTAATATTTGAAGAACACAAGCTTATACTGAGAGGGGGGTGAACAGTATAAGACCACTTTTTACTTTTCTTTCCAAATCAATATATGCAATGTATAGATAGCAATATCAACAGTAGTAATCAAAGCAATGCACAAAATACCACACACAATAGAGACACCACAATTTACGTGGTTCACCCAATGTGGGCTACTCCACGGAGAAAATATTTCACTAAAATTTTCTCGATCAATCTCTTGGGAATCCTTTCCCTATTACAATGTTTATGGACCTCTATCCAAAGGAGACACCAATCCCCTAAATCAAGTTCATGGATCTCTATCCATAGGAGAACTCCTTCTCCTCTGCTCTGGTTGGTGATCCTCTAGAAGACAACTACCTCCACTACACTAGCTTGTGGATCTCTCTCCACTGAAGACTCTTATCCCCACTCATAAGACCTATCTTCACTACCCTGGCTAATGGATCTCTATCCACTAGAGACTACCATCCTCTCTACTCTATCACCTCCAAATATCTATCTCAAATCTACACTAAACATAGTCCTTCGGTCTAGCACAAATATACTCAATATCTATCTCTAGTCTGGTACAAACTTATCCTCAAATATGCACCAAATTTGCTCTCAAATATGCACTAAACATAGTCCTTTGGTCTAGCACAAATTTATCCTCAATATCTATCTTTGGTCTGGTACAAATCTATCCTCAAATTTGCACCAAATTTTGCTCTCAAATATGCACTAAACATAGTCCTTCGGTCTAGCACAAATCTATCCTTGATATCTATCTTCAAGCCTTAACTCAAGGCTTGACTCAACTCTGTTGGATCTGCCCCAAACCTTAACTCAAGGTTTTGAACAAATCAATCAACTCTACTCTCAAGTCTTCTCAAAGACTTATCTCAAATCTGCCTTGCAAGCTTCCACAAAATCTCACACTAATCTATCCACAAGTCCTCTCTAGAACTTGCTCAAATATGCTCAACAAGTCCACTCAGAACTTGTCCAAATCTTCTCAACAAGTTCACATAAAACTTGTCCAAATATGCTCAACAAGTTCACATAAAACTTGTCCAAATCTGCTCAAAAGTTCACATATAACTTGTCCAAATATGCTCAACAAGTCCACATAGAACTTGTCCAAATCTGCTCAACAAGTCCACATAGAACTTGTCCAAATCTGCTCAACAAGTCCACATAAAACTTGTCCAATATCATAGAAACATAAAGAGAATTGTTAGAGACTCAATATGTTCTATACTAATCACAATGCTCAATTACTTTCAATCACTCTCTTAGAAACATAAGGAGAATTGTTAGAGACTCAATATACTTCAATTTCAGCTCAATGCTCAATCACTTTCACAACTCAATTCAGAATATAGAATAGTTTGTTTTATGGAACTTGAACAATCACTTCACACATCCACTTGACTAGGCTCAACCAACTCTACCCAACCAATCACTCAATGAAACACTCCTTTCTCACAAACCCTAGTCCAGGCATGTAAACACCAACTCAAAATATTTCCAACAATGCTCAACAATAAATCTCACATAACAATGATACTCATGATCTTTTCAAACCCTAGTTCAAGTTCTTTTCTCAACAACTCACTTCAACAACAATGCTTATAGCAATGATAATCAAACCCTAGTTCAAGTTCTTTGCTCAACAAATCACTTCAACAACAATGCTTATAAAGCAATCTTCACATAGCAATGATACTCAAACCCTAATTCAAGTTCTTCATACAACCAATGGTTTCAACAACAATGCTTATCAAACAAGGTTTAACAACAATTCTTTATTTCAGAAAACCTTGAAGCATTCACTCAACACACTCAATAAGGAAACCCTAATCAAGTCCTTTTCACTCCAAACTTATTTTTCAGAAAACCAACCAATCAACTTAACTATGGAAGAATGTGCTCATACCTTTTTCTTGATGATAAGGAGTAGACCTCACAAATCTGCCACAACCATAAAACACTTCTTTGCCAAACTCAAGAAGGTTAGAATACAAAATATTATTCCAATATTTCCTCAAAAATATTCTTTGCACCAAGATATAATCAATGCCTTATTTCTTCCTCTTTCAACAAATCATACATAACAAAATACTTGGAAACACCTTATCAACTCCAATCTTAGAATAGTGACCAACACCCTAATAAATCAACCACTCTTAAAATAATATCCACCACCATAGGATATTAACCACTTTAATAATATTCACCACTATAGAATATCAACCATTCTTAATAATATTCACCACTATAGAATATTAACCAAACACTTTTCACTCCATGCATAAAACCTTTGAGCAAACAATATTAAAAATTTAATTTTTCCAAACCTTATAACTCCCTTGCAACCTTAGAACCAATAATAAACATGCAAAATTAATTTTTAACTTGCCCAACCAACCTCCAAAATTTTTGGAGATTAAACACCTTGCGTACCTTGTATTCCCCACCAAAAGGGGATTCGATGTGACTCGATCCATCGTCTCCTCTTGCCTAAGCGCTTAGGTGCTTGGGCACTCACCGCGTGGGCTACGAAGGCCCATGTGAAGGAAGGATAGATGCCTTCCTCTTATGCCTTCAACACTTCTCCTTTTTCACACATGAAAAACATGTTTTCGTTTCCCTTGGTCATAGCGCTAAATTCTTTGCTTCGCACGTTCGTATCTTAGGCATGGTAATTTCATTAAAGTGGTAGGTGCTCCCTTTTATATGCATAATATAACATTCCTCCTCACGTCGGTGCTTTTTGAAATTGAATTTCGAATTTCAAATCTAAAACCCACTTTAGGGTTTTAACCTTAATTTAATTAATTTATAATTAATAAATAAATTAATTAATAATTAATTTAAATAACTTTTCAAGTTAAGTAAATTAACTAATAAATTAATTTATAATTAACTTTAAGCTTCCTTAGTATAATAAAATTATTATACTTTATTTTCCAATGGTTTTTATGAAAAACCTTTTATTTTCTCCTTCAGTGGTTTTAATGGAAAACCTTTTATTTTCTCCTTCAATGGTTTTAATGGAAAACCTTTTATTTTCTCCTTCAATGGTTTTAATGGAAAACCTTTTATTTTCTCCTCCAATGATTTTAATGGAAAACCTTTTATTTTGCTCCGTCAAGGTTTTAATGAAAAACCTTTTTGGTCATGCTTCATAAGACATTATGAAACTTTTTGGAACCAATCAATTGCATTCCTTTTGACATCAATGACAACTTCATGCCTTGACATCAATGACAACTCGATGGACTCAAAATGTCCAACAATCTCCCCCTTTGTCATTGATGGCAACCCAAATTATTTTAACTAAAAACTTGACCTTTCCTTTGTTCTGCTCCCCTTGGGACATTGCTCCCCCTGGCTCAATGCTCTCTTAAATACCAAATCTCTCCCTCTTACTCAAATCTAAATCTCTCCCCCTTACTCAAATATCTCCCCCTTTGACATCAATGGCAAAGGGTCACCTTTGGGGCTCGGGGCTAAGAATGAGCCTCTTAGCTTAGCCCCTCCCCCACCTCCTCTTGAGGTGGTTAATTCTGGGGTGGGAGTATTTCTACTCCTAGAAAGCATTATTCTTTACCTTTATCCTCTTTCCTTCTTATCTGAGTTTTCTATTTCCTCTAATTTTTTTCCATGTCCATGTTCCTGTCCATGTCTACATTCTTGTCCTTGTTCCTATTCCTATTCTTGTTCATATCCATGTTCATGTTCTGTTCCTGTTCATGTTCCTGTTCTTGTTCATACTTATTTTTGGAATATCTGCTCTACACCACTTTGTTGTGTGACCATCATTATTGCACTTATAACACTTAATGTTATTATTCCTTGGAGGTGCAAATGTCTTAGGATTTCTCCTAGTGAAGCCATACCTTCTTCTATCATGAACCCTACAATTTATTGCCTTGTGACCAAACTGATTACATGAGTAGCAATACCCATGGAAAAGTTGTCTGTTCCCATATTCCTATCTTTCCTGTGTCCTGCACTGTGAAGCCATGTGCCCAAACCTGTGACATGAAAAACATCTTCCATTGAAGTTTCCTTGTCTTGACCTCATTGGTCTCTTGGTCTCTCTTGACCTATTCTGATTGTTGTTCCATCTATATCCTCTTTGTGCATTGTTCCTGTTCTTGTTGAACTCTCTATTGTCCAACTCATTCTCAGATGTCTCATTCTCTCTTACACTGTCTTCTTCTGAAGTATCTTCATCTGAAGTATCTTCTTCTCCAAAACTTGAGGTTGACTCTCCTTCCCATTTCTTTTGATCTTGTCCAAATCCAAGACCTGTTTTGCTTGATGTAGGCTTTTGTATCTTGATGAACTTATCCAAGTTCTTTGAGCTATTTTTGAACCCTTTTAGCTTGAATTTGGAGTCCTCTAAATCTTCTCTTAGTAGAGCTACTTCTTGGGTCAACCTTTCACATTCTAAGACCTTTGCTTCTAACTTATCCTTGAATTTCTTTGTCTTAGCCTTTGATTTTTCTAAATCCTCTATAAGCAATCTTCTCTCTTCATCACATTCTTGAAACTGAATTTCAAGTTTAGAGTTTTGCTTTCTTACCTTCTTTACTATTTCAAGGGCATAAATAAGTTCTCCTTTGAGATCATATCCATCCTTTTCTGAATATTCCTCTATTTGTTTACCTTTGTCCACATCTTCATTTTCTTTTGACTTGTCTTCTATAGGATCACCTTCTTTATCTTCCAATGCCATTAGAAGATTTTCATCTGGTCCTTCAAGTGTATCTTCATATTCATCATCACTGAAACTATAACCATCCCTTGTACAATCATCTTCAAGATGTCCAAAGTTACCACATCTAAAACACTTGAGAATTATTGGAGTCCTTTTCTTAACTTGTTCTTTTTCTTCAATCATAAAAAGAACTTCATCTCTATCATTGTCTAAAAAACTAGCATCACTATCACTTGAGTACTTACTTGCATTATCCGCATAGTAGCTCCTCTTTTTCCTTTGGAAGAACTTCTTTCCTTGTCTGCTTTGTTTATCCTTGCTTTGCTTTTGGTGCCTATATCTTTCTGATTCCCTATTCCTGTGATCCTATTTTTCTTCACCATTGTTATTCTTAGCTTCTTGACAATCTATTGCAAAATATCCATACTTTCCACAATTGAAATATTTAATAGATCTTGTATCTCTAGATCTTCTTGAATCCTTATTCCTTCTACCATAATTTGCTTCTTCATCACTGGATGACTCATTGCTTGATTCTGACTTCTTACCCTTAGTCTTCTTGATTGCTTTGAATTTTGCTTCCTTCTGGGGAATAGGATATTTTGTTCTTATCTCATGTGCTGTAAGAATACCAAGCAACATATCTCTTGTCAAAGTATCACCATCCATTGACACTTCTATAGCAGAAACCTTTTCACTGAATCTGTTTGGAAGAGTTCTCAAAACTTTATCACAAACATCTGATTCATCAATCTTCATTCCAAGTCCTTGCATTGCATTAACAACCTCATCAATTCAAAGTAGATAAGTACTAATGTTTTCCTCATCCTTCATTCTTAACTCCTCAAATTGTCCTTTGAGATTTCACATCTTTGCTTTCTTGACACATTTATCTCCTTCATATATATTTTGCAATTTATCCCACATGTCTTTTGTAGTTTGATAGTGCATAACTTTCATAGACTCTGTTCTATGCAAACCTCTTAAAAGTGCATTCATTGCTTTTGAATTGTAATGTTGTAGGAGCTTACCTTCCTTATCTGTAGGAGGATTAATTAAGGGATCATATCCAAATTCAACTACTTCCCAAATTTCATTGCCAAGTGCCATCAGGTAGATCTTCATTCTCATACTCCAATACATATAGTCACTTCCATCAAATACTGGTGCTGAGTTATCTGAGGACACATTCTTAGAATCCATTGTGTTCTTGTTAGATTTTCCTTCAAGTTGTTAAACTCTTCTGAAGGAACCTACTCTGATACCAATTGAAGAACACAAGCTTATACTGAGAGGGGGGTGAATAGTATAAGACCACTTTTTACTTTTCTTTCCAAATCAATATATGCAATGTATAGATAGCAATATCAATAATAGTAATCAAAGCAATGCATAAAACACCACACACAATAGAGACACCATAATTTACATGGTTCACCCAATGTGGGCTACTCCACGGAGAAAATATTTCACTAAAATTTTCTCGATCAATCTCTTGGGAATCCTTTCCCTATTACAATGTTTATGGACCTCTGTCCAAAGGAGACACCAATCCCCTGAATCAAGTTCATGGATCTCTATCCATAGGAGAACTCCTTCTCCTCTGCTCTAGTTGGTGATCCTCTAGAAGACAACTACCTCCACTACATTGGCTTGTGGATCTCTCTCCACTGAAGACTCTTGTCCCCACTCAGAAGACCTATCTTCACTACCCTAGCTAATGGATCTCTATCCACTAGAGACTACTATCCTCTCTGCTCTATCACCTCCAAAGATCTATCTCAAATCTACACTAAACATAGTCCTTCGGTCTAGCACAAATCTTCTCAATCTCTATCTCTAGTCTGGTACAAACCTATCCTCAAATCTGCACCAAACTCTGCTCTCAAATCTACACTAAACATAGTCCTTTGATCTAGCACAAATCTATCCTCAATATCTATCTCTGGTCTGGTATAAATTTATCCTCAAATCTACACCAAAATTTACTCTCAAATCTGCACTAAACATAGTCCTTCGATCTAGCACAAATCTATCCTTGATCTCTATCTTCAAGCCTTAACTCAAGGCTTGACTCAACTCTATTGGATCTACCCCAAACCTTAACTCAAGGTTTTGAACAAATCAATCAACTCTGCTCTCAAGTCTTCTCAAAGACTTATCTCAAATCTGCCTTGCAAGCTTCCACAAAATCTCACACTAATCTGTCCACAAGTCCTCTCTAGAACTTGCTCAAATTTGCTCAAAAAGTCCACTCATAACTTGTCCAAATCTGCTCAACAAGTTCACACAGAACTTGTCCAAATATGCTCAACAAGTTCACATATAACTTGTCCAAATCTTCTCAACAAGTCCACATAAAACTTGTCCAAATCTGCTCAACAAGTCCACACATAACTTGTCCAAATCTTCTCAACAAGTCCACATAGAACTTGTCCAAATCTGCTCAACAAGTCCACATAGAACTTGTCCAATCTCATAGAAACATAAAGAGAATTGTTAGAGACTCAATATATTCTATACTAATCACAATGCTCAATTACTTTCAATCACTCTCTTAGAAACATAAGGAGAATTGTTAGAGACTCAATATGCTTCAATTTCAGCTCAATGCTCAATCACTTTCACAACTCAATTCAGAATATAGAATAGTTTGTTTTATGGAACTTGAACAATCACTTCACACATCCACTTGACTAGGCTCAACCAACTCTACCCAACCAATCACTCAATGAAACACTCCTTTCTCACAAACCCTAGTCCAGGCATGTAAACACCAACTCAAAATATTTCCAACAATGCTCAACAATAAATCTCACATAACAATGATACTCATGATCTTTTCAAACCCTAGTTCAAGTTCTTTGCTCAACAACTCACTTCAACAACAATGTTTATAGCAATGATAATCAAACCCTAGTTCAAGTTCTTTGCTCAACAAATCACTTCAACAACAATGCTTATAAAGCAATCTTCACATAGCAATGATACTCAAACCCTAATTCAAGTTCTTCATACAACCAATGGTTTCAACAACAATGCTTATCAAACAAGGTTTAACAACAATTCTTTATTTCAAAAAACCTTGAAGCATTCACTCAACACACTCAATAAGGAAACCCTAATCAAGTCCTTTTCACTCCAAACTTATTTTTCAGAAAACCAACCAATCAACTTAACTATGGAAGAATGTGCTCATACCTTTTTCTTGATGATAAGGAGTAGACCTCACAAATCTGCCACAACCATAAAACACTTCTTTGCCAAACTCAAGAAGGTTAGAATACAAAAATATTATTCCAATATTTCCTCAAAAATATTCTTTGCACCAAGATATAATCAATGCCTTATTTCTTCCTCTTTCAACAAATCATACATAACAAAATACTTGGAAACACCTTATCAACTCCAATCTTAGAATAGTGACCAACACCCTAATAAATCAACCACTCTTAAAATAATATCCACCACCATAGGATATTAACCACTTTAATAATATTCACCACTATAGAATATCAACCATTCTTAATAATATTCACCACTATAGAATATTGACCAGACTTAATAATATTCACCACTATAGAATATTAACCAAACACTTTTCACTCCATGCATAAAACCTTTAAGCAAACAATATTAAAAATTTAATTTTTCCAAACCTTATAACTCCCTTGCAACCTTAGAACCAATAATAAACATGCAAAATTAATTTTTAACTTGCCCAACCAACCTCCAAAATTTTTGGAGATTAAACACCTTGCGTACCTTGTATTCCCCACCAAAAGGGGATTCGACGTGACTCGATCCACCGTCTCCTCTTGCCTAAGCGCTTAGGCGCTTGGGCACTCACCGCGTGGGCTACGAAGGCCCACGTGAAGGAAGGATAGATGCCTTCCTCTTATGCCTTCAACACTTCTCCTTTTTCACACGCAAAAAACACGTTTTCGTTTCCCTTGGTCGCAGCGCTAAATTCTTTGCTTCGCACGTTCGTATCTTAGGCATGGTAATTTCATTAAAGTGGTAGGTGCTCCCTTTTATATGCATAATATAACATTCCTCCTCACGTCGGCGCTTTTCAAAATTGAATTTCAAATTTCAAATCTAAAACCCACTTTAGGGTTTTAACCTTAATTTAATTAATTTATAATTAATAAATAAATTAATTAATAATTAATTTAAATAACTTTTCAAGTTAAGTAAATTAACTAATAAATTAATTTATAATTAACTTTAAGCTTCCTTAGTATAATAAAATTATTATACTTTATTTTCCAATGGTTTTTATGAAAAACCTTTTATTTTCTCCTTCAGTGGTTTTAATGGAAAACCTTTTATTTTCTCCTTCAATGGTTTTAATGGAAAACCTTTTATTTTCTCCTTCAATGGTTTTAATGGAAAACCTTTTATTTTCTCCTCCAATGATTTTAATGGAAAACCTTTTATTTTGCTCCGTCAGGGTTTTAATGAAAAACCTTTTTGGTCATGCTTCATAAGACATTATGAAACTTTTTGGAACCAATCAATTGCATTCCTTTTGACATCAATGACAACTTCACGCCTTGACATCAATGACAACTCGATGGACTCAAAATGTCCAACAATATTTAGAAGGAAGCAACCTTCAAAGATACTAATAAGACAAAGGGTAAG
The DNA here is from genome assembly GCA_028583015.1 of Wollemia nobilis. Taxonomy (NCBI): domain Eukaryota; kingdom Viridiplantae; phylum Streptophyta; class Pinopsida; order Araucariales; family Araucariaceae; genus Wollemia; species Wollemia nobilis. The sequence goes on along the minus strand of JAQPPZ010016751.1, from coordinate 425,971 downwards.
AAGTTATATTCAAGCAATGAGTCAACCAGTGATGAAGAAGCAAACTATGGAAGAAGGAATAAGGATCCAAGGATATATAAATATGTAAAATCTGTTAGATATTTCAATTGTTGAAAGTATGGTCACTAAGCAACTGATTTTCAAGAAGCTAGAAATAGCAATGATGAAGAAAAACATGATTATAAGAACAGGGAATCTAAAAAATATAGGTACCAAAAGAAAGGTAAGGATGGACAAGGCAAACAAGGAAAGAAGTTCTTTCAAATATAGAAGAGGAGTTACTATGCATACAAGGCAAGTAAGTACTCAAGTGATAGTGATAATAGTTTCTCAGATAATGATAAATATGAAGTTCTATTTCTAACAAAAGAAAATAAAGAAGTTAAGAAAAGGTCACCAATAATCCTCAAGTGTTTTAGATGTGATAACTTTGGTCATATTGAATATAGTTTTACAAATAGTGGTTTTATTTTTAGTGATGATGAATATGAAGATACACTTGAAGGACCAAAAGAGAATATTTTAGTGGCACTAGAAGAAGAAGAAGGTGATACTATAGAAGACAAGTCAGAAAAGAATGAATATGTTTTCAAATTTAAACAAATAGAGGAATAATCAGAGAAAGGAGAAGTTGATCTTGAGGGAGATCTTATTTATGCTCTTGACACATTAAATATGGTAAGAAAGAAAAACTCCCAACTTAAGCTTCAATTTTAAGAATGTGATGAAGAGAAAGTACAGCTTATAGAGGATCTAAATAAGTCAATGGCTAAGACAAATAAGTTCAATGATAAGTTAGAAGCAAAGGTCTTAGAATGTGAAAGGTTAGAACAAGAAGTAGCTTCACTAAGGAAGGAAGTAGAAAAGTCTAAGGATAAGCTACACAAGTTTGGAAGAAGCTCAAATAATTTGGATAAGATTATCAAGACACAAAAACCTACATAAAGCAAAACAAGACTTGGTTTTGAACAAGAACAAAGGAAAAAAGGAGAGGAGTCAACCTCGAGTTCTAAAAAGAAGAAACTTCATAAGAAGATAGTGTAAGATAAATTCATACTTCTAAGGATGAGTTGGACAATAGAAAGTTCAACAAGGAAAAGAACAATGTACAAAAGAGGAACAAATGGAACAAGAACCAACACATGGTAAAAGAGACTAAGAGACCAATGAGTTCAAGATAAGGAAATTTCAATGGACGATGTTTCTCATGTCACATATTTGGGTAAAAGGCTTCACAGTGTAGGACACATGAAATATAGGAATATGGGAACTTCAAAAATAGACATCTTTTTCATGGGTATTGCTACTCATGTAATCATTTTGGTCACAAGGCAATGAATTAATAGGAATAGATATGGCTTCACCCGAAGAAATCCCAAGATATTTGCACCTACAAGGAATACTTTTTTTTTGGTAGATAAGATACTATAGCATTAACACAGAGTTTTACAGGTTGACCCAAAAAATTTTACAAAAATCAGCCCAGGGCTGTTGATGAATATGTCCTTACTAAGGATCCTATATATATAATCTACATGACACCAAAGCCATTACATCGAGTAAGGCACATAGCCTGTTATCAAAAATAAACTTCCCATACAAAATTTTTGGTATACCCAGAGAAACCACACCTACATCATAATTACAAAAAAAATAACAGACACAGATCCCTTCCTTGAAATAGTGGAGAAACAAAAAGTTGTAGACACACATAGTAGAGTACTGAAAAAAACTCCCACAAGCTCTGTATTGACAGTTACTCTTAATAATTCTTTGGTAATTGCTTTCTTTCGTATATGACATGCTTTGGGACCACATCTTGTCTTGGCCAATCAGCCTTGGAGAAGTGAACCTATTGGCTAGATTTATGGCGGTGGCTATCTAGTGGTCCACATGGCTCTGGTTCGAAGTCTTATATTGTCATTTATTTCCTGCCCTATGATTATCAACCAACCTCAAATTACTAATATGACTAGGAGCCATGTTATCTGAAATGTGACTATCCCCATTAGTCTTTGTGGTATTTCCAAGCAGCATCCACCAAGACTGACAACTTGGATAATTTTTATTGTGAGTGCATTTCAAAAAAGATATGGGAATACTCATAGCCTTAAAACTTACAGTGCCTTACATGTTGCTAAATTTGACTATCATTATTGGCATTATTGTTGAATAAGCTCTTCTACTTCGCTCGAGACACCGTGTTCCCATTTGAAAAGTTCGTCATCATCGACACCCAAATTGGCCAGCTTATCAACAACTTTGTTAGCTTTTCGAAAGACATGTTGGGCTTTTCTATCCTGTCTTACCTGGAAAAGGATCCTAGCATCTTCAACAATTGTTTTAATCCTCAAAGTATGTGTTTTCCAATTATTGATGATATTTATAACATGCATAGATTCTCCTTCTACGATAAAATTACCTTCTAAGTATTGAGTCATTTGAAGGCCTCTCCACATAGCTCTAGCTTTAGATTCATTTTTTGTCCTTGTTTCAAAATATTCAGAAAATGCAAGCATCATATTCCTATTATGATCTCACACAATGCCGCCAGCACTTGCTCTGCCAGGATTTTCCTTAGCCGCTCCATCAAAATTAAGATTAAACCAACCCGTAGGAGGTGGGGACCACTTAACATTGGCTCTGGGATTGACTACCCTAGGCATAGACTCATCTAACAATGTTAATCTTAAATATTGAGCAATTATGGTCTCCTGCAGATGAGGTTTACGAATATCAAAAGGGATAAGGTTCACATTATCGTTGGAAAGGGATATGATCTTGGAAATTATAGTTTTATGATCATGGATAGACTCATCAAAGACTCTATGGTTCCTTTATAACCACACCTGCCAAAGATAGTGATTGAGACAAATTTTTGACATGTATCTAAGTATTTGGATTGAAAAGGGGCAAGGCCACTGGATGAATAAATCAAGTACGGTGGCTGGTTTAACCCAAGAAATATTGAAGGCCTAAAAAACCCCACTTAGGACAGTCAAGAAAAAAAGGCACTTAAGGAAAATATGATAAATGGTCTCCCAATTAGCTCTACATAGATAACAACAATTAGTGATACAAATACCTTTATGCATCATATTATCAATGGTTAGAATTCTTCCTTGGATAACCAGCCATGAAAATACTACAATTTTTGAAATTAATTTTTTTATCCAAACTAACTCCTTTTGGAGGACAAAATCCTCGTCATCAAGCATAAACTTGTAAGCTAATTTAACAGTGAACTGCTCATTTTATGTAGGAGCCTAGGTCACTTGATCTTCCTTGGGTCTCATTGGGATAAAATTTTACTCGAGAATGTTACAAATATCATTTGATTTCACTTGAAATCCCTGAATCCTTATTTGTTTCCACTTCATTCTGCCTCTGTCCTCAACCATATAATCAAAGACTTTTTTGCCAATGAGTTCTTCTATGATATCTCTGATTCGGGATAAGTTAGGATATTGCGTCAGTGGTTCATCCTTAGCCCACCTATCATTCTAGCAATTTATCCTCTCACCATTGCCTAAAACCCATCTTAAACATTTTTTGATGATTTCCTTACAATTGAGAATTGTTTTCCAAAAAGTAGAACCTTTGATTGGAACTGAGTCACATAGAAATTCCATATTTTAAAGATACGTTCATTTGATGATAGTTGTCCATTCATTTTCTTCACCATAAATGAGGCACCATGCCTGCTTAGGTAGTAAAGCTAAATTCATATGAGCAATTCTCCTTAGACATAAGCCCCCATTTTCCCTGGGTCTGCACACTTTGGTCCATCCTACAAGGTGTATTCTTTTTTTCTCCTCTGTTCCAGTCCATAAAAATTATTTTTGGAGTTTCTCAATTTTCTAGAAAACCTTCACAGGGGATTTGAAAACGGAGAGGAAATAGACTAGAATGCTCTGAAGAGAGGCCTTAGTGAGGGTCAACTTTCCTTCTTGAGATAGAAGATGGCCTTTCCATCCAACAATTTTTTTTGAATTTTGTCAATAACCTTGTCCCACATTGACTCTCTCGAAGAACCAATAGAAAGAGGGAGACCAAGATACGAAGTGGGTAGGTTTGCTATATCACACCCTAAATTTTTTCTAGTCCTTCCTTACCTCTGAATGGGGGTGTTCAAGAAATATAACTTGCTTTTACTAAAATTAACTTTCTGACCAGCAGCATCCTCATAGAATTGTAGGATGTATTTAATTCTTTTGGCCTCAACCACTGATGCCTTAGTAAATAGAAGGGTATCATTGATGAATTGTTGGTGAGAAACAACCATAGTGAGAGATGTTGCTTTGATTCCTGATATTAGACTTGAACTGCAAGTATTTTTTATGGTTCTTCCTAAAGCTTCTGTCACAATGATGAATAACATGGGGCTGATAGGGTCCCCCTACTGAATTCCTCTGCAACTTTGAAAGTAACCAGTAGTTGTTCCATTAACCATAATCGATAACCATGCTTTAGAAATGCATTCTTTGATCAAATTAACCCATTGGTGGTGAAAACTAAACTTAAGGAGGACAGTAATCATAAATCCCCAATTTAGCTTGTCAAATGCTTTGTTCATATCAAGCTTGAGGGAAAAAATAGACTTGTTAGTCTTATGAGCAGAGTGCAGAGCTTTATGAACTATGATAACTCCATCCAAGATTAAATTTCCCTGGATAGAGCTTCCCTGGCATGGATCTATGATGCGGGGCAAAACATATCTCATTCTATTTACAATGGCTTTAGTTAGGATATTGTAAGAAATATTGCACAGACTGATTGGCCTGAAGTCAGCCAAAGATTCAAGGGTTTTCTTCTTAGGAATTAGAGAAATAAAAGTAGAGTTGAGACCTTTTGGGATATTATTTCTTGATTGGAATTCTATGATAGCAAAAATTACATCCTCACTTATGATGTCCCAAAAATCTTGATAGAAACAAGGGGGAAAGCCATCGGGTCCCGGGGCTTTGTCTGGCTCTATGCTAAACAAGGCTTCCTTAATTTCCTCATCAGAAAAGGGAGCTAGAAGCTTAAGGTTTATATCCTCATTTATTATGCTAGGAATGGATTGCAAGAGAATATCTTTGGTCTCCTCATTGCACTATGATTCCTGACCAAGGATAGAATTGAAATAAGTTACTGCCTCCTTTATGATTTTTGTTAAGTCCTGAGGAATAGAACCATCTATTTTTTTAAAAAAATATATCTTGTTATTGCTTCTGTTTATAAGTGTGGTGATGTGAAAAAACTTGGAATCTAAATCTCCATATTTCAACCAAAGAGCCATTGATTTTTGCCTCTAATAGATTTCCTCACAGGCCAAAATATTATGAAACTTTGCTAGTTTTGTTCATTCCTCCTACCTAGTAGTTTCATTAGCATCACCATGTTGAATCCTCTGATTAATTATCTTCAAAATTTCAACAACCTATTTTTTATTTTCAAAGAGGTTCCCAAAGACCACTTTGTTCCAATTTTGAAGCTTTTCCTTAACAAACTTTAATTTGCCAACAAGTTTAAAAGTTGCACTACCCCTGACAGGCTGTTGACACCACTGAATTAAGTTATCTCTGAAACTGGAATGTTTGATCCACATAAATTGAAATATAAAATGTTTCTTGAAGGATAGAGAGTTAGGGATCTCCAACAAAATGGGATTATGATCAAAGGTAATTTTAGGAAGGGATTGCAGGGTAGAATCACCGAACAAATTTTTACCCTCCTTTGATAGAAAAAACTTGTCAAAACTTTATTGAATGAGATGATACCCTATTCACCAATTGCTCCAGGTATAATTCACTCCTCTAAGTTTTACATCCATCAACATGTTGGAGTTCACAAAGTCATTGAACTCATCCATGCTCCTGATAGGTGGTCCATTTCCACCCATTTTTTTTGAAGGGTAAATAGGAGTGTTAAAATCCCTAGCCAGAATCCAGGGGACATTATAAAATATTTCACTCAGATTTCCTAAGTAATCCCACAATAGATCTCTCCCTTGAATTGAACTTGAGGCATAAATATTTGAAAGGATCCACAACCTGTTGCTGTTTATTTCCTTAAATAAAACACTAAGAACCCTGTCATATTTCTAAATAATGGTGCCTTCTATTATATAGGGATACCACAAAGTCATAAGGCCTCCAGATGCTCATTTGGCTTATTTGCAAACCATCTCCCCTTGATTCCATATTTTTTTTGCTACTTTTTTTTACTGAATCTCATCATGTTTTTTTTCTTGCAACATGATAATAGTTAGGTTCACTTGATTTCTTATTACACTGACTTCCTTGTGTTTGGGTAGGCCATTGAGGCCTCTCACATTCCATGAGAGGAACTTCATTTAGATTGTTTGGGATTTCTTCCTCTCCCCATCCCTTGAGGGGGTTTTCCTAATTTGTTGTCTTCAAAACCCGGAATAACTTGTTGAAACAAGGTTCTCTATTTTCCATTGGAAATGTCATTATCAGTTTTAATTTTTTTATGCTCAAAATTTGATATTCTACCTCTTATTTTTTCACTGCCAAAATCTATAGGAGACTTCACAGTGCTCCTAGTTTTTTTAGGACTAAACTGGGGGGAGGCAATTTGTTGCAGAATCAGACTGCCATTTTCCTCAGTCTAAAGAGTTTCACATATCTCCACCCCTACATCTGAATCTTCTCCTTTTTTTCTGTATTCCGCTGGTCTGTGGGACGGATCCTCAGTAGGATTCACCTAGCTCCTAGTGATGATGTTAGGGAGATGAGATTTTTTATTTTCCAATTCCTCAACATTTTTCTTAAGTTCTTTAGCATTAGGGTTTGGATTTGGGATGCCCACTGGGCTTGAAGTATTTTTAGGATTAGGTTTTAAGGATCCCGACTTGGATGGGGATTCTAGAGATTAGGTATTAGGGTTTGGCTTTGTGATGCCCACGGGGCTTATAGTAATTTCATCATTAGGGTTTGAGGATCCTAACTTGGATGGGGATTCTAGAGAGTTAGAAATCTTAGCTTGAAGGTTTTGGGCTTCCATGTCTTTCGATAATCCTCCTACTCCCATATTGGATATAATTGAAAATTTATTTGAAACTAGAGTATTGGAACTTACCTGAGTATTTTTTTGCCAAAAACCTATTGTTTTCCTTTGTCTTGTTGGGATCCTACACCCTCTCTTTTATTTTTTTGGTAGATATAGTTTTCCTTATTGAAATCGCCTCTACCAGGGAAACTCCTCAAATTTCCTCTATCTAGCATTCCCTGCTTCTGCTTTTCTCTATTCATTGCTAGGTTAGGGCACTAATTGCATATATGTCCTTGATTTTTACATTCGGTATAGAATGTTGGTCTATTATTGTATTCTACCGACTATTTTTGATAGTATTCTCCATACTCTAGCTCCACAAACCTTGGCAATTCATTATCCAAATTAGCATTTATGTAGATTCCATGTGTCATCCTTGTCTTGGCCAAGGTTGCATGGTCAATGGATATCAGGTCCCCTATAGTTATGGCTATGCCCTACAGCCAATATTCATTGAATAACTAGGCAGGTAGACTCGGGAGATGAACCCAAATAGGGGTAATGTTAATATTTTGCTTTTTAGGGTTGAAATATTCACCCCATCGTCTAATAAAAAGGCTCATTTTGCCCAAAAACCAAGGACCTCCTGTTAAAATGTGGTTAGCATCCTCCATATTATTAAAATAGATAATGAAGAACCCTTGAGTTAGAGCTACCAACTCCAAGCTACCTATCGGTTGTCATTTACCCATCGCCCAAGCCCTGATAGTCTCCATGTCCGGCCTACCTCCCAAAAACTTGCCTACCAAGGAGAATTATTCCATTGAAATAAAAGGGCTCATGGAACTTGCCGGGGACAAAATTTTATTATTTACAGGAACTAGGGGAAAAAGAGAGATAACCTCCTTTATTTTTCCTCTAAGAGTCTTAGCAAAATATAGCCACTTCTTGGGCCCCACATTGTCCTTCGTATTTTTTTTATCGAGGTATTTATGAGGAGAGTCAGGCCCCCGCGTGATGCCCACCTCCAAATCTACCATAGCCTAACTGTGTTCCTCTAGATCCTTGTTTGATCCATGCTCGAGGTTACCACCCACCCCTTTCATACCTGCTCTACCTTTGCCACCTTGGCTAATATTCCTACCCAGAAAATTCAAACCCTCACTCCTGCCGCATCCGCTAAACCTCAAGTCACTCATTCCTTAATATAACAAGAATATTTTCAAATTCTTATATGAATGGGGACACCTCCAAGGAATTATAATATTAAGTGTTACAAGTGCAATAATCATGGACATACAACAAAGTGGTGTAGAGCAAAAATTCCAAAGACAAGTAGGAATGAGAACAATTAGAAAAATTAGAAGGATCAAATGAGAAGGAAAGTAGATAAAGTTAAATATTAGTGCATGCTAGGAGTATAAATACTCCCACCCCAAAATAGGGGCTAAGCTAAGAGACTCATTCTTAGCCCTGAGCCGCAAAGGTGACCCTTTGCCATTGATGTCAAAGGGGAGAGATTTGAGTAAGGGGAGAGAGATTTGATTTAAGGGGAGAGCATTAGTCAGGGGGAGCAAAATAGAAAAAGGTTAAGGAAATTGTAAAATATAATTGGGTTACAATCAATGACAAAGGGAAATATTGTAGTATATTTTGAGTAATTGAGTTGTCATTGATGTCAATAGTCAATTTCAATGAGCAGTACAGGAAGAAGAAGTTTCCTAATCAATGCAAAAGTCTACCTTCAGTTGGTCAGATTAGGTTCAAAGAGAAATGAAGAGGCCCAAGAAAAATAATATTATAATATTTTATTATAATATTAAAATGGGAGATTTAAATTAATTATAAATTAATTTAATTAACTTCTAAAGTTATTAAGTTAATTATAGATTAATTATAATTTAATTATAAAATTAATTTATGTTAATTAAAATAACCCTAAGGTTGGGTTATAAAGGTTATTAATTAATTCGAATTCAAAATTTGAATGTGGTACCGATGTTCCTAAGGCATTGGCCTTCATGTATAAAAAGACGACAAAAACCTTTGCCTTAACCACCATGCAATTATCGATTAAAAGCTCCAAGAGATTCATGCACAAGGAAGAGACAAGTTTCTGCATGTTTTGAAAATCATTCTGTGTTAAAGGACAAGACAAATAGGATAAGGGCTCCTTTATCTTCGCACAACACTGTGTAGTGTAGTTGGTGACAGTGGGTGGTGTTAAGACATTCGACAGGTGAGGAGAGCAGGGTTCGAAACCCATCGAGTTAGTTTTGCAAGAGAAGAGGTCTTTATGTTTTTACATCATGTCGATCGAAATGGGATAATAGGAAGGCTTGATCCTTTCCCTTCGTGTGGAGGCTTGTAGCCCACTTGGTGGGCTAGCGCCTCGATAATGTGCTCGGCTAGGAGTGGTCTCGCATTCAAAACCCGTCGAGATATTTTTCTTTAGATAAAATGTATGCACTATTGTATTGCAAATGTTGCATGAGGTATTTCGGATTTGGTAAGGTTGAATGAAAATTAAATATTTTTGAGGATTATAAAGTTTATTTTTAAATTTTATTATTGATTGTTTCAGGGAGATAAAATTATAGGCAGTATTATTTTTGAGGGTTTGATTTTTGGAGGTTGTTAATTGAAGATTCGAGATTATAAGGAGTAATTAAGTAATTAATTTTTATGTATAATTTGATGATTGCTAATATCAAAGGAGCAATAAGGTGTATTTGAGTTTGATTATTTTTGTAATTGAGAAATATTTCTAAGAGAGTGTTAGAGTGATATTTTGTCATCTAACCATTGAAATTGGCAAAGAAGAAAATTGTGTTTAAAATAGGTTTTGAGGTCATTTTCTTCATCAAACAAAAGGTATGGGTACATCTTCCTTGAGAGTGATTGTTGGATTTTGTGAATGCTAAGTTGGAGTGAAAAGGGTTGTTTGATAAGAATTGTTGAGTTTGGTTTTTTTGGAATGAAAGTTGATTCTAGAAACCTTATTTGATAAGCATTGTTAGAAATATTGAGAAAATATTTCATATGCTTGAACTAGGATTTTGCAAATAACATGAGTATCATTGTTATGTGAATTTGTAAACTATCTTGAACTAGGTTTTGTGCAAAGAATATGAGTATCATTGTTATGTGATATTTTTTGATAAGCATTAATTGGAAATAATTGAATGAGTGTTCATATGCTTGGACTAGGGTTTGTGAGCAAGGATTGTTTCATTGAGTGATTGGTAGAGTAGAGTTGGTTGAACCTATTCAAGTGGAAGTGTTGAAATTATAGTTATAGTTCTGTGAAATAAATTGTTCCATATTATGAATTAATTTGAGAAAGAGGTTGAGTATTTGTGAGTGTGAAACATATTGAGTCTCTAAAACTTATTTATATGTTTTTGTGATAAAAAAAGAGATTGAAAGTGATTAAGAATTATGATGAGTGTGAAGCTTATTGAGTCTCTAATAATTCTCTATATATTTCTATGAGATTGGACAAGTTCTAGTGAGGAAGTTTTGAGCAGATTTGAGGTAAGTCTTTGAGAGGACTTGTGGACAGATTGGTGTAAGCTTTTGTGGAAGATTACAATACAGATTTGAAGATAGAAACTAAGAGCATATTGAAAAAGTTCTAGAGAGGACTTGTGGATAGATTAGTGTGATATTTTATGGAATATTACAATGCAGAGTTGAGAAAAGTTTTGAAAAGACTTGTGAGTAGAGTTGATTCATTGATTTTTTCAAACCTTGAGTTAAGATTTGGGGCATATCTAGCAGAGTTAATTTGTGAAAAAGGTCAAGCTTTGTGTTAAGGCTTAAGGACAAATATTGAGGATAGGTTTGTGCTAGAATGAAGGACTATGTTTAGTGTATATTTGAGGATATATTTTGGTGCAAATTTGAGGATAAGTTTATGCTAGACCAGAAAAAAAGATTGAGCATATTTGTGCTAGACCGAAGGACTGTGTTTAGTATAGATTTGAGACAGAGTTGAGATCCATATTTGGAGGTTATAGAGTATAGAGGATGATAGTATTTGTTGTATAGATATCCATTACCTAGGGTAGTGAGGACAGGTATTCTGAGTGAGTACAAGAGTCTTCAGTGGATAGAGATCCATAATCCAGTGAAGTGGAGGTATTAGTTCTTCTAGAAGATCATCGACCATAGAAAAGGAGAAAGGAGTTCTCCTATGGATAGATATCCATGAACTTTATTAGGATATTTCTATCTCATTTGGATATAGTTCCATAAAAATTGTAATAGAAAAATATTTCCCAGGATATTTGTTGACAAAATTTTAGTGAAATATTTTCTCCATGGAGTAGCCCACATTGTGTGAACCATGTTAAATTGGTGTCTCTATTGTACGTGGTGATTTTTGCATTACTTTGATAACTACTATTGATATTTCTATTTATACATTACATAATATTGAGTGGTAGAGAAAAGTAAAAAGTGATCTTATATTATTTACCCCCCTCTTAGTATAATCTTGTGTTCTTCAAATAGTCGGTTTCAAGGTAGTTGTTTTAGCAAGGTAAAGGGCCAGATTTTAAGAAAGAAAAAATAGCCATAAAATGGCTCACATTGCTCAAAAATAAAGGTGGCTAAATACATTGTATCCACCATCAAATAAAGTGCCTATATAAATCATCAAATCTAAAACATAAAGCCAATACAAGGAGGCCATTACCGACTACTATCTATGTAGAAGGAACAATTCTAAATACAAGAACAAATAAGTAAGGTACAAGGAACTTTACCCAAGGTATAATCTAGAGGAACCATCGATTGAAACAAAGCACCCATAACCACCATTGGAGTGTCGTAGAACCTCCATCAAAGCATTCATCATTTTCTTAGTTGGAGCCACCCACACAACATCTACATTGGATTGGAAAGAAGGCATTGGAGATAAGTTACAATAGCATTTGCTGACAAAGGATATACATGGTATAATATATTAGATGGAAGGTCTACATGTAGGAAACCTAAGCACCACTTGTAATTTGGAGTCATGGTATCATGTGCCACTTGGCACAACAATTCTAGGCACCTCACATTCCTCAATGTACATCCAGAAGAAGAACATTTAAGGGATAATCTAATGTATATATTAGAATGGTTAAAAGTAACATTAGGAGGTTACTTTACCTAACATTGTGATCATTACAATGAATAATGAGTGTTGAAAGAACGTAAGTCTCAATGTCCATCTTTAATATAAATCTCAAGTTCCACTTGTCCAAATTTGAAATACTTCCATGCTATTTAAAGCGCCTAAACTTGAATGTGGAGTGGAATAATTTTGGGAATCATTAAGTGAGAAAAAACCAATGTATGAAGTCAAGCATTGAAGGGAGGAGTTTGAGCACTATTAAAATAGGAGATAAAGATACCTATTTCCATATAAGAGCCTCTTTCAATCATAGGAACACACAGGAATATAGAACAAACTCCATACACCAATCAACATAGATGAAATACCTTACAAGGAAGGTAAAAGTATTAATTGATTTAAATATTGCTTTTCTAAGTTAAAATGAGTTATAAGGATTATCGTATAAGGTTGAAACTCTTCTATTATCTACTTTAGAAATAATAGAAAAATAAACCATACAATTGAAAGTAAATTTAAAGGAGATTTATATACTTAAATAGTTTAGTATTTTTGATCAAACCTCATAAGGGGGGTGAAGGTCCAAGGTTCAAATCTCGAGCCTCATCGAACTAAACACTTGTCCCTTTCTTGGTGTTTCAGCGGCATAAAAAGTTTAAAATTATTGTGGCATGGTGATTATAGGGGTGGATTGCACAAATATTAGTGTGGCAACTTTCAATGTGGACAGTGTAGAAAACTATGGTGGCCATAAAAGTTGGAAAACCTACCCAGATTCATGGTAACTACCAATTCCACCATGTAAATTCAATATATATATATAGTTTAATATTTACAATTAAATACCATAGGATATATAAGGGTTTCTACTTGTAAAATTAGAACTCTATTATTGCAAATAAAGTATACTACATAAAAAATAGATTACTAGAATTTATAAATATTAAACTATTGAATATTAGGGGTTATAAAAGGAAGTTCATAATTTACTTAAAGGATTTGTAATTATATACTAATACTTTTCTCATAATCATACTAAATGTACAAAAGAAATCCAACCATAGAGAACTTCAAATTAAGTGCATAGTTCATTAGGAGAGATAAGGTGAAATAAAAGTTGATTATTGTTATTTGCAAAATATTACAAAATCAACTCAAAATGTGAACTATTACTTAGTAAGCACTTTATTAAGATTATAGTGTATTCTAATAATTAGGGAGACATAAGGATTCTACAAAACCTATGTCTGGAAAGGTTTTATCAAAATGGTTCACATACTCCAAACTAGGTTGTCATAAGGTAAACTACTTCAAAGGATCTATCTAAAGTATTAAAAGAATTATTTCATACACTACAATGGATAAAGTAGCAAGAGAGACATTTCATCATAATACATACTACAAAAGGACTCAAGATCAAAATATATCTAGTATACCATACCAAAAATGTAAAATCACTTCAGGCTCAAATAATTTCATAGGTCAAAGTGAAAAGGACATTTGGTATATTTATTCAGGTTCAAGCCACCACATGATAGGAAATCTACATTGGTTTGATTGTGTTGATATCACTAACAACTACAAGTTGAAAATTACAGATGAAAATAACTATCATATACATGGATATGAATGTGCATCACCTAGTAAATTGTTTCTAAAATTTTTGCTACATAATATGAGGTATATTTCTAAACTAACATCTAATCTCATTTCAGTATCCAAGTTAGTAGAAATTAAAAGGAGAATTGACTTGAGATAAATTAATGGAGCTAACATGTGTCTCATTATACATCAAAATAAAGTTGAAGCTATTGGATCAATCCATAGAAATATATATGCTCTAGATTCTATCAAAACCTTATAATATATTGTTGTGTTTCAAAACAATACTAATGCAATTTCTGAGGAACAAATTGGAGAGAATGAAGAACCTGTATATCATAATAGTAGAATAAGCAATAGAATATTCAAAATTAAAAGTATGATAGGAAAACTACACTATGATTTACTTGGCCATATACAATCTATAGAAGAAGTACTTGATCAAGATGAAGAAGAAAAAGATCCATCTTGAAGACTAATATCTTCAATACCCAAATAATGTAATACAGGGAGGAGTTAGAGTATATTACATAATTTGGATCATGTAAATGTACCACCTTTGGTACATTAATAGAGTAGGAGTTTACTTTAGAGTAAATTTACTTAGTTACTTCAAGTGTTATAATAAATACACAAGTGTCAATGTGCAAGATGTAAATGTGCATGTAGTCCACATGTACATAATTCTTAGGTAGAGTAAGGGCAAAGGAATCTATATTCCTATATAAAGGCCTCATAGTGAGTGTTTTAAGAGGGAGCAGTAAATATAGGGAGTGTGTGTTATAATTTAGTAGTATGATACAATATAGTCCTTTAATATCTATTCATTGAGTGTTTATGTCCTTCATTATATGACATTGTACTATTTTTGTCACTTTTGTTAAAGGTTATTTTTTGAGTTATTTGTAGATATTCATATTATTATTTTCTTGAATATTATTGTGCCATTAGTTTATAGTTCTCTAAAATTAGTTATCTTACATCTTCCATTTGTACTACCTCCCATAAAAAGCTAACAATCATGAGTATTAATTAGATAAATTGAAGGTATAAAAACCTCTCCTTGTTGATTGAAGGTTGGATTATCAAATGTAGGATGGTCATCACCACCTTCTATAGGAGGATAAGGGTTAATGGGAAATTTGTGGTTGGTTCTATGAGTTAGGTAGCATTTCTCATCCATAGGTTTGGGATAAGAGAGGGGATTAATTAAGTTTTAATGTTTATAGAGTCAATTAAAAAGGAAGAAAATATATTTTATCAATATTATATCCTCTTCCTTTAATATATCAAATCTAAACTATATACGTTGGGGGTCTTCCTATATACCAAAGGTTCCAATACACATAAATATTCTCTATATACCCATTGGAATTTGATATAAATCCAATACATGAGTTGCCAATTAAATGTGAAGTGACTTCTTATATACATGGCCAATATAGTACATGAGGTATAATAGTATACCTATTATGACTCCCACTAGTCCACTACAATAAACACCTTACTAAGAATAAGTATGCACAAGAACCTAAGTTGGTAGTTGGTGGTATGAGTTTTCTATATAGCTAATATAGCCTAGTATCTCATATGAAAATTACTCAATGGATTGTAGATACCCTTAATAGGATTAGCAATTGGTTATGTTCTTGTTATCTAGATTTAGTGTAACTTAATCTAAATAAATAAGAGTAAGGATTTTGATTAAATTTTGATAAATTTTAGGTTGATTAAGGTTTATATTGGTAAAAAGAATATCTTGGGCATTGTGGTGTTCATGTTAGGTTCACAAAAATGTGATGAAGGGTATTGGAAGGGAATCATGAAGAACCTCTTCACAATATTTCCCTCTTCTTTGTCACCTCAAGGATAAAGGTATTTTGTGAGCGTAGTGTCTAAGGTTTTATGTATTAGTTGAAGAACAACTATGTTTCTCCAAATATTTCCTTGAGAAAGCCTATCCTTAATATCACTTTAATTTTATATAAATGCATTACACAAAATGCAACAAAAAAAAGCCTAAAATAAAATTGATTTTTTATTTAATGATGAAAACAAAGATGATTTTTCTTCTAAGGGCAAGGGCTCAATAGATATGTAACAAACAACCTTAATTAAACTACATACAATTTTATTTCATTCCCTAAATTATTAATATTAACTATTTTTCTTTCCTTTTTATTAATCCAATAAATAACATAAAATATAGAAAATAAAATTTGAGTTTTTTAGGTCACAAGTACATATACATACTATAAATAGTTCCTATATATTTAATTTTGTAGGTACAATCCCAAAAAAGGATATGAATGGATTTTTATCCATCTCTTTATGGTGCAAAAACCCAATGATAGATGGAGGTTGTATTGTACCAAAAAAATATGGTGTATCCTCCATTAGGGTCTCCTTAGCAACAATCTAGCTCATTTAGGGGTCACCAACCCATGATGTTTGATAGTTATAGTAGCATTACATTACATCACAAGATAGATATCAGAATAGTGAATTATCTCATTACATAAAATAGAGAGTGATACAATACAAGTAGAGATATGAGACCCTTTATATAGGAAGAAGATAGGTTCCTTGGCCAACACTCTACCTAGTTGTGCAAGGGACACCTTGCACATATACAACTTGCACATTGATACTTGTGCATTTATTATATTGCATATAGTAACTAGATAAATTTCCCCTAAAGTAATATAATGTCCTAAGTATATACCTATGAAGGTAAATTTACATGATCCAAATGATGTAATATAATATATTTCTAACACCCCCTTGTATTACATTATTTTGTCACATAGATGATCTCTTAATGTTTGAAACTTAATTTTCCCAAGTGCTTTTGTAAATATGTCTACTAACTGATATTTTGTAGGAACATACTTGATGATGATATGTTTATTCTAAAAATATTCTCTGATGAAATGACATTGAGCTTCAATACGCTTTGTTCTATCATGTATTATAGGATTCTTGATTAGGTTTAGTACTCATTGATTATCACATAATATTATGGTGGGAGTCCTTTTAATTCCCATGTAAGATAGTATGCATTATAGCCATAGAGCTTCACATGTTGTATCTCTTGTTGCTTGATATTCTACTTTAGTTGAAGATTATGCTACTGTATGTTGTTTCTTGTTGTGCCAAGATATGACTCCTAATACTAGATAGAAGAAATAACCTAAGGTAGATTTTTTGTCATCAATAGATCCAACATAATCTAAATCTAAGTATCCTTCTAGAAAAAAATCTTTGACGTCCTTCATATAAGTTAATCCATAGTCAGTAGTCTTCTTGATATATTGTAATATTAATTTTGTAGTTTTCCAATGACTTTATCTTGGTTCCTGCATGAATCGTGCAAGAAAATTTATTGCAAATGCTATATTTGGTCAATTTTTTGTTAAGTAAATAAGACTTCCAATTAATTGGTGATACATCATTGCTAAAACCAGTGGTGTTTCATCATTTTTGGATAGTCGAATCCCTTGTTCTATTGTTGTATATTTGGTCTTACACTCTATCAATTCTTACTTTTCAATAAGGGATCTTGTATATTTTGATTGAGTTATAACTATTTTGTCCTTCCCTTGATAAATCTCTAGATCAAGGTAGTAGTTAATTAGCCCTAGATATGTCATTTCAAATACCTTTTCTAGATCCCTTTTTATGTTAATTATTAAATTTTTTGAGCTCCTAGTAATCACTATGTCATCAACATATACTATGAGGATCAAGATATCATTTCCAATTTTCTTGGTATATAAACTAGGATTTGATGAACTCCTTTTGAAGTTATGCTGTGATAAATGATTATTGATCATTATATAGAGATTTATTCAATTTGCATGCATTATTTTCCTACCCTTGAAAAATAAATCCTTTAGGTTATGTCATATAGACTTCCTCTTCTAAGTCACCATTAAGTAATACACTTTTTACATCCATCTGATGAAGTTTCACCCTTGATGTGTAGCTAGTGCGAAGACTATTTAGATAGTATTCATTAGAGCTATTGGTGCAAATATTTCTTCATATTTAATTCCCTCTATCTGAGTATATGCTTTGTCTACTAATAAAGCTTTGTATCTCTCTAGCGTTCCATCTGCTTTGTATTTGATTTTTTACACCCATTTACAACCTACTCCTCTCTTTCCTAGAGGTAATTCCACAAGATTCCATGTTTTATTTTTTGAAGTGATGTATACTTATATTCCATGGAAAATTTCTATTGTGAATTACTTAGTGCTTGTGCTAATTATGGTTTTACTGTATTACTCCATATCTCTATGTTCTTTCTAGTTATATTGTGGGTTTAAGGTCTAGTAGTAGTAATATCTAGAATTCTTTCTATATTTGATTCTTTGAGTGTATATTCTTTTCTAGGAGGTACTACAAAATTTGATGTCTTGTTACTGAGATTTTGATTCTAACTCTTTGCTTATTGTGTCTTCTTTAGATATATTTAGAAGGAATTTTGTGTCTTCATTGGATTCTTTAGTATAGTTTTTGACTTTTTCATTAAAAATTACATCTCTAAAAATGTAGACTTTCTTTGTAGATGGATCTAGTATCATGTATCCTATAGACTCATTATCATAACCAATGAATATATCTACCATAGTATTATCATCTAGTTTAGTCCCCTTTTGTTTTAGAATATGCATGTATGTTTTGCATCCAAAGATTTCTAATATTTCTATGTTGGGATTTTGTCCTAACCATGATTCTTCTGGAGTAATATGTTTGAGTACTTTGTGGAGAACATAACTTCACAGTACAGAGGCCAAACAAAATCTAGAGCCAAATTTCTCATTCAATAGCTTTGGAAGAATTTTACAAAAATATACAGCAATCTACTGTTTTGCCAACCCCTCTACACGCCTTTGCTTCATCCTTTTATAAATTTTTGCGTGACTCTTCGTCTTCCATCTGGCGGTCCTTTGATTCATTTTCGCCATGACTGTTCGTCTTCGTCTGCTCCATAACTGAAATCCGTAATGTCCTCTATAACTAGCGTAACATATTTCGTTAACTGTTCATCTGTGCCTGTTTTCACTGCACCTTGGTGCCATGTGTTTTTCTACGTTGCCATGTGTCATTCTATAATGGTCCCTAAAAATACCGCCTGTCATGATTTCATGACATCTCATTCTTTCGCGTCTTCTTCTCCTCCTATCATGATATCATGACATTCTTTCCTTCATGCCTTCTTGCTTCTACCTTGGTCGCGATATCGTGACGTGTCATGATCTCATGACGTATTTCCATTGTGTCCTCGTTCTTCTATTTTGGTCACGACATGTCGCGATATTGTGACATCTTCCTTCAGACGCCTCCGCTTTTCTGCTCTGGTCATGATTTCGTGACATATCACAAAATCATGACAATCTCCTTGGCATCTTCTTCCTCTTGCTGTTGGTCGCGATTTTGTGACAGTCACGATTTCACATGTCACGAAATCATGACAATCTCCTTGGCTCCTCCTCCTGGTTGATCTGTGTCATGATTTCGTGATGATCATGATTTCGTGACATGTCACAAAATCATGAAATCCTCCATGGCTTTTGTGCCTGGCCGCTCTGTGTCACGATTTTGCGATGGTCGTAATTTCACGATATGTCACGAAATCACGATATCCTCCATGCCTTCTACGCCTGGCTGCTTTGCATCATGATTTCGTGATAGTCACGATTTTGTGACATGTCATGAAATCATGACATCCTCCATGTCTTCTATGCTCGACTACTCTGCGTCACGATTTTGCGATGGTCGTAATTTCGTGACATGTCACGAAATCGTGACATCCTCCATGCCTTCTGCGCCCGGTTGCTCTGCGTCGTAATTTTGTGATGATCATGATTTTGCAACATGTCACGAAATCGTGACATCCTCCATGTCACTTTCTCTCTCCTATTGCCTGTCACGATTTCACAACATGTCACGATTTCGTGACATGTCGTGATTTCACGACACTTTTTTTGTCACGATTTCGTGACACCAAGGCAAATACTAAGAAATTTTCTTGTAGATGCAAGGTTGTTCGGCCGCCATTGGATGCTCCTGCATCAGACACTGGGGTTGATGGAGAAGTGATCTTCACTTCTATGTTGTTCGGTTGTTGCCTCCTGCAACATCTCCAAACACGCACCTACCTTTGCAGCCCGCTTCAACTCCATTTCCTAGCCTCTACTTCTCAGTTTATCTTCATGCTTTCTGCATAGCTCCTCTTGCAGGGCTTTCACTTGCCTCTACAAAGATCTGAACATCCGTAACTATGAATCTTCATATCTCATATCTCTCCCACCACCATGGTTTCTTTGCGATTGGATTCTTCTCACTCCTCTCACAAAGCTCTCCCAAAGATCTTGGTGCAAGCTGCCTCACGTTCGGCGCACTGCTTACACGCTCAGAATCTTCTAGCTCTAATACCACGTGATCGAGAACACAAAAAATTGAAACACATGCTTTACAAGAAAATGAAATCCCGACATTTCATTAAATAACTTACAAATATTACAATAACAGCCCATAGGCTTTACAAAAACTAGCTCTCAGGCTTAGTTCTTTCACTAACTGGCGCACAGGCATAGTTCTCTCACTCTCTATTGTAGATCTCTCACTCTAC
This sequence comes from Wollemia nobilis, assembly GCA_028583015.1. Taxonomy (NCBI): domain Eukaryota; kingdom Viridiplantae; phylum Streptophyta; class Pinopsida; order Araucariales; family Araucariaceae; genus Wollemia; species Wollemia nobilis. The sequence continues at coordinate 405,599 of JAQPPZ010016751.1, read as the reverse complement.
AACTATGGAAGGAAAAGCACTCAAGCTAGTTCAGAATGGCTCTCGACCCTCGACTCTGCAACATGACTATGCAACTCTGCAACTATAGTTATCCAACTCTGCAATCTGCCATTTTCCAACCCCTCTACACACCTCTGATTCATCCTTTTATAAATTTTTGCATGACTCTTCATATTCCATCTGGCGATCCTTTGATTCATTTCTGCCATGACTGTTTGTCTTTGTTTTCTCCATAACTGAAATCCGTAACGTCTTCTGTAACTAGCGTAACATCTTCCATTAATTGTTCGTCTGTGCCTGTTTTCACTGCACCTTGGTGTCACGTGTTTTTCTGCACTGCCACGTGTCATTCTATAATGGTCCCTAAAAATACCGCCTGTCATGATTTCGTGACATCTCCTCCTTCTTTCACGTCTTCTTCTCCTCCTATCGTGATATCGTGACATGTCACGATATCACGACATTATTTCCTTCACGCCTTCTTGCTTTTTCCATTGGTCACGATATCATGACGTGTCGCAATATCGTGATGTATTTCCATCATGTCCCCGTTCTTCTATTTTGGTTGTGATATCGTGACATGTCACGGTATTGTGACATCTTCCTTCGGAAGCCTCTGCTTTTCTGCTCTGGTCATGATTTCGTGACATGTCACGAAATTGCGACAATCTCCTTGGCATCTTCTTCCTCTTGCTATTGGTCACGATTTCGTGATAGTCACGATTTTGTGACATGTCATGAAATCATGACAATCTCCTTGGCTCCTCCTCTCGGCTGATCTGTGTCACGATTTCATGACGGTCATGATTTCGTGACATGTCACAAAATTGAGACATCCTCCACGGCTTCTGCGCCTGGCCGCTCTGCGTCGCGATTTTGCGACGGTCACGATTTTGGGACATGTCACGAAATCATGACATCCTCCACGCCTTCTGCGCCTGACTGCTCTATGTCATGATTTCATGACATGTCACAAAATCGTGACATCCTCCATGTCTTCTGCGCCCGATTGCTCTACGTCGTGATTTCACGATGGTCACAATTTCGTGACATGTCGTGAAATCGTGACATCCTCCATGCCTTCTGCGCCCAACTGCTCTATGTCACGATTTCATGACGGTCATGATTTCGTGACATGTCATGAAATCATGACATCCTCCATGGCACTTTCTCTCTCATGTTACTTGTCATGATTTCGTGACATGTCGTAATTTCATGACACTTTTTCTATCGTGATTTCGTGACACCAAGGCAAATACTGAGAAATTTTCTTGTAGATGCAAGGTTGTTCGACCGCCACTAGATGCTCCTGCATCAGTACTCTTATTGGTAGTCTATTTTAAATGTAGACTATTTTTTGTACTACCTTTACCCAATATTAGAGATCAAATTGTGCTTCTTTTATCATACATCTCACCATTTCCATTATTGACCTATTTCTTCTTTCTTCAATCCCATTTTTTTGAGGTGAATATGTTGTAGCGAGTTGTCTTCTAATTCCACTTTCTTCAAGGAATGAGTCAAATTCTATGGAAATAAATTCTTCTCCTCTATCTGAATGACGTGCTTTTATGGTCTTTCCTAATTCCTTTTCCACTTGAATTTTGAATTGTTTTAAATTACTGAATTCTTATAATTTGTATTTCATGAAGTATACCCACATTTTTCTAGTGTGATCATCCATAAAAATTTGAAATTATTTATGTCCTCCAATACTATAAAATTTCATTGGTTCACATAAATCTGTATAGATTATCTCAAGAGGCTATTGGGCTCTGTGCTAATGAAGTTTGAAAGGAATTCTATTTTGCTTTATTTCTAAGCATTTTGAACATATAGTAGTCTCTCGAAATAAGTTGAGTAGCCCTTCAACCATTTGATACTTGAATAATTCCTTTATTGACATCTCACTAGTATGTCCTAGATGCTTATGCCATAGATCTGAAGCTTTGGTTGAAAGAGCTAAGTGAGTAGTAGTATCTAGAACAAATAGACCATTTCTATAAGATCCTGATGCTATCATTTTTTCTTATTTGGAGATGTAGCATTGTTTCATGCTAGTGAGAAATTTGAATTCAATAGTTAAGTCTTGATCCATAAGTTGAGAAATAGAAATAAGATTAGTAGTTAATCCTGAAATGTATAAAAAAAAATTGATTATTCATATTCCATCCTTTATATTTAGTGGAATATTTCTAATTCCTTTTACTTCATATGTTTTGCTATCTTCTACAACAACTGGCTTCTCATTTACCTTCTTCAAAGAATTGAACCAGTGTATGTTACCTATCATATGTTTGCTTGCACCTGAGTCTATATACCAATAATCCATGATGCCTCTTGACTCTCAAGTGTGTTTTGAAAGATAATATAGTGCTTTTGTAATTTGTAGTTCAATTTTGGGTTGATTTTGTAAACACCAAAATCAAAATTTCTAACATTTGATTACTCTTATTGAACTAAGCACTTTTTAAAATTTGAAGAGGTTTTAGTGTTGGATTTCTTTTGTCCCTTTTTGTGAAATTTTGAGACAAGAATATTATAAATTTCCAACCACATCAAAAACCTTAATAACATCTTTTAATATCCCTTACGATTTGATTTTAGTGTTTATAATTTTCAATCCCCTAATTTGGTATTGTAAACCTTATAGCTCCCAAATATAGAAAATAGAACACAATAATATTTACAAATATTTAAAAATTAATTTTCAGTCGAAATCCTTATTTCTCCTATAATTTAAAATTACAAATATTATATTAATTTGATAAATTATTGCCTTTGATTATTTGCTTTCAATATGGTTAATTTATTCTAAGTTTAACCTTGGTTTATCAACGTTATAACTCCCTTAAATGAAAGCACATTAAAGTAGGGAATAAATATTACCTTGTAATATTCAAATACATGTTGTTTTCAGTTGTGATATGTTTGCAATGTGTCTTTGCCTTGACCATTCTCTCTAGTGGAAATATTGGATTTAATGCTCAACTATGGTGTCTTCTACCTTTGACTTTATTTGACCAAAGTATTTAAGTCTCTTACACCTTGCTTCCATGCTGTAACTTGGCCTTATGTGTGAATACTATGAAGTGTTGAATGTGAATGCTTCTAAATACTTCTAAATTGTTGTGCTATACCTGGTCCAAGGTACCTTTAATAGGTGGTTTATCTTTTGATTATTGAAAAGTGTCACAATAGTTACATTCAACAGTTCAAATATGTTCTTGGACGTCTTCTACAAGTGTAACATCAAAATTTACTCCTTCATAGTGTGATGTCCATAAGGATTACTTCTATAATACATATGGCTGAATGTAACTCCTCTTACATGTGGACTATGGGTGCCAAATAGATTATGTAATGCTTTTCCTCACATGTGTGAAATTCCAATGTACCTTTGAGGGTGTTTAGGGCTTCTTTTTGAGAATGACAAGTGTCATGTGCACACCCTAGTATTATCAACACCTTCTTGTAAGATTTTCAATATAATTTTACACTTTTTTCCTTATTGCATTTTTATGGTGCAGAGATGTTCCAGACAAGCAATGCTTATGGTGGAGCTTTGATGGAGGTTTGGAGGAGTTTTGGTGGAGTTGTAGTGTCTCTTGAATGGATTTCAAATGGTAGCACTTTGTTGGAGACTTCTTGATACTCCAATGGTAGTATTGAATGCTATTTTTTTGGACATATGATTCTAATTTCTTTTTTTGATTTCCTTTGCTTATGTGTTGTTGGATTTATCTGCTTTAGTGAGAAATGTGACACCTTTCTTGTGATTTAAAAGTTACCTGTTATGGCTATCCAACCCATGCATGATGTGAGTCCTTTTGAGAGGCTTATTTGTTATGGCTATGCTCTTCTTGAGAATATTTATGAAACCTTCAAATATTCCCTCTTTCCTACGTAGAAAAAATTAGAAAAGTGCAACATAATGTAACAATAAGATGCCTTTATTGCACCCTTTCTTACTCTCCTTTTGCAGGTCTGATTTTCTGGTTTTGTGGTAGAATTTTGAATGCAATGTAAGGGTTTTTATGATTTCTCTTTAATTATACATCTTTACCTTATTTCATGGATGCTTTGATAAAAAATCCAATCTTGTAATAATGTAGATAGAAGCTCCTTGTTTACAGTATTTTTTTGCTCTTTTCCTTTGCAACTAACCCTTGTATTGCTTTGAATTTGAGACTCACCAAGTCTCTATTTTGAAGCTTCTTTTTCAAATTTCAGTTAGTTGTCTTCTTCTCCAAAATTTGGAGGATTCTATGAAAAACACAAGTTTATACTGAGAGGGGGGGTTAATAGTATAAGACCACTTTTTAATTTTATTTTCAATTCAATATTATGCAGTGTATATATAGCAACATCAATAGCAGTAATCAAAGAAATGCACAAAACACCATACAAAATAGAGACACCATAGTTTATGTGGTTCACCCAATGTGGGCTACTCCACAGAGAATTTTTTTTACTAAACCTTTCTTAATAAATCTCTTTGGGAATCCTTCCCAATTACAATTTTTATGGATCTCTGTCCAAAGGAGATGCTGATCCCCTAATATCAAGTTCATGGATCTCTTCCATAGGAGAACTCTTTCCCATTTTTCTTTGGCTAGTGATCTTCTAGAAGACTCTATCTCTCTACTACACTAACTGGTGGATCTCTCTCCACTTGAAGACTCCTCACTCAGATCTGTATTCAATTGTCTTGGCTATTGGATCTCTATCCACTGAGACTCTGTCCTCTGTACTCTATCACCTCCAAAAATATGCCAATAAGATCACTCATAACCTGCTCAATAGGCTCACTCAGAACCTACTCAACAAGCTCACATAGAACTTGTCAAAATTTGCTCAACAAGCTCACACAAAATTTGTCAAATCTAGTAAACAAGCTCACACAGAACTTGTCCAAATATGCTCAACAAGCTCACACAGAACTTGTCAAAATTTTCTTAAGCAATCTCACCAAGAACTTTCCCAAATATGCACTAGCAAGCTCACCAAGAACTTACCCAAATCTGCACTAGCAAGCCAACTAAGAACTTGCCCAAAACTGCTCTAGTAAGCTCACCAATAACTTTCTCAATAATTCAATCTCATAGAAGCATAAAGAGAATTGTTAGAGACTCAATATGTTCTTATACTCAAATCCAATCTTAACTCAAATCAATATTATAGAAGCATAAATCGAATTATTAGAGACTCAATATTTTCTATCCTCAAATCTCAATCTCAACTCAAATCAATATTATATAAGCATAAAGAGAATTGTTAGAGACTCAATATGTTCTATCCTCAAATCTCAATATCAACTCAAATTTAGAATATAGAATAGTTTATTTAATGGAACTTGAACAACCACTTCACACAATCACTTGCTAGGCTCAAACAACTCTTCTCAACCAACTACCACAAGGAACAACTCTTTCTTACAAACCCTAGTCCAAGAATGTATCAACCAACTCAAATTTTTCCAACAATGCTCAACCACAAATCTCACATAATAATGATACTCATTTTTTTCTCAAACCCTATCTCAGATTTTTCACACTACTAATAGCTTCAACAACAATACTTATAAAACAAGATTTAATAGCAACTCTCAACCTAGAAAACCTTGAGATATTCAACCAACTAATTTTGAAAATGAAACCAAAATTAATCCTTTTATCTCCAATGATATTTCAGAAATCAACCACCATAAACAATCAATAGGAGAATGTGCCCATACCTTTTATGAATATGAAGAAGCCTTTTGTTTGTCCACAAATTTTGTCTCACTCAACACACATTTTTTTTTAACTTTCAACAAGGGTTAGATATATTGATTAATAACACAACAATAACATCCAAATAACACCTTATTACTCCTACTCAATAACATACACCATGTCACTTCATAAATGAATTGATCTCTTTTGAAAAATAACAAAGCAACCTTCACTTTTGAACCTCTTTACAAAATAAGAAATATATCTTTACACACACCTTATTTATCCCTCTAAGCAAGTTAATAAAATATCCCTCAGAATAAGATTTTCAACGATATATAATATGATATACTTCTCAAAAATAAATCACCAGAAATCTCTCCTTTTTTAAACATGCATCATAACCCTTATTCCTCCTAGGGCAACTTTAGAAAAATAAAATATATCTAAAAATTATTAACTTGCCTCTGTCCCTGATGGGATTCAATCTCATGACCTTCCTTGCTCAGTGCCTTAACCACAATCAACCTATTTTTGGTCCACACACCCTCACATGCTCAAAAGTAGCACACAACAAAAACTTATGCCGTGAATATCTACACCCTACGAAAACAAAATGCGCTTCACGCGTTTCAACACAGCAAAACACCTCCAGCAAGAATCGAACGTAGGACCTCCTACTTCACACACAATGCACGAACCACTAGGCCAAGGAGGCCTATATATTTTGCTTTACTCCACAATAGTCTCTTCAATGAACACGAAAATCATAAGCCTTTTAAAACCCTTTTCACACACACTTTGACACATGATGCGCAAGCTCTTTTACCATTTGAATCCAAATATCAAATCGAGCGCTTAAAGAAATAAATCAAAGTTTGGGCATATATATATATATATATATATATATATATATATATATATATTTATATATATATATATATATATATATATATAGTCCTCCTCCTTTGCTTTGATGTCGGTGCTATAATTTAAATATTAGTTTTATATATTTTCCTTTCTTTGACGTCGACACTATAAATTAAATTTTAATTTTAATTTTAAATAATTTTAAATTTAAACTTAAATATTTAAAATTAAATATCTCCATCACTAAGGCACCTTTTTCGATTAAACGAAAAACCAACCTGGGTTTTAAGAAAAATCCATTTCAAATCTGCCATCCATGGTTTTAAATAAAACCTTTTATTTTGCCTGCCTTGGTTTCATAAAAACCCTATATATATCCATGCTCTCCAAAATATCATAAATGCTTATTTATGAAATGCTTTGGCCACCAAAACTCAATGTGATCCATGTGACATCAATGATCTATGTGACATCAATTATAACATAAAATCACTCAAATTTCCAACAATCTCCCCCTTTGTTATTGATGGCAACACCTCTATTATAAATCACCACAATCACTGCAAAAACCATATCTAGGAATCAAAGTTGCTCCCCTTGACTCAATACTCTCTATGGAGGTTTATTCCCATAACTCAATGCTCTCTTTGGAGGCTGCTACTCCTAACTCAATGCTCTCTTTGGAGGATACTCCCATTAACTCAATGCTCTCCCCCTTAGTCAAATATCTCCCCCTTTGACATCAATGGCAAAAGGGACACCTATGGGGCTAAATATATGACTCTTAAGCTTAGCCCACTTACCACCTTCTCTCTTGAGGTGATTATTTTGGGGTGGGAGTACATTTACTCCCATATTATATTGTGTCTTTCCTCTTTCAACTTCCTTCCATATTTTTCTGATATCCTTCTCTTGATGAATTACTTGATCTTCTTGTATTGAACCTATTTGACCTTCTTGCCTTGAAATTGTTTGACCTTCTTATCTTGAACTTGTTTGGAATTGAGTCCTACACCATTTTAAAATATGTCCAAATTTATTGCAATTAAAACACTTGATATTGTAGCCTTTGGATGGTGCCCATATCCTGAATTATTTCTTGAAATAATTTCCATATCCATTCCTTTCTTGAACCCTATATTGTGAAGTTATGTTTTCATGACCATTATGACCATGACTTCTGATTTGTGTAGCTCTAAAACCAAAACCATGTTGCTCATTTTATTTGCACTAATAATCTCTATGACCAATCCTATTGCATAAGAAGCAATGTCCTTGAAAACCATACCTTCTTCCTTTGAAGTTTATTCTAGCAAAATAAAACTTCTTTGATCCATGGATCCTACAATGTATAGCCCTATGTCCAAATCCATTATAATAAAAATAATTTCCTTGAAAATCCCTTTGTTCATACCTTGGTTACTCATACCTTTCTTGATCATTATACTTGTAATCATCTTTGACTTGTGCATTGTATCCTTGAATGTTATTTGTAGCATCTAAATCCTCTTCCTTGCTTTCTTCTTCAAGAATTTCTTTTCCTTTTGAACTTGATTCACCTATCTCAAAACAAGATCCAAACTGGATGTTTGGAGCCATAGGAACTTTGAAAATTTCTTCATAAATCTTAGGTGCTTCCTTGCTTTGATATTTTAAAACTTCCTTTCCTTTTGAGTGTGATTCCCCAAACCTAAAGTATGAGACCTTTGGTGCTTTGGAACCTTCCTCTTCTTTCTCTTCATTTGTGTCAAAGAGAAAATTGGCATCCATATTTGTTTAGATTCTAATTAACCTCTTGTAGTTGATCATGAATATCATTGAAGTCTTCCTTTAGATCAATTGAGACATTTGTATTTCTCATAATATTCTCTTGTTTAACTTCTACTTTTTCTATTTCTAAAAGTGGAATTTCTTCTGTTTGGAGTGAATGTTCTTCTTCTATTTCTTTTATCCCATATAAAAACCCTTCTTCATCTTCACTATCACTAAGATAATTATAATCTTCTATAGCAAACAAACTCTCAATATTTCTTTGACCATACATGTTTCCTTGATGTGTCATCTCATCTTCACTATCACTGAAGCCATTGCAATATCCTAATCTGTGATCTCTTTGACCACACACAAAGCACTGTTCTCTTTCACCTTCTATTCCTAGGAATATATGTTCTTCCTTTTCATAATTTATTCCAAATAATGTACATTCTTCTTCATCTGACTGGTCTTCATTGTTGTGAACTGAACCATCACTTGCTTCTTCAATGTAGAAAATTTTCTTTGTATTACGAAAACTTTTTTTCTTCTCATACATGTTTTGCTTGTATCTTTCATCTTTTTCATGTTTATGCTTTTCATATTATTTTCTTCTATGACCTTATTTTTCATAATCATTGTTTTCTTCATGTGGACACTAGTATGCATAGTGACAAAAATCACCACACTTGTAGCATCTAACTTTCTTCAAATACCTGTAGTTTCTTAAGTCATTTTTACTTTTTATGAAGTTAGCTTCCTCATAATTATCTGAATATCTATGTATCTCTGGAACTTTCCCTTTATTTTTCTCTAAAGACTTGAATGCAGTTTATTTTATTGGAACTGATGCTTACTTCTCCTCATATCATAAGCTGTGAGTGTTCCTTGTAGTTCTTCCATTGTTAGCTTGTTGATATCCATTGTTTCTTCTATTGTTGAAACCTTTGCATCATACTTCATAGGAAGTGATCTCAAAACCTTTTGAGTAACATCTGATTATTTCATTTCAAATCCTAGACCTCTCATGGTGTTAGCAATCTCATCAAATCGAAGTAAAAACTGTGCAATATCTTTAGAATATTCCATTTTCAATTCCTCAAATATTTTTCTATGAGTTTGTAGTTTTTCCAACTTTACCTTGGAATCTCCTTCATAGGTATTCTGCAACTTGCTCCACATTTTATTTTCTGAATTACATACCATGACCTTTTCAAAATTTATCTCTCATAGCCCACTCAGAAGATAATTCATTACCCTTGCATTGATCTCAACCAATTTCTTCATAGTCTTATCTACCTTAGGATCACCTTCAACCTTACTCTTTTGCAACCATCTGACATACCTCATATCCTTGTGATATCAAGTAGTTCTTCATTATCATGCTCTAGAAAGCATAATAGTTACTGTAAAATAGTGGAGCCTTATTTTTAGATGATCCATTCTATGAAGCCATCTGTGTTCTTGTAGAATCTACCCTCAAGCTATTAGCCTTTCTAAAGGAACCCGCTATGATACCAAATTAAAAACACAAGCTTATACTAAGAGGGGGGTGAACAGTATAAGACCACTTTTTACTTTTCTTTTCAATTCAATATTAGGCAATGTATAGATAACAATATCAATAGAAATAATTAAAGAAATGCACAAAACACCATATACAATAGAGACACCACAGTTTACGTGGTTCACCCAATGTGGGCTACTTCATGGAGAAAATATTTTATTAAAACTTTCTCAATAAATCTCTTTGGGAATCCTTACCAATTACAATGTTTATGGATCTTTGTCCAAAGGAGATGTTGATACCCTAATATCAAGTTCGTGGATCTATTCCATAGGAGAACTATTTCCCCTTCTACTCTACATAGTGATCTTCTAGAAGACTCTGTCTCTCTACTGCACTGATTGGTGGATCTCTCTCCACTTGAAGACTCCTCACTCAAATATGTCTTCAACTATCCTAGATATTTTATCTCTATCCACTGAGACTTTGTCCTCTGAACTCTATCACCTCTAAAGCTCTATCAATAGGCTCACTCAAAACCTAATCAATAGGCTCACTCAGAACCTTCTCAACAAGCTCACATAGAACTTACCCAAATATGCTCAATAAGCTCACAGAGAGCTTGCCAAATCTACTCAACAAGCTTACACAAAACTTGTCCAAATCTTCTCAACAAGCTCACACAGAACTTGTAAAAATATGCTCAAGAAAGCTTACCAATAACTTACCCAAATATGTACTAGCAAGCTCACTAAGAACTTGCCCAAATCTGCACTAGCAAGCTCACCAAGAACTTGCCCAAAATTGCTCTAGAAAGCTCACTAAGAACTTGCTCAATAATTCAATCTCATAGAAGCATAAAGAGAATTTTTAGAGACTCAATATGTTCTTATACTCAAATCCAATCTCAACTCAAATCAATCTTATATAAGCATAAAGAGAATTGTTAGAGACTCAATATGTTCTATCCACAGATATCGTCATTTGTTGAGAAGCAACACACCCCCACTAAAAAAATGAAATTCCATCCTTTGAAAATGTTTAATATTCATTTGTTCCATAGGGACCCTCTTGATGTTTTTCGGATTTTAATTCCAAATTTTGCTTGCATCCTTTTCCAAACTTCGCCTACATCAAAGTGACCAAGTAGACTTGCATATGGCATTGATTTCAATTTAGAAATAGCAGTTTCCATTTCTGGCCTAGCAAATTTCTAAATGCATATTCTCTTAATCCATGATGAATTTTTAAGTTCCGTTTGCAAATTGGGATACCCTTTGGGCTTTTATAGATACTTGTAAAGTTTCATCAAATTCTGAGCACTTTGAATTTTCATCATTTTTTCTACACCATGTGAAGTTGATCATTCTCGAGCAATTTAAAATTCCATTTTTAAATGTTAAAATCATTTTTGAGTAAGGAATATCCTTCACCAATATGTAAAAATGCAAAATACAGATGGACAAAGTCATTGGAATCAACCTACAATTTTTGGAGAATTTGCAAAGTGAAAGAAAAGTTTGAAGGAAATGTCGCGATATCGCGACATGTTCCATTTTCGGACATGTCTCATTTTCGCGAAGGCAAAAGCTAGGAAGAAAAGCTTGTAGGAAATGTCGCGATATCGCGACATGTTCCATTTTCGACCATTTCGAGGAAAGCTAGGAAGAAAGTGTGTAGGAAATGTTGCGATATCGCGAATGTTCACATTTTAGGGAAAGCTAGGAAGAAAAGCTTGAAGGAAATGTCGCGATATCACGACATGTTCCATTTTCGGAGGGGAAAATCCAAAGAAGCAATGAATTGTAGGAAATGTCACGATATCACGACATGTTCCATTTTCGGACATGTCTCATTTTCGCGAAGGCAAAAGCTAGGAAGAAAAGCTTGAGGGAAATGTCACGATATCGCGACATGTTCCATTTTCGGAGGGGCAAAGCCAAAGAAGCAATGACTTGTAGGAAATGTCACGATATCGTGACATGTTTCATTTTTGGACTTGTCAGACTTTCGCTTAAATTTGATTATACCCTAAAATCTTTTGAAGTCCGATGTCGTGATTTCGTGACATGTCGTGATTTTGCGACATGTTCCATTTTCGTGAGGGTCAATGCTTGGAAGAGACTAAGTGGATAAAATGTCACGATTTCATGACATGTTCCATTTTCATGAAGCAGAAGCTAAAAAGAGGCAAAGTGAAGGAAATGTCATGATTTCGTGACATGTTCCATTTTCGCGACAAAGAAGTGAAGAAAGAAGAGAAGTGAGGGAAATGTCACGATTTCATGACATGTCACGATTTCGTGACATGTTCCATTTTCGTGAGAAAGAAGTGAAGAAAGAAGAGAAGTGAGGGAAACGTCACGATTTCATGACATGTCACGATTTCATGACAAAGAAGTGAAGGCAGAGGCAAAGTGAAGGAAATGTCGCGATTTCATGACATGTTCCATTTTCGTGAGGCAGAAGCTGAAAAGAGGTGAAGTGAAGGAAATGTCACGATTTTGCGACATGTTCCATTTTCAGAGGCAAGAAGTGAAAAGAGGCGAAGTGAAGGAAATGTCGTGATTTCGTGACATGTTCCATTTTCACGAGGAAGAAGTGAAAAGAGAAGCGAAGTGAAGGAAATGTCATGATTTCGCGACATGTTCCATTTTCATGAGGAACAAGCAAGAAAGAAGTAACTTGAAGGAAAGGTCACGATTTCGTGACATGCTTTGGTTTCATGGCATCACCTATCCAAAAGGAAGTGGAAGCATTTCAACACAGTCTGAATCAATTAATTGAGTAAAATGAAAAACATTAAAAAAATCTAACCTCTATGTTTCTTTTGCAGAAATAGATCCGACAGTGGCATAATGGCGGAAGTGATGGCGAGAAAGACAGACTTCAAGGAATTTTTCGATAGATTCATTTGCTCGGAAAATTTATGGCAAGTCAGTGACTCATCCAGATTTTGCAGATCTGGCCGTGAATACAAGTTTCAAGGAATTTACCGGTGGATACATTGCCGGGAAAATTTATGGCAAAAGTAATGACAGACAGAAAATCTCAACTCGAACCAAACAAAAGTAGCTGTGCGAGGATGGAAGGCCTAGAAGTCAGTGACTCATCCGAGTTTTGCAGAAGAATTAATGAGATGCTCTGACGGCTTATCGAAAGAAGAACATACATTTGCACGCGGGTGTCCATTTGATAAGGATCAAACCAAATCTTATCTTCTCCATTCATGGCAAGATCCACGCGAATATTTTTAGAGTAATTAGGGCTTATCAAAACTCTATATAAAAATGCCTTATATTGTAAAACCTCGGCGGTGGGATTTTTATGATAAGATCTAGAGATTTGGAAGAAGATATTTTGAAAAGATCAGGGTCTGTCCTGAGTCTATATATACTTCTCTTGAATGTAAAGTAAGGATGCGAAAACTTGGAATAAAAGACACTTGAGCAATTTCCTGCAAATCTTGTTTGAATGCTTTGTTCTAGACCTGGGGTTGGTGTGAAATCGTTCTTCTGTGATAGCGTGGCCAGGAGCCTAATCTCTTTCGAATTTCGATAAGTGCATCTTCTTCTATTTTCGTCTCACTAAAGTTCTATTTATTTTGGTTGTGAATCTGTGTTATCAAGATTGAATATGTTGCTAAGCTTCATTCTATTTGTTATATGCTAAGGAAAGTTAGAGATTTAAGGTTCAGGTCCGTTCTAATTGTTCTATCCTCATTGTGCAAGCTAAGCTACTGGTGATAGATACCATTTGACACCGACTTCCCTTTTGTTTATGATTTTCTTTCGGATCTATGTTATTTCCGTCTTATGCTCTTAGTAGAAGGTGATCTTAGAAAGTTGGACACCTTCCTCTTTGATTGGTTTTATTGTGAAGCTAAATAGTATAACTGAAATTGGTGGTTCTGATTTTGCAGCTAAGTTAGATAAACTTCTCTTTTCTGCCCTACCCTACTCTCTCTGTTCCACTGTTAAATGATTCATTTTTATTTTCTTTCAAATTTGTATTTTATTTAATCTGCTAAAACATAAAGAGCTATATCAAAGAACTCATTGTAAACCTGATAGTCTACAAAGATAACAACCGCTAAAACATTATTGAACGAAGGTCGAGCCCATTGTAAGGTAATAGACAGTCCACTTGAAACTATTCCAGAAGCAGAAAAGAGTGAATAGACATTCGACCCAACTCTGTAACTCACACCTTGGATAACCAGCAAGATCCTAAAGTGAGTGGGATTTATCCCGTATAAGTGTTATCGGTATTTTATGCTCATTCTTCATAGGGTGTGTATGAAAGACGAACCAACATTTAAAATTGGCGCTAGAAGGAGGGCCTACTGAACCTCCATTCAGTATTTGTTAAGGATTGTAAGTTGTTTGTGAAAATCTGGATTCTACCTACAGAGTAACCAGGTCCCACTCCAGAGCTGGAGAGCTCCTTGTACCTGAGTTAGAAACCCCAAGGAGAAGAAGCCTCAGAAGGGCCAAGTCTTTGTCTAACATAGTGTTGTCACCCCTTGTAGTTCCTCCAACTGCAACTCAAAATATCATAGTTAATCAGGTAGTAATGGCAAACTGGTTGGGTTCCACTGCTTTGAATATTCCTGGTGCAACGCATGATTTGCCCAGAAATCCTGAGAAGTATCTTCCGACTTACAAGCATGATGGAATTAGGACAGCAGAGGAACATCTAGTGGCATATAAAAATGCTCTGAAGCTGTTAAATGTGCAGCATGAAGATGTGGCTTGTAGGTTATTCCCATTTACTCTCCAGGAGGGAGCATATGACTGGTTTTTGAATCTTACTAATGATTCTATTACAAGTTGGAATGACCTAGAGAAAGTTTTTGTATCACAATTTGGGGAAGTGATTGACCCCAGTGTGTTATATCAACAGTTCTCCAGCATTAAAAGAGGAATTAATGAGACCGTCAGATCTTTCAATGTCAGGTTTCAAAAGGCTTATGGTAGATTGACGGGTCATTACGTGCCGACTGCAGATCTAGCATTGGAAATTTTTAGGAATTCCCTAGATCCAGTGACTTCTATTTTCCTGAAGAGGGATGCTAATATTAGTAATCTAACAGAGGCATATAGAGAAGCTTTGGTTCTTGAAAGACAATTAGGACCTCAACCTTTGAACGCTCCTCTAATTCCCTTTGTTACACAAAATACCCCTGTGTTGAATCCTATCCCACATCAAATAATGTTGCCATCATGCCAAACTCCATCGAATGGAAACCCATTGGCTGTAACACAGGCTGAACAAGTACAAAATACAAAAAAAGACTCTGATAAAACAAGAGTTGAAGAAGTCTCAAAGATGGTCCAGAAGTTGGCAAATGACTTTTTAAGTTTCAAAAGGCAAGTGTCCGTCGGAGACAACTCAAATAGATTTCCTTATCAACAGAATAGATTCAATAGACCACCGTATGAGCCCAATAAGGATTATAAAGGCAAGGGGCATGAAGTGAATATTTGTGACTTAGCTTTGCCCAACTGGTGCAGGATACATGGAACATCTCAGCACGGGGAATTAGATTGTTTGGAGTTCTGCAATGCCTTTGAAGCTTTATCTGGTGAGTTGGTTTTTCCTGAAAACCAAAGAAATGTTGATAGTCCAGGTTCATCCAAACATAGTGCAGCTATGGTGTTAGATTCTTTCACTTTTCTAGATGAGTCAGAGAATGTTGTGGAGATGCCTATGGATGAAGTCCAAGCCTTTCAACAATATAGAAGGGACAACTATAATCTCCGAAACAAAAATCTGGAGCCTAATACTACATCCACACCTCCAGACAACTCCCATAATATTCCTCCAGATCCATCCCCAAATAATAACCCACCTCCACCCAAGGGAGGAGATCCAAGAGTACCAAGTGGATTTTTTGTTCCACTCAATAAGGGGTACAATATAGTGGAGGATATGAAGAAGATCAAGGCTAACATCACTCTTCATGAGTTAGCTCAGATTACTGAACAAAGAGATAATTTGATCAAGACATACTCTGAGCCTAATGCCAAACCTCTAGAAAAGGGGAAGAAAATAGCAAATGCAAACTTAGCCATGTATAAAGAAAGGACAGAAGTTCCGCCTTTCCTGCTAACTATCTGTATATTTGGGAAGAATCTACACAATTGTCTGGTAGATTCTGGTGCTTCAGCCAATGTCATGCCTCTAGCCATCTGCCAACAGTTGGGTTTAACCCTTATGAAATCTGAGAGAAGAGTCATCCAACTGGATAAAACCGAGGTTAAGGTGGTAGGTGAACTTCAGAATATACACATCCAGCTAGCATCTGAACCAAGAGCACAACACAAAATCGATATTCAGGTGGTAGATATTCCCGTGGGATACGGAATGCTTCTAAGCAGAGACTGGTCAAAGTCTCTGAATGGGTACTTGGCGACTGATTTCTCACATATGTGGTTACCTTGGAAGGGTGTTGCAAATCAGTTAAGGATCGAAAGGGAACCTAGGTATAAACACGTGATTACTGAGTATAATGCCAAGAATGAGACTGTTAATATTGCAGATGTAGATATCGGGGTTTATAATCTGACAACTGCACAAAAAGGGAAACCTGTTGAAGCTCATCCTGATCATGATAATGAAGTTTGGATGCTTCATATCGATGGAGCTAAATCTAAGCAAGGTTTTGGTACAGGGGCAGTTCTTAAAGGACCTAAAGATCAGACTTATTTTATGTCTTATCGCTTGCAGTTTCCTTGCACAAATAATTTGGCAGAATATGAAGCATTAGTGCTGGGATTGAAATTTGCTTTAGATAAAGAGGTCAAAAATATCCAGGTTTTCATAGACTCAGAGTTGGTGGCTAATCAGGTTAGAGGTAAATTTCAATGCAAGGCATCTTACCTGAAAAGATATAAACACCGAGCATGGGATCTCATGGAGGATTTTGATGCTTTTAATCTGACTCACATTTCGAGAGAAGAGAATTCACTCGTAGATGTCTTAGCTTCATCAGCCACAAATATGAAGCCATTGGAGGAGTTCAGATGGAAAAAAATTTCAATCGAATTAATCCCTTGTCCTTCAGTTCCAGATAATGTAGACAATTTTCAAGTCTTTTTTGATGACCAGCAAATTATAGACTTTTTACAAAATACCAATGCATTTGAAAATGCTATAATTGATGATGGTCAAAAAGATACTATGCTGGAACAGTTTGATGATGAAAAAGGGATAATGAGGTTGAAAGATAATAGGATTCCCAAAGGAATGGTAGAACTTGAGCGACTGTTTGATGTTGACCAAATTAAACAAAGAGGGAGCTTTGGAAATTCTACTGATGTAGCAGGCAGTGAGACTGAGAAACTAAATGTTGGAACTGAGGAAGATCCTAGACACCTTAAGTTAGCCAAAGCTTGTGACCCTGAAATTAAAAAGAATATGATTGAATTCCTTCACAAGTCCAAAGATGTTATGGCTTGGTCTTATAAAGACCTAAAGGTTTTTGATCCAAAAGTTTACACCCATATAATACCTTTAAAGGAGTTCTGCAAACCCTTTCGATAGAAACAGAGGCATGTCAACGCTTTGTTGGAACCACTCATCAGAAAGGAGGTGGAGAAATTATTGAGTGCTGCCATTATTTTTCCCATCAGACATTCTACTTGGGTAGCCAATTTAGTACCGATCAAAAAAATAATGGGGAAATCCGCTTGTGCGTAGATTTTAGAAACTTGAACAAGGCTTCTGAAAAGGATAATTATCCTTTGCCTTCCATGGATGATGTGCTACAAATCGTGAATGGTTCAAAAATGATGTCTTTCTTAGACGGATTTTTGGGGTACAACCAGATACTGGTTGAAAGGGAAGACAGGATGAAAACTGCCTTCACGACTAAGTGGGGAACCTTTGCTTACAAGAGAATGCCATTTGGATTGATAAACGCTGGAGCTACCTTTCAACGTGCAATGGATCATGCCTTCAAAGGCCTTATGGGTAAGTGCATCGTTGTCTACATGGATGACTTGACAGTTTTCTCTAAATCCCGGTTTGACCACGTAAAGCACTTGGAATCCGTCTTCAACAAATGCAGAGAGTTTGGTATTTCTCTAAACCCAAAGAAATGTGTTTTTGGTGTAACTGAAGGAAAAATCCTTGGGCATTTAATCACCAAAGATGGCATTTCCATGGATCCTGAGAGAGTTGAAGCCATATCAGGGATACCTTTTCCCAACTCTAAGAAAGAGTTAAGATCATTTTTTGGGAAAATTAATTTTGTCAAAAAATTCATCTCTGGTTTTGCAGAAATAGTCAAGCCACTAAATAACATGCTGAAGGAAACTGCTAAGATTTCCTGGACAACAGAATCCAAAGCAGCATTCCAAGAGATCAAATCTGCAATCAAGCAAGCTCCAGTACTGGTGAGCCCAGATTTTAGTGCAGATTTTTATTTGTACTCTTTTTCTTCTGAACACACACTTGCAGCGGTTTTAACCCAACGAAGGGAAACAGGGGAGCACCCGATTGCTTTCAAAAGTACCAACTTAAAGGGTGCTGAGCTAAAATACTCTCGCTTGGATAAGCAAGCCTATGCCTTGGTAAGAGCAGTCAAGCAATTCAGGCATTACATATTGAGGAGCAAAGTCCATGCTATAGTTCCTGATCCAGCTGTCAAATATTTATTAAGCCAGGATGAATTGGGTGAGTTAAGAGGTAATTGGGCCACGAGACTGCAGGAATATGACTTAGAAATCTGGCCTACAAAATTAATCAGAGGACTTGGTTTGTCCCGACATATTGCTGAAATACCTCTAGAGACAGAGATTAATCAGCTGGATTCTAGGGAGGATGATTGGTATGGAGATGTCATTCATCTACTGAGGTTTGGAATTTGTCCACCTCACCTAAATAGAACTCAAAGAAGAGCACTAAAGCTGAAATCTGCTCATTTTCTACTCAAAGGAGGCAACTTGTACAGAGAAAACTATGCTGGCATATTCTTAAGATGCATTTCTCAGAATGAAGTGAACGAGGTGATGTCTAGTTTTCATGAAAAGTTAGGAGCAGGGCATTCCTCAGGTTCTGCTACTGCACATAAGATATTGAGAGCAGGCTATTACTGGCCTACATTGTTTAAAGATGCACATCAACATGTGAGAACTTGCCAACAGTGTCAGATTTTTGCATCCAAGCAGGTTAATCGAGCTCTACCATTACAACCTGTTATAATAGAAAAACCTTTTATGCAATGGGGACTTGACTTCGTGGGTGTGATAAACCCAAATTCATCAGCAGGGCACAAGTATGTTTTAACAACCACTGACTATTGTACAAGATGGGTTGAAGCAGCAGCCACCATGAGGAGTACAACCCATGAGGTGATCGGATTTTTAGAGTCAAACATCATAACCAGGTTTGGAGTTCCTTTGAACTTGGTGTGCGACAACGGACCAGCTTTTCAGTCATTCGAATTTGTAGAATGGGCATACCAGAGGGGGATAGTTATCAAATTTTCATCCAACTATTATCCCCAAGGCAATGGGCTAGCTGAGTCCACAAATAAGAATTTGATGAATGCCATCAAGAAGTCTGCTATAGACAAACCCAGACAATGGCACTCACTATTGAAGTATGCACTTTGGGCTGACAGGATCAGACATAAAGAAGCCCTTAAGACTTCCCCATTTGCTTTGTTGTATGGTACCCAGCCCATCGTTCCTATCTCTTTAAAATTGCCTACTTATCAATTTGCTCTGGATTATTTTGATGATCATGCAGATGCAGAAGCTCGTGTATTGGACTTAATTAATCTACAGGATGAACGACTTCAAGCCCTGGAGCATTTTAGTCGACACCAAGAGATAGTCAAGCGTTGGTTTGATAAAAGAGCCAGAGTAAAGGCCTTCAGACTTGCAGACCTGGTGCTTCTATGGGACAAAGCCCATGAAAAGAAAGGTAAACACACCAAGTTGCAACCTCTATGGATAGGGCCATACCAGATTGCCGAAATCTTAGGTAATAATGTGTTTCGTCTATAGGACCTGGAGGGTAATTTTCTGAACCTTCCTATCAATGGTCAATATATGAAGCATTATTTCTCAGTTGTTCCATCCACTACATCATTTGAATAATCACGAGGACTTTGTGCATATGTATATATTGTAAATAAAGTGTGAAGTAGTGTGTTTTTATTTTTTGTTTTATTTTTAAAGTTTGAAGTACTGTGTGTTATCTTTTAAGGTTTGTGCAATTTTGTCTTTAATCGGTGGCCTTTTTCTCTCCTCTTTAGTTCCTTTTAATCCCGTTTGTTTGAGCTTTTGCCTAAACAAAGAAAACACAAATCAACATTTAAAATTGGCCTAGTGTGTTTTCAGTTTGTTTTGTTTAAGAGATAGTCTGCTAGAGCTAAAAAGTGGAACTACTTGTTATTTAGAACAACAGTAGAAAGATAATTGGATTTGGTATCTTGCTTGCCACAATTATTTTGTTTATAAAGAAACTACTATACTGTTTGGCTGAAGAACTCCCAGGGAATCCAAGAAAATTTGGTCAGGAGAGGGGACTCCGATTCATAGAATTACATCAAAGCGTCCAAGGAAGCTATTGGTACCCAGGTTGAAACAGTTAGTCGATCAATTGCTCGATGAATATAAAAAAAAAAAGAAAGAAAGAGAGCAAGGCATTCCAGCTATCAGTATCTTTCAAAAGGAAAAAGAGACAGAAGGTGAAAGTTGGGCAAGCCAACATAAAACCGGCATTCTTTTTTGCACATAGCCAAGGTTCCAGAAGGATACATCTCAAACATGTTCACCAGGCTATAAATGCCACCTCATAGTGATGAATCAGGGTCATGAAAATCTAAAGAGTAACTCTGTCGGGGTTGTAAAAGGCTAAACTAGTAAACAGAGCTCTACTCGGTTTCCCCTGCACAATCTAAATAGCTGATCAATCCACAGTGAGCAGTCGAAGCCCTGATCATCCTTGAAGAAAGTTTTTATACGCTTATAACCGCACATCAGAATCTTCCTTGAGTGATTCAACCTAGTATGTCCTTGGGAAACTTTAACAGCTAACAGATAGTAGTTAAATCATTTTAGAAAATATTTGTGGCAAAGCATGGTACATAGTCTAAATTGTTTTGAAACTAGAGTTCTGGATTCTAAATAGTGCTACTATTTTCCCCGTAGATATCGCCATTTGTTGAGAAGCAACACACCCCCACTAAAAAAATGAAATTCCATCCTTTGAAAATGTTTAATATTCATTTGTTCCACAGGGACCCTCTTGATGTTTTTCGGATTTTAATTCCAAATTTTGCTTGCATCCTTTTCCAAACTTCGCCTACATCAAAGTGACCAAGTAGACTTGCATATGGCATTGATTTCAATTTAGAAATAGCAGTTTCCATTTCTGGCCTAGCAAATTTCTAAATGCATATTCTCTTAATCCATGATGAATTTTTAAGTTCCGTTTGCAAATTGGGATACCCTTTGGGCTTTTATAGATACTTGTAAAGTTTCATCAAATTCTGAGCACTTTGAATTTTCATCATTTTTTCTACACCATGTGAAGCTGATCATTCTCGAGCAATTTAAAATTCATTTTTTAAATGTTAAAATCATTTTTGAGTAAGGAAGATCCTTCACCAATATGTAAAAATGCAAAATACAGATGGACAAAGTCATTGGAATCAACCTACAATTTTTGGAGAATTTGCAAAGTGAAAGAAAAGCTTGAAGGAAACGTCGCGATATCGCGACATGTTCCATTTTCGGACATGTCTCATTTTCGTGAAGGCAAAAGCTAGGAAGAAAAGCTTGTAGGAAATGTCGCGATATCGCGACATGTTCCATTTTTGGACATGTCTCATTTTCGCGAAGGCAAAATCTAGGAAGAAAAGCTTGTAGGAAATGTCGCGATATCGCGACATGTTCCATTTTCGAAGGAGCAAAGCTAGGAAGAAAATCTTGTAGGAAATGTCGCGATATCGCGACATGTTCCATTTTTGAGGGCAAAGCCAAAGAAGCAATGACTTGTAGGAAATGTCGCGATATCGCGACATGTTTCATTTTTGGACATGTCTCATTTTTTCGAAGGCAAAAGCTAGGAAGAAAAGTGTGGGAAATGTCATGATATTCGCGACATGTTCCATTTTCGGAGGGGCAAAGCCAAAAAAGAAAGGTAGGAAATGTCGCGATTTCGCGACATGTTCCATTTTCAGAGTAAAGTAAAGATAAAAAATAAAGTAAGTAGATTTGGAAATGTCACGATTTCGTGACATGTTCCATTTTTGCGAGGGCCAATTCTTGGAAGAGAACTAAGTGGAGAAAATGTTGCGATTTCGTGACATGTTCCATTTTCATGAAGCAGAAGCTGAAAAGAGGCAAAGTGAAGGAAATGTCATGATTTTGTGACATGTTCCATTTTCATGACGAAGAAGTGAAGAAAGAAGAGAAGTGAGGGAAATGTCACGATTTCGTGACATGTTCCATTTTCATGAGGAAGAAGTGAAGAAAGAAGATAAGTGAGGGAAACGTCACGATTTCGTGACATGTCATGATTTCACGACAAAGAAGTGAAGAGAGACAAAGTGAAGGAAATGTCACGATTTCGTGACATGTTCCATTTTCGACAAAGAAGCTGAAAAGAGGTGAAGTGAAGGAAATGTCACGATTTCGCGACATGTTCCATTTTCATGAGACGAAATCTGAAAAGATGCGAAGTGAAGGAAATGTCACGATATCACGACATGTTCCATTTTCACGAGGCGAAAGCTGAAAAGAGGCGAAGTGAAGGAAATGTCGCGATATCGCGACATGTTCCATTTTCACGAGGCACAAGCAAGGAAGAAGTAACTTGAAGGAAAGGTCACAATTTCGTGACATGCTTTGGTTTCATTTCAATTTGGCCCATCACCTATCCAAAAGGAAGTGGAAGCTTTTCAACACAAGTCCAAATCCAATTAATTGAGTAAAATGAAAAACATTAAAAAATCTAACCTCTGTGTTTCTTTTGCAGAAACAGATCCGATAGTGGCATAATGGCGGAAGTGATGGCGAGAAAGACAGACTTCAAGGAATTCATCGGTAGATTCATTTGCTCAAAAAATTTATGGCAAGTCAGTGACTCATCCAGATTTTGCAGATCTAGCCACGAATACAGGTTTCAAGGAATTTACCGGTGGATACATTGCCGAGAAAATTTATGGCAAAAG
The DNA here is from genome assembly GCA_028583015.1 of Wollemia nobilis. Classification (NCBI taxonomy): domain Eukaryota; kingdom Viridiplantae; phylum Streptophyta; class Pinopsida; order Araucariales; family Araucariaceae; genus Wollemia; species Wollemia nobilis. Next base: position 382,558 of record JAQPPZ010016751.1, on the reverse strand, counting down.
TAATGACAGGCAGAAAATCTCAACTCGAACCAAACAAAAGCAGTTGTGCGAGGATGGAAGGCCTAGAAGTCAGTGACTCATCCGAGTTTTGCAGAAGAATTAATGAGATGCTCTGACGACTTATCGAAAGAAGAACATACATTTGCACGCGGGTGTCCATTTGATAAGGATCAAACCAAATCTTATCTTCTCCATTCATGGCAAGATCCACGCGAAGATTTTCAGAGTAATTAGGGCTTATCAAAACTCTATATAAAAATGCCTTATATTGTAAAACCTCGGCGGTGGGATTTTTATGATAAGATCTAGAGATTTGGAAGAAGATATTTTGAAAAGATCAGGGTCTGTCCTGAGTCTATATATACTTCTCTTGAATGTAAAGTAAGGATGCGAAAACTTGGAATAAAAGACACTTGAGCAATTTCCTGCAAATCTTGTTTGAATGCTTTGTTCTGGACCTGGGGTTGGTGTGAAATCGTTCTTCTATGATAGCGTGGCCAGGAGCCTAATCTCTTTCGGATTTCGATAAGTGCATCTTCTTCTATTTTCGTCTCACTAAAGTTCTATTTATTTTGGTTGTGAATCTGTGTTATCAAGATTGAATATGCTGCTAAGCTTCATTCTGTTTGTTATATGCTAAGGAAAGTTAGAGATTTAAGGTTCAGGTCTGTTCTAATTGCTCTATCCTCACTGTGCGAGCTAAGCTACTGGTGAGAGATACCAGTTGACACCGACTTCCCTTCTGTTTATGATTTTCTTTCAGATCTATGTTATTTCCGTCTTATGCTCTTAGTAGAAGGTGATCTTAGAAAGCTGGACACCTTCCTCTTTGATTGGTTTTATTGTGAAGCTAAATAGTATAACTGAAATTGGTGGTTTTGATTTTGCAGCTAAGTTAGATAAACTTCTCTTTTCTGCCCTACCCTACTCTCTCTGTTCCACTGTTAAATGATTCATTTTTATTTTCTTTCAAATTTGTATTTTATTTAATCTGCTAAAACATAAAGAGCTATATCAAAGAACTCATTGTAAATCCGATAGTCAACAAAGATAACAACCGCTAAAACATTATTGAACGAAGGTCGAGCCCATTGTAAGGTAACAGACAGTCCACTTGAAACTATTCCAGAAGCGGAAAAGAGTGAATAGACATTCGACCCAACTCTATAACTCACACCTTGGATAACCAGCAAGATCCTAAAGTGAGTGGGATTTATCCCGTATAAGTGTTATCGGTATTTTATGCTCATTCTTCACAGGGTGTGTATGAAAGATGAACCAACAGAAGCATAAAGAGAATTGTTAGAGACTCAATATGTTATATCCTAAAATCTCAATCTCAACTCAAATCTAGAAAATATAATATTTTGTTTCATGGAACTTGAACAACCACTTCACACAATCACTTGACTAGGCTCAAACAACTCTTCTAAACAAACTACCACAAGGAATAACTCTTTCTTACAAAACCTAGTCCAAGTATGTATCAACGAACTCAAATGTTTCCAACAATGCTCAACAACAAATCTCACATAAAAATTATACTCATGTTTTTCTCAAACCCTATCTCAGAATTTTCACACTACTAATGGCTTCAACAATAATGCTTATAAAACAAGGTTTAATAGCAAATCTCAACCCAAAAAACCTTGAGACATTCAACCAACTACTTTTGAAAAGGAAACCACAATTAATCCTTTTATCTCAAATGATATTTCAAAAATCAACCACAATAAACAATCAATAGGAGAATGTGCCCATACCTTTTATGAAGATGAAGAAGCCTTTTGGTTGTCCACAAAATCTATCTTACTCAACACACATTTTTTTTTAACTTTCAACAAGGGTTAGAGATATTGATTAATAACACAATAATAACATCGAAATAACACCTTATTACTCCTACTCAATAACATACACAATGTCACTTCATAAATGAATTGAGATCTTTTGAAAAAGAACAAAGCAACCTTCACTTTTGAACCTCTTTACAAAATCAGAAATATCTCTTTGCACACACCTTATTTATCCCTCTAAGCAAGTTAATCAAATAACCCTCGGAGTAAGATTTTCAACGATATAATATGATATACTTCTCAAAAATAAATCACCAAAAATCTCTTATTTTTTAAACATGCATCATAACCCTTATTCCTCCTAGGGCAACTTTAGAAAAATAAAATATTTCTAAAAATTATTAAATTGCCTCTGTCCCTAACGAGATTCGATCGCGTGACCTTCCTTGCTCAGCGTATTAACCACAACCAACCTATTTTTGGGCCACACACCCTCATGTGCTCAAAAGGAGCACACAACAAAATCTTATGTCGTGAATATCTATGCCCTTCGAAAACAAAATGTGCTTCACACATAGTGCACAAACCACTAGGCCAAGTAGGCCTATATGTTTGGCTTTACTCTACAATAGTCTCTTCAATGAACGCAAAAATCATAATCCTTTTAAAACCCTTTTCACACACACTTCGACACATGATGTGCAGGCTCTTTTACCATTTGAATCCAAATATCAAATCGAGTGCTTAAAGAAATAAATCAAAACTTTGGGCATATATATATATATATATATATATATATGTCCTCATCCTTTCCTTTAATGTCAGTGCTATAATTTAAATATTAATTTTATATATTTTCCTTTCTTTGACGTCGACGCTATAAATTAAATTTTAATTTTAAATTTAAATTTTAAATAATTTAAACTTAAATATTTAAAATTAAATATCTCCATCATCGAGGCACCTTTTTTGACGAAACAAAAATCCAACCTGAGTTTTAATAAAAACCCATTTCAAATCTGCCATTCATGGTTTTAAATAAAACCTTTTATTTTTTCTGCCTTGGTTTTCACAAAAATCCTATATATATCCATGCTCTCCAAAATATCATAAATGCTTATTTATGAAATGCTTTGGCCACCAAAACTCAATGTGATCCATGTGACATCAATGATCTATGTGACATCAATGATAACATAAAATCACTCAAATTTCCAACAATCTCCCCCTTTGTCATTGATGGCAACACCTCTATTGTAAATCACTAGAATCACTGCAAAAACCATCTTTGAGAATCAAAGCTACTCCCCCTGACTCAATACTCTCTATGGAGGCTACTCCCCTAACTCAATGCTCCATTTGGAGGCTGATCCCCCTAACTCAATGCTATCTTTGGAGGCTCCTCCCCCTAACTCAATTATCTCCCCCTTACTCAAATATCTCCCCCTTACTCAAATATCTCCCCCTCTGACATCAATGGCAAAAGGGACACCTATGGGGCTAAAATATATGACTCTTAAGCTTAATCCCCTTCCCACCTTCTCTCTTGAGGTGATTAATTTTGGGATGGGAGTACATTTACTCCCATATTACATTATTTATTTCCTATGTCAACTTCCTTCCATATTTTTTTGATATCCTTCTCTTGATGAATTACTTGATCTTCTTGTCTTGAACCTGTTTGACCTTCTTGCCTTGAAACTGCTTGACCTTCTTATATTGAAATTTTATTGAATTGAGTCCTACACCATTTTGCAATATGTCCAAAGTTATTGCAATTAAGACACTTGATATTGTATCCTTTCGATGGTGCCCATATCTTGAATTATTTCTTGAAATAATTTCCATATCCATTCCTTTCTTTTATTTTCTTTTTTAAAGCAAAAAACCCCTTGTGGAGCTGCCTTGGTCTGAGATACCACTAACAGGGGGTTCTACACCATCAAAGTCACCCGAGAGTTGCACCCGACCCTGCCTGCACCAACATTATCAATTGGATTTTGGATACCCAATTCAGCTTTTTTGGTAGGGTGGAGATTTGAACATGGGACCTCCCTTGGAGGATTTCCCTCTCCTCTCCAACTCACCTACAACACCTAGGTAAAACTAATTTATAGTGGAAAACACCCCTTTCGGGGTGCCACTTTCAACAAGTTGGGCATAGGAGGAATGGAGCCTTGTCGGCCTCTACCAGCACATAGGACATTCCTAACTATACCATATATCTACAAGATGGAGACAAGGGGAATGGAACCTAGGTCGACCTCTACCAGCACCCAAGGCATTTACCACTGCACCACAACAAGCGGATAAAACTAATTTATAGTGGAAAACATCCCTTTCGAGGTGCCACTTTCAACAGGTTGGGAATAGGAGGAATGGAGCCTTGTCGGCATCTACCAGCACATAGGACATTCCTAATTATACCATATATCTACAGGATGGAGACAAGGGAAATGGAACTTGGGTCGGCCTCTACCAGCACCCAGGCCATTTACCATTGCACCACAACAAGTATATTATCCATTCCTTTCTTTAACCCTGTATTGTGAAGTTCTATTTTCATGACCATTATGACCATGACTTCTTATTTGTGTAGCTCTAAAACCAAAACCATGTTGCTCATTTTATTTGCACTAATAATATTTGTGACCAATCTTGTTGCATAAGAAGCAATGTCCCTGAAAACCATACCTTCTTCCTTTTAAGTTTCTTCTAGAAAAATAAAACTTCTTTGATCCATGGATCTTGCAGTGTATAGCCCTGTGTCCAAATCCGTTACAAGAAAAACAATTTCCTTGAAAAGCCCTTTTTTCATGGCTTGGTTCCTCATACATTTCTTGATAATTATCCTTGTAATCATCTTTGACTTGTGCATTGTATCCTTGAATGTTCTTTGTAGCATCTAAATCCTCTTCCTTAATTTCTTCCTTGCTTTCTTCTTCAAGACTTTATTTTCCTTTTGAACTTGATTCAACTATATCAAAATGAGATCCAAATTGGATGTTTGGAGCCATAGGAACTTTGGAAATTTCTTCATAAATATTAGGTGCTTCCTTGATTTCATATTTTAGAACTTCCTTTCCTTTTGAGTGTGATTTCCCAGACCTGAAATATGAGACCTTTGGTGCTTTGGAACCTTCCTCTTCTTTCTCTTAATTTGTGTCAAATAGCAAATTGGCATCCATCTTTGTTGTCTCTAAAATACATGTTTCCTTCTTAGTTAAAATATCTTGACCTTTTGATTCATGTGATGCATCAAACTTTTCAAGTAGGGAACAACTTAATTATTTTAGATTCTCCTTAACATCTTGTAGTTGCTCATGAATATCATTGAAGTATTCCTTTAGATCAAATAATACATTTGTATTTCTCACAATATTCTCTTGTTTAACTTCTTCTTTTTCTATTTCCAAAAGTGGGATTTCTTTTGTTTGGAGTGAATGTTCTTCTTCTATTTATTTTATCCCATATAAAAATCCTTCTTCATCTTCACTATCACTAAGATCATTATAATCTTCTATAGCAATCAAACTCTCAATATTTCTTTTACCATACTTGTTTCCTCGATGTGTCATCTCATATTCTCTATCACTGAAGCCATTGCAATATCCTGATCTATGATCTCTTTGACCACACACAAAGCATTGTTCTCTTTCACCTTCTATTCCTAGGAATAGATGTTCTTCATTTTCATTATTTATTCCAAATAATGTACATTCTTCTTCATCTGATTGGTCTTCATTGCTATGAACTGAACCATCACTTGCTTCTTCAATGTAGAAAGTTTTCTTTATCTTACAAAAAAATTTCTTCTTCTCATACCTGTTTTGCTTGTATCTTTCATCTTTGTCATGTTTATGCTTTCCATAGTCTTTTCTTCTGTGACCCTATTTTTATTCATCATTGTTTTCTTCATGTGGAAACTTTTATGCATAGTGACCAAAATCACCACACTTGTAGCATCTGAATTTCTTCATATCCCTGTAATTTCTTAAGTATTTTTTCATTTTTATGAAGTTAGCTTCCTCATAATTATCTAAATCTCTATGTGTCTCTAGAAATTTCCCTTTATTTTCTATGAATCCTTGAATACATTTTATTTTATTGAAACCTTATACTTACTTTTCCTCATCTCATAAGCTATGAGTGTTCCTTGTAGTTCTTCCATTGTTAGCTTGTTCATATGCATTGTTTCTTCTATTGCTAAAACCTTTGCATCATACTTCATGGTAAGTGATCTCAAAATATTTTGAGTAACATCTGATTCTTTCATTTCAAATCCTAGACCTCTCATGGTGTTAGAAATCTCATCAACTCAAAGTAAAAACTATACAATATCTTCAAAATGTTCCATTTTCAATTCCTCAAATCTTTTTCTATGAGTTTGTAGTTTTACTAACTTAACCTTGGAATCTCCTTCATAGGTATTCTACAACTTGGTCCACATTTCATTTGCTGAATTACATACCATGACCTTTGCAAAATCTATCTCACGTAGCGCACTCATAATACAATTCATTGCCCTTGCATTGATCTCAACTAATTTCTTGATAGTCTTCTCTGCCTTGGGATCACCTTCAACCTTATACTCTTTTGCAACCACCTACCATACCTCATATCCTTGTGATATCGAGTAGTTCTTCATTCTCATGCTCTAGAAAGCATAATTGTTATCATCAAATAGTGGAGCCTTATTTTTAGATGATCCATTTTGTGAAGCCATATGTGTTCTTGTAGAATATTCCCTCAAGTTGTTAGCCTTTCCAAAGGAACCCACTCTGATACCAATTGAAAAACACAATATTATACAGAGGGGGGTGTGAACAGTATAAAACCACTTTTTAATTTTCTTTTCAATTCAATATTATGTAGTGTATAGATAGTAGTATCATTAGCAGTAATCAAAGCAATGCATAAAATACCATACACAATAGAGACACCATATTTTATGTGGTTCACCCAATGTGGGCTACTCCATGGAGAAAATATTTTACGAAAACTTTCTCAATCAATCTCTTTGGTAATCCTTTCCAATTACAATATTTATGGATCACTATCCAAAGGATATGTTGATCCCCTAATCTCAATTTCATGTATCTCTTCCACAAGAGAACTCTTTCCCCTTCTGCTCTACCTAGTGATCTTCTAGAAGACTTTGTCTCTCTACTACACTTACTGGTGGATCTCTCTCCACTTGAAGACTCCTCACTAAGATATATATTCAACTATCTTGGTTGTTGGATCTCTATCCACTGAGACTCTATCCTCTATAATATGTCACCTCCAAAGCTCTGTTAATAGGCTCATTCATAACCTAATCAATAGGCTCACTCAAAACCTGCTCAATAAGCTCACACAAAACTTGTCCAAATATGCTCAACCAGCTCACACAAAACTTGTCAAATATGCTCAATAATCTCACACAAAACTTTTCCAAATCTTCTCAACAAGCTCACACAAAACTTGTCAAAATCTGCTCAATAAATCTCACCAAGAACTTGCCCAAATCTGCACTAGCAAGCTCACCAAGAACTTGCCCAAATCTGCACTAGCAAGCTCATCAAGAACTTGCCCAAAACTTCTCTAGTAAGCTCACCAAGAACTTGCTCAATATTTCAATATCATAGAAACATAAATAGAATTGTTAGAGACTCAATATGTTCTTATACTCAAATCCAATCTCAACTCAAATCAATCTTATAGAAGCATAAAGAGAATTGTTAGAGACTCAATATGTTCTATCCTAAAATATCAATCTCAAATCAAATCAATCTTATATAAGCATAAAGAGAATTGTTAGAGACTCAATATGTTCTATCATCAAATCTCAATCTCAACTCAAATCCAGAATATAGAATAGTTTGTTTCATGGAACTTGAACAACCAGTTCACACAATCACTTGACTAGGATCAAACAAATCTTCTCAACCAACTACCACAAGGAAAATCTCTTTATTACAAACCCTAGTCCAAGCATGTATCAACCAAATCAAATGTTTCCAATAATGCTCAACCACAAATCTCACATAACAATGATACTCATTTTTTTCTCAAACCCTATCTCAGGTTTTTCACACTACTAATGGCTTCAACAACAATGCTTATAAAACAGGGTTTAATAGCAACTCTCAACCCAAAAAACCTTGAGACATTCAACCAACTACTTTCAAAAAGGAAACCACAATTAATCCTTTTCTCTCCAATGATATTTCAGAAATCAACCACCATAAACAATCAATAGGAGAATGTGCCCATACCTTTTATGAATATGAAGAAGCCTTTTGGTTGTCCACAAAATCTGTCTCACTCAACACACTTTATTTTTCAACTTTCAACAAGGGTTATATATCTTGATTAATAACACAATAATAACATCCAAATAACACCTTATTACTCCTACTCAATAACATACACCATGTCACTTCATAAATGAATTGATATTTTTTGAAAAAGAACAAAGCAACCTTTACTTTTGAACCTCTTTACAAAATCCAAAATATGTCTTTCCACACACCTTATTTCTCCCTCTAATAAATTTAATCAAATAGCCCTCGGAATAATATTTCCAATGATATATAATATGATATACTTCTAAAAAATAAATCACCAAAAATCTCTCCTTTTTTAAACATGCATCATAACCCTTATTCCTCCTAGGGCAACTTTAGAAAAATAAAATATATCTAAAAATTATTAACTTGCCTTTGTCCCTGATGGGATTCAATCTCGTGACCTTCCTTGCTCAGTGCCTTAACCACATCCAACCTGTTGTTGGGACACACACCCTCACGTGCTCAAAAGTAGCACACAACAAAATCTTATGCTCTGAATATTAGTTTTATATCTTTTCATTTCTTTGATGTCGGCGCTATAAATTAAATTTTAATTTTAATTTTAAATTTAAATTTTAAATAATTTAAAATTTAAACTTAAATATTTAAAATTAAATATCTCCATCACCGGGGCACATTTTTCAATGAAACAAAAAGCCAACCTAGGTTTTAATAAAAACCCATTTCAAATCTGCCATCCATAGTTTTAAATAAAACCTTTTATTTTTCCTACCTTGGTTTTCAAAAAAACCCTGTATATATCCATGCTCTCCAAAATATCATAAATGCTTATTTATGAAATGCTTTGGCCACAAAAACTCAATGTGATCCATGTGACATCAATGACAACATAAATTCACTCAAATTTCCAACATTCTAACCTAATTTTTGTGGCTTCCTTTGGCCACTAGATGTTGCAGGTTTTTGTGCACTAACCGTATCTTTAGACACTTTGATAAATTCTGGTTTTGTACCCTTTTAAAGAAACACAAAAACTAATATTTTGAGAGTAATAGAGTAGTGCAAATGAATCCAATAATATTTCACTTTTAATGCACTAAAAATCTCACCTTATCACTCCAATAAACCCTCAAAATAAATTACTAATGCACTAAATCTTCAAGAATTATTCTATAATTTTATCACAAACAAGGGTATAGGAGCTAGCCTTCTTTCTATTTCTAAATTAGATGATATATATTTGATATATAGTTATAATTATAAAATTTGAATAACTCCTAATGTGTAAAATAAACCTTTCTTTTTAACCTTTTAAAGATTATAATCCAATTTTCCCTTCTTGCAACTTTAATCCAAATAGGATGCTTTAATGAATCTACTTGCACCAATTGTTGCTTACCTTTAATGGCTCTTGTAGATGATTTATATTTAGATATATTTCTACAGCTTCTCTGGTCCTCTTCTCCTACTCTATGAATCTTCAAAATATCTCAAGGCGATGAATTTTACATGCAATGGGTCCAAAGGTGCATTTGGTTTTGCAAATAGCGTAGCAATGGTGATTGGCCCAATCATGGAAATAGTACTTTATGACTTGATCTACCACCTAAAATATCCTAAGATGTTTTGTAATGATGGCATTCTATATTTCTATCTAGGAATGATCATGGCTCTGATACCATTGATAGCTCTAGCATAATTCCATTACATCATAGGACAAAGACCAGAATAGTGAAGCATCTCATTACATAAAATAGAGAGTGATACAATACAAGTGGATATATGAGATCTTTTATATAGGAATAATATAGGTTCCTTGGCCAACACTCTACCTAGTTGTGCAGGGGACACCTTGCACATATACAGCTTGCACATTGACACTTGTGCATTTATTATATTGCATGAAGTAACAAGATAACTTCCCCATAAAGTAATATAATGTCCTAAGTATGTACCTAGGAAGGTATATTTACATGATCCAAATGATGTAATATAATCTATTTCTAACAATATCCATTATGTGGGTGGCATACAAACATCAAACATCTCTCTTGGTTTTTTCCTAGAACTCAAATTGAATGGACATGGATCCATGATTTCTTTAGCTCTTTCAAACCCAAGTCTTTCTCTTGGCACATGATTCTTCTAGATGATTGGCCAAACATGCCAGCAAAATACACCCAACTATTGCATACTTTTAGATGGATATTTAATTTTATATCTGGAAAAACATAAATGTAGCTATATTTTTTAGAGTATCTATGGACACATATTTATCATTGACTAATAAAGATAAAATTTATTTCAAAGTTATTTTGTAATTCTAGAAAGAGGTGAACAAAGTGGAATTGGAGGTGGTTCATTTATATAATCTTATGGACCATTTGGTTAATTCCCTATTCATGGTGGTTTGAATACCACCAACCTCTCATCCATGTAGATGTTGGTCTAAAGGGTACAAGAATCACCATAGTCAAGCTTCCCAAGATCCCAATTAGAGTCCTCAACATAGATTTAGGGATTGAAATTGCTTATCACCTCATCCCACTCAACCCAATGGCTAGGGAGGTTAGGGATGGTACACCAACAATAATTTTCCCCATATTAGCATCGCCATATCCTAAATAGGATATGTAGAAGACTACCATATGACTGAACCAACTAGTAAAGGTGCAAACTTGGGTTGGAATCCTACACTAGACAATCAAGATCCACCTTTTGGATGGGAAGGCCCCTCAAATAGTGATTCATAATATTCTTCTAGATCCATAGCTCTGGCTACATGAATAGCTCATAGTTTATCCCCTATGTCTAATTGTATTTAATACTTTTGGTTTAACAACTATGATTTTCTATTTACCCATTTTTTTATGAATTGGCATACTATATATATTTTTAAAGAAATATAATTATTTCACCTTTTCATAAAAAATGAAGAGGTGTGGATAAAATAAATTCTAGTTCTTCCTTAGTGTCAAAAGCACTACTAGTGCTACTACATTTTGATCATATTTTTGCTTACTTGTAAACAAAATTAAAAGAAGAGGTCAGTGGTAAAGGTTTCTACTTGAGTTGGAGGAGAATATGAGGCTCCCTTTACTGACATTATACCCCTATTTATAATTACAAAATTTGAATAAATAATAATATGTAAAATAAACCTTTATTTTTTTCCTTTCTAAGATTATAATCCAATTTTCTCTTCTAGCAACTTTAATCCAAATATGATGCTTTAATGAATCTACTTGCACCAATAGTTGCTTACCTTTAATGGCTCTTATAGATTATTTAGGTTTAGATAGTTTTCTACAGCTTCTCTGATCCTCTTATTCCTACTCTATGAATCTTCAAAAAATCTCAAGGCAATGAATTTTACATGCAGTGGGTCCAAAGGTACATCTAGTTTTGCAAATAGCATAGCAATGGTGATTGGCCCAATTGTGGAAATAGTACTTTATGACTTGCTCTACCACCTAGAATCTTCTAAGATTTTTTGTAATGATGACATTCTATATTTCTATATAAGAATGATCGTGTCTCTGATACCACTGATAGCTCTAGCATAATTCCATTACATCACAGGACAAAGACTAGAATAGTGAAACATATCATTACATAAAATAGAGAGTGATATAGTACAAGTGGAGATATGAGATCCTTTATATAGGAATAATATAGGTTCCTTGTCCAACACTCTACCTAGTTGTGCAAGGGACACCTTCACATATACAGATTGCACATTGACACTTATGCATTTATTATATTGCATGAAGCAACTAGATAACTTCCTCATAAAGCAATATAATGTCCTAAGTATGTACCTAGGAAGGTACATTTACATGATCCAAATGATGTAATATAATATTATTTCTAACAATATCCATTATGTGGGTGGCATACAAATATCAAACATCTCTCTTGGTTTTGTCCTAGAGCTTAAATTGAATGGACATGGATCCATCATTTATTTAGTTCTTTCAAGCCCAAGTCTTTGTCTAGACACATGATTCTTCTAGGTGATTGGAAAAACATGCCAACCAAATACACCCAACTATTGCATACTTTTATATGGATATTTTATTTTATATCTGGAAAAATATAAATGTAGCTATATTTCTAGAGCATCTATGAAAACTTATTTATCGTTGACTACTAAAGATAAAATTTATTTCAAAGTTCTTTTGTAATTCTAGGAAGAGGTGAACAAAGTGGAATTGGAGGTGGTTCATTTATATACTTCTATGGACCATTTGGTTAATTCCCTATTCATGGTGGTTTGCATACAACCAACCTCTCATCCATGTAGGGGTTGGTCTAAAGGGTACAATAATCACCATAGTCAAGCTTCCCAAGCTCCCAATTAGAGTCCTCAACATAGAGTTGGGGATTAAAACTTCTTATCACCTCATACCTCTCAACCCTATGGCTAGGGAGCTTAGGTATGGTACACCAACAATAATTTTCCCCATATTAGCCTCGCCATATCCTAAAGAGGATATGTAGAAGACTACCATATGACTGAACCAACTAGTAATGGTGCCAACTTGGGTTGGAATCCTACACTGGACACTCAAGATCCACATTTTGGATGGGAATGCCCCTCAAATAGTGATTCATAATATTCTTCTAGATCCATATATTTGACTACATTAATATCTCATAGTTTATCCCCTATGTCTAATTATATTTAATAATTTTGGTTTAATGGCTATGATTTTCTATTTACCCATTTTTTTTGTGAATTGGAATACTATATATATTTTTAAAGAAATATAATTATTTCACCTTTTCATAAAAAACGAAGAGGTGTGGATAAAAAAAAATCTATTTCTTCCTTAGTTTCAAAAGCACTACCAATGATACTACATTTTGATCACACTTTTGCTTACTTGTAAAATAAATATAAAAGAAGAGGTCAGTGGTAAATGTTTCTACTTGAGTTGGAGGAGAGTATGAGGCTCCCTTGACTGAAATTATACCCCTATTTAGATATGAGCTAAAAAGAGATAAAATGATAAAAACATGGGCTAATTTATTAGTTATTGGAACTAGGTTACTTAAAGCATTGTTAATAATTTTATTGACTCGTAGATATTTCAATGTCTATGACTATTTCCAAAATAGAGAGAAATAGCACCACCAAACCAATTTAGTAGTGGTTTCACTTAAATGTGTAGTAGAATAAAATTGATATATTAAATTAATGACTTGATTTCATGTACAAGGAAGGTCCTTGACCAAAAAAGTACAAGGACCTTGCTAGATGATAAAACGAATAAATATTGTTTATGAAAATGCAAGCCAAATGCTCTAAAATGTTAACTAGATGTAAAGGTAATGATTAAAGAAAAATAGTATGTGATATTAACATAAAAGATACAAAAACAATTATGATTATATCAAAATTAAAAAAGGGAAAATAGCACAACCCCAAGCACACTTGTTGCTCAAATATGCTAAGGTTATTTTTATCTTACTTTGGAAGCTTCATTTAAGCAAAGCTTGCTGCTTGAAGACACTTGAGAACTTGAGATCTTGAATGCTTGAAAACTTGAATTCTTGGATGCTTGAATTCCAGGATTATTGGATTATCGAGACACTAAATGCTTGAATGTTTGAGAGTTTAGATGCTTTCACAAGGCCATGCCAATATTTTGGTATAATATTTTCATACTTAGAGATGAATTCCTAATAATATCTATGAAATATGGTAAAATTTTATTGTAATACAAGATGATATTAATTAGGTAGTACAAGTGCTAGATTTATAATAAGCCATGACTCTTTTGTGGAAGGATTACATTGAATATGATACAAATGGTAAAGGTAATAATTTAAAATTGGTTTAAGATGCCATTAATAGAGGAAGATCCAGGAATGAGTGAGCTGAAGTTTAGCGAATGCGGTGGGAGTGAGGGTTTGAATTTTTTGGGCAGGAATCTTAGCCAAGGTGACAAAGGTAGAGTAGGTACAGAAGTGGCGGGTGGGAACCTCGAGCATGGATTAAGTGAGGATCCACAGGAAGGTGGTCAAGATATGATAGATTTGGAGGTGGGCATCATGCAGGGGCCCAACCCTCCTCATAAAGGCCTTAACAAAAATATACGAAGGACAATGCGGGGCCCAAGAAGTGGGTATCTTTTGCTGAGACTCTAGGAGGAAAAAGAAAGGAGGTTCTCTCTCTTCCACCCCTAGTTACAGTAAATAATAAAATTTCAGCCCCTACAATTTCCATGAGCCATTTTCTTTCAATGGAATAATTCTCCCTGGTAGGCAAGTTTTTGGGAGTTAGGCCAGACATGGAGACTATCAGGGCTTGGGTGATGGGTAAATGACGACCAATAGGCATATTGGATTTGGTAGCTCTAACTCGAGGGTTCTTAATTATCCATTTTAATAATATGGAGGATGCTAACTGCATTTTAATAAGAAGTCCTTGGTTTTTGGGCAAAAGGAGCCTTTTTCTCAGACGATGGGGTGAATATTTTGACCCTAAAAAGCAATATATTAACATTACCTCTATTTGGGTTCATCTCTCGATTCTGCCTGCCCAGTTATTCAATGAATATTGGTTGTAGGGCATAGCCAAAAATATAGGGGATATGATATCCATTGACCATGTGACCTTTTCCAGGACAAAGATGACTCATGCATGAATCTGCGTAAATGCTAATTTGGATAATGAATTGTCAAGGTTTGTGGAGCTAGAGTATGGAGAATACTATCAAAAATAGTTGGTAGAATACAAGAACAAACCAAAATTCTATGGCGAATGTAAAAATCAAGGGCATCTATGCAATCAGTGCCCTAACCTGGAAATGAATAGAGAAAAGCAGAAACAGGGAATGCTAGACAGAGGAAATTTGAGGATTTTCCCTGGTAGAGGTGATTTCAATCAGGTAAACTATGTCTACCAAAAAAATAAAAGAGAGGGTGTAGGGTCCCAAAAATACAAAGGAAAATAACAGTTTGTTGGCAACCAAAATACTCAGGTAAGTTCTAATCCTCTAGTTTCAAATGAAATTTCAATTCTATCCAATATGGGAGTAGGAGGATTATCATAAGATATGGAATCACAGAACCTTCAGGCTAACCTTTTTGACTCTCTAGAATCCCCATCCAAGTTAGGATCCTCAAACCCTAATGCTAAAATTACTAGAAGCCCCATGGGCATCACAAAGACAAACCCTAATTCTTGATCTCTAGAATCCCCATCTAATTCAGGATCCTTAAACCCCAATGCTGAAAACACTTCAAGCCCAATGGGAATCACAAATCCAAACCCTAATGCTGAATAACTTAGGAAGAAATTTGAGGCATTGGAAAATAAAAAATCTCATCTCCCTAACATCATCACTAGGATCCAGGTGAATCCTAATGAGGGGTCGTCCCGTAGACCAGGGGAATACAAGAAAAAAGGAGAATATTTGGATGTAGGGGTGGAGATATGTGAAACTATTCAGACTAAGGAATATGGTAGTCTGGTTCTGCAACAAATTACCTCCCCCAAGTTTAGTCCTAAACAAACCAGGAGCACTATGAATTCTCTTATAGATTTTGGCAGTGAAAAAGAAGAGGGATAATATCAAATGCTGAGAATCAAAAAATTAAAATTGATAATGAAATTGTCAATGGAAAATAGAGAACCTTGTTTCAACAGGTTATTCTGGGTTTTGAAGAAAACAAATTAGGAAAACCCCCTCAAGGGAGGGGGAGAGGAAGAAATCCCAAAAAATATAAATGAAGTTCCTCTCATGGAATGTGAGAGGCCTCAATGGCCTACCCAAACACATGGAAGTCAGTGCAATAAGAAATCAAGTGAATCCAAATATTATCATGTTGCAAGAAACAAAAAATGATGAGATTCAGTCAAAAAAAGTAGCAAAAAAATTTGGAATCAAGGGGATATGGTTTACAAATCAGGAAGAGGAGCGTCTGGAGGCCTTATGACTTTGTGGGATCCTTGGATAGTAGAAGGCACCATTATTCATAAATATGACAGGTTTCTTAGTGTTTTATTTAAGGAAATAAACAACAACAGGTTGTGGATCCTTTCAAATATTTATACCCTGACTTCAATTCAAGGGAGAGCTCTACTGTGGGAGTACTTAGGTGATTTGAGTGAAATATTCCATAATGTCCCTTGGATTCTGGCTAGTAACTTTAACACTTCTCTTTACCCTTCAAACAAAATGGGTGGAAATGGACCACCTATTTGGAGCATGGATGAGTTCAATGACTTTCTGAACTCCAACATGTTTATGGATGTAAAACTTAGAGGAGAAAATTATACCTGGAGAAATCGGTGGATAGGGTGTCATCTCATTCAAGAAAGGCTTGATAGGTTTTTTCTATCAAAGGAGGCTACAAATTTGTTCGATGATTCTACCCTGCAAGCCCTTCCTAAAATTACATTTGATCATAATCCCATTTTGTTGGAGATCCCTAAATTTCTATCCTTCAAGAAACCTTTCATATTTAAATCTATGTGGATCAAACATTCCAATTTTAGAGATAACTTAATTCAATGGTGGCAGCAGCCTGTTAGGGGTAGTGCAACTTTTAAACTTGCTGGCAAATTAAAGTTTTTTAGGGAAAAGCTTCGAACTTGGAACAAAGAGATATTTGGGAATCTCTTTGAAAATAAAAAATAGGTTTTTGAAAGTTTGAAGATAATTGATCAGATGATTCAACATGATGATGCTGATGAAACTACTAGGTAGGACGAACAGACAAAACTAGCAAAGTTTCATAACATTTTGTCCTGTGAGGAAATCTATTGGAGGCAAAAATCAAGGGCTATTTGGTTGAAATACGAAGATTCAAATTCCAATTTTTTTCACATCACCACACTTAGAAACATAAGCAATAACAGGATAATTTTTTTAAAAAAATCAGATGGTTCTATTACTCAGGACTTAACAGAAATCAGAAAGGAGGCAGTAACTTATTTCAATTCTATCCTTGGTCAGGAATCGCAGTGCAATAAGGAGGCCAAATATTATTTTGCAATCTATTCCTAGCATAATAAATGAGGATATAAACCTTAAGCTCCTAGCTCATTTTTCTGATGAGAAAATTAAGGAATCCTTGTTTAGCATGGATCCAAACAAAGCCCCGAGACCCGATGGCTTTCCCCCTCATTTCTATCAAGATTTTTGGGAAATTGTAAGTGAGGATGTAATTTTTTCTGTCAGAGAATTCCAAGCAAGTATTCATATCCCAAAAGGTCTCAAGTCTACTTTTATTTCTCTAATTCCTAAGAAGAAAACCCCTGAATCTATGGCTGACTTTAGGCCAATCAGTCTGTGCAATATTTCTTACAAGATCGTAACTAAAGCCATGGCAAATAGAATGAGAGATGTTATACCCTGCATCATAGATCCATGCCAGTGAATCTCTATCCAGGGCATGTCAATCTTGGATGGAGTTATCACAGTTCATGAAGCTCTACACTCTACTCATAAGACTAACATGTTTGTTTTTTCCCTCAAGCTTGATATGAACAAAGCATTTGACAGGCTAAATTTGGACTTTCTAAATGTTGTCCTCCTTAAGTTTGGTTTTCACCACCAATGGGTTAATTTGATCAAAGAATGCATTTCTAAAGCATGGTTCTCAATTCTGGTTAATGGAACAAATGCTGGTTACTTTCACAATCGTAGAGGAATTCGGTAGGGGACCTATCATACCCATGTTATTCATCATTATGGCAGAAGCTTTAGGTAGAACCATAAAAAATGCTTGCATTTCAAGGCTAATATGAGTAATCAAGGTAACATCTCTCACTAGGGTTGTTAATCACCAAAAATTCATCAATGATACCCTTCTATTGACTAAGGTGTCAATGGTTTAGGCCAAAAGAATTATATACATCCTGCAACCTACGAGAACGTTGCTGGTCAGAAAGTTAATTTTAGTAAAAGCAAGTTATATTTCTTGAACACCCCCATTCAGAGTTAAGGAAGGATTGTAGAAATTTTAGGGTGTGATAGCAAACCTCCCCACTTTGTATCTTGGTCTCCCTATTTTCATTGGTTCTCCGAGAGAGTCAATGTGGGATAGGGTTATTGAAAGTATTCAAAAAAAAATTGTTGGATGGAAAGGTCATCTTCTATCTCAAGTAGGAAATCTAACCCTCACTAAGGCCTCTCTTCAGAGCATTCCAATCTATTTCCTCTCTGTTTTCAAAGCCCCTATGAATATTTTACAAAAAATTGAGAAACTCCAAAAAGAATGTTTATGGACTAGATCAGAGGAGAAAAAAAGGATACACCTTGTAGGATGGACCAAAGTGTGTAGACCCAGGGAAAATGGGGGCTTAGGTCTGATGAGAATTGGTCATATGAATTTAGATTTACTAGCTAATCAGGCATGGCACCTCATTTTTGGTGAAGAAAATGAATGGAAAACTATCATCAAACAAAAGTATCTTCAAAATATGGAATTTCTAAGTGACTCAGTTCCAATCAGAGGTTTTGCTTTTTAGAAAGCAATTCTCAATTGTAAGGAAATCATCAAAAAAGGTTTAATATGGGTTTTAGGCAATGGTGAGAGGATAAATTGTTGGAATGACATATGGGATAAGGACGAACCACTGATGCAATATTCTAACTTAGCTCGAATTAGAGATATCATGGAAGAACTCATTGACAGCGGTAGAATGAAGTGGAAAAAAATAAGGATCCAGGGATTTCAAGTAGAATCAAATGATCTTTGTAATATTCTTGGGAAAAAATTTATCCCCATGAGACCCAAGGAAGATCAAGTGACCTAGTCTCCTACGGAAAATGGGCAGTTCACTATTAAATTAGCTTACAAGCTTATGATTGATGATGAGGATTTTGTCCTCCAAAATGACATAGTTTTGATAAAAAAATTAATTCTAAAAATTACAGTCTTTTCATGGCTAGTTATCCAAGGAAGAATTCTAACCATTGATAATATGATGCATAAAGGTATTTGTATCACGAATCATTGTTATCTATGCAGGGCTAATTAGGAGACCATTTATCACATTTTACTTTAGTGCCCTTTTTCCTTAACTATCCTAAGTGGGGTTTTTCAGGCCTTCAATATTTCCTAGGTTAAACTAGCCATCGTACTTTATTTGTTCGTCTAGTGGCCTTACCCCTTTTCAAGCCAAATACTTAGATACATGTGGAAAATTTGTCTTAATCATTATCTTTGGTAAGTGTGGTTAGAAAGGAACCATAGAGTCTTTAATGAGTCTATCCATGATCATCAAACTATCATTGCTAGGATCCTATCCTTTGCCAACGAGAATATGAACCTTATCCCTTTTGATAGTCGTAAACCTCATCTATAGGAGACCATGATTGCTCAATATTTAAGCTTAACTTTGTTAGATGAGTCTGTGCCTAGGGTAGTCAACCCTAGATCTAATGTTAAGCCGTCCCCACCTCCTACAGGTTGGTTTAAGCTTAATTTTGATGGAACGACTAAGGATAATCTTGGTAGAGTAGGCATTGACGACATTGTGCAAGATCATAATAGGAATATGATGCTTGCATTTTTTGAATATTTGGTCACAAGGACGAACAATGAATTTGAAGCTAGAGCTATGTGGAGAGACCTTCAAATAACTCAAGACTTAGAAGGAAATTTGATTATAGAAGGAGACTCTATGCATGTTATAAATATCTTCAATAAACACCTCCTTGGAGGATTAAAACAATTTTTGAAGAGGCTAGGATCCTTTTACAGGGAAGACAAGACAAAAAAACCCAACATGTCTTTCGAGAATCTAAAAATGTTGCTGATAAGCTAGCCAATTTGGGTGTCGATGGTGATGGAATTTTCAAATGGGAAAACGGTTTCTCGAATGAAGTAGAGGAGCTTATTCAACAAGAATTCCAAGAATGATAGTTGAATTTACCAACAGGGAAGGCACTGTAAGTTTGAAGGCTATGAGTATTCCCATCTCTTTTTTGAAATGGACTCACAATAAAAATTATTTGAGTTGTTAGTCTTGGTGGATGCTGCTTGGAAATACCACAAAGACTAATGGGGATAGTCACATGTCAGATAACATGGCTCCTAGTCATATTAGTAATTTTAGGTTGGTTTATAATCACAAGGTAGTAAAGAAATGACAATATAAGACTTTGAAACAGAGACATGTGGACCACCAAATAGCCATCGCCATAAATCTGGCCAACAAGTTCACTTCTCCAAGGCTGATTGGCCAAGACGGGATGTGGTCCCAAATCATGTCATATATGGAAGAAAGCAATTACCAAAGAATTATTAAGAGTAACTATCAATACAGAGCTTGTGGGAGTTTTTTTTTAGTACTCTGCTATGTGTGTCTACAAATTTTTGTTTCTCCACTATTTCAAGGAAGGGATTTGTGTCTATTTCTTTTTTTGTAATTATGATGTAGGTGTGTTTTCTCGAGGTATACCCAAAATGTTGTATGGGAAGTTTATTTTTAATAATAAACTATGTGCCTTACCGGATGTAATGGCTTTGGCGGTATGTAGATTTTACATATATAGGATCCTTAGTAAGGACATGTTCATCAACAGCCCTGGGCTGATTTTTATAAAAGGTTTTGGATCAACCTATAAAACCTGGTATTAATGCTATAGTATCTTATCTACCAAAAAAAAAATAGAGGAATATTGAAAATGGAAAATTTTGACCTTGGGATTTCTAAGAGGGGCGTGAATTATATTTTGGTGATAAAATAAAATAATAGTAGGTAGCTTAGAAGGTACTAGTTGTAAAAAACATTTTTTTGGCACATGACAATCAAAATCATTGGAGGTGATAGCGTTGATAGGACTAATGCATAAATGTTTTTTCCAAAGTGATCATTGTCACTCACATTGAACATAAAAATAAAATAAAGTTCAATTTTACAAAACCATTACCTATGAGGTAAAAGCATTGCTAGTGATTTTTATAATGTTCAATAATTTTGTTTCTAGAGCAAGAAATACTCCCAATTTTATCTTAAATATGATTGATTAAATTTTATGATCGATTATCTAACATGAAGATATTAGAAATATTGGAGATTGATGTTGTGCTTAAATTTGGGTTTCTACACTCTCCTTCAATCAAGTTACTAATAAAAATTCATTATCTAGAGTTATTGCTTAGGTTAGTATAATCTTGTGGGTAATTTTGGTCATCACCCACATGCACTTTTGGTTGAAAGTGCAAAAGGTTGCATCAGAGGCCAAAATAACCAAGTATGGAGAATGTTAGATGTTTTATTGGATGTTTTATCTTTACGTATTCAAAAAATGAGTCCATAAATTTTGTCACTTTGTGGAAGGTGAGAGAGATAAAATTAGCTAATTTTCAATATTTTTGGAACTTTTGTACCTTAGGTAGAAGCATACGGGTACCAAAAATCCATTTCTATATCATCAAATGTTTAGGTAGCTGACGAGTACCAAAAATCCATCCCTCTATAGAAATGGACTCAATTAAAATTTGGCTAAGTATGAAGCTCATCAAAATTATTGTACCCCTCTAAGCAGTAGATGGGTACCAAAAACCTATCATTTGATAGAAGTACTAATAAAATGGCTAAGCATAAAAAGCACTAAAATTTTTATACCCTTAGTAGAGGGGTATGGGTACCAAAAATTTATCACTAGATAAGAAGTGGTTGAAAAAAAGCAAAGAAGGTGAAATTGGCTAAGTGTAAAGACTATCAGACATTTTGTACCTTTTTAGGCAATGGATGGATAACAAAAACTCATTATTTAGTATAAACATGCTCAAGTGAAATTTGACTAAGTATGGAGTTCGTCAAACTTCTTGTACCCATCTAAGTAGAAAACATGTACCAAAAAACTATCATCTAACAAAATAAGTATCAAAAAAATGGCTGTGTTGGGAGAATTAAAAATTTTATACCTTCAATGAAGACAAATGGATACCAAAAACCTATCACCTAATAAAATAAGAATAAAAACAATGATTGTGTCAGGAGTGCCAAAACATTTGTACCTTGTAAGGCTAGTGATATGTACTAGAAACCCATCATCCTATGGATGATCAAGGATATTTGACTAAGTGTTAGAAATGCTAGATTTTTATACCTTGTAAAGCTATGGAGAGGTACTGAAAACCCATCATATAGTAAATTATCAAAGTGCTTAAAATGGTTAAGTATAGAAGCCATCAAGAATATTGTACCTTTAGGAATTAGGGATAGGCACCAAAGTTTTATCACCTAGTAATAATTAAAGCTAAGAACTTGGTACTTGGTATAAAATCAAGACAAGTATTCAACAATCAAATATGGATAGGTGAACCAAGTATTAATGCTAGGTGATTGATCAACAAAGGCATCTTGGCATTTTAAAATCATCCAATGAGTAGGCGATCATTGTCATAGCTCACTAGGTTGTTGAAGTAGGTTGTCAAAAAATATTAACAATTAGAAACCTTACCATTTCTCATGTAGATGCATGATCATGAAAGAGGTTATTGCATAACAAAAATATAAAAAAATATAACAATACAAGTGTAGACAACACAACCATCACTCCTTCAAATGTAGCCTAATCAAGACACATCAGTAAACTATAACTAGTTAGTTACAACAAATATGTTGTAATTTGGTAGTAGTTATGACATAACAACAATCCCCTATCAATGAAATGATGTCTAAAAATTAGAATCCATTGTAAAATATAAATACTAGAATGTAATAGGTTCTAGAGGTCAACTCTTTAGTATTTATAATTTGCATTATTGTATGAGCTCTATGCCTTTGTTGAATAAATATTGGATTGTTGTTTAATCTCTTATCTACATATCCTTTTGAAAGTGTATGTTTTGCATATGCTCCTCAAGTGTGGCATATCAGGGCATACCACCAAATAGATATATGGAATATGGGATTCTAGTATTACCAAATTCACCAGTACCAAACATTGGTTTGTATAAGCATTCGGTATTGGAATCTAATGAGGTGAAGAGACAAGTCCAATAATTGTTCAAACAAGGTCTCGTGAAGTCTAGTACATCATCGGTAGGTTCTACCATTGTGTTAGTTCTAAATAAATATGGGACATGGAGGATGTGCATTGACTATCGGGAACTCAATAAAATCACCATTAAAAATAGATATACACTTCCTCACATTGATGATTTACTTTATCAGTTGAAGCATACTAGATATTTAACCAATATGGATTTAAAATATGGTTACCACCAAATCTGGAGGAAGGAGAAATACATTTGGAAGACAACCTTCAAGACTAAACAAGGTTTTTTTGAGTGGCTAGTTATGTCATTCAGTTTAACTAATGCTCCTACAACATTCATGAGAATTATGAATAATGTAATACATCCATTTCTAGATAAATATGAACTTGTCTTCTTGGATGATATACTTGTGTATAGTGCATCTTGGAAGGAGCATATGTGACACTTGAGAGAGGTATTGGTAGTTTTGTAGCAATCACAATTGAAATTAAACATCAAGAAATGTGAGTTTGGAAATACTTCTTTGGTTTATTTGGGAA
This sequence comes from Wollemia nobilis, assembly GCA_028583015.1. Taxonomy (NCBI): domain Eukaryota; kingdom Viridiplantae; phylum Streptophyta; class Pinopsida; order Araucariales; family Araucariaceae; genus Wollemia; species Wollemia nobilis. Next base: position 358,948 of record JAQPPZ010016751.1, on the reverse strand, counting down.
ATGTGATTTGTGGAGGAGAGATTCAAATTGATCCAATGAAATTTTGAGCCATCCAAGCATGGTCCCAGCCAAAAACTTAGACTAAATTAAGAAGCTTTGTTGGAGCAATGAATTTATTAAGGAAGTTTATTAAATATTTCTCACATGTGGCTACATAATTGTAGAAAATATTATGAAAAACAATAGTATTATGTGGGGTAAAGAAGAAGAACAAGCATTTCAAAAGTTTAAGGATAATATTTGCAATGCACTAGTTCTTGCCATGCCATATATGAGTGTAGATGCCTAAAACATGTCATGTTTAGGGAGACTACTCACATGGGCATATTCATAGATCATGTGACTAAACCTTGGGATATTCCAAGTATCAAAAGTGGTTTTCACCACTCATTTAGGGTATTCTTAGCCCATCCAATCCTGGCTGCTATGGACAAGAGTGGTTGGATCCTGGCCACTTTATCTTAGAGTGGTCAAACCTCAGCTTCTACAAACAACATCGACTAAATCCTAAAATACATTTTTTTTCCATTCTAACCTAATCTCAGGTGGAAGTGGCAGTCTGCATGTAATAAGGCTGAGCATGGACACCTTTGCATTCCTCCTCATAGAAAATCCATATGAAAGACTCAAGTTCAAATTTAGACATCAGTTAACTGCCCCTCAAGGCTAAAAAGGACTCAATTCATCATAATAACATCCAGTGTGCATGAGGGATCTAGTACTAGGGTTTTAATGTTGACCTAGGGCTTCAAAAACTTTGTAAGGTGCAAACCTAAGAGCACAAAGGAATGAAAGATCATATATATCTGAATTTTGAATAGGTTGGATCATTGAGGAAATATTTTGGAGACTTGGAGAGCTTCCCTTTGAGATCATTTTATAGCGAAGCCCTATTGGATTGGAGAGAAGATCTAAGAACCTTTGAGGAGAAACGAAGGGCTAGGCAACTAAGATGTGATCATCCATGCACATACAATAATCATTTAACATTAGTATTAAACTTAAGCCCATATCCTTTGGATCAATAGAGACAAATTTCATCTTAGTGGCTGCTATCCTAGAAAGTGGCCTGCAAACCTTGTCTAGGGTTTAGGTGTTAGTTTCTTTTATTCTAGTTTCTTCGTGTTTTCATATCATTAGCATAATATCTACTTCATTTATTTTCATATATAGCACTAGTTTCATTGCATTTTTTTCATCAAGCATATTCATTGCTAACAGCCTCATCCGAGGAGGTAATCTTGAATATCTAAGCATGTGTTGTTGTTTCATTGCTTACAGGGCTACGGGTTCATCGGAAAAATCCATAACATATTAAATAAAGAGGATCCCTCTAGGAATTAGGCCTAGAGAAGAAGGCATCTATAATCCCTCATATGGTTTCGTGTGCATCACAAGGAAGCCTGTAAAAGTGCATCGTCCCTTGCAAGGGGATATTTTAGACATTTGCTACCCTCTTTGTATAGGATCATGTATCAAATGAAGGGTATCCCATAGAGGGATTTATATGTAATCGGATCTTCGAAATATTAATACAAAGCATTCATTCATTTATTTCTTCGTACTTTGGCTATGCCTCTCTTTTATGCTTTTTCATTTAATGCATGTTAAACATTAAAAGATTCAATAATAATCATAAATAGAGTAAGTGGACGGTGTGCCACTTCCCTAGGGTCACTACAGATGACGATCACAATGGGACCCCTAGCAAGTTTTTATTTTCTACCGCTTTACTGATCCATGTTTTTTTTTGTGCAAGTTTAGCCTCTATGGTCTACAACGTCTAGGAATCAGCCACTCTAGTCAACAGTGGCCAGAAATCAGCTATTCTAGTCAATAATGGCCAAAAATGGAGTGCAGTAGAGGACAAAATATTGGTTCTTTGAGCTGGATTTGAGGTTGGTACAACTTTTTTGATGATTTATGGTTCTCTGTCTGCTTCTGTTTTTCTAAAATAGTGAAATTAAGACACATTTTGATTTGGAAACTAAGGAATGGAAAGGAAAGAACTTGCATCTTGTGCATCTTAGAATTTTTTTAGATTTCCACTAGGTGTTGCTAGGAAAAATGGCTTATGCTTGTAAATTCCACCCTAGAATATAGCGTGCTAGAAATCATGTGTTGGTTTGCTTGCTTTGAGGCCTTGCTAGAGGCCATATTTGCACAAAATAGAGTGCATCCATGAATCTCATACTAGTTATGCATCTTTCTAAAAGGTGAAACATAATTCATATAAGGCATATAGGAAAGATACATTTTTTTTTTATGGTGCATTTTACTTTATGTAAACTTAAAATAAACCCCCCACACACACACATGTTTTAAACATTGGGGAATTATATTTCATCACCATCCTTCAATTCAGTACAGTGACATTGGCATTCATATCCTTCCATAGGCTTGCTCCCTAAATCTTCTTAGAATGGAATTGGGAACTTATTTATAGTGGTACTAAGTTACTCGTGTTCAAACTATCTCCCACTATTGGAACAATTGGTTCAGAGTGGAAGAGCTAGGTGAACCCCCCACTGGGACTTCAACGGTGCACCCTAGTCTCTTTTTGATAAAATTATGTTTGGCATGGGTGTTCTTGATTCCCACTATGGATGATTCTCCTTATTATAAATTCAAAACAAGATCAAGAAACAAGAAAAACAACGAATCAAAAACACAACAAATAGTTTAAGGCACACATAAATTGTTAATCAAGATAACTTTTTTTTGATATTGTTTGGCTATCTTTAATTGCAATACAAAAGACTAATTCACAAGCACAATGGTCAAAACCAAAATTAAACATCCTCGTTCCAATAACGAGGGAGAATCTAAAGTAACACATACCCATAGGTGAAGTTGTCATAAAATTGAACTACATGCTCATAAGACCGTGATATGTAGCTCCGCGAGTCTAAGGAGTGATAATTCAACCCTTGGGGGCTCTCCTCAAGAAACCTCAAATAGAGAGTCAAATCATGGAACTAAATCACAAAAACACAAAGAAGATTCATGGCCATCATCATCAAGGAGACACGAGGAAGCCTCAAGGTCTTCCTCTAAACACATAGAAACTTCTCAAAGATATGAGGAGGCTTCAAGATCTTCCTCCCCACATGGACATAATAAGGGTTCTCGACCCCATTATTTACATAGGGATGATGAGGTTTCCCCATCTCCATCCTCATGGAGGGTAGATAGGGCCACAAATACCTCATCACCAAAAATACACACAAGAGTCACAACATCTCAAACTTCACATGAGACATTGAGAACAGGTTTGCCCATTTAAGGGAAATAACTAGAGCTAAATCCAGTAATAGACATCAAACATAAGATACCATTCATACAAGAGGAAGGATTCAAATATATTATGACCTCATTGGAGTAAATGACACCCCAAGATATCAGCCATGAAAAACAAGACAGTTAGATGAGTTGGATCGATTGCATCTAAGGCCACCTCCTAGAATCGTAGCCATAGAAAATTTTGCATCTAGAAGTTCATGAACTATTACTTCTAAGTGCACCTCTCAACCTGGGGATGCTTTAGAGTGACTCCGCAAGTCTCATGTAGATTATAACCATAGAGACACTTATCAACACATGGAATAGATTCTAGTAGCTAGCAAGAGCAAAGAAACAGTAGAGACCTCTTCGAGGAATCTATGAATCAAAACCACAAGAATAGAATCAGATAAACATAAGTCCTCTTCAACAACACAATATGACTGCATGCGACGGTTAGAAAATTTATTATGCAAAGAGCAAGAGACAGTGGAATCTCTCAACCATGACAAACAAAGAGAAAGGCTTTTGCACCAATATGAGCAGCATTTAAGAGAACAAGTTGAGCAACTAGCTCGTATCAATTTACAATCCAATGGAAATGATCATAAAAGAGATAAACACATTGAATCACCAAGAGAAGGGAACACCATACAAGAAGAAATCCCACAATGAAACCACCACTCAAATCATGAGCAATGCCAAATTTGTGGAGAAAGGGTAAACATGATAAATCAGGATCAAAAACATCTTGAATCACCTCGTAGGAGGGAAGAGAATAGAACAAGTCAAATGCACATAGGATTACCTCCATTACCACCATGATGGGGCCTAAAAGAAGAGGAAATGCTCACCTCAAAGTCATTTTAGGCACTTGCTAAAAATATGTAGTCCTTTGAGAAACAAGAGACTGTAGGGAACCAACCAACATTGAGTAAAATACACAACCAGCCATTATGCCCATCAGTCCCTAGCCCTACATATCCTAAGAATTTTGAGATGCATAGGTTAGAAAAGTTTAAGGGTGAATAGGATGCACAAAATCATGTTACCAATTTCATAAATGCATGTTTTTATCTTGAAGACAATGATACTCTTATGCTAAGGACTTTCATTATGACATTTTCGGGCGCTGCCACTCAATGGTTCAACCAACTGTCCAAGCACAACATATCCAATTTTGAAGAACTAGTAAACGCATGTCTAAAGTGTTTCTCCTTTGGTGCTAAAAGGAAGGTGAAAATTTCAGACATGGACAACCTAAAACATTATGACGATGATCCAATAATGGAATATGGGGATAGGTGGAGAAAATTCATGGTAAAGTTATCATTTTTTGTCCCCATCGAAGAAATTGTCTACATGTTCACCAATATTTGTTCTAAACACATCTCCCTCTTGCTAAAAATTCAACAATATCCATCATTTGAGGAAGCCTTGGCACAGGCTAAACTCATTTAGGCCATTAAAGTAGATGAGGGAACCATCAAGGTTTGAAACAAGGAGTGGAGCAAAAATGGTAAGAATGACAAATACAAGCAGAAGTAGGTAAACCTTGCTCCAGTTAATCAATTAGTATTGGCTTCACCTAAGGATGGAACTTTTATAAACCTCAGAATTATCAAGCACAACCCCCACCTGCCAATTACGATCAAAAGAAAAATCAGGGGAAAAACAAAGAACGCAAGCCACCTCACTATTTTACACCTCTATTAGAGTCAATGCAATCAATTTTCAACCAATTGAGAAATTATGGGAATATTAGATTTCCTAATGCACCTCTTGTAGATCCCAACCATCCTAAGCCAAAAGGATATATGGAAGATCAATTTTACCCTTACCATAGGATATCGAGGCATAACATTGAATTTTGTATTAGTTTCAAACACCAGGTGCAAAACATGATTGAGGCGAGAGAACTTAAAGTTGACAACCCATTTGCTCCTGATAACAAATATATGGGCATATACAGAAACTTGTGACCCAACCATGAGGTCCCTAGAGGGCAAGGTGCCCAATTCAATCAGGTCTGAATTGATACGCCTACCCATGGGTGTTTTGGGATGGTTGAAATAATCAATATAGCTACTAGGACTAGATGATATTGTCAAGCAAAACCTCTTGTGGCTCCCATCAATTCCCCAACTACACCTAGGTAGATATAGGGGCAAAACAACCTTCCAGGTCAATCAACCCGACCTGTGGTAACTGTTCGGAGTAGACTAGAGAAAAAATTACAAATGACTCTAGCTAAGTTGTTTATCTATGATCTCATACAACAATCCCTAAATCACAGGGAGAATTTGATGGAAATTTTGAGATCAATTGAGCTCCAACCACAAGATCCAAATGCATTCACTTATTTTGTCGGACAAGTACAAGAATGCCAAGAACCTGTAATCTGATTTTATGATCATGAGATTAAGACAATGCCTACTACCTTACCATACCCTTGGCTGCATATTGTTGCATCAATAAATAATTTACCTTTTAAGCGGGTCTTGGTTGATATGGGTTCTTCAATCAACATCATCACAACAATAGCAATAGAACACCTTAATATCCCCAAGTCAAATATCATTATGGGAGCCTACACATTAAGAGCTTTCAATGATACTTTATGTAATATTGTGGGAACGATAGTCCTACCTATCAAGGTGGGGCATAAGACCATACCTATGATGTATCATGTATTTTAAGGGTCCATGCAATACAACATCCTCCTAGGGCACCCTTGTATAAGATATATGAAGTGTGTTCCTTTGATTTTACACTAATGTGTCAAGTATGTGCATGATGACAAAGTCTATGTAGTGATGGTTGATGAAGAACCATTCAAATATATCCATCAGGTGGATTTCCCAAGAGAATTTGTGATTCCTTCTACCCACCTATATGTAGGACCTTCATCTCCAACTACACAACTAGATGACAAAAATAAATGGGTACGTAAAGACCTAGACACATCAGCACCTCATATTGCACCCAAAATGATTGATGCTTCTAAGAGACCATCAAAATATAAGCCAAAATACAATAAAAAGCTAAAGGTACCTTTAGTTGAGGAAGGAAAGCCCAAGGAAGTTCTAACCATAGCCATTGAGAAAATTTCAAGTCCCATGGAAGAAGAATATCTCCAAGATCAAGCTGAGGAGATACTCGAACCCACTTTTCTAGTGTCATCTATAGGATCATCCACATCACATGCAGAAATACACCTAGAAAGTATAGGGATAGGATAGTATCTTGTGTAAAACATAACATTTACACCCATCATAGAGTCTTCACAGGACATGGGACAACCAAAAGACCTAAGACCACCAGTGGGAATAGTGGTTCTGCTTGGAATCCCTCCCACCCAAAACAACTTTGTCTATGCTGGCCTGGACTGCGTCCATAAGTCTATAGACATAGAAGAGGAAAATGATGAACTATTCATTGTTAATGTTCATTACCTCTCTAATCCCAAGTATGCTCTAAGTTACTTTGAATGTTACCATTGGCATGGCTACGATCTTGGTATATATGAGCAAGGGCATAGACAACCATTCGAGCCATAATATCAGCTTCCCTCTAACAGGTTTGGGTTAGGCTATCACATCAGAGGTCGAGATGACTCTCTAGTAGAAGCCTTGGATAGATTAAGCTTGGGTTTAGGAGAATACATCAATTTTATTCCTTATAACCTACCAAGTACAAGACATATGATCAATAGACAAGTGGCTATGGTAAACATACCACCACCCGAGACTTATCATCCAATATTGACAATCGATGCCATACTAACAAGTTGCAACTTGTGGGATGAAGAGCAATAAGAAAATGGATACAAGGTAAATGATAATGAATCACAGGGAAGCTTAGCCTATCATGGGCCTCATGATTTACAAAATCTTTCCTGGTCCAGCCATAATGAGAGTGGGTACATATCGGATGAAAGTGGCTATGAGTCAGAGGACTCAATAGAGAGAGCCTACCTAGGGGTAAGGAAATGTCCCAATAACTTGGGGTAACATACTAATGCAAATGGCATCTTCATAAGTGACAAATAATATGAGGATGATATAGAGATGGCATACTTGGGGCCAAGAGACATACCCCTTATCTTGGGGCCACATATCAATGCTAATGGTTTTTGGATAAGTGATGATGACTTTCATTACAAGATTGAGATGGCTTATCTGGGGCCTCACCACTTATGGCAAGTCAACACGCTGCTGGAAGAGAAGCGACACTTCATGCCATACACCCTGACTTATAGTTTTTGGAAAGACCTGTTGACTTAGTTGCCATTCACCGTGTAATAAATCCCCCTCTGCCTATGTTCAGGGAGCTCTTAGAACCCAATGATCCTATTATCCAACCTACTCATGGTCCAGATCCAAATATTTCTTTTCCTCTAGAGCCTCATCATGAGTATGGAGGGGAAACCTCTAAGATAATGTTTCACCCATTTGGTCCTGGAGATTTCATCCCATCCATCAATACAATCTCCATTGATTTTTCCACTCCACTTCATAACCCAGTATATCCTATTAAACCATTGTGTCTTGATACAAAGGCTATTGATTGGGATCACGTTGATTCACCCATAGAGCCTGAAGACCTTTTCCCTAGTGAAGAGGTGTTACAACCATTTCATTTTGCATTAGGTTGTGCATATGATGTATTACATGTCGGTTTGGATCCTGAGTCAGTAGGACCTCTAAATCCCATCAATGAAATTCTTTTCATACCCACACCTCACCAGTTGGAGGATGGGTCACATATGGATATAGAAGCAACTTTCAAGATAGACATCAGTGATGATACTACTTAACCAAAGAAAGTCAAGTTCAAAGAAAGTTTGTCTCCATAGGAACAAGCCATCATAATTCATCTCCTTAAAGAGAGGTCAAATATTTTTGCTTGGACTTACAAAGACATGCGAAGGATTGATCTAAAGTTAGTTGTTCATAACATTTCATTGGATTCCATGAAGAAGCAAGTCAAGCAAAATTTGAGTAAAATGCATCCAACCGTCGCTTTGATGGTGAAGAACAAGTTACAAAAATTGTTGGATGTGATTTTCATAGTTTCCATAAATTATCTTGAATGGGTCTCAAACATGGTACCTATAGAAAAGCCTTATGGAAGAGTCTACATTTGCATAGACTTTAGAGACTTGAATAGGGCAACTCCAAAGGATTCGCTCCCATTACCAAACATAGATGATCTTGTTGACACCACTATAGGTCATGAGATGCTCTCCCTGATGGATGGGTTTTCTGAATACAATCAAATGCAAATCAAACCCAAATACATGCATAAGACTGCTTTAATTAATCCATGGGGGATATTTTGTTACAAGGTAATGCCATTTGGCTTGAATAATTTTGGTGCGACGTATCAGTGGGCCATGACATACATCTTTCATGACTACATGCACACAATATTAGAAGACTACATGGATGACTTTTTGGCCAAGTATTTAGCGTGGCAAGAGCATGTTGAAATCCTTAAAAAAGTCTTCGATCACCTCATTGAGCACAACATTAGATTGAACCCTAAGAAGTGTGTGTTTGGTGTGACTTCTGGTAAGCTTTTAGGTTTCATCATTTCTACCAAAATTAAGGAGTTAAGAAGCCTACAAGGTAAGGTAGCATCCATCAAATGGTTCATTGCTCAATTATCAGACAAGTGTTGACCCATGAATTGGTTGCTATGCAAGGATGTCCCATTTCATTGGGATGAAGAGTTCCAACAAGCCTTTGCAGAGATCAAAACATACCTGGAAACACCACTGGTATTGGCTCCACCAAGGCTAGATGTACCATTTTTACTATACATATTAGCTACTGATTTTTCTTTAGGCATCATGTTAGCCCAAAAGAATGCACAAGACAAAGAGAAAGTTGTATATTACATTAGTTGCACCTTGGTAAGTTATGAGCTAGGATATGCGTATGTAGAAAAGTTGTGTTTAGCAGTGGTCTTTGCAACCAAAAATTTGTGACACTACATGTTGAGCCATATGACCTATGTTATATCAAAACAAAATCCTTTGTAGTACATGATGAACAAGACCTATCACAATACATGTATTGCAAAGTGGATCATGCTATTGATAGAATTTTATCTAGAGTTCATAAGCCAAAATTCCATTAAGGGACAAGTCATAGTAGATCAATTAGCAGAGACACCTATTTCGGATAGAAAGCCTCTCACCATAGAATTACCTAATTATGTGGTCTTCACATTATCAAATCCACCTAAACCTAAGGAACCTGACAAAGAAAGAGACATGGTATTGTTCTTTGATGGTTCGAAGTGCGAGCAAGGGGGTGGAGCAAGGATAGTTTTTATCGCATTGTATGGTGCTCCATTGCCCTTATCATTCAAGCTAGACTTACCTGCACAAAAAATAACATAGAGTACGAGGCCTTCATCTTGGGACTCCAAATGACCATTGCAATGGGCATTAAAAGATTGAATATATTTGGTGACTCCTTACTCATAGTTAATAAAATCAAAGGATTGTTCCAATACAAGTTCCCACTCCTGAAATCTTACAAGGAGCTTGTTGACACTTACCTAGACCTACTGGAATGGTATGACATTGAGGCATTCCATCGCACATCAAATAGATTTGCAAACACCATGGCATCTTTGGGATCCTTAATCCCTTAGAATATTTCTAATTATTTTACAACCATTCATGTTAAAATACTCGTGCACTAAACAATACAATGTGAGGCTATTGACAATCAAGAGTCTGTCAACATGATCAAGACCGAACAAAATAAGGATTGGTCCTTTAGAGCTAGAGATTTCTTGAAAAATACACCCTAGGAATATTTGATCTCTCAAGGTCCTACAAAGTGTGGTACAACCATCCACCATAGGGTGATTTTTCAATTTGTGTTCACAAATTCTGGATCATAGGTTGAGCATGCCATTTTATTCATAGAAATTATGGCTTATCAGGATTGGCTTTCCCAATTGTAGTATTTCCTAAAAATGGGAATGGTAATGCAATGCCTATCGCATGTCGAAATATGATTATTTAAATAAAATGTTATGAGGTATATCTTTATAGGAGAGATCCTTTATAGATGAGGCTACGAGGGAATGCTCCTTCATTATCTTGATCCCAAGGAAGCATACTGGGCAATCTCGCAAGCCTATGATAATACGTGTGGAGGTCAATTTAGTGGCATGGCCATCGTTAAGCGCATATTGAGAATGGGTTACTATTGGTCCACTATGGAAAAATATTGTTGCAAGTATATCAAGAAATGCATTAAGTGCCAACATCATGAAAACCTTACTCACTTGCCATCACAAGCCTTGCAACCCATCCAGAAAACATGGCCCTTCTCGTAGTGGGGACTAGAATTAGTGGGGAATATCTCACCCCCATCCTCAGGCCAACACACATTCATCATAATGGCCACTGAGTACTTTAATAAATGGGTCAAAGTGATCCCCATGACTTTGAAAACTAAACCAAGGATTGCAGAGTTTATACTCCACAATATCATTAGTCGTTTTGAAGTCCCTTAAAAAATAATATCGGATAATGGGCCATATTTCAAGAACAAAAATGTGCATGCTTTAATGAAAAAATACCATATTTATCATATTTTTTCAACAACCTATTATCCGCAAGCAAATGGGCAAGCAGAAGCCTCAAACAAAATAATAGTCTCCATCTTGAGGAAAACAGTGAAAGATAATCATAAGGACTGGAATTTGCAATTGCCTTTGGCATTGTCGACGTACAAGACTAGTGTGTGGACATCCACTAGGCAACACCATTTCCACTTGTATATGACACTGAATCCATCATGACCCTAGAGTTGGAAATTCCAACCCTATGCATAGCATTGAAGGATTTCATAGATGATGACATCGTGCGACAAGGCCATCTTGATCAATTAAAAATTCTTGATGAACGCCGAGTCAATGCCTTGGAGCATCCTCACATTTATCAAGATCGACTTGCATGAGATTACAATAGTAAATTCCACTTAATATAATTTAAATTTGGGGATCTTGTGCTCAAATAAAACCAGCAAAACTTAAATCTATCATCGCATCTATGGTATAAATTTACGGTAAACTCGATACAACCCTACATGATTTTAGAAAGGGTTGGGTCCGAAGCATATCGCCTCACATCATTGGATGGTTTTGAAGATCCTGGGCCTCTCAATATCATTCATTTGAATGTTTTTGTATTTTATACATAAAATACAAAAACATTCAAATATGCATAAAATACAAAAACATTCAAATATTTCAAAAATACAAAAACATCCAAATATAAAGCATCAAAAATACAAACAAATTCGAAAAACATAAAAATTCAAAATTTAATAAAAAATGCTCCAAGGGTATCTTCAAGCCACTTGGTCACCTAAATTTAAAATAATCCAAGGGTATACAAGCCTCTTGGTCAAATTCAAAATGCTCCAAGGGTATACAAGTCACTTGGTCAAATTCAATCAAAAATGCTCCAAGGGTATTCAAATTGCTTGGTCAAATTCAATCAAAAATGCTCCAAGGGTATGCAAGCCGCTTGGTCAAATTCAATAAAAAATGCTCCAAGGGTGGCTTCATGCCACTTGGTCAAACTCTAAAATCCCCAAAGGCACAATAAGCCCTTTGGTCAAAATACAATAAAAAATACAAAAACAATGCAAAAAATCAAAAATACAAAAATAGTTGCATCTTACATCTACATCCATATAGTCACATTACATCAAAAATGCATATCCATTGCATTTGCATATGTTATGATCACACTCTTGCAAATGATACCACAGTTTGTATCACAACCACAAATACACAAGTCCACCTTCATTTATTTATCCATGTGTGTAACTGTGTTTTTCAACACAACCATATCATGTTGCTATAAGGAATAGGCTAAGATTTTTTGTTCATTCAACCATATCTAGTGGTCTTAAAATTTTTTGTGGGAATCCATATTGATTAGTAGAGGGTAAGGTCTAGTTGTGATAATGCCTTTGATATTCAGGATCCTATTACTAATTAAAAACACTAAAATCCTAGTTGGTACAAGGAAAATATGAAAGCTGCAAAAGTGGTCTAGGTTACCTTAAGAAAAAAAGGGTCTTCCTTGCTTATCCCCTTGTGTGATCAGTTCAAAGGTGCTGAGAATTGACAAAAGGACAAGTTTCACCCTACCCAGATGTAGACACCTAAAACACGTCATGTCGAGAGTGACTACTCATATGGGATATGTTACAAGACCATATGGAAGATCTTGGATAGACTCCAAGATACAATAGTGGTTCTAGCCACTCAATTTGGGCTCCTTGGCCTAATCAGTTAGAACCATAGTTGAGACCTGTGGTCTATATTCTGAACTATAGCTAAGACCTATGGTCTACATTCTGAACTACAACTATCACCTACGGTCTAAATTGAAGTTTAGTTGGCCTTGATCCGAGCCAAATCAGTTTGAATGACAATTTATTCTAGAAGAAGGTGGTTAAAGTATGAAATATTCCAAAGGCTTCCAATCCAACTATCCTAACCACCTCTTCTTGATCTTGGCTTATCCATGAAGCCACCCCTAGCCCTTGCGTAATCCTATAAGTACCCCTTCAAATTAGGGCAAATATATAATGAAGTGTGTTGGAGATTAGAGCAGCGAAGCCCTGTCGGATTGTAGACTCACTTGAGTGTACTAAGATATTTTAGTTGCCATTCACTTGCCAATTCACCTAGAATCATGTCAATTTGTGCCATGGATGTCCTAAGGAGCTAGAATGCCAAGAAATGTAAATCCAGATGAACGGAGGCCCAATTGTACAATTCAACTACCAATCCAGTTAGAGAAAACCAAGGCAACCCTTGATCATCAATTTGACAAGGAGGATAAAGCCCACAATCCTATATTTGGAGGGAAAAATTACTTGATTTCTCACCGCAACTGACAACCATAGTGTATAGTGTAGACCGCTCATCAGAGTTGTAGTTTGCAACAGGTGAAAGATCTCTTTACTATTTCTTTTTCAATGTACTTAATTAGACTAGATTAAGTATTTTTATAGTTTACTTCACGTTTTAGAGATACTAACCAGTTTAATTAGGGTTTTACATGAGTTATTTCCATTTGAGTGATTTTTAACTAATATCTTGTTTCCATGCACCATTTCATGCAATTAGTTTGTTAGATAGAGAGCAGTACTATTTATTTCTATGCTTCAAGCAATCTTTATAAATTTGGTATAAGTATAGCATGTTTTGATCATTTTCTTGATTTCAATAGTGTTATAGCATATTTATGTTCACATTCCTCAAAAAGCCTCATCACGAGAGGCTACCTATGCTATTAATGCTTTTGTGTTGTTTCTTGATCGCAGGAAAGCAGATTTGAAGGAGATTAAATCATCCAATTCCTTCCTCAATGCGAAGAACATGGTCAACTCCACCCTAGAGTAGTTTGTGTCACCCCTAATGGCATAAAAGTCACATCCATACTTGAGAGGGGTTTCATATGCTTTTCCTATTGTAATAAGAGTATCAAAATAGTATCCCTAAGAGGGACGTATTTGTAACTGGAATTGGATTCTTTCTAAAATGGAATAAAAGTGTTCTTTTATTTCCAATTTGTTGTCAATATTTCGATGCATTCTTTTGTGTCTCTTATTTATATCACTACCATAGTCAATGGGTGACTTGGTGGAGCTTCAAGTTTGCTTGAGGCTGAATTTTTAAGGAATAATTTGATCAACGACAAGGCTAGATGGTATGGCACTACTCTAATTTATATGAGGATACATCATATCCACCACTAGATTTTCTAGGATATTATGAAGGATTTCTTGAAGGAGAGTCTTAGAGTCCTCACAAGGACCGTGAGAGGGTCCTGAATTAGAAGGGGAATAAAAAAAATCAGGTCAATGTTTAGGTATTTAGGGGGAAAGGATTGGCCTAGTCTTGAGGGGGATCTAGATTCCTTCAGAATGGGGATTTGGGATAGGAACATTCTTAAGATCTTGTGGGTACCTTTTTGGACTTCCTAGGGGTGGGGATTTGCAACAAAAGTATTATCATTTTATTCTAATATTATATTAGAGTCCTCTAGGATACAAAAATTATTGGAGAATGTAAGAGGGGAACTTAATTTTTATTGACTTGGATTTGTTTGTGAGGTGGCAATTTACTTGCCTTTGTGAGGGTGTGGGGTGCCTTGAGATTTTGATGGCCTTTGTTGTTGGTAAGATCCTTTTCCTACCTAGATTTGGCTCTACCATTTCTTGGGCTGCTTGAAGTAGCCACTATTATAAGGATTTTTTTTTTCCTTTGTTCTAACTTATAGGGTCTCCTTGAATATCAGGTGCACTTTATTCCTATCACTATTTATTTTCCTTGATGAGTTGAGATCTGAGGTTAGGCACTGGATCCTGAGATGCCCCTGAGTTTAGAATTAAACATAGAAATTAGGCTTATTCTCATATTCCATGGGTTGTTTCCTATAGTAGGATTTGGATTCATGCTTTAGGTTGACATAGGTGAGTAGCTCCGAAGCTAGATTGGCATTGACACAAATTCTAGTGATATTCATGCACTTGCGAGCTTGGGTAATAGGGTCAATAGCTACTAGGTCCCCAATAAATTTAGCAATATAATGGAGGATATCATCATGTCATAGGTGAAAGGGAATATTTGGGATACGAATCCAGATGGGGCATATTTGATGTCTTGGATTTTAGGATTAAAATCTAGGTCCCACCTCCACATAAATAGGCTCTTACAGCCTAGGAACCAAGGATCCCTAGTGAGGATGTGGTTGGTGTCATCATGGTTACTCAATATTATTGTAAATAATCCTTTGGAGAGAGATGTGATCTCAATATTTTCTAGGGTTTTCCATTTGGAAAAGTCCCATCTTCGAATAGTTTCCATATTTGACCTTTCCACAACAAAATTTTCCACAAGGGTGTACTTTTCCATTGAGAGATAATTATTAGCTATACAGTTATGAATAATAATATTTTTCCCATAAGGAATGATGGTAGCTGAGTAAATCTTATGAGTATGACTTTCTTCATTGGAAATAACACTTGCAAAGGAGATTCCCTTGGTAGGAATAGTAATGGGTACCTTTGCATGTTGGGAAGGGAGACCAGTGTCGGGTGGTTCCTCCCCCAAAAAATTTAGACTATTCATAGACTTTGGCCATTCCTGGCCATCCATCCTTTGCGTCAGCACTATCTTCTTTACTACCATCCTAATCCTTACTATCATCCTACGTGCCTACCTTGCTACCATCCTTTTCTAGTTCTAGAAATTTGAAAAATTGGTTTCCCACCTGTTTCACTCTTCTCACTGCTCCAATAAATATTTTTTATCCTCCAATATCCTTGGTCATCAACTTTGGATCTATTAGATTCATTGATTGAATGAATTTAATCCATTATTGATTGAGGCTATCAAAGTGTAGATGATAAAAATATGCACCATATGAAGCAATATAAATGAAAAGTAGTAAAAATATGTATTATATTGTATTGTATTATGCTTTTTGCTCTGCTTGATTACAATATTTTCCCTCATAGGATTTATATAAAGATGTAAGGATTTTATCCCTTTTTGTTAGTAATAATGGTACCTCGATATTTTCATCGCTATAGCACTATAAGGCAGGTTTACCATGACTACCACTAGTTCTAGATTGGGATATCTACATTGGGAACTATGACTGTATCTACATCCATAGAATTACATCTAAGTATCGACCATTAGGAGGCTAATGACCATGTGCTTTGACCATCTAGGTACTAGATAGTTATGTTGTTCGATCACTTGGATTGGAATATTGAGTGCTAGGATCTTCTATCACACCTAGGTTTTTTGCTTCCTCTATGTCTTCTCACACTAAAACTATATTCTTGCACACATGTGAAATGCATATGATTAGTAACACTAGTCGGGCCTCCCAAAGTGAGACCCTATATTCAAATTAGGTTAGAAATTAGAGATAAAGAAAGAGAATGAATATCTATAAAAGATAAATACTAAATGAAGCATACATAGATCTTACCCTCTTTTAACTATCATTTATGTCTCTATTATTATCATGATGCTACATCGAGTTGCATCATGATATGTTGGGCTACATCATGCTGTATTTGGAGATTTTTGCATATATTGGGTGATTATCATTCAATTCTAGATGAATATGAACCAATATTGTATGAGGTCATATGATCATGGGTTGTGGTGTCCTTTCACTAATGAAATCCTAATCTAGACTTATAGAATGTTAAAATCAAGGTTTGGCACAAGACAAGGATGTATGCATAGGATTTACTTTGGGTGATTTGGGGTGCGAAGTGTGCTTGAGATTTCAATAATGCTTCTATGCATGAACAATCCTTTCTTGTAATGAGAGCATAGGGGTGCTTTATAGATTTTGGTATGGAGGAGGGTGGCATCCTACAAACTATATGTATGCATGAATGAAGATACCTTGGGATATCCTTCACTTAAGTAAAAAACCAATATTAACATGCTTGATCATCAGTCAACTTTGTTTGAATAAAAGCATGTGAAATATTTCTCTATACACTGATTTTAATTAAGTTGTGAAAATTGAAGTGAAAGATATTATCTTTTAATTTTTAATTATTTTATCCATGTTGACTTCCTTATCTTTTAAGTGTTAGTTAAATTGAACGAGGTATGATTGCAGTTAACTAGAGATTGGATTTGGGTGAAGACATTCATCACCCATTTAGATAAGGATAAGGCAGAGCTGGAGTTAACTTTATATTTATTTCTAGGTAATGCGATCTCTTCTTGTATGTAATCGGGATGAATGATGTGAGGTGGAACTGAAGCTAACTATGGATGATGTGGACATGGGGTATGCAAGGGTGAGTGGTCTCATTGAGAAGGGGTGATTCATTGTGTAGCTTAGGTAATAATTAATCAATTATTTAATGTATAAATTAATTAATCAATTAATTAATACCTTAGGTAATTGCACCTTAATTTAATATTAATTAATATTAAACATACTAATTAATTATGAGTAATTAATTAGTTTTTAATTATTCTTATTTTTAGTGTCTACAAATACCCTTTTTGTATCATGTTGTGTGAAACACAATGCAATGCAAAAATAAGTAACACCTATAACTGTGTAGATGATTAACATATTGTGCTTGAAGTATTGACATTTGATTGCCCCAAGTCAAGAGCAATGTAAGATGCCCTAGTGATGGAGACAATGAATATCCTTGAAACTTGTCATTGTCAAATCGATTAGCGCATAAAGGTATTAAACATTAACTAAACTATTGAGACTTGGAGTCTCTGTGCGAATGTGACTTGGACTCACTATGCAAAAATTGGAATGATACTACACACATGATAGTATTAGATAGGGTTCTTGGATAAATTTCAAGTGTAACATGGGTGTTTTATTATTGAACTTGTTTGAGATGTATTATTTTGTTGGTATTGTCTACCCCCTCGAGCAACAAGTTATTGGAGGAAATAATGGATGATAATGACAAGGTAATTGACCTTAGAAGGATTGGGTATCTATGGGATGGATGACATGTGGCTGATGGTAGTTTTGGGTTTTCTTGGTGTCTTTTTTTTTTAGTAAAAACTACGACTATATGGGACAGTAATATACTAGACCATATGGGATGGCCATGATGTGATCATCCAAAATAGTCATGCTATGAAAGAAAATAAAAGGTTTTATGGGTGCACAATCAATAATTTTTACTATTGTGGATGAGGAACAATGGGTGAGTGCGGTGTGAGTGCAAATTTGATACGTAGGTCTTGCAAATTATTTAGGTGAAGGTAACATGATGGCTTTGGGTGGTGGGGTGGCTAGCATAGGAGGAAGTGTGACATAATTAAGTAATATGCATTACCCTTTCACTTTAAAATTGGATAAAATAATACCAAGATGTATGTTTTGATTATTGAGCACTAGTCATTGTTGTTTGCCTGCATGTGTATATTTTTGAAAAAAAAAATTATTGTTTTTTTAAATTTTTTTTGCATAGTGCATGTGTGATGGTATTCTAGAGACCAGAGGATTAGTGATTGAGGCCATACGTTTCACAGATT
This sequence comes from Wollemia nobilis, assembly GCA_028583015.1. Taxonomy (NCBI): domain Eukaryota; kingdom Viridiplantae; phylum Streptophyta; class Pinopsida; order Araucariales; family Araucariaceae; genus Wollemia; species Wollemia nobilis. The sequence continues at coordinate 340,549 of JAQPPZ010016751.1, read as the reverse complement.
GTCAATTTTATTTTTGGAAAAATGATGATGATTTTGTTTTTGATGACCATTTGGTCATCAGATATTTTTAGCCAATTTTCGTCCACTTGTTGAATGGTTGACATATTTGTAATGATGATGTGTTTTTATTTGATTTACTTGTAATTTGGTGACTGTCCATCAATCATATGGATATTATTGATGGCCATTCATGTATCAGATGATTGATATGTTATTTTATTTTTTTTGGTTGTTGATTTTTGTGATCGTACATCTATAAAATAGTTATTGTCGATGGTCATATACATGTTATATGGTCGATTATCGATGGCCATCTACTTGGGTAATGGTTGATGTGACTAGTTTTTTTTTATCGTTCATTGATCGAACATTGATTACCAATGGTCATCTACTTAGTAGACGATCGATGAGATTTTGGGTATTTGTTTTTCATGATATGGTGCTGATGTATATGATATGATATATTTGTTTTGTACAATAAATTATTCAAATTGAGGTATCAATTCAAGGGTATGTTTTACAAAGCTCAACAGTGGATGTCAAATTATGACTAGAAGTGGATTAATGTGATAGGGCTATAATATGTAGTTAAATTTGAGAATATGAATGTAGGTCATGCATATTTGATTGTATTGGATGACAAATGGGACCCTGATACTTGCATCTTCTATATTTCCATGGGGGATATTACCATCATACTAGAGGATATATTAGATATTCTGCATACTAGTGGAGGGTGATCAGATTGAGATGTCCCTAATAAATCAAAGGAATGCACTACTATGATGAGTGTGCAAGAATTATGTGTTATTGATTACTATGGATAGTGGGGTATCAAAATATTCCATTATCAACTATGATGGTTGATGGTGTGGCAAATTATTTTGATGATATTGATCTTCAATATCATCCTACTAGATTCTTGAGGTGCTCAACTCCCATGAAATCTGTTCGATATGATGCATGATTTGATAGAGGAGCCTAAGATGATGGTATGACCTTTAGGCTTGGGATTGATTAAATGGAGGATATGGGTGGTGGATCACCATAGGATTAAGTATAAGTTTTTATAGTATGTTCACATGTTGTAGCAGTTTGGGTTACCCTAGGGAGTTCCTCTGGATCCTATAGTGTATAGGTGGAAACATATTTAGATAATCACTAATTTGAAGTATGATCCCATAGAGGCAGATGTGAATGAGGTATTAACTTTGGTTGATTAGGACAATATGGGTATGATGTCAAAGTATAACATGTGGGCTAGGGTGCAAGCAATGTAGCCAAATGTAGAGGGTGGTACCACTCGTAGTGCAAATGTAGGACCTTTAAAGACTATAGGATGGTGGGTATGATAGTGGATGGATCCTAGGGTAGGATCATCATGAGAGGTTGGGAAGGTAGTTGCAGAGGAGAGATCTGGTGAGGAGGGGCATAGTGATAGTAGTAAACTTTGTGGTAGAGTATGCTATTATATCATATTGAGTGTAGGTGCTAGAGAGGTAGAAGGTAGAGTTGGAGACTATCATTGCCTAGGAGCAGAGTTAGATGGATGGTGAGTGCCGAAGATGGTAGGTCTAGGAGGAGTAGTGATACACATTACAAGCTCTAGTGTAGATTCTATAGGAGAAGAAAGAGATGCTGGTGAAGAAGCATAACCAATCCTTAATAGATAGTGCTAAGATTTTGGTATAGTAGGATGCTCTATGGATTGAACAAGATGTGCTAAGGGAAGAGTGTGATGCCCTATAGGAAGATCAATATGTGCTTAGGTAAAATAAATATGCTCTATGGGTGTGATAGGTATAAGGACCTAGGTGAGCTAGGTCACAAGGATAATGTTGTCCTAGCTTGAGTGAGCGAGGGAAAAGGTGGAATAGGAGAGAAATAGGGTGAAACTATTAGAGAAAACCCTTTTTTTTAGTGGTATAGTAGAACCATGACTACCATCATCCTCTACTTCCACACAAAGTTGAAGGAGTGGTGCTTTGGGTAGTCACTCAATTGTCCCACCTATATATTGGTTTGTAGGATATTCTACCTCTCAATATTTAGAGTTAGGGACCTCTTATGGTAAGAATCCATGATATGGTAACAACAATGGGAAGGCCTAAGGATATTAGGCCAAGAGCAATGGGGATAGTGACAAGGATGGGTAGTGACATGTAAACATGGAGAATTGTATAGATGTTTTTGTAGATGCCTTGTATATCATATTCATAGTTTTGATGAGATTTTATAGCTCTAACATATGTATCCTATGGGCACACCTATATATGTATCATATTGATCATATATATATATAATTCATTTATTGATGCAATATTGCACTTTTTTTGTGTGTAATTTTTATTTACGTATGTTTTGATGTAATTTTGTATTGCATGATTGAATGCATGTTAATGGATGCAAATGAATGTATGCATATACTTTTAATTATTGTTGGGCACTAAATTGCACCAAGTTTTCACTTGATACTACGACTGTCTATCTTCCTATTTTTTATCCAAGCTTGCACCCGATAGCTATAGCTCAGCATTCAACATTGGATGGACCAAAATAGGGGTTTATGATCCAAACTCCAAAGTAGGCTGGTTCCTTATGAAATTATTAGATTGTTGACATAATTATGCTCACTTAGGGTTTGATGTTTAGGGTAAGAGAAGATTAGGGTTAGAGAAATGCGAATAACAGTGGATGGATAGGTTAACAACATTGCACTACCATGTAAAGCTCCCAAAAAACTATATCAAAGACATATACTCAGACCAACATTATCTCAAATTAGATTATATCTTATATATTAAAGCACAACAAAGAAATATTGTAGCAAGCAATTTCAATATCCAGGCAATGATAATCTAAATAACATAATTCACCAATACCTAGATTTCATAGAAATGTACTCCCTAACCACATAAAACAAACTCAAAGGAAGATTTCAATTACTGTAATAGCTAGTAATCCATTAATTAGGCATAAACTAATCATTAAAGCATTTACAAAAATACAACTTGTTGTGGCTGATCCACAACACACCCCAAAATTGGGGACCCATATTTTTGCATGCTTTCAAAAGGAATCTCAGTGATCCAGATGCTAAAATTAAAGAAAAAGGGGCAAAAATGCACAAGTATAGAAAGTGTCGTGACATCGCGACATGTCACGAAATCGCGACATCGCGACATGTCACGAAATCGCGACATGTCGTGAAATTGCCATCGCTGTAAAAAAATAGAAGTGTCACAAAATCATGACATGTTGCTTCATCGCGATCAAAAGAGGAGAGAGAAAGGCAAAATGAAAAAGTGTCACGAAATCACGACATGTTGCTCCGTTGCGATCGAAAGAGGACAGAGAAAGGCAAAATGAAAAAGTGTCACGAAATCGTGACATGTTGCTCCATCATGGCCGAAAGAGGAGAGAGAAAGGAGAAGCAGAAAGGCGTAGCAAAATCGTGACATGTCACAAAATCATGGGTCAAACCAGTCAAAGCAGTGCCGAGTGAAAAACATCATGAAATCGCGACAGGTTGCAGCCAAAGCAGCGCCGAGGGAAAAACGTCGTGAAATCACGACAGGTTGCAACCAAAGTAGCGTCGAGGGAAAAACATCGTGAAATCATGACATGTTGCAGCCAAAGCAGCGTTGAGTGAAAAACATTGCGAAATCGCGACAGGTTGCAGCCAAAGCAGCGCCAAGTGAAAAACGTCGTGAAATCACGACAGGTTGCAGCCAAAGCAGCGCCGAGGGAAAAACGTCACGAAATCACGATAGGTTGTAGCCAAAGTAGTGTCGAGTGAAAAACATCACAAAATTGCGACAGGTTGTAGCCAAAGTAGCATCGAGGGAAAAACATCACGAAATCGCGACAGGTTGCAGCCAAAGCAGCGCCGAGTGAAAAACATCGCGAAATAGCGATAGGTTGCAGGTAAAAGGCATGAAGTGTAAGAAATGTCATGAAATCATGACAAAATCGAGCGAAAGGGTCCGAAGCACAAAAGCGTCATGAAATTGCGATAGAAATGAGTGCAAGGGCATAGAATGGAGAAGCATCGCGAAATCGTGACAGATTGCAGCAAGGCAGTCCAAAAGTGAAAATTGTCACGATTTCGAGACAGAAATCTGACAAAAGGAAAGAAGCGAAAGACGTAGCGATTTCATGACAGGTTGTGGCCAAGAGTGTACAAAATATGAAAGTGTCACGATTTCATGACATGTCACGATTTCATGACATGTCACGTTTTCGCTAAGCAAGAAGTCAAGGAGGCTGTTGGCCGAGAGACGTCGCGATATCGCGACCTGTTTCATTTTCATTGTGTTAATAGAGTAACAAGTTGCATGCATGAAAACATTGCAATTTCCATGGGACTGTTACAGAAGGCATAGAAAGCATGAGACATGTGGCATACAGGTGTCAGAGTTGCAGAAGCGTTACATGCAACGAAAGATTTTGAACGCTTCGACATCAAGCATGAAGTAAAAGCATCGAAAAGACAAGAATTTGAAAAGACACATTCTAGGAGATGAAATGAAGCGACGCAGGTGAACCGAAGAGCCGTGCCAGATAGTATAAAATCGAAAGCACAGATGGAATAGAGGGTTGGAAATTGCTGCTAGCAGAGTTGCAAAGACAAGGGCTACAAGCCATTCTGGGCCTACACTTGGAGCAATTTCCTTCATTTGTTCTGGATTATTTAAACCTGGAACATTCTGTAAATGTAACTGACATATCATTTAATACAAAAATACAAAGAGTTGGCATCTCATTGATGAGAAAGAAGGAGTTATTTTTGCATGCATGATTTAATGTTTATCTTTCCCTTTCAGATTTTAGGTTTATAGATGGAGTTTAATGCGAGTCCTCTCGGTTGCCTCATGCGAATGCTTAAAATATGAAATTACAGTAAAACCCTAGAAGCCTGAACCTAGCTTATCAAGATTGTGCAAATGTGCAGATTCAGTAGGTTAGGTTGCATGTAGAAACCTCATTATCTTCGGTTTCATCGAATTGATGACAACATTCTGAATGTAGTTTAGTTGTATCTTCTTTTGCATTCCTTTTATTTTCAAACCCTCATTTTAGTTTCTGCATTTTAATTATTCTTATTCAAGTAAAATAACTAAAAATCCACCACAGCCTAAGATCAAATAGATTTATTTCTTACATTTGTTCATTTGGAGTCCATTGCAAATTCAAAGCAAATAAACCACAGTGCCCCTTGTTAACATCCACTTGCAACCCTAAGGTATTCCCAACATTCAAATTGAAAGCATCATTGGTGAGTGAAGAACTAACACAACAGGAACCTTGGAGAAATTATTCGGTCATAATTTCTTTGCAAGCAGAGGATTTCGGGACTCAGATCCTACCGGAGAGTGTGCTTTCACAATTGGGTGAAAACACCACTCAACAGATTGGCGCTAGAAGGAGGGCCTGAATTGGTTTACTTTATTTTGATTTTCATGCATAAGTAATATCTGTTTGATTCGATTTTGAAATTGCATCTTAAATCTCACAAGCAGCTAACTGCAGCATTTGTTTTTGTTTTTGTTGCAGGAGATAGCCGAGGGTTTCATCAGGTAGGCTGGACCCATCGCGTCGTATTGCGACCAGGTCCCAAACAACCAGGGAAACCATTTTTCATGACCTTACGCTCACTGGTACTCCCAAGAATAAAACCAAGCAAGTCGTAAGCTTGCCAGTCACAAAAGACCTATTTTCTCTAGGAACATCGAGTGGACCTACACCAGTGACATCAGTTGCCACTAGTGTTCCTATTGTCAGTAATATTTCTACTGCTATTGTAGGTTTGTCTTCATCGATTTTGAGTCAAATGGCTCAAGCTCCAGCAGCTCCTTGGTATGGAGCTAACAATACTCCTTTGAACATTGTTGGGGATATCCATGAAATCCCTAAGAACATTGAAATATTTTTGCCTAAATACAAACCAGATGGCCCAAGAACAGCAGAAGAACATATCCAAGCCTATAGGGATGTTTTAATTAGGCTGTAAGTTCAATATGAAGATGTGGCTTGCATAATTTTCCCCATGAGCTTAGATCCAATAGCATATGAATGGTATATATGCTTACCAACTGGTTCAATCACTTCTTGGACGCAAATGGAAAATGCCTTTGTTAATCAATTTAGGTCACCCTTGGATCCTGCAACCATTTACAATTAGTTTATTACATGCAAAATGGGCTAGGGGGAACCGATCAGAATGTTTAATCAGAGATTCCAAAAGTGCTATAATAGAGCAGTTAGGCATTTTTCCATCGATCCTGTAGTGGCTTTGCAGATATATTTTGGGGCATTGGACCCCATGACAGCCATGTTTGCAAGATGAAATCCTCAAGTCACCACGCTCACTCTAACCTATAATGAAGCCATGATTATCGAGTAGAAAATTGTTACACTCATAATGACACTGAGAGGGGGGGTGAATCAGTGTGTTCTTTAAAAACTTAAAAGCAATTTAGAATTTTAAATAAACTGTAGCAGATTAAAACAAAAATAATAAAAGTACTAAGAGCATCACACATAACACGACATTTTAACGAGGTTCACCGATGTGGCTACTCCTCAAAAATATCGCTTGGACTACCATCCAAATCCGAGTCAAATGCAAAGCTACAATTTTACATAATCATTCACCAGCACCAACTGGTAAGAGGCACCAACCTCTAAATTTTATCTGCTACAACAGAATGGAGCACCAACTCCAATTTTTCCAGCACCAACTGGAAAGAGGCACCAACCCCTTTTTCAAGCTACAACTTGAAGATAATAATAAAAATTGCAGAATGTAAACTTTCACCTCAATTATCACGATCTGCTATTTTTTTGCGATCTGCTACTTGTCGGCATTCGACTGCTACTGTGAAAAATGATTCGCACTTTTTCAACCACTCCTCTATATCTCTCCGTGTTCTCTGCTGTAACTTCACAGAAATATTACTTCTACAGCCAGCACACTATCATTTCACACTCGAAACATGACTTCTGCATACCGCGTTCTTATCTTCTCTTTGCACCACTCACTCTGTTGCACCTTCCATGAAATCTCACTTCTACCATCTATGTATTTTTGCCTCGGACTTTAAACACGTCGTCTGCATATTGCTCTCTTTGTTCTCGATCAGTCGATACACACTCACTCACTATCTCATCGCTGCGATCTCTTTTCTTTAACTCCAAAGAACTATCACCGACTTACACTCTACTGCACACGAACTTCATTCACATATATCGCATCACGCCCACTCTTCAACCTTGCAACAGTCTCGCCTTTTTATAGAATAGAATATCCCATCAAAACATTCTCAAACACGTCGGCTGCAACCCTAATTAGGTCAACATGAAAACTTAGAATTTTTCGGTTGCTTAACCTTGCTTTGTCAGCAGGAAACCCTAATTGATCTGTTGCAAAACCCTAGCAACGCCGTCTTTGAAAATAAGCCGGTGAACAGCTTTAATTTAATTTTAAAATATTAATTTAAATTTTAAATAAATAAATAAAATTTAAACTAGATATTTAAAATTAAATATCTTCATCATCGGAGCACATTTTTCAACAAAACGAAGAGCTAACTTGGGTTTTAAGAAAAACCCATTTCAAAACTGTTGACCATGGATTTAAACAAAACCTATAATTTAGTCTGCCTTGGTTTTCACAAAAACCCTTCCGCTCTTTGACATCAATGACAACATCAACACTTGAGCAAGGGCAATGTACCCAAGGTACCCAAAATTGCCAACAATCTCCCCCTTTTTCATTGATGGCAACCCTTTACTAAAAAAACATCTTCAAGAGCCAAAATTGAAATCAATCTCTTTGAATTTTTGCTCCCCCTGACTTGAAGCTTTTCTATTCACTTGAAGCTCTCCCCCTTACTCATATCTCTCCCCCTTTGTCATCAATGGCAAATGGCCACCTTTGGGGCTCGAAACTAAGAATGAGCCTCTTAGCTTAGTCCCTCCCCCACCTCCTGATGAGGTGATTAATTTTGGGGTGGGAGTAAAACTCCCATTAGGCACTAATCAACATCAACGTCTATAACTTCCTTGCCGGGTCTTCTCTTGAACTCTTTGACCATATTCTTGTTCCTGTCATTGTTATGATCCTTGGACCTGATCATGCCACTGTTCCTGTTCCTATATCCTAGAATTTCAACTCTGCACTGTATGACAGTGTGACTTTTATTGTTGCACTTATAACAAGTAATAGTGTTGTTTCTTTTAGGCATACCTGTTATTTGAATCCACATGTTTTGACTAAGCCAGTTCTGACTAAACCTATTTTGACCAAGCCTGTTAGTGTGATGTTATTTTGTTTTAAATGAAACTACGAGTCCGTTTACCCTTCTGACATGAAGCACACATACTATTTGTAGGTTTTTTAATGATTGGAATATCTCTCACTGCTTGTTTAGCGCTAATTCTTACCAGATTATCAAAACTTATGTGTCCAAGCCTCTTATGCCACAACCAATTCTCTTCTTCTTTTCCCATGAAGCACATACCTTCTGAAAAATCTGAGAGTGTGTACAGATTTCCAGACGTCCTTGAGCCAGTTGCTATTAATTTCCTGCTGTTTATTTTTCTGACTTCACAACCATGCTTCTTGAAAACTACTTCATGTCCTTTGTCACAGATTTGACTCACACTCAATAGATTATGTTTCAAACCATCCACATATAAAACTTCCTCTGACTTGATCTTTCCTTCACTAATTTTGACCGTTCCTTTACCTATTATTTTGGCTCCGTCATTGTTGCCAAATTTTATAGAACCACCCTCATACTTTTGTAGATTTTCAAATTTTTGTTTGTCACCTGTCATATGACTTGAGCAACCACTATCAAGAATCCAAGGAACATGTTTATTCTGAGCTCTAAAAGTTATCTGCACTATTAAAGAATCTTGTTCTTTCCTGAGCTGTTCTTTTTGTTTCCATTCTATTTTAACTGTGGTATTGGGTTCTAGCTGTGACTTCCCATTTTTAGAATTTTGCACATATCCTTCAGTATAAATTCTATTTTGTTTTGCTCTATACGGTTGAAATCCGCTTTCATGAGGTTGATATGAAACAGACATACTACGACAATTTCTGGCAATATGACCAAAGTTGTGACACTTAAAACACTCTACTGCATAACTCATTAAAGGAGCAAACATTTTTCTACTAGTGAAACTTCTTGGACCTACGTTGTATTTGCAGTCAACAATTTTATGCCCATAAACATTACACTTGAAACAAAAACCATAGAAATAATTATTAAACCTGAAAGATGGTCTTGGCCAGGTTGTTGCTGGAGCCTTGGATCTTCTATTCTTTTGATGTGTGACCTTAGTAAAGCCATCATTGTCAGCTGCTATTTCAGGTCTGGCATTATATCTTTCTTTTGCCTGATTCTTGTCTTTGTTCTTTTCACTTTCAACATTGCTTGCTTTTGGTCCAGTTGATGATTCTCCTTCAGAAAAGCCGAGACCAAATTTGATACCTGTGGATCTTTGATCGCTCAAAATTTTGTCCAATTTCATCGAGCTTTCTTCACGTTTTACATGACAGCTTGATTTTTCGATCCAGCTCTTGTATCTATATTCGAAGACTCACATTTTCTTCTTCCAATTTGCTGCAGTGGTCTATCTTCATGGATACCTGTATTTCCATATCTTCAGACATTTTCTTGTATTCTTCAGTCTATATTTTTAAACTGGAAATAATGTTGTTTGCATCCTTATGTTTCCTTGAAATTTTTTCATTCTTATTTTTCTTCGATTCCCATTCCGTAAGGGCAGACACTAGCTCACCCTCTAAATCAACTTCAGCCTCAACTTCTTCAACTTCAGAGTTCATTCCTTTTGCCATTTTTGGTTCAATTTTCTCAACCATAGGAACTGAAACTGGTCGGGATGCCTTTTTGGATGAGGATCTATTCTTCTTAGCCATTGTGTACTAATCCAAGATCAACCCTGATTGATTTAGCCAAAATTGGGAACCTTGCTCTGATACCAATTGTTATAATCACAATGACACTTGAGAGGGGGGGTGAATCAGTGTGTTCTTTAAAAACTTAAAAGCAATTTAGACTTTTAAATAAACATCAGCAGATTAAAACTAAAATAATACAAGTACTAAGAGCATCACATATAACACGACATTTTAACGAGGTTCACCGATGTGGCTACTCCTCAAAAAGGACTGCTTGGACTACCATCCAAATCTAGTCAAATGCAAAGCTCCAACTTTACATAATCATTCACCAGCACCAACTAGTAAGAGGCACCAACCCCTAAGTTTTATCTGCTACAATAGAATGGAGCACCAACTCCAATTTTTCCAGCACCAACTGGAAAGAGGCACCAACCCCTTTTTCAAGCTACAACTTGAAGATAATAATAAAAATTGTAGAATGTAAACTTTCACCTCAATTATCACGATCTGCTATTTTTTTGCGATCTGCTGCTTGTCGGCATTTGACTGCTGCTATGAAAAATGATTCACACTTTTTCAACCACTCCTCTATATCTCTCTGTGTTCTCTGCTGCAACTTCATAGAAATATCACTTCTACAGCCAGCACACTGTCATTTCACACTCGGAACACGACTTCTGCATACCGCGTTCTTATCTTCTCTTCGCACCACTCACACTGCTGCACCCGAAATTCATACAGATATATCACATCACGTTGCTCCTTTTAAACTCGAAGAACCCTTACTTTTATAGAAGAAATTTTAGAGGCAAACCCTAGAAGAACGTTGACTGAGAAACCCTAGAATTTTTCAGCTGCCAAACCCTAAAATCCGTTGGCCCAGATTTAACTTTGTCGGCCTCAAACTCTTCTCCACCTTCGTTACCTTCCTGTAGCTTATTGCCGCAAAATAGTAACATGTCGGCCATTTTTAATTTAATTTAATATTCTAATTTAAATTTTTAATAAAATAAAAATTTAAACTAAATATTTAAAATTAAATATCTTCAACACCGGGGCATCTTTTTCAACAAAACGAAGAGCCAACTTGGGTTTTTTTGCAAATGACACCACAAGGCTACGGGTTTACCCAGATGCCTATGATGGGACAATATGCTCCATATGGTCAAGCTCCCTTGGCAAATCAAATCATGGCACCTCAAGTGCCAAGGATGAACGCATTCCCATATCAGTAGCCGTATCCACCAAAGACCTGCATATGCACCCATTCCAATCCAAAAAATCACATCCATTCCACCTGTCCCCGCATTTTTGTAGAATAGTCAATCGACTATGCAAGGAACTAGCCAAGTCAATCCTCAGGCCATAGTTCCTTTTCCAAATCCAACCCCGATTCAAAGTGTCAATCCATACGGGAATCAAATTCCTTAGAACCCGACCCAAATGTTGAATCAAGACCCCATCAATTATGCGAATCCAACGGGGGTTAACAACAATGTGATTCCACCGAAGGAGATTTATTCAGAAGTCGAAGAGCTCAAGAAATTAGTTCATAAACTGAGCAATGACAGGGTTCAACAACAGAAGTATGAGTCCCATGCCCCTCACTCAAATCAAAATTTTAACAATAGAGGGAGACACTGGAACACCAAGCCAAACAATGGGGGAGTTCCTTCTCCCATTGCTAATCAACTAGATACTTCTGCAGGACCTAGCCAATCCAATTCTCTTTTGAATCTTTCAAATTTGGCGTGGGAAAGGGGGTGCAGGTTGCACAACACAAAATAACACAATGAGAGGAATTGTCCTAAAATTTCTAGGTACACTCATTGTCTTCAGGCACAAGTTGATGATTTGGAACTGGTATCAAATGAGGGTCCATGGCAACATCAAGATGATAATATTATGGTGATGGAAACTGTATATCATCAAGAAGGTGAGAGTGAGGAAGAAGAAGACAAAATTTTGGAACAGGAGGTGCAAGATTTTCAAGATTTTAGAAAGGGGAATCATGGATACCATTTGAGGAGTAAATCTAAAGCCCCTAAAACCTCATCAATACCTCCAAACAATTCTATTCTTCCTCCGGACACTAAGGCAAATAATAATCCTCCCCCTCCACTCAGAAGAGAAATGTCTAATGACGTGTAGAAGACAGTCAAATTCAAAAAACCAAACTATGACATAGTGGAGGATCTAAAGAAGTCCAAATCTAGCCTTTCATTCTTGGATGCGGCTAGATTGCCTGGCCAAAAGGAGGCATTGATAAAAGCTTTGAACTCACCTGATCCAATGTGGAAGGGAAAAGGAATTGAGTCCCATCTGATTTTACGAAAGGAGAGAAGGGATGTCCCGCCATTCTTACTGACTTTGAGAATTGCGGTTAAGAATTTGCATAACTATTTGGTGGACATGGGTGCCACGAGCAAGCTCATGCCTTCGGAGATATGTCAAATGCTGGGTCTGCAACCTGTTTCGTCCAAATGCAAGGTCCTGCAATTGGACCGATCAGAGGTAAATGTGGTAGGGACCCTATATGATGTCAAAATTCAATTAAATTATGAACCCAAGGTCCAACAGGTTGTCGACATTCTGGTTGTTAATATCCCAAGTAGATATGGAATGCTACTTGTGAGGGATTGGATGAAAACTCTGAATGGCTATTTTTCAATAGACTGCTCACATATGTGGTTACCATGGAAAGGAATTGCAAACCAAATTAGAGTGGAAAATGAACCGAGGCTCAAAGAAATCATAATAGAATTTAACAAGCCGAATGAAGTTCAGTTTTCTGAGCGGAACTGGGGGTTTATGCACTTGATGTTGAGGAGGCTACTGAAGAGCCTAAAGAGGAAACATGTCATGGCGGCTCTTCTGAGGAAAATGATTGCACATGGTTGCTCAGGTTCGATGGATCAAAATCTAGACAGGGAGCAGGAGCTAGAGTCGAGCTCACTAGCCTAGGAGGTAAACCATTATTGGCTGCCTACAGATTGCAATTTGCTTACACGAACAATGTGGCAGAATATGAAGCATTGATCTTTGGTTTATGTCTAGCATTGAGCAAGCAAGTTAAATGCTTGAAGGTTTTGGGAGATTCTGAGCTGGTAGTCAAGCAGATCAAAGGACAGTATACATGCCGTGACAGGAGACTAAGCCTTTATAGAACTAGGGTTATGGACCTCATGGAGGAGTTTGATGCATTCAATATAGCCCTTATTTCTAGAAAAGGAAATCGAATAGCAGACTCTCTTGTAGTCGCCGTGGGCATGTTAAACCCGGTTGATATAAAAAGGTGTAAAAATTTCTCCATTGAATTGGTTCCTTGTCCATCAATACCCAATAATGTAAAGAATTTCCAGGTTTTTGAAAATGACAGACATATCTTCAAATTTGTCATGAACTCGGGTATTTTTGAAAATCAGGTGATCGATGAGGAACAAAGGTGGCAAGATGAAACAGAAAGCGAGAGTGAAACCGCGTGTCAATCTAACAAAATACCTAAAGATGTGGTTTCATTGGAGAAAATGTTCGATGTGGGATACAAGACCAAAAGAGGAAAAAGAGTCCCACTTCCTAAAGATGCATGTGATTCAATTAATCTAGGAAGTGCAGACAATCCAAAGGAGGTGTACATTGCAAAGGCATGTACAGATGAAGAAAGGAGCAACATAATGCAGGCATTGAAGCATTACATAGATTGCATTGCTTGGAATTACCAAGACATTATCACACATACCATCCATTTGAAGCCAGATTCCAAGCCTTTTAGGCAAAGACAGCGAGTTGTTAACCCGCTATTAGAGCCTTTAATCATAAGGGGGGTCAAAATATTATTGGAAGCGAAAATCATTTTTCCTATTAGGCACTCAACCTGGGTTGCTAACCTCGTTCCAGTAAGAAAAAAAAGTGGAGAGATTAGGCTGTGCATATATTTTCAAAATCTTAATAAAGCCTCTCAAAAAGATAATTATCCATTGCCATCAATCGATGAAATTCTACAAACGGTAAATGGATTTGAAATGATGTCCTTTCTTGATGGGTATTCTGGATACAACCAAATTCTTATACATCCAAATGATCGGATGAAAATAGCCTTCACCACTAAGTGGGGGACATTTGCATATAAGAGAATGTCGTTCGGACTGTTAAATGCTGGTGCAACTTTTCAACGTGCCATGGATTATGCATTCAAAGGGCTAATAGGCAAATGTATCATCGTATATGTGGATGATATCCCAGTTTTCTCGAAGAAGAGAGAGGACCATGTCAAAGATTTAAAGAAAGTGCTTCAAAGATGCAGAGAACATGGAATTTCCTTAAATCCCAAAAAGTGCATTTTCGAAGTAACAGAAGGAAAATTGCTTGGTCACATCATTTCAAAAGAGGGAATATCCATCGACCCGAAAAGGATACAGGCTATCCAAAACTTACCTCTCCCGAGTAGTAAAAAAGAATTGAGATCTTTCTTTGGGCAGGTTAATTTTGTGAGGAAGTTTATCTCTAGCTTTGCTGAGATAGCCAAACCTCTAAACAAGATGCTCAAGAAGGATGTGGATGTAAAATGGAACGAGGAAAGTAGAGTGGCCTTTCAGAACATCAAAGATGCCATTTCTAGGGCCCCGGTCCTCATAAGTCCAGACTATTCTAAGCCTTTCTATATTTATGCTTTTGCATCAGAACACTCTTTTGCAAGTGTCTTAACCCAAAAAGGCGAGGATAGTGCCGAAAAAACCATAGCATTTTTAAGTGCCCCCCTTAAAGATGCTCAATTAAGGTATTCAATCCTTGATAAGCAAATGTATGCACTTTTTAAAATGGTGAAAAAATTTAGGCATTACATTGTGCACAATAGAGTTATTGCCATCGTGCCTGACTCTGCTGTTAAGACCATGTTTTTACAAAATGAACTAGGTGAGAAAAGAGGGAAATGGATTTCCACCATCCAAGAATTTGATCTCGAAATCCAACCTATGAAACTAGTTCGAGGACAGGGACTAGCGAAGGCGATCGCAGAAAATAATCCGCAAATAACATGCCAATACTCGAACACACAATACATTGCTAAGGATGACTGGTATGTTGATATTGTGCAATTTTTATTGACTGGTAAGTGTCCTTCTAATCTGAATTCAACCCAGAGAAGAGATTTAAGGCTTAAGTCTGTCAATTATCTGATGAAATCTGGTGTTCTTTACAGGAAGAATCATGAAGGGATCTACCTGAGGTGCCTGAACAAAGAAGAAGCTGCCAGGGTGTTGCAAGAATTTCACGGGAAACATGGAATTGGTCATGGTGCGGCAAATGCTACAGCGCATCAAATCCTGAGAGCAGGATACTACTGGCCACACATTTTCAAAGATGCACATGCCCATGTATGATCTTGTCATATCTGTCAAGTGGCTGCCAATAGAGAAAGAAATGCAGCCATGCCGTTACAACCTGTAGTTGAAATGAGACCATTTGCACAGTGGGGACTAGATTTTATTGGGGTTATTAACCCAAATTTGTCTGATTCCCATAAATTCATATTGACAGCTACAAATTATCTGTACAAGGTGGACGAAGCGATTCCTACTAAACATGCCACCACAGACGTTGTAATAAAGTTCCTTGAGGACCATATTATAACAAGATTTGGAATGCCCGATTCTATTGTCAATGACAATGGTAAAGCTTTTATTTCTACACAATTTGCAGATTGGGCATATGACAACAAAGTGAGCTTAAAGTTTGCATCTAATTATTATCCTCAAGGAAATGGCTTGGCCGAATCTTCAAATAAAAATTTGTTGAACATTATTAAGAAGTTGCTGGAAAAGAACCCTCGGGATTGGCACAACCAATTGAAGTTTGCCCTTTGGGCGAGATAGGACCAGAGTGAAAGAATCCATAGGGAATACTCCCTATCATTTGGTCTATGGGCAAGACCCGATATTTCTTGCAAATTTGAAGTTGCAGACCTTGCATTTCATACAAGAGTACTTGGGGACAGATGATCAAGTTGAAGCTAGGTTAAGTCATTTGCTGCATCTTGATGAAAAGAGAGAAGAAGCCATGAATCACATGAATAAACACCAGGAAGTTATCAAAAGATGGTTTGATAGAAGGGCCAAAGTTAAGTCATTCAGAATTTCTGATTTGGTATTACTATGGGACAAAAGACATGAGGAAAAAGGGAATCATCAAAAGTTTGATTGTCTTTGGTTAGGCCCCTACCAGATTTCAGATATTCTTGGGAAGAATACCTTCAGGCTAAAAACTTTAGAAGGGAGAGATTTTATGCTACCGGTTAATGGGCAGATTTTAAAGCATTATTTTAGCCCTTAGGTTGTGAGATTTTGATGTTATTCTTTTCGGTTTTGGTGGGGATTTTCAGATTTTGTTTCTGTTTAGGATTGTTAGCTTAGTTAGGATTTTGGTTGTGGATTTGATTTCAATTGACATGTTTTGTTTATTTTGATAAAAAAATAAAATAAAAAATAAAAATAAAAATAAAAAAATATATATATAATAAAAAAGTTGAGATGTCAACTTATGCTTAAGATTAGGAGAATATGAAATATTGGAATTGTCTTGTAAAAGCTCCACATGTCATACAAACATTTTAAGTTATATCGTTTGATTTTGTGATGCATGAAGTAATCAGTTTTGCATAACAAGTATTTCATTTGCAATTCAAGAGATAATGCATTCATGTTACATCTCACTTTACATATACATTCCATCTTAGTTGCATATGCATCTTAGGTACAAATCATTAAAGTATGTCAATCCCTCTTAGGGTTGTGTTATAACATAAATGTAAGAAAAAATCCTAAGGTTGGAAACTGAGTCTTGAGATATCTAGAACCAAGCACGTCTCATACATTAAAAAGGATCTTGAGCAAAATGATCAAAACCTAACTTGGAAGAAAAGGTTGGGCGAAAGAAGTTTTTCATGTCTATCCTATTATGCAACATGATCCTTAAAACAATGGTTTTGACCACTTCCATAGAGCTTAAAGCCTAAAATTAGAGTAGTAAGGATAGGGTTAAATCCTCATCGAACTTAGGTTGAGGATCCAATTCCCCAAAGCTTTGATTTGACCTACATGGAGTAGTAAGGATAGGGCATAAATTCTCATCTCGCTTAGGTTGAGAATCTGATTCCCCAAAGCTCCTATGTCTCATTTCATAATAAATCTTGGATTGGAAGGATCGTACTACTTGTCCTCTCGCAAAGGATGGGTAGTCATCCCCAAGGTCTAAGCAATAAAATTAATATTTTCCATTTACATCTAAAGTTTGGATTGGAAGGATCGTACTACTTGTCCCTAGCAAGGATGGGTAGTCATCCCTAAGGTCCAAGAAGTAAAAAATAAAATTTTCCCATCTCATATTTATATTGGATTGGAAGGATCGTACTACTTGTCCTCTGCAAAGGATGGGTAGTCATCCCCAAGGTCCAAAGAAATGAAGATAAGTTTTGGATTGTGGGGTTAAGTATGCCCATGCATGGCAACATGTCTTGTCTAAAAAACAAGACCACTTATTGTCCAAAGGGTTAGACTAGCATGACCATTTCTTCCATAATTGGTTAAATTATTTTGCTCAAAGTGAGGTAATGAATTCTAAATCAAAATAGTAAGGATAGGGTTAAACTCTCATCTCGGTTGGTTGGGAGTCTGATTCCCCAAAGTTCTGATTTCACATTCACTTGCACATGGGTTCAAGATAGTAGGGGCTCATAACCAACTTTGGGATATAATAAGGCAATTAATTAGTGGATCCTAAGAGGGTTTGGCAATCTTGAATGTTTGTACATGATACTAGAAGAAAGACTATGTATTTTATAAAAGCAAGATCTCCTAGCATATTCATTAGGTTACACAAATCATTCACAATCCCATATATGAAATTCATGCAAAACTGACAATGGAGTGTGGATCAATTTCAAACGATAGGGAAAGAAATTCATTGCACACACTGAGCTAATACTTGATGATTTTGATGATTCATGTACTTCTGATCTTTGGGCATTTGTTATATTGCTTATGTGCTAACGCATGTTTTCGAGTTTGTATATGTTTTAGGTTGGGTTCTCACTAAAATGCTCAAGAGCATTTGACAGCAGAGTCGCCATTTGTTGTGGCTGATCCACAACACACCCCAAAATTGGGGACCCATATTTTTTGCATGCTTTCAAAAGGAATCTCAGTGACCCAGATGCTAAAATTCAAGAAAAAGGGGCAAAAATGCACAAGTATAGAAAGTGTCGCGAAATCGCGACATGTCACGAAATCGTGACCTGTCGCGCCATCGCTGCCGAAAAATAGAAAAGTGTCGCGAAATCATGACATGTTGCTCCGTCGTGATCGAAAGAGGAGAGAGAAAGGCAAAATGAAAAAGTGTCACGAAATCGCGACATGTTGCTCCGTCGCGATCGAAAGAGGAGAGAGAAAGGCAAAATGAAAAAGTGTCACGAAATCATGACATGTTGCTCTGTCATGGCCGAAAGAGGAGAGAGAAAGGAGAAGCAGAAAGGCATAGCGAAATCGTGACATGTCGCAAAATCGTGGGTCAAACCAGTCAAACCAGCACCGAGTGAAAAACATCGCGAAATCGTGACTGGTTGCAGCCAAAGCAACGTCGAGGGAAAAACATCGCGAAATCGTGACAGGTTGCAGCCAAAGCAGCGTCGAGGGAAAAACATCGTGAAATCGTGACAGGTTGCAGCCAAAGCAGCATCGAGTGAAAAACATCACGAAATCGCGACAGGTTGCAGCCAAAGCAGCGCCAAGTGAAAAATGTCGCGAAATCGCGATAGGTTGCAGCAAAAGAAGCGCCGAGGGAAAAACGTCGTGAAATCGCGATAGGTTGTAGCCAAAGCAGCGTTGAGTGAAAAATGTCACGAAATTGCGATAGGTTGCAGCCAAAGTAGTGCCGAGGGAAAAATGTCACGAAATCGTGATAGGTTGCAGCCAGAGCAGCGTTGAGTGAAAAACGTCGCGAAATCGTGACAGGTTGCAAGTAAAAGGCATGAAGTGTAAGAAATGTCATGAAATCATGACAAAATCGAGCGAAAGGGTCCGAAGCACAAAAGCGTCATGAAATCACGACAGAAATGAGCGCAAGGGCATAGAATGGAGAAGCGTCACGAAATCGCGACAGATTGCAGCAAGGCAGTTCAAAAGTGAAAATTGTCATGATTTGGAGATAGAAAGCCGCCAAAAGGAAAGAAGTGAAAGGCGTAGCGATTTCACGATAGGTTGTGGCCGAGAGTGTACGAAACAAGAAAGCGTCACGATTTCGTGACATGTCGTGATTTCGCGACATGTCGCATTTTCGTTGAGCAAGAAGGCAAGGAGGCTGTTGGCCGAGAAACGTCGTGATATCGTGACCTGTTTCATTTTCACTGTGTTAACAGAGGAACAAGCTGCATGCATGAAAACATTACGATTTCCATGGGACCATTACAGAAGGCACAGAAAGCATGAGACACGTGGCATACAGGTGTCAGAGTTGCAGAAGCGTTACATGCAATGAAAGATTTTGAACGTTTCGGCATCGAGCATGAAGTAAAAGCATCGAAAAGGTGAGAATTTGAAAAGACGCATTCTGGGAGGTGAAACGAAGCGACGCAGGTGAACCGAAGAGCCATGCCAGACAGTATAAAATCGAAAGCGCAGATTGAATAGAGGGTTGGAAATTGCTGCTAGCAGAGTTGCAGAGACAAGGGCTGCAAGCCATTCTGGGCCTGCACTTGGAGCAATTTCCTTCATTTGTTCTGGATTATTTAAACCTGGAACATTCTGTAAATGTAACTGACATATCATTTAATACAGAAATACAGAGAGTTGGCATCTCATTGATGAGAAAGAAGGAGTTATTTCTGCATGCATGATTTAATGTTTATCTTTCCCTTTCAGATTTTAGGTTTATAGATGGAGTTTAATGCGAGTCCTCTCGGTTGCCTCATGCGAATGCTTAAAATCTGAAATTACAGTAAAACCCTAGAAACCCGCACCTAGCTTATCAAGATTGTGCGAATGTGCAGATTCAGTAGGTTAGGTTGCATGTAGAAACCTCATTATCTTTGGTTTCATCGAATTGATGACAACATTCTGAATGTAGTTTAGTTGTATCTTCTTTTGCATTCCTTTTATTTTCAAACCCTCATTTTAGTTTCTGCATTTTAATTATTCTTATTCAAGTAAAATAACTAAAAATCCACCACAGCCTAAGATCAAATAGATTTATTTCTTACATTTGTTCATTTGGAGTCCATTGCAAATTCAAAGCAAATAAACCACAGTGCCCCTTGTTAACATCCACTTGCAACCCTAAGGTATTCCCAGCATTCAAATTGAAAGCATCATTGGTGAGTGAAGAACTAACACAACAGGAACCTTGGAGAAATTATTCGGTCATAATTTCTTTGCAAGCAGAGGATTTCGGGACTCAGATCCTACCGGAGAGTGTGCTTTCACAATTGGGTGAAAACACCACTCAACACAACTAAAGAATCTGAACCTTTGATATCAAGAATGAGAACACATATTTGAGGTGAAGATCAATGTAATGCTCCTTCCATTAGCTTTTCAGGAATATTTACAATAGCATAGGAAAATACGCTAGAGCCAACCCTTAAAAATGAGGGTTTGACCTCTACTTATAGTTTTACAAAATTAAAATAATTAAGAAGCATTACAATGATATTTTTTTGACAGCACAATAGAGAGATCTAGCTAGAATCAGCACACTAGTTTATCCTTTAGGAAATCCATCGAAAGAAGGTCTTCCATGGTAGCTCAAGGCCTCTGCAACTTTTTGGTCACTCAGTGAAACTAGAGTTCTAGCTGTTGGAGATCATGCCTTTCCATCGATTCTTATTGGGAGTGATCTATCATCATCGATATGTAACTGCATTTGGTTTGATCTTCTGGAAAAGCTTCGACACTTCATATTACAGCTGACTATTACAATATTGATGTAAAAATATCCTTTAAACATCCAATATTCATTGATATAACCTCCATCATTGATTCTCCTCATCACAGGTTCAGATCTAATCCGAAATAAGATTTATCAAAATGGCAAGGAGAATCAAGCACCATCTCGCTTTAAAATCTTGATGACATCATATTTCTGCATTAGAAGCTACACAATCTCCAATCTAGATCCCTAACATATGAAATTTGAATCCGCTCTTAGTTTTTCCTAATACATCATATTCTACATCATCTTATTCAATCTACATTATAATGTTGATGATGTCATCCTTTCCCTATTGCTTTTGTAGATTTCGTTCTGGGTAGAACAAGTGCACAAGCATGTAATCATCAATCTGGATCTGCCACATTGTGAGGTCACTCCTCCATTATAGATAAAATTCATGATAAAACATATCACCATTTCAGGTATGGAGTTAGTCACATAACCCTTTATCACAAATCCACACTTTCATCATTCCATTTTCCTGCCTTGCCTTCATTCCAAAAATGAGACACTTCATTCGTCCTCTGAATAACCAATCTACACTTCTTCACCACTGACGTCATCCTTTACTTGAAACTTTTGGTGATTTTAGAGTAGAACTAATACGAAGCCGAGAAACAAAATAAATTCTCAGAATAGGGCATTCCCATATTTAGTTGCTCACAAATATTTCAATCTACATTCTTTCATTGTTGATGTCATCAGTTCCTTGGAACTTTTGTGGATTTGAAACCTATCGCTATTTTGGAGCTGGAAAGAAATCACCCAAAATCACTTCAAGCATGAAAACTTCACTATCTATTGGATAGGTTCATATATTCTATCCCGGATCTACTTCAAAGTGCACTTCAAGGTATGTGGAATGATGAATCTATCACTTAGGTAAAATTCTACAAAATTTTACTAAGTATGTGGCCATTTTGGGCCTACATTCTGGCACCTCTTGGGTGGATTTTCTTGCAAAGCCAATCAAACTCAGAGTCTTATCCAGGGCCTTAGGAGTCAAATATACTTCTCAAAAAATATATATTTTGTAAAATAACTTCCATAAAAACACTACTCTTTGAAAGTTTTATCAATTTGTTGAGAGAGTAGAGATTCATATGGAAGTGATGCCAAAAATACATAACACTGATTCACTTATACAGAGACTGTGTTCTCAATACCAATTATTGTTACTGTCTTAAAAAATATACACAACTCTTACTCCTTTATAAGGCCTTATTTCAAACAAAACCTTCACACAAAAATTTATACTCTATGGTTTTTATGCCTTTATTGCTTATTTCTGACAAATTGTCAGAGTAAAAACTGAAATACAAAACTTATGTATAAGTACAAATAAAAATGAACTAAGTGTGACCACCTTATAGGCCTATAACTGCTCCATCCTATTCCTCTTCTTGATTCTATTCCTCTACTTCTTCTTCTTCAGGAGTAGGTACTTTCTATTTTCCCTCACCAAAGGTATCTCCAAAAAACTGAATCATTGATTCCAAATACTGTAGAGCCTGTTTCCAGGATTCTTCAAAGGTATTTGAGGTTTCTTTAATATTATTATAAACATATTGTAGTTCTCCAACCCCATAATAGTTAGCAACATTATCTATAGTCACCAAGTCTTCCATGAGATCTTTCAAATGGGTACAATTCATGATTAGTTTGGCAACTTGTTCTTGAGATAGTGGCTCTTCCAATGAATCAATTCCAGCTTCATCCTATAAATTTTCATTGATGCTTTGCTAGAATTCCTCCACATATAACTAGTTGTGATCCTCCTTCCAGAGTCCTTTGAAACCAACCTAAATCATTTCCTCATTTATTTCAATAATATCCTTAATCCCCTGTCCATCTTGTCGACTAGTAGCCAGGATTTTTGAATTGCCCTATATTTTTTAACCACTACTTTGGTAGTAACTCCAGACAGATTCCATTCCTTATTAGGAATTGGTTTACCATAATAACTGAGTTTTCTACCAACCAGTCTGTACATTTTTCTATCAAAATCACCATGGTCTGTAACTCTCCAGTGATTTGATCCAAATATTTTTGAATGGTAGAGAGCAGTCAGCTAGCATCTTCAAGTTAATCAATTATAAGTTGAAGTCCTGAACACTTTTATTGAACCTTAGAAAGCAATTCCTTCTTAATATTTTTCAAATCATCCTTAGAAAAACCTGAGGACTTAGCCTTCTCAATCTGAAGCTGATGCTTTAGGTTCTAAATTTCTTTTGTGTGTTCTTCATTCAGCTTCTTTTGTTCTTCTAACTGATCCTTCAACTTATTGGCCCTTTGAAATTTTTCTTGCCAACACTTAACCTCTTTCTTCAGAGCTTTTTCTATCTCCTTTTGATCATTAAGGATCTTTTTAAGCTTTTCAACTTGTTTTTCCAGCTTATCCACCTTCTCATTGGCTATATCATTTTTCACATAGAAAGTATCTAAGAGGGCCCTAGCTAACACCAGCTCATCTTCAGCAGGGATCTTGTCGATATCTTATGTGACCTCCTTCGCTTGATAATATTGAGCAATCATTTTATTCTTAGGTTTACTTACTAGCGGAATCATAGATCTTGATACCCTCTATCTAGTAATAGGGTCAACATACATACTTTTTCTTCTCACAACCATCCTTCTGGAAGGCTTGGCAAGCTTCTCTACCCAGTAATAATTTATGCTCTGAGTGGTTGCCTATTATTTTGGTGTAGTGACAAGTTTAGAAAAACCCACAACCAAGAGAGATGAGGACATCAAAAACATAATGTTGTACTGACTTGGTGATGGTGGGGGTGAAGATATATTTATAGTGGTATCTATAATCATAGTGGACTCTATAAATACCATTGTTAATACATGTAAATTTAAAGAAATAGATACATGACTAATAGTGGAATGGGTGGATGAACATGGAATGCAGTGTCCCAATGATGATGGTGATGAAAAATATGGAGGTGGAACAATGGTGGATGTTGAAGTGGATACCTCAGAAGTGGAAGGTAGGGTTTGAGGTGGATGTGACAAAACAAAACTGACCTATACCTCCATAGTTTTTATGAGACATGGGGTGGACTGTAAGAGGGCGGAGGTACATTTACCACATTTTCTTTATTAGAAAAGGAGGGAGGTTCCTTTGGGGATTCTTAAATATGAAGAGGATAAGAGAGATCAGAAGCCATAATTTTGCCTACATAAGTAGGATTTTCTTGTTCTGCTTATGTTTCTAGTTGTTGCTCTTGATCAATCAATTCTTCTATGGCAAAATCAGCTACCTCATTAGAAATATCCTCCATGTCCATTTTATATTTCTTCAAAATTTCTCTATCCTCTCTTTCTGGGGCTCTCTTAGTCCTTATATAAACCAATTTAAAAGTAGCCATCTCACCTTCAGAATATTTTCCCTCCTCATCCTCTTGTACTACTCCTGAAAGTAGAGACTTCTCAGAAATAGGATGCAATTCAATTGATGTTGCAGGGGTGGAAGAAGAGGTCGGGACCTAGTTTCAATTACTGGGATATTTATGGTCTTTTCTTTGGAGTATTGCATTTCGCTCATAAATTTATCCTGCTTGGGAAACTTCTACACCTGCTTAATGGTAGGATTGAATATTTTGAGTACCTCAGCTACAGTTGAAGGAGCTTCTAGCTCTTCTGTTCTAATCTCTTGATGTGTAGGAGGAAGGAGGGGCTCAAAGCCATTTTGGATTTTTTCACTTATCAACACTATATGCCTGACATCCTTCGGTCTCCAGGTTATGATGTTCTTATTATAGATTCCCAAAAATTCTTTATCAAATTTCATTCAAAATTTTGATTTAGGTTTTCCAATTTCGACCCTCATACACCACCAATCTACAATATTTGCTTTCTTCCATGGTCCCTTTTTCTCCTCTGGTCTTCCTCTTTCTGTTACTTCTTCCTCAAAAGGAGTGTCCTTCATCCTTGCAGATTTAGCCTTAATCTTATTAATTGTATCCTCTGTAATCCGATGACTAAGCTTATGGTCAGGATCAAAATCAACTATCTGTTTGTAAAAATACAACCATGGAGGTAACTGATCCATCTTTGAGATGTCCCACTCCAAAAGATCAAATTCATCATTATTTATTCCCTGTTCAAAATTAGCCCTAGGCCTTTTTTCAAACTTATAGGCCTTGTCTTCATTTAGGTTTTTATTTCTTGTAGTAGAAATGCCATCAGGATCATAACTCCATCTTTGGGGAATATAAAAAAGACCTAATCTGTCAAGGTATTGATCAATTTGTTGGCTCTACCACTCAAAGACAATAATATTATCCTTGGTGTGGTACATAATTAAAGACTTATTCTTCCTCCCTGAATCATAGCTTGCATCAATGTACTTCACCTGCCTAAGATACTCTAGGGCGATAAACCTTTCAGTGACAAAGTGGGGTAGGAGAAATGGTTTACCTATGAAACCATATAACCCAATTAATATGCCCTCTATTAGAAAATACCAGTCTCCTTCTTCTGCATCCTTCTTTCTCAGAATATGTTTAGCTAAGGGGGGCAACCTAGGGCACTTATTATACATTATTTTTAGGGCAAATTCTAAAAATTTCAAGTTGAATATGTAATAGGACTCACTTCTCTTCAAACAATCGGTCCAATAATATACCGACAAGGGTTCCCTATCACTGGTCTTATCCCTAGCTAGGATCCATGGCCTTCTATCTTTGGTATTCGTATAGAACATCCATACCAGACATAAACAATGCTTGAAATTGGGAGCATAAATTCCCCTTTTCATGTTTACTAGCTGCTCATGTATCCTCTATGCGAGAATAGCTGACCAATCAAAATAAATCACTCTAGTACCCTTCTCTCTAGCATATTTATTATACATCCTTTCATTAAAGATACAATATGTTGCGACAATTTTCCACCCATGAACCATTATGTCGGAGTCCAAACCCTCCATACAAGCTAACATATAAAATAATTTAGGGTTTGTAAATTCATCAATGTGAATAGGGACTTCGGGTATTTTGTCT
Organism: Wollemia nobilis; assembly: GCA_028583015.1. Taxonomy (NCBI): domain Eukaryota; kingdom Viridiplantae; phylum Streptophyta; class Pinopsida; order Araucariales; family Araucariaceae; genus Wollemia; species Wollemia nobilis. The sequence continues at coordinate 314,617 of JAQPPZ010016751.1, read as the reverse complement.
TCATTCCTTATCCTCATAAAATTAAGATGCAACCATTTTTCTAACGCCTCCTTTTTTTCTTTTGAGGCTATCATTTTAGCGTAAGCCCTATCTATCTCTGCTATGCTAAATGGTCTAATATTTGAGGGTGGTCCTACCCCTACGATGAATAGGGGAGTGCATTCACGGGTTCTAATTATTCTATTTTTAGAATCATAGAATTGGATCATAGCAGAGACTAGTTCAGGGTAGTGATGTACAAAATCATAGATATAAGAGAACAAAAATGATATTATAGCTATACTACCTTGTCACCGCATTGGCTTTCCTTCGAAATATAGAAATTCAAAACATGTACTTAGGTGAGTACTTTTTACTCTTGTCATCACTGTATCCGTGACTCGACTGGTCCGATGTACATGGACCTGCAATCTTGTCGCTATCTTCGACGATTCGATGGATGAAATTTTGGGCACCATCCTGATGGTAGTAAATTTTGTCCTCTCGATTTGTAACCAATTCTCCAAGGTATCGATGTGCTTTCCTACCGTTATATAGATGCAAAGGGATTTTAGACTTTGTTTATGATTTAATTACTTTTGTCCTCTAAAGCATACATATCTTTTGCCATTAATGCAACTATTGTGTGATATCTCTGGTGGCACACTTTCCAATCCCTTCCATCATTCACTTGGATGGATCAAAGGTGGCATCCTATCTTCTCATTGGTCAGATTTTCAAATTGCACTACCAACTCATCACATTCCTTTGGCTACTCTTTAATACTAGTGTGATTTTGTTAGAACGAAATGCGGGAATGTTCTCCAGCCTCCATGTGTCAAACTTGAACTTGTGGTTTGGCTTCGGCTTGATTTCGCTCTGGTGGCTTAAGAGCCTTTTGAGTCCACTTGGTACTTAAAGCTTTCATGCACGACACTATACCTTGATTCTGCTCTGACTATATTTAGCTTTGATAGGTTCCCATATTGGCACCGTCTTTGTTCTTATTTATGCGAGATAGAAACTGGTAGACCCCTCCATAGAAATCTAGAGTATTTCGATGCATATTTGAGAGTGAAACACCATTTAAAAGAGTATTTCATAGCACCATGTGCGAAATGGAATATTTTTAGGCACTTGATCCATACTTAGTCATTTATTTTTTATCAATTTTTTATTTTTTTTGTTATACTTTTGAAGAACCTCAATTACAAAGTGCAGAAAAGAATTCCAAATACAAAGTGCAAAAATGAGGGGAAATAATTATACAATGTATATACATATGTTATAATGAGATCACTACGTACACATAGTAGATCTTGAGGTGAAAACCATTTACCAGAATGGGCTGTATGTTTCCTTCAGGACCTTCTAGCTAAAATACATTGGACTCCTTAGCTTCCACTATTCCAAAAGGACCATCCCAAAAAGGATCAAACTTTTCATGATTGCCTGGTTTTTCTCTGTCAAAATTCCATCTGAGAACTGAATCCTTGAATTGGAAATTTTTGAACCTATATTTCTTATCAAACCATGCTTTAATGTCTAATGAATGCTTTTGGAAACTATCATATGCCCGAGCTCTGCTCTCTTCCAACTATAGCAAGTGTGTTAACCTAGTTTTCACAGGACCTTCTTCTGATTCTTCTATAATGACAAGATTAAGTGCTAGAATATTCAAATGGATTGGCAATACAACCTCCTTGCCATATACCAGTGCATAAGGAGAAGTCTTAATGGAATTTTTAATAGTAATCATGTCTGTCCATAGAGCTTGGTCTAGCAATAGGTGCGAACTAGCAATAGGTGCGAACTTCTTTTATTACCTTCAAGATATTTCTTCAAAATACTTAATAAGTTCTTATTAGTAGATTCTATAAGTCCATTACCTTATGGATAATAATTTGAAGTATTTTTAAGAGTGATGCCATACTTGTTGGCAAACTCAATGTACTTGGCTCCTATGAAAGTAGGGCCATTATCACTCACCAAGGCTTTTGGAACTCCAAACCTGGAAATCAAAATTTCCATAAAATTGATCACAACCTCCTAGACTACCCTCTTAGTGGGGATGGCCTCTACCCATATGGTAAGATAATCTATAGTAGTAAAAATAAAATTATGCTCTACTAAAGAATTAGGGTTAGTAATCCCTATGAAATCTAGTCCCCATTGTTGAAAAGGCTCCTCAACCTGTATAGGCCTCAGGGGAGATGAAGCATTTCTTGTTCTTCTAACATACCTCTAATATTTTTCACAAGATCGGGTAATTTTATAAGCATCAGTGAACACAATAGGCCAATAATAGCCTGCTATTATTATCTTAAAATATGTAACCCTACCTGAGCTATGACCACCGGATGATCCTCAATGAAATTCTTCCATGACTCTTTTTTGTTGGTCATATTTCAAACATTTCAGGAGAATTCCATTCAAGTTTCTTTTGAACTACCCTTTACGTAGCAATACATATTTTAAAGCATGGAGTCTATATCTCCTTCTTTGATATGCATTTAGGTTAGGTGGGCATACTCCAATTTGGAAATACCTAATCATTTGATCAATCCAATCATAATAAGTAGTGTATACTATTTCTACTTGATCTTCTTCTATTGCCTAACAAACTACCACTTTGGCCAATGCTGAAGCTTCTATCATTATTTGGCACAAATCCCTACCTCTTACTAGCTTGGTGGGATGTATTTATACATCATATTCTTGGATCTTAGTAATCCAACCAACTCTTTTATCACCTAGGTCACCCTGTAAGATAAAACTCCTTACATTTGGATGAACCACATACACCAGGGTTTTGCTCTATACTAGATATTTCCTAAACTTCTTTAGTGACTTCATCACAAAAAAAACTTGTCTTTCAATGAAGTTATATTTGACCTGATAATAATGCAATTTCTGGCTCCAAAATAACACAGGGTGTTCATCCCCTTGATCATCTATCTGGGTAAGTATTGTGGCTTAACTCTCTTTCACTCCATATGCGTAAAGAATAAAATATTTACTAAAATCTGGGTTCACCAAAACTGGAGCTATTGCAATGGAATTCTTGATGACCTCAAAAGCTTCTTTCCTGGCCTCAGTCCACTTGAACTTAGCCTTTTTCTTGAGTAGTTTAGATATAGGCCTCATCTTCTATGTAAAATTATAAATGAATTTTCTGACAAAGTTGATTTGGCCGAAGAAGGACTGCAAAGTCTTCTTATTCATAGGCAAGGGAAGAGTAAGAATTGATCTAATATTTTTTGGCTCTATGGCCATACCTTCCTTTGAGACCACATGATCCAATAGTTTTCCCTAATGAACTGTAAAGAATGACTTCTTAGGATTGAGTGAAATGCCAAATTCTCTATACTTCTAAAAAACTTGTCCCAAATGAGACAGATGGTCCTTTTTATCATGAGAAAACACAATCATGTCATCTAGGTAAATCAAAATAACTTTGTTAATAAGTGTTCCAAAGTCATAATCCATGGCCCTCTAAAATATAGCTCCTGCATTGGATAGTCCAAAAGGCATTCTCTTGTAGGAAAATGTACCCCATTTTGTGGTAAATGTTGTTTTGTAATGATCCTAATCCTTTACCCAAATTTGGTTATATCCCGAGTAACCATCCAGTAGTGAGAATATCTCTACTTCTTTCACTACCTATAATATCTGATCAATCTATGGGAGGGGGTAGTGATCTTTGAGGGATGCTTGATTCGGATTTCTAAAATCCACACATAAGCATATATCTCAATTATTCTTTATTATGGGTACCAAATTGGCTACCCAAGTGGAATGTTTTATTGGATATATTATCTTAGCCCTTAAAAGATTTAAAAGTTCTTCTCTCATAATGGACTCTATCCTTGGATAGATAGGCCTCTATTTTTGTTGGAATGGTTTTGCATCAGTCTCTAACTCAATAGTATGTTGGATAATATTTTTGTCATACACCTTGAGGTCCTCATATGACCAAGTGACAATATCTTGGTACCTCAAGCATAAAGCTTTAATATATTTTGCTTCCTCAGGTGAATATTGGATTCCAACATTAAGATTATTTTCTATTCTGACCTCTTCTTCTTTATAGATCCTTTTGCTGACCTTCATGGATTTTACCTTCTTTCTATCCTCATTATCGAATAAACTTTCAAGGATGACCAAACCTCTTGGGATATGATTGTTTCTTAGTTTGATAATGTATTGTTGATCTATTTCTTCCAAGTTCTCCTCTTGGACTGTTGAGAGACATGCCTCCCTTACCAAAAATTCAAGAATTTGTTCATCACTTTCAAAAACCTACAAGAAAATTTGCTTGTCTTGTACTGTAGGCCTAAAAATCATATTAATTCCCTTGGTCTTCTTGGTTCGAAAGTCTACAGAAGGGTTAAATTTGGATCCCTTTATTGCTAATGCATCATCCAGGAAATTCTTTTCTCTGGGCACAAAGCTCAAATTTAGGGTATTGAATGATTACATACGGTTCCATACGTTGTTTCTATAAGATTTTAAGTAATGGTGCTTACTGATGCACCTATTCCTTACTTGGTGAACTATCAACTCATAATCACTATATATGTTCATAATATTGATACCCATACTCTCTACTTGTATTAACCCAAGATACAGGGCCTCATATTCTACAACATTGTTGGTACATGACCATGTTAGTTTGTAAGAAAAATTCTTTATACCTTATGATTGTGATTGTAAGACTACACCAGCTCCTACACCATTTATGCATTTGGCACCATAAAAATGCATAACCCATGTTTATTTTATCTTAGGGTTTGATTATATATAGCAGAGAGTTTCTTTTATGATTTAATTGTGATGCTATGTGTACCCATACCAATTCCAAATTGACTATAATCTTATTTGAAAGGCAACTCATATTAAATGTCTAACTCCTCAATGTTTTCTACTAGCTCAAATTCATCCAAAGGATTAAGATTGCACATATCTTCTTCAATATTCTCAATATTATAAGCCACTGGTTTCTCACGTGTTATCCTTGTCATTTTTCCTTTGAAAGAGATTATCATGTTAGAATAGTCCATATACATAAATACTCCTAGCTTTGCAGTAAAATCTCTTGAGAGGCATAATCCAAAATAGGGTTCTAAGTCCACCACAACTATTTCTTGCACCACTGTCACCTCAGGGGATTTGTGCAACCTCATCAGTACATATTTAATAACTCTAACTATCTTAACAGATTTCCCATCCAGTTGTAACACTCTAGGACAAGATCGAGTATACTCCATACCCATCTCTTCACAGACCGCTTTAAGCATTACTGTAGTTGATGCTCCTGAGTTAATCATATAATTTTGGACTACCCAACCTTCCATTATTAGGGATATATAGAAATGAGGAGGCTTATTCTTTAGCACAACATGTATCATTTCTTTATTTTCTGATGGCATACTAAGGATTGTGGTAGCCAACCTATTATGTGGATTTTTGCTAAGGGAAGCTTTAAGCAAGTCAATTTGACACGGAATGAATAGAGTGTCATATAGGCTAGCTTTTGAGAGGATTCTCTTCATTTTTTCAATAATTTTATACTCATATTTAGTCAAGCAAAGTTTTTCCAGCCCTATTTTTGTGTCACCATATCTTATTTTATATTGTTGGGTGGCTTATAACCTTTGTCTTTTAGTAATAGAGGGGAACCTGAGCCTTTCTTGATATTCAACTTTAGATCTCATTCAGGTTGTTTGTGTTTCTCATTCTGGTATTTTTGGAAGAGTATTTGTCTTCTCTTTTCTCTTATCTTTGGGAATGGAGAAAGTGTCACTACCTTGAAGAGGGGAGTCAACTTTCTTCTAATAAGGGACTTGGAAATGCCCCATTTTTTGTGGATCCACTTGCAAAGTTTTCTTTCCAGACCTTGTCATAACAACTATTGGACTTTCTTCATCCATATCCTTTCCAGCCATGATCTGATCCGATTGCCATAACATATTGACTCTTCCATTTTGATTCCTCTCAGCTTGATCCATATCTTGTTGAACATGATGTTGATACATCACACAAGACTGTGAGTCATGGGGATCATTGCATACTTAGCACCAAACATTTGCAAGAGTAGTATCTAAAAAGTATTCTAGCTCCTCATATGATACACTCACCCTAACCCTAGTACCGTTACTAGGATCAGGTTTCTGATATTTTTTACATATGGGAATCTCCTCTATTGTGACCTTTCTTGATCTCTTTTTTCCATTGAATTCATTTTGTTACTCAAGATTTTAAAGGTATTTTGTATATCAAGGATAGCAGAAAGCTCCTGATATGGTTGAGAAGGAAGGGGAGGAAAATGAGGTGCAAAATATATAGGCTTTGGTAGGGTAATGACATTCATTTGTGGAGATGGAGATGATAGAGAAATTGGGTTCATGTGCGATTGACTTTGGCTACTAGTGGTTTCTGGGTTATAAGGCATCACAATTTTTTGGAGAAGCCTTCCTACATTAATTAGGATAATTTTTAGCATGAACAACTGCATTATAAACCTGGGGGAATATTTCTACTCCTGATTGTTGTGTCTGTAACCCTAAATCAGATCCAAGAGCTCAGATATAATACATATAAGCGAAACATGTAGCTGGTCTGGCAGTGGGGGGAATTATTTTCCATGTTCTACTAAATATCAAATTAAAGTTTGAGATATTTTTTTGCTGGTTTTTCTGCATAGATGTAAACTGATTAAGCAGAGAAAAAGGATCATCAGATTCATTAAATTATTCTATGAACGGCTCAACCAATGCTTTCCATGAAGTGATAGAATTATCTTCTAGAGTTTTAAACTAATGCAATATCTTTCCTCTGAAGGATAGGGCTAGAATTCTGACAATAATATTTTCTTCTTTTATGTTGTGGATTGCTACCATATTCAAGATATCTTGACAGTGCTCATAAGTTGTTTTACCAGATTCATCATAGGCAGGAATATCCTTAGATACATCCTGGGGAATGACATCCATTTGGGCCAATCTAAGGGGACCGATTGTGTTCTAGTCGGGGTACTTCTATAATGGATGATTGGGAGCCACATTTTATGCCATATTTTTGGTTGTAGGTCTTCTTGGGGGAACTATTGGGATTTATTCTAGAAGCTCTTCTTCTTCAAAGAAATATTGATCCAAAATTTTGGCAAAAATAGCCCCTCTTTGAGGTAACTCACAATAAAAGAAAAAATTAGGGTTACTCCTCTTGAAAGACCTAGTATACATGAAATGCCACTGGTCTACAGGTATAATTATTTTTCTAGGTCTAATGACTAGGGAGTTTCCAGGTGAAATTTATTTTATTCACTTACAAGGTCAAGACAATTCACAAAATCTTGATTCCTTTGGATTGAGATAATAATACTTATTAGATGGGTTTAGTGTTCCTTGTGAACTGGTCCCACCAGGCGTGCCAAAAACTATTGGGCACTGAATTACACCAAGTTTTCACTTGATACTGTGGCTATCTATCTTCCTATTTTCTATCTAGGATTGCACCCGATAGCTACAACTCAACACTCAATATTGGATGGACCAAAATAGAGGTTTTTGATCTAACCTCCAGAGTAAATTGATTCCTTGTCAACTTATCAGATTGTTGACACAATTATACTCACTTAGGATATGAGGTTTAGGGTAAGAGAATATTAGGGTTAGAGAAATACGAATAACAGTGGATGGATATGTTAACAATATTGCACTACCATGGAAAGCTCCCAAAAGACTATATCAAAGACATATACTTACAACAACATTATCTCAAATCAGATTATCTCTTATATATTAAAGCACAACAAAGAAATATTGTAGTAAGCGATTTCAATATCCAGGCAATGATAATCCAAATAACAAAATTTACCAATACCTAGATTTCATAGAAATGTACTCCCTAACCACATAGAACAAATTCAAAAGCATATTTAAATTACTGTAACAACTAGTAATCCATTAATTAGGCACAAACTAACCATTAAAGCATTTACAAAAATACAACTAAAGAATCCAAACCTCTTATATCAAGAACGAGAACACATATTTGAGGTGAAGATAAATGTAATTATCCTTCCATTAAATTTTTAGGAATATTTACAAAAGCATAGGCAAACACGCTAGAGTCGATCCTTAAAAATGAGGTTTTGACCTCTACTTATAGTTTTGCAAAATTAAAATAATCAAGAAGCATTACAATGATCTTGTTTTGATAGCACAACAAAGAGATATAGTTGGCATCAACTCATTGGTTCATCCTCTAGGAAATCCATCGAAAGAAGGTCCACCATGGTAGCTTGTGGCCTCTGCAACTTTCTGGTAACTCAATGAAACTAGAGTTTCAACTATTAGAGATCATGCCTTTTCATCGATTCTTCTTGGGAGTGATCTACCACCATCGATCTATAATCGCATCTGGTTTGATCTTCTAGAAAAGCTTCGATGCTTCATATTACAACTGACTGTTACAATCCTAGTGCAAAAATTTCCTTTAAACATCCAAGATTCATCAACATAACCTCCATCATTGATTTTCCTCATCGCACAGTTCAGATCCAATCCGGCATACGCTTTATCAAAATGGCAAGGAGAATTAAGCACCATTCCACTTTAAAATCTTGATGACATCATCTTCCTGTATCATAAGCTGCAAAATATTCAATATGGATCCTTGATATCTGAACATCAAATCCACTCTTAGTTATTCAAAATACATCATATTCCACATCATCTTCTTCAATCCGCATTAGAATTTTGATGATGTCATCCTTTCCCTATTACTTTTGTGGATTACATTCTGGGTAGAACAAGTGCACAAGCGTGTAATCACCGATCTGAGTCCAACATATTGTGAGGTCACTCCTTATCCATTTTGGATAAACTTCATGATAAAACATATCACCATTTCAGGTTTGGAGTTAGTCATATAATCCTTTGTCATGAATCCACATTTTCATAGTTCCATTGTCCCGCCTTGCCTTCATTTTGAAAAGGAGACACTTAATTCATCCTTTGAATCAACAATTTGTACTTCTTAACTGCTGATGTCATCCTTTCCTTGAAAATTTTACGGATTTGAGGGTAGTGCTAATCCGAATCCGAGAAACAAAATAATTTCCTAGAATTGGGCATTCCCATACTTAGCTGCTCGTAAAGATGTAAATCTACATTATTTCATTGTTGATGTCATCATTTCCTTTGAAATTTTGCAAATTTGAGACCCATCGTTATTTCGAAGCCAAAAAGAAATTGCCCGTAATCACTTCAAGCCTAAAAACTTTACTATCTGTTGGACGGGTTCATATCTTCTATCCTGGATCTGCTTCTAAGTGCACTGCAAGGTATGCGGAATGATGACTCTATCACTTAGGCAAAATTATACAAAATTTTACTAAGTATGTGGCCATTTTGGTCCTACAATTATCTTTCAAAAAATGTGTAAATTTATAATATTAGTCATGACTTTAATCAATTAGTCAGGGTGTCAACCCAAGGGTACTGACTTTTGTGTAAAATGGATTTTATGGAATGTTATGTGATGTGCTGCAATAACTATGCTACTATGAAGTCCAAGATGACATGACTTGTACTTTTGCATGTCCTAGGTATGAAGATTATAAAAGTGCTTTCATGATGCCCAACACCCTAGTGATATCAATCAAACTCATCTACTAATCATATAAACACTTGAATATACTAAGACCAAATAGGTTATTCAAGTTGCTCAAAGATCGATGTGTGTGCAGTGATTATTCATTTTTATTTTGGGTGAGGGACTAATCATTTGTGACTTATACCAATAATTTAGCTCATCCACAAGTGTACATAGGTCTATACAAAAGAAGGTCGCTAATGTGATAGACATGTTATCATAAAATATGTACTCCACTAACAGTCATTTGTCTATAGCCCCAATGGAGGTTAAACCCATGATCTAATGACCTAAGAATTCTAGGTATTCAATATTTTATTTGCTTTTTTTAATACAGTTGTATTTTGGCTTTGTGCTTGTCTATTTTCCAATTCCTATTTTTAGATCATGTGCATGATAGGATGAGTAGGGGAAACCATTTGCTTTATGGCGATAGTGACTCATGAGTTCATCTTTCCTAGGTACCAAAATTTTGTTAATGTGTGATTTGTGCATGGTTTTAGAGAAAACTTATGACCACTAGAGAGACCTATATCATTTAAAGGACTAATGATGTTCAATGAATGTTGAATGAGACACTAGGTATGGCCGAACAACTGAAAGAACCTAAAGAGTTTCCAAACTAGAGACCTAAAAAATAAAATATGTCATTTGTGTATTATGCATGGATGAATGATGGGGGTGTGTTGTGGATGTAGCACCAATGTATATAATGATGGATGATTTAAGACAAATACCATAAGGAAGACACCCTTGATTAATGTGACAAAATCAATCCTAGAAAATAGTTTAAAGCATAGATCGAATGATGACCAAAGTTTTATTGGTGATGGTGAGTAATGCAATGTGTGAATGCAACACACTTTGTAGTGGTATGAAGATTTATTGTTTGACGTTGTTTTTGTTTTTTGTTTATTGTTTTTTTTTTTTATGTTTTTCTAATTTTTTTGTAGTTTGAATTTTTTTTTTATTTTTTTTGTATTTTAGTTTTTTTGATGTTTTTGTGATTTTGCTAAATTTTTATGTTTTTTTGTATTTTAAATGATTTTGTGATGTTTTTGTAGCTTAGTTTTTTTTTTTTTAATATTTTTGTAGTTTGATGATTTTGTAATGTTTTTGTGTTTTAGTTTTTTTGATGTTTTCGTAGTTTGATGATTTTTATGATTTCTTTGTATTTTGAATGATTTTGTGATGTTTTTGTATTTTAGTTTTTTTAATGTTTTTATATTTTGAATTATTTTGTGATGTTTTTGAATTTTTGATGATTTTTTGACGTTTTTGTATTTTTGATGATTTTCTGACGTTTTTGCATTTTTGATGATTTTTCTGATGTTTTTGTATTTTAGAATGATTTTGATTTTTGTATTTTTGTTTGTGTATGTACAATGCTAACTATGAACTAGGTAAATAAGACACACAAATAAAGGATGTTGATCAGTTCAACTTACTCAATTACTTCAAGGGTGGCAAGTTTATATGCACTGATGCCAAAGGTTTACATGATTATGAATGCACCAAGCCAGTTGGTGGTAAACTTGTCATGCAAGTGTGGTGGACATCATACATTTTGCTGAATTTCTTTAATAAATAGATCACCTAATTGAAATTATCGAGGATGCACCTTGTTATTATAAGCACATTTAACCCTATCCTAATAGATGTGAAGGTGCTCAAGCATGTTAATTCACTTTTCATCAAGCAAGGTCAATTGATTGAGGTGCACTTGTCATGCAGTATCATCATCGATGAATTCTTGTAATGATATGTGTAACAACAAGATTTCAAGCTCAAGGGGTATGATGGCCTTGGCACCATAGACTAGTGAGAATAAAATTATTTCATTTGGTGTGTGTATGCTTATTCGATAAACCCATAATGCCAAGGGGAGTTAGAGATACCAATTATTATGATTGTTGTTAACTACTTTTTTTAGAATGGTAATGATAGTCTTGCTAATCACCTTTGATTATTTCATTACTATGTAGATAGTAAGGAGTCAAGAAACTATATTGAATGTTGTAATTAGTGCAATGTGTTCGAACATCATTATTCTTGAATGGAGTGCCATTATCTAAAATGATATTGGATATTATACCAAAATAATAAATGATGTGATGGACTATGAACTCCATGATTCAAGATCTAGTCGTACTAGTAAGAGCGATTGAATCAACCCATTTAGTAAAGTACTAAGTAGATGTGATGATGAACATATGATATGTTGAAAAATAAGGAGATATATTTCCTACAAGGTCAAGATCCCATCACAAGAATTCCAAAGAGCTTACATTGATTACAATGCCTGTGGTGGTACATGGGTTAAACTGACATGATGTTGACATTTTGAACATTTATTGATATATGTACAATAATCACATTTCATGGTTGGACAATAGTAACCCAAGTATAATATACTCTTTTTGATGTCCATCCCACTAAAATGACCCCTACACATTGCATCATGTGCTTGAGAAATGATCCAATTTGCCTCTTGTGGTTTGAGGTAACGTAATATGATATCATTAAAGCTACGCTGATAAAGAATCTCATCCAAAAGTATGTAACTAACTACTTTTTGCTTGAATGTACATATAGTGATTAAGGAAAAATTTGTAAGTAGAGTACTTATTTTTATAAAGTTCTTTATTTGTGAGAAACTATCGCTATATGGCTCTTTTTGAACGAATTTCACATTCTCTTCTATCTGAGATGATTCCCGTTCAATAGCTAATTAAAATACTATTTTCATATCAATGTGTGTAGTGCTATCGATGGTATTTTTTGGTATGATAAAATCCAAGAGAGGCCATAGTATCTACAAAATTATTGTTCAACCTAGACGTGTTATTGATTTCATACCAGTCAAAGTGCTTAAGCAATTTATCATCGATTTGTTTGTATTGCTTCAAGACTAGGTATTTGCACTGGTAGATCTCCTTGAATTGATAGACAATGATTTTGGAGTCACCAAAATTTGTTATCCATTTTATGCCTAGGGCAATAACAATCTAGAGATCTAGGATTAGGGCTTCGTATTTTGTAGTGTTATTGGTGTAAGCTGAGTTTGAATGACAAAGGCATATGAGCTTCGTAAGGTGTGAAGAAAACAACTCTAACACCCTGCCCTCATTCAAACTTGAAACCATGAAATAAGAGAACAACATAAACCTCATATTCAGGTTTGATATTCTCCTCTTTCTCTGTGATATTGAATACATTTTCATCAAGCAACTCGATAATAAGCAGATGCTTATTTTGTAATGGATCTCCAGTGATTTGGTCTGTGATTACTTGGCCCTTGATGGATTTTTAGATAATGAATTTGAGGTCAAATTATGTTAAAAGCATTATCCATTTGGAATTTTTGGTATTTGATTACCATTTTCAGGCCTTTTTAAGATTTTTTCGAGTCTTAATTCATTCATCTAGTGCCCCAAAAATGGATTTTAGTGGTTTTTTAGAAAATTCCATAAAAAATTTATTTTTAGAAATGGATAGGTGTTGAGATTTTATAGAAGGATTAATATGGGTGATACAATAATGGGTATTAATTTTTAGGGCCATTCAATCTTTTGTGGTGACTTACTAAAAATAGGGTTGTTTTTGGCTGAAAATGGCAAATTGTTCAAAAATAGTAATTTCTTATCTTTAGGGATTTAATATGTAGGATTTTGTTTTAGGGTTTCTCGCATTGTAAAAGGAAAAAAAATGCAAACCCTAAACCCTAAACCTGAAAAACCTAAACTCAAAACCCTATACCTTAAACTCAAAACCCTAAACCCTAGAAAAAAATTGGAGGTGATGGAGATAGTGGCTATTATGGGCCATTTTCAAAATATGATGATCAAGATTTATGTAATAGGTATTTTTGACCAACTAAGACCACTACCACACTACAAATAAAAACCACTACAAGTGTAATTAATAATATGGGCCATCATGAAGATAGTTGTTTTTAAAATTATGGACCAAGTGATCAAGCTATTTAAGAGAGTTGTTGCAATAAGAAACATCATCAAGTTTTTGCATAGAAATTTTGGAAGAGGTATACTAGAGTGCTCATCCTTGTCGATTGTATTTTCCTTTGTGTGTCTTATCTAGTTATCCCTTTTCTTCCCTATTATTGTGCATACTTTTTGCTGAGGAGGTCTATAGTTTACTAAGATCAGTTATAGTGGTTAAGATCGAAATCCAAGAGGCTCATTGTTACACCATTTGAATGAAGAGTTGTAGTTATCTATTGCTTCATTTGAATGGAGAACTCATTTGTATTTACATAGTGATATTTTATTACATTGATCAGACTCACATTGTAATGACTTATTGGATAATACAATCCTGCTTCCTCCTTTCAGTAGTTCTATATATAGTTTTGCTTTTTCTTCTATTTACATGTTACATCATTTGAATGTGTAAATGCCATATTCTTTCACTAGCATGCTTAACCACATTTGTTTACATTATTTGAATGAATGTGGTTGGCTAAGTTTTATCTTATCCCCCTTTCTCTCTTCACCATATTTTAAGTATGACTACAATTACCCAATGGAAAAGGCACTGGTCTACTTTTTAAGCACTAGCTAGGAGTTACTTCAAAGCTTGGTAAAATTTTATGTTGTTTTATTTATTTTTTATTTTTATAATCTAGATGAGCATGAGCATATAAGAAATATTGTAGGCTCACCTCTAGGGTCTTCTTACCTTACTACATTTTTCTAGAGTCTTAGGATAATATTTTCTTGAGTGCTGATTGGATCAAGAAATTCTTGTAGCATGACAAATCTATTAAGGGTGCAGGAATTTACCCCAATATCCATCCATAATCAATATGTACCTTGTTGATCATTTTTTTTGTTCCAACATATTATCGTAGGAGTTGTGTGGGTTTATAATTTTATAGACTTAGTCACACTTCTTTTTGTTTGACCATTATAACCAAGGTATTCATTCTTTGATATTATATTTGGCATTATGGACTCTCTTATGCCATGCCCATATTTACCCAATATTATTTTATTGTAACCAATTTGCTTCATTAGCTTTGAGCCAATTCCTTTGGTTTTCTTTTCAAAGCACCTAACTTCTTGATCTTCATCATGAATTTCAAAACCTATACCATTATCATAAATAACATTCAACTCATTAATATCACAATGTGAATATATCTTAGTGATAATATTATGTGTATCACAATAGCCATTTGTCAACTCCTTTATGTCCTCTTTAATTTATAGTTTTAGATGTCAAGTGTAATTAATGTCGTGTAGGTCATCCTAACAACATCTATAGGGGTTGTAACATCATTTTAAATATCTTTGCAAACATTAACATCTTCTAGAATTGTTTGTAAACAACTCCTTAGTGTGAGGAATTATCCATATTCATAAAGATCTGTATCTTCTCCAAAGTAAAGACCCTTATCTAGTGTTGAACACTTGGACTAATTTAGGGCATGATTTATCTTGGTCTTTTCCATGCTTTGAGGAATTAGTATCTATCAAAGATACACCTTTTACAATCATTAATAATTTATGTAAGAAGGGTGAATATGTTGGACTCCGTCAATATTACACCTTTTACAATAACAATTTGTTTACACCCTTACATTGATGACAATAGAGGTTAAACAATACACTTTTACACCCTTATTCATCCTAAATTTTCTTAAAAATAAAGTGCATGAAATTTTATTTTATTTTTTAAATAAAATAATTTTTTTTTAATAATAAATCATACCAATATTAAATATCTCCTTCTTTTTCTTTCTTAAAATAAAACATACGCATTAGAATAAATTATTTATTAATATATATTTTATATAAGAAAAGTGTGCATAATAAAAAACAAATTCCTTTATATATATATATATATATATTTATGATTTTTTTTTAATTTATTTTATTAAAAAACACTCTTTCGTGCATATTTTTTAAAGTTAAAAGCACCCTTTTTTAAAATTAAAAAATCATAAAATATTTTTATTCTAGTTAAAAAACACGTGCTCTTGTTTTTTTTTTTCTAAATGTGCATTATTCATTCATTCTTTCATTCATTTAATTGAAAGACCTTTTTTTTTTGTTTTTTAAACATGCATTTTTATTTAAATTAAAGCATACCAAACTTTAAAGCATGCAATGATTTAAAAAAAAAAATTCATGCAGAGATGGAATTCGAACCTCTTTCTTTTGCCTATGAATACCTTTTTTTGGGTATGATGCCATGTTGAACCTTCTTAATGATAACAACTTGTTGAAGTCGTTGGATCTCAACTTTAGATCTATTGGACTCATTGAGTAGATGACTTTAATATAGTATTTATTGAGGCTATCAAAGTGTAGATGATAAAAGATGCACCATATGAAACAATGTAAATGGAAAGTAGTAAAAGATATGTATTGTATTGTATTGTATTGTGCTTTTTGCTCTATTTGATTATAATATTTGCCCTCATAGGGGTTATACAAAGATATAAGGGTTCAATCTCCTTTTAGGAGTAATAATGGCATCTCAATATTTTCATCGCTATAGTAGTAGAAGGCAGGTTTATTGTGTCTACCACTAGTTCTAGATTTGGATACTTGCATTGGGAACTATGACTATATTTGCATCCGTGGAGTTACGTCTGAGTGTCAACCATTAGAGAGGTTGACGAACATCTGCTTTGACCATATAGACACTAGACAGTTATGATGTTCGATCATAAGGTTTGGACTTTTGAGTTCTAGGGTCTTCTATCACACCTAGATTTGTTGTTGCATTTGTGTCTTTTAAATTCAATCTTGTATGCCTACACACACATGAAATGTAGATGATTTTTTTATTTACTTTAAAATAAATCTTTCTTTATCAACTAATTTCAGTTAACTTGTGAAATTGAAGTGAAATATACTATATTTTAATTTTTAATTATGTTCTTCATGTTGAATTCCTTATCTTTTATGTGTTAGTTAAATTGCATGAGGTGTGATTGTAGTTAACTAGAGATTGGATTTGGGTGAGGATAATACTCATCCATATAGATAAGGATAAGGCAGAGGTGGAGTTAAATTTGTGTTTATTTTTAGGCAATACGATCTCTTCTTGTATATAACCAGGATGAATGATGTGAGGTGGAACTGAAGCTAACTACGAATGATGTGGCCATGGGGGATGCAAGGGTGAGTGGTCCCGTTGAGGAGGGGTGATTGGTTGTGTAGCTTAGGTAATAATTAATCAATTATTTAATGGATAAATTAATTAATCAATTAATTAATACCTTAGGTAATTGCACCTTAATTTAATATTAATTAATATTAAATATACTAATTAATTATGACTAATTAATTAGTGTTTAATTATGCTTGATTTTAGTGTCCAAAATTGCTCATTTTTGTATTGTGTTGTGTGAAATACAATGCAATGCAATAATAACTAACACCTATCATTGTGCAAATGATTTATAGCTCGTGCTTGAGGTATTGACATTTGATTACCCCAAGTCAAGAGCAATGTAAGATGCCCTAGTGATGGAGACAATGAATATCCTTGAAATTGTTGTTAACAAATTGATGAGCGCATAAAGGTGCTAACTACTAACTAAAATATTGAGACCTAGACTATTTGTGTGAATGTTACTTGGAGTCACTATGCAAAAATTAGAATGATACTACACACATGATAGTATTAGATAGGGTTCTTGAACAAACATCAATTCTAACATGGGTGTTTCATTATTGAACAATATTTTATTGGTATTGTTTACCCCATTGAGAAAAAAGCTATCTAAGGATAGAATAGATGACAATGAAAATCTAATTTACCTGAGAAGGATTGGACACCTATGGGATGGATGACATGTGGTTAATGGTAGTATTGGGTTTGCTTGGTGTCTATTTTTTTTGTAAAAACTATGACCATCCAGGATGGTTAATATACTAGACCATATAGGATGGCCATGATTTGATCATCCCAAATGGTTATGCTATGAAATATATAAAAGGTTTTTTGGGTGTACGATCGATCATTTTTACCATTATGTATGAGGAACAAGGGGTGAGTAAGGTGTGTGAGTATAATTTGATAGAAAGGTCTTGCAAATTTTTTGGGTGAGGTTGACATGATGAATTTGAGTGGTGGTGTGGCTAGTATAGGAGGGAGTGTGACATTGGTAAGTAATATGCATTACCATTTCACTTTAAAATTGGATAAAATAAATTCAAGATGTATGTTTTGATTATTGAGCACTAGTCATTGTTGTTTGTCTGCATGCGTATATTTTTGAAAAAATTGCTTATTATTTTTTTTTTTGTCTTCTTTACGTTTGCATAGGATATGTGTGTGATGGTTGTCCATAGACCAAACAGTTAGTGATTAATGCCATCTATATCACAGATGGTCAATTTTATTTTTGGAAAAATGATGATTTTTTTTTTTGTGATCATTCGATCATCGAACAACTTTGGCCAATGGTCATCCACTTGACAAATGATTGACATATTTGTAATTATGATGTGCATTTATTTGGTTTTATTGTATTTTGATGACTATCCATCAACAACATGGCTATTTTTGATGGCCATCCATGTATTAGATGATTGATATGTTTTTATTTATTTTTTTTGGCTGTTGATTTTTGTGACCATCCATTTATCGAATGTATATTGTTGATGGTCGCCCACATGTTATACGGTCGATTACCGATGGCCATTTACTTGGAAAATAGTTGGTGTAACTATTTTTTTGGTTCGATCATTCATTGATCTAATGGCGATTACCATTGGTCATCTTCTTGGTGGAAGATCAGTGATATTTTAGGTATTTTTTCATGATATGGTGCTATTGTATATGATATGATGCATTTGTTTTGTAGCATAAATTATTCAAACTAAGGTATCAATTCAAGGGTATTTTTACAAAGCTCAACGGTGGATTTCAAACGATGACTAGAAGCAGATCATTGTGATAGGGCTATAGTATGTAGTCAAATTGAAGAATATGCATGTAGATCATGCATATTTGATCGTATTGGATGATAGAGGAGACCCTTATACTTGCATATTCTATACACCCATGGGGGAGATTACAATCATAATAAATGATATATATTAGATATTCTTGATACTAGTGGAGGGTGATCAGATTGCGATGGTCTCGAAACATCAAAGGGATGCATTACTAAAATGGGTGTACAAGAATTATGTGTTAGTGATTACTGTATATAGTGGGGTGTCGACATCATTATCCATTATCAAGTATGATTTTTGATGGTGTGGCACATTATTTTGATGATATTGATCTCCAATATCATTGGGCTAGATTCATTAGGTGCTCGATTCTCATGAAATCTACTTAATCTAGTGCATGATTTGATAGAGGAGCCTACAATAATGGTATGAGCTCTAGTGCTACTAGTGCAAACCTACTAGGAGCTCTATGAGATATGACATAATGAAATATTATGTCTAGACTATAGTCTTATACTATATATTTGGGCATGGAAGCATTTTGTGGTAGGGTGACCCAAGGGTTGCTTTGATTGGAGGTGAAGGACTTGGGAGTGGATACTCCTTACACCATGATATAGAGTAGGTATTAGAAGGAGGTTAGGAGCTATCTATTGTTTTAATTATGGATGTATTATGATGATTTGTTTTAATATTTGCATCCAAGCAAGGTGGTGTGGAGGATTTGGTGGGAGGATCCAAGGTGGTCTGAGGATAACTTGCACTTGAGATGGATTCAATGGAGGATATGAGTGGTGGATCACCATGGGAATGAGTATGAGATTTTCTAGTATGGTCACATATTGTAGCAGTTTGGGTTACCCCAAAAAATTCCTATGGATCCTATAGTATATAGGTGGTAGCGTACTGAGATAGCCACTGATCTGAAGTATGAGTTTGTATGGGCGGATGTGGATGAGGTATTGGATTTGGTCGATTAGTATGATATGGGAATAATGTTAGAGTATGAAATGTGGGATAGGGTGTAGGTAATGCAACCAAGGATAGGGGGTGGTACCATATGTATTGTGAAGGTACAACCTTTAGATCCTATAGGATGCTGGGTATGATAGGGGATGGATCCTAGGGTAGGATCATCATGAGAGGTTGGGAAGGTAGTTGGAAAGGAGAGCTCTAGTAGGGAGGGGAATAGTGATAGTAGCAAATCTATAGTAGAGTACACTATGATGTCAGATTGAGTGCAGGTGCTAGAGATACATAAGGTAGAGTTGGAGACTCCCATTACCTAGGAGCAGAGTCAAATGGATGGGGAGAATAAAATATGGTAGGTCTAGAAGGAGCAATGAGATACAATTTAATTAATTAATCAAGGTTTTCAACCCAAGGGTACTAAATTTTGTGTAAAATAGATTTTGTGGAATATTATGTGGTGTTCTACAATAAGTTTCCTACTGTAAAGGTCAAGATGATATAACTTGTACTTTTACATGTATTAGGGATTAATATTCTAAAAGTGCTTTCATGATGCTCAAAACCCTAGTGACATCAATCAAACTTATCTACTAATCATATAAGCACTTGAAGATACTAATACCAACTAGTTTATTCAAGTTGCTCAAGGAGCGATGTGTGTTCAGTGATTGTTCATTTTTTATTTTGGACTAAGGACTAATAATTTATGACTTATGCCAATATGTTAGGACATACATGATTATACATAGATATGTATAAAATAAGGTCACTAATGTGATAGAAATATCACAATGCAAGGTGTACTCCACTATAAATTAGATGCCTATAGCCCTGATGGAGGTTAACCCCATAATATAAGAACCGTAGAATTCTAGGGATTCAAGATTTTATTTGTTCTTTTTTTAATACATTTGTATTTTGTATTTGCACTTGTCCTTTTTACAATTCTCATGTTAGCTCATATGCATGATAGGATGAGCATGGGTAACTATTCATTTTATGGTGATAGTGACTCATGAGTTCATCTTTCCTAGGTACCCAGATTTTGTTAATGTGTGATTTGTGCATGGTTTTAGATAAAAATTAATATCACCTAGGATACCTATAGCATTTCAAGGATTAAAGATGTTATATGGAGGTTGAATGAGACACTAGGTATGGTTGAACAACTAAAAGAACCTAAAGAGTTTCCAAACCAAAGGCCTGAAAAAGAAAATATGTCATTTTTGCATTATGCATGGATGAATGATGGGGATGTGTTGTGGATGTAGCACCAATGTATATAATTATGGATCATTTAAGAGAAATACCATAAGACACCCTTGATTAATGTAACAAAATCAATCCTAGAAAATAGTTTAAAGCATAGATTGAATGATGACCAAAGTTTCATTGGTGATGGTGAGTAATGTAATGTGTGAATGCAACGTACTTTGTAGTGGTGTAAACATTTATTGCTTGATGTTGTTTTTGTTTTTCATATATTTTTGATGTTTTTTTGATGTTTTTGTAGTTTGACAATTTTATGATTTTTTGTATTTTAGTTTTTCTAATGTTTTTGTGTTCTTGACAATTTTTTATGGTTTTTTGTATTTTAACTTATTTTGTGATGTTTTTATATTTTACTTTTTTTTTGTAGTTTGACAATTTTGTGATGTTTTTGTATTTTATTTTTTTGATGTTTTTGTAGTTTAACCATATTTGTAACTTTTTGTATTTTGAATGATTTTGTAATGTTTTTGTATTTTAGTTTTTTTGGTGTTTTTGTATTTGAATGATTTTGTGATGTTTTTTATATTTTTGATGATTTTATGATGTTTTTGCATTTTTGATGATTTTCTGATGTTTTTGTATTTTTGAATGATTTTGATTTTTTATACTTTTGTTTGTGTATGTACAGTGTTGGCTATGAACTAAGCATATAAGGCACACAAATGAAAGATGTTGATCAATTCAAGTTCCTAAATTACTTCAAGGGTGGTAATTTTATATGCACTAATACCAAAGGTTTGTGTGACGATCAGTGGACCAAGCTAGTTGGTCATAAAATTGTCATGCAAGTGTGGTGGAAGGCTCAAATTTTGCTGATTTTCTTTAAGAACTAAATCCCCTACTTGAAATTATTGAGGATGCACCTTGTTATTATAAGCATGTTTGACCCTATCCTAATAGATGTGAAGGTGCTCAAGCACATTAATTCATCGTTCATCAATCAAGGTTAATTGATCAACGTACACTTGTTATGTAGTATCATCATTGATGAATTCATGTAATGATATACGTAATGACAAGATTTCTATCATGACCCTCCCTAGATGAATTTAAGGCACAAGAAAACAATGTATTAACCAAAGATGTGGTGATACTTAGTTTAAACAATTGAACCAGCTATGTGATGTTTAATTGATTTATGAGAGCATGTTATTGCTAACATATTTCCAAGTATGCAGGATCATGTACACTCGTAGGTGTAACAGGAAGAGTTACCCACCAGAGACGAGGGTACCAAAGATCAAGGGAAATGATGATTAAGGTACTCAAAGATAATATAGATAGATACCTTCAAATAGGCATGCATTGACAGAAGGGATAATCATCAATAGTTGATCACCTAGAGCTTTAGTTGATAGCCTAGTAGCTATCATAAAATATCTAGCGAATATGGGTGATTGAATTGATGGAGAGACTCCCTCTTTGGTTAATTGTATAAATGTGTTTGCTTTCTACTGCATCATAACTTGAGTAGTTTTATGATTTAGCTCCTATATAAGAACCACTACAAGATGATTATAAATGCATAAGATTAATTGTCATATTAAAAAAATGAAAAAAAAGCATCCTCCTTGTAAAAGAGAAAAAATTAGGTTATATGCTGAATTTAGATGCTTTTAAATTAATTAATGGATTTTAGGAAAATAATGGTTGACTTATTAGAGCTCATATGTAAACTTCATTTGAAATTAATTAGGGATTTTTCATTTTAATTAATTAAAAATAGACATTTTAATTAATAGTGGTTATGATTCATTGGAGATTAATTAAAAGTGATTATTTTAATGATAAGAGAAAATTTATTATTATTTTTTAATTAATTAAGAATAAATTGAAAGAGGATATTTCATTTAAATAAAAGAATAATAGATATATTATAATATATTATAAATATCTCATATTATAAATATATTATATTATAATATATAATAAATATCTTTATTATTTTAAAATAATATGTCGTGATCCCACATTCCTACATGGTGCAACCTAAGGAAAGGCCTACAATGCTTAAACTTTCCAAAGGAAAATATGGGAGGAATGCACAACAGATAGGGGATGGGCATTTATGGAAATGTGGTGGTGCAAGCTTCAAGAGGGTGGTGGACGGACCACCAAGGTGAGGGGGCACATAAGGAAGAGGAGAACGAAATGAGAGGAAGAAAGAAAATGCAAAGGAAGAACAGAGGAAGCGAGGGGGAAGGTAGAGGAAAGGAAGTGCAATAGGAGCTAAAAGGGAGGCAGTAGACTTCATCGGATGTCTATCTCAGTAAAACCATAGGTTGGGTTATTCTAAGCTAAGATTTTGTTTTAACTAAATGTGTTTTTAGTGAAGCAATTGGAAGAATTGTGTATTGTACCTTTGTTTGGAACGCACTTGAGTGGGAGAACTATGTGTTTTAGTGAATCCATTATTTCTTGGAAGTGTTGTGTGCTATACCTTCGTTTAAAACCATCTTGAGTGGGAGAACTGTGTGTTTTAGTGAAGCCCTTCTTGCTTGAAAGTGTTGTGCACTGTACCTTCATGTGGAACCACCTTGAGTAGGAGAACTGTGTGTTTTAGTAAAGCCATTATTTCTTGGAAGTGCTATGTGTTGTACCTTCATTTGGAACCACCTTGAGTGGGAGAACTGTGTGTTTTAGTGAAGCCATTCTTCCTTGGAAGTGTTGTGCACTATACCTGTGTTAGGAACTTCAATACTAGTGGGAGAGGTGTGTTGTTTGTAAGGCCACTCTGCGCTATGTTTGAGTCAAAAACCCCTAGCACCATGAGAGGGTACCATGTTTAACCAGTTCTACAGAGAGCGACATCAAATGCTTTGTTTGCCTTAGAACAACATTTGGTAAGTAAGCGTAGTGTTTGACAAAGGAAAACCCCTAGGTTTTAGGTAGTGCAGGTTGAGAAAAATAGTCAACATCACTAGAATGTCCCTGGTTTTAGTGAACGTTGGGTTCACCATGGATTTTTGGTGTGCCTTGTATGGCGTTAGCATTGACTGTAGATTTGATATGTAAAAGAGCCATAGTTTACGAAAGGTTTTAGATCATGGTTTTAAATAAAAATAAGGGTCTTTGATTTATATATATATAATATATTAGGATTTAATTAAATGGACCTTTGATTTATATGTGAGACATATATTAGTATTTAAATAAATGGACCTTTGATGTATTTGTGAAACATATATTAGGATTTAATTAAATGGACCTTTGATGTATATGTGTAGCACCCTAAAATTGGCGCAGTTAAACCATCATTAAAAGATCAAAAATTTGAATTTTAACCCTAAAACGTCCTACTAATCACTCACCTCATTTTTCATGCTATTTTTAGAATTTTTTTTTACCATTGGACGATATCGTCGCTGATCTGACGATATCATCCTAGATCGGATGAACTCGTCTGGGACAGAACGTCTAGATGATTTCATCCCAAAACCGAATTTTCATAATTAGCTTCTATTTCAACAACCTCTCCAACTCGGGCAGAAGCGTGTCTACGTGGTTGGAGATTCCTACATTGGATATCTCCCAGATTGGGATGATCCCCAACCTCCTAACCTCCCTCTAATCCTATATAAACTTGGGATTTTCCCAATTTATCCCCCTAGCTGATCATTTCCCTGCAACTCTAGTTTTGTGTTGTATTATAACATCCTCGCACCTATCATTTGCATTTGTATTTGTAGGTTTGATTGCAGGATTTTATTATGTTTTAGCAAGAGGAAGCTTGGATCATTG
This sequence comes from Wollemia nobilis, assembly GCA_028583015.1. Lineage (NCBI taxonomy): Eukaryota > Viridiplantae > Streptophyta > Pinopsida > Araucariales > Araucariaceae > Wollemia > Wollemia nobilis. The sequence goes on along the minus strand of JAQPPZ010016751.1, from coordinate 290,051 downwards.
CAGGTGATCCAACACAATTTCAAATGATCCTATCGAGATCGGTGATGATCTTGTACTATTGTAGATGATTTCGACTGCAATTCAGATTGGGGGCAACCAGAGCCCTGAGTTTGCATTTTATACCTTTCTCTTTTATTTAATTATGCATTAGATCGATTTATTTTTGTTCTACATCCTGGAGTTCACCTCATTTAGCATATTTGTATGATAAAACTTAAAATGAGTTATTAAAACAATGCATCCCATTTGATCTATTATCTGGATTCATTATTTAAGCATCTATACTATTATTTCTATCATTTTACATCATTCTTGCAATTGCATTTTTGGTTTTTGGTGTCTGTTTCCATGATTGCAGGTTTTTGATGAATTCGTCTGACGAATTCATCAGGTCGTCATTGATCTTGTATGATCTCAGATGATTTCCTGTGATTTGGGATGATTCTGTACAATTACAGATGATCCTATCATATCCAAGATGATCTAGACTCCTACAAGATTTAGAATCTTCATCAAACATCAGGAATCAGGTGTATCCATCTCTATTTCATATAGTCTCTATATTTAGGATTCATTCATGTTTTCTATCTTCATATAAACCTAAAATTTCATATAGAATATCTTAGATTCATTTTGGCCAACCTAGGAATATGAATGATTGAATATAAAATGAACACATCAAACCCATTCTCAACCTAGGCATGGAAATTGCCACTCAAAGTTTCCTGGTGAACCCCACCATCCATAAAAAATTCACCCTTATACCCCTCCCCTAAGAGGCGTGACCTTCAAAGGGCCTCTCCATCCGAGGTATTGTCCCATCCTTCTCGCATCCCCCTTCCGGGCATAGATCCTTTAGCCTGAAGGTAAGGGTGCTAAAAATTTGGGGGATACATTTTGGTGAACCCAACGTGAAACTAAAACACCTTTTGAAAACAATAATAAAAAAAAACACATTATTAAGAACGTCTAGAATCATTAGAAAACTATTAAATTTGCACATCATGTTTAGATGGTAGATTATAATAGAAGACGAGATGTCACCATAAATGTTGAAAATCAATTAACGGCCATAGAGATTACTTATGTGCTTAGAATACCTTAAAAAAATAGAGTCTAGCCTTTGTGGGATGAACTTGATAGGAGATTGAGTATTATTGAATCCAGATCTGTAGAACTTAGGCAAATTAAGAGGTTTGTCCTAGATAGAATATCGGATCCTGATCAAGTGAATTTGTACCATGAACTTTAGAGAGCTTTCCATAGGTGGTTAGCAGATAAAAGAGTGCATGTGTCTTCAAAATTGTACACCTTTGAGGAATACCTTGAGAATGTAGTTGTAGTACATAAGTTTCTATATCGTATAAAGGATCAAGAAGTCATTCTTATGGATGGAAAAATATGGAATAAAGTTCCTAGAGCTATGTTGTATCGAGAGTATTGCCATGAACTTTATTTTTATAAGTCAGAGTCTGAAGTAGATCACATTACCATAGCACACTTTGTCAAGTTCTTGAAAAACCACTTCCAATTTGAAGAGGAGCATTTCATGACTCCTAATGAACTTGATCCTATCAACGATATCCATAAACTATTTATAGAAAACTAAGTCATTCTTTTTACTATTTCTTGCAACTAGCATACTATTTGTTATTTTTATACTTATGAAATAATAATACAAAACAAAAACAAAAACAAAACAAAACATTTCATTTTTAAGTATTATAGTAGGTATATAGTTAAAATATATACCTCTCAACCCTACCGCATATATATATAAGTATATATATTTGCTAAAACCTAAGTGTAGCACAATGCCTAGACTTAGGAATGGAAAACAAACCGAAGAAGATGAAGATTGGTTAGGAAGACCATTAATTGACCAAAATGTCCCTCCTGAGGACCACGTTTAGAAATAAGAAATCCTAGACCAGCAAGAAGAAGAGCTTCCTGTAGCAAATGAACAAGAAGAAACTAATAGAGAGGAAGGATCCTCATCCCCTAAAATGTCTCTGGGAGGAGCTGTCACTTTTATAAACATGGAACAATTTTGGAAGTTCATTAACACAAATATTGGTGTTTTTAATAGAGTAGTCCATATGGACAAGGATCGAATTAGTGACACTCAAGCAACCCTAGAAGACGTATTTCACACATGCACTAATCCCTTGTCCTTTATTGAACAAGAGAGTGATCAAGCTGGACCATCCAATTTGGATATCGTAGCTGCGATCCGGAACATGCAACAAAAATAGGTTACCCAACCACCTAAAGTACCTGTTATCAATCCTAGGGTCATTCCCGCACAAAATAAACCATCATTTACTGCTCTATTTCACCAAACTTTTGAGAAACATACCTCAAATCAAAAAAATCCCAAAACAAAACCAAACACCAATTACCAACAATCTTGGATACAACATAATACTATTACAAATCCCCTTCACAATACTCTTCCTACCAACACTTTGCATAATAGCAATATAGCATCTAATCCTTATGCTACACCATCATACACTCATAAATCCCATACCTATGTCCCACCGAACCAATATGGTGGATAAACTAGTAATCTTGAAACCATGGTGAAATAGTTAGTTTCCCGTATGGACCAGATAGATCCCTACCATCCCTCGTACAATTATCGAGGGATGTGTAGTCAGCCTTTAGATCCTATAGTTGTAGCATAGTCGTATCCTAAAAATTTTCCTATGCCTATCCTGCCCATATATAAAGGAACGGAAGATCCCATAGAGCATCTTTGTATGTTTAGGATAGCATGTCATGATATATCACATGATGACTTGTTATTACTAAAAATGTTCTCGAAGAGCTTGGGAGGAATGGAATTAGAGTGGTATTATCAATTACCCACTAATTATTTGAGGAATTTCGAAGAAACTGCCGAGTCTTTTGTTCATCAATTTAGTGCCTATATCGAAAGACATGTGACCATTAAATATTTGTATAACTTAAAACAATACAAAGATGAATGCTTTACTGATTTCCTAGCTAGGTGGAGACAATTGATAGGGAAATTGCACTTTGTGTTACCTTATAGGGAGATGTTGGACATCTTTATTAATAATTTGCAAGAGCAACTATCTTACGAATTATCAACTTCTACCTTGACCACCTTCTATCAGGCTATAGACTTAGCCCGAAGAGTGGAATATGATCTCATTAGGAGAGGTCAGATTAAAAAGAAAGATGATGAGAAAACATCCAGAAATCAATATAAGAATAAACAAGTTGTGAGTGATGGAGTCCCTAATAGCAAAAATATTTCTAATGTTAATGTTGCAAAGACAACGGGGAAGTTTGTACTAAAACCTCCTGATAGACCTCCTCCAGAATTTACTAGGTTAAATCAACCTTTATCAACTATTCTACCACAATGATTAGAATGAGGCTTGGTTCAATTACCAAATATCTGGGAACCTGATCCAACTATACCCATATATAGATCAGATTTACATTGTGACTTCCATAGAGGACCTGGACATACTACCAACTCTTGTAAAATATTAAAACATAAAATACATGACTTGATTGATAACAATGAGATGGAGGTACAAGCCTTTCAACTGAAGCAAAATCCTCCTAATAACACTCAAAATAACATCACACAAAACCAGAATCAGAACACCAATCAGTCATTGGACATATTTCAACATCATTTACCAAAACATGGTAAGGAGGTGGCTAATCAAATTGAACATCATAATGTTCCTCCTCCTGCCTGATATGTCGGAACTATTAGTGGGCATTTACCTGCTCATGAGCCAAAAATATTTGACACAAATTTATCCATGGTTACAACCAGGCCTCTATATAATATTCAGATACCTGATCATAGTGATACAGAATATGAGACTGAGAGTGATATGGAAATCACATCAAATCAATCGAATAGTTCGAAGATGAATCAGATACTATTCACCCTATCACAAGTCATATGGTTCCAGAAGAACCATTTCCAAGAAGAATCACTACTAGACCATCATCTCACCAATTAATTTCTAATGAGTTAGCTATAAATGCTAGACCAAGACCCATTCATCATCCGTAGAATAATATTGTGGGTACCATCGGAGTTGTTACTAGACAACAAGCTCAAAATTCTCAACAAGATCAAATGCAGAATAGTGGATCAACTCCATTTTTTTTGAAGGTTCCATGCACCTAATGTTCAAACTAAACTTCCCTATAACATTAATGAATAATTATCAAATATTACAGCTAGAATTTCCCTTTTGGACCTCTTAAGATCTTCTCCCACACATAGAGATGAATTAATGCTCACATTAATCTAGATGATGGTACCATAAGATATTCAACCTGAAGCCATGGCCAATACTATAATAACTCGTGAAGTTGATTGTATTGACTTCTGGGATAGAGACATACCACAACATAGTTTACATAAACATAACCCGTTGTATATTGCTGCTTTAATTGGAGATGTAGCAGTCAAACAAGTTTTGATTGATAATGGTTCATATTTAAATATTTGCACTTTTTAATTCTACCAAATATTTGGGTTTAGAAGTGAGGAAATGAAAAGAACTGATATGATCATAAAATATTTCAATGATGAAACACAAGAAACATATGGATTTATTACCATTCCATTGCAATTTGGTCCGAGAACCTTGGATACGACTGTGTTTATTATACATTGCCCTGCATTGTACAATATACTCTTGGGTCACCCTTGGATCAACACAATGCGAGTTGTTCCCTCAACCTTACATCAATGTGTTAAATTCAAATTTAAGAATCAGTTGGTTTCATGGTGATCCAAGACCCTTTGATATGTGTGAGTTGGCAGAACCTATTGGAGTTAAATTTTGCCCTGCTTTGTCATCCACACATCCTAATTCTCATTACCCATCTAAACATGTGAAGCTCACACTCACAATGTCATCTACCTCTTCTCCATCAGAGGCACCTTCACATATAGCTCAAACATCTACTAAAAAAATTGCATTAGGACCTAAGAAAAATCCTAATCCCACAACCAATGTATCTTGCTCTACTCCTATAGCCTCCATACCTATAATAGATCCATATAATGTCACCTCTACACCATCTATATCTACCAAAGTCATATTTTATACATAAGAAGATGTAGGAAATATTCCTTCTACCTCTTATGCTCTTCCTGACGAGCTCTTACCCGATATATCTAAAATCCTTATATCATAAGAAACAAACATTTCTATGCAATATTCCCTAATTTTAAATAAATTGCCACCATATCCTCGTACCTTGGGCCTCCCATAGCCTATGGTAAGTATTTACCAAGTCAAGAGTTGTGCCTTTATTTATAAGGGATATGACTGGGGTAGAATACCCAGAAACATCAAAACTCATTATGATGGATATGCTCGATGTTATTTTACTAATGATTATACTAAAGCCAAACCTATAATGCTTAAATTAGGATATAAAAGGAAAGTTTTGGGACCTTTCCAGAATGGTATGAAAGAACCTTTTGAGGTAGAGCCATGGCCCACCAGATGTGGTGTGGGCCTATTTTCTAGTAAGGGTCAGCCATTCCCATTTGAGGATGATGACCATATTATATGTTACCAAGATTTTTTAGATGGATGCGATGCTGTGCATTTAATGAATAAGACATTCACATGTAATATGCTATCTATAGCTTATCCTAAGATGATCGTTGAATCCGATGATGAGTTGGAGCGAGATATATTCCATGATGTATTCATTGAGGAATTATTACATAACGAATTTTATTTTGATGACTCTATATCTACTATAGCCTAGCTTGAGGCCATGAATCCTCAAGACGAATTATCCAAGCTAACCTTGGAATAATTACAAGAATTGGGCGTTTCACCCACCCCACCTAATTTTGAGAGAGATCTACACATGGAAGTAGAAAATGTCATAAAAATTAACATTGGAACCGAGGATAACCCCCACATAATCAACATCGGATCAGAATTGAGCCAAGAAAAATAGGATAAATACATTACATTTATTAAAGAATATGAAGATGTTTTTGCTTGGATATATGAAGATATACCATGTTTAGACCCTTCTGTAGTTATGCATCACCTAGTAGTGCACCCAGATGCTAAACCTGTTAAAAAAAAACTTAGAAGGATGCATCCTAAAGTGGCCTTACTAGTCAAAAGAGAGTTAGAAAAACTCATGAATGTTATTTTATACAAGCCATTGATTATGCTGAATGGATCTTGAATGTAGTTCGAGTAACTAAGAAAGAATCTACTAAGGTTAGGGTTTGTACAGACTTTAGAGATATTAATGTTGCATGACCTAAAGATGATTTTCCCCTTCCCAACATGGATCAGATCATTGATTTTACTGTTGGGAGTGGAATGATATCCTTAATGGATGGATTTTATAGTTATAATAATATCAAGATAGCTCTTGAATATTAAGCTAAAACAACCTTTATTACCCCTTGGGGGACCTTTTGTTGGAAAGTGATGCCATTCGATTTAAATAATGCAGGTGCAACCTATCAACGAGCCATGACTTATATCTTTCATGATATGATGCATGATATACTACATGATTATGTAGACGATATTATAGCTCGTTCTATTGAAGAAGATGATCATTTAGATGACTTGAGAAAAGTATTTGATCGGTTAAGGGAATATCTTATCCGATTGAATCCAACCAAATGTATATTCGAAGTTAAGTTCGGTAAATTATTGGGGGTTATAGTTTCTTTATGTGGAATCAAAATTGACCCTCTCAAGATTATGACTATCACTGATATGCCTACACCCACAAATATATCTGAATTAAGAAGTCTACAAGGTAAGCTTCAAGCCATCCGTCGCTTCATCGATAAGTTTGCAGATACAACTGGACCCTTTATTAAGATTCTTAAGAAGGATGTTTCTTTCCATTAGGAAAACGAATGCCAAGAAGCATTTGATCTCCTCAAAAAATATCTTCTTAACCCACCTGTACTTTCACCACCTAGACTTGATCACCCATTTATCTTGTATATTTATGCATCATATTTTGCTTTAGGAGCTATGTTAGCTCAACTTGATGATGAGAAGAGAGAGCATGCTAATTATTACATTGGTAGAACATTAATTAGTTATGAAACCCGCTACACAGCATTACAGAAGTTATGTATAGCAGTCGTATTTTCTACACAAAAACTACACCATTATATGCTCAGTCAGAGAACATACGTTATTGCTAAATATGATCCCTTGTGGTATCTCATGAGTCGACCTTATTTATCTAGTCGCACAACAAAGTGGGTTCTTTCTCTAAGCAAGTTTGAACTCAATTTTATAGGATAGAAGTCTGTTAAGGGTTAAATCGTAGCAGATCAATTAGATGCTACACCCTTAGAGTCCGCCCATCCCCTCGTCATTGAGTTTCCTGATGAATGCCTTAAACTAGAGGCAAATCATTCAGAGCAATGGTACTTATACTTTGACGGAGCCCGATGCATGAGTGGGGCTAGTGCAAGTATTATTTTGATATCTCAACAAAAACATCTCATACCTTTATCCTTTAAATTAACGTTTGCTTGTACTAATAACACTGCTGAATATGAGGCTCTTATCCTTGGATTACGAGCTGCCATGGCACTAAAAATTAAAAACCTATTAGTTTTTGGTGATTCTAAACTTGTTATAAATTAAATTAATGATGTTTATTAGACCAGAGATGATAAATTGCACCCATATAAAACATATGTATTACAATTAATATCTTTATTTGATCAAGTTACCTTGGAAGCTATTCCTAAAATTAGCAATCATTCGGTTGATGCCATGGATGCAGCTGCATCTATTTTACCCTTGGAGTTAGATGATGAATATGCTACCATCATTATTCGTTGACTCCAGGAAGTCGCTTCAATTAAATCATTCTTGGAACCTTTGGACGTGTTTCTAATCAATGAAACTACTCCTAAACTTTGGTACACTGATATCCTCAATTTTCTTCACAATGGAACCTTCCCTGAAGGTTTTAATAGAAACCAGCGTCGGTTATTACGTAGACGAGCAAGTCACTTCGTCATAATTGGCAATACCTTATATAGGAGATCTTTTGAAGGTATCATACTGAGATGTTTAAATCTAGAACAGTCTAGATTAGCTTTGAGTGAAGCCCACGATGGATCTTATGGGGGACACTTTAGTGGTAGCGCCATTGCTAAGAAGCTCCTTAGGATAGGATAATTTTTGCCTACCATGGAGAATGTTGCACATGATTACATGCACCATTGTGACAAGTGCCAGAAACATGTTGACCTTGTCCATGCACCTGCATAAGAACTGCAAGCTATTTCATCTCCTTGGCCCTTTTCAAAATGGGGCTTAGACATTATTGGAAAAATCAATCATGTGTCATCTGATGGACACAAATTCATCATAACCGCCATCGAGTATTTTATGAAGTGGGTTGAAGCTATGCCCTTAGCTTCTTGCACTAGAACCCAAGTTTCCAAATTTATTTTTAATTAAATTATTTGTAGGTTTGAAATTCCTGCAAATCTCATCTCGGATAATGGAACTTGTTTAAAAAATAAATATGTAAATAAACTCTGTCAAAAATATAAAATTCAACATCGTTGGTCCACTCCCTATTATCCTTAGGGTAATGGCCAAGCATAAGCATCTAATAAAACATTAATTAAAATCCTAAAAATACTGGTCAATAAATCTGGATGTGATTGGCACATTCAATTATATCCTACTTTGTGGGCTTATCGAACTAGCGTTCGTACTCCCACGGGCACCTCACCTTTTGTTTTGGTTTATGGCGCTGAAGCTATTTTTCCCTTTGAATTAGAAGTTCCTTCTTTGGCTCTGCTACTTCAAGATACTGAAGTAGGAGATGAATATCATACTGACAGATTTAGTTAGCTGGAACTCCTAGATGATAAGCGCATCAATGCTTTGGATCATCTTCGAGCCTATTAGAACAAGCTCAAACGAGCATATCTTAAGAAAGTTCATCACCGATCCTTTGAGATCGACGAACTCGTCTTAAAAGAAAATAAAAAAAATACTAATGCAACTAAAGACCTTAAAGGAAAATTTGAACCTAACTGGATTGGGCCATATATCATCACTGCTAAATTTGGATCGAGAGCATATAGATTAGCTACCTTAGATGGTAAAGATCTTAAAGAACCTATGAACATTATGCATCTTAAGCGCTATTACGTATAATTCTGGTAATTTAATCACTGTATATATTGTACATCTTGTCTCATTTTAGTAAATTCATATAAAAATTTCAAAAACAGTCATATTATGTATTCTCTCAATTCATAAATCAAAATCAAAATCTAAAAAAATCAAAATCAATCAAAATTTTCACAAACATCTTTTATTTTTGCACTTGTCAATTCTTGAAGTATTGCAGTTATATTTTAAGTTATTTTGGATAAATTAGCATTTATTTGGAATCCCTCACTTTCACACTCACATGAATAAATATCTTGATATTTTTAGTATGATTATTAATCTCTCTTATATCAAAGTCCACCGTTGAATTAAATAAAGTTTTGAGCATAGAGAACTGATCTTGTTATTTACTTGAACCAAGTATACCTTTTCACATTAAAATGATTTCATTACAAATTCAAAATGATGCTACATAGTAGAAGTGGTATTTTGAGCAAAAATTTTCCCTTGCTATCCTATCATGCACATGGTCTAGAATCTTTGAGAATTGACAAAAGGACAAGCTCACCCCTACCCAGAATAAAAATCCCTTGCTCTATAGCCAATCCGAGCAAGTATCCCTAGTATAGCAAGAAAAAGAAAAAGAAAAACAAGAAAAATCATGAGAAAAAGAGAAAATTATTCAGAAGCATTATCATCTTGTACCTTCTCAACAATATTTCAGCATTATCTCAGTATCAAGAAAAAATACAAACAAAAAAAAAGAAAGAGCAAAAGAAAAGAAAAATCAAAAAGCAATAAAATCCCTTCCCCTACCCTTTGAAAATAAAAGAAGGGTGAATGAGCTTGAATCCATGGAATTCTCAATTATTCGAAAACTATGAGGTAAGACCCATAACAGGTGGTTTGTGCCCAACCCGCTTGGCCTTGGGTAACTCCTAGCATGGCGATATGTCTGTTACATTAGCGACCTTCTTTTGTACATACCTATGTCTACTTATGTATCAGCTAGCTCTTGATGACCTGACTTACATAGTAGTTTGGTACGGTTATATGCATATAAATCATGGTCAACGAACACTCACTTGGTTAATTCAAATTACTTGTATCAATTTATCTTGCTCAAAATTGGTAAATGAACAATACAATTGCACACACATTTGTGTTTGAGAGATTTTGTATCATTAAGATAGATCAAGATCGCTAATGAACTCACATCTGCACATGGGGTTCCTTATAAATCTAAATTTTGTCTTTGAGATAATTTAAAATATTTATGCAAATCTTTTGGAATAATTTGATTTTCTTACTTGAGAACATCTGCTTAGCGTAAAAACAATTACATACATTTTTTTTTTCAAAACCCAAATTTTCTTTCAAAATTTCTTTCCAAATCTAGCAATAAAATCACATTTATATATTTTTTACTTTTGCAACGATGATATAGTTCCTAAAACTAAATCGGAATTATATGCCTAGTGCAAGTCCTCATCTTATATTTTATGTTTATCTTAAACTCAAAAATCAATTATGCAATAAAACTATTATATCAATTTCTTCTTTGCATTTCGCGATGATGGTATAAGTCTATCCCTAAAAATTCTATGCCTAGCGCAAATCATCATTTTAACTTTATTCTCCATTTATTTAATCCATAAAAGCATATGGCTTAAATCATTATGTTACACAATTATGCTTTAAAAAGAACAAAAACCTTTTCTATTTCATTTCATTATGTCAACATTCAGTTTTGCGATGGTGGTGTAATTCCTAGGCAATTGTTCAAATTTCTATCACACTTAGGAATTTTATGCCTAGAAAAAATCATATTTTTAATATTTCATTCATAATATTTTCATGGACATCTGAAAACAAATCATCACCATCATCATTTTTTTCATCATCATAACACAAGTCTTAAGAAAGTCTCTTAAGCACCCTTTTACTTTTAGCAATATTTATCTACTGGGATTAGCTTAATGACCTAGCGAGTGGCGACTCCATGAAATGGTCATATAACAGTGACAATGTCCTTTGAAATTATTGTTAGAAGTCACTTTATTTTTTCATTAAATCACACCACAACAACCAATTTGTTTACATCAGATTATTTCATTTAAATTTTATGGCATGACATAAAATTATAATATTTTCAATGACATAATTACATGAATAATCAATCAACAATTAAAATATTAAAGCATCATACAACATATGCATAAGTCATATCACAAAAAGAATATATATATATATATATATATATATATATATATATATATATATATATATATATATATATATATATATATATATATCAAGAAAAGTATGTACATCATATATCAAAATGGATTGGTATGCCACAATCTATACCCTGGCATACTCAATCCTCTCAAACATATATGGTCTATGTACAAAAATTAGCTAGTCTCGAGAAGCCCTCAAGCTCTCAGCCTCATCTCCTCTCTCGCCCTAAGGTGGAGGAGGTGGTCCCATCACCATCCATCCTATGTCGTGGGTCCTCGATGTCGATCATGAGGATGTCCTCAATGACCCCATCATGATCGGCTACCCAATGCTGGCTGGTAGCTATAACCTCTGGCCCTCTAAAACTAGCTAGAAGTATGCTTCCTGATAGAACGTGATTTGAGCAATAGCCCATGCCAACTCCTACATGCTCACCCCTCTGATCCAAGCCCTAAGTCGTGTAGCCTCATACTGTAGCATCTACACCTAAGCTCATAGGCAAGCATTATTCGCTCAGAGAGCCACCATCTCATTGCTCTCCCCTACCTCAACACCCTTGCCCTTATTGAGTGATGGTGGCCTATTCCTCTATTGAGAAGGGAGTCCATCCTACCTCCTCTATGGCTACTACGGTCTCTCTAGAGCTTGTGGAACTCTCCGACGTCTCTCTTGAGGAGTCCATCACTAATCCCTCCCTCCATGACTCCTTACTGCATCGATGGTAGCCTAGCATTGCATCCCAATTTTTTGCACAATAGCATATATTGGACCCTATGCCCTCATCATCTGAGGAGGGTGGATGCTTGCATACCAAGCATCATATCCATTTGCTGCTCCTGCATCGTCCTCATCCATTGGCTAAATTGGGGCATTGTGAGTGTCCTGACTCCAGAATCATTGCATGTCTAGAGCCCCACTCAGTGTAGTGTTATCCCAGATAGTCTGAGAGTACTCGTAATCCCTAAGAGAATGGATTCCCTACTATAGGCTGAATTGCCTCAAAACTCAGTCTTAGAGGTGGATATCTACCTCTCCCCACTCCATCCTCAACCAACATATTCACATGATGTGAGCCAGCTCCTATCTATCCTCTCCCCACCCTGTATGCTCTCTCCATGGCCTCCAGGTGATCTGATCAGGGATAAGGTCATCTAGTAACCTCTAGGACATCGACAGATCTATCCACCAATGTGACCCTCTCTAGAGCCACCAATAGAAAACCTAGGGTCTCTCTCGGTCAAATATTATCAATGGAAGCCCTACCGTCCTCCGTATCACAATGTGCTCCCAAAACCAAACTTGTAGTAACGACGTCAGTACCAGACATCGACCTCCCTTGTAAAGGATCCTATAAAAGTGGCATAGTACAAAACTACCCCAAGAAAACCTATAACCGTGGTCCCTCATGTCACAGACCTAATATGAGAGGAGCCACGATAACCTGCAACCGCTTTGGTGGTATATAAGTAGGCCACCTACCACCCCTACCAAAACTTGAGTCAATCGAGATGCCCCAGGAATTTGTTGCAAAGACTCGATGTTCACTCTACCCTTCTCCAGGGCGAAGCTCGGGTCTACGTACAGTTGCATCATAGCATGGACCTGATTGGCTGAAGGAGTCATAAATCGCCCGTGTATGGGGATCCTCAAGATCCTCCATACATCCTCTAGAGTAGGAGCCATCTCTCTTGTCGGTAGCTGGAAGTAGGATAACCCCAAATACCATCTCTCTACTAGGGTTGTCAGTAGCCCCATGTATGTAGGAATTTGTGGCATTTTTTGCCACACCTGTAGTCCAACGTTCGCTATCCTATCTCACTCAGCCTGATCGAGTGCGACTACATCATCTCTGAGCCCTCCGTATTTCCATTCCTGACTCTTTAGTAATCCCCTCTACAGAATAAACAATAAAAAAGCAAAAATCGTTAGTATGTAATCATTAAAATCAATTAAAATTAATTTCATCTCATAAAAAAAAATGATATCGCCAATTATTGGACTATATCATACTAAATTTAGTAAAATTGTCCTTAATAGGATGAAATCATCTCTGATTCATCAATTTGGTAATCGCCCCTTATTGAACAAGATCGCCCCTATTTCCTCGATTTCGTCTTCGAACGAAAACGGTGATCCAGGGACGATTCGATGAAATTGGGATGATTTCATCCCGACGTCACCGACGACTTAAAAACGGCCACGATGACCAAAAACAATTAAAATTTAAAGTCAAAAATTAAACAAATCAAGTTAAAAACATAATGTATCAGGTTTAGATCCTAACTCGCAACCCGCATCGAACCTCTGTTGATCTGTGTGTTGTCTCCACCATTTCGCCTACAGATCTCTAAAACAGTGAAAGTGAATAGTAAAAATGAATTAGGGTTTTACCCTATTTTTATTTAAAAACAATTTTTTTTTAAATTTTACTTTTTCACGATTTTACCTCAAACGTTCGATTTGGGTAAAAACTCGAATGGGGAACCATAGCAAGCAGTTGTACGATTTGACCTAGAATTGTCGTCTAAAAAATTGAATAAATTTTTTCTTTCTTGTAAAGCGTGAAGAACTCGTCTTTAACCCATTTTATTCAAAAATTTCACTAAAGAGGGGGAAAAATGTAGCACCCTAAAATTGGCATAGTTAAACCATCAGTAAAAAGATCAAAAATTTGAATTTTATCCCTGAAACCACCCATTAACCGCTCACCTCATTTTTCATGCCATTTTTAGAATTTTTTTTGATCGTTGGATGATATCATTGTCGATCTAACGATATCGTCCTAGATCGAATGAATTCATTTGGGACAGAACGTCCAAACGATTTCGCCCCAAAATAAAATTTTCATAATTAGCTTCTGTTTCAACAACCTCTCCAACTCGGGCAGAAGCGTGTCTGCATGGTTGGAGATTCCTACGTTGGAGATCTCCTAGATTGGGATGATCCCCAACCCCCTAACCTCCCTCTAATCCTATATAACCTTGGGATTTTCCCAGTTTATCCCCCTGGCTGATCATTTCCCTACAACTCTAGTTTTGTGCTGTATTATAACATCCTCGCCCCTATCATTTGCATTTGTATTTGCAGGTTTGATTGCAAGATTTTATTGTGTTTCAGTTGAAGGAAGCTTGGATCATCGTAGCCGATCCAAAACAATTTTGGATGATCCTATCGATATCGATGACGATCTCGTATGATTGCAGATGATTTTGACTGCATTTCATATTGGGGGTAACCAGAGCCCTGAGTTTGCTTTTTCTACCTTTCTCTTTTATTTAATTATGCATTAGATCAATTTGTTTCTGTTCTGCATCCTAGAGTTCACCTCATTTAGCATATTTGTATGATAAAACTTAAAATTAGTTATCAAAACAATGCTTCCCGTTTGATCTATTATCTGGATTCATTATTTAAGCATCTATACTATTATTTCTATCATTTTACATCATTCTTGTAATTGTATTTTTAGTTTTTGGTGTCTGTTGCCATGATTGCAAGTTTATGACGAATTCGTCTGATGAATTCGTCAGGTCATCGATGATATTATCTGATATCATATGATCACCTATGATTTGGGATGATTCTATACAATTACAGATGATCCTATCATATTTGGGATGATATGGAATCCTACAAGCTTCAGAATCTTCATCAAACATCAGGAATCAGGTGTATCCCTCTCTGTTTCATATAGTCTCTGTATTTAGGATTCATTCATGTTTTCTGTCTTCATATAAACCCAAAATTTCATATAGAATAACATAGATTCATTTTGGACAACCTAGGAATATGAATGATTGAATATAAAATGAACACATCAAACCCATTCTCAACCTAGGCATGGAAACTGCCACTCAAAGTTTCCTGATGAAACCCACCATCCGTCAAAAATTCACCCTTATACCCCTCCCCCGAGAGGCGCGATCTTCAAAGGGCCTCTCCATCCGAGGTATTATCCCATCCTTCTCATATCCTCCTTTCGGGCACGGATCCTTTAGCCTGAAGGTAAGGGTGCAAAAATTTTTGGTGATACAATATGTGAAACATATATTAGGATTTAATTAAATGGACCTTTGATGTATATGTGAAACATACATTAGGATTTAATTAAATGGAATTTTAATTTATATGTGAAACATATATTAGAATTTAAGTAAATGGACCTTTGATTTATATGTGAAACATATATTAGAACCTTTGATTTATATGTGATACATATATTAGGATTTAATTAAATGGACCTTTGATGTATATGTGAAACATATATTAGGATTTAATTAAATGGACCTTTGATTTATATGTGAAACATATATTAGGATTTAATTAAATGGACCTTTGATGTATATGTGAAACATATATTAGGATTTAATTAAATGGACCTTTGATGTATATGTGAAACATATATTAGAATTTAATTAAATGGAATTTTGATTTATATGTGAAACATAGATAAGGATTTAATTAAATGGACCTTTGATTTATATGTGAAACATATATTAGAATTTAATTGAATGGACCTTTAATTTATATGTGAAACGTATATTAGGATTTAATTAAACGGACCTTTGATTTATATGTGAATCATATATTAGGGTTTAATTAAATAGACCTTTGATGTATATGTGAGACATATATTAGGACCTTTGATTTTATATATGTGAAACATATAGTAGGTTTTAATTAAATGGACCTTTGATTTATATGTGAAACATATGGTAGGCTTTAATTAAATGGACCTTTTATTTATATGAGACATATAATGGGTTTTATTTAAAGGAACCTTTGATTTATATGGGATATGTAAATGTTAGGTTTTTATTGAAAAGGAACCTTTGATCTTAGGGAAAGATATGGAAGGTTTATTTAAAGAGAACCCTTGGATTAATGTTGATTATCTTAGGAGTTTTTAAATAGAATGTAATTTGGATTTATTCTTTAAGCTGAAGTTATGGGGTTTTGGTTTAGGGAATGAAGGAATGATTGTTCTAAAAGTTAAGGGTATGGGACTTTAATGCTTTAGGATATGAATGAAATTAAATTAGCTTAGACCTTAATATAAGTGATAGAATGTTTGGATGACTCTCCAAGGGGATTTTGTGGATGTGAAAATAAAAGTAAGGTTTCTTTTATGATGTCCATTATGCATTATATGGTTAAAGACTTAATGGAATATTCTAGAGTTGCAATTTGGCATAGTAGATGAATAGATGCATTTAAATGCATGCATATTATGAACCATGAGTATTCGGATCCCCTAATACCCTCAAAGAACCAAAGGGAAGCAAGGAGAAGCAAGGAATCAAATGGAAACAAAAAATATGTATGGCATATTACATTGATTTACTTATGTTCCATAGATTAGAATTATGGGGAGATATCCCCAATATAGTTGATGTGATACCTTTGAGTAGGAAAGGCTTATTATACAAGTAATGTTGAGTTAATCATTATTGGATTATTGAAAGTAATTTTACTATATGTTTATATTTTATTATGCCATGTATTAGATTCTATTTTAGAGTTAATCTTTCTTCATTTTCTCTATTATTGTTTGATTGTTTTATTATGTGGTAGCATAGATGTATTATCGTTGATTGCTTGATGATAGGAAGTCTAGTGTAGAGTTCTAGGGTGAACTCAGAGGCAACCTAAAGGAATTGAGACCCCCTTAAGGTGAACATAGAAAGACCTAAGGGAATTGAGACCCCCTTAAGGTGAACATAGAAGGACCTAAGGGAATTGAGACCCCCTTAGGGAGATAGAGGACTAAGTACGAAGATATTACATTTGAGTTAAGATAGCTCATCATGGAGATGATATGGATAGCTTAACTCGTGGTACTCGTAGTATACCTACACATAAGGATTTGTGTATGGTATGTAGATGCATGTACACCTTCGATGGATAGAGGGTGATAAGTCTAGCTCATAAAGGATGATGAAATAAATGAACTTATCCATAGTAAAACATTATATGCCTACACATATGGATTTGTGCTAGGGTAATTCATGAGATGTAACTTCCAATAATCTTAGGAGAATGGAAATTTAGGTTTTTTATAGTGGATTAGGGGTTCATGTACCTCTCTCCTTAGTGAAACAAACTTTTTCTATTTTTGTATTTTTTGTTTGTGTGTTTGTGGGTCATTACATTTGGTATCAAAGATCTAGGTATGAGGGTATATAGCTTATATGTGTGTTAAAGAGAAATTATATGCATCCAATGAAGTCTCGCTTATGGCATAGGCTAAAGTTATCATGATCTAAGATACCCCAATTACTAGAATCTAATAGGAATTATCCAAAATGAGCATGGAGTGTCAATATGCCTTAGTATGGGCTTTGGTATCAATGATGCATCCCAATACAGGGTATTGCCCTAGTTATTTTGATGATAAATATAGCAAGATAACTCTATATTATGGCTTTATTAGAGATACAACTTAAGATGAAACTATAATCTAATCTCCTTGCTTGGATGGAATTAGGTTAAGATGCCACATAATCCTAGAAGAGGGAGACCTCTTCCTAGAAAAACTTGACAAAGTGATGTTGGAGAAGAAAACCAGGATGAGGAACCAACCAACTCTAATAGGGAGGTAGAAGACCTCACCACTATGGTCATTGTTCTGTAGGATCAGATAATATAGTTTCTCAAAATGGATGTAAATCAAAATTCACAAGTTCGAGGCTCAGATGTTGGCATAGATGGTGGACTAACTATAGAAAAAGTACAAGCCAGATCCTTAGTAGAAAAGGAAATAGCTAGGGAAATGAAAAACATCAGTATCTCAAAGTTTTATGGAGAAGGTGATGGGGATGCAGTGAAAGCATGGCTGAGAGAGGTAGAGATTTATTTTATGGTAAAAGGTTACTCATCTGGAACTTGGACACTATAGGCTATTATTAACCAAGAAGGAGTTGCTATGGAGTGGTGGGATATCCACTACGAAGAAACCAAGAATGAACCCATTGATACTCCATGGGAAGAATTTATAAATATCTTCAAAAAGAGATTTCTAACGGAGCATTTCTATGCCCTAAAATTTGAAGAATTTGCTAGTCTTAGACAAGGAACCAACATAGTAGAAGTGAACTATAAGAAGCTGGTAATATTATTCAAATATGTAAATGTTTATAATGAGAAATTGTGAGTTCATAAGTTCATCCTTGGATTGGAATCTAGGTTAAGACATAATGTGGAGATGGAGGAGCCCAAATCACTGCAAAAGGTATATGACTTGGAAAAGAAAGCGAAGTCACACTTTTGTTATAAGTATGCAGCTCTACCCAAGCAAGCACGACAAGAACTAAAGAAGAGGAATAGTAATGGGTTTGTAAAATGGGAGGCTGAGTAAGAGTGAAAAGCCAAGAATACCCAAAATCCTAAGAAGAAACCTTATGGGAATCAAAATAAGTTCAAGAAGAACTTTCGTAAGAAGGATAACAAGCCTAGCAATATGAAACCTTTGTTAGTATCACAATGACACTGAGTTGGGGGGGTGAATAAGTGTAGATCTTTATGACTTAAATCTTCAACACTCAAAGCCAAAAAAATGAAAACATAAAATCAAATAAAGCAAGTATAACAAGAGAACATCACACAACACAAGGTGTACCGAGGTTCATCGATTTGGCTACATCCTCAAAAATGACTGTTTGAACTCCCATCCAAATCTAGCCTTTGCAAAGCACCAAATTTATAATAAATTTACCAGCACCCACTGGAAGGAGCACCAACCCTTGATTTATCTACACCAATAGAAATGAGCACCAACCCCTAATTTATCTGCACCAACAGAAAGGAGCACCAACCCCTCTACCAAGCACCCACTTTATTTTGATATTGATAATAAAATTACATATATGAATGTATTCACTAAAACCAAAACCCTTTATTTTTTGTAATCTCAAAATATAAAACTTTCTATTTCACCCAGTATAGCATCCCTCTCTCTGCATTACTCAGAATTTGAATCTTCTCTTATCACAAAACAAAAAACTGATTGTTATCTTAGCTCGTTCTGCTAATTGCTAACATATTTCTGGGTATTGTGTAAACCTTTGTTTGCAAACTACTCTCAAAATTTTAGCTAAAATGGATATCATATAAGAAAGTTATGCCCAAAATATTGAAGTGATGTTTTTCACCACTCTCCAAAAATCATGGATTTTCACTCTTTATTTTTATCCACACACACTTCTCTCTTCACAAAATAAAGTCCCCACTTTTCAATAAAATCCCTTATCACTTAAAAAACACACACTTGCATTCTTTTTTCCTTTTCAATTTTAGAAAGATTTTCTTTAATGAAGCTTCTTAAAACAATATAAATTCCTTTTTTTATTTTTAGAAGGCATTTCGTCAAACACGTCACATTCAAAGAATTGACACCTTAATCGTTTTCTTACTTTGGAGCCATGTGACACCTCAAAAAAAGACAAAAGATGCTCTATTTTATGCCTTGAAGGTGTAACAACACTGAAACCAAAACTCTGGGGACTCTGCAAGCTCGAAATGGCCAACTAAAGGATTTTGCACAAGTGGAACAAATTGATACAAAAGTGACCTATACCATTTTTGAAACAATCATAACTCTCACCTTGTAATTCTATTTTCTCTAAAATTTGAAACGTAGAATATATACAATACTTAATACATCCATTCTGAATATCACTACATAAATACATACGGTTCACCTGTACCACCTCCACGAAAATTGTTGCTAACACACTTTTTCCAAAAAGAGCATTTTTGTGTCAGTCTTGCAACACTTGTAACATTTGAATCGTTTCTCTCTTTTAGTGGAAATTTGGAAAACATGTTATTGAAGATAATGAATACCTCCAGTTCGAATTTCACTATCAAATTCTTCTCTGTTTTCTTGCAGTTCTTCTAAAAAAACTGACCTTTTTTGGCCTGTACAACAACTTGCCAAATCATCTGCCAAGATACCAAAAAGATTACTGATCAATCCAAACACTATGCTGACACCTCCAAAGTTGTTATGGATTTTTTCTTGACATGCTGGAATGTTCCAAACTGATCCATCCTATCCAAATGTACCCGTGATGACTTTTGCAATGTTTTGACAACTTCCTGATAATTTTTTCAACTTTTGCAAATTTGCACGAACAACCTGTAACAACTTCACCCGAACATCAAAAACATCATCATAAGAATTGAAAACCACTATACATACTTTGAAAAACATCTGAACAACTGTCCACTGCATCAACCTGTCCATCTGAGTGTGTTGACAACAATGACAATACTATCGTTGCACCTTGCTCAACAATCTCCCCCTTTGGAATTGTTGGCAACACACACAATTTCCTATAACTATTCTCCCCATTTGACAATAATACAAAAGGGCTGCTACAAACTCCCTCTGATTCCATGCACAAAATTATCAGTAAAAAATTATTACACTTAGCAAAAATCACAAACATGAGCGAAAAGATAAACAAATACACAAATGCTCCCCTTGAGAATGTGGCCCCAATAGCTAGTCAATTCTTGGGAAGTGTGACCACTCCCAATTTCTTGTGAAGATACTCAGACTTCCTTGGGCAATGTTTTGGTGAAGATATCCGCTACTTTCTCTGTTTTTGGAACAAAATCCAACTTAACCTCACCTTCCACAACTTTCTCCTTCAAAAAATGATACCAGATATCAATATGTTTTGTGCGAGAATGTATAACCAGATTCCTTGAGATTTTAATGGCACTGGTGTTATCGCACTTAACTGAAATTGGCTCACTAAAATTAATTTCAATATTCTTGAAAGTTTGTTTCATCCATAACACCTGCATACAATAGGTTGTCGTTGCAATGTATTCTGCATCTATTGTGGATAAGGATACTAACTCCTGTTTCTTACTGTGCCACGCGACCAACCTGTCTCTAGGATAGAATGCACCTCCACTGGTACTCTTCCTGTCATCTACACATCTTGCCCAATCTGCATCTAAATACGCAATACTGATGAAGTCCTTACATTTTAGATACCATAACCCATACTCCATAGTACCCTTGAGGTACCAAAGAATCCTCTTCACTACTGTCACATGATTCTACTTGGGACTAGCCTAAAATTGTTCTACCATGCATACTGCCTACAAAATATTTGGTTTGGTAGCTATCAAGTATAGTAAGCTCCCAATCATAGATTTATAAATAGTTTGATCAACATGTGGATATTTTTCATCCTTGATCAACTTGCAACCTGTCGTCATGGGAGTTCTAATTGGCTTACAATCCTCCATTGTGAAATTTTTCAGCATCTCTTTCACATATTTAATTTGAGAAATAAATATGCCCTTCTCCTTTTGATTAACTTGCAATCCGAGGAAATACTAAAGTTCACCAATAATTGAAATTTCAAATTCTTTCTACATCTTATTTGCTAAATCTTTACACAACTCATCTTTGCTGCTGCCAAATATGATATCATCCATGTATACAACAAGAACAATATGATGACCATTTTCTATTTTGACATACAAATTACTATCCACCATACCTTTCTTGAACCCTTGCTAAGTAAGATAATTGTCTAGCCTTGCATACCATGCTTGGGGTGCCTGTTTTAAGCCATATAACGCTTTATTCAACTTGCAAACCAAGTTGGGATCATCACCAAGATGGAAACCATCTGGCTACTCAATATAAACCTCTTCTTTAAGTTTTATATTCAAAAATACTGATTTCACATCCATTTGATGAACTTTGAAATTCTTGTAAACTGCTAAAGCCAAAAATATTCTAAATGCCTATAGTTTGGCCACAGGTGCAAAGGTTTCCTCAAAGTCAATACCTTCAACTTGTGCATAGCATTTGCATACCAATCTTGCTTTATTCCTGACTACCTGTCCATATTCATTCAATTTGTTCCGAAAGACCCATTTAGTATCGATTACATTTTTATTTGCAGGTATTGGTAGTAATTTCCAAGTCTTGTTTTTCTCAATCTGATCTAATTCTTCATTTATTGCCTTTACCCAACTTTCATATTTGCTTGTGTCAACAAAATTTTTGGGCTTAATGTTGGATAATAAAGAGTAGTTACTTACTAATATTCTTCTTGTCTGAACACCAACTATGGGGTCTCCAATTATTTGTTCTCTAGGATGATATTTTTGCCAGCTACCTGTTTTGAATTTCTTGTTTTCTTCCACTTTTGAATCACTATTTGAATCCTCTGAGTCAATTTTTGGTTTCTTTTCCATTTTCTTTTCCTCATCTCCTTCAATGACCTCTTCATAAATTGGGTAGTTCTCTTCATAGCTAATTACTCATTCCTTTCATTAATCAACTTTAACATAGACACTATCCACAATTTTCCTTAGCCTCTTGTTGTAGCATTTGTAAGATTTGCTTTTTGAGGAATAGTCAAGAAAAATACCTTCATCCGCTCTATCTTCAAACTTACCAAGGTTTTCTTCAGTTCTTTTGATGTAACACTTGCTACCAAAAACTTTAAAGTATCTTTATGTTGCATTTTTACCAAACCATGACTCATAAGGAGTTTTGCTTTCATGCGTCCTCAACATGCACCTATTTTGAATGTATATTGTAGTATGGACTGCCTCTTTCCAAAATATGTCTGCTAATTTGCTCTCAGTCAACATAGTTTGTGCCATTTCCTGCACTGTCATGTTCTTTATTTCTATCACACCATTTTGCTGAGGTGTCCTGGCTACTGAAAACTATATCCTAATGCCATATTTTTCATAATACTCTATGAAATACTCTAAAAATAACTCTCCTTTGTATGATCTTAAACATTTAATACTTTTTCTTGTTTGATTCTCAACTTGGTTTTTGAAAACCTTGAAAATCTCAAAATATTCGGATTTATGCTTCAAAAATAGTACCCATGTCATCCTAGAATAGTCATCTATACACAACATGAAATATTTGTCATCGTTTATGCTTTGTGTTCTCATGGGTACACATAAATTAATATGTACTAGTTCCAAAGGTTTGCTTGTGTAGTACTCTTTTGTTTTAAATTAGAATCTATTTTTCTTCCCATTTTGACATGAAGCACAAATGTTATTCGATGTTTTGCCAATGGTGGGAATATCTCTCACTACGTTCTTTGAGCTAATTTTTACTAGATTGTCAAAACTGATATGACCGAGCCTCTTGTGCCACAACCGATTCTCTTCTTCATGTCCAATCAAGCAAGCTCCTTCTAAAGTCTCTAAGAGAGTGTACAGGTTGCTAGATGTTCTTGATCCAAATTCTATCAACTTCACATTGTTTACCTTTCTGACTTCACAACCTTGCTTCTTAAAGATCACTTCATGAACTCTATCACAAATCTGACTTACGCTCAACAAGTTATGCTTCAGATCAACCACAAACAAGACTTCTTTTGACATGATTTTTCTGTCACTAATCTTAACTGAACCTCTACCAAATATCTGAGCTCCATCATTGTTTCCAAACTCTACTGAACCACCTTCATATTGCTGCAGCTTCTCAAATTTTTGTTTGGCACATGTCATATGACTGGAGCATCCACTATCAAGTATCCATGGTGCATATTTATTCTACACTTTAAATGTCATATGTATGATCAAGTATTCATTTTATTCCTTAGGTCACGCTTTTTCTTTCCACTCAGGTTTGATTACAATTTTGGCCTCTTGTTTTGGATTTTCTTTTTCAGTAGCTTGTGCATGTTTTCGAGAAATTTTCTATTTTGTCTTATTCCATTTGGCTGAAATTTTCTTCCCTACAATTGATTTGATGCAAATGTACTTCGACAATTTCTTGCAATATGCCCAAAATTATGACAGTTATAACATTCTACTGCATAATCCATCAAAGGCAAAAAAACATTTCTATTGGTAAAATTCCTTGGTCCTACATTATACTTGCAATCTGATATATTATGTCCATAATCATTGCATTTAAAATAGTAACAAAAAAAAAGATGATTGAACCTGGGTGGTGGTCTTTGCCATGTTTTCGTAGGAGCCATAAATATTCTTCTTCTCTGATGTGTGACATTGGTGAAGCCATCATTGTCAATTCTCCTTTCATGCCTTGCATTATTGCTTTCCTTTGCATGATTCATTTTTGCTTGATCAACCTATTTATTCTATTTATTCTTTGTGGATTCTTCATTTATGGCCTTTGATCCATTTGACGATTCTCCTTCATCAAAACCCAAACCAAATTTGATGCCTACTTTTGGTTATTTATGATCTTATCTAGCTTCATAGAACTTTCTTCACGTTTGTGATAGCAACTAATTTTCAGATTCATCTCTTCTAGTTGCATTCTTAAACCAACAATCTCTTCTTCTAGCTTGATGCAATAATTTATTTTCATGGTTATTTGCACTTCAAGATCTTTGGATATTTTCTTGGATTCTTCTATCTGTACTTTTAAATTTGTTATGATTTCATTTTCATCCTTAAGCTTTCTTAAAATTTTCTTATTATTTTTCTTTCTATCTTCAATTCATCTAGAGCTGCAATTAGTTCCTCTTCCAAATTCACTTTTGCGTCAATTTCTTCTTCATCACATTCCTATTCTTTTTCTGTTTTTTCTTCTTTGAGTTCCATGAAAAGCGCTTCACCTGTTTCCTTTTTAGAATCCTCACTGGAGATATCTTGTGATGAATTGATATTCTTGGAGATGAAACTTTTCTTCTTAAAGTTGCCTTTTCTAAAATTTATTTTTTTCTTCTAGTCACTTCTTTCTTTGTGTGATCCTTCATCACTTCTATTCTTCTCATTAAGTGGACATTTAGCTACAAAATACCCAATGCCTCCACAATTGAAACATTTAAACGGTAAATTTCCTCTGTATTTTCATTTTCCCCTTTTAAGTTTTTGAACAAATTTTTCTTCCATTTCATATGATGTCTTTTCTTCCTTGGATTCTTGTTTTGCTTTCATATTTTAATGGGCTTTAAAAGTAGCTTCTCTGTCTATGGGTTTAGATTTTCCTATTCTCATCTCATATGCAGTCAAAGAACCATGCATCTCATCCATACTAAAATAATTTAGATCTTTAGCTTCTTCTATAGCTAAAAATTTAGAATCAAATATTTTGGGAAGGGATCTTAATACCTTTTTCACGATGATAGAATCTTTGATTTCCTCGTCGAGTCCTCTAATCCCATTAATGACTTCATTAAATCTCAGCATATATGACTCTATATTCTCATCATCATTCATCTTTAATACTTTGAACTGAGCTCGATGTGTGTGTAACTTCGCCTCCTTGATCTTAACATCTCCTTCATAAATGCTCTTCATTTTATCCCATATTTCCTTTTCTATTTTACAACCCATAATCTTTACCAGTTCACTATCCACTAATCCATACATGATAGCATTCTTTGCTTTTGAGTCATTCTCAAACAGTTTCTTACCGACATCATCGATTGGAGAAGTGGTGGGTATTGTGTATCCACTATCTACTGAATCCCAAATGTTGTATCCTAAAGCACAAAGACATGTATGTATCCTAAGTCTCAAAAATGTGTAATTAGTTCCATCAAAAAATGGTGCTTTGTTTGATGAGAAGCCTTCACCACCTACCATTGTCTCACTTCCAAGATCACCCTAGCTGGTTAAGTCTATTCAGGAACCTCACTCTGATACCAATTGTTAGTATCACAATGACACTAAGAGGGGGGGTGAATTAGTGTAGCTCCTTATGACTTAAATATTCAACACTCAAAGCCAAAGCAATGAAAACATAAAACTAAATAAAGCAAGTATAATAAGATAACATCACACAAGACAAAATGTACCGAGGTTCACCGATTTGGCTACATCCTCGAAAATGACTGTTTGGACTTCCATCAAAATCCAACCTTTGCAAAGCACAAAATTTATAATCAATTTACTAGAACTCACTAGAAGGAGCGCCAACCCCTGATGTATCTGCACCAATAGAACGAAGGACCAACCCCTGATTTATCTGCATCAACAGAAAGGAGCACCAAACCCTCTACCAAGCACCAACTTGATTTTTATATTGATAATAAAATGAAATATATGAATGTATTCCTTGAAACTAGAACCCTCTATGGTCTGTAATCTCAAAATATAAAACTTTCTATTTCACCCAATATAACATCCCTCTCTCTGCATTACTCAGAATTTGAATCTTCTCTTCTCACAAAAAAAATTGATTGTTCTCTTATCTCATTCTACAAATTTCTAAACGCTTTCTGGGTATTGTGTAGCACTTTGTCTATGAACTGCTATCAAAATTTCAGCCAAAATGGATATCATATGAGAAAGTTATTTCCAAAATACTGAAGTAACATTTTTCACCACTCTCCAAAAATCACAGATTTTCACTCTTTATTTTTCTCCACACACACTTCTCTCTTCACAAAATAAAGTCCCCACTTTTCAATAAAATCCATTTTCACTTTAAAAAAACACACTTGCATTCTTTTTTTTCTTTTCAATTTTAAAAAGATTTTCTTTAATGAAGCTTCTTAAAACAATATAACTTCCTTTTTTTAATTTTGAGAAGGCATTTCATCAAACACGTCACATGCAAAGAATTGACACCTTACTCGTTCTCTTACTTTGGAGCCACATGACACCTCAAAAAAAAATGAAATATGTTATATTTGATGCCTTGAAGGTGTAACAACACTGAAATTGAAACTCTGGCAACTATGCAAGGTCAAAATGGCCAATTGAAGGATTTTGCACAAGTGGAACAAATTGACATAAAAGTGACCTGTACCAGTTTTGCAACAATCATAAATCTCACCTCACAACTCTATTTTCTATGAAATTTAAAATGTATAATATCTGAAATACTGACTACATCCAGTTTGAATATTGCTATATAAATCCTTACGGTTCGCCTGTACCACCTCCACGAAAACTATTGCTGACACACTTTTTCCAAAAAGAGCATTTTTGTGAGTCTTGAAACGCTTGTAACATTCACCTCATTTCTATGTTTTTATGGAAATTTGAAACATACATCCTTGAATATAATGACCACCTCCAGTTAGAATTTCACTACTAAATTCTTCTTGGTTTGCTCACAGTGCTTCTGACAAAACTGCCCTTTTTTGACCTGTACAACCACTTGCCAAATCATCCACCAAGATACCGGAAACATCACCGATCAATCCAAACACTATGCTGACACCTCAAAAACTATTATGGACTATTTATTGACATATTGGCATGTTCCAAATTGATCCATCCTGTCCAACTATGCCCATGATGACTTTTGTAATTTTTTGATAACTTCTTGACGATTTTTTCAACTTTTGCAATTTTGCATGAACAACCTGTAACAACTTGACCCAAACATCAAAAAAATCCTCATAAGAATTGAAAATCACTGTACATACTCTAAAAAACCTCCAAAAAATTGTCCACTGCATCAACCTGTCCATATGAGTGTGTTGACAATAATGACAATACTGTCCCTACACCTTGCTCAACAACCTCAACCAAAGAAGTCACATACTTCAACTCCAATAGTTAAGAATGGGAATGAGAAGCCTAAGAAATAGCAAGGACCCAAGGAAGGGTGCTACAATTATCGAGGACCTCATTACTATAATTAGTGTCCATATCAAGCAGGGACTAGCTCAGCTAGTGCAAAAGGGAAGGAACCAGAACATCGGATCTATGCCGCAATTGGGAAGCAGAAGCTAGAGGGACAAGCCACCCCATTACTTGTGAAAGGTAAGGTTTTCAATAAGCAAGTAAACATTTTAATAGATAGTGGAGCCACTGACAATTTTATTTCATCTAGTCTAGCAAGGAATGTGTCAGAAAGGCCTGGGTATTTGGCTCAAGGGTGGAAGGTAGAGTACGGTTCTGGGTAAACCTACTCGGTAAACCAGTGTTACCCTATGGCAAAAGTTACTTTATCTAAAGGGACTACAGAATGTTGTTTATATGTAGCTCCCCTACATGCCTTTGATGTGATTCTCGGGATGGATTGGCTATAGGCTCATAAAGCCTTAGTCAATTTCCAAGACCACTGGATTGAGTATTCAGAGAAAGGTGGAGAAAGACTAAGAGTTCATAGCGATCAAGGGGCTTTTTAACCTCAAATGTTGTCCGCTATGCAAGTGAAAAAGGCCCTAAAGAGAGGAGGGATAGTGTATGTGGTAAAAATCAATGAGGTGGGGGACCAAGAGAAAGAAGAAATACTAGGACAACATCCAATCCTATAGGATTTTTAGGACGTATTTCTAGAGGACCTACCTGGATTACCTCCTGTACGGGAATTTGATTTTATAATTGAACTTATGATGGGAACTAAACCTATTCATAGATCCCCATATAGAATGAATCCTACTAAAATGCGTGAACTAAAGGTTCAATTGCAAGGGTTATTGGAGAAGGGTTTGATAAAACCAAGTGTGTCACCATGGGGCGCACTGGTTCTATTCATGAAAAAGAAGGATGGTTCACTAAGACTATGTATTGATTATAGAATGCTAAATAAGGCTACAATCAAGAATCGATATCCTTTACCTAGGATCAAAGATTTATTCGATCAACTAAAGGATGCCAAGGTGTTTACCAAAATTGATCTGAGGTCAGGGTATCACCAGTTGAGAATTCATGAGGAAGATACTCACAAAATGACATTTAAGACTAGGTATGGGCATTATGAGTTTACGGTTCTACCCTTTGGGATGACTAATGCCCCAACCGCTTTCATGAACCTAATGAACAATGTGTTTCAAGAGACATTTGGACCAATTTGTTCTGGTATTCCTGGATGATATCCTTATATACTCTCGAGATAAATAAGAGCATGATAAGCATCTTAGGATCGTGTTGGAATTGTTGAGAAAGAATCAACTTTATGGAAATCTGGCTAAGAGTGAATTCTATGTTCCAGAGGTAAGATACCTCGGACATGTTATATCGGAAAAAGGGATTGTTGTGGATCCAAAAAATATAGAGGCTATTCTGAATTGGCCATCCCCGACTAATGTCACTGAAGTGCAAAGTTTCATGGGGTTAACGGGCTATTATAGATGTTATATAAAGGACTATTCCAAGATTGTTGGACCCATAATGAACCTTCAGAAGAAAGGGAAATAATTCAAGTGGTCAGAGAAGTGTGAAGCTACCTTTGAGCTATTAAAGCATAAGCTTACTACTGCACCGGTACTAAAGGTTCTCGATCCTCAAGGGGACTTTTTAGTGTGCACAGATGCATCAATAGATGGGTTGGGTGGGGTACTCTCACAAGAGGATTTAGTAGTGGCATATACTTCAAGGAAGCTTAAAAAGCATGAAGTTAATTATGCTACGCATGATTTGGAGCTGGTTGTAGTGGTGCATGCTCTAAAGGTTTGGTGCCACTACTTGGTGGGAAGGCCCTTTGAATTGAAAATAGACCATCAGAGTCTACGGTATATATTCACCCAACCAATACTTAATGCAAGGTAGAGAAGATGGGTAGAATTCCTCACTGAGTATGATTTCGAGATTGAGTACATAAAAGGAAAGGAGAATAAAGTGGCTGATGCTTTAAGTAGAAGGAGATATATAGCAGCCATCACTAGAGCTCACATGGATCTGATGGATCAAGTGAGATAGAGGTAATCTTAGGATGAGTATTGCCAGGGGATTCGAGTCAAGATGGATAGAGATCCTGAGGGAAATAAGGAGTTTAGTGTGAAATATGACTTTATGTGCTATAAGGGAAGGGTCATCATACCAAAGATAGGCGATTTGAGGAACTTGATAATGCAAGAAGCTCATAGATCTCCTTATTCTGCTCATCCGGGAGGGACCAAAATGTGAGAAAACATGAAAAGAGCCTTCTTTTGGGTAGGAATGAAGAAGGATATCACAGATTTTGTTGCTCGATGCCTCGAATTTCAGAAGGTTAAGGCAGAACACCAGCATCCCGTAGGAAAACTTCATCTGCATGAGGTACCTATGCAAAAATGGTAGGTCATATCCATGGATTTTATTGTGGGATTACCCAAGACTCGGTACCAACATGATGCCATATTTGTAGTGGTCGACAAGTTGACTAAGGTTGCCCACTTCATACCAAGAAATACCAAGGATGATGCTCAGGTAGTAGCTAGCAGATTCGTCAAAGAGGTATTCCGATTGCATGGGTTTCCAGAGGTAATCATCTCAGATAGAGACTCCAAATTCACTTCTGAATTTTGGAAATCCCTTCATAGTGCAGTTGGTATGAAATTGAATATGAGTTCAGCATACCATCCCAAAATCGATGGACAAATAGAGCGGGTAAACCAAGTTTTAGAAGACATGCTCCGCATGTACTGCATGGATCATAAATCTTAGTGGGAAGACTGTCTACCTTTGGTAGAATTTACCTACAATAATGGATATCACTCCTCGCTAGGAATGGCATCTTTCGATGCCTTGTATGGACAAAAGTGCAGAACACCATTGTCATGGGACAACCTAGAGGATCAAGTTGTGATTGGTCCAGAAATGGTTAGGATAATGGAAGAGCAGCTAAAGGAAATTAGGCAAAGGCTTAAGGAAGCTATGGATAGGCATAAGAGTTATGCAGATCTAAAAAGGACTCCCAGAGAGTATTCTGTTGGAGATAAGGTGTTCTTAAGGGTTAAGCCAAAGAAAAGTGCTATCAAATCCATGAAGTTGGATCCACATTTTGTGGGGCCCTTCGAGATCATAGAAAAGATCAATCTAGTTGCATACCGACTTGCATTACCACCTAATCTATCCAAAATCCATGACACCTTCCACATATCCTTGCTTAGGAAATATGTTGCTGACCTTGAACATGTGTGGGATGTTTCTAAATTGCAGATGGCAAATCCGGAGGCCATTGAAGTACTACTGGTGAAGATTCTTGAGTTTCAATCCAAATATCTATGAAATCGGACTCTCGATCAATGTAAGGTCTAGTGGGACCAGTTCTTTGAGAAGAATGCCACTTGGGAGAAAGTGGAGGTTATGCAAAAATATTTTCCCTTTTTGTTTGAAACTATATGATGTAATAATTTTATTTTCTATTGAACAACAAAAGGAAAAATGGAAACACCGAGGACGATGTTTAATCCTAGTGGGGGAGGATGTCATGACCCTCCCTAGCTGACTTTAAGGCACAAGAAAACAATGTATTAACCGAAGATGTGGTGATACTTAGTTTGAACAATTGAACCAGCTATGTGATGTTTAGTTGATTTATGAGGGCATGTTATTGCTAACATATTGCCAAGTGTGCAGGATCAGGTACACTCGTAGGTGGAACAGACAGAGTTACCCACCAGAGACGAGGGTACCAAAGATCAGGGGAAATGATGATTAAGGTACTCGAAGGTAACATGGATAGATACCTTCATATAGGCATGCATTGATGGAAGGGATAATCATCAATAGTCGATCACCTGGAGCTTTAGTTGATAGCCTAGTAGCTATCATAAAATCTCTGGCTAAGATGGGTGATTGAATTGATGGAAAGACTCCCTCTTTGGTTAATTGTATAAATGTGTTTGCTTTCTACTGCATCATAACTTGAGTAGTTTGATGATTTAGCTCCTATATAAGAACCACTGCAAGATGATTATATATGCATAAGATTAATTGTCATATTAAAAAATGAAAACAAAGCATCCTCCTTGTGAAAGAGAACAAATTAAGTTATATGCTGAATTTAGATGCTTTTAAATTAATTAATGGAGTTTAGGAAAATAATGATTGGCTCATTAGAGCTCATTTGTAAACTTCATTTGCAATTAATTAAGGAGTTTTCATTTTAATTAATTAAAAATAGATATTTTAATTAATAGTGGTTATGATTCATTAGAGATTAATTAAAAGTGATTATTTTAATGATAAGAGAAAATTCATTAAAATTTTTTAATTAATTAAGAATAAATTGAAAGAGGATCTTTCATTTAAATAAAAGAATAATAGATATATTATAATATATTATAAATATCTTATATTATAATATATTATAAATATATTTATTATTTTAAAATAATATGTCATGATCCCACATTCCTACATGGTGCAACCTAAGGAAAGGCCTACGATGCTTAAACTTGCCAAAGAAGGAAAATATGGGAGGAATGCACAAGGGATAGGGGATGAGCATTGATGGAAATGCGGTGGTGCAAGCTTCGAGAGGGTGGCGGATGGACCACCAAGGTGAGGGGGCATGTAAGGAAGAGGTAGAATGAAAGGAGGGAAAAAAAAAATGTAAGGGAAGAACAAAGGAAGTGAGGGGGAAGGTAGAGGAAAGGAAGCACACCAGGAGCCAAAAGGGAGGTAGTAGAATTCATCGGACGTCTATCTCAGTGAAACCACAGGTTGGGTTATTCTAAGCTAAGCTTTGGTTTTAATTAAATGTGTTTTTAGTGAAGCCATTCTTGCCTTGGAAGCGTTGTGTGCTGTACCCACATTTGGAACCACCTTGAGTGGGAGAACTGTGTGTTTTAGTGAAGCCATTCTTGCTTGGAAGCGTTGTGCATTGTACCTTCATTTGGAACCACCTTGAGTGGGAGAACTATGTGTTTTAGTGAAGCCATTCTTGCTTGGAAGTGTTGTGTGTTGTACCTTCATTTGGAACCACCTTGAGTGGGAGAACTATGTGTTTTAGTGAAGCCATTCTTGCTTGGAAGTATTGTGTGTTGTACCTTTGTTTGGAACCACCTTGAGTGGGAGAACTATGTGTTTTAGTGAAGCCATTCTTGCTTGGAAGTGTTGTGTGTTGTACCTACATTGGGAACTTCAATACCAGTGGGAGAGGTGTGTTGTTGGTAAGGCCACTCTGTGCTACATTTGAGTCAGAAACCCTTGGTGCCATGAGAGGGCACCATGTTTAACCAGTGCTGTAGAGAGCGATGTCAAATGCTCTGTTTGCCTTGGAATAACATTCGACAAGTAAGCGTAGTGTTCGACAAAGGAAAACCCCTAGGTTTTAGGGAGTGTAGGTTGAGAAAACCAGTCAGCATCAGTAGAACGTCCCTAGTTTTAGTGGACGTTGGGTTCGCCATGGATGTTTGGTGTGCCTTGTATGGCGTTAGCACTAACTGTAGATTTGCTACGTAAAAGAGCCATAGTTTACGAAAGGTTTTAGATCATGGTTTTAAATAAAAAGAAGGGCCTTTGATTTATATATATGATATATATTAGGATTTAATTAAATGGACCTTTGATGTTATATGTGAAACATATATTGGGATTTAATTAAATGGAACTTTGATTTATATGTAAATCATATGTTAGGATTTAATTAAATGGACCTTTGATTATATGGAATATATATTATAGGACCTTTGATTTATATGTGAAACATATATTAGGATTTTAATTAAATGGACCTTTGATTTATATGTGAAACATATATTAGGATTTAATTAAATGGACCTTTGATTTATATGTGAAACATATATTAGGATTTAATTAAATGGACCTTTGATTTATATGTGAAACATATAGTAGGTTTTAATTAAATGGACCTTTGATTTATATGTGAAGCATATAGTAGGTTTTAATTAAATGGACCTTTGATTTATATGGGATATGTAAATGTTAGGTTTTGATTGAAAAGGAACCTTTGATCTTAGGGAAAGATATGGAAGGTTTATTTAAAGAGAACCCTTGGATTAATGTTGATTATCTTAGGAGTTTTTAAATAGAATGAAATGTGGATTTATTCTTTAAGCTGAAGTTATGGGGCTTTGGTTTAGGGAATGAAGGAATGATTGTTCTAAAGGTTAAGGGTATGGGACTTTAATGCTTTAGGACATGAATGAAATGAAATTAAGTTAGACCTTAATCTAAGTGATAGCATGTTTGGATGACTCTCCAAGGGGATTTTGTGGAGGTGAAAATAAAAGTAAGGTTTCTTTTATGATGTCCATTATGCATTAGATGGTTAGAGACTTAATGGAATATTGTATAGTTGCAATTTGGCATAGTAGATGAATAGATGCATTTAAAGGTATGCCTATCCTGAACCATGAGTATCCTGATCCCCTACTACCCTCAAAGAACCAAAGGGAAGCAAGGAATCAAATGGAAACAAAGAATAGGTATGGCATCTTACGTTGATTTACTTATGTTCCATAGATTAGAATTGTGGGGAGATATCCCCAATATAGTTAATGTGATACCTTTGAGTAGGAAAGGCTTATTATGCAAGTAATGTTGAGGTAATCATTATTGGGTTATTGAAAGTAATTTTACTATATTTCTGTATTTGATTATGCCATGTATTAGATTCTATTTTAGAGTTAATCTTGCTTCATTTTCTCTATTATTGTTTGATTGTTTTATGATGTGGTAGCATAGATGTATTATCATTGATTGCTTGATGATAGGGAATCTAGTGTAGAGTTCTAGGGTGAACTCAGAGGTAACCTAAGGGAATTGAGACCCCCTTAGGGTGAACATAGGAGGACCTAAGGGAATTGAGACCCCTTAGGGAGATAGAGGACTAAGTAGGAAGAGATTACATCTGAGTTAAGATAGCTCATCGTGGAGATGAGATGGATAGCTTAACTCATGGTACTCATAGCATACCTACACATAAGGATTTGTGTATGGTATGGAGATGCGTGTACACCTTCGATGGATAGAGGGTGATAAGTCTAGCTCATCAAGGATGATGAAATAGATGGACTTATCCATAGTAACACATTATACACCTACACAGATGGATTTGTGCTAGGGTAATTCGTGAGATGTAACTTCTAGGGAAACTTAGGAGAATGAAACTTTAGGTTTTGCTAGTGGATTAGGGGTTCATGTACCTCTCTCCTTAGTGAAAAAAACTTTTTCTATTTTTGTATTTTTTTGTTTGTGTGTTTTTGGGTCATTACATTTGGTATCAGAGCTCTAGGTACGAGGGTATAGAGCTTCTATGTGTGCTAAAGGGAAATTAGATGCATCCAATGAAGGCTCGCTTATGGCATAGGCTAAAGTTGGGATGATCTAGGATACCCCAATTGCTAGAATCTAACGGGAATTAGCCCAAGGGAGCGTGGAGTGTCAGGATGCCTTAGTATGGGCTTTGGTATCGGTGATGCATCCCAACCTAGGGTATTTCCCTAGTTAGGTTGATGATGCATATAGCAAGAGAACTCTGT
Organism: Wollemia nobilis; assembly: GCA_028583015.1. Taxonomy (NCBI): domain Eukaryota; kingdom Viridiplantae; phylum Streptophyta; class Pinopsida; order Araucariales; family Araucariaceae; genus Wollemia; species Wollemia nobilis. The sequence goes on along the minus strand of JAQPPZ010016751.1, from coordinate 254,533 downwards.
ATTATGGCTTGATTAGAGATACAACTTAAGATGAAACTATAATCTAATCCCCTTGCTTGGATGGAATCAGGTTAAGATGCCACCTAAGACTAGAAGAGGGAGGCCTACACCTAGACAAACTCGACAAAGTGATGTTGGAGAAGAAAACCAGGATGAGGAACCAACCAACCCCAATAGGGAGGTAGAAGACCTCATCACTATGGTCGCTGCTATGCAGGATCAGATAAGACAGTTGCTCGAAATGGCTTGCAAATCAGAATTCACAAGTTTGAGGCTCAGAGGTTGGCCTAGATAGTGGACTAACTATAGAACAAGTACAAGCCAGAGCCTTAGCAAAAAAGGAAATAGCTAGGGACATGAAAAACATCAGTATCTCAAATTTTTATGGAGAAGGTGATGGGGATGCAGCGGAAGCATGGCTGAGAGAGGCAGAGGTTCATTTTATGGTAAAAGGTTACTCATCTGGAACCCAGACACTATGGGCTATGATTAACCTAGAAGGAGCTACTCTGGAGTGGTGGGAAACCCACTATGAGGAAACCAATATTGAACCCATTGATACTCCATGGGAAGAATTTATAAACATCTTCAAAAAGAGATTTCTAATAGAGCATTTCTATGCCCTAAAATTTGAAGAATTTGCTAGTCTTAGACAAGGAACCAACATAGTAGAAGTGTACTATAAGAAGCTGGTAAGACTATTCAAATATGTACCTATTTATAATGAGAAAATGTGAGTTCATAAGTTCATCCTTGGATTGGAATCTAGGTTAAGGCATGATGTGGAGATGCAGGAGCCCAAATCACTGCAAAAGGCATATGACTTAGCAAAGAAAGTGGAGTCACACTTCTGTTATAAGTATGCCGCTCTACCCGAGCAAGCGTGATAAGAACTAAAGAAGAGGAATAGTAATGGGTTTGTAAAATGGGAGGCTGAGCAAGAGCGAAAAGCCAAGAATCCCCAAAATCCTGAGAAGAAACCCTATGGGAATCAGAATAAGTTCAAGAAGAACTTTTGTAAGAAGGATAACAAGCCCAGTGATATGAAACCTCAGCCATAGAAGTCACATACTTCAACTCCAGTAGTTAAGAATGGGAATGAGAAGCCTAAGAAATAGCAAGGACCCAAGGAAGGGTGCTACAATTTTTGAGGACCTCATTACTATAATCAGTGTCCATATCGAGCAGGGACTAGCTCAGCTAGTGCAAAAGGGAAGGAACTAGAACATCGGATCTATGCCACAACCGAGAAGCAGAAGCTAGAGGGACAAGCCACCCCATTACTTGTGAAAGGTAAGGTTTTCAATAAGCAAGTAAACATTTTAATAGATAGTGGAGCCATTGATAGTTTTATTTCATCTAGTCTAGCAAGGACTATGTTAGAAAAGGCTTGGGTATTTGGCTCAAGGGTGGAAGGTAGAGTATGGTTCTGGGTAAACCTACTCGGTAAACCAATGTTACCCTATGGTAGAAGTTACTTTATCTGAAGGGACTACATAATGTTGTTTATATGTAGCTCCCCTACATGCCTTTGATGTGATTCTTGGGATGGATTGGCTATAGGCTCATAAAGCCTTAGTCAATTTCCAAGACCATTGGATTGAGTATTCAGAGAAAGGTGGAGAAAGACTAAGAGTTCATAGTGATCAAGGGGCTTTTGAACCTCAAATGTTGTCCGCTATGCAAGTGAAAAAGGCCCTAAAGAGAGGAGGGATAGTGTATGTGGTAAAACTCAATGAGGTGGGGGACCAAGAGAAAGGAGAAATACTAGGACAACATCCAATCCTATAGGATTTTTAGGACGTATTTCCAGAGGACCTACCTGGATTACCTCCTGTATGGGAATTCGATTTTATAATTGAACTTATGATGGGAACTGAACCTATTCATAGATCCCTATATAGAATGAATCCTACTGAAATGCATGAACTAAAGGTTCAATTGCAAGGGTTATTGGAGAAGGGTTTGATAAAACCAAGTGTGTCACCATGGGGTGCACCGGTTCTATTCATGAAAAATAAGGATGGTTCACTAAGATTGTGTATTGATTATAGAATGCTAAATAAGGCTACAATCAAGAATCGATATCCTTTACCTAGGATCAAAGATTTATTCGATCAACTGAAGGATGCCAAGGTGTTTACCAAAATTGATCTGAGGTCAGGGTATCACCAGTTGAGAATTCATGAGGAAGATACTCACAAAATGACATTTAAGACTAGGTATGGGCATTATGAGTTTACGGTTCTACCCTTTGGGCTGACTAATGCCCCAACCACTTTCATGAACCTAATGAACAACATGTTTTGGAGATATTTGGACCAATTTGTTCTGGTATTCCTGGATGATATCCTTATATACTCTCGAGATAAAGAAGAGCATGATAAGCATCTTAGGATCATGTTGGAATTGTTGAGAAAGAATCAACTTTATGGAAATCTGGCTAAGAGTGAATTCTATGTTCCAGAGGTAAGATACCTCGGACACGTTATATCAACAAAAGGGATTGTTGTGGATCCAAAAAATATAGAGGCTATTCTGAATTGGCCACCCCCGACTAATGTCACTGAAGTGCGAAGTTTCATGGGGTTAACGGGCTATTATAGATGTTATATAAAGGACTATTCCAATATTGTTGGACCCATAATGAACCTTCAAAAGAAAGGGAAAGAATTCAAGTGGTCAGAGAAGTGTGAAGCTGCCTTTGAGCTATTAAAGCATAAGCTTACTACTGCATCGGTACTAAAGGTTCTCGATCCTCAAGGGGACTTTTTAGTGTGCACAGATGCATCAATAGATGGGTTGGGTGGGGTACTCTCACAAGAGGATTTAGTAGTGGCATATACTTCAAGGAAGCTTAAAAATCATGAAGTTAATTATGCTATGCATGATTTGGAGTTGGCTACAGTGGTGCACGCTCTAAAGGTTTGGTGCCACTACTTGGTGGGAAGGCCCTTTGAATTGAAAATAGACCATCAAAGTCTATGGTATATATTCATCCAACCAATACTTAATGCAAGGTAGAGAAGATGGGTAGAATTCCTCATTGAGTATGATTTTGAGATTGAGTACATAAAAGGAAAGGAGAATAAAGTGGTTGATGCTTTAAGTAGAAGGAGATATATAGCAGCCATCACTAGAGCTCACATGGATCTGATGGATCAAGTGAGATAGAGGTAATCTCAGGATGAGTATTTCCAGGGGATTCGAGTCAATATGGATAGAGATCCTAAGGGAAATAAGGAGTTTAGTGTGAAATATGACTTTCTGTGCTATAAGGGAAGGGTCATTATACCAAAGATAGGTGATTTGAGGAACTTGATAATGCAAGAAGCTCATAGATCTCCTTATTATGCTCATTCGAGAGGGACCAAAATGTGAGAAAATATGAAAAGAGCCTTCTTTTGGGTAGGAATGAAGAAGGATATCATATATTTTGTTGCTCGATGCCTCGAATGTTAGAAGGTTAAGGTAGAATGCCAGCATCCTATAGGAAAACTTCATCTGCATGAGGTACCTATGCAAAAATGGTAGGTCATATCCATGGATTTTATTATGGGATTACCCAAGACTCGGTACCAACATGATGCCATATTTGTAGTGGTCGACAAGTTGACTAAGGTTACCCACTTCATACCAGGAAATACCAAGGATGATGCTCAGGTAGTAGCTAGCAGATTCATCAAAGAGGTATTCCGATTGCATGGGTTTCTAGAGGTAATCATCTCAGATAGAGACTCCAAATTCACTTCTGAATTTTGGAAATCCCTTCATAGTGCAGTTGGTACGAAATTGAATATGAGTTCAGCATACCATCCCAAAACTGATGGACAAATAGAGCGGGTAAACCAAGTTTTAGAAGACATGCTCCGCATGTACTGCATGGATCATAAATCTCAGTGGGAAGACTGTCTACCTTTGGTAGAATTTGCCTACAATAATGGATATCACTCCTCGCTAGGAATGGCACCTTTCGATGCCTTGTATGGATGAAAGTGCAGAACACCATTGTCATGGGATAACCTAGAGGATCGAGTTGTGATTGGGCTAAAAATGGTCAGGATAATGGAAGAGCAGCTAAAGGAAATTAGGCAAAGGCTTAAGGAAGTTATGGATAGGTAGAAGAGTTATGCAGATCTAAAAAGGACTCCCAGAGAGTATTCTATTGGAGATAAGGTGTTCTTAAGGGTTAAGCCAAAGAAAAGTGCTATCAAATCCATGAAGTTGGATCCACATTTTGTGGGGCCCTTTGAGATCATAGAAAATATCATTCTGGTTGCATACCGACTTGCATTACCACCTAATCTATCCAAAATCCATGACACCTTCCACATATCCTTGCTTAGGAAATATGTTGTTGACCCTGAACATGTGTGGGATGTTTCTAAATTGTAGATGGCAAATCCGGAGGCCATTGAAGTACTATTAGTGAAGATTCTTGAGTTTCGATCCAAATATCTATGAAATCAGACTCTCGATCAATGTAAGGTCTAGTGGGACCAGTTCTCTGAGAAGAATGCCACTTGGGAGAAAGTGGAGGTTATGCAAAAACATTTTCCTTTTTTTTTGAAACTATATGATGTAATAATTTTATTTTCTACTGAACAACAAAAGGAAAACTGGAAACACCGAGGATGATGTTTAATCCTAGTGGGGGAGGATGTCATGACCCTCCCTAGCTGAATTTAAGGCACAAGAAAATAATGTATTAACCGAAGATGTGGTGATACTTAGTTTGAACAATTGAACCAGCTATGTGATGTTTAGTTGATTTATGAGGGCATGTTATTGCTAACATATTTCCAAGTGTGCAGGATCAGGTACACTCATAGGTGGAATAGGTAGAGTTACCCACTAGAGATGAGGGTACCAAAGATCAGGGGAAATGATGATTAAGGTACTCGAAGGTAACATGGATAGATACCTTCATATAGGCATGCATTGATGGAAGGGATAATCATCAATAGTCGATCACCTGGAGCTTTAGTTGATAGCCTAGTAGCTATCATAAAATCTCTGGCTAAGATGGGTGATTGAATTGATGGAAAGACTCCCTCTTTGGTTAATTGTATAAATGTGTTTGCTTTCTACTACATCATAACTTGAGTAGTTTGATGATTTAGCTCCTATATAAGAACCACTGCAAGATGATTATATATGCATAAGATTAATTGTCATATTAAAAAATGAAAACAAAGCATCCTCCTTGTGAAAGAGAACAAATTAAGTTATATGCTGAATTTAGATGCTTTTAAATTAATTAATGGAGTTTAGGAAAATAATGATTGGCTCATTAGAGCTCATTTGTAAACTTCATTTGCAATTAATTAAGGAGTTTTCATTTTAATTAATTAAAAATAGATATTTTAATTAATAGTGGTTATGATTCATTAGAGATTAATTAAAAGTGATTATTTTAATGATAAGAGAAAATTCATTAAAAAAGTTTTAATTAATTAAGAATAAATTGAAAGAGGATCTTTCATTTAAATAAAAGAATAATAGATATATTATAAATGTATATTATAAATATCTTATTATAATATATTATAAATATCTTTATTATTTTAAAATAATATGTCATGATCCCACATTCCTACATGGTGCAACCTAAGGAAAGGCCTACGATGCTTAAACTTGCCAAAGAAGGAAAATATGGGAGGAATGCACAAGGGATAGGGGATGAGCATTGAAGGAAAGGTGGTGGTGCAAGCTTCGAGAGGGTGGCGGACGGACCACCAAGGTGAGGGGGCATGTAAGGAAGAGGTAGAATGAAAGGAGGGGAAGAAAAAAATAAGGGAAGAATAGAGGAAGTGAGGGGAAGGTAGAGGAAAGGAAGTGCACCAAGAGCTAAAGGGAGGCAATAGACTTCATCGGACGTCTATCTCAGTGAAACCATAGGTTGGGTTATTCTAAGCTAAGCTTTGGTTTTAATTAAATGTGTTTTTAGTGAAGCCATTCTTGCTTGGAAGTGTTGTGCATTGTACCTTTGTTTGGAACCACCTTGAGTGGGAGAACTGTGTGTTTTAGTGAAGTCATTCTTGCCTTGGAAGTGTTGTGCATTGTACCTTCATTTGGAACCACCTTGAGTGGGAGAACTGTGTGTTTTAGTGAAGCCATTCTTGCTTGGAAGTGTGTTGTACCATTGGAACCACCTTGAGTGGGAGAATTGTGTGTTTTAGTGAAGCCATTCTTGCTTGGAAGTGTTGTGTGTTGTACCTTCATTTGGAACCACCTTGAGTGGGAGAACTGTGTGTTTTAGTGAAGCCATTCTTGCTTGGAAGCATTGTGCATTGTACCTACATTGGGAACTTCAATACTAGTGGGAGAGGTGTGTTATTGGTAAGGCCACTCTACTTTATTTGAGTCAGAAACCCCTAGCACCATGAGAGGGCACCATGTTTAACCAGTGTTGCAGAGAGCGATGTCAAATGCTCTGTTTGCCTTGGAACAATGTTCGAAAAGTAAGCGTAGTGTTTGACAAAGGAAAACCCCTAGGTTTTAGGGAGTGCAGGTTGAGAAAACCAATGTAGAACTCCTAGTTTTAGTGGACGCTAGGTTCGCCATGGATGTTTGGTGTGCCTTGTATGGCGTTAACACTAACTATAGATTTGCTACGTAAAAGAGCCATAGTTTACGAAAGGTTTTAGATCATGGTTTTAAATAAAAAGAAGGGCCTTTGATTTATATATATGACATATATTAGGACCTTTGATTTATATGTGAAATATATATTAGGATTTAATTAAATGGACCTTTGATGTATATGTGAAACATATATTAGGATTTAATTAAATGGACCTTTGATTTATATGTGAAACATATATTAGGATTTAATTAAATGGACCTTTGATTTATATGTGAAACATATATTAGGATTTAATTAAATGGACCTTTGATTGTATATGTGAAACATATATTAGGATTTAATTAAATGGACCTTTGATTATATGTGAAATATATTAGGATTTAATTAAATGGACCTTTGATTATATGTGAAACATATATTAGGATTTAATTAAATGGACCTTTGATTTATATGTGAAACATATATTAGGATTTAATTAAATGGACCTTTGATTTATATGTGAACATATAGTTAGGATTTTAATTAAATGGACCTTTGATGTATATGAGAGAAATATATTAGGACCTTTGATTTATATGTGAAACATATAGTAGGTTTTAATTAAATGGACCTTTGATTTATATGAGAACATATAATGGGTTTTAATTAAATGAACCTTTGATTTATATGGGATATGTAAATGTTAGGTTTTGATTGAAAAGGAACCTTTGATCTTAGGGAAAGATATGGAAGGTTTATTTAAAGAGAACCCTTGGATTAATGTTGATTATCTTAGGAGTTTTTAAATAGAATGAAATGTGGATTTATTCTTTAAGCTGAAGTTATGGGGCTTTGGTTTAGGGAATGAAGGAATGATTGTTCTAAAGGTTAAGGGTATGGGACTTTAATGCTTTAGGACATGAATGAAATGAAATTAAGTTAGACCTTAATCTAAGTGATAGCATGTTTGGATGACTCTCCAAGGGGATTTGGTGGAGGTGAAAATAAAAGTAAGGTTTCTTTTATGATGTCCATTATGCATTAGATGGTTAGAGACTTAATGGAATATTGTATAGTTGCAATTTGGCATAGTAGATGAATAGATGCATTTAAAGGTATGCCTATCCTGAACCATGAGTATCCTGATCCCCTACTACCCTCAAAGAACCAAAGGGAAGCAAGGAGAAGCAAGGAATCGAATGGAAACAAAGAATAGGTATGGCATCTTACATTGATTTACTTATGTTCCATAGATTAGAATTGTGGGGAGATATCCCCAATATAGTTAATGTGATACCTTTGAGTAGGAAAGGCTTATTATGCAAGTAATGTTGAGGTAATCGTTATTGGGTTATTGAAAGTAATTTTACTATATGTCTGTATTTGATTATGCCATGTATTAGATTCTATTTTAGAGTTAATCTTGCTTCATTTTCTCTATTATTGTTTGATTGTTTTATGATGTGGTAGCATAGATGTATTATCGTTGATTGCTTGATGATAGGGAATCTAGTGTAGAGTTCTAGGGTGAACTCAGAGGTAACCTAAGGGAATTGAGACCCCCTTAGGGTGAACATAGGAGGACCTAAGGGAATTGAGACCCCCTTAGGGAGATAGAGGACTAAGTAGGAAGAGATTACATCTGAGTTAAGATAGCTCATCGTGGAGACGAGATGGATAGCTTAACTCGTGGTACTCGTAGCATACCTACACATAAGGATTTGTGTATGGTATGGAGATGTGTGTACACCTTCGATGGATAGAGGGTGATAAGTCTAGCTCATCAAGGATGATGAAACAGATGGACTTATCCATAGTAACACATTATACGCCTACACAGATGGATTTGTGCTAGGGTAATTCGTGAGATGTAACTTCCAGGGAAACTTAGGAGAATGAAACTTTAGGTTTTTCTAGTGGATTAGGGGTTCATGAAGGGTTCATGTACCTCTCTCCTTAGTGAAAAAAAACTTTTTCTATTTTTGTATTTTTTTGTTTGTGTGTTTTTGGGTCATTACAATTTCAAGGTCTAGGGCATGACCTGCTCAGTACCATAGACTAGTGAGAACAATGTTACCCCAGTTGGATTACATATGCTTATTCGATAAGCCCATAATGCCAAGGGGAGTTAGATATACCAGTTATTATGATTATATTTGACTATTTTATTTAGAATGGTAATGATAGTCTTGTTGGTTTCTTTTGCTTGACAATTACTATGTGAAAAGTAAGGAGTTGAGAAACTATGTTGAATGTTGTACTTAGTACAACGTGCTCAACCATAATTATTCTTGAATGGAGTGCCATTATTCAAAATTATCTTGGATAGTATACCAAAATTAAAAATGATGTGATGAAGTACAAACTCTGTGATTTGATATTCGATCGTACTGGTAAGAGCGATCACCTCAACCCAGTAAATTACTCAGTAGCTCTGATGATGAATATATGGTGTCTTGAGAAATTCGAAGATATATTTCCTATAAGTTAAGATCCCATCATGATAATTTCCAAAGAGCTTGAATAAGATTACAATTCCTATGGTGGTACATAGGTTAAAGTGGCATGATATTGACATTTTGGAGATTTTTTGATATTTGTACAATAATAATAATGTTTCATGGTTGGCCAATAGTAACCCATGCATAAGATACACTATGTGATGGCCACCCCGCTAAAATGACCCCCATACATTCCATCATGTGCTTGAGAAATGACCCAATTTGCCTCTCGTGGTTTGAGGTAACGTAAGAGCATACCATCAAAGCTACGATGATAAAGGATGTCACCCAAGAGTATGTAATAAACCACTTTTTTCTTGAATGTATGCTTAGTGATTAAGTAAAAATATATAGGTAGATTACCCATTTTTATAAAGTCTTTTATTTATGAGAAACTATCATTGTATGGCTCTATTTGAATGAAGTTCATATTCTCTTATGTCTGAGATGATTCATGTTCAATAGCTTATTGAAATAGTATTTTGATCTCAATGTATGTAGTGATATCGATGGTATTTTATGGTATGAGAAATCCAAGAGAGGCCATAGTATCCACAAAAGTATTTTTAAACCTAGACGTGTTATCGATTTCATACCAATCGAAGTGCTTAAGTAATTTATCAATGATTTGTTTGTATTACTTCAATACTAGGTATTTAGACTAGTAGATCTCCTTGTTGATAGACAATGAGTTGGGATTCAACAAAAATGTTGTTCCATTTGATGCCTAGGGTAATAAAAATTTATAGGTCTAGGATTAAGACTTCATATTCTGTTGTATTATTGGTGTAAGAGAATTTGAGTTTGGATGACAAGGGCATAGGAGCTCCTTGAGGTGTGAATAAGACAACTCCAACACCTTGACCTTGTTAACACTTGGAACCATCAAAGAAGAGAACAATATCAACCTCATATTTAGGTTCAACATTCTCTTCTTGATTTGCGATATTGAATATATTTTCATCAAGCAAATCAATAGTAAGTGAGTGTTTATTTTGTAATGGATCTCCAACAATTTGGTCTGTGATTACTTGGCCCTTGATGGATTTTTAGCTAATGAATTTGATATCAAATTCTATTAAAAGTATTATCCTTTTGGAAGTTTTTCTACTCATATAGATGTAGCTCATAATATATTATAGAGGGTTCTCTTTAGCTATGGCATACAAGGTATGACCAATCATATAATATCAAAGTTTCTTAGTCTCGAAGATAACTTCTATGCATATATTTTTAACATATGAATACTTGGTTTCATAGCTCACCAATGTTCAACTGATGTAATAGATGGCTTGCTCTCTATTTTATTCGTTATTTTGTGCTAGCATGGTGACAAGGGCAATGTTGTGGTGGATATATATAAATGAAATGGAATACTTGGTTGAGGTGGTGTCAACACAGGTGGGGAAGCAAGATATTACTTTATGGCACCAAAAGCATATTAAAACTCTTGATTCCATGTAAAGGTGAACCCCTTTTCAACAATTTATTGAAAGGTTTACATTTTTTAAATAGCTACATGATAAAGTATTGGATCACTTGGATTTTTCCTTGTAAACTATATAGCTCTTTGAGGTTTGTAGGGGTGACATCTCAATAATTTTTTTGACTTAATTTGGGTTAAATGTTATGCCTTGTTTGGAGACTATAAAACCTAGGAGTTTTTTGGATGTGACACTAAAAACTCATTTCTTGGGGTTAAGTCTCACCTTGTGTTAAAGTAATAGATCAAAGATTTTATAAAAAATTCTTTGATCATGATGTGTTTTTAATTTGGCCAATAGATCATCTACATAATATTCCATTACCTTATGCATGTATTCATGGAAGATATAAGTCATGGCCTGTTTATATGTTGCACCAATGTTTCTTAGGTCGAATGGTATGGCTTTGTAGTAAAATGTTCCCTAAGGTGTTGTGAAAGATGTTTTGTGCTGATACTCAGGTTAACTCAAATATGTTTATAGCCTAAGAAACCATCCATTAGGGAGAGTATTTCAAGGCCAACTATAGAATCCAAAAGTGTATTAATATTCAAAAGTGGTATGTTATCCTTAGGACACGCTTTGTTGAGGTCATAAAAATATGTGAAAATATGGATTTCCTGTTTGACTTGCTAATAGGTACCATATTAGAAACCCATTCTGGGTAGTCAATGGGTTGAATGAAATCCACATCTAGCAATTTTTGTAACTCTTATTTAACCATAAAGGCTTTGGTAAGATGAAGCTTTCGTAGTTTTTTCTTGATGGGTTTTGCATCTAGGCTCAAGATGATATTGTGGACCACTAAATTAGGGTTGAGGCTTGACATAAATTTGTAAGATGATGCAAACACTTGTTTGTATTTAGTGATAAAGGTGATAAAATATTCCTATACTTTGGTAGAAAGGATTTCTCTAAGTTTAAATATTTGCGGGTGTTTTAGATCATACTTGAGGTCTATGTTGATGGTGTCCTCGATGAACATGTGGGAACATTCCTCTAGTTGGTGAGTGGGAATGAGTTGGATGTCATCCATGGCATTTTCAAAAATGGGTGACTTAAAATCACTCATGTCAACATTATGAATAGTAGATGAAGAAGTCAATGAGGTAGGAGGGATGTAGACATTGAATTTATGGATCAATTTGTTGGATGGTAGGAAATATATAGGGGACAACAAGGTGGAAATATCCTCAAAGTTGATGAAACTTGGATCGATGTGGATGGGCCTTGATGGATTGTTAGGATTGTGGAGGAGTGCAAACATGTCAATGGAGACCATGTTGAATTATGGGTTGATGATATTTTCTATATTAGGGAGATTTCTCCTAAGGGTGTGATCATAGGGTAGTAGTTGGTCCAAGACGTGTGGTAACAAATTCGATTGTATGGGTGGTAATGGTCACGATGGATGTGTCAATGCATTTGGATGCTCTCAAGGAAAGAGTATAGAAAAAATAGGTAGTGGAATGGGGAACATTCATTGATAAATATCATCATCATCCAAGAACTCCATTAGGGGGACTATGGGGGAAGAGTATTTTTAAAAGCTATCAAAACAATTGAAAGTACCTCTAGTAGTTCATCTAGTTCATCTTTGAAGGTATCCTATGGAATGGTATGAATGGTGGCAACTTGGAGGAAACCATATGGTAGACAATAAATACACTCGGGATTAATGTAATCATAATATCTATTCTATCCAGGATCGAGGGTAATACGTTATAAATGTTCCTCAAAGGGATCATCTATTGATTGCTTGTCATACCCTAATACAAATTTTTATTTAGGGAGCTGGTAATGTGGTTTGATGGTGTGGCAAGATTCTTGATTGTAGTGACCAAGGATAAATCCTCTCTAGTGGGAGCATAAAAATATCATAGCACAAAGGAGGGATTTACTAGGAAACCGATATCACTAGAGAATGGAGATTCATGTATGTCATCATGAGAGACATTGGAGGAGGAATCCTCTCTAATGTATAAAAAAATTGTAGCATTAGATGTAGGACCCACGGGAATAGTTGCACCTATGTGTGGGTGCCCAAAATACCTAATCAATTTGATGGTGGGAGGCATAAATATGATGTTATGTACTAGATAGTTGCCTATTCTTGGACTAATTATGTGTACTATGACCTACATAGTTTTGGAAGGATATTTTGAAGCTTGTACAACATCCTCTTTTAGATAAAATGATGTTACGAATGGACCTAGGATTATGTTTGGCATGGATGGACCTACAATAGATGCATTTTGTGGTGGTGGTGGATTAGGTTGTGTTGAAAATGAAGTGGCTTGGAATATTATGATGGAATGGGGATTGGTGGAGGTGGATATGTGAGTTGTGATAACTTTCCCAATGATGGTTTGAGGTGAAAACTCAGGTTGCATAATGGAAGACATATTTTGGGCTTTAATTGATGAAGGCAGTGGGTAAGTGTTTACAGTTGGTTGGAGTTGGTGAAAAAATGGATTGATGGATAGGTGAGATGGGGGATGTGGCAGTGTAGGTATAGATGGGTTATTTTAAAGTGTCTAGGTGTTTGTGTAAGGCATATGATGGATGTGTGGATTAAAGGGGGTACTTTGTGAAGATAAATATTGGCTAGGATGGGGTTATCTTTGCCTAATTTTGTGGGGTTAGATGGAATTGTAGGTAAGTGGATGGTAAAATGATGGTTAATGTTGTGGACTATACAAAGTAGTCAGGGTGATGTAGTGACATGGGTGTGGCAGAATGGGGGGTAAGTATGTATTGGATAGTGTAGGCTAGGCTAAGGGGTAGGTAATTAGTGGTAGAAAATATGGGTCAAGGTGTGATGAAATTATTTTGGGCGTTGGTTCAAGCATGGTTAGGGTGAGGTATAGGTGTTTGGATGGTAGAGGTGGCTCATAATATTAGAAATAAAGTTACAATACTTGAAATATTCCTTGTTATTGGTGATGTAGTGTACACGAACTCATAAACATATTTAAGACAATGATGTAATGTTGAGGGGATGCATTGCATATCCTAAATTCATGGTATTGCAAGTAAGACATTGTAAGGAAAATAATATTTCCACCTACTTGAATAGGTAGAACAACTATCCCTAGTGTTGATCACAAGATATCATTGAAGGCCCATAGAGTGAAGGTGGATGAGGCTATATGTGAGGGAGGTAGGTGGAGGTTTTAGAGCACATTGGATATTATGATATTTATCAAGGAACCAATGTCAACTAAAACTAATTTAAAGGGCTTATGGTTGATAAGAGCTACAATATGTAGTGGAGGAACTAAAACTTCTATCGGTAATGTTTTGATATCATAATCATAGAAGGTAATTGCAGGTTCCATGCACGTTTTAATGTTGCCCATACAATTTGTGAAGAAAGTTTAGATCTTAAGTGTGAAGGTCAATGGATTTCAAGATTTTTATTATTGCCTCATGATGTGGGGGTGACTATTGTGTGAGCTCATAAATTGAGAGTTTTTTCAATTCCATCCTAAGGCTCTATGTGAGGTGGTTTATGAGGGATATGACTAGTTGTGCGGGGTGCAGTACAACCTACACTAGTGGAGGTGGCACAATAGAGAATGAATACATATTGGGAGTAATACTTGGTTAGATTTGTCGATCAGGATAGCATTGATTCTAAGTAATGATGTTGATAATCCCTAGAAAATTATGATATTGCATGGTGTTGAGGTGGTTGACATGGTTTGGAGGGGTGTTGGCTGTTAGTGGTGCTTGAAACTATTATTTTTACCCATGCTATGGCTAGGGGTACTAATAAATACCAAGTTTTTGGTTGTGTGCATGAGCAGATTATCTATGATAATGACCCCCTTGTTGATAAGGTCTTGGACCAGATGTTTGAAGGAAATGTAATCATTGATATTATGACCCTATAATCTATGGTAAACACAATGATGATATTATTTGTATGACATGGGCTTAGGCCTATTGGGATATTTTGTTCTTAATTTTGGCAATGATATTACTTGTGCCTCATAAATTTATTGAAATATGATCAAGTAGGGCTTAGGAAGTGGAGTGAAATTTTATGGGGACCTAGCAAGATGCTTGGTGTGATTTTCTAGTTGGGGATTTTGTAGTTGGGTGGGAGGTGGCATGGAATTGTAGGTTGGTCACTGTGATGGATGTTGATCTTTTACAATTGATGAGATTGTTGATTTGGCATGGTTGGGCCACTCAATACTATCTGATTAACTTGATTGGGTTTTAATTGGTTGTTGGAAGTGCCCTTGGAATTCTTATTTGGCCATTTCTTCTTTTTAATATATATTTCACCCTCTTGAATTTAAATGTTCTCAATGGTATTAGCTTGTGTTAAAGCTTCCTAAAGCATAGGAAATTTCTAGAGTTGTAGTAGTAGTAGTATTGGTTTCGAATAACTTCTCATGAATAATCAAGTCAACTTTGTGATGGGGAGAGTGAAGGGTAGTTCAATTATTATAACTCTACATTATGCACCATAGTTTAAGATAGTCTGGTCATCAAACTGATAAATATTATATAAATAAGTGATTTTTATTTTCATTTTAACAATAATGGTGAAATGTTTCAAAAATAGGTTGGCCAATTGCTCAAAAGTATATAGGTTGTGTCTAGGCAAATGGTTGAACAATTCTAAGGCTCCCCTAAGGGATAACATGAATATGCAAAGCACGAGGGTGTCAATCTCATTTATAAAGTAGCATGCATTGTTAAATGAGTTTATGTGATATTGGGGGTCATCATTTCCCTTGAATTTCTCAAAAATTGGCATTACGAATAGGGTAGGATATGGTGATCATGGTACTAAAGGGTGAATAGGATAGTTCCACATTTTATTTAGCATCGACTTATGATATTCAATACCCAAAACTTGTAATAAAAGCTATCAATCTTGTTGACCAACATTTGAACTTTATATGGGATTACTGGGATGATTGTATGATGTGTTCTATCTTGAAAACCTTAGGATGGATATTAGTTGTATTGCATAAATTGGTGATGGACATATGTGGGTTGGGTTTATAGGCATTGGTTAAAATATTTTTGGTGTATGAGGGTGGTATTTGGTTTTGTTTTTTATGTTGAATGGGTGCTTGTTGATATTGATGTGGAGTGGCATGTTGATGTTGATGTGGGATGACTTGTTGATTTTGGATGGGTTGTTGTTGATGTTGATGTGGGATGACTTGTTGATTTTGGATGGGTTGTTGTTGATGTTGATGTGGGATGACTTGTTGATTTTGGATGGGTTGTTATTGATGATGTGGCATGGGTATAGGTTGCTACGGTAGTTGCTATTGTTGGTATTGAATGGGGAGTTGTTACTGATATTATGTCTTGGGTAGAGGTTTTTGCTAATATTATTGGTATTGAATGGGGGGTTTTGTTGATGTTGTGGCATGGGCAAAGGTTGTTACGAATAGTACTATTATGGTGGAAGTTTTTGGTACTTTTTTATGGGTGGTGATTGTGGTTGGTATTATTGTTGCAATGATAGATACTAGTATTTTTGTGTGGGTGGAGGTTGAGGTCAGTAGTATTATTGTGGTAGTAGCTATTGGTATTGTTGTGTGGGTGGAGTTTGTTGTTGGTAGTACTATTGTGGTAGTAGCTACTAGTACTATTGGGGTTGTGTATGGCAATAGATATTTAGCTCTAGTGGTTGAGTGAATTATTTTTGGTATTTTTGTAGAGGTGTTAAAGCCCATATCACAAATGATCAGCTGGAAAATGATGGATATTGTGTAAAGACTAATTCTTGTGTAGTTGTGGAAGTTGGGTGGTTTGGCCCTTGCAGTGGTGGTTGTGGTGGATGAAACAAGGTGGATGGAGTGGACACAAGTAAGTGAGATGTCATGTTAACATAGGTCCATGGATATTGGTTTAGATCTATAGATGCAGATATATGTCTTGCATTAGATTGGTGTTAGAACCCCTAAGAGGGAAGTATTCGATGGGTATGCCATACTTAGGTTATAGCTTGGTAGGGTAGGTTGCATGAGTATATATCTGATCTTGGGACATTGGGGATATCGAATGGGGTTGAATGATCAATGGTAACATGGATGGTCACGATGAATCTAGTAGGGTAAATGAGCCCACGTGGAGGGCTTGTACAACATAAATGTCAACACAGGTGACATGGCCTAGGGACACCATTTTCCTTGGACTAGTGGACTTGAGGATGCTAGTGGGGATGTGGTAGTATGTAGCACCTGAGTTGTGTATCTCAGGTAGGTTGGTGGTGGTCTAATGGGTGTAGCTATACAAGATACCTTGGGATGGTTATGAGGTTACCTCTTTTTGTGTCATAGTAGTGGTGGATGGATGGGAATCCTGATTGGATTGATCCATTGTAGCTTGGGCTTTGATTTGAATTAGATTCAAGACCATAAGCCAATAAGGTAAGGTGGATGAAATGCGGGATTAATGGTGTGATGGTGATGGTGTATTTCTCTATCTACACAAACAAGCAATCAAACAAACAATAGTTTTAGTTTTATTTTTTTTAGTATGACAATGTTTGAGTTGATGTGTTTGTTAAATGTTTTTGGAGTCGTTTTTATTTCTTTAAGTATTTTTGATTTTTTTTTTTATAGTTTGTTTTGTTTTAATTTTTTTGTGATCTAGAAATTTTTTGTTTTTGTGTGTTTGATGCACCTAAACTACAACTATGAATGTGATTATGGAATGCAATTTAATGGGTGTTTTGATACCCCCTTGTATGATGAGAAGTGATTCAAAAATTACTAAAATGGCTTCCTAGGTGGATGTGGCTTATGATAACCTAAAGGAAAAAATAACCTTCTCAATAAACATTGTTTTGTCTAGGTCCTACTACTTGCCCAGCCGGGATTTCGCTTCACCCTTGGGTGGGCTGCAATAATAACGATATCTATGGATCCATAAATTATAAAACCTTATGAAAAAATGGGTATCTAATCTTACCCACCCTATTATATCCTCAAGAGTAGGGGATTTATTGATGATGAAATCTAAAAAACCAATCGTGGGAGCTACTATGGTATCTATGGGACGAACGAACATAAGGATATGAATTTTAGTGATGTTTGTTTTGATTGATGATTGGTGATGAAATCCAACTCACCAATGTTTATGCAAAACATCTAATGTGTGATGTAAATTTTAAACCTTGCACGAAAGGAAAAATCACTAACTATTCTTTCCTAAGCAAAAGTAACTCTTTATTGCCTACCACACAAAAGAAAACACACAAAAAATAATTCTAAATTTTTTTATTTAAGCATACCTATAATTTAAAAATTAGAACAAAAAGGAATAATATCCCCCAGTCCTATGACCCTATGCTGTGTTTAAGACCATAGTTTGGTGGTGCTTGTATTCTATGACAATTTGGGGTCAGACGATTTCTATCTAAGACCATCCAATGGCTATACGATTGCATTTCAAGGTCAGCCTAGGTCAGATAGTTTCATCTATGTGCAACTTTCAACCTGTGAAAAACCTAAAACATAGAAATGTTAGAATTTTTTAGCATGCAACAATAAAACTCGTATTAAACATAAAAACAATAGCTTAAAATATTATGCAAACAAAAAAATTAGAGGAATGGTCCCACAATGATCTTCATCTTGTAGATAATAAAAATATGCACCATATGAAGTAATGTAAATGAAAATAAGTAAGAGATATGTATTATATTGTATTATGATTTTTGCTCTATTTGATTACAATATTTTCCATTGAAGGGATTATAAAAAGATATAAGGGACCAATACCATTTTATGAGTAATAATGGTGCCTCAGTATTTTCATTGCTACAACATTGGAAGGTAGGTTTGTCATGACTACCACTAGTTATAGACCTAGATATCTATATCGGGAACTGTGACTATGTATAAGTTTGTGGAGATGTGTCTGAGTATTGACCATTAGAGTGGTAGATTGTCATGTTCTCTAACCATTTAGACACCAGATTTTTACATTGTTTGACCATCTAGGGTTAGACAGTTGGCTTCTAGGGTCTTCTATCATACCTAGGTTTTTTGCTACATTTGTGTCTTCTCACTTTGAACATGTATGATTTCACACACATGAAATATAGATGATTACTAACACCATTTATACCTCCCAATGTGAGGTTTGATTATTAAATTTGGTTAAAACTAGAGATAAATAAAGAGTAAAGATCTATAAAAGAGTATTATTGAATGAAGTATGCATAGATATTACCCTTGTTTTGATATTATCGATATCTCTATTGTTGTCATGATGTTGCATCAGGTTCATCGTGATATGTTGGGTTGCATTGTGCTGCATCTAGAGATTTTTGCATAGGTTGGATCACGACCATCTAGGTCTAGATGATCATGAATCAAAATAATTTGGGATCAGACAATCATGGGTTATAGCATTATTTTGATGATGAAAACCTAGTCCGATACTATGAAATATTAAAATTGAGGTCTAGCATGGGATAGGGATGGCTACATAGGATTTACTTTGGGTGATTTGGGGTGGAAAGTGTACTTAATATTTTAGCAGTGCTTCGATGCGTGAACCATCCTATCTTATAATAGAAGCATAGGGGGTGCTTTTATAGCTTTCAATATGGAGGGTGACCTCATGCAGATGATACGTACACATGGATGAAGACACCTCAATATATCCTTCACTCAAGTAAACAACCAATATTAACATGCTTGATAATTAGTTAAATTTATTTGAATAAAAACATGTCTATTTATTTCTTTTTAAAGAAATATTTCTTTATCAATTGAGTTCAATTAACTTGTGAAACCTAAGTGAAAGATATTAAATTTTAATTTTTAATTATATTCTCCATGCTGACCTCATTATATTTTAAGTGTTAGTTAACTTGCATGAGGTGTGATTCCAGTTAACTAGGATATTAAATTTTAATTTTTAATTATATTCTCCATGCTGACCTCATTATATTTTAAGTGTTAGTTAACTTGCATGAGGTGTGATTCCAGTTAACTGGATATTGGATTTGGGTGAGGACAATCCTCATTCATCGAGATAAGGATAAGGTAGAGGTGGAGTTAAATTTATGTTTATTTATGTGCAATGTGATATGTTCCTATATGTAACCAGGATGAATGATGTGAGGTGGAATTGAAGTTAATTGTGGATGATGTGGCCATGGGGGATGCAAGGGTGAGTGGTCCCATTGAGGAGGGGTGATTGGTTGTGTAGCTTAGGTAATAATTAATCAATTATTTAATGAATAAATTAATTAATAAATTAATTAATACCTTAGGTAATTGCACCTTTATTTAATATTAATAATTTTAATTCATGTTTTTTTTTTGAATTTACATGGTGGAATCGATAGCCGCCACGAATCCGGGAAGGCTGTCCAGCTTTTATGGCTGCCATAGTATTCTGTGCTATCCACCCTAGAAGCCGCCGCACAGATATTCATGCAATCCACACCTATAACCACCATGCCACAATCATTTTAAACCTTTACGCCGCTAAAAGCACCAGGAAAGGGACAAGTGTTCAGTCCGACGAGAAACCTTTTATATACAACATATCTGCAACATGTGAGGGGAGAGATTTGAACCTGGTCCTCTCGATAACTAGAGAGTTTTAACTACCCACTTGTTCTCCAACTCTTCTACATGAGCGGATAATTAATATTAAATATACTAATTAATTAGTGTTTAATTATGCTTGATTTCAATGTCTACACAAAGCTGGTATGCTAAAGTAAGAGGGACACTCTATCTTCATAAACCAAATTTTGACTTCTATTGCAAGTGGATCTATGTCAACACACAATTGGGTTTATATCATGTTTTATTTATTTCTACCCCACCTTGTCTCAACTCTTTTTGAATCTACAATGGCTAAGAGTGATATCCTAGTTAAAACCTACACAAGTCAAATAAATAGAAGGGATTGTCATTAGATAGTGATGATTTTACCTAGATATAATCTCACCAACTCAATGGTGACTTGAATCAAGGAATTATTTTTGGTAAAACAGATCAACTTAATATCGTACATTTAGAGTATACTTGAATTACTTTGCTCTAATACTAATGATGGAAAAAAGTAGTTCATTCATTGAGGCAAAATCCTATTTAATACGTGTCTCAGGGTTACAAAATAGAAGATTCATACTCTCAATTTAGGAGATCATTACATAAAACAAATATTAAAATGATCTTCCAACTATTAATGCATGGTATTCTTTACAGGTAGTAGGTTGTGGAGAGGTTAATGTTGGGTCTTCTTCTTTTGATGAAGTACTTCATGTTCCTAATGTTATCTCTAATATCTTATCTATTTATCACATTACTCACACTAATAAGAAAGTAGATTTTTGGCCTAATCATTGTGTAATTAAAGATATAGACAATGGATTTAATATAATTGATTTTGATTATTGTGATCGGTTAGACCAAATGTATAAGTTAGAATAAAGGCTGACTCCTTTTGATTCTTCCTTTAGGAAGAAAAAAATTGGTGGCTATAATTTCCCATTTAGATGATGAGAGTTAGATATGGAAGCATAGGCTTAGGCATCTCATTTATGGATCCTTGATATACATGAGTCATCATTAGATGGATATTGGAATTCCTTACATTTTTTCTTTGAGTGGTACATGCGAGGGATGTATTCCTAGGAAGCACTTTAGGGAGACCTTTCCAAAAATTATAGTGGTATGTGTTACTCACCCCTTAGATAGCATACACAATGACATATATAAACATATGGGCATGTCCTTCATTTCTAAAATTACATACTTATTTTATTGATGACTTCTGTAGATATGTATGGCTGTATACTATTTAGACTAAGGATGAGTTCTTTGAGAGATTCAAAATATTTAAAGCTCTTGTAGAAAACAAAAAATATGGGAAGATAAAGTATCTTAGGTTAAATAGGGGAGGTGATTATATGAGCAATGAATTTCATGATTTTTTTGATATTCATGGGATAACATACCATATGACTAGTTATTATACCCATGAGCAAAGTGGATTGGACGAGAGAAAAAATAATGTAATCATAGAGTTGGCACATTATATAATTCAGACTAAGGGAATGAAGTATAAAATTTGGGGTGAGGCCATCACTTGTGAATATTATCAATAGGGTTTCCACTAGATTTATTTAATGTATAACACCTCTTGAGAGTTTAGTAGGTGATAAGATTGATGTCTCTCAATTTTATATCCTTGGGTCTTCAACATGCACCTCAATACTTAAATATATTAAGAAAAATGAGGCATCCAAGATTCAAAAGTGCATCATTATGGGTTATTTAGATATATCTAAGTTATATAGCCTTTATAATCCTTAGAGGTATACTATTCTTATTTGGAGAGATGTCATTTTTATGAGGCTCTTCTTGGAGTCCCTTCTAGTCGACACCTTGAGATTTTAGTAAATGATACTCCTATTTATTTGATTAATTTAGTCAATCCTTCAAAGCTTCTTATAGTCTCTATTCCTATTAAATAACCTTATTAATCTTCTAGTAATGGTCTAATGCCTATATATTTAACCCTCTCATATGGGTAGCACCACCTATAGTACCTTCATTTCCAAATTCAAGGCATGCTAAAATTAACACATTAGTTCTTAGTGCTTTAGATTTCCATGATGAGGTGAGTAGTGAGTTTGATTTGGGTTTCTCATATTTGGATTTTCATGTTGCTTTGCAATAGAGTGTACCTATTATTCTCTGATTCATACAACATCCAAGTAGATTTAGACACTTCTAAAGTATGCTCAACTTATTTTTCCTCTTAAGGAACATCAGAAGGCTTCTTCAAAATCATTTCTCTCAAAGGTGGGTCATTCTACAAATATTCTTACATATTGAGGTTAAGGGATGATTAGAGTGGGAAGATGCTATGCTTGTATAGTATTATTCTTTAATAAATAATAGGACATGGGATATTTACCCTATTTTTAAAGGGAGGAATATGGTTAGATGCATATGATTATATAAGACAAAGTATACTTTGGATGGTTACATGGAAAAATATAAGATACACCTTATTTCAAAGGGATATTCCTAGTAAGAGGTAGTTGAATATTCACATATATTTGCTCCTGTTGTTAGGATGAATTCTATTAGGATGATTCTTTCTATATAAATCTTATTTAGTTAGAAGGTACAACAAATGGATTAGAAGAGTGTCTACCTATGTGGAAATATTTAGGAGTAGATTTGTATGCAATAGTCATATATTTTTTGAGTTTGAGGGTCCCATTCCCTTAGTTTGTTAGTTTACTGGGTACTTGTATGGACTTAAGTAAGCATCCCACTCTTGGTATGAGAAGATCCATTCTTCCTTTCTTACTTTTGGGTTTTGGTGATGTTAGGTTGAACATGAAGAAATTAATATGGTGAGACCTTGGTGATTTTTCTCAATATGGATGACATTATCATCATGGGTAACTCTACTACCTTGATTTAGAACATGAATTCATGATTTCATACTTCCTTTGTGATGATATATTTGGTTCTGCTACAATTTTTTAGGGATTGAAATTGATAATATAGATTTTGGAATCATTGTTTCACAACCCAACTATGCATTAGATACTTCAAAATTTTGGATGTAGAAGTTATCTAAAAGTACTTTGACTTCTAGACTAAATATTCAAGCTAATTATATGAATCCTTTGGTGGATGCTATTTTATATTGATCTCTTATGCAAGGTCTCCATTAATTCTCTCACATGAGACTCTACATAGCCTTAATAATTAACTATTGCTCTAGGTATATGCATACCTCCAAAGA
Source organism: Wollemia nobilis (assembly GCA_028583015.1). NCBI lineage: Eukaryota > Viridiplantae > Streptophyta > Pinopsida > Araucariales > Araucariaceae > Wollemia > Wollemia nobilis. Next base: position 231,197 of record JAQPPZ010016751.1, on the reverse strand, counting down.
GAGTCACTAGACTACATACAAGAGGATTCTCAAATACATTAGGGGTACTTATAAATATATATTCATTATTTAGTTTGTTCACCTTTGTTTATGATAGGATTTTTAGACTTCAATTGGATTTATGACTTGTATAAGTGACACTCCATAGAAGTTTTATTTTGTTTAGGTTTTGGCTCTATTTCATGGTGCTTTAGATGATAATTTAATATATCTCAATCTTCTATGGAGATTTAATATTGTATTTTCAATGAGGCAATTAAGCACCTTCAATGGATGCTCATTATTTTAAAGCATATTAACATTCCCTAGACACATCCGCTTACTATTCTATGTGATAATTAGACTAGCATCGAGCTTGTTCATAATATAGTGTTTCATTATAGGACTAAGAACATTGAGATTTGGATGAATTATATGAGATATATTTATTTCTATGAGATTCTTAATATTTTTTTATATCATTAACAAATTATATAATGGATGTTTTGACCAAATTTATGTTCAAGGTTCCTTTTGTATGCATGCAAAAGGTACTTGGTGTGGAAAAGTACCCCCTATTTAGCTGAAGTGGAAATTTTAGAATATGTGGTGATTAAGCTTCACCTGAGCCACAATTAACTTTTTTATTGAATTGTATGTATAATCTCTTTGGATACTTTTAAATCTTGAAAATTTTATTTTTTTAATATTTTATTATTTTAAACCTAATGATTGGTTACTTAACCTTGAGCTAAAGGTAACTTGTATTTGGGTATAAATACCCCATAATACAAACCATTTCACAATTGATTTGAGTGTACTATTTTTCTATAATGATATTATTTAGTGTTCATGGACACCACCATATAACACATGTATTGCTTTGTGTGTATTTATTTTTTAGCAATACTCGGTAAAGTATTAATTTTATTCATTTCTAGAAACTAATATAAAGTTCAACAATAACAAGTTAGATCTACATGTCAAATAAAATGTATTTGTAATTTGTCAAAGTACTTGATTTTTGTAATCATATCTTATAGTTGAGTAAACTCAAAATAATTGTATCATATTTTTAAAAATTAGTCTCATGTAGTCTTTGAATTAAATTTTAATATACATTTTGTGATAATTATGGGAGATGGTCATTCGTTCCTACTCCTAAAAAACCTTAATAGAATTGGGAAGTCATTGTCCTAGTTAATTCTCTATTAAACAAGTATTATGGAAATCATGTAACAAACACATAGAATTCTAAATTATAATTTTCATGTTCTAAGTTTATGTTTATTAGGTGTTAGTGATTTTATAACTATTAAATAAAAGGTGATAATATGTTACTTTTATTTATTTATTGTTATTTTGGTAGTAAGTTATGTGTTATAGTAGTTTACACTCTGTGATAGTCATTTTTTTAACACCAAAGTTATCTAAGTGATTTAAAAAATATCATAAATGGTAATGGTCATGTATAGAAGTGCTTATCAAAATAAAACACCATAAATTAAATTTTTTTTTGTTCATAGTATTATCAAAATTTATTGGTAAAGTATCACAAAGACATGTTATAAATAGGTACCTATAATGATACAAAAGAGGGATTTGTAGTGTCATTACCTTCTATACTCAATGATTATATATGTTGGTTACTCGTGCAATCTAGTGAGATGGAATGTCCATAAGGATAGTTGAAGAATTTTTTTGGCCATTGTAAGGCTAGCAATGGCATATGTATTATCATAAAACCACTATTGGTAGGTTAATCTAGTAATAAGTTCAATGATAACATGCATATGTTGTATAAGACTCAAATTGGTAATATTCATATAAACTTAATAGATTAGAAGAGGGTGTTTAAAAATAAAATATTTGAATAGAATTGTCATCCAAGTTATATGCAAAAGTTATAAATAATATGTTTTAATCAATTATTGTGAAGTAGTTTTATTTAAGTAGAACAATTGACATATAGGGAGATAAATTTGTTATATACAATAAAATTGTCTATTTTTATGTAAATCAACAAGACAAATATTGAAGAATGTATATTTGATTATCATATGGGTTCTTATCAAATTTAAGGTTCTCAATTACATATCAAATATAAAATTATTTTCAAATATTATCTTACATATGGTATAAATATCTTGTCAAAATAATAGCTTTGAAATTCCTCCCATGGCATTTTTGAACTATCATAACACATTTAGATGACAACTTAAGCAAATGTGAGCATAAGTGGGTATATCCAACTTAGCTACAAATATTTATGTGTACTAAAAGAATTTAAGGCTATCACTAAAGTTAGCTTTTGATTCTTAATACTTAAAGTGGAATAACCACAAGATCTAAAATAAATTTCCTATATAAAATATTTGATAATGACAACATTATAGTCATAAAAAACTCGTAAGTAACTTTTGGAACAACTCATAAAAATACCATTAACAAATGCTCACAAAAATAATATTTTGATATAGAATAAATATCTCAAATACATCATACTTTCACACACTCTCATTCTACATTATGCTACACACACACACACACACACACACACACACACACACACACACACATAGACACATATATAATGGAATGTCTCTTCATATGGTGTTCTCTTGGCCTTCACTCTTCTTGAGACTCTTCACTTTACTACTATAAGGACACATGTACACTCTTACATAAAGGACACTTGTGCATATTTACACTCATCATACTTGCACACTTAACTACAAGACACTTGTCCATTTCTTACACATTAATAAATTACATAAAGTAAATTCCAACTCTCTAATCTAAGAAAAAATCCTAATCTAAAGATGTACCCAATGTGGTACATTAGCATGTACCAAACAATATAATATACTTCAACACCCACCTATTTATATTATTTGGTTATTGAAGCATTTAGTATTCAAAATGGTTATTCATTCAGTTCTTGTATCTCATACAGTCTTCTTATGCTTTCTTCAGATTGCTCCCTTTTTGTAACCTGATCATGTAGACGATCAATATCCTAATGAAATATTTAATTTTCCGAAAAGCGTTTTAACACTATTTTATTTTGCTATTTCTTCTAGATCTTGAATTTCTTGATCTAAGTTCCCATTTTGGTTTCCTTATCTATATTGTAGCTAATATTTATTATACTGATATTAAGAAGGATAATGATGTTAAATTTATTGCTAATGAGGTATGTATTGATTTTGATATTATCTTGGCTAAAATGACATGTTTGATTGAAATCCTTGATTTAATTGATTCCCCTGCAACTAATTTTTTGGATTGAATCTATAAAATTTGTATTTTGTCCTCTCTTTCTACATACTTGATAGTATCTATTATTCCATTTTGATATGTCGCTTGAGAATGAAGCAAAATATCCTTTTGGATTATCTTTTGAGAGTAAGGTATTGTTAGTCATTTCATATTTGACTGAATTCTATATCACACACTCTTGTAGTTTATTGACTAACTAATCAAATGGTGTATCTTTACTTAGAATTTTTAAGGATGTGATTACATGCTTGTAGCTTTCTAGAAGTGCTCTTAGAATAACTTGAACAAGAAACTTGTCTTCTACCTTTTCTCCTAAGGTATATAATTTTCCTTTTATATCTACCACTTTAATTAGAAATAATTTTATACTTTTACCCTTATTAACTTTAGAGAATGCAATTGGGTTTGAATATTCATGATAGTGGGTTTATTTTTTATTCAAATATCTTCGCTAAAGTATTCCAATATTTTGTAGAAGTTACTGTTGAACTAATGTATGACTATATATCATCTGTAATTTTAAATATTATTATCATGAGTGCTTTTGCTTCATCTTCTTCATAATTTTGAATTTCTCTAGCATCTTAATTAGGTTTAGTTTCTACTCCTTTAACCATATCCCAAAGCTTTTCTACCATCAATATTGACCTCACTTTGATTTTCCATGAATTGTAATTAAGACCTTTAAATAGTTGGATTCTAAAAGAAAGAATTTATTTTTTGTCATGCTAACACTTATAGACTACCTTATATATTACTAATGTTTTAATGACAATTTAAATATAGTCTTCAACTTCTATTATTTAAGATAAATACCTTATTTATCCCTATTTATAAATGGACAATCAATAAATTGTAATAAATATTTCAATTCTTAAAATCATTAGGTTGAATTTATTTTCTTCCAAATTTCAAATATACGATTTCTAAATTCTAAATTTCACAATCCTATGTTGATTTTGAATTTATTATAACTCTCCAATTAGAAATATAGAAGTTTAGTAAAAATATATTTGTAAATTTTGATCTTAATTTGATTTTGAATGCCTTATTTCTCCAAAATTAACAATTTGTAAATATTTCATATTGCTTAACAAAATTTAACTTAAATATGTCTGAGGTGTAGACCAATTGGTTTAGCCAGACCCCATAAGGGAGGAGTAGGTCCAAGGTTAAAATCTCAGGCCTCATCATCTTGAAAACTTGTCCCTTTCATGGTGATTTCAGTGGCATAAAAGGTTTGAAATGATTGCAACATGGTGGTTATATGGGCGGATTATGTGGAGTATTATGTGGCATATTCTAGGATGGACAGTGCAAAATACTATGGTGGCCATAAAATATGGACATCATTCCCAGATCATTATGGCGTCTACTGATTCCACCATATCAAATAAAAGAAAATCAAACTAATTAATTACAAAACATGTAATTATCTTCCCAAAACCTTAAATCAACTTTTAAAAAATGCAGTAATAAAATATATAGGGTTTGATTTACCACTTATAAAATTTATACCTTCAATAACATTAATTAATCAGTATGATAATATAAAAATCAAACTCAATATTTCATAAACCAATTATAAATTTCTCTTTATTACTCAAATATTTAAATAAATCAAATAATAATTTAAAATTTACCTCAATAATATAGGCATGCACTATAATGGGTGAAATAATAAATATTCACCATTAAAGAGTCAAAAAACATCTTATTGCAAGGTGCTATCTTATTTATGCAACCCAAACTTCCTTTTAAATGAATATTTATTTTGCTATTTATGGCCCATCCATTAATAAATACCTCAAATATTTTAATTCTCTCCAAGGTTATTGGCATCCTATTTTTGATGTGCCAAATGGCAAGCAATGAATTTACCTCTTTATCTCACATACCATAGGTCTCCTTTTAGTGCTTCAATTCACTAACGCCCTTCATCACTATGTAACACTTTAGAAATGATCAACCTAAAGTATTTTCAAGGTGTTATAGTATCTTGAATATTTCAATCAACATGTGGCATATCACTACTTGCAATCCCAATGTCCACTTGTGCGATGGTTGATCCCTTAGCACTTAAATTTCCCTAACCTAGCTTTTGTAATGTGTTGCCTTCCCAATACTTGTTTTTTGACATCCATAGAATATTATCTACTACTTATTTGTATGCCATGCTTGACCTCTTTGAATGGTTCTAATGGTGGAATTGAGGCTTTGCTCCTCCTCCTCAACATGGTGGTTCAACCTTGGTGGTTCTTCTCAACATTGATGCTTTCTCTTCCATGGTGGCTATACCTCAGCAATATGATGGCTCCCTTTTGCACATGGTGATTGACCAAGATTCTTTGATAAAGACTTTGCTTTTTGTATAATATTTATTCTCCAATATTTGCTATGAAAATATTGACTTATTCAATTTCCAAAAATCTTCTTTCCTGATATCAAATATAGCTTCTTTTTTCTATCTATAGTATGCAAATTCTAATATGGTGCAAATGCAATTTTCTTCAGATTTGAATAGTTAAAATTGACCTTTCTCTTACTATTAGAGAAACTTTAATATTATGCTTAGAATAAACCAATTTTAATACTTGGATAAAAATACTTTTAAAGAACCAATATTTCATACCTCTCTATTATAGAAACTTTAATATTATGCTTAGAATAAACCAATTTTAATACTTGGATAAAAATACTTTTAAAGAACCAATATTTCATACCTCTTTGGCCTCCTTCATAGATAGCTTTCTTGGTGATTTAGATTTCCTTTTTTCTGTCCAAGATTGTAGAAATTTGTAGCTTCTCTCGTTTAAAAAATGCTTCCAAAAATTATATTCTTATTGCTCCTATGATGCTATTAAAAATATCCTCTTATATTATCAAATTCTGCCCAAATGTTTTGAAATATGTAGCTCCTTTGCTTCTCTAAATTATGTCCAAATTGAGCTCCTATCTCCTTCTAAATATACTGTCCAAAATTCTTTCAATTTTTAGCTATTTTCTTCTTCAAATGTTATCTAAAATACAACTCTATCTCCTTAAATTTTCTGCCCAAATTATCTAAAATTTGTAGCACCAAATGCAGTCCAATATGCCACCTCTAACTCCTTCAATTTTTTTCCTTAAATTATTATCAATTCGTCCTTTAATAAGCTATCCAAAAACACTTCCAAAACTGCCCAAAACTTCTTCAATTTGCAACCCATCCATCTCCTTCTAATGCTACCTCTAAAATCTGATTTCTCCTCCTCTATATTGCTGTACTAAAATTCTTCAAATTTTACCCCAAAAATTTGTAATCTTCTCCAAAAATCAAGCTTCAAAAACTTTAATGGTTGTCTCCAAAAATATCAATTTGTGGCCTCTTTCAATGTTCTTTCTTCTCCTTAGATTTAGCTGAATTTTATCTTTAAATTTGACCTCTTTGCTAGGCTCTTCTTCAATAATCTGAATATATTAAAGTTTTCAAAAGATACTTTCTCAAATTTGGCAAACTTCTTGCAAAAATCCTTCTCCTTAATTCATTTTTACAAATCCTTTTGGGCTTGTTGTTGTATGAAAATAATCGTCCTAATTTTTATGTGATTACCTCTTTTCAGGAGTTTCTTCTTCTCACAATATTCTACTTCAAACTTTCTTCAAATATTATCTAATGGACACTTCTTAAATTTCTCAATAAGTATTATCTATTCTCCTTATTTCTCCTTCAAAATTTCAATAGACCTTTCTCTTAGGCCTTCTCAATATTCTCCCTCAAATATCCTATCTCATTTCTCAAATTTGTAATGGGGACCTCTTTTCTTGAGTCTCCTATTTATCAATATTTAATAGGGCTTATATGACCTCTTTCTATCTTCTTCTTTCAATTTGCTATGAAAACCTCTTTCTTGGGTATCCTCAATCTTTAGTCTCCAGTATTCTATGGGGACCTCTTTCTTAATTCTCCACAATCTTCAATTTCAATATTCAATCTTCAATATTCAATCCTCAATATTCTATGGGACCTCTTTCTTGAACCTCCTCAATCTCCAATATTCAATCTCCAATCAGGACTCTTTCTTGGACCTCCTTAATATTCAATGTCTCCTCTTTTGCTACAACTCCAAAACTAATCCCCCTACAAGAAAAGCACATAGAATTTCATGCAATTGAGGGTGAAGTTCTTCTCTATATGTTGTAGAAAGCTTCTCAACTTTTGAAAAATAATTTTTTGTAATAAAATCTTAGATAACAACAATCAAATACATCCAAATCTATATAATTCTAAAATCAATAAACTTCACTAGTTATTTTTCAATCTAGTGGAAATAAATCCATATTCAGTCCTAGTCTTCATGAGTTTTTCTGCAATCCTCTGAAAATAATCTAGCCAAATAACAATTTTCAAATTCTTAAAATAAATCACCCTATATCATATCAATATCCCTTGTTGCTTTGATACCATTTTTAGATTTTGATGCTCAATACTTAAAGTAAAATAACTACAAGATCTAAAATAAAGTTGCTATGTAAAATATATTATAATGATAATATTCCAATGATATAAAACTCATTAATAACTTCTACAATAACTCATAAAAATTCTATTAACAAATTCTCACGAAAATAGTATTTTGATATACAATAAATATCTCAAATACACCATACTTTCACACACTCTCATTCTACATTATGGCACACACACACATAATAGAATGTGACTCTTCATATGGAGTACTCTTGCCTTCACTCTTCTTGAAACTCTTCACTTTACTACTCTAAGGACACATGTTCACTCTTACATAAAGGACACTTGTGCACATCTACACTCATCATACTTGCACACTTAACTATAAGAAACTTTAGCATTTCCTACACATTATTACATTACATAAAGTAAATGCTCACTCTCTAATCTAAGATACTCATAATCTAAAAATATGCCCAAGGTAGTACATTAGCGTGTACCAAATAATGTAATATACTCCTAACAACTACTCCCCTTGAGAGGAATCATGCATTCAAAAGTATTTTTTCTTATTTAAGAGATCTATGGAAACATATAGAGATTATAACCAATGAAATGTGAGATACATTAATGAATATCATTGTGGATAAACAAGTTCAAAAAAAAATTACATAATATAATCATTGAAGCAATGACAATATTTGTGTGGCACTTTATTCTAGCAAAGGTGAATATGATATTGACTATGTTCAAATTAGTAGCCATGTGCTTCCATTGGACTACAAATAATTCCACCGTATGTGACTAGTTTGGTACATGCATATCTTATTCTTTTGGTTTATGTGTAATATTTTAATAGAATCTCAAAATTTATAAAACAACCTTTATTTGTTTTGAAAGAATATTTGATCCAGTAAATAATTATTTTATTTATTTATATTAAATTTATCATTATCCAAAGTCCATCATTACTTTTTCTAAATAGACAACAATTTTATGCTTGTCAAAGTCTATATTAAATAATATTTGCATATAGTATAGAAAATAGAAAGGTGGCATACTTTTTTTCTTTTGAACTAAAAATATTAAAAAGTAAAATTAAAAAAAAAAACTATATCAAATAATATTACATATGATTAACCATTACTAAAATCAAAACAATTAATTACATTCTTTAGTATGAAACAAAAACTGAAAAATAACGAAATTGAAATAACTAAAGGTGTTGATGTTTTACCACTATTAAGAAAATAATAAAATTAGAACAACCAAAAACATTTGCGTTTTGTTTTATAGTAAAATATTTTTTTACCTGCAACTCACCATGTGTATCCAAGGATTGTGTCTAGCAGTACCCTTTAAAGTTCAGAATTAAAAAGTAAAAATAAGAAATAAAATAAAGCGGAGAAACTAGAGGATTCTTGGGAGTTGTATATCAATGTAAAAGTTTGTGTCATAACGCGACACCCTATGTCTACAATAATATTTGAAAAAACTGGAAGCGGCAGCAGTCATTTGAAAAAACTGTATTGCACCCTCATTGCTAGTTTCAGAAAGCCGCACCCTGTGTCTATAATAATAATTGAAAAAACAGTGAAATTTCATTTATGGAAAATGTGTACATTCTACTACATAAGGTATGCTACTTTCTTCTAGCCAGTTCTAGTCTACCAAGCACAGGGAGTCATCGGATGACATCCGCAAATATTCTAATTCATCTAACCAATCAACTTGCTGTGTTTCATTACAGATTTCTTCGATTTTCACCCCATTAGAGTATGTGAACCATTCAGCATGTTGTTGTTGTTCCAGCTCATTTTTTGACCTCATCTCAGTGCCGTCGACTCTAAAATCTGTTGAGGAATTGCATGTTGATGAAAGAAAACCACAGTCAGGAGACGGCAACTTGTTCGAATGTAAGAAAGTCTCGGATTTATTCATTTCATCTGCAAAATTGTCAGAATGTGGAAATTGTTGGTCCCTTAAATTGGACATATACGGGGAATCAGCTTCAATAATGTTCTTCGGCGTCACATCAAAGTCCATGAACTCAAAATCGACGTCTACCATTAACTCGTCTACCAACAACTCCCAGGATGAACTGGAAACGTTCAAGAGTTTTGTGGCGTCAGTATGCAATTTGACGTTTTGATCGTCTGAGTTACAGGCATCCCCACATTTTTCCCCATATCTAGCAATTTTCACCGCAGTGGGTCTCACAGGAATGATTTTGAGCATATCATCTTTTACAAAACCAGATGGAGATGTAGATCTCTCATCGAAATTTTTGGTTTTCGGAGATGGTCCGTTGTTTGCCAGCTTCCTGCTCAAACGAGTGTTCCAGTAATTCTTGATTTGGTTGTCTGTTCGATCCGGCAGCCGTCTTGCGATTAATGACCATCTGAATGCATAACCACATTGCACAGTCATAGCCGTTAAGGACTGTGATATGCTACATGTACATTTGAAAAATAGATTACATAATAAAATGATGAAATCGTACCGATTGCCAAGAAGTCCATGCAGTCTAATAATGAGCTCCTCTTCGTCAGAGGAAATGTTTCCACGTTTAATATCAGGACGAAGATAGTTCAACCACCGCATTCTACAACTTTTCCCGCACCGCTTGAGTCCTGCAAAAGGTGTTACCAATCTTCTAAGAGTGCCGCTTAGTATTTGTGATATATGTGCAAATGCATTATGTAATTGATGAAACGGCTTATCATTGAATTACCTTACCTGCTTCTTTTGGGAGGGATTTCCATCCACCATGTCCATGAATTCTGATGTATTCACTCAAAATCATGTCCTCTTGGGTGAAGAATTTAAATTTTTTTTTTTAAACACGCCGAAGTCTGCACGGCGCTGTTCGGACAGCGCAGTGCGCAAGTCGGGGCCCGACGGACTTCGCCCAAACTAGGGCGAAGTTCGAACGTCGGCCACGCCGACGGACTTCGCCCGAACTAGGGCGAAGTTCGAACTTCGGCCGCGCCGACGGACTTCGCCCGAAATTGGGCGAAGTTCGAACTTCGGCCGCGCCGACGGACTTCGCCCGAAATTGGGCGAAGTGCGCACTTCGGCTGCGCAGCCGGACTTCGCCCGAACTTGGGCGAAGTTCGCACTTCGGGGCCGCAGCCGGACTTCGCCCGAAACCGGGCGAAGTTCGCACTTCGCAGCTGCGACGGACTTCGCCCGAAATTTGGGCGAAGTTCGAACTTCGCGGCTGCGACGGACTTCGCCCGAAACTTGGGCGAAGTTCGAACTTCGAGCAGCCAACGAACTGTGCAGGGTGAAGAGGGGACTGAGGCCAACTTCGGACTTCTCGTGCACTCGAGCTGCTCCAGTCTTAGCCGCAAACTTCGGAAGCAAACTTGGAAAGCCGCTTTAGACTTGTTCTTCTTCCGCGGCTGCCGCTGGGTTTGCCTGGCTTGGCAACACCCGTATGAGAGGAGAGAATAACCGAAACAGAGAACAACAAACTGCAAACCCTAAAGGTGCCGGAAACAAACAACAAACTTTATTTATATTAAACGGGGGTTACAGAGTTCCTCAACCGAGGAAATTACAATCATCTGCAGGCTGCACTGCAGGATAAGTTAAACAGACAAAATGTCGAGTCGGCTGCTCAGACATTAATCAGCTGAGTCAAACTGCTCGCTGAGATACTTTTCTTTGCCTCTGCTCCTCTTGCACTGCTCTTCCTCCTCTTCTTTTTCTTCTTCTTCCTTTCTTGAAATACCCGAGACGCCTTATATAGCCGCGGGAAGAGGAGGATTGGGGTTTGTCCTCTGACAGGTCCTGACAAGCCCTCAACTAGGGTTTCTGACCAATCGCCGCACAAGCGTCACATCTGTCAGAGGGTAGGTGCGACGTCATGTCAGCCCTTTGCCGGGATCCCGGACTGCGGCAGCGCAGTCCGACTTCTCCCATGTCTGGAGCGCAATCCGGTTTCGCCCAAGGTTCGGAGCGCAATTGGGCACATGCGTGAAATCTGGGTTAATTTTTCTAACACCCTCCTTTAAGCCTGATTTCACGAGCGCTTTGACTCCAATCTGCTCTCGCAATCTGCTGAAGTCTTCCTCCTTCAAAGGCTTCGTGAAGATGTCAACCAGCTGCTCCTTGGACCTGCAAAACTACAGTTGTACTTCGCCAAATTTCACCAGCTCTCTGATGAAATGATACCGGATGTCTATGTGCTTCGTCCGGCCATGGAACACAGGATCCTTTGAGAGTGCAATGGCCGAATTGTTATCACAAAAAATTGTTGTCGCGCCATCCGGAGGAAAGTTCAGTTCACTCAAAACTCTTCGCAGCCAAACTGCCTGGCATGCGGCTGACGTGGCGGCGACATATTCTGCTTTGGCTGTGGACAACGCAACGATGGGTTGTTTCTTGGACGCCCATGATACTGCCCCTGATCCGAGATGGAAAGCATACCCGGAGGTGCTCTTTCGATCGTCGGTACTGCCAGCCCAGTCACTGTCCGTGAAGCCCACTAGCTCCAACTGGTCTTGTCTGGCGTAAAATAGGCCATGGTTTCGTGTCCCGTTGACATAGCGCAAGATCCTCTTGCCTGCTTGCCAGTGCGTGTCCTTCGGAGTCTCCATGAAACGGCTGATCAGACTGACTCCGAACATCAGATCTGGCCGAGTTGCAGTCAAATACATCGATCGCCAACTAGCCTCTTGAACAGGGTTGGGTCGACATTCCTCCCCGTATCCAACTTGCTCAGCTTCAAACCTGTGGCTGCAGGTGTGATGGCAGGTTTACTGTCCTCCATCTTGAAGCGCTTCAGGACATCCTTCGCATACTTGCCCTGAGAAATGAAGATGCCATCCGCCGATTGGTCAACTTCAATGCCGAGAAAATACTTCATCAACCCTAAGTCCGTCATCTCAAACTCGGACTTCATGGCTGTTCTGAACTGGTCGAATAGGACATTGTTGTTGCCAGTATAAATCAGATCGTCCACATACGAGCAGACGATAATGAGCTCACCTGCTGCATTTGTCTTCATGTACAGGGTGTGCTCATATGGGCATTTCTAAAACCCATTCTCCTGAAAATAGTTGTCAATCCGGTTGTACCAAGCTCGGGGCGCCTGCTTCAAACCGTACAGGGCCTTCTTCGACTTCGGGACTTTGCCCTCCTGGCCTTCAATTTCGTAACCCGGTGGCTGGTCTATGTAGACCTCTTCCTCTAACACTCCGTTGAGGAAGGCTGACTTGACATCCATCCGGTACATCTTCCAACCTTGTTGGGCTGCCAATGCCAGGATCATCCTGACTGTGTCAAGTCGGGCTACGAGCGCATATACCTCATGGTAATCGATGCCCGACTTCCGCTTGTAACCCTTCGCCACCAATCCGGCTTTGTGCTTATCAATGTCTCCTTGGGCGTTGAACTTTGTCTTATACACCCACTTGACCCCAATGGTCTTCTTCCTCGTTTGGAAGATCTGTCAGCTGCCATGTTTCATTTTTTTCAATGGCTGCTATCTCCTCATCCATCGCCTGCACCCACTTCTGATTCTGACTTGCATCTTCGAACTCTACTGGATCAACTTCAGTAAAGAATGCAAAGTCAGAGTGCTCTTCATCTATGTGGGTTCGGGTTGCCTCGTAAATGTCTTGCAAGCTCCGAGTCTTCGCAGGTGTCCTCAGGTTTTGAATTCTGCTTGCAAGTGGAGGCGACCGGGATGGAGTGGCTGTGCTACTGCTGGCACCGCTGTTGATGCTGGAAGTTGCTGGTGGCTGCACACTTCCTTCTTCCAAGTCAACAGACTGAACTTCTGCTGGCTTTAACTGGCCAGTCTCTGACTTCCCGTTCCAGGATTGATCTTCAAGAAATTTCACATCACGGCTGATGATGAGCTTCTTCGTCACAGGGTTGTACAGCCTATATGCCTTCGCCTGCTCACTGTACCCTGTGAAAATGCACTTCTCCGCTCGATCATCCAACTTCTGTCGCTTCTCTTCTGGAACATGTGCATATGCTATGCACCCGAACACACGCAAGTGAGCCACACTTGGCTTCACTCCGCTCTAGGCCTCCCGAGGGATTTTGTCCTTCACGCTTTTGGTGGGACATCTGTTCGACAAGTAGATTGCACATGTTACAACCTCTGCCCAAAATTCATGCGACAATCCCTTCGCCTTCATCATGCTTCGCGCCATTTCCATGATGGTTCGGTTCTTCCTCTCAGCTACGCCATTCTGCTGTGGCGTGTATCTGGCAGTGAACTGCCTTCGAATTCCGTGCTGCTTGCAGAAGTTGTGGAATTCGTTGGAGATGTACTCTCCACCTCCATCAGTTCTGAGAGTCTTCACATAATAACCGCTCTGTTTCTCCACCAGAGCCTTGAACTCCTTGAATCTGGCAAATGCCTCTGACTTCAGCTTGATGGCATAAATCCAAGTCTTCCGGCTGAAGTCATCTATGAATGTCAAGAAGTATTTGTTGCCGGCAAATGTGGTGGTCTGCATCGGACCACAAATGTCTGAGTGCACCAGCTCCAATGGCCGTGATGCTCTCCAAGACTGTCCTATAGGGAATGCATCCCTATGCTGCTTGCCGACTAGGCAACCTTCACACACTTGGTTCGGTTGCTCTATCAGGGGTAGACCCTTCACCATTCGCATCTTGTGCAGTTGATTCAGGCCACTGAAGCTCAGGTGACCGAATCTGAGATGCCACAGCCAGGTAGCATCCTTCTCAACTGCACTCAGAGACATCAATGATTCATTCTGAATCTGCAGCGGAAACATTTTGTTTTTCGTCATGGACACAGTTGCAATTTGTCCATGGACTTTGTCTCTGATGGAACAGACACCGTCTTTAAACAGTACAGTGTGCCCCTTTTGCACAAGCTGTCCAACACTTAGCAGATTGTGCTTCAACCCAGGCACATAAAAAACATCTTGAATTGTTTTTCTATCACCGTGCCGGGTGCGGATGAGGATCTTGCCTTTCCCCATCACAGGAACTTTGTTGTTGTTCCCCATCTTGACTTCGGACCGGACTGTTTCATCCAGTTGTGAGAACATCTCTCTGTTCCCAGTCATGTGGTTGCTGCAACCACTGTCAAGATACCAGATGTTTTTCTTGCTCTCCTCTTCAATACTGCAAGTCAGCAATACATTTCCTCCTGCCGCATTTTCGGGTTCCTCCGTATAATGGGCTTGCTGCTGATTCTCGTTCGCCATCTTCTTCTTGCACTGTGAGGCATAATGGCCGAACTTGCTGCAGTAGTAGCATTGGACCTTTGACATGTCCTTCTATTGAGAGCTTCCTTGCTGATTTCTGCCAGTGCCTCTTCCTCCTTGCTGATGAAAGTTGCAACTTGGCTCAACGTCATGAGGGTTTGATCTCCCTCCTTGCTTGTTACTTCTCCCACGCCCTGCTTCGCCTCTCCCTCCTTGAGAACTAGAAGCCCTGTGGTGGGAGTCTTGTCTGTCGCTGTCTCGGACTGAGGCTTGAGCCCGAAATGCTTGCTCCGAGAGGTCTGAGATGAACGGCTCAGCCTCTGTTCATGGGTCTGCAATGAACCCATGAGTTCGTCTGTCGAGAGGGTTGTCGGATCCCTCGACTCTTCGATTGCTATCACAACCGAGTCGAACTTCATGGGCAGACTTCTGAGAATCTTCTCCACGATTCTCTGGCTCTGGACATTTTCTCCATTCAACCGCATCTGGTTGATAATGTCAGTCGTCCGGGTGAAGAAGTCGCTCATCGACTCGGACTCGCTCATCTGCAGGTTCTCAAACTGTCTCCTGAGCATCTGCAGTTTCACCAACTTCACTTTGTCGGTGCCCTGATACGAACTTGCTAGGGTTTCCCAGGCCTGCTTGGCCTTGGTGGCTGATGCAATCCGCGGGAAGATGGTCTCCTCAACCGCTTGCATGATGTAGAAGAGGGCCTTCTGGTCCTTCTTCTTGTGCTCTTTCAACAGATCCTTGTCTGCTCGAGAGAGGGCGGCCGATCTTCTGTGCATCTGCCGGTTCTGGGTAGCCGTTCTCGACTAACTCCCATAGCTCCTGAGATCCAAACAGGATCTTCATCTGGATGCTCCAGTAATCGTAGTTCTTGCCATTAAATCATGGGATCTGCAACTGCAGCGAGTTTCTCTCGGAAGCCATGCTTCTATCTCCGTGTCACGGCACTATCAGCTCTGATACCAATTTGAAGAATTTAAATTTTTTTTTTAAACACGCCGAAGTCTGCACGGCGCTGTTCGGACAGCGCAGTGCGCAAGTCGGGGGCCCGACGGACTTCGCCCAAACTAGGGCGAAGTGCGAACGTCGGCCACGCCGACGGACTTCGCCCGAACTAGGGCGAAGTTCGAACTTCGGCCGCGCCGACGGACTTCGCCCGAAATTGGGCGAAGTGCGCACTTCGGCCGCGCCGACGGACTTCGCCCGAACTTGGGCGAAGTTCGCACTTCGGGGCCGCAGCCGGACTTCGCCCGAAACTGGGCGAAGTTCGCACTTCGCGGCTGCGACGGACTTCGCCCAAAATTTGGGCGAAGTTCGAACTTTGCGGCTACGACGGACTTCGCCCGAAACTTGGGCGAAGTTCGAACTTCGGGCAGCCAACGAACTGTGCAGGGTGAAGAGGGGACTGAGGCCAACTTCGGACTTCTCGTGCACTCGAGCTGCTCCAGTCTTAGCCGCAAACTTCGGAAGCAAACTTGGAAAGCCGCTTTAGACTTGTTCTTCTTCCGCGGCTGCCGCTGGGTTTTCCTGGCTTGGCAACACCCGTATGAGAGGAGAGAATAACCGGAACAGAGAACAACAAACTGCAAACCCTAAAGATGCCTAAAACAAACAACAAACTTTATTTATATTAAACGAGGGTTACAGAGTTCCTCAACCGAGGAAATTACAATCATCTGCAGGCTGCACTGCAGGATAAGTTAAACAGACAAAATGTCGAGTCGGCTGCTCAGACATTAATCAGCTGAGTCAAACTGCTCACTGAGATACTTTTCTTTGCCTCTTCTCCTCTTGCACTGCTCTTCCTCCTCTTCTTCTTCTTCTTTCTTTATCTGAAATACCCGAGACGCCTTATATAGCCGCGGGAAGAGGAGGATTAGGGTTTGTCCTCAGACAGGTCCTGACAAGCCCTCAACTAGGGTTTCTGACCAATCGCCGCACTAGCGTCACATCTGTCAGAGGGTAGGTGCGACGTCATGTCAGCCCTTTGCCGGGATCCCGGACTGCGGCAGCGCAGTCCGACTTCGCCCATGTCTGGAGCGCAATCCGGTTTCGCCCAAGGTTCGGAGCGCAGTTGGGCACAGGCGTGAAATCTGGGTTAATTTTTCTAACACCCTCCTTTAAGCCTGATTTCACGAGCGCTTTGACTCCAAGCTGCTCTCGCAATCTGCTGAAGTCTTCCTCCTTCAAAGGCTTCGTGAAGATGTCAGCCAGCTGCTCCTTGGACCTGCAAAACTGTAGTTGTACTTCGCCAAATTTCACCAGCTCTCTGATGAAATGATACCGGATGTCTATGTGCTTCGTCCGGCCATGGAACACGGGATCCTTTGAGAGTGCAATGGCCGAATTGTTATCACAAAAAATTGTTGTCGCGCCTTCCGGAGGAAAGTTCAGTTCACTCGAGAACTCTTCGCGGCCAAACTGCCCGGCATGCGGCTGACATGGCGGCGACATATTCCGCTTCGGCTGTGGACAACGCAACGATGGGTTGTTTCTTGGACGCCCATGAGACCGCCCCGATCCGAGATGGAAAGCATACCCGAGGTGCTCTTTCGATCGTCAGTACTGCCAGCCCAATCACTGTCTGTGAAGCCCACTAGCTCCAACTGGTCTTGTCTGGCGTAAAATAGGCCATGGTTTCGCGTCCCGTTGACATAGCGCAAGATCCTCTTGCCTGCTTGCTAGTGCGTGTCCTTCGGAGTCTCCATGAAACGGCTGATCAGACTGACTCCGAACATCAGATCTGGCCGAGTTGCAGTCAAATACATCAGACTGCCAACTAGCCTCTTGAACAGGGTTGGGTCGACATTCCTCCCTGTATCCAACTTGCTCAGCTTCAAACCTGTGGCTGCAGGTGTGATGGCAGGTTTACTGTCCTCCATCTTGAAGCGCTTCAGGACATCCTTCGCATACTTGCCCTGAGAAATGAAGATGCCATCTGCCGATTGGTCAACTTCAATGCCGAGAAAATACTTCATCAGCCCTAAGTCCGTCATCTCGAACTCCTTCTTCATGGCTGTTCTGAACTGGTCGAACAGGACATTGTTGTTGCCAGTATAAATCAGATCGTCCACATACAGGCAGACGATAATGAGCTCACCTGCTTCATTTGTCTTCATGTACAGGGTGTGCTCATATGGGCATTTGACAAACCCATTCTCCTGAAAATAGCTATCAATCCGGCTGTACCAAGCTCGGGCGCTCTGCTTCAAACCGTACGAGGGCCTTCTTCAGCTTCGAGGACTTTGCCCTCCTGGCCTTCAATTTCGTAACCTGGTGGCTGGTCTATGTAGACCTCTTCCTCCAACACTCCGTTGAGGAAGGCTGACTTGACATCCATCCGGTACATCTTCCAACCTTGTTGGGCTGCCAATGCCAGGATCATCCCGACTGTGTCAAGTCGGGCTACAGGCGCATATACCTCATGGTAATCGATGCTTGACTTCTGCTTGTAACCCTTCGCCACCAATCTGGCTTTGTGCTTGTCAATGTCTCCTTGGGCGTTGAACTTTGTCTTATACACCCACTTGACCCCAATGGTCTTCTTCCCTGCTGGAAGATCTGTCAGCTGCCATGTCTCATTCTTTTCAATGGCCGCTATCTCCTCGTCCATCGCATGCACCCACTTCTGATTCCGACTTGCATCTTCGAACTCCACCGGATCAACTTCGGTAAAGAATGCAAAGTCGAGTGCTCTTCATCTATGTGGGTTTGGGTTGCCTCGTAGATTTCTTGCAAGCTCCTTGTCTTCGCCGGCGTCCTCAGGTTTTGGATTCTACTTGCAAGTGGAGGCGACCGAGATGGAGTGGTTGTGCTACTGCTGGCACCGTTGTTGTCTTTGGAAGTTGCAGGTGGCTGCACACTTCCTTCTTCCAAGTCAACGAGACTATACTTCGCTGGCTCTAAGCGGCGATCTCGACTTCCCGTTCCAGGCTTGATCTTCAAGAAATTTCACATCACGGCTGATGATGAGCTTCTTCGTCATAGGGTTGTACAACCTATATGCCTTCGCCTGCTCACTGTACCCTGTGAAAATGCACTTCTCCGCTCGATCATCCAACTTCTGCCGCTTCTCTTCTGGAACATGTGCATATGCAATGCACCCGAACACACGCAAGTGAGCCACACTTGGCTTCACTCCGCTCCAGGCCTCCTGAGGGATTTTGTCCTTCACGCTTTTGGTGGGACATCCGTTCGACAAGTAGACTGCACATGTTACAGCCTCTGCCCAAAATTCATGCGACAATCCCTTCGCCTTCATCATGCTTCGTGCCATTTCCATGATGGTTCGGTTCTTCCTCTCAGCTACGCCATTCTGTTGTGGCGTGTATCTGGTAGTGAACTGCCTTCGAATTCCGTGTTGCTTGCAGTAGTTGTGGAATTCGTTGGAGATGTATTCTCCACCTCCATCAGTTCTGAGAGTCTTCACATAATAACCGCTCTGTTTCTCCACCAGAGCCTTGAACTCCTTGAATCTGGCAAATGCCTCTGACTTCAGCTTGATGGCATAAATCCAAGTCTTCCGGCTGAAGTCATCTATGAATGTCAAGAAGTATTTGTTGCCGAAAAACGTGGTGGTCTGCATCGGACCACAAATGTCTGAGTGCACCAGCTCCAATGGTCGTGATGCTCTCCAAGACTGTCCTACAGGGAATGCATCCCTGTGCTGCTTGCCGACTAGGCAACCTTCACACACTTGGTTCGGTTGCTCAATAAGGGGTAAACCCTTCACCATTTGCATCTTGTGCAGTTGATTCAGGCCACTGAAGCTCAGGTGACCGAATCTGAGATGCCACAACCAGGTAGCATCCTTCTCAACTGCACTCAGAGACATCAAAGATTCATTCTGAATCTGCAGTGGAAACATTTTGTTTTTCGTCATGGACACAGTTGCAATTTGTCCATGGACTTTGTCTCTGATGGAACAGACACCATCTTTGAACAGTACAGTGTGCCCCTTCTGCACAAGCTGTCCAACACTTAGCAGATTGTGCTTCAACCCAGGCACATAAAAAACATCTTGAATTGTTTTTCTTTCACCGTGCCGGGTGCGGATGAGGATCTTTCCTTTCCCCATCATAGGAACTTTGTTGTTGTTCCCCATCTTGACTTCGGACCGGACTGTTTCATCCAGTTGTGAGAACATCTCTCTGTTCCCAGTCATGTGGTTGCTGCAACCACTGTCAAGATACCAGATGTTTTTCTTGCTCTCCTCTTCAATACTGCAAGTCAGCAGTACATTTCCTCCTGCCGCATTTTTGGGTTCCTCCGTATAATGGGCTTGCTGCTGATTCTCGTTCGCCATCTTCTTCTTGCACTGTGAGGCATAATGGCCGAACTTACTGCAGTAGTAGCATTGGACCTTTGACATGTCCTTCTTCTGAGAGCTTCCTTGCTGATTTCTGCCAGTGCCTCTTCCTCCTTGCTGATGAAAGTTGCAACTTGGCTCAGCGTCATGAGGGTTTGATCTCCCTCCTTGCTTGTTACTTCTCCCACGCCTACTTCTGCCTCTTCCTCCTTGAGAACTAGAAGCGCCGTGGTGGGAGTCTTGTCTGTCGCTGTCTCGAACTGAGACTTGCGCTTTGAAGGCTTGCTCCAAAGAAGTCTGAGTTGAGCGGCTCAGCCTCTGTTCATGGGTCTGCAATGAACCCATGAGTTCGTCTGTCGAGAGGGTTGTCAAATCCCTCGACTCTTCGATTGCTATCACAACCGAGTCGAACTTGGTAGGCAGACTTCTGAGAATCTTCTCCATGATTCTCTGGCTCTGCACATTTTCTCCATTCAACCGCATCTGGTTGATAATGTCCATCGTCCGGGTGAAGAAGTCACTCATCGACTCGGACTCGCTCATCTGCAGGTTCTCAAACTCTCTCCTGAGCATCTGCAGTTTCACCAACTTCACTTTGTCGGTGCCCTGATACGAACTTGCCAGGGTTTCCCAGGCCTGCTTGGCCTTGGTGGCTGATGCAATCCATGGGAAGATGGTCTCCTCAACCGCTTGCATGATGTAGAAGAGGGCCTTCTGGTCCTTCTTCTTGTGCTCTTTCAATAGATCCTTGTCTGCTTGAGAGAGGGCGGCCGATCTTCTCTGCATCTGCCGGTTCTGGGTAGCCGTTCTCGACTAACTCCCATAGCTCCTGAGATCCAAACAGGATCTTCATCTGGATGCTCCAGTAATCGTAGTTCTTGCCATTAAATCATGGGATCTGCAACTGCAGGGAATTTCTTTCGGAATCCATGCTTCTATCTCCATGTCACGGCTCAATCAACTCTGATACCAATTTGAAGAATTTAATTTTTTTTTTTAAACATTCGTCGAAGTCTGCAGTCGTAGTTCGGACAGTGCAGATGCGCAATTCGGGGAACGACGGACTTCGCCCAAAAAAGGGCGAAGTGTGAACGTCGGGGCGCCGATGGACTTCGCTCGAAACTGGGTGAAGTTCGAACTTCGGGCACGTCGACGGACTTCGCCGAAATTGGGCGAAGTTCGTACTTCGGCTACGTGACGGACTTCGCCGAAATTGGGCGAAGTTTGTACTCGGGCTGCAGTCGGACTTCGCCCGAAACTAGGCGAAGTTTGCACTTCGGGGCTGCGATGGACTTCGCCGAAATTTGGGCGAAGTTTGAACTTGCGAGCTGCGACGGACTTTGCACGAAATTGGGCGAAGTTTGAACTTGGGCAGCCAACGATCTGCGGGGTGAAGTGGGGGAGGCCAACGGACTTCTCGGAACTCGAGCTTCTTCGAGTCTTAGCCGCAAACTTCGGAAGCAAACTTGGAGTCTTTTCTTGACTTCTTCTTCTTGCGTGGCTGCCGCTGGGTTTGCCTGGCTTGGCAACACCCGTATGAGAGGAGAGAATCACCGGAATAGAGAACAACAAACTGCAAACCCTAAAGATGCCTAAAACAAACAACAAAATTTATTTATATTAAATGGGGGTTACAAATTCCTCAACCGAGGAAATAACAACATCTGCAGGCTGCAGCTGCAGGATAAACTAAACAGATAAAATGTCGAGTCGGTTGCTCGGACATTAATCAGATGAGCCACACTGCTCATTGAGATACTCTTCTTCTCCTCTGCTCCTCTTCCTTCTCTTCCTCCTCTTCTTCTTCTTCTTCATGTCTGAAATACCCGAGACGCCTTATATAGCCACGGGAAGAGGAGGATTAGGGTTTGTCCTCTGACAGGTTCTGACAGGCCCTCAACTAGGGTTTCTGACCAATCGCCGCACTAGCATAAACCCCCATTTACTTCCGATCATCTGACGTCACATCTGTCAGAGGGTAGGTGCGACGTCATGTCAGCCCTTTGTCGGGATCCCGAACTGCGGGAGCGTAGTCCGACTTCGCCCATGTTTGGAGCGCAATCCGGTTTCGCCCAAGGTTCGGAGCGCAGTTGGGCACAGGCATGAAATCTGGGTTAATTTTTCTAACACCCTCCTTTAAGCCTGATTTCACGAGCGCTTTGACTCCAAGCTGCTCTCGCAATCTGCTGAAGTCTTCCTCCTTCAAAGGCTTCATGAAGATGTCAGCCAGCTGCTCCTTGGACCTGCAAAACTATAGTTGTACTTCACCGAATTTCACCAGCTCTTTGATGAAATGATACCGGATGTCTATGTGCTTCGTCCGGCCATGGAAGACGGGATCCTTTGACAGTGCAATGGCCGAATTGTTATCACAAAAAATTGTTGTCGCGCCTTCCGGAGGAAAGTTCAGTTCACTCAGAACTCTTCGCGACCAAACTGCCTGGCATGCGGCCGACGTGGCGGCGACATATTCCGCTCGGCTGTGGACAACGCAACGATGGGTTGTTTCTTGGACGCCCATGAGACTGCCCTTGATCCGAGATGGAAAGCATACCCGGAGGTGCTCTTTCGATCGTCGGTACTGCCAGCCCGAGTCACTGTCAGTGAAGCCGACTAGCTCCAACTGGTCTTGTCTGGCGTAAAATAGGCCATGGTTTCGCGTCCCGTTGACATAGCGCAAGATCCTCTTGCCTGCTTGCCAGTGCGTGTCCTTCGGAGTCTCCATGAAACGGCTGATCAAGCTCGACTCCGAACATGAGATGTGGTCGAGTTGCAGTCAAATACATCGGACTGCCAACTAGCCTCTTGAACAAGGTTGGATCTACATTCCTCCCTGTATCCAACTTGCTCGACTTCAAACCTGTGGCTACAGGTGTGATGGCGGGTTTTTTGTCCTCCATCTTGAAGCGCTTCAGGACATCCTTCGCATACTTGCCCTGAGAAATGAAGATGCCATCTGCCGATTGGTCAACTTCAATGCCGAGAAAATACTTCATCAGCCCTAAGTCCATCATCTCGAACTCCTTCTTCATGGCTGTTTTGAAGCTGGTCGAACAGGACATTGTTGTTGCCAGTATAAATCAGATCGTCCACATACGAGCAGACGATAATGAGCTCACCTGCTTCATTTGTCTTCATGTACAGGGTGTGCTCATATGGGCATTTGACAAACCCATTTTCCTAAAAATAGCTGTCAATCCGGCTGTACCAAGCTCGGGGGCCTGCTTCAAACCGTACAGGGCCTTCTTCAACTTTAGGACTTTGCCCTCCTGGCCTTCAATTTCGTAACCTGGTGGTTGGTCTATGTAGACCTCTTCCTCCAACACTCCGTTGAGGAAGGCTGACTTGACATCCATCTGGTACATCTTCCAACCTTGTTGGGCTGCCAATGCCAGGATCATCCTGACTGTGTCAAGTCGGGCTACAGGCGCATATACCTCATGGTAATCGATGCTTGACTTCTGCTTGTAACCCTTCGCCACCAATCTGGCTTTGTGCTTGTCAATGTCTCCTTGGGCATTGAACTTTGTCTTATACACCCACTTGACCCCAATGGTCTTCTTCCTTGCTGGAAGATCTGTCAGTTGCCATGTCTCATTCTTTTCAATGGTTGCTATCTCCTCATCCATCGCATGCACCCACTTCTGATTCTGACTTGCATCTTCGAACTCTATTGGATCAACTTTAGTAAAGAATGCAAAGTCAGAGTGCTCTTCATCTATGTGGGTTTGGGTTGCCTCATAGATTTCTTGCAAGCTCCTTGTCTTCGCTGGCGTCCTCAGGTTCTGGATTCTACTTGCAAGTGGAGGCGACCGAGATGGAGTGGTTGTGCTACTGCTGGCACCGCTGTTGCTCTTTGGAAGTTGCGGTGGCTGCACACTTCCTTCTTCCAAGTCAACGGACTGTACTACTGCTGGCTCTAACGGCGGTCTCGACTTCCCGTTCCAGGCTTGATCTTCAAGAAACTTCACATCACGGCTGATGATGAGCTTCTTCGTCACAGGGTTGTACAGCCTATATGCCTTCGCCTGCTCACTGTACCCTATGAAAATGCACTTCTCCGCTCGATCATCCAACTTCTGTCGCTTCTCTTCTGGAACATGTGCATATGCAATGCACCCGAACACACGCAAGTGAGCCACACTTGGCTTCACTCCGCTCCAGGCCTCCTGAGGGATTTTGTCCTTCACACTTTTGGTGGGACATCTGTTCAGCAAGTAGACTGCACATGTTACAGCCTCTGCCCAAAATTCATGCGACAATCCCTTCGCCTTCATCATGCTTCGTGCCATTTCCATGATGGTTCGGTTCTTCCTCTCAGCTACGCCATTCTGCTGTGGCGTGTATCTGGCAG
The DNA here is from genome assembly GCA_028583015.1 of Wollemia nobilis. Classification (NCBI taxonomy): domain Eukaryota; kingdom Viridiplantae; phylum Streptophyta; class Pinopsida; order Araucariales; family Araucariaceae; genus Wollemia; species Wollemia nobilis. The sequence continues at coordinate 206,610 of JAQPPZ010016751.1, read as the reverse complement.
TGAACTGCCTTCGAATTCCATGCTGCTTGCAGTAGTTATGGAATTCGTTGGAGATGTATTCACCTCCACCATCAGTCCTGAGAGTCTTGATATGATATCCGCTCTGTTTCTCCACCAGAGCCTTGAACTCCTTGAATCTGGCAAATGCCTCTGACTTCAGCTTGATGGCATAAATCCAAGTCTTTCGGCTGAAGTCATCTATGAATGTCAAGAAGTATTTGTTGCCGGCAAACGTGGTGGTCTGCATCGGACCACAAATGTCTGAGTGCACCAGCTCCAATGGTCGTGATGCTCTCCAAGACTGTCCTACAGGGAATGCATCCCTGTGCTGCTTGCCGACTAGGCAACCTTCACAAACTTGGTTCGGTTGCTCAATAAGGGGTAAACCCTTCACCATTTGCATCTTGTGCAGTTGATTCGAGCCACTGAAGCTCAGGTGACCGAATCCGAGATGCCACAGCCAGGTAGCATCCTTCTCAACTGCACTCAGAGACATCAATGATTCATTCTGAATCTACAGTGGAAAACATTTTGTTTTTCGTCATGGACACGGTTGCAATTTGTCCATGCGACTTTGTCTCTGATGGAACAGACACCGTCTTTGAACAGTACAGTGTGCCCCTTCTGCACAAGTTGTCCAACACTTAGCAGATTGTGCTTCAACCCAGGCACATAAAAAACATCTTGAATTGTTTTTCTTTCACCGTGCCGGGTGCGGATGAGGATCTTTCCTTTCCCCATCACAGGAACTTTGTTGTTGTTCCCCATCTTGACTTCGGACTGGACTGTTTCATCCAGTTGTGAGAACATCTCTCTGTTCCCAGTCATGTGGTTGCTGCAACCACTGTCAAGATACCAGATGTTTTTCTTGCTCTCCTCTTCAATACTGCAAGTCAACAGCACATTTCCTCCTGCCGCATTTTTGGGTTCCTCCGTATAATGGGCTTCTTCTGTGATTCTCGTTCGCCATCTTCTTCTTGCATTGTGAGGCATAATGGCCGAACTTACTGTAGTAGTAGCATTGGACCTTTGACATGTCCTTCTTCTGCTGAGAGCTTCCTTGCTGATTTCTGCCAGTGCCTCTTCCTCCTTGCTGATGAAAGTTGCAACTTGGCTCAGCGTCATGAGGGTTTGATCTCCCTCCTTGCTTGTTACTTCTCCCACGCCTACTTCTGCCTCTTCCTCCTTGAGAACTAGAAGCGCCTTGGTGGGAGTCTTGTCTGTCGTTGTCTCGGACTGAGACTTGAGCCCTGAATGCTTGCTCCAGAGAGGTTTGAGATGAACGGCTCAGCCTCTGTTCATGGGTCTCGCAATGAACCCATGAGTTCATCTGTCGAGAGGGTTGTCGGATCCCTCGACTCTTCGATTGCTATCACAACCGAGTCAAACTTGGCAGGCAGACTTCTGAGAATCTTCTCCATGATTCTCTGGCTCTGCACATTTTCTCCGTTCAACCGCATCTGGTTGATAATGTCCATCGTCCGGGTGAAGAAGTCACTCATCGACTCGGACTCGCTCATCTGCAGGTTTTCAAACTCTCTCCTGAGCATCTGTAGTTTCACCAACTTCACTTTGTCGGTGCCCTGATACGAACTTGCCAGGGTTTCCCAGGCCTGCTTGGCCTTGGTGGCTGATGCAATCCATGGGAAGATGGTCTCCTCAACCGCTTGCATGATGTAGAAGAGGGCCTTCTGGTCCTTCTTCTTGTGCTCTTTCAACAGATCCTTGTCTGCTTGAGAGAGGGCGGCCAGTCTTCTTGCATCTGCCGGTTACGGGTAGCCGTTCTCGACTAACTCCCATAGCTCCTGAGATCCGAACGGGATCTTCATCTGGATGCTCCGAGTAATCGTAGTTCTTGCCATTAAATCGTGGGATCCGCAACTACAGCGAATTTCTCTCGGAATCCATCTTCTATCTCCGTGTCACGGCTCAATCAGCTCTGATACCAATTTGAAGAATTTTAATTTTTTTTTTAAACGTCGAAGTCGAAGGGTTCGGAAAGCAGTGCGAAGTCGAGGGACGGACTTCGCCAAATTGGGGAAGTGCGAACGTCGGGGCGAGGACTTCGCCGAAATGGGTGAAGTGCGAACTCGGAGTGAGGACTTCGCCGAATATGGGTGAAGTTCGACTTGGCAGGAGGACTCGCAAGGGGAAGTTTGACTGAGGGAGCGGACTTCGCAAGGGGCGAAGTTCGATGGGTGCGAGGACTTCGCAAATTGGGCGAAGTTTGTACTGGGCAGCCAATGAATTGCTGGGTGAAGAGGGGGAGGCTAACCGGACTTCTCGTGCACTCGAGCTCTCGGTCTTAGCCACGAACTTGGAAGCAAACTTGGAGTCTCTTGACTTGTTCTTCTTCGCGGCTACCGCTGGGTTTGCTTGGCTTGGCAAGACCCGTATGAGAGGAGAGAATAACCGGAACAGAGAACAACAAACTGCAAACCCTAAAGATGCCTAAAACAAACAACAAACTTTATTTATATTAAACGGGGGTTTACAAGTTCCTCAACCGAGGAAATTACAACATCTGCAGGCTGATGCGAGGATAAACTAAACAGACAAAATGTCGAGTCGGTGCTCGGACATTAATCAGATGAGCCACACTGCTCACTGAGATACTCTTCTTCTCCTCTGCTCCTCTTGCACTTCTCTTCCTCCTCTCTTCTTCTTCTTCTATCTGAAATACCCGAGACGCCTTATATAGCCGCGGGAAGAGGAGGATTAGGGTTTGTCCTCTGACAGGCCCTCAACTAGGGTTTCTGACCAATCGCCGCACTAGCGTCACATCTGTCAGAGGGTAGGTGCGGCGTCATGTCAGCCCTTTGTCGGGATCCCGAACTGCGGCAGCGCAGTCCGACTTCGCCCATGTCTGGAGCGCAATCCGGTTTCGCCCAAGGTTCGGAGCGCAATTGGGCACAGGCATGAAATCTGGGTTAATTTTTCTAACACCCTCCTTTAAGCCTGATTTCACGAGCGCTTTGACTCCAAGCTGCTCTCGCAATCTGCTGAAGTCTTCCTCCTTCAAAGGCTTCGTGAAGATGTCAGCCAACTGCTCCTTGGACCTGCAAAGCTGTAGTTGTACTTCGCCAAATTTCACCAGCTCTCTGATGAAATGATACCGGATGTCTATGTGCTTCGTCCGGCCATGGAAGACGGGATCCTTTGAGAGTGCAATGGCCGAATTGTTATCACGAGAAAATTGTTGTCGCGCCTTCCGGAGGAAAGTTCAGTTCACTCAGAACTCTTCGCAGCCAAACTGCACGGCATGCGGCTGACGTGGCGGCGACATATTCTGCTTCGGCTGTGGACAACGCAACGATGGGTTGTTTCTTGGACGCCCATGAGACTGCCCCTGATCCGAGATGGAAAGCATACCCGGAGGTGCTCTTTCGATCGTCGGTACTGCCAGCCCAGTCACTATCTGTGAAGCCCACTAGCTCCAACTGGTCTTGTCTGGCGTAAAATAGGCCATGGTTTCGTGTCCCGTTGACATAGCGCAAGATCCTCTTGCATGCTTGCCAGTGCGTGTCCTTCGGAGTCTCCATGAAACGGCTGATCAGACTGACTCCGAACATCAGATCTGGTCGAGTTGCAGTCAAATACATCAGACTGCCAACTAGCCTCTTGAACAAGGTTGGATCTACATTCCTCCCTGTATCCAACTTGCTCGAGCTTCAAACCTGTGGCTGCAGGTGTGATGGCGAGGTTTCTTGTCCTCCATCTTGAAGCGCTTCAGGACATCCTTCGCATACTTGCCCTGAGAAATGAAGATGCCATCTGTCGATTGGTCAACTTCAATGCCGAGAAAATACTTCATCAGCCCTAAGTCCGTCATCTCGAACTCCTTCTTCATGGCTGTTCTGAACTGGTCGAACAGGACATTGTTGTTGCCAGTATAAATCAGATCGTCCACATACAGGCAGACGATAATGAGCTCACCTGCTTCATTTATCTTCATGTACGGGGTGTGCTCATATGGGCATTTTGCAAACCCATTCTCCTAAAAATAGTTGTCAATCCAGCTGTACCAAGCTCGGGCGCCTGCTTCAAACCGTACAGGGCCTTCTTCAGCTTCAGGACTTTGCCCTCCTGGCCTTCAATTTCGTAACCTGGTGGCTGGTCTATGTAGACCTCTTCCTCCAACACTCCGTTGAGGAAGGCTGACTTGACATCCATCTGGTACATCTTCCAACCTTGTTGGGCTGCCAATGCCGGGATCATCCTGACTGTGTCAAGTCGGGCTACGAGCGCATATACCTCATGGTAATCGATGCCGACTTCCGCTTGTAACCCTTCGCCACCAATCTGGCTTTGTGCTTGTCAACGTCTCCTTGGGCATTGAACTTTGTCTTATACACCCACTTGACCCCAATGGTCTTCTTCCCTCTTTGGAAGATCTGTCAGCTGCCATGTTTCATTCTTTTCAATGGTTGCTATCTCCTCATCCATCGCATGCACCCACTTCGATTCGACTTGCATCTTCGAACTCTCTTGGATCAACTTCGGTAAAGAATGCAAAGTCAGAGTGCTCTTCATCTATGTGGGTTTGGGTTGCCTCGTAGATTTCTTGCAAGCTCCTTGTCTTCGCTGGCGTCCTCGGGTTTTGGATTCTACTTGCAAGTGGAGGTGACCGAGATGGAGTGGTTGTGCTACTGCTTGGCACCGTTGTTGCTCTTTGGAAGTTGCGGTGGCTGCACACTTCCTTCTTCCAAGTCAACAGACTGAACTTCTGCTGGCTCTAACTGGCCAGTCTCGACTTCCCGTTCCAGGCTTGATCTTCAAGAAATTTCACATCACGGCTGATGATGAGCTTCTTCGTCACAGGGTTGTACAGCCTATATGCCTTCGCCTGCTCACTGTACCCTGTGAAAATGCACTTCTCGGCTCTATCATCCAACTTCTGTCGCTTCTCTTCGGAACATGTGCATATGCAATGCACCCGAACACACGCAAGTGAGCCACACTTGGCTTCACTCCGCTCCAGGCCTCCTGAGGGATTTTGTCCTTCACGCTTTTGGTGGGACATACTGTTCAGCAAGTAGACTGCACATGTTACAGCCTCTGCCCAAAATTCATGCGACAATCCCTTCGCCTTCATCATGCTTCGTGCCATTTCCATGATGGTTCGGTTCTTCCTCTCAGCTACGCCATTCTGCTGTGGCGTGTATCTGGCAGTGAACTGCCTTCGAATTCCGTGCTGCTTGCAGTAGTTGTGGAATTCGTTGGAGATGTACTCTCCACCTCCATCAGTTCTGAGAGTCTTCACATAATAACCGCTCTGTTTCTCCACCGGAGCCTTGAACTCCTTGAATCTGGAAAATGCCTCGACTTCAACTTGATGGCATAAATCCAAGTCTTCCGGCTGAAGTCATCTATGAATGTCAAGAAGTATTTGTTGCCGGCAAACGTGGTGGTCTGCATCGGACCGCAAATGTCTGAGTGCACCAGCTCCAATGGCCGTGATGCTCTCCAAGACTGTCCTACAGGGAATGCATCCCTGTGCTGCTTGCCGACTAGGCAACCTTCACACACTTGGTTCGGTTGCTCTATCAGGGGTAGACCCTTCACCATTCGCATCTTGTGCAGTTGATTCAGGCCATTGAAGCTCAGGTGACCGAATCTGAGATGCCACAGCCAGGTAGCATCCTTCTCAACTGCACTCAGAGACATCAATGATTCATTCTGAATCTGCAGCGGAAACATTTTGTTTTTCGTCATGGACACTGTTGCAATTTGTCCATGGACTTTGTCTTTGATGGAGCAGACACCGTCTTTGAACAGTACAGTGTGCCCCTTCTGCACAAGTTGTCCAACACTTAGCAGATTGTGCTTCAACCCAGGCACATAAAAAACATCTTGAATTGTTTTTCTTTCACCGTGCCGGGTGCGGATGAGGATCTTTCCTTTCCCCATCACAGGAACTTTGTTGTTGTTCCCCATCTTGACTTCGGACTGGACTGTTTCATCTAGTTGTGAGAACATCTCTCTGTTCCCAGTCATGTGGTTGCTTGCAACCATTGTCAAGATACCGAGATGTTTTTCTTGCTCTCCTCTTCAATACTTGCAAGTCAACAGTACATTTCCTCCTGTCGCATTTTTGGGTTCCTCCGTATAATGGGCTTCTTGCTGATTCTCGTTCGCCATCTTCTTTTTGCATTGTGAGGCATAATGGCCGAACTTGCTGTCGATAGTAGCATTGGACCTTTGACATGTCCTTCTTCTGCTGAGAGCTTCCTTGCTGATTTCTGCCAGTGCCTCTTCCTCCTTGCTGATGAAAGTTGCAACTTGGCTCACCGTCATGAGGGTTTGATCTCCCTCCTTGCTTGTTACTTCTCCCATGCCTACTTTTGCCTCTTCCTCCTTGAGAACTAGAAGCGTTGTGGTGGGAGTCTTGTCTGCCGCTGTCTCGGACTGAGGCTTGAGCCTGAAATGCTTGCTCCAGAGAGGTCTGAGATGAACGGCTCAGCCTCTGTTCATGGGTCTGCAATGAACCCATGAGTTCGTCTGTCGAGAGGGTTGTCAGATCCCTCGACTCTTCGATTGCTATCACAACCGAGTCGAACTTCGCAGGCAGACTTCTGAGAATCTTCTCCATGATTCTCTGGCTCTGGACATTTTCTCCGTTCAACCGCATCTGGTTGATAATGTCCATCGTCCGGGTGAAGAAGTCGCTCATCGACTCGGACTCGCTCATCTGTAGATTCTCAAACTCTCTCCTGAGCATCTGCAGTTTCACCAACTTCACTTTGTCGGTGCCCTGATACGAACTTGCTAGGGTTTCCCAGGCCTGCTTGGCCTTGGTGGCTGATGCAATCCATGGGAAGATGGTCTCCTCAACCGCTTGCATGATGTAGAAGAGGGCCTTCTGGTCCTTCTTCTTGTGCTCTTTCAACAGATCCTTGTCTGCTTGAGAGAGGGCGGCCAGTGCTGCTGCATCTGCCGGTTCTGGGTAGCCGTTCTCGACTAACTCCCATAGCTCCTGAGATCCGAACAGGATCTTCATCTGGATGCTCCAGTAATCGTAGTTCTTGCCATTAAATCGTGGGATCTGCAACTACAGCGAGTTTCTCTCGGAAGCCATGCTTCTATCTCCGTGTCACGGCACAATCAGCTCTGATACCAATTTGAAGAATTTAATTTTTTTTTAAACTCGTCGATGTCGAGAGGAGTGCGGAAAGAGGCGAAGTCGGGGCGACGGACTTCGCCCAAACTGGGGCGAAGTGCGAACGTCGGGCGCGACGGACTTCGCCGAAATTGGGTGAAGTTCGAACTCGACGCGTGACGGACTTCGCCGAAGGGCGAAGTCGCACTCGAGCACGGACGGACTTCGCCAAACTGGGCGAAGTTCGCACTCGAGGCCGCGACGGACTTCGCCAAATTGGGCGAAGTTCGCACTCGGAGCTGCGACGGACTTCGCCGAAAGGGCGAAGTTCGAACTCGGGCAGCCAACGACTTGCGGGGTGAAGTGGGGACTGAGGCCAACTTCGGACTACTCTCGCGCACTCGAGCTGCTCCAGTCTTAGCCACGAACTTCGGAAGCAAACTTGGAAAGCTGCTTCAGACTTGTTCTTCTTCCGCGGCTGCCTTGGGTTTGCACGGCTTGGCAACACCCGTATGAGAGGAGAGAATAACCGGAACAGAGAACAACAAACTGCAAACCCTAAAGATGCCTAAAACAAACAACAAACTTTATTTATATTAAACGGGGTTTACAAGTTCCTCAATCGAGGAAATTACAACATCTGCAGGCTGCGCTGCAGGATAAATTAAACAAGACAAAATGTCGAGTCGGTTGCTCAGACATTAATCGGTGAGTCAAACTGCTCACTGAGATACTCTTCTTTGCCTCTGCTCCTCTTGCACTGCTCTTCCTCAACTCTTCTTCTTCTTCTTCTTTTCTGAAATACCCGAGACGCCTTATATAGCCGCGGGAAGAGGAGGATTAGGGTTTGTCCTCTGACAGGTTCTGACAGGCCCTCAACTAGGGTTTCTGACCAATCGCCGCACTAGCGTCACATCTGTCAGAGGGTAGGTGCGGCGTCATGTCAGCCCTTTGCCGGGATCCCGGACTGCGGCAGCGCAGTCCGACTTCGCCCATGTCTGGAGCGCAATCCGGTTTCGCCCAAGGTTCGGAGCGCAGTTGGGCACAGGCGTGAAATCTGGGTTAATTTTTCTAACACCCTCCTTTAAGCCTGATTTCACGAGCGCTTTGACTCCAAGCTGCTCTCGCAATCTGCTGAAGTCTTCCTCCTTCAAAGGCTTCGTGAAGATGTCAGCCAGCTGCTCCTTGGACCTGCAAAACTGCAGTTGTACTTCGCCAAATTTCACCAGCTCTCTGATGAAATGATACCGGATGTCTATGTGCTTCGTCCGGCCATGGAACACAGGATCCTTTGAGAGTGCAATGGCCGAATTGTTATCACAGAAAATTGTTGTCGCGCCATCCGGAGGAAAGTTCAGTTCACTCGAGAACTCTTCGCGGCCAAACTGCACGGCATGCGGGCGACGTGGCGGCGACATATTCCGCTCGGCTGTGGACAACACAATGATGGGTTGTTTCTTGGACGCCCATGATACTTCCCCTGATCTAAGATGGAAAGCATACCCGGAGGTGCTCTTTCGATCGTCGATCCTGCCCGACCCGATCCATCGTCCAGTGAAGCCCACTAGCTCCAAGCTGGTCTTGTACGGCGTAAAATAGGCCATGGTTTCGTGTCCCGTTGACATAGCGCAAGATCCTCTTGCACTGCTTGCCGGTGCGTGTCCTTCGGAGTCTCCATGAAGCGGCTGATCGGGCTGACTCCGAACATCGAGATCCGGCCGAGTTGCGGTCAAATACATCGGACGCCAACTAGCCTCTTGAACAGGGTTGGGTCGACATTCCTCCCTGTATCCAACTTGCTCAGCTTCAAACCTGTGGGCTGCGGGTGTGATGGCGAGGTTTCTTGTCCTCCATCTTGAAGCGCTTCGGGACATCCTTCGCATACTTGCCCTGAGAAATGAAGATGCCATCTGCCGATTGGTCAACTTCAATGCCGAGAAAATACTTCATCGGCCCTAAGTTTGTCATCTCGAACTCCTTCTTCATGGCTGTTATGAAGCTGGTCGAACAGGACATTGTTGTTGCCAGTATAAATCAGATCGTCCACATACAGGCAGACGATAATGAGCTCACCTGCTGCATTTGTCTTCATGTACAGGGTGTGCTCATATGGGCATTTCTGAAACCCATTCTCCTGAAAATAGCTGTCAATCCGGCTGTACCAAGCTCGGGGCGCCTGCTTCAAACCGTACAGGGCCTTCTTCAGCTTCAGGACTTTGCCCTCCTGGCCTTCAATTTCGTAACCTGGTGGCTGGTCTATGTAGACCTCTTCCTCCAACACTCCGTTGAGGAAGGCTGACTTGACATCCATCCGGTACATCTTCCAACCTTGTTGGGCTGCCAATGCCAGGATCATCCTGACTGTGTCAAGTCGGGCTACAGGCGCATATACCTCATGGTAATCGATGCCTGACTTCTGCTTGTAACCCTTCGCCACCAATCTGGCTTTGTGCTTGTCAATGTCTCCTTGGGCGTTGAACTTTGTCTTATACACCCACTTGACCCCAATGGTCTTCTTCCCTGCTGGAAGATCAGTCAGCTGCCATGTTTCATTCTTTTCAATGGCTGCTATCTCCTCATCCATCGCCTGCACCCACTTCTGATTCTGACTTGCATCTTCGAACTCTACTGGATCAACTTCAGTAAAGAATGCAAAGTCAGAGTGCTCTTCATCTATGTGGGTTTGGGTTGCCTCATAAATGTCTTGCAAGCTCCGAGTCTTCGCAGGTGTCCTCAGGTTTTGGATTCTGCTTGCAAGTGGAGGTGACCGTGATGGAGTGGCTGTGCTACTGCTGGCACCGTTGTTGCTGCTGGAAGTTGCAGGTGGCTGCACACTTCCTTCTTCCAAGTCAACAGACTGAACTTCTGCTGGCTTTAACTGGCCAGTCTCGACTTCCCGTTCCAGGCTTGATCTTCAAGAAATTTCACATCACGACTGATGATGAGCTTCTTCGTCACAGGGTTGTACAGCCTATATGCCTTCGCACGCTCACTTGTACCCTGTGAAAATGCACTTCTCGGCTCTATCATCCAACTTCTGCCGCTTCTCTTACGGAACATGTGCATATGCAATGCACCCGAACACACGCAAGTGAGCCACACTTGGCTTCACTCCGCTCCGGGCCTCCTCGAGGGATTTTGTCCTTCACGCTTTTGGTGGGACATACTGTTCGGCAAGTAGGTCGCACATGTTACGGCCTCCGCCCAAAATTCATGCGACAATCCCTTCGCCTTCATCATGCTTCGTGCCATTTCCATGATGGTTCGGTTCTTCCTCTCAGCTACGCCATTACTGCTGTGGCGTGTATCTGGCAGTGAACTGCCTTCGAATTCCGTGCTGCTTGCAAAAGTTGTGGAATTCGTTGGAGATGTACTCTCCACCTCCATCAGTTCTGAGAGTCTTCACATAATAACCGCTCTGTTTCTCCACCAGAGCCTTGAACTCCTTGAATCTAGCAAATGCCTCTGACTTCAGCTTGATGGCATAAATCCAAGTCTTTCGGTTGAAGTCATCTATGAATGTCAAGAAGTATTTGTTGCCGAGCAAACATGGTGGTCTGCATCAGACCGCAAATGTACGAGTGCACCAGCTCCAATGGTCGTGATGCTCTCCAAGAGCTGTCCTACGGGGAATGCATCCCTATGTCTGCTTGCCGACTAGGCAACCTTCACACACTTGGTTCGGTTGCTCTATCGGGGGTAGACCCTTCACCATTCGCATCTTGTGCGGTTGATTCGAGCCACTGAAGCTCGGGTGACCGAATACGAGATGCCACAGCCAGGTAGCATCTTTCTCAACTGCACTCAGAGACATCAATGATTCATTCTGAATCTGCAGTGGAAACATTTTGTTTTTCGTCATGGACACAGTTGCAATTTGTCCATGGACTTTGTCTCTGATGGAACAGACACCGTCTTTAAACAGTACAGTGTGCCCCTTTTGCACAAGTTGTCCAACACTTAGCAGATTGTGCTTCAACCCAGGCACATAAAAAACATCTTGAATTGTTTTTCTTTCACCGTGCCGGGTGCGGATGAGGATCTTTCCTTTCCCCATCACAGGAACTTTGTTGTTGTTCCCCATCTTGACTTCGGACCGGACTGTTTCATCCAGTTGTGAGAACATCTCTCTGTTCCCGAGTCATGTGGTTGCTGCAACCACTGTCAAGATACCGAGATGTTTTTCTTGCTCTCCTCTTCAATACTGCAAGTCAACAGTACATTTCCTCCTGCCGCATTTTTGGGTTCCTCCGTATAATGGGCTTGCTGCTGATTCTCGTTCGCCATCTTCTTCTTGCATTGTGAGGCATAATGGCCGAACTTGCTGCAGTAGTAGCATTGGACCTTTGACATGTCCTTCTTGCTTGAGAGCTTCCTTGCTGATTTTCGCCAGTGCCTCTTCCTCCTTGCTGATGAAAGTTGCAACTTGGCTCAGCGTCATGAGGGTTTGATCTCCCTCCTTGCTTGTTACTTCTCCCACGCCTACTTCTGCCTCTCCCTCCTTGAGAACTAGAAGCGTTGTGGTGGGAGTCTTGTCTGCCGTTGTCTCGGATTGAGGCCTGAGCCCGAAATGCTTGCTCCAGAGAGGTCTGAGATGAACGGCTCAGCCTCTGTTCATGGGTCTGCAATGAACCCATGAGTTCGTCTGTCGAGAGGGTTGTCAGATCCCTCGACTCTTCGATTGCTATCACAACCGAGTCGAACTTCGGAGGTAGACTTCTGAGAATCTTCTCCACGATTCTCTGGCTCTGGACATTTTCTCCGTTCAACCGCATCTGGTTGATAATGTCAGTCGTCCGGGTGAAGAAGTCGCTCATCGACTCGGACTCGCTCATCTGCAGGTTCTCAAACTCTCTCCTGAGCATCTGCAGTTTCACCAACTTCACTTTGTCGGTGCCCTGATACGAACTTGCTAGGGTTTCCCAGGCCTGCTTGGCCTTGGTGGCTGATGCAATCCGCGGGAAGATGGTCTCCTCAACCGCTTGCATGATGTAGAAGAGGGCATTCTGGTCCTTCTTCTTGTGCTATTTCAACAGATTTTTGTCTGCTTGAGAGAGGGCGGCCGGTCTTCCTGCATCTGCCGGTTCTGGGTAGCCGTTCTCGACTAACTCCCATAGCTCCTGAGATCCGAACAGGATCTTCATCTGGATGCTCCAGTAATCGTAGTTCTTGCCGTTAAATCGTGGGATCTGCAACTGCAGCGAGTTTCTCTCGGAAGCCATGCTTCTATCTCCGTGTCACGGCACTATCAGCTACGATACCAATTTGAAGAATTTAATTTTTTTTTTAAACACGTCGAAGTCCGCACGGCATGTTCGGACAACGCAGTGCGCAAGTCGGGGCCGACGGACTTCGCCCAAACTAGGGCGAAGTGCGAACGTCGGCCACGCCGACGGACTTCGCCCGAACTAGGGCGAAGTTCGAACTTCGCCCAAACTTGGGCGAAGTTCGCACTTCGGGGCCGCAGCCGGACTTCGCCCGAAACTGGGCGAAGTTCGCACTTCGCGGCTACGATGGACTTCGCCCGAAATTTGGGCGAAGTTCGCACTTCGCGGCTGCGACGGACTTCGCCCGAAATTTGGGCGAAGTTCGAACTTCGGGCAGCCAACGAACTGTGCAGGGTGAAGAGGGGACTGAGGCCAACTTCGGACTTCTCGTGCACTCGAGCTGCTCCAGTCTTAGCCGCGAACTTCGGAAGCAAACTTGGAAAGCCGCTTTAGACTTGTTCTTCTTCCGCGGCTGCCGCTGGGTTTGCCTGGCTTGGCAACACCCGTATGAGAGGAGAGAATAACCGGAACAGAGAACAACAAACTGCAAACCCTAAAGGTGCCTAAAACAAACAACAAACTTTATTTATATTAAACGGGGGTTTACGAGTTCCTCAACCGAGGAAATTACAATCATCTGCAGGCTGTGCTGCAGGATAAGTTAAACAGACAAAATGTCGAGTCGGCTGCTCAGACATTAATCAGCTGAGTCAAACTGCTCGCTGAGATACTTTTCTTTGCCTCTGCTCCTCTTGCACTGCTCTTCCTCCTCTCTTCTTCTTCTTTATTTCTGAAATACCCGAGACGCCTTATATAGCCGCGGGAAGAGGAGGATTGGGGTTTGTCCTCTGACAGGTTCTGACAGGCCCTCAACTAGGGTTTCTGACCAATCGCCGCACAAGCGTCACATCTGTCAGAGGGTAGGTGCGGCGTCATGTCAGCCCTTTGCCGGGATCCCGGACTGCGGCAGCGCAGTCCGACTTTGCCCATGTCTGGAGCGCAATCCGGTTTCGCCCAAGGTTCGGAGCGCAGTTGGGCACATGCGTGAAATCTGGGTTAATTTTTCTTACATTGGGTAGTCCAAGCCCCGCGATTGAGCCCCAAATCTTTTGTGCAGCATGGAGACCTACCCATACTGATTAGTTAGAAACAGTCACCTTGTGCAATGCTGCTACTTATCCTCGTTAGTTGCGGTTAAGTAGATATATATATCTCATATGCTCATCCCCAGTGTCACATACATACAAACTGTCGTCAGCGATGAGCACATGAGAATACTGATTAGCCTCAGTATTTACCTTCTGCAATGCTGCTATTTAGCCTTGTTAGTTGCTCATATGCTCATCCCCAGTGTCACATATATACAAACTGTCGTCAGGGATGAGCACGTAAAAATGCAGTTTTATTTTAACCTCAAATGCAATAAACAAAACCAAATGAGGTATGTGGTCCTCTTAATTTCTTAATTTTATTTTATTATTATATTTTCGATCAGTGCAATGCAATCCCTAGCTTCCTACAAAGGGTAGGCCTATTACTTTTTGTTGAGTTCGTATAATTGCCAAACAGTACCTTTTATGGCTATAGACGTTGGAGTAAACTATATCTACGTTGTTGGGATTTGGACTATATCTACGTCGTTGGTACAATACTAACAAAATATTAAAAAAAAAACAACATGAAAATTCGGACGACAACGTCTTGCGTTTTGTATGATATTTAATAATTGATAAAGAATAAGAATGGCGTTCCTATTTAATCGTTATAGTCTCTTCATATAATATTGGCAACACCACGGGAGAGGGGTATGGCATAGAATGGAAAAATAAGGAGCTGCCATTCTCGAGTGCAATGAATACAACTACCGTTCTGGTCTTGTCCTCAGGAATCTGAACAAAGACGATTGTGAACTCTCAAGTCTAAGTCGTGACTCCTCACGTGCAAGGTTTGCGCATAACCGACAAACCTACATGGTAGCAGTTTCCTCTCTTGCAGCGATTAGAATTCTTTACTCAAACATTTTGTTTTGATTGTTTTGTTTTATATTTATTTTAATTTTCTTCTTTTCTGTCTTCACCTTCTCAACATGACATTTTCTTTTAAAAATTTTTACTCAAACATTTTGTTTTATATTTATTTTAATTCCTTTTTTCTGTCTTCACCTTCTCAACATGATTTTCTTAAAAGTTTTTCATTGCAGGTTTGATTTTTTCATGTCTTTTAAATAGAGATTATTTATTCTGCTTCACCTTTAGCTGAGTGACTTTGTCCTTCTAGTGTTGTCTTAAGCCAAATGGCTTTGTTCTTCTAGCATTGCCTTGAGCTGAATGATTCTCTTCTTTTAGTATATCCTTGAGCCAAATGGCTTCTTCCTTCTTTTACTCTAGAGTTGATTTGAATGTTGCTTCCTTTGCCCATTTTGCCTCGATACTTTGTGCTTTTACATATGATTTCAAGCATTTACCAAAGATTTATGAGTTTTAAGCACTAATCTTGATTTTTATTTTTTATTTTTGTCTTTTGTCTTCTATATTTTAGACTTATTTTATCTTGAACTTTCTTTTTTTCATAAAGAAAAAAACCTCTTGCAAGGTCGTCTTGGTCCGAGATACCATGACTAGGGGTTCTACACCATCAAAGTCACCCGGGAGTCATGTTTGGCCCTACGCGCACCAACATTATCAATTGGATTTTGGATACCCAATTCAAATTTTTTGGTAGGGTGGAGATTCAAACCTGGTACCTCCCTTGGAGGATTACCCTCTCCTCTCCAACTCACCTACAACATCTGGATCTTATCTTCAGCCTTCTATTCTCTAAAGTATAGAAGCCTTTTGTATCTTTAGTCTCTATTGTTGCTCCTTTTCATTATATTTATCATCTTGTTGCATATGTCAAGGTTTGAATAACCTAAAACTTTCTAAATCCTTTTTCTTCCTATGTCAAGTTCTATCTTCAAGACCTGAATATTTTAACCTCCTATGTCAAGGTCTATCTTAAAGACCTAAATTCTTTTTATATATTATGTTCAAATCAATTTCTTTGTGACCTAAAACTTTAATGTCAAGGTTTCTAAAACCTAATTCTTCAATGTATGTCAAGGGTCAATTTATTTGTGACATAAAACTTCAATATCATGCCTCTCTAATTAATCTGTTGCTTGATCAAATATTACTTTAATAGTGGTATACCATTCATGATATATCCTTCTTTTGTTTTGCTTTCTCTTGCACTTAGAAGATGAAATTCTTGTCTATTTATTATAGGTAGGGTTATGAATAAGGGGTTGGACTCAAAATGTACTTGTAAAAAATGGTGAATCCTAATAAAAATCAAGGTGAATCAAGGCAAATCCTAAGAAAATTAAATCAATCATCTTCACACCAAAATTTGGGGCATTTGAAGCCCTAAAAAGTAAGGTTGTATTTAGGGAAAATGTTGACCTATTAAATCACCTTATAACTTTATATCAGACTCGAAAAACACTTTCCAACGAGTACAAATATACCTATGTTTGGATATATATTGTGGCAAATTGACCCTAAGAAAAAATTAGTCCTAAAAATTTTAGGCGAATGGGCCGACGTCGAGGGTCCTCATATTCGCAAATTTCAAATTTTGGAAATCCTAATATTCACACAATTTGCTAATAATTTCCACTATGCATAAACCTAGTTGTAGGAAGCTTACCACAATTCTAGTGATTAATATGAGCTACGACTCTTTCTCAATAATATCTTAGGTCACACCTAAGAATCTATAAATAATATCAAGGTGACTTGAATATCCCTGATTCTTTAATCTAAGTCAAGAGTTGGCTATGTCCCTAACATGATCAACTATCTTAAAGTATATACACCTTCCAATATAGATGAGTCCTAGTCTCACTAATTGTTTTGAAACTATGAAAAGACTCTAAAGTTGAGTCTTGGTCTTCATTGGTTATTCTTCAATCGTGGAAAGACTCTATAGTTGAGTTTTGTTCTTCACTAGTTATTTTTCAACACCATGGAGAGGTTCTAGCCTCTCTTTATCACTATGAAATTAGAATAGAATTTGTGTCACACTACTTTTAAAGTGGATAGACTCTAAATAAATTGTATAAAACTTTAAAATTTTGATTTTTGCATGTAGCTAAATAATTTGATTAACCTATGTAGGTGAGATATTTGATACCATTGATGGCATTTTAATACTTAATAGTACCATAAATCTCATAGGATCAAATATAATATAGCCACAATATGGTAAGATAAAAATAATAAGAATAATATGAGTAAATTAATATTTATATAATGGCTTACAATAAATAAAATAACATTCATTAATAAATAATAATATGAATGTAAATAGCCTGAATCATACATGTACAAAGCATGTATCACAACATACATATTAATTTCTCAAAATGTATGCAATACTTATTGATCTTCTCTCTATTACAAATACAATTAGGGTTATGTATAGTGATGAATATTCGTAAATTGGGCAAATATTAGGTGAATATTATACAATAAACACTTGATCTATTCTCTATAATATGATTGATAATTCCATTATACTTGACACTTCTCTATGGAGTACTATATAACCATAGTAGAATGACTCTTTAGATATTTGACTATTCCTTTCCAGATGCCAAGTCTGATGACTTTTGACTTCTTTAGTTGACACTTGCATATTTGATGAACACATAACTTTATATTGCATGCACACCTATACTTAACTCTTGATCTTCACTTTGTACACTCTAACCTAAGACACTTGTGCATATATTTACATTACATATTTGAACTCTTACATATAAGACACTTGTGCACATAGACTCAAATTACACTTTTATTCACATGACACATGCATTTCTTGCACATACACACTTACATAGAAAGGGAAAATAATACTCACACTCTAAACCATGACTCAAACCTAATCTAATATTTACAAGTTGTACCATGAAGGTACCATGAGAGTACATTAGCATGTACCACGCAATGTAATACTCTCCAACAATATTGAAAGTTACATTATATAAATAAATATGGATAATAATGTAATATTTGTGAATTTTAGCCTTTCTACCATGGTTAATAACTTACCTTTCCAAATTACTAAACAAGCTTCCACTCTATCCAAAAAAGAGATACAAAGATCCTTTTAATTTCCTTAATGTGAAAATAAAATACCCAAGTAGGTTGATGGATTTTTTTAATTTTAAAACCTAAACATAAATAATAATTTTTTGTAAGTCTAGGGCAATGTTAATGAAAAAGTCCTTGATTTTATAGTTGTAACCAATAGTCTAGTAGTCTTATAATAACATTATATTATTGATTTAATCTCTATGGACTCACTAAATAAGGGATGTGCCAAAAGAAAAGTGTTACCAACAAACTAGAAATGAGATTTGAAGGAACTACTTTTTACAACCTGAATAACATTGATATTTTCTTCCAATTTTACCTTTGAGAAGGCTCTCCCTTATGTCTCTACAAGAATAATAAATAGGTAAGGAGATAGTAGTTCACCTTGGTAGATTCAATAAGATGAATTAATGTAACTAGTAGGAGAACTATTGATCAAATATCTTAGAGTACTATAACTACATTTAATCCATTCATGCCAATCGTGATCAAATAATTTTTTTTGAGAATATCATGTAGAAAAATTCAACAAACATATTTGATTGTATCTAATTTCATAACCATACCTAATTTTTTTATGGAATGAAGAGACATGAACTCCTATGCAATGATTACACCATAAAGGATTTATTTAGCACAAACAAAACCATCTTGCACCTTTGATATTACACAATCTAGATGGATTTTCAACTTGTTTGCTATAATTTTTGAAATTATCTTATAAATTGCATTATAAAGACTTATTAGATGAGAATTATCAAAATATTTTGTATCATTTGCACATATTTATTAGGAAATAATGTAGTTAAAGTGAAATTCATCTCACTTATTGTAATATTTCTTTTTTTAGCCTCTTCACATACAATCAATATATCACTCTTCAATAAATTTCAAAACTTTTGAAATAAAATTATGGGAAATCCATCAGGACTAGATGACTTATTAGGATGTAAAGAGTAAAAATTCATTCAAATCCTCCATAGATATCTTAATCACAAATCTTTCATTTTATACCTATGTGATAATTTATAAAATATTTTGCAAAATCTTACCTTTTATATCTTTATCTTACCTAGGATCTAACCAAATATTTTGAAATAATTAATTGTTTTTTTTTTATCTTCATCTTCTTCAAAATATATTCCATTTGATATGAGGAAAAAAAGTATTTTTTATTTAGCATGAAAATGTTTGTTATTTCTATCTCCTTATTTGACCCATTTTACCCTAGATTTTTGAAACTAATATGACTTCTCTTTCAATACAATATGGTAATTGGAAAGTAATTTTTTATTAAACATAAGAATCCTAGTCCACTTGATTAATTTTTTTATTTCTTGTAAATTTTTGTGTTTGGATTCAATTTCATTCTTTTATTTAGAAGTATTACCAAATGATTTGGCATTTCAAAACTCCATTTGCTCCTTTAGATATTTCATATTTTGAAAAAACTTGTCTAGACATGATCCTTTAAAATTTGATTCATCCCAAAATAGCATAACCATCTAGAAGAAATTAGAGTCTTGGGAGCCACACAAAATAGAATTGAAATGGTTTTGAATTACCATTAGTGAATAAAGCACAAGTTAAAATAATAATTTTATGATCTAATCCTACTTGCAATAAATTATCTAAAGATATTTTATATTTTATTTATAACCATGTGTTCTATAACATGAATTTATCCATTTTTCTCCTATATGAGGTTACCCAATGCATATATTATCCCACATATATTAAAAACTTGAAGAAACAACATTACAAAGGCTATTCATATTGACAAATGAAGAAATGTTTTGCATTAATTTATACCATCTAGAAGTACCATCCTTCTTTTCTATAGGAGATAGAATTGTGATGAATTCACCAACAAGAATCCATAGACCATAATTATGAATTATCATTGTGTATAAAAAAAATATGCTAAGGCCCTTCTAACATTTTCTATGATGTGTAACTATAGTTGGAGCAGATAATTCTTAAATTTGATATTTTTCTCTTTTCCACAAAATAGTCTAGAAACCTAATTATGTTTTGCTTCTAATAATTATCCATTCCATTTGCATTTATCCCATATTTTTGTAATAAAACTAAAAGCTTGTATCTAGAAGAAATTTCTAGACAACCCCCATCATCCAAATATTTTTAAAATCATCCTAGAATTCCTTGCTACTTACTTTTTTTTTGTCTTAAAATAAATTTAGGACTATAACACATATTAATTCATGTAATAACTATTATTTATGGTTCTAATTTATATTCATAATATTCCATGATACCATTTTCATCATCACTTTTTATTTTTATTAGTGGCCTTAGCCCCACTTCTTATCAACACCTATGATATGTTTTTGGCTGCTCAAATTCATATGCCTTTTGAGTTTATTTTTCTCTTTGTTAATGCTTTAACAACCTTCTTACCTATTTTACAATCTCATAAAGATATTCACCTTCACCAATCTCTTATACTTTCCATATGATTCATAATGTGACTTATCTTATAAATATTTATACTACCCTAAGAATCTAAAATGCAAGAAATAACTTCATCAACACTATCTTCTTTACATTACCTTAGAAATCCTAAAGTACAAGGATGATCCTCCATAGTAATTACATTCTTATACTTCCCTATGAATCCTCAATTTTTATGGATACCTTCCATATGCATTTTTTATTGTGTTCTTGAAACTATAAATTACAATGGATACAATTTGAACTACTTTCATTTTTATTTCAAGGAGAGAATTTTATGCTACAAAAAATAAATAAAGATGATATACCTAGATTAAACTTAACCTCCTTCATCTTAATTGCTTTAAAAATAGTCCCTCAATTGTCCTTAACACCATTAAATCCTTTTGAATTTAAAATTGTGCACTGTAATTCCTCATCCCTTATGTCAATTTCTCTTCTAATGGTTGATTCAAGTAAGGTATCATGGCCTTTTACATTTGATGATGCAGAGAATTTTTTTACCACTTTATTGGGAGTGGAAAATACTTTATTTGACCTATATTCAATTATGATATGATCTACTTGTTTCATATTAAAAAATATCATCTTTATCCATCATGTTTACTTTCCAATATATTACCTTGTGTCTAGTCTCATAATATTTGTGACATCAAAATTTAATGTTTTCATAACACATTTGTTGATCCATTTATCTTGATTTATATTTAATCCTAATGGACTACAATAAAGGATTTAAAATATCTATGGTAACACATATGCTAGTATGTAAAACATGCCTTCTCTCCTTAGTAGTCAATCCCTTGCATTAGTTCCCCTAGAGTATTATTGATATTATTCAAAATTAAGAAATTCTAAAAAAAACTAGTCCAAAATGGAAGCCTTTTAATAGTACATATATTCATAGAAAAATATCACTCTATGTTCTTAAATATAATGTACCTTTGACCCTAAAGAGAGGGCCATTGTTCATTATATTATCCTTTATTTCTAAACTAGAGAAGATAATGAGAAGAAATACTTTTGAACAAAAATTAATAAAGTAATTTGAACTCAATCCCAATTTCCACTTAATCCAATTTCGAATCTCTAAAAACTCCAAAAAATATCAATGGAATTGACATATTAATCCTCTACTCTTAAGAACCATTACATCATGATCAACCATATCATCATTAATAATCACTTCTAGTTTAGTATTTGCTTCCTAGATAGGGTTTTTCATAGATTAACTCTTCCTCTTATCACTAAGTAGGGAATCCATAATTCCAACTAGGGAATCCTCACTTCAAACTTGTTGAAAATATAATTTGATTCATCACCAAACCTGATATTATATATTGTAATTGTTTTTAGACATAAGGGTATTTACTGTAAAATATATTGAATTTATTATAATATTTTATTGTGTAAGTTCATATGGTCCATGGTTGACCTTAGAATGGTTAATTCACCTTATAAAATTATATTTAACCTTAAATTTGTTTTTGTCATGTCAACTTAAGGTTAAGTTATTTTATGTATTTGGGGATATGGTATTGGTATAAATATCATTATCACTCCAACATTTGATTATTGAAGTGTTGTGATTCTTATCTATGAATAATATAGTGATTATTTATGGTGCCTATAGGTGTGTACTATATATTTCTCTCTTTTATCATTTTTACACTTTCTATATAATATTTGAGTGGATGGATTACTTATATTCATTTATAGAAAATATTATGAATTCCAACATGGTATTAGAGTGGGTATAGAGCTACCTTATTTAGTCTTGTAGAAATTTTATTTCAGATCCTTTGATGTTTCTTGTAAATTGAAGTATAAATATATCATAAATATCTCATTAGTTATTTCTACATAAGGGAAAAATGATCTCTTACATGCTTATTTATATTCCACTTTTCTATCAACTTTGTAAAAATTCCATGATATTCTTTTGGAAAAATATTTTCAAAATCTAAAATGAAAATATCATGGTTGCTGAAGGGATTTGAATATCTTGATTCAAAAAGGTATTTTAATTTAATGCTTCACACACTTTTTTTAAATTTGAATCCATGGTATTTTACATGCCTAACATGGGATTGACACCCTCACATTAGGAAACACACAACCTAGCATTGGCTTAGTATCCTTGTGTTATGAAACACAAAATGACTTCCTTTAGAGAGGAAGGCCATGCTACAACACATAAAGTGGGACTACTATTATGAATAGATCAATGTGTTTTAGGGTGTTTTGGATTGAATAACTAAGTTTTGAATAATGGTAGGTGATACTTTTGATATACAAAAAAAGTAGAAACCTTGTTAGGTAATTGAAATCTAGTAGTTTTTTTGAATTTTGATTCTTTGTCTTGACTATGAGAATGGCATGGTGATCTAAAACTTACATTAGAAAAAATAAGGCACCAAATCGAGTCATGATAGTTTCCTCTTTTGTAGTAAATAGATAATGCTTTATATTGCGTGAAGGAATAACCCATTCGCTCACCACTATAGAAGTAATATTTTAGGGGATAGTGGATGTGTGATTGAATCATGCACTAGTATTTTCACTAGCAATAGTAGGGTGGAGAACATATAAGTATAAGGGATGGCCTTTTTATTCCCATATACAAAATACTTTGTTGGCTAGCATGTTGTTCTTAGTATAAAATAGACTAGGGTTTGATCCCCTCCAAGTATCTTTGGATATTTTAATGATACAAGTGGATATAAAGATAATATGACCATCTTTCATGATATTCCAAACTCAATTTTATGTATTTATATTGACATATCAAATAAAAACAACCATGTTTCAAAGTCGCATTTGCCTAGAGGTCCTAAAGTGGCAAATGATAAATGGAAAATACCAACAAATCATGGATCACCAAGTGGAAGTAGTCAAATAGATATGTCTTCTCTAAGGTTTAGATTTTTTATTTTTTATTTCTAGGGTTCTATTATGAAAAACTTTTAGAGGGCATAACTTTTCGTATAAAAGTGTTTTGATCCCATTTTTAAATCGTGTGATTTTTTGAGTTCTACATGTTGGTGGCATCAGTTCAAGTACCTATTATAATGTTATGGGTTAGATTGTATAATATGGATCACCAAGCCTTAGTTATTCATCTTAATGGGTGAAAGTATAGAATTTGGTTAACTCAAACAATTAACCTTTTATGTAGTAATAAGCTATGGTGCATCTTTCAAGAAGATAAAGTAATAGCCCCTAATAAAGAAACTTGCCATCAAAGGTAATAAGAAGCCCTTGACCTATTTTCTTTTCCACATCGAAGAGAAAAGTGGACTTATTAAGGTATGGTCAAACTTACATATTTATTTGTAATTTTAACACTAAAGTTGCTTATAATTGGAGCTTTCTTCCACCAGCTTGGTTTATTTTAATAATATTGATGACTATATTATCATATTTAAGGCACTAAAAGCATATATCAAAACTTTTATATGCCAAAAATTAAATGATATAGAACGCATGAACATTTTCCTTGCTAACATCTTCCCTCCATTTTAGATGTTAAACCTCATGGTTCATATAATTCCTATGTTATTTCAATCTCCAAAAAATCTTACTTTTGATCAATTTTTCTCTCTTAGTCAATTTTTACCAAGCAATGAGGAATTATGGTGGCTTTTCACAAATATAAGATCATGTAAAGGAATTCAAACCTAAGGATTCTTAGACCTAGGGATGCAAGGGGCCAAGATAATGTCAGGGTAGATTTCATTTACCACAAGATATATTAGTTATCATTTTGTTACTATTGTAAATCTACAAATATCTTTATTTGTAGATATTATTTTATTGTTAGCTTTCATATCCTACTTGGTTATGTTAGTGCCTAGTTGTTAGTTGTTAGCAAACTAGGGGGATATTATTTTGTCAATATCCTACACAACTATTATTAGCTGAAGATGTATTATTTATACTCCTATTATCAATGATAATTATGAATATTTCATTCATAACATACATTAGTATCAGATCCATCTTGCATGTGAGGTACCTTCAGAGCAGGAGAAGGTAAAAATTTGTCAATCTTGCACTGATTCACGGGGGCATAAATATCAATATGGGACCCCTCTAGATGGGACACATTCCTTGAGGGAACCACAAGGCACAAATCTCAATACATGACCCCCTAGATAGGATACATTTCACAAGGTATAATCCCTCAATATCTCTTCGACATGTATTTTGATGTGATTTATGGAATATCATGTAGGCACTAACATTTTATCCATGGAATTTTATTTTATTTTATTTATTTGAAGTAGATTGGATGAAATATACTAGTTACAGATCTGACAACAACTGGTACACTATCATATCTTACAACTATTGTTCTTTAGAGGGTGCTGGTGTAGATTGTCAACCAACATGGAGTAATAGCTAGCCTGAAAAGTTGCCAAGTGGCTATCCTGAACTCCTCTAGTGCACTAAGGATACAAACCTAAACCCAGATACCTATGGAGGACATGAATACAAGATATGAACTGATATCATATGATTGGATTATGATCTGAGGCACAAATTACAATGTGATAGCGGACATGATTCCCAAGGTAAGATGACATGGCACATCCAAAGTAAGATGAAGTGGCATCACCTAATTGGTTGATGAGGTGCTGAGATGGCATGGAGCAATTGGTTGTAGTGGGTGTTGACTTGTTCTCCCCTTATTGGATGGTGACTCACGTACATGTGGCAGGTTATTATTCCTTTGGAGTGAATGATAAAATGCTGGTTACCACAATTTCCCAAAGGCAATCATGAGTTAAAGGGTGCTGCTTACATTTTATGTTGCAAGCGAACATCCACATAGCAGATGTGGGACATTAAGTCCCAAATATTTTTTACAAAGCTTTATTTTTTTATTTTCTTGCTTCATGAAGATGAAGCAGATAATATTGTAAAGCTTCTCTTCACCACTCGTTCGACGATGGTAGCCGGGGTGGTTGGAAGCTGATAGCTAGAGCGCTCCCCTCATGGGTTCATGAGATCAAACCCCAATGGATGCAAAAAGATGATATTTTTGCTTAAAAGAACACATGAGAGTGTTTCTTCAAAGGTCATAAGGTAAAATTTTTAATTTTTGTATTTGCATTATTTTTTAATTAAAAGTTTTTTTTTTTATATAATATATATGTTTTAATAATTTAAATATAACCTATGTTTTAATCAATTTATTTTCACAAATTAAATTTGTTTTTTTTAACATATAGTTTTTTTATTATTAATTAAATTATTTTTATTTAAAATTATTTAAAGTTTACAAATTAAATCAAAGAAAAGGAGATTCATTTTTTGCAAAACCAATTAAAATAGTGTTTTTGTTTTCTCAAAATTTTGAGATGTAATACAAATAAATAGCACATTTTTTTGCAAATCTAGGATTTCTTTAAAACTTTCTCAAATTTTTGAGAGTAAGAGTTTTTTTCTCATGAAGAATAGACCTTGGGTCCACTAATACCAAGTTGTGTGTTGACTGGTTTTGGATTGCCTTTCAAAAGCTTGTCGTGTGTCGACTTGACTTGAAAAGTGTGCTACCTTGTTAAATTTGCAAAGCAAAGGGGAGGACAAGAAATTGTGATTCTTTTTTGTAAATATTTAACACAAGGAGGAGGGGAACACTTAAATATCAAAGCGATTTGTAAAATAAAAAACAACTTGTACATTTTGTTTTCTCAAACCTTGAGATATAACACAAAACATTGCACATTCATTTTTTTGCAAATTGGAGAAGGTTCTCATCATATTGAAGATCTAAATTTTCATAACCTTGTTTATTTTGCAAACAAAATGGAGGGCAAACAAAGCATTGGATTATTCTTTTACAAAATTGTAACACAAGGGTAAATTGTAAAAATCAAAGGGTTGAAGCAATTAAACTTGTTTATTTTGCACCACAAAAAGGAGGGCAATTATTTTTGTCACATTCTTTACAAAATTGTAAGAAAAGGGAAGAATTTTGAATATCAATTTTTTTTTAAACACAAAATCAAATCTTTTGCAAAAATTATTGTAATAAGATGCATTTTTGATAGCATTCAACACCTTTTGTTAAATTAGATGCATTTTCGGTACAATCAGACACCTAAGTGTTAAGATTTATGGATAATTTTAATGGATTGTTGAATTTAAATTCTTTTTTTTGCAATTAACTCTTAAGTTAAAATCAAGAGAGATTAAGACCCCAAATTTTACATCCATTTGTGTAATTTATTGCAGAGGTAAAGCCAATTTTTTTATATTTACTCCATATAAAACCAAAATTCACTCTTCTTATTTGGCTTAAATTCCTCAAACTAATAATCCTTTTCAAGGGTTTTTAGGCAAGTGCCATTAAATATCTTTTTGAGTGAATTCTATTTCGGTACTCTTTTAGGGTATATCCAAAGAAAAAACATTTTTTTTTTGAAATAAGGAACCTTCAAAGTAGCAATTGTTTGCACTAAAGGGGGATAATTCCTTTCTTCCTTCAAAACATATTTTGACAAAAGGGAGATAAAACTTGTAAAGGCAATCAGAAAAGCAGAAGTCATCAAAATCAAACCTCTTTTTAGGCTTCATAAATAGAAAATTTTTGTTTGAAGTACTTGCAATAAAGGGGGATTGTACCTATTTTTAGGCTTCATAAATAGCAAATATTTTTGCTAGAAGTACTTGTAATAGAGGGGGGATTTTTTGGTGAATTTTTTTAAAATTTACAAGAAGACAAGATTTGTAAACCTCTATATAGACTTCATAATAGAATTTTTTTTTCTTGAAGTACTTGCAATAAAGGGGGAATAAATTTTTTTCTTCTTTCAAAGAATATTTTGCAATGAGGAAGAATTGTAAGGGTGCATTTTTGGCAACAACCAACACCTTAGTCAAACTTCTTGCAAAATTTCATCAAAGAATATTTTTTAAAAAGGGGGGAAGACTTGTAAGGGTGCCTTTTTGACAGTGACTAACACCTTAGTCAAATGTCTTACAAAAATTCTATTGTAAAAGGTTCATTTTCGGTAGAGACCGACACCTCAAGAAAATGGACAGTTCAAAGAAGAAAAATACCCCAAAACAAACTAATGTTGTTAAATTAGTTAAAGGTCTTTACTTTCCACCAGGGTTGGAAGGAATGGAATTTTATGAGGATGGATAATTTCTCACACTACACAATGATGTAAGACCTATTCTCAAAGATTCTGAAGCTTGTGAAGACCTTCAAAATAATGGTGCTCTAATCCCTATTAGCGGTGTACGGGTAATATACATATCATTTGTTTCACTTGACATTACCTAACATAAAAAGAAAAGAGAAATCAATGAGGAATAAAAGGTCATTCTCCTAATGGTGCATGTTTTTTGTGACACAAGTGACTTTCAGCCCATGATGACAAATTCTTGTTGTAGCACAAGTGACCTCAAACCCACTATGGCCAATGCTTGTGATACAAGCGACCTCAAACATTCAATGGTAGATATCATTTGTAGCATTGGTAATCTCATCACAAAGCTAGATTTTTCTTGTGATACTAGTGACTTAATTAATGTACCTCCTTAAAAAGAGATCCATAATCTCATCAATAATGACAAATGCCATATTGTTAAAAGCATTTATGAAGATGAAGAACTTGGGTATTTTGAAAAAACACACCAAAGGCATTGTATCCAAACTCATGAATAAAATGGAATTCAATGGTAAGAAATTAAGTAAACATGGTAAAGGTATTAAAACTCCTATAATACCAAATTTTAGGCCAAAGAATAAAGGCCTTGGTTATGATGAACAAGCAAGTACTAGTAAAACTATGTTTGTAAAACCTAAAACTCCTATAACTCCTACAAAACATTGTTGTAGTCATTATGGAAGAACATGACATGTAGCATCTAGGTGTTGGAAACTACATCCTTACGACACATGTGAATGTACAAATCACTCCTCTTCAAATTTTTGGTACAAAGTTAAAATGACCAACAAGGTTCATATTGATTATGGATGGATAAATCTCACACAATGGATCAAAATGAAATAAATATTGTATGGATTCTACAAGAAATGTAAAACCTATGGTATACCCATTGTAATATCCAGTGACAAATATCCAAAGATAGACCCATAGGTACTTATCCAGAGATACACTTAGAGCCATGTGCCAGGGCATGTTCCAAAGCAAGAGCCAACATCTTTCATTTATCTCCTTTATTGTATGGGGTAATTATCTACATTACCCAAATAATGTATATAAAATAATAAAATGGGGTTGTTAGAGTAATTATTCCATTACATGGATAATATCTAGATTCCATTAGTTGGATAAAATATAGATTCTAATCTTGGGTCATTACCATTTTCTATTAGCATGGAATATAAGTTACTACATTCCCACCAATGAATAGGTTGCATATATATTCACTAAGGCAAGTGCACATGTCAAAATTGAGTTGTTTCACAACACTCCTTGCATTTCAAAATAATTTAATAAAGGGGGCTTAGGGTAGATTTCATTTACCACAGGATAGATTAGTTATTACATAATTTTGTTACTATTGTAAATCTACAAATATCTTTATTTGTAGATATTATTTTGTTGTTAGATTGTGTATCCTACTTGGTTACATTAGTGCCTTGTTGTAAGTTATTAGCAAACTAGGGGATATTATTTTATCAATATCCTAAGTGGCTATTCTTACTTGAAGATGTATTATTAATACTCCTATTATCAATGATAATTGTGAATGGTTTATTCATAACATACATATAAGTAATCAAAGAGGTTAAACACTATTTGTGGATATTATAAAAGAAAATGATATCCAAGGAATAATTTTTTTTGAAAAATTTGAAAAAACTTGTATTAAAACAAAGATCAATTACAATATGGGAAGAGACTCTTCCCAGCCGAAGTCAAAGAGAACACAAGCTTACAATAGTAGAAGAAGATTTGCAATGGAGCCAAATCTCTCGAACCATTAACTAGCTAGCGGGGGGTCGGCATGGACAATTGATGCAACTTGTCACGAAATCGCGACACTATTCTTCTCCTTAGGCCGCGAAAATGCAACATGTCGCGATATCGCGACACCTTTCCCCTATGGCCGCGAAAAAGCAACATGTCGCGATATCGCGACATTTTTCTCCTTTGGCCGCGAAAATTCAACATGTCGCGATATCGCGACACTTTTTCCTCCTTTGGCCGCGAAGAATGCAACATGTCGCGATATCGCGACACCTTTTCTCCTTTGGCCACGATAATGCAACATGTCGCGATATCGCGACACCTTTTCTCCTTTGGCCACGAAAATGCAACATGTCGCGATATCGCGACACCTTTTCTCCTTTGGCCGTGAAAATGCAACATGTCGCGATATCGCGACACCTTTTCTCCCTTGGTCGTGAAAATGCAACATGTCACGATATCGCGACACCTTTTCTCCCTTGGCCATGAAAATGCAACATGTCACGATATCGCGACACCTTTTCTCCCTTGGCCATGAAAATGCAACATGTCGCGATATCGCGACACCTTTCCTCCCTTGGCCGTGAAAATGCAACATGTCGCGATATCGCGACACCTTTCCTCCCTTGGCCGTGACGAAGCAACATGTCGCGATATCGTGACAACTTTCCACCCTTGGCCGCGACGAAGCAACATGTCGCGATATCGCGACAACTTTCCACCCTTGGCCGTGACGAAGCAACATGTCGTGATATCGCGACAACTTTCCACCCTTGGTCGCGACGAAGCAACATGTCGCGATATCGCGACAACTTTCCACCCTTGGCCGCGACGAAGCAACATGTCGCGATATCGCGACAACTTTCCTCCCTTGGCCGTGACGAAGCAACATGTCGCGATATCGCGACAACTTTCCTCCCTTGGCCGTGACGACGCAACATGTCGCGATATCGCGACAACTTTCCTCCAGTGACCGCGACGACGCAACATGTCGTGATATCGCGACAACTTTCCTCCAGTGACCATGACGACGCAACATGTCGCGATATCGCGACAACTTTCCTCCCTTTGCTTTTTCTTTGATCATTGGCTCAAGGACCTTTCAAGACCCTGCCTAATCACCTCATCCTCAATAGCCATGTCATTGTGCAGCTGAACCCCTACCTCCTTCTCAGCACCCATCTTAGCTAGGAAGTCGGCCGCTTTGTTTAAATCTCTACTCACATAGACTGGAATCACATCATCTAATTCCTTCCATAATTCCTTAATTTGAGTGACAAGAATCCTCAACCTCCATGCTTTCAAAGCAAAGTTCCTCATGCAATCTAGAGCTCCAACCATTATTTGAGAATCTGATTCAAGTATGATCCTCCTGTGGCCCTGTTTCACTGCCCAAATAGAAGCAGATTTGATAGCTATGGCTTCTGCTTCATTGTTTGTGGCTCTTCCCAAGCCTTGCAGTTCCCAATAGAGCACTGATCCATCATGCTTTCGGCAAACCACTCCAATTCCGGCACTACCCGGATTGCCCTTTGCAGCTCCATCAGTATTAATTTTAATCCAGCCTTCTGGTGGTGGTTTCCAACTAGCTCTGTCTTGTCCCTCTTGCTCTTCAACTCCCTCTTCCATTGGCCCAGTAACAACCTGAGTTTCCTCTATAGCATAGACAGCTACAGTTTCTGTGACTTTGCTCCAGATGACCTGCCAAACTCCATCTAACGAGGAAAAAATTTCTCTAAAAATTCTAGCATTTCTCTCCAACCACACTTGCCACCAAATGAAGTTTAATCCAAGCTCCCAACCAATTCGAAGAGCTTTAGATTTAAATCTACCACTCTTCCATCTTTCCCAGATATTAGTCCGATTCAAGTCACCATTAACTTGAATTTTATAGTAAAAAAACCATCGCTTCCAAATCTGACGCGTGAAAGGGCACTCAAACATCAGGTGATCAGCTGTTTCCTCGTTCTTGTAGCATAATACACATTGAGATGGACCGATGATTCCTCTACATCTGAGATTGTCAAAAGTGAGAATTCCATTGTGCATAAACTGCCAGGCAAAAAAGTTTACTTTTGGCCAGCCCTTGGAGTGCCAAATCTTTCTCCAATCCTCTATCGGGAATGAATGGGGGGAGGCTCTGGGAGGATCTTGTCATATCCGTCCTTCACTGTATAGACACCAAGGCTCCCATAGCCCCAAGCTAATTCATCCTCCTCGTCTCTACCTGTGAGAAATCTTTCTGACAAGATTTTAGTCATGGTGGGTGCCAACTCCGGAGGGATTGAAATTGGCCACTCCTCCAACTTCTTAAACTGCTTAAACTTATACTCCCCCAGTTGACTAGTGATGAAATAACTTTCAATGTGGACCCATCCCTTGGTTTCTATGGCTGTTTTTATTGGTTGCAATTCAGGAAATTCAACAATGATGGGTGGGTATTGATCCCATGAATCTGTCCAGAAACGTGCCTTCTCCCCTCTCCCCACTTTCCAAAACAATCGATCTTTAACTACCTGAGATCCTAGCTTGAGAGCCTGCCACACTAAGGATCCAGGACCATCCAAAGGGAAACGACCCACCTCATTGGGGTTAACATGACCCAAATATTTACTAGTTAGGATTCTATTGAATAAGGAGGTTGGTTGGGAAATCCACCTCCAGTACAGCTTTCCAGCCAAAGCTTTATTATTTAACTTGGATCTTCTCAGTCCCAGCCCTCCTTTTACCTTGGTCTGGGTTACTTTATCCCAACCAACTAAGGCCCATTTCCTCTCTCCTTTTACTCCTTCCCATAAAAATCTTCTAGCCATATTGTCCAGATCTTTCCATATAGTATGTGGGGCGGCCAGGATAGAGAATTTATAAATTGGCATGGCCTGAATGATTGACTGTAAAAAATTTAATCTACCCCCATAGCTTAACCATTTGTGAGACCAATGATTCATTCTATCTTTGATACAATCCAAAAGATTCTTCCAGATATCTATTTTTAGTTTTTTAAAATGCAAAGGAACCCCCAAGTAAACCACTGGGAGAGAAGTCCTTGTGAATCCCAAGATCTCTAGAACTCTATCCTGGAGCCTTTGATCAAGATTGAGAAAGACCACTTTGGATTTTTTATCATTGATGACTTGGTTTGAAGCCCTAAGGTAGACATTAAGAGTATCTCTGATCACTCTTGCTTCCCTGAAGCTGGCCACTCCAACCAATCTTGTATCATCCACAAACTGTAGGTGAGTCAAAAATTCCTCACCCACCTTGATACCTGTTAGCAAACCTTGATGTCTTCTCCTCAAGAAAAGTCTACCTAATCCTTCAGCCAAAATGAGGAAAAGATAGGGAGAGCAAGGGTCCCCTTGACGAAGGCCTCGGGTGGCACCAAAAGGTTGCGAGGGAAGACCCTTGATTAACACTGAATAAGACGGAGTAGAAACACAACTCATGACCCATTCTATCCAGTCCTGAGAGAAACCAAAGGCTGCCATCATCTTTGACAAGAAACTCCACTCCACCCTATCATAAGCCTTTGACATATCTAATTTAATGAACATTCCTTTATTACCAGATTTTTGCATTGTATGGATTGCCTCCTGAGCAAGAACCACCCCATCCAAGATCTGCCTACCCTCTACAAAACCCCCTTGCTCTGAGGAGATAATGTTATGTAAAAGAGGTTTTAGCCGTTCAGCCATTACCTTTGTGATTATTTTATAAATCACATTGCATAAGGCAATAGGTCTATAATCTGAGATATGTACCCCCTCCTCCCCTTTTGGAATTAAAGTGATGAAGGTATGATTTAATGCCTTAAGCATTCTTTTATTACCTCTGGACTCCTCTATGACAGCCAAAACATCCTCCTCCAAAGTATCCCAAAAGGCCTGAAAAAACTCAATTGGAAAGCCATCTGGTCTTGGAGTTTTGCCTGTGCTCATTCCAAAGACCACATTCTTCAGTTCTTCTCTATCAATGGGTTTAAGAAGGGTCTGATTTTCTTCTTCAGAGATAACAGAGGGTATGACATCAATAACTTCATTTTGAGCCTCTTCATCTTGCTCCATACTTTCCTTAAAAAGGTTAGAAAAATAATCCATTGAATGGGAATGCATACCAGGAAGAGTATCAAAGGAGTGTCCATTCTCATCTTGAAGAGCTTCCATGTTATTCATCTGTCTCCTAGCACAGGCTGACCGATGGAAAAATTTGGTATTTCTATCACCTTCTAATAACCAAGTGGTTCTTGCTCTCTGTTTCCAGTAGGTCTCCTCTTGGTTATCAATGTCCTCAACCGCTTTATGCAAGGCATCATCCTCGGCTTTGAGCTGCTCTGTAATTGTTCCTTCCCTAAAGTGTTTTTGAACCTCATCCCATCTGGCCACCAAAGGAGCTCTTTGGAGCTGGAAGTCTGTCTTGTTAGCTTGCCTCCATTGCTTCAGTTGAGCTTTGACATAATGAAGTTGTTTGTGGAATCTAAACATTGTTGTCCCAAAAGGTAGACGACCTTCTTCCCACCACTATGGAATTTTCTTTCGAAGATCCTCTTTTTGTAACCAAAAATTCTCAAATTTAAAAGGTTTGTGATGCTGCCCTGTCATAATCCCTCCCTCCAACAAAATGGGAAAGTGATCTAAAACTGGACCCTCCAAAATCTGGAATTTTGTATTCCATTTTACAAATGCCTCCTCTGAAACCAGAAAACGGTCTAGCTTTACCTTCCTGCTATGTGGCTCCCTCCTCTTGTTAGTCCAAGTAAAGTTGGTTCCAGGGCCTTTAATATCCACTAAGTGAAAAGCCTGGACTTGGGCAATCAGAAGTCGATCCCCTGGGTCCAAAATTGGGGTTCCCCCTTCCTGATCGCTAGAAGATAATTTAGCATTAAAATCCCCAACAATAATCCAGTCTAAATCTTCCCTTGAGGTCCTCATGTTATGCACAACTTTCCATTGAAGCCTCTGGCCATCAAGGTTTTGAGCCCCATAAAAATTTGTGATTAAAACATGTTCAGCTGTGACATTATTCCTAAAATGAGATGTGAGAACACCCCTCCAAGCTATATGTTCTATTGCAGTCCATTCCAGAGAGTTCCAAAGAGTAACAATCCCCCCTGAGGCACCTTGGGCAGCCACATCCATATGACCAGCGCCCCTCCAAATTCTGTTAACTATTTTACACATAAGATCTAACGACATTTTTGTCTCCTGGATAAGCAAAAAATCTGTTTTGCATTTTTCTAAGAGTCTTTGAACAACAGATTGATGGGTTCTACTGTTTAAACCCCTAACATTCCATGATTGTATAATCATTGAAAACCTTGAGAGCAGTAAGAATCAATTGGCCTCACCGATCCTCCAGTGATCAGTTTGTCTCCTTGAACTGCTAGCAGGTCCTTATTTGATTTTCTACCCACTCCTTGAGAGTTGCTATTTTTTGATCTCTTTTCCACCTGAGTTATCCCTAGAGTTGGCCTTTCTCTGTTCTTTTCTGCTATTCCCATGCTGACATCCTTGATTATTGGTTGCGCTTGGGTATGCACTATCAATGCCCCTGCACTCTCTGACTGCGGTAACTCAGTGTACTCAATTACCTGTTCTATGACGGTGGGAGATGAAGGAGAAGCTTGAGCGTGGATGTTATTGTTTTCAGTATTCCCATCCACTCCTTCCATGACTTGATCCTCTTGGTCCACTAGTGTCTTAAATATTTCATACCTATTGGCTGGCTTGAGTTGTGTTTGCTCTTTACCATTTTTCTTTTGCTTTCTCCTTCTTTTGGGCTGTTCAAAGCCATCTCTCTAAACTTCTTTACCCTGAGGAGTATTGGTTGGTTCTTTGGTTAGAGTTGACTTACCCTCCCTGGGAAGATTTGGCCTTCCAAGCGGGGCCTCCATTTTTGTGTTCAAATTATTTGGGCAAAACCGGGCCAAATGCCCGTATTTGTGGCAAACTCTGCATCTGAAGGGCCGAGCCTCATAATCTAGCTGTTGAATCCAAGATAGTCCTTCCAGTTCAAGTTCCACCTCTGCCGGTAGAGGCTGGCTAATATCCATTTCCACACAAATTCTTGCAAAAACAGTTGTGTTTCCTTCTATGGTGTCTTTGGAGACACCCAAATGTCTTCCAAGGGAGTTACCGATCATTTCCAAAACCTGCTCACCCCAAAACTCCATTGGAAGAGCATACAAATGGATCCAAAGCCGGGACAGCCGTGGGTTCAATACGAGGATCGAAACCCACTCTCCAGGGTTGAACAAATAACCCTATCGGACCATGGTTCCTCTTTTTCGATTCAAAAGCCCTATTTCTATCGGCCAGAGAAGAAAAACTAACAATGAAATACCCATTGCTAATAAACCATAAGGAGTACTCACCATGAGGCTCCCAATTTTTCCTGACCCAGGAATGCAAGAAATTCAGGGTAGGGCGAATACCCATGAATTTACAGATCAGATCGTGGTTGGCTCTGTATAAGACTGTGTCTTCGACCATCCTTGGCTCGATGACAATCTTGGGCCTTGATTCGGACTGCGGAAGGCATCCATTGACTCGTTGGGCTGTTGATCTCTTTCCAGCGTTCTTGAAGAGCATATGAAGAGCATTTCTCTGAGCTTCGTCATTAGAAGATGGAGATTTATCTTTTAGCAAGTCTACAAAAGAGCTCTTTCTCCCTGTGAGAGGATCCGGAGGAGTCCCCATTGGACCCTCCTGGGGCAGCAGACTTGCCTTCAGATCCACAGTAACCAGAAAAACACTACGGCAACCCACCAGATGCCCTGGATTTTCCTTAGCTCCAGAAACCCTAGAACATCGCTTCTCGCCTGCTCCGAATTTTTCTCGCCAAAAAAATCAACAATCTAGGATATATTCGGTTTGGATTGATATCCAAGGAATAATTGCTTACTAAAATTATAAATTATTTAAGTTGAGTTTCTAAATATGGGTGGACATCTTCTAGATTATGAAAGGGATTCCAACTAATCTACCTTAGCTATAGATATCCACTGAAAAACTTATTATCCAGGGAATATATTATTATCACTAATGTCATCTCTTCCTATCCTCTTAGTTTGAATTATGAATGTGTGTTGAAAGTATAATCTATTTCATGGCCAAGGTTGATATTATATGATGTAGTATTGCATAGGCCAAATGGAAATCATTATCTAATGTATTGAATTTATTTTAATATTTTATTATGTAATCCCTATAGGATTCAATTAACCTTGTTATGGTTAAACCCACCTTATAAAGATGTAATCAAGCTTAAAGACTTTAATGTTATATATATTTAAAGTTATGTTCATTTATGTATTTAGAATTTTGGTTTTTATATAAATACTCCCCACCACTCCTTAATTTTATTATTAGATTTTTATGATTCCTATTTACTAATAATATAGTGATTATATATGGTGTCTATGGTGCCCACTATACTATCCTCTCTTTTATCCTTTTTACAATTTATATATAATATTTGAGTGGATGGATTGCTTTTGTTTGTTCCTAGAAAACATTGTGAATTAGTACCATTCTCTCTTTTATCCCTTTTACATTTTCTATATAATATTTGAGTGGATGGATTGCTTTTGTTTATTATTAGAAAAAATTGTGAATTCATACATAAATAGGGAATCCTTGCTTCTAGTAAGGGCTTTCAAAAAACAAATTTTTTTCTATGTTACCAAGGTTTTAAGCGGGCCTTCCACTTCTACATTTTCTCCCCCTCCCCCCCCCCCTCGTTCGAGGTTTCTGGGAACAGGTTCAATATTCCTTCCAACATTGCTGAAGAATCCTTTTCCTTGGTTAGGAAAGTGGTTGGAGGTAATCCAAATCTTGACATTATACGGTGTTGGGCTTTTTCCATATGAAAATTTTGAGGGACCTAGCAAATAGTTTGCCTTTCCATGAGTTTTTTTGGAGTTCACCTTAATACTAAAGAATATGTTGTTCAAATACTCTCTGGAGGACCTTGGTTCCTTGGGTCCAAGAGTGTCTTTCTGATGAAATGGAATCCGAACTTCAACCCAAAAATGCAAAGCATTAACTTTGCTCCTATCTGGGTCAAATTTCCAAACTTACCTTGGCACCTTTTGCGGGAATATATTTTCAAATCCATGGCCTCAACTATTGGAGACCTGCTTCTCATCGATAAGGTAACTCTCTCCAGATCACGGATGCATGCTACCCGCCTATGCATAATGGAAAACCTTGATTCCGCTCTTCCTACTTTTGTGTAATTGGAACTTGGAACTTCTCTCTTCAAGCAAGCCATTGATTATGACAACAAACCTCCTTTCTACATTGAATGTTGAAATCAGGGTCATCTTCATGCTCATTGTCCTTCTCTCATGAAACACGTGGCCTCTTCTGAGCGAATGAATGACTCTACTCCCATGGCTAAGGAGAATGCCTTTCAGGATTCATAAAGGAAGGATAAGAGAAAATTTCCTCCATCCAAAGGAATAAGTTTCAATCTGACCAAAGAGTATACAATCAAAGAAGGTCGTAACACTGCCCCTTCCATTATATCTCCTGATGATAAAGGGAAAAATATTTCTAAAGTGACTACATATAATGAGGTTAGTCTTTTTGCTCACCCTTTTCAATTTCAAATTCTTGCGGATTTAAACTCTGAGGATATTTCTAATAAACATAATGATCCAAATTCCAATTCCAATTCTCCCTTGGATCTGAAGAATCTTCCTCAAGAACCATCTTCTGAGCTCTTGTCTGTGAACCCTGAATCCTAAATCAGCCCATTATTGAAGATGCTTTTATTCCTTCATCCTTCCTTGAACCTGTGAGTCCTATAATTTATAGAATATCCTCTTCTACTTTCAGTCCCAAAATCCTTCGGAGCCAAAAAAAGTCTCCCATTGATTGCGGAATGGAAAAAAAGAGGAATACCTTCTCACTCTGATCAAAGGAACCAAGATGCACATGAAGATATTGCTAATGGTGTTTAAAAAACCTTGTTCTCTACTAGAATTAGTATTTCCAAGGAAGAAACAAAGAGTACCAAATCTCCCCAACCACAAGGGAAGGGAGGCAAAAGAATCTCCAAATCCTCCAAATGAAGATCCTCTCATGGAATGTGAGAGGCATTAATGGCATATCTAAGCAGCAACTAGCTAAATCATTAAGGAAAGAAATTAGACCGACTATTTTTGTGATTCAAAAATCCAAGATTAGTGAACCTCTTGATAAAAAGATCTGTAATTTTATTTGGAAAAATTGTGATTTATGCGCTTGCAACGCCAAGGGTGCTTCTGGAGGTTTTTTATGTCTATGAAATCCTTCTCTTGTGGAATGAAATCTTATCTATTCTAATGATGAGATTTTGAGCATAATTTTTTTTGATAAAGACAACAATTGTTCATGGGTTCTGACTAACATCTGTGCTTCCAATTCCATTTTTGGGAGATTTCATATGTGGAATACTTTATCCTCAATTAGAAATTATTTTTCCAATTTTCCCTAGATTCTTGTTGGTGACTTCAACACCCCTTTGTTTCCTTTTGACAAAATGGGAGGATTTAGCTCTTTTTCTAAGTGTATGGAGGACTTTCAGGATTTCATTAATGCTCATAATTTGATCGATGTTAATATAAAATACAATCAATTCACATGGTCAAATATAAGGTATGGATCACAGCTAATTCAAGTCAAATTAGATAGGATGATGTTTTCTCAGGATGCCTTTGACAACTGGGGATATGCCACTTTTAAATCACTCCTCAAAATTGGCTCTAATAATAGTCCCATTCTTCTAGAGATAAATAATCCAAAAATCTATAAAACCCCTTTCAAGTTTGAATTAATGTGGATGCAACATCCTGATTTTAAGGAAAGAATCAACCAATGTTGGAAAACTGATGTTCAAGGAAAACCTTCCTTCATTTTGGCCCAAAAACTCAAAATTATCAAAGAGAATATCAAAGTATGGAACAAAGATATATTCGGCAACCTTTTCCACAATAAGTAGGATGTAATTTTGAGGCTATATTTGATTTAAAAATATAACCAGGAGAATGGTGATTTGATGCCAGGAGCATCCGGTGGCAGCAGAGCAATCTTGCATCAACAAAAAATTTTCTAAGTGTTTGCCTTGGTGTCGCGATATCGTGACAAAAAAAGAGTCGTGATATCGCGACATGTTGCATTTTTGCGACTTAGCTAGGAGAGAGAATGTGCGGGGCGAAAATGTCACGATTTTGTGACATGTCATGAAATTGCGACTAGAAACAAGAAAGAGCAGAAGCATGATGAAAATGTCATGAAATCACGACGTGATTTCACGACATGTCGCGAAATCATGACCGTCACAAAATCATGACCAAAAGCAACCGAGAGATGATGCTGATGAAAATGTCACGATTTCACGACATTTCATGAAATCGCGACCAGCAGCAGGAGGGAGAAGCTACCAAAGAAATTTTCGCAATTTCATGACATGTCACGAAATCACGACCGAAACAAAAAAGCAGAGGTGTCCGAAGGCAAATGTCACAATATCATGACATGTCGCGATATCATGACTTGAAGATAAGAAAGGCAGCGAGGAAGGAAAATGTCGCGATATCACGATGGAAAGGCAGAGAAGGAGCCAGAGACAAAAGTGTCACGATATCGTGACATGTCGCATTTTCGCAATGAAAAGGCAGAGAAGGAGCCGAAGATAGAAAAGTGTCACGATATCGCGACATGTCACGATATCGCGACGAAAAGGCAGAGAAGGAGCCAAAGATAGAAAAGTGTCACGATATCGCGACATGTCACATTTTCGCGACGAAAGACAGAGAAAGCGGTCGAGACAAAAAAATGTCGTGATATCGCGACATGTCGTATTTTCACACCCGAAAGACAAGCCAAAGATGAAGAGTCGAAAGGGAGACATTTCGAATACCTGGACTACGACGCGACACGAGAAGGCGAAACAAAAGGTTTTGGAAGAGGAAACGAAGGGCCACCAGCTGGAAATGGAGCGTCACCTGAGAACCTTTAAAAAGGAGAGCAAAGGCATGCATAGGGGCTGGAAAATGGCTGGAGCGATAATATTTTTTTTTTTTGTATTTCCAGATGTGAGAAATTCTGTAAAGGCGCAACTCTTCTGTGACTTATGTAATATTCTGCTATGACTGTAATATTCTGTTGTAACAGTAATTCTCTGTTGCATTTGAATAAAATAAAACTATTTTTCTTCTCTATAATTTTAGCTCTAGATCAAGTGGTATCAGAGCAGGAGTTCCTAAGTGTGTGAGTAGATCATCGAGAGTGAGGCAGCTTGCGCCAGGATCTGTGGAAGGGTTCTGAGAAGAGAGAATTGAAGGTCTCTGAGTGTATAAATAGATCGCTAAACGTGAGGTAGTTTGCACCAGGACCAGTTGAGATTTGCGAAGAGAAGTGAGCAGAATGCCTCCACGAAAGAACCATGGTCGTGGGAGAAATGTGGTGCCTAACGAAGATTTCAGAGCATTGCAACGGCAAGTGCAAGCCCTACAAGAGGAGTCGAGCCAAAAGGAGAAGATAATAGTGATGATGAAGCCTGGGTAACTGATGACCCATCAGATGATGAAGAAACATTGGATCCTTCTGAAGCTAGATTGCTTAAAGCCCTATCTCAGGCCGGGAAGAGGCCGAAGTTTGATGTCTCTACATATTCTAGGAATCTCAACCCAGAAGAGTTGATTGATTGGATCAACGATATGGAGGAATACTTTGAGTATGAGGAGGTTGCAGATCCAGACCGAATCAAGTATGCAAAAACAAAATTGAAAGGCCATGCTAGTTTATGGTGGAAAGGAGTGCAACTCGAAAGAAATAAGAACAAAAAAGAAAAGATAACCAGATGGGACCGAATGGTGGAGAAGCTGAAGAGACAGTTTGTTCTCGCAGATTATGAGTTGGATCTGTTAAGGAGAATGCAGAGTTTGAGACAGTCAGGCAAGTCTGTCCAAGAATATACAGAAGAATTTTACAAGATCTCCATCAGAACTGGCCATTCAGGGGCTAATAAAGAGAAAGTAGCCAGATACATAAATGGATTGAGAATGAACATCCAGGAAGAACTCAGCTTGATCAGAATAACCACCATAGAAGATGCATATCAGTTGGCCTTAAAGGTTGAAGAGAAACTAAACCGAAGATTTGAAGGCAAACAGAGAGGAAGAGATCACGGTGGAAGAATCGATGGAGGAAATTACCGAGACCAGAAGAAGACTGGTGAAACAAGCAAACCCCAGGAACAGAAAAAGGAGAATACCTATCGCCCACGCGATCAGAACAATGGCTACCAGAAAGGAAGAGGTAGACCTAGACTTGGGTATGGAAGAGGGGTATTCCATGGAACCTGTTTCCAGTGTGGAGAAGAGGGACATCGGTCATACGAGTGCCCTCAACACCAAGAAAGGACAGACAAGAGACCCGAGGGTCATGCCAGAGCTACTGTGGTAGATGAAGGTGCAGAGTCAGAACACTCTAAAGAGGCAGAAGGAGGAGAAGTGTTGATGATGAGAAGAGCACTATTGAATGAGGAAAAAGAACCAGAATAGAGGAAGAGCCTGTTTCGCACGAGGTGCAAATGTGCAGAGAAGGTCTGCAATGTTATCATTGATAATGGTAGCATAGACAACTTAGTTTCAGAAGATATGGTTACTAAGTTGAAATTTGGAAAGAGGAAGCACCCGCATCCATATCGGATTGCGTGGTTGTAGAAATACCACAGAGCACTTGTCGATGAACAGTGCTTGGTCAAATTTCACATTGGGAATTATCAAGATGAGGTCCTATGTGATGTTTTGCCGATGGATGCTTGCCATTTGTTGTTGGGAAGACCATGGCAATTTGATAGACGTGCAGTGCATGATGGGCATGCAAATACGTACTCTCTGACGAAGGATGGAGTACGTCACAAATTGAAGCCACTAAAGGAAGTGGATGAGAAAGTGTGCTGTAGTGCAAGAATCTACCCGGTGGATGGAAGACAGTTTTTGGATGGTCTGAAGAGGGATTCAATGTGTTATGCATTAATCCCTACTGTTAAGAAAGAATAGTACATAGATGTTCCAACAGAGGTCGAACACCTATTAGAAGAATTTCCAGACATCATATCAGATAATGTGCCTGAGGGTTTACCACCGATGAGGAAGATCAGTCACCATATTGATTTGGTACCTGGATCTAGTTTAACCAAAAAGGCAGCCCACAAAATGACTCTTGTGGAAAGTGAGGAGCTGAGCAGGCAAGTCCATGAGTTGTTGAGAAAGGGACTGATTCGAGAAAGCTTGAGTCCATGTGCGGTACCTGTAGTACTAGCACCAAAGAAGGATGGGGAGTGGAGGATGTGCACAGACTCCCGAGCTATAAACAAGATCACCATAAAATATAGATTTCCATTACCAAGGATGGATGATATTATGGACTGTTTGAGTGGAGCCAAGTACTTCACCAAGATTGACCTGAAGAGTGGCTACCATCAGATTCGGATCAGAGAAGGAGATGAGTGGAAAAATGCTTTCAAAACCATAGAAGGTTTGTATGAGTGGTTGGTCATGCCATTTGGGCTAACCAATGCACCAAGCACATTCATGCGGTTGATGAATGAAGTGTTGAAGGAGTTTTTAGGCAAGTCTATTATTGTCTATTTGGATGACATTTTGATATTCAGTAGAACCCTGGAAGAGCACCTGATGCATATCAAGAGGGTTTTTGAGAAGCTGAGGGAAGAACAGTTGTTGATCAACTTGAAGAAGTGCAATTTTGTGAAGGAGTTGGTATACCTAGGATTTTTCATCTCAGTTGAAGGTCTGAAAATGGACCCAGAAAAGGTGAGGGCTATCATTGAATGGCCTACTCCAAGAAGCACTTTTGAAGTGAGATCATTTCATGGTCTAGCTAGTTTTTACAGGAAATTCATCAAAAATTTCAGCAGTATTTGTGCACCCCTTAAGAAAACAATGAGAGGGGACAAGAAAGACTTTAAGTGGACCCTAGGAGCAGACAAGAGCTTTGATATGTTGAAGAAGAAGGTCACTGAGCAACCTGTTTTAGCACTTCCAGATTTTAACAAGGTATTTCAGGTGGACTATGATGCCAGTGGCAGTGCCATAGGAGCTATGCTGAGTCAAGAAGGCAAGCCTGTTGCTTACTTCAG
Source organism: Wollemia nobilis (assembly GCA_028583015.1). Classification (NCBI taxonomy): domain Eukaryota; kingdom Viridiplantae; phylum Streptophyta; class Pinopsida; order Araucariales; family Araucariaceae; genus Wollemia; species Wollemia nobilis. Next base: position 163,520 of record JAQPPZ010016751.1, on the reverse strand, counting down.
TGAGAAACTCAATGAGGCCAAGAAGAAGTATTCAGTGTATGACCAAGAATTCTATGCTATAGTTTAGGCCCTGAAGAAGTGGAGACATTATTTGTTGCCAAAATATTTTGTGTTATATACTGATCATCAGGCCTTACAGTATATAAATAGCCAGGGAAAACTGAACCAGAGGCACTTGAAGTGGGTTGAGTTTCTACAGAGTTATTCCTTTGTGTTGAAGCACAAGAGTGGAAAGTCCAATAGAGTTGCAGATGCCTTGAGTAGAAGGCAGAGTTTGCTGATAGAAATGAAGGTGGAAGTGTTGGGATTTGATGAATTGAAGGGTTTGTACCCTGAAGATCCTGATTTTGCAGAAGCCTGGAAGGCTTGCTTGGCACCAGTTACCTTGGACATAACCAAGTGGTTGGATTTTCTGATCCAGGATGGAATGTTGTTCAGAGGAAACCAGTTATGCATTCCAAGAAGTTCCATGAGGGAAAACCTAGTCAAAGAAAAACATAATGGAGGATTGGCTGGGCACTTTGGTCGAGATAAGACCATTGCCCTTGTGAGTGAGAATTATTATTGGCCGCAACTACAGCAAGATGTGCGAAAATTTGTGCAGAGCTGTAGAGTCTGTCAGATGGTGAAAGGTGTGAGATAGAACATCGGATTATATCAGCCGTTACCTGTACTAGAGAAACCATGGGAAGATGTCAGCATGGATTTCGTTCTTGGTCTACCAAGGACATAGAGGGGAAATGATTCCATATTTGTGGTAGTTGACAGGTTTTCAAAGATGGCACATTTTATCCCTTGTCAGAAAACTAATGATGTCGTTCATATTGTAGGTTTGTTTTTCAAAGAGGTGGTACGACTGCATGGTCTACCGAAGAGTATCATTTTTGATAGAGATACCAAGTTTGTTGGGTATTTCTAGAGAACCCTGTGGAAGAAACTAAAGACAGATTTGAAATTCAGTTCAGCATACCACCCACAGACAGATGGGAAAATAGAGGTGGTAAACATAAGTTTGGGTAACCTATTGAGGTGCTTGATAGGAGATAAGCCCAAAGGATGGGATCTGGTTTTGTCGTAGGTGGAGTTTGCATATAACAATTCTGTCAACAGGAGTACCAAAAAATATCCATTTCAGATAATATATGGAAGTAGTCCAAGAAATGTTTCTGAGTTAAGGAAGTTGAATACAGGGGAAAAGTGCAGTGCCGAGGCTGAGGATTTTGCAGAGCATCTGAAGAACCTGCATGAAGAAGTGAAGAAGCATATTGCTAAAATGAATACGCAATATAAGACAAAAGAGCACCGAAGCGGCGGTTTAAGGAATTCAAAGTGGGAGATGAAGTGATGGTCCATCTGAGAAAAGAAATATTTCTTGCTAAAACCTATAACAAACTAAAGATGAAGAAGTTTGGACCATGCAGAATCCTAGCAAAATGGGATTCAGGCAATGCGTATGAAGTAGAATTGCCAAGTGGGCTTAACATATCACCTGTCTTTAACATTTTAGATTTGGTGAAATACCATGAGGGGGATAGTAGTGAGACACCAAGCACAGAGTTATGGAGTAGTCCAGCATATACTCCAACCATAGATGAGATTGAGGAAATACTGGACACTCGAGAAGGTAGAAGTACCAGAAATAGATAGTATTTTGAATATTTGGTCAAGTGGAAGGGCAGACCAGTAGAAGATGCAACTTGGTTGTCTAAAATGGAGGTTGACTGCCTAGGTCTCCCTCTAACAGTTTAGAAGTGAGGATCACTTCTCAATCTACCCTGGATGTCTGATGCAGGAGCATCCGGTGGCAGTAGAGCAATCTTGCATCAACAAAAATATTTCTAAGTGTTTGCCTTGGTGTCGCGATATCGCGATCGAAAAAGAGTCACGATATCGCGACATGTCATGTTTTCATGACTCAGCCAGGAGAGAGAAGGTGCGGGGCAAAAATGTCATGATTTCACGACATGTCGTGAAATCGCGACCAGAAACAAGAAAGAGCAGAAGCACGATGAAAATGTCACGATTTCGCGATCGTCGCAAAATCGTGACCAGGAGCAGCCAGGGGAAGATACCAATGAGAATGTCACGATTTCGTGACATGTTGTGAAATCGTGACCATCGCGAAATCATGACCAAAAGCAATCGAGAGATGATGCCGATGAAAATGTCATGATTTCATGACATGTCATGAAATCGCGACCAACAGCAGGAGGGAGAAGATGCCAAAGAAATTGTCATGATTTCACGACATATCACAAAATCGCTATTGAAACAGAAAAGTCATGAAATCACGACCAGCAGCAGGAGGGAGAAGATGCCAAAGAAATTGTCACGATTTCATGACATGTCACAAAATCGCGATCGGAATAGAAAAGCGAAGGCATCCAAAGGCAAATGTCATGATATCGCGACTTGAAGATAAGAAATGCAGTGAGGAAGGAAAATGTCACGATATTACGACATGTCGCGATATCACAACAAAAATGCAGAGAAGGAGCCAGAGATAGAAAAGTGTCATGATATCGTGACATGTCACATTTTTGTGACGAAAATGCAGAGAAGGAGCCGAAGATAGAAAAGTGTCACGATATCGCGACATGTCGTGATATCACGACAGAAAGGCAAAGAAGGAGCTAGAGATAGAAAAGTGTCATGATATCATGACATGTCGCATTTTCGCGACGATAGACAGAGAAAGCGGCCGAGGAAAAAAAATTTCGCAATATCGTGACATGTCGTATTTTCATGCCCGAAAGACAAGCCGAAGACGAAGAGTCGGAAAGGGAGACGTTTCGAATACCTGGACAATGAAGCGACACGGGAAGGTGAAACAAAAGGTTTTGGAAGAGGAAATGAAGGGCCACCAACTAGAAATGGAGCGTCACCTGAGAACCTTTAAAAAGGAGAGCAAAGGCATGCACAAGGGCTGGAAAATGGTTGGAGCGATAATATTTTTTTTTTGTATTTCTAGATGTGAGAAATTCTGTAAAGGCGCAACTCTTCTGTGACTTATGTAATATTCTGCTGTGACTGTAATATTCTATTGTAACAGTAATTCTCTGTTGCATTTGAATAAAATAAAACTATTTTTCTTCTCTGTAATTTTGGCTCTAGATCATGATTATAGTACTGAGATTAAAAAATAAGAGAAGGAATTGCTATCCAAGTATCACAACATTCTCCAATGTGAAGAAATTTTCTGACGATAAAAATCCCATGATTTATGGCTCCAAAAAGGAGATTCTAACAACAAGTTCTTCCATACTTATACCATGATACACTGAAGCAATAATAGAATTAAGGAAATACATACTCAGGATGGATAAATCATCAATGATATCAAAGAAATCAGGAATGAAGGTGTTTCTAATTTCATGCAACTTCTTTAGGTAGAAAACAGACCAAATTCTCAGATGTCTAAGGAAATTTTCCTTCAATTCATTCCTCACCTTATATCTGATGGTATCAATAGTAGACTCATGGCTTCTCTCTCTGCTGAGGAAATTAAATATGCTTTGTTCTCCATGGATCCTAACAAAGCTCTTGGTCCAGATGGCTTCTCCCCAAGGTTTTATCAAGCCTTTTGGGATCTTGTCAACAGGGATGTTTGCAAAGCCATAAGAGATATTCAGCACTCCAAAATCATTCTAAGGGGTTTCAATTCCACCTTCATTGCACTCATACCAAAAATGCCCAATGCATGTAACTTCGATGACTTCAGGCCAATTAGTCTTTGCAATGTCACCTACAAGATTTTAAAAAAATCAATAACCATTCGCATGAGGGAAGTCATGCCATCAATTATTAATCAAAGCCAAGGAAGTTCTGTCAAAGGTAGATCAATCCTGGACGACACCATTTTAGTGCATGAAGCAATCCACTCAGTCTCAATAAGAAAAAGTGCATTCCTTCTCAAACTGGACATGAATAAGGCTTATGACAAACTAAATTAGGATTTCCTTTTTGCTATCCTGAGCAAGTTTGGCTTCCACCCTGAATGTATTTCTCTAATTAAAGGTTGTATTTCTTCTGCTTGGTTTTATGTCCTTATCAATGGTTCTCCTACAAGATATTTTCAAAACAATTGAGGTCTAAGGCAAGGAGATCCTTTATCTCCTCTCTTATTTATAATCATTGTGGAGGCTTTGGGAAGAGAAATAATTGCAGCAAAAAATATGGGTCTCCTTTCTGGAATCTTGACAACATCCCAATGCGATCCTATCACTCATCAAAAATTTGTTGACGAAACTCTGTTGTCCACTATCGCTTCTGTCAATGAAGCAAATATTATCAAGAAGATACTTTTACTTTATGAGCTTGTTCCAAGTCAAAGGATAAATTTTCAAAAGAGTAAACTTTACTTCCTCAACAGTCCTCCAAGAAGATAGAATAGCATTGCTGACATCCTTAATTGTTCCATAGCTCCATTGCTTTCAACCTATCTAGGAATACCGCTCTTCACTGGGAATGTCAAAGATAACTTATGGGATAACGTCATTGAGAGGCTTCAGAAAAAAATTCACCACTTGGAGGAGCAATATTCTATCTCAAGAAGGGAAAATTACTCTCACCATGGATTACCTTTATAGTATTCATGTTTACTTCCTTTCTCTATTTAAAGCTCCTATGAGTGTACAAAAAATGGAAAAAATCCAAAAATATTTCCTCTAGACATGAACTAAAAATAAACACCGATTTCATTTGGTTTCTTGGGATAAAGTGTGTAATCCTAAATAGAATGGAGGACTTGGGCTCAGAAGAATTTATCCTCTTAATCTCTCCCTTCTTACCAAACAAGCCTGGCATTTGATTTCTAATGAAAATGTTCTTTGGGTCAAGATCATAAAGAGGAAATATCTTCAGGGTTCTTATTTCCTTCATGGAGAGGTGCCTTCTTTAGGGTTTGTTTTCTAGAAGGCTATATGTGAAGCTCGTTACCTCCTGATCAAAGGTTTAAGGTGTCAATTTGGCAATGGCACCTCTATTTCCTTTTGGGATGACAAATGGATTGGGGACTGACCTTTCAATCAAAATCCTCTATTTCAAAGGCTAAGGAATATTACTAACCATTTGGTTGGACCTCTTGTGGTAAATTTCATATCTTGTATTGATGGTCATAAAATATGGAGAAGGATTGATGTCCCTGATCACGATAATGAAATTTTCTATTTGTACAATCAACTTTCCACTGTCATAATTCCTTCAAATGACCAGTATGATTGTCCTATTTGGGAACCTACTGATTCTGGAGATTTCATGGTCAAGTCAACATATTTGCTCTCTCTCAACATTATTGAAAATCCTATCCCATTCAAGCTGGTTTGAACCAAATATTGTATCCCTAATATTGCCTCATTTTCATGGTTATGCATTCAAAATCGCATCCTTTCCATGGAAAATATCAATAAAAGAGGCATTCCTTTGCCTAACAGATGCCATATATATCTTTCTGATTGGGAATGTACTTCTCACATTTTCTTATTTTGTTCCTTCTCAAGAATGGTGCTTAACAAACTGTTCCTCGCCTTCAAGATCACCTGGGCCTGTCCTCCTTCCATTGTCGAATTATTCCAATAGTGGCCAAATCCTTTTAAAAATCCTATACTCAGAGGACTTTGGAAGTTTTTCTTGCATCATTTCCTTTGGTAAATATGGTTAGAACACAACAAAAGAATATTTGACATGAAATCCTTGGATTCTGACATTATCGCCAGTAAAATTATCCTTTATGCTAAGGAAAATGCCCTTGCTTCTCCTTTTGATCCTTTTCCTTGTTCATATTTTGAGAAGGTCATCCTAAAGTCCTGTGATATTCTTATTGATACTCTAAAGCCTGCTAATCAGTATTCATCTAGTACCAACATTAAATGGCAACCTCCTCCTTTTGGGTGGGTTAAGCTTAATTTTTATGGTGCTACAAAAGGTAATCCTAGTGTTGCTGGCACTGGGGGAATCCTCCGTGATCACCTTGGCAATTCCATCTTTGCCTTTTCTAAACCTTTAGGAATCCTGTCCAATCATTCTGCTGAATCTAAATCCATGTGGATAGGTCTTCAGTTCTTAAAATGCATTCTTGTAAAATTCATCGTTGAAGGAGATTCTCTTAATATCATCAATTTCTTAAAAACCTCCAAACCCAGTAGCTGGAGGATCAGGAATCTTGTTGAAGAAAGTAAACAAATTCTATGTCAGCAAGTCAATGTTGTGGTTCAACACACTTTTAGAGAAGGCAATTCTATAGCTGACAAATTGGCCAACATTGGCATCAATGCACAAGGATTAATTACTTGGACAGATGTCCTCCCCAATGAAATTTCCTATTTGGTCAATGCGATCAAAATACCATCAATTGTGATGAATCTTGAAATCCTTGATTTTTACATTGGCCAAGACCTCCTTTGTCTCATGATTCATCGGGTCCATGTCTGAAGTTTCAAAAAAATTAAAAACTAAGATATTATTCATTATTCACACTATGTTTCTTTGAAAAAGGGTCCTATGTTTATATTTCTAAGTTCTCCACTACCTCTCACTTATTCCCCTTCTTTTTTGATAAATGTTTTCATGAGGAATCGCGATGCTAGGTCCACCCTAATTTTAAATAATCTCCTCCTCGTGTGGAATGATGTTTATACTTTTGGCTTTTTGAGAATTCTGTCACAACGCTTTGTCTTTCGCATTCTCCAAAGACCTCCTGGAATGAGCATCCCAATCCTTTCTGGTTCTCGTGCCTACTTTTACCATTGGCTTCATTGTGTGAATATTATCAGAAGATTCATCCTTCATGGGATGGTGATTTGCCCTATTATTCCTACCCATTTTTATCACCCTTTTTTACATCGTGCCCAATGCTCTAACCATATTTTTCCTTTCTGTCAAGGTTTTCCTTTTTGGCTAAGCTTCACTTTCTATTTAGTCTTGCTTGAGCTTTATTAGTGGATGCATATTCTCGTTTCTATTCCTTTGGTTCTGAGTTTTTTCCTCCCATTTTATTTCCTTCCTTATTTCCTTTTGCAACCATGAAGTAAGGAAAATTTGTTTTCATCGAACCTGAAACTGTTGAACTGGATTCTATTTCCACTTATATGTTCAAAGATAAAAAATGAATAATTTATTTCTTCAACATGGTCTACGGAGTGGAAGACGATGTTACTAAGGATTTCATGACAACTTAGGATAATGGACTTCTTTCCATCCATGACATCCAGTTCCATATTTCCTTTGAGTTACTAGCAGACCTGGTGGGGCAATATTTGGATGAAAAAATCATCAAAAGAAATAATCATAACTGTGAGGCGGAGTTGACACTCTTCGAAAAAAATTCACCTATCCACAAGAAGGTAAAAAAAGGTTTGTTTCATCATCACTTGTCAACACCCTGGAAAGAAATTCTAAAGCCAATAATGCAATATTTTATTTGTGACAACCCCGAGTTCCAACTTTGTTATTTTCATCTTGCTTTTGTAAATCACTTTTGGGACTCAAAAATTATGAACATTCCTGCTGCCTTATCTGGTCCATGGACTATACCATAACTACTAACCATTCCAAGAAGGATGAGGCCAAACCTTGTCACCATAGTCTTTTCAAGGTCCTTTACAATTTCCTCCTTTTGCATTTCCCTTTTGGTAATCTCCCTTACCCTGATTCTGATGAGGAGAATTATTATACATTGAGATAATTCATTATTACCTTTGATATATCAAGTTGATGATTCTTAAAAAACTTATTTTTCATTCATAAATGCAATAAAATTGAGAGAATAATACAAATTGATATGTCAAACTATTACAACATTTGGCTTAATTATTAATCATTTTTATAGCAAACCATTTATTCCATCGTTTGAGTTTTTACCATTTCAAGTCAAGTCTAAATTTTTTTTGCTAAATAATAAGGGGTTGTACTTAGGTCCCCCACCCTTGACAAATTACAACTCTCCTACTTATAAATTGAGAGTTTACAAATATATATATCTCTAATATTATATGAGACACTATAGCTAGAAGCCTAGATCATTGTACATAAGATGTCTAAATTCTTGATTTTCATTTTTTGGATCTTTTCAATTTTGTGTATGAATATAAATATTCAAGAATGTAGCATTCTTCTTGAAATTTTCTATAGTAGCATTCACAATACTAAAACTTTACCTCTACTATATAAGCATTATATCTTAGAAGAGTAACATTTTCTAAACATCACACTATCATAGTCCACTTTACAAAATATGGATTGCTAGTTTTCTTCTTGAAACACAAGTGCAACCATAAAAATTATAATAAATAGTTATTATGAAAAAAATTATTGTTATAAATAAAACAAATATTACCAATGGAAAATATTAAAGTAAATCTTAATCATTATTTGATTCATGCAATCAACATTTTCTTATTAGCCTCAACTAAACTTACTACTTCCTCTAAACATGGAAAGAAGAATTTAAATTCATGATCCTCAATCAAAATCCCACTATTGTCTAGCCTATCTAAACATTTGCTACCTTCCCTTAAAGTATGTGTAAACATGATTTCTTCAAACTCTTTAGCAAGATCTTGAATTTCCATAATTATCTCTTGTATGTTCTATGGAACCTTTGCTTTCCTTAAAATTACATTTATTACTATGATAGAATCATCTTCCATCCATATTGGTTTCCATTTTATTTTTTTGTATAGTTTAAACCCTTCTAAAGCTACCCAAGCTTCAGAGTCATTATTTGTCTTAAATCCACTATTGAAATCATAATGAGATAAAATAGCTCCTATATTATTTCTAATTATTCCTCCTCCTATTGGTCCTAGATTTTCTTTGGATGCTTCATAAAAATTTAATCTAACCCACTCTACATATATTGGTTTCCAATTTATATTTTATGCCTTCTTTTTGTTTATTTTATCCCCAACATCATAATTCCATTTAATGGCTTGAATCCATCTATCAAGTCTCTCTGCTCCTAGATTAGGTATTGGATTATTTTATAGGGTTGGTTAGAATTTTTATGGCTAAATATATATTGCATTTAATTACCTCTAAAATACACTCCTTTCCTTCAAATATTCTTCTATTCCTTTCTAGTTGTATAGTCCAAAGTATTGTATCTTTTGATATATCCCATATTGTCCATAAAGTATCACATTTATAAGCGCTCTAACATTGATTTAACTAATATTCAATTCTAATATTCATAACCATGCATTTATCAAACATGTTAAGAATCCATTACCATAATTTCTAGGCTATTGAGTAATGTCCCAAGATATGGTCTATACTCTCCTCATCCTTTTTCCAAGGAACACATTGAGATATGCCATGAAAATCCTTTTCATAAGGTTATCCCAAAATAAAATTCTTTTATGACATACTAGCAAAACAGACATTTTAACTTTAAGAATTATTGGTTTACCCCCAATATCTCTCCATATTCTAGTGATATTACTATTTTCTTGGTTTTGTACATTATATCCACTTCTTATTGTGTATTATCCTGAGTTATTCAAATCCAAAATTAATTTATCCTTGGATCCCCTCAGAATAATCACAATTATTATATTTCTACTAAATTGCCTCCTAGCATTAATATCTTGTATACTTGTAAAACAAAATCTTTCCATTTGTATCTTCCTTCTTGATCCTTGTATAAAATGTTTGAAACCCTATCACCTTATTTATCTTGAAGGAATCTCATCCAAGGTTTAAAAATTGGATCAAAATTGAGTGGTTTTTTATCACACCAAGTATCTATCAAAATATATATTTTTTCTCTAGTTCCCGCCACCCATCTTAAATCTTTAATCATTAGATCAATAGATCTTTTTTTAACCATTTCAAAAGGCAAAACCATTTGGTAGAGAGAATATAGAACTTAGATCATTGGGCTTAACATACATAGAATAATTATTTCCCATTATATTTGAATCTCTTTGTACAATCTCATATGAATTTTTCCCTAAGAGCTAAGTTTGCATCTATAAGAACTCTTAAACAAAGACCTCTACTAGTTTTATCATCATACACCTTACTCCATTTCAAAAAAGAAAATATCCTTTTATCATGTAAACTAGACCATAAAAATGATTGCATAATTTAGATTAAATTTCTTCAACTAATTTTGGTATAGAATACAATGACATATAATATGTAGGAATGGCCTATAAGACTAAATTAACTAATTGCACTCTTCTTGCCAATGATAACCATCTACCTTTATAAGCTGGAAATTTATTCTAAATTTTACTAATAATTGGATTCCATAATTCTATCCTAATTCTCCCCTAAAATAAAAGTATCCCTGGACAAGTTGTTGGAAAATTTGCCTCCTCCATTTGAAGTAACCTATAAATTCATGTTTTCATATTAGTTGGAGTGTTAAGACAGTAAATTTTGGATTTTGTTCTATTAACTTTTTGCCTTGATCCTCTTTCGTATTCTTTTAGAAAGTTATTCAAAGCTCTAGCCTCATTTATCCTTACCCATATAGAAAGGGTGGTATCATCTACATACTGTTGATCGGTATTTTTAACCTTAAGTCCACTTATAATCTTATATTTGTAAGCCTCTTTTAAGTTCCTACTCAAAACATCTGTCATAATAATGAACAGATAATGATACTATTACTAAGGCCTCTCTTGGCTTTAAAATATACTATTACTAACCCATTGATCAAAATTGAAATAAGAAACTATAGAGACACAATATTTAATCCATCTAACCTATTTATTCCTAAATCCAAAAGTTTCTAAATTTGTAAAAAAAACTATCCCATTTAACCCTATCATAGGCTTTACTTATATCAAGTTTTAAGATCATTTCTTTGTCTTTCCTTGAAGTTTTTGAATGTATAACTTCATGAGTTACAATGATCCTATCTATAATTTATTTTCTTTCTCTTCTAAAATAATATTTTCTAACAGTGGCCTTAATAGATACACTATCACTTTGGAGATAATATTATATGCCATATTACATAGCCTTATGAGTCTAAGAGAATTGAACAATTCAACATCCTTATTTTTGGAATGAGGGTAAGATACGTTGCATTAATTTTATAAGGTATTTATTATTTTACCCTAGACAGTTCCACTACCACCAATAAATAAGACTTCACTATATCCCAATTATGTTGGTAAAAATCTACAAATAGCCCATATGGACCTAGGGATTTATCCTGATTAAAATAGAAAATAACTAAATAAACTTATAGAGTAATAGGATCCATTAGTTTCCTATTGTCTTCATTTATTATCATTGAAGGAATATCTTGAAGAAGTTTATCATTAAGAAATTTAGTCTCCTCCGATATTGGAGTATTTTGATAAAAATATTTTTCCTCTTTTCTAATTTCACTTTGATCTTTATCCAAACCCCTTTTATTGATTTAATTCTACTAATTCTTGAATTTTATATTTGTACTATGGCCATCCTATGCAAAAAAATTGTATTTTTATCTCCTTATTTTAACCAAGTTTATCTTGATTTTTATTTCTAAAATCTCTCTTTCTTACTCAAAATATTATGACATTCAATAAGCAACTCCCTTTCCTCTAAGCTTGGATTATTATGATCACCTTTTTGGAATTTTAAAATTTTATATTTTAGTTCTTCTTTCTTCTCAAAAATATTTATAGAAGTTTTATTGTTCCATTATTTTAATATAGATGTTTGGGATACAAAAGTATCCAAATGATATTTAATGCCCTAAATGCACATAGAAATATGTGTGGAGAAAGGGTAAAAGCCAACCCTGATTAGGTTGACCATATATTTAGCTAGGATTAAATGGGTGAGATGGAGGCTAGGCTAGCCAAATAATAGACTATGTGACGTGGCCATAAATTAGATTGGCTATAGTTAGATTAACCATGGCATAGAGTTTGACCATGAGATGATTTTTGACAAAGATAGAAATTAACCAAGGTTAAACCATGATGGTGGTTCCATGAGGACCCAAAGTTACATGTAGGAAATGGATTAAGTAGCCTAAGGGGTTTTGTGAATAGTGATTTTGATATTGTTTTGAGGTTAATATATGCAAATTTTATAGTCTTTGTAAATTGATCATTTGTGATGATAGAAGTGGTAATGTGAAGCGTTTAGGTGTCTACTTTAATAGATTTAATTTGATTTGGAATAGCATACTATAGACACCAAAACAACACCAATCCGATTATGTGACAACAAGAGCTGATCGCATTGACACACACAACCCCTAGGGCAGCCCCCAGAGGTTAAACAATGGTCCTAACCACTCCAAAAAGTAGTTTGGAAGGTCAAAGGTCAATTTGGCACCTTTTTGGCACCTTGCTCTCTACTCGTCCCACCCAGGGATGAATATAAATTGGCATTCATCCCACCCAGGGACGAATATCAACATTCGCCCCAGGGTGAGGCGAATAGCAAGTTTGATTGGCAAAAATTCAAACCTCGACAAGTTCGCTAGTTAACTGAAGCTTCAGGCCATGCAATTGCAAGGAATGGCTCCAAATAAATAAGAGAGACTTCAGTAATGCATGTATTTATTTTAGAGACCTCATGCAAGGAGATTCTAAATCAGGGAATTATCTTTTCTCTCAAAATAGAACAAACAACTCAAGTGGCGCCCTCGCATGCGCAATTCAAACAGAGAGACCCTAGGTCTATAAATTGGTGAGTTTTCTCACCCAAAATATATACAGAGAAGGAGCATTTGAGCAATGAAGTGCTACCAATTTACATTCCTACTTGCGATTTGTGCCTTTCACATCCTTAATCTCTCATTCGAAAGGGAGGTTATTGGGTTACTATTCGAAGAACGAATCAAGACCCAAAACCTGATTTTTGGTATCCCACAAAATTTGTCGACAACACCCCATAAGAAGTTTTGGACCCATCCCAAGTGGATTGGTGCCAAAACAGAGTCCCAAATGGTGGGCGTCCTACCCCCGGGCGCTCCCCAAGCTGTCATAGTTCTAAACGCCCCACCCCGGAGCGAATAGAAATATGTGGTAGATTTTCTTTCTTTTATTTTTGCATCTTATTCTAGGTTATTTAAATAGGTTGTAGTTTAAATTTCATTTCATTATGAGCAATTTTGACCAGGTTTTTATCATTTCCCGCCTTCACTAACCTGCAGATGGCATCATCAAAATATGGGTGATCAAGGCCAAATTGGAGAAATCGGACCATCTGGGTCATTCCAAAAAACCCCCAATTAGCTAAAACCAACTTTGCAAGTCATTTGGAGCTTCCTGGATAGGACATTGAAGAGGGTGCTTTCTGACAATTTATTACAGGTTAATTCATCCCGCCCCGAAGCGAATACAAATCTATGAGGAATTTCTTGACTGTTCCTTTTGCAGTGGATTTCTGGTAACATATTCATGCTTCTTTCAAATTTCTAGATTGTTCTGATATTATTTGGTTATCGGTTTAATATTTTCATGCATACACTGACAATAGGCCTTGGGAAATACATGTTCTATTCTATCTGCAGGTGCTATTGATATTTTCTATTTCTTTGAACATAGATCTTCGACATAAGAGGAATATGAAGGAGTCAAAAATCATATACACAAGCGGCGATGACGTTTTGGTCCGCCCATATTACATGTGGGCACGCGGAAGAAGGATTGCTATCCATGGATGTGACAAGAAACATATTTGATGCTCCTATCCCCTAAAAAGGAAGGAGACATATTGTAACACAAGTTTAAAATCATATCAATAAATAAGGCTGTATTCCATATTGCTTTTATCTTGTGTTGATTCATCTATGTTCTTTCCTTTCGTGCATTTTCCAATATATAGGTTTTTAGCATTAAGTTTGGTTCTACACGCATCATGCTTGGCATTTTCCTTTCTGTTTTCGTATCCTCATGATTTTAGTGGCCATCAGAGTGGGACGTCTATCCCTAGATTTTAAGATTAATTTTTTGATTAAAATTTGCTTGTTTTTGCTTACATGTACTAAGCATTCAAACGTTGGACTGCTGTTCGTTTTAGTCTGTGGTGAATACAGAGTTAGAATTCATCTTACCCAGGGACGAATAGGATTTCGTCCTACCCTGGAACAAATACTGTTCTGTTATTCGTCTCACCCCAGGATAAATAGCTCTCTGTGCAATTTTAGGGCAGAAATTTAGAGACATCCGATTTGGACATAGAAGAGGTAGGGGTCCTAAACACCTTCTGTCAAATTTTTGCTCTTTGTTTTATGTTCTCTGGTTATTTTCTTGCATAGGAGAGTTTGAATGCTTGTTTCCTTCATTTATGCAACTTAAAAATAACCCCACACACCATGTGGTAATTGAAACAATAAGGAGTTGGTCGTAAAACCCCAACCCTTGAGCAAGACCAACGGTGGATTTCATCACCACCTTGGCTTGAGATATTGCATACATAACCCCGATCGCGATTGTTGCTAGACGTAAATCCTAATGAAAGCTGACCAAGTGTAGCGGGGGTGATTCCCAGTGCATGAGGATAAGTCTTCTATGGTAGGTGTCATAAATAGAGTGATTCCCATTTTGTACCGCCTATGTTCCACATACCATATGCTCTCACATACCAATAGTTTCCCTCACATAATGGCGGGTATATAGAGAGGTTGGTATATCGGTCTGGCAAAGGTATATTGAAGGGGTGACAATTTTTGGGAGTCACAAGAGCCATCATATTGCATTTAAACATTCCTCACAAAAACTTTTAAAACAAAATCAAAACACACTAAACCAGATTTTAGGGCACACTTTTAATCTTTAAACAAGATAACCACTACGTTGATTGTGTGTTTCCTTTCTGTTTAAGTGTAGCATAAAAATAAAAAAATCCTAAAAGAAGATAAAAACGTACACATATTTAGGTAAACATCACCATGGTGTACACCCGTAGCCGAGCCCAATCACGGGCAAGCGTTGTAGAAAGTGTGCAAAGGGGGACAAGTCACCTCCGATATAGTCCTGAGGACTTAGTCATCCCACCTTGGTGGCATGGCACCCAAGATAGTCCACATCATGCCATAACAGAATAGGATTATAGAGGCACCTCTTTGAGGGGCACCCCCACTCAGCATAGACCTTTTCAAGAGGAGAATCTACATGTGGCACTCAACATAGACAGGAGACCTCCCTTAGACACTCATTATGAGTGGCCTAGTGATGAAGTGTTAGAACAACGAAGGGTCCAGAAGGAGGGGCCACATGATTTCGTCATCCCTCCTTTACCCCGTATTACTATTAGAAACACTAGACAATATCCAGAGTATCAGGCTCTCCAGACAGGGCAAGACAATTCTACCCACACCTTTTACGCATACGAAAGAGAGTACGAGGAATACCACTACGTTTCTCAAGAGCAGTACACAGCACGGGAACCTCCACACCCACTATGTATCAGGATCGCCCATTGTGTTCGGAGCCTCAGGTAAATGCTGCTAACCTCGATAGAGGGAAACAACCCATAGGGGTCTTGGATCACCATGACCAAGATAGATATGTAGGAGAGGCATCTAGGCTTCCTAAACATGAGACGATGGAACAAAGTGACTTGGCATTTGCCAAACATGTCACCCGCCAAGCGTAGATTATGCAACTCAGGCAAGATCAACAATAGTTAGAACATCTGTGTCACCTTAACAAAGAGCGCATTCAACGTCAGACAACCGAATTGCTCCTAAACAAGATGCCTGAGAAGGTCCCAACTCCTCGCGCACATAAAGTAGAAGTGCAGGAGAGGCATAACCCCTTGGTGCGAGACAGGTCTTCGTGACCTCGTCAAGTACTACCTCCAAGACCTCCTAGACCTGAGCGGGAGGCCACTCCCATAAATAATGATGGGCACCCTCCACGGGCACCCACCTATGCTTATAGGTCTCGGCCAGGCACTCCTCAAGAAGCCTATGAGGAGTATGAACAAGAAGAAGAGCGGGCTGAAACACCCTACCAAGGCAGAGGGGGTGCTACCCAGCTACCCCTCCATAGGCCTCCAGCTCCTCGCAACCCACAATGGGAGCAAACCAAGGAGGAAGAGATCAAATCCTCTGATGCATATAAAGCATTGCTAGAGCGCTTAGAATCTATGGAGATCAAGACTTTTGGGCCCCAAAAGCCCACTTTACGCCAACTCCATAGTCATCCTGTGCATCCGTCAGTGTCGACACCTCCATACCTTGAACACTTTAAACTGCCCCAGTTGGCACTCTTTAGAGGGGAGGAGGATAGCCAAGAGCATGTGACTAGATTCCTGAGCCAGTGCTTTGGCATTTAGGACAACGATGCTTTGTTACTAAGAACATTTATAACCACATTCACAGGTCCTGCCTCAGATTGGTTCACTCAGTTACCAAAACATAGCATCAATAACTTGGATCAGCTAGTGGACACGTTCCTTGAATGCTTCAACTTCAAAACCAATAAAAAGGCATCATTAAGTGACCTAGCTAGCCTCAGGAAGTATGAGGAAGAGACCATGGTGGCATATGGGAACCGATGGAGGACATTACTTTCAAAGCTACCCTATCTCCCTCCCATGTCCGACCTAACCCAAATGTTCTCAAAGAGCTATTTGAGATCGATCTCCATGCTATTGCAGCTACAACAATATGCCACTCTTGAGGAAGCTCTGGCGCAAGCCAAAATAATTGAGGAGATCAAGATACAGGATGGTGAAATTGCCAAGCCTAAAAAGAAAGAATGGTCTAAAAACACCAAACCAAGGACCATGCAATAGAAACCCGCTATGGTCAATCAGGTTGCTATCAATGTCACTAATCCTGCACAAGCAACATAGCATCAAAATGCTAACTATCAGGAAGTGCCTCCTAGAAATTATGACAGATAAAATTAGAGGCAGGAACAAAATCAGTAGCGTCACCCTAGGCGACAGTTCACACCTTACACAGAGTCTAGGGACTCCTTGTTTGACCGCTTGTCAGCGGTAAACTTGATCAACCTACCATAGATTCAAATCATAGACCCCAATGTGCCAAATCCTAAGGGGTATAGAGAGGACTTGTACTGTAGGTTCCATAGACGAAAGGGACATGACCTTAATGCATGTTGGAAATTCAAAGGTTTGGTACAAGACCTAATCGACAATAAGACATTGGCGATGGACAACCCCGTAGCACCAAAAAACCAACATATGGGAGTCTTCAGAGATCCCTTGCCTACCCATGATGCGTAGGCAAAACCCCTTCAAGTCAATGAGGTGCAACAGAATTGCCCCATGCAGGGGTATGTAGGGATGATAAGCATAGTGACTAGGAACAAGAGGTACCCAGGAGCTGCCCCCATGATAGCCACAAGAGAGGTTCCATTGACGTCACAACCTCAACAACACCCTACGCAACTTCCCCCACCTAGACCAATGGCCATGATTCGGACTAGACTTACCCAAAGTCTAAGGACCACGTCGGCTAGGCTCTCCATATATGATCTCATTCAACAATCAACGCCCCATTGGGAGGCTCTAATGGAGATATTAAAAGCATCGAGCTGCAACCCCATGAAGCAAACTCTTTCAACAACTTAGTGGGACATGTAAAATAATGTACAGAACCAGTTATCACTTTTAGAGAAGACAAATTGAAAATAGTGACTGGTGATGTCGCGGATCCACCCCTGCACGTCATTACACGGGTCAATGGGATTTCGTATAAGAGGGTGTTGGTGGACATTGGATCATCCAGTAACATCATCACAACAACAACATTGAAACATCTAAAACTATCGACATCTCATATCATGGCCTCCACTTATACACTGCGAGCATTCAATGATGTAATATGCTCGATGGTTGGCACAATTGTCCTACCCATCCAAGTGGGACAAAATACTATTCATACATTGTGCCACATCTTGGAAGGTGATATGGCTTATAATATCTTGTTGGGCCGGCCTTGGATCAGGGATATGAAGTGTGTCCCTTCAATAGCTCATCAGTGCCTAAAGTATACATTTGAAGGACAGGTGCATGTAGTCCCGATAGACTTAGAGCCCTTCAAGTACTACAATACGATGCAATTCATGCCGCAATCGACCCTACCATCAACACATTTGGATTTTTAGTTGAATCCATCTAACCAAGGTTTGATTTCATAGGCATCCCCTTTGCCGAGTCCATCGAATCCCCAACAGGGTCCATCTTCCTCATCTGGTCCTTCAACAACGATGCCACCTATGATGGCCACACCAAAGGACAAGGGAAAAAAACCCCTAGAAGAGGAACCACCCCTCATCTCAACCATCTCTACCGAAGATATGCCTAGCCAAATGGAAGTCGAGATGCCTAGTTCGCCCCACATGGAGTGGACTCAGGAAGGACTCCCATTCGCTCCCCCTCAACCGCCAACGATCACCGTTGAGATGGCCAACACGGGCCTGGGGGAGTATCTAGTGAGGAACATTATAGCAACACCCACACTTGAGTCCATGCAGGACATGGGGAGACCTCGACTCCCCATAGGCTCTATGGTTCCTCTAGGCTACCCACCCAATCAGAAAAACTTTGTTTATGGGGGCCTGGATAATGGCATTGAGACTTGTATGCAAGAAGATGAAGATGAAGAGCCCTTTGCTGAGGATGTCAACTATCTATCCAACCCTTATTTTGCTTTAATATATCTTGTCCAATGTAATTGACATGGATATGGGTTAGGCTGGTATGAGCAAGGAGTGCGTGTTCATTGCCAACCGAGATATCAAATGCCCTATGACAAGTCAGGAGTAGGGTTCAACCATCCCCTGCCCCTAGACATCTTGGTCGAGAACATGCAAGGCCTAGGGATAAGCAACAAGGATGGGTTGGCATTAGATCCATATGCCAATCCTAACACAACATATACATTGGGGGATTATCTCCCATTACGAACAAACAACCTTGTTGACCTTAACAACCCTTTCCCTTCGGCCAAAAAAGGAGAAAATTCAAGGACTCACTTACAAGAAGGATATGGACAAGACCAAGAAGGGTCTTCAAAATATGAGTCGGAATACGAGGTAGCACCTTGGGATCCTTTTGAGTCTGATAGCAATCATTCACAAGTGCATCCCATGGATGATGATCAGGAGAGCTTCCTGACAATGTTCCCTTTGGATGTTTCGATTGAGCATATGCTACCTCAAGAGAATCAGGTCCCCCCGCAAAGAGCAGAACAACCCCGATGGGACCACATTAATCTGCTCGAGCAAGATGAGCCTCATATGTCACAAACATATGTTGGAGCCAACGAAGGCCTTTGGATATCTAATAGTGATTATGAAGATGAAACTGAGATGGCTTATCTCAATCATATGCGACAACAACATTATCCCTTGGACATAGATGACATGTTTGAACAGTTACATATAGGGCCACGACATAGGTGGCATCTAAACCAGACATAGTTATAGCAATTATTGCACCCACCACTCCAGGTATACAGAGAACATCTTCCGCCTGGAGACCCTATAGAGCCATCAGTGCCTAGGGCAGACCCTATCCTTTTATCCACACATAGGGCCGATCCATTTGTGCCAGTACCTATAGAGCCAAATCTGAAGCACAAATATTATCTAGGATGTCCGAGCAATCATACCCATGGTAATGGAGACCACAATCATTTCATTAACATGATCTCCATTGATTTAACCTCCCCTATTCATGATCCAGTCGACCCAACATGGTCATTGCATCTAGACCTAGATGCTATTGATTGGGATCATGCTAACACACCGCCATCCCCATCAGAGTACTGGCCTTGCGGTGGGATGTTCCATTTCACCCCAGGACAGACTCAGGATGTCTTCCATGCTGAAGAGGAACCTGATGTTCCTAATGATAATCTAAATTCAGCAAATGATATCCACTTGATCCCAACTCCACACCAATTGGAGGACGGGTCCCACATGTCGATCGAGGAGATGACTAACATAGACATCATCTCAGATCCAATGAATTTGCAAATCATCAAGCTAGGGTAAGTCTATCCCTCAAAGAGCAAGCTGACTACATTGCACTTCTCAAAGAGAAGGGGTTTTTTGCATGGTCCTACGAAGACATGCCGAAAATCTCCAAGGATTCCCACAATCACTTAGTCAACCCAAAATTCCCCAAATGTGTCCATAAACCCTTTGGTCAACCCAAAATCTCCAAGGATTCCCACGATCACTTGGTCAACCCTAAACGCCCCAAAGGTATCCATAAACCCTTTGGTAAAACAAAAAGCTCCAAGGGTTACCATAAACGCTTGGTCAAAATAAATATTCAAAACCAAACAAAAACAATAAAATCATCAAAAATAACAAAAAAATTGCATCTCAATTCCATGCATACTCGTAAAAATCAAAATACAAAAATATAGTTGCATTAGGCATCTCATCCGTACATTGCATATTTGCTGATCATACATGTCACAAGTACCACAGACTGTAATTGCTCAGTAATTCCTTCATTTTCCACATTCCATCCATTTTATAAACACATACATCCAGAATAACACCATCCCCACTGTTAGCATAGTCAGTTGCATCCTAATGTATGTAGGGTTTTCACCATTCAGCTATCTTTAAATTTCTAGCCAAAAACTGTACATAGTTAAACGTATTTTACACGGGAAAGTTTTACTTGGGTCAAGCCTCGTTATGTAACATCCCTACACAAGTTAAAAAACATAAAATAATTCCTAAGTTGTGTGAACGCAAGAGAAACCTACAAAGCAGTCTAGGGTACCATAGGTGAAAGATTAGCCTGTTCATCCCCCTGTGCGAATGGTTCAAGAGTGCTGAGAATTGACAAAAGGATGAGCTCTTCCCCATAAATTCCCCTACATAAATAGTGGCTTTCACCACTACCACAAATCCCACTCACCATTGGTCCCTCAGGTTGTAAGGATTCATACTACACGTCCCTGCCAAGGATGGGTAGTCATCCCCAAAGCCTCAAAGGATCGATGCCATTCAAAAACAAAATTCCCACAAGCCATCATCACAATCACCTTTGGTCTCCCAAGTCGTAAGGATTCGTACTACACGTCCCTGAACAGGATGGGTAGTCATCCCCAAGGCCTAAAATATCAATGCCCTTACTTCATAATCTCCATCATCCCCTTTGGTTCCCAAAGTCATAAGGATTCGTACTACACGTCCCTAAAGAGGATGGGTAGTCATCCCCAAGGCCAAAAGGATCAAGGCCATTCATACGCCAAAAACATACAAGCTTAACCTTACAAAGCTCAAAAGCCAAATCAAATAATAGTGGTTATCCCCACTATTCAAAATCCTTGCTCAAAAAGAAAAACAAAGAGAAAAATAAATAGTGATTTTCATCACTATGTATACGAGCAAGTATCCTAAACCATTGAGCAAACAAACAGCTTGAACTTGAATCCCTGAAATTCTCAGCATTCGAAAACCATCTAGGTGATCCTCATTATAGGTTTGGTGGACAGCCTACCTGGCAATGGCGGTATCCTAACCGCATGATGATATGTCTGTCACATTAGCTTTACATGTGAGCAGACCAATTTTTGCATGTGGATGAGCTAGCCTATGGTACCTTAGATTGTCCCATGGATTAATCTTGCTAAATACAACAATGGAGTTAGTGGAGCTAATTAGGTGATCCTTAGTACAGGTTTGGTTGATAGCCTATCAGGTATTGGCAGTATCCTGACAAATACCACATAAACGAACTCAATTGCACACACAGGGATGTAACATAACTTTGTCAAACTCAAGTCTGATTTATACCTTATTCAAAAATCTTGCACGATAAATGTATAGTTTTGGCTAGTTAGTTAAAATATCTTAATCTCAGAAAAGCTTAACTACATTTTTAAACAACTAGCACATTTCATTACATCAATCTCCATCAAAAAAAATACAACAAATAAAAAAACAAAGTTTTCACATGCAAAGTCATTCCACAAAGTCATCCCATAAGTACAACAAGCTAGTCAATCTTACATAGTCTATGGTACCTTCGACAAGTTATCAAAAAATCATTTCATTCATTCCATATGCATACATCATTTCATTCGAAACATCGCATTCATAATACCACATGCATACCTCATCATAATTAACTATGCATAAATAGAAAACAAACCATGAAAAGTGTATACACACAAAAATACAATCATCTGTATATATATCATCAAAAATTCTCATAGGCTATAATGAACCGGTCCTCTGACATTGCAACAAAAGCCAAAAGCTCAAAAACCCCAAAGCCTAGGGCGTCGGCCACCATGATCATGCAAGATCGGTGCGACGGGAACTACCCCCCGTGGTGTGGGTCCTATGGGACCCCTCAGGGCGACTGCTGCTAGCCCCCACATCATGCCTACTAGAGCCCCCCTCATCCAATTGCCTACGATGAGATGATGCTGACTACTCGGTATCGCTGCCCCTCATTCGGCATGAAGACCCACCTCTAGAGGGCTCAGGTACCTACCCCCCAAGGTGGATGATCTCTCCCTCCAGATCCATTCAATGTCGACACCACTTTGCCTCTCACCGATGATACATCACTACTACATCATCGTGCTACACTAGCTATGTTCGTAGAAGATCTCTCTCCTAAGCAGCATCAGTATCCCCATCCTACCGATGGTATGTAGCCCATCCATTCTCTCGCTTCGCTAGCTAAGTTCGTAAGATATCTCTCTCTCGTAGCACATCCCCAAGCTCCTTATCTTTCCTCTCCAGTAGCCCCACCAATCTTGCATTCTCAGTGCACACCCCTGCCCCCGTGTCCTTAGAAACTGCCTGAGGCATTGACATCTCTGGAATAGCAGCCTACTCTGGCTCCCACTACTCCGGGACGTCCTGCATCTCTGGTTGATCCGGCACCCCAAACTCCCCTCCAACATCCTCAACCTCCACCATGTCCGCATCATCCAGTGGAACCCCCCAGCCCTCTCTTGGTGCCTCTGCACCCTCATCACCTACTACTGCCACCTCTGCACCCCCTAGAGGCCCCTCGCCTCGCCACCATCATAAATTCCACCACTACTCATACTCGACGGTAACCCCAACGTCATCCACATCCCGGACATCAATCACTGTATCTGCATCCTCACCTAATGGCGTAATGACTAGCCAAGCTAGAGTCTTCTCATCCCCCCGACACCGATAGACCACGGGCTCACCAGGAAACCCCTAGCACACCCCAAACTATCATGTAACCCGACCATATGGGAAAAACTCCTACTCAGTCCCATGTCGCTCAATTAGCCACCACCCTCTACGAACCCGTTGGAGCCACTCTCCAGCCTCAGGCCAAGGTGGACAGTCCTCGTAGGGGCGCTAGAACACCTCCCTTGGAGCAATTCAAGCGAAGGCATCGGCATAGTGCCCTATGACACCTGCCCATAACCGAATCTGACCCTGCTCCTCCGACCGCCGCCACAATGCCCCGTATTCGATCTCCTGGTCTACCATCTCCACCCGAGTCATCCATGGCAACCCAACCAACCTCTCCACTGCTATGTGCTACCACGCACAACACTGCAATAAGTAGCTGCAACTGATCCCCTTTCGCCTCTGACAGCAAACCTCATACAACTCATCATAGAGATGTGCCAGTAGAGTCTGTCCCCATCTCATGATCATAGGTGCATTTGTAGGACACTCCACCAACTGAAACACCACCTCTAGTAGGTTCCATGGGAACCTCATGCCCAAAGAGTCGGGTAGTAGCATGTTGGAAATGAGGCCCATTAGTAATGCGTGCCTCACTCCCAACACACCCCTCTCTAGCCACCATCGAACCAGTATGCCACCAATCTGGTAGTTGCCCTCTGCCCTCTCCACTGGGCTGTCCACCCCCATATTTTTTGCATGTCCAAAGCAGCGTGTCAATACTGTTGTTCGTTGATCCCACGACATTGTCTGGATCGGCAGTCCGTCTATCGGAATCTGAAGAATCCGATAGACATCCTCCAAGGTCACCATCATCTCCCCTATTGGGAGATGGAAGGTGTTGGTTCGAGGATCCCATAAGTTGATTAGGGCCATCAGATAGGCCTGATCCCTGACCACAGGCTCCAGTCGAGTCACCTGCATGAGCCCAAGAGCATCAAACCACTCCTAGTCAGCCAAAGTCAGCACCTCTAGTGCTTCTGAGAAAACCATAGGCACATGGTACCGGCTCTTGACAACCTGCAAAGAAAACAAGACAAAAACATTACAAAACATGATACACTATACAACAATAACATGAATATACAGAAATGCATAAAATAATGTACAACTAAAAATAAACAAATAACAAACAACAAAAATTCAAAACAATTCAACAAACAGTTGTCAGTACCTAGGGTTTTAACTCTACGTTTAAACTGATAACTAAAAAACAAAACATTCAAAAAAAAATTAAAAACTATACAAAATGCACCAAAAACAAGCAATAAAACTGTCCGATGAAAGTGCTTTTGCACTCGACATTTCGGGCATGCAAAATAGACGTCGGGGTCACAAATCCTCACTATCTTACTCCCTAAGAAGGCTATCATAGCCGGACCGCTCCCCGAGAGGACGGATTTTCGAGAATTTCATCCCCAAACGACGTCGCAAAACGGGTCAAAACCCAACCAAAAATAGCAATAACATTGCCGAACGAAGGCGCTTTTGTGCCTGACATTCTTGGCATCCAAAATAGACGTTGGGGTTACAAATTGTCACTATCCTACTCCCTAAGAAGGCTATCATAGCCGGACCGCTCCATGGGAGGATGAATTTTTGACAATTTCTGCTCCAAAATGCGTCACAAAAAGGGTTCACACCCACCAAAAATAGGTTAGAATGTTCGAAAACTGCTTTAGCATTCAATGGAAAACAACTGAAGGCACCCTTACCTAAGTCATCTTGGGTCAAGTGACTCATCACTTTTCTCATGTCGGTCATTCCCTCATTGATTCGTCGCTTGAGGGGGTAGTCACACTTAGTCACCAATCAACAAAGATACACCCAATCAAGGAAATGACACACATTCAAAGGATCATTGACAAAAACAATCACGCCCTTACTTAGGGTAGCAAAAAAGCAAAAATCACAAGCTAATCAAACACTTGGCATTCTAGAATCCTGAACTCAAGGTTCCCATAGACAAAAGGTTGCGCCCTTTGCCTATTCATGACTGATCAATGTCTAAGCTCAAGTAACAGCTCACTAAACAAGGTTAACACTTGAATTAAGTTCCTTAGCTCGTTAGAAGCAAGGATTCAAGAATGCGTGCCCTTTCCACACTTGGGGCATCAAAAGCTGGTTAGGTTACTAAGAAACCCTAATTATTAGTGCTTTGGTTATCTATTTTTTCTCGGTGTTGCACCTTGCACAGCGCTTCCTAAAAAGGGGCATCTGTAGACACCAAAATAGAACCAATATGATTGTGTGACAACAAGCGTTGATCGCATTGACACACACAACCCCTAGGGCAGCCCCCAGAGGTTAAACAGTGGTCCTAACCACTCCAAAAAGTAGTTTGGAAGGTCAAAGGTCAATTTGGCACCTTTTTTGCACCTTGCTCTCTGCTCGTCCCACCCAAGGATGAATACAAACTGACATTCATCCTACCCAGGGACAAATATCAGCATTCGCCCCAAGGTGAGGTGAATAGCAAGTTTGACTAGAAAAAATTCAAACCTCGACAAGTCCGCCAGTTAACTGAAGCTTCAGGCCATGCAATTGTGAGGAATGGCTCCAAATCAAGAAGAGAGACTTTAGTCATGCATGTATTTATTTTAGAGACCTCATGCAAGGAGATTCTAAATCAAGGAATTATCTTTTCTCTCAAAATAGGACAAACAACTCAAGTGGCGCCCTCGCATGCACAATTCAAACAGAGAGACCCTAGGTCTATAAATTGGTGATTTTTCTCACCCAAAATATATACATAGAAGGAGCATTTGAGCAATGAAGTGCTGCCAATTTACATACCTACTTGCGATTTGTGCCTTTCACATCCTTAATCTCTCATTCAAAAGGGAGGTTATTGGGTGACTATTGCAAGCATGAATCAAGACCCAAAACCCAATTTTTGGCCATAATATCCCATAAAAATTTTCGACAACACACCATAAGAAGTTTTGGACCCATCCCAAGTGGATTGGTGCTGAAATAGAGTCCCAAACGGTGGGCGTCCTGCCCCTGGGCGCTCCCCAAGCTGTCACAGTTCTAAACGCCCCACCCTAGAGCAAATAGAAATATGTGGTATATTTTATTTCTTTTCTTTTTGAATCTTATTCTAGGTTATTTAATTAGGCTGTAGTTTAAATTTCATTTCATTCTGAGCAATTTTGGCCAGGTTTTTATCATTTTTTTCCTTCACTAACCTGTAGATGGCATCATCAAAATTTGGGTGATCGAGGCCAAATTGGAGAAATTTGACCATCTGGGTCGTCCCAAAAAACCCCCAATTAGCTAACACCAACTTTGCTTCCTGGATAGGACATTGAAGAGGGTGCTTTCTGATAATTTATTACACGTTAATTCATCCCGCCCTAGAGCGAATACAAATCTATGAGAAATTTCCTGACTGTTCCTTTTGCAGTGGATTTTTGGTAACATATTCATGCTTCTATTAAATTTCCAGATCGTTCTGATATTATTTGGTTATCGGTTTAATATTTTCATGCATACACTGACAGTAGGCCTTAGGAAATACATGTTCTATTCTATATGTAGGTGCTACTGATCTTTTCTATTTCTTTGAATGCAGGTCTTCGACATCATAGGAGCAGGAAGGATTCAACAATCATATACACAAGCGGCGGTGACGTATTGGTCCACCCATCTTACATGTGGGCACGCAGAAGAATGATTGTTATCCATGGATGTGACAAGAAACATATTTGATGCTCTTATCCTCTAAAAAATAAGGAGACATATTGTAACATGACTTTAAAAGCATATCAATAAATAGGGCCGTATTTCATATTGCTTTTATCTTGTGTCGATTCGTCTATGTTCTTTCCTTTCATGCATTTTCCAATATATAGGTTTTTAGCGTTAAGTTTGGTTCTACACGCATCGTGCTTGGCATTTTCCTTTTTGTTTTCGTATCCTCGTGCTTTCACATACAACTCATCATTACCAAAAGAATTCAATATTTGAGATATCTTGTTAATAAATAGAATATGGTCTTCCCACATCTGCTAATATTTAAAATATAATATATTTTTAAAATTTCTTACCACTTTTTTAACACTTATTGATCAGTTTTATGAATCAATCCTTGTTAAGATATTAATTTTATCACAAGTTCCTTTATCTAGATAATTATCTAAGAGAATTTATTTTTCTAAATTTGTTGCTATTAGGTTTTGGCCTCTCATGTTGTTGGTCCAATACTAGTTATCTTATTCAAACTCAACCTCCCATAGATTATTGTGTTGAATAAAAGTTGAGAAATATCTCATACTTTGGGTTAAATTCCTAATTTGCCAAAAAATATTATCCAACTTTTTAATGGCTTTAAAATATCTTATGATCATGAATCAAGTTTTTTGGTCTTTACTTCTCATACAGGCTTCAATACCACTCCAAACGTCTAATATACCTGACTGAGTTGCAGGTACACAAATATTGATAAGGACAAAGTGAATATCTACAAAGTAGCAAGTGACTAAAGAGGCTATCCAATACCTATTTTTATGAATGGTTACACAAGAAGTTCTAGAAGGAATATAACAAGTTAGAATTCCCCATTTTCCTCCTTCAAAATCCATAGCATCCCATTCACATATTTTTCATATTGTTTTCATTAGTTTTGAAACTTATTCTTTTGAAATTTAATTTCTAGAATACAAATAATATCAAACTTATTACTTAAACATAGGTCTTTGATATACCTTTGCTTTGAGGGGGTATTAGCACCCCTTATATTCCATGATATGATAATCATGTCTTATTAGGTTCTTTTGGCCATATCATTTTTTTGTTTGGTAAAGAGAAGTTAAACCAATTTAGTTTGTGTTCCTTACTCTATGTTTACTCTTGCTTCCTTGGATCTTGCTTGATAATTTGAGGATTTTCCTCTTTTTGCCTTGATTATATCAAGAGTAGGTATTACTATTATATTCCTTAATATTATTTTATAATTATATTTTAATCATATTTATCCTCTCCTAGATCTACTATAGAAGCTTTTGACTTGTCCTACTTATTTTCTAATATTTTCTTAATAACGGCAGAGGTATTAACTTCTAAAAATATATTTTTTTACCAATTATTTTCTCTTGAATGGTGCATGGTACTTCAAGATAGTATTCAAAATCTGATGATATACATTCCTTAGGTTCATCAAGAATTTTCTTTCTTAAATCAAGATCATACTAAATAAACAATTCCCTGTTAAAATTTTGAAACTATTGTACTGTGTCCTTTAAGTCTTAATATACTTTTTCTTCATAGGGTAAAGCCTTAAAGGAGTTGGTATTTATTCCAATATCCTTCCTTATTGATCTCCACTATTTATTTATTTTTATTTTTCTAGATCTATTTTTTGGAAGTTGAAAACCATATTCATGCATAACCATTTGTATGTTTCTCTTGTGATTTTCTACATATAATTCTATTGGGCTATTTTTTAAGGAATTATATCTCAATATGTACCACATCATGATATCTTATATATCTAAAATATATGTTTTTATAATCTAGATTTTCGGTTCACATATTATCCCCATACTTAAGAATGATTAATTCTGGTAAATCTTTACTTATATCAATCATGAACAATATATAAGCATAAATACCCAATAATTCATCTTTTATAGTATTTAAAATCTCAAGGAATTATCCTAGAGTTTTACCTGTTACCTTGGTATTTATTTCCTAAAATAAAATGAAAAATCTAAAAATGCTAACCCATACTGGTACTAGGAATAGATTTACATTTTTAGGTGAAAAGTATTCATACTAGTAGGTAAGAAAGAGTCCTGCTCTTCCCATAAACCAATACCCCATTGTAGAATTTTTCTCTTTATTTCATAGAAAAAAAATAACCAAGAAGAAACCTTTGGGAAGAAATTATAGAATCACTCCTGGAGACTTCCAAATCCTATCAATATATTTTCTTGAGGTTGAATCCCCTAGTCAATACCTATTAATTTTACTAAAAACTATCCTATCTTGTAAAAATAAGGATTTCTCTAAGGTGCACTCACTAACCTTTACCACTAGAGATGATTCTAAGAATTTAACTATAAATAGATCCATGGAAAGGAAACTAAAACACAAAATCTATTGAAATTTATTAGAATGTCCTATCGAAAATATAATATTTGATAAACAATTTATAATAATTTGCATACAAAATTTCTAATATAAATAATGGAAAAAAAACTTAGCTAAAAACTTCTATGTCCAGATAGAATGTCTTGTCGCACTGAAGTTTTAGCCTTTCATTGCTCTTCCTATCATCTGAACCCTAACCAAAAAAATTTTGCAATTTTATTTTTTGTGACTTGAAAAGTCATCATTTCTCTTGTTCTAGATCGTTGAGTTCACAGGCTTATATCTCCCTCAATATTGCTCAGAATATTTTATATGACCACTTATTTTGAAGCCATTCAAATTCCACGTAAGTTGGTCCAAGAATCATCTAAATAAGATAACCCTTAACAAAGATATAGCTCCTAAAATATGAGATATTTTTTAGGAAATAAATCTCTAATCCTTTGCGAATCAACCGTGTCCTTGTATTACCACAATTCAAGTCTATATTCATTGGAAAACATTCATAAAATTTCCTTTAAAAGGTGATGGGTTATAACCATTATCCTCTTCTCACTATTTTCATCTCTACTTAAGTTTTTACTTACTTTATAGAGATGATTCTCCATCCATAACTAACTTCACTACCACTAATCATATAACTAATATTTCTTTCCAACGACATGAATCACTCACCTTCTCCCACTATTATGACATTGTGTAAGAATAAAATTTTAAAATTGACATATTAATAAAAAATATTGAATGAAATTAGTTGTATTTTCCCTTATATACTTGCTAGAAAATAATACTATCCTAAGGTTGAGAGGTTACAAAGAGGGATACACAAATGATGTATATTTTTTCTTGTTAATATATTTTTTAATGTATTTATTATCTTGATAGGCTTCCTCTATGAATACAAGATTTAATGGTTTATTTTATCCTAATGCTTATCTTATATACTATGAGATGATTATTGAAAGAATTTTGATATTTAATTTTTTATATCAACTATGAAAATAATTTTATACAACCAAATTCATAATAAAAATTTTATTAATAACATTTAATAATATATTAAGACATGACATTAGCATAAAAATATCACTTCTCTATATTGCATGCAAATTTATTCCTTATATTATTTTCATGTGAATTTTTAATATTGCTAACTATTTTCTAGGTATAAAATGTACAAGTAAACCTTACCAAACAAATTACAACATTCAAGATGCAGGAGTTTTTCCTATGGTGGATTATTGAGCCATTAGAGATAGTTTAATGGTTTTATATCCATGCATTTTCTAGTCATAACATTTGAGAATATATATATATATATATATATATATATATATATATATATATGGTTGTTCATGTAATATGTTGTTTTAAAATAGTGTACCCATTACAATAGTATAATTATTAAATTATGCACCCTTTAATAGTGCAAATATAATTGTCTTATGTTCTAGAAACTAACCAATATTTAACATGCATATTGCATAAATATATAGGAGATTGCTACAAATTATAAATAGAATAACATTATGCATTTACTTTTCATATTTTATAGTTCAATTCTAAGAAAGAAATGAAAATATATATATATCAAAATTACAAATTTATTGATGCCTAATCATCCTGTATTTTACAAAATAAAATTATATATATATAGATCATAATGATTATTTAAAAAACGAACACAAATCTCCATGTCAGTTATATCATTGTCCAACACACACGTCTCTATCGCTATTATCTTCTTTATGGTAACTCTTGTAATTTTGATTGCAATTTTTATAAAAGAGGAATGAAACGAAGTCCAATTTATCCATTAATAAATAGTAATGAAAAAACTTTACAATCTCCTATAAAAAATCATTTTCTCATCCTCATTTTTATGGTTTGAAATTCCATAACTGTGGAGAATCTATATTTCCTAGACTAAGCACATAAAAAAGAACCCTAATGCCAGTTTATGAAAGTTATTCGATTTTTTTATATATATATTTATCACATATTTTTCAATCTTCATTTAAAGATCTTGTCCCTTCCGTACCAACTATAAACTCTGCACATACTTTTTAGAACAGTGGATACGATATCACGAAAAGTCACGAGCGCACATGGCTCAAGATTCACTTTGAAGTTTGAACTATCATCATATGCATCGATTTAGAACAATAAGTTCCATGATGATTTAGAAACGTTTATAATATTTTGTACCACACCTCTGCACGTTGACATTCATATTATTTGATGTACAGGCCTCCCCATTTTTGTTGTCACCTCTCTAAATTTTCACCGCAGTTGTTATCACAGGAATAGTTCTGACTCTCTGTACACATCATCTTCTAAAAGACCAGAGGGAGATGTATATATCTCATCGACTGTTCTAGGATAAGATCCGTTGTTTGTCATCTTCCCGCTCAAACGAGTGTTCCAGCATGCGACAGATTTTTTTATTGTTATTATTTCGGATCCCTGCAATTCGTGGCTTTCCGCCATGGTAACTTCTTATTGAAAGGCTTGAAAGATCTCGGGGAAAGAGTTCTTTTCACATCTATAGCTTTTCTATTAAACTGTCTATAAAATATATGTCTCGCATGTGCTTACGGATCGCATGTTTCCCGAGACACAGGTGAAACGAAATCGCGCAATGCCAATTTACACAGCACTATACAACAAAAACAAAAACAACGTGGAAAATCTCAAGAGAAGACAAGATGTCAGATTCTTGTGCTTTGTACTATATTAAATAACTTATGACGGATCATCATTGCATAGCTACTTATTCTTTGCGGACTGTTTTAATAATTAAAAACCACGGGAGAAAGGGGTGTGCCATTGAATGGAAGAATAACGAGCTGCCATTCTTGTGACCAAAGGAATACAACTACCATTCTTTGTCAAAAAGACACTAACATGACAAAATGATGTCATTGTGGTAATTAATTTTTTACAATTTTGAAGAAGGATCACATGTTAACTAACGGTGTCAAAGCAATATAATTTTGATACACATTTTAGTAGTATTTTACATATAATTTAACTTGAAAATATCACATCTAATGTAACATAAAATATTAAATTTGAAATTTACAAAATATTTACTTTTGAAAGTAAATCTATAGCTTGTTTCTCAACAATTATTTCTTATTGAAATATTATTGGTAACTTAGACAACCTTTGTGGTTCGTGAGATTTACCTTAAACCACTAGGAAGCCACAATCCAGGGCCCAGGCCTAGTTCATTGCCAAAATTTTCACAAAAGTTTCATTTGGCCATCAACAACAACTTCAAGATAGAAGCTCATTTCAAGTAGCCGAGGAGGTGAAAGTGTGGGTGTGGATGATGTGTAGGACATGCAATTTAATTATGAGTATGGAGGCAAAAAAGGAGTTACTGGAGGTGGTAGTGGAAGACAACAATCGACCCAAGGTGTAGAGAGACATAGTAGGAGTGGAAGATTTGGATCAATGTATGGTTCAAGTTTCTACAACATAGGCAAGAATTTTGAAATATATAGCTAAGCCTGATAATGTCAAGGATTGTGAATGTGAAGCTAACAATGCTTATGCTTTATCAAATCCATCTCCCCTAATTTTAAAGGAGAAGAACTTAAATCTACTGAATGAGAGAAGTAACTTGAGCAAGGATAATTGATTATGGGAAAAATGGTTGAAGGGGGAGAGAAGTGAGGAGGAAAACAAGGAACAATAGTTACTAATATCCTTTAAAACTGTTGGTATTTTTACCACATTAAAATTTGTAAAAATTTTGCATGAAATATGTAAACAATTTTGCCAGTAAAATTCATAAATTCATTTTGAGCATTTTCTCCACATTTAAAAAATTTTGTTGATTTTTTTTCTAAGTGATTGATGGGTTCAGTTTTGGGTAAAATCCGAGCAAAATGCCCTTTTGCTCTCATGCACAACGAAATGTCTTTTTGCCCCTAGGTGCAACGAAAATTATTGCTTGGGCATTTCGTTGGCAAAAACACTTCTTGGGTATTTAGATGGTGAAATCACTTTATCGATAGTTTCACTCTCATTAATGGCAAAATTATTTTTCACTTCATTTCTCAGTGAGATCTAGTTTCCAAGATGGACCCCACTTTTGGCAGCACAAGCTTTTTCTAGGTGAAGTTGTAGAAAAAATGTAAGATTGGGATGAAATTCCATTTCACCTAGTTTTGGAGTAAAACTCGATTTCCAAGTGCAAGTCTAGGCAAAATCCCATTTCGGACATGACTTGGGTGAAATGAAGATGAAAGCATGTTTCGGGTGAAACATTGAGTGAAAGCTCATTTTAGAAGCAAACACCATCACCCCTACATTTTTAGTGCAGATCTTCTTTGGGAAATGATTAAGGCTAGTAGAATTAATTCCTATGGCAACACAATAGATATATCCAGGATCACTGCTAAAAAATTGTTGAATTTAAGTATTGCGCCCTTGACTCTTGTGTAATATTATTTATTTTTGAAGTATCGTCTACTTTGATGGGTATTCATTTCCAAGGCACCACCATGGAGATTGAAATAAGACCAATGATTTTTTCTAAAGATGCGATATGCCATGTGATGAAATCACTAGATATTTTCCAATATATTTGCTAATTGGTTTGTTGCTATCTCTAAGGAAGAATTGTTGTTGTTTGATCCTTGACTAGCCGAAATTTTGTTTTAATGTGTATTTAATTACAGAGGTGCAACCCTCTATAAATAGTAAGCATTTTGATGTAAAAGTGGAGGATAGACATTCTATTGAAAAAACTCTTTGAGTTTACATTTCTACCTTAATTGAAATATGTTTGACTTTGGTTCCTCGAGTAGTCTTTATGTGTATGCTTTTTACTTGTTATTTCTGTTAAATTCATATCTTGGTTGGATAGATTAAATTCTACGTCTAAATTTTATTTTTGATGAAGAGTTAATGTTTAAATACTAACTAGAGGTTATCTTTGCAAGTTGTGATCAGTTTCTAATTAAATGTTGTTAAAACTTGATGTGGTTGCTTAGCTGCTATTTTATTCCCATCTTACATTTTTGGCTCATAGCCATATTTTTTATTCCTTTCTATCATTTCCCATATATTTCCTCTTACCCTAAGCTTTAAATCGACTTAGATTAGTAAGGGAACCAACCCTCTCTAGATATTGGTCCGAAGGACATCTCTCTCCTTTGGCCTTTCAATATTGTATAGATCTAGGGTGAATATATTTTATGATTAGGTAGATTCATGACCAATAATTTTTGGCACACTCGATGGGACCCTAAAAAAGTTTCACTTTGAGCAGTATTAAGGTTTGGTATTCATATTTTTACTTTTTGACTAGAACATATGGCAACTCAATTTTACCCAAAAGCCTTTGAACGTGAAGTGAGCGAAAGCTTTTTTCATGATCATAAGATCAAAGGCCAAAAATATAAAATATCCCATTGAGTTTTATGAACTTGACACCCAAGTGTTAGGATAACATCCTAGGTTAGTCACTCTGGCTATTCCATCAAGTGCAACATCTTCACAGACATGCACTTTTCATACATATGTAGAGAAATTTTTACTAGTTATGTATGTATACAAGGTTTACTCAATGATAAAGCATAAATCATAAAAAATCACTATATTTTGTCACATTATACAACTTATGATACTAATGATACATACAGACATACATTTAATGTCAAAGAGAAAATAACTATATTTTGTCAACATATTCAAATAGTTCAATAACATAGCATCATTAAGTATACATGATTTTCAAATTTTCAACTTACTCAAAGTTAAAGCTTAAATCATAAATATTGAAAACATAGACGTGTCCATATCATTAAAAAGCAAAAAAGCATAATAATTGAAAATTGAATGATTATATGATTTTTTTAAATCACTAAAATTTTACAACAAATCAAATACAAAAAATATTTGAAAATATGAAATTTTTCAAATCATTGACATATATAAATGATATCAAATACGGAAAATCACTGGTAAAATGAATCTATTCAAATCACTAAAATTTTACAAAATGATTTCAAATCCAAAAAATCTTAGATTATATGAATTTGTTATATAATCATTGCAATTTTTAAATTTCTAGAAGCTGATACAAAGTTTTATCGATTTCTCCAAAAGATTCAATAATCATTTGTGAATTTTATGTTTCCATAATCTCATCATCACTCCTAGCTGAATCATTTTTGTCATTATCAACCATATTAGAGAGACCTCTTCTTTTTTCTAGGTACTTTCAATATGTCAACGTTGTGTCATAGGAAAAGTTACCCACCTCGTACGATGACACATACATTCTGAAATAATTTTCCAAATTTTTGTCCAACCTGTTACGAACTTTTGATTTAACAAAATTTAATGCATTGAAAATCCTTTGATACAATTTTTGCTAGAAACACATGATTGAACCAGTCTCATGTGGATTTTTGAATTGTGCAATTTTATTATCCATTGTTATTCCAAAATTGATTAACTGATGTCTCAAAAGATATTTTTTTAGAATACCGTTGATTTGAATACCATTTATTCCACACTTTTAGAGAAATGTGTCATAAGATTGCCCATATATTTTACAAACAACTCACTTCTACTACTATGGTCACCACAAGGATTCCAATTAGGATTAACAATAGCCATGGCCTCAAGTGTCCCATCTCTCTTAAAACGATCTCTTATTTCACTTGTTAATGTATTTGCAATTATTTTTAATTTATTATTAGTGCTATCCAAAACCTCATCGAATCTAGAATGTGTAACAGACACTTGTTCAACATCATCTGTCAAAGTATTTAATCGCTTTTCAAAATTATATAAAGGAATCAACTTTCCATTGATAGCAATACAAATATTATCGTTGATGTTGAACTTTAAAAATCTATTCGGTTCATTGACATTAATTAACGTATTCCAACTATCAAACTTGGGATCCTCAAAATGTTTATCGGATAAATAAATCCTATCAATAATCATACATATTTTTTTTCTCATCCTCATGAAATGGACAATATAAATTGTCCTTTCCTTTGTAAGTTTAATCATAGTATTCATTTCTTGTAACATTGGTAAAATACCACATAATGTGAGAAGAGTTTCCAAGTCAGTCATACGAAAAAGAAAATAGTTTGCCTTGTCAACATCTCTATGATGTGCATACATAAACCCAACCAAGGATTGATATTCTAAAAATACCCTTTTTATAGGAAGAAATAGTGAAATCCACCTGGTTTCCACATCTTTTAACATTTTTTCCTTCAGTTACACCTAGAGAAAACTATTTAAACTCTGCAAACCTTTTTGGACTGCATGAAAAGTATGAGTGTATATCATGGACGAGTTCTTCCACTCTGGCTACATTATTAAAATTGCTCATAATTTTGTAGGCAAGATTCATTCGATGAGTCATGCAATGAAAAGGAATAACATATGGTGCAATGGAAGTATGAAGCCTAACACAAATACCATTCCTTTGTCCTTGCATTGTAGCCGCACCATCAGCTCCAACACAAATTAACTTTGTGGTAATTTTATTTTCATCCATTATGATAATATCCTTTAAACTAGTTACAACAACATTATAATTATTTTCTGCATTATAATTTTCAATCATCTTATGTAGTGCTAGTAAATGAGGTTGTCTCAAATAATTTTTGAATGTGTAAACATGTATGCAAATCCAAGATGTGTTGTCAACAGTTGTTACCTCATCAATGGAAAGTGAAAAAAATTTGTCTCGTTTCATATTCTCTCTCAAGTCTTCCTTCTCAACTAGTGATAGATATTTTACCATTTTCCAACCACTTCGATCTAACCAATGTGAACTGGTAAGGTTTTGTACATTAGCTCGTTGAAGTATTTCCTTAAAATCAGCAAAATCAGTCATGGGTCGACTTTTTTTTAGAATACTGTATACAATAGCAAACTATAATTTCTTTGAGGTTAATACAGTCTTATTAATTTTTTAAAATTGTGCCTCAATTGTTCCACCCTTCTCAATGAGAGTTTGTTTTTGTTTCATTATTTTTTCATATTCAAGTGCATATCTCACATGCACACATTCTGTTGTATCCTTCCACTTATGAAATCTATTAATTGTTCCATCACTTTGTATTTCTTTGATGTAAAATTTCCCATAGCTTTTTCTATTATTTATTAATTATTTTGTAATAAATGATCCTTTCCCAGCTTCCATGTACAAATAATGCATTTACACACATTCAGTTTCTCATATCGCTCAATAAAGGGGTATAATCGTGCTCATTCATTTTTAAAATCTCTTCCAATAGTCCATTCGCTTATCTTTTCATGTTTAGATTTTTGACTACAAGATTCCCTAGAGGTCTGAATTTTAATTGTACTATCTTTTTCTTTTTTGGTTGATGTGTCTGAATTTAAAATCTCCTGAAGTGGTTGTTGAATGTCATTATTAGGAAAATTATCATGTGGTCCCATCTCATCTGCTAGAATATCTTCAAGTGAACGCACATCAGGGTCGATAATGTTTATTGCATTCAATGTTTGGTGTTCTCTATCATTTTTTATTGTAAAAATGGCACTATTTTAAATAATTAACATAATACATTTTTACAAAGCATTTAAAAAGAGGTAGATAAGCAGAAAATCATGTATCTATTAATAGATAAAGGTTTTACATTTAAGAAGAACATAAATTTTAAAAAATTGATGGTAAAAGATGTTTGTACCTGCAAGTTGTGTAGAATCTATAGATATTGATGCCTCATTGCATTTTGATATTTGTGTAAAATATTTTAGAATTATATTTTTACAAGAAGATTGACCTCCCTTCTTTCCATGTTCAGTATATGACATTGTATCTGTAAATAAAAACCTTTAGATGTTAGGAAATGTATATGAATTTGAAGGAAAATAGTAGACATTCCTTAAGACAAAAATATGATCCTAACACACAACATGACAGGGAATACTTATCAACCACAGTTGTAGATAGTGCTTCTACACTACGTATGAAATATACTCTAAGAGACAAGAAGCAGTCTCTAACAAGAGAAATTTTCCTGACACACGACCAGATGATATTGATAGTTTTCTACCATAATTGTGTATAGTTCACCTACAGTGCCTATGAAACTGTAGAAAAAGAGATTTGGATAAAATAATAATGGAAGAAGAATACTCTACCAATTTTTAGTCGTGAATCCTCTACAACCGATAGGCTTTTACCGACAGACACTTCTCTACAAGTAATCGGCTTATAGTGATCGATAGTCCCTACAACTGATAGAAAAATGTCGATAACACATTCCTACAACAGATAGAATGGTTCTGATTGATACCTCTATAATCGATAGATAAATGCCGATCAACTGTCCCTACAACCAATAGGCTTATAACGACAGACAACTATGCAATCGATCGATAAATATTGGTCAATAACACTATAACTGATTGACTAATATCGATCGACATGGTCCTACAACTGATAGACTAATACCGATCAAAACATTTGTAACCTACTAATAAATACCGATAGACAATCCCTACAATCGATAGGTAAACATCGATCGACAATCCTCGCAACTGATATATGAATTTCAATCGACACCTCTACAATGGATTGACTAATGACGATTGACACAATTTTGCAACTAACTAACTAATGTTGATCGACACCTCTACAACTAATAGGCAAATATTAGTTGACAATCCCTGCAACCAATAGTCTTATGCCAATAAATATGACTCGACAACCAATCGACTCATGTCGACGGACATGGCTCTACAACCGATCAGCTTATACCGATAGACACGGCTCTGCAACCAATATCCTTATGTTGATAGACACAACTCTACAACTGATCAGCTTATGCCAATAGACATAGCTCTACAACCAATCTCCTTATGTTGATAAACATGGCTCTACAACCGATCGGCTTACATCGACAGACACAACTCTACAATCAATCGGCTTATACGGATAAACATGGCTCTACAACTGATCGGCTTACGTCGACAGACACGACTATGCAACTGATCGAATTATGCCAACAAAAATAGCTCTACAACCAATCATCTTGTACCGATCAACACTCCTCTACAACTGATCGGTTTATTTTGATAGTCACTCCTCTGTAATCTTCTCAAGTTTTTCATTGTTTCAGAGCTATTTTTGAGTTAGAGTATTTTATATGTATGTTTATCGGTACCCAGTATAGTATATATACGAGTAGTATATGAGGTTATTTGGGCAGGAAAAATAAAATCATCTATAATTTGAAGGTGATTTGGGCAAGAAATATAAAATCGTTTATAATTTGAAGGTGAATTGGGCGGGAAAATAAAAATCATATGTAAATTGAGGTCATTATTAAAATCATTCATGATTATCAACAACGGGTGAATTTACCCCAAAAAAAACTTCCACCCCATAAATTTCGAGCGAATGGGCCCTAGTGAAAGGATCCAAAATTAGACTTTTCAAAATTTTAAAAAACCTAAATAGAGCCAATTTACGATATTTTGCAATTATGCATAACCCTGAAAAATAGAGCCTCCAAGTGATGGTAATAAACACATACTTGTATGTACAAATTATTTTACCAAGTGGGCTAAAGTTAAATCTCTTCCTCGAGCTCAAACTGAACCAGTAGCTGATTTTCTTTATGAAAACATAATGCAACACTTTGGAGCACCAAGATAATTAGTTTCAGATCATGGACCTCAATTTACTTCCAATGTGATTTATCATTTTGTTAACATCTATCAGATAAAACATAAGAAAACCTCACCATATCACCCTCAAGCTAATGGACAAGTAGAAGTTACAAATAGGGAGCTTGAAAATATTATCATAAAAACTATAACTGTTAATAGGGGTTATTGGGCTAAGATATTAAAATAAGTTGTATGGGTATATAATACATCTTGTAAAACTACCATAGGTTTATCACCTTATGAAATGGTTTATGGAAAACAAGCCATCATACCCATTGAATTCGAAATAGAAACCCTTCACACATCGATACAACTTTACATGAATTTGGATAATGCACAAAAAGAATGGTTGGAAAAATTAAATATTATGGATGAGTGAAGATTAGAAGCATTACATAGAACTGAAATAACTCAAAAAAAATGAAATAAATGGCATGATAAAGACATTGTACCACCTACATTTCAATCAGGATATTGGGCCTTGTTATTTGGCTCTCGTTACCAAGATTTTCAAGGTAAATTAAGAACAAGATGGCTAGGACCCTATGAAATTGAGGAAATATTTGGAAACGGTATAGTCAAGATTAATACTATAGATTATTCAATAAGAAAATTATTATTAAATGGGCATAGGCTTAAACTTTATAAGAAGTCATTATCTAAGGAAGAATCCATACATCAGTTTAGACAGCACACTGATTTGCAGTGTATTTCTAAAATGCAATCAATTACTATTCAATAAACTCTCTCTTTCAAAAGAAATATATATATGATAAAATAATTATTATATATATATATATAAAATGATTATGCTTCCTTTAATTCATCATGAAGTATCTACATTCTTTTCCATTTTTAGTCTCCAAAGTTTTTCAAGAAAAATTCTTTATTATAAACTTTGTAGGAATATGATTACCACATGATGTATAGTACCTTGTTGCTTGATGAAATCTAAGTATTTTTCAAATACTCAAACTATATCTAGTATTTTGGGCAAAATTTTCATTGGAACTAAAGCAAATCTTTTAAAATGTTGTAAGTGACTCCTAGTTGATCAAGTTTCTCTATTTGACCATGCACAATTACATATTTAAAAACATTGTGAAGTGTTGAAAAAATAAAATCATATGTTATTTTTGCCATAAGTAAAAAAGTTTTCCTTGCTTGTCTATTTTCACGAATGGTCTAGAGTACTAATTAATTGGCAAA
Source organism: Wollemia nobilis (assembly GCA_028583015.1). Classification (NCBI taxonomy): domain Eukaryota; kingdom Viridiplantae; phylum Streptophyta; class Pinopsida; order Araucariales; family Araucariaceae; genus Wollemia; species Wollemia nobilis. The sequence continues at coordinate 122,421 of JAQPPZ010016751.1, read as the reverse complement.
AGGATAAGCTCGCCCTTCACCCTTCAAAAAAATAAAAAATATAAATAAATATAAATAATAATAAAATCCCTTGCTCCTCATCTAATTGAGCAAGTATCCTAATAAATTATTGCTTCTTCTCAAGATAAGCAAGAACCCCAAAAAAGTAATGAAAAGTTTCTTGCTTCTCAAAATCAGCAAGAACCTCAAAAAAAGGTACTACAAATCTCTTACTAAGCACGTATCCCAAATAAAGCACAATGCAAAAAAGGAAAAAAGAGCTTGAATCCTTGGAATTATTAGTATTTCAAACACCATGGGGTATTCTTTCTTAAGTTATCCTTTCATATTAGCATTAAGTCTAGATAAGACCTCTAGATGCTTACAAGATCAGCTAGCTTTTTGGAATATATAACACTTGTTGTTTTTCAATCCCTACTCATAATGGGAAATGAATATTCACTGCACACACAGTTGGTCTTACAAGAGGCTTGAAACTACTAGGACAACTTTGACACTATTAATTTGTGAAAGAAGTAAATGAAGTTGTTTAAAATTGCTAGGATGTTTTTCTAAGAATAACCCTAGAAACATCATATGCAGCTAAGAATTCATAGTTCATCCTCATGAAAGTACTATGATTTTAATATTTTCTACAAAACCATGGCTTCTGTCCATCACATTTTATAATTTAAAAGAAATTCATCTACATATCCATTTTACTTTTTCCTATAAATTCAGGTATCCTAGAAGGCTGAAATCCGATTTTATCTAACATATTTTTCTATCTTTGGAAACTTCTTAATGACATACAGGAAAACATACTCATTAAAATTATAAATAAACCCTCATATATAACATTATTATTATACTATCCCTAAAAATAAATAAGTACCCTTCCTTTTGTTTTGGCTATATAGCCAAAATTACAGTTTGAGGAGAGGCTAAAATATAGTTTGGGGGAAGAAAATAGGTAAAGTATTTTCTTAATTCTAATAATGGTTTTGGTAGATGTCTTTCGTAAGAATATTCCATAAGTATCTTCCGTAAGTATCTTCCATAAGTAGCTTCTGTAAGCATCTTTCATAAGTAGTCTCTGTAAGCAGTTTTCGTAAGAACCTTTTGTAGATAATTTTTGTAAATATTTTTTATACAAGCTTTCGTAATACCATTATCAGTAATACTATTATGTAATACCATTATCAGTAATACTATTTTGTAATACCCTTCTGTAGTTATCATCCGTAAAAATAGCAAAATACTTGTAATATACTATTCTGTAATACTATTTTTGTATATATTTATATAATAATTAAAATATATATTAATAATACTAATTAAACTAAAAGTATATTTAAAATCAGAATACAAAATAATATTATAAATAATAAATACTTATAATAATATATAATATATAATATCTTTATTATATATATTAAATATATAGTAATATAAATATAAGTAATATAATATATATTAATATTTAATTAAGATATAATAAAATTATACGCCATGAAGTTATATTAAGGTTGCCCCGATGATTATATATGCACCACATGCCAAGAAAGGTGGCAAACACAAAGTATATTACGCACCTTTAGAACACAAGACACCACATGTCGAGACAGGGACACGAAGACACATGAATGCGACCAATTACACACATGCACAGATCAAATTTTACACCATTGATTTTAAAAATTGATCAACGGATGACAATTGCCCATATAAACACGTGATTTCCTCCAACCAATGAAATAGGATGACACGGATAAACTATTTCCACTGTCAATTATATTGGAATTCAAGGGTTGAGAAATAAACAAACAAATACAAATAAAATATTGCCTGATTATCGACATGTGTTCTCAAAATTTAGCATAAATTTTAGGGTAAATACATTAAAAAACTGCCATTGATTATTACCGTAGATATTAGGGTAATTAGATGAAAAGTTCCCACCATCGATGACATTAGGGTAAGAGTAAATCTATGACATTAGGTGTAGATCTTTCACCGTCGAGAAAAACCTTATCTACCACTAACGCTGCATGTGGCCATGCAGAGAAAAATTATCAGACCTCTAAGTGAATTCCATTGAAATATTTACTAAGGGTTTGTATATTTGTAAATATTGTGAAGTAAGACCAGTTTTGTGTGACTTTCGTGTTGTATTCAGACAATTTTTGGAGGCCATAAGCGAAGGTGGTCGACGACGTAAAAAGGTGGTAAAACTTTCAATGATCGTGATAGGTAAAAGAAACTTTTCTTTTTCTCTTTCTTTATTGTTTCTCTGTACATCCAAAATATTTTAAGTTTAAAATTAGGTAAAAATTAGGGATTAGGCAAAAAATGTGATTATAATTTTTTGTATACAGTATATATGGAATTAGGGTAATAGTGGGAAATACATGAAATTTTTCATTTTAGGTTAAAATTAGGGTAAACCCTGAAATTCTATTAGGAAAAAGATCTGAAATTTTATTTTTAAACTATATTCTAGGGTAAAAATTGGGGAAAACAATAATTTCATATTTTTAGGGCACAATTATAATTAATCTTGCTATCGCATTTGTTTGTTTCTTTTAAAAATCCTTCATTTGGTAAAAATCTCTTGATAAGTCATCTTAATTTAGGAAAATCTCTTATATTTTTTTTGATATATGGACATTGTCTGGCAAATTAGGGATTTTATGACACTTATGTGAGTAATTTGTACAAAATTAGGGGTTTTTTGGTAAAACAAAAGAAAAATATAAATTTAGGATTTTTTCTGTATTATAATTTTTTTATATATTTTTTCTCGATATAATAGCATTTTTATAAAATTTTACGTTTTTATCTCTCGATGTACAACAGTAGGATTGTTTTACATTTTGATTTAATTTGATATCAATAGAGTTTTTAAGATCTATATGTTGTAACTTTTACATTTTTGAAGATATATTTGTATAAAAGAAAACTATAATAAAATAATATAAAAAAAAGACAAATATAATATAAAAAGAAAACAAATTTCTAAGGATTTTTCTGACTTCTAAACAATACTTCTATTTATATATAAAATGCAAGGTTTTTGGTGAGAACTCATCTCCTCTCAATCCTCAACCATCACCATGCCTAAACCTATTTTCCAAAAGAGTAGTGAGCTGTCATCCGTCGACACACAAAGCCCGAGCGACTTGTAATTTAGAGGCACGGACCAAATTTAGAGGCCACGACTTAGGTATGGCAAGACAATTTATATTAAATTGTAACCCTAATACTATGCTCACCCATTTTGGAGGTTTGTAGTTGGAAATAAACCCGAGTCTGATTTCTGAAGTGTTGGGTTTACCTGAGGTTGGTTTACCTTCTATAAAAATTTGAAAAGTGTCACTCAATTGGTGACCAAATTTGATGATAAATGCACAATATTAAGAGATAAAGAAGGGTCAATCAAGGGAGTTGCATCCTCTACACTTCCCCTTCTAAGGTAGGAGGTCATTGTCCTTATTATTATTTTTTTCACTCTTAAGGGACGAATGTTTGTTCTGTTAGCCTATCATATTCGGATGTTGATCAATTTGAAACATCTAGATAAAAATTATTGTGTTATTAATCTCCCTTATTTTTTGTTTCAATCTTTGAAGTCAATTGTTTTAAGAGTAAAACCTAGAAGTTCTCGAGAAAATCCTAAGCTGCACCTAATTGCTCAGCATGGCTTGATTAAATTAATTATTTTAAAAAAGGCACATGAAATGAAAGTGTATTGGGGCTAGATAATGGAAGAATACAACGTACCTGAGTGCTCATAATCCACTAAGTCTAAGGGAGAATAGTCAACAAAGAAAGAACATGATTCTAATAGCCAGGAAGAAGAGCCTGAAAGCCCAAAAAGAAAATGTAAAACTGAGAAATTTAAATCTCAACCAAATATTGGAAAGAAGAAGAAAATTATAGAAAATTTTGAACAAGAGAAAATGAAAAAGGGCCTAAATAGGAACTACCTGTAAATGAATCTATTGTAGAGACCCTGTCCTACCTTCATGCACAAAATATAGTGTTGTAAATGAAAATTGATAGGCTAAGAGAGGACTTTTTAGAACATTTTAAAATTATTCAATGACTCCTTTCTGTTCAGTTTGAATTAATTAGACAAATTTATGTGGATAAGACTCTGAGACCTGTGGACTCTATCAAATGGCCACCACCTGTTGAAACTTCTCTGCATAAAAGTTCTACCTCTAGGAAAAAGCCTAAAAAATTGGTAAACATTAGAAAAAAAATACATTGATAAACCAATTGAATTTTCAAAAATACTCGAGGAGGATAGTTCCCAATAAATTCTTAGTATTACTCAACAAAACCAACCTCCAAAATTGGATCCCACCCGTTGAGAAAGAAAAAATATTAAAATGTCTTGTCTTGAATGTAGGGATGCCTTTGGAGCCTGATGTGATGATTAAAAATGAAGAACTACATCCTTTGTAGACAAAGAATATAGAGCAGAAAGGAAGTTCTCAAGAGATTGAGTATATCAAGACGGTTATGGTGGAAATACTAGTTGCAACAACTGTAGCAGATGTATATCAGCATGCTAAGGAACAGGTATAGCAGGTTAAGAAAGAACGCAAATTACCGAGACCAAGACCACAATCATCCCGGATCTCTTCTCTAATCTTATCTCAATAGGCTCAGAATTAATGAACAGTGACAAAATATATTCATTAAAATATTCAAACTTATATTTTTATATCTTATTTGTATGGCATGTGTACGGGAAGTATTGGAAACATTTTTATTTGTATATTTTTATAAGTTGATGTACAGTTTGTATATATATATATACATTTGCTAATATAGATTGTATATGATCTGTGCAGATAATATTTGAAATATTATTTTGTTTCTTAGGTTTATGAACTTTATAATTTCTGATAAATAAATTATTTTAGATTAGCGATTATGTTTTCCAGAAGAAGCTTAGTGCAATTCTGTTAAAAATATTTGTATTTAAACTGCTTTAAAATAATTCTTACAAAATTTATGTGTATGTTTTGTAAATTTTATGAAAGTATTCATTGGAATTCTGATTATAATATTTTTTTTATATTTTATGCATGCATAGGACTATTATTTTCCTTTCATTTGATTTTTCTACATGCATGAGGACATGCATGAACTTCAGTTTGGGGGAATGATGAGTGGCTATTTGCCACATATTTCTGTACCAGAATTGTTTCATTTATATTATTAATTGATATGTTTTATATAAATTATTAATAATAAATTGTGATATATTAGTAAATATGATTAATTATAGTAATCTAACATAATTGTTTGATTTATATCAAATTTTTCTGAGTTCTGAGAAAAATGCAGGAAAAAGTATGAATTGTCAATGAAGAGATTGCAAATTTTTGGAGTGCACGTCGGACGAGAAGAGAAACCAATAGAGTTCAATGAAAACAGTAATTTATCTTGTTACAGATGCTGATTACTATAGGTAATTATCGAAGGTAACTACTGAAGGTTACTGAAGGTAACTACTGACGATAGTTACTGAAGACATTTACTGAAGATAATTACTAAAGAATGTTTTACCAACAGTTAGGATAATAAATCTTGTTGACTTCAGCATGCCACATCATATTTGTACGACACAACAAGATGGACGACACATTAAGTTGGACGACAATTGATATTTTATACCTAGCAATTTCTCGCATACTATCCGCGAGAATATTTCAAGTTGACAAAGTTATCATTTGCTTTATAAACTTTATAATCATTTTATTTTGGGAATTTTGAGACATAAACGCAAAATATTGTTAGACTTTCCTGGAATAAAGGACATAAAAGTCCTAATGTATATCTTGTGAGTCAGTTAAATAAGTGTTGTCTTGTTAGGATTGTGTGTAGGATGCCACTTGGACCAGTCAAAATAGTTATAAGTCCAAGAAGGAGTACGTATTATGTTAGGTTTTAGATTATTTTGATTAATGTACAGTCATCAGTCCACAAAATTTGCATGACAAATACGTGGAGAAGATTGTTTAGCATTGTATTATTTATAGTATAAATTACATAGGAGACCTGGAAAGAGGTCTAGACACTACATTCTAATGACATTGCTACCGTTACATATAGTTTGTTCTAAGTTACAATTTTGAGGAAGAATGTATAGTTGAATCTCTAGTAATAAAACAACACTTTGTTCTTCAAATATGGTAATATGTATCAATTTTATGGATAGTTTGAATTTCATTTTGTAAGTTGTGTATTTGTTACCTGCATTCATAGAATATGCATAAATATTAGTATGAGATATAAAATTTAGTTACTAAGATAAGGTAAACTAGGGGAGAAATACTTACACTACTCTCTAGGAGGCATGGCCCACTCCTATAGACAGTCCTTGAGCTCTCGCACCTACATTAGGTTAGGATTAGTTAAAATTGCATTTTAAATTATACAAAAATAAATAAATTGCACGAGGATCCTCACAATTAGATTAAATCATATCATAAATAAATTAGCTTGAAAATAATTAGTGCATAAGTAAATCAATTCATAAATAATTAAGTGCATCAGTAAATTAATTCATCATTAAAATTAAATCATCATTTCATACCCTGCATCATTCATTTCTGTATAAATTTAATTCTATTAATTTACTTTTTTGTACATGTGAATCTTGAAAAAAAAATGAGCTAAGCTTAGTATTAACTTCTATGATATAATCTATATGGTATTTTTACTCTTTAAATCTAACCTTTATTTCCCTAGGATTGATAAATTAAATGTAAGCTCTACAACCGATCATTCCCCTACAAGAGATCCTATTCTCCCTACACTGCAAAAACATCCCCTTCCCTTTCACCCATGAACTAGTTCATTCACCTCCAAGCATAGTCCAACATCATAACCGTCTTCTCCTCCATAATTCCCATAGGCAACCCACCCTATTCCAACTATCACAGCTAAATTTTGTGAGTAGGAGTAATGAGCTACTCACCTTGATGACTAGTTATTACACCCTTCCACTACCACTATAAGAGAATCTCATATTGCACCATCATATTTTGATTCAGATTCACCATATCACTTGCCATCACGTACATCACCATGTATTTCCATCTTCATGACAAATTCAGTCCTAGGGGATTACAATGTGCACAATGCCCGCATACATCCACCTGTCATACAATCCACACGAGACTTCAGCTATCCCTCAGCTTCAATTTTAACCATTGGAACCATTATACAATTAGGATCCCCTAAAAATCATACCAACTTTGTCTATGCAAGATTTGATTCCTCACTCCTGCTTGTAGTACTTCCACCACCATAATTTAGCTTTTGTGGTAAGCTTGATCATTTGGCTAATCCCTATTTTTCCTTATGCTACCTTCAGTATTTCCATTGGTGTGGATTTGGATTAGTCCACAATGAACAAGGGTTGCATACACCCATTAACCCTCATGTCCAATTACCTACGGATAAATCTGGGTTAGGTTATCATCCTACTACCGTCTACACACTTGAATATGAGTTAAAATATCTCTCCCTAAATCCTTCCACTCTTCCAATGCACACCTTAGAATAATGCATTGGTATGGACATCCTAGAGGAAAACCCATTGCCTCACTCTACCATTATAGTTCCATGTGATTTCTTCCATGAAACCCCCTCTTTCGATACCACCTCATCATGTTGTATTGATGAATTGATAAGTTAATTTGCTACCATGTCCTTAAATTATCATCACCTGGAGCAAGACATGACATCTCCACTACCATCGCCAATATATTTAGCTTTGTTCCCACCTATACATTGATGAGGCCTGGAAATGCCTCAATCATAACATGTTTTGAACACTGAAATTGCCTATAAACTCTTATGTTTAATCTAATATGCTAGTTAAGTTAATTCAATATGTTGTGTATTAACTATTTGCATGATGAATGTATCTGAAATACTATATTCTGATTTTTACAGCTTTTTGTATAAGTTTTATGTTGTTTTGTTATGACTTGCTAAAATGAGATATGCTTAGATTAATAGCAGCATTTCACTAATCATGTTTTGATATGTCTCAAGCATTCATTTTACCTAAATCTGGCAACAGTTCAAGAAAACTATTACTATGCAACAAAAACTAGGTTTTCCCATGTAAATTCCAGCCAGTTGCCAATGAATGGCAAGGCATGGAATTCACATGTGGAAAGAGATGAAGACCATTGGAATCTGATCCTGAGAAGTAACCCACATGAGAAATGCAGAGGAAATCATTTAAGGAGCCCACATTTGTTCATTCTGAAGTCTCTTCGAAATGAACAGATATCTTCGAAATGAGAAAACATAGTGTCTTCGAAATGAGCGGATCTTCGGAATGAGAACTGTAGTGTCTTCAGAATGAGCGGATCTTCGGAATGAGAACTGTAGTGTCTTCAGAATGAGCGGATCTTCGGAATGAGAACTGTAGTATCTTCGGAATGAGCGGATCTTCGGAATGAGAATTGCAGTATCTTCGGAATGAGCCACTTATCTTCGGAATGAAAACAGAATGTGCTTTTTGACTTATTGACCGAATTCTGACGCTGGAAAAAGGGAAATAAATATTGAAAAGGATAAAGGGAAATATCTCAGATCTGACTTTGCCGTCCTTGCCGACCAAAGCCACCATTTATGGAAAGATCAAAATATGATCTTCTTCTAGGATAAAACCAGGAATTGTTGCAGCATAATAGGATTAGATCTTTTTGAGATATTCTCAGCTTGTTAGTAAATCTTAGGACATCTATAAATATGGCTCCCATTCAGGTTGAGCTAGGAAAAAAGGAGAAAGTAAGTAGAGAGTAAGGGGAATAGAAGATAGAGAAATCAAAGAATAATAGGTGATAATCAAAAAGTGACTGTTACAGTCTTGTAACAGTTTTCAGCAGCATTATTGTAATCATGTTCTTGAATCAATAAAAGTATATTGTTTCTATTTCATATTGCTTGTAAATGAGTGTGAGTAAGATCTAAAGAGAGAGAGACTCATACCTTCTTCTGGACAAAGAGGTTGGCCACTTCCAGACCTAGGAGGAGGACTAACAACAGGTTTTTATTCTGATTTTGCTATAGCAGAATGAGTTGTAGAACTTGTCCTTTCATTCCTTTGTAAACAACTAATGATATTTGCAATCTTAGTTTATTTTATGTTTTGTGATTAATGATTTGGTTGTAATCCCCACTTTCAGCAAAGCTTTCAATTTATTGCAGACTTTCATTTCCAGAATTTACTATTTTTTGTAATTTCCTGCATTTTATGTTTTGTTGTCAACCCCTGCACAGAAGATTGACAACCTTCTATTACAGAGCCTTGATAGTTTCATTTCCATGTTAGAATTAGATTTTCATTGCTGCAAAAGTAAATAGATTTCCTTTCTGCAATTAGAATCGGACTTTCAATTCTGCAATCTGTTATTTCTGCAACATAATTAGGTCTCATTCTGCAATTGTAATTAGGACTTCATTTCTGTAGTTAATGATTAGTTTCCAATTCTGCAACTTAGATTAAGGTTTAATTCATGCAATTTAGAGATAGGAATGTCCTAAAACCCCCCACACAATCGGTTTCACCAATAAAACCTGTTGCTCTAGATTGACCTAAGTTATAACCTTGTTTACCCCTTCTTCCACAGATAGCCTTGTACACAACCCTGGATTGACAAATTCATTGAGAATTAATGATGTGTATAATGACAACGCATCATTTTGGCACCGTTTCCAGGGAATTGTGTTGCTAGAAGGTAACAACAGTCCAATAGCTGTTAGTTAGACTGAACTGTGAAGATTCAGGATAAAATCTGAATAGAACAGTTGGTTAAAATAACAACTATTGACATATAATTTATGTCATTTAGAGTGAACATGAATGAGTAAGTCTAGGGATGAAAAAGGTAGAATTACCCAAAAGGATCCCTGGCTTGTTCCATTAAGGAGATCTTCATGCCTAAGGGGTGAATCACCTGTGTTTGAATTACCAAAAATATTGAAAGAAAAATCACCAGTCTCACCATCATTAGAACATTCTAAGAAAGGAAAATCACCAGTTTCACCATCACTAGAACATCCTGAGAAAGAAGAATCGTCAGACTCATTATCAACAGAGGATCTTGGACCTCTTGAGAGAGAAATTTGGATAAGTTTAACTAAGAAACCAGGAAACTATGGCGAGAGGGAGGCAATCTAGATAGAGAAGGCCAACATGGCTATGTCCATGATGAAGGAGATGATCAGGATATTCCTCAACCTTCCAGAACATTTGAATATCCTATCCGTTTGAATCCAACACAAAACTCTCCCATGAAGACTATTTCACCTTCAGTACTTCCAACCTTTCGAGGTGTTGTATCTGAAGATCCTGATCAGTTTTTGTTTGAATTCAAGGTAGTGTGTCAAACCTATGATTATGTAAATGACAATCAAAAACTTAAGGTCTTTCCCTCAACACTCAAGGACTCAACATTACGTTGGTTCATGAGTTTAGAGCCAAATTCCATCCGAACTTGGGATCAAATGGAAACTATGTTTTTAGACAAATATCAGGAGTATTGCCGTGTAAGGAATAGGAAAGATGAGTTATTCAGGATTAAACAGGAAGATGATGAAACATTAGAAGACTATCTTGATAGGTTCTCCTTTGTTCAAAGGAGATGTGGACTTGTAGAACCAGAGTTATGCAAAACCATATTTTTGAGAGGATTGCAAGATGAATCCAGAGATGTATTGGATTTGATGGGAAGAGGAGATGTAAATACTCTCAGTAATGAGGAAATTATGGATCTCTATAGGAATTACTCTCGCAATAAGCAAGGAAGAAGAAAAAAAATACAAATGGCACTGATGTGAAGGAACTAATAGAGGAACTTGCAAATTTTAAAACTGATATTCTAGTGCAATTAAACACAACTTTGGGGGAAAATGTCTGCAAAAGCAAAAAACATAGAACCTTTGGCAATTTATTGCCCAAGATGTAGAAATAAACATGCTTTGCAGGAATGTCCTTTGAATAAAACATCTATCTCAGCCATTTGTAGTATCTGTTCAAAGAGGCATTCAACTGATCAATGCCACCTGCTACCACAACTCAAAACTGTGTTAGAAAGTCAGAGTGAGGAACTCAACTATATTGGACCAAAACAAGGGGGAAATTTCTCTCAATACCAAAATCCCCCTCATTTTCCTACAAATTGGGGGCATAATCCTGGTACTATGCCTTGGGGACAATCAGAACCACCCCAACGTCCTTGGAATTATCCTCAATGGACAAATTCCCAAGAATGGCCACAAACAAATTGGAGTAATTCAGCCTGGAATCAGAATCAAAACAACCCATCATGGAATCAAAACAACCCATCATGGAGTCAAAACAACCCATCATGGAATCAAAACAATCCACCCTGGAATCAGAATCAGACTAATCCACATTGGATGCAAAATCAACCACAGTGGAATCAACAATACCGAGTCCTATCCAAGGCGGCAAAGAAATCAAGGTCAAAATCAGCATTTGCTGCCTGCACCTAATCAAAACTTTCAAGAAAAATAGAACCAACCACAACAAACACAATAGGTGAAACAACCTCAACTTCCAGCTCAATCAGTCACTAATCCAAATAGCATGAGACAGGCATCCCCTATCTATGTGGTTGAAGCTGAAGAAAATATTGAAATCAATGTTATTGATTGTAGTAACATCCAACTTCGTTCAGGAAAAGTTGTACTTGAACCCATTTCCAATAAAAGCAAAGAAAATGAAGAGCAAGAACCCTTGGAACCAGTTATAGTTGAACCAACAATAGAGAAAGAAGAAGAAAAAATAGAACCACAGGGAGAACAATTACCTTCATCAAGGATAATTCCATATCCTGAAAGATTCAATACCACAGCAAGAAAATTCTGAATCGGACCTGGTCAAGGAACTTAAAAAGTTAACTATATCATTGCCCTTATTGCAAGCCATTAAGGATATACCAGTGATTAAAAGTACTATCGGAGATTTGTGCATTAGAAGAGCAGGAAGGAAAAAGAAGGCATTTCCCAAGACTGTTCAGATTGAAGGAAAGATAGCTGATCTCTTATCTGGAAAACTAGTACCTCCAAAGTATAGTGACCCAGGAAGTCCAGTTATCACAGTTACTATAGGTTCAGTACCAATATCAAATGTCTTAGTAGATCTAGGAGCTGCAATAAATGTCATGACCAAGGATATAATGAAACAATTACAGCTCAAACATCTCAGCCCCACATTTACAGTTTTAGAAATGGCTGATAGGTCAGTTGCAAAACTTGAAGGTATCATTGAAGATGTTCCTATAGAAGTTTCTTCTTGGGAATTCCCTATAGATTTTTTGGTTTTACAACCAAGAAATTCAACACATGGATATCCCATCATTTTGGGAAGACCTTGGCTTGCAACTGCAATAGCCTTCATAGACTGCAGATCTAGAAAAATGACTATTTCAAATGGTATTGATCTAAAACAGATCTCTCTGTATCCTCCTCCAAGACCCTCCAGCAATTTTTTAGGTCAGTTATGGTTTCCTGATTCAGATGAAGAATCGGAGGAGGTTATTTCCACACTAGCCACCTTGGTAGTAAGGGAACACACAGAAGACCTCCATGACACGAAAACTCAGAAAATGAAACTATCCTAATGAATGTTCTGCATGAACAAGGGTTAGAAGAAGAAGCAATAAATATCCAGCAATTGTTAAGGAATGAGGAGAACCAAAATTTTGAAGGTGAACCATCTGTACTATCACAGGAAAACTCTGTTTCACTACCACATGGGTGGCACCATCACTTGATTTTTCCTTCTCACTGTTCCATACAGGATATGCTTCCATCAGAAAATAATGAAATAGAAATTTCTTATTTCCTCCCATCTCAGCAGTGTCCTCTTAACTCCCTAATCACTAGGTATGAAGAAGTGAGTTCAGTCCTTCCAAATACAAAACAAATAGAAGTCCAGCCAGGAAAATTTTTGAACATTTATAGTTGGCTTACTAGGGAAGAGGAAGACAAATTGATAGTTGTCTTGCAGAAGCATGTTCATGCTTTTGCTTGGGACTATAAAGATATGTCAGGAGTTCACCCTGATATATGTACCCATAGAATTTATACTGAAGAAGTCAAGCCAGTAAGACAACCCCAGAGAAGACTGAATCCTGCCCTAAGGGATATTGTAAAGGAAGAAATTGAAAAACTTCTGGAGGTAGGATTCATTTACCCAATTTCTGATAGCCAGTGGGTCTCTCCATTGGTTATAGTTCCTAAGAAGAATGGAAAAATGAGAGTATGTGTAGACTATAGAGAGCTGAATAAGGTGACATACAAAGACCATTTTCCATTACCTTTCATAGATCAGGTGTTAGATACCCTTGCTGGAAAGAGATACTTTTGTTTTCTTGATGGATTTAGTGGATATAATCAAATTCAGATTGCACCTGAAGATCAAGAGAAAACAACCTTTACCTGTCCATGGGGAACATTTGCCTATAGGGTTTTACCTTTTGGTTTGTGTAATGCCCCAACAACATTTCAGCGAGCAGTTTTAGCAATCTTTTCTGATCTGACTACCAACAAGTGTTGAGATATACATGGATGATTTCACAGTATGTGGACAGACTTTTGACTTTACATTAGAAAACCTTGACAAAGTTTTAGCTCGCTGTGAAACATACCAGTTATCCTTGAATCCAGAAAAATGTTTTATGATGATGAAGGAAGGAATAGTTCTTGGTCATCACATCTCTCCTCAAGGAATCCAAGTTGATCCAAAGAAGGTGGAAATTATCAAGAATCTTCTTCCTCCTAAAACTCAGACTAATGTCAGAAGCTTCCTAGGACATATTGGTTTTTACCGCAGGTTTATTCCCAGCTTTAGCACAATAGCCAATCCCATGTTTGCCCTATTGACTAAAGATTCTAAATTTTCCTGGACTGCAAGATGTCAGGAATCATTTGAAGCTCTGAAAGAAAAATTAGTAACTCCACCTATGTTAAGAGGCCCTAATTGGACATTACCATTTCACATACAGGTTGATGCTTCCAATACTGCAATTGGAGCAGCATTAGGACAAATTGACAATGGTGAACACTATGCCATCTACTACATTAGCAAGAATTTGATAGGAGCTGAGAAAAATTATACCACAACTGAAAAAGAATTCTTAGCGATAATTTATGCCATCAACAAATTTAGGCATTACATCACAGGTTATCAAATATTTATTCACACAGATCACACAACCATTAAATATTTGATGAATAAGCCTATGGTAAGTGCAAGAATTATTCGTTGGTTACTTGTTGCTACAAGAATTTGATATCACTATAATCAACAAACCAGGAAAAGCTAATGTTGTAGCAGATTTCTTGTCCAGATTACAGAACACGGATGAAGGGGAATTAGTTGAAGACACCTTTCCTGATGAAAAATTATTTGCTATATCAGTCCAATCACCTTGGTTTGCAGATATAGCCAATTACTTGGTCACGGGGAAAGTTCCTCCACATTTCACTTCAAAACAGAAAAAACAATTGATCAAACAGAGTTCTTCTTTTGAATGGATCAAGGGTATACTCTTTAAGTGCGGTCCTGACCATGTGTTACGTAGGTGCATCCGAAAGGATGAGGTGTATGATATCCTTAGGGCTTGTCATGATGAACCCTCGGGTGGACACTACTCTATAAAAAGCACAATTAGGAAAATCTTAGGGACAGGATATTATTGGCCATCTCTTCACAAGGATGTGAAAAAGTACATCGGGCATTGTGATGCATGCCAAAGAATGGGGAAACCCACTCATACAAATGAAATGCCACTACAGCCTCAATTGGTTTTAGAGCCATTTGAGAGGTGGGGGCTTGATTTTGTAGGACCTATTGATCCACCTTCTCAAGGAAAGGTGCATATTCTAGTATGCACTGATTACTTGACAAAGTGGGTAGAGGTGCGTGCTTTCAAACATGCTCATGAAGAGAAGGTCACTGATTTCTTGTATACTCAGATTTTTTAGAGATTTGGAGCTCCCCGGTCTATCACCACAGACCAAGGACCCCAATTTGCATCCAAAGTCATTGAGGCATTTACAGAATTATATGAAATCAAACATAGAAAATCATCACCTTATCACCCACAAGCAAATGGCCAGGTTGAGGTAACAAACAGGGAACTAGAACGAATTTTAACAAAAATAGTAGCTTTTCATAGGAAGAACTGGCTAGATAAATTACCTGAAGTAGTATGGGCTTACAATACTACTTGGAAATCCACTACTTGGATTCACACCTTATGAACTAGTCTTTGGTAAAAAGCCCCTCTTACCTATTGAATTTGAGCTACTAACACTGTGCACAACATTGGAAATTGGAATTGAATTGTCACAGGCACAGACAGATAGGATTCTATAGCTGAATGCATTGGATGAACTTAGGTTGGATGCTCTGCACCAAACTAAAGTAATTCAGGAGCAGAGGAAATTGTGGCATGACAGTCACATTCAGCAGAGGAAACTTCAACAAGGAGATTGGGCTTTATTGTTTGATTCTCGCTATGAAGACTTCCCTGGAAAGCTGAGAACTAGATGGCTTGGACCTTACCGGATTGAGGAGGTATTTGACAATGGAGTAGTCCGTTTATCTCCTATTGATGGGTCAGAGAGAAAGTTGGTAGTGAATGGACATCGCCTCAGGGTGTACCATACACCTCTGACTAAAGAGGAATTCTTGCAGCAGCTTGATAGTTTGGATACACAACAGGTGGAAGAAATTTCCTCTTCCACTTCAAAACAATCAGCATGATCATGGATTTCAAGAAAAAAATAGAAAAATACAAAAAAAATTAGAAAAATAGAAAACAAAAAGATGAATAAATTCTGATTATGAATTCCTTCATGGGCATGATTTCAGGGAAATCATGAAATTCCTTCATGGGCATAGTCAGAATCAAGAAAAAAGAAAAAAAAAAGAGAAAAGGAGAGGTAAAAAAAAAAGAAAAATGAATAACTCAGCAGTGAAAACCTTTTTCAAGGCACTACTGGGTTGGTATGCATGAAAACCAGTTTTCTGGCATGCATAACCTTGAAAATTTCTGAACCATCATTGTACAAATTCACCAACTGCACTTGTTTTGAAATGTTGCAGAAATTCTCAGCAGAACATCAACAGAAGCAGTCATATTTCAAAAACTTGCATTAACTTGTTTTAATCATGTATATATTTCTTACATTTCTTCATTGTAAATGATTGGTATATAGTATATAACAATTAACCATTAGCATAAAAGATATCCATAAGAGTTGGCATACTTAAAACATGTTTTGAGAATGGGAATATTGATTTTTGCCTAATCTTCGGAACAAGAATGCCAAAAATAGTGTCTGCTATCTTCTTCAGACTAATTGTTGTGTTGTCTTCGGATTGAAATTGTCTTCGAAATGACAACAGATTGTTGCACTTCATCTTCGGAATGACAATTTGTCTTCGGAATGAAGCTTTGTCTTCGAATGAAATTTGTCTTGGAATGAAGCTTTGTCTTAGTAATGACACTTTGTCTTCGGAATGAAGCCTTATCTTCGAAATGAAGCTTTGTCTTCGAAATGAAGCAGGATTTGTCTTGGAATGAGGATTTGTCTTAAAGTTGTCTTAAATGAGGATTTTCTTAAAGAGGATTTGTCTTCAGAAAGAAGATTTATCTTCGGAATGAGGATTTGACATAAAAAGTGATCTTGGAATGAAGACTCATCTTTGGAATGAAGTCATAATCTTTGAAATGAAGTCATAATCTTTGGAATGAAGTTTTGTTTTTGTAATAAATTATAATCTTCGGAAAGAACATTCAATGTAATATCTCCATGTGGCATCCAAAGAAGGAAATAAATACAATCAAGTGAAAATTCTTTTGATGCATACGATAAAGGAACATGTGTTAGTTAGCATATGGTTTGTTTTTGCACCCATTGGAAAATACCAGAATCATGAAGGATGTGACCAATCGTATGCCACCAATTTTTGATGCTAATAAACATGCACGTGAGAATCTGCAGGAAAAATAGAAAAACTAAAAGTGAGTAAGGTGGATCAGGAAGGAAAAGATGGACTAAAAAAATAAAAAGTGACGAGAGAGAAGTTGTCACTTAAAAAAACCAATTGTATCCAATGATGAAGATGATTTGGCTCAATTGCTTGTGGATTTATCTAGGGTAGATGACTCTGTTGAGGTAGACATAGGAGATCATTCTAAAGAAGCACCTTTTCATTCTGAAGATGTGCCTTCTCATTTAGAAGCACCCTTTCATTCTGAATATGCTTCAAAATTGGCAAAAAGCATAGCAAAAAACATTGGAGATGAGTCACCAGCACAGGAACAGTCCAAGCAGTAGCATGAAATAGATCAAGTACTCCTATTGATGTCCCTGTATTTCAAACTGTTACACCATCAGTAGAAGTAGCAGATAAGGAGGTGCAAGTAGAATTACTATCTGATGACAACCCAATAGAGATAGCACATAAGGGGGTGCAAGTAGAATTATTGATAGATGAACAACCAGTGGAAGTGGCAGAAAAAGGGGTTCAGATAGATCTGCTACCTAGAATTCCACCTATAGTCAGACCACCTAATATTATGTCCTTAGAACAATACAATGCAGACATAGCTAGCTGGATGATTAGGTATGAGAAGCTTGCCACTAAAACTAAAAAGTTCAAATTAGAAGCAAAACAACTAGAAGCCAAGGAAACAGAAATTCAGGCATTGAAAGAAAAGGTGTCTGATTTATGTCAAATTGCTGAATTTTTAGTCCAATTCAGATAGCCGACCAGATTCTACAGTCTTATTCTGAAGGAGAAATACCTCAGATGGCAGGTCATGAGGATTAGTTCAAATCTTCCATATAAATTGGACACCACTTGTAGATTTCCTGGAAGCATACTTTGACAACCCTTTTGAGCAGAAAAATCTCCTGTGTGAACTGTTTTTACACAGTTTCTTTATTCCGGAAGAAGTAGAGTTTCATCCACAGATCTACATTGGAGATGTTCAATTGAGGGCATTCATGTCCACCTTGCAGAATCAGTTTTATTTGGACCAAGAAAAGAGGCAATATAAGGCTATTGAAACAAGAGCTGAATTGTTAATCAGAGCAATTCAATGAAATCACCCCATAACAAGACAACACTTCACCATGATGAATAGGGATGATGTGAAGTGAATGTACTTGACAAACTTGAGGGACTGTGTGAACAGATTCCATAATTTTTGTAATGACAATTTTGTGCCAGCATTATCAGTCTGTAGAAACAGGTGGGCTGAACTTTCCATGTCTTTGCAGAAAAGAGAACCCATTTCCCCCATCAACTTAGAATGGTCCAGAAGAAGGGCGGAAGGAGTAATACAGTTGATTGAACTCATGCAACATAATTGGATAGGTCTCGGATTTAGGCCTCCAACCATCATCACTCCAGTCCCATTCTACTTTGAAGAAGATGCCCAACCCGATGAACAATTTGAAGAATGGCTCGGGGACCTTCAGAAGAATAGGGGATTTTATATAGGCAAGAAGTTGTTCTACAGGTCATGGAATTTGACCATGGACATATGTGATTCCATAGCCCAAGAGAATGCATGAGGACATGCATCAATATAAGTTGGGGGGAAAATGATGAGGCCTGAAAATGCCTCAATCATAACATGTTTTGAACACTGAAATTGCCTATAAACTCTTATGTTTAATCTAATATGCTAGTTAAGTTGATTCAATATGTTGTGTATTAACTATTTGCATGATGAATGTATCTGAAGTACTATATTCTGATTTTTACAGCTTTTTGTATAAGTTTTATGTTGTTTTGTTATGACTTGCTAAAATGAGATATGCTTAGATTAATAGCAACATTTCACTAATCATGTTTTGATATGTCTCAAGCATTCATTTTACCTAAATCTGGCAACAATTCAAGAAAATTGTTATTATGCAACAAAAAGCTGGGTTTTCCCATGTAAATTCCAGCCAACTGCCAATGAATGGCAAGGCATGGAATTCACATGTGGAAAGAGATGAAGACCATTGGAATCTGATCCTGAGAAGTAACCCACATGAGAAATGTAGAGGAAATCATTTAAGGAGCCCACATTTGTTCATTCCGAAGTCTCTTCGAAATGAACAGATATCTTCGAAATGAGAAAACACAGTGTCTTCGAAATGAGCGGATCTTCAGAATGAGAACTGTAGTGTCTTTGGAATGAGTGGATCTTCAGAATGAGAATTATAGTGTCTTCGAAATGAGTGGATCTTTGGAATGAGAATTGTAGTATCTTTGGAATGAGCGGATCTTTGGAATGAGAATTGCAGTATCTTCGAAATGAGCCACTTATCTTCGAAATGAAAATAGAATGTGCTTTTTGACTTATTGACCGAATTTTGATGCTGGAAAAAGGGAAATAAATATTGAAAAGGATAAAGGGAAATATCTCAGATCTGACTTTGCCATCCTTGCCGACCAAAGCCACCATTTATGGAAAGATCAAAATATGATCTTCTTCTAGGATAAAACTAGGAATTGTTGCAACATAATAGGATTAGATCTTTTTGAGATATTCTCAGCTTGTTAGTAAATCTTAGGACATCTATAAATATGGCTCCCATTCAGGTTGAGCTAGGGAGGTAGTAAGTAGAGAGTAAGGGGAATAGAAGATAGAGAAATCAGAGAATAATAGGTGATAATCAGAAAGTGACTGTTACAGTCCTGTAATAGTTTTCAACAGCATTATTGTAATCATGTTTTTGAATCAATAAAAGTATATTGTTTCTATTTCATATTGCTTGTAAATGAGTGTGAGTAAGATCTAGAGAGAGAGAGACTCATACCTTCTTCTGGACAAAGAGGCTGGCCACTTCCAGACCTAGGAGGAGGACTAACAACAAGTTTTTATTCCGATTTTGCTACGGAAGAATGAGTTGTAGAACTTGTCCTTTCATTCCTTTGTAAACAACTAATGATATTTGCAATCTTAGCTTATTTTATGTTTTGTGATTAATGATTTGGTTGTAATCCCCACTTTCAGCAAAGCTTTCAATTTATTGCAGACTTTCATTTCCAGACTTTATTTTGAATTTCTTGCATTTTATGTTTTGTTGTCAACCCCTACATGGAAGATTGACAACCTTCTATTACAGAGCCTTGACAGTTTCATTTCCATGTTAGAAGTAGATTTTCATTGCTGCAAAAGTAAATAGATTTCCTTTCTGCAATTAGAATCAGACTTTCAATTCTACAACTGTTATTTCTGCAACATAATTAGGTCTCATTCTGCAATTGTAATTAGGACTTCATTTCTGTAGTTAATGATTAGTTTCCAATTCTACAACTTAGATTAAGGTTTAATTCATGCAATTTAGAGATAGGAATGTCCTAAAACCCCCCACACAATCGGTTTCACCAATAAGACCTGTTGCTCTAGATTGACCTAAGTTATAACCCTGTTTACCCCTTCTTTCGTAGATAGCCTTGTACACAACCCTGGATTGACAAATTCATTGAGAATTAATGATGTGTATAACGACAACGCATCATACATCAATAACTCCATCGATATTCTACTCAACCATATTCTCCATCGGTTATCTTGTACCCTCCATTGAGCCTCCTACGATCCACATATTATTGAGTCATCATCATCAGACTCCTAACTAGCCACATCCCCCATAACATCAATTAATATAGTTTAAGTGGATCTTTTCTTCCCACTTCGATACACATACTATCCAAATTGTGATGACACACCAAACCCTAATGATCCATACCAGTGCCTCGAGGTTTTCTACTTTCACCTCATGTATTACATACTATAAATGCTCCTTCATCCTTTACACCACCTCACATACCATAGGTGCACCACATAGACATATATCTAGATGATAAGTATGTCATTCCTAAGGCCATCGATGACCTCCACCTCATTCTAGTTCCAAAACAACTGCATGACAATTCTCACATGCTCATAGAGGAAACCATCGATGTAGATATTGGTGACAACCCCAAAAATTCATACATAATTCAACTAGTCATAAGCCTTTCATTCGAAGAGCACATCTTGTTCACTACTTTCCTGTGAGAGTATATCAGAGTCTTTGTGTGGTCCTACAAGGATATTCCAAGCCTCGATCCCACCTTTGTAGTCCACAAACTCATGCTAGACAAAGATGGCAAATCAATAAGAAAAAAATTACAATGCATGCATCCAACAGTCACGTTACTCATAAAAATTGATCTACAAAAGCTCCTCGTCATAGATTTTATAGTATCCATAGATTAACCCAAATGGGTCTCTAAAATGGTTCCAGTACCAAAATCATTCGACAAAGTTCACTTCTACACTGACTTTCATGATTTGAACAAATTCTATCCCAAAGACAACTTCCCACTACCTAACATCGACTCACTCATCGATTATATCATAGGCCATGAGATGATCTCCCTCATGGATGGATTCTCTAGTTACAACTAAATCAAGATCAACCCCATTGATCAACACAAGACATCATTCACAACCTCTTATGGGACCTTTTGATATAAGGTCATGCCTTTTGGCCTTAAAAATTCTAGGTCAACCTACTAGCGTGCCATGACTTATATCTTTCATGATTACATGTACAAAAGTGTGGAATATTATGTAGATGACCTCATCACAAAATCCAAGAAATGTTCACAACACCTAGACGGTCTTCGCTAGATATTTGACCATTTATTAGAATATAATGTCTACCTTAACCCAAAAAAGTGTCTTTGGAGTTACCTCAAGTAAAATATTAGGTTTCATTATCACCCAATGTGGTATTGAGATAGACCCTAAAAAATTAAAGGCCATCATAAATATACCCCCACATACCACCTTAAAATAATTGTGTAGCTTCCAGAGCAAGATAACATCCATACATTGCTTCATTGCACAACTGTCATACAAGTGCAAACCGTTCAACCATATCTTCCAAAAGAAAGTCAATTTTAAGTGGGATGATAACTACCAATAGGCATTTAATGCTATAAAAACTTATCTCATTTCCCCACCAATTATGTCTCCCTCACACCCACAGATACCACTAATTTTGTACATCTCAGCCACATATTTTACTCTAGGAACATTGCTAGCTCAAAAGAACGTTCTCGACAAAGAGCAAAACATATATTACATAATTCATATGTTAGTTAGCTACGAATTTAGATATGGGTACATAGAAAAGCTATGCCTAGCTATAGTCTTTGCCACCTAGAAACTTTACCATTATATGTTAAACCACACAAACTTTATCATCGCTTCAGACAATCCTCTTCGATACATGATGAAAAAAATTTATCACAACTTCTACACAATAAAATGGATCATGCTCCTAACTAAATTTGACCTAGAATTCATTTTACAAAAATCCATTAAAGGATAGGTCATCACAAACAAACTCGTAGAAGCTCCCTTGCTTGATGATAAACTCTCCTCATTCAAATTCTTGATGATTCTATATTCCACATTATAGAATCTAAAGAGTATGTCGAGCCAGAGACATCATTTGACCTAACCCTATTCTTTGATGGCTCTCGATGCACTCACACTGGGGGTATAGGCATTGTGTTCTTCACATCTGAAGAGGAACCAGACCCCTTCTCATTTAAATTGGACTTCTCATGTACAAACAACAACACAAAATATGAAGCTTTAATCCTCATATTGAAACATGTTCATACCATGCATATCAAATGCCTTCACATCACATGCAATTCCCTCCTAATAGTGAACCAAGTGAAAGATATCTGGCAATGCCATTGTTTGGTTCTCCAAAAATACAAATATCTTGTACAACAACTTCTTACACAATTCGAGTGGTATGACCTTGAAGCTAATCCACCATCATCAAACTATTTTGTAGATACAATGGCCTCCTTAGGATTATTAATACCACAAAATCCATAATTAGACACCACGTCTATATCCATATATACTCTCACCCAATCTACCATATCACCTATGTCTCCTATAGATGATGGTGGCATTCATGTGGTTGATACTGAACCACATGATCCTCGGTTTATGAAAATAAAGTATTACATCAAGTTAGGATTCCTACCATGCGACCTACCACATGCTCATCGTCGAGCATTCAAACAATGAGTGATTCGCTATACATTGTTGGGGGATATCCTGTATCACTGCAACTATGATGTCATCCTCTTATGTTCCCTAGAACCCCATGAATCTCAATGGGTTCTACAAGAAATCCATGATGGTTGCGGTGGCCACTTTAGTGGTATGCCAATCACAAAATACATCATTTGTATAAGATATTACTGGCCAAATATAGAGCATAATTTTTGTGAATATGCGAGGTGTTGTGTCAAGTACCAATAACATGCAAACCTCACCCATATCTATTCCATGTGGCCTTTCTCTCAATGGGACCCCAACCTTATTAGATAAATCACACCTACTTCATCAAGCAATCACAAATTCATCATTATAGCCACAAAATATTTCATAAAGTCGATCGAAGCCATCCCACTCATCCAAACCATAGGAACCAATATTGTAGCATTTATCATAGATCATATTCTATGTCACTTCAAAATTCCTTCCCAAATCATCTCTAACAATGGAAAATCCTTCAAAAATAAAATTGTTCATACCCTCTGTGCCAAATTCAATATCCATCACAGTTTCTCTACCCCATACTACCCACACAATAATGGCTAGGTAGAAGCTACAAACAAAAACATTGTTCCATACTTCGTAAAATAGTAGAAAAATCTCATCATGACTGGAATAACCAAATGCCCTTAGCTTTGTGGGCTTATCGTACGAGCATATATACTCCTACTAGGATAACCCTTTTCTCACTAGTCTATGGAACTGAAGCCATTATGCCCCTTGCACTCGAGATACCTTCCTAACATGTATCTATGAAGGAATTTATTGATGATTATACCACTCATCAAGCCCACATCGATAAACTTGCACTCCTCGATAAGCACTGTATCCATGCCATCGAGCAACAATGAGACAATTTTACCCCAAACTGATTGGGCCCCTTCATAATCACATAGATTTGGTTTGAGTGCCTACCATTTGGCTAATATCGATGATCTCACTAAAAATAAACCTATTAATATTATTCACCTTCGTGCATTCAATGCCTAACCCACACAGGTATGCACTATCACAAATAGTACATATTTCTATTCACACACATCACTGACTATGCACATCATGATACATTCATGCCTTTTATTTCATAGCAGCATTATACATGTACTCTTACTTTTTATGTCATTTATATGTTTTTTGTATTTCATTTTTTTTGCAAGATTCACATCATGTACCACTACCCCATAAGTAGGGATACATGATACTACACACTTGCTACTAGAATCCCAGTATCCCACCATGTAGTACCATCCAGCAACACCCCTAGTACCAATTACACTGACTAATCTGGCCAAACCACCTGTTACTATTCATACCAGAAAGTCTTCACATTCCTCCTATTCAGACCATCACACTCCACATTGACACCTCTCACCTCATCGTAGGGGGTCATCCTATTCACCTCATTTAGGATACATTTAGGTCTCCCTATACTGTAATAAAAAGGATGAAAGCTCCCATATCCCCACCCAAGGGTCTCCTCCACCTCCACCTGAGGATGCGAGAAATCCCTACTCACTATTCTCTTCACCTAACCATCTATTAGGAACCTACCTCCCTCCCAATCGAGGATACACACTTCATCCTGTACATCCTTCATGCCTACATCCCCCACTTCCAAGTGGGATGTCTCCATATGGTCAACCCCTTTAGTCACATTCTTCCTAAGCCACTTTTATGTGTATACCTTCACCATGCACACGTAATTATCTATAGCCATATCATGTGCTACCCATCCTCTAGATAACATCTTCACCACTTTATGGCCTACCATTCTAGCCAACCTCATAGTTTACAAATTTATTCCAGTCACCCCATTGTCACCTCATGCAAGTTCCTCTTCCCATTTATACCATACTACTCCCTATACATTAGAGTCTCACTCTCCACTTTCGCCAATCTTGTCACCTCCACATCTGGATATCCAATACATATTAACTTGAATTGAGGCTCTCAAGCTGTATTTGAGCCATTTTTGTTACCTCAAATATACTCACTAGTCCACCATACCCAGTACATCTTCACCCCCACCTAGGTCCATTCCTCATCCCAGGGTTTACCCCATGTCCAAATATTGACCCACTCCTCCACCATTCAACCTAAGTCCATTCGCTTCCTACAAACGTCCCATGAATCCCTACTTCTAACCCACACCTATCCCATTTGCACCATTATCCAAAATGTTTCACAATATCCTTCACCAAGGCCTCTTGATATTACCTAAAATCAGGCCTATTGACCCATCACATCCTAAACCATGAAATTACCACAAATATCAGTTTTTTATATACCATTGACAACCATGCCATAACATTGATGCTTATCATACATTTGAAACCCTGGTAGACAATATATTGATTGGTGATCATGTCCCATCATTTGAGTGTTCTCGTTCATCCACCTGACTTCAAAGTCCACCACATTGCATTGTCCCTTGAACTTTGTCATAATGTGAATCATTGATAGCACCTTCCTGCTACCTTCACCATATGTACAACTATACAAACCATCAAAGCCCAAGCAACATTATCACTTCACCTTCTCACTCATGACCTAACCCACGTTACTTTTCCTGTTAGTAGGTTTTATTCATCTCCCTCCTTACTTCTTCATATTACTTCCTCGCATAGTTGTATGGTCATGCTTAGATCAGCTACATACCTACATTGATCTATTTCATTTATTCTATATTCATGTTTCCTTGGTAATCCCCTCATATTGTTGATTACCAATACCTATTTCTTCTCATTTATTCTTATTTCTTCTAGTTGTAAATACCACCTTCTCATCCTTCCTTTTTTTGTGATTACTACATGCATTCCCACAGGTCACCGTTTACTCACCTATTACACATACACCTCACACACTTGGGAAACCATTATCACAACATCTCGCTTTTGTCATGATGATATACCATACTCATCTGTAGACAAGTTTTCCACACTTCTCCCTCTACATTTTATAAAATTCCTCCTGTAGATATTGCATTCCCCCACTTGCATCATTTACATTACACCCATTGCATATATCCATATTTTTTTCATAAAAAAATTATTTCAAATTTGTACATTCTTCCTCCAAAAATGTGCCTTCAATAGGAGTAACATATGCACTTGTTAACATCACCACCTGGATGTCCATTCCTTCTTTTCAATATTATGTTATACATAGGTTTCGTGTTAATTTTTGACCACTCACTAGTTAAGTCAATCAAATATCACCTCTACCTGACAAGTTTTTAAAAAATCCTTATAGTTCTTTAGGCTGGTTCAACTTCTCTCATAGACCATTCACACAGGTTACACACTAAACAAGTTTTAAGTCTATGGAATATAACACCTTGTGTAGATATCACCATCTAGTGAGCGGTTTACCCTCCTCATCCTATCACTTGCATGGTCAACATATAACCTTGAAATAAACAAAAGGATAAGCATAAGCAAAAATAAGACAATCGAGAAGAAAACAAAAGCAAATTCCCATACAAAAAAAAAGATAAAATAATGAAAAATATCACCACAAAACATACACAAGCAATAAATTACGGGTAGAAAACAAAAGGAAAAGCCTTCAAATATCACCATTGTTATGCTTCATCACATTTTGTCCTTAGGTTCAACATAACATCATGGGATTATTTCCATCGCTAGAAAGAGGCTCCAAAAGCCTGCCTACCAGTAGAATAGTCTTACAAGTGGTAACATATTTGTCACATTAGCAACCTTTTTTTGTAAGGATCACTATTCACGTATGTATGAGCTAGCTAGTTCATCCATGTCTACAATGGGCTAATATTACCTCCCTCAAAATGGATAAATGAACCTCACTCATTTACACACACAGGTCCATGATAGACTTTGAACCAGTTAGATTAGTTATGAGTTTTCACAAATACTTGCATAGCATTGGTCAAATCCGTTACATATACCTTATACCATCCTACATCCCTTATATCATGGAATGGATCACATTCACAGAGGTACATGCAATGATACAAGTGCTTCCTTTGCGCATTTTAGTCCTATTATACATGCATCTATGCATATATGCTACATGCATTTACTACAAATTACATCACATCACATCATATTGTATTGCATTTAACATACAATCCTTCACATAATTCTATAGTATATCTATACTAAAATATTATCATACATCTACACCCTACCACATATGTATATCCATGCATTATACATTCACTCAAACATTACACTATGCTATCTATGCAAAAAATTCAAACACATGACAATCAACATTAAAAACACATGTATATATAAAAGTTAAAACCAAAAGGTATATATATATATGTAGTCCATAAAAAATACCTGTAGACTACAACCTGGGACTATGCCCATCATACAAAATCTAAAATTGCTTGTAGGTTACAATGGTAATCAACCTAACTACCACTAGGAGCCTCTTCACTCCCCTCATAGCTCGCCCTCATAGGAACTATCCCACATGCCCCTGCAATCCTATTGGACTTGGCCCTTGCTCCTAACCCTTGAACCCCTGTAGGAGACACTACCACCCCTAAACCAACACCCACATAGACACTCGATACCACATCTCATACCTCGGTCCTCATCCCTCTCCAACCCACTTATGATGTGCTATGATGATGCCACTGAGACTAGGACCATACTCACATTTTTGTCCTAGACTGTGATACCACTTGGTCATAATCAAGGATTTAGACCCCATGCATCCCCAAAGAATACTTACAAGTTGATCACCTTGCTACCTCCACAACCAGAAACTCTCTCCCAAACTCACTATCCCTTTGTAGCTACTCTAACTCTGCTCTCAGAGTATCCACATTAACTAGAACTTCCCCTACCACATGGGCTCCCTTAGTACCCTATTTTACCTACTGCTACATCTCCATATCAGCTCGTAGCTTCATAATATTTGCATCTCAAGATACTAGTACAGTCGATCCCTCTCTACCTCTATCCTCAGTTGTTCCATCTCTACTGCCATCCTAGCACACCTATCCTTAAGGTCCTTCCAAGAAATAACTCCAGTAGTCTCCAAGGCTATCAACCACTCCTCTAAATCCATCACCACTACCAACCTACACCTCTCACTCTCATGGAGCTCTCACTCTAACTATCATTCTCGAGCATATAACAACAATACCTCCTCCTCTACCTCCTGCATATCCTACTGCTCAATGGGAATATCATCCTTACCATCAGTGAAACCCATATCTAGGGTGTCATCAAAGCCACTCATAGCCATACCACTACCTCCCTCCTCTATGACCACTCTTGCATCCATAGGTTGTGCTCCACCACTCATAGGAACCTCCTCCTCTCTCTCCAAAAATGAACTCGAGGTGCCACCCAACCGTCACCTGGATCATCATAGAGGTACCACTATATTACTACTAGATCTATCCTATGACCTGTCTCGAGTGCCTCTCACTACTCTACCCCCAACCATAGGTACCCTACAACCAGACGATACCCATCAGTCAACCATGCCAACACCTAGCTCTCAAATGTACATCACCTACCAAACATCAAACCAAGTGTCATCCCAACATTATCCACATCTGGGATCACCATAGATGGGTCCATCTCATGGATCTAGGGCAAAACTATAGGTGGTTACCCCTAGTTTCCCGGTCACCTATAGTATACAATAGGAACCTCTAGAATATCTTGTTGTAAGCCAAACTATCACCTAATTCAATCAAACTAAAAGAACTCTACCTGCATAGTATATCATCCCACCATCCACCTACCTTGATGAATGGCACCCAAATACTTGTTATCCTTCTCCCAAGTCACCGCACTCATCCAAGACCTCCACTCAATGTCATTAGGCATCAACTCCCCAAACTTGACCCTCCAAAATAGAGGATCACCCTCATGTGGCCTCTTAATGCCCTTCTCCTCATCAGTCCTCCATCTCAAAGCATAAGGTAAATATGTGCATCCCTCTGCATGCACCTTATAAGGCAACAATGATTGCCTCTCAATAGATATATGCTCCCATGCCCATATTTGCAATAAAGGAGTCCAACTCAACCCCTTTAACCTAGCATGCACCACATCGTGCAACTCTCTATACACCTAGGCCAACAATGCAGGAACCCATGCAAATACAATGTTGCACTCTACCATATCGCTCACCATGTCCAACATGTGGTAGAACATTGAAGGTTCTAGCATAATTTTAATAAATAAATAATTAAAATAGCATCTAAATTAAAAGAATCACTTTTATAAAGAATTACTGTTTCACTGGTAGGAAGGTCCCTCCAATGCATTCAATAAATAATTATATATTATTCTTCATGGATTATTTGTATGAATTTCCAACCTAATATATATCCTAAAGTTACGTTGGTGAAGATATGTGATGGTTCATGTTAGGAAGAGACATGATGGTTCATGCTATGAAGAGATGTGATGGTTCACTTTATGAGTTAATAAAATAATAACTAAATGATTAATAACATTAACTAATAATGTTAGGATGGAGGATCTTAACATGACACCCTCCTTAAAAATATCTTTGTCCTCAAAGCTCAAAGTGAGGAGCTTTGTCTTTTGTTTTCCAAGTAGAATTTTTACAAGTTCTTATACTATTTTAATGTCACTTTTTCAAAGGCAGGGATATCTTGAAGGTCAGAGTGTTAGTGGGGGGTTTCCAAGAACAATAGTAGAATATTCCTTAGGAGAATCATGATGATGATGGGAGGGAAACCCTTGGGGTTCCTCAAACACTTTAGAAGGATGCATCAAAAGTGGTGGTAACGCTTCCATATCCTTTTGTTGTTCCCTAGGAGAGCCAATGGTGAATGAGTGTGTAATCACCTTTCTATGTTGTTTTTTAATAGATTTGGTTATATGGCAAGAACTCACAATTGGGGGGAAATTTGAGTGTAGTTCTTGTAGAGTGTAATTTTTGCCATAATGGGTCATTTCGGGAATGTCTACCTCATCCTTACTTGATGCATCGATCACTTATGGTATATCAACCATATTGCCTTTATCATTGTGATCAGGTGTTTGGGATATTTCTTGCTCATTTTCCTTGTTTTCCACATCTTCCTCCTCTTTCTTATCTTTCGTGGCTTCCTCATCTTCCTTACCTTCCTCATCATTTCCATATTTAGTGCTATATTTAGGTGTATCTGTCACTATGTCTACCTCAATCACATTTTCATCATTGGGAGAACTACAAGGAATAGTTGCATCTGAAATATATAGTGCAGGTGTAATACATTGATGATTGCAAATAAATTTCTCATTGCAATGATAGAAGAGGCCTTTTTCTTGTAGTTCTTTCATTTCTTCAAAACTGATATGTTTAATTGGTAGGGTTGGGTTAAGTTTGGGGGTTGTGTAAGTGCTTTGTGCCTTTCCATTATGCATAGATTTGGGGGTAATGTAAGTGGTTTGAGATTTTCCCATAGGTGGTTTCCCTAATTGACATTGTGCATTGATTTTATCTTTAGCTAATTTGGCCAATCCAATAGTCTGCATCATGGTACTAGGGTTGAACATTTGTACCTCTAGTTGAATCTCTTCCTTTAATCCATTGATGAAACAATATATGAAAAAATTTCATCCAACCCTATGTATTTTTTGGTGATATCCTTAAATCGAATTTCATACTCATGCACAGAAGTGTTTTGACGAAGGTCCCAAGTGTTTTGATGAAGGTCCTTGAGAAAATACCACATGGTTGGGTCCCACATGGATCTGATACCAAATGGTAGAACCCTGAAGGTTCTAGCACAATTTTAATAAAGAAATAATTAATATAGCATCTAAATTAAAAGAATTGCTTTTATAAAGAATCACTATTTCACTGGTAGGAAGGTCCCTCAAATTCATTCAATAAATAATTATATATTCTTCTTCATGGATGATTTGTGTGAATGGCAAACCTAAAATATATAGCCTAAAGCTACGTTGGTGAAGAGATGTGATGGTTCCTAAAAAGCTTAAATACACCTAAAAAACCCTAATTAGGTCTAATTGACCCCCTGGCTTGTGAATTAGATCCAATTCATCCCCTGGCCTACAAATTAGACCCAATTCATCCCTCGACCTACAAATTAGCCCAATTTTCCCCTGGCCTGCGAATCCAAATTTAATTCACCCCATGGCTTGCAAATTGAGCCTAGAAACCCCAAATTGATCCAAATTTGATGTCAAACCCTAGGAAAGCTATCCCATTTCCTATCCATTTGATTTCTCATCAATTTTATCATGCATTTCTCTTCTATCAACTGATTCATCACCAAATCATCACATTCCATTCACCTCATTGTTGATTCCTCATTTGAGGGGGTATTCACATCCAAAATCTAGCTTTACATGCAACCAAACAACCAAATGTCCAAATCATGGATATCACATCCATCTACAATTTTTTGCTGAATATTATCTTATGATTATAATATCAACCCCAACCATATATTTTTTAGATCACGAGAGTTGTGCGTAATAATCAGAAGGTCACTCTGGCATTCATTATACACAATGAATAACACGTTTTAGTAACTTAGCACAACATTTGGATATGTCACTCTAGCATTTATGATACATAATGAATGCCACATTTGAATAATCCATATGTTAGATAGCTCAAATGGTTTGATAATTGTCACAACGCACTCATCAATGAATCAAAAACAAAAAATTTAAAAGGTATTTGTTCTATTTGTACTTTGGACCATCCTGCATTGGTCATAAAATCAAAGCAATCAAAAGTTTCCACCTCCAAGAAACTAGTATGAAATTGATAAATGTCATACAGACTCAGCAAAATCTTCGTGTTGCATCCACAATCATCCATTT
The DNA here is from genome assembly GCA_028583015.1 of Wollemia nobilis. Taxonomy (NCBI): domain Eukaryota; kingdom Viridiplantae; phylum Streptophyta; class Pinopsida; order Araucariales; family Araucariaceae; genus Wollemia; species Wollemia nobilis. The sequence continues at coordinate 90,383 of JAQPPZ010016751.1, read as the reverse complement.
CCATTCACTAGAATTTTCTTTCTTTTTATTTTATTTCTTATTTTCTTTTCTCCCCTTTGGGTCCCTGATCAATGTTGTATGGTCACACTTCGAGCGGCTACATATTGTCAATTAGATTCTATTCTCTTAATTTCTCTCCTTGGATCCTTGATCAATGTTGTATGGTCACACTTTGAGCAGCTACATACCTTTTATTGGATTCCATTCCCTTATCCTCTTGGATATCGATCAATGTTGTATGGTCACAATTTCAGCAGCTACAAACCTTTGATTGGATCCCATTATTTTCCTTTCTCCTCTTTGCTATAGATTATTGTTGTATTGTCATGGTTCAAGTGACTACATACCTTTGAATAAATCCCATTATCTTACCTTCTTCATATTCTACACATCCCTTCATATTTTTGTATTAAATTGTGCTTCACATAGTATAGTACAAAAAGGGATAAAATGTAGACACCTAAAAGTCACACATAGCTACCTCTACGTACTTGTAGATCCTTTTGGACACTTGTAGGTTTACATAGACCATCCTAGAAACCTCTAGGCTATTGTATATAGTAGTAGACTATTGTATATCCCTATAGACCTATGTAGACTATTTTAGATATGCATAGACATACATAAACTACTATAGACATGCATAGACTAGCGTAGATTGCTCTAGATTAGCATAGCATATCGTAGACTTACATAGACCATTTAACTAGTTTATAGGTACAAAACCCTATTAAACTACTTAATCCACATTATAACCACTTTGCATCCACCAAATGATCACTCATCAATCACCTAAGGCCACATAAGCCCTTCCTAGACTTAATTAGAACCCCATGGGACTATTTTTTTCAAAAAAGTCTTAATTAAAGTTAATTCAAATTCTAATTTTAATGTGACTTCACTTAAAATGCACTTTTTGGATTAAAAAGGTTAATTAGTTTCCTAAACCCTAATTAGTCCTAATTATTCGCTCCCACATGTGTGTGCACAAAATGGTTGGGATATTTCTTAGGAAACCCTATCCTAACCCTAATCTAACCTTAGAGTTGACTTATCCTAGTTAACCCTAATCTCTCTTCACACATGTGTGAGGATGAGATATTTCATTAGGGAATGTGGGGATGACACCTCACAAATCCTAACCTAACCACCATAGAACTTGACCTTAGGGTTTATTTCTCATAACCACACCCCTTACACCTTAGGTTTATCTATAAATAGTGGACCTAATCCCTCATTCTACCTCTCTCTCCCCTTTTAGTTGAAGTATAGAAACTTTGTCAAAATGTGCTCACAAGTACAAACAATGACATCTGAGCCATACCAACAGTATTACAACACCTAAGGATCCCATTCATACAAATATCTCCAGTAAAAACCATTCATATCTGAATTCACCCCTAGCCTACGAATCTGGAACCAATTCACCCCTCGGCCTATGTGTTTGATCTACAAGCCTTAAATCACTCAAATTCTTGCATGTAAGCTCCATTTGATGTTTTGATGAGGTTCTATGCAGTTTATTTCAGTTTTAATTATATATTTTGAGTTGATTTGTCATTTTTATCATGGGGCTTGACTGAGGCAAGCCCCCAAATATACTAACTCTATTTTACAGGCTTAGCACATATGAAAATAGGAAAATAACAACAAATACAACATGTGGTGGTACAGGCTATGCATGAAGCCCACCTATATTGAGATACCCAATAGAAAGCATCATATTGATTATAAATTCATGAAAGAAAGAAAGTGAAATTCTCCCTAATTGTAGCACAAAAGCAATTCAATCATGAATGAAACCAAAAATTCTATATAATATGTGTTTCAGTAAACTATAAGATCAAATGCATTTCTTTTTTACATTTCACTTATCTTTAGGGATTTAATATGTAGGGTTTTATTTTAGGGTTTCTCACATTTTAAAAAGGGGAGAAAAACCCTAAACCCTAAACCTAAAAATCCCTAACCCTAAACCCTAAACTCAAAATCATAAACCCTAAAAAAAATAACAACCTAAAGGCAATGGATATTATGGCTATTATGGATCATTTCCAATTATGGGCAATCATCAAGGCAATTACGGCTTTTGCAATTAAATGTCAAGTGATCAAGCTATTTAAGAGAGTTGCTACAATAGGAAACATCATCAAGTTTTTGCACAATAATTTTGCAAGAGGTATACCAGTGTGCCCATCCTTATCATTTTTATTTTACTTTATGTTTCTTCTCTAGTCACCCTTTTTTCTTCTCCATTATTGTGCAGGTTTCACTAAGGAGGTACCCAGTTTACTGACATTAATGGCAGCTATCTTGGCATACCATACAGGTTAGAATTTTATTGAACAAAAAATGTCACAGAGTATGAAGCTTTATTGCTAGGTATAAGTCAATCCAAGGAACTAGCTCTTAATTACCTCAAATTTAGTGGGTATGCTAAGCTAATAATTCAACAGATCAAAAGGAGATATCAAACAAAGCACCCTAGATTAAAGTAATATAAGCACGCAATGTTGGATGAAATAGATAGATTTTGGCTGTTAATATGCAATTTATTGCTAAAGCACATAATCACAATGCTAATATATTGGCCATTAGTGCTTATAGAGTAGAAAACCTTGAGATAGACACTTTTTTTATGGAAAGGTTCCCAACCATATTTGTTTATAAGCCATCTATCCTAGATAATGTGGTATATTTAATATTTTTTCATGATGATATACACATTAATGATTTTATGACTATGAAAAATATGTTTTTTGATGTTATTTGCGATGAAAGTGATGAAGAAAAAGTAAAGGATGTTAATGGAGAGCCTACAAAATTCATAAAATTATTGATGGCTAAATTGTTGCAGTATGATGTGGAATTCAAAGTAGTTCATATGGTCAGAGGATAGGGATTGGCAAAGTATCTGTCTAACAAATAAGGGGAGGATATGAATAATACTATTATAGTAGATGATCAGAAATAAGCAAGAGTAGTTGATAATTTTGATTACAGGTGGTATTATGGTATTATCTTCTACCTTCAGAACTTGTCAGTTCCAAGAGACATGCCCCAAAACAAAAGAAGATCTATCAAGCAATTGGCTCAAAGGTATTATATTCAAGAAAGAATACTATATTGGAAGAATCCAAATGGTATGTTAATTCTCTATTTTTATGATGTGGCTAGGCCACAAAGAAACCTAGATTACCATTTTTAGGCCTTTTTGACATTTTTTTTAGCCTTAATTCCTTCATCTATTGCCTCAGAAATGAACTTTAGTGGTTTTTTAGAAAAGTCCAAAAAATGAATTACTTGTAGATGTGGGTAGGTGTTGATATTTTATAGAAGGATTAATATGGGTGATACAGTGATGAGTTTTAATTTTTAGGGCCATATGATTATTTTTTGTGACACTAAAAATAGGATTGTTTTTGGCTAAAAATGGTAAATTTTCTAAAAATAGTAATTTCTTATATTTAGGGCTTTAAGATGTAGGGTTTTGTTTTAGGGTTTCTCACATTTTAAAATGGGGGGAAAACCCTAAATCCTAAACCTGAAAACCCTAAACTTGAAAACCCTAAACCTAAAAATCCTTAACCCTAAACCCTAAACTCAAAATCCTAAACCCTAAAGAAAAAAACAACCTAAAGGTAATGGAGACTGTGGCTATTATAGATCATTTAAAATTACGGGCAATGATCAAGGAAATTACACATTTTGAAATTAATGGCCAAGTGATCAAGCTATTTTAGAGATTTGTTACAATAGGAAACATCATCAAGTTTTTGCATAGTAATTTTGTAAGAGATATAATAGTGTGCCCATCCTTGTTAGTTTTATTTTACTTTATGTGTCTTGTCCAGTCACCCCTTTTTCTTCTCCATTATTGTGTAGGTTTTACTGAGGAGGTGCCCAGTTTACTGACATCAATGTCAGTTATCTTGGCATACCATACATGTTAGAATTTTTTTGTACAAATAATGTTGCGGAGTATGAAGATTTATTGCTATGGCTAAGGAAATCCAAGTAATTGGGTATTAATTACATCAAATTTAGTGGGGATGTTGAGCTAATAATTCAACAGATAAAAATGAGATATCAAACAAAGCACCCTAGATTAAAGTAATATAAGCAAGCAGTGTTGAATGAAATAGATAAATTTTTGTCTTTCGATCTGCAATTATATTGCTAAAGCACATTATCACAATGGTAATCTATTGGACATTAGTGCTTCTATAGTAGAAAACCTTGAGATAGACACTTATTTTATGGAATGTTTCCCAACCATATTTGCTTATAAGTCATCTATCTTAGAAAATGTGTTATATATACAAGTTTTTCATGATTATATACACATTAATGATTTTATGACTATGAAAAATGCATTTTTTGATGTTATTTGTGATGAAAGTGATGAAGAAAAAGTAAAGGATGTTATTGGAGAGCCCACATAAGTCATACAACTATTGATGGCTAAATTTTTGCAGTATGATGTGGAATTCAAAGTAGTTTAGATGGTCATAGGATAGGGATTGGCAAAGTATTTGGCTAACAAAGAAGAGGAGACTATGAATAACACTATTGTAGTAGATGAGTAGCAAGAAGTAAGAGCAGTTGATAATTATTGTTGCAGGTGGTATGATGGCATTATCTTTTACCTTCAAAACTTGTCATTTCCAAGAGACATACCCCAAAATAAAAGAAGTTATATCAAGCAATTGGCTCAAAGGTATTACATTCAAGAAAGAATAATATATTGTAAGCATCCAAATGGTACGTTACTTCTCTATTTGTATGATGTGGCTAGGCTACAAAGGGGTACGTTACTATATGGCCTTAATTCCTTCATCTACTGCCTCAAAAATGGATTTTAGTGGTTTTTTAAAAAGTCCAAAAAATAAATTACTTCTAGACATGGGTAGGTGTTGATATTTTATAGAAGGATTAATATGGGTGATACAATGATGGGTTTTAATTTTTAGGGCCATATGAGCTTTTTTGGTGACTTATATAAATAGGATTGTTTTTGGCTGGAAATGGTAATTTTCCAAAAATAGCAATTTTTTATATTTAGGGCTTTAAGATAATATAATTTTGTTTTAGGGTTTCTTGCAATGTAAAAATGGGGGGAAAACACTAAAACCTAAACTTGAAAACTGTAAACCCTAAAACATAAACTTTAAACCCTAAAAAAATAAAAAATAAACAAAAATAAAAACCTATAGGCAATGAAGATAGTGGCTATTATGGATCATTTCCAATTATGGGCCATCATAAAGGTTGTTACAGTTTTTGCAATTATGGACAAAGTGATCAAGCTATTTAATATAGTTTCTACAATAGGAAACATCATCAAATTTTTGCATAGTAATTTTGCAAGAGGTATACTACTGTGCCCATCCTTGTCAGTTGTATTATACTTTGTGTGTCTTGTCTAGTCACCCCTTTTTATTCTCCATTAATGTGCAAGTTTTTTTGAGGAGGTACCCAATTTACTAACATCAATGGAAGCTATCTTGGCATACCATATAGGTTATAATTTTCTTGTACAAATATTGTTGCAGAGTATGAAGCTTTATTAATAAGGCTAAGGAAAGCTAAGGAATTGGATATTAATTACATCAAAGTTAGTGGGGATGTTGATATAAAAAATCAATAGATCAAAGGGATATATCAAACAAAGCATCCTATATTAAATCAATATAAGCAGGCAGTGTTGGATGAAATAGATAGATTTTTGGCTTTTGATCTGCAATTTATTCCTAGAGCACATAATCACAATGCTAATCTATTTGTCATTAATGCTTATGGAATAGAAAACCTTGAGATAGAAACTTGATTTATTGAAAGGTTCCCAACCATATCTATTTATAAGCCATCTATCCTAGATAATATGGTATATTTATAAGTTTTTCATGATGATATACACATTAATGATTTTATGACTATGAAAAATGAGTTTTTGAATTTTATATGTGATAAAAGTGATGAATAAAAATTAAAGGATGTTATTGGAGAGCCTATAGAAGTCATGCAATTAAAGACCAACAACATCCCTAGAGGGTTGGTGTCTTTAAATATCTTCTTTGATGACTTTGATAGAATATAACTTTGGTTTAGGAATCTAAGGTAGATGAATTTAAAATCAGAATAGAAGAAGCACCCAAGATTGTTAGGATCAATAAAGCTCTGTTAGGAAAAGAGAAGCAACAATAAATTCAAATTTTTGAAAAAGAACATAGATATTTTCATTTGGAGTTATGAATATTTGAATGCCTTTAGTACAAAGGTAATGCCTCATATAATACCCCTTTAGAAATATACCAAACCTTTCAGGTAGAAAAAAAGTAATTTCAATCCCACTTTGCATCCAATTATGCAAAAAGAAGTGTTGAAGTTACTGGATATGAAGATAATTAGGAAGGTGATATTTTCTACTTGGTTGGCAAACCTGATTCTAGTTAGAAAAATAATGGTAATATCAGGCTTTGTATATATTTCAAGAATCTAAATAAGAGCTCTCTCAAATACAATTATACACATCCAAATATGGAGCTATTGCTTCATGCAGTCGTTGGGTCGTCAAGAATATCTTTATTGGATGGCTTTTCAGGTTACAATCATATTATAGTGAATCCAAAAGACAAAAAAAAAAAAAGCATTCACTACACCATGGGAAACATTTATATGTCTTAGGATGCCCTTTGGATTGATGAATGCAAGAGCAACATTTTAGAGAGCAATGGATTTTGCATTTAAGGGATTCATATTCAAGATAGTGATAGTATATCTTGATGACATTAGAGTTTTTTCAAAAAATATTGAAGATCATTTTGCACATATAACTCAAGTGTTTGATAGGTGCAAGGAGTTTGAAATATATTTGAATCCTATAAAATGTGTGTTTAGGGCCACACAAGGTAAACTACTTGGGCATATTGTTTCAAAATATGGGATTAGCATTGATCCACAAAGAGTAGAAGCCATTGCTAAAATTTTCCCTCCTAAGAATCTTAAGGGAGTTAGATCATTCTTTGGAAATATTAACTTTATTAGGAGGTTTGTCCCTGATTTTTCATAGATTGCCAATATAATAATTAACATGATTAAAAAATGGATAAATAAGATAGATAGATAAAAATACTATAACTCTTCATAAGATAAAAAATATAATTACTCAATCTCCAGTATTGAATTACCCAGATTATTCTAGAGATTTCAAGATCTATTCATATCTCTCAGAACACACTATTTATACAATTCTAGCTTAGCAATATGAAGAGAAAAATTAAAGACCTATAGCCTTTATGAGCACATGATTGAAGGGTCCTCAATTGAAATTTTATTTGCTTTAAAAACAAACTTATGTATTAATAAGATGTTTAGATCATTTCAATTGTATTTTTGGATCCAAAAAGGTAATATCCTATATCCCTTTACATTGTTGTTAAAGATATTTTCACTCAGATTAAACCTTTAGGTAATCTTGCAAGGTGGATGGCTAAATTTTTGTGGTATGATGTGGAATTCAAATTAGTATAGATGGTTAGAGGACAAGGATTGGCAAAGTTTTTTGCTAACATAGAAGCAGAGGCTATGAATAACAATATTGTAGTAGATCAATAGCAAGAAGCAAGAGTAGTTGATAATTTTTATTGCAGGTGGTATGATGGTATTATCTTTTACCTTTAGAAGATGTCATTTCCAAGGGACATACCACAAAATAAAAGGTCTATCAAGCAATTAGCTCAAAGGTATTACATTCAATAAGGAAAACTGTATTGGAGGCATCCATATGGTGTGTTGCTTCTCTATTTGCATGATGTGGCTAGGCCACAAAGGGACCTATATTGCCATTTTTAGGCATTTTTAATATTTTTTAAAGCCTTCACACCTTCATTAGTGTTCCCTAAAAATGGATTTTAGTGGTTTTTTAGAAAAGTCCAAAAAAGAATTACTTCTAGACATGGGTAGGTGTTGATATTTTATTTCGGGCTTAATATGGGTGATATAGTGATGGGTTTTAATTTTTAGGGCCATCCTAGATTTTTTGGTGACTTACTAAAAATAGGGTTGTTTTTTTGCTGAAAATGGTAAATTTTCCAAAAATATTAATTTCTTATCTTTAGGGCTTTAATATGTAGGGTTTTGTTTTAGGGTTTCTCGCATTGTAAAAATGGGAGGAAACCCCTAAGCCCTAAACCTGAAAACCCTAAACACTAAAACTAAAAACACTAAACCCTAAACTCAAAATCCTAAACCCTAAACTCTAAACTCAAAACACTAAACCCTAAAAAAAAAAAAAACTAAAAGTGATGGAGATAGTGGCTATTATGGATCATTTCCAATTATGGGCCATCATCAAGGTAGTTACAATTTTTGCAATTATAGACCAAGTGATGAAGCTATTTAAGAGAGTTACTGCAATAGGAAACATCATCAAGTTTTTGCACAGTAATTTTGCAAGAGGTATATGTTGGAACAAAATCTGTCTTCGGTTAATAGTGTTGCGCCTTAGACTTTTCCAACATTGAATAGACAGACCGTGCTTGAGATCATCTATCTAATCTCTAGAGAAGGTTGGTTCCTTTGAGTTTTTTAGAGAAAATGGGAACAAGAGGTAAGGGAAATATAGCCGAAGCTAGAACTTTTCTCACAACACAGATTAGACAACAACTAAAAAATGATGATGTAGATTACTATCTTCAGAGTTTCTTTATATCTTCCTATAGAAAACATGAATTCCTGAGTGTGATTTTAAATTTTCATCTAAATACACGTAAACATATTTAATATCCAACTCTAGAAATAAGATTTATACATGCACAGTTCAGATTTTAGAACAGATACATTATAAATTTTAAAATGAATAAAAGTTAAATACCAGATACATACACTCGCATACAAAATTTTAGGAGCCAAGGGAAGAATATCTCTTATTGCTTGTAATCTAGTAACATGTACATCAAGTCTGTAAACGTCCAAGAGCCGACCCTTTTTCATGATCGACTCACTCCTATTTATACCCTAAAAAGAGTATCTTCTACTATGTACATTTAAACTCCTCAATCAATGACAAGTAATTATCTATAGTTTCTAAGAATATACAATAGATTTCACGTAGATTAGATAGATTTCCTTCTAGCTAAATTCAGATGATCTTGTTATTCTGCAATCATCCAGCAGACCTGTCATGTTATAATCAACTGACCATTCTTCAGAAATCAGCACATGATGTCAGTGCATGCCCTAGTTGCCAAAAATATACTCTGTTTCTCTGCTTGTCTGCCCTTCTTGAGTCATGAAAATGCAACATGTCACAAAATCATGACATTTCTATGTCTTCAGCCTGATTCTTCTTTTTGCACCACGAAAATTGACCATGTCACGAAATCGTGACACTTTTGCCTCCTTAGCTCTTTGTCTTGGTTTTGACCACGAAAATGCGACATGTCACAAAATCACGACGGTTTCGCCTCCTTGATCTCTCTTGTTGCTTTTGACCATGAAAAAGGGACATGTTGCGAAAAAGGGACATGTCGTGAAAACATGACACTTTTAGTCTCTTTAGCAGTTTTTCTATTCTTCTAGTGAAAATAAGCCATGTCACAAAATCATGACATTCTCATTGACTTCTACCCTTTTATTGATGGACTTGGCAAAAATGGGCAACGTTGCAAAATCGTGAATTTTTTCTCTGCTTTACCTCTTTGCTATTTTTCGCCACGAAAACTCAACATGTCATGAAATCGCGACACTTTTCTTCCTTAGTGTATTTTGCTTTTTCTTTGTTCTTTAGCATATGGGCTACTTCGGTCTTCTTTGAAAATATGCAAAAAAGGTGCATCAACCATTTTTTTTAGTTAGTCACTTTTTGACTAACATTCTTGGAACCTTCCATGGGATTTTTTGCTCGTAAAAATAAATAGAAACCAGGCCTTCATCCATTGGGAAACGGAGTCACCAACATAGTTGCGGAAAGTAAAATTTCAAGTGAAAAAGCAAAGATAAAAGAAAAATAATGCACTTTGGAATATAAGTGATCTTTACCTTATCAAAACATTTTTCTACCACTTAGTGAATTAACTTTTCTCTGAGGAACATAAAAGATTCAATTTTAAGAGCTGGTCCCAGCCCTAACTGCTAGTTTCTGTCCCTGATGTTTAGATATTCTGATTTTGTCCATTGCTGTAATTACCTCTTGATAAGTTTTGCAAACTTGGTTCCAGTATTCATCTTCTAAATCATAGGAATCAATGAAAAGTTGATATACATACTGCAACTCCTCCACTTTATCATAAGAAATAATATTTTGCCTTAAAATTAGTTCTTGTAAATAGGCTTTAATCTGTGTTAGCCTTTGGATCATCTCCATGACCTATTTTTCTTCTATAGGTTCCTTCCAGCCGTCTATGTCTGTTTCATCCTTAACAAAAACTTTTATTGATGCTGAAAGGACCTCTTCCTTCAACACTTTTGAACCATCATCCCAGAGGTCAGGAAGCCCATTATGGATAGCCAAATAAAGGTTTTGGAGCAACCCTTTCGCTTCATCTGCAAGCTCCTGCAGAAACTTATTTCCCTGTGCTATCAATTTAAACTTTCTAAAGAAGTTATTTACTACGATTTTAGCTTGAGACCAGGCTTCACTTCTGAGCTTGGCTTCCATGCTTCCTAGAATATTTTTTGACAAAATCTATATTTTAGTAGCTGCATCTTCTCTTTTCAATAAAAATACTTGGACAACTCCAAATTCTTCAGTAGTTTCCTTTATTTTAGCTAAATACAATAATAAAGGTCTAGCCTTTAATAATAAAGATAACAAATCTTTTAACAATTATTTCCTCATTTTCTTTACTTTATCATTTGAAAATTCAGAAGGAGCATTTTTTTGTTCTACCAACTATTGTTGTAGTTGTTGTATCTATGTATTCAACACCTGAATCTGAGCTTCTGCCACACTTAACTTTTCTTTACATTTTGCCACTTCACTGGTAGCAACACTGAATTTACCCTCCCATTTTTTAGCTTCCATAGTAAGAGCCTTCTCTGCTATTTTTTGTTCTTTCACCATAGTTTCTAATTCCTTCCTCTTCTCCTTTTCCTTTAAAAACATTTCTTGATAATGTCCTCCCTGTAAGTATATGGTCCCAAAATGTGCTTGGGATTTCACCCACTCATCTTGCATAGGCAGTTGAGATATATATTCATTTATCTCTTCTTCTTGGTAATCTTCCACAGTCATTTCTCCCTTTGATTTCTTAGTAATAGTGGTTAACTTCAACTTCTTCCTCTACATACTAGCTAGGTCTAAAGCAATGATTTCTCTTACAGTAGCTGGTGCTTTAGAATCCTTAGCTAAATGTGAAATCCACCAATCTAAAGCATTCCTGCTTACTCTTTTCAGATTTTCAATATTGGCCATGGTGGAATGTGACTCAGTCCCTTGAGAAGTTGTAACTCCAGTCGTCGGGATGTCAATGTTGGGAAGAAAAAGAATGGGAACAACTACGAATCCAACATTTAACAGATTCTGGGAAGAAGTTGCCATTTCTAGGAGAACAAGGTAATTTTTTGGCAAGAACATTATACTTTTGTTGATTTTAGAAAAGGAGGGAGAATTACAATGGGAATGAGTAGGCGAATGAGAAGAAGAAAGTAAAGAAAACATACCTATTTTCGATTGGATTTGCTATTGTTGTTCTTCTTCTTCTTCATCTTCACTGACGATCATTTCTTCACTCTGTGCTTTGTCATTATCAGGAGTTTTATTTCCCTCATCACTGTCGTCCAAGTTTATAATCTGGAACTCCTGCTCCTATCCTACCGTCAGGATTTATTTTTTAACCGAAATTTATTTTTTATTTTCACTATTTTGGCTCTCTCGAGCCAAACTGGGTGGGCCGTGTGAGACTTCCTTCTGTGAATTTTCATGCTCAACTTCTTGAGCATCTTCATCAGTGTTTTCTTCAGTCATATGGTCTTGTTCACCTTCTTGAGTCTTTTTCCTTGAGTTGTCTTTCATATCTTGAGGCTCTTGACACTAGAAGAAGTTTTAATAATATTCTTGTCTTTTCTTCTATCAGCCATCATTTTAAATTTTCTCATTCTTTCTGCTACGGGTTCATCAGATTCTATACCTGAGTCTGAAGGTGGGACAAATTTTACAATATTTGAGGAATGATTTCTTGATGTCAGAGTATCTACCCCAAGTGCTAGATGCTTCTCTCTTTTTGTCACTAGAATAGGTTCAACTCTCCCCTGTCATTCTTTGCCCAGCCCTTTTCCATCATAACCCATTTTCAACATCATCTAGGTGGTCTTCGAACTATAAGTCTTTAATTTATCTTTAGTAAAAACCTCTTCTATTGATATTTTCCTAGATGTCCTAGGTTTAGTCTGAACAAGGGGAAGATTTTGAGCTTCTACAATTTCCTTTCCTTTACTAGCTTCGGGATGCTGGGATTCCTCAAGTTGATGAGATACTTCGAGAGTAGAAGAATGACTACCTCCTATGCTTGGAGGGATTCTAATGAGGAAACTTCCTCCCCAGGAGTCATGGTTTTTATTATATCGAGGTTCGAACAGATTGTCATTTTTTGTGGGGTATCTCGATGAAATTGAATTTGTATGGACTCTCGTTACCCACCATTCCTGAATTTTAGCCACATCCCAATATAGCTTATTCTTCTGAATCTTGGTGATTTTATCTTTCATCAATTGATGAGTTTTTATATTTTCTGGGTCAAAATGAACAATTACTTCATAAAAATCATGCCAATGAGGCAAAGGCTCCATATTTTCTATGTGCCACTCTAGGGGTTCATCTTCTGTGCTATTTTTGTTTTCTTCAACATCATCTCTAACTTTAACATGAAATTCTTTAATTCGTATTTTATTCAAAATGGATTGTCTCTTAGCGAATCTGTTCATGGGATCATATTTCCATCTTTGCGAAATCTCAATAAGCCCAAATTTTATTAAATACTCTACTATCTGTTCATTTTGCCCCTTTCTTGAAATAGTAATTCCTTCAAAACTAAAATGCATATTACAAGTACCGGTTTTCCCAATTCCAGTACCAAATTTGACATTAATGCTTTCTATTTGCCTAACATATTCTAAGGCAAAGACTTCATCAGTCACATAATGAGGAAGTAAAAAGGGTTTATCTGTAAACCCATACAATCTGATGCATACTCCTTGTGTTAGAATAAACCAATCCCCCTCCTCTACAAACTTGGTTTGCAATATATTTTCCACTTTGGGGGTCAATATTGTTATTTGTCCATACATGATTTTTAGCGCAGGGCCCAAAAATTCCCTATTGAAATCATAATATGACTTGTCCATTCATACACTGGTAAGATTTCTCCCTTATCATTCTTATCATTTTTTGAAATGAAATCTAACTCTTGAGACATAAAGTAAAAGAATAACCACACCAAATATGAAGTGTATCTGAATGAAAATTGGGTTCCAGCCTTCAATGCCGCCAAACCCTCATGAATTTTTGCACTTAAAAACTCAGGTCAGTCAAATAAAATAGGTTTCACACTCCTGCTCATAATAGTCGAATCATACATTCTAGGGTTTGACAAACATTCTACTAAAGCCACCTGCCACTTTTAAACCTTTTCATCATTTTTTAGTCCAGCAATCATGGCCAGGATGGAATATAGTTTAGGATTTTTAAAAGTTGCCATGTCAATTGGGGGTTCTGGTGGATTTACCCCTTCTGGAAGATATTTTATCTGAGTGGCTAGGAAACCCTTCACCTTTTTGGATGAGCCAAAATATGTAGCCTATTCTAAGGGGTCAAAATTCTTAGTTTCTAAGAAATGGACATGGCCCACAGCAAAAGCATAAACAAAAGCATCTTTGGACAGAGAAAATAGAACTTTCCTTGAAAAATATCTAACCTTCCTCTCCTTTTCATCATATAAATTTGCAATTTCCCTTACCAATTTTGGGCAGGGATGAATAGGAATATATACATACTAGTACAAGAAATAATGGTATGCAAACGTTGAAGGAGAAGACGCAGAAACCCCAGTTGCTACCCGGTTCTTTATATTGCTCCAAATCTCCACCGGGTCCTTCCATGTTATTATTGTATCTGCAATTCAGGAGTCTCTGTCGATAAAACCAGCACTGTTCTCCTCCCTTATTTTTACTACCATAGTAGTCAGGTGTTATGAGGTAGATGCTACCTAGTTCTTCGCCTTCTTAGGGGCCATTATGAATTATCAGGTACACAAAATTTGAACTTCTTCTGATTGCTTCACAACTCCTTCCTCACTATGCTATAGTGTGGTGGTATAAAATTGGTTGGTGATATTTTTGGATTTTCAAGCATTACAGAGATAGTTCCTAACTTCTTTTTCTTCTTTAAGAGTTTTAGCAAGTTTGCAAATGGCAAAATGCCTTTCTAAATCCTTGAATTTAATTTTATGTAGCTTGAGAGGACATGCAAAATTAATGCATTAAATGACGGTTGGTCGATTTAATTCGTCCATATTTCTTTGGTTTCTGTTCTCACCGCATTCCTTAGGAAACTCCTAAAAACGCTCGCTAGCTCATTAAAAACCCACTTGGGGACTAGGAATTATCCAATGCAAAAAAATATGTTACCTAACATATTAATTACTAAACCCCTGACACGTGGTTTCTTAGAAACATTCAACGACGGATCTTTAGAAACATTTCGAGAAGCACACATAACATATTTTAAAAAATTATTTTACTCAGTCCCTTTTGCTGATTCTCAGGTGACCACGCGGCAGCTCTAGATTTGAAAATGCAAAATAACAAGGGCAAACTTTTCCCTCCAGATTTTATCCAAAATTTTGGACTCTGATAGTCCTAAAAAATGATTCTTATTAGGCTACGAAAAGGGAATATTTACAAAAATCAAAACTTAAAATATACTGTACATATAATGGTGATCTATTCCTTTTACTGGAAATATAATTTTAGGTGAAATGCATTCACCGTGATGGGTAGAACCCATCCATCTTGACCTTTTAATGGGAAGGCATTGAATTGCTTTTTTGAAATAATTTCAAATGGCCCCTCCCAGAACGCGTCAAAATTGTCATGATGTCCTAGTTTTGCTTTCTTGACATTACATTTTAACACCAGGTCACCTATTTTGAATTTCTTGAAAGTGGTTTTCTTATCGAACCACCCAGATGTTTTCAACATATGTTTTTGATGAAGATTGTAGGCCTATTCCCTAGACTCTTCTAGCTGCAGAAGTTACATCAGTCGAGCATCCATTGGATGGCCTTCATATTCATAAACTTGGTTTAGCAATTTCAATGTGGGTATCTCCATATGAATCATAAAAATAGCCTCTTTTCCATAAACCAAAGCATATGGTGATGTATTGATTGATTTCTTTATTGAAATTTTGTCGGCCCACAAGGCCTGATTCAAGAGTGAGTTCTAGTTCTTCTTATTATCCTCTAATGTTCTTTTCAGGATTCTTAAAATATTCTTATTAGTAGACTCAGCTAATCCATTACCTTTTGGGTAATAATTAGAGGAAGTCTTCAGGTAAATTCCATATCGACTGGCAAATTCGATCATATTTGCACTAGTGAAAGGAGATCCGTTGTCTGTAATCAAAGAGTCTAGTATGCCAAACCTTGTGATTATACTCTCGATAAATTCTATCACCACTTCTGAATCAGCTTTCTTTATGGGTACTAATTCTGCCCACTTAGTGAAGTAGTCCATGGCAGTGAGAATGTATTTATGTTCTGATTATGAATTTGGCTCTATTATGCCTATGAAATCCAACCCCCACTGCTAGAACGGTTCCTCGACTTGAATATATTTTAAGGGCATAGGCGCATTCCTATTCCTCCCCACATACCTCTGATACTGTTCGCACCTCTAGGCTACTTTGTATGCATCTAGGAAGATGGAAGGCCAATAACATCCAACTCTAAAGATCTTCAAAGCTATGGTTCGATCGGCATAATGTCCCCCTAAGAGACCCCAGTGAAATTCATCTAACACTTTCTGCTTTTCATTATTGGGAATGCATTTCAATAGTACACCATCGATATTAACTCTATACAACCCTTCTGTTCAAAGGGTATATTTTAATTCTTGGATTCTGAATCTCCTTCTCTGGGAAGCATTCATATCTTCAGGGCATGACCTAGTCTGAAAGCACCTCACAAAGTCGTCGATCCAACCTAGACTTACTCTGTCTTGATGTTGCTTAGTGTTTGCCATGACGGGGTGGCTCTCCCCATATCCACTTGTAGCTTGCTTAGCCAATTCTTGGCACAAAGCTCTCCCTCTGACTATTTTAGTAGGATGTATTTCTACATCATACTCTTAGATGCGAGTCACCCATCCAACTCTTTTTTCACCCAATTCTCCTTGAATTATGAAGTTCCTTACATAGGGATGAATAACATAAACCATCGTTTGACTCTGGGATAAGAAGTTTTTTAGCTTATTGAAGGATTTCATAATTGCATATACTTGTTTTTCTATGAAGCTATACCTTTCCTCGTGTTTGTGCATGGTGGAACTTAGAAAGGCTATGGGTCTTTCTTCATCATCTGCTCCTTTCTGAGTGAGAACTGCAACATAACTATCTTGTTCTCTGACAACATATAGGATGAAACCTCGGGAATAGTCAGGTTTAACTAGCATAGGAGCTTGAGTGATGGCTTCTAGAATTTTTTGGAAAGCTTCTTTCCTTGGCTCTGTCCATTTGAAAGGAGCATCATTTTTCAACAATTCAGTCATTGGTTTAACTGTATGGGCAAATTCTGCAATGAATTTTTTGACAAAAATTATTTTCCCAAAGAAGGACTGCAAACCTTTCTTGTTAACTGGAAGTGACAACTCAAGAAGTGCTTTCACTCTATCAGGGTCAATTGAAAGCCCAACTTTAGAAATAACATGCCCAAGGAGTATTCCTTCTTCCACAACAAAAATATACTTTTTAGGATTTAATGATATTCCAAATTCTCTACATTTCTCAAATACTTGCCGCAGATGAGTGGCATGGTCTTTTTTGTTGTAAGAAAATACAGTCATGTCATCTAAATAGACGACGATAATTTTATTTGCAAGCTCCCAAAAAGCTACTTCCATGGCTCTTTGAAAATTTGTTGTTGCATTAGATAATCCAAAGGGCATCCTTTGGTATGCAAATGTTCCCCACTTAATGGTGAATGCAGTCTTATATTGATCTTCATTTCTCACCCAAACTTGATTGTAACCAAAGAATCCATCTAACAGAGAAAACCTTTCTGCTCCTACCACAGTATGAAGGATTGGGTCAATCTAGGGTAAAGGATAGTGATTTTTTAAAGAGGCTTTGTTCAAATTTCTGAAATCGATGCATAGTCTTATTTCTCCGTTTTTCTTGCGGACTGGGACCAAATTTGCCGCCCAAGTAGAATTCTCGATTGGGTATACTATCTTAGCCTATAGGAGTTTTAATAAATCCTGTTTCATTAAAGCTTCAATTTTATGATTCACGGGCCTCTTCCTCTGCCTAAAAGGTTTAGCTCCTTCCTCTAGTTCAATGGTATGCTGAATGACCTCTTTCCTATACACTTTTAGATCACTATAAGTCCAGGCTATTATATCCAGATACTATCTACATAATTTTTTTATTTTCTCTAGTTCTACTTTTGTAAAATCGGTTCCTACTTTGATCATCTCGCCCAATTCTAGTTCTACTTCTTTATATCGGCATTCATCTACCTTGATCCTTCAACCTACAGCTCTATCGCTATTGTCGAAAAGGCTCTCCAAGGTGATCAATCCCCTGGGTATATGATTGTTTTTTAATTGAATAAGGCTCTCTTCGTCCTCTTCTTGTAACGCTCTATCTCTAGAGCAATTCATCTCATGAATTATAAAATCTAGGATCTGCTCATCGTTCTCAAACACTTGCCAAAAAATGTCTTTGTCGAGCATAGAAGGCTTGTATATAAGTCTGACTATTTTAGACTTTTGAATAACATTACTGACTGGGCAAAAATTGGATCCTACTAATGCTAACAGGTCTACATGTGTGTTCTTCTCTCTGGAAATGGATTTCATGTTTAGTGCTTCGAAATTTTCCAATAATCCAAAACTTTGTTTTTGTAAGCCTTTAGGTAATGTTGCTTACAAATGCATTTGCCAGTAACCTGTTTAAAAATTAGCTCTAAATCTCCATAGATTAGCAGTTGTTTTGCATCCAGTTTTTTAGCTTTCCTGAGTCCCAAACACAAAGCTTCGTATTCATCTATGTTATTGGTCAACCTATATGAAAAGACTTTTTCTTTTCCAGTAGGTGAAATCAAAAAAATTCCAGCTTTTGCTCCGTTTTTGCACCTTGACCCATCAAAGTACAGTTTCCATAACTAGTTGGTCGAATCACCTATTTTAGGGACAACAACAGGGAGATTTTTTTATTTCTCAATGGAATAGCTTCCCATTTTTGTCTCTACCATAGCATTGAATTTATTCATTGAAAACTCATCCTCAGATTGGAGTTCCTCTAGGGTTTCTTCCATTAAATTGATATTTTCCAATTTCTCAAACATCATGTTGACGGTGGTTGTTTCCTCCAGTATTTCTACATAAAAAGTAGATGGTTTTTCATTGTAGATCTTGACTCTTTTACATTTGAAATGTACCTCCAAATGAGAATAATATAGAGACAGATAACCACCCATTTTGGCCGTGAACTCTCTAGATAAACACATACCGAAATATGGTTCTAAGTCTACAATGACTACCTCTTGTATGACGACTACTTATGGTATTTTGTGGAGTTGAATAGGGATATCTTTGATCACCCCGATAGATTTTATTGGAGTACCATCTAATTGCAACACACTAGGATGACTCTGAGTATATTCCATCCCCATTATGTCACATATGGATTTCGACATAATCATAGTTGCGGCCCCTGAATCAATCATGCAATTGTGAACTATCCACCCCTCCATTTGCAAAGATAGATAGAATGGAGGCAGTCGATTTTTCCTAGAGGTTGGAATAACATTTGCTTGTATGACATTTGAGAAGGAGGTATCATTCTTTAAAGTTAGGGATTCTTGGAGGAGGTCAATCTGACCAGGAATTTGCAGTGCATCATACATGCTTATTTTGGAAGAAGTCCTCTTCATTTCTTCTACAATATTGAACGAAAGTGTTGCAACTGGGGATACCTTAGCACTTTTCTCCTTTCCACTAGTTGATGTGTCATATCTATCTCTATAGACCTGCATGGCTTATGTTCTTTGTATTTTTATCAATGAATGAAATCTAAGTCTTTCCTTCGATTGCTCTTGAGTCTCACTCCCTTTTCTAGGAGGAAATTCTTTTCTTGGCGTAGTCATAGAAGTTTGAGGAAGGTCATAACGTCCTTTCTCATTGGACTAGTTTTCCTGTGGAGTCGCCCTGGGGGCAAGAGGAAAACTTAGTGGTTGGAGTTCCTTAGGGTTGACTTGTAGTGACTTCTTTCCCAATCTTGTCAGGACTGAGACTTGTTCCATGGATGGCATTGCCAAATTGTGGTGGACTTCTCTGATTATGTTCACTTTTCCCTTGTCGATTTCTTTGGCTCTCTCATTAATAACCACTTGCACATGATGTTGATGAATCATGCATGAATCTTCTCCATGAAGATCGTTGCAAGTAGTACACCAGTAATAAAAATTAGTGGGTTCTCCATTATCTCCTGTCTCATTTGCATACACAACATTTTTTCTATCTTTCCCTCTACCACTCATTGAAGCACCATATTTTTGTATCTATGGAAATATTCTTGCTTGGAGATTTAGTTTAGCTTCCCTCTTCTTCATGGATGCCATTTCATTTGACAATGTTTTCATTGTATAAATTATGGTCGTGTATTGGTCATTCGAGGTAGCTAATGCAAGGGGTAGGGTTGGTAATGCAAGGAGTTTAGGAGGTGTGGTTATAGCTGGGAGAGCTTGCGTTGATGGGAGTACAGGTAGTTTAGAAATTGATGCTTGGGAAAGTTTTGGTACAATTGGCAATAGACTCTTTGATTGATATTTCTTTGTAGCAATGAGATCAGCTTCACCCTTTGCTGCCTCTAGATAGATTTCAGGAAAAGTGGTTACATGGGATTGCCTTATTATCATACTGAGATCTAAATCAAAATCCCTTAAATAATAGCATATAGCTTGTTCTTCCATGGGTTTTATGCCCTAAGGTACTCTATCATGAGTTCTGGTAAATATGATGTTGAAATCCTGGATTTCTTCTTGTGGATGCCTCTCAATGATAGTGAATTGATTCAGCAATGTGAAAGGATCCACATGTATATTAAATTCATCGACCATATGGTCGACAAGCACTGCCCAAGAAGTAATGGATCCAGCGGGAAGCACTTTATACCAATAGAGCATCTTTCCTTTCAAAGATATAACCAACAATATGACCATTACATCTTCTTGAGTGATATTGTAAACAGATGCTAGCAATGATACATCTAAATAGTGCTCATCTGTTATTTTGCCTGTTTCGTAAAAATTCGGCAATGCTTTTAGTGTAGCTTGTGGAATTTGGTTTTTTTCTCCCAAGTTAAAAGGACCAGTTTGATTCCATGTAATATGCACTGAGATAGGGGCAACTGCCATGGTTGCTAAAGGAGTTATAACTACTATAGGATTGCTTGCAGATGCTCTTACAATGGGTGTTAAAGAGGTGCTAATGGTGTCAGGTGGATTTTATCGTGCGGCTAGCACAGGGTGTGCCTTTAGGATTCTGAGATGTAGCTCAAAGAACTCTATGGGTTTTTCAGAGTTTCTAGCACAGGATTTGGTTATCATATGGCTATATAACCAAAAAAATTTAGATAAGGTCTTTCTTTTATGGTCTAAATTTTATTGCAACGGAGTCGCCAGGTAGTTTTTTCTTTCTTGAGATTTTCAAACAAAAGGCTCTAAAGTAAAACACCAAAACTTATATAATACTATGGGATTTGATGGTCCCACTGGGCATGCCAAAAACTATTGGAACAAAATTTGCCTTCGGTTAATAGTGTTGCACCTTAGACATTGCCAACATTGAATAGACAAACCGTGCTTGATATCATCTGTCTAATCTCTAGAGAAGGTTGGTTCCTTTGATTTTTTTAGAGAAAAATGGAACAAGAGGTAAGGAAAATATAGTCTGTTGAGTGGTGTTTTCACCCAATTGTGAAAGCACACTCTTCGGTAGGATTTGGGTTCTAAATCCTCTGCTTGCAAAGAAATTAAACATGTAACTTCTCCAAGGTTCCTGTTATGTGAGCATTCATGAGCCTATGATGACATTCCCTTCATGGAAATTCCAATTTCATTGAAGGAGTGATGTTTTATGGCATTTTCACAAATTTCCATTTTGGGCCTAAAATTATCCTTTCTTCATAAAAATTCCAATTTTACGAAAGAGGGATAATTTGAGTACTACATTGAAGGTCTTTTCCTTAAAGCACTTAATTGTTCATCTTGATGAAAATTTGATTTCATTTAAGAGGGATAAGTTAAAGTGACATTTTGAAGCTACATTTGGAGACCATATTCATCATTGAAGATTTAATGCAAGATAAAATCTATCTTAAAATCATCAAGATAAAATGAATTAAAGCATTACATCGTGGTCATATGAGGGCCAACTTACATTTACTTTATCAGGGTTCAATGAACAATCACTAAAGTTTCAGGGTAAAATAAACCAACAGTGCCCCTTGTTTTCAGTTACTTGCAATCACTAAGGTGTTCCAAGCATTTTAATTTAATATCTTTCATACACAGATGCAAAATGCTCACATAACAGGAACCTTGGAGAAGTTACATGTTTAATTTCTTTGCAAGCAGAGGATTTAGAACCCAAATCCTATCGGAGAGTGTGCTTTCACAATTGGGTGAAAACACCACTCAACAGATTGGCGCTAGAAGGAGGGCATGAAACGGTTTATTTCATCATGATTTTAAATGCTTAAAATTGCTTAAGAGCTTTACAACACATTTGGATTGTTCATACAAAAATAAAGTGATTTAATTTTTCAAAATTTTGGTCTCATGCAATTACTTTTCATTTGATTTTAATGAATACATCTCTTAGTTGATGCTAACTTGATTTTTGTTTTATATTGCAGGTTGAATATTCAACAGATTTGGTTCTAAAATTACATTTTAAGTTCACTAATGGCAACACTTGAGGAGCAAAGGGTGTCCCTGAGAAAAGAAATAATGTCTCTAAGAGAGAGAATGGTATTAATAATAGAGGATCATTATAAGGGTTTGTCTATACCTGTGGTACCATATCATGTTCCTAAAATGTTATTGGAATTTTTACGGTGTTTTAATCAAGAGGTGCCACTAGGATACTTGCAAAATCTGCATGTATACAAGAGTACATTGTGTCAATTCCAGATTTTTTATGAGGAGGTGGCTTGTAAGTTATTTGCATACATTTTGGATGATAGACCATTCTTTTGGTATAGCCAACTACCCATGGAGGTTAGGACTTCTTGGATACAACTAGAAGCAGCCTATCTTAATCATTTTGGTAATCGAGTGACTTAGAAATATTGAAAAATCAGTTTACCTCCATATGTAAAGAGTCTAATGAATCCTTGAGTCAATTCAATGAAAGATTTCATGAATTGCACTCCCAAATGTGGGAAAATTTTAACACATCAGAAGAAGAAGCCATGGAAGTATACCTAGGAGCCATACACCCCATACTTGCTTCACTCATTGAGGAAAAACTGAGTGGTTTGTCCCTAGGGAGAATCCATGAGATCTTAGAAGAGATAGAACAACAAGGTTTCGAAGAAGAAAAGGCACAACATATTCACATGAGAGATTGTTCTTTTGATGCCAACCTACACCAACCATCAAACATAGCACCCTCCACTCCAATGATATCTAAGGTAAATGATCAAGGGGATGAATTTGAATACCCAAATTTTATGACCACCTTGGATATAGTTCACGAGGAGGTGCAAATTGCTAAGACAACATCCAATAGTGAGGATCATGTAGAGATACATGATTATCTAGATTCAACAATGTTTGATATATGTGAATGGATGGAACCCACCATAGAATTGAATGAAGTGGTTGAAAGAGAAATGGAAAGAAAATCAATAAATAAATTTGAAGATATGATAGAATTTCACCACTTGTTCTTGGAAGATACTATTGATGAAATGTGTAAAATTAAAGATCAAGAAATTCTTCACCCTCCAAATTATGATAATGAATCACGGGTTACTAATTTGGACAATGATAGCATTATAAATTTGAATTCAAGAAATAACCCACTTTTGGAAATAATTTAACCATCTAAGGAAGGTGAAGACGAATTTGATGAGAAGCACATTGATGAATTGGAAGATGTTGAAGAAATAGTTGAACGTCACCACTTGATTTTGAAAGATGATTATTATGATGCTTGGAAGAAGTGGGAAGACTTCACTCTTTCCAAAGCTACTAATGAAACTTTTGTGCCAATTGATATACAGGACAACATAATTGCCTACTCAAAGGAAGATATTACAACTCCTGTACAATTTGAGGATGTTTTGGAAGAGGGTTTCAAATCTCATCAAATTTTGGAAGATTATAATGATCCTATCGCCAAGAACAAAGAAAGAAGAGAATCTATGAATGAATCAAAAGATCATGTCACAAATATCATGGAGTTTCATCTCACAGATTTGGATGACGATTTTTACAATGGTTGGGGGAGATATGATAATGCATTCTTTTCTCACATCTCCATAGATAAAACTCATATTTTACTTGATATGCAGGATGTTGAACCTTCTACATCATACGAAGATCTCATATTCGCAAGATTTGAAAAGGGGACAAAATATAAATTCATTGAAAGTGTGGATGCAAGTTTGCATGATGATTTTGGGGATTCAAATGAAGATATGCCATGGATAGTGAACAAAGAATTAGAACCAAATGATAAAGAGATGGATCAATTGGAAGCAACTCAAATAAGTGATCATCAAAACGGATTACTTGACATACACTTTGACCAAGAGTGTTTGAGGATTGAAAAGGATGACCATATTTTGAATTTAAATAATTTGAATGATGAAATGTCACTAAAGGTAAATGAAAAACAAGGTATAATTTTTGATCACACCTTTAATAACATGGTTTTAATGAATGGAAAAGAAGTTGATGCACTTGAATTGTTAAATAAAATTCATCAACAATTACTAATTGAATCTAGGATAAAAAAATTTAATGATCCTAATTTAGTAAATATCCTAGATTCTTGTAAATTGTTACACAAATTTGATTGGCCTACAAATTTGGAAAATGATTTGGCTTTGAAGTTTGTAGAAATAGGCTCTTACTTACAAAATTGCATATTTGAAAAGGATAGCCTAATTCTAAATCAAGGAGGCAATTATGAAGTTCACATTTTAAAGAATAGACATGATAAAATTGAAAATCATTTATTGTCTAATCATTCTAGTAATTTGATGCTCACCTATGGGAGTATTATTGGAACAAAATCAAATTGGTATGGTGAGCATGACAAGTGGAAATTTGTTGCATTGTTTGGTCTAGTCTTGTTTGTGTTGGATTCCCACAACATTTGGCATGCATATCATGTTATATTTTTGTTGAAATGTTCTAATCATGTTTGGGATCCATGGAAGTGATAAACTAAGCTTTGCATAATCTTGTATTATAGTGTACATTTGTATATAAATTTTGGTTTTTGGTTTTTGGTTTGTGTTTTCAAATTTTCTTTTTTGGGATTGCAGTTTGGTTTTGGATTGAACAAGTTTTAATTTAAAGTTGTGTGTTTATTTGACATGTTTTGATTGTCTATAAAAAAAAAAAAAAAAAAAAGGATGATGAAAAAGTTGCCTTGAGATGCTAACTTATGTTCTAGATCGGGAGAATATGAAACATTGGAATTGTCTTGTAAAAGCTCCACAAGTAACACAAACAGTTTAATAATATTGTTTGATTTTGTGATGCATGAAAGAGTCAGTTTTGCATTACAAATCATTTTCATTTGCAATTCAAGAGATAATGCATTCATGTTCCATCTCACCTTACATACATCTCATCTTAGTTACATATGCATCTTAGGTACAAGCCATTAAAGTATGTCAAATCTTCTTAGGGTTGTGTTATAACATAAATGTAAGAAAAATCCTAAGGTTGGAAACTGAGTCTTGAGATATTTAGAACCAAGCACGTCTCATACATTAAAAAGGATCTTGAGAAAAATGATCAAAACCTAACTTGGAAGGAAAGGTTGGGCGAAAGAAGTTTTTCATGTCTATCCTATTATGCAACATGATCCTTAAAATAGTGGTTTTGACCACTTCCATAGAGCTTAAAGTCTAAAATCAGAGTAGTAAGGATAGGGTTAAATCCTCATCAAACTTAGGTTGAGGATCCAATTCCCCAAAGCTTTGATTTGACCCAAATGGAGTAGTAAGGATAGGGCATAAATTCTCATCTCGGTTAGTTGAGAATCTGATTCCCCAAAGCTCTTATGTCTCATTTCATAATAAATATTGGATTGTAAGGATCGTACTATTTGTCCTCTGCAAAGGATGGGTAGTCATCCCCAAGGTCTAAGTAACAAAATTAATATTTTCCATTTACATCTAAATTTTGGATTGTAAGGATCGTACTACATGTCCCTAACCAGGATGGGTAGTCATCCCCAAGGTCCAAGAAAAATAAATAAATAAATTTTTCCCATCTCATCTTTAGATTGGATTGTAAGGATCGTACTACTTGTCCTCTGCAAAGGATGAGTAGTCATCCCCAAGGTCCAAAGAAATGGAGATAAGTTTTGGATTTTGGGGTTAGATAAGCCCATGCATGGCGTCATGTCTTGCCTAAGAAACAAGACCACTGATTGTCTAGAGGGTTAGACTAGCATGACCATTTCTTCCATAATTGGTTTAATTATTTTGCTTAAAGTGAGGTAATGAACTCTAAATCAGAATAGTAAGGATAGGGTTAAACTCTCATCTCGGTTGGTTGGGAGTCTGATTCCCCAAAGTTCTGATTTCACATTCACTTGCACATGGGTTCCAGATGGTAGAGACTCATAACCAACTTTGGGATACAATAAGGTAATGAATTAGTGGATCCTAAGAGGGTTTGGTAATCTTGAATGCTTGTACATAATAATAGAAGAATGACTATGCCTTGTTATGAAAGCAAAAATCTCCTAGCACATTCATTAAGGTACACAAATCATTCACCATCCCACATATGCATTCATGCAAAACTGATAATGGAGTGTGGATCAATTTCAAATGATAGGGAAAGAAAGTCATTGCACACACCGAGCTGATGCCTAGCGATTCTGATGTTTCATGTATTTCTGATCTATTGGCATTTTTTGGATATTTTTTGATGTTTGTGTTAAAGTTTTGAAGTGTGTTTTCAGGTTTTCTTTTTGGGTTCTCATCGAAATGCTCAGGAGCATTTCCCAGCAGAGTCGCCATTTGTTGTGACTGTTTCACAACTAGCCCCAAAGCTTGGGGACCCACATTTTTTTTGATAAATTTTGGTGTGGTTTTTGTCTTTTTCTTTTTTATAGGTTTATTAAAGTGTTTATAATTCAAACATTAACTTTTGGGTTAATTCATGTTTAAAAAAATAAATAAACTAAAAAAAAAAAGGAATTAAAAAAATAAATAAATAAATAAAACAAAAAAAAGAAAAAACGGAGACGGAAATGGACGGAAATGGTGGCATGGCCAAATGGGAACTTTGGGCATGGCCACATTTGTAAAACAGGAATTTTAATGTCAATGTGAAAGCTTTTCTTCAGAAATTTCAGGCCTCGTTAGCAAGAAAGAATGAGAAATTTTCTGCATGCTTAATTTTAATTGTTTTATTTTTCCCCTTTCAGATTTCAGACTTGTATGTGAAATTGATGCCATTATTTTGGGTTGTTTCATGTGAATGTTTGCAATCTGGAAATTATTTAAAACCCTAGGAACCATCACCTAGTTTACTTTGATTGTGTTTATTTTGCAGGTCAAATAAGCTAGGTTGCATGTATGAAACTCTCACGTATTCGGTTTTGCAGGACGGGGTGCTATCAAACTGAAGGAGCTTTTGCATTGATGCATTTTCAGCAATTATTTTGATGCAAACTTTAAATTTTCTGTTTCCAAAAATTTTAATTTCAGAATTTTTTCCTATTTTCAGACATTAAAATAAACATTAAAAAAATTTCAAAATCTAAAAAGGATTTCACCATTGCGGAGATTATAATTCAGAATTCAAATACACACTTTGAAATTTCATTTTCGGACTTTTTTAGTATTTTTAAAAATTCATCGAAGTTGCTATTTTGTCACAGATTTTAAAAATCCGAAAATAGAAATTTTCCATTTTAAGGTCAAATTTCGTTTTTCCAGTTTTGTTTTGCATTCATGAGCCTATGATGACATTCCCTTCATGGAAATTCCAATTTCATTGAAGGAGTGATGTTTTATGGCATTTTCACAAATTTCCATTTTGGGCCTAAAATTATCCTTTCTTCATAAAAATTCCAATTTTACGAAAGAGGGATAATTTGAGTACTACATTGAAGGTATTTTCCTTAAAGCACTTAATTGTTCATCTTGATGAAAATTTGATTTCATTTAAGAGGGATAAGTTAAAGTGACATTTCGAAGCTACATTTGGAGACCATATTCATCATTGAAGATTTAATGCAAGATAAAATCTATCTTAAAATCATCAAGATAAAAGGAATTAAAGCATTACATCGTGGTCGTATGAGGGCCAACTTACATTTACTTTATCAAGGTTCAATGAACAATCACTAAAGTTTCAGGGTAAAATAAACCAACAGTGCCCCTTGTTTTCAGTTACTTGCAATCACTAAGGTGTTCCAAGCATTTTAATTTAATATCTTTCATACACAGATGCAAAATGCTCACATAACAGGAACATTGGAGGAGTTACATGTTTAATTTCTTTGCAAGCAGAGGATTTAGAACCCAAATCCTATCGGAGAGTGTGCTTTCACAATTGGGTGAAAACACCACTCAACATAGTCAAAGCTATAAATTTTCTCACGGCACAGATTAGATAACAACTAAAAAATGATGATGCATATTACTATCTTCAGAGTTTCTTTATATCTTCCTATAGAAAACATGAATTCCTGAGTGCGATTTTAAATTTTCGTATAAATACACGTAAATATATTTAATATCCAACTCTAGAAATAAGGTTTATACATGCACAGTTTAGATTTCAGAATAGATACATTATAAATCTTAAAATGAATAAAAGTTAAATACCAGATACATACACTCACATACAAAATTTCAGGAGCCAGGGGAAGAATATCTCTTATTTCTTGTAATCCAGTAACATGTACATCAAATCTGTAAACGTCCAAGAGCCGACCCTTTTTCATGATCGACTCACTCCTATTTATACCCTAAAAAGAGTATCTTCTACTATGTACATTTAAACTCCTCAATCAATGACAAGTAATTATCTACAGTTTGTAAGAATATACAACAAATTTCATGTAGATTAGATAGATTTCCTTTTGGCTAAATTCAGATGATTCTATTATTCTGCAATCATGCAGTGGACCTGCCATGTTATAATCAACTGACCATTCTTTAGAAATCAGCACATGATGTCAGTGCATGCCCCAGTTGCCAAAAATATACTCTGTTTCTCTGCTTGTATGCCCTTCTTGAGTCACGAAAATGCAACATGTCATGAAATCATGACATTTCTATGTCTTCAACCTGATTCTTATTTTTGCACCATGAAAATTGACCATGTCACGAAATCGTGACACTTCTGCTTCCTTAGCTCTTTGTCTTGGTTTTGATCATGAAAACATGACATGTCGTGAAATCGTGATGCTTCTGCCTCCTTGGTCTCTCTTGTTGCTTTTGGCCACGAAAAATGGACATGTTGCAAAAAAGGGACATGTCACGAAAATGTGACACTTTTAGTCTCTTTAGCAGTTTTGCTATTCTTTTGGCGAAAATAAGCCATGTCGCAAAATTGCGACATTCTCCCTGACTTCTACCCTTTTATTGATGGACTTGGCGAAAGTGGGCAATGTTGCGAAATCGCAAATTTTTTCTCTACTTTCCCTCTTTGCTATTTTTTGCCACAAAATCGTGACTTTTTTCTCTGCTTTCCCTCTTTGTTGTTTTTCACCGCGAAAACTCGACATGTCACGAAATTGTGACACTTTTCTTCCTTAGTTTATTTTGCTTTTTCTTTGTTCTTTAGCATATGGGCTACTTCGGTCTTCTTTGAAAATATGCAAAAAGGTGCATCAGCCATTTTTTGTAGTTAGTCACTTTTTAACTAACAGTATACTATTGTTACCATCCTTGTTGGTTGTATTTTCCTTTGTGTGTCTTTTCTAGTCACCCCTTTTGCATCCCCATTATTGTGCAAGAATTTCTGAGGTACCTAGTTTACTGACATCAATGGCAGCTATCTTGGTATACCATATAGGTTATAATTTTCTTGTACAAATAATGTTGCAAAGTATTAATATTTATTGCTAGGGCTAAGGAAAGCCAAGGAAATGGGTATCAATTACCTCAAATTTATTGTGGATTCTAAGCTAATAATTCAATATATCAAAGGGATATATCAACCAAAGCACCCTATATTAAAGTAATATAAGCAGGCAGTGTTGGATGAAATAGATATAATTTTAGCTTTTTATCAACAATTTTGGCTTTAAGATGTAGGGTTTTATTTTAAAGTTTATCGCATTGTAAAAAGTGGGGGGAAAACCCAAAATCGTAAACCTAAAAAACCTTGAATTCTAAACACTAAACCCTAAACTCAAAACCCCAAACCCTAAACATAAAATCCTAAACCCTAAAAAAAAAAAAAAAAACTTGAAGGCAATGGAGATGGTGGTTATTATGGATCATTTCCATTTGTGAGACATTGTCAAGGTAGTTACAGTTTTTGCAATTATGGACCAAGTGATCAAGCTATTTAATAGAGTTGTTGCAATAGGAAACATCATCAAGTTTTTGTACAGTAATTTTGCAAGAGGTATACCAGTGTGCCCATACTTATCGGTTTTATTTTCCTTTGTGTGTCTTGTCTAGTCATCCCTTTTTCTTCCCCATTATTATGAAATTTTTTCTAAGGAGGTACCTAGTTTATTGACATCAATGGTAGCTATCTTATCATACCATATATGTTATAATTTTCTTGTACAAATAATGTTGCAGGGTATGAATCTTTATTACTAGGGCTAAGGAAATCGAAGGAACTGGGTATTAAATACCTCAAATTTAGTGGGGATGTTGAGCTAATAATTCAATAGATCAAATGTAGATATCGCAAACCACCCTACATTAAAGCAATATAAGCAGGCAGTGTTGGATGAAATAGATAGAATTTTAGCTTTTGATCAACAATTTATTCCTAGAGCATGAAATCACAATGCTAATATGTTTGTTATTAATGTTTCTAGAGTAGAAATCCTTGAGATAAATACTTGGTGTATGGAAATGTTCCCAACCATATCTATTTATAAGCCATCTATCCCATATAATGTGGTATATTTACAATTTTTTCATGATGATATAATCAAGTTGATCAAAATACAAGGACAATATTATTTTTAGAAACACATGAACCATCAAGAGTTGATGAAGATCAATCTGAAGAGGAATATGAATATGAATATAAAATGACAGAAAAAGAGATTGAATCTCACCAACTATTTCATAAGGATAATTATTATTTTGTTCAAAATAAAAAAGATGAATTACTAATTTCTTTCACACCTCCTAAAGAAACTTCCAACTGAACTGAGGTAAAATATATTGAAATCCCTATCCAATATAAATATCCTATAATTCTTATTCAATAAAAAACAGAGAAGAATCTAGAACCAAATAATCTTGGATATGATTTTATCGAAGACCTTAATGAAGCCAATCAAAATAGTATTTTGATTAAGATAGTTTAATTGACTGATCATAAGAATTGGTGGCTTGAGAAATAAGAAACTATAAGGGCTACTCATGCTCTAATGAATATAAAAAAAAAAAAGATAGAATCCCCACCCCTCCTTCTAACTATTAGAATTTTTGGTAAAATTTTACATAACTACCTCATGGATTCAAGGGTTATTGGTAAATAAAAACCATATATTGTTAACAAGGAATTAGAGTTAACTCCTATTCACCCAAGTAATAAGATCATTACATTGGACTGGATAGAAGTAGATGTGATTGAAGTAATGAATCAAGTTCATAAATAGTTGACTACTAAACCTAGAATACAAAATTACAGTGATCCTCATATGGTATATATCCTATAGAACTATATAGGAACAAAGACTTTCAGGTAGAAACAAAGAAAATCCAATCCCACTTTGCATATAATTATGTAGAAAGAAGTGTAGAAGTTATTGGATACCAAGATAATCAGGAAGGTGAGATTATCTACTTGGTTAGCAAACTTGGCTCTAGTTAGAAAAATAATGGTGAGATCAGGATTTGTGTAGATTTTAGAAATTTGAATAAATTCTCGCTCAAAGACAACTATCCACTTCTAAATATGGAGCAATTGCTTAAAGCAGTGGTTTGGTCATCAAGAATGTCTTTATTGAATGGATTTTCAGGTTACAATCAAATTGCAATGAATCCATAAGACAGACACAAAACAACTTTCACTACACCATGGGGAACATTTGAATATCTTAGGATGCCCTTTGGATTGATGAATGTAGGGGAAATATTTCAGAGAGCAATGGATGTTGCATTTAAGGGATTGATTTTCAAGATAGTAGCAGCAAATCTTGATGACATTATAGTTTTTCAAAAAATATTGAAGATCATTTTGCACATCTAAATTAAGTGTTTGATAGGTGCAAGGAGTTTGGAATATCTTTGAATCCTAGAAAATATGTGTTTGGGTCAACACAAGGTAGACTTCATGGGCATATTGTTACAAAATATGGGATTATAATTGATCCACAAAGAGTAGAAGCCCTTGCTAAAATTCTCCCTCCTAAGAATCTTAAGGGAGTTAGATCATTCTTTGGAAATATTAACTTTATTAGGAGGTTTTTCCCTGATTTTGCTTAGATTGCCAAGCTAATAATTAACATGATTAAAAAAATGGAGAAATAATATAGATAGATAAAAATACTACAGCTTTTCAAAAGATAAAAAATGCAATTACTCAATATCAGTATTGAATTACCCACATTATTCTAGAGATTTCAAGATCTATTTGTATCTCTCAGAACACATTATTTATACAATTCTAGCTCAACAATATGAAGAGAAAAATTAAAGACCTATAGCCTTTATGAGCACAGGATTGAAGGGTGCTCAATTGAAATTTTCTTTGCTGTAAAAACAAATTTATGTATTAATCTGAGGTTTAGATCATTTCAAGTGCATTTTTTGATCCAAAAATGTAATATACTATATACCTTTACATTGTTGTTAAATATAT
The DNA here is from genome assembly GCA_028583015.1 of Wollemia nobilis. Classification (NCBI taxonomy): domain Eukaryota; kingdom Viridiplantae; phylum Streptophyta; class Pinopsida; order Araucariales; family Araucariaceae; genus Wollemia; species Wollemia nobilis. Next base: position 57,885 of record JAQPPZ010016751.1, on the reverse strand, counting down.
TTTTACTCAGATTGAACCTTTAGGTAATCCTGCAAGGTGGATGGCTACGTTGTTGTAGTATGATGTGGAATTCAAATTAGTACACATGGTTAGAGGACAAGGATTTGCAAAGTTTTTGTCTAACAAAGAAGTGGAGGCTATGAATAACAATATTGTAGTAGATCAATTGAAAGAAGCAAGAGTATTTGATAATTCTGATTGCAGGTGGTATGATGGTATTATCTTTTACCTTTAGAAGATTTCATTTCCAAGAGACATACCCCAAAATAAAAGGTCTATCAAGAAATTAGCTCAAAGGTATTACATTTAAGAAGGAAGACTGTACTGGAGGCATCCATATGGTGTGTTGCTTCTCTATTTGTATGATGTTTCTAGGCCACAAAGGGTCGTATATTGCCATTATTAGGCCTTTTTGAGAATTTTTAAAGCCTTAATACCTTCATTAGTGTTCCCCAAAAATGGATTTTAGTGTTTTTTTAGAAAATTACACAAAAGAATTACTTCTAGACATGGGTAGGTGTTGATATTTTATATAAGACTTAATATGGGTGATACAGTGATGGGTTTTAATTTTTAGGGCTATCTTAGCTTTTTTGGTGACTTACTAAAAATTGGGTTGTTTTTTGTTGAAAATGGTAAATTTTCCAAAAATATTAATTTCTTATCTTTAGGGCTTTAAGATTTAGGGTTTTGTTTTAGGGTTTCTCGCATTGTAAAAATTGCGGGAAAAACCTAAAATATAAACCTAAAAATCCTAAACACTAAATCTTAAAACACTAAACCCTAAACCCTAAACTCAAAACCCTAAACCCTAAACTAAAAACCCTAAACACTAAAAAAAAAACTAAAAGTGATGGAGATTGTGGCTATTATGGATAATTTCCAATTATGGGCCATCATCAAGGTAGTTACAATTTTTACAATTACAAACCAAGTTATGAATCTATTTAGGAGAGTTACTTCAACAGGAAACATCATCAAGTTTTTGCACAGTAATTTTGCAAGAGGTATACTAGTGTGCCCATACTTGTTGGTTGTATTTTCCTTTAAGTGTCTTGTCTAGTCACCCCTTTTTCTTCCCCATTATTGTGTAGGTTTTTTTGAGGAGTTGCCCATTTTACTGACATCAATGGTAACTATCTTGGCATACCATACAGGTTATAATTTCCTTGTACAAATAATGTTGCAGAGTATTAAGATTTATTGCTAGGGCTAAGGAAAACCAAGGATATGGATATTAATGACCTCAAATCTAGTGTGGATGTTGAGCTAATAATTCAATAGATCAATGGAAGATATAAAAAAAAACACCCTAGATTAAAGTAATATAAGAATGCAATGCTGGATGAAATAGATAGAATTTTGGCTTTTGATTGGCAATTTATTCCTAGAGCACAAAATCACAATGATATATAGTTTGTTATTAATGCTTCTAGAGTAGAAATCATTGAGATAAATACTTGGTTTATGGAAAGGTTCCTAACTGTAGGCCCAAAATGACCACATGCTTAGTAAAATTTTGTATAATTGTTACTAAGTGATAAAATTGTCATTCCGCTTCAAAACAAGGTTGATAAGATGAATGTGCTTAATAGTCATGCAGTTTTGCTTGTTTAAAATAATTCTAGGGAACTCCATTATGGGTCCAGATTGAAGAAGGATTGCAAAATCTGCAAAAGTTTGTGAAAGGTGGTGATGTCAACAAAAAAAGTGGAGAATGGACCTTTTGCATATACGCTATTCTGGAAACTCTTTTGGTTCTCTGACCCAAATTAGTGTTATCATCAAATCCACAAAAGTCTCAAGGAGACGATGACGTGAGCTAAGGAAAAGTGTGGATTAACAATCCAAAGAATGAATGAGTTTTTCTATCCAGAATGAATATAAGGCAGAATGGTGGAATGATGTAAGAACTTAACTCCAAATCCAGACTAAGGAAGACACTCATTCTATCTAGAATGGAATCTGCAAAATTTACAAGGAAGAGGTGATGTCATAACCATTTTAATGTGGATTGGAAAGGATAAAGCAGAAGATAAGGGTACTAGAGCAGATTTAGGGTTTGAATTTCCAAGATCTAGATTGGATGTTCTGCTGCTAATTAAAATGACGTCATCCAGAGGATGGGATTTCAGCTTATACCAGATCTAATATGGACCATGGGATAAAGAAGATCAATGATGGAGGTTATTTTGCTAAATTTGGGTCATTTAAAAGGATGTCCCTACACCATAACTGTAATATATTGGCCAGAATATGAAGCATAGAGAGTTTACAAGAAGATCAAACCAGAGGCAGTTGCAGATCGACGGTGGTGCCTTACTCCTAAGAAATATCTATGGAAGTCCATGATCTGTAATTTTATGAACTATAGTTCTAATGAGCGACCAGCAAGATGCAGATAACCCATGCTACGATGGTGGTTTCTCTTTTAGTAGATTTCTCAGAGATCTGACCAATGAGCCAATGCCAACTAAGTTCTTTGATAAGCTATTGTAATAAGATTTGATGTATTGTTTCTTGATTTGTAATATGAAAAACTATAAGTAGAGGTTGAAACCTACTTTTGAAGGGTCGAATCTAGCGTGTTTTCCTGTACCATTGTAAATATTTCTAAAGAGCTGAATGAAAGGAGCAATACATTGATCTTCGCCTCAAGGCTGTGTTTCCATGCTTGATGTTAGAGTTTTGGATTTCATAGTTGTATTTCTATGAATACTTAGATGGTGAGTTTATGACTATCTTGGATTACTTGTTATGAGTAATTGAAATCTACTTTGAAATTTTTTTTGTGTTGTTAGTAAGTACATTTTTGTAAAATCTAGTTTTGGTGAATTCTACTATTTGGATTATCATTTCCTGGATATTGAAATTGTTTGCTATAACATTTCTCTATTATGCTTTAATATTTAAAATTAGCTACCTTGGGATAAGGGTTTATCTGAATGTATGTCTTTTATATGGTTTTTTGAAATATTTTTATGGTGATGCAATTATGTTAACCTATCCATCCACTGATATCTACATCTCTCTAACCGTAACCTTCTCTTACCCTAAACTCCAAGACCTAATTGAGCTTAATTGTGTCAAAAATATGCTAAGTTGATAAGGAATGAGCCTAATCTAGAGTTTGGATTAGAAACACTAATTTTGGTCCTTCTAATTTTGAGTGTTGAGCTGCAACTATCAGGTGTAAGCCTAAACAAAAAGTAGGAAGATAAACAGTTGCAGTATTAAGTAAAACTTAGTGCAATTTAGTGCCCAACAATTTTTGGCATGCCCGGTGGGACAGTTCACAAGGAACACAAAACCCATATAGAAGAGTTATTATTATCTCATCTCAAAGGAATCAAGATTTGGTTAATTGTGTTGACCTTATTAGCAGAGAAAAGAAAGTTCACTTGCTGAATCCCTGGTCAGAAGACCCTGAAAAAGTATTGTAGACTAGTACCCTTTCATGTATACCAGGTCTTATAAGAGGAACAACCTTGATTATTTCTTTCATTGTGAGTTACCTCAGAGAGGGGCTACTATTATCAGAAGTTTAGATCAAGATTTTATTGAAGAAGAAGAGCTTATGGAAGAAAACCCAATAGTTCCCCCAAGAAGACCTTCAACCAAAAATATGGCACAAAATGTGGCTCCCAATCAACCACTATAGAAGTACCCTAATTGGGATTCAACTAGGGCCCTTAGATTAGCACAAATGGATGCAATTCCTTAGGTTGTGTCTAAGGCAACCCCCACATATGATGGATTTAGAAAAATAGCTTACGAGCACTGCCAAGATATCTTGAATCTGGCAGCAATCCACAACATAAAAGAAGAAAATGTTATTGTCAAAATTCTAGCCCTATCCTTTTGTGGAAAGATATTGCATTGGTTCAAAACTCTGGAAGACAATTCTATCAGTTCATGGCAATATTTGGTTTAGCCATTTATAGAATAATTTAATGAATCTTTTGATCCCTTTTCTTTGCTAAATCAGTTTACAGCCATGTAAAAAACTCAGCAAGAAACTATCTCAGACTTTAATTTTAGATTTAGAATAACATGAAAGAGAATTCCCCCCACTGCTATACCAGCTAATTTTTTGGCTTATATGTATTACATCCATGCCCTAGGATAAGATCTAGGTCTACAAACACAAAAATCTAGAATTGAAACTTTCCTCCAAGTTTATAATGCATTCGTCCATGCCGAGAATATCCTTATCAATGTAGGAAGAATTCCCACAAAGACCGTGTTGCCCTATAACTCAAAAACCAGTAGTAGCCATGAGCAATCTAAAAAATATTCCTACATGGACCCCTTTATTTACCATCTCCATATCCTAAGATAAAATCTAATTCTTGGACCTAAAATTGTGTCCTCCATACCCTCTTTCCCCCCATTTCTTCTCAACCTTCTCAAGAATTGTCTGCTATTCTATACATACAAAATACCATGAAAACTTTAAGTAACAAAATGAATTCAATGGAAAAGAGATATCAGGAAAGGTCACAATAGAGGAGATTCCCATATGTAAATAAATATCAAATGCCTAGCCCTAGTAATAGTATCGAGGTTAGGGTGAATGTATCATATGAAGATCTGAAATGTTCTGTAGATACCACTCTTGCAAATATCTGGTGTTTAGTATGCAACGACCCCCATGACTCACAATCTTGTGTGATGTATCAACACCATGTTCAACAAGCCATGGATCAAGATGAAAGAAATCATAAAGGAAGAGTTAATATGTTATGGCACCCTGATTAGATCATGGTTGGAAAATATTTGGAGGAAGAAATCCCAATTGTTGTTATGACAAGGTCTAAAAATAAAGATTTACAAGTAGACCCTTAGAATATGGGATAATTCTAGGTCCCTTTTCAAAATAAGGCTAACTTCCCTCCGTAGAACAGTTACACTTTTCCTATTCCCCAAGCTAAGGAAAAGGAGAAAACTGATAATTTCCCTAAAAATCTGGAAAGAATAACAGAAGGAGACATAATGAAATCCAAGGGTGAAGAACAAGTAAGGCTCGGGTTCCCCTCTATTACCAAAAGATAAAGGTTAGAGGCAACCCAAAAATACAAATGGAGGTATGGTGAGCTAGAAAAAGGACTGGAAATACTATCCCTAACCAAGTCTAAGTATAACATTATGGAAGAGATGAAAAGGATTCCATAAAATGCTAGCCTATATGATACCCTTTTCATCCCAGGCCAGATTGACTTGCTTAAAGCTTCCCTCAGAAAAAATCCCCAGAACAGACCAGCCACTACCATCCTCAGTATACCATCAGAAAAGAAATAAATGACACCTGCTATTCTAAAGAAAAAACCTCCCCCTTTTTATATATCCCTAAGAATGGAGGGATGGGTAGTCTGGAATTGTATGATTGATTTAGGAGTATCAACTACAGTTATGCCTAAGGCATTCTATGAAGAAATGGGTATGGAATATATTTGGTCTTGTCCTGGAGTGTTACAGTTATATGGGACACTTGTCAAGATAGTTGGGGTTATTAAAGATGTATTGATGAGGTTGCACAGAGCCCCTAAGGTGACATTAGTATAGGAAATAGTGGTGGTGGATTTAGAACCCTATTTTGGGTTATGTCTCTCAAGATAATTTATTGCAAAGCTAGGAGGATGTATGTATATGGATTATTCTTGCATGTTAATATCTTTGAAGGGAAATAGGATAAGGATAACTCCTAAAAAACCAATTGCTTATCATATTGAAAATTTTGAAGAAGATATGTGCAATCTTAACCCTTTGGAGGAAATCGAGCTAGTAGAAAACATTGAGGAACTAGACATTGAAGATGAGTTACCTTTCAAAGAAGATTATAGTCAATTTGGAACTGGTATGGGTACATACAACATCACAAATGAATTGGAAAAGAAACTCCCTACTATTTATAATAAATCCCTAAGAAACAATGAAACATGGGTTATGCACTTTGACGGTGCTAAATGTAGAAACGGTGCAGGAGCTAGCATGGTTTTACAATCACAGTCTGAAGGAATAAATAATTTTTCTTATAGACTGACATGGTCATGTACAAACAATGCTATGAAATACGAGGCTTTGTGCCTTGGATTAATGCAAGCTGAAAGCATGGGCATCAAGATTTTGAACATATATTGTTATTCTAAGTTAATAGTACATCAGGTAAGGAATAATTGTAGTAGTAAGTACCATTACTTAAAGGCTTACAAGAACAGAGTATGGGAGATAATGGATTCATTTAATGCCCTGAACCTAAATTTTGTGCCTAGAGAAGATAATAACCTGGCATATTCATTGGAAACAAAGGGAGCTAATTTCAATCCTCCTATGGATTTTGGGACTAAGAAGACCAAGGGAATTAAAATGGTTTTCAGACCTACAGTGCCGGATAAGCAAATATTCTGGTAGGTTTTCAAAAGTGATGAACATATTCTAGACTTTAATATAAAAGAAGCATGTCTCACAACTATCCAAGAGGAATACTTGGAGGAGATAGATCAAAAAGACTTCATCTAGCTGAGAAACAATCATATCCCGAGGGGATTGGTCACCCTTGAAATTTTATTCGATAATAAATATAGGAAGAAGGTTGGAGCTATGAAGGTTGGTGAGAAGATCTATAAGGAGGTAGAAGTCAGAATAGGAAAGAAGCTAAATATTTCTTGGTCATATAAGGACCTTAAATTTAATGACAAAAGGATTATCCAGCATACTATTGAGTTAGAACCTGATGCTAAACCGTTCCAAAAAAATAGAGGCCTATCAATCCAAGGATAGAAGCCATTATGAGAGAATAACTTTTAAAGCTGCTAAATGCTAGGATAATATATCTGATAAAACATTCCACTTAGGTAGCCAATTTGATACCCATAAGAAATAATAATGGAGATATACGCCTATGTGTGGATTTTAGAAATATGAATCAAGCTTCCCTCAAGGATCACTATCCACTTCCTCAGATTGACCAGATATTACAAGTGGTAGTTGGAGTAGAGAAATTCTCGCTATTGGATGGTTATTTTGGATATAACCAAATTTGGGTAAAATATCAAGATCAATACAAAACAACATTTACTACAAAATGGGGTACATTTGCCTATCATAGGATGCCCTTTTGTCTATCTCATGCAGGAGCTACATTTTAGAGGGCCATGTATTATGTTGTTGGTACACTTGTAAACAAATTTATTCTAATTTACCTAGATGACATGACTGTGTTTTCTAATGATAAAAATTATCATTTGTCTCATTTGGAACAAGTTTTTCAAAAATTTAGGGAATTTGGTATTTCACTAAATCCTAAGAAATCATTCTTTTCGATACATGAGGTAAAACTAATAGGACATGTGGTCTCAAAGGAAGATATGGCCATAGATCCAGATAGAATTAGAGCAATTCTAGCTATTACATTGCCTACTAATTAGAATTTGTTGTAGTATTTCTTAGGTCAGATCAATTTTTTCAGGAAGTTCATTTCTGATTTTGCACAAAAGGTGAGACCTATATCTAAACTACTCAAGAAAAAGGTAGAATTCAAGTGGACTAAGGTTAGGAAGCAAGATTTTGAGATCATAAAGCAATCCATTTCCACAGCCCTAGTTTTGATAAATCCTGATTTCAACAAATATTTTATTCTATATGCTTACGAAGTTGAAAAAAGTTATGCTTCAGTTCTCACCCAAAGAGATGATCAAGGGGATGAACACCCTGTATTATTTTGGAGCAATACTTTACATGACTATCAAGTAAAATATAACTTTATTGAAAAACAAGTGTTTTCTATGATTAAGTCACTTAAGAAGTTCATACAATATCTGGTACAGAGCAAAACTCAGGTGCATGTGGTTCATCTAGATGTGAGAAGTTTTATCGTACAGGGTGACCTAGGAGATAAAAAGGTTGATTGGATTACTAATATCCAAGAGTACGACATGGAAATACACCCCACCAAGCTGTTAAGAGGTAAAGCCTTATGATAAGGATTGATAGATACTTTAGCATTGATCGGAGTGACAACTTGTCAAATGATAGAAGAGGATCAAATAGAGATTGTCCACACTCCATATTTTGATTGGATCAAACAAATGACCAGGTATTTCCAAATGGGAATTTCCCCACCTGATCTGAATCCTTCTCAAATAAGGAGGTATAGACTTCATGCTCTAAAATATGTATTACTTCCTGAAGGGTTGATCAAAAGAACTTGGATGGTATTCTCCTTAAATGTTTGAAGGAGGACCAACAAAAAAGAGTCATTGAATATTTTCATGGAGGGTCAGCAGGTGGTCATAGTTGAGGTAGGACTATAGCTTTGAAAATAATAAGAGCAGGTTATTATTGGCCTACTATGTTCAATGATGCTTTTAAAGTTACCCAGGTCTGTGATAAGTTTCAAAGGTATGTTGGAAATACTAGAAATGATGCATCCTCCCTTAAGCCTATTCAAGTTGAGGAGACTTTTTAAAAATGGGGATTAGATTTCATAGGAGTCATAAATCCTAATTCTTCAATAGAGCACAAGTTTATCTTGACAACTACATATTATCTTACCATATGGGTAGAGGCTATTCCTACAAAGAAGGTAGACCAAGAAGTTGTGATCAACTTTATGGAGATTTTGATTTCCATATATGGATTTCCAAAAACTTTGGTGAGTGATAATGGCCCTGCTTTTATAGGAGCTAAGTACATTGAGTTTTCTAGCAAGTATGGCATCACTCTTAAAAATACTTTAAAATATTACCCACAAGGTAATGGACTTGTAGAATCTACCAAAAATAACCTATTAAGGATTTTGAGAAAGTCTTCGGAAGGTAACAAAAGGATTTGGCACCTATTGCTCGACCATGCTCTATGGGCAGATAGGATTACTATTAAAAAGTCTATCAAAACTTCTCCTTATGCACTGTTATATATAAAAGAGGTAGTATTGTCGATTCGCCTAGAGATTCCAACACTTAAGCTTGTCAATACATAAGAAGAATTAGAGGATGATCTAGTGAAAATTAGGTTGACACACTTGCTACAACTGGAAGAGACCATAACTCAAGCATATGATCATTTTCAAAAGCATTCATCATACATTAAAGTATGGTTTGATAAAAAAGCTAGGTTCAAAAAAATTCAAGTAGGAGACTCAGTTCTCAGGTGGAATGTGGATAGAGCAAAGTCGGGTAAGCATAAAAAGTTTGATTCCTTTTGGGATGGTCCTTTCGAAATTGTGGAAGCAAAGGAGTCTAATGTATTTTAGTTGAAAGACTTAGAAGGAAACATACAACCAATTTCGGTGAATGGTTTCCACCTTAAGATTTACTATATGTAAGAAATAAGCTCATTGTAACATATGTATATACATTGTACAAATATTTCCCTCTCCTTTCTACACTTTCTATTTCATTTTCTTTCTGCACTTTGTAATTAGTTTTGAAATTCAAGGAAAATGCTAAAAAAAAAAGAGTAAGAGAAGAAAATTTGCAAAAAAATGACTAAGTGTTAGCCGAATACATGGTGATGTTCCATTCCGCACATAGTATTGTAAGAAATCCTCCAGAATGACATTCCGCCCTCAAACCCACACGGTCAGATCCGGATTGGCGATTCCATAAGAATGACACTAATCGGGGAACCTCTCAAAGCTGGAGATAGCCGAAGGGAAATCAAGGTAAATCCAAATAGCAAGTTTTGATTTCACACATGGAGACTAAATATTGCTTGTGCATTCAATTCTAACAAACTCGTGCATGAACCAAATAGTAGCTGAAGGAATGTGACGAGTTGGCAACACAATTTCAAAATTCGGCCAATGAGAAGGAGGATGCTTTTTTGCGAAATAAGGAAAGGATGTAAGTTCCTATGATTTTTGTCTGGTAATGTGAGTTGTTCTGGAGTTAAAGATATGCCAATTTATTGGGATCCTGCATCTATAGAAGGGTAGAACAAGGAGATGAAGAGGGGGAAAATTCTAAAGGGGAAAAGGACACTTATAAAATAGTGTACAAAAGGACTAAGAGGGCCCTAGAAATAGAGGAGAGTGAGGTATACAAGAAGCAGAAAATAAGTGGAGGAATTACTAAAGAGGTACTTGTTGCTACTACAGAAGGGTTAGTTGACCAAGAACAACCACTGGCAATAGAAGATGAACAAGAGCACCCTACATCTGTAGGCAAAGGTACAGTTTCTAATCCTTCTTCTCCTCATCCCCATGAATCCCAAAAAGATTTTCCCTACCTTTTTAGTCAATATGTGGTAAACTTACCTCCTCCACCTGACAGTTCTTCCCTCACTTTATCAGTAGCTATGGAGGTGTTGATCAGTTTTGTGGTGTCACAACCTTCTCTGAACCCACCTTCCACTTCTCAGATACCCACTCCTATGTCCACCATTTTCACACCCTCACCTCCTTTGTTATCACCATAAATGGTACACTGCATTTCAAATCCATCCATCCCATCCACTATCAGTTTGGTCCTTGTTTCTATGAATTTACCTGTATCAACTGCAGTAGTAATCACAAAATCCACCATTGTAATAGAAACTGTTGTCAAAGTGTCTTCACCCCTACCAAAAAAGAGTCAGTTTGCCCTTATGTTTTTAATGTCATTATATCATTTGGCGGCTGATGTTTCAAGATCTATTTCTATATCCCAAGAGCAGACAAGCACTCAGAGCATAAATTATTATTGGGTAGAGAATCTTACTAAGCCTTCCATTCATATGGTTGTGACTAGGAAAAGTATGTATGTTAACCCCATCACTAGGAAAAGGGTTTCAAGGTCTTTGATTCTACAGGTAAGCAAACCCAAGAATGAGATGACTACTCAGGATTATAGAGTAGAATAAGTCATAGAATATATTGACAAGCTTCATGTTGAAGATGAATTGGGGATGGCCAAGGATCTTTTAGAAACCTTTTATGTGACAGTGGATATAGCTAAACATAAGGTAGATAAGCTGGAACAATAGGTTGAAAATCTTAAGCAAAGCTTCGATGATAAAAAGGAAGTAGAAAAATATTTGAGAGAAGAGGTGAAGAGTTGGCAAGAAATATTTCAAAAGTATAATAAGTTGAAGGATTAGTTAGAAGAAAAAAAGAAGTTGCATGAAGATCAGGCAAGAGAAATTCAAAATTTGAAACATCAGCTTGAGGCTGAGAAAATCAAATCCTCAAGGTTTTCTAAATATGATTTGAAAAGAATAAATAGGGAGTTGCTTTCTAAAATCCAAGGAAAATGTTCAAGTCTTCAGCTTGTAATCGACTACCTGAAGGATGCCATCCAATTTCTCTCCACCATTCAGAAGGATTTAGATCGAATCATGGGAGAGTTACAGTCTATGGTGATTTCAGTAGAGAAAATATACAGATTAGTTTGTAGTAGGCTCAGTGATGCAGTTAAACCAATTTCTAATAGAGAGTGGAATCTAGTTGGGGTAGCTTCAAGGATAGTGGTGAAGAAGCATAGGGCAGTCGAGAGAGCTTGGATGTTGTGTGACAGGATGGACAGAAGAATCAAAGAAATCATTGACATAAATGAGGAGATGATTCATGTTGGTTTCGAAGGAATCTGGAAGGAGGATCACAACTTTTTATCTATGGAATAAGTTCAACAGAACATCAAAGATATCTTGCAGGATGAGGCTGAGATTGATTCACTAGAAGAACCACTATCACAAGAACAAGCTGCTAAATTGATTGTGAGTTACACCCATTTAAGAGATCTCATGAAATATCTGGTGATTAAAGGGAATGTTGCTAATTATGAGGATGTTGGTAAATTAAAATATGTTTATAAATGACTTAAAGAGACATCAAATCCCTCTGAAGAATATTGGAAGCATGCTCTCTAGTCTTTGGAATCAATGGTCAAGTTGTTGGGGGGCACCTCTAGTGAGAATAATCAGATAATGCAAACTCTAGAAGATGAGGATAAAGGGGGTGTGGAAGAATAAGGATAATATTAAGCACTTACAGGCCCAGGAGGGGCTCACACATAAATCATTTTCATTTTTATTTTTACCTTGACGATTGTTAGAAATAAGCAATAAAGGTATGAAGTCTACAGAACAACATTTTTGTGTGAAGGCATTATTTGAAATAAAACCTTATAAAGGAGGTAGATTTGTGTATAGTTTTGGAAGACAGTAATAGTACTAATATTATGGACACAAGTCTATGACCTAACAAGTGGGTTTTATGATGTTTTTGGCATGGTTTCTATATGAACCTTTACCCTCTAAGTAGAATTTGTGCTTTCAGAGGGTAGGGTTTGTATGGAAGTTATTCCTTAAAATATATCTTAAAAAATTAGTTTGGTTTTGACTCCTAAGGCCCAATGGATAAGAATCTAGATTTGATTGGCTTTGCAAGAAAATACACCTGGGAGGTACCAAAATGTAGGCCCAAAATGGCCACATGCTTAGTAAAATTTCATATAATTGTTACTATGTGATAAAACTACCATTCCTCTCCAAAACAAGGTTGGTAAGATGAATCCTATTAACAGTCATGCAGTTTTGCTTGTTTAAAATGATTATGGGGAACTCCATTCTGGGTCCGAATTGAAGAAGGATTGCAAAATACCCAAAAATTTGTGAAAGGTGGTGATGTTAGCAAAAAAAAAATGTGGAATGGACCTTTTGCATATACCCAATTCTAGAAACCCTTTCGGTTCTCCACCCCGGATTAGTGTTATCCTCAAATCCACAAAACTCTCAAGGAGATGATGACGTAAGCAGAGGAAAAGTGTGGATTAACAATCCGGAGAATGAACAAGTTTTTTCTATCCGGAATGAAGATAAGGCGAAATGGCGAAATGATGTAAGAACTTGACTCCGGATCCGGACTAAGGAAGACACTCATTCTATCCGAAATGGAATCCACAAAATTTATAAGGAAGAGGTGATGTCATCACCATTTTAATGTGGATTGGAAAGGATAAAGTGGAATATAAGGGTCCCGAAGCGGATTCAGGGTTCAAATTTCCAAGATCCATATTGGATGTTCTGCTGCTAATTAAAACGAAATCGTACAACAGATGGGCTTTTAGCTTATACTAGATCTAATCTGGACCATAGGATAAATAAGATAAATGGTGGAGGTTAGTATGCTAAATCTAGGCCATTTAAAAGGATGTCCCTACACTATAACTATAACATATTGGCCGAAAGACAAAGCATCAAGAGTTTTCAAGAAGATCAAACTAGAGGTAGTTGCAGATCGACGGTGGCGCTCTACTCCCAAGAAATATCCATGGAAGCACGTGATCTAGAATGTTCTGAACTATAGTTCTAATGAGCGACCAACAAGTTGCAGAGAACCCGTGTTGCCATGGCAATTTCCCTTTCAGCGGATTTCTCGAAGGTCTGACCAATGAGCTAATGCCAGCTAAGTTCTTTGCTGAGCTATTGTAATAAGATTTTATGTATTGTTTCTTGATTTGTAATATGAAAAACTATAAGTAGAGGTCAAACCCTCATTTTGAAGGGTCATCTCTAGCGTGTTTGTCCTGTACCATTGTAAATATTTCTGAAGAGTTGAATGAAAGGAGCAATACATTGATCTTTGCCTCAAGGCTACATTTCCATGCTTGATGTCAGAGGTTCAGATTTCATGGTTGTATTTATGTGAATACTTAGATGGTTAGTTTATGCCTATCTTGGATTATTAGTTGTTATGAGTAATTGAAATCTGCTTTGAAGTTTGTTCTGTGTTATTAGTAAGTAAATTTCTATAAAATCTAGTTTTGGTGAATTCTGCTATTTGGATTATCATTTCTTGGATATTGAAATTGCTTGCTATAACCTTTCTCTGTTATGCTTTAATATCTAAAATGAGCTATCTTGGGATAAGGGTTGATCTGAATGTATGTCTTTAATATGGTTTTTGGGAATTTTTTTATGGTGATGCAATGATGTTAACCTATCCGTCCATTGATATCAACATCTCTCTAACCCTAACCTTCTCTTACCCTAAAATCCAAGCCCTAATTGAGCATAATTGTGTCAACAATCTTCTAAGTTGACAAGGAACCAACCTACTTTGGAGGTTGGATCGTAAACCTCGGTTTTGGTCCTTCCAATGTTGAGTGTTGAGTTGTAGCTATCGAGTGCAAGCCTAAATAGAAAGTAGGAAGATAAATAGTCATAGTATCAAGTAAAACTTGGTGCAATTCAATTACCAACACTAACCATATCTATTTATAAGCCATCTATCCTAGATAATGTGGTATATTTATAAATTTTTCATTATGATATACACATTAATGATTTATGACTATGCAAAATGAGTTTTCTAGTGTTATTTATGATGAAAGTGATGAAGAAAAACTAAAGGATGTTATTAGAGATCCTATAGAAGTCATACAACTAAAGACCAATAGGATCCCTAGGGGTTGGTTTCTTTAGAGAGCTTGTTTGATGAATTTTATAGAGCATATAAAACTTTTATTCAATAATATTAGGTAGATGAAGTTAATATCAAAACAAAGAAAGAGCCCAAGATTGATAAGATCAATAAAGATCTATCAGGAAAGGAGAAGAAACAATACATCAAATTTTTGAAAAAGAAGATGGATATTTTTGCTTGGAGTTATGAAGATCTGAAGACCTTCAATACAAAGGTATTGACTCACATAATACCCTTTCAGAAAGATACCAAGCCTTTTAGGTAGGAACAAAGAAATTTCAATCCCACTTTGCATCCAATTATGCAAAAATAAATGCTAAAGTTACTGGATACAAAGATAATCAGGAAGATGATATTTTCTACTTGGTTGGCAAATCTGGTTCTAGTTAGAAAAATAATGGTGATATCAAGCTTTGTGTACATTTCATAAACCTAAATAAGAGTTCTCTAAAATACAATTATCCACTTCCAAATATGGAGCAATTACTTCAAGCAATGGTCTAGTCATATATAATGTCTTTGTTGGATGGCTTATTAGGTTACAATCAGATTGTAGTGAATCCATAAGAGAGACAAAAAAGAAATTCACTACACCATGGGGAACATTTGAATATTTTAGGATGACCTTTTGATTGATGAATGTAGGGGCAATATTTTAGAGAGCAATGGATGTTTCATTTAAGGGATTGGTGTTCAAGATAGTTGCAGTATATCTTGATGACATTACAGTTTTTTCAAAAAATACTGAAGATAATTTTGCACATCTAACTCAAGTATTTGATAGGTGCAAGGAGTTTGGAATATCTTTGAATTCTATAAAATGTGTGTTTGGGGCCACACAAGGTAAACTTCTTGGGCATATTGTTTCAAAATATGGGGTTAGCATTGATCCACAAAGAGTAGAAGCCATAGCTAAAATTTCCCCTCCTAATAATCTTAAGGGATTTAGATCATTCTTTGAAAATATTAAATTTATTATGATATTTTTCTTTATTTTTCTCTTATTGGCAATCCAATAAATGACATGACAAAAAGAATTGAAAAATAATATGGACAGAGGAAAATACTACAGCTTTTTAGAAGA
This sequence comes from Wollemia nobilis, assembly GCA_028583015.1. NCBI lineage: Eukaryota > Viridiplantae > Streptophyta > Pinopsida > Araucariales > Araucariaceae > Wollemia > Wollemia nobilis. The sequence goes on along the minus strand of JAQPPZ010016751.1, from coordinate 42,397 downwards.
TAAAAAATGCAATTACTCAGGCTCTAGTATTCAATTGCCCAACTTATTCTAGAGATTTCAATATCTACTCATATGCCTTAGAACACATTACTATTTTAGTTCTATCTCATAATTATGAAGATAAAAATTAAAGGCCTATAGCCTTTATGAGCATAGAATTGAAGGGTGCTCAATTGAAATTTTCTTTGCTAGAAAAACAAGCTTATGCATTAATCAGAGCTTTAGATAATTTCAAGTGAATTTTAGGATCCAACAAGGTAATAACATGTATCCCTTAAATTTTTGTTAAAAATATTTTCACTCATACTGAACCTTTAGGCAGTCCTACAAGATGAATGGCTAAATTGCTGCAGTATGATGTGGAATTCAAAGTAGTACAAATGGTCATAGGACAAGGATTAGCAAAGTATTTGGCTAACAAAGAAGGAGAGGCTATTAATAACACAATTGTAGTATATGAGCAGCAAGAAGAAAGAGTAGTTGATAATTTTTATTGTAGGTGGTATGATGATATTATATTGTACCTTCAAAACTTGTCATTTTCAGGAGACATCCTCCAGAATAAAAGGTCTATCAAGCAATTGGCTCAAAGGTATTACATTTAAGAAGGAATATTGTAATGGAGGCATATATATGGTGTGTTTCTTCTCTACTAATATGACATGCCTAGTCCATAAAGGGGCCTATATTACCATTTTGATGCCTTATTGATATTTTTTCGAGCCTTAATTCCTTCATCTAGTGCCCCAAAAATGGATTTTAGTTGTTTTTAAAAAAATTCCAAAAACGAATTACTTCTAGACATGGGTAGGTATTGATATTTTACAGAAGGTTTACTATGGGTGAAATGATGATGGGTTTTAATGTTTAAGGCCATTCGAGATTTTTTGGTGACTTACTAAAAATAGGGTTGTTTTTGGTTGAAAATGGTAAATTTTCCAAAAATAGTAATTTATTATATTTAGGGATTTAAGATGTAGGGTTTTTTTAGGTTTTATCGCATTTTAAAAATCTGGGGGGAAACCCAAAATCCTAAACCTAAAAAACCTTGAATCCTAAACCCTAAACCCTAAACACTAAACCTTAAACCCTAAACACAAAACCTTAAACCCTAAAAATAAATAAATAAATAAAATAAAAACCTAAAGGCAATGAATATGGTGGCTATTATGGATAATTTCCAATTATGGGCCATCATCAATGCAGTTACAGTTTTTGTAATTATGGACCAAGTGATCAAGCTATTTAATAGAGTTGCTGCAACAGGAAACATCATCAAGTTTTTGCACAATAATTTTGCAAGAGGTATACCAGTGTGCCCATCCTTGTCGGTTTTATTTTCCTTTGTGTGTCTTGTCTAGTCACCTCTTTTTCTTCCCCATTATTGTGCAAGTTTTTTTGTGGAGGTGCCCAGTTTACTGACATCAATGGCAACTATCTTGGCATACCATATATGTTAGAATTTTCTTGTACAAAAAATGTTGCAAAGTATGAAGTTTTATTGCTAGGGCTAAGGAAAGACAAGGAACTGGGTATTAATTACCTAAAACTTAGTGGGGATTCTAAGCTAATAATTCAACAAATAAAATGGAGATATCAAACAAATCACCCTATATTAAAGCAATATAACCAAGTAGTGCTAGATGAAATAGATAGAATTTTGGATTTTGATCGGCAATTTATTCCTAGAGCACAAAATCACAATGCTAATATGTTTGTTATTAATGCTTCTGGAGTAGAAATCATTCAGATAAACACTTGGTTTATGGAAATTTTCCCAACCATATATGTTTATAAGCCATCTATCCTAGATAATGTGGTATATTTACAAGTTTTCTTCATGATATAATCAAGTTTATCAAAATACAAGGATAACCTTAGTTTCAGAAACACATGAACCATCAGGAGTGGATGAAGATCGATCTGAAGAGGAATATGAAGATGAATATGAAGATGAATCTAAAATTACATAGAAGAAGATATTGAATCTCACCAACTATTTCGAAAGGAAAATGATTATTTTTGCAAAACCAAGAAGAGGAATTACTGATTTCTTTCACACCTCCTAAAGAAACTTCCATTCCACCTGAGGTGCAAGACATTGAAATCCCTATCCCACCTAAATATCCTATAATTCTTATACAATAAAAAATAGAGAAGAATATAGAACCAAATAATCTTGGATATGATTTTATCGAAGACCTTAATGAAGCCAAGGAAAATAGTCCTTTGATTAAGATAGTTTAGTTGATTGATCATAAGAATTTGTGGCTTGAGAAAGAAACAAATATAAGGGCTACTCATGCTCTGATGAATGTAAACAAAAAAATATAGAATCCCCACCTTTCCTTCTAACTATTAGAATTTTTGGTAAAATTTTACATAACTACCTCATGGATTCAAGGGCTATTGGTAATGAAATACCATATGTTGTTAACAAGGAATTAGAGTTGACTCCTATTCACCCAAATAATAATATTGTTACATTGTACCAGATGGAAGTAATGTGATTGAGGTATTGAATCAAGTTCATAAATAGTTTAATACTAAACCTAGAATACAAAATTACAGTGATCCTCATATAGTAGATATCCTATACACCTGTATAGGAACAAAGTATTTCAGGTAGAAACAAAGGAATTTCAAGCCCGCTTTGCATATAATTATGCAGAAAGAAGTGTATAAGTTATTGGATATGAAGATAATCAGGAAGGTGATATTATCTACTTGGTTAGCAAGCCTGGTTCTAGATAGAAAAAAGAATGGTGAGATCAGGCTTTGTGTAGATTTCATAAATTTGAATAATTGTTCTCTCAAATACAACTATCCACTTCCAAATATGGACAAATTGCTTCAAGCAGTGGTTGGGTCATCAAGAAATGGATTTTCAGGTTACAATCAAATTACAATCAATCCATAATATAGATACAAAAAAACTTTCACTACACCATGGGTAACATTTGAATATCTTAGGATGCCATTTGAATTGATGAATGCAGGGGAAACATTTCATAGAGCAATGGATTTTGCATTTAAGGGATTTATATTCAAGATAGTAGCAAAAAATCTTGATGACATTATAGTTTTTTCAAAAAATCTTGAAGATCACTTTTCACATATAGATTAAGTGTTTGATAGGTGCAAGGAGTTTGGAATATATTTGAATCCTAGAAAATATATGTTTGGGGCCACACAAGGTAAACTCCTTGGGATTATTATTATAAAATATGGGATTAACATTGATCCACAAAGAGTAGAAGCCATTACTAAAATTATCCCTCCTAAGAATATTAAGGGAGTTAGATCATTCTTTGGAAAAATTAACTTTATTAGGAGGTTTGTCCCTGATTTTTCTCAGATTGGCAAGCCAATAAATGACATGATAAAAAAATGGAGAAATAATATGGACAAAGGAAAATATTATAGCTTTTTAGAAGATCAAAAATACAATTACTCAGGCTGTAGTATTGAATTGCCCATATTATTCTAGATATTTCAAGATCTACTCATATGCCTCAAAACACACTATTGATGCAGTTCTAGCTTAGTAATATGAAGAGAAAAATGAAAGGCCTATAGCCTTTATGAGCATAGGATTGAAGGGTGCTCAATTGAAATTTTCTTTGCTAGAAAAACAAGATTATGCATTAATCAAAGCCTTATATTATTTCAAGTAAATTTTTGTATCCAATAAGGTAATAGGCTATATCCCTTACAGTGTTTCTAAATATATTTTTCACTCAGAATGAACATTTAGATAGTCTTGCAAGGTGGATGGCTAAATTGTTGCAGTATGATGTGGAATTCAAAGTAGTACAGATGGTCAGAGGATAGGGATTGGCAAAGTATTTAGCTAACAAAGAAGGGGAGGCTATGAATAACACTATTGTAATAGATGATTAGAAAGAATCAAGAGAAGTTAATAATTCTAATTGCAGGTGGTATAATGGCATTATCTTTTACCTTCAGAACTTGTCATTTCCAGGAGACATACCCCAAAATAAAAGAAGGTGTATCAAGCAATTGGTTCAAAGGTATTACATTCAAGAAGGCATCCATATTGTGTGTTTCTTCTTTATTTGTATGACGTGGCTAGGCCACAAAGGGGCTTAGATTGCCATTTTTAGGCCTTATTGAGATTTTTTTTATTAAAGCTTGTAATAAATGTGTCATATGGATTAAATTTTGTATCTCTATAGTTTCATATTCAATGTTGGTCAATGTGTTATAAACATAATTATTTAAATCCAAGAGAGGTCTTAGACAATGAAATCCTCTATCACCATATTTTTTCATTATTATGGTAAAGGTTTTGAGTAGGAACTTGAACAAGGATTATAAATGTGGATTGATATGTAGTCTTAAGGTTAGTATTAACATCAAAAACATCACCCATCAACAATTTCTAGATGATAAAACTTTTTTTTGGATGGTAAGGATAAACAAGGCTAGATATTTGACTAACTTATTAAAGGAATACAAAAGAGTGTCAAAGTCGAGAGTTAATAGGACAAAATCCAAAATCTACTTCCTAAACACCCCAACTAGAATCAAAGTAGGGATATACAATTTACATGAATTAGAGGAGGTAAATTTACCAACAAATTATCTAAGGATACCCTTATTTCAGGGGATAATGAGGATATATTTATGGATTTCGGTTATAAATAAAGTTCAAAATAAAGTACTAGCATGGAAGGATAGATGGTTATCATTGGAATGAAGAGTTCAACTAATTAAATCGGTATTACAGGCTATTTCAACTTATTATATGTCCTTGTATACTGTGCCAAAATCGATAGAAAAAAGTTGAATTTGTATTATGTTGTCCTTTTTGTGGTCAGATTTACATGATAAAAGGAAATTTCCTTTGGTGAAATAGAGCAAGGTGTGTGATGATAATACTAGGTGAGGTCTTGGTTTAAGATTTCTTATGGATGCAAACTTAGCTTTTAGGGAAAAAGTAATTTGTTTATTGTAGAATGAGAATAAAAAATAATGGGAAATATTTCTTTTGTGTTGAGCCTAATGATCCAAGCTTAATATTAACTACATTCTCACTTCCAAATGGTTCTTCTCTATGGATTTTTTTTTAAATCTATTGATCTAGTGATTAAAGGTCTAATATGGGTGGTGGGAACTAGATAAAATATTTCTATTTGGAGGGATACTTGGTGTGATAAAACACCACTCAATATAGATCTAATTTTAAAACCATGGATGAGATTAATTAAATATAAATATGGTGATAGGGTTTCAAACATCATGTATAAGGATTATGAAGGAATATACAAATGGAAAGAAGACTTTTTTACAAGTATATAGGACATTGATGCTAGGATGTAGTTGAGCAAACATATAACAATGATTATTCCAAGGGGATACAATAATAAGCTAATTTGGGAGTTGAATAGCTCATGAGAATACATAATAAGAAGTGGATATAGTATAAAACACCAAAAAAATAGAACTATTACAATAATGTGGAGAGATATTTGGGATAGCCCAAGCATTCCTAAAGTCAAAATGTTTGTTCGACTAGTAGGTCATAGAAGAATTTTATCCTAGGATAACCTTATGAAAAGGGATTTTCATGGTCCCTTACAGTGTGTTCTTTGTAAAAGGAAGGATATTATAGACCATCTCTTAGTAGCAACCATGGTAACTAATATTTTTATGACTTGTCCTTTAATGAGCATTAGTCTTAGTACTTCGAGCATGTAAAATGTTAAATGTATACATAAATGTTAAAATTTAATTGAATTCATATTCTTATGTGTTTAATAAAAATATTTTTGTAACATTTATATTTTCTAAATATATGAAAATGTGCTTAATAACAACCATGGGAGCTAGGATTCTCAAGATATGTCCTCTAATGAGGATTTGTCTTAGTTCTCATAAAAAGTCAAATATATACATAAATGTGAAAATGTTATTGAATTAATACCTTTGTGTGGTTAGTTAAAATATTTTTGTAATTTTGGCATGATGTCCTAATATTAGGGCTTATTCAAAATTTTCTAACTAATTAAAAATTCATTATATAATTTAACTCAAAAACATTTCAATTCCATGTATAACCATTTAGAAATATAGGTGTTGCAAGTCTACAATTTTAATTTATGATAGTTAATTTTTTTTTGTTCTCTCTCACATGCATGTATGTGCACATGCACACACACAAATATACATACATACATACATACATACATACATACATACATACATATATATAATATAATATATAAAAATTATTGATTCTAAGGTGGATGCTTGACCAATAAAGGGTATAACCAACCTTATTTTATAAAATTATTTTCTACTCAATTCTAGGGAGACACTTCCAATAGGTTAAATCAAATTCCATGGGTGTCTGTATAGCCCATTTCCTTAGTCTCCCTCCCCAAGATATAGGTTGAATACCTATATGCACATAGATAATATTAAACAAGCTTGAACATATTATTGGTAGGGAAATCATTCAATAATTTAGCAATTTATTACACATATTTTAAATTCCAAACATAGTCAAACATATAAGCACCCATTTATAAGAAATTTGGATAAGAAATAACATAATCTACTAAAAAAACCTACTTACACCCTTTGTAGCTAAGTCTTACTAGTTATATTTTCTTATACAATTTTGAGAGCTATCAATAATTATTAGGTTTATTCTTCCCAGATTCAAATTCAACCTTTGTTCCACTTTCCTTTCAATATAGAGGAATACTCCTTCCTAATTATTCTATTCTTCCACTTATTTCCTCATCATTTTCCCTCTTTATAAAAAACAATTTGCATCTTCCAGCTATATCTTCCTACCTTCCACTTCTAGTTGCATTTCGTTCTTACTTGAATTATAATTTTCAATACCATCCCCCACTCAATTAATTTACTGGATGTTGATAGTGTATTGATATCTCTTAAAATTCTATTTATTATCTAGATTATTATTAAGTATTTATTGAGTAAGTTATTATTGGTTAATGCATGGATTATCCCATCTCATGATACAACCCATATGGAATTATACATACATTACACATAATGCACAAACAATATATCATTACTTCAAGGTAATAAAGTTGAAAACATATGAATGATTAACTTCTAGAATAATAACTAGTAGATGACACATATGTTTCAACATAGTTCTACTTGATACATGGATATATCCCTAAAGGTGAACTTATACATCTATAATCATATCATAAAAAAAAAATTCTCCCTTGTGATATTAGGTTTAATGTAACCCATATACAAATTTACTAGTATGTATCTTTCAATTTATCAAACAACCAATCTTCACATGTAGCATAAAATCCATATGAAACATCATGCTTATAGAAGTAATATATATACATCTTATCATTATTTTACCTCTCAATTTATAATATTATCCTATTATTAATATATCCCTCAATTACTATGATGAAAATTAACAAGAGCCTTCTCAACAATACTAGATAGGATGGAGCATAGTCAAGTGAGGGGGAAAACATGCTATACGTTTTTTTGTGTTATTTGATAGTATCTATATATCATCACAATTCATATATAAATCCTAGAGCTATCTAGTCCTATAGCTAAAATTACACACAATTTTAGTTCAATCAAAGTTATTATTATAAAATGAAAACTATAGATAAGTGTTAACTACTGTGTGATTTTTCTTTTTCATAAAGTGGTTGAAATTACAAAATATTATAAAGTCATAATTTTTTAAAAATTAAATAGATAATATAAAGTTATTAAAAAATATATGCCTTAATCCTCTAGTGAGTTTATTGGTTTATTTTATGTGGAATATCTTTGGAAGAGAAAGCTTTGTAGTGGTGGAACATTTTGCTAGTGTCAATGATAATCACACACGATAAATTGAAAAAATATTCTCAAGTGGGAACATAAGTTTTAGGATAATTAGTCACATCTATTTTTTATGATTCTATCCATGACTATTAACAAAAAGTAAAAATGCTTAATGAAGAGAAAGAAGGAACCATATCTTTTTATTAAGAAAATCATGACAAGAATAAAAGGAATTTATTTATTAATTAAAATTTATATGTTCATGGATGCATTCAAGAATATAAGACCATTATTTTCATAAATATTAGCATTATATATGACTTGAGTAAAATTATTGTTGTTAAAGGATTCTAGGTTCATAAAAAAATCAAAGGACATATAATTGAGCATGAGATCAATTGGATTTGTTAATATTTAAATATTATTATGGATAAATATATTCTATATTCACAGTTATATATGGATTATTTGGATTTTTTTCTTGTATTTAGTTAGCTTAATTCATTATTAATAATATTAAACCATAAAAATGTGAAAGGAATTACCCCAAAAGAGGCTCCACTTGCCTTGTTATTTTGGTGCAAGAAATTATCTTTGCTAAGAGGGATCCTGGTCATGGTGCAGAGGATGACAGAGGCTCCAAAATGAAAATAGAAATCCATAGGAGGTCCAAAAGGTTGAATATTAAAGTATAAAAGGGGGAAGGATATTCTATGCATCTCAAATCTAATAAGAAATCAAAGGATTCATAGGAGTTGGCCAGATCTCCCAATTGAATAAGAAGTCTTGCATTTCTCTTGCAAATATGGTCAATCAACGCTCTAGTTCCTTGGCTAAGAAGAGAGTGGATGTGAATTATTTGGATCCTCATTTTTATCTGAGGACTTACTTCTCAATATTCAAGGACATTATCACTTCAATGCGAAGGGCAAGCAAATTGATGAAAACTTATGTTGATGAGGCTATGCATATCCTAAACAACTTAAAGAAATTTTATGATTCTGGCTCTAGTTCGGATCAAGATTCCTAGGATGATTGGGATGGGAAGGAAGTGGCTTAATCAGACCTTGTTGGTGGTTTATATGTTCTTCGGTTGTAGTCCTTATCATTTTGGTTTAGGTTTTCTTTGATTCCCTATTGTTTCTCTTATAGGATCATTTTTTTGGGAGTTTGATCCTAGATTTTTTTTCTACTATCCCTCTTCTATGTTTCTCCTACTTCTCTCTTTTGAATTCCTATAAAATTTTTGGGGAGCCTTTCAAAATCCCTTATTCTACTATATAAAAAAATTTGCAATTCTTGGGCTAGGCATCTCTATCTCATCTAGTAAGTCTCTTAACTTTTATATATGATAGGTATATGTCTTGATAATTTCTATGTATGGTACCTTACAAAGGGTTCTATGTAAATATCCAATAATGACCCATGCTTTTATTTTTCTCATGACTAATTTCAGTAGTGATTCCTTGGGTTGGGTGATGTCTTGTTATTTTTCTATTATGGGAGTCGTGATCACTACTTTAAGTGGAAATCATGGTCATCCACTATTTTAAAAAATCATAGATTTTGTAGATTGTGAAAAGGTTTTATCAGGAATATTTTCTCTATTTTTTAATATATATATATATATATATATATATATATATATATATATTTTAATTTGTGAAAAACATCCCAAAAGGGATGCCACTTTTGGGTAAGACCCAAGGAGGTAGGGGTATCCATTCCGCTAAAAATTCCTAGGACTCGGACCTAGCCTACCACCTTTGACATACTCAAGGAGCAAACAAACACACAAAACCAATTTAAAAATAAGTAAATAAATAAATAACAACAAAAATAATAAAATAAAAATAAAAAAAATGCTCCTTTAGTGTGTCAAAAATAAAAGCACAACGAAACACACACACACAAAAAGATAAAAGAAACCACAACATGAACCACATAGAAAAATACAAGAGCCACATAAAAAAACACAAACATGAGAAAAAAAAAAAACACTACAAATACATAACCCAAAAAAACATGAAAAATAAACACAACCAAAACCTAATATATTAAAAAAAAAAAAAAAAAAAAAAAAAAAAACAACGAACAATAAAAAAACAAAAAAATAGAAAACACTCACACATAAAAACACGAATTAACATAAAAAAATAGAACCACAAGAACAAGAATGACAAAAACACAAGAACAATAACAAAAAACATAAAAGAACACAAAACAAAAAAAATACAAGAACAACAAAAAACAACACAAAGAACACAAAAACAAAACAAAACAAAAAAACAAAAAAAGAAAAAAGAAAAAAATTGAACATTACAATGACCTATCTAGACCAGAAGAATTTTAAGGCAAGAATCAACAAAGAAAACAAAATAAAGAATAGTATGAGATAGGGAACTAAAATAACCTGAATGAACCAAAGAGAAGCAAAAATAAAGCAAGAAGAAACTAGGTACCTTCAGAATTGAATCCATCCAAAGAAATGATAGAAAGAAGAGCTTCCCTAATTTGTGAAGCCCACCATTTAGGAGGGTGGCCATAACAAGTAAGATCACCTTTGCCCAAATCCCAATTAGCTAAAGCATCAACACTCTTGTTTTTATCTCTGACCACATGATTGTAATCAACTTTCAAAAATCCTATTTGGATTAATTGAATCTTCTCAATAATTATTTTTATTCTCCAATAAACCTTATGATTCTTAGATGGAGTCTTCAAAAGATTAATCATAAGTTGAGATTCAGACTCAACTAACACCTTTTACCATCCAACCTTAGTAGCCTCCTGAAGGCCTTTGAGGATACCATACCCCTCAACAAGGTTATTGGAAAGAAAAACCAAATTCTTAGCAAAAGTAAAAATCATGGAGCCATCTGAAAGTCTACCAATTCCTCCCACACTAGCTTTTTCAGGGTTTCCTCTAGAGGCTCCATCAGTATTGACTTTTCCAAAATCCTTAGGAGGAGGTTGCCAATTTCTTGTCTTATCCATCTTACTAATACTCACATTCCCTTTAAGTTGGTTTCCCTTAGAAGATTTAATATTCAATATTTGCATCACTTGATCCCATATTTAGTGGGAGTTTTGGGGGTGATTAAGGAGTTGATGGACTGATTCAACTAAGTTGGCTATGGTATTTTGCCAAATATAGTGAATATCCTTCCTATCTTGATAAAAATTTATCTATTCCTTTAATTCCAAATATTCCAAATAAGAATGGTAGAACCCATCCAAACTAACTGCCTGATAAAATGATCAACACCCTCTTGATTAGGCCAATCCCTCCAAAGGTGTTCAAAAGTAAAAAAATTGGACCACTGTAAGCCAAGTAAAGTGGCCATTCTCCTCCATAGCTCAAATGCTAAAGTACACTCAATAAAAATATGGTTGAGAGTTTCTACATTCTCTTCACACATTTCACATCTAAAAGGGCCATGAAAACCACACTTCATAAGTTGCTCACCAGTAAGCACCCTACGATGCAATAAAATCCAATTAAATAACCTCACCTTAGACTAGAGCTTCTGAGCCCACAATTGAGAAAAGATGTCAGAATAATGGTTAGGATTATTATGGAATAAGGTCAAATAACCTTGAGCAACTGAATACTCACCCTTAGTAGTGTTGTTCCATCCAAAACAAACTTTTTCATGGGACCAAGAGAGAGATCTCATATGAAGGATTCCTTGGATATCTTTTCTTTGCATTTCTAGGATTTGAATATGCCAGTCCTCAATAGGGATTCAATATCTACCAATATTTGAATTACCAGTATGGTACCAACAGTAATTAGCTATCTTTTTCCAGTTAGCTCAATGAAGCTCCTCCATCCAAGGCCTCCAATCAAGAAATTGAGTTATCAAAGGCTTGTGACCATCCCAAGAATCTGTCCAAAAATTTACCTGTTGACCATTATGAATGATCCAAAATAAATTTTTCTTTATCAAATTCTCACCAATATTAAGAACTAGTCAAATGGAAGAACCTTTAGTAGGAAGTTGATAGCAAACAAGGTCTTCAGGACTTTTGTTCTCAGCATATTTAGCATAGATATTATTGGCCCAAAGAGCATTGGGGTTATGCAACATCCTCCAATATAATTTAGCAGCTAAAGCTTTGTTGTTATTAATAGAATACTAGAATCCTAACCCTCCTTCGTTCTTAGGAAGACATAAGGTGTCCCATTTCACCAAGGCCCATTTTCTTTTCTCCTTAGTACCCCTCCAAAGGAAATGATGACTGATTTGATCTAGTTCTCAAATAACAACCTTTGTGATATTTAAAACATAAGATACATAAATAGGAATAGCTTGAAGGACTAATTTTACTAGGGTGATTCTACCCCTAGAAGAAAGCCACTTGTTGGTCCACTTTACAATTTTCTTCTTGACTTTGTCCAACAACCAATTCTAGTCTTTATTTTTTTACATTTGAATATTTATGGGAATACCTAAATAAGTGATTGGAAGGGAGGTATTCTTATATCTTAATTTATCCAAGACCATGGATTCCTGTCCAGTAGAGCAGTGAAAGAAAATAACTTTAGATTTGTCTTCATTGATCAATTTCCCAATAGCCTTAGAAAAATAGCTAATGATTTTCTTAATATTAGAAGCTTCCTTAATTATAGCTTTTCCTAAAAGAGTAGATTCATCCAAAAATTGAAGATGAGAGATAGTTCTAGATCCATGAGCAATGGTAACTCCCTCTAGGATTTTTTTCCCTCTTTTTGGTTATAATCCTACCCAAGCAAGTTGTTCATTGAATCTAGCAATTTGATAATAGATTGACATTCCTTCAGCAAGAGGAATGAGTGAGCTGAGGTTTAGTGGGTGCGATGGGAGTGAGGGTTTGAATTTTTTGGGCAGGAATCTCAGCCAAGTCGATAGAGGTAGAGTAGGTATGAAATGGATGGGTGGGAACCTCGAGTATGGATCAAGCGAGGATCTAGAGGAAGGTTGTCAGGCTACAGAATATTTGGAGGTGGGCATCACACGGGGGCTCGAACCTCCTCAGAAAGACCCCGACAAAAAAAATACGAAGGACAATGCGGGGCCCAAGAAGTGGCTGTCTTTTGCTGAGACTCTTAGAGGAAAAATAAAGGAGGTTCTCTCTCTTTCGCCCCTAGTTCCAGTAAATAATAAAATTTCAGCCTTGGCAAGTTCCATGAGCCCTTTTCTTTTAATGGAAGAATTCTCCCTGGTAGGCAAGTTTTTGGGAGGTAGGCCGGACATGGAGACTATCAAGGCTTGGGCGACGGGTAAATGGTGACTTGTAGGCAACTTGGAGTTGGTAGCTCTAACTCGAGGGTTATTCATTATCCATTTTAACAATATGGAGGATGCTAACCACATTTTAACAAGAGGTCCTTGGTTTCTAGGCAAAATGAGCCTTTTTCTCAAATGATGGGGTGAAGATTTTGACCTTGAAAAGCAAAATATTAACATTACCCCTATTTGGGTTCATCTCCCGAGTCTACCTACCCAGTTATTCAATGAATATTGGTTGCAGGGCATAGCCAAAACTATAGGGGACCTAATCTCCATTGACCATGCGACCTTGGCCAGGACAACTCATGCACGAATCTGCGTAAATGCTAATTTGAATAATGAATTGCCAAGGTTTGTGGAGCTAGAGTATGGAGAATACTATAGAAAATAGCTGGTATAATACAAGAACAGACTGGCATTCTATGCAGAATGTAAAAATCAAGGACATCTATGCAATTAGTGCCCTAGCCTAGCAATGAATAGAGAAAAGCAGAAGCAGGGAATGCTAGAAAAAGGAAATTTGAGGAGTTTCCCTCGCAGAGGCAATTTCAATCAGGAAAACTATGTTTACCAAAAAAAGAAAATAGAGGGTGCAGGGTCCCAACAAGACAAAAGAAAACAATTGGTTGTTGGAAAACAAAATACTCGGGTAAGTTCCAATCCTCTAGTTTCAAATAAATTTTCAATTCTATCCAATATGGGAGTAGGAGGATTATCAGAAGACATGGAAGCCTAGCACCTTCAGGCTAACCTTTCTAACTCTCTTGAATCTCTATCCAAGTCAAGATCCTCAAACCCTAATGTTGAAATTACTGTAAGCCACGTGGGCATCACAAATTCAAACCCTAATGCACAATCTCTAGAATCCACATCCAAGTCAAGATCCTTAAACTCCAATGCTGGAAATACTTCAAGCCTAGTGGGCATCCCAAATCCAAACACTAATGTTGAAGAACTTAGTAATAAAGTTGAGGCATTGTAAAATAAAAAATTTAATATCCCTAACATCATCACTAGGAGACAAGTAAATCCTACTGAGGGGTCATCCCGTAGACCAGGGGAATACAAGAAAAAAGGAGAATATTTGGATGTAGGGGTGGAGATATGTGAAACTCTTCAGACTGAGGAATATGGCAGTCTGGTTATGCAACATATTACCTCCCCTTAGTTTAGTCCTAAACAAACTAGGAGCACTATGAAGTCTCCTATAGATTTTTGCAGTGAAAAAAGAAGAGGGAGAATATCAAATATTGAGCATCAAAAAATTAAAACTGATAATGACATTACCAATGGAAAACAGAGAAACTTGTTTCAATAGGTTATTTCGAGTTCTGAAGACAACAAAGTAGGAAAACCCCCTCAAGGGAGGGGGAGAGGAAGAAATCCCAAACAATCTAAATGAAGTTCCTCTCATGGAATGTGAGAGGCCTCAAAGGCCTACCCAAACACATGGAAGTCAATGCAATAAGAAATCAAGTGAATCCAACTATTATCATGTTGCAAGAAACAAAAATTGATGATATTCAATCAAAACAAATAGCAAAAAAAATCTGGAATCAAGGGGAGATGGTTTGCAAATCAGACAAAGGAGCATATGGAGGCCTTATGACTTTGTGGGATCCCTAGATAGTAGAAGGCACCATTATTTAGAAATATGAAAGGGTTCTTAGTATTTTATTTAAGGAAATAAATAGCAACAGGTCATGTATCCTTTCAAATATTTATGCCCTGACATCAATTCAAGGGAGAGCTCTACTGTGAGAGTACTTAGGCAATCTGAGTGAAATATTCCATAATGTCCCCTGGATTCTGGCTAGGGATTTTAACATTCCTCTTTACCCTTTAGACAAAATTGGTGGAAATGGACCACCTATCAGGAGCATGGATGAGTTCAATGACTTTGTGAACTCAAACATGTTGATGGATGTAAAACTTAGAGGAGTGAATTATACCTGGAGCAATCAGCGGATAGGGTGTCATCTCATTCAAGAAATGCTTGATAGGTTTTTTATATCAAAGGAGGCTACAACTTTGTTCGGTGATTCTACCTTGCAAGCCCTTCGTAAAATTAACTTTGATAATAATACCATTTTTTTTGAGATCCCTAACTCTCTATCCTTCAAGAAACCTTTCATATTTCAATCTATGTGGATCAAACATTCCAGTTTTAGAGATAACTTAAGTCAGTGGTGGCAACAGCCTGTCAGGGGTAGTGCAACTTTTAAACTTGCTGGAAAATTAAAGTTTGTTAAGGAAAAGCTTCGAAATTGGAACAAAGAGGTCTTTGGGAACCTCTTTGAAAATAAAAAATAGGTTGTTGAAAGTTTGAAGATAATTGATCAGAGGGTCCAACATGGTGATGTTGATGAAACTACTAGGCAGGAGGAACCAATAAAACTAGCAAAGTTTCAAAACATTTTGTCCTGTGAGGAAATCTATTGGAGGTAAAAATCAAGGGCTATTTGGTTGAAATATGGAGATTCAAATTCTAAGTTTTTTCATGTCACCACGCTTAGAAATAGAAGCAATAACAAGATAAATTTTTTTAAAAAGTAGATGGTTCTATTACTCAAGACTTAACAGAAATCAAAAAGGAGGCAGTAACTTATTTCAATTCTATCCTTGGTTAGGAATCATAGTGCAATGAGGAGGCCAAATATATTATCTTGCAATCCATTCCTAGAATAATAAATGAGGATATAAACCTTAATCTTCTAGCTCCCTTTTCTTATGAGGAAATTAAGGAAGCCTTGTTTAGCATGGAGCTAGACAAAGCCCCGGGACCCGATGACTTTCCCCCTCATTTCTATCAAGATTTTTGGGACATCGTAAGTGAGGATGTAATTTATGTTGTCAGAGAATTCCAAGAAAGCAATCATATCCCAAAATGTATCAACTCTACTTTTATTTCTTTAATTCCTAAGAAGCAAACCCCTAAATCTATGGCTGACTTCAGGCCAATAAGTCTGTGTAATGTTTCTTACAAGATCCTAACTAAATCCATTGCAAATAGAATGATATATATTCTACCCCGCATCATAGATCCATGTTAGGGAAGCTCTATCTAGGGTAGGTCAATCTTGGATAGAGTTATCACAGTTCATGAAGCTCTACACTCTACTCATAAGACTAACAGGTTTTTTTTTGCCCTCAAGATTGATATGAAAAAAGCATTTGACAGGCTAAATTGGGACTTTCTTATTGTTGTCCTCCTTAAGTTTGGTTTTCACCACAAATGGGTTAAATTGATCAAAGAATGTATTTCTAAAGCATGGTTCTCGATTCTAGTTAATGGAACAATTGCTGGTTACTTTCAAAGTCATAGAGGAATTTTGCAGGGGGACCCTATTAGCCCCATTTTATTCATCATTATGGTAGAAGCTTTAGGTAGAACCATAAAAAATGCTTGTAGTTCAAGGCTAATATCAAGAATCAAGGCAACATCTCTCACTAGGGCTATTTCTCACCAAAAATTTGTCGATGGTACCCTTATATTAACTAAGGCATCGGTGGTTGAGGCCAAAATAATTAAATACATCCTGCAAATCTATGAGGACGTTGCTGGTCAGAAAGTTAATTTCAGTAAAAGCAAGTTATATTTCTTGAACACCCCCATTCAAAGGCAATGAAGGATTGCAAAAATTTTAAGGTGTGATATAGCAAATCTCCCAACTTCGTATCTTGGTCTCCCTCTTTTCATGGTTCTCCAAGAGAGTCAATGTGGGATAGGGTTATTGAAAGAATTCAAAAAAAACTTGCTGGATGGAAAGGTCGTCTTCTATCTCAAGTAGGAAAGCTAACCCTCACTAAGGCCTCTCTTCAAAGCATTCCAGTCTATTTCATCTCCATTTTCAAAGCCCCTATGAAGGTTTTCCATAAAATTGAGAAACTCTAAAAAGAATTTTTATGGACTAGATCAGATGAGAAAAAAAAGGATACACCTTGTAGGATGGACCAAAGTGTGCAGACCCAAGGAAAATGGGGGCTTAGGTCTAAGGACAATTGCTCATATAAATTTATCTTTACTAGCTAAGTAGGCATGATGTCTCATTTTTGGTGAAGAAAATAAATGGAAAATTATCATCAAACGAAAGTATCTTCAAAATATGGAATTTCTAAGTGACTCAGTTCCAATCAGAGGTTCTGCTTTTTGGAAAGCAATTCTTAATTGTAATAAAATAATCAAAAAAGGTTTAAGATGGGTTTTAGGCAATGGTGAGAGGATAAATTTCTAGAATGATAGGTGGGCTAAGGACGAACCACTAACACAATATCCCAACTTTACCCGAATTAGATATCACAAAAGAACTCATTGGCAAAAAAGTCTCCAATTATATGGTTGAGGACAGAGGTATAATGAAGTGGAAACAAATAAGAAATCAGGGATTTCAAGCAAAATCAAATGATCTTTGTAACATTCTCACGAAAATTTTTATCCCCATGAGACCCAAGGATGATCAAGTGACCTGGGCTCCTATGGAAAATGGGCAGTTCACTGTTAAATCAGCTTACAAGCTTCTACTTGATGACGAGGATTTTGTCCTCCAAAAGGACTTAGTTTGGATAAAAAATTTAATTCCAAAAATTATAGTCTTTTCATGGCTGGTTATACAATAATTCTAACCATTGATAATATGATGCGTAAAGGTATCTGTATCACTAATCATTGTTATTTGTGCAGGTCTAATTGGGAGACCGTTTATCACATTTTCCTTGAGTGCCCTTTTTCCTTAACTTTCTTAAGTGGGGTTTTTCAGGCCTTCAATATTTCATGGGTTAAACCAACAATCGTACTTGATTTGTTCATCTAGTGGCCTTGCCCCTTTTCAAGCCAAATACTTATATACATGTGGAAAATTTGTCTCAATCACTATCTTTGGTAGTTGTGGTTAGAAAGGAACCATAGAGTCTTTAATGAGTCTATCCATGATCATCAAACTATCATTGCTAGGTGTAGCACCCTAAAATTGGTGCAGTAAAATTGTCATAATTACATTCACCTTAGTAAATAATTTAAAATTCAAATTTAACCTCCCAAACCGCCCGTTAACCGTCGGGTAATCCGTTTCCAAACGATCTTGTCGCAAAACTAATTTTGCAAAATTAGCTTTTGTTCCAACAGGCCTCTAATTCGGGCAGAAGCGTGTCTGCACCATTAGAGACCCTCCCCCGTTGGAGATCTCCCAAATAGGGATGATCTCTAACCTCCTAACTACTCCCCTAAGCCTATTTAGTCCCTAGGACCTTCCCTTCCCAACCCCTGGCTGAAATTCTCTGTAACCTAGCTTCATGCACGTTAAATCATCCTAAGTTTTCATTTGCAGTAGTCCTATATCAATTTTTTTGTAGGTATCATCTTGTTTTTTAGCCGAAGCAAGCATACATCATCGTCGACGAACCTGTTTAGATCGAAGGTGATCCTGTTGAATCAGAGATGATTTCATACTGATGAGAGATGATCTCGACTGTAGTCCACATTGAGGCAATCAGTGTCATAAGTTTGCATTTCTTCACCTTTTCTCTGTTGTTTTATTCTGCAAATTAGCTAGTTTATTTGATATTTTATGTTATATTGCATTTTGGAGTTCACCCATCTAGATCAAAGGCATAATTAATCCATAATTGTGATTTAATTAGCATCATTCATACATGTTTCGTTCTTTAAGTTTCATTTCAGTATTGTCATTGTTATTTTGCACATTTTACCTCAACTAGAATAGTAGTATTCTCTTTATTTTGCATCTGTTCTTCTGTTTGCAGGTCTCTGACGGATTCGTCTGACGAATTCGTCAGATCTCAGATGATCTTGTCTAATTTCAGATGATTATGTCAAATTCCAGATGATCCTGACTGCTTCAAACATCAGAATCTCCATCAGACATCCGGGTCAGGTATTCTTCTTATTCTTTCTTAATTTTTCTGTTTTTCTATCTTAAATTTGTTCTCTGTATTCATTAAATCTACATTTTCATATAGATTAATTTAGACTCATTTGTCCAAACCTAGGATATGAATGTTTAAGGTTAAAAACAAACACATAAAAACACATTCCAAACCTAGGCATGGAAACTGCCATCAAATGTTTCCTGGTGAACCCACCATCCATAAAAAAATCATCAAAATACACCTCCCTTGAGAGGCGGGACCTTCGCAAAGTCCTCTCAATCCGAGGTACCGTGACATCCTTTTCTCATCCCCCTTTCGGGCACGGATCCTATAGCCTGAAGGTAAGGATGCAAAAAATTTGGAGCGATACATTTTGGTGAACCCGACGTGAATGCATTATAAACCTTTTGAAAAAAAAAAAAAAAAAATAGAACTAAAACATAGATGCATTTTAAAACATTTAAAGTTTAAAATCATGTTTAGATGGTAGCTCCTAAGAAAATATTATCAGTTACTATAAATGTAGAAAACCAATTAGCAGTCGTAGAAATCAACTCTATGCTTAATGTGCCTGAAACAAGTAGAAATCAATTCCTATGGAACGAACTTGATAGAAGACTTAGTCTCATCTCATCTAGGTCCACACAACTTAAGCAAATCAAGAGGCTAGTCCTAGATAGAATCTTGGATCCTCATCAACTAGTTTTTTATCATGAACTTCAGAGAGCCTACCATAGATGGTTAGCTTATAGGAGAGCTCTAGTATCTTCAGAATTGTTCACCTTCGAGGAATACCTCGAGAATGCAGCCATTGTGCACCAGTTCCTAAGTTGTGTAGAAGACCAAGAGGTTGTTCTTATAAATAGGGAAATATGGAATAGAGTTCCGCGAGCTGTGCTGTATCGAGAGTATTACCATGAGCTTTACTTTTATCAACCAGCATCTGAGACAGATAATATCACTATAGCTCTTTTCATCAAATTTTTAAAAGAAAACTTTCAATTTGAAGAAGAACACTTCATGACTCCCGAACAACTCGAGCCTATTAATGATATTTATAAATTATTTATAGAAAACTAGATTATTATTTTCAGTCTTATTTCTTGCATTTATTGTGTTGATTGTCTTTACAATATTATTTCAAAAACAAAGAAAAACTAAAAAAGATAAAAAACTAAAAAACTAAAAAATTAAAAAACATAGCAAAAACTTAAACATTTCATTTCAAATATTGTAGTAGGTATATAGTAAATATATACCTCTTAATTTTTTGCATATATATATATATATATATATATATTTTTTTTTTTCTGAAATCAAAATTTAGCACCATGCCTAAACTTAGGAATGGTAAAGAAACTTTAGGAGAAGAAGAAGATTAGTTACAAGATACAACTGGAAATCCAAATGTCCTTCCTGAAGATCAAACTTCGGAAGGAAAAACTCTAGTTCAACCAGAAGATGACCTAGGTGAAGATAAGGAACAAGAAGGAAGTGTTAAAGAGGATGGATCCTCATCCCCTAGAATAGCTCCAAATGGAACTATTTCTTTTGACAACATAGATCATTTCAAGAAATTTCTCAGTGATAACATTGATGACCTTAATGTGGCAATTCGTATTGATAAAGGGAAAATTAGTGACACTCAGGCAGCTTTGGAACATATGTATGATGTGCGCATTAATCCCTTATCTTTCATTGATCAAGAAAGTGATAAGGCTGGACCATCCAATACGGATATGGTCTCTATGATTCAAAACATGTCAAAACAACAGGCTATCCAACCTCCTAAGGAACCTGTTATTCAACCTAAAATCATTCCCACAAAAAATAAACCTTCCTTCACTACTTTATTCCACCAAAATATTGAGCAATATGCTTCAAGTAAACAAAAACCTAAAACGAAGCCAAATACAAATTTTCAACAATCTGAAATACATCATAATACAACTTCAAAATTCCTTCATAATACTTTTCCTACCAATAATTTGCACAATAGTAACATGGCATCTAATATTCATGTTCCGCCATCATATGCCCATAAAACCCATGTCAATGCCCTACCGAACTAATATGGGGGGCAAACTAGTAATCTGGAAGCCATGGTGAAACAGTTAGCTTTGCGTATGGACCAGATAGATCCCTACCGTCCCTCGTATAATTATCGAGAGATATGTAGTCAACCTTTGGATCCCATAGTTGTAGCTCGACCATACCCTAAGCATTTTCCCATGCCCATCTTGCCTATATATAAAGGAACCGAAGATCCCATAGAGCATCTTCGCATGTTTAGGATAGCATGTCATGACATATCGCATGATGACTTGCTATTATTAAAAATGTTCCTGAAAAGTTTAGGTGGAATGGCATTAGAGTGGTACTATCAATTGCCCACTCATTCTTTGAGAAACTTCGAAGAAACAGCGGAATCATTTTTCCATCAATTTAGTGCCTACATCGAGAGGCATGTAACTATTAAAGATTTATACAATTTAAAACAAGACAAAGATTAATGTTTTGCTGATTTCTTAGCTAGATGGAGGCAATTGACAGGAAAACTACACTTTGTGCTACCTTATAAGGAAATGTTGGACATTTTCATCAACAATTTACAAGAACAAATATCTTATGAGCTATCGACTGCTACCTTAACTACCTTCGATCAAGCTATAGATTTAGCTCGAGGAGTAGAAGACACCCTCATTAGGAGAGGCCAACTTAGGAAGAAGGATGATGAGAAAACATCTAGAAATCAATATAAAAACAAACAAGTCGTCGGTGATGGAGTCACTGACAGTAGAAATGTTGCTAATATCAATGCAAAAAAGACAATAGAAAAATTTATATTGAAACCTCCTGACAAGCCTCCTTGAGAATTTACTAGATTAAATTAACCCTTATCAACTATTTTACCTCAATTACTCGAAAGAGGTTTGATCCAATTACTAGCTATCCGGGAACCTGATCCAACTATACCCGGATATAGAGCTGACTTACACTGTGATTTCCATAGAGGACCTGGACATTCTACCAACGCTTGTAAAAGGTTGAAACATAAAATACAGGATTTGATTGAAAATAATGAAATGGAAGTGCAAGCCTTCCAACCTAAACAAAACCCTCCTAATAATACTCAAAATACCGTTCCCCAAAATCAAAATCAAAATGCCAATCAAACTCTAGACATATTTCAACACCCTTTACCACGACATGGTAAAGAGGTAGCCAATCAAATCGAACATCATAATGTTCCCCCTCCTACCCGATATGTAGGAACCATTAGCGAACAATTACCTGTTTAGGATCCTCAAATATTTGACACAACCTTATCCCTGGTTACGACCAGGCCCTTACATAATTTTCAAAATTCTGATTCTAGTGATATAGAATCAGATAGTGAAAGTGAACTAGACATTACTTCAAACAAATCGAATAGTTCTAAAAATGAATCAGATCCTATTCAACCCATCACAGATGCTATGGTTCCAGAAGAACCATTTCCTAGACGAGTTACTGCTTGACCTTCTTCTAATATATTCCTTTCTAATGAAAAAGCCATAAATGCTCAATCGATACCAGTTCAGCGTCTTCATTATAACATTGTAGGTACCATTGGAGTCGTCACTCGACAACAAGCTCAAAATTCCCAACAAGAACCAAACCAGAACGATGGATCAGCTCCATTCGTTTTGAAAAACCCCATTAAAGGGAATCATGATCCTATTGTTCAACCTAAACCCCCTTACAATATTAATGAGCAATTGTCCAATACTACGGCCAGAATTTCCCTTTTGGATTTATTAAGATCCTCTCCCACCCATAGGGATGAGTTGATGCTTACATTGATCCAAATGATGGTACCTCAAAACATTCAACCTAAAGCTATGGCCAATACTATCATCACTCGAGAGATTGATTGTATTGACTTCCAAGATAAATATATCCCAC
The DNA here is from genome assembly GCA_028583015.1 of Wollemia nobilis. Taxonomy (NCBI): domain Eukaryota; kingdom Viridiplantae; phylum Streptophyta; class Pinopsida; order Araucariales; family Araucariaceae; genus Wollemia; species Wollemia nobilis. The sequence continues at coordinate 19,472 of JAQPPZ010016751.1, read as the reverse complement.
AACACAGTTTACATAAGGATAATCCCTTATACATTACTGCTCTAATTGGAGATGTAGCTGTCAAAAGAGTTTTGATTGATAATGGCTCATCTCTAAACATTTGCACTTTTGACTTCTACCAACGATTTGGCTTTAGAAGTGATGAAATGAAGAAAAACTGATATGATTATCAAAGCTTTTAATGATGAAACACAAGAAACGTGTGGAGTTATTACCCTCCCATTGCAAGTTGGTCCTAGAACCCTAGAAACAACCATGTTTATTTTACATTGCCCAGCATCGTACAATATACTTTTGTGTCGCCCTTGGATCAATGCCATGCGAGCGGTCCCATCAACCTTACACCAATGTGTTAAATTTGAGTTTAAAAATCAGTTGGTCACTATCCATGGTGACCCTAGACCTTTTGATATGTGTGCTTTGGCAGAACCCGTTGGAGTGCAATTTTGCCCTGCTCTGTCGTCCACACATCCTAGTTCTTATTTTTCATCTAAAACTATGAAACACACACCCATAACTTCACCTATTTCCCCTCCATTAATTTTATCCTCCTATATAGACCAACAACCCTCTAAACAAATCATTTTAGAACCTCAAAAAGATCTTAAATCTACAACCAATCCTTCAAGTTCTATCCCTATAAATTCAAAACCTATAGACACATCTATCATTCCTCCCACATCTAAAGATATAGGTAATAAGCCTTCTACATCTTATGCCCTTTCTGATGAAATTTTACTAGATTTATCCACAACCTTAATATCAGTAAAAACAAATGCTTTCATGCAAGATTCAATTCTTTTAAATAAATTGCCGCCATCTCCTCGTACTTTGGGCCTCCCACAACCTATGGGAAGTACTTACCAAGTCGGGAGTTGTGCCTTCATTTATAAAGGATATGGTCAGGGAAGAATCCCTCGAAATATCGAAACTCATCATGAGGGATACGCTTGGTGTTATTTTACCAATGATTATATTAAAGCCAAACCCATGATGCTTAAAATGGGATATAAAGGGAAAGGCTTGGGACCTTTCCAAAATGGCATGAAAGAACCTTTCGAGGTAGAACCGTGGCCTACCCGTTGTGGTGTGGGCCTATTTCCTAGTAAGGGTCAACCCTTTCCTTTTGAAGACGATGATCAACTCATATGTTATCAAGATCATTTGGATAGGCATGTTGATTTGCCTCTTAAAAATCAATCGTTTTCATGCAACATGCTATCCATAGCTTACCCTGAAATGATTGTTGACCCCGATGAAGAGTTGGAAGGAGATATATTCCATGATGTCTCTGTTGAAGAGATGTTACACAATGAATTTTATTTTGATGGTTCTATACCAACTATAGCCCAACTTGAGGCCACTAATCCTCAAGATGAATTATCTAAATTAACATTACAAGAATTACAAGAATTGGGCGTTTCACCCGCCCCACATAATTTTGAAAGATATCTACACATGGAGGTAGAAAACGTCATTAAAATTAATATTGGAACTGAGGACAATCCTCACATAATCAATATTGGATCATAATTAAGTCAAGAAAAACAAGAACAATACATTGCATTTCTTAAAGAGTATGAAGATGTCTTCGCTTGGACATATGAAGATATGCCAGGTCTAGACCCTTATGTAGTCATGCATCATCTAGTGGTCCATCCGGATGCTAAACCTGTTAAACAAAAACTTAGAAAAATGCATCCCAAAGTGGCTCTGCTAGTCAAAGGGGAGTTATAAAAAATCCTAAATGTTATCTTTATACAAGCTATTTATTATGCGGAATGGATCTCAAATGTAGTTCCAGTCACCAAGAAAGAAGCTACCAAAGTTAGGGTTTACACAGATTTTAGAGATATTAACGTTGCATGCCCTAAAGATGACTTTCCTCTTCCAAACATGGATCAAATCATTGACTTTACTATCGAGAGTGGGATGATGTCCTTAATGGATGGATTCTCTGGTTATAATCATATCAGGATAGCTCCTGAAGATCAGGCTAAAACAGACCTTTATTACCCCCTGGGGTACCTTTTCTTGGAAAGTGATGCCATTTGGCTTAAAGAACGCAGGTGCAACTTATCAACGAGCTATGACCTATATTTTTCATGATATGATGCATGATATCCTACATGATTATGTAGATGATATTATAGCTCGCTCTATTATTGAAGATAATCATTTAGATTATTTGAGAAAAGTTTTTAATCGATTACGAGAATATCTTATTCGATTAAATCCAGCAAAATGTATATTCGAAGTTAAGTCCAATAAACTATTAGGGGTTTTAGTTTCTTTACGTGGTATTGAAATCGACCCTCTCAAGATTGCAGCCATCACTGATATGCCCGTACCTACTAATATATCTGAATTACAAAGTTTACAAGGTAAACTTCAAGCTATCCGTCGCTTCATTGATAAGCTGGCGGACAAAACTGGCCCCTTTCTTAAACTCCTTAAGAAGGATGTCCCTTTTAATTGGGACACAAAATGTAGAGAAGCTTTTGAACTTCTCAAACAATACCTCCTTAATCCACCTATGCTTTCACCACCTAAACCTGATCACCCATTTCTCCTATATATTTCAGCTTCAGATTCTACCTTAGGAACTATGTTAGCTCAACTTGATGATGAAAAGCGAGAACGTGCTAATTATTACATTATCCGAACCTTCATCAGTTATGAAACCTGCTACATAGAATTAGAAAAACTGTCTAGCCATCGTGTTTGCTACGCAAAAATTATGACACTATATGCTTAGTCAAAAAACTTATGTCATTACTAAATACGATCCCTTGAGATATCTCATGAGTCGACCTTATTTATCGGATCACACAGCCCAGTGGGTTCTTTCTCTAAGCAATTTTGATCTCACATTCATAGGACAAAAGTCTATTAAGGGTCAAATCATAGTAGATCAATTAGCTACTGCACCCTTAGAGTCTACCCATCCCCTCATCATCGAATTTCTCGATGAATGCCTTCAATTAGAGGTCGACCATACTGAACAATGGTCCTTATACTTTGACGGAGCCCGATGCATGAGTGGGGCTGGTGAGGGTATTATTTTAATATCCCCACAAAAACATCTTATTCCTCTGTCCTTCAAATTGACATTTTCTTGCACCAACAATACTGCTGAGTATGAAACTCTAATCTTTGGATTACAAGCTGCCCTAGTGCTAAAAATTAAACATATTTTAGTTTTTGGTGATTCCCAACTGGTTATAAACCAAATTAATGAAGTTTATCAAACCAGAGATGATAAACTGCACCCATATAAGGCCTTTTTTTTACAATTAATGTCTTTATTTGATCAAGTTACCTTGGAATCTATTCCTCGAACTAGCAACCGTGCAGGTGATGCTATGGCCACAGCTGCATCTCTCCTACCCTTGGAGTTAGATGACGAATATGCCACTATCATTATTCATCGACTCTAGGAACCCGCTTCAAATAAGTCATGCTTAGAGCCTTTGGATGTGTTTCTAATCAATGAAACTACTCCTGAACCTTGGTATACGAACATATTTGATTTTCTCCAAAATGGGACTTTCCTTGCCAATTCTAATAGAAACCAGCGTCGGTTATTACGTCGACGAGCAAGTCGCTTTGTAATAATTGGCAATACTTTATATAGGAGATCTTTTGAAGGTATCCTATTAAGATGTTTAAACTTAGAAAAGTCTAAATCAGCCTTGAGTGAAGCCCACAATGGATCTTGTGGAGGACACTTTAGTGGTAGTGTCATTTCTAAAAAGCTCCTTAGAATAGGATACTTTTGGCATACCATGGAAATCGATGCACATGAGTATGTGCGCCATTGCGACAAGTGCCAGAAACATGTTGACCTTGTCCATGCGCCTGCCCAAGAACTGCAGGCTATTTCATCTCCTTGGCCCTTTTCTAAATGGGGTTTAGACATTATTGGCAAAATCAATCCGATGTCATCTGATGGACACAAGTTCATCATAACCGCCATCGAGTATTTCACGAAGTGGGTAGAAGCTATGCCTTTAGCTTCTGCACTAGCACACAAGTCTCTAAATTTATTTTTAATCAAATCATTTGTAGGTTCGAAATTCCTGCAAATCTCATCTCTGACAATGGAACTTGTTTCAAAAATAAAGATGTTAAAAAATTATGCCAAAAATATAAGATTTCAACATCGCTGGTCCACTCCCTATTATCCTGAGGGTAATGGTCAAGCAGAAGCATCTAACAAAACCTTTATCAAAATTCTCAAAATATTGGTCAATAAAACTGGTCGTGACTGGCACATTCAATTATACCCAGCCTTGTGGGCCTATCGAACTAGTGTTCGAACCCCCATAGGAACTTCACCATTTGTTTTGGTTTATGGTGCTGAAGCAATTTTTCCATTTGAATTGGAAGTTCCTTCTTTGGCTTTGCTACTTCAAGATACCAAAGTAGGAGATGAATATCGAGCTGGTAGACTCAGTCAGCTGGACTCCTAGATGAAAAATGCATCAATGCTTTGGAGCATCTCCGTGCTTACCAAAACAAGCTTAAAAGATCATATGCTAAGAAAGTTTGTCCTCGATCCTTTGAGATCGGTGACCTTGTTTTAAAAGAAAATAAAAAAAATACAAATGCAACTAAGGACCTTAAAGGTAAATTTGAGCCCAACTGGCTTGGACCATACATTATTAATGCTAAATTTGAATCAGGAGCATATAAATTATCTATCTTAGATGGTAAAGAACTTAAAGAACCCATGAATATTTTGCATCTTAAACATTACTATGCATAAATTTGGTCATTTCATCCTTGTATATATTTGTTTAAAATATTTCAAAATTACTATCTTGTATTTCTTTCAAATTTATAAAAATCCAAAAACATCAAAAACATTCACAATCACCAAAAATATTCAAAACTATTTGTTGCATTTATTTATGGCACTTGTTAAATTTTTTGCTCAAAAAAAAAAATAAAACCAAAAATCACAATAATGATAAAAATATAAAAACAACAATATGCTTGACTCTTTCGAAATCAAAACAATATAAAGAAGAAAGAGGGAGTCAACATTCTCAAACTTCTCAAAAGTGTTTATATATATTTTCTTACAAATGTTGCAGTTATATGTTTCAAATTATTTTTGATAAATTAGCATTTATTTGGAATCCCTCACTTGCACACTCACAAAAATAAATATCTTGATTTTATCTGGCATGATTACTAATCTCTCTTATATCAAAGTCCACAAAATTAAATTAAATAAAGTTTGAGCATAGAGAATTGATCTTGTTATTTACTTAAACCAAGCACATCTTTTCACAATAAAATGATTATATTTGTAATTTCCATGTTTTGCTACATAGTAGATGTGATTTCTTGAGCGAAAAGTTTCCCCTGCTATCCTATCATGCACATGGTCTAGAATCTTTGAGAATTGGCAAAAGGACAAGCTCACCCCTACCCAAAATAAAAATCCCTTGCTCTACAGCTAATCCGAGCAAGTATCCCTAGCAAAGAAAAAGAAAAAGAAAAGTTCAAGAAAAAAAGAGAAAAGAAAAATGTTATTTTATATCATTACAACAATATTTCAAGCACTATCTCAAAAATCAAGCAAAAAAAAATACAAAAAGAAAAAGAAAGCAAAAGCAAAAGCAATAAAATCCCTTTCCCTACCCTTTGAAAAGAAAAGAAGGGTTGATGAGCTTGAATCCCTAGAATTCTCAATTATTTGAAAACTGTGAGGTAAGCCCCATAACAGGTGGTTTGTGCCCAATCTGCTTGGCCTTGGGTAACTCCTAGCGTGGTGATATGTCTGTCACATTAGTGACCTTCTTTTGTATAGACCTATGTCTGCTTATGGATTAGCTAGCTCTTGATAATCCGACCTACATAGTAGTCTAGTATGGTTATATGCATCTACATCATGGTTAATGAACACTTATTTGGTTTCTTCAAATCACTTGTATCATATTATCTTGCTCAAAACTGGTAAATGCACAAAGCAATTGCACACACATTTGTATTTGAGAGATTTTGTGTATCATTATGATAAATCAAGATCGGAAATGAATTCACATATGCACATGGGATTCCTTATAAATCTAACTTTTGTCTTCAAAATACTTTGAAATATTATTTTTGCAACTTGTTTGGAATAAATCAAGTATAGTTGTTTACCATAAAGACAACTATATAATAGAAAAATCAAAAATTTCTTTCAAAATATACACTCAAAACATATATATCTGGTTGACTTTCGCGACGATGGTATAGTTCCAAAACCAAAATTGGAATTTTATGCCTAGCGCAAGTCCTCATTTTCATATTTTATGTTTATCAAAAATCAACCATGCAATAAAACTATCTTTTTTTGGATTTTGCGATGATGGTATAAGTCTATACCTACATATTCTATGCCTAGCGCAAACCATCGTAACAATTTTTATACCCCATTTATTTAAAAATCATGAAAACCATATGACTTAAATCAGTATTTTATACAAATTATGCTTTTAAAAAGCAAACCCATCTTCATTATTTCATGTCATTATGTCAACCTTCAATTTTGCAAAGATGGTATAATTCCTAAAGAATTATCCAAAATTTTATCACACTTAGGAATTTATGCCTAGCAAAAATCATTTTAACATTATTTCATGCATACTATTTTCATGAAAATCTGAAAACCAACCATCATCATCATCATCATTTGCACTATTGCACCAAAGTCTTAAGACAGTCTCTTAAGCACTCTTTAACTTTTAACAATATTTCTATAAATGGGACTAGCTTGACGACCGAGTGAGCAACGACTCCATGAAATGGTCTATACTAGCGACAATGTCCTTTGAAATTATTGTTAGAAGTATCTTTTTATTTTTTATCACATTTCATCACAAAAAATCAATTTGTTACATCAGATTATTTCATTTAAAATATTATAGCATGACATCAAAGTTATTAATTTTCACAACGACATAATTTCATGAATCCTCAATCCAATTATCAAATTAATTAATCAAACATAAAAGCATCATAAGCATACACATAATACAAGTCATATGATCAATAACATATCATATATATGTCAACAGTATATATACATCATCAAAACTGGATTGGTATGCCACAATCTGTACCTCGGCATACTCAATCCTCTATCAACAAAAAAATAATAATACAATGTCAGTATGTACAAAGTTGTGCAGCCCTCTAGCCTTGAGAGCCCCTCGATCTCTCCACCTCATCTCCTCCCTTGCCCTGAGGTGGACAAGGTGGCCCCATCGCAGTCTGAGTAGTCCTAGTCCTCGACCGAGACGTGGTCCTCGACAACCCGATCCTGATCGGATCTGCAATGTTGGCTGGCAGGGGTAGTCTATCCGCCTCTAGCACCAGTTGATAGTACAATGTTTGATAGAAAGTGAGTTGGGCGATAGCCTATGTTAGCTCTCCAGAGCTTGCCCCTTTGCCCTATGCCCTGAGGTGTGCAATCTCGTCTCGTAGTTGTTCCACCTCAGCTCGATGGCGTGTAGCCTCATCCTATAGAGTCTGCACCTATGCCTAGAGACAATCTCTCTCTGCCTAGAGAGTAGCCATCTCGCTACTCTCTCCTGTGTCAATTCCCTTGCCCTTATCAAGTGATGGTGGCCTCTCCCTCTATGGAGATGGGGGTCTTGCCTCCCTCCTCTCCCTCTATCGCGGCCTCTCCTATGCCTGTGGCCTCCTCGGCTCTCTCCCGTCGTGACCCTGGGTCGCCTCCATCGCTGCCTAGTGTCGCCTCCCTATCCAATGCACAACCGCATGTATCGGACCCTGCACCATCGTCATTTGAGGAGGGTGGATGCCTGCATACCAGGCATCATAGCCATTGGCTACCCCTACGTCGTCACCATCCACTAGCTGGATGGGGGCATCATCTACGTCCTGGCTCCAAAATCACTGCATGTCTGGAGCCCCGCTAACTATGGTGTTATCTCGAACAGTCTGGGAAAACTCATAATCCCTCAGAGATGGGATCCCCTGCTATAGACCGAACTGACACAAAACTCGGTCATAGTGATGGAGCTCCACCTCTCCCCTCTCCATCCGCAGCCAGCAAACTCGCCTGATGCGAGCCAACTCTTGTCCATCCTTGGCCCACCCTAGATGCTCCCTCCATGGCCTCCAGGTGATCTGGTCTGGGACTAAGTCATCCAATAGTCTCCGATACATAGGGAGGTTGATCCGCCGCTGTGACCCTCTCCGAAGCCACCAATAGAAGACTTGGGGCCTCTCCCCGTATACCCCTGTCAGAGGAAGCCCTACCGGCCTCCGCACTGCAATGTAATAGGAAAATGATTCCCAAGAGATAGTGCTTGAAATATTTTTCTCCCTCATATTTGATGACAGCGACGGATTACTTTTATTTTTAATTTTAAAATTTAAATTTAAATTTTAAAATAAATATTTAAAATTAAATATCTCCATCACTAGGGCACCTTTTTCGATGAAACGAAAAGACAATTTGGGTTTTAAGAAAAACCCATTTCAAATCTGCCATCCATGGTTTTAAATGAAACCTTTTATTTTGCCTACCTTTCTTTTCACAAAAACCTTGTATATATCCATGCTCTCCAAAATATCATAAATGATTATTTATGAAGTGCTTTTGCCACCAAAACTCAATGTGATCCATGTGACACCAATGATCCATGTGACATCAATGACGACATAAAATAACTCAAATTGCCAACAATAACCCCCTTTGTCATTGATGGCAACACCTCTAATGCAAATCACCACAATCACTAAAAAAACCATCTCTGAGAATCAAATTTGCTCCCCATGACTAAATACTCTCTATGCATGCTACTCCCCCTAACTCAATGCTATCTTTGGAGGCTGATCCCCCTAACTCAATGCTATATTTGGAGGTTGCTCCCCCTTTATGAATGCTATCCTTGGAGGCTGCTCCCCCTAACTCAAATCTCTCCCCCTTTGAAATCAATGGCAAAAGGGACACCTATGGAGCTAAAAGATATGACTCTTAAGCTTAGCCCCCTCACCACCTTCTATCTTGAGGTGATTAATTTTGGGGTGGGAGTACTTTTACTCCCAGCTATTCTCTCAAATGCTCAAACATTTCTCTTGGTAATGGTTTTGTAAATATGTCTACAATCTGATCTTTTGTAGGAACAAATTCCAATCTTACTTGTTTATCTGTAACATGTTCTCTTAAAAAGTGATAATTGATTGGAATGTGCTTTTTTCTAGAATGCATTACTGGATTCTTCAAGATACTTATAGCACTAGTATTATCACGCAAAATAGGAATGGGATGATCATGTTCTATACTAAAATATTTGAGAGTCTGTTTCATCCATAAGGCCTATGAACAACATGTTGCCGCTGCAATATATTCTGCCTCTATTGTGGAAAGTGACACTGATGGTTGTTTCTTTCTTAGCCAAGAAACTAGGCAATCACCAATAAAGAATGCTCCTCCACTTGTGCTTTTTCTATCATCAATATTTCCTACCCAATTTGCATCTGTGTATGCTATGAGAGTGAAATTATTATTTCTAGCATACCATAGACCATAATCCATTGTTCCTTTGAGATATATGAGTATTCTTTTCACTGTTATCACATGTGATTCTTTTGGAGCTGCTTGAAATCTTCCCATTAAAATAATTGCCTATATTATATCTGGTCTGGTGGCTGTAACATATAACAAGCTACCAATCATAGATTTGTATATATTTTTATTTTCATCAGGAGATTCATCATATTTACTTAATTTACACCCTGTAACCATTGGAGTGCTAACTGGCTTACTATCTTCCATTTTGAATTTCTTCAAAATCTCTTTTATATACTTTGTTTGTGAAAGAAATATCCCTTTTACTAATTGTGAAATACGTAGTCCGAGGAAAAAGGTTAATTCACCAAGCATAGAAATTTCAAATTCATTAGTCATGTTTCTTGTAAATTCTTGACACATTTTGTCATTGCTACCCCCAAAAATAATATCATCCACATAAACTTCCACAATCATCAAATCATTTCCCTTATTTTTAATATACAAATTGCTATCAACTGTTCCCTTTCTGAAACCTTACTCTCAAAGATATTTATCCAGTCTTGAATACCATGCTCTGGGAGATTGCTTTAATCCATAAAGAGCCTTTTTCAATCTGCATACATAATCTAGCTTATCTACTTGATTAAACCCATAAACATTGTAATAGGAAAATGATTCCCAAGAGATTGATTGAGAAAATTTTAGTGAAATATTTTCTTCGTGGAGTAGCCCACATTGGGTGAACCACATAAATTGTGGTGTCCCTATTGTGTGTGATGATTTGTGCATTAATTTGGTTACTTTTTTTGATATTGCTATCTTTACATTACATAATATTGATTGGAAAGAAAATTAAAAAGTGGTCTTATACTGTTCACCACCCCTCTCAGTATAAGCTTGTGTTCTTCAAATTGATCAAATAAGAAAATTACAAATTCAATATGAATATTCTTATAAGTATTAGGAACTAGTTTAGCAAGAGTTTGATAAAGTAAAGGGATTCAAATTTTGGTAAGATACATTATTCTTTAAAAATAGAATGGTAGTGCCTAATGAGCAGGACATTAGAAAGATGATACTACAAGAGACACATAGTTCTCCTTATTTCGCTCATCCAGGCTATGTAAATAGGTATGAAAATTAAAAAAAAAGAGTATTATTGGTCAGGCATAAAAATAATATCATTGAATTTGTGGTTAGATGTTTAGAATGTCAAAAGGTGAAGGCAGAACATCTACATCCATCTGGACGCTTATTTTTGCATGACATTCCACAATACAAATGACAAGTTGTGACTATGGATTTCATTGATGGATTGCCTAAAATTTTTTTTAGCATGATGCCATTCTGGTAGTAGTTGACAAATTGAATAAAGTGGCACATTTTCTACCTAGAAATATTAAATATGGAGCTGATACTATAGCCCACAAATTTGCCATGGAAGTGGTACGACTACACAAATTTCCTAAAACAATTATATCAGACATAGATTCTTTATTTACATCCAAGTTTTGATAGACATTGCATTAGGAATGGGAAACAAAACTCAATATTAGTACTACTTATCATCCTGAGAGATATGGACAAACTAAAAGGGTAAATCAAGTCTTATAGGATATGCTCCACATGTATTGTATGGATCATCAAACAAAATGGGAAAATTACCTTTTTTTGGTAGAATTTTCTTACAATAATAGTTACCATACTTATGTAGGTATGGCTCCATTTAAGGCTCTATACAGGAGGAGATGCATAACACCATTATCATGGATTAATCCAGAGGATCGGGTGATGATCAGGCCAGATAAGGTCAAAGAAATGGAATACCAACTCAATGAAATTCGTCAAAGGCTCAAAGAAGTCTTAAATAAAAAAAAGAGTTATGTGGGTCTTAAGAGAACACATAGGGAATTCACAGTGGGAGACTAAGTATTCCTAAAATTTAAACCTATCAAAAGTTCTATAAAATCCTCTAATATTAGTCCACGATTTATAGGGCCTTTGGAAATTGTTGATAAACTAAACCCGGTAGCCTACAAATTAGATTTGCCACCCAATTTGTCAAAAATTCAAGATAAATTCCATGTGTCCCTTCTCAAAAATATGTTCCTGACCCCTCGCATGTTTTTAATGTTTATCATTTGAAGATGTACGATCCCATACACATTGAAGTGCAACCTATTAAGATCCTTGGTTATCAAAAAAATTAGTTAAGAAAGTTGAATATTGAATAGTGTAAGGTCCAATGGGACTAATTTTCTAAAAATATTGCCATGTGGGAGGATGTGGCCATCATGAAAAGACAGTTTCCATTTTTATTTGAATAGTATTTGAATAGTGTTATCATCATGTCATAGTTTCTTTTTGTCTGAACAGTGATATTATCATATCTTATTTTGTGAAGTATGATAAATATATTTGATGTTTGTGCATGTTTAGTATTAATAATAAATGATGATTCAATTTTGAAGAATGTAAATTTGATGATGTATTGTATGGATTTTCTATTATCCATGGAAATATTATTTTTTTACGCTTCAATGGGAAATGAAAACATAGGGATTGTGTTTAATATTAGGGGGGAAGTATGTAATAACCCTCCAAAAATCTACTTTATTTTATGCCTAATTTGTTTGCAAGGATGAGATATTTCTAATGTATCTTTGAATGCAGAGGATAGGTATTGTTACTGGTGGGGACAATGCAAAGGAAGGATATCTTCTCAATGGGCAAAAGGATTGTCCTGTGTAAAGCAAGTCAAGGGAAATTATGAGAGATGGTGTATTCTCCGATTGATAGGGGTAAAAAACCCTATAGGCAATGCATTCGTCAGTGGTCCATGTAGATGCATATCATGTAGTTGCATTTGTAGGAATGTCTGATGTTTGTCAAACTATGAATTTATGATGTTTAGTTGGCAATGAAAATGCTTAAATGCATGGGAGCCATAGTTTAAAATGTTGGCTGGCAATAAAAATGCTTAAATGCATAGGAACCATAGTTTTAAATAACGAGATATATGTGAAGTAATGATATGACTATTGTTGTTTTAAGATCTGGAAGAGAATATAAGGAAAGGGACAAATTAAGATAAATAATAATCATATATTTATGTATATTAACGTGTGTTTGAGAGGAATTTATTTATTTAAAAATAACATATTTATATATAACTATATGTAAAAATATAAATATATGAAGGCATTAAAAATAAATAATATTTCTTTTTTTAAAATAAGGTAAGCAAAATATTATAACCAATAATATATTAAAATGTTTAATATTAAAATGAATATGAAGGAGTTATTTCTTGGCCTTATAAAACAAAAAGAAGACAATTTGGAAACTGTTGATATTTTAGGGAAATTATTAATCTTGGGTTGTTGAACGTGGAAGGAAGTGGACTCCACATGGCATGATTTAGATAGAATGAATCTCAAAACAAAAGTGAGCTTGCTAGTGAGAAAAAGGGAGGATTTATCTTAAAAATGGAAAAGAGAAGACGAGAGGTATGATGGTTTGATATTTTTTAGGAAGGTAAGGCAAGAGCAACAAAGAGAAAAATACTATGGAAAGCAAGGGAAGCAGTCTGTGTAAATTAGTAAGTCTGAACTAGAAAAATTCATAAGATAAGATAAATGGGATAATGGGAAAATGGAAGGTTCAAAAGCATTGTTTAATTTTGTTCTACATGTGAATATAGTTTGATATTTTCTTTGTAAATGGAAGAGGAAATGAATCTGTTAGAAAAAAATATTCTATTGAAAAGAGGAAATAGTTTTGCAACACATCACAAGACATGTAGAGAAGCTCAATGAACTGATTGATTTATTCCATGGATCAACTTTGTATAAATAGCAAATTTGATCATTGAGAGTCGTTGGATTACAAAAACTCATAAAATCTGAACCAGTCTAAATTGAGAGTTCACCAGAATCATGGAAGAGTGGTAACTCAAGTAAGTCTACCCTAGTAGAACTTAAGAGAATACTTATTTATTCTAACACCCCTCTTAAGTGATACTAGGGGTGAATTTTATAAATTATTTCTGGCAATAAGGCTTGATGAGGTACTCATGTACAATGATATTACATATAGGAGAGATGGTAAAAACCATATGGGAAAAAACCATCTATCAAAAATAAAAGTAAGATGCACGTCTTCGAATGACAAAGATTGTCCTCTTGAACAAAAAGGAATGAGTGCCGAAAACATGGCCTGATGAGGTACTCATGTACAATGATTATTATGAATAGATGATAAACCACATAGGAAAAAACCATCTATCAAAAGGAAAAAAAGAAGAGGCATGTCTTCGGATGGCGAATATTGTACTCTTGAACAAAAATGAATGAGTCCCGACAACATGGCCTGATGAGGTACTCATGTACAATGTTATTAATATAGGAGAGATGGTAAAAAAACCACTTGGAAAAAAACCATCTTCCAAAGAAAAAGAACAATAAGAAGAAAGGAGAGGTAAAAACCTCTTATGTAGTTTCTAGTGCATCTGGATTACCCCAAGTTTCTCTTGCAATTGAATGTATCATAGAGAAGGAAAGGATTTGGTGAAGATATTTGCAATTTGATTTTCTGTGGGAATGCAGTCCAAGTGAATTTCCCCTCTCTGAATATGTTGCCTAATGAAGTGCATGTGAATTTAAATGTGCTTGGTATGCTGATGCTCAACTGGATTACGGGTAATATGAATTGTTCTCTGATTATCATACCAAAGAGTAATAGTTTTGTCATGGAAAAAATCAAATTCTTTTAGAATCTGACAAAGCCAAAGAGCTTCCTGACTTGCTAAAACTGCTACCTTGTATTCTGCCTCTATATATGATAATGCTACTGCTTATTTTTTACATGACCAAGCAATTGGTGAAGAACAAAGATAAAATATATAGCCAAAAGTTGAACACCTATCTTCTACTAAACCTACCCAATCATAATCTATGTAACCAATGATATCCATGGATTTTCCTTCATATAGTATCCCAAATTGAGTAGTTACTTTCAAGTAGCGTAGAATTATTTTTGTTGCTTTCCAATGGCTGAAATGAGGTGAGAATCTAGATATCAAGCCAACAGTATATGATATATCTGTGTGAGTATGAGTGAGGTATAATAGGCTCCCTACAAGATGTTTGCATAGAGTAGCATCACATAGAGGGGATGTGTAGGAAATACTTAGAGTGACTTCATATTGAAAGGGTGTAGAATATGGTTTACAATCAGTCATTTTAAACTATTGAAGAAGGTATATAGTGTATTTCTATTGAGACAATGAAATTCTTGTAGTTTTTTTATTTATTTGAATCCCAAGGAAGTAATGAGCTAAACCCAGATCAATCATTTCAAATTTTTCAAAGAGGGAATTTTTGACAGTTTGAATGTGAGAAATGTCAGTACTAGTGAGTAGAAGATCATCAACATAGAGAACAAGTAAGGTGATTTTTTCTTCATCTCTCCAAATGTAGATTGTGGCATCAAAATCATAATGAGAAAAACCTGAGGAAAGAAGGAAGAAGTCCATTTTTTCATACCAAGATCTAGGAGCTTATTTGAGGCCATAGAGAGATTTCCTTAGTCTACAAATAAGGGAGGAGTCTTGAGTGAAATCATAAGGTTCATGAATATTTCCTCTTTTAAGTCCACATGTAGGAAAGCACTTTTAACATCTATCTCAAAAACAAGCCATTTTTGGGAAGCAGCTAGTGCAATTACCAGCCTTACAAAATCCAATTTTGCAATTGGTGAAAATGTTTCAAAATAATCAATGCCTTCAATTTGTGAGAAACCTTTAGCTAGCAAGCGATCTTTGTGCTTTTCAATTTTGCCATTAGGTCCATATATAGTTCTGTAATTCCATTTACAGCAAACTAACTTCCTTAATTTAGGTAGAGGAACTAAATCCCAAGTTTTATTTTTGATTAAGGAAGAGAATTCATTCTCCATGACATCATCCCATTTTTTAATACCAGTTGCTTCTTTGAAGGATTGAGGATCTATGGAAATGGACTGATAGACAAGATCGGAGCCTTTGGAAATGCCTATTCTAGATTATGGAATATTTTAGATGTAAGGATTGGCTTCTTCAACTATGGTGTGGGCCCATTTTGGCATTGTTGAAGGATTAATTAGAGTGGCAGGACTTTGAGTTGGATTTTGGATAATAGGATCCTCATTTTGGTCATTTTGATCATTTATCTCCAAAATGGGATCTTCATTATATTGATGCTCTAATATTTGGGATGGCTCAAGAGAAATAATGTTGGAAAAGGATGTTTGAGGATATTATTTTAGGGAATGTTTCATCAAATTGAACATTTCTATGAAAAAAGACCTCATGAGTTGTGGGAACAAGAAACTTGTATGCTTTCATTTCCTCAAAATAACGAACAAAGATGAGTTGTTTGATTTTTTGATCTAGAGCCTTCCTTTTCTTCTTTGGGATATGTTCTCAAGAAGTACACCCAAAAAATTTGAAGAAAGAGACATCAGATTTTGATCCAGTCCATGCTTCCTCGAGAGTCAAATGGTCAAGAAATTTGTGAGGTGTGCGGTTTTGAATATAGTTTGCACAGTTAATTGCCTCAGCCCAAAAAATTTTTGGAAGATATTTAGAGTAAAGCATACAGTTTGCCATTTCCTTTAAATTTTTGTTTTTCCTCTATGCAATACCATTTTGTTGTGGATTATGGAAGACATAATGTTGATTAATTATGCCATGACTTGATAGTGTATCGCTCCAAATTTTTTGCATCCCTACCTTTAGGCTATAGGATCCATGCCCGAAAGGAGGATGGGAAAAGGATGGCATGGTACCTTGGACTGAGAGACCTTGTGAAGGTCTCGCCTCTTGGGGGAGGTGTATTATGGTGATTTTTTGACAAATGGTGGGTTCACCAGGAAATGTTTGAATGGCAGTTTCCATGCCTAGGTTGGGAATGTGTTTGATGTGTTCAATTTTATCTTTAATCATCCAAGTCCTAGGTTTGGCCAAATGAAACTAAGTTGTTCTATTATGAAAGTGCAGACTAAATGCATACAGAGAACAAAATTAGATAGAAAATAGAGAGAAAAGGCTAAATTATAGAGCCATACCTGATCCGGATGTCTGATGGAGATTCTGATTTTTGAAGCAGTCAAGATCGTTTGGAATTTGACAGGATCATCTCCTATCTAACAAGATCGTCTGAGATCTGACGAATTCATCAGAGACCTGCAAATAGAGAAATAGATGCAAAATACAGAGAGTGCAACTATGCTAAAAGAGGGTAATGATGTAAAATGGTAGTAAGAACATTAAAATGATAATATCAAACTAAGACAAGAATACATTATAACAATCTAATGACAATTTATGCTTTTATTATGCATTAAAGCTACATGGGTGAACTCCAATATGCAGGATAATAAAGAATAACCATAGAATTAACTAAATGCAGAAGAATGCAGTGGAAAAGAGTGGAGAAAACACAAACTCTGGGCACTGATTTCCCCTAATGTGGACTACAGTCGAAATCGTCTCGAATTGGGTTGAGATCATCCGAGATTGTACGAGATTTTCTGAGACGAGTTAAGCTTGCTTTGGCTGAAAAACAATGAAGTTCCTACAAACAAACTTGGAAAAATACAAATGCAAACAGTGATTTAAGATGGTCTAGTGTGTGTAGAATTCGAGTTACAGGGAATTTCAGCTAGGGGGATGCTAAGGGGAGGGCCTAGGATTAAATAGGCTTAGGATAGAGGTTGGGAGGTTGGAGATCATCCCAATTTGGGAGATCTCCAATGGGGGAGGTCTCTAACGACACAAACATGCTTCTGTCCAGATTAGAGATGTCGTTGGAATAGAGTCCAACTATGCACAAATCAGTTTGGGATGAGATCGTCTGTACATCCTATGCTATATGAAATGGTCCGATCTGAGGCGATATCGTCTTATCGAAGACGATATCATCAAATGGACAAAACAAACTCTAAAAATGGCACAGGAAAGGAGGAAACAGGTTAAATGGTAGTTTGGGAGTGGTTTTGGAGGTTTGAAATTTGAATTTGAATATTTACTAGAGTAATTGTAATTATTAGGGTTTTACTGTGCCAATTTTAGGGTGCTACATTTTGCCCCCTCTTTAGCGAATTTTTTGAAGAAAATGTGTTAAAGATGAGTTCTTCTCGATCTACGAGAAAGCAAAAATTATTCCCATTTTTAGGCGACGATTCTTGGTCGAATCGTACGACAACTTACTATGGTGCCCCCTCCGTGTTTTTACCCAAATCGAACGTTTGAGGTAAAAACGCGAAAAAGCAAAAAATTTAATTATGTTTTTAATTGTGTTTTGAATAAAATTAAGAAAAATAGGGTAAAACCCTAATTCATTGTTACTATTCATTTTTTTGGTTTTTAGAGCTCTACAAGAAAAATGGTCGAGATAGTGCATAGATCGACAGAGGTCTAGTGCAGGCTACGGGTAAGAGTCTAAACTTAGTTTAGAATGCTTTAAGTTGAATTTACATGCTTTTTAGGTGAATTTTGAGCAATTTTTGAGCATTGCGGCACAGGTGCAGACATTGTAGGATGAGGCTGCACACCACCGAGCTGAGGTGACAAAGCTCAGAGATGAGATTGCACACCTCAGAGCATGGGGTGGAGGGGCGAGCACTCGAGAGCTAGCACGGGATATTGCCCAGGTCACATTTTATTAGACACTATACCACTAGATGGTGCCAGAGGAGGAGAGATTACCACTATCGGCTACCATCACGGATCCGATCAGGATTGGGTTATCGAGGACTTCATCTCGATCGACAACTAGGACTCGCATAACCACACATACTGCGATGGGGCCACCTCGTCCACCTCAGGGTGGGGGAGGAGATGAGGTTGAGAGCTCGAGGGGTTCTTGAGGCTAGCTACTATAGATTGCACTACACAGATTGATATATAGTATTTATTATTTTTGATAGAGGATTGAGTATGTCGAGGTACAGATTGTGGCATACCGATTCGGTTTTGATATGATGTATATTATGGTTGATACAGATATAGATGAGATATTTTTGATCATATGACTTGTGTCTTATGTATTTTTATGATGCTTTTAAATTTTTTGATTGATTGATTTGATGATTCATGTAATTACGTCATTGGAAATATTATGGTTGAAATGTCATCCTTAAAAAATTTAAATGAAAGAATCTGATAGAACAAATTGGTTGTTTGTGATGTGATGATTTGATAAAAAAATAAAAAGGGACTTTTAACAATAATTTCAAAGGACATTGTCACTATTATAGACCATTTCATGGAGTCGCCGCTCACTCGGTCGTCAAGCTAATCCCAGTATAGAAGTATTGTTAAAAAGTAAAAGAGTGCTTAAGAGACTATCTTAAGACTTTGGTGCAATGGTGCAAATGATGATGATGGTGGTTTGTTTTCAGAGTTTCATAAAAATAGTATGCATGAAATAATGTTAAAATGATTTTTGCTAGGCATAAATTCCTAAGTGTGATAAATTATTTGGATAATTCCCTAGGAATTATACCATCATTGCAAAATTGAAGGTTGACATAATGACATGAAATAGTGATAATGTGCATGCTTTTTGTTAAAAAAACATAATTGTATAATAGAATGATTTAAGTCATATAGTTTTCATGATTTTCAAATAAATGGGGAATAAAAATTGGTACAATGGTTTGCGCTAGGCATAGAATATGTAGGTATAGCCTTATACCATCATCGCGAAATCCAAAAAGAGATAGTTTTTATTGCATTGTTGATTTTTAATAAACAGAAAATATGAAGATGAGGACTTGTGCTAGGCATAAAATTCCAATTTTGGTTTTGGAACTATACCGTCGTCGCGAAAGTCGACAATATATATATATATATATCTGTGTGTGTGTGTGTGTGTGTGTGTGT